>CM062063.1:0-10000000 GCA_030954485.1 Citrullus mucosospermus | reverse complement strand
AACTCAAACCCAAGTGTAAGTTTTAAATAGAGTTCCTGGAGAGTTTAGGATCGAACGCAAGAATTTGAGAAAAATTAATGTTAAGAATTTGTTGTGCGGTATTCTATACAAAATAATGCATTAAAAAAACTTTACAAAAATTAATCACAAATGAATGTACAAGTGTGAAAATGGATGGGTGAACATGGACAATGACAATGCGTAGATGTAATGGTAGTGAAAACGTTGCAGGCGTTGATAAGTGGAAAAGATCAATAGAGATAGTAAGGCTGAGGATAGTTCACTAACATTTTCCTAAATATTGCTTAAGAAGACGTTCATATCTTAAACTCTAAAAATTAAGAACTCATCTCTTGATGCTTCAATGCCACATATTTCTTATCTCTAACACGCATGCAGAGTTTCTTTAGGACAAAAAACTACTTATCTCAAAAGCTAACTCTTTTCTTGTTTAAATAAAAATTGTAATCACTTACTCTCTCAAGTAATTGATTATGCTTAGTTAATCCTATTTGTTTGATAGATTCATGCAAGGTTTTTAGCACACTTTTAAACAAGATGAATGCGACTTAAGCGAAACTTGGAAATGTTAGTTTCATCTACTCAACCCATTGAGAAATTAGTTGGCCCTAATGGAGAACGATATATATATATATATATGGAATATGGAACAATCTGATTTGTATTAAAAAAATCATGAGTATTTCAAAATCACTATCTAAATACAAATATAAAAGTTTTAGAAAATAAAGCAAGGTATGGAAAGAATGATGTCAAGCCATCAATTGCAATGTCTTGTTTCTTGGAGTCTTAGATGGTGGCTGTTTGATGTACTTGTAAGGGTGGAGGAAGTGGATTCTCACTTTTTGAGAGGTAAGACTAAGCTTTCACTCAGAATTTCTCAAGGAAAAGCTCAAAGTTGAAGATGGAAATAGAGGTGACGGAGATTGAGCAAAGCTTTCGCGAGACCGTTTCTCTCTATCTTCGAATTTAGTTCTTGCGGGCTATTTATAGGCATCCAAAAGTTGATTCTCATAATTGTCTGACACTTTTGAAATTTATAGGGCATTCAAATTGAGTTCCTGCTATGCAGACTTATTCGTGTCATAGGTTCATTGGTTCTATCGTGACTTAGTCAAATTAATCATCCACTTGCATGTTGACACAACAGTCACCGCCCTTGCGTTTATCTATTCTTTTTCTCCTCAACGCTAGGCTTTTCGACGCACTGATCAATTATATGTCTTGGTCCCATACTTTATGGCAGCATCTTTGCTTGTCCTTAGGTGTTTTTTTGTTTCTTTTTATTGGATCCTGTGTTATACAACTCTCACAATTTTCAAGATAAAAGATTTTGTAAACATTACAAACGTAAAATTACTATTTTTACCTTATTTGCTTCTCAAACTCATGCATTCTCTTCTAAATTAACCTAATTATTCCAAATAAAAAGTACAATAACTTGTATTTCTACAAGTTATCATGTATAGAGACTTCTTCAAATGTCGGATTAATAAAATGGACAATTAACATTGATGCATGGACAACTCAAAGGAAATCTTAATTGAAAGTCTAAATGGATTTGCTTATGAAAGTTTAGGGGTTTAATTGAAAAAAAATATAAGTCTCACCTGATATTTTTCCCAGCATACCATAATTGAGGGTGTAAAAATTGATACATACAAAAGTTCAAGGTCTAATTGATACAATTATTACTTGACGGTTTAAATTGATACAACCCCAAAGTTTATGGTGTAAATTGATATTTTCAAAGGAGTAAACTTTACATTTTTTAATATATATATATACCCTATATATAAAGAACTTTAAACAAAACCCTTAATACGTGAACTTTGGGAATTGTATCAATTTTTTTAAAATTTTCAATTTATACCCTTGAACTTTAAGAGTTGTATCAATTTAAACTCTAAACTAATAATTGTATCAATTAGAACCTTGAACTTTCAAAAGTATATCAATTTAAGCCTTGAACTTTTATAAGTATATCAATTTAAACTTCGAATTTTCATAAGTGTATCCAAATAAAGCATAACGGAGGGTTTAAGTTTAGGGTTTAAATTGATACAACCGTCAAAGTTTAAGGGCATAAGTTGATATTCGCCCTAAAAGTTAATTAGTAAGATTTCTATAATGAAATTTAAATTATGGTCATATGTTAAAAGGTAGAAAGTTATAAGTAAGAGAGATATTCTATTAATATACAAGAAATAATCGGTTTAACTTAGCTATAATTGACATGCACGTATTTTTTACAAATATTATGAGTGATATTTTGTTGTTTTTCTCTTTAAGTTTCATAATTTTTTAGCAAATATAAATTTATACCCCTAAATTTTGGAAATTGTATCAATTTAAACTAGAAATTTTCGTAAGTATATCAATTTACACCATCTTCTATATTTCGTTCGATGATTTTGAGTCAATTAAACTCCTAAATTTTTAAAGTCACTCAATTTAGACCTTTCATTACCTTTAAAAATCATCCATACATTGATAAATGTATGTAGACTTCTTTAAAAAATCATCCCTAAATTTTACTATGTAACAATTTAGTCTTTGTACTCTAAAATTTATAACTCATAGAAATTAGTATTAAGACTTAATGAGTTTTTTTTTTGTATAAATATACTGATAAACAAATTAGACACTCAATATTTTTATATAATACAAAATCTACATCATAAATTAATAAAAATTTACATCTAATTTTGATAATTTTTTCTTATCTTAAAGACTAAATTATTACAAATTTGAAAATACAATGACTAAATTATTACATACAAAAGTTCATGACTAACTTGTTACAAAATTGAAAGTATAAGGATTAAATCATTACATATCAAAGTTTAGAGACTAAATCGTTATATTTATGCAAGTTTATGGATGAAAAGTGTTTTTAACCCATTTTTATTTCTAATGAGTTAAATAGATGAGATTTTTATATTTTAAGAACAATTATAAAAGATATTAAAAAAAAATGTCAATGAACAGTTAATATCAATGTAAAATTCTTCAATTTATATTTCTTGGAATGGAATCAGGTGAAAAAGAACACAAGGAGAAGGATAAAAAGGGAAGAGGACGATCGAAACAAAAACTCTTGATGTAGGTGTCGTTTAGTTGTTGTTCGAATTTAAGAATTTCAGAGGAGAGTGGGCACGAATCACCACCCGTGGATTCTCATTCATTCTACCCAACTCCCATGTTCTTCAGATTCAATTCCCTTTCTTAATCGCCATGAAAAGGTACTCTGAATTCCGATTCCGCAATTTCCCCCCAACCCCTTTTCATTGTTTTCTTTCAATTTTATCTCTTTTTCCAAATCACTTCCGCTTTTGATTCATGTTTCTCCCATCATCCAGGTTCCCAAACTAGCTTTTAGGCTGAATTTTTCCTCCGAGGCTTACAACTCTGAATTGATTGATTGATTCATTCATTGGTTTTGTTGCCATGTCTTTCCGTAGACGGACTTTGCTCAAGGTCATCGTTCTCGGTGATAGTGGGTATGTGCAATTTATCTTCTAGGGTTCCTCTGTTGCTTACTTTTGGATTTCGGTTTCAATGATGTTTGATTTTGATTTCAGGGTTGGTAAGACGTCGTTGATGAACCAGTATCCTTCTGAAAATTGGTTGTTGACAATGATATTGATCTGTGTTTTGAGCATGTGATCTTGGAATTCACGGTTGACTTCTTTTAGTTTGCCCCTTTATTGATGTCATCCGAAATTTGTATGCCCTTTGTTTCAGTTTTTGTCTTGTTGTTTTGTTAAATTATTGACTTGGTGAAAGGTTTGAATAATTTGTCTTTTTTTTAACCTAAGACTGATATTCTTTTCTTTTCTTCTTTTTCTACAATTTGGATTCATGTTGTTTGACCATTTTTTTCTGTTTTTCTCGTATGTTTCTAATATGTTGTTTATTGAGATTTTGACCCTTTGGAAATCGATGTTGCGTAATCATTACCGTTGAACTGGAATATGGATCATTAACTAGCTAATCAGATACGTGCATAAGAAGTTCAGCCAGCAATATAAAGCTACAATTGGTGCAGATTTTGTCACCAAGGAACTTCAAATTGACGATAGGCTTGTCACACTTCAAGTGCGTTCTACTTAACATCATTTGCATTTCAATGCTGTGTAGACTGTGTTGATTTTGGAACTATTATGTGCTAAATCATTGGTATGTGCATTGCTAGATATGGGATACAGCCGGACAAGAAAGATTTCAAAGTCTTGGAGTTGCATTCTATAGAGGGGCAGATTGCTGTGTTCTAGTCTATGATGTTAACGTGATGAAGTCATTTGACACACTTGATACTTGGCACGATGAGTTTCTTAGACAGGTAAATCCGTTCAGTTCTTTGAGTTTTCTTGCTTTTTGTGATGTTGTGTTGGCTGTTGAGCTTGCTTATTATTACTCTGTTACTAGGATCTTTTACAGCTTGTCTGAGGGAAAATTATCAGCACATTTTGTATGATTTTTGTTTTTAATGTATGACATCCTGTTCCTGCTGATGATCGAATCCCACTGAAACTTGTTCAGTCTTGTCTCATAGATTTAGGCTTGCAGTTTTTCCTTTAATGTCATTACTTTGGAAACAGTTCTACAGTAATGGTTTCAGAGGAAGGGAAGGGGCTTTTTGGTCAGTAGGAACGACTGCATATATAGGAACGACGGGTTCGATTAGTTTGATCTATTAGTTTATTTTTCATTTATAGTTTCCATAGATCTATTTATTTTGACTGGTGTGTGATTGTTCTTTTAGGCATTGATTTAATTAGCTAGCATATGACTTTTGTTCCTTTAAGCTTTGTCTAAAACACCTTTAGAGATTTTTGTGTATTGAAATAGAAAGTACCTTAGATTGAGGAGCAACTGGCTCGGAGGTCATTTTTGTCTGGCTTGTAGATATTGTTTTGGCCTTTGATTTAGTAGCTTTCTTCATTGCTGGTGGAATCCGTTTCTTTGCCTTTGCAGGGTTGTACCCTGCATCCTCATTTTTTCCTTCTCATTCAAAAAGTGTTGTTTTATTTGCGTTGCTCTGGTATTCTTGATTTAATGTTCTGTGTCACTAAGGTTACATTGATGTTTATGAGGATTGTGATTAAAATACTATTATAGTGGACAATGATGTCTCCGAAAGCAGATTTATTCCCACAAAAAATACTGAAGGCATATATGTGCGTTATATGAAATAAAAGAAAGATACTAGTACACCCATGCTCTCTTGGCTCTCTGCGTGTTTGGTATGTGTGTGCGCAAGTCTAAGTGTGTTTATTTGGACTTTCAGATCTTTTTTTTATTATTTTAAATCTCAATTGCTTCCAATTTCTGGACGATGTCTAAATTAGTATTTTGATCTCATGTCTTTCAGGCAAACCCACCTGACCCTAGGACGTTTCCGTTTATTTTGCTTGGAAATAAGATCGACATTGATGGTGGGAATAGTCGAGTGGTAAGGAATAAGGATGTCTGGACCTGGCCAAGCAGAACTTTTCCTTTTCTTCTCATGAACTGATTTTGATTTCTGTAGGTCTCTGAGAAGAAAGCTAGGGAATGGTGTGCTTCAAAAGAAAATATTCCCTACTTCGAGACATCAGCTAAAGAGGACTACAACGTCGATGCTGCTTTTTTATGCATTGCCAAGACTGCATTAGCCAATGAACATGAGCAGGATATGTAAGTTGCTGAAATGTGAATTTTGTCTTTAGTGTGATCTCAAGAGTAATCTACTTTTCTGAAAACTAAAATGAAGTTGGGAATTGGTATTGAGGTAAATAGCACGCCTCCACAAATTCTTCTCAAAATAGTCTTCCAAATGACCTCTTGGTTTTATATCAGACATACATACATACATACATAATGATATATACACCAACAATTGCATGCACACATATAGTTGGTAACTTGGTGTTCAGGTAAAAATGAGAGGGAAGATTTACACCACTTGGTTTCTAATGCCCCTGATAGATGTTGAGCAATCTTCAAAAGAGTTTCAAGTTTGTCTTTGACATAGTACAGGTGATTAAATATGGAACATTCTCTCAAGGTGAGATGTTTCATATGGGGAGACAGGATGGCCCGTTTGCTAGTTTAGTTGGTTTTATCCTTGGGATATTTTCCTCTTTTGAGATGTGATCGAAGTTTTTTCTTTCTGACATGTCAAGATATTTAAATTTTCAATTTATTTTGGGAGCTAATAAATGAGTGAGGACATTGTAATATGTCAAAACCCTAGTTTGGTGCTTTAACATAGCATTTACCTTGATTCATGAACGTACATTTATGGTGGCAAGACACCAGCAATTGCAAGTCTATACTGATCACGAAATTGCTAATCCTTCCAAAATTAGAAATTCACCTGATATATGGATTGTGTTTCTTCACCCTTCTCATCATCTCCTATGAGTTTTTAGGATAACTTAGTGTTATAGGGTTAGACGGTTGTCAAATGAAATTCATCGCAGCATGCGTAACCCATCCCGAATACTCATGTACTTAGTCAAAATGTTTCTTCAACATAGCTACTGGCGTTGTGAAAGAATCAAGCAACTGAATTTCCTGTTGTACCTTTTACTGAGTTCCATCATTTATTTCCATTTTAGCAGTTGATTTTGTGTATTTTACATCAGAATTCCAACATTTTTTTGTTGTTATCATTGCTACGATATCTGTGTTTGTGTTGTCCTTCATTTGCAATATTTATGATGTTGCATACCTTGTTTTCATTACAAGGCATTGGACAAGACCGAAAAATATGAACTCCTTACCATTGCTCTTGACTGCAATTGCAGATATTTCCAAGGAATCCCCGAAACCGTCGTGGAGACTGAGCAAAGAGGTGGCTGCGCATGCTGAATACAGAAACCGAGAGACGGGAACTATAACTCCCATCCTTTTGGTTCCAATTCTTATACATTTTTGCTGGCTTTGTGATCACATAACTAATCTTTGATTGCAGACCTTGTTCCATGACCTAACCACTGAGACTTGAATTCATCTTTTCTTTTCTTTTTAAAGAAATTAGCTTCCTTTTCGTGAGGTAAGAACTTTCTGGGATGTCTTGAGTCTGTAGGATCCATTATTTCAAGGATTCTCACCACCAGTGTTCCTGAGTTAATATTTTCTGGGCATATGAATTCTTGCTTATGTTCAGGACGTTTCTTTTTATGTATTTTATTATTTCTGGCGGCTTCTTGTTCTATTTGAACTCTTTTATTATGAAACTGAGAATGGATTCATTGGTTCTTTTTTAGCCTTGATTTGTATACCATTAGCTTTATGACAGCAAACCATTATCTGGTTCATGTCTTGGTGGCTAAAAGTTGCAGGGTTGTCAAATAGAAGATGAGATGGGAGGCTACTTTGGAAAACTATTGTCAAAATGGATATGATTGATTATATGGTACACATTTTTGCCAGTTTAGAAGAAAAGTGGTTATATAAGAAAATAAATGTTCTAAGTTGTAATTGAGAACCTTTAGAATAACTTTTACAGTAGTTGCCTTAACTCTTAAGCTGTTTATTTTTTAGCTTTTATTTTAGAATAATCTATGCATAAATCCTTCATGATCCCTTTTTAGAGGAATATCAACTCTATTTGGTCACTGGATTTTTAAATTGCCTTGGTCTTGAACTTTTAAAAAATTATCATAAATAAATAAAATATATATATAGTATTTTTAATTGAATAGTATTTTTCAGCGTAACATATATTTATTGAATTTGATAGCTATAGTTTATGAATTATGATCGTTATTTTTTTTATGTTATGCTAGAAGGTATTGGATGCTTATTGAGTATTCATGGACTTGTGTGTCTAATTCTTATCCATGTTCAATCCAAAACTTCCCAGATAAAGCCGTTCATCTGTTTATGAGAAAATTTCTTTGTTTTTAATTGATTATGAGAATTACTTTGTCAATTCAATCTAAACATAATTCATTTAAAGTTTTGGTATCCCTCAAGTGATGGCAACTTTCAATGCAATTTTGTGGATAAAAGAAAAATGACTTCCTAGGTCGTATATATTGCTTTGCAGCATATATTCACTAATTTATGTCATTCAATTATCTATTCTTGATTACATTTTAGTAAATTTTCAGAACGGAATGTAAAATGTCTAAATATATTATAAAGAAATTTTAAAAACTTTAAAAACTAAATAACGTGAGAATTTTTAGTTTTCCAAGGGTCAAATGAGACTGATGATTCCAAATTATTATCTACAAAATTGAGTACCCATTTTGGTCCCTTAAATCAGTATTGACAAACAAACTGTTGAAAAAAAAATCACTCAGTAGTAACCGACGTGAAACTTGTAAAGCTGTAAACAAAAAGAAAAACCAACTTGTTTCGCTACTTCTTTTTCTTTTTCTCCCTCTCTAAACTTCAATTACTGCCTCGATGTGACGAGCAATGCAAAATTATATCAATGGTTGTTAAAGGACATGCATAATGATTAATAAGAAACAGCCATATTGAATACTTTTTTCTCTCTCGAACAAACCAGCCAATTCAAATTCGCCTGTAGCATAACAGGCATATTTACCAACCTCCACCCCAATTCAGAGAAAACAGTTTTGGAAACAGAGCTCAAGCTTGAAAGCATGTTTAAAAAATGATTGTCGTAAGCAATAAAGGACAACGGCAGCATAATAGCATACAACTCCAGGTATGAGAGTGAGACTGCCCAGCAAGCGGCAATATCTAGCATATAATAAAAAAAAAGTTTGAGGATATATGCAAAAACTAAATACAATGATCTAAGCAACAACATAAGAGCTGGAATAGTTGAGTGCAATAGCTATCTGTCAGATAAGCTGACATTCTAACTTCTTTTAACGCAAGTACAAAAACAGCTAACCAATTGACAGTTAAAAAAACATTCAATGTCTATGATCAACACAAGGATTCCAAGTTTCACCATGAAAGGGGTACACTTCACTATCTCTTATATGGGTGCAAAAATGGCCATCACTTCCCCCTGCAATTTTGCATTGGATTACAATTCATGAATTTTTTAGAGAGAGCAATCATGCATTGGAATTCATGAATTTTGAAAGAGAGAGCTTCGAAAGGACTTACGAGTTCATCATCAGAGTTATGTTGTCTCCTTTAAGCAATATCCTCCCTGAAAAGAGTGAAGTTGGAAACAAGTTTTTAGTCTGTCCTTAAACTAGTTTAAGTATTGGCTACGGGAGGGTAATAATGAGGAGACGAACCTAAAGTTTTCCTGCTCTTCTTCTTTACGTTGACTTCCTCGGCATCATCCAAAACCAAATTCATATATTCGTCAAAGCCCTGGGGAAGTAAAACTCAGAAGTAATCTCCAGAAAATTAATAATGTTCAGAGGCTCATCATAAAATTATAGTAGAAGCCCTCAATCTGGAGAACTTAGGCCTCGATTCATAACAATTTCATGGTTAGTTTAATGTCGTTAAAAATTGTGTTAACTCCAAATGATTATCAGGAGTACAATTTAGAAAACAGTTGTAGAAAGTAGATACCAATGGTCCAATGCATAGAAATTCATATATGGAAGTAGTGTTTACAAACTAAATTTTAAGAAACCAAAGACCAAAAACAAAATGATTATCACGGAGTACAATTTAGTATCAAGCAGTGGAAAATGCAATAAAAAGAAAGTAATCCTACTGAATTGAAAACAACAATGGAGTATCCTCCACTATAATAACCCTACCCTCCTTAGTTCTAATTCAGTTTACATAATCAGTAGCTAGGAGCAACTTTTCTGTTCCATAGACTACAGACTGAAACAGGACTATATGTTAAAAATTAGACAGTCACTCTTCTCACTGGACAACTTATAACATACATAGATCTCGGGGTTCAGAATTTCCACCTATAGAGCAATATAAAACACTTAGATAACGGTTATAGCCCGTTCATCACTAGGCCAAAAAAACACCAAAGTCACTTGGCCTTTTTGTAATTATGAGTTTGATCTTGTCCTTGGCCTTTTTGTAATAACAATTAATACTAATAACAGTAATGTTTTGGTTGTGCAGATCATGTCAATAGTAAAGGAGATCTTGCCTAGATTTTATGGTATCTCTACCCCGGAAAGGAACGCCAAAGACGCATGGAATGCTGGAAGAGATCTTAATGATCTTATGAAGAACTAAATACGGATAGGCCCACGCAGAAGATTGTCGACCTAATGAATTGGACACTACAGTTTGGACCTTTCATAACCCTTTTGCATATTGTCTAGCTCTCCTTGCTCAAACATATATTTCTCCAGCATCTTTCTTGCTCTCCCTCCATCAAACAGATGGAATCCCAGGTCGTCCACCAGGCATTTCAAAAGCATAATGTCTCCAAAGGTATTCCAAAGCAAATTTGTAAATATTGGATGGAAGTTAAATTTTCTTTCCAATCCTACATTGCAAGGTCAATAGACTCAATACTACGGTTTTTCTTTTTGTTTCTTTTTCTTTTTTTTTTTTTTTTTTTTTTTTTTTGGGATAAGGAACATAACTTTCATTATCAAAGAGAGAGATATAAAAAGAGGGGGAGATGAGGTAGCCCCACGCAACTTAAAAAAAGGAGCCCAACTATTATAAATTTGGGTTAGGTCAATACTATGGGTTAAGACACCAAAAAGAGGGATAATGTTGAAGAACTTTATCAATTCAAGCTTTAATAGCTAGCTTTTTACCTATAAGAAGATGATATTGGATGTTAGGCAAAGTTCATAGGTTGGTGCTAAACTGATTGATTCAACTGTATTTACTGTTCTACTTAAGACTAATTACAATGGTTGCGGATAAGGTTACTTTTATAATTAATGGGTGGTATTTTTGTAGTTAGAATGTGTAGCACCCTAATCCATCATAGTCCCATGTTTAATCAATTTTTCCTTTGGTTAATGAAATTCTAAGTTTTAGAAATAACACATTATTATGGTACTGGAGCTGCTTTCTCGACCCAAGAGTGGAAGAAGAAACAAGAGAAACATTGGTGGATTAAACATTATCTCCATCCCTCTCATTAGACCATTTGTAAAACTTATACATACAACTCACACAAATATTTCCTAATAATTGATGTACTGCACACCATTTTTATTTGATTAGTTTTTCCCCCAAGCTGCTCCATTCTTAATATTGACTGTCCAAAAGAAATTATGGGTCAACAGACAATGCAGAAGCTCCAATAAAGTTTTTCATCTCCATTCCAGAAAAATCTCACATTTCAATCTTAGGTAAAAAGAAGAATTTTCTTTTTTCCACAACTCCCATAAAAGAGCCAGAGTAGCACAACCCCATAGGATTTAAGCTTTACCTTCAAAGCACCACCCTTTTAGAGCTTCCCAAACCCAACTACCCGTCTCCTCAGGAAGACAAAGTGTTAGACTAAAAGCTTTAAAAAGATGCTCCCAACGCCTTCTAGCAAAGCTAGAAAAAAGAGTAAGTGGTTACTGGATTCCTACCCTTTGAGGCAGAGCAAGCACACCAATGGAGACATGCAATGCTTTCTAAGCTTCCTTTGTATCCACTCATGAGTATTTAGACTATAATGAGTGAGATTCCATAGGAAGACTTTTATCTTCTTTGGAATACTGAACTTTAATATCCACTTAATCAGCAGGGTTTTGAGCTTATAACTAGTTTGGGTAAGTTTATGGAAGGTCGAATGGGCGGAGAACGCCCCAGAATTTTCCAAGGACCAGTAAGCTTTATCGATTCGATCCCACAATCTAATGGTATCAATCATTGAGATATTACGCATCAAACTATCAAATTCATTGTCCTTAGTAACCCTTCTGAAACCGAGGTCTCAGTTGTTGTACTCAGAATTCCAACAATCACCCACATAATCTATTGACAAATGAGGAAAAGACTCAGAAAAGCTTCCTTCAAAGACACAGCTCCCAACCATCTATCACACCAGACTACCAGAGTTTAATTCTTTCCTTATTATTCACTCTAAGCTGAATGAAATTCAAGAAGAAAGCACAATTTTAGCTATTTCAAACCACAGTCAGCCCTGTGGCCCCTTTTGGAGGTAAAGACATCCACTCAAGAGGTTCACAACCATAAATACTACCAATCACCATCCTCCACAGGGATTTTTCTAATGGATGAAGCACCACAGCCACTTTAAGAGAATAGCATTGATTCTTTAACGTAAACAACCCACATAGAGATCCCATACTGAAGATGTAGAGAGGTCAACTCCATTTAACTAAGTGGCTACCCGACTGAAAAGCACCTCCTTCCAGAAAAGTTTCTCACAATCTAGTTACATATCATTAATCACCATTATAGGAGGCTTAA
Source organism: Citrullus mucosospermus (assembly GCA_030954485.1). Taxonomy (NCBI): domain Eukaryota; kingdom Viridiplantae; phylum Streptophyta; class Magnoliopsida; order Cucurbitales; family Cucurbitaceae; genus Citrullus; species Citrullus mucosospermus. The sequence goes on along the minus strand of CM062063.1, from coordinate 9,987,670 downwards.
AGACTGAAAAAGTTATAAAGAGGAAGACTATTTAAGGTAGAGTTAGCTAGAGCAAGTCTCCCAGCCTTAGAAAGATGGGTAAGCTTACACTTATCAAGCTCAGCTTTGAATTTGACTATTATTAGGCCCCAAAAACGTTTTGAACGAAAATTACCCCCAAGCGGTACACCTAAGTAAGTCATTGGCAACTCTTCCATTTTGCACCCAAAGAGGCAGCCTGCTCAATCACAATATCCTTACTGATATTGATTCCCATTAAGGAGGTTTATGAAATATTTAGAGACAGTCTTGCACTTGTCAAAATAATGATCAAGAAACCCCACCAATTCTGAAGGCAACCTTGATTATTTGGACAAAATATCAAGGTGTCATCGGAAAATTTTAAATGGCTTAACAGAATTTGCTTATCAAACAAATGATTAGTCCAAGGCAACTTAGATTTTTCTCTCGTTATCATACCTCAACGTTCGAAGCTTTCTGTACCTCTACAAAACGTATTAAATATCAAATGCTAACCAATTTTACTAAACTAACTTCCATTCTATTTAGATTGGAACGCTCTCTTTTTAGTGTGAAGACAGTAAAAGCATAACTATGTACCTTGGTTCGAAAGAGGGAGAGAGAGAAAATAGATGAAGGTTCAGCATTTGTAAACTTTTAAAAAATTCAAATGTACATTAAGAGTAGAGAAATTAATAGTTCGCACGATGGTTTCTCAAAGCAAAAGCCCACAAGTCTAAAGAACTTACAATGATTCGGCCTTCAATCCTCAGGTCTTTTTGCTCAAAAAGCCATATTTGAATTCGAGCTTTCTGTATAAATTACAAACATGAAGACAAAAGTAAGTAGCATCAGAGAAACAACACACAAATTTCACTATAAAAAACCATAAACGTGCACACCCAAAATGGAAAATAAATGAAATGATCATGAAAAGGAACTTACACTTTGAAGGAACCTGAAAATCAAGTTCTAAAGGCGCACCAACATCCATCCAATGAAAGAGGAAAACAAAATGTATAAGTGAAACACATAGAGAAAAAGAAAAGAAAAACGAAAAGCAAGAATGAAATGAAGCAAAAGAAGTTGAAATGAGACGGTACAATGGGTTGGGTCATAATCCTCTGAACTTTGGTGCTCGCCATGGCGACTAAATCGAATAGATTTCTCAAGAAAGGGGTTGAAAGGAAATTGGAGGCCTAACTCTCGGTGATTTCACTCGCAAATCGCAGCTCACAGCCTCACGGTCGCCAGCTACGGGAATGGAACTTCAATTAGGGCAACGGAGGCTTTTACGGTTTAAATGTGAAAAAAGCGTATCAACCTAATCAATAATCCATTGTAATATAAAAGAAGACATTTCTACCTAAAAAAAAATAATAAAAATAATAATAATAATAATAATTAACAGTATTATATGTGAAGTTTGATTACATCACTGTAGTAGCAATTTTGATTATGGAGCAATAAAAGTGGTCCAAATCTAGACTATGAATTACATTAGGATGGGTTAAATTGTGTATTCGTCCAATAGTTTGCATAAAGTTAAATTTTAACTTTATGATTTATAATTAACATTTAGTATGTTTGATAAACCCACTTGTAAATAGTCTCTAGGATATGAATTATGTATGAAAATTTTATCAAACTAACTACTATTTTTTTTTCAAATGTTGTAGAGCATTTACGTTTTTTAAAAAATTAAAAAGGGAAAATCACACAAGGAAGCTAAATAATTTCATGCGTGAGATTATCAAAAAGCAAAAGGATTCTATAGGGAAGAAAGAAAAACCACTTGCTATGTGTGACTTTTGCTCCTTTCGGTTAAACTATCTCTTTGTAGTTGGAACAATGGCATAGATGGTTTTAAATAAGTGGTTCAAATGAAAAATAGGAACCTTTTTCAAAACCAATGAAGATTATGTCATTATTGGATAAATTTACCATTTTAACCCTAAATGCGATCTTCTATTTTATTCATTTTGTAATGCTTTTTTTTCGCTTTTTTTTTTTAATTTCTTCTTCTTCCTTTTTCCTTTTTTTTTTATGTTTTTTCTGCATTTCTTCTTCCTTTTCTTTGTTTTTTTTCACGTCTTCTTGTTATTTTTTCCGTTTCTTTTGCGTTTCTTCTTCTTCCTTTTTTTTTTTTGTTGTGTTTCTTTGCATCGAGCATCAAACATAGAGTATAGAACATTAGAGCATCAAGCGAACTTACAAAATAGAATATAAAGAATTAAACATCGAGTATCGAGTAACGAGTATATAGCATAGAACATATAATATACAACATAGCACGTAGAGCATCAAGCATGAGTATCGAGATCAAGAAAACTTATGAATTATAGGGTGCAAATAGTTTTCAAGGGTGAATAGATAAATTTTCAAGATACTAACGTAAGCAAAATACCACTTTCCATTCAATTTAAAAAATGTACTCGTTTTTCATTTCACCGAAAAAAAAAAAAAAAAACAAAAAAACAAAAAAAGTTAAGTAGTTCCAGCCGTTTGTATAGCAATCGGAAAATTTTGTGATTTTTGGTGAAGAAATAGGGGGGAGAAACTCAAGTGTCGCCAATTTGTATCGGACAGTTTTACTATGTTCTCCTTCAAATTTTATAAAGTTGAATTTCCTAATTTGTTTTTAATTTCCCACCCACTCCCTTCAACTGATTTCTTAAGTACATAATTTTTATGAGTTTGACATCCAGGTGAATTGATATTTTTTTATGGAAAAAATTCACAAAACATAAAAGTAAATTTAAACACTAGATATTTAATTAGTTTAAAAAGTATAAAAATATTTATTTATTAATTTAAATATATTTTTAAATTATTTATTATTATAATCTTTTCAAAAATATCTAACAACATTGACATTTTATTTATATTTTTTTCTCACCCGTTTCATAAAATTGATATCTCAAAATTTATGTCTACATCGATATTTTAATTTTGATTACTACTGCAAACAAAACAATAATAATAATCATAATATTTTTTTAGAAAATTACCTTTTTAGTCCCTAAATTTTTTAAGAATAGATGCACTTGGTCCCTAAGTTTTTAACATGTATCTTTTTTATCCCTGAAATTTTCATTATGTGAAGTATATTTAGTTCCCGAGTTTTCAAAATATAACTTTTTAGTTCAGGAGTCTTCAAAAATCTATATACTATCTAAAATTAGTTAGAGGCGACATTTGATTTCTCTTTTTATCAATGGATTATAGGATCATTTTAGGTAATTTCACATTTAAATTATTAAATAAAAACTTCCCTATTTTTACCATTCACACGTTAAATTAAAAGAAATGTTTATTTAATATTTAAGCAATTAAATAAAAAAAAAATCCCCTTATTTTTCACAACTCATATTTTCGAATTATTTTTATTTATTTACTTGCATTCACACATTAAATAACGATAGCTTTTTAAAAAATCACATTTTATCTTTTAAAAAAATTCACATTTATGTATAATTCCTAATTCAAGTTTAAAATAATAGTATGATTCGTTTAAATTATTAAATAAAATATTTCCTCCTAATTTTGAGAATCACACATAAAACTTTAAATTAAAAATCTATATTTATTTCATATTTAAACAATTAAATAAAAAATCTCTCTTATTTTTCACGATTCACATTCAATTTATTTTTTATTTTATTTTAATTTTGCATTCATGTGTTAAATAATGGTAGATTTTAAAAATCACACTTTATCCTCTAAAAAATCACATCTTATGTCTAAGGGTAGTTTTCAAATATAGCAAAAAGAACCAAAATATTCATGGTCTATCGCATGTAAACTATCTATTTTGCTATTAGTTATAGATATTTTCAGCAATTTTGCCATTTAAGATAATGTCCCTATGTCTAATCCCTAATTCAAGTTTAAAATGATGGGTTAATTATAGCAGTTTTTTTTTTCAAAAAAAAAAAAAACACTTTATATATTATTTCAATAATGACAAAAAAAAATGCCATTTTACCTAAATAATATATAAAGACCCCTTTCTCCTAAATTTTTTTCCAAAACCGCCTTACATTTCTTAGTAACCCTAAAATGATGGTAGATTCTTGGTAAATTGTTATTTCTAACCCAAAAAGTTTTTTATGGGACAAAAACTAACTTCTTTTTGAAAAGTTATTTTTCTAACCCATTTTTCAATTTTTCAGAATTTCATAGATGGGTCCCACATGGTGAAATGACGTAAATACCCCAAAATCTTGTTCCGAACACTCAAACCACATCTTCCCCGAGACCATCTCATTCACAAGAGTCCATTTTTTTTCAGTACTCTCTAATGTCTAATGTCTGTCATTTGTTGTAAAACCTATCCTATGTGACCTGATTTTTTGAAATAAACCCACAAAAAACTTTTTTACAATGTTGATTTCTGGAAATTTTGGGTCTTCAAACAGTTCGCGGTAAAAAACGAAAAAGAAAATCCAAAATTTTCATGTAAAGTAGGTCTAATATGTGTAGGAATGTCTGAAATCACCAAGAAAAATAATTCAGAATGCCGTTTTTATTGCTGTCATTTTTCCCATAAGTTCATGTTTCCCGTAAGTTGATGGAGTTGACGGGAAAAGTGACAGAATGTCCAAATATACGCGAACTTTCAGGAAATTTAGGCATTCTGTCACTTTTCACGTAAGGTTTCTAACATGATCTTACGGGAACCTTAAGGGGAAAAGTCACAAAATGCCCAAATTTCCCAAAAGTTCGAATGTATTTTGGCTTTTTGAGGAATATCGTCTCGCTCTCTCTGTTATCATTTCATCTCTATGGCATTGTCGCTATCGCTAGCCTCGCTCTCTCTGCTATCGTTTCCCTTCCTGATAAGCAGTTCATTTTCGAGTTTACTTTCTCAAAACTTGGTTCACGAAATGATAGTAGAGAGAGCGAGACTAACGTGAGAGCGATGATGCTATAGAGACGAAACGATAGCAAAGAGAGCGAGACTAGAGAGACATATTCACTGAAAAGCCAAAATACACGTGAGCTTTCGAGAAATTTAGGCATTAAGTGACTTTTCTCGTAAGGTTTCCCGTAAGATCATGTTAGAAACATTATGGGAAAAGTCACATAATGCCCAAATTTCCCGAAAAGTTCACATGAATTTGGGCATTCTGTGACTTTTCTTGTAAGGTTTCCCGTAAGGTCATGTTAGAAACCTTACGGGAAACCTTACGGGAAAAGTCACAAAATGCCCAAATTTTCCGAGAGTTCACGTGTTTTTGGGCATTCTATCACTTTTTCCGTAAACTCATTCAACTTACGGGAAAAATGACAGCGATCAAAAATGACATTCTGAATTCTTTTTCTTGGTGTTTTCAGACATTTCTACACATATTAGACCTCCTTTACATAAAAATTTTGGATTTTCTTTTTCGTTTTTTACTGCGATGTATTCGAAAACCCAAAATTTTCAGAAATCAACGTTTCAAAGAAGTTTTTTGTGGGTTTATTTCTAGAAAATCGAGTCACATACAATGGGTTTTACAACAAATGACAGACATTAGATAGTTTCTTTTAAATTATTAAATAAAATATTTTCTCTCAATTTCGAGAATCACACATAAAAGAATTTAAAAAATCACATTATATTCCCAATTTTTTTAAAATCACGCATAAAAGAAAAAAAAATTATAAAAATAAATCAAATTTTGTCTCTAAGTCAAATTAAAAGAGGAAAAAAATCGCGTATAAAAGATTCTTTTAAAAAAACAAACAAATCATGATAATTTATTTTTATGTCTAAAAAACTTATTTAATTAAATGATAGTAGATTTAATTTTTAAACAAATCTCAATTTGTCTCTATATATCTAAATTAATTTTGTAAAATTAAATTACAATTTCAAATCTAAATTTTTTCTATAAATAGTTGCGTTAAGTCTTTAGTTTTTATCAGGTTTTTTTTTTTTTTTTTTTTGGTTTTATTTCCTTAACTTTTTTTAAATATAATTTAGTTTAGCATTAAAGTATTTTATTTTACATTATTGTCAGTTTTTTTTCTTATTCTTTAGTTCTCTGAGTATTTTTTTTTTCTTCCTTATTTATTTATTTTTAGGACTAGAAATACGGGTATCACACCTCTATTTTTCATTTTTAATTATCTCCCACGTTTTTTTTGCTTCTTCTTTTTACGGTTTTTTTCCTTTCCTTTCATTTTTTTTTAATTTATTTTGGAGTTTCTCTTTTTAATTTAAATATATATTTACTAGAATTATATATGTGTATTTTTTTAAAATAATATATCTATATTATTTATATTTTAAATTATAAATAATTAAATAACTATTTTGCATCCAAATGGTGTGAGATTGAGGTTTAGTTTTTTCAAGATCATTACCTACGTCTCCAACTAAATTGCGGTTAACAAAATAGTTTTTAAAATATAAGGTTAGATCATTGAATGCACGACGTTAATTATCAATATATAATAAAATCATTTATACTAAAAAAAACCACATCTCCTTGAATATTTTTTTTAAATAATAATTTGACATTTTAAATTGAAAAAATAATTTTAAAGATAAGAGGAAAAAAAGAGATTGTTTTTCTAAACATAAAATTTCATATAATTATTCAAAATAATAAGAAAAATTACTTTCAAACCTTTTTATACCTACTCGTACAAATTCAAAAATTAAAAAGGGCACACCTTCAAAATTCTGGATCAAATGCATCTCTTATTACAAATTCGAAAACTACTAAACACACTTATTCTTAAAATATAAAGGACTAAAAAGGTAAATTTTTTCTAAGTTAAATATCAATTGGTCCCGTACTTTGAATTTTGTTTAATTTTAGTTCTATCCAATATTAATCCCCATACTTTCAATAAATCTTAAATTTAGTTCCCTAAAGTTAATTTTTATCAAAATTGATTAAATTACAATACTAATTTCTATACAATAAAATAAAATATGTAAATAAGTTTTCAAAATTTATAGTGAAAATGCTATAGATAACAAAAAAAATTTTAAAAAAATCAACAATAAACTAATATTAGGGACTAAATTTAAGATTTATTAAAAGTACAGTGACTAAAATTATATGACTGGAAGTATAAAGACTGAAATGGAACAAACTTTAAAATAGAAGGACCAAAATGATATTTTTACATTTTTAATTTTTTTTACTACTTTTTGAATCTTATTCAAATTCACATATCCACTTGATTCCCTTCACACATTTATATAACCAACAACAAGATTTCTCACTTCTTCCAGAATTAAAACCTTTCTTAGTTGGATTTTCATTTTTCTTCTTCTTATACGTCAAATAGATGATCGTTTGTCTCTCTTATCCAATTGCTTTAGCAAAAATGTGTCCATCTCCTTATAGTTACTTCTTCAACAATTTCCAAGTTTAAGATTCCAAAATATTGTTCTTGTAATAATATATATACTTAGGATAAGTTCGCAATCGACATGAATGAATCAAATGAATGATTGATTTAATTTTTAAACCTAATCAATCAATTGTTTTTTTTTCTTTTTTATATATCAATCAATATAGTTTATAGATATATTAGTAAGACGCTTGGTGTCGTGATGTACTTGTTAAATGCATGTCGAACTAATTAAATAAAAAATTGAAAATTCAAAAAGACATAAATTTCTGTTTAAAGTATAGAGAAAAAACAGAAACATGCTTATAATTTACTTTTTTTTTTTCTTTTTTCTTTTTTTATTTTTTTTAACTTTCAACTTTTTACTTAGTACAGATTTTGCTACGTCCCAATTAGTTAAATTAGATTTTTATTTTTTTATTTTTAAAGATACAAATAACAACCATTATAAAGAAACATAAAAGATATTGAACCAACAAGTCCTTAAGAACATCCCTTCAACTTTTGCATATCATGTGATAACTTGATCAATATTAATTATAAGATCCACGTTGATTTAAGTAAAAATGCAATACAACGAACTACTTAGTTTCATATTTTTTAGGTTTTTTTTTTCTAACTCTTTTCTTACAATTGAACCCAAATAAATTAAGTTTTATATACTTTTTTCTTCAAATAAGTGATAATTGCTATAATAATTTATTTTATCCAATCTCTCCTTAGCAATAATATAATGTGTCACTCTCTAATTGTCACTAGTTTAGAGATCAATAATAGTATTTTTACATTATTATGTAATATCTATAGTTGGATAAGTCCACAATCAACATGATTGATCAAACAAAATGATTGACATGTTTAAATTTTAAAATTAATCAATCAATTGCTCTTTTTTTTTTTTTCCAATATCAACACAATATGCATTTGAATTCCCAAAAATAGCTTGCATGTAGAAATATACAAAATCCCTTTCTCTTTCAAAACCTTACATATTATACCAAATTCTTCAATAATTGCAAGACTTCCGTTGCTCACACGAACCCGATGTGGTACAAGTCATTGTGTCACAGCCAATCAGAAAGCTCCACTTCACCACATAACGCAAAGCCCGTGCCTCTTACTCTACGAACCTCCCCATTTCATGCAACTATGGCTCCTATCCTGCCACGTGTCCAGAAGCCACTCATAAGTCGCCACGTTGATGTTTGTTTTGGGAGTACGTAGTTACACTTGCAGCGGATTTCTCCTCCAGGTTGTTGGATGTGCCACGTGGGTGTTAGTTTTTTTTCCCACCTCTTTTTGGGGCGGTGCGATTGAAAATGTTTCTCAGTTGTCAGAACAAAATTGTTGGATTGTGGAGAGATCTAATTTTAAAAGAATGGAAAATATTTGTATGGATCTATATATGGGTAAATGTGAAAGGTTCTTCCGCTTGAATTTGGTTGGATCGGTAAGAATTATTGACGTGATCCCGAAATCTGGTACCACGGTTAATTTGTAATTTTTGGGAAGGATCGAACCATTATGTAAAATAGAAGAAAGCTCATATTAATGTTGTGCTTGATCACCGTATATTTCGACATATCTCAAATGTCAAAAGTCCTCTTGATTATATAGAAATAAGTTTGGTAAACATTTATTTATTAGTTAACTTATCAAGTCGTTAATTAAACATCTACAAATTGTTAGATTTATTTCACTATTGACTAAAGCATGTGCAAAATAGAACACCTACGCACAATCTTTACGAGATTAGTCTCCTCAAACCCTATGGTCATTCCTATGGGTCAGCTTACTTATGGCTTTATGGTAGATTCTATTGATCATTCTCCATACTTAGCCAAATAAACTTATAATTTGATAGTTAACCTTATGGATTAGTCTCCATACCATCGAATCAAATAAAATTGTGTATAAAAAGACTTTTGAGAAAGCACATGCAGCAAGGCACGTGATAAAATGAAAATAAATTTTGAAAAACTTTATTTCCTTATCCAAGTATGATGTGTACATGTAAAAAAATGTTGAGTGATTAGCTCAATTAATTTAGGTATGTGTTGTCTACCAAAAGGACCATATCTTCAAATTTCCATAGCTCCTTGTTGTTGAACTATAATTATTAAAAAAAATAAAAAATCAGATTAGAATTTAAGTGTATGTTTTGAATACATTTTGAAGTGTTTAATTTAAAAAATAAGTAATTTTGGAATAAATTAGAGTGTTTTGAAACTACTAAAAATGGATTTTGAAATGTATTTTAAACGACTTTTGTTAAAAAAGTTTAAATAAAAATGAACTTTTTGAAAAATATTTTTTTCTTGAGTCAATCCAAACGGACCCTAAGTCATAGTTAAGTCACTTAAGCTAATTTTGTTTCTCTAATTAACAAAAAAAAAATGATACATATTTCTTCAAAGGATAATGTCTTTTAATTTCAACATATAAAAGTTTAATTCAACGTTGATATCAAAAGTATCTAAAATTGTAATTTTATTGTTATTAAGAAACATGAGTATTTCGTATAATTCTAGTACAAAGGTTATATACACAAAATTGTTAAATATATGTGACTTTTTTAAGTTGTTATCTAAATTGAGTAGTGAAAATTTAGAAAAATATATGTAATTGAATGGTGGCACAAAATTGATTGTCAAAGTGAGCATAGTTCAATTCGTATTCGAGATATGTTAGCGACCATGAGATCCATTGTTCGAACGTCCCGTATTAAAAAAAAGTCTAAATCGATTAAAGAATAAAAATTTAAGGTCTTAATTGATATCATTTTTTATTTAGTCTCTTAATCGATACAACTATTTATTTGTTTTAGTTACTTTTTTATATATACACACATATATATATATATTATATTCCAATATGACCTCTATTGTTAAAAACTTTTTCAATTAGTTCCTTATGTTTTGACTTTTTTAATTTAGTTCCTCGTAATTATTAATTATTACATGATTGGATAAATTTAAACAATATAATACTTGGCTAAGTGGCAAAAGTTTACTAAAAAATAAAAGGTCGTCTATAACTCAAAATTTTTTTGAAATGTCAAACCATTTCCTACCATTTAGAGGATGAATTATATAAGCTTTTACTTTTCAGAAGACAATTTTGCAATTTTGGGGTAACTTACAAAATTAGCAACTATGAGATCCTTTTTCATTTTTAGGTACAACAATCTTGAAGGTAGAGATTTAACCTCCAACTTCATGAAGAGCATGCTAATACTATTGAACTAAGCTAATTTTACTATTTAATTCATAGTTTTCGAAATTATAAATTTAGTAGTTGAACTATAAAATTTTACAGTAACATCTAATAATTTTGTCGGGTTAAACTAAATTAATAAATGAAAATAGTTACTACAGCAGTATTATAAAATTTTCCACTGCCTCATATTCTATTCATATTCAAATTTGAAACCCATGTAAACAGATCGGTTAGTCACACTCCCGCAACGTGGCGAAAGAAAATTGAGCTCCGTACGAAAGTTACTGTGCACATGACTTTAGATGATCCGACCTCGAAATTTCCTCCCGATTTCGCATCCTTTTAGTTTTAAACGACAAGCGCCGTCCCTCGTTCGGCAAGCGTTTATATTCTTATAACAAAGTCAATTAATTTACATTCAAGACCTTCTAATTCTCTTTATTTAAATTTCAGCCACTCAACTTTTTATTTCTTTCTTTATTCGGCCCCACTTTTCTTCTCATTCTGTTAAGGTCATCGTCATGTAGGGTGGGCCGTGGGCGGAATCTGTTAGGCAAAACGATTTAATTTTTATTTTTCTAATTTTTTATTTTTATAAATTTAATAAAATCCGTCCACACAGATTTATTTTATTTTGATCATTAACTTTTTTTTTTGCAATGGCAGCCATTATTTCTTTTAAAAGGGTGGGCGTCAAAAAAATAGTATAAAACGTGGAAAAGCTTTTTATATTTGTGGGATGATATACTTCAAGTAAAAATACCATTATTCAATTTTAGTATATGTAATTTTAATAATTCTTAGATATAGTCTCTATTGCTAAGATTTTTTAAACTTCTTGATATATATTAATATTTTTATTATAAATTAAGAAATATATTCATATAATGCATTTCTTTGTGTGATAATTATTATAAATTATTTGGCCAATTTTAGAAAAATTAATTTTGAGGCACTATTCTCAAAAAAGAAAAAAAAAGTGGTAGTCTAATTTTAAGATTTATTGACCATATATGAACTAAAATTGAACAAATTTTAAATTATATTGACTAAAATGATATTTCTATATAATTAATTAATTAATTAATTAATGCATAAAAGAATAATTATTCCAAAAATACTTTTCCATTCCCATTTTTGAAGAGCGGGTCATTATTTACTTTAAACTTTCCAAATAAGTTTTAACTTGAATAAATATTGCATTTTATTTCACTTATAAAATATTTTTTTAGTGAATTAATAAGTATTTTAATTTATTTGAACTAAATACAAATTTGAAGCTGGGTAAATGGTTTTTTTCTCTTTAAATTGCAAACGTGAGGTTTTATCAAGATGGTATGTCTAAATTTGATATGGATTAAATTTTAACTTTTTTAATTATAGGATAATTTATAATTTATCTATATTTTTAACAAAAACATCCTTCAAACTTTTTTTTTTCTTGAATTAAATGAGATTTGAGTTTTTTTTTTAATAAGATTGAATATGTGTACTAATTTCTTAAATACTAGATCGTGGTTTAAACAACAATCTAGAAATGTTTTTATCTATTATTTTTAGTTTAGAAAAAAAATATAGCAGAGGAGATATAATAAAAATTTGCAATCTTTATCTAAATATAGAGTCCAATTTAATTAAATTAAAAGCTTACCATGAAATTTTAGTTTGAAAATTATATACGTAGTCAATTTATTTATTTTTATAATATTGGATATTGATTAAACATCGAATTTTGATATTGATAATACTTTTTATACTAGTTTAACTATACTCATGTTGATAATTATTTTTATTTTTATTTTCATCCGTGTGAAGGTAGGAATTTAAACATTTATAATCAAATACAAATGCACAACATTTTAATTAGTTGAACGTTTTCTTACTTACCTCTAAAATTATAAATATCATGTTTCAAAAGATCGCTCCTATTTAATGTTTAAATTTACATTTAATTACCAAATAAATTATGACTTTTCCAAAAAAAATGATAATAATAATAATATCAAACAAATTATGTCTATAATAATTGATTGGTATTTATAATCATGTAAATAATTTCCTATAAATGAACTTGACTTTTAATAACCCCCAATACCAACTTGCCTAATAATTATTATTTTATTATTATTGTTTAAAAATATATATATATATTTTCCTATTTGACTAAATCATAAAAGAAAAAGAAAAAATAGACATTTTGAAAAAAGATTGTCTAATCCATTTGTTGACCCAAATACATAACCCAAAACAAATTCTTTGTTATATTTAACTTGTCATGGAGACTTTTCATAGATTAAGTTATAGCTTTTCAAAAAATATATATATGTATATATATTTGTTTCATAATTATTGTTTTTTCAAATATATCCTTTCAAGGACGAGCAAGTCCAATATGATAAATTAATTAATAAATTGCTACTTAAATATTTCAGTTAGAAAATATTTTATAATATTTTAAAGTGGTTGTATTTATTTAAAATGTATAACCACGTATATAACTGCATTTGAAAATTTTAAAACTAATTTAAATTTTTTTTATATAATATGGAAAATAATGAAATTGACCATGTGACTTCAAAGTTAGTAATATAGACACGTACTAATTTAACTATGTTTATGTTTATTTTGGTGATTAAAGTATATTTTTCGACTAAAAAGAATCATATATAATAGCTTATATTCAGTGACTTGTATATTAAAAATATACATACAGTAGATTTAAATGATAAAACTAAAACATCAATACTTTGTAAAGTTGGATGAAAACTTATCCAAATCTTTTAATAACTTTTTGTTTAAAGAGTGATTTGATACAATTTCATTGACAACCCATTATTCCAAGTGTTGTTATATTATTATAATGTTTCTTTTTAAAAAAATTCGCTTTTTCAATAAGTTCTCTTAGTTTATATCATGTTTTTTATTTCTTTTTTAATTTGTAACCAACACGTTGAGTAAATAATAGTAATAATAATAATAAGAATAATAATAAAATCATTATGTGAAAATTTGAACCACTACATTTTAATTGAGAATATAATATAATAATTTAACAAAGACAAATATAAATTTTTTCATTAATCTTTGTATATTATTTATCGGGCTTGTATTAGAATTTACATTTATATTGATAATGTGCATATGCTAACTTCATTCTGGTTTGGTTTGGCCTTACCTATACATCAAAAGAAGCCTATTGACATATTTAAAAATAATTTAACATAATTATTCAAAATTTCCTTTCAAATATTAAAAATCACAAAAATTATTTTTAAAGATGTAAAATAAAACATTAAATTATAAAACCATAAACGAGAAAATATTTATAGAGTTTTAATCTCATCGAATAGAAATACTAAACAAAATAAAATAAAAATGAGAAGAAAAAGGCAAGGGGAATGTACCCATTGGCATGCAAGAATGTTCCACTAACAATATAAATACAGTACAGCTGTATGTTCAAAAAAAAAAAAACCAAATAAAAGCAATTTATTACGAAGATACTGGGAACAAAAATACATTGATTCTCTATATTTTTCTTTTATGTTTCCATACCAAAAAAAAACAAAAAAACATTGATAAATAAAAATACAATGATTTATGCCGTTACTACGGCTTACATACCAATATTCCATTTAAAATTTGAAAGAAAGAAAATTAAAATTTTTCACATTAATTCGTGTGGGTCCCACAATAACATTTATTATTTATTTTTTCTCGTCTCCTTAATTGTCTGTCCATTGTCCCAAATTTCTACAGCTTCTCTTACATTTCTTCTTTCCTTTCCCCCTTTTTCGCTTCAAAATAAATTCCATTTTTTTCTTTCTTTCTTTGTCACTTTGAACTCTTCTGGACTCTACAACCCATTTTCCCATTCCCAACTACAACCATTCTTCTATGCTTCTTCTTTGCTTTCTTCAGAGCCAATTGATTGTATCCAAAGTAACAACCAAGGTCTTTCTTTCTCTTTTTCTCTAACTTGGATTGATTTTGAAGCCATATCCACATCTTTGTACCCTTTGATTGCTTTTACAGTAAGTAATTTACTCCATTTCTTTGAATTCATCATCTTCTTCTTTCTCTTCTTATGAAATTGGGTTTTTCTTGATGTTTCTTGGCATTGAGGCTGATGGGTCGGATTTGGTTTTGATAATTATGCTGGGGATTTTTAGTTAGTTAGCTAATATTCAAATCTGAGAGTGAATTACTGTTCCATTTCCTAAAATTTTCTGGTTGAGATTTCTTATGGAACGGTGTTGTATTGGTGGGTGGAGATTTTTCTTTTGCATCTGGGTTTTCTTGGGTTTATTTGAAAGTTAAATCACCTTGAAATTCATTTTTTCTTGGAGAATGGTGGTTGAAGATCTACTTGTTGATTTTTGTCTGCTAAGTTTGTTTCATCTTCATCTGATTTGGAAGATTAATTCTGTCTTTATTCTTGGCTCCTTCAGATTATTTGGTACTTCGGATCATATTATTAGATGGGTTTCAGATTTCTTCTAATAGGTTGTTTGGATTGTGGGTGTTAAAGCATTTTGAAAAGTTGATTTCTGCATGCAGTCTTTTAGAGGTTTTTGGTTCAGGGCTTGTGATGAAGTGTCTATCTTAATCATTGATTAGTTTGCAATCACTTAAATGTGGTTTCCGATTCTCAAGGAAAAATTGTACTGACTATGATGTTATTTTTTTGCCTTAGATTGGTGTTGGAGAGGCTGTTCTTGAGTGAAATTGAAGGAGTTTGGTGTGTAGCATGTGCCATTATTGTGGTGCTGTGACAACAGACTCAGATGGCAAAAAATTGGAAAATGGTAGTTCTGTTAAATTGGATGATGCAGGCCCCGCGTGTTTATGTAAGGTTTGCAAAGAGAATCAGGGGCAAGAAATGATGAACTCGGATAATAGAAGTATGAGCGTCGCACCGATGTTAAGTCCAATGCCTTCACTGTCAAGCTGCAATAGTTGGGTTTCAGCTAATTATACTTCTTTCAAGTGTTTCTGTACTTTTATTTTTCACCCTAAATCTTGATTCTCACGATTTAATGCCTTTATCTTCTCTTTCTCATCAGGTGATTGTTCAACAGTGGCAAATTTAGATATCAGGTAAGATGGCTTACTAAGGAAATCTTTCTAAGTCAACAACCACTTTATTCTTTATAGTCATTGGATTTATTTTATCTTGTTAGGGATGGCCAAGAAGGTGCAACAGGAAGTAGCCAAGAAAATATCGATTGTAGGCAAGAAATGATGTCACATAACTTGAGTGAAGTAGTTCATAGCAATGATCAACTCAGTGGAAGAGATGATGAAAGTGTAACGTCAATTAGTCAAGAGGCAACTCACAATGGCTCTGGCGTTCCTGTCAGTGCGGAAATTGAGCAATCCCATTCTAATTGGATGGATACTGATCTGTGGGATCCTCCAGAGCCAGAGGACCCAGAGGATCACATGGAGGGTGGGATGGGTTATAACGACGATGACGATGACGAGTTTGGTGATACCACAGAATGGAGCACCTCAAGTTCCTTTGGTCGCACTGTGGATGACGCCAGTGTTAGCTATCGGTTTAAAGAGGAAAAACAAAAGGCAATGCAACAGGTTATGAATGGGAAGTACAAGGTTTTCATACGCCATCTTCTTAAATTAGTAGGTGTTGCTGCCTCATCAGGGGAGAATAGTGAAAATTGGGTGGATATAGTTTCTTCTTTGTCTTGGGAAGCTGCCACATTTTTAAAGCCTGTAGTAAATGGTAAAGCGACGAATCCAGAAGATCATGTAAAAGTGAAGTGCATTGCAACTGGAACTCCAAACCAAAGGTAATTTACTAAACTACGTTATGTTGTCTGCAAACTTAATATAGGGAGGTATTGATACTTTTGCTTAACATTAGTTTTGACATATTTACTACATCAGCCAATGCTTTGTGGCTTCTTGGCTGGCCTTGCTCCTTTCCAATGGTGGTTAAGGACTTAAATTTTTCCTTAGTGCTTGCACGTCATTTTAGGAATTTGTAAAGGTTACATATTTTGTGTCTTTGATTAATGAATTTTGGTAGTTTCGTGTCTAAACCCATCATTCTAGGAACTTGGAAATTGACCAACCTTTTATCCAAAAGCTTAGGGCTTGTTTTGTAAGTAATTTGAAAACAAAGGATTCAATGAAAATGTAGATATGTGTTTGGTAGCAGATTCAGAATATAAATTCCAATTTAAACAATTTTTCAAAACATGTTTGATAATATATTTATAAAACCATAAGACTAATTATAGTTATTCACTAAATATTAAGTTAAATATAAACTATTACTAATTAATTCATGAACTTGTTCTATGTTAAAAAATTTATATAATTATTATTTTATCATATAATATTTAATATATTACATATTTTCATTTAGCAAAACTAATTGAGTTTATAACATGGAATAATATATTTGCTAATGTTTTAATCTTTTTTTAGTAAAATTACGCATTTTAAAATAACAAATTCAAAATCTGGTTACATTGAAAACACAAACTAGAATTTACACTATTTGGATTACAAAATTAAAAAACAGTTTTCAAAAATAGAATTATGATGGCCTACCAAATGTATTAAACAGAATTTGAGTTACTTACCAAAGTGACCTTTAAACTTTGATTGTCCATATCATTCACTATGGTCGATGGCTATTTGTATTTTTTTGGGCCTTCTTTTTTTGCTGTTTTGTTTCTTTTCCCTTCGTTAATGATGATCACATCATCAGGGAATAAAATGTTGCCAAAGTCTACAACAATAATCTCAACATAATTAATAGATGAAAGCCCTGACAACATTATGGTGGGGATATTTTTCCTTTCTCGTATTGTCTGACACGCCTACATTAGGATGCTATTGGCAACATGTTCAGTGTTTACAACACTATAGTCAGATCTAGAGCTTCTTCAGCCTACCTCTTCACATTTTTGTATGGGACAAATTCCCAAGGATGGAAACTTTTCTCCTGCTACTCCCTTTTTTTTAATTATTTTATCATATAAGAATAGTATTTTGTAAAATTTGATAAAAGGCCAACTTTCATTGGCAAAAAGAAAAAAAAAACAGACATACCAAAAAAAAGAGCCCACGAAAAGGAGCAACCCTAAAGAAAGGGAGTCCGATCAAGAGCTTTAAGACTAATAATTACAGAAGGAAGAGCCCCCAAAGCCTAAAGAGAAATATTGAATCTCATAAGGGACCAAACATCACAAGACTCCTACTCAATCCTTCTAAATATTCAATGGCCCACTAGTTTAGGCACCTCTTCCCTCCCACTAAGTGATAAGAAATAGTCAATCTAGATTGCACCCAAAACTTCACTGATAAGAGTTCATTGGCTGCCCTAAGAGAAAAATGTTTTTTTTTCCCTTCTGCAGGGAGCAAGACGTTTTTGGATCTCTTTTAGGACATTCCAGACAACCAATTCTTAGGGGCCGTTTGTTTTTTTGGGAATGTAGATAACTAGAATTCTAGATGCCCGAATTTATAGATGTCCAAGATCTTTAGATAACTATGTTTGTTTTGTAGGAATATTTTTGTAGATATATGGTGAATACTTGGATAACTCTGTTTGTTTCAAAAGATTTCTTCTTGTGATTTGGGAATGTCTCAAACTTTTCCATGAATGCCCTTGCGAGTATTCATTAATTTATAATTAATTTAATATAATTTGAACTTGTATAACATTTTTTTTAAAATTAGTTTGAATTTCTTTTAAAATTAATATAGTTGTTATTATTTTTATATGTTATTTTGCTCAACAAAATAATATATATTAATTTAAAATTTTTTATAAAATAAATATTAATATTTCAAGGCAAATAATTATAAATAGAAAAAATATCAAATTATTTACAAATATAGAAAAAGTTTACTTTCTATCTATGTTAGACCGTGGTACACCTAGATAGACATCTATTCGTAGATATCTATCGGGGTGTATCGCGGTCTATCATAGATAGAAAGTAAAATTTTGCTATATTTATAATTATTTTCAATAGTTTTTCTATCTTTGAAAACATCCCTAATTTAAATTTAAATTTGAATATCTTTCTAAAAAGATAAAAACATAATATTATAAAATAATGAAATATAAGGTTGACAATATTTATTTTAATTATAAAATGCAAATAAAGGAGTGACGGAAAAAAAGTAAAATGAGGATGCCCTCAACATGGGAATTGAGAAAACCCATGGGGGGCCTTTAAAATTCTTGAGATGCCCTTTATAAAGATATCCTAGGATGCTCGAGAATCTCTTGATGCTAAGGCATCTTATACTACCATAAAACAAACATGACAATTTAGATGCCCATTCCATGAAAATCTTGCATTCCTACGAAACAAATGACCCCTTAGGGTAATGACCAAGAGGAAGCCCTAGATAAGAAGAAGGGAGGCTAACCTGCCTTGTGTCACGGTCATACTTTTCCAACCATGTGATGCCATGATCTACTCTCGAACATGGCTAGCCTAAAGGCTAACTCATAACCAATACATTTTTTTTCTCGAGTCATTATGCTTTGTCGGACCTTGGGCGAGATTCTAATTCCCTCGACCGAGCTTACTTCTCTTCTGGCTTCACGACTTGTCCTTGCTTTTGCTCTTTGGCTAAGGTATATTGACGGCCAAACATATCTTTTCCCGCATCTTAGTTCTCGACCACTCGATTGTCCCATTTCTCTCATCATGACAGAACTTTACCGGGATAAGTCTTGCTTCTGAGCGAGCCAAGACTAACTTTCCAACGCTTACCCTACTGATGATCAATACAGTCATCACTTCACACGGTCGTTGCCCCGAAAGTCAGGGCTCTGTTGTGAGTTTGGACGAACGACTCCGGAGTTAAGGACATTGAAGTGAGAGAAACAAGCTTGACAGATTTCATGAGAATCGGAGTTGAAATGGGCACTCCACGATAGCGAGTGATGTTTCATCACTTCACACGTGCAAAGCCTGTCAAAGAAGGAAATGTTTAGAATGTACAATAGGGGAAAGGATAGTTCCTTATCCTAGGATGGGATTAAAAAAACATTGTTCTTTTTGGCTCTTGATAGAGTTGAATTCTTTGTGCCAGAGTTGTGTCGTCTATCATATATGATGCACTGGAGATACGTGCTTAGCTTGAGAGGTGGTGGCTTGTTTTTTCTTTTTTCTTTTTAATTTTTTTGCGAAGGGATATTTTGCTTGAAACAAGCACTAGGATTATTTAATGTCAAATTTAGCTATTAGGATAAGATTTGAAGCTTAGGCATTTTAGTATCTCATCTAGGGAATTTCACCATGTCAATATCTTTTTGCCGATAGTTGGGATTTTACTTCTCATATTTTTGTAAGATTGTTTTTGCTCGTTCATTCCATGCTTGGTTTTCAGTGATGATGTGATGTCCCAAGCCCATGATTTGGAATATGGACTTGACGTTCTCTATATCTCTTCTTTGGCCCTAGGTGTCACATGCCATACCAGTTGTCTTAGGTCGAGAATTTAGGCCAGACCCCTGAATCAAACACTTGGCAGCTTCAATATTCCCAACACCTGTGATGTAAAAATGTAACATAATGTCTTGAAGTCTTTTGAGATTCAATATTTATATTGCCTATACAAACAACACGTGTCTTTGCCACATGCCCCTTAGAAATACTTTTGGGGCTATCCCCAACCTCTCACTCTAAAATAAGCACACTTGACCATAAAGTCTGCAGTAGATGGGCTATCAAAATTTAAGGTATATCTTGTTGGTATACACATACCAACAATATTCTTTTGAACTTTTCTAAACTATATTATCTCATACTTGCCTAGTCAAAACCCTCTCATTCCAATCTGATGTTGTATTCATCTGTCCATCGTCTAAGAATTTTGTCTCAATTTTGTCTACGCATCATCTATTACACTGGCATTCACACTTCAGACCTCTCTTTAGATTCCCAGGGCGGTATAGACAATCTCATTCTTTTATTCATTTTAATTAAAAGCTTATGACACAAATAACACAAATAAATGGATTCAAAAGCCTGTCTAGGAGCACAGTCCCTCGCCTTAATTCTTCTCATTTGAAGTGTTGGAATGAACAGGTGAAAAGATGTCAGAGTGAGTGGAGCACAAACCTTTGGGTTTGGGGTGTGGGTGTGTTTTTTCCCTCTTCCCTGTTAAATGTTAGTAAGACAAAGTAGGACAGCTTCTTACTTTACATTGGGTCAACTAGATTTTTTTCCTATTGCAGTCAATTTATCAAGGGCATGGTATTCAAGAAGCATGCAGCTCACAAACACATGCCAACGCATTGTAAGAACCCGAAGTTAATACTGATTCAAGGCATGCTTGGTGAGGCTCCAATAAGTAGACTGTCTTCATTTAATTCAATGGATCAGGTACTGAAATTTAGATGTTTCTGTCTTTGACTATTCTGTCACTGAGAAGTACACCTGTATGTCTTCTGATGTTTTTACTGTCTGATCACAGGAAAATGATTTTACGAATCATGTTATAGAGATGATTGAAGGTTGCACTGCGAATGTGATTTTAGTTGAAAAAACTGCAGCACGAGTTATCCAAGAAGCAATTCTCAAGAAAGGCATGACATTAGTGCTTGATATGAAGCTCCACCGTCTGGAGAGAATAGCTCTTTGTACCGGTTCACCAATTTTAACATCTGAAACTTTAATGAGCCAAAAGACAAGACAATGTGATGCTGTTTATTTTCAAAAAATTGTAGAAGAACATGCTGGTGTTTTGGAGGGAGGAAAGATGCCAACTAAAACTTTAATGTTTATTGAGGGCTGTCCTACACGTTTGGGTTGTACGGTTAGTGTACTATTTCTAATTGGCTATCTTTTACTGTTATAACATCGAGGTTGAGAAGGATTCTTCGATTACCAATCACCTATGCAAATGGATGGATGGTGTTCTCTGGTTAGTTGGGCTTCATATCTATTGTTAGTTTGGTTTTTGTGAAGGAAAAAGAAAAGATCTTCTGCATTGCTATAGACAATTCCTTGAGTGTGAAATTAAGTGAAGTTAAAAAGACTTTAGCTTATTCAGGGCTGAGTCCTGGCAAGAAATACTCCTTTTGTTAGGGACACAAACATTAATTTTGCATACGTGTTTCAGTTTTGTAAGAATCTGAGCCATATCATGCAATTTTGTCTTTTGACAGCCTTCTAAAACAAAGGTGAGATTAGTGGCTACATGAATTCCTGTAGAACCACACTCACCTGAACTGTGGTCTTTGGTTTAATCCCTATATCCGCGAAGAGTTTCACTCACTTTTATGTTTTAATTTTTCATCTCACCATCATACGGGGTGTGTGGTGTTGCTTCTTTCTATAAATTTTTAGTATTATGACATCCATGGTCGGGCTTTGAAATTGCTTTGCCTCATGATAGATTAGATTCCAAATTGGAAAATTGATTTAATTGATTGTCTTTTGGGCACAACTGAACTATGTACTTCTTAAAATCTGCTGCAGATTTTGCTGAAAGGAGCTCACAGTGATGAACTGAAGAGGGTTAAGTTTGTTGTACAGTGTGCCGTTGTTATGGCATTTCACTTAATATTAGAGACTTCTTTCCTTGTTGACCAGCGAGCTATGTTTGCAACTATTCCATTTGGTGGAGTACCAGCTATTGTTTCATCTGATCCACAAGCACCTTTAGAGCCTTGTAGCCAAAATGTACGTCAAGCTGAAAATTCAAGTGATAAAAGTGAACAACTGACTGACTCAACGAATGTTTATATTTCAAATGGATCCCATGAGGAGGCATCTAACGGATTAAACCTGGAGTCAGTGGAAAAGCTAATGTCCTCTGAACCAGAACCATATAATCCTGCCATATTTTCTGGATTCTCATCCATTTCTGATTCGTTAAAGAGAGTCATGGGAGAAAGTTTCCTTTTATCCTCTCCCTATCAATCATTGTCTTCTTATTTTGGACATGGGAGTGACCTGAGTGGCTTGGTTGCCAAGTCTGACTCAGTTTCATCTACTCCACAGGCAGCTGATCAGTTTGATGTGGAAGTTAGGGGTAGTTCTGATGAAGAGAATTCAGTTCATGAACAGTCTGTGTCACATCAATCAACCTTGGAAGGCCTTGGATTCCATGAAACTGCTCCTAACTATTCTGAAGACACAATGCAGAAGAAAACGTCATTGGATTCTCAGAGTATTTTGGTTTTGATGTCGAGCCGAAATGCTTTGAAAGGAACCATGTGTGAGCAGAGCCATTTTTCACATATTGTGTTCTACAAGAATTTTGATGTTCCTCTTGGAAAATTTTTACAAGAAAATTTACTAAATCAGGTTTGTAATGGAGCCACGGCAATGTTACCTGTTCACAATAATGTATAATTTTGTACGGGTATATATATATTTTGAAGTTTATCATTCTTTTTAGCTTCTGGTAAAGCTGCAATAAGACTATGATGCATCATCTAATTATCTTTTACTCATTGGTTTATTTTACCAATGAGAAAAACCATCTGTGCATGAAGCTACTGAGCCTTCAATAGCCCTAGATTCTAGTCATATATGTTAAAAGTCAACATTCTTTAAGATGATTCTGACTTGACATTGGTGCAATTGCAGAATAATCTCTGCACTGTCTGTGGTGAACTGCCGGAAGCTCACTTTTACTATTACGCACACTATCGAAAGCAGCTTTCCATTCAAGTCAAACAGCTTCCAGTGGATAAAGTTTTGCCAGGTGAAACAGAAGGAAAACTTTGGATGTGGAGTCGTTGCAGTAAATGTAAATCTAAGGGAGGACCTTCAAAGTCCACAAAAAGGGTGCTGATCTCTACAGCCGCACGTGGCTTATCATTTGGGAAGTTTCTGGAACTTTGTTTCTCTGATGACACTTTACCTAGTAAATCATCAGTTTGTGGCCATTCATTGTTTGGGGACTTCCTCTACTTCTTCGGGTACGTGTTGCCATAGTCTGGATATTTACTTGTGCTTGCATTTCCATTTTTTCTGTCCTGAACTCAGTCGTCCTTAGTTATTGTCATTGTGGATTGTAGACTGGGCAATATGGTTGCTATGTTCAGATACTCTGAGGTAGCAATTTATACGGTCTCTATGCCTCCTCAGAAACTGGAGTTCGACAGTTCAATGAGACAAGGTCATCTCATCAGAGAAACTGAAAATGTATGTAATCTTATCTATGTTTGTCTGTCACCCGTCTCTGCTTTCTGACGATTCCAATTGACTTCTAATCTATGTGTAAATTACTAAATTGTGAAGTGTGTTATTTTTTTAACATCTGTTCAAGGTTTACACGAAGGGGATGGTACTTTTCACTGAGATTGCGCATTCTCTGAAGAAGATCATATCTGAACGTAAAAGTTCAAATGTAAACCACCCTCAGGGCTTTCTCAATGACTTTTCTTTGGTTGAAGAAATGTTAAACGAAGAAAGATCAGAATTTGAGGTTAGCTTTTTGTCAGTCTTCTTATGTGCTTTGGAATTCTCTGGAACTTCAACTAACTTCTTTTGAATTCCTTCTCCTTTTCGTTTATGATGGAGTGCATCTCTTATTTCTATGGATCATCATTTTTTTAAGGCATACTTTTCTCTTTTTTTAATTGAATGAAACGTAGGTAAATATTCAAAATTCTCTTTCTAAGAAAGGAAACCTGGACTTCGCTTTTCACAAATATCTCAATCTGAATCGTTTGCTCTGGGACCTGCTGCTAGAATCATGTATTTGGGATAGACGCCTGCAATCGTTAATGTCATTGGGTGTTACAACAAACTCTGGCACCTCTGAAAATGTTGAGCCAGAATCAGTTATGTTGAAGATGAATAGCAACATTGATGTTGGACCTGAGGGATCGGAATCAATTGTAGAAAATGATGATACAAAAGTTCAGCAAGATATGTCCGTGGATGAAAATGTATTACCTCTGAAAGAAATTGCAGTTGAAGGTTCGGATGGAGAGTCCGGTGGTGATGGACTTAATTTACCTTTGGCGAATGAAGTCACGGAGATACCGATTATGGATGATTTGAGCCCCAAGAAACTTTCTCGCCAAGGGTCTTTGTCAAATGGCTTTGACCGTCACCATTCAGATTATGAGGATCCTCAAGTAGGAAGTGTTCTGTCATCTGGTGATTTGCATGTAGATAGGACCATTCCAATTTCAACAGGTGATTCGACCCTCAGCAAATTGTTCTGGACCCCTTTTTCGGAGATCCGGCAGATGAACATGAGGGACATCCAGAGAAGCTACTTTCCCGAACTCAAGTCCATCAGTAGCTATACTCCAAAACTCTTGCCCGCAGCCTCTGACTTCATCCACGAAGAAGGACAGAAGCTACACATTCGTCTTGCAAATGATAATTTTATTGTTTCAGACTATGAGGGTGAACTTTCGAGCATAGTTGCTTGTGTACTTGCTCTGTTGAAAGATCTACCCTGTCAATCAGATTCTCATAATGAGGATAGTAAGGGAGAGGGTGAAGGTGTTTTACAAGCAGCTTTGAGTTCACGAAGCCTAAATAAAGTTCCCTCCAATGGATCCTCAGATTCAGACTCGAGCATCTCTTCAGAAGAATATCGGTTCTCAAGTTTTGACAGGTTAAATTTGTTGGATTCTCTTGTTCCAGAGACTTTCAAGCGAGCAGATCATGAAGGGGTCATAAAGTCACTAGCAAAGGGAAAATATCTTGTGAATTGTCCATATTTCAATCAGTTCCGTGATCTTCGAAGTCGATGCTGCCCATCAGAGCTCCATTACATAGCTTCCTTAAGCCGTTGTATAAACTGGAACGCAAAAGGTGGGAAAAGCAAATCTTTTTTCGCCAAGACACTTGATGACAGGTTCATTATAAAAGAAATTAAAAGGACGGAATATGATTCATTTATGAAGTTCGCTCCTGAGTATTTCAAGTACATTAACGAATCATTTGACATGGGGAACCAGACCTGCCTTGCTAAAGTTCTTGGAATCTATCAGGTTTGATAGACAGAACATTCATCTCTTTGATATTTTATACCACCCCCACCCTTGGTTGTCCTTGTTAACGTTCTTTTACAGGTAACGGTGAGGGAGTCGAAGAATGGGAAAGAGATGAGACATGATTTGATGGTTATGGAGAATCTCAGTTTTGGTCGCAACATTATTCGCCAATATGATCTTAAAGGAGCTCTACATGCTCGATTCAATCCAGCTACCAACAATTTTGGTGAAGTCCTCTTAGATCAGAACTTTGTGAATGACATGAACTCATCTCCCCTCTATGTGAGTAATCGAGCAAAGCGTCGGTTGCAACGGGCAATTTGGAATGATACCGCTTTCCTCAATGTGAGTACAAAACTAATTCATTCATGTGCATTCATTGAAGTTCATTTCCCCGCTTATTTCAGATATATTTTAGCTAGGAAAAAGAGCTTAGTAGTGCTTGAATATTGTTTATGCAAAGGATATGGATTAAAACTGAACAATGAAAATTCAGGAACTAAATAGAATTGAACCTTAAATATATCATAGTTATCGATTGATGCTATCTTTTCATTTAAGGGTTTATCAGATTTAATATAGTTTTGTTTCTTTTTTTGCTTATTATTATTGTTATTATTTATTTGGGCTTAGGATGACTGGATACTAACCTGGTTTAAAAGCTTGTATTTTGTATATTTGGATCATCTTTTAGTAATAACAAAATTAGTTTTATAAGTTTAATTAGCGCTATAGTTTAAGCTTTAGGGACAACTGGTGGGTCAGGGGTGTGAAGAGAAAATGGAAGTGAAGTGTCACAATCACAATCATAACAAACAGATCTTGGTTGGACATTTCAGTTGTTTTGATCACTTGGGATTATAGCTGATCTTATGGAATTTTGTTTTTGGAAGATTTCTTCGAGCGTTTCAAGAATATTCTCTTCCTTGGTTTATTAGTTTTGAGATCGCTTAGAGTTTCGTCTCCTCTTGTTTTAGTTCTCTGCATAGGTCTTACATTTTGTTGTAGAAGGGTTTGTGGTCTTAATTTTACATCTTTGTATCGTTAGTTTCTTTTCTTTCTTTCAACAAAAAGTTATTTTTCCTTTTCAAAAAAGATGTTATGGAATCTGCAGGTACGTGTTTTAGTTTATTCAGATTGAACCCCAAGAATGCGTTTGAAATATAAATTTTTCTGACAGTTTTTGCATAATGTTCACAGTCGATAAATGTTATGGATTATTCTCTGCTTGTCGGGGTCGATGCCGAGAAGAAGGAACTTGTATGTGGGATAATTGATTACCTTAGACAATACACCTGGGACAAGCAACTAGAGACATGGGTGAAATCGTCCCTCATACCGAAAAATGTACTTCCCACTGTCGTCTCTCCGAAAGAGTACAAGAGGAGATTCAGAAAGTTCATGTCTGCACATTTCTTGAGTGTCCCAGATCATTGGTGCCTGCAGCAGAATCTCCCTGGGCCTTGGGAGCTCTGTGGCACCTCAGATCGTGCTTCTTCTCAGAAAGCGAATGGCGAAGACAATGATCTCTCTTCATAAAGTCCGAAGGTGCAGCTTCCCTTCTCGGTTTTTGTATCGATATGGAGAAAATGTGGATCGATGAAGGAAGTGATCTCTCTTCATAAGGTCTTTGACTAAAGTTCAGCTGCTTCAT
The DNA here is from genome assembly GCA_030954485.1 of Citrullus mucosospermus. Lineage (NCBI taxonomy): Eukaryota > Viridiplantae > Streptophyta > Magnoliopsida > Cucurbitales > Cucurbitaceae > Citrullus > Citrullus mucosospermus. The sequence goes on along the minus strand of CM062063.1, from coordinate 9,960,461 downwards.
TACACGTACAAGTTCATTCTATTGTAAATAGATGGCTGACATGCCATTGAGTTTTATCATATAAGTTTGCCCTGATATTCTGCAAATTTTTGTTAGCAAAATTCTAGGGTGGTGAAATTGCTGGTAAGTTGTCTCAGATCAGGCTCAAGTCTAGTTGAGGGGCAAAGGAGTAATTGTGTAGTAAAAGTATATAGGTAATAGTAGCTGAAGATTTATTAATTCTTGTGAAAAAATATATATAAATCTTCATTTATCTGATAGATGATGTATTAATTGATGATGTTCATTCATTTTCACAAAGTAATCAAATATATATAAAGTTTTATCTTCTACTTCCTTCAATGAGTCATATTTCTTTTGTTTGTAAAAGTAAAGATATATTTGGTAATATAATTTTAATAAATTATTGAAAGTTAATCATCATTGGTTGATCTAGTTTTAGTGGTAAAAAAGCTAAGGAGTTAATATATTACGAGTTTTATTGAACCCAAATGTTGTAGAGTAAGACGAGTTGTCCCGTTTTGTAAGATTAATGAAAAAACAATATCATTTAGTCGCTGACTTGCTAACCCGTATTATGCCAATATTTGCGGCAATAAAAAAATAAATGTTAAAATTTCATTTTAGTCTCTATAGTTTAAAGTTTGTCCAATTTAAAATAAATTAAAATAATTATTATAAATAGAAAAAATATAAAATATTTCGTAAAATTTTATTCTATTTATAATAATTTTTAACTGTTAGAAATAAAATAAATACAAATACATATTTGTGATTTAAAAGAAAATGAAAAAGAAAAACCCTAAACTCTACTCTCCCTCCTTCCCACCCTTCTTCTCTCTTCTCCTCCATTGCCGCCGGCGGCAACCAAAAAAAAACCTCAGCACATTTCTTTTCCCCTTTTCTATCTTCTCCACATATCTACAACCCACGCCGGCAAAACTCCATCGGCAACGCTGCAGCACCGTTTCTTTCTTCTCTTACTATCTCCCTCTCTGCTGCAAGCGCGCCGCCACGCACGACTACCCACCTTTCTTCTTCTTGTTGCCGACGGCTCACTGCATGCCTCTGCCCGACGCCAAGGTCCGGCAACCCCATCCTTCTCCCCCCACTTCTTTTTTTCCTTTTTTTTCCTCTCTTTTCATACCAAACACAGGAACTGATTTTAAATGCGTTCTGATTTATTCAGGGTTTCAAACAGAGAAATAGCCTGTGTGCAACAACAGTACAAAACGCAGCTCCTTCACTATTGTATTTGGAGTCTGGGAAGGAACACGAGGGATCAAGATCAGTAATAATCTGCATATTGTAGAGTAAAGGAGAAGATAATTTTGTTAATTTGATTTGTAAGGATTTGTGGCTTTTGGGGTTTTTTTCCCCAGCACTGGGTAAAATGGGTGATCTCGAAACTCGAAGAATTAGAAATATATGTATATTAGCACACGTCGATCATGGCAAAACGACACTTGCTGACCATCTTATCGCCTCCTCGGGAGGCGGTTTGATCCACCCAAAGATGGCGGGCCGCCTCCGTTTCATGGATTATCTTGATGAGGAACAAAGGCGGGCGATTACTATGAAGAGCTCATCGATTGGTCTACGGTACAAGGAATACTCTATCAATCTCATTGATTCGCCTGGCCATATGGATTTTTGTAGCGAAGTGTCGACTGCTGCTAGATTGAGTGATGGGGCATTGGTTTTAGTTGATGCTGTGGAGGGTGTGCACATTCAAACCCATGCTGTCTTGCGACAGGCTTGGATTGAGAAGCTTACGCCCTGTTTGGTTCTTAATAAGATTGATAGGTTGATATGTGAGTTGAAGTTGAGTCCTATGGAAGCATATACTCGTTTGTTGAGGATTGTTCATGAAGTTAATGGGATAATGAGTGCATACAAGTCTGAGAAATATTTGACCGATGTAGATTCAATACTTGCAGGTTCTTCAGGTGAGGTGAATGACGAGAATCTCGAGTTTATAGAGGATGACGAAGAAGATACATTTCAACCGCAGAAAGGGAATGTGGTGTTTGTGTGTGCTTTAGATGGGTGGGGTTTTGGCATTAACGAATTTGCTGAGTTTTATGCTTCAAAGCTTGGGGCCAATGTATCTGCATTGAAGAAGGCCTTGTGGGGTCCACGGTATTTTAATCCAAAGACCAAGATGATTGTTGGAAAGAAGGCCATGGCTGGAGGAAGTAAAGCACGGCCTATGTTTGTTCAATTTGTGCTTGAAAGACTTTGGGATGTTTATGAGGCTGCTTTAGAAAGTGATGGGAATAAGGAGGTACTTCAAAAGGTTAATAGTACATTTAATTTGAATATACCAGCTCGAGAACTTTCTAACAAGGATCCAAAGGTGGTTCTTCAAGCTATTATGAGTCGTTGGCTTCCTCTTTCAGATACAATATTGTCAATGGTCGTAAACTGTATGCCTGACCCAATTGCTGCACAATCATTTCGAATATCAAGGTTGCTTCCGAAGAGGGATATAGTTGATACCGGAGTTGACGTCAATGTACTAACTGAAGCAGATCTTGTCAAGAAATCCATTGAAGCTTGTGATTCAAGGCCTGAAGCTCCATTTGTTGCTTTTGTGTCCAAGATGTTTGCAGTTCCACTTAAAATGCTTCCACGGAGGGAAAATCATGGTGAGACTACTAATATTTCAGCTGAAGATGGTGGAGATGGTGAATCAGACGAGTGTTTCCTTGCATTTGCAAGGGTATTTAGTGGGGTTCTTTATTCTGGACAGAGAGTGTTTGTGCTTTCAGCCTTATATGACCCAACCAAAGGGGAATCAATGCACAAACACATTCAGGAGGCTGAATTGCATTCATTTTATCTCATGATGGGCCAAGGCTTGAAACCAGTGACCTCAGTAAAAGCAGGAAACCTTGTTGCAATTCGTGGTCTTGGCCATCACATATTGAAAAGTGCAACTCTTTCATCCACTAGAAATTGCTGGCCTTTCTCAAGTATGGTGTTCCAGGTTGCACCAACACTTAGAGTTGCACTTGAGCCATCTGATCCTGGAGATATAGGTGCATTGTTGAAAGGCTTAAGGCTTTTAAATCGAGCAGACCCTTTTGTAGAGGTAACTGTTTCAGCAAGAGGAGAACATGTTCTTGCTGCAGCAGGAGAAGTTCATCTCGAGAGATGCATAAAGGATTTGAAGGATAGGTTTGCCAGGGTAAGCTTGGAAGTCTCTCCACCTCTTGTATCGTATAAAGAGACAATTGAAGGAGAGGCATCTAGTGTGTTGGATTATTTTAAGGTGTTGTCTGAAAGCACAGATTGTGTTACTAAGAAAACCCCAAATGGTAGATGTATCGTCAGAGTGCAGGTACTGAAACTTCCACCTGCTCTTGCTAAAGTACTTGATGAAAATTCTGATGTATTGGGAGATATTATTGGAGTCAAGTTGGGGCAGAACTATAAAAACTTGGAAACAAAGAGATCAAATCTGAGAGAGAATGATAATCCAACAGAAGCAGTAAAAAAACTAATAGCAGATGCAGTATGTAGTAATGTATCTTCAAAGGATGACCATGAAGGTAGTCGGGCTGACAAACACAATGCGCTGTGGTCGAAGCTTCTTAAGCGATTTTGGGCACTTGGACCACAGCAGATTGGTCCTAACATTCTGATTAACCCAGATCCGAAAGTAAAGGATCCTGATGGCTCTGTTCTTATTCGAGGCTCGCCTCATGCATCACAGAGATTGGGTTTTGTGGATGATTCCTTAAATGCTAGCTTGGATCCTGAAACATCTTTGGTAGGCGATATGATTTCTGCAGCATCTCCAGAAGGAACTCAGACATTATGCATGGAAGCAGCATCTCTTGAGAACAGCGTTTTATCTGGGTTTCAGCTTGCTACATCAGCTGGGCCCTTGTGTGATGAACCTATGTGGGGGTTGGCATTTCTTGTTGAGGCCTCTATATCTTCGCTGTCTGGGAATTCAGATGAATCTGAATCTCCCTTTCAACCAGAGAACAACGCTGTCTTTTCTGGTCAAGTTATGGCAGCTGTAAAGGATGCCTGTAGAGCAGCTGTACTTCATAAGAAACCACGGCTTGTTGAAGCCATGTACTTCTGTGAATTGAATACTCCCACTGAGTATTTGGGTCCAATGTATGCTGTACTTGCACGAAGGCGAGCCCGGGTTTTGAAAGAAGAAATGCAGGAAGGTTCACCTTTGTTTACTGTGCATGCGTATGTGCCAGTTTCAGAAAGCTTTGGTTTTGCAGATGAGTTAAGGAGATGGACTTCCGGAGCAGCAAGTGCTCTTCTAGTGCTTAGCCATTGGGAAGAACTATGTGAAGATCCTTTTTTTATTCCCAAGACGGAAGAAGAAATAGAAGAGTTTGGAGATGGTTCTAGCGTGCTTCCCAACACAGCAAGAAAGCTTATTGATACAGTAAGACGACGTAAGGGTCTTCCAGTGGAAGAAAAAGTTGTACAACATGCAACAAAGCAGAGAACTTTGGCTCGGAAAGTATAAAGATAATACATGATTGTTTGTAGGAGTACTATAAGGCGATACATCTTTAGATCCTTATTCAAACCTTTTATTTCTCCTTCTTTTCCTTTTGGGTGTCTGGAGGTGGTGGGTGGACATAGTAGATAATACTTGTTGATTGTAAAATTATTGTTTGTGGAACACTTCTAACTTCCAATTCTTTTTCACTTATAAAGTTTTGATCAATTTTGGAACACTTCCAATTCTTTTTTTTTTTTTTTTTAATTTTTTTTTAATTTTTTATCTTCTTCTTCTTCTTCTTCTTCTCTCTCTCTCTCTCTCTCTCTCTCTCTCTCTCTCTCTCTTGAGACGATTCTTTTTATTTATATAGTTTTTGTCAATACTATATAATGTCAGCATATGTTGTAACATCAATTGTTTTCTTTTTCATAAGAAACAATTTTTTTGTTAGCTAGGAACGGTAGAAAGGAAAGAAGGGGAGATAAGTATTATCTCACTCCAGGCCAAAGGAGTTTATAACTCCCAGTTGGCATCTAGCAAGGAAAATAGGAAATTATAAATCCAATCTTGTTTATTTATACAGTAGCCATAAAGTGTGCCGAGGCATCGACTTTCCTGACAGACAGATACCTGCTTACACGAGAGATTTTCAGTTGACCTTCATTCTTAATCCAACATTCTTCATTTGTATGCGACCTGTTCAATCTGGAGTTTGCTTGAAAATAATTTTTGGAGGTTGCTCCCTGGCATGTGGCCATCTGAGTCTTGCTGAGGTTTGGAGGACAACACTGTTAGCAGCTTGAAAGGTATGAAGTGCATCCATTTATTGCTTATGTTTGAAACATGTGTTCTTATTGCTAGGTTTTTGTTTTCTTTTGTTTTGTTTTCTTCTTGGTTTTGCATTTTGTGTTTTGCGTGTAGTTGTGATATGCAATTTTAATTATAAATCACTGCATTGTTTGCCCACCTTGTGTTTTTGATAGGTCAGTTTTAGCTACCATTTGTAATTTGTCTGTGATCTTTGGAATGACTGGTTTCTGTGATGGCTGTTGGATGCCTATAAAATTTCTGTAAATAGAGAAACATTAGACAAGTAGTACGAGATTTTTATCACATCAAAGAAGTTTCTTGTTTAATATCAAGAGATGAAAAAGTATGAGATATTTTAAAAGTTCTGAAAGAACAATCGATCCAACAATGCTAAGCTTGATAGTCTTTACTGAGCTCAACATATGTTCTTACCCAAAAAAAAGCTCAACATTATGTTATCATGATCTCTATCACCCATTTGACGGCGCATTGTTTCTTTGAGGAACTTGGTCTCCAGTTTGCTAGACAGAGGGTTTGCAGGACAATCGAGGAGTTCGTTTTTTTCACCACTCTTTCTGAGAGAAGAGGTTTTTATGAGAATCTGGTGTTTGTGCGGTTTTGTGCGGACTTTGGGAGAAGAATAATAGGACCTAAAAGAAGGCTTGGCAGGGACTCGAGTGATGTTGTCTTTCACGAGGTTTTATACTTCTATTCTCATCATTTTTGGTTTGTACATCTTTTATCATTTTTGGTTGTACATCATTTTTTCTTTTGTTTTATTCGCTCTCTCTCTCTCTCTCTCTCTGGGCTTCATCTATTGTTGGTATTTCTCCATTTTGTACTCTTTAGTTTTGGATTTTCTCATTCATCAATGAAATGTTTCTTATATAAAAAAAAAAGTTCCTTTTTATTTTACTCCATTCAGGCTTTCGTGATGAAGATATATATATATATATATATATATATATATATATATATATATTTTTTTTTTTTTTTTTTTTTAATTATTCTTTCTTATTTTACTCCATCGGAGATCTTTCTGTTGTTTGACTCTCTTTTTATATATAGAGAATGTTCTTTTTGTATGTTGCCAGAACGTACCAGAAGCATGCTCAGTTTATCTTGCTTTCCTAGTTATTGAAATACATTTGATCATTTGATAGACTCCACATAATTTCATGTTTCCAATGTTGATGCTGCTGCTCATCATTACTTTTTCTTCCTTTTCTTCGTAATTTTATTAGATTAATCTATAAAGTAAAAAGATGGAGAAGGGAAATAGTGGTGAAAATTGTCTAGATGTGACATTCATACCATGAAAATTAATTTTGAATTATTAAAATCATGTTTCGTATACTCTAAAACATGATAAAAAGTGATTTAATCTTTCTCAAAACCACTCGCAAACATTTTCGGAATGGCAAGTAGAATCATGAAATGTCATAACATCAATTCTAGTGACTCAAAACCAAGACCTCTTCCCCTTCTTCCCCTTGAATATGTCAACTATCTTCAGCTTGAAGGAGAAAATAAAACCACTTAAAATGGGATACTTTCATTATAATAAAGACCTGATACATTGATCTTTTCTTTCAACCGCCAAAAAGAAAAAACCGATCCAGTCGTTCAAAACTACGAACTTGAAATGGCTGTGAATAAAATTAAGTACAATGGCAGCGAAGAGGAACTGACACACCCTCTGGTTTTCTTCTCTCCCTAGCAATGGCTTCTTTTATCATAGGGAGCTTTTGGTGGACTTTTCTCCATATGTGATTTACAGCACCATCTGGAGGAACTGGTCCAATACCACCCAGATGGCCATTGTCGTACTCGAAAACAGGTTGAACCCAAGCCATATATTGCCGAAATCTGTTCCTTTGCTCTTCTGGTATGGTTCTAAGGTGCTTTGCAAGCCAGTTTGGTTTCAATGCATCACTAACAGCCACAAAAACAGAGAATTCTGAGTAATCCACCATGCCTTCAAATGGAAGCTCGATGTTGTCACTCACAACCACAGGTATACAGAGACTTTGGATGGCGTCGAAAAGACGGCAGGATGTTGGGGTATCCCCAGCTGGGTGCAAGCAGAATTCTGATGATCTCATCCCTCTGATAGATTGCTCCTTACCTGTAGCATTCGGGAACCCTTCTTCCATTATAACATCAGGCTCATTAATCAGCAAGTCCCAGAGTTTCTCCCTGACCAGTCCTCCCTTTTACATGCAAATAAGTAGAAAACGTCAGCTTCAGAACAACTCAAGTAGCTGGAGCAGTTTATTTAAATATACCCTCAAATTGGAAGTGATCAGTTTTCAAGAATTGTTTTTCTGTACTTCAGAACAGAAAATATAAGAAAGATAAGTTAAGTTCACTGTTTTTCAAGGATGCAGTTATTTCCCTGACATCATGAGATTGAGAATAAATAGTGTAACAATTTTGATATTTGTGAGGCTCTTGGACATAGCTCCTAAAAAAACTATTTTTGAGCATATTACCAAGTTTTCTCCAATGACTAACTTGAACACAGCAAACTGAACCCGAGTAAATCCATGAATAAGCGCCTATAGAACCTTATCAGAGACATTAGCAACTAGTCCAGTAAGACACATTCAAAGATGGGCTCGACAGTCGACTATGATAGTTCCCAGTGCTTAAAGCTCAATAAGAATCAAATTTTTGTCTACAAATATATGGTTTGAGCTATCCCAGTTCATGTGAGCGCGAGTTCGTGCACAGATGTGTAAGAAATGTATATCATTGGAACAAATTCAATAAGAAAATTCTAATACTTGTATCCCTAAGTGGAGACATCCTTCCCAAGTTTTAGGCTGGAGTCAGCATATTGGTCCTAAAAGAACTATCATGTTTGAACTGTCATTTCAAGTTTGTAGTTTATTAAGATTTAGTCTCAAATCTGTTCCTTAATTAAATCTCAACAATATTTGACAATATGGAAATTGTTTCAAATGGAAGTTCATGGACTTACTTCCCTTAAAAGTTCAAAGGCCAAATGTGGCGTTCTAAATCTATTTTTTCTCTATCCACTGGGGTCATTCAAACAACTTACATTTTGATTGATCTCACAAAGAAACAATTATCTAACTCTAGAATATTAAAACATTCATATGAATGGCTATCATGATTTGACATTACATCCCCAAAAAGCATATGGATAGGGGTACGTGGATTGCCCTTAGGCCATCCTGATGCCGGTAAAAGATTATATAGACTAACCAAGTTGACAGCATAAGAGAATATAAGATCTTAAGATGGCTTGAGAAAACTGACATGTAGCATACTGATCGAAGTAGATATTCAAATACTAACCCGATGCCTATGTTTCGCCCCTTTGAAATAAAGTAAGGTCTGGCGCTTCTTGTTTTCTGATAAGTGCAGCCTAGGTAGTAAATGGGTATATGGAACAATCACATCCTTAAGTACTGAAACTTGAGTGTGCTGAATCATATCTGGCGAGGAACTGTTAGATGATTTTGCGTCAAGCCTGAACCAACCGCCAAAATCCACCACAAGCAGAACAGCCGGAGCTATCTCTGCTTTGACATGCCACATCGCAACTGGGTCTGTCAAAGAATGCTTCAAGTTTTAACATTACCTGACAATCCAGAGGACTAAATCAAAAAATGCTAAAGCATGCAAATCAACAGTATTAGTTCTTGATAGCATCAAGGAGGGATATCTTCAAGAAATCTCAACAAAAAGGTGTGTATTTGTAAACGGATTGCTAATACAAATGACTAATCCTCTCCATTTATGGAGAATTTTAACCTATTAACCTATTGACAAAATAAACTAACTAACTTGCATGTAACTAGAACCGATTAGAAAACTGCTAAAATTAAAAAATTACTACTAATTACACTCCATCAACTGCCTTCCTCTCGAAAAAGAACTCATCCTCATGTTTAACGATAATGAAGTAGGGAAGGTTGCTACGAAGAAGAAATCATTTCTTTTAATGATTGAAAATGGAAAAAATGTCTTCTTCAGCACAATGAAGAACCACCTTAATAACTCATCAAATTCTCCATTTTATAGACAATTTTAACCTACTAACCAAATAGACAACCTACCAACAACAATAAAAAAAAAAAAAACCAATGAACAAACTACATCAAATTCAAACTAAGAATTAGAGAACTCCTACAAATGACACTGCACCAGTTCCATTCCCTCCACTCTTACGGTCTCCACTTTATTAAATTTCTAACAGGAAGATCTATTAATACCAGAGTCAGCATGATAGATTTCAATCAATTTTTTTAACAACCACAACAAGCTGTACTCCAGCCTTCCCTCTCTCTCTCTCGCTCTACAATTCAAATGCTAAATTTTAGAGTTAGAGATAAGAGAAACATACCAGTGAGAACAAAAACATGGTCTCTCCCACCAGACTTCTTCCAAGCATCAGTACTCTTAAGAAAATCCATCACACTCCTCTGCCGTTCATAGTCCTCATTCCCCACCTTCTTCCTAAACGCACCCTTCGCCACTTCCAACTGCATTTCAGCACTCATGGTCGCGAAAAATGGCACAAAAACCACATCGGCTTCCTCAGCCACAAAAACCCTCTTCGCAAAAGATCCATCCCTCTGCGACGGTGGCGTCATCAAATCCCCCAAAATCCAATACTCCGCACTGTACTGCTTGATCAATGGATTCTCAGGATATGGAGGGAATTCGAGGGTTTTCTTCATCTGGGTCGATCTAATTTCACGATCTGCGTCGCTGCCGAGCCTGGAATCGGACTGGATGGCCCAATACTGATCAAGAAGGCCATAGTTGAGGGATCTGGGAAGGTCTGCAATGTAGACTTTGATGGATTGGTGTGAAGAAGGAGAGATGTTTGGATTGAAAAGAGAAGAAGAAGAAGAAGAAGAAGAAGAATGGGTGGGGTTGGAAGATGGAGTGAAGAGGAGGAAGAGGGAGAAAGAGAGGGTTAAAAGAAGAGTGAGGAGAAACAGAAGTGGAACAGAGCAGAGGGAAGAGTTGGTTTTTTGAGCCATTTCTGTTTTCATAATCACTCGGTTTTCTTTTGGAATTGAAGTACAATCGGAAGAAAGAACGAAAGGATTTTCGAACATAAGAATTTCACGTGGGATGCACGTGTTAAATAAATATTAGTGTTTTTTTTTTGGTACGGATGACTCAAAATTTAAGTCTCAAATGGAATTTGCTTTACTTTAAAACTTGAGTTTTTTTAGATTTTGTTTATTTCATATTAATAAAATTACCAAAATAACCATTGTGCATGAGAGTTAGAATCTCACTCTTTAGGGTTCAGGTTTTCTTGTTCCTCTCTCTCTATTTTCATTCTTTGCTCTCGGTTCTCGCTCTCTACTCCTTGCTCCTCGTTCTTTATATTAAAAGAAAGCAAATAATAAAAATTGCAAGATTGAAAGTAAGGGAGCAAGAATAGAGAGAGTGAAAAGTGAGAGTCAAGAGTTAAGAACCTAGCATGCATGTACAATAAGCTCACTTCGGTAATTTTCACAGATGGTGACGCAAGTAAAAGGTGAAAAACTTCCATAATTATAGAAATTATAACAATTGTATAAGTTTAAGGGCTCAATTTTTATAACTCAATTTCGACGACTATTATACATATGAAAATCAAATTTTAAGATTTGTATAAGTTTGAGAGCTCAATTATTACAATCGAAAGTTTAAGTGTATAATTATAACGACAACCATACTTCAGTGGTAGTGTTTACAATTTACTTTAAGAAGAAAAGACCTCACAAAATCTAAAGAAGCTCATTGAAAAATAGAGAAAATGTTCGCACTCCATTTGTTTATATTAGAAATTTGTTCATACATGTTTTTCTTTTTCAAGCTACTAGACCCACCAAAATTTTGAAGCATGCTTACATGATAAGAAATAAATGGAGGTACTGAAAATATCTCCATAAAATGGCTGTCAACTCGAATGTCAAAAGAAATGTTGGATATAAGGTATTATTTGCTCGATCAAAAGTATCGATAAAATGTTATGCCAATAGATTTTTCTAAAAAAATTATAAAAACAAAATTACACTCATGAAGAAAAATATAGACATGTCAATAAAAATTTAATATTGTGCATCTAATTCATAGTTCAAACCTATAAATGATACACCAACCAGAGCACAAAGGTAAAAAGGTTGACCTTGTCCCTACATAGATAGTAAGACTAAATCAACCTAAGTATGTCACATGATATGTACACACATATATATAACCTACTCTATCAATAGAAAGATTTTGCAACTCCCAAATATTTATAATGGCTTTCCAATATTTCAATATGATTACAAAGTTTGAAATTACATTTTAGGATAATTAAAATTCTTTCAATCAATTAAAAGCATCATGCAAAACTTTATGGTGCTTGGTCATGTCACAAGTGATTTTGAAAATTCTAAAGCACTTAAAAAGGTGCATTTAGATAAATCACTTAATAACTACTTCTAAGAATACATGTAAAACCCACTCTAAATAAATATATATTTGAAGAACCTATTGGGTGAATCTCATTTATATAATAAGGTCACTAACCAAACAATGAATCTCGAGAAAGCATTCAATCCTAGACCTCATTCACTTCTTCTTTGAATTTTCTTTCTCAGTTTATCTTGTTCTCTATATCTCACCCGACGTTCTTCTCTTTGCCGCTTTCTAGACAGCTGCTCGTTTTTGGCGTGCTCGGCTTCAAGCTCTTTTCTCTTCTTCTCTTCTTTGAGCTTTCGTTTCTTCATCTATAGAAAACAAATTTGAAGGAAGAATATGGATTAGAAGTTGTGAAGACTTTAAAGTAATTATGGAAACTTACACTCTATGATAAGGAACCAAAAATCTTTGCAAAAGCATACTTTCTCTTGTCTCATAAGTTGAAGCTGCTGAACAAGAGCATGAACTTTCCGATCATGAGGCTCCATAACAACAGCTCGTCGTTTTTCAAGAAGTGGCCTCTGCTGACTAGGTGTATCCTTTGGCTTTGATTTGAATGGCAAGGCTGCTTGTAATGATTTAGGAATTACCAATGGATTGAACTTCCGTTTCTGCCTCTCGATTGGCTGCAACCGTAAAAGAAAAAACGAATTGAAATATGACAGACGGATGGAAATCAGCATGACAGTCGGAACACAAAGTGAGAGAGATGGGAACTCCATAACCAAACTCTTTTTCTCCCTGCAAGAAATTACCTTGTAGAGTGAATCCTTGTTCACAGGAATGGGAAGATTATGTTCTTTCCTAAGTTCAGCCACAGTTTTCATCCCTTGCCATATTCGGTCGCGAGGTTGCAATGCTGTTGTCAGCGGGTTGTAGAATTGAGGAATTTCAACTTTAGTCCATGCACGTAGGAAAACTACGTCACTCATCCGAATCTTGTCCTCGAAGGTACATCGAGCAATCCCTTCCTTGGGTAGTCCTCCTTTCTTTTTGGGCTGGTTACCAATCTCCTCTTTTGCAGCCTACAGATAACATTAGAAGTAATGGTTAGAGAACCAGGATATTAACTATCCATTGAAGTATACCAATATTTTCATTGTTCCAAGGGTCCAACATCGACACAAGCGAGGGGTTAAATCAATACATTCACAATAATTTAAAAATAATCAACAATCAGGACAAAAGAATGTTACCAAAATATCAGAATATGAACATAATTAAGCTAGGACTTGTCAAAAGCCATCCAAACATGAACCCCCACGATCAGCTTCACTCCTGAATCCATATCACATCTAACATGTCAATCACACTATAAGCTTAACAGGCCCATACATGTCTACCATACTAACTACTCATCTACTAGTTAGGAAAGGATCTTATCAATGGGAACCCTTTAATTAGACTAACCTATAGGGTATGTAGGCAAATACTTGACCCCTATGCATACCATCCATCTACAGATTTACAATGGTACGTTACATGGAAGAAATCGTATCAACCCTAGGTCCAGGTTTGATTTATAAGACCTTTTGTAACTATTCAATAGGTTCTATTTTGTATGGTTGGAGTCCCTTCTTTTAGTTGGGGCTCCTTCCTTGTGGGTTGGGTTTTATATGTCCGTGTTTTCTTTCATTTTTATCTCAATAAAAGTTGTTATAATTATTTTAAAATAAAATATATTAAAAAGAAATAAAAATAAAAATAAAAAAGAAGAAGAAGAAGACACAACTCGCAAGAGCATGAAGTTCAAATAATAAATTGAGAAATAAATATGGGTGTTTGTTCTTTTGTCATTACACACTTCCAGTAAACGACACCCCAAAGAAGAGAGATGTACCAGGACCCTCATCCAATATTTGATGGTTTCATACTATCTCGAATCTGTGTTGTCTTAACCCCTTGGTCGGAAACATTCATTCAAACTACTTCAAAAATCCTACACAACGAAGTGCTCCTAATGCCAGCTTATTTGTTTAAACCGATCAACAAGCCAGGTTTCAGCTTGGCTCCTCAGGAAACAACTTCACTCATGAACAGTCATCATAAGAACCAATCATTCACACTGTTAAACAGAAGCCAGCTTATGTTTAACAGACGATAAGATATCACCCCACCTTTCCTCCATAGTTGAGTTGAAGTTTGTGGATTGCTATTCTGTAAGGCTCAACATTATTCGAATTAGAGGCAATCGTTTTCAGATATTTGTGGCCTGATTATTGGGTTAGTCCCTGGGTGCACTATAAACGTTAGATTGTCTTCCTATTTTATCAGATCTTAGAGTAGCTTTGTTACCGAGTTGGTGAATTGGGGTTTGGATTCCCCCCCTCCCCCCTCCTCCAAGTTATTGGCTGCCTCTAATTCAAAGGATAATTTTGTCTATAAAGCACTGTGTTCCTCCAAATGCACTAGTCAAATTGGTCTCTTCATTCGATCTTCATTTTATGGGTGGTGGTTGAATTGGTCTCTTCATTTGATTTTCATTTTATGGGCGGTTGGATTTCTTATCAGTTTTCTCGAAGTTGGAGTCGGCTTTCTCTCCCTTGGCTTGTCTTATAATATTTGTCCTCATCACAGGGTCATTTGCTCTCACAGTTACAGATCCTGTGATTTTTAGTTTTTCATTCAAGCACCAATTAGTTTCTTTATGGGCTGATTTGATTGTATTTGCTTTACTTTTCTGGATTAGTCCAGTTATGTGCCATATTTGGTTGTATTTGCTTTATTTTGCTTATTTTATTTCATTGTACTATGAATAATAAACCATTTTCACTTCATCAATGAAAAGCTTTATTCTTTTTTTAAAAAAAAAAAGAAAGAAAAAGAAAGCAAGCAGACGATAAAAGAATATATAACTGGAAAAAATATGGAGGTCAAGGTGAGGTACATGAGCATTTCCTTTCATACACACAAAGCAAAAAGAAAAAGAAAAAATAAGTGGCAGAGTCGGAAAATTTCACATTCGTTCTCTGTTTCAAAAAACATACCTTCTTGACCTGGCCCCGGATTCCACTGACAGTTCGAATAGATGCACCTTCAAAACGAGCTATTTCAAGGTCCGAAGTAAACATATCTTTTATAAGTGCTGTCTTCTTAAAAATTTTGCATGGATAACCAACTAGCTTGATTTTCTTGACCACCCGCTCTTCATGATTAGATTGGAGCACAGTAGCTGTTGCAGCTATCCTGAATGACGTCTGAAAACCAAATAAAAGCTATAAGAGGTAAAAAAAATGTTGACAAAGATCGCAATAAGAACTTGGAAGTAAAGGTAGCATTGCATGTTTAATCTAATGAAAACAGCTGAAACGGTCATGAGACAAACCTGTTGGAAAAATAAATAATAATCAAATTGAAACACTTCATATGGTATCTAATTAAACCTACTTGATTATCGATTTAAACATGTCTGATTTCTCATTTAATTGAAAAGAATACCTGAATGTTGCTAGATAAAGTCTGAACAGCAATAACCCCTGTGTTAGGAGGTGCCAGAGGGCCCCAGAACATTGCTAGACAGTGCATATGTTCAGGTGTATATTTAAGCATGCGGTGCCTCCCGTTTGAATCCTCAATTGCATAAACAGGGGTACTTTGGTAACGTCTCCATCCAATAGAAAAAATTAATGGATCTCTAGTCTTCAGTACCTTCTTGTACCACCTATGTCGTTTTAGTCTGACCTGCAAACATATTAAAGCAAAGACAACTTGGTGAATGAAGAACACTTGCATAACTTCTCCAAAAAGAAACAAATCTCTCATCTTGGAATGAAGGACATAATAGAGCAATTGGACAAGAATTCCAATCTCAGTATATCTACTAATGAGAGAAGTACACAAAGAATAAAAGGGAAATTTTAAAAAGACCAAAAGGGATACAAGACACTCATGGAAAGAGTAACAAATGAATTGACATTGATAATCCCATACCAATCAGACATTTGTGTTAAATTACCAAATCAAGTCACCATTTAACAGCTGCATCTCTACTTAATTAGAAAAGAGAAACATAAAGCCTGCTAATGATGGAGCAACTGCAAGTTCTTTTAGAGAAGAAATCATTCAACCTTATGAACAAGCGGAATACACGGGAGCCCATTTGGACCATCTGGATGGATCCTGACAACTTCATAAGACTTGTGAATTTGGCTGGGTTGATCTTATAAAGGATAATGTGCCTGAGGACCTAATCCCTAGGAATAAAGTTAACAAGCTTATTCTCATGCTTGACTTCTCAGATCAGCCATCTAGAAAAAACCTAAATTCAATGGTTGAGATCCCAAGAGAGAGATTGAGAGCATCAAGGAGCTTCTCAATTTACAGTCATCAATTAACGAAGACAAGAAGTGACCCCCTTCCACTGTATGGGAAATTCTCAAATCCCCATGATTCTTAGTTCAGTCCTTAGAAACAAATTGTAGCCAGAAAAGAGTCCCCATTGAAGATGTCATCTAGTGAAAGCATACTTTTTCATCTTCCACAAAACCAAGCTTCGCCATATTGATTGATTTCTCATAAGTCTTTTTTGGAGCTCCAAAGACATGGGTTGTGCTTCTCTTGGCTTGGTAGGGCTCCTTTGGGCATCTTATTCCTTTGGAACAATCCCAACTTCACAATTCAAGATATGGTTGGGAGCCTGGAGGTGCTTTATCCCTTTCCCCTAATGTTTCATTTGGCTGAGATGGCCATGTTTTGGCTATCTAGAGTTTCTGGTCCTCACTTCCCAAGCTACAAGTAGAAATTAGCTCTAAGGAGAGCTAAAGGACCTTGGTGGACTATGGTATAGAGAAGTTAGGTGCTGGAAGGGAATTCCAACGTTGCTGGCTAGATGGACTTCGGATAGATTGGTGGAAAGAACCTTTACTAGATGATATTGTTCAACAAGGTAATTGAAGACATCGTCCTCGTTGATATTCGTCTCAAGTCTCAATAATGCTAGATTTTACATGGTCTACTTTGGGAAAAATACTGTTCAAATGAAACAAAAACAAAGAACAAAAAGGTTTGTATATACCTACGTACCCTCATGGATGGATTCCTAGTCTCTGATGATTGGTTTTCTAGATTTTCAAATACTAAATTTGATAAACTAAAAAGAGTTACTCCTAATAGTTTCATGTTAGGGAAATCTTGGATTTGGAACTGTAATTCTACTATTTTGGTTAATAGTAAACCTACGAGTAGGATCCAAGCATTCAAGAACCTTAGACAAGAGGACCTCCTTTCTCCTTTTCTCTTCCTGGTGGTTCTTGAAGTCCTTAGCAGGTTGGTTTCGACTTTCCACTATCCATAGGGGGATGATCGGGGCTTTCATGTGGGTGGGGAAGCAATTCGCCCCTCTTGCCAGTTGCCATCAGTTTGCTAATGATGCAATATTCTTTTGTTGAGGAATAAAAAATTCTTTCATTAACTAAAGAACATTTTGGCTATATTTCAATCTTCCCTAGACTCAAGATTAATGGGGGAAAAGAAAGTTTGTTCATCAGCATTACTTGTATACAAGCTCAGTTGATCTGCTGGCTATCTTTTGCAAGGTTTGAAGGGACCTCTTTCCCCACCTCTTTATCTCAGGCTCCTTTTCAACATAATCCATTTTGTCATTACTTCTTGAACCCAGCGGTTGAAAGGGTTCAAAAGTGATTATCTTTTCAAAGAAGGCATTCTTTTCTAAAGGTGGTAGTGTTTAGGATTTAGACGGTGCACCATGATAGGGATGTTCACAAGCGAGGCAAGCCAGCCCCCCATTTGATTCTCCATCCCCAAAAATATCATCATTCAATTTCACAGGGGATTGGGGGCGAGTATCAGGTTCCCTTCATTTCTCATTTAATTTTTTTTTATAAGAAGATCAATTAAATTAAATTAAATGGATTCTTTTGGAAAATGTTTAATTAAGTAGTTATTTCCACTGAAAATTTTCATTTAAATGGTTAATTTCCCTTGGAGAATTACCTTAAAGAGAAATTTCTAAAACTAACTAGAAACAAAATAATATTACATATTAACTCATCTAATTATCCACATATGTGGTCCAATGTTCAACCATATGGTTCAAATGTATCAAATTATCTAGCAAACAGGGTGAGAGTGAGAGCAGGCATGGGAAATATATTCCTTGTCCTCATCATCATTTAACTCACAAAGATATTTCCCCCACTCCCTCCCCAGTTCCTGCCTAAAAGGAGATTGTCTGCCCTAATGGATTGGCAGGGCCCTGTTGGGATGATGATGAATAGACGCCACTATGTACAATGGGATTCCTACACATTGCTTATCATTATTTAAGGTCCCCTTTATTCGGAAGGGAGCGAAGGAGGCTGAAGGTTTTCATTTGGTTAGATACAGACATTCTTTCTAAATCAATTGAATTGGGTGGTCGAGGAATAGGTAATTTGAGTGTTCCTAGTGTTTTTGCATGACATAATACATGGCATGGAAAAATTTGAAGCACAACCAGGGGGGAGCTCTATCATTTGATTGAAAATATTATCTTTGTTACTTGCTCTTTGTATCAGGTTCAGCACCCCTTCTACTGTTAAATTATGTTGTCAATAACTTAGTAAGGAGAGAAACAAGAGATAAATAGCTTCTAAGCATGACACAAGAAAAGGAATACAAAATAATCAACTTAAGTAGAAAAAGATTATTAAAAGATATTCTACCTGCATGTATCCAACACCGTCCTCCCCAGGACCAATACCTCCAACCAAAATAGGCTGGCAAGGATCAAAATGTTCAACCATCTCACAAGCAACACCATGAACTTCCAATCTTACGTATGTCCCTGATTGGAAGCCCTCAATCCTCAATCGGAAGGCTTCATCAATATTATCAAGTTCAGCTTTATTCCTCTGTTTCCTAATTTCAATTTCCTCCTTCATCTGAAACAATCAAGCACGAAGCAATGCTCAAGGTCATGTAAGAAATACTTCTTAAAAGAATGATGGTATATTTACCTTGTCATGATAATCACTTCCATTGGCCTCATCTTCTTTATCACTTTCATCCTCTGCTGCCTTAGATCCAACATATGTAGGTCAAAATTAAGGATGCAACAAACTCTTGAAAACAAAGAGGGAAAAAGAACTCCCATTTCAAGTTAACTTTTCTATAAAAACAGATGTAATTAAACCATAGAAAACGTTATCCACAATTAATACTATCGACAAGATCTGAATGTGGCATTTAAAAGAAAATCAAAATCCCTGTTTCATTTCTAAAAGAGGGTGGGGAAAAAAAGGAAGAGTACAAATCAAAATCATCAAAAGGATATTCAGCATCAAACTGTGCACGAAGAGCAAGCTTTTTCAGCCTGCGTTCCTCATTTGTTGAGTCTTTTGCCTTTCGCACTGCATCAGTAGTATTCTCAGCATGAGAACTCTCATACTTCTCACCAGTTTCTAGATCTTCAAAATCAGCATAGACATTATCATCATCTTCAAATTGGACTTCAGAAGATTCATTTCTGAGAGCAGCTTTTGACCAATCACCCGTGACAAATCTGTCACGAATGCTTTCAGGATCAAGATCATTGGAAACTTCAATATATTTGGAACAATCCTCAGATTTGGCATTTTCACCATCCACCTTGCGATCGTCCTGCCATTAACATGTTTAAAAGTTAAGAAAGTGACCATTATTCACACAAGTGGAAAAACAATAAACGAAGACATGAAATCTAATAAAAAGGAAATACTATTTTTTTAAAAGTTAGTACAAAGAGTAAACCTTATTTATCTCGCCTATAGGCCTAAAGAATTCACCCCTATCACTTTCTTCATCACTAGTATCATGTGCTTCGTTGCTTGAGGTAGTAGATGTTTGCCTCAATTTCCCGTACACAAGTTTCATCAGATTCACATGTTGCCTAGAGCTGGTCCTTTCAGCCAAAGACTCCTTCCACTTTGATGTGTTACCCATGCCAGTCTCTACAAATGGAGTAATAAGCTGGTAAATCATCAATAGAAAAACATTTGCATATAACATATTTACAAAAAAATACCCTCTTGCCCATCATCTACATCATCGTCCGACAACATTTTTTTACCATCAACATCACTGTCATCATCATCGTCATCTTCTTCAGCTGAATCCTCCTGAGATGATATAAAAGAAAACATCAGGGCACTAACAACATTTTTTTCTTTGGCACATTGAGCAAAGTTCACACTAATTGGATGGTGCATATAAAATATAAATAGACAGCAGCAGCCAATGTGTCATAAGATAGAGAGTCCCAAAGAATTAGTAAATATGACGCCACAAAGAGTAAACACTAGAAAAAGTTGCCTTTATGTGCCTTATCTGTGAAACAAAAAGACAGCACCTAAACCAAATATTTCTCAGATTAGCTTGCCTGACCTCAGAAAGGCAATTCATCTATGCCTCGTACAGAGGCTTCAGCTAGATAGACACCAAGACATTATAAAATTGGTATCAGTTACATTACCATGAGATCATCAGAATCAACATCATTTCCAAAAACAGCTTTCCTCCTAAGCCTCCCTTCATGAAATTCAACATGTTCCTTCATATGGTCTTCAACAGGGGACTTCTCATTTAATAAATCATTATATCCTTCTTCATCAGTGCCCTCACTTTCAAATTTAGCCTTTCTCTCGATAAGGTCATCTTCATCTGAAGACTCCGAATCATCAGCATCATGTACTACACCAGGTCTATCAACTTCTAGGGACCCAGACTGGTGTTCCTCTGACGGCTTAATTTCATGAAACCCAATTGAATTTTCAAGAGTATTGTTTGCGTCACCCCTAGCTCCAGATGAGTTGTCAGGTTTTCTGCCAAAAAGGGAAATGAAGCTCTTCTCTAACTTCTCATCAACTGAATATTTTGTGCTCTGGAGAGACTTCACCAAAACCTCACCCACATCTTGATCCTTACCTGATGATAGCATAAGAGTTACTTCAGAAAAGATGGTGGAAAGCATGGCAGCTAGTGTGCAAAAGAAATTGCTATATTAAAACTACAGTTTAAAATAGTCATGCAGAAAACAGTTCCACTAAGTCTTAAGAAAGAAAGAACAAAAAGTTATTCAGATTATGGTATTGCGTTGCACTGACATCGTCTAATGGGGTACATGTTTTTAGTTCTATTTGTCTTCTTAAATTGAGGACTTTTCATCCTCTTTAACCTAGCTTTCTACAATTACTAAATCTTCTATTTTCTATTAAAAAAGAACTACAAAATATAAACTAAACAAGTTCTAGTAATATTAGATTATACAGATAATCAAATCCCGCTTTCAGAAATAAAGGGTTGAGGGGGTTCTAAAGTTATAGTTTGCAAAGGAAATGTTGAGAAGACGATTGTTTGAAGCCATAAATAAAACAAAATCCCCACTGGTAAAAAGATTATAAGAAGAAGATGTCCTCAGAAGCAAATTACAAATAATACTAGCTACATCCTCTGAAAAAAAAACAAAAGAATGTAAGCTTGCAAGTTTCAGCTCTCTTTTTTCACTATCTGATAGCTAAAAGCTTGATTGCAGATCTAGAATAACAAGACGTTGAAAAGGGTTTTTCTAAGTAAACATAGCCATCAAGCAGTGAGGCATTTTAGTTGTGGCCGTAGGGTTCTCATGTCAAGGCAGTAAAGTGTTCTTTTGCAATTTTACACTCACGAGGAACTTCTTGGGAAATTAGTGGAAGAAAAATTACCTTTCCCTGTAGGTACTTCTTTATCATCATCAACTTTGGAATACTGAACAAAATGGTCATTGATGTTTATATAAACAGCATCCTTGTCATACAAGAGATCTCCAAGCCCAGACATAGGAGCATAAAACAATTTCTCCTTATCACGTAGTCCTTTCTTTTTGGCAGCAGAAGGCAAAGGACAAGGATCAGCCAAACTGGTTACACTAGCCAATTCAAAATCACCCACGCCAGCAATGTGAACCTGATTTATGCATTGAAAGTAAGGAAATATAAAAAACAAGTCGAGGTGATTAAATGATTAGTTGAATGTCTTCCTAAGCATTCGAGTAAGCCTAAGTGTACAAATTTTCTTAAACAATTATTTTGGAAGAAATCATCGAAGGTTACATGAAACAATAAAAGCACTCTATCAAGCCTAAGTGTACAAATTTTCTTCAAAAATTAGTTAAGTTCTATATTTAGCATCTTTAAAATTTCCTTTCTGTTAGCCTAAATAACTAACTGTTGGAAGGCTTGGTATGAGATCATTTCCCTATACATATTTGGGACTATGCGGTATGAAGTCCGATGATTCATAAATTTCAGCTTTTTCCTTGGTGTTTTAACACCTGTTATTCTCTCACCTCACCACTATTCTTCAGTAAACAATAACATAAACATTTAATAATTCCTATATCATGGCAAAACCAACTACCAGAGAAGTGGTACCTTAGTTCCGTACTTCAAATTACAACCTCGAAGATAACCATAAAGTGTGATATTTCTATCACATTTATTGTTTGTATGCACTCTTTCAGGTGGAGTGACATCTTCAAATCGGTCTACTAAAACATATGGATGGTTGGTACGCCAAGAAAGAGGCTGAAACTTCATCACAGAGATAAACCGAGCAAGATTGTGTACCTCACGTTTAGGGTATCTGTTAATAATGGAACTGTGAGAATTTAAAAATCTTATTGACCACAATACGTATCAACCTATTGCAAACATTAAATTTTCCTGCATTGTGATGAAAACTAACAAAAATAAATGTTTCAAGATAGGACTGAAGAATATACTTACTTCCCATGTATAAGCCCAGATAGATAAAATAATTTTGCTCCGGTACGTATCTCCGTCCAAAAGCGGTGTTTAAGACGCTGCTTCGTTTTCCTTAATTTTTTTGCATCCTTGAACTTGTCAAGGTGCGTAAGAACTCCCATAACTTTTGGAAGTCCATGATGATGTAAAATGTTGAGAAACTCAAAAGTCTCCTGTAAAGTAGGTTAGTGAAGGAAGTGGTCCAAGTTAGCGATACCGAGTAAGTAAATGATGGTCATATGGTAAAAAAATAATATTATTATTATTATTAAAAAAAAAAAGTTCAGTTAATTCCTTATCATATTCAAGTTCCAGGTTGAGAAATTAAACAAATGAAAGGACGGGAATGGTGGTATCTCACCATCTCAAAACCGTAATTACCATCAATTAGAAGCAAAGTCAAATCAGCAAACTTTGCTGCGTCAATCATCCCATTGATATCATTTGGGCACTCTACAAACTGCAACCGCCTTTGTTTACCTGAAAAAAACATAGTTGTATACACTATGAGAAGAACAGAAATCTCCAAACAAAATAGGCAAAAAAAAAAGAATACTGAAACTTGTTTATGAAAGAAAAAAAATGAAAAACTTTAATGAAATATGTCAATGAGCAATGGCGACCAATAGAGAGAACCTGACACAATTGTAATCGGCCCACGAACATCAGGTAAATTATGTTTGGTATAATGCTTAACAAGAGACTTTATTAATAGAGACTTCCCAACCTACAGTAGGAAAAAAAATTAACTTTGAGAGGCAAGTCCTCAAATTACATAATATACAAAGTAATCTGCGCTACTAAATTCACACCTGGGGAGGTCCTTGTACAACAATAATGTATGGAGCCGGTTCACCATAACAACGATCGATTATGGGAACATGAAGCCTACGTTGTTCTTTCTCGACAGCGCGAGATTGCAAACGCTTGGCTTTAACTGACGAATTAAAAGCAAAAGCCTATAGACAAGGGGAAAAATCACTTAGTTCTCCACATGACAGAAAAGCTAGAAGGAAGAAGAGCATAGACATTACAATTCAACAAACGAACATTTAAACAATTTAATCACCTTGGGATTCCGCTTCCTATCATTCTCAGAAACTTCCTCCTTCTTCTTCCCTTTATCATTCGTTGGTTTCTTCTTTGCATTGGGACCAGATTTACGAGACCTATGGGCCTTGTGAGATTGATCTTCAGCACTTGCATCGACGGCCATGATTATCTGAAAAACTCGAATGAACAAACTGTGGGTTAGAGTCAAATTCGATTAAGGTTCCAGAATACTTCATTAACTAATATCTGTGAGTCTTTGCTCTCAAGGGTGATTATTACTCAAACCAGAAACAAGGAAATTTTAAGAAAAATTCGAGCGTGAGGAAAGAAAATGGTGGAGGAATAAGATTATGGGAAAAATACTATTTTTGGTCCCTAAAATTTTGTTTAGGATTTTTTCTAATTTGCCTGTTGAACAATTTTTTTGCTAGCATTCTTAGTCCTTCTATAACGTTTTTCGTTAATTCTAATCGAAAGCATGCTTAAAACTCACCGAAAAGTATAGTCAAAATCTCTTAATCGCTGCTGGACAGCACCTAAAAATCCTCCAAAAACTCCAATCTAATAAAAAAAAAATCATGTTAAAAATAATAGGTATTCAATACTCATTCAAGAAACAACCCAAAACTCCAAAACCACCTACCAGCGGACCAAAAACATTCCCGCGGTGGCGGCGTGGGTGGTGGTGGCTGACAGAGAGACAATGAGATAGAGAGAAAGAGAGAGAACGGAGAAGAAAGAAAAGAAGGCTTACTGGCGGCAGTTGAACGGAGGAAAGCGGCACGAGCGGCGGCGTTATACAGTCGGCAGGGGTGGCGGCGGCGCTGGAAGTGAGCGTGAGAGAGAGAGGAGACTCCTCAAAATAAAAGAAAACAGAGAGTGTGCGCGAGCGTTCGAGGGCTGGAAACGTTTTTTTCAAAAAAAAAAAATAATAATAATAAATATATTTTGGAGAAAAATACATGTTTGCCGTATTAAGTAGGTGTTTGGAGAGCTAAAATGTAATACGTGAACATTTAAGGAACAAACGAAAATGAGATCGCGAAATATAGAAGCGGTAGAAAATAGAATTGAGTTAAAAACAGTCTGAACATAATGACTTTTCTATTATCAATCGGCCCAAAATGCTCAATTCAAACATTTATTTTGGATTACATTACAATAAAACTGTATCCTATTACCAAACATCCCTTAAGTTTAAAAATGATCACCCCTACCAATAAAATTATTAAATTTAATTTAAAAAACAAATTAAATGATGACGTGGAAGGATGAGTAGAAAAATATATATATATAATTTTTTTTCCCCTTTTGTCATTCTCGTCTTTCATCTTTCCCCTCCTCCATTTCCATCTTCTCTCTTTCTTTCTCATTTTTCATTGGAATGCTACTTTCCTTTACAGCTACAAACTTAATGTGTCATTTAAAATTTTCAAACATCGACGTTCTTCCCATTTTTGCTTTAATTTTGTCTCTCTAAAATCTAACTCAAACTAGTCTTGAAACAATTTTAAAAAAAAAAAAAAAAAACACTAAAAACAGTAAATGCAAATATTTTTTAAAAGAGAAAACCAAAAGCAGTAAACCCAATAAAAAAACAAACAAAACCACAAAAAATTGGAAAAGGCATTAGAGAATCAAGTAGAAATTAGTGTTGACACAGTAAAAACTTGCTTTTTGTTTTTAAAAATAAGAGGCAGAGGGAGAAGATAGAGATGGAGGAGAGAGGAGAAGGGAGTGAAGATAGAAGAGAAAGAAGAAGGAGAAGTGAGCAAATTTCATCTTCTTCTTCATAGGAAAATGAATGAAAGATAAAGAGAGAAGATGAACATGGAGGAGTGAAGAGAGAGAAGAATGGAAGAGGGAGGGAGGAGTGACAAATATTAAAATATGTATATTTTTTCCTAAGTCGCATTATATATAATTTTTTATCAGTTTTATGTTTAAATTTAAAATTTCGTTAGCTTATAAACTTTTAAACTTATTATTGAAAACTAGTAGACTAAAATGCCAATTTGAAACATCAACGACTAAATTCATTTATTCTTGAAAATTCATGCACCAAAAGAGTATTTCCCCTATATTTTTTTTTTATTTATATTTGAGGGTGAAGCCCTAACTTTAACCAAACATGGCAGCTAGGGTAGGGTATGAAGGGATCTTTTGACATGTTGTTTGTAGAAGTTTGTGTGATTTGTGGACTATGACTTCATTGGCACAAGCACCTTTCGTGGTAGACGAGGAGGAAGATGTGTTAACTCTTAAGAGATCGATGGCAAACGATATTTAGTGATATGAGCGATTAGAGATTAACTATCAACATATTTGTTATTCTCAAATTTTAGTGACAAATGGGTTAACTTGTTGGACAGCAAATTGGATCTCAATTGTTGGTCGTAGGAATTCCTAATTTGGTGGTGTCTTTTAGCTAAGGTAGATTTGACTTTATTGACTATGTAATTGTTGTTTGTTCTAATTTGATAGAGAAAGTGGGAAAGGAAAAAAAAAAAAAAAAAACCTCTAACCTTGACAAAACATAACCCAATTCGACTTTAGCCTTTTAGCCTAAACTCCTCGTAATTGAAGGACATTTGTTTTTTTAGAAATCAAGATAGCCAGGATCTTCACATGCATAGAATTATAGTTGCTCGAAAATATAATAGGGGCATCTTTAGATAGCCATTTTTAAAAAAAAAAAAAATTGTATGGATGTCCGAGAATATTTAGATTATGTGATAAATTTTCTTACTATGCCGATAGGATTTTTGTATAGAATAATTTTGTATAAGTGATTGTGGGTTGATTTTAAATGAAATCAAGTGAAAAAAAAAATATCTATAAATCACAATAGATGGTCTAAGTTGTTTCATTTATGAAGACTAGTTTGAAAACACACGTGGTGCACGTGGTTAAAAATCTTTGGAACATAAATTCTTATTTAATTTTTATATCCGTGAGTGTTATTAATTTTTATGTAGGTGGTCACCATGCATAGAACCCATGACCTCTTAGTCATTTACTGAGACTATGTTTTATTTTTTAGCACTAGGTCAACTCATTATGGTTTGGAACATGAGTTTTAAATGAATATACTTTTAATTAAATTTAAACAATAAGTATTTGACATGAAATTTAAAAGTAATAAAAGAGAGAGTGGCCAAAACTCTAAATATGTGTATTGCTTGGTTAATTTATACTAAATATGACATGTGTTATACGAAGTTAAAAATCTTTAAAACATAATGTTCAAGGTGAAATATGAACGATTGAACAAATATAATTTTATATTTTAAATAGTAAATATTGGATATAATGTTTAAAAGTAATAAAATGGACTCTTTTCAAATATAACAAAAGAAACTAAAATATTTACAAATATAGCAAAATTTCATTGTCTATCTGCGATATTTATCTATTGCGATTTATCGCAGATAGACTGTGTATTTTACTATTAGTTGTATATATTTTTAACAGTTTTGTCATTTGAAATAATTTCTCTAATAAATTAGATAAAATAAAGTGAGATATTTCTATTTAGAGCATGTTCATATTTTTTAAAAAAAAATAAAAAAGTGAAACGATGCAAGGAAATAAAAGAGTAAAAACTATACTAAAGAATTTGTATATTTGTTAACGTTAAAAGATATGTTTGATTTTAAAATTCGCTTTACTAATCCTTTATTAATGGAAAACTTTATATGAAAAAAAAAAAAGAAAAAAAAAAGACTCCACTAAAAAAATAGACAAGTACACTATATATATATATATATAAAAGGATGGACAAAATTAGAGATTTGTTTGGATATACAATGATAAAAAGGAAATATAAAATTAAATAAAGAAAAAAGAAAAATGGCATTACCGTGCGAGTATTATCTTTAGACTTTTTTCTTTAAAAAAAATTACGTACGTAGGTTTGGCGAACGCATCTTCTTAAAAGGTCCAAACTTTAGAAACTTCTTTTTATAGATGAAGGATTTATTGGATACAAAGTTGAATGTTTGGAGCTTATTAGACATAAAATTAAAAATTCCGAACTTTTGTTTTTTTTTTTTTTTCATTACATTTCCTTTTGTATGGAAGATTGCAGATGAAGCTGGGTTTGGGAGAAGCTTGTTTGAGAGGCTGAGCTCATTGGGCTACAAAAAGCATCTTCTCAATGTTCAACATAGGATGCATCCATCTATAAGCTATTTTCAAACCAAATCTCAGATGGTCCTAATGTCAAAACCAAAGCCTATGAGAAAAAGTTTCTTCATGGACCTATGTTTGGTTCATATTCTTTCATAGTTATAAATGTGGGAAAAGAAGAAAAGGATGGCATTACACATAGTTGGAAAAATATGGTTGAGGTTGATGTTGTGGTGAAAATTATTCAAAATTTGTTCAAAGGTACAACCATCTCTTTATATCTATTCTATAAATTTGATAATGCATCATATTCTTAAAAATATGTTTATGTTTGTATTTTTCGTTTTCGAGATTTATGGTTAATATATGAACAAGTTACATTTATCATCAAAGGGGTTCATATGAGCTAATTGTTCTACCCTAGTTAGTAATTGAGGCAACGTCGTGTCGTAGATTGTTCTTATTTATCTTTTAAGTTTTTCTTTTTTCTTTTCTTTTTTTTATTTTTATTTTAGCATGTGTTCACTCAAAAGAAAAGATTAGCATTGGTGTGATCTCACCTTATTCAGCTCAAGTAGCTGCCATTGAAGAGAAAATTGGGAGGGACTATAGTAACTATAATAGGTTTAATGTCAAAGTGTGCTCAATTGATGGGTTTCAAGGTGGGGAGGAGGATATCATTATCATTTCTACCGTTCAATCAAATGGAGGCTCGTCGATTAGGTTTTTATCTAGTAATCAAAGAACAAACGTTGCTCTTACAAGAGCTAGGTAACAACTTTTGATATTGTTTTCTTTATGTATGTTCATAATGAATAAACCCTAGCTGCTTACTAGAACATTAACCAAGCTTATTTTGGCATGGAATAGTAGGCTCCTCCTATAGATAGGTTTTGCATACCTTTTTTAGTTTGGAGATGAGAGATGATCAAACCATTTACTTTTGACTTTTGAGATATCTGTTAACTAAAGCATTAACCCACTTATTTCGGCTTGGAATAGTAGGCTTTTCCTATAGATAGGTTTTATGTACAATTTTTTTTACTAGGGAGATGAGAGATCGAACCATTACTTTTGAGATGGTTGTTAACTAGATCGTTAACCAAACCTACTTTGGCATGGAATAGTAGGTTTTTCTTATAAATAAGTTTCGTACATTTTTTTATTTGCAAGATGAGAGATCTAACCATTGACTTTTGAGATAGTTACTAACTAGACTGTTACCTAGGTATTTTGGCATGGAAGAATAGGTTTTATACATTTTTTTAGCTTAGATACGAGAAATCAAACCATTGACTTTTGAGATGGTATAATTGGCACTTTTTGTAACTTATCTACTAAGCTATGCTTGGATCGACAAATTTTGTACATTTAAACATTATTACTTCATTATAATTTTTGTCTAATATATGGTTTTATGACCACTTTTTCTTATTGATATGCCATTTATAGATATTGGGGAACTCCACAACATTATTAAAGAGTGATTCTATTTGGGAAGAGTTGGTTTTGGATGCCATCAATCGTGGTTTTTGCTACCAAGCTGATGAAGATAAGGATTCGGCTAATGCAATGGCTAGTTGGAAGGTAACAATTTTTAGACCTTTTTCTTCATAATAATTAATCACACTACAAAAGCTTCTTTCTTTTTAAGAATGTTTGAATTAGCTACAAGTGGATAGCTTTCTTCCCTAACTTTGATCAATTGCCTTGAAAAATGTTTTTGTTATCATTATTTTGTAGATGGATGCAAAAATATGTATCAATGATTTAGCAGTTGAAAAATCGAGCAACTTGCAAAAGAAGAATCCTTTTGAGCATGAAAATGAATTACTTGATATGGACGATGATGCTCTAGAAATGTTTGAAGGACCAATTACTCATCCAAGAGCGAAGAAGCTACTACTTACATTACTTTCAATCTCACAATACTACAGTCATGATGATAACTCGTATGAGGATGAAGAAGATAGAAATTAATATAGAAAATAGATCTACGTGTTTTTCAAATGAAGCTACAAGAAGAAACAAGAAATTGAGGAAATAATGAAAGTCATGAACACTCTTTTGTTCATTTCTTGAAGATGCAAATTAAAGAGGAGTATTTCAAACGCTAAGCTTATTATCTTTTTATATATATATATATATAAGGATTTATTTTATTGTCCTAAATCGAAATAGATGGATGAAGGAGGTAGGGGCACGTGCTCCCCCAACTGGAGACTAAAGTGGCACGAGTAACATGGTTGTGCACTAGGTCTAATGTTCAATTCTTATGTGAATAAGTTGTTTGTTTCATTCTCTTTTTCATTTTTCTTTTAATTTCATTATATATATTATTCTAACTTTAATTTTTTTTTTTGTCTGTTTCATGTTTTTTTCTTTTTCATTTTTCCCTCTTCTTTTATTTTCGTTCTATATACTGTATTTATATATTATTTGAATTTCACTTAATTTGTTTAAAATTTTGGAATATAAATTTATACATTGTTTTGATTTTTAGTACAAAATTAGTTAAAGAATTGGGTTGTTTTTAAATATAGGAAAAGAAACTAAAATATTTACAAATATAGCAAAATTTTACTGTCTATTGCAGATAAATTGTGATATTTTATTATTATTTGTAAATATTTTTAACAGTTATTTAAAATAATTTTTCTAAAAAATTTGATTTTTTTTCCCAATTTTTCTCTTATTAAGTATGCAAATATGTACATATATTTTTAATCTTTAGTAAATTATTCTAGAAGTAATAGTTGTATAAAAAAAACCTTAATTCTATTTTTAAAACACTTCAATAAATATTTCTATAAAGGTTTATTATGAATTTCTAATTAATAATACTTGATCTCGATATTATATTTAAATGCATTTAAAGTTGTATTTATATAAATGTTAGATTATAAGTTTAGTCCTTAAATTTTCAAAATTATGTCAAATAAATTTAATTTTATATCTAATAAATCTTTTAAAACTTTCTATTAGACTTTAATTTTATATTTGATAGTTTCTTACATTTCAATTTATTTCTTTAAAAGCATAAATATTTTATCATATATAAAATTTAATTTTGTATCTAATTGAGCCTTAGTAATTTTCAATTATTTTATAGGTAATAGATACGTAATTTTTTTTATAAAAAAAAACATAACCTATTAGACACAAGGTAAAGTTTTACATATGATACAACAAATTGGGTCTATATGCTTAATGTGTATACTTACTGTGTCAAGCAAAGCTAGTCATGTTTAATACATCTACTTTGTGCATTTTTTAGAGTAATTTTAAAATTGTAAAATCATTTTTGTCGCATTTAAAATTACTTTGAAACACACCTTTAATACAAAAATAAATTATTTTATTTAATTCTAGACATGCATGCGATAAGCTAGTTCATCAGTCAATATATTATCCTACTTTCTTACACTTAAGTGGGATTTTAAGTTCTAAACAACTATCATCAACTCATCTTATGCAATATTAAAATACAAGTATATCCACTTCCATGTAAGGTTTTTAAGGGGGGGAAAAGAACAATTTGAATTAACAAAATAAGATATACATCAAATGCAACTAACTGATGTCAAAGAGCCTTGTAAAAAACTAAATTGCCATGTTACAAGTGATAAATTTGAACTCCAAAATGCAACCAAATACAATTTTATATAAAAGTGTTACCATTTGGAAACACCTCATGATCTCCCATCCTCTGACTGACTAACTTTGTTCTCCGCGTTGCCGCTATCTGAAACACTTTGCATCTCAAGTAGATTTTGTTGCTCTTCGTCCACTGTTTCATCCACTCTTACCTCTTTCGTGGCTGCCTTTGGCTTCGAGCTTGTTGATTGTTGATACAAGATTCCACCGAACATACATATCAATAGCCCCACGGTTCCAATGAATGTCGAATGCTTGTCCCAGATGACTAAATTAATCACAACAGTCAGGAGTTTATTCACGATCCCAAGTACAGTGAATCCGGTTGCAGAAATCGCCCTTCGACAAGAGAACCCAAAGAAAGAGATCGACAAACCAAATAAGCAAGATAGCCCAACGGGCAAAACCACGGCAAATGAGTGCCAATCAGATTCATCTGAGATTTCCTGCTTTATTTTTTTGAGTTCACCCATGATGAAAAGTTCCAAAGGAAACAAAAGAAGTGCCTCTAAGTTGTTGTACAGCACAAGGCCCCATGTATTCAGCCCTATGGTCATAACAACATGTTTTATGTATACGAAATCGATGGACATGCTTATGAGATAAGCCAAAGCCCAAAAGTAAGCTGTCAATGTGAAATGATAATCTGTCAGTACATAAAGAATGCTGCCACCGAGGATCGTAGCCAGCGAAACCCATGTCTTCATTGATGGCCAGGGCTGGTGCAGGAAAAGGGTCTCACCAATGGCAACAAAAATTGGTACTACTGAGCGGAAAACGATGAACGTATCGACATTGGCATGCAAGAGAAGCTCACTGTTGGTGAATAGGGAAAGATAAAATATAATTGCAGCAGGTAGGAACCGCCACATAGTCAAGAGATCAAGTCGATCGTGTTCA
Organism: Citrullus mucosospermus; assembly: GCA_030954485.1. Taxonomy (NCBI): domain Eukaryota; kingdom Viridiplantae; phylum Streptophyta; class Magnoliopsida; order Cucurbitales; family Cucurbitaceae; genus Citrullus; species Citrullus mucosospermus. The sequence goes on along the minus strand of CM062063.1, from coordinate 9,928,220 downwards.
ATAAATCCAGCACAACCACAAACAAAAACTCCTGCTGCACTAGTGAAGTATTGTAGGGCAGTCAATGCGCCTGGGTAAGGGAACTTCATGACTGCCCATTTATTGATGATGGAAAGCAGGGATGCAGAAATACAGTACCCGACAGCAACACCGTATACTGAGACTTGCTGCAGAAAAATGGCGTACCAGTTTGATGGGCTCTCACCTGATAAAGCAGAAGCCCCTAGCCCTTCCTGGACCTTATCAGCATTGGAGCTCTCAATATCATCTTTATTAGACATCTATCAAGAATGAGAAACTTATAGTGATGGAGATGAACAAAGAGACGAAGGAAAAACATAGACCCTTGGCCAAATAAGCCAAAACCTCAATAACATAAATTCATGCAGAATCCAGTTTTCAGGTCAGTATCTCAATACATACAACACGTTCAGATTTGATTATAAGAGATTTAACAAGTTCAAACAGCTTTGGACAAACGACCACATAGATATGAGATAAGATGGAATATGAAAATAATAAGATAAGCGGAGTCGCACTATCACAAATGAAGATATTAAGGTACAAATGATATGGATCGACAGCACATTGTCCATTGTTACTTGGGATGAATGCTAGGGAAGAAAAAGCTACAGTGATGGCGTGAGCTAATGTTTTGTTGATTGTATCTTTTCTTTTTCTCTCCGTGTGAGAGTTTGTATCTCCTAAATATTTAATAATTTTCATTACATCAATGAAAAGAAACAGTTGTTTCTTGTTATCACAAAAGAAAAAAAAAAAAAAGAAAAAAAGGAAGAGCTAATGTTTTACCATAATACTATGAAGCTCATTCACAACGTTTCTAAAATGATTATAAGGAGTTGGCAAGTTTTCTTTTCTGAACAAGAGCCAGGGATTGACAAGTTTGTTATTGCAAAGTAATATAAATAGTAGGGGTATTAGGAATTGGACATTTTCTTAGAATGAATATGAAGGACAACTAAACCTCTCAAATACTTGGTAACTGATTGTACTATTCCTCTACAATATTCTTTTTCTCTTGATTGTCAATCTCAAGATTGAGTTGCAAGTTGTGATCAGCTCAACGTCTCAATTAAATATTTTGCATGTTCAATCTTAGGGTTTGGATTCAAAATCTAGAGTATTGCTAGAAATGTACATTATAGATTATAGAATATCTGTAGAGGAATTTTAGTATCAATGAGATTGTAAAAATAAAAGTGACAAATTTAGATCCTAATGCTTTGAAAGTAGGATAAGCAAGTGCAAGTAATTTTAACCTTTCAGGGGGCAGTCAAATGCTTGTTTGATTGAACCAAACACCATTGCTTGGCCCACACCTTAAAGAAAATATGTACTTTGAGAGCGAGTAATTATAAGGTTGTGATGGACTACCATTAGCTGGAAAGCCTATGGTTGAGAGGTTGTAAACAGTGAGTGAGGAGAATCAGGAATTAAGTATACTTTTCACAGGTTTGTGTATACTTTTCATACTTTGAGTTAAGCAAATTCATAAGCCAAATAACTCTGTTGTTTAGTTCCAACTCATCTTTCAGTAAGTGGTTCACTGTTGCTTGTGTTCTCTGCTTTCAAATCGGAAATGGAAGAAGTGAGGAATGCTTATATGAGGTCAGTTTTAGGAATCAAGAAGTTCAATATCAAAAGCTTGAACTCATAGCAAAGTAATATAAATAACAGTGGAATTGGGGATTAGACATTTTTTTAGAATTGAGATGAAAGAGAACTAAACCTCTAAAGTACTTGATAATTCATTGTAGTATTCCTCTACGATATTCTTTTTCTATTGATTTTAATCTCAAGATGGGGTTGTTAAGTTATCAACTCCTTTCAATATTTTGCATATTCAATCTTAGGGATTGGATCTAAAATCTACAGTATTGCAATTTCTATAAATGTGCATTATAGCATCCTGTAGACTTTAGAGGAATTTAGCATCAATGAGATTATTTTTAATTTAGATCCTAATGCTTTCGAAAAGTAGCATAAGCAATTGGAAGTTAGGGACAACCAAATACTAGTTGGGTGAGCTGCGCCTTTATGCAGATTTGAAGGAGGAGAATCCCATTGGTAGTAGACTCATGGCAGAGAAGGTATGGCCAAAGGTGAAGCACTGCTAATCTACGGAAAAAATTATTGTGAATTCTAACATTGAAAAATGAAGGCAATGGTGCATGCTGCAGGTCAAATTTGAATAAAAACTATAGGAACTATGCAAATTTAATAAAATGCTGAAGATTAATTTATACAGTTCAATAAGGTCGATCTTCATGGATTTAGTGGATTAGAAGCTGGTGCAACTTGAGGTTGAATTGAATCAAACACCATTACTTGGACTACACCTTAAAGACAACACGTATTTCAAGATCAAAGTAATTAAAGGATTGTGATAGATTACCATTAGATGGAAAATTAAAGATTATTATGATTGAGAGGTTAAACAGTGATTGAGGAGAATTAGGATTAAGTATCAGGGCCATAATAAACTGTTTATAACCTTGCAAACTAAACAGAGTTGTCAGTTGCATCCAAGTGCGCAGGCATATGACAACCTTGATGTTCACAATCTCTCTTAGCATACACTCATTACCCTAACACTCAAAATAATCAAAACCACACATAATCATACAAATAAACATTAAGTGAAACTTTGAAAACATGATAGACTCAAAATCACAATTTAATCCCACAAATAGGCTCAAAATCACATGAAAAGCTCCAAATCAAACTGTAATCACATAAATAGCCTCCAAATTTAACTCACCCTTCAAAACTACATAGCTAATGAACTTTTATCAATCACATAAAGAGTATTTACTTATCCATACTTATGAATACAACAACTAAACCCATGAATGTAACAACTAAACAATCAAATTTTAACAAACAATAAAACTTAACAAGCTTACATAAAGATAATACTAAACTTGTTGGTACTGGTAAGAAATCTGAAATAAAGAACGGTAGTTAGCAAATAAACCTAAAATTCCCATACAAGACTTTTCCCCCCTCCAAGATCCTAGCACCTTCTTCAGCAGTCAGCACAACATGAAACAAGATCAAAATCCACAAACCTCACAATGCATAATTCATCTACTAATCCAAATCTTACTAGTCGACTTTCTTTCCATCTCCATGGTTCTAAAAGAAAATAGAGTATACATATTCCACGGTTTGCTACTAAAATATATTGTCTGTTTAAAACAAACAATTTTATAAATAAACTGGATCTCTTTAAAGCTTTCTAAAGGTAAGTGACACATTTTCACACATTTTCGAGTAAAATAACCTTTCAGAAGTTGTAGCAACAATACATAATTCATTTACTGGTAATTCAAAAGCATTGAAACAATGTAGAAGTAGAAGCAATTCGTACGGACAGGTAACTAAATGCAAACACACTGAGTTCAAGTAAGCAAACCTCAGCAAAACCCCAAGATTTGAAAATTCAAGTAATCTCAAACAACTCAAACAAGGGTTAAAACCAACAAATGATGGCATAGAAGAAAACGTACTTTGAGACCAAGTAATTTGGCAAGTGCAGATTTGTCCAGGCACAATACAATCGGGCCCAGCCACTTCTAAAATGACAAGTACAGATCCACTTCCAATCGGATCAAGATGCTGCAAAAACAAAATTAAACTATCCCCCAAAATTAAGAAAAGAATCAAACAAAACAAAGCAAGTGAGAAAAAAGAGAAGAACAAAGAGCGTGAGAGTGCTTGCATTCATTACATAGAGGGTGTAGTTGGAAAAGGGGGACTGGGAAATGCTGAACAGAGGAACAAGAACATCGTCAAACTATAATTGAAGGAAAGGGCAAAAGAAGTCCAAGCAAAGACCAATAAATTCCAAGTGGTTGCAAATAAGCAAATCAAACAGAACATTCAAGTAAAGCTAAAGAGAAACGAAAACGGAGAATCCAAAACAACCTCAGCTCTACATAATCAATGGAAACAACCAAAAGAACTCACGAATACATAACAAAGCTTCTGATCAAGCAGCTGTCATCAGAATAAAATTGAAAGCAAAAGTGATATATAGTCCAGGAACTGGAATCTTACCGGTTCAAACCAGATACAGAATCTAGGGGTTTGGAGAATGGTAAAACTGTTGCAGAGAGAAGAGAGACGACGTCGAACGTCTGGGAAATGGCGGCGGGAGCTGCAGTAAAGCGAACGGTGGTAGGAGCTGCGGCAGGGCGAATGTCGGTGGGAACTGAGGCTCGAAGTTGGGACAAAGAGGAATTAGGAATCGAAGAAGAAGAGGGGATGCGCTGTCAATTAACGAAAAAAAAGGGGAAATCTTAGGTTAAAATCCAAAGCTGAGTGGATGTGGGCAAGTGTCAAACCTTGTCAGAAAGAGGAAAAACACTGCTCCAACGCTGCTGGAATGTATTTCGCTGGAGGAAAGTTCGTGGGTTTGCACATACCGTCCCACAGGTCTCCGACGTGGTTCATGTTCATTGGCATTGTCGCCGGAGAACAGATCGTCGGAGGTCGCGGTTTTGCGTCACACGCAGCAGGTCGTCGATGTTCGTTGGAGAAGGAAGATCGCTGGCAATGTCGGTGTCGGTGTTCGTGGGTGGGGCCGGAGGTGGAGTGCGGTGTGAGCGGCGCCGTTCGCCGGAAGAAGAATCGAAGGGAAATGGTGGCTGGGGGTGGCTTGTAACTGGCTGAAGGGGATGCCACAAGGCCTAAGTTTTCACGAAAGCGAGATGAGGGAAGGAGTGTAAATTGCAAAAAACAAGCCAAATTGCCAAATTCATTTAGGTGGGATGAGATTACTTTGATTTTATTTATACTAATAGAAATCTATAAACGTAATAAAATATAGTTAGTCTAAATAATATGTTACCGCCATTTAAACATTTTTATCATTTAAAATAATTATTTTTAGCAAAATTATTATATAAAAAAAAATCAAACTATTTATAAATATAAAAAAATCAAACTATTTATAAATATAAAAGAAATTTTATTATCCATTGATTGTAATAGACTTTTATCGTACTCTATCCCTCAAGTATAGAAGTCGACCATGAAAATTTTCTATATTTATAAATAATTTAACTTGTTTTGTTATTTATCTGAAAACATTCCTTTTTTTATTTATTTATTCAATTTTCACATTTAAAAAATTAACCCTTAACTTAATTTTTTTTTATAAAAAAAATACATGACTTGAAAAAATAATCATCATATAAATATATTTTTAAAAAACAATAATTTTCAAACAAAATTTACCGATATTTTATTAAATAAAATGATGTTATTTAACTTATTTTTAAATTACATTTTTCAACAAACTATCCAAAAAATCAGAGGAAAAAAAGATTATTCACGAAAATGTGTAAAAAATGGCAAAAATGAAAAAAAAAAAAAAACGCATAAAAAACAAAAAGACTAACTTTGTGTTGTCGACAACATGGCCTAACAAAAAACGACGGATAAAAAACAAAAACAAAAAATGCTAACTTTTTTTATTTTGGATATTCATTCATATTATTGATATTGATTATTGATACTAATTACCAGTATTGATTACCGATATTGGTAATGATTATTGACACTAAAACGGATATTGGTAATGATTATTTTTTAGCTGAATACTTATCAAATATATATGGTTTTGATTTTTAAAAAAAGAAATCATAGAATAGAAAATATAAAATTAAAAGTTAAAATTAAAATGGTTATCTGCAATGAAAGTTTCCAATAGTCAACTTTTTTTTTTTTATTTGAAACAAATTTCTATTATTTTATTTTGGGATAATATTTGACCATAGAAAGTGGCACTTATGTTGCAATGAGACTTAATAGTGAAGAATGTGAATCTAAAAGCTGCATTGAGATTTTCAATGAAAGTTGTATAATGTTAATAATCTCTTTAAACATATTATATAAAATTCAATAGATGTCATCAAAAGAAATTGACAGCTAAGAATGTATGAAATTTCCAATTTAGATTATTACAGACATAACCTTAAATTTCCAATTTATTTTGTCATTCTATTTCACAATAACGCTTCAATATTTGACTAAATGCACAGAAAAACAAAGATTAAATGGCCATGGGTAACACTTTTATTGTTACAATTTCACTCAAGTTTTTAAATGAAAAACTATAGTATTTACTCTTAAAAATTTTTGTTTTTAGAGTTTTAATGTTGATTAATTTTGTTAAAATGATAATGTAAAGAATATGGATTTAATTGCAATAATTTTGTAGCTCGAGTGTCGAGCTAAAATGAGCATAGTTAACTGGCATACAAATGAAGAGATACTGAGTTTTGATTCCAATATTTGAAGAGTGCTAAATCATTTTCACAGGTGCCTTAACATCAACGAGTCAATTGTCAAGATTGATTATTAAGGTTCAGCGTTAAATACAAATACTATATAAAAAGGGAATTGCAAAAAACTATTTTTCTTAGTTTCTCAAATTTGACATATTTTTTAAAAACAAAATAAAAAATGGGAACGTTATCAGACGAACCCATAGTTTTATTTATTTTTTTGTGTAAAACTTTAAAAGTAGGAAGTCTATCGGCAATAAGCTTCTCTCACTAATAGTTCGTGATATCACTAGTAGACTAAGTCTATCATAGTTTATAAGTCTATCACTAATAAACTATTTGAATTAGCAATAAAAGTCTATAAATTATACTTTTTTATCAACTAATGTATAATAATTTATCAATAAATATTTGTTTGGTAATCTTCTCTCTTGAGTAAACAAACACTGGTATACAAGAGTTAGCTGGGATGATTGTAATTAAAATGTAATTAGATACTAAGATCAAAATAAAAGTCTAATACTTATGGTGACTACTGACTATCACTAGTGATTTTAAATGTTATAAAATAATTAACTGAAATCCCATTTAAAATGTTAAAATCTAAAATCTAATTTTGGTAATTCTAGTTGTTTAAAATTAATGATATTAGTGATATAACCTAGACAGATATTAGTGATATCTACAAATCGGTGATATCAATAATATCCGTAATATATATATTTAAGTGATATAATTTAGGGTTGTTTTCAAATATAACAAAATGAGTCACTTTATTTATAAATATAACAAAAGATAAATGTTTACTAGTGATAGACTGTAATAGAATGTTATCATCTATAACTGTCTATTAGTGTTTACTACTGATAGACTGATATTTTGTTATATTCGTAAATATTTTCACTCGTTTTTTGTCATTTAAAATAATTACCATATAATTTATATAGATATTAATGATATAATTGATAACGGTGATATGACTCACTGGCTGTTGGCAACCCAGGTTGAGTTGAGTTGGGTGGCGCAAAAAAAAAAAAAAAACCTACCCACCATTTGGCCTGATGATAAAAGAAAAAACACTAGGTTTAACAACCCATCGTTTTATTCCCTCTCAACTCACCACCCATTCCGTGCGTTTTCTAACTCCCTCATTTACTATCCTCTCACACATTACTTTGTTTCTCTCGCTCATTCACGTGTTTGTTCACGTTACTCTTCTTCTGATCTCTCTCATCTTCTCTGATTCGTTCTCTTTCATCTCCTCTGGTTTTTTCCCTCAAATTTCATCTTCTCGCTCACTCGGGGTTGTTATTTACGTGTTTTATTGTGGAATACCTCTTTTATCTTATTTGTCTATTTGTCCAAGATTATGTTAACGTATTTTTATAAATATATGTACTAGATACGTGGTTGTTTTCGTAGATCTGACTATGTTTCTTCTTCCACTTTTATTTTTATGTTTAAATCTACATTTTTTTCTTCGTTTAGAAGGGTTTAGATCAGTTTTGCATGTTTCTTCTTCCACTTTTATTTTTATGTTTAAATCTACATTTTTTTCTTCGTTTAGAAGGGTTTAGATCAGTTTTGCATGTTTCTTCTTCCACTTTTATTTTTATGTTTAAATCTACATTTTTTTCTTCGTTTAGAAGGGTTTAGATCAGTTTTGCATGTTTCTTCTTCCACTTTTATTTTTATGTTTAAATCTACATTTTTTTCTTTGTTTAGAAGGGTTTAGATCAGTTTTGCATGTTTCTTCTTCCACTTTTATTTTTATGTTTAAATCTACATTTTTTTCTTCGTTTAGAAGGGTTTGGATCAGTTTTGCCCATGGTTTTCAGAGTTTTTTTTTTTTTTTTTTTTTTTTTTTTTGTGTTTATTCACTGATATAGGTTTGATTTCATGGGTAGCGTTTGGTCCCCTAAGTTGAGTTTATCTGCATGTTAGATCCCTCGTGAGTTTTTATTTTTTGCTAAAAAATATGAGTTGGATTGAAAATGACAGTAGGCCTTTGATCAAACCAGAAAGAGGCAAAGAAGAATGGGGAGGAAAAGGAAGTACAGTAAATGGAAGATGAAACGAGAGAGAAATAAAACAGTGAATCAATGGCTGGCCACAGGAAAAGCTGGTTCAAAGGGCCAAAATAATAAGATTATGAATCAATGGTGAGGATTATAGTGAGAGAAACTGAAGAACAATGATTAAGGATGAAGAAAAGGGACTGGATTTGGAGGATCTCTTCAATGGTTGAAGAGAGATAGAGAAATGTTGGGTGTGGTAAGGAAGAAGAACGTGGAGTGTGGATTAGTAGATCGACATGAAAATTAAAAGTATTTATGATACTTAAAAAAATTTAAATAAAAGGTAATCTCAAAAATTCAAAAATCGAAAATTGAATTCTTTTTAGATGGTTAAAAATTGAGAAAGATATTTATGTTATGCAATTGAATATTCAAAAATTGAATTCAAGATTTATCTTCCATTTATATTTCTATAGGAGTTTGTTGTGTTTTAAGAATAGAAAAAAATTAAGTATATTTTAATATTAGAAATTTGAGAAAAATGTGTATATGATTGGAAATTAAAAAAAAAAAAACCTATTAATCCGCAAACAAGCTAATGTTTTTCTTCTTTGTGCAACTACTCTAGAAAATATCAATCCATTAACTTCGATATCAGTTTCATCAATGGGCCCAAAACCTAAAGGTGGACCCAAGATTCAACCCAGATTCAATCCAAGCTCGACTTAAAGTCAACGTTTAATTGGTATGGTCCAACCCAACCTGTTTGTTCGTTGGAACATATTTGAATTGATTTATCGGACCACAATGGACTTATCATTGAACCAACTCAAATATATATGCATAGCTATAGTTTTTCATATATTAAAAACTAACTTTTAAAAAATTATTTTTTAAATGTATATTATTATGAATTTTCATATATTATATTTTATATAATAAAAACTAACTTTTAAAAAAATAGTTTTTAAATATATTTAGATTTACATAGCATTTAGTTAAGGTAATTTTTTTTTAAAATATTAGAGTAATAAAACTTTTTAATACAATTAAACACTAAATAAAACTTTTATAATACAAAACGTTGATAAAAATATAAAATAAATTTAATAAAAATATAATTTCAACAAATTTAATAACATTTTATTTAAAAAATCTAAAAAATATATATATTTTAAATAATTAATATTCAATGGGTTAATCTATTAGGCCAATTCAAATCCAGCCAACTTAAGTTCGACTCAAACTTTGATTTTAATAGCCAAGCCCAATCATAGAGTTGGGCTATGGAAGGTTAAGTTGACTTGATCCAAGCCCAAACAATGTCTTAGACCATTGGACTTGAGTCTGAGTCGAGCTTGGATCGGCCGATCCACTAGCGATAGTGACTTCGATATAAATTGTGTAAATACCATTCATAAAGATGAATGCTTTTCAAAATAACAATAATAATAATAATAATAAAAAAGAAGAATAGCTTAATTTGGAAGTAAAAAAAATTTAATCATTAATTAAATATTTTTTTTATAACTTTTTAAGAACAATTTGCAAAAAATCAATTATGAAGTATAATATTAATTGTAATTACTCAATCAAACTTTTAATCGTAAAAATTGAGTCCTTAAACTTATACAAATGTTAAAATTGGACATTATCGGTAGAAATCGTCCTACATTGTAGCTTTAAGTTTATACAATCGCTACAATTTTTTATAAGTTTAAGACTCTAATTTTAACATTTTCAATTTTTACAAATGAAACTTTGAGGGCGTATGAAAAATGTTTCATACTGCCTTCTTGCCACCATAATAATATTTAAGAACTAAATGGAGTATATGAAATAAATAAATAATAAATTAATAAATCATTTAATAATTTGTAGAATATTGTTCCAAAGAAATTGATAATATGATTTATCACAAGTCGGATGACAAATATAATTCCACCGCTTTTGATCGTATCTACTTAAAATTAGAAATTTATTACAATTTACTTTTATTGTCACTACTCAACTTTAACAGTAAGATACAGATAACAATATTCATAATTTTTATTTCAATTATGAATACAAGTAAACAATAATAAAAGGTAAGAATCCAGAGCACAATTCTTTCTTTAAGCATTTTCATAAACGTGGCCTAAAATCATAGTAGTTTTTACCATTTATTCAATTTTTTATTTATATTAGGAATATAAAATATTGATATTGATATGAACGACATTTAATCCTTGGTCTCAATCAGAAAGATCAAAGCTGTTCATCGATCAGAGCTGATATTGTCAAATTCAGAGAGCAAATCGGAAATCCAGCTGTTGATTGAAGCAGAGCAACCTGAAGCCATTGACGCGAGAGAAGAGGAAGCTTCCTTTTCCCTTACGCATTCATCTTCTTCAGGTCTCAAATCTCTTCACATTTCTAACTCTCTCTTGTTCCTCCTATAATATGCAACTTCTAATGGCCATATTGAATGTTTCTTCATTTCCCTTGATCCTCGTTTTTCTCTTCTCAATTTCTCTGAATTTGCTTATTAGTTCTGCAGCAATGTCCGGCCAATCCACGGCGGTACATGTCGTTTACACCGAGAGGCCTCACAATGAAGAACCTGAGGCCTATCACATCCGAACCCTAGCTTCTGTTCTTGGCAGGTCCGTCTTCTCTTCTACCTCTTGTTTGTATCCTGTGGCTGGTAAACTGTGGAGATTAGCGATGAATTTTGGTTTAATTTATTGATTTGCAGTGAAGAAGCTGCTAGGGAGGCTCTTGTGTATAGTTATAAAAATGCTGCTAGTGGTTTTTCTGCTCGGCTTACGCCCGATCAGGTTGCGGAGATTACCAGTGAGTCCCGCTCTTATCATCGTCCGATTAATTGATCATGCTGTGATATCTTGTTTATTTGGTGGACTTGATGCATTTGAGTTAGGGTTATAAAAATTTGGTTTCTCGTTCTATCACTCTAATCTAATGGAAGGTCATGATTCATGAGGAATAGCTGATGATATGTTGAGCTTATTGTGATCTGTACTTTTCTAGTTATGTTAGGGTTTAGTTTGTGCTTTTCCTATCGTCTTGAGCCGTTCTGTTGCTTGTTCTTGCACTCTCAAGCTTGATTCTTAAAGTTGATTCAGGATTTTGATTGTCCTTTATGCGTTCATATGTTTGCAGTCCTACTTGATTACTGTTTGATCTTACAATCTCAAGCTTGCTGTGTCAAGGTCTTTGGTTATGTCTTTGTTTTTTTCCTTTGTTCTTTTGCTATTGTTTATTTATTTCTTGGATGACTGTTATATTGCATTATGTTCATAGTCCATTTCAGATACCTTGTCCACCCCAAGACTAGCTCCGAGAGATAATTTGAATTTTAAAACTATTTTTTCTGCCTAGGGGCTTGAGCCAAAGGCCATAATGGCATCTTAGAACATCGCAAGCCCTTACCATGCAGGAATCTCTTGAGGTTTATTTTAATGCCTTTCGGATGAAGAATAGGAGAATTAAATGCTAATATATATTATCTATTTATTTTTGTTTTGACACGGTTTAATAGGAGAATATGCCCCATGAGTGATACTTTTAACGTCGTGGATACCCATCATGATTGGAACTTACCCCAAATTTTAAATGAAATCTTTAGGTGAGTGGAATAACATAGTATTTAGAGGGTTGGAGAGATATTATAGTGATGTTGGTCTCTTGTTAGGTTTCATGTTTCCTTATGGACTTCAATTTCAAGGACCTTTTGTATTATTTAGTAGGCACTATCTTGTACAGTTGTCATCCCTTCCTCTACTTGGGTTTCCTATCTTTGTGGGCTTGGTTTTTTGTATTCCCTTATATTCTTTCATTTTTTCTCAATGAAAGTTGTTTTCATAGAAAAAGGGAAAATCTTTAGTCGTACATGTGATTAGATACCTCAAAAATTTCCATTTGCTCTAATGTCAACAACTCCTTGGCTTTACCTTTTGTTTTGTGTTTTTAAGTTGAAGAACGAGTGAGGGCGGGGTATTTGAACATCTGGTTTCTTGATTGAGGGCAGTGCTTTAACCAGTTCTAATTGGGCTATGCTTATGTTGGCCATTGTGACTTTGTCTTGGTTTTTACATTTAAGTTTCAAATTTCTTGTTCTTTCGACTTTATCAAATCATTTTTAATCTATAAACTAAACACCATAATGCTATGAATTTTAGATTTTGGTATTATAGTTCAAATCTAGTATATAAGTCAATCACGTCATGCTGCAATGTTTTGTTCTGGTCCTTACACCTAGTAAATCTCAATAGCATCAATATTTCTCAAGAGCGTCAATAGTGTGTGTGTTGATATTGATCTTAGAATGTGATTAAATCCTCAGAATTACTATAAGATGGTGTTTCTTATGGAGCTTTCTTTCTTATTTTGGGACTTCGGTAGAGCGACCAGGAGTTTTACAGGTTGTCCAAAGCGGTAATAATAAGCTGCATTCTGGAGGAGGAGGAGCAGCAAGGCTTCACTAGAAGAACATCAATTTCTCTCCCTGGAAATATCGGTTCGTTGCCTAAATAAAATGCCTTTTGTGTATATTGGCATTATACTGTATAGTCATACACACGCACACATATATCTGTTTACTATAATACGTCTGCTTGTGCCTTTTAGCAATTGACAATGAAGCGAATGTTTTTCCTTGTACTTTGTTTAATGTTTTCTATACACTTGAACTTGTTGAAATAACATATTTTAGGCTAAACTATAAAAAGTATTCATGAGTTTTGTACTTTGTTTCAAAATTACTCTTAAACTTTTAAAAGTTTCATCAATACCCTTTGTTGAGGGTTATCCTAGGCAAAGCCCAAATTCCATGGGTGAGCCCAAGCTCAGGAAAATAGAAAGCTGCATGGGGGTCCATGCCTCCCAAAAGGGAAATTTAACCCTTTGGGTTTTGGGTTGACTAGTCGAGCTCGTGAAGTTTCACGAAAGGGGAAATAACCGAGTTGAGCTTGCCACTGACACTTTGTAACCTCAAGGGTCATACCTACTTTGATACTTCTGACTTTACACGTAACCCTAAGTGAGTGTTAGAGAGAGGACCTTATAAATAACCTCATTTCGATAGCCTTAGGGTGGAAGAAGCTAGTAAGTAACTCCAAGTGAAAAAACCCTAAACGAGTGTTGGAGGGAGGGCCTCACAAATAACCTCATTTTGATGACCTTAAGGTGGAACACGCTAGTAAGTAACTCCAAGTGAAGAACTCTAACTCTCTCTATAATTAGTTGAGCTAAATACTTTACTTAGACATCAAAGTGTAGTTGGCACCACATTGGTGCGAGTACTCTCACGCAGGTTAGCTCACAATTATAGTGACAATTACATTTATAGTTATATTTGTGGTGAAGGTGGAAATAGTAGTGACACTTCTGGACCAAAAGACTTAGCCAAAGTAGTGTTGCCTGCATGCGAGTTTCTTGCACCAACACCCTTAAACTTTAGAAGAAAAAAAAAGGTTAAAAAGTACTAAGTTGGTATATGGACAAAAACTATTAGTATCTTGTTTAAAAAATATCCATAAACTTTCAAAAGTTGTATTAATATACTTAATTAAAAAAAAAAAAAAAGTCCAAAAGACCCTTACCATTAGTGCACTACAAAAAATATAGAGTTCTCCAAAGGCGTCTAGAAAAGTCAAAAGCTCGTTAACAAAGGTTCTCCTAATGGAAAAAAGTCGTCGGTGGTTTGTTGTCAATTCCTTGCCGAGGATACATGTGGCATCACCTAAGGGCAAGTGCTTCTTCAAAAGACATATTCGTAACCAAAATTAGCCGTGCAATTCAGTGGTAGATTTATTATGGCCCAGGGGCTTCCTCAACTTTATATATATAAGTAACAAAAGATTAGCTTGGCTTGGCGGTATTTGAAAAAAAAAAAAAAAAAAAAACACATTAAACCAATTAAGGCTCACAGTTGTTTGTGAGCAAGGTTCTATTTTTTCTTTTCTTTTTTCTTTTTAAGTTTGCTATTTTATTTATACACATTTAGTTTTCATGTTTCAATTATTTTTAGTTTATACATTTAGTTTTCATGTTTCAATTACTTCAAGTGTATACATTTAAGGTGTGTTTGGAATATCTTTTCAAGTGTTTAATTTAAAAAAATAAATCATCTTGAAAGGAATACAAGTATTTGATAACTATTCAAAATAGATTTTTAAAGTTTTTTTTTTAAAAAATTTATTTGTTTATATATAAATCAAAAGTGTTTAAAACAAAATAAATTTTTGAAAAACATTTTGTTTTTTAAGTTAATCTAAATGCGCATGGAGTTTTCATATTTCAGTTACTTTTAGTTTATGCCTTTAGTTTTTATGTTTTAATTAATTTTGTACATTTAGTTTAGGAGAACTATTATGAATATAAAAAATTAAACTATTTACAAATATAGTAAAATTTTACTTTCTATCAATAGACTGCGATAGACTTAGATAGACATCTATTTGCGTCTATTTGGATATATTGCAGTCTATCACAGAAAATTTTGCTATATTTATAATTACTTTCAACAGTTTTTCTTTTTTTTGAAAACATCTCTTTAGTTTAAGTAATTCTTATTTTATGTTTTTCTTTAGTTTAAGTCATTCTTATTTTATGTTTTAGTTTCTTTATACATACATACATGAAATAATTGAGGGACCTTAAACTTTGCTTGTTTGGTTGGGTAAGCTATGCTATGGAGGCAAGAATCAATGTAATTATTAGAAACAATACCCATTTTTTTTAGAATTACTTACTTATAATTTATTTTTAAAGCCCCTCAACAAAATTTCTAGATTTGCAACTACCATCGCAAATGAATGCATCTTTTGGAAAGATGCATTTGAGACAATTGCATCCGTCCTTTCCCATAAATATATAAAAAAAAAAACTCTAATTTCCTAAATTGTTTCGGAACTGCTTTTCTCGATTTATTTATTTATGAAATTGCATTAATAATATCCTACTTAATCCCTTAGAATTTAAAATTTTATTGAACTTTTAATCATTGCAAGCACTTCCTCTAAAATGATTAGTAATAACCAAGAGGTTAAGAGGTCATCATTATTGAGCCAAGTGATGTAGTGTGGTTCGGGAGTAGTTTCACCTTCGTTGTTGATCATTTTTACTTTAGGGGTTTGATCATTGGCTTTCAAACGATGTTGATCTACTCAAAGGCTTCTCATCGAAAGTATCACTTGTGAATTTTTATTTTTTTTTATTATTTATTATTTATTTATTTTTCATATGTTTTGAATGGTATAATAGTTGTGGGAGGATTCGAATCACAAACCTATTGGTCATTAATACATCCATATATCAATTAATTTGTGTTTGCTTTGACTATCACTTTAATGGGTAATTCGTAGAACGTAGCTTCAACAATATTAAACTCCTTTGGCCATGAGTTTTGTAAGCTGTGATTGCAATAGCATTTTGAGTTGGATTTTAAACATGGTGTAGGCTCTAATATCATAAAAACTTTGGATGGGATTCTTGGTACATTAGACTTGAGAGAAAAGAATTACAATTGATTGCATTCATAAGAAGAATTCATTCTCCATTTAACAGCTACTCGAAGGTCAAGAATTGCATAAGAATAATAAGATAATTGTTATGATATTTATTGAGTATCAAACAAGAGAAACCAGCCATGTCTAGGCATTTTACAGGACAACGTGTAACAAAAAAGTAAAAGGAAAATCCTGAAAAATAAACCAACAAAAATATTGATAAATGACATTCTATCATCCCCCCACGAGTGAAGTCGGACGATCATGGACTGTGAGCTTGGTTTGTAGACATTGAAAACAAGCCGTGGATGGGTATTTAGTCATAACAATGGTCAATCGATCCTTGAAAGGGATGAATCAAACAAGTTTTCTCATTGTCTTTTGATGAAGTGACATCTATCTCAACGTGCTTTGAGTGGTTGTGAAGAACGAGTTTGCAGCTAAGTTATGTGGCAACAAGGGAGCTGACGGAGAAGGAACAATCACTCTAGACAAAATAGATTAGATCTAATTCTAAGATTTGAAAGAAATATCAATTTTATTGACTTGGCATGCTAAAAAAAGTGATTTATTACAATATCTAGCAGATGCACTATTGTGGAAAAAAGTAGACAATTTATAGTCAAAATTTGGTTTAGAAGGTAGAAACCTTTGTCTTGCTCTTTTTACTGATAGGGTCAATCCACACAGACATCTTAGTAGTAGATATATCGTTGTTGGCCAGCATGTTAGTCATTGTGTATTCTAAACATTTGTCAACGACACCTTTAAACTCTTAAATAAGCATGTTACAGACTACGTAAAAGAGGATGATATGATCACATCAAATTGAGTGAGCATATCTTTGAAAAGGAAAATTTTATTAATTTGTATCGTGACAACTTGATGCAATACTACGGGATGATTGGAATTAGTTACATGTGTATACTCACATACATTGCGCAAGTATATAACATTTATTTCTCAGTTCGATTCACAAACTATATATATATTCATGTTTTAATAACAAATTTTGTTTTCTCTTTAGGTATCTTTGGTATAGCTAAGTAATGGCAATTTATATTGATTTACCTATTTTTAGTTTGTATTCAATGCCTAATAATATTTTAATATTGCTTATTACAATTATCTTTGGATATTGATTGTTATTAGAGGTGATAGTCGGTTCAATTTTGTCGGTTTTGGGGTCAACCAAGAACCAAAGCAACCAATCGGTTTTATAAAGAAGGAATCCAAACCAATGTCCAATAAAAGACAAAACCAATTGATGGTTTTATTAGGATCGGTTTATTATCGGTTTTTGACATTTTTTTTTCTTCCAATTTTTCTTATTTTTATTTCCACCTTGTTTTGAATCGGTCTTTTTTGCTAATTTTAAACCAAACCAATCTATTTCTTTTTTTATAAATTGAAAATTTGGACATTTTTTTTATTTTTTCTTTGCCACTTTTCTAAATAAAAGAACATATACGCTCCATACTAATTGGTCTTTTTATCTAAACATCAAATATATATGCACCATAATAATTAAAATACTAAAAAAATACATAAGGAAGAGTTTGTTTTCAAGAGTATATATATCATTGGTTTGGTTCGATTTTGATTGATTTTTCTAATAAAAAATTGATTCGAACCAATACTTTTTGGTTTTCAACAAATACAAACCAATATGTTCAATTTCATACTATAAAACCAAATCAAATTATTGGATCGATATGGATTTTCAGTTTTTAGTTTTTTATTGCCCTCCTAATTGTTATCGATGTTCGAAAAGATTTTGTTTATATTTTGGACTCTTTGCAAGGTATGGTTGAAGAAGAATTTTAGGTGTATTTTTATTTATTTATTTTTGTTAATTCAAGTTTATGTTCTAATGTTTCAGATTATTTAGAGGATTCAAAACTTGACAAGCTAAACATGCTCTCCGACATTATCACTCAAATCCACCATGGAAACCTGTAAAAATAAATTTATATTTTAACAAAATCTCACCGGAATATAATAATAATTTGTTTTCAATTTCGTTACATGAAGTACCATCAATTGGATTTTCTAGGATGCAGTACTACGTTAAAAAATATATGCATGAAATAGTGCATCACTCTAGTGTTCTCATAAGTAGTATCGTATATGTATTAATTGTCTATGTGCGTTGCAATTTAATAAATAATCTAAATATATGTTATGTTCATCCTTCTTTTTCTTTGTAGTTCAATACAAACAGCACATATAAACAAGCAGAAATTGATGAGCTTTGAATAGAATGGACAAGTTTTGTTGAAAAATTTGGGGTTATTTCAAATAATAATGTTATTTAAAAAAAAAATTCGAAAAATAGGGTGGTTTAGAAACTAATGACAAAAATAGGGTGGTTTAGAAAATAATTTGGAAATTGGGGTAGTGAAATCGTGTACCCGGTACAAGATTTCAGTCAAACTCTTACGTGGCGGTAGTAAGTCGTGGACCGGGTCCACGAGTGTTGACCAAACTCGTGGACCGGGGCCACGATTTCGACCAAACTCATGGACCCGGTCCACGATTTTGGCCAAACTCGTGGACTGATCCACGAGTTTGCCTCCACAAAGTTGCACTCATCTTGCTATAATCGCGGGGAACGAGCAGTTATTTCGGATAGTATTTATGGTTCGAGTTTTGATAAAAAAGACTTCTTACCCCTGTTCTTTTCCCATGAGCAGTTATTTTGGATAGTATTTATGGTTCGAGTTTTGATCAAAAAGACTTCTTACCCCGTTCTTTTCCCATGATACGTCCAAAATCGTCCGATTTTTTTCACATGATAAATAAGTTAATTAGTTAATTACCCACTTAAATGAAAATTTGCTTCTTACTTGTGTTCATCAATTATTGTATTAGTTTCATTGATTCTTAATTATTGAAAATGTAATGGAAAATCATTAATTCATTTAGTTAAAGATAAAAAGTTAATACAAATCAGGAAATCTAAAATACAAATCAAGTGCCACATGGTGGTCTTCTTCGCGCACGTTGTCCACGACGAGACACAGACACTTCAATTTGTTGTTGTTGGTGGATTACATCGTCGATATCTTGTTGGGTGACACCAGATGGAAATTCATCGTGTGCATAATATTCTTGTTGATGCCCAGAACCGGATGCAATGTCTGGTTGTAATATGTGAGGTTCCTGGTCATCGGGTTGCTCTGGAACACCTTCGTCACGTTGTCTCTGTCGTCTACGACGAATATGTTTTCGATCAGTGTCAGCAACATTGAGCCTCCTTGTATGTTGAATGATTCTTCAACATTTACCATGTTTTGCTCACACATTGAACTCAACTCTGGTAAATTGTGTTCTAAGGAGTAACTGTGCACATCGTGGACAAAATTATTCTGCACGATAAAAAAAAAAAATATAAGTATAAAATAATATTCTTAGCATGTAATTGAAAAACACTACATAATAAGATGCTTACCATGCAGTAATAGTAGGCACCGTCAGGTGTGATAAATCTTCTTGTGATAGAGTCGTACCAGGACAAATAATCATTAGACACATCCGACTCGTTTATTATTTCTCCTTGTGCACAGCGACCATGACGTGCACGCCAAAATGATATATACTCTGCATGAATTTGACGCCTGTTTTGGTCGTGTTTACCTCTTAAATCGATTTGATGTAGTTGATGTAGTGTATTACACAATGTCGGTACTGTTTGCTGCATACCGAATTGTCTCAACACTCGATCTGGTTGATGCCACTCTACGATATGAAAACATATAAGTGGGCTGACCGTCAACCAAATGTCCTCTCCATCATGTCAGTAATCAGGCAACAACGACATAACATGTGATGTATATGGCGTCCAATTGATCTGAAACCATGTACAAGAATAATTAGAACCTATAAACATATGTAATATTCAGTTATATGCAACATATTTATTATTACCTGATTTTGCATCAAACGGTCAAATATTGAGCAATATACCAGCAACATGTTTGCTGATTGTTCAGATGCAGCTAATACACCGCTTCATCTATCACATAGATATAAAACAATTAAATACTTTGCTAATTGTATTGACAAAGAAATTAATATATACAAAAAATAATACCTGGCACTGAGTGGATGTCCTATAAAATGTTCTGGAGGTTGTAATTGGACTTGTGGTGCAACAATGCTAAATCGATCATAGGCCTATACTTGAAGTAGTATTAGTGGGCCTGCTATATCCAAAGCTTGTGCATGATTGGCTCGACATAATTCTCTGTACAGCCATGCAAGACAAGCACCACCCCATGAATAATTACCAGCTTGCTCAAAACTGGCCAGTAGTGGGAGGAACATTAAATGCACCAGCGTGTTCGACTTGTCTGCAAACAGAAAGCCTCCAATCAGCTGCATGATATATGCTCGTGCATATCTCTGTATACTGACGTCATCGGCATCAGGAGACAATTCTGTGAACTGTGAGGCTAACCACGGGAGACTCAACCTTGAGCCTTTTAAGTCAAGTGGTCGAACACCTAAGAAATCTTCACAAATTTGTTTCCAATCATGTTGCAAAGAACCAGTAACAGGTTCTCCGTCCACTGGTAAACCAAATTGTATTGCAACGTCCTGCAGCGTAATGGTGCATTCCCCACCAGGCATATGAAATGTGTGGGTCTCCGGTCTCCAGCGCTCCATTAAAGCAGTAATGAGGTGCCAGTCCAACTGTATGAATCCAATTTGTGCAACCCCAATAAAACTAGCCTGTTGTAGATAAGGCACTATACGTTCATCGAACGGTATTGTATGCTGAGAAACTGCCTCTCTTCTCCGACAATATAGCACTACGGTGGATGCATTATCCCATACTGTCTGTGATCGGTGCGTGTTTTGAAGATATAGCTGAACAGGGTTAGATGGACCAGGATCCATATTCAACACTGTTAAAATAAACAAAATTCATTACAATGTTAAATAAACGAAATACATTACAATGTTAAATAAACCAAATTCATTACAATGTTAAATAAACGTAATACATTACAATGCTAAATAAACGTAATACATTACAATGTTAAATAAACGAAATACATTACAATGTTAAATAAACGAAATTCATTACAATGTTAAATAAACGAAATACATTGCTTGCTAAACTATGAATGACTCGAAGATGAAGCTCCTAAATTACGGAGTGGACAGGTACGCTTGTTATGCCCTGATCCCTTGCATATCCCACATCGAACTTTCGTGCCTGCCTCGCGCCAATCCATCTCATTATGAATTCGCGAAGTCTTGGGTCTACCATGCTCCCTTAATAAGTTTGCGTTAGGATGCACTTCCGTAAATGATAACTCTGGCCAATAGTCAGGGTGCTGTATTGGATGGAGCGACATTCATAGCATAACTTTAAATGAGACAATTTATAGTATTCATCAATCAGATGCATGTATGACAAATGCATGTAATTACAAATTGCAATTACGTGAGAGCATGGAATCTTGAACGACTGCCATTTGTTATAAGAACAAGTCCCTTCTTTCAAGCACACTACTTGTATGTTTTGGCCTTTGTAGGGAGAAACCATACTGATGCCAGTTCGAACTTCAAAACTTTGTGTTTCCCTGTCAACTGACGTCACTGTATGTGCAGTTGCTCCTTTCTCCCACCTTTTAAGCTTTCTCATGGCATATTCTGTGTACATGTCCCCACGATCGAGTGCTTCACTTATTTCTTGTCTACGACGTTCAAAGTATAAGATTGTCCGATAAAATGTTAACCTAACAATCGATGTGATCGGTAACATTCTAGCTCCTTTAAATACCCCATTCAAACATTCAGCTGCATTGGTTGTCATCCACCCAAAGCGATACCCGTTATCGTGTGATTGCGTCCATTTATTCAAATCGATATAAAAAAATATTCAAGACATTCAGGGTTCAATCTCTTTAACTCTTTTATGTTTCGAATGAACTTACGTCTTTGGTGTTGATTTCCAGCCCTAAACACCAAATCTTTAAGTTGCTTTGATTTGTATTTCGAATTGAAATTACTCGCAACATGACGTAAACAATAACGATGATATGCTTTAGGTTCAGCCCAACCAATTTCCTCGTTGTTAATTGCTGCAATGATCCCTCTGTGTCTATCCGAAATTAAGCAAATCCCTTCTCGGTCAGTAACATACTCGAGCAATGCCCACAAAAACTATGACCAACTAGATGTATTTTCCCCTTCAACAATAGCAAATGCAAGAGGAAATATATGCCCATTCGAGTCAATAGACAAAGCAGTGAGCAATTTCCCTTTATACTTGCCGTAAAGATGGGTTCCATCTATTTGAATTAAAGGCCTACAGTACTTAAATCCTTCAATTGCAGGACCGAATGCCCAAAAAACACGACCAAATATAGTTTTACCAAGCACATCAGAAGGGAGAAAATGCCAATCTACTTGTGTACCAGGATTGTAGTGCACAGCAGCACTCAACCAGTACGGAAGTTCTGAATACGATTTCTCCCAATCGCCGAAGACTGCAACCAAAGCTTTTTTCTTAGCTTCCCACACACGTCTGTATTTGACATTATATCCGTACTGTTTTTTAAGTGCTTCTTGTAGTACCGCCACAGGCACACTAGGATCAGCTCTAACTAAATTTTGAATTTCATTGCTCATGAAATTAGAATCAAGTTGTGAATTGTCTTGTGTCACTTCTATGTATAAACAAGTATGGTTCTCTCCAAGTTTAGTAATTTCAAACATCCCATGGATTTTGTGTCGACAAGCACACAACCTCCACCTACAACCTTCATCCCATTGCTTGCATCGCACAGTTCGATTCTACCACAGATATTTGGTAGTGTTCAGTCACACAATATTTTTTTACTGCCATTTGTAGGTCTTCTTTCGTATCAAATACCATTCCTTTTTGTATTATACTAGAGTTATCTAGACTTTTTCCCCTTTCCTCCAAGGTTGATCCTTGTTCACAGACTGAATCAGTAATTTCCCATTCTATCTGTGTAAATATCTCCGACTGAACCAACTCATTTTCATTTTCTATATTTCCTTCTTCTCCAAACAATTCATCAATTTCTACATCAATGTCACTATCCGCACAATTTCCAGCTTCAATAATAACTAAATCTTCTGGACGAAACGACATATTTAAATTCGTTTACAACTGTAAAGGTTAAAAAGAAAAATTAGTTCAAATCTACCAAAAATTATAAACTCGTGGACCCAGTCCACGAGTTTACTACCCAATATAACTAATTTCCCACCACATTATTTACCAATAATTATTCCTACAACAATAAACGCCGAATAACATTCAACACTCAAACCTAAATTTTTTAAATTTATTCATGCATGCAAAACGTCTACATATACAAATTTATTCATTAATGCAAAACAAAACGTACATAACTATCGCATATTTATAAGATAATTAGAAAGGAAAATGTATATGCATACGTATATGGCGGCGCCAGCAGCGGTGGCAGCTAAACGACGACAGCGGCGGCGGCGGTGGCTAAACGAAAAGGGAATGATTTGAGAAGAAGAAGAGAAATGACAGCGACAATGACAAACGAGAAGTGAAATAAGAGAAAGGAGAGAAATGAGTAAGGAAATGAAGAGTGAACGGAGAGATATGAGAAGAAATGAAGACTGAAGAAGAAGAAGTGAAGAAGAAGAAGTGAAGAAGAAGAACCCAAAGAAGTGAGGAAGAAGGAGGGTGGCGTCGGGTTTAAAGAGAGGGAACTCGTGGACGGGGTCCACGAGTTCTGTCAATGCATGCAGGGTGACACCGTCAGCCGCATGCAGGGTGGACGTAGGGTAATCGTGTACCTGGTACACGATTTCCCCACCCTAATTTTGGTATTTCTTTCCCCCCACCCTAATTTTGGTATTTCTTTCCCCCCACCCTATTTTTGGAATTATTTTTTAAAAAAACATTATTTTAAAAAAAAAATTCAAAAATTTGTGTAAGGATAAACTTATGGTCTATTGTTTCTGGATAGTTGGTGTAAATACTTAAAATTTCCTTTTATCTTGATAGAATGGAGGTACTAGTTTATAACTATATTAGAAGTGACGTTGGATGCTGTAGTTTAATTTGTGGAAGCATGAGTGGCTGTCCATATTATAGAAGTGTTTGATGTTCTTGATTGTAGGTTTTGGATGGGTGAGCGGTCTCATTTGCGATATCAAAGTGTTGGATGATGTTTTTGAATGTAGTTTTATGGAAGTGTGTGTTGTCATTGCATTTTAGGTTACTTTGTATTTATTTTTATGGCAATGTATTGTTATTTGATACGTTGTTGTGTATTGTTATATTTTAGGTTGAGTTTGTGCATATATATATGTGGAACAGAAATATCGTTAGTTCGCTACACATTACAACCAACACATTTTTTTTTAATACTTTTACTAAAATGTGATGACAAATATCTCTAGACACCAAAAGAGATATTTAATGACAAACATTAACTTTCGGAACATTAATTTTAGTATGACAATTTAAAAATTATTTAGATCGGATATTTTGAAAAATTAGATGTTAAAAATGTACGTTCTAAATTTGGATGAGACACCTTTCATGTCTAAAAACATATTGATGTATGTCTTTAATGTTGACCAACACCCATCATTGAATATTGATTGACATTGTTCGTGTTAATGACGATTAACTTTCACGTCATACAAACTTTTTTAATGTTGTTCACTGATCGGCTTTGAAGAATGTGTAATTAAAGGTGTTAAATGTCGGTCACCTTTAATGTCAGTTTGTGCTTGACATTAAGGTGATCAACATTAAACACCTTTGTTCTTCAATGTCAGTTGCCCGTTTGTCATTTTACCACTTTGATTGACATTAAAGGACTAGGTGATTAGGATGAGGCAACTCTGGTGCGACTTGGATGAGGCAACCTGATATAAGATGACTAGGATGAGGTGAGCTATAAAAGAAAAAAGGTTGTGCACAAATTTGGTGCATGCCATAAACACTCCAATGCTTAAATGAGTTCATAGTGTAAAGAGATAACAAGCTTTTTAGGGATGAAAATGAATCTACTTTATGTGAAGTTAAGTGATGTATTTATAAGGAGTAACCTTAGGGTTTCCTAATCTCTTTTCAAATTTGATAAAAGAAGACAAAATCAAGCCAACAAGAGTAAGAATGAATCAGGGCCTTACAAAGAGTAGATTGTGTGTTTGGCCTCGACCTAATAGGCTAAGGTTGAGGTGGGCAATTGAGTCAACGACCCAATTGCCTCCTCCTACTAATTTGATTGGATCCCTATTTGGGCTTTTTAGGCCCATCTTTTACCTATTCTAATGTTAGATAGAATCAGAGTCTTCATGTCTCAGTTTTACCTCTTTCATTAATTTTTTGGATTTATTTTTCTCGATCCAAAATTACCTATAACAATTACCAACATGATTGAATTGAACCATTATACATCAATAACAACATACTACTAGTAAATTGATATTTTGAGTCTTTACAAATGAATAAAAATTCAAATTTAAGTTCCCAAATAAAAACAAGGGCATGAGCACACATCAATGGATAAATTTGATATATCAATGAAACAATTTATTATATCAATTGTGTGTGCGTGTGTGTATATATATGTGTGTGTGGGTGTCCGAGCCAACTTACGTGTACCTTGACTAATCTCACGGGACAATTCTCCTGACCCTATAACATTTGGTTGTCATGTAGAATATTTAGTCCTTTATCAAACTCAATGTCCTTTATTTACCACTATATACTTTATATTTTGTATATCAATGATTGTTATATAAAATATAATATATAATAGATCCCTATTGGTATACTAATGAGAGTAAAATTAGAAAAAAAAATCAGAAATGGTAATTAATTTTTTTACTATACTTGCAAATTTCAAAAAAAGCATTGCTATTTACAACATATAATAATGTATGTTTTCTATTATTGGAACCACTTAAAAGAAATATGAAATACTTTTTTTTTTTTTTTTTTTCAGTCTATTTTCAAACTTTCTATCTTTAGATAACCCACAAACCCTCCCTAAATTATGCTAACAAACAACTCATGAAATTACTTAAAATTACTTGAGAAAACAAGAATCCAGGAAATCCTTTCTGTTCTTAAAAACCAATTAGTGGAAAACCCTTCTGTATAATTCATCTCCATATTTGTTTGGAGAAGGAGAAAAAAAAAAAAAAAAAAAAAAAGTACTACTTCTTGATTATTGTCCAAAATTGTGACTTTCTCTGTTCCTATATCATTGAAGTTGAAAGCATGGCAAATACAGAGATGAGTTCTTCATTTACCTTGTCTCTTGTTTTATTGTTCATAATTTCTCTGAATTCGTTTCTTACCTCGGCTATAATATCCGACAAATTTGCCTCCAACATTGATGAACCATCGTCATTGCGTCTCGTTTACACCATCGAGAGGCCTCGCAATGAGGAACCTGAGGCATTTTACATCCAAATCCTAACTCCTGTTCTCGGCAGGTATGTTTTTCTTAAGAAATTATTCAAAGAGACCATCGCAATGTGTCTAAATGAAAATTTATTCAATGTGGCCTATATAATAACGTTGGCTGTTTTGTATGCGGTTGGATTCTAAAATTTACATGCTCCTAATAACTACGAGATACAAATTTGATATGATTTTACTCTTTCTCTCTCTCATACATCAAAACAATTCAAGGTGCTACTTGTAGCTCGCCGTGGTTAATTGTTAGGAGCATCTACATTGAGACGACTTGATCATTGAATAATTTTTTTCGAATTCTAAATACTCCTTTTGTGTGAAATGAGGATAATTTAGGGTGAATTATTTATTTATTTATTTTTATTATTATTTTTTGTCATTTTGTTACTTTGTTGTAGTGAAGAAGCTGCTAAAAAAGCTCTTGTGTATACTTTCAAGAATTCTATGAGTGGCTTTGCAGCTAACCTGACTCCAGATCAAGTCAATCAAATTTTGGGTAACTATCCCTCTTAGTCTTAACATTATTATTATTATTATTATATATTCTCTCACATTTTATATTTTGGGACTTTGGCAGCACAACCAGGAGTTCTACATGTTGCACAACGTGTTAATTATGATCTAACAGGAGGAAAAAAGAACAATAATGTGTAGAAGAGCTTCAAATTCTCTCTTCAAGTATGAGTTTGTTGGTTGAATTTACTGGTTAAATTGTAAATTTTGCCTCTATGGTTTAGAAAAAGTTAGAATTTAGTTCCTACGGTTTGATGAAACTCTCACAAATAGTTCTTACGTTAGGAATTATGAGAATTTTCTCAAACTATAGGAATTATTTATGAGGTTTTATCGAACTATGAAAACTTATTTCTAACTTTTAAAACCATAGAGACTAAATTTTGACTTTTCCCAAATCATAAAGACCAAATTTGCAATTTAACCTAAAAATGTATTTGGTGTTAAATCATCCGCCTAAAGAGTTTATATATATGTGTGTTAATTTTCAATTACAATTGATGTAAGAATTGTTCGACAATGAGTGGTTTTGTTCATCGATATTTCGCAAAAATAGGGTTACTTAATTCATAGTTCAATTAACTGATCCAGAAAAGTCAATCAGACTCGACCTATTGTTACTTAATATATAGCAGATTAAATCTTAAACAAAGTAAATAATTGTGATGAAAACATTCTACTCATCAAATTAGCCAAATTCAATTTCGTTGAGTTGCTGTCCCTCAAGGTACATGGAAAAACCTTAGATTTGACCCTAACCATATTTCGATCTATTGTTAGACAAATTAAGCATAGGTTCAATGACAATAACAAATATTCAACATATCCATAGCTAAGATGAACAAACAGGCTAATCAAAATGTCAACTTAATCAATCAAGCATGCTCATGGATCAAAACAAGGGGAAAAAGTAGTAAATTAGAGAAACTCATACCATTTTATTCAAAATTTCACAAAAACCATAAGAACCCGTTTGTATTGCAATATTGTTTTATAGGTATGAAAACTAAATATTTTGGATTTTAAATATTTAGGATAATTGATGTATGAGTTTGAATATGTAGAATAATTAATGGATGGAAGTTAAATATTTGTGTTTGATTAATCAAATTTTGTATATAGAAACAAAATTAAATAATTACTTAATTAAATGTGAGAGAACAATTAATGTAGTAGTATTTAATATATTATTATATTAATTAATTACTTAATTAATAAAAGTGAATATTTTTATATTAAACAAACATAATTTAATTATTACAAATATAAATATTGTAGAAATGTTACTGTCTATTACTTATAGATAGTGATAGATATTGATAGACTAGTATTATCTATCACTATCTATGAATAATAGATGGTAACATTTTGCTACATTTGAAAACATTTTTAGTAATTTTGCCATTTAAAATGACTACCCTATATTTTAAAATTTTAAAGCATATTAAGTTTAACAAATAATTTAATCTAAATTTTAAATTGAGAATAAAGACGACAATGAAATATTTTACAACATAATTTTAAAAAAGAATAGAGACCCACTTAAAAGTAAAGTTAAAGTACAAGGACTAAATAACAATCTGATATACCAAAATAAAAAGACTAAATTATAGATGATTTAGTCCATAAACATTAATAATCATATACATTTATCCGTAAACTTGTAAGTTTGAATAAGAACATTAAACTTAAATGGAGAATCTAAGTAGTATTTGCTATCAATAGTAATATAATAAATTAATTGACAACCAGAAATGTTTAATTAGACAAATATTAGTCGATTTGATACAATAACATACTAAGAGGAGTATAACTTAAACTAGTTAAAATATATATTTTTGACTAAGAAATCGGAGATTCAACCCGCATGCCCCACAAATTGTTCCCTTTGTCACTATATATTATTCATGGGTTCACTTTATCATTATTGTTTTCCATGTCGTGCCAAATTAGTCCTTGCTTGTCTAACAAACATTGCATGTATTATTTAGTAACAAAGTTTAGAACAAGCATTAATATCATCCAATTGATTTTTTTCCCCTCCAAATTTTAAGTATTAAATAGGATTTTTTCTTAGTACAACAATGAAGGTGTTGAATTTGATTTGAATTTTTGATTTTTTGGTCAATCCTA
This sequence comes from Citrullus mucosospermus, assembly GCA_030954485.1. Lineage (NCBI taxonomy): Eukaryota > Viridiplantae > Streptophyta > Magnoliopsida > Cucurbitales > Cucurbitaceae > Citrullus > Citrullus mucosospermus. Next base: position 9,899,257 of record CM062063.1, on the reverse strand, counting down.
GTCGAGGATATTATGTCTTAACTAATTGAGGGTTACTCAAGTTAGCTAAATAAATATGCTCACAAAATTAAATTTGCATTTGATTATTTTGATCCTATGCTTTCAACTTTTGCTCATTTTGTACTTTCAATTTTTTACATTTTTCCAATGTATTTACTTTTCAAATTACATCATTACGTTTTTTTTTTTTTTTTTAGCATAACAAATGTGGTGTATGAAATTTTAAATATCTAATTTCATAAAAAGAGTATATGCGGTTACTATTGAGTTTTTTTTAGGTTGGCAAACTATTATGATTTAAAAGGTTTAAAATGTGAATTTTAACGAAAATATCGAGATATTAATTTTATAATCTTTTAAGTATCGGTAATATTTTTGAAAAAAAATTGTAAAAACAAAGAGTTAAAAAATGTTTAAAGTATTAAATAAACATTTTTTGTTTTTTAGGTATACATTTTATGTTTTTTAAATAAGTTAAAATGTATATTATTTATATTATACTTATGAAAAATAATAAAAAATGCCCTGCTAGAACTTATTTCATGTTTTTCTGTGTTGTTTTTTTTAGGAATCGAGCATTTGGATGGAATTTGAAAATTTGAAGTGATGATTAAGGAAAAAGTGCTTTAATTAGTGTGGTGAATTTGAGCCAAAGGCATGAAAAGAGAAAAAAAATGGGTTGAAGAAATGTGTGGAAGAAGCGTTGCAACATAGTGTTGCTTGACGCTCTAGACTTGAGAGTAGATAGAAGGACATCGTTGTAATGCTAGGGAGAGCAGTGCAAACAATCCGAGGATGGAGTAGCACTCAGTGTCACCCGATGCTACAGAGCATTGAGGCTTATGTTGGGTAGAGTTGCAATGCTAGTTATAGCATTGCAACGCTACTCGATTTTTTAGTGTTAAATTTGCTTTAGTTTAGGTCGAAAGGGGAGACAAATGAGAGCCAATTTCTGGACACAAGCGACAACTTGAAGCTTTTAGAGGGTTGGATGACCTAGGACATTAATGAAGGACGATCTCGAGCTTAAGGACGATAATCAAGAGCTCGACTTCTTTCTTTCTTTTTCTTGTCTTACAATTCTATGGTTTTGGATATGTTGTATATTGTCCATGTCTCAACTGTAGCCATGAGTGGTTGAGTTCGTATTACTAGGGTTCTGATGTTGTTGTGGTTGATAAATTGTTTTGATTGTTTCCCTGAATTAATTTATGCATCTTTCATTCTAGCGTATTTGTTCTCAATATGATTGAACTTTTGGCCATTGTTTAATTGATTCTTATCTAGTTTATTGCTGGAGAGAGAGGGCATTAGTTTAGATCTAACTAGCTTGACTATTGTTCAAATATGCACGAGAGTGATAGGTAAGCAATAAAGTTTGATAGCAAAAAGTCTTAGTGCCATGCTTGGTTAATTGATTGCAAGAGACTAAGTTAATAACTAGGTGTGAGGAAAGGTTGAGCTCAAGAGAGAATATTTGAACCTGCTTTTAGATCTATGATTGACATGAAATCAATTTAAGAGTTAGACAATTGATTCAGTTAATCCATTAATGAAGTTAATGCCATAAGATGAGTCTCTATCTAGTCGTCATCTTGTTTGTCACCGTTTATTGCTTTAATTAGTTTAGGTTTTTACTAAGAGTTGGTTCCCTAAATAAAATTAGAACAATATCTACAATGGATAAAAGAATTAATAACGAGATCTTTGGAGGATGATACTCGATCTCGAATCGTCTTAACTATATTATAATTTGACGAGTGCGCTTACACATATCAATTCACAAGTGGTAGCATTCTTTTACTTTTTTTTTTTTTATTTATTTTTTCTTGTTATGTTTCATGAATTTTTTTTACACTATAATAGAAATGTCACTTTATCCATTAGGTTAATGATAAACTCATAAAAATGCAAAAAATATAGATGAAAACGGTAAATTTAATATCATAGATTTAACTATGATATTAAATATGCGTCAACATATCAATATATTTTCATTGACATTTTCAAATTTCCATGATTTGACATTGATATGAAGAATAAATCAACATTTCTATTATATCGTAACAAAGTTCATAAAATATGAAAATAAACGACAAAATGTTATGTAGATGAATAATAAATAACCAATCTTCAATTGGTTTAGAAAATGTAAAATGTTTGTGTTAATTTGAATAATTTATTTAGAATAACTTCTTTTTATATTTACATCAATCTTTCTTTTCGTGAATATCCACATTTTAAAACTTGGATTTATGGAATTAAAAATGATATCAAAAGATTCCAAAATATCCTATTGAAAATAAAATGCACCAAAAAAGAGAAAAAAAAGTAATGAAAGAACATATAAAAAATGATGAAGAAAAGAAGGGAGGGGCAAAGTGGGGTCCAAATTCCCAATTATTCTCAAACATAGGCTGACAGGAGGAGATGGATTTCCCGAAACTCTTTTCTAATTCTACCTACCAAACTCAAACAAAAATCCCTTTCAATCCCATTTCTCCATTCCCCTTCCTCCATTGAAATTCCCCAGAAAAATGCGTTTTCAATCCCCTCTAGTTTCGACGATTCGATGCTTGTAGGACAATCCATGAAGTTACAAGCGACGATGGCGACCCAAATTTCCAATACCCAGAATCAATAAACTGGAGCAACAGCAACCGTAGCTAACAAAACCATTCATTTTCTGATTTTCAATCATCAGAAGCAAATTTTTCCATTTCTCATCTGGGTTTGATGGAGAAGCCGATCAAAGCATCGCAATCGTCTTCCACGAAGGTCGCCTCTTCGGTTTTGCCGTATCAGACCCCTAGGCTCAGAGATCATTACCTTCTCGGGAAGAAACTTGGGCAGGGCCAATTTGGAACAACGTACCTTTGCACTCATCGAGCCACAGGGGATCTTTACGCCTGCAAATCAATCCCCAAACGCAAGCTCTTGTGCAAAGAGGATTATGAGGATGTTTGGAGGGAGATTCAGATCATGCACCATTTGTCTGAACATCCTAATGTTGTTCAGATCAAGGGGACTTATGAGGATTCTGTGTTTGTGCACTTGGTGATGGAGCTTTGTGCCGGTGGGGAGCTTTTTGATAGGATTTTGCAAAAGGGTCATTACAGCGAGAGAGAAGCGGCCAAGCTTATTAAGACAATTGTTGGAGTGGTTGAGACTTGCCACTCTCTTGGGGTTATGCATAGGGATCTCAAGCCTGAAAACTTTTTGTTCGACAACCCTGGCGAAGATGCTAAGCTGAAGGCCACAGATTTTGGGCTCTCTGTTTTTTACCAGCCAGGTCAGTATCTTGATTTTGTTCCCTCACTTATGTTATTTGTGTTCTCATTACTATAACATTTGTGTTCTGTTTTTTTTCTTCTTCTTTTGGTCTCATGTTTTATTTGTCGTATTGGTGAACTAGACTCTGCTCGAATCTCTTTGGCGCTTTTTACTTGATTTGGGTCATTAAAGAAAAGGAGAAAAGAATATATGCCACAAACCCATTATTTGTACATGCTTTTAGGTGTTCCTTGCTGCAGAATATACCAGCCGTTTAGGTACCTTTATGGAAGCATAAGCTTGTAATCAAGAAGAGATGCGTATCAACTAAGTCAGCCTTTAAGTTTTAGCCTATGTTTTTGGCTTCTTTTTGACTTCTGAGTGGCGTGTAATTTTGGCGTAAAATATGTAGGTGTTGTGTTGCTCAGGATATAAAACTTTCCATGGAGGTTCATGTTTCTAAAAATATCTATTTCTGGCTATTGGGAAATGATGATGTAATAATGAATGAGTCTCTTTATTTGAACTCATGCATAAACACTTCAATCTTCATTGCTATTGCTAGTTTGTTCATTAGTTTCACCCCTTGAAATTGTTCAAATGGTCAGCCTTCTCCAGTTGGTTTTTCAATAACATTCTTTCAAATATTAACTGCTAACTGGTGGATAATGTACTATTTTGGGTCTCTTTTCCTGACATAGGCTTTTGTGCAAGTTGATATTTTTAATTTGGATTGTTCTGTTCAAGCTATATGCTTCTCCTTCTTTCTTCGGTTAAAGGTATGTTTTCTTATAAAAATACGTTCATTTTTTAAAGCTGCTACTTAGTTTTATGTTTATGTATTCTTCTTTCTAGGACACTCTTTCTGTGATGTAGTTGGTAGCCCATATTATGTTGCTCCTGAAGTGCTCCGTAAGCACTATGGGCACGAGGTTGATGTATGGAGTGCAGGTGTTATCCTTTACATCTTATTGAGTGGTGTTCCACCTTTTTGGGCAGGTACATGAGTGCAAATCTGGACCTGAAATTGTTTGTTATGATTTTTTTCTTATATTATCTCTGAGGTTCTTTTTTTCTCCATCTTGTTTCTCAAACAGAAACTGATTCAGGGATCTTCAGACAGATTTTATACGGCAAGCTGGATTTCAACTCTGAACCATGGCCCAACATTTCAGATAGTGCTAAAGATTTAATTAGGAAAATGCTCACAAGGGATCCAAAGGAGAGGATCCCTGCCCACGAAGTTCTTTGTGAGTGATTTTAGACACTTCTGTGGGAAAAATGTTGTTTCCAATCTAACAAAGTCGTGCTTTTGTATAATTGCTTCTGACTAATGTGGCTGGAGTTCTTTTGGCATCAAGGTCACCCATGGATTGTAGACGACACAGTGGCCCCTGACAAGCCTATAGACTCTGCAGTTTTGTCTCGGCTAAAGCAGTTTTCAGCTATGAATAAGTTGAAGAAGATGGCGCTACGTGTAAGATTCATTCCTTGTTAGGGTTTCTTTTTCATATATAGTCTGATAAACTATGCTGGTGTGGTATGAATTTCATTTAGGGGTCTGTCTCAGACTCTCACTGCTTTTGATGAATCATGCTAAGATAATGATATCAATCCTTAGGAGTAGGATATAAACAATTGAGATAGATGATTCCATCAGGGAAGAAAACATTGAGTACGGTAAAATGTTGAAGAGATGAAGAAATGAAATACTATGCATTAACACTCTCTCCGCGCTCGTCTCTCCTCCCTTCTCATTCCCAACCCTTTTTCCTACCTCCTTCACCCCAATTAATCCGATCAATTTTTTGAGAGTTTAATTTGTCTTTCATTAGTTCTTATTGTCTCATCATTTAGGTTACATCCTTCCATCTTATTTAGTTTTCCTTTACGATAATGTTTTTCTCCGGTATATTCTTTTTTCTAATTGTTTTTTCCAGTTTTTTCCTTGGTTTTGTCTGAAAATCTGTTTTTTTTCCTTCTTTTTTCCCCTTTTGTATATTCTTTCTCTATTTTTCTAATTATTGAGGTTTTTTTTTTGTTCTAATTTAAAGAGTGGATGTTATTTTACCATATGAGTGCTATGATACTAGGAATACTAATTTTAAAAATATATATTTGTAATGATTTTCATTGTATTTAGAATGAGGCTTATGCCTCACACCTCCTGAAGGTTTATGAAAAGCCTCAAAGCCACATTTAGGCTTTTTAAAACTTGGGTTTGAAGTTGTTTCTTTGAGACGTGTCTTCTAGGTTTGTCAGTAAGGGTTAGAAAGATGATCAAGGAATTTCTTCACCACTTGCCTTTTTGTGAGAAAGGTTCATTTTCATTGAAAGTCGGAGTTTGTGCTATTTCGTAGGGTTTTTGAGGTGGGAGAAATAATAGAATCTTTTGAGGGAGGGAGAGATCTTGAAGTTGGGCCCCTTATTAAATTCCATTTTTTGTTTGGCTTTGGTAACAAAGTTATTTTGTAATCAAAGGAGCCCTCGTGTTCTACCTTATGTTTCCTCGTCTTTATTAGACATCTTCCCTTAAAAATTGTTTGGTGTCTAAATTCCTTGTTTGGGCGGGGAGCTCTTGGTCTTTTTCATTCGGGTTTTGTCGTTCGTTATCCAATAGGGAAACAATGGATGTGGTTTGTCTTTTGTATTTGCTTGAGGAGTTTAATTTTAGGTCTGGGAGAAGGGGCTAGAGGGTGTAGAGTCCTAACCCTTTGGAGGGAGTGTAAGTCTTTCTTTTGTATTTCGATTGACCCTTATCCGGTGGGTGAGTCGGTCTTTTTTGCTTTCTGGAGGACTAGGATCCCTAGGAAAGTTAAGTTTTTTACCTGGCAAGGTTAACACATTAGATCAGCTTGCGAGGAGGTTGCCCTCGTTAGTTGGATAGTTCTCCTGTATTTTCTATGGGGAGATAGAGGAAGACTTGGATCATATTCTTCGAAGATGCGAGTTTCAAGTTCCTTTTGGGATTACTTGTTCCTAATGTTTGGATTTATGCTAGCTCGACAGAGGGATACCAGAGACATGATTAGAGAGATCCTCCTCCATTTGCTCTTCGTGAGAAGGGTCGCTTTTTATGGCTGGTTAAAGTATACACTATTTTATGGGTTCTTTGGGGGGAGTGGAATAATAGGTTGTTTAGAGGCTTATCGAGGTGTGTGCCATTGTATCTACTTTGTAAGAGTGTGTGCTTAAAAGAATTGTGTTATGCATAAATAGGGGTCTTTTTGCTTCTGGTTATTTTCTTTCGTGGAGAGAAGAGGACTCCTGAACTCCTAGTTGGTGTAAGTGACCCTTAATGATCCCCCTACTTTGAATCACATCATAAAATGTTTATGTACTAATACATATCTTTATATATTATACCACCTTACTTTTGAACAGGATATGTTTTATAGGTTGTATAGGTTGTGCAACTTTGTCCTTGAGTTCTATATATATAAGCACACTGACACACACACACATATTATATTTATAATTCACACGCCCGCCCACCCAGTATTTGTGCATAGATTTAAGTATGAAAGCAAGTTAACCATATTGTAGCTCTATGCCTCTCATTTTAATCTCTCATCAAAGTTGTTGTCTGCTATGACATTTTTGTCATGGCATTGTGCATTTATCTCAAATTTTAGACCACGTGGTTGGTGCAGGTCATAGCAGAAAGACTGTCTGAAGAAGAAATTGGTGGCTTGAAAGAATTGTTTAAAATGATCGACACTGATAACAGTGGGTCCATAACATTTGAAGAGCTTAAAGCGGGGTTGAAAAAAGTGGGCTCTGAACTCATGGAATCTGATATCAAGTCTCTTATGGATGCGGTAGATAACTTGTCAGAAACCCTTGTAGAAATATTAAACATCATGTTTGAGGCAGTTTGGTTTCGCTTTTATATATTTTGGTCATATTGCTTAGCCTTCGAACTTTATTTTATATTTGTTTAGGCCCTGATTTTGAAAACGTAAGATTTTCTTATTTTAATTTCAACAAATCCCTGTCCTTATTTAAATGCCTGATATGACATGCTGACTGGGCTAACAATTGATGATTTGGTACAATGTGGTGCGAGGGAGTGGACAATCAGTTAAACTAAGGGTGGGTCGGCAAAAGATATTCAATGGATTGGATGTGCAAAATGCATATTAAACATAATTTTCCCCCATGCTTGCCCTTTCTTTGTCCAGCTAGAATACTCATTTTTTCTAGCTCATACCCCATTATGCCAAATCATCGCATGGTTGTCCATGTAAACGTATAACTTGTGGCGTTTGATGATGGAGACTGATTATAATCTAAATAAAAATATATAGGGACACCTTGAACTGTTTGAAATTTGGAGACTAATTTTATAGTGTGCATTAGTTTTTTACAATGACCTCTGCAGATTCTAATTGAGGCAGTTTCTTTCCCTTTTCTTTCACGACCATTCCTAATCTAGATGACCTGCATTATCTTGCTCCCTCATCTTTGAACAGGCTGATATAGACAACAGTGGAACCATAGACTATGGCGAATTCCTTGCAGCTACATTGCACCTAAATAAGATAGAGCGAGAGGATAATTTAGTTGCCGCCTTCTCCTATTTTGACAAAGACGGTAGTGGTTATATCACCATTGATGAGCTTCAACAGGCTTGCAAAGAGTTCGGTTTGGGCGATGTCCATTTGGATGAGATAATCAAAGAAATTGATCAAGATAATGTAAGTCTTTAATTTATTAACTGAATTTCCATATTGTGATATGATTGCAATTTTGATTCCCCAAGTTTTGCTTTATTCACCAGTACCTTTGTGTTCTTTATCCAACCGTATTTTCTTCTTACCGTAATGCATAATTGTTTTTCGAAAAAAAAAAAGATAATGTAAGTCTTTCTGTTAGCCTATTCAAATGTATCAATGTTATTCTCTCATAGACTGACAATGTTGCTATTTCTTTTGTCACTTTTTGACACTCATTTTAAATCCGTTGTGGTACATTTCTGGTTTCATTCTTAATTTATTTGTCTTCAAGATCTCCAAGAAATTTGTTTATTTCATATACAAATAGGACTCAAATTCTAGTTGGATGTAGAGATCTGAAGGAGTAAGAGATTTTTATTTGACTTTATTATTAGAAGGATACTGTTTCAGCAGTTGAGGGATTTGTGATAAATTATACAACCTTTGGAGCTTAGGTACTCTGGTAGCGTTTCATTTGTATTTTTTTACCATTGAAAATTAGAGTTGTTTCCGGATAAGTTCTGTTTCGGTTTCTTTCTCCCACCCTATGAAGAACATCTAAAATTTTAGTCAAATTTGGAACAGGAATTTGAAAACTACTTCTAAAACACATTTAACAGAAAAAATGGTAAACAAGCTTAATTTTTTTTCTGTTGGACTGGGGCTCAGTATTCTTGTTTTATATTTTAACCGGGGTACTGTGGGAAAGCATAACCCATTGCATTATGCTCATGGCCAACACCACTGGTCTCAAGAAGGCTTCGTCTTCCCAAGAGCTGCCAGCTCTAGAAGACAAGAAGGGCACCATTTGGGATTTGGTTTTCTAGTTTTATGTGTGATGTTTTTGCTTTACACCGTTCTGGTTTTCCAACCTACTGAACCATGAAGCAAACAAAATCCTTGCATTTTAGTTAGATTGTGTGATTGGTAGTCCCAAAATAAACTTCCAAAGTAAGGCTTTGGTGGCAAGGGCCTGGAACGTTGGAAGATACCTTCTGGAAAAAGTTTTAGACCCTATTTGATAATCATTTAGTTTTTGAAAATTGTGCTTAATTTCTTACATTTTCGTTGCAATGGGTCTTTATCTTTCAAAGTAACATTTGAATTCTTAGCCAAATTCTAAAAACAAAAATATATTTTTTATTTTTTATTTTTATTTTTCCAATTTTTAGAACTTGATAAGGATTTTAAAAACATCCATTGAAGTAAGATAAAAGAAAAATAAACTCATTAAAAATAAACTCATTAATAGAAATAGTGTTTATAAGCTTAGTTTTTAATTTTTATTTTTTTAGAAAACAGAAGGCCAAAAATAAAAGGGTTAATAGTAATTTTGAAACTTGAAGCTGGCTTTTGGGTTAGATAATAAAGCCTTCTTGGGATTGGTGATGGTGGGTCATTAGCCTAATGCAGGGGCTGTACATAGAAAGGGTATCTATGCTGATAATAGATCTGTTTCTGCATCTGTTCTTGAATAAAAAATTGCTCATTTCATCCATATCTCAAGGATGATGGATAAAGTCTATTTGTTTTCCTTTCTGGAGAAATGACATCTCTTCTCCCAAAAGCACTACAAAAAACATTCTCTAAACCTGAATATTCACTTTGCTGTTCTGTTCTATATCTTTTGCCTTTTAGGATGGTCGAATCGACTACGAGGAATTTGCTGCAATGATGAGGAAAGGCGATGGAGGCGTCGGGAGAAGTAGAACTATGAGAAGCAACTTGAACTTCAATTTGGCTGATGCGTTTGGAATAAAAGACAAATCTTGAGCAAACTAATAGGGGATGCTGCTGCCTAGGTTTTTTGTATAGTTGGCTAACTGTTGAGTGCAGAAATACATTCCATAGCTTCATGACTAAGAGCTTTTTTATTTTGATTTTTGCTTTGAAATATGCCTTCTCTATTCTTGAAGTTCTTAAATGCTGAGGGCTCTGAATTTTGCTGACATTGCATGTGAATTTCAAGAATGTTTATTCATTTTTGAGTTAAATGAGGTCCAAGAAGAAGCCATGCCATAAATGTTTGTAGAATAAAGAAATCTAGTTTTTATTTGTTATTATCATTACGTTTTATTTATTTATTACTTTTTTTCATTTGAAAAAAAAATGCAAGAATACTGTTCTTATAGGAAAGCAATGTGTAAGCTGATTTCTTTGGGGGTGTTTCGGATCGCTAGTTTTGAATCATGATTATTGAAAAATTTGATTACGATGTGTTTGGAGTTGATGGTTGTGTTTGAATTGCAAGGTGGGTTTGGTTGTTTTTTTTTTTTTTTTTTTTATTACTATTTTGGACTTTGATTTTGTGATATTATATCATTTTCAACTTAATTATTCATACTAACCTCTTCAATTGGGAATTCTTGATATCCAATTCTAATTTTTATTCTACTAACTTATAATATATAATTAATATGTAATCTAGGGGTTATTACATCTTTTTCAAATTAGAAAATCTTTCCATTCTAACTTTTATCCAACGTTGAAATGTTTATGACAAGAGACCGTATTGTATTGATATAAATACCTTTATCACTCTAAAAATTGATTACTTGGGTTGGGTTTGTTTGATTACATTATTTTAGATTCCCCCAAAATCCACTCTTCACTCTATCAAAAACCTTTGGAGGTTGTTGTCCTTGTAAATTGATTACTTCTTGACATTTATAGAGGACTAGATCAAGTAGAGCATGTGCAACCTTAGCTTAGTAGATCAAGTGTTCTTCTATGGACCTCTTTACCTTGAATCTATTTTAATCTTGAGCTCATCTTCTCTTGTTCAAATTTCTCAATACTTGTCAAGTGATTAAACTTACCAATATTACTTCCCCTAATAGGCTTCTTAAGTTTAAGCAAAGTGAAGTAAGTGATCTTGAGTGGGTGACCCTCGACTTGGTCTAAGGAGTTGGTTGAAAAGGTTGGTTATCATGATTAAGGTTGCGTTTGAGATTGATTTTGAGAAAATATAAATAAGTGATTTTAACCATTTTGATTATAGAACTACTCCAAGCACACTTTAAAAATTTTTGGACGCTTACCAATAACCTATTAAACACATTTAAAAATATATGGAATGACTCAAAATTTAAAATTTGTCAAAATTCATTAATTTCTTGTCAAGGGTAAAGAATATGTCTAAGTATTTAGGCATAAGAAAATGACTTTAGAGGTGCGTTGTTTTGCTTAAGTATGGAGTCTTATTGTAACCCACCGAGTCAACCATAACGGCTATGGATCATAAGATCAATAAAAATTATGAAGCCAACTCTAAGGATCTTCCAATGATGCAATCTCAACAATTTGTAATGATCAAATTGATTAGTAACAATTCAATTAATGACCCAAGAAATTAATTTGCCAAGTGACAATTACTAACCATCTCAATCTAGACAAAAGCATAATACATTTGAGATACATTGAATCACTCTAAGTTCTCTATAAACACTACACATGGACACAAATTCTCTCTATTTTGTAGGCAATTAGTCGTTTTTTTTCAAATATTACAAATTTACCTTGGTACCAATTTTTATCATCAAGATCCACAAAAAAGTCCAGCACTAACAAACCAATATACCATCTTGTTCCAACTTTTTAACTTTAACCTATTAGTGAGTTTAGCTCAACGATAATTGATATTACTTTCCATTCAAGAGGTTGGAGGTTCGATTTCTCATCCCCATAATTGTTGTAAAAAAAAAAAAAAAAAACTTTAACTTAAGGTTGTCTTATAATTTTAAACTTGGATAGAAGAAGAGAGATTGCTGGGGGGTATAATAGTCTTTTCACATCTAGCAATGGATAGGATAGGCCTGAAGTTCAAAACGGCACAGCCATGGCTAAAACAGGAAGAAATCAAAGTAACTACACAAAGAGAACCTTCAAGAGGTCTCTATAATGGCGTCTCTTACTCTTTCCCTCTGCGCCAATTTCTCCACTCACTGCCGACTCTCCACCAAGCAGAATCTACCTTCATCAACCCCAATTTCCCCTTCTAATTCCCTCCATGATTCCTTCAATTTCCCCCTTTTCACTTCATCCTCTTCCCTCAAACTCTCTTCTTCTTCCATTCCTTCTTCCCGCCCTGCATTCTCCTTCCTCCTCAAGTCCTCGGAGTCTGGAGCCGCGGTAATCGACTCTGACCCCGCCGCTTCCCAAACCCTTGAAATCCCCTCCGAACAACCCCCCAAGCGCGAGGAAATCTTTGCGGTTGTTATGGTTAGTGTTTCATTTCGCTACACTGATTTCTTCTATTTTCATTCCGGCTCCTCCTTTCCCTTCATCAGCTTTTGTTCTGTGTTTGTCTAAAATGGTGGTTTGATCTGTTACTATTCACACAAGATTTTTGTAATTTTTCAATAGATCGGATCCCGCCAATATATAGTCTTTCCAGGGCGTTATATACATACCCAGAGGCTGAAAGGGGCTAACGTCAATGATAAGGTGGGTTTCTTATTATTCTACTTGTTAAATGTTTGGATAATCTGAGTATCTGAGTTGATTGTTGTATTATATTATGCTTATAGAGATTAAAGTATGTTGCATTGTTTGAATTTTAAGGTAGCACTAACATAACGTGCTGAACAGTGACTTGAATTGTTGTTTACTCTATGTTTTGCTACCTCCTTCTGAATAGTTAACTAAGAAGTACGAAGGTGATTTGGGGAATTGATTGAGAGACTTTAGATATCATTTGGCTAAAAGTGTCATCTTTTATTCTGATGTGTTACTCTTGTCAAAGTGATAGAGTTTCCATTTTTATTTTGGCTTTAATACGTTTGGCAGAGTTTTCCTAAGCTAGAGCCATTAGACAATATTCATATAATCGGTTCAGAAAGCTGCGTTGGGAATTTAAAGGGAATAATGATCTTAGTCCAAAAACAAGTAAGAAATATGGAAGAATTCTCTTATGGCATCTTTCATTTCTTTGTGATTTATACTAATTACTTGTACCATTATGGACATGTCACCATCAAAAAGGTCAGTCACTCTTGGACAAATTTCGGTCCTTCATGGTCCTAAGCTTGCTTTCGATAGTGAAAATTGGTTTCAGCATGTGTAAAATATAATATGGAGCTCATATTTAGCGTGCGTAAATAGATAGTATGAGCAAGAAGCCTGTTATGAAACATTTGGGTTTGAGATCTGGATGCCTTGACGAACTGTGTAGAAGTGATGACTTGAGAATTTGAAGGAGTGCTGCCTGGGGATGAACCGTTTGCTAGAAAATTCCCCCTTGATATTTGATCTTTCTCTAGAAAAGGATGGGGCTGCCAAAAAAATATGGAATTCAGATCTTGGATTCTGGAATTTGAGGTTGAGAAGAAACCAGATAGATGCCGAAATTGAAGAATTTGGAGCCCTTCGACACTGCCTCTCCTCTTGACAACTTTATGAGATAATTTGAAAGGAAGTCCTGAGAGCTCTCACAAAGACCATAAATACTCAAGATTAGCTCCAGTCTCCAGAGAATGCCCCATATGGTTTTGTCTCCACAGTGGTGTACACTCTGAAAACAACTTTCAGAATCAGTCATCTTTTACTATCTTGTGTTTTTGCGAAAACCATTTGGAACTATCTCCCCTTGCCCTTCAACAAGCAAACGGTGCTCCCTAAAAACCCAAGGCTTCTTCTCTCTCATGCCTTAGGAGGACACCCTTTCAAAAAGGAAAAGCATCTTTGGGAGGATCTTATTAGAGCATTCTATTGGAACATTTGGCAAGAAAGAAATACTAGAGTCTTCCAAGATAAGGAATCCTCTTACAATAGATTTTTTTATCCTGTAGTTAATACAGTTGTGATTTGGTGTAAATACTCCTTCCTTCATCACTATAGCTTTTCCACCCTCCTTTCTAATTGTAGTGGTCTTTTGTAGTTCTCCCTTTTGAGGTTTCTTGACCTTTTGTAGTATCATTCCATCAATGAAATTGTTTCTTATCCAAACAAATAAAATTAAAATAAAAGAGAATTAATTAGAGCAATAGAATGTTGTTGGGTTTGGTAGAAATGTCGAAATAATTTAGACAAGTCATTCCCGAGTAGTGGTGCTAGGGCTTGATCTTGGGGCAGTGTCTTGGGTCGAAACAGTTTGACAGGAGCGTCTTCTATAGCCTAATTTTCTTTTCCCTTATACTTCATCTAATAATAATAACAACAATAATAATTTATTACTATAAAAATGAACCTTTAGAAGAAGATAGACTCCTTAGACACTGACTCCTTAGCTATGATTCTGGTACAGACTTCATGAAATAGTTGGGGGTGTTTTTCAGACTTCTTCTGAAGAAATAGAACTTCAATGGGAAGAAATAACGTTTACTGGGTGATTACTAGATGAATTGGAAGGAGATCTCCTGAAGAAACTACCCTATCCTATGAAGTATCAAATGAAACTTCAATCTTTCACTTAACTACATCTCGAAGAGTTTTCACTGCGTTGTTATAAGATTTTGCTTTTCCTTTTACCAAAGTCCCACAAAAGAATGTGTCCAATAATTGCTTTGAGGATTTGGAATAAAACATAGGACATGCTACCGTTTGGAAGCAGATTTGCAACTGAGGAAGGGATGTGCACAACAGTTTCATCTTTGTTTTTGAGAAATAAGTAAATATTTTAATTGGACCCTTGTACTTTGTCGTCAATACTGGTTCCTTCCCACCATTGTGATCTAATTAACTTCGAGAGAGATTCTCTTCTTTTTCATAACAGAATTTACTGCCGATCCATCTTCTAGAGATTAGTCATGAAGTTCTTTCTAGCTTCCCAACTTCCATCTTCACTTTTTAAATAACATTTTCTAGGTGGCTATAGAGAGTAATACATTCTTCTATGTCGCCTTTCTGGAGAATTCTTCTGACATTCCTTTTTTAGAGCTTTACAAAACAATGGATCAAATGAAGAAATGAGCTTTAGACATTTGACGAGATTATGGTAACTACCAAAATATATCTGAAGGCCACCATATACGCACATATTTTTATCTAAGTTGTGAATGTTGATTTAGATTGTAGTTTGTAGATTTCACATTGATTAACTTGATGAATCCTATCATATTCTACAAACAATTGAACATCAGGCTTATTGTGCAATAACAAACATATCTTGTCTCATCTACATATGTGCAATTCATTATGTGATACTGTGACTGTCTTGCGTGCAGATAACTCTGAACAAGGTTTTGCTTGTGGGAACAAAAACTCAGACATACATTGGAAAACCAGTAGTGACAAATGCTGCTGTTCATGCCGTTGTCGAGGAGCAGGTAATGCATCAACTTGGTTATCATCCCTTCGTACAATAAAAAGAGGAAGAAAACAAGGAAATAGAACAATGCTTCTTTTTTCCTTAGATTGTCTTCTTGTTTTTCTCTCTCTTCCTAATTGGTCATTTGTTTCTATTGATCAGGGATTAGATGACAAGGTAATTGTCTTCAAGTACAAGAAAAAGAAAAATTACCGACGAAACATTGGACATCGTCAGGTATTTCCCAGTCTTCGCCTCTTTCTCTACCATTGTCGTACCACACAAATTTGCAGCATGTTCTTAGGATTAGCCTTTTCCACCCACCTCTCTCTCTCCGTCTCCTCTCATTCAACTACTTCCAAATCTTGTAAACTTCTGAACTGATTCACAGACCATAGCAATACTAGATGTGCACAATCAGTTTAGAAAATTATTTGAATACTCATTTGTCTATGTAGTTTCTGAATCTTTTTACCCGAATGATGCAGCCAAATACGCGAATTAGGATAACGGAAATCTCTGGATATCAAGGCTATCCAGCAACCACACTTGAGTCGTAGAAACAAATTCTGATGAATTGATCAGCAGCTTTGAAGATCTTATCCTCATTTCTTGCTCAAAATTCCTCCCTTTTTGTATGTAAGTTCTTGTGAATCAAAATGTTTCAATTGAGTTGTTTCAATCCGATAATGAATCTCTGAAAATCGCCAGTGATCATTCTGTCAAAATTTCAAGGAATTTATTGCCAAGATGGAGATCTAGGAATGTACTAATTTATAGCTTAAATATGATATATGTTCTTTCGTATCAAGTGTCTTTTTACATTATGAAATATAAAGTGGAAATTGCAATAAGGGGTCTTTAAACAATTTTATGTGTGATATTCTGAATTACCATACGTAATTCTTTTTTCTTCTTTCAACAATTTTTCTTGTGCTGTACAGTAACGGGGGATTGAAAAAATGTAAAAACTACCTTTGAATCATAATTTTTAATTCGAACACTTCTCCAATCCTTTCACACTCAACTCTTAAACTCACTCATTGTAACGAAAACACCGTTTATAACAATTTTGTTTTTAGTTTGCTATTTTTTATTTTTATGGATTATTTTCATCCTAGTTCGACTCCCCATGGCCCCACCTTTACATGTCCCAAAAATAAAAAAATTACTATGGGCATCATTTTTCTGGAAGAAATGAATTCTTGGTCATTTTTTAAACATATTTTTTTGGCTTTTTGTTTTTTGTTTTTTTTCAGGACTGATTTTTTGAAACATTAGAAATAGAAATTAAATAACAAAATAGAAAAATTTTAAGGTTGGAATAGTGTTTATAAATTTGTTTTTTAAAAATTAAATAGTTATCAAAGTAAAATATTTCTATTAACTTTGTTTACCATTTCGAAAATGATTGTGTAATTATTGTCCATACTTGCTACTTTTGTCATTGATTTTTTGAAGTTTTCTACCATTTCTTTGTATACAAATCAACCACACCAATTTTTGGAACATGATCGTATCAATTCATAGTTAAGTCATTTTGATAGAAAAAAATTCATCCTCTATATTCATGAAAAAAGTACGACAAACTTATATATCGCATTAGGGAGAAAATACAAGTCATCCGAATTAGGACTACGATAATGCACTCTAACACAAGTAGAATGTTAGATTTCATACATTTTGAAGGGAATATTTATGAATGGGTCAATCGAAAAAAAAGAAAAAAAAATTCCGATTTCTGTCCCTCATTAAATGGTAAAATTATTTTAAATATATTTTTAATAGAAGTGAATCTTTAACGGTAGAAGTACAAGTAATCTGGTCAAATTAAAATGTCCTGACAATACTTATGATTTTAATGAGTTTTACAAATTTTTGCTATTCCTTTCTTCAGTTGTCATCTAAATTTATTGAGTTCCTAAACTAACCTTTGTATAAAATATTTTGCAATAATAAAGATATTAACTTGCGAAAATGAGCACATTTCAATCAGTACAAAGAATGTCCTCAAACTCAAGGTACAAATCGAATATAACTCAACTAGCATTATGTGTTGGCAACCAAGAAGTCTGTGATTCAAATCCTACATCCTTTTGTACTAAAATATGTATATATTGAACTCGAGGTCAAGAGTTCAATTCCCCTACCCACATATTAAAAGAAAAAATTCTCGACCCTAGAAAAGGAAAAAAAAAAAAAAAAAAACCAGTCCACACCTATAATGGTAGTTTTCTTTAGTCTTTAAGTTTACTATTAGCTTCGTACATGGAAAATACAAAGTTATAACATCTAAAGAAAATTGAAGGAAACTAAGAGTTGATATCTAAATTGTAATTCAAAGACACTACAACTTAACCAATACGATCATTGGGATATGTAGAAACCTAGAGGGAAAATATAGTTAGTTTTCAATGTGTAACCTGTGAAGACCCTGTATGTTTTTTTCAATATATGATGCAACAAAGATTATAATAAAATATAAATAACCTATATCGAGTGTAATCAGTGAGCCCCTAATGTGAACATAAATATCTTCACCTATGTTTTCTTTTTACTGCCTCCAAACAACTGCCTATTCATCTACTGAAAGTATCATTTGAGCTTATATAACAGCTTGATGGTACACAGTTTGTATCTGAATCGCCACGGTATCACCACAGCTAGTATAGTATCATCAATCAGCGCACTTGTAACCAATATCAATCTGTACAAATCAGGAAAACAAGAGGGAGTTGGTATATAAGATGAAAAACTAAACAATGGAGAATGTTCGACAAAATGTGATTCGAAACGTCAAATCCAACAAGAACCGATGTTCTATGTGTTGTGCAATGCAAATGGACTACATATCTTATTCCTGAATTTTGTAACCTGACTGCATCACCCCCGCGCAAAAAAAAAGAAAAACCCCAACAGGCCATCTGCTATGATCATTGTGGTAAAATGGTATTTTCAAAATGATGGTTAAATTTCTTTGGAAGGGGGCAGACGAAGAGAAGGCCATTTCTTTCAAGGAAGTACTTTTGTAACTAGCAATAAATCTTGTGATTGTAAAATGATCAATTCCATGCTATCGAAAATAATATGAAACAGACAACTAACTCCATGGTGGCACATAAGATGAAATGAGTAAATATAACGTGTGGGAATTATAGTTCAATAGGAGACTAAAATAATCATACTACAAAAACCTGTTATAGCAGCCATCCATACTCATGGCTCAGGCAGAAATGACGGAGCCCTGAAAATTTGCCTTCATTCGTATACTCGCTTCCTCTTTAGAAGTGTAGGTAAAATGGAGATAAAGCCAATAAAGAAAAGCACAGACAAAGTTCTGAAATCATATAAATCCTTGACCGATTTCAGATCTCCCAGTGCAAGTCCAGCCTGATAATAAGATAATGAGTTAACAGTTAAATTAGCCCAGACATATTCTTAGACACCTTTAAGGTCACATATGTTTCAACTCACTACTAGAAGCAACACAAATCATGCATCTTATCTCCAAGATACTTGCAAAAAATACAACAGAAAATGTAAGATCTTGCAAAACGTTGATAAGAAAAAAGGCAACATGAAAATGTAACCATGTCAGGAATTTCTATCAGATATGGTGCTTGTAAAGGGAAGAAACTTTATATATTTGTCTAAATGTATGGGACGAAATAAACATTGTGCTATGATCTCCAATTGGTACTTGGACATCAAATAATTTACACGAAAAAACTGCGTAAACGAAAAGGTGAAGCTTTTTAGCCTTCAATCAAGCAACCATTATATAAAGGCAATCCGAGACAATCCAAGATGTGATAAGCATCATGCCTCTCAATTACCAAGTCATATAAGGGATAAGGTTAAAACATCAGACACAACACAACCGCCATTTATCCACTGCATTCACAAAACTAAAATTTCAAGCATTCCATTTTTCTCAAGTGTTAAAACCCCACAAATTTCAAGTATTTTCCAACAATATTTACATGGAAAGCAAACTAAACAAATACAAATAAAACTGACCTAAGAGATATTCAATACATAGATTAGGAAACTGGGAGGAACAGCAACAATACAGAACGCCAAAAAAGGTCTCTTCACTCTTGATATAATAAAAACAACAGGAAAAACAAATCCCAAAATCAACAAGACATTTAAATCTATAATGAAAGAAATTTACCCTGACTGTGATGTAGGATGCTGGAACAAGGCCAATTAAAGTTGCCAAGAAGAAAACATGAAATGGGATGTCAACAATAGGTGAAGCCAAGTTGATAAAAAGGTTCGGTAATGTCGGTGTTATCCTTAGAAAAAGCATATAATTGAGTAGCTTTTCTCGATGCTTTGCTATCTGGATACTCAAAGCCAAGAGTTAAAAGCAACATAAGATGCGGTTAGCGAGTTGTCATATAATTGTATTCTAAACAAAAATTAAAGTAAATAAGTACCTCTGCCTGGAACAATTTCAACTTTTCAGGCCACATCCAATAAACTAGAGGTCTACCAATCAACTTAGAGAGAAAAAAGCAAGAGGATGCACCAGCTGTAGCATTAAAGACAACTAACAGAAGTCCTCTGATAACACCAAATAGAGCTCCAGCAAGCAATGACATGAAAATTGTTCCAGGAATCATGAATGTTTGCATGAATATATAGGTGGAGCAATAACCTAGAATGAATTGTGCTGGATGATCTTTGGCATAATTTGCAAAGAGATCTCTGGAGTATAATTAAACAGAGATACAAATAAGGATAACACAATCAAGCATTAAAAATTATAATGTTCAGGAACTAACTCAAAATGCCGACATATAACAAATTCGCTTGAACATTTTGGTAAACTACTAAACCCAACAAGCATTTTTCAATATTAATCAGGATAAAAGGTGTTACGTGATTCAAATTTAGGAACCCTAACTCTGATACCACGTGAAAACTATTCCCAAAACCAAAAGCTTAAATTGATAGGTTCTGTCAGATTCGATCCTTTAACCATATTTTCACACATTTAACCTATGATATGTACCGACGAAAAGCAACCTCGAACTTACTTTGCAGTTCCAAGAGTTTTTATACATAATCAAAAGATACTATCCTTCTATCCAAGATATAAAACCCCATGAAATGTTCCCCATCCATTCTTAGGCAAGAAATCATCCTCATCTTCCAGAACTCGAAACACAATTCCACTCTCAGTATCCCCATAACCATTTCCATCCACGTTTCCCCTTCCAAGTTCACATCAAATCAACAATGATTTCACAAATACCATATGGCACAAAGGGAGGAGACGCAAAAACATGTCGTAATATGTTCACAAACGAAAAGGGGCCGAAGGGAAGAACACATACTTAAGCACCCGAAGATCTGAAAGCGTTCGTGGGAGCTTAACGCTCTGGTATTCTGCAGAGGGCATCGTCAAGTACACACAGACAAGGCCAGTGGCACAGACAAGGAAGATGCCGAGAGCCGCCGCTAGCTCCCACTTCGTCAATGGAAACCTCTCAAATTTAGGCTTCTTGGCCGTCGGAGAGTCATCTTCCTTCAGTTTCTCCTCATCCCTCACCCCCACATTCCTCGAAGACGCCATTAATCGATCGAACTAAAGATTTCCCAAATTTCACAGGATGAGAAGGAGAATTCAAAAGGGTCACCCAAGAGAACAAAAGGGTTCCCGATAAAGTAGCTAATGAACACTGTTACGTAGTTTTTGGATTAAATCAATCGTCAAATGTTGGTCAACAGCATCAATGAGTGAGAAAAATGAAAAACCCAGATCTGGGTATTGGTTATTTGTAGGAAATTTGAGACAAACGGTACTAAATAATGGGAGAAATTTGTGTTTATGTAAGAAAACAGAAATTGGGCAATCTGAGAAACAGAGAAACAGGGGAATCGAGAGAAATTTGTAGGAAATTAAAGAAGAAGGGTTTCAGTGGGGAAGGAGCTTTGTAATGTATCATCTATGGCTCAAAGCCAGCCAGCGTCTGATCTCGGAGAGTAATGGAGGAAGACGGTGAACTCATCAAAAAATTAGACCCTCTTCTCTCTCTCTCTGTCTCTAAAGCATCTTCCTCTGCCACCGCTATTATTTATTATCTGGGTGTTTTTTCTTACCTTTCCTCCAAACAAGGAATTCACTTTATTTATTATGATTTTTTAGCAAATTAAATGGCATGTTTGCAAATTTGTAGGACAGATAATTTTTTTTATTTTTTAAACATAAACAGAAAAAATATTTGGCAACTTATTCTCAAAATATATTATCTATATATTTGGCAAGTATGGTCCTTTTCTTCTAATTTCTTGTGCACCCATTTAGAATATAGGAAAAAATGTATATACATTTTAGTTTAATTTTTGCGTGAGTTACTTTTACCATCGTTTTGATTTTTGTTTTAATTTAGTTCCCAAACTTCAAAATTTCCACTCTTAACTTTTCATTTAATATTCATTTTCTTCTTATTATTAATGTCGGTTAATTAATTGAAAAAGATTAATTAAATTAATTTTCACTTATTTCGACGTTATTAAAATTTATTAAATGACTTCACATTGTAATTATAAAATTAGATAAAAGTAAGCATTAGTAAAAACTTGCATGTAAAAATGCAAAATATTGAAATTTAAGGTTAACATGAAAATTTAGTTCAAAACTCAGAGGTAAAAATATAACATTTTAAAATTTAGGGATCAAATTGAAATTAAATTTAGAAAGTAAAAGCAAAATCGTAACATTTTAAAATTTGATGACTAAATAAAAACTAGACCCAAAATCTAAGGGTAAAAGCGTTTTTTTTTTTTCTCCCTAATATTTTATTTCATTTCCTTTTTATCCATATGTAAAATATGAAGTTTTATACATTGCTTTATGGTAACGGTATATGAATGATAATATACTTTTTATTTGTAAGCTAAGTACTAAGTTTAAAATTAGAATCGTTGGTGGGATCTATATATCCCTTTCGATTTGTTAATAACAGAGTAATTGAATTTATTTGTTTATTGATTCTAATCTAGAATATTAGATTTTAATTTTAATGGATCAATTAAATTTTTGAAAATCTTTTAGGAAAAATATCTTAAATTAAATCTTTAATTTGTTTAATTTTAGATCTTAAAATTTCAATTTACCCTAAATTTTTAGCAGGTGCATTAATTAGCACTGAGTTTGTGTCGAGGAAAGTAGGAGAATATCAAAAGTTTTGAGTATAAATGGTTGGGGATTGGTATTAGGATTAAGGCAAATAAGAGAATTTCGAGGTACGTGACTATATACAAAGGTCTATTGAGGACTCATATTGGAAAAATGGAGAGACTTCACAATTTTTATAAGATAAATGAGTCACTCATCTCATTGTCAATTGGTTAAATGAAATCTCATGTTTCTCTAATATGGTATTAAAATCCAAGAAAATCAACACAAGTATTCATCTCAAGAATAGTGAACCTAAAGAACCACCCACCATAAAGTGCATGTTCACGATCTGGATTGAGAGACTTCACAATCTTTTGAGGATCAAAGCCCATGTAGCCTGATTAAGGGACATGTTAGTTGGGCATCCATGTACAAATTTTAGTAATTGATAAGAGTTAGAAAGAACTTGAGAGAGGACTGTTATGGGTGATTTTGTATAAAATGGTATAATTGACTTGAAAGTGGCAACTTATGATCAAATTGGAGGGGCAGGTTTGGCCCAAGCCAATGTGCTCGGCCTCGGCTAAGCGCTATTAGGCGTTTGGCAAGGTTCGACCTAGATTAAGGTCAAGGTCAAGCCTTGCCAAATGCCTAATGGGACATGCTTTATGCATGCCCCAACCTAAGAGACCTTTTTAGGCCCAAAATATGGCCTAAGGGAGATGCTTGGCCTTGATGACCCTAGCCAAACATGAAACAAAGCACACTCCTCGGCTCGGTAGGTTATCTTATTATCATAAGGCGACTTTGAAACCTTAGGGAACAACCTAGGTCAACTTTCTCTATAAATATATCATTATAACTTCATATGAGGTAACTTGAGTCTTACTCTGATCAAACTCTCTTTTCCTCTTCGAACAAATCTACTGTTGGTGTCACGTAAAGGCCATGTGTGTTTGTCCTGTCCAAAATTTAGCATTAATAGCGATAAATAAAGTTGTGACCGAACTCGTTATTGTTTGAGTTAGAGGATGAGTGGAATGACACACGAGCATTATGTATGGAGTGATTACGATCTCTTAGTTAAGTAGGATGGATAGATATATGTTACTTGTTTTCCATATAAATTGCATATAATCATTAATTAGTTTGAATGTGAAGAGCATGATGTTGTGATGTATATGTTGTATATTGTTTGGTGGCTCCTCAAAAGTGAGTTTCGAATTCTTACCAACATATATTATGCAATTGATGAAGATTGTTTTGAGCCAAGTGTGTTGCAAAAGAGGACATGGGATAATCTAGTTATTCTTTTTGTTGGTAGTTGGGGTCTAGTGTTGCCAAACTCATTGAAGTTGTTATGTCTCTATGTTTGAGCTTGAGAATTGTTTTCTCTTTGTGAGATGAGACATGAAGGTTTTAATTCAAACTTTAGAGGTTTGAGCGAAAAAAAAAAAAAAAAATTATAGTATGGTCAAGACAATTTTGTTATTGTAAAATTTATCAAGTACCAATGTAACGACCCCAAACCGATAAATTCCCCTAATCAATTAAATTAAGTTATTTTGCATAAAAAGGAATTTTTAATTATTTATAAACATTATTGTAATTACTTAAGTTAAATAGGAAAGTTCCAAGGATTTTATTTATGGTGGTAGGAGAATTGAAGGTGGGATTAAGGAAAATGTTAGATTTTTGGTAAAGAATAATTTATTCTTATTCTATTTTAGGGCAAATAGAATAAAATAATTAATTTAGTGAATGAAGGATATTATTTTTACCTTATTGAGTTAAAGAGGAGAATTGGGAAAAATTAGGGTTTAAGGAGGGAGAGGATTTACCTCGTTTTCCGTGCAATCAAAAGAAAAAGAAAGAAATAATTCTCTCTCTCTCTCTCCGCCGCATCTCTCTCCTTTCCCTTTCCCTTCCACCGCCGCCAGCCTCCCTCTGCCGTGACACCTCTCTCTCGCTCTTCTTCAGTTTCCGGGAGTTCCCGGAGGGTTCATGCGTCGGGTCTCGCCGGTTGTCGCCTTGAGTGTCGCTATCGGTCTTCAGCTCTCGCTACCCGTCTCGCTCTCCCGCTCTCACCTTCTGCCCGCGCCTCACGGTCTCCCGCGCCTAAAGAGCACTGTCGCTCTCGTGGTATCGCTCTCTCGCTAGCTCCCGCTCTCTCGCGCTCTCGCTCTCTCGTTCTCCCGCTCGTCTCACGCGCCCCACGCCCAGCGTCGCCGCAAGCCTTCAGACTCTCGCTCTCTCGCCGGTTTCGCTGTCTCGACTCTCGTGCTCTCGCTCAAGTCTCGCTTCTCGCTCGAGAATCATTTTCTCTCAGACTTTTGGCTCTCGGCAGCGGTTCTTTTCTTGTCCGGCCAGAACAGTACCTTTAAATGAGTATCTCAAACTCGATTGGATTAGTTGCTTATGTTTTGGATGGAGATTTGAGAATTTCGAACTTTATTTGGTATATTTCAATAGGTGTTCGGTAATTGTTAATCCGTAGGATCGGGAAAAGCTACGAGTTGGATCGCGTTCGGGTAAGGACTTTCTCGGACAAATATTTTTAGGTTACTCATGATAGACTAAACTCGTAGACTAACTTAAATTGGGGAAAATTTTATTCCCGGTTTATTCAGGAATTAATTTTTACAAGAGGAGCCGTATAGTAATTTGATGGATCGATCACTAGGTAAGTGATCTTACTACCTGAACCGCCTTCGGGCCACACGTTTAGTTGCCATGAAGTAGGAAATTACCAAAGCTTTTATGATATAGCATGCTTGTATGAGATTTCCATGCTTAAAAGTAGAAATTCCCAAGACCTTTACGATATAGCATGCTTGCATGAGATTACCATGTCATAAGTTGTATGTGCCTATTAATGTATGACCCTATGGCATGTTATGTGATGAGCAGTATAGTATTTTAATGTATGAATCCATGGAATGGAATGAGCATGATTATGACTGTTTACGCTCTAGGAGTAGAGTTACCTCCCCTATATTGGTTGGGTGTTCACAGGAGGTTGTGTACCTTCGGGTCCACAGGAGGTTGTGTTCCTTCGGGATCACTAGAGGATGTGTACCTTCGGGTTCACTAGAGGTTGTGCTCCTTCGGGTGCACTAGAGGTTGTGTTCCTTCGGGTTCACAGGAGGTTGTGTTCCTTCGGGTTCACCAGAGGTTGTGCTCTTTCGAGTACATTAGAGGTTTGTGTTCCTTCGGGATCACCAGAGGTAAGAGTTTCCTTCGGGGCTCTAGAGGTTTGTGGACATCCATAACCAACTATAGGGTGAGTGTAAACTATTCCCAATGAAAGTATGATAGATATGTATGTCTTATGTTGATGCACTTAAAGGACATAGGTGCTTAGCCCGACTCCAGGTAGTGGGGTCACTTACTGAGTAATAAATTACTCATTCTTTTATCTTATATGTTTTTCAGGTAAGGGAAAGAACGTGATGCCGAATGACAAGAAAAATCCTTGATGGGATCACGGGACCCGTAGTAGCTTCCGCTTAGCATTTTATGTTTTATGGAGTTTTGTCCAAATGTTGGTTTTTGAGACTTTTGATATGTGGCTTTCTTTTTCATGAATTTTATTGATTTCATTGGGGGTACCCCGAACCAAAGCTTCTTTTATATGTTTATGTATGTTTTCTTGAATTCATATTAATAGAATTTCCATAAAAAACATGGTCCCTTTTCCTTACTATTTTGTATAGTGTTTTTCTCGAATTTTACATGCATTGAGTAATGGTCCAGTTAGAATATGTAAGTCGGGTCGTTACAACCAAAGTTGATGGACATGTTTGATATTTTCCTATAGGTTGAGTTAATCACTGATATAGGTTTAACTTCTCCAACAACTAATTGTTTGAAAACGAGGTATTGGAATGTTGCTAGCTCCCAGATCACATAATGCTCTTCCAACTTTTCTTTCTCCTATGACATCTCTGGGATAAAGAAAAAAAATTCTAAACCCTAAATCCTTATGGAAGGTATGTGTATACATCAAGATAAAACTCTAGGGATTGGTCCTTTTTCAGCCTAATCGAGTAAAATTTTCTCTCTATTAAAAAGACCTAATCAAGCTCTATTTAGAATCACATTCTAATTATTTTTCCCATAATTATGTATATATACGTATATGATTGACATCGTTTATATATATGCCTTGGATATGTGAGTTTGATCCCAAAAATTATTTTCATAAGTATGTAGAAACATTTTTTGCAATACTAAACAACTTCACATAGAGCGTATTTATTTATTTTTGGCATCCACGATATATTTTCATTATTTTTCATGTTTTTTTTATGTTTAGCTTCCTTATTTATAATCATGAGATAGTTGGAAAAAATTAAAGGTTGTTTTCAAATATAGCAAAATGAGCCACTATTTACATAAATATAGAGAGATTTTTTTTTTATATTTTTAAATAGTCTGATATTTTTTTTATTTAAAATAATTTTCCAAAAATAATTTTTTATTATTATTATTATTTTGCAAAATCATATTGCTTGTTATTTTTCAAATATTACTATTTAAGAAAAGTTGTTCCTCTCTTTATTTCTAGCTCCTGTGGTTGCCAACCTCATTTTCTCGCAGGAAATAGACCATTAGTTTTTACACTCTCTTACATGCTGAAACTCAAGTGAGGAATATTAATTGTTTATTATTTGTTATTATTTATTATTTTGGAAAGAAGTCAGCTTTTTCTTCTAGAAATTTTAGAGTAAAAAAAGTACTGGGCTATTTTTCTTAAATAAATAAAAAAAAAATTGGGGTAAGCAAGAAATCATTTTTCTTCGAAAAATACATTTTTTTCCAATCAATTTTAGATTTAGTTTCTATTTGGTTACTAGATTTTGAAATTTACACAAATCTCAAGGTTAAAACTGTAAAATTTTAAATTCTAAGGACTAAATTGAAATACAACTCAAGCATAAAATAGTAACATTTAAAAATTTTGAGACTAAAATAAAACTAAATATGTAACATTTAAAATTTAGGGACCAAATTAAATGGAAACAACACTCAAAATTTAGTGACCGAACCAATATATATTTTTTTCTTTTTAACAAAAATAAATTAGAATATATATGAAAAGGTGATCAAAGTCTTAATTAATTGAACTAACACTCCACAATATGTCAGGAATTTTTTGATGATCAATTAATGGCCCTAATAATTAATTATGTTTTCACTAATCCCAAAAGAGCTTGTAAAATTAGAAGTGATGAGAAAATAATATTATTACTGCCAAATAATTGAACACAAAATAAACCTCTTATTCTTTAAGAAAACCAACTTCATTAGATCA
The DNA here is from genome assembly GCA_030954485.1 of Citrullus mucosospermus. Classification (NCBI taxonomy): domain Eukaryota; kingdom Viridiplantae; phylum Streptophyta; class Magnoliopsida; order Cucurbitales; family Cucurbitaceae; genus Citrullus; species Citrullus mucosospermus. The sequence goes on along the minus strand of CM062063.1, from coordinate 9,871,568 downwards.
CTACATGCATATACATATTAATTTATCTACATGCAGTGATACATTTACAATTTAAAACAACTTTCTCATAAACCCTAATCAACATATTATATGTTTCAATGAAGAGAGAAGACCATTCACTTTGTAGCTGATCTCTCTCATTATACTTACAATAATTAAAAAAAAAACACTCTCTAAAATCAACTTTTTAAATAACTTTCAGCATTTTTGCTTTCATACATCATTACAAAAGTCAACAAAAGTTTGGGACAAATTAGGGTAAGAAGAATGCGGCGTTTCGACAATCTGCGACGTAGAGAGTAAGACGTCCAAATCAACATTATTCCATTCGAGGCACGGACCATCGTGATTATTATTATTATAATTATGTATTTTTATTTCATTAGTCCCAAAATTGGTTGAGAGCTTCGGGCTCTCGAGATTCGGGAGTTGGACGAGTTGGTGATGGTGAAGATCAGAGGTATAGGGGTTGTGCAAATTTGGGAGTTGTTGATCTGAGGAGTTGACCATGTGAGTGTGAGGGGTCATGGCATCTGAAAATGAAGGGGACCTAACAAATTGACTATTATTATTATTGGTGTTGTTTTTGAGATCATAATATAAGGCTTGATGTTGATAGCTATTCCAAGCTCCAATGACTTGGTTTTGATTAGGGCTTGGCTTTTTGAATGCCCTACAAACCACCCAACCTTCTTCCTGCATATATTAAATAAAAAAGTCTCGAGTTATATTACGTATTTTTTAAAATCGAACAATCGAGTCTCTAACGTAAATATTGAACACATAAATACTCATATTAAGCCCTATAAACAACACTTTCATATATTAGTTTCTATATTTTGTTGTCTACATTTTAAGATTAGTGTTTTCAAAATCAAAATCAATTTTGAAAACTAAAAGAAATTAGTTTTTAGAAACTTCTTTTTGTTTTTAGAATTTAGCTAAAAATTCAACTCTCTAACTTAAGAAGATGAAAACCATGGTAAATTATTGAGAAAAATAGGCTTAATTTAATTTTTTTTTTATATATAAAAAAAAAGAAACTAAAAAACAAATGGTTATCAAACATGCTTAAATTAATTATAAATAATCATCCAAAGAAAAAAAATATAAATATAGAAATATGGAAGTCAAAAGTACATATATTAAAAAAAAAATTTCCTTTTTTGAAATATTTTTTATTTATTAATTTTTTTTTTTTTAAAAAAAGTTGGTGCTTACAGAAATGATTTTACTCTTAAAAGCTATTCCAAATACACTAGAAATGAATTTCTAGTGGAATAGTTGTTGATATTGATTCAGAATGAAGTTAAAAGAAAACTTGCCTGAACTGGTGCAAGTTCAGAAGTTTGAAGGCGATATTCATGCATAATCCAATCAGTTTTTCTTCCATTTGGAGCTCGACCTTTATAAAACACCAATGTCTTTCTCATTCCAATCACTCTATTCTTTGACAAAACTGCCTTATCCCTCCCTGTGGCCTTCCAAAATCCAGCACTTGTCGCTCGGTTCGTTCGAGTTCCCGTTGGGTATTTTCGGTCTTTGTGACTAAAGAAGTACCACTCCTTTTGCTCCTCGTAACCAAATTTACAATTAGCTGCACCATTGTAAATTTAACAGTGAGTTTGATACGACTTTTGACAAAAAGAGAAATTACTTACTTTTAACCCGTTAAAACTTAAAAAGTACTCGTGGAATTAGGTACCTAGTTGTTTGACTAATGGGTTAGAATCACTTCAAATAAAACATGCAATTAATTGGTTAATTAGTGTTTAAATCCTTCAAGAGTATTAGTAAAATAAAAATTTTTAAAAAAAAAACTAAAAGAATATATGTTAGGGTTAGTTTAGATTGGTGTAGATTAAGAAATACTTCTGAAATTGATTCAATTGCTCAAATTATTGATTTTTTTTTTCCAAATTTAAGCAATTCTAATTAGGTAATGTACAAATGACGATTGAGTTATTTTATTAAACTATCGTAACTATTTTATTTATTTTTTGTATTTAAAAACTAAGCTTATAAACCCTATTTCTAGTTTTACTCATAGTTTTTTATTTCATTATATACATTTAAAAAAATTAACTCAAAAATTGAAATTAAGCTAGAAGAAAAATTAGAAATAGTTTTTACAAACTTGAAATTTAGCTGTCTATAAGGAAAGGTGAAAAACTTAATAAAATTTACAATAAAACAAACATATAATTTAAGTGGATTATTACTAACAAAGTGGATTCCATTTGATTGCAAGCATAACAAAAAGTAGTATGAAAACAAGGCAAAAAAAAGGAAAAAAAAAAAAAAAAAAAAAAAAAACTCAAGCTTTCAAAATGTTGAAAGTTAAAAAGTGGAGCCTAGTTTTTATAGAGTGAATGAGAAAGTCCAAGTAGGGGAAATGGATTGTGTTTACAAAATGAAGAAAAAGAGGAATTTAAATTATATGGGTTTGAAGCTAACCCTTCCACTAAAAATTACTTGACTATATGAATTAATTGTGAATAAATGAATGGATTACCTTGAATATCCCATGGCTCCATTTTGTAAAGATCAATATCAATAATAACATCTAAGTCAATCTTCTGTGAGTTGATCTTCCTTTTGAGATAATAACCAACAAGTTCTTCCTCAGTAGGATGAAACCTAAAGCCTGGTGGCACACATGACTCCAAAATCTCCATTGATGACCTAACTTCTTCTTCTATTCAGAAACATGTACACACGATCATGAGAACTTAGACATTAAAACAAAACCCTAATGCTTTGAATATTGATCAGCCCTAATAAAATTTAGGTTAAATTACAAAGTTTGTAATTATAGTTTAGAAAAAATTAGAATCTAGTTTGATAAAATTCTTATAAACAATCTCTACAGTAGAGACGGTATGTTTAGAGGATTTTATCAAACTACGTATATACCAAATTCTATCTTTCTAAAATTTGTAATTTAATCTAAAAATTTGGGGTGGGAAGAAATATGATGGCAGAGTAAAAATCAAGAAAAAAACAAAGAGAATATTTAAATTTGATGTTGTTTTGAGACAAGAATCTTAATGTTGGGGTGATTTCTGAGGTGCATGAAGTGAAACTATTGTTTTTTAGGGCTAATTTTGTTATTATTAATTTGGAAATTAAAAAATAAAAGTTGGCCGAAAAGCTTGACTTTTGTTGTCACAAAGCATGTTACATTTCTTTGAGTGCAGTTCACTCCCTTTTTCCTTCTTCTTCTTCTCTCTCCCCTCTTGTGGTTTCCAGACATTTTCACATCACAACCAAAAACTTTCTCTCTCTCCTCTCTCTCTCTCTCTTTTGTAAGTTACACGTGTGGAATTAAAAGAAAAAATAAAAATCACATCCTACCTTCTAAAACAAAATGTACCAAGACTTCTCAAGAACTCAAACTGATGATCTCGAAAACTACTCGAACGGTTATCGGAACAATGCGATTAGCAGTTATTCGCAACCGCATTTGAATGAGAGAAAGTTAGAATTTAGTCTATATAATTTGATAAAACTCTCATAAATGGCTTTTATCAAATCATAAGAATTAAATTCTAAGTTTCTCTAAATCAAACAAACCAAGTTTGCAATTTAACCAAAAAAAGAAAATTTAAAACAAAATTTGAAGGAGACAAATACGCCAAACCCTAACTCAAACAACTCTACTTGATCTCAATAATGTTTTTACTCAGTCGATGGGTGCATGTAACCGTAGAAAAACGAGTAAGGAATAAAAAAAAAGAGTAAGAAATGAGATGAAGAAGGAGGGATACATATATTATGAACTCACATGGAAATCTTGTAGGTGATTTGAGATGTTGTTGGAGGTGAAAATATGAGGAGAAAGAGAGAGTAGTATAGAAGATTATTGGAATGAATGAATAAAATTAAAGAGGATATATATATATATATATATATATGAAAAATGAAAAATGAAAAATGAAAAATGAAAAAAGGGTATTGATTGCGCGTGGGGTGGCAGATGAATAGAAAGGTTTGTTTGGACGGCGTGAAACCATTGTTTTCACGCCACCCCCCCTCTTCTCTCTTCTCTTACTACTCTCATTTTCTTCCCACCGCAATTTTGTCTTACAAGCCTTTTTTTTTTAATTTTTTTTTTTACTTTCTTTTTCTCTTTTTCCTTATATTTTATGTTGCAAACCCTAGCAAATTAGGTCAACATTCTGGAGGAATTTTTAATCTTCCTTCAACTTCTTCTAGAGGATTTTTTTTTCTTTTTTTTTTAAAACATATGTTTAATTTTGATCAGTTTAATTTTCATTATTTAGTCCTTAGGTTTTCAAATGATTATTTGTTTATAATCTTTAAGTTTTGAGTTCGGTTTCAATTAATCTCTAGAATTTCAAAATGTTATAATTTTATCCTTGAAGTTACAGTAATGTTTCAACTTGTCCTTTTGGAGGTTTTTTTTTTTTTTTTTTTTGGATTTGTTCTTTTATTAATTTCATAAAGCTACTAGGATCATAAGTTGTGTTAAATGTAAGTTATATGTCGTGGAGAAGGATTTGGATTGTTGTAGTATTTAGATGTATTTTGAATAATTAAGGAATGTAGACTCATGAATTTTGAATTAATATGCATTATTTAGTGAATATTACGGTTAAATAGTTGCTTAGTGGTAAGCAAGTTTTAAAATATCAACGTCAACGGAAATGGAAATGTTGAAGTCCCAATTTTATGAAAATATTGACGGAAATATCATTAAAATGTCATTGTCAATGAATAATTTTTGGAAATAATTATAAAAATAGAAAATTAAATCAATAAATGATATTTTACCCTTTTAAAACAAGTTAAAATACTAATTTATTTATATTATTATATTATATTCATGCTAAATCAATAAATGTGCTAATATGGCTTAATCTCATCCAACGCGGAAGCCGAGTCTAGCAAAATGCTCGACATATTTGAAGGTTATCCTGATTTGACTTCAAAATCATATTTGGGATCACTTAGGTTAACAAACCCTTAAATAGGTCATTATAAACCCCATAGGAAGTAAGTAGATTCTCTCCCTCTCAAATTCTAATGTTTCCACACACTTTCATTTCCATATTTGGGATGACTTAAACATCTAAGTATCTATGTGTCAAACGCCAAATCGGTGTGCAAATTTTCCTTTCTATTGCATGTCACGTTCTTCTTCTATCCAAACAAATATACCGTTGTTGTCACATTAATGTCATACTCTTTTTTCTATTTAAAATTTGGCATATATTTTATAACATCTACTTTATTTTCAATAAAAAAATCTATATATCTTTCTTAATTTTCAAAACTCAAACCACTTGTATAATCAAATAAACTTTAATTAGTAATATAAAAATTTCTCATATCCCAACGCCTAGTCAAGCCTTATGGATAAGTTTATTTTTCTTTAATTTTGTGTGAAATTAACATGAATAACTATTCCAAGTATTTAACTTTGTCGTTTTGCAAAGTGAAAAAGAAAAAAAAAAAAGTGATTTTAGAATTAAGGAACCAAAAATGTCTGTTTTAGAAGTTGAGCATAAGGAATTGTCTGTTTTAGAAAAGGTCGCTTTCTGTCACTCCCACAATCCAGCTTTGGTTGTCTCCTTTGCTGAGCCGCCCTTTGCCATTTGGCACCAACCACTTCTTGCCACGTGTCCTTCCATGTCAGACTTTCCAGCTTGTCCTTGTGGAATTGCTAATCATTTGTGTTCCCCACACACACACATATATATTTGATTTAAACATCTCTCAATATTCCTTTTTTCTCTTTCATACTTAACATTTTTATTTTCTGTGTACTTATTAAGTACTCTAATTAATAATTATGCTGTAATCTCTCATTTTATAACTTTGTTTCCTTTTTTGTTGTAATTTTACAAGATTGGAATTTGAGTTAGTTAGAAGTTAGAACATGGGTAAGTACTGTCAGATTAAATATATATCAGGGTTTGTGTGCGGCTGTCATCTTTTAAAGCTCTAACTTGGGTAAGTTGGTGTTAAATTTTAGGATAAATAAGAATTTTGATTTTCCAACTTTCATGAGTAGCAATTTAGATCCTGTACATTTAGTTATCATTTTATTACTAAAATTTTGACCTTAGTTAGGGGCTAAAAACTGTCAGAAAATATCTATGTTGATGGCAAAAAAAGTCAAGAAAGCCCTTATGAAGAAAGCCTAAACGTCAATTACAAAAATTATTTGGAATGAATCACTTTTATCTGTGAGGGTTTTATCAAACCATAAAAACTAAATTCTAATTAGAAACCATAAAGATTAATTAAATTCTAACTTTCTCCTAGTTATAGGACCAAATTTACAATTTAACTTATAATTATTATTCATACATAATTAAAAGGGCAGTTTTCAAATATAGCAAAATGAACCAAAATATTTACAAATATAACAAAATTCTACCGTCTATCTGCGATATTTTGCTATGTTTGAAAATATTTCTAGCAATTTTACCATTCAAAATAATTATCCTAATTAAAAAGAAAATTATTTTAAATGACAAAATTGTTGAAAATATTTACAAATAATAGCAAAATATTGCAGATAGACAATAGATTGTAAATATTTTGGTTCATTTTTCTATATTCGAAAATAACTCTAATTAAAATATAATATTCAAATTAAATATCAAATGAAAAATACTTCGTGTGTTATTTAAATTAGACTAAATCTAGATAAGATGCCTCATTATTAATGACAAAAAAAAAAAAAGGGTCCATTTGATAAAGGAATCGACATGAATCTTGTAAAAATATATTGGAAAAATTGATTTTAAAAAAAAAAAAACTTAATAGTTTCAGTTTATTCTTTTGACACCTGTATAACTTGGTCACATAAATGAAATAGTGCTTTTATAAAAGTGTTTTAATTATTTGGAGAGTGTCACCATTAAGCTTTTTTAAGGGAAGTAATTATTATATTTTTTTAAAAGAAAAAAGTGAAGTATTTATTATTTAAGCTTATCCAAAATAATAATATAATAATAATAGTTAACGGTATGGTTTAGATTGATTTTAAAGTCGCATTTTTTTAGATAATTATTTTATTTTTTTTTCAACTTTTAAAAATTAATTTTTTTTCTTTTTTTACTATAGTTTGTATCAATTTTATTTTAATTTTAAAAAAATTGATTTGATTTTTAAAAATACAGATAAAAGTAGATATCAAATCAAAAAATGGAAGTGAAAGGGATGTTTATAAGCTTAAAATTTTTTAAACAATTTTTATAGTAAGGAAATCACATTTGAAAGTGTAAAATTAGCTTAATATTAAATTAATTTAGATGATTAAAGATATTTTGAGAATATTTTTAGTACTTTTGAGATCATTCTCAAATATGTCAAAAATGTTTCATTATATATATATATTTTTTTTTATAGAATTTTTCAAACCAATTTTTTTATGATGAAGAGTTGGTTTGAATACTAATTTGGTTTTATATACATTCAACTTTGGTTTATTTTGATTCATGTAATTCATAAATATTTATTTTGGTCCATATAGTTTAAAAATATTTATTTAGTTCTTGTATTTTTTAAAAAATTCATTTTTGTCTCTATACTTTAGAAAAATGGTCATTTTGATCCCAATTTACAAAATTTGAAAACAATATTTTACACAATAAAATCTTTTAATACCAATTTATGACTACATTAAAAAAAAAATAGTAAATGAATAGTGATGCTAAAATCTTGAGGAAACCAAATAAATGAAATAAAATAAAAATGAAAAAGAAAATGAAGGATCAAACTAAGGTGGCAGTTTTTCTTGATTGATCTCGACCACTGAAATTTATATGAAATAATTAACTTTTTCATCTTATGATTGTTTTGGACTTTTTCGGTGAAATTTGGCTAGTTTTTCTCCATCGAGATTGACTACTGAGATTTATATGAAAAAAAAATTAACCTTTTCATCTTATCTATTGTTTTGGGCTTTCCCGGTAAAATCTCAGAAGATTTACACTGAGATTCTATATATTTGGACTTCCTCGTTGAAATCTTGCGTAGATTAACACCAATATTCTATATATTTCCAAAATCTTACTTAGATTTTTGCAAAATTTGATCTTTGCCAAATTTTAAAATGACAGTGCAATGACTTGAGATCCATTTGGATAAATGGTAAATCTATTTTCAAAATTTGGAAATTTAGATAATCGTGGAAACATAAATTAGGTGAAAGATTTAAAAAATTACGTAAGCTTTGATATAAGATTTGGTAAAGATAATTAAATTTAGTGAAAATTTGAAAAGATATAAGATTTGGAAAGATTAGTAGAATCTTGATGTTAATTGTGCACAAGATTTTCTAAAAGTCCACAACAATCAATAAGATAGAAAAAGTTAACTTTTTATCTAAATCTGGGTGGTCTATCTTGACCTAAATGGACCAAGAAAAACTATTTTAACGAATTCTGAAAAAATGTGCTATTTTAAAGTATAAAAACTTAAAATAACTATTTCTGACAATTTTCCAAAAAGCAAAATAGAATGTCTCCATTTTTACCTAACATTCATTTTTCATCAGATTGGGGTCTAAATTTAGAATACTTTATCACAATTTTTAGTAAACCTTCATTTTACTTACCCCACTTATTTAAATAAAAAGACTACTGAATAATTAATTTCTTAAATTGAACTATTTTATCGAACTACCTATCACTCTATATTTTAAGGGTAAAAGTTTAAATCCTTATACCCTCTGCTTATTATACTTAAAAAGAAAATAATAATAATAATATAAACATCCAACTTTACATGTCATACATTTTGGAACACATCAATTTTATTTTATTTTATTATTATTTTTTTTTTATCTTTTACTATCGATAAGTGGGTATATAATTTAAACTCTGACTTTGAGGCTATATTTATGTTGGCTCAAATTTTGTAGTTGACTGAAAGATTATTCTTAGATTTTCTATTAAACAAATTATCTTCTAATCGAGACTAAATTTAAAATTCTAGCCTTCCATGTATCTCTATGAAACTCACCAACTTTATAATAGGACCCTAATAAAGTAAAAATGACCATATTTATTCAAATTTAAGGTCCCATTTGATGAGATTTAAAATCTTAAATAAAACCTCTTTTTTCAGGAAAAGTACTGTTGAAAATCATTATGGATATTCATTACAATGGAGAGATATTTTTGTGAGTTCACATGAACTAGGGGAAAAAGGAAAAGCATAGTAAGAAATATAAAGATGAAATAATATTGTCAAGTCTTCTAGTAAGGTTATATATTTTAAATTAACCCAATTATGATTTTGGATTTTTTTTTTTTAAATTTTAAATATGATTTTGGATAGTTAAAAGTATATGGTTTGATGACAAATTTTGTACTGAATTTCTATTTTAATAAAGAAGATTGTTACTAATCATTAGTTTTATTACCTTTTAACATTTAGATATATTAGCCAAGTTGAAAAAAATTAGATTTTTTCAAACATACCCTTGTTACCTTGTGAAATGAAAAAAAATATAATGCATGGTTAGTCTTCTAATGGGATTGAAGAAGGCCAAATCTTGTTACCTTTTAAGGGGTAGTCTTGACTTTTCATCGATAACGTCGAGACGTTGCTCTTAGCGCTTAATCATTACCAAGGATTTTCTATATATTATTATTTTCGTGCTGAATTTGAGAAGACCAATTGAAAAGAAAAAGGTTCTAATTCGATTTATGATCAATTTTGAAAACTAAGAGAGCATTCTTGAGATTGTTGATTTAATTTCAAGACTTGATATTGTTGATTTCACTATAGGAACGAGTGTGGCACACATTTATTAGAGAGTTCTTTATTTCCCCTTTGAATTAGTAGAACTACTTGCACAAAAGTGAGATGGTTCTCATAGAAGCTATTAAAATAAATTCTAGATGCTTTGTTAGTTGATTTTACAAGTTAATAAAAGATTTAGCTAAACTCGGAAGAAGAAGTTAATTACCATAAAATTTGATTATCGTAGAAATTTTGTGTTTATATACTATTGTAGCATCTAGAGCATGCAACATTAGTTTATACTATCTTTGCAACTGTTTGAAAATTTAGAGAAGGAAAAACACCATCGTAATAGAAAATTTTCTTATTCTTCATCTAATTTTTTTTTCCTTAAAGGATAGATATCTCAAGTTAGTTTCTTCACAGATGACTTTTTAATTCTTTCACATTTTTACAACATTGTCACTAAGTATTAAAAAGTTTCAAACGTTGCGAATTAAAACACATACTTAGTCTTTAAGTTCAATCGGTTGAATGGAAATTTGAACCCTAACTTCTAGAGAAGTATGTAATTTATTTTTATTGATTTTTCAATACAAGTACACATTATATATATATATATATATATATATATATATATAATTGTTAGAATCCAAAAAAAAAAATTATGCTATAATAAGAGAGAGGAGAAGAAAATGTAACTTTTCTTAGATCTCACAATACGTTATATGTTATTAATATTTAAATGCACTTTTTGTATGGTTTTTGAAAAGATTACTTAAAATAACATATATTAAATAAGAAAGAAATAAAGTTAATTTATTCTTTTTGTTTATTTATTTGTTTATATAGTACTCTTACACATTCCATCTATAGTGAGTTCTAAGCAAAGTTATATTCAGACCAATTGCCAACTATTTTATATTATGAGGTCATCATTCCTTCCCCATATAATTATATTTCCTTTTTTTCTATTTATTAAACCAAGACCCTACCATTTCATTATTTATTCATTTTCTTTTTATGAAATATGTTATAATCATTTCTTTAGGATGCTCTTTTTGGACTAACTTAGGTGAGCTTTGAGCTTTTTGTACAATGTTTGGTCCACACTTATGGAGTCATGTTTGCTTCATAGTTATGAAGTGCTCTAGAATCAATTATGTGTGTGGTTTGTGTTTAGATTATGCCATCCAAAAAATTAATTATAAGTGTTTGTGTCATCTATATTTATTTTGTCATTTGATCAATTTTACTTTGTTTTACCTTTTTTTCAAACAAATTAAACTCTAATGTTTTATTCAAGGTTCAACATTGAGTTTTCAAATTTCTTTCAAATTCATAAGTTCTTTTTAGTATAACAAATTATCAAGCAAAGCATAATCCATCTATAAAGGAAGCTTTTAGACCTAGAGAGACACGGATGGAATCAACAAAGGCCTAAATCTCATTTGTATATTACGATTTTCTAACCAAAAGATTCCAAATGACAAGGAAATCGAGCAACCTAGAGAGGAAAAAGCTAGCTTCAAAAGCTTTAGAAAGATCCTCATATAGAATAATAGCTTCAGTAGAGTTAATGAATCTCGTCAAAAGAAAAAATGGTGCAATAGCAAGCATAATATCACCATTGGAATCACAAACAATGACACTAATTTTCCCACATCACCATTCAGTACCTACTACATCAAAGTTTACCTTAAAAGAACCTTGAGGTGGGGGCAGACCAATGATCGATGTCGTTGGGGATCATATGATGATAATAAAGCTGGGAGAGAATTGGAGCAAGTACATTGTGAGAAAGCAACTGATGATCCAAAGACTCTACTAAATTCATTGCATGCCAAATAAGATCATAATTGGAGGAGATGTGACCCTTGGAAACAAAGAGATTGGACCCTATCACAGATTGCTAAAGCAATAAGCGAGAAGATCTTGATGCCTAAAGGGTTCAGAATCTCACACGTCGTGGTGTTCATCAATTTCAGCTTGTATCTTATTCTACCACGAAACTGTTTAACACACGGCTAACCTACACTTGGGAATATGTGTATTAATGTGGCAACATTAGCCTAAGTTGGAGAATAAATTAAACTTTTATTAAAATTTAAGAATAAAAGATATAATAATGTACGACATCAAAATGGTATTGAAATATCTAGGGAAATATTTAGGGCAAAATGGTATTGACATATTTGTGATTTTATAATATGTGAAATTTAGTATGTGGAGGTTAATTAACCGCTTAGCATCATAGTTTTATACAAAGTTTAAATGAGTTGGGTTGGGTCAGTTTTCCAAAAAAATCTAGGGTATTTTCATTGTATCTTAAATGTCTCGAGTCTTGTTGATTATATAGAAAAATGATTCCGTAAATGGTCACTCTTGGCTAATTAATTAATCTCTTGGATATTTAATTAGACCTCTACGAAGTTTTCTATACACTTCAACACATTTTTGCCTTACAGGGTACATGGCCGACCCATAGTGTCAGCCTTCATGTGTTGACCTTCATAGTCCTTGCTGATTTTTCAACCCATCTTTGTAAGTTGATCTCTCTAGTTCCTATGGTTTAATCTCATGGGTCGGTCTTCATATAATTATACAAATTGTGATACTTAAACGAGTGGGACAAAAACTTATTTGTTACAAAAAGGAAAAAAAAAAAAAAAACCTTTTATTATTGTTGGTCATACTGCTAGACTTGAACATATATAATTTGGCCATACTATACCAAATGTGAACAAACTTTCATAAAGACATAGTTAAGCAACTTTTAGTAAATAATCATTTGAAATTATTGTTTTAATTAACAACAAGAAAACACATAAATTACAAAATTGTACTTTATCACAAACATATTCTTAAAAGTATGATGTGTGTATGAAAATGCAAATACAGGAAAAGAAAAATTGAAATAAAAAGGTGATAGAGGGTAGATCAACATTGGCTTTGAAGCCCTAATATCATACCTATAATATATGCTAAAATTAAAGATATATAGCAAAGGAACAAAATCATTTCATAATGCATGCCCTCCAAATATTTTTAATTTACTTCAAAACCCTAATTTGGCCAAACATTCACAATACTGTTCCCAGAAAGAAAGATAAAATGAAAGAATTTAAAAAAAAAAAAAAAAAAAGTAAAAAGTAAAATATATATATGCTTTGCTAGGTGTATTTACATAAAAAGAAATACATAAAATGTTTGTTTTTTTTTTTTTTAAAAAAAATCTAAAATCAACATCATCCTATTTTCAATTTGTAAAATTTGGTTTTTAGGTTTTATACTTTTGAAATTTATGTTTTCTTCTCAATTTTTTTCTTTAAAATTTATATTTTTTTAAAAAAAGAAAATTAAAATTTTTAGTAAAATTCTAAAAATAAAAACAAGTTAATTATTATTATTTTTTTTTTAACTTTGAAATCTTTATCTGATTTTTTTTTTTAAAACATAGATGGAAAATAGATAATAAAACAAAAAAAAATTATTGATTGAAACAGTGTTTCTGAACTTATTTTTTTAAAAAATTGAAAATTTATGTAAAAGTTTAAATAATTCATTTGTTATAAAAATATAATTGATTTTTCAGTCATTATATTGCAAAAATGTTACTTGTAGAATAATTAGGCCCAATTGATGTGGCAAATTTAATTGACTAGGCTAAAAAATGCTTTTTTTTTTTAATAAATTTGGTTTAAATAATTTTTTGCCATTATTTATATCTAGAAGATTAAATTACAACTTTAGTCTCTAAACTCTCTAATCTATGTCTAAAAAGTCTCTAACTTGAAAATGTGTCTAATAGATTCTCATAAACTTTCAATTGTGTATTTCATAGTTTTCTAAAGTATCACTTTTTTTTTTTAATAGATTCTTGACACTTTAAAAAATTTTAAGAATTAACTAATCTATTAACTATAACATTGCATTTTATGTCAAAAAAAAATATTCAACATTCAATTTTATGTGTTTAGCAAGTCAAGTATCTTTTAGATACAAAATTGAAAATTTAAGTGCCTATGACACATTTCTTAATGTTCAGGTTTCAAATAGACACTAATTTAAAAATTCGTAAGTTATTAAATATTTTTGAAATTTATGAACTAAATAGACAAAAAAAAAAAAATTATGAACTAAACTTATAACTTCTTCTAGTTTTTATTATTCTATAATTTTGTTTTAAGATATTTCTCGAGTAAATATCAGCATGTACAAACAACTTTGAATTTGTCTCATAAAGAGAACAAAAGTATAGTTCACTTTTCAATGTATAATTCTATCATTTTTGGTCGTGAAGAGGAAAGTAAAGTATATAATATATTTCATCAAAATTCCTTTGACCAAAGAGACTGATTGTGTCTTACCCGTAAACTTATTTTTGGCTAGTTAAAAAAATATTTCAAAATTTCTATACATTTTTTACAACATATTTAAATATTAATTTCTTGTAATAAAAATAAAAAATTAAAAAAAAAAGCACTTTAATTGTTGACACTTTTTCAAAAAAATAAAAAATAAATAAAGTCGGGAGAAAGAAAGAAAAATCCTTAAAAAGTACTATATCTTTGAAGCACTTAATTTGGTGTGAGATATTAGATATTGTGATATATTTATAAAATAAATATTGGAAGATATTTCTTTAGGAGATTTTCTTGTTATGTGGTTATTTACTTGTTCGGTAATACTAAGTTTCAATAATATAGAGAGTGAAATTCTTGAGATTGGCATGGTATCAAACCTTACATAAATACAGGTTTTTTCTTTCTTTAATGGTCACTGTGAATGCAAGGGCAACACCAACTGTGAGGGATTGAAAGTTGACATGGTCTATCATTTACGGGTTGTTTGGGGCTCGTAATAGAATGAGTTTGTAATGTAATGTAATCCAAAACTCATGTTTGGATTGAGAATTTTGAGTCTTTCTTTATTATAGCAAACTCATTTTGTCTCCACAATTTTCAACTGAATCCTCTTTCTTATCATTTTCACACTTCACAATCCTATTTCCATTTCGCCCTTAATATTTCACTCATTTCCCAGTAATTCTTATTACATTCCTACTTTTCAAACAACCCCTAAGGGTCTAGCGATGGATAAGAGAATGTGATTATTTCAATACATCTTTATGGTGAGAACTACAATGAGTAGGCAAGGGCGGTTAATTTTGTTTCATTGACGAGACTATCGAGAAACCAACTAATGACGAGAAGTTTGAAGATTTGGCCACAATTTATTACTTGATGTTGGTGTGGTGGTTGACCATTACTCTTGCTTCTTTTGTGTTAGTGATATCTTATTAAATTTACTTTCACCTATCAACTTAAACTTTTGAGTCAATCAGTGATTTAACAAAGTATCATAGCAAGTTGTCCAAAAAAGTCCTATGTTCAAGCCTTTATTGGAAAATTGAAATAAAATCTTGATATTAACATCGATATTTTAATTCTTTAGTGATATAATATTATTTAACATTTAATAATATTATATCATTATATCCTTAAATCACTTACTTCCGGCTCAACAATTTCTTGATTGAGCTTAATTCTCCTTATGCTTCAATAAGGGTCATGAAGCATTTTCTAGGAGAAAATTTTGGTGTGCGACTTGTACGTGCTAATAAGATAGGGTATAGTTCAAATCGTCACAATCCAGTAATCTAGGCAACATCTTAAGATTGGTCGGGTAACTACAACTTAGCTGCAACAAAATTTGGGTTCTTCGAATTTATTAAAAAAGGAAAAAAGAATGAACGCCAAACTCCAAAGTAAGAACACTTACTTGTGTTGAATAGTTGATGACGACACATTAAATCATGTTAATTATGACTTGTCAATTTTATATGATGTGAGAATATTATAAAGTATTCTTATTAGATTGCCAAATTATAAATATGCGAATGCAAATAAAGTGGTAGATAATGTTGTTCATGTCACACAATTAAAGTTTAATTTAATTTCAATGACTCAATCGAGAATAGTGAATCCAATTGGGATGTGCTCTATTTTTCTTTTTTTTTTTTTTTTTTTTTCCATGGTGTTCCTCAAATGAAAGTGGTAGTTGTGGATGGACATAGTTTGTGTGAGTTGTGGCATCAATGTACAAAGTCACCCCTTTGAAAAAGGTATTGAAAATGAATGAATGTGTGAGTCATGCTAGTAGAAAATTTAATACTAAAGCTTGGTATGTTTGTCAGCATGCAAACAATGTAGAAATAGTTTTCAAATTGCTACAAACAAAACGAGAGTCGTGTATTTAAATTTGTGCATTTGGATTTGTAGGGATCTAAACCAGACAAGTTTGTCTTGTGGAGCTCACTATTTTTTTTAATCACCGCAAATGGCTCTTCTCGTGGTGTTTGGATTCATTTAATCAAAAGCAAAACAAAGGTTAAATTGATGTTCTTTAATTTTGTTGTTATGATTAGACGTCAATTTGGATAAGAGATCAATATTGCACGTAATGATCATGGACCTATTTTTTTTTAGAATGGTATATTATTTGAGACCTCTCGAGGGTTATGAAATATCAATATATACTTTAAATGTTGCAAGTCCAATTCAACAAAGTTGCCTATAAAATTTTAGGGTGAATGTCTGTTCACGGTTTGCCATTTTATAACTCATTAGAGTGTGAATATTTGAACCTTCCTTATAGTCGCAACCAACCAAAATCGGGAGGCATTCATCAAATGGGTGTTCACAATAAATTTTTGCACAAAAAGATGGAAGATATTATTGTCTATTACCACCAACTTGAACATAGTTGAATTAGCATAAGACATACACTCTCAATCAAGAGATCAGTTAATTATTCGAATCTCTCAACCCGAATTGGTTATACTAAAAAAAATATTATTTATTCACTAACATAGAATATGATCCCTTAGTTTAGCATAATTTTAAATTGGTACCTCTAAATTTAAGCATATCTATATGATTTAGTAAATTCTCGTAAATCATCTCTATATTTTATGTGTGTGAGATTACAAAGAAATGAACTAATGTTTTCAATTTGGCTTATTGTGTTAGTTGGTTACAAGTTTTCAATTTGGCTTATTGTGTTAGTTGGTTACAAGTTTTTGACTTCTTGAAAGAGTAAAAAACTATTTAACATATAAATTAAATTGAAACTAAACTTTAACTAAAAGACAAACTTTTAAGTTAAATAATAAGTTTAATTATCCCTCATTCGTCAGATTTGAGTCTATTTTGATTTTAAACTTTCAAAAGTGTTTAATATGTTTCTAAATTTTCAATTTTATGTCTAATAAGCCCATGAACTTTAAATTTTGTGTATAATTAGGTTACTGAGAAAACTCGAAATTTTGATCTATGAGATACAAATTTGAATTTCATGTCTAATGGAATAACCTTATACTTTCAATTTAGGGATTGTTTGGCTCAAGGAGTTGGGAGGGGACTTATGGGTGGGAAAATTTCCCACACTACGTGGACTAAAATTTTTTCCATGTTTTCTCCATTTATTATGTGTCACGTCAGCATTTTTTTAAAAGATATGGTGGAGTCCACTAACATTAATGAAGACAATTTTCAAGTGTAAATAAAAGAAGCATGATATTATGAGAGTACTAGAAATCATGGTGAAGTTCGTAAGTTTCACGACTAATGAAAACATCAATCTTATGTCTTATTAATTTCTTATATTGTGGTCTACAAAGTTTGCAACTCGCCTTGGCCTTCACAACGTTGCTCCTTGCCTCAGACGCCCTCATAATGTCTAATAAATCTATAGTTTAAAAGATTGAGAAGTTTACCAAATAATCAAAACCGTCATGAGTTGAAAGATTAAATTTTTGTAACTTAACGAAACTCTTAAAAATAATCATATGGACCAAATTAAATTTATGTAGCTGATTTGAATTAAGAAGGAGTGAAAAGGAAACCAAGGGAGGGGGGGGCCATGTACTAGAAGGATAAGAAAAGGAATGATTATAGCAATCTGAAAAAATGATAGCAATTTGATGCGATCAACCGACTTTCCATTCTTAAAGTAAAAATTTGAAAGTTATAAACTAAAACTAAAACAATACTCATAAGATTAAGACATTGGAAATTTCATAATTTCCATTGGCCATATTTCACCATCACCTTTTCTTCACTAAGCCCCAATTTTTTTAATGCAATTTGGATACTTTAACCTCAATCATTTTCACATATATAAAAAAAATTCTTATAATTACTTAATTCATTAAGGCATTAAGGATTTCATTACCAATTTAAGTGGTAGGGTTACATTCCAATATTAAATTCCAATTGAAAATAAATATCCTATATTTTGATCGTGGTTGAAGTTTAATCACATTCACTCTCATTTGGTCCTTAAAATGTTCGTATGTTCTATTTTAGTTCTTCAACTTTTAAGTTTTGTGTAAAAATGTGATTAATTTTATTTGATGAAAATCTAATGTCAAGGACGTCCATAAAATTTATGTTTTATTATATTATTATTATTATTTTATTTTTTGCTTGCAAAGTTTAGGAATTGAATTAAAACATGTAAAGTTTTTAGATCAAAATAGAAATTTAATTTTAAATCACCTAAAATGAATTATACCGATTGAGTATTTAAAACCCTATACACTCCCAAGACAACAGATATCATATTTCATTTATAGACTTTAATTTTCCATCTTTAATTAACCACATACTTTTTAACAATAAGAACCATATAAAATCACCCCAAGATTTAGGAATATTATTGACTTTTATGTCTTGACATATATATATTATCTTAAATAGAAAATTTTTAAATTAAAAAAAAAAATTAGACAGACACCCCATTGTTAGTTTTTTTCTCTCTCCCTTTTTGGTAAATAAAAAGATTTTATGTGTTTATTAGCTAAACATTTTACTTACTTTTTTTCTTTAATGTTTTAAATCTCAAATTTCAATATATATTATGGACATAAAACAAAATCTTCTTTAATTATTGGATATGTTTTAAAAGAAAGTATGGTAATAGACTTAAAATGAAGTCAACTATAAATAGTGAGTGTGTTAAAAGAAAGTAATTAGGCATGAGGAAATGATAAATGAATGAAAAGAAAACTATAAATAAATAAAACTATGGTAGGGGAGAGACATAATGACAATTAGATCAAACTCCAATCAATACTATTGTGGGCTGTTTGGTTGGCTAGACTATTCACACTATGGAGCTTGCCCATCTTAGCCAATTAATAGTTATAAATGATTATATCAAAGATACCATTTATTTTAAGAAATAAAAAAATTAAAGGGTTGTTTTGAAATATAGCAAAATGAATTAAAATATTAATAAATATAGTTAAATGTCAAGTCTATCACTGATAGACTACTATTATTTATCACTATCTATGAATACTAGACTCTAATAGATGTCTATCGTTGTCTATCACTAATAGACAATAATATTTTGTTATATTTGCTATATTAGTTCATTATTCTTTTCTTTTGCTTTTTCAATATAATAATTCTAACATTTCATATAGATTTTTTTTTTCTTTTATATTCGTGAGTGTCCGGGCCAGCTTGCGCGCACCTCAACTAATCTCATAGGACAACCCGCCTGACCCTACAACATTTGGGTGTCCAAGAAACCCGTAGCGTATTAAATCCTAAGTAGGTGGTCATCATGGATTGAACTCATGACCCCTAATGTTGAAAAATATAATAATTCTAATATTTCATATAGACTTTTAAATTATCTAAATGAAAAAACAATGCTAATGTTGAAAAATATTTAGGATTGAGAATTTGAACCTCTAATTTCTTAACAATTTTACAAAAAAACAATCAAACAACCATTTTTAAATATGCTCAATTTAGAACAACTCATTCTCGATCTTCAACCATGACAAATAATATGATGTGGAAAACATGTCATTGAATGTCCTTAACATAAATCACACATCCATATCATCAAAATTCATGCATACATAGTCTGAGCTCACGTGTTCAAGAACTCAACCAATATACAACCACCCTAACCTAATACTATACATCTTCCTCAATGTATATAGAGAAATAAAATGCAAGGACAATCGATAATGAGAACAGAAAACCTCCCCTGAAATTGAACGTGCATGAAACAATGGGAGGAGCCCGCTCCTCCAAAGATTTTCTTTTCCATCAAGAGATCTAAACGTTACCTTAAAAATAAATAAAAGAAATTAAAACCAAAAAAAGCTAAGCTATGATAAATAAAGGACCCACATTGCAAAAACTACCCTTGAAGTATGGTGGTGGCTGCAATTACACCCTCAAACTTTCAAGTCCTCAAACTTCTATAAGTGTCAAAATTGGATCCTTAAACTTATAATAAGTATAGAAATTGGACCAACAAATGATATAATTAAACTTTTAAGTTTATACCAAATGTTACAATTTATATAATTATATAAGTTTTAGTGTCTAATTTTAATACTTATATAAGTTTGAGAGCTTAATTTTTACAATTAAAAGTTTTAAGGTATAATTGCAACTACCACCAACTTTAGGGGTGATTTTTGCAATTTGCCCAAAAATAAATAACTGAAAGTGAAAAATTAAAGATTTTCTACACTAATTAGGTATCTCATTATTCTATGTGTTTACAACTTTTTTTTTTTAGTACAATAGGAGTTGTTGGAAGGATTCAATTCATAGAGTTCGTGATCGCTAACACATACAAATACCAATTAAACCATGTTCTCTTTAGAACGTTTACAATCATTTACTTTTCAAAATTCATCTATGAAATTATTACATCAACAAAATGCATGTTTTCTCTAGTGGTTTTGTTACCTCTAACAACCAAATCTAAACAAAAGAAGGAACTCAAAAGTGAACATGTAGTTGACTTTTTTTACCTTGATTAATTAAGTGGGATCATTCATAACCACACAATCTCAATATTATATAAAGTTTGAAAATATTTCAATATTATTGTGGATAAGTACCATGTATATACTTAAAAAGCTTTGAAACTTTACTTACTTAAAGTCAATCACCCATTTTATGTCTTGGTCGGCTATCAAATTTCCCTCTATCATGGATTGGCGGTTCCAACACTTATATGCTTCCTAAGTGGTCTCAATAGGATTTTCCTTTTTTAATAATAATAATTAGGATAAAATACCATTTTAATTTTTATCGGTGTGTTCAATTTTAGTCTCGATGCTTTCAGATGTCCAATTTTAGTTGATGTACTTTCAATAAATCTTAAAGTTAGTCTTCTACTGCTTCTTTATTGTTATTTTTTTCAAAAGCTTTTTGTTATCTATTAACATTATGAGTATAGATTTTGAAAAACAACATATTATATTTTCAAACATGGAAATTTATTATTATTTAGCGAATTTTGATTAAAAAAAAAATCAAGTTTGAGGAACTACATCTAAAATATATTGAAAGTACAACAACTAAAATTGGACATTTGAAATTACATTGACTAAAATTGAGTAAATTTCAAGGTACAATGTCCAAAATGGTACTCTAACCTAATAATTATTGTCTTGAAAGGTTTGGTACACATATTCAAGCTTTTTTACTTCTAAAATAAATGAGTGTGCTTATGTCCCCTTATTATCAACTATTTTCTAGGGGTGATGTTAATAGAAATGTCAATGTCTTCATTTTATAGAAATATCAATGAAAATATTGATAAAGTATCATTGTCAATTAAGATGTCGATGTTTCAATATTGTAGGAATGTCAATAAAAATATCGATAAAATGTTAATACGGCCATGCATTTTTCTTATTAAAAAATGTTTAAATTAACAAACAAGTATTATCGTTTAATATAAATTTTAAATTTATTATTATTAACTGTGTCGATTCACAATAGTATAATTTTACTCATATATTTTTTTTTGTTATATTCTATTGATCTTTTTATGATATAAGAAATGTCGATTCACTCGTCATTTCAATATCAAGTCCGTTGACATATGGAAAAAGCCAATGATAATATCAATTGTGTCAAGCAAATGTTGACATGACAAATAACGTGATGTTATATGAATAATAGAATAAAATACGTGATAGAAGTTTTATCGCTCAAACGATAAACGTCTATCGTTGTCTATTGCTGATAGACAATGAAAATTTTCTATATTTGTAAATAATTTGGCTAATCTTACTATATTTGAAAACAGTCTAACGAATTAAGACTTTTTAATAGAAAATGTATAAACAATATGCATCAAGAATGAAATTAAAAAAAAAAAAAAAAACTTTTTTTAATAGAAAATCTATAAACAAATTGTGTTTTAAAAGGGATTACAAGTGTATTAAGACATTATTGGTCTTCAAATAAGATGAATGATCACTAACTCACCTTGTGTGGTTTTGATAATATATTTATAAGGTTTAATTTAGTTTATAAATCTTTGAAAATGTTATTTGTAATATGCAACTTACCCATGTCTAGAACTAGATTATATTAATCTTAGAGTTTTATGTTGAGCCAATTTTTTTTTGTCATATATATTTTCGGAAAATAGTTTATTATGTGAATTTTCATCAACAGAAATTAGTTTTTTTTTTTAAAATAAAAATATTGATATATTCAACGAATTATTGAGATGTTGAAAGCTGAAAATTAGATGGTATGAAGATGTTGTTTAGAGATTATAGATATTATATCACATTTTTAATTTTTTGACGGATGATTTTGGATCGAATAGTTAAATTTAAAATTTAATGGAAAAAGAAAGCATATCGATGTTACGACAAGACATATTATATTGAGCTAAGGAAGGGAGTTGGACCTTTGGGCCAGCTCATCTTTTTGCATCATCCGTGGCCTCTGAGGCCGACCACCTCATCCTTCAACACATTATGCATGTCCAGCATGCCCCCATTCTAGAATTGAGTGAAACGACATGAAATAATATATTTATTAACATTGTTTCATCCTATTTAATATAATTTTGTATTTTAAAATTTTAAATTGAAATTTTGGATACATTGAAAACACAAAAATGTTATTTTTTTAGAATTTACACGAAAATAGTTTTAAAAAACATAATTCAAATTACTTGACCAAACACATATCTCTTGGACTAAGTGAATCTTGAAACATAAAACAAAAACCAGATTCTCTACCAAAAAGGTTTTGAAGGCTCGTTTATATTGCAAATATTGTTTATAGATATGAATATTAAATATTTAAGATTTAAATGCCTTGAATATATAATTAAAGTTCATGTTTGGATGTGTAGGATAACTAATATTTGGTATATTTAAAAAATGATAATTTTAAGAGACTAAAGTTTACTAGTTATCAAACTTGACATCTATTCAGTAGGACTTTTAAATGGTTATTGTTGGGGATCCTATGTTTGAAAGATGGGGAAATCTCAAAATTTTACTAAGATACATGAGTTATTTCTCTCATTACTAATTGACTTTACGATGGAACTCTATGTTTATCTAATAGTTATATGTCTTGATTACAATCATTTATTTTAAAGTTGATAGACCAAGTAAGATATATATATATATATAATAAACATATAAGGTCACATAAAAATATAATTAAGATGAAATAATAAAATGTACCATTTTAAAAGTAAATCTCCAGTAGAATCACCAAACTGTCGTTATAAGTTTGTGACATAGAGCATCCAACTTTGTTCCCAAGTGGAGAAAAATGTAGTTGCCACCAATCTTGATTTAGTGGGCATGATTAAACTCGAAATAAGCTAAAATAGTCTACAAATAAAAATAAAAAAACGAGTGCAAGAGTGTTTTCCATGATAAAGATATTAGCACCTCATTACATTTGTTCAAAGAACAAAATTTTCATTTTCTCATGTTAATTTAAGGAAAATTAGTCTTTCAAAAAAGAAGATTTTATTTTGATTTTTAAATGTCGAATGTTTTATTGATCATTATTAAAATAAATCATGAAAAATAATTATGAGTGACATAAAATCCTAAAAAACCTATTTGAATTTAATTTGGCATTTTAAAATAAATGAGTCATCTTAAATATAGAAAAAAAAAATACTTACATACATGCATCCAAACTACACTTAAAAAAAAAGTTCTTTGTGTGTGATGGAGTGTGGTGCATAAAGATGAGTGCATCTAGGAGTTCAAAAACAGTTGGCTATAGTGGAGTGATCTATAGTTAATGAATGAAAACTAATTAATTGAAGAGTTTAATTAATTCATTTTGAATTATTTGGAGTTTATAAAGGTTCATGAGCCCTTGCTACCTCATATAAATAATTAGGGATAAGTTTCGATGAACGAAAATTGGAAACTTTCAAACTAATTTTAATATATTTTGATTTATTAATGAGAAAAAATATATTTAATGTATTTGATATGTTAAATATCAAATAAAAAAATATTAATGTATTAAGATAAATTAATAAAAATGATATGTATATAATTTAGATTAAATTCAAATAAGAAAATATATTAGGAGAGTTAAAATATTTAAAAAATATTTCAATAGTTTAAATGTATTTATTTTAATATCAAATATATAAATATAATTTAATCAGGGTTGACCCTCTGTGGTCACTATAAATAGAATCTTTATGGGTTAAGCTAATTGAATTCTACTTATAGAGAAAAGAGTTTGTAGAGATGGAGATTCGACCTCAATGAAGTTGGAGCACGAGGAGATATAAGCCCGTCAACATGTTTTTCATTATATTTTTATGTATTTATATACTCAAACCTTGTCTATTTTAGTTTAATTCGAAATAAACTCAAAGTGATCCAATATTTGATTGGAACTATCCCTTCATTTTTATCATAAAACTTGGTGCTCAAAGTTTTATTTTGTTTGCTTGTTTAATCTTTCTAGGTAGGTTAGTTTTTATTTTTATTTATTTATTTATTTTTTTAATGAGACTCTTGATCTAATTAGACTCTTGATGTTTTGTGGATTACTCTAATCTCTAAGACCTTTTTAATGGATTTTGGGTAGGTTTGATCCTGAAAAGCATGTTTCTTTTCTTTCGTTTCATTTTAATATGTCATGATGATGAAATTTAGAGCATATTTTTACTCAATAATACTTTGAAGTTTTCAAATTCATGAATTCCATTAGTCTTTTTCTTTGTAAAACCTTTCAAGTCTAAACTTCCTCACATTTAACCTACTTGACATATTTATGAGAGTTTAGCTTTTATAATTTGCAAGCCAGACCCAAAGCCATTTTGAAACATTCAAAGTAGTCAATGAGGACATTGTCATTATTAAGTTTTTTTTGGGGAGTTTTTTTTGGAGAAAGAGAGAGTAAAGGGAGATACTCCTCCTTTTTTGGTCGACGATGTAACAAAAAGGGCATTCATGACATCCATAGATTGTCACTGCATAAAAAGATGACTTAAAAATGAGTATTAAGTAAACAAGTTTAATAGAAGACTCTTGCTTGTAATTAGATATTTTTATCATAAAGTGTTAGTGAGCTAGAACGAAGATAAGAATGACACCAAAGTTATAGAAAAAGCAAGGAAAAGAAAAAGAAAAAAAAAAAAAAAAAAAAAGAAAAACCTAGCAGTCCAACAAGTTTGGAAAAAACTTAAAAGTATGTTGTGTAATAAGGTTAGACTTCAAATTTAGCTTGCTTAGCAAGGAGGTCCACCCTAGGCTCAATGACTAAAGGTTAGGAGGAGTAAATGTGGTGGCTAGGGTAAATTTCCTAGGGATTCAGTCTCGTGATGCTCTAAGAATGAGTTGGCTTGACTAATATAGTTTGTTTTGTCGCCGATGTATTTATGTTAATTTCTTCATTGAGTTTAATGATTAACTTGTTAATTTGAACATTTAAGTAATTATAACATGGAAGTTGCATCTTAATGTTGAGAATGTTAGAACAATATCACAAATTTTATTAAGAAATATGAGACTAAGGATTTATAAATAGTATGTCATGTGACCTTATAAATAAAACACTAAATCTTGTTAGTTCTAGAAAACTTTACATTTAAATGTTCTATATTACAGGAAATTTATCCTGAGAGGTCATTTGGATGGTTCGGTTCGTGCGAAATTTCCGCCAAAGTGGAGCACTTATGGATCAACTGGAGCAATTGGGCTAAAAAAGATCCAAAATGACTAGATTGCCCCTAGGGAAGAGCATTACAAGGCTAGGCAACGGTTTGAAGCAACATTGCAAGGCAGTGGTGCAGCGTTGCGACACTAGCCTGTAACGTTTCAACGCTATCGAAGATGAAAGATACTTAGGGTTGCTCGATGTTATGGTGTGCTGGGGATTGATGCTTGCAATGTTGCAATGGTACCCAACATCGCGAGGGTATCGACTTTAGTATATATAGTTCTGTTTCATTTGTTGAAGAGAGAGGGGTTCCACCCCGACCTCGGAGCCACTTTCTTTATAAATCCTTCATCTATTTTCATTTTTACTGTAGTTTTAGATTGAGCATTTTATTTGTAATATTTCTAGACAAGGCAAGCCTTGGTGACATCGTCCCGACATGGAGCTAAGGTTAGTTTTGTTTAGTTGAGGGAGTTAGATGAACCCATTTGTATTCTTGTGAGAATTTTGAGCTTAATTTCATTATCTTTCTTCCAAATATTCTTCAATATATGCTTTAATTTCTTTAGCATGTATGAATGATTTGGATTGACACCCTAATTGTGAATGCATGTCTAATTGCTATGAATTGATACATGATCTGTAAATTGTTGTGTTTTCAATTGCCAAAGTAGCAAGAATCAAATTGTGTGTGTTGTCTTTTACAACTTCTCATGGGTATATAGCTTGCATGATTGATTTAGGACTAAAGAAGAAATCAATTAATTAGCTGGGCCTTTTCTAACAATTAATCATAGTACTTCTCTAGACTTGGATACTAGTGTTAGATTAACATGGATTTTTTTTTTTTTTTTTTAAGAAAATTGACGTAGAATGTTGGTTTAACTTTTAGTTTAATTAAGGTGCGAGTCTTAATTAATGAATTTGGATTAATTCGCCTTTTTCGCATAAAGTAAACTGCAAATTTGTGATTTTAATGGATTTAATCTTACATTGGTATACCAAATACAAAAAACGATTAAGATAACCACTTGTTACGCTCTAGATATATTTTTTTTAAAAAAAACCCTAAATAACCTAAAGTTAAAACTAGTTTTGAAAAATTATGAAGGGTATTTTAGTCAAAAAGTGATGATATTTTCTTCAACCCGTTGAAATTCTCGGGCAGTACGGGCAGAACGGGGCTTAAAGCATAGAGATATTTCTTCTTGTAAAACCCAAAACCCTACTTCCCTCCCTTTCTCTCTCTCTTCCACTCTCATTCCCCTGCTAGTGTTATCTCATACTATTTACTTTCTCTCTCTTCCACTCTTCAAAATTCTCTTACTCTGTTCTTTCTTCACCATACACACGCTCTTCATTCTCCGCCGCTTCAATTCAACCACTCATAGTGGAATTCACTGAATTCAACCAAGCTTAATCATGTGAGCAACCGCTGTTGCACTTCTGTTTCACAGGTAATTTTCACAATTCCTTTTGTTTATGCTTCTGGAATTATGGTTGGTAATGAAGGGGAGCCGATACTGGAGTTGAGGCCGGGGATGCCAGTGTTTCAATCGAACTTTAGTGTGGAACTGAGGTCGGCACTGTGAAATGACTGAGTTTCCAGCATATGGAGTTATAATTTTATTGTGTTGTTTGTTTTGGAGAATATGCACATTGCGTGTATGGAGTTGTTCATATAAATTATTCTGAAAGAATTCTGAACAGTCTAGTTTTTGACTTTATTGATTGTGTCCGCCTGCGTTGGCTTTTGATTTCCTTTTCTTGGGCGTGTTTTTCTTCTTTGCTGGCTGTGTTCTATTTTTGAATTTATTTTCTGTCATAATATGCAGATGGTGGTATGGATTAAACAAATGTTGGCTTGATTGTGCTTATTTTGACCTGAATGTTTTCACAAGCCTCAAGGATTGTCATAAACTCAAAATTTTTAACGTTCATTTGTTTTGACTTTGTTACTTTGTCTACAACGGCTAGATTGTATTTATTAACTAACACTCAGTTTTAACTCTTTTTGGTTGGTTGGCCTTCGAACTTTCTTGCAGTATCTATCTAGGGAAATGGAATTTAGGAGGAAAATGACTCAACGGCTCCAAGCCCTAAAACTATACTATACATGATTTTTGCGGGAACTCACCAAAGAAATTCATCTTTTACCTTCCAAATGGATCAAAGAGAAACCAAAGTGAGAAAGGTATTCAAAATGTTTATGCTAATTGGCCTTGCTTCAGCGTTTTTGCCATCTTCCATATCCTTATTTTTTGACATCTTTTGTGCGGCATAATTTTAGGTTTCAAAGCAAGCTAGTTCAGTCCATGCAGATTGCTGTGGGAAGATGGCTGCTCCAATTAAAACTCATGGTATTGGAAAAGGTTTGATGACAGTTTGGCAGGCAACAAATCCTAATGCTGGGGATTTTCCCACTGGTACAATTTTTGGTGGCCGAAAATTTATGGATGTATCTCCAGTTTCAACTTCTTCATCTGAACAATCATTACGGCAAGGAAAACGACCAGCACGAAAAGCTAAAATAAAGGTAACTTGAGTAGTTCTTATTCCTGGTTTTTATTTTTCCTTTAGTATATTTAATTTAGAATATTACAATACTTGTTACCTTTAAATAAATATGGTTGCTGATGGGAAGTTTCCTACATATAAACAGGGAAGGCTGGGATCCAAAGTACAGGGAAAGAGAAAACCATTAATAAAAACCAGACGGGTAAATTTATGTAGTATATGTATTACTTATTTATATCTGTTTCCTTAGCAATTAGTCATCCTCTGTTTGCTTGGGTTCCTGTTGTGTTCCAGGTGGAACGCAACGGAGAAAAGAGTCAACAGCGATTATGCCATGAAAAATGTGAACTTGCTTGGGAAGAAATGAAATCTCAAGGATGCGTAGACCAATTTGCTATACTTGTAGATGATGAAGAGTTGGAGCTCAGAGAGTTGCAAGCAGGAAAACATATTATGGCTTCTTGTGATCACTTCATGACAAATGGTGTTAATAGTTGCTCACTTTGTAAAGGTGAAGGAAGAACCTGACAATATAATATTTATCTACTACATTTTTAGACTTTTCTTTCAGTGGCATCTTTAAGTAAAAGACTGAAGCTGAGGATAATTCTGAAGATTCCATCTCTGTGGTTCTTAATCTGCAAACTTGTGTGATTTTGAAAATTATTGAGAGAACCACGTTCAATTTTTGGGCACCTTCTAGTAGAGCTTTTAGGTAGAAATCTCCAACAGATTCTTAGCTTCCACTAGGTGCACCCTGGTTCCCTTGGTCATCCTTTGTTAAATCATTAGTGTACCCAAGCCCACGGGCGAATTTACTCTTAGTCCAGCTGGTTTTTAGTTTTTCCTTTCTTGGAACCTGTGGAGATTTAGGAGAATTTTTAAAGGTTATGAAAGACGAGTTTTGTGGTAAACTAACCTTAATGGTTGCTTAGTAAGAATTTCTGTGTTTTCAAAAGAGGTAGGTTGACTTTAGATTTAATCTTTTTGACGTGCCACTATTCCACTTCCTCTCGAACTAATGGTGTTATATCACTGGAATGGTTGCAAGCCCTTTTGATTTTTAATATTCTTCTTCTACTGTTAATTTATTGTGGCCACTCACCTGACAATCAATATTTAATTTGACTTTTGGTCTTTTTTATGGGCTGTGATACTCAGGGGCGAACTTCTTGTCCACCTGTTGTTGCACTTTTGCTCCTTTTCTAAGTTAATGACAATGAATGAAATATATGTTGTTTTTGGAAAGAAAAGTTGTTTCTATTTAAATATGAAGGAGATCCTTGGAATACCATCTCTAATAATATTTTATATTTTCAGATATGCTGGCCAAGTTTCCTCCAAATTCTGTGAAGATGAAACAACCATTTGGCATGCAACCTTGGGATTCATCTATAGACATCAGCAAGAAACTATTCAAGGTTCATATTAAAAATTATGGAGTCGATTCTTGTCTGTTTAGTTCAATGAATAGGTGTCTCCAGTATGCCCCATCCTCTCCTCAATCGGAAATGTTTTAATTTGCTAGCATTGATACATGGTTTTTTTTTCTTGGAAACATCCCTTGGGATGAAATCCTTTTAATCCTTGCCCTGTAATTGTCCTTTTTTTTTTTTTTTTCCTTTCTCTTATTAAGATAAAAATGTTTAGGGTTTATTAAGATAAGCATTTTAGGGTTTATTAAGATAAGAATGTTAGCTATGTTATTTATTTATTTATTTTTATTATTATTATTATTATTATATTTTTTTCCTTCCTGTTGCGGTTTTTCTTTCACTTCCTCCATGACTTTCTTCTTTATGATATTTTTTAATAATTAATTTCCTTTGCAACAGGATGTATTGTCTTGTCCATAATGTACCTGTGAGTCCTGGTTATTTGTATGTTTAGAAAAGTAGCATTTCTAACCCAACTTAGAGAGATTGAGTTGAAATGAGTTGAAGTCATGGTGGTCATCTATATGCGATTTACCATCCTATAAGTTTTCTTGGCATCTAAACTAAATGTAGTAAGACGGTGGTCCAGTGAGAATAGTTGAGGTGTGCGTAAACTCTCTCAAACACTCACGAATATCAATACAAAAAAAAAAGAACGAAAGAAAAGTAGCATTTCTTCTAAATAACCTTTCCATGAAGATGGAAACATCTGTAACATAATTTTGATTGGGTAGTGTTTTTATTTGTTTTATTGTTATTATCTTTTGAATATAAGAAACAAATTTCGTTTAAGGACTAATAAACAAGAGAAACCAAGAATTAAAGTTCCTCCAATTAGGACAAACAATTACAAAGAGTTATTATAACGATTCTTCCTCTTGTTTCATGTTTTAAAATAGAATGTGTTTTTGCACTTCCTTGAGAATTTTTATTTTAATATTATTATTATTATTATTATTATTATTATTATGTATTAATGAAACTTTTGTTTCTTATTGAAAAGCAAGAAGAATAAGAATAAAAGCTTGATGAGATTGCATTGGGAAGTTTATCAAGTCAATTGAAATGATTCTTCCTCTTGTTTCTAATTAGAATGTGCTTTTGCTGTTTCTTATCCGAAAAAACCAAAAAAAATGTGCTTTTGTACTTCCTTGAGAATTTTTATTTTATTATTATTATTGTTATTATTATTATCATTGTAATGATTCTTCCTCTTGTTTCTAATTAGAATGTGCTTTTGTACTTCCTTGAGAATTTTTATTTATTTTTATTACTATTTTAGTGTATCATTGAAATTTTTGTTTCTCATAAAATAACAAAAAGAATAAAAATAAAAGGTTGATGAGTGATTACATTTGGAAGTTTATCAAGTTAGTTGAAATGAGAAGATTAAACTTTTGGTTTTTAATTTTCGCAGGTCTTCAATTTTCTATGTACATACGCCATTACATTAGGCATATGCCCCTTCACCCTTGATGAGTTTGCTCAAGCATTTCTTGACAAGGTTAAATATCCTCTTTAATCTTGTCCTTTCCTATAAGAAAGCTTTCTGGTAGAGATTATGAATTTTAGTCTTGACATTTACACCTTTTTCTGGTTTTGTTTTTCTTGTAATTGCAGAATTCGATCGTACTTGGAAAGATTCACGTGGCCCTTCTCAAACTACTATTTTGTGATATTGAGGCGGAACTTAGCAATGCATATTTGACTCCTCTGAGCAAGTCTTGCAAATTTCTTGCTTTAGTTCATTCGGTCAGTATTTCATGACAAAGAGAGCTACTTTTATTGAGAACAAATGAAACTGACATTTAGTTATTAGCATGTTTTCTTAGTGCACTATGAATTTAGAGTGCTTTTAAAAATGTGAAGAAAGCACCTGTGCTTATAAGCTATATGTTTCTTATTTTCACTATTCTGAAGCTTGGAAGTCAAGATTTTGCTCTTGAGGTATGGAAGAAATCATTGAACCCTTTAACATGGACGGAAATACTACGGCAAGTGTTGGTTGCAGCTGGTTTTTGTTCTAAGCAAGGTGCACTGCAAAAGGAGACCTTTTCTAAGGTATTCAGTTTTCATACTTTTCTGCTTCACTGTCACCAGCTGTTCCATATTATTTCATAGGAGCCTATGCGTTGGAGTAATTCACAATTTTTTTGATTTTCAATATTCAGGTATCTTGTTGTTTTCGGTGATGGAAGTTTGGTTTGTTCATATCCTATGTGATGCCTGTTCATCCATAGTTTTGTAACCTTGCTTTTTCAGTGAAATTTTTAGATTTAGTATTAATATAGTTATATAGGCTGTATTCTTATCTACAATTAAAAGGATATTGGACAGGTTATGTAGGAGAGTCAGAGCCATCTTCACCCCAGTTACTTCTGAAGTAAATTACCCATAGAGTGGCTACGGAGATTTGAACATTGGTCATACTATGACATTGTGTGACTTTGGCAGTACATATTACACAAGGATAAATGCTTTTTATTTTGTACTTTGACTTTATCCTAAATGCCTTTATTAGAATCTTGGAAGGATGAAGGTTCCATTTAGCTTTCAAGTTTCAATCATATTTGATTTGATAGATATGTAAAGCTTTTCCAATGCTCTTGGATCGATACAATTTTAATCCAACCCAAATAACCCTACAGCTTAACATAAGGCCAAGCAGAGAACCTAAGAAATGCAGCCCGAACCTTGGAGATCCAAAACCTGAACCACTCTTGTCCTTTTGGTCTGTTTTATTATAAACTTAATGTCAGCAAGTTTGATTTTGTGAATGGTTCACTTTGTTCTGTTTTATTGTAAACTTTCGTGAGTATCCTTCATTCTTGTTCTTTTTCTAGGAAATGGACCTTATGTCTAAATATGGTCTGCAACGTGGAACCTTGAAGGGTGAATTATTTTTAATTTTATCAGAGCAAGGAAACAATGGGATCAAAGTTTCTGATTTGACAAGGGAGTCAAAGGTATGTAACAATATTGAGACAAATATGGATTACTTCATTGTCATTATTATAGTTGTTGAAAAAAGGTGGACATCAAAGTACAAACTGCCATATTGATCCATTTGACATCGATCTTGTCTTGAAGATTGTTGATCTGAATGTTGCCGGCACTACTGAAGAACTGGAGCTTCAAATATGTTCCACTTTGTCCAGTGATATAACTTTATTTGAAAAGATATCTTCATCTGCATATCGTCTCCGGCCTAGTCCTGCTGCGATGGATGTTGATGAATTTCAGTCGGACACTGATTTTGGAAGTGTAGATGACATGGCAGCTAGTACATCAATATGCAGCAGTAGTTATGATTCTGAATGTGATTCAGAAAAATTGTGTTCTCAAAGATTTAACATTAAGAAATCCAAAAACGAAAACCTGACTGTTTCCACAGAGATTGATGTAAGCCATCCGGGTGAAGCATGGCTGTTAGGACTGATGGAAGATGAATATTCAGGTTTAAGCATTGAAGAGAAGTTGAATGCATTGGTGGCTTTAATTGATCTTCTTTCTTACGGATCAAGTATTAGGCCAAAGGTACAGTATTCTATCTTGTAAGGGTCCTTTTTCCTAGTGTTTTCATCATAATTTTGTGATATTTGGTTACTCGTGAAAGACATTGATGAGTGTTTGTATTTATATCTTGAAGTTCAAAATCTATTTTTACTTTGTTAGATTTTTCTCTAAGAATTTCTTTCGTATTTAGAAAGTTAAAGAAGACCTACTCTGCCTCCATTATATGAAAATTTATTTTTATCTGGGAGAAGAAATTATTCATTGAAGCCTGCAGGGAAAGTTTTCAAGGCTACTTTATTCTATTATAGTTTGGCGCTTGTGGGCAGTAAACTTAGAAGCCTGTCTATTTTATATTTCTTTGGTATGCTGTTTCATGGTTTAAGGTGTAGTACTCTAAGACTTTGCAATATGATAGGGTACGTCTACATCCTGTGGCATTGGTGATTATGCTTCCAACATTCGACACTATGGTTCTGGAGCAAAAATAAAGAAGTCTTCTGTCAGGGGACACAACGTGTCAAGATCATTCTTGACTAGTTCAGGACAGTTGCATAGTGCAAGTATCAGATATGCTTCATTGGAACATCATCCTATCGATTCAGCAACAGCAATCTCAAAGTTCCAAGAGAACTCAGTAAGTCAAGGAAAGGGTTTAGACAAGATGAAAAATGCTATTTACTTGCATCCAATGCAATCTATCTTTTTAGGTTCTGATCGTAGGTATAATAGATATTGGCTTTTTCTTGGTCCTTGTAATGCATCTGATCCTGGTCATAGGAGGGTTTATTTTGAATCTTCAGAGGATGGCCATTGGGAAGTGATTGATACAAAAGAGGTAATATGCTGTCAATTTTATGACAAGTTTCCCTATCATAGATTCAATATTTTCCAACAAGTGTTATATTAATTATTGTTCTGTTTTCTATTCTTAATGTAGGCTTTGTGTGCCTTGTTATCTGTGTTGGATGATCGAGGTAAGCGGGAAGCGTTCCTCATTGAATCTCTTGAGAAGCGTGTGGCATTTCTATGTGAAGCCATGTCAAATAGTAGCACTAGGAATCTTGTGAGCAGGAGCTTTACACAATCTGATATGGATAGGAATAGAGAAAGCAGTTATTCTCCTGTGTCTGATGTTGATAATAGCCTAAACCAAGCTGAGACTACTGGCGATAAGTTGCCTTTAAGTAGTGCTATAGTTCTTGAAGTTAAAAGAAAGGGAGAAGAAGAAAAGCAAAGCTGGAGTCGTCTCCAGGCATTTGATTCATGGGTATGGAATTTCTTCTACCATGCACTTTATGCTGTCAGGCATGGTAGAAGGTCCTATCTTGATTCACTTGCTAGATGTGAACGTTGCCATGATTTGTATTGGAGAGATGAGAAACATTGTAAAGTTTGCCATATTACCTTTGAGCTTGACATCAACCTGGAGGAAAGATATACCATTCATAGGGCAACTTGCCGAGAAAAAGAGGATGACGATGTATTTCCAAAGCATAAGGTTTTATCATCACAGTTCCAAGCGTTAAAAGCTGGAGTTCATGCAATTGAGGTATTTCATTTCATTTTATTATTTTTTTTTGGAGATGTGCTTTTGGAGTTGGTTAGATTTAAGTCCTCCTTATTGGGTGTCTGGTTATCGGTCTTTTTGTAAATTCCAGCTTATTCGCATTCTTTTAGATTGGGATCCTTTCTTGTAATTAGGTTTTATCATGACAGTTCCAAGCGTTGGGCTTATTTTTTCTATATCGTACATTTTTTTTCCATATTTCTCAATTAAGAAAAGGAAAAAGAAAAAACTAGTTTTCAAGTACTCTCTTTCTTGTGGTTGTTAGTACTGACATGACTTTTATCATAAAATTCATGAAGAAAATCGGTTTGTATTTCCTTTTTGGCTTTTTATATTTTTATTTTCTGGAATCACATATTTCATTAAAAGACCTTCATTCGTATAACTGATGTTGTGCTCCGGAATATGAAACAATATATTACTCACAAAAAGTAGAACCATCTTAGGGCCGGGGTAGACACAACCCCCACCCAAAGGCTACAAAGAAACAGAAGACTACAACAAAAGAGCTTTCCAATCATTCTTTAGTTTGCTTTTGCTTTTCACGGTTCCAAATATTTCTGTTTGCAATAAACCATCATGGGTTGGCCTAGTGGTAAAAATAAGACATAGTCTCAATAAATGACTAAGAGGTCAAGGGTTCAATCCATGTTGACCACCTACCTAGGAATTAATTTTTTTTAGTTTTCTTGACATCCAAATGTTGTAGGATCAGGTGGGTTGTCCTGTGAGATTAGTCGAGGTGCACATAAGCTAGCCTGGACACTCAAGGATATTAAAAAAAAAAAAAGAGATTCTCTTTACAATTCAACGCGTTTGGAATGTACTTCTATGTTTCAGTTGATGTGTTTTAACTACTTGCTAGTGGTTTGAAAATCATTTGTTCCGTCTATTTTTCTTGTAGTCTATAATGCCTGAGGGTTCTATGGTTGGAGCTTGGACTAAATCCGCTCATAGGTTATGGATCAAGCGGCTCAGGCGTACTTCCTCTATGGCAGAACTTATGCAGGTTTTTTTTAATTAATTTTTCTGGTTTATTGGGTTATATTTTTAACGTATCTTCTTGGTAGTCCTTTTTGTTTGTGCTTGTAGTCATTATGAATTGTAGTATCAATAATATGCAGTAAATACAATTTGGTTTTTTGATTTTAACAGGTGGTTGCTGATTTTGTTGGTGCCATCAATGAGGATTGGTTCTATAATGTCGCAGAAGGTTCTTCAGTTGGGATTCTAGATACTTTAGCATCTTTTGCGTCCTTACCCCAAACGACCTCTGCTCTTGCGTTTTGGTTGGTTAAATTGGATGCCTTCCTTAATAGCTTTATGTGTGGAAGCACCTGAAAAGCAGCTAGAAGCCGCCTGCAGAGGTAAGTGTTGATCCTTTGCCAGTCTCTATACCATACCCCTAGGTTTAATGACATATTAGTAGCGTTTTGATAATACTCATTTATTTATATATAAGTTTAATAAATAATATTACTGATCAGAACAAGTACAGAACAAACGATCTCTGCCTTAGTGAAATTCCTATTGCCTTGAGGGAAAAGAGATAATTGTCGTGGGGTTTGATCTAGTAGCTCATTTAGAGAAGCTGAGAACACAATTCTGTCTAGCACACATCAATTTGTCTTCTTTGGGTTAAATTATTCAAAGGCTTAATTGCAAATTTGGTCTCTATAGTTTGGAGAAAGTTAAAATTTAGTCTTGGGATTATTTATGAGGATTTTATCAAACCATAAGGACTAAACTCTAAGGATTAAATTCCAACTTTCTTCAAACCATAGAACCAAATTTGTAATTTATTCAAAATACTAATGACCTAAATTTCAATTAGGCCTCTAGACTTTGAAGGGCTTTATTTTTACCCTTGCACTTTGAAATTTGTTCCAAAAAAATAACTTTGAACTTTAAAATTGTTCCAAAAAATGTATCTTTTCCTTTAATATAAAGGATAGAAACTTTATGGTACTTGTTGATGTATAAAATTTAGAAGGTCTATATGATATTATTTATAACTGTATAGAAGATTTATATTATTGTTACCATTTATTTCATCTTCAAAAATATTGTTAAAATCATTTACTTTTTACACATCTTGCCATGCCAATTCACAATTTTTCATGAACGTTGTAAATATTATCATGTGTACCTTCCAATTTTTATACATTAGTCATCGGATTAATAAAGAAAGAATTTTAATTAAACTTGCCAATACAAGAAGACAATCTCTCTATTTATAGAGAATTGGAAAGCAAACTAATTTGAATCCTAATTAATTAAAGAAACTAATCCTAATCCTATTAAATCAAAGAAACTTATGCTAATCTTAATTAATTAAAGAATCTAATCCTAATCCTAATAAATTAAAGATTTGCCCATAATAGCCTAATCCTACTACATCATCATCGCATCAATTTCTATCTTATTTCGAGAGAAAACTCCCAAGAGTATTTATTTTAGCCATCATGGGTTGACCTAATGGTAAAAAAAGAGACATAGTCTAAATAAATGGATAAAAGGACATGGGTTCAATCCATGGTGGTCACCTAAATATTGTAAAGTCAGGCGGGTAGTACTATTAGATTAGTCAAAGTACGTGTAAGCTGGCATGGACACTCACGGATGACAAAAAAAAAAAAAATCTCCACGGAGTATTTAGTTAAAATGTAAAAGTAATCTTTTTTAAAAAAATTTAGAGGCATAATTGAATCCTACCCCAATGTTCCAAAGCTTTTGTATGTGATTCTTCATTGTAAGTCGCTTATAGCTAGGTTGCTCATCTGTTTGTTTTCTTTACTGGATATTTCAGGTAAGAAGTAGAGCCTAGAGATAGATGATACTCCCAACACATCAAGCCCAACCCCTATTTGAAGAATTTGTACAGGTTACCTGCAAAACCAAACCATATGTGAGCACTGGACCAAAACATTTTGTAGAGAGAAGAAAGGTTTCCACTTGTTACAGATTGATCCGTTTGGGTAGAGAGAACAAAGGGAATAAAGACAAATATGGTTACAATCTAATGTTGGAGATATTCTAAAACCATATGTGAGCACTGCTTAACACTTGCAAAATGGGAGGGAAGGCAATGTCTCATATTAGGGCATTTAAGTCAGGTTTTTTTGGTTGTAGCTGGCTTGAGCATTCATTTATAGATTCATTAAGTTTTGGCATTGCCTTGGCCCAAACAATGAGCAAATTGTAGTGTTCATGTGGGCATATCATTGTATGTAATACATACACAATTCCACCTCCAATAATGGAAAATATGGAGGTAAAGAAATTTTGTCAAATGTGTATTTACCACTTGACTAAAGGATCCTTCCATAATAAGATAACCAACCTGCTTCCCTCTAATATTATGCAAGTGTGTATTTTCTTCATTAATTACTTAGACTTTGTTTGGTAATTTACTTAGATTTTGTCTGGTAATCATGTTGTTTTTTGTTTCTAGCCTTTGAAAATTAAGCCTATAAATGCTTGTTCTACCTCTAGGTTTTTTTGCTTTGTTATCTATTTTCTACCAAAGTTTTCAAAAATCAAGTCATGTTTTGAAATCTAAAAAAAGTAACTTTTACAAAGTTATTTCTGTTTTTAGAATTTGGTGTTATGTTTTCAACTCTTGCACACAGTAAACTCGACAAGAGAACACAAAATAACCAAAAAACCAGGGATAGATTACCTTTGTCTTATATATAAACTTTTGGAAATTTAAGAGAGCTACAATAGCACATTTGAGAGAGTTGAGAATTTTCTCCCAAGGAGATCTTGCTTCTACAAAATTCTTCACACTCGTTCTCATTCCCTTTGCAAACACCCTACTTAAAGCCCTCTTCCTTCAACCTCCACATATGCTTCCCTTGTGGTCTCCTCCTCTTTTCACCCTTATAACCACATTTCAGTATCTATTGACAATTTGGTCCACCTTAAATTACTTCCTTACCCTTCCTCTCATATTTGTGGATGATTGGAGACCTTATATTTGTCTAAGCATTCAACTCTTTTATTTAGAGGACAAAAATGATAACCATAATAAAAAATTAAGAGGAAACAAGTACAATTTTCGAAAATCAAAATCTAAAAATTAAATGGTTACCAAACCAATTAAGTATTATTTAATGAATTGTAAATGTAAACTCTTTATTTCTAACATTTTTTGTTTGTTTAGTTTGGCTAGTCTCTAGTTTTAATTTGGTTTTAATTTTGTTCTTGTGTTTGGTTGAACTATAAATTCTCATGAGATCTATGAATTTGTGAAATCATGACAATTTTCTTTGACGAAATGCATTTTTTTCGATATTAATTCACAAACTCTCGTTAGAAGGTAACAATATCAAGTGTATAAAAAAATGTCAGACTTTTTGGTGATGTTAAAAATGTTTTGAGAGATCTAAAATGAAAAGTAGGACTTGGTTTAAAATTTTAACACACCCAAAAATAAGTTCAAATTATGGAGGCTAAATGGTAGTTAAGACCTTTATTATTTTTAATTTTTTTTTTCTTTAGCTAAATTTTGAATAGTTAGCAAGTTGTGAAAATTATTTGCTGCTCATAAGTGGAATGCCAAAATAAGAGGTCTCATTTTGAAGAATGGCAAGATGGTTTTGAAATCATGAAAATGACAAGATGATTTTTAGCATTATTATTTAAGAAACATGGAATGACCATAATACTTGTAAAAAATGACTAATTAATTGGCAGAAAGAGATATAGTCGTTACGAAGTTTGTGGTTGAATCCTTGAGCTCTAAAAAAATTAATTAAAAAAATATAGAATTCAAATCATAGCAACCAAAATTTACCAAGTATTTTAAAATATAAAGATATAACATACAAAATAAGTACAAAAATAGTTGATTATGCTCTTAATGGTAAATGTAATAAATTTTGCTTTCAAAGGTGAGGAAGTAGGGAATTGTCATTTCTAGGTTGAAACAGATTCGATGATTCTCTAAAACTTACTTAAAGGTCGGTATTGCTTTTAAAAATAAAGTTAAAGTCTTTGTTGATGACATTCGAGTTTTTCATTGATGAGGCATTGTTTTAGGTTCTCTTTTTTCCATGAAACTATAATCCAATTGCTCACATTCTGGCGTGCTATGCACAATGAACCAACTTCTTTAATGTCTTGTTTGAAGACCAATTCCACAGACCGGTGTTGTTGCATCTGATGTTGGGTTGGCAAAAAAACCCTCGTGGCCCTGACTCGATTGGGTTGGGGAATCCTCGGTTTGACGGGGGACAGGGGATTGGGGTCAAACCAGGGAGATTCCCAGGACCCTCCCTGTCCCTAGCCCCCACCCCACTTCGATATATCCTCAACAGCCTCTCGTTAATATAAATATAAATATATATATATAAAAGATGTGTCGCTCTCGCCCTCTCACTACCTCTGTCTCGCTCTCTCTCTCGCCCAAAGGTCAAAATAAAAGTCTAATTACATACACCTCATTTGTTTAAAAAATAAAATAAAATAAAAGTCAAAATTACTATTTACTACCCAGTAAACACACGCCACACCAAACCCTAATTACATGCACTTCATTTTTTTAAATCTATGTTCTTCTTAAGCTACAACAGTCGATGCCGACCCCGTCCCTGACCCCATTTGCATCTCGTCTCACTCTCGGTCTTGCTCTATCTTAATCTCACTTTCGCTGCCTCGCGGGGGCCCGTTCTCCATCCCTGCCAGCAACCCTAGTCTAATGATTTAAAATCTTTTTTTGTATTTAAAGAAAAAAAAAAAAGTAGTAGTAGTAGGTCAAGCAATCACAATTTCCTTCTAAGTTCTAATAAATTTATATTTTTTCTCTCCTAATAAGACTTTAGACTTTAATGAAGGTTAGATATTAAACTTATATAAGGGCGACCCGATTCACATTGTAAACCGAATCGAATGAGTCGGTTTAAATTGTGAGCCGCCAAATGTGTGAAGCAAAACTTCAAAACCCTAAACCGATTAGCTAAAACCCTTCTCTGTATAACAAATTTCGGAACTCTTTGAAGAGCGAAGCCCACCATGGCTCCGAGCTTTGTGTTCGAACCCCCCAGCGACGAGGAAGTCGATCTCTCCGAAGAAGAAGAACAAGAAGAACAAGAAGAAGCGGAACAAGGAGGGGAAGAGGAGGAAGATGAACCCCTTTCTCGCCGCCGTACTGAGTCTCCTTGGGATTTTGCCTCCTACTCCGAGTCAGTAGCTGATGAACATGCCCGTAGAAGCACTACTTCTGTTGATTTCAAAATCTCCAAACTACTTGAGAAGCGCTCCGCAAGCTTCACTCCTACCGCCGATGATGATGGTCAAAGTTCGGAAGAAGAATCTGACAGACAAGTAACTCTGTCGCTCTATCTCTTTTGCGCCAAATGCTAATTCGTTCAATGCTAATTCTGCCGTTTTGATTTTTAGGAAGATTACAGACCGGAAGATGACGATGATGGAATTAGTAATGCAGGTGACAGTAAGTCGTTTTTTGCGCCTTCTGATGGGGCTTCCTTTCATGCGAATTCGTTCATGGAGCTCAACTTGTCGCGCCCACTGATTCGAGCATGTGAGGCTTTGGGATATGCAAAGCCGACGCCAATTCAGGTTTTTTTTATTTTTTTTATTTTTTTATTTTTATGATTTTTGTTTTTCTTTTCTGTATTTATTAGTATTAATAATTTTTGGTCTTGAATTACTACTCTTGTTGGGTAGGCGGCCTGCATACCGTTGGCATTGACTGGACGTGATATATGCGGAAGTGCAATTACTGGTTCTGGAAAGGTGGGATTTATCTTGACTTTCTTTGTAGTAAATTGCCACGAGAATTAGAGTTGTTGGAATAGGACGGTAGTGTTGGCCTTCGGGGAATTAGTTTTATGAACTATTGTAGAAATTCTGTAAGCTGGACAACTACAGAGTGATTTGGAAAATAAGTGTGAGAACACCGGTATTGCTATTGCTATTGCTATTGCTATTGCTATTGCTATTGCTATTGCTATTGATCTTTCCCTTTTCTGACAGACTGCAGCCTTTTCACTACCTACTTTGGAGAGGTTACTCTATCGGCCAAAACGTGACCGGGCAATAAGAGTTCTAATCCTAACTCCAGCTAGAGAATTGGCAATCCAGTAAGTACGTTTTTAAAGATTAAGTATTTTTTCTCACTGTGTTTTCATGTAATCAACCAATTTGGATGCCATCTTAGACTCAGTCTACATATATGTCTTCTGAGGAAGTTGTTGGATAGCTTTTTATGAAGTGCCCATTTTTAGTTCTTGCATGTTCATCAACTCGAGAAAACTTTATCTCATTTACTGCTGTAGTTTATTGTTTCCATAATAAATGACAACTGAGTAACTTTACTTGGATATTGAATTAAGGATCTGGGGTATTCTCTGAGAATTCTGTCCTAGATTACATTGGCTATGTGGCCATCATTTAAAAAAACAAGACAAATATCTTCTGACTCAATGCTTGCTTAGGCTATGTTGTAGGAAATATCACTTGAAAGATATTGAAGAAGCTTTTAAGGGCTAGGTTCTTGTTAGTTAAGTAGCTTTAAAGGGTTAGAATGGATTAATGGAAGTCTCAGAGTAATGGTTTGGATGCAGGTTGAAGTAAAACTGATTTCAGGAAGTTGTGGAAAAAGAAAGAGAGGAAAGGACATAACAAGTAAGAAGAGAAAGAGATGAGAAAATAGATAATAATATTAAGATGAGTGAAATAGTATGGTGATCAAATTAGGGTGGAGAAAGATATTAGAGGTAATGGCAAAAAAAGAGTATTTTGAAGGAAAAAAGAAAGTAATCAAAATAAGGAAAAATTGAATATGCTTTGAATGATCTATTTTGTACATGCATTCCTCCTGTACATTTTCATGTTAATTCTAAACGAAATAAGGAACTGTGCTGTCTTTTTTCCTCCAGAGTTCACAGTATGATAGAGAAACTTGCTCAGTTTACTGATATCAGATGTTGCCTGATCGTTGGCGGGCTTTCCAGAAAGGTATTACCTAGTGTACTTTGGTGACATTATTTCCATAAAGTATAAGTTTGAACTTTCTACATATATAACATGTACTGGATTCTTATTCTACATTCTAGTGTATTTTCTAAGCAATCTGGCATGTATTTCTTCACATGATATATCATGGTCCTGATTCATCATAATTGTGAGGATTTAGTAAAGCATCAAAATGCATTACTGCAGGACTGTTGACTAGATTTCCCAAGAAATATGTTTGATTTCTCTCCTTTCTTTAGTTAAAGACATATATTGTTTTTAATTTAATTTTGTTCAGGAGCAAGAGGCTGCCTTAAGATCAATGCCTGATGTTGTTGTGGCAACTCCAGGACGCATGATTGATCATCTACGCAATTCCATGTCTGTAGATTTGGACGATTTAGCAGTTTTAATACTGGATGAGGCAGATCGTCTTTTAGAACTTGGATTTAGTGCTGAAATTCGTGAATTGGTATATTTTTTGCCTCCATGGAGCAATTTTTATGATGGAGCTTGTATTCTTCGATACATCTATTTTTTAGTATTTGGTTGAATAGTTCTAATTTTCGTGTTAAAGGTTCGTCTTTGTCCAAAAAGGAGGCAGACAATGTTGTTTTCTGCTACCATGACAGAAGAAGTTGATGAGCTTATCAAGCTTTCCTTGACTAAACCATTGCGCCTCTCAGCTGACCCAGCTACCAAGAGGCCAAAAACATTGACAGAAGAGTAATTTGCAACTTGATTTCTCCTCTGGAATTCATTAATTAGTTTATTTTTGTAAAAAATACACATCTTAACCTGAAAGCATTTAATCTGTTGGATGATTTTTTTAATTATCAATCATGTGTATTCTGCTTGCAGGGTGGTCAGATTACGTAGAATGCGTGAAGTGAATCAGGAAGCTGTCCTCCTTGCTCTGTGCTCAAAGACATTTACTTCTAAAGTTATTGTATTTAGGTACTAGAACGAAAAGTTCATAGCTAATGCTCAACTTCGTTTTTGGCTCCTTTCAAT
This sequence comes from Citrullus mucosospermus, assembly GCA_030954485.1. Taxonomy (NCBI): domain Eukaryota; kingdom Viridiplantae; phylum Streptophyta; class Magnoliopsida; order Cucurbitales; family Cucurbitaceae; genus Citrullus; species Citrullus mucosospermus. The sequence goes on along the minus strand of CM062063.1, from coordinate 9,827,793 downwards.
GGAGGGATGCATCTAATTCTTTTACTGAGTAATGTATCTTGACAGTGGTCCATTTTTCAGACTCCTAAAAGCAATTGTCTTCAGGATCAACTGAGTCTAATTAATTTAATATTTCATTATTTTGTTCTGTATAAGTAGTGAATTTAATTACATCATTCTTTTTGGATGACCCGTAGTGGAACCAAACAGGCTGCTCATAGGCTAAAGATTTTGTTTGGATTAGCTGGCTTTAAAGCTGCTGAGCTTCATGGAAATCTTACCCAAGTTCAGCGTCTTGATGTGAGTGATTTCCTGTTAACATGTTTAACGTTGGAATCATTAAATCAGGATCCTCAGTTTGCCCTTTTGTATGCTGATCATTATTCTATTTTCTTATGTATAGGCCTTGGAACTCTTCAGGAAACAGCAAGTTGATTTTCTTATTGCTACTGATGTGGCTGCTCGGGTGTGAACTCAATTTTAATTTTGTTTCTTGTCTTATAGATATACAATATAGTTGAGAAAAAAAATCAGCTACATTAATTTTACTGATATGTTTTTGTGGCAATTTATGCTATTGTTGAAATGTTGTGTAGGGCCTGGATATTATTGGTGTTCAAACTGTTATAAACTTTGCATGTCCTCGTGATCTCACCAGGTAGATATTGGGTTCTGTCACCACGCAACCATATTTACTATTATTGGCATCACATCCTTATTTGCTCTTCATGGAGTATTCACTTTTTATTTTGTTTTAATCCACATTTATTTTGTATCTTTCATCTTGGTTGAATGTTTATCATTTAAAAGTAATAAGAAGTACATACACATTTGTTTGTTTATTTGTTTTTCTTTCCGGAGCAATGAGTATGGCTTTCTAATACCCTTTGGAAGTTCTGCTTCTGCATATGATTTGTAGGCATGATTCGTGTTGGCTTTCTAGCACTCTTTATGTAGAGGGGAATGCCTGTGATTTTTCCACCAAATAGTTTCAGACTTTATTTGAAAATTTATGCTTTTTTTATTATTATTATTACACTATTTTAGGAGTTTTGAATTTAAAAATTTCCTTGGGAATATTCAATGTACCAAAATGTGTAATGCTAAAAATTCCATGATTCCTTGAATCAAATAACCGCTTATAAACTTATAATAAGCATGCATCAACAATTTTTATATTTATTATATTGGAATAATGGAATTGATTACATTCTTAACTTTCATTCCTTTTGTAGCTATGTTCATCGTGTGGGTCGTACTGCAAGAGCTGGTAGAGAAGGATATGCTGTTACGTTTGTGACTGACAATGACCGATCTCTTTTGAAAGCCATAGTGAGTGAATATCAATTCATTAGGAAAAGAAAATCGAAAATTGGAAGTTACAGCCTTTTATGAGAAATCTTTTGGGACAAGTGGGGTTGGTCATTTTATGCCGTCTGGAATCTATTTGCTAGAGCGTTCTCTTTTAGGTTCATGCTTCTTGAAGTTGCAGTTAGGTTTTTCTGATATCTCTGGTCTTTCAACCAGAAAATGAAGATTAACTTTTGGTGCTTATTGGTATTTACAATAAGAATAAGAAACTCCTTTATAAAATTGGACAACAATGAATTCTTTGTCAACTATTTCCGTCGTACTGTTAGGACCAGGAGACTGCACACAACATTCTTCAACTGCTTCTTCCTCCTTTTTCAGACTACTTTTGCAGTTCATTGACAATTGGGGTTATTTCTTTTGATTTGGGGATGAATTTTTTTGTGTGAACTGGTTTTTGTTGGACATTTTCTGCCTTATCTTCATACATGTTTTCTTTATTCTGAATTAACTGTGGGTCTTGACTTCAATTGACAGGCTAAGAGAGCTGGTTCCAAGTTGAAGAGCAGAATTGTTGCTGAGCAATCCATAAAAAAGTGGTCTGAAATAATTGAACAAATGGAAGACCAAGTGACTACGATTCTTCAGGAAGAGAGGTTTCTTCATATGGCTGTTTCTCTGCTTGTTTGTCCAATTTCCCTTTCATTCGACTATTGTTAATTTTAAAATTTTTGTAGAGAAGAGAGAGCTCTAAGGAAAGCTGAGATGGAAGCAACAAAGGTACTATTGTTCATACTTCTCTGTTTTCATCTTTACGTTGCATTATGAGCTGGCAGTTTGCATCATTTATTGCGAGGTATCATCACATATGACATACCCTCAACTTTTAACTTTTTATCAACTCTGATATTTGTTCTTTCTTTTTGTACTCAGGCAGAAAACATGATTGTTCATCAGGAAGAAATTTTTTCACGCCCTAAAAAAACCTGGTTTATAACTGACAGGGAGAAAAGGCTTGTGGCAAAAGCAGCCAAGGTAAATACTTGTTGATGTATATGCTAGAAAAATCCAATGTTTTCAAGGAAGTTTGGAATTTGCCTGATTGTGTGATGTGGACTTGGGCTCTTAAGCTTCGGCTTGCCTTTATGATAGTTTTATTTCCTTGTCTGGAACATGTCTTGTTATACATGCACTGTCTCAAGTTTGTTCAATTTCTTTCCTTGATTATCCTCAAATGAAACATCAAATTTTAACTTTTACTTCTGTTGAGAAAGAAGGAACTGCTCTCTTGTCAAAGACTAAAATTGCTTTGAAATTGTAGGAATGTTAAGCATTTAGTAGTCTTTAAATTACTTAAGCATTAGATTCCTCGCCTGTTTGCCAATTGTAGTTTGAATAATTGTGCTCTTTCTATTTTTTCCTCAACTAGGCATCTCTGGAGAAAGGAAAGACTTCTGGGAATGAGGCCTTAAGTGCTCAAGAAGCTGAAGACCAAAGGATGAAAGAAAAAAGAAAGCGTGAGCGTGAGGTGCCCTAACGTTGCATGAATTAAAACATTCAATATATATTTTGAATTTCTTAAGTTTAAAGTAACAACTTTATATGGTACTTGATGATATGTATGACTTGAGCAGAAAAATTTGCCAAGGAAGAAGCGTAGGAAATTGGAAGCAGCTAGAGAAATGTTGGAGGAGGAGAAGCAAAATGATAAAACAGGAGTATTGACTTTTCCTCTTTCTCCCATTGTGACATTTCAGTTTTTTACCCTTGCTATTATATATTAAGGAATAAAGTAAAAGGACCAAATTTAACAAGTGAGAAAGTAAATTTTAGATCTATCCATCATTTTTCTGTGAACTTTGTGGCTTATCACACAATTATAATATAAATGCAGGGTGGAGGAGAAAATAAGAAGGGCAATTCTGGATTGTCACTTGTGAAACTCGCTTACCGTCGGGCAAAAGCGGTAAAGGCTGTGAAAAGGGCAGTTGATTCAGGCAAGATTGTGAAGAAGCAAAACCCAAAATCTAAAAAGTCTTCCCACAGAACTCAATCGAGATCTGAAGAGATGCGAGACCTATTCCAAAGCGATATGAGTGAGCAGAAGCAGAAACGACGTGGCAGTGGTGGTGCTGGAAAGAAGAAGTCTAAGCATTCCTTCAAAAGCAAGTCAAGGTACAAACTTATTATTTAACCTTCTAAGTAGTTATAATAGAGTCATCTAAACTATCGACTATTCTCTTAATATTATCGTGTCGATGTTGAATGTATATTTCTAGGTACAAGCGTAAATAGAGACTCTCGTCGGAAGTCGATTGGCCTTGTATTTGCTCGGGGCAGGCGCAAGATTAAGTTTGCAATATGCATTCCTTGCACCAATTTTGATAGCAAATGGGGAAGAGAAATAGCTGCAGTTTTATACTCCGAAATTATGGATGGTTGCATCATTTCTTTTTTAACCCTTCAAAGTTCATTGCTCTCGGTTGTGATGTGCGTTAAGAGTCAAAATGCACCATGCAACTTTGAAGCATTACCTAGTAACACAATATTTATTTGTAGAGACTACTTTATTACTAGGACGTGTATTATCTATTTTTAAAATATAATTTCTAAAATTAGGTATGTTATTTTATTATATATTGATATTTATGTCGTACCATTCATTCTATCAATTTGATATTTCATTTCAGTCGATTTTCACTACTCTAATACCGTGGTCACAAAATGCAAATAGACTACACGGGATAGTAATATATTAAAAAATTATGAATGCTAATGCTTTCTTTTATTTTACACTAAAGTCACTCTTAAAAATTCATTAAAAGAAGCTACTCACCCATTTGCACAACATGATTTTACTAAAATTTTAACTTTCAATTACAACTAGTGAAGGTTGCATTAGTATTTTCTCTATTTGAATTGGATGCCTAACAGAAATAACACCATTGAGGACTAATCACATCAATTGATGGGATAAAGAAACTCCACAATCAAACCTTACTTAAATTGTAGCTTTAGATAACGTTCTTTCTAGATAAATTAGAGAAATATAATCATACCCATAAACATAGTATGATGAACAATTTTGAACTGTCAAGCTAAAACATAGTTTAATTAGTTAAAGTTAGTACTCCACCAAGAAACCAAATTCACATGTTGAACAACAAAATATAATACAAAAACTCTAAATTAATAATTGTATCAATTAAGAGTTAAATTTTTATAAGTGAACCAATTTAAACTTTTTGTTATTATTATATTTTTAAACGGTTAGGTTCCATTTCACGTGTGAAGGACAATCAAGAGGATAATGGTGACTTCTAGTAATACAAGTTTTTATCCTTATTTTTATCTGCTTCTTTTAATGTATTATGTAACCAAAAAAAAAAAAACATTATGTAATGGAAAACACAATGTCCAAACAAGGTCGAGGCACAAAGACAAAGACAAAGTCCAAACAAGATAAGAAAGAAAAACACATTATGTGCATTTGGTGACAGGAAAACAACTGGAGATGGTGGTAAATTACACACCAAAGAAAGCACTTAACTTATTATCTAATTTTAAGTATTTTAACTTTTATTCATTATCTAATTTCAAGTATTTTTAATTTCTAGGGTTGTTTTCAAAAATAGAAAAATTGTTGAAAATAATAACAAATATAGCAAAATTTAACTTTCTATTTGTGCAATAGATCTAAACAGACATTACAAATAGCAAGTGCAATTTTGTAAATAGTTAAATATTTTTTCTATTTATAATAATTTTTCTAACTTTTATTCATTTTGGTTCGTGGTGTAGTCAGTGTATTCTAAAAAGCAACTCTTTTATTTTTAATTACAAAATCTTAACATAAATTTTGTACACAATGAAAACACTTCAAATAACTAATTTATACTACATTTCAAAATATATATATATATATATATATATATATATATATATATATATATATGAATTGTCATGCTTAAACCTTGTTTAAAACAAATTAGATAAAAATGTAATGGAAGAGCACAAAATGACCACTTGTTATAATACAAGAACCAAAATTCACATTGCAAAAGTACATGGACGACTAAAATAAACAGAAGTGACCAAAAAAAATATCAAACCTGTACTTTAAAAAGTGTACCAATGATTAATATCATGAAAACAAAACTGCATATTCAAAACGTACACTAATTTTTGGACAACTTTCATTAGAAATAAGAATGCATTGAAACTATAATAAAATGAAATATAATACAACATTGTTACAGACTTGTGTGACAAAAGATGGCTAGAGAAGGATATGCAAAGACAGTTTCTATATCCTCAATTATCCCATATTGCAAATACAAATGATTCTACCAATCAGTTATCTAAAGAAAATTCCTTTGGTAGCTTCCTGAGGAAAATCTGGAACCTAAGCCCTGAGCCATGTTCTCGGGATCAAAATTTATGGTCTTCCTACCAGCAGTTAAATCCTTCTCACGATCCCAAGGCTTCCATGGATGTTTTCCCACCCAGTCGTCTTCTTTCTCCGCCACTTGCTTCAATTTTTTCTTTCCACGGCTTTTCACCCCTTCACGGTGCTTCTCTACGAGCGATTTGGAGCGTTTTTCTTGATTATATTTGTCCACTAAAGCTGACTCTGAACTATACTTCTTCGCTTCTTCTTCATTCGAAGCAAGTGCAGCGGCTTCATTATATGCTTCCAAGTAACTGACAGATGAAAGATTGAATCAACAATAGTTTGTATTTTGTTTAGGATGGGAATTGAAATTAAACTTTTGACTCTTCGAGGTAACAAGTGTGCACCTCATCTTTGCTTTCTGAGCTCTGTCGGAAGGAGTGTCGGTCCAAACACTCGTATCGCCGCGACCTTCCTTGGAGCTCTTGCTGAATCTAGAAGATTGCATAGTCATGCCAGGCTGGAAGAGAAGGCAAAAAGTTTAAGACGCAAACTTGATAATAACCATATTAAAGAGTGTTCAGGCTTAACATCAAGTAAAGCATGCCACATGATTAATGGTGTCGAAGTTATAAGACATCATAAGAAATGCCCAACTTAAAGTTCTGTTCGTTCTTCTACCTCTAAAGGACGGTTTTGAACCTTCAAAATGCTAATGGAAGTATAAAATGAATATCAGTCATGTAACCTTCCTCTATTTTCTAAGACAAAAACCCTTATTTTATTTCCCATTTTAATGAAAATTTAGTAAGGATCCTTGAATGAAATAATGCTACAGCTCTGCAACCTTTTTCAGAAATTTAAAACATCTAATAAGAAATCATTATTCTCCTGACATATTGACAGAGGGTGAGACATGGCTTGAGAAAAGTGTAGATTATTTGAAACGGTACATGCAGTAAATGTAAAAGAGAATTAGCATCAATAGGGGAAAAAAAAAAAGGTGCCTTACCTTTCTTTCAGGAGGTAGGCTGGTCATCCATTCATCTCTTTTGGGTTCTACTTTAACTTCAGCATCCATGTCGGCAAGGAGTTCATCATCACCCTCCATTGATATTCCTACAGATAAAGGAAAAGTTTCATTGACAGGATGAAATAAAGACATGGTTCCACTGATTGCACCCCCCAAAAAATTGCACCAATTTCTAATGGAAATATTCATGTATAGTTTCCACAGCAAAAGCAAACACAATTCACACTAATTCACACACAACAGTATGTTATTTGTGAATAGTCGCAAAAATTGGTCACTGTTTTATTGGACATTTATGATGTAGCAGTTAAGTTTTTTTTTCAAATACTAAAAAGTAACTAAAATTTAAAGGATGGTGATGGATCTAGGTTCAATGTCATTGCCCATCCTCGACTCCAAAATAATATTAGAGTGAAAGTCCCATCCGTACCCCATCTCCATCCCCACAAAGAAAACCGCTATCTCTACTTCCTTTGTGTACCTTTTTCTAGTTCCCTAAAATCCCTCCCTCCCTTTCATGGACAATTGCTAAGATGGTTCAGTTTTACCCTTATCAACAAAAAAAAAGTTCTAACAACCTAAAAATAGGAGAAAAGAAGAGTAAAATGAAGTAGAACTCCACTGTCGATGTATAAAGAGAACATAGACCTCATGAATAGACACCGATACCTTGTGATTTTCTCCATTTTGCAGCTTCACGCATCCCTCTTAATTCAACCTATTCAAGTAAAAACATTAATTCAAAATTGACCTTTGCACTCATACTGGTATGTAGAACTTGAATCAAGATGCATACTTTAAATTGCTCCTGTTCCTCCTTGAGTTTAATTTTATCATCGAGTGCCTTCCGCTGCAAATTTGAAACACTACATGTAAGAAGCTGGTCCACTTTTTCAAGTCATGTTGATGCAATTACCAATGAAGTTTCTTTGTATTGAGTGGTACACATGTTTCTTTATCAACTTCACCTTTTAGTGTTTCTTCTTAAAAGTACCGATGTAATGAGACTACAGAAATATAAATTGAAATTGAAAGAATCAGCTTTCTGCCTGCATCATCTTACGAAGCATTTTTCATTTGTTACATTTGGTAGCCCTTCATTACATATCAATTGTGCATTTAGTGAACAAGGTATTTCTGAGACCATTTAACGTTCATATTCATATAAAGAACAGAAAATCCTCAATTGTCTTGTATATTAAATTTCTAAAAATAGTTTGAATTGACACGTTGCTATATAGCTTTTAATCTAAATCCCAGGAAAAAAACAAACACACAAACGAAAATTTTACAAGAAAAGTAAGAGAGAGAGACTCCAATTAATCATAAAACAATAAAGATGTGCATCGCAAAACTCTTAGTGCTAGAAGACCGAAATATGCATGAGCACATGTGTCAATCAATAATAGGCTAAACAAGTTCCCAACTAAAATTTCGCACCACGACCAAGAAGCTCAAAATGTAGCTAGAAGCTTCAATTCTGCAAGACATTTTGAGTTTTTTTTTTTTTTTGTTCTTTTTTGTACATCATGTTGGAGAATGTTGCGACCTCAAGATTTACCATTTACCTTTTATGTATGAAATTCTATATCTCTAGAGATCTAGTTTGCAAATACAAGCTATACATTCAGATTTCTAATTTAATCAGGAAAAAAAAGAGTAAATACAAGCTAAATATTGGTTTCAACCGAGATAAGAGATCGCGCAACTAAAAGATTACTCATTGTCAAAATCAAGTACACATCAATTGAGGAGGAAAGAACTACCTTATCAGGATCTTGTAATTCCTTGAAAGCATTATTCAATCGAATAAAAGCTTGGTTGGCCTGAGGATGAGAGCATTTGTCTGGATGCACCAAAAGTGACATTTTCCAGTACCTGAAGAAAATGCACCAGAAATTATTGAAGTGCCGTTTAAAATGCTGGGCATTGGGGAATAAATTCATGATTTTATCAAATCTCCTATAAGATTGCAATCGTAGATTCATATATCAATTCCTTGGATATAATTTACAGTAGTTGATCATAATACTAGTTAATATGAAATATACAAGTTTCAAGAGCTAGGAAGTACTAATATTTTTTTGGGCAAGGGAACATTGTACTTTATAAATAACTCAAAATCATACCTCTTCTTAATATTTTCAATGGAAAGGTTTCGGTTCAATCCCAATATGTCGTATGGACTATCTCCCTCAACATCCATAATTCTTGAAACCTGAGATGAAAATATTATTGGTTAAAATATAACATTTTTCATGGAATGCTTGTGCATCAACCCATATGCTAGCATTATAGAACCTTTGTTCCCTTTTGAAAAGAGATTTTTAACTACATATGAGATCTTTTTGTATAACAATTCTCGTCTCAATTTATTCTTCTTCTTTGTTTTTTTTTTTTTTTTTTTGGTAAGAAGCCAAGATTTCCTTGGGAAAATTAAAGAATAACAAGGGCATACAAAAAAACAAGTCCAACAAAAAATAGAAGTCCAAAAACTAATGATAGAAAAGGACTCCAGTCTCAATTTATCCATCTTGTAGCAAATTGAAATAAAATAAACTTGACTCCTCTTCCCATCAGACATCAGGTGAATGAAGTAGCTTTAACTAACTCCTGAGGAGAGGGTTGACAATCAACTCAACAAATGGTATATCCTCCTTTTACAATAATATTAGAAATTTAAGATTGAATTTTTTGCCCCACCAAACTTATGTTAGCATATATTACAAGCAACAAATCTGAGTAAAGCATACCTCTTCAAACCGCTCAGCCTCATTGGCTGTTTCAGCTTCTGCAACCATAGCAGGTGGTGGAGGCCCGACAAATAACTCATCGTCTTCCTCCAACTCAGCTTCCCTGGAAATATAGAGAAGATGGAAATAAGTCGTTTCACCGATTTGTCTGTTCAAAAATTTTGATCTCAAGATTACATGATCAAATAAATATTCATAACATTTAATGAAATACCTAAGCTCAGTTTGTGCTTCGGTTAGTTTTGCTGCAGCAGCAAGCAGCTCAGCTGATGGCATTTCAGGTCCAAGCATCCTGAACCAAAATATGAAAGGACAACAACAATATAAGATTGAAAATTTCAAAGCAATACCTTAACAATGAGAGCCATCAGGTTACTTCCAAGATGATTGAGAAACCATTTGACATGACACCATGTGACCAAATCAAGAACCATGTCCCACGAGTCCAATGTTATGTTATTTATACTACGTTATTAGGTTAATTCAAAAAGACGATTGAAAACCAAGTTCAGACCCATGTGAACATAGGGAGAACTGATAATGGGTGTTCTTCACAAATCTTGAGAATTTTTTTCACGTGGAAGGGACAGTTCAGCAATCCTTTTGTGGGGATATATCAAAAGAAGAAATAGAAACCTTGAGGCTCTTAAATTATTTCATTGGTGTTGAGCACTTGTGCTCCTAATATGGGGGAATAACCACCTCTTCGAGAGGGTTGTTCTCTTCCAAAAACGCCCACATATCCAAAAATAACACAAACCTCACCCCTTGGCCTCAAGCTACTAAAAGGGTAAAATAGGTCTCACTCCGTCTCTTTCACTCAATTTCCTTATTCAGCCTTTCTAGAGTGAACATTCACTATAAAAGGCATAACAAGTCCGTAAAAAGCTAACAAGGGTAATACTTCTAGAACGCAAATGTTGAGTATTGGTTGAGTCGTGCTCCAGTTTCACATTTCCAATTGAGTTTCAAAGCCATTTAATTTAAGTATTACGAGCCATAAATAATCAAATGAAGAAATTAGTTACCTTCTTTTGGGACCGCGGGCTTCACCATCTGGGTATGCCAATTCTGACGTATTTTCCTCTCTTGCTTGTGTGGTTTCCATATTCAAAGGTGGTGACGACTTATCATCCAAAGTTACAGAACAGTTACCCTGGTTGCTCTTTTGTTCCATATGAGTCTCAATAAGTGGTCCAATAACTTCCAGAGTGGGGCGAACATTGGAAGGTAGTAAGAATACCCTTTCTTGAGATTCTTCAAGATTTAATGAAACAAACAACTTCTTCAAATGCTTGGTCAAAGACCTTGCAGAAATTCCGCTAATATCAACAGCTTGTCCATCATCAATCATCTTGAGAAGCTATTAACGAATAAGATTAGGAAAGGAGTATCTCATAAGAAAAAGATGAGGAAAATTAAAAACAATTATTAAATGCAATGTAAGAGTGTTGTGTAGTAAAAATAAACAGCAGTTATATGCTAGTTTCCTAAGGCTTGTCTATCATCAATCATTCTCAGTCAGAAGATGCTCTTTATGAAAGAAGATCAAGGAAACAGATAACAACCACAAACGTATCACATGGTAATTAAAAAAAAATGTGCTTGTACGTTGTATCAAGAGTGTAAGATAAACAAACAATCAAATAAATATTTGGCAATAGAAAATATTTAATTCATCACATCAAAATACTTGATTTTATCCCCGATAAACGTGACGATCATTTACATCTTTGGTTCCCAAACACCAGATGACTTTTTTGCATAACAAGTTCCAAAAAAAAAAAAAAAAAAAAAAAAAAAAAAAAAAAAAAAAAAAAAAAAAAAAAAAACTTTTCCCAAGCAAACCTACTTACAAGAAACTTTTCCAATTGTAGATAAACATCAAAAAGGAACACCACCAAGAAGTATTCAGTTGTAGATTGCTTGAAGGGTCCTATCCCAAGGTCACCTTTGAAATAGAAACGGAATTCCCTTTCCAATTTACAAGTGGGTACATCTTTTAAAATCACCACCATCCCATAAAAAAAATCCTTATCTCCAAACAATCCATCTCTTTTGTCACATCCACCTTACCTTTGAGAAGGGAAAAGTAGTATAAGGGAAATATTTAACATTATTTGAGCCAAAGTTAAACTCACCCCTTTAGATAAGAGAAGGCCTCTTCATTTGCTCAATTTAGACCTAAACTTGTCGGTGATGGGATCCCAAACAGCAAGGGGAGCAAAACCCAAGTAATTAAAAGGCAAAGCTTCAGTTTTACAGCCCAAGAACTCAGCCAACTCCTCTGTTTTTCCTACTCTAACATTTATCCCAATAAATGCTGTTTTCCTAAGATTTAAAGCTAGACCAGAACATTACAATCACATTCAAACAACGGCTCTTAACAATTCATGGATAAAAAGGTGAATTTCTGTGTCTATAAGTCGAATTTCTTTTCTCTCATAGATGAAATCTGATCAAAGTAGATTTCCTGTGAACAAAAATTTAAATATCTCAAATTTACTTGTTAAATCACATTAAAAATAAAAAGTTAGATAAACTCATGTAAATGACACTTCAGTAGATTTCTTGTGAACAAAAATTTAAATGTCTCAAATTTACTTGTTAAATTACATCGAAAATAAAAAGGAAAATAAGCTCAAGTAAATGGCACTTTACTCAGAAAACCAGAGGACCTGTTTCCACATTTTGGAATTGGCATCCAGCAAAATTTATTCTGGTATAGAGCATAAATGTAGGAGGCGAACAAAGCATGAAAATACCAGAGAAGCTTCAGATGCTCCTTTGATAAATTACCATACATGGAATGGCTTTTGAACTAATTCAGAGAAACAAGCTTTCTAGAAGCCTGTTGAGGAAAAAATTTTGAGAGGACTAGAAAATTGGAAGAGTTTTGCTACTATCTCAACCATCCCATCAGGGGTCTATTAGAAAAAATCGCCTATGATGGAGAGGTTGAAGGAAGGGAAGTTTGCTCTAAATAAGTCTGTTTCAAAAGAGATGAATCGCTTGATCCACGTCAACAACCTCCCTTGCCTACAAGTTTCAAGTCGAGCATTGAGAGCTTTTGGAAAAGTTTTCACTAACTTGCTGTTCTTTCTCTGCGGAGTCTTTAAACTAGAAGTTTATGCATAGTTTTGCCAATTGAGAGTTCTTTTTGTAACCCACTGGTCTTGTGGGGATACCTCATTTCCCCTTCTCTTGTATTAGTATGCATTTCTCAGTTTCAAACCCCCTGCCAACAAGCCATCCATCTCTAACGAAGCTAACCCTTCCCAACTAGAATTCAAAGATTCAACAAGTATGCACAACAATGTCAAATGAGAAACATAATCAGAACAAACTGAAACCAACAAATACCACAAAAATTCAAGGAAAGAACCTGTTTTAAGTCATTTCCAACATCAGGAAATTCCTTCAGCAGCTGGCGTACAATCACTTCAGGCTCAATAATCTTCACCTTCCGTCTATCAGACTTGCTATCAACAGAATCCCCTGAATGGGAGGACTCGTTATCACTCTCAGATCCATAATCATCCCTCTTTCTCTTGCTCTCCCTTCTCAATTTCTTCTTTCTCCTCTTTCTATCTCTCTCCCTATTCCTATCTTTTCTCTTCCTCTCCCTATCTCTAATCCTCGACTCTCGTTCCTTGTCCTTCTCCCTTCTAGAACTGCCACTGCGGTGATGGCGGCGCGACCGCATAGAGGAGCTGTCGGAATCATCGGAGGAGGACGGTGACGAGGAAGAAGACTCTTCTGAATCCGCAGTACGCTTCTTCTTCCTCCGACTACCCATTGAAAACTTGTAAATTTGTCGATGGCGAAATTCAGAAACTCATCCAAGGACTGGGGGCTTGGAGATATTGTAATTCGATCACTGCAAGGTTTCTTCATTCATCATTCCCACAACTTTTTATGGTTGTATTCTTGAACAAAATAAGAAAATAAAACAAAAATAAAAACCTTGGAGTTGGATCGGTAAAAAGAGCGCTGGCGCGATCTCTCCAACGGCGGGGGTCAGGGGCTGAACCACTGTTTCTGTGAGGGAGCGGCGGCGAGGTCGTCGGGGACTGAGATTACGGCAGCAGCTTTTAAACTTTTATACGTAGGATTAATTATTAAGTTGTTTTTCCGGTAGTCGTAATTTGATTCATGTATGAAATTCTTTTATGTTTTACGAGTATTTATATTTAATAAAATAATGTCGACTCTTTCGATTTACTGACGACATATATGATGAATATTTTCATCTATATTAACAAATAATTTAGTCATTTAATTCAATTTAATTTTATAATTTCAAATTCATCCACTGTTTTAGTTTTTATATTTTCGATACATAGTTCTTATATTAAAAAATCTCATCAATTCTAATTGTCAATTTTTATTATGAAAGTATTAAGAGAGCGTTTATGCCTCCATTTTGCCTTGAGTGGAATGAACTATTATAACACAATCAAAGTTTAAACCTCACATTATAATAGTTAAGATTCCCAATTATTATAATTCACACTTATCTGCACTAGAACTGTTTGAAAACTCTTATGGAGCATTTGGACCCCTAACTTTCTATGATAGAGTGGTCAATTATAGCTCAGTATTTTGGTCTTCTATTATAATAGTCGAAATTCTTAACTCACATGTTTAATTAGACCAAAACTATTTGAAAACTCTCATCATTGTCTATAGTGTCATTATTTTGTAATCACTCTCTTTCTTCCTTTGTTATTATTTTATTTTGATTTTGATAAATTTTATTACCTTCTTAATTTCAAACTTTAACTTTAATATATATATATACACACACAATTACATTCTTAATTTCAAACTTTAACTTTAATATATATTTATGTATGTATATATATCAAGATTTCACGATAACCTTCTTAATTTTTTTAAAATTTTGACTTTGGTTGATTTGATAATTCTTATTATTTCATACTTTAATTTAAACTAAGGTTTTTTTTAAAAAAAAAAATGTTGTCATATTCTTCTCATAGTTATAAAAATATATATTATTTTAATTATCATTTGGATAAATTGATTTACGAGCGCAACAAAAAAATCAAAAAAACAAAAAAAAAAAACAAAAAAAAAAAAACAAAACCAATCCAAACTGATTTAATGATTTGGTTTGTTTGTTTAGTGTATGACCCGTCCTTGAGACTAAGACTAACAGGACGCTATGTTATGCATGAATATTTTCGTAAACACTCTAGGACTTAGAGGTGACGAGACACATTTTATCATAACATCGTACCAAAAATAATTTTGGATATTTTATTTAAATCAAATGTAAAGGAAATAAATAATTTAGTCCCTCGCTTGAGAAGAAGATCATAGAAATAAAGGTGAGTACTAATACTCAGTAAGCGACCCACTACTGGGCGGTGAGGTTGCAGTGAGGTTGTTATCTTGTTATCATGCATAGGCATAAGTAGCGAACGCAGAGGCACGCATTGGGCAGTGAGGTTGTTGTTATCCTGTTATCATGTGCATCCTTGTAACCAGCATAGGCATAGGCATAGGCATAAATAGCGAATGCGGCAGCACGCAGTGATCCCGAGGGAAACCCTTACACGAAGGTTCACGTCAATAGGGGTACAAGGCATGATGATCAGGATAACAATCAACCTTGCCCAACACGTGGTTTAGTAAAAAACCACCATAAGCCAATCAACAAGAAGTCCACCCTTAAATGCCTACACAAAACATATGAAAATTTAGCCCAAACCCTCTACTGCCGTGAGTAGCAAAACTTGATGACAGGAAGCAATGTTACCTTACACCAACCTACCGAAACTGCAATTTGGGGGCAGCGGGGATTGTCTTGTCGACGGCAGGCTCGAAACCGAGAGAGAGGCTTCTGAGTAAGAGCGAGAGCGAGACTGGTTGAGTGAGAGCAAGACTAACGAGCGAAAATGAGGTCTTTCAAGCGAAACTAGCCACATCGACGACACTCGAGCGATACCGACGATACCCAAGCGACACCCAAGCAATACCAAAGATACCCGAGCAATCGGTGGCGAGACTTAGCGACTACAGCCAGACGAAACCCACGCGAGGTCTACTAGCCGCGACGACGACTACTAAACAGGGGGCGGTGGCGGCAGAAGGGGTAGAAGGAAGGAGAAGGGTTTTTTTCTTCTTATAGAGACCCTCCTCTCCACTCCTCTGACCACCCAAAATTCAAACCTAAATGATTTCTCCCTCTTTTTTCTTAAGTAAAATCTAAATCCCAAAATAATATTTTACTATTATTATTACTACTATTATATATATACTTTATAAATTTTTATATATTTCTCACTACCCAAACAGGTAATTACCCAATTCCCTTAAATTATTTATTACCCTCACATTCCATGCTTTCTGAATTAAATTTGAGTATTTAATAATGGAAAAAAAATACCTGAAACTTGGGACGTCACATTTAGTATAAAATTTGTTTGTATTTGTAAAAAACCAAAAAGTATTGGTTCGGATAGATTTTTTTATTGGAAAAACCAATCAAAACTAAACCAAACCATTAATATATATATATATATATATATATATATATATATATATATATATATCTCCAAAAAAAACTCTTCATTAGGTATCTTTTAATACTTTAATTATTATGGTGTAGGTATATTTGTTGTTTAAAAAATACCAATTATTATGAAGTGTGTATGTTTTTTATTTAGAAAAATGCCAAAGAAAAAAAAAAACAAAACAAAATGTCAAATTTCAATTTAAGAAAGAACACATATAGACTTTGATGGTGAGTTTGGAATACATTTTCAAGTGTTTAATTTGAAAAATAAGTCATTTTGGAAAAAATTGGAGTGTTTAGCAACCACTCAATATAGATTTTAAAGTGTATTTTAAATTGTTTTTATCAAAAGAATTTAAATAAAAATTAGTTTTTTAAAAAAACACTTTTTTCTCAGGTCAATCTAAACGAGCGTTCAATTTTAATTTAAAATTAGCAAAAATGATATAT
Organism: Citrullus mucosospermus; assembly: GCA_030954485.1. Classification (NCBI taxonomy): domain Eukaryota; kingdom Viridiplantae; phylum Streptophyta; class Magnoliopsida; order Cucurbitales; family Cucurbitaceae; genus Citrullus; species Citrullus mucosospermus. The sequence goes on along the minus strand of CM062063.1, from coordinate 9,811,330 downwards.
TCAAAACAACGTTGAAATAAAAAAGAAATTGAAAAAAAAAAAGAGAAAATGTCAAAACTGATAACCAAACCGATAATAAACTAATCCATTAATGTTGTACTTTGTTGGACACTAGTTTGGATCCGTCCCTTATTTATAAAACCGATTGGTTTGGTTTGGTTCTTAGTTGGCCCGAAACCAACAACCTAACCAACAACTATCACCTTTAATTTTGACTATCCTTTTAATTTAAACAAAAGTATTGTTTTTCTATGCAAACAGAAATTCCAAAAACTTATTATTCTTTTGTAAAGTTGCAATAATCTTCTTCTTCATTTTAAGCTTTATTTCAAACAAATATCATTTGTTGTCGATAAAGTCATAAACTCTAAAATATTATATCTCCAACTAATTGGTACGTACTATGATTAAAAAGTGAAAAAAAAAACTATAAAAATAAACATAAGAAACAGTAAATTTCAAACGATCACTTTTTTTTGGTTAATTTATCGTCTTCAACTTTAGGAAAAGACTTTTTTAACCTTGAGAGCAATGGTCTTCTTTTCCACCATTTTCAATATGTGAAGTTGGTGAATCCATATGTATTTACAACCATTTTAAAAAGAGAAAAAAAAAAATGAAAACGCATATAAATAACAAAACATTAAATTACATTAAATCACTCCCTATCTTTATATATTTACAAAATTAAAAAGTGAAAAAAAAATTGCAACCTCTAAATTACTAGAAACCTTGAGACTGTGAACAATAGTCCTCTAGTTGAAGAGAATATAATATATACATGCAAAAATCATCATGAAAATTACCTTATGCCGATGTAGATAGAAATAAATAGATAGATTTATCTAATAAATAACTAAAATATGCGTCTAATAATATATTTTTCCTATCGGCGATGAGAATGCTGAATTTTTATAAAATTTGAGAGGGTGGAATTAATTAATTCTAAACTAAACTTTTCCTTAAAAAAAAACAAATATCTAAACCAAACCTAAACCAATCATGTTTTTCTCTATTATTTCTCTAATTATTTTTTAAATTTCGAGATGTTTCAAAAAAAAAAAACTGTGAGAAATAATTATAAATTTATAGACAAAGATAAACTCAGATAGACATCTATCTGTATCTATTATATATTTATCTGGTCTATCACGGTCTATAGAAACTGAAATTTTACCATATTTGTAAATAGTTGACTATTTTTTCTATTTATAATAATTTTTTTGATAAAAATAATATATTATATATCCCGTTGTTATCCTCTCAATAATTCTTTAATAATTATTAATTCATCCTTTTGTTTTAGGACTTCTTTTCCAGTAGTTTTTGTATTAAGATTCTTGTTGATAATTTTTTATTTTATCGCTTACCTTAAAAGCTCCCTCCGAAATTGCAAAAAGTGTTCTTAAAAGGAAAAGAAAAATGTTTCCTTCCTTTTCCCAATCAATTTTTCTTTTCCAAGAGTTAAGAAGGATATTTCATAATCTTTTATATATATACACAAATATTATTCTCTAGTTTCAACTCCTCAAGACACATAAGACACATGTTACCTTTTCAAAGCTCACTTTTATTTACATGGAACGTTTCTTTTATAGTAGATCCGTCACTCGTATATCAACTAAAATCGAAACACCGATTTTAACACCCCAATTACAAGTTCCTCATCAAACTCCACTGTCGTCCATCGATTACATAAATCTTGAATTCAAAGTTCAAGTCATTTGCAATCACTTCCTAGTAGAAGAAAACGACGACATATTCTTGGTGAGACAACATGCAACCCAAATATTTCCTTTTGTGACTTATCAACTCCCTGTCAAAATCTTCAACGGCTGTTACGATATTACCCTAGAACAATTCTTGTTGATGAAGCTCAGAAAATACAGTAACATTATAGAGAACTGCATTAAGACTATAACAGACGAATTAATAAATAGGTGGATTATGATCAAGGATGAAGCTACGAATAATTCAAGTGCGTTTGATGGGAACGTTTTTCCTTTTGTAATTATACTAAAATTATGGAATGTTGCGACATTGCATGAGAGACCATGGTTCATGGACATAGTTGTTGATCCTATAAGCAATAGTAAAATTATGGAGACGTTAAGAAGAGTAAAAATTGAAGAGATTGAAAGGGACCAAACTTGTGTCATTTGCTTGGAAGAGATGGGAAAAGAAGAAGAAATTAATGCAATAATATTGATATTGCAAATGCCTTGCTTGCATGTGTTTCATGAAGAATGCATAAAAAGGTGGCTCAACAAGAGACAACATTGTCCTATTTGTAGATTTCACATGCCCATAGATTAATACTTTTTTGTTTCTTTTTTTCTTTTTTTCTTTTTGTAAAATAAATATTTTTTAATTTTATATTTGACATCTAACCATTTTCTATAGGTAATGTTCATTAAATAGTGTCTTTATTTACTTTGTCCAATAATGTTCATTATTTGAGAATATATATATTTTAAAATTTTTATGATTTATATTTTTCTTCTTTTTAATCTTTTCAATTACTAAATTGTGAGTTTATTAATTTTGGATGATTTTTTTTTTTTAAACATGATGTATCTATTATTATTATTATTATTATGTTTTTGCCTTTCATTCTCTCAATCTATTTGAATGAAAACCATAAATTTGTTGTCGAATCTAACTTATTTAAGTTTGTGATTTAGGCAAGCCTATTATGATTTTAGACTAAATTTGAAAATTAGTTTGGTTTATTATTATTATTGGGCCAATTTCAGTAATATTTGGATTTCAGAGTTAAAAATTTGAAATTAAAAAGAAAAAATGTTTGAATCTCAATTTTAATAAGATTAGATGAATTTTTACCAGAATTCCCGAATTTCGAACGTCAAAATTCATTAATTTCAATAAATTTTCAGCCAAAATTCATGCATATTGGACAAATTTCGGTCGAAATCCTTTAATTCCGACTACGTTTCGGCCGGAATTCCGGCTTGTTTGTGATTTTCTGAAAATCTACATGATTTTCGATATCACATTACTTTTTCTTCTTTTTAAATTTAAATCAATTAAATTTACTATTTTTTAGTTTTTTAGGATTAAATCTAAATAACCCCATTATCTTATGTAGTTCTTTTATTAGATTTTGAAAATTTTTAATTTAGACTAAAACAATTATTTGAATTGCAACCATTGAAAACGGAGATGAAAAAGTATCAATTTTTCGATTCCTCCATACAAATAAGCAAAGGAAGTTAATAACTATTTATTTGTTGTATTTAAGGAGTGGGTGGTTTTTAGTTTTTAGTCTTTGGAAATTATCCATTACATCTCTAAATTTCTTGTTTTAAAAATTACACTTGAAAAAACCAAGCCAAATTTTGAAATAAATTAAGATTTTGAAATACAAATACATTAAAAAAAAATACAGAAATCCTATCGTATTAATTCTCGGGTTAAGTATGCTTTAGAGATAGAATCTTAGTTTCGTTGTCAGCTCCGAACACCACCACCACAAACCTTTTCTATTCTCTAAGGGATGAGATAAGGATTGTGGATTCTCGATCTTGATCTGTGGGAAAAAAGAGAGAGCACCATAGAATTTTTAACAAGAGAATCACTTTTTTTTCTCTGTTTCTTTTGCAGGCTTATGAGCATGAGACGTGGAAAAAACATGTAAAGCGTAACTCCCACGTATGGGAGTTATCTTTTTAATTAATTAATTTATTTATTAAGTTATTTAATTTAACAAATAAATAAAAAATAATTAATTTTTAATTTTTAATTTAATTTAATTAATTATTTCATTTAAATTATATTTAAATTAATATCTCTCATTTAACCTATAGTTTCAATTCACTAAATTAAATTAAATTAATTTAAAATTAATTAAGAAAATTAATTCTTTAATTACTATTTAATTTAACCTGCATTTGAATCATATTCTATGGTTATTCTCTCATAACTTATAGTTTTGATGTGCATCTAATACACATTAATTTTAACCTATCGTTTTAATATAAATCTAATTTATATTAATATTTGAACTCCTTCAAATATTTCATTCTCTAAAAAATTAATTTTGTATCATATCCAAAATTAAGTTTATATTATAAAGTTCAAAATTAAACTTTATATTATAATAATATTATCATACATTATATTATTTTCCCAAGGAAATTTGAACGTTTTAAATTTCATTCGAGACATAATACCTCATCACTCTTTACAAGTTAGGAATGAGACCTAATGGACCTACATATCAGAAACTCCAATGATATGAGATTAATCTGTTAAACTCATTAACCACATTAATCAATATTCGTTAACTGTAGGTACACTCTACTAAAGACCCACAACTACACTCTTCTCACTGCAGATATATTTATGTGTCCGTGGATATAGACTAATAAGAGCAAATTAGTCATTCATAAGTGTTTGTAACACCAACTGGATCAAATTATCGTTTTACCCCGGGTTATTTCTAAATCCTTAAGTAACCGTGCTCCTCTAATGAACAACCTGGTTATGGTTCAACCATTAAACAAAACCCCTCTCAGGTCAGTGAGAGGGTAGGACCCTTTGTTCAAGTCCCGGAGACACCACTTAAGGGAACACTTATCTACTTACCCTAAAGATGGGAGTGAGTAAATACCATCTTATATAATTATATCCCCAGCTCTCCACTCGATCTCTGTCCCCAAGATGGTAGGCATATTGAGTCAGCAAACGACCACTCTCACCCATACAAATCAAAGGACAATTCTTCATGGACAAGAGTTCATAATATACTCAAGATTAAGACTAAGTTACCTAGCTCATCCTATTGAAATAGAAACTTAACTAGTTAACCGAGTTACATTTAGTGATTACTATTTCATGGTCCGGTATTATGCAAACTTATTGCATAGGATACCCCACTCGCATATCACCTACACGAAAGCATTAGATTATTGCATTTGTATCAAATACAAAGTGGGTCGTATCCATAGTGTTGTCAAGACTTATCCTTATACTATAGACCCTTTATACTATATCTTGAACATTGATGTCCGTATGTTCCCACATACAACTCATAAAATGGATGTTAGTTTATTGGATTTAGGGTTATTAAAACAAAACAAATGAAAACACATCAATAACTCTTTATTAATGACAGTCAAATAATTATATTTACAATCTACGAGTTTTAGGACATAAAACTTAACAAAACCATGATCCTCAACTTGGGAATGAAGCTAATGAGGCCTAACAAAATGGCTAATGAGGTCAGTTGAGCTTAGCAAATGGGTAATGAGGCATACCATTCAGTTGAGCCTAGCAAATGTTTAATGAGGCATACCATTCAGTTGAGCTTAACAAATGGTTATCCTAACGTAACTTTGAATCCTTATGGAGGACCTATGAATACACAACTTTAGAAAAAGTAAGTCAATTCACTTTTAAATCTTGAAGTTTCCACTCTTTTTAAAGGATACTTGGCACAAGTCAAATACCAAACGGGCACAATCTAACCTAGTAAGTTAAAAGATTATAATAACAGTTCAACTCCAAAATTCTAAGATGAAGTTATGTAAGTTTAAGAAACGAACTTTTATGAACAAGTTACGTGACAATTGAATAGAGCAAAAACTACAACGCGTGCAGTAAAATAATGGATGAAGTAAACCATAACTTCTGGCGGAATGAACAACAAAACTGGTTTAGCCTTTAATAAGCTTGATCAAATAATATTCTAAGCCAACTCATGATTCTAAAGCCAGGCCTATTGGATCAGGAAAGCGGTAATATTGTCCTATTTGTTGGAAGAAATTGAAAAAGAGGAAGAAATTAATGCAATAATATTGCTAGCAAATGTCTTGCTTGTATTTGTTTTATGAAGAATGCATCAAGAGGTGGCTGAACAAGAGACAATTTCATTGATTTCACATGGCCATAAATTAATTTTTTTTTTCTTTTCGTAAAAATAATTTTTTTCCATTTTATATTTGCATCTAACCAATTTCTATAAATAATGTTCATTAAAAAATGTCAATTACCGTTATTTACTTTGTCAAATAATATTCATTATTTGAGATTTGTTTTAAAAAAAATTTATGATTGAATTAAAGAACATGAATCAATTTACTTATCAGTTTATATTTTTCTTCTTTTTAATCTTTTTAATTACTAATTTGTGAGTTTTATTAATTTTTTTATGGTTTTTTTAATGAGATGAATGGTTTATATTCTAAAACATAATATATCTATTATTGTTATGTTCTTTCTCTCAATCTATTTAAATGAAATTCATTAATTTGTTGTTGAATCTAACTTACATAAGTTTGTGATTTAGTTAAGTTTATCATGATTTTATACTGAATTTGAAAATTAATTTGGTTTATTATTATTATTATTTAGCCAAATTAAAAAAAAAATACTTAAACCCCACTTTTAATAAGATTAAATGAACTTTTCCCGACATTCTCGAATTTCAAACAAAATTATGTCGAAATTCATTAAATTCGATCCATTTTAAGCCAAAATTTATGTATATTGGACAAAAGTTTTTAATTTAGATTTTATAAATTCGTTATTTAAGTAGTTCTTTTAATATATTTTGAAAAGTTTTAATTTAGACTTAAAAAAATATTTGAATGAAAAAAAAAATTCAATTTTACAATTCGTTAAAAAAAATAGAAATGGATGTGAATCACTCAAAATAGATTTTAAAATTGTGTATTTTAAACGATTTTAATTATAAAAAAAAGTTAAATAAAAATAACTTTTTAAGAAAACATTTTTTTCTTTAGTTAATCCAAACGAGCATGTAATTTCGAATGTAACTTTTTTCATGCTAAATGAGTGAAAAAGTTAGTTTCGAAAGAGGCATTTTTTCAAAAACATAAATTAAACATAATAATAAAGTCTTGTTTATTAACAATTTAGGCCTCGTTTGGTAACTATTTCATTTTTTGTTTTTGATTTTCTAAACTATTGGTCAAATCGATACAACAAATGATCTTTTCTAAAATTAAGTCAAAATTTGAAAACTAATAAAAGTAGCTTTTTAAGAACTTATTTTAGATAGCTATAACCATGATTGCCAACTTGGGATTTTCGTTAGTACAACAATTGGGGGTTAGAGATTTGATGCCAATCACCAACTTGGGAATTGAGCTAATGATAGTGATGATTTTGAACCATAATTGACATAAAACAGGAACAAAAGCGACATGACTAATAAACTAACAAGATTTAGACCAAAACCAAAAGCTAATAAACTAACGTGCTCAACCTCGACCAAACCTAACAAAACGCTTAATGGGGCATGCTCAATCAAGAATATGGTGTTAGGACCAAAATGGGCATAAGAGAAGACACTAGGTCTTGGCTGGCAAAATGGCTAATGAGGCATGCCTTTCGACTAACCCTAGCAAATGGTATCATAATGTAGCTCTAAAAAGCCCTATGGAGGATAACCTAAGTCAATTATTCCTATAAATACATCATTATAGCTCAAAAAAAAAAAAAAAGTCAATTCACTCTTGAATCTTGAAAATTTCACCATCTTTTAAAGGATACTTGGCCCAAGCCAAATACAACGAGGCAAGCCCCAACCTAGTGGTCAAAGGATATAATCTAAGTGCAACTCCAAAACCCTAAGAAGAAGAGCCTTGGTTAACTATACTATAGATGAAACACATTGATGTTTAGGAAGTGACCTTTTATGAACAAGTTCCACAATAATCGGAGCAAAAGCTACGACCCATCTTAAGAAATGATGGGTGAAGTAACCATAACTTCACCCTCGAGATGGGGAAAGATATTAGGAAGCTAGTTGATCTTAATAGATTTGGTCAGGCAATATTCCAAGTTAGCTCATGATTTGAGACCCACCTTAAATCAACATTAATGGTCCAAATATATCAAATTATTAATATAATATCTATCTATTAAATTAGGTAACAATAAAACTTTAAATGTAAATATTAATATGGATTGTCACAAATGTTTCAAACATACGACTCTTGTCAAACAACAACCTAATTTAAACATGTGTATAACTAAGCCATTTTGTACTAAAATGTTAACTTTGAATCTTTGATCCAAAGAATACCTCTTTTGTATTACTCTTAAAAGAGCAAATAAGATAAATATGATAATATATAAAGAAGAGAATATTGAACATATTGTATGTGTGTTTTTTTCTTTATCTTTAAAAGTAGCTATTTATACTTAATTTTAGTTTGGTAACTATTTGCGCACAATTTCAACTATTATTAGTGAGGTCTATCATTAATAGATTGACTAATTTTTATTACTTATGACCCTATTTGATAGACCTATATCACTAATAAACCTCAATCAATATAATACAATATAAATTTCAATATATCGATTATGGACTATCATTAATTGAGTTTTATCACTTATAGGTATATATAAGTGATAATTTGAATGTTTGGTACTAATGTATCATCTATAAAATATAAATATCGTATACAACAATAATATTAGTTGACTTCATTTACTATTAGGTGATTTATCGCGTGTTAATTTTCTTTCCATTTTTTTTCTTACTTTTATGGATTATGAATATACATTATCAATAAAATAGAAATACTATATTAATGATATTAAATATTTATTTTTCCTTTATCATTATTTGCATACTCATTTGTTATTAAATTTATTGTTGATATGCCATATCAATGGAATTAAAAATGGTATATCGATTAAATTTGAAATTGCTTTTTATTTGTGATAGTTTACCCATGCTCATGTGTCATGAGGTCAATCATTGATTTATCATATCAATAAGATATTTTGCTTTTTATTTGTGATAGTTACCCATGTTCATGTGCCATGAGGTCAATCATTGATTTATCATATCAATAAGATATTTAAGTTTATGTCATTATTCCGTGTTCAAATGGCCCAAAAATTGAAACTAAAAGTTGGTTTGGGTTAGTTTTGCTCTTGGATTGAGTTCAACTTTTTCTATTATTGTTGGGTTAGGTTGGGTTGAGTTCAACTTTTTTATCATATCAATAAGATATTTATCTATTATATGTTTCTCTTTGTTTAAATTTTTTATTACTTAGTATTGATTAATTTGTGGATTTTTAATATTTTTCTTTTAAAATTGTAATGATATTTGTCTTTTTTAAAGTTTGTAATAAATATCATAGATGTTTGGTATTTAAGGTTGAATTTTATGAGATTTTAGTTATTAGTCATGTATTCTAGATAAATTTACATATTTTAATTAAAAAGAAAAAAAATTTATAACCCGACAACCCAACCCAACTTGAATTTTAAGGGTTCAGTTGGGTCGGGATTGTCCAAAAAACACCATCAACTCAACCGAACCCATATACATCCTGGTCATTATTAGCACATTCATTTGTTATTAGGTCTACGCATCATACCAATAAATATATATATAAAAAAAAAAAAGTTATATTAATAATATGAAAAAAATGCTTATAAAAGTAAATTATAAGAAATTAAAAAAAAAACAATGAAAATGATTAATCTCAACCCAACGAGTTCTCGATCTTATCTCTAAATAAGTTTCTTCAACTAGATGTCCACCGGACTGCATCCCGCTTCCCATTTCATTTCCTATCATCAAAGTATAAGGTCCATTGCTCATCTTCTAATGTTGCAATCTGTTCGAGATCACCAGAAATTTCTGAAGAAAGCTCGATAGGGTCTTTTGATGGGCCAGTTACATATACACCTTTTGAATTTGAATAGAAATTACTAAATTTTTCTTCCCATTTCGTCTTTGTTTCCCTCCTAAATGAGAGATCCTTGCCCAGGCCGGTCTCCACGGGTTCATCTTGAAGTAAAAATGAACACCTCTATCCTCAACCGCTCAAGGGTGTCGTGAACCATTGTCACTCAAGGCTTTATTTTATTTTATTTTATTTATTTTATTATTATTTTTTATATTTCCCTTTTTTTCCATCCCAGCTTTCTTGTTTACTCTAAAACCCTACTACAGGTCCAGGCATCCCCTCCCTCCCATTACCACCCAACTGAACCCCGACACGCCGTTCCTGCCCCGACGCTGTCTCACCGGCTGCCGGCGCACTCAGCTGCCGGAGTACCCCAGCCTTCCCTCTCGGCCTCGCCGATTTTCTGCTATCTCCAACGCTGGCATCTCTCTGTTCTTCTCATAATTGTCGGTTCTTTAACCTATCTTCCTCATTATACTTTTAGAAATTTTGTTTTCTGTTACCAAAATGATCTTAGGGCACATGAAATAAATTCTTGCAGTGAAAGATCTACCGCTCACCTGACTCTTGCCGCCGACAGAGCTAGTTCGTTCGTCATGGCGGACGTGATGCTGATGAAGGAGATTGAGGATACGGCTGGTCGGCTTGGGATAGATCTCTCCCAAGTTGATTTTGACGCCATTCGTCTACCTCCTGGTGACGATTTCGGAATTATTAGGTTCATACCTTATACTTTGAGAAAATTGATTTTGTATCTTAATTTGCATTTTCTGAGTTTCCCCGGGGCTTTGAAACGTTTTTCTTTGATTATAATTTGATGGGTTCATCACTATCTGCAATTATGTGTAGTGATGATGAAGAAGTTCTACAAGAGGAGAGTCTAGAGTTTGATTCTGGGTTCGGAAACATTATAGTTGTTGACAATCTTCCGGTTGTTCCTCCGGAGAAGTTTGAGAAGCTCGAAGGTGTTGTACGTAAAATTTTTGGGCAGATTGGAGTAATTAAGGATGATGGTTTGTGGATGCCTGTTGACCCTACTACACAGAAAACTTTAGGTTACTGCTTTATCGAGTATGGCACTCCACAGGTACTTTCTCTGCTAATTTTGATTTGAAACTTCATATATCGATCACATGTAAATATGTGTTAAATAACACTTGTTTAAGATTAGATGAAAGTCTCCCATCTTTGCCACTTTTGGTTCTTGCTCGCATTTGATGAAGTCCAATAGAGAGATAGATAGTTGCAACCTCAGCTTACTTCTTTCTAGCTGGTCCTGAACTCTAGTTCCTTTGGATGATGCTGGCAGTTACTTTCAACCTCTTCACAATGCATCCATTGTAATGGTGCACTGCACCTCCCTTATACCATCTCCCTATTTCTCATTTAGAGGTGGAATGCTTGAATACTCTAGATGGATCTTTATGCTTGCGCCCGTTTGGCCTAACTTGTTATGTCTGTTTTCCTGTCTCAATTGTCTTTAGTTACCAGTATTATTTTGTCGTTGCATTAGTGGTAATATACCTTGTTAAAATGGTCTTGAAAATATTTCTCTTTGTAGCATTCAGAAAGTGTACATTAAATGACAGTGTGATATTTTGGATTACCACTAGACATGCATTTCATCCAGGAATGTGCTTAGTGAATTCTCTTCCTTAATGTTCTGTTCCTAGCAATTTGCCTGTAGTGTATATTTTCTGCACAACGATTTGTTACTATAGTTCTTTTTACAAACGGCTGTGATTTCTTTTGATATAACCTTAATTCTCTTGTGTGTAATACTGTAGTTCTGATCCATGAATGGGGTATCTCATTTAATTTCAGTCATATTGTAGGAGGCTGAGCTTGCTAAAGAGAAAACTGATGGGTACAAGCTGGATAGAGCACATATTTTCACTGTCAACATGTTTGAGGACTTCGACAGATTCATGAAAGTCCCAGATGAGTGGGCCCCTCCTGAAATTAGCCCATATACTCCTGGGGTAACCATCTGCAATGTCTCTTGATTTTGCATCTTCTCTCCTTTCTGTGATATGTTTTCCTGAGGAAAGATGGGGGGTTTATGGGATCAATGTGAAAGTTATTTTGGGGTCTTTGGTTAACCGAGCACTAGAATTTATATGGAGGAAGAGTACCATAGGACGTTATAGATCAAATTGTGCTTCATGGAAGCATGACACTATTTGCTTTTCAACATTTCAGGAAAATCTTCAAAAGTGGCTTACTGATGAAAAAGCACGGGATCAGTTTGTTATTCGTTCTGGTTCTGACACTGAGGTCTTCTGGAACGATGCTAGGCATTTGAAGCCTGAGCCTGTCTACAAGCGCACAGTGAGTATCCTATAGCCTGTCTTTAGTGTTATGTTTATATAACTAAAGTTACTACCCTCTCCTGGTAAGATTGTTTGGTTGATGTTGGTATATCTATATAGTATTAATAACAATTAGGCATCTTTGCTCTTGGGCTCCTTTACCCTAGCTTAATCAAGTATTTTTCTGTTACAGTTCTGGACTGAGAGTTTTGTGCAGTGGTCCTCATTGGGGACTTACCTAGCGACAATTCACCGACAGGGTGCTGCAGTTTGGGGTGGAGCAGGTACCTTTAACCGTCTGATGCGCTTTGCCCATCAACAGGTTTGTTATTGTTTCTCTCTCCAGACCTTCTGACAGTGCTTTCCAATGCCCTAAAGGCTTTAAGCTTTTAATATATTTAATGTAGGTTAAGTTAATTGATTTTTCTCCTGGTGAGAAATATCTGGTGACTTACAGCAGTCATGAGCCCAGCAATCCCCGTGATGCAAATGTGAGCACTTTTTTAATTCCTATTTGTAGTTTCTATCTTGATTGAAGGGTGTTTTCAACTTTACATCATTGCTGGTTATATGCTCTTTCAGAGGATTGTGATCAATATTTTTGATTTAAGAACTGGAAAAGTAATGAGAGATTTCAAGGGAAGTCCTGATGATTTTGCTATTGGAGGAACAGGTGGTGTTGCCGGTGTATCTTGGCCTGTTTTTAGGTATTTATGTTTTCTATGGACATGTCTTTCTCTCAGTTCCTTTCCGGCTTGTCAAGTTGGTCTGAACATTCTGTTCTTGCTGATAAAGATAAATGTTATTGTTGTTTTTTGCAGGTGGGGTGGTGGGAAAGATGATAAATACTTTGCCAGAATTGGGAAGAATGTGATTTCAGTCTATGAAACAGAGACTTTCTCCCTTATTGACAAAAAATCTTTGAAGGTTGAAAATGTTATGGATTTCTGCTGGTCCCCTACAGATCCCATTCTTGCTCTGTTTGTTCCTGAGCTAGGTGGTGGGAACCAACCAGCTAGGGTGAGTACTCCTCTGCTGCATGTGTCACTATTCTTTTGATCATTGAATTTTAATTTTTTCAATGGGCTTTTGTTTCGTAGGTGAGTCTTGTTCAAATCCCCAGCAAGGAGGAGTTGAGACAGAAAAATCTTTTCAGTGTTAGTGATTGCAAAATGTACTGGCAAAGCAATGGAGATTATCTTGCTGTCAAGGTTGATAGATATACAAAGACGAAGAAAAGCACATACACAGGGTTTGAGCTTTTCCGCATAAAAGAGCGGGATATTCCCATTGAAGTGTTGGAGCTTGAGAACAAGAACGACAAGATAATTGCCTTTTCCTGGGAGCCAAAGGGGCATAGGTTTGCAGTTATTCATGGTGACAACCCAAGGCCAGATATTAGCTTTTACTCTATGCGAAGCACACACAACAGTGGCCGAGTGTCAAAGCTTACAACTCTCAAAGGCAAGCAAGCCAATGCTCTTTTCTGGTCGCCTGCTGGACGCTTTATTATTCTTGCTGGTCTGAAAGGTTTCAACGGACAGTTGGAATTCTACAATGTTGATGAGCTGGAGACGATGGCAACTGCGGAGCATTTCATGGCTACTGATATTGAATGGGATCCTACTGGAAGGTAATTTAAAGGGCATCCATATTTGCACATTGTTCTTAATTGGATCAGAATGTTTTGCCTTGTGGTTACGGCAGCTTAGATGTTCTTGTTGTTTACGTCTGGGAACAGGTATGTTGCTACTGCTGTAACTTCAGTTCACGAGATGGAGAATGGTTTCAACATATGGTCCTTTAATGGAAAACTCCTCTATCGAATCTTGAAGGACCATTTCTTTCAGGTAACTTATCCATTATACTCTGCAAATCACACCATTAAATTGCAAATTTAATCCCTATAGTTTGGAATTCTAGCTTTTTCCAAATTGTCCTAAAAGTAGGGGCTGAATTCTAACTTTTTCCAAACTAGGGACTAAATTCTAATTAACTTTTTCCGAACTATAGGAACTAAATTTTTATTTTCCTCAAGCCGTAGGGACCAAATTCAACTTTTAGAACCACTTGGACCAAATTCGTGATTTAACCTAATTTTCGTTATCATTCATGAATGTGTGTGCTGGCAAAAGATTGTTTTCATTTCTTGATCAAAACAAACTCTTTGCATGCTCGTTGAATTCCTTGATTTTTAAATGGCTGGTGACAGTTTGCATGGCGGCCGAGGCCACCATCCTTCTTGAGTCCCGAGCAAGAGGAAGAGATAGCAAAGAATTTGAAGAAGTACAGTAAGAAGTACGAGGCTGAAGATCAGGATGTATCTATGCTACTGAGCGAGCAAGATCGCGAGAAACGGAGAATGTTGAAGGATGAGTGGGACAAGTGGGTGAATGAATGGAAGAGATTGCACGAAGAAGAGAAGTTGTTGCGGCAGAAGCTGCGGGATGGCGAAGCCAGCGACGAAGAAGAGGAATACGAAGCCAAAGAGGTTGAAGTCGAAGAGATTCTGGATGTGTCGGAGGAAGTTTTGTCCTTTGATTTTGGGCAGGAATGAGGTTGTTAACATTATTTCATTGCATGATAATGATATATTAGGTAGGTCTCTCTGACAGTGCCTTTTCCTCCTGAGTAGACCTTCCCAATTTTCTCCCTTAAAATGATTAATTTTTGCTTTTGTAAGCCTTCATTTGTTTGGCATCACTATATTATCTCAAGATCAGTTATACAATGTATTTTTGTATTTTTGTTTACCTTTAAACTAAGTCCTTCAAAGTTCAAATCCTCAACTCTCTCTTTGATTGGGAATGGTATGTGATGTTGAGTGATCTGAAAATAGGTATCTCTGACTGTGCCCCCATTGGGCAAAATATCCATTTGTAATTCTCAACTGGATGGATTGTATCAATTAAAAGTTTGAATTAATAATTGTACCAATTTAATATTTAAACTTTCATAATGATTTGAAATTTACAATTTGAATTAATTAAGCTTTTAAATTTTTATAATAGAGTCAATTTAGATCCTTAATATTAAGACTCGTTTAATTTACAAAATGGATGGTTAGTTGCGTCGATGGTTACTTGTGGAAGTTTAAAGTTTAATTTACTCATGCTAATTTTTCAAACAAAATTTAAGGGTAACTGGATCTTAATACACTTACAATAGTTTATATTGATAGCTATTGATAGCTTAAATTAATACAATCATTAGTGTATAGTTTTAATTGATATCACTCCAAATTTATATTGATAGCTATTGATAGCTTAAATTAATACAATCATTAGTATATAGTTTTAATTGATATCACTCCAAATTTTAAAGTATAAGTTGCTATTTCTTCTAAATTCTTTTTGTTCATTTTTTAATATATATTTTTATTTTATTTTGCTTATTCAAATATTGGCAAAACAAAAGGATATTTGAAACAATGAAGGACTAAATGTGGATGTAAATTTTTTTTTCCCCTTCTAGTGTCTTTTATATATAATATAAGATTATGTATATGTGTGGGACACGTATGAAAATTTGTAAACTCCTTTTAAGTGTGCCAATTTGTTTATGTAGATGATTAAAAAAAATAGGTTAAAATATCTGTTCAATTCAATTCCTATATTTTCGTAGATCCAATTTTGTTCGATGTAATTTCAAGAAATCTTAAATCTAGTCTCTATTTTTTGTTTATTAATTTTTTCACAAATCTTGTGTGATTTTTAGCATGTCCGTTTAAATTTTGAAAACATATTTATACATTATATTTTCTTATATGAAAATTATTTCTTATTATTAAGTCAATTTTGATCAAAATTAACTTTATTTTGTCTTAGCCTTCCTATTGTGCTCATGCTTATTGTCGAATTGATATGGAATGTTATCATGTCCAGTTAATTAGATAACTATAAGATTAATTGTAGTGCTTTGTTATAATCAATAGGCTTAGGGAATTTAAACTTATCTCGATTTTTCTGAGTAAGTAAACTAAGTGCTTGGATACATGCATGATTGATATTGTTAATTAGATGAGGTTACCTTGACTTGGAAAACCTTGGTAAGATTTGATTTCTTTCTTTAATTATTTTTAATTTTTCCTATTTGTTCTTACGATCTGAACTCCCTATTTATTGTCATTGTGAATTTGACTTTGAGAAATTGATTATGATGGTTCCCTTTGAGATTTAACTTGATACCACTCATTCTACAAGTTAGAAAAGTGAGATCAATTTTATTTTTGTAATTCTTGACCGCCTAACCAAATTTCGTGTCATCGTCACAATAACATTAGTAGTCTCTTATGGTCAAATTGTTAAAAAAAAGATCACTTGTTTCTTAGTTTATCTTTCTTTTTGTGTGTATTCTCGAGATTTAGATTTGTAGTTGATTTCAAAATTTGTAGTTGAACGAGGCAATGCATTTTGAATTGATTAACGCGACCAATCTACAATCTTTTTTGGACCCGAGTAAACGATCATTAAAGAATGGACTTTGAGGCAACTAGCAACACCAAACTTGAGTAAAAAATTTCAAAGTAACATTTGTATATAATCACTAATTGGACGAGAATTATACTTCTTTTAAAGAATTGCACAAATGGAGAATCGCAACACTATTAGAAAATTCCTTTTAATTACTTTCACACTTTAAGAGAGGGATAGAAAAAAAGTGAATCACTAATAAGGCAAATCAACTTGGTGGGAAAAACAGTTTTCAATAACTTGTTGATCCCAATCCTTAGATTTCCTAAGTCAATCTTATAAATTCCCTCTGTAACACTCAGAGTAAAGGGTTCACAATAGGGTTGGCAAAAAAACCCACAACGCCCCGACCCAATCGAAATCCCTGGTTTGACTAGAGATCGGGGTCCAAAGGGGGACCCTTTTAAGATCCCCATCCGGGGATAGGGCGGGGACAGTATAACCAACTCCGAATTCCCCTACTCCAATTTATATATGTGTTTAGATATATATGTGTGTGTGCAAGATGTTGACCGACTATTGATCTCTCTCACATCATTTTCTCATCACAATCACTCTATATCTCTTGGTCTCTCTCTCTATTGCTCTCTGCATAGATTAAAGGGGGGAAACGAGGAATGGGTCCCTGTGGGGACTAGTTTCCCTGACGCAGAATCCCCACTCCCGTCGATCTAATCATACCATGGAATCCTTTAAAAGGTGTTTGTAAACAAGATTTGGCAAACGAATACAAGTTAGAAGGAATTTTCCATTTACCAGAAAAACAAGTAACCTCATGAAGCAAAGAGTCTTGGAATGACAAAATCATAGAGAACCCCGCACAATTTAGTAGAAATAACAAAGCATTAGCATTTTTGGGGAGAGATCTACTTAACCAAAAAAAAAACAATAAATAAGGGCAAAATCTCACCTTTCATCCTTGACTACACTACACTAAGTCTTAAGCAGTAACTGCGGCTTGGCTTGCCAGCCTCTTCCTAGCTTCTTCGATGATGGATAATTTAATACCCTTGCCCTTGGGTAGGGACACCCATGGCTTAGTCCCCTTGCCAATTGTGAACACGTTGCCCAGCCGAGTAGCGAATTCGTGTCCGGTTGCATCCTGAATGTGGATTGTTTCAAAGCTTCCCTTATGCTTCTCCCTGTTCTTTATCACTCCAACTCTGCCCCTGTTTCTTCCACCAGTCACCATCACAACATTTCCTACATCAAACTTGATGAAATCTGCAATCTTGTTGGAGTCAAGGTCCAGCTTGATGGTGTCATTCGCTTTGATCAGAGGGTCGGGGTAACGGATTGTGCGCCCATCGTATGTGTTCAGATAAGGGATGCCCTTTTGCCCAAACTGCACTGAGCGAACTTTGCACAGCTTATACTGCAAATATGAAAGTCAATCATGAGTCTTCTAGTTATATCATGGACAACAAATAGCATCGACTTCAGCCAGCTACTCCAGAGGGTTAAAGGATATTGATTTATTTCCAACTGGACAAATTCTAAACCTATCCAGCCTTCCCCTATAAATTATGAATTATTGATGCCAAAAGCTTTTGAAATTTCATCTATTTTCCTTTGAATCTATACACTTTATACAGCCAGATTGTAGTAAATAGTAGGTCAAAGTTCAATATCAAAAGAACAGTAGCTAACCTTAGCCTCTTCATCCCTAACTGAGTGTAGACGGAAACGACCTTTTGTGTCATAAAGAAGCCGAAAATTCTCGTTTGTCTTGGGAATTGACACAACGTCTAAAAAGGAAGGAGAGACAAAAATTAGTGATGTGCTTATTAAAATGTATATAAAAAAGTAATGAACAAAACAAAAAGAAATCAACAAAGAGAAAGCAGTTCCAAGCAGGCAATGATTATGAGCTGACAATCAAATCATTGGAACATATTATCAATAATATTATTTGGTTTGGAGACGGTAATTTGGCAGGTAAAGCTATAGTTGCATTCCCTATTATTTTCCCCATTCCCATTTACAGACAACACTTTCAGCTTGAAAAGAATGGATTGAACAATGGCATCTTCCACTGAGAAGAATGGGAAGAAAATGTTAAACCAAATGATGGTAGAGAACTAACACTCAAGCCATCAAAAATAAATAATACAACTTACAATAAGGGCCCCACCAGCCATTGGTAAGCCTAATAGGAGGATATGGGGAGAACTCAAACCAAAGGAAGACAATTTCAGTATGGATGGATGAGTTAACACTCCATTACTTACCTAATTCAGTTCATAAAATCAACAGCAAAATAATTCAAAAAAAAAAAACTATTCTAATAACTCCCCTATAGTGCCACTTATGTAAAAGGATCAGAACATGTAATATTGGAAATAGTTACAAAGTTTAAGATAACCATACCCATGAAACCAGCAGGGAAAGTCTTGTCTGTCCTGACCTTCCCATCCACCAAAACATGCCTTTGCATTAAAATGGCAATTACCTCACGATATGTGAGAGCATATTTCAGTCGGTTCCTCAATATAAGGATCAATGGGAGGCATTCCCTTGACTTATGAGGTCCAGATGAAGGTTTGGGGGCCTACAAACAGATTTGAACTATATGTCAGGAACAAGTGTGATGCATAAACTCTAGAGAAAACACAAAATAAATGAAAGTACAAATTTGACTCACAAATGCACCACCAAGTTTGTCAAGCATCCAATGCTTTGGAGCATTGAGCCTCTTCAAATGTTTCTTCAGTCCTCTAGCCTGTCATAGCCATAGGCATTAATTTCAATGAAAAAATTATCAAAATGTGCTCAAGCACACGCCAAAACTGTAACGCAGTGCATATTTTTGTGATTGCGGGACGCCAATAGTCATCTTGCTTTTAGAATACAGTCCCATACAAGGACACATACATCAGGACACCAATATTCATTGTTCTCCTAGAAACAAATTCCTAGCCATATTATCATCGCAGCCTCATACCAACTAGTGTTTTCTATCAATTAACAAGTCCATAAGCACAACAATCTTAAATAGCCAACTTAAATTAAATGATGGATGCCAGCAGAACACAAATCAACCACACACACCCAGGGCACATAAAGCAGGATAGGTAACTTGTGTAAGTCGTGAATAAACATTTGTACCCCCAACAGAAAGAATGAGAAAGAGAACAATGCAAGTTACGAAACTCAGTTTTGATATCTTCAATATGTTCTCAAAATGAAAGTTGAAGTCTAAATAATTCTATGTTCTAAAACCCCAGAGAGAAAAGAAAGAAAAGCTAATACCTCTTCGATTTCAAAGTAAAGAAAAATAGTAAACAGCTTAGCATAGGAACGTAAAACTAGTGAAACCCCACTTGAGTAGAAGAGTCAATGTGGCACACACAGGAATTAGCCAAGTCCATCGGTAATGATAAATAATAATAAAGGATCGGTTATTGAACAAAACCATTGGTGAAAAGTTTCACATTGTTATGCCCAACAAATTGTTTCAGAAAAATAACAAAATGAAGGCGTAATCACATCACAAAGTGATCCATCTGCAGACGGAGTGACCCAAAACAGATAGAATAGAAAGAAAAACAGAATAGGCAAATGAATTATAAAGAAAGAAAGAGTTAGAAAAGAGATTACAGACCATATTTTCTGGAGGGAGCTAAAATGGATTCGGCGCCGGCGTTCTGTGGGAGAGAACTAGGGTTTCGCTGTGCGTGTAAGAACGAAAGATAAACGGCTTAGAGAGAGGGAGAGGAGGCGAGTGAGGAAATTTTATTTCTTATTAAAAAAAAATTAATAATAAAAAAATTTATTCCCTCCTTAAAATGTCATTGTTTCCTAAAAAAAAGAAAATGTAAAAATATATTTTTGTCTATGTTTCATCTCGTTTAACTTTCAAATTTTGTTTTAATTTGGTTTAATACATCATTCTTCAATATAAAGTTTCTCGTGAGAGTCTCCATACTAGGACTTTGCACTGCTCCTTGTGGTTGCTAGAATAGGTCATTGGAAGTGGTTGTTAGAGTAGGTCATTGGAAGTGGTCGTTAGAGTTGGTGGTAGTGGTCGTTGGAGTTGGTGATCGAAGGTGGCTACTAGAGTTGGCCGGCAACAATCATTATAGAAGTGAAGTAGCAAACTAATGGATGTATTTTGATAATTTTATGTATTATACAAGTTAGAGAGAAATTAACCATTGAACACTACAAAAATATCTTTCTATATACTATCTAAAAGGAACTTAATCGAAAAAAAATTATTTCATCTTTTGCCCTTGTGAGTCGATGATTATTAGGATATATTAGATAATTTGATTAATAAATATTAAATAATTTATTTAAATCGGTCATTCCTTTCAAAATAATATCATTGTATACTTTTTTATATTTTTTTAACCACCCTTAATTTTTTTTAGCAATTAATATAATGTCATTGAAAATAAAATCAAATCAAAAATTGAAATATAAATTGAGTATCTCTAATCTCCTAACTAAATTGTGATTTATTGTACGTGAAAATTTTAAAATATAATGTGGTTCAAAATAAAATCAAATTAGAATTTGAAGTTTCCATTTTCCATAAGGTATCTTCGCTCCGGTTTTTTTTTTATTTTTTATTTTTTTATTTTTTTTATTAATTTTATTAACTCGTTCTCCCAAATTTTTTTTGCTTTTCAATTATTTTTGTAGAAATTTTATTGGAGCATTATTATTATTATTATTATTTTAATTTCGCTAACATCATTCCAAGTGTTTTTTTTTTTTTTTTTCCAAACTTTTTTACAGCTTTAGAAATGGGCCTCCCTCCATTTTTCTTTATATTCCTACATTTTTTATGTCTAGAGATAGCACATCTTTTTTTTTCTTCTTCTCTTTTTCGTTTTTTGAATTTTCTTTTTTTTACCTCCTTGAAATGTTTATCTTTTTTTTAATTATTATTTTTAAATAAAAATTTTCATTAACACCAACCATCCACATTTTCTTTTTTATCCTTCCTAAAAGGTATAAATTAAAGCTTAAAATTATGTGACAAATCAAATCATCTAAATAATAAAAAAGATTTTTTTGAACTAGAGAGAATTATCACCAAATTTAAAATATGTATATAATTTTAGATTTAAACTAAAGTTTGACAGTAACAGGTAATCAAATCATTCAAAAAATTAAAAAATATATATTGTTTTTACTAAGAAAGGATTGTATTCACAAAAAAAGGGGGGAAAAACTAAAAGGGGATTGTCACGGAATTTTAAAAGTTTTGAAATATGCATAAATTTAAATAGTTCTAAAGTAAATCCTCATGATTGAATTTTATTCATAGGATTTGAAACAACAAACTATCCTTATATCATAAGGAATTTTAAAAACTAAAAATAAATTTACAAAATTGAAGGTTATCTATAATTTTACTCAATTGGTTGACATCTATCTATAGTTAATAAAATATAAGTTAAACATTGTAAATTATTAGAGTATCAATATCAAAAACCTGAAACTTAAATTCAATTTTAAAATTCTAACTCTAAAAACTTTAAAATTCAAAGTAATCAACATAACTAACATAAAAAATTTTTAAAAATTAAATTAACCAATAAATCTCCAAAGTGGAGTAAACAATTACAATTTTCCTAAATTATTCAAATAATTATTTTCAATATATACATTTTGTTAACGTTATGAAACACTTGCTAATTTTTCTAAAAGTGATGTCTGCTAACTTTATCTCATAAACTTATTTTTTTAAAAGAAATGCTCATAACTTTTTACGAAATAATTTTTCTAGAAATTAAACACTTAAAAAAGTAAACCAAACACACCCACCCTTACACTTCCAATTTACCAGAAAAACATGTAGCCTCATGACAAATTTCCAAAAAAGTTAGTCCATTGTAGCAAAAAGTTTTGGAATGACAAAATCAGGGCAGTAGCCTCACACAATTCTAGTAGAAAAAACAAAGTATCAATCTTTTCGAGGAGAGATCTAGTTGACCAAAATATAAAACTAAGAGCAAAATCCCACCTTTCATCATGACTACACTACATTTAAGTCTTAAGCGGTAACTGCGGCTTGGCTTGCTAGCCTCTTCCTGGCCTCTTCAATGATGGATAATTTAATACCCTTACCCTTGGGTAGGGACACCCATGGCTTAGTCCCCTTGCCAATTGTGAACACATTGCCAAGACGAGTCGCAAATTCGTGCCCGGTTGCATCCTGAATGTGGATTGTTTCAAAGCTTCCCTTATGCTTCTCCCTGTTCTTTATCACTCCAACCCTGCCCCTGTTTCTTCCACCAGTCACCATCACAACATTTCCTACATCAAACTTGATGAAATCAGCAATCTTGTTGGACTCGAGGTCTAGCTTGATGGTGTCATTCGCCTTGATCAGAGGGTCAGGATACCGGATTGTGCGTCCGTCGTAAGTGTTCAGATAAGGGATACCCTTTTGCCCGAACTGCACCGAGCGAACTTTGCACAGCTTATACTGCAAAAAATAATACGAAGTCAACCATGAATCGTCCAATTACATCATGAACAACAGTGTCCAGCGACTCCAGCCTGTTACTCCAGAGAGTTATATGATATTGATTTATTTCCAGCTGGACAAATGCTAAACCTTGCCGGCACTCCCCTATGATTTATGAACTATTGATGCTAAAAACTCTTTGTAATTGCATCTATTTTCCTTTGAATCTATAGGCTTCATACAGCCAGATTGTAATAAATAGCAGGCCAAAGTTCAATATCAAAAGAACAGTAGCTAACCTTAGCCTCTTCATCCCTAACTGAGTGTAGACGGAATCGACCTTTTGTGTCATAAAGAAGCCGGAAATTCTCATTTGTCTTGGGAATTGACACGACGTCTAAAGAGGAGGGAGAGACAAAAATTACTGTTGTGCTTAAAACGTATATACAAAAGTAATAAACAGAACAAACATGAAGCAACAATGAGACGAAGCAGTTCCAATGAGGGAATGTTTATGAGTTGACAATCAAATCAATGGAACATTATTATCAATAATATTATTTGGTTTGGAGATGGTAATTTGGCAGGTAAAGTTATAGTTGCTTTCCCTATTATTTGCCCCATTCCCATTTAGAGACAACACTTTAGATTGAAAAGAATGGATTGAAAAATGGCATCTTCCCCTGAGAAGAATGGGAAGAAAATGCTAAACCAAAATGATGGTAAAGAAATCACTCAAGCCACCAAAAATAAATAATATGCAACTTACAATAATGGCCCCACCAGCCATTAGTAATAGCCTAATAGGAGGGTATGGGGAGCACTAGAACCAAAGGAAGACGACATCGATATGGATGGATGAGTTAACACGCCATTACTTACCTAATTCAGTTCATAAAATCAACAGCCAATTCCAAGAATTAAAAAATTAATAATAATTTAGGAAGCTATTCTAATAACTTCTATAGTGCCACTTGGGTAAAAGGGTCAGTGTATACTGGAACTCAACCAATACTATAGATACAAAGTTTAAGATAACCATACCCATGAAACCAGCAGGGAAAGTCTTGTCTGTCCTGACCTTCCCATCGACCAAAACATGTCTTTGCATTAAAATTGCAATTACCTCACGATATGTGAGAGCATATTTCAGTCGGTTCCTCAATATAAGGATCAAAGGGAGGCATTCCCTCGACTTATGAGGTCCAGATGAAGGTTTGGGGGCCTACAAACAGATTTGAAAGGTTTCTAAATGTCAGAAATAAGTGTGATGCATAAACTTTAGAGAAAACGAAAAACAAATGAAAGTACAAATTTGACTCACAAATGCACCACCAAGTTTATCAAGCATCCAATGCTTTGGAGCATTGAGCCTCTTCAAATGTTTCTTCAGTCCTCTCGCCTGTCATAGCCATAGGCATTAATTTCAAAGAAAAAATATCTATTTAGAAGGCCAAAACGCAAGCATATACACAGAAATCCAGAGATCACAAAGAAAAATAAATGATAGTGGACAAAGATGTGCTGACGAACATTATGCAAAAACTGTAGTGCGGCACGTATTTTTGTGATTACAGGACGCCAATACTCATCTTGCTTTTAGAATTCAGTCCCATACAAGGACCCATACATCAGAACACAATATTCATCGTGCACCTAGAAATAGATTCCTAGCCATTTAATCATCACAACCTCATACCAACTAGCATTTTCTATCAATTAATAAGCTCTTAAGCACAGTAATCTTAAAAGACAACTTAAATTACACGATGGAGGCCAGCAAAACACAACTCACCTACAAACACCTAGTGGTAAGAAAGAAAAGACAACAACTCTTCGACTTCAAAGAGGAAATCGTAAACAACTTAAGAAAGGAATGTAAACTAGTGAAACCCAGTTGAGTAGAGGAGTTAATGGTGCCACACAGGAATTAGCTACGTCCTTCGCTAATGTTAAAAGAAATGTAAAACAGGGTCGGTTGAAAACGAAATCAAAGACGCCCATCATACTTATATAGAATGAACCCATTAGTGGAAATTCTGACATTGTTGTGCCCAACAAATTGTCTAAAATAAATAACAAAATGAACGCGTAATCTCATCACAGAGTGACCGAAAACAGATACAGAAGTATAAAATTTCACAAGGATAGAAAGAAGAGTAGAATGGAGAAATGAATGAAAAGAAGAAAGAGTTAGAAAAAGAGATCACTGACCATATTTTCTCGAGGGAGCTAAAATGGATTCGGCGCCGGCGTCTGTGGCAGAGAGCTAGGGTTTCGCTCTGCGTGTGAGAACGAAAGATAAAAAACGGCTTGGAGGGAGAGAGAGGAAGCGAGTGAGGGAATTTTATTTCTTATTTTAAAAAACTTTTTATTTTCTAAAATGCCGAAATTCGAAAAACAAAGAAATATGATAAATATTTCTAGAAAAGGTTTAAACAAAAAAATGTTGAAAAAATACTTAATTTAGTAAGTAAATATTTTATGATTAAAAATAATAATAAGTTTATTATATATATTATATTTTATTATTTATTATTTATTATAGCTATCCTTTTTTAACAATATAATGAAAAAGTCTTAAAAATGTAAAAGTATTGTTTAAAATATCGACACTGAAAGAAAATATTGGTTTATTCTTCAACTTTTGTCATCAATTTAGTTCCTAAAAATTAATATGTAACCATTTAATCATTAACTATATCGGTGATAGATAGTGGTAGAAATCTATCATTAATACACAGTTCAAGGTCTATCACTATCTATCAGTGATAGAAAGTGGTAAACTTTTATTAGTGATAGACAATGATAATATGACAATTTAAGTATTATATTGCTTTCTATCACTATCAAAGGTTGAAATTTTTATGTTTTGTTATTTTATCGTTGTTTATCATTATTCAAAAGTTGTAAATTTTTATATTTTGTTATTTGTGTACTCTTTCTTGGTATAATAGACAAAACTCCAACAACAAACTATCAAATGTTGAAGTATACCACTGATAATTAGTGATAGAAGTCCATTAATGTTTGTCATTGTTTATCACTGATAGTTTGAGTATTCTATCACCATATGTTGTTATCATAGGTCATAAATTTTATATTTTGTTATTCTATCATTGTCTATCACTTTCAAATGTTGTAAATTTTATGTTTGTTATTCGAGTATTCTTCTTTGGTATAAACACACAGCTTGAACAGAAAAACTATCAAATGTTGAAATCCACCACTGATGGTTAGTGATAAATTCTATCATGATGTATCAATGATAGATTTCTAAGACATCTGTTATTGTATATTAGTACAAACAGCGCTAAAAGTCTATCACTAATATGCTTATTCATTCTATCACTTTGATGGTTGATAGACTTTATTTGTTACTTGAAGTCTATCAATGATAGTAGATGATATAGTTGAACTAGCAAAAAAAAATATAAAAAAAAAAAATAGTCATATGGTATTTAAGGGTCAATTAGAGTATATCAAAGTCTATCAACAATAAATAGTAAGAGAAGTTTATCAATAATATACTTCTTCATTATATCACTTCTATTGTTGATAGACATTTGTTATTTGAAGACTATCAACGATAAGTTCAAATAAAAAATATGTATATAGTGATAGACGTCTATATACATCTATCAAAAGTCTATCATAATCTATCTGATATAAACGGTCATATATAATATTAAAACCTATCAATAAAAGGGTTTATCAGTCATATACTTAATGTTCAATCAATGACATACTTCTATATACTTTTATCACAGTCTAATCCAAATTACTTAAACAAGATAAAATTCAATATTAAATTTCCATGGACCCAAATTAATTTCTTTTAAAAATGCAGTATCAAGGTAGTTACATGTAAAGACAAACATTTATGACATGTTTGGGAGTGATTTTAAAATGACTAAAATCACTTTTGTCATTTTCAAAATCACCCTAAAACATGTTTTTAATTCTTCAAAACTAATTCTGATGATATGAAAATTACACAAAAGTACATAATTGAAAACTAAATTAATTTTGAGTGATTAAATATGTGTTTTCGAGTGATTTTGAAAATGACAAAAGTGATTTTGACGATTTTAAAATCACTCCCAAATGTGCCTTAAGTTTATCACTAAAGAAAAAACTCAAACGAATAAACTATCAAATAAGTTTATAGCGATAGACTTCTATAATGTCCATCACATCTATCACGGTCCATCACTAATATAATAGATAGTGATAAAAGTCTATCACTAATATCGAAAATTTTGGGTCTTCAATGTTTTTTTTTTTTTTTTTTTAACCTTCAATAGATGGTTTGGACATTTTCTTGAGGTGAAGGTAAATTTTGCCAAATATACAATTAGTTTTAAATGTTATATTTTTATAGTATTTTAGTCTCATTTTACTATATATAGAGCTCTTGATTATAAGTTTATTTATTCAAAAATTTTATTTTCCGTTAAAAATTATATCTAAAAAATTTAGATATTGTTAAATTAACTTAAAACAAAAGGAATTTGACTAAACACAATTTCAATAGGATTAGAAAATTTGTAAGTATTTCTTGTTTGGTTTCAAAAGGAGCATTAATGACTCACGCCGCACTCCTACTAATTTTACGAAAATTATATACCATTTTTATCTAAATAAATATATTTTATAAATATTTAATCTTTTTATTGTAAATTTAATATAAAAAGTTATAATATATAATTAGCTAATTATTTATATTTTAATAATTTATATGTGAGTTCAGAGTGAAGGTAGCATGGAAGATTTAAAATTCCTAGTGTGACTTAAAAGGTTAGAAATTAGGTTATTTATCTTTTTCCTCTAATTTAATATCTTATTCTAAGTTCAGCAATCTAATAATGAATAATTGGATTTTTCTAATTTTTTTTTTTTTTTATTCTATCTGGATACAAGATAATAACTTTTTTAGACTAAAATAATCGTATAATCTTTAATCAAATTGATTTTAATTAAGAATTTTTAACGACTCAACGTACAAAAATCTTCCATGCCCCCTCGACACTGAACTCACTTATAAATTATTAAAATATAAATAATTAACTAATTATATATTATACTTTTGATATTAGATTTATATTAAATAAAAACATTAAACATTTTAAAAAGATATTTATTTAGATAAAAATTATATATAATTTTCCGAAAATGAGTAGGAATGTGGGATTTTGAGTCATGTTCGGATAAATGCTCCTTTTGAAAAAAAAAAAAAAAAACAATAAATACTTACAAATTTCCTAATCCTATTGGAATTGTGTTTAGCCAAATTCCTTCTATCTCTCTTCTTTCGTTTCTCTATAAATTGTTGAGGTCGAGAGTTGAGATTTCACAACTCACTTCCCAATCTTCATAATCAACTCAATCTCTAAACACATTTAAGTTTCCTTCTAATTCTTTTATATAGTTATGGACATCGATTTGACTCCTCAATTGGCAAAGAAAATTTATGGTGGTGATGGAGGTTCCTATTATTCATGGTCTCCCGAGGACCTTCCCATGCTCCGTAAAGGAAACATCGGTGCCTCTAAGCTTGCTCTTGAGAAGAATAGCTTCGCTCTCCCTCGCTACTCTGATTCTGCCAAGGTTGCTTACGTTCTTCAAGGTATTTTTTTTTTAATGCAATTTAGTCTTGTGAATTTCAAATTCATTTAGATCTACTTTCATTATTTTTATTTCGGTATGGACCTAACTAATGTGCTAAATGTTTCAGGCAATGGAGTAGCTGGAATCAAACGAGAAGGTAATTGCAATCAAGAAAGGAGATGCGATTGCTTTTCCATTTGGTGTGGTGACCTGGTGGTTCAACAAAGAAGCCACCAATTTAGTTGTCCTGTTCTTAGGGGACACATCAAAGGCTCACAAATCAGGCGCGTTCACTGACTTCTTCCTAACTGGTGCCAACGGAATCTTCACCGGCTTTTCAACAGAGTTTGTTGGGCGAGCCTGGGATATGGATGAGGCATTAGTGAAATCTCTGGTGCAAAACCAAACTGGAACAGGAATTGTGAAGTTGAAGGAACAAAGATACCAAAGGGGAAGAAGGAGCACCGAAATGGAATGGTGTTGAATTGTGAAGAGGCACCATTAGATGTGGACGTGAAAAACGGAGGACGAGTTGTGGTTCTGAACATGAAGAACCTACCCCTAGTAGGGGAGGTAGGATTGGGAGCAGATCTAGTTCGATTGGATGGAAGCGCAATGTGCTCGCCTGGATTCTCGTGTGATTCGGCACTGTAGGTGACGTACATTGTGAAAGGAAGCGGAAGAGTGGAAGGGAAGAAAGTTTTGGAAACGAGATTGGAAGTTGGAAATTTGTTCATAGTACCAAGGTTTTTCGTGGTATCAAAGATAGGAGATCCCGAAGGAATGGAGTGGTTCTCCATTATTAGCACGCCGAATCCTGTTTTTACTCATTTGGCTGGTAGCATCGGCGTTTGGAAGTCTCTTTCATCAGAAGTTATTCAAGCAACCTTTAATGTGGATGGTGATTTGGGGAAGAACTTCTCATCCAAAAGAGGTTCTGATGCCATCTTCTTCCCTCCTTCTAATTAGCTTCACCTTCTTCCGACCCAATCATCCAATTACATTTTTTTTCCTTGTTAATTAAAAGATTCTAACTTAGATTTTTTCCCCTTTAGTTATATTTCGTAGTTTTGGAATTTCAAATAGGTTTTCAATTGTCGCAATACCATGAACTAAGGAAAATTTTATCAATTTTTTTCTTTTATATATTTGGAGGCTTTAATGTTGTTTTTGTCTCTTTTTTTTTATAGTGAAATTAGTTTTACATCCATATCTCTCATCACTTCATATCTTTTCACTTTCTAGTTATCAATAGTGAGAAATTCTTTAAAAAAAAAATAAATAAATAAATAAAAGAGAAGAAGAGAGAACATAAGAAATAGAGACGATGGCCATAGATAGGAGAAAGAAAGGCAGAAAAGAAAATTTTATCTTTTTATTAAATAATAATAATAATTTATTATGTAAAAAAATATTTTGGTACCTAAACTTTTACAAAAATAACAATCTAGTTCTAAAACTTTGATTTGTAATGATTTAGTTTTTTTACTTTCAATTTTGTAACAATTACGTTCCAAAACTTTAGTATATAAGAATTTGATCTTTGTACTTTCAAATTTGGAACAATTTAGTCCCTAACATCAAAAATTCGTTAAAACTAGATATAAATTTGTATTAGTTTTATGATGTAGACTTTGTATTATATAAAAATATTGAGTCTCTAATTTGTTTATCAATTTATTTATACAAAACATTTCATAAAATCTTAACATTAATTTTTACGATAGAGACTAAATTGTTACAAATTTTAAAATACAAAAATTAAATTGTTATAAAATTGAAAGTACAAAAATTAAATTATTATAAAATTGAAAGTACAAGAACTAATAGACTAAATTGTTACAAAATTGAAAGTGGTTAAATTATTACAAACTAAAGTTTAGGTACTATATTATTAATAAGTGAATCGTAATTTATAAAAAATTGAGAAGGGAGAATAAATAAACCATTTTTTAAAAAATTAACTTTAGGGGTTAAAATATTGGTTTACCAAATTCAAACCTAAATGGCTACCATTGTATTTTTCCTCTATTGTATGTAGAAAAGAATAGATTATAGAATTTTATTTTATTTTTCTAAAAAAAAAAAACTAAATTAAGCTTAAGCTTAGAATTTGCAATGTTATAAAAAGAAAAAATAAGTATAAAATTTATGTTTTATAGATGCAAGCAATTCGTTGTCGATGTCAATGGAATGTTAGAGTTGTTGTAAAGTTTACATATTGTCAATATATATTTTAGAAAACTATATGGACATAGTGAAAATTGATAAAAACTGGTTGAATTAGTAAATAAAACCTTAACTCGATTGTATTATAATTGATCATTTTCATCAACATCAATATATCCAATATATTATATTAACTATCATTATCTAAACTGACCGAGAGTTTCTTAATCTTAACACTTTCATTTATCTAAACTAAGGAAATTTTTGTCATTTTCACTTTGATCTTGTTTATGTGCATTTTTAAAGTATAATTTTTGTTTCTCCCTTATCTCTCTCTTTTTTCCATTCTCATTTTTGGTAGACTTACCACAAGCACCATTTCCTTTGCTTGTTGCTTGTTGTCGCCGTCTCTCTAAAAATTAGTGTTCATCAACTTTGTGTCTAATACTTGTAAAAGTCGACTAGTTAGTAGCACCACAAGTACAACCCCAAATTTTATCAAATTGGCCTCGAATTTGCTTGATGATGAAAACATATATAACAAAACATATAAGAGACATAAATCTATGAAAACACAACAAAACCATTTGAAAAAAAAAACTTAAGATAAGAAAATCAAATATAGGAGGAAGGGAATAAGAGACAAGAAAATTATATTATGTTTTCCTTTCCTATTCTCTTAGGATATAGGAGGAAGGGAATAAGACACAAGAAAATTATATTATCTTTTCCTTTCCTATTCTCCTCCTAAGATCAAACATCATCAAAGCCATTCCTAAGAAAATTCAAACTACAAAAGTATGAACGGCATGTTTGAGAGTAATTTTAAAATCGTCAAAATCACTCAAATACATATTTTTAATCATTCAAAATTAATTTACCGAAATGAGTGAAGAGAAGAAGGAAAAAAAAGCGTTGAGAAGTGGAGAGAGGAGGAAAAGAAAAATAAGCCGAGTACAAATTGCATTCACATTCATACAAGCATTAAAAACAAGTTTATTTTTATCTTTTTTTTTTTTTTTATCTTTTATCTTTTTTAACTTTTCTTTTCCAATTTTATTTCTTTATTTTGTTGATCTTTTAACTTTTCTTTTTCAATTTTATATTTCTCCAACAAACATAAACAACAATGAAAACAAAATTTTGTGTCATTTTTTCTTCAAAATAAATAATTTACTTTTAACTCTTGTTTTATTTTATTTCTTTTATCTTTTTTTCAACATAATAAGTAAAACAAAATTTAATCTAAAGTTATTCTCTAGATTGGTTTAATTTAACATTATAAATTGTATTTTTAAACTTTTGTAATTAAAGTATTTAAATTTAAAAATCTTAACCTAACTTAAAAGTTTAGAAATTATGTTTTTTTTTGCTTTTCCTCTAATTTAATATCTAATTAGATAATTTTGAATATACACATAATCTTACTTACATAAGTTTTTTTTAAGTGCTCAAGTAGTTCTAAATCTCAATAATAACAATAATAATAAATATTATCTTTGGTTTATAGATTGGAAAAAATTAGATGGTTGGTGTTGTTGTAGCTAATTGGAGGTGACGTCTACTTCTAAAGTTGGAAAACAAAACTTAAAATGAAAGAAAGGTAGGTTTAAAAACAAAATGGAGAAGGATACTACTAGGGTGTGCACGGTTCGGTCCAATCTGGTCTGAGCCAAACCATGAACCAAACCGAAATTATCAGTTCACAATGAAGAAAAATCGTTGAAAACCGGTTCACATCGGTTTCTGTTCTTGAATTGAACCAACCTTATTCGGTTTAGCCAGGTTTGGTTCGATTTTTAACCGATTGTTCACAGATAAAGCGATTGCTCTCCCTCTCACTCTCTCGCTATCTTGCTCTCTCGCGCTCTGTCTCTCACTCTTGTGCCTTATGTGCGACTAAAACGGTTCAGTTTAGTTTCCTCCGAATTTTAGGGTCATGAACCGATGACCGAACTGAACCATTCGATTTTGCTATTTAGTGAATCGCTATTCTTCAAAAAAAAAAATGAAACCAAACTAGCTGATTCGACAGTTTTTTTCATTTTTGCACACCCTTAGATACTATATAAATTGTTATTTATTTTATAAATCATAATTTTGTTAAAAGATTGAAAATACCATAATTTATATTTCAAATCACAATTTAAATTTAATTTCAATCAAATTATATTAACTTAATGTTGCTAAAAAATTAAAAATAGTTATAAACAATGATAAAAGAAAATACACGTATAATATTGTTTTGAAATAAATAAATGATTTTAATAAATTGTTTAATTTTTATTATTCAAATTAACTTATATATATATATATACACATTTGTCTTATTCTATATCAAAAATAAAAAATAAAAAAAAATACATTTGATTTTCTAGTTTAAATTTTCAAATAACTCCTAAAAAATTTGGCGATTATTTTATCTTCAACAAAATTAATAATAAGATTGAATTAATATAATGTATTTTAAAATTATTCTCATCTTAAAAAAAATAATATTACTTGTAATATCTTTTAAACATTGTATAAGTATTTCAATTTAAAATTCTTAACCGTGAGTTAAAAGGTTAGAAATAATGTTATTTTTGTTTTTCTCTAATTAATACCTTATTCTAATTATAGTAATCTAATAAATGGATTTCTAATTATCTGTTTAAATTTAATATATCGATAAAAATAATAACATTTTTTGGATTAACATAAATATATAATCTTTAATGAAAAGATTTTAAATTTTACTAAATTGATTATAATGGAAAATTTCTAACAATATTACATATTTTATTATTATTTTTTATTTCCACCTGCAATGCCGAAATTTTCTTATTCAATCAGATCATTATAAAATCTATTTTATTTAAATAAATAAAATTAACCTAAAAATCGTAAATAATTATCCTAAAATTAGTAGGAGTGTTAGTCAAAAACAAACAAGAAATCGTAACAAATTTCCTAATCCTATTGGAAATCGGCGTTTATCCAAATTCCCTTCGTCTCTTCTCTTTCGTTTTCTCTATAAATTGTTGAGTCTGAGAGTTGAAATTTCACAAATCACTTCCCGATCTTCTTCATCATCAGATCAATCTCTAAACACATTTGATCTTTCTTTCAATTTTTTTCTATTTCTATTGCTATGGATATCAATTTGTCTCCTCAATTTCCGAAGAAAATCTATGACAATGATGGAGGTTCCTACTATTCATGGTCTCCCAAGGAACTTCCCATGCTCCGTGAAGGAAACATTGGCGCCTCCAAACTTGCTCTCGAGAAGAATGGCTTTGCTCTCCCTCGTTATTCTGATTCCGCTAAAGTCGCTTATGTTCTTCAAGGTACTTTATCACATTTGAACTGCTGCTGTGGCTGTTTAAGTTTCTTTTGATCTTAAGACCCATTTGATTTGGTGTGAATTTCAAATCTGTTTAGGTCTATTTAGATCTATTTTCAGTGTTTAGCAAAGATTGACTTCAATTGAAGGATCTGATCGTGTGCAAATCATATGTGAAATGTTTTAGGTAATGGAGTAGCCGGAATCATTCTGCCAGAAAAGGAGGAGAAGGTGATCGCAATCAAGAAAGGAGATGCAATTGCTCTTCCATTTGGCGTGGTGACGTGGTGGTTCAACAAAGAAGCTACCGAATTGGTGGTTTTGTTCTTAGGCGACACATCAAAGGCTCACAAATCAGGTGAGTTTACTGACTTCTTCCTAACCGGCGCTAATGGAATCTTCACTGGTTTTTCTGCTGAGTTTGTCGGGCGAGCCTGGGATATGGATGAAGCATCCGTGAAATCTTTGGTGAAAAACCAAACCGGAACCGGAATTGTGAAGTTGAAAGAAGGAACAAAGATGCCAGAGCCGAAGAAAGAGCACCGAAATGGAATGGCGTTGAATTGCGAGGAGGCACCGCTTGATGTGGACGTGAAGAATGGAGGACGTGTTGTGGTTCTAAACACAAAGAATCTGCCGCTGGTCGGGGAGGTAGGATTGGGAGCTGATCTGGTTCGATTGGATGGAAGTGCTATGTGTTCACCTGGATTCTCTTGCGATTCGGCGTTGCAAGTGACCTACATCGTGAAAGGTAGTGGAAGAGCCGAAGTTGTAGGAGTAGACGGGAAGAAGGTTCTCCAAACAAGAGTGGAAGCTGGAAATCTATTCATAGTACCAAGATTCTTTGTAGTATCAAAGATCGGAGATCCGGAAGGAATGGAATGGTTCTCCATTATCAGCACACCTAATCCTGTTTTCACTCACTTAGCCGGCAGTATTGGTGTATGGAAATCTCTATCACCTGAAGTTATTCAAGCAGCTTTCAACATCGATGCGGATTTGGTGAAAACCTTCTCTTCCAAGAGGTCTTCCGATGCCATCTTCTTCCCTCCTTCGAATTAGATTCATCCTCGCCTTTCTTAATAAGTCTTCTGTTGTTTTCCTCTGTTTAGGATAGTTTTACGGCAGATTTTCCCGTTCGGTTTCCTTTCTGGTTTCGCAATCTTCGAAGTTTGAAGTACATGAATAATATGATTGAGTTTTTGTTTTTAAATCTTTGGTTGTCTAAAAAGATTATTCAAATATGAAATAGGTGATTTAGAATGGTTCCATTAATAATCCAACTCACTGTTAATCAACTTGAAAATTGCAATTTGATTATACCAAAAAATCTAAAAGTTAATTTATTCAATTAAAATTGGTCTTCAAACAACTTGATTATCATTATACCATCATTATAAAAAAAAATTAAAAAACAATTTAAAATTTCACAGACCTGAGAGATTAGACAAACAGGCAAGTTCAAACAATTAATATTAAGAAAAATATGTGAAAATTAAAATAATTTTTTGGATGGACGTTTGAACAACTTATTGCTTCACTTAGGGTTCAATTTGATAAGTTTGAAATCAATAAGTTTATGAAAAATTTGATAGATGCTTGCTGAGAAAGTTAGGTAACCTTGAATCGGGATAACTTCTCGGGCAATTGCTGTAAATATAGCAAAATATGTCAATGATAGACTCTATCACATCAGCAATATATTATGAAAAGTTATACTGATAATATCCCAAGAAAGAGTTATTCTGATAATATTCAATTGTTTTTAAAAGGTGAGTTAGAGGGCTGAATTTGAAAAGAAAAAATGAGAGATAAGTTTGGGAGGGAATCATATGCAAAAACTAGGTAAAAAGTTGGGTACAAATGTCATCTGGTTTCTAGGTCATATTTTCTAATCTGGACCTCCCTTTTGGAATTCCAATGAAGTTGAGAATTTGATTCTTTTCATTAAAATTTGAATCCAATTCCCAATGATGGGTGAAAAAAAACGAATCTAATTTTGTCTTTGTCCATCAAAATCCAGTTTTAAGTTGTTTAAGTAATTATATATATACATACATACATATGATGAATTTAAATTCTATTTAAAGAGGGATTGGATTCAACATGTTTGGAACTGTATCTATTTTCTAAAATAAATAATTCGTACTAAATAAACATGCCCGAATCAAGTTGGCGTATATGAGAAGCTGAAAATGACCAAAAAGTGCTTTTTCTAGAACTTCCACTTTCTATTGGTGTGCTTTCAGTGATTTTTTGTATGCTAAAGAAATACAAAAATTGGAATCTTATCTGTTGATGCTTACAAACTAGGGAAAGAAAAAGAAAGAAAACACATACAAAAGTAGTAAAATAAAATACAACTCGAACTTTCTAATAAATTCTTATATTTTAGATTCTTATTTTCAAATCACCAACCAAACTCTTCTCAATTCTTATCCAAAAACCATACAAATCTCAATACTCTACCCTCACAAAACATATAATCCTTTCCAAGAGCAAGTAATTTGTAGCCTTACCACCCTTGTTCACATAATTCGTGACGGGGCACGGTCAAGCAAGATGGTTTGGGGTTGAGCTTATTTTTGAGCTAAAAGAAGATAAATGGGAAAAATACATTATATAACTGATGTGAAGAAGTTACTAACTTGAGATAATAGCGATAAAAATCAAATAAAGGCATACAAAAACAAAAAATTTTAAATTTTAAGGGAGAAGGAAAATTTCCCAAGTTGCATTTTTAAGAGAGATGGGGAAGGGGCAAAAGTATGAGTAACTGGTGAGGTCTAATGGCAGGAGGGGAAAAGCAATGTCAGAGCTACCTAATTTCATGCATGCAATAAGGTTATTTATGTTATGAACCTCATTACTGCCCAAAATCAAACAACAAAACTTCCTCCGACACGTCCAAAATCTCTTCGACTTCAACCTCTTTGGCTTCGTATTCCTCTTCTTCGTCACTGGCTTCACCATCTCGCAGCTTCTGCCTCAACAACTTCTCTTCTTCGTGCAATCTCTTCCATTCATTCACCCACTTGTCCCACTCGTCCTTCAATGCTTTCCGTTTCTCACGCTCCTGCTCGCTCAGTAGCATAGATACATCCTGATCTTCAGCCTCATACTTCTTGCTGTACTTCTTCAAGTTCTTTGCTATCTCTTCCTCTTTTTCCGGACTCAAGAAGGATGGTGGCCTCGGCCGCCATGCAAACTGTCACAAGCCATTCGAAAATCAGGGCATTTAATGATAATTCCGAAGACTTTGTCATAATCAAGAAACTAAATCAACCTAAGTTTAGCAAACACACATTCATAATTATTAGATCTTCCAACCGAGTAACATTGATGGTGGTTTCTAGCTTAATATCAGATTGTCAGTCATTTTTAATTATAAAAAACATATGATTTGCATAATATAATGGATAGGTTACCTGGAAGAAATGATCCTTCAAGATTCGATAGAGGAGTTTTCCATTAAAGGACCATATGTTGAAACCATTTTCCATCTCGTGGACTGAAGTTACAGCAGTTGCAACATACCTGGACAGATGCAAACAACAAGACCAACTCAGCTGCCATAACCACAAGGCAAAACATTCTGATCCAATCTTATAACAATGTGCAAATAAGGATGCCCTCTAAATTACCTTCCAGTGGGATCCCATTCAATATCAGTAGCCATGAAATGCTCTGCAGTTGCCATCGTCTCCAGCTCATCAACATTGTAGAATTCCAACTGTCCGTTGAAGCCTTTCAGACCAGCAAGAATGATGAATCGTCCAGCAGGTGACCAGAAAAGAGCATTGGCCTGCTTGCCTTTGAGAGTTGTAAGTTTTGACACTCGGCCACTGTTGTGTGTGCTTCGCATAGAGTAAAAGCTAATATCTGGCCTTGGGTTGTCACCATGAATAACTGCAAACCTGTGCCCCTTTGGCTCCCAGGCAAAGGCAATGATCTTGTCGTTCTTATTCTCAAGCTCCAGCACTTCAATTGGTATATCCCGTTCTTTTATGCGGAAAAGCTCAAACCCTGTGTATGTGCTTTTCTTCGTCTTTGTATATCTATCAACCTTGACAGCAAGATAATCCCCATTGCTTTGCCAGTACATTTTGCAATCACTGACACTGAAAAGATTTTTCTGTCTCAACTCCTCCTTGCTGGGGATTTGGACAAGACTCACCTAGGAAACGAAAGAAGCCATTGCAAAATTTTAAATTCAATGATCAAAAGAATATTGACACAAGCAGCAGAAGAGTACTCACCCTAGCCGGTTGGTTCCCACCACCTAACTCAGGAACAAACAGTGCAATAATGGGGTCTGTAGGGGACCAGCAGAAATCCATAACATTTTCAACCTTCAAAGACTTTTTGTCGATAAGGGAGAAAGTCTCTGTTTCATAGACTGAAATCACATTCTTCCCAATCCTGGCAAAGTATTTATCATCTTTCCCACCACCCCACCTGCAACAATTACATTTATATCATCAGCAAGAATTAAACATTCTGACCCACATGACAAGCTGGAAAAGAACTGAGACAGAAAAGCATGTCCAAAGCAGACATCGATACCTAAAAACAGGCCAAGATACCCCAGCAACACCACCAGTTCCTCCGATGGCAAAATCATCAGGACTTCCCTTGAAATCTCTCATTACTTTTCCAGTTCTTACATCAAAAATATTGATCACAATCCTCTGAAAGAACATATAATCAGCAATGATGGAAAGTTGAAGACGTTCTTCAATTGAAATAAAAACTGTAATAAGAAGAAGAAAAAACTCACATTTGCATCACGAGGATTGCTGGGTTCATGGCTGCTGTAAGTTACCAGATATTTCTCACCAGGAGAAAAATCAATTAACTTAACCTGCATTTAATATATTGAAATCTTAAGGTCTTTGGGGCGTTGGTAAGCACTGGCAGAAGGTCTGGAGTGATAAACAATAACAAACCTGTTGATGGGCAAAACGCATCAGACGGTTAAAGGTGCCTGCTCCACCCCAAACTGCAGCACCCTGTCGGTGAATTGTGGCTAGGTAAGTCCCCAACGAGGACCACTGCACAAAACTCTCAGTCCAGAACTGTAACAGAAAAGTATTTGATTAAGGTAGGGTTAACAGCCCAAGAGCAAAGATGCCCAAGTGCTACTCATACTATATAGATATCCCAACATCAAC
Organism: Citrullus mucosospermus; assembly: GCA_030954485.1. Lineage (NCBI taxonomy): Eukaryota > Viridiplantae > Streptophyta > Magnoliopsida > Cucurbitales > Cucurbitaceae > Citrullus > Citrullus mucosospermus. The sequence continues at coordinate 9,772,134 of CM062063.1, read as the reverse complement.
TAAACAATCTAACCAGGAGAGAGTAAGAAACTTAGAGATAAAAACAAGGTCAACACTCAAGACAGGCTAAAGGATTCTCACTGGACGCTTGTAGACAGGCTCAGGCTTCAAATGTCGAGCATCATTCCAGAAAACCTCAGTATCAGAACCAGCACGGATAACAAACTGATCCCGTGCTTTTTCATCAGTAAGCCACTGTTGAAGATTTTCCTGAAATGTTCAAAAGTAATAGCAATTAGCATCATACTTCCATGACAGCACAATTTGATCCATAGAATCACATATCCTCCCGTGGTTCTTTTTCCCCATATAAACTCTACTGTTCAGCTGACCACAGCTCCCAGAAAACCATATCATAGGAAGCAGTGAAGAAGCAAAATCAAGAAACGTTGCATATAGTTTACCCCAGGAGTGTATGGGATAATTTCAGGAGGGGCCCACTCATCTGGGACTTTCATAAATCTGTCGAAGTCCTCAAACATGTTAACAGTGAAAATATGTGCTCTATCCAGCTTGTACCCATCAGTTTTCTCTTTGGCAAGCTCAGCCTCCTACAATATGACTGAAATTAAATGAGATACTCAATTCATGGACAAATGAGATAATAATAATAATAATGATAGTAACAGTAATAGTAACAGTAATAGTAATAATAATAATTAAAAAAACACACATTCACGCATACACCACAAAAGGCATGTAAAGCAACTGTAGTAACAAAGCATTTAGGAACAGAATTCCATGAAGGTAAACATAATTTTGGATGAAATGCATGTCTAGTGATAATCCAGAATATCACTCTATCAAATAGTGCACGCTTTCTGAACGCTAGAAAGTTTCTATTTAAATGACATTCTAACAAGGTGTATTTACCACTAATGCTGTGCCAAAATAGTACTGGTATCCAAATACAATGAGGGATTAGAAAATAGTCATAACAAGTTAAATCAATTGAGTGCATTCATTCATGAACATCAAGCTACCTCTATAATAGAGAAATACTCGACCTCTAAATGGGAGATAGGGTGATGGTGAAAGGGAGGTGTAGTGAACCGTTACAATGGATGGAATGTGGAGGTTGACAGTAGTATAAGTCCCACCCAAAGGAACTATAGTTAAGTACCAGCTAAGCTAGAAAGAAGTAAGATGAGGTTGCAAGTATCTGTCACTCTATTGGACGTCATCAAATGCCAGCAAAAACAAAAAGTGGCAAATATAGGAGTCTTTCATTTTATCTTAAACAAGATTTATACTGTAAAACGTTGTTTCTTCATAATATTATTGAATATATATTTGGATATGATAAATATATGAAGTTTCAGAAAAAATTAGTAGACACAACACAAAGGAGTGCGTGAGTTAATGAGAAAGTACCTGGGGAGTGCCGTACTCAATAAAGCAGTAACCTAAAGTTTTCTGTGTAGTAGGATCAACAGGCATCCATAGACCATCATCCTTAATGACCCCAATCTGTCCAAAAATTTTACGAACAACACCTTCGAGCTTCTCAAACTTCTCCGGAGGAACAACCGGAAGATTGTCAACAACTATAATGTTTCCGAACCCAGAATCAAACTCTAAACTCTCCTCTTGTAGAACCTCTTCATCATCACTATACATAATTGCAGATAAATGAAGGAATATGAGCCATAGAATGGAATAAACAGAAAAGAAACTAATAAACCCAACATGCTTCTAATCAAATAAAACCATTTTAATGCCCTGAAGAGCTCAGAAAATGCAAATTAAGATACAAAATCAAACGATAAAAGTATAAAGCTTTAACCTAATGATTCCGAAATCCTCGCCAGGAGGAAGACGAATAGCGTCAAAATCAACTTGGGAGAGATCTATCCCAAGCCGACCAGCCGTTTCCTCAATCTCGTTCATCAGCATCACGTCCGCCATGACGAACTAACTAGCTCTGTCGGCGGGAAGATTCGAGTGAGTGGTAGATCTTCCACTGCAAGAATTTATTTCCCGTAATCTAAGACCATTCTCGTAACAAAGAAACAAAATTTCTTAAAATATATTGAGGAAGAAAGGGAAAAGAACTGACAATTATGAGAAGAGTAAAGAGATGCCAGCGTTAAAGGGAGAAGCTAATCGGCGACGGCCGGATGCAGGATGCTGCACCGAGAGGGCCGGCTGAGATTTCGACAGCTGAAAGTGCAGCGTCCGGCGGCAGTCTATGAAACGGTGTCGGGCAGCAACGGCAAGCGGCGGGGCGAGGTGCAGTGGCTGGTAGCGGGAGGGAGGAGGTGGCTGATGGGGAAAGTAGGGTTTGGAAAAAGAGATAGATAGGAAGGAATGGGATGGCTAAAAGAAAATTAGAAAGAAAAAAAATGGCCATGTAATTGTTTGCCTTTCTTTTATTTTCCTTGTTTTAGTCACTACACTTTTTTGAATTTGTATTTTGGTACCTATATTTTCAATTTTAGTTCATTTTAGTCTCTATATTTTTAGTATTTTTAACTTTTGTTCATTTTGCTCCTTAAATTTAAAAAATATGACCATTTTAATCATTTTAAAATGAAAATGAATGGACCATAATGATTATTCTTTAAACGGCAATAATCAATGTTTTGAAAGTATATAAATCAAAGTTAAAAGTATATGAATAAAAATAAACATATTAAAAATATGGGGAACAAGATGAACAAAAATAAAAGTATGATGGTATACACAGGAGAGGAACAGATAGAGATAAAATAAGTAAAATAAAAGTAAGGGTTATGGTATGATATTGTGTGAGCTAAAGCGAGTAACTCAGTAGTCAATAGTCAAAGTCGACATCTTTGTCATTTTCAGTTCGAAAATGCCCTTTTAGCCTACTCTTTTTTTACATGGCCAACTAGATGGTGTACCAAACCAAAATAGTTGATCAATTTGGTTTAGTTTGGATTTTTTTTTTTTTTTATCTTCATATAATTAAATACAATGTATATGTAATGAAGACACGAACTTTATCTATATCTATTGTGACATCCCAAATTTTTGGATAATTTTTCTCTTAAAAAAATTAATTATCTTGAATTATTTTGGTTAGTTGTGTTGAATTTTGAGGATTTAATTGGATTATATTGAGAAAATAATTCAATTTAAAGTAATCGTGATAAAATATTTAGATTTAATTTAATTAGTGAAAATTTGAATTTCTTGAAAAATAGAATTTAAAGAAGTATATATATATATATTTAAGCAAATATTGGATTTTAGTGGGTTTTGATATGTCATTTGCAATTGATCTGCCATTTGCAAGCTGGCTCTCTCGGGTCCATTTTGCCAACTACTCTCTCTTTTCTTGTAATTGGGTTAGCGGGTTAAAGGGTCCATTTTGGTTGGACCCATTATTTGAAGTATTGCGAGATTTGGTCCACTTGTTTTTTTGGTTGATTTCCAGTCTCTGGTTGATTGTGTTTGTGATGACTGCTATGTCACAGTGATTGTTATCTATTTATCAGGGTGACGTGAACCTTTGGGTACCCTGACCATGATTACGATTACGATTACGACAGGTGTCCTTCGAGATCACCACCTATCTTCGGGATCACGTCGTGCCTTCGAGTAAAAGAAACCTTGGTCATGCCACTAGGACTAGTAAGATGTTTCTGCAATTAAGAATTTTGGTTATGTCATTTGAATAATTGGTTATGTCATTTGAATAAAGTTTAAAGAGATTTCATATTTTTAAGAATTTTGGTTATGTCATTTTAAATTCAAAATTTTTTTTTTTGTTTCTTCTAAAATTCTCACGGAATTGTACAAGGGTACCCTAGAAAGTCAGGTCATTACATGTATGTTATGGCTTAGGTAGAGAAACTTTTAATATCCCATTTTACCAAATTTAATAGTAGACAAAATCTCATAAATTTGAAATTTGAATATACATTTATTATGAAGCAAAAAAATTGAATCAAATAATATATCAAAACTAACTTTAATTATAGAAAATAATATCATAAAAACTAAAATAACTTAGAGCTACATAAATCTGAAAAAAAAAAAAAGTATAATTAAAAATTATGGTTGAAAACTATAAAATTATGGTTAATAACTCACAATTTAGACATAAAATAAGCAAATACATAGCTATTTAAAAACAGTATAATTAAAAATTATGATTGAAAACTATAAAATTATAACTAATAACTCACAATTTAGACATGAAATAAGCAAATACATAGCATTCAAAATGGTTATTAAATGAAGTCTAGTGAGCCCCACAAATACCTTCTACTCATGAACTCATGAACACTTAAGATTTAGTTAGTATATAACATGCAAATACCTTGTAATATCTAGAATATTTTCATATATTGTCACACCCCTTGTACTAAATATAACTTAAACTCTACATACATTCCCCAACTGAATCATGCAAGTGCAAATACTATATAATAAAAAAGCATCGATGGAACCTCACACATATTTTATACTAAAAACCTAAAGTCTAGGCCAAAATCTAAACAACTTATTCTCTTTTTGAGGCATGGTAGATTCACCACCACCAATAACTAAATGGTTAAGCAATGTCACTTCCATAAACGATCGTAGAACCAATCTTGAAAAGTTATGATATAATTCATCGTAATTTTTTTTACGTAGCAAAAATGATACACATAGTTTGGAGAATATAATACATCAATGTCACATCCATAAAGGTAGAAGTCTTTTTTTTTAAAAAAAACAGCACAAATTTTTTTATTTAGATTTAAACCATCCCTAATATTTTAAAATAGAAAATAAGTAACCAAATCCTTGCAAAATTTACCTAACAAATTAAAAAACTACCAAGAAAAATTAGAAATTTATGTATGGGATCTCCACATAGTATAACGTCCATAAATCAAAAAATTTAAAAATTGGTCATTTATTCGAATGAGAGTTTTTTTTTTTTTTTCGCCATTATATACCATTGTTTCCCCCCTACAATAGAGCCCATTTTAAGAGTTAAAAAGCCCAACCCAAGAGGGATGATGCATGAAACGAAATGAAATCATATTCATATAAAAACAAACAAAAAGAACAAACTTTTTTGAACAATTTCCAAAGCGGAAAACCGTGTGCATGCAAGAAATACAAAGTAGAAAGGAAAAAACTTGCAGGATCCTCAAAATTCTTATATAAACACGCTTCTCTTCTCTAAGTCTCTTCCACTTCCCGATTCTCCCTTTTCCAATCGCTTCTCAAAACCCTACTCAATTCTCTTCCCAAAGGTGACCCAATTTCTCTCTTTTCTCTCTTATTCTCCATGTTTTTCAACTCTTTTCAGCCTTTTCCCCACCCTCTGCTTCATGGGTTTTGTTGATTTTGCTCTGATTTTGATGTTTCTCTCTTCTTTTTCTGCTTTTGCTTCTAGGGTTTTGCCATCTTTCTCTCCTTTTCCTTGTATTGCTCCCTTATGTTCCTGAATCGTCCACCAAATGCTTGTCTTTTTTGTTTTATGGTTCTCTTTTAGGGTCTCTTTATGGCTCTATCATCAATCAGTAACAGAGAGTCGTTTATTTGCTTGTGGGTCACTCTTGAAATTGTATTATTTCATTATTCTGAGATTGTTTTTGCAATTCAATATATGTTATGCGAGTGTCAGTGGTACTGATTACTAGGGTGGGCAGAGGCTCATTTTTGTCATGCATGCTTGTCTATCTCTTTTGTTCTTTTGATTTCCTCCATCTTCTATATGTTGCCTCCTTCTGATCATCTCGTTAACAAATTTCTAAAAGTTCTGACAACCCAAGTTCTCTGAAAATGATAATTTGTTTTCTCTGATTGTGATTCCTTAGTTGAAATCATAATTTATGCGTATTTCAAGTCTTGATGTTCTGATTCTCAAGGCAATCAAGAGTGGTTCTGAAAATGGTTTATTGAGTACGAAGGGCACGTTAATATTTACAACTAGCGAGCATGTAGTCACTTATGTGATCAACAGAGTTTCAAGGACGTGTGCTACCCATTATATGTATTTAATAATTGTCCCATTTCATTAATTTTCTTGTCGTTTCCTTTTTTGTTTTGATATGTATATATAAATATATTTAATAATGTTTTCATATTTGAACTTTTTCTTTTTGGTTTTTGCATAGAACCCTGCTCCACAAGGTGTGATGGCTTCCAAACGTATTGCCAAGGAGTTAAAAGACCTGCAGAAGGATCCTCCAGTTTCTTGCAGTGCTGGTTTGTACTGAACAACCAAACTTTTTCCTAATTTTGCGTTCAAAGCCATTTCATTTGGAGCTATGATGAGTTAATTTTTAGGTCGTGAGCTATGATGAGTTAATTTGAAACAGTTTTTTTGTTACTCTCGATAAAGCTTGTTATATGCTTTGTAATATTAAATGGTATTCTCAATTAGAAGCTTTCTTCGTGATATTAACACAATATGGTCCCGTATTGCTATGAGATATACCTAGATATTAAAATCTTAGGTATTTTCTAGGCTTTCTAGTGGGTCATGATTGCTAATTGTAATGCCAATTTATATATGGATAATGGCTTTGCTTATGTTTGGTTAATAGTTCTGATTACCTTCGTGGACTTATGCCATGTCCTTGATGCTATTTTTGGGTTTTTACACGATTCTCATATTTGAAGGTGATGTGGGTTCATTGATCTTGTAATATTGGATTGTATGTTATGGATGTGGTTCCATTGGAAATTGATATTGGGGCATAACCGAGTTTTATCTTATGTGTCATGTGTAATGGCTCATCTAACACCAGAACTTCTGACGCACTTCATGCTCATCTTTCTCCACTGAGTTCTTTTCTTTTGACAACATTATTTGTAGGTCCTGTTGGTCAAGACATGTTTCACTGGCAAGCAACAATTATGGGTCCAGCTGATAGTCCTTATGCTGGGGGTTTATTTTCTGTGAACATTCACTTTCCACCAGATTATCCCTTTAAGCCACCGAAGGTATCAAAACCTTCCTTGCTCAGTCTGCTTCTATTTTCTTTCCCTCTTGATTGTATTTTAGTATTTATCAATGAAGTATTTTGTCCATGGGAATATGTTCATGATTCTGTGCAACAACTCGTGGTTTATGGCAACAAAGTAACAGGTTTATAACGATTTTTTTATTCCATTGATACCATTGCCTGAAAAAGAAACGTGTACATGACTAAGGTTGGAGAACAAATTGAAGGTTGAGCATCTATTCCCATGGATGGAAACTGTTCTTCTTTTCCTCGAGTACTTCAAAATATATTCCTGCTCTGCACATGATTACTTTGCTATCTATGAATGCCTGGCTGGTTTATACAATTCTCGAAGCACAACCGACAGGCAACCTTGCAGCACGTTCTTGTTAGTGAACACCTAAGATATTGATACCTAGTTAGGTAGGGAGCATAGCTTGAAGCCGTTCTTACAGAGTCCCATTACTTTTTCATACATGCCTCAATGTTACCTCGTCAACAAGAGTTGTTATTTTTATCCAAATTAGGATAAAGGAAAAGGTTGGTTAGTCATTTTTGTGGTTTAGTTTTATTATTATTATTATTATTTTGAAATTATAACTGTACTTTCATGTTCTTGTTTCAGTTTCTTTAGCATTCCTGGTTCAGGTTCAATTGTTGTTACCTACTGCTTCTGTTTTGAATCTTTGTAATCTTGCAAAAAGCAATTAAAAATCAAATCTCATGAAGAAATGCCCATATGATAGTCATGACAGTTATATTGTGTGTTGAGCAGGTTTCCTTTAAAACCAAAGTCTATCACCCTAACATCAACAACAATGGAAGTATCTGCCTTGACATTTTGAAAGAGCAATGGAGCCCTGCTCTTACTGTTTCCAAGGTAATACCATGCTACCGTCATCTCGATAAATCTCTGATTTATATTATTTTTAGTTTTCATATCTATTCTGATTTTGTCCCTCAATTTTTTTTCTTTGTTTTGAACTTTGCATAAAATTTTATTTTACTTCTGATTTAATTTTTTTCATCGAACATTTAACAAAAATCCAAAACAAGGATTCAATAGAATAATTGCTAGTTTTAGTACAAGGGCTGTTACCCTTGGAACTTTTAATTGGATCAACCATCTCCTTAGCTTTTAAAATTGTTGCAATTGAATCCTTAGGTTTGCTTAGTTTAGAGTTTTAAGGATGAAAATAGAGGGAGTAAAATAAGATATAAGGTTGGTTATTTGAATAATTGTGCAGGTTTTATTGTCGATATGCTCACTGCTAACAGACCCGAATCCAGACGATCCGTTGGTGCCAGAGATAGCTCACATGTACAAAAATGACAGAGCCAAGTATGAAAATAACGCCCGATCTTGGACCCAGAAATATGCCATGGGCTAAACAAACATAACAAAACTACACACTGCTTCCAGTTTCTCTTCTGTTTTCTGGATTTTCCATGCAAAGGCTATAAAGGCTATATTATGATGCTCAAACTTAGTGGACTTCAGCATTACAATGCTTGCTTTCCCTGCTCCAACTAATAATATTTTGTCATTACTAATATCACCTTATACATCTATATTCTCAACTTTCTCCATTCTGCTGCTATGTTATGGGTATGACACCATTAATTGTAAGTCTAATAGGGTTGATATGGCTTTTCCTTGTACTTGTTGTACGTAAATCTGAAATAGTCTTTAATCCTATTTTAATAGACAAAATAGGAAATTCTAAATGAAATAACGTGATTGTTCATTCCATAACGGCATTTTTGTTAGTTTTTGATGTTTTTATTGTGATGTTTCATTTCGCTATGTAACCATTTTGACTCAAAGGGCTGAAGTGTGTATATTAATTTCCAACTTGTACTTATTTTGGTCATATATTTTCAAAATTAAAAGGTCTATTTTAATGTTTGTTCTGGCCTCAAAATAGTCAGTTCATTCATTCTCAATATATTTGTTTTGGTCCCTTAAGAACTGTTTTGGTTTTGTATGTAATATTTTAATACAATCTCTATACATGATGATAGTAAGTTTTTAATGCAAAGTTTGGCTACATCAATAAAATTATGATGAAAGGACCACAACCACCATTTTTAAAGAGTATAACTCTGCCGAAATGGAATTGAGCCTTTAAAAAGTATCCCACTAAAATAAATGGATGAAATTAAATATTCTGAAAAAAAATCTTTTCCAGAAAAGGAGTTGTATATTAATTCTTTTAATTATATATATATATATATTTAAAAATAGTTTTTTCAAGTAAAAAGAATGTTATTGGTCCACGGGAATGTGATTTTGATAAATGTCTATTTGTAGTTTTTTTTTTTTTTTTTTTTTTTTTTTTTTTTTTTTTTTTTTTTTTGAAAAATGTCAAGAGTTGGTCCACCAACTTTAAATATTGGTAGATTTGAGTTAGTAATTTTTACTAACTCATCTCCACTCTCGCTTCCTCCAATGTTGTTGATGGTTCCACTTATTGGTCACTGTTGACAACTACTGCTATTACACTGATGACCACCTTGGCCAACTCCAGAAACTACCTCTAACCAAGACCACAACTCTAGTGACAACCACTTATAAGGATCAACTTGAGCGAATACCACCTTTAATGATTGACTTTGGCAGCAACCTTCGATGATAACTCTGGACTCCGACAACCACCTATGATGATTAACTCAGATGATAACTACCTACGTTGACGAAGACTGCCTCTAATAATTAACGTTGGCAACTATGTATTTAAAATTGTATATGATTCAATTTATTAATAACAGTTTATCTTAAACTTAATAATTATTGAGTAATTACAACTAGTTTTATAGTTTATAAGTATATTATTAAATACATTTTGAACAATTGTTTAAATTAAAATCTAATCACCAAGTCTACTACTAAAACATATATCTAAAAATATTTTCAAATTGTCTATCAAACATATCCAAAATGAATAACAAAAAAATTCAACCTAGTAAATGCTGGAAATCAAATCACAAAAATGTCTAAACTTTACTCAATTATAAAAACTAGCCTTGAACTCCTGAATTTCACTCATAAAAACAGTAATACCAAGTTCTGTCAACTACTACAAAACATAAAAACAGAAACTACCTAAACTTTTAATAACAGAATAATAATGATAATATTAATAAATAAAAGATTTATTCCATCAATTATTTAAATTTAGTTTTAGTTAAAACTAGAAGGTAAAAGTTAAAGTTCATTCAGAAAATAAAAATTTCCCAAGTATACATTCAAGTATGTCTTCCAATGAGAATAAAGGGAGAACAAAAATGAACAGACCAAGTCTCCTTTGTGATCAATTGTGAGGTTTAGCAAAATCCCATGGACCAATGTCCCTTAGTATGGTTTTCCTTCAACTAATTACAAAAGGATTCTGCTTGTTCTCCTTCCAAAAGGAAAACCAACATGAATGAAATGTTTTACAGAGAGCAGCTGAGACAAATCATTTAGTCAAAGTGATATGAAAGGTTAACCTTAAATCCTTGGGATTCTATAGCTTCCCAATAAATGGGACTGATTATGATAGGCGTCGAAGGCAGTCCATCAAAGCATCGGTGTGTTCGGGCTTCCCAGCGGTCACACGAACATAACCTTTTAACTCTTTCTTGTCGTAGTGACGAATCATCACCCCCATTTTTGCCAGGTCCTCCTACATTGAAATTTTATAGTCATTTCCAATCTAACCGGAGAACTTGTGTATGCGTGTTGTTATTACTTATTAATTAATTAATTTATTGTTTTTTTTAGAGTTCAACAAACGAGGCAGGGAGATTTAAACTTCTCATCTCTTGGTGAAGAACATATGCTTTTAACCAGTTGACTAATAATCATGGATACGGATACAAGATACGGATATGACATGATAAAAATGACATGCCATTTTTTAAAAATCTAAGACATGAACACGACAAAGACACACTTATTAAAATATACATTTTTTCAAATATATATAATTTTTATACAATAAAGAAATTCAAAATCAATGAGTTTATGCATTTATGGACTTAAAAAAATTAGTTTGGTGTATTTTGCTCCCAAAATTTATTACATCCTGTGTCGATTTAATATACTTAATATGTGTTTGATGCATGTCTAAAATGTTGGACCTATTTTGACTTTGTACCACTAGTGTTTAATAAATATGTTACACTAACAAGTGTTTAAGTATTCGAGTGTCCAACACGGACACGCTAGCCAAACGGACAGTGTTTGTGCTTCTTACCCTCATATAACAGTCAATACAACAGTCAACAAGCAAGGGTGTAAGAAGCTGAGCCAAATTATTGAACACAACCAAATCAACGCAAACCAAATAAGTGTAGTTCCATTAACCATATTATGTTTGTTTTCAGGAAAAAGAAAGACGTCGTAAAACTGCTGCAGTAGCCATCAATAGAATTTTCAAAAATAAGAATTTTCGGCCTTGCTTTTCTTTCTTCACAAAGCCCAACTCACTGTATTTCCCATCCCTCATCAACATTATAATCCTCTTCAACCACTGACTTCAAAAGATCTTCAATCATTTGGGTACAAAGATATAATTTTCAAATGATGGAAAGCATGTTTATAAATAATTTAACATTTTGAGCATATGCTAAAATTTTAGTATATTTTACGTCCCCATATACTTTTTCTACTTTGATTGATGGTTGTTGATCTTTATAAAATGAGTAGAGTTATGTTGCAAGTCTAAAGTGCAGTGGTAGTACATATGAGGAAAGTCATTTACCTTCAATTTCTTCGCATCCTTTCCTGAAGTCACCTCGCAAAGGATGAAATTAGAGTGACTAGGATATGGATTTAAAAATGGCACGTCCTTTAGAAGATCATACAACCTCTCACGTTCTTGTATCAGAGCATTTTTTACATTCTGCAAGAAATAGAAAACTCATATTAGAGATTAATCGAGCACCAATATACTTTTCCCTTGTTACCAAGTATTTCATCATTTTTTTACACGGTGTGTTTCTAGGTTCATTTACGCAAATGTCATCTAATATAATGAGACAACTTCGTGACACTAAAATATCTATTCGTCAAAAAATTTGTAGTATTAAATCTTGGATAGGTAGCCACTACAAGGATTAAACCCATTTCCGTAGTCTTCTTACTGTTCTGATCTTCTCATATCTCCTAATGTTACTAAGTCAATCCATCGCGGAGACCAAGTAACATTGAAGTAAAAAGAATCCATCCAACAAGCATTAATTGAGAAAGTTAACCTCCAAGTAGGAGCGGTTCTGCAATGCTGCACACGCACCAATTTCAGCAGCAACAGACACATTATAAGGTTGCTTTGCTCGCCAAAGATATTCAATGATACTCAAAGGAAATGCTCCATATCCCACACGAAGTCCAGCTAAACCTGCAATTTTACAAACAAAGATCTTGATGATCTCACATAAACAGGTCATAATAAAAGCTAGCGTCAATCAATTGCCAAGAATAGAATTGTGGGAAACTATTTACCTATTCAAAAAATAAAACATCTAAAAGTGTAGATTATCTTCAGCAATAAGAAGAGCATAGCCACAGCCTTGCAACTAAAGTAATGGTTATAAAGTCTTCTAGGTTTAGCTTTCTAGCAGAAAATTATACCAGATAGGCCAGCCTAGTTACAGCAAAATATGTTTAACTTCTGAATTTTGACAGCAAATATAAGATAAAAGTTCTGTCTCCATCAAGAAAAATACATTGGAATGTAAGAAACACATGAGACTGTTTCAACATGTAAGTCATGCCTCCGACGAGTTTTTTCAGCTTACATTTTCGTACAAAATTGAAGGGACACGAGTTTAAATTAGTAGGATATGTATAATAAGACTTTTATTAACATAATATGAGCATGACAAACCTACTCTACTAGATAGTGACACCAAATTCTGTTATTTAGATAACACAAGGGGCATGAATAAAACGGAAGTAGTACACAATCAAACAAGTCCTCAAAAAAAATATAGTGGTTAAAAAAATGAAGAAGATTGTACACCTGCTCTTTTGCTAAAAGTTCGAAGTACAATCAAGTTTTCATATTTCTTCACCCACTGCATCTTTGATTCAATTGAAGAAAACTCTATATATGCTTCATCAAGAACAACTAGTATGGGGAGGTCAAGAATTTTCAAGAGATCTTCATCACTAATTACACTGTAAACAAGTAAAAGTTTTAGATGAAGAGGATGGAATAAAAATGACTCTGAATACTTGACATGTTTAAGAATCAAGCAAAATGGTCTATTTTTCACACAACATACAACATATTTCACTGCTAATAATTCACCAAATTTATTTCAGAGGATCCCTTGTCCAGGACGATTGCCGTGGCACAGAACATAGGCCCTAAATCTGAATTATGTAGAGCATAAGCATAAAAAGAGTACAGATGATTGTCATATCGTTCTTGAGAGGGTATGATTTTCCCAATCTTGTAGCGCACAAAAATGTGCAAGATCCCAGATAAGGACAAATAAAGAATTACCTCCCATCTGGGTTATTAGGAGACGTGAGGAATATGCACTTTGGTTTTTCCTTATCAACAACATCTTTGATGAGATCCACATTCAAGGAAAAGTCTGGCTTCCTTGGAACTGCAGAATACCATAGGTAACATATATTGCAACAACTGTATGTAGATAAGTAGATTCAAATGACAGACCATTAAGAGATAAATATGGCGACTTGATAAGCTTAAAGATTGCTCCTTAAAAGGAAGAAATGAAAATATAAAGTGATAAATAGGTGGATAACTACCTTTAATGACAAGAGCACCATTAACAGCAGCATCAAATTCATACATCGTGAAGGTAGGAGGGCAGTCTACAATTTTATCACCAGGATCCAACACACATCTACAACAATATTTCAAGAAATAAACAAAGTGTCAGGGAAAGTACGAATTGAAATTTAAATACTCATAAACAAGGCAATGATGATTCAATGATAACCGCATAATCAGATCAATGAGCTCATCTGCACCACATCCCACAAGAATATAATCAGATTCAAGACCAGAGTCTATGGCAAGTGCTGCTCGCAATTGACGACTTTCAGGATCAGGATAGACATATGGGAATTTCATTGTTCCCAAAGCTTCAAGAACCTACAAACAACTCAAAATTATAGTCCAACATAATACAAAACAAACAGAAATAATTAGTTGGCAGGTAAATTCCCCACAACAGAATTTTTAAAAAACAAAACTGACAAATTTTCAGTAAACCAAGATTCTCTGAATAGAGTATCAACAAGTAGGAAGGGAATAGCACTCACCTCAGGGGGAGGACCGTAAGGATTTTCATTTGCATCTAATTTTACAATGTCCTCAGGCTTCCTTCCAAGACGTGTTGACAAAATCTACAGCCAAAGAAAATTAAGAACCACCTTGACAGCTTATAACATGTGAATCAGTTGTAAATGTAAAATAGCAAAATTCATAATTTTGTGGAAGTAGATCCCCCAGTCTAAAGAACTCAAAGTTCTTATTATTGCAATTGAGTTCAAAGTTGGTAACATACTTCCACTAAGTCGTTAAATTTAATAATATGTTGTTAATTTACAACGTGATTCAAAAACCATGAAGAGGAAACAAGAACCTCTTCGAAGATATCTATATCCCATTAATTCCTACCATTTACAAGATTGAACACTTCAAGATTGTTCTTTTGTACACCCTCGTATATTCTAATGAAACTTCCAGAGCTGGTAACATACACTTCCATTGAGTCATTAAATTTCACTAATGGATAAATTCATAATGCGATTTTGGAAACCATAAAGAGAAAACAAGGAGCTCCTACTGACATGTCTATATTTCATTAACTTACATTAGCCTTTGATTAGTACTCTGCAGAGCAAGAAGGCAAGAAAGACACCAAACATTCATTTTTTATGTCCATTTGAGTGTTTGGGCCAAATTACACACACCTCAACTAAACTCCATTTTCTGGCCACCATTGGGTTCGAATCAATACCACTTCTAAGTCTTATATACTTTTCAATGATGAAATTATCGACAACAACATTGATATCAAGTTTTCAATTTTACGGATGTATCGATAAAATATCTATACAAATATTTTTGTAAGTCACGAAATTTATAAAATTTATTTAGATTAATAATTAAGTTGTTTTTACTCTCAAACTAAGCTATGGATATTGTTATTAGAATCTTATTCATATTGGACTAAACAAATGACATTTTTATGTTTTACGAGCATTTATAAAGGACATTGAGATATCCATGGATAGTTAATATTCGACGTCGAACCCTTCGACTTACGAATATATCGACGGAGAATGGATGTTGGTACTTTTATCACATCCCTCATGTCCATTTGGTCAACCCAAGGTGATTAGCAGCAACATAATAATGAAAATAACTTAGCTAGCTAGAAATGGAGTATAACAGAGCAAAGGTCAACATGTTATACCTCAAAAGGGAGAATGGGCTGATAAGGAGACAATTTTCTCAAATGGGGACGAATAAAAGAGTCACCAGTCAAGCTTTGTTGACCCTCCTGGACGTGATCTACTGGAATTTGAGATGTCATAGCGACAACCAACTTCCTTCTACCTGCAACTGAGCAATTGGGTCGACGCGATGCCTCGGATGAAGGAAGGTTTGTCTTCAATTTAACCAGGCACTGGGTGGGATTTGAAATATGGATCACACCCATCAATCTCTGCACAAGAAATGACAAAATAGCAATGAAATTAGTTTATCTCAAAGCTGTAGCATTATGACTAGCAAATGATGGGATGAGTATTAAAGAGCTATTACCTGAATAGGAGATGAGAAAGAAAATAAATGAAATGAGGATGAAGAAGTTGAGTAGAAAAACTAACCCTAAACCACAGCCTCAGAGCAGAGAAGGAGAAGAATATTGGAATAAGATTTTCAGGGAGTGCTTGTTCTAAGCTCCTCCTTTGTTTGGGGCAAGTCCTTAGAAAGTTTACTTTCCAAATTCTTTTCCATGAGTTGAATAGTAAATGGATTAATTTTTCTCAAATATCTATATACTTTTAATTATAATATATATATATATTTTTTAATTGGAGTTGATTCATTTTTATCTAATTTTTTACCCACCACTCCTAATAAATCTTAAATTTAATTTTTATTACTAGTTTTGTTATTATTTTTACTATAAAATTGAAAAAATATTCACGTATTGTCTTTATATGAAAAATATTATTATCATCTAGCTAATCTTAATACAAGAAAATTAAAACTCGCTATAAAAAATAAAAGTAAATGTTGAAAACTTCGATTGAAAAACACTCAAAATTATTTTCTTACAAAATTGAAACTAAAAATTTAAGAAAATTTAAAGGTTACTTGTTTTAAAGACAAAATTGCTAAAAATATTGTCAAATATAACAAAATGTCACACTTACGAGTAATAGACATTGATAAATATCTATCACTGTCTATTAATGACATTTGGCTATACTTGAAATATTTTGGGTCATTTTAATATATTTGAAAACAACCTAAAATTTAATCCTCAAAAGTCAAATTTCAAATATTGAGCTAAAAAAAATCATTTTTAATAATTAAAAAAACAAAATATAAATTTAGTTCCTATAATTGATAGAAAATTAAAATTTAGTTCATATGGTTTAATAAAACACCATAAATGATTATATAAAATGAGAAATTATTTTAAATGATAAAGCTGTTGAAAATATTTATAAATAATAGCAAAATATCATAGTTTATTTGCATCAATAGATCAAAATAGACTACTATCTGTGTCTATCATGACACAAATAGACACAAATAGTAGTCTATCAATAATGTCATGATTTGCATCTTAACTAGTGTACCACATATAAGAGTTGATAGTAATTTTAAATATTAAAAATACTTGAAATGTATGATTTTGAAAATAAACATGAACCAGTACATAATTTCCTAATTTGGGTCCAATTAAAAAAAAAATTTAAATAAGGAAGAAAATTGCGGAATTCAATTTGTGAAAATCTTTGCGAATCTATTTGCAAAATTTAGGAAAACGGAAATTCATATGCATCCTTCCGCTTTCCTTCTTTGCCAAATTTCCAAGTGCATTCAATTTACAAACATTTTCTCAAAGTCTTCCTACTTTCCTTGGGAATTCAATTTACAAAAGTCTCCCCCAAATTCAAATTACACAAATTCAATTTATCTAAATTATCTGCATGCTCGAAAGGATTCGGTTGGTTTCTTTTTAGGGGTCCAAATGAAAAATGAATGCTTTTTTTAAATTGAATGAAAAGTGGTCTTCTAATTTATCAATTCGATCTTGAGAACCATCCGTGTGCTTGCAACTGAGAA
The DNA here is from genome assembly GCA_030954485.1 of Citrullus mucosospermus. Taxonomy (NCBI): domain Eukaryota; kingdom Viridiplantae; phylum Streptophyta; class Magnoliopsida; order Cucurbitales; family Cucurbitaceae; genus Citrullus; species Citrullus mucosospermus. The sequence continues at coordinate 9,754,877 of CM062063.1, read as the reverse complement.
CGTCACTCGATGCCTACGTTCTATGCTCGATTCAGAAGTTTATTCGATGCTTGATGCAAAGAAACAAAGAAAAAAAATAAAGAAAAGAGGAAGAAGAAACGTGAAAAAAAAAGGGGGGAAAAAGGAAAAAAAAGTAAAAGTCAATATTCATCGTTTTAAAAATGCAATTATTTCATGTTCAAAATTTGAAATTTTCTTTTATGCATATATCCCTCAAATCAATCTTCCACACATAACAACATTATTTCATAATCTAAATTAAATAAAGAGAATTAGAGAAAAGAACACAAATATTTATAGTGGTTCGACCAATAAAGTCTATGTCTATTGTTTAAGGTGAACAAAATATAACTCAAAAGGTGAAAGAAGAGAAAAACTTAAATCTCAACAAAACTCACATCGAACCGAAAATTACCCAAGTCAAAATGAGACTATAAAACGTGAAAAAATATCTTTACTATTCTCTACTTTGATTTAGATTATGGAATAATGTTGTTAGGTGTAAAAAACTGATTTTGATTTACCATTTAAATTAGCACCTTTTAGTACAGGTTTCACTATTTTCATCAACAACATTAAGAGCTTTATATCTTTCACTCATATGTAAATTAGTAAAATAATATTTTATAAAAATTATATGCATTTGGGGTGCTAAGTTTAGTTTAATTTAGTTATAGATATTTGGTGCAACTTTTTGTAACTAAAAAAAACATGCATTTTTATGTTTATTTATTTATTTATTTATTTTTTTTTTAACTTCTTGTTTCACCATTCAACTATACTCACACTTTTCCAAATTCTTACCACTCATTTGAGATATAAATTCAATAAATAAAATTATATTTTACGATTTTCTACATGTAACTATTGCACTTAGTGCATGTTTGGGAGTAGTTTTAAAATCATCAAAATCACTTTTGTTTTGTCATTTTTAAAATCACTTGAAAAAACATTTTTAACCACTCAAAATTAATTTAGTTTTCAATTTTACACTTTTATTCAGCTTTCATATCATCAAAATTAGTTTTGAAGGATTAAAAACATGTTTTACGGTGATTAAAAAAATGACAAAAGTAATTTTAGTCATTTTAAAATCACTCCTAAACATGCTCTTAATGTAGACAAAGTACTATTATTTATATCATCATTGAACCTACAACATACTTTAATGGACATGAAACATATGAGTTAAACATGCACAAAATATAGGGTTGCCATCTGAGGTTTATTTACATGTTTATAATATATATATAAACATGGCCAACAATGAGTCGATTTCATGCATACAAAAATTTTTGTTCAATTAAGATAGTCAAATTAGTCAATCCTACCAAATTGACACAAATAATGCCTCTTTCTATTATTGAAAATTAAAAATAAATAAATAAATAACTCATCCTAGACTATGGTGGGACTATTAAGAAGTAGTCAAACTTTTGGATGAGTGTGACAAATAGGTCTGCAACGATGATTATCGTTAGAATGAAAGACGATAGTATTTGCCGATAATAATTATAGCTAAAATTGGTCATCGATTGGTAGACTCATTAAAAACATTGAAAAGATATCTCGAGAGATTATTATCTTAACCAACTCAATAAATTTTTCTTGCAAATTTCATAATCGATTCTTGTAGTTGTCACATCAACATACTCAACCAATTGATGAAACTTTGTTATTGAAACTTTATAAGATTTAAGGACATTTCTAAACATTTTTTTTTTAACTAAGGACATTTTTAAACATTAGTCCAACCTCTTTTGTGCCTTCTTTACGATGGTTTTTGTAAACATTAACTTCACAATCGTGTGATAGAGATTGTAGAGAACATTAGATGAAAACACAAAATTTCATCACAATTGTATTGTTTTTCTTTTCTATTTTCTCTCTTTTGTGATCATTCGTTCTTCTTTGGTCCTTCTAGCATAATAGATATACTATTTTGCCGGTATGTATATTTTTAGAGTTTGGATTTGAACTGGGTTTACTAAAATAAATTTAGCTTAATAGTTATCGACCACTACTTAGAGATAAGAGATTTGAATACTTGATTGTACTTAAAAAAAAATGAATTTTATTATTATTTTTTAATTATTTTTTTGGTGGAAGCAAAACAACTTGAAACAAATTAAAGAATTATTTTTTGTGTGACATATCGTCTACTAATTGTGCCTTTTGGCTATAAATGCAAGCGAGAAAATAGTAATTAACATCTATAATATATTTGCCACATGAATGAACTTACAAAAAAAAAATTAAAATAAATTAACGTGTTAAAAAATATTTTTATGGGTATGTCACAAATGTATTAATAATAGATATTGTCAAATTTTAAAATAATAACATCCTTTCATAATCATTTGTTTTTTATTGTTGTTATAAAAAAAAATTAAGTTTGTATTCCTCACATTTTCTTTCAATAACTTTTAGTTTTACTAAGTAAAACATTTGAATTGTTAACCAATTTTCAATTAAAAAATTATTTTTAAAAGTTTTTTTTTAATTTTTAAATTTTAGTTTGAATTTTCAAAAACACTCCAAAAAATATCAATAAGGTGTAATTAATGTTTATTAACTTAATTTTCAACAATGTTAAATTAGCCTATTCATTCAATTTTTTATTTTTGATTTTTGAAAATTAAATCTATTTTCTCTCAATTTTTTATTTTTATTTCTTATCATGACATCCTTCTTTAGAATAATTACCCAAATTTTAAAACAAAAACGAGCTTTTTAAAAATTACTTTTTCTTTCTTTTCAAATTTTCTTTAGATAACAAATCAATAGAAAAAAAAAATAGTTATAGACTTAATTTTTAAAATTTAAAATCTAAAATGAAATAATTACTAAAGTGCTATATTTGAAACAAAACCTAAATTACCAAAATGTTATTTTAACAACTAAGTGAAATTATTGTACCTTTTCTAAATCTAACCCCAGCGAAAACATAATTTCTAGAATCGCCCCAATTCATACAAAAGAACAAATGTCCACATTTCTATGAACATTTACCCCTTCTACAAGAAATGAAGAACAATAATTTGGAGTGAAAATTATGAAATATTTTCAATGTTAGAAGGAAAAATAATTATAATAAAAAAAAAGCGATGTAATCAATTGTAATTTCTTATTGTAATTTATACATTTTCGTTGCCCAATTAAAAAGAAAAAAAAATCATTCTTATTTTATTTATCACCGTGATGGAGTTTGCAGATTCCGGCGGGAATTGTTATGCATCAAGAAAAGCTTCTTCAAAACCTTAACAAACGCCGTCTTCCCCGTCGCTTTCCTCGTCGTCGCCACCGCACCGGAAGTCTCCGATAGGTTTAATTCCGCCATCCGCCGCCGCGTCTTCACAATCTCAATCTCCTCCATTTCCGCCGTTTTCATCAACCTGGATCTCCGACTCCTCGACAACTCCTCGTTGAAATTCTCCCAAAGCACATCCATCTTCTCCGCCGCCTCCTCCTCCTCCTCCTCCTCCTCCTCTGCCGCATCACTCGAAAATCTCCTCCTCCTCTGCAACGACGCAGCCGTAAATCTCCCCGACGGAAACCGATCGCTCTTCCCAGCGTCCACCGCCGTGTCTCCGAAATTCCGATCGAAGGCTGTTTGTTGACGATAGGAAATCGGAGATGCGGCCGGAGAGAGACGCCAGAGCGGCGGCGAATCGATGCCGCAACGGCTGAAAGGCTCTATGGCGGTGGGGAAACTGAAATCGTCTTCAACCGCCATGGATTTTTTTGGATGGAATTGAGAATTTGATTTGTGAAATCTGTGATGAGAAATTGGAATTCGTTTGAGAGAATTTTGGATTTGGTGGTGGTGAATTTGTGTGTGTGTTTTTGGGTTTGGGGAATTTGCAGTTCAACTGCTTCAACCCAAGATGCTATAATTTCTATTTATTTCTTATTTATTTACACCATTCTCATTGGATTGTTCCTTTTTCTTTGCCCCCAAAAACTGAAATTTTCAAATTTCACTTTCTTTATTTTTAGCATATCATATCATGATATCAAAATTTTTATAAATAAAAAAAAAATCAAACTATTTATAAATATAGACAGTAAATTTTTTTTTTTATTTTGCTATATTTAAAAATAATCGATCATCAATACAATATTATTATTATTATTTAATTTTTGTGTCATTTATTTTTTTTAGAGAAAACATTTATCTGATTCTCACAGAGACCAATTCAAACACATCACGGTAGATATGACGCACTTTATTTATGTTCTTTTAAGTTAACGAGAATTTAAAAAAAAAAAAAACTTTTATTTTTTTTTCCTTAATAATGTTAATCTGATTCTTCTATAGTTCATGCAACCATTGTGTTTTGTTTTTCTTTTACTTATTAATTTTTAAGTTTAGGATTTCATTCATCCATATTTTCTTGTCAATATTTACGGTCACACATTTCATGTGTCTTTTGTTTTTGGGTATTTTCTCATATACCTATTTTTGTGTTACCATTAGTTGTTATTAGTTATTAGTTATTGTTTTCCCTCCACTTTATTAGTAAAAGAAAGTTGTTATTAGCTCTAAGTGTGAATACACATCAAGTTTTGCTCATTTCATGTATTCATGCTATAAACGTTTCAAGGTAGGTTCTGAAACTAATTTGAGTCGTTAAATATCTAATTTTGCTTCATGTTTGTTATTTTAATTAATTCGTATTGTTTCACTCACTTCTCTAATAATCTTTCTTTTTTTAGATTTCCTATAGTGAGTTAAGATGGCAAATACACATAGATTGTAATGTTATCCAATCATAATTTAGATATTCGGTTAAAAACATTTTTTTTTTTTATAATTTTAACTATTTAGTTTTCGTCCTTTATCTTGTTGACCCAGGATTAGTTCCAATTTACTTTGGACTCTTTCAAACTATTTTTGTCTTGTCCAAATTTACTCGTAACATAATTAGTATACATTACACCAATAATTTTCCAATTAATCCTATAATCCAAATAGTTTGGAGTGGGAGAGAATGAAAAATAATCATTATTTAGTGCAAAACAAATGTAAATACAAGAATGTTTCTATTTCTGGTCAAGTAGGGTGAAGGAGGATTCATTAATACAACCTATTTCTCTACGTCATGATCAAATGATTTTGTTTTTTGTTTTTTTTAAGATGAAAATTTTAAATTATATTTCAATTTATATTTTTAGCTTTTCTTCATTTTCATTTTTATTCTTTAACCTTTTATGTCTATTTGGGTTCAAATGCTTTCAAAATATTTTTTTTACTCCGTATTATGTTTCTGTCAAGTATTACAATTCTTTTTTATCTTGTTTTTATTTACTATTTCAATACAACATTACACTCAACAAGTCTCTTGAAATATTACCAAAAACTTATGTTAAAACCTTTTCATTCACACGTGTTGATATTCTATAACCAAAAATATCAAAACAATCCCTTTTTTTAAAAAGTATAAAGACAAAAATAAAGTTTTTTAAAATGTACCAAATGTTTTAATTTTTTTTTTCTTCTTAGAAATAGAAGTTAAAATATCATTTTTGTCTATCTAGTATGAATTCTATTCAATTTTAGTTCTTATATTTTCAATAATTTAAATCTAATCCTTGTAATTTTAATAAATCTTAAATTTAGCCATTTAAAGTTAAATTTTAATAGAATTAATAAAAGAACAACTGTTTTAAATGACAAAACCGCTAGAAATATTTTCAAATATAGTAAAATGTGTAATTTATTAGTGATAGACATCTAACGCTAATAGATGAAGACATTTTAGAACATAAAAATGAAATTTGAAATACGAAAATTAAAAGGATATTTTAGTGAAATAATTACAAATTACAATATATGGTTATGAATAAAGGAGAGTAGGTGGAGATAGAAAGAGAGATAAAAAGAATGAAAAATGAGAAAGGGTGATTTGGTTTGAGTTGAAGTGACTGATGTGGCGCCGGATTGGGTGCAATAATTTGGATGACGTGGCATTGAATTTGACGTTGTTAATATTTAAAAATAAATAAAAGTCTTCACTTGGAACGCGCTTCTTCTCTATATCTATCACCCACCATTTACCAATGAAGAAAAATGTCAGTTGTCAATCCCACCTTTGCAACTCTTAAAAGTTTTCGCATTTATTTTTGGGACGGATCTCTTGTGTCTCACTCACTTTATTTATTTTTATTTTATTTTTTAAGGTCTATTAACTCTGATTGTCAATACGACTCTAACTTAACTACTATTTAGTATGTGTTACCTCTTAAAATACATAAAGAAGCAAGATATGGCCTTTTGAGTTTATTGGCCTTACTTGTTTGGATGGGTGTGTTACCCCCAAAGTGCTCTCGGACCACATGAATCCTATCGACTGAGTACTTTTAGACCAAATAGATTAAAGCAACTTTCATTATGCGAGTGCTTTGGTTTACTTCTTTGTTTATTTATTTATTTATTTTTTTTTTTTTGTGAATCGTAGGAAATGATTCAATCTTGAATCGGACATGACTATTTTAACTCACCTCTATTCTAAGTGGAGTCGAGCTAGTTCAGATATAGTCTTTTGTTTCCTTTCTAATAAACAATACTACTAATAACAAAAAAGATCTCGATTTATTTATAAACAAACATCATGTGTATCGTGTGTTTTTCATAGAAAGTCTCCATCTCGATCTAACTGGAATTTAAATTGAACTTGCATGAGATAGGAATGAGATAATAAGGTTGTAAGAATGAAGAAGCCATCTCTGTCCTTGTGTTGCTTCATTAACACCCAGCAAAGAGATTTTGCATAAATTTTATATTGAATAAAAGAAATATTCTAAAGTATGATTTTAGTGTCTATTTGTTACTTCAAATTATTTTGATCTTTCAAGTTTGAAAAAAAAGATGAATTTAATAGCTTTTAAACTTATTGGACTCTTAATTGACTAAAACATTACGTTGCTAAATAATTAGTTCCTAACAACACAATAATAGTTTAGGTTAGATTATGAATTTGGTCCTTATAATTTTGAAAAAAGAAATTAAATTTTAATCCTTATGGTTTTAAAAGTTAGAATCTGGTCCCTAAGGTTTGGAGAAAATTAAAATTAATCCCTATAATTTGGAAAAATTTAGAATTTAGTCTTTATTTTAGGAAATATTTATGAAGGTTTACGAACTACTGAATTTTAATTTTAATCGATAGAAATTAAACTTTAACTTTTTTTTCAAACTACCAGTACTAAATTTATAATTTATCTAATAGCTTAATAGCTTCGTTACATTTTTTTTTTAAAAAAAAAAAAAATTCAATAGCTCTCTCTCTCTCTTTTTTTTCTTTTCTTTTTTTTTTTTTAATCTTCCATGGAGTTCAATGAAGCCACTGCGCACTATCATCAAGGGCAAATTTAGTTATTTAATTTTTTAATAACATATATAGTTATTTTATTTTATTTTTATTTCTTACCTTTGAAATAATATTTTATATGTTAATTTTTAGTTTAGAAAAAATTAATTAATTTTAAGGAAAATTATGTTAAATGACAAAGTTGTTGAAAATATTTATAAATAATAACAAAATATTACGATAGACTGTAATATATCGCAATAGACTACTATTTGTATCTAGACTACTATCTGTGTCATGATAAACACAAATAGTAGTCTATTGCGGTCTATCCTAGATAGATAGTAAAATTTTGAATATATTTATAAATATTTTGGTTTGTTTTTTTATATTTGAAAACAATCATAATTTTAACATATTTAACTTACGCCTCTAAAATTCCCTTTTTAGAATTTAAGGTCTCGTTTGGTAATCATTTGATTTTTGGTTTTTAGATTTTTAAAATTAAGCCTATAAACACCTCTTCACCTCTAAATTTCTTGTTTTACTATCTACTTTTTATCAATATTTTAAAAAATTAAGTTGTTTTGAAAACTTAAAAAAATAGTTTTTAAAAAGTAGTTTTTAGTTTTTGAATTACTTAAGAAACATGTTAACTAAAAAATTGAAAGAAAACCTACTTAATTTTAAAAAACAAAAAAAACTAAATAATTATAAATGCGTTTAAATGAGTGATTTTGCTTTAAATTTTTTTACTAATTTGTATTATTTTTAATTGAGGTTATATCATATGTTTAGTCTCATAACTTTTAAGCTTTTGTCAAAAAAAAAAAAAAATAAAAATTTTAATTGGTTTCCAAACTCTCAATTTTGTGTCATATTAAAAAATTTTAAGGACTTATTAGATATAGAGTGGAAGCTAATGTATAATAGAACCCTTAATTTCATTTTTGTCTCATACACACATCAACTTTTTAAAACATCAAATAGGTTATATATTTGACATGAAAAATTAAAAGTTTAAAGATTTATTGGACACAAAATCGAAGGTTTTAGAACATATTGGATATGTTGTAAAGTTGAAGAATTTATTGAACACAAAATTAAAAATTAATTAAATGACCTACATATATTTTTTAAAATTAAGGGATCAAATAAATATAAATATAAATAAGTGCAACGCTAAAATTATAATTTAACTTTTAATTTATAAATAATCAATTAATTAAATTATGGCAATTGATGTAGTTTTAGCTATATGATAGTCATGAACATACATGGTTGATTATTTTGGATATTGATTAACTGTAATCATATGATCACTAATTAAATTATAAATTGTACTAAATATATATACACTCGTTGATTAAGTATATATTCCATAAAAATCATCCACTAAATTACATATTGATTATTTTTATGTAATATTTTCTTCTGAAATATGTAGTTTGATTTATCTTGGATTTGTAATTTTTGTGTATATATATTTTGTACAATTTACTTCTACTCCCTAGAATTTAAATTTATTTACTATTTTGTTTTAATTTTAAAAACCAAGTTACCTAAGAGTGAGTGTTAAAACTATTCTTTGACCTGCTAACACTGTTATATACATATATATGTGCCAGATCCTGTTGGCTTTAGACTTAGCTTATACAATAGTTATGCAGAGGTCTACTGACAGGATAGCACTATGAGTAAGATTAAAGAGGCTATGTGCAATATTTACCAGTATGCCTAATAAATCTCACTATGTTACTCAAAATAAGTATAATATCTACATAAGGTTGGGGTTTACAAGTTCCCAAGTACAAAATCCTGATTAGGCCTAGACGAGTCTTGATGGTAGGCTAAGCACCCCGAACACGCTCGCTACCTGGAAAAACATCAAAGAAACGAGAATTTATGAGCTACAATGCTCAGTGAGTGACTATCTAAAATATAAACTCAATAAAGCATAACTACAATCACTAGGATAATCCACTTAGTCACGCACTGTAAACTTGCAACTAACTATAATCACACAACTGAGTTTCTTTTCATTAATCCTTAGTTGAGGCGGAGCGAACTCAACGCGCCCAACGTTGATAAACCTTAGCTGTGTGGAGTATTCTCAACACATCAGCGTCAAATGCCTTATATTATGCATATATGTTTGTCTAATCTCGGGTTGCCCGTATACCTTCTCATGTCCTTCGGCACTAGGGTCCTAGTGAATACTCAATCACCTTCTCTATGTCCTTTGATGAGAGCTTCATAGAAATACTAGGGCTGCCCATATGCCTTCTCATGTTCTTCAGCATTGGGTCCCATATCAATCTTTCTAGGGTACTGACATGCACTTCATATTAATCATAAATTAAACATAAATCATGGTACCTCAGAGTTCTCAGATCATTCATTTAGCAACTAGCTTGGTAAAACTTAGGAACATCAACTACACTTTCAAGCTCTAACTTACATATAAGATATGTTCTAGTTTCATACATATGAGTACACCCCAAATCATGCTTCACAAGTATTACTGAGTATATAGAAAATGGTAATCAAGTAAGCTTATCTCAAACCATAATGTCACTCACAACTTATTCTTAGCTCCAAGCGGGTTATACGCTTTCCCTAACTCTTCTTGGCCTGTAAACACACTTTTTTCGTGTTAGACATTTCTAATATTTCTCTTTATATTCATTATATTTGCTTAAACATCTCAAACATGTGTTTCATCACTAGCTCCTCTCTCGTTTACAAATTTTCATAATGAGCGAGATCCATAAGTATCAACGAGATTATTAGTGCAACCTACTTACAACCATGCAGCATTAGCGAGACCAGGCTTAGCGAGACTAGCGAGATTACCTTAAGGAACGACACCCAATGAGACTTCAGCGAGAGTTGTGAGACACAAAGCCCTTTACGTTACTAGTGACACTCGTTTCGCTGCTCACTCTCCAGCTCTTTTAGCGATACCACTGTCTTAGCGACACATGATGGCCACTGCTTTCTTCTTCCCCCTTCTAACTCTTTCTTTAACCTGCTAAAAATCGTATTCTAGCCAAATTCAGAACTTCCTCGCTTCTACAAACTTGTAAAGAAGTGATCTTTCTAACTTACCTCAAAATTTCAGACCATAACTCCTCTTCGTTTGAGAACTATTCTCAAATGACTCCGGCTGCTTTGAATCATCTAGCAGTTCAACTTTGATTACTTCCTCCTAGAATTTAACATATTTTTGCTCAAATTCAGCTTAAACATCCTTCATGAAAGTTGCTAAGAATTGAGTTAACTTACTAACCTTAAAATTCCAGCCGTAGCTTCAACTTCCTTAGCTCACTCTTCTTCAAATACCGAATGATGTCCAGATTTATCGAAAACAACCAAGTTTCTGGTTCTAGCTTCAATTTCACCATGAAAAAGATCTGGATTCTACTTAAATTCGATATAAACACCTTCTTCCAGCGAAGTGGGATCAATTCTGAGTTCGAAAATATGTCTAAAGTGTTTAATTATTCGGTGCACTCACTTATATATAAATATAGACCACCGACTCACTAGCACTGCCATCACCTTCCTACTTAGGTTGGCCAATGCAAACCTTCCACGCATGGCTTCGGCAATGCATAACCTCAACTTACTGTGCTACTAATTGCCCAGCGCCCAATCGCCAGATAGCCGACTAACGCATGGTTCTCTCGGCCACTTTTCTATGCACCAACGCATACCAACCTTCAACGCATAGCCCTTCTCAACGCTACTAATTGCCCAGCGCCCCATCGCCGGATAGCCGACTAACGCATGGTCCTCTCGGCCACTTTTCTATGCACCAACGCATACCAACCTTCAACGCATAGCCCTTCTCAACGCATAGCAATATCACTTGGCGATTGACAACCACATCTTCATACACTGCACCACAACCGAAAGCTCTTGGTCAGTGCCTTGGATTTCTCCAACGCATAATACACTTCAACGCATAATACTCTTCAATGCAAGGTACTCTTGACTTAAGCTCTCGGCCTCCACACTTACCATGCTTTAGCTTGCCCTTCCTTTCAACTAAGTGTAGGGGCTTACATGTATAAATTTAGGGTTAGTTTGATAACATTCTCGTTCCTTATTCTTTATTTTTATTTTTTATTTTTCAAGAAACAGACTTATTTGAAAAATATACTCATTTCTCATTTCTAAAATTTAAAAACGTTTAACCACAAAAATAAGTTTCGTTTGTTTCATTTCTTTTCACTTGTTCTTTTTCACTCTCTATGTTTTAGGGCTTTATTCATTCCTTGCACATCATTATTAAGAAATAAAAAACCTTCTTATTTACTCATTTATATGACTTAATTTTTTTTTTGGTAGGTCTATTAATTTTCAAATCCACTATTGAAATACGGTTGAGAATGAACTATAAGATGTTGGATATTTATAATATAGTGAAAGAAAGTGAAACATACTTAAATATTGAAACATAAAAAATGGATTTAATTATATAGATTAAATTTATGGTTAAAAGCTTCAAATTATATCATGTTTTATGTACAAAATTTAACATATATGAAAGTTAAATTTATAGTTTTGTTTGATTGAATTATAGTTGATTTTGATCAAGTAAACTACTCAATTGAGTTAAATTTGTCGTCACTCACATGTTTCTTAGGAAACTTCCTAGGAGGTCACCAAATATAAGATTGCTCCAACTTAAGCATGCTTATTGGAGTTCTTATGATTAAACTATCAAAAAGGAAGGTGCACCTTCTTCTAAACTTTTCTAAACTATACTTTCATATCCTCAGAATCCTTATAATTCGGATGTGATCTCAATTCATTCATGTCCCCCTTCTAAACTTGAGTCGTTATAATTCTAATATAGCCTTTGGTTGAGAATTAAACATTTGTTCTCCAATCTAGGTTTTTCTTTGTTAATTTACTAGCATTAGATGATAGTAATTAAATATAAGCATGATAGTATGTTGTTGTACCTTTTCTTTTCTTTTTTTGGAGTATTTTTATATTTAAGCTTAATTTTTGTTTTGCATTTGGTTGAATTTTCATCTTAGTTTTGAGAAACTGTAATGGTTAATATTTTAGATGTCACAAAAATCATCCAAAAAAAATATTTTGTTAATGTGGTTGTTGAAACTAATGGATTGAAAAATCAGAGATCATGGTTGAACAAGAATTATGCTCTATTTGTTGATTTAATGAATGAAGAGATTGCAAACGGCAATTAACTAGCCACAACATTTACTAGGACTAGTTGAAATTATATATGAGAAAGTAACTAAGTATTAGACTGAATATGCTTCTACTTACGATCAACTGAAAGATAAGTTTAACAAATTAAGAAAATGACAAATCTATTATTGTGTACTGTGACTCTAGAAGAGGAGCAAGGAAATGACCTTTTAAGGTATAATTAAACTGCAATTGCTTTTCTTTCCTATTCTAATCATCTATTGAATTAGGATTAATGTTATATAATAAAAAATAATTAAAAAAAAAAAAAAAGAAATTAGTTTTGTACATTTTGCTAAACCAACCCAAAACTCACACAACCCCTTTAGAAAAGTTGATCCACTCATAAACGCCTTTGGTGACATTTTTTGAGCAAAGAACACTCCAATTTCCACGCGGATTTGAACAACAAAAACCCCACAAATTCAAAAGTTGAAGCGGAGACTTGGAATTTGAAAGGAAGATCGACTCTGTGACGCATCCAAATCCTCAAAGATGTTCAACCAATTCCTTGTTTTCACTCAAGTCTTCGTCTTCGCCTTCCTTTTCAATCCATCACTGTTTTCTTCACTTCACACCATTTTCTTTCCCCCTTAAACTCCAAACCCATTTCCCAAATCTCCCCTTCTTCATTTCCTTCTCAATCCTCTTCCATCATTTGTCTGATCATCACTAGAAATGAGGTGTTTAGTCCCAGTTTTGTATACCCTTTTCTCTTTCTTCTTCATTTCTTACTTCCCCATTGTGAAATCTGAGCTCTCCACCTCTCAATATGCTACCATGCTGAAACTCTCTCGGCTTCTCCGTTTTTGGGATGTTGACAAGGAGCCCAATCCGTGTTCCTGGAAGGGGGTTGGATGCAATTTTGATAATTCCTCTGTTACTCACATTTTCCTTTCTGGGTCTTCTCTTTCTTCCGACGACTTTTTGCCTGTTGTTTGCCAGATTGATACTCTACAGTCACTTGATTTCTCACAGAACAGATTGAATCGTATTCCTGAGCAGTTCATCAAAGATTGTGGAGGGATTTCTGAGCTGAGATTGCTGAATTTTAGCAGCAACAGGTTAGTTGGTTCTTTGCCTAATTTAGTTGGTTTTAAAAGGTTGGAGATCTTGGATTTCTCTTTCAATCTCATGAGTGGAAGTGTTGGTTTGCAATTGGATGAGCTGGTTAGTCTTAAATGTTTGAACCTTAGTTCCAATAGTTTCAGTGGCCCTGTTCCCACTAAAATTGGAAGGAACAATGCCTTAGAACAGCTACAGCTTTCTAAGAATAAATTTCAGGGGACAATCTCAGAAGTTATCGCTAGTTATATGAACTTGACTTTTATTGATCTTAGTGCAAATGATCTTTTTGGGTCTCTTCCTTTGCAAATTGGTAGTCTCTCCAAGTTGGAGTTTCTGATTCTATCTGCAAATAATTTTAGTGGAGAAATTCCTGAAAGTCTTTCAAGAATCAGCTCTCTTGTGAGATTAGCAGCTAACCAAAATAGGTTTGTTGGTAAGGTACCTAATGGGATTACAAATTATGTCAAGAATTTAGATCTTAGTTACAATGATATTAGTGGTTCCATTCCAGTAGGCCTCTTATCCAAACCACATTTAGAGACTGTAGATTTGTCTCACAATAAGTTAGTGGGGCCAATTCCTGGAGATGTATCTTCTAGTATTAACTTGGTTAGGTTGAGACTGGGAAGCAATATGTTGAATGGGACAATCCCTGAATCCTTTGGAAATCTTCAGAAATTGATGTACTTGGAATTGGACAATAATAAGCTGAGTGGTGTAATACCTAATGAGTTGGGCGGTTGCAAGAGTCTGTTGCTGTTGAATTTGGCCCACAATAACTTGTGGGGCAGACTGCCAACACAGTTTGGGAATCTTCGAGCTCTTCAATCCTTGATACTTGAATCCAACAACCTGTCTGGAGAAATTCCATTAGAAATTATGCAACTAAAAGATTTGACGGTTCTAAATATTGGTTGGAACTCTCTCAATGGTTCGATACCTTCTTCAATATCAGCCTTACAAAGGCTTGTAAATATGAATTTACAGGGTAATTATTTCTCTGGTGTGATACCTGATACGATTGGCAGCATGAGTTCATTGTTGGATCTCCAATTGGGTAGAAACCAATTAACTAATCCAATTCCGATGATGCCAGCAAATTTGCAGATTGCTTTGAACCTAAGCAACAACCATTTTGAAGGGCCGATTCCGAAATCGTTTTTTGGACTTGTTAACTTGGTAGTGTTGGACCTCTCAAACAACCAGTTTTCGGGTGAGATTCCTGCGTTTCTGGTTCAGTTGTCATCCTTGACAGAACTGAATCTTACTAACAATCAGCTCTCTGGCGTCATTCCACCATTTAGGAATTGGGTTTTGCTTGACACAGAAGGGAACCCGAATCTTATTAAGGAATCGACACTTGACACTCCTACCTCATTTGAAAAGAAGAAAAAACCGATCATTGTGGCAATCGTTGTTGTGGTTGTAGCTTTTTTTGTTTCCGCTGCATTGGTAATTTTTATTATCTTCATGTGGAGACGTAATTATAAGGGAAATACCAAGGAATCTCAAGTGGAAGATACTCCTACGACAACGGTTATTCAGGGGAAACTATTGTCTCTTAGTGTCATCCACCGCTCAAATATCGACTTTGCTGAAGCCATGAAGGCAGTTTCTGAGCCATCTAACATTAATGTGAAAACTCGGTTTTCTACTTACTACAAAGTTGTCATGCCACACGGATCAAGCTATTATGTCAAGAAGCTCAAGTGGAGTGACAAAATATGTCAGCCAGGAGGTCATGATACGTTTGGAAAACAACTGGAGGTCCTTGGGAGACTTAGTAATTCAAATATCATGACACCTCTGGCTTACGCTTTGACTACTGAAAGTGCTTACCTTTTCTTTGAATATGCTCCCAAGGGCACCCTTTTTGATGTTCTCCATGATAGTTCGGGAAGCATCCTTGATTGGTCAAGTCGATACAGCATAGCCATAGGAGCAGCTCAGGGTCTCACGTTTCTGCACGGGTGTGCATCTGGTCCTGTACTTCTCCTTGATTTATCAAGTAAAAACATTTTTCTCAAGTCCCTCAAGGAGCCTCAAATTGGTGACATTGAGCTTGGCAAGGTGATCGATCCCTCAAAGAGCACCGGAAGCCTTTCAACGGTAGCTGGTTCTGTTGGCTATATTCCTCCAGGTGAGAGAACTGTCACCTTATTTTCAAAAACCAAAACTTCACATAGCAAACCTAATCTACGACTGAAAGACTGTAGCTAGAGCTATACATCCTTTGTGTATGGCCATTAGCTTCGTTTTTTGGGTTTCCATGACGATATTTCCATTATTCCAAGTGCGTTGATCATGGAAAATTAATTCTGAGGGAACTAACCATAGTGCTCGAGTTTGTGACATGTTTTCTCTTTTTTGGATGTGATTGCAGAGTATGCTTACACAATGAGAGTATCTCCAGCTGGCAATGTCTACAGTTTCGGTGTGATTTTACTCGAATTACTATCAGGAAAGACAGCGGTGAGTGAGGGAGCCGAGTTGGCAAAGACAGTGCTAGCTTACCACTCCAAGCAGCATCAGAAATGGGAGACGCAAATTCTGGATAATAGTATCAGCAAAACATCATCCTATGTTCAAAGTCAGATGGGAGCGGTCCTTAAAGTAGCCGTTTCATGTGTATCACCTTCGCCCGAAGCAAGGCCGAAAATGAAGACAGTCTTGAGAATGCTCCTTAATGCAAGATAAATCAAAAGTGCTTCTTCCTACTATCAACTATGGACTGGAAAGCAGCTGTGAACTCTTCCATGTATGAGGTGATAATTTTACCTCTACTTAGTTAGGTTGTGATATGAAGAATTGACATGTACTTCTAGGTTTGAGCATCTACTGCATGTAAGTTGTAGACCAATAGAAGAGAAATATGATGAATCTTATGTTGTAATATGATAGAGTTTGTTTACTAATCCATCGATAAAGAAGTATATAAATAAGTGTTTGAAGCCATATCCTTCCTTTCTATCCTTAACCTGGTGTCTTCTGCTAATTAATGGATGGTTTGTTCATCCTTTTTGTTATTATGTCTCAACCTTTCACTCCTCATTCGTCTAATAACTAGGAATGATGTTTGGATGCTAGTGAAAATTATGATCTTAACGTTTACTATCCAATAAGGCCACATTGACCGAACCATAATGAAAATTGGTATAATCGTAATGAAATTTCATTGATGGATCAATCGTAGTAATTCCGAATCACAAATGTAATTGAATTGTATTTTATTACATTTACTTAAAATTACAAATTTTGTCACAATTTATTGTTACCATTATTGTTACTACTTGACCCTAAAGGTAGAGGTAAGGGTAACAATAAATGTGTTTCAGATTCATAATTTTCATACTGTTACAGTAACAATATCTGTAACGGTAACGATAACGATAAAGGTAGTGGGTCCCACGTAACTTTCAACCACAATGAGATTAAGCACCCTCCATTCCACAATTAGATTGTGCTTTTTGATTACAGATTTGAAGGCAAACCACATAATTCATTACGATTACGAATACAGGTAAACAACAATAAATGTGATCAATTGGAGCCCACTTTTTATTTTACCATTGATGGATTGTGTTTTAGTTGGGGTAAATGTGGCATAAATGTAATCAATCAATGGTAATATGCAAAGTGGGGCTCATTTATAAGCGTTCTTAGAAAATTAATTAACAATATGTTGTGAACTATGAAATAATAAAGAAAATCTATTACGATCGCAACAATTTTGATTACAAAGTAGTAAACATGGTCTTAGCTTCTTGTTCGTAGAATGGCTTTTAAGAGTTGTGATATGGTGATTTATAAAAGTTGTGATGACTACCTTCTATTTATCAGTTAGCTTTAAAATATGCCACTCGGCAGAAGAAGAGAAAGAATAGAGAAAACATCAATTTATATCCATTTATCAAGATGATTAACGAAAATCATTCGTGCATAAATTATATTACATGTATAGACTTTTTCAAATGTCAAATTAACAAAATGGACGACTATTGTTGATCCAGATTAATTTTATAAGAAAAGAAAATCATAACTGAATGTCTAAAGCAACCTTCAGGTTTAGTTTATGAATAATTCCGTAATATTTCTTACTGTTAAACAGAAGTACACTATGTACCATCTTCCAACTTATAAATTGAGAATTTTCATACCTACAAAATTTGCCAATTTTATTAGGATAAAACTATGTTGTGATAATTCTTTTATGCATTATTGATGGCACAATCTCATAAATAAATTACAAGCATAAAGTAAAAAATATAAAGTAGGATATGGAAACATAGGTTAAATATTATTTTAATAAAAAGAAAATACAAGATGAGTATAGGAAAACAAGAAGGTTAGGCATGATAAGTGTTCGTTTGCATCTTATTTCATATTTGGAACACATTTTTTGGTAGATATTCACTTTATTTTGGTGGGCAGTGAGAATATAGTATTCACTTATTTAAAGTGTGATTTATAGAGTTGAAATATAATTGAAACAAGTCTGACATAGGTTATACGATGTGTCATCTTATAATAAGATAATATAACAACACTTTCTACCATGAGCTTAGAGAAGCATTGATCACAACCAATAATGAGCTCAGGTACAACAGGCTCTTGCACACTTGTTATATGTTGATTAAGATAGTAGCTACTATCTTGTTTGGTAAGTTGCGTACAATACAAGAAAGAGAAGTGACTTAGACTTTGAGAGCTTAGGAACTCTAATCTAGTATCACTACCACCCTAAAGAGATTGTTAAGTTATGCTCATGTTGGCAGATTGTTTAAGTTAATGTTTCATAAAAGAAATTTCGAATAGTTTCTTTACAGTTTCTACCACATTTCATGGAGATCACATTTGACTCAAATAAGGCCCACTTTCATGGAGAATGTTATGCTAATTACCGTTGAGTCAAACTCTCTTTGGTGTAAGTAATACTAAAGTGTTAGGTCTTTAGGATCTTCAATGATTTTTGCCAAGGTTTGCAAGAACATAGCAAGCTCCGCACCGCAGATTACTCGATGATCTGCTGTGACATTTACCTACAAATTTTTGAGATCCAAAAAATAAGGCCTACTCTAAAAAATGTACATTAAGAATGATCCAAGTTTGTTACCTGCATTTGGTTTTTCTGGCCAATCCGACCATCTTTAGTACCCACAACCATGGGGATAGATGATCCAACTGCCATGATTGCTCCCTACATAAATTAGATTCCTAATATTAATAACTAAGCTAAGAGACGAGAGGTATATGCCAGAACGGTACTCCGGCTGGGAACAAAATGGAGAGAAAAAAGTAGAAGAGTAACGATACTAACAGTTTCGGGTGGTAGAATCGCATCGAATCGATCCACACCATACATTCCAAGGTTAGAGAGAGTGAATGTACCTACAGAAGGAAGAGGCAGAGGGGAGAAATAAGCAAAGACTTAAAAGTGCATATGGAACTTGGATGTTTTTTTTTCTTGATGAAAACAACTTTCACTGAAAAAAAAAATGGAAGAATACACAGATTTACAAAAACCAAACCCACAAAAAGGGGAGCACTGTCTAAAGAAAAGAAGTCCAACTATGCGCAATAGTGCCTCTATAATAGTTACAAAAGTTCTTCGAAATCAAAGCCCACAAAGAAACATGAAGGCGAATGAGAGACCAAATCCCCATAGGATCTCTTTTCAAACCCCTATATACCCTTCTATTCCTCTCTTTCCACATAGCCCAAATAATGGCGCACACCTTCGCGAACCTAAAAAACAGCCCTTCTCCCCAAAAGGTAGATGAGGAGGAACTCCTTGATCATAACGCTAACATGATTGTGCCGAACATACATCATACTAAATATATAAAGGAAAAGCGCCAAAAAATATGATCCAATTCTTCTTTCGCCTCCCGACAAAGAATACAACAAAAAGGTCCAACAAGTGAAGGTACCTTTATTAGAAGCCGATCTAACGTGTTAGCATGGCGATAATTTACAACTTCTGACGCGATTGTCGCCAAAGTTTTCCATATTTCATCAGACGTCTTTTGCTGTATCTATGCTTGAAGTGTCAGTCGTTCAACACTCTTAGCCATACGTTGGTATTGAAATATAATAGGAGGCCTAACAGTGAACTACTAATTACTCCTTATTGAAACGAGTTTGAAATATAAACCAATGAAAAAGTACCATTGTTGTATTCCTGAGGTTGCAGCTGCTTGGCTCTAGCCTTGTCAACTAACTCCTTCCACTTTCGAGACAGAGAATAAATATCCACCTGAAGCACAAATCAAGCATAAACAATCCAAGATCAAATAATCAACACATCATTTGAAAAATAGCAGAACAACTTAAAGGAAACTACTGTAACCTTATCCGGATCTTGAAGAACTGGTGTGATCAAGCCACCATCAATGGCCACAGCAACTGCGATATTGATGCTGCTATTATAAGTAAAGCTCTTACCATCCCTACAACTTGAATTTACTACAGGATGTTTAGCCAATGCTAGAGCTGTAGCCTTGGCAAGCAACGTTGTCATGGTTACTCCCTTTGATTTAATCTAAGAAACATAACTCACTTTTAATTCCATCCCTTTAAAAAGAAGGTTGCTTCAATTTCTTTCAAACCATGAAATAATTGTAACAATAACATGTCCAACATAAGTTTGAAAGGAAGTTTCATAGAAGGAAAAGAAAGGGAATGGTGGTCTCCAAATCAATTAATTTACCTTTTTGTAAAGAGCATCAAGAGCATCTGTTGTAATGGTATACCCCACTCTGAAAGTGGGCACCGCGAGACTCTCAACCATGTTCTTACTCGCTGCCCCTTGCATTGTGGTAAACGGAACAGTGGTTCCCAACTCCACGGATGGGGCGGCCGGAGCCGAAACCATGCTAGCAGCAGCAGAACCCGCAGCTTCAACATCCATAGCCACAACTCTCCCCGATGGCCCAGTCCCCATCACCGTCGCCAGCCCCACATCCAACTTCTTCGCATACGGAGGAGACGCCACAATTCTCTTCCCTCCTTCAGATGCAGGGTGAGTGGAAGCCACTAAAACCGGAGCTGGCTTGGCCACCGCAGCACCTGCATTGTCAGGACTCTTCTCCGGCGGAGGTTCCGAAGCTGGAGAAGCTGAAGAGTTGGCAGCTCTGGACTGAGCCTCAGAAATCTCATCTCAGTCTCAGCCAAAAGCGCGATTGAAGCTCCAACAGGCGCAACGCCTCCTTCATCAACAATAATGGCAGCGAGATAGCCATCACAGAAGGTCTCGACGTTCATATCGGTCTTATTGGACTCAACGACGACAACACTCTCGCCCTTGGCGATCTTGTCGCCCTCAGTCTTGATCCAGGACACAATCTTGCCCTCGGTCATGGTGGCGCTGAGAGCAGGCATGAAGAACTCGCGGATCTCGGCCTGGACTTGGAGAGGCCGCCGTGTAGTGTGAAAGGGGGGCCGGAGAAAAGGCCTCCGCCGGAGAGATGGGGAGGAGGCGGCGACGAAGGAGGTTTTGAGAAGATGAGGCATTGAATGGAATCTAGAGAGAGAGAGAAATGGAAATGAAAATGGTGTATGAAGAGAGAGGTTGTCGAAGCCATTGAAATTGGGCGAAGGTCAACTCGCCGGAAGTGGCGGAGGTGTCAGGCGACGACTTTTATTAATATTGTTATTATTATTTGAGTGTAACGACCTTAACTGTTGAAAATCAATACCTTTTTTCCCTTTTCCCTCTCTTTCTTCTCTACTGATTGGGATTGTCTTTCTTTTTTTTTTTTTCCCTAACTGGCTATCAGAATTTGACTCTTCGACCTCAACATCTGTGTAATTTTATAGTCATATCTTGGTTACATGAATTGTATAGTTCCACACGTCAATCTATAATTTTATTGAATTGATGTAAGTTTTGTTTCTTTTACCATCCAAAAATTTTATTTTCAATTAATCCACATATTTATTTTTAACTTCATTCAAATATTTTTTGTCATTGAACTTTTGAGTCATTTCACCTTAAACTTGAATTGATGTGGGTTTTGCTTTTTTTACCATCTAAAGTTTTCATTTCCAAGGAAAAGACTTTAAAAAAATAAAATAAAACCCATAATTTATTTTGTAAGTATTGCCACCAAATCACTTCTTCCACACCAATCTCATATATTCCTTTCATTTTCTCTCACGCTCCATCTACTTGTAGGGTTTTTTTTTGTCTTCTTTCTTTATTCATTATGTTGTGTTGTGTTTAATGTTATGCTTTTGTATCCCTCTTATGTTTAATGTTATAATTTTTATATCCTTATTATGTTATGTAGTGTCCGTTTAATTATGTAGTTTTTGTATCCACTTCATTTCATAATCAACAATTTAAAATTATTTTGTATGCTTTCATGTCCTCTAATTTTATAATTAATTATCACTATTTGATATTATTTTATAATTATTTTTTCATTTCTTTTTTAAATTAAATTTCTACTCTAATCGAAATTTATACAGATATTTATAATATCCATCTAAATGTTGTCTTACTTTATATGATGTTTAAAAATGGTAATTTATAGTATAATGAAGGCGCAATCAAAACTTCATTCCAATTAATAATAACAATTTCCATAATTTTTGTCGCACATTTCCAACAAAATAAGTATTTGAATTCCTTGTGAAAATAAGTTCTAAATACAACTCCATTAAAAAGGGAAAGAGAAGAAAAAACAACAAATAATAGTTCATCCTTCAAAATTCTGCTTTTGTTCTTCACTGAACATGGGCAACAACAGATATTGAGAATAATTTCTTACTTTATAGTTTCTACCACATTTCATGGAGATTCTCCATTACATCTGACTCAAATATGTGTGGGAAAAAAACATCAAATCATAAGAAGAAAACTAAAGAGAAAAAAGAAGAAATTTGGGGTTTAAAAGGCAAGTAAAACTATAGTGTTAGGTCTTTAGGGTCCTCAATGATCTTTGCCAAGGTTTGCAAGAAAGTAGCTAGATCTGCACCGTAGATTACTCGATGATCTGCTGTTACATTTACCTACAAATTTTCAAGATCCAAAAATTAAGGATACAGAGAAGCCTACTCTCAAAAATGTACAGTAAGAATAATCCGAGTTCGTTACCTGCATTTGGTTTTTCTTGCCAATCCGACCATCTTTAGTACCCACAACCGTGGGGATAGATGCTCCGACTGCCATGATTGCACCCTGCATAAATTAGGATCGTAATATTAATAACTAAGCTAAGAGAAGAGAAGTATATGACAGAAAGGTACTCCGTCCGAGAACAAAATAGGGGGAGAAAAGTAGAAAAGTAACAATACTAACAGTTCCGGGTGGCAGAATTGCATCAAATCGATCCACACCAAACATTCCAAGGTTAGAGAGAGTAAATGTACCTGCAGAAGGAAGAGGCAGATGGGAGAAATAAGAGAAGATTTAAAGTGCATATGGAGCTTTCATGAACTTGGAAAGCAACAAAGATTAATTATTCAGGTAAAAATGAAATTTAGCTACTGCAAAGTATGGTACTCTGAACTGCGTAACTAAACTACGCATGCCGTATTAAACCAAATTAGTCAGTGAGCCCGTCCTATATGTTTTGTTTTCAGTTTTCTATTTCTAAAAATCGTAATTGTTTCTTGTTTTAATCCAGAGCTCGGAGATGGTAAAAAGACTAGATTTTGGGAGGACATTGGGTGAGTTCCTGTCCACTTGAAGTGTATTGCGCTTCTATTTATGTATAAGACTTGAAATCTTCTCCACTTGAGAAGGGGTTGAGAAGGGGTTTGCAAGACAGAGAGCTGGAAAAATGGTCTAGCCTAGTTAGATGTGGTCGAAGATATTTCCCTTAGAAATATCAGAGATAGAATTAACGATGTGGATGTACCTAACTCTACCGGGACATTTTCTGGGGAGTCAGCGACCGACTGTTATCTATCTTAAGGCCCTAACTTTCAAGACCAGAATCTTAGCAAGATCAATTGGAAAGGGACTAGTCCTAAGAAAACCAAATTCTTTATATGGTCTTTTGCTTGCGGTGTACTTGGAATTTTGGATGAAGTCCAAAAAATAAATCCGCACAACTTCATCATTTCTCCTCAGGTTTGCCACGTGTGGTGATGAATCCCAAGATCACCTTTTTCTCCACTGTTCTTTAGCTAAACAAGAGTTGGATCTATCTGCAATCTTTTCAACTAGATGATTGCAGCTGGTGGCTTCACGTTGAAGCCAAGGTGATCTGGTCTAATGCTATAAGTTGTTTCCTTTTTTTTTGGCTCCTAGAAAGGAATTTCAGAATCTTCACAGCCATTGTTAATTTGTGTGATTGAATTATGGTGTGTGTGTAGACTTGATTCTTGAGAAAGAGTTGAAACAATCTTAAAGGGGGCATTCTTAGGTTGTTCCGATGGTTTTACCTAAATGAAATGGTGAACACTAGTATGAATGTGCTCGGGCTCTTTCATTGAACTATATTAAATATGGAAAGGAGAAGGCATTCAGAAAATCTTCAGACTTCATGAGGTTAAAATCTCTCCGATCTCCACAAAGGTCTCTCTAGCTACTCCCTCTTCTCCTGCCCTTATAGCCTTTAACTGTATTAAAAGAGAGAAAGCCCACTCACTAACCATGAATTCACACATTTACACTCATTCAACATCACTTTCTCGCGTGCCCTCTTCTCTATTCCCCACCCCAAATAGATAGAGACGCTCCATTGCCCTTTCTTGGCTTATGCTTATTCTTCTTAGCATATGTAAAATAAGCTGACGACTTTCTACTCCCATCATTAAATTAGTCAATTCATTAACAGTCCAAAAGAACATACAAAATCAATCTACCATATACTTGAATACCTCAGAGTGACCTTAGGAGAAGATTTACACTTAATTAATAAATGAAATGTTCAACTGTTTTGTGTTGGTGATTCATCATCCTTCTTTACCGTTTTGATTTATTCATTTCCTCAAGTTTGTCTTGACTATATAAAGTTAAGTTTCTTTCCATTGACTATGATGAGAGTGCTACGGATGTGTCAACCTAGTTGAGATATCCTGGTGCACCTACTAATCCCATACTCCTCTTGTATATTGTTCAAAAGAAAAAAAAAGTTTCTTTTCCTTTGACAAGCTTTATTTTACAAAACTCTTCTACAGCTGTCTTGGAACTTCCTTCGTTCACTTTTTGGTGCATTGGGAGTCCTCCCTTTTTTCATCATATTTCTTCCTTCTCAAAAAATTGAATAAAATAAACTAACTTTCTCCGTAGATATGAATGCAAGTGAACTACTAATTACTCCTTAGTGAAACGAGGTTGAAATATAAACCAATGAAAAAGTACCAGTGTTGTATTCCTGAGGTTGCAGCTGCTTGGCTCTAGCCTTGTCAACTAACTCCTTCCACTTGCGAGACAGAGAATAAATGTCCACCTAAAGCATAAATCAAGTATAAAGAATCCAAGATCAAACAATCAACATATCATTTGAAAAATAGCAGAACAACTTAAAGGAAAATAATGTAACCTTATCCGCATCTTGAAGCACTGGTGTGATCAAGCCACCATCAATGGCCACAGCAACTGCAATATTGATGCTGCTATTATAAGTAAAGCTCTTACCATCCCTACAACTTGAATTTACTACAGGATGTTTAGCCAGTGCCAGAGCTGTAGCCTTGGCAAGCAACGCTGTCATGGTCACTCCCTTTGATTTAATCTAAGAAACATAAATCACTACCAATTATTAGCAGAGAAGAAGACAACTTCTAATTCCATCCTTTAAAAAAGAAAGTTGCTTCAATTTCTTTCACCCCATGAAATAACTCTAACTAATAACATGTCCAACATAAGCTTGAAAGCCAGTTTCAAAGAACGGGAAAAGGCAATGAATCAATGATCGTCTCCAAATCGATTTCTTTACCTTTTTGTGAAGAGCATCAAGCGCATCTGTTGTAATGGTATACCCCACTCTGAAAGTGGGCACCGCGAGACTCTCAACCATATTCCTACTCACCGCCCCTTGCATTGTGGTAAACGGCACAGTGGTTCCCAATTCCAGGGATGGGGCGGGCTTCACACTGCCTCCCGGTGCCGAAACTGAGCTCGCAGCAGTAGAAGCCGCAGCTTCAACATCCTTAGCCACAATTCTCCCCAATGGCCCAGTCCCCACCACCGTCGCCAGCTCCACATTCAACTCCTTAGCCAGCTTCTTCGCATATGGAGACGCCACAATTCTCTTCCCCCCTTCAGATGCAGGGTGAGTGGAAGCAACTACCACCGGAGCCACCTTCGCCACCGAAACCGGCACCGGCACCGCAACACCTGCATTGTCAGGACTCTTCTCCGGCGGAGGTGCCGAAGCCGGAGAAGCAGAAGAGATAGCAGCTTTAGACTTAGCCTCAGAAATCTCATCCTCAGTCTCAGCCAAAAGCGCGATTGCAGATCCAACAGGCGCAACACCTCCTTCATCAACCATAATGGCAGCGAGATAGCCATCATAGAAAGTCTCGACGTCCATATCGGCCTTATCGGACTCAACAACGACAACACTCTCGCCCTTCGCGAGCTTGTCGCCTTCAGTCTTGATCCAGGACACAATCTTGCCCTCGGTCATGGTGGAACTAAGAGCAGGCATGAAGATCTCGCGGATCTTGGCGTGGACTTGGAGAGAGCGGCGTGGAGGGTGAAATGGGGGTGGGGGAAAAGGCCTCCGGCGGAGAGATGGGGAGGAGGCGGCGACGAAGGAGGAGTTGAGAAGATGAGCCATTGAATGGAATCAAAGGAGAAAGAGAGAGAGAGAGAGAGAGAGAGAGAGAGAGAGAGAGAGAGAGAGAGAGAATGGAAATGGAGAGTGAGTGAGTTTGTTCTATGAAAGGATTTGTATGAAGAGAGAAGTTCTCGAACTCATCGAAATTGGGCGGAGGGCTCAACGACCTTACCTGTTGAATTTCAATACCTTTTTCCCTTTCCTCTCTCTTCCCTTTTCCCAGGTTATATTTGAGTTAGAAAATTTGTGTTTGAGGTAGAATACTGTTTTAGTTAGAATTTTTTTCTTTATAAATGTGTAAATTTCAATAATAAACGTTGTTTGAGTTATTTAACATTGACTTATGAAATCAGTAACCCAAACACACTCCCTCAATTTTTTTAATTTGATTTCTTGCAATAAAATTTTAGAATCTATAAAATGCATAAATCATTTCTGAATTCTACAAGTGGTTGGAAAATCAAACCTAAATTCTTAATCTTAACTTGACCAAATCTCCTTAATGGTTAATATACTAAACTTTTCAACTTTTATAAAGTTAAAAAAAAAGGGTTAAATTTTAATATATTATTCCAAATTTTTAATGTATGTTTTAGCTATTTAATTTCCTTTTGTATTGCAACAATTATTCGTGTGTTATTGTACTTAATATTTTTAATCTTTTAGTCAAAGCTTAACTGGTTATTTGATTTAAGTTTTAGTCTGGATAGTAAAAGTTAGACTAGAACTATGCATGACTATTTGGAAATTCTTGCATGGAAGTGAAGAATTCTCTTATAAGTTGTTCAAACGTGTTTCATTAATGTCTTGCATCTTGTTTAAAACTAGGCAAGGATGTTGGTTTTATAGTTACGCTAGGTGCTAAAGTAAGTTTGACTCAGTGGTATTGGTATGCACTTTGTCCTTAAAAGTTTGAGGTTGGGATAGTGTTTTGATGCTTTCCTTCTATTTTTTAGTGTTGTGAAAAGTGCCTTAACACTCTCGACAAGGGCGAAATGGTTTTTCTTACTCCTTGATTCAAGTCAACCTAATGTGCAACAGTCACAACGTCGAGACGCTTGGGATAGTGTGTTGATGCTTTCCTTCTTTCCTTTAGTATTGTGAAAAGTGCCTTGACACTCTTGGTAAGGGCAAAATGGTCATTCTCACTCTTGATTCGGATCAACCTAATGGGCTTTACATCCTCCATTTAAGCTCCTATCTCACCTTTCAATCAAATACAAAGGTCGAAGACAATGATGATATAAACTCGAACGATCGAAGAGGAACTCTATAGTCGAACGCAAAAGTGTCAACCATATTTAACACTAAGGGTACGAATGAAATTTTACTCTTCAAACAGGTAAAAAGAAATGTGTTTTTAAAAAATAAAGTCAATTGTATAGAAGCTTTCGTCTTTTAGCTAATTTGAGCAATTTTTCCAAACATCAAGAACCAAGTGTATTTTTTTCAATTCAAATTTTGTTTCTAATACTAATAGACCAATTAATTTTTAAAAAATTACCTACTTGTTATAGATCTTTAGACACATAAGTGAGAATTCAAACACTTATTACACCCAAGATGTAATAATTGAAAGTTTAAAGGCTTATTAAACACTTTTAAAAGTTTAGGAATCAAATAGGCACACCACTCAACTTGCATGTTAAAACATAATAATTATGATATTTTTATTTATTATTACCTTTTTTTTTCTAAAGTTCAACCAGTGTGTAAAATTAAAATTCAACCAAAAATCTTAATTGATGTTCATGTGCATATATCAATGCTTTTGTATATACATATATCTACAAATAATTTAGAAAACAAAGCTACTCATTCAATTTTTTCTTTTTCTTTTTTTTAGTTACCATACACAACATCATGATACTTTTTATCCATAGCTCTAATATACTCATCTAATACATTAATAAATGTAAATTCTCATTTTCAGCAAAATCAGTTGAAAAGGGCCATGATCATCATCTGTTCTTAGATTTCACTGGAACTCCCTTGTACATCTCCACACGCTCCTTCAATGCATCTCGTCTTGGCCGAGCAAGCTTGTTGTTCGGATCGAAAAGAAGAACTTCTTCGAAAGCTTTCAGAGCTGACTTGTATTCTTTCTTTTTCTCATATGCATCTCCAAGATTGTTCCAAGCTGTAACATATCCAGGTTGAAGCTTCACAGCAGTTTCGAACTGGGCAATTCCCTTGTCAAGCTTATCGTCGCGCACATAACTAACCCCAAGCGCGTTGTAAACCTGCAAACATAGATGATAGAAACAATAAAGATGGGCTCATTAAATATCGACTCTCGATCTACTTAACAAGTCAACAAGTGCTTGGCTCCCATTTATTTTCATGGAAATTTGCTCAATGAATTGCGATGGAGAACACACAGAATTCAGTTTGTCTGGAAAAGTTAACTAGTTTCCAAGTAGAACACTCCTGAAAATATGAAACTTGATGAAGAGATAGAGAACAACAGGTTTTGAAAAGCTCGACATGAGGAACCAGGAAGCGTGTTCTTGATACATTTACATGATAATCAATAATCACCCATTCACTTTCGATTAAAATCAAGGAAAGCAAAGCAGAGAATCAAATTTTATATTATATGATAGGATGCTCCTGATATTCTAAGATTCAGAAATCAGTGAGCTGGACAGTAATAAACCTGCGCAAGATCTTGATCGTCCCCGTCCCACTTATCGATTGCCTGAAGCAAATACTTTGTGGCAGCAGGATAAAACTTCCTCCTCAGCATAACTGCACCAAGTTCAAAATATTCCGTAGCACTGGCATCACCGCTTCTCACTTGTTCCTGTCCAACAAATAATATGGAGGGAAATCGCGTTAGAAAAGCTAGACTATCGATGTCTTCCGCAAATCACCAGCTTCAAGGAGGTGATTTCAAATACATATTTAAAAGCTCAGTTTATACTAACAGTTTCAAATACATAAGTTCATGGGGTTTTCAGAGACTTGGGATACAGGTATCCCAAGTTTGAACCAACAGTTTACCCATCAAATTACATGGTCTGTAAATGTGGACTCTTACTTGCAGTTCTTTAGCAGAAAGATCTAGTTCTCTACGAACAAGAACTTGACGTATGACAAAGAAGGTTCCAACCCCAAGAAGACCTAATAGTAATAATAGATAAGACAGCTGTATTCCTAATTCAAATAACTCCCCAATCTCGTAAACTGTATTCATTTTCATGTCTTCCCTAGCAAATGCTGCTTCAGCAGAAACCAGCCATAAAGATTGCCCTGATGAGAAAGCAGATACAAATAATGCTAGGCCTTTTTCTGGTCGATAATCTGCAAAAATGAGAAAATGCTCTTCAAACATTCACCACAAAAAATATTAAATTAATAAATTTAAGAGCCAATTATCCTTTTTATATATATTATACTTCTTTCAAGTGAATAACAAACGTTAGTCTAAAAGATCTCAAATTCATAAATTCGGAATAGTTTCATGGAAAATAAAGTGCATGCAGGTTAAAAACTGTGGATGTGATAATCTCAAATTGAGTTGTTTTTGTTGAGAACATGAATACATTGGAGGTCAATGTTTCAAACCATTGTGGTTGAAGGTTAGGAGTACCATTATATGGAGCTAGAAATATTATCAGAGTATTAAGAGTATACTATTCCATGTAGGCGGAGATGAAGGTAGACATTGGCTTAGTTGGTTTAAGTTCAAACATACTTTGAGAGCCATGGTATTTCTTTACCTTTTATATTTTACTACAATTTCAATCCTTTGTTCTTACTACTGATTTACCTAGTTTAATGACGTATGTGTTGAATCTAGTTTGACATATCTTGCATTGTATGTATGAATATAGTTTAACAATGGGTAATTGTTTTAAATAGTAAAACTGCTAGAAATATTTTCAAATATAGCAAAATGTCATTGTCGATAGACAGTGATAGACGATAATAGTCTATCAATGTCTATCACTGCCTATTAGTACATATTTCTAAATTTGTAAATATTTTGATTCATTTTGTTATATTTGAAAGCAACCCTTTAATAATTTATGTATCAAATCTAGTTTAAAGAGGTATTGTTAAAATTGTGAATAAACATGTCTATATTTTGAACTTAAGTCATAACCTACAGATCACTTGAAAGATATCAGCCACAAAATTAATGAAAATGATTGGCTTATAAAGAATGTTGAATCAGATAACAAATTACTCTCAAACATTGTCGATGATTGAGATTCCATTGCCAATTCCCTTTGAAACATCTGCCTTCATCCAGTGTAGGAAAAAAAAAAAAAAAAAAAGAAGTTAATAATGATACAATTTGAAGAATTTTCAATTCAATGGAAGAAAGTATATCACCTTATGTAAATTTAAGTCGATTTCAAAAATGGAAAATTTGTACACAACTTTTTAAATATAGCCCATTTTGTATAGTAACAAAAATAGCAAAAATCAATTAAGAGTTTCCAACATTTATTGAGAATTTCAAAAGTGAGGAATGTGGCAGGGGGTGGATAAAAAGTGAATTTTTCAGCCATAAACTTGGGGAAGGAGGAAGTTCTAAGATTCCTTGAAGATGATTGTGGGAGACTCTTACAGTGGGCATAGAAGACCTAACAATTGGAAGATTGTTTGGAAGTAGAAAAGAATTTCTGTAGATTCACTCATTGTGAAATTGCGATTACAGCAGCAGAAAGAAATGGAGCAATGCAAGACGGTGGTGCCGTATTCAAGAAAATTTGCTGGCTAGAAAAGGGTGGAAAGTCCATGGCGTGTAAAAGGAGGAAACTTCAAAATTAGATGATAAAATCAAGGGACCCCATCCATCGGACATTAAGAGAATGGGGTGGATTAAGGAGTATTTCAGTAGGAAGAATGTTACAAATAATTTGGATAAGGATAATAAAAGGATTAAGAATACTGATATGGCAGAGGAAAAGCAAAGAGGTGTGTAATAAGGGTGCATACGCAAGCTCAAGGAAGGAAAAATCACCGAGAGTGCATGGCTGTTTGGAAGAGAGGGGGTCAGTAGAAAAAGCATTGGTGTCGAAAGAGTCAACGAAAGAAAAAAGGAGTAACTTGTAAGAAAGAAAGGGTTGGGCCACGTTTTATGTTGGAATAGGAGGGGCCAAACAAGAAAAAGGAATTGTCTAATTAAGGGGTATATTTTTTCAAATAATCAAGGCAAATGATTTGGAGGTAAGTATAAGTAGTCTTGAGAAAACTATTTGAGGACACAAGTTGGCTTCAACGGTGAAGAAGGCAGGTTTCGGAGAAGTGCTTAGAAAAATTCAGTGATTCAAATTATGATAGCTGGTTGTTCTTTAATAATGGAAAATTCTTGTGACAAGAGATACCTTAACAAATACAATTTTATTAGTTACAGAAATATGAACTCAATAAGTCGATGCTTTTTGAACAAATGCATACCTGAAGTTTAGAAAACCTCCCAACATTAAGTCTACAGCCCTTTCTAACGTTCTGAAAAATTGGTACATCAAAATGATGCACAATTTCCTACATAGGAACAATATCATTCAAAGAAATTGAACTGGCGAAAGTGTCCATTAGAGAACAGCTTGGAGAAAAAGAAAAAGGATATTACATGGAATCTGATACTATAATAAAAACAAGTGCCACAAAGAAACAAAGAATTAAATAATTTTCAGGCTCTTGTTGAATCTAAACAGATTATGTGTTGAACAAACAATTAAAATATCAAACTTGTTCGGACAAAATTTCAGAATTAACCTTTACAAAATACAGAACCTAATTTGATGGATCACATAGCATCAGAACAATTTTCACTAAAAGTTTGAAACATATCAAGACCAAATGATCAATTTTATACTTAAATGAACACAAATAAACACAGTCATGTTCTCTATCTCTTTTTTTTTTTTTAAATATCCGTGAGTGTCTAGGTCAGTTTACGCACACCTTGACTAATCTCATGAGATAACTCAACATTTGGGTGTCAAAGAAACTCATAGGATATTAAATCTTAGGTAGGTGACCACCATGGAACATAACCATGTTCAAGACCCAACCAATTCTTAACAGTTCCAAGCGTGAGTTTGGTAAGCTTTTCAAGATTTTAACAATCAAAATTAACTTTGAAAACACTTTTCAAGATTTTAACAATCAAAAGTAACTTTGAAAATCCTAAAAACACTTTAATGCACCTTTAGTGGAAAAAGTTTAAAGAAAATGCTTTCAGACAAAGTGCTTTTCTCAGAATCAAAACTCCGAGACAATAAGTTCAAACTCCCTCAAAGCTTCGTCAACTTTACTAAGTTTCTAACTTTACGGGACCAACAGATTTCATTTCATACTTCAATAAATTGGGAGTTCTGGGTATAAAACTACAGACGGTTCATCTCAAAAACAACTTATGATTGAAATCCAAGAACAAAACGTAGTTTCTCTGGTGACATATTATCCAAAATATGAGAATTCAAAAGTAGATTTCCCATTAGGGCATGTTTGAAAGTGATTTTAAAATACTTTAGATCACTCTGAAATATACTTTTGATCATTCAAAAACAATTTTGACGATATGAAAATTACATTTAAAAGTGTAAAGTTAAATGTTAAACTAAGATATAAATACTACTTTAGTCCCTATACTTTTGGTTTTGGTTCATTTTGGTCCTTATACTTTCAAATTGTTCATTTTGGTCCCCTATACTTTTGGTTTTGGTTCATTTTGGTCCCTATACTTCAAAAATATTCATTTTAATCATTGTACTTCTAACTTTGGTTCATTTTAGTTCTTATCCTTTTAAAAAGTTGTCATTTTGGTCCCTTCATTTTCACTTTTAAAGGATAAAAATGGTCTTTTTTTTTTTTAAGTTCAAGTACCAATATAAACCAAAGTTGAAAATACATGGACCAAAATGAACATTTTTAAAGTATAGGGACCAAAATGAACCAAAGTTGAAAGTATAGGGACCAAAATGAACATTTTGAAAGTAGAGGGACCAAAGTGAGCAAAAACTAAAATTACAATGACCAAAGTAGTATTTAAACCTTAAACTAATTTTGAGTGATCAAATGCGTGTTTTAGGATAATTTTGAACACGACAAAAGTGATTTTAATAATTTCAAAATCACTCCCAAACATGCACTTACCAGCCATCACCTTCCCCATTTCCTCACATTTCAACCGGAATTCACTAAAGCTCACTAGCATTATATACGAACAACCCCACTTTTGTATGTAGAAAACAAAAATCCAAGCGCAAAACATAGTTACCTACTGATATACTATCCAAAATACGAGAATTCAAAAATAGAAATCGAATTTCCAGCCATCAACTTCCCCAATTCCTCAAATTTCAACAAGAATTCAATAACTGAAGCTCAGTAGCATAATATACAAACAACCCCATATTTTGTATGTTAAAGAAAACAGAATCATCTATAAGAGAAATGTAATTATACATTAGAAGAAAACATGAAATCTCACCTGAAGAACGAGATTGTGAGGCTTGAGCTGGAGAGACCCAAATGGAAGGAAGGAATGAGAAGGAGAAAGAGATGGTGAACGATGAAGAGATAAACTCGTTTGCAAAGCCATTTTCAGGGAATTTAGGGACTGAATTTGAAGTATTTTGATCTGGGTAGTTCTCAAAATTGAAGAGAAGATGCTTCTCCAATTTTGTTGGTGTGGTTTTGGCAGAGAGAGCAGGTGCCACACTGACTAGAAGATAATGGTAAAAAAGAATCAAATTCATAGATGGAAGGCTGATTTTTTCCCCTTTTAGCCGTTTATTTTATTTGATAAAATCTGGGCCGTTCATTTATCATCCGCATATATAATTTAGCCATATTTTAAATAAAACAATATTAAAATATCATTTTTTTTAAAAACAAAAAACACTAAAATATCAATTTAACTCTAAACGTGTCTATCATGTTTTCTCTTTTACAATTATAGCAAAAAAGTTGGCACAATCCAAATAAAATTTGAGAAAAGTTTAAATAGCCCTTAAATATGATAGGTATTATCGATATACATAATAACAAGTATATCATAGTTAGAAAAGTCATGTCAATTACCATCGAACAAAATTCGTTTTGGCAAAACGTACATGCTTTGGTTCAAAATGAGTTTGTGTTTGATATTTGATTTACTACGAATATATGTTATCGCACAAATTATAGAAGTCTATTTCGGCCTATCACGTATAGACAATAAATTTTTTCTATATTTGTAAATATTTTTGTTATTTTGTTATATTTGAAAACAACCCTAAAAAATACACCAATTATTTCAAATAATGATTGATTGTGTCAAATAAAATGATACACCATTTATTTCAAAATAAGCTATTGATTGATATTTGATTTACTGCTGATGTACTTGAAATATCATTAAAGTGAATGTTGATTGTTGGAGATATATTTTTTATATACTTGAAATATCCATAAAATGAATGTAGATTTATGTTTTAAATCAAGCCAATGTCTATTGGCATTTGATATAAAACGAATGTTGGTTTATATTTTTGCTTAAAAGGAATGTTGATTATTGTGAGATTTATTGCTAATACATTTGAAATATCCATAAAATGATACACTCGTGTTTTTCAAGTAATTACTAATCGATGTCTTATACACTCTTGAAATATCAACAATCCAATAAACTTCAAATGTCAATGAGATATATCAAGATTCGACTTTCTTCCATATTTAGATCACAAAAGTCTAAAAAATCACCACTTCATCAACCAAAATGCTAAAAGTTTTACAATCCACGTAGCATTGTTGATCATCTCATTGATCACTATGAAAAACAACTATTGGAAGTTTAACCATAACTACAAAATATTGAAAAAATATAAAATAAAATAAAATAAGTTATAACTCACATTGGTATACAAGTATATCAGTTGACTGATGTACGAAATATATCAAGTATATCGTCCAACCTAGACAATATTTCCACCCACCCATTGCAAATTTCATACTTTAAAAGAAAAGTGTATATTAGGTGTTTGAAGAAGAGCCTATTATAAATAGAACTGCTAGAGATGATATTATTTCAAATTTGTTAGAGCTAAAAGTAAACATTTTTGGCAATCTCAATATTGATGTAGTATTGAGT
Organism: Citrullus mucosospermus; assembly: GCA_030954485.1. NCBI lineage: Eukaryota > Viridiplantae > Streptophyta > Magnoliopsida > Cucurbitales > Cucurbitaceae > Citrullus > Citrullus mucosospermus. Next base: position 9,719,427 of record CM062063.1, on the reverse strand, counting down.
TCGCTTTTAGTACTGGAGGACGTATAGTTGACTCATCACGTTCTTCATTGGTTCTAAGAACTATTAAGGCTCTTATATGCACTCAGAATTGGCTCAACTCTAACCCGATAGATATTAATTTTTACAAAGATTTTGAGGGAGATTTAATGACGGAAGAAGATGTTGATTTTATCTTTTTTCTTGTTTTTGCTTGACTGTTATTTAGATCAATTGAAAAATCGTTAAAGATCTTTGACTTATTATTATTTTTTACTTTTACTAATTTTGTAGGATTTTGAATGATCATGAATGAGTAAAATGACATTTAAGAACTTAAAGACTTTTTGAGGTTGAATTATGACTTAAGTTGTAATTTGTACTTATGTAGTATGTATATTTCCTATCTTATTATTATGACTAATGAAATATGTATGGTCAGACTTGAATATTTTAGACTTGTAATGTGTAGTATGTATTCATATTTAGATTTTGAATTAATGTTTTTGAATCTTTAATATTGTTTACAATTGAAAAAGAAGAGAACAAATTCATTTTTGCTCTTAGTATACTTTGTTTCCCAAAGAGATGACATAGAAAAGTTCTTAGTTCCCTAATGTGTGTTTTCACACATCATTTCAATTTCAAAGCAACAAAATCCTTTTTTTTTAAAGGTATTCTCTGTCTAGGTTTACTTCAAAACTACTCTTAATTTAATGATGTGAAATCCATTTTCTAAAAGATAATTATTTTTGAAGTCAAAACTATTAGAAATATTTTTAAATATACCAAAAGACTACTGTCATTTATCAATGTCTATCACTAAAAGATGTTTATTAGTGTTCATCACTGTCTATCTATCGGTGATAGTGATAGACTACTTTTTGCTATTTTGCTATATATGAAAAAATCATTTTCTATTACTAATTTTTCGAAGACATAATTAAATATTTATACAAATATTTTGGGAAGAGTTAAAAAAGGAACAATTATATATATATATATATATATATATATATATATATATATATATAAAAGATGTTTTCAAATATAACAAATGTGCAAACTTATTTACAAATATAACAAAATGTAACTGTTTATCACGGATAGATAGATGATAATAGTCTATCAATGTCTATCACTATCTATTATTGATAGACAGTGACATTTTGTAATATTTGAAAATATTTTAGTTTTTTTGTACAGGTAACCATTTCACAATCGCCTCTATGATCAATGGGCTGCCTCCACAAATGTATGAAATCTAACATTCTGACTTCATCAAAATACACATGTGCTCTGATATAAGCAAAAGGTTAGACTTCATGCATTTGCAGGGGCTATACAAATAACTCAAAATATTTTCTATAATTTTATCATTTAAAACAATTACTCTCTCTATATATATATTTATATGACGTATTTTCAAATATAGCAAAATTAGCTAAAATATTTACCGACATAGCAAAATTTTGCTTTTTATCATTATAGACAATGAATGGGATAAATCCAGATAAACATCATGGTAGACATTGATAGATATCTGTATGAGTCTATCACGATCTATCGTTAATAGAAAGTAAAATTTTACTATATTTGTAAATATTATTAATAGTTTTGTTATTTAAAACAAGTTCTCCATATGTATATATATGGAATGAAAATAATTAATTTGAGGACAATAAAAGAAAAAGAACACGTAAACCTTTGAAATCAAACCCAAAATTTAAAAGAAACATTTTGAATCTCGAGAACAAATATAAACTAGACCCAAAATCTAGAGAGATCATAAACATATTCTTTCTCTACTTCAATTTTTTTTAGTACAACAATTGTGGAGATTGTTGCTTATATATATCCTTTCTTAAAAAAAAAAAAAAAAAAAAAAACCTGCAAGTTCCTGGAAGGCCGTGTGCAAGAATGGCAGGCAGTTCATAGCTTACATTCAGTCTCAACCTTCCCCAGTCCAAATTCCCCCTTCCATTATTTTAACTCCTTCACTTTCTCTTTCTGTTTTGCTTCAAAACGAACAATCCCTCCATTTCATTATTCTCAAGGTCAAACACTCCAAAGGTATATACATTCATCAACTCCATTGGAGAAGAAGAATCATCCAACTTGGATGGGTCCCAATTCCCTCTCTTTCTTGTCTTCTTCTTCCTTCTTCTTCTAATCCTCTGTTTCCACTCCCATCAAAATCCCCCCATCAATCCACGGCTCTGATTCCCCCGACCCCATTTGACGGCCCTGATTCATGGGGTTGACCCATCTCCCAAACCCCACCTCAGCCATTCCCTTTTCGAAGCCCAGACTCGACAAAGTCTTCACAGGCTGCTCCTCTTCCTCTTAAATTACAAACCCCACTTCACTTTTTCTCTTCTGTCTGTCTCTCTCTCTCTCTCTCTCTCTCTCTCTCTCTCTCTAGGATTTGCAGCAGCCATCGATGAGGTGCTTGATTGAATTTAAATCGTGAATCGGTAAATTTCTTTTGAAATCAGCCCTGTTTGGATTGGGTTTTTCTTGATTTTATTTATGGGTGTTTTTTGTTCTCTGTTCATTGAGTTGCTTTCTGTTTGCTGCAATTTTGGGATTTATGGTTATGATTGGAAGAAGGGTTTGATTCTTTTTTTAACATTAATCTGGGATTTGGAATTTGTGTTGTGGATTTATATTTGTATGTGGAGTATGTTTTGTTTGGGAAAATCAATAGAATGAAATGGATTGTTTGGAGGACTCTGTAAGGATGTTGACTCAACTTAGGGATTTTACTATGAGATAGATGTTTCAGTATTTCCTTCTGATTACTTCATTCATTTTTATTTTTTTTCCTTTTTTCTGTTTGATCAATGAACATGAGCTCTTCTGTGATCTAAATAAGTTCTTGTGGTTGGCAAATTGGATCTCAAGGGAATTAATTTTGTTCACACTGATTGCTTTGGCCTTCTTTCTTTTGTTTTTTGGGTCGATCATGATTTTGGTTTTGGTTTTCTGCCTTTAAAAGTTAAAAGCTTATCAGAACTATATATTGCTTAGATTTCAGCTTTTTTGATACCCTTTTGGAATTGTAGTGATATTTTTATTTTTATTTTTATTTTTTATTTTTATTTTTTATTTTTAAACTACTTTTCACATTTCAATATTTGGTCAACATTTTAGAAGCAGTACTGAATTAGATTGGAAAACAAAGATTTTTTTTTTTGGTAAATAATCATTATTTTTAGAAACTGAAAAGTGTAAGCAAAAAACTTTATCATCAACTGTAATGAACCAAAATTTGCTTCATGTTCCTGAGTTTGAGAATTTGTTTGTAACTTGTTGCAGATCCAAATCAAAAAGTACTGAATCTTTGCGGTAGAGAAAAGGTTTTAAAGATGGATCCTGAAGATAGTTTGTGTAGCTCTGAAGTTTGGACAAAATCTTCTTTTCCTAATAATAATATTCAGCAACCAGCACAAAAATGGGCAGATGCTTCCATTTTAGACTATGCTATGGAACAACCTTTCCAAGAATTTGAAGAACGGACTGAATCGAAGGCCTCCCTAAGCTGTAACCCGAATCAACAAATTGAAATCCTTGATAAAGATAGTAATCAGATGAATGCAGCACTTCTAGCCAGTAAAATTCAAGATTGGGATCCGAGGGCAATGCTAAATAATCTTTCTTTTCTTGAGCAGAAGATTCATCAGCTTCAGGAACTTGTGCATTTGATCGTTGGTCGGAGGAGCCAAGTCTTCGGGAGGCCAGATGAACTTGTAGTTCAGCAACAGCAGCTGATAACTGCAGATCTAACTTCAATTATTGTTCAGTTAATCTCGACGGCTGGTAGTCTGCTTCCATCTGTAAAGCATAACTTGTCTGCTGCTGTTCCTGCAGTCGGGCAGCTGGAGCAGCTCGACAAAGTTCTTTTCGCGTCTGGACCCGGGACTGATAATGGTGGTGTTCAGTCACAACATGGTGATGGAACCAAACTCCCCGAGCTTCCAACCCAAGTGGACGGAAGTAGCAAGTGTGGGAAAGAACAGAACATGACTGTTGAAGAACACGAATCAAAGGATGAAGAAGACGCAGATGATAATGAGAACCTTCCACCCGGTTCGTATGAAATATTGCAGCTAGAAAAAGAAGAGATCCTAGCACCTCACACCCACTTCTGTGCAATATGTGGAAAAGGGTTCAAGAGAGATGCAAATCTACGAATGCACATGAGGGGTCATGGTGACGAGTATAAAACTGCAGCTGCCCTTGCAAAGCCGAACAAAGAAATGGGTTCCGAGACCATGCTAATTAAGAGGTATTCCTGCCCCTTCACCGGCTGCAAGCGTAACAAGGATCATAAGAAGTTTCAGCCTTTGAAAACTATTCTGTGTGTTAAAAACCATTACAAGAGAACTCACTGTGACAAAAGCTTCACTTGCAGCAAATGCAACTCTAAGAAATTCTCAGTAATTGCTGATCTCAAAACACATGAGAAGCATTGTGGGAAAGATAAATGGCTTTGTTCTTGTGGGACTACTTTCTCTAGGAAAGACAAGCTCTTTGGACACATTGCTCTCTTCCAAGGCCACACTCCTGCAATTCCTCTCGATGAGTCAAAGGGAGCAGTCATGTCCTGTGATCGAGGAGAACGCTATGAAACAATGAATAAGCTTGGGAGCATAAATTTCAGTTTCGGGTCGGTTGCTTCAGGAGGAAGCTCAGTTGAAACCATAGGAGATGCAAAAGGTGGTGTTGATGATCCTCTTAGTTATTTCTCACCTCTGAACTTCGATTCATGTAATTTTGGTGGCTTTCATGAGTTTCCTCGACCGCCATTCGAAAACACAGACAATGCATTTTCGTTCCTTATCCCGGCATCTAGCAATTACACCCAAAAATCTGGTGCAGAATCAAGCTCTTGAATGAATGATGTTTCCTTTCCTCAGTCCACTTGGTTTTCTGTAAAATTGCATTATGATGTACTTTTGTAACTTCTTCAGTTCCTAAATGAATTATTTTTATTGACTAACTCCTCGAGGCTGCATTTTTTTTCAACCTGCCATAATAGGAAAATATTGTCAAAATGGTCATTCTAATTTTTTAATCTTTAACTTCCTTTGAATTGCTATTAACGATGATATATCTTTGGGAAAATTACACTTTTCGTTTTTAAGATTTGAAGTTTGTTTCAAATTAGTCCATTGGTTTCAAACTTTAATAATCAAGTCCCTCAAATTTCAAAATGCTTCATTGTGGTCACTCGATTGACATAAACTGTTCTCTCCTCTCCCATTCCCTACAACACTCATCTGATTCTTATAAGATTTCTCTTCTTTTGTTGTAGGTCAAAGGTGTAGGGATTTAGGGCCAACTTGGTGTCGAATTTGGCCCATTTTAATAAAATCCTTTAGTTTTACTTTTTATTGCTTTGTAATTAATAGCTCTATAAAAGAGGTGTCTTGGACTCGATAAATCTTTATGGATATTTTATGACCTTAAATTGTTTATTTATAGTGAATCGAACATAATGTGTATTTCAAAGCATTTAAAGCAAATTGAGGTCAAAACGGAAGGCAAAAGTACCAAAATACTTTTGTGCAAAGTGTCCCAATGTTCTGTTTGACGCTCTACAATACTTGAAGATAGGAGGCAAGTGTTGCGACACTGTTCTAAAGTGTCACGATACTCTAGAGATGACAAACTAGAGGAGCATTGAGCAAAGCTCCTACAGGCTATGGGCATGCTGCAAATGTCGCGATGCTATCCTAGAGCGTCATGACACTATTATGATTCCTATAAAAGCATTCTTTTGGTTTTAGGTCAAGTGTGTGGAGTTTTAGACCCGACTTAGTTTCGGATTTGGCTAATTAGGGTTAGCCTCTGAGTTTTACCTCGTTTTTCTTTGTAACCAACAACATGGCGTTGGGGATTGAGGTTACAATTTTCGATTAGGGTTATGACACTGATTTAGAGGTTGGTTGGACCTAAATTTATGGGTTTTGTAAGATTTTGAACTGAATGCTTTTGATTCCTTAGTTTGATGTTTTCTATTTTTAGTTTCAATCCATGAGGAATTTATAATGGTTAATGTGACAGATTAAACGTTCAAAATGTCGATTGTTCATGTTTGATTATGAGTAATCTATAACTTTTCACTTTTCAGTCTTTTACTTCGGTTGGGTGAGTTTAGTGACTCTTATTTTATTCCTTTACTTAAGAATACCAACAGAGTTGTCTTGTACAGTTCCTCAAAAAATTTAGGAGCCTTATAGCCTTTCAACCCTACATTGACTCAAGTAAAAATATTACCGACTATGATTATCTAACAGTTCGACTACCGTTGATATAGTTGAGGACTGAAGAAGCACGAGCAATTTGGCATGCCTTGACCTGTGCATCCGTGAGCAACCGACATTAAAAAGTTGTGCTTCCTACAAGTAACCATGCAACAAATTTATTGCTTTCTTTACTTGTTTTCTTTTATTTACAATTTTCTTGCTTAGCTTTGTTTTTGTCTTTTTTGTAGGTTGCATTTGAACTTTTGAGGGTAAACAAAAAAGATATTTGGAAAAGCGAGAGTGTCACCACCACCCATGGACTCATGCACAACGGACGTTCTCTTTTCTCTTGACTATTTCTTTTATTTGTTTGATTAGAGGATAATGTATCGTTTTAGGTTAGGGGTGGTTGGTTGTTTGTTGGTTGAGACTTGAGTCCTTGATGTTATGTTTTTAGTAGGCTAAATTATAGAAAATGGCCCTAAACTTTGAAGTCTGTGTCAAAAGTATCTTGAACTTTCAAAAGTTTCAAAAATACCCTTAAACTTTAGAAAAAAAAAGGTTTAAAACTACTCTTGTCGTTAGTTTTTTATTGAAATTGTTAAAGTTTTGTTTCAAAAATGCCCCTGAACTTTTAAAAGTTTCAAAATTACCCTTGATTTAAAAAAAAAATTCAAAAATACCTTCACCGTTAGTATATGAGCAGAAACCGTTAATACTTCAATGTAAAAAATAACTCTAAAATTAAAAAAAAAAAAAAAAAGTTTAAATTACTCCTACTGTTAATTATGGTGATCAATTTGTTTGAAGTTTTTGACACAAAGTACAAGATTTATGGGTATTTTGTATAATTTTGCCAATATTTTAACAAAGTTATACATTAATGGTTGAGTGTGTGTTACTAGTCAATTACATTTTTTTATTTGACTATTTATCTATTATGTTTTAAGGGGAGATTTTGATTTTTGAATTATTGTGAGATTTTGTGGGATTTTATGTTTTATCTTAAAATTTTGGTTTTTATTTTGGTTTTTGAGAAAATTGGTGTAAGCTAAGAATTGGAAAATTAAGATAAAAATGAGAGTATCTATATGAAAAAAAAATGAGGATATCTATATAATTTAATTTAAAATTGGTTCTTTTCGAACTTAAAAAATTTCAAACACATCGATCACCATATTAACAGGAGTACTTTCAAACTTTTTTTTCTCAAATTTAAAGTTATGTTTGCAATGAGGTATTAACAGTTTTTGTTCATATATTAATAGTGAATGTAATTTTTAACTTTTTTAAAGTTTAGAGTATTTTTTGAAACTTTTGAAAATTCAAAAGTATTTTTGACACGAAGTTCAAAGTTCAAGAGTGTTTTGTATAATAGACTTTTTAATAATTCTTTAGCTTATAAATTGTTGCATGTGTTTGGGAAACTTTGTTTAATTAGAATTGCATATGAAGCATGGGATTGATTTTCCATAATTTTCATTTAATTGTGGCCTCCATTAGTTAGGAGCAAAATTTGTATTAATTAAATAACCCAACTTTGCAGTTGTTATGTTTCTTTAGATAATATAAGGTAGAAAGCTATGATACTTAACTAAACTAAAGATTTTGTTTCTTTAGATAATCATGTAGATGATACTTGAACTCAATCACATTATTAAAACGTAGCCCACCATACACTTGCTGCTAATTTTTGGAAAATATTTTTCGTAAATGCTTTGAATTAATAAACTAAAATCTTCTATTAAAAGAAAATATTTAAAAATTTCCGTGTGATGGAAATTGAAAGCTTAAGATATTGATTTTCCTAATATTTCTGAGGTGATGAATTTATTTTGGGATGCTAAATTAAATTCAAATAAAAATTTCTAATGGTCTTTAGTCACTCATAATCATTGTTCATTATTTATAATAATAGTGATGAATAAAACATGAGACATTTAAAAACAAAAAAAGTATATTTTTTTTCTTATAAAAAGGTGTTTCTTTAATAACATGAGAAAAATAAAATTTCATTATTTGGACAAAGTGTTGTAAAGACTCCCGAACTCATCTTTTCTTTGCATACCAAGTCGACATATTTTAGGTACTCAGTCACACCCTTTAAATCAAGAGAGGTGAGGACTCCATTTGCCTCCTCATGGGAACAAAGTTGGCTGCTCCAAAGTCGAGGGAAGTGAATCAGGGGCTTGCAAAGAGTAGGCTTGCATCGACTTCTGTCCAAGGTCGAGGTGGACCCTTTCACTAAAGTTGGCTGTTCAAGTTTAGATGGTATTGAATTATTGTCTTTGCCTTCATTTTACCCTTTGTGTTGTTTTTCCATTTTAGATATCATTTGACCCCATTTAGGTTGAAGGTTTTCACAATTTGGGTCCATCAGAGTGTGTGTATATATATATATATATAGTAAAATAAAGGTAGTAGAATTTGAACCAGAAACTTGGTGGTTATAAACGTACCCACTCTGTCAATTGTGTTATGCTCGTTTTGCTATCAACATATATATATTATGTTGATTAACTTTTTAATTAACTTTTTTGTTTTTAAAAAAAGTTTTTCTTTGAAGCTGTCAATGATACAAACAAATGTATTAAATTTAAATAATTTTGTCACATGCAAGACAATAATATTTTAGGATAAATTGTAAAAACCAACCTTGAAATATGGTGGTAGTTGCAATTATAACTTCAAACTTTCAATTATAAAATTGTCTTTCTAAGTACTTATTTTAATTTTAATACATTAATCTCATTTTTAAAAAAAAAAAATTTAATAGTTTACTCCCCCCATTTTAACATACGAACTCAAGTAATTTTGAAAAGTCCAAAATCACTTTCATCATGTTCAAAATGATTTTGAAACCATGCATTTCATCACTCGAAATCAATTCAATAGTTAATTTTATACTTCTATATGCAATTTTCATTACATCAAAAAAGACAAAAGTGATTTTAACTATATAAAATCACTCCCAAAGTGTCCTAAATAAACACCAGTTTGCTAGAATCTGCAAAATGGCTCCCCCATTTTTTTTGAAGTAATCCAAAGGTCCAAAAATGAACCAAACAGAACATGGTATTACAAGAGAGAACAGAAATCTCTTTATCTGAACATTCCATACTGGGAGTTGTGAAGCAAAATGAGCTTCAGCCCCTTAGCTCCCTCTGCTCCTTTCGACGACCTCGACGAGCATCGATCGTACCGTTCCCTCAACACCATATCATCAGGGCAAGACCATGTCAGGCCCCTTGGAGAGCTGTCAGCCCACAAGAACCTCTCTGAAAATGGATTCACTAGACTCTCCCTGAACTCTTTGGCTGTTTCACAAATTAGTCCCTATAAAAACACCCAAAAAAGGGCATGCCTTATTAACCAATTTTAAGAATGATCTCTGAAGTGATCAAGATTGATAGGTTACTTGTCTAAATCACAACTTTCATAAAATACAGCTTTTCCACAGAATTCAATCAATATGAGATAAGAGTATAGTAGTAAATAAATTTTGTGTTAGCAGGAGTACTACCTCAGCCATTGCTTTAATTTTCAGGCTCACGTCGTCGCTTATAAGAACGAGTTGTCCATGGTTCACTCCCCTCCTAAAGTGAAGTGCACAGTCAAGGATATGATCTTCTGGAGTTGGTGAAAGAGCTTCCATGAAACTTCTCTGCGTTATGGATTGGATTGAGCTCGTTGTTCTCCAGAACAAACTTTGACTGCTCCCCTCAGTATATGTAGATTGAGGAGTAGCGGGAGGCGTCACAGGAGGCACACCTTCTTCCGAACTTTGAACATGGATCCACCACCTTGCTTGCACCATACAATCTTCGATCCATTGAAGAACTGAAGCTGCCTCTGTTGTTTTTCGAAAGAGGCTGCCGTGTCTCCTCAAGCAGTCTAGCTCCCTTATGACTGATTGAAGAAGAATATATTAATCAGATGAACAATCTTTGATCAGTAAGAATAGATCCAACAAAAAAAATAATGTATGAAACTTCTTGAACTCATTACCGATTCGTGGAACGATCAGATGTGTCCCTTGGAGACCTTCTAAAAGCTGTAGTGACTTCATCGATTCCTTGTTCAGAAGAGAATTGGTGTCCACAACCATGGTCCAACGCTTCTTTCCTTCCACAGTGAATTTATTCTGCAAAGAAACATTTATTAAACGTACGTTCTTTATTAGAATCATTTAAAAGCATGTGGTAAATAGTTGATAAACTGACCTTCATGGCCCCTATGCAAACAGATATATTACTCTTTCTCGCAGACTTCTTAACTACAGTAGCCTCCGGTCTCTTCTTTCCGGCAATGTTTGACTGCAAAGATTGAAAGGGAGCCCGTTCCACTCCTGCTTTCTTTGTCATTGTTTTTTCCTGTTCAAACCTCCTATTCTTAGAGATTTGTTTTGACAGTTTTTGTTCTTGGAGAAGTCTAGGAGTTTGGTTCTCCTTGTCTGAATCTTCACTTAGCTCTTCTTCTAGTTTGACTTTATGTCTAGACTTGAAAATTGATGTTTGGGACTTGGATGACCTGAAGCAATTCCCACTGTCTTCTATGCTATTCTTTTTTTTCAACGATTTCATCAAAAGTGTGTTTGGTGTGAAATTCTCCTTGTCTGGAGTAAAGATTTCTTCTTCCTCCTCCTCATCCAAATGAGAGAGAGTGTTTATTACTGATTTATCTCCTGCCATCTCATGGTTAATTTCATCCATTAACAATGTCCCTGCTCGATTTTTTCGACTCACACCTGTCTCAATTCGAGGAAAACTAGTTGGTTTACCCCTTCTTAACCAAATGTTTCCCCCCATGGCTAATGCACTCTCCGATCTTATGGGCAAGGACACATCTAAGTTCTCATGTGGTGTCTGGCATTCTTTCTCAAATGAAATCTCTGGGGGGACTTCCTCATCTAGAAGAGATGAGTAAACATATTCCGATGCACAAGATATAAAACTGGGCTCTGAGAGTTCCTTATGTTCATAATCTTCCCGTGGTACACTGCTTTTTCTCGGTTCGAGCGTTTCGAGTCTTGCATTATAGTTTTCTTCGACGCAACATTCAACATCCTGTTTCATTAATGAGTTTGGTGTTACCTCAGATGTGGCCTTCACAGCACTGTCATTTTTGGATTCTGATAGGCAATCCAGAAAATACTCTGTTACATGATGATATAACTCTCCATTACCTTTATCGACATAAACTTCCCCACCTTCTGCTTGAATTTTGGTAAGAAGTTCAATTTCCTGAATCCCTTTTTCTGTGCTAATTGAAGAATGACTGTCCTCTAGAGGATGCAACTCCAGTTCCAGCATGCACTCATTCTTTTCTGTTACTGTTTCTGATTGCAAAGCAAGCAGAGGTTGTTTGCTTGATGATTTTACTTCATGGACTGGTAGATCTTGGGTTTCATCATCTGAGAAATTCGAACACAAATTCCTCTCTGCAACAAATCGTTGACTTTCATTATCAGAAATGGGCTTCTCATTATCAACCACAGCCACATGGCCTAATTCATGTCCAAATGGCATGGTCATGATGTCGCTAATTTCCTTCTGTTCACATTTATTTCTAGACGGACTCTCCCATTCACCATCAATGAATGCAGTCAAGGCAGTGTCTTGAACATCAGAAGAATTCTCTCTGTAAAGAGACATGGACCGCAGTCGCTGACCCTCGTTTTCATCAGTTGATTGTTGATATTCATACTCTGGAGTAGCTTCTATATCATCAACCTCAGATAAATTATTTGAGTTATTTTCCAATGGTATGGTCAAGATACTACCAGTTTCCTTCCATTCAAACATATTACAAGATGAACTCTTGCTTTCACCGTCAAAAAATGAAGACATGATGATGTTTTCAACATTGAAAGACAGATTCTCAGCTGAAAGAGGCAGAGAAGGGTCAATTTTACTGTGACACTGTTGCTTTTCATTCAGGGAACTTGATATATCTTCCAACGTTATGTTCCAGATACTACTAGTATCATTCGTACTACTCGAGGAACTTTTGCTGTCACTCCCAAAGAATGAAGACATGATAATGTTTTCAACATTGAAAGACAGATTATCTGCTGAAAGAGGCAGAGAAGGGGGTTGAAAATTCATTTCCAAACCTTTCATTTCATTTCCAAAAGGTATGCTTATCAAACTAGTTTCCACTTGTTCGGATTCATTTCTCAAGTCACTCAAAAATTTGACACGGTCAACAGAAGACACAGCCATTTCTTCAACGTCACTTAATGGAGGTGCTAAAGGAATCTCTTTCATCATCTCTATGTTCCAATTCTCATCAGAATATAGTGGCTCAATACTACCAAAAACTGAATCCACCACAGTTTCTTTAGTTTCATCCAACAATGAAATCTCCTTCTGCACAACAATCCGCTTAATAAAATCAAGAGAAGACACAAAACATCAGATTTAATCAAATTAACTCCATCCTCTCAATCTCATCCTTTTTCCCTGCATAAATTCTCTAGTTCCCTAACTTCAAACCACAAGTTTCAAACCCAATCCCACTTCTAGTAATAACAAACCACATCTTTACAAGTTAAATTACAACTTTAATCCCAAATCTTTTAAGTACGAGCCTATTCAATCTTTGGACTTTAAAAAGTGTCTAATAGATTGTTGAGATTTCAATTAATTGGTCTTTGGACTTTAAAAAGTGGTCAAATCTCCAAACTTTCAAATTCATATTTATTTTGGTTAATTTACGCAAACATAGCAGGCACCTATGGCACAACTAATTGAAATTTACCTATTAAATAATCTAAGTTCAAGGACTCCAACACCAAAATGTATGCTTAAGGACCACACTTCTTAAAGACTTGTAAGCATAAACTTCAAAGTTTGGCAACTTAACTAGTAATTGAACCCAAAAATAATTAAATCTGAGAGAGCATTTTCACAAACACCTTACGGGAAAGAAATTACCTCGCAATCCTGCACAGCCTTCTCTTCTACAATTCCTACTTCATGTTTCTTCTTTTCTTTAGGACCTTCAAAATCATAAGCGCAGCTCAAAGGAACCCAATGAAGCCTATAAACTCTGCTCGAACCACCAACCCTCAGAGTATCTCCTTCCATCATCTCCACTCTATCCCCTGTTTCAATCCTCTTCCCTGAAACCCATGTTCCGTGCACTATACAAGGCCCAAATTCTATTACAATCCATGAATCGATGAAACAAACAAGAAATGGAAAAGGGTATTACAAATTTACAAATTACCTGATGATAAATCCACAACACAAAGCTTCTGCGAAGAGGGGTTTGAATGGATTTGGAGATGGAATCTGCTAATGCTTGGATGTGTGAGCATTATGTTGCAATCTGGGTGTCGTCCAAGGATTATTACCTCCTCGTTCTCTCGATCTGCAACATTGTTGACGATGAAGATGTTCTTGAGAATTGCGCCGTTCTTGAGAACGGTGAAGACGGGGATTTTCAACTCGTTTTGATCTGGGGTTTCTTCTTCCCTGTCCGCCATTTTCGAAGAAGAATCAGCTGAGGTTCTTCGAATTTCTTGAGAGGGAACGAGAAGAAATGGGTTTTGAATTTTGTAGACACCCTGTGGGAGAGAGGAAAGATTGGATGTTTATTGTTTGTTGTTTGGATTTTTGCTCTTAGTCGTTTCTAATTTGAATATTTGAAAAGGCGACCGTTGATAGCAATTTTTTAACGGTTACGAATCATTATTTTTCTTATTTATCTTTGGGGCAATGGCATGTATATAGCAAACTTAATTAACACAAAATAATAGCAAATTTAATACAATCTAAAACGATTTATAAATATGAGAAAATTTTAACTTTACATGGGACTAACTGAGGTCTATCACGAATATATTTATCAAAGAGATATTTCGCTGATGAAACTATTTGATAGACATACCATTAATCACTATTATTGGTGGAGATCTATAAGTTAGGTGTTTATCATTTATTATTTACATGCTCGTTTAATATTATGTTTGTTTTCGGTATATCATATCAATAGTATACAAATATGGTATATAAGAACGAATTTTTTTGTACGGATGATTCTTTTCAAAGTGCTTTTATGATTGATGACTCGCCCCCCCCCCCCACAAATGTATGAATTCTAACCTTCTGCTTACGTCACATCCTATTACTGGGTCATCTCTATCGCAATCTTCATTTTTCCCTCATTTGTGTCAAAGTTTGTTGTGTTTTTTGGTGAGAAAAATAAGATCACACTAGGGCTACACATGGTCATCCCTAACGTGATACATTAGAGTGTAAAGTTAGTTTGTTGTGTTTTAAGGATTAGAGATCGTGATAGGGATAGACATTGCATTAGGGGTACAAAGATATGATCATTCCTAATGCGATACATTATAATAATAAATTAAAAAAACAGTAGTGAAATCTGACGTAAGCCGAAAGAATTCATAAATTTGTGGGGAGCGAGACCTCATATAAGAATCATATTATTTTACTTCATTTTCTATTAGGTGATTTCTTCTACGTAGTTTATAGTTGTCACTAGAAATAAAAATAGTTCTATTAGTTTTTAAAAAAAAAAACTAATGGACATATTAATAGTCTATAGATAATATACATAAACTTTGTTCATGAACAATAGATATGAAAATGATTAATAAGTGATAGACATAAGTGATAGTCAGAAAAATTATATTGTTTATCGGTGATAGAGGTCCATCAGTGATAGATTGATAAGGTAATCTATTGATGTTAGAATTCTATCACTAATAGACTATACAAATGGTATATCAATGAGTTTATTTCACCTTGTTTGAAGACTAACAAGATTATAAATTGCAGGTGATCTGACAACACCTCAAAAGTGCTGTCTTGATTGGCATAAGTCATACTAGTTAGGTTATTTTGCATGTTTATGTGATGTTGTTAAAGGATTCGAGCGATTTAGAGGTAGATGTGGAAATTGTGCTAAAGTGGAATTTTTGAAGCCTTTAGAAGTCGTTCAGATCGAGGAGGGAAAAGAATACCTTTTTCTTCTTTTTTTTTTCTTTCCTGAAAAGAGTGTCTCAACGCTCTAAGACAAATTGGGAGCATCACAACATTGCAACTTGACCCTTCACAATGTGCAATACAAAGATTTAGTATTGTGACATCGTCCCAAAGCGTTGTGACGCTCCGAAGTTCACCACCGTTACCAACATACATGCTATGATTCAATGCTGACAACATCATAACGTTGTTAAAATCATGTTTTAGTGAATCAACAACCATCCCTTTGATCCTCAATCTAGATTTCTCCTTTTTTTTTTTTCTAAATTTCAATGTAATCTTTCAATTTGAGGTGTACTTTTATCATTCTTCATGGAAATCTTGGAGTTTATGATCATTATGATTGGTTAAGGAAAGTCCTCTCTAGCTTAGGAGTAGAAGAAACCCAAGTTATGAGGATGATTTGGAACTTTGAATTTGTCATTAATGCTTGTGTTTCTTATTTAAGTTTTCATCTTATGGCTTTGTAATTGTGACTGATCGAATGAATCTTTTATAATTGCATTTCCTTTAGCTACCCAAAAATTTAAAAATTTAAATTTGGCATCGTTACAAATTGTTATGTATGTGACATATTTGCAGATATATCAACCAATTTTGTCACCTATTACAATTATCCTTGAATATAAGGTTTGATAAAAGTATTGAAACTTATGATTTTGAAATATATTAATGATCTTGCATGGACGAGAACATCATTAATTACTTAGTGTTTTTCTTTACCTCAGATTGTGTTTCGATGAAATCTTAATCATTGAAAATTATTGTAAGATTTAAATTTAGTACAAAAATGATGATTACCTACTCAATTACAAATGAATGATTTGGAATGACTTGGTATATTTTATATATCTAACTAGATAGAAATTTTAACGACATAATATACTAACGGTCATGCATCTATATTTACAAAAAAATTTGTCAAATATTTCGATGAAGAACTGCAATAAAATAATAATATAACATTTTAATATAAAGTTAATTAAATCTAATAAAGAGTTTCCTAAAATGCCTCAAATCTTGAGAGCATATATGAGTACTTAATTAAACCAATTGTATGACTATTGCAAGAAAAAAATTATAGTTTAAATATTATTTTGGTCTCTGTACTTTTAGTTCATTTTGGTTCTTATAGTTTCAAAATGTTCATTTTGGTATTCATTTTGGTCATCGGAATTTCATTTTTGATAAAAAAAATTAAATGGCCAAAGTTACACAATAAACCTTGTTTAGTAGAAACATATTGAATAAATCTACCACCTTGAAAACATAACTAAATTAGAAGCAAGAAATAGTTCACAATATGAAGCTCATTTCTTTGGAGTGTTTGATGATGTAGTTGAAGCTTCATAAGGTTTAGCAAACTATATAGAAATTCTAAAACTCCAAGTCTGATTGAGCAGTAGAGAGAAAAAGCTTTGTTTGGATTAAAAAAATATTACACAGAAGAAAAGAGAAGAAAAAGAATCCAAATACCTTTCAATTATTATGAAATAATAAAAGTATTTCTATACACAGAACTGAAAGAAACTATTATCTGAAACCTCTCACAATTTCTACAACTATTTTAAAGCTGTTCTCTGACATTAACATGCTATTACCCTTATATATTTTCACATCCAAAAAAAAAAAAAAAGAAAAGAAAAAAGAAAAGAAAACGCCTTGCAAATTTCCTTCCATCATCTCATAACAACAATCTTCTTCTCCTTCACCATAAACACTAGCAAGCACACGAATCGAATCCGAAAATGGCATGTTATACCTTATGCATACACTAGCAGCGATTGTTCTTCTTGCACTTCAATCCAAGATTATGAAAAGCTTCGAATGTTGTCGACTCTATCAATGACATCCAAAGCTTTCATGCGATCGATATCAAAATCAATAACCGGGACGGAGTTTGGCCTTCGAAGGGGGAATGGATCCTTTTTGTTTTCATTGGTTGGGGAATGGTTGCTGCTTTTACTTAGTCTATGGTGCTTGCTTAACCTGGTTTTTGCTGAATCAAATTCCTGACTCTTGCTTATTCCTGGGGTAAGTTTCCTTTTACTCACATATTGAAGCATCTCCTGGTCTTCTACGGTCAACGTCGGAGATGGAGAACTTGGTTTCTGGTTCGATAACTGAATTGCTGGCTGATTTGGGGATCTAATTGGGGATTTAACAGGAGATCTTATTCCAGTATTACAAGCTCTAGCTTGGCTGATTAGATGGTGAAGCCATACCACCAGTTCAAGAATGTAAGCTTCGGTCTTTTCTTTATCTGCATGATAGAGTGTCTCGATCCTTAGTAACTCGTTTTGGCCGGAAGGTTTTCGATTTGCTTCAGCCCTGAAACAACAAATTTATTGGGTTAGTTAAAGGCAAACCCATGCAGGATGTGGGAATTATGATACAAGGAAGCAGGATGTTCATCACTCACCCTGTATTTGCCCATTCTCCAACCCAACCAAATCCATGATGAGCCCTGGAGAGAAAGAAGAAAAAAAGATATCAACCACAAAACATTAGCCCACCACAACCCGATGTCCAACTGCTATTAGAAACTGAAGTCAAAGAGCATCAAAAGGTTCGGATTGTTTGCCAACAAAACTGGTAATATATAACGTAGAACAATCAATATTCCTGCTTAGTACATTTCGAGCAATTTTAAAATCAATGGAACTAAAAGTATGTCCTACTGAAAGGAGATGAAATAAATAATAAAACCTGAGACCTTCACGAGAACATGTATGAAGCTCAAGAACAGTAATAAAAATGAGAATAAGAATAAGAATAGTTGCCCGATATCGAGGGTAAGCGGTTATACTTGGTAGTGTTATTGGCAATGGGAACAAGCCAATGCAAGGTTTTCTCCATCTCGGCTTTGATTTGAGGAATTGTAAGCTTCATAAATAAATTCAGAAGATTAAAGAATGGCACAGCGCAAAACCAATCAAGTAGATTATTTTAACAAAATAGTACGATGAACTTAGTTCACAAATACCTCTTCCTTGGGCTGAAATGACTGTAGTTTTGAGCGTAATGCTGACTTTATACTGGGAGGTAGTCCTTGATATAAAGCATCCCTCGTATTAGGAGGTACTGAACTTGAACGAGATACCTGATTTGAAAACATATGCTAATTCAGAATGATTTTGTTTTTCTTTTCTAAACAAAAAAAAAAAAGGAAAAAAAAAAAAAAACTATAAACCATTCCATTCATAGGTCAATACAAAACCAAACATCATTGGATAAAGTTTAAATTTTCATTGTGTCCAAGTGTCCTCAGCCATGAAAGCACTCCACAAGGCTTTAATTATTTGCTCTATGAGCTGGAGGATGACTTTGTCAAGGAGAAGGTATCCCTCCGTTAGGACTATTGCATTCAATTCATCAATCTAATATGCTTGGGTTTAAAACTTTAAACTGTATCCCAAATTTGAAACTGGGTTTAATATTTTAAAAATAAAAACTAATAAAAGAGAGTGAATCCGAACCCAGCTCAATAACTAGGACACAAAAAGCAGGCAAGAGGAACAAAAACTTGCAAAAAAATGATTTTGGGAGCTGACGAATCATTACTCACAAGTGTATCAATTTGACTAATAATATTTGCATAATGCAAAGCGAGACCAGCAGTCCCCAACTTTTTGTGGTTACTCTGAGAACCTTTGGCTGGCTTATCATCATCTACAAGAACCCAGAAAAAAATATAATAACATGAGCAAAGAGCACAGCTAATTCAAAATAGAATGTTTAGTGAATCAAATAATGAAACAGACAAATAATTCAACGATAGTTAATAATCAGAACAAAGCCAAAACAATGTTTAGAGGGCATAAAGCAAGAGAATAAGATTTGAATGATGCCAAGACAAGCCCGCTACAAATTTAAGTCCAGAATCTATCTTTAGTAACAAAGGAGAAGTCTTAAAATGCTATTTAAATGAAAATTTAAATAAATTCCTTTGTACACAATTAGAGCGTGAACAACCAGAAATTTCTTGAAAATGATGAAAAGTGTGGGACAACAGGAGTCAGTCAAAATTTGGAGGATAGATTTTCTAATCTTGGGGTTGCAAACAATGTTTTAGAAAAGCTATTAAGGCTTACGCTAGCCTCAATACTTACATGTTCGTTGAACCATAAGAGGCGCAGCCTCTCATACAAGAGGCTTACATCTTCACGAAAATGTATTGAGGCTTAAAATCTCTACATCTTATCTGATGATTAAAAGAATTTGTAAAATATTTTTAATTCACTATTTGAGGCTTAAACTTCATACCGCCTCAAGGCTGACGCCTCACCTCTCCAAGAGGAAAAGCTTTAAGGTTGCCTTTAGCCTTTTAAAACATTGGATACAAAATGTTGAACTCATTACTCTTGACACGTTCAATGCTTTTTTTTTTTTTACTTTCATTGAAAAATGAAAGAATACACGATCAGACAAAAGAAAAAAAAAAAAAAACTCACTCTACAAGAAAGGGCTCCAACTATACAAACTAGTACCTATAGAATAGTTACAAGAGGTCTTCAAAATCGAAGCCCACAAAAAGACATGAAGCGAACTAGGGACCAAATCTCCCAAGATTCCCGTTCCACTATCCTAAACACCCTACTATTCTGCTCACCCCACAATATTTCCAACCACGCATTCCTCCCATGATCTGGAGGAACTAACTCAATTGTTCACTACTAACACTGACAACCAAATCCTCATCTGGATCTGAACATTCCTCCCATGATCTAAAGGCTAAGCAAGGAGAAAGCCCATGTGCCACCCTGCCAAGCTGCCTCAAGGACCCAAATAACCTCCAAGGATAATCTTGATTGGTTTTATCAATTTTGAAGTTGATAACCATGGGAATCAAAGCCAACTTTATTGGTATCTCGGCTAATTCCATTGCACAACCACCACCTAGCCCTATTAACACTTGGGGTTGAGAAATTTGTAGGACATTTAATATCCTAGTCAGATACGCTTCACAGTTTGAACTATGATCTCAAAAGGTGAACACTAGGAAAATTTATGGTGGGTGACTATGCTTTCCTTTTTATAAACTTTGTTGCTTAAATTCTAAAGACCAATTTTATACTTATACAATATGATAGAAACCAAAGGGCTGAAAGATATTGAAAAATTAAAAATAATAATAAACTAACTCAGGGTAACTTGGACCCCCCTCTCTTACGATTACTTAAGCCTAAACCAACTAAATCAATTTCTCACCTGCATCCTTTCCCAGTCATTTTGTTTTTAACAGATGCTAGAAACTCCTTGGTTAATCACTAATAAACCCTCGGTACCCTAATAAGTAATAATATTCCTAACTTCTCCAATGATATTCATGTCAAAACAAACATGGCCTCCTTTCCTACTCAATAAGTTATTCACCATTTGTCAACAACAACAACAAAAGAAAAAGAAAAAAAAAAAAAAAAAAAAAAAAAAAAAAAAAAAAAAAGAAGAAGAAGAAGAAGAAGAAGAAGAATGGAAGAAAGAAAGAAAAGTTATTCGTCTTTTTAAATGCATACCAGCACTACCAAAGGCTTCATGAATCTCCAAGTGTAAGTAATGCACTATGTCCACAAGCTTCTCCATCACCTGCAAATACATGATATTCTCTTACTGTTCCCATCACACTGGAATAAAAGCACCTTAATGTTTGTAAGTACATGTGCTGGTAATTTTCCAAGAAATGATCTTTTACAGCAACATGTACTTAAGAAGACAAAGGTTGATTTTATCTCATTATTATTATTTTGGGATAGGAAACATTTCATTGATTATATGAAATTATACAAAAAGGGACGTTGATCCCATCCAAGAAAAATCCATTTGATCCCATAAACAGTTTATTAAGAGTTATAACCATTTGCTACCTCTTCCAGAATCCTGGCCCAGAGAGATCTCTTCTTCAAACCTCGGACATGCTTCTTTTGGTTCTTTAACTCGGCCTTTAAGATTGAAATGCTATCTCCTGTATGCCAAAGTAATTTTCAACAAAGTGAGCAAACTTGGAGAAGTTCAAGTTCATAATTTCACAAAACTACAATTACTACATGTTATTTTACCTCAAACACACACACTTTGAGAGATAAAATACTGTAAAAAGCCTAAACAACAGACAAGCCGTTGGAACATTTTATACAGCCAACCCGTTAGAAATTAAGATTGAGAAGACTATAGCGCAAAACCTTTTTATGTTTTTGGATAAGAAACTATATAAACACAAGGACTACTAACCCAGTACCCCAAGTTTTTCTGAAGTTTGATATGCATGGTCTTCAACTTGAAAATTGCTATGGTATAGGCCATGCAAGAAATGATCTTCAAATATCAGAGAGCCCAACATAATTGAAGTCACTAGTTACCTCTTTGAGCGGTGCTGGAGTTATCCTCTTCTTGAAGCTTGCGACGGTAATCTTGTTCAAATCTGTCCAAGGCTTGTAACTCATGATAAAGTTCCTACAAACAAAGAGGATATTTTGCAAAACTTTTAAGTAACATAAAAAAGGATAGCAAATTCCATTGTTTACCTCGGAAAATGGAACATTCAAAAGTTCAATTACGCTGTAAAAGACCAGAGTTAAGGCTACAAGTTGTAAGCTTTGGAATCAGGGATACCGAAATAACTTTATGAAGGTATTGGGTATACAACAATACATATATCTTTTTCCCTGTAATTGGGTTAGAGTTCCACCGAGAGGTGATTAGCCTTAACCATATGTTACAAAGAACCCTGAAGGCTGTTCCTGACTCGGCCATCTCTCCTCTAATTAAAAATATCTTTTTTGCTATAATAGAAAATCCAAAAAGGTGACTTTTTTGTGGAAGTCATTATGCAAGCAGCATATGAAACTGGATGTATACTGACATAAGACAATTTTTCTGCATTGGCCAATGCTATTGACCACTACATTAAGCATTTTAGCCAAGGTAAACCAGGAAATAATATCACTAAAGAAAGAAAATTTCCAAGTCTTCGTGCAAATTAATCACAAACAACATTCAGAAAGCAATTAAAACTAGTTATTTCATATTACAGAAAACGTGAGTTTTTACAGCTTAAATTTCTTCTATATAAGTAAATTGGAGACAAAGAAAGAACCAAACCCGTTCTTTTACCCCAAAACTACTCAAGCCAACCCTCAAACAATATTAAAAACATTAATTTTACACCACGATAACATAGAAAACTTCTAAAGGAAAAGGTTTATAACAGAAAAATCAATTCCTTACAAGAACTAAATTATGAATTATGCTAAAAACGGATGTAAGCTATCACTTTTAAAACAAAAGTTGATCACATACAACTAATGCATGACAGTCAGTCATGTAGAATAAAAGACCACCTCAAACGGTAATAAGAACACTGGTGGTAATGCACAAAAAAAGTACTCAGGAGACCATGAAGGTTTTTAACTTATTGAAAACAATGAACAAGTCTTAAATATGTGCAACAGCTTGATAATAATTAGAACTTGCTCAAGATCCTCATTATGAAAGATTCAGAACATCATAAAATGAAATTTCAGTCAAAAGAAATAAATAAAAGGATGCGCATTAAAGTCAAAAAGAGAGACTTGAAGTAGGTAGGTGAACCACGAGAAGCTGACATGCTTGCATCAGCATAGGGAACCTAACCATACTGTATTCTACAGAAAAATGGTTGCAATGGAGCAAAATGTTGTAACAGTATCCTATTGTTCTTAGCATTTTCAATTTCCAGTAGAAGTATCATTCTTGCTTATTTAATGGCACTCCAAAGTGTAGGAACATGTCCTTAGCACGTTACATATTGCAAAACTCCCATGAAAGGATATGAAATACAGATTATGGCTAATAACACTGAGAATACACGAAGAAACATTAACCTATTGACCAGTCAAATTGTCGCACATTCAACCATGAACAAACCAACAAGCACTCCTAATGCAATTTTTATGAGAAACACCAGACAGTGAAGTACAAGATGGCAAGATGCGATCAACGGCCTACTTATACTTTTAACACAAATGAGGTGGAGTAGGCCCATGGGCTTGGAATCAAATAGTAAAGAAATTGGAACCAAAATGCAACAAATAAACAAGCAAACACAGAAATCAATATCAGCTGTTATGCATGTCCATAATCGTTTGAATATCAGTCAACCTCTCCCACAAGTGAAAATTGTTCAGTTTCAGAATAATATATCAAAGCATATCAAGTCCCAAACGATATTTTAAATTACTTGATACAACTATCTGTTAGACCCCACAAGTAAATTAATCATAATTAATGACACAAAACTGCAACAAGAGAAAAAAGAGAATATATATTTACAAAAGTAAATCTATATATACTCACTGCTGTGTAGTGTACATATGTCATCATCTGCTGCATCACTGCCTCAGCATCATCCTTCAATTGTTTTTGTTGTGTAACTTCTGAACCTAACCTGAGTATAAGACAATCAAAGACAACGTAGAAACAATTACAATTTACAAGTCTAAGAATATTATAATTTGGAAAACAGGAAAAATGAGAGGCTAGCATTCCATCAAACATTACTTTTCAAAATAGCGGTGCAAATTGTGCCACTGAGGATCTTTACATCGATTGCCAAAGCGAATCACTTCACAAGTGAAAACTTTCAGTTCTTCTCTGCCAGAATTCATAGAAGAGAATTACTCTTTTCACAGCTTTGACTTCAAACAATTCAGAGAATATCAATAGTATACTGAACAAACAAAATTTTACTAAACTATCCACCTCTTGTCTGCTGCTGCAATTCTCAAGAGTTCATCCATGTCTCTTGATATTAAGTTTTGAACCCCTTCTGATGGAAGCACTTCCTCCTTTAAAACTCTGATATTACGTTTTGAGAGGGATTGCATTAAACTAGAACCCTTCACAATGGTGTTGGCAACTTCAAAAGCTAAGATTGAAATTTTGTTCCCCTTTGTTGCCACCCCCGAGGTGAAACCACCACCAAGGTTTAAACTTGTCACACTACTACCAAGCGTATCCAAAACATCAACAGCCTTTCCAAGCCCAACAGTACCTGCTCTGCCTATAAGAGAGCTCATTTCTGAAACCTATATTACAAAATGAAATTTTTTTGAGTCGATATAGAAAGTATGATGTGATAATGTTGATTTTTGTACTACCAGATTCTGGTTCCCTGGAAGATCAAAATCATAGGTTCAAATATAAAACTTACACACAAAAAAACTCAGTAAACTCTCTCTTCTGGTAATTTAAAAATTAGAAGGTCATGTGCATGCAATGTTTCAGAAGAAAGAAATACACTTGGTAGAGTAAGTGGGTATCAGCACAATTAAGCAATTCTTGTGAACCTTGAGACATCATTGCGTTCCACCCTTGCAGAATGCTATTCGGCTTTATCTTTTCTTGATAAGATGTTTGGTTTAATTTCATGGGGGAAAATTTAACGAAGATTATCTTATAAAAAGAAGAAACTATATGGAAATGTGAGGCTCTTTGTAGTCATTTTCTGAACAAGGATGGAAGAAACAGTCGTTATAAATATTTTTGTATCATACAAATTAAAAACATTTATTTATACTGTTCCACTACTTACAAGAAGAGGTTGCATAGTTGCACGTAAAACCTAGGTGCTTTTACCTTTGCAACAGCTTGTCTGGACTTGGTTGATCTAGATTTCTGAGATAATGTTCTAGATAGGCGAGGAATTCCATCGTTGATATCATCCAGTCCATATGGAACCACATTCACCTCTGGAAATGAAAACGGTTCTCGCAACGACTTATTATCAGCAACAGCAGATGGCGTGGAGTTCCTAATTTTTGAGGGCAGTCCACGAGACTGATAAACCATCCCTGACTCATTGTTAGAATGACCATTTGCAAGCGTGAAACCCCCTTCACCAGTATGACCACCAATATCATCTGAAGTGGTTCTTCTTGTTCTCGAACAAACTCCACCCATTGTATACAAAAAGAAATTATATTTCTCCTGCGTCCACAATTTCCATAAAAAGGCAAATATTTGCCTCTTATCTCTAGAGATGAGACTAGTCCTCACTGAAGCAGAAAAACTAAATAACCGCACAGAAACCCTGCCTCAATCAATTTTTACAAAGTTGACCTTTCCCAAACTGAACTTCTGCAAACATTGACAATCTAACCCGCAAAACTGAAAACCCCTGATGAACCCAATTACCACAAAACATATCTCGACCAATTTTGAAGCTCCAAACCCATCCACTATAGGCATTCAACTGTGAATCGAAACACAAACAAAAGAGTGTCAAAGATCAAGAACCCAAATAAATACATGGAGAAGCAAAGTAGGAAGCTTTAACCAAAACCCATATTTCGAAAAGGGATATCTATGCTCAAAACAACAAAAAGCAACAGACACAATCATTAAAATGAAAATCACTAAAGCAAGTCAAGTAAAGTCATGCTAAAGATCTACACCACAGCTCATAGAAAACAGGGTAAAATTAGTAAATTCAGCACGTTTTTAGAGGCACAGAAGCAAAAGAGACAAACCAGCAAACAATTGGCGAGCGTAGATGGATCTATAAGAAACCCAGATTGAAACTCCACCTGTCACTCAAACAAACACCAAAAACAAGCGATGAAAATCAAAGGGTATGAAGGGACGATGATGTAGAAGCGATTTTCAGTGATGAATCAGGTGAATGAGGATGATGGGGAAGAAGATTGGGGGAAAGAGTAAAAGAGAGAGAAAGAGAAAGAGGGGGGAAAAGTCCAAAGAGAAAGAAAATGAGAGACTAGAAATGAAGGGAAATGGAAATGGAAATGGAAATGGAAGAAAACCCAGCTGAGAGAGAAAGTCAGGGAAGGCAGCTTTCAAAAATGAAAAAGGAAGAACAAGTCTGAAGTCTATAAAAATGGGGTGAGTGGTATAGCCATGGTTGAAGGGAAGCGGGTCTGGTCAAAGCCCCAAGAAGCTCACCCAGCCTCCATTGCTTACTAATTCCCAAAAAAAAAAAAAAAAGAAAAAAAGAAAAAAAAAATTGTTTCTCTCTTTCTTCTTTAAAACTCCTCAATCCGTCACTTTGGTGGACTTCTCTCTCTTATTCCATTAGCACTACCAACCTCGTTTATGGCGCGTGTTCTACACGTGGCTTTCCTTCTTATTCTCATTTTCCCACCTTCAAAATCTCTTCCAAAATATATATATATATTCGTATTAGTTTTTGAATTTGGTTTCATTTCATTTAGATTCAAAATGTTACATTTTTATATTAATTTTTATATTAATTTTGAGTCTAATTTTCATTTAATTTTTAAATTTTAAAATATTATATTTTTTATTTTTTAATTTAGCTTTCATGTGGTTTTTAAATTATAGTATTTTAAATTCTTATGTCTAATTTTTTACTAATATTAACCTTGATATTTGATGTTAACTAATTAAGAATAATTATTAAATTATAATGTTTTAAATTCTTACGTCCAATTTTTTACTAATATTCACCTTGATATTTGATGATAACTAATTAAGAATAATTAAGATTTGAATTTTTTTAATTGATTTTAATAGGGATGGAAATTGGGAAAATCTCAATTTATTTTAATTATTTTAAATTAATTAAATAAACATTTGGATAATTATTTTAAATGACAAAATTGCTTAAAATATTTACAAATATACCAAAATGTCACTTTCTATCAACAACAATAGACATCTATTAGTATCTATCATTAATAGACGGTGATAGATGATAGTAACCCATTAGTGTCTATTAGTAATCAATATGATATTTTGCTATATTTGTAAATATTTTGGCTTATTTTGTTATATTTGAAAACAACCCTCAACATTGATGTCAGGGACTGAAAGTGAGTATTTAATGAAAAATGAAAATTAAAAGCGTAGATCTTAAAGCCCTAGGAACCAAACTGAACTTAAACTTAAAACTCAATGGTAAAAAGGTAACATCTCGAAAGTAAGAGATCAAATGGAACTAGACCTAAAACTTAAAAGAACAAAATAGTTTTTGTTTTTCTCCAAATTCTTAGTATATTAAATGGGATATGAGAATTTGAACTTTGAAGTTTAAAAATGTAGTCGACATTCAATTATGCTCACTTTAGTCGTCTTCAAAAATGAATTTGAATAATCTAATTATTTTGGGCCAAAATATTCGTATTGTTTTCATTCAAATATCAACATCATATTTAATAATAATATTTAAATGTGGCCACCTTTAATTTATATAAAGAGCAATTCTAGATTGCACCTAAATGTATACTTTCCATTTTTCTATCCGCATAAAAAAATAATTTTTTTGAAAAAAACAAACTACCATGTGGCAATATGTAATTGGGTGCAGCGGAGGGTTGCACCATAAATGGATGCAATGCAACACAATTGCACCTAAGTTTTTTCCTTATACAAATGTATGTAGTGACTTTAGTATGGTTCATTCCATAAAATATGTCTTTGGACTAGAAGATTAGAAGATCAAATTTCTTCCTCCAAAATATTTAGTTGAACTCAAAAAATAATGTTTAGATATGGGTGTTTCTTTAGAAAGATTTTTTTCAAAAAAAATTTTTTTGCAAAGGCATTAATTTGCAATAAACGAAGAGAACCTCACTCGAGGACAAGACACAATCAAAACACAAACATGATCAAAGAAACTAAGAGAAACAGTAACACAAACAAAGAAAAGTCATACACAACTTACGGAAAAAGG
This sequence comes from Citrullus mucosospermus, assembly GCA_030954485.1. NCBI lineage: Eukaryota > Viridiplantae > Streptophyta > Magnoliopsida > Cucurbitales > Cucurbitaceae > Citrullus > Citrullus mucosospermus. The sequence goes on along the minus strand of CM062063.1, from coordinate 9,691,495 downwards.
TCCCAAAAAGAAACTTACTTAAATCTCCTAAATAGAAGTCCCAAGCCAACACAAACAACAAAGAAAAATCTAAAATAGTACAATCTGACTAACTAGTTAGAGAGAATATAAGGTAGTTCTATGAACACAAAAATCATGCTCAAGCCAAATAAAAAATTAATGTTCATACAAAATTTGAGTAGGGTGGAATTTTCAAAGTTTTTTTTCTTTCTTTTTTTTTTCTCTTTTTACCTCTCAAAGAGATTGTATTCTAAATGAGAGAGAATTCTATTTAAAATAAGATTCAGGTCAAAAATGTGGTAAAAATTTTCTCTCAAGAGACAATGATATTTGAGCAAATTCTCTAACTTGCCCGTTGGGCCCAAATTTTTAAAATTTTTAAATTTCTCCAAACTTCTTCGTACAAATGTTAAATAACCTATTACATGTTAGGTATTAAATGTATGTTTTAAAGTGATTTTGAAATAATCAAAATTATTTTCGACATACATAAAATTACTTTTTTTCCTCTAAATTTGTGATGTTTGACAATAATGAAAGGTGACTCGAACGAATTTTTGTTAAGTGATTGTATGTTATTCTCCTTTTTCAAAAAGGAAAATTATCTTAAATGACAAAATTGCTGAAAATATTTACAGACGGTAAAATTTTGCTATTTTAGTTCTTTTTCCTATATTTAAAAAGAGACATTTCAAAAACTACTATTTCATATTAAAAAAAAGTACCCTCTTATTTCACTTTATTTTGTTCTAAAATTTTTATAAAGTTTTGTTTTTTTTTTTCCTTTTCATTTGTATCTTTATTTCTCTCTAACTTTTACCATCTCCCTATTTTCTCTCTCAAAATTTTGTATAATGTTTACCTCTATTTTTTATTATATTTTTCAAAATATATTATTTTTATTATTTTTTCTTCTCTCCCCAATGGTTTTTACCTCTCCTGAGTGTTTTTCTTTTTTAAACTTTATTTCTCTCTATATAATTTTCTTTGCCTCTATTTTTTTTTCAATCTCAAATGTTAGTAATTTGATGATTCTACACTACCTTCATAGAACAAATATTGATTATTTAAAAACACTTTTAATTAAATTTAAATCATTTGTATTTAGCATGACATTTTTTTTAGAGGTCAAAGGTATGATCCTCTATCTCCACAATTGTTGTACTAAAAAAAATGTAAATCATTTATACATGTATGGAGTCAAATATCGACACGATCTATAACACTTTTGCAAAATTAATTATAATGAAATAATTTAGTTCAAACCATTCGTTAATAAAACAATTTTGTTAGAATTACTGTTTCTAAAAATACTTTCAAACATATCTGCACTTAGAGATGTCTTACGTATAAGTTTGGAATCAAAAGCTCTAGACACTAAAATTATTATTTTAAAGATTCAAACTTCTCTAGTGTGGATTTTTATTTTTATTTTTAGGTTTTTTTTTTTTTTTTTTTTTTTTTGATTTGTCTACTAGTGTGTCAATTTTCAAGACAATTTTGAATGAAGCATTTAATGACTTCATTTTGAAATGTGAATTTATAGTAGCTACCTCTTTTTGTTATCCATAATTTAATTCATTTTCTCTATTTATTATCACGAAAAGATAAAAAATAATAAATTGTTTTCAATAATCACAACAAGATTGAGTATTTAATCCATTCATTTTGAAATTAGAGTCCTACATTATATAAAGTACAAATTCAATTTTGTGATCCTAATATATATTAGTTAAAGTAGTTGGTGAGAAAATGAGGGAAAAATAGTTAGATGATTCATGGAAAGAGAGAAATTAGAACACATGGGGTGTTTGAAACATTGACTTAGGTTGAGATAAGTTAAATTTTTAATTCAACCTAATGTTTGACCTATTAACTTCACAAGTCAGAGTTAAATAACTCAACTTCACCAACTTCAACAGAGTTCGCTTAGTGAAGTTTACACATTTATTGAGGAACTTTATCTTCTCCTCTTTCTCTTTCCCTCCCTCCAATGTTTTCAATGACTCCACCCACCTACCACCACTAACAACCAACTCCAATGACACTCATAGTTAGCGAGATGCTCCAACGACCAACTTTGGTAGCCAACTCTGCGTGATATGCTTCAATAACCACTTTTAATGCCCAAACTCTAACAGCCACCTCCAACATCCAACTCCACTTGACTACCACTTCCGACAGCCAATTTCGACAATCACCTCAATGACCAACTTCAATCACCAACTACATTGATTATCTCCAACAACTAAATCTAATGACCAAGACCAACTTAGCCAATACTAAAAAAAAGTGCGGCTTTGAAGTCTTTGCTCAAACGCAAAGTTTGCTTCCAAAGCCAAACCTACTCAAATTCAAGGTATCCCATGACCTTATAATTTGTAAACGTCTTACTAAATATGAACATAATATTTATTTTTTAGTAAAATACATTTGTCTCAAAATTTGAAAATAGGTTTCTCTTTTATCTGACTAAAGTTTTTAAACTATCAATTTAATCCCTAACTTTTAACAAACGATTCTAAAAGGTCATTGGATCATTAGTTGACTCGACCAACATAAAAGATTAACTTTGGCAATTAATTTGTTGACTATATATACATTTTTAATGGGTTGATTTTTAGCTTATATGGCATTTCTCTCATATATTGTTCCTTTTCCCTATTGTTTCTAGACTTTGCCAAAACATCCCTCCAATTTGTTGACTAGTATGTGGGAAAACAATTGTAAAGATTGAACTCTGGTATAATTGTCATTTTTTTTTTGTTAAATAGTTTTAAAATGAAAATTTGACTGAGCTTATTTGTTTGAACTTACTCTACTCTTCCTTAAAAAAGTAAAAAGGCATAAGTCAATAGATGAAATTAATTACCATTTCAAAAATCAATAATTTGATTCTCATTCATATTTGTTAACAAGTTGTACGTAATAATTCATAGAACGATAGTATTAAAAAACTGAGTGTTAAAGATCCTAATGATAGTTTAAGGCAAAAGTGTTGCAACATAAACTCATGTAGTAAGAAGAGAATTGTGTGATTTTTTATTTATAAACAGTGAAAAGTAAGAGAGCAGGAACTCAATTGCTTAATAAAAGTTAAATTGTTTATTAAAAACTTTCATCTCTACAATGATTAGAGAGATGAAAGATGTTTTTGATAATTTTGTCAAAAGTAAGAGAGAGTACATAATGGAATTAAGCTTGTCATTTGTGACATTGGTCCTTTGAGATCATGTATTCAATGCTTTTTAGTTTCATTTATAAACTTTGCAAGTTTTTTATTTTTATTTTTGTAATTACTTCTTTATTTTTTTACTAAGTTGATGTAATCTTTTGTTAGGTTTGAATATTATTGATGCAAATTAACTTTAAATATTGGAAGTTTTATTTAACAAACATCTGAGTTTTTAAGACTGTGATTGTTTTTTTCACAATTTTTAACTAATTTTATCTCTTCTAAAACATTCGTATTCATAGTCAAATTCTAAAAAAAATATATTTAAAAAAAATTAATTTTTAGTTTTCAAAAGTGGGCTTTAATTTTAGAAATACCATATTTAGTATAAAAAAATGCATGGTTAGAAGTAGTTCTTGTAAGCTTAATTTTTAAAAACAAAAAACTAATGCCCCATTTGTTAACCATTTGGTTTTTGGTTTTTGGTTTCTAGTTTTTGAAAAGTAAATATATAGACACTACTTCCACTTATAAGTTTTGAGTTTTTGTTATTAACTTCCATTAATGTTTAAAAAATAGTTTTTATAAGTGATCTAAATTAAAGGTTGTTTTCAAATATAGCAAAATGAGTCAAACTATTTACAAATATAGAAAAATGTCATTGTCTATCGGTGATAGACTGCGATAGACTTCTATGGCTTAAGTGATAGATCGCGATAGACTTCCATTACTGTCTATCACTGATAAACAATGAACTTTTTCTATATTTGTAAATAGTTTGATATTTTTTCTATTTATGATAATTTCCCTTAAATTAATTCCTACTATGCCCCTTGAGGAATGTTCACAATCATTTTAAGTTAATTAATAGACATTGACACCAAAAATTGAAGTGAGTATTTAGTGAAAAATCAAGATTAGAAGTGTAAATCTTGAAACGTAGGTAACAAGTTGAAAGAAAACTCAAATCTCAAGGGTACAATTGTAACAATTTGAAATCTATATACTAAATTAAAATTAAATTCAAAACTTAAGAACTAAAAATAATGTCTTAAACTAAGAAATTAAATGGAAATTAAGCCGAAAATTTATAGACCAAAATATAATTTTTTCTAAAATAAAATATTATTTTCAACTTAGAACATAGCTAGCAAGAAGATTAGCAACCTTTCATATCTCACGAGTCAAAGTTTGAAAATAATACTATAATTTAAAAAATAAAAGTTATTATATAATTAAAGATATAACATATGACTTATCATTGTTTTAAAAATTATATGTTTGACTTGCAATATATGCTTTGAAGTTTCCCTTTTTTATCATTTTCTTGAAATGGTCTAATTTTTATTTTCCCTTATCTATTAACATAGTTTTTTTTTTTTTCTTTTTTTTTTTTTTTTGTCAAGTCAACTTATTATATCACTTTTTTTTCTTGTTCTTTTTTAATGTAAACTTATTTAATGACACCCAATTTTGTTTCTCATTAATATTTTAAATTTATGTCATAGGAATTTAGGATCATTGAAAAATCAAACCTTTTCAATTAAACAATCTTATCAACTCTTCACAACAAAATTTTAATATATATATTGTTTGATAACTCTTATATATATATATTTTAACTTTAGAAATTATATTTAATAAATATTACTTCTACTTATAAAATTTCTATGCTTTATCTCCACTTTCTATTAGTGATATAAAAAACGGAATCAAGTTTTTTTAAAAATTATTTTGTTTCTAGAATTTAACTAGAAATTTACGCATTTTTTTTTAAAGTAGGTTGAAAATTATATTTAAAAAATTGAAAAAAAAAAGAAATATTAATTTAAAAAACTAAAAAAGAAACGAATATCAAATATAGTAATAATTGGTCGTTAAATACACCATACTTCCATGAGTTTTCTTACTTAAATACAACTTGAAGCATTGAGATCCTCTAAAAAGTGGCCCAACATTACTCTTTAACGATCGAATGGTGTATATGTAAATTTGGTTTTATAATCTATTAAAAAAGATGATCAAAGTACAAGCATACATTGATAACAAGTAATATAATATAAAAAATATTCAAGATATCATAATCCTTAAATGGTATTGGCATTTTAGTTTTAGTTTAGACCTTGGTCTTAAAAGAGTAATCATGGCAACCAAGTAAATATGTGATGGTGGATTGGTGAAACAAAGATAAACAAATCAACCAAAAGAGAGGGAGAGAGATTCATAGAATTTAAGAAACTAAACAAAGCAATGCATGGGAATTGACCGCATTGTTACGTCATTTTACTTTATAATCTATAGTAAGTAAATTATTTTAAATGGTAAAATTTCTAAAATATTTATCTGCGATAGACTAATATATGTGTCTATCGTGACATAAATAGTAGTCTATCACAGTCTATCGTAGATAGACAATAAGATTTTGCTATATTTGTAAATATTTTGATTACTTTTGCTATATTTGAAAAGAGTCATTTATAATATTTATTTTATTATTTTATTTGTAATATTATATTATCTATTTATATCTAAAAAAACCAATATTTTATTAGTGTAGTCTTGAACTATACATGTAGTTTAACATACCTAAATGATTAATAATATATATGGATAAAGTTGTGTGTCTAATCCAAATTGTTTATGTAGACACATGTGTGTAAGAGTATCCTATACAATTAATTTGTATAAGATTGAACCACAAAATATTTAATCTCTATTTATAAATCCATTCATTGAGAATACTAATATTTCATATGATTATCATATGTAGATCTTAATTCTGAGTGAGTTGTGAAAATGACCTATATAGCCGATTTAATGAACTTACCAATTTTTTGGACTTGACCAAATAGGGAGCTGAAAACATAACCTTCACGACATTGAAATTCACTTCTTTCCATATAAGAAAAATAGACAATAAGTTCTTAAGTGCTGTTTCAGGATTTGAACAATTGGGCTTATCATCTCACTTGCCCAAGAGAGACTTAGTTAATGGTTGGATCATAAAAGAAAAAATTGTTTATTAGAGGATTAGTAATATTTAAGGTATAAGATATAATTACATGAGTGAAACATAATTTTGACCTAGCTGTAATTACAAACAACTCGTGAAGAATTGACTGCATGTAATGATTAAATCATTGGCACAACTTATCCCACCATACATACGAGTCGATATTTTTCCTTTTATGTTGAAAGAACCATGTAAAAGTATGCTAAGAGAACCACACTATATAAGTGTATTCTCCATGAGAAGGTAGAGGAAAACCTAGATGGTAGCACTCCACGTTTTTAGCTATAGTTAATTTTCGTTAGCTTGACATTTATTTTGCACTATATATAAGTTATGTAATTTTAGATTAAGGGGCCGTTTGTTTTGTAGGCATCTTAAATTCACGCGGGGTGAACATTTTACAGTATTGCAAGATGCCCTCACATCTGGAGATTCTTGAGCATCTTAGGATGCTCTTACAAAGGGCGTCTCAAGAAATTTGGATGCCCTCCTGAAACATCGATTTTCCACATTCTCGACTTGAGGGCATTCACATTTTACATTTTTGTCCTTCCTCTTTTTTTTTTTTTTTTTTTTTTTTTTTTTTTTTTTTAAATATAATTTTACATACATACATATCTATTAATCTTCATTTACATTATATAATTAAAATAAATATTGCCAACCATATATATCATTTTTTTTGTTATATCATAATTCTTATTATTTCTTAGCAGGATATTAAAATTAAAATTAAAATTTATTTAATAAAAAAATCTTAAATTATGATATATTATTTTGTTGAGAAAAATAATATATAAAATAATATAAATCGCATTAATTTAAAAAGAAATTCAAATTGCGCTATATAAGTTCAAATTATATCAAATTAATTATAAATTAATAAATAGTCATAAGAGCATTTTTGAAACATTAGTTAAATTTAAGACATTTTCGAGTAGAATTTCTACTAAACAAACACAATTATCAAAATATTCCAACAAACATCGTTATCAAAATATTTCCAAATATCTGCAAAAATATTCTTACAGAACTGTGATCTAAATATGCTGTAAATCTATAATTTCGTATATCTATAATTTCGATCATCCAAAATTTCTATTATCTGTATTTCAAAAAACAAACGAGCTCCAATAAAAATATTATTTGATATGTTATTTTGAACTATATCTAAGTTAAGTAATTTTGGACTAAATGAGAACACTGTTTGGAGCTTGTTATTGAATTTAATTATTTTATTTGAGTGGTTGAAATACAATTTGAGTTAATTAGATTTAAAATAGACTAATTCAAGATATCTAGATTTTCTAATGGTTGGATTAAAGATTTTTAGTTCTCAAATTTTTATTAATAATTTTATTTAATTTTGAGAAAAAAAGGATAATACTTTAGGTTAATTATTATATCAACAATTTTTTTTTGAATAAATGGTAAATATAGCCAAATCTATTAATAATAATAATGAGAAAAAAAAAAAGGAAAACAAGAAAAAAAGGGAACTTGGTTTCATCTTCTTCCCCTCTCCCACACAGCCGCCGCCCCCTTGCTCAGTCTCGTCCGCCGGCGACTGCGCAGCAAACCCACAAGCAGCGGCGGTGACCATAGACTCCGGCGAACTGTCTTTGTGCATCAGACGTAGCGCTCTTGCGCGTTCCGTTGCTCGACGATCGACGGCGGTGGTAGGAAGCCCACACATCTAGCTTGCGACGCGGGCACCCACTTCAGACGCCCTTGCTCAGACCTTCGAAACAACGTGTCTTTCCGTTTCGACGGGTTTCGGCGCTGACCCACACCCCGATTGGTCTCAAATCAGTTTACCCATAACTTTTAAGGTTCAGTTCTGCATGTTCGATTGTTTTTTAACACCAACCAGCAAGGATCAGAGCCTTTTCGGTAAGATTTTGTAAGGATAGTTGCTTTAATTTTCGTTTCGAATTCAATTTAAGTGTTCAATAATTCTGAATCACTAGAACTCATCGGCTGTTATGTTTGGGTGTTTAATTAGGTTTCATAAGTATTAAACATGCTTTGAGCCGTTTCAGACTCAATTAATGCATGGTAGGCTAGTCTTTGACTTGTGAAAGTTCAGTTTTGGGCTTATTCGGAGTGATTGGTTAAGGTTTATGGTTGATTTTAGATATGAATGTCACTCTCTCGATTTCAGTTAAGGTTTTTGAATTGAGTTCAAATTTTTAAACTCTGTCTTGATTGTTTAGACCTCGAGGAAGTTGACATTTATTTAAAAGTGAATTTTGAATTGAGAATTGTAGGATGGTCATTCCACATCCATTCCAAAATATAAATTTTAGTTTAATTATGTTTTTACTATTGTGATTTGACAAATATTTGAAAGTATGTTTTGAATGTTTGGAAGTGAAATGGAAATTGATTGAAATTGTTTTGTATGTTTTAGTGGTTTTTGCTAAGTAAGAGTACTTGACTGTCTTGAAAGATTTTTGGAAGTGTTTTGATTGACTTCGAATTATCAGTGTTTCTGGTTTTGTTACTTCTGAAAAATTATTGAAAAGTTTGATTGGTTTAATCTGATGAATTCTCATGTTGAAATTGTCATTGAACTATATGTTTTGTTTGAGATGTTTATGAAAGAATTTGACAATTTGTTCAATTTGATAGGGCTACTCAGATATGCCAAATTATGTTTTGGGGATTGTATGCTTATTTGTTGTAGTAGCCAAAATAGGATTTGACCGTATGTGATCTGTTTGAAACTTATTTGTGAGAAGGCATTTTTTAGTGGTTTGGCATTCCTTTGGAACGAAGATTCATGTGTGTGTGTTGCACTCATACGGTCTTGCACTTAAGTAATTGACTATTGTTTTTGTCGACTGCTAATCGACATCTTTGACTGAATTAATGAATGACTGGTGTTACCAATGGGTAACCACATATGTCTGAGCTACTTCAACTATGCATCTTTCCTTCCCTGTAACTGAAGTGTTGATTGATTGAAAGAGTTCTAACTGATTGAAAGTGCAAATCGTTTGAAGGTTTTGTTTTGTTTAAAGTATTGAATGTTTTGGTTTTATTGAAAAGTTTATTGAAAAGCACCTGCAGAGATACAAATATGATAGCACATAACCATACATCAATGTCTAACAAGCTAAGATACAGATATGTTGAGAATCATTTTTTTTAAAAAAAAATCTAGGATATATGTAAATTTAATAAAAAAATATCAAATGTAATCCACTAAAAAGCATAAAATGTAAGTTAATGTCAATAGTACAAAATACAACACAAACACTAAAATACAATACAGAAAGCAACATCAGTGATATTGAAATACAATAGTCAATAGAATACAATAGAAAATGTTGGTGGGGCACCGAAGTTAGATTGATCAGAGAAGAAGAAGATTAGTGGGAGAAGTAGGAAGATTGGTGAAAGACTTCTTTGTTGAATGGTTGAAGATATTTAAGTGGATTATTTTTGTGTGACTTTGTGAGGGACTTAGGGATGAAGATAAATATTAGATGATTCCAGGTTTTTTTTTTCTTTTTTTGGGCGGTGAACTTTAATTTTTAAATAGGCTGCTTAGTTTTGGACTGGGAAAGATTAGATAAGTTGCTATTCCTTTTTATTATAAAGGTCTAATGTGTCCCCTTCATATCTGGAAAGAGACAGGCATATCCAATAGGGTTGGTAGAAAAACTTGCAGGGTCGAGAAATCCTCGGTTTGACTGGGGATGGGGTCAAACCAAGGACCTTTTCCGGGTACCCGTCCGAGGATGGGGCAGGGATGGGGAGGGTATCCTGCCTCGACTCCGACCCCGATCCCGACCCCGAATCCCCGACACCAACTTGGTCCAAATAAAAATTAATTTTATATATATAAAAGATGTTATGGTTGACTCTTTGCGCTCTTGCTCTCGCTCTCCCATCCTTTCCTCCCTCACAATCACTCTATCTCTCTCGCTCTCTCTCGCTCGCTCTCGCTCTCTCTCGCTCTCTCTTGGGGAATGGGTCCCCGACGAGGAATCCCCATCCCCATCCCTACCCCCGCCTACAAATGGCGAGGACGGGGGCGGGGATGGGGGTAAATTCCCCCCACAGGGGCGGGGACGGGGAACCCCCACCTGCCTTACCCCGGCCCCGTTGCCAACCCTAGCATCCAATATATTACGTATCTAAGAGTATAAGTATTTGATAAGTATATGATACCGATTCTTTGCCTCACATGAAGTATTTGTGCTTCATAGCTTGAAACGTTGAGTTTTGGAAGCTTATTTGCTCGAAAGATTTTGATTTTATAAGTATCGTTTGTAGCCAATTTTTAATTGAAAGTTTTGCAAGGATTTGTATTTTTGTTTACAAATGTTTTGAAAGAAAATTGATTTCAAAGCTTAATACGAAAATTGCTTATCGAGTATTTTTGTACTCAGTTTTATTTTTTCAAAATGTTTCTAGATGAAAATTTAGGTCAAAGTTCTGAAAGTAGTGAAGTTTGGGGGTCTGGCGCAAGGCCTCGAAAGTTGTTTATTTTAGGTTTTGAAAGGTTATCCTAGAAATAGTTTGCAATAATTGCTTCTGCTAAAGTGTGCAATTTGTCAAAATTTCTAATTGCTATGTGTCTACATTTTTGTTATAATAGCTGTATTGGAAAATACAGGCTGTTATAGGGATCACATGCTTTGGAAATTAGTATTTATGATTGGGGAGTTTCTCCTCCATCCGTCTCTTTGTTTAAAAGGTTGTTTCTTGTGGTTGGTGGGGGCGTTTGCTACTGTGGAATCGTTGGGGAGAATGGAATAATTCCGTGTTTAGAGGGTTGGATAAAGAACCTAGTGACGTATAGGCCTTATTAGGTTTCATCTTCTCTTGCTTTCGACTTCTTTTGTAATTATTCTCTAGATACTATTTTGTTTGATTGGACCCCTTTTCTTTAGTGGGGTTTCCTTTTTGGGGGTTTGAATTTCATACATCCTTGTATTCTTTCATTTTCTTCTCAATGAAATTGGTTGCTTTATAAATAAATAAAGAAAGAAGTATAGTGATCTTTGACTCGCTGCTCTTATGGTGGAAGATTAAGTTTTTAAGCTTTGTTTGATATCAGGTATCTTTGTCTTCTTAGGCATATTTTGTTATCGAAGTTAGAAGGAACAAAGCAATGGTGAGGTTTAAAAACCGATACATGGTGCTTGAAGTTCTCTTGGATCCCAATAAAGACCTTAAAACAGATGATCCTATTATCATTACCCAATATAATGTTTCAAAAGCAATCAAGGACAGTATTCTTCTCAACTTTGGGGAATGTGGTTTTGCTTCCTCACTTGGATCTTTTCAAGGTAGATAAAACTGCATCTTACAAATACTCTCGTCAACTTCCATTTGTGTTAAACATCATACATAATTATATAGCTTAATCTTTGTTCTTGCCTTCTTGGTGTTTATGTAGTTAAGTATGTAAATCCGATCACGAAGTTGTGTATTATTAGATCCTCCAGAGAGGACTACCAAAATGTCTGGGCTGCAATTACTATGGCGAGGACTATCAGCAATTGCCCTGTTGTATTTAATCTACTGGACCTAAGTGGTAAGTTTGTTTTCTGGGATCATTGTTTATGTTGTTGTCTCTTACAATTTGGCTTATAGACAATTGTGCTTGAAGGTTGTAATCAGAAAGTGACATGACAAGTTTTGAAATTGTAAATAATTTGAAACCTTCTTCCTTGTTGCACTTATTTATTTTTTTGGATCTAGAAAAGAGGGGCTCTAGGAACCCTGATGAATTGATATCCTATGAGTTACTTTGACAATCAAATGTACTTGATGGTCATTTTCCAGATTTAGAAAAGAGGGAATCTAGTGACCATCATGGGTTGATATTGTGATCATGCCAATGTATCTAGTAAATGATTGAAAGGAAACGAATTTAAACCATGGTAACCATCATGGATTGACATTGTGTTCATGCCAATATATGTAGTAAAGGGCTTAAAGGAGACAAGTTTAAACCATGGTAACCACCTATCCAAAAATTGATATTATGAGTTATTTTGGTAACCAAATGTAGTAGATGATTAAGTGGTTGTCTTATAAGAATAGTCTATATATGCACAAATGGACCCAGAAATTCACTATTGTTTTTGTTTTTGTTTTTCCCATCATGCTCATACTGGCGCACTGATTTGATTTCTTCCTCGTATGAGTCACCAATGTAATTTAACAAATCACATTCACTTTCTTTTGTTTTTTTATAGGAAATACAAGGGCTTGCAAAAACACCGCCTTGAAGCTCGACAAATTGAAGTTTGAGCAATACAAGCTTATGGTTGGACATCGTCTACCAGATGATGTGAATCTGCAAATGCATAACTGTCTCGAGAAGATTACAACTTTAGAAAACTGATTGTATTGTTGGCATGTATAGGAAGTCTATTTCAAGAGAAATTTTAGTTACCTTACTTAATTCACAGATATTTTTATTCCTTGCACTCTTTGCCATTTTGTATTTATGCCGGGTTTATAAGTTCGTAATGAAAATTAGTGTAATCTTAATGGAATTTTATTTATAGATCATTTGTAATGGGCCAGAATAGCAAACATAATTAGATTGTTTTTTTTTTAATCTTATTTACTTAAAATTATAAATCTGTTACATTTATTGTTATCGTTTGACCCTAAACGGTAATAGTAACAATAAATGTGATAGGTTCATATTTCTTGTAATGATAACGTAATTTTGAAATACAAACAAATTGATCATCGTTTGCTTGTCAAGCAGTTTGTATTGGGTAGTGGGTGCTATATGTCAGTACAATTACATAACACAAAGGAAAACAACAACAAACGTGATTCGTTGGAGCCTATTTCTTAAATTACTATTGATTTATTACTTTTCTTCTGGTGTAAACATGATTTTATTTCATTTTGGTTACACTCGCTTGTGTGGTTTTCACTATTAGATGTATAAAAGAAGTATCTCAAATTTATATCTAGTAGTTATTAGGATATGAAATTCAAATCCACGAATTATTAGGAGCTAGTTACATTATGACAACTTAATTGAATCTTTTATTGTTTGGAATGATGTTTTTCGCTTGGAGGGCTCTTTTTTTTTTTTTTTTTTTTTTTTTTTTTGTCTTTTCGACATGCTTTGAAATGGATGAGGGAGCTTTTAGGCATTTTTGTTTTTTTGGGATAAATGCATTGTAGAAAGGAACAAAGTGAGGGTTATTGGAGACATGATCAATATCTCCAAGGGAGAGGACGGTCAAGAAAATAGGAAATATAGACCGAATCTCTTATCAATAATGTAAATTCCTTCTTAAAACGAGTTTATATCAGTAATATATATATTTCCTAACAAAACTTTTCTGTCTCTTAAATTTTACTTTAATTTTTAAATTTAAATTCTCATTCTTTTTTTTAGCTGATCATGACTAAATTTTCTAGATAAATTAGGTATAACGATTCTCTTCCAAAGGTTCTAATAAAAATCAAGAGCTTTATTCTCCATTACCAATTCTTAATTCTATTTGAGATGAACTTTCAATAAATTTTATTTTTTGGTTTGTCAAACCTCCTACCACTATTTTGACTAATCTAGTAGCATGATTTCATGACACAGAATCTTCTTCATCATTGGTTTGGACACTTGCAAATAAAACTTTATAGTTTCCACGATTTCAAACAAATTGTGGAAGATTTTTGACGAAACTAAATTGAGATTGTTCTAAGAAATCCCACAGCTTTGATTAATCTATCAATTAAAGTTAGATTGAAATACAAATTTAGAATTTGAACATTAAAAAATTGTTCCAAAAGTTTTTATCTTGAATTAAGTTTTCACGCTAACATCATTACTTAATTTAACATGACATGCTACATGCAAAAGATGATAAACTAACTACATAAATATGAGCATATGATCCAGAGAACTGCAATTCGAATCCTTTACCTTACATATTACAAAATTAAAACATAATAATAAAATAAGTTAGGAAACCTTATAATTTGAATGGATGGACATACCTAACCTATTTTAAGCTCTACTCTCTTGAATAACATCCAACTAAATCATCATTTGTTAAGCAAGTCAGTATGTCATGTCAACATTTTAGTACTAGAGTCAACGAAGATAGACTAGATTTGTAATTTAACCTTCGACATTTTTGTAACTCCAATATAGATTTCTATATGCATTTATGTTAAAAGACAGGATCCAAGCTTTCTCAATAAAGACCATTGCCCAACTGAAGGAGATGATAAACTTGTAATGATATTCAGCAAGGGATGTCCAATAAACCCAAGAACAATGAGTTGGGTAGCAAATGCTTGCCACAAAATATTTGAAGCTAAAAAATTCAATGCTTGAATTCTGTTCAATTTAAGCAATTATTGAAATGACCAATGGCGAGAACTATAAGAGAAAAATTAGTTGGTTAGCACATTCACTGTGACCAGAATGAAGAGTGTTCATAATCAGCTGCTCAAGAAAACGAACTTCCTGGAACCACAGCTGCTGATTTCATCAACGCTGAGAAGTAAAATCCAGCAAACTCTTTTATACATCTAATACAGCGAGGTCCCGACTGAGGTCGGTCATCAGTCTGTCAGTTAGAAGATTAACAAGCAGCCGCAACTGGGTTCGAAATGATATCCTGCAAAAGTTGACAAAGGGAGGGGGAATGTTATATTACTAATTTTTTTTAACTTAAATGTCATATTAAAAGGAGACTAGAAAACGAGTTATGAAGATATCATCTGAGAATAGCCATACCGCTTCGGGCCTCTACTGTGGAACAGATAGAAGGTCTTCTAGTTCATCAACAATAGTTCTATAGCAGAAAAAGTATTGATCCTAATAGACAGAGGAGTTGGAAGTTTGTTAGGAGTAATCCAACAAGGAAAAGGAACTCCAAGAACATGATAAAACTCAAAATTCCTTTAATCACAATTCAAACTATTTGCATAATGCAAAAATAATTAGTGTATGGAAAAAAGGAATGAAATAGGAAAAATGAGATGATTTAGAACCAAGTGATTCTTGCAAGAAATTGAGTTTGAGGGATCCAAACAAGTCAGAAGCATATGAATACTTGCAATTCCAGGTGACTGTATAGGAAAATTTTGGATTCCTTCAAACTTCAATATGGTGGTGTGGTGGATTAAAGAAGAAAGCCACTTCAAAATATTTAACTTTTTACATTCCACAATGACGACCCTGTTTTTTTTTTTTTTTGGAGAAAAATAAGGAAAGAAGAAGAAAAACCTTCATGGTTATACCAGCGCAGGAATAGTGATATTATCCATGCAGATTATTACTCAAATATAGAACGATAGAAGGGTAGTTAGTTTACCAGTGTTTGAACCATTCCAATTCGCTGGGACCTAAATGTCGCAATGGTATTGACAAGATCTAAAGCAGACATGTCTCCAGCAAGGATTCTCTGAATTGTGTTATGAATTGCACAATATGTTCCGGTTCTTCCAATACCTGCACTGAAGAAGTGAAATAACCTCAGATAAAGTGAACGAGGAACTGTACCATGATGAACATAGGCTATACCTGCAGTGCACCACTATTGGGCCAAGATCGGGAGGTAAATGATACAGCCTCTTCAGCATTTCACGAACAGCAAGTGTGTCATTAGGAACTCCATGGTCAGGCCATTCTGGGTACTGAATATGTAGAACAGCCACAGATTCTTCCGACTACAAAGTCAATGGAGAGACAAACGTGTAGCTTAGTGATAGCATAGAAGAGGTCCACGAAGAGTCAATAAATAGTGGCAGGGGAATCTGATGTATAGAGCAACACGTGCAAACTGATTACACCTTAACTAGCTATTAGCAATTACAATGTAAATAAAAGTACAAACATTGTATATAATAACCATTTCCAAACTCAAGAAGCAAATCATATGGAAAAACAATGGTTATAAATTACAATAACCAAAACCTCAAGATCTTGTGAAAAATTCAATAGGTAGTCGAGACCTGCTTACAAAGCACTGTCCTGAACACAATTATTCGTTCTACACAAGTTGCAAGCACATTGTAACAATCATCTCAGCAAGATACAACAATTAATTCCAGTAAAATAACAATCTCAAACTACTCGGATCTGATAGAACTCTTGAATATTTGCTCTATTTGAACAACTCACTAATGGCTCATTTAACCTAGACTCACTTGGTTCTTATTTTTCCATATATTAAATGAGGCTTTAGTGGGTTTTCAACTTTTGGGTACTTGCTCTCAACTACTCGGATCTTATTTTTCTATATTTTATCCTAGGGAGAGAATTTTCTTTTATTGTTTCAATCCTTGGTTCACTTTGATGAATAGAAATTGAGAGCTCATGCACGTCCTTTTGTAAGCCTTGTTTCAGTCTTACATGTTTCAACCTTGAGGTAAGATTATTGATATTGTCCAATAGATTTTTTCCATAGTTTCTAGCGCCCATTCCACTAGCTTTGTACTATAGAGGAAGAGATGGAGATGCACATAGTGTTGATGAACGAGAGGATTTTCAAAGAGAGATAGCCCTCTAGAAAGATTTTTGATATTGTCAATGTTTTTTTGATATTGCAATATAGTTTGTGCTATTTTTCCTATGATTGGAATCCTTACACCTAGCACTTTACTCTCTATATCTAACTTCCTATGCTCTTTATTTGTCCTCTATATGTCACACACACATGCTAATTCTAACCCAACTCGTCACCTTCAAGATATACCCGGCTGACCCTCTGCTCTATTCAGTATTCACATTGGCTTCTTGCCCTAATTTTCTTATCCCCACACTAACAGTTAACCATATTGGGGGGTATGTATCATAAGTTTTTTTTTTTTTTTTTCTTCTTCTTTTTTTTAATGAAAATAACTTTCAATAAGAAAGATGAAAGAATACACGGGCATACAGAAAAACAAACTCACAAAAAAGGGAAGCTCCCTCTACAAGAAGGGACTCCAACTATGTGAAACTGTGTTTATAGAATAGTTACAAAAGGTCTTCGAAATCGAAGCCCACAAAGAGACATGGAGACATAGCATGTAAGCAATTACCTCTTTATGGTTCAACTCCAAATGGCGCAGTATAAGAGAGGAGTTGGAAGATTTTATCCATTTAGAGATAACAATTAGATTACCAAAATCTCTAGGACCATCTTCAGCCTGAAAATAATCTCCACACTTTACCATCTGCACAAATTATTAGAAGTTAGGCACTTATAGTTATAAATCACAATGATATAAAACAATCAAGAAAGTTAAGCAGGATTAACGAAATGGCGATAGAATTTGGTAATGTGATATAAATTAGGAAAATTGAGTCCCTTATCTCCTTTACAGTAAGACTATGGTTACAATACCAGAAAATGCCTCTACCCTTATTTCTACTGATAATTATAGTAATTTCTACCCACCCTTTCATATTCTCCACAATTACACCTACTCAATTCATTATCTCTTGGCAATTCCCCATTTCTTGATCCTCACTCTTCTTATTTCCAAGTCCTTGATATTCTCCCTTTTTCTTCCTTGTGTAAACTTTCATGATTCGGGTCATCCGACGTGGGGTATTCTGTTGGGTAGTTAGAATATTTTTATAGCTTTAGTAAACCGGTTGATTAGTAGTTGGTTTGTTAGCCTGGCCGCAGCCCTATGTGTACTCCTCTATAAAAGGCTACGGCCTCTTTGAATGAAAGGCAGATTATTTCCCTTCATTGTCATTGTTAAATTCCTTTCCAGGAAAGGTTTACATCAGTATCGTTACCCTTCCTCCAAAGAGTCACCTTGTCCTCAAGGTGAAAGTTTAGAAACTGCGTAGCCATGGTTGCAATGTCTTCCCAAGTAGCATCAGTGGATGGATTGCCTTCTCGTCAATTGAGGACCCCCAACATGTTCTCATTACTGGGAGAAGCATGTAACTCTAGTAGCTCAATGGGGTTTGCAAGAATCATCAAGTTGTTGCCAATCTTAGGAGGAAATGGAATCAATGGCATCGTGTGTCCAACAAATATATGGAGTTGAGAGACGTGAAACATAGGGTAAATAGAGGCAGAGTCAGGTAATGTCAAATGATTAGTCAACTTCCCAATTTGAGAAAGTACTTGAAAAGGTCCCATGAACCGAGGAGCATTTGTACACTTCAACAAATTCCCCCTGCCAATGAGGGTGCAACTTCAAATATACCCTTTCCCCGACCAAGAGGAAAAGGGTCATGAAAGATAGCCCCCCTGTGAAAACTTGAACATGAAACATCAAATGGAGATTGTCAAAGAGAGCTGTGAAATAGATGAAAGATAACCCCCTATGAAAACTTGTTCAGAATCAATTATAATTTTATGCGAGTAAGATTAGATATGTTTTTCTAGATAGTTTTTGTGGCTCCACCTTCATGCATACCATATGCTTGTGGAAATACTCATTATGCTTCTAAAATTTCCTACATTTTCCTATAATTGACATTTGAGATAAGGAGTTAAAGAAACATCTCGGAGATGAAACTCAAGTTTAAAATAACTCGTGTTAAAAAATTCACTACACTTAAAAAAAATTTATCACAACATCCAATTCTCACATTTCAAATAAACAACAAATATTTAGCAATAGTTTCCAGAAAACGTATTATATCTTAATGAAATCTTGAGGAAATAAATTACCATGTGGTCCATACAGAATAGTACCTTGTAATTATCAACAAGACGAGTAAGCATCAAGATTGCAGGGCATTTATACTGAAATACCATCTCCCAGAAATCCTCATAAGTGTGTGGTAATGGACCTTGTGTAGCAATAAACTTAGAAAGGCTTTTTGAGGAGGAAGTCTGCATATTAAGAGTCATTACTAATGTTTAAATAGACTGGGGAGGAAACTCAAAAGAGATACTTGTACCGAAATATTATCCAAGTAGAAGCATATCAATTATTGTACTTGGCCAAAAAAAAAAAAAAAAAAAAAAAAAAAATCATTGTACTTACCGAAATAAAGCTTGCATTGATATAACCCCTTGCGGAAGGTCTGTAATCCTTGCATGAGTCAAGTACAACTCTAGTCTCATCAACTGAAATTATTTATACAATATTCCAGCAATCAATTTGGATTAACTAATAAAGCAAAACTTTTAGTTTTTAAATAGAAAATTCAGTATAACAAATATTCTAGCATAGAGGTTTGAATGGTATCTTCAAACATACAGGGTAATACATCCGTGTAACGATTTTTATTTATGTTGACATTGTCAAGTGCCACAGAGCAACTTCTCTTCATATCAGATACAGTTATTCTCTTGGCCTGAATCAACAACGACACAACAGTGCATGAGAATTAGAACATAGAAGAAAATGATCTAACAACGTCCAAGACATTGATCAACTTAATAAAAAATAATAAGAATCAGGATACTAAGACAAGAGACCGAAACGACTAGAAATGAACACAGTGACACATCTTTTTTTTTTAAAATATACCATTTTAAAATGAACATCAATTTAAGATTATGTGTTCGCATTCTTAACAAAGTTAGTCAGATATATTTTGCTTTTAAAGCTTATTATTTTCATTCTATATTACTATTTTTGTCTATTGATCATGCTTGATAAGCATTCCATATGTGCTTGTATTCACTTTGCACAGCTAGTATATGACATATTACTAACAAATGTTCAAGTCTATTGAGGGTTGAAGTGTTGAGTGTCGGACATGTGTTGGACAAGGGCACGTTACCCAAACTAAGTGAACAGGCTTCTCAGACAAAAGCCAAGACATTGACACACAAAATTGATCGATCCACTAATACAATTAAATCTATTCACAAAACTAACACCTCATTTAGACACTTTCCGAGGAAAGCTTAAGAATTCAATTAGCAAGAAAGTAGAATGAATAAAGACACTCAACGATACCGTTATCAATTCTAAAACTAGATACAAATATCGATTATTTTCCAACTTCTTACAAAGATAAACTACAGTAAACAGAGATAACCACAACCCAGATCAATCTCCCCGTATTTCTCAAGTTTTCTCAAAACCAAACAGAGTGACAAGAGAAACAAATACAGCATTAAAAAGAAAACCAGAACCTGCAATCGGGCGAACTCCTGGTTGATGACATCAGGCATCTGAAGCTTCTCCCTGAAGGCCTCAAGAGCTTCGGAACAAAGCTTAATCTGATGGGGTGTGAGAGGAAGTCTAGGGGGAGGATCGGGGGAGAAAATGAAAGGGTTGGAGGAGGATGAAGAGGTGGATGATGGGTTATCCGCGGCGGCGGAGGCGGCCATGGGAGGCCGGCGATGGTGGTTGCGGGAACGTGTGGAAGTGAGATTCCCCAGCGGTCTGATTTGGAAGGCGGAGGATTGAAGGATCGACAAACAGAATCTGACTCTGCCAATGCTTTTGAATCCGATGAATTGGGTTTCGTTGGGAATTTGAATCAATGAGTGCGCTTGCTTTATCATATCCCCATTCCAACTGCTCTATGTTTTTTTCTGTTTCTATATTGGTATTCTCTCTCTCTCATTTCACTCGTCTAAGGCATCCAAATAAAAACAAATTACCAATGATTGTGATTTGAATTTTGAATTTTTGTTTCCTCACTGCAACATCATGGGTAGAGATTCGAACCACAAATCTCATGACTTAACACTATCTTCCCTAGTTCAACGACTAGACTTAAGGAATTCTAATTTCTAACCTTTTGAGTTGAAATCATTCTCAACACAAAAGCTTAGAGTTGCATCTGCCAAAAATTAGATTTTCTTTGTAAAAAGTGTTTACCACTTGGCTATTTCCCTCTCATCTTCCATGATGACTTGAAAAGTCGTTCAGAAACTCCCTCTGGAAGGTTAAAGCCGTCCTCAAGGCTAAACATTGTGTTTGGAGAATCATCAACTATATTATTCCCACCAATGTCAATATCTCTAAAGAAGGAGTGTCTACTAACCCACTATGTTTATTTTGTAAGAAAGAGTGGAGTCCATGTTTCATGCTCTCTAGTTCTGTAAATTGGTTAAGAATAGCTAGCTTAAGTTCCTCTCTAATATGTGATCTCTATTTTTATCGTACAGATCTTCCTAGCATCCTTTGGAGCTCTGGAGTTGGATAGTCAACAACCTTCCAGAAGAGGAGAGAAGGAGTGAAGGACGACTACAACAATCTTGTGGTGCTTCTAGAGCTACCATAACTCTATTAATAACAATGGGTTGAAAGCTTCGTTGGAGATCTTGCACAAAAGGATTGATCCAACTTTCGATGGGAGGCTTTGTTACCCTGCCCAATTTGGGTGAGTCATGTTTCATGGAGCCTTCCTCAGTTGAACATGTGGAAGTTGAATGTTGATACTTCTTTGAACAAAGAGATGTTGACACTTTTGGATCTCTAAAAGGGGTGAGTTTTAGGAAGATTAGTCAAGAGTGGACCATAAAGTTGCTTGAGACTTAGGCCATCATCAATGGTTAACCTTTCCTCTATTCTTCTAGTTTACTTCCCCCTTTTCCCTAGTGGTTGAATCTGATGTGAGGAAAGTGGTGAACTTGTTAAACAATTGTTCGAAAGATTTTAGCGAGACAAAGGATGCGGTTGTCAAAATTAAGGACTTGGTGAGTCAATTGGGTCCTATCTCCTTAGGACTTGAACTAGGTCGTCACTATATGCATGCATATATCTAAAACGACTCATTTTCATAATTTTACAAAAAAAAAATCAAAATAACTTTTTGATTAAAATAAATATCTTTTGTAAAATTTACAATTTTAGTTAAAACATTTGACCAAGAAGAAAAAAAAAATAAAGTTCTGAATTCAAATAACCAAAATTCTTAAAGATGAAAACATGAAAATCTCTTGTGCGGAAGCATCGGATTAGTCCCAATGGCACGGTCAAGGTTTTCTCTGTGTCGGTCCATATAACTCGGTCCATATAATAACCATAATTCAATCGATTCAGTAGTAAGTCGATACGCCTAAAAGCGACCAAAGCCAAAGCCAACCAAAAAACCTAATTCTAGATTTCCAATCACTAGCTCCTCCAATCTCGACCTCAACCTTCTCCAAAGTCCCTCTGAAAACGAATCTAAGAACAAACACAAAGCTATCACGGACTACACCACATAAGAGAAATCTAACGAGTGGACCAAATCTCTTACCCAAAGTGCAACTGTCACCGTCATCTTCCATACTTCAAACAATGGGTTCAACCAAAATAGACCATTTAACCGGCTCCAACATGCTTCTGGTTTCAAAATCTTTCGAAAAATCTAAAACCCAAAACCCAAACCCAACGGGTAACAACAAAACCTCGAAAATACTAGCCGTAACCACGAAAAAGGGTGATGCCACCAAAGCTGAATGGAGAGAGAGCAGTTAGACAACGAAAAGTGGCATATCAAAACCCACTAAAATCTAAGATTGACTTAAATATATATATTTCTTTAAATTCTCTTTCCCTTTCCTTTTTCTTTTCCAAAACCCTAAAGATATATATATTAAATTTCCTTTTTCTTTTTCATTTTCCCAAAATATACCCAACTTATTTAATATAATATTCCTCAACCCATCAAATCAAAATTTTCCAACCACCACTTAATAATTTATTTAAGCAAAATATATTCTAACAAATCAATTCCTCAACTTAAATTCAATTCCAACTTATCTTCATATGTTCTTAAATCTAACCGAATTTCAAATCGGGTTAAATCCAACTTTTAAATCTCCCCAAATAAATTCAATTTTTCACTAATTGAATTAAATACAAATCTTTTATCACGATTACTATAAATTGAATTATTTTCTCAACATAATCCAATTAAAGTCTCAAAATTCAAACAACTAACCAAAAAATTCAAGATAATTATTTATTTTTTTTTAAAAAAACAATTATCTAAAAATTTGGGATGTCACATCTCGCTATGTTGCTGGTTTTACACTTTTTGTTGGTTTTTGTGATTCTTCCATTTTAGATGATGTTGGGTCTAGTTAGACTTCCAACTTCTCGAGTTGGGTTTTGGATGTAATTCTTAGGTGACTTGTTAGTTTCTTTGTCCCTTTGAGCTGAGCCTCTATGAATGTCATTTTTTTTTTTTATAAAAAAAAGACTTTTGAGTTGAAGATATATGTCTAAACCAAGTTATGCTTAAGTTGGCTAAGTTGAGCCTCATTAGTACTTTTTTGTAATTTACATATATTCTTTCTCTTGAAATTGAATGTTTAAATGTGCATATCCCATAATTGTTGTACTAAAAACAAATACAAGTAGGAATTGGAATAACATCTATCTTTAAACTGATTTATAATATGTCAATCTGGGCATAGTTATTGAGTTGCGTTTTAAGATACAATTTGGTTTCATGATTTTAAAAGTTTCAATTTTATCTATATCACTTAAGCTCGGTTTAAATTTGGTCGTAAACTTTAAAATGTTTTGATTAACTATCTTTGTATATGTGTGTGTGTTTTAGAATTATTGTTGGATTTTATTACATTAGGAAAGAAAGTGATATATTCATGGATTGAACACCAATTGTTGTTTAACGTCATAACATTCAAATTGGATTGAAACATCCAAATGGTTGGTGTTATATTTACATATTTAACTTTCATATCTTAAATTTGTAGTTTCTTCCATTTTATGAGTTTATGTAGTAATTTGGTCAAGTGACAACTCAATTGAGTTATATTTGACAAATGTCTTCATTTTGTATTTATTTGATTTTATTTTATATTTTGGAGATTTACTAAGTTGTTAGTCTATAAATAGTAACTTGTTTGTTCATTCCAAGTATCTCATTCCAATTTAAAGAGCTCTTCTTTTTTATCTTTCTTTCCTTTTGATCTTGAGAGGAAATATCCAAGAGTTCCAATTTAAAGAGTTTTGTAGTATTCAAGGTGGTTGTTCTACCATAATTAGTCATTGTATGTTGTTGAGACGATCATTGTAGTCTACTTGTAGCATGTGCAAAGCAAATAATATTGTCTCTAGGAAAGTACATGCTCTTGACTACCTATTAAATCTCCACAAGATCTTGAGGTTTTTGGTCATTTCATTTTATAACTATTGTCTTTCAATTTGGTACATTTTATAACCATTGTCTTTCAATTTGGTTACTTTTTGTACCGTGTATGTACATATATACTATAATTATCCGTATATCTAGTTAAAGTGTAATTAGTTTGTTAGAGTTATTCAAATCTTATTTACTTCATACTTTTTCAACAATTATTACATTACAATGGGTCGAAGATTTGAAACTATGATCTTAGTAGACTTATCTAAACATAACCAATAGAAAGCATTAACCAAATGGAAATCATGTTCATGTAACTAAAAAATTTACATTAAATGTAATAAGCTAATTATTTCTAGCAATAAGAATGACCAATCATAGAGACTAAATAAAAATTGAGTCTATGTGTTCGAAAATTTTTCTTGTACTATAAAAATATTATTATTTTCTTTGTTCATATGATAAATTTGTCTTTATAAATATGAGTTGACCTCATATTAATGTTAGTAGATCTCACTCTATTTCAAAAGCATATTGATGTGACACACAATAAATAAATATATTTCAAACTCCTAATTATTGAATCCCAAAGAAAGTGTAAACAATGAAACATGGATAAAGTATCATATCGGTTCTATACTTTAGGTTTCATTCATTCCATTTTAGTTGATGTACTTTCAACTTTACAAATTTAGTCAATTTAATTTGACTATATGAATATTTTCCCAAAATTTATAAATGGAATGATAATGCTCACTAATCCTTATTTTAAAAAAATACAATAAACTAACCATTAGAGATTATTTTAAGATTTTATGAAAACAAAGAACAACCTGTTTGGTAACTATTTGATTTTTGCTTTTTTGGTTTTTGAAAATTAAGCCTATAGAGGCTACTTACACCTCTAAATTTCTTCCTTTGATATCTTCTTTTTACAAGTGGTTTAAAAAATAAAGTCAAATTTTGAAAATTAAAAAAAAAGTAACTTTTAAAAAACTTATTTTTTTTTTTTTTGAAATTTGACTAAGAATTCAAACATTGTACTTAATGAAGATGCAAATTATTATAAGAAATGGGGATAAAAAAAGAACTTGATTTTAAAAAACCAAAAATCAAAAAACGAAATGATTACCTAACATGGTTTAAATTAAATATTTAAGATTACACAAACTTTCTAAAATAAAATGACCTAATTTTAATTAATATGTATTATATATATATCATAAGATTGATTGGTCGTTAGTCCACAACAACTTGACCTAACTTTAGCTAAAATAATCACAAATATATTTCGGGTGTCTTAGTAATGATAGATTTACAACCTTATATTATTAACAAATTTGAAGTTGGCGTTTATCAATGATGTTCAATTTTTAGATTAAGGTTGGAATGCCTTATTTAATTATTTAATTCTTTTCTTTCTTTATTTAAGCTTAAGGCAACGCACTAATATAACTCTCAATTCTATAAGCTTTATTCATATATGGAATTCTGTAATATTCTCTTTAGTAAAACTATTATCCTTTTGTCTTATAGACATAATTAACACATTATTAATAAATTAC
Source organism: Citrullus mucosospermus (assembly GCA_030954485.1). Taxonomy (NCBI): domain Eukaryota; kingdom Viridiplantae; phylum Streptophyta; class Magnoliopsida; order Cucurbitales; family Cucurbitaceae; genus Citrullus; species Citrullus mucosospermus. The sequence continues at coordinate 9,665,771 of CM062063.1, read as the reverse complement.
TTAAATTTGGATATCTATATTATTATTATTATTTTTTACATTATTTTGTATTCTTTAATCGTGATTTCGTTACGAATAAAATAAATAATGATGCAATTTTGTTTTCTCAAAAAATGAATGAGGCTGCAAATTTGTTTCTATTAATGATGTTGCAATTTTCAAACCTTTTAATTTTTCCTATTGGTGTCAGGGTTCATGGGAACTTATGCCACTACCATTGATTTTTGAGATGTTTTAGAAAGTAAAAATAATGTTGAAAATAATTATAAATATAGCAAAATTTTACGTTTTATTTGTGATGGACAGTGATAGACCTAGATAAATATCTAGCACTTTATCAGATAAATCCAGATAAATGTCTATTTGAGTCTATCGCGCGGTTTATTACAGATAGAAAGTAAAATTTTTGCTATATTTATAAATATTTTTATATTTTTTCTATCTATAATAATATTTCTTATTTTTTTCTCTTTTCTCCTATTGCGAGAAAATATCTAATACTACGATAATAAAAAAAAAAAATTCATAATAAATTAATAAATTATTTAATGATATTTGCCACAAAAGTAATTTTTAAAAATTACATGGAGTCTACTAAATTAATAAATATTTAATGATGTGTCAATGTTTTATTTGCTTTTTTTTTTTTTTTCACTTTTCTTTTCCACGCAATTACTTTGTATTTTGGACGTTGGCATTTTGTTTATTGGCATCTTTCTTGTTCTTTAGTTTGTCTCATAGCACTTTCACGTATTCAATCACTTTTCGTTTTGTTTTTTTGAACATTAGTAACATCGTTTGCCCCTTTCTCTTTCATTTTCAATTTTGAAATTATTGTTTTATGAAATTTTGTTGATTATGTTCTATGGATGAAGTTATTTAATTTGAATGTTTCTTTTTCTTTTTTTCCTTTTTTTTTTTTTTTTTTTTTTAATTTGATTGAGGGTTGGAGGTTGTTTGAGTGATTTTCGTTCCTTTTGATGAGGGTTAAAGCTTGATGGATTGATTTTCCAAAAAGAAGTCGGATTAGAAGAGAATGTGAGATTTGCAAAGTGAAAATATGAATGATGTTCTAGAATGCAAGTAATAGGTAGAGTACAAAAATAAATTGAGCACCAACAAGAGTAAGGAGCATGATCAAGAGTGAGGCTAAAAGCGAAAACAAGAGCAAGAATTCAAATCAAAACGAGAAAAAAGATGAAATCATTTTTTTTCCAATATTTGATTTTCTTATCTTATTTACGCTTTTTAATTATTCATTATGCGTTTTATTTTAACTACTTCTTTTACAAGATTAAAATAGCTCACTCTCTAGTATATTAGGGACCGTTTTTCTAACCAAGTTACAGTTACCTCACCTTGGGAGTACATACAAAGAGTCACCAATGAAAAACTTACATTAGCATAGCTCGATATATTCAGGAAAACTATCTTTGGATAATTGGTCAACACTGATTTGTTATATATTGTATTCAAGAATCCGTCGTTGCAATCACATTTTATTAAGGGAGGTTGTGAATGATAGGCCAAATGTAATGAACTTTGAATCGAACGATATGATTATCAAATTGTCCAACACAGAACTTATTTAAAGATATTGGAATGTAGTTTATTAACAAGCTGCCATTAATAAGAACTTTATTGTCAAGTGTAGTTTCATCAGATTTCTTCACTTGATATTTGAAGTTCTTGTGTTCTTTCTCTACTTCTCCTTCTCCTTCTACTTATGCTTGTATTTACTAATTTTGATTGAAGTTCTTTTGTTAAACACTGGAAACAAAATTGCAACCAAACACAAATTATTGGAACTAAAATCATGATTTAATATTTCGAAAACTCTAATGAATAATATTTTAAAAGTCGAGACGATGCAATTAAAACTATGTTTAAAAATTTACAAACATTTAAAATCAATAGTTGTTAAAGCAAATATAGCTCAATTGACATATAATGTATGTTAGCAACTAAGAAATTTATATTTCAAATCCTTCGTTTACTATAGTGCTAAAAAAACTTAATCAATCAATAGAATAAAAAAAAAAATGTAAGGCGCACCTCATTACGATTGATTGTGTTCACCACACTTTCCAATAAAAATCAAGCCATCCTACTCCCAAATATGTAAACATATCTCGTAAACTCTTTACACCCTTGATCCCTTTACACCTAAAACGTCTTCAATTCCATTCTCACTAATTATAACGTGGATCCATACCATATCTTTTTTACTTACTTTTCACAATTTTCCTTTTTTTTCCCCCCTAAAGATCTATATATATATAATTAAAGATCTCTATTCATATTTATATCTAGATTTATGATAAAAGTTAGGGGAAGTTGTAATTATAATAATAAGTATTTGTGAGATATAACACAATGCAAAATTACAAATATAGCAAAATTTAGATTTTGCTTTCGAAATCTATTAATGATAGACCATATTAATAGTGAGGTCTATCAGTGATAGATCATATCACCGATAAATTATAGATTTTGCTATATTTATAATTTTTTAAAAATGTTAGTATTCACTTAATTATTATTCCTAAAATTGCTATCTATTTTTCTTAGTTGAATTTATTATTTCTACTAGGTCATAGTTATCTTTTAATTCGTGATTTTTGGCTATTTGTTGACACATTTAAGTAAACGAGATCGACATAAATATTTTCCTCCTATGTCCTATACATGATTTTTGGTTTAGTATGTTACAAGATATCATTTTAAAATAAACTAAATAATATTATCCTATAAAATCAAATAATTTTAGTTTTTTTTAATTGTGATTTTTTAATAGTATTTACATTATGTGTTTTTCCAAATTTAATTTGAATTAGATTGGTAGATTTAAGATAATTACTATTCTAATTTTTAAAATTATACATTTTTTTAATTTTAATTAAATTTTTCCAAGTATAACAATTTGAATAAGTAAATAAAAATGAAAGAGCATTTAAATTCTTATAAAACATATTCTTTAGTTACACATTTTATTTAATTAAAAAAACAAAAGAGCATTACGATAATCATCTATATTTCATTACAATTTTATATGGAAGTTAACAACACTAGTAAACTTTTGATCACAATTGTGGTATGTTTGTCAAAAAGACTATCAAAGAAAATTCATTTCCTTTGCAATGGACTCAACTACGATTGATTTTCATTATGATTGAACCAAGTTTCCGATGTGGATGTGTAAATATGACCTAATTATAATCCATCAATACAAATGTAGGGCATGTTTAGAAGTGACTATGAAATGTTCAATCTTCGAAGTAATTATTAAAATACAAAAGTGATTTTAAACATTTCATAATCACTCTCAAACAATAATATCCTTGTTTAATCCATCCTATAATTGGATTGATGGATTAGATTTCTATCCTTAGGATAAACAAGAATCAATTGGAATCTTTAATAAAAACTTGCATGATCACAAGGCTTCAAAAAGCAAAGAAACATGATTAAAGACCTCACACAAAATAGACAGCAGCACTAATTCAAAGCCTTACCCCAACCAACAACAAGCCATCATCCATCACTTAGAACTATACAACATTCTCTGATGTGTTAAACCACAGACAGAAAGCCAAAAAAAAAAAAAAAAAAAAAAAAAAAAAAAAAAAAAAAAACTCTAGAAGATATAATGTTGATGACCATTTTCCTCAACAAGCAACTCCTTACTTTCCTCCTGAGCATCATTAGTGGCAGTCATTTCCAAACCAGCAAGTTTCTTAGCCTTCAAAGCCTCAGCCTCCCAATCAGTGTTGGCAACAACCACATAGAGCATGGACACAGCACAAGCGACTTGGGCCGAGAGAAGCCCAAACCAAAGCCCAACAAACCCAAGTCTAAGCCCAAAGGCGAGGCCCACAGCGACAGGAGTGCCCACGAGGTAAAAGGAAGCCAAGTTGATACGAGCACCCACAGCAGGACGAGCAGTGCCACGTAGGATGCCGTAGCCGGTGGTCTGGGGGCAGTTGAAAAGCTCGCAGAGGCCTATGATTGGCAAAGCAGACGAGACTAATGATTTAACCAAGACATCGTCTGTGAAAACTGTGGCCCATGTCTGCCTCAGAATCACCGTCCACGTCACGTTGATTCCGCCTATTACAAATGCGCATCCCAATGCTACCATTGCTGCAACTTTCGCTTTCCTTGGCTTTCCACTTCCCAGCTCATTCCCTACCTGCCCTTTCCCATGTACATTACACATGCTAATCAGATCAAAATGTTGGATTTTTCTTTTTTCCTTTTGTGAAGTTCCTTAGAATTTGTATGCTTTTTAAATAATCTTCATTTAAAAGTATTAATTTTCTAACTTTGTTTTCAGGAGAGTGTTAATTTCGCGTTTGAGTTTAGAGTTTAGCATACTTAACTACATATAAGATTTAAAAGAAAAAAATGCCCACCTAACTCATAAAAATATCAAACTAAGTAGAAATTATCCTCCTTTTCCAAAAAAAAAAAAAAAAAAAAAATCCCTTAATACATAGTACCGACTAAATGTGCATATATATAGTAGACACATTAGTATAATCTAGTATGTTAAATAATATTATATTCAAGATTGTACAAGAAGTTTTAGTGGAGTACCATTAGAGTTATTGAATCTTACACTTTGTTCGAGACCAATTTGTGGACATTAGATCTTCCACTTTGTCCAAAGCCAATTTGTGAGCATTAGATCAATCACATCATTCAAAGTCAATTTTGGACCATTGAGATTGCTTGATGGCCAAGTTTCTTTGGATTACAAATATGTGGGGACCCATGGTTGCTAAACCATCCCAAATCAAGTGAGTTGTGAGATAAAATAAAGAGTTTCTTCCTAGAAGTGAGTTTACTATTCCTCCATAAGAAAGAAAGTTTGTAACTCCTATTTTATAGAGTAGAATTCTTCTCTCTTTGCTCGTGATTTTTATCCTAATTTTTAAGAGTTTTCCACGTAAAATCATTGTTTGTTATTCTTCCCCTTCTTTTCCCAGAGTAAATCTCTTGCTAAAATACTAGATATTTACTAAAAACGTAGGGATGGAATCAAAACATTACCCTCACAATTGGAATGCATGAATATCTTGTTGTGCAAGAATTGTGACCGAATAGATTAAGATCACAACTACGCTAAATTAAAAATAATAATAATGAACATTGGACTCACCCATTTTGAGGAAAATTTCACCTGAATGTGGGGTTGGGCAAACACCCAATCATTGTTCCCCAATCTAACACTAGCAGTAAAATTTCTAATACTTTGATACTCTTCATTCACTCTAAAACTTTTCTTCCTCAATGATGCTTCAATACAATTGTACTTCAATTCTTCTTTTTGAGATAGACACTTGATAGGACAACAAATTTGTCCTTTTTATCTCTGCTTTAGTATAATATTATTTACTTTAAACATATACTTTCATGTCTCTACTTTAGAAATAATTGTCCTCATTTAAGCCACAGTTGAGTCAATCAACATATTCTCTTTATTTAGAATTTAGTTATTAGACACACAACTAGGTTTAGGCTTTGATAAACAACCCATCGAACTTATCTCTAAATTGGTGTAATATACACTTTAAGCATAATGTTTTCATGACTTTAATTTTAGTTTCATCATACGACTAAAAAATTGACTTCACTTGTATGCCAACAACATTAGATAATAAATAAAAGTATTGTTTATATGAGATAATACTAGTATTTTAATAAAATATGCAGAGTTATAAGAATTTAAATAAAAAATAAAATAAAAAAGTCAACCACTCCTGACTAAAAACTTTTCTTACTGGACCATCATGCACAACTTTTTCAATCATCGAGGGACAGGCCTCCGTCCTCCGTTCTCACCACCTCGGGTTCTCCAAACCCCATGCTACCTTAGCACCATGGCTCTGCCCTCCCACACACAAATAGGCATCATGTGCCCATGTAAATACTAATATAATTAAAACTCCATTGTTAAATTTACGTGGAATAAACTATTATATTATTTATAATTATTTAAAATCTACCTTCTCTACCGTATTATTATTTCGAATTTCGATATTTGTAATAGTATTTCTATTTTATACTCTTTCCTTCTTTTTTTTCTTTTTGGACTCTATTCTAACTAAAATAGTCTACATCCAAGACACACTAATACAAGCTAAAATTTTCAAACATAAACTATTATAACCAAAAACTATAATAACCAACTCAACACTTTAAACATCTCTTGGATTTGTTAAATTTAATTGGTGTTGGTATTATGAAATTCATTTTATATTATATGGCAAAATTTTAAATCATAAACCCAAAAATTATACAAACTCATATTTCAATAATCTTTTTTTTTTTTTTTTGATCTTTTTTTTTTTTTGTTATAATGCAAACGTAGGTTGTATAAACTCATATTTTCTAATTTCAAGCCTAACAAAAACCATACATACTTTTCCTAGTTGCAACAGGGCATTGCTTATAGAGTTGAGGAAAGAATGCAGGTTACGAATTCGCCATCTCCCATAATTAGTAAAATCTCCAGCAAAGAGCAAGATTCATTTTTAGGTTCTTTCTACATCTGAAACACGGAAGTGGAGGGTGAATAAGAATTTAGGTCTTGATTTGCCAGTTTTTCCAACTTCAGGAACAGGTTTGAGGAAATCCTCTCAGAAATGGCATACACTCTAGGCGGAAATTTCTACTGAACCACGAACATGGAAACAAAAGGTAAACTGTAAACAAAATAACTAAAGACTCCAGCTCCTACGAATGAAAGAGACACCTTACTGAGCTGATCTGATAATCAAACTGCCGGTAATATGAACCACAAAACTGAGATTGGAATTAGAATAGTATCGATTCGACAAGCCGCAAAAGCAGCTACCAAATCGGGGAAAAATCTTAATACTAGACATGAACCAGAAATAACAAGTGTTAATCTTGGTATAGTGACAAGTAAGATAATGAGGGGAAAAGTTTCATCATCGAGAGGAAACAATTAACGCTCCTAAACCGCTCAAAATTTGTCAAAATACATCGAAAGGAAAATGTTTTACCTAAACAGAGAGATACCAGCACGAGCGGTGGACGGAGACCACCTCCAGAGTAAGAACCACTAAGGTCTAATCTAAAATGGGAAAGCGCACTAAGCATCTCAAGCCCTTTTGAAAATATGGAATTCATATACATCCGTGTAAGAATACACAATGTCCTAAAAATGCTAATAAGCCTATAATCAAACAAAGAAGAGAGAGACGGCTGAAAATGAAAGGTTCCATATCAAAATATTGGATTAGAATATGACGTGGGTTATTGGTGCAAATTTGTCAATATATAATTTTACTCCTTTGAAGGTTTTTACCAGTTGACCATGACGGGATAATGACTGACAAACTGTACAGTTTACAATTGTTAAACCAGCATAATATAATTGCTTTACGTTGTTTGACATGATAAACAAGCATGTTACTCATAAAAAATGAATGATTACATGATACGCAAAGATAATCATAATAAGAATTGGCAAAACGTAGAGATAAATCTAGGCAGTTAGTATTTGCACAAATTTTTTAGACTAACAGATACGACGGAGAAAAAAAAACCCAAAAAGAACAAAATAATAAGAGATTGGATAGGAAACTTACCCTGGTGGAGACGCAACCAGAGAGAGCCAGGGGTACGGTGTACATCATGCTTGTAGTTTGGATGAGAATCCCAGTGGCGGCCACAGCCGACGTTGGATTGGATAAATAACCAGACAACACTGTCACTATTTCATACCACCACCACTCCAAACATATTCCCAAGCAGCTCGGTACAGCCAACTTCATCACTGGCCCCACGCCTCCACAAACCTCTCCCAACTTCAACGTCCATCTCATCTCCCCTTTCCTTCCCCACACCCACACGTATCCAGACATCAATCCCACAATGTTCAAATTTGTTAGCACCGAAGCCATTGCCACTCCTTGCATCCCCATCCCCAGCACCACCACCATCATGTAGTTCAGAGGCACATGAAGCCCAACTGCTACTAGAGTGCAATACATCATGGGTTTCGTGTCCTTTTGTGACCTCAAAAATATTTTTAATGGTTGCAACAAGGTGTTTGTTAAAAGGTCTGGAAGAGAATAAATACAGTAAATAGCCGCCATACTTGTGATTTGTTGATCTTGACCTAAAAATACCATGATGTTGTCAAGGTTGAGCCAGAGAAAACCGATGGGTATAGTTGCAAAGAAGAGGATTAAGATCATGCGCTGCAGAGAAAGACAGAGGAGATCCCAATTTTTACTTCCGAAGGCTTGGCCGCATATGGGTTCCAACCCAGCGGCTAAACCCACCATAACAGAATAGCCTGTAATATTTGTAAATCCTATAGCAAGTGCACCACCTGCTAGCTCCAGGCTCCCAATTCTGCCCAAGAACAAAACAGAGACCACCTGCCTGAAAAACACCAAGAAGTTCATGGCAGTGACCGGAAAGGTCATACCCCACAGCTCTTTCAACTCTTCTACCACCTGTAATTAGTCATGATAGAATCTTCAAATCCTGAAGAAAAAAACGAGGGGTGGGGGGGTGGGGGGTGGGGTTGAGTTAAATTTTTGGTACGTTTCTGTACCTGAGAAACAGAGGGGGCTTTGTTCAAAGAAGCGTCTGCGTTTCCGTCTTCCATTTTTTCCAACCAAGAAATTAATTTTGTTTAAAAATTTCTCTACGAGGCGTATAAGCTGCATGGAAACACTCGATCAAACAATGAACAAAAGAGAAATCTACGTTGTAAAATTCATCAATGAATCCATCACCTACATCAACAAGGCAGACAGACCTCCAAAGGAAAGTGTGGCATTTAGAACAGTGAGTAGGAAAACAACCTAAAGAATTAAACTCTTGATGACATACGAGTTGATTAGAATATGTTTGAAACTTTTTGATCGGCACGAAACGTACCTCCCTACGCTTGTCTAGAAGTCTGACTCTAAGTGCAGGAGTTAGAAGAACCAAACAAAAGCTAGGAATGAATAAGGAGACGAAGGAAGACAGAAACAACCAAGCAGGAATCTCGAGTTTTAATTGTTTACCTAAAAAAGGAAATAAAATACGATGTAATGCTCGAGTACTTTTGAACAGCTATTTTATTTTATTAAGATATACATGCACGCCCATACCATGTTGTATTATATACACAGACATATATTTGTGCTTAGAAAAGCAGAAATGACTTACTAAGTGGCAGCTATGGCCTACTACCTAACACACACACATATTGACAAATAGTTGAATGTTAAGAGCTTAGAGTGAATGAAAATGACGGAGAAATAGATGGGTTTCAGACTTTTGCTTTTCCATTTACGTGGTAGCAGTATAAGGGTATAGAGATAAGTAAGCAGGAAAGAAAGCAACGAGAAGGAGAAGGAAGGATGGGCAGACGGAAAGGGACGGCGAAAAGAAATGGATCCATTTGTTGGCGTTTCGATGATTGATAACTTTATCTTTCGACTTTAATATATCCAAGATTTTCTACTTTTTATGGTCTCTTTAAGCCATGGGAAACCGAAAAGTTAAATCTTTTTTCTTTTCGACACGACCCACCATGTGTAACCATACGAATACTGAGTGGGTGGGACGGGTCAAATACGAGCGTTGGTTGGAGGAGTTGGCACTTGAAGGCCAACAAGACTGGAGACGAAGAGTTGGCACTTGAAGACCAACAAGAATGGAGACTGAGCTCATCTCCAAATTTCTTTTGCTTCTTATGACCAAAATTGTATTTCTAACTTCATACACGTTGAAACAAAAAAGGACAGGTACATGTCCACTTATCCCTCTTGAATTCACAACCAAACAAATATAAAAAGTTACTAACCCAAAGTTTTTCTCCAAAATATAAAAAACCGTGCACGTGCACTGCGAATCAATTGAAACAATATATTCTTTCCAAAATAAAGAAATAAATAAAAGAAACAACATATATGCCTTTTATGTGGAAAGTACCTATATGCCCATATATTTAAGAATGTCGAAAAGGTATATAAGTGTGTGAATGAAATTTATAGATAGAATAAACACAAAATGTACCCAACACATCAGAACTTTTGATGCATTAATGATACGAAGTCAAACTTCTATTGTATTATTTGTAACGTTAGAGCTTAAAAAAATCATAATTGTTAATGGATTAATCTTATAGGTAAAATAGAACAACTTTAATCAATACTTACCATTAGAAAAACCATAGTTACATAGATGTACAAAAGAGAAGAAAAACTACACCATTGAACTATCCATATACAAACTAAAAAACAAAAACAAATATACGTCTATGCCATTTCCATTCCCAATATGAATAAATAGATTTTGTTTGAAATGAATTTATCATTTGTGTACATAATGACACATGCAATGAGAGCAAACGACTTGGAAAAAACAAGAACACTTGCAATTAACCTACAAATAAATGACAAAGAATTATCACCAAACACATTAAGAAAACCATTTGGCAAAGCTATTCCAGCGATCTCAAATCAAATGTTATAATAAATTTTTTTTCTTTAGTAAAAAGGTTATAATAATTATTTTTTTCTTTAGTACAAAGGTTATAATAATTCATTTTTTTCTTTAGTACAAATGTTATAATAATTCGAGTATATAGAAACTTAATGCAAGGGTGGCCTTTTTTTTCAATGGAACTAAATTTTTTAATAAATTCTACAAGAATAATTTATTCTCAAAACTATATTAATGTCAGCTTAATTGGCCTCATGACTAAAAGGTGAGAAAGATTTGAATCCCACCCATATTGTTGAACTAAGAACCCAAAAAACCAAGCTAATGATGATGTTGTTGAACTTAGACCCCTAAAACCAGGATAATGATGTAAACAAATTCACTAATATATACAATAAAATATATTATGGAAAGAGGTTAAGGCACTGGACCAAAAGAAATATATCCCCTCACAAATTAGAATTTGTAGGCCAGGTTTGTTGGTACGCTGGCTCCCGTTAGCTCTTTCTGAATCAATGAAATATTATTTAAGTTATTTATTGACAAAACTTTTAAAAATAAGGACGGTATCAAAATAAGTAGACAATTCTGACATAACCAAGTACCTCATAGCCTCCATCATATATTCCTTCGTACTTAACAAACACTGCAATAATGCACATATAACTTCATTGCTTCCATTGTCTTTTACCTCACAAATAAATCAAAACCTAATCACAAATTCTAAATCAAATCTTCAAAACACATTCAAAACTCTCCACTCTTCTATAATAATCAGTCAAGTTCCAAAATCCGAACCAATTCCATATCGGAAAAATAAGTCAATGCACTCAAATGAACACCACACCACAACACAACACAAATCTCTAATCAAACTCCAACACTAATAGTCGAAACTCGATCAAGATAAACAAACAGAGAATCGAGTAATGAACCTACTAGAAATTAGGTTCCATTCAAGAAAACTGGTCTAGTTAGTAAGAACCGCCAATCGTCAGCGGTTTTCAGCCGGAAAAGTACGGGAGAATCCGCCGGAAAAACTTCCGGCGCGCGTTTTGCATTAACAACCTTCTTCCTCAGATCGGACGGCGCAATCCGATGCCAAAATCAGTTCGTAAAAGGAAAGAAAGCAGAAATGAAGAAAAAAGGAAGATAGAATGATCACCTGAAATGGAAATCGAAGACGAAGATTGAAGCTACGGTGAAGTTTCTGAAGAAGAAGAGAGTGAAATGGAAGGAAGAAAGAGGGGAAAATAAAGGAAAATGGGAGGGAAGCGTCCATGTCTCTCGGTCATTTTCCCTCCAGATTTATTTATTGAAATTAAATTTTATTTTGAAGTCTAAATCTTACTTTAATCCCTAAACTTTTTTATTTATTCCATTTTAGTCCTCCAACTATAATAGGTTCGAGAATTCAAATCTTTCAACCTATTTGCTTTAAACTTCTAAATATTTTACTTGCTCTTATTATTTTTATTAATATAATTTTAATCATTTCTATAAATTTATGTTTGATCATAACTTTATAATCCCAACCATAAATATTCAATGGTTAAACTAACCCTTTATGGATGTAAATTCTATTTAGAATTTTGTTGATGCGATTTGAAAGATTCATCTTAGTGATTCTATTTTGGGTTTTCTGTGGGCAAATTAATGATGTAACTAGTTTGCTCATGTTTTAGCTTCTCATGTTTGCTCTTGTGGGACAATTTGTTGGTGACTTGGTGATAATCCTATATGGGGCAGATTTTGCTATTCGCTCTAGTTTTCATTGTATTTGAGTTTCTGCTTCTTTTGGTTTGTTGTACTAACAAAAACTAACATCATCCTTAACCAAAAGATCAAAAATTCGAATCTTCAAAGTTCAAATATTGTTAAATAAGTTAAAACAACAAATCAATATGTTGACCATTAAGAGGTATTTTAGTGGTCCATCCTTATTAATCAACATCGTCAAATAAGTAATTTTAATTTTGTTAAAGGAGTAATTGAGTATTAATGATAGCGATGCAAGTATTAGGTTTATTTATTTATTTATTTATTTTTAATGTCAAGTTTAAAATCGAATCTTTTGAAAGTTGAGATATTATTGTTATTATTATTAAAAAAAATTATTTTAAATGACAAAACTACTAAAAATATTTACAAATGATAGCAAAAATATTACAGTTTATATGCGATAGACTACTATTTGTGTCTATTACAAATAGACACAAATAGTAGTCTATTGCATATAGACATTGAAATTAATCTATATTTATAAATATATATTTTTTTTTTGTTCATTATCCAATATTTGAAAACAACTCGTCTTATTATTATTATTATTATTATTATTATTATTATTATTATTAGAGTAAAAATTAATTTATACCTCTACTTTTATAGGTGACCAAAACTAATATTTGTATATCCACTAAAATTAACTTTCATAAGCAATTAAAACCATATATTTTTTTAGGTATTGTGAAGGTTTATGATATATATTTTTTCTTGTATGTTTGTTTCATTTCCTAAGAGAAGAGCTCTCTTTTTAAGGCTTGGGAGAAGGTTGGTCTTTCACACCGATTTCTTTAATAAATTTCTAAAATTTAAGTGAAAAAAAAAAAAAGAGAGAGAGAGAGAGTTTTTATTCGTTTAGTTTGTTTTTCTAATTTCATGAGATTGTAAATTTGTGACTGATCTTTTAGTACAAAATCTCTTGTCTTATTTCCCCTTCCTTTACTATCTCTTAGCCTACTACCTATTGTTTATTGGTTTGGTTATATTTATCTATGAGTTAATATGACATCATAAAATCAATTCTTGTTTTATAAAGTTTATCACAAAAAATTGAGATAAACATAGAAGAATTAGGTTCTAATAATTGGTATCAATGCGGGTCACTTAAGTTATTAGCGAGATTTGGAGAATATTAATCCACTAGTTCTTATTGTTTGTTTCAAATTATGTATGTTTAAAAAACATGTGACATCTATTAGGTCTCTAGTTGATGATGAATGTAGGAAATTATCTCTATAAAAAATGAAGATGAGATTGTACATAAAAACTATAGAGGAAAAAACATGGAAATCGATGTTAATTAATAGCTATAGTCACCTTCTACTAAAATCTATAATGAAAGTAAAAACTCTCTCTCTCTAACATTAGAGATAGAGTAAATTGTTGAGGAAGATAAGACTATCAAATTGTAACCACAAAGCCTTAAATACTATACTTAGTTCTGTGGATTCAAATCAAAATCAAATTTGTATCAACTTGTGAAACTGTAAAAGTAGGTGTGGTAATTCTCCAAAAAAACCTATGGAAGGATTTGTTAATTAAGTTAAATACACTAAACTTGTTATGCTCACCACTCGCTTTGAAAATATAAGTATGTTAGAAAATGAGTCATTACTTAATTTTTATACCAAACAATTGCGCTATTCCAAATGAGTCTTTTGCCTAGATGAGAAAATGTTTGCATCTAAACTTGTTTGAAAATTAATTTGATCTTTACTTGAAAGATTCTCGCCTAAGATTGTTGCAATAGAAAAGACTAAGGATTATCTTGATAATATGAAAGTAGATGAGTCGTTGGGGTTCGCTTAAAACTTTGAAATGAAAGTGAAAAATGGAAAACACGAAAAATCAAGTACTCTAGAAAGACACAAGGATCATACATCAATGATGATGGAGATATGAACGATAATCAAATAACCCTATTAACAAAAAAACTTCAACAATTAAAAGCTTTGTAAGTAATACTACCATTGAGTGATGAGTGAGGAAGAGTAAGATGAGGACAAAGAGTAAAACTTTGTAAGTAATACTACCTTTTATTGTTTCTTTTATCTTAAAAAGGATGTCTAGAGATATACAAAACAAGTCTACATTCAAAAGAGTAATTTTAGAAATTTGTTGGCTTTAATAACAAAGAGTAATGTTTTTAGTGAAAATGGAGATTAGATTAGGTAAGGTATTAGATTTCCTTACATTGGTACATATAATGTATTAAAATTCTTTGTGTTTGAATGTAACTAAAGACAATGAGACTGATTTGTGGCATGAAAGACTTGGCCACTTGAACTATAATGTTCGTTATGATTATGCTATTATAATTAGTTTAGCTATATTATGGTTGGCAATTTTCATTAATTTTTTATTTGTTAACAAAATATGACCGCTTTTTGAAACTTGACTTCTAACTAGGTATAAATTCTCCCTTACATGTCCATGTAAATGAATACTCTTAACATAAATAAACGGCAAAAAAAAATTTCAAAATATTTTTTTATTCTTATAATTTTAAAATGTTCATTTTGGTCATTATACTTTCAATGTTAGTTCATTTTAGTAACTATATTTTTTAAAAGTGACCGTAGGAATCAAATGTACATTTTAAAAGTATGGATACCAAAATGAATAAAAGTTAAAAATACAAAGACTAAAGTGAACATTTTAAAATTACATGAATTAAAATAAAATAAAGTTTGAAAATATAAAAACTAAAGTGATATTTAAATCTGAATGCACAACATTCTAAAAAGTAAAGGGAGAAAATTAGAGGAGACTTGAAAGTCTTTCATTTTAAAATTTTATATTCTTCCATTTTTAAAATTTATCCTCCCATCTTTCTTTTGAAATGTCCATTATTTTAGTCCTTTGTGTTTCTTCCATTTTAGTCTCAAATTTTAAAATATTTATTATAATTTTTAATTTAAAACAAAAAAACAAAAAAATTATTCTTATTGTATTAATGTGTTAACGTGTGCATTTTTTTTAGTATGATAGAATAGAAAAATTCAAACTACAAAATTTTTAGGTCACTGATACATTCATATGTCAATTAAGTTATGCTCGCTTTGACACGTGTTTTGGAATTATATGTAGGTGGAAACAAATATTAATAGGTTTTAGGTGAGAATATCAAAGGATGGAACAAAAAATTTATATAAATTTAAAAATTTACCTTAGTTAGAAATCTTGGGGTTAGTGTTATTTTTGGATTTTGTATACCAGTGTAAAAAGTAATTATGGAAGAGTCTAAGTTGTTTAGTAAAACAAACTATTTCTTGATCTATCTAAAATCACTTTTAAATTTATTGTAATGCGAAATATTTATCTAAGTTTATTAACTTTCCAAAACATGTATCACCCTCTTTAACGGTTTATAATTTCAAATTTATCATTCCTTATTAATATACTTTTTTACATCTATTCTCTCATAAATTTAAATCATATAAGATTTTAAATGATTATATTATAATGAATTATAAATTAAATATCAATAGGAAAATAATTGAAATAATAAATTTAATTTAGTCCATATATCCATAAATCACATTAGTTAGTATTAATTCACCAAATACAGTAATTAGTTTTTTCAAATTAAAATTTATCAAACATGTCACAAACTAATTGTCTAAAACCACAACTAAGGGATAACAAAGACACGATTGTTGATGAGAAAAATCATTTGAATAAGAAAGAGATATAGAAATATATCGATGATTATGGATGCAGTAAATTCATAGTGGGCTAATTCATGAATTGAATCAAATGGGCCCTTTTTTTAACTAAGCGGTAGAGTCACGCTTTTTAAATGCTCTAAGAAATAGGCGTAAGTCATCGGTTCTAATGTAATAAAGGTGCTCTATTTTCCACGAAACTCCTGTCTTAGTCTTGATTTTTTAGTAGAGGATATAGATATTTAAAAAAAAAAAAAAAAAAAAGGTAACAACCTGGCGAGTCGTTTTTTTTATTAGTTTTTAAGCAGAATGTTCATTATGATGAGTTATAGTCGATTAGGAGAACAGCTATGTCACTACAGGGTTTACTCTTCCTCATGTGTCATTATTCATATTTGATGTCCTGGGACATAGATATTCAAGATATTCATTATGAATCGCCAAAGTCTTCCTACTTCTCCATTGTTCCAATCAGATTCGAAAAATGAGAAAGAAATCAGGACCAAAATCGTTTGGATTGGCTTGAGAGAAAAAGTGTTGTTTAAAAAACTAATTTTTATTTAAACTCTTTTGATAAAAATTGTTTAAAATACACTTCAAAATCTATTTTGAGTGGTTGTCAAACACTCCAATTATTTCTAAAATAACTTATTTTTTAAATTAAACACTTAAAAATACATTCCAGACAAACACTAAGTATAATTATTTTAAAAGCTACTACAATCTCACACTAAACTAAATTAATATTCTCATACCATCCCACTCAAATAGAATAAACTTTTAAAAGGGGGTGTATGAATAAAAATGGAATTAACCAATATTTTATATATTTGAAATAATGACTATATTAATTATGAAATTAATATTGATTCTTTAGTTTAATATGTTGAGAGGAGAAATGTTGAGTGGAGGACAGGCAATTCCTTTTACAAAGAGCATTTTGTGCATCTTTAAAAGACAGATAGCACTCTTCCATATTGTAAAGTTGTTCACTTTTTTTTTTTTTTTTTTTTTGTGAAAATGGTTTTGGCTTAATTTAATTAGTAAACAAAAGATAATTTTAATTTGATATATATAAATAAAAGAATCAAATACACTATCTCTTTATTTGTTTCCAAATTTTGGAAGATTGCAATGATATATCAAAAGTGTATGAATTGGATTCTTTCCCTTCCTCCTTTCCTCCATTTTGTTATATTATGTACAAGTTATTACCTTCCAAATTTTATCTCATTATTATATTTAGATATAATATAATATTATATTAGGCGTGTGATATTTGTGAAAACAATTCCAACACTCATTTTAGCATTGAAATATATATATATATATATATATATATATGCATGTTAATTACTGTTAAACTATGTTCATTTTGACACATATTAAATACTTTTATATTTTCTAAAATGTCCATCCAAAAAAATGGATTGAGATCTCTCTACACAATTTTGTCATCCATTCCTTGCTTAATTTGGTCAACTAGGTAGTATAGGAAAAACGTGTTGGGCACTGTCACATATTGTTGGCCTATCATTAGCTAACAATTGAGTCTTTAATTTACGTATCTTAACCTCCAATCAGATCATTACTCTTAATAATTGTTATATGTAGATTTAGACTAGAGGACATAATTGGTTCTATGGAGTTCACAATGCCGAACAAGAAAAACACACATTAGGGTCCAATTATGCATGGGAAGAGGGAAGTTCGGACCAAGGCCTAAATTAATGAATTGAGTATGCTAGACCTATTTTGCTTGAGAATTAACCTAATATGATTTGGAAACTTTGATATGGATGCCTTTGGTCAGAATTTCACTATAAATACATTATTATGATTTTAGAAAAAGTAAAGTTCATTCTCATCCCTAAAACCTTTGCTACAACCTAAAGTCTCTAACTAACTTAGGCATCAGAGGCGTTGTGGCAAGTACCACAGACCAGTGCCCAGTTTTTGCATTTCACAGGTCACGTCTTCCCTGAAATACACATTCATTGTGGTTTTCCAAGATCACATTCGATAGTGTAAATCCTGATCAAGATTTCTGTATTTTTTAATCGAGATTTACTCGATTATCCAAAGATTGAGCATGATTTTGTTGGATTTTTGGCAAAATATTAGAAGTGCAGTTTGTCCCATATTGGAAAAATAAAAAAAAAATGATGGACTCCTACAACTATAAAAGGAGTCTATGTCTTTGGTTTCAAGTTGTCCTAGTTAGAAACACTTTAAACTTTTAAACTTGATATACTAACTCTAATTAAATTTCTTTTGTATTCTCTAGTTTGAGAGTAGAAAAAGTATTTTTGTAAATGGAATCGAGAGAGAGAATTATATTCCTATGTTATTTTTCTGTTTATTCCTGCAATAGAAGCGAGGGTTTTAACTCTTTCTACATTCATCATTGTTCATTGTATTTTTTATTGTTTTATGGTCTTACAGAGTGTGCTTTGATTGTTCCTCTCATTCCATGTTGATTGTTGATGTTATAGCTTTCAGGCATGTTTCGAACGAAATTTAAGATATTTTCTTGAATATCTAGTGTGTGTATATATATATTTTAGAAAAAATGAACTTTACAAATATTTCTATTTTTGTATATCATATAATTTATGTTTTGTTGTATTTTTTTTTCCTCCTCTAGTTCGTAATCTCAATTCCCTCTTTACCTCTTGTCTTTTTTTTTTTTTTTCTATTTATTTTTTCCAATTTTTTTGTTTTGAAATTTAATTTTACTTATTATAATATATTGAAAATAGATATTTTTTTTTTTAAATATTGATTATAAACTAGATCGATTTTCGATCACGCTTGATTGTAAACTAGATCATTAATGCACTTGATTGTAAGCTCTTGAACTAAATATTCAATTTATAATCATTTTTCGATTTTTATTATCATCTATTATTCAATAATCAATCATATTTAACTTCTAATTATTGATTTATATGTTTAAAGTCATAGTTTATTATTTAAATAAGTTTGTTCAAAATTTCACTAAAAAGTTCACAATATTTTTGTAATTCTCTGTGATATATTCATAATTTTTTCCATAATATCCGTCGATTTATTCGTAAATTTGCTTTATCGATATTTACATCGATAATGATATTTTTGTCCTTGGTTTGAACATTATATTTTATATAGCGTCTATACGTTTACACTATAATTGTCTATATCACTTAAATTGATGAGTTTGCTAGTGTTATTCAATTCTTATATACATGGTTTCTCCAATGACTCTCTCATTCTTTGGAATTTATTGTTTGAGAAAGAGGTTTTTGGGATCGAAAAGACATTTTTTGTTGACTCCAACCTTGAGAGAAACAAAGGTGTGAAATAATTGTTGGATTTCTTTATACCGACCATACTTGAAATACCGTAACTCATGAACTTACTATCCATGCACGAAAATGAAAAATTTTACAAATTTATTTGGAGGTTCCCATGCCCTAAATATGGCTTCTACTATCATAAGGGACTCTTCTCTCCTTTTGTTTTGTATTTGTACTAAAATAATCTAAACGAAAAAAAGAATAAAAATCCCTTTATTTATTTATTTATTTGAAGCCGAATAAAGTGTTCTTTAAAACGTATATTCTCATGGTTTGCTAGACATTGTCACGACTTTCCCGTTTGGGACACCAAAATTATATTTTTGTTCCTAAATTTTCAACGTTTTTCTTGCGTCCTCGAATTGGTCACTTGGGAGCAACGCAAGAATAATAAAAGTAACGACACAAAATTACTTTTTTGTCCATAAATTTTGGTACTACTTTTCTTTTAATTTTTAAATTTTCAATGTCTTAGGTTAATAATTATTTAGTTTTTTTAAAATTAAGCTTATTTTCTCTCCTTGTCTATGATGACGTTCATTTTTTTTTATTAAAATAGTTGAATTCTTAATCAAATTTCAAATTACTCAAGTTCTTTTTTATATTGTTCAAAACTTATCTTGATTTTTTAAAACATTGATAGAAAGTATATAACTAAACAATAAATTTAGAGGTGGAATAAGTGTTTGTTGTCTTAGTTTTCAAAAACTAAAAACTAAAAATAAAATGGTTATCAAACACGGTCTAAATGTTACACTATTAGTCCTTAAGTTTTATGCTTCGTTTCAATTTAGTCCATAAGTTTCTAAATGCTACCGTTTTACTCTTGAAATTAGAATTTTATTTTATTTGTTCAAAATTTACATGTTTAATATTAATGTTTACTAATTCATTTTTTAAAAAATAAAATATTATAAGTAATTAAGTCTCACTATTTTTTTATCACTTTTAAAATTAATTAAAAAATTTTACTTCATAATTACTTCATAATTATTTTCTTACAATGATTTGCATTTTTCTTAAATACAATGATTGAATTCTTAACCAAATTCTAAAAACAAAAACAAATTTTTAAAAACTGCTTTTTTAGTTTTCAAAATTTGGTTTGAATTTTTTAATCATTAATAAAAACTAGATAACAAAGGAAGAAATTTGGAGGTAGAAGTAGCATTTATAGGCTTAATTTTTAAAAACAAAAACAAAAAACGAAATAGTTATCAAACTAGAGGCTAACAGTATAATATTTTTAAACCTAACGACCAAACCGATAGTAGACTTAGATTGTATATCCTCTAAGATTTAAAATAATAATAATAATTATTATTATTATTATTATTATTCCATTTAATTGATTCTTTACTTTAACCGATCAATTAAAAGAAAAACAAACTTATTAACCATTCAATTTTGCTTTGTTAGTTTATTCTATACAATTATTGAAATAATCAATTGGATTGACGTAAAGGTAAAGGTATAAATATAAATCACTTAGCCTATAATGGCCTTTAGGTGCTATTTTTGGCTCAATCGTTGTTATTTTTTCGATCTTATCGTTTTTCTTCTTTTTTTTATGTAAATTATTCTATTCGATCCAAAATCACTTGTCATTGTTCGCAAAACACACATAATTATCACGAACTATTCAAATTCACAGCCGTAACCGGTTTAATTTTTGGACATGGTAATTTAAGAGGTGGTTTTGAAATTTTTTAGAAATCAAAATGCCACTTTCTTGCACACACTTACAACAAATACTAACATGTGATTTCTTATGTGGCAAAAAAAAATCATATTTTTGTCAACAATTTGAGAAAGTTTCCTATTTTTCAATTTGTTTAAAATAATTTAAGCTATATTGAATTTAAATTTAGGTTAAAAGTTACTTCAATTTATTCTCTATACTTCGAAATTAAAATTTATAATAATTTAGTTACTACACTTTAATAAATATCAATTAGTCGTGTAATTTTTAATTTGTAACATATAATTAGTCTCTAGCGTGAAAATTACTATTAATATTTAATGAAATTTCTTATACATCCGGATTGATTAACTGATTAAGGGTCAAGTATGCTTGTAAATTAAATTATAAAGACTAAGTGGTTACATAGTCATAATTGACAATTACTTAGGGGCCATTTTGATTAACTTAAAAAATAAATATTTTTAAAAAATTCATTTTAATTTAAACACTTTTGATAAGAACTGTTTGAAATAAAGATATTAATGGCTATCAGAATCCATTTTGAGTGGTATCAAACACTTGTATTTCTTTCAAAATGACTTATTTTTTAAATTAAATATTAGAAAATGTATTCCAAACACACCCTTAGTTTGGTAAGAAATTTCCCAATATAGACTAAATTGTTACAAATTTGAAACTAGCAGAGACCAAATTGTTACTTCTATGAAAGTTCAAGAACCAAAAGTGATTATTTACATTAAAAACTTCCCTAATTTTAGAATTTGTTTTTTGTACAATGATTTGTGAAATTATTCCTATAAAACTCCATCCTCTTTGATGTGCATAGATAAACTTGACTAAATTTTGAAACCCAACATTGCTCAATTAATTAAGGTATACACCATAATTAATATGTTAGAGATTTAATTCCCTAATCAACTATAAAAAGTAATAATAAAGTTTGCAAATAATTTGAAACATTCTTTGAAATAATGAAATATATAAATTTATCTTTAATATTCTTATCATTTATTTTTAATTTGTCTATTTTACAATATAGTTTTTGTCATCACCAAACATCATAACATAATTGTTTTCTTTTTTCTTTTTTGAAAAAAAAAAACCATCCAAACATAATGATGCATGAATTTAATTAAAAATATATAACTTTTATGAAGTACCAATTATTAGTATAATAACATTTTTAATGACTTTGTTTTCTAATAATAACTTCTTTTTCCAATTTGGTAAGTACATTAATATGAGTCTTGATTATAGTTTTTCAGCTTTATGATGAACCATGCCTATTTTATTACAATGAAATGAAGGGCATTTCCAAGTAAGTTGGTGTAATTTTGCTAACCCATAAGCTTTAATAAAAACAAGTAATAATTACCCAATAAAGTAAAATATAATTTAAAGTAAATACTTAAAAGGTAATAATTGTCCAATAAATTAGTTTATAAAGATATGTAAGAAAGCAAAAGGGAAAGATACATCCTTAAAAGATATATAGGAATAGAGCTAAATAAAGTGACCTCCAAGTTTGGGCACATTTTACTTTTCTTATTATTATTATTATTATTATTATTATTATTATTATTATTATTATCTTTTAATGATTTAAAATAAAGCAAATCCCTTTAAATGATTGGAGTTACCAATATGCTATGATATCTCTATATATTCTAACTACTTAGCTGAGTCTTTTTTTTATATTTTTTTATTTTATTATTATTATTATTATTTTACCAAATGCAATCTATACCTTCTTTGAAAAAATAATAATAAAATTGGTCTCTATAATTCGAAGAAAGTTAGAATTTAGTCCTTACCATAGAGACTATTTATGAG
The DNA here is from genome assembly GCA_030954485.1 of Citrullus mucosospermus. NCBI lineage: Eukaryota > Viridiplantae > Streptophyta > Magnoliopsida > Cucurbitales > Cucurbitaceae > Citrullus > Citrullus mucosospermus. Next base: position 9,642,957 of record CM062063.1, on the reverse strand, counting down.
AAAATTTTATCAAATCATAGGGACTATTTATGAGATATTATCATATCATAAAAACTAAACTTTAACTTCTAAAACTATAAGGACTGAGTTATAACTTTATCTAAACTATAAGGACCAAATTTGTAATTTACTAATAAATGTCTTATTGAGTTTTGTTCATATTGACATTCTCTACCTTAAGTTGTTAGTTCAACTTTTATATTGGAATGGGAGATTAAAAGATCAACAATTTAGATGTAATAAGTATTCATCCATTAATGAATTATATTCAAATTGACTTTCTCTTATTTATTCTCTATAATTTCGAATTTTTTTAGCTATGACCATCCCTTTCTCTTTCAAATTAACTCCTTATGACCCTCCTCTCTTTAGCTATGTCACATATTAGAATAAGATTAAAAAATAATTATACTCTTAAAAATAGGTTAAATTACAAATTTAGTCCCTATGATTTAGTAAAAATTATAATTTAGTCTCTATGATTTAATAAAACATTCATAAATAGTCCATATTGGCAGAGACTATTATTCATAAGGATTTTATTAAACTATAGGGACTGTTTATGATATTCTATCAAACCATAGAGACCAAATTCTAACTTTAAAACCATAGGATCTAAATTTTAACTTTCTCCAAACGATAGGAACCAATTTGTCAACTTAACCTTAAAAATATCTTCATAATTTTATGTCTATTTGTACCTCTAAAAAACTAAAACTTATTTCGCTCTCAAATAATATTGGTTCACACTTAAAAAATTTTAGTCATACATCACAACCTATTTGCCTCAACTTCATAAATATCAAAATATAATACAAAAAAATTATAATCGTTTACAATGTTCAAACATTATCCAATTGATCATATGAAATTAATAATTTTTTATTCTACTATACATTCCAACATATAAAATTAGGGTACATTTTTTAAGAGAAAAAAATAGAGTGCATTTAGACTAATGTTAGTTAACAAATTAAAATATATGCTAATGTAACATTCCAATTAGATAAATTACAAAATAAAATAGACATACAAATATATCTGAAGTATATTGGATAGACAATCACGTCGGCCCATTCAAATTAGGGTTAAAATATGACTGTTGGTCGGTACTTGGTCAAAATTAAATAATATGGCCATGTACTAAAATCATTGTAACAACAATTAAATAATTAATATGAATAAAAAATTATTTTAAAAAATTGTCAATCAATTGTGTAGCTTCGACTCCGTTGGATGAATATATAGTTTTTATTTTTGTTGTAATTTTTAAAAAATAATGTTATAAACATCACTTTCACCTACTGATTTTTGTGTTTTTGTTGTCTACAATTTAGGAGAGTTTTCAATAACTTATTTTTATTTATGAAAATTGGCTAAAAATTTAAAAGTTTTACATAGGAAATATGAAAACAATGAGTAAGGAATTGAAAAGAAACAAGCAATAATTTAAAGAAAAATTTAAAAAAGAAAAAAAAAACTAAAAATCAAGGTTCCATTTGATTACCATTTAGTTCTTTATTTTATTTTTTAAAAATTAAGCTTACAAATACTCATTTTACCTCTAAATTTCCTGCTTTATTTATTTATATTTACATAATACTTTAAAAAAATGAAGCTAAAAAAAATTGATAACTAAAAAGAAGTATTTTTTAAAAAAACTTGTTAAAAATTTAGAAAAGAAAAAAGTTAACTTAATTTTAAAAAACGAAAGATCCAAAATTAAATAGTTATCCAACTAAATTTGAATGAGACGTTGTTAATAAACAAATTATTGCTAATCATGGAGTCCATAACCCAATAAAATAGAAAATAAAAAATGGACTAATAAAATCTCAACTCACTTCTTAACAAAAGACAATCGTGTCGATAACATAAAATTAGAACATGTGATAGGTGAATATTTAATCATCTTAGGAGACACCAAACGAGAACTCAAGTCCACAGATTTAAAAAACTAAAATCAAAATATCATTGGTATAAGATAAACTTTTTTTTAAAAAAATGTTAAATTATGCAAAAATAAAAACATATCCTTAAATTTCTTAAGATGTTTTAAAAAAGGAGAAAAATTGTTAGAAAATAATTATAAATATAGCAAAATTTTATTAAAAAATAAAAAAAAATTGTTAGAAAATAATTGTTAAAAAAATTAATAGACAGTAATAGAAATAAAATTTTGTTATATTTGTAAATAATTTGATATTTTTTTCTATTTATAATAAGTTTAGGATAAGTTTTATTTATTGCCACTCCCCGACTTTCAAATATTTTATTTATTTTTCAACTTTGAAATTCGTTTAAAAGAAAGTATATGATGAGAATTAACCTGACAACTTATGAATGAAAATTGATAGATAGGTGTAATATTATATAAAATTATATATAGAAGGTTAAAATTGTTATTATCAATTTAATCCATCTCAAATATATGGTTAAATTATTTACATAATCAATTTTTACACATTAATTCATTCGATTTTCATACGTTATTATCATACTAATTTCTATCTTATCTAATTTTGAAAAGAAAAAAAAAAAATCTGCACACATAATTTTTGGGACAAATTTTGATGTTAAACTAAAAGAAATTCCTTTGAAAGATAATTGAAGTGCAAAATACAAGAAAATAGTAATATATGTTTTTAATAATCTTAATTTTGAGTATGGATTACATTTAGTTCAAAAGGTTTCAACTTTTGTTAGTAAGCGAGTTTAGTTTTTATGTGATCCCGAAGTTTCAAATATTACATTTTAATAGGCGCATCTAAATAATATTGTTTGGGGATCAAATTTCAATAATATTTTAGAAACCAACATCATCTTCTATTATATATCGACTAGTAAATAAACTTTACTTGAAGATTGATTAGAAACCATCTTCAAACATCACGAAGAATTAAAAATCAAATTCAAATTTTGACAATCAGACATATTACATAGGTTAAATTATTGTAGTATGTTTGAACAAAATATTAAATAAAAATAATAAATATATAATTTAGTAAATAAATTTGTTGATTAGTCCACCAATATATAATATTTAACTACAGGATCCTTATGCCTTTATAGTTAATCAATGATTAAATGAATAAAAATACAAAATCAAAAGTTTAGAAATTTGAACCAAAACGACCATATCTTAAATGACATAGAGACGTGTTAATAATATATATATATATATATAATTTAAATGCATTAATAAATAATGTTTAGATTAATTAATATTTATTACAAAATTTTACTAAATTATTGTAAGATTATCTACTAAATATATAAACAAATAATGAATCTTTAGATTTTTTTTTTTAATAAAAGACTTCTTAAAATAAAATCAAGTCTTGAAAAATAAAGATAAACTAACTTTTAAATGATTTCAAAGTGTATTATATTAAGATAAATATTATTATTGCAACATTAAAAAATTGGGGAAAAAAAAAGAAAAAGAAAAAGAAACAGCATCAATCCAAGATTTAAACACTAGATTAATGTATTACTAATCTACAATGAGGGTCCTTTCTGACCAACAAAGCAACAAGACATTTTGACACCTAACATCAACTCTAATTTATCTAATATATAAAATGGCTGAAAACCACACATATATTTTAGAGAGGATAAGATTTTAGAGGTCTAACAATTTTTATTTTTAAATTTAAAATTTTGAGTTTGATTTGAATTCACGTTTCTCGTATATAATGTTTGTTTTTTTAATTGGGTTATTTATTCTAATTATAACCTCTTGATTTCGAAGGATTTTAGAGCATAATAGATTTTAAATGAATTTCTTAATTATTACTTTAAATAATGATAATGATTTGAAATATTTAATTAATCTTGCTGAAAAAAAAACTTAAGGAAATGGTTAGATTTCAAAGAGATAAATCATTTATTTAATTTCATCATATTCTAATTTTTAATTAATAAATTATAATTAAAAGTCTATATTAGCAAACTTTTCGTTACTATCCAAACATAAATTTTAAATATATTCATTTCAAAATTTTCTAGTTTCAAATGAAGTAAAAACAATTAAATTAATTTCTTGAATTTCAAATGATAGGATTTAAAATTATTTTCTCGAACATTCTTGAGTTACTGCCTAGTGGAATTCCTCCAGCGCTATATTCCTTTGACGGGTTAATGTTCAACCTTTCAATCAATTAAAATAATTATGATGTGAGTTTCTCTAAACCGAATGTAATAATGATAGAAAATTAACAAAAACTAATTTAATCATAACCAGTTTACACTCTTTAATTTAATTATTATAACATTAATACAAATGATTAAAAATAGGCTTAGTGAAACTCAAAGATAAATATACAAAATCTTAAAAGTCTATAAACTAAATCAAAACTAAGTTAAAAATTAATTAAGAGAGTAGAAAAATATTTTTGGAAACATAAGCAGAAACATAGTTAGATAATAAAATAATAGAATGAAGAAACGTAATATTAGAACGAAGGCACTACCAAAAGAGCGGCACCGCCATGAACACCAACAAGAAATGTTAAATTAAAAATGAATAAATAAATAAAAAGGTGAATGTTTGCACATGAAAGCTCAAATTTTTAAGGAAAAGGAAAAATATGTTTATGTTTCTTAAAGAATGCTAATAGAGCCAAACCGACCCCTCTTTTAACTCAACTTGGAAAAAATTAGGTTCTTTTTGTCCCCATCTTCTTTCTATATATATTTTTCATTAGCTTTTGGAATATACATTATGATGCTCTATATCTCTTTCTTCTCCATCTTGTCACACTTTTGCTACTAAACATTTATTATCCCCTCCTATTGTGAGCTTTATAGGATGTTAATCGACTAGAAACGTGTATAATAATTGAAGTACACAAGATAGAAGCAACTTTAACGTACAAAATTTTATTCAATGTGAGGAGTTCAAAACTATGGACTGCAGTCAAAATCTCTACTGTAACCGACAATAATCGGTTACAATGAATTCTCCTTAGTAATGGATATCTTAACATAATAAACCCTAGTAATGGATTTATTGAAACATGTTATTGTATGGAATGATTTCTTACTTGAAATAGCAACAACCAACCAACCAACTAACTATCCTTTGTAATATGTTGAAATATGTTACTATATGTAATGCTTTCTCAACAAATTTGTTTAAATGACAATAATAGAAGAGAATAAATTAGAAAAATGAACTCACTCAAAGTGGCATCCAACTACCTACTGTAATCTAACTATAGATAGCTCCAAAAGAAATATTTACTGTTAAGATTAAAAATTCTCGTGTCAAGAGCATGTTGTCAAAATTTTAACTTGATTACACAACAAATCAACCTCCAAAATGTTGAAACACGTTACCGTACGGAATGCTTTCTTTTCTTATTCCCTCTCTCTTATCACAAACTCTCGTCTCTCAGTCTTAGTGTAAATAACTAGCCACTAGGGTTTTTTCCAAAAAAAAAACATAATGGTCATTTCTTTTTAGTACAACAATTACAAGAATAGGAGATCAAACATTCGACCTCTAGCAACCTAATGCTCACTTGGAGCTTAATATATGGGCTTTTTCACATTAAGTGAAAAACAACCCATCATACCAATGGGAGTTAAATTTGGGTCTAACTCAATAAATAAGTATTTATTACAATTTTTAAGATTGATAGTTCGGATTTGTGTTTAGGTTGACTATTTATTATTTTATTTTATTCACTATACAAATTATATATTATGTTTCAGTGATTGAATTTTATATAAACAATCATTTTTTAATCCTTGTTACTAATTTTTTTAACGATCTATCGCTGATAAACAGTGAAATTTTTTTATATTTGTAAATATTTTGCTTTATTTTGCTATATTTGAAAACATTTCTTATTTTACCCCAATAATTAAATTTGTTTTCTTTTCCTTAAAAGAATATCTATTATCAGCTTTCACTATAATTAAGAACTTTCAAATCCATAGGTTCAACATGAGTTAAAAGGTTTATAACTTAACTTTTAAATCTTATTTTCAATTAAAGATGAAAACCCGAATTTTCTAAACTCCTTCAAATTTGGGATATACTTGTTTGATTACAATTGTATAAAAACATGAAAGTTTTCGATTGTATAGAAACACATGAAAAATACATAAAAATTACTATCATATGAAGAGAACGAAAAGGCATACAATATAAAGAAATAAACAAAGAAGTCATTTTGGCCAACTCTAAAAAAAAAAAAAAATCAAACAATAATGTAAATTAATAATATTTTGACATCCAGATCTAATTGTTCTACTTAAATGACATAATCAAACTTTAATAGCCCACTTCAACCATCTATTTGAAGCCTATTGTACTCTAATCACAAAATATTTGATTTCTTTTCTATATAGTTAATCGACTCAATCTTCAATTCAAATTTTAATTTCAATTCAAATAGACTCATGGTTGGTAATACTGCAAAAACTTATATCGAAATTGCATGCAATGTGAATAATAGGACTGAAATTTGCAAATTGATAAATTGATTAAGAATCTATTTTTTTAATATATATAAATTATAAAAACCAGGACGTTACACTTTTAAAATTAACTATTAAGTTTGAGACATATTTTACAATAGAAATTAATCGTTACAAGTTTGAGAGAATCTAAAACTAAATTATTAAAAAAATGAAAAATACAAAATTTAAATAATTTCAAAGCTAGATCGTTACTGCTATGAAAGTAGTGAGACCAAAGGTGATTTTCAACTACTTTTTTAATTTAATCAAAACAAGGTACAAAGATATTTTCTATAACATAATAAAAGAAAAAATCAATTAAAAAGAGAACTTTTATGAAAATCAACCTAGGAAATTAGATGATGGAATGGCATTAGTTAGCTATGCTAGATCAACCAAACTAAATATTCCTAACTATAAACAGTAGCAGTGAGTTCGTAGCATTCTTCAACCCAGAAGAAACAAACGTCTTCTTAATTAATTAGCTGTGAAAACCAAAAAAAAAAAAAAAGCAAAACAAAACAAAACAAAAAATTGCAAATCAAACAAAAGAAACCAAAATTTATGTCATCAGTGTTGTCAGCCTACTTCTGCAAAATTTAGGTCGTCAGTTCTTTGTCCAGTTTCCCTGTAAACAAATGTGCAAATCCTGGAATCAACCACAAGAATCCTAGAAAAATTGGGTAATTTGAAGTTGTACATCCTAAAATATGAAATTATAACAGAAATCACATCCTATTTTTTGAAGAGTAACAGTTTGTTAGATTGTGATAGTGTTTGATAAGGATCTCATTTTTGAAATTTAACCTTGTTTCTTCCAATTTTTGAAATTTGATTTTCATCTTTCTTAAAGGAAGACTTGAATTCATAGTCAAACTCCACCAACAAAAACAAGGGCTTGAAAACTTGTCTCTTTTTTCCCCTTTCTTTCCAGTTTTTGAAAACGTTGGTAGAAAATGAAAAATAAAACAAACAACTTATAGGTGGGTTTAGTGTTTATAAGCTTAATTTTCAAAAATAAAAAAACCAAAATCTAAAGTCCCATTTGATAACCATTTGGTTTTTGAAAATTAAATTTATAAACACTATTTCCACCCATAAGTTTCTATGCTTTTGTTATCCACGTTCTACTCATGTTTTAAAAAACCAAGTCAAGTTATTAAAGCTAAGAACAAGTAGTTTTCAAAAAATTAATTTTGTTTCTAGAGTTTGACTAGGAATCCAAGTATTTCTCTAAAATAGGTGAAGACCATAATAGAGAAATCAAGAGAAACAAACATTAATTTCAAAAACAGAAAATTAAAAATGAAATCATTTTCAAACATGACCTAAATGGTTATCAAATGAAGCCTTGGAAAATCAAACGATGCAAAACTCCCAAAACCAAAATAACAAAACAATAATATTATACAACCACAAGAACCTCTCCCCCTCTAGAACTGCACCGCTATCAACAGGATGACAACGTGACAAACTTGGGCAATCTGATGTTTGCAAGAATGGAAATGCTTAAAATTGTATAAAGAAAGCAAGAGTATTAGACCTTTTTCAGCGTTTTCGTTCTGCCCGCCATTTGTATACAGGATTAGAAGTTGGATTGGAGAGTTCATCTTCCCACAGTTTACGTTTGCGACCAATTTTCTGTTATAAGCATATGTATCATCTCAGATTCAACAGTCGTTTAAATGTTATATACAACCTAACCTACTACCTGTCTATCATGGAGCAGAAAACTAAATCAAGTTGAAAAAGTACCCTTAATTCTTGATGCAATGTCATATCCCTATAAAGTTTCTCTAATTCCCAGACTCTACTCCTCCTTGCCTCCAATTCTTTGTAAGAAGCAGCGGTTTTCCTGTATACAGAAAGAGAGCTTCAATGACCAAAAGAAGGAAACTAGATACAAATCAGACCAAAATATTATGCAGTAGTTCGTGTCCTCGGTAAGAATGTCACCTTTTAATACTATCAGGCACTGCCTTAGACGATGCTACCAATCGACCTTTAGAGGAAAGGGATTGAATTTCATCAGCCTCCTCTCTGCAAATAATCAACAATGATTTAAAATAAATAACTTCACCGCATTAGAATGAGCAGAAAGCAAATGAGTGATTCACCAAAACTTTCTGCAAATAAGGTTGAATCTACTTTAATAAAAATGACATAAGTCAACCATTGGCCTAATGGTTAGTAAGGGCTACGAGAATATTTAAGGTCTTAGCGGGAATAGATTCATCTACAGTGGCCCTCTACCTAGAATTTAATATTCTACGAGTCTTCTTGGCAACCAAATGTAGTAGGGTTGGGCTCATATCGGGAGGTGAGAGTACACACAGTTGATATATAAGAAACTAAATAAAAAAATAAGGCATAACGCAACAGTATCAAATCCCCTTTGTATTTATCTTATGTTGATTGGGTCTTGTTAAGAAAATTATATTAAAAAATAAAAAATAAAAATTCTTATGCTGATACATTCCATATCCCGAGGCTCTTGTTTGAAACAAAAATAATAACAGGTGGTTGTTCAATGATTTCATCGCTTTAATTCAGAAAAATTATTTGATATGTTTCCATTTGGGAAGGTAGAATAAGATTCAAATTGTGCTCAAACCTGTCTTCAGCAAAGTAAAGATGCTCATTCGATGGCTGATTATCAAGAAAATGTAACGTGGCTGTCAGTGTTGCAATTTTCTGTACAGAAGAGTGAGAAGTTGATATATCAGATATTAAATCAATGTGTTTTTCAAAGAATTCCAGGTGAATGAAAAAAAAAAAATGCTCGCAAAGAACATACCCTTTCCTCACTCTGCATTTTGTGAAGTATATAGCCTGCATCTTGGGTTTTCATTAGCATGAGTTGTTCTGCAGTATACCTATTTACCAGTCTCCTAGAGTACAGAAAGATTAAGAGACATAAGAAACTAGAAGAAACCAAAACTACTCAAAATAAGTCAATATTAAGAATTATCTCAAACTGATTACTCTGGTCTATGGATTCCATCAACTGTTTTCGTCCTAATCATCTTAAAGTAAAATTCATCTGGATTCCTGAAGGCCGCCTTCTGTTTAAGTTTCTGAAAATCAAACCGCACAAAAAATACAAACAACCAAATTCAGGACTCAGTTGACAGAAACAACAACCAGCAGAAATTGTGGTAACTGTTAACATTAAAAAAAGAGAAGAATTATGAGCCTTTCAAACAGTACCTCCAAACTGTCTTCCTTCTTATGATAAGCCTTAGCCCGCTCGATGTAGTCTTTGTGTTTTTCAAGAAGCCCAAAGTTTTTCCTAGAATGCCTGATCCATCACATAAATCCATCATCCATAAAGGGTCAGATATCATTACAATTCAGGAAAACAAACATAGTAACATAAAAAGCATCACTTACGGCTGAGCTCGCTCCTTGTATGTCCGCGTAGGGACTGCATTGTTTAGGGATGTCATTGCAATCAACGAGAAAGTGGAAGGACGGGCAATTACAAGCAAACGATATTCTCCGTATCTTAGTTTTCCTACAATTAAACATAGAGCAATGGTAAAAGTCAGTATCAGAAAAGCAACTGATCCAAATTCCAGAAATCATATTGCCCCTTATCAGCCCTTGATTATTTGCATCCAAGACCCCAATAAAACATTCTTCCAAGACCCTTTACCATTTATACTTAGGCCTCAATGTTTCGACCTTTGGCCATATATATACCTAAGGCTCTAATACCTAACAAGTGACATATCAACCATTGAGCATTTGCATTCAAAGCCCTGATATGCACCCTAACCCTTCTTTCACCCATCTTTCGCAACTCTTCCACCTTCAGTAAAGCCTACAATATGTTTTCTATATTAGGTTGCCCACGAGGCAAACTTTCCTGCATTCCAGTTCATGTTTCACAACACATACAAAAGTTCAATAGTAAAGCCTAAAAAACTTCAGGATGCTACCTACACATATCATTGCAATCTCATCACAGCCATTATTCAACATATCAAAAGCAGTAATGATTAAGATTTAATAATTATCAAAGAATAACAATTATCCAAAAATAAATTTAAAGAAATCAGTCATGCACAGAAAACAAAGAGCACACAAACAACGCTACCGCTAATAAACTCAAATCGAAGGAATCCTATACAAGATAGATGATTTACAAATCTGCGCCGCCGGAGCGGCTATCGCTGGAGGATGTCGTCGTACGCAGTAGCTGGGCGTCGCAGGAGGCGTAGCCACAGAAATCGCGCAGTTCAGAAATCTGCGCCGCCGGAGGTCTGGGTCGAGTCTCGCCGCACTGTTCGTGGAAGAAGCTATCGCCGCCGCTCGTCGTGGGCGTTTGTGGTTGGTACTCGAGCTGGAAGAGAATGGGAATGGGGTGGCCGGATCGCTCGCCACAACAGAAGGTTGTGCCTTTGAGGACGTCGCCGGAGATGATCAGGCTGGGGGTTGGGATGTGAGACAGAAACTGGCTAGGGTTTTCGAGAGATGAAGGATGGAGATGACCTCATACTCTAAACGCTGACCTCATAAATACGGGAGCGTTTAAGGTTTTTCTTTCCAATCTTTCCAAAAATGTAAAGAATAAAGATTTTTTTTTACTTAAAAAATTAGGAAAATATCATTTTATCGGGAACTAAAATTTGAATATTTAGTGATTTTTTTTTTAAACCACAATTTTTTTCTATATCATGTTATCTAAATTTCGAATGATAGTAAAAAAAAAAAAAAATTAATATTAGAATTCATATTAAATAAAAGAATTTTTCAAAAAGAAAAATCGCATCTTAACTCTATGTTAAATGATAGTATATTTCTTTTTTAAAAAAAAATTACATTTTGTCATCTTATATTCACGTTAAATAAAACCATTTTTTTAATAAAAGAAATCATATTTTGGCATTTACAAGTTGAATTAAAAGAATTTTTTTCAAAAAGAAGAATAAACACCATTCACGTTAAAATGAAATCTTATATAAATTATTTTTTAAAAATTAAATTAGGATTTCAAACCAAAATTTACTCCTAACTTAAACTTTTTGTTTTCATTATCTTCTCTTCCTTTTCTTTCTATCTTTTTTTTTTTTATATATATATAGATATATATATTTTTTTTTTCTCTTGTTCTTTAACATTCTATGTTTTTTTAGCTCTTGGATTATGCTTCACCTACAAATTTTTAGATATATTTTCTTCATTCAACGTTTCTTTTCCCTTTTCTTAATTGATTGAAGTAGCTAGATCACTACTACAATTTTTTTTAATTTAGGATTAAATTACAAATTTAGTCTCTATGGTTTGAAAGAAGTTAAAATTTAGTCCATATAATTATTAAAGTTAGAATTTAATCCATATGATTTGAGAAAAAAAATTAAAATTTAGTCTAATGGCTTGAAAAAAGTTAGAATTTAGTTCGTACTTTATAGACTTTTTATTAGAGTTTTATCAAACTATAGGGACTAAATTTTTTTTTTAAACCATAGATACTAAACTCTAACTTTTTTTCAAATTATAGGGACTAAATTTATAATTTAATATTAATTGGGTTGTTTAAGGTATGTTATTTTTTTTTTTTATCTTGTTCTAATCATTTATTGTTTTTTTTTAAACCTCGGTGTGGGATTGAGATTTAGCTCGAATAGTTTTTTTTTAAAAAAATAAATTAAAAGAATAGTTCTCCTTTTGTAAATGGAAGTTAATTAATACATAGTAGTTATAAATAAATTAGTTTCTAACTAAAGTGATTAGCTTTTATTTTAGAAAAATTGTGGTAGTGGCAAAATCAGCTATCTTATTTGCAAATATACCACATTTAGAAAAGATTTAGGGGGTGTTTGGAGTGAGTGGATTAGATAAACTTAGTTAAGATATAAATTCAACTCATTGTTTGGAAGTTCAAATTTGTATGTCATAGACATTTTATATCATGTCCACTTACACCAACTTTGGTGACCACTACATCAACTTCAACGACCATTATTTTAAATTATGACTACTACAAATTTAGGTTTTATTGACACACGAATTTTTTTTGTTTTGTTTTGTTGACAATTGTGCCATAAAATCGTTAATAAAACCTTAATTTAAAACTTAAAAATAACTATTAATTTAAAAATTCATATAAAATGTTAATAAATGTTAATATTTAAATTGGCGCACAAAATTGTCAATAAAAACACCTTTATTGACACAAAAGTATGTAAGTGTCGTCAAAATATTGAATTTTTGATTTTTTGATTAGTTCATAATATTTTATAGTCGTTCTTTATAGTAATTTAACATTCATAAAATCACTTTTATCATGTAAGAAAATTAAACAAACTTGTATGTAAAAACACTTATGAGAAAAATTGTCAGACACACGGTGTTTTTCATTTAAAGAGTTTTTGTCATAAGTGTTAAAATAAAAATGAACTAGAAACGCCATATTCACAAATTTGTAAAATGATTGCTTAAATTTTTTTAAAAAAAAATTGATATTCATAATCCAAAAATAAACCATAAACCTCATTTCCCAAAACTCTTAACAATACATGGGTGCTTAAAATATCATAAAATACAGGGGCAATTTTTTAAAATGGCAACACTATTGTAAATATTATCAAATATAGCAAAATGTAATAAGTGATAGACATCTATCATCTATAAGCATCAAATAGACAATGATAGACAAGTTGGACGTCGGAGGTGATTACTGAAATTAGTCGTTGGAGGTGGTTGCCATAGTTGAGTAATGAGGCATCGGTGATGACGAGGATTGAGTGCATATCTAACTCACCTCATCTCATCTCTTCACCCCAAACACTTCTAAATGTAGGCAAGGATACCACTTAATATAGAGTCCGTTTGGATTAACTTAAAAAATAAATGTTTTTAAAAAATTCATTTCCTTAAACACTTTGGATAAGAACCGTATAAAATAAAAATACTCATGACTTACAAAATCCATTTTAGGTGGTTACCAATGACTTATTTTTGAAAGAGAAGAATAATTTTTTAGTCTCTAAGTTTTGGATCTAATTTCAATTTTGTCCCTAAGTTTTAAAATGTTCATACTTAGTTCTTAAGTTTTAAGTGTAGTTTCAATTTAGTCCTTAGGTTCCATAATGTTACAACTTTACCCTTGACATTTGAATTTTGTTTCAATTTAGTCCTTAGATTTCAAGATTTACATTTTTAACTTTGACTTTTCACTAAATACTCATTTTTCATCTTTAGTGTTAATGTATGTTAATATATTTAAAATAAATAACTTCTTATAATTAATTAAGGCTTACTATTTTTCATCACTTTTAAAATAAAATTTTAAAATTTTACTTCATAATTATTTTAAATCAATTTATAGACATTGACGTCAATGATTGAAAGTGAACTTTTTATGAAAAATTGAGGTTAAGAATGTAAAATTTTGAAATCTAAGGACCAAATTGAAACAAAACTCAAATTTCAAAGGGTAAAATTGTAATATTTTGAAACTTAGTGATTAAATTGAAACTAAAATCAAAACTTAAAGACTAAATATATAACATTTTAAAATATAAGGTTTAAATAGTAATTAGACTCAAAACCTAACAAAAAAAAATGTATTTTTTTTTCTTTTTTTGTTTCAATTAAAAACTAAAAAATGTATTCTAAACGCCCCATATGATTTATTGCTAATAAAAAATAAAAATACAGGTTACACTCACAATCGCAAGATGTTTACCTTTTTTTTTTTTTTTTCATTCTCCTGACTATCTTGTTCCAATTCAAGTTCCCGTTGGCTGTCAATTTTCCCGGAAAAATTCGGGATGGAATTTTCCTAGAAAATCTATTCGATTGTATTTGGGAAAATGGGGAATCTTAGCTCGGAAAATAAATTATTTCTGAAATGGGTCTGAAATTTGTGATAAGCGAAAGACAAAAGGCTTGAATTCTTCCGTCTTTTATTCGTTTTCTGGATTTTGATTGTGCAACAGGTTTGTTTCAACGAAGATGGAAAGAAGAAGTTGAACCATGAGAAAATAAGGCTTCTGGGGTTTTTAGAAACGAGGTAAATATGCAATTCCACGCAATTGTGAGATCAGAGAAATTCGTTGATCCATCTTTTAGGTCATTTTTCTATCTTCACTGTTGTTTATTTTTTGTTCTCGTGTTGTATAATACCTGCCTCTGTATTGGGTCCTCAAATGATTAGAGTTCTGTGTCATTTCTTGCTTCAAGTTCACCAGCTTCGTTGGTCACCATCTCTCACTTTATCCAAACCTAGAAAATTCTTTTTATCTGTTCAATCACCAGTAGCTCTGAGATGCCGAAATAAGTGTACCACCATAAATTTATCTTCCATTAACTGCTCCGGCATTGCACAATCTCTCATATCAAGGTGTTCAGTTTTGCTTGAGAAGGAAGGGAATGGCTCAGCATTGCCTAATCATTCTCTCAAAGACTTTTTATTGGAGATGTCTGATGTTGTACCAGAGTATGTTCGCAGAATTAGGCGAATTTCGGAGTTAAAGCCTGAAGATTTGCTTAAGTTGTTTCTTGGGTTTCAATCAGAGGTTGGGAATAATGGGATTCAAGTTAAGAAAGTTGAGTGTTTGTGGAGAATTTTAAAATCCGCTAATGAAAGTAATGGGAAGTTCAAGCATTTACCAAGGTCGTATGAAATTATGGCCTCTCTTCTCATTCGAGTTGGGAAGTTTAAGGAGGCTGAGCGCTTTCTTTCTGAGATGGAGAGTCAAGGAATTCTACTGGATAATCCTGAAGTTTTCAGTTCTTTAATTCAGGGTTACGTGAGTGAAGGTAATCTAGAAAGGGCTGTTTTGATATACGAAAAAGTGAAGCAGCGATGTACATCTCCGTCATTGTCATGTTATCATGTTCTGCTCGATTCTTTGGTTCGGATGAAGAAAACACAAGTTGCACTTGGAGTATGTACGGATATGGTGGAGATAGGATATGGTTTGGGGGATGAAGGGAAGGCTGCTTTTGACAATGTCATTGGACTACTTTGTTGGCAGGGAAAGGTTCTTGAAGCTAGGAACCTTGTGAAGAAGTTTGTGGCTCTGGACTTTAGGCCTAGCGATGAGGTTCTTTATCAAATTACAAGGGGTTACTGTGAGAAGAGGGATTTTGAAGATTTGCTGAGTTTCTTCTTTGAAATTAGAAGTCCCCCAAATGTTTCTTCTGGCAACAAAATCATGTATTCTCTTTGTAAAGATTTTGGCTCTGAAAGCGCATACTTGTATCTACGAGAGCTTGAGCGCACAGGTTTCAAGCCTGATGAAATAACCTTTGGGATTTTGATTGGTTGGAGCTGTCGCGAGAGAAATCTTCGCAAAGCTTTTATTTATATGTCGGAGTTATTGTTTAATGGCCTAAAGCCAGATTCACATTCATATAATGCTCTCATCAGCGGGATGTTGAAGGAGGGCCTCTGGGAGAATGCCCAGGGCATTCTTGCTGAAATGGTAGATCAAGGGATCGAACCTAATTTATTGACCTTCAGAATTCTTTTAGCAGGCTATTGCAAAGCTAGACAATTTGAAGAAGCGAAAAAGATAGTTCTTGAAATGGAAAGATGTGGTTTTATTCAACTTTCTTCAGTTGATGATCTATTGTGCAGAATATTCTCTTTCTTGGGGTTTAATGATTCAGCAGTGAGGTTGAAAAGAGACAACAATACTGGTGTTTCTAAAACAGAGTTCTTCGATATGCTTGGAAATGGGCTTTATTTGGACACCGACGTAGATGAATATG
Source organism: Citrullus mucosospermus (assembly GCA_030954485.1). Classification (NCBI taxonomy): domain Eukaryota; kingdom Viridiplantae; phylum Streptophyta; class Magnoliopsida; order Cucurbitales; family Cucurbitaceae; genus Citrullus; species Citrullus mucosospermus. The sequence continues at coordinate 9,626,754 of CM062063.1, read as the reverse complement.
AGAAAAGGCTTACTGAAGTTCTCGAAGAGTCAATATTACCTGATTTTAATTTGCTTATAATCAAGGAGTGCAAAAACAGAGACCCTAAAGCTGTAATAGGGTTGGTAGCTGAAATGGATCGATGGGGGCAAGAACTAACTTCAGTAGGTTTGATGGGTTTGTTGAAAAGCCATTATAAATTGAATTCCAGAATCAAACCTGTCATTGATGTTTGGGAGAGAAGGTCATATATGATTGCTCAATTAGGAGCAGACACTTTAAATTTACTTGTGCAAGCATATAGCAAAAGCAGGTCGACTTCTAGTGGAATTGGAATACTAAATGAAATGATCCAAATGCACGTAGAAATAGAAAACGAAACGTACAAGGCTCTGATAAATAGTTTGTGCAAAACAGGAAACTTAAGTGATCTTCTTGATTGTTGGGATAGAGCTCAAAAAGATGGTTGGATTCCGGGTTTACATGACTGTAAATCACTTATCAGTTGTCTTTGCAAGAACGGAAAACTCAAAGAAGTTTTCTCCCTCCTCGAAACCATACTGGTGTCTTACCCACATTCAAGGTTGGATATACTTAATACATTCCTCGAAGGGCTTTCGGAAGCCGGGTTTGCTGTAATTGGACAAGTATTGGCAGAGGAGCTTATGTCTCTCGGATTTTCCTTGGATCAAAAGGCATATGAACTTCTTATCGTTGGATTGTGTAAAGAGAACAATATTTCGATAGCAATTAAAATATTGGATGATATAATGGCAATGAGTATGGTTCCATCCGTTGATGTTTGTCTTCTATTAATTCCTATATTATGTAAGGTTGGTAGATATGAAACCGCAATTGCATTAAAAGAGATCAGAACTGCCAAGCTATTGTCTTCTTCGATTAGAGTGTTTGGTGCACTAATGAAAGGTTTCTTTATGATGGGAAAGGTTAGAGAAACCTTCCCTCTACTCCGGGATATGCTGTCTAAAGGTATTTCTCTAGATGCTGAGATTTATAATCATCTGGTTCAAGGGCATTGCAAAGTGAAAAACTTCAATAAAGTCCGGGAGCTACTGGGCGTTATTGTAAGGAAGGACTTGAGCCTTTCAATATCTAGTTTCAAGAAATTAGTTTGTTTGATGTGTATGGAAGGAAGAAGTCTTCAGGCATTGCATCTAAAGGACCTCATACTTAGAAACAGCAAATCTCATGACTGTGTTATCTATAACATTCTGATTTTTTATATTTTTCGAAGCGGGAACAGTTTAATTGTGCAAAAAATTTTGGATGAACTATCGCATAAGAGGAAACTGTTACCTGATAACGTAACCTATGATTTTCTAGTATATGGATTTTCTAAGTGCAAAGACTTTTCCAGTTCCACATTCTATCTCTTTACCATGATCCAACAGGAGTTTCGTCCCAGCAATCGGAGCTTGAATACTGTAATCAGCCACCTTTGTGATATTGGACAGCTCGAAAAAGCGTTGGAGCTGAGCCGGGAGATGGAATCTAGAGGATGGATACATAGTACAGCTGTACAGAATGCAATAGCAGAGTGTCTCATTTCAAATGGTAAACTTCATGAAGCAGAATGTTTCTTTAACAGAATGGTTGAGAAGAGTCTCATCCCTGAACATGTAGATTACAATAACATAATCAAGCAATTTTGTCAGAGAGGAAGATGGTTGAAGGCAATGGATCTTATAAACATAATGCTTAAGAAAGGAAACATCCCAAATGCTACAAGTTATGATTCTGTCATTCAATGTTGCTGTACCTACAAGAAGTTGGAAGAAGCAGTAGATTTCCATACCGAGATGTTGGACCGGCGCCTAAAGCCGAGCATCAGGACGTGGGATAAACTTGTTTCTTTATTATGCAGAGAAGGACAGACAAAAGAAGCAGAGAGAGTTTTGATGAGCATGACAGAGATGGGTGAAAAACCAAGCAAGGATGCATATTGCTCCATTCTGAACAGGTACTGCTATGAGAATGATCTTGAAAAGGCTTCAGAGACAATGAGAGCAATGCAAGAAAGCGGTCATGAGTTGGATTTTGAGACACAGTGGTCTCTCATAAGCAAACTAAACCACACCAATCTCAAGAACAGCAACAACAATAACAGCAACAAAGGTTTTCTCTCAGGACTTCTTTCCAAGAGTGGATTTTCTCGGGCATTGATTCCTTAGCAAAGCCAAGATGGAGATTGGCAAAGGTTAGCTTTGTTAGTTTTTGTTACATCAATAGCTTTCTCTTTTGTTGTCTAGAATAAATTGTTCAATAAAATTACTTTAGCAAGCCTAAACCTGATAAATGTGACCAAATAAGAGTTACCTTAAAAACTGAAGGTAGTAGGATGTGAGAGTAGCAAGATACGCACAAGTTGGCTTGACACTCATGGATATAAAAAAAAGAAAAAATTTGTGGTTGACCAATGATGTCAAAGATAAAAATCATTGAAAAAAAACCGTTAATAATCAAAATAATTTGATTGAGAATATAGATATTTCAAAAGAAAACGTGAACATGACTACAAAGAATATCGAAGAAGATAATAATAATATTTCAAAAAAGACGAGACCGAAATAATATAGTTGACAACAATTATGCTCATAATATTACTTTTGTAAAAGATAATTATTAACTAAATTTGTTGAATAATCTTGACACAAAATAGCTTAAGGGAAAAGAAGCAATTAAGGTAGAATTATACTTATTTTCAAAGCGTTATATTTTTAGACCATTGGTCTAAACAGTAGAAGGTGAAAAGGAGACATGGTCTCAATAAATGACTAAAAGGTCAATGGTCAATCCATGGTAGCCACCTATCTAGGAATTAATTTCCTATGAGTTTCCTTGACACCCAAATATTGTAGGGTTAGGCGGGTTGTCTCGTGAGATTAGTTGAGGTGCGGGTAAGCTAGTCCGGATACTCACAGATATAAAAAAAAAAAAAAAAAAAGGTGACAATTCGTTAGGATATTTTACATTTGTGGTACATTTGAGACCGAATCCAGTATGCATTTGGTATAAGCATCATGTTCCATGTGGATATTTTAGGGTTGAAGGTTCAAAAGATACAAAAATAATATGTTAGTCTTCGAATGCATATTTTACTGTGTTTAAGAACTTCTAAAACTAATTTTGTGGTATTTGCAATCTCATATCTGGTAAAAGATGGCCAACGAAAAGTATAATTGAGATCAAAACCCCCTATTTTTGGTAAGTTTTGTAAGCCCTAACATCTTCGGTATAGTTCTGTATTTTTGGAATCGAAACCCCAATGTATTACAAATGTTTTGTAAACCCTAACATCTTTGGTACACTAAGATATATTTGGAACTGAAACCCATTGCATTAGGTATATTCTTTGTGTTATGTGTTTATTTTAGCCCAATTTGTTAAAGCTACTCTATATTGATCGAAACCAATTTTTTTCTCAAGAACACATGGAGGGATAATCAAGGAACCTTCCAGGAAGACGGACATGGACGCAGGACGTAGTAAAGGTAAATGCAAAACAGGACAAACGCATAGGGGAAGAACTAGAAATGGAAATAAAGGTAGTAAAGCTGAGAGTGGTAAAAGGGAGTAAAGAAGTTAAATCTGGAAGAAGGGTCCATAAACGAATAGGAACACATGAATGATTGGGTAGTTGTATATTGGAACATAATTGGACGCACATTTGGTATGGAGGAACTTAAGACGCATAGGCGTGTAGAAATGCACAAGAACCTATGAAAGAAGAAATGGTTAAATAAATAGAATACAGATTAGGTAACACTCACTCCTAGGTATAGATATAGAAGTATATAGAATATGTTGGGTGGGGGTGTTACAATTTGCTACAATTTTTTATACATTTGTGGGTGAACTCCCATTTGTTGGTGAAGAGCAACACATTGTATATTAATTATATTATGTAGTTATATGTCTAAGATATAATCTATTACTCTGTTATTTGTAAATTTGAGCTTGAAATCAAGACTTATATTCTATATATCTGTTGGTATATTTCTAGATATATAAAATAAAGATTACGAGAGAAGCCCTATATAATGCATTGTGGCTAATATACATTTTTTTAATCTATCTAATCTATGATATTTGTCTAAAAATTATGTGAGTGTTTTGTTCATTATGAATAAATATGTTTTTGGAATAAGTTTTATATTTCATATATCCCTCTATATACTTATAGTATTGCTCTAATGTAAGGTGTATATGTTATATGACATATGTAAGGACTAGAGACAATAAGAAACATGGTTCCAATATACATTGTAATATATACTAAATATATATTCCATGTAGTAAAATAATGTGAAATTATTAAAATATGTCAAATAAACACATGGTATACAATGGAACACAAAAATTAGGTACAATATACTTTGTAATTTACCGAATATACATTTCTTAACTGCATGAAGGGTTTTGTCGGTTGGTAATAACAAATAACATATCCTAGTATATCCTAGTATATAAGAAATATTTAATTGAAACAATTGGGACGTTCGAATTGCCTTATGTAAAATAATGTAATTTTAAAGAATCATGGGGAATACAACACATTATATATTGAAAAAGTCAAAATCAAGTAAAATATACCATGTAAATATAGGAAATATATGTTTCTTAACTACACAAAGGGTTATGTTGATTGAATATGTTATACAATATATCCTAGTATTTATGCAATATATAATGACACGACTAGTAACATTTGAATTACATACAGTGAAATAATGTAAAATTCAAATATAGTAGCGAATAAAACACAGTATATAAAATGTGACAGTGTCATTATTTCAAGCTACAGATGAGAAAGAACCTGTCAAACAAATATGTTTTGAAAACCATAAACGAAAATGGTTACGCGTAACTATCCTAACATATTCCTAAATTTAAGGGATATATTACATATTAGTTAAAGAATAAAATAAAAAATCATCACCCACCATTAATTGCAAGATATACGGTAATTAATGCTTATTAAAAAAAATTGTAAAATATTAAATATTAAAATCGGTTAGACTTTATATTAATAAAGAAGTTATAAAAACTATGAAAAATTAATAAGAGAGAATGTGCCACAAGGTTAAATTTGTCTCAAATTTATGCAAAAAAATCTATTTCTGGAATATAATTTAAGTTTAGGCTATTTGTCAAATATTGATTGTGACATAGTATAAATCTCTAAATCTTTCTTAGAAGAAAGACTATACGCCATATATAACTCAAATTAAAGGAGATAGAATGAAATATATCTCATCAAATGTCTTCTACACCCATGATCTCGAGGAAAATAATAATATCACTGTTCAACAACTTTATTTGAAAGATGTTGACGAAGTTACTTTTTTTTTTCTTTTCCAAAATACCTATCATAACCTTTTAAAAATTGGTGCATAAAATTGAAATGAATTTGAGGGATTAAATATTTATATTGTACTATTTTTGTTTTTATAACTTTTTCAAAAATATTCATCGAAATGGACATCGAGATTTTCGTAAAATTAAGACTTTTATATTTTGGTCAAGATCGACATTTTAAACTTTGGTCGTTGTATAAGTTTTAGGAGTGTATTTAAAATCCAATTCAAGTTTTTAAAAATTAAAAACTTGATTTTTGTTTTTTTAATATGACGAAAAATTCAATATGTTTAAAATCGTGAGAAAATTAAACAAAGTACAATTTTTGTTGTTCTAATGACTAGACATTCTCCTATTTGATTCATTTGCTATGGTGCTTTAATGACTAGATATTCTCATATTTTATTACTTTGCTATAGTGCTCTAATGACTAGACATTCTTTCATTTGATTATTAGTAAAATTAAAAAGTTAGTCCATTCTTTTTCAAGTTTTGTATTTACTTGATGTCTGAACTTTGAAAATTATAAATTTAGTTTACGAATTTTAAAGTTTTTAAAGTTTAGAGTCCTATTAAACACAATTGAAAGTTCAGAGTTTCATTAGAATAAATTCAAATTCATAATTAAGTTTTAAAAATTTTACACTTGTTTGGGATCTATTAGATACAAATAAAGTTTAGAAACCTTAAAAGACACGAATTGAAAGTTTTGAAATCTATTACGTACTTTTGGAATTTCATAAACCAAATAGACACAACTCCCAACGTTCGGAGACCAAATGATAACATGATTTTTTTTTTTTAAAAAAAAATTTTAAATACCATTTTGGTCCATGTACTTTGAAGTTTGTTTAATTTTAGTATCCATGTTTTTAATGAATCTTAAGTTTAATCCCTACAACTAGTTTATTGTTGATTTTTTCGAAAACATTCTTTATTATCTATTAGCATTTTTATTATAAATTTTGGAAACATATTCACATGAAAATTATTATTATTATTATTATTACTAAATCAATTTAGATAAACATTAACTTGGAGTGATTACATTTAAGATTTATTGAAGGTAGATAGACTAAAATTAGACATTTGAAAATTTATGAATTAAAATTGAAGTCCCTAAGTAGTATGTAGGTTACTACGAGACTTTCAGTGGCACAATGCCAAGATATTAGAAGATTTAGACGTGACCTTTTCTACAAAAAATTCTTCAAAACTTCTTATTTCTTTTTATATGCAAATAAACTTGGTGTATATCATGGAAAATTTTGAAAACATAATTCCATCCAAGTTTACAAAACTAATTAAACCCATCCCAACTCTGCCTCCTATGAATCAATAGTATGTAGGTTATATATAAACAAAGTTCTAAATCACATTTTCTCATGCTTACAAATGTGCAAACTCTTCCAATGGAAGTGTGAGTTCAGTTGTACCCATAAGAAAACAAAAATACATAGGAAGCAAGATGCTATCCTCCCATGGTCATCACCCATGCCCATTTGAAGACCCTACTCCTCATCTCAAACGGAAACCGTACTAATGCTGAACTACAACCACCTCATCGAAATTCCAGTCTCGTACCAGGTCCCTTCTTACTGCCCGGCTCCGCACCAACCTTGGCGTACCATCCATTACATTGCTGTTGGAAATGGTTGGTTGGGGAGTTACCTTGGCTGACGCTGCATACGACGGGTGGTGCGTTGGAGGAAAAGATGGTCTCCATATTAGGCAGTTGGCCATTGCAGAACATCTTCCCTCATTGTCTGAACTCGAAACTGAATAGCTCCTAAACGAGTGTGAAGGGCTCTCTACGCTATTGCATACAAGGCATGCCAGGCTCATATTTATAGTCCAATGATCTCCTACTCTCAAGTTCCTAGCTGCAAATCATTGTCAAAAACAAAAAGTACAGAAAGTCAGAACTTTGATGATATATATACTCAGCACCTTCCTGAGCTGGAAAAAGGAGAAAATATTACTCAGTGGACTCAACACTGAAATCAATCTTATGAGTTTCTTCCAACCAAAAAAGAACATTGTAAATAAAACTCGCTAGTATTCCATATATGCAAGAAGATTGTGGAACAAAAAGAACAAAATATGTCGATACATGTCAAATATTAGCAGAACTCAACTCCCTTGACAACATTCGGTTCAACAAGCAAGCATATAGAAACGTGTTTAAACTTAAATTCCCTTGACCATTCAACATTACTGCATTCTTCTACCACCTCACTTTAAAAGAAATCCGGTCGGTTATAAAAATCATAGGATTAATAAGCAGCATGAAGAGTGTTGTTTTCATTATATCAATGTAAAGTGTTGTTCTGTTAAAATAAAAAAATAAAAACATGAAGAGGTTTTCAACCACTGACCTCTTGGTTGATCTAAAGAGTCTATTAACGTTATTATGTCAAACCATTTTGGGGCTTTTATCAATTTCAGATGTCAAAGAAGATTCATGCACTATACAAAACGGCAGGGATTTGTTTATTCAAATTGGCCATTCTGTATTTTTGGGGTTGTTTTAACAGCAACATGCTCATTATGCTGCAATAAAAAAAACAAGAGAACTGAATTCGGGAAAATGTAAGAATGTATATATTATATCTTATATGAGAATTGAACTGAAAATATATTCTTTTCTCAAAATATTCAACTTTTCACTCACTACCAGAAGGCAAAAAATACAATTGATGACATTATTTGATAGTTATCAAATAGCATCACCAAGCTGTTACTTGTGGGAGGGGGAGGCTCCCATCTTTCCCAATTTAGAGGTGACATAACTAGCGACCAAGAAGTCAAGCAGGTAACTGGAGGAAAGCGAACACTGGTAGCTCGCTAGTTCTGACCTCATTTTTCTAAACACTTAATTATGTAAAATGATTGAACTACAGTCATTATAACAATTAAATATTTAGAATCCTATAGAAAAAGAACTAATATGTCCAATGGAGAAAACTTTAGTATCCCATTGTTGGATAATAACTTATGAACACCTCATTTGATCAAATGGATTACTATGACATTAGGAGATGTGATAGGTCATTTGATATCCAAGTAGGTCGTCTAACAACCAAGAATCAGACCCACAAGCTTCAAAACATCTAAGTTTATAATAGCTAGTCCTTCTGAAAACTAAACCAACTTGTGGTTGTTCATTCCTTCTCATATAATAACCACTAAAGGAGTGCAAAAAGGATGAATTCACCCATGCACAGTTGTAATCTCAAGGGGAATGAAATATTCAGTATTAGGGAGGAAGCAAGCTGAAAATGATGAAACCAAAAAAAAGACAGAATTGACCATATCAAGTTAGATCAGTCAGTTTGAGCAATGTGTCAGTCAATCAGTAAAACCAAATATAATCAGTCGGTTCAGTGTTGGTAGATTTTTTTAGTTTCAATCAAGTTGGTTAGGTTTTGTTGTGTTGGTTTCATTCAGTTGTAGTTAGACAGTTACTTCAATTATACTAAATAGTCAATTTCGACATTGGTTTTCAATTTTCTTTAAACCAGTAGTGGATTGGTTTAATATTAGTTTTGGCCAAAAATGAAGCCGAATCTACCCAGTTATATCCTTGCATATAAATTCCTTGAAGCTCAATGAAGGAAACGGAAAGTATATATGTAATGCAGTAAACCGGAAGAAGCTAAGAAAACCATATTGCACGCTGAAGGTCACGTATATGGGCCGTTACAGAGCTCAAAATGTTCAAACATAGAGATAAAGAAGAGAAGAGGGAAAAAATAAGAACTAACTTATTAAGAACATTCCATGATTACAAGATCGGCTAACTTGACTTTTCACTGCATAGTAAATAAAAAGGTGCTGAGCCAGTATATCTGTTTAATTGATGCGGATTTATTTCTTAACACATCTCTATGGTTAAATGATGAAATATATTACACATGATTTCAACGTTGAATTTTTAGGTATTCTTCAGACAAATTTTTGAAATGTTTTTAAAGGATCAGATACAAACAGATGTTTAGAATCCCTTTAATCCTTGAGCTTTCACCTATGGCAGTCACCATGTCATGCCCAAACAAAGAGTTCCATTCGAAAGTTAAATTTTGGTTTAAGTCCTATTTGATCCCTAAGCTTTCTTTGGCCTCAAAACTTTCAAATAAATGTCTTGATTGAATAATCCACTTTAGTTCTTGTCCCTAATTTTTCATTAATCATTTACTAAAAATTAGACACATGAAATCAACTGATCAAGCAAATATGTGCTTGCCTGTGAAACATTTATCCACTATCCACTTTAGAAGTCCACTGAGCAAGTAAATTGACAAAAGATGTGTTTACCACTTCTACATTTGATTGCCATTAAATAATTTACATAAAAAATACACAAGCAGTAAGAACTAAAATGGCTATTTTGCAAGGACTAAAATAGAATAAGCATAAAAGTTTATACCAAAATAGACCAAAAGGGAGATAACAAGTCTTAAATTGCCGTTTGACCCAAAAACTTAAGCTAGTTAGTGGGTGAAGGCAAATTTAATTATATCATCTAACACTCCCCTCACTTGTGGACTTGAATTATGAAGAAGACCCAACAAGTGGAAATCAATTTTAATTGGAGAGGAAACAACAATATAGGGCTTGAACATAGGACATCTGAACCAAACTACTCTGATACCATGTTAGATCGCCAATTGACCCAAAAGTTTAAGCTAGTAGGTGAGGGCAAATTTAATTGTATCATCTAACAATTACACAATCTCCCACTTAACCCTAGCTCCCATTCCCCTAAAAGCACACAATTAGAATTATCATAACCAATCACTAAATGAAATCATGTAAAGCAAAATAACCCAATTGATAAAATCTGTTCAGCAACAAAACCAAGGGTTGCAAAATCACAATTCATATGGAGAAAATATATATCCTAACAAATTTCCCGAACCCCAATTGCTCCAACCTTTCAAATCAACACAGAATTGAACAGAAACCCTTCAGAAAGAAACTGAGGAAGAACACAAATCACACTCTCAAACAACAACCCAGCATATACAAAACCCAAAAGAGAAAAAGAAAAGACAGTCGCAGAATTAGATTCAGAAAATAAAGAAACCCCACATGAAAGAAGAGACTAATGATGAAGGAAACAACCAGAAACAGAGGTGAATTGAATCAGAAAACAAAATAACATCAAACCCACCTAGAAACTTCCGAAGCAAACAAAATCAGAATTAGGAAAAAAAAAAAGAAAAGAAAAGGGAAATGAGGTAATAATTGAGAGGGCCCAAGACGTAAAAAGGGAGTGAGATCTGAGAGACAAACCTGTAATTCCCCGTTGGTGGCGAAAGGGGAAGCTTAAGATTCCCGAAGAGCTGAAGAAAGAGTGGGATCTGTAATGAAGTGAGACCCTGAGAGTGGACTTTATTATTATTATTGGGTATTTTTTACATACAGACACACAGAGAAACGAGTGATAGAGGAGAGAGAATCAAGATTCTCCATTTTTTCTTTTCTTTCCTTCTTTAGTGCTTAGTGCTTTCGAATTGTGATCCAACCATTTCTTTTTCTTCTCTGTTTAGATAAGAGAAAATGGGCAGCCATGAATTGAGAAGTTAATGGTTCCATTGAATGAAAGTTGTTGGGTTCAACTCACTCTTACATTCTTACATTTTGGGTGGCTGTATCAATTTTAATAGGAAAGCTTTGAATTTTAATCCATTTCAATTTTAAATTTAAGCAGGTGTATCAACCTATATTTTCTCGGTTAAATTTCTCTTAAAGTTAGATATTTATTTGTTGTTTTCTTTTGAAAAATAAAATTGCTAAAGAAAACTACAATAGACTTGTCCAAGTATTTTCAATTTTAGGCTAGAGCTTATTTGGACTTCATATCTACTATGTATGTTGTTTTTCTTATTCTATTGACGGAGAGTTTTTGAATTTTAATACGAGATTGTACTTGGCCAATCGACTTTTAGTAGAAACAAAATTTACGTGCACCATATTTTACTCAATAGTGGACAAATTGGTGTATTACTAGATCACGAGCTGTAGATATAAGTATTTTGAGAATACGCCTTACTGCTAATGACGGATGGTTAACGATGGCTCTGATGGGTGGTTTTGCTAGAATAGGCAATAATGAGGTCACTATTTTAGTAAATGATGGGGAGAAGGCCAGTGACATTGATCCACAAGAAGCTCAACAAACTCTTGAAATAGCGGAAGCTAACTTGAGGAAAGCTCAGGGCAAGAGACAAGCAATCGAGGCAAATTTCGCTCTCAGGCAAGCTAGGACACGAGTAGAGGCTATCAATGGCGTACCTAGTTAATGCGTCTAAATAATCAAGTGAAATGAAATAAATATAGATAAATATAGAGTGGGATGGAAAAGATAGAAAATCAATGCATTATTGAATCAATTATGAATATTCGTTTTTTGTTTTTTTAATGAAATTTTGCTATCACAAAATTTGATGATTGTCAAGTCCTTTATGTAGGGGATTCTTGAGGTTAGTGAGGAGGTCTCGTAGGCATTTAATGGGGTCTATTCTCATGTGTGGTGGGAGAATTTTTTCATGTGGATTTATCGAATTTATGATATGGATCATTGCTTTTCTAGTTCTTGATAGTTTAGTCTTGTAATGTGTCATTAAAAAAAAAATTGGAGAATTTATTGCTATCTTAAAATATTTGGATCTTGAAGTATTTGTTTAAATTTGATGAATTTTGGAAGTTTGGATAGGTGTACTAGAGTTGTCATGAACATTGAAGAGGTTTGAGTTTAAGTGACTTTTGGTCTAACCCTAACCCCAAACTCCTTCGGCTTTTTACGTTGTTTTGTTGGCTTTGAATCTAACCTTATGGGCCTAAACTTTGTGCATTTTGGGCTTAACTTTTTGAGTTTGATTAATTTGGGCCAAATTATCATGACTTAACTCAAAACATAATTAAATTTGAATAGTCTACACCATATATTTCATATTTGATTTAATTATTTTCTTAAGAGTTTTTAACTTTAATTTTAATTTTAGACCAATTTAATATTTTTACCATTATTTCAAAAATTTTAAAATATTTAATTCTTTCTTTATTAACATCATTTCTAAATTTTGACTTTGTTTTTGTATTTAAGCATAATATTTCTAATTAATGTTTCTTTCATTTTATAAGATTTTTTTTCCATATATCTGGCAGAAAATCAATCACCTCTCCATTGAGATCTCAAGTATATATTGAATATAATGGTGGAAAACGTAAATATACATCATATATATTGTTTGGTAAATAAGATGATATATTGTACGAAATGTCTTGTTCATGCGATATACCCTAGTTTGTTTCTAGAAAATTTAAATATATATCGAATATATTGGATTGTGTATATCAAATATACCTTGTTTTCTCTTTTGAAACTTGTTGTTGATTCTTGCTTTCGTTTATGAAGGGAACAATTTTCGGATTTTTAAAGAAATTTTCCTTACTTGTTTAACGTTTTGGGAAGTTCATACATGCAAGAAACTTCCCTTACATGCATGTTTTGGTATTAACATTTGTATACATATATTTTAAAAATTGAATGGTAAAGAGAGATAAAAAAGTAAATTGGGCCAGACTTTTGTATAAATAATTGCATATTAGGCTATTTATATTAAAAATAAGAAAGTTTAGATAATTGTCTAACTGAACCTATTTATTTAAGTTATATGGGTAGAGAATTATTCTCAAACATAACCAAATGACTTTTTTTTTTTCTTTGATAAATGACCAAAATGTTAAGTGACACATAATTTAAAATAATGAAATGGACTCGAATAATAAATTGTGGAATAATAAGTTTAGTAACTATATATGTAATTCCTTTTTTTCTTTTTCCCTTGGTTCTCTCAAATTTTTGGTTCCTATGTTTGTGAAGATTGCAGATGAAGCTAAGTTTGGAAGAAGCTTGTTTGAGAGATTGAGTTCATTGGGCCATCAAAAGCATCTTCTCAATGTGTTTTCCAAACTCAAAGTTTTATTCAAGCCAAATCTCAGATGGTCCTAATGTCAAAACCAAAGCCTACGAGAGGAATTTTCTTAATGCTCCTATGTTTAGTTCATATTCTTTCATAGATATAAATGATGGAAGAGAAGAGAAGGATGCCATTACACAAAGTTGGAAAAATATGGTAGAGCTTGATGTTGTGCTGCAAATTATTCACAACTTGTACAAAAAAGGTACATATGTACAAGGAAAATGTTACACTTGGTTCTGGGTCGGGTTTAGTTTTTATTTGGTTCTTAGGTTTCAAAATGTTACACTTTTAGTCTTTTAAGTTTTGAGTTTGATTTTAATTTAGTCTCTACTTAGGCAATTTCAAAATGTTACTATTTTACTTTTGAGGTTTGAGTTATGTTTTAATTTGGTCTCTAAGTTTCAACATTTACACTTTTAATCTCGATTTTTCACTCAAAACTTACTTTCAGTTTTTGGTGTTAGTGTTTTTATTAATTAATTATGCAGTAAAAACTGAAAGTGAGTATACTAATGAAAAATCAAAATTAAGAGTAACTAAATCTTTAAACTTGGGGCCAAATTGGAAAAAAAAAAGACTTAACCCACCAAGTAAAATTGTAACATTTGAAACCTAAGACTAAATAAAAAACTAAACTCAAACTTTAAGGACTAAAAGTGAAATATATTGAAACCTAGGACTAAATGAAAAATAAACCAAAAATCCTGTATAATGATCAACCCTTTTTTCTCTCTTTTTCCCTTTCATAGTTAAATATATATTCTAATGACTTTGATTTGATGCATTCTTTTTGCTGTTTCGGGATAGAATAATGTGTTGCCAATGAGAAAGGAAAATTCTCAATTTGTTTTTAAAAATTTTCTTTATTGATATGTTTAATTTGCAGCAACAACATGTGTTGACTCAAATGAAAAGATCAGCATTGGTGTGATCTCACCTTATTCAGCTCAAGTAGCTGCCATTGAACACAAAATTGGGAGAAACTATAATAACTGTAATAGCTTTAGAGTGAGAGTGAGCTCAGTTGATGGATTCCAAGGTGGGGAAGAGGACATCATTATCATTTCTACCGTACGATCAAATAGAAGCTCGTCGATCGGGTTCTTATCCAGTTATCAAAGAACAAATGTTGCTCTTACTAGAGCTAGGTAACAATACAATCTCATATACTTTTTCTTTTTGAATCTTCATAAATCATCAAAACCCTACCCATGAATTAGATAGACATCATAACCAAATTTTGACTCGGTCAGGATAGTAGGCTTTTCCAATAGACAGGCTTTGTATATTCAAAAGCTATTAGTTCATTATAATTTTTGGGTAATTACAATGACTACCACTTTTAGAGCTAATAATTAAGTGTATAGCAACACTATTAAAGAATTACAAATATAGCAAAATCTATTGTTGATAGACTTCGAGAACTAGATCTAAATTTTATTATATTTAACTTACAAATTTTTTTTTGCATTGTGCTATATGTATTAGATACTGTTTGTGGATTTTGGGGAACTTCGATACACTGTCAAAGAGTGATTCTATTTGGGAAGATTTGATTTTTGATGCCAAGAACCGTGGTTGTTTCTTCCATGCTGATGAAGATAAGGACTTGGCCAATATAATGTCTAGTTGGAAGGTATTATTATTCGTCGTTTATTTTTTTTCATATAATTTATCACATTATCGACTTGTTTGGAATGATTTTCTTAATAGTACTTAAAAAAATATATTTTAAGTACTAAGAAAGTCAATCCAAAACGGAGACCTCACATTGATTATATAGCTAATTTGATCCTTATTCCTTGCTTTCCTTTCTAACTTTTTGATGCATTGCCTGGAAAAATGATTTTGGTTTCATTGTTTTGTAGATGAGTGTCGAGAAAAGTTTTGATGATTTAACGGTCGGAAAATCGTGCTACTTGCAGAAAACGAGTCCTTTGAAGCATGAAAATGAACCTAATATGGCTCTAACCATGTTTCAAGGACCAATCACTCGTTCAAGAGCTCAAAAGCTACAACTTATATTGTCTTTAATCTCGAGTCCTAGCCACAAACTCATGGAAGAATGAAGAAGATGGAAGGAAAGGTTTAGTTTGTATTTCTAGATGGAAATTTAAAAGCATTAGAAATTGAGGAAATTATAGAACTCTTTTGTTTATTGATTTCTTGAAGATGCTAAAATTTGGGAGGATTCAACAGTTGTCACACATCATCAAGCTTTCTTCAAAAGCTATGAATCTTTTTTTTTTTTTTTTTTATCCTTCCTATATAAATTTCAATTTTACCATTCTAGAAATGTTCAAGGGTGTATTATTTGAGATATTATTATTTTTTTTAGTTTTGCTTTAAACGAATTAATGGTGTTTAGTTTAGAGTGTGTTTGGAATACATTTTCAAGTGTTTAATTTAAAAAATAAATCATTTTGGAAAAAATTAGAGTGTTTGGTAACCATTCAAAATAACTTTTGTAGTGTATTTTAAAGAGTTTTTATTAAAAGAATTTAAATAAAAATGCATTTTTAAAAAAATATATTTTTTTAAGTCAATTCAAATAGACTCGACTCCTCCTTGGATCTAATCTCTTACTATTACACACTAAGATTAGATTATAATTAGTCTTTAATTATGTTTGTCAATAGAAGATTTTTGGTTCCTAAATTTGATGTAATAATTAACATTTATGAATAATTGTCTTGAACTGTGGTTAACACACACACACTTGGTAATTGAATTGTCATTCTTGACCTAAGTTGACAAGTTTGAACATTATTACAACGAGTTTCATTTACTTGTGTAATATCAACCTTAACCCATATTGTGCCCACAATTTCTTTGCTCAACTAGACCAAACATAATATGGCATATGACTTAGATACATCCGAGTCTTTTTTTTTTTCAAGCAAGAGGAGTTATGTTTACGAGATCAAACTGTGCTCGTAATATATCCTAACCTAAAACTTTGCAACATGAATCATTTTAATACACCTATTCAACTCTCTTTCATATGTATGTAGGAGCCTAAACAGTAAAACACATTTTTTTGGTTAATTAAAACTTAGATCAATAAATATGCAATTTTAACGACTCAGAGATATTACACTATTTTTAAGAGTGAAACGAAATCTTACGTATCAATTTTTTTCTTATATTACTTTTATTTTTTCCTTATATTACCGTCCAACTTCCCGAAAAGGGTTATTTATTAAAATCAATTTGAGTGCCTCTATTACCTATCCTTAAGGTTGATTACTTTTCAATGTTTGCATGCTCACAAATTGAATTAAAAAATATTTGATAATGTATGCATACAATTTAAAACATTATCCTATCATTTAATATTCTCCTTACAACAATGAACAAACTACATTTTAAGTTAATTAGTATGTATATACATGCATCTAATTTTATAACATAGCTTGAAACTAATGAAAACTCATTCTTCCCATGCAATGCATTTATTATATATAAATAAAAAAATAGAGGGGTGCCATTTTTGGCCATTGACTTTGACTTTGTAATCAATGAACAAAACTGACTCATTTAATGATCCTTTCAAGTGGGTTTGGTACAATGGGAGATCTTCAAGAAATGGATAGGTTAGTGGGGTTGTTCCAAGTTAGAAGATATTTGAATTTGATTGAATTATTTGATCCAATCATATATATTAGGGGAAAAAACAATTTATATCATTGAATTCGATTAGGTATATCAATTTTTATTCCAAACTTTTAATTTTTTTCAAATCATAATGTTGTAATCCTTACCTTAAAATATTAATATACGTTTTTAACTTTTTCTATTAGACTTTTGTTTGAAAAATTATTATAAAAATGTATATTCTTGAGAGAGTTTCAAGAGATTTCTTTTAATGATCAAATTCTCAATTTTATGTTTGGCTTGATTTTTGTTCATATTATTGAGTTTTGAAAAACTTTTATGTACTTTCTTTCCTAAGAAAATAGTGCATAAATTTAACAAATATAGAATTGCAGCTAAAATAAAAACTATAATACTTATTTAAATTTAAGATTCAAATAGATTAAATTACAAATTAAAAGCATACATTAAAAAATAATAATGTCAAATTTAGGGTATAAAATGATGAGTTTGCTAAATTACTATTTATTAGACAATAATAGGTTTAATCTAATTTAACTCTAAGATATTTATTATGAAATAAAGATAAACGCTTTAATTAGAAAAAAACTTAGGTGTAGTTGGGTTGCACCCATCTATGTTCCACCTTTTGCTGTACCCAATTATAAGATGGCACGTGGCATTTTACTTTTTTTTTAAAAAAAATTATTTTTTTATTTGGGTAAAAAAATGGTATTGCTCCTGCATTTAAAAATCATGTTTATAATTTACTAGCATTTCACTGTCTTCTTATTTATAAAGAGTGAAATCATATACTTGTGGGTATAAATGGTTTTTAAACGATTGGTAAAAATAGATAACAAAGTATGAAATTTAGTGGTGGAGTGGTGTTTATAAGTTCAATTTTCAAAAACTAAAAACCAAATGATTGCCAAATGAGGTCTATTTTTTCTTTAGTTTTTAAAACTTGATTGGTTAAAAAAAAAATTGTAAAAAATATATAACAATGCAAGAAATTTAGAGATCGAAAAATTGTTTATAGACTTAATTTTTCAAAAACAAAAAATAAAAAATCAAATAGTTCCAAATGGGGCTTTAACTCATTAAGTTTTAATATGTAATAATTTAGTTATTGTACTTTGAAATTTATAACAATTTGGTCTCTCTCCCATGAAAAATCTAATCAAAATCAAATGTAAGTTCTTGTTATCTAATGACTTAAATTTTGATGTAGTTTATAAACACATTGAGTCCCCGAGTAGTTTATTTGTCATTTAAGAAATTCTTTTACATCTTTAAAAAGTTTCACGCTAATTAAATCGTTACAAAAAATTTAATTATTGGGATCAAATTATTACATGCTAAAGTCTGGGGACAATTGTTTAAAAACTGAAAGTACATGAACCATATTATCATAAGAAAAATGAATAGAAACTAATGTCTCATTTGATAATCATTTAAATTTTATTTGGTAACCATTTGATCTTTTCATTTTTTAAAATTAAGCCTATAAATACCACTTCCATCTATTGGTTTCTATGTTTTGTGTTATCTACATTTTAGGGTGTTTTCAAAATCCAATCCAAATCTTGAAAACTATAAAAGTTAGTTTTTGAAACTTTTTTTTTAATTTGGTTAAGATCAACTCAAATGTTTAAATAGGAAATATGAAAATTATGATCAAGAAATGTGAGAATACAAACACAATATTTAAAAAACTAAGACTCGATTTCATAACCATTTGACTTTTGATTTTTAGTTTTAAAGAATTAGCCCTATAACTTACATTGTACCTCTAAATTTGTTGTTTAGTTATCTACTTTTACTGATGTCTTAAAAAACCAAGTCAATTTTTTAAAATTAAAAAAGTTTGTTTTTTTTTTTTTTTTTTTAAAAAATTTGGCTAAGAATTCAACTATTTTACTTAAAGAAATATGAAAATCATGCTAAGAAATTGAGAGGAAATATGCTTAATTTTCAAAAACCAAATAGTTACCAAATGATACTTAAATGATTACCAAATGAGGCTTAAATGATTACTAAACAAGGCCATATTTTTTGTTTTTGGTTTTTGAAATTTAAGTTCATAAACAAAACTTTATCTATTGGTTTTAGTGTGTTGTCATATTTTCAAAAGTTTAAGTCAATTTTTGAAAACTAAAAAAAAAAAAAATTTAACAAGTTTATTTTGTTTTTAAAATTTGATTAAAAAATCAAATATTTTCTTAGAAAGTATGAAAACCACGATAAAGAAATGATGGGAGAAGAGAACAACCAAATTTTAAAAATTAAAAACAAAAAAGATCAAATAGTTATTAAATTGCATCTAAATAGTTATAAAATAAAGGTAGTAGATTAAATTCTGCTTGGGACCAAGAGTTATGTTGTTTAATTAATATATATATATATATATATATATAATTAAGCTTTTTAAAGAGTGAGACATAATCCTTCGTTAAATCCTATTTCAATATCCATTCAACTCTTATTTTTATTCCTTCACTTAATTGGATTTGAATGAATACTGAAATAGGAAATTTGAAAGAAAAAAAATGATTTGGAAAAGACATACAAAATAATAGTTCGTCTCAATCTTCGTCCTATCCAAAATTTTATAAAAAAAATTAAAAAAAGTCTGATGATTTGAATATGTCGTAAGATGAAATTTTGTTTTGGTCTCAATATTAATCTAATCTTGATCAGAGATATATTAAGATGAGTCATTAAAAAGTTAGATTGTGGTTATTTCTAACACTTATCCTCCCAGCAATGTTTAAAAATTAAAAGCACTTCAAAAAAATAAATAAATAAATAAATAAAATAAAATAATCCGGCGGCGGGCAGCAGATTTTGTTTGTCTTTCCACCCAATGGGAGTGTCTCCTTTTAAGCTGACTCACTCCATTGGGCAGTAATTGCAAGCTGGCAGTTAGTTGGGATAGTTTCATCCATTTAATACACAATATCACATTTCTCTTCCCCAAATTTTATGGAAAACTTTGTATGTTTATCTTACTACACGGATATTACTCCTATTTAATTAATTGTCATATCAATAATTTTTTAAAAACGTATCATGAGTAAGTATTATTAAAGTATTAGACATTTTCTCGCATATTTTCATCTAATCCTCCGATCCTATATTTATTTATCACGAGTACAATGAACTAATCATAGTCAACCTTATCGATCGTGTCACAATTGTCTTATGAAGAATGAATGCAACATCGATGCTAGAAAGGAATGCAAGTTGGTGGACCAAGTACAAATCTACCATAACATTTTAAAACTATCCATTACTGAAATTAAAAACTAACATAATCATAAAAGATAAGAAAGAAGTCAAAAAAAAAAAAAAGTTTTACCTTTTTTATAAATAACAAATTAGTGTTCCATATCATGGAACACCTCGTTGCTTGGACATGTGTGAGAAACCTTTCTAATTGAGATTGAAACAAAAATATAACCGAAGATGCAAATTGATACACACTTATTGATTTGAAGTTTAAATTGATACGATAGAAAGTTCATGGTTAAATCGACCCCAATCAAACAAGTTTTGAGCTTTAAATTTATGAAATTGAAAGTTCATAGTTAAAATTGATACAACGTGATGTGCCAAATTTATAGTAAAAAATGATTTTCCCCCTTAAAAAAGTACAATTCAAATAATTTTATCTTCTTGAGAACGAGGTCTCTCAATGGTGTCTATCATTTATGTCATTGTAAAGTTGAACAAGTTTCAATGATCAGTAAAGTAGGTGAAGGCCATTAACCACCGTGTAATTAAATATATAAAAAAATTATTGAAGATTATAAAGTCAAAGTCAAAGATTACATAAGCATATAAATAACAAGAAAAAAAACATATATCTTTTTTATCACTAGGTTTTGGGTCTAATTTCTATTTGGTCCTTAAATTTCAAAATGTTATATCTTTAATCCTTAATTATTGAGTTTGATTTCTATTTAGTCCCTAGATTTTAGGATTTACATTTTTAACATTGAATTTTCATTAAATATTCACTTTTAGTCTTTAGGGTTAATGTCCATTAATTAATTTAAAAGAATTAAAAGAATTATATATAATTAATTAGGTTTCACTATTCTTTTCATCACTATTAAAATCAATTTTAAAATTCACTTCACAATTATTTTAAATTAATCAATAGACATTAACGTCAAACATTGAAAGTGAGTATTTAGTTTAAAAAAATCGAAATTAAAAGAGCAAATTTTGAAGCTTAGAAACCGAATCGAAACAAAATAACAAATTTCATAGGTAAAAATTATAACATTTTAAAACTAATTAGAAACCAAATGAAAATAAGAAATATGTTTTGTATTGGTTTTTGAAAAAGAGATAACAAAAAAACAAAATGGGCAATCAAGCAACAATTCTATGTTTTAAAAAATGAAAAAGAAAAAAGAGGTTGCCATTGTTTTGCTATAAAAGAGCTGCCATGCCCTCCATTTTGTTCATCTTGGCTATGTATGTTTACAAAATGGCAAACATAAATATTCCAAGAACCATATTGTTCCTTTCTTTCAATGTGTTCTTCTTCTTCTCATATTGTGAAGGAGGAGGAGGAAGAATAATAAAAGGGATGTTTGTGTTTGGGAGTTCTCTAGTTGACAATGGAAACAATAACTTCTTAGAGAACTCAAGAGCTAAGGCTGATTACTTCCCTTATGGAATAGATTTTCCTCTTGGTCCCTCAGGAAGGTTTACAAATGGCAAGAATGTGATTGACCTTCTTGGACATTATCTTGGCCTTCCTTCTTCTATTCCGCCTTTTTTCGACCCTTCCACGAAGGGGAAGAAGATCGTTCATGGCGTCAACTATGCTTCGGGTGGCTCTGGAATCCTAGACAATACCGGCTCTATTGCGGTAAAGAGACTTTTTTTTTTTTTTTTATTATTATAAAAGAAAGTTATAAAGTAAAGACGTGTTTGAATTGAATTTTTAGGTGCTTGTAAAAACACTTACTTGAACATTTAAAAAAATCAATAATTTGTAAGTTTGGTTTGAAAATGGCTTTATTTCTTTATTTCTTATTTTTTTTCTATTTAAGAAACATATGTAGTGTTGAAGCAACATCCTTTAAAGGGTTAGAAACTCAAAATAAAGCATAAAAAAGGAAGGGTTTTGGTTTGAGAGAGAGATGGGGATGAGGTGAAGGATATTTTAAAGAGTGAAAGAGATGATTTTTATTTTAAGGGAAATGAATAGATGGAGGAGAGAGAAGGTTTCAATAAATGAAATTTAAGAAGGTGGTTAAATGCATTTTTTTATTTTATTATTTTCTTAAATTAAACCTCTCTAAATGTACTCTATGTATGTTTCTAAATATTTACAAAGCCACCTTTTTTTTCTAATATATTTTTTTTTCAACAACTATCTAAAAGATACCAAAACTTAAGCTACACAAACACCATAGACCAATCTAAGAGAATGCCCAAAATAACAAAAAATACATCAAAAGAAACACCAAAATGTACAAACCAAACATAATCATAAATAGGCTAAATTACATACAAAAAAAATCTAAACTTTTGCCATTTTTTTTTTAAAAAAACCCATATTCTTTCCAAAGTTTAATTATTACCCGGTTTCATAAATTTTCAAACCTAATTGAGATGAGTGTAACGATGAATTGATGCAAGACAAATCACTACCACACATCGTTTAGAGATCCCAACTTTCGTTTAACATTCTATATGTCCGATTTCTACTTTAAGAATATAATTTACAACGTTTATAAAAGGTTAAGATTGTCATGTCGGTGAAAGCTTATAAACATAAGCACCTATATATTGCTATTTGAGATCATCATCATCTTCTTAATGTTGTCCTTGAATTTTGTTGTAGGGAAATGTAATAAGTTTGAATAGACAAATAAAAAGCTTTGAGGAGGTGACATTACCAGAATTGAGAAGTTTGATGGGATGGAGAAATGGCAGAAGAAAGGGTTCATTGTTATTAGACAATTATTTGTTTGTTGTGGGATCAGGAGGAAATGATTATTCATTCAACTATTTTCTCACCAACTCTGACCCTCAACTCACTCTCCAAACTTTCACTGCCAATCTTACATCCACCTTGTCTTCCCAACTCAAGGTTTGTTTCCTTCCTCATCCACTGGAATATTTCCTTGATTTTGGTATATTTCGATTCTTGTGCTTTGAAAATTACGTTTATTTTTGTGTTGTATGTTTGATGACTTTTTAGTCTTTTCATTCTCATTTTTAAAAAACAAAACTAATCTCTATTTTGATTTTGGTACATTTTGATCTTTGTACTTCTCAAAATTATGTTCGTTTGTCCGGATGATGCTTATCTTAAACAATGACTACTTTTATTTTTTCGTTTAGAACTAATCTATCGATTTTGGTTTTCTTTTCTTTTTTCTTTTTTACATTTTACTTCTTATGCTTTTAAAATTTTTTTTATTTTTGTTTTATGTACTTTAAAGAAGGAACCTTTTTTGTCCTTTCATTTTTTAAAAAAACCAAATTGACTATTTTTTTTCCAGTTTCATGGATTTTTTTTAGGCTATAATAGAAATGTCGATACATCTCTCATATCGATATCAAATTCATGAAAATGTAGAAATATCAATGTAAATGCTGGCATGTCGATGAAAAAAAATTAATATCATGATAGGTATATGGGAACTGAAAGAATATTCACTCAGTAAAAAGTGAATTAAATCAGTAAACTCTCACTAAAACAGTTAGTTAGTTACATAACTCTATTTTTATAAATACCCTCTAATCGCGATGAAATCAGAATGTTCAACAAGAGAGTGTGCTTGAGAGTTAGAATACTTAACTTGTGATTTAGCTTCTTCTCCAAGGAATAAAGTCTTTAAACTGCTCTTCAAAGTGGATGTAGGTCAATTAAGACCAAACCACTTTAAACTGTGTTACATCTTCTCTTCTTCCTCTTATCTCTTCTTTCTTTCTTTCTAAATCTCGGTATTAGATATTGAGAATTCTTGTGTAAACATTGTATAAGTGTGTTTTGTGCGTAAAGAGATGTAGGTCAATTACGACCGAACCACTTTAAACTGCGTTGCATCTTCTCTTCTTCCTCTAATCTTCTTCTTTCTTTCCTTCTAAATCTTGGCATTAGATATTGAGACTTCTTGTGCAAACATTGAATAAGTGCAAATACTTGTTATATACTACATTTCAAACCACGTTGCAAATTCAAAAAGAACCAACTCTAAACTCACATTTTGGTGATAATTTCGGAAAGTAATGTATATATATTTTGAATGATTATGAGAGAAACTAAAGTTGTTAAGTTTTTTATTGATAAAAATGACAGAAGTTGTATAGTTTGGGAGCAAGGAAAATGGTGCTGATTTCAGTAAACCCATTAGGGTGTAGTCCAATGGTGAGAGCAAACAACAAAGGACAATGCATTGAGATACTAAACCAAGCAGCTCAAATGTTCAATCTCAACTTGAAGAACTTAGTGGATATCATAAAGCCACAAATGCCACTCTCCAACCTTGTCTTCCTTAATTCATATAACATTATCAATGACATCATCTCACAACCTGCCTCTAAAGGTATCCTACAAACTATTTATTATCATTACCTTTAAGGGTAGAAGAGAGTAGAAAGAAGATGAAAAAAAGTTAAAAATATATCGTTTTTCAAGTCATCTTGCTACATCACATTTAGTTAATTAAATATTATAATTTTATTAGTAGAGGTACCTTTTAAACCTATTCTTAAAATGATACAATCCCAAAGTTCAGAGTTTAAATTGATACAATTATTAGTTTAGGGTTTACATTGATAGAATCCTAAAATTCAAGTCTATAAATTAATATTTTAGTTGATATTTGTTTTTTTTTTCTTCTAATATTGAATAATCAATTGTGTTTTGTAAAAGGGAGACAGGTAGCCTAGGCCTAATATCATTGATGATGCCTGCCTGAATTTATTATTTTTAGGATATGGTTCCCTAATATTTAAGTCCATATCTTCAATTTGTTATTTGTAGGGCATGGTTCCTTAATCTTTAAATCAATTTATTAAATTTTATTGTTTTTGGTAATTTTTTAAAAGTTTGTTTAAACCAAAGAGTTAAAAAAGAGATTGTTGCTGAAAAATTATGATGGAAAAAGTTGTTTTTATTTTAGATTCATATTTAATATGCTATTTTAAATTAATATATAGCATATCAAAATTGTTGTACTCTTGAAGTGTTACCTTTGTTTTTTTTAATTATTTTTTTGTATAAATGTTTTTTTTTTGTTTTTTTTTTTTTAATTTTTAATTTTCTAATCATTCAAAACATATTTGTTTCTTTTAAGGTCACATTTTAAAAAACAGGAAGAAAAATTACAGACTTATTAAGAGCAAAGATTTAAATTTGTCATTTGAATTTTTACTAACAGTATTTTTAGAATGCAGTTTGCATGGTTAGAAACAGTTCACCCTTAAATATTTGTGTTTTCTACTATCCAAAAGCACTTTTCAGATAAGTAACAAGCATTCAAAATCCCCATCAAAATAATTGAGAAATATTTTGGTTTAGGATCCGTTTGGATTGATTGAGAAAAAAATATTTTTCAAAAAACTCATTCTTATTTAAACTCTTTTGATAAAATTTGTTTAAAATATACTTTAAAATCTATTTTGATTAGTTGCCAAATACCCTAATTTTTTCCAAAATGACTTATTTTTTAAATTAAACACTCGAAAATGTATTCCAAACACCTTTCATCCCTTGCAACAAATTCTTTTATTAACTATTCTTTACACACTTTCATTAGTCTATTATTGCACATTCCTTCTTTTCTTTTCTTTTTCTTTTTTTTTTTTTTTCTCATTTTCCATATTAACTTCTTATTATATCTCCTCAAACAAAATTTTTCACAAACTTCTCCATTTTACTCCTATCTACAAAATAGTTTTCTCAATATACATTTTCTTTCGACAACAATCTCTTACATTTTCTTTTCACAATTTTAATCATTCTCACCAAAGTGAACTTAGCTCAATAGTAATTGACATGCACTTCTTGATCTCTTGGATAATGAATTTCAATCCTTTGTCCGTGCAATGGTTGTACTAAAATAATAATAATAACGATAAGTACTACTCTCATTTCAAAGTCTTTTGATTCTATAGAGCTATTGAACAAAATGAATTACCTTAGTGAAACACACCTTCAATTGACTAAATATTAACACGAGTATTTTTCAGGTTTTATTGAGGCAGCTATGCCTTGTTGTGAGGTGCCATCTCTGAGTGAAGGTGGAAATGGAATTTTGTGCAAAAATGGAGGAAAAACTTGCCCAAACAGAACCAACCATGTCTTCTTTGATGGGTTACATCCAACAGAAGCTGTCAATGTCCTTATAGCATCCAAAGCTTATGGTTCTCAACTTCAAACTGAAGTTTATCCCACTAATGTTCTTCACCTTGCCAATATATAGAGATCTTTATCTCTCTATGTTTTACCTTTGTAAGCTACTAGTAAGCAGTAACATTATCACTTTATGTACCTACCTCAAGCTTTCATCATGCTGTTACAAGAGTCCAAAATGAAACATTTGTCTAAATCTCTTTCATCTCTCAAGAAAATATGGTGCATATCAGCAGCAGTGGGAAACCAAAACTTTCAACAGAGAAATTGCATTAAAGTCAGCTTTAGCAGCAAAATATCTCATATTTCCTTGTCTAAGGGAATGAGTGGGAAAAAAATGCACACAAAGCAGATTACACTTTGCATCCACAAGCTCTGTTCTACTTTACAAAATAATGTTATGAGAGGAGGTGTGAGGCCTAAAGGTGAAAAGAAAGGGAAAGAAGCTGTGTTTCAATTCCAGCTACCTATTTAGGAACAAAATGAATTGTTACAAAGAACATACTACACCACACAAGTCCTACCCATTCTTCAATCTCAAGCGGCCAAGCGGAGAAAGAAAACAGAACTCCATAGTAACCGCTCTACCAAATAACTCATTAATAATGTGAGAAAACTAACTATATCCAGATTTCCCCCAAAATTTGGTTGCATCTGTTTGGTGTGCAGTGGAGATGCAGTAGTAATGTGCATAAATTACCTTTCATTTCATGTGAAATGATCTTGTTTGAGGATTGCATCAAAATCTGGCAATAGTATTTCTTCAGATTTCCGTTTCCAGGTATCGCCATTTGCGGGGAAATACCACGACACTTGAGGAGAGACAGACATGTACATCTCTGTAACAAAATTGACAAGAAGTATGTAGAGAAATTTGTTGGTTTTTGCATTTGAGAATATGATATTTACATAACGAAACATCTCTTAATTGCCTGTGTGATTCTTTAAAACCTTTTTTTTGCTTCATCCCTTCATCCCAAAAATAAAAAGATATAAGGGAGTATACGCAGGAGAAATATGAATAATTACTAAAACAAAAGGGCAGTTGGTCATGAGTCTAACTACATACACTTGATTTATTTTGGTTGAAATCCTATTTTGGTACTTGGACTTGCCTATTTTCTGTTTTCGTCCCTAAACTTTCTAAAATTGTATATATGAACAAGAATCTAAATACATTTGAAAGCCTAAAAACCTAACTTACTACATGTGGCTTCAGATACTCGTTCCAATAGAATATTGATCATGAAAATCAACAAAAAGATGTATGCTTAAACCATCATAGGTTGGCCTAGTGGTGAAAAAGAGACATGGTTTCAATAAATGGCTAAGAGGTCATGGGTCCAATCTATGGTGGCCACCTACCTAAGATTTAATATCCTACGAGTTTCCTTGACACCCAAATGTTGTAGGGTCAGTTGGGTTGTCTTAAAAAAAAAAAAAAGAAAAAACCAAACAAAAAGATGTGCTTATACAAATTTCAGTTAAATAATTTATTTAAAAAAGATTGATGGTAAGGATTAAAATGATCTTTTTATGAGTTTAAAGACAACAAATTATTTGAAAGTTTAGGTACTAAAATGAAATAAACATTAAAGTTCGAGCCTCACGGAGTCAGGGACTAACATTGCCTAGGCCTAAGAGAAGGTAATTTCAGTGTTTTTTGTGCTAAAGAAAGCATTATGTAAGACCAATAGTCATGGAAATGGTAGGATTATTAGTAGAATATTAGTATGGTTATTAGAAGGGGCATTTTAGTAAATAGCTAGTACGTTGGTTAGTGCTTTTGGTTATAAATAGAAGGAGTGGGTTGAGAGGAAGGTGCGAAGAATTTTGTGGGATTTCCCTAATTGGGAATTTGGGAGAGTTTGACCTCTCGAAGAGCTAGTGGTTACCTTGTTACTTGTTCTTATGATATTATAGCATATTTCCTCATATTTTCGTATATTTCCATATTCCAATGTTCTTGAGTTTGCTGTGTGTTCTTGTTAGGAGGGATCCTAACACATTACTGCACAAAAGCTAAAATCTTAACAATTTTGTAGGTATGTACAATATGACAAAAGTTGGCAACAACATGACAGTATGACAAATGCTCGCAACAATAGAGAATAATTAATCAATCAACCAAAAACTATTCAAAATCTGTTAGCGAGTGAGCCCTGTCTATTGTGTTTTAATAACTGTTCGATACCCACACAAGTGTCTGATATATATTCAGTATTCAAATTGCTTAACAACTGTTCCAAAAATATCTATTGTGCATAACAAGTTTCCTATCCATGTCCAATATATGTATTGAACATTCATACTCAACCCAAACTAAAGTGTCATTGATTTGTTGATTATTGCCAATTTTCTAGAATTCAATTTTTGCTACAATGATAGGATACGTGTTTGTGACTCGTGTTCGTTTAGGCAAATGAAAAATTAATAGAATAGCAGAAAATGAACAGACAACTAATAATCTTTGATTACACATTTGGTCAGCCTTAAAAGTTTCCAATTAAATAAGTACCTGAAACAGAAGCAGGATCAGGTGATCTTGTATCATGCAAGACCACGGTCCCAGAAAGTATGGTTACAAATCCACAGAGTTCTGATGCAATGCTGCTAGCACTCTGACCAGACCAATCCTAAATAGTACAACAGGTATACAAATCAGTCTCTCCGAAAGACCAAACAATTTTTTTTAAAATTCTAGCAAAAATACCTTGAACATTATGACACTGGCGAAGATCGTGAAAGATGTGAACATTGCATAATGAATTGGCGAAACAACTGCAGTGTCAAATGTGTCCAAAGCCTGGGCCATCAATTTACATTGTTCAAAATTAGCACTGACTTACAATTAAGAGACTGGAAGGAGTATTTACTCCAAAACAATTATGGAATTTCAACAACTTTTGGGTATAACATGGAACCAGGGATGTCAATTTCAGTTTATTTTTCAATATTCACCTCCCCAATCCCCATCTTTGAAGAGAATGTATCGATTCTCGTTTATCTCATCAGATCTCATCCAACTAAAATGAGAAGTAACGTCATCTCCCATCTTTTTCTAAAGGGATGGTATGGTCCTTAGCACTTAATAACTTTTTCTCTTGCATTACCAACCTCTTTGAAAGTTTCGAGTTTATTAGGCATCCTACACCATTAGTAGTTACATTTTCGTAAGTTATAAGACAGACACACTACCAATCTTTCCATTTTGCAAACTATGGAGTAACTTGCATCATCATAATACCGAAGGTTTTTCAAAAGAATTAAATAAACATTGAAGAGAAAAATATATAATATAATACCCTGTTCTCATCAATGTTTCCTTAATTTTCCTTTACAGGCTTGAGAGTAACCAAGTACTATCCTTTTCTAAGCCCACAAAGACTAGGAAAGTACATCCCCAACTTTAGTCATTCCTCCTCATGGGGGTTGGCCATTCTAATAAATCAAGCCTCTCTTGAGTTCTCTCAAACTATGGTTCCAGGATCTATGCCCTCTCTTTCTATTTTTTCTCTTAATGTTTAAATCTTTTTTTTTGAATCTTTTGCTATTCTACTATCCTATCTTTTCTCCCACTCCCACACCATCCCCTCTAAAAAAATTAATTAAATTAAAAAATAAATAACTTTCCTGCTTATGTTTTAAAGTAGCGTTAAGTGATGAGCATATTTTCTCTCATTCTTGAAAGAAATACCAAAACCAGAAATTGAAAAGTTCACAAAGCATCACCCAACAGGAATAATTCTCCCATTCCAATCCTGTCAGAAACCAAAATCCACCCAAACAAAAAAGAACCATGCCCAAAAACAAAGCAAGAACCCCGCTAATCACAAAATAAAATCTACCAGAAAAACCTGATGGATGAAATAAGCCAAAGCATGCATTACTATCATAACGTTCCATAATATTTACCCCTATAAGAACTAATGTGATCCTTGTCTTATATAATTCCAACGACATTAAGCTATGCCATACATCGATGAATAACATAAAAATGATGGTTAAAATACCATTTTGGACTCTGTACTTTGATCCTAATGCTTTCAAATGTCCAATTTTGGTCGTTGTATTTTCACACACACTGTTAGCACTTCCTTTATAAATTATGAAAATATATTTAGTGTCCTTGGTAATGGGTTCTTGGACAAAAAGACTATTAGCATTTCCTTTGTAAATTATGAAAATATATTCACATTGTCCTTGGTAATGGTGAAATGCTTTTTACATAAGCACTTTTGTAACCAAACACCGAGCAAATTTTGAAAAGTACTTTTAATGGCTAAAAGTACATTATCACCATTCCAAATGTCATCCCAAACTTTACAGTTGAGAAAATTCATCTACAGATGAGGAAGATTATAACCTGATAAGAAAGGATTTTGCTGAGGAAGATTATCTAGTACATGTTTTAATGGTATTTGTTTGTTTCATTTATTTTTCTTCTTTTTTTGTTACAATTAACATGGTGGTGAGGTTTGAACTTCTGACCTGAGCTTAGAAGTAGGTGCTTAGCAGCTGACCTATGCTTATGTTAGCTGGTATTTGTTTCCTTAAGGCTTAAACATGACATATCGTGGAAGGCCAAGGACTCATGGAGGATTGATGACTGGCCTAGTATGATTGACTATGCTGGATTCAAGCCCTTGCTACAGAAATGTTATCAATTATAGGCCCTAGAAATAATTTGGAATTACATTCAGTATTCATGAGTCATGAGAATATTATTTGAACAAAAACAAGAAATAAACTTTTCATTGATATATGAAAAGAAAGTTCAAGAAAACGAACTCCCACAAGGAATGAAAAGAATCAGGAACCAAACCAAAAAGGAAGTTCCGGAAAAGAAAAAACCAATAACCCAGATAAACAATGAACAAAACACCCAAAGCAGAAACAGGCACAAAAATCCTGGAAGAAAACCATGACAGTGAAGAGCCACGGAAGCTAGACCAAAGAAAAGCATAATCAGTAACAAAATCACAGCACATAGGACAAAAGATTGAAGAAAAAACCATAACAAAACCTCTTGGAAGAAAAGTTTGAGAGATATAAGACAATATATTTTAGAAAGATGGAGTTATCTGCAAGAAGATTCGTGACAAGGATTGAACTCTGAACGAAAAGTCTGGGGTTTGACTAGAACACATGGGGATATAACTTTTTATCTAAAGAGGAGTTTGCTCATGTGCATGGAGCACCTAGCCAAGTAGAATTGTACTTTATGTGAACCAAGCATACTTAACCAGCTTTTCATTGAGAAAAATGAATGAATACAAAAGGTGCATATAAAACAACAACAGGCACAGCCAGTAACAAGAGCCACGTAGAAACTAACATTGTAAAAAGACCTAATTTCAGAAGCACGAGGCATAAAGGATAGTTACAAGATTTCTTGAAGATGAAGTATTAAATCTAATGCAAGGTGAAACCTCTCCCAAGTTCTCCTATTTTGTCTCAAGCCAAATCCCTCCACAATATGGCAAAGAAAGTAGCGTACCAAAGGACATGGCCCTTATCACAAAAGTGGATGGGAATTATCTCATCCATCATAAACCTACATGCTTTTTCTGAGCAAATTGAATGCCGAAGGACTCCAAAAAAAAAAAAAAAAAATCTCAGATCAAACTAGCAACATTGGAAATTCTGAAGGACATGCCAGGCACACCCATGGCTGATAGGCTTTGAGGCATGCTGCATAATTCAAATCAAAACACTTGGCTCAAGCACGTGTAGGGTCGGTGGATGTGTGCCTTCGAAAAATTACTCCGTCCGAGTGAAGGAAGAAGATGAACATTTGGCTCAAATGATCACATGAAAATCACATGGTTTCTTGAAGTATTGGTCTGGCTATTATCGGCTGAGCCAACCAAATGGTAGAATTGCTCATTAAGTATATACGCCATATACATCTACTGTGATGCATACGGTTGGATAAGATCAAGTAATACGACATGTTGTTAAGCACGTGCATGCATAGGAAAGCTGTGAAGAAACCACAAAAGGTATCCTTTCTAATAGGGTTATGGCCACAGATCATATGGTTAGATCCTTTCCTAATATGTTACAGAGGACTAGAGACCCATCATGGCTAAAAAGAGATTGAAAATTACAAATAAGCTTTTGAACTATAGCCATGGCATGATAAAAAATAATAATAATACAATAATAATAAATAAGTAACCCAATAATAATCATAACAGAACCATAGATTCGTTATAGGAGAGCTGCGAAGAAGTCAAAAGGTGTACTGCCCAAAACGAGCAAGAAAAGCTCTATATTCAATATTCATCAACACCATTATTATCTCAAACAGATTTAAACAAACTAAAAGTACTTATTACCTTATTTAAATAATTCAACTGAATAATTATGCATGAGATTGCGACCATTACAAAGACCCATGTTTGGAAGTGAGCAACCTGACTCCAACCCTCCATTGTGAGTTTTATTGCAATGCCAATAGCTTTGATGCTCATTACCTGCGAACCCATGCAGAAAGTTGATCTCTAACATAGAACTCCTTCGAAGTATAAATGAAGAGAATAATATCATTACAACTTTCATTAAACTGAAAGAAAAGAGTCCTTCATGGAGAAAATTTCTCAATCAAAATCATTAGACGGATTCAGTATGTAAAAGGCTAATGGAGACTGACCGTCAAGGATCCAATTATGGAACATATCCCAACATAAATGAGTATGTTTGTCTGTCCATAGCGGGGTTCGCAATATAACACCAGGAACAACACAATAGCTACTACTGAGGCCGTATAGAGAAGGAAAGCTGAACCAAACACATCAGAATAATCAAAAAGAAGCTCCACGCAGTAAGACACACATCATAATATGTTCAATAGTTTACTTGGTTGAGTCGCTAGTTCCCATATCTCATCCACTGAACTCGGAGTACGTTCACCAGGTGCATGGAGCACAATCATTGTAGACCCTACAACACATAAAACACACCCCAATACACCCATTTTCTGCAATTTTTCCTTCAAGAAAAAATGTGCAAGTACAGCACTGCCAACACGATAAACACAGAGGAAAATCATTTGGATAAAGCCCATTTTGACATGGAAGCATAAATTAAGAGTAATTAAATACAAGAAGACACTACAAGACCAGAAATTCAATCAAACCAAACCTAAATCAACATCAACATCTCATTGAAGCTTGTTTAAGTAAGAATTTACCTAACAATTATACTTATTGCTCCAAGTGGTGTCACGAGAATGGCAGGAGCATAAATATAAGCCACAAAATTGGAAAATTCTCCAACAATCACTGCAAATTGAACACAGGTTAAAGTAATGAATCAATTTTCGTTGCTTAAAAACTGCATGTGCACACCCAAAGATGCTCTAAAAAGAGTTGAAATGTTTGGAGATACTCTTTAAACTTAGGTCTAAGACTTGAAAACTTAATTAACTTAAAACCATTAACATCTCTCGGAGATTAGTGGAGTGGGCCATGAGTCCCAAGAGGCCAACAAATGAACAAATAAGAATGGAGAAACTGGAATTCCAGACAGTTTGAATTCAAAACTCACTGGTAATCATGCCGATCCACCAAAGGGGCTCTAATAGATACCCATATCCACCAGAACCTAAAATTCGTTAACCAGACAAATTCCATCAGCATAAACCCAAAGCGAAACACTGTGAACAGTGCAGCCTGCCAATCAGTAACAAAAGGAGAAACGACAATCTATATCCATAACCATTTTCAAGATAAACAAAACAAATCCTTCACGAACTGAATAACTGAAATTAATCACAAAAGAACAAAAATCAAATCGTCGGAATGTCAAAGCCCCAGAAACAGGAGCTTCTCCAACAAGTAAATTCAACGATTTCAATTAAACCAAGGATAATAACCCCATCCATACCACAGCTAAAATCAAATACAAAATTGAAGGTACCCCAGATCAAAAAATAACCCAAATTTTGGAGGGTCGAATTAAAACGAGGAAATGAAATCGAGAAAAACTCACTCGCTCGAGAACCCGAAGCACCAGCCCGACGAAGACCCAACTTCTTGATGATGAAGCTGGAGCCAATAAAGGCGCTGGACAGCATAGCAAGAAGGAAACCTTTCAGGTTATCATTGGGGGAGATGGAAGGCTCATGGGTGGTCATGGATTGCTGCAGATTTTCATCTAATTCCAAATTTTGCAGGCGAAAGAAGAAGAAGAAGAAGAAACACAGTGTGAACAAGGGGGTAGCTGCTTCCTCAAGGTGAAGAAGGATTTTTGTATTTGAGAAATTGGTACACGTTTTTCTCGAATGTTAGTCCAACAGCGAATTCCCACATTATTTTTCCCCTTCACTTCTCTCCCAATCATGAACGTTGAAGCAATTTCGCAGGCCACGCACTTCATTTCATTTCTTGGATCCTATTTTGGCTTCATGGTCCATCTATTTTGGTTCTAATTCTATTTCAGTGTATTTTAACTTCTATATGTTTATTTGATTTTAGTTTCCTTTTAAATTTATAAAAATGAAACAAAAAAATTTATAAATAATAGTAAAATATGAAAGTTGATATACTAATGTATGTCTATTACCATCATAATAGACCAATCTACTACAATGATATTTTGTTATTTTGTCATTTAAAATAATTCTACTTTTATTTTTAGTTGCTTGTTTATGGTATAGTTTTTTTGAAAATAAATTTTCTTGTATCAATTTCAATTCTAAACTTTCATTAAATCGTACCTTAAACTTAGATAAATATTGTAAATTTAATCCCTTAATAAGTTTTTATTCCAAATATCATTAAAAACTTTTCTCTTTTCCGATTAGAATGAGTTTAGGAATGAGCATAAAAATGTTAGACTAAAATCAATAAACCCAATTATACAATTGTCTAGCTCATTACTTTTTCAACCATCATTTAGTCTTTTTAAAATATATATATATATAGAAATTTTAATATCAAAACACGCGCTAGGAAAAGTTTTTTGTGATTATCCGCCATAAATGATGAATTTTTTATATATTTGAAAATAGTTTAATTCATTTTACTATATTTAAAAACTCAAATTATATAATATTTTATTTAAATAAAAATTGTATTGAAAATGTGATTAAAAAATTATTTGGTTGAAATTAAATGAAAAATGGTTAAAAAATAAAAACAAGATAGAGATACAACTCCATCCCCGTGAGAAATTTTGTCCATCCCTACCTCCTTTCACCTCATTCTTCGGATTGACTTAAGATAAAATTATTTATAAAAGAAATTCATTTTTATTTAAACTATTTTGATAAAAAAAAATTTAGAATATTTTCAAAATTTATTTTGAGTGGTTACCAAAAACTCTAATTTTGTTTAGAATAACTTATTTTTTAAATTAAATATTTGAAAATGTATTCCAACCACTATTCTAATTTATAGAGGTTAATAGTCAATGCTTATCCACTCAGGGTTTAAGTTAGAGTGCATGAACATGAACCAAACCGAAAAAACAGGACCGGTTCGGCCGACCCACTTATACCGTAGTACTGGGTTCCGTTTTCACCTTTTTCACTCGCATTCTCATTCCAATCTCTCTCTCAGTCGTCATTCGCGCCGGCGCAGGTCGCATTCGCCGTTCGCCCTCCAAACTGGTTTCGCTGGATCTCATTCGCCCGTTTTCTTCTTTCTCTGAGTTATTGAATACATTTTGTGGTCACTTCTTCCTTTTGTGATTGTGGATTTTGGTTTTTTTGGGTTATTTCACACCGTTCAACTCCACCTCTATCTCTCTCTCTGTTCTGTCTGGTAAAGAATCAAGTCGTGTGATTGTTAGACAAATGAAGAAGTGGGTCTGGTAAAAAATGGGGAAGCTAAGAGGAACTTAGAATGCAATTGGAGGAGGAAAACAGAATCCATTGAAGAAGATGAATGAGCAGCAACTACCGAACAGAGGAAAAGGTGAAGAAGCCTTTAGTTTGTTCTAACAGAACGAACCCAATTTGTACCACAACTGTATTCAGCTGCAGTGCAAGCATATTGCACTCATGGCTTTGTTCACACTGCCATTTCATTCGGAATCTTGTCTTCAATAAGCTTTCGCCGCCGTCTCATCGGGGAAGTCAATGCACAGGCAAGTAAAATTCTCTCCGGGTCATGATAGCAGTTACAGATGCCCTACTAACCTAGTATCTCCTCTCCATTTCCTCAGGTTAAGCTCTCGTTTGGGATCAATAGCTGGCTCGATATGTAGATTCAGGCCCCACGAACATGTAAGCATCTTTAGTTCGGAAGTATGGCCGGATTTTATAAATTTGAATTTGTTATCTTGAAAGACGAAGAAAAGAAGGGAGGTCACTTAAGGGGCCAGCTGATTCAGTTAATGCATAATTTTCCTTTGGAGAATTGCTAAACATGGCAGTTATTCAATGAACTTATATTTAGTTCATTTGGTTTAGCATTTCTGCAAATTAGTTATTGTTAAATACTAGGTTGGCCATCGTGTAGGGTCAAGTAGTTGTATTGTGAGATTAGTCTTGCCTGAACATATAGGAATTCCCATTGGATTTTGTGAGTTCTTATTTATTCTCCTTACTACTATCAATAGGTGCGAAAAAAGGATGCTAGCAAATTGGTATTCCATCGGGCTCTTCTCATCTCCAAGGGTAATCTATGGAAAATAAGTTGTTTGAATATGTCATGTTTTTCAGGACGAGTGATTCGATGGTTTTTTTTGACATAGTATGTATAAATCGGTCTTCTTACATCTGTTTACAAATTACAACTTTGGCAAAGAGTTTGTTCTAGGCCATGTTTTCTGGTAGAATATACAATCAAATTTCATGTATGACATATGTTATAATACATATTTTACATGTTTATGTATCATTGTCCTTTATCGTAATTGTACATACCTAGTCTAGGGTTTTCCTTGTTCCCTGTATATGTGTAACTTTCTTGTGAATAATAGTACGAGAATATATTCTAAATTACTCAGTACATGGTATTAGAGTTTCTAGGGTTTAGAATATTCGTTTGATGACTACCCTCTCACAAAATTAGGGTTTTAGTTTAGGTCACAAAGTTCAAGTGGCTGTTTGTTTACATCGCTCACCTCAGGAGAAGTGTTGTTGTCATTCGTTGTCGTCTGTCTTCGTCGTTGGCTGAAAAACGCCGCCCGTGAGGCTCAATTGTCGGCGGAAGGAAACTGCTCCGTCGCCACGAGCTAGTGCGTGGAAGCTTCGTTTCGTATTCCAATGGTTGGGTTCATCTTGGGTCCTCTCCCCCGATCAGTTTGTGCATTTGGTTCCATCGAAAACTCTTTGGCCGTGAAGATATTTGAAGAATACATCTTTGTTTCTAGGGTTTGTGGTTGTTTTATTCAATTTTGTGGCTGTTTTGATCATGTGGAGTGATTTTACCCTAGTTTTGTATTATGGTTCTTTATTTTGGTTCTTTATTCTCGTTCCATCTGTGAGATCTACGGTTCGTGTGTAAATTCATTATGGATGCGATGAAGAATTTGGTAGTATCTAATGTGATTCCCCCAACCTCAAAGATCACATAACATAAGTTAAATAGATCTAATTACTATGATTGGCGTTTGACAGTTCTGTTTTATTTACGAAGTATGGATATGGGTAATCATATGACTGCAGATCCACCAGAAGATGATAAGAAGAAGAAGGATTGGCTTCGTGGTGATGTTCGACTTTATCTTTAGATCAAAAATTCCATTGAGAATGAGGTAATTGGTTTGGTCGATCATTGTAATTCTGTGAAGGAGCTCTTAAAATTTTTAGAATTTTTGTACTCGAGTAAAGAGCAAGTCCATAGATTGTTTGAAGTTTGTATGTAGTTCTTTCATGCCGAACAGATCGCAGAATCTATGACCAACTACTTTATGAGACTTAAGAGAATAGCTGCTGAGCTTGCTTTGTAACCTTTCAACCCAGATGTTAAAGTTCAACAAACTCAACGAGAAAAGATGGTTGTTATGATCTTTTTGAATGGACTTTTACTTGAATTTGGAAGGGCCAAAACACAAATTCTTTCTGAGTCTAAAATCCCATCATTAGAAGATGCTTTTAGTCGTGTTCTTCTCATTGAGAGTTCTTAATCCAGTTTGTCTGTTTCTCAACCCAACAGTGCTCTTATTAGCAAGAATAATAACCCAGAGTCTCTAGGGGATGGATAACAATTTTCAAGAACTAATTATGATAATCGAAAATCAGATTCTCAGGAGATTGTCTGTAACTATTACTGTAAGCCTGACCATTTGAAATGTGACTGTTGGAAGTTGTTGTATAAGAATCAACGATCTCTGCATGCTCAGATAGCTTCCAACAGTGATATGACAAAGAAGTCGGTTACCATTTCCGCAGATGAGTTTGCTAAATTTCAGATGTACTAGGACTCATTGCAAACATCACCTTCATTTAATCCTACTGCCAC
The DNA here is from genome assembly GCA_030954485.1 of Citrullus mucosospermus. Taxonomy (NCBI): domain Eukaryota; kingdom Viridiplantae; phylum Streptophyta; class Magnoliopsida; order Cucurbitales; family Cucurbitaceae; genus Citrullus; species Citrullus mucosospermus. Next base: position 9,587,995 of record CM062063.1, on the reverse strand, counting down.
CATTGCTGACACAGGTAATACGAAATGTCTCCTTACATTATCTACCAAATGGGCCATAGATTTTGGTGTCACAGCTCATATGACAATTAATTCTAGCTTATTTTCTCCACTATTATCCCTTGGCTCTTCCCTATCTGTTACTTTGGTAGATGACTCAACATCCTCTGTTCTTGGTTTTGGCACCATTAACCTTTCCCATCTTTTTTTTTTTTTTTGTCTTCTGTTTTACATTTGCCTCAACTATCCTTTAATTTAATTTCTATTAGCCAACTTACTCATGACCTTAACTGTGTTGTCTCGTTTTCTCCTAGTCATTGCTTGTTTCAGGATCGTATGACGAAGAAGATTATTGGTAGAGGATATGAGTTAGGGGGCCTTTATTTTTTATCACCAAATGCGAAAGTTGTGGCTTGCTCAGGAGTTACATCTCCGTTTGAAGTTTATTGTCGTTTGGATCATCCGTCTTTGTTTGTGTTGAAGAAACTTTATCCAGAATTTTGGTCTTTGTCCTCTTTGAATTGTGATTCGTGTTAGTTCGCTAAATTTCATTGTCTTAGTTCTAGTCTTAGAGTCAATAAACGAGCAAGTTCTTCATTTGAATTAGTTCATTCTGATATTTTGGGTCCTTGCCCAATCGTATTCCGAACAGATTTTCGTTATTTTGTTACTTTTGTTGACAATCATTCTCGTTTGACTTGGTTATACTTAATGAAAAACCGTTATGAGTTGCTATCTCACTTTTGTGCTTTTCATGCTGAAATTCAAAATCAGTTCAATGTCTCTATTAAAACTTTGCGCACTAATAATGCTGGCAAATATTTTTCTCATGTGCTTGGATCTTACTTGTGTGAATATGATATCATTCATCAATTATCTTGTGCCGACACTCCATCCCAAAATGGAGTTGTTGAACGAAAGAATAGGCACTTACTTGAAACTGCACGTGTATTATCCTTTCAAATGCATGTTCCAAAGCAATTTTGGGCTGATCCTATTTCAACCCCTTGTTTTCTGATTAAGAGAATGCCTTTGTCTGTTCTTAATGGTGAGATTCCTTATCGTGTTCTTTTTCCTACCAAATCTTTATTTCCTATTGCTCCAAAGATATTTGGTTGTGTTTGTTTTGCTCGGGATGTTCATCCTCATCGTACCAAGTTAGATCTCAAATCCTTGAAATGCATATTCTTAGGTTATTCGCGTGTTCAAAAGGGGTATCGTTGTTATTGTCCTACTCTTAACAGGTACCTTGTCTCTCTTGGTGTTACGTTTTTCAAAGGTATGCCTTTTAGTCCATCACCGACGAGTTCATGTCAGGGGGAGGATGACGATCTTTTTATCTATGAGATTACCTCTCCCACATCATCATCTACTCTGTCTTCATCTGTGTCTCTTCCTTCTCGCCCACCCACTACTCAAGTCTACTGTAGGAGACTTCCACAACAACCTTCAAGCACATGTCCTACACCAATGACTTCTTCGACAATTGATCTAGGACCCAGTGATGATCTTCCATCGCCCTTCGAAAAGGTAAACGCAATTGTACTTACCCTATTTCTTCGTTTGTTTTGCATCATCAGTTGTTCTCGCCCACATATTCTTTTCTAACATCCCTTGATTCCATCTCTATTCCTAACTTTGTTCATGAAGCTTTATCTCAACCTGGCTAGTATAGTGCAATAATTGAGGAGATGATTGCTTTAGATGATAATGGTACTTGGAATTTAGTCTCTCATTCTGTTGGAAAGAAGGCAATTGGATGTAAATGAGTGTTTGCTATCATGGTTAACCTTGATGGAACAGTGGCTCGATTGAAAGCTTATCTTGTTGCTAAAGGTTACGCCTAAATCTATGGGATTGATTATTTAGATACGTTTTCTCCAGTCTTCAAATTGAACTCCATCAGACTTTTTCTTTCCATGGTTGCTACCTATAATTGGCCTTTGTATCAACTTGACATAAAGAATGCCTTTTTGCATGGTGATCTCCAGGAGGAAGTTTATATGGAGCAACCACCTGGGTTTGTTGCTCAGGGGGAGAGTGATAAAGTATGTCACCTTCGACAATCTTTGTATGGTTTGAAACAGAGTCCACGTGCATGGTTTGGTAAGTTTAGGCAAACACTTGAACATTTTGGTATGAAGAAAAGTACGTCTGATTATTCTATCTTTTATCGGCAATCTGATAATGGTATTACTTTACTTGTTGTATATGTTAATGATATTGTTATTACTAGAAATAATGTATTGGGTATAACTTCTCTCAAGACTTTCCTTCAGGGTCAATTTCATACAAAAGATTTGGGACAATTGAAGTACTTTTTGGGTATTGAAGTAATGAGAAGCAAGAAAGGTATTTATTTGTCACAACGAAAATATGTACTTGATTTGTTGTTGGAGATAGGAAAATTAGGAGGCAAACCACGCAGTACCCCGATGATACCAAATCTGCAACTTACTAAAGAAGGAGAATTATTTAAAGATCCTGAGAGATATAGAAGATTAGTTGGGAAATTGAACTATTTAACAGTGACACGACTAGACATTGCTTATTCTGTAAGTATTATAAGTCAGTTTATGTCTTCTCCTATAGTGGACTATTGGGATGTAGTAGAACAAATTCTATATTATTTGAAAGCTGCACCTGGACGTGAGATCTTATATAAAGATCATAACCATACAAGAGTTGAATGTTTTTCAGATGCTGATTGACCTAGATCTTCGGAAGATAGGAGATCGACTTCTATATATTGTGTCTTTATAGGAGGAAACTTAGTATTGTGGAAGTGTAAGAAACATAATGTAGTTTCATGTTCGAGTGCTGAGTCAGAATATAGGGGCATGACACAATCTGTGTGTGAAATAGTGTGGATATACCAACTATTATCTGGGATTCAGTGTTACTGCCAGCTAAATTATGGCGTGATAATCAAGTTGCACTTCACATTGCATCTAACCTAGTGTTTCATGAACGGATGAAACATATGGAAGTGGATTGTCATTTCATTCGTGAGAAAATACAAGAAGGGTTGGTGTCCACAGGATATGTGAAGACTGGAGAACAATTGAGAGGTATTCTTACCAAAGCTGTAAATGGAGCAAGAATAAGCTATCAATACAACAAGCTTGGCATGATTGACATATTTGCTCCAGCTTGAGGGGGAGTGTTATAATACATATTTGACATATTTATGTATAATTGTCCTTTATTGTAATTGTACATACCTAGTCTAGGGTTTCCTTGTTCTCTATATATGTGTGACTTGATTCTGAATAATAGTGTGAGAATATATTCTAAATTACTCAGCGGATTATGATGGCGTAGTTTTCTAAAGTTCCTTAATTCATTTGGAAAATGATATATTAATGTTTCTGTGTAGGTAGCGAAAATTTGGGAAATGGAGCAAAGTCAACTATGTTCATGCAGAAGCAGATTGTCGATGCACTTCTTCTGGGTGATAGAAGTAGTGCATCCAACCTGCTTATGGATCTTGGCCAGGAAAAGCACTCTTTAACTGCGGATAGTTTTGTTCACATTTTGAGCTACTGTGCAATATCCCCTGATCCACTAGTAGGTTTTGTGTTCTTTGTTATCCTCTATTTTCTTTTTTTAGAATTTAAGGGTGTTGAGAAAGCAAGTTTTGTTTGCATTATGATTCAATATCACCATGAATAAGCTACAAACGGACAATGGTAGTTGGCATCTACCCATTACACGGGCTAGTCCAGGGAAAAAAATGAATTGAAGGTATTGTGTTTATACTGCACATCAGTATTTATTTGCGACTGTGTGCGTTGCATTGTAATTCTACTGTTATGTATTGTATGTACTTGAGAACATTGACTATAAATGGGAGCTGAAGCTCAGTATTCATAAGACAGACTTTACTCACTGATGTAATACCAAACGTGAGAAAAAATTCACAAATGAATTTATTGCTTGCTTACTGAAGAGTTCAGCCTATTATTTATAGGCAACAGGTTTAACAACCTAACTAATTGTTTAACAGTTTATCAACTAATATCTAAATAACTTTAGAAATTACAGACTTATTAAAAGTAATTAGTTAGTTGCTTATTTAATACATCATATTCCACCCCTCTGAAATTAAACTTGCCCTTGAGTTTTAATTGGCTAGCTAGAAGAAATCTGGGGCATTCTAAGGATGAATGTCAGCTACATTGAAGACAAGGTTGATGTGTAAATCTGATGGTAGTTCTAAGCGGTAGGCGTTGTTGCCATAAGCTCGGAGAATTTTGAAGGGGCCTAATTTCCTATTCTTCAATTTGTTGTATGTGACCATTGGAAATCTGCTCTTCCTTAGGTGTATCATTACTAAGTCTCCCTCTTGGAATGTTTGCAAACGTCTGTGCTTGTCAGCCGCTTTTTTGTGTGAAGCATTTGGTTGTTCAATGTTTGCTTGGACTTCTTGATGAAGGCGAATAATTTTTTCTGCCATTTCCTCGACTTCGTTACTAAGATCAGCAGAAGATGGAAGTTTAGCGAGGTCTACTGTTAAAGGCAAATTTAGTGTATACAATCCCAAATGGGCACTTCCCTGTGGATCGATTCTTCATGAAGTTGAAGGCAAATTCTGCTTGAGCTAGAATTAGGGCCCATTGTCTTGGATGATCTCCATATAAGCATCTAATTAAATTTCCCAATGTCCTGTTGGTGACCTTTGTTTGGCCATCAGTTTGAGGATGGCTTGTTGTGCTGTATTTAAGAGAAGTGTTGAACTTTCGCCATAATGTTTTCCAAAAATGACTTAGGAACTTAACGTCCCTATCTAAAACTATGGTTTTGGGTATACCATGGAGTCGAACTATTTCCCTAAAAAAAAAGATTAGCAATATATGTAGCATCATGTGTTTTTCTACAAGGAAGGAAGTGTACCATTTTACTAAATCTGTCGACGACTACCATTACTGAGTCGTGTGCCTTTTGTGTTTTGGGTAGTCCAAGAACAAAATCCATGGAGTGGTCCTCCCAAATGGAGGTTGGAGTTGGGAGATGAGTGTAAAGTCCTGCATTGGTTGATGTCCCTTTTACCGTTTGGCAAATGAAGCAACGTTTGATGAAATTTTGGACATCTTTTCGAATTTGTGGCCAAAAGAAGCGAGTAGAAACGAGGTCCATAGTTTTTAGAGATACCAAAACGTCCGGCTAGGCCACCCGAGTGTAGGTCTTTGATTAATGTCTCTCGAAGAGATGTGTGAGGAATGCATAGACACTCTCCTTTGAACAAAAAATTACCGAATATGTGATATTCACACGAGTTAATGTTGTTGGAACAATGATGCCAGATTGTTCCAAAATCTTTGTCTAGTGAATAAAGTTTGGGTCGGTGGTGGATGCTGTGATTTCCCCTGCTAGAACAGTTAATAATTCTTCTTTCCTACTAAGTGCATCTGCTACTTTGTTGTCTTTCCCAACTTGATGTCCTATAACAAAGTCAACTCTCTGTAGAAAGGAGAGCCATCCGGTATGCATTCTATTAATTTGTTTCTGTGATTGTAAGTACTTCAAAGAAAAATGATCAGCGAGAAGTATAAATTCTTTACACAGTAGGTAGTGTTCCCATTGTTTTAAAGCCCGAACTAGAGCATAAAGTTCTTGTTCATAGATACTCAAATTTTGTCATGGTAAACTTAATTTCTCACTAAAGTACTCTATTGGATGGTTATTTTGGGATAACACTGCTCCTATTCCTACACCACATGCATCTACTGCTACTTGGAAGGGGATAGAAAAGTCAGGGAGTTTTAGAACAGGGTTGTTAGATAGAGAGTTTAATTTTGGAGAAACTTTCATCTTTTTCTTTATCCCATTTGAAGTTATTTTTTCGAAGGCAATCTGTAAGTGTTGCAGCTAATGTACCGAAGTTTTGAATAAATTTCCTATAAAAAGATGCAAGGCCTAGAAATGATTGGATCTGTTTTATAGAAGAGGGTTTTGGCCAATTAGAAATAGCTTCTATCTTTATAGGGTCAAGTTTAATTTGAGAAGTAAATTTTTGTAGTTAAAAAAACACATTTATTTTTCTGTTTATATGCAAGTGATTTGAAGACAAGGTGGACAAAACAGTGTGAAATGGTGCATATGGTCTTCTAAATTGTTGCTAAAAACAAGTATATCATCGAAATATATAACTACAAATTTATTAAGGAAAGGAAGAAAAACCTTATTCATCAACCTCATAAAGGTGCTTGGGGTGTTGGAGAGACCAAATGGCATAACTGACCATTCGAAGAGTCCTTCATTTGTTTTGAATGCGGTTTTCCATTCATCACCCGGTTTTATTCTGATTTGATGATATCCACTGCGAAGATCTAGCTTAGAAAAGATATTAGCACCACCCAGTTGGTCTAGATCATTAATTCGTGGATAAGGAATCTATACTTGACTGTGATTCTATTCATGGCATGGCTGTCCACACACACGCACCAACGACCATCCTTTTTTGGGGTGAGAAGTGTGGAAACTGTGCATGGACTGATGCTTGGTTGAATGCATCCTTTCTTTAGGAGTTCTTGAACTTGGTCGTGTATTATTTTATACTCCTGAGGGCTCATCTTGTGATGAGGGAGATTGGGTAATGTAGCTCCTGGGATGAGATCTATTCGGTGCTGTATGTCGTGCAATGGAGGTAATCCTGCAAGTGGTTCAAGAATGTTGGGGAAGTTTTTAAGTAATTCTTTCACCTGTTCTGGGAATTGTTCCTAAGGACTGTTTTCTGCATCTCCTTTTACAATTAATCCCCAAATCTCATAATCCTTCTCTTTGATGAATTGTTTTCCTTATATAATACTAAATAGTTGTCCCATGGTGTCTTTGGTAGCTGTAGAATATGGTTTATATAATGGTAGCAGGACAATTTTCCTTCCATGCCACGAAAATTCATAAGTGTTCTCCCTGCCTTTCTGTAGGACCTGCACATCATACTACCACAGCCGACCAAGTAGGATATGGCAGGCATCCATATCAAAAACATCGCAGACAATTTGGTCATTGTAATTGTTGCCAATGGAGAATTGAACGGTGCAAATATTGGATACTTGAGCCTCTCCACCCTTTTTTATCCAAACCTATTTTATAAGGATTTGGATGAGGTTCCATTGGAAGATTAAGGGCATTAACCAATTTTTTGAGACTATTCTCAGAACTTCCACTATCAATGATCACATTGCATATCTTTCCTTTAACTGTGCATCTTGTCTTAAACAATGCATGTCTCTAAGGATGAGAATCTGTCTTTGGTGTGAGAAGAATTTTTTGTAGAACACATGATAAATTTTCTCCCTCATTCGGTTCCAAAAAACCAACTCCTTCACAATCTTCCTCTGTTTCTTGGTCTTGAATTGTTCCTTCTTCTTCTATGGCTACTGTCCTTCAATTTAGGCAATTGTTGGATAAATGTCCATTTTTCCCACAATGAAAGCATTTTCCGAGCGTGGGACAGCCTTAAGGGTTGGCATTTTATTTTGCTGATCCAACAGTTGGGTCCTTTTGATTCATTGGGGCTTCTTCTTTGTTCTTGAGAAGTGGTTGCTCCTTTTTTTGTTCCACTCGTTGGCGCTTCGCAATGACACCGTCTGGTGTACTTTCTTGATTGAGATTCATTCATTTTTCTATTGCTTCAACTAGCGAAATGACATTGGCAAGGAGTCCTAAAGGCTGCAGCTTTACTTTTTCTTTAATGTCTGAACGTAGTTCTCGCACAAACCGTGCTATTAGATGTTGCTCACTTTCAGGTAAGTTGGTTCTTGCTCCTAGCCGGTAAAAATCCTCTGTATATTGATTCACTGTTTTGGTCCCTTGGCGCAGATTTTGGTATTGATTGTAAAGGATTTGCTCGTAATTGGTGGGCAAGAATCGATCCTTCATTAGTCCTTTCAATCTTTCCCAACTTGAAATGGGATTTTTCCAACAACAGTATCGATTGACCTCCAACTGTTCCCACCATGCAGAAGCACCAGCACGAAATTTCAAGGCCACCAACTGCACCTTTTTGTGTTCAGGTGTATTTGCATATTTGAAGAATCGTTCTACATTTTTAATCCATTCCAAGAATTCTTCTATATCTCTCTTACCATTGAACGTGGGAATGTCTAACTTGACTCTATACTCATTTGGTTCATGATGTATAGCAGCCCTCCAATGTCTGATTTGTTCTTCATCTTCTCCTTCTGCACTTGAGGAATCACTGACTTGTTGACTTCTCCTATGGTAAGCTTGAAATCTTGGACGATCTTGATTAACTTCTTGTAGTTCTTGGAGGTTTCTTGGATGATTGAACCGCCGCCCATTAAGATTCTGTCGTTCTTGTGGAAAATAATGAGTCTTGGCTGGTTTTCATGGTTTTGCGGTGGTAATCAAATGACTTGAACTTCGGTGGCAATCTCTTCCATTCTCACAGACATTTGCTCTAACAACCTATGAATACCACCAATGGACCCTTCAACAGATAGCATGCGTCTTGTTAAAGTTCTTGGTGATAGGGCGGTAGAAGAACCTGCCTCTTTGTTGGTAGTTTTGGGGTAGTTGCCATTGTTAGGCTTCTTACCTGCCATCAGATCCAAGGTTCTACTTACTCTGATACCACTTTGATGTAATACCAAACTTGTGAGAAAATTCACAAATGATTTTATTGCTTGCTTACTGAAGAGTCCAACCTTTTATTTATAGGCAACGGGTTTAACAGCCTAACTAATTATTTAACAGTTTATCAACTAATATCTAAATAACTTTAGAAATTACAGATTTATTAAAAGTAATTAGTTATTTGCTTATTTAATACATCACTCACCCAGTTCCTTAATGATACCTGTCCACTTTCCTCCTCTCTCTACATTTCTCTGCCACCACAACTAACTCACTCTCCGCCTTGAAAACCAAGAAATGAACCTTCTTCTAACCATAGCTAACTAATATTATAGTTTTCACTTTTCAATTTAGTCCTCATGTTTTTCTAGCTACAGTTTCACTCTCCTCAAATAAGTAAAACTGGTTGGGGTTGAATTTAAAATAATGTGCTGTCATTTTGCATCTATCTAGGAATGTAAAAAATCATTTGCTTATGACATGCTTGCATTTCACTTGCTTGTCTTATGCTAGTGTGGGAACGCAAGAATGATGACAACCTTATTACTTTCTATAGACTGATGAGTGTGCTGAAGCCTAAGGCTACACACACACACATATGTATATGTATATGTATATGTATATGTATATGTATTTATATATTTGTTTCTTCTTCTTGTAGTTTGTCATGGAGACTTGGAAAATAATGGAAGAAAGAGGAATTTTCCTAAATAACAAATGCTCCTTACTTATGGTAGAAGCACTCTGTAAAGGGGGTTACTTTGATGAGGTATAAGCATATTCTCTATGCTAATATTTTATGCAATCTTTTCCCACACATCCAGTTGCAGTAATAACAATAATTTTCTCCTGTTGTAATGATACAGGCATTTGGTCTAATAAGTTTCCTAGCAGAAAGTCATGTCATGTTCCCTGTTCTGCCTGTGTACAATTGTTTCTTGAGAGCCTGTGCCAAAAGTCAAAGTACGGTTCATGTTAGTCAATGTTTGGATCTTATGGATCACAGAATGGTTGGGAAGAATGAAGCTACATATTCTGTGCTACTCGAGGTCTGCAAGGAGCCTGATTCCCTGTCATTTTTATAAGCTTTATTTCAAGATCATTTATTTCTTAGATTTCTTTTGAACTGGTGATCATCATGAAGATACTTGAAAGTCCTCTTATGCATTTTATTTTCTACACCAATTGGATCAATCATAGGCATCTTAGTGTCAATCTTGTCGGTAAACATAAATTAAAATTTGTTGTGGATATGATTCTAAATTTCTAAGTGTATACTTAACTGTCCATGCACCCTTGTTTAGCGTGATAAGAACATATTGATTCATTAAAGAGTATCTTTATAGAATAAAATGGATCGTGGGATTGGTTCTACTAGTCATTGATCTCTTTTAAATACTCTCTCCTGTTTCAATCACGTGAGGCCTTTTGGCAGGAAGGTTTCTGTTTTAAGAGTATTGCCATATCATATAAGTACCTGTAATTTATGATGATCATCCTTGTATTGCTGTTTTGAGAATTTATTTTTGATGCGGTGGATCTGAACTCTCTTAATGTATTTATAGTTAATTAATATAATACTAAGCTTTCTTTTCTCAATCAGCTTGCGGTTTGTCAGAAGAGCTTGTCTTCTGTGCATGAAATCTGGACAGACTTTGTAAAAAATTACAGTCCAAGTGTGTTATCTCTAAGAAAGTTTATATGGTCTTACACAAGGCTGGGAGACGTGAAATCTGCATATACTGCACTGCAAAAGATGGTGGCTTTGGCCATTGGACCTGCAGGAGGAAAGTTACGATCTTTGGAATTGGACATTCCTATACCTTCAAGAACTGAATCCCATCGTAACGATTTTAATTTTGAGGAAAATGGATCTTCTACTGATGAGCTATTCTGTAAGAAAATGGTTCCCAGCAATGGTGACGTAGGGAGAATTTCTGGTAATGATATGAAATGTGGAGAAGTTGAAAGTGGTCCACTAACTTTGCCAAACAATTACAGAAACAGTTTTGTTAAAAAGGTTTTGAGTTGGTCTTTCAATGATGCGATTCACGCATGTGCACTTACTAGGAACTGTGGTCTTGCAGAGCAGCTAATGCAACAGGTCTTATTTCTTTCCTTTGAGATCATTTTTATTTAATGATATAGCCAATTGGTACAAGAAATCTTGATTTAAAGATAATATTTGTCATAACGTTATTTCTTGTTACCAAAAATTTTTGTTATTCAGATTTACTTGTTGCTTTCATTGCAGTATCGACGTATTGGTGAATTAATATTTGTTATTTTATACATTGTCCTCATGTTCATATTTTTACACTTTATTTAGTTTAGTGTTTCATGTGTACTGACGACACTAGGAACCATGTCTTTGAAGATGCATGAACTCGGATTGCAACCTTCATGCCATACATTTGATGGTTTTGTTAGATCAGTTGTATCAGAGAGAGGTTTCAGTGATGGCATGAAAATAGTAAGTTATTTTGGCTTCGATTAGATTTTGATTATCATTACAAGCTAATCTTTTGCGTATATTTATTATTTATTTTATTTTTTTCGTTTTTGATTTTCATTATGAGGCCAAATATGTATTAATCCTCTAACTAAAAAATCCCTCTTTTCCAGTTAAAAATAATGCAACAGAGGAAATTGAAGCCATATGATTCAACTCTTGCTGCTGTTTCAATAAGCTGTAGCAAGGCGCTAGAACTTGACTTGGCTGAAGCCCTACTTGAAGAAATTTCAGCTTGTCCTCACGGAGGCCCCTTCCATGCATATTTTTCCGCATGTGACACGATGGTAAGCTGACATTTTTTTTAGTAAGAAATTGGGCTGATGAAAGAATTACAGGGGCATACAAAAAATATGTCCAGAAAAGGAGTCCTCAACTACAAGGAAAGACTTCACCCAAAAGAATGATAACAAGCTGATAATTACGAAAAAAATTCTGGTTAATAGAAGCTAGACACATCAAATCTCACAACCTTCCATGCCTCCTCCAAACTCCTCTCAACCCCTCTAAAAATCCTATGATTCCTCTTGATTCACACTCTCCACAAGATAGCAAAAACCCTAAACCCTTGCCACTAGACTCTCCCTTTATCTCAAAAAGGAAGATTCGTTAGGATCTTCCAATTTAATGATTTTAAGGCGTAACTTCTTACTGTAATTGCTTATGTTCTCAATTTCCAAGTTTACTGTAATTACGCTACTCCAGGCTGCAAGCACAAAGCTGATGCTATGCTACTCAGGCTCCTTTAAGTAGTTATAAAGTAGTGTCAAGTTTCTGACATAATTATTGCAAAAGCCCCTAAATATGTTTTATTCCAACTCATAATTTGGATTTTTTTTTTTTTTTTTTAAAAAAATTCTGGACGGGGTACCAGTGATTTGTGACATTGGAGGATATAAATTATTAATGCAATCAGGTTTATTCGAGTCCAACTCAGATTGTGGGATCCTTATTGCAGGATCAGCCAGAACGTGCCATGCGTATGTTTGTTAAAATGAAACAAATGGATGTGCTTCCAGATGTCAAGACCTATGAGCTTTTATTTTCTTTATTTGGTAATGTGAATGCTCCATATGAGGAGGGGAACAGATTGTCACAGGTGGATGCTGCTAAAAGGATACGCATGATAGAGATGGATATGGAAAAACATGGGATCCAACATAGTCATGCCTCTATGATGAACTTGGTAAGCCAACAACTATCTTCTCTCTCTCCCCACCACAAAAAGCGGGGGGGAAAAAAAAAAACCTTGCAGGACCCCATCTACTTCCCTCGCAAAATTTCAAGCAGAATTTGATTATCTATTTGAAGTTTCTTTCATTCTTTCCTCGTACTTGTTCAGCACTTGTTCAGCACTGTAATTTATTTTGTATCTGCGGTACACTGCTGATATTGCTGGAAGAACATTTTCTCTGGATCCTAGCAGATGTACTTTGAATGTATTTATATGCTCACGTTTCACTTGGAGAATTGTTTAACATTTAGGAAAAGGTTTTAATGAATTAGGATTGGATAAATCTGATTTAATGTTTTTTTAGATCCCATTTAATGTTGTAGTAGTACCATCAATGTTATTGTTGTATGTAGTCCTGATTATGTATACACTAGCTAAGAAAATTGGCACAAATAAAATGTAAGTCTATGGCCGCGGTACTCCACCTTTGTCCTTCAATCATTAGCAGTTAGCGCTAGAATGTAGCTAGAAGAGCATTAAGTTTACTCAATTTTATTGGGTGCACGATTAAGTTATTTTCACTTGTTACTATAATTGTTATATCTCTGTACTTGAACCTTAACGGCAAGTTGAAGAATTTTTTCTTTTGTTGGATAAGAAACATTATATTGATGAAGAATTATGATTCCATTTTTGGATAAGAAACAAACATTTCATTGAACTTGAATTATCTCCCCTTAGTGCTTATGGCATTATTGTTGTTTATATTTTCTCTTTGATTCCATTTTTTCTTTTAGTTGAAAGCTCTAGGCACAGAGGGGATGACGAAGGAGCTTCTTCAGTATTTAAATGTGGCAGAGAACCTCTTCTATTACAATAACACTTGTCTGGGGACGCATGTTTATGATGCAGTGTTGCATTCCTTAGTTAAATCCAAGGAAGTAAGTGCTTGTGGTGATGCACTCTCTTCTGTTAAGTTATAGAGGAGTTCCTCATTTGTGTTAAACAGAGGTCTATTCCATACTTTTGCAGATTCACATGGCAATAAAATTATTCAATAATATGAAGCATTCTGGTTTCTTTCCAGAAGCTGCAACATTTGAGATAATGCTTGACTGTTGTTGTGTTATGGGATGCTTGAAATCAGCTTTTGCTCTTCTCTCCATCATGATCCGCTCAGGGTTTTGTCCAGGGGTATTAACTTATACGAGTCTAATAAAGGTATTCAATGAATTTTTATTGGTAGGCATATACATCACTCACTGCAAGTATACTTCTAAAGCGTTCATCTTGAGTTAATAGATCATGGGCTTCTGATGAAATCACTTTGTGGACTATCAGCTATGCATTCATGTTTTCAGATTTATACGAGTTTGTTAACTTGAATGTTGCTGATGCCCTCATATACAAGTCTGACCACAAAAAGTCTTGTATTAAAGAAGAGGGACTGTAGACTTCAAGCTTAGAGAATTTTTTTTTTTTTTTTTTTTTTTTTTTTCCAATGGTGGTTTCTTTTGACAATCGTATAGTTTGGCCAATTTACAATTCATTGTATGGTTCAAAAAGCTGTCCATGAATTTTCTCTTGTGCCACGACACCCATGGAGGATGTAATATTAAAATTTTCCAGAAGTTTCCATGTCAATCATTGTCTATTAATACTCATTGTTAGTCTTTTCCTTTATTGTGTTATTACATCTTTCAAAATTTAACGTTGGGATTATCCTGATACAGATTGTGCTAAGATTTGAGAGATTTGATGATGCCTTGAATCTTTTGGATCAAGCCAGTTCCGAAGGGATTGAACTTGATGTAACTATTATGAATACAATCATGAAGGAAGCTTGTGTAAAGGTACCCCCCATGGCCTTGTGTCACACTTGTAGTAATTTTCTGAAAACTTTTCAAAAACAGCACGGTGTTAATAGCGAAATACATTATTAACAACAGTCCTCAATTTACTAAAGGATATATCCAGCTGTCCATCAACTGTTTAAATAAATGTAATTCCTTTCAAGTACCTTAGACCTCGACAAATTACCTGCATATTTCTTAGTCTTTTGCCAAAATATCATGAATATCCGCATATTCTCTGTGTTTGCTATGTATTTATCAACAAAATGTTTCTTTTGCTAGAAAAACAAATTTTGACATTCTTGGAAATCTTGGTATACGTCTAAGTCATCATTTGTTATTGCATGCGTTTGTGATTAGTGATGCATGAGCTGAAATTACTATTTCTGGGTTCTTTTTTGAAATGGATGTTAGTTAAGGATTGATGTGATTGAGTTTCTCGTTGAGAAGATGAACCGTGAAAAGATCCAACCCGACCCTTCAACTTGTTGTGCTGTCTTCTCCACGTATGTGAACCTTGGCTATCACAGCACTGCCATGGAAGCACTGCAAGTACTGAGCATGCGTATGTTATGCAACAACAACGACGCCTCTCCAGACATGACAGAATATGTCGAAAACTTCGTGGTTGCAGAAGATGCCGGAGCTGATTCACGTATTTTGGAATTCTTCAAAGGCTATGAAGAGTTCCTAAGTTTTGCCCTCTTCAACTTGAGATGGTCTGCCATGCTGGGATATTCACTTTGTTCCTCCCCTAGTCGTAGTCCATGGGCAATGAGACTTGCAAGTTCCTATGATAGGCCACAGAATCTCATAAGATGACATTCTTTGTTCTATTCTGCCTAAGTTGAATGCCCGATGTTTTCAACGTATTGGACAAATCATGTTTCGATGACCTTACTTGAACAGAATTTGTTCTATAGGTTGTACAATGTCCTTGAGTTCTAAAGACAAATCATCTTTCGTGTAAAAGATTACATTTTTTCTAGATGTAGAGCGTTTATTCGACATGGAATCGGAACACGAGGTATTATAATTGTTGCAACTTTTATTATTGGAGAGCATTTAGACATGAAGAAAACAATTCTTTTAGTTTAGTCATAAAATCATTAACTCCATTTTTTATTTGAAGTACAATAAGTGTGGGAGAATTTGAACTATAGACCTTGTGGTTAATAACACTTTTTCCTTTAAAGGGTCATATTATATTATTCAAATCCACCTAGGTTTAATTATAAATTTGATTTCTATAATTTATAAACTTGGAATTTAGTTAACAGGGTCTATAATCAAAATTTAGAAAACTACATTTTTAGTCATTGAGTTTTGAAGGATGTGTTTGTTTTTGAAGTTTTCAAAGTATAACTTTTTACTCTTAGTTATTAAGAATAGGAATTGGTTCCTGAATCTTTAAATGTACTTTTGTAATTCCCAAGTTTTTAGAAATAGATTTAAAAGGTCTATAAAGTAGTAATAATTATTATTATTTAAAATAAGTATGACATTTTAAATTAAAAAATTATCTCCCAAAAATTATTTTTTCTAAGGTTTTTCAAATATAGTTAAATGAGCCACTTATTTACAAATATAATAAAATGTTATTGTCTATTAATGATATATCAGTGTCTATTCATGGATACATTGTGTTGTGTTTGAAAATATTTTCAGCAGTTTTGCCATTTAAAACAATTACTAGTTTTTTAATATAAAATGTTAAATATTATTAAAATATTAATTAAAAAAAATACTTCAAGACCCTTTTAAACCTATTTTAAAAAAAATCTAGAAACAAAAAAGGTACATTTGAAAACTTAGGAATCAAACACACATGTTCTTCAAAACTGATGACTAAAAAGGTACATTATGAAAATGCAGAGACTAAAAGTACCTATTCTTCAAAACTTTGGAATAAAAATGTAATTTTTCTCATAATTTAATCCGTATGGTTTGATAAAATCATCATAAATAATCTGCATATAGACCATTTATGAGAATTTTTATCAAATCGTAGGGACTATTAACAAGGCTTTATCAAACTATAAGAGTTAAATTCTAACTTTTAAAATCATAGGACTAAATTCAAAATTTTTCAAGGACTAAATTTATATTTTAACCAATTCTTATTCAACGCCTATCTTCAAGTATCATGTTTGTCAAAAGGGCTAAATTCCAAAATAATAATAATAAAAAAAAAAAAGGAAAAGTTTTTTTTTTTTCCCTTAAACTTGTCAGGTGGTATCAATTTTAACTTTCAATTTAATCAAATTGCACATCAAACTTAGATAAGCAATCTTAACCTCAAACTCTAAAAAATGTTGCAACTCTAAACATCGTTAAACAAGATTCTTTTATGAGTCCAATGAATTATAAAGCATACGTAAAAGAAGAAAGTAGATATATATTTTTTTTTGGAGAAAAATGATTTTAAACTATCTTTTTTTTGTGTTCAAGTTTATGAATTTTGAGGGTTACTTAATGGTTAATTTCTGCATTCATCAAACTTATTTTGTGCAAAACTTTATTATATTGAAACTAATGAGTTGATGAAGATTTTTATTTGGTTATTTTTTTAAAAAAAACCAGTGGGTGAATTAGTGAAATTTAATCTAAAGGTAAGAATTCCAATATTTATTTAAATATCGGGTTCAATTTAATGAAATTAAAAGTTTAAAGGTCCAAATTGATACAACCTCATATGTTTAAATTCAAGTTTTGATTTTTTTTTTTTTTTTTTTAAACCCCTCTAAACTTTATAGTGTCTATGTTTAGCTTGATAGACCGGAGGACTCCATCGAACAATCTCCTCCTCTGAGTCATCTCTCCCATCCTCCCAGATTTAGAAAATCAATCAATTTAGGCCCTCTTTAATGTTGTATTCGAAAATCACATCAAAACAATATTGGAATCAAATAGGCACTTTTTCATCCTCTCTTCTTCTCTATTTCTATCGAGAACTCAATTCCAATATGTACCTTGAAATGGATGGATAATTACACACCAATTAAACTTCAAACGACTTCAAACGACTCCATTTCAATAGCAATTTTGCACAAGTTAAAATCACACTAATACCTTACAAAAGAGAGATACTTGTACACCAATGTAATGTTGAGCTGCACACACTCTAAAGCTCAAATTAGTATCAAGTTTTTGAAAAGCCTATACAGTAGAATCAAAGTATTTTGGATATATTAATGTCACCTTTCACTTACTCGGGGTTTCATACCGTAACATACTGTAATGGAATAGAACTGGACCACTTGCCTCTTCTCTTATGCTTCATCCTACACTTTGCTTCCTTTCAACAGATGTGGTCACATCTTGGGAGCAACCTACGATCCTTTTCTACTTTGTAACTTAAACAAAAAGTATTGTCAAATTTATATTTTGCATCTTAAAACTCTCACATGTTACCTCAAGTTGGTCCATTTTATACAACTCACATAATTAACTCAATAATAATAATAATAAAACAAGATACAAAGAACAATAATTGATTGAACTCTTGGTCTCACTCGCTTTTGTTTATACATATGCATTCACCTAGAGCGAGACCCATGAACGTAGAACAATACTAAAAATTCACCATATCTGTACAGCGCACTACCGTAAAAACACTTGCAAAGTGACACCAGCAAAAGGTTATACAACCTTAATTTGAAAAGTTCGGTATGTAAACATTCGACCGAACCCAATAGTTTGAGCCATCCGTACAAATATCCTTGAACACTTTTATTTAGGTACACACTTTCAAACCGCCATAAAGAGTTTGATGTTCTTCTAGTGAAGATGGGAAGGCCCTGAATGCAGCCGAAGAGTACGACTTGGGACAACTTGTAAAACTCCTTCTTGTTCTGTCAATCACCAAAATAAAACACTTATTCTAAATCACTTCCATGTCTTCAATCATTCATCACTTTTCATTGAATGAAAAATTGCATGAAAATCACTTTCAAAAGTGGAGAACCAAACCTTTCAATGATTATATTAAAATCAATTTTAATAAATCACTCAAACCACTTTTGCTAAAATCACTTCCAAACCCAAACATAGACAACTACCTGATCTTACAATATTTTCCATTGAAGATTTTATAGGATATTTAACATACCATGTTAGTAACTATCGGATAATCAATAAACAACTTCAAGAACATAGTCAATGACTAAGAACTAAGAACTAAGAACTTCTGTTTCACACTCTGCTTTCCACATTTCAGGTAATACCAACCAACCTAGTAGCTTCAGACGTTTGGAATGATTTTCCATCAGTTCTTGCCTTAGTTAATTAACTTTAAATTTTCAAATTTCATAGAATTCAACTCTAAACTTGAAAAAGGATGATATTAATATTTACAAATAACAAAATTAGAAAATTTTCTACAAAGTACAAACTAAGAATAAATTGCACTAAATTCAACCAACAAAACACTTGCAATTGAACACAAGAAGTTCCCAAATCCAGCCTTGAAAATACAAAAAACAAGTAACATAAATGCTCATTCAAGGAAGTGTTGACACGAGGTTTGGAGAAGACAATCAAGGAGTTCCTTATCCATCCACCTTTCTAGGAGAAGAGGAGGTTTTTGTGACAAGTGGATGTTTGCACAATTGTGAAAGATCCATGGAGGAGGGGAATAATAGGACCTTTAAAGGTGTCGATGGGACTCAAGTGATGTATAGTCCCTCGTTAGGTTCTAGGTTTTTCTTTGGGCTTTGATGACAAAGCTTTTCTGTGGCCTTGAATCTTCATTTTTTAGATTGCCCTTTTTTTTTGTCTTTGCCAATTGAAAGTTCAGTCTATAATCCCCTTGGCATGGTGGGATAACTCATCTCACATTTTTCTCATCCCAAAATAAAAAGTTCAAATCCAACCATGAAAACACTAAAACTTAGCTACAACTATAAGATATTTGATCATATAAAAACATATTTAAATTCAACAATAAAGTATCCAAATCCAGCCAAAAAAGTATCCCACAGAATGGAAATGATCAGTACACAAAACAAGTCACTTCAAACTAAAGTCATACTCATAGCTCAAACAATCTTTTAAGAATTATTCTAGTTTGGGTTTGGGGGCAACCAGTAACGTGATGGAATCAAATAAGCAAAACCGAAATGAATAAACTACACTCAACCTTTTTACCATACTCGAATAATCTGACTCACTTTCTAAAAACATAAGTTTTATAGTTATTTGCTTGCGTTATCATGAAGTGAACTCGTGGTGTACGCATGTTGATACTTTTTATTATTATTATTATTATTATTATTATTATTATTATTATTATTATTTATTTTTGTTTAAATTCTCATTACTTGTCACTCGCTGCTCATCCTCGTTACTCATCCTCACTAATCGATAAATTTAAAGGAAAGGGAACTCCAGAAAATATAAACAAAAAGAGGAAAAGAAAATTTAACAAGTACTGAGAGCAAGTAATAAGAGCAAGAGTCAAGTACTAGCATGAGTAGACAACAGGTTGATTCACTTCGTGATGATGCAAGTAAAAGAACACAACCTAAGTTTTAAAATGTGGATAAGATTTCATTTGGATCCTTATCAAATGGATCATTTCTAAAATTTTCACATTTTACTTGCCCTACTCAAAACACATTAATTTGATAATATCTTAGATAAAAATCATTTTAAGTCCCTAAACTTTCATGAAAGTAACAATTTAGTCCGTGAATTTTACTTTATAAGATGTGGTCCCTGTATTTTCAACAATTTAATCGTACTTCCACGTTTATAACAATTTAGTCCACCAATTTTAATAAGTATCGAGTTAGTCTTTATACTACACAATTTTTAACAATTTAGTTCTTATCATAAAAACTTCAAGTCAAGTTTGTTAATAAATTATAAAGACTAAGTAGTTACATAATCAAAATTGACAATTATGTCTACGATGAGACTATATAGTTACAAATTCAGGAGTATAGGGACCTTAAAAATTTGAGATTAAAGTGACTCAATTGTTAAAAAGTCGAAAATAGTATAGATGAAAGTGGGAATAAACTTACTGGAAATCTCGGCGACCTGATCGGGAGTAAGCCTAGCAGAGAAGCCACTGGCAGCATTCTTGTAGCTATACAAAAGAGCCTCCCTCGCAGCTTCTTCACTGCAAATTAACAAAGGAAACCAAAGTTGATGGGCAATATCCACAAAGAACACAAAAAAAATGGGGGGAGGAGAAAAAACAGAGACCTGCCGAGAACAGAAGTTAGGGTTCGGATGTGATAGGCCTCAGGTTCCTCATCGCGAGGCCTCTCCATGTAAACGATATGCACCGCCGGAGAAGCGGAGTTGGAGTCGGTGGATTGGCCGGACATTGCTGAAGAATCGAGCACCAAATTCAGAGAAAGTGAGAACACCAAAACGAGAGAAGAAAAATTCAACTTCTCCATTTTCAAGTTTAGAATAATGATGTATACATATAATTGAGTTAGACAGAGTGGGATTTGGGATCAATAGTTTTGATTCCATTAATTGATGAAGGTTTCAAATTGGAAAATTATAACTCAAAAAGGCTAAATTCCAAAATAAATAAAATAAAATAAAATAACACGGTTGAAGTAATAATTATATTAATCTAAACTTTGAACTTTTGTAATTGAATCAATTAATACTCTCATTTAGACTTGGTTTGAAAAATATTGTACGAAACATATAATTGTTTCAATTAAACTTGTAAATTATTATAAGTGAATCAATTTGAACATTTTATCAAGATTACGTTTGATTGTTCATGCATTCAATTCATACACGTGTGGAGACTTCTTCAAATGTCAAATTAATAAAATGAATTATTAGAATTTATGCATGAACAATTTTAAAATGAAATCTTAATTGAGAGACTAAAGTGATTTGCTTATGAAACTTTAGGGGTTTAATTGATAAAATGATGTGTTTCACATTATGTCTATCCAAATAAAACATAATAGAGGTGTAAATTGATACACTTTAAAAACTCAAGGTTCAAATTGATACAATTATTAGTGCACGTTAAAATTGATATAACTCTAAAGTTTAATGGTGTAAATTGATTTTTTTTTCCCAAAATAGTAATAATAACAAATTAAGGAAAGTGCCAATTTTGACCCTTAAATTTGTCAAGTTATATCAATTTTAACCTAAAGTTTCAATTTCATTAAATTACATCTCAAACTCAAATAAGTGTTTCAATTTTAACCCCCTAATAAATTCTTAGTCCAAATATCGTTAAAAACTGTTTTCTTTTATGAGGTTTTTTTTTTTTTTGAATGAATTCTTTTATGAGTTCAATGAATTTGAAAACTTTTAGGGAAAAAACAACATTAGCTAAAATATGACTTTTGACCATTATTTGAGCCCCGTTTTGTAACTATTTCGTTTTCTATTTTTGTTTTTTAAAATTAAATCTATGAATACTACTTTCAGCTTCAAATTTATTTATTTGTTATCTACCTTTTACTAAGTTTAAAAAACTAAGTCAAATTTTGAAAACCAAAAAAAGTAGCTCTTAAAAAATTTGTTTTTAAAATTTCGAATTTGGCAAAGAATTCAATTATTATACTTAAAAGACATACAAATCAATGTAAGAAATAGAGAGGAAATAGACTTAATTTTCAAAAACAAAAATAAAAAACAAAGTGATTATCAAACGAGACCTTAATGGTTAGTTTGAGCACTGGTTAAGCTTATTTTCGTACCAAACTTTATTTCATTAAAATTAATGGGTATATAAAAAATTTTGCACTATTTTTTTTTAACATTGACAAAATTGGTAGGTGAATTAGCGAAATTTGATCCGAAACTAAAAGTTACCGTACTTTATTTAAGTTTATGGTCCAATTTGAGAAATTAAAAGTTAACAAACCTAACAAGTTTATGGTCATATATTAATTACTTTTTCACAAAAAAAAAAAAAAAAAACAAAAAAAACAAAAACTCCAAACATTATCTTTTATTTTTTTAAAAAAATATTCTTATTCTTTTAAAGTTCCAATACTACTTTTTTAACTTTTTCATAAAAATATGTTAGATGATTCTTAAACATTAAATTATAAATAAATACTAGTAATAGAAGAAGAGGGGACAAAGAATGCTTCCTCCAAATTTGAGAAGGGAGGATCATTCATGATTTTGCACCACTCCAAGAGGGAAAGAAAAAAGAATGTTAAGCCATTTGAGGATCATTCCTCTATTTATATTAATTCACCTACTTCCTTAATGTGATTAAATTAATACTATTCTAATCACTAATTACTTAATTGTTAAGTTTAATTTGGATAAATTTGAAATTTATATTATTATCGTAATCTTTGGAGTGTTAATTAATTTAGACTCTAATTTTAGTAGCAGATTTAGAAATTATGTTCAAAACCAAAATAAAATAATTTATGAATAAGTAATTCTATAAAATGTTTTAAAAAAATTCATAAATGCATTGAACTAACATCACAATTATCCTCTACGAAGGATTATATTAATCCACAATAACATCGTAAAGACAATCAATCAAGAACAATACTAAACAATAGTACCTTTATCTCAATTAGCAACTACACAACAACAAATACTTTCCTTCAATGGAAATGATGACCTGATTGATTTTAAATAAATTTAGTCAAGCAATTATATTTTTTTAGTTTAGATGTTCATGCAATATATATATAAAAAAGGAAACTAAAGCATAAAATAAGAAATGATTTAAAGTAGTTAACTAAATGTAAAAAAGCATAAATTAAAAGTAGTTGAAGGATGAAAATAAACGTAAGAAAATAAAATGACAAATTTAAAAAAATAAAGAAATAAATAAGGTGTTATTCCCGGTTGGACTTTGAGCGTCTATTTTTATTTAAATAATGAATTTTTTTTTTTTAATAGTAACATTTTGAAATTTTAATTGGTTTATTTTATTATTATAAAATATCTATATCTAAACTATATTTATAAAATGTGGTATCCATTAAATATATATATAAAAGATGCTAGGAAGGAAGAATCTTTATCTTCCCATTTTGCTCCTATTTTTTTACTAAATTCCTATTTTGCCCTTTCTAGATGGAAAACAATTCTTTAAGTGTAAATGTTTATTGAGTCTAATATGTGCAATTGATGTCTACGGGATGCAACTCTTCAAGATAGGGCATAAATGGGTTACGATTGTTAAGGTGGAGGTGAGATTACGTATCGAATTGGGTGCATTATTCTTTCACTTATGGGGTGAGAATGAGATGCATGTATAATAAAAAGTAAAACCCCGTCAATTCCTTTGAGTTTCGGTTTTGCCGACTATCTTTGATGGTTCGTGGTTGAACTAGGTGTAATAAGGGATCTATTGATCGCACATTTTGTTTATGATTTTAAAAAATTATTTCTCATACCATCTAAGTTTAAAGAAAATAACAAAAACTTTAGAAGAGGCAAATTAAACTTTAAAGGTACAATAATTTTAAAATAAAGAATTCAGTAGAACATATAAGAAACAAGTTTGTAAATAAATTTTATAAAATAGACTTTAGAAAATGTTAGCACAACAAAGTTTATAAAGAAAAAAAAATTAAAACAATATCAGAGAAAAATATAATTGTAATCAAATAAGTAGTTAGGTGTGCAACAATAAAAAACATTGGATCCATTGAATTAGTTAGATTTTTTAGTATAAAATTGGATATACTAAAAAAATTTGATTATTTGATTTTGCCAACCTTCAATTTGTATTTTCGCTTCATTAATTCTAGGGTTAGACGTAGTTTGGATTGTCGATGGATTGGTTTATTATCTTGATTCAATTTATGTTATTAAATTTCATTGTGACAGTTAATTTATTCCTAATTCTATTAAACATTGGCATCCAGCCCATATTTGGTTGATATTTGCTTAAATCCCTTGCTCAACAGAGAGGGCGTTAGAATAAATCTAAATTGCTAGACTATTACTCAAATATGCACGAAAGTGATTTGCGAGCAACAGAGATTAATGACAAAGAGTCTTAGTGTACTCTAGCATTGCCAGTTGATTTTGATCAGATGTACTCCTTCCATTACCACACTGGAAAAATCAAGAGACCTCAAGATCATTATAACATAGACGAGCTACTCCTCCCATTGTCAATTGATTTTAAAATGAATATTATGTTATATAATATGGTATCATAGTCCATGAAACCCAAATGGGCATATGAGACCTCACAATATTTATAAGGAAAACAAGAATACGAATACGTTTGTAAAAACTATTTCATACTTCTAGTTCAACAGATCACAAAACAAATGGAGAATAGTAAAAGGGAAATAACATATAACTATAACTATAATTAAGTACATTGTAAATGAATTAGAAGAAGGGATATATATAAAAACTCCTTAAGCTGATGGTTTAACACCAAATACATATTATTTAAAGCAACAAACCCATATTTGAAGGAAAAAGATAATGAAGTTATTCTATACATTATTTTCATTATTATTAATCCTTCTTGCTCCTGTCAAACTAAAGTTAACACTTTTGATAACATGTACAACTCCTGGTTGTTCTGCAAAAATCACAAAATTAAACAAAAAAGTGTGAAGAAATATCTAATTATTAGAAAAACCCTAAATAATTTTTAAGAGTACTGAGAGATAGTTAATTACTAGAAATCATTTTGACTTGATCAGGAGTCAGCTTAGCAGCAAACCCCCTCATAGAATTCTTGAAACTGTACACAAGTGCTTTCTTAGCACCTTCTTCACTGAAATAAAACCACACAAAAATTCACCTTCAATTATCCTATCATTTCCTGGGAAAATAGACGACACACACAACGGAGTATTTAGAAAATGATAAATTATTCAACGAGGTTGCCCCAATATAGATCCTCTTAATAATTAAACCATTGTGATCGACGGTAACTTACTTGAGGGAGGGCGTCATAATACGGCTGGCACAGTCTTATACAGTTGAATGTATATCTAATAATCACATTTTAGAATCTACATCTAACAGCCACATTAACATTGAATACATATTGTGATCACAATCTCTTTGAATAATTTGTCAAGAAAAACAAACCTGCCGAGAACAGAAGTTAGGATTTGGAGGTTAAAGGCATCGGGGTTCTCATTGTTAGGCATCTCGGAGGTGTAAACGATATGCATCGACGATGGTAAAGTAATCTCAGGGGTGGATGTAACGGATGTTGTCGCTGAGCTAAGAAGCAAATTCAGAGAAATTGTGAAGAATAAAACAAGATACAAGGAAGATGAAGAAAAAATCATCTTTGTATTTGCCATTCTTTCAACTTCAACAGTATATGAATCTCTAGATAAGAGTCAAAATTAAAAAGAATTACTTTGGTTGTTTGTTATTTTTCCTAAAGGAATATGGAGAAAGAATTATATATAGAATGATTTTACAGTTTAGAGGAAGAAAATAAAAGTGTGGGGAAAATTTCTTCCACTCATTGGTTTGTTAGGACAGATTGGATTTTCTGGATTCTTGTTTTCTTAATTAAGTGATTTTTTTAAGTAATTTCATTTTTTTTCTTATTTTGAGATTGCATAATTTAGGGTAGGTTTGTAGATTATCATAGAATAGAAAGTTTGAAAATGACTTTGGATCCCAAAAAAAAAAAAAAAAAAAAAAAAAAAAAAAAAAAAAAAAAAAACTAACTAACTAACTAACTAACTAACTGTTTTTCAGTATTTTTGAAAGATTGTTTTGTATCATAATTGTAAAAGGAATCGTAACTACTAGTCTCTTTTAGTAACGATTTGGTGTTTAATTATCAATCTTTAAATATTTTGTTTGTTTTCTCCAAAATTTCATACTATAATTCTAATATTTCTTGAATAAATACTTGAATTTTTAATCAAATTCTAAAAACAAAAACAAGTTTGGAAAATTGCTCCGTTTGGTAACCATTTCGTTTTTTGTTTTTATTTTTGAAAATTAAGCCTATTCCCTCTCCATTTCTTACATTGATTTGCATCTCTTACAATAGTTGAATTCTTCGCAAATTCCAAAACAAAAACAAGTTTTTAAAAGATTTTTCAAATTTTTGCTTGGTTTTTTAAACCATTGGTAAAAAATAGATAACAAATGAATAAATTTGAATGTGGAAGTAATGTCGATAGATTTAATTTTCAAAAGCAAAAACAAAAAATGAAATGATTACAAAATGGGGCCTTAATATTCAGTTTTCAAATTATTTCGTCCATTTAGTTTTAATTATGATTATAATTAATTGAAACTAATTGATATTAATTTACCAAAATCAATACAATTAACTATTTAACTAGAATAACTCAATAATCTTTCACTAAAATATATACTTAATTTAATTTTACGAATCAAAACTTTAATGAAGTTTTTTATCTGACTGAATTTGTTGATTAATTAGTTAACAATATATTAAATATAGTTAATAAGTTAATTAGGATTAGTTATATTAAGCTAGAACAAAAAAAGCTTTTTTTCAATAATCATAGTTAAATTGGTTATTTACAATAAGTTAATTATTCATTGTGATTAATTTTAATTAATTCATTCATTATTGATATATTATAATTATAACTTTTCTAAGTATTCTTTATTAAAATGTCATATTTCTCTCTCCTTTTTTCATATTTTAGCTAATATATTGTTTATTAAAAAATATATTTTTTTTAATATTATTTAATGAAACTTAAATTAAATTTATAATCACTAATACTAATTTTAATTAATTAAAAATAATTAAATACTAAATTATAATTAATAAGATACTAATTGTGAATTTTAACTATAAATTACTCATTCTTTAAATATTTATAATTAAAATTGTTATTTGATTCTTAATTAATTAATTTTTATCAGAATGATTTTCGTGCTTAATTCTGTAAATTAAATACAAGTATAATTGTTGATCATGAAATTTAGATAACATTTCTCATACACAACCAAACATAGTAATCTTTAATTTTCAAACATTATATTTTCAAGCATCCTTTCTTTCTAGACATCTGTAAAACATTAAACCAAACAATCCCTAAACTTCATTAACCAAATACATACAAATAAAGAAAGTCTATTGACTAAACTTATAATATCTAGAGAAAAAAAAAAAAAAAAAAACTTAGAAAATTTCAACATTTATTAATCGTAGGGACTAAATAGAAATCTTTCAAGGAGGGAATTTAAGACCAAATTGTGTATTAAGCCAAGGCAAATCATTTGCTTCATTGTTAATTGCCAAAAGGCACAAGCAGACATATAATAGTAAATATACATATGGAGTATAATGTCAATATACACAAACCACACTTTATTTAGTCAAATCGAGTATAGTTTAATTAGCATACGAGTATTTTAGTAACTACGACGTCTATGATTCAAATCCTTTTATTTTCAATTGTAATACAAATAAAACCCCACTTTATTTAGGCAACATAAGTCATAAACCAATATTTGGAGGGAGGGAATTTGATGTTGTTCTAGTGAAGCCTTGCTACTCCTCCTCCTCCAGAATGCGGCTTATTATTACCGCTTTGGACAACATGTAAAACTCCTGGTTGTTCTACCAAAGTCCCAAAATAAACAAAAGTAAGTTCCATAAGAAACACTATTTTATAGTAATTATGAGGATGTAATCGCATTCTAAGATGAATATCAACACATATTATTCACAATCTTGAGAAATATTGATGCTATGGAAATGTAACGTCCCATACTTAGAATTCATACTAGAATTCGAAATTCGAATTTAACACCTAATGGCCCTGATATTCCTCTGCATCCCTTACGACATGGCAACATCATCCTTGCTTATCTTGAACAACTTCTAAGAGGGAAGGTTGCCCCCATAAACCAACATGGGTCCTTTCAGCATGTTTCATCTTCACTCATATGCTTCTTAAGAAAATTCTTAGGAGGTTACCCAACATAAAATTACTTCAAATTAAGTACACTAAATTTTGGAGTTCCTATGATTGAGCCACCAAAAAGAAAGGTGCACTTTGTTGATATAAGTAGTAAGCTATCATTTCTTTTAATCAGTTCTTAACCATGTTTTCATATCCTTAAGATTCCTCTTATTCAAATGATCTCAGTTCATTCATGTACTCTTTCTAAACTTGGGCGTTATATGAAATGTGTATTAGGTATAGAGACTAGATCAAAACATGTAGCATGATGTGCTTTGACTAACATACTATATTTAAGCTATAAAATCAAATTCTAAACTTTTTTTTAGCAAATTATGTTTTTTTTCCTTACACGATTTTCATCTTTCCTAACTAAACACTCGAATTTTTAGTTAAATTCTAAAAGTAAAAAACAATTTTTTAAAGATTACCTTTTTCCGCCCAAAACTTGGTTTGGTTTTTTTAAAACACTCCTAAAAAGTAAATGGCAAAACAAAGAAATCAATAAATGAAAGTAGGAATCAAATGATTATCAAACAGGACCTTGATATTATGGTATTTATTTTAAGATGATTTGATGATGGTTGAGGAATAGGAAATTTGAAACTTAGATGTAAAAACCATGACAGCCACAACGGCAAATTTGAACATAGTAAAATTAGTACTTGTTGAGACATTGTCTTTAACCAAGTTTTTTTTTTTAAAGTAAAATAGGAATGGGAGATTCGGACTACATATCTCTTAGTTACTAACACATACTATATGTCAATTGAACTAACCCTTCACTCGTCATTGAACTTAAAAACAACAAAACAAAAAGACAAAAGGCACAAAGTTGTTGACATTAGATCATAATGAATAATTTTTAAGTATCTAACCCACCCGGGTGTGTCTCAATTAATCACATAGATAACTAAAGATCTTATTAATATATTGGGTAAGTTTCCATTATGATGAACATCCATCACCTAAGGCATCGGCACATGGGGCTTTATTTTTATTTATTTATTTATTTTCTTGTTGTGACCACATGTAGAATGAAGAATCAAATCTCTAATTTCGAGATCGACCATATATATTTGATGCTAGTTAAATTGTGCTTATTTTAGCAAACCGATTCTCTTATTAAATCATGCCAACATAAAAATAAAACAAAACATATTTAACACTTAATTTTCCTCTTCGTCATTCGAAAGACATTAAAATCAACCTCAAGGACTCTGCATGGTAAAGACTATGCTAGTAAGGGTCATTTAGGTCATTGGTATGTTATCAAGATTATTAAGAATTTGGTTATAATGAAGTTTGTTGTCTGGAATTAGGACACTATTGGAAAGCTTTGGGGTGTAGAGTTGAATTTGCTGGATTATTATATTACCATTTTAGACCTTTTTTTTTTTATTAAAAAAAAATCTCATACATATTATCTAAGTTTGTAATATTATATAACTTTCAATTTCATCACTCATTACCTTGTATAACCCAATCCTTGTCCAATTCAGAAAACTATATCTGAACCCATGACCTCTTTGGCTATTTATTAACACTATATCTCCTTTTTTACCACTAGCCCAACCCATGATGGTTGAAAATCGCCATTGAAATAAATATGATATTAGGGTTTCGATTATTTCGCAATAGGAGAAATATTCCTAAAGCGATAGTGCTCTATGACATTGTCACATGGTTTTCATTCGTTTTCTAGGATTTGGTCAACCAACGTTAACAACACTAGGATTGAGTCATCCGTACAAAAACCTCGACCAAAAACATCTCAAGACGATTGGGAAAGCACAACTACACCCTATAATTACTAGAAATGTACAGATCACAATAAGCTCAACATATCATCAGCGATTGCTCATGAACTATGATCTTCGACTAGATTAGAATGATAGAACGAGAAACCAAATTTCCATATCCCTAACTCAAATGCATAAAGTCCATCAAATAAACAAGATATCATAGCATTTGACAGATCAATTAATGAAGATGATGTTAAGAGCAGGACTTACTGGCAATCTCCGCAACCTGATCGGGCGTAAGCCGAGCAGAGAAGCCACTAGCAGCATTCTTGTAACTATACACAAGAGCCTCCCTAGCAGCTTCTTCACTGCAAATCAACAAATTAAACCAAAATTCATCGCCAATCTCACCGTTTACCGGCCAGAGGATACAAACAAGAGGTGTAAAAGAAGACGGACCTGCCAAGAACAGAAGCTAGGGTTCGGATATGATAGGCCTCAGGTTCTTCATTGTGAGGCCTCTCGGTGTAAACGATATGCACCACCGGTGAAGCGAAGTTGGATACGACGGGAATGGAAAGGGATTGGCCGGACATTGCCGCAGAACTAAGAAGCAAATTCAGAGAAATTGAGAAGAGGAAAACGAGAATCGGGTGAAATGAAGAAAAAATCAACTTAGCCATTAGAAGTAGTTTTGAATAATAGAGAGAGTTAGAAATTTGTATTAGACTTGAGACCTGAATGGTTGAAGAAGATGAATGCGTAAGGGAAAAGAAAGTTTCCTCTTCTCTCGCGTCAATGGCTACACGTTCCTCTGCTTCAACCAACAGCTGGATTTTCTCTATTTTTTTTTTTTTTTTGTTCTTTGAATTAGACAATGCAATGTCAACTCTGACCAATGAAAAGATATTCCTTCTAAAATAGAGTAATTAAAAACTATAAATTGGTAATAAATGGGGAAGCTGGAAAGCTATTTGCAAAAATAAAGACTTTATTTGTGTTTATTTCAATTGCATCTTCGCCAAAGATGCAACACCATTAATAGTTGAAGAAGCTATTTTTTGCGCTGTGGAGTGAGTCCTCTTTAGCCATTTTCGGTGCTAGATTCTCCTCTGATTCTATCCCTTCTTACCCTATAGAGATCGGGGCTTTGAAATGTGGTTGGCGTGCTCTGTGGATGGTCCTTAGAAGCTTGACATGGATGCGTCTCGGTCGTAGTTTAGGTTGGATGTTGTATTGGAGGTTTCGAATGTGTTGAACTTGTGGACTTTGATCTGTCTTGGTTGATTTTTTTGTTAGAGAGACTCTTAGGCTTGCTTTCTCTATTTTTTTTTTATTATATATTTTTTTAAAATCTTTAGAGAGAAGAACAAAATTGCTCTTAATATAACTTTTTTTGCTTCATCTTTTGGGTTCTTTAGTGTTTGGAATGATATCTTTCCACATTTAGCTATCCCTCTTATCCTTAAACTTGATGATTTAGTGGTTGGCTTGGTTTGTTTGGTTTCAGTTAATGGATTTCTTTTTCTAAAAAACACCATTGAAGAAACACAACCTATAACGAGACAAAATCATGCCTATCGTTGGTCAATAATAGTGCATCACTCTCGCTCTCATTCTCGTTGAATATCTTGCTCTTGTTCTCCCTAAATATCTTGCTTTTGCTCTCGCTCTTGCGTCCATTCAAACTCTTTCTCTTCCCCCAATCTTTTGGCTATTCTCTCCCTTTTGCTAACTATATTGCTCTCGATCTCGTTCTCGCTCTCACTTTTAACAAAGGTCAGATGTGGTTTTGACCAAATATCAACAATATAATTTGCAAGAACAAGATATTCAACTAGAGCAAAATCAATGCACTGATGTTGGTCAACATCAACCAACATCAAATGTATGTTTTGTCCAATAGTGGATTGCGTTTCTTCAAGAAGGACAACATCAATAGTGTTGCATCTTTGGTGAAAGACACAATTGAATAAAGATAAGGACAGTCCTCCATTTTTGTTTTATAAATAATTTTGTAAACAACCCTAGTTTAGCAAGGATTAAGTTGATATCCATGAAATTTAGTTTTACGTATATATCAATAAAATATTCATATTGATATATAGTTTTGTAAATAAAAAAATTATAAAAATACACTAATAAATATGTAAGTTCTTTTTGCATCCAAACTAAGTTATAGATATTTGTTATTGGTACTTACATTTAGGAAAGATACCTTTTTAGTCCCTAGATTTTTAGTCTAGTTTCCATTGGTCTCTAGATTTCAAAATGTTATACTTTTACTTCTTAAGTTTTGAGTTTGATTTTAATTTAGTCTTTAATTTCAAAATATTACAATTTTATCTTTGAGATTTGAGTTTTATTTCAATTTGGCTCAAAGTTCCAAGATTTACACATCTAACCTCAATTTTTCATTACATACTCATTTTCAATCTTTATTGTTATTGTCTATTAGTAAATTTTAAAAGAATTTAAAAAAATGGTTTTTTTTTTCAAATATAAGAAAATGAACTAAAATATTTATAAATATAACAAAATTTTACTGTCTATTGGCACAAATAATAGTCTATCGTGATCTATTGCGGTCTATCGTAGATAAACTATGAAATTTTTTTATTATTTGTAAATATTTTCAACAGTTTTGTCATTTAAAATAATTTTCCTAAATAAAATCATAATTAATTAAGTTTCACTGTTTTTCATTAATATTAAAATTAAATTTAAAATTTCACTTGATAATTAATTTAAATTAATTATAGACATTGTCAAATCCTCTAAGGTTCTAATAACGGTTCGGTTTATGAACAAGAGTTGTTAGTGTAGTTAGGATGGAAGGATGTCAAATGTTTAAGGTCTCAAAGTATTCCAACGTTCACTCATGCTTACTTTTATTGTTAAACCATGACACAACACATGCAAGCACTTCGATTATTGACAAACTAATGGTGGATAAGGTAGGAGGTGTTGGTTGTGTCTACAAGCCTAAGCATAGAGGAGATAAGAAAAGAATGTATTGTCAATATCCACAGGCATATGCAGTGCAATTGTGGACAAGGAGTTGGACTAGTCATGAAATATTTTTTATGATCAACCTAAGGCGTTGCATTGGAGACCACTTTAACCTTGTGATTATTTCTGATCGACACCCTAGTATATCAAATGTAATAAAACAAATTTTTCAAATATATTTCATGTTTTGTGCACTTACCACATAAAATAAAAATCTCTTACCACACTTCAAGGACAAGACGATAACTAATTTTTTCTACAAGGACATTTAGAGCTTATCAAGAAAAGTCCAATGAAAAATTTGAGGTTAAAAGTGTAACGTCTTGAAATTTAGGGAACCTAATTAAAACAAAATTTAAATTTTAAAGTCAAATTTGTAACATTTCAAAACTTTCGACTATATTTAAATTAAACTCAAAATTTCAAAATTTAAGAAATTATGTAACATTTTCAACTTTATAATAAAACAAATTAAAAAAATATCCAAAATATCAGTCAGGGGTTTAAGTAGCAGCAATGTCTTACCGTGAAGCCATGAAGATGGGAGAGCAATGAGACGGCGTAAAACCTCCATCTCTGTGCCATATTTCATCTCTACCATTCAGTTTGCCAAGTCTTAAAATCAAGGCGAATCCTCTTCTTACACCAATTGCAGTTGAGAACCGAAGACGCCATGGGAGGCACAGGAAGAACTCTCCTCTCGCTTTCAATTTCCACAAACCTCTTAATCAGTTCTCGTGTTTCACCTCCTAAATATCTCTCACTCCTCAAAATACCGAAACCCTTAAGAAATTTCTCAGGATTTAGGCCTCTTTGCTCTGCTACCACTGCCACGACCTCCACAGAATCCACGGAAACAACCCAGGTGATTGAACCCTTGAAGCACTCTCAACTGCTTGAGAGGCTGAGGACTAGGCATCTCAAAGAATCTGCTTCTAAAACTAAGCCAACGAGAAGTACTCTGTCACGGTCTGCGGGAAGTGCAGAGGATGCAATGAAGAAGTCAGAAAAGAAGAAGAAGTTGGTTGAAAGTTTTGAAGAGTTGGGTCTGAATGAGGAGGTGATGGGGGCTGTGAGAGAGATGGGTATTGAGGTTCCGACTGAGATTCAATGCATTGGAATCCCAGCTGTTTTGGAAGGAAAGAGTGTGATTTTGGGTTCTCATACTGGCTCTGGTAAAACTCTGGCTTACTTGCTACCCCTTGTTCAGGTACTTTTAGTTTTTCTAATTCAACAGTATTTTTGTTTTGGGGTTCCCTTAAATTTGTTGTAGACTAAATTATCTTCTAATATTTGAAGTCTGGTTGTGATATTTGCTTCGTGTTGTCAATTTACATTGTTCTACATTTAGAAGGATCTTTTCTAGTCGTTATCTCTTATCTTGTTCCATTATTCTATGGATCGCCTGATTCCATCTTTAATGCAAATTTTTTTGATCTTTATCCTTTTCTTTTACCATGTTTTGTGTATAAGATGTTGATACTGTGTGTTATTTTATGGTATCTCAGTTAACTAGTTAAGTAATATTTGCAATTTCTAATTTGTTTATTTGTAGTTGCTGAGGCGAGATGAAGAATTGTTTGGTAAGTTAATGAAGCCTAGGCGTCCTCGAGCTGTTGTGCTATGCCCCACGAGGGAACTATCTGAACAGGTAGCTTTAGATTGACTTGGTTTTATTACATGTGTTGCTTATAGTTTTATACAGTATCCTATTAACATCAAATGATTACAATAGGTGTTTCGTGTATCGAAATCTATCAGTCATCATGCACGATTTAGGTCTACCATGGTGAGTGGTGGTGGTCGGCTAAGGCCACAAGAGGACTCATTAAGTAATCCAATAGACATGGTGGTGGGGACACCTGGGAGAGTTCTTCAACATATTGAGGCAGGCAACATGGTGTATGGTGACATCAAATACTTGGTGCGGACCTAATATTATTGTTTTGATGTTGCACTCACTCCAAAATTACTTAAGTTCCCTGATATTGTTGTCCAGGCTATATGCTGCATTACTTTTGTAATTTTTTCTTTGGAATATATACTACGCCGTCGTGACTGTGATGTCATTTTAGTAGGTGCTGGATGAGGCAGACACCATGTTTGATCATGGATTTGGACCCGACATTCGCAAGTTTATTGGCCCGTTAAAGCATCGCGCCTCATCACATGACGACCAAGGATTTCAAACTATATTGGTCACTGCAACAATGACAAAGGTACAGTTAGTTGTTATTGTGAAGTCATTGATTTCAACTTCAATGTGATTGAAGTATTTTTTTTTCCCTGTTGAGATCATATTGTTCTTCGAATCTGCATGGATTGATAATTTGGATGTTAGAAAATCCCAAAGTATGCATGCTGAACCTGATGGAATCCTTCTTTGTAATTGTTTTGGTAGAAGGGTGTTAAATGTTCTTTGAATCCTTTTGATGATATGTTCTATATGTGAGATTGGTTTCCTTTCTAGTCAATAGTCATTTGATTTAAATCACAATTTCAGTATCTCTTGTTCCATTATAGATTTTGGTTATTAAAATTCTCCCACTAATACGGTCCGGCCATTGCTGCAGGCAGTTCAAAAGCTGATTGATGAGGAGTTTCAAGGCATTGTGCATTTACGTACGTCAACTTTGCATAAAAAGATTGCATCTGCTCGTCATGATTTCATCAAACTTTCAGGTTCTGAAAACAAGCTGGAAGCTTTATTGCAGGTCTGACTGTGGTATTTTCTTCAGTACTTCTTAGTTGGTTATGGACGTCCTGATAAATATTAGCTTTGATTCTTAGACCATGATCTTCTTATTTCCATGAAGTTCATGATTTTGTTGTTGGCTTGTGTGCTATGCCCTCTTCTCAACCAGCTTAAGAAATAGGGAAATTTGTACTCTTATTGCTAGAATCCCGGTTTATAAAGCCTGGGGTTAAGTCCTATAATGACCACAAGTGCACAACCCTCGTGTTTAGTTGCATCATTGAGAGGTGGAGCCCTAAATTGACAGCCAGTGCTAAAGCTAGAGGAAGGCGAGTATGTCGTCTAGTAATCATGCCCCTTTTGCCTAGATAAAGGGGTAATTGGATTGTTTTATGAGGCTACAGTAGAGAAATTGGAAAGAATCACTACTGACCACTTCTGCGTTCTACCCCATACTGGAGGTTTCAAATTGGATCCCCCGGATTTTGTTTCCAGAAACCAGAACATGTAGATTGGTTACAAGTATATTTTAAAATACTTCAAATACTGATGGCTTTCCTACCCTTCTATGGTTGCATATGGTTGCACGTGGTCACTCCTTTATGATGAATCTAAATGCCTTCAGGGTTAACATGAAATCATGGAATAGGGAATCTTTAGGTAATTTCAAAAGAGAATTGCATTGCTTGATTGGATGGAAGAAAAAGGGGACCTTGATCGTAGAATGGTAGAAAAAGGGGACCTTGATCCTAGAATGGTAGCATGTGTTAAATCACCAATTGACCCAAAAGCTTAAGCTAATGGGTGAAGCCTGAAGGTAAATTTAATTTACATCACTAACACCCTTCACTTGTAGACTTCAAATATGAAGAAGACCCAATAAATAGAAGTCAATATTAATTGGCGAGGAAACAACAATGCATGGGCTTGAAACATAGGATCACTGTGGACCACTTGCTCTGCTACCATGTTAAATCACCAATTGACCTAAAAGTTTAAGCTGATGGGTGAAGAAAAATTTAATTTTGTATCACTAACAACATGAAATCCATAATACACGCCTGTTTTTCCCATGAACTGGCAGTGAAATATTTACATTGCCTCATCCCTTTACAAGATCTTCGAAAATGCAGGACACTTTTGGAAGAAAGCTTTGGACTACAAGATCCAAATATAAACCTTTCTCATCAATTGCCATCCTTAACCCTCTGACAATTGAGGAAAATAAAAGTTGATGCTTGATGAGTTCACAGGTGGATATGGGATGTAAAGGAAAGGAAAGGGAAACAAGAACTGGGCATCAGTATAACACAAAACTAAAATTTTCAGATTTTATTGAGACTAGTACCACAAAGTGGACCTTGGGTGTTAAAAACTTCTGTGAAGTCTCTGTACAAGTAACTGCCAATATATATATATTTTAATAATAATAATTAAAAAAAAAAAAAAAACAAAGAAACAACACTTTTCATTAAGAAAATGAAAAGAGACTAATGCTCAAAGATACAAACACCAAGTGCGAATGCTTGGTATTTTTAAGCACGTAGAAAGTCATTCGAAACAGGCTCTAAGTTCTAGCAATTCAAGGTTTAAATACTATCGTATGCACTATGCATAAGGCTTATTGTCTAAGACCCAATTTAATAACCATTTGGTTTTTGAAATTTAAGGTTATAAATACTACTTATATGCATGAGTTTTTTTTTTTTTTTTTTTTTTGTTTTATCATCTACTTTATCACAATATTTTCAAAATTCTTGCCAATTTTAAAAACTAAAGAAAGTAGTTTTAAAAACTTTGTTTTTGTTTTAGGGATTTGGCCATTTTCAAAATTCTAATAACCATATGGTTATCAAATGGGGCCTAAAGTAATAGATTAGTAAGATAGAGACAAATTAATCCAAGTATTTGATAAACAAAAACAATGAGAAGAAATAATCAACAAGCTAAATTCTTACCGACAACATGCATGTAAAACATTTGGGAGTCTTGAAGCAACACATTATCTGCTTGGATTATTGCACTGTCTATTGGCCTTCATATTTGTTATTTCGTGAGGATGCAGGTTCTTGAACCAAGTTTGGCAAAAGGAAATAGGGTAATGGTGTTCTGTAACACTTTAAATTCCAGCCGTGCTGTGGATCATTTTCTTGGTGAAAATCAAATTTCTACAGTCAATTACCACGGAGAGGTGCCTGCACAGAAGAGGTAAGAAATTTCCACGATAAACTCCATTTCCAAATATTATAAAATGTACTTGGTGATGTACTCAGTAATTCAAAATATATTCTCACTACTATTACAGAACAAAGTTACATATATATATATATAGGGAACAAAGAAATCCTAGACTAGGTATGTATAATTACGATAAAGGACAATTATCCATAAACATGTAAAACATGCATTATAACAAGTGACAATAGTTTCTAGCTGTTTCTTGACGTTCTTCAGTTTGGCCTTCTATAGTGTACTGGATTTCTGGTTTTTTTTTTTTTTTTTTTTTTTTTTTTTTTTTTTTTTTTTTTTTTTTTTTTTTTTTTAAGAAAACATTAAATTTTCATTGCTGAATTGAAAAATTACAAGGAAGATGCAGCAACGTACGTGGAAAATTTGTGTCTACACTACAATCCTCAAGAAGCAACAGATTTAAAGCTTGCAGCTAGATTTTCCCCTTTTATTTTGTCTTAATTCTA
The DNA here is from genome assembly GCA_030954485.1 of Citrullus mucosospermus. Lineage (NCBI taxonomy): Eukaryota > Viridiplantae > Streptophyta > Magnoliopsida > Cucurbitales > Cucurbitaceae > Citrullus > Citrullus mucosospermus. Next base: position 9,549,833 of record CM062063.1, on the reverse strand, counting down.
TTGGAGGCATGAAATTAGAACTCTGAACTGGAGGTAGGAAAAAGGAGCAAAGAAGATTTTTTTTAGACCATAACCATCGTGGAAGCACATATGTCAAAACCTATGATTTGGATATAAATGTTTATTTCTCTTTGGCCCAACGTCGTATAAATGTAGGCATACTGTTTTTTTTTTTTTTTTTTTTTTTTTTTTTTTTTTTTTTAATATATATTTTATTTTTTATTTTTTAATTAAATCAGGGTCGAGAATCTCAAGAAGTTCAAGAGTGATGATGCTGATTGTCCTACATTAGTCTGCACTGACTTGGCTGCTAGGGGACTGGACTTGGATGTGGATCATGTCATCATGTTTGATTTCCCTTCAAATTCTGTAAGAGTTATTATCTTTTGAACAATTTGGATTGTTTATTTTCAAAACTTCTTTCTGTGGCTACACTTTTCATTTTCTTACCTAATTAGCTTATAAATGATATTTTCTTCACCTTTTAGATCGATTACCTTCATCGCACTGGAAGAACAGCTCGTATGGGTGCAAAAGGTTTATTGCTTGCTCTTTGATGTACTTGATGTTTTGTAACTCTGTTATTTTATATGGATTTTATAATTTCCATTCTTTGGGTAACTAGGGAGGAAAATAGTTGAACCTAATCAGTAAAAATGTGTCAAAATTCTATAACAGAATATCCAAATTGAACTATAAAGTATGACTAGAAGAACCAGGACCTACACTGTAAGTAGCCTCATCCAATTATAATAATTCTTATACTTATTATTCTAAATTAATTAATTAATTCCCTTATCAAAAAAAAAAAAAAAAAAAAAAAAAAAAAAAAAAAAAAAAAACTTCACCCCTTATACATGTTAAGGTTGAATTTGATAAATTGGAAATATTAGGTTAAATTGACAGTTTGACACAATAAGATGGAATTATTTTCGAACTAAATTACTGAATTTTGAGGTTTGTGTCTATTTAGTCTCTGAACTTTTAAAATTGCAAAGGTAGTTTCTCAACTTATGAATTTTTGATAATTCACCGATCTATTTGACATGTGAACTTTCTTGCCGATCTTTCATTATTTGTACATTTATTGGTGTAGGAAAGGTGACGAGCCTGGTTACTAAAAAGGATGATATTTTGGCCACTCGCATAGAGGAAGCGATCCGGAAAAATGAGAGCTTGGAATGTCTCACTGCAGATAACGTGCGGAGAGACATTGCACGGGATCGTATAACAGAGCATAAAACCAAAATTGCAAAATTGGTCAAGGTTTCAAGTGAGAGAAGTAGAGCTAAATCATCAACATCAGCACCAAAATCTTCAAGTGTCCATTCAAAAGGTGAATCTGGAAAAGCATCATCTCCAGCAAGGACTCAAAAGCGAACTCAGAAGCCTGGTGTTCCGGTTTCTAAGCCAGTAAAATCGTCGAGCAACATCCCAAGAAAACCATCTTTCGATTCGAAGAAGAAAGTGGCTAGCAGAAGGCGGCCCGGGAGTGCCATCAAATCGACAGGTCAGAAACTAAATGTAGTTGGATTTAGAGGCCGAAGCAGCCAGTCTGATAAGAGACGATCAGTATCCAGTTAAGTGGAAGTCAGGTTTAAGATCAGAATTCAATACAGTTATATAAACTTCTTTAGTAATTTTTTGTTTTAGTTCTTCAATGTGAAATGTCTTGTTGAGTATAAATCAGTTCCAATTTTCTCAAGTTCTTTTCCATCAATCAATTTCCTTGGAAATACAATTTTGTTCTTTAAGTGTACATAAACCACATCATCTAAGAAGGGGGAAAACAAATTTAAAAACAAAAAACATTATGAAAAATCAGCTGCTTTCAAATTCTCTTTTAGCCCCTGGATTACAAAAAACATCAAATACTTAGAAAATTTCTCATTCCTCTCTTATCTCTTATCTTTTGTATCTTCTTCCTCTCCCCCTCTCTTTTCAATTTTCTTCTCTTCAACATCATTCCACAACATTTTTCTCTCTCTCACCTGTATCTTCTTCTCTTTCTAACTCTTGTCTTCTCCAAATTCTCATTCTATTTCCTCTCATCCCCCTCTGGTTTGAACACAACTCAAAATGTTGAAAAAAATTGTATAATCCACATTTTGGTTTAATAGTCAAATAAGCATGTAGATCTCAAAAAGTTACATGAACTCAACAAATAAAAAACAATCCTAGTTGGCCAACAAGGCTCATAGTTATGCCTCTCAAAATCTAAAATTTAGATTATTTCAACTTTTGAGGTAAATAATAAAATCAAGATGTTTTAACACTTTGTCTAGGTTATAAGTATGGTGTATGGTTGGAAAAAACACAATAAAATGTATGTAAATGAGTGGTCATTTAGTTGAATTGGAGTTTTAGCGAGAAGGTATGACCAAAATAAATTGAACAACCATGAGGGATTGTATAGTGTGGGTGGACGATCACACGTGTATGTGCACTTGCAATCTTGCGCGCTTGCACAATTGCATATGCACACTACACAATCTCACGTACCCATGCAATTTATTTTGTCCATATCTTCTTCAATACAACCCGTTTCAGCTAAATGACTACTTTTTTTCACTTTTTTTTTGTGTTCTTTAGTCCCACATTAATAGCAAGTCTAATTCCAGGAAATTACAATCTTAGTCAATGGTTCTATTCCCACCCTTGCAATTGATGAATTCAACCATAATAAAAATAATAGAAGTGATTTTTTTATTGGAAGCAAGTAAATGTCTTGTTTGATAACTATTTGCTTTCTGAAGATTATGCTTGTTTACTCCTAATTTCTTTATGGTGGCCTTCATTTTCTCAATGTAACATTTAAATTCTTAACCAATTTTTTTTTTTTAAAAAAACAAATCTTAAAAACTACTTTTTATAGTTTCCAAAACATGATATGAACTTTAAAAACATGGTTAGAAAGTACATTTAAAAAGGAAATTTTTTTTAAATTAATTAATTTGTTAAATATAATCTTAATTTTATGACTTTATTCTCTATACTTTCAATTGTCCAATTTTATTAATTTAAATTAGTCCCAATGCTATTAAATTGTTTATTTTTTAAAAACTTTTGTTATCTATTAACATTTTTACTATAAATTTTGAAAATATATTAATATATTATATTTGTTTGTGTGAAAATTATCACTATAATTTATCCAATTTTTGTACAAATTTAAGATTTATGGAAGTACCAAAACTAAAATTGAATAAGTTCAAAATATAAGGACCAAAATGGTAATTTAACCAAAACCATCTTACAAAAAAGTAATCCGTGGGATTCAAAGAGAAGAAGAAACGAGATGGAATATGATGCCAAAGACGAAAACGTGGCAAAGTCTTGTTCACTCGTTCAACTTCCAACGGTTTCGGGTCTACAATGCACCTTATGAATTATAAAGTTTCGCCATTAATATGGTATCTGGAGCTCTGCAGCTTCGAATCCACGTCTCCATTGGAGCACTCACAATGTTTCTTCTCAAGGCAAATACTCTTTTTCTTAAATCATCTCTTTAACTCTTGAGTTTTCTTTTATTACAACGCCCAAATCTTTGATTCTGTGATCCGATTTTTGTATTTTGAACTCTTACCCTATTCCCCTTGTTGCTTGCAGGCATGGAGACTCTCAGCTTTTGGGGTCTATGGCTACCTCAACTTCACCAAATCAGCATTCATGTAACGTTTCACACCTTTTTTGCCTTTAATTTTTGGTTCTATTACATATTTATAGGGTTGGCAACAGGGCGCGTGGGGTTCCCTATTCCTGCCCCCGTGGGGGGAATTTACCCCATCCCCACCCTCAATGGCGGGGACGGGGACGGAGATTCCCCGTCGGAGAAACGGGTTCCCGCGAGGTACCCATTCCTCGAGAGCGAGACAGCAAGAGCGAGTGAGTGTGAGAGAGAACGAGATTGTGAATTCAAATGCAGGACCAAATTACTACCAATAAATAGAGCGAGACAGAGCGACATATATATATACACACACATATAAACAAGTGGTCGGGATAAATCGGGGCAAGGTCGGGGTCAGGGCCGAGGTAGGGATACCCTCCTCGTACCCGCACCGTCCCTGGAAGGGTACCCAGAGAATGTCCTCGGTTTGACCCCCATCTCGGGTCAAACCGGATATTCTCTGACCAGATCGGGGTGAGGCCCCACGGGTTTTTTGGCCAACCCTGCATATTTGGTTTCTATAATTTGGAGAAAGTTAGAGTTAGTCCCTATGGTGTTAAAAGTTGGAATCTCTTATGATTTGAGAAAATCACATAAATAGTCTCTATTGGAATGTCTTGAATATGTTATTTGGGGAATGACTAAGCCTAAGTTGTATATGCATTTATGTTATTTACTATTTTGGCCTTAGAGGTTAGAAGGGTTCGCTATATATAAACCATCTAGCCCTACTAGTGCTTCTGTATTATTTGATATTTCTCTCTGATAAAAATTGATCTTTCCCTCTACGATTCTATTTGTGGACATAGTTAACACATTGTTAGGAAACCACATAAATCTCTTTATTGATTTCTTTATTGTTTGTGTTTTCTCGCTTTCTTTGATTATTGATTTCACAACCATATCTATGGTTTGATAAAACCTTCATAAATAGTCCTACAACAATTTAGTTCCTATACCTTGATAAAACCCATCAAATTGCAGGTACTAGATTTTAATGGTAAACCACATAATTATTTAACCTTAATTTTTCAATGGAAGTTGTTTGATTGAGTCATGTTTGGACTAGAAGGGAAACTTGCATTGGTAATTTGGAAACTACCCTCGTGAGTTTCATTTCAAAATTGAAGGATAGGAGGAATTTGAATTGATTAGATAGTATAAAGTGCTTAGCCAAGGAGTACTTTTAGAAACAACTATTGTCAAAAACCTTGATTGTTTCACTTTTTTTATGGTAGTTTATCTACTGATCTAACATGTTCTTAAGTCTTTAGATGTTTACTTTCTTGAAGAAATTCAGATTGGGACTCATACAATTTTACCAGTACCTTATTTAGAAAACCACATCAATTTTAACAGTTTTTTTTTTTTTTTTTTTTTTTTTTTTGGAATTTTGGAATTTTGGAATTTTGACTTGTTTGCGCTTTCTTGTTGTCTTGCTGAATAGTTTAATTCTGTTTAACTCCACTAAACCTAATATTTAGTCTTTCATTCATATTTGCACTGATTATTAGAAGTTTTTGTGATGTTAAAGTTAAACCATTAACAACTTTATAAAATATGTTTTGAACTTCGTTAATGTGATTAACTCTTGACTGTTTTATGGCTATAGTGAACATTCTAAGAAGTTCAAACCAGAGGATATGCAAAGGGACATTGAAGGGAAAAATTGCATTGTTACTGGGGCGAATTCTGGGATTGGATATGCAACTGCAGAGGGTTTAGCATCACGGTCTTGATCTCTTTTTTCGATTCTCGTTTTATTTGAGGCAATTGCAAATATAGCAATAAAGTCTAAAGTATTAACAGATATAGTACAATGCAAAAAAATTTGTAGATATAGCAAAATTTAGATCAAACTCTTACTATTTCGCTAATAGGAGTTTATTAGCAATAGAGTCTATCACTAATAGATTTTGCTATATGTGCAATTCTTTAAAATTATTGTTATATACTTTATTATTAGTCCTAAAAGTGCTACCCATTGCAATTACTCTTTTTGTTTCTGTTATATTTGTTGTAAAAGTGCTACCCATTGCAATTACTCTTTTTGTTTATGTTATATTTGTTGTTCTGCAAGGAACAAAACTTATAGTGATTCATTGTGGAAGCATGAAGTTTCTGCTGTTTTTGCAGTGGAGCTACTGTCTACATGGTATGCCGCAACAAGGAAAGAGGAGAAGCCGCTCTTTCTGAGATAAAGTCTAAAACAGGAAATCAAAATGTTCATTTGGAGGTAGTTCTTTTCCAACCCTACTAATTCTATTATCAAGCTTGGTTTTGTTTTTAAAAGAATACATTACAACTTTAGCTTTCTTGTTTTTTAATAACTTTTCTTTAGTTTGCAGATCTGTGATCTTTCCTCAATCAATGACATTAAGTCATTTTCCACAAATTTTATTTCAAAGAATGTCCCAGTCCATGTGTTGGTAATGAATCTGTCTTTGTAACATTGTATGTTATAGCCCTTTTTTTGCATTATGTCGGCAAAATCATTATCATTTACTAACCGTATATAGGTTAACAATGCTGGGTTGCTTGAGAAAAGCCGAATTACGACATCTGAAGGGTAGGATCTTCTTTATTTATCTGCTTCACTAGGCTCTTGTAACTTTTGGTGTTGCGAAAAATTCTTAATAATTTCTGAATTCCAGGTTCGAATTGAACTTTGCTGTGAATGTTTTAGGCACTTATGCAATGACTGAATCAATGTTGCCATTGCTGGAGAAAGCTGCACCTGATGCAAAGGTCATCACAGTTTCTTCTGGTGGAATGTATTCAGTTCCCTTAACCAATGATCTGCAGGTGAGCTTCCTTTTTAAACTTCTCTGCCTTCCCAATTTACAGACCTGATTCTTACTGGTGCTTTGATTTGTTTCCTTGTAGTTTAGTGAAGACCAATTTGATGGGGCCAAACAGTATGCACTTAACAAACGAGTTCAGGTTAGCAAGGCCCCGTATATTGTGTTCTAAAATCACTATGCTTTTGATTTACTGTACGCTGTGAGGATGCATTGTTTTAGGTTTCACTCACAAATGTTAAAAATTTTAGTTCTTTTTAATAGGATAACCGAACTTTCAGTGTGAAAAGAAAATGTAAGAATACAAGATTAAAAAAAATTAAACCCACCAAAAGAGAGTCATTCTAGAAGAAAAAAGGCTCCAGTCGAGTGAAATCAGACCTTAAGACTGAAGAGAAACATAAGACCTAAAGGATATTTAATAACTTTACAAAGGACAAAAGACCTAAACAAAGTGCCATGGATAGATGATTAATTTGACCTCGCTTAAGGTGAGTGAAGCTTCCTTTTCAGGTGGCTTTAACAGAGAAATGGGCAGAGATGTACTCTAAAAAAGGGATTGGATTCTACTCGATGCACCCCGGTTGGGCCGAAACACCTGGAGTGATTAAATCTTTACCGAGTTTCTCTAAATCGTAAGGATGGCCTAGCAAAATCTTTGTTCTTCAAAATGGACTTAGAGCTTGTTTGGATTGATTTTCTAAGTGTTTATCAATACTTTTTTTGCACTTATAAACACTTAGAAAGACAATCCAAACGCACCCTTAAAATAGTTTTCAATTATCAATTCGTCGTTTCATCATTTCAGGCTCTCGGGGAAGCTAAGAACGAGCGAGGAAGGGGCCGATACAATTATTTGGTTGGCTTTACAGCCAAAAGAAAAGTTGCTACCTGGAGCATTCTACTTTGATAGAAGTGAAGCGCCAAAGCATTTAGCGTTTGCTGCTACAAAGTCTTCACATTCAGCAATTGGCTCTATATATGATCATCTTCGTTCTTTGTCTGGTTTGGCTCAGTAATCCAGATGAGTGTCTCAACTCCTCTTTGGCCTTGTAATTGTTGGAATAATTGAAGGGATATTGCTATGATATTAGTTGTTGGGAAATTTTGAAAGGCATAATGAACACAACATTATGGGCAAAAGAGGAAAAGTAAGAGGAAAAAAGAATTACACGCATATTTATACAACTTCACTCCTCACTAACCAACCAACCTAAGAGTTCCAAAACCCTTCCAAGTTGTTTCAAACTATCAAAGTCCAAATATCCTTATTCTCCTTGAAATTTATTTTTTCTCCATTTTTTTGTTTTTATAATTCATACGGAAATATCCCTCAACATCAACATTTTATCGATATTTCTATCGTTGTAGAATTAAGATATTGATATTTTCACCGATATCGACATTTTAAACTTTAGTTGTCACCAAAGAAGACATAAAATTGTTTGTTCCTTGTTACCATATTTGGCCATTTCCAAAATCGCAAGAATTTCTCATCGTATACTTGGGTGTTCCCAAAAATGTTTTAGTAACCAAAGATGCATAAGCATAACACAAGAAAAGAAAAGAGATAATTAAAAGCAAAACCTGAAACCCAGGTGTACTTTTTTTATTAAAATTAAATCTTAAAGAAACTGAGGACATTTTTTTTTAGTTCAAAATATTCAAGAATCTCCTTATTATTGTCAAATTACTTTCTTTTGCATCTCAATAATTATTTATTTCCTTCATGGGAGTGAAAGGATTTTTTTTATTTTTTATTTTTTTTGAATTTCTATTTGCTCTTTCTCACTCGTTTTTTCTCTGAATAATCTAATAAAGCTCTTTTAAGTTTGATATTTGTCGATTTTAAAATGTTAACAACGATAAGTTTTAATATGTATTTTTACATTTACACTAATATAATAAAATAATTTTATCAATTCTTTTCAAAAAAAATGATAATAATTTTATCAATTTTATTATATGCAGACTAAAATTTCAGAATTTAACATTCCATTGAAACCAAAACTTCAAAATTTCAATTAGTCACAAATCTAAACTAGTTCAATTCCCTACACAACTTCAACATCAAGACCATTCCAATTAAACAAAGTCCTTAAAAAGCTTCTAATTAACTAACATCAAACTACTACTTTTTCTAATCACAACATCTAATAGGATATTAGATTTAAAAGCAAGTTAGAATACTTAAAACAAAATTAGAGAGGTTGCTTTGAATAAATGAGATCTTGAAATTATGTTTAAAGAAAGAAGGATTAAAAAAAAAAAAAAAGAGAAACGTACATACAATTACGTTGATATATTCATCTTCCAGCTTGGTTGATAAAATTTATGACAAATTGCAAAAACCACTTCTGAAGTATGGTGATAGTTGCAATTACATCCTTAAACTTTTAATTGTAAAAATTGGGCCCTAAAGTTCTACAAGTGTTAAAATTGGACCCTCAAGCTTACAATAATTGTAGAAATTGGACCCACAAATGATAAAAATTGAACATCAAACTTATAGAAAATTGATTACAATTTATAAGATTACATAAGTTTAAAGATCTAGTGTGACCCAATTTTAAAAGTAGAAAGTTTGAGGGTATAATTGCAACTACCACCGCACTTTAAAGATGGTTTTTGCGGTTTGCACTAAAACTTATCGAGGGGAAAAAACCCTAGGCGTATAAGAGCGGGGAACGAAAAGAGAGAATCAAAGAAAAGTTGGTAAAAAAATGAAAATGAAAAAGAATGCAAGTTTTCACCCATTGACCTTTGAACCATAAGCCTCAATCTCTCTATCTCATCTCCAACTTTGAATATAATGTCTAGAAATAGAGGTTTGAGTGGTTGTGGTGCTTACATTGGACCTACAAGAAGCTGGTGCTGAGAAGAGACATGTTATCCATTAAACTATTGATACTCCCCTAATTCAACACAAAATCACAATAAATTAATGAAAACAATGAGACTACAATGCTTGGTCTTCAAGTAATGAATTTCTTGTCTAATAATAATAATACTTCACATAATTTACTCTATTTAATTTGTCGTTAATGAATTTCTTACTACTTTTTAGGTTGAAATATTATTTTAAATCTCTATAATTTTAGATTTGCTCCATTTTATTCATCCCTATACATTCAAATGTTTAACTTTAGGTCCTATACTTTCAATAAATCTTAAATTTAGTTCATAACATAGTATTAAATTTCCGTCGACATGTTAGATATTTTCATCGATATTTTCACATTTCCATGGGTTCAACATCGACATGACGACAAGTGAATTAATATTTCAATTGCACCATAGAAAAATCCATGAAACACAAAAAAAAAATGGCAACAAAATGTCATTAATGTAAATATAATATAAATAATAGACATCTTAACTTATTTAAAAATCATAAAATATTTATTTACTAATTTAAATTTATTTTTTTGAATTTTTTGTTTTTATAATTTTCTAAAAATCTCCATTGAAATTAACATTCTATCGATATTCCCATCAAAACTTTCGTAAAATTAAGACCTGGACATTTACGTTCACATCAATATTTTAAACTTTGGTCCATACTACTAGTTTTATTATTTTTTTTAAATAATTTATTTTATTATCTATTATTTATTTTATTATCTATTATCATTTTTACTATAAATTTTGAAACATGTTCACATATTATAATTTCTTATATGAAAATAATAAAAATTATTATTATTATTATTGAACTAATTTTGATACAAATTAGTTTCGAAGACTAAATTTAAGATTTAATGAGAGTACAACTAATAAAATTGGATATTTGGCAGTATAAAGGCTAAAATTGAGCCTACTCTAAAGTAAGACCAAAATGATATGTTAAACTTTTTTCTACTATTTTGTTTTTATTTCAAATAAATCTTAAACCAACTTTTTATTTTAAAATAATATGTTTTGATTGTTATAAATAGGGTAATTGTTTTAAATAGCAAAATTACTGGAAATATTTTAAAATATAACAAAATGTCATTGTCTATCAATGATAGACATTGAAAGACTGATATATAGACACTGATAGATGATAGTAGTCTAACAGTGTCTATCAATGACATTTTGCTATATTTATAAATAAGTTGACTCATTTTGCTATATTTGAAAACAAAACCTTATAAATATATATTTCTCTTTAACAAAAACATATAATTTATTTTACACTTTTCAATAACTCCAAAAAAAAAGAAAAAAATTCAATTATTTTATCATCAACAAAATTATTATCATTGCAAACAAAATTTCGAGTAGAGGGGAATGAATATAATGTATTTGTATATTATTCTCGTGTTAAGGAATATAATATTACTTATAATATCTTTTAACATGGTAAATTGTTTTAATTTAAAATTCTGAACCCTAACTTAGAAGATTAGAAATTATTTTATTTTTCTTTTTTCTCTAATTTAATATCTTATTCTAATTTTAGCAATCTAATGAATGAATACTTGGATTTTCTTACTATTTGTTTTTTTCTTTTTTCTTTTGTTTAATTTATTATATCTAGATAGAAATAATAACCTGTTTTATATTAAGATAAACATATATTATAAATTTACGAAATTGATTTTGATTGAGAATTTCTAACAATATTGACAATTTAAACAGCTTAATATTATAACTTTTATTATTTGCTTTTTTTGCACTTGCAATGCTGAAATTTTCTTATTCGAACCGAAAATTTTAAAATCTATTTATTTAAACAAATAAAATGATAATAATACTAATTTTAACTAAAAAAATTGTATATAATTGTCCTAAAATTAGTAGGAGTGTTAGTAAAAAACAAACAAGGAATGGTGACAAATTTCCTAATCCTATTGGTATTCCGTGTTTATCCAATTTCCTCCTTCTCTTCTATTTCGTTTCTCTATAAATGGCTGAGGTTGAGAGTTAGAGATTTCACAAATCACTTCTCACTCGATCTCTAAACACAATTTAAGCTTTCTTCTAATTCTTTTTTATAGCTATGTAAATTGATTTGACCCCTCAATTACCAAAGAAGGTTTATGGTGGTGATGGAGATTTCTTTTATTCTTGGTCTCCCAACGAGCTTCCCATGCTCCATGAAGGAAACATTGGTGCCTCCAAACTTGCTCTTGAGAAGAATGGCTTCGCTCTCCCTCACTACTCCGACTCTGCCAAGGTCGCTTACGTTCTTCAAGGTATTTTTCAATGTGATTCAGTTTTGTGTGAATTTTACATTTGTTTAGTTCTATTTTAAGTGTTTTGTTTTAGTACGAATCTAATTGATGTGCAAAATGCTTTAGGCAATGGAGTAGCGGGAATTATTCTACCGGAATCAGAGGAGAAGGTAATTGCAATTAGGAAAGGAGATGCAATCGCTCTTCCATTCGGCGTGGTGACATGGTGGTTCAACCAAGAAGCCACTGATTTGGTGGTTTTGTTCTTAGGCAATACATCAAAGGCTCACAAATTGGGTGAGTTCACCAACTTTTTCCTGACTGGTGTCAATGGAATATTTACCGGCTTTTGTACGGAGTTTGTTGGGCGAGCGTGGGATATGGATGAAGCGTCTATGATATCTCTTGTGAAAAATCAAACCGGAACTGGAATCGTGAAGTTAAAGGAAGGAATGAAAATGCCAGAGCCGAAGGAGCACCGAAATGAAATGGCACTGAATTGCGAGGAGCCGCCGCTGGATGTGGACGTGAAGAATGGAGGACGAGTTGTGGTTTTGAATACGAAAAACCTCCCCCTAGTAGGTTAGGTAGGATTGGGAGCAAATCTGGTCCAATTGGATGGAAGTGCAATGTGCTCACCTGGATTCTCATGTGATTCGGCACTTCAAGTGACGTACATCGTGAAAGGAAGTGGAAGAGTGGAGGTTGTAGGAGTGGACGGGAAGAAGGTTCTGGAGATGAGAGTGAAAGCTGGAAATTTGTTCATAGTTCCAAGGTTCTTCGTGGTATCAAAAATTGGAGATCCTGAAGGAATGGAGTGGTTCTCCATTATTAGCACCCCTAATCCTGTTTTCACTCATTTGGCTGGCAGCATCGGTGTCTAGAAAGCTCTATCGCCGGAAATTATTCAAGCAGCCTTCAATGTGGATGTTGATTTTGTGAAGAACTTCTCTTCCAAGAGGGCTTCTGATGCCATCTTCTTCCCTCCTTCCCATTAGTTTCACCTCCTTCAAACTCAATCAACCAACTACATCTCTTTTTTCTTTGTTAATTAAAACTTTCTAACTTAGGTTTTTTTTGTTTGTTAATCATTAACACTTTCATTTATCTAAACTAAGGAAATTTTTATCCTTCTTTGACATTTGAAGGCTTTAATGTCGTTTGTGCCATTTTTTAATTAGTTTTGCATCCATATCTCTCATCACTTCCTAGTTATCAATCATGAGAAGTTCAGGAACACCCAAATTTTATTTATTTATATTTTTTTTATGTAGCGTAGGAGAAAAAGCAAGAGGAAGAGGAAATAAAATGCTATCAAATTCAAACCTAAAGGGATAAAATTGTATTTTCCCCTTAAACTAATTTGTTAAGAAGAAGAAGCAGAGAACAAAAAAAAAAAAAAAAAAAAACTAAGGCTTGAAATTTGCAATGAAGAAGAAGAAGAGAACAAAAAAAAAAAAAAAAAAAAAACTAAGGCTTGAAATTTGCAATGTTTTTAAGAGCAAAAGTACCTCACATTAATATAGTATACAATTTATGTTTTGTAGATCCAACCAATGTTCGAAATGTTAGATGTCGACGCAATGTTGAATTGCAAAGTTTACATAATGTCAATAGATATTTTAAAAAACTATATAAGCATAGTAAAAATTTGATGAAAATTAGTCAATGAACCTTTGATTCGATTATATGATAATTTTTGTCATTTATGATATATATATATATATATATATATATATATATATATATACAACATATTATTTATTTATCATATATATAAAAATGGCAGGGTGAGTTGGGAATGGAGATGGCTTTCTTGTCCCTGTCCTCCCTCATTTCATTCCCATTCTCGAGTCTCGTTTCCTACAAAGATTTATTCTCCATTTAACTTTTTTAAGAAAAAATCTATCCATTATAATAATGAAGAACCACTCCATTCCTTCGAGATCTCCAATCTTTGATACCACGAAGAACCTTGGAACTATGAACCTTAAAACCCATTTTACATGAGTTTTGTAATACTTGTCTGGAAAACAGTAAAAATATAACCTAATTAATAAATAAAGTAATATAAATTATTCATTACTATTAATTTTAATTAATTATTTAATATAAATATATTGTTTAGACTTAATAAATTTCGACTAATACATACTCAATTAAGATTTTATGTTATCTTAACTATTTAGTATAAATTAATTTTAGCAATTCTAATTAATTTAATTTGTACTAATTAATTTAAATAATTTAATTATGTTTAAATAAAATTTTAATATAGCAATATTTATTTATTTTTATTTTTATTGATTAAATAATTACTTGGTATATCAATAAATTAAATAATGACTACATCAATTAGTCACTTGCATTTAATTAAGTAATTATTTAATGGTAAATTTGACACATATATTTAATTTTCAGACATTAATTATCCTGCATATTCAAACACAGACATTAATTATCCTAGACACTTAAAACCCAAACATTCAAATTCCAGATATTTAATATCTATACCCAAAACAATATGTGCGATCCAAACAATCTCTTAATCTTCAAAGCGTTATTCCACAAGTAAAATAGATATCAATCCACTTAAATGTTTCAAATATTCATGCATTCTATCACAAGAAGACATGGCACAAACTAAAAAGCTTCCAGAGTTCAAAATCCAAATGGTTACATCTCTAAATCTTATTTGTAATTACAAATTACATAGTTTTACATAGTCTCAAAATGAAACTCTTAGACATTTGACCTTCTAACTTTATAACCATAATAAGTCATTATGTAAACGTAACCTAGAATGCAAAAAAATTAAGACTTAAAAATGAAAAATATATTTAATAGACACAATACATCCAAAAAAAATTTATTTTTAAACAATTCAACCATGAATTTGTAACCATCTAAGAGGAAATGAAGCCTCACTTGATGAAGTAGTTAGAAGCCTTTGTTCGAGCTTAAATGAAGCTTGATTCTTCTTTAAATATTCCACTTATTTTCATTTAATATGCAACTTCTTTTTATTGTAAATATGGACAACATGTAGAGTTCAATATTCTGGACATGTTTCTTCAAATTCTTATAGCATGGTTGAAACGCCTTTGTTCATATCAATCCATCATGAGATAAAAGTGATCAACAACAGAAGAAACCAAGAGCTCAGACTTTCTTAGCCAATATTGGTCAAACCTCTGCTTGGCATACTCAAAGTAGTCAAAGTCAATCTTGTTTATGTGGCCCTACATGAAAAGTCCAAGCAAACATGAATATTATATATATTGTTATTAAGTTTAAAGACATTTTTCAGTGATTCGAAAACGAGTTAAAATCACTTCATGTTTAAAACAATCACTCTTAAACATGTATTATTTTGAAATTTGCATTTAAAAGGTATAGATCCAAATATTAATAATTAAGTGATTAATGATTTTCTTTAACCTAACAAATGATATGTATTTTTGAGTATTTTAAAATTACTTCCAACTATGCCCTACAATGAGATTGTGTGGAAAGAAATATAAATAATGGACTCACTGAAATAATTCCCCACAAGCCCCAAAAGAGATGATTTGCTAAAGTGTATTTCTCAGCATCCTCTACTAGCTGCTCCACTTCTTCTTCGGTGTGGTTTTCACCTGTTTTCACACAACACACATCAATTTACTTAAAGAAAGGTATTTTTATAAATTAGCATTCTAAATAAGTTTTCTACGCACCAAAAGGAAATTGCTTTTGAGATTATTTTAAAATAAAAATAATAAAATTTTAATACAGTAGTACCAATTTTCATACTAAAATTTTAATGTTATCCAAATGGACTATAGATTTAATTAAATGTTGTAATTTCTATCATCTATTCAATTTTGCTAATTCACCTATTAATTTTATCAAAAAGTAACGTACAAACTTTTGTAATATTAAGTTCAGTGCAAATTTAAGTTTGATTAATACACTAATTAATTATTGAAGTTTTTTCTCAAAATAAAATTTAACTCAAAAAAAAAAAAAACAAACAAACTTTGATGTTATTTTTCTTTGAAATCTTATCCATGTTGTACCATACACAAGTTTTATAATTTCATTGAAACCAACCCATAGGATAATATTTTCTTTAACAAATTAAGAACTTATCTGTAAAAAATGTAATTAATCCTTAACGTTAAGATTGCGATATTCATCTAAAGTTGGAGTGCAATTTAATGAGATTTAAAATTTAAGATATAAATTGAAAAATTTTAGGGAATTTGACCTGACGAGGTGAGATATGCACGAACAAATCTTTTCCGTTCTTCAAGATCTGCAATTTGAGAATAATTACGGTAAGCTCCAAGTACTCAAACCAAATTTGTAGAAGAAATTGAGTGGATGGCTTCATATTTTATTTTAAATATTTATGAATATGTTTGTTATTTCTTTTTTATACATATAAAAGTAATTCAAAACACACTATTTTTTAGAAAATTCATCCTCAAGTGATTGACTTGCATAATCATAATTAATAATTAAACTGAATCAAAAGATTTGCGATTCATTTGATTGAAAAAAAGAAAAAAGCAATAATTATTTTCTTTTTTTTGAAAATTTTGAAATTTTTTTCTTTCTTCGCATCAAATCTAAATGATTTCATCGTTTCTAAACAAACATATAAATTAACAAAAACAAATTTTAAAAACTTGGTTTGATTTTCACATAAATTCGTAGATGACATGAGAAAGAAATTGATATGCATAAGTAGTGTCTACATGCTTAATTTTCAAAATAAAGAATGAGGATATTGCTTGGTAATAATTTGGTTTTTTTATTTTTTATAAAAAAATTAAGCCTATAAATAACACTTCTATCTATTGATTTTTATGGTTTGCTATCTACATTTTTCGAGTGTGTTTTCAAAATTGAAGTTAAATTTTTTTTTTTAAATAATAATAAAAGTTTTAAAAAAAGGTTTTGTTTTTTTCATTTATTGAAATTTGGGCAAGGAGTTAAATTGCATGAAAATGTTTGAATTTTTTATTCTATAAATAATAGATAGAGAGTATGACCTGGGTATGAAGTGTAGTCCAAAATATGGGGAGTCTCAGAGTGGTAATCTGCTGTCATTTCACAGAAATGATTTGCAATGTCATAAGCTATTGGATTGTAACTTGCATACTCATAATCCTGCAAAAAATAAATAAATTATCTGAACTTTCAGTATTTTTCAATTATAACTGTAGCATTTTTCTTTCTCATTTTTTTTAAAGAAAAATTAATATCATTTTAATCTTCATAATTTTGCCATCTATTTTAATTTAGTCCCAATATATTTTGAGAAAATCAAAAGCCAGGGCTCTTCAAGTTTTTAATTAAAACTGGTGATATATATTTTCAAAATGAAAAGTAGATATATATGAATCTTATTTGATACAATAATATTTTATAAATGAGCAACTTTGGGAATGATAAAATATCTTACATTATGTGATTGGTTTCAATTTTTGTCTTTAAAGTTTTTTTTTTAAATTATTCCCAACCTTTTAATTTAAGTTAGGGAAGATTTCTATCAAGTAAGTTGGAAAATTGAATGTAGTAAAAAAAAAATGTTAAAATACCAATTTAGTCTCTATACTAAGAATTTGTCTAATTATATTTTTTATATTTTCAAATGTCCAATCTTAGTTATTGTATTTTCAATAAATTTAAAATTTAGTCTCTCGAAGTTGATTTTTATTGAAATTGATTAAATACTAATTATTATTTTCATGTAAGAAAATACAATATATCAATATGTTTTGAAAATTTATAGTGAAAAAGTCAATGATAGATAATAAAATATTTTTGAAAAAATCATTAATAAACTAATCATAGAAACTAAATTTAAAATTTATTGAAAGTATATAGACTAAAATTAAGATTTGTTGAAAGTACATGGGCTGTAATTAAACATTTAAAATTACATAGTATGGAAATCGAAATTAATATTTAAACAATAAAAAAAAATTATAGAGACCGAAAATCATAAATTAAGTTTCATCTTGTTAAACATTAATTTTAGTGGTGAAGCAAAAATAAAAATAGAATAAAATGAAAATCTTACAATAAGGGTTATTGATGATGTGTCTTCATCCATCATGATGTTGCCATATTGCAAGTCATTGTGACAAAAGCCAACGGGTTGAGAATGTTTTGAGAGCTCCCTTTGAAGTAAGTCTATTTCCTCATCCAATATCTCCAAGCAAAACTCTTCTACTTTACTTGGTGAACATAATCTTTTGGCTTCACTTAGCCAATTTCTGATCATTTTTGTGAAAAAAAAAAAAAAAAAAGAGTTATTACACAAATCATATTTAAAAGTTAATTAATTTGTCCTCTTAACCAACCAAGATTCAACACATCCATTAACTCTAATGACTTTTTTAATCATTAAATTTTTTAAAATTAAATTTATAAATATATTTTCATATATAAATATATTTATTTTGTTATTCACTTTTTAGCAATACTAATTTTAAAGCTAAATCAAGTTTTGCAAACTTAAATCCTTGATTATTAATGATTTTGTTTTTAAAAATTAAGCTTATAACATTATTTTCACCGATAGTTTTTATGTTTTGTTATTCACTTTTTTTAATTTTTTTAAAAAAAACAAATCAAATTGTGGAAATCATGTTTTCTACTCGTGTTTTAGAATTTGTTTGGAAATTCAAATGTTTCTTCAAGATATATAAACTTTATACTAAAGAAATTGGGAGGAAACAAGAATAGGTTTCAACAACCAAAAATAAAATAGTACATTACCAAACTAAATCTGAAAAAAAGTAATTTTCAAAATTTTATTTTATTTTTAGAATTTGACTAAACTTTCATATGTTTATTTTAAAAAATTGAAACTCATAATAAAAAAAATAAATGAAAAAAACAAGTATAAATTCTTAAGAACGAATAAAGAGACCTTAGTTTTTTTTTTTTTTTTTTTCGTTTACAATTTCTTTCCAAGAACTAAATTTGAAAAGGTGAAATTCAGATGTTTATTGTTTACCTTATTCTATCCCAAAGGACAACCGTTTTTGGACCAGGCATGTCAAGATTGTGAAACTCTCTCAATTTACTTGCCACCAGTGCTGATATTTTTGGCTCTCGGAGATCACTTGCTGATAGCGTCTGCAAATAAAAATCAAAAATCAAAAATAATTATTACATCATAAAGTTTTTCTTTGTATTTTTAGAATTTCTAAAATTATTTTTCGATTATCCTTCTAAGCATTATAAAAAGTTTTGAATTTTTTTTTTTTAGCTAAAAACACCTTTTCTTGTTGAGAATAATAATTAGATTGGTAAAAAAAAAATGATTTTATTTATTTCTTTTATTTAACATTTCTTTATTTGACGTAAAAAGGAAGGATATATAAATATAAGTACGACTTGCTCAATGTCGGTGGGTTATGTGTGTGGTTTTATTTATTTAGAAAAATTATTTGAAATAACAAAATTATTGAAAATATTTACAAATAATAAAAAAATATTATAGAATACTATATGTATCTATCACGATATAGATAGTAGTTTACTATTAATAGATAATAAAATTTTTCTATAATTTTAAATATTTTGAAACCGTTATTCTTAAATTAAGTTTCTTCCTTCTGTTTCCTTTAACATTTGTTTATGATCCCAATTAAAATGTTATGGACAAAAGTAATTGCAGGTCCACAAATGACAATTCAACATCCGAGTCACCAAACCAACGTTCCACTTCTCCACCTCCAACCTTATCCTTATTTAGTACCCGGCAGAGAGATAATCGGCGATTGCAACAAAATTTTAATACAATGATTAAAATATTATTTTAATGTATTGGTGTATTAATAATTACGAAATTTGTGGTTTAAATATCTTTACTCTCAATTATATTTTTAAAAAAAGAAAAGTTAAAATATTATTTTGATGAAGCATCTAATAACTCTGACGTTCTCCTAAATTCTTTGCAATCTTACAACATCCTAAACCAACACGGATTCTTAACTTTAGAGTTCTTATTATTTAGCCACCTAAAAGGAAGATACCCTTTGTTAAGTCTTTCCTAACCATACTTTCATGTCCTACTCCTAAACTCGGGGTATTAAATGGGAGCGACTTGTTAAGTTGTTTAAGTTATGAAAGCTTACATATTAAGGAGTTGATCATGGCCCATGAACTACTTAGACCAAATAAGAAGTTGAGTTAACACTCTACCCTCTAAATAGTTATAAAAGACTACAATAGGAGTTTTAATTCAATCACATTTCACTGAAATCCGTTTTGGCAACTATTTGGTTTTTCTTTCTTATCTATAAGTCTCCCAATATTTTAAAAAATCAAGCCAAATTTTGCAAGTTCTATCTACTATCATCACACACATAAAAAAGTGAATTAAAATATTTCAAAAAAGAATTAAGATGAATTTGTCAAGTAACAAATTATGATTAAAAAATTTATTGGGATCCACGAAAATATGATGTAGCAAAGTATTTTTTTTAAAAAAAAGAATAGTTTTTAAAAGTTCTTTCTGTTTTTTAAATTTTAGTTAAAAATTAACACTTTTATTTAGGATAAAAAAAAATAATGATAAGAAATCTAGAATAAATGATTTACCTAAATATCATACCAATTTTAACGTTTCGAATAGGGAAAGGGCATAACTGGGATATTGGTTGGTTGTTTGATTTTGGATGATCGGTTTGGTTAGTTTTTTTTTCCACAAAGGAGAGAGAAATGAAAAACGTCGACATCCAATAAAGTTGAACAGAACAGAACAGAACAGAACACAACTTACATACCCTGGCGTGGATGAACTCTTCGATTCTTCCATCAGAGAATTGACCAAGAAGACGAGGACCATGGCCATGTTTCGATAAGCACTCAAACGTTCTGATCTCATCATCTCTGTTGAAGAAAACCTCAACTCCTTCTCCGTACATTCTCACCAGAACCTTCCGAGCTTGCGCTCCAGTTTTTGAGCTCCATTTCATCTGGTACACCTCGTTTGTCATCGCTCCTGTTAATCGACTCACTTGTAGATCTTCTTCCATGTCCTCGATTTTGTCTCCCCATTCTGACGCTACTGCCCTAAGTAATTTCTTTAATTCTTCTGGCAGATCGCCTTTTGTGAATCCCTTCGACTTTATTGCCATTTTGTCCCTGTTTACAACTCCTAAATCAAATTGTCTGTTGTGATCATAAATCGGATCTCGTAATACTGGAATTCTGTTGGAGCTTTTGATTATAGACTCGATTTTTTTAAATTCGGAAAAGGAATTGAGGAGAGAGGGGATTGACTTGGTAATCGGAAGAGTACTGTAGTTTAACAATTATTCGAACTGAATCTCAGAGATAATGGAAGAGCAATTGACGGCAAAGTAATCGAACTTCTACGAGAAATCTTCAACTCAAGTATCGATCGAACAAAAAGGACAAAACACAACACAGAATTCTCCATAAGGACGCCAAAGAAAATTCAATTGAAAATCAGAAAAAGTCACTCGCTCAAATCGCTAGAAGAAATCAATTATGCTCAACAGAGGATCTAACGAGGCAAGATGCAAACAGGAAAAACAATCTCAAAGCATTCAATAGATTAAAGCATTTAGAAAGTAAAAGAGAATCGAAACAACTCACTAGATCACCGGAAGAAATCAATCACGTTGAATTCAACGGAGAATTAAGATGAGAAGACGTATGTATGAACTGAGCTTTGAAATGATTTTTGAAGAAGTTTTGAAACTCTCTCCGCTTTTAAATGCAAACTTGAAGTCAGAATAGAAAGGGACGGAATTTCAAACCGACGATAAATATTTAATAGATATTTAGTAGAAAAATAATATATATAAAAATAAATTTCGCCCGTAATAGTCGACATGTCTCAAAATTTGACTACGGCCTCTCGATTTAATTTATATACTCATTATTTAACGCTAGTTCAACATATTAGATCCCAAACAATTTATCAATCTAGCTATGGAATAAATTTGATTAAATTTTAACATTAGTTTTCACGACAACTACGAGCTCGTTTGAGTTTACTTAAGATGTTTTTTTTTAAAAAAAAATTTGAGTAGTTTACAAACACCCCAATTTCTTCCAAAATGACTTATTTTTTAAATTAAACACTTAAAAATGTATTCCAAACACACTCTACGTCGTTACCAATTTTAAATTATAAAGACAGGATAGTTATATAAGTTCATAAAATAAATTGGTACACAATTAAAAATACATGAACTAAATCACTACAAATCAAAGTTCAAAAACTAAATTAATCAAAAGCGATTATATTAATTTTTTTTTTTTTCACATTTTACTTATTTTTCACAATTTAGTATTTATATTTAAAAAAAGGCTAATATATATATATATATAATAAAATACTTCTAAATTTCGCTATTTGTTTCAAAATATATCTATCATTTCCTAAAGTTACAATGTTTCCTTTAATCTAAAGATCGTATTTGGTAACCATTTATTTTATGTTTTTAGTCTTTAAAAATTATACTTTGGTTTTTACATCTTTACCATGATTTTTCATCTTTCTTAACTAAACACTTGAATTCTTAGACAAATTTCAACAATAATAACAAGTTTTTTAGGACTACTTAACTAAACACTTAGTTTGTGAAAAGACTCATAAATATTAGTTAACAAAACAAGAAAATTAAGGTAAAAGTAATGTGGATAAGCTTAAATTTCAAAAACCAAATGGTTACCGAATCAGGCCTGAATATGGATATCAAAATTTCAATTTTGTGAATATATTAATTAATGTATTGATAAAATATCAATATCAACTAAATCTCTATGCATAAAAAAATTAATAATAATTAATCAAATCAATTAAGTTATTTTTACTTCTAAATTTAATCATAAATCATGCTATTAGCATTCTTATGTTTTATGTTCATTTTAAAAATATTTATAAAATGTCAAGGGTAGTATTATCATTTTAAAAAACAAGGATATTTTTTAGACCAATAACAAATTGTAAGGGTATCTTTTGTAATTTGATATTTAGAAGATATTAAAAAAAAATATTTTATTTTAAACGTTAAAATGTGTTAATATTTAAAATGC
Source organism: Citrullus mucosospermus (assembly GCA_030954485.1). Taxonomy (NCBI): domain Eukaryota; kingdom Viridiplantae; phylum Streptophyta; class Magnoliopsida; order Cucurbitales; family Cucurbitaceae; genus Citrullus; species Citrullus mucosospermus. The sequence continues at coordinate 9,527,118 of CM062063.1, read as the reverse complement.
ACGTAGATATTTATTTGAGTTCTATGTTTGATGAGAGATTTAAATCTATAGTTTTTTTTTTAATAAAAAATATATATATCTAAACTAATTTAGTTATATACAATATATTATATTTTAGGTTAAAATATCGTATCTATACTTCAAGATTTGTTTAATTTTAGTCATGTACTCCTAAATGTTCAATCTTAATTCATATACTTTTAATAAATCTTAAATTTAATCCCTCTTATTAATTTACTGTTAATTTTTTTCAAATATTTTTTTAAAATCTTATTAGCATTTTTATTACAAATTTTGGAAACTTATTCACATATTCTATTTTTTTACATAAAGATTATTATTGTTGTTTAACCAATTATGATTAAAAAAATTAACTTAGAGGAACTAAAATTGAGATTTATTGAAAATACAAAAATTAAAATTGAATATTTAAAAATACATAAACCACAATTGAACAAACTCCAAAATACAGAAACCAAGATGATGTTTTACATAATTACTTCTCTTTCTTTTTTTTATGCATGAAAGACACAAAAGGTTTACATTTCATTTCAAAATACCTCCATGAATGGTTCAAAGTTCTTCCGTCAACGCCGTAATTAGGGAATCCACCTTGTAGGGAAGAGATTTTTTCAAATTTATTGGTGGAAAAAGAGAGGTGCTTGATATTGATGTCACTTTCTTTTGAATTTCATTTGTTTATTTGAGATTCAACTTTATCAAAAGACATAGATTTCGACATCTTTGAAATCAATTTAATAATATTGAATCATCATCTTTAAAATCAATTTAATAAATATAGAATCATTATCTATTTGGTATCAACAAGGTGAGACTATCAAATTGGCTTATTTTCTCTCCTCAATTTAGAGAGGAGATGTTACCGTCTTTTATCGTGGAATTTAATTTTGTAGATATCATCTGTGCTCTTAACGAGCCATCTATCTATATTTCAGAAATGAAAAAAAATTGGTGTTCACTCTTTTGTTAAATGTAATGGTTCTTGTAATTTTGTTGTTCACTTTCTGACGCGTATTGTAATTTGCTATGTTGCTCAACCTCCTTCTTCTAGTTTGGAAGATTACAAGGCTTGTTAACTTTCTTCTTACCCTAGTTGAGTGTCCTCTGCTCTTAATGGGAATTATGCTTGTATGTTTGTTTAGCTTTAATGAAGTTCTTTAAAATAAATAAATAAATAAATAAATTTGCTTGGTAATCATTACCTCCCATGTATATAATGTATGTGTGGATGTGAGAATATGAAACTTCAACCTTAAATGATGGACTACACATCGATTGCTATTAAGCTATGGTCATGTTTACAAGATGTATATAATTAGTATCTATCATTAATTGGGACATTTGATTTTCTCTTTTTTTTTTTTTTTTTTTTTTTTTTTTAAGAATTCAATTCACACACCCTAAATTTAATAGGATGTGTGAACGTCATCAATTGAATCCTACATTAGAACTAGTGTCATTTTAATTTCAAAACTCATAAATATAAACAAAAATCAAACTGTGAATAGTTGTTATGTAATTCCATTACTTTGTGTATGGTAAATTTTTTTTTGTAGTACAACAATTATGCAATGAGAGATTAAACCTCCGACCTCTAAGGACAGACTGCATGCAAATATCAATGAGCCAAACACATTTGGGCTTTGATAAATCTCTTAATGCTCACAAATTTCAATAATATGATATTTTTAAATAAAAATATGATTTAAGTACTTTAAATGTATTATTTATTTGCATAAAAGTTATTGTTAATTTAGTCTTTCTTGGTTAACCATTTGATTTTTTATTTTTTTTTTAAATCTTTTTTTTTTATTTTTTTTAAAGCTAAAACTTCTCCTAAAACATGGAAACTACTACTTTTTTAGTTGGCAAAACATGGCTTGAATTTTGAAAATACTCTTAAAACATAGACAACAAAACAAAGAAACTAATAGGTGAAACTAATATTGGACTAATTTTCAAAGATCAAATGGATATGAAACAAGTTTATTTCTATAATTAGGTAACACATTCTAAACCAAAATTTGTAGTTTACTAGCATCCAAAAATTTATTCAGGGGGCTTTCCTTACAATTTAAAGTAAAAGTTAAATTAGGACTCTTTAATGATAGAATAAATGATATAATAATGATAAATTAAAAATACATAAACTAATTTAGATATCATTTTTATTCTTATAAAAAAAAATGCTTAACTATTTACATAAAAACAAAACTAATTGAAACATTTGCAATTTTAATTTGGTTTTTATTTAATATTAGTTAGTTTTACTGTTATTATTTTATAAGTACACTTCTTTACTGGTTATTATCAATTTATAAATTTTTATTATACTCTTTTGTTTATTTTTATAATTTTTAATTTTCGAACCACATTTTTTATTATCAAACTTACTTTTATTTTTAAATTTATTTAACTATAGAAAGGATAATTGTATAAAATAACAAAATTGTTAAAGTTATTATTTTATTTTATTTTATTTTTACAAAGGTATTATATTAAATACATGGAATGGAAAATCGAAACTCAAACCTCAAGGTTGATAGTACAAGTACTATGCCAGTTGAGTTATGAAATTTAAGAGTTATGATTTATTTTTAAGTATAATGAATAATGAAATATATAAGTTTTGAAATCTCAACCGTTTTGATACTCTTTATCTCCTATAACTAAGTGTCAATTTTATACCTATTATTTTCAACAAAATCTCAAATGTTTCTAGATTTGTTTTTCTCATTTAACAATTTTCTTACTTTTCCTTATAACATTTTGGTTGGATCAGTTACATTTTCTCATAACTTCTTTTTAATAAGTATTTTTAAAGGTTATTATAATAATAAATAGAAAAATATTATTATAAGTAATCAGCATATCCTTATGATTTTTTTTAATTTTAAATTGTTTCCTCTTTTTCTAAGTTCAACCACTCAAACTAATATATTTCATTATTTTAAAATATGTCTAATGAACATTATACATAAAAAATAAACAAACAATTTATTTGGATTAAAAAATATATAAACATGCAAAAACACTGTTAAAATATTAGTATTTTCAAAGGCTTGGAAAGAGACATGTTTCTCTCTTATGTGAGTGGATCTAATTTCTACCATTAAAAGATATATATAATCATACTATTACATTTTCGGGCAATTGGTTAGATATAGTATGGATCGTACATAGACGATAGTTGGAGTCGGCGAATCTCTAGGGAAGAGGATCAAGTTGGCCCTTGCAAATAGCTTGATGCGCTATCTCCCTTCAACTATTTGAGCGAAATGCGGCAAAAGGAAGGAAAATCCATAGACCGACCCCATCATCTCTTCGACATCTCGATATTTCTATCAATATTTCTACATTTTCATGGGTTCGACATTTCCATGGGTAAATCGATATTTCATTATATCATAGAAAAATTCACAAAAACATAAAAAATAAGCAACAAAATATCACTAATGTAAATATAATATAAGTAATAGACACGTTAACTTGTTTACATTTTATTAAATATTTATTTACTTATTTAATGTTTTAAAAAAATTAATTTGTATAGAAATATCCATTGAATCGACATTTTATTGACATTTTCGTGAAATTAACACCTCGATATTTTTGGACATTGTAAACTTTCGATATAATCACAATTACATTCAATTTAGTTCAATAGTGATTATCTCAAACAATTAAAAAAAAAAAAGTTTAATAGTTGATTTGGAAATTTTATTTTATTGCGTCCAAATAAACTCAAGTAGTTAAGACATGTACCAAATTTAAAATTACAAATATTGATTTTTCTTACCATTTAATGTAAGTTTGAGAGTGATCTTGAGTTACTAAAATCACTCTCACACTTCTAATCACTCAAAATGAATTTAATGTTTAATTTTAACTCTTAAATATATTTTTCATACTATTAAAATTAAGGATTTTTTTCATATATAATAAAGAGATGTTTTCAAAAATAGAAAAACTGCTGAACATAATTACAAATATAACAAAATTTTACTTTACTGGATAGACACAGATCTGGGTCTATTGCGATCTATCACAGATAGAAAGTAAAATTTTGTTATATTTATAAATAATATGATATTTTTTCTATTTATAATAATTTTCCTAGAACAAAATGACTAATTTATTTATAAATATATAGTTAAATAGAAAAAAGTTTTCATTTTGTCATTTTGCTATTTTTCTATATTTGAAAATATTGCCAATGCTTTATCATTTAAAATAATTTCTCTACAATTAATTTAGAATAATTAAAAAGTATTTTTATTAGTAATTTTGACTATTTTATAATTATCCCAAACATGTAATTAATTAATCTACTATTGTTTGCCAACCTTATTGAAACAAAACGAAATAGGTAAAAGTGGAAGATGAAGGGAGAGAGAGAGGATGAAAATGGATGGGAGAGAGAAAAGAAAAGATGTAAAAAATAGTAAATTTTGTCACTTTATTTTAAATTTGTATATATTATTGAATAATTAACTCCATAATAAACTTTACAAGGTGAATAAATAGACCTAAAAACCACTAAAAGAAAATACAATAAGAGCAAATATTAATATAGAAAATACAAGAAATAAAGCCTATTTATAAGAATTAAAATAAACCATAATTTTTGCTAACAAATTTATATTTTGAAAAACATTTTCTTTTGGGTTCCTTAAAAAATAGTTGCTTGAGTTCTCCAAATCAAACTTGGTTTTTTGTTGCCTTTTTCTATGTTTTTAGATTCTTCTAGTTTGAGCAAAGTTTTCACTTGATTCTAATCCTTCTCAATTAAGTACATGTCCGAAAAGAATGTTGTGTTATTCTTGGACAACAACTTACAACAAATGATTTAATACCGAGGTCATGCAATAGTTTACTTTCAAGGTAGAGATTAGTTTATAGCAAAACAAGCAATTTGGTCAACGCTCTATTTTATTGATAGTTTTGAATGTACAAAAGAAAAAAAAAATAGAAGACTAAATACGAAATTTAATAAAAGAGAAAACTAAATTTGAAATTTTGAGAGTTAAAAGGAAGAAAAATGTTAGATAAAAGTTGAAAGACCTAAATCTCTCATTACACAATCCAAAAGTCAAAGATATATATTCCTATCTAGGCTTTTTGTTAACTCTATTAATGACAAAACTTAGAGAATTAATCTAAAAAAAGAAAAAACTTAGAGAATAATTTAAGGGAAGAAAATTTAATTTCAAATTTGAATAGACTGATAGCAAGAAAGCGAAAGGCAAGCAAGGGAGAGAGATATTACAGAAAGAGAGATGCCTTTTTTCTTATTCTCTTCTTTTCCTATTTATTCTGTTTATAATTAAAAAAAAAAAAAAAACAAACAAAAAAACAAAATTGAAAATTTAAACCAAATAACTTCGAAAATAGTTTTCTTTTTTTAAAAATAAATTTAAAAATTGAAAGGTATAATAATTTATATTGAACAGCCTCTCATTTAAGAAACTATCATATAAAATTAAAAAATACAAAATTTCATGACGAAAGAATATTTAAGTTCAACAAATTTACATTGTCTTTTTAAAGATAAGTTTACTTACTCTAAGGTTTGAGATTCAAGAATAATTCTCTCCAAAAATAGAACAGATCGATTACCTTTTTCATTGAAGCAACCCCTCGTCTTCAAGATCTACTTTATGGAGTAAACCGAACTTCAACGAATTTTTAAATAGGAGAAAATTGTGGATAGAAAAAGTGGAAAACCCAATTTAAAGAAGAGATATATTCATAGATTAATTCTTTGTTATTCGAATGTCTCTTCGAGTTGGTTAATATTTGAAAAGACATATCCATTTATGAAATTGAAAGGATGCACTCCTACGAAGAGTCACATACTACTTATTCCAACGTAGTCAAACTCGTCATCTACTCTCTCTTTTTAACTTCCTTAATGTTAAAAATTTTGCCTAATATCATGAAAAAAATTCAACCTCAAATTGAGTGGTTTACTTAGTATTGTGAAAGCTACTTTTTTTCTTTCTTTTCTTTTTTTTTTTTATTGGTTGGATTGGCATATTGATATGATTGGATGCCATTATCACTTTACAAATTTGAGAATATTGCATAGCTTTTCCAAGTCAAACATTGATTGACCACCTTAGAAGTCAAATATTTAACTTATTCTTGGTACTATAGCACTTACTATTTTTGTTCCATTATCATTTTAGATTCTTAATTATAAAACTTTTATTCATGGGTATTTTGTGTACAATAATAAAGAAGGGGTGAGATTTGAGAATTTGAATTTTTAATATGACTGAAAAAGATAGCTATCTATCTATCTTTCTTTCTTTTTTTTCTTTTTTATTTAGTTTAACCATATATAAGATGGAGAATTCGAACTTTTAATCTTTTGATCGAAATTAACCCATATATAAATTAAATTTTATAATTAATATAGCATGATGTCACTTTTAATAATTATATAATTAGTTTATTATTTAATTTTTTGGACAATACAATTAATTTTAATCATAAATTTTGATAAGAGTTATACTTATTTTTTCAAACTAATTTTGGATTGTTTTATTAATTAATACCATAATTATATAAAATTCATCCGATTATATAATTAATTAATTTTTAATTAATATTATTATTTGATTGTTAATTGATTGTTTTTTTTCTCACAAATCTTGAATTGAATTTATTTCTTAATTTCATAAATTAATTACAAATATAAAAGTTAACTTTATGATGCACAACAAAAACACAATCATCTTTGATTTTGAAGCATTTTAATTTTTGTATTGCTAAAAATTGGGAGGAGTAAATAGGTAAATCTTTGTTCATTAAAAAAATTGTTGTTTCCATTTTCGAACGAAAGAGAAAAGGGCAAACTCGTCCTTTGAACATAAACATAACGGTCGAGTTTTAGTACCGAACCCAACAAAAGGGGGATGCTTTTGAATAGAGCAAGTCATAAGTTGACACGTGTGAATTCATACATACATACATATATATATATATATATATATAATATTTTTAAAATACATGTCATCAATCATGTGTTTCTAATTGGGACCACCAAATGTGCCCCTACCATACCATTGGAAGAGTGGAAGTCAGCTTTGGGGAATAAAGTTCTTGCAGGATGTTGCGCCACGTTGCTACGGCTCTTAAATGTTTATGAGGTAATTACCATGGTATTAAAATAATTTCCACCATTTGTATACATAAACATATATTGTTCCTTCTGTTTTCTCTGCCGACTGCACTTGGAGGATTTATTAGTAATTTATATAGAAAAGCGATTTATTCTAACTCTTCTTCTTCTTCTTCTTCTTCTTCTTCTTCTTCTTCTTCTTCTTCTTCTTCTTCTTCTTCTTCTTCTTCTTATTATTATTATTATTATTATTATTATTATTATTATTATTATTATTACATATTGCACCACGAGTCAACAAGCCACATTATGTGAGAGGGTAAGTTTTTCTATGAAAACTTAGTATTCACGCTAGAATTCGACAAATGAAATTTAATCAGCGAGAATGGATTTGTAGTATAAGTATTACGGTTTTTAATTTTTATCCTCCAATACTTTTCATCAAATACATAAACTTTAATCCTTAAGTTTGGTGATCTTTTTGGATGATCGACTTTTGGGTTTGATGATCTGATCAACATTTGGACTTGTTGATCTTCTTAGATGATCAACCTTTGCTGGTTGATCGATTTGGATTTGCCTCTGGTTTGTTGATCAGCTTAGATCGACCTTTGACTTTATCTATTTGGATTGCCCTCGATTTTAGATTGGTCTTTAGCTTGTTGACCTGTTGACTTTGATTTGAGGGTTGGTGAGCTTGTTCTTAAATACGAAAAATCAGTCTTCAATTTGTAGATGGAGAAGAGATAATCAATTTGGTGAACAAGAGTCGATCAATTTGTTGAAGTCTTTTAGTATTTGAATCTTTTGAATTCTGAATATTGAAATTTTTTTTGGAACTTTTGAATTATGAATATTGAATTTTTCTTAATCCTTTGACTTCTGCATATCTGTATGTTTGAAGTTAAGATTGATTGAATGCCCTTATTCTCCCACTAGATCCTCGTACTTTTGAATTCTTCTCTTACTTCTTAATTCTCTAACTTCTGGATGGTTGAAATGATGGGTGGTCTCCCCTATTTATAGAGTTTTGGAAGACCCTATATGGGTTTGGACTTGGTTAACATTGGACTCAACTTTTGGGCTTGGAGTTAAATCAATCTTTATTTAAGTTTGACCCAATTTATGTTAATAAACTCGAGCTGGCTTTGGGCCCAATTGCCACATGGCATAATTTTATTAGTCGAGTTGACATTGCCCGATGGGTCAATGTTTAGACAAGTGACATCATTTGATTTACCAACTTTCATGTCTTTAATTTTATTTTGATGAGACATGTAAATTTGTAGTTTGTCTTAAACTTATCAATCATTAATTTAAATTAATGACGTGACAATTTGTGATTGATGAAATTTTTTAGTCTAACACCTAGATCTCTTTTACGCTCAATTAATTAATGTTTGGTAGGGACAGAGTTAATTGGTCCTCTTTGAATTATTGAGACCGTTTGAGATGGTTGTGTTCATATGAGAAGTTAGATTGCACGTTAATGATTACGGGGAACTCAAGCAAGTTGTGTCTGACATCACTCAGATTAAGAGGTCGATTGGTATTCATCTCAATCTTTGTGGTGGCTTGGGCAGTTGTTTGAGAGGCATTGCCTCTTGCCATGCCTTGACCTAACTGGCTATCCCCCTCTCAATTGCGTTGTCTCCGTGAAGTTTGGTAAATGTAACATTATTATTGTTATTAGATTATTCAAGAATTGTTTTCTTTAAATGGAAATCATATTGGAAATTACTCAATTAAACATATAGTTTTTGAAAAAGTTAATTGAATTTGATTGAAATTATATTAAAAAAAAAAAAAAAAAAAAAACCCAACAATTCTACCAATCCTAGCAAATTCTTAACAACAGAGGATCCAGAACTTTATGTCATGGAGACACAAATTTATATAAAATTAGAAGTATAGCACATAAACTTTTAAATTTGTGTATATATACAGTCCATAGACTTTAAAAAAAATATCCAAAGGGTCTCTAAATTCTCAACTTTTTGAGTAATATATTTCTAAAATATAAATTTTGCATCCAATAATAGGTCTCTTACATATTCGAAAATTTTGCATCCAATAGGTCTTATATAAATGTTATATTAGACATTAAATTACTTTATGTCTAATAAACAATGTTGGACATCTTCTTAAAATTAATGTATCTATTAACTACAAAATTAAAAATTTAAGGTTCAATTAGACACAAATAATATTTTGTCTAATAAAAAATCATTTTTAATATTTATGAGATCTATTAGGACATAAAATAGAAATTTATAGATCTATTAAACATTTTTAAAAAAATCATTAGAGTTAGAATTGAAAGTTTAGGACTTATTAGCCACGATTTTCACAATGAGAAAGAAAACCCAACAAGTGTAAATCAATACTAACCAAAGAGAAAAACAACATCACAATGAATTTAGACACATAAACTTTTAATATTAGAACACTCTAACATTAAATGCATACTCAATTTACGTATGTTGTTATGTTGTAAACAAATTTCAATAAGAATAAAAATGTCATGCTTGTAAATAAATAGACACATTCAACCCACTAAACTTGGGAAGATTATTTAATTAGAAAAACAAACCTTTTGCATCTAAAAAAAAAAAGTTGAAAATAAATAATGAGGGTCAAATGATTCTCTCAATGGTTAGAGGAAAAAAAAAAAAAAAAGAAGGCAACACTACCATACAATCCAGCACATCAAAAACAAAATTCTCATCCCTCAGATCATTCCATTGGCAATAATCATCAAATGAACGGCTTAGAAACGAGAAGAACACTGCACCCGCGCCACACCATAACGTAGCTCAAGTGGAAATATCTCACCAGTCATCACGGTCGGTTTGTCTTTGCCTTAGAACTATAATTCTTTTTTACGCACTCAACTTTCTTCGTAACTAAAATATTCCCACAAGCCAGGGTATTTTGGTACTTTCACATGCATTCATGATGATATAATAAATCTATGTCATGTATGTATATATGAATGAATTGGACAAAATTGAAAAAATATCAGTGCCACGTATGCAGTAATGTTAAGCTCTCACAGCGCTTCTAAAGATCCTTTCTTTCTCTCTCTAAACTCACAGCCATTGTAAAGATCCTCTCTTTCTCTCTACCAAAAAGAAAGAAATTAATTCGCATAAAAACAGGGGAATATACCTTCTAGAGAGAGAGAGTTACAGTTTGTGAAATTTTTGTAGGTGAAGCGAAATCGATTTAGAGGTACTTCTCTCTATTTCTACCGTTTGTTGCTGTGTATTGGTGACGATTTAGAATAGAAGTTGCGAAATCTGAATTGAAGCTTCTTGTTCTGATTTGTATTAGCTGTTGTTTCTGTTTTGAGTTGAGTTCCTTGTGTAAGAATTGTTTGCGTTGTTCATCTTTGGTTTAAGAATTGTTCATAACTTCATTTTGTTGGTTATAGTTCATTATTTGTTGGATTTACGTTATTTTTCTTTGTATTTCATCTTGTAGAGGTTTGGTTATGGCAATTGTAAATATGGGATTGTGAACTTGGTTACTTCTCAGAAACTTAAACTTGGAACATCAATAGCGGTACAAAGGGTTGGGTTTTGGTGAATTTCTTAAAGGACCTGCGGCTAGACTTTGGATATTTAATACATTTCTTGGAGCGATTTTTCTTTTTCGAGTTCGTGGCTAATCGAAATTGGTTGTTGTTTTGGGATGTTGAATTACGACATTTGGATTCTTGATTGGTAAATATGAAGATGGAGTTTGTGCATTTACCTGGTTGATGTGTTGGCAATTGAGGAGGTAGCTTTAAGGGAAATTTATAGAAAATAGATGGCAACTTCGAGTGAGAGATGGATTGATAGACTTCAATTATCCTCCTTGTTTTGGCCTCCCCCAGATGACGATCAGCAAAGAAAGGTACAGAGGCTTTCATGTTTTACATATGAATCAATTTTTGGGATGGTACATTCCCACATATTATGACATTGTTTTTCAATATAGTCCAAGTTGATTAGTCTGTTTTAATAACTCGTGAATCAGCCTGAAGTTGTATTTATCATCCTTCAGAAAGCTGCTGAGTCCTAGCTCTTAAATAATGTTCTATGTATATCATATAACGAAATGTATCTCAACTAGATAATAAATGTCGATATATGTATGTATGTGCTCAATTTGGGAGACTTAGCAAACAGAGTTTGTGTTTTATGAGGAATTTCAGTACAAGGGACTTAATATTTTTGCTTAATTTTCCTTTATGAGTATCTGCCACATGCACTACCTATTAACTTCTTTGCTTGTAATGGTTACACTTATTCAAAGAGTAGATTGTTAAAGGGGCTACCTTCTTACTATTCATGTGTTTTTTTAATTATTATTTTTTAAAAGGAAGCAAAAACTTTTCAGTGATATAATATTAAAAGCTACAAGCTACCCTGAAGGGAAAAGAAAAGCATAAAAAACATAGAAACAATACAAAACAAAATATAATGGAAATATAAAAGCGTTCCAATTAAGACAAATATCTTGAATTCATTTTGTATTAGATAGATATTACAGGCGAAGATAATATTGAAAAAGAATATGATCGCAATGAGAATGAATGAAATATTATATGAATGGCCTTAGTGCCCTTTAATGCCCTCTTTCCTCATGTAAATGCTGGGTTATGATGTGAATATCAAATGCAAAATAATTACACCTCAGTTTAATATTGTGGTATTGAACATAAGGGAATTGACCTATAACTTCTAATTGTTATGCCTAGCCAATCATCATAGGTTGACCTAGTGGTAAAAGGGAGACATAATCTTAAGACATGATTAAGAGGTCAAGGGTTCAATTCATGGTGGCCACCTACCTAGGAATTAATTTCCTACGAGTTTCCTTCTCACAGGTTGTCCCGTGAGATTAGTCGAGGTGCGTGTAAGCTGGCTCGGACACTCACGGATATCAAAAAAAAAAAAAAAACTGTTATGCCTAGCCATTGTGTTTCTTTGTAAACAACCTTTTTAGGGAAGTTAAACCTAATTATATTCTTTAGAGATTAGAAAAGTTTAGCCTTTTTTTAAATGGATTTAACATGTTTTAGTACCAAATGGGAATCAAATCAAATCTTGTTTGTTGATGGTCATCTATGAGGCCTCTTATCATGCAAACTTCATCTAGGAAGGATTAAAAAGGGATCTAGCTACTGACAGTTAGTTAGTGGGGGCAAGGGAGACTTTGCATGGTACGGAAAAGGAAGTTTGTTGGCTTTTATAGGGGAGGGAAAGGAGGTAGAAGCGTTGTGTGATTTTTTGGTTGAATTGCTTGGTAGGAGAGGTTCCCAGCTCTCTGGAATTAGCTGGTTGTTTGTGGTCTTTTCTGGTGTTTTTGTGCATAAAAAGTTAGAACCACCTTCTTTGAGCCTTATTTTTCGTTGATTATTGAAACATGAGGAAATTTCTGCCTTGCAATCGTCTTTGGAGATCCTTGCTTCTTCGAAGGTTGGTTCTTATGAAGATTCCAAACTTTGGACTCTTGGTGCATCAGGATTGTTTTCAATGAAGTCTTTGACTTGTCATTTATCCTCAGGATGTCCTATGCAAAAAGACTTATTTTGATCTATTTGAAAATCAAAGTGCTCCAAGAGAGTTAATATTTTTCTTTGGATTATGCTAAATGGAAGTCTTAACCCTTCTGATTTACTCCATAAGAAGTTGCCTTTCTTCAAGCTCATGACTTCAATTTGCCTTCTATGTTTAATGAATTGAGATTTTTTATTTCACACTTTCTTTAGATGTGACTATTTTATGAAGTGTTGGCTCAAGCTCCTATCTATTTTCAATCTCAGGTGGGTGTTCTGTAATGTCTTAGAATAATGTTCTCTGTCCTATATTGGCTACCAAATCGGAGTTCATATGAGTAAATGCAGTTAAAGTCCTTTTGTTAGAATTATAAATGGAAAGGAATCAATGTATTTTTTAGGCCAAGCATCTTCCTTAGTCCTATCGATTTGAATATGCTAGATCGAAAACTTCCTTATGGTGTTTTCTCTTCACATTTTCGATAGATTTTTCAATATTTGGATAGTAATTATAATTGGCATGCTTTTGTTGTCTTTTGTAATTTGTACTTTTGCTTTACAGTTACCATCTATGATTCTTGTATTTTTTAGCATTAGTCTCTTTTCATTATTTCAATGAAGAGTTCGGTCTCTTGTTTCAAAAAAAAAAATAATAATAATAATAAATAAATAAAATTAAAAGAGATAATGGAAGGTCCTAAAAGAGACATCATCGAGATGAAAGGCATGCTGCAACACTTGGCCAGAGTCTTGACAATTAACGACTGGAATTCTTGAGAGCAAACAATTGGAGGAGGAGAGTAATGAGCAGTGGTGACTCTCATCTTGGAATCATCTAGTGGTAAGTTTCCCTTCACTTCCATGATGACCAAGGCCTCCTTGCAAAATAGAGGTTGATGATGTGTTTATGGTCTGTAAGATTCTTGAGGAATGGGAATCGTCTCATCAAAGATGGAGGACAAAGAAGTGCAACTGTGCAACAAATTTAAGAAGGTTGTGATGCCTTTGTTTACTGGAGAGGAGTCCAACTCCTGGGTGTTTACGACGAAGAGGTACTTTGAGATTCACCATTGCCGTGGTAAGTTTTGATGACGAGGTAATGTCATGTAACAGATTTAAGTTTAAGGATTGGGATGATCTGAAAAGTCGATTGTTCGTGAGTTTTTTACTGTAAAAGTGTGGTACTGGTAGTTTATGTGCCCGACTTTTAGGCGTAAAACAAGAGGGGGCAGCGATTGAGTTCATTTAGAAGTTTGAGACCTTATTGGTGTTGTTGCTGCATCCCTATGTGCTCAACTATGAGGTCAGGGCAATCTTATCACAACAGCAGAATGTCCATAAGATTATGGTTTGTGATGAAAGAATGTTATTCATCCCACAAACGCATGTAGTAATTATGTTTCTAGAAAGTGGGGAAAGTGATGATCTTTTAGATGTTAGCAAATAAGATCTTTGTAATATGGAGACTATCGCCCACCTTTGAGCGAGGCATTTCTTCAAGCTCCTCAAGAAGTTGATTTCTTCAAGCATTTTACCTCTCGTCCTTACTCTCTAGCCATCTTGCAGTTCTCTCAAGCTTAACGACATCATCTTCTACTTCTATTAATGCCCTCATAGAGACAGGGAATACACCTGAATATCTTATTTCCTCCACTTCTAAATGGGTCATAGACTCTTCCGCTACAAATCATATAGAGGTAACCCCAATTTATTCTCTAAACTTTTCCATCTACATCTTCACCTAAGGTCACTATAGTTGATGGAACCACCACTCCTGTTTTAGGATTGGACACAATCAACCTTACTAAGTCAATTTCATGGGCCTCGATTTTAAATTTACCACAGTTTTCCTTTAATTTGCTATCCGTCAATAAACTCACTTGTGACCTTCACTGTTGTGTCTCATTCTTTCTTGGTTATGCTTATTGTTAGAGTATATATGTATAAATATAAGAGCTTATTAGTTCTTTTAGTCTTTTGTCCTTTATTGCCATTTAACTATTCTTAGTTTAAGGCTTTCATGTATGCCTATATATATTGGACTCTAATGTAGAGAATAATGAGGATTCTTCTATGGTTTGGTCTCACAATAACATGATATTAGAGCTATAGGTTTTCCTCGGGTAATTAGGGTTTTGTGAGTGATTAGGAATCCTTAGGGTTTGTGGTTTTGAACACCTTTTTTCTTTGGAGAGTTTGACCGAACATTTACTTTGAGTTTTGTGTATCACCACCCACTGGCAGAATCTGTTGCTGTCGAGGTTTGTTAGTGGAATAGTTTTTTGTTACTGCCAAATCCAAAAGGCAACCCTTATGCTGATCTACATAAATCGAAAATCCGGCTGGAAGATCATTAGCGATGGGCCACAAGCATCACCAGAAGTTTCTGTCATCAGTCCCACCATCCATCGCTTGGTTTCGTCTCAAGTTTTGATTTTTAGGCATGTTTGTGTGATTAGATCTGACAGAAGTCATTTGCTTGTGAGAATATTTGGACTAGTACTCGGTTTTTGTCATGGGTTTAGATTACATTTTGTGTTCTTACATTTGTTATCAACTTGTGGCTGAACAAGAACTCATAGAAATGTCTAATTTGGTTCAATTGTGGACTCAATCCATCCATGACTCATCCAATAAGCCATTTTTTAATCCTGTAGTTGAGGTAACTAAACTTCAACAATACCAAAAACCATCAAAAGTATTTTCGTCATCGTATGTTGTATTCCTATTACGACCATTGTTGGTTCAGGTAACATGAATCATTGTCTTCTTTCATCCTCTATGAAATGGGACAAGTAATCCTACTGCTCATATGACAAGTAATCCCAATTTATTTTCCACCATTTTGTCATTTACATCCCTTCCATGTGTAACCTTAGCAGATAAATCAAAATCTTCTGTTCTTCGATCTGGCATAGTAAATCTCACCCCATCTTTCTCTTTGTCATCTATCCTACATTTACCTCAATTTTCTTATGAATTGATCTCTATTTTTCAAAGCACCCGTGACCTTAATTGTTGTGTCTTATTTTATCTTGGCAATTGTTTGTTTTAAGATCTTGTGACGAAGAAGATTGTCGGGAGGATACAAATCTGGAGGACTCTATTATTTTGACCACCAAGTATCAACAGTTGTTCTTTGTTTTGGAGTTGTTTCTCCTTTCGATGCCCATTGTCATCTTGGCCGTCCATCACTCTCAATATTAAGAAAGATTTGTCCTCAATTTCATAGTGTTTCTTCATTAAATTGTGATTCATGCTAGTTTCCCTAACTTCAATCTCTTAGCTCGAGCCCTAGAGTCAATAATCGAGCAAGTCCTCCCTTTGAATTAGTCCATTTTGATATTTGGGATCCTTGTCTAGTTGTGTCCAAAAGTAGATTTCGATGTTTTGTCACCTTCGTTGATAATGACTCTCGCATGACTTGGATATATTATATGACGAGCCATTTTGAGTTACTTTCCCACTTTTGTAATTTTCATGTTGAGATTAGAATTCAGTTTGGTGTTTCTCTTAACGCTTTGAGAAGTGAAAATGTTGGTGAGCATTTTTTGGAAGCAGTTAGATCGTATTTATGTAAGAATGGAATTCTTCATCAATCGTCTTGTGTTGATACTACATCTCAAAATGGAGTTGCTAAATGAAAGAATAGGCATCTTCTTGAAACTGCATGAGCATTATCCTTTTAAATACATGTTCCAAAGCATTTTTGGGTTGATGCAACTTCAACGACATGTTTTTTGATTAATCGCATGCCTTCATCTGTTTTTAAGGGTCAGATTTTGTATCGTGTTTTATTTCCCATAAAATTTTATTTCCTATTGAGCCAAACATTTTTGGCTGTACCTTGTTTTGTTTGGGATATTCGTCCGAATCTGACCAAATTATAGATCTTTGAAATGCATTTTCTTAGGCTATTCTCATGCTCAAAAAACAAATGTTATTGTCCTAATTTTAGGTATCTCAGATCTTGTGGTGTTACTTTCTTTGAAGACAAGCCTCACACTCCACCTTTGCCTAGTACAAGTTAGGGGGACACTAATTTCTTTATATACATGTGTCTCCTACACCCTCCCTCAATCCATCTCCTTCAACATCTATCCCTACTTGTCCACCTATTACAAGTGTACTCTAGACGACAACAACATTTGTGCGATTGTCCTATTTTAGAAGATTCTTCATCATTAGATCCAGGACCTAGTGATGAGCATTCTATTGCTCTTCATAAAGGTAAATGTTCTTATACTTTCCCTATTTCTTCTTTTGTCTCCTCTTGTCATCTCCAACATTTTTGTTGCATCTCTTGATTCTATCTCGATCCCTATTTCTTCCTATTGTTCTGCAGGAGAAAGTTGTCATATGCAAATGGGTGTTTGCAGTTAAGGTCAACCCTGATGGATTAGTCGATACTCTCTCCTAGTGCTAAACTAACTTCTTTCAAGTTATTTATTTCCATGACAACATCTCAAGGTTGGCTTTTGTATAAGCTTGGCATTAAAAGTGTCTTTCTCCATGATGATCTTTAGGAGGAAGTGTAGGTGGAGCAACTACCTGGGTTCGTTGTTCAGTGGGAGAAGGATAAAGTGGGACACCTTCGTAAATCGTTGTATGGGTTGAAACAAAGTCTATGGGCATGGTTCAGAAAATTTAGTCAAGCCTTTGAGTAGTTTGGAATGGAGAAAAGCAAGTTGGATAATTTTATCTTCTATTGACGATCTAAGGATGATATTATTCTACTTGTCATATATATTGATGATATTGTCATTACGGGAAGTGATATGTTATGTATGTTATCTCTAAAAAATTTTCTCCAAAGTCACTTTCATACTAAAGACTTCGAGAAGTGTCTGTTTAAAAAAAGAATACTGAAGACTTATAAATATTGAAGTACTTCTTGGTATTGAAGTTATGAGAAACAAGAAAGGTACCTTTATGTCAAAGAAAAATTATGTCCTTGATTTTCTATTCAAGATAATAATTGGGAGCTAGGCCATGTAGTATTGCAATGATACCTGATCTGCAACTTACAAAAGATGGAAAACCATTTAAAGATCGGGAGAGATATAGAAGATTGGTAGGAAATTTGAATTATCTTATAGTGACACGACCAGACATAGCTTATTCAGTAAGCATTGTGAATCAATTTATGACTTCACCCATAGTGGATCATTGGGATGCAGTACAACACATTTTATGTTATTTAAAGCTTGTACCTGGATGTGGAATCCTATATGATGTTGCTTAAATGACTAAAGGAGAGAATTCTCCGAGAATCAAAGTTTAAGTTTGATTGTGAATCAAAGTTGTAAGGAATACATGAGGTAGAATCCTAAAAGGAAACTAAGAAGGAATTAAAATTCAAATAAGAAACTAAAAAAGATCATCCATGGATTTACCCAAGATTAACCATTAATTCCTAATTCTTATTGCATCACTATGTGAAGACCATGATCATATGAAGATTCAGTGCTTTTTAGATGTTGATTGGGCAGGATCAAAAGAAGACAGAAAATCTGTGTCTTTCTAGGAGGCAATTTGGTTTCATGGAAGAGGAAGAAACAAAATGTACTCACTTGACCAAGAAACAAAATGTACTCGCTCGACCAAGTGTTGAATCAAAATAGAGAGCTATGAACAATTGGTATGTAAAATAATGTGGATAGATCAACTCTTGATTGATTTAGCCTTTAGTATTATAGTTCCAACCAAGTTGTGGTGTGACAATAAAGTTTTTTTTTTTTTTTTTTTTTTTTTTTTTTTTTTTTTTTTTTTTTTTTTTTTTTGATAAAATGAAAAGAGACTATTGCTCAAAATACAAGGATACAAAACAAAGAACCAGAAAACATAATCATAAAAATCTTAGAAAGATGGCACTAAGGGAAAGCAGAGAAGGAGATCCTTGCAGCTTCAAAATGATAAACCAATGGAGGAGAATAGCATAGAAATCCCTTTGAATCATCTCGAATCAAAATTCTTTGAAGGAATCTCCGAAATCTAAAGCAAATGAAAATAGATGATAAAATCTTCCAATATGCTCCAATTACGAAAAACAGAAAGAGATGCCACAAAGCTTCCCAGAGAGACGACCAAGCCAAGTTGCTCTTCATATTGCACCCAATCCAGTATTTCATGAATGGACTAAGTCTATTGAATTTATTATCATTTGTTCGTGAGGAAATACAAAAAGGTTTTGTGTCTACTGGACATGTGAAGACTGGAATGCAAACTGAAGATATTTTAGCGAATTGGAGGTTAGTTGAAAAGCTTAATTATCTTATAGTAACTCAACCAGACATAGCTTATTTAAGGAGTACTGTGAGCTAGTATATATATTGTCCTATCATTGATTAGTGGGCTACATTAGAATAGATTTTGTGTTATTTGAAGGTTTCTCCCAGTCCTTTATTATATAAGGATTATGATCATACTAACTTTGAATGCTTCTTAGATGCTGCAGGATCTAAGGTACATAGAAGATCAACTTCAAGATATTGTGTATTTATTGGTGGTAATTTGGTTTCTTGGAAGAGTAAGAAACAAAATGTGGTGTCATGTTCCAGTGCTTAATCAAAATATAGAGCAATGACAAAGTTTGTGTGTGAATTGGTTTGGATATATCCAACTTCTTGTTGAATTGAGATTTTAAATCACAACAATGACCAAATTGTGGTGCAATTATCAAGCAACTCTTCAAATTGCATATAATCTAGTATTTCATGAGAGGACTAAACACGTTAAAGTCGATTGTCATTTAGTATATGAAGAATAGAGAGCAATTAGGAGTTTCTTCTTAAAAGCGTTAAATGAAGCATGTTTAGATTATCTCTCTAACAAGTTGGGCATGATTAATATATATGCTCTAACTTGAGGGGGAGTGTTATAGTCCTAATACTAGCATGATTATATTATTGTAAATCTCCTAGTCATGTTGTCCTTTACTTCTCCTAGTTAGGTTACCTTTGTACACTTATATATACACACACACATAGATGGAATATGATTATTCTGATCTCTCAAACCTTAGTGTTTCCATGTTATATCGATGAGAAGTTGTTTATTGTGTAGTAATAGCAATAATAATAATAATAATAATAATAATAATAATAATAATAATAATAATAATACTTGAGAATCTTCATTCTCAACTCCAGCTCCAATGTGGCTTTTAGCCCACATCTCGGGATTTTCTCCTTCATTAATCTTTCTCGTTTTGTTAAATAACTTGTACAGAATTTCCTGCTATCACCTCTCCACACACCTCTCTGTACAAATGCTACTAAATACTTCACTAGTTTAACATCCTCAAACTGTTTTTACGTATGTTTTTTGTGACCACTTATCCTCATCTGTGATTTCTACTAACACATGTATCCAATGAAAAAAAGTTAATTACGTAGTGAGATTATCATATTTTATAGCAGCAACTAACTCAAAATAGACATGCATACATGTTGAGTTACAAATTTAACCTAATTTATTGCTAATATAAGTTTAAAACCAGACAACGAAGAACATACAACACTTGCACTGATATACCATTTATTTTATTAACTAGAAACAAAATTTTCATTGATAAAGGAAAAGATAGAGCCATATCTGGTGCGCCTATTTATCCCTCTCTCCTAGTTTCTTAAGCTTATTATGTCTCATTGTAATTCGAGCATTAGTCTTCTTTTATTTCATCAATGAAAATCCATGTTTCCGTTTAAAAAAAAATGAAAAGATGGAGTCGTTGATGTAATATATTTCTTGGGTGCTTTACTGTATTTCTGAGAGGTTCCTTGTAGCTTTACTTTTGTTTCTTGGCTGTTCTTTGTTAAGTTCTTTTGGCTTGGTTAAATGTTGTTACATCAAGGTTGAGTTTAAATCATAGGATTTGCCCAATTGGCTTGTTCTTTTAGCCTATTTGTTGGTTCTGGCTTAGTAAAGGGCTGTTGTCCATCTCTTCAAAATGCTCTCTCTTCTCTCCTCTCCTCTCTCCCCTAACCTTTCTTTTCTCTTCATCTTCAATAGTAGTTTTCCGGCCAACGAAGCGAGTGCTTGGAGTGATGGCACAACGTCCCCTGCCATCCTTCACCATAGATAGGAAAACCTTTACTATTGAGGTCTCACATGGCATCAAGTTCACTAGAGCTTCTAGGGACAAATCCTTTACTCTCTCTTTAAAGAAGGAATCCCTCTCATGGTTACACAACACTTTCTCATCATTGATTGAAGCACCATTGAACCAAAAGTTCTTCAACAAGTCTAGATTGACAGAATATGATCTTTGGGTGGAAAAAATCTCCAATTGGAAAGGACATTTTGCAGAGATCGCCAAGCTTGGTGTAAATGGAGGGTTAAATAGAACCATCTTACCATGGGGCAACAACAAATTTGGGTGGAATAGCTTCCTCTCTCATCTAAAAGCACCAACCAACCAGTCCACAATTAAGCATAAACCCAACATTGTATCAACACATTCATCCTACAAAGATGGTCTCCAAAATTTTGAAGAACTAATGGTCAACCACAAACCACCCTCACACAACAGCCTCCTCTACCTTCTCTCCCGAATGAACTTGCAGCTTTCTACACAAACACATCTATCATCATCATCGGACAGAACTTACACGAAAATTGGTTTGAAATACTTAGAGCTATGCAAAGGGAAGCGTCTAACTTTGGATCTATTAGCCCTCTACAAACTAACAAGGCCATCTTGGTAGTCAAAAACAAGGAGCAAGGATTAATCTTGAGCAACATTCGTGATTGGTACAAGGTCAGATCCTTCATGGTGAAATTCGAGCCATGGAGCACTGAAGCTTTCTACAAAAATCAAATGGTGCTTTCTTATGGAGATTGGATTAAAGTTAGAAATCTCCCTATTAATAGATGGTCCCATGGATCCTTCAAATTTATTGGTGATATTTGTGGAGGCTTATTGGAAGTGGCAAAAAAGACATTATCAAGAATGGACATGATGGAAGTGTGTTTAAAAGTGAAGAAAAATGAGAGTGGTTTCATCCTCCTCAAACAACAACATCAGTTACATGCCACCTTCTACTACCAAGAGAATCGTTTTCCAACCCAATACAAAACATTCAACTGCCATTGTAGCTCTTCCATCCGACGCTGATTCAGAAGCCTTTCTATCGAGCCCCATGCCTTACTCGCCTCACTCTCTCAATGAACACCCGGGAGACAATTGTTATGATTTCATCCCTCAGGCAAGTTTTGATTCATTCAATCCGGCTCCTCATTTGATGGCATTGGCTCCATGGTTTAGAGAACTTGGACTATGCATAAAGATGATTACAACTCGTAAGCATCCCAACAAACTATCTACCGAGAAAAAAAGAGGGATGAGGGAACTTCGAAATCTTGAAAGCTCTATATTGAAAGCTCTATATTGAAAGCTCTATATTGAAAGCTCTATATCAGAATAGGAAAGCAAAAGGGGCTGAAGGGGGCTGTTTGGATCTATTTTATTGGCTATCTTTTGCATTTTCTTGCCACTTTTGTTTGGAGGCCATCCGAATTATTGTTTTGATCTTTCTTTTTTTGGTTGGACACGTTTTGTTTTGGTGTTATCTTCTCTCTGGTTTGGGCTTCATCTATATTTTTGATGTGTCTCATTATTGTACTCATTGGATTATTTCATTCATCAATGAAATATTTCTTATCCAAAAAAATAAAATAATAATAAAAGGCTGCTGTCCAGCCTATAAATACTTGTAAACACAAGCTGTTTTGGCTAATTGCAAATTCAATAGAGAAGTTTCTTTGAGGTTTTACTTCAGCTGTTTTTTAATATTGTTAGAAATGGTCGATGTTTGAGAGACGATGCATTTGTGTGTTTCTTAGTGCACTTGCTCTTTCTATTTACAGGTTCAGTGTTCTGCATATGTTGAGTACTTGGGTCAGTTTACATCAGAACGGTTCTCAGAGGACATTGCTGAGGTATGCTATGTGTTTTTGAGCAGAAATTCTGTTTTCCCAGATTAGAACGGGATCTTACTCAAATTAATTCCATCATTTGATTCATTAGGGAAATTGTTTCACTTCTATGCTAGCAAAGAAGATATTTGAGAGCCTTGAGACACTTAACTTTTGCCTTTTTCTTTTTCTTTTTCTTGTTTTTTTCTAGTACAAGGTTTTAGTAGTTGGTATAATATACTCACAGTTATTCAATTAACAGCTGATTCGGAGCCGTTACCAATCAAAGGAAAAGCGCCTCTTCGATGATGTTTTAGGTATCAACACTTCAATTCATGGCAATTTAATTTTTAAATGTGTAATCATCTCTTGATAAGTATTCTAACTCGTATGTTTATTTCCAGCTTTGTTTGTTCTTCATCATCCCGAGAATGGGCATGCGATTATTCTTCCAATAATTTCTTGTATAATTGATGGCACCCTGGAATATAACAGAAATGACCCTCCATTTGCCTCTTTTATATCCTTATTCTGCCCTGGCACTGAGGTACAATTTCTCATTGTATGTATTTGGACTTATTTTGTATATAAAATTTTTGTGAGAAACTAAAGTTCTTTTCATAAATGAGGTGAATTCATGATGCAATCAGCTTGGTGGAAAAATTCTTTATCGAGGAAAAACTGCATTTTGTTACAAATAAGGCTTCAATGTTTAAGAAGCAGCCACCCTATCAACTAACTCATCAAACAACCAACAAAAACCTAAAAACAATATTAAGAAAAGATTCGGTGATGCTTGATGATTTTGGAGAAATTATTTTCTTATTTTTCAAAGAAGCCAATAATGGGTAAAGATGATGTGAGAGAAGTTTCAAATAAGGAAACTAAGAGCTTATTTGGAATGATTTTTCAAGTGCTAAAAAGCTTTTTTTTTACTTAAGAGTACTTTTTTTGAGCACATAGAAAGTCTTAGTTTTGAGAGAATATCAATATCTTATATTTCAATATGTGCACATAAGGTCTTCTTAAACAGAATGAGATTGGAGAATCCTGAAAATCAGTCTTCTTTGATGTTACGAATGTGTCCTGAAGTTCTAAGGTAGTTCTCCAGCAGAATCTGAATGACATTCAGTGCTGGGACAAGATCCCAAAATACGTTGGGCTTCTACTTACACCAGAGTTGAGATTGGAGAATCCTTAAAACCAGTCTTCTTTGCTTCTACTTGATCTTCTACCTCTAAATTCTTTTATATCATAACCTAACTCATATTTACACTAGTTGGGCTTCTTTTTTGTAACCTCTTGGTGTGGGGATATCTCATTTCCCCCTCTTTTGTATTTTCCTTTCGATAATGAAAGTTATGTTTCTTATTAAAAAAAACATTCAGTGCTGGGACCATTCCTAGAAATATTTCCAAAGTTTCTTCTTTTTGGGTTGGGAAAGAAAAGGAAGTGGTGAAATATAAACTTCAGCAATCTTTTTGTGGTTTCTAGATTGTTTGCTTATTATACATGGAAGGTTGTCCATTATGCTTTGAAGATTATTTTCAGTCCAAAATCTTAGTCAATACTTTTATTGCTGATAAAGTTTTGATAAAACTTGATGATAACTTTTCTGATATGGTCTTTGATGGAAGATGGAGGATAATTGGTGACTTTCATTTGAAAGTTGAAAGCTGGTCTTACTTTTCTTTGAAAAGGAAATGGTTAATTGAGACTATGCAAGCGGACATCTCAACTAGGTTAACATTCTCATCATATCCAAAGTTTATTGTAGGAAGCATGGGTTGTGTTAAATCACTTGTGGGCTTGAAACATGTAGAAGATCCGAACAAGTGGAAATCGATATTAACATTGCAGGGGTTTGAATAGAGGATCTCCTAGACCACCTACTCTAATACCATGTTAATTCACCATTTGACCCAAAAGTTTAAGCTGATAGGGGAAAGTAAATTTAATATTATATTGTCGAAACAGTTGGGTTTTGTAGTAGAACTTTCCTTTGTCTTTTTGGACACAATCTACTTTTGAAGCCAATGGTGAAAACATTGGAGTTTTCGTTAGCATTTCTTCTCAAACCAGAAATTTTTTGGATTGCTCTAAAGGCCATATTGAATTTAAAAGAAATTGATGTAGTTTCTTCCCACCTAAAATTGAAATTAAAGATCAGATCAATGAAAATTTTCATCTTAAATTTGGTGATATTTTTCCCTTAGACCCTTGAAATATTGTTCAAGGTGAATTACATTTCATAGACTTTTCAAATTCTTTTGATATTGCCCAGTTAATTGAAGTTAAAAGGGATGAAGTGTTTGAGGTGACTGATTTTGTGGAGGATTGTGTTCCCATTAAGCTAGTAAACATTTCCAAAGGTCCCTACCGCACTTGAACACTTCATTAATGATTCAGCTCTCTTCTTCTTCTTCTTCTTCTTCTTCTTCTTCTTCTTTTATTTTTTATTTTATTTTATTTTATTTTTATTTATTTGTTTTTTTCTTTGTCACAAACTGTTAAACTACACCAACACAATGGTTACACCAACTCACTTTGCGTCTTATTGTTAGCTAGCTTAGTATTCTGATATTTATTTTATAGTTATGAATGATGTGAAGATGCATTATAAATACTTTTCTTCCATTAGAACGATTACTCTGAACAATGGGCCCTTGCATGTGGGGAGATACTGCGGATCTTGACTCATTACAATCGTCCGATATACAAGATGGAACGAAAAAATGGAGAAACAGAAAGAAGCAGTAATGGTGAAACAGAAAGAAGCAATAATGGCAGCCTTTCCACAACAAGTGACACCGATGATGGGGAATTTTTTCGAGTGCCTCAGCAACAAGAGAGGAAACCTGTAAGACCTTTGTCCCCATGGATTACTGATATATTGCTTGCTGCACCATTGGGCATCAGAAGTGACTATTTCCGCTGGTAAGGTGTTATTATGTTGAGCCTTAGGTGCCTTTTGGGATTTTATGTGTGTATATGTATAAAACAGATTCATTGATGCATGAAAATGTATACTGAAAGAAGTATTAGAAGTTACTTCCATAGGAGAATAACCGAGAAAAACCTCAATCTAGCTCAATGATAATTTTTGCAATTACATCCTAACCCTTACAAGAAAGCCTCTCAATTTGAATGAACTAAATTCGAAAAATAAATAGAAAAATGATCTGCTAGAAGAGACCAAAAGGATACAGAAGCCTATTTTGTCGCAAAGTAATGGCATCAGAGAGAAAACATATGGGTTGAAGAACCAATTGGTCTTGCATATCTTTCTGATAGCCATCAACAAATTTTGGAATTTTGTGTTGAAGAAATTGTCACAAAATAAAGAGACAAACACTTGGGAGAATGAAACTTTTATTAGGTACAAAGATGGACACTTTTGAGAGAAGACTCTCTCACCCTCTTTTGCTTACTCACTCACTTTAATCACTTGCTCTTGCTTTTATTTCTTCCCCTAACTTCCTCTAGCTTCTTTTAGCTTGTCTTGCAAATAGGAACACAACTCCTATTTTAGACATGAGATCCTTAGGCCCAAGTAAAAGGATTTTTCAAGGCCCTTCTTGGATTCTAAAAAATCCTAAATATTCCTATGAAATTATCCTTATCTAAATGAATTATCTAGGATTTCTTGGAACTTAAAGAAATGCTAGGATTTTTCTAGAGCATTTCTTTTGATTTACAATCTTCAACATAAATCAAGAGATCTCTAATATTTACATTGAAGTTATTTATGTAGATCCTCCAAGAAGCTTCTAGATAGTTAGCGTTCCCTTCTACTTTAACTTTTTGTTGTTCTCATTTTCAGCAAGATTGATGCAAGTGCTTAAACATTCGAATTCCTCTGTGTAATTAGTTAAATCGCCAATGAACCTAGAAGCCTATGGTGATAGGTTATGGTAAATTGAATTATGTCAATACTTTTACACTCCCTCCTCTTGTGGACTTGGAAATTTGTAGAAGGTCTAATGAAAATCAAAGGACTTCTTGCTTTCATACTATTTTAAATCACCAATCAACCCAAAAGCTTTGCATGGTTAGCAACACAACAATGTCCTAGACAATGTTGTTGGAGGGTGATTTAACAGGATTAGCAGCACGACAATTTCCTCAACATTGTTGGTTAGTCAATTAGTGGTTTTATATTGTTGGATGTAGGTGTGAATCTAAAAAGTATGGTTTAACCATACATCCAAGGATTTAGTAGATGACAACCAACCAAAATATGACGGCCACACTGAACAATTTTCCTAGGTGGTTGTCCTTTTTGCAAGAAAGACAAAACTACAAAGTAATATCTTCCTTAATTATACTAGCTAGAAATTTCTGGAATGTTATTCTGCCCTTCAATGACAAATTTGGCCCTTTCCATGTATTTCAAAAATCTGTATACAATTATGTTGGGTCACTCATTGGAGAAAGAAAGATGCTTTGGTTCTTACCCTCAGTCTCCTTGACTAGAGAGGAACAATGGAATCTTCAACAACAAATAGAAGTCTCTCGATAGTTTTTTAGACTCCCATGTTTTATGACTTTTCTTAGTGGGAGTTGTCTCTAGTCTTTTGTAAACAATTATGGGATTGATTTTCTTACGAAGTTGGAAGAGCTTTTTGAAATCCCCTTTCGTTGTGGTGCTTGACTTTCTTTTGTACTTTTATGTCATCTATGAAATTATTTCTCGTTGTGAAACATTTTTACATATAAACAGGTGCAGTGGTGTAATGGGTAAATATGCTGCTGGAGAACTCAGGCCACCCACATCAGGTTTGTGAACATTTAACTTAAATGTCTGTTTTGGAAATAACAAATGTGTGTTAAAAGTTGTACGGGACAAATAAAACAGTGCTTAACAAAGGTATGGACATCCTTTCTAATTAGTGGTCAAAAATACCAAGTAGAGACTAAAACGCAATTCCTATGTTAAGCACGGTTTTCCCTTCCCCTTGTCCTTATAGCCGTGGAAATACTTTCGTCATAACAAAAACACAATCCCTTGTCTCTTTTATCCTTATTCTCCATGTCAGACAACTTTCTCAGAGGAGGCTCCTTCTAAGTTCTTCTTGCTCCGATAGGATACATACATTCTCCAGGGTTCCCTCTCCTTGCCCTTTATTTGGGCTTCTAACATTCACATTTGAATTACTTTTAGTTGGACCTTCAGATGGGTTCTTTCGAGTTGGGCTTACCTCTTCAAGGGCCGATTTAATAGCTATGGCGCGGTCATCCATGGTTTGGGCCTCCTTCATACACACTTCCAGGCCTATTGTGTATCAGCTCACCATCTCCGCCTTCAACTCCAGTCGAAGACCATTCAAGAACGACTCCTCCAATACATCCTTTGTCGTGTCTAGTACTAAAGTTGAATAGGTCTCAAGTTTTTTCGATATTCTGTGTACGTTCCATCCTGCTTGATTCTCAACAGTCTCGATAGTAGGGTTCTCTCTTGGGTAGGTCAAAACCTTTCAAACAACTTCCTCTCAGGATGTCCCAAGACTTAATTGCACTTCGATTGTTAACCCACTTGAACCAATTGACAACCTCAGGCGCAAATGTGATAACGGCCACCTTTATCTTCTCATTATCCACCAACTCATGAATGTTGAAGTAATGCTCAGCTCATTAAATCTAGGAGCTACAATTATCTCCTGTGAGAATTGGCATCTTTAACCTTTTGTATTTGCTTCAATCGTCCCCTTCGCTCCCATTTTTTCCCTGGGAGAATTCTCTCCTTCTTCCATCACTCTTGCGTTCATCATTTTTTTTCTGAAAAGGAAACGATCTCTTTCATTGATATAATGTAAAGAGAAAATCTCATGGTACAATAAAGATTACAATGTCTTAGCTGAATAGAAACAAAAGAAAACATTTACAATCAAAAGAAACAAGCTGAAGAAGACCAAAAACGAAGCTAACTACTGCTAACAGAAACTACCCTTGACGAAAATAAAAAACCTTAGACAACAAGACCCAAGAACACCAAACTCAAAATAAAATAAAAAGAAGACAATAGAACAAAATTTTTGGGGAAAACAACCCAAACTGAGGACAATAAGAGCAGTAATCTTCTAATGAGAAGGCCTAGGACGAACAAGTTTCTAATTTGGGGGTGAAGCAAGAGACGCCTAAAGCTGAAGAGGAATCCACCCGATTGGATTAAATCTCAAGCAAGAACAAGACTACAAGTGTCAATGATCAAGTGTAGATGTTGCGGAATTTCACTCTTATCAAGTGGAGAAAATAAAGGCTTTTCAGCCTTGCCAATCATATTACCTTCCTCTAATTGGAATAAATGACTAAACTCAAAGTCAAACCCATCATCTACCTCATCCTCCTATCCGAAGTCCTCCCAATCGAATTGATCTAACTCATCACTTCTGGCACTTACTATAGAATCTCCGTCTGAGTCCTTGTCTAAAGCTTGAGCTTTGTGACGGTCTCTTTTTTAAGGATTGATTGGCAAACCCCTTACAAAGTTGACTTTGGAACCCGAAGGGAAAAGGAGGCTTGAGCCGTGGAATCTGATTTTTCTTGAAATAGTCTCGGAACTTGCGCTTTAACACATCAACTCTCCAGCAGGTCCAAATTCACCATCCTACGCCAAGAGATGAAAAAAGAGGTTTGCCTTCTGACGAAGTGTTTAGGGAAAGGCTTAAGCAATCTAGGGCGATTTTTTGGCTTTAAAGAGTTAGAGACGATTGCTAGATGAAAGGAATTGGTAAGCCTTTTGGGCTGACCAACAAGGGGGGTTGCCAACTATTGGGATTCTCGGAGAGAGGGAAGCCAGCCGATTATTGGAGTCCTTTTCATTGGGTAAGGGGTCGATAGCAATTACTTCTGAAGGGGAGAAATGGGTTTTTAGTGGCTGGGAAACCGAAAGACTTGGAGACAATAATAGGCGCTTAGCTGGTAATCTTGGGAGGTGAACCATCAGAAATTAAATTAACCTCGGCAGCTGGGACCGAAAGGTTTGGTCCTTTCTCTTTCCTCCTTAATTTGGACTCTTCGATTTCTACTGATGAAATTAAATGAGGTGCGTTCACATTGGTTGGCTGATCTTTCTTCGGGATTTTGGGAATACCAACGACCATAGGGAACGGTCTACATTCCGGTAGGGGGTGACTGAGCTCTGATGGATGCTTCCGCACATGTGAATAGTCTTTAATGGAAGGGTTTCTTGAAAAGCTTGACTTGTTCTGCAGTAGGAAATCCCGATCTTGGATTGGAAAGTTAATATCAATTCCTTCATCTTGTGCTACCAATTTCAATCTCATTAAATCAATTGGATTAGAGAAATCCTTGAGAAACAAGGCGCCATGAATTTCTTTTGGAGCTTTAGTAGTTTCAATATCACCAAAGTTCAAAAATATGTTACCTCTTCTCTCATCTTGAATCTCAATTGTTGCCGGCATAAATCCATAAAGGTTTTTTCTTACTTGAATTTTGGCTTCCGAAACATTGAGGAGATTAAGAGTTTCATTAGCTATGCTTTCCAAACCACCAAAGTAAGCACCAATTGCTTCGAACGTCTTTCTACTCCAATATTCTGAAGGAAGGTTTTTTTTTTTTATTTTGATCCAATCACCAAATCCTTTAATCACTGAAGGTCTACTATGCCTCAAAGTATTCCATTTCTCAAAAAGTAGATGAAACTGTTCAAATAACTTCCATTTACCCGAAGCTTCAATTAAGTTTGATTCTAATCAACCCTTGGCCCTTTAAAGGATAACGTTCTTATGGAAAGATATTAACGTGGTTGTGATCAGATTCCAAATTCATTGAGTTGCGTTGAACTTTAAACTCATATTTCTAAATAAAATCCCTTAACATTCCCTAAAAAGAAAGCCGACCTTGTTGTGCCACCCCTTGTTAAACATGTAAGAAGAGGTGACCTCCAGCTCTTGGCCCAGTCACACGCCTCAAAACCCAACCGGAGTTGTTTCTCTAAACTTCACCAGCCTTGTTGCCCTCGAGGAATCTCGACCGTTTCTTTGAAAGTAACGGTCACTTGTGCCTTGTAAAAGATCTAAAGTCTGCTATACGAACCAATGAAGACGAGATGCCGATAGTGAGAGTATTTTGTTTGCTTCCATATCTTCCACATGAAACACATCAGATTCGGACCAAATAAAGTAAAAATCTTCGATCACCTTACCGCTAACTACTTCCATATTTTATCCTGTTCATCTTTCCTTCTTTGAGGACCATTAATGATCGTCAATCCATTTGTTTCCTTCTCCATCGACAATTCCTTCACCATGTAAGTCAGATGGCCAATATTTTTACTAACTTTGATCTTCCACTCCTTTACTGATACCATCTCTTTTTCCATCTTTTCCCATCGATCTTTCATGATTCATCTTGACTGACTTCTCATCCTCCCCATGTTGGGCCAAAATCTGATACCAATTTGTTAGGCTTCTAACTCCTGCAGACAGAAGAACACAACAAAAACACACAAATCCCAGAGAACTACACAAGTCTCCCCTAGTTTATATATTTATAATCCTGAAAATATCACAAAAGTTCAACTACAAGAAATAAGCAAGAACAAAGCAAAACAACAAGCAAGATAAATCCCAGCACATTCAAGAGAGCTAGGGAATTCTCTCCAAGAAGGCTTCTCTTCTCTACAAGATTCATCACCCCAATATTACTCTAAAAAACCCTACGTAAACCCTCAGACTTCCAGCCCCTCAGCCCCGCTCGTGGTCCCCTCCCTTTTTGCTCCGTACAACAACCATCCACTCCCTCTAACAGTTTGCCCCCTTGGAAAAGACTCTCTTGCCCTTCCTTTCATATGTGTGAATGATTGGAAGCCTATAGTATCCCTGTGGATCTTTTGTTGTAAAAATAATGAAAAATATCGTCTCTCCAAAAGAAACAGTTACCTTCCTGATTTCTTTCAGGGTTAAATGAATGATTTGAAGTAAAAATACATCATATCATATTTTTTAGTAGTGTGTCAATTTTGTTTACTAGAAGATGTGTATCAATTTCATCCTTAAAGCAAGGATATTACCGAGCAGGCTTTCTTGTCTATAGCTTCTTCTCGTGGATCTGGTAAACACCCTCAGCTTATGCCATCAACTCCAAGGTGGGCTGTTGCAAATGGTGCTGGAGTCATATTGAGTGTTTGTGATGAAGAAGTTGCTCGGTATGAGACTGCAACTCTAACAGCAGCTGCTGTTCCTGCGCTTCTTCTTCCTCCCCCCACAACAGCTTTGGATGAACATTTAGTTGCTGGGCTACCAGCTCTTGAGCCGTATGCACGCTTATTTCATAGGTTAGCTTATCTAAACCTTCAAAGAAAAACAAATGTCAAATCCTTTATGTTGGTTCTTGTAATTCAAGTTTTCCTCCCCAGTACAGATATTATGCCATTGCTACTCCCAGTGCCACCCAAAGGCTTCTTCTTGGGCTCTTAGAAGCACCTCCATCTTGGGCTCCAGATGCACTTGATGCAGCTGTACAGCTTGTAGAACTACTTCGAGCTGCTGAAGAGTATGCAACTGGCATCAGGGTAAGTTGGATACTATACTATGCAGTAAGGCATGAGGGTTAAACCATTCATGAATTTTTATTTAAATTTATGGTACTGTGCAATCTTTTCCCCATAGTTTGACAATATATTTCTAATATTTATTCATATCAGTAGCATGATCAGATGTAGCAGTAATGTGTGTAGGTGTTTTTGGGGTTCTATTTATCTCATTATTTGTTTTCAAAGTTTTTGAATTTCCTTTTATGATTTTGTATGATTATTAGGTGATTATGTTTAGCATTTATGTTTATATCTTCTATCTATATTTGATTTTAAACATATAGAAGAAATTAGAAGTACAATAATTTTATTTATTTTCAAAATTCTAGAATCTCCAATGATTTATCTAATAATTCAAATCCTCCAAAAACAAGGTCCAATCAGGCTATTTGTATAGGCTAACCAAGTAACCAAGATTAACTGTCCTAACTAACCAACTAGCTTTCAATTTGATGGTTATTTAGAAGGAAATTAAAGACGATGGTAATTCCCCACAGTAAATAACATATAACCACAAATCCCTACATCAAGTCCCCACCGAAACCAACTCATCTATGAGTTTAAGATGCTAGGAGAAACTTATCAGGCTTAAAGAAGTGGAGGAAATTCATTGAAAGTGTTGCTAATACGCATAGTGGATGGAAGATCAACACGATAAGCATTAGGGCCAATTTTCTCCTGAATAGTAAAAGGATCAATTTTTTATTGGTTACTGAGGATTTTTGAAGAACTAATATTTCTAATTATTCAAAGGTCCTCGCTAATGACTAAATATAATACAAGACAAAATCCAACTAAGGCAACTAATTATAAATGGAAATAATAATTAAAAATTACTAAAAAATAAAACAGTAATAAAAACAATTATTATATACAAATCTACACTCCCCCTCAAGTTGGGTTGTTATAGAATACAAGCCAAGCTTGGAATTGAACTCTTCAAAGCTTGTCCTCCATAGTGCTTTGATGAGAATGTTAGCAATCTAATGGCAAGATGGAACATAGTTTAGATCCATTGTGCTATTATTGACTTTTTCATATATGAAATGACTATCTATCTCTATGTGCTTTGTTTTGCCGAGATGAACAAGATTTAATGCTATGCTAATTGTTGCCTGACTTCACAAAATATTTTGAATGATCCTAGCGTTTCTATCTTTAGTTTTTCAAAAGTCTTTAAATCCATATTCCTTCACAAATTTCCAAAGTTAGAGCTCAGTATTCAGCTTCTGCATTGCTTCTTGCCACAGTTGCTTGCTTCTTGCTTCTCCAAGTGACTAAGTTACCCCAAACATAAGAGCAATAACCAAATGTATGTCAATTATCCAGCCCAACTAACATTAGTATAGAGTTCAACCATTCTGCTTGATGACCTTTTAAATAATTATCCATGACCTAGAATGCCTTTCAAATATCACAAAATCCAATTTACAGCCTCCAAATGATGTTTGTTTGGATTGCTCATATATTGACTAACAATACTGACTGAGTATGCAATAATTGGCCTGGTATGTGGCAGTTAAATTAATTTTCTCACAAGGCTTTGGTCTGGTATAGTTTGCAACATCTGACTGTCCTCCTCTTGAGGGGGAACAAATTGGCTACTTGAAAAAATCAAAATATTTTGAGATGGTAAGAGGAAATCCAAATCGGGATTTAGTGAACTAATCTCCACTCTTTCATCCTTCATAACTTGATTCAATCGAACAACATCAATATGATTAGTAAAATCTCTGGTAAATAATGCACCTTTGACCTTACTAAGAGGATCAATTATCTCGATATCCCCGAAATTCAAGAAAATATTGCCCTGCTTTCCATCTTTAATTTCTATGGTCGAAGGCATAAAACCACATAAGTTTTTTTTAACTTGGATTTTAGCTTCAGAGCAATTGAGAAGATTCAAGGTTCCTGAAGCAATATTTTCTAAGCCTCCATAGTGTGCCCCAATGGCTTCAAACGTTTGTCTACACCAATAATCCAATGGAAGGATTTTTATCGAAATCCAGCCTGCATAGCCTTTCATCAGCAACAGCCATGCCTAAACTTATTCCATTTTTCAAACATCAAATGAAATTTACCACACTCTTGCCATTTGCCAGGAGCCTCAATCATGTTCTCCAAGTTTCCTTGGTCAAGTTTAATTAAAGCATTTTCCGCAAAGAGGGGGTTGATAATAACTTTGGTTTGGAAGTATACTTCCAAAGTTTTGGCAATCTTTTTCCAATCATTGAATTCAAACAACTTTGATATGATCCATAAGTTACTAAAGTCTTCCTTAAAAACTTCATAATTCTTTTGCACTTAGTAATGATCCTTACTTTGATTTACAAAAACTGATTTTGCCTCAACCTAAATCAAGTTTTGATTTTTTTTTATTAAAATTGAGGACGGAGGTTGCCTTAAAGTCTTCACTTCTTGCTCTAGGAAACTGAAACTCTGACCACTCGCTTTAGGAAACTCTACCCCTGTTTTAGAAAAATGTGAAGAGTTGAACAAGAAAAGTTGATGATTCTAATGAAATAGAGTCTCTCTTATCTCCAAGAAGTCACAAAACATTTCCAAAAAGGAGCTTCACCCATTATTTGAATAACCCATTGGCACATGAATGAAACGATGACCCCCTGTAATTACCTCATAATCTAGTCGGATTCACGTCGAAATTTGGATAACTTTGTTGCACCTGAGCCGTCCAGACCATTTCTTAAGAAAAAACAATTACATGAACCATGAAGGAGAACTTAAATAGAATCCATTAACCATCTTAAGTGTGAACCTAATAGAATAAGAACTTTACTGAAGTCCAAAACTTCTACGAAGAACATACCAAAATCATACCAAATGCAGAAGAAAGAATCATTAATTTTAGAGCTTCTGCCTTCCATTTTCCAATAGTACCAATTTGAAGAAACCCCAACAAACTAAGAACAAAAGAAGGAAATGGTTGGCTAACGACAGTGGCAGACCAGTTTAGGTGGGGATGGAGGAAGGGAAAACGAGGGTAGGCGAGTGAGAAGGTTTGGAGGAGAGATGGTTGAGCTGATGAAGGGAACTAGCGGACGAAAATTGCAGACAAAGAAGACAAAAGTGATCGACGAAAGAAGACCAACGACCAGACGATAGCAATGGAGGTTAACAGCGACGACCAAACGGTGGAAAGGCTCCAGACGTTGATGGTGTTCGAAGTTGTTTGGTGTTAAACGAAACGGTAAGAGGCAGATGACTAGGGTTTCGAAAGGGGAGAAGCCGAAGGGAACCGCAAGGGTTTCGGGGAGGGAGATTGGAAACGGTGAGGAGGATCGATGGACGAAGACCGGCGATAAAACATTGACAGAAGGTGGCAGAAGGCGACGGCGGAAAAGTTGGGAGGGGTTGGGGAAAGGAAGTGTCGGGGAGTAGGAAAACTACAAAGTATGATCAGCTTGACATTGATAACAACCACTTTTAACCATAACTTCGACAAATTTGTCAAACCAAGCACAAAGAGATTGTTTTAATTCATAACAACTTTCTCAACTTGATACCAGGTTTCTATTAGACTTGTTTTCGAGGAATATGCTTGTAAGCTTCTTCCTCAAGATTACCATTCAAAAATTTCTATACAAATGTATGATAATAATAATAATAATAAGATCCCTAAGTAAATATATGAGGTTTTCAAATCCTTTACTTGGGATCATCATTTACCAACTATAATATTGTTCTCTCTGAACTTGAAAAGTCAGTCAAATTGAAGCATGGCACAGTTTCTTGTAAAGAAGCAATTACTATTTGTTCGTTCATGCAGCTTCCTAGGAACTGGATGCATTTGCATTTCTTGCGTGCCATTGGTACTGCAATGTCCATGAGAGCTGGTATTGCTGCTGATGCTGCAGCAGCCTTGCTTTTTCGCATACTGTCCCAACCTGCATTGCTCTTTCCGCCACTACGACAAGTTGAGGAATCTGATGTTCAGTGTGAATCTTTGGGTGGCTATGATTCATCATACAGGGAGCAGGTATGGACTTTATAGCACATAATCTCTTGTACATTTTGCTTCTAGCTTCTTGAAAGAACTAATGAATTGGGTTCTTTGAATTTAGTCTTGTTTTCAACTCTAACAACAAATATCATCTGTATACTTATAACAGATTGAAGTGCCTGCAGCGGAAGCTACAATTGACGCTACTGCACAAGGAATTGCATCCATGCTTTGTGCACATGGTCCTGAAGTTGAATGGAGAATTTGTACAATCTGGGAAGCTGCTTATGGCTTGATTCCATTAAGTTCTGATGTAGTTGACCTTCCTGACATCATAGTTGCAACGCCATTGCAGCCTCCCATATTATCATGGAATTTATACATTCCTCTCCTTAAGGTTCTCGAATATCTTCCACGTGGTAGCCCATCTGAAGCATGTTTGATGAAGATATTCGTTGCTACTGTTGAATCTATTCTTCAAAGAACATATCCTTCTGAGTCTTCCAGAGAACAATATAGGAAAACAAGATATTTTTCCAGCCTTGGTTCTGCTTCTAAAAATCTTGCTGTCACAGAGCTTCGGACCATGGTCCACTCGCTTTTCTTAGAATCGTGTGCTTCTGTGGAGCTTGCTTCACGCCTACTTTTTGTTGTATTGACTGTTTGTGTTAGTCATGAAGCTCAATCCAATGGTAGCAAGAAATTGAAACGTGAACAAAGTAATCTTCTGGATGAAAGGATTGAGGACTTGCAAGCAATACCCGAGAACCATAAAGGACTGAGGAGAAAGACTAAAAAGCAAGGTCCTGTTTCTGCATTTGATTCTTATGTCCTGGCTGCTGTTTGTGCTCTTGCCTGTGAGGTCCAATTATTTCCCTTTGTTGCTAGGGGAAGTGATCATTTAAATACTACAGATTTACAGGATGTAATAAAACTGGTCAAAGGAAATGGTACTTCAACCGAGCTTCAAAATAGTGTTGGCTCAGCAGTATGCCACACTCACCGAATTTTGGCCATCTTAGAAGCACTTTTTTCTTTAAAGCCATCTTCTGTGGGAACTTCATGGAGTTATAGTTCAAATGAGATAGTTGCTGCAGCAATGGTTGCAGCTCATATTTCAGAACTCTTTAGACGATCAAAGGCTTGCATGCATGCTCTCTCTATCCTGATGCGATGCAAGTGGGATGATGAAATCTACAACAGGGCATCATCATTGTACAACCTAATAGATATTCACAGCAAAGCCGTTGCTTCCATTGTTAATGAGGCTGAACCTTTAGAAGCACATTTAATACAAGTACCGAAATGGAAGGAATCTTTCATTGGGTTAAATGGAAAAAAACAAATTCGATATGAAGACAGTACCTGCTTTCATCCTGGACAATCATCTGTCCAAAAGTGTGATAATTCATCCCATTCAGAAACTAAAATTGTGTTTGAGCGAGCATCACATTCAAATGAAGAGTTGGGTAACAGTTCAGAGAAAGGTTTAGCAAGCTTCTCAATCGATGCTTCTGATTTAGCCAACTTACTCACAACGGACAGGCACATAGGATTCAACTGTTGTGCACAAGTTCTATTAAGATCAGTGCTCGCTGAGAAACAAGCATTATGTTTTTCTGTTATTTCTCTACTTTGGCACAAACTGATTTCTGCTCCTGAAACTCAACCTAGCATGGAGAGCACTTCGGCCCAGCAAGGCTGGAGGCAGGTAAGCTTGTACAGCTTTCTTCTCCTTTAGTTCTATCTTCTATATTCTTCTCCCTTCTTTATTCCTGTTACACTTCATGAAACATGTTTTTCTCTTGCATGAAACATGGACATGGAGTTCGTAGGTTATAAGTTCTAGCATATCCATTGCAGATGGTGGTATTTATTGTATTTACCTTGTATTAGCTTTTACCTTCCTTCTAAGAATTTGACTGTGTCAAAAATTATTGATATGGTTACAAAGGTCTGATAAAACTATAGTAAATTATGTCAATGGATTTTGAAAACTGTAAGTATATTTTTATTGAATACATTGCGCAAAGTTAGTCTCATTTTATTAATTCAATGAATGAGACTTGTTTCCGTTTCAAAAGAAAAAAAAAAAACATTGCACAAAGATCTTTGATTTTAAAAAATTACCTAGGATATTGACCACTATATATTCACAACCCAGTTTCCATATTTATTTTGCTAAGAAAACTTTTGGTCAATGCTTTTTATACAAGTTAAACTGAAAAAATTGAAGTAGATGGAATCAACATCGTATTCATAATGATATCACACTTCCAATGAACTTTTACTGTCAACTTGCGTATTTAACTGATTTCTTCATAGTTGTTCATTGTTGAGTACAATATGGCACTTGTGTTGGAGACACTTGGTAGTTGTTTGGTAACTTTCTTTGTTTGTGGTTTTTTGTCTTTTGTTTTTAATCTTAGGTAATCTTTCTTGTTTCTTGTTTCTCATTTTCAAGAAACATTTCCAGAATTGTGTATAAATCTTAAAAACAGCAAAATGTGTTTCTTGTTCCTGTTTCCAATTTTTTCAAAAACTATTAATAGAAGTACTATTCTACTAATAAAATGCATAGTGAATAGTGAAAAGGTTAAAATACTATTTTGGTCCTTGTATTTTGAGTTTTATTCCATTTTAGTCCATGTACTTTCAATGTCTAAATTTAGTCCATGTACTTTCAATAAATATTAGAATTAGTTCTCGGTGTTAGTTTAAAGTTAATTTTGTCGAAATTGGTTAAATAATATTAATAATGTTAAAATGTTAATATAATTATATTTATTGTACCCCATCAACTTAAACTTTTGAGTTTGTTGACCATTTAACATGGTATTAGTATGAGGTCCTATGTTTAAACTTCCGTAATATCACTCTCTCCCAATTAATATTTATTTCCACTTGTTGCATACCTTCTATAAATTTTCAAACCCACAAATGAGGGTAGTGTTAAAGTATTAATATAATTAAAAATTTACCGTTTTATTGAGCTTTTGCCCCACAAGAATCTGCAAAACGTTTTCTCTAAAATCTTTCCCAAACTCCCAACAAATGTTGAAGCAAGCAAACAGGGAAAGCCAACATTTTTTAGCATACCGGCAATTGAAAAAAAGATGCTAAAGGTCTTCCCAATCTGCCTTGCAAAGAGCACACATGGATGGAGATAAGCTATGTGAGGGCAGTTTCTTTTGTAACACCAAGGAACAATTTAGAAGTCCAAACAGCATGATCCAAATAGCTATATTAACTCTTCAGGGACTCTTGGACTTCCACAAAGCATTCTAAAATTGGTTTTCCAATGGGGAGGCCAACGAGAGATGGGTGACAAGGGATATAACTGAGAAGGACCCATTGGCTTCAAGTGACCACGAGCGGTTATCTGGACAATCCCTCACTTTCCTTGTAGAAACTTTGCTCAACAAATTCTGAAATTCAGCAATCTCATCATCTTTTAATAGTCTTCTAAATACAATGGACCAAGAAGAACTAGAGTCGTCCCAATGCTCCAAAACAGACCCATTAGGATCTAGTATCGAGCCAAATTCTAAAGAAATTTGGAAAGCAGAGCTTTAAAGGAATATTATCAATCCAAGGGTTAAGCCAAAATCCAATTCTACTTCCAAGTCCAAGTTTGTAAACTGCGAAAGCTTCAATTTTCAGCCAACTTCTTGAGATGTTGATCCATGGACTTCAAAGACTAAGACTTACCTTTCTAGAAGTGTGCCAATTGAACAAACTCCTCCTTTCATAATGAAAAGACCCATTAGCTGTTGAACCAATTTACCGTAATCCATTTGCTTAAGCTTTTGGGTTGGTTGGTGAGTTAACAAATAATAATAATAATAACTTCCATATGGAAATGAACCAATGTGAATAGACATTGAAAATTTATAGAGAGAAGGGACAAAAAAACAATTTTGAAAAAGTTAACCATAAACTAGCAGCCGAGACTAATTTTAAGATTTATCGAAAGTACACAAACTAAAATTAGATGTTTAAAAGTATAAGAACCAAAGTGGTCTCTTAACTTCAACTAAAAAATAATTATACTATAAAATTTTGAATATGGAAACTTTTATGTTTTTTCTAATTTCAAATTTGAGAGAATATTTTCAATAAAAAGTTGTCTCTTATTTAAAAGATAAA
The DNA here is from genome assembly GCA_030954485.1 of Citrullus mucosospermus. Lineage (NCBI taxonomy): Eukaryota > Viridiplantae > Streptophyta > Magnoliopsida > Cucurbitales > Cucurbitaceae > Citrullus > Citrullus mucosospermus. Next base: position 9,486,833 of record CM062063.1, on the reverse strand, counting down.
AATAAAAAAGAAATAGTTATTGGGCATTCCTTTTTATTTATTAGAAAATAAAACAAAAAAACAAAAATGTTACCAAATAAGTTTTAGCTGTTGAAAGTTAAGTTCGATGTAGTATTTATTTATCCTGAAATTTATATGTTGGAGCAATACATCACTTTAATATTAGTGAATTGCATCTGCCACTTTATTAGTGAGTGGGATGCTTTGTGGCGAAAGCATATTATGGCCTATTATTATCCACCTTTTTGTGTTTGACCAACTGTTGTATGTTGTGGTTCTTCAAAATCTCCTTGGCAGTTTATTTGTTAGACTCTTGATCTGGTTCTACTCGAACTCATAATTGTCTTTGGTGATGGTACTTCTATTTCCTTCCGGAAGGATCCTTGGTAGTTGCAGTCTTTTTTCCACTCTTTTCCCTCTACTTCGATTTGCTCTCCATTCAGATGCTAAGGTGGCCAATGTGTGGATTGTGGGTTTAGAGGCTTGTGATTTGTGCCTTCATTGTAATCTCAATGATTTAGAGACTCTTGAATGACTTATTTATCTCATCTTTTTTATTCTGTTATTTGAATGGATCATTATCCTAAGAAAATAAGTATTTCCCTTTGGGAGCTTAGTTTTAGAGTTGTTAATAGTGTTAACCATTTACAAGAGCGAATGCCTTACATGTATCTTTCTCCCTCTTGGTGCATGTCAACGCCATTTTGAGTCTCCAGCTTATTTATCTATGCATTGTCGATTCTCTTCTCGTTTCTAGCATATTGCTATAGAAGCTTTTGGTCAGTCTCTAACATGTCCTAATAACATTTTTGGTCTTCTCGCTTCTCTTTTGGTGGGTCATTTTTGGTGTTACTAAAAACATGATTTGGTTGAAAATTATACGCATATTCTTTTGGATTCTTCGAAGCAAGCGCAATGGTTGCCTTTTCAGGGATTCTTTTTCCTCCTTTGATAGGTTTATGGATTTGGTTCTATCTACTGCTTTTTATGGGTGCAAAATTAAGCACCCTTTTACTCATTTTAGTTTATCTTATTTAGTTTCTAATTGGAAATGTTTGTTGTAATCACCTATAGGTGTAGGATTTCATCCATTATCTTATCTAAAAAATACATTTATTGAATTGCACTGTTTCTCTTAAATAGGTAGTTGATGCATTATGCAACGTGGTATCAGCTTCCCCAGCTAAAGCGGCTACAGCAATTGTTCTTCAGGTCTACATTTCTTAACTTCTTTAGTGTTGCTTTTCAGTGCTGTTACCTTTACCAAAGAAAGCGTCATTAAGTGAACTATTAGGGATTATTTTTTACATCTGATAACCAGTTTTTGAGTCAATACCTCACTTTCTATTTCCTAGTGTTATTGTTAATGATCATTAGACTTCATGTATTCAGTCATTTTTATGGCCTTCTGTGCTTGTCAGGCCGAGAGGGAGTTGCAACCTTGGATTGCAAAAGATGATGATCAAGGTCAGAAGATGTGGAGAATCAACCAGCGGATCATCAAATTGATAGTTGAGCTAATGAGAAATCATGATACTCCAGAATCACTGGTCGTATTGGCGAGTGCGTCAGATCTCCTGTTGCGTGCCACAGATGGGATGCTTGTAGATGGAGAAGCCTGTACGTTGCCACAACTAGAGGTAACAATTCAAATTTGTATCAAGGGAATTATGTTTCTATTCCTCAGTCACATAAGGGAAACAAATAGTAAAATTTATATGAATGTCATTTATCTTCTAGCTTATTAATTATATGCCAATGACCTCTACTTCCCATGAAAGCACAGCTGTTGGAAGTGACTGCTAGAGCAGTTAAGCCTGTACTGGAGTGGGGACAATCTGGACTGTCCATTGCTGATGGCCTTTCCAATCTCTTAAAGGTAATATATATCGTTGCTGCACCCAAAATAAGTGTCAGACCTAAGAACAACTCCAACTAGTCAAGGCCCTACTGGCCCTCTTATAATTCAAAGATTCAAATCCTGTCTCCTTTGAATTGTAATATCATGGGCTAACCTACTGGTAATAACAATCCATGTAAACAATTAAGTGCTCGAAAAAACTAATTCAAGGCATTGCACGTGAGACCCAAATTCTCTCACAGATATAATATCCAAAGAGTTTCTTTAGCAACAAAATTTAGTAATGTCAAGTAAAGTTGTTCCGTGAGATTCGTTAAAGTGTAGCTAGTTCGGACATGAAAAAAAATTGTAATATTCTAAAAAGAAGCAAACATAATCTTTTTCCTTTTTTGCATCTCTGTGAAGTACCTTTTGCCAATGTCTGTTGTTTGTGTTATAGTGTCGTCTACCAGCTACTGTTCGATGCCTTTCTCATCCAAGTGCGCATGTCCGAGCTTTAAGCACATCAGTTCTTCGTGATATTCTGCACACCAGTTCAATAAAGTCTTGTTCAAAATCGGTTAACATAAATGGCATCTATCCCTCTTATCAGTATTTCAGTTCAGGTATCATTGACTGGAAAGCAGATATTGAGAAGTGCATGGGATGGGAAGTTCGTAGTCAACTTGCAACTAGACAATCAACTCAGTTTCTTCAAGCTGCTGCCAAGGAATTAGGCTGCTCTATTTCCCGATGACGTCCGTGTAAGCATAGGTTTGTCCGTTAATGTATACGAGTTTGTGGAGACGATTCATGTCATGTTTCTTATATGATACCATAGATTATTGTTATCCAATAATTCCTTGTTTGGTCCTGTATGGATTCCTCTCACCAAGATGGTTCAATTAGTTTTAGGTGTTTGCTAGTTCTCATGTACTTTCTATAGCATCAACTCAAGTATATGTTGTCTGAAACTAACACAGATAAGTTTCTCTGATGTAATTTCTTTTACCTCCTACATATCCTTCTATTCCAGGTATATCTCAGGGCACCTTGTCTTGGTTGCTGTTTGAAGATTAGGATCTGTCTTGTTCCGAATGAAGACAACTCCTTTTTTTTTATTTTTTCTTTCATTTTGGAAAAGTATATTTTCTGTCTCTAGATTTTGGTTTTAGTTTCTATTTTGTCCTTAAATTTCAAAATGTTACATATTTAGTCTAAATTTTGAATTTTATTTCAATTTAGTTTCTAGATTTCATAATGTTACAATTTTATCCTTGAGATTATGAGTTTTGTTTCATTTTGGTCCCTAAGTTTCAAGATTTACACTTTTAACCTTGATTTTTCATTAAATACTCGTTTTCAATCTTTGACATTGATTTGTTATCTACCTTTTACCAATATTTTCTAAACCAAGCCAAATTTTGAAAATTATAAAAAGTAGTTTTCAAAAACTTGTTTTTTGTTTTTCGTATTTGGTTAAGAATTCAACTTTTGTAAGTAAAGAAAGATTTAAAAAAAATCATTGTAAAAAATTAACAAATATGTTTAATTTTCTAAAACAAAAAATGAAATGGTTACCAAGTCTTTAATTAATTAAAAAAATTAAATATTTTAAATTAATTAATAGACATTAATATTAAAGCTTAAAAGTGAGTATTTAGTGAAAAATCACTGCTAAAAGTAAAATCTTAAAACTTATGGATCAAATTGAAACAAAACTTCAACCTCAAAGGTAAAATTACCTCATTTTGAAACTTATGGACTAAATTGAAATCAAACTCAAAACTAAAAGGCTAACATTTTGAAACTTAGTGACCAAATGGAAACTAGACCCAACCATTTTCCTTTTTTGAGACGTATCAAATCTATTTGAACGACTCTCATTTGATTTTAATAAGGATTTTAAATGTAAAAGGTTTTTATCCTCTCACCCCATGTGTATTGTTGAACTCAAGAAGAATAAATCAACTCAATCAATGAAGATATGACATGTCGAGATTTGGGATTTAATTCAAACTCATAATTTGAGAGGAAAAGATACTTCTATCATTCTAGGTCATGTCTTTGTTCTTTTGTTTTTGTTGTAGTAAGTGGGTTAGGGAGTAGGGGTGTTCAAATGACCCGACAACTGGAACAACCCGAACTATCCAACCTAAATTTTAAGAGTTGAGTTGGATTAGTTTAAAATTTGGGTTGGGTTGGGTTAGTTTTTTTTTCTTTTTTTTGTGATGGGTTGGGTTTCAGGTTGCAAGTTTGAAAAATTGGGATTGACCCGACCCAACCCGAATTATAATTAGGGTTTGGAAGATACACCTTTCATTTGTCCGCTTCGCTCAAAGTCTTCCTCTCAGCCCATCGTTTGTATTCCGTTTAGGTATTTGTCTTCCTTTCATCTTCTATTCAGGTTTCATAAGTCGTTCATCTTCCTCTCAGGTCTTCGTATGTCGTTTGTCTTCCTTTCAGGTCTTCGTATGTCGTTCATCTTCCTCTCCAACTCTCTCTATTGTTCGTCTTCCTTCAGGTCTTCGTTTGTCATTCGTTCTCTTCAATCATCTCTCTACGGTTCATTCTGTTGTTTGTTCAAGCTTGTTCACTTTAACATTTTTTTAACTTCTCAAACGGTCCTTTTTCTTCTTTATGAGAGAAAGAGAGAGAGAGAGAATTTTTTTAACTTCTCAAACGGTCCTTTTTCTTCTTTCTGAGAGAGAGAGAGAGAATTTTTTTAACTTCTTAAACGGTCCTTTTTCTTCTTTCTGAGAGTGAGAGAGAGAGAGAGAGAGAGAGAGAGAGAGAGAGAGAGAATTTTTTTAACTTATCAAACGGTCCTTTTTCTTCTTTCTGAGAGAGAGAGAGAGGGAGAGAAACAAACCAACCTAAATTTTAAGGGTTGGGTTGGGTACCCTATTCAAGTTATTCAAGTAGCCAACCTGAATTTTTGGGTTTGGTCCAAAAAATGCCCCCAACCCAACCCTACCAACCTGTGTATACCTCTAGTAGGGAGGAAATTTCATCTTTTATCACTTAAAAACATGTTGCTACCCTAAGATAGGTTTTGCCATACTCCTCCTAGAGCTTTTCTTAGTTAAGCCAACAAATAATTAGAGAAAAGAGAGATTCAAAATTAAATACCAAAGAATCGAGTGCAATATTTCAATTTGGCAAATAAATAAACTTTCGAAGTTTGTGATTAAAGAGTATGGTTATTTTTAAATATAGAAAAATGAATTAAAATATTTACAAATATAACAAAATTTCATTGTCTTATTTCCAGTAGATCGCGATAGACTCTGTATCTATCTGTGTCATGATAGACACAGATAGTAGTCTAGCGCAATCTATTACAGATAGACTATGATATTTTATTATTATTTATAAATATTTTTAAAAAGTAAAAAAGTAAAGTGTGATGGAAGAATAAGGAAAATAGTTAGAGGAAAATACGTAAAAGAATAATGTGAATTAAGAGAGGTATGATCAGATTTTCTTGATATTTTCGTAATTTAAGAGTGAAGAGATGGTTCCCTTCTTACAAACGTCAGAAACAAAAACGGCTAGAAATATTTTCAAACATAGCAAAATGTCACTATTTATTAGTGAGATATCTATTACTGATAGACAATGACATTTTGCTATATTGTAAGTAAATTTGTTCATTTTGCTATATTGGAATTCTACATATTTTTCAATAAATTAAATTAAATCCTAGCCAAAATTACAGAAAATCCTAGTTCAATTTGCCCAAAGCGATTTGTATTTAAAAATTATACCAATCTTTATGAAATAATCAATAATGTTTAAATTACCAATTATTTTGAAACATTTATTTATAAAAGGTTAAGAAAAATATTACAAATTCTAAGAGGATAGAGGAAATATTAAAATAAAGATTTAAAGATTTATATACTTTTGACTTTCAATCATTTTGGTCTCTATACTTTCAGAAGGTTCATTTTGGACGTCTGGTTCATTTTGGTCTTTAAACTTTCAAAAAGTGACTATTTTAATCCCTACCAAAATGAATATCAAAATTGAATGTTATTTTTTGCCCTGAATAGAATGTTACCATAATTCACACTGATCTATGTAACTTTCTTTTAATTTATTCAAACCACTTGACTTCCATTTGCTGGTTCATCAATGTCATGTAAAGGCAAAAATCCACCAAATCTTTACCTTTTACTCAAAAATATATAACTTAATCAATTAAGCTATTTGAGTCAACCATGAAATTTGAAGTTTTAAACTTATAATTAGGCCGTTTATTATTATAAAAAAAAAAAAAAAAAAAAAAAAAAAAAAAAAAAAAAAAAACCAATCTGTGCCTTAATTTTAAAAAAATTTCCTTAATTTTCTAATCTGTGCCTTTACCAACCAATTTCATGTTGCTCCATAAAACAGTATCATTGAGGCCTGACCTTATTACCACTACTGTTAGAATCGAACATATACATTTCCCATAGAGTTTATAAATTCAATTAATTAGAAAAACAAAACATTTTTCTGAAAATCAACAAAATGGAGATGATTTGATTTCTCAACCCAATTAAACTGCACCCTGTTTTCAAGCAAAACCTGATTGCACCAAACAAGAATTCTATATAAATAAAATCTTTCAACACTTTCTCACACCAAAAAGATCAATATGGTTTCATAAGCTTTACCATTTGCCACTGTCAACCTTCCTTTTCTAGCCTAAAAGACAGTAGAAAAAAGGGGGTAAACTTAAACAAAAATACCACATCTTAAACAAAAATTCCAAAAAGTACAGCTCAAATGTTCAACTAGAAGGCCAAAGAACTTGATTTGCCCAACAACCACATACTTAACCCGCTTATAGAAACAAGGAAATGCTCAACGCTTCTTGGAGACACCAACAGTTTTCCCTCGGCGACCAGTGGTCTTAGTGTGCTGACCACGGACTCGGAGGCCCCAGTAGTGCCTTAGACCTCGGTGGTTCCTGCATTCAACATGCCGAAGATTAATCGTTGAACTACAAATTTACATAATGCAAGGAATGACACCGTAAACAGATGTTACCTAATCTTCTTCAACCGCTCCAAATCATCTCTCAACTTCATGTCCAATGCATTCGAAACTACTTGAGAATATTTCCCATCCTTGTAGTCTTTCTGCCTATTCAAAAACCAGTCGGGAATTTTAAATTGTCGTGGATTGGCAACCACCACCATGAGATTGTCCAACTCAGCAGCAGTTAGTTCACCAGCCCTGTTTGCAGAAATAACAAATGAAAACAAAGATGTAAATTAGATAAGCCACTTGAGTTTTTCCCAAACACTGGATTGTAACATCCTCTAAGCTGATAATAAAAGGAACAATTATTCAAAACCAATTTCATTCAAGGTTGTTAAACATATAACAAAAGAAAATGTAAAAGAAAACTACTAGGCTAGATGTGCTAAAAAACATACTCCAAAACCATGAACTTTCTAAATAAACTACATCAGCAACCAACAAATGTGAGTTAATTGCTCCTACCAGTCTCTCAAGAGATATTACAAATACCAACAATACAGTTGCACTAGCATCTCTTATACTAAAGAAAACCCTAAAGCTAAGCTACAAATCTAATTTCTTCAAAGTATTTTTGAAGAAATCTCCACAAACAAATGGTTTGAATTCAAATTGTCTGATAGTTATCAGTTTTTGACAAATTTCTAAAGGAGTTGATAGAGGTCATCATAAAAACAGGTTCTTAACAAATAGGTGTTTCAGATGCCTGCAAAAGTCCATCGAAGGGGAAGAATTGTGTTTGGCTTCAATCGGGGACTCATGAATTCCTGTTTATTGGCAATTCCCATCAAGCCTTCACTTAGATTTTGGCCTCATTTCATCAGTGAATTAGAGGCACTTGGTTTAGTCTCTCAGTTGGCAGTAGTCTTTAGGACTATATTTAGATTAAGCTGAAAGGTTATGCTGTATTTAGGTGCTTTGTCCCTATGATCATTCAGTGTGGGGTTAGTGAGTTTGTATTTGGGTTGGTGTCAATTTTGTTATTAGAAGAAACATATGTACTCTCATGAAAGCTACACAAGAGAGAAGAGCAGAGATATGTGCATACATTGCTCTCTTATCAGACCCATGTACGCATCAGGAATATATGTTGATAAATTATATCAAAGAGGAAGAAAGAAGCTGCAGCAGATAATTCCAGCAACCAAAAATCTAGGTGCATTTCATATTTCTGTTCCTTTTTCTTCCACTTATAACTCAAATCAGAATATCAGTCTTTTTTTCATCAACTAGACTCAGTCGTCAAAAACGTTAATATTTTGACATACTAGTCCTGGCAAAGGTTTTTCCTAAGTGAAGACTCATGATTCATGATTGAAGGCCCTCTTCCCAAAAATAACCTACATCCTACTTTCATATTCCAGCTGCAGACACAAACCAACCTCTAGAAAAATCCAAATTCTTACAATAATATTCATCCAAAGAGGATGTTACAGAATACTGCTGAAAACATGTTCTATAGTGGTTGACCTGATCATCAGAAAAATACCATAACAGTTTACTACAGTGTTATTATTGCAACACAGATAAGCCCCTTCAAAGTTGCAAAACTTTCAACGATTCAACCATAAGTAATACCCAAGTTAAACTCATTTTTCCCGAATATTTCACATCTTGAGTTTTTTTATGTAAAACTTAAATCTTAACTTTCTTAACAAATAATTAGTAACGGGTACCTTGAATCCCTAGCAGGCGGAATTGAAAACAACGGACGAAACCCTTTTAATACTCCTAATGGTCAAATTTTTCGACAAGCGGCAAAGAGGGGAGATTAAAAAATGGAAAGGTAAAGCAATGAATACCTCTTGTTCATGTCAACATCAGCCTTCTTGCAGACGATGTTAGCAAAACGTCTTCCAATACCTTTAATTGAAGTGAGAGCAAACATAATCTTCTGCTTCCCATCCACGTTGGTGTTGAGCACACGCAGAATGTGCTGAAAATCCTCGTTTGCTACCAGCGACTAGATGCAAAATAATAAGTCCAAATCAACAAAATCAAGTATTCGGAAAAGAATATAAAACCCTAACGAATAAATTAGGGTATTCAAGAACCCAAAATAGGAAAGAAGAAAGTGTAGTTACCATGGCGAATGTAGATAGAAGCAAGGAGTTCGTAGAATTCCCGGCGGCAGCAAAAGCAGGAAAACACCAGAGGAGATCTTTGGGTGGAGAGTGGAGAAGGATTTTATATATTGTCAATTCAGATTCTAGGGTTTCTGACTATACCAAATTGACCAAAATACCCTCTTCGAACTTTTAGTTTTCTTTTGGTTGTGTGGACAATTGTAGGAAAAAAGAAAGCTAGTTTATTACTCCTTTTCAGTTGTCACGTACATGTTATAAATTGGAAATATATTATATCAAATATCAATCAGCTTAATTTAAATCTTAAAAGAAAAAATTTAAGTGTATCAACTTTTAGTTTGAAAAATATGTTGTTGCACGCTTGGTTGATAATTCCAATCTTGTTTTATATTTTCAAATTTTCTTAAAACAACATTTTTTATGTTCTTTTTTTTATTCAAATTTTAAATTTTAAAATTTTAAATATAGAATTATATTAAGTAAAGATAAAAATGTTTAGAAATACCGGTATGAATTTTATTTATTTATTTTTAATTAAAATATATATTTTGTAATGTATATCAATTATATAATATTAAATAATAATTATTATGTAATTTGCATGCTTAAAGGGTATGAAGGCATTTGCTTCAAAATAGGAAACCAAACTTACCCTCAAAACATCTATTGATCACATTGTGAAATGACGAATTGCGATACTTGGATAAATCTTCTTTGCCTCAAGGTTGATGCATGTCATCTCCAAAATCATGCAAATGATATCTTTCTCCACGATAGAGGGATAGAAATCGAAGCATATTAATGTAACGAGAATCAACAAGATAATATTAAGTTGTTCAATCAATAATATTTTTAATTAATAAAAACAATAGTCAAATTGAAAGAAAAATACATATAAATTAGTACCTCCTACGGGCATTGAAAATTTATGTACAGTAATTCTCGTACATTCAAGAAATATTCAAGTTATTTGTTGTTCCTTCCCAACTACATCACATATGTAAACTGCATACCAAAAGAGCAAACACACACTACATTTGAGCAGTGTTTGTTTTTTTATCACAAAATAAAATTTGCTCATCTTATGGAATAAATGCACTAATATGAGTCTCATCAATCGCGCCAACACAATTGTATGCAATAAAATTATTATATTTCACGCTAATTTTCATTGAAATAACTTGTAAAATAATAACTAGTCGATAAAAGTACCTTAAGAAAAGGGTTGTATTTAGATGTAAACATAATCTTTAGAGTGACAATGTCACATTTAGAATAACAGATAATTATGCTTCCAAGCTAACAAACTTTCGTTAGAATGTGATTAAGATATCATGAGATTGTGTAACCATGATATTAGAATCCTTCTGCCACTGATCGATTCTTCTCATTAAGTGACAGGGGGGGAAATATGGCAATTTTATCTTCAGAGCAACTTACAAGTGTTTACTATTCTACAAAATTTGAAAGAAGGGATCACAATTCAAATAGACAAAGGATTGTGATAAGGGTATCTAAAGTTCAATTCGTCTCCTTGCTAAACTCATCTCAGAAGATGAATCATTACTTTACATAGTAGCATTTGAGACCATCATGAGTTCTGCCCTAATCAAAGAAGAAAATAATCACCAACACCCTTGGAGTGAAACCAAATACCCATTTGTAGAAAAAGTGTGTATTATGATAATTCTCATTTTTTTAGGATTCTCTATCTACTAGATCTAAGTATTTTTGAGGAAGATTGCATACTTCTAATTGAGTAGAGCAAAGCAAAGCTTGATTTACCAAAAAAAGAAAAAAAAAAAAATCTTGAAATGAGAAAAAAACACCTAAATTCTTTGTGTTTGTGCATAAATCTTCTTAAGCTCTAGATTGCTGCAACACCTTGAAAAATCATGTTGCAATAGCAATTCCAGAAGCAGTATAGATTGCATTGCAGAATCATATTTTAATTAATGTTTTAGTCGATTCTTGAAGTTCTAAGTTGTTGCACCAATGCTGATCCAATCCATTCAAAAGCTTTGGATTGTTACAACCCAATTATCATTGTTAACATTGAATTAGGTTAGAGCAAAGCTAGTTTACAGTTTTTTCTTCAAAGTTTCGGTTTCTTCTTCTCGTTTTTTTTTTTTTTTTGTTGCTCCAAGTTTAGTTTTTTTTTCTCTTCTATCGTTGTCACATATTGTTTTTAATTTAAATTTTATTTTTTTAGCAAGTATTTTCATTTTATTTTGTTGCTACTAATCTAATAAAATAGTCGTTCAATTTCATCTATTTATCTACTCATCCTTCCATCTTGCTATTTTTAATTGGTATTTGAATGTTTATTCCAAGTTGATTGTACCAAGTTTCTACCTCGTCGTTTGATCCGATCCTACTCAAAAGTTATGATGGTAATAACTTGATTCGTCATTTGATGACCCTGATATTCTCTTGCATCCTTGCAACCTGGCTACGTTGTCTTTGCTTGTCTTGAACTGCTTCTAAGAGTGAAGACTATCCCCACAAACCAACACTAGTCCTTTTAGCATGCATTATCCTCATAACATAAGATTGTTCCAAACTAAACATGCTTAACTTTGGAGTTCCTATGTTTGAGCTATCAAAAAAGAATGTGAACTTTGTTGGTATCATATCTTTTCTTTTTCTTTTTCTTTTGACTATTTTTTTTCCTTTTATTCCTAAACAAGGCGAATAATTCTTTTCTTTTCCCTTAGTCTCACACTACAAACTATCAAGCAAGAGACGACTTTCTAACCAGTGGGGCTTTTCGGAGTGACAACAAACTTGTGGACACCATAAACCGACTCTAAGCCCTAAGAATGAAAACAAATGCTAACTAGTGCACAAATAAGCAATGAACACGATAAAAAAAATTAATAGGCTCATCAAATGCTCATTTCAACAAAAACAAGCAAAGCAACATATTTAGCACTTCCTAAGTCATCCTAATCATACAAAATGCAAAACTTTCACTAAAATTTACATGCTAAAAACAAGGTTTAAATCAGGATGCAAATGGACCAAAACAAGCCACAATGCACTAACACACCCACACCAACCTAAAATAATATATTGTCCTCTACGTATATGAAACTATTAAAAGTAATGACAAATGAAAAGGAAAACATAAAACTTTCCTTCAAGTTGAAGCTTATAAGGAGCGAGTCGCTCTCTCCAACAAAATGATGCTAAAACTAAGGTGAAAGAAAAGAAGAACTGCCTTGCAAACAAAGACACAAGCAAAAAGAAACTAACCTATTCTAAACTAACTTAAAAATAAAAGTGAAAGCAAGTAAAATTATCACTTGACTACTTCTAAGAAGCACAAGTTTTTAATGTTGGTTGTTCGACGTGACTTATTCTGTCAAGGTATGAAGAAATTCTTATATTTCTTCTACTTCTTACTTGAATTGATATAACACTCTATGCTCTCTAGAGTTCCCATTTCTGAAAAGAGTTGAATAGGTCAAATTTAGTATTTTTTAAGAAAGAAAAAATAAAGAATCAAAAGCCTAAAGGGACTCAAACAAGTCCAACGAAATAAAAGACTTAACAAACTCTTGAGAATAAAAGGAAGAATACTTTAGAATATACAAAATACCATAGCCTAGAATAGGCGAGAGGTTTTTCAACCTTTAAATCTATCACCTGGAAAATCGTGCTCAAGAGTGAGGTTGGGTCCTTCATTTGTCTCGACTATTGGTTCTAACCATGGCATGAGATCCTCATTGTTATCATCACTATCAAAGTATATTACCTCATAACTTCATGGAGTCTCGAAGATATGGTGTTGCAATAGGGGGTCCTTGAGCCTCCTTATTGAGCTAGCTATTTAAGCGAGATGGTCACTCAAACTCTGTATTCAACTTTAGTCTCTATTTCGACCAAAGGTTTTCCTACCGAGAGCGAAGAAATTCATGTTCCATAGAGAAATTCTTGTTAGTTATTTCTCTCACTATATCCTCTAAAAACATACCTTGGTTAGCTTAGGGATTGGACACAATAAGATATCCCAGGTTCCCCATAGCCATATGATTGACCGCTTCATCTAGGATGGATGTAAGATCATATTATCCTTTCCTAGTGACCAAGATAACATGTCAAGGCATCAATCACTGGCCTTGGGCTCCATTGTAAACAAGGGTACACTTTGAATAGTGACCTTGAAACGAACATATTTTGCACTCTAAATCCTGCAAATTTCTAATAGCTAAAACTTGAACAAGAAATGTTAGGTCAGAAATTTGACTCCTAAGCTCAGAGAGCTCACTAACCTATTTGTCTCATTGCACAGCTTTCCTTGCACACAACACTTAATATTGATGAAGTGCCTCATTTGTCATGCTAAAATTGACACAAAGAACAACAAATCAAAGCAAAAGAAATCTTTAACTAGAAATTTAAATAAGCGAGACAAATTGGCCTCCTCGACAACTGAGCCAATTTGACAGACACAAAAAATTGACTTGTTGAAGGTCCATCTTTACTTATTAATACAACAATTGGGTAGAATTTGCAGTAACACATGATTGATTCACAGGGAAGTGCAAATATTGCTTCACTAAGCTAATTTCTTCATAAAAGTGGTAAATGGAAGGGGGGTTTGGCGTAGAATGAGAAAAGGTAGAAAATAAAGTGCATGAATCTAAAGGTAGCAGGTAAAAGTAATTTAGGGTGTGTTTGGAATACATTTTAAAGTGTTTAATTTTAAAAATAGGCCATTTTGGTTAGGGTGTATTTGGAATACATTTTCAAGTGTTTAATTTAAAAAATAGATCATTTTGGAAAAAATTGGAGTGGTTGGTAACCACTCAAAATAAGTGTATTAAAACCATTTTTATCAAAATAATTTAAATAAAATGAGTTTTTTTAAAATCACTTTTTTCTATAGTCGATCCAAACAGACCCTTAAATCGAACTATCTAATCTATGAGTAATAGCAATCCCATGCATTTTGATCATTGAATCTCAAAACATACATTCAAGTAGCAAGCACTTGAATAACTTACCACTCAACCTAACCCAACACGTTTGGATTGCTTACTTAATGAAAAAGTGAGCAAGTGCCCTAACTATTAAGTAAGGCTAACATTATAGTTGAACTAAAATTCGTCCTACGGGTTTTGATGGCGTCCATATAGTCCTAAACATTTGCATTAAAATTAAGTTTTCTGTTGTGATGATTAATAACTTGAATAGCCTAAGTTAATTAACTAGTTTCTCTTTTAACCTAAATTAAGCATGCTTAAGTGATATATGGATAACCTATATCTCAAACATACATGGATTCAATCTTGCTAGTTAGGCGATTAAAATAAGACGGAATATGTAGATTACGTTCAGGCTTAAGTATATAGCAAAATGTGTGTACTAGTGACTAGAGCGTCAATCCATTTACAAATACGAAGTCTAATTAAACCAAAGCTCAAAGATGCAATAAATGAGAATGTAATTAATCATTAAAGCTCCGTTCTCACAAATATACATTAAGTTTCCTACTCTAAACTAAGAAACTAATATACATTAGGTTTCATACTCTAAACTAAGAAACTAACCTTGACAACTCACCGTGATGACGCAGTTGAGATTAAGAATCATCCAATGTATATTACAGAAGAAAAGTAAATGCTGCAATACAAAGAAAAACAAAAAAGAAGATGGAAAGAGGCTCAACTTAGGGTGGAACCCCTCTCTTTAACCCTAGAAACAAATGATCATATTTATACAAATTGTCGAGGGCACTGCGACGCTACAACATTTGGCCCTCGTGCACTGCAGTGATAAGGCGCCAATGTCCTAGTGTTCTTCGATGTCGCCATGGCTCCACAAGGTAGTGCTGCAACACTGTCCACTTTGCACATGTGCCTTCAAGCACAATGCATTATCACAATGCTAAGCTAACACTGTGCATTGTCGCGATGCTAGGCCTTAGGGGCATTTTGGTTACTTTTTTTTTTATTTTTTATTTTTTATTTATTATCTTTTGAGCTCGATTGCTCTAGTTGACCCCTAAATGCTCTATTTTAGCTTGTTTTACACCCAATACGTTCAAAGGGTGTTTTAAGCTCGATACCCTACATAACCACTTTTAAACATTAAATTTCTAAGAACTTGACCAATTTAGGCTAGGTAAAAATAACTCTTTTAGGGAGCTATCATCTTTAGGGTTCCGCCCCCCCCCCCCCCCTTTTTTTTTCATATTAACAAATCAATTATATGAAAACTTTTAGTCACATGTCGACTCGGCTAGAATTTGTATTTTTTATTCAAGGGCCAGTTTAAGTCCAATGGTAGCGAGACTTTAAACTTTAGCATAATTTCAACTATTTAACTAAGTATTCTTTTATTATTGTTTTTATTATGTACGAGGTTTCATTGATGGAATTGATGCCTCAATTTTATTGATTGTTTAATTGCATGCCATATGTCACAATCTAACTTGGAGATAGTAGATTGTGACCCCACTTGTGCAGATAGTGTGGTGGCGATACAAGAGTGTTGACACATCTGGCAATGATAGAGGGCCAAGTGAAGTGCCGTGATGCGACCGAGGAGGACGGTGCATCATCCAACACACCAAGATAAGGGGGCAAGCATGTCAAGCTGAACAACAAGCTAGAAGGCAAGCATTGGTGCCATTGGCAGTGTCAATGACAAGCCCAGTGGGGGCCACGTAGGGTCCCAGGCCATGACCTCAGAAGTAGGGGTCTCGTCACGAGTTTGGACGAGCGGTTCTGGAGTTAGTTTCATATTGATGGAAGATGGAAGCACTTCAAATTCCATGTCAATTGGAATTCAGACGGGCGCTCCACGCTGGTGAGTGACCACTCGCCACTTTGCATATGCATGGGTGCCAAAGAGGAAATTGTTCAGAATGTACTATAAGGGGGAGGCATGGTGTCATGGGCGTGGGCGAGCGTTGCAAGACGAGTGTCTTGGGCGTCTTCCATTGGGAATGGGATCTCGATGGACAGTGTCGGACGACATGGGTGTGCTGGCATTGCTCCCCTTCCCATGGACTGGAGGTTTGATATAGCACCCGGTATGCCATCTTGGCTCGGCATTGATCTAGCATGTACACGAAAAGATTCATGCCTAGAAATGTCCGAATGGATGGATGTTCGGGAGGTCTCGAGTTAGAAAAATACCCATGGGGTGATCACGATGGTTCTTGATAAGCTAACCGGAGCAAGAGAGAGAAAGCTAATATCGTCTCGACACTCGGGATGACATCCAACAGCGTATGTGGAACTCGATAGTCCCCATTGATACGGTATTTGCCCGAGTTGTCTCGATAAGCAGTATAATGTCCCGGAAAGTCCCAGTAGAGTATTATAAGCCTGTTTGGCTCAATGAAGGGGTTGAACTCGTCCCGGCAAGATTCCGAAGCGATATAGAATTACGGGGGTTGGGTTGTTGAGAATCATGATGACGAAAGGAGGGAAGTCACACGTATAGGCGATGTGTAGGCCGGATGAAGTTAGTTCCGCATGAGTTCAGTTCGGTTGAGGACGAAAGAATCTCGCTTAAGGTCTGACGAAGCTTCAAAAGAATGAGCGAAATGTAGATTGGGACTTGCGTTTCCCTTAAGGCTGACCATGATTAAGCGTGAATCATGGTTCCGCACGGTTGAAGAAGTATGACTGTGACACCATACATAATTTTAGAATTCGTAATTGTCTTGATTAATTATAGTAGTATAAGAGTTGGTTCATGTATGTGCTTTCAATGACTTTTCTATAACTACATGTATGTATTTTGCATGACTTTTACATAGATCACATCAATATATGAATGACTACATCGATTCAATGTGTATTCACTTGAAACCAAAAAGTCATGTCCCATCAATATAAACTTACACCTCTATTTTCCTAACAACTCTTAATGGATACTTAAACTCGAAGAATGAAGTCTCAAAGATTGAAGGGTAAAATAGACTTTTACTTAATATATAGACAAAAGAGAAAAAGTAAAAATTTGTATTAAGATTTTTTTCCCTCTGGAAATAACCATGTATATAGATTATAGATAGATTGGTTTGTTACATGATTTACATGGCAACACAAAGAGCATATTAAAGAAATAATCATATGTAGAGCATTGCCACGATAGCTACTATAAGTCCTTTTCCTCCACTCAACCTGACAACTCCTTCTATAGGAATGCAAGCATTCCGAGTCTCTCACCAGTCCCCCTTTGGCCTTTCCCAAATCCCAATTCTCCCAAAATCTTCATCTTCACTGTGAGAACAAAAATCCCCCATACCCCGCCGGAATCAGACCTCTCACTCACCGGAGAAGAAGTTTAATCCCTTCACCATGGCCAAGAAGCGGAAATCTATCGCTACCAGCCTCGACGAGGTAGATCGGACCATGTACGCCTCTTTTTGCAGTGCGGCCAACTCTCTCTCCCAGCTTTACACCCAGGCTATGAACCATCAGAAGCTTTCTTTCCAAGCCGGGGAACGTCACGCCATGGTCTGGAATTTCATCTGTCCTCCCTTTTCCCTTTTCCCTTTTCCCCTTTCCCCTTACGGATTTTATATTTTATCACGTTTTTATGTTCCTCTTTTGTGTGCATGAAATTGATTTTGTTAGACGTGGTTTTTGGTTGTTCGTTGTATCATCTCTATTTGTTATGAGTTATTGTTTTGAGGATTCCGGGTATTTCATGTAATCTGAAAATTAAGGTAATATAAATCGTGAAATACGTTGGAAGTATAGAATGCCCATATTTGTCTGTCCATTTGGCTACATTGTTTTTCATCGTTTTTTGTTCTGCCTTGTATCATTTGATTTTTCGATGGAGAATTTATACAGTTTGTGCATTAGGATGAGGGGGTCTGTTTATGGTTAACTTTGCTAAAGGGATGTCTAGAATCGGATGTTGTATGTAATTTTTATATTTCAAATTTGAATGTTTCGCATTTATCCTTCGTTCTTAGGGAATGTTTGATGGTTAGGCTAGCTGAACAGGGATGCTATTGTATTCACTATAAAGGATGCAAGACATAGTTGAATGGATATATAATGTGAAATAAAGGCAAGCCTTGATTTCATGTAAAGAAAAATCAAGGTCTGTTTAGAAAACTTATGGGGGATAATCGCTACTACTAATACTTATAGTTGAACAGGTGAATTGATATCTCCTTATCAACAAACACTTTCTAGTTTTTAAAACCATATTCTCAATGTTCTTATAAATCCTATTCCTACCAAAACTCCAACTTAGTATTTTGTGCATTGGATCCTTTCTTGTTTGGTTATTTTTTGCCTTTCTGAATGACGCTGGTTATGGTCCTTTTAACACAAGTACTTTAGGAAGATAAGTCAAACAACCAATGAAAGGGTGTTTCTTATAGAAAGAAAAAGATAAGTCAAACAACCAAAGACAATGGGGATTGGAGATTAGAGGAAGAGCAGAAAAAAAGATGGTTGATGAACTTGTTTGGCTTTTTGTTATGAGAGGATCAAATTAAGAGAACATAAATGGATTTCCTATAGCTTTTCTTTCTCTCACTTTACTACCTTTGACATTCTCAATGCGAAGGTTCTTCAAATCAATATTTTAAAGGCTTTGGCTAATGGATAGAGAAGCATTACAAGATATTGAATGAGAAGGAACAAGAGTAGGACAACATTATTCGAGTTGACTAAGATTTATTGCCCTTCTTGGTGTTCCCTTTTTCATTCTCTCTAGAATTATACTCCTTTTGTTAATATGAAAAAAATGGTAATCTTCAATTATTCGTGACGATAGAATGCAAAAAACATCCTCTTTTGTTTCTTTATTTGTGCTATTTGGAGTTTAATCTCTAGAATTTTGCAGCTCTAGGTAGAAAGTAAGTTATTTTCAATTCGTTCATTTTCTGATTCTCACCGTCACACCTTTGAGTCTAAAATGGAGAAGAAGAGTAAGTTTCATTCTTTTTATACCAGCTTGCAATAAGTTCACATGCAATGCCCAATATTTTCTCTTGTAGAGATTTTTCAAGTTCCTTTGTTTTTGAAACATGAAACAACTTCTCACTAATGTAATGAAAAGGAATAAAAATTATCTTCCAAAAGGATAGAAGAAGAAAAGATACAAACAACAAATACAACAAAAAAGAGAGAAACTTTCTAATGACATCTATAGACATGCCTCCTTCAAATACTGAAAAAACAATGACTACCACAAAAAACACCAGAGAAACCTTGAAAAAGACCACCAACCAACAAAGAGCAAATTGAAAACTCCTCAATTTTGCACAAACTTAAAAGCCAAAGAAATAACCTTTTGATGAACCAACACCAAGAAGCTCAAAAAGAAAATTTTCTCCTAACGCTCAAAAACCTTCCAATAGGAAGAACGAAACAGAGCTTAACAAGTGATATTAAACCACCACCACTTAGATCTTCCAAAAACACCGAGCAAGAATTCGACCACCTTTTAAGATTCATGAGCTCAATGAGGAGTTTGAGGGTCAACTAAATGCCTCTTTGAAAGAAGAGAGAGATTCTCTTAAGTTTGATTTTGTTGAGGTTATAAGGAAGGAAAATTGTAGTTGGTGTCGAAAAGCAAAAGTCAACTGGGCTAAGGAAGGAGATTGCAATACTTCCTTCTTTCATAGAATCGTGAGGGGAGGAAAAGTTGAAATACAATTGGTCCTTTAACCAAAGATTCCAAAGAGCTATTAGGGGTGATAAGGAAATCGAGGGCGAGGTAATTTCCTTTTTCTCCAATCTCTATGGGCCAGAGGTAGCCCCAAAACGTTTTGTCCTAGGAATTGATTGGAGCCCTATCTTTGAGAGGGAGTTGGAAGATTTGCCTGCGCCTTTCAATGTGGAAGAGATTAAGCAAGCTATTTTTAGGAGCGGTAGGTCTAAATCTCCAGGACTTGATGGTTTCTTTATGGCGTTCTATCAAGACAAATGGGATTTATTAAAAGGGGACTTGGTTAAAGTGTTTCAAGAGGTTTTTTGAGAGGTGTATCTTTGAATAGATGCTGGAGACTTTTGTGTGCCTTATTCCCAAGAAGGAGAATGCAAGAAAGAGAATGCTAGTAGGGTTGAGGATTTTAGGCCTATTAATCTTGTCACTGGTGTTTACAACATTCTGGCGAAAGTGTTGGCAAATCGGTTGAAAAGAGTGCTTCCATCAACGATCTCAGCCCCGTAAGGAGCCTTTCTTGTTGGAAGACAGATTTTCGATCAAGCCTTTATTGCCAATGAAGCGATCGAGGATTACAAAGTTAAAGGATGATTGATTTTTAAGATTGACTTTGAGAAAGCTAATGATCATGTGGATTTGGGGATGCTTTAGGAATGTGAGTTGTTCTTTCCTTATTAATGGAAGTCCTATGAATAAAGTGGTGGCCTCGAAAGGTCTTAGATAGGGAGACCTTCTTCCCCCTTTCTATTCCTTCTGGTGGTGGATGTCCTCAGTAGAATTGTGAATCGTTTATAAATGTGTTGGTGGTAACATTCTTGAGCCTTTCAAGGTGGGGAAGGACACGTTGGCCCTATTCCACCTTCAATTTGCCGAGGATACAATGTTTTTCTATTATGGTAAGAGGATCTTTCTTAATCTTAAACCACATCTTAGTGAGAATCAATAGGAGCAAATTTTGTGTTATGGGGCTCAATTGTGAGGCCGAGAAGCTTAGGAGGTGGGCAGAGTTGGTGGGTTGTTGCATTGGTTGCCTCCTTTCACCCTACCTTGGTCTTCTTGATGCACTATAATGAATTGTAAAACAGAAGGGTAACAGCTAAACTAGTAGTTGTTTCAATTGCTCATTTAGAAAGTTAGTTAGCTTTAACAAATTAGTTAGTTAACTGTTTAAATAACAACAATGTAATGTTTTCCTATAAATACAAGAGCCTCTCCCCTCTAAAGAGGCAGATTTTGACTCCAATAACATTCAACATTTTGGTTTACACCAAATTGGTACAAGAGCCTCCAAAATTCTGGGCAAATGGTGGGAAGAAGAGGCCTTCACCTGAGGGAAGGAGATGTTCTGGCGCAAGATCAAGAGGTGGAAGACAACCCCACCCTCTCTCCCAGAACTTCAACCTTATGCTTGCTGTCGGTTAAACAATCTTTGGGGGGAATTCAAGAAACACTAGTAGCAATTCAAGAATCGATAGAAACTCTTTCAAGAGGGATGGATCTCCTCGAAGCACCACAAATCTCTTTCGAGAGGCATCTATGAGTAAGAAGTAGACTGCTATTAGTAAGGCAGCAAATCCGACACATCCACCTTCATTAGCTAAAGGAAAGGATAAGGAGCTTCAAGAAGAGGTTGAGGAGCAAAGAATTGAAGCTATGAACAAGGGCAGAAGGCAAAATCCTTACAATTGATCCTCTTTGGGAAAGTGCTTCCGATGTGGTCAAGCTGGCCGTCTTTCCAATTCATGTCCTCAACACAAGGCAGTTGCTTACTTAGAAGAAGGTGAAGAAATTATGATTGAAGGTAGCGATAACAGTGAAGAGGAGGTAGAATTTACTGAACCGTAGTCTCTTCAAAACTAGATGCACGATCAATGGGATGGTGTGCAATGTAATCATTGATAGTGGGAGCACCGAGAACTTTGTCTCAAAAAGATTGGTGGTTGCACTAAACCTGAAGGTGGAAGCTCACCCAAGTCCTTATAAAACTGGGTGGGTAAAGAAAGGAGGTGAGTCACAAGTGGCTGAAATTTTCACAGTTCCAATCTCAATTGGAAGTGGATATAAGGATCAAATAGTTTGCGATGTGATGGAGATGGATGTTTGCCACATACTCTTGGGAAGGTCATGATAATATGATAATCGAGCCTTGCATAAGGGAGAGAAAATACTTATGAGTTTCTGTGGATGGATAAAAGAAATACTTATGAGTTTCTGTGGATGGATAAAAGAGTAGTTTTGCCTTTGAATAAAAGAAATGATGAGGAGTGAAGGAGAAAAAAGTAGACATCAAGCATTCGTTTACCACGGTCATTGGCAAGTCTCTCTTAAAAGAAAGGGAGTTAGATATCCTCGGGCTAGTTGTTGTTGAGAAGTCCATGGCAGCTCAAGTTGTAGAAGTTTTGGAGAAGGTGCAAGAACTATTTGTTGAATTCCCTCAACTAATGAAAGAACCAGAGGGGTTGCCACCTTTGCGAAACATACAACATCAGATTGACTTGCTCCCGGGGGCTTCCCTCCCACATTTACCTCATTACCGAATGAGCCCTAAAGAGTATGAAGCATTACATACACAAGTGGAAGGGTTGCTAAAAAAAGGGCATATCAGGTCGAGCTTAAGCCCTTGTTCTGTACCAGCTTTGTTGACTCCAAAGTAGGATGGTAGTTGGAGAATGTGCGTGGACAGTAGGGCCATAACCCGGATAACGGTGAAATACTGCTTCCCTATACCGCGAATTGGTGATTTGCTTGACCAACTTGGAGGAGCATTGATCTTTTCCAAGGTAGACTTGAAGAGTGGCTATCATCAAATTTGAATTAGGCTGGGTGATGAGTGGAAAACGACCTTCAAAACCAATGAAGGGTTGTTCGAATGCCTTGTCATGCCATTTGGACTATCAAATGCGCCAAGCACGTTTATGAGACTCATGAACCAAGTACTACAACCCTTCCTAAATAAATTCATAGTAGTTTATTTTGATGATATTTTGGTGTATAGCAAAAGTGTGGAAGACCACCTACAACACCTTCGAAGCTTGTTTCAAGCTCTAGTTGAAGGAGAATTAGTCATCAACCATGAAAAGAGTCTCTTCCTAGTAAAAGAAATTTCTTCTTGGATTCCTAATCGGCCAAGGCCAAATTAAAATGGATTCAAGAAAAATTGAAGCGGTTGTGTAGTGGCCAAATCCCTCCTCGGTCAAAGATATACAAGCTTTCCTCGGCTTGGCATCCTTTTATAGGAAATTCATCGAGAATTTCAGCTCTATTGCAGCCCTCTGATTGTTTAAAAAAGAGCAGCTTTATTTGGGGAGGAAAACAACAAGCTAGCTTTGATGAAGTGAAGAAAAGGCTAAGTTCCAACCCTGTACCTAAACTTCCAGATTTCTCAATCCCATTTGAGGTGGCTGTTGATGCTAGTGGATTGGGAATTGGAGGAGTATTATCACAACAAGGACAGCCTATTGAATTCTTTAGTGAGAAACTCAGTGACTCTAGGCAAAATTGGAGCACATATGGACAAGAGTTCTATGCTCTTGTTAGAGTTCTTAAACAATGGGAACATTACCTACTCTCCAAAGAATTTCTTCTCTTGACAGACCACTTCTCACTAAAATATCTGCAAACTCAAAAGAACATAAGTAGGATGCAGGTGAGATGGGTGTCATACATACAAAGGTTTGACTTTGTGATCAAACATCAAGCCGGCAAAGAAAATAAAGTTGCTGATGCCTTAAGTAGAAAGGGCCTATTACTCTCTGTTTAAGCTACGGAGGTAACTGTTTTTTCTTATCTCTCAGACTTATATGAAGATGTTGATTTCTCTAATGTATGGTACAAATGTACTAATTATTTGGAGGCAAAGGACTTTCACATTGTAGATGAGTACTTATTCAAGGGAGAACAACTATGTGTTCCACATACTTCTCTTCGAAAAGCCCTCCTAAAGGAGGCTCATTCGGGAGGTTTGGCAGGACATCTTGGCCAAGACAAAACTTTTGAAATAATATCAAGCAGATTTTATTGGTCATGAAATTTTTTTTTTTTGAAAAAGGAAACGACCTCTTCATTAAGTTAATGAAAAGATACAATCAATATAATCAATATAAAAGATACAAAAGAGAGGACAAAGGATCAGCGAGTGCACCCAGGCATCTCAACTAGGTTGACACCCCCTTAGCACTCTCATCATATCCAAAACATAAGATCAAAATCATCCGAAGCAAGAAGCAATTACAGGTATAAAAGTAATGAAAGATCATGCAACAAATAGTCCAACTACTTCAAAAACACCAAAATAGTTTTGTTAGAAGATGCTCCATTTGCCAAAGAGCCAAAGGAACTAGTACTAACACTAGCCTATATACTCCATTACCTATACCTAAGACAATTTGGGAGGGCTTATCCATGAATTTTGTGCTTGGGTTGCCTAAAACTCAAAGAGGATTTGATGCAGTAATGGTCATTGTAGATCATTTTAGTGAAATGGCTTATTTCCTTGCTTGTAAAAAGATAAATGATGTCATTTATATGGCCAACCTCTTCTTCCGAGAAGTAGTACGACTCCATGGAGTCCCCAAGTCAGTTGTCTCTGACAGAGATGTGAAATTTCTTAGCCACTTCTAGCATACATTGTGGACGAAGTTTGATACTACTTTAAAATTTAGTACCGCATCTCATCCTCAAACTGATGGCCAAACTGAGGTCACTAATAGAACTTTGGGGAACTTAATTCGATGTTTGAGTGGAACAAGACCAAAGCAATGGTATGTCCCTTGCAAAAGCCAAATTTGCCCTCAATAACATGAACAATAGATCCACGGGCAAGGGCCCTTTTGAGACTGTATACACTCGAGTACCCATACTCACATTTGACCTTGCAAAAATCCCCACCTTTGTGGATATAAGCATTGAAGTTGAGACTATGGCTGAAAGAATTGAACAACTCCATCGGGAAGTACATGATTACTTAGAGAAAAGTACTTTATCATATAAAGAAGCAAAGGATAAACATAGAAGAACAGTGGAGTTTCAAGTAGGGGACTTAGCTATGATTCATCTCCGAAAATCTAGATTCCCTACGGGTATTTACAAGAAATTAAAGGACAGACAATTGGGACCTATGAAAATTCTAGAGAAGTATGGCTCCAATACTTACAAGATTGAGCTGCCGGAAGACCTACACATCAACCTTGTATGCAATATTTCTGACCTCAAGCCATATTTTGCTCTAGATGACTTTCATTTGGCAACTTAACCCTCGGGGTCGAGTATTATCCTAGGGGGGTGGAATATGATGCACCATAATGAATTGTAAAACAAAAGGGTAAAAGCTAGACTGGTAGTTGTTTCAATTACTCATTTAGAAAGTTAGTTGGTAAAAGCTAAAAAGTAGTTGTTTCAATTACTCATTTAGAAAGTTAGTTAGCTTTGACAAATTAGTTAGTTAGCTGTTAAATAACAACCGTGTAATATTTTCCTATAAATACAAGAGCCTCTCCCCTCCAAAGAGGTAGATTTTGCCTCCAATAAAATTCAGCATTTTGGTTTACACCACTTCCTCTAGGAAGTAATCCTAAGTTCTTATCTTTTTTGAATCCAATGGTGGATAAAGTTAAACGAAGACTTGCCTCTTGGAGGAAAGGTTTCTTTTCTGAAGTTGGTCGTCTTACCTTAATTAGGTTTGTGTTGAGTGGTATTGCGATTTATTATATTTCTCGTTTTAGAGCTCTGAGTGACATTTGCAACATTTGCAAGCTTTTGGAGGATGATTTGCAATTTTTTCTTTTTGATGATAAAAGAACAACTTTCATTGAGAAAAAATTGAAATAATACACGAGCATACAAAAAAAACTAGCCCACAAAAAAGGGAGGAGCTCCTGTTATAAGAAGGGACTCCAACTATGCTGAATCAAGCCTATAGAATAATTACTAAAAAACTTTGAGATCAAAACCCATAAAAAAACGTGATAGCAAACAAGGGACCAAACATCTGAAGGATCCCTATCCACCCCTCTAAACATCGTACTATTACACTTACCCCATAACACCTATAAAATGACACACACCCCTGCACACCACAAAAGGCAGCCTCTCTCCAAAAGGCGGATTGAGGAGAAACTCCTTGATCACATCTTTGTGACGAGCAAACATCATCCCGAACATCTAGAAAAAAGAATCCTAGACATGACTCACAAAATCGCCACCATAAAGAATGTGGTCCAAATTTTCCTCCGCTCTCTGACACAAAATACTACAAAAAGGACCAACCAAAGACATCTTCCTCACAAGTTGATCCAACATGTTAGCATGACCATGAAGAACTTACCAAGTAAAGAACCTAACCTTCCTAGGTATCTTAATCCTCTGTAGAATCGAAAAAACCGACACCCCAACGGGAGAAGGATCCACCAAGCAATTAAAGAAAGACTTACACGAGAACTTGTCCAAAGGATTAGAGCTCCAAAATCTGACATCCTTTCTCCCCCTACTAAAAGAGTGATTCTCAAGTAAAGAAAGAAGAGCAACCACATCTGTTGTTTCCTATTGGAAAGAGGATGACGAAACCTGAAAGAGAAGGAACAAGAGGTCCCAAACCACATGAGAAAATCAGCAACAAAATGATTTTTTAGGACCGACAAATGATACAAATGAGGAAACAAACCACACAATTGGAGAGCTTTCATTTTTTTCTCATCATTGAATCAACATCTATTGCAGTGTTCCTTTTTTATTTTTTCTGTCTTTTGTCTAAATTCTTGTGTAACTCATGAGGGTTTTGACCTCTGTTATGGATTGTTCTGCTTTTAAGTTTTGGCTTGTATGTACCTTGGAGATGATGAGGGTGCTATGGGGTGTCAACCTAGTTGAGATACTTGGGTGCACCTCCTGATCCTAACCAGTTTTTACTTGGTGTCAATCTTGTACTATGCGCTTTGTCTCACTTCATTAATTCAATGAAAGAGACTATTTCCTTTTTAAAAAAAAAACAAACCACACAACAATCTCTCTCCCACCCAATGATCTCCTCTCCCCAAAAATATGTTCCCCTCCCCTCCCCCACCACCCAATGGACCAAATGAACAAAAGAAGGGAGCTCTTTCGAAATGTATTTCCATAAACTTTGGTAGGTACTTTAACCCCGTTAGACAACCACTCAAAAGGGTGGGGGCCATACTTGCTAGCAATGATCCTACGCCACAAAGCATTGGGCTCAGAGAAAAAACGCCATAGCCACTTGGCTAATAGAGCTTTGCAACGCACTCTAAGGTTTTCAATTGCAAGATCCCCTAAAGAGTCCGGTCTCTTGATAACCTCCAATCTAACCAAATGTGAACCTTTTCCTTTCCCTTCATCCAGGAACTCACACATTAACATCTTCAGACTCTTACACACCTTGCAAAGGGCTCTAAAAAGGGTAAAGAAGTACACAGGGATACCACTCAATACAAATTTGATCCAGGTTAGTCTTTTGGCTTTAGAAAAGAAGTCTTTTTTCTAGGAAGCCAGATGACTTCAAACTTTATCCACCACAGGATCCCACAAGGAAATATACTTGGGATTGTTTCCCTAGAGGAAGACCAAGGTAAAAAGAGGGAAGACAACCAGTGTCACACCCCACTAGCTCAGCCACCTTCTAAGCTTCTCCTCCTCACAATTAGCTCCCAACACACTACACTTCCCCCTATTATACTTCAACCCTGACGTTTCTCTTGGAAGGTGAGGAGGAAGGAAAAGGTAAGGGGTCGCATTTGGTTAGGTGGGAGTAGTGTTTTAAAAAGCCCTCCCAGGCGTGCGCCTAGGCTCAAGGCACAAGTCTTGTGTGTCTCGCCTTGAAAAGGTGAGACTCACAAAATAAGGTGTGCACATTTTGTGAAGCCCCCATGCTCAAAGCCTTGGGCCTTGGGGCTTTTTCATTATATTAAAAAAATAGTAATAATTAGCATTTTCCTTCTTTATTACATAAAAAAATCAAATTTACTCAGTTGAAATGCAAAATTTCTTGTGTTTAGGGTACTTATTTATTTATTATTTTATTATTTTCATATTTCCACTCCAACTATGCTTTCTCTTTTCTATGAAGTACTTTATATATAGTGTGCTTGGTAAAACTATTGAACTAGTTAATCATTTCTAGAATGAATCTTTATGATAATTGAACTTGTTGATGAGAAACATACGCTTAGCCTGTTCCATGTGGACAAATTTTTGTTCAGATGTAGAAATCAGAACATAGCTGATTGACGGTGAAAGATGAAAGCCTTCATTGTTCATAGACGTTTGTCTAAGTGGCTATAATGTTTTCCACCCTTATTTGGTCTACCTTGTACCATTTGGAGATAGCCAATTCGTTGGGTTCACTATTCGGAGTCCTTTGAGGTTTCTTTGGCTCACAACAGAGATTTGATTGAGGAGGTTGTGTTGTTCCCTCCCTTATGAGCTAAGGGAAAAGTTTTTTGTAAGGCTTGTTTCTATGCGTTTTTATGGGGTATTTGACTTGAGAGAAGCAATAAAATTTTCTATTTTGAGGCGGGTTGAGACTTGAGAGGTCTTGGGAAGTAACTTGGAATATTGGATTGAACACCTCTTTGACGGTGTTTGCTTCTTCAGACTTTTTGTAATTATGTTGTATGTTGTAATTATGTTGTATGTCCTCCTATCTTCTTTCATATTTCTCAATTAAAGTTCAGTTTCTTTAAAAATAAAAATAAAAGAAGAAAGAAGATGGGAAGCTCTTAAGCAATTATTTCTTTAGGCTTCAATTAACTTTGCCAAGAATTAAACTTTGTTAGGTGGACTTGGTTTTATCAGTTCATGATTGCAGGATAGGATCCATAGAGTCTGGTTATAACTATTAGTATTAACTTTTTTGGTCGTTTGGGTTTTTGTATTGGCTCACTTATTACGGATGTGAGTGCTATGGGGTGTCAACCTAGTTGAGATGCCCGGGTGCACCTCCTGATCCTTCTCATGTACTCTTGTTCTCTTGTCTCTTAATTCTAGTTATCTTGCTATGTGATGAACTTTGAATTACTGTACTATGAGCTTTGTCTCAATTCATCTTATCAATGAAAGAGATTGTTACCTTTTTTTTAAAAAAAAACTATTAGTTTTAGCTAATTGCAAGTTCTATCACTTCTGTTCACTCAAAACAAAAAATCTGTTCTGCTCAATTGGGAATCACTGTAGTTCCTTATTAGTTGTAAGGGGACGAGTGCAGACCAAGTGCTGGGATTAGCATTTTTATTGGTGAGCTGGTTTGTTGTTTTGTTGGTAGGGATGTGCTCTCGTCAAAGTTTCATCTTGAGGCTCTTGAGGTTGTTTAGGGAGGTGTTCCATTGGAGTTCTTTCTCTTGGTGGCTATTCGGTTTTAATTATTCTCTTTTCTTTTTAGTTTTGTTTTATTATGGGCCATGTCTTCTAGATTTTTTTAGTTTTGTTTTATAATGGGCCATGTCTTCTAGATTTATTAGGGATGTTTTATCTTCCTTGTTTTGTTTGCTTTATTATTCTCTCATCCTTTGGGGTGTTTTATTCTTGAGCATTTGTTTCTTTTTATCTACGATGAAAAGATTCTTTCTTGTTTAAAAGAAGTTACAAATTTGCATTGTCTTCTTTAGTTCTAGTTTTGCTAGTGTGATAAGATATCTTTACAAATTAGGTCGTTAATCTGTTTTATTAACATTTGTAACCTCACCTGATGCTGTTTCAGGAAAAGCTTTATCAATGGATGTTTAGACAACAAGAAGGTGGATCTAGAGTGACAACGGCTGATGTACTCAATTACATACGGGTTGGTTGCATTTTCCTTTCATTTTCATCATTGTTTGAACATTTGAGTTAGTTTTTCTTCATCTTGAGCATCTCACATTGCTCACAATGTTTATAAGAATGTGAGCTACTTCTCTCATGGTTTTGAGATGAGACCCCGTGTTAACTAATATGGTATCGGAGCAGGATGTCCTGTGTCCCAATCCTTGCAATGTCATTTCCTCCTCAATTAATATTAATTTCTCCTTGTTGGGTCTTCTACATATTTCAAGCACACAAGTGAGGAGGAGTGTAAGAGTGTTGATATAATACTAAATTTTCCTTCACCCATCGATTCAGGTTTTTGAATCAATCAATTATTTAACATATATATAAAGCTATCTTCAAACCAAAATGGAAACTTTTTTGTTTGTTTGTTTGATAAGAAATAAAAAATGATGTATTAATAAAAAATAAAAATAAATAAATAAATAAATAAATGAAAAAAAAAGGCTTAGACTGAGAGGCTAGAAGCCCCTCCTCAAAAGAACTAACACATCAAAGCCTCCCAATTATGGAGGATTTGAGCAAGACTAGAACTACAAAAAAGGAACCTTGTGTGTACGGATGTTCGTTTGATGATCGGAGTTCCTCCTCCATTCGCCTTTCAAAGAGAAACGCTGTTTTCTTTGGTTTGCGGAGTGTGCACGATTTTGTGGGATATTTGGGGGGGAGAGAAACAACAAAGTTGTTTTATGGAATGGAGAGAGATCCTAATGAGGTTTTGTCCTTAGTGAGATTTTATGTTTCTTTTTGGACTTTGGTTTTGAAGGCTTTTTGGTATTATTCCCTAGACAATGTCTTACTTAATTGGAATCCCTTTCTCTGGGGGGTTTTTGTACCCTTGTATTTTTTCTAACACTATTATTTGTTGCTTTATTTCACTCCTTTAGGAATTGCTTTGAACATTTGTGATATCTTTTTATTATATCAATGAGAAGTTTGTGTCTTGTAAAATAAATTTTTTAAAGGAAACTATAGAATATATTAGTGTGCGGATAAATCGAAACAATAATGGGAGATGAGATATTCCTCTAAGCTCTAAAGGTTTACAAAGAGGACTCCCAATTGATCTAATATGAACAAGATCATAAATACAAAAGGGTTTAGAAATTTAACACCAGATGGATGCAAGGTGGATTGCAAGGAGCCCAAACCAACAAAATGGCAACGATAAAAGGCTAATGATATTAATGGAAGATTGTTTTGGTGGAATTTTAGATAAAAGACTGGAATATTCATTTATTGAGCTCTTTTATATTGGACAAATTTATGCCCCTTTAATGCATCTTCATCGATGGATGACACTTTGTTATTAGCAGCTTCCTCGTATATGGGCAAAGTTTTGGATTGGTTAGGCTTAGTGTTTTCAAGGTGACCCCAGGTGCAAGCCCATGGCAATTGGCGAGCTGACCTGAGGTCATTGCCTTGAAGGTAGCCAAGGTGAGCTCCTTCAACCGTGCACTCGCCTTGTAGCGCCTTTGGTCGCCTTTCTGCACATTCACCATGGGTTAAGGCAAACGCCTGGTATTTAGTAATGTTTTTTTTTGGCTTTTTTGGGTGAAAAAGTCCAAGATGATGAGAAGAAATTGTTGGCCGTTTAATCCTAAATTTTTTTTGGGTTTAAGAAGAAGAAAAATTGAAGAGGAAGAAAAAGAATCAAAGTTGATGAGAAAAAAAAAGAAAAATGAAAAAAGAAAGAAACCGAAGAACCTGTGTGTGTGTGCAAGCTTTAAAATCTGTCTTTCCTATTTTCCCATTTTCACGCAGCACTAAAGAAGTAATTGTATAGACGAAGTAGTAGCACCCACAGACATTCATGCTTCATTGCCATTTGGTAGTAAATCAACCATGTGGCAGTATTACTAATTCTAATTCTTAGTTAGTGGAATAGTGTTATTTATGTGGCAGTATTACTAATTCTAATTCTTTGTTAGTGGCTTAGTGCTGTTTTTCATAAGAGTTTTTGTTTGATTTCATATAATCTTTTATTTATATCTTTATTTTTTACAATTATTTAAGTTACTTAGGTGAATTAATTTATGAAGTACTTTTTATATATACATATAGATATATACACATTTACATTACATATTTATTAAGTTGCGTCTTTGAGTGACAACACCTTTTTGTCGCCTCTTGCCTAGAGGTGTTTATGAAACTTGTTACCTTAAGGTGTGTCTTGCACTTTGAAAACACTAGTTAGGCTTGCTAACTTCATTAAACTAGGTTTTAGGGGTAATTTTCATCTCACTCCATTGTGGCCACCTACCTAGGAATTAATATCCTATGAGTTTCCTTGAAACCCAAATGTTGGAAGACTAGTGATCTTGGGTGTTTAGAGTTCTTGGCTTTAGCGTTATTGCTGAAGATGATTCCCTTGGTTGTGTTATAAGGAAGTTGCTTTTGTGTCGCTTGCAGCAGTTCGGATCTTTGGCTAAGGAGTTATCATTTGGTTGAATTGGGTTGACCAGTCTTTCTGATTTCATTGTTTCAGTTGCTTTATTAGTTGGTTTTGCTATTGATGGTGGAGGTCGGTTAAGAGGCAATTGCAAAATTGGCTCCTTGGGTGTGGTTAGAAGCGCTGCAGTATCCCATGGTTTTCTTAACTTCTCGTTGAAGCTGTTAGGAACCAAGGTAGTATGGGGCTAACTTTGTCCCACATTGGTTAAAATGGGATGACCAATGTGGTATTTAAGTGGCTTGGCTCTCCCACGTCAATAGCTAGCTTTTGGGGTGTTGTTCTCCAAGGTGCTTAAGTACCTAACAGAACCGCTTCTTTTGTTGAATGGTTTTTCTGTTTGTTGGTTGTGCTGTTAGACGTTAATCCACCTTTTCATATGGGCTGTCTTATTGAAGCCCCCCAATTTTCAGAGGGATTTCTTTTGTCTTGCTCTCGTATGTACCTAGCTGGATTGTTTTCTTTTGCCTTCTGTTCTTTTTTCTAGTTCTTCTTTCACCCTCTCATACTCATAGATTGACCTTGTACTGGTCGAGCACAAGTCTCTTTTCCTTTATTCAATTAAAAAAAAAACCCAAGGAAATGTAAGAGAGTACATTGGCCAAGAATGTTCTCCCAAGCCTCCCACTGTACGTACACTTCCTATTGGTTTTTAAGGCTACTGTCTATGAATCATGGATTCTCTAATTAAGGGGAAGAATCAGTGTTAATCAAATTTATCTGATGTCCAGCCCAAAACGGAAAGCCGAATCCCATTACAAAAAAGAAAAACAAAAAAAAGAAAGTCAGAAGTCAAAACCCTATTCTTCCAAAACTCAACTCTGAGAAATGAGTAGTGATAAAATACTAAGACAATAGTATTGACTTTACTTGGTAGAAGTTTGTTAGGAACCAAAGTAGTATGGGCTACCTTTGTCCTACATTGGTTAGAATGGGATGACCAATGTGGTATTTAAGTGGTTGGCTCTCCCACTTCAATAGCTAGTTTTTGGGATATGGTTTTCCAAGGTACTTAAGTACCTAACATCAGTCTTTTAGTTGCTTAAAAACTCTCTTCTGGAAGGAGGCACAGAGGGATACTAATAAAAAAAATGTGGAGTTGCGTAGTGATAAGATAAACTTGGAAAGAACGGTTTTAATCTTTACTAATGGTAACCTGATCTTAAACACCCATTGAGAAAACAAATGATAATAGATTTACATTCTTTCTCTTCAGAAAGAAAGTGTTGAATGAGATGCTAAAGTTGCATTTTTAATATAGAGTTAAATAACTGTAATTTGCATTCGTGCTAGGGTTCATTGAATTTGGCGAAGGTTTTGCTTGATTTTATCTTTAGCCTTATAAGTTTTCTGAATTCCATTCTGACTCTGCAGAACGAGTTGGATTACTGTGGAGAGGAACCGTCAATGTCCCCCAGACCAGCAGTCCATCAACATCAACATGCTCAACCAACAATGCAGTTTACAAGCTCAAGCTTTCCAGCCTCAGGTCTTTCTGCGCAAGCAACCGCCGGACAAGGAAGTCGAACCGATCACTCTGATAATCATTCCAAAAGTTCAGTCTTCTCAAATGCTCTGTCTAGCCCTGTTCGCCGTAGTTTGCAACAGTATCACATTGCTCAGGAAACTCACTACCCAAACAGTGGCATGGCAGGAGGAAATGGAGCCACTCGAAACAATGAACCCAACTTTCTTCAGCATCAGAACACTGACCCTAATTCAGTCAGCTCTAACGACTCATCGATGGACATGCATGCCGACAGTCCTGCACATGATTCACATTACTGATTTTGGGGATCGCCAATCGTTCCTAAGTTTTATTAGCCTGTGAGAACCTGCTCAAGTTCTTGGCTACAAATGGCGTTTACTTTGCTGGAAATTTCTTTAGGTCTTCTATCTGTAAAGGGTTTCTTTATAACAGAACCTGAAAAGGAAAAAAAAAAAAAAAGAAGAAAGAAAAAAAAAAAAAAGAAAACTGGAAGTTACCAATACCTTTGTTTTTGTCATTTATTATGCTGTTTCAAACAGTGCTTTGTTTCCCCCTCTTTTTTCAGAACTGAATACTATCTCTGTAGATTGGCAAAGTGTGTGGATCTGCTGAATGAGAAATTATAGAATATGGTTCAAGTTTCATTTGCTCTCTCCTATTGTCAAAACCCATAGTCCACTATTGAATTTTCTTTTTTTTTTTTTTTTTTTTTTTTCTCTTCTTCTTCTTCTTCTTCTTGTTTTGAAATAGGTATTTAGGGTCTTAGATTTTAAGAGTTTTCCTTTCGTGATTTCTCTTTTCTCAATTAGAAGGCCGTTTGCTTGCAATTGTTTGAAATTGAAATCATCCTACGGAGTGATTTCGTTCTTTAAATTAGAATGCTTATCTCTTTATTTTTATGTCTTCACTTTTAAAACATTTGCTCACTTCCGTTTAGGTGTTGTCTGTTCAAAAACCCCAGCATTTTGCATCTGACCGAACCTAGAACTCTGTGAAGCTCCATCCAAAAATGATAGATATCCAAATGTTCCATGGGGTCCTTCCTCCCTTTGTAGGGTTAGAGAACTGGGACCTTGAACTTTGGATGAAAGTTCTTTCAGCCATGATCTCATCAATAAATGTCAGTCTTCATGTTCAAGCAAAGACTCTAGGTCAATTTCTTTTGTATCTTTCACTTTTTGGATGTCCCTCCGAATGTTTCCTACCTTATTCTAGATCTCGGGCTCGAGCAGCTCAACTTTCCATGATCGGCTTTCTACTACAGTCTTCATCTGTAGTTATTACACAAGATTAAGTAATGGCAATTTAGTACACAAGATTAAGTTTGATCATATCAACCCACATTTATCTCAATTATAGGATAAACCTTTGGGAACTACTCACCAACTTTGACATCATTTACCTCTAATATCTGCCTTCAAATGATTCACCAATAGCTTCCAAATATATATATACACTGTACACACACCCACATACGTGAAAAAATATTTCAAGAAAATAATCCATTTTGATAGGTTGATCAATTTTCACTTAGTTCCATCAATTTGTACCTCAAAGTTGAATAATTATATAAGTTTTTACCTATTCGGTTATGTTTTGTTTAAATCACCGTTTTATTTTATTTTCACACTTGCCTACGCCACAATTTCGTGTTCTATGTTGATAGGTCCATATTTAATAGAAACCTAATTAAATAGGTTTAATTACAAAATTGTCTTAAACTTATTACTTTTTTTCATGAATAACCTAATGAGATGGAATATTAAACAAAAATATGGCTTAAATGTCTATCACCCTCCACGAATTGGAAAAATAATAAGAAAAAAATAAAAATAAAAAAAGACACACATGGAAAAGAAAATATACCATATTTACGCACATTAAATGGTTTTTTTCCAAAACTTTTTTATTTTCAAAATCAAATGTTTAAAATAATATATCATATTTACACACATTAAATGATTTTTTTTTCCCAAAACTCGCACATGAAAGTTATGTAGGCTATAATACATAGTATATATGTGGTTTATTTGAACATTTTGTTCTCAATTCAAATATATATGAGTTTATTTAAAATAATCTAAAAATGTCATCTATTTTACTATAATATATATGTGTATATATAACAAAGTATGCCGAATATATATCTCAATTTCAAATATATACATGTGTATACATGACAATGTAGTTACATTTGTGAAACATACTATTAAAAATTAATTACATATGAAAATATTGAAAAAACACACCGTATATATATATGAAGAAATACAATGCAAATCATGATACATCACTGAACAATTAATATAACATAGTATATATTGAAAAAACAAAAATTAATGAAGATATACTTTGTAATATACTACATAAACGTATAGTACAATTCAAAACACATAAAGATTTAACCTATTTTACTACTAAATTGATGGAATAATTACCATATAAGTGAGAGAATAATATAATACTCATTAAATAATATTCCAACATTTATTATAATACATTAGCATTAATAGTGGAATAAACTAATTTAATAAGGTTTAATTGAATTTTAGATGAATATTTATGATACATTGAATTGTGAAAAAGAAATAGAAACTTCAATGAAAGAGATAATAGGCCTTTAAGGTTAAATTTGTTCGAAAATTAGGTCAAAACTTAGATATAAAATATTTCACAATTTTAGAATATTTAAGAAATAACGTTTGTGAATTAGGTTAAATCTCTAAAACTTTCTATTTATATTTAATATTTATTTAAAGAAAATCCCTAAAAATAACACAATCTCCTGCCGGCCCTCTCTCTTTCATAAGCCCTACAAATAAAATAAAACCTGTCTTTCTCTGCCCCTCTCTTTCATAAGTTCATCAACTTTGCTTGCATCATATTGTACATATAAACATTTTTGAGGAAGAACGAACATAAAAGGGATGAAATAATAGATTTTGAAGGATTGGAATAAGTTTACCAATTTGCATCCTTTAATGGAAAAAATTTATTGTTTCGAGTTAATTGTAGTCAACTTTAGAGTTCTTATAATTATGTCATTAAAAATAAAGATATACATTGTTGATATATTATACTTGCATAACCGAACCACATCTTATGGGGAGAGGTTTCACTTTGATGTAATGCCCACATTTCGAACTAAGATTAAAAATTCAAATTTGACACCGAATGACCACACATTCTCCTACATCCTTTCATTATGACCTGATCACACTGCCTACTTGTCTTGAATGTAACTACTTACAAGAATGAAGATTGTCCCCACAAACTAAAACAAATTTTTTTAGTATGTTTGGTCCTTACTCACATATTTCCTATAAATTATCTCAAGAGATCACCCAATATATGATTGTTCAAAGCCCAACATGCTTAATTTTGAAATTCCTACAGATTAAGCCATCGACAATGCACCTCAACTTAGTTGACTTTGGAGTGTCAATTTTATGTCTAATAAAATTTTAAATATCCTTATCAACAAGATTTTTTAAAAGGATTTTACATGTATTTCTAGAAGACATCCCAAAGATATTGTTTATTTTTTAATATTGATGTCAAACTCTTCAATTTATAAATATATTGACGGATCTTTCCTTTCTTGTGTCATCCAAAGAGTTTATCGGTCCCACTCTATAATAATAGTAAATCCCTTGAGCCATCTTCCATACGAATTTTTTTGAACAGCTGTATGTTTTTTTTTTTTTTTTAAAAAAATATGTGTACATACACTGCAACAACATACACCTTTGGGTCAGGGGTCAAGATATTAATTATTAAATATGCATGGAATGTGTCATAAAAAGGTATAATTTATTTATATTTATTTATTATTAAATATTAGATTTGTATTTCTTTAATTCTGAACTTTTAAAATTACAAATCTAATTTATGAGTATTGATATAAATTAAAAGTTAAAGGTTGAATTATACATAAAATTTAAATCATTTTCGAATAGACTATTTAATTTTTATAAATTTCGAATTTAGGCAAAGAATTTATTAAATACAATTGAAGGTTTAAGCTTAAATATGGTTTAATCATATATACATTTGTACACTTATAATATAGATTTGGGAATCCATCAATCATATTAATAATAAGACGTAGTTTAGAAGTAGAAACAATTTAATTTTATCAAAGGGAGTACATCACAATTGTCATAAACCACGAGATTTAGTACTAAAATATATATATATATATATAAAATAAAAAATCGAAAATATTTGAATCGTGGGTCCCGCCTCATTCTTCCGTACCATGATCCGAATAAGAAAGAGTCGAGAAAATTAAATTGATTTGACGCTGATGCTGAGACCTGGAAAATAAATAAGTAAAATAATGATAAAAGATTTGACGCTTTAGTCATTGGGGCCTAGATGGGGGCAAATTGGTAAATTAATATGTGGTTCAACAATTTAAAGCTCAGACCAAGTCGATTCTCTCTCTAACCCTACGCGCCAACGAAGACCCACTCCATTACTTGCCACGTGTTCATATTCTCTCAAATTTTAAAATTTTCGACCCTTTTTTAAATTAATTTTATTTTCACTTCATTTCTTACCATAATTTTCATATTTTGTAGGGGAGGAGGGTTGAATTCTTAACTAAATTTTGAAAATAAAAATAAGTTAATAAAAACTGTTTCTTTTTTTTTTTTTGAATTTTAAAAAATTGACTTGGTTTTTAAAAACATTGGTAGAAAGTTGATAACAAAACAAGAAATTTAGAAGTGGGATGTAGTATTTGTAGGTTTGTTTTTTATAAACTAAAGACAAAAAGACCACAGAGTTACCAAATGAGGACTTAGTAATTTATTATTTATAATAGGAAACCAGTTGACTCTTTTCCAACAATCTCTTTTTCGCATAAGCTTGTTTTTTTCGTTTAGCCAACTCTTTTTTTTACCAAATTTCTAGTATTATAGTAGTATGTAACATACGTGGAACTCATGAAATAAAATAATATAAATAAATTACACAAAAAAAAACTTTTAGACTTTTAATATGATCAATCACTTCCTAACCAAGGTGCTTTGTTACAATTTGTTGTAGTAAGATTGATCAATTTTTGTTGCTGCTTCTTTTTCTTCATTTGATGTCTACAATGTCACTGGTGTACACTCTTTATCTCATAATTTAGCTCAAAGTTGCACGGTAATCTACGTGTACACTAAACCAAACTCGTAGATGAGATTGTAATTTTCATGGAACGATTGCAATTGCAATCAAATTCAAATATGTATTGCTAAATAGAATTTTGTTTAAAATGTCATTCCCTAGTAACAACGCCAAAAAAAAATTGATTGACTGAAAATGTGTTGTCCAAAATTAAAAAACTTTAAAAGGAAAAAAAATTCAATTTAATGCAAGTATACATAGTCAAATAAGTAGTAACTAGCAAGTGGTGGTATTCAAAATATCATGTTTCAAAAAAATGGCTTAAACAAAATTCTAAAAGTGAAACAAAGATTTTTCTCAAGAAAGCAATTTTAGTAACTCGAGTGAAGATTATTTTTGGAAGAGTGTTTATGGTTGAAATGGAAATTAATAATGATGAAAAAAGATATTCAAATTAAACATCTAGCTAATTTTGAACTTTGGAAATGAAATTTAACCTAATAGGATGTGACTTCACTCAAATTGTATGCATGGTGAACCAAATTTAATACATATTTAATATTTAACGAATATCTTTAAAAGACTAAATCAACAAACCTAACAATAGGTCTATTGCTAATGTGAAGTTATGTATTTAAAACATAATTCTTTAGTTCTAAAAGTTTCCTCTCATGTCTTGGATAAAAAAAACAAAGTCTAATTTCTAAGTTGTTTTTGTTAGACTTCTTTTATGAAAACAAATTTTTATTTAACTCTTTTGATATTAGACTTAATTTTTTATATACTAATTAATTTAATTGGGTGATCAATCTTAGATCAATAATGAGAAAATAAAATCATAATTGTTTCTCAACTTTTGGAGAGAAATCGATAAAGAGAGATTGAAGACCATATGAAGATCAATAATGGGAGAGAACAAAAGGGAAGAAAGTTAGAACAAAGTTGTGTGATAATTTTACGTTTTTTTTTTTTTTTTTTTTTTTTTTTTTTTTTTTTTTTTTTAAATCTATCAATTTTGCTAGTTTATAAGTGATAGGGCATTTTAATATATAGTCTATTACGAAAAATTTTATTTATTTATTTATTTTTATTGCCAATAGAGACTGTTTCAATGTTTATAATTTATCAACCATTTTTAGGTCTATTATTGATTAACAATTTTTTATGTATTTTATTAATAGATCATTAATATATTTATTAGTGATTTTTTTTTTTTATATATATTATTGATAGACTATTTTTATGTCTATTAGCCTCCATTTCAACATGTTTGGCCGACTATTTTTATGTCTATCACGATAAAGAACATTTTCATATTTATAATTAATAAATCATTTCTAACGATACATATCTATCACTTAAATAATATATTAGTGATTCATTAGCTATCAATAATTGTTTGTTATGTGTCATCAATTTTTTTATTAATAATATTAAATTATTATTTATTAACTATTTTTAATAGTTTGATGTAATTTATCAATGACAAACCAAATGAACATGGAGAACAACCATCAAAAGAAAGAGAAAAAAAGGGGCCAATGATCAAATAAGCAATTAAGCATGTGAATTATAATTTATCAATATGCATATTCACTATCACAGATTGTAAACGAAAGTTAAATGTGGTCAATATATCATTTTTCCCTATTGATAATGTATATAGGTAATAGGTCTAATATCAAATAAACAACAAACAATTGGTAAAAGTTTAGGTGAAATATTACTTATATACATTTTTTTATTCTATTGATATTATAATAAATATATTTAATGGTAAAGCAACATGCAAATCATTATTGGTAAATTACAAATAATTATTAATATAATTTTTTTTATTGGTACAATACATCAACGATAGATCTAATAATAAATAAGTAGGGAAACAATTACTAATATTAAACAAAAGTTAAATATAACAAATTTATATTTTTTAACTTATTGCTATGATAAATCATGATAGACTCATAACATATATGAATATCACAAAATTATGGATAGAAAATAATTTCAAATATCATCGATATACCATTTTTATTTCTATTGATATGTATATCTGTGATAAACTTAATAAAAATGAACATGCAAATAATCAAGGATCAAAAAAAAAATAAAACTTAAGTATCATTGATATAGGTTTTCTATTTTAGTGCTCATAATATACCTAAAAAATGAAAATGCAAGTAAATAATATGATTATTATATATAATATTTATATTCTATTGATATGGTATATACTGGTAACAAAAATAATAGAAATGAGCATGAAAACAATCAATGATAGACACTTATCACTGATAGACTTCACTAAAAGAGCTTGATGATCAATGCTTTAGGGATGAAATCGACGCCATTTATATGCTTCCATGAGCAAGAGGTTTCCATAAAAACTCCTGCAACTCTTTTCTAATTAGTTTGGATAAAAATAGTGGGAAGAATTTGCAAATCCCGAAAAATCTGAAACTTTCTATTTTTGCATGTTGCGGTCATATCTTAGTCACAACCTAGACACAATTTAGCGCATTTTTTTACAGTTTTCTACAAATGACGTAAAAACACAAGAATAACTCAAAATTTGACTCTTTTTGCACATATTCTACATTATTTCATTAATCATGGCCAAGATATATGGTAACTCATGAAACTATTAAGTATAACATTAGACACATATTTTTTACTCAATAACTTAGACATGTTATGATTAAATAACTTACGTAGGGGGAGTTATCAAGTGTAGAGCTCGAAAAGACGATTCCAACACGCTTTAAAATATCCAAATCAAACATCAAACACAGAGGTTGTGGACAAAAGTAGGTTGGAAAGAGAAACTCCATGTGGCGATGATGTGGCACACATGGACCAATAAAAAAATGGCATGTAACATTACAGACGGAAGAGATAGTATATACATAACAAAATAATCAAATAAATTGGATATCCCAAATCACAACACGCGGCACTATATGAATATTTCCTTTTTAAATGAAAAGAGATGAAAATAAATTAACTTTTAAAATGATTTTTTTTAATAAAAGAAGAAGAAGAAGAATTTTACCCACGGTCAATTTTTTTTTAACTTAATTAAAATAATAATAATAACAATAATTATTATTATTACATATGCTTTCCTATTTTAATTTTGGTATTTTTTTTTTACTTAAATTTGAAAGTTTTTTTTTTTCAAATATAGGCTAAAGAATCAAAATATCTACAAATATAACAAAATTTTATTATTTACCTGCGATAGATCGCAACAGACTACTATCTGTATCTCTCGTCGCGCTATTTGTGTCTATCGAGAGACACATATAGTGGTCTAGCGGTCTATCGCAGATAGACAGTGTATTTTGTTATTAGTTGTAAATATTTTCAGCAATTTTGTCATTTAAGATAATTTCCCTAAATTTAATGTCTACTCTTAAATCCTTCAATTTTATAATTTAGCCAATTTTTTTAACTTCTTCCTCACCTCTCCCAAACAATAATTTGTGTAATTTACACTTTCTAATTTTATATTAAGGTGCGGGTGCACTTTATGATTGAATGTAGTGGCTTAATCCTAAACTCGAAAAAGGATTTGTAGTGGATTAAGTCTAAACCCAAAAAAGGATTTGTAGTGGTTTGATTATAAGCACATTAAAAGGATTGTAATGGTTTGATCTTAAACCCATGGAAAAACATCAAAATATGTTGGATCTTGGTTTGATTCTCACCCATATCAGAATTATCACCATAAAATACCAAAAAATGAGTTTGTGGAAGTGGAGTAAGGATTTTTGAACCACTATAAAAGTTATCGGTGTCATATGTTTCTTTCTACCATTTTAATTTTCGCTCTTTAATTACTTTGTGAGTAGATTGCATGCTACGAAATTGTTGTAGGTAGCTTATTTCATTTGTTCAATTATTTAGCTTTTGATTAAAATTCTTGAAAAAAATTTAATTTAATCAAGCAACTCTATTCCCCCTCTCTTGTGTTGTCGTATTATTATCCTACAACCCATTTTGCTCGAAGGTGTGTAACTTGCATACCCATAGCCCAATACTAAAGATTTAGAAGAGATTGGATATTTTAAAGTCTAAATCCTAAGAGGAGAAGTGAAAATTTCAGCTCGACTGGCCTTTATATACATCATTTTGACTTCATAAGAAGGAAATTCATTCTGATCCCTAAAACTTTTCTATAGCAAAAAACCTCTTATTGACTTAAACATCAAAGACATTATGGCAACTACCACATTATTACCTAGATTCTCCTCATTTTACAGGTTAGGTCTTCTCCAAATTACAAATTTAGCGTTGAGCATGTGTAGACTAGGGGGGATTTCTCTCTATTAAGATTTGTGCATCAATTGTTGCATCATCTATGGGGAAGAAAAATTTCAATTAAACCTGCAAATAAGAATTTAGAATGAGGAAGAGAAGTGTTCAAAATCATCAACTGGATGAGGATGAGAGAGATCAAGATTGTTGTCCTAGAAGATTTGTGATTATTGGGGCGAAACTTCTCAGGTCCCCGAGATAATTGACCTTCCTAATTTGGCTATTCCTCATGCTCGGACAGGTGAGTGTCAACCCAAGGTCTAAAGGAAGTGCAAGCAAAGAGGGTTGACGACATAAACTAGATTTTAGCCTAAATCTTGTTGATCTTGAGTTCTAAGGTCATGTTGAGAACAGTTAGTAAAAGTGTATCAAGTTGATTTGAGATCCTGCCAAGAGAAAATTTTGGTTAAAAGAACACGTAAATGAATCAAATACCCATAATTCTGAAAAATGGAAAATCCTAGCAGAGAAGGATAAAAAAGCAGGAAATAACTTCTCCAAAAAGCTACTAGAGTCCATAGTCAAAGGTTCACAAGGGTCTAACCTATGACAATGCTTGTTTGAATGGAGAAGGATCAAATAAAGTTGTAGAAGAGCCTCGTCAATGGGCCTTTAGAGCCTCAGTCCACTACTCACACCTTATCAAAGAATCGAGATTGAGATTGATGCTCGACCTTAATGATGGAACATGAATCCACAATCAAAGATTCAAATAAGACTAGCCTACAATATTTGATTGAGTGAACTACGCACCTCAGTTAAGAATTGAGGCCGAGACTCAACTTCATTTAACTTTTATAAACTTAATAAATGATGAAACGAAATAGTTATCAAAATTTTTTTTAACATAAAACTAAAATTGATTATACATTTAATTTTTCTAAAATAATTTGTTAAAAAAAAAACTAGATATTTGTATATATTCACATGTGGATAAAAATAAATAAATAAAGTTTGTTTTAAAACTAATTTCAAGTGTAATAAAAACAAAAGTATTTTTAAAATTGAATAATATATAAATATACATGTTGGGATTTTTTTTTTTTTTTTGAACTAATACATGTTGGAAATCTTAAAAAGTGAAATAAGAAAATAAAACGTGCATCGTAGAGCATCGTACCATGACCTTAGTGACCACGAACTTTTTTACTTTGCCCAATTAATCACCCTACTAAAGCTATACATTTTAAAATGGAGTAAGTAAATCATTTTAGTGGATGTTTGAGCCACAACTAACTTTAAGTGGCTTGAGTAGTCTCATATAACTCACTCCATGTTTGAAACTTCAATTGTGATAGTAACATATAATTAACTATGATATTACTATTTCAAATTCCTTTTCCTTACGATGTCTACAATTTGCTACAATGTTTACTATTTTCAACCTATATTAAAATAGTCTCATTCAAACATAGACTATTATAACACTTACTAAAGTACTCTATACCCAAAAACACAAACCGTTATAACCTACAAACTATTATAACTCACAAATTATAATAACCAATTCAGTGCGCCAAACACCCTTTAAATATAAATAAAGTGAATCAATTGAAGGGACATGTGCCCCTTGCCCTCACGTGAATCTGACCCTGATTG
The DNA here is from genome assembly GCA_030954485.1 of Citrullus mucosospermus. Lineage (NCBI taxonomy): Eukaryota > Viridiplantae > Streptophyta > Magnoliopsida > Cucurbitales > Cucurbitaceae > Citrullus > Citrullus mucosospermus. The sequence continues at coordinate 9,442,416 of CM062063.1, read as the reverse complement.
TACCCATATACAAATAGATACATTAATTCAATGTGTAACTACATCTACCTGAGCATGTGAGTCCTGTCAGCATTAATTGTACCCATTGAACTTAAAAGACACTACATTCTAACAGTCACATCCTATCAACGAAACATAAAAATAGCTTAAAAGACCAATACATTTAAATAGTCACGTCTCTTCAATAAAGAGCAAAATAGACCTTAACTAATAATATAGAAACAAAAAAAAAAAAGGTTTTTTTCTATCATAGTCCATTTTATATATGGTATACATTATATATTATATTATATAACTAAATTATATTTAAACTCTAAAACAAAGTAATAAAGTAAGAAAAAATGATACAATAAACGAAATAACAATAAATAGTTATTAAATTAAAATTTCTATTTTTTTCTCTAGAAACAAGTAACAAAAATTGTTATCAAATATATTCCATTCTTTTTTTTTTTTTTTAAACCAAATATATTCGTTTCTAGTTTTGAAAAAACAGAAAACATATAAAAATAAATAAAAGGTTCGACACATGGAATTACAAATTTCCACAAGCGGAAATAGAAGAGTTTGAGAAAAGTTTGTTTTTAAAGTAATATCACAAAAGGCTTTGGAAAATGATTGCAACGTAAAAATCTAGAAGATTAATGAACGGCTGAAAACGAGAAGCGTAGCCTCTTTCATATATGGACCGTTGGATTTCCCTGTGTCCAGTGCGTGTTCGGTCCGCGTTTTCGGCGCGTAAAAGTTCGCTATTAGTTAATTACTTTTAGTATAATTTATAATCAAAATTCAATAAATTGCATTTCATCTCTACATGTTTTTAAAAATTAAAATAGATTAAAAATAATTACAAATATAGCAAAATTTTATTTGTAATAACTATAATAGACTCACATAAATATGTATCACTTTACCAGATAGACACAGATAGATGTCTATCTAAATGTATCTCGATTTTCCGTTGATAGAATTTTCTTTTTTTCTATTTTAGTTTGATATTTATTCTATTCCTAATAATTTTCCTTTAATCAAATACACAAAATCTTAAAATCCTATTTTAAGTTGTACTTTCAAATGCTAATTAATTTTATAAGCTCCTCTTTATTAAATAATTTAATATATTAAATTAATTTTTAAAACTATAAAAATATTTAAAAACTTATTAGAAAAAAGATTTAAATATTACCTATTTAGATACAAAATTAAAAGTTTAAGAATCTAAAAGATATTAAAAAAAATTAATGGAATAAATATTCAAAAACTTCAAAATTCATAGACTAATCTTATAATTTAATCTTATTATATCTATAATCAAATTTTATTTTGATCTATCATTGAACAAGCATTTCAAGTACATTAATGAAAAGAAAAAAATAATATATTACAAGACTAAAATGAAAGTTCAAATAATATAAACATCAAAGTTTTCCAATTAAAAGTATGATATAAACAGAAAAAAAAAAGTACAAATGCCAATCAATATTGGTTTAGATTATATTCTAATTTCTTGACTTATTATATTTATTTTATTTTACAAGGAAAATGCTTTTATTATTATTTTTTTTATAATCTTCGCATAAATAATAAAATTATTGAATTGTCAACGGAGAATTTAATTTTTTTTTTCTTTTACACATTTATTGGAGAATTGAATTTTCGATCTATTTATTTTTTAAGACCCAAAAATGTTTGAGCCAAAAGAACATATGCAAGAAAATTTAAAAAAAAAAAAAAAAGAAAGGCTTGGACTAAGGTACTTGATCTTAAATGTTTATTTCTACAACCAAATTGTCCTCACAATGGGATTTTTTCTAAAATCAAATTTTTAATGAACCAAACAGTCCGATCTCCCAATCGGTATTAATTTTTTGTGATCATAATATATAGAGAAGAGGGATCAAACTTCTAACAAAGGTCGATAATATAAGATCTATACTAGTTAAACTATATTTATTATTGTAATTAATTTCTATTTATTAGTCATATAACAAAAAATTAATACCAATACCTATTTTATTCATTCAACTCATAAATGTCGTTTTCAAAAATATATTTTTGAAAAACTAATCAATAGATGTCTACACGAACAAATTTTGAAGCCTATATAATAATTTTGTGTTGATATTCTAAATAGATTTAGTTTAAGTTAAATTCTTAAACTTTTTCGATTTGATGTGTGAAGTTTTGAAATTTTTAAATTTTACAAATTTATTAGATTCATAATTACAATTTAAATATATATATCCAATAAATCAATTAACATTTTAAAATTTTAAATTTATTATTAAAAAAAAACTGGTTTTTTTTTACATATGTTTTAAAAATTCAGTGGCGAAATAAAAAAGAATTTTTTTTCTTTTTAAAATATAGAAGAGGCGAATGTTTAGTTTACTTTATTGGTTATTTTTGTTTTAATTTGTAAGGGGTTTTATTTTTCTGGCCTTTTTGGACATTTCCACAGTCCAATTTCCAACAACCGTAAATACGCGGTCCGTTGTTCTTCCAATAAAAGCCTCTGCCTCCGTTAGGGTTCATCATTCAAACTCCCATTTTTCTCTCTCTATCTATGTTTCTCTCTCATCTTCCTTCTTCTCATACTCCCAATTTCGAATTTTTCACAATCTGATTCACTTTCCCATTTCAATTTCTCAGTTTCCATCCAATTTTGAGCTCTTCTTGTTCATGTAGCAATGCCTGGCACTGATTTTCAGGGTTCTTCGTCGCCCTTAACCAACATTGGCCGTTCGATCTTCAGTCTCCGCCGTGATCAAGTTCATTCCATGGAGGGTGGCTCTCATGACGGCATCTCCTTGGATTCTGACCTTGATTCCTTCCAGAAGCAGGTCACTCAACGCTTCCAGGATTTGTCATCGGCTTCTTCCGAAGACATTTTGTCGCTCTCCTGGATTAGGAAGCTTTTGGATGTTTTCATTTGCTGTCAGGAGGAGTTTAAGATTATTTTGTTTGGGCATAAGGCAGAAATTTGTAGACCGCCGATGGATAGGATGGTTTCGGATTACTTGGAGAGGAGCGTGAAGGCGCTTGATGTTTGTAATGTGATTAGAGATGGGATTGAGCAGCTGAGGCAGTGGCAGAAGTCGTTGGAGATTGTGCTTAGTGCTTTGGATAATTCTAGTCACAAGAAGACTCTTGGTGAGGGTCAATTTCGCCGCGCGAAGAAGGCTTTGATAGACTTAGCCATTGCAATGCTCGATGAAAATGATGCCAATTCTCCGGCTATTGCTCAGAGAAATCGTTCCTTTGGACGTAATAATGGTACCAGAGACCGTAGGTCTTTGGGGCATTTCCGTTCGCTTTCATGGAGTGTTTCGCGTTCGTGGTCGGCCGCTAGGCAGCTTCAGGCAATTGGGAGCAATTTGGCTGCTCCGAGGGCGAATGAGACCGTGCTTACCAATGGCTTGGCCGTCCCTGTTTTCACGATGAACATGGTATTGCTGTTTGTAACATGGGCTCTGGTAGCGGCGATTCCTTGCCAGGACCGCGGCTTACATGTTCATTTTTCGCTACCCCGGCAGTTCGCATGGGCGGCGCCAATGCTTTCTCTTCACGATCGGATTTTGGAAGAATCAAGAAGGCGGGAGCGAAAAAATGCTTGTGGGTTGTTGAAAGAGATTCATCAGATCGATAAATTTGCGCATATTATGAATGAATTGGTTGATACAGCACAATTCCCCTTGACGAACGATAGGGAAGAAGAGGTGAGGCAAAGAGTGCAGGAGCTATCTCAGATTTGTGAAACTTTGAAGATTGGTTTGGATCCTCTGGAACGGCAGATTAGAGAAGTGTTCCATCGAATTGTACGCTCAAGAACTGAAGGGCTTGATTGTTTAGGACGAGGAAATAACCATGAATAGAAAGTGTCAGATTTTGCATAAACGAAAGGGTAAGAGGAGTTTCTTTGTATTAATCAGTGTGTGACAGAGAAAATTAGATACGGAATGGACTCCTACATTCCTCGATGCTTACTTTTTTTTTTCTTCCTTTCTGGGTGGGTTTGAGCTTGTACAATTCGTTTTCTGTCTATGCTACAGCTTCGTTGATGTAGCTGTTCTCTGTAATATTTATTACTTGGTAAATACAAACAATTTCTGTTGGGGTAGGAATATCTTTTGATTAAATTTTGCGTTTTTCTCTTTGGATCTTGATGCAATAAATACAGATTTGACGTTCTCTTCAATGATTGTTTGATTGATTAAGAAAAACGAGATGGTTTCCCAACGGCCAACGTTTGGATTTAATTTTTAAATGCTCTGCATATATAATGAGTTCCACTTGTTTCCCCAATTCTTTTGACTTTTGGATTACCTTTTATGTAAAACTCTTTCCATTCTTCCATTTTGCAGGGAATCCATTCAAAATTGTACGCTGTATTTCCCTGCTTCTGGGAAACTGACATTTGGGAGGCCACACACACAGTGTCTATGTCTCCCTCGCTGGAATCTTATTAAAAATGGGAGCATACTACATTTCTCTCGAAAAGTATTATCGTTTCATTTTTAGTTATTTAATTCTTGGAGGAAGGATAAAAGCATAGGAATTACCTTGGTAACAAGAAATTTGAATCTGGGTTTGAGGAAGTGAGTTGTATTGACCTATGGTTTTGTGATGAAGGATAAAGGGGAGTATGAGATTTACCTCAGTCTCTGGATCCATGCCATGTGAAAACTAAAACAATGTTTGTGTCAGCAGAAGGAGAGAGCGCCATGTGCTTAAGTTGATTCCCGTTCCTGGCTGCTGGCTGCTGGAAAATTGAAGCCCTACAGTTCTATTCCCCATCTTTACAATCAATGAATGGGATTTTCTGGTGGTAAATTTTCTACAATGAATGGAATTCTCAGATGGTAAATTTTATATGAATTTTATCCCCCGCCCCTTTTTTTCTGTGAAAATATTACTTGCTTGACCAATGGCATACTACTAAGTTGGTCCTTCGGTGTTTTTTTTTTTTTTTTTTTTTAATTTTTTATTATTATCATTAGTTCTACCTATTCTTACCTTGATGCTTTAAAATTTTTAGTCTTTGACGATGGAGCTTCTTATGAAGTCCACGCTGTTCATGCATTCTGACCATTTTAAGGTCAATCCGGAAGTGTTTGAAATTCATTTAGCAACTTGCGGTATGGACAAAGGCAACATATAATTTTACCTAATATTTTATTGTTTGGTCAAGCTCCTTGTTGTTGACTTAGAAAAATGTGCCCTTGACCACGTTTTGACATTTATTTAGGAATAGGGCTGTACTTGTATCAGAATAATAGAGGGGTAGTTTGTTGATTTTTCTTTCCCCAATTGATACTTTGACATTCCATAACCTCCCAGGGCACTTCATTTCTCCCGGTCTTTATTTTAATGTTGAATGTTTTGTTATATTTAAGTTCTCTTACTCTTTCAATGTGTCCTTTTTGTTACGGTTTTCTCATTTTATATTTCCTTGACCAATCGTCCTTTGTCATTCAAGGTTTCAGAACATGACAACCGTAAAATCTTAGAAATACATTTTGACATTTGATTTTGGAAATTTGCAGAATTTGAAGTCTTGAATTATTGTTTCTGTAAGAAATGAACACTGCCTGCATATTACATAAAATTTGTGTTTTAAAGATCAAAATTTCTCAATCAGAACTTTGAAATATGCTGGGGGGTAAGACTTAGTACAATTTAAGAACTTTTACTGCTACTTTTTGAATGTGGTTGACACTATTTAGTCTTCAGTCTCCTCATATCAGCATGGGCAAAAGTGCAGTTTTAATAGGAGAAATTGAACAAGATGGAGGACATCATATTTCAGTTCTTGTGTATACAATATTTCTACGTCTATCTTTCAACATACATTGTCAGTTATTCTATTTTACAACTTCTATGATTCAGGTCCAATTTTCCCATCAAGTGTTTGGATCTATGGAGACTTGTTTTATAATTGTTACCGGCTTACCGTGGCGTTTACCATCCTGAGTTTCGAATTACATTGATTGGACTGCATCTGACTGTTTTATTTTTTTTATTCAATTTAATGATATAGCTGGTTGTACGATCAACAATTCATTTTTTGCATAGATGGGTAGGGCACCACAAAAGTTGGAGACCTTAGATAGCGGTGTCCCTCCTATTATAATTATTTTAGCTGTCGTTAGGTGCAGGTTTTTAATGCCAAAAGTTCTTAATTGTCTTTTCTTTGCCAACTCACTACTCTCTTTTTAAAAGTGTAATTAATGCTGGCTATTGTACATGCAGTTCAACGCAAGCCTGTAGGCGTACTAACCATTTGAAGGTTCCACGTGGTGATAATATCAGCAACTGGCCATTTACATTATTTCGACCGCGTTTACATTTTGGGAGTATTGTGAAAAGTCTTTATTTCTTCTGGAAAGTGTCTGCTGCTTCAGCAGCTTACCCTCTCATATTTTTCTCTCGTCTTTTACTTTTCATTAAGTTAAACACAACAATTGCAAGGGATGCGAGAAGCGCTGACCCTGCAATGATGATTGGAGTACGCACTTTAAACTGTTTTGAATCTTGTTTCTTCTCTTGTTTTGCTTCCTTGCTGGAATCTTCATGTGTTGACTTGCATTCTTCTCTTGCGTCCTTAATTTCATCTTTTGTTTGGGAACTTCCTTTTTGATCAACTCCTTTTCCTTCGTGCTGATGTGCAGGGCTTTGCAAATATGGACTTCCTTTATCTGTTTCAAGCTCTTTCAATTCCCAAATGTTTTTGTATGTTTCCTGCGTCCCTGGTTCTGCTTGAGTCAGTCGATTTGGCTGCGAAAGTTCATGGTCTAATACTTGTGCCTCTCGATCCATAGAAGCTTTTGATCGTGTCTTGACATATGGTGTCTTATTTATCAGGGTTGCTTTATCACCATCACATGCTCCAGCATCGAGTCGTTTTTCTTTTTGATGGTTGGCTGTTCCTTCAGCCACATCTATCCCTTCCTTACTCCTAACCCTGGGAACCTTGATTTCTCCATTAACATTTTCTCTTGTGGCTTCATACTCCGTAGTTTTTGTTGCTACTTTTACTGTCTGTTTCCTTTCAGAGTAGTCGTCATTGGATTCTCCATCAATATCTTGATCCATCTCATTGCCCTTCAACTTCTTGATCTCTTCTGGCGGCATTTCTGCTACATATTCTCTCTCATGAAATGCTTCGGGCCCGACATTTTTTTCTTCAACTTCTCCATTAGCAGCATCGTCATCCTCCTTTTCATGATTATCATCAACCAAATTGGTCTTTCTGCCAGTTTCCAGAGTCTCAAGCAGCTCCTCTTGATAATCCTGAGATCCGAATGTGGCTTCACCAGCTTCCTGTTCCTTCACTTCTTCAATTCGTACCCCAAGCATTCCGTCCACCAATTTCGGCATCGAAATCTTCAAAACTGATTCTTTGTCATTATACGTCGCCTTGATTTCGTCCAAAACCACACCATCCGGAATTCGAAAAATCTTCTTGAACCTCCTTGTCTCTGTTTCTTTCTTGTACATCCTTCCCGTAATCTCCACTTTCCGAACAAGTTTTCCCCAGCCAATCTCAATACGAGTACCGCTTCCATTAATAGTTATCACAATGTCATCTGCTGCAAAGCCTGCAACAAAAAAATGAGAGAGAAAAATCCCTCAAATGAAAGAGGGAGAATAGACAGAAACTACAAAAGAAACAGAATGAGAGATAAAAAGACAGACCTGTGAGTTTGGCAGTGAGAATGAACATGGAATTGGTTTCATTAGAGCAGAAAAAAGGAGTGGCAGTGCCTTTGGCCAACTGAAGTTCAAAGGTCGAGGAAGGATCATCATCTCTTGTTGGGTTGATCTTTAGTTCAAAATCTGATCCCATTTTGATAGAATTGGCCAATAAGTTAAGGACAATGGGGTGAGGATTGAGTTAAGAGAGTTATAAGAAGGAAGAAAGTAGGGGGCAACAAGCAAAGCCTGTGGTTTTGCTGAATATAATAAGTGACTATAACGTGCTTCAATTGGATGGATTTTGCATAAAGCTCTCTTATTCCTTACTTTTACAATACAGTTTTCAAAGGAGACGTTGGTTGCTTGCTTTTTCTTTTGCCTTGGCGGGAAGCTACAGCTCCATTGATGCTTGAAACATCAATATATGTAATCATTCCCCCTTTTCTCTCGTCATCATCATCTTCTTTCTTTCTTTCTTTTAGGTTAAACTATTAGGGAAAGGCTCCAACTTTACCCTGAGTTTGGTGGGTGAGTCAATTTTATGCCTTTCGACTTTGAGCTTGAATAAGTGTTTGCAATTAATACCTTAAAACGAAGCAACGAACCACTCAACGAAATTTAACTGGGGAAAAAACTCGAAGAATGTTAAGTAAATGTTCAAACCCAATCATAAAAGTACTTAAACCTAGACACCAAGATGTTTCAAGTAGTTAGGGATCTGGAGGGCAGGTTGTAGAACTAGTCTTTCAACAAAAAGGGAACACTTCTATATTTTATTGACATATCTATTAGTATCTTTATAAAATTGAAATCTCAATATCAATATATATTAAAGAGATGCAAATTGAAGGAACAATTCTTTATTTTTTTTGTGTATTTTGAAACTAATGAGAAGACTACATATCTATAAATTATTTATGGCAATTCAAATAATCACATCTCTTAGAGATGTGTCATTTGAGAAAAGATGTGTTATTTTGTTAAGGTTATCTTTTGTCAAAAAAATCACTCACATAGAGTGATTTTCTAAACTTTTAAAAATACATAATTTTATTCATATTTTCCAACAATTTTGAATTTCAATTTTAAAATTGTTTCAAAAAACTTCAAGTTGGTATTTGAACTGGATAGTCCCCTCAATGTGTTGGGGTGTGTGTTAATAAATTGGGGGTAAGAGTTATTTTAATCCTTTTACTACAGTAATATTATTTACAACTTAATGGTTAAAATTACCAACTCACTACTCTTTGACAACCAACTTTCACAATCATCTCTAATGATCACTCCGAGGGGACTATCCAAGTTCAAATACCCACTTTAAGTCTTTTTTTAAAACAAACACATGAACCGTTTTATTTAAATAGTTTTTTTTTACAAAGTGTTAAAATAAAAATGATTCTTAAAAACCTTCTTTTTCCAAGTCAATCAAACACGCCTAATATATAACTTCTTTTATGTCTCTTATCAATGTTTAAAGCATTTATACATCTTAATTCAATTTATATAATATAATAACTTATTTTTCTATTGCGAGCTTGCAAGCTACTCTTGTAAAAAAAAGTTGAAAAAATTAAAATTGACATGAGAAAAAGTTTCTAAACTGATAAAACTGCTGCACTTTGTGTTGGCCTAAGAAAGGAAAGATTTTCCTTCACCAACAATTGAGATTATATAATCTTTCTATGAATGAAAACTAGAATCAGGTGAAATCAACATCAACATTTACAGGACCTTGATTTTGAAAAGGATATTGGCTTACGCTCCTTCGCTTCTCCTGTCTCAAGAATGATAGAAAGGCTACCACTCGAAGGAGTGACCCCAGCATATGACACGTGGCAGTCTTTGTTTCTCCACAACTGGAATTACTTTTTCCATCAACTATATATGTTAAACAATGTGCATGATGGTCAATATTAGAACTAAGTTTCAATTCAAAACAATGTTTTCAAGGATAATACTATAAGATAGTATTTGAGATAGAACTTAAACCAACAAGAAGACCGCTAGCATCTAACCTATAAACAAGCATCTTGTTAATGGCAGATTGTTAGGATCCCGAATAGAAATATGTTGCAATATCTTTCATAAATTACAATTTCAATAGTCTTTTGAGAGGGATATGCCTCACTAGACAATCCCAAGTTAATTGAGTTTTTTATGTGAATGACCTAAATTTCGGATGGTTAATGTTTGCTCCAATTTTTTTAAATAGTGAAGGATGACCCTATGCCATTGTTAAAGGGGTACTAATGTGTTAATTATCTATATTGCCCCTCCGCACCATTAATAAGTGTTCAGAGTGGCGAGTGCGAGTGCGAGTGCGAGCGCAAGCACGATTAAGAGAAATAATACAAACGTGAGTGAGAGATTGAGGAGCATGAGCGATAGGGAGAGTGGGGAGGAGTGTAAGTGAGAAAAGGGAGGAGCGTGAGCGTGGGAGTGTGAGGGAGGAAGAGCCCGATGAGTGAGAGCATTATTGAACTAGGTAAGTTGAATGTGAGTGCAAACGCAACAAAGGGAGGAAGAGCCCTAGCATGTGAGAGCAATATTGTACAGATGAACTTTCACACTCGCTAAAATCACAAGGAGCAGTATGGATAATTAACACGTTTTTAGTACGTTCTAACAATGGCAAGAAGGTCATATTTCATTAGTTCCAAATTTTGGGGCAACAACAATGTAACTAAGGTCATCCATACCAAAAATAAATAAATAAATAAATAAAATAAATCCCTACTATACTATACCCATATAACATCCTACTATTATTTTCAATATATCCCCGATTAGTATTCACACACAAATCTAGTGTAAAAAATGCTTCTAAGTATGGTTTATTACTGTCCGACCCGCAAAAGAGGGAGTATACATATTAAAGGATTGGCTTCTAATTTAGATTATTAATTTCCTCATCCCTTGCTAAGGAGAAACTGCAGGCTAAAAGGATTAATTTATATTTTTTCTGTTTTCCTTTAGTAATTATTCCAGAAAAGCAGATTGAGTAAAGATTGCTACCTGCTTTAGTCGTTCCTTAGATCTCTCGGCCTATGAGAGAAGAAAAAAAGAAAAACGTCAGATGGTTGAAGGAAATATAAGATGACATAAATACAATGACACTCACAATCTTGGGTTTTGAGACTCGAAAATATGACAAGAGAGTTTACAAGTCAAGCAATTAAGTGTGAATAACGATGGCAAAAAACTTTGAACTCAAAATAAAAGTAACAATTTCAAATGGCTATTTGTGATACATATATATCAAGATAGTGAAAAAGATTTATTTTGTAGTTAAACCATTTTTCATTATCTTGCATATATTTGTCCAAGTATTAAAAAGTCAACAATTATGTAATAAACGAAGAGTAAACAGGATGATTAACTCAGCAGGAAAACTGAACCTGATATTTAAACCGAGGTAAATTTTGGAAGATTTCAAAACTCATTGAAATGACTTTGCCATTTTGTGGCTGTAAATGGTCGAGCAAGTAGCATTATAAAGCAAAGCAAAAAGTACACAGTACCTTCTCTTTCAATAATAGCTCGTTCTCTTCCTCAAGTCTCGAAGCTATTAACTCTAACTCAACTTGATGTGCCTAAAAACCACAGAACCACACACAATATATGTTTAAACCTTGGATTTTGAGTCTAATAACTCTATCATTAACACAAATACTTAAATATTGGCATGAGACAATGATTAAACTAGCAGCTAAATACTTAGTTGAATGAAATAGTGGTGGTTGAGCTAAAAACCCAATTTAAAATCTATCCTATGTTACATAAATTTTTTAACCTATCCAACTCTTAAAATTAAAAGAAAGCAACAAAAATAAGAAACACGATATTTACATGAAAATTGAGGAAAACCTAAGAAGCACGAACACGTTAGTTAGGCTAGTGTGTCCATGTTCAACTCACGTCAAACACTTAACATTCTGACACTTATTAGACATGTATTGGATACTTGTTAGTATAATAAATGTGTTAGACATGCATAGAACACTTGTTGAGTAGACTAAAAAGACACATATATGACAATAATAAATAAATTTTGAGCATGAAATATATCAAACTAATTTTTTTGCATATAAATACATCAACCCATTACTTTGAATTTTCTTAGTATAAAATGATATGGCATGTCGCCAAGTCCATGTTATATCCGTATTTGTGCTTCTTAGAGGAATACCATGATTCACTAGAAAGAAATTCTATATGAAAATGTTGTACAATCATGTAGAATTCTCTCTCTGATCTCAATTATAAAAAAGAAGCACGATACCACTCACACAACAAGATTAGTAAGGGTTTCACTTGTTTATAGGATCCATCGAGCATGTTGAGTATCCACAATGAAAAAAATCAATGAGTATTTATAGGATACATGGGCTATTTCCATCTCAATTAGTTTTGGATGAAACATAATGTTATAATAAAGAATCCAACACAGCTAACAACAAATTAAAACTAAAGTTAGAAATTCAACCACCTAATTAAAACTTAAGAGATTAAATGATTTAATCAACAGAAAAAGCTCACTTGTTTCCTTTCTCTGGACCTAGCAGCAGACTCCCTGTTCTTAATCATCCTCCGTTGTCTTTGCAGTGCAGCTTCATCCATTGGTTCCATAGCTGCGCGCCTTCTCTTCCCTCTCCCACTAATGTCAACTCCATTCCCAAACCCAACAGTCTCTTCTTCAACATAAACCCTATCGAAATCCTTTAAACAACTAAACGGATTCAAAATCCTCACATCCTGATCCTGTGGTTTGGCTTGAAGAAAACCCTCCAAGATCATCTCTCCAACAGCCTCCTCCTTCAACTCCTTCCAAAGATCGTCCACAGTTTTAGAAGCAGAAGATGAAGTATCGAACTTAGCATCCATGTCCACAGTGCGGAAATGAGAGGGATTGCGATTGCCGATTAAAGCTACTACAGAATCGACATTGGAGTTGTGGAAATTAAGGGTATCCAATTTTGGTGCTGCAGTGAGGGTTGTTGTTCTAAATACCTGATTTGGTTTCTTCATTGGAGATGGATCCGGATTTCGTGTGTGAAGAAAAGGAGGAGAGTGAAGAAGAAGGAGGAGGAGGAGGCGACAGTTGCGAATTTTTCGAATTCAGTGGCGCCATTTCGCTGAATTCAGTGCTCAAACTCAAAGATCTTCGTGCGGATTTTCAAAACGAGATAATCGATAAAAAAAAAACTAACAGCCAAATGATTTTTGGAAAATTCAACAAAATGACCCAAAAAGCAAAAACTTTTTTACGAGTGACCTCTTTCTAAAACCTTGTTTTTTATTTACCGACATATTAAATATCACTTTTACCCTCAATATTAAATATTTTCTCAAGTATTTCTTCAATCTCTTTTGTTTTTCCCTTCCAACGACAAACGAAAATTCAAAGTTATTTAAAACTAAAGATACTTTAACATTTTGCTTACTTTATAAGTGTGGATGGAAATAACGCGAAAAATCTTACGAAAACGAATGGTCATTTAGTTAAATCGGAGTTGTATCGACAAATATATAAAAAAAACAAAATTATTATTCGTGCAGAAAAAGTATGCAATCGCTTACATCAGCTTATACGATCGCTTACATCAACATAGGTGATCGCTTACATCAGCGTATGCAATCGCTGACATCAACATAAGCGATTGCTTACATCAGCCTATGTGATTGCTCAGTTTTTGTTTTGCAATTTTGTTTTGGTCATTTCTTCGTCGATACAATTCCATTTTTGCTAAATGACCACTAGTTTTCATACATTTTTTTGCGTTCTTTCCAACCATGCATGTAAATTGAACAAAAACCTAAAAAATCTTCGAGTTTATTACTATAAAAGTAAATTTTATCTAACTTTAAATGCTATAATGTCATTTATGTTCATTATTTTTTAGTATTTTGCTCAATTTATAAGCATAATCTGAAAGAACACGAAAAAACGTATGAAAATGAGTGGTCATTTAGCTAAAATGAAGTTGTATCGACAAAGATATAACAAAAACAAAATTATTGTGCATGCAGAAAAGGTGGACGATCGCTTACATCATGGGACGCGATCGTTTTGCAATTTTGTTTTTGTTATATATTTGTCGATAAAACTTCATTTTAGCAAAATGACCACTCATTTTCATAAGTTTTTTTCTATTCTTTCTGATTATGTTTATAAATGGAGCAAAATACTAAAAAATAATGAACATAAATGGCACTATAGTATTTAAAGTTAGATAAAATTTACTTTTATAGTAATAAACTTGAAGATTATTTAAGTTTTTGTTCAATTTACATACATGGTTTAAAAGATCACAAAAAAAACGTATAAAAACGAGTAGTCATTTAGCAAAAACGGAGTTGTATGGATGAAGATATGACCAAAACAAAATTGCAAAACAAAAATTGAGCGATCGCATAAGCTGATATAAACAATCGCATAGGCTGATGTAAGCGATCGCATACGCTGATGTAAGCGATTGCACATTTTTTCTGCGCGAATGATAATTTTATTTTGTCATATCTTTGTCGATACAACTCTGATTTAACTAAATGACCACTCATTTTCGTACAATTTTTCGCGTTCTTTCCAACCATGCTTATAAAGTAAGCAAAATGTTAAAGTATCTTTAGTTTTAAATGACTTTGAATTTTCATTTGTCGTTGGAAGGGAAAAGCAAAAGAGAGGGAAGAAATACATGAGGAGAAAACATTTAATATTGAGGGTAAAAGTGGTATTTCATATGTCAAAAGGGTTCATAACAAACCAGTTTTTAGAAAGAGTTTACCCATAGAAAAGTTTTTGCTTTTTTAGTCATTTTGTTCAATTTTCCCATGATTGTTGCCCCACCTTTTTAAACCTAACAATTTTGACATTTTGTTTACATGTATTTTTACAAAATTACCCTTACTTTTTCTCTCTTCCTTCATCTTCCTTCCATTTTTCTTTTTTCTTTTTCCTTCCTTCTCTATCTCCCTCTTTTCATTCGGTCTTTTGGTTTTCTTCTCTAACGAGACCACGCACTAGCTTTGGCGAGGCGACCAACTCCGGCGAGTCCACATGTTTCTTCTCCCACCGACTTCCTCTTCTCTCTTTTCCATTTGTGTTGCAAAGCCAAACTGAGTGCCAAAGAGCAAGATCGTGTGCCGAAGAGCGAGACCAAGCATTAGAGAGCAAGACGGTTAGAGAAAGGGAGGGAGGAAGCAATTCGTGAGAGAGGAAGGGAGAGAGAGAGTTGAATCCGTGTGCGTAAGGTTTCTTTTTTATAATTTCACTTGATTTAACGTGTCAAAAAATATCATTTTCAAAAAGTACTCCAAATCGCATTCCTCTAAATTTGGGTCATCCATCTTGCCAACCCTATGAAAACTTGCTCAAAATTTTCAAATTTTTGTTATTTTAGACATCGAGCACGAAAAGTTTTGAGCACTACCACTCAAAGAATTAATTATTTCCGTTGATACTAAGTTCGAAAATTATTTATTTAGTCCAATATGAATAAAAAAATAATTCTAACAATATCCATTGAGAAGTAAAAATAATTTAATTATTAATCTAAATAAATTTTATAATTTTTTTTATTTTATAGAAATATTCATAGATATCAATAATTGAATCTCCAATACCTGCATATTTTTCTTATTTGACCCGTCATTTAATAATTCATTATTTTATTTTATGTTCTCACACAAATATGAAATGCTTATTTTACTATAACAAATGGATGAGGCGTAGTATCATGAATATAATAGTAAAGATCACAAAATGGTACAAATATGCTTCCAGCGATTGATCAAAAGATTTCATTACACAGTGGACACGTGTACAATATTGATTGAGCACAAAATATTTCTAAAATAGAAAGAACAATGTTTTAGAAATAACAATGTGGAGTGATCACACATAAAAAAAAATTAAAATTAAAATATTTCAAAATATAAGTAAGAAAAATTTGTCATGTAGCAAATAATGATAGAAGAATTTACCGAAATGCACAACAATAGGTGCAGTCAGAATGCACCTAAGTATTTTTCAAATAAAAAGAATAAACACATAGAACAAAGTCCAAAATATAAAATAACATTCAATAAATCACCCTAGCATCTTCTCGCAAGAGAATGGTTCTTCATGAGAACTATGAGCTTGGTACGAAGTTCAATGAACTCCAAGGCAGGCAAGACCTTAATCATTATACCAATAAGCAGCTCATTAGAGGGAACAATTCGAACAACTAGTTGTTTCTGAGTAACATGTTTATGAATAAAATGGTGGTTGATTTCAATGTGTTTGGTTCGATTGTATGAAGAAAACATCTCATTTTCCGACAAACAAATTGTACCCATATAAGTTCAATTGTTGCATTAAACAACTTACAATATTCTAATTCAACACTTGAGCAAGAAACATGTTTTTTTAGGACTTCCAAAAAATCAGATACGAACTAACAAAGACACAAAATTCACTAACTTATTAAATCATCAGAGCGATCAACCTAACCTAAGTAAAGGCTTAATAAGGAGACTTTTGTAAATGAAATACTAAGAGAATATGACCATTTTAAATACCTCAACAGTCTTTAATATGGGAAGACTCTGGAGCATAGAAGAACCTGACATAGTTTGTTCATAGAGGAACTAATGCCTAGTCAGGCTCAAAGTGCAATAATGAAAAGCTTCTACTAAATGATCATATCCAAAGGCAACCATTATGTATTGACATAGGGAACCAACCATCATCAAAGATTATTAATGCATCTTTGACCTATGTTAAATCAACTTATTTCATAAACTCATTTTTTCAAAAGCTATTTTAAGTGGTTGTTAAACACTCCGTATTTTTGCAAAATGATTTTTTTTTCAAAATTAAACATTTAAAAAGTTAAACCGAACACACTCTAGATCTAAGAAAGCAGAAAAGTGTTGGATGAATGATTGATTGTTTGATGATTTTCAAGCTTTGAGGTGCTATTTATAGCTGTGGAAGTCTTCAATCAACCTTTAATGCCTTGAGATCGTTTGCTATTAATTTCAACAGCAATTGGGCAATCAAATTAGATTTAGAAAACATAATGTTAAAGGGTCCAGCGAATGGATGACCCAAAAATGGGAGAGGAAATGAAAGTTGCCCCACCTTTTAAATTCGAGGTTTTTTTACCCTTTGTTGACGTCACTTTCGGGTGAAATTACAAAATGGAACCTCGTGCATGCAGATTGACCTTTACTTTCACTCTTCGCTCTCCTCACTCTCTCAACTTTTTTTTTTCTGTCGATTTCTCGCACTCTCACCCTCCCGCACTCTCGCTCTCCTACCCTCTCGCTCTCTAACTCTCGCTTAATATCATTCTGCATCACAAATTGAAACAAGAGAGAAGAAAAAGTCGACTGAAGTTACTCGGGTGGACTCACTGGAAAAGAAGAAGAAGGAGAAAAAATGGAAACAAAAAAAAAGAACTTCATTGAAGCCGGTTTGAAGAAGAAGGAGAAAAAAAAAAGAAGAAAAAAAGAAAAAAGAAAAACATAGAAGATAAAAGAAGAAAGTGAGGGTAATTTTGTAAACTTGTTTGAAAATTATGTAAGCAAAAGGTAAAAAATCTTAATCTTAAGTCTTAAAAAATGGGAGTTTTAATCAATTATCTCCTTGTTAAATCCCATGATTTAAGCAATATATCGATCTTGTCTAGTTGCGGACACAATGATCGTGCAATTGGGGCGAAAATTGACTTGAGTCTTCAAACACTCTACAACACCTTGTTGGCACAAACGGGACACATCTTCGAACATGATGCTTCCACAAATGGGACGCATCTTTGCTTGTTTCTAAGTCTTCTATTTTTTCTTACAGCCGCAACCTCCACACAATTGAATTTGAAATATGAGTTTTTGCAAAATAACCTCAAAACATCAAAACTAACAAAAATAACTCAATTATCCACAAATTATTTTCGTTTTACAAATCGTGCCTTATACTTGTTTTTACTTAAATTTGCTATTTTTGGTGTGACTTGCATCCCAAGACACTAATACGCAATGGAGCATTACAGGTTGGAAGAGAGTTGAGGCAAACACGCTACAGAATGATTTCATTTTCGTTTTTTGAGGAATAGAAAGAGCCCAGATCCTCTTCCAAAATTTTCTTTAATGTCATGATTTGAAGAGGACAAAACTTCCGGGGACGTAGCCTAAGCCAGCTTCTACCCGCTTTTCACATGGTAGATTCTCTTTTTATCATAATGCCAAAGAAAACCATTAGGTTGAGGAGGAGAGCAAAGGGGAATATTCCTGATGATCTCAACATCATCGATCAGAGCCTGAGGCCAATGCCCATCAATGATAAGATTATCCACCATAGGCATAGAGGGGATGCGAGAAAGAAAGAAGCATGAACGTAGTTTCTCTAGGAATCCACTGATAAAGAGTAAACGTCAATAAATCAATTGTCCCCAATTCTATGGAATCTAGTAGAGGGTTATATTTGTGGGTTTTATTCTTCTTAAGCGACAATAATTCTTTTTGTGATAACTTAAAGGCTAATAGGATGTTTATTATTGAAATATTACATGCGTTTAGGTTTGGTTGTGTTTATTTTGTGATTGTGGTTAGATAATTGATACAGGAAAAAATTAAAAAAAAAAAATTAATCTGAAAAAAAATTTGGTGAACCAACAAAAGGTTGAAAAGCTTTGTTTTTTAAAAACGGTCAAATTTCATTTCTCCAGAATTTTTTAGGTCACCTGCACAGAAATCCTGAAAAAGAAAAAATAAATGAGATTTTAGAGAGATTTTTACACTGCTCTTTAATAAAATTGGTAGATGAATTTCAGTGGTGAAAATGGACACATCACACAGCCGTCAAGAACCACACAGACACAAACTTGAAGCCTCATGAGCATCAGTATTGTTGGCCCATTTGAGCTGACTGCACAACTATGTCCATTTATCCAAATTGGCATTCTATTCTAAAGATTATCATTGTCTTTCTTTTATGTCTCGGATTCAAACAAATTACCATAATTTGTTTCCCACAAAATCATTTGACATCCAATAATCACCTAACTCGTCTTTACGAGTAAATAAAAGTATAATCAGCTTGTCTCTGCTCATATTTTAGGCCAAAGAATTGTTAATACAGAAGCAAGAGAAAAAAAGGGACAAACAAACTGGTGATTAGAAAAAATAGTATTTAAACTCAGCCCATAATCTCATATACAGAACCTAAAATGTTGAGGCAATACATATACATAAATAAGTAAAAAGAAGCAGTCATGCTTAATCAGATTATATGGTAAATAACAATATTTCCCAAGATGCATCTTCAATACAAACTGACCTGAGATTTCTAACTGCTACTCCAAGAGACCATGCTGTTGACATGAGGAAAAACACAACCCGATGACAGACCGAGTCGTTTTTGATCCTTAACTTTAGTAATCGATCGCAATTCAAAGTCGTAGATGTAAAACAAACCATCTTTTGATTTGAAAATGAGGTCTCCTCTTATTCTTAAACTTAACAGGGGAACCATGTCCATTCTGCAACCTATGTTGATGCTATGTTGCTTTATCCATACTTCCCCAGACAACCCCTTCAAGATCCAAATGTCGGTGTGGGTTTCCCGATGACTGACATAGCTTAGAGAAGAGCCAATTTCAACAATTCCATCATACATATTGCAACTGTTTGGAAGTGGTATCGTTTGAAACTTTTCATTATCGGTTTCCAATGATACGATGCAATCGCTGTGATTAACTTGTGGGATCCAGTGGAGAGCTCCTATGGCTTCAACAGGTCTATATCCAAGCCAACCAAAGAGACCAAAAGAAGGTCCATCAATAGCTCTCCACTTTTCAGTCCCAAGAATAAATATCTCGCAACTAATATACATCAATGCATCGCGAAACAAGTGAATGACTTTGTATCGGCCTGAAACATTGTCATATGCAAATCCATAAGATTCATTATGTGATGAATTCAAAGTTCCTGGTGGAAGAGCAGTTAGCTTCCTGGTCACTGGATTAATAACTATCAGCCCTCCTCTCTTCAATTTGTTATCAAGCAATACCAAACCACTGCAGGTCGCTCGAATCTGTCCAAAGCAACTTAAACTGTATTCTCCTACATTGCTAATTCCGTCTTGAAATTCCAAAAACTGAAAGAACGTCTTTGAGGTGGGCTCCAAGTTATGGAATAGAGAGAGAGATTCATTAGACTGCATATACTTTGCTTCAACTGAGAGGGTGTTTAATTTTCCAGAATGTGGGAGTGACGAAGTAAAATGGGGGTAAGTTTCATCATAACGAGTTGGTGCAGTGAAGATCAAAACCGATTCGGAACGACTGAGATGAGTCTCAACAAATGTGGGGCTGCATATGATCTTAAACCAGTGCTTGCAAACAAACATTGACCTATGAAGTGAGTCAAGTGGGAGTCTAATAAGGATGTTTGAAACACAATCCTCATGAACATAGGGAATAAAAGACTCTTGTTGCTTCCTTTTCTCTTCTACATTCCTAACCAATTCACTTTCTTTAGCTGATCTTGACATACTTGCAATTCTTTTACAAGTTGACTCCTCCATCATACTTGATGCTTGCACACCAGACAAATGCGGCCTGAGAACCATGGAAAGATGAACTGCCTTTTGAGTTCTCTTCTTCTCAACAAGAATATAAACTCAAAACTGACAATTATGGATTTCACCAGCATTAGTCCCTAGTTTGCAAAACAACTTTTCTATCTGTACAATTTACACCATGTTTCTAAAAGAACAAGTAGTTCGAAACATGTGCACAGCTACAAAAGGTTAAATATACAATAACTTACTTATCAGTATAAGCTTTTGAGTTCATAACGGTATCGAAATAGGGTCTGAGGTCCAAACCACATTAATGTCATTCTTTTTCATTATTAAGTATCAATTGTCACATATGTTGAGTCCTATGCTAAAAATCAAATACGCCATAATCTATCCATTTGAGTATGGTAGTGATTTAACTATCACTGAACAGGAAAGTTACACATTGAGCCTTGACTTACTCCTTTCCAGTCCACAGTTTCTAAACAACGAGAGAATCAAAAGCACTACAAATTACAGTGAAATTCCGAACCATCACAAAAACATTTCCTGAAGACCAACACGAGGGCAGGGAATTACACAAGAGAAACAATTAATCCCAAAATTCAGCCCGATCACACACATCCACACCAGAGAAAAGAAACAATCGGAAAGAAAATGCAAAAAGTAGAAGAAATTCCAGGGTCAGACGGCGAAAATAAAAACAAGGAGTCAATAATCGAGAAAAACGAAAAACAACAACAACCCAGTAAGAGAAATGAGAGTATATTCACCTGAAAATCGAGGAATAAAAGGACAAAGCCGTCGGGAAGAGGCTCTGATGACGACGATCGAGTGAGAAGATCAGTTCGTGCTGCCCAGATACTTTTATTGGGAGGCTGGTTCGTCATAGATGTCATCACGCGAAGAAATATTGTAATATTTAGGAATTGACTTGCAGTGACCGATTATTACGCGAAGTTCCTATTTCCCTTTTGGAAAAAGGAGGCCGAGCCGAGTCCACAATTTACAGCGGTTAAGAGTGACACAATTTTAGTTGATATTGATATAAGTTATGTATGCCTGCCATCCATCCCTGCTACATGGATATCACATATTATCTAACTTATTAATTTAAATTTTTGGGTAAATCGATTATTTAACATATATGAATATTAGTCTATCACTTCCTGAAGACGATATTTTCTTATCATTTTATATAGAAATATCATTCGGTTGATGAGAGACTTTTATCTTGTTCATAATTGATTTTTTATGTAGATGTATCACTAATTAAAGTTTATCATTGATAGAAGTCTATCATTGATTTGTCATGTAAAATTACTTGTGAGATTTTTTTTCCTTGCTCCCAATTGACTTT
This sequence comes from Citrullus mucosospermus, assembly GCA_030954485.1. Taxonomy (NCBI): domain Eukaryota; kingdom Viridiplantae; phylum Streptophyta; class Magnoliopsida; order Cucurbitales; family Cucurbitaceae; genus Citrullus; species Citrullus mucosospermus. The sequence continues at coordinate 9,420,790 of CM062063.1, read as the reverse complement.
GTCCTATTAGTGAGACTCCAAATCTTCCATTGATAGGATAATATTTCCTTCAAATATCATAGATGAATACAATATATGAATAAAGTCTATCATTTATTGATTGATATCACAAATTAACATCCGTCTATAATAGCTATGGAAAAAAATCACCACGATGTTACACTTTGGCTTTTCTCTACCCTACCTATTGAATTGTAGAAAAATATAAAGTTTATGCATGTTGTATATCAATTATAGGTTTCTATTGATAAACTACATGTATCTTGATTGAATTCCATAAATGATAGATGACTATCAATGATAGACTTCAATTGACAATAGACTCCTATCACTAATGGACTTCATTTAATGATAAGAGTTTGTCAATCACTCATCAACTTTGTTCATAATCCAAGTCTATTAGTGAGAAATTCCCTATCACTTATTAAAGTATATTAATGGTATGAGACAATAAGAGTAGAAACTCAACCAGAAAAACTAGAAACTCGATTCTCACATACTAAAAAAATTATGAAAACCACATTTAGACTAAGATTGTGAGCTAATAAAAAACTCGGTTAATTAAAAGAAAAAAAAAACTTAGTTGATAAAAATGGCTACATAAAAAACTTAATTGACAAAAAAAGAAATTTAGTTGATAAAAAATGGTTAAAAAAAACTATGAACTCATAAAAAACTTTGTTGAAAAAAAAAAAAAAACTCAGTCCAGAAAAATGTGGAAAGAAATGGATTTAGGCTAAATTTGTGTGTCAATTATTTGTATTCAAATTGTATATTAAGGAGCTTTTAGATTTTTCACATTGATTTTGTCATATTTACAAATAAATTGATACACATTTTGCTATATTTGTAAATATTTTAGTTCATTTTGCTATATTTGAAAACAACCAAAATAATTAATTAATTATAAAATATAAAAAAATAATTAATTATGATTATTGAAAAATAAATTTTTATATTAGTTTAATTTAACTAATTAAATATATTTAAGATTTTGTTTAACAAAATCAGTAAAGTAAGAAATTGCATTCATTTGTAAAATTGAATTAAGTAAATATTTCAACAAAATATTATTGAGCTATTTTAGTTAATATGAGTTATTCTAGTAAATAATTATTGAGTTATTCTAGTAAATAATCAATTGCATTGATTTTGGTAAATTAATATTGGTTAGTTATAATTAATTAAATATATTCAAAATCTAATTAATTAATGAAGTATATTGGTTAGTTCTAATTGGTAAATTAGAATTTTAGCATGAGTTTTCACACGAAACAAGTCAAAGAGTTTAAATCGATAGAATTAAAATTTAGAGTATAAATTGATATTTTTTAATAATTTATTTATTTTAAAAATGATTTTTGTATCTCCTAGGATGCATTCCCATGTATGAATCCTAACATTTTACCGTCCCACTATTCTTTTATTATTATTATTATTTAAGTGTGCACATTCTAATAGATCAGCCATACGATCATCATGTTACTACTGCAGTAACTTTGTATGCGATGTAGATTAGAATTCATACAGAGCGGATTCAATCTTAAAAGCGCTTTTCACCCGTACAAAAAACTCGTCTCAGATAGTGAAGCTCAACAATCACAAAGTCGTTCCATTTCTTTTGGCGTGTTCTTGTAAGTTATAGCGATGATTTTTCTTTCTTCTTCTCTCTTCGTTGACTTCTAGCTGATCTGCTATGTATTTCTCGTAGTGTGGAAGATGGAAAGAACGCATGACGATAGCACCAAAGGTTTAATCCGTGTTCTTTTTTGTGGGTCTCATTTTGCTAGTTCTCATAATTATACCAAAGAATACTTGCAAAAGTATCCGTTCGTTCAGGTACAATTAATAATTTTCATTCAATTTTCTTTTTCTTTCTCTCTGTGAATACGATGTGTTATGCTAATCAACCAACCGATGGTAATCTGCTTTTCAGATAGTTCATTAGTTTTGCAGATGTGCCAATATCTTTTCCACTTAGGTTATTGTGTAACCATATTTTAGAATTGGTATTTTTTTCTTTTTCTTTTTTGTAATTTTCTTCCGATGATTTTGTTTTGGATAATTGAGTGTTTGAGATAGATTGCATATTCCTTTTATAATCCTCTAAAGAATAATCGTTTTGTTGTTCCTGTAATTCTAGTGTTTGAACATTTTGCTATGAACCCCCTTCTCTATATTCTTTGTATAGGAAGATGTTGGTTTGTTTCAGAATCTATGCTCAAAATGTAATTCATTTTATTCCCCTTGCCAAATTTTGTGGAAGAAATAATTTGCTCTTTTATTTTTTTTAATAGGGGTTTCATGTTTGTTTTGTACTTATATTTATATTTTTTTTTTTAACTTGTTTCTAAGATTTGTAATTGAATCGATGGTAAAACAAGGCTTACAAGCTCTCCAAATTCATTATCCTTAGGATAAACCTTAGCAAGCTCAATGTCTTACAAACTGGATTGCTCATTATTAGAAAGAATAGTCATAACATCTTCAAAAGACTCTTCATCAGCTCTCAAGCTTGGATGGCTGTCATATTAATGAATGTTAGAAGCAAAACAACTAACCCTAACATCATCCTCTTTGAAAATCTCATAATCGTCTTTCTCCAAAGGTTTTTGAATGGAGTTATCATTTTTTGAGTAATTATTATTATTATTATTATTAACTTTTTGTAAGAAACCGAGCTTTCCTTAAGAGAAACAAAAGAATGTACAAGGGCATAAAGAAAAACAAGTCCAACAAAGAAGAGAGACCCAGACAAACTAGAAAAAGAAAATAAAATTAAAAAAATAAAAAGAAGAAGAAGAAGAAGAAGAGAAAACTACAAAGAAAACTATAATCCAATAAAATCATTTGTACAGTGAATTATACCACGAGAAAGAGGGGGACTAATTTTTGAAATAAGAAGCTTCGCTTAGCTTTTGGAGTTGAAAAGACCTAGTTGCAACATAATTTAGATGATGAGATAATTAGATTTATGTTGATGAATGTGTTTTATAATTTGTAAGAATATGAATGCTGCCCTAATCTTTTGTTAACCATCTTCATTCTTCATTTATTTAAAAATGGTAGGTTGATGTCGTTCCATCTGAGGATGTACCTAAAGTTATTACCAACTACCACATCTGCATTCCTAAAATGATGAAGTTTGATTTTGATTTGATCTCTTTAGCAAGCCAGATGAAGCTCATAGTGCAGTTCGGTGTTGGCCTTGATGGTTGTTACCATGTTCTTTTCTTTTCAACATGTATGAGCCTCTTGTCCTGTTTTAAAAAATAAACTTAATAATTGAAGGTGTGGACGTTGATGCTGCCACAAAATTTGGAATCAAAGTTGCCAGGATACCGAGTGGAGTAACTGGAAATGCAATGTCATGTGCAGAAATGGCCATATACCTAATGTTAGGCCTACTTCGCAGGCAGGTAAAATTATATTTATCCTGGTAAATATCTTCTGCTAGATGTTATTAGTTAGAGTCAAGGAGAGTTGCTTGCTGTAATCTAAAAAGCCCTTGTATTTTAGTCATGTAACCTGAACTTTCTCAAAGTATATCAATAAGCTGTATAAACAGTTTCTCATTATTCAGTTTGTTATAAGCTAAGCTATAGTCCCAATTTAGAGAGTCACTGGTTGAGCGCTAGATAAAGGGTGGGTGAGAGTTTTGGAGATGGTAATGATAGATGCTGGCAATGCCAATCAGATCTCATCAAAGTTGAATTCAAGGCCTTTAGAATTTCTTTTAATGTGGAGTTTGGTGGAGGAAGGGTTAGGATGGTGGAAAGGGAGAGACTTGTGGCTTCAATCTGCGTCCCATTAGTTTTGGCTTGTTGGATGGGCAAGTGGAGTGTATGAAATCTGTTAATAATCTGCGTCCAATTAGTTTTCTCTCCACTCTCCCTTTTGTAATTTCAACCATCAATGAAATCTTTTCTTATAAGTTCTAAAAAAAATAAGAGTAATATTTGGATGCATCTTGAGATGCATAATCTTTGTGCATCCCACTCTAATCATACACAAAAAAATTAAAAAATATTTTAGAAAAGAAGTGAGGAAGAGCTTGTCATGTGGCAAACTATAGTTGGAGAGTTAGGTGGGATGTACAAAGATGGGTGTAGCCTAGGATGTACCTAAGTATTTTTAAAAAAATAATAATAAAATGAAATATCTAGTAGGTTTTGTGTTTGTTAGTTTATGTAAACTAATGGTGATTTTACATAATTGAGTGTACTTTAAATTGGGGGGTTGTCTTTGTTTACATGGTCTTTTTCAGAATTGTGAATTTTACTTCTTTCTCTATGTTATGCGATTGTCACTTTCCATTAAATGTCTCTTTTTAAAAATACAATTACTCATTTATTTCATAGTCATTATATGTCTGTATGGTATGTATTTTTCAGAAAGAGATGCAGATTGCAGTTGACCATAGAAAGCTTGGAGAGCCAACTGGTGATACACTCCTTGGAAAAACAGTAACTCTCGCTCTCTCTTTCTCACTCTTTAGGTTGTTACAGCCTAGGTTTAGGATGCAAAAAAATTGTTGCAGTGAAAAGGTCTAATGTATGCTGAATTGTTGGAAGTTAATGTATTTGATAGCAACAAGGTCTAATGTATGCTGAATTGCTTTTAAGTGGATATATGGAGAACTCAAAGGAGATGCTTCTTCTTTCTGCAATGGAAAAATTGCACAAATTGAAAGAAATTATGATGTTCAGATTTACTTTACCAGAAAGGAGAAAAGGTTTGAAAGGCTTTTCCAATAGTGAGTTTTGGGGAGACCAAGATGATAGGAGAAGTGCTTTGGGTTATATTTTCATGCTGGGTTTGGTAGCTATTTCATGATCCCTTAAGAAGCACTACAACTTAAGCTGATTAAGTTGAAACAATGCCATGTGCTTGTGAATTTGTTAAAAGAGATTCTTGAAGAGTTGCACTTCTAACAAGTAGAAGCTATGGTCATTTATTGTATAACAATTAAACAAATCATCGATGCAGTTAAAGCTCTAATTTCAAATTTGTGTTTAGAACGAACAAGCAAATTCATGGGTATGATCATTTTGAATAAGCTAGACTTGGCTTTTCAATAGTGTTCCTTTTCCAAGCACTTCTTTGGTTTTTCTTTACGAGAAATTTGTTAGCATTGCAAGCTTTTATCTTTTCACTTTAATTCTATTTTATCTTTATTTGTTTGTTTGATTCTCTTTCACTCCCTCTGGGAGTTTATAATCTTTTGAGCATTAGACTCTTCATAACTTCAATGAAAAGTTTAATTTCTTGTTTTAAGAAAAAATCAAGTTTTGAAAAAAAAAAAATTGCATTGACAAAGGATACACATCAACAAAAAGCATCATTACTCAAAAGACCTTGGAAATGGTGGAGTCATAAATTTGAGCTACAAACTACTACGAAAGTGAATAAAATTGCTAATATTTTGTAATTTTCTGCATTTCAGAATTTCAGAAGAAAACCTTTACGTTAGGAGTTTTTACTAATCTATACTTTAGGGAGATTGTTGGAATTATTTGGTTAAGTCAAATTGCCCTAGTCAATGCCTTCTCCAGTTGGTCAACATGACTTGTACCACAATCAGGAAATAGTCGACTTTAAATGAATTTGATTGCATTTGTGAGCACGAGTATAGCTCAAGCATTCTTATTTTTTCTAAGAGATCATAGGTTTGAATCTTTCATCACACCAACGAGTCAATGACGTAATATCGTCAATGAATTTTATTAAACTCATTTTTCTGTCAACCTTTAAGAGAAGTAAATTTTTACTTCTGTAGGTTTTTATCTTGGGCTTTGGGAACATTGGTCTGGAATTAGCGAAGCGCTTGCGCCCATTCGGTGTAAGAATTATTGCCACAAAACGCAGTTGGACAGAAAACTCTAGCCAGTTGAATGGTAATAATAGTAGAAGATGATACTTTTTACTGTTTCAGCTCTTACTCATTGGGGTCAATACCATTTCATAAAGGTGTGAGTGATGATCTTGTCGATGAGAAAGGTGCTCACGAGGACATTCACAAATTTGCGAGCATTGCAGACATTGTTGTTTGTTGTTTGTGTCTCAATAGCGAAACGGTAAGACTGCGTCTTTGGTTACTTTTTTCTTGCCTCTGTATAAATGATCATTGTAGAAACTATGTTTTAGGCATCATTAGATATAGATTGTCAATCTCCTTAATTAGTTTCTGGTTCCCATCCCTGTTGATTGATCATCCATATGCTTCACTTCTACATAAATAACTATATTCTCCCTCCATCCTTTTCACGTGATGACTTTTGTCAAGTGATATTTGCATCTTTGGCCTTCTAAAAGTTTTCTGTCGGCAAGGCTTAGAACTTAAAACATGTACACTGTTTTATTTTCTGCATGTTCTGTTACTGTATTTTATGCCCTCTTTTTTGTTATTTGGTTAAGCTAAATCATTGTGGGAAGTTAAGTACCAAGTTTTATGACAACTCAACTTTCTAGTAGTGGTTGTTCTATCAATACCTTCCAGAAACATTAGTGACTTATTCTCTGAACGTGTCTAGTGATTCTACTTTCAGGTCGGCATCGTGAACAAGTCATTCTTATCTTCAATGAGAAAGGTTTGTGGTTCAAGTAGTAAAATGAATGAAGTACCAAAAACTCTCAATTGCTATTTTTACTTGATAAATATTTTGTATGCTTTAATTTAGTGTCTAATTACAGGGTTCACTTTTGGTAAATGTTGCTAGAGGTCGTCTCCTGGATTATCAGTCCACTTTACAATCCCTTGAGTCTGGTCACTTAGGAGGCTTGGGACTTGATGTTGCTTGGACTGAGCCATTTGACCCAAATGACCCTATTTTGAAGTTCAATAATGTGATCTTCACTCCTCATGTTGCTGGAGTTACTGAACACTCTTATCGGTCCATGGCTAAGGTATTGCATCGGTATTTTTTTTAATAGTGTCGTAACAATGGTTCTGTTTATTGTGGTTGTTCATAATCCATTATTTGAGCCTTTCCATAAGTCCCTTATAGTAAATAGTGGAAAGCTGATGTAGTTCATTAGTGTAGCCTAGCACACATAGAATAAAGGAGAAATATATATTCTAGTCCCTATTGTTTGTCTCATTTTCAAAATTTTGTCCCTAATCTTTTAAATTTTAAATCTTATATTTTATATATTTAAATTAAAATTTTGTCACTATGACTAAGCATTAGAAAAAGAATGATGTGCGAATTTAACAGTTATTCTTCATGAAGTTATCAATTTGACTTAGATTAGATATAAAATATATGAATAAATAAAGAATGAAATAGAAACTTTAACTCATAAATTAAGGACTAATTTATGTGTTTAACTTGGAGTAAATATGTTATAGCATGAAAACATATCATGTACCATTGTCCTAGTGGTAAACAGATGGACATGACTTTGACAAAAGGCTAAGAGGTCATGGGTTAAATTCATGGTGACCACCTATGTAGGGTACCTAGGAATTAAGACTTAATATCGTACCAATTTCCTTGACACCCAAATCTTGTAGGATTAGGCGGGTTGTCGCGTGAAATTAGTCAAGGGCACGTAAACTAGTCTAGAAACTCATGGATAGGCAAAAAAAAAAAAAAAAAAAAAAATCCCTTGTAGCTTGTTTAGGATTTTTTAAGTTTTCTCACAGGAAAATGGGTTTTCCTTTTTTCTTCTTCTTCTTCTTTTATATATATATATATATTAATTCAACCTCTTTGTGAAGTCTGATTTATGAATGTGATATCTTGGTTAACTGCTTCAAGGTAAAGGTTTGGTTTTAAGGAATGGCTGAAACTATCACATAACAGTATCTTTGACTCCAATGCTGATAAAAGTTGTTATCATTTATGTAGTATGCTATATACTTCTAAATTCATAGTCGTAATGACGGTTACCATTAATGTCGGGCAAGACCCTGTAGCAGCTCATTATTCACTTTAATTACACATTATAGGCTTGATCAACATTTCTTTCTATTATTGAATTAAGACGACGGAGTCACGAATAGCAAATAATATTTGAAACCTTGATTTTGCCTTCATCATTCTCCTCAGTCATATAACCAGTTAACTGAGGATTGATATGCTCTCTACATGAACTGCAGGTTATAGGGGATGTTGCCCTTCAAATTCATGCTGGATCTCCCATGACAGGGATCGAGTTTGCCAATTAATTTGTTCCACCTGGCCGGCCAGTACAGAAAAAAAAAATTCTTGTCCTTTAAAACAATTTTCTTCTAGTTACAATAATAATAAAATGTTTCAGAAACCCCATCCCTATTGAGTTGTCAAGTATGTATACCGATTTTGCAATGTCGATCACCTCCAATCCTCGAGGACTGCAGCTCCCAGCCCTGTGACCACACAATGCCTGCCAAGACTTGCATTGTCATTTATTGTCATATCTGTTGTTTTTCTTTTTCCTTTGCTGTCCACATTGATTAGGAAACTGCTTCCTGTGGTTAGATGCGTGGGGCAGAGGGCTCGTTGTACCCCTTTTCTTGATCTAGCCTTTTTCTTAGAATTAGATGTATTCTCCTTTGGTATATGTTATTTTTGAGAAAGCTAGGAATCTAACCCAGCGAAGAAAACACCTATGACTAAGTTAGCCACACTAGCACCAAGCAAGAAACGGGTGGACCAAAGTATTGTGAGATCATGCTGGAACGATGGGGTGCTTGGGATTTATCGAAGTAGGGATTCGCAGGTGAAAATAAGAGAACTGGGTTGAATAGGAATTGATTACAAAACTGTAGGCTGAACTTTGAAGCTCCAAGGTTGGCCTCCCTGTTTCCTATTCCAATCAAAAAGCAGTTATTTGACAGCTTGAAGTTGATAAGACTTTGATTCTAAATCACTGAATCTTGCATCCAACCATAGTCTTTTTTGTACAGCAGAAGGAATGTGGTTAGTTGAACCGATTTCAAAGGCTTGATAAAGTTTTGGCATGACACACGCGTGGGAGGGGGAGGGTTAGCAAGGGAAGGACACGACGAGGGATGTTGTGTTATGGTCTATTGGAGAACTCAGATGAGAATGTTGGAGGACCAGAACTCATTGTGTCGCCACACTTCAACGCTACAGATGTTGAGTCATTAAGATGAGGGGCAAATTCATGGCCTTTTGGAATAATACTTCTAGGAATAAGGTAGTTTTAAGTTTAGTTCGAAATGGTTTTTAATAATGTGGATTCTTTTGAAATGTTTAAAAACCTCAAGGATTACATTAGCTTGGAGACTTGAAAGATGAAATGAATCTGTGAATAATACTTCAAAGGCAAATTGTATTTATTGTTATAAACATATTTTATTGCCTCTTTTTTAGTATATAAAATGTTAAAAATGAAAATATTTTTAATATTATTTGAGCATAATTATTAGTATAAAATGTTGAATCAACATTTTGTCATTGCAGTTAATTGGGTAATAGTTGCAAGGTTCCAACATGAACATTCACCTTGTAGCACATTTCTATTGTTGATTGTCTTCGACCATGCTCGAGCCTCGAGCATGGCCACCTTTGGTGACTCGACTTTTGGTGCACAACATGTGGGTGGTAGAGCTATATTGCAATATCCCATACCCAACGAGGCTCGTGTCCCCCATTATACTTGGGGCGTGGGGTTGCAACATAGAAGCCCCCATCCCTGCCCACATATCACTTCTCTCCACTTGAATGTATTCTATACATGTGAATTTGAACATAACTCAATTTTTTTAAAAAAAAAAAAAAAATCTAAAAGAAGCTAGATTTGATGAAACTATCAATTTGATATTGTATGGTAGATAGGGCACCCTATAAAAGTAAGAGCTATGTGTATTATTTGAGAGAGGGGAAAAATGAAATTGCTATTAGTGCATAATGCTCAATGGATAGTGGTGTCCCAATGGCCAAAAGTAGTGTATGCCTTAAATTCGATATGTTTATTAAATACACATAAAAACCAATGGGGTATTGAATCCACCATATAAAGTTCATGCCTTTTGATTTCCACTTCAAATTAATCTTCACTTCTTTTTATTTTATTTTATCAAGTAATTGTTTACCAAATTTAATTAGACAATTTTATGTCTCACCAAAATAAACAGATAGCTTAATTGACATAAAATTTATCATATCATCGTCAAAATTAGAGGTATGACTTCTCTTTTTATACATTGTTCAAAAGAAAAAAAAACTAAAAGAAATAAACAAATAAACTTCTATGTCCCCCATAAAGCCAAATGATAGCTTTCTATAGTGGTTTTAATCGTTTTAATATGTGGTTATACTTTGAAAGGCAATTCTCATGTCTCTAGTCATGGTGAGCAATAATTCAACTAACATATAGATATATTAGCAACTAAGAGATCTGTGATTTGAATCTTACCTTCCATTTTACTCAAAAAAAAGAAAAAAAAATAATTCTTCTTAATCAAATAGAATACTTCCTTATAAAGCACTTTATATCAATGATTTTTTAGTGGAAAAATATTTTTGGTCACTCAAAACTTGATGTATATATAAACATGTGAATGCTTTGAAATATCTCAAGACACTTCCTAACACAAATGTTTATATTTGGCTATAATTTCAAAACACTTTCACAAAAGGAAAAAACACAACTTGATCTATTGCTACCAACATTTATGTGTGGAAAAGCACTTTTCATGATGATAACAAAAGTTTTCTGTTAAAGTTATGTTTGGAATCTTTTTGGTATGGCTAAAATTACTTTCTAACTAAAATGTTTATGTTTGCCTACAATTTGAAACCTTTAAAGAATAGAGATGCTTTTCAATGAAGAAAGCTAGTTTAGGTTTAGTTTAAACACTTAATTTTCAATCTCTAATACTTGCATTTTGTTTCTCCAATGATAATCTTCACACACCTTTTCTCAATGAATCTCTCTTTTTAACACATGTTCTCTCTCACTGCACATATTATCTCACAATCATAACTTTCATTTAACTTTTCTAAGCCATATGAGTTTATAAAAGGTCTCACGTTAATTAAAAAAGATAGAGATCTCTCACATTTGTGGTATATAAATGAGGATAATTATATTTATTGACATAAACTTTTTTAGGTGAAAGTAAAAGCAAAGCAACATAGGCTTATATTCAAATTGTACAATATATCATATTATATGAAGATATGTACAACACTCGTTTTCTTCATTAAATATAAATATTTTGTCAATAATTTTCTTTACCACACACTTTTGTCACTAATCTAAGCTCTACATACATATATAGCGTTTTTCACTTACACACATCTTCTCACTCTTATTTTGACTATGTTCGCTAACTATTTAGTTTTGGTTTTTAGAAATTAAGTTTATAAACATTGCTTCTATTCATAAGTTTCTATATTTTTACGAGGAATACTTAGGTTGCACCTAAGTCAAATACTCTCCACTTTTAACCAAAAAAAAAAATTATTATTATTATAATTTTTTTTTAAAAAAAAATGTTGACACATGTCAACATTTAATTGGGTGCAGCTAAGTTTTTTTTCTATTTTTATTGTCCACTTTCTACTATTATTTTAAAAAAACCAACTAAGTTCTAAAAACTAATATTTATTAGTTTTTAAAAATTTGTTTTTGTTTTTTAAATTTGACGAAAAAGTCAAACCTTTCTCTAAAATATGTGAAAAGTATAGTTAAGATTGGGAAGAAACAAGCATATATTTCAAAAACATAAAACAAAAAATAAAATTGTTATTGAACGAGAATTTCAATTTTACTTCAAAATTAGAATTTCATTTCTCAACTTTCAAAATTGAAAAGTAATCGAAAATTCCATTAGACATAAATTCAAAATCTCTATTTAATTTCAAAATTTTAGATTCGTCGAAACTTATTAAGAACAAAAGTGAAACTTCAAGAATCTTTTGGACACAAACCTCTCAAACAACATAAACTTATAACCTAACTAAAAAAAACATTATCAATTTTTTAAAACTAGTTTTATAAAAAATCACAATTTTGTTCTAAAATATTAAAGAAAACTAGGCATCCAATCCAAATGGCCCTCATAGACTAAGTAAAGCAAGTGGGTAAAGATGCAAATCTTTTGGTGGACCTAAGCCTTTTCTTATATATATATATTATATAAATAAATAAATAAATTAAATAAAAATAATAATAAAAATAAAAAAGAAAAAGCAATTTGACAACTTTGTAAGCAACCACAGTAAGGCCTCCCCTCTTCTTCCACTGTCACTTAAGGTTTAAATGCTTAGTATTACATATTATTGTTTCATTGTGCAAAACTTGGGAGAGACATGAAGCTATGTTTGGCTTTCTTTTGCATTTTAACACTCTCTATTCTCCTCTTCTCAGGTATTATTTTCCATTTCTTTTTCTTTTTCTTTTTCTAAGCAAATGGTTCATTGTTATTCTTATCCTTTACTTACCTAATAACCTTTTATAATTAACTTTCATTCTCCTTGAATTAAGTCTTACATTTGAAATTTTGAATAAATGATGAAATTAATATCTTTTCAAAATTAAATGTGAAATGTTGTCGGTGAACCGACTAATTAATCACATCTAATTAACCAACAAAATGATATAATCATAGAAACAATATCTAACTTTAACAACAAAATGTCTAAATCAAAGCTATCTAGCTACAGAATTTGTTCTCTTTTAACTATTTTGCCCTCGTTGGCTAAAATCTTAAATGTTTTAAAAAAAAAGTAAATACAAACTTAAAATTTTAAGGATAAAAAAAATAACCAAAAACTCGTTTGAAACTGTTTTTTTCTTTTTTCTTTTTTCTTTTTTAATAGAATATATTTTGTTAAAGAATTTTTTTTTTCCAATCTTAAAATTTTGGTTTTTAACGGGAAAAAAAGTATTTCAAAATTAGAAAAGATTAATGAATAAACATGACTTTTTACAGTAGGAAAGAAAGGGAAATTAGTATAACTTAGATAATGTAGGGTAAAAATAAAGCTAAAAATATAATTACTAATATCACAAAAATTAACACACAAGTAAAATACCCTATTTTGGTAATCCTTTTGTTTTTTAAAATTAAGTTTATTCCTTCTCAATTATATGCATCTTTCTTAAGTACAAGACTTAAATTCTCAACCAAATTTCAAAAACAAAACTATTTTTTTTAATTTTTTAAATTCGACTTATTTTTTAAAACATTAGTTAAAAGTAAATAAGGAAGCATGAAATATAGAGGTGGAAGAATATTTATAGGCTAAATTTTTAAAGCAAAAAATTAAAAATCAAATAGTTACTAGATGACACCTTAGTAATGGTAATTAATCAATATCCTCATTGATTAATGATGAGTATGATTACTAATGTTCTAGTAATGATAATCATTTGATTTTTATAAATTTTATTTGCTTTTTTACCACAATAGTTTTATTCATTTCTAACTAGATAATATAATTTTGAAAGTAACTTCAAATCAAGCCTAAATCATTATTAAACGTAACTTAATTGGCTATCAAGTGTCGGTTATCAAACGAGCTTAAGTTAATGAATGGTTTTATTTACCATTAATATTTTATTCATATAAATAAAAGAAAATGGAATGAACAGAGGAAGTGGTGGAGATGAAAGGAAATGGAGGAAGATGCATGACAGTGATGGATCCTAAAGAATGCAACTTGTCATCTTGCAAGAAACAATGCCTTCAACGTAATAATGGAAATGGAGTTTGTTTAAGAAACTTCAAAGTGGGTTACCAATGTGCTTGTTATATTAATTGCTTATCAACTTGAATTCGCTTTTCTTTTTCTTCTTATTTTTCATTTTCCAAAATTTAATTGTTTCAAATAGGTTAGTAAAGACATTGTCAACCATCGACATTTTCGTTATGAATTATTAGCTTTTAAATAAAAGCTTAGGAAAATATCCATTTAAACTCCTAAACTTTAACAGTTGTACCAATGAAGACTTTGAACTTTTATAAGTGTACCAATTTATACCTTCTATTGTGTTCTTTTTGGATAAACATTGTGTGAGACTTGTTAAACATCAAAACTTTTATAAGCGATCAATTTAGAATATCAATTAGGATTGTCTTTGAAAATCGTTAAAAGATTAATTCTAGTAATTTATTTGATATATAAGTATGTTGATTCTTAATGAATAAATTAATTATAGTTCGAGAAAAACATCATGATAATCCCAAATCTATTTTAATTATTCCATAGATCTAGACATTATCAATGGATGACTTAAATGTGGACTTTACACTAGTTGATTCGACCTTGATTGGGACTATACGAACTAATATAAACTAATTATTGTTACCTCTTTATAACACAAACTTGAAGTTTGGATTTAGAAACTTTGTGTTTGGGGTGAAAATTTGAAAATTTTGAACTTAAGAAACTTGTATGAGGTTGTGGATTTGGTGGCATAACGCTTGAGTAATAGGGTCAAAAACCATGAAGTGTTGTCCAACAAACTCGACAAAGATACTTTACCTAGGTCCAAATACAACTAAAATCTACACCCAATATCCTTGCCTTAATTACCTCAATCTATAAAGTGATCTTTTGTGGAAAATTTTGACCCAAATTTAAAATTAGGACTCAAAATTCAAATTCGACAACCTAATAATATCATCCTTACTTATCCTGAATAATTTCATCCTTGCTTGCCATGTTACAGAATTTGAACCCACAACCTTCTCTACAAAAACAAACCTATTGACCAATGGACCACAATACATGTTTTGAACAAGCAAACTTTGTCTAGCTGTATCATAAAGAATTGGTCATCGTCCCCAGGAAAGAATATGGTTTTGATTCTAAAATTCAAGGTGAAAGTTGAAATCTAGTCTTACCACTCACTGGTGTAATTCCTCTCATTTCTTCTTTCTAATTTTTCCTTCAGAACTCAATGTTTATGTGCTGGGCAGTTCAACAAGTCCATAAGAAAGAAATGGACATGTTTGGGAAGTCAACAAGAAAGAAATAGTCCTAATCAACAGGAGCATAGACTTCGATCGTAGTAACTTCCAATTATTCTGTGCACCTAAATTTGTCTCACATTGCCGCCTCCCAAGCCCCTCTGAAACATCTGAAAACATGAAATTATCTACATACCAATATTCCCAAAACTATGAACCAATTGCATTCAATTACACCAATAAAATGAACAGTTCGTCTCGTGTACAACTTCCGCAGAGGTCTGGCACTAAAATCACATAAATATTCACTTCAGAATCCAGACCAAAAGAACATTGCATAAAACAGAAAACACACGGCTGCTGACGAGAAAACTGGGCAGCGCTTGCATATGTAGTTGGTCCATCCCATTGGTTACCGATATCACTCCGATCACCCTCGGCCCCTGCCTCCAACTATATCATAGAAAAAACAAAGAAAAACAAGATTAATAAGAGAGAAGATAAAAGTCCATTTGTAAACGTTTTTGTTCATAGCTTTTTGTTTTAAGCAAACATTTTATACTTTGGGTCAATTCAAACTTTTTTCTTTGCTTTCTAACCTACTCTAAGTTGAACTTAGAAATCATAGCCAAAAAAGAAAACTAAAAAACGGAAATAGTTTTCAAAATCTCCTGCATTTTGTTTTTAAAATTTGGTCCGAGTTTTCTTAAAGGTTGAAAAACTAAGCAAAGAAGACATGGATAGTTTATACAGAGCATAAAAAGCAAAAGCCAAAGCAACACTGTTATCCAATGGGGAGCTAAAACAGCAGATTTATGAAAAAGAACAGGGATTCAGTTTAGTTTACCTCTGTTGCCACCAGGTTTTCCACCAGGGCCACCTTTTCCACGGCCTCCAGAAGCAGCTTTGGCACCATCATCAAAGCCTCGGCCCATTCCTTTGGCTGGTCTTCCACCAGGACCATCCTCACGCCCTCTTCCTCTTCCACGCCCTAACACTGGAGGTTTCCTATCTGAAAATTTGGTGTCGAAGCATAAGTTTCCTTGATATTAAAGCTCTTGTCGAAAACAAAGGACAAAATAATCTTGGTCTTTAATGGCATAGCTTATTTAGATTCATTTGATGTTCTGGACAATCAAGAGTCCAATACATGGAAACATAAGCAAATGGATTCGGTCTTTTATGGGATGTTATTAAATATCTTTCAAATTTCCTAAATGCAAAATATATTTTACTTCATTTGATAACCATTACATTATACAATGCATAAACAGCATACCTGCACGGCTTTTGGCTTCTTCCTGAACTTTATCGATAACCTGTGAAACAATACAAAATTAGTGAAACAGAACATTTCATGAGTGCATGTAGGTGCACACTTGTGTCCATGCATGTGTGAGAGCTAACAATATTGCAATAGTTTGTACAAACACTTAATACAAATTTACCATGGTCAGGACAAGTTAAAAAAAAGGAAAGAACAGAACAGTTTTATTAAGTAACTTTGGTGGATGACGATGAGATCATATTCACAATTTAAAGATGATTACAAAGTTGTAAAAGCACAAGTAAGATAAGAGAGGAAGTAATATTAGAAACCAGAACCAAAATGAGACGTAGCTGACAAAAGCATGTGACAGAAGTGGAAGAAGAACTAAATTCTGAGGCATCTGCGTTTTTTGTTCTACAAGCATATGATATGCAAGGTCCTACGATGCATCAAACGCCATAATTAGACATTCAAAAAGGCAACAGCTTTCATGAATACCTCATCTGGAACTCGCAAATACTTGATTGTATTACCACGGATATAACATTCAGGCATTCGCCAAAACCGGTCACCATCCTGACATTTGATAATTGGAAAACTTAGTCATTATCAATTCAAACTCCTAGAAAAAGAAGTATAAAAAATGCAAAAGAGGAAAAGAAAATCATCCATAAAATAAAAGTGCATTACTTTTGAAGTGCAGATGACTTCCCGAAGATGAATGTTCATCCATGTATCACAATTAACCAAATGGCCGTTGTAAGTCTCACCATTTTTCAACTCCACCAACTGTTGCAACACAGAAATTATACATTTTCAGAACAAGCTCATAAATGAAGTCCTAAAATAAAAGTTATTAACAGCCAGAATAGCTCAGACAAAGCCATATACAACAACGATGGATCAATGTAGTGGCATTTAAGATTTAGCCAAGCAAAAATAATCCAAAATAATAATAATTACAATAATCATGTTATCGCCACCTATCTGGATATCAAAACTTTAAAGTAACAATCAAATGTGCTTCTCTCTCCTCAAATTAGTCTAGGTGCCAGTAAGCTCACCCATGTATTAACAGATTCAAAAAGGAGAAAATTGAAAGAAAACCCTCACCATTGGGTGACCTTGAGCAGTCTTTAGGAGCGAAAGAGGAAGCTGCAGTAAGAAATTTTGATCAGAGCGCACCCATGAAGGGAAAAGAGGAAACAAACAAGAATCTATCAGACATTGAATGAGTATACACTGAAGTCACATAACGAGCAAAATTTAGCAACTGGACCAAAAGGAAAACGAGAATAGATGAAAAAACAAGTTCAGGAACATACCATCTTAAAAGATACAAAACAGACACTAGAAGCAGATGCTACCTGTAGAAAAAAAAAAAAAAAACCCAAAAGAATGTCAAGTTTCCAGATGATCATACATTTGCATAAATAGATTCATATAAACATTGACCCTTAAACTATCCATCGCTCCTTGACCTATCCTATGACTTCTTATAAAGTCTTAAACCGTGCATCACACTTGCCCATTTTTATCCAAGGCATCCTATGACTAACCCATCACACTGATGCTTGACCAATTTTATACGTCATTACTCCCCTGAATCCAATAGTGATATATCATCACCCTCAAGGAAAACTGATATTCACCCAACTTTCAAGGTTCTCTAACCTCTTCCTAACAAATGCATGAGACCTACATTATGTCTAACTTCTTCCTCACAAATGCATGAGACCTACAACACGTTTATCTAAACAATACTCTATGCCTAAGTCATATAGAATGACAGCACACTTTCATCGTGATTCATATGTATAGCAAATCAACATACTCATAAGCATAGGGTCACCCGTCAACATGCTAGTTGTTACAATGCCATTAACAAGTTTAAATGTCCAAAACAGAACTTAAAACATGTAAACCATAAGTAATAGATATAATACATATAAAACACAGCGTTTTAAAGACTCCTAAAATTATAAAAACAAGGTTCCAAGATTATAACTTGGTTTAAAACCTTATTCAGAGTCTCAAAAGTGTTCGAAGATGTGTAATCATAAGCAAGGCATCCTTAAACCTTAATCTGAACACCTCGAATTGAGTCTAAACTACAAATAGAGTCCCAAAAGTTATAAATAGAGTTCTAACACCTAAAACTAACCGAAAAGAACTCTGGTTCTTGCTGAAAAGTGTCCAAATAGTCGCAAAACGACTCCGAAACTACAAATAGGAGCTTCCAAGTGTTAGAGACCAACTAAAGAACCATAAACTAGTAGTATTCTACCCACTGAAACAACGTGTCCACAACTCAAATCTAGCGCTGAATAAGAATAGGTGATTGTCGAACCTTGGCGAAAGAAGAAAAATGCTTCTGCAAGGTGTTCAAGTCGCGTGATTGCTGCCAACAGATCGCCGGAGGTCCTGGATTGGTCTTCGACCGTGGCTGGATCACGCTACAGAAGTTGACGTGGTCTGGTCCCCGTCTGCAAAACGCTTGCGCGCAAGGAGAAGACGCCGGAGCACCTTGTGCGTTCGCCGGAGAAGAAGATGAAGAGGTCCAAGGTAAGAACGGTGAAGGAGAAGAGAGACGATCGCGGCTGAATCAAACACGCATAAGATCGAGAGAGGTTAGGGTTTGCTCTTCCAAAATTTTTCTCTATGAGAATATCGTCTATCTATCTTCTATAAATACTATTATTCTAAATTAATGTAAAACGATATATTTATTCTAATCGATTCCATTTAAACCAAGTTTATCGAGCCAAAACCCAATCTATTCTAAAAAGTGAGTTCACTTCATTACATTTGTTGTTGTTTACTCTTATTTCATAATCGTAATAAACGATAAGATTTGTCTCCATGTTGATAATCATAAAAGTGACAAATAGACTATGGTTGAAAATTTCGTGAGATCTAATATATCTTTACCGTTATCGTTACTGTTGTAGTTATTGTTATTGTAACCGTATGAAAATTATGAATTTGTCATATTTATTGTTACCTTTATCTCTACTATTATCAAAAATGTGAAAAAAGTCAATTCAATTACGATTGATTCATCAATTAAATTTCATTACAATTACACCAATTTTCATTACGTAAACGTGACCCTAAATAGGTATTGTTTCTTATTGTATTATTATGATTGCATTTCTTTTATATTTTTTGTTTCAACCTTTGGTTTTAGGCCACGTTTACCAAACCGTAATAAAAATTGGATTATTTTTTATCGTGTTTACCTAGAATTATGAATTTATCACATTTTACTATAATCGCTATTATTACTATTACTGCTTGACCTAGATAAAGACAACAATAAATGTGTTAGATTCATAATTTGTATATTGTTACAATAACAATATTTGTAACAGTAACCATAACAGTAATGGTAAAAGTAGTGGATCTCATGTACTTCTCAACCACAATCCTCAATTAAATTGCAGGGTTTAATTACAAATTTTAAGGTGGGTCTAACAACTCATAAGTAAACAATTAGGGTCCACCTTTTACATTATCTAGCCTTATAGAATATCTTTACATTTGTATTTTTCTTCAAGTTAAACAAAACAGAAAAGGTTAGTCTTAATTCTGATTTTTTTAGATTTAGTTTTAAGTCAAAATCAAACCAAATTAAAATTAAAATCTAAATCTAAATTTTATCTTATTCATATTTATTTTTCATTTAATTTTTTTAACTAGACAACTATGGTGATTCCACCACTAAGAAGAAAAAGTCAGGGTAAATTGTTATTTCTAATCTAAAAATTCTTTTATTGTACAATTCTAACTACTTTTTTAAAAATTTATTATTTTAACCTCTTCTTACTTTTTGAAATTTTAGGTGTATTACCCACGTAATGAAAATACCATTTTGTCCTTTATTCAAGCCTTTAATTTTACATTTTTCTAATATTAACTTTTCAAACACAATTTCAATTTAAACCTTAAACTTCATTCTTCCATTTTTTTTTCTCTCACTCCATGTGTTTTGGCAAATTTCAACCATATTTATGGTAGATTTATTGTTAATTTAAAAAAAATTAGGAAGAAAATTTCATTGGGATGGTAAGATTGAAAAAATTTTGGTTAAGAAAAATTATAATGTGAAATTTCGCTTACTAATTAAAAAATTAGGAAAATTCCATATATTTCAATTCTTAAACTCAAAACTAAAAAGGTAAATAAAAAAATTAAAATATTAAAAAACTATCCTTTATGGAAATTTACGTAAATTTAAGTTTAAAAAAATCAACTTAAACTTGCGAGAAAAAAATTAGAATTACAATTGGTTTTAAAAAAAAACAAAATAAAAAAAAAAAACTAAAAGCTTATAAGAATTGGAATTAGTTAACTTAAATTCAGTAACGTAAGTTTAATTTAAAATAAAAGAAGAGTGGAATTAGTCTAACTTAAGTTTAATTAATTAATAAAATAATTAAAAAAAAAAACTAAAGCTTTTCCGATAATGAGATTTGGTTTAATTAATACTAATATTAAAAAAAATAAAGCTTTGAATTTGTTTTGTTTTAAATAAGTAATATCAATACTTCTAAAAAAAATATCGTAGGATCCTTAGTAGGAAAACGAGTTTCCTGATAGAAATCCTACTGGTAAAGCTTTAGTTATTTAAAATTAAAATTAATTTAAAAAAAAAAAAATCGAAAACTTTCCAGTAAGCTTCTTACCGGGATATAGAAAAAAGTTTTTTTCTTTCTTTTTTTTTTTTTTTAATAACTAAAAGAACTTTCTCGGTAGATTCCTACTGGGGAATACTTTAGTTATTATTATTAATTAATTACTTAAGTTTGACTAATTTCACTATTTTTTAATTAAACTTAAGTTAGTTAATTTATGTTAACGAATTCTAATTTTCGCAAGGTTTTACTTTAATTTTTTTTAACCAATTCCAAGGAATTTTGGGAATTTCCCAATTGACCGGAAGTTCTCGGTAGTTTTCTGGTAATAACGATTTTTTTTTTAATAGTTTGAAAGAAAAAAAAATTTAGATTTAGTTCGTTTTTACCCATTCCAATTTTTAGTTTTTAGCTTTTTAACCAATTCCAATTCCATTTAGTTTTTAGTTTTCAGTTTTCTTTCTTTACCCAATTTCAAATTTCAATTCTAATCTTTTTTTTTTCCTGTAAGTTTTAAGTTAGTTAAAAAAAAAATTCCACTTAAATCAATTTCATTTTTTAGTTTAAATTAACTAATTTCAATTCCGTTTGTTTTTTCTCAACCAATTCAAAAAAAAAAAAAAATTTACTTTAAATTTTTTTGGTACTTTCCATAAGAATCCTTACGAAAAGTACCAAAAAATTTATGGTGCGTCTATAGCAAAAAAAAAAAAAATAATAATAATAAATAAATAAACTAACTTTAAGTTTAAGGAAGAAAAAGATGGAATTAGCTTAAAACTTCCCATAACGATTTTTACCGGAAGTACTAATAAATTTCAGTAAGGATTTTTTTCCTTCAAATTGTAATGGAAGAAAAATTAAATTGATTTTATATTAAAAAAAAAATTACTGTAAAATTTATAGGTACTTCCCGTAAGGATTTTTATAGGGAAGTACCAAGAAAATTTTCAATAGGGTTTTCCCCCCAAATTGCAGTGATTGAAAAATGAAATTGGCTGTAAAATAAATAAGAAACTTGCTATAAAATTTCTTGGTATTTCCCGTAAGCTCTTTCCGGAAAGTACTAAGGAGCTTATGAGAAGTACCAAGAAACTTTACAGTAAATTTTTTTTCCCCTCCAAATTGTAATGGTAGAAAAATAGAATCTACTTAAAAAAAGAAAAGTTACTGTAATTTTTTTTGTTACTTCTTGTAAAGATTCTTATAGTACTTTCGTACGGGGAGATGCTCCGAAATTTTACAACAAGTTTCTCTTTTTTGATTAAAGAAAACCAAGGTTTCAATTGATAGTTAAAGCATGGTTATTTATTTATTTTGAAAGTGAAAGCAAAATGAAAAAATTGAAAAGGTTAAGTTTTCGAGTAAAGTTATGAGCTTGAAAAGTTGCGTTAAGTTACATGGATGGTTAATTGAAGACAATTAAATGAGCACTTAATTTGAAATATTAAAAAATTTTCACGTTGTAGGACTTCAATAAAAATCTGAAAAAATAACAAAAAGATGTTAGAAAAAGAAAAAATTTCTTTTTTCTAAAATGTTAATTTTTTTTTTTTTTAATGTTAATTTTCTCTCGTAAAAACTTGTTTACGTTAACGGTTAAAAAAGAAAATAACCATTAAAAAAGAAAATAATAGAACAAGATTTAAAAAAAATGGAGAGAGAGAAAGTTGGAAACTAGAGAATGGAGGTCTTTGGTCGGAAAATCGTGGGAAAGTCCACCAAAGAAGAGGGATGTGGTCGGAGAAAGGAGGGAGGAAGTTGGGCAAAAGCTTCAACCTTGCTAAACTCTTTTTATCTTTAAAATTTTCAAGATTAGGAAAAAGTATGCAAAGCCTTGGACATACTTTTCATTTAGGTTTGTATTTCTTTTGCTCATAGCTTATTCATCTTATTGTTGGTGTAATTTTGTAAACAAAGTTTGGAAAAGAGAAAAGGGGAAAGATGGAAATAATGGGCAAAATATGACATGTCTTATTACCTTGGTGAAATTAAGACAGATTTTAAAACTACCAACATTCTATACAAGTTACCTATAGCTAAATTTCTAAAAGGAAATCAAAGTTTGCTCTATTCCTCATATAATCCCTTGGAACAGAACAGTTCAAAGCCTTTGCTTCCATTTTCACAAGTAAATGCATAGATTTTGTACTTTATACACATCATCTAAACTCTAAACCAGATATGCACATAATATTTTCAACACCAAGTGATTCAAAATTGGTATAAAGCCAAACTACTTGTACTTACACTCTTATATCTACTGCATCAACTCACTCACTATCCACAAAATCTGCATCAACAACATCCCCATCAGTTTCTCCGGCTGATCCTGATGAAGTAGACTGAGTTCCTGACGCAGTCCCATCACTCGAGGCCGTTGCCTGGCTATAGAGGGACTGCCCCATCTGCATTACTTCTTGATTCAGTGCAGCCATGGAGTTTTTGATAGTTTCAGTTGACCCGTTAGAGATGGCATCCTTAAGTTCTTTGAGCTTAGCCTCAACGGTATCTCGAACCGAGGTGGGAATTTTGTCTTCCAGCTCCTTTAGCTGTTTTTCAGTTTGGTACACAACAGAATCTGCTTGGTTCTTTGTGTCTATGGCATCCCTCTTCTCCTTGTCTTCCTTTGCAAACCTCTCTGCTTCTTTAACCATTCTGTCCACCTGCATTGTTACATTAAAAAGGTATCGAGTCAGGGATGAAATTGATGCGTTAAACATAGTTCGTTTTTGCCTCGACATTGACCGTTTTATAAACGTACCTCATCACTTGGTAAAGTACTAGCGCCAGTGATTGTGATGTCCTGCTTCTTCCCGGTTCCCTTGTCAATGGCAGTTACAGAGAGAATGCCATTAGCATCAATGTCAAATTTCACTTCAATCTGAGGAACACCACGAGGTGCGGGTGGGATACCGTCCAGGAGAATTCGTCCGAGAGACTTATTGTCCCGAACAAACTCTCGTTCGCCTTGACATACGTTAATCTCAACACTTGTTTGTCCATCTGCTGCTGTCGAAAACACCTCCGATTTGGATGTGGGTAAGGTTGTGTTCCTTGGAATGATTTTGGTCATCACTCCACCTAAAGTTTCCAAACCGAGAGAGAGAGGTGTGACATCTAAGAGAACAATGTCACTGACATCTCCAGCCAAAACACCAGCCTGAACTGCGGCCCCGAGAGCAACCACTTCATCAGGATTTACAGTCATATTCGGTTCTTTCCCTGTCATTTTCTTGACAAGCTCCTGAACTGCTGGTATACGAGTCGAGCCCCCAACAAGAATGACTTCATCTATATCTTTGAACGACAACTTTGCATCCTTTAGAGCCGTTTCAACCGGTGATCGCAGCCTTAAAAGACGATGTCGAGAGTAAAAAATGAATTCAAATTCATGCATACAGAGAAAAAGCAAAAAATTAACCAATGGAAACAAAACTTACCTATCTAGCAAGTCTGAACATAACTCTTCAAACTTGACCCTAGTAAGCGTAGTATCAATATGTTTGGGGCCGTCGCTGGTTGCAGTGATAAATGGCAAACTGAAACACAAGGTTTAATCAGAAGATACGAAAATAAATTGATCAACCAATCAAGAGGTGAAGGGAGGCAGTATTGTTATACCTAATATTGGTCTGTGTTAAAGATGATAACTCAATCTTTGCCTTCTCAGCAGTTTCCGTTAAACGTTGCAGCGCTTGTTTGTCTTTCAGAAGATCAATTCCTTCATCCCTCTTAAAGCTCTCGGCGAGCCAATCGACAATCCTCTGAAGGTAAACAAAGCAGAGATGTCATTTTGTGCAAGAAAAAAAAAAAAAAAAAAAAAAAAGGAACACAAGGAAGATATAGAAAAATGAGTGACCCAACCTTGTCAAAATCATCTCCACCCAAATGTGTATCGCCTGAAGTAGAAAGCACCTCAAATACGCCATCTCCAACCTCAAGGACTAAGGAGGAAAAAAAATCATATCATTAAGAACAATTTAATGCTAAAAAATCGACAATCAAAGATGAAAAAAAATATATATATAAAAAAAAATCAACACCAAAATTTTTGTGGTTCAATAATAGTATGTTAGGCGAGAACGATTCTTTTCTATAGGTCGAACTGGTGTGAGCGGTCTAAACTTCTATTAGAGAGAAAATATAATATCACAGGGTGTGTTAATAGAATTAGAGAATTTACACAGTACACTCCTCTAAATCTTAACACAAGATAATAGATGTAAGGTATTCCAACAATCAATCAAGGAGAATGCAAAAGACACGAGATGTAGGGCACATTGTTTTTGTGTACCTGAGACGTCAAACGTTCCACCGCCGAGGTCGAAAACGAGAATGGTCTCATTGGTTTTCTTGTCAAAGCCATAGGCAAGTGAAGCAGCAGTTGGTTCATTGATGATGCGAAGAACTTCGAGACCAGCAATGCGACCAGCATCTTTCGTCGCTGTTCTTTGAGAGTCATTGAAATATGCTGGTACCGTTACTACAGCTTTTCCTACTTGATCATTCAAGAACTTTGATGCATCATCCACCAGCTTTCTTAAAACCTATACCAACCAACAGAACTTTAAGTTTATAACAGAGTCAAAACTGGAATGATTGCATTTTGATAATGGTATTAGAATCAAATTAAATTTAAGCACGTAATTGAAGTTTTAGAGACTAGATAGACATTATTTTCAGAATTCAGAACTAAATTAATTACAAACCTAAAAGTTCGTCTTCCTAATTTTTTAGAACTTTAATCTGTTTATTATTGTATCCAATTCGTTTCTTGTTTTTATTAGAAGAACTAGTGTGCCCATTCTAACCTCGCATTTTAATTCCAAACATTTGGACTTTTCATTTCATTGTTGATTTTTTTTTTTCCCTTATACAACATATGTGAATTTGAAGCTTCGGCCTCAAAAGATGGAATAAATCTCAATTAATGTTGAACTTTTGTATACTGTTTGTTAGGTTTTTATTCCATCTATTTGCTAATTTTCACAAAATCTAGAGAATTAAATTAACCATCCAAATTTTAATAGTTTCAATAAAATAAGCATCCCAATCCTAATGTTCCGCGACATTAGTTGAGGTGCGTGTAAGTTGATCCGAAAATTCATAGATAATAAAAAAAAAATAAAAAAGACTAATGTCATCCTTTCTAGATGCACCATTAATTTTCTAACACGCTCATTAACAATAATTCATTGCAAACACATAGCAATAATTTTTTTAGGAGATTCTTAAAAGGGAATGGTTTGCAACTCCATTAATTAATATTAAAAAAATTTGAAATGTTTCTTTTAAGTAAGAGAAAAATACCTTTTCTCTTTGTTTGTCCATGATATTAAGCATAGCTTGTACCATTTCCTTGAGCTTTTAAACTTATACCAGGGGCTGTTTGCTTGGAATCAATGTTTGGGAATAAATGCATAATAATTCAAAAAAAACAAAAAGTCTGATAATCAAATATGACTCTTGATTTAGCATTGAATTTTTTTAATATATCATTTTTACTCTATATTTTGAAATTTGTTCAATTTTAAAATTTATTCAATTTTAATATTTGCATTGTCTAATTTTAATCTCTATACCTATACTTTCAATAAATTTTAAATTTAGTCGCAACTTGTTATTGTATGACTTTTTCAGAAAAAAAATTATTTATTAATATTTACCCTATAAATTTTGAAAACATATTCATATAATTTATTTTCATAAATTTATTATTATTATTATTTAGCCAAATATAAATTAGTGACTAAATTTAAAATGGGTTGAAAGTATAATTAGATATTCGAAAATAAAAATTAAAAACAAAAGTCAAAGTAATCAAACCAAAATGATAGTTTAAATAACAAATAAATTATTACCACGCTGACGTGGCATAATTTAAAGTGGAATGAATAAAAGTTGTTAAATAAGAATATTCATGATTTTTTTAACATTAAAACTTATCATCAATCTCCAATACAAAGAACGCATGGTTTTCTGCTTGCGTCAGTGAAATTACCATTTTGACCCTACAAACACGGTCGTTGGCCTTACGATCGATCCCGGTCTCAATTCTCAATTCTTGCTCTCGTTTGAGTCTCGCTCCTCGATTCTCAATGTTATTCTTGAATGATCCCGTCCTGTAACGAGGGCAAGGATCAAGAATCCATAGCCAGGATCGATCATCAAGCCATCGGCGTGGTTCACAGGGTTTAAGCGGTAATCTTAGAGTATTGTATCAGTCAACCCAACCGGCAGATTTCAAACAGCATTAAGGAAAGAGATGGAAAAAATACCTGAGCGGAAATCTCCTCGGCGGCGAACTGCTTGCCGACGGCAGGGCAATCGAGCTTCACATTCCCATTCTCATCGGCGATAACCTTGTAAGACACTTGCTTTGCCTCTTCGTCCACCTCCGCCATTTTCCTTCCAATGAACCTCTTCACGGAGAAGAAAGTGTTCTCCGGATTAACCACCGCCTGCCGCTTCGCCAACTGACCAACAAGCCGATCGCCGTTCCTCGTGTACGCTACCACCGACGGCGTCGTCCTCTGTCCCTCCGCGTTCGTCACGATCGTCGGCTGCCCTCCCTCCATTGCCGCCACCGCTGAGTTCGTCGTTCCTAGGTCGATTCCCACGACCTTCTCGCACCGGATTACGGAGACCGCTGTGCTTCGCCGTCTCCGACTCCAGGATTTGTTGGAGTCCGGGAATCGGAGATTGGAGGTTCGGAAAACATGGAGCTGCGATGCTACTGTAGAACTGAAGGCCATTTTGTGAGTGTGTTATGAGGAAGAAGATGATTGTAGGGGAAATGGCGAGAATTAGGTGGAAATTATAGAGGGAAATGGGGAAGAATGTGAGAAATTGATGGGAAACAAAGAAGAATTTGGGTTGTTCGAGAAGGATCGAAGGATATTTTTTCTGTTGGGAATAGGGAAGAAGAAGAAGCAACTCGAAACGTCTTCAATCGTCCTCATCGGCCGTTTCTAACGTGGGCCCCTCGCCCGTTCGTTAATTAACGATTATCAACACTTTTTTCTTTCTTTAATTCATCGCAATATTATTATTATTATTATTATTTTCCCATCGTCTCTTTGGTTTTTTATTTTCTACCTCTCTCTCGCTCACTCTCGCTATGGTTCCTGCTAGCTACCATTGCCCTTTGATGATCGACTCCGGTGGCACTGACAATAACCATCATCATCGGTGGCCATCTATAGTGACCAATTAGATGATGAACCTAGTCATCTTTGACAATCAACTTCGACGACTGCCATCAGCAATTAACTCCAACAACCAGAAAACAACACCCTTCGATGATCATCTTTGCGACTAACCACATCAATTATCTTTGACAACCAACTTTAACGACTAACTCTAATGTGACTAATTAGATCCATCATATACTTAAAATTCACAAAATCTAGTTCAATGAGAGTGTTTTTAAATATAAATGTGAAATTATTAGTTCATAGTATTTAATAGTAGTATTTTATAGTAATTTAACATTAATATAATATAAATACTTTGGGTATATAGTAAATGAAATATAACAAATAAACATGAATATAAAAGGACTTCTTGCATATTTGATAAAATAAGTTTAAAAAATTAGGTCCATAGTCCAGACTTATTGTTTTTGCAAAAATAGCAAAAAAACTCAACCCACGTGAACACTTGATACACTAAATACACTTGATATACTATTGACATACACTTGATACACTATTTATATACATTCGATACGCTTGATACACGTGTATCCTTAATACATTTGATATACTATTAGTATATGCCTGATACACATTGCTTATACACACTTACTACACTATTGATAGACACTTGATACATTTGATACACTTGATATACTATTGATATACAATTGAAAATGACTAGTTATTAAGGTGTTTTAAAAGAATCATAAAAATAAAATTTTTTGAAAAATACTTTTTTCTCTAGTTATCCCAAAACACAACCAAATTGTCAATGTAAATACTAAACTGAGTGTTAGTGAGTTTTTAGTTGAATCTCCCTGGCTTATTATACATTTGTACCTAAAAATGAAAGAAACAAACTCATTTAAAAATGAAAAAAAAAAACTACAAAAGGGATAAAAAAAATTGTAGCAAATGCAAAAATTAAAGTAAGTAATAACTCATGTTACTGCAAAAAAAAAAAATAATAATAATAATAATAAAAAAAATACAAAAAGTATACAAATCAATGGAAAAAATACACAACTGATATACGGTAAATGTGGTATATTAGTTGACTGATATACCAAAAGACGTAGGGCAAAATTGGAAAACGGAATAAACGAAAATTTAAATTTGAGAATTTTGCCATATCTGTAAGTTTCCATATGTTAAAGACACGCCCCTAATTATACATTTTACATTTGCCACCCATTGCAAATTTCCTATATAAAAACACTTTTGATAAAATGTAACAAAACACATTAGTACTTTTTTTTTAAATACTTTTTATAAAAAGTGTTTAAATGAAAAATGACCTTTTGAAAAATACTTTATTTCCTAGGCAATCCAAATAGGCTGACATTTCTATCAATATTTTTATATGTTTATGACTTCTACATCCACATAAAGGGTAAATTGACATTTTCATTTTATTTTAATAAGTTTGATGAACTATATCCAATTAGTAACAAAAATGCCACTAATATAAAGAAAAAAATTGCACATATCACCCTTGAACTATGCGATTTGTTACAATTACACCAATGAACTTTTAATTTGGTAAATCACCCCTAAATTACATAGTTACCATTATACTCCTAAACTTTAATCCGATCAATTAGTCTCTTGTAGTTTGTTAATAATTGCAATCAACCACTATATTAGTATTAATATTAATATATATTTTTGTATAATTAAAATTTTGATATCGATATTGACATCAAATAATCATTAACTACAACATACTCCTCAACAGTAATGTCTAACTCATCAATTTACTGCATGTCGATATTTTAATTATTTAAGCTACATCAAAACTTATCCTTGACTTCATCACCAAAACCTATCATGTTCAATCTTATCTTTACATTCTAGTTCAATTCATTTTGTCAATTTTGTTTAGGCAAGCATAACAACCAAACGCAACCACCATAAAAACCATACCGAAAACCCCTGACCAAGGAGGGGAAGTACACTATCTAGAAAAACATCTTTCTAGAGCAAAGAGCATCCTTGAGAGGAGTCCAAAGCGACGACGTCATGGGCAAATATGTTCTCCTCTCGAGGGATATGACAAAAATTAACAATATTAACAGTGTTCCCAACAAGAATAAGATCTTGAAAGAGTACCCCAATTTCACAAAAAAAAAGTCCTCCTATTCAAAAGATCGATAACTTCCCGTGCGTTAGATTCTACTTCAATAGGAGGGTTGTTACCAGACAACTCTCGCTCAATTGCACATAAACCCTCCAACAACACTTTCGCTTCAGCAAAATACCACTTCCACACCTATGAACTTGCAACCTCCAAAATCCCTTGACCCTCATGATGGCAAACAACCAGTCAAGCCTGCCTCTTCCACTCATCGATTACCAAGTCGCATTTACGTTCAGTTTTCAATTTCTCTATGTTTGTGTCAATTTTATTTCTAAACTTTAAATTTCACAGAATGCCACTACAATAAAAAAGATATAAAATATATATTTGTAAGTCACACACTAGGATAAATGTAAACTTTTAATCTTAATTTCTAAATGTTTTTCAAAATTATTATTTAATTAAAAATTTTCAATTATATTTTTGTATTCAAGTTCAATTCCTTTCCGTCAATTTTCTTTATAAATTTTAAATGTTATTGAATGTTACCTCCCAAACAAGGGTAAATATAAAATTTTACCAAATACATTTTTAGTCTTGATGTCTATTTAATCGTTTGAGTTTCACTTTTGAAAAATAGTTTGTGAGGATTTTATCAAACCGTAGGGACTGAATTCTATTTAAGATTCATAGTGACTAAATTCTAATTTTATCCTTCATTTTTTAATTTATGTTAGGCAATAATACACAATATGTGTTATTTCTAGGCTTAGATTTTAACTAATTTCTGGATGAATTTTGGTATTTGTATGAGTTTGTTTGTTTGATTTACATATTTTGGGCATTTGAAGCACAACTGGAGTTTTTTTATTTTTTTTATCTTTTTTATTTTAAGATTATATTGACAACGTGAACTCTTTCTAAGATTCAAAGTATTGGGACTAAAATAATGCTTTAATAGTTAAAATGTAATTTTGGTCCTTTTACTTTGAGACTTGCTTAATTTTAGTTCTTTGTAATTTTAAATGTCTAATTTTAGTCCATCTATTTTAATAAATCTTAAATTTAAATATCCATAACAACTATGTTGATTTTCTAAAAACTTTTTGTTATTAATCAGATTTCCAATTTTTACTCTAAATTTTGGAAAGTGTGAATTTTTTAAGTACGAAAGCAATTATTACTCTAATTTAATCGATTTTGACTAAGAAAAACTTTGAAGAATTAAATTTGAGATTTAATGAAAGTAAAGTAGTAAAATTAGACATTTAAAAGTATATAAATTAAAATTGAACAAATTATAGAGTATTAAAACAAAATGATAGTTTAATGAATAAATTGTAAATTTTGTATTTATGGTTTGGTGAAAGTTATAATTTAGTCTCTATGATTCATAATTAGAATTTAGGCCACCTTTACGTAATCAATCAATCGCAATGCGAAAAGTGTGGTTCATTTAAATACGTTTCAAAAAACTAGTAACCATATTATGTGAATTGAATTATGAATAATAAAAAAAATTCATGATTATTGCAACAATTTTTATTACGGAGAAAACACGACCTTAATTGTTATGGTTTGATAAAATTGTTGTGAACTGTTTATAAAAATATTTATGATTTTACCAAAAGAACTAAATTCTATTTTTTAAAATAATAGTGATTAAATTTTAATTTTTGGAAAGTAATTTAACCTATTTTTTAATTTAGGAAGAAAAACAAATATTGTAATTTCCACGTGCGTGGTTGAGTCTAGGGCTGCTAACAACCGACAAATCTCAGCCACTGACAAATCCAAAAACCTTATCTCCACTTTCCCAATGCATCACCTCAAAATAAATATAAATTTTTTTCAAAGAAAGAAAAAGAAAAAGTAAAATTAAAATAATAGTTTTTAAATTAAAAATTCCAACAATAAACGCGACTATTGACCGCGTTTTCAACGACGGCGACCTAATCCCCTTCCAAGAATGGTCCATTTGCTTCCAAATCCCCTTCGAGTTTCATCGCACCTCCGCTCGGAACCTCCGCGCACGGTGGTTCCAACGAGAGCGAAGTCCAGCACCGGCGGCTGCGAGATCTGGAGAAATGGAGGAATTAAGGTGAGATCGGCGGTAGTTGTGCGGTGTGGTAGTGATTATTCGAGTCCGATCGCAGCGGCGACGACGGAGGAGGACTCGATCGGAGTATCGGAAGTAATTGATCAAAAGGAGTATTTGGCAAGAGAATTTGGATGGAAGGTGAGAAAATTGATGGAAGAAGAAGATGATTTGAGAGCGGTTGCAAGAATTCAAGCCGAAGCTTTTCATGAACCTGTTCTTCTTTTCAACGATTTTTTCTTCCAATTTTTCCAGGTTCTTTCCCCATTTCTCTTTTTCTTGTAATTTCTTCTTTAAATCTTTCTAAAAACTTTTCTATTTAGCCACATGGTATTAAAATGTTATGTAAAATGCCACTAAACTACTTTTAATTCTTTTAAATCCATTGGTAGGCACTACTTTTAATTATATAGTGAATAACCAACTAAGTAAACTCAAATCTTCTCAATAAATTTGTAATATTTTGAAACTTAAAATTTAAAAACTGAAAATATAATATTTTGAAATCTATGAACCAACCATAAAAATTAAATAAAAAAAAGAAAGGACTTTTTCAAGTTTTTAATTAATTATTTACTTTGAAAAACTATGCTAAAATTTGATGATAAGAAAACCTTTTAATTTAAAATTTCCAATTTAAACTCATTGTATTATAATTTGTTTTAATTAAGTCTTTAGGTAAAACCATTAAACTTTGGTAAATAAAAAAAATATAAAAAATGTGTATAATTCAACTAACTTGAGGTTTGTACCGTGGACTGTGAAGTCAAAATAATTATTAGTAACTATTTGGTAATTTTTTTTTCAAATTATTT
Organism: Citrullus mucosospermus; assembly: GCA_030954485.1. NCBI lineage: Eukaryota > Viridiplantae > Streptophyta > Magnoliopsida > Cucurbitales > Cucurbitaceae > Citrullus > Citrullus mucosospermus. The sequence continues at coordinate 9,387,813 of CM062063.1, read as the reverse complement.
GGTTAATCGTAAATTACTTCACTCTTTTTTGGCTAGGTCTTATTATTTTAAATTTTGTTTAGGCTAACTTTCTATTTTGGCATTTATAATTTTAAAATTCCCCATAGTTTAAGCTTTAATTTATGCAGTCTTAAGAATTTCAATTTGAGTCATATTTTAATAGTGAAATTTTAATCGTAATTTGCTTTTATTAGTGTAATAATGAAATTTGTTAATTGTTATGATTTTCCCCTTCAAATAATTTTAAAAAATCACATTACAAAAATATGCAGTTTTCTTACAGGCAGAAGTGCTTTCAGCATTGATTTATAGACTCAAAAGTTACCCTCCAAACAGGTACGTTATTTGTTTCATAATATAATTCATGTTGACATCTCAATTTTAAGTAAAGGCATTTTTTGAAAAAGCAATAAAACAAACTTCAACAACAATATTTAAATTAACAAAGGAATATTTTACATTTTTTTATATATTATATTTACACAAATGACATTTTATTTATATATTTTTTTAATCAACTTTTTATAATGTAATAAAATATTTCACCTCTTATATCAATATAAAATTCATGAACTTGAAGAATTTTTGATGAAATTGTAATAGCTATGCTATCATGTATAACTTGAGTGGTTAATTATTACAAATTCTCAATTAAAAAGTTAGATGTTCGGATTCTTATCCACACATTTTGTTGAAATAATAAAAACCCAAACTATTTTTTCAAAAAAAAAAAAAAAAAAAACTCATCAAACTTTTTAAATTTCATCCACATTTATATAAGATCAACTACCTTTGTTGATTTCAACTAACTATATTAATTTAGATTCCTTCGACCAATACCTCTCTAATCTATTAAACATGATTTCAAAATTCACAACACCTATTAGATGTGAAATTTTGAATCTCCCAACTTTTAAAAAAGAGTTAACAAGGCTTTAGATTTATAGACCTAATCAATCCTTAGATTTTAATAAGATGTAATATGTCTTTCACCGACAATTTCAAAATTGATAGATTTATTAAAGATAAAATTAAAAGGTAAAAGTTTTAATAGGCATGAATTTCAATTTTGTATGTGTGAGAATTTTTTAGAAAAGGATTGAAGCTTTGAACGATTATTTAGAAGCATTTAAAGTTCAAAAGTTTATTAAACACAAAATTAAATGGGCAAAACTTTAAAAATAATAAAGGTTGAATTTAATTTAATTTAATTATTATATTTTGAAGTTGGTAAATAAATAGAAAATGGTTGGTTTTTGTTTTGCGAAAGGTATGCTTGTTTGGTTGCGGAGCCGGAAAGTGAACGTTGTAAAGATGAATACAATTTTGTGGGAGTGGTGGACGTGACGGTGGCCGGAGATTTGAAAGTAAAGCGCCTCCTTCCCGCCGGTGAAAAGGAGTATCTCTTTGTAACCGGAATCGCCGTCGCACAAACTGCCAGGTTTTTAATTTTCGATTACTTAACTTCCCATTTATTGCTTTCTCTCACACTCGATGTTCCATGTTCTTTTTTGTTGCTAAATTTTGTAGGTATAATAGTATTCTCTTTTCTTAACTGTGTAATGTTTTAAATCCGTTATTTAGCACTTGAATGACCAAATAGGCTGTATTCATAAATATGTTATTTACAATTTTGACTCTATGATTTAAAAGAATGTGCTGTATAAACTCTTTAATTCTATCAGTATTTCTGAATATGTAATATGATATTTTCTCTCTAATAGAAAACAACATTCTCCCTATGTTCATAGATGTAACTAAAACATTGTTAGTGAATCCCGTAAATCTTTGTGTCTATTTTCGAATATTTATGATTTTTGTTTATCTTTATTTGTCGATTTCATAACAATAATTAGCTCGTTAATTTTGATATTTTCTTTACACAGAAGACGCAAAGTAGCAACGACACTATTGAAGGGGTGTGACATGCTTGGGAAGGTTTGGGGATTCAAGTTTTTGGCATTAAGTGCATATGAAGATGATTATGGTGCTCGTAATTTGTATAGTAAAGCAGGCTATGAGGTTTACTATGTTGACCCTCTTTGGAAATCTACTTGGATTGGAAGAAAACGTTGTGTTACCATGATTAAAAAGCTCTAGCTTCATTTCTTACCTTTGCTTTAATTACTGTATATATGTCCATGCCAAGCTCGAGCGATCATGATCTAGACAGAACACACAATCGTTAGAGTCTAAACACGACGACCCAATCGTAATTTGTATAGCAAAGTTGGGTAGCAAATTTTCTATGTTGAACTGCACCTCTTTGCATGTGAGACACCATAACATCTCAAAAAGTAGATGATTCGATTCATAACATCTCTCAAGGAAAAAATTAAGAGAGAACGAGAAAATAACGATTTTATCGTTTGAATGATTACTAACTCAAGGTACAAACAAAAATATAATGGGAAAGATGGAAAAGCTCTAAAAAACTTAGGTTAAATTTGGGTCATTTATTTGGGGTTTATCTTTTTTTTTTTTTTTTTTTTTTTTTCTCTCCATCCTTAAATTTGTAATGTGTATTCTTCATCATGACCATTTAAGCGTAGCTTGGTTAAATTGGGTTGTATGGTAATTTATTCCTAATTTAAATATGTCACACTCTGGGTCAGATTCTTTTTCTAAACTTAGAATGTGATTAAACTAAATTAATGAAATGTCTATCGTCAAACTTAGAAAACTAAAACATATTTTTTCAAAAAAGTTGGCTAGCAAAAACTTTTTTTTTAAATATTTTTTTTTAAAAATTTCGATAAAGCTTTTTTTTTGTTAAACACAAACATAAATACCCTCCAAATAATTTGTGGTTGAATCTTCAATTCTACCATAACTGTGCCTTTATCATGCATAGCTCTGTAAACACAGTTCAGAAATCCAACAATCACACATAACCTAAGGTAGTTAATACAAAACGTCTTAATTTACAAACCATCACAACTCTTTTAGGCTCGTCCGAAACTCAAAACGCTACCATTTTTTTTAGTTTTTCCAAGTGCCTTGGTAATTTGTTTTTTTGTTTTTTTGCTCTTCTTTGGGTAACTATTCAACTTGGAAAGACTTAGCTTCCAATGATTATTCTTTTATATATATCAATAAAAATATGGGATGTTTTCAAAAATAAAAAAATTATTAAAATAATTACAAACATACAAAATTTTACTTAATAGACTGCGATAAACCGAAATAAACATTTATCATTTTACACGGATAGATGTTTATCTGAGTCTATCGTGGTTTATCACAGATAGAAAGTGAAATTTTGCTATGTTTGTAAATAGTTGAATATTTTTTCTCTTTATAATAATTTTCCTAAAAATTTAAGAATAACATATAAATCATACATGATATTTGAATATACAAAAGTGAGTTATCACTTAACCCTTTTACACTCAACATAACAATAGAAGTATATACATTAACATTATTACACAAAATTCTACACTCAACTCTTTTTGTGTTCCCTGAAAAACTGAAAGGGAAAGATTATCAGAAGAAGAAAAGGACAAAGTATGAAAACAGAAAACAATAAAGGAGCCAAAATTAGAGTAACCTTTTAAAGCATATATGTAAATATCATCATTACAACTGTGTGAAACTCCATTTTATAGGCATTATTTTGTTACTTTAAAACTTCAGTTTCAATTCCCTTTTTGTTTAGTCTAAAACTAAGATGAATTATGCTCTTAGCCAAAGAAGAAAAAAGAAAGAAAATGAACTTTCAGAGATGAAGAAGGGAATTATTATTCCATGGGAGCAAAAGAAAGAAGTGATTGATAAAGAAGAAATTCAACTCCACAAAGACTTGGATCAACTTACAAATTGGGTAATTATAATAATTATTTTCTTCTATTTTCTTCAATTCTCTAATATTTTATTTTACTTTATTCTCCCTGAAATAGAAAAAAAAAAAAAAAAAACTCTCATTTTTTGTAGATAAAAATGGTGGATTCCATGAATGATGAGAAGCTGAAAGAGTATCTACAAGATACACCACAAGAATTCAAGATTCTCAAAATCCCAAAGTGCAACTCGAAGCGAAATGTAAGATTATATTATTGTTTGCTTTTATTTAGGCCTTTTTTATAATAAAATACACCATAGCGGTTGCCAAACATTCTAATATTTTTCAAAATGATTTATTTTTTAAATTAAACACTTGAAAATATATTTCAAACACATCTTAAATCTAAACACAGTAGAGAGATGAAAAAAAAAAAAACCCTTTTTGCGTTAATTTTGATCATCTTTTGTTTACCAATAACTAAAAAAATTAGAGTTTGTTGATGGCAGGGGCAAAAAATTGAGGATCCTAAATATTGGGCCTCTTATGGGATAATGGCTTCAGTTTGGAAGTTTCACAAGCAAGACAATGAGCAGCAACTTTCTTAATACTTTAATTACTTGCCAAATCTTTTTAAAATGTGGTTTTAATTTTGTTGAAGAAATTAATTAGAAAGAAGTTGTAAATTATTGAATTAAATGAAAACAAACATCTCTTTTCATATTAATTTTGATTTAGTTCTACCCAAATATCAAGAATAAAAATATTAGAATCTATAACATATTTAAAAGTATAAAACTCAAAGTTTAAGAAGAATTGAAATCTTACTTATTAATGGTGTAATATTACATACTTTGAGGAGTGACAAAAAATTTGTGTTAGGAATTTTTGTTATGGGCATTTTGAGCAAAAAGATTTAAGTTTTATTTACTAATTTTCTTTTTTTTACCTCCAGGAATTTATTTATTATTTATTATTTAGTTATATCATGTTTGAATTTAAATTTGAATTTGATTTTGTATTTCATTTAATATTACAAGAGTCTAACGACTATATTCGAATTTTGAAAATTTTAAAAGGAGTCGACTAACCATTGCGATAACGATTTAAGAAATGAGTTATTTCTGCATAAGTCAATATTTATTGTAAATTGAACTAAAACCTTTGATGGATTAATTTTATACTCTAGGTGTGTCATTGTAGAGTAGGTTGGGAAATCGAACTACATTAAAATCATCTTGTGTCGTCTCTCTTCAATTGTTCTAATTGTTTCAAACTATTGAGAGATTTCTTTCATTCACTCCCATCAAATTTGAAATGTCTTTCGCTCGTATAATTATGAAAAAGAAAAATATATCTTCTACCAAAAACTTGTAGGTGAGTGCTTTTTCTTTGTAATAAACTTATTTTTTCTTTTTTTTCCCCTCTCTCTCCTTTTATGTGGTGGGCCTTAAGGCCCATGCAAAAGGAGGGGAATAACAAGTGGGCCATGGCCCACACAGCAACTACACAAATCTAAAAAAGTCTAAATTGGTAAAAATTAGGATTCCAACCAACCTATGGAATGTCAACATTTTCTTACAATCATCCACGATTGTTTTACTTTTAGTAAATAAAATGAATTTATATATATATATATATATATATATATATATTTTTTTTTTAAATATAACAAAATGAATCAAATATTTATAAATATAGTAAAATTTCACTATCTATCTGCACAATAAATTGCGATAGACTACTATTGCTGTTACGGTATATACAGATAGTAGTCTATCGCCATCTATCGGTCTATCATAGATAAACTGTGATATTATGCTATTATTTGTCAATATTTTGAGAATAATTTTCCTATATATATATCATTTAAGATTTATATTAAAATTAAAAAGAGAGGTAAATTGAGAAGGCACGTATTCCTGGCCCCTATATGTCACTTAGCTATTGCTATATATCTAACCATGACCTTTCTCTACCCACCACAACTTATATTCTCCTTTTGACTCTCTTTCCCTTTAGCATTATAATTGTCTTTCTCCAACTTTTTTTTTTCTTTTTAAATATTCTCTAACTTCTAATATGTGTATTTATAAGTGTATGATTTTTAGTTTTTCAACAAATATTAAGTCCCAATAAAAGGACATACAAGATCAAACCAAAAGAAAAGAAAAGAAATAACGAAAGAAACGAAAAACACAAAGAAACAAACAAAATAATTCTAATAATTATCAATATCAACAAAAATTCAACTTTAGTAATATCATTTCTCTAAAGCCTAATACAAATCATTGAAGTAGTAGGTTTTAAGCAAATTCTCTATTATTTCCTTTTGAAAATTAATGGCCAACTATAATAAAAGTCTAAGAAAGAAAAAAGATAAGTGCTAACATTTTTCCAATAAAATTTGACCTTATACATATAGACAGACCGACGTAGGAATAATAGAAATTTCAATTATGTTGGAGAGTGATTTTGAAATTGTTAAAATCACTTTTGTCATTTTGAAAATCAATCTAAAACATACTTTTACACTCTGATTGTTAACAATTTCGTTTTTTTTTTTAATTAAGCATATTTTTCTTTAAGAAGTATAATAGTCGAATTCTTTGCCAAATTCTAAAAATAAAAACAAGTTTTTAAAAGCTATTTTTTTTTAGTTTGTAAAATTTGGTTTAGTTTTTTAAATTATTAGTAAAAGGTAAATAATAAAATAAATAAATTTAAAGGTAGAAGTAGTGTCTATAGGTTTAATTTTAAAAACAAAAATAAAAAATGAGATGATTACAAAACAGGGCCATAATAGTTCAACATTAATTTTGATGATATAAAAATTACATAAATATAAAATTATATATTAAATAAATTAAAATAATTAATCTTATTTTGAAGTAATTTTAAATTTGATAAAAGTAATTTTAAACATTTATAGAAATTTGGAATCTTGTTTGGGAGGAAAGAAATTCCAAATGGGAATGGATAAGGTGATAGATGGAAGCCAAAAAATGTGTGGTTGTCCCATTGAATCTCTTTCCTCAAAGATTCCCTCTCTTCCCAATTTCCATTCCACCTACACAAATTCATTTATTTCCTTCTCATCATTATATTTTGGTTATATTCAAGACAATCATTCATTTATAATTGTATGTAATTATTTTCAAGCTTATGCAAATCTAAATTATTAGTGAGGTAATGGAAAGATTAAAAGTTAGCCAAATAAAAAAAAAAAAAAAATAATAATAATAATAATAATGATAATAAAATTCTTTAAAGCCTAGTTTTGGACTTTTGGTGAACCCCTTTTTTGGGGTTATTGACAAAGATGCAAAACAAATTCCAATTTTGAAATAAAAAAGACCAAGGGAAATGAGTGGATTTAATCCTAGTTGGAGGAATAAATTATATATATATTTTAAAAAAATGTAGAGTTAACAAGACAAATAGCTAATTTTTAATCATCCCATTTGAAAAAGGGCTAAAAATATTAGATATGTAAATTTGTCTAAAAAGTAATTTTAATTAGATTTTTCAATTAAACATGGATTTATTAAAATTTATAGAATTGATTTGCATCAATTGCTAGTCATAATTGTTATGGTAGATTCATATTTATGAAAAAGTGTGTGGGATCAAATTTGTTAGTTTTTTTGATAAACACATATTAAAATAATACTAGAGATAATTTTCAATATGAGTATATACTTGTTATTTTATCTCTAATTATCCCCTATTTTAACATAAAATTAGCAACCTTTCCCAAACATAAAACAATTAGCATTCTCATAGTTTGGAAAATACTAATTAAAATGCTGCTGATTACAATTATTATTATTATTTTTTTTTTAATTTTTTAAACTATAGCTTCAAACGATGAAGCACCTTTTTTTTTCTTCTTCTTTTCTTTTTCCTTAGTGTTAAGAAGAAATTATGCATAAAAACTAATTAGAGTTCGTTGTTTTATCCATTTGTTGTTATTGTCGAGCATTATCTTAAATTTTAAGCTATCTAATACATTCATGAGGAAAAGAAGTAAAAGCAAATATAACAAACTTAAGACTTAGTTTGATAATCATTTTCGTTGGAGGTTGATTGGAAATCTGAGTATACACTGGAGTATAAATCGAAGATAAAACTTTTGTAATTTTCAAAATCACTCTAAAATATGTTGTTAATCATTCAAAATCAATTCAATCTTGGCGTACAAAACTCGACACCCAATTTCATACCAAATAAATAATTGTACTCACCAAAATCGTAGTAGTGGTAAAACCGGGTTGAACACAGAGAACACTTGAATCTCTCAATCGAATTGTGAACAGTCCAGAGTTATTGAAGAGGGGTTTTGCAGTTGAATGTTTGAAAAAAAAAATTAATTGAACAAAATTAAACTAAGCAAATAGAGATTGAGAAAATTATATGGAGGAAGCATAGCTTGGTTATAACTAATTTTCCTATTCCCTACTCACTCATTGAACTCTCATTATCTAAATTTAAGTATTCTTTACACTTAACCGAATTAGAAAGGCTAATTAATGGTCCTAATTAACTAATTAGTTAAAATTGGAGTCAATTATGATGTTAAAAGTTGACTTTGGTTAATTAATATACATTAGTATGCAAGGAATTTAGTCCAAAGCAATCAACTTGGTTAATACTATAAGAAAATCAAATTGATGTGTAAATCATAGTTGACATGAGCTAAACACATTATAAAGACATCTCTTTCTTCTCAATCTAAGCTCACCTCATTGCTTACCTCTTCCATTAAAGGTGTTTCTTCCTCGAGTCTCTCCCTTAGTTGGTATTCAAAATTATTGTTTTACTTTTGTTGATTCTAGATTTGAAATCTAAATTATTTCAAATAGTATTTGGATGATCGGTTTACAAGTAAAATTGAAAAGAACAAATAATTATATAAAATAATAATAATAATAATAATATAGATTCTTTTTTTTTTTTTTTTTAAAAAAAGAAGATCTAAATAAGAAAGAATAAATCAAAATATGAAAAACTAAAATAACAAAAAATATAATGAAAATTGAAAAAAATAAAATAATTTGTATTTTAAAATAATAGGATAACCTGAATTCAAACTTGAAGAGACCTCAAATATTTTTTTAGCAAAGATGATGTTGTTCAAATTTAAATCTACCCAAGAGAAATATAGTTACATTGATTTTGTAAAGACTGTTGAGGACATATTGAGTTTAATCTAAATCAGAAACATGTGATCAGTAGAGTGTATTTGCCATTGCTATAAATCTAAAGAAATTTCGTTTTTGATATTCTTCCAAATGAAACCTTAAATCTTGCTATCAACGGCCACAATTTCCATAAAATATAAGCTTGATAAGCTTGGGGGATCTTTCTCTTTCTTTTTATTGAAGCTATTTGAAGAAAGTAGAAAAACCATGGAAGTTTTTGTGTCAACATCTCGAGGGTAAAATTAAGTAAATTTCAGCTTGAAACTTGAAACAGTAGGTTATGATTTTTGGTAAATAACGTTAAATGTTGTGATAAGTAATAATGACTAGATAGAACTGCTATCAAATTTTGCATAATTTTTTATCTTTAATTTATATTTTAAATAATTTTTAAAAAATATTATATCATATATACTTTCAAACTAGACTTATATTTTTGTTGCCTCTAGTATAAGATTATTTGTTAAATATGAGAGAAATGTGTGCATTTTTCTTTAAAAAAATATATGATATTACTTAAAAGAAAAAATTGGTGATATTGAATTAATCAACTTGAAAATTTAGTATATAGATATTAATTGGGTAAATACTAAATATACAAACCAATTTTAATATATAAAGAATAAAATTGAAAACTTAAAAATGAACGAGGAACAAATTTCAACTTTTAATTTTGTGTTCCATAAATTCTTAAATTTTTATATCTAATACATCAATTAAATTTTAAAAATTTCGAACTAATTTAAGAACAATTATACATTTTTTAAAATTAAACAAAATAGATAAAATCTTAAAAATTTAGAAACTCAAACTGAGGTTATAATATTTAACCTCATTTTTATCCCTACTTAGTTTGACAATTTAGTTGTTACTTTTGTCACTCTTCTTATTGCTGGTCAGTTTTTATTATATATACCCAACATTCATTAATATAGTTATTAAATTTTCTTTTTCTCAAGTTCTTAGCCAGAGGATTTTGTAATTCAAATTTTCCTTTTGGAATTGGAAAAACAAGGGATACAACAAAAAAAAAAAAAAAAATTTTTATTTTTTTTTATTTTTTTATTTTCTAAGTCCAACATAGGTTGAGTTCTTTATTTTTTTATTTTCTAAGTCCAACATAGGATGAGAGAACTCAACCTCAAACCTTTTAGTCTAGAGTGCTCACTTTATACCAATTAAGCTATACTAACTTTGATTATTATTTATTAATTTTATTGTTCTCCAATTATAAGTCTAAATTAGATCATGAATTTTGTCATATAATTTAAGTATAATTTCAATTGCCAACATGAACATAGTTCAGCTGACATAAAATTTGTACTTTCGACATTGTGGTCAAAATTATCCTAATGCTTTTGTTCAACATGAACATAGTTCAACTGACAGAGCATACACGAGCATGCCCCATTAGACACTTTAGTAGGCTCTGTCTTCACTAAGGTCGAAGTTGAGCATAATGGTTTGGGTTGTGGCCCAAACCAACTCTCTCTCCTAGGCTCGCTTTGGTCCTAAAGTAGTACTATTTTTGGCTCCAATCTTATTATTTTCTTTGTCCTTTTTCTTTTGCTTCTATTTTATTTCAATTATTCCCTTCCATCCAAAATTACTCATAACTATTGGAATGAATGGGCCTTTTGGCCCATAGCAAAAAGAAAACATTTTGAGGAAAAAGTACTTGTCCACGTTGGAAGATTTTGATTTGACAAACGAGTTTATATACAAAGATTTGCAAGGGAGCTTCTAAATTGTGGTTACAATGGAAGTAGAAACTCTCTTGACATGCATGTATCACTACTATCCATTTTTTATTAAATTTTTGTTTAAAAATATTACCATTTTATTAAACATTTTTCATTAATTTAGATTCATAATTTATTTATTTGAATTAATAGCACTAAACGTTTCTCACTGTTTTTCTTCATCAGATTTTTCCATATCAGATTATCTTTATTTTTATCTTATTCTTCTCTATTTTACATTGCTCTAGCAACTTTTCTTAATTCCATTCCTTCATCTGGTGAGTGCACACTTGAGTTTAGAGGTTGTGTAAATTTTAGAGAGCAACCGACATTTGAGATCTAGTAATTGAGGTTGCATTGATTTTTGCTTTCAAGATAGTGACTCTCCCATGACGCGATGACAATCGTATTAGAAAACTACAATAACATCTACCTTTTATTCAATTTTTTCATTAATGCACCCTACTAATCTTAGCAAAAAGTAACATAAAAACATAAAATTCACTAATTCTAAAAATATAAAATTGTGCACAAATTAGAATTTGATTAATGCACAAATTAACTATTAGATAACAAATTCGCCGAAACTTAAAAACTTTATTAAAAAATTTAGCTATAATATATATATATATATATATATATATATATATATATATATATATATATATATATTAAATCTTTAACAGTTTTGTATCATACACTTGGTTTTTAATTCACTGAAAGCACATGAGAATACACTAGCTTTTAAATAAATGTTCTAACGAAATTTTATAAAATGGTGAAAAATGCTAACAATTGTTCTAATCTAAGGTTTAAAAAAAAAAAAGAAAACAAGAGCAACCGTAGTCTATTGAAGGACGAGACTGGCTTAACAATAAACTCCAGTTGATTGTTGCGAAATTCGAGCTTAATTATGTTAAAAGTATATTAGAATTTATTATTAATTAGTTTATTTTTAATTAGTATTTTTCTTGGTTGTTCTTTTAATGTATTTTTTCCTTTCTTTATTTATTTCCTTAATTGAGTATTATTGGAGTCTATTTATTAGCATTTATAATGTATTCTAAATTCAATACGATATATAAATAACAATAATCATTAACATCAGAGTGTATCAGTTTTTCTTTTTTTATCTTAAAAGGTTCAAGAAAGTTGCAAATAATTATGTTAATCATGTGAATATATGATGAGTACTATTGGTGTTTGGATTGAGAAACAACCATAATGTTTGTTTGGAGTTGTTTAAGTAGATTTTTCAAATATAACAAAATAAACCAAAATATTTATAAATATAGTAAAATTGCATGGTCTGTTGTAGATCGCAATAGACTACACAGATAGTAATCTATGACACGCTATTAGTTGTAAATATTTTAAGCAGTTTTGTCATTTAAGATAATTTATCTAAAGTTTTGTTAGGACACATTTATAAATATTATTAAAAATTATAAAAAAAAAAAAAAAAAACAAGAAGTACAAACAAATATGGATACCAAACCTTATGACCTAAAAATACATATAATACAAACTTTAGGTTAGTTGAGTTATACTAATTTTCCCATCAAATACTTATAACAATCCTAAAGCCAACATTTAAATGACATCAACAACCAAAAACCAGCTTGATCTCACTAACAAATAGTGCATGTTTTCCCCTAATATTTTCCCCATTTTCCTCCAACTTATTGCTATTATCAATATTTATTTATTATAATAGGGATTTGAAATATAAAATGCAGTATGTTACAAATTAAAATTATAATACATTGAGAAGCATGATTCTTATGCCTCACCAGATAATCTATTATATTAGATCATTTCTCTACTATGACTTGGCGATGACGTGGAATGAATTATTTTATAGTATAAAGCAATTGATTCATATCCTCAAAATCTTGTATTTAGATTTACTTTAAGATTAAAGTCCAAAAAAATTATAAACTATTATGAATTGTTTAAGAGAAAAAAACAATTGTGAATAATTTAATTAAAAAAACAAAAACAAAAACAAAAAACAATCCATCGTTGACTCGTCTAATTTATAAAATTGCAAAGCTACCCTTTTCATGGGATTTTTTTTTTTTTTTAAAAAAAAATTGTTTCCTATCAAATCTTGATCAAATTTATTATTAACTTAATATACAAGTTGGTAACCCATGCATAATTGGTTTAGGTATATGTCTTCAATCAAAAGATCAAATTTTTGAATTAATGACTAGGCTTTTGTCTTGGATTGTCGAAGCTTCTACCTTATCAATCAACATGATTTATGTTGTTTTATGTATATTATTGAATGATTAACTTGATTAAAATACAAAGAATTACAAAATAAATAGACTCCAAAAATATAATAAAGAAAAATAGTAAAAAAGGAAACTACAAGTTAGAAATAAACTATAAATTACATTAAAACCTTAGGAACAAAGCTCCGAAACGTTGTTTTGTGTATATTATTGAATAATTAGCTTAATCATAATAGAATTACAAAATAAATAAACAAAGATAGTAGAAAAGAAAACTAAAAAAAAAAAATATATATATATATATATATATTAGGATAAATCATATATTACGGTAACAACTTAAAATATGATTTTCTTTAAATTAATTTATAATCTATAATCTAGCCAACCAAACACTAAAAATCTTTAAAATATCCACAGTTACTTTTAAAGTCCGCAAAGTCAATATTAAAGGGCCTAATCACCTTCAATTCTATCTCTAACATTTTATATCTATTCAATTTTCAAAATTTTAATCTCATGAAATATTTAGTAAAATTTGGTAAATGTTTCAAAATTTAAAGACTAAAAAAAGCCAAAATTACAAAAACCAACTCAAATTACCTACATTATTATTTATACACTTTAAAATTTTAATTTAACGAATAAATCGTAAATGTATGTAGAAATTTAGAAACTTTTTTATATTGTTAAATACATAAATTACCTCTAGATATTATAAGTGATATTTAATTCAATCAAACTTTCGAATTATAAAATTAGTCAAACTCAAATTATTTACATTAATTTTTTTATTTTCTTAAGTTGATATAGTAGCCTAACAAATAATAAAAAGAAAACAAAATAAAATTTGCTTTTTCCCCCCTTAAATAATAATGATAATACTTATTGGAAGCATTGGGTTATCCACCAATAAAATAGGCCACGCCAAACATGGTTGTCGACCTTTTAGGTATGCCCGTTAGCTCAACCACAATAATATTATAATATATTGAAAGAGGAAAAAAAAAAAAAAACACTTATTATTATATTTTTTTAAGAAATATATCAATTTATGCCATGAAACTTTTAAACTTTTGATTGCATTAATTAAGGTTCTAAAGGAATAATTATATCAACAAAAACTTTGAAGTTTTATAAGTGTATCAATTTGTATCTGTCTATTATATTTAGTTTTGAACAAATATTGTGTGACAATAAGACTTATAATTGTATCAATTAAATCATACTTCCATAAGTGTATCAATGTAGTGTCTAAGTTATATTTGATGCAACAATTTTAGTCATTCATTTTGTAAAACAAATATTTGAAGAAGTTTGCACATATGTGAGAATTGATGTATTAATGATTTTCAAAGGTAATGATAATGAAGGGTCTAAAATTGAATTGATTGTGAAAATTTAAAACCTTATTTTTTTTAGCATTTTGTTTTTTATTTTTTTATTTTTTGAAAATTATGCTTGTTTTCTCACATTTTTCTTACCCATTGTTTTCATATTTCTTATATAAACATTTGAATTCTTAGCTAATTTCCAAAAAAAATAACATATAGATTAATGGATGGAAGTGATGTTTGTAGAATTAATTTTAAAAAAATAAAAAATCAAATGGTTACCAGAAGGGATTAAGAGTTTAGTTAAGGAAAATTATTTTAAATAAAAAAACTGTTGAAAATATTTACACATAATAAACTGCGATAAATTACTATTTGTGTCTATCATGACACAGATAGTAATTTATCGTAAATAAACGATAAAATTTTACTATATTTGTAAATATTTTGGTTCAGTTTTCTATATTTGAAAATAACCCTTTAATTAATACAAATGGTCAACATGACATGATGTTTTTCGATAAAAAAAAATTAGAGAAAAGTATGAACAGATATACAATTACAAAAACTTCAAAATTTAAATTAATATAATTATTAATTTAACATTTTAATTTAATACAACCTTCGAAATTAAAGAATATAAAATTAATATTTTCTCATTTTTTTTTCTTAAATCCCTCAACTCACCCTATTAATATATATATATATATATTGGTATTATTTGGAATGTCTTCTTCTTTATGACTTTTTATAATCATTGGGTTTATTCCATGATTGTTCTACCAAATAGATTCCTGGTTTTGCTTAAAGATCAAGAAGGTTCACTTCAAACTTTATTTTTTTATTATCCAATATTGTCGGCCATATTTGTTTTCAATTAAAATTAAGTTTGAATTTCAATTTTTGCTCCAAAATCTTGATCTTTCAAGATTCCTATTTCGGTCTCAAAATTTTTAGGTTCATTCATTCGTGAAGTTTGAATGTATTTATTTTAGTTCATATTTTGTATTATAATTTATTTGTTCTTCAAACATTTTAAAAAAAGATAACTCTTGACTTATTTATTTTGATAAGCAAAGTGACATCTCAAATTTATTACTCTTAGCTCATGAAAATGACAACAAATATATATTTAATTAGTACTTTATTGACATTGTAATCCTTTATTTAATAAATAGAAGAACGAGAAGAAAATGACATGTTATTGAATGAGATATAATATTATTTTATTTTTAGTGTTGTTTGATAAATTAAAGAAATATATAATTAAAATGTACCTAACACAACCATAAAAAAAAAAATGGAAACTCAAATGAGGAAGTTTATTGATCTTTAACCTTTGGTTGAATATATAAAAAAATTTCGACCAATCAAATATTGTTACGATATTTCTTAAATTAATGATTAAATTATAAATGATTAAATTTGAGACTAATTACAAGTCGACTTGTGTCATAAATTAAACTTGAAGACATAAGTTGGTAGATCTCGATGATGTCGCGTGTTTTCGGGATGACCATTGAATCAAACAAACTAATTTAGTCGAACATTTGGGCTCGGGTTCAATTGAGCCAAAAAATAGGTCTAGTTTGGCCCAAATGCCAACTAAGCCCGAAATCCAATTACTTCAGCCCAAAGGTCAAGTCCATGGACAAACCGGTCCTAAACCTACAAAACCAACATGGAAACTTTATATATAGAAGAGCTCTCCTTCATTGGAGTGTTAAAAAATTTAAGACTCTAGATTACCTAGAGAAAATTCTCCCAACAATCAAAAACTCTCTAAACTACTCTTAAAGTTGAACACTCCTTGAAAACACTAATCCTTTGAAGATACAAACATTATTCTTTTAAGACTTTAATTTCAATAAAATTCATATGCCTCACTCCTTCTAATCAAGCATAGACATGCATCAAATAAAGAGATAATCAAATGATTAAATATTAGAGATCGAATGACATCCTTACAAATCTACGTAAGCTAAATTTCCAACCCCACAAAACACATTTCTTCGAAAAACTTATACGGACACCTACATTTATGTATAGGGTTCAATTTGTCAAAATTTGAAATTTAATATAAATTTCGATGCAGTGAGCTAGATAAATGGTAAAGTATCAAACTTTCCAAGGGTAATATGCATTTGGTCAGATTACATACTTATTTCTTTGTGTATGTAAATTAGGAATAAAAAAGTTTATTATATTGTTTCAATGAAAGAGAAACAGAAAGCAAATGCATCATTTGATTATTTTCTTCAATATACTTTTAGCTAGCAATTGCTAACAAAGAATAATCTAAACCATATAGTAATCTTACAATTTATTATATTTTAAATAAGAGAAAAAACAATTGTTTTGTCTATATATTGTGACACAAAGAAGCACGAAGCAATGCATCATTTGATTATTTTCTTCAATATACATTAAGTTAGCCACTGCTAACAAAAAATAATATAAACCATAATAATCTTAAAACTTATTATGCTTAAATGGGAATTAATAATCGTTTAGTCTATATGGTGACACTTAGTGACTGATACCTTTAGTTTTCTAAAAAAGATTAGCTATGGAGTCACAGTTTGTAGCAATATAACTAAGATTTAAAATGTCAATCTTGACAAAAATATCGAGGCCTTATGTCGATGAAAATATCGAAAAAATGTCAACGTTAATGGATATTTTTAGAAAAATTACAAAAATAAACTTAAATCAGTAAATAAACATTTTATGATTTTTATTAAACAAAGTTAATAACATGTCGATTAAGACATTTTGTTACTTATTTTTTATAATTCATCGATTTTTCTACGATATAAAAGTTTAATGTCAGTTAAAAGTATGTTCATATTAGCTATTAAAATTGTTTCTTTAATGGCTTAATACTTACAGAGGAATTATGATACAATATCTATGTGAAGGTTTTATTTCTTTTTCTTTCCATGGTAGAAAAATATACACATCTATAGAAAGCATTTGGAATAAACATTAGAGTTATTTTGCTTGGAGTTGTTTAGTCGAATGAATTAATTAATCTAAAGGTTTTACTTTTTGTGCTTAGGTACAAAATTGTTTAGTCTGAAGTTATGAAAATTTTCTATTTGAATTGATATTTAACTTGAAGTTATTTAGCCTAAACTACTTAAACTCCCAGGCTTGTAGCATGTTTGGATATATTAACTTGCTAAGTGTTTAAATAAGTCAATCCAAATTGACCATTAATCTTTAAGCTTATTGATAACTTGTAGAAATACAAGTTATTATATTCATTATTTGGAGTAATTAGGATAAAATTGATGATAAAAATATGATTTTAACACTTGAATTGTATTATATGAATAACTCTGCGTTTACTATGCTTACAAAAGAATTTATCCTGAAAATTATAAAATTCTATCTTTTTTAACGCAGGATAGAACAAAAAAGAGTTCAAAATATAAAGGAAGATGATGCTGCCAGAAAAAACCAATGCGTTGAGAACCATGCGTCCAAAAGATAAACAATACAAGCGCTTAACCGGCAACTATCATGTCAATATGCAAGTGGACAACTGATTTTACCAGATCATGACAGATCCAATGAATTGAAGACGCGAAAAAGTCGACACAACAGGGCATAGAATTAATAAAGGTGTCAGGTTATCATGATATCACTTTTTTTACGCCTATAAATAGCCCATTGCACTTCATGTTCAAGTAGAGAGAAAACACTCAGCGAAAGCTTTGCGCAAATTCTCGCTCAACCTCCATAGCTATCCTCCATTTCGAGCTTTTTTGTGGGAAGACTCTGAGAGTGTCCAAAGTCATCTCTCAGAGAGTGAGAATCCACCCTTGTATAAAATAATGCATCAGATAGCTACCATCTCAACTCAAGCCTTCAAGAAACAAGACATTGTCATTGGTGGCTTGACGACTTCCCTTTTCTTTTCTTCATTATGAACACCTTTCTTATTTGTATTTTGTTGATATCTTTCGAGAGATTTGATTATTTACTTAATACAAGTTTGATTGACATTATGCCTCCATTTATTTTCATTTGCAACATCTTACACCATGAATGTTGAATGTTTCACGAGTTAAGCAAAAGTTTTAGTATTTCCAAATGTGATTAAGTTGATTTCATCTTGATTAAATGGGTACTCCAAACTCGCTTGAACCTATTGAACAAATAGGACTAACTGAGTATATTCATATGCTCGAGAGAGTCGATGAGTAATTTTAGCATTTAACAAGAAAAGAGTAGACTTTAGAGATAAAGTTTTTCTTTTGCCCGAGTGGCTCACCATGTGCCTTAGAAATAAGATTAATGTAGCGTCGAATCATTGAGAGATGCGTTCTTAATTTTGAGTTTGTAAGCATGAAAAACCAATTGTCGCTTAGGAAAATACTATTTACTTAACTTGACTTACCCTTTTTCATGGTTCCATTCATTTTATACCCGTTATCTGATTTTGTTTATACTTGACTAACTTCACCCATCATTCATTCCTCATCGCCATCCCATATGTTTATCCATTAATTTATTCTTGCATAAAAATATTCTTTGTAGTTAATTCAGCAAACGCACAATTGTAATTATTGTATAGTTCCAAATGCATCAAATCATAGATGAATCTCAACGCAGAGTCATTACAAATCCCTGTGTTCGACCCTGGACTCTCTAGGAAAATCTATTTAAACTTATACTTGAGTTTTTATAGGAAAACGTGCGTTTGGCATATACACCTTTCTTGATTTTTCACCCAGCATTAAACCATTACGATCTTAACGCATCATACGCATATAAATTGCGACACTTATAATTGCAATTTTTCATCCCCCGTCCCCCCCAAATTAAGCTTAAATTTCTTAAATTGTTTTATGTTGATGCACAAATTGGACAAGAAAAACTGTAATTGACTTGCATGTACTTCAACAGTAAATTTGTTGATTTAAAAAAATGAGGTGGCATAGAAACTAAAACAATAAATTTTGCACACCAGTATAATGTTTGCAACACACTTTGATGTTTAAGTCTAAGGTCAAGAAATAATGTTGCCCTGGGGTTTCTTGTTTAACTTCCTTCTCGTATAAGAGCTTGAAGAGATTGAATAAGGGTTGATCGAGAAATCTTCAAGTAGAGGCATGCAAGACGCGTGGCCCTTTAGGTAAAAGGTTTACCTCGACCTCCCCTTTAGTCGAGATGTGGTTTTGGGTTGGTCTAATTTTCTTCTTCTCCGAGCCTCGATTGAGTCATGAGTTACGTTTCAAAGCTCGAGTCTATGACAGTATTTTTTCGCATGAAGGGTATTGGATTTGTCTCACCTCGGTTTTATCCATGACTTTCCTTTGCTTTTTTAGATTTGTCCTACAACGTTTGCTTTATTTCTTCTTTGAAAAAAAGTATCATAGGCCATAGTTCTTCTTGTTCAATAATATAGACTTGACCTAGGCATTACATTCGTGGATACAAAACTTGGCTTTTCCTTGTTAATTGTGGTAGCTTTTCCTTGGTCATTGAGATAGCGTATCTTGGATTGTTCATCCTTGAGACGTTAATTTCAAATAGATAACATATTTATTAATACAATGACGCAATTGCATGGCTACTATTTAATTTTATGTATACTTGGAATTTTCTCTTCTCTTTCTTGGATCATTCTTTTGTTTGTTTGGGATTCTTTTAGGTTTACTTGGAACAATTTTTTTTTTCTTGAGTTTCCACTTTAAATAACCCCATTTTAAATATGGTTTAGTTGGACTATGCTTGATATTGGAAATAAATGATATAACTTTACTTAATTTAAAAAGAAAAAAAAAAAAAGAAAAAAAAAAAACTCTCAAACTCCAACTGCACAAAATTGTTAAAGTGGCTCCTTGTAAATATAGCTTTGTTTGCTTATTGTCCTAGATTTAGTAATATTGTCGCTCACAAATGAGCGACGGCATGATGAGTTGGGACTGATTATGTATATTTGGTTTGCCCCTACTTTATCAAAGTTCTTTTTTTATTATTATTAATGAAGTTTTAGTTTTTTTAAAAAAATTTACTTGAGTAAGAAAAACAAAACTTCCAATTTTTTTTGTTTAATAGCTAGTTCTGAAAATTTAAAAGTTTTTAATATCTATTAACTTTCAATTTTATATGGAATAAACCTTTAAATAGACTCTTAATTTCAAGTTTTTGTGTCTGCTAGGGCATTGAAATATTCAATTTTTTTTAAAAAAAATTAATTGATCTGTTATGCATAAAATTGAATTGTGTGTGTCTAACACGAGCTTAAATTTTCAATTTTGTTTCTAATAAGTCCATAATTCTTTTTTTTTTATAAAGGTGGAATAGTTTCATGCCTTATTAAACACAAAATAAAAGTTGGAAGGACCTAATTAATACCTTTTACGGTTCAGACACTTATCGGACGAACTTTTTTTTTTTTTTTTTTAAGGACAAACTTAAAATTTTAATAGCTTATTTGGCAATTTTTACAATTTTGGGACCTATATTAGACATAAAATGGATAATTCAGCAACTGGTCAGATACATTTTTTTATGTTTTTTTCTTAGATTACACCAAACACACACAAAATACAATGCTCAACAATAAAAGAAAAATCAGAAGAGAAGTCAGTCACGATCCAACTTGAAATCTGCTCCAGCCACAAACAAATGGAACCCCAAAGACTAGATTGGTCCAACATACGAGCCACATGATTCGAATCTCGAGGAACATAATGAAATGTGGCCATTTGAATACAGGCCAAACAAGAACCACTCTGTTACTTCATCCTTTGCACCAAACAAAGGCCTTTTTATAAATTGCAAATATTTCAGCATGCAGAAGGCTCAAAACTTGATCCTTTAATACCAAAAATGAATCCAAAATGGAACCAAACTTGGAACTAACCACTCCACTAAATCTACAAAGACTATGCCATTCTCTACTCGCCGCATCCATTGAACAATACAAAGGTCATCTCCAGAGAGATAGAGATCATACTGCAACCAATCTTTCAGGCCCTGATTCATACCCTCCTTAAATTTAGTGGCTAAACAAATATAAATCTAAAAGTTTAGGGACCAAATATGTAATTTAATAAAAACTATTTATTTACTTTAATAGGCTATCTTAGGCCAAAGTTAAAATATGGTGTTTGACTAACAAGTTTCTCACTTTCGAATATTCTTATAAATTCTTACACAATTTCCTATCTATTTAAGCCATGTGAAGAATCCCAACATTTGTGAACTACCTAAGCTACAAACTTCAAGGTTGGATTTTAACTCAATCAAATAAAAATTAAGTTCAAATGATTGGATTCGCTTTTAAACTTTTGAGACTATTAGATTAAAATAATTTTTTTTTTCAAACTATAGCAATCAAATTTGTACGTGTACTTGGGAAGAGTCAACGTTGCATCAAGGATACGTCCAAGTTGCAATTGCAATTTGACTTCATGGAAATTGTACAGATATTTCTGGATTTGCAAGATCTTCTCTAAAATCAAATCAAATCAAGTTAGATAAAATCCCTATTATTTTCATTGATTGATAAGGAAAGATCTGCAAGTCGATTTTGAGAAGATTCCTAACTCTTTGAAGTCTATAAAAAGTGACACTCTCTTTCCTAAATCATCAAGTCCCGCATCTTTGAAAAAATTCTTGAAGATTCCCAACATTCACTTCATCTTTTTTTCACGACCTTCTTGGAAAACTACTACTTCGATCCTCTTTGTAGTTTGCATACACTCTAACTAAATTAAGTAACTATATAGAGAGTTGTTACTTGTTTTTGTTCTTCATTTTTTTTTCTTTTCTTAAGAGTTTTAGTTTATGTTATTCACCTACTATTTTACTTTCATTTATCTTAAAACATTTTTCGATAATTTCTCAATTTTACATTAATATGAGTTCTTTCCTTCTTTATATCTTGTGTTCTTTTATTTTTCATTATGAGTTAAATCTTTCATTGAAATTCAAACATTTGAATACCCTAAGAATAGAAAAAATAAATAAATAAAACTCCCCTTGTGACCCTTTTCTTTTTATTAACACATATAATTTATTTTCTTTTATTAATCTTATTGTTTATTGTTAAACTAGCTTGGTCGCCTAGGTTAGCATATCATATTGAGTTTAATATAAAAGAGTTAGATAATATATAATTTTCATAAAATAATATAGGATAAAAACCTTGATATAGGGATTTCATTTTCCCTTACAAAGAGGGTAATGTCTATAGTCACTAGAATTTCATGCTCGTTTATTTAAGTATTAAATTAGCTGTAGAAATATGTGTTTAATTGCTTAGTCTATCCTAAAGGTAATTATTCTTAAAGAGAGTTGAATAGGTGTTGAATTTGATTTATGTAGCAAATTGTCGATTAGGGTAGATTGCAGGTGCAATTTGATCGCTCGACTTAACCTCCTTCTCACTTGAAAATAAAGATATGAGAGCATGTGGGTCACATGCCAAATTGTGTTTGGGTCTAGTTGAGTAAAGTGATTAAGGGCACAGTTCCTTCTAAATGTTGAAACGGTTTTGAATCCCACTTTCTCTCATTATCCTCACATCATTTATTTTCCTATTGTTTTTCTTTGTTTTTTAGCACTTTACTTTTTGGGTATGTTTAGAATACATTTTCAAGTATTTAATTTAAAAAATAAGTAATTTTAGGAAAAATTAGAGTGTTTGGCAATCATTCAAAATAGATTTTCAAGTGTATTTTAAACAATTTTTATCAAAATAGTGTTTAAATAAAAATTAGTTTTTTGAAAAATACTTTTTTTCTCAACCCAATCCAAACGGACCCTTTATCTTTCTTTATTTCAAAGCACACAACAAATTCAAATTAATTTTTACATGTGTATATGACTTCTTAAAATGATTAGATTATAGATTTAGTTTATGAACTTTAAGGTTTGTGTCGTTCATATATTTGGTCTCCTCAACTTTCAAAAATATCTAATAGGTCTTCAAAACTTTCAATGGCGTGTCCAATTAGAGGTCATTGAAATTTTGTCCAATAGGTCCTTAAACTTTCAGTTTTGTATCTAGTGGGTTTTAGAATTTTGTATCTAATAGTTCTTTGGGACATTTGATATTTTTTAAAGAAAAAAATCACAAATATGCTAACAAAAAAATTTAAAAGTTTAGAATTTTTATTAGACATAAAATTCAAATTTATATTTAATAGCTCAATTAATTAAAAAAATTTTCAAATATGTCAAAGATCAAATAGACACAAAATTAAAAGTTAAAGAGCCTATTACATATCAAATATACATATTTAAAAGTTTTTAAAATAAACTTGTAATTTAACTTCTTTTGAATGTAGGAATTAACGTGTTTGACGTAAGTATATAGTAGCAGCTTTTTATTTATATGAGTGACTTTTCATTTTCTTGTTTCATCCATTTTGTCTACTTATTTATAGAAAATTATGTGATAAATGTTCTTGCTAATTTAATACGATTTTGAAAAAAAAAAATATATTGTTTAGACCTATTATAGTTATTTTCACTTAATTTTAAGTTGAATTTAGTGAGCTAAAATAATTATAAATCATTTAAAAGAGTTCAACTAGAATTTAAATTACTACAAATTATTTTTTTTAAATTAAAAGATACAATTATAGTTAAAGAGCATAATAATGAAAAGTTAAAAATTAAAAAAAAAAAAAAAAAAAAAAAAAAAGTTTTCAATTGTGTACATATGTTGCTTGGTGCTTGAGTTCTCCTCACAAAGGTCTCTTGCCCCTAAAGCTCCTTGGGGTTCTAAAAGTCCTTGGGAGATAAGACTAGTAGATTATATACCCTACTATGGTCAAAGATGCCTTTGCATTTGGTAAATCTCCACTTATCCCAAGGTTAAATCTAGGTGTGTGTGGGGTCTTTTACTAGAGATGTTCATCTTTTTCGTGAGATCACGGGAGGAAGATTCTCCGTTTTAGGTAGAGAATAGAAGAAAATAGAGAAAAAAATTCTCCATAAACTAAATAGGAACAAGAATGGAGAATGTATCTCCCATTCCGTTTCTAGTCTCCACCCTATTTGGTTTTTCTTTAAATGTTATTATATTATTGTTTAATAGACATGTTTGAATTGAACCTTTAGATTAGATATATGAATAATTTGATATGTAATTATTTCATTCAACTAGAAAATTTGAAAATTTTCTCTTTAAATCCGCGTGAAATTTATCATTTAAATTCAAATTTTTGTGAAAAGCCAACTATTTAATTAAATCCTTTCAATTGTAATTATTTAAGTTAATTAATTTTTTTAAGAAAAAACAAAATAAAAAAAATGCTCCATTGGGAACTCAATCCCACAAATTTTTCCGTGGATAATTTTTTCCCGGACTCCTATGAAATTAGATGAAAATTTTTGTAGGAATGGAAAATAAAATAGGGAGTGAGATGTAGATAAAGAAGTCATCTCAAGCCCCACCCACCCCGTGAACATCTTTTTTTATTAGTTCGACAAATTGTAAAGGGTTGGAATCTTTATACGTATTTTTTATACTATTTCAATTAATTGTTTATCATACAAAGAAACATTAAAAAACAAGAGAAATTTTCAAATATAACAAAATGAGTTAAACTATTAACAAATATATGAAAATTTCACTCTCTATTAAAGATAATCTAAATTATTTTAAAATGTGAGTTAAATTATTTAAAAATATAAAAAAAATTTACTGTGTATTAAAAATAATTTAATAATTTAAAATGAGTTAAACTATTTTAAGACTTGGGATAAACTATTTATGGGTTGGATTTTGTCGAAAGTTGAGCAAAAGAATTAAGAAACTTTGGTAAAATAAGGTAATCTATCTCTATTCTAATATATACAGCTGTTTTTTATTCGTGGCTACCCCTATTTTAGTTGCTTTTATCTATTATATTTTTTTCGCTTGCTTTGACTTTTTTTTTCATTTTTTTTCCCGGGAAATGACTTTTCCTTATTTTGTTTTAAAACTCCAACGTTTTTGTGTTATTTATTGGTTAAGTTTGCAATTATTTTAACATTGCACTTATATAAGGTATTTTATGCAAATGTATAATTTTCTTATTAATATTCCAACCTAGTGTTATATTGATTAACAGTTGAAATATTCTTATGGATCGTTTGGTTTGTTTAGGAATTTAAATAATCAGAATCTTCGAATGTCTAAAACTATATATGTCCAATATTTTTTTATCCATACTTTTTTATCTAATGAGAAGTGGTGACATGATAAACTAGGATAACCACAAAACAAAGAATACCTTAAGGATCGTTTTGTTTCGTGAGAATATAAGATTTCCATAGAATATATAGAATAAGCATTTATATTACCGTGTTTGTCTTGTGATAATGTAAGATACTCAAACATCTCAAGAGTTTTGAATGACCTCATAAAACATGGGTTTTTATAATTCTCATGTTGAGAGCATCCTCTTTTTAATTTTTTACCATTTTCTTAAACTTGCTACACTTTATATGCTTTTTTACTGCAACATTGTAGCCCCTATGTACCAAACACCATATTAATGTGTAGATATTCCTATTTTGTAGGTTACGTTCTTTCTCGAATTATAAATCTACCATTGTCATTTGAAGGTCAAGTACCTTTATGTATTCTTATTTGAATTTTGGCATCAACGCTTCTTTTTTCTCACTTTTTCTCCCTTCTTTCCTCAAAGGGAACCCCATCGACTTTAGATATGAAAATAGAAAGGGTCCTTTCAGTTCCCATATATGTTATGGATCCCTTCGATTTCCATGTCTCCTTTCATTTCAATTAGGTTGTGTCCAATGAAAAGTGCTGACAAGTAGTGATGAACCAATTGTGTCCCTTGAACTTTGCGATAACGACAACATTCAAGTTGTGAAATAGATTAAGTTATTGTTATTATCATCATTATCATCATCATTTGGAGAAGTAGGGGGAGAAGGGATGAGAAAGAAGAGGAGGAAGAGAAAAGAACAAGGAAAGAAACGGGAAAAAAAAATTACAATTGTTGGCAAGTTGGCCATTGGTGTGAGAAAGGACAGGAAGAAGAACAATGGAGAAGGGGAAGAGATGGAAATAGAAGAAAAGGTTTTTATAAGCATATGTGTCACGTCGATCTTTTGTTGGTAATTAAAAAAAAAATTGACAAAGAGACCACATATGTTATTGAAACATCACATTGAAAATTGTTGCATTTGAAAGTTCAAAGACCTAATTACAATATAAACCAATCTTCCAGACTAAAAGTATAATTTTTTAAATTACAATACAAAATCACTTCTCTTAAAGTTTATCTATATTAATAATGTATAAGTATAATACACTAATAAAAACCCACTATCAACTATATTGTAAACTTCTTTAAAATTAGTTCAAGTATTTCAAGTTAAAATTGAAATTACTATCTTTTATAAAAACAAAATAAAATTAATACATGCACTGAATTCATAACAATAAAATATTAACATATTAAAACACATACATATTATATAAATCAAAATTATATTAAATTAATATATAAATCATATGAAAATGAGTAATCAGATTTTTTATTAATATTGTTAAATTTAAAACTTATTATAAAAATATAGTTATTCCCAAATTTATTATAAAAATATGATTGTTTAGTAGATCTTCATATTTTCAAAAGATGAGGATTAACTTTTTTGCAGATTCAAAAGACATACAAATTATAAATATTAAAAAAAAAAAATGAAACATCCTCGTTGTTTCAAAAGATGAGGATGTATTAAAATATATTAAAAAATACTCTGATTTTTCTAGCCTCTTTCTTCTATACCAACGCTGTTGCGCCTGTCCACTAGTTCATAAAACTCACCAAATCTTATTCTCCAAAAATTATAAAGAAGAGAAAAACATTTAGAGAGAAAAACCTTGGAAGTTTGCAAAAGGTTATCCATAAAAACCCCTAAAAATGTCTTCATCGGTTGCTAACTCATTCAAAGGAAACAAAACCGAATTTGAAGAGTTAGATTAGATTAAACCAATTGATGAGTAAGATGAAAATAATTATAAATTAAATTGGGAGCTTGAATAAGACAACAAACATGGAAAACCTCCACGTTATTTTTTCTTTCTTATATTTCAGTCTCTTTTTCTCTCTCTCTATAGAAAGTGAGCTGAGATTGTTTAGAAAAAGGTTGAAAAGAGATTTCTCTTTAAAAGTTAAAAATGTTTGTTCTGAGAATAATTTGTGTTGGGTTTGTTAAATGGTGGGAGTAGCGCGTTGCTAGGGAGCAAAGGGTAAAAAATTTCTCTCACCATATCCTGACGAGAAAGATCATGTTCCTTTATAATTATTTGTTTAATCGGTTTTGAGGATATATGGATTTATTTTAAATTTTTTTAATATATAAAAGACAAGAATGTTCCAAATTCTTTTGTTTTATATTTTATAATTTATCGTCTTTTAATCTGAAAAAAAAAAAATTAATCTTTGTCTTTTAAAAGTGCGAAGATCTGCAAAACAACCATATTTTCATAATAAGTTTGGAAATGACTACATTTTTATAATTAATTTTAAATTTAACAATATTAATAAAAAAATTTCATACATTGGTTGAATTGGGTTGAGTTGAGGGTGTTTTTGGACCAACTCTAAAATTCGGATTTAGAGTTTAAAGTTGTTCGGATTGTCGAACCATTTGAACACTTTTATCAGTAATAATATAAATGGAATAATACATAATTTTCATATATTTTCGAACAAAAATCCTACCAAACAAAATGATTATCTAGATATTACCAGACACTCTTACAAATTTTATAGCAAAAAAAGAAAAAAAAAAAAAAAACGTAACTATTTGAAAGATGTCGACTATATTTTAGGACAACTATTTCAAGCATCCAAAGTTTTCGATAATCTTAATAGACCAAATGACCCCACGATGATTACCACGTGACAGTTAAAAATTTAGAAAAGCAAGAGCCATAGAGGATTGCCGTTTTAATAATTTAATCCAGTCAGCATTTCACCATGCTGACGTGGACGAAACTGCATATTTAAGCTAACGTGGACCCCACATGCACCCCCCGGCATTTTCCACGTGATTTGGTGGTAGGCAGTTGAAGAATATATCTTCCATTTTCAAATATCCATTATTTAGAGGATTATGAATATTTATATTTAAAGGCAATTCCAAAATGGCAACTCCAAAAATAATAATAATAATAATAATAATAATAAATGATTAGTGGGTAGGGCATTGCCAAAAATAAAATTAAATTATAACTTAAAAAAAGTGGCAACCATTTACTTAACACTTTTAAGTCAATGCCTTTCCTATTTCTTAATAATAATAAAATTAATAATAGAAGAAATTACAATGTTTTGTTATTATCCGTGCTAATTTGAGCCGCCTTATTTAATATACACATTTTCATCGTAAAATTCTAAAATGTGATTGTAATAAGATAAAAATGTTTTTCACCAATTGTTCACAATTTCAAAAGCTCTAGTATCATAATCCCTTAATAATCTTTTTTTTTTATGTGGAGAAAACTAGATTTTTTTTTGTTTAGTTTTTATTTAGACTTTAAGTTTCAAAATGTTATACTTTTAATCCTTACGATTTGAGTTTGATTTTAATTTAGTCTTGAGATTTCAAATGTTACAATTTTACCTTTCAGATAAGTTTTGTTTCAACTTAGTCTCTAAATTCGAAGATTCACTTTTAAACATTGATTTATCACTAAATACTCATTTTATGTCTTTAGTATTTATGTATATTAATTAATTTAAAAGAATTAAAATTCATTATTTTTATCATTATTAAAATAAAATTTAAAAATTTTACTTCATACTTATATTAAATTAATTAACAAATATTAAAGTCAAAGATTGGAAGTGAGTATTTAGTGAAAAATTGAGATTAAAGTTGTAACCCTTGAAACCTAGGGACCAAATTGATACAAAATTTAAATTTCAAAGGTAAAATATTAACATTCTGAAACTTAGGGACTAAATTGAAATCAAACTTAAATTTTAAAGATTAAATGTAATATTTTGAAATTTAGAGATCAAATGAAAACTAAAACAAAAAATATAGAGACCAAGAAAGTATTTTTCGAAAAAGAAAATTCATTTAAAGAAACATGTATTAAAATAATCACAAGCTGTTATGAGGGTGGTTTTAATTTTTTTAAAATGGATTGTGTAGTCCTTTTTCATGCAAAATATATACACGTAGAGAGAGAGAGGTATTTTCATATACTTTACATTACTTTAGAAAAAGAAAAGAATGTTGTCATGTTATTCTTTACATACTTCAAATATATTGTGAAATTCAAGCTCAACACAATTGCAAATTAGTTTGAATATGTATTTATGATGAGTTTGACGCAACTTTGTACCAATTAAAAAGTAGTTATTTTGCTATGTTTGTTTTACATAATTAAACAAACATATGCCAAAGAAGGAAGTAACAAATTTGTTCACAAAACAATAGGAAAAAAAAAACGACTCAAAAAACAAGAAAACAAGTTGAGAGTGAACATATCGAAAAATGACATGTGGAGATAAGAAACAAAAATTATGAACATCATGACGCTTTCATGTGTTTGTTTGTAAAGGAGGTAAGTCATACTTGTCTAAATGAATAAATATTAAAAAAATTTCAAAGGTTTAAACAATATACATTTTTTTAAAACAATGCGAAATAATATAGTCAAACAATTATTAAAAGTCCAACTCAAATTACATAACTCAAGGAATAAGATATCAATGATAGTTCGATCTCTTCTTTTTGTAATTGTTAAACTTTAAAAAATGTTGAGTGAAATTACAAATCAATTAACGTTACATGGTGAACTATGAATCCAACCATTTCAATCTTAATATTAAGATATTAAATAAATTCAATTTTATATGCATGTTAATTAATGCATATTTATTTTTTATTTAAATGCTCAAAAATTTGGCCCCAAAACAAGGAAATGATGTTATACTATATGATGTGGAAAATTCCTTCATTTTTTTTTTTTTTTTTGGAAAACAGGAAATTCCTTAATTTGTCTTAATGGTTGCTTTAAATTTTAATTTACTAACGAAAATGGATTAGGTTCGAATCTCTTGATATTATTCTTATTAAAATAAAATCTGTTGATATTATTACTTACTTTAAGTAATTGATACACGTACTTTAAAAAAAAAAAAAAAAAAACACACACACACACATAAAAGATTATAATTATCAAATTCTAGATTTGGGATACATTATTTATTTTCTAATTTATGCCCCCATGTGGAATGTCTATGCAACAAATATTTGTTTCTTTTTCTTTTAATTTAATTCGGAAGAAGATTTGAATATTTGAGCAAAAGAAACATCGTTAAATTATCAAACTCTTAACTTCGAGGTTAATAGCATAAATTTTAATCAGTTGAACTATACTCTTCTATTAGCACAAGATATATATTGTTGTAGCTTCAAATACTTGCCAATACAAACACCTATTAATAGAGTAGAAACAAAATGTACTTATATTAAGTTTACGTTTACTACATATTAAATATAATTTCTAGTTCAATAATTGCTAGAGTGGGAGATCAAACCATCGGCATTTATACCTACTGTGTTATGCTTGAATTGTATTATATTTCATGTCTTGTTAACAAAATATTAATAGCAAGGAACAAAAGCGATTTATAGATAAATGTAGAGACCAATCAAAGTTTATAGATTAAAATGAAATAAATATTGATTTTTTTAAAGCAAGAACAATAAAAAAGTGCACGTTTGAAAATTATTTTAAAATTGATAAAAATTACTTTTGTTATATTTAAGATCACTAAATACAATTAAATGTAAGTTTTGAAATGTTTAAAAAGATGTTTTAAAGATGACAAAAGTAATTCTAAATATTTTAGAATCACTTATTATGTCCTAAGATTTAAATCAAAATCAAATTTTTAGTATTTGTGGTTGATTTTAACTAAATCACTCGATAAAAGCCTAAATGTATCATATCTTGGCTTTGAAAATTCATAGGCAAACAAAGGGTAATTAATCAGGACAAATTTCTCATATTCCCCACAAAATATTAAAATAATATATTGGATAAGATTTGTCAGATTTATTCACTTAATTAAACATTTGTTATTGCAAGTTGCTAATTAAGATATGAAAGCTTGAAAAGACAACCAATGTTTTCATTTCAAGAACATAAATTTGGCTATGGAGATTAACTCATATTTTCATGTGTATTAGAGTATAATTTATTTGTCATTTATTTTATTTTTTTCACTTGTTAAATTTGAAAAACATTTTCGGGATCATTATGTTTTTTTTTCTTGATTTATAAAGCACGTTAATACCAATAACTTATTTATATCGTAAGTATTCTCTAATTATCAGTTGATTATATAAGTTTAGAACACTTTAAAATTAAATTAAACTATAAGTGATAGATTTTCTTATAAATTTAATATTTTATTTTGTATGATAAACTCAATATTAATTTTTGATAAAATATTAGATTAAAAAAAGATATTATCTCTAAAAAAAAATTTAATATTAATATATTAAAGTCACGAATAAATAAATAAATAAATATAACGAGATGTTTACCATATTTTTTTAATACATTAATTTTTTTAATTATAGTTTTAAATCACATGTCGATTTTTTAAACATCATGTCAATGTCATTGACATTTTATCACTATTTTTAAAATTAAAAAAAAAAAATTATAAATAGTATGCGCATTTCACATGTTAATAAAACGATACAATTTTATGTTGATTTTTCTCTCATTTTCTCAATACAATAATCACAGAGATAGGAATTGAATCCCCAACTTTGAAGAAGGGAATACATGTCAATTACTAAACTAATACAATGTTAAATTGTTAATACATTTTTTATGATTAAACTATGCTCATATCCAAAAGTTCTCTTTACTATTTATATAATGTAAAAGTAAATAAAAGAATTTAATGCTCTAATTAATAATGTTTTTTTTTTCTTTTTTAATTTGGAGAAAGTGTAGGTTGTTAGCTCAAAATAGATAATCTAAGATTCCCACGGAATGAACATCTGAATTACCGTGTTTGATTTGCGGTGATATAAGATGATTCGACATTTAAAGATTCTCGGAGGAGGGCATCTAAGAGTTTTGGATGTCCTCCGGACACATAGATTTTTTGAATTTTGGTATTGAGGAATCCCCTTTTACTTTTTTAACTCTTTTTTTTCTTCCATATATATATATATAAATATTACTCTTCTTTATTTTTATTTTATAATTAAAATAAGTTATATATATATAAATATCACTCTTCTTTATTTTTATTTTAATTAAAATAAGTATGGTGAACTATGTATTTCACTGTTTTTGGTTATATTGCAATTGTTTTTGTTTTTTCAAAAAAGATATTTTAATTTAAACTCAAATTAATATTTATTTTTATAAAAAATCTTAAATTAGTATATATTACTTTGGTGAGAAAAATAACATTAAATTTAAGACACTGTCAATTAATATAAAAATTATTAAATTAATATATATTAATATAAACAAATAATTTATATCAACTCAAATTATATTAAACTAATTATAAATTAATGAATAATCGTAGGGAATATTGGAACATTAGGTAAATTTAAGACATTATCGGGTAGAAATTCTACAAAACAAACACAGTTATTCAGGTATTTCTATATATTTTAAAAAATATTCATACAGAACTAACATAGTTATTTAAGGATGTTAGACATCTATAATTCGAGGCATCTATAATTTTGGTCATCTAAAGATTCCGGTTATTTACATTTCCAAAAAACAAAACAACCTTACTTTAATTTTAAATAATAACATGTAATCCTTACCCAAGTTCTAAAAAAAATTAGAAAAAAAAAAACTACTTTATTATTATTTTTGGCAATTTGACTAGAATTTTAAATAAATATAAATTTCCAAAATATAAATCGAAATAAATTCAAATCATTAGCATTAAGTGAACAATGTTAAGATTTCCATCAACGTGTTCATAAAATTAATTAAAAATTGGTAATAATAATACTAAAATCATATTCGTCTAAATATGGTTGGGCTCATTTGATTTAAAAGGTTTAATTAATTCATTTTGAGTACAATCAGAGGTGGAGAAGTTTCAATCGCGTTCTTATAATTTTGTTAATACTCATATATTATAGTTAATTTATTTTTACTTATTCATAAATCCATTTGATATAATGCTTTTAGTACATAAATATAACAATGTATTATGTGTTTTTATTTTAACAATAAGAATAAGAGAATTCAAATTACATATCTCTTACTTGCTACCACATTATATGCAAGTTAAGTTAAGTTTATTTTAACATATTATTAAAATATAGAAACAACTTGCTAGAGTAGTAAATTGTAGAAATAAAATTCAAACTCTTGTAATCATAGCAATAAAACCAAACCAAATTTTTTAAAAAAAAGAAAAGATAAAAAATAAAAACCAAGCCAAAATCACAACCACCCAATTGATAATTTTAACCATATTTTCCAAAATACCATAACTACATTAATAGAGTATGAAAAATAAATACTGCCAAGACTCTACTTCCTCCGAGAGACCCTAGGTTTCAATCTCCACCTCATTCCTATGACATAAGGTTTTTTTTTTTTTTTTTTTTCTTCCTTTTTTTCTTCAAGAAATAATAAAGAAAGACTTATCAGTCTACTTGGGTAATAAACTTTAATTTCTTTTAAAAGAATTTAAAATGCTTGTAATTTTTAAATCATTTAGTGGAAAATCATTACAATTTAGAATGTGCTTGGAATGCATTTTTAATTATTTAATTTAAAAAATAAATCATTTATGAAAAAAATTTGTGAGTTTGACAACCACCCAAAATAGATTTTGAATTGTATTTTAAACCGTTTTTATCAAAATAGTTTAAATAAAAATGAGTTTTTTTTTTTTTTTTTTTAAAACACTTTTTTCTCAAGTCAATCCAAACATGTCCTTAATATGTTTGGTTTTTTATTTTTTATGTTTAAAAATTAAGCCTATAAACACACTTTCTAGTTTCTACCTTCAAATATCTTGCTATCTTATCTACTTTCTTCTAATGCTATAAAAAATCAAGGCAAGTTTAGAAAACTATACATTAGTTTTTAGAATTTGGCTAAGATTTCATTTTCTTTTTTTTCTTTCTTTTTTTTTTATGAAAACCATTATAAGAAATTGAGAGAAAATAGACTTAATTTTTTTTTTTAAAAAAACAAATGATTATCAAAAGTATAAATTAGGGCAAAATTGCAAAAAACCACCCCCTAAAATATGGTGGTAGCTTATAATGATTGTAGAAATTAGTCCCATAAATGATAAAAATTGACATCTTAAACTTATACAAATGTTACAATTAATACGGTTATATAAGTCTGAAGGTCTAATTTGACTTAATGTTAACACTTATATAATTTTGAGGATTTAATTTTTAAAATTGAAAGTTTAAGGGTCTAATAGTAATTACCACTCTATTTTATGGGTGATTTTTATAATTTGTCCTATAAATTATTACAAAATTTAAAGTTCTAAAAAAAAGTACACAAAAATTTATGAAGGATTAAATTGTTACTTATGCAAAAATCTAAATCCCCTTTTTTAAATTGAGAGGGACACATTTGTATGGAGATCAAAATAATGACGAAAATAACCCTAGAAAGATTAGATAGAATATTTAGGAAGGTTTTGTGTGGAAAAAATTATCCACAAAATGAGAAAATAAAATTAAAAAAAAAAATAAATAAAAATGCCCTCACCTACCCGCAACCTTTTTGATTTGGTCAAAAATCACGCTCTTGATTTCTCCTATAAATGAGCTTCCCCTTCCCTCCCCCATGGCCTTTCTCTATACAATCAAAAATCACTATCCGCACCCACTCCACATTTTCCTTAAAAGAAAAAAGAAAAAAAAAGAAAAAAGGATTTAATTTAGGCCGCGTTTTATTAATTATTTATTCTGCAACGACAAATTTGTCAGAGAGGCGCCAGAAAACTGCGTCGTTTTGCCCACGTCAGACACAGGTCACCGGCAGTTCCCGGTGGCGGTAAACTCTCTCTCCTTACATTTGGATTTCCGATGTGTTAGTTTGGAATTGGATTAGAGAGAGAAATACGGACTGGGACGGTCCCCTTCCCGCTTCCTCAGCTATAAATACCAGCTGTTGACGGACTGTTTTCTTTTTCCCCCTTTTCCTCCATTTTTTCTCCCCCCCCCCCCCCCCCCCCCACTCTCCCCCAACTTTCGTCCTTCTCCGGCGACCATTTTCCGGCAAATCCGCCGCTGTTTCTTCTGATTTCTCCGCCTTCATCATTTCTGCTCTCTCAGGTATACTCTCTCTCTCTCTCTCTCTCTCTTTCTCTCTCCTCTCTCTCTCTCTCTGGTTTATCTCTTTTGTTGTGGTTTCTTGTGTCTGATCCTTTGTGGAGCTTCAGATCTGATGGTTTTGACGCTGTTGAATGGATGTCTTATCTTTGTTTGTTTGTTCTGCCTCTTGGAATTTGACTCTCATGTTCTGACGTTTTTCCTTTTTAATTATTTCTTGAAATTGTTTTTCTAGCTCTCTTCTTTCTGGTTTTGAGTCTGTGTTTTTCCTGATCGTGTTCTTGATCTGCTATTCGCTCTTGTGTTCAGGATCTTTTCTTTGACGTGTTTGGTTTTTGTTCGTTTTTGTTTTTAAGTTTGTTTTGCTCTTTGATTTATTTGTGATTTCTTATTTTGCTAGTATATTAGTTAATAATTCCTGTGGCGATGTAGTGTGCGTATGGCTGAAAGGATTAGAAAGGATTTTGATATGTGTTGAATGTCTTGTAATGTGGTAAAGAATTTAAGTTTTAGCAAATCAACTTGCTAGTCATTAATGAGCATTTCTATATCTGTCCACATTCCTTCGATGCTTGGGGACGTGATATGTTTGACTTTTTGTTTCCTTCTTTGAGTCATGGGTTTTCTTTCCGTTTTTTCTTTTTTAGTGTAAAACATTCGTGTATTTTTGCCCGTGCAGCATAGAACGCCGGTTTTCCAATCAACTTTACGTTTCTTTTTTCAATTGAAAAAACTGAGGATTGCCCTTTGGTTCTTTTATGTATTATTATTATGCTCTGGAAACGCTTGTGGTGTGAGGAATGACTAACTGTTTCTCTTTGACGTAACTTTCTGTTCATAACGCAGATAGAGGAAAAAGGAAATGGATGGGTTGGGACTTCGAAATGTGAGCTCTCATTGCTCGATCTCTGAGATGGATGATTATGATCTTTCTCGTCTTCTCGACAAGCCTAAGCTCAATATTGAGAGGCAAAGATCATTTGATGAGAGATCCCTCAGTGAGCTGTCCATCAGCCTTGCCAGGGGAGGCTTGGACAACTTTGAGAGCTCCTATTCACCCGGTGGAAGGTCAGGATTTGATACCCCAGCTTCGTCCACCAGAAACTCATTTGAGCCCCACCCAATGATTGCTGAAGCATGGGAGGCTTTGCGGAGATCCTTGGTGCATTTTCGGGGCCAACCAGTTGGAACTATAGCAGCATATGACCATGCCTCGGAGGAAGTTTTGAATTATGATCAGGTTGATGTCTTTGCATCCAGTAAAAAAAACCGATAATTATTTTGATGTACCATTTGATGCATGCTAGAGGTCCCAGGACTGCAGTGTTGTAGAATAAGTATGAATAGCTAATATATTAGGTGGAAGATGTTTTGATCCTTTGTTGAGAAAGTTCAAATTAAAAGTCAGAGAACTTGTCAGGTAAGTAGTAGTGGGCGCCAAAAGTACATTGGAAACTTAAACTCAGAAGTTTGATTTTCTTGCCTCAAAAAAAAAAAAGAAAAATGGAAGTTCGATTTTCTTCTACATTTACAATTCATGGAAGAACTGTCATAGGCAACCTGATGTAAGTTAGTTAAATCGTAAAACTGGAGCCTCTAGCACCGTTTCTTACCACAAATTGTTTTGTATTTGA
The DNA here is from genome assembly GCA_030954485.1 of Citrullus mucosospermus. Classification (NCBI taxonomy): domain Eukaryota; kingdom Viridiplantae; phylum Streptophyta; class Magnoliopsida; order Cucurbitales; family Cucurbitaceae; genus Citrullus; species Citrullus mucosospermus. The sequence continues at coordinate 9,350,548 of CM062063.1, read as the reverse complement.
TAAGAAATAATTGTATACTAGTAACGACTTTAACAAACTTTTCAAAAAAAAAAAAAAAAACGACTTTAACAAAAGTCTGAATTATGTATCGGTTGTGTTGCTTTTCTCTCAGGTTTTTGTTCGGGATTTTGTACCAAGTGCTTTGGCTTTTCTGATGAACGGGGAACCTGAAATAGTCAAGAATTTCCTGTTAAAGACTCTGCAGCTTCAGGGATGGGAAAAAAGAATAGACAGATTCAAGCTTGGGGAAGGTGCAATGCCAGCTAGCTTTAAGGTTCTTCATGATCCTGTTAGAAAAACAGATACCATTGCTGCTGATTTTGGAGAGAGTGCGATAGGAAGAGTTGCTCCTGTTGACTCTGGATTCTGGTGGATCATTCTGCTCCGTGCATATACAAAGTCAACGGGTGATCTATCTCTGGCTGAAACACCAGAGTGTCAGAAGGGGATGAGACTTATTTTAACTTTATGTCTGTCAGAGGGGTTTGATACCTTCCCAACTCTACTTTGTGCTGATGGATGCTCCATGATTGATCGCAGAATGGTAAAATTTCTTGGTATCTTTTGCTTGTTATGAAGTTACTTTTAGCTGTTTTTCATTTCATATTACATAATTATCGTTTTATAATATTTTCAATTAAACTTTATTATGTGATGTCTCTGTATATAACAACTGAACGTTTCTAAAAAGAATGAAGTTTTTATAAGTTATGTACATCACTTGATTTTTAATAGGACAATCCACAAAAAAGAATAAAATGAAAAAAAAAAAACAATAGTTACAGAATGAGGAGGCAGTCACAACAATGTCCTCAAATTTTTTATTCTAGAGCTTGTTATATTTCTCTCGGACTTCTTTTAATGATGTAAATGTTGACTTCTTGGACTTGGTTTTTATTTACATTAAATTGTTTATGGGTGATACAAACAAATGATTTTATTGTGTTGTGTTACTGCTGTAGGTTGCGTTTTGATGGCTTTTATTGCATGGCTTCTGAAATCGTAAAGTATTAACATTTTTAATGCCTAATAAACATAAGTATCCCTGCACTAGTATTTATCAGAACACTATGCCTTTTACTGAAGCATGTATATTTGAAGAGCTAACCTCTTCCACTGTTATTTTCCCATCAGTGGACTGTAATGTGATGATGCCTATCATCAACAATTAACAATTAAAATTTTCTACCCTGAACCAGAAGTGCTACTTTGCAGCTTTATAATTTTTGGTGAGCAGAATTTGTATTTGATTATTGCAGTTTGATATAATTCTTAATCTTAGGTAATTACTAAATGCATTCGTGTGTTTTTTTGTTTTAAAACATTCGATAGCATTATGCAATTTTTTAAAAATTTAATTTAATTTTTGGATAAGAACCAATATTTTAATAATTTGGTGTCTATGCACAGATGTTTTCTTTTTTCCTTTTGGGATAATTGATCCATAAATGATACTTTGACTAATTGGAGAGCTTTCTTCTTGTAACTACTTTGGCCCTGGAGTTGGTCTTCCTCTTCTTTTGTATACTTCTTTGATCTATGAAATATCTTGTTTCTGATGAAAAATGTTCTGATAATTATAAAACAAAGAATGGAAAAGTATAAGACATCCTCCTTAACAACTAAAGGAAGTTTGGTCCACGAATATCAATCTTTTTGGAACCTTATGTGATTTTATTTTCAGATGTTAAAAGCAACGGATAATCTTTTCATTAACTGCTTTGCAGCTATTGTGTTCAAATTTAAGAACACAAAATATTTCTGAGAAATGTTTACCTTATCTATGTATTTTAACTTGATAATTTTTCTCCAGGGTATATATGGTTATCCTATAGAAATTCAAGCCCTTTTCTTTATGGCCTTGAGATGCGCTCTAGCTATGCTGAAACATGATGCTGAAGGAAAAGAGTGCATAGAGCGCATTGTGAAGCGTTTGCATGCCTTAAGTTATCACATGAGGAGTTATTTCTGGCTTGATTTCCAGCAACTAAATGACATCTACCGTTATAAAACTGAAGAATATTCACATACAGCTGTAAATAAGTTTAATGTCATCCCTGATTCAATCCCAGAATGGGTGTTTGATTTTATGCCCACACGTGGCGGGTACTTTGTTGGTAACGTTAGTCCTGCAAGAATGGACTTTAGATGGTTTGCGTTAGGTAATTGTGTTGCAATTCTATCATCTCTTGCCACCCCTGAGCAATCAATGGCTATTATGGATCTTATTGAATCTCGCTGGGAAGAGCTGGTTGGAGAAATGCCTTTGAAAATATCATATCCTGCCATAGAAAGCCATGAGTGGCGAATTATTACTGGTTGTGATCCAAAGAATACCAGGTGGAGCTACCACAATGGTGGATCTTGGCCAGGTTTGTTCATTCACTCATTTCTCTATTCAAGTTATAAAAAGCTTATATTGTTGTTTATAATTAATCCATAAGAGTTTCTTATAATAGCTTTAGGTATAATAGTAAACTATGCCAGACATTGTTGGCTTGCAATTAGAACGGGCATCAGTGCCTTTCATGCACTTGGATCTGCCAATCATGAATTTTATTGATGATATAGCTATTTTAAACCTCAAGAAGACGGTATTTGGAACTGCCCTCAATGATTTCTTGGAGCATTAAGCTTATCCACTACTAGATTCCAGCTTCTAGCTAGTAGTAGAAGTGTGAGGTGGAATCTAAGTTGATAAAACAAAAAAAGTATCAAGAACAATTACCTTTTGAAACATTTCCACAATGATAATTGCTAAGTAGTGAATTTCTGGGACTAAACTTACATCTATAAAGAACCTAAATCACCTTTTTGTACTTACAAAGTCCGGTTTTTAGAAGGATATAGCTAGGTGCCTCCCCTGGAGAAAAGGGAAACTTGCTCGGACAAGCATTTAGGTTTTTCTTCTGAGCTCTTTGAGGCATGAGGCACGTGCTCATGATGATACTTATCTTTTAAAACTCCTAGGGCTAACAGGAAAAAAAATGAAAAAGAGAAAGAATGAGCTCACTTGCCTTATCCTTTTTCCTTTAGTCTTTCGGCGCTATCTAATGTAGTTCTTCTCTTAGTTTGGTCCTATTTGAAATGACTTTTCAAGTTTTTGGAAAAGGATTTTGAAGTATCACTCTTAACAGGCTCTTTTTCATTCTTCTCTCCCTTGGCTTTTCTCGCTCTCTCTCTGCCTCCCCAAATCAACTCTTGTTCTTTACTCTCAGAATTTTGTCTCTCCTCTTTCTTTCCCTCTCAGAACTAAACCTGTGCTTTATGAACTGAAATGGTAACTATGAGAAATAGCTAGTGATGAGTTTCACTATGATGAAGTTTTCTTTTTTTTATCCTATATTTTGTATTCTTTTTACCCAAATGTCAAATTTTCTATACCTGCTAGACGTGTTGATGCCAGCCACAGTCATTGTCTATTATCTAAAGAACCGAAGTTCCTTTGTATCCAGAAAACATTTATAAGATTTATTGGAAGAATTTTAATGTTATGAGTAAAGGTACGCATAACATTAACGAGATTTATTGGAAGAATTTTAGTGTTACGAATACAGATATGATTTCTCCAATCTTCATGTGTGATAATCTTACACTGTTAGGAAATCACCAGGACCAAAACCATTTTGATGTCAGTACGCTATTTCGTTATCGTGAATTGTCTAGGCCAAGACTATCATCAATGAGGGAGAAAGAAGTGTCATTCCAGTTCATTAAGTTACTTATCTTCTCTAATTAGGGTTTTTTAATATTATTTATATAAAGCTGAAATTACCTTACTTGAACCAGATCTGTTCTATATGTTGTACACCTGTATACAATGAGTTCTATATGAAGCTGAACTTTCTTTGAGAAATGTCAAAGAGTACAAAGCAAAACAAAAATGAAAAAAAAAAAGAAAAAAAAAAAAGAAAATCCCACCAAAAAGAGCCCAAACTCTCATTACAAGAAAGGACCTCAATCAAGAAGAATGAGACCAAGCTGGTAATTTAGAAAAACTTGGCTAATGGATGCCCATAACGAAGAGTTAAATCCAACCAATTCCCATAGCTAATCACTATTTCTCTCAACCCCTCTAAAAGTCCTGTTGTTCCTCTCCAATCGGATCCCCATAAAATGGAGAAAAAGCAAGCTTGTTGTAGAACTCTTCCTTTGTCACGAAATGGAGGGTTTAGAAGCACCACCTAATCGATCATAGAACAACGATTTTACAAGCCAGTAGAGCACTGAAAATCTGAGAAATCTTCTCTCATTAGTTATGATGCATTTCGTTTTTCTTTTCTGAAACATGAAACACTTCTCATCCATAAATTGAAAAGTAGCATCCCAAACTCTAGTAGTACCCCCTGTTTGGAGTTACATGAAAGAAATTTAATTTGTATTACTATAAATCACATTAAGGAGTATCGAGTATGATCACAAAAAGAGCTAGGATGTTGTTGGAGTATAAAGTATGATTACAATTGAGTATCAAGATGGAGTCAGAAATAGATATTGTTGGAGATGGATGGCATTTTCCGAACACCAGAATCTTGCTTCAATTTTCTTGTTGGAAAAGATCCGTGATATTGGAGGGCCGCAAGCATCCTTTATACAAATATTTTCATTACTCAATGCAGTTGATTCATGAAAAATGAAAGTTAGGATCGTCATTTACCGATACTGCAATACGATTGCAGAGTTTGGTTGTTAATCTCATCTTTTGCCTTGTTCTATTATAATGACATCTTTCTCCTTGCTTTGGATGCAGTGCTACTATGGCTGCTAACAGCCGCTTGCATTAAAACTGGACGACCACAGATTGCTAGAAGAGCCATCGAGCTCGCTGAGAGTCGTTTGCTGAAGGATAGTTGGCCTGAATACTACGATGGAAAGTTAGGAAGATATATCGGAAAACAAGCAAGGAAATACCAGACGTGGTCGATAGCAGGATACTTGGTTGCAAAGATGATGTTGGAAGATCCATCACACTTGGGGATGATTTCACTTGAAGAGGACAAGCAAATGAAGCCACTAATCAAGAGATCATCATCTTGGACCTGCTGAAAACAGAGAAGGCCAAAAGAAACAGAACCAACAGTATGAAGAGAAGAGGTACCGTAGTCGAAACCGAGCTTTTCGTTTTTCATTGTAACACTATTCTTTTTACATTTTGGCTGTGTACAATAGAATTCCTCATCAATCTGCAGAGACTTTGGCTTTTTTTTGGGTCTTGAAAAAAAAAGGTACACTGTGTCTCCAGTTTTTGGCACAAAATTCTGCAAAATTCCTTTGTTGAGATTTCCTCAGCCGCTGAATGAAATCAATGAATGGCTGCTTGGCTAAGGGCGAGACACTTTTCGTTTTTAATATATGAACTTTTTGGAATTTTCAGCCCATTCTGAACTTCATTAAATAAATGGCCATTCTTGTCTGACATATCCTCTTATTTATTTATTTATTTTTTCGTATGAAAATTGAATCCCTAAATTAGAAGTTGTTAGTACCAACTTATACCAGTTAAGTTATGCTCATTTTGGGACTTGTTATAGGGTTAGAAATACTTATTATTATATTGAACTGTTGTAAGGAGTTAGGAGTTTGTTTTTGTGTTCAATGCATAAACATTGGGTTATTTGCCCTGTCTTTAATATATAGCAAACTTATTTGAAATTATGCCTAAATTTTAAAACGGAAAAGAAAAGGTAATTATAAAATTAATATATTGTTTTTTAGCTTTAGATCGGTTCAATTATAAACTTTATTTGATCGAATGCCTCAACAACCATCACATCAAATTGGTTTTGTTGTTGAGAAGCGAATTTATTTCTTTTTGTTAAATTTTCTTAAAGGATGGAAAAACGCCCAAGCATATATACTCTCCTCTTTCAATTAGGTAAACAAACAACCTGATTCATTATTTGGCGTTGTATTTGAGATTAATCACATTAAGGTAATTTCTAGTTTAGGAGTAGGAAAAATTCCATTTTTAGCTTTGGATTATCTATGCTTGTGCTTCTTACTCTGTTTTGTATCATGGAAAGGTAATTTGCGATTGATTTGACAAGTCTCTTGCAATTGTATTGCCTACCGCTAAAGATTGATGCACAACCCACTTTTATTTGTGTAATTAATCGCCCAAGTGGCATGGTTGATATATGCTTGTGAGTTAATTAGCTTTCTAATCAATTGGCATTGCATAGTCAATTTAGAGGGAGAATCTAATAGATTAGCTAATTATGCTTTCCCTGTTAATCGATTGTTTTGGTATTTTCCCTAAATTTGATGTGGTTGTTTAATTTGTATGGAATGCCTCTCATCTCCATCGATTTGAGCAATTAGATTAATTAAGGCACTTGATTTGCCTTTTCCAAGCAATGTGGCTAAGCACTTGAGTGGTTGAAAGCAATTGAAAGTGATATTCTAGAACTTTTATTTAGCTAGTTTTGCCACGCAATTATGCAGTTTGATGCCTTTTAATTGTGTTTTTTGTTTTCATTTTTTTCGCCTCCATCCATTTACCATCCTTAGTTTCATAGATTGAATGTAGATGTTTAGTGGTTTGGCGGATGGGATTGATTCCTTGGGGTTTTGATTTTGAGAGAGGAAGGAGGCAGAGGATTCTTAGTGTTTGAAGGGCAAGGAGAATGTTGAATTATGATTGGGATCAATTCCACCTCGGAGATGGAGTTGGATCGCCACATAAATCTTCTTTCCTTTCCTCTTAGTCTTTAATTTTCTGAAAAATCTGTATTTCTTTTGTTAATCTGTCTATGGAGGGCATGAATAGCCGAATTCTTAGAGTTTTAGGGTATATGACATAATTTATATTTGGATTCAATAGATTGTTTCAAACTATATTTCAATTTTTTAAACTATATTATAATTTGACGCGTGCTCTTGTGTGTCTCCGATGCAATAAACTATATTGAAATTTTCTCATCCGTCGTTAAGCAAACCTCTATCAAAATGCTCCTATCTCTAGCTAGGTGTTTAAATGATGTAAAACATGACCAACTATACGTTTAAAACCACATTTTTGCATGCTTTTTAAAAAGTCTATTTATAGTTTAAAACATCTCCATAACGTTGGTATCACGGATTTGATGATTATATGGCTAAAATTAGCTTTTAAAAGAAATTTATATTTTCATTCAAAGTCTCATGAAGGAAGAGTGGACATAGTACTATGTTTTACATGAAAATAACATTGTGAGTTGGAAAGCTCCTTCAACCTATTGTAGCCTTATCTATTGTATGCAATAGAGTGCACAATTTATTTGATAAGGGACATCAAAATATCTCCACAATTAATGGTATGATATTGTTCCTTTTGGGTGGTATAATCCTTATGGCTTTGTTTTGGTTTCATCCAAAAGGTCTCATACGAGTGGAGATAGTTGTCCATTCTTATAAACTCATGATCACCCCCTTATCTAGCCAATTCCCAACACTATCTATCCAAAAACCATCAATTATTCATAATCTTACCCAACATATTGACATGGAATTTCACGTTGTCCAAGAGTAAATGGAAAAGAGAGAATTAATGCATACCTTTGATAATGTTTCTCCTTCTGACATGCTCACAAAACTAATAGTCATAAAAGAATAAATTGCTTCATGAGAGCTTATAACCAAGTGTATGTACTTTTTGAATAATAAACCTAATCTTAAGAGCAAAATAAGCATCATATAAATGAGAGTTATCAGTCTTAATATGGGGTTATAATATTCTCCTTTTAACTTACATCAACATGATCTTTCTTCTTCTCTATATTTTTTCTTTCCTTTCTCCTAAATTTTTTTAACTAATTCTACATGATTCAATCTTAATATTATTTTTCATCATATAAACTACTTTTGAATTGATTTGATCTTCATTCTAATGTTGTTTTTCATCATAAAAATCCTAGATTTCCAAATCCTTTAAACCAAAGAAACCATATACATCCATAAGCTAAAATGAATGTTCATAGTACAAATATATGCATTTTGATTAATTTAAATCAACTTTCACCTTGATGATATCCCACTATTAGAAAACTTTCACATTTCTAACACACAAAGTTTTCTTAAATAAAATTCTTTCCATCAATCTTCCAATTGTTTAAGTGATGTAAAATTAATTGTAATCCCCATGAGAAACCCTAGTGCTTTAGTTGGACCCATTCATCTAGCTAATGGTCTATTTCTCAATTATTTCCTTCTCTAACAAAATACCTTTATCTAGCACATGGATTCATGCTGCAAGGAGATTATTATTGCTTCTAGAATTGACTTAATAATTCTATTCACCAAGATTTGAAAATTCAAACTCTTGGTATAAGAAGCCAATTTAGTGTCTATTATTAATTTTTAAATAAAAGCTTCACATTCACACCTATTATATTCATTTATTTGGCCAATAAATATTTGGGTGTGAGTATAAGACATATTCGAAAGTAATTAATTTTGAAATCATTACAATCTAAAGTATTTTCAAGTGTGGATTTAATCTATTGAAAACAATTTTAATATTTGTGCTTATACCTTTAAATACAATTTTTTTTTTATAAAAAATAAATTTTAAATAATTAAAAACATATTTAGATGGAATTACAAACTTGTTGTCACAAAAATGATTCTAATCATTACACACTATCAACACATATTCTAAATATTTGAAGCTAACTACATATAACAATTAAGAATTTTAATCGTTTATACAAAGTTAACTGCTAAAACATAATATTTAAAAATTATTTACGAAATAAACCCAAATTCTTCAATTTCAGGAATAAAATGAAGTAAATATAAAATTTGGACAATCAAATTATTGATATGTGTACGAATATACGTCGAAGTTTAGAGTTGTGAATTTAAAATTCGAAGTTCTAAATTCTACCAAAAAAAAAAAAAACACATAAATAGTTACATGAACTATCTATGTTGGTGTCGGCAAAATTAACTAAACAACCAGCTATTTGACTATTTCTTTTTTAAAATTTGTTATTCAATTTGTTTTACAATGACCATGTGGGTATATGGTGAGGTCACTCTCATGCCCATTTGAACCCATCATATGCATCAACCCACAAACAAATAAATTCTTTTCCTTTTTTCCTTTTCTTTTTTCCCCAAAAGAAATAAATCCATGATTACTCCATTGACTACTAATTTCTTAGCCATCATTTATAAGTTTCAAATCTCTCCTAATTTACCCACTACCCAAAATAAAGACACATCTTAAATGACCCTTTAACTTTAATAATATAAAATATTAACACACATGTGCCATTTTCCTCAAAGAAAAGTAAACAAAAAAACAAGAGTAAGATTGTGTAACAATATACATCTATATAATTTAAATCATTTAAAATACAATTTTAATTTCAATATCATATATAAATAAATAAATAAATAAATAAATTTGTTAAGAGTACAATAGAGTTTGTCCATTCCTATGTCTACTTATATGTGTATCTAAGATGAAAGACGTTTGGAAGTATTAGTCATGCATGTGGGAGGAATACATGTAAGGTTGGAACTAGCCTATCAAAATTGGCTGTGTATTTTAAAGTTTCATCTACAAATAAGAAACATATATTTTTTTTTTTGGTAAGACAAACCAAAGTACCACATGGTACCAATGAGAGGTACTAGTCAAAAGACAAAGTGTTAGCTTTTGTTTGTACTTACTCTAAACATATAGGACTCTGTTGGGTCCTTCTCAAAAATATTTTTTATGAATAGTTTTTGTTCAAGTTATCTCTCAAAGTATAGGCATTGAAGCGACGCCACTACTAAGAAGCATATGAAATTCGATCAAGAGGGGCTCTTTTTGGATATATAATCCAAGTCAAGAGTCACTTTTGTGGTTCCCAATCGAGATGAAGATTTTGATCCAATGTAGAAGCCTAGCATTGGGAACACTATCTACAGAGGTGTAGTCAAGATCAAGTGAGAATTTGCACAACATTTTGTAGAAACAAAGAGCTAAACTCACTAACATTCAAATAGTTTTAAATCCTTAATAAAATTGAAAATGAAAACTATAGATGATTGCGAGTGAAATTACTTCCATTAATTCAAAATTTTATATGAATGCATGCAAATTAATTTTATAATAAGTGGTCAAGCTTCAAAAACAATTATATGAAAAGTAAAAGTCATAGCTATTCCTATTAGGGTGAATTGTTTTACATCTTTTTTGCCCTTAAACTTGAATTTAAAGGTGATTTCAGTGTTTCATTTTAAGCTCTTCCTATAAATACGTCTATATTAGGGTAGTTAACAAGTTTTGAAATACAAGAAAAAATTGATAGTTAAAAAGCTTATTATAGTTTTATATCAAGTGCTTTTGTTATAAGCAATTTTATATTAAGTACTTTTGTTATTATGTAGCTTTGTACTTTTATAATTACTATCTTCAAGTGATTGTAAGATGCTTTAATTTAAAATACGTTCATTCATTAAATTTAAACATTATCCTAAATTTGAAAAGTTCTTTGATTGAGTAAAACGTATCGTTTTTCTCCAAAGAGAATGAAGGTCACTACATTATTACTCCAATTAATAATGATTTTGTAGGTGCGTGGTTTCATATGGTATTCTCTTTGTTTTGTTTTTGAATTGGTCATTTTGTTTAATATTTTATTAAATACCTTATGCTGAAAACAAGATGTCCAAGAATAAGATTGTTAGAGATCAAATATATATGTTAAATTCTACGCTGAAATGCTATCAATTCTTTTATGAATAAATAATGTACATGTTCTATGAAATTAATTTATAAATCTTATATAATTATCAAGGACCAATGATTAAAATGATTCATTATGACATTTCGAAAAAGAAAGATAATCCTTATAATAGTTTACTAGTAATTGTTGTTGTAGATTTGGCAAAATAAGTTTAAAAAATTAGGACCATAGTACATATTTATTAACTTTACAAAAGAAAAGCAAAAAAATGAGTTCAACTCACGTAATACACTTAATACACTTGATAAACCTGATACATTACTAGTATATGTCTGATACACTTGATACATTATTGATTACATGCTCAATATACTATTGATAGACACTTGATACACTTCCTATACTATAGATATATAGTTAAAAATGACTAATTATTTAAGTGTTTAAAAAAAAAATCATAAAAGTTACTTTTTTTTAAAAAAAAACACTTTAATTTTTTCTCTAGTTATTCCAAACACACCCAAATTGTCAAAGTGAGTATACTAAATTAAGTGTTAGTGAGCTTTAGGTGGAATCTCCCCGACCTATTATACATGTGTACTTACAACATCATTTAAAAATGAAAAAAAAAAACTACAAAAAGGATAAAAAAAAATGTAGCAAATACAAAAATTAAAGTGAGTAATAACTCATATTGCAACAAACAAAAAGTATAAAAAATATACAAATCAATGGAAAAATACGCTACTAATATACTTTAAATGTGGTCATTAATTGATTGATATACCAAAAAATGTGAGCTTGTTAAAAGGGCAAAATTGAAATTATTTAAATTTGAAGATGTTGTCATTACTGGTGGTTTCTAGTTTTTATATATTCAAGAAAAGTCCCTAATTATAAATTTTGGATTGGCCACTCATTTGAAATTCCCCAAATATATTATGAATTAATGAATTAATATATTTGCAATTAATTATATAAGTTTCTATTATAATCAGGCATCATTTATTACCGTGTAAGAATTAGGTGTATATTCTTTATAAATTAATTTATTGCAGAAAAATTAATTTAATGCATCACTAAAATAATAATAATAAGAATAATAATAATAATGTATTTTTATTGATTAAAAATTGTAAACTAATTGTATTAGCTAATTTAATTTAATAAAATAAAATACATGCATACATAAACAAATAAAGTAATGTATTAAAAAGAGAGGGAAAATGTTAAAAAAGAGAAGAGGAGGGGCAAAAATAAAACTCACTCTTACTCTTTTGGAAGGGAATAAAATGGGTAAAGAAAACTTTTACCTAATTCAGCAAGGAAATGTGTAGCCTTTTACAGTACCTTTATTTCTATAGACGGTCGAAAAGATGGGTTAATACATGTTTGGAGCGTTGTGTGTTTATGTTAAAATCCAAACAAGAAAAATTTCATCTGACCTTCTTATGGATTAACGGTAAATTTATAATTTAGAGAAGAGATGATCTAAAAAAATGCTCGAGGACAAAGCAACAATGAAAAATAGTAGAATGAATATGAAGTTAGAAGTATAAGTTACTTCATATGAAGTTACAATAATGCATTTATATAGAGAATAATTCCTTTTAGGATTAGGATCAGATTAATTTGTTCTTATCCCACACAAATTAGGATTAGAGTTATGATTGAGTCATTGATTAGTTGACTTCGGACTTATGTGAGTCTAAGTTCACTTTTATATTTGACCTATTTTTTCAACTTTTTGACATATTTCGTCACATCTAATTTTCAGATTCAACATTTTGATTTTTTTTCTTCTTTTGCATTTTGGCATGCCATCTCATTTCCATGTTCCCATATTTTCAATAGAATAATAGGAAACTTCACCTCTTCACTATTTTCCAAATGCTCCATAATCCAATGTGAAGTCTTGATTTGCCACACTATTTCCCATACATATATTTTAGGATAAAAACATTCATAGAAGTGGGTGGTTGTTTTAGAAAGCTTTTGACCAAAGCCACCTTGGTTCCACTTTGACACCTCTCTTTTGTGAATTCATATTATTAGAATTAAGCCATCAGCATAATTTTGTCTTTGAAGGCACACAAATATTCCAAATACTCTTATATAATATTTGAATTTGAATAACACACTTGTGAGTTTGTGGCTCTCTATTTTCATTTCTAATTTATATGTGAGATGTTAATTTAGGTTACATTTTGGTTTTTTTCCACCTTTGAAGTTTATTTTTTAACACCTTTCTTTGGTATTCAACGGTCACAAATTAAAAGAGATAGAGACGAGTTGTATATTTCCAGCAACATATTTTTGCTTAAAAAAACTCTCTCGATGTATATACTTTGTCATATAGAAGATGAATTGTGTTTAAGCGTTGCTACTTTGAGAAATCTTCCTATAGTAAAATATCTATGCTTATGATCTAGCAGAGACTATTTAAGATGTCTTGCCATTTTCTAACCTACTTGGTAATATCCATTGGTTGTAAAGTTACCCAAATTTCCAAATTAGCTCGATCCATCTTTCTCCCAAATGCACCAGTGCTAATGATTTTCTCCGATGGATCCTTAACTCTTATATTATATTATTGATTATGTGCTTCAATTCCTTTACCGATTTGGCATGCTTTACATGTTGTGTCTTCTTAAGTTAAGTTTACACTCAACTCTGTATATTTTTATTCAAGCCTTAAAGTTACTAATTTGATTATGAGCTCAGGGGTTTAGAGTGGGTGTGAAGAGCTAATAGTCTCTCTTTCTCCTTCTTCAAATACTTGAATAAAGGTAGCTCTCTAATTCAGAGTGGATGTAGACACGTTGTCAAACGACTATAATTCTCTACCTTCTTTCTTCTCTCTTTCATTATCTTTGTACTCATGTGCTTGCTTAAACTTTTTTTTTTCTTCTTTTTTTTTTTTTTTTTAACTTGGCTCGAGATTTTTTCAACACATATGTAGTGTCATTCTTGCATACATCAAATTACGTTCATTAAAAATTTTAATGGAGATTTTGAAATTGCTAATAGCATTAAGATTTTTCATCCCACCATCAATAAAAACCTCTCCTCTTACCCATTTAATACTTTCCAAAACTATATTCTTTGTAGAATTGAAGATCTCAATGTTTTCCTATAGACTAAGATGATAAACCTAGATATTATTTCAAAGCTTTTATGTAGCAAAATACTTTTACATGGATCCTGATGTTCTATTCCACTTTGACTTTTGTTTTTTTTCCCCCTCACCATAAAACATTGACTCACCATAATTAATTAATGGTCGGTCAAATTAAAAATTATGTTAATTAATTAGATATTATGATTATATAGATTTTATACAAACTCTTTTGTTTTCTTCTTTTGGAATTCAATAAGAGTGGAGAAACTATATAGAAACAAACGTCCTAATAAAAAAGAGATAAATTTAACGAAGTGGATATGCATTTGAGTATTCATATAATATTACATATATATGTATAATAAAAAGAATTGACATTGAAAAAGCAACATGGTCCATTTTTATATTTGAATATAAAATTAAAAAAGATACACAAAAAAAATTTAGAAGTTGAAAAACTAATCATGGTGAAATGGAGCAATAAAGCATGGGGTACGTGGACAAGTAAAATTGATCTCTTTAAAAGGTTCAAAGCACCAAAAGTCCATAGCATGATATGACTTGTCACTCACTCACACAACCATAGTGCTATTGGAGACCACACAAACTCAAAATGACCAAACCCTAGAGACAAATAATTGGACCAAATCCAAACCTTTTAAGTGGTCTAAATACAATGGCCTTTTTTTTTCATGCTTCTAAATGTCTCTTTTTTATTGGATATCAAATTTTTATACTCTTTTCTCTTTTAGAATTGGCCTCTTTTAGTTTCGATACTTTCATATCAATTTTTCGTTTGATTTTAAATTTTTAAAAATTTTATTTTAGTTCAAACCACAATAACTTGATGTAATCAAACTTTATATTTATTTAATTACTAGAGCATTATTAGATGTTGACAAGTGTTTGAAGTTTGATATTGTTGGATTTTTCGAATAAATTTGAATTTTTTATTTAAAAAAGGGTCCATAAAAGTTGAAGTTGAATTTTGTTTACATTAGATAATTCAAAAATGGCTCATATTGAGTGAGAAACTTTGATGGAATTTCTCACCCCATTACAAATGGGGCATTTTTTATTGGAGGGAAAGAAAATTGGAGAGTGAGTGAAAAAGGAAATTGGTCCATAAAAGTTGGCATCATGGAAAGGCATCAAATTAGAATATGTTTATTTTATGCCTTATATAATTGTACTAAGCTAGCTGGCTATGAAAAAATTAACCCCCCCCCCCCCCCCCCTCCCCCCAAAAAAATAATAATAATAATTAATAATTAAAAAAAAAAAGGGAAAAAAAGAGCATATCTTTACCTTGCAAAAAGTCTATATTATGTTATTGTACGACCATCTCTTGCATTATAATTTTTTAAAATCATAAATCTTCTAATTTTTATTATTATTATTATTATTATTATTATTATTTTTGTCTATATATGCCCATGTGTATTCTTATTCAAAAAAATCACTAGTTAGTCTTTCCTTAAAGAAAAAAAAAAAAATCAGTAGTTAATTCAAATTTTATTTGGTTAACATTTATGTAACAGTATATAGTATATATAAACAACTCAGTGTAATAAGAATAATAAATTAGGATTTAAAAACATCATTAAAACTCCTTAAAGTTTAAAGAATAAATAGAAACATTTACGAAATTTGTCAACTAAAAAATAATAAAATAAAATTATAGATTTGTCAATTAAAATAAGATTATTACATTACAAGTTTAAATTTTCATGCATTGTATGCTCTTCGATTATTCATCACGTTTTCTAATATAACTATAAACTTTGAAAATTGTCTACTAATTTGTTAAACTTTCAATTTTGTATCTTATAGGATTTTGAACTAATTTCAATTTCGTGTTCTCAAGAAGTTCTCGATCAATTCAACATTTTTCTAATTCACAAACTTTTGAGACCAAAGAATTAAAAGTTTAGGGTATTTATCAAACAAATTTTAATTTTTAGAACAATCTAAATTTAAAAATTGTCTAAGATAACAGAAAAAATTATTGCATTCAAAATTAAAATTTATATTTGATATATAAGTTTAGAAACCCATCAATCATAAAATTGTAAATTAAGTGACGGTTTTTAAATAGGAAAAAGAAAATTGGATAAAAAAAAAGTAAAATAATAAATAATAAATAATAAACAAGAAATGAGACTGTAACTAAATTGTGTCATTTGTTTCTTTTCTTAGTTAAACACTGTGTGGAGTGGAGATTAAACCTATAATGTTTTTTTTTTTTTTTTTTTTTCCCTTTATCTTTTATGTCATCTCGTCGACACGTGTCTTTTGTTAGTACTTTATTTCTCCACTAAAATTTTAAACAATCTTAGGTCTAAAGTCATGCCTTGAATAAAAGCTAAATACATGCATACTTTTCTTTTCAGTAGAAAAAAAAATATTGGAGAGTAAAATAGGCTCACGGCGGTTAAATTTATTGGCATGTTTGTTTTTCTTTCATTCGTATGCTTCTCTTGAATATATTTTTTAATTTAGTGGTGAAAATGAGCATAACATAAACTATGTTTCTTCACTTAAAAAATATTCGAAAACTTTACTCCATAAATTATTGAACTAAAAAAAAAACTTCTAAATTTAGAAATTAATTTGAAATTTGTTGTGATTTAGGTGATATACTGCACAAAATTTCAACTTGTAAATTAAATCCGGGCTAAATTATAGAAAATATCTCTAGTATTTTATATTTAGAAAAAGGCCCTTGTACTTTTAAATTTTCATCAATAGCTTTAACCTTATAAAAAAAGTTTTTTTTTTATAACCTTAGTAAATGGATGGAAAATACATTAAGTCCTGAGGTTGAGATTCTCTAATTATTTCATTGTTCTTTTTCTTCTCGTTATAGTCTCTATACTTTGAATGAATGTAATAATTTAACTTCATCAAAACAAGATTGGTTGAAGTCGCATTCACACATAGAGAAAGTTGAAGGTGTCAAAGATCGGAAGACCATGTTCTTGAAATAGCAAACAGCATTCAAAGAAATGTCAGCGTGAAAGGTGAGTTGCTAACCAAAATCATCAATCAAGAAAAATTTCATTCCATACCACCAACCCCTTAACCACTCTATGAAACAAAGTGGAGTTCTTGTCCCCTAAAGATAACCATTGTACACAAGATTTTAAAGGAAGAGAAGCCTCCTCCATCGAGGACCAAGCCTATAATAATTGAACCAAAGTTGCATACACTGCCTCAATATTTTGGTGGGCCTCGAAAATCTTCTAACTTAACACAGGGTGTAAGCAATTAAAATAAGTAGACTAAGTGCTCTCTAGAATGCAAGGAAATCAAAACAAAAGTGCGAAAGTGTTAAACAATTCCAAAATAATTTGTGAAAAAAAAAAACATTTGGAATACATATATAATAAGCTTGTCATAAAAGTCATGTAGATCATGCTAAAAATTTGAAATTTAAGCACAAAATTACAAAGAAACTAAGATGAAATAAATTAAAATAAATAAAACTTGAGTTGCCTCTTAAGATAAATGCTTATATTATGCCTAAGGAAAAAAAAAACACAAAAGTTAGTAAAACGAGTATTAAAATGATTAAAATAAAAGAATAAATTAAACAAATGAATAAAATGAATTAAAGAATAAAGTATCAAAGTATAAAAAAAAAAAAAAAAGAATAAAGAATTAATGAATAAAGAAATTTAAAGAATTAAAGAAAGAAAAAATAAAAGAATTTAGAGAATTTAGAGAATTAAAGAATAACAATAATAAAAAAAAAAAAAAAAAAAAAAAACTACAAAACATACAACCAACAATTATACATGAAGTACATAATTACACCCTAGATGAAAAGTCATAATTATACACTTAAACTCTCAGTTTTAAAGTTGAGCCTTCAAACTTAAACGTATATATAAAATAGGTCAAATTGGACCTTCAAATTTATAAAATTGTATAAATTTTAGTATTTCTATAAGTTTGAGAGTTCAATTTTTATCATTTGTGGGTCCAAATTTGTACAATTATTATAAGCTTGAGGGTCCAATTTTAACACTTGTAAAAGGTTAGAGGTCCAATTTTTACAATTGAAAGTTTGAGGGTGTAATTTCAACTACCACCATACTTCATGAGTGGTTTTTGCAATTTACCCTATTTTATTTGATTGGGGCCTCAACAAGTCTTCCATCTCAAATTTAGTCTCTAAACTTTTAGATTTGTGTTTAATTGGTCATTAAACTATTAATATTTATTTAATAAGTCATTAAAATTTCAATTATGTGTCAATATTTTAATTTTGTGTCTAATAGACCATTGACAAATTTGAAATTTTTTTAATAATTAATTGAATCCTAATACCTCATCTGATAACTCGTTTGGTTTTCAAAAATTAGGCTTAGAAACCCTACTGTTGAATTATTTGTTACATTGTCTTCTTTTTTTTTAGGAATGTTTTAAAAAATTCAAGTCAAGTTTTAAAAGGTAAAGGGTTAATTTTAAAATTTATTACTTATTTTTTAAGTTCACTAAGAATTTTAAATTTTACCTAAAAGGATGAAAATCACGTTAATATATATATAATTTTTTTTTATTTTAAGAAATGGTGAGAAACCATTGCAATTTTAAAAAACATAAAACTAATTAAATAGTAATCAAATGAGACTTTTAACTTTCAATTTTATGTCTAGGAAGTTTGTGATTTTTAAAAAATTTCAAATTTCAATAACTAAATTGGTAACCATTTCGTTTTTTGTTTTAGCTTTTGAAAATTAAGCCTATAGACACTACTTCTACCTTCAAATTTCTTCATTTGTTGTCTAGTTTTTACTAATAATTTAAAAAATCAAGCAAAATTTTGAAAACTAAAAAAAAGTAGCTAAATTTAAAAATTTGTTTTTGTTTTTGAAATTTAACTAAGAATTCAATTACTGTACTTAAAAAAGATGCAAATCATTGTAAAAAATGTGAATGAATAAATAGGTTTAATATTCAAAAACCAAAAACAAAATAGTTACTAATCTGGGCGTAAATTTATTAGTTTGAAAGTTTATATGTCAAATAGGCACATATCCTAAATTTAAAGGACTAAATTTGAGTGTATTATTTTTAAGGGAAAAAAAAATCACTAATTTTTGAAAAGAATAAAAATATATTTGAAAATCCACTTTTATGAGAAAGCCGGCAGAGCATCATGTGGCAATGCCAACACAAATTTTCTTTTAAATGTCTTTTTCAATTAAAGGCATTGAAAGATATATGTTTCAATGTAACACCTATCACGAGCTCGCCCCTTTCTTTTATTTTATTTATTTCTTTATTTATTCATTTTCAACCCATTTCCTAAAGTTGATTTTTTTTATTATTTAAATTATATCTATTTTATTTTTATTAATGTCTATTTCAACCCACTTTCTAAACTATGGTGGCACTCACTTATTGGTTTTCTCCCCTTTTCTTTCTTTCCTTTTGTATCAAAATACTTTTTCTTTCTTTTTGAACTTTTTTTTTTCTTTTTTATTTAATAAATCATGAAGATGAAAAATACTAATATTCACCTTTAAATTTCATTAGAAAAATGAAAGGCATTAGGTTATCAATAATTTTATAATCATATACCTCAACTGAATTAATGTGCATGTTATCAATCTCAATTTTAATTTCAGATCTTATAATCTTTCTTAGATAACCATTTGATTTTTTATTTGTAATTTTTTGAAATTAAATCTATAAATACATCTTTTACCTCTAGATTTATTGTTTTGGTATCTATTTTTTACTAATATTTTTGAAAAACAAGTCAAGTTTTATAAGTTAAAAAAATATAGTTTATTTTTAAAAAATTGTTTTTGTTTTTTTGAAATTTAGCTAAGAATTTCAACCTTTTTACTTAAAAATGTTGCAAACCGTTATAAGAAATTTAAAGAAAATCTGTTTAATTAAATTTTAAAAATCAAACAGTTACCAAATGAGGGGTTGATTAACTTGTAATTTTTTCGACAGTTTTGAATTAATTTAATTATGAAACCTTGTCGTTTTGTTTTAGTAGAAGAAGACTATATCGTTGTATACTCTCTTGACGATTGGCTTCTAAATATATTTCGTAGTAAGAAAAGCTAGTTGAATAGTGATTCAGCTAGGTGGTGAAAATAGTGGTGAAGTTCATGCTAAAAAGGCAGATTAAGGGGGAGCCTCAATCTGCTAATCCATCTATAAGAAGCACTATATTTAGGGGAGCTTAAGTTACTCATTAGTAGTTAGCTTGTGTAATCTACAATCATGCATCTATCAGTTGAATGTTACTATGTAAACACTTATCATTATTAGTGAAACTCTTTTCATCAACGCGTAAAGCCTCCCAAACATAGGTGTGGTTATATCGAACTAGATTACTATTTTCTAGTGTTTGTTCTCTCTTTATATTTTGTTGTTACTCTTGTCTCTACCATTGTTTGCATCATTATATCGATCTTGTGGTACCACTTGTAATCTGCCTATTTTTTCAGTTTGCAAGTTAAGTTATATATATATATATATAAAAGACTAAAATAGGATTTTACTTACTCTACATGATTTATATTATAAGGTATACACAGTAATTATTCAGTGTAACATTAATGAGTGGCTAAAGATTTTTGTTAATGCATTACAAGAATTTAACTAACCATTAATGATTAGTTTGAAAGTAAAAAGACAATAATAAAATAATAAGTTTGAAAGTTCAAAGTTGGAAATAGGATTGTAGGTCTGGAAATCATTTTCATAAATTAAAGCTTTTAGGTCAAGAAGAAACATTTATACACTTAAACACACATTAACTTTGAAATGATGGGGAACTTAATAATCATTATTGTTCATTGAATATAAGGTTAATGCAAAGTTGAAATACAAGACCTTACAAGTAGCTTTGAAGGCTTACCTCTCAATTATTGCATCCATGTACCTTTGCTAAAGTTTTTATTTTATTAGATAAAATTTCATCTCAAAATTGATGGGATACGAGAGAAGTAACTAATGATTTTATAAAGACGGTAAGGTCGCTTCAGTTTTTCCATGAGAGATTCTCAACATATCCCTTAAACATACTTCTTTGGACTCTATTCTTGAGTCAGATCTTTTTTTTTTTTTTTCTTTTTTTCTTTTTGTTAAAATATCATTTTGGTTTCCGTACTTTGAAATTTATTCAATTTTAGTCTATATACTTTCAAGTATCTAATTTAGTCTCTTTACTTCAATAAATCTTAATTTAATTATTCCCTCAAAGTTAAATTTTCGAAATTTATAGTAAAAATGCTATAGATAATAATTTATTTTTTAAAAAATGATAAACAATAAACTAGCACTAAGAAACTAAATTTACGATTTATGTACTAGTACATGAACTAAAATTGAACAAACTTAAAAAATATAGAAATCAAAATAATATTTTAATTTATTTTTTTAGACTGAATACCTATTTAGGCTTCACGAACTCTGATACCATATTAGATGAACATAAAATTTAATCTCAAAATCAATTTACCACGAAAAAAATTGATTCATGTATCTTATAAAAATGATAAAACTTTATAACTATTTTTGAACTAAAATGATTGGTTATCTACCTAGAAAACATTGGGCATAAAGATAGAGGAATTTTCAAGCAGCATCTAGTTTCACTTTTTCCTAACCTATCTTTCACCATTTTTTTGTCTTTGTATTTTTCTTTTATCCCATCAGGTTAAAAGTTTGCTCTTTTTACGATATAAAGCTTTAACAAGAATCTAGTTTACTTTTTCTATGGTTTGAAACAAAAAGCACTTTACCCAAATTATAGGTCTCTCTTTTTGTCACCCAATTTTTTCCCTTTCCTTTTTATCTTCTCCTTTCTTCTCAACAAAATTTCATTAAAAAGGAAAAGTACAACACGTAATATTAATAAATGTATTAACTTTTTAAATGTGGGTTTAATTTATTTTTCTTTTTTGTTTTCACAATATATCATGTCGACCTTTAATAAAGTTTTGGATGTTAGTGAGAGAGAGACATAAATAAAAAAAATTTGACCAAGCCAAAGAGTCAAAACATACATCAAATAATAGGGAAAAAAAAAATACTATGGAAGCTTGATACACATTCAACTCTCAAAATAGGATTGGATAATCTATAATAAGGGGCTCAAGAATTATAAAAGTGGATATATGCATTGCTATGGATTTGGTAAAAGTCATTTGTCTCACCTTATAAAGAAGGGTAACGGATATGACAGAAGCAACATAAATTTAAAATTGAGGGTTGCTATTGGCAAGTCCTCTCATAAAAGAAAATATGGTTTTCTTTTTGTATAATCCACATATGTGTGTGTAAATCGAGCAACAAGAAGTAAATCATGTCATTTTACTCGAACCGATGCTAAAATGACAAATTTGATGCCCAAAGATGTCATTCAATGCCAAGACACTGGTGATGCTGATGCGCTCCCAATAGTACTTCAACATTGTCATATTATGTTTAGCTTGAAGCAATTCTACGTTGGGTGATCTCTTGAAATTTTCCAAGAAGCATGATGAGTGAGGACAAAACATGTTGAAAAAACTTTTGTGTTGGTTGGTGGAGATAGTCCTCACTCTTATAAGTAGTTCAAGACAAGTAAAAAAAAATAATGTCAGAGGTTGCAGGGGATACACGGGAATATGTACCATGACAATCAAGTGTTGAACTCGAATTTTGAATCATGATTTGAATCTTGGGCTTGGGGGGTTACAAATGGTATTAGAAAGGAACCTCCCTCAGTAACATATGGTTTTAGGATGAACGAAAAAGAAAGTTGGTGGGCATTAGGAGAAGTACATAAATAAATTGAAATTAAATTTGTCATTGCTTTGAACTGGAAGCTTTTTTTGTAGTCCCTCTGCTTTTGTTGTTTCTATTTTGGTCTTGAGCTTTCCTATAGCTCTTTGTTTCTATTTTGGTCTTGAGCTTTCCTATAGCTCTTTGTATATACTCTCTTTCATTTGAATGAAGTTTGCTAATGGTTTCAGGGGTATGACGAGGGTGCTAAGGAAGTGTCAACCTAGTTGAGATGCCCTTGCACCCCCTGATCCCTATTTCCTCTAGTATCATGTTAAAAAAAATTAAAATCATATCCAAATGACCAAAAGCTAGAGGCATGTAAAACATGAATTTAGGAGAAGTACATATGTGAACTAAAATAAAGCTTTTTGGGAATTTTCCTATGAAGGCATGTGAGTTAGGACAAAACATCTTGAAATGATTTGGATTGGTTTATAGTCAGGATTAGTCTTCACTCTTATAAATAGTTGAAAACAAGGATAAATAGTGGTGCTACTTAGAATCGTTTCATGAATCTTAATTATGTAATCAATTGCTGAGTAACACAAAATGTATCATGTGTTTGAGTCTTTCATTGCTTAGCTTGTTCCAAAAAAGTTATATGTCCTGCGTTATTGATAACTTGAAGAAATACAAGTTATTATAGCCTTTTTCATAGATAAATAGAGATTAAATAGAGAAGCATGCGGTAGTTTATGCTAAATTTTATTGATAAATCTTCCTTTGCATTATACTCTTGTATTTTTATGAAGATAATGATTTTACCACTTGTTGAGCCTAAAACGCATGTTTTAACGCAGGAATGCAGACGATGCGTTGATGACTTCTTAACGCAGGACGACGAGTTAGCAATCTGTTCTTCGTGGACGCATGATCTGAACGGAACGCAAACAACTTGACGACGCGTTAACAACTCAACGCATAACTACGCGTTAGCAACCCACGACGCGTTGACATCGGCCAAACTATGCATGGACGCATAGACAACTGTTAAGGCAAGGCGCTGAGAATCAGATCGGAATCTTGAGAGATTGACGGATGATCGACGAACATGATTTGTGGCTAAAGTGGTGGATCTTAATTGGCCCGAGAATCACGCAATCAGGCGAGATGGACGCAGTATCAATCTCGCCGCCAATCAAGCAGATTTGCCATTAACTGCGATTTCATCATCTATAAAAGGGCAGCTCTGCGAGATGAGAAAGGTTGTTGATTCTCGGAAGAACTCCATAAGTGACAGCAGAGTTCTTTCAGACTTCAACCGGAGACAAATAGCTCGAGAGAGAAGAGTCTTCCCTCCGCCGCACCACTTCACAGCAGATCATCACGCTTCCATCCGGGCGACTCAAGACATTGACGCCTTCCCTGCTTTCTTTCTCATTGTCTATCTTAATTTTAGATTTGTATCAAGAAATTGAACTTATCGAAAATTGTATCTCATTTCAACAATACAATTATCTTCCATGTCTACTCATTTCTCTAAACTTTCCGCTTTCTACTTTCAAACCATGAGTAACTAATCACTCAAGGGTCTAGGGTTGCGTTAGCATCTAACTAGGAACCACAGTGTAACTATTTTATCTTGTCAATTGCGAGCTTAATCCGATGCTTATGTCCATCTGACAAATCGATATAAGTAGTAATAATCAGACTGCTCGAGAGGGTAAATGATTTTGGAACTCAATTGACAAGGACCAAGTAGTGTTACCTGTCTATGGGGATAACCTTGGTTCTTAACACTCTCCTATGCGTTATAGACATATAACGCATAGCGGCTGACAACCGGGAGAAGAGTCGCAAGTATGAATAGAATACTACTGTGCGTTTCCGACGTTAGATGTTAATCAACCCAAACCCTTTCTTTATCCATTCACACACATCTTCAGCTGAAGTTGCTGTGTCGCATGCTTTCCATCTTTCACAATTTTTAGTCTAGTGTACAAACAATAGCTTTCTTTAGATTAAAAACAACTATTCCAAATATTTATTGGTTACCACTGTAACGCTTGAAATCCAACTAAAATCTGAATCAATATAATCCCTGTGTTCGACCTCGGACTCACCGAGAACACCTATTACTTTGGTTATACTTGGGTAAAAGAATAGGAAAACTTGACAAGACCACCAACGCATAGTAATAGAACGCATAGCATGTTCAAAGCATGACATGTTGAACGCATAAACACTTCATTTAGCACTTTGCGTTAGGTTAATTTACACATACAAAATAACCACAACAGTTATCAAGTTAGGATTAGAGAGAAATGATTTATGTTATCCCTTTAAGCATAATGCACTATTCTGATTTATATGGAACACTATCATGCCCAATAGGATCGGGCATTTAATTTAGGCCTCGTTTGGCATTTTGTTTTTTGTTTTTGGTTTTTGAAAATTAAGTCTATTTACCTTACATTTATTACAATTATTTGCATCTTTCTTAAATACAATGATTGAATTCTTAGCCAAATTCTAAAAACAAAATAAGTTTTTAAAAGCTACATTTTTAAGTTTTCAAAATTTAGCTTGTTTTTTTAAATCATTGGTAAAAAATAGATAACAAACAAAGAAATTTAGAGATAAAAGTAGTAACTGTAGCCTTAATTATGACTATTCAAAGTTAATAGTTTTTGAGTGCTTCATTCGGCTATTTTGAACAAATAGATAATGTAGCTAGAATTTGCAAACAAATTGCAAATGGGCAGACCTATGCCTTTAAATTAGGACGTTTGGTATGGTTTATTTTCTTGTTAATTTAATTTCTCACATGTATTTTTACTTACGAAATTTATTAAAAATAGAAAAATATCAGACTTCTATCACTTGAGTGATTTATCGCTAAAGTGATAGAAGTCTATCACAGTCTATCACTGATAACAATAAAATTTTTCTATATTTATAAATAGTTTGGCTTATTTTGCTATATTTGAAAACAACCATTTATTTATTTGAATTTCTTTTTAGTTTCTCCTATTGAAACCCCTAAGCAATTTAACTTTAGAGAAATTAGAGAAATTAACTTGGGTTGTCTGTGAATTCAACTGAAACCACTCTTAATACTATAAATTTTAGCTTTTAATCGGTTATTTTATTTTGATGGACCTTGATAACTCCCATCATAACTACAAAAGTTAAAATGAACTCTCATTTAAGTCCCTAACTAGTTTCAAAATGAAGCATATGCACAAATCCTACCAATATCATATAGAATATATAGATAAAAGGTGATTTGTATGTTTCACTAGGATATCTAGGTATGTTTGGATTTTTTTTTTAAATACTTAAATATGTTTTTTTCATTATTTATTTATTTAATTATTTATTATTATTACTTGTAAGAAAGTCAATTCATGCAAGCTCCTAATTATTTTAAATGAATGTTTCAAATGTCAAAGATATCGAAAATGAGCTAGCAAACACCTAATCTCGCATAGATTTAGACACTTAGCACCTTAGTTGAGCTATGTACCTATGAAATCTAAATATAAACTTCGACAAAATAACTTTTTGAAAATCAAGTTTATAAATACTACTTACACAATTAGAAGTTTTTATAATTTGCTTTCTAATTTCTAATTTTTTTTTCAAAAATCAAACAAACTTTTGAAAACTCAAGTAGTTTTCATAAACTTTTTTTATTATTTTTTTTTAGAATTTTGACAAAGAATTTAAATATTTTATTAATTAATGGAAAATTCATAATTGAAAATTTGAGAGAAAAACAACCCACTCAAAAAAAACAAAAACAAAACAAATGGTTACTACAAGGAGTTTAAACTATCTATGCATAAATACTTTTTTTCTTTTTTAAATCACCCATACAATTTCATACATATGTGTATATATTATGTATATGAGAAAGAGCTATCTTGAAAACATAATTTGGAATGGAGTTTTTTTTTTTTTTTCTTTTTGTCTCTTTGTGTAAGAAAGTGGGAGGGTTTTATGGGGAAATTGTTTTGAATATTCATTTCCACTATTACTATTATTAGAATGAAATGACACACCAAGGGTTTTGCATATAAGCTAACACATGTTAATTAGAACCATTTAGTGCATGCACACATACACAAAATTAAAAGCTGAATTGATGCTCCATATTGCCTTTCACCAATCTTTTTCTCTTTTTATTATGGAAAAAGAATACCCAAGCAAATTACATCTCTACTTCAAGTTTAGTAAGCCTCTCTTTCTATTATATTCTTTATTTTTATTTATTATTATTATTTTTTTTTATAATGCAATATAGGTGGCTAATTACTAGAGTTGAATTATTTAGTGAAGAATGTGCTACCAACTTGTAATGACTTTATTGGGACTTTGACAGGTTAAAGACATGCAAAAGACAAAAGAAAAAGGAGAGAGAGAGAAAAAAAAAAAAAAAGTACAGTGGTTAAATTACATTTTGAGTCTCCAAATCTCTAGTGTTCTCTATTGGGTATTTTCACTCATAAAAATGTTTAATACATATGTGTTTGAAATATTTTTAGAATATTTAATTTTAAAAATAAATTATCTTAAAAAAATATTCAAGTGTTTGAGAATCACTCAAAATATATTTTTAAAAAATGAGTTTATAAAATAAGTTGGTTTAGGATAATATTTGAAAGCAACTCTGAGAAAACATGAATTTGAGTGTTTAATATTAATTTCTCCCTATTCCTTCACTTTCACTATGTTGTCGTGACTACCACGACCTTCCGTCGGCCACCTTTGGTAACTACCGCCGACAACCTATTCCGAAGACCATCACTTGCGGCCAATTCCGATGGCTATTTTCTAACAACCACCATCGTCAATCTCGACAACCACTGCTAATGGTCACTATAGCAACCACCACTTCTAGTGACCGTTGCCAGTAATCTTCGACCATCACCTTTAGCGACTGCCGTCAGCCACCGTACTTCCTGAGACCGCCTCCAGCTACCATTTCTGGCAACTACCGCCGGCTACCTCCAGCATACTTCAACCACTACTTCTAGCAACCGCCTCTGGCAACCACTTTTGGCAACCACGTTCGGCGTACTCCACCCATAACTTCCATAGATCGCCATCGGCCAACTCCGACAAACTCCAACATCTGCTTCGACCACCATAACCGGCGTTCAACTTTAACAACCTCTCCATACGACCAACTCCGATGACCATTATTTTAAATTATTAATTCAAAGTATTATATAGCCGTCCTTTATAGCAATTTGACATTAATAAAAAATACTTTTAGCATATAACAAACCAGAACAAACTTGTATATAAAAACAATTTTTTTAAAAAAAATTGCCAAACACATGCGTGTTTTTATTTTAAGTAGTTTTTATCAAAATTGTTTAAATTAAAATGAATTTTTGAAAACATTTTTATTTTAAGTCATTCCAAACAGACCCAAGTCTTTGAAGTTTCAAGTTTGCATCTAATAGATCTGTTCAATTTGATTCTAACTTTTTCTTTTTTTTTTTTTTTTTTAATTTTGTCTAATAAATTGATTTTTAAAAAAAAAAATTAATGTCAAAATAAGTTGAAGAATTTGAATCCTAAACAGTACCTAGAGATAAAGAAAGGGAATTTTTTATGAGTTTAAAAATTGAATTGGGACATCTATCTCAACAAAGTTTGGAATCGCGACAGAAGTATTGGGGTCTCAAACCTTAATAATGATAGGTGGTGGAGGTTATAGGGTCCTTGCCAAACTCAGTCATACAAGATCTCGTCACTTTGAGCGGGTTCTTGCTATGTACACCAAGCCTCGGGGGGTCACAATGACGAGACATTAGAATTGTGGCTTGGTAGAGTGAGCTTTCGCTTCCTTATCTTCGCGGTTTCATTATCTCCTTCCTTCAACAAGAGATGAAACCTTCGGATTTAAAGGTGCAAATTTTACAAAAATGTGTTGATTGAAATATGGATGAATAATTGTTGTTATGTTGATGAATATTCATGAAAAGATTACAAGACAATTTTTTTTTTTTTTGTTACTATGTATTAGTAAACTGGTTTTGAAGTAAAATTTTAATATGACATTGAAAAGAATTTGAATATTCAATATTATAAACTCATTTCGTTTTTATTAAATTAAAATATATATAGTATAATATATATCATTTTCTACTATATAATTTATAAATATACACATGTAACTGTTCATAAATTAAATAAATTAAAAATGAGATTAACCTAATGCTAATACTTATTTGGCAACTAAAACTAAATTGATAGTTTATAAATATATTATTCAAATACATTTTTCCAATATGCTATTAAACATATTTATGAAAACATTAAAAACATGAAATATAGAATATAATCCATCATTTCTCAAATTATGTTTTTAAAATCACTAACCAAATCCACCTTTATATCTTCTCATTAATTTAATTTCAAATGTCTCGTGTCAAGCTTTACAAAAATGGTCATTATTAACTATTTAAGATAGTCTCTTATATTTTATAAATAAAAAAATAAAAGTTCTTTAAAAAAGAATTAGGAATTCCCAATCCCCATTTTTCTATTTAAAAAAAAAAGAAAAAGACATCTCTAAATAAATTTAAAAAAAATCTAATAGTCTCCATTTTATTATTCCTCCATTTATTCCTTTTTAAGTAGGTGCCAACCATTTATCAGAATAAATAAATAAATAAAAGGTGCCAACCATCATGTGTTTAAAAACATTTTCTTCCAACTACATCCTCTCTCTCTTGCACGCGGCGGCATGACACTCTGACACGTGTCCCTTTTAGATATTTTAAATACTTAATAAGAGAGGACATGATCTTTTTTTTTTATTGCCTTTATATTTATTTATTAACTTTAATCATATTACATTATAATATACCCATATCTGCCTAATTCAATTTGTACACTAATAATTTAGGGACATTATAATATTATTTTTTGTTAATTATGCCGAAATCAGTTTTTCTCCTTTCCCTCAATTTCTTTGACTATATTATGGGATTTTTACTACATTATTGAACATTAGTGTTTGGAAGAAGTATTATGAGATTTTTACCTATAAAATTGATAGTTAATTTATTTGAATAATTGGTTAATTAATTCATAAATTTACTCAATGGTATCAATTATTTCCTAACATCGCTTGCCCATAGATTTTTTCTTCTTAGTTATAATTTTTAATTCTCTTGTTTACATTAATATATTTTCTCTTTCTCCTCTTGATTCTTTAAACTAAAATTGAGAAATTTTCTACGTAGTACTCAAGTAGCGTGGAAAACTAAGCCACTCATAATTTACTTCTATTTTATCTCTTATTTTGGATAGAGGTTGACAGTTGGTTGTTTAATTTGTATTCTTAAAAGACATACATGTATACAATACAGTCAATGACATGCTAGTATTAACCTACCGTCGTCATATTAAAACTTAACTCACACATTTGAATCCATTCACTACATATCAAGACATATACTCTGATAAAAAATAAAAAATAAAAAAATTAGAAGCCCAAACTCTCATTTGTACATGTTAAAAGTTTACTGTCATGATTTTGTAAGTTTTATGACAGTTGATACAATGTTGGGTGTGTACAACATTATTTTCTTTTATTATCCATGTTGGACAATGACCGATGTTAAAAGTCAAACTTCTACTTGTACAAACTCAATTGATAATAATTTTAAAAAATGATATTATACACTTAACAAAATATCACATGTTATAATAGGTAGATGGGAGATTTGTCCATGGACAACCCTTTGCAAGCCTCTATATTATTATTATGTATATGCTTAATCTGAGGTTTATCCTACCATTTTATAGTTAAAATACAAATTTACTTTCACAATATGGTTATTTAATACTTAAAAAATTTCATCATACAATTTTATATATTAAATTACATTTTTAAAGTAGTATTTATCATTAATATATTAGAAACAAAACCTATGTCAATAATATGACGAAAAATAGTGGACATGTTATATTCGTGTTTCATATATGATCATATCACATATTAATACATATTAATGTTTCAATATTACTATGATGGTACTAAAGAAAAAGTTAACTTTTCCAAGCATATAAAATTAAATAACTTTATTATTTATTCCTAAAAAACTTCATGAATTTAAGAGTAGAAATTTGAGTTTATATAACAACATTTAATCTTACAATTATGGTACTATGAATAGTTTGAGAACCATGGTTGTTAAAACAGTTTTTAAAACTTTTATTAAAAAGAAAAAAAATCTTTTATAAATAGTTTGAACCATTTTTTTAATAGGCAACTTCACTCTCAATTGGCATACAAATTGAGGTTTTTTTTTTTTTTTCCTTGAGAAAATAAAATTTGAGTTAATGTAATTCCCTTGTATACTAATAACTTATATTCTTTTAACAGTTAAAATTCACTTAACATGTAAGAGAATAAAAGCATTCCATATCTATGGAGAATACAAAAATGGGTGAGGTAATCAACTTTTAGTGACTTCATTAAATAAGGAAATAATTAAAAAGGCTTAAAGAAAATCCTAATATTCTTGTTTGCCATTATATTATTAATTCAATTTTATATATTAAAGATGTTTATGCATAGTTTGGATATTTTCTATGAAAATATTTTTAGCATTATTTTATAAAGTATGCTTAAAAAGAAGTTCATATTCTTCATGAGTCATTATGCAGTTATTCCTACTAATCTTGACCTAAATATTTTCCTTTTTGTCAGTTCTTAGTAATTAGAGACGGTTGAATTTAAAATTAGAAATAAAAGAGGAAATATTCATTTTCTAAAAAAAAAAACCACTTTTAGCCATATGCTTGACTTAACTTTGGCTATAAGTTAACTCAATTTCATCGTATCCAACCCTATAACTGCTATAGGTTAAGCTTATTTCCAGTTTATGCATTTCTTTTAATTACAATAGTTCAATTCTTTATCAAATTTCAAAATCAAAAACAAGTTTTAAAAGCTCTTCTTTTTAGTTTTTAAATTTTGGTTTGATTTTCTAAACCATGGGTAAAAATTAGATGACAAAGGAATAAATTTGAAGGTGGAAGCAGTGATTTTCTAAACCATGGGTAAAAATTAGATGACAAAGGAATAAATTTGAAGGTGGAAGCAGTGTCTATGGACTTAATTTTCAAAAACAAGAACAAAAAATGAAATGGTTATAAAACGAAGTCTTGATAAATTAATTTAATATCACTTTAAAATTTAAAATTGGGAAATTGGATCATAAAAGAGAATTCAAAATTTAACTATTTGGTAATTATCATTTGATTTTTTGTTTTTAACTTCTGAAAATTGAGTTTATATATATCTCATCCACCTCTAAATTTCTTGCATTGTTATTTACTTTTTACCAATGTTTAAAAAAAAAAACAAGCCAAATTTTGAAAACTAAAACAATAGTTTTTAAAAGGAAAATTATTTTAAATGACAAAACTGTTGAAAATATTTACAAATATAGCAAAATTTCACTGTTTATTTGTGAAACTTTCCTATATTTGTAAATATTTTGGTTCATTTTTCTATATTTAAAAACAGTCCTTTTCAAAAACTAGTTTTTGTTTTTGAAATTCGGTTAAAAATTTTACTACTTTTTATTTAAGAAAGATGAAATAAATAAATAAATAAATAAAAACTTAAATCTTTAAAAATAAAAAACCAATTAAAAATCAAATAGTAACATTGGGGTCTAAATCCAACCATATGAAGATATTTTAACATTGACTACAAAATCAAGCAGTGAAAAGGCTTCCACTTAACAACAAAAGGCTTAAAATCAACTATAAAGCATTCATCCAATACAACTAAAAGAACAAATTAAATATCTCTCTAAAAAATCCCACTCATGATAGAACACTTGTAACTAATCCCAATCTTTTAAAAAGATGAAAACCTTACTAATTAATAAAACTATTGATTTCACCTCCTATTTAATTTGTTGGGATTAAATTTTAAGGTTAATATAAGTAACAAATATAAAATAAAAGTTATTACAAATCTGTCTTAATAGTTTACTTTTACTTTTAATCTTGTAATTTTAAGAATTTTAATTTAGTTTGTATAATTCAAAGTTAATTTGTTTCAAGTGCATTGTTGTAGTTTTAGAAGTCATAATTTTTTCTTTTTTTTTAGGCAAAAGCACAAAAATAACAACAAATCTCAAGAATGATTGGAAAAATATTATATGAGTATATCTATCAAAAGAAAAAAAAAAAAAAAAAGCGTTTGAAAGGAGGCTAAAGTTGCCAAAGCACAGTAGACTTGTTCTCCTCTCGAGGGATGAGACACTAATGAACACTAACACTCTCTCTAAAAAAGAAAGTCTTCAATGAGGATCTCAATTTCTGCAAAAGAAGTTTAATCCCTAATAAGAAACTGAAATGACCTCCAATGAATTAGATTCCACAACAATCGATGGGTTCTCATCAAAACCACTCCAAATCAATTGCTTTCAACCCTTTGAATAGGCTCACATCCCAATGCTTCTTAGTGAACTTACAGTCTCCCAGAAGAGTTCTGCCTCTATAGTTACGTGCAATCCAACCAAGCTCGCCCTTACTAGTTTTACTTGGCCAAGTCACGTCTACATTCAACTTTCAACAACCAACTGCTAGCGGAAACCAACACAAATGAAGTGGAGACGATGGAAGGGGGGTCAACGCAACCTTGCAAGCAAGATCCCTTCAGAGAGCAACCCACATAACACAAGGTTGGATGACTAGTAGTCAATTGAAATCCCAAGGGGGGCAATATTTGAGGCCTCGTTTTTTAAACATATCTCATTTCCCAGATTCCACAGACTCCACAGCATCAATGCACCATCGATCTCCTCCTACAGACAAAAGTTATTCATAAAACCCCAAAATCCCAACGGAGACCACATGCCCCTAACAAAACCAAACCCTCCAACATTATTAAACGAGAGAAGCAGATCCCAAACTTTCTTTGAGAACTTACACTCCCGCTGAAGATGAAACGTAATTTCTTGATAAGATCTACAAAAAAAAATACAATTTAGAATAACTTCGTCCTTTGGAGCGTAATTTGTAAATGGTGGGAATGAAGGTCATTAAACATCTTTCAACAGGCAATTTTGATTTTAGGTATGATCTTGCCTCCCAATCCTCACGAAGTTCGATTTGTGAATATGACATCCTTATTCTATTTAACCACTAAGTCATAAGCGTTGTACACTAAGAAGCTAATAAACTTTTTTTTTTTTTTTGTTGGTCAAAACCCCATAATTTAGTTAAACTTCATAAATCATTTATTAAATTCAATCAATGGTATTATAAGCCATTTAATCCTTTATGAAAAATCAGAAATTAACTATTTAACTTTTTATAAAAGAAAAAAGGTGGAAAAATCACTTTGAAAAAAATTGAGAACAACTTTATTGAACATGGTTTCCAAACATAATACGTGTGTTTATGCCCAATATGTTTGGGCAAAGCAACTTTTTAGGAATATATAAAACTTTCCATCCATAAATAACATTTTTATTTTTTTGAAAAAACCATAAATTAGTAACTTCATAAATCTGATTTCGATATATATATATATATATATATATATATATATATTTAAAAAAATGTGAAAATTGACTCCTCACTAAATGCTCCCTTCACAAACTCATTGCATTTTGCCTGAATTTCAGCCAACCTTGTAATCTGTTCTTTTGACAACAATAGCAACAAAAATAAAGCAAATACTGATTTCAAGCAACTTCCTCCTGTCCTTTGGTGAATCAATGCCATCTTCTCTCTCCTTTCTATCTCTCTCCTCAAAAAGCCAAAAACAAACCAATTATTTTAAATTCCTATCAATTTTTACCATAAACTTAGATAATTATTATAATAAATGTTACAATTTTAACCTCAAAAATAGATATCATATGCTTTAGATGAATTATATATAAAATGATTAACACCATAAAAATGGGATAAAATTTTAAAGAAGAATGAGATTAGAAGTTTTTTTTCCCTTGAAATTAGTGAGTCTTAGGGAGCCTTTTCACAATGTTTATTGTTATAAATGCTAGTTATTAAACTAAAAAGAAACAGGAATAATACGAGGTAGAACTTAGCAACACCTATCTAGAGCTCAATTCTACGAAATTAAAAGAGTGTAGAGTAAAATTTGATGCAACTTAATTAATTGATAGGTTTATGAGTAAAGAATAAACTTTTACCGAAAACAGAAAAAGAAAAAAAATTGAAAGAGAATGAAAGAATGGCGGATAGTTTTGCATAATGTATGAGAGAAAAAATTGACAAATATATATATATATGTGACATAAGTTTTGTTGGAAACCTTAAATTTATTATAGGGTGTTTTCAACAATCAAATATAAGTGTAATTGGAGTTTAGATAAGTGAACTATATAAACTTTTTAATCCTAAAGGTACTTTTGATATTTAATTTGAATTATTCTCTCTAATAGTTAATTGCACTCTTTTTGCCTGTGAAAGTAACAAACTTTCTGTTATTTAACCACTTAAATTTTTGTGTTGATTTTCTAGTACTTTATATTTTTTTTTTTTGTTCATCCTTACATAGATTTCTTAACAAGGCTTTTTTACTATTCTTCAATAGGTATTAGGGTGCACAACCATATTATGATGGTCAAATTCAATATTTTCACGGCTCTCTTTTTCATCTTTTAACTCTCTTATCAAATTACTAACCTTTTTAACTATATTTTGACTATTACTAAGAATAATACAATTACATTGTGACGGTCTCGTTTAGATATTATATTCATTTTCACTACCAATCTTTCTCTCTCTCTCTCTCCTCCTTCTAATTCCAAGGCAAACTCAACACAGCTCCTTCCCAGCCCCAAAAATAGCCCCTCTTTCCACCATCTAGCAAAAGGCAAAATTGTCTCTCTGTCAGAAGAAAAGGCAAAGTTGGAAAGAATCACCAAAAAGAATGACATCAACCAAAAAAAAAAAAAAAAGTTTTGTTTTAAAGATGGTAACTGTGGATGATGATAGAAGAAATTAAATGTTAGAGAGTTGGTGGTCTCAAGCTGAAAATAAAATAAAATATAAATTAATTAATTAAATTGCAAATTTGATCTTTTACCATCTTAAAATTTTATTTAACTTTTGTGTCCGTGATCTTAATTCCCTTCTTTTTCTTTTCCTTAACTCTAACTCCCCACGCTTGATATGTTGTCTTTGGTGTTTGAAAGTATGACGAAGACGTTAAATATGTGTAAATTTAGCTAAGATACATAAATACGTCTATTAATCTCATCTATTGATGTATGTATGAAAATTTTATCAAACCATAAATATTTATATATTGTTAAATTTAAAGAAGCTAACCTATCATAAAGATTAAATTTTAACTTTATCCAAATGGGATAAAGAAATTTATAATTTAATATATATATAAAATGTTATGTTCTTGAGTTTTGCTCTATGGAGTGCCACGCCACTCCACTCCCTGTGCCTCTTTCACTTTGACGTGTCATGCACTTTGATGCTTCCTTTCCTTCCATTAAATACCTTCTCTTCTTTACTCCTTTTCCTCTTCCTCTTCAATATACTCTCTTCTTTCCTTTTTCCTTTCTCTCTTGCTACACACTTTCTTTTTTTTTTTTTTTCTCTCTTTCATTTTCATCATTACAATTAACCAATTTGTTCTTCCCTACCCTCTTTCCATTTCTTTCTAGATTTGAGACTTCTTGTATTTTCTACTACGCATAACAAGAAAAAGAGTTGTTTAGTTTGTTGCCCAAAAATGCCTTCCTTTGTTGGTGGAGCTCAAACTCTAACTCAACCTAAAGATGCATCCTCTCTTGACCTTCCTTCTTTGCTCTCTTCTTCTTCTCTTCCTCTCACTCTCAAGGTATTCTTAACTTTATTAGGCATAAAGAAAGATAGATGTGAATTTTCTTTCTCTTTTCTCTAAGTTTTTGTTTGATTTTCTTTGGTGTTTATGTAGTTTGTAGACGTGAGTTATCGGGTGAAGATGGCGGACAAGAGTAGTGGAAATGCCATCGGACGAATTTTCAGTTGTGGCTCATCCGATGGGGCGCCACCGCCCGTACAAGAGCGGAGTATTTTACATGGAGTTACTGGCATGGTGTCGCCAGGAGAGATTCTAGCCATTCTTGGCCCGTCAGGGAGTGGCAAGTCAACTCTTCTCAATGCGCTTGCAGGAAGATTGCAGGCAAGGTTTTAAATATTGATATCAATAGAAATTGTCAAATCGTCTAGTTTAAATTTATGAATAAAAATACTTCTAGAAATAGTATCGATTGACCTCTCTCGTGTTCATATCAGGGTAACGGTCTAACTGGGTCAGTACTGGCCAACGGCCGAAAGTTGACTAAATCGGTACTCCGACGAACTGGGTTCGTGACACAGGACGATGTCCTCTACCCACACTTAACCGTTCGAGAGACCCTCATATTCTGTTCTCTCCTCCGACTACCTCTAACTCTCTCGAAGCAAGAAAAAATCGCCGTCGCCGAGTCGGTGATCGCCGAGCTCGGGCTGACAAAATGTCAGGACACGATCATCGGTAACGCCTTCATCCGTGGCGTCTCCGGTGGAGAAAGAAAAAGAGTCAGCATAGCCCACGAGATGCTCATAAACCCAAGCCTATTGATCCTTGACGAGCCGACGTCGGGGCTCGACTCGACCGCAGCGCATCGGCTGGTGACGACCATGGCTGCCCTGGCTCACAAGGGGAAGACCATAGTCACGTCAATTCACCAACCATCGAGCCGGGTGTACCAAACCTTTGACTCGGTGTTGGTGTTGTCGGAAGGAAGATGTTTGTATTATGGGAAAGGAAGTGAAGCAATGAGCTATTTTGAGTCTATTGGTTTCACACCATCTTTTCCTATGAATCCCGCTGATTTTCTTCTCGATCTCGCCAATGGTACGTACTCCATTAATTTACGCTGCATTCATTCTTCTATTTTCTTCCTACCATAATCTATCTCCGCATCCCTTCAATCAATCCACTAACAATCATATAATTATTAAAGAGTATCTTTTCTAAGGATAAAAAGTTTTGTAATTTAACAATTTGTGATTGAATATTTAAATTGATCGCACAAAAACGAGTATAATATGATATACACATCTAAATATTTCTTTTTTTTCTCACTCTTAACAATTGTGATGTGACAAAAACTTTTATCAAACTATTGAACTACTAAGAATAACTGCACAGTGCTATTCAAGATGGCATGCAAGTAAATTTAGTGTGATCTATCAATCTCAACTTTTTTAATTGTTGATATTTTTTCATGTTTTAATTTTTTTTTAATGTTATTTATTTTTCTTTTAGTAAAATTTAATTACTTTTTGTGTCTAAAACTTTTTCATCCATAATTGAGTAATTGAGTCTTTAAAGGTTAGAAATGTGATATCAAACTTTGAAAGGTCATGAGTTTGATTTTCCGTACTAAATTTAGCTAGCATAGTCTATTATGTTAACTTTTAAAATTAATTAATATTTCTCTCATATTTTATTTTTTTAATATCTTTTTCTCTTTTATTCTAATTATTCTCTTTTCCTTTTCAAGTAAAATGTATTTATTCTTTTAATTATAAACTTTTTATGTCACATCTCTTCTAAAAGTTAGAGATTTGATTCTTCAACTCTTTCTTATTGCTATAAATAAATAAATTAGGATAACTAAATTTCATATTAAGAAGGCAATTAATATGAATGAAGAATTGAAATTGTAAAATTCAATTGAACAATGGGTTATTTTCATTAAAGGGGGGTCTTCTTTGTTTCTTTTATGTGAGTTTTATAAGAAATATTGAACCAAAAATAAATAATTAAATAAATATAGCATCAAATGGTCGGAGGAAAGGAAGGAGGAAGGAAATGGGAAACATTCGGTTGAAGCGAAGTGATGAGGGAAAGATAATTAATGCAGTGGTGGGATTTTGACTAAATTTAATTATCCATTTTTTTTTTTTTGGTTATTTTTTTTAATAAATATTCTCGTCATTGTTTTAGTACTTTAAAACACTGTAGGGAGTGGTAGTAATGGCGGTGGGAGACTAAACTTTTCTAGGGGTAATATTTATATTCTTCAAAATCTCTCTATGTGCTGAGTTTTTGAGTCAGAAAATTCCTATTCCAGTATACAAAGATTGGGTTTCTTTCTATCTGTTCTTATTACTTTTGTTTTAATTGTTTTTTTTTAAAAAAAAACAAAGAAAAAAAAAACTTTTTTCCCTTCTTGGTGAGTAAAATTAGTGGATATTGTGTCCATGTGTTGTGAGTATTTTTTGCCTTTATGGCAGCATCCACTATCCATGAGAAGCTTTTAGGGGTTATTTTCACAACTACCTTTAAAAAAATCTATCTTTTTACTGTTCCCTTTCTGTAATTTTTTGAAAAAATTAGGTAAAAAGAAAAAAAGGGTCAATAGAACTATGGTGAATTATGGAAGTCTAAAGCTCAAATTTAGATCTGATCTAATTGGTTTTTGTTTTTGCTTTTTTTTTTTTTTTTTTTTTTTAATGTTTGTGAAACTTTTAAAGAAAAAACTTTAATTGTAGAGGGGGAAAAGAATAGTAAGTTTCAAGGCCAAGTTAATAAATATGATTATCCCTTTCACTAGATTTGATGAAACATTGACAAAAATTCAAGAGATTTGTTTTGACTTCTTGATCTTATGTTTTTCTTAAAAATATTAATAAATAAATAACAAGTTGAGAAAGAACATTAAATAGATGTTATCTCTTTATCTCATAAATATCAGGAGCCTGAGATGACCATAAAATAGGGGACTGACCCACCTCATTAAAATGCTAGCTGTCAAAGAGAGAGTCTTCAAATGTCCTAATTTTTCTTTTATACTTAATTATTAAAAATAAAAAATTTTAAAAAAAAATAATAAATAATAAAAAAAACATCAAACATTAAATTTGAAAATTGTGTAACTTTTGTTTAAAGTTAATATTACAATTTCATGTGTAAATAGATAGGATTTTAACATATATATTATTTTAAATAAGGATGACTAAATATAAATAACTTTTCGACCCCATAGTGGATTTTTTTTTCTTTTTTCTCCAAGTGAGTTGGAGAAAATTAAGAGAAAAAGACTTTGAAGAGATTAATGATTTGTGTTTTGTTTTAAGTGGGTCCTAAATTAGATACCTTAATTCCAAGGTAACTGGTTGAATAATGCAACATACCTATGGTCTTCCCCAAACTCTTTTCCTTTTTTTATACAAACATATATATTTTTTTTAATATGAACTAAAAGGAATTCTTTAACATAAATTAAATCAAATCACTTTCCTCAGCTTTTTTTTTCCATTAAATAAAAACCTCTACTTTTGAAAACAAAGCTCCTCAACTTCTGGTCTTTGAAGGGTTTCGTTTTTTTTAACTTTTGTTTTGCCTTTTAAAAGGGCTCTATAAACATCAATATCTCAAAATCTTTTATTTTGTGGAGGTCTACCCCATATGTCTAAAATCCATAGAAATCATGTCTCTATATAGAAAGAGAGATGTTTCTCTGATCACTTGAGTTCTTCTTTTTGCCCCTTTTTCTTAGTGTTTTTAGGAGTCATAGGTGTGAGAAAGGATACATAAAACTTTAGGGTAAAATATTAATGTGTTGGAGACTTATATATATATATATATATATAATATGCTTTTTGAGTTTCAAGATATCATCAAATTTAAGAACACCATCATTGTAAAGTGCAAGGATATATATATAGTGGGGTGGGGGAGGTTTTGACTTGGCAATTTTAAGTGCATGATGCATCACCCTCTTAGTTAATTAGTAATTAAGTTAATTTTCTCTTTTAAAGAAAATAATGATGACGGATATGATGGTGTTAGGTTTTTTTTTTTTCCTTTTTAGATCCAAATTTACATCTTTTACCGTTAATGTCTTATCGGGGGATAAGAAACTTTTCTACACCATGTTAGTAAGTTAATTATGAAATAACATTTGTGGGGTAAGAAAAAATTGAGAGGTTTATAAAACTATAGTGATATTGATTTTCAAATAACATTTGATGGGGTGTTTTGAAGGGGCAGGGCTGCCTAGGCTATGTAGGACAAAAAGGTTATAAAATAATATTAAAAAAATTTATAGTAATAATAATAATGTAAGTGGCAAGTTGTTGGAAAAGATGATTCAACCAACTTCTCTTAGCCTCACAAGGAGAAGCTTAGTGAGCCCCATTTCAAATCTTTTCATTTATAATTAAGCAAAAATATCATAATATAACTTTTTTTTTCTTTTCTTTTTAAATCTTTATTCTTCCTTTCCCTTTCTTGTTTCTCAAATAATTGAACCATTGATCTCATTATATTAAAAACAAAACAAAAAAAGAAAGTGTGTAGTCCCTACTTCCCCTTGAAATTCATAAGGGCACACTTTAGTCAAAAGGTATGAAAATAGTCCCCTTCTTATTTTTCATATTAATTTTTTTTGGGTGAAATCCTTCACTTTTATTTAAAATGTTATCTGTCTTGATTTCCTCGGACTCTTTTCTGATCTTTTCATTTGTTGTCTTCAAAAGAATGATAAGTATCGAGATGACAACAATATTTATAAGGATGACACTAAAGAGTCGTCTTTCTCTCTTTGTTTCACACTCATTTTTTTAGGAAGACGTTTTCTAATTGTTAAGATAGATTAAAAAAATAGCATCTAACACGCTCTAGGAACACTCTTACGTTGAATAATTTTTTAATTCATTGATCTCTCATATCAACTAGTCTTTCTCTCAACCTTCTTCTTTCTTAATTTCTCTCTTTAAAAAAGTCACGAAACTTGATAAATTGACATGTGTGGTCGACTTGACCTTTCATAACTGATAGATAAAACGTCTTCTCAATTGTGAAACAACCACATGGAATATATATCTCTCATCTCGCCCGCCTCGTCAAAATAAGATGTAGATTAGGCCAGCCACGTGTAGGGTTGAGATTTTGCAGTCCCATTGGGCATATAATGCTAGGGCATAATGATAACATTATGGAGTGTTAGTGAGAAGCCGTGGAAGAAGTGGAGAGAGATATGGCCGCCCAAAATGGTTGGTGGTAGGCACCAACCACTAGTGGAACTCTTGCCTTTACCACCAACAATGCTTACTTTTGTTTTTCTTTTTTTTGTTTTTCTTTTCTTTTTTTTTTTTTTTCCTTCAAAGAGTTATGGCTGTTCCTTGTTTTAAATGTTTTTTTAATTTTAATATTGATACTTTTTTTTTAAGAAGGTGCATTTTTGTCATTTCCTTTTTATTAATGGGAAAAAAATTATTAAAATAGTTTATATTAATGGGAAACATCCACTTTTAGAATCTACACGTGCATGCATTTCAAGGGTCTCTCTTTTGCTTTAGGGTTTTTTAAAGTCTTTGTTGAGTTGCTTTTTATTTTGAATTATATACGCCACCAATTCAAACGTTCCAACCAGATACTCTTATCCAACAGCACTTACCTAATTTGTTTTTTTTTATTATTGTTATTATTATTTTCTTTAACCTGTATTGGGACATTTGTATTGTTAATTATACCCTTTATTTATTTAAATATGTGTGTGTGTTAGTGTTACTGCAGAATGGGGTTTTATCCAATCATGTGATATTTTAGAAAATTCTCATGTTTGGTTTTTGTTTGTTGCTGATTAATCTGAAAATATATATAGTTTAAGCAAAAGCATGGTTAGAAAGGATAAGAAAGAATATTGTTACAGC
Source organism: Citrullus mucosospermus (assembly GCA_030954485.1). Lineage (NCBI taxonomy): Eukaryota > Viridiplantae > Streptophyta > Magnoliopsida > Cucurbitales > Cucurbitaceae > Citrullus > Citrullus mucosospermus. The sequence continues at coordinate 9,308,281 of CM062063.1, read as the reverse complement.
TTTCAATGGTTAAGAATGTTTAGTTGTTGTTTGGGAATAGCGTTGTGAAATTAAAAACTTTCTTTCCATCTTTTTTGAATAATTTATTTTTATTGTGTGCATGCATGCAGGTGTTTACCAAATTGACAATACAAGTGAAGTGGAGAAACCCAACATGAAGCAAACCCTAATTACTTCTTACAACACTCTTTTGGCTCCAAGAGTTAAGGCAGCTTGCATGGAAACATCAATGTTGCTCGAAACGATGACATGTGAACGAAAATCGTCGACCAATACTTGCAAAACTAGGGTCGTGTCGTGGTGCAACCAATTGAGTATCTTGCTCCAAAGAAATCTCAAAGAACGAAAACACGAAACCTTCAATGTCCTAAGAGTTTTCCAAGTTATCACCGCAGCGATGCTTGCGGGATTGATGTGGTGGCACTCAGATTTTCGAGATATTCAAGATCGCCTCGGCCTCCTCTTCTTCATTTCCATTTTTTGGGGTGTTTTCCCTTCATTTAATGCAGTCTTTGCATTCCCCCAAGAGCGAGCAATCTTCCTTAAGGAACGAGCTTCTGGTATGTACACTCTATCGTCATATTTCATGGCTCGAGTCATCGGCGACCTTCCCATGGAGCTCATCCTTCCAACAATCTTCCTAACAGTGGCATATTGGATGGCCGAGCTAAAACCGGAGCTTAGTGCCTTTCTCTTGACATTGTTGGTCCTTCTTGGCTATGTTCTTGTATCGCAAGGTCTCGGCCTCGCTTTAGGTGCAATGATCATGGACGCGAAACAAGCTTCCACCATAGTAACTGTGACAATGTTGGCATTCGTCTTAACCGGAGGGTTTTACGTACACAAAGTACCAACCTGCATGGCTTGGATCAAATACATTTCCACGACGTATTACAGTTACAGGCTCTTCATCAATGTGCAATACGGCACTGGAGACAAGATATGGTCATTGCTCGGTTGCTCACGACATGGAACCGTCAAAGCAAGCTGCAAATTTGTGGAAGAAGATGTGGCAGGGCAAATAAGCCCTGCATTGAGCATTGGAGCTTTGTTGTTTATGTTTGTGGGTTATAGGTTATTGGCATATTTGGCTTTGAGACGCATCAAATAGAAAACACAAAGCCCTAAAAGAAGGAGAAAATGCAGAAGCAAGAGCTTGCATTGCATGCATGTTTGACACACTTTGGAAGGATTCCCACTAACCATTCGGTTCTCCAAACCTCACTAATGATGTTTTGGGTAAATGTAAATAGCCAAGATGAAGTTTATGATTTTTTTTTTTTTCTTTTTGAAATATTACTAGCAATATATGCAATATGAGAAGCCAACTCTCTCTTTTAGTACATCCATCAATAGAATGAATAAATGATTTCTTTTATATTTTATTCAAGAAAGTCCTATTTTACTTATAAGATGCATTTCATGTCGCACAAAGTAAATTTTATCAAATTTTTCGATCATAATTTGTGTGTATGATAATATATCTTAGGATGCATCTAAGTAATTTGATTTAGAGCATTAATGAGAAAAAAAAGGGAAGTCAAATCAAAATTAAATATCAAACAAAGATGTCAATAGAAACATGGTTGAATAATATGATGATGAAATTTGAAAGTAATGTTAGACGAATCATGTGAGAAAAATGATGGGAGTACTTGAACAGCTGGTCCATGAGGGTAGTTGTATTAAATGCTCAGAATTTAGCATGATCTTAATGGAATACCATATCCAAGTTGGTGCTTTTGTACAATTTTTTAGATTTTATGATTAGATGAGAGAAATAAATAAAGAAATACAATCGAGTACGTACTAAGGACATTTGCATGTTCTCCCACTTAGAAAACCATTATATTACAATATTTTTAAAATTTATATTTTCCTAGTTAGTTTACTAGTCTTATTGTTCGTGATACTTGTACTATATTTCCATTTGGCTATTTATTCAGCCTTTTTGTCAATATATAGAAGAATCAGGCAATAAGTATTATTTACTCTATGCTCTAATATATATATATATATATATAATAAATGATCCTAGGATGTGTAGTGTAATTAACATTGCATCGGGTTGATGCCACATAGAGCCTAAAGGTAGCTTCTTACAAGTCAATTATCTCAAGTTAAAGCGGTAACAATGCATGGTTGGTAACTCTATGAAAGAGTCTTCTTAGATTGGATAAATCTAGTTAGTTCATGATATTTTATGAGCATAAATGGTACAACGTCACAATGCTTTTAAGATGCAAAATCAAGGTGGTGCCACTTAACGTTGTGGCACATTAGGGGTAGTCTGCAAGTGTCGAACGCTCCAATTATAGTGAAATACTTTATAAGCTTTAGTTTTCTTTTAGGTCAAATGTGTAGGGATTTCGGCCGAAATAGTTTCAAATCAGGAATTTACAATGGGCATAGCGAATTTATAATTAGAATATATAATTGCAAGCTATCCTCATAATACGACAAAATATTCACAAATCTGAATTTTCATTTGTTTTGTATTCTAATTGTTTCCTATATCAATCAACTGATATGCCAACTTAAAGTATATCGTGTATTTTCCTTCATAAATTTGTATAATTCTAGCAATATAAGTTATAACTATTTTTAGTTTTTGTAGTTGCTACACTCTTTATCCCTTTTGTGATTTTTTCCCTTTAAACACTCTCTTTATAGCAGCCATACTACTTATAGAATCTATATTTTTACTTGATAATTGATTTTTTTAGCTTCAAAGTTTGGTTTTATAATTATTCCTAAAAAAAAAATTATATGTGTTATCAAAACGATAGTGTATTGCTGGATATACCTAATAAATATTACTAATATACTTTATTTTATATATATCCATTAGTTAAATGATATACCAACAAACATACTTAAAATGAAGCATCTGTAGTGATATACATCATTTTAGGTACAATTAATTGATATACCTAAATATATATCTTGATGTACTACTACTAATATCCTACCATAATCTCTAAACATGAATGCTGTTAATCAATTTTAGCTTCTTCACAATCACTACAAATTATTTTTTCTACATAGAGAAAAAAGATGATTTAAGAGGAAATTAAAGTACAACAAATTTCATGTTGTAAGAGTTTTGGATGCTTCTAAAGGCCTACCTGAGTTGGATTTATACCATGAACAGATATACTTAATTTTAGGTATATTAATAGTATACTAGTGATATACTTATCATGCTAAACAGTCTTGATAGACATGCATAATATCATAACGAATCGATCCTTTTACATCACTTTCATGCACCCATTCAAGTACGGAACAAAACGCTCACAATTAATATCAAATTGATCACATGGCATTTATACTTTAAAAAAATGCTTAAAAATATGTATATGATAAATATCTAATTTTCTTTTAATGTCTAGCTCTAAGGTGTTCCAGTAGTAGTATTATTTACTTCAAATTTAAGTCCGATTAAATAAGCAGTCCAAACTCTTTTTCGTTTTGGATAAAATTCTTGAATCAAACCCTAAAATTATAAACCAAATTTTGACCAAAATCCAGAATACAAAATTAACCCAAAAGTTCCAAATAAAAACTTACCAAGAATACAACTCGCTCCAAAACTAATTTACACTTCAGTTGAGATCCTCACTTGAAAACTTATCGAAATACCTTAAAACTGCTGGACAATGGCTCCAAAGACTCTAAGTTGCCTATCTAAAACCAAATCATAATGAATAACCACTAAATGAGACCAAGAATTGATAGGTAAAAAATATTTTCAAGTAACCCACAAAACTTACCCTTACTTGCGACTGGAAGAGTGGATCTAGATTACCGGCATTGGCCACGAAGATGAGAAGAAAAAAAGAATGTTTTCTTTTTTTTTTTTTTTTTACTTTGCACGCTCCACGAAGTTACTACTATTTATATATATAAACTTATTTCCTTTTATTAAAAAAATAATAAATAATAAATAAATAAATTAAAAAAACCTAATTCCAAATTCATATAATAATATACTATTTTTTTTCTTTTTCCTTCCCAAAACAAAATATAAAACTTATTTAATATTTTTTTTAAGAGTTTTTTCAAATATAGCAAAAAGAACTAAAATATTTACAAATATAGCAAAATTTTACTGTGATAGAACGCGATAGACTATTATCTATGTCACAATAGACACAGATAGTAGTCTATCGCGATCTATCGTAGATAGACCGTTTTTTTATTATTAGTCATAAATTTTTTCAGCAGTTTTGCCATTTAAGATTATTTCCTTTTTCTTCATCACATCAAAATCAAATCCTTTCCAATCTCCCTAAAATAATTTAATTAAATAATCTCTAACAACCAATTTTAGCGACTAAAATTTCAATTCCACACTAACTTATCCATTTTTTCCTTAAATTAACACAATTCTTAAATCTCGTCCAAATCCAAATCTTCAAATTAAATTCAAATTCCATAACTCCAACTTAAATTTAATTTTCCACTAATTGAAATAAACTCAAATCTTTGATCACATTCAATCTAAATTGAATTATCCTTTCAACTTAATTCAATTAAGCCTTAAAAATTCAAATAATTACCCAAATAATTCAAGATAATTAATTTAAAATTACCTAAAAAATTTAGGATGTCATAATTCTCACATGTTTTATGTCCATTTTATAGAGATTAAGTGATTCAAGGCCATTCGAAGGACTTTGGATAATTCAAAATGGAAAAGGGTGGCTAAATTTTGAATGTGATTCAGACCATTCGGAGGACTTTGGATTATTATTCTCACATGAATCCCTTATCTACACATGTTCTCAATGGTAGGGATAACCTAGAGTTAAAATTCTTCAAAGAAATTATCGTTTGTGAGGTAATTTTGATTTGGGAGGTAAAAACTCGTCCAAGGGTGGTTAAATTTCAAATATGCCTCATAGATGATTGAAAGAGGAGGCTTCCCATCTTTATATAGACTCAAATTGGTTGAGGAGAGGCCGAAAATGGTGCTCTAGAGGTTTACTAGCTGATTCCGACGTTGAAAAATTGCTCTGCATTAAGAGAAGAGTAACTGCAAATGATTGGACATGATTCTGGAAATTATGGCTTCGATGTGCCACGATGTGAGGACATCAATTACAACTTCTGCAAAACAATAAAAAAATTTCTCAAAAATACTCATAAAGTCAACTAAAATTAGTAAAAACCAACTTAGATACCAAAAGAACTTTCACATGACTACTTTATCCATTTAAGATCACATGTAGAGGAAAAAAATCTATGTAAATGATTATTTTTACTAAGTAAAAATCTCAAAATATTACTAAAAAAACATGTCATGGACGACATGTATCAAGGATTAACACTAAGATTCTATATATTTTTCAAATTTTACTTAATCTTTTCAAATATTTGATCTTTCCCAAAATTTAAAAATCACAGTGTAATTAATCACTTGTGATCCATTTGGATATTGGTAAATTCATTTGAAAATTTTAAAATTCAAATAATTGTGAAAATAGAAATGGAGTGAAAGATTTAAAAAATTATGTAAGATTTGAAATAAGATTTAGTATAAGATTTGGAAAGCTTATATAATATTTGAAAAAATGAGTAGAATTTGGTTGTTAATTCCGTGCGAGATTTCACCAAGAAATCACAAAACAATCAATAAGATAAAAAAGATAATTTTTTTAATCCAAATTTTGGTGGGGGATTCCACCAAAATAGATCGAGAAAAACTATTTCAACGATCGGCTAATTCTAGCGGATGGATAAAGGGGTTATTTCTGATAATTTCCCCCTCTACCTCTGATTTTATCTTCTTCGAGTGTTGTTTTTCTTCTCCTTCCTTGTTTCCCTTCTCTTTTTTTCTCCTATTCTCTCTTTTCTTTTCTCAGTTTGCCTCTGATTATTCAACCAAAAATCTTTCATTGAAACCCAACACGAACACCAACTTGGATCTCTCTTATTACCACCGACGACTCTGGCAAAGCTCCCTCCAAAAATCAACCTAAATCGACCAACTCTTCATATGGTCCATCGGTCGTTTGTACACACCCTCCAAGCACTGACGACTATCAATCAATTAGAACCGTGGAGCAGGTACTCGGCGTCGGTTTGAGCCCAGAACCGACGTAGATCAATCGATGATCACCCCTAAATGCTACAAACCACAAACTATACTTAGAAATCGAAGAAACTTAAACTTATAGCTTTGATACCACATGTTGAGAAAAAAACTCTTAAATTTGCTAAAGGAATAAGAAGAAAATAATTGAGAAATTAAAAATAAAACAGCAAAAATAGGAAACAAGCAAGAAAAAAAATCATGATCCACCAAAATAAAATAAAATCCACCATGTGAAAATTTACTATCAATTATAAGCACACTTGTCTCAAAACTATTGACAATCTTTTTTTCACTCTCAAATTAAAAAATTAAAAAAAAAATAATTAGAGTACTCATAACACTCAAACTTAAAGTGTTTCTAACTGCAACGAATTAAAACTAAAGTTATAGACAAGCAGCTTTCATCACATCACTTTCTTAAACTTAAACTTTATGTTGTAAATGCAACAAATCTTCTAATATTTTGCTAAGGCTCCTAAAACTTTTCGAACCATAGATGTAGATCTTTGATCATTGTGATCAATATGCTCAAGATAATATGGATAATTGATATTTGGTTGTAATGTATATACGAATGGTCCAAATTCCCAATAAATAATACCTTGAGCTAGTGTTTGAAAATTTTTGAAGACTTGAAATTTTATTCTCTTTTTATTAGGGAATAAAGTTAATTTTTAGGATTTGAAATTTTATTCCTGCTTTCTATTCTAGTGGAAGTCCATAATTAGAAGAAGAAAATGGAGTTGTTTTCGCAAATTTTTTCCAAGGAAGGTATTAGATGCATTTGATGCTGTGATTCAAACTTAATTAACATGTTTTTCAATGCCATGAAGACATTCAAAGAAAGTTTTTTTTTTTTAATATAATATTAATTTTATATCCATCTAAAGTTGTATAAGTAAAACTCTTGACAAATAATTGTATCAATTTAAACTCTAACATTTTACAACTTACATTATGTATATATATATATATATGTAGTTATAGTGTGAGACTTATAATTGTTTTAATTAAATTCCTAAATTGTGGTCTTTAGACCCTTTATTAAGATCACTTTTAACAATAGTCAATACATCAATTCTTACACATATGAAGACTGCTTCAAATGTCGGTTTAACAAATTTGAACAATTAGAATTAATGTATGGCCGGAGAGTCCAAATTGATTCCCTTATGAAAGTTTAGCAATTTCATTGATAAAATTACAAATCTCACACGATGTTTATCCAAACGAAGCATAATAGAGAGTATAAATTGATATTTTCCCCTTTCACAAAAAACACTTAGAAAAATTGAAGATTTTCCTATTCATATTTCCTGATTCTAATATTGGGTTTGAGTAAATTTCATACTCTTATTATTCAATCACCTCCAATCATTGAGAATATATAAAAGGAAAAATTTAGTTTTAAGTTCAGTGAATGTAACATTGTAACTGTTTTGTGCAACTTTATAAGATTGCTTTTGATTACATTTTATGTCTATCCAACATCTTATGGTGTGTATCAAATGATAGGGTTTTGTACAAATTCAGTGTACAACAAAGTTCCTCTTACTATATAAGGAATAGTTTTTGATATGCCCCTTTTAGAATCATTAATTTCAATCTTGGGCATCAACTCAAATGAAACTTTGTGGCTATATATATTATATGAGATGTTGTAGGAATTAATGTATTAACTTATATTAAATCAAATGAAACTTGTCGTGCATTGAAATCGAAGGGGGAAATTAAAGGAGAAGTTGAAATGATGGTGGGATGAGGGGAGTGGGAAAAGAGGGAAGTACTTTTCACTACAAAAAAAAAAAAATATATGATATTTATAGCCTTTTTTTTTTTTAATAGGCTATAAAATCTAAAGGATAAAAACGTGGAAGAATGTAAAATAAAAAAAAAAAAAAATAACCGATTGTAATCTAGAGAGGAAGGTAAAATGAGCTTTTTAGACCTTGATTTATCTAGTGACTAATAATATGAATTTGGTTGATGTTATGCTAGAAGTTTTTGGACTTGTTGGAACTCTTTTCCTCTCTACTCTCTTTTAAGATAGTCGCCATTATTTAATTAGATGCAATGTCAATACATTGTGCTATGTTGTGTTTGTGATGATAGAGTAATGTCAAAGTGGCTTCCATAAAAAAAAAGGATGACCTTCCTCCCCTGCTAATAGAGGAAGGTTTTGATGAGTAACAGTTTTCCTCTACCAAAAAATGAGTGAAACGTGAGATAGTTTAGATGACTTTCATCTTTTTGAATATTTCAATTCAATAAGTTTTTAGCTTGTAATTTGATGAGTGAAGGAATTCATGATTGTTTTGTAGGTGGATGGAATGAGCTTTGCATGTGGATGGACATGACAACACACTTGGTCCTTGAATTTTGTACTCACTATTTAATACTCAAAACGAGGCAAATATTTATTTTGTCTACACATCTTATAGGAATTTACTTTGTGACTTTCTTTCGTTATATTAGACATTATACAATGAATTATAAAATTTCAATTATAAGGTTAAATTTGTGATATTTTAACTGGCACGATATTTTATATATATAATCCAGGTATGTTTTGTAGCTATCATTTAGGTTTTGTAAAAAATGAAACAATTTATTGCAGAGCTAAAAACAATTTTAAAAAATTGGCTAAAAATGGCCATTATGAAAATTGCTAATATATAATTGATAAGAAAATGCTATAAAAACTTTCAATAACATGAAATAAAAAAGCTATAAAAATCTCATAATAGTGCATCCATATGACATATAAAAACTTATAATAAGTTCAAGAAAATGTTATAATAAACTTATAATAGCTCCTTTTAATAACTATAAAAACTTATTAAAGCTTTAATAAGTAATGCTATAATATATTTTCATAGCTACGTATAAAATATGATTTTCATCGCATTTGACATAGTTAACAAAAAAAAAAAAGGCAATGAAAAGTCCTAGACTTTTAATAATACGAGTTGTCAGGACTTTCGAAAAAGGCTTCTCAATAGCTATCGTATATGTTATTTCTTGTAGTGAATTTATAAAATAAATAATTTATATACATTTAGTAACACCTCCATACGTTGCTAAAAGTTTTTAATATTTAGTGGCATTAGTTGTCTTGTCACAAATGCTTTTTGTGACGCCGTTTTAAAACGTGTTGCTAATAATGATATATTACGACATCTTTTTTAACATGTTGCTATAAATGATCTTTTACCGACAACAGTATTCTTCAGCTGTTCTTTATTAGTTTTCTTTTTCGTAAGCCATTTTTCTTCAATTTATGTTTTATTTGATTGAGTTTTTTCTCAAATAAATTTCTTCTTTTTTAATGAAATGAGTTTCTAATTAGTTCGCAATCTTAGTTTAACAATGATCTTTTTAGCTTTTTTAGCCATTTTTTTCAACTAATTAAGTTTTTGATTGGTTCACAGTCCAACAATGATCATCATAGTAACTTTTCTTTTCTTTTTTTTCTTTTAGCTATTTTTTGTTGAGTTTTTTATTTTATTATCTCCTATCATACTGATAGACTTCAATAGATATTAGAAACCAATCACTAATGGACAATAGGTATTGTCCATTTTGAATTCAACTAAATTCATATGACTACTAAATTCACATTAAGGTCGAGTACGTTAAGAGAATAAAAAGAGACTAATGTTCTAAGATACTGGATAAAGAAAAGGTATAATATAAAATCAACAAAATCTATAAGCATAAAGTAAACAAAAACTTGGAAATTTCTGTTTAAAAAGGAACTATAATATGAATTCTACACATGCAAACGATTTCCACCATTCCACTTCTCTCTAACACCCAATGACAGAAAGAAAACAACATGGCTGTTTTACATATCATCTAAACCTGATAGGATTAAACTTTAAGACTTGAGAAACACACACTCTGCTTCAGTCCTCAAATATTATATATTGAAAAAATGTAACCTTAAAATAGCCCCAAGAAGCTGGCTCGTTAGCTAAGGCCCGGTGTAAAATGTTCAAATAGTCAGTAAGTTTAATATGGAAAACCTTTAATGTCTTGGCATTGGGTGAGTGAAAAAACGTAGCAATGAATTACTAGTCACAAGTAATACAATTGTGGTCTCATCCCTTGAATTGCCATTCTCTGCGGCACATGGGGCAATGAGCCTGAGAAGTCTGTGAATTCACCCATTTTAGGATGCAATGAAGATGGAAAGCATGGTTGCATGCACCCCAAACTGCATTTAGAGAGACAAAATAAGGGGTCATTGCCATCTTGTTCAAAGAAAAATAAACATCTAAAGGATTTCCTAAAACACGTTGTAACCTTCAATTCGTTGTTAATTAGTGTACCCCTACCAATTAGATGGTTTTTCGAGCTCACTTATAATATATATGTGCATGTGTATATAATCTTAAACATAGCGAATCAACTGTGAGTTGCAAAGATTGATATCAGGAGAAAAGGTTTGAGGATGCGAAGGCAAGGCCTAGTTGACTCATCACTCACTCAATGGGCAATCATCCCCAGGGAGCTTGCAATCAGGGCAACAACCATCAAAGGCCATCCTACAGATTCCACAAGTTTCATCTTGGGCATTCCAAGTCCATGATGCAACAGCATGCCACCTATATTTTACGGAAGGGATGAAAATATCTTAGGATAACAAAGCAGTTAATTATACTCCAGGTAGGAACTATAAGAAAAGAAATGTGGGAACTTACTCTTTTTGAACCCCGAACATAGTTTACGGAGGGAATCCGAGTCAAGGAAAATCTAATTGCAGATGCAGTTGATAGAAAGATACCATTTCTAATGTATTGATGCAGATGAATATTGTGCAACAACCAACAGAACTATCATACTGACAGGAATATAATTGGAATGGTCGTATTATATTTGGTCGAGAATGACAAGAGAAAAGAGATACAAAAGCATATGACAAGAAGTCGACCCAAATAAGTCGAAGAGAATACAGAAAATTCCTCTCAGTGGCAATAATAAAAAGACATCTAAATTACAAAAGAGAGTAACAGAAAGCACACCAAGTAAAAAATGTGAAGTGACTAACCTACCAAATTTCATAAAGTTGCAAATTTTTCCTTGAAAGATTTTGTGGCCTTTTCCAAGCTAAGTTTCCCTCGAAACACCTAGAGACTAGACACTTCCAAGAACCTTTGCCTTGCTTCAGAAGAGGTGTCCCAAAAGGACCTGCTCAGTGGCATGAGTTGTGGAAAATGGATGATACCAATTCAAGTTGAATTGTGGAAAGAGGAAAGCAAAAGACGGAGTAGTTTGACAGGGTCGAAAGAGATGATTGCAAACCTCTGAATTCTTACCTTAAAGCAGGGAAACAGAAGGAAAGAGCGTCATTCCCCAGAAGCTAATATTATGGCTACTGCCAATCTTGAAACCAAAGAAAAATGTAAGAGAGACCTGCATTTACACCAAATTTTCAAGGGCTATTTCTTTGAAGTTTTCCATGGCAATTTGTGAGCCATGGATGAAAATCACGTACAGATTTACTGGTAATGATGGGCTATATAGACTCTTTCATGGGGTAATCCGGACCCATTTGGTGATCAGAACTATATGCCAAACTTTGAGGTTGGCAAGAGCAAGCCAACCACCATTTTTTGTCACTAGAAAATCTGTTCTTAAGATCACTGTCATCCTGAAAGATGGAAATGAATTAAGTGGTGAGACTAGACAAGACAGATTGAATATTCCCTCTTAGAAATAAACAGCAATTTCTTTTTTTTTATAATCTATTCAATCTTCAAAAGACTATTTCAATCATTGTATTCCAAAAAGAGAAGGAACTGAGATTATCTCCAAGGGGCATTCCAAGATAATCAAGGGGGAGGCTATCAACCAAATAAACAAGGAATCCGGCTTAGTGAACAATTTCATTGTGGTTGATATTTGATGCCAGATAGAGTAGTTTTGCTTAAACTAGATATCATATCAACAAACATCCTTTTCAAATAATTGAATTATGCCAAGATTTCCTTTTTTCAGTGACACTAGAGATTAACTTTTTTTAGCAATGCCAGAGATCATGTAAAGTTTATCGTTGCTAGGACACCAAAAATTACGACGTCATCAACAACATAGAAATGATTAATGGTAACATTAATACGACCAATCACAACATGATTGCAACCATTTGGTTGAACAAACCTGAGGATCTTGTTTTGTAAACCCTTCCATTATAGCGTATTCTTCTTTCTATCCAAAATAGGGTTTTTATCACCATGCCCACCCATTTAGAATTAAACAAGGATTAAGATTAAAATTGAGTAGATAATCATATACATGTTGAACATCATATTCTATCTTCAAGCATGAAGACATATGGATTAATCAATTAATCAAGGGGCACAAAAATACGTTGAAACAGTATTACCCATTTTGCCTTTAACATGAAATGGCACAAAAGCTAAAATCTTCAAAATAAATCTTGTTGCCTTTCAATTGGGAATAAGTTACAAGGGGACTCAATGTAGCAGCAGATATTTAGAGAATGTACAGGAAAACAGATATACAATGGATACGCAAAATTTTTACTTTCATTTCCACCTCCAGGGAAAACCTATCATCAACAAAGGTATTCGTTAATTTAGAATAGCACACATGAAGTAATATCATTTACAAAACTTGGATTAAAGAAGTCCATTAAGAAAAGTGGAGGACTAGTTTCAACTTCAAGGAACTAGGTGAAAACAGTGCAAGGGAAACAGCATAGCATCAGGGATCATACCATAGAAAGCAACGGAAAAAAGTTGCAAAAAGAGAAGAAATAAAAAAAGAAAAGCGCAAAATACACTTTTGGTCCCTGAGGTTTGAAGTTGATATCTATTTGGTTCCTGAAGTTTAACAAACACTTTAGTCCCCAAAGTTTGAGAAATGGTTATAAATGGTCCCTAAGACTTCTTGAACCATTAGTTCACTGAAGAAAAATGAAGTGGCCGTTAAATGATGAGTTAGTTAACTGATTTAGCAAAAATTATTAATTAATTAATTAATTAATTAATTAATTATCAGAAGGAATAACAAAATATATCTACCTTGTCACCGAAAAATCCTACCGTTCCAAGAAGAGAAACAAGGAAACTCAGAGCTAAAGGGAGAAATACACATAATGTTCTATGTGTATCAACCTTCCGTATCACCTAACGATAAATAAATTAATTAATTATATATAATAAGCAATCACTTTCATTGAAGAAAAATGAAAGAAGACAAGGACATACAAAAAAACAAGTCCGAAAAAACCCCTAAAGAAGAGGTATCCAACTAAATAAGATATTACCAAGGGAATAATTACAAAAAATCTTCAAACCCAAGCCCAAAGAGAGACGTGGAACCTCACCCAGGAACAAATCTCATAAGGGTCCCTATCCACCTAACACCTCTAAACACTCTGTTGTTCCTCTCTCCCCAAAGATCCCACAACAGTGCACACACCCTGAAAAACCACAAAAGAACACCCTTTCTCTTTGAAAGGCGAATGGAAGAGGAACTCCTCAACAATCGAACGAACATCCCTATGGTCAGTTAGCACAAAAATCAAACTCCTAAAAAAAGCAATTCCACACAAACCTCGCAAACTGACACTCCTAGAGAAGGTGATCCCGATTTTCCCCCACCTTCCAACAAAGGGTATGACAAAAAGGGCAAAAAAACAAAGGCATCTTTCTCACAAGCCTATCCAACGTGTTCACATGACCGAGCAAGTAGCAACACTAGCCACGAAAAGAACTTAACTTTCTTTGAAATCTTAATCCTCCATAAAAACATCAAATACCAAATCACAAGCAAGAGAGGGGGGTCCAATAAAATCCTAAAAAAGTACTTACAAGAGAATCCCTCTAAAGGATTAATACTCCAAACACGAATATCTCATCTCCCCCTCAAAAAGTTGAAACCTTCAACCAAAGTAAGAAGAGAGGTCATCTCCGTTGTTTTCCAATTGAACAAAAGATGGCGAAAACTAAAGGAAAAAGACAAAAAGTTTCACGGTCGAACCAAAAAATTAGACATGTGAAGGATTTTAAAGGAGGACGGGTGTTATAACCAAGGAAACACAGAAGAGAGGATTCTATCCCCCACCTAATGATCTTCCCAAAAATATGTTTCCTTCCTTCCCCCACAACACAAAAAACAAGATGGGAAAAGGAGAACTCAAAAGAAATATCTTTCCATGAATTTCAATGCGTGCCCTTAACCCCTTTCACCACCCATTTGAAGGGATGGGACCGTGTTTACTCACAATAATCTTATGCTGTAATGAATTAGGCTCGAGGGCAATACGCCAAAGCTATTTAATCAACAGAGCTTTGTTGCGCAACCTTTCCTCCAATGTCACCGTTGAGACCAACAAAGCTCATGTGGCCTCCCTCCTCTCTTCTTCTCCATCCTCTTCTTCAACCCTCCTCCAACAAACTTTCCACCAACGTCGCCGTTGAGACCACATCAACGGTTTTTTGCTCTACAGATATCAAGCAGTTTGCAAAGTTGGATTGGTCGAGAGAGGCCAGATTTTCTTTGAGGAATGTTGCTCTGCAAAGGATTGAGAACATGTCGGAGTCAATTTGGTCTCTTAATCTGCAGAGGATTTTGACATTGTGGATCTAATTGTAAAATGATATATAAATTAGCCAACTTCCTAGTAAGATCTAACTGTAAAATAGGAGAATTTAGAGTACTATTGTGTCAGCACCCTGTGACACATTGACTGTCATATCAAGCCTTGATTCCAATAAATTGCATCATCACTCCAAGTACGAGCTAGTTTTCCAATATCAAATAGTTTAAAAGAATATTGGTCAGATTGCAAGACCACAATCACTACGAAATTCTGCAATGGAACAACCATGTGAGTGGGTTGTTGAAGGAAGACCAAGCGAGTATGAAGCTACTATTTACAAGTACAAATAGAAGATGTCGGGGTTCTAGAGTAGAACAGAGAAAATGCCACAAACGCAGTGTTAGATTCCCAAACAATGCCATCGGAGCCATGGACAAGGCAAAGGTTGCCGTCAAATTGAAAGTGAAGAGCACCTGAAGCAACCACCGTAGCACAGATGCAAACAGACCAAATGATAGGAACTTTTACTTGAGTACGCAATACCAGAAATAAAAGGAGAGGAACTAGATAAACCCGATGGAAGCAAACAAAGAGAGCAAAAGGCATCGGCCAATTCCACACCAGGTTGGGATTGGAAGCTTTCAAAGATGAACTTAAAGATTCGATGGCTATTGCCATAGATACGGGGAACATTTTAAGCAAAGGGAGAATGCAACAAGAGAAACAACTATCAAGGTTCATTTCTCTTTGATCTCACCCTAGAGGAGAAGAATAACTGTAGCAAAAGTTTATGACTACCAAAATCTAAGAAATCATTTATATCGTTAAATCCAACAGGGAGATATCACTCCTCGATCATATTTATTTGAGATGCACTGATATTGTTAAATTCAAGAGTGAGACATCACCCCTTGATCATTTTTATTTGAGACGCACTAATATCATTAAATCCGACAGTGAGATATCACCCCTCAATCTATTTTATTCAAGACGCACTAAAACCTATAAATTTAATAGGGAGATATCACTTGTCGATCATTTTTATTTCAGACACGCTAAAATTCACCCAATTTTTCTTTATAAATACACAAGGTTCTCTAACCTTTTTCTCGCGCAATCTCACCAAAATGCACATGTCCTAAATTATGCTCTACGTCAAAACCACATAAAACAACATGTTGCCAACATCAATCATATGCTTATTGAGACATCTTAACAATTAAACATGCTCATAATCACATGATAACTTAACTCCTCAGCATGCTAATCATTATACAATCATTAAAACGAGTATCCAAGATGTTCAACCATAAGCTCTTAAAAGTCCTATATATGCATAACAAGAATAAAGCATGCAATATGCTAGCACATAACAAACAGACCAAACTGGTAGAATTCTATTGTTGTGATCTTAAAAAGATCCCAAGGTTCCTCAAAACAGCCTTACAACTAAATTTGAACACTTCCAATCAAGTCAAAACTACAAAAAGAAAGTATTATAAACTAATCTAAATTACTTTAGTTGAGTTTGAGAAGGCCTAGACAGAGCTTTAACTGCCTAAAACTAACCAAAGCGAACTTGGGTCCTTACTGAAAAGTGTGAATGGATTTGAAACTAGTTCAAATCTTCCAGAGGGGCTTCCAAGGGATTACGGACCATTCTAAAACACGTTACTTCAGTTTAAAAGGAATGTTGAGCATCCTTACCCGATGAATCTTACCCAAAATGACTCGTGGATAAAGTGATTTGAGGCTAAACGGAGAGTGGGTAGTCCAAAAAATCGCCTCCTCGCTTGAATCACTGCTGATCGCCGGAATCGCGTGGGTTTGGGATCAAATCCGCGCAGGTCAGGTTCGTGGTTCGTGGGAACGCTGCTTTCGCTCGTAAATGTTCGTTTGCAAGGTCGTCGTTCAGAGGATGTCCTCTTCTGGGAGAGCTTCGCGCCACTATTCTTCGTGCGGGGGGAAAGCGCCGTCGGCGCTAGTGATGCTGCTGCACTCCGCAAGTCACCGACGGAAGGGCTGCTCGCCAGAATAGAAAGGGAGCAGGTTCGTGGGTCGTTGTTTTCATAAGAGGGAGGGGCTGAAATATAGACGGGGAATTTGTACGGATGGTGGAGTAAATGAAATTGGGTCTTACTTTCAAAAACACGAAAATTGGCTTTTTGTTTATGTTATGACCGTGTAAATTTATCCCTCTAACCCTCAATGTATTTTTCTTTTATTTTCTTTGTTTTGCAATGTTTTTTCTTTTTCTTTTTAGTTTTTTCTTTTCTGAATTTCTTCTTCTTCTTTTTTCTTTTTTTTTTTTCAATTCTTTTTTATATTTCTGATAAGTTAGAATTTACTAGGAATATGACTTTTCCAAACTTCAAAGCAACCAACTTTAGTGAGTGAGAGCAATAGGAATTAAGAGTGAAAGTGAGAGTGAGAGAAACAAGAGTGATTGTGAGTGAGGAAAGGAAGCGAAAGTGAGAGAGTTGGTCGCGTGGAAGTCTCACTCTCATCGCTCTCTCCCCCTTTCGCTCTTGTTTCCTTTCCTCACCCACAATCACTATTATCTCTCCTGCTGTTCTCTCTCACTCTTGCTCTCTCACTCTCACTCTTTCGCTCTCTCTCGCCGGAGTTGGTTTCGTCGAAATTTGGAAAAATCATAGAGAGCTCCTTCTCAGTAAGTTCGAACTTACCAAAAATGCATAAAGAAAACACAGGAAAAAAAACTGAAGAAACAAAAAAGGAAGAAAACGAAATTCATAAAAGAAAAAAACGAAAAAGAAAAAGAAAAACGCATTTAGGGTTAAAGTGGTAAATTTACACAATGATAACATAAACAAAAGGATAATTTTCGTGTGTTTTTTAAAGTAAGGCCAAATTTCATTTGGGCCTCCATATTTAGGCCATCCGTACAAATTCCCCAATATAGACTTGTATCGTCTTGTATCGCTGATAGACATTGAAATTTTTTAATATTTGTAAATTTCAATTTATGAGTTTTTGTGTTATTTACCTTACATTACTAGTCCTTTTAGGATTCAAAGATATAAACACCTTAAGAATGGAATAAAAGCTCCATATGTGTCCTCTCTTACCTTGCTCAGCACTTCGCTTACATTTACTTTTATTAATTTTATGCATATTGTAACTTAGATCGCTCATGTAGGTTGACATATAATGTTGAGTCAAATATTGAAAGAGTTAGATGAGAAACGATGTTCATGAGAGAAAACCTAGATATAGGATTTCGTTTGACCCTTAGACATGGGGTGATGCATATAGGATTGATGAATTTCATGCTTAATCATCTAAGTTTGAATTAGTTTTAAAAATATGTGTTTAATTGCTTAGTCTTGTAAAGGAGATTCTCCAAGGGAGCTAAATAGAAGTTGAATTCAATTCATACGACTAAGTGTTGATTGGGATACATTGCAGGTGCAATATGATCACATAGGACTTAACCTCTCTCGACTTGAAAGAGCAAAGATGTGGGTAAATCTGGGTTACATGTTAGGTTGTGTCGGAGTCTAATTGAGTAGCGCAATTGCGAGTACATAGTGGGCACATGATCCATTCTACAAATTGAAACTTTCTTTTGAATCTTATCCCTTTTATATCTTTTTACACCACATTTCTATTTAATGTTTTCTTATTGCTTTCAGTTTGTTTAAATTTCTTTATTTTCAAAACACACCACAAATCAAATCAATTTGATTTGTTACCATTGCTTGCAAATTTAGAGGAGGTATTCCTTTGTCCAAAACAGATTATGTGTACTCCGTTCTCTTGGAACTTGATACTTGAACTTGTCAATTTTATAGTACTTGTTGGCGATGTATACTTGTAGCTAGGGACATCTTGTCTTACATCCAAACAATGGTGGCAAAATCTGATTGAAACACACTAACAATATCAAACGTCCATGACAAATGAAGCTAAAAACCGATGAAAAAGGAAGAAAATCCAAGATCTATGGTAGCAAAGACAAAGCCAAGCTTCTTACAACCCAAAAAACTCACTAAATACTAGTCTACAAAGATGACAATACAATATTGGTCAAGCCCATAATTTCATTTAAAAATTTAATGTTTTCTTTTTTATGTTCAACATCATATGTGCCCACATATTTTTTAAGCTAGCATTGGATGTCTAACTTGTTACAATGTGATGAATTTTCTCTAAAACAATGTATGTATTGGGGAGGATTAAACCTCAAATCTCGAGATTGATAATACAAATTCATTCCAGTTGAAAGTATAGGATTAAAACTAATATTATCGACTAACTTTGAGGTTCAAAATTGATAACATTGAAAATCTGATTAAAATTAATACAACCTACTAAATTTAGAGTCCAAAATATTTTTTGTTCTATAATATTTTTTTTTCTATTATTATAGAATAAAAAACGGACATTTAATTTTGTTGGAAATTTTGAGAGTTCAAACTTTTAAGATATAAAAACTGAATTATTATTTTTGAATGAAATAATTTTAAACTAAAGGTTGAACTAAAATTGTTATTTTTGATAAAACCTGAGGTCCTAAAGTGTTTTGTTTTAACTAGAAAAATCTATGTAAAAAGGAAATTATTAGTTTGTACTGATTAAGGGTATTTGTGGGTATATACGTGTAAAAGCCACGTGTCCCTCCAGTGAAAGGAAAGACGGCTTCTTCTTCTTCTTCTTCTTCATTTGGGTGCTTCGATTTCCATCATCTCCTCTTCTCTTCCATTTTTTCTCACTTTCTCAGGCCCTGTTCATATTCAATTCTCCAATTTCCAATTGATTTGGGCTTTTACCACTGATTCTCAGATCTACTCTCAATTCCCAATCTTCTGTCTACCCAGAATCAGAATCAGCCAAAAATGTCCAGCGACAGCGACGACCTGGACGAGGATGAGCTGCTGCAGATGGCTCTCAAGGAGCAACAACAGCGCGATGTCAATTATCTCACTAATTCTCGTAAGCCCGTTGCTAATTACGTCCAACCGCCGTCTCAGTCCAGGAAATCGGCTTCTGCAGCTGCCGTTTCTAAAGCCAGTGGCAGTAATGCGCAGCCTAAGGGTGGTCGGAGGGTTGTCGACGACGACGACGATTCCGAGGTCGAGATGCTGAGCATTTCCAGTGGCGATGAGGATTCCACCAAAGATCATCGAACGTCTGCCGCGACCCGCGGCGGTAGGGCGTCTAGGTCCTCTGGGAGGGACGATGATCCGGGATGGGATGGCGAGGAGCCTCATTGCTGGAAGCACGTTGATGAAGACGAGGTTCTTCTGTATCGTTATTCTTTACTTTAATTTCGCTTCTATATTTTTGACTTTTCCAGCTTTCACTTCAAGTTTTAGCTGTTTTAGAGGAGTGGTTAAAGTTCATCTTCCCTCTTGTTGTCGAAATAATCTGAGAAGTATAATTAAATGGCTTGCATTTTTTGATTTGTCAACTTTTTTGGAAATGGTGATTCACTAACTAGAGTAGTTTTATGCATTTGGATGGCTGAAATGAAGTTTTATCTATCACGTTTTTGCGTTAAATTTCTTCCGTCTTGTGGAACCTACCCTCCCCATCTTAGGTGGGGAGAATGCTTACTGATTAATTATTTATTAATGAATCGTCAGTTGACGATGAATACTATTTTCCTTCACAGCTTGCTAGAAGAGTACGTGAAATGCGGGAGACAAGAACAGCACCTGCTCCTCAGAAGTTCGACCGAAAGGTTTCTGCAATCGGTAGACCAGGACTCAACCATTTGCAGTCCTTTCCTCGTGGCATGGAATGTATAGATCCACTTGGGTTGGGGTAAGTTTATTTCTGGCTTGCATTTTGTAATTGCTTCATGATCTTATGATTATTTCTGTCATAAACTTTATTTTTGTAATAACGTTAGAACAACATGACTTTTGGTGTTTATTGGTGACATTAGTAATTATTCTACTTTGAGGAGGCTTAAATTCAATTTATACCTTGCACCATACCATGGGTGGCCGTCTTTTAGTTTATATTTTTCCTAGAGTGTTTTTGCAATCTGTGAATACCTCACTTCAAGTACAAATTTTATTCAATCACCACAAGATCAAAAATTCCATGAGCTTGGGCTTTTGTTACTGAAAAGAACATCCCTTTCCATGCCTGCTTAACCTCTAATGATCCCCAATTGGCCTTACCTATTTGGAAAGGTCGGTACCGCAAGAAGATAAAATTCCTATTGTGGGAAATCTTTCATTTTGCTATAAATAGAAAGGACCTCTTACAAAAGCCTATGCCCTTCATGGCCATCTCCCCCAAGTGGTGCTCATTGTGTAAGGCTGAAAATGAATCTCAGAGCCACATCTTTCTTCATTGTTCTTATGCTCGACTTGTTTGGGACAAGATATAGAGAAAGCTTTTTTTCTGTGCTCCCTTCCTACCATATAATTTTGGGGGATGCCCTTTCAAAAAAGAGAAATCTACTTTGGACAAAAATCTCTAGAGCTATTTTTTTTGGGTGCTTTGGACGGAAAATTTCAGAATTTCCCGATAAAGAGCAATCTTTCTATAAGCTCTTTGATCTTGTTATTGACCATGCTTTATCATGGTGTAAATTATCTAATCTTTTCGCTTCCCCAGTAAAAAAATGGGAAAGCCTTTTTTTAACCATCATGGATTTTTCATCCCTTTTGTAAATTTTATACAACAATAAAATTGTTTCTTAAAAGGTTATCCTAGAGGAGAGAGGGGGCTAAGATGGGAAGAGTGGAAGGTTGTCTTAAAAGCCTATGTCGAGTGGGTTGAGTGGTATTCTGACCTCTTTGTCTCTTTTTGGAATCCTTGTGGCGGTGATGGTGAGCCAAACCTTGGAGAGTCTTATGAGGAATTCTTTTTGGAAGGGCTTGAGGAAAGGGGAGGACTGCATTTAGTCAATTGGAGGTGGTGCAAAACCCGTTGGTGTTGAGGAGTTAGGCACTGGGAATATGAGGGCATGTAATAGTGCGCTTATGGGTAAATGGCTTTGGCATTTCCATCTGTAGTCCAACACCTTATGGCAGAAGTTATTGTGCGCAAATATACCCAAAGTTCATGCAAAGAACTTCAAAGAGATCTTAACCAATATTCAATATTCTGATTGAGCTAACCATCATGGGTTGGCCTAGTGGTAGTGGGAACTGGGAACATAAAAAAAAGGCCAAAGAGCTAAGAGGTCATGAGTTCAATCCATGGTGGCCACTTACCTAGGATTTAATATCTTACGGGTTTCCTTGACACTCAAATGTTGTAGGGTTAGGCAGGTTGTCCCGTGAGATTAGTCGAGGTACCCATAAACTGGCTCGAACACTCATGGATATAAAAAACAATTCTGATTGAGCTCAATTGATTCACAGTTACATCCAAAAAATTATTGAAGTGACTTCATTTGAATATTCTAGACAAGGTTTGAATGCCATCAACAATGAAGTCATTCCTGGGAGACATCCCTTGGGAGGAAGTCTTTCCTTGCAAGCTCGAGAATCAAGTTGGAGTCATGTTCTAAGCCACCAATAGGGTGGGGTGCTTTGATGGAGGGATCTAATGCCAGTTTTGTAGAGTTGGGCATGTCATGAGATTCATGGCATCATCCGCCATTAGGTTGTACATATTCCTTATTTATATTGTAAATGAAAAAGGTTGGAGGTGAGTTTTCTCGTATGTTGGCTAGTGTTACTCTACTGCTCTGCTTATCGTTCCTGGTGTATGGAGATGCATACTTGGCGGCATTCTACTCAAACATGTGAGGTGCATGGATCTTGTGAGCGACGTAGTGTGAGTCATGACAAATGGTAAGAGTGTTTTATTTTGCAAATTAACTCACATGAAGGAGCATTTTGGAAAAGGGGAAGGTTGAACTGGGAAGAGCATCCCTAGGCCACACGAGTCAAAGGCGAAAAAATTAAGTGTCCAAATTTACCCCTAACACTGGGCTTAAAATTAATAGGAGTAAGTGTCAAAGTTTGGGTATCAACCATGATGAGGAGACTCTTAGTAGATGGGCAGGTATCATTGGTTGTGAAGTTGGATCCTTTCTTTCTTCCTACCTTGGCCTTCCTCTTGGAGGGAATTTAAGAGCTCTTTTTATGGGGTTCCTCTATTGAGAAGATCAGGAAGAGGTTAGCCTTGTGGAAGAAAAGTCTTTTCTCCAAAGTTGGCACACTTGCCTTGATTAGATTGCTGTTGAGTGGAATTCCTTTTTATTACCTTTCTCTCACCCTTAGTTTGGGTTGCAAAGTATTGGGAAGATCCTGAAAGACTTCCTTTGGGAAAGGGTAGAGGAAGGGAAATGGTCTCATTTGGTTATAGACATGTGAACCAAGGAGGTTAGAGCTTGGAAATTTAAGTTTACACAACAAAGCTTTGTTGGCTAAATGGCTTTGGCATTTTTCCCTTGAATTTGAATCCTTGTGGCATAAGATTATTGTGAGTAAGCATGGCCCCTTCCCTTGAATGGGTGGCGAAAAGGGGTTTAGGCACGCATCGAAATCTTTGGAAAGATATTTCGTTTGAGCTCCCTTCTTTCGCCCATCTTGTTTGTTGTGTTGGGGAAGGTAAGGAAACATATTTTTGGAAAGATCAATGGGTGGGGGATAGACCCCTCTCATCTGTGTTTCCTTGGTTATGTCATTTGTCTTCCTTTAAAAAACATCAAATCTCTGATTCTTTGGTCTGGTCTTTTTGTGGTTTTTGTCGTCCATTATCCGATAAGGAAACAATGAAGGTTGCCTCTCCTCTTTCTTTGCTTGAAGAGTTTAAGTTTAGGCTAGGGAGATGGGATGCCCATGTATGGAGTCCTAATTCTTTATAGTGCTCTTCTTGTAAGTCCTTTGGGTTATTATTGGATCCCTCCCTTGCTAATGGGTCGGTCTTTGATGTGTTATGGAGGTTTAAGATTCCAAAAAAAGTTAAGTTCTTGACAAGTTTTGCTTGATTGATAGGCTTTTTTTTGAGACTCTTACATTAGTGGGTCCTTTTTGTTGTATTCTTTGTCAAAAGGTAGAGGAAAGCTTGGATCACCATCTATGGGACTATCAGTTTACGAGATCTATATGGAATTGCTTCTTTTTAAGAGTTTGATTTTGAGTTAGCTTGCTGAAGGAATGTTTGTGCGATGATCGGGGAGTTTCTCTTCATTCACCTTTCAAAGAGGAAGGTCGTTTCTTGTGGTTTGTTAGGTGGTGCGCTTTGTTGTGGGATCTAGGGGCGATCATCGATCGTTTGACGTCAGTTTTAGGGTAAAATCGGTGCTGACCACCGACACATTGGTTTCCGACAGCCAGTTTCTATCGGTTTTGGGGCGACGAAGAATGTCAATCGGCTGACCACACGGGTGGGTCGAGCGGTTTTGTTGGTTTTTCTTAGCTAGGTGAACTCACTTTTTAAAATTGGGAAAAATGAGAAGTAAAGAAAGATAAAATGAAGGGAGAGCGATAAAGGGAGAAGAAAATAAGAAATGGAGAATTAAGAAAACAAAATCACGGAGTGAGAAGAAGAAATGAAGAAGAGAGAAAAAAAAAAAAAAGAAAGGAAGAAGAATAGAAATGGAGAAATGAAGAAAGAAAAAGGAGGAGAGAGAGAGTTCGTGTGAGGGAAGAAGAAGATAGGGGAAAGAAGAGAGAGAAGGGTAAAGGTGGGAAATTTTTGGGAGAGGGATCTTGGGAGTGGAGAGGAGAGAATGAAATTAATGATTGTTTTATAAGTTCAAGGTGATTTTTTTACACATCATTACCCATTGGTATATCTCATATCCCATTAGACACATCATATACACATTTTTCTTTAAGAATATGGCCTAGGTAGTCGGGTTGGTCGGGTTTTCTCTTTTTTGGTCCTCCGACCGCAAGACCAGTCGGTTTTGTAATGGGAAAAACTGACCCCGACCGTAACAACTTCTAAACCATCCAACGAATGTTGGTTTGGTTGGTTTTGGACGGTCAGATCAGTTTTCAGTCTTCCTTTGCACACCTCTAGTGGGATGTTTAGGGGAAGAGGGACAATAGAGTATTTAGAGGTGTGGATAAATAATAGTGAGTTTTATAACCTCTCCTCTACTAACTCCTTTCTTCTTCAGTTTGTCTTGCCTTTCTCCTTTTTCTTCATGTCTGCGGATTAGGACAATAGTGAGCATCAATTTTTGTTGGTAGAATCTTTTTCCATTAAGAGGTTGACAATGCTTTTTTACTAATTATTTATAAGAGAATCTGCCTTAGCCTTTGAAATGGAGGAAGACAGACTTGGGGTTGCTCCAAATGGCCAAGCTCAATGGTTAAAAGACGCTCCAAAAATGTCTTTGTACCAGTCTCTATTTTTAGCAGTAACACAAAATTGTTGTTTTTGTCTCCTTCCTTCCCTAGGTATGGATTCGAACCTCACACAAACCGACCTTTCCTTGATACCATTTTCATGTGATTGCAAAAACTTGGAAGCCTCATTCCTTGTAAGTTCAAGATTTTTGCTAGAGTTCATCGAGAATGCTCATGAAAGTTCTCCTTTACCATCTCAGATTAATTCTTTCTTTTTTTTTTTTTTTTTTTTTTTTTTTTTTTGTTTTTTATAAGAGATGCCAACAGCTTCATTCAAAACACCCAAAAAAGGCAAAAACAGCCTAAGAGCCAGGGATTGAGAGAACCCCCACAAATTAAATCAAAAGAGTCTGCCAAATCGTTAATAATCATCAACAGTCTATAATTACCATCTCAGAATATTAATCAACCTTCTTTTTTGGTAGGTATTTCTTAGATTCCTCTCGTTTTACACGTGAAACTATTGATGAATGGGAAAGAAAAAAAAGAAAAAAAATGTTATCATCAATTTAAACATCAAGCAACTTCTCTTTCAGAATTTGATCCCTCAGATAGTGGGTTAGCTGCTGCTTTCTGATGGATAGGGCTTTAGCTTTAGTGACCTTTCAGTCTTTTGTGCTAATGTTGGGATAGTCCCTTGGGCACTTCGTTCGTCAATGCTTTATTTTGGCTATTGTAATTTTTGGTTGATTCTTGTCACTCAGTTTGTATCTTTAAACTTTTTTTTTTTCTTTTCGCATATCAACAAAAAGGTTGTTTCTTGTAAAAGAAAAAACAGCTTATATAAACATTATTCTTGCTAATGTGGTTTTGCGTTGCATTTACAGAGTAATAGACAATAGATCATTAAGATTGATCACAGAGGCATCTGAGAGCTCTCCTTCTAAATCTGATAAAGAATTCATCGATAGTACCTTACGAGGTATATCTTCTTTTTTGGTTCTAGTGTTCAAATTCATTTTCACATTGTTATTGTTTCTCATGAGAAGAAAACAAGTTGATTATCCATGGTGATACTCCAATGCTTGGTATGCCCATTAACCTTTTTTGGGCTTGAGCTGTAGCCGTTGAAAGGCCATTGTTCAGATTTCAGGGTCTGTCTTAAGTTCTTACAATTTTGTTCCTTCTGTTTGTTTAATGAGGATTGTATTCGATTTAGGGAGAGTATGTTATCTATACTGCTCCTTCTCTAGTTGCCCCTAGACTTTATATCTCTCTTTGCTCTAACTGGCTATGAAATGTTTTCTCTTGCTTTGTTTGTTGACAGTGATACAGAATCTTTTTGTAAGATCTTAGTTTACATTAGGATTTGGTTAGGCGTTTGCACTTGATATTCTTGGTGGTTGGATAAGTTAGGTACTTCAGGCTACCACTTCTTGTCATTGGTGCTGACATATTTTATATGCATGTTGGCAGAAAAGTTGCTGTATTTCTCTGAAAAATTTGATGCAAAGCTTTTTATTTCTCGGATACACCAAGACACAAGTGCAGGAGACTTGGAGAAAGGCGCTTTTGCTTTAAAAACTGACCTTAAAGGACGGACACAACAAAGAAAACAATTAGTCAAAGACAACTTTGACTGCTTTGTATCATGCAAAACAACAATTGATGGTATGCAACAATAACTTGACATGTTTATCTTCAGCTGAATATGGAATTAGGAACCCTAATGTGAAACCCTAATTCTCAAACACTAAAACCTCCAATGAAACCATAATGTCATATCATAGATGCAAAATGAAAAAAAATACCCCTACTGAATGTCATAAAAAGGATAAAATTGGAAAATATTAAAATTACATCAGAATTATTGAATAAAATATAAGTAATAATTTGATGTGCTTGACGGTTAATATCACATTGTCTATCGGTCATGATGGTAATGTTTTTAATTCTTAGATATTGAGTCCAAGTTGAGACGAATTGAAGAAGACCCTGAAGGATCTGGAACTTCACATTTGTTTAATTGTATTCAAGGAGTAAGCAAGCAAGCCAATCGAGCTTTTCAGTCTCTGTTTGAGAGACAGGTTAGTACAGTTTCAAAACTGAGCAAGGGGTTTTGAAGCTTTGAACTATTGATTGGAAATGGATTATATAAAGTTACTTTTGTTAGGCACAAGCTGAAAAGATCAGGTCAGTCCAAGGAATGCTGCAAAGGTTCAGAACACTTTTTAACTTGCCAAGTACCATTCGCAGCAGCATTAGTAAGGGTGAATATGACCTGGCAGTTCGTGAATACAAAAAAGCAAAGTCAATTGCTTTGCCATCTCATGTAAACTTCAGTTCTATACCCTCTCATATTTTGTTACATAATGTCTTACCACAATGCATGGGGAGGAATTTTGATTTTTGGTCTGAAGCCGCTCTTAACTTTCTGTCAACTGTCAAAAGTGGTGTTTTCTAATCTGCTTTAAGCTTTGTATATAACTTCCTCTGTCGTCATGCTCTTGTCCAAGTCATGTCGAATTTGGCAAATAAATAAATGAGATATACAACCCAGCACAATTGGCGAAGTCTCTTAAGTTTTGATTGCAAGATTTTTTTTAGAGGCCTTTAGGTTTCATTTGCCTCGTCAGTTCAGAGATCCATTGCTTGTTTAATGGTGTCTTTTGTTCTTGGAGCATGCTGTTTGGTTGATATCAAAGGATTTCTATTTCTTTTCAAGTGCTATTATTAGTTGTATTTCGTTGTATTTGCTATTTCTTATTTTTTTTTGTGTCTTTGTAATTTGAGCATTAGTCTCTTTTCATTTTATCAATGAAAAACCTTTTTCTTTTGAAAAAAAGGAAAAAAGAAAAAAAGAAAAAAAAGAACACAGCACATTTGGCTAAAAAAAGCAAAAGGTATGGTCCAAAAGACCGCTTAAACGAAATACTTATCGACATTATTCATAAGATCTGCTGTATAACATTTTATAGTTCCCAAGGTCTAATGTATAACAAAGGTAAGTTAGAGGCATGTAGTTGGATACTGATAACTTGTTGGATGGCAGTTAAATATTCTCATTTTGACGTGTTAGTTTCAGGTGGGAATTTTGAAAAAAGTTCTTGAAGAGGTTGAAAAAGTGATGCATGAGTTCAAAGGCACACTTTACAAGTCAATGGAAGACCCACAAATAGATTTGACAAACGTGAGCTTTCTTTTAACCATTTTCATTATTTTCACTTGATCCACTACAGGATAGAAACTTTTGGATATCTTCCTAATGTCTTATGGCTGCCACGAGCATCTTTATAGTCTATGCTGGGAGCAACACTTGTTGCTCACAAATGAAATAGTCAGCTCTTTTGTTGTATTTAATCTTGCAGAAAGATACTAGTTACGGTAATATGTTTCACATAACTTCATATACAAGAAAAGGATTGATGTTTGCATCTTTGTAAGTTCTAGACTTTCCATCATAGCTTTAGTTCAGTTAGACTGATTGCATCATATACATGGTTACGGATGATGGTTTTGTTTTGTAATTGGTCAACTCAGAACCTAGGGCTCCTTTTGGTAACTCTTCTTCCTCCTAGGAAATGGTTTTCAATCTTATGATTGAGCAATTTTTTAGTTGTAATCCTAGATTAACGCCTGCATTTTTTTTTATTTTTTTTATTTTGAGAAAAACAGATTTAATTCGTACATTTTCTATAATTGAAACTGAATACAACATAATTATACGTCATGAAGCTGTGCGACTGTTATTAAGATGGTTGGATACGGAGCATATGCATAATAAACCCTAGAATGTACACAAATGGTCTTAAATAAAAGGTTTACAACTGCATTGCTGGGTCAAAGCAACCTGTGAAAATTCATTGTAACCCGTGGATCATAAGCACAATTCATGGGGTAATTTTGGAAACTAAACACAGACAGGTATAGCCTTTGTCTTTCAAAAATTACCTTAGTAGAACTATGTTTGTACCTAAATATGTTCCCAATTTTAGGAGCATCTTAAAAGTTCTATTCTTCTTAATTCCTTCCAAAACTACAATAAATTGTTGCTTGTATTTATTTGCAAAACTACAATAAATTATCGCTTGTATCTTAAAAGTTGTATTTTATTTTATCTTTTTGGGGGTGGCTAATTATTCTTTTGATATTTCATATAGCTTGAAAACACTGTGAGACTACTATTGGAGCTGGAGCCTGAATCAGATCCTGTTTGGCATTATTTAAACATACAGGTAAACAGTGCTTCCTCATGGCATTTGGATTTTCTGATCGTATATCCAATATGTGGCGTGAGGTTAATATTATGATGGGCACTGTCTATCGTGGTATATAGATTTTCTTTCTTTCTTTTTTCAATTCTTTGGTTATAATATTTTTAAGAAACGATGATACATATATTAACTGAAGGAAAGAAGATACAACCAAAGAGATTACAGAAGTTTTGCTTTCCAATCTATCATAATCAAGACAAGGCTGTAACTATGGAAAATTGGTATTATTTGAACACCACCAAGAAGGTATATGATGCACACTATTACAAAAATAATAACAAAAAGCAAACTTATCTTCGAATGTTGGTTGGTTTCTTTCTTTCCAAATAGGCTAAAGAGAGCTTTATGTGCAAATCCATAGAATTTTTGCCTTGCCTTTAAGGTTCCAACCTGATACAGCTTCGACCGACCAATCATCCATCCTCCAAGCCAAGCTCCAAGCCCAAGCTTTTTAAAGTGAAACACCACACCTTGTACACAAAAGCACTGATATTGAAGAAAAAGGTCGTTTACCAACTTCTCCTTGTAACACAAACAACATACTGACTGGGACAGGGACTATCTAGGGAGCTTCCTTTGAATTTGGGAGGGTATTCAAACTTCTATGGGCCAGAGGCCAAAGAAACAGTAAGGTATCTCCTTAGTTGTATTTCTATGTAGAGGAAGAAAAGCCCCAAGGGCCAAGGCAATGCAAATAATCCCAACCTATTTGAGAGGGTTGGTAATCTCTCCTTCCTCAATATGAAAAGCATAAAATGAAAGCTATTGTCCTTCCCTAATAATTATACTACCCAAACATTCTCTCCGTGCCCCCTTTTCCTCACATAACTAACTTGCAGATTGCACATCGTCCTTTTTGCCCCTCCTAGTAAACTGGATGGTAATTGGCAGCCTAACATCACCCGTTGGTAGCCTAACATCACCTGTCGGGGTCAGAGACACTTTGTCCTCAAGGTTAAACACCGGGAATTGGCTGAGAATATTGTTGAGTTGATCCAGGTTGCTTCATGAGCTGGCAAGTTCTTTCAACTGACTTACTCAGTCATGCCCATGGTACTATTCTTCCAGTTACCAAAAATGTCATCAGGTTTGGGCTTCCATTTGAAATCACTAGTCCACAAAGAACTTTGGAGCTAACTTCTCATTACGTTTCTTCGCCAGTGAGGCTTGTCTACAAGGACAGATTTTTAAGAAAACCTGATCGCCCCTGCAAGCTCCACTTACCTTCGTTTCTTATCAACAATTTCTTCATTTGCATTTGGGCCATCTGTACTCTCTCCTTCATAGCATGTAAAGCAACTTTCACTGAGATGTTGATCCAAGGTGGAATTAGTTGTCTTCTGATTGCTTTACAATAACAATGGGGGACTGTAGCGGTTCTAGAAATTTTGTTTAGAAAGGCCTTACCTTACTTAAAATTTCGACAAAAAAAGAATTATAAGTAAGCAATTCCATAAATTCTTAAATTGACTGAACAATTAATTTCTTACACCATAATTGTCCCTTTTGAGATTTCACATTATGAAACCGCTGCTGCATGATTACATTATCTACCTTATCAAATAAATCTTTCTCAATATATGCAATAAGACTATTATTCATTCATTAGTCTCCTATTCGAATATGCAATAGTCTTTACAATATTCAAAGTAAAGAGTAATCAAAATGTGAATGGTACTAAATGTGCAAAAGTAATGGAAGCATGAAACGCAAACCTATTACAAGTAATTGAAACATGAAAATTAGATGTACCTTAGAAAAGACCTGAGAGATGAATTGATGAAAAATGTGTCTATAAATTGAAAGGCGTTTCTTTTAGGGTCAGAACAAATAGTGGTGGCAACATCATTCAAAATTGGTGAAGAACAATGTATTTTTGGCTCTAGGGTTCTTTGTATCTTTTGATGTCATTTCATTTTCTCAATGAAGAGATTTGTTTCATTTTTTTTTTAGAAAAAAAGTATTTTTAAAAAATTAGGATTTGAATATCCCATCATTATACACACACACATATTTAAATTGTCGTTTATATAAAGAAACTTTATATAAGTAATTAAAATTTGAACATATTACAGAAGAGATATGCTTCTATATATAGAAGAAAAAAAAACATATAAAGAAAATTTGAAATTTTACAAAGGAAGGTTTGGCATTAATTAAAAAAGGAAGGAAAAGGAAATTAAAGTCAGCCAAAACTTGGAGGGTTGAAACTGTTGAAATTAAGGTTAAAAATTCAAAAGAATAATGCTGAGATTCAAACTTGAGACGACAAGGGGCCGGGAGGTCACACCACTGAACCACAACACTATTTTGTGTTTTCTATCGTTTTATGACCAATATTATATACAAATAATTTCTCTCTCTTTTTTTTTTCTTTGAGTAAATCTATCCCTAATGGAGAAAGTGATTTGCCATAGACTGCTTGGAACGAAGTTATGCTAATGAATATATGGAATGTGGTATTATACCAATATTTAGCCCAACACAACCGTTGTAGCCACTACATTCACCATAGACACTGTCTAGCCACATGCCTCTTGATACATTACACAGGTTGCAAACATGCTCATTTGGACAATTGCAAACAAGATGGTCTGTCTTGCAATTTTGCCATGCCTTCTCATCAGTACAATCAGATGCTATATGACCTTACTTATAGCAATTATTGCAAAGCCTCAAGTCCCTAGGTGGCATCAAGTATGTACTATCGACCTCGACGTTAGAGGTTCGATCACCCATCCTACATATAGTCAAAAAAAAAAAAAAAAAGTCCCCAGATGGCAGCGGAGGAGCTGTTCATTCCTTGACTTGATGTCCCGCCTTACCATAAGTGTGGCAGATGTCTTTTGCAACTTCCTCTTTAATCGTTTCAACATCTAAGATGTCATGGACAGATAATGTTGCCAAATTGACTATAGGTGGTGGTTGAGAGATGATGTGCCTGTAGCTTTATTCTCCTTACCCGAATTATATTAATCTTGAAATCATACCCAAATAACTTTGAGATCCAATGTTGATACTCCGGCTGGCTAACTCTTGATTCTAACAGATGTTTTAAAGCTCCCTGATCTGTCCATACAATAAATTCTTACCCAACAAATAGGGTGTGAACATTGCACTGCTAGAACTACAACCATCAATTCCCCTTCGTATATGGATTTAGCACAGGTTATGGTGGACAAGATGTGACTAAAGAAGGCAATTGACCATTTTTTTCTTCTGCCGTAAAACAGCCCCTAAGCCAGTTCCTAATGCATCAGTTTCTACTACAAATGGCTGATTGAATCTAGCAATTCGAGCACTGGGAGCATGTGACTGATAACTAATAAGTGTCATATCCACACTTGAGCGTGGAGCACCTTTTGTAAAGCTTTTGCTTGTAGCAGATCTTTTTTCTCTGTTCTGTATAACTTTTGGTGATGATTGGAATGGTTTCTTATCATAATAAAGGGAATAAAATGGATTTTTCTGATCTGTATCTTTTCTTTCTCCTTTTCCCCCCTCTTTTCACGTGTAAGTGAATGGATCACTTTGGAAGTCAAGGTTTTAGAATAGTAAAAAAAGATCAGCTCGCTGAACTACTTTTTGTTTTCTTTTATAGAATCACAAGATACGAGGTTTGCTTGAGAAGTGCACCTTAGATCACGAGTCAAGAATGGAAGCATTGAATAATAAAATGCATGAAAGAGCTCTTGCTGATGCAAGATGGCGGCAGATTCAACATGATCTTGATCAATCTGTAGGGGAACTCTGTAAAGATGATTCTTATGATGATTTGAGCAAATTTATTAAATTGACCATGTCCTTAATTTTTATTCTTTTGTTCTTTTATTTTTATTGTTGTCAGTCAGATGTTCATCATTCTTCTGCTGTTAATAGCCATCTCCCAGTGGGTGTGGAACCTGTGGAAGTAAATAGTGAAGAAGTTGATGCTCTTAGAGCTAGATATATTCAGAGATTGACTGCTGTACTTATCCATCACATACCAGTGTTTTGGAAAACTGCTCTTTCTGTTTTCAGCGGGAAATTTGCCAAGGTATTTTGACATGCTTTTTCCGGCAAAATGCCAGATCAGTTTGTGATCTACTGCAAGTTGTCTTGAATATGTGAATCTGTTATTTTTCAATTACTTCTCTAATTTTTAGTGCTTCTGAGGATAAGATTAAGTTTTGCTTAACTTCCATTTACCTTGATGCTCGATTTTGATAATCTCAGTCTTCTCAAGTTTCTGCTGAATCAAATGCTAACACCTTGGCTAGCAAAAATGAGGACAAGATTGGTGAGGGGAAGTACTCAAATCATTCTCTTGAGGAAGTTACTGGGATGATACGCAATACACTAGCTGTATATGAAGTAAAGGTGAGAATGCAGTTGACAGTTATGGTTATATCTTGATAATCACTGCAATAACGGTATTGGATAGGATGATTTCGTCTGAGTATAATTTTGCTGATGTGCTATAAATTTTTTGGTTATCACGATTGACTCTGTTTTTGAAGGATACTCTCCTATCACCCGTGAAGAGACAGGTCTTCAAGATAGGGAGAGTATCTCCCCAAGAACACTGAGGAGGGGCTATCATTCATGTTGTTGACTTTTGTAACTGCAAATTTTATAGTCACCCTTTATTTTCTTTTTACGTTAGTTAGCAGGGAGAATTTTTATCTCCTTGACCTTGGGAGGTTAACTAAATAACCTTTCTGTATCTTTTAATTAATACAATCTTTATTATGCCTCTTTTATACATAAAATATATTCTCCCTTGTGAGCTGGGTGTTATGAAATCCTCTTTTTGTTTTGGTTACTCAGAGATATGAACTTAATCAGTCAGTGTTGCATAATTCAACCTACATTCATTACAATTGGTTCCTTCATGGTGTACATGCCCTTGGTATTTATGCAAAATACTTAACTTGTCAGGTTCACAGCACCTTTCGTGAGCTTGAAGAATCAAATATCCTTCAACCGTATATGAGTGATGCCATAAATGAAATATCTAATGCATGTCAAGCTTTTGAAGTGAAGGAATCAGCTCCTTCAAGCGCTGGTATCTAGACATCATTTATATCTAAATTTTGTCTGCCTGCTGCAATCAATCACATCTTTCTGCTTTTTGTGAACACAGTAATTGCACTGCGAACACTTCAATCAGAGGTGACAAAGATTTATATTTTAAGGCTTTGTGCCTGGATGCGAGCCTCCATTGTAAAAATTTCAAAAGATGAAACATGGGTCCCTGTGTCAATTATTGAGAGGAATAAATCTCCATACACAATCTCTTTCTTGCCTCTAGCATTTCAATCTATCATGTCTTCAGCAATGGATCAAATAAATTTGTAAGTCTCCGCAGCTTTCTATTATACTAGTTTTCTGGATTGCTGTTCCTTGTACCACACACAAGAGAAAATGAATAAAGCAGTGTTCTTGTCAACAGGGTTCATCTATTGTGATATATACATCAGTGTCTTACAATGCCATAAAAAATTACTTTGGGCTTGTGATAGTGAGATGTTCGGATATGGGGTTCCATATACATTTAAAATAATAGGGATTTTCTAACTGCATTGCATTGATGCACCAAGTGTTTAGTGTTTCTGACTACCATGCATAAACGCTGAAGTCAAGTAATCATGGTGAGAATGAAATTTAAGAGATATAGAGAAGGGAAGATATGAAATGCCACCCATAACCTGATTTGATATTGATATAATTCCATTTTGGCGTAATAATGAGCTGAAATTCAGTAGTGCTATAATTAATTATACTGGTATTCGATAGATTCAGATATGTGGTTTCATTTTTTTTCAAATAATTGGAATTTTCAAATTGCATCGTTTTGATGTTCTTTATGTATGTGCATTATGATACACAAGTTATGTAATCATTGTGTGGATAAAATTAATGAAAAACGAGAACGGAAGATAATATCCATGTTTCATGAGTAATATATTGGCATTTGGTCATAAAGTGCCATGTTTACCTATTCTCTCTATTTGGATGAAGTTTCAGTTATTCGTTTGAGAAACTTATACATGCACAACCGTTTTCACAAAATGTCACTGCAAGATCTACTATTCTTTGGAGATGTAGACAACATCTTCCTCTTGAAAGAATATTACTTATTCTTTTTAACTGATTCTCAGTTGCATTAAATTTCAGTATGGTTCAGTCTTTAACAAGCGAGGCTTCAAAGTCGGAGGATATATTTTTGCTACTTCAAGAAATCGAGGAGTCTGTTAGACTTGCATTTTTGAACTGTTTCCTTGATTTTGCAGGTATTATATGCTTTAACTTTTTTTCGTTATACTTGCATGGAAATATTTCTTAACTATAGCTATTGATATACATCATTTTGTTGCATACCTTGTCTAGGTCATCTGGAGAATATTGGAAGTGGGCTTACCCAAAACAAACAAAACAAAGACAGTCCACACGTGCAGAATGGATTTTCTCATGAATTGCAAGAAAAACTACTTTTAGATGTGCCTGGGAGTCTCGTGAATCCACATCAACAATTGTTAATAGTCTTGAGCAATATTGGTTTTTGCAAAGACGAGCTTTCATGTGAATTGTACAGCAAGTACAAGCATATTTGGTCGCATTCTAGGTAGTGAGGCTCACATTTCCCTAGCAGATATACTGTTTTATCCTTCAGGTTTCTAATAATACTTTTCCTAGGTGTGGTATAAAATTTCATGGTTGACATGTGATGTATATTATTTAACTGCAGCATTTATATATTTATAGTTCTGATTTACTTCAAAATCCTTGTGATTGAGACTATGGATGCTGAAAAAGTTCTATATATTTGCGGGTTCTCCACTAACTCCCTCCCATCATTCTAGGGTAAAAACTGAAGAGGATACCAGTGACCTCCAAGATCTTGTTATGTCCTTTTCTGCACTTGAAGAAAAGGTCCTTGAACAGTACACATATGCAAAGGTATTGCCAAAATCCATTCTAAATTTATATGGAATTTATAACTTTAAAGCGACAACAAAAGTTACTGATTCTTGCTTTTTTGTTAGAAGTATATTCTTATGATCCCCCAGCCCCACCTTTCTTGCATATATTTTGAAAAAAGGAGTGAGTAATCAACATCTTCACAACCCTTAGTGGGGTACACATCGTTTTTTTTTTTTTTTTGGGAACAAGATACGGAACTTTTCATTGCAAAATGAAAAGATACTAATACTAATGGATACAAAGGTGCACCTCCTGATCCTAACTAAGTTTTTGCTTGTAGTGTCAATTTTGTACTATGAGCTTTGTATCACTTCATTAATTCAATGACAGAAGTCGTTTCTTTATTCCAAAAAAAACTATATAAAGGAGAAATACATGGGAAGAATGCCTTGAAAAAACAAAAGATACATAAGAAAATATAAGAGCAACAAGGACAATGCAAAGTAGCGAAGAGAGACCAGACTTCAAAAACTATTTGAGACTTTAACACCGTTCCAAAACTTCAGGAGATAAAGATCCTTCCAACCGAAAAGACTATTAACAGAGGGCAAAACTTGCAACTCAATGATTTTAGAGCTTTGACTGCGAATGAAGCTTGAAAATGAAGCCCAAGCAAACTGACTTGCTTGTTGCTCAATCAAAAACACCTCTAGAAATAAAATCATCAATGCAAAATCTTCTAAGCTGGCCATATCAGTAAGTAGAGAGGGATCCACATTGTTTTCGAGCCCAAATGTAGTAGCACATTTAATTGTCCCTTAACAATTAAAGTTCCAGCATCGATTATAGATAATCCATTTTCTTGTGTGTTTAAACCTTTTGTTGTTAAGTTATGTTCTATTTGAAATAGCTCCAATATGTGTATATATATTAGTCGCAGGAGAAAGATTATCATCTAAGAAAAAGGAAAAGAAAACTATAAAAGAAGAGCCTTGTTCACGTGCAACTTACATAGTCCTTTTATTTTTTAGTGCTCTCTCTCTCACCCATATTCCTTACATTGACTCCTTTTCAAAGCTCTATAACTCCCCGGCCCCTACCCAATTTGCTACTTTCTTGTCCCTTTGTAATAGTCTTTTCAGCAAGCATCTGGTTTAGATTGTTCCAACATGCTTCTAGTTCAGTAGTTTCTTTACTCATAAATGTAAGCAGCACATTTTCTTTTTCAAGTGTGGGGTTTTGAAATCGTGGTAACTTCAGTTTCACTGTGACTTGGTTCACACAATTCATTCAATCCACCAGTTGGGTCTTTAACTTGATATTCACAAATCTGATGTCTCCGTCCACATTCTATGCGAATCATGCATTTTCTTTTTCTTGAAACTTATTTTTATGTATGATCTTGAATTTAATATATATATATAAATTCAAATTATTTATTATTGTTATTATTTAATACTTTTAACTTACTGGAGAGGCTCCATAAAAGAAGTTGGAGTACTTTCCACTGGTTTTGTTTGTTGGTTTGTTGGATATTGTAGTTCGAAAGATATAAGGATGCTTGGGACAAGTTTGATGACTTAGGAATGTTTGAAGAATGGGTGTACATGTTTATTTATTTATAGTGAAGAAATGCCAAACTGATAGATAAATTCTCTCTTACTCTAGGTCAAAAAATATGTTGAGGGTGCCTAATAATCTTATGTTCTGCTTTACTATTTTTTTTTTATCATGAAATCTCGTATCAGATATGGATATAGATTATTTCTGTTTCTATCCCAAAAAAATGAAGAAAAACAAAAAGAAAAAATAGAATAGAAAAGAAGATTTTTACATACTTGGGAAGCCTTCTGCTTTAGAAGAAAGAATCCTGAATATTTAATGTGATATTTAGTATTCAAAGTAGCTCTTAAAAGTTTTAAATGAACCGATGCAATGAAATGGGTCTCCTTCACAATTGTTTTTCTTTAAAGAAGTACCTAGAGAGGGAGGGAATTTCTATGGCAAGCTGGCTTTGTTATTTAGGGCTTGAGAGGATAGGATGGTTTTAAGGGTATACAGACTCTTGGAAGAGGGAGGTTAGGATCGTACATTTTAATACTCTCTCTCGTGTTTCTACAAGCTGGATTTTTGTGATTATTTCTCATTTTTAGTTGCTTAATCGGAGATCTTGTAATTGTTTTTTCCAGTTCAACTTTCTTGACAGGAATTGTTTCCTTACCAGGAAAACAAAGTTACAAATTTGTTATAGTTTTTTTTTTTTCTCTTCTTTTTTGAAGGAAACAACTTTTTAGTGATATAATGAAAAAAAGACATTGCTCACAGTTACAATAATCCATAAAAGGGAAAATAGCAAAATAAGCACACACAAAAAAAAAAAAAAAAAAAAAAAAGACAAATGATACTGAATTACAATGAAAAGATTAAAGCATTCCAATTCCAATTAAGATAAAAATCCTGAATAGATTAATCAGCAAATTGCTTGGATTGGGAGCACCAGGAAGATGCTTTAAGATGAGCAGAACCAAAACAATCATTCCGTGGAAACAAAGGCAGTTCCTCTGAATCCTTCCAAACCAAGTATCTGATAAAATGGATTCCACCGTCATAGCAATATGCCACAAAATCTTTGATGCCAACGAAAGACCAACAAGCAACTGGAGAAATTTTCCCCCGAAAATGCTGGACACAGCCTATCCAACTGATAAATAGAGGCAGCAAATGGAAGGAATGAAGGAAAAATGTGACAAAAGTCTATTGTCCTGACTTCCAAGCTTGAAAATAACTAAAGAATCCACTTGCTGCAAAGGGGTTGAATCTTTCTGAAAAAAGTAGTCTAGTAGTTCTTACTCAACTCTCTAAAGATGAGAAGAGATGCACCATTGCCAAACAGAAATTCCGTGGTCGTATTCTTCCTCTTTTTTGCTGTCAAAAAGCAGTGGAAAAGACAACGGCTCCACAAGCAAAACACCGACTAAATTCTACTAATTCTCCCGCATTATGCACCAAATCTCCGAAAATCCAAATAATTAATATACCACCACCTTAAACAAGGAAATAAGAAGATGACGGTAAAAGCTATCACATACTTTCTTTTTTCTTTTGTGAAAAATTGTACTCTTATAGACCAACTAATAAATTACACGATAAGGCAATAAGAAGATGACGGTGAAAGAGGAAAAAAAAGAATAGCTAAACCAAGAGGAGCCAAAACAAAAGTGTTAGATGATATAATATTAAATTTGCCTTCACCCATCAGCTTAAGCTTTTGGGCCAATTAGTGATTTAAGATGGTA
Source organism: Citrullus mucosospermus (assembly GCA_030954485.1). Taxonomy (NCBI): domain Eukaryota; kingdom Viridiplantae; phylum Streptophyta; class Magnoliopsida; order Cucurbitales; family Cucurbitaceae; genus Citrullus; species Citrullus mucosospermus. The sequence continues at coordinate 9,268,889 of CM062063.1, read as the reverse complement.
TTAGATTAGGTGGTTTAAGAGGTCTTGTGTTTGAACTCCTGCAATGTTATTTTCTCCCAATTAATGTTGATTTTCAGTTGTTGGGTATTTGACATATTTCAAGCCCACAAGTGAGGGGAGTGTTAGGTGATATAATTTAATTTACCTTCACCCATCAGCTTAAGTTTTTGGGACAATCTTTGATTTAAGAAAAAGTAAAGGCAAAAGCCAAACAAGACAAAATCTTTCGCATGGTTACAAAGTTTTTTGCATAGTTCTAATTAGATGGTTTTTAATTGTTCAGCGTTTTCTTTTCCATGGTCATGAACATTAGCAGCAGATAGTTTTACTTTTCAATCATTGTTTTATTCATGCACTAATTGTTGATTCTCTTCACATCAGGCAAACTTGATGAGAACTGCTGCAACTAACTATTTATTGGATTCCGGAGTCCACTGGGGAGCTGCTCCTGCAGTTAAAGTAAGGATGCTCCACTGGAGACTGTTGGCATCAGTACTCCTACTGATAGCACCGCCTCTTATTTTCTTTATTTATTCTTTCTATATTTAGCACCTAAAACTAATTCTCTTTGCTATTTTGTTATTTTTTCCTTTTCTTTATCATTTTTTTTCCTTATCTTTTTTCTTTTTACAGGGTGTGCGTGATGCAGCTGTAGAGCTACTCCATACTCTTGTGTCTGTCCATGCTGAGGTAATCTTATCATCAATTTAGGATAATACCAACTATGTGCACCATGCTGAGGTAATCTTATCATCAATTTAGGATAATACCAACTATGTGCAAGAAATGAACCGCATTCTCATTGTTCTGAGTTTCGTTCTGGATGTTATAACTTTTTTAAGTATATACTCTTTCTGACTCTTTTATGCTAGCCTGATGGTGTTATTTCCTTTGTCAAAAGGCTCCCACACTTTTCTTGTTCTCATTCCATTTGCTTCTTTCCTTCGTTCTAATTACTAGTTTTGGCTTGCTAACTCTTATATTCTTAATTTTAATACATTGTTTCAGGTTTTTGCTGGTTGTAAGCCCCTTTTGGACAAGACACTAGGAATTCTTGTTGAAGGTTTAATTGATACTTTTCTCAGCATTTTTGATGAAAATGGAACAAACGAGCTTCGGTCCCTTGATACCAATGGTTTCTGCCAACTCATGCTTGAGGTAAAATTAATGTCCAACATTAGGGAAGGGAAATCTGCGTTAGCATGTGATTCTGGTCGAATATATGATTTAGGATGTTTTTCACGTGTTTAGATTCCAACTGAGGAAATAGCTAGAGAAAATGAACCATTGGTTTGTATCAACCGCAATCAAATAAATAAATTGTCCATCCTCCAATTCCAACAGGAAAAAAAGGGGGTAAAATAATAACGAGCTGAATGGAAAATGCCCTGTATCTCATGTCCCTTTTTGTTCAATGGGGCATGTATCATAAATATTTAATGAGCATTGGGGCAGAGTTTCATTTGGATGGTTAGCCTGTAATGGTATTTGCTGCCTTGTGCTCCTTTTGCAGCTCGAGTACTTTGAGACCATATTAAATCCTTATTTCACATCCGACGCTAGAGAGTCTTTGAAGTCTTTGCAAGGAGTGCTTTTGGAGAAAGCTACTGAAAGTGTGACAGAGGCAGCTGATAATCCAGGCCATAATCGTCGGCCAACTCGTGGGAGCGAGGAAGCTCTAGATGAACGACAACAGGGAGCAACTGCCCCAGATGAACTCATTGTAAGTAGCATCTTTTTATATTACATTCTTGTAGCATGTTAAAGTTCAAAAAGATATCTTGACATCTCCATCATTTTAGCTTGGCCCAAACATTTTAGTCCATGTCTTGGAGTTTTCTCATTTAGTCCCTTTTCAACTTGTACCGCTTCCCTTGGTGCATCTTTGTAAGTGGTCGATAATATCTTATATGATATGGTATTTGGTGAGGTATTTTTTTAGAGAAATTAAACCATCCAAGATAGGAAAAATTGTAATTTCTATAATTTAGTGTCGAGGATCTCACATTGGAAAAATCAAGAGACACCACAGTTTTAATAAGATAGATGAGCTACTCCTTTCATTGTTAAATGATTTTAACATGAAACCCCATGCATGATGCCAAAATAGCTACTCGGTCCAAAAACAAATATTGGTGGTAAGATGGAACCCCGTGTTATCTAATATTTAGAAATTTAGAGGGACTTAAAGCTTATTATTTGCCAATTTTATAATTTATGAACGGGAAAGGTATACAGATTCAAACAAAAATTTAGATGGACTAGATTGAAAAGAAAAAGACTAAATCATATCTTTAATTTATAATGAAATTAAGTAGTAGGAGAACTACGTCAACGTCTAGAATTATATCATTTTGCCAATTGCCACATGATAGAACCATGTCTTTACTTTTACTACGGTTCTGTGCTTTGGGCTATAGTGGAATATCTTTTCTATGTCACAGGCACTGGCACAGCAGTACAGCACAGAATTGCTTCAACAAGAGCTTGAGAGAACACGAATAAACACTGCTTGCTTCGCAGAGTCGATTCCATTAGATTCGGTTCCCGAACCAGCCAAGGCAGCATACACTTCATTTAATGCCACTTATAGAGGAGGCACAACTCCAACTGGTTCTCCGAGTTTCTCATCCCGGAGCAGGCGTCGCTCGTAGCATTATTCTTGTTTGTTTGATGGATTTTCCATATCAATGCACGACTACTTTTTGGTTTCGTTCATTCTTGTAAGTAATTAAATCTTCATTGCTAATCCTAGTTTTATTCTTTCAATGGTCAGTTTTTGCTGTATTTGATTTGTCTATTATTTATTTTTCAGTGATGTGGCACTGTTCATATTTTGTCCCGAGTTTTACGCAAAGTTCTTCAACAAACATTTGTGTTGATAATATGTTTGATTCCCTCGGTTTCATGCAGTCATCGCTGCCTGCTTTCCATCTTAGAAATATCGAGTCTTGATTGTTATGATCTGGTTGTCTAAATTTCGAAAACCTGCTTGATTGCCATGGCCAATTTTTCAAAAAAGATTCAGAGTTTAGTTTACATTTAGTTTTTCTAAGGTTTGCTAGATCCGGAAGCAATCAGAAGCACAGATATAAATTTGGTCATTTAGATTTCGGAACACCGAAAAGGTAAATTATCAAGAACTTGCTGATGTGGCAGCACCTAAAGTTGGGTGTAAATAGATCTTTCAAGTTAACCATCGTGGGTTGGTCTAGTGGTAAAAAAATAGACCGTCAATAAATGATTAAGAGGTCATAGGTTCAATCTATGGTAGTCACTAACCTAGAATTTAATATCTTACGAGTTTTCTTGATACCTAAATGTTGTAGGGCCAGGAGGGCCGTCTCGTGACTAATCAATGTTGTAGGGTTAGGCGAGCTGTCTTGTGAGATTAGTTGAAGTGTGCGTAAGCTGACTCAGATACTCATGAATAGATGTCTAATTGATCTTAATCAAAATGAATATTATTACCCACAGATGCAACTCATAATGATTTATGGCTGAAATATAAGACTTGAAAAATGAACATATATGTTCAAGGTTTCGTAGAGCTAAAATTGCAAGTAAAGTTGGAAGTAATTAAAAAAGTTGAGATACATGGCGCTATAATTTTACCCTCAAATTGAAATGCTGCTTAAAGTTAAAATATTTCTTTAAGGTATGGAATGTCTATGTGTTTTACCAATTTTGCCCCTCATTTTTCTTTTTCAAAGTGTTCCTAAATTCCTTGGGTTGGAGATTTAGATTACTATACCTAGTGGTGAAAGTTGATGGCAATGTTTGTTGGCAAAACTTAAATGTTATTATAAATCTAGCTAGGAGTAGAAGCTTCTGATTTCTCTTTTTGCCCCTTGTGGTCATATAGATATCTTCGGTGATTTCACATTAAATCATTAAATAATCTCATTTTATCTAAAAATAATTCAATTCATGATAAAAGAAATCATTAAATAAGAAATTAAAAAAAGTTTCATTCTATTTAATATTCTTACATCATCTCATTCTATTCAAGTTAAATGCATAAGAAATTTTCAAACAAAGACAGAAAAGAAAAACTAATTTTATCTAATAATTTTAAGATTTGATTTGAGATTAAAACGAATTAAACTTTCAATCTAATTTTTTTTTTATATATATATATATATAAATGAATAAATTATGCTAGCAATTTTCTAAGTTTTTCTCAATGAAATACTATAAGAGTTGTGATTTTTTATGAGTTTTATTTTGATCTAAAACGAAGACAACTATCATTGACGAGTGTATGTTTTCCTTTTTGTTCTTTTTCCAATTTAGAAAACAAAGGCAATCCTCTTTGAAGCTTGTTTGTTTGCACGTCTTTTTACTTTTTGTTTTTTTTTTCCAGTTTTTCAATGTAACATTTTCAGAAAAGCATAATTGTTAATGTGTTTAGGGGCTTTTATATTGATTGATTATGTTTATGACAATCTCTTTCTCCAATGTAAATGTAACTACCATTAATGTGTGTGTTTTTGCTTTTTGTTTTTCTTTTGTTTTTTCGGTTCTTCTTTTGCATTATCAATAATATTGTAAGGGCTTACTATGGGCTTTATTTTGATTTGATATGTTTATATGCAAATGGGAAGATATTTTGTTTTAATTTTAATAATTTTAATAGTTAATCATATATCATTTTATCGCATTGTTAATTCAATTATTATATTCATTCTCTTCGTATTTTTAAGGTGAGTTTTTTTTTCTTTGTTCCTCTCCTCCTCCAATAAAATTAACATTTTAAATTTTAAAAAAATGCATGTGTTATTTGGTTGTATACATTAGTCAGATTTTTTATTTATATTTATATTTATTATTATTATTATTTTAACTAAATCAATGGATAGAGAATATTAAGAGATATAAGGAAGAAAGAGTTTGTTGGAGTGGGTGAGAAAAATGTGAGAATCAATCAAAGGGGGAGAGATATAAGGGAAGAGTAAGAATATTAGGGAATAAATAGCTGTAGAGAAGTAGAGAATACTCCCTAATTTTAATTTAAAAAATCGTATTGTGATTCAATTATATTATACTCATTATCTCTTCATTTTTGAGGAAGATTTGTTTGAAATATTTTAAAATATGATTAAAAATGGGTTTATAAAAACAAGGTTTAAATAATATCTATTTATGATATAAATAAATTTTAAACAAAAACTAAAAACCCTTTGGTTATAATTAAACCTACAAGTTTTTAGGTATATATTTTTTTCCTTTGAACATAACTTTCAAAGACCCAAACAGTGGAGGAAAATCGGTTGTTCTTTTTTTCCTTAAACTTTTTATAAAATTCCATCTTTTTTAATTTCTCCATACAATTGCAACGGTTTCATTAGAGACATCCAATATTCATTGAGAGAATTTGAAATAAAATTCCTCCTTTCATGTATGGGAGTATATGCTTTAACGATAAATATATGAGAAAACATTAAAGTAAAAAAAATGTTGCATTATCTATATTACAAATTACAATACCAAATTTAATGATATGTATATATTTATTTGCTAATTTAATCACAAAATTTTTTTTTTTTTACTTTGTACTATATATATATATAAAGACGAAAACATGAAAACACTAAAAAAAAACTATATAATTCTTATTACATGTTAAACATTTCATATATTTTAAAATTATTTCATGTGCATTGCATGAGTTTCTAAACTAGTTCTAATCAAAGTAGTTCACTTTTATTTTAAAATATTCTTATTATAAATGTAAATGTTATTAGTTTGTTTGTTCCCTCGATATCAAATATTTAAACTTATAAAAAAATAAAGATTTGAACTAAGAGATAAAAAATTCAAATAAAAAACTAAAAAAATACAATAGTTTCAAAAATCATGATTAATTAAAAGAAGGGGTGTTTTTGAAAATAGAAAATCTATTGAAAATAATTATAAATATAGAAAAATTTTACTTACTCAAATAGACATCTATCACTTTATTATCTAGTCTATCGCAGTCAATCTATTACAGATAGAAAGTGAAATTTTGTTATATTTGTAAATAGTTTGATATTTTTTCTATTTATAATAATCTTCCTTAAAAGAATTGAAATTAAGAGGATAATCACATCTTCTTGAAAAAAATTAATCGATAATCACATCTTTTTGAAAAAAATTAATTTTTTTAAATGACTATTACAAAATTTATACAAAAATAGAAAAAAATAGGGTAGTTATTTTAAATGACAAAACTATTAAAAATATTTTCAAATAAAGCAAAATGTCATTATCTAAATGACAGTACTCTATTAATGATCTATAATGTCTATCACTAATAAACAATGATAGATGATAGTAGTCTATCAGTGTCTATCTTTGTTTATCATTAATAAACAATGACTTTTTTTATATTTATAAATATTTTGGCTCATTTTGCTATATTTGAGAACAACTTTTATAGATATATATATGTGTGTAAGTTTAAATTAAAGTTTGAAATCAAAAGAATAATCACGTCATTCAACTCAAAATTAAACACATTCTTTTAACTACAAGAAGATTATAACAAAATAAAAATAATAATACTTTATTTTAAGGGTTGTATTCAAATATAGAAAAATGAGTCAATTTATTTATAAATATAGCAAAATGTCATATACGGATCGACTAAATAAAAATAGTGGAATCTCAAAACTTATAATTAAAAGAATAAATTATCACATAATGATTTTTTAAAATCAAATTTACAAAAGGATGTTTTCAGAAATAGAAAATCTGGTGAAAATAATTACAAATATAACAAAATTTTACTTTCTCTCTATGTGATAGACCCAAATAGACATCTATCATTTTTCTAGATAGATATGGATATTCAATTTTTCTACATTTGTAAATAGTTTGATATTTTTTCTATTTATAATAATAGGGATGTTTTCTAAAATAGAAAAATTGTTGAAAATAATTACAAATATAACAAAATTTTACTTCCTATCAGTGATAGACCTAGATAGACATCTATCACTTTAAAATGTCTAATCTTGATCTATCACAGATAGAACATAACTATATTTGTAAATAGTTTGATATTTTTTCTGTTTATAAAAGTTTTCCTTTATATAACGCTATATCTTTTATATTCTTTCAAATATGTCTAAAATTAAATCCTTTTTATTCTTATTAATTAATAGTTTAATTTTAAAATACCTTAGACTTGAGTAAAACAACCGAAAATTGACCATGGTTAATAATTTAATATATTGTAACATATAAATTAATTACCTAAATATTAAAAATCATTGAGTATGCATTACACTCAATTTTTTTTTTCTTTCTTTTACTTTTATTTCTCTGTTTTTTTTGGGAAATACATTTTTAGTCCAAATTTTAAAAACATGGTCAATATTTTGTATGCACATATTAATCACAAATCAAATAAAAAAAAATAATAAAAATAAACATATCAACAAACTATAATAAATAATTTCATTTTTAAGAGCAAATTATAGGATAATTAAAAAACAGAAAATTATTATAAATAAAAAAATATCAAACTATTTACAAATATAAAAGAATTTCATTGTCTATCAACGATAAAACGCGATAAACAATGATTTTTTTTTTTAAATAGTTTGACTCATTTTGCTATATGTGAAAACATTCTAGAAAAAACAACAAAAACAATTAATCCAAACCCAATGAATTAATGTTGTTTCCTTATGACAATTTTGTTGTGTATGGTACTCAATGTGCCATTCATGAGCAATCGTTTGCATAGATAACACACTAAATTACTAATATGTGAATGCAACACTTCAATCACGTAACTCAACAAACACTATAGTGTGTGAATAATTGTGTATAAAAGAGATAGAGAATTGGGCTAACAATTTTTTTTTTTTTAATAGTTTTGTGAGTTTTTAAATTGATAGCACCTAAAACGTGTTATGTTAACTTAACTTAATTCGAACTTGTTCTAGTAGTTATTGTGTTTATTTGATGAAGTTGTAGATTTTGGGTGTTAAAAAGAAGTAAAATCAAGTGGTAGGGTGAAAACAAGGCTTAAACGTGCCATTTGAACTTTTATAAATTCAGCAATTGGGTCAAAGAGGAGGAGAAATTACCAAATTTCCTCTGGGATCTGCGTTATAACGCTCAAGCACGACCTGCAAGGCACAGTCTTGAGAGTTAAGCAACGCTGCGAAGCACTTACATCTTTTGGGATAGCGCTTTACAACTCTCCCTTATGCCCTATTGTTCATTGTGAGTTGAATATGCTCGTGCTTCTTGTCCTATTTTCGATTCTTTGCTTTGTGTTATGTTTGGCTTGTTTATCTTTTAATAATTATTTTGCTTTTCTAAAGATTAACTCATAGTCAATCACAGTTAGCCATGTATTTAATCACCAAGTAGCATGAATCGATGAATACTTAGTGTGTTAATTGATTGGACGTTTAGAATAAGCCCAATTTACAACACTGCATCATTTAGTTGGATTAAGAACCAAATCGGTTAGTGAACTTAGATGTAACCTATAGTAGCTAATAGTCTTAGCTTTCCCCTAATCATAGGGTGAGTGTTATATTCTTATGGAACTCGTTTGTATGCAATCAACCGAGAGCATCTAGTTCAATTAAGTTTATCAATTAATATTCTACGGCACTTTGTCTCGGCATTTTCAGGGAAGTCGACTAAGCACTTGCATGAATGAGTGATTAATATTAGATATCTCGTGATGAATCTAGCAACTGATGTGAATCTGAACTCCTAAGCTAGGTTCTTTTACATTTATTTCCTTTTTTAATTCTTGCTCTTTTTTAATAAATATATTTTTATTTTCTGGCGCTTTACTTTCTCTGTCCCCATCAAAACCCCCTTCTCATTAACCGCTTTGGTTGAAAATTGGTTTTGCGAAACTATTCTCAAGTTTTCATATGGATCTACCCGATCTTATCACTATTAAACTATGATTATTCTATAAATTGTAGTTCGTTTACAGCATAAGGGAGCGTGCGATTTCAAAAACGAAAACTGTTCACAAAAATGCTTTTTCCGTTTTTAAAATTTCTTAGTTGTTTTAAAAATGTCTTTAAAATCAAGAAAATAGTAGACTCAATTTCATACCAAACCGACCTGTTTTTAAAAACTAAAAATAAAACATAAAAAATCAATTAGTTTTCAAACTACTGTTTTAATTTTTAAAGTGTCTTACACTAATTAAGTAGATTTGAAGCTGGCAAGACAAAATTATATTATATTTTTAATTCAATTTTTCGTGTGCCATACAATAAGATTTGTTTTTTTGATTCTTTCGAAAGGTTGACTTTTATTTAATCAAGGGCATACTAAATACATTTTGGAAACACGTGGAATTATAGGTAGCAAATAGATGAAACAGCCTTCTTTTTTCACTTGGTTGTTCTCTTTAATTGATCGAAATACATACTTCTTTATTTCCTTATTCTTTTTCCTGCAAAATAAACATTAAACTTTACATAAGATATTGCATGTCCAGATGTATGTACATATTTGAGTAATGAATTGAGTTATATGTATCAATTAATAACCTCACCTTCTCTATACGTTTATAGTTGATGAGAAGCCCTGATGACCTAATAGTTGTAAGGGGATGGTGGTGGAGGAGGTGACTTGTATTCGTCTTTTTTTGGGGGTGGTGGAGAAAACTTCTTACGTGGCGGTGGTGGAGGAGGTGACTTGTTCTTGTATTTAGTTGGTGGTGGTGGAGGCGAGTCATATTTGTTTTTCTTTGGTGGTGGAGGGGGTGACTTGTTCTTGTACTTAGTTGGTGGTGGTGAAGGCGAGTCATATTTGTTTTTCTTTGGTGGTGGAGGGGGTGACTTGTTCTTGTACTTAGTTGGTGGTGGTGGAGGTGAGTAATATTCATCTTTTTTCGGTGGTGGTGGAGGGGGTGACTTATTCTCATACCCTGTTGACGGTGGTGGAGGTGAGTAATATTCATATTTTTTCGGTGGTGGTGGAGGGGGTGACTTGTTCTCGTACCCTGTTGACGGTGGTGGAGGTGAGTAATATTCGTCTTTCTTCGGTGGTGGTGGAGGGGGTGACTTGTTCTCGTACCTTGTTGGTGGTGGTGGTGGAGGTGAATAATATTTGTCTTTCTTTGGTGATGGTGGAGGGGGAGACTTCTTAAGCAATGGTGGTGGAGGGGGTGACTTGTTCTTATACTTTGTTGGTGGTGGCGGAGGTGAGTCATATTCGTCTTTCTTGGGTGGTGGTGGAGGAGAATTGTCATCGTTGTAGCCTTGCGCAGTTGTATATGGTAAGCTTAGAGCTACCACAAAAACTGCAATAACAAGAGAGACTATTATAGGAGGACCCATATTTTTACTTGTACTCTTAGGTTTTCTTAATTCTGATTTTGAGTTGAACCCTTCTTGGCCTTTATATAGCTTTCAAGTCTTTGATTACCCTACAACACTAAGCAAGTCATTCTAAATTATATTGTAATTTAATTCAAAAGATTAATATTACCTAACCAAACGTGGAAATTGCAAAGCATTAAAAGAAAGGCTAATTTGTAAACTAGATTATCCTTTAAAAGTAAAAATGGCTTGAAACTAAGGTAATTCATTGCACTCATAAACTTGGCCTTTTCCTTTCTCTTTCTCCCGCTCACGTTCAACTAATCAAATACAATAATACTCTCGCACACTATAGAGCTCTTCCTCCTTCACTCCCTCGCATACACGCTCCTCTTCACTCTCACTTGTACTCGTGCTCACGCGCTCACCCCTCTAAACTTTTATTAATGGTGTCAGCGGATAATATATATAGATAATGAACACATTGTTAATGTGCTCAAATAATGATAGAGGGTCATCCTTCATTATTTTAAAGAATAGAGCAAACGACGTTAACCATCCAAAGTTTAGGTCATCAGTAAAAAAAAATTGTTAGTCTACCTATCCAATGTCTTTTATTTTTGTCATTGTTGCCTTTGTGTAACATGCATAAAATTGTTAGTTGACATAAACTAATTCTTGAAGGGTTCAATTTTGGACGACTGCTTATTGGTCTCTAGTGTGCATTTGGGCTAGACACACGAAGTTTGCATGGTGTGTGAACCTTCGATGGCTATAAATTGGGACCTCTCCCTAGGTATAAATCTAGCGTTTTAAGAATTATAAAAGAATGGTTTAAATACTATTTTGAGCTCTATACTTTTGGTTTTAGTTTATTTTGGTCCTCAATACTATCAAAATGTTCAATTTAATCTCTATACTTTCAACTTTGGTTCGTTTTGATTCCTATACTTTTAGAACGTTCCTTTTTGTTATTGTACTTTTGACTTTGGTTCATTTAAGTTCTTTAATTTTCAAAAAATGATAATTTTGATTCTTTAAAAATAAAGTGAAAATGAAAATGAAGGGACCAAAATTATCAATTTTTAAAAGTGCAAGAATGAAAATGAACCAAAGTTGAAAGTATAAAAACCAAAATATACATTTTGAAGGTATAGAGACTAAAATGAACCGAAGTTAAAATTATAGAAACTAAAATAAACATTTTGAAAGTAGGGGACAAAAATGAACCAAAAATCAAAAGTACAAGGACTGAAATAGTATTTAAATAAAAAAAAAGTCTAAAGTATACAAAATGTCCTTAAACTATGTACTTTGTGTCAAAAATACCCTTAAATTTTCAAAAGTTCCAAAAACTTTCAAGAAGAGTTCAAAAATACACTTATCGATAGTTTTGGATGAAAAATGTTAGTATTTTGTTTAAAAAACACTCTTGAACTTTAAAATTTTCAAAAATACCCTTAAACTTTAAAAAAAAATTGTTCGAAAATACCTTTACGGTTAATATATGAACAAAAAACCGTTAATATCTCATTGTATAAATATAAACTTTCAAAAGTTGCACTAATATCCTTAAATATAGTTATGTTCTAACCATTACCTCAACACCTTTTCCATTTTCCTTCACCCCTACTCCAACCTATGACATACCACTTCTCTATTTACTCTATTTTTTTTTTCTCCCCTCCTACTCCTTCTTGTTAACTGTTTAACTTTTTATTTATCTCATATTAAAAAAAAAAAAAAATTGTCCCCTTTAGTTAAGGTGTGTATATATAACAAAAGAAAGAAAATACTGAAAGTACCAAAGGGTCTTTAGGACTTGTATGTTTTTACAATATCATACATGTTAGTAGTTGATTGTGTTAATAGCCAAATACATTCTTTTTGTACTTGGCTATTTATAGTTTTGTACGTTTAAGGGGTGATTTTTTTATTTTTTGAGTTTTGTGGGATTTTATGCTTTAACTTGAAGTAATGGTTCATATTTTGTTGTGACTAAATTGGTGTAAGAATTGGACAAATATAAGAGTATCTATATGAAAAAAGAGAATATCTATTTATAATTTATTTTAAGCTTGATTCTTTTCGAACTCGAGAAAACTTCAAACAAATTGATCAATATACCAACGGTATGAGCATTTAATTTTTTTTAATATGACTTTTAAAAGTTTAAAGTATTTGAAACAAATATTAACAGTATTGACAGTAAGGATAGTTTTGAAACTTTTTGAAAATTCAAGGGTGTTTTTGAGACAAAACACAAACGATTTTCATCTAAAACTATCGGTAGGGATATTTTTGAACTTTTTTCTAAAGTCCTGTAAACCAAATATAAAATTTGGAGGTATTTGGTATAATTTAGAAAAAAAAAAAAAAAGTGGCTTTACAGAAAAAGGATCTTAGTTCAAGCTGTAATATCGTTCTTAATTGGAACTTTAAAAGCTATAATTATTTTCAAAACTGCAATAGTAGTTTAAATATAGTATGACCAATAGGAGATGAATGTTTACAATAACAAGCAAAGAAATAAATAGTTGACAAAGACAACAATGTTGTCAGTGTAATTTTGTTTCCTAACCTATACCTACATAGGCTCGTACGGCCCCATAGATAAAATTAACTCACAAATAAGGTTTCTTACCCAAAATAACAAATAAATAAATAAATAAATAAATAAAACATTAGAAATTGACTAAAGCAAACGTAAGATAGCAAATAAAAAAAGGTAACTCTCAAATTTTTTTTTCCCCGAAGATATTGGATTGTAACATAGAATTGGATCTCAAAGTTCGAGGTCAAGGTACACTTTAAAGAGACACAAAGGAGTTGAGGAAAGAACTCGGAAAAAAAAATCATAAAAAGGAGCAACTAACAATCATAAAATAAAAAAAAAATAAAAAAAAAAATCCCAAGAAGATCATGAGCCCTCCTAAGCGCGTCAATAAAACCTTTAGCCACTTATAACAATAAATAAACACATCAAGTTGCACAACCTGACTAACCAATTGGAGAGGATGCAAAGTTAGTTCATGGAGGCAAAAATTACGCTCACAACAAATATAATAGATAATACATTACATATCTATTTTCAATTTACTACATTATATCTCATATCTATTTTCATCTTATTTAAAGGAATTGGAACAAATGTAAAAATGTAGAAATGATACTTTTCAGTGTCTATAAGACCATAATTGAAACAAACCCATGATTATGGAGTATTTGTATAATTTATATTTTAGATAACATTTTTATAAATAATTATAACGTAACAATTTGGAATAAGTTTTTTTAGTTCGATCAATTTGGAGGAGAGTCGATCTCATTATGAAAATTGAAAACTTCACCGTTTTATTCATTTTTATTTTCTTTTGAGAAACTTCACTATTACTTAGCACTGGGGAAAAGATCAAATATTGAAATTTAGATTATATTATAATAGGAAAATTTTATATTAATTTACGGGATCTTTTCAAATATAGCAAAATGAACCAAAATATTTATAAATATAGTAAAATTTCACTGTCTATCGTGGTCTCGCAAATAGACGGTGTATTTTGCTATCAGTTGTAAATATTTTTAACAATTTTTTCATTTAAGATAATTTCTCTTAATTTATGGTAGAAAGAAAGTATATATATTTAAAAGTAGAATAATATTCTTAAATATGACCGCATATCATTTTTAAATCAAATAAAATGATATATCGAATATATATATATATATATATATATATATATATATATATATATATATATATATATATAGTGTTAATGAATATTTTAGAGAACAAATGCAAAAATATACCTTAGGCATTTTGTCAATAAAATGGCAAACTGTTATTTATTTTTAACAAATTTCTCACCAATGAAAATATTGCACCACTTTAATAATTTAGGGGTTAGTTAGGGCGTTGAGTTGAAATATGATGTCTATGTCTGTAGAGTTTAATATGTCTAGAGTTCATGTCTGTGTTTTGAGTGTTTTGAAGTGCTGAGTTCATATGTTTGGGGTATCTGATGCAGTTTTTACACATAAATAATATGTTTTTATGATGATTATTTTTGTTAGGAAACTTTTTTATTCAATAATTATATATATATATATATATATATATATATATATATATATATATTTTAATAAACTATAGATTGCATTTTATTTTGTTGTTTTTTAAGCAAACATGTATTGTTGAGAATTTTGGGGAATGGGGTTTAGGGTTTACTTAATTCAATTTTTTTTAAAAAAAATTAAAAATCATTTTATAAATTTGTACATGTAATGTTTCTAGTTAAGTCATTTTTATTTTAAACTCTTTTGATAATTTTTTTAAAAAAATAAATACACTCATGTGCCTGATAATTTTTTCTTAAAAGTGTTTTTACATACAAATTGTTTGATTTCTTACATGAAAAAAACGATTTTATTATGCTAAATTACTATAAAGAATGACTACAAAATATTATGAGCTAATAAAAAAATTGGGAATTCAACATTTCAATGAAATTTACACACTTTTATATTAACAAAGATGTTTTTTTTTTAACAATTTTGTACGTCAACTTAAATATAAACATTTATTGATGTTTTATATTCATTTTTAAATTAATAGTTAATTTTAGCTCTAAATTAAGGTTTTATTGATAGTTTTATGTCACAATCACAAACAAAACAAAAAAAACTTGTGTGTGAACAAAACTCATATTTATAGTAGTCATAATTTAAAATAATGGTCATCGGAGTTGGTGGAGTGGTTGTCATTAGAGGTTGCCGAAGTTTCCTATCAATAGTGGTGGTTGGATGTTGTCAGAGTTGGCTGTCGGAGGTGGTCGTCGGAGTTGGCTGTCGGAGGTGGTCACTAAAGTTGGTCATCAGAGGTGGTTGCTTATGATCAAGGTTGAGTGCACTGTTGGTGTACATGGTATAAAATGTCAGTGACGTACGAAGTTGGTCTCCCAAACGATAAGTTGAGTTCATATCTCAACTCATCTCATCTTATCTCCTCACCCTAAACACCCTCTTGGAGTGTTACACTTTAACAAGGTTATGACGTTGTACTAAAAAAAATTAAAGTTATGACGTTGAAATTGATTTAATTAGTATTGAAAACAAATATTCGAATACGTTAAATTTTAATATAATTAAATTTATATAATTACTGAGGGCTGCTTGGCTTGATTTTGAAGAATAGTTTTTCAGAAAGTTATTTTTCATATAAACACTTTCAATAAAAATGGATTAAAATAAAAATACTATTGTGTTTGGTTATATCTTTTCAAAAAGTATTTTTTTATATATATTGTATGGTTTGCTGCATAGTAAGGGTGTTTTGATTAAAATCAAATTAGTATAAAAGATGATCGCTAAAGTTGGTCATCGAAGATAGTTGTTATTGGAGTAGGTTATCAGAGGGGTTGTTGAAGTTAGTCACCGGAGATGGTCGTTGGTCGTGGTCACCGTCGTAGTTGGTGGTGGTAGTTGCCAGAGGTGGCCGTGGATGTTAGTGGGGATGGTCACCAGAGTTGATCGTCTAAAGTAGTTGTTGAAGTTGATTGTGGTGATCATTGAAGGTAATAGGTGATAGAGTTTGTCGCCAAAGATGGCCAATGGAGGGTGGTGGTAGCCGACGACAACCATGATAGAAATGAGGTAAAAAACTAGTGAGCGCATTTTGGTAATTTTATGTGATATACAAATTAGAGAGAAGTTAACCATTAAATACTTAACAATCATTTGTCTAGAAGTTGATTTTATGTGTTTTTCTCACATCAATTTATTTCAATTTATTTTTTCTTCAAAAGCTATTTTAAGTGGTTGTCAAAAATTTCAATTTTTCTTTTTTAAAATGATTTTAAAAAAAAAATTAAATACATTAAAAATTAAACAAAACACATCCTAAAAATGTGTTGACTCTTACCTAATAAATGCATATTTGAATGGTGTACACATTAATAAGACTATTTTAGAAACTTAAATTTATCTATATTTAGTTTTTAGGACTATAAATATTATAAAAGTCAGCCTCTAATATAAAAGTGATATTCATTTCTATGGATTATAAAACTTGGAAAGAAGAAGGAAAAAGAAAAAAAAAAAAAAAAAAAAAAGGAGGAAAATTGGAGTACATAGCCAAATTTGAGATTTGATTAGGAGATGTGGTAAAATATGAATTAATTGAGAATTTTGGCAAAACCAGTGTCAATATCCAGATTTCTCCGTATTCTGAGTTTGCCATTAGTAGGTTCTAGAAATCAACTCATCTACATTTACACATGCAATATAGTATAATTATAATATTGAGTATTGAGATTTTAACCATTACCGTTCATGATTCATAATTAAAATTGAATATTCTTGATTTAAATTAGAGATTCATCTTCATTTTTCTCCACCTAATATCTATTCGAATTTATCTTTTGTTATTAGATTCGTTTTATCTAATTCTTTTTCCTTTTTTTTTTCTTTTTTTTATAAGTTTGTTATCAAATTCGATTTGACATAAGGATGAAAGTTTGGGGGTGGGTTTATTTTGTTTTGATTATTGGGGGTAATATGTGAATGATTACCCTCTAACCCAACTACGGTTATTGGTTTATGTATTAGCTAGGTTCAAGAAGGTGACGAGTTCGTGATGAGACATCTTCTCAAAGATATAAGTATACTATATTTACGTTTGCAACTTTAAATTTTAGGAAGAAATGTAGATTAACACGTTTTTTAAATATATAATAAATATTTTTTTCTATTCTTTTTGAAGGTTGGTAGTGTGGGTAATTTTTCCTATACTATAGTGTTGTGGACAATTTTCTATACAGCCTCCACTTGTTGTGTGTCACGTTAACGCATTTTTCAAAATAGGATGACACTCACTGACATTAATGTGGGGTCTATAAATATTTATAAAGGCAAATTTGTAGTGTGAACAAGGATAATATGGTACTCCCGTAGTACTAGAAAAATTTTCCACATAGTGTGTGAATGATTATCATCTAATCTAACTAGGCTTCTTCGATTCTGTGTTAGCTAGATTTAAGAGATATAAGTTTGTAGATGAGTCCATCTTCTAAAGAATATAAGTATACAGAATTTGCTCTTGCACCTTATGATTTTAGGGGAAAAAATATGGATATGCCCTTTAAATACGGAAAATTTACAAAAATATAGTAGTTTAAAAAAAATATTTAGAAAAATATAGTTGTTTACAAAATATTCATGAATATGTAGTTGTTTTTATTAGTAAAAGAGATTTTTTTAAAAAAGTTGAAATCTCTGCTTCCTGCCTCTCCCTGCCAACCTGCATGAAATTTGGCTAAAAATAGGTCGCAAGTTGAAGTTGAGACCTCTTTTTTATTTTTTTTTTATTTTTTATTTATTTTTTGAAGGCTTAAATCTCTTTATTTTCTATATTTTAATTTTCTTTCATCTAAATCTTAATTGGGATAGATTTCAATTTCAATTTCAATCAAACATTTTTCATAAAATTTTCATATCATTTCACTTCAAAATTGAATTGATGTGAGTTTTTTTTTACTATCCAAAACTTACGTAATTTTCACCTCAAATTTTTCTTTTAAATTTATGCTTTCACATCAACATTTGCACATACATTTACAATAGACATCTAAATATTGTCTTACTTTATAGAAATTGTGATTAAAAATGGTTAATTATGATCTAATTAAGCAACAACCTATTTTCATTAACTAATTATAACAATTTCCATCAAGTTCCATAGTTTTTCGCGAAATTTTCATCGACATCAATATTTTAAACGTTGATGATAACTATATTTTAACTTAATTTCAACCATAAAAAACTTATTATTATTATTATTTTTATTGTTATTTTGTGTCTAAAAGATAAAAAAAATTATCATGCACTTCAAAATCAAATCCATTTGAATCTAATTTTTTCTATAAATTGGTTAAACTAAACTTCCAAAATTTTTATTAAGGTATGTTAATACTTCAAAACTAATATTTTATTTTAATTATGGTTGATAATCAAGATATGGTACAAAAATCTAAACTTGCAAAATTAGATAATTCAAAATATTTTAAATTACTTATGATAAAAAATATAGAAACAATTTTATGTTTTTTATTTTGATAATCCCTATTAGTTGAAAAGATATTTCTTATTTTGATTTGGATTATTTGATTATCTTCCCAATTTCAAAGTTTAATTTAAATCAAAGTGTTTTTTATTTCGTTATAATTTCTTTTTAATTTCGAAATTTAATACTTTATTAGTTAAATAAATGTTTTTCTCACCCATCATATCTCTAAAACTACAATATTTTTTCAAATAATTTCAAATTTACAATATTTCTCTAAATATTTTATAAATCTATAATTTTCTTTTCCAATTTATCCATATTTAATTTTTATTTATAAAATTTAAATAATAAGTATGAAAGATTTATGTTAACTTTGACAAGACTACAAAAAAAAAAAAAAAAAAAATCGTCATAATCCTTCCCTAAAAATTTAGGTCTTGTATTTAAGAAAGAGATTATGAGCATCTAGGGTCTCAATTAGGATGATATTTGAAAACCAATTTAGTTAAAACCATGAACTTTCTTAAATTAATCGATTTAGACTTTCAATTAGGATAATATTTGAAAATTGTTCATGCATCAATTTTAATCGTCCATTTTTTAATCTTATATTTCACGAAATCTATATGTGTAAGAATTGTTGTGTGGATGATGTTCAATGGTTATCTTAATAAATTGTCCACATTGATTTACTTATTACAATTTAAGAGGTTAATTATTATAAGGGGCAATTGTAAATATAGCAATTAGGTTCAAATTATTTGCAAATATAGCACAATGCAAAACAAATTACAAATATGATAAAATTTTAAAAAGTCCACCATTGATAGATTTTGCTATATTTGCAATTTTTTATAAAAATATTGTTATACACTTAATATTATTCCTAAAAGTGATATCCAATGCAATTACCCTTGTTATAATGATAAATCTACCGCATGACATTTTTAAGGTAAATAGGTATAAATTGATAAATATAGGGGGAGCCTAAGTATACTGAGAGGGAGTCTCACATCTAGAGGGAGTTTAGGTGGTTAGCTTGTTAAGCTCTGCAAGAGTCATTGTAGAAGTTGTTGCTTTACAGATAAGTATTTTGTTCTAATCGCTTAACATTTTAATATTAGTGGATTATCTTTCTTGAACATGTTGCCCCCAAACGTATGTGGTTTATCATCGAACTGTGTTACCAACTCCTGCGAGCAATTCTCCTTAATCGTCTGTTAATTTCATTTGTTGTTATAGTGCATGTCAATGCTCTTTGGTCAACATTCATATTCGAGTATCTAGCCACCTTATATCTTTTCAATTTTTTTTAAAGAAAAAATCTTTAAAATTATGTATCTTTCAAATCCCCTTATGCTTAATTTCTATAAATTTGTTTATTGTTTTTCCCTATTATTAATATTTAAGTATGTCGGTCACTTTAGTAGGTTTTAATTAGTTGAGTAGGACATAAGTAAGTTTAATAATAATAGAAAGAAAAAAAATAACCACGGTTAAAATTTGAGCAAAAGTTGACATTTTGAATGATATCAAATTGATGTATGTGGAAAATCGCCTAATTTGTATACAAAGTTTCGAAAACTAAAAAAAGTAGACAATGTTTGATAATCATTTGGTTTTTTTGTTTTTTGTTATTGAAAATTAAATTTATAAAAACTCCTTCCACCTCTATTTTTAAAAATTAAGATACAAATTTCGAAAACTAATTTTTTTTTATAAAAAACATGTTTAATATAAATAGTTGTAAATTGATACAATATATTATTCTTAAGGAAAAAGACAAAAATGCAAGAGAGGGAGAGAGTGAATGGTTTAGAAGAAGAAAAGAAAAAAAATGATGGGATAGGAAAGTGTGATTGATGGAATTTTAATTTTAATTTTTTTTCAAACAACAATATTTTTCTAAATATTTTAGAAACTACTATATTTTGCCAAATATTTTTTTAAACTACAATATTTTTAAAAAACATCCAAATTAAATACAGATCAATAGATATTTTTTACTCTTTTTTTAAGGTTGGGGACTCGGGTCCGGGGAACCATTTTTTTTAGATTTGGGGTATTTCTGTCCTTCAATAATTAGTAATTAATAATTTAAAAATTGATTTTGCTATTTTTCTAATTCACCAACAAGTTTGCTAATTTTTTACAAATAAAACTTTTTAAATTTTCTATACCTAGAGTAGACCCAAAAAGAAAAAAAGAAAAAAAAAAAAAAACTTACAATATGATAATGTTATAATTAAAAGTATATTATTTATTTTGCTAGTTTTCGGTTGCTTGGTTAATTGGTTTTGCGTTTATTTCATTTTTGTATGTGCCTTTAATCTACAAGTTGTGAGAGTCTTCATTGTTCTTGTATTAGAATCTTCTATAATCCATAATTATTTTTTATTCATCTAAATGGGCAAATGAAAATAAATAAATAAATTCTACGGGGACGCAGTTTAAGTGGTAAAAGTAGAGAAAAAAAAGTTAGTTTTTCTTTTCTGAAAATTTGAGTTTAGCTTTTATTTAGCTTCTATATTTTAAAATGGTACATTTTCTTTCTTTTTTTTTTTTTTTTTTTTTTTTTGAATTTTGAAAGTTAAATATAATTTAGTTTTTAAATTTCAAAATGTTATTTTTGAGTTTTCATAACAACGGAAAATGTTGTTTAATGTGTTTGTTCAAAATTTTGTAGGCTTTAAGCATTTAAGAGCTAGAATCTAGCGTTAAGGTATAAAAAAACTTAAATAGACCACTTGGAAACTCAAAAACACCAACTGAATTATAAAGAATGCAAAAGGACAGTTTTACCCCTGAAGACAAGGTCTCAATGCTCTCCAAGATGCTCCATGATGCTCTAGGACAGTGTTTGAGTGTCGTGGCACTCCCCCTCGATGCTGCGAGGCCCTAGGAAAATTTTTATATGTTGTGACGCTATTAGCGTCACAATGCTACATTGTAGTGATGTTATAAATTTTGCACTTTGGTAATTAGGTCATAACTTTTGAATTGGGTGATTTTTTTGGGTGAACAACCACCCGCTTTCTTCGTTTTCCCCTCCTATTCATCTAAAGTATTAGTTTTTAGCTTTTATTTGGTCTTCTTTTTAATTAAGCCAAATGGCAATGGGTTTTGGTGATATCGCTTCAACAGGTTGCTAAGATTTGTTTTCTAGCTTAGGAGTAAGGAAAACTCATTGTTTGCTGTGGGATTTGGCTTAATTTCCGATATCTTGATTATATGTTTGTGGTTTTTGAATTTATTTGAACTTTTATGCTTAGAGTTTATGTTTAGATTTGAACATCCTTCGTTTATTCTTTGCTTTGCTAGAGATTCACATATATATGATTTGTGACATTTAATCGTATGTTAATCATTGAGTAGTACAAATCAAAGCATGCTTGTGTGTTGATTGATAGACTATTTTGGATGGTCCAATTTACAACATTGCATGATTGGTTTAATTCAAGAACGAAATGGTTAGTAACATAGGCTATCTATGTTCTAAACGTCTTAGTGAATCTCTAGTCTTAATTATGTTGATGTTATGAATGCTCTCCAACCCAATTAATCAAGCATCTAGTTTAATTAAGGTCATAATTAATGAATTCAAGTGCTTGTAACAACGATTGCAAGTAAGTAGTCTAAGCACTTGCGTGCATATAAGAAACTATATTTAGAAATCTTATGATCCAATCGAACAATTAGGTGGATTTGAGCTCCTAAGCTAGGCCAATTTTATATTTCTTGCACTTTATTTTCCTACATTTTACATTTTCACACTTTATTTATTCACACTCTAGTTTCTCAATCCACACAAAACTCCCCCTCCTGTGAACTTGTGCGAAACTTATTTCAGGCTTTTCCTACAAATTGACTCGGTCTTGCTATTAGTATTGCTAAGTTTTAGTAGTCATTAAATCAGTGTTATACATTTATTTCATTGTAAGAACCCTCGACAAGTCATCACTTTCAAGTTTTGACTTTAGTTTTCATTTTGTTCTCTAGATTTCAAGATTTTACACTTTTATCCTCAATCTTCACTAATGCTTTTTGGCATTTGACACTAACTTTCAATTAATCAATTCAATATAATTTTAATAATATTGATGAAAAATGAATGAAATTAATTTAATTATAATTATTATAATTCTTTTAAATTTATCAATAGACATTAACGATAGGATCGAAAGTGAATATCAAACTTTTTTTAGTACAATAGGAGATGGAAGAGCTCGAACCACAAACCTCTCGAAAACATCTCTATATAAGTTGAGATATCCTCGTTTTGACAAAGAAATATTAAACTTAAAGCATCAAAAAGGTTTTTTTTTTTTTTTTCCCTAAAGCACGTACCATTTTTTTCTTCTTTTAACCATGTATATAAGTTGGAGATCAAACCTCAAGATCAATACTAGTTACATGGTTGATATCACTTGAACTACACTATTTTAACCCATAAAACACATACTTAGGAAGGCCTTAGATTTTAATTCCATTTCTTTCATTTGTAATGTAGTGCTAAATTAAGATTAGAGGGCACCCGCCAAAATTAAAAAAAAAAAAAATATAGTCTCCTTTATATATATATATATATTTTAAATAACATTGATGTGCCAACTCTAAGTTTCGTATTGTTCTTCATAATTTTTTTTTTTAAATAAATAGAGTAAGTGTTCGTTTTACCACCTTTACACGGGTGTAGGTTTGAATTTTCACCTTACATTTATAATGTAATAATACCTTGAAAAATGCAACTTATAAAATAACCAAATATGCTTTAGCTAACTTTTATTTTTCCCTTCTTCTTTGAAGGATCTAAATTCATATTCATGATTGTAATGGTGAAATCTATTATTCTTTTTCACAGTCGAAACGACAAGTTTAAATTATAGACCAATATATAGGAAATGAATGGCTTACGCTTACAACAAGCAAGGAAATAAAACAGTTGACAAAAACACATTAATGTTTTTAACGTAATTTGTTTCTAACCTATACTCCCTATGGCCTCTTTCTTTCTTTCTTTAGTTTTGTTTATTTATTTATTTATTTAGTAGCATAGAAATGGGAGATTTGAATTACATACCACTTGGTCGCAATTACATTCTATATGTTTGTTAAGCTATACTCACTTTAGCAATATTGTCGTAATATTCAAAGAAAAATTAACTTTGATAAATAATTTTTAGTATAAGATACAATAGAAAATGGACAGTGATTGGCTATAATTTGTGTCATAATAAACAAGATAGTAGTCAATCGCGATCTATTGCGAACTTTCGCAGATAGACTATGATATTTTGCTATTATTTGTAAAAAATTTCAACAGTTTTGTCATTTAAAATAATTTCTCTAATTACATAAGAAAATATCATAAAAACAAAAAAAAAAATAGTATTTTATGTTACTCAATTTATTTTTATTACATTAAAATATTTTTATACAATATATTATATATTCTATGATATTACAAATTAATAATCATACATAAATTTTAACATAAAACAAGTTCATGAATTAATTAATAATAGTTTATATTCAACCTAATATTTAGAAAAACTATAATTAGTGTCATGGTTTATAAATATATTATTAAACTCATTTTGAAAAATTGTTTAAATTAGAATTTAAGTTCTAAATCTGCTACCAAACACATATATGAAAACATGAAAAATAACTTTGTTTTCATTGAATCCCTTGTTTTCAAAATTATGTTTTTAGATTATTTACCAAACATACCCTCATTTTAGATCCAGTTCTCAAATCAAGCTAAAGTTACCTCATATGAGAATTATACTGATGTATTCATAGGGAGTATGAGATGAAGTTTACCTTTTTCTCTTAAGATTGGATGAGATATTTTTCCTAATCCCAAAAAGCTATGATTAAATCTTATCTTATTTTATCTTTTTCAGATTTTTGGCTTATTTTGTGAAGTCCAAATTATCTACAACATTAATCCTCACTCCCAAATTGAGATTTATAGTTAAGCTTTCGGCTCATTATAAGCTGGATGCTTGGAGCTCAACATGGTTGTACTATTTTCTTGAGCACAAAATTTTAGAAAGTGAACGAAGATTATAACAAAATAATTATGTCGTGCATACATTTAGTTATTAATAATGACATGAGATTTTAAAACAATCCACTAGTAATTTTCAATATAGCATTAGAAAAATTTTCATTTGAAATACACCTTATCTCGAATTCCAAATCATTAGAAATCTTCAAGGTTGAAACGTTCTTTTTTATTATTATTATTATTACGACTAAATTATATAAAGTATCCTTAAACATTGTACGTATAGCCTTAAACTTTCAAAAGTTTAAAAAATACTGTTAAATTTCCAAAATATGTTAAAAAAAATACTCTTACCGTTAGTTTTGGATGGAAACTGTTAGTGTTTTGTGTCAAAAATACTCATAAACTTTCAAAAATACAAAATTACCCCTAAACTTTCAAAATTACCCTTACTCTTAGTATATAAACAAAAGTCGTTAATACCTTCTTACTTCTCTATTTTCTCTCTCTTTTTTCTCTCATCTCTTCTTCAATACCCTCTTACTTCCCTTTTTGTTAACTGTTTGACATTTGTTTATCTAAAAATAAGTAAATAAATAAAAGTGTACACTTCAGTTAAGGTATATAGACTATAACAAGAAAAAAGAGAATACTGGAAGCACCAAGAAATTTTAGAACTTAAATGTTTCAACAAGTTTGTACATTAGTAGTTGAGTGTGTGTTAATAGCCAAATATAAATTTTTTATATAACTAGTATATTTTTAGGGGAAGATTTTAATTTTGGAATTTTGTGAGTAGGATTTATTGTTTTAACTTAAAGATTTGGTTTTTTATTTTGGTTGCTAAGGAAATTAGTGTAAGAAATGGAAAAAAGGAAAAAAAAAAAAATGAAAGTATCTATATGAAAAAAAAAAAAAAAATACCTATCTTTTAAGTGTATTTTCTTAAACTTTTTAAGTTTGAAGGTATTTTGGTTGCTTTTTCTTCTTTCAATCTAAGCCGCCAATGTCTTGCATTCTTTCATGATTTTGTTTGTTCAGCCTCTAGAGTTTGTCTTTTGATTGATTTTTGAAAATTCTCTAATGTCATTTACCATATGAGATATATATGGATGCGAAATTTCGCAAAGTTCTTTACCACAAGGCTTTTTCTTTGGGCTAGATTGCAAACAAATTCAACTGGTCTTGATTTTCTTAATTTTAGCATAGAAAGGTAAACCACTCTTGTGCTCATATATGGAAACAACTATTGATGCCAAAATTTAGATAAGAAAAATGCACTTAACCTTCACATGATAACAACGATAAATTTGTATTTTAATGAAGAAAAGACCTACAAAACAAAGGAAACGAGCTTCGGTGGCAAAGTTAGAGAAGATGAATTATAGAATTGCGAAGAAATAAAAAGTAGTTTCAGGTCCAGTTGTCATATCAAATTAAAGTTACTTCGTATGAGAGTTATAATAATGTATTTGTAGGAATAATTAAATGGAGTTTATCTTTTCCTCTTAAGATTGGACGAGATGATTCTTTTCTAATCTCAAACAAGCTAGAATTAAATCTTATCTTATCTTATCTTTTTAAGATTTTTGGCTTTTTCGTCAGGTCCAAATTCACCCAAAATAATTTCCATTTCCCGTGTTCAATTTTTGTTTCTTATTTTTTTAAGAAACAAACATTTTTTTGATAATCCATCATGTTTTTTATTCCTAAAATTTGAAAAATATGTCTAAAATTGGGGTTAAATTTCAAAAACTATAGGTCATTTGATAATGTTCTCGCTTCTCCTTTCAAGTTGCAACTTCTCATTTTTTTAGAAAATGACTTGTTTGAAAATTATTCTCGTTTCTTGTTTCTAAATTTTAAGAAACGTTTTTAAATAAAGATGCCAATTTAAGAAAAAACTAAGGACTCATTTAATAACGTTCTTGACTAATAAGAAAAACTATGTAATTACAAAAATTGTTGAACGTGAAAAGAAGTTTAGTAAAAAGAAGTTTAAAGAAATCTATATATAGATTATATGAAAATAAAGAAGAAAAAAAAACCATCTAATTTTTCAATGTAGCTTAACCAAAAGAAACTATTTTTTTTTTTATTTCCTATAAATAATACAAAGTCAATAAAGAAGATAAAACTCTAAAAATACCTTTAACAACAAATATATGAAATAAGGCAAGCCATACATTTAAATTTGACAGAAAAAATTACCTGTAAAGGCCTAAGATATTTCTTACTATTTGATTATAAATCATGGTCTATTAAACATCAAAACATAAAATCCAAGACAAAAGCTTTCAAATCACATAGTACTCATCCACCAACAACAAGATATGGAAAAGTCCTCGACAAAGTTGTTTTGCATACTTTTGATAGTGTTCATTGCCTCTGGTATATAAATTAATTTTAATTTTCTACTATCATATATATATATATATATATATATATGTTTTATTTTTGTTGTAATGTTTATCTTAAATGACAATTATCAATTAAAACATTGCAGGAACATTGTTCGTGTCACATGCAAGAAATGTAGTAAACGTTCCATGCAATAGTCCTAATGATTGTTCCAATCCAACCAAATGTGATTGCAACTTCAACCTATGTTTTTGTCACCCATCATTTGAAAAGAAATTCATTGAGAAAACTTTTCCTGGATATTTGGGAGAACAAAAACTAACTCCATGAAGATTGAATGCCCCATGAACACATTCTCGACCCCCTATTTTGATCTTCATACATAGCTCATGAAATTTCAAGAAATGTCTTCTTTTCTTGCACCATACAGAAATAATATATGAACTTTTCTATTTATATAAAATCTCATATTTTCAAACCTCATGTTGTTTCTTTTATGTTGTGACAAACGTACTATAACATTAATTAAGATGCTTAATTAAACTAAGAGCTTGGTGAATTATCTTGGGTATGACAAACACACTCCATACACAACTCACACTCGCATTACGATTAAGGAAAAAGCTAAGACGATTAGTTACTAGATAATGACTAAGAGGATATGTCCATGCAATAAATATTCTTTATCTTAAACCTGTCAACATGATCACCTGCACATTATAGAGGATATGGGGAAGTCCCCTGAGCATTGATGTCGTAGAGATAAGGGCAGTAACTGATCATATCTATGGATAAAGTCAACAGCATCGAGGTTTGCAAAAAGATGATTAGACACTGAGTGGGACCTGCATACTCCTTTATAAATAGACTCAAGATCTCTTCCAAAGAGAGGGATAGACGTGGAGGAAGGGAAGCTCCGTGTAGAATGATTCAGATATGAGTCAAAAAAGCTTCCGGGCCGAGTTCGGGACTACTGCTTATGATACATTCAGGCTATTTATTTAGTTTTCATTATATATCTCATTAATTACTCTATTGTATATATTCATTATGACTTTGTGTGGCTAAACCTTTAGTACAAGACTTGACTAGAATCCCTTTGCAATAGTAGTTTACTGAAATCAACCGATTATCTCTTGGAATCTAAAGTGCATCTTTTTATTTTAAAAGCTCTTTTCTGGCCAATTAAGGTAAAGTGTGGATCTTTAAAAAAAAAAGTAAGTATGAAAATATTTAAAAACTGAGAATAATGTAAAAATATTACACTAGTTTTTATTAGAGATAATAAGAACACTCATAAGCTATTAAGTAAACGGATCTAGACGCATTAGGTTAGCACAAATACCCTCCAACTAACTTCTTGTTCTATGCCACATTGAAAGATAGGTGTAGCAGGTTTTTCGCTTAAATAACACTTTGTGATTTCAAGAACATTCTGATTAATATTATGGCTCCAAAAAGTGTAGGGATAATAAAGTTTGCACATTTGTTAATTGCATTATTTTCAACCACTTTTTAGGTTCTATTATATTTTCATCGTGGCCACAATTTCCTTTGATTACCTTTAAAAGCTATAGCATTAGTTTTCAACCAGCATCTATTTATCAAAATAGTTTTTACACACCACTGAAGGAAGATTTGTGAAATAGTTTTAGTCTTTTTAAAGCATTCGTGTCCCTGAAGAATTGCAAAATACCCCAAATACTACTTGCTATTGCGCTAATTTATACTTGGATTAATGTAATAGATGAGATAACTTGTGCATTCATAATCATAAAAACCACAATAGTTGTCAGTTTCTTCTTAATCCTCGACTAGAGAGAACTTACCTTAGCCTAGGGGTAATTAACTCAAACCAAAAAACTAAAAAACTGATTGAAACCAACTTCAAATGTCGGTTTTCTACCCCTTATAGACTGTGGTGAAAAGTCGACCGACAAACCCAAAAATGGTTGAACAGACTGTTGTCCTCATAAAATAACAACAACAACAACAACAACAACAAACCTTGTTCCTATGAAGTGCACGTTGTTGAATTAAGGATCTATATGGTCTATTTTAGCTCTGTTTTTGCCCTAACACTCGGTTCCATCTCTTGGATGCTCAAAATCCACAAAATTATAGAATAAATATATTAAACAAAAGAACAAGTTTGGATTAAAGTGAATGAGATAGCACATTTAAGATGTTATCACTAAAAATTTCATTTGTTTTAATAATTTCAAGGGTTATAACATATCATTATCCATTTTTCTCATTTGCTTAGTAAATAGTTAAAATTATACATATCCTAATATTTAAATAGAGAACTAAAAACTACTAAAATTAGAAAGAATAATGATGGTCATTAAACAAGTCAAATTATTGATTTAATAATGCCCTTATTTTAAAGAATCTCATATTAAAACCTGCATAAAACTTTTTAAATAGATTATTCATTCAAAGCTCATTGACTAATTAAAAAAATATGTAATTTGATCAGAGAATCGTTGAATGTAAAAAAAAAAAAGGTTTAGTAAAAAGAAGTTTGTAGACATCTATATATAGATTATATGAAAATTGAAAAAAAAAATCTAATTTTGCAATGTAATTTAACTAAAGAAGCTTTTAACGTTGTATATATATGTCTTTTTCCTAAAAATAATCAAAGTCAGTAAAGATAAAAATACCTTTCACAACAAATATATTAAATAAGGCAAGCAATAAATTCAACTTTGACAGTAAAACTTACCTGTAAAGGCCTGAGATATTTTTTACTATTTTAAGCTAACACTATTTTGATTATAAATCATGGTCTATTAAGCATCAAAAACATAAAAACCAATACAAAAGCTTTGAAATCACATAATACTCATCCACCAAAAACTAGTTATGGAAAAGTCCTCCACAAAGTTGTTTTGCCTACTTATGATGGTGTTCATGGCCTCTGGTATATCAATTAATTTTAATCTTCTACTATCATATATATATATATATATATATATATATATATATATATATATATATATATGTTTTATCTTTTTGTTTGTTGTTATGTTTATCTTAAATGATAATTATCAATTAAAATATTGCAGGAACATTGTTCGTGTTACATGCAAGAAATGTAGTAAACGTTCCATGCAATAGTTCTAATGATTGTTCCAATCCAACCAAATGTAATTGCAACTTCAACCTATGTTTTTGTCACCCATCATTCGAACAGAAATTCTTTGAGAAAACTTTTCCTGGATATTTGGGAGAACAAAAGCTAACTCCATGAAGATCGAAAGCCCAATGCACATTCTCAACCTCCAATTTTGATCAACATACATAGCTCATGAAATTGCAAGAAATGTCTTCTTTTCTTACATCATACAGAAATAATATATATGAGCTTTCTATCTATACAAAATATCGTATTTTCATATTCCCCAAACCTTATCTATACATGTACTATTAAATATCTTCCAAAGGTGGTGAGTTATTATCAAATTTTATCATTATGCGAATTTTCAAATGTTTTTCTTTTCCTCATAAATAAAGACTATTATTGGAAGATATGTGGAGAGTGTGTAAGGTTGAAGAAAATTATGTCTACTGAAATCGCAAAAAGAGCCAAGCAATCCATCAAAGTTTGTTCATCACATAAGAAAATAAAAGGAAAGGAAAGGAAAGGAAAATTCAATTTTCACCTTAAACTTCTAATTTCATCAAACTAGACTCTAGGCTTAATATTATGTATTGCAATTTCCATCCCTCTATTCAAGTTTCCTAATTGAACCACTATATTTAACCCAAGACAAAAAATCCAATGTTGTTTTTCCTTTGAAATTTGACCAATTTTGTACCATATATATGTTTTTTAATTAATTAAAAGCATGCATTTTTTTTACAAAATTTCTTGGGAAAACTTACCAAACGATAAAGAGCACCTTTTTATGTATAAGACTGGAACACATTCAAATTTGCAATGCAATTCGATGAAATTCAAAATTCAAAGTAAGAATTGGTACAAATTGAAACCTCTGAGGGGCAAAAAAAACTTTTTACATTATCTTTTTCCAAAAAAATAACACATGCGAAGATTTTAACCTTCACCATTATGTCAATTTAAGGCCACTTACTCTTAAAACATCAAGATATTGATAGGGAATTTGAAAATACAAAATAACAAGTAGTAGCTCGCCAATATTTTGATTACATTCATACTTTAAAATAACTTCGAGAGAAGAAAAATCATTGTTCACTTTAAACTTGGCATGATGTATCAATTTCAACTCTAAACTTTCAATTTTTCAATCAATTTAAACCTCGAATTTGAATAGGTGTATCAATTCACATTATTAATTAAGGTTTTAGTTTCTACCCCATCACAAAGGTTTCTCACACAAGCCTAAAGTCAGTGTTGCTCAATATGTATTCTTTTTTAAATATATATATATACACACACACAAAAGAAGAAAGAAAATTATAGTAGACCAGAGTGTTTTTCAATTTTGGGAGAGGGCTTCTTTTACTTCTTATCTTCTATGACCTTGAGTTTTTCAATTTCAAAATAAAATTCTACTC
Source organism: Citrullus mucosospermus (assembly GCA_030954485.1). NCBI lineage: Eukaryota > Viridiplantae > Streptophyta > Magnoliopsida > Cucurbitales > Cucurbitaceae > Citrullus > Citrullus mucosospermus. The sequence goes on along the minus strand of CM062063.1, from coordinate 9,237,601 downwards.
GGTCCTTCAACTTCTAATAAAAATCAAAAACCAATTTTATATTCATTTGAAAAGGGTGTTTGGTAACCCTTTGGTTTTCTATTTTTGAAAACTAGCACCTATTTCTTTTCATTGTTATTTACTTTCTACCAATATTTTTAAAAACTAGAAAAAGGTAATTTTTAAAAACCTATTTTTACTTGGAAAACATGAAAAACCATTGGAACAAACATCATTTTCAAAAACCAAATAGTTACTAAATAAGGCTTTAGTTTTTAGTTTAGGAAAACGATGTTTGTTTTCTATCGATTACTTACTCATAATTTTCATATTTCCTATGCAAACATTTGAATTCTTAACCAATTTCTAAAGACAAAAACTAGTTTTTGAAAATGCTGATTTTAGTTTTCAAATTTTGACTTCGATTTTAAAAACATTTCTAAAATGTAAATAACAAAACATAGAAATCAATACATGGAAGTAGTTTTTATAGACTTGATTTTCAAAAACCAAAAATCAAGGCTACATTTGATAACCATTATTTTGTTGTTTGTTTTTGAAAATTAAACTTATTTTCTCCCATTCCTTACATTGATTTGCATCTCTTAAATACAATAGTTGAATCATTTGCCAAATTCCAAAAACAAAAGCAAGTTTTTAAAAGCAACTTTTTTAATTTTCAAATTTTGGCTTGGTTGTTTAAACCATTAGTAAAAAGTAGATGACAAATGAATAAATTTAAAAGTGAAAATAGTGTCTATAGGTTTAATTTTCAAAAACAAAAATAAAAAACGAAATAGTTACAAAATGGGGGCCAAATGATTATCAAATAGAGCCTAAAATATCTATTTTAGAACTTTTAAGACTAAATAGACACTCATTTTATACTCATGAACCAAATGTACATTTTGTCCATTCTTTAAGCAAGACAAATCAAGTAGCAGGTCAAACCCCATAATAAAAGATTATAACTTAACAACCATCAAAAACACAAATAACAAACTTTCTAAGAATTTAAATTACAAGGTGACTCCCAAAATCAAAATAATAAATAAATAAACAATCTACACTTGCAAAATAAGTAAGTTTAGCTTTCTTACAATGAGGATTGGGCACTGTTGCTGTCAAAGATCCTCTAGTTCCTCTCCTATCAAATTCTACCCAAACAATAGGGTAGACAATATTGAACCAAATAATCCTCGCTTTCCATGGGAAACATTACTGCACAAAACAAAAACCATCATCATTGACATACAGATCAGTAAAACTTCAAGGGCCTAAAAATGAAAAGTTCCAATTTTATCTCTTATGTTCTAACAGTTTTTCATTTAGTCTCACTGTTCATAAATGTTAAAATTAGAAAATTTTTACTTATTTCTTTTGACTTTTGGAGGAATTAGAAACTTTTCACTGTCAATAGTTTTCTTCCTAGTATGAATTTCTACAATTTGAATAGGTATTGGGTCATATAAGTTCATCATTAACTCATTTTAACATTTACTGAGGGAGACTAAATTGAAAATTGTTGGAAATTTTTTAGACGATTGAGATTGAATAGAATTGAAAAAACATCCAAGACATTAGGATCTAAAACATATATCTAGCCTAAAAAATAAGCAGTATGATAGTGGATTTGTGATCTTAGCAGACTAATGTTCAATTTCAGCTATGACTGGATCAAAGTAAAGATGAAATTGCAGCTAAAGTAGAAAAAGAAAATCCCAACATATCACCAAAACAAACAAATGCAGAGCAGATAAAGTGAGTTAACAGAATACCAAAAATCTCACAATCAGGCACAAAATGAAAGACTATCTTGCTTTAAACCAGAAATCTCTTCCAAGATCCCATATGGCAAATCTTGGAAAACCAATTCAAAAATTAACCAAGCATGGAGATAGTATCAACTCTATTGCCAGCAAAGAACTTTTAATGAGAATAGAAACGCAATGGCCTTGAGATTGTTCTATTATCAATAGACTACAAACAGAACTCCACAAGCTTACCTCCCCTGGCCCTTCGGCCTTCAAGCTGCACACCGAAGCTAACCGCTGCTACCATGTTCTTACACACCAATGAAGAGAGAATTGGGAATGATATAGTGCCGCAGCATGTCCGGTACCATTCTAGGCAACGATTGCATATGCCTAACTTTCCTAGAGCGTGGACAGAGGCCAACATAGGATCCAAAAGGGTAGGGCACTCGTGTCTAACCCTCTCAAAAGATCCACACCCCTTTATCCAGCAGATAGCTAGCACAAGTAGGATGTCGAGTCAAACTTGAGATGTGCTTGGTTTGACAACATTTGAATCGATGTTAGATTCCCCAATTTTCATGTTAACATGAAATCCTTCAAGCACTGAACCGATAAATCTGGGATTCCTAACTATGATCTCAGCCATTGAAGATATTATCAATAGGTGCAATGCATTAGTTTTGAAGTCTCCCATCAAATTCACGCAAGAGCAACTTAGAATTATCAACAACACGCTTGCTTTCACAAACTATATAACTACATAGTTCATGCTTGGGTGATGGCCTAAGAGACTTAAGCTCAATGAGGGGATTTGTAATGGTATATTTACTACACATCTCTCTTGCAGGTTGAACATGCTTCCACCAAAAATCCGACAAAGCGATTTTCAAGACGTCCCAATATTCAACATCTCGATACAATCTAAACAAACTACTACCTTTAGGAGTCCAAACATACAAGTCCATCCAATCTCTATCCATTATTTCCATCAAACCTTGAGCCTGAGGAATACAGTAAAGAGGAACTCGTGACCATGGTGAAGCCTTTCTCATATCACCATCAAAAAATGGGCACTTAATCTCCAATACACCTCGCGAAGGCAATCCATAAACCATCTTATTAATTGCACCATCAGGTGAAGCACCCAACCAATCATCTTCAGAGTTTGCTTTACCATAGACTTGAAACTCAGGAAACGAAACAGAGTTTCCAGTAATAAGCTTGTATCTTTCAAGTGCTTCTTCTTCTTTCATATTACTCCAGCAAGTAGCAAGATTACCACAAAATTGGTCAATTGCCCCAAGTTTCTCTAACCACAGTTGAGCCCTTCGACGAGGCCAAAACCCAATTGCCCCAGCGAAAGTACTTGCTGTTAACTTATGCTTTCGAAGCTCTTTCCAATTTTTGAACCAATGCTGAAAACTACTGGACTGAAAAACAGAATAATGATTGCCCGTTTCAAATTTTAAAGAAGAAGAAGAAGAAGAAGAAGCAGAATTGAAATTACGTATAGACCAGTTCCCAATAGCTTGACTAGAGGCAAATATCTTTTTGCAATTGAACATTGATGGTTTCTGAAACTAAACGAACCGAGAGAAACTATAAAAATCTCAATTCAGATGGACATATATACAGAATCACACATTAACAAGAATGCTTACAAGCACAAGTCAAAAGCCTGAAACCGATAAAGAAAGAAGAACTGATGAAGGATTACATTGTTAAGATTCTTGCCTAACAATGGCGGTCGTGGTGGGAGAAATTGAGCCTCCAGTTTCAATTGGTGGAAGCAAACCCTACATTTTGGGTTGGGCTGATAATTACTAAACCATGGGTCCAATATTAGTTTTTTTTCCTATTTAACCAAATAAATTACGAGATTTAATTGTGGAGTTTGAAAAATGACAAAAAATAAATAAATAAATAAATATATTGTTATTGTAAAATTGGCAAAATGTAATGATTTAATGTTAAAAATGATTTATTAAATGAATAAAGTACCCAAATCATTAATGGGTATTTTAGGTCTCCAATTTGTTTAAATTTCGAATTATATCTAAATTTTAAAATAAAATAAGTTCCATTAGTTTAAATCCTAGTTTAAATCCAAACTTTTAACTAAATCACATCAATTAATTAATTTAAAAAAAATTACTATAAATAAAAAAATATTAAACTATTTACAAATATAGAAAATTTTCACGGTCTATAAATTTTCACTATAATAAACTTATATTGCTTCAACGATAGACAATGATAGACTTCTACCGCTCAAGCCTATATTTATAAATAATTTAGTTCATTTTGCTATATTCCAAAACAACCCTTAATTTAAATCTAAATTAAATAAAAAATTTAAAGATAAGATGAGTTCATTTAAATTTAAAATTTTACTATAAAACCTAGAAAAAGATAGCTAAACGTACCATTGTTTTTTTTTTAAGGGAAAAAAAAAACTAAAACTAAATGCGTTTATCAACTAATTTTAATTTCATTAGGACGAAAATACCTCTGGTAGAGTTTCATGCTTTCAAATTCTTACAAAGAAAGGCTCAAAAAGGGGGTGCATCTTAATTCAAATAAAAGTCAATGTGATTAATAAAAATATGTAATTTGTGATTCCAATCCAAAATAACTGTCGGTTTGAATGCTTGTGAAAACAACCAAAAAAAAGAACACTCATAGAGAAACTGTTTTTGGGATAACACTGAAAAATAAATTAATAATCGGTGAATTACATCAACTACAACTATTGAACACAATAGAATGTGGTAGATACTACTAGTAAATACATGTTGTATATAATAGACACGACTTAATAGGCACTTTTAAAGTATGAGTCCTTAATAATGAAAGTGGTATATAATAGTGAATACATGTAAATAACAAAAAAATTTCAATTACTTATTACATACTTTCTCAAAGTATGAGTCACCGATAATGAGCACGGTATATGATAGTAAATACATGATAGTATATAAAGAGTTTGATGTATATAGTATATACACGTGTATATAAAAATGTAAAGTGTTAGATGTTGACTATACATAAGTAAATACCTTAATTTTTTTCAATCAATTTGGTTTCAAATGTAGTTTTTGCAAAATAAAATTTTCATATTTCTGTTGAGCATTACCCTATCCAACAAGAATAATCTATAGTTCATTCTTCAAACTTTCTAAAAAAAATATCTAATAAGTGATGCAACTTCATTAGCTTATATTGTCGTATTTCTAGTGCAAGCAAGGACAATAGAGTATAGCATATATGCAGTATATGTGTGTATACACCATAAGCCATTAAACCATGACCGTTTTAAAAATGACATTAAAAAACTTGATCATCATTTTTATCTTTCCTAACTAAACCGCTCGAATCTTTAGTTAATTTTCACGATCAAATACAAGTTTTTAAAAGCTATTGTTTATTTAATTTTCAAATTTTGACTTTGATTTTGAACACTTAAAAAATAAAGTGAAAGTTGTTTTTATAAGCTAATTAATAAATTAGGCCTAAGCTATAGTCCTTACAACTTACAAGTCGAAGAACTACTTTCGGTTAGGAAGTAATTCATTTGACCTTAACCTTTCATTTCTTCTCGCTCCTCTATTTCAATCTATGGCCTAAAACTTTTCTTTTCTCACCTTCTTCTCTATACTCTCCTATCCCCCTTCTTCAATTTCGCAATCTCTAAAACTACCCACTTCAATCAAGGTATATATACAAACTATGGCAAGAAGAAAAGTGAATAATGAAACCATCAAGTGACGGAGGTTTTGAATATTTTAATTAGGTTGCACATTGGTAGTTGAATGTGAGTTAACATACTTAGATTTAATAAATAAAAGAAAAAACAAGCGTTAAGGATTTGAATAATAATTTTGGGGATAACCAAGAGGGAAAAGTAAATAATATGTGCATTGTCAAATTTTTAGTGTCAATATGAAAAGAATTGAGGTTGTCAATTTAAGTTGTTTTCAAATTAGTATGTTACCAACTCAAGATAACTTCAAAAAATATTGATGGTTTCGGTGTTGAGGTTTCTTATATTTATGTTTGGCCATACTATAAAGGAGAGAAATTGCATCATCCATTAAAGTTTTGATATTTAAGAAGAGACGAGGAAAGAAGAAAAACAGAAAAAGTTTTAGAAATCGAGGGATGGGAAAAGGAATTAAGAGTGGCATTAAAGTAGTGAGGAAACAAAATAGAAGAGGAAGAGATAAATGAGATAAATACATAAACGGTGAACTTTGAGTATTTTCAAAACAAGGTGTTAACCTTTTTTTTGTTAGGTCCGAGAGTATTAATGAAATTTTGGAAAATACAGGAGCATTTTTTAAACAAAGTGCAAAGGTATTTCTAATAATTTTACAAAAAAAAAAAAAAAAAATGTATAACAAACCGAATTATAATAGTATGTGCTGAAGATGGATAAGAAATAGTAAAATTCATTCCTCAAACCTCTTTATATTTTTCATCTTCATTGGTCCAATATGCCAACCTGGCTATGGCATATGGCGCACTTTGCTTCACAGTTCAAAGCATTATACTCTATCCTCGTCATACAATACACAATATGTTAGAAAGGCCAAACTTATACCGCCAGGGTATCCATTAGCAAAAAACCAACAGGTATCCACTGCATACAAAAATATACCGACCATGTCACCTCCTACCATACATATCATATTTTCATTGGAATGGAGAAAGTGTTGTGAACAAACTAAAAGCAGAAACAGAATGGAACAAAATTGTCAAATAATGGGATGTTGAAGAGACTTATTTGCCAAAATCAGAATCCACGTTCTGAGTTTTCTGTGCATTTTGAAATGAGGGTTTATACAAAGTTAAGAAAATGAACGAGACAAACTGAGGCGCAACGAATCTTCTTATTGTCGTGCTAAAATGACACGCACATTCTTTTGGTCATCATCCAGAGGCCGTCTTCTTTTGCTGAAAGATGACTGCATAGATTGGAACACCCACGCCAATGCTGAATGCAGTTAATACTCCAAGCGTCATGGTCAACTTCTGATGTTTCATCCTATCCAAGTTGTACATATGCTTTGCATGCAAATAATACGGTTCGTCATGTCCGTGAGCATGTCCTCCCATTCTCTTCACACCAGTTGAGTGAAACCCTCGATTAGCTGCGGCATGAGATCAGACAGAACCATCATTTTTTAGGATTTAGAAACCTTGATTGGTACACAAACATCATGAATTAGTACTAACGGATAGAGTAATCTATGAAACACATATGAACACAAAACAAGAACAAGATGGCACGCCATTTTCTAAAAATCTAGAACATATGGATATTACAAAAACATCATTCACTGGAAAAAAAAAAAAAAAGGCACTTTCTTTAAATGTATAATTTTCATACCAAAAAACTATAAAGTCAAAAAGCTTATGCATTTATATGCTAAAAAATACACATAGTGCATTTTGTTCTCAAGATTTCTTAATAGGATTCAAAACACATCAACTTTCTACCACGAGTATCTGACACACATCTATTGTGCTAACAAATTTAGGACATGGACACATTACTCAAACCTAAGTGTCAATGCTTCATAGAGACTGTTATCATGAAGCAGCACTGAACTAATCCATAAATTCTAAGTGGCAAAATATTGTCGGGACAGAACCCAGATCTGAAATCTTCTACAAAATTCAAATGTGAATGTGAACTTCGCATTATTTATATGACTAGGAATTTTGAAATATGTGTGATATCAAGATTTTCAATTGGAAGTGAACTTTGCACTAGACATTACTAGGATTGCATATTTGATGTAACCACACAAAAGTGATTGAACCTTTTGAGTGAAATAATAGTATGCAAATAGGAAATCTCCAACATACCCCATCGCTAGAACCAGAAAAGCAGAGACATTAAAATATCTCAATTGGAGCACTAAGCAAAATATCTTCCATGAATCAAGCGTAAATTACTGTAAAATGTATTGCCACTACATATAACATTCTAACACAATATATCAAGGCCTACAGCTTACTGAACATCGTTTTATGAACATCTATATCTTTTGTATAGAGTATTTTATACTAAGACAGATGCATCCCAAATAAAAATGCTGTTTTAAACTATAATATTATATTTGTTCATTTGAATTCACTAATCACTTCCTTGCACTAGATAAAAACAAAATGTTTTATTCAAAAAATATAGGCAAAACACAAACACACACACACACACACAAAATTTAAAGAGAAATTATTACTCTTCTCGACCTTATGTACTAGCACAGCAACCATTTCTCAATTTGAAAAAGAATACTGAAAAAGATCCAAACCATACATTTTGGAGGACGACAAGGGAGAATGGAGTTAGCTGTCTTGGGCTAGCACATGCATGTCAACCATTTTGCTTTGAGTTGAGAAAGAATATTGAAACGAACCCAAACCATAAGTTTTGAAGGACAAGGGTGAAGGGAGAATGGAGGACTTGGACTATATGAGGCATTAGCCGAGAAAAAAAAAATGTTGTGATTCAAACTGAAAAAGAAAATTGGAAGCAAAAGCTAGCCTCCATTCATTATATACTGACGTTTTAATCATAGAATATAAGATTTCCCAAAGGAACCATGAGAAAAATGAAAGAATACACAAGGGACACAAAAAGACAGCACCACAGTAGAAGCCAAATAAAGCAAGAGAGGCTCCAATCTAGCAAAAGAAAACCTAAAGGGTAATTGCAAAAAAGAGACATGGAATCTAACACGGACCATATCTCCTCCTCCTAAGAGCTCTTAACCTTTCTAAAAATTCTATTATTTCCCTCAACCCAAAATCCCAACCAATAGCACAAAAGTCGGTGCAACGACTTGGCCACCACCTCCCACTTGACTACATTGCACCTTTCCCCTCGTCAATCCCTCTTCCCATACAAAATCACTCATAAACTTCTCTAGCCTTTTGCTCATTGAGACAAGGACCCTAAACAAAGAGAGAAGGTAAGTTGGGATCCACTCAAAACTAGACAAAAGCCTCACTAGGTGGCCCTTGCACCTAGGTTTGAAGATTGTGGTCTTTGTATCATGACTACTCCTGCTCGGGAAAACAAGAACAAATACTCGACTAAGTAGAGGAAAGGCATCTGGGAGGTTAATACTCGACTAAGCAGAGGAAAGGCATCTGGGAGGTTAGGAGCTTGTCTCCCTCAATCTCTTATGCCGAAAAGGCTAAGGTCAATCAGAGAAAGGGGTCACAATCTACTTAATGTTAATTTTATCATGTAACATTCGCAAATTGGGTTTACGGAAGATAAAGGGCAATAACCAAAAACCTCACCTCTAATATCAAGCCATCAATTGTCATCCTTCAAGAAACCAAGTATAGATCCATTGATAATCTTTTCGTCAGGTCCATTTGGAGCTCTAGAGATACCGAATGGCTCATTTTAGAGGCTTTTCAACCATGTAGAGGAGGAGGGAGGGGGGGGGGGGGGGGGGGGGGGGGGGGGGGGGCGTGGCATTGTTGGGGTTTGGAGGGGATTCTTATGCTTTCGAATGGAGCTTCTTTCCCTACTGCTAACCGCTCAAGGTGCATTCTCTCTCCCTGATCTCTTTTATTTCCATGGCTGATGGCTACAACTTTTGGGTTTCAACCTCAAGAATCTATGGTGCGACCAACAATTTTGAGAAGCCTCTTTTTATTCAAAACTCGATGATTTGTACAGCTGACAACAATTGGTGGAACTTGAATCCTATCTTTAGATGCCCTGGCCATGGTGTCATCGAAAAGTTAGTAAAAGGGTTGAAATCTGTCCTTAAGAAATGGAACTTGACCAACTTCGACATTTAACACATCGCAGAAAGTTTCCCTCAAGGAATTGGTATATAATGCTAAAGAGAGAGAAGAAAATAGCTTTCCAGAGGCCCTAAATGAAACAAGATTTGCAATTAGAGAAAGACTACTTAACATTACAACTGATGAGGAGATTAGATGGAGGTAGAAATGTAAGACAAAATGGCTCCGTGAAGGGATGAAAACACCACTTTTTGTTTTTCCCATAAGTATGTTATTGCCACAAAAAGGAAAAATAGTATTACAAAAGTTCTCACTGCATAGAACACTAGCCTACTTCAAGACACCAAGATTGAGGCTGAATTTATTTCCTTCTACAAGGATCTTTTCACCAAGAAACAAGGCAGCATATTTCTACCACTCCCTATCGATTGGGATACTTAAAAGCAATGAGCAAAGTAGGGGTTCAGAAGATCCCTTCACGGAAGAAGAAATCTGGTTGGCAATTAAGGCTTTGGCCTCTCATAAATCTCCTAGACCAGATGGCTCCAATGCAGAGTTCTTTAAAAAAATTTGGAACATCCTCAACGCGATCTAATTCGGGTGCTCCAAGATTTTTCTTCTCATGAAGATATTATCAACTCCAATGTTAATGAAACATATGTCTGCCTAATGCTAGAAGAGTTGAAGATTGTAGTCTTTACTTGTATTTACAAAATGATCTCCCAGGTATTCTCAAACTAACTAACAAAAGGCCTTTCATTCGAATCGTTGGTGAAGAACATTATGAAACTGCACAAAGAGTTAAACAAACCTCACAACAATACAAAGAACTGCAGGACATTATAGCTATCCTTGGATGAATTATTCAAAGAGGATCGCTTAAACGTAGCACGAGCACGAAAAATTGAGTGTTTCTTATCCGAACCTTTTCTCGTAGCAAAAGTATTTACTGGTTCCCCCAAGAAATACATTGGGTTTAAATTAATCCTTTTCGGAGAATTAGATGGTCTTCCCAAACAAGTCTTTTATTTGGTAGGTAAAATCGATGACGCTACTGCGAAGGCTACGAACTTAGAAATGGAGAGCAAATTGAAGAAATGACCTTAAATCTTAGTATTCTGAACTCCGAATCGAATTATTTGGGATTCAGAAGGGAAAGAAATCATTTTAGTTACGAATAGTGGCCAAATTGGTGTATTACCAAATCACACACCTATTGCCACAGCTGTAGATGTATTTTGACAATTATGGATCACCAATCAGCATTTATGGAAGGAAGACAAATATTGGATACATTGCTCATAGCCAATGAGATCATTGAAGCTTGGCAAAGAAAAAACAAAAGGGGAGGTGGTCATAAAACTTGATGTGGAAAAAGCTTTTAATAAGGTTGATTGGGACTTCCTCAGTGAGATGTTGAAAGTCAAAGGCTTTGGAACTAACTGGAGACTCTGATTCAGATGTGGAATTTCATCAACAAACTTTTCTATAAGCATCCATGGCAAGTCGAGAGGTAAATTCAAAGCCACCAGAGGTCCTAGACAAAAGTTTGTCTGAACTCCTTAGAGGATAAACTCATGTTCAACAAGAATAGACATTTTTTAATCTCTTCCACAACCCAATCTCAATACAACTAAGTTCTAAGACTGTTACCAAGAGAAAGACCCATGTAAAATGAGAGAAAATAACCCATCTCACAACCCACTAAAGAGACCTACCAATCCATTTTAGCAAACATATCCTTTCATATATATATATATATATATATATATATACACTCGTTCTTAGTAGTGCTATTAGTCTCCAGTATTTGTAATAATGTTCAAGCTCCATTAGTCTCCTAAAACTGCATTTTATGATAATCTTTTGTTGTTTTTTACAATTTCTTTCAGTTTACTTATACATTGATTAATGATTTGCTTGTTTCTTTACTTAAAATTGTTTGAGAAAATCCTAGAACTACACTATTATGGGAACTTGGGAAAGATTGTTGCAAATTCAGACCATAGGCAGGAACTGTAAAACGTAAGGTAAAGTAAATCTAAAATGCTAGCTAACAAAGTGACGAAACCTGATTTCACCAACAATGATTCTGAAGACTTCAGCAGCTTAGCGCATGACTTCACTCCATTGGCCAAAGACATTTTCTCTGCTTGCAGTTAGTTCTCCCTTTTTGCTTATTTGCTCAACCAAGAGTTCCTTTACAATTAAAATAACGTCAATAAACTCAGAGAATTCAAATAATTACTAAAGGCCACTTGGGTGCGCCGGGAGTGGAGGAGCTCATTAACACAAGAAACCAAAAAAAACTAAATATTCTGAAACTCTATTCATGTTTGAAACAAGTTTTGAAAAAAACAAGATTGCAAATAGTTAATTTGGGTCTAGAGATGTGGGCAGAAACATCACTATTTTGGCAGAATAATGACGTATATACTTCACCAAACCTATAAAGGCTAATAAATAATCGAAAGCTATGAAGTGCCATAAGCAAATACGAAAAACAAAAGACAATTAAACACAAACAGATACAGCGAAAATCCCCAGACTTCTTCGAGTTATACTATGTGGTCAGGATAACAAAATGGAACCCAAAAATTCTGCATCTTTGTCGTCCGCTTCATATAAACACATAGAATTGTAAAGCAACCATCACATTCTTCATTTCAGATCATTAGATGCAATTAGAAAAACATCCCAAACAAATCCAAAAGACAAATCCACAGATCTGAACGATACAGCAAGGAAACTACAGAAGTCCATCAGAAACAGATACTGAAGATTAGTTTTCCTTTAAATTGAAATCGATCACGTCAATAACAAAAAAAAAATGATAGAACGAAAGGAAAAAAAAAATGGAAGGCTGATCGAGAAACGAGAAACAATTATGAAATCAACAAGAAAGAGAAAATTGATGGCTTACAGTGGTGGGTGGTCGAGAAAATGATCCCTCTTGTTTTCGCAGTGACGAAGATCGAAGGGAATTTGATGTGCAAAAGGGAAGCCTTTTATACACATGTCGCCAATTAGGGCAACTTTACCAAAAAACCAATTTCGAACTTTTTCTTTTTCCTTCGAGAAAAATCAATTTCAGAATTACTAATACTCCCTACACTCATCTTTATTTATGTATTCTCTTCAAGTATATTGGAAAAAAATATTTAAAAAATAACCTTTTTTTCTTAAAAAAAAAGTTTTATTACATTTCCATTTCTGATTCAACAACATTGAGAATAATCTACACAGGTAATCATAGTGAAGAAATTATCTTTAGCATAAATTTTTATTTATTTAGGGATATTATTATATTATTATTATTTTGAAACTGTGATTCAATAGAACGGACAAAACAACAAACCAACAGCCAACCATCAATCCCTCTCGAGCATGAGAGATGAAACAAAAAAATGAAACTTTCTCCAAAAAGAGAAATTCCCAGATGAAGAAGCCAAAGCTGTTAGATTATGGACAATTTTGTTCCCCTCTCTCAGGATTTTACAAAAATGAGTAACATTTACAAAAGGTGCGATAACGGGGCCTCCTCAACAAAAGAAAAAAACCTCAGATAAGTTGAACATCTCACGATTAAAAAATTTGATGACTTCAATTGAATCTGATTCCACCTTCGTGGGGGGGTTTTGTCCATCCCAAGAAGCTAGGATGTGCTTTAAATCATCCACAATAGCTTTAGCTTCTAAGACTTTGACTGACCAACTAGTAGACATTGGGATGCACTTACCCCTAATAGGGCGCCCATTCCAATCACGAATAATCCAACCGGTCCCACCACTCTCAGCATTCTCTGACCATGCGATATCAACATTCAGCTTCCAACAACGTTCGTGTGGTGGCTTCCAACGGCTAACAGCGAATTGATGCTCAAACTGATCATTGGAAGGGCAACTTCCTTCTTCAAAGAAGGAAACTCTAAAGCTTTTTCCATGGCAAGACTTACTTGAGGATCAGAAGGGGCGTTGTTAAAACCAATTGCATTACGGTAATTCCAAATGCCTCCCATTATTGGTATTATTTTCCCCAAACCTTCTTTGTTTTTTGTTCTACGAAGACAATTCCAATACTCTGTCAGCTTCTAACAACCCCTACCCAAAGTCAACACATCAACATTAGAGGGCAAATAAAGCTTCCATAAATTTCTAGTCATTTTGCAATCCTAAATCAAATGACTAGTGGTTTCCAAGTGAGTCTTGCAAAAAGAACAACTTAAATTAGTTGATATTCCTTTTTTCATTAAATTAGAAGCAATAGGAATAATATCCTAAATAATTTTCCATCCTATGGTTTTGAACTTTGGGAGAGCGTTTGTCCCCACAAAGCGTCCCACATGCTCTTGTACTCAACCTCATCAGATTGGGAATCTTCAAGATTCTTGATAATGCATCTCCCAAACTGATAAGCACTCTTCACCGAAAATATCACTTTTAAGGCTAAAATATCATTTTTGTCCTACACTTTACTTAGTGGATTTGTGGATTTCAATTTGTATAAATGATCAATTTGAGTTCTTGTACTTCTAATCGATTTTAGATTTAGTCCTTTGAAGTTAATTATTGTTGGAATTAGTTAAATAACGATTGTTAATGTCAAAATTTGGATAGGGAATAGAGTCCAACCTTCACGTGACAAGAATTGTAAATTTGTTTAAAGGAGAATATAACGAGACATATAAAAGAAAGGATAACCTACATACCAATATGATGCCTCCAATGCTTAAAGTCATAGAATAAAAAAGTTGAGCTAATATATTTATAGGAGCAGATGACTTCAGTTATCATAAATAAAGTTTTAGAGTTTAATCAAAAGAACCTTTCAACTCATCTAAACAGGGCATGCATCATTGTGCATCTTGCTAGATAAGGCCTTGGTTGTGGCTGAACACCTCCTCCGAGTCTTTATTTATTTATTTATTTATTATTTTTTTTTTTTTTAGTATACGAAGGACATTACCCATTAGTCATTTTTGTTAAGGGAAGCCGACCATATTGGCTTGAGCCAAGGCTCGAGCCACTCTCTCCCTTTGACACATTTTAGTCCTATAAGTTTTTTATTTTTTCTAATTTTTTTTTTTTTTTTTGTTTAATTTACTTATCCGAAGATAGTTTAAATGAGAACACAGTTCAGATTTTGGATTAATATATATGGAATGTATATTTATTTTAATATCAAATATTAAAATATATATATTATTCATAATGACCATCTAAGACAACTATAATTAAATAATATGTATATTTTAATGTCTTAAAATAAATATATTTAAATTATTTTAGCCTCCTCTAAATATTTTAGTTCTCATTTCCTTATTTGAATCTCATTCAAATTATGTGTACATCAATTTATTTAATGTATATTACACATTAGTGTATATATATAGAGGGATGTTTTCAAGTATAGAAAAATGGACCAAAATATTTACAAATATAACGAAATTGCACTGTCTATCTGCGATAAATGATAGACACAAATGATAATTTATCGTGGTTTATAAAAAATTAATTCTATTAGTCAATTTTCATTCATTAACTATATATCACTTCAATATAAACCTTGAGTTGCACTCTTATTCACTATAAGACCAAATTGTGTCCATTAATCTAATCATTATAAGCAAGTCGATTATTCACAAGTTATAGCTGGATCAAAAGTTCGTTTCCCATATAATTACATTTTGCACCTTAAGTATCATCGATAGTCTAATGAACAATTTGTTTAGGATTTAATTATAAACCAAGTCCCACTCAATTAACGAAGGGGTGAGACCTCCATGTTCAAATCTTAAAATCAGCATTAAGAATTAATCATCTACTTGTCCTATATTTCATCTCGTGAAATTATGTTCCCAGCTTTCTATTTTAGTCAAGGTCCAAAATGGCAGACTTATTAAATTGGTTACTAGGGTCATTTTCACACACAATAGGCGGAGGGGGTGTACACGAGTAGGATCATTTTCACACATAGATAAGAGAGTGTACACGAGTTGGGTTGAGAGAATTTTTTAGACCAACCTGACTACTTGATGAACATGGTCACCAACCCAACCTAACCCAACTTTTAAAATTTAAGTTGGGTTAGATCGGATTATCGGGTTGAGTTTGGACGGAACAAACGAGTCAACCAACGAGGGAGATGAGAGAAAGACAGGGAAAAAATATCTAAGAAAGATTGAAATGCACCCGATCATTGGAGTTTGTTGGACTCAACTCACCATCACAAATGGAAATCGGCGTTGAACGGTCGGAGGGAGATGGATTTAATTTGACAACTATGTAAGAGACGTGATGCAGATGACGAAGATCGATGGAGACGATGGTGAGAAGAAAGAGATCACAGGCGAAACTTGAGAGAAACAAAGTAAAAAAATGGAAATGTGAGGAGAAGACATAGAACGTCATGGAGGGAGATGGGAAGAATTAGAGACAAAGAGAGATGAAGGACGTGTGAATCAATGTGATGAGCGGCAGCGATGGTCAAGGGAAAGGTAAAGAAAACCCCCCAAAGTGTGTATATATTCATGCATATGTGTTAATAATATTACTATTTCTTATTGGAAATTTAAAAAATGTGATGGAGACCCAACCCAACTTGAAAAAGAAATATACAAAATTTAATTTAAACCAATTTTATATAAACTCATTATATAGAATGCTCCACTCACATGTCGTTCACGTGAACCATTTGGATCAAATCATTTCATAAATCAAATTCCTGAAAATCTTCTTGTTCAAACATCCAGATCATTTTATTATTGTATTTATAGTGTGAAATTCTTAGTATATAATATTATGTAAACTAGTTTTACAATTACTTCTTCAATTTTACAAATATGTAATCCTTTTATAAGTATATTATATCCACATACTTTGAAAAGAAAAAAAGTATTTCATTCACGTGTCTCGCAGAACAAAGATTTTAAGTTTTTTTTTTCTTTTCTTTTTCTTTATCAAGAAATACAAAAGCTTTAATTTTATTGATCAATAGTAAGGAAATATGTAGAAACAACTAAAGATATCATAGAGGCAATCAACAAACAAATTAAAGAGCCTTCTTTCTTTAACAATGATCGATGATCTTCATTAGACTGTCCTCCTTATTGATTTGAAAAATGTATATTTCCTCCTTTTTCCCTGTAAAATTAAACATTAAACTAGAGTAAATAAAACATTAAGCCGGAGTAAAATGTAAGTTAGAGAAGTAATTTATTGACTTATATATGTATTTGAAGCTCACCATAATTGGGTTGATAATAGAACACATATCTTAACCTAAAAATATGAAGGAGGCGGAGGTGACTTGTACATATATTTTATTGGTGGTGTTAGAGAGTAATAGATCGGTGGTGGTGGAGAGTAGTATACGGGTGGGGGAAGATAGTAATAGACCGGTGGAGGAGGAGATTTATAGACAGGAGGTGGAGGAGAGGGATAAACTGGTGACGGAGGAGATTTATAAACTGGAGGTGGAGGAGAGGGGTAAACTGGTGGCAGTGGAGATTTATATACGGGAGGAGGAGGAGAGGGGTAGACTGGAGGTGGAGGAGAGTAGTATACAGGAGGTGGAGGAGAAGGGTAGAATGGTGGTGGTGGAGATTTGTAGATAGGGGGTGGAGGAGAATTATAAACAGGTGGTGGAGGAGATTTATAAACGGGTGGAGGAGGAGAGTAATACACAGGAGGTGGAGGAGAGGGATAAACTGGTGGTGGTGGAGATTTATAAATAGGAGGTGGGGGAGAGGGGTAGACAGGTAGTGGAGGAGAATAGTAGATTGGTGGTGGAGGAGAGTAGTAAACGAACGGTGGAGGAAAGTAATAGACTGGGGGAGGGGGAGATTTATAGATAGGCGGTGGAGGAGAGGGGTAGATTGGTGGAGGAGGAGAGTAATATACGGGAGGTGGAGGAGATGGGTAGATTGGCGGTGGTGGAGATTTATAAACAGGAGGTGGAGGAGATGAGTAGACTGGTGGAGGAGGAGAGTAATACACTGGAGGTGGTGGAGATGGATAAACTGGTGGAGGAGGAGATTTATAGACGGGAGGGGGAGGAGAGGAGTAGACTGGTGGTGGAGGAGAGGAATAGACTGGTGGCGGAGGAGATTTATATACAGGAGGTGGAGGAGATTTGTATATAGGAGGTGGAGGAGAGGGGTACACTGGTGGTGGAGGAGATTTGTAAATGGGAGGTGGAGGAGATGGATATACTGGTGGCGGAGGAGAAGGGTAAACTGGTGGAGGAGGAGATTTGTAGACAGGAGGTGGAGGAGAGTAATATACAGGTGGTGGAGGAGATTTGTATAGAGGAGGTGGAGGAGAGGGGTAAACGGGTGGAGGAGGAGATTTGTAGACAAGAGGAGAGTAATACACGAGTGGAGGAGGAGATTTGTAGACAGGAGGTGGAGGAGAGAAGTAGATTGGTGGTGGAGGAGATTTATAAATTGGTGGTAGAGGTGTATAGTAAACCGGCCACGGCGGTGGTGGGGACTTATATGTAGAAGGTGGTGATGGAGAGAAATAGTAATAGTAGTCTCCAGCAATTGATGGCGGCAAGCTCAAAGCAACAATTAAAATTGCAGTTAGAAGGGAGGCAATTGAAGAACCCATATCTTTGCTTACAATTAGGGGTTGGGGTTCTACATTACCTTTATATAGACAAAATTTCCTTACCTCTTCAACTCGAAACCAAGTCATTGTGAATTGTAAAATAATAATAATAAAAAAAAAGATGATTATTACCTAACCAAAAGTGGACTTGGTAAAATATTATCAACAAGACAATGAAGAAAAACAAGATTGTATTTATGCAATTATAAGAAGTTGTTGAGTTGAAATTAATATAATTGACCAACGTTTGTTATGGTTCTGCAATGTTTTATTTTTATTACAAACCACAAATTTTGGATCTAACCTTTTTTTTTTTTTTTTTTTTTTTTTTTTTTTTTTTTTTTTAATATAGTTAAAATCAATTGGAGTGGCCGATTAAGAGCATTTCAATTGATCAACCTTAGTTCAAGTTGGAATTCAAAAATAATATGTGGTTGATTCTTTTGACTTGTTGTGAGTTCTCCCATCATCTTTGTAAAAATGAATAAACTAGTTTGAATTATTAACTAAATACATGAAATCAAGCTTCCTTTAATGTTAGAAAGGCTATTAAACTTGGTTTTTCTTTTTTATTTATTTATTTATTATTTGTCAACATATTAATTTTAGAATATATAATGGATTTTTTGAAAAAAAGTTAGCGTATCTAGAGTGTTAATTAACTTCTAAACTTGCAAAAATAAGGTTTAAAAGGTCGGTGTCTACGAAAATGTAGAAGTATTAATTTTGTGAAAATTGATGGAAATATAGATAAAATGTCAATATGAATGGACACTTCTGAAAAAGAAATTATACAACAATAAAAAAAATCTGAAAAATATTTAAATTGGTAAATAGTTATTACTTCCTTTTTCCTCTTCTCAACAATATATATATATATATACATTTGGATGTTTGTCCCCAAAATGTTTCTTAAGTCATTCATTTAATATTTTTTAGTATTATTCCATAAAATATTGCACTATCTTTGACAATTTGTGGATCAATTGAATCATATTGTAGTTTAAAAGCAAGTGCATGGCTAGCCATAATATACCAAGTCTATGATGTTGAAAATGTGATTTATTAATGTTAAAAATAAATATTCAAACTAGCAAATTTTTTTTTTATTTATTTTTATTGAGGTAGCAATTTAATAGGATATTTTGCTTATAATTTTAATAAATTTGAAGCTGAGAAGATATTTTGCTTATAATTTTAATAAATTTGAAGCCGAGAAGAGTAAGTTAATACCATCTATAAATTTGGCTTATATGAAAGAATAATAGTGGTGGATAGCAATATGATTTTCACACGCATGCACGAATGTTTAAAGATGGGCTCTTTTCAAATATAGCAAAAGGAACCAAAATATTTACAAATATAGCAAAAATTCATTGTCTATATGCGATAAATCACGATAGACTACTATCTGTGTCACGATAGACACAGATAGTAGTATATCGCGGTCTATCACAGATAGACGGTGTACTTTGCTATTAATTATAAATATTTTCAGCAGTTTTGTAATTTAAGATAATTTCTCTCTTAAATTTAATGAAAAAATAAATATATACGGTAAAATCACATAGTTTGAATTCAAAGTAATAAAAGGTGTTTAGTTTTTGTTTAAAGGCCATTTATATTATAAACAAATATGATTTGAATGTTGTTTTTAATCTCCATAAAAATTATGAAGAAAAATCAATACAATTTGATATTTCAGAAAATTAAATTTTATAAAAACTAAACAAAATCAGTACAATATATCTAAAATAAAATGTGAAAAAAAATATTTTTCCGAGTTCAATAATCTAAATATTTTCATATTGTTTCGAAG
Source organism: Citrullus mucosospermus (assembly GCA_030954485.1). NCBI lineage: Eukaryota > Viridiplantae > Streptophyta > Magnoliopsida > Cucurbitales > Cucurbitaceae > Citrullus > Citrullus mucosospermus. The sequence goes on along the minus strand of CM062063.1, from coordinate 9,217,655 downwards.
TTTTAATTTTAATTTCTAAGTAAAATATTAATATTTATGCTTAATCCATGTACATGTTTAAAAAATAATTATAATTTAAAATTTGTTTATTTATGAATGGTAAATTATGTTTCTAATTCGATTTCATTTCAAATATTTGGTTTCCTTCTAGTACTTTAACTAATCTTTATACTTAAATAATAATAACTTTTTGTAACCTTTCAGAGAAACTAAGGTGACTATTACCCTCATTTCATTTTAATCCTAATTTAATTAATTGAACTATCAATGACTCATAATTAAAAACAAAATAGGCATAGGTTAAAAAATTAAGATAAAATCTTATAGCCTTAATTTTTTTTTTATACAACAATTGCGAGGTAAAAGATTGAACCTCCGATCTCTAGGAGAGGAACGTATGCTAATACAATTGAGCCAAAATCTATTTGAACTCTCATAACCTTATTTACATATAGTATTGAAGTATAGATATAGGTCTCCAATTTTTTTATATATAACTTTGTACTACCTTTAAAAGTTTTTCTTCCTTAAGTTTTTGCAATTTTTTTACATGAACACAACCTTTTTCATACATGCATTACACACATATGTGAAATAATGCAACCACCCCTACCTAAATAGTCATATCTAATTAGCATTGATTGCATCTATTAGGCTTAACTGTCACATCCACTTAAAAAGTTGTAACACATCTTGAAGTGTTGAGTCCTATTAGCACAAATTGCAACTATTCAACCTAAACCTTCAATTTAGAAATATATAAATATATTTTGTAAACTGAAAATTGGAAAGGTTATATCTTATCTTGCATTTGTTGGGGGAAACAATATATAAAAATTAAATATCATTAGTAAACTAATTATACCTCAACTAGATACAATAATTACAGTAAGCACACTGTATACAAGCTTTGAAATTGAAATAACTAAAAACTTATAAAAACCTCAAAAACTTGTAGAGATTCAAAAGGTAGTTGAGGTATGCTTTTGATAAGCGATGTCCTTAAAACAATTATTTGCTTTGCACGGGCTGTAAGTAGACTACAACAATTGTCTTAGCAAGATACAATGACTAATTCGGTAGAATAACAGTCTTGAACTACTTTGATCTAGTAGAATTCTTGGATACTTGCTCTCAACCCAACTCAAGATCAAAAGAAAGAAAGAAAGGAGAGAAGAACTCTTCAAATTGGAATGAGATACTCCAAAAGAAGAAACAAGTTGTTATTTATAGGCTAGTGAATGACCAAATGTGTATGAGTGATAAACATATGATTTAGAGTGGTCTAGTGCAAACATACACTATCAAATTAATAGTAATGAATTAAACTTGGGAATATTCCAAGTATCGTATCCCAAGAGACTTGTTGTGCTTCAATTTGTTATAAGACAATACTAACAATACAAATTGATGGTAACAAGTGGAAATAAGTGAGATTTTGATTGTTTGTTGAATAATAAAGTAAATTGTATGACAAAAGAGATTTATAGTCAAGCTTCAACCTGCAGAGCCATGTGGTCGCATCAAGTTGACATCGACCCAACATGGACAGAAAACTACTTCTATTTAATCTTGTTTTATAAGTTTTTTTAGGAACTTAAGCAACTAATCCTATATTTCTATAACTAATTGAAACTTAGGTTGATTTATGCAATTTCTAAGTCATATGGTGTAACTTATATCTAAAGTTACATGACAACTGATGTCTAGGTTCTTAGTCCCGTATTCCTTTGTGAAATCCATTGTTATCTTAACCTTCTCAGTATTAAGACTCAACTAACAAGCTAAATTAAATGATGGGTTTAACTTAACAAGACAACAATTTAATCAACAAATGAAATAAAAAGGACAAAGTGAATTGATGTGATAGAATTAGCTCAAGCTAAATTGTCTTGGAGTATCCACATGACTAAATCCCTTAGGGCATTAGCTCATGGCTAAAGAAGAATGAATAAATTACATTAATGCAAAAGCTATGAGTTACAAGTGTAGATTATAAGAGTAGGAAGTAAAGAAATGTAAAAACAATAATTAATGAAATGAACAAGGGTTGGAAAAACAATAATATAAACCCCTTGAGCCAAAACCTCAAAGGCATTCTAGGATGGGTCCAACCTTTTTCCACAATGAATCCTCGTTCTACACACGCTCTCCCAAGTATGGAGGACCTAAAGATTATAGTTTTTCAGAGGAACTCTTATTCTTAAAGAATGTTTGGATGTATTTTGTGAGATCTCTTCTTAGGAGTTGAGATTGTTGAATAATGGAGTTTCCGATCCTTTATATAGCCCAAGGCAGGTGAGGAATGACCGAAATCCATGCCTTGAATGTTCTCCAGTAGTTTTAAAGCTTCAAAACTCCCGCAGACAAGAAACCATCAAGTTTGAACGACTGGGCGCGATTTGACCAAAAATAGGATTTTGATTCGGGCACATCAAACTCGCAATGCGAGCACATCACTATCCATTTTCTAGAAAATAGTAAAAACTTTGTAAAAGCTCATGAAATTGGTTCAAAACAATTTAAACTAACTTAAAGTAGTTCAAAGACAAGTGTTTGTTCAATTTACTAATTTTTAGGTCATTTTGGGGCCAAAATATCACGTGAAGCTTCTTTTTTACTTAAGAAAAGTAACAAAATATATGGCAAAATCATGCACTTTGTGACATTTATTAGCTATCAACTTAGTAACTCTAAAAAATAAAATGTATAAAATCAAATAAATACAAAATTGAAACATTTGTCAAATTTATCTCATTTGAGTTATTACTTAACCAAAATCAAATATAACCCATTCAAATTGAAGAAACTACAAAACTTGAAGCACAAACAGTCTCCAACCTTAGTGATTGTCTTGTATACTGATGTTGATTTAGGTTGTTTGTTAGGTTGCACATCATCAACATAAACCTCATGTCTTATTTTTTTAGCTTTAGTTTATCCAATAACTTGAAAACATCACGGTGTAATTAGATTCTCAAATAGAATTAAAAGTCCAATTTTTTTAGATACATATATTAATGACTATCACGTATGGACTTCTATTATCACATATATAAATTTTATGGTGATAGGAGTTTATCATTGATAGCCACTGACAAAATTTCACATAGGAATAAAAGTCTATCAATGACTGTTTCTAATAGATTTATTATCATTCACCCCTTTGTCATACACTCTTTTGGTACTTTTTTCTTCTTCATATTTTTTTCATCATTCTTCTCTTCACACTTACGTCGTTATACAAAAACTACAAATACAAAAAGTGAATGAAGTGTACATCTTTTTGTTTGAGGTATATATATATAAACTCCTTTGGGCCCTTTTTCTTTTTCCTAGCTTCTACTATTTGTTTTCCTTTGTTCTTTTTTGTTAAAACAAAGAATACAAAACAATAATTACTAATTACACTTGAAAAAGTGACTTTTACAATATGATCACAATTAGCATAAGAGATAAAAGTCTATCATTGATAGAAGCATCAATGATAAACTTTTATTAGCGATAGAAGTATATCATTAACATGTTTTAAGAAATAGGATTCTATCCTTAAAAAATAGGTGATAGGATTCCTATCTACTTTTTTTTCCCTCACATAGTTTACAATTACAATTGTTAAAAGTATATATATAAAAGTTTAGCAAACAACAATGAAAAAAATAGTTTATATATAACCTCGTGAGTAAATTCAAATTTAGTTATCTCAATTTATTTGGTTTTGATCTCCCTTAAATTTTGATTTGATTTGATTAAATATTTGAAAATTTTGGAATTTAAGAAGGAGAAGAAAGGACTCAAAGTCAATTCAGGGCCATTTTGAATATATAGACTGAATTATAAAAAAATACTCTTAAACTTCGTAATAACTTGTTTAAAAAAATACTCAACTTCTAGAAGTTTAAAAAATACCCTTACTATTATTAGTTTTAGATGAAAACCACTAGTGGTTTTGTTTCCAAAATATCCCATAAACTTTTAAAAGTATGTACCCTTAAACTTTAAAAGAAAAATAAATTAAAAGATACTCTTATTGACAAAAACGGTTAATATTTCATTGCAAAATAACTCTAAAATTTTAAAATAAAAATTTTAAAAATGCTCCTACCATTAATATAGTTATCAATTTGTTTGAAGTTTTCTTGATTTTGAAAAAAAAATCAGTATATGGTTGTTAACACACACTCAAGATACAAAAACTAATATTAGCAAAAAAAAAAAAAAAAAAATACAAAAACTGAAGTCCAACCTCATTAAAACATTTAGGAGGTATTGAGTTGGTTATTATAATTAGTAGTTATTATAGTTTGTAGGTTATAATAGTTTGTAATTTATAATAGCCTACGTTTGAGGTGTAGTTTATTATAGTAGGAGTTATAAAGTATGTGTTTGACGTGTAAACTATTTTACTTTCCTTTTAGTTTGAGTAGGAAATGACAAAAAAATTTTAACAAAAAGGGAAAGAGAGTATGAGTAGGAAATAGTAAAAGTTGTAACAAAAGAAATTTGAAATAGTAATATTAATTGTAGGTTATAATAGTTGGAAATACCAACTATTATAAGTTATAAACATGGAGTGGACTACCATCCACTTGGATTTGGGGCCTAAACACCTCCTTAAGTTCTAAGATTCCTAGGTGTCTCCGTTATTGTTTTTCTTCCTATATACCTTAACTATAGTGATCAATTTTATTTATTTTGTTTGAGATAAACAGATGTCAAACAATTAACAAAACAAAGAATAAGAGGATTTTATTTATTTATTTTTTGTTTGAGATAAACAAATGTCAAACAATTAACAAAATGAGGAGTAAGAGAATATTGAAGAAAACGAGAGAAAAAAGAGTAACTATAAACAAGTAAAATGGTATTAATGATTTATTTTTAACACAAAACACCCTCATCCAAAATTGACAATAAGAGTATTTTTGAACTGGGAAAGTTTAAGAGTATTTTCAACTTCATATTGACCTAGTGGTAAAAAAAGGAATATAATCTCAATAAATCTTATAATAGTGTGTGAGTTGTCATGTGAAATTAGTGGAGTCGTATAAGCTGGTGTTGACACTCCGAATATAAATAAAAAAAAAAAAAAATTATGTGCGGTAGTGGGAAAAATGAAAATTTTATAGTAAAAAAAATAGAAAAGAAATTAGGAAATCAGATTCCTCTCTCACGCAAACTCCCTCGCGGTAGCCCTATCTCACGCGTCATTTTCTCGCAGCTCTCTCGATATCACTCACTCTCGCGCCTCGCCCAGCCACCGCGCCGCCTCCTCCCTCCGACCACCGCTGCACCTCCATCCGACGTTCGTCCACAGGCCACAGTCGCACGCCGGTGAGCCCCTTTCCATCTCTATCATTCATTCATTCTTTCTCTCTCTCTAAGATATGTTTTCTGCTTAGAGTTGCCGCCGCCGCACCGTCAACAGCCGAGCGCCGCCTCGGTGATACGCCGCTCTTCGCCGGATTCTTGGATTTTGTGGTTAAGGTGATTTCCCCCAAGTTTTGGTGAAGTTTGAGTTTCTGTTGATTGGCCATTTAGTTTAGGCTTGATTTCAGTTTACCAATGACATTTAGATGTAATATTTGGAATTTGGAGGTTTTCGACGGACTAACAAAAGTAAAGGTTGATTTGGGTGATTTTTGGATAAGTATTGGATGTCGAAACCCTTTCTAATTCTTTAGGTTGCTGCAAATTGGGTTCTAACGCTTCAATTTTGGTGTTTGAATTAGGAACGTGCTTAAATTTACTGAGTCATTTGTAACAATGACTCGATAAGTCATGACGCCTTCATCCCCTTAGCTTCCATTTTGCATATGCTACCACTGCAGCTTTCCATGTGACATCTCAAAAGAATTTTCCATTTCCCTCTTGACAAAAATCCCTAATAAAAATGCATATTTCCAAATTAGAATCAACATTGGTACTTGTCAAAATCTGTTTCAAGCGATTCCTCAAGCTTATCGTGGCTTCTTAGGAAAGTAGAAAATTGAGCCGGGTGAATTATGCACTTCCGTTTCCTAATCCATTGGTTGCAGTTTTGGATTCTGATTCCTCGTCGCTATCAATTTCATCTGGCATAACCCGATTCTGGTGTCTTCTGTGATGCGAAAGAAAGATATTATAGCAGAAGCTAACGAGACCTTCCCTGCTCCTAGAAGGAAATGACTCAATGATATCATCCCAGAAAGTGTCTAAGCAAATGTAACATCTTCCCCCATCTTATCCAATTTCCATTGGAGGAATGCATTGCCCAATTGGAGGTTCAATCTGCGCCTTTTCTCAGCACTGTGAAATTTGACACAGCCAACCAAACTGGCATCCAAGGATCTTGCCTTCCTTTTCCAAAGGGTTCCCTTTCAACTAGATATCTGTTCCTTGCTATTATCAATGCCGCAAATGTGCACCTAGACCATTGAAATATATGTTGAATTTAAATGATTGTTTGAAATTGTCTATACTTGCATTTGAATAATATGGATTAAATTTTGGTTTGGTAATTTTCAATTTTCAATTATTTTTTGTCACTCATGTTTTGTTTCTATTTTTTAACCATGTAAATAATATGCTTTTGTCATTATGTTCATCCTCGTATGCTACATTCTCTCTCTCTCTTTTTTTCCCTTACATTTTCTGCTTCATCTCTCTTTAAACTTTTTTTCTGCATTTTTATGTACCGTGAAAGCTGTCATCTTTGCCTCTCATTTCTTTTTGATGTACAATCATAATTATAGTTTGTTTTCATTTACTCTATAGGGGGTCATGTTTGCCTTGGTACGTCTGGTTTGTATTTGTACTTTTAATAATTGGGCTAATTAGGCTAACTCTCTTAAAAAATTTTAGAGTACAATATTGTTGCTTGTTATGGACAAAATTTGCATTGTTGCATAACATTGAAAAATTGAGGGTTTAAACCCGTACTAATTTTAATTTGGCATCTACACCTTTTTCTGACATATATGTGTAGTACTCAATATGTATAGAACTCGTGACAAATCCTAATTTGAAACATTTTCTTGTAGCAGAAACAATGGGTCTACAATTATTTGATGGAAGTGATTCTGACAATGACAACTCAAAGATAGAAATTAATCGGGATTATGCTAAAAAGTTTGAGCATAATAAGAAGCGAGAGGATCTTCAACGCTTAGAGGAGCTAAAGAAGAAGGGTTTAATTGAAGACTCTGAATCAGAAAGCTCGGAATCTGAATCATCTTCCTCAGAGGAAGAAGATACTCAAAATTTTAGGAAGGACTTGGAGTTCTTCGATGCATTAATCAAGGTAAAGAAGCAGGATCCGGCCCTTAAACAGAAAGAGGCCAAACTTTTCGATTCAGATGATGACAGCCATGGCAAGGAAAGTAATGACGTCAAAGGTAGTTTAATAGAAAAGAAGAAAAGTAGTATGTATTTGAAAGATGTGGTAGCAAAACATTTGATCGAAGAGGGCCCTGAATTCAATGATGAGAAGACTAACATGGTGAAGGTTTATGATAAGGAGCAAGAAGAGATCCGCAAGGCATTCTTGGAGGCAGCCGAAGTGCAAGATGAAGATGAGGAAGAATTGTTGAAAGTGAAGGAGAGAGGTGTGGTGGAGGAGGAAAAGGATGAAGAATTTGAGAGGAAGTTGGATGAGTATTTTGGGGATGGGGATGACCAATTGGATGAAAATTCAAAGTTCTTGAAGGAGTATTTTAAGAATAAACTGTGGCGCAGTGAAGATGCAAAGGTTGGGGAGGAGGAGTTGAACATGCTGTCAGAGGATGAGGAAGAGATTGAAAAACAAGAGGAATATGAATACAGGTTCCAAGAAAATGTAGGAGATACCATTTGGGGGCATAATAGAACTGTTGAGGGGTCAGTTAGGAAAAAGAAGAACTCGAGGAAGGAGCAGAGAAAGAGTAAGGAAGAGAGAATGGAGATTGCAAGATTAGAGAGGGAGGAGGAGTTGAAGCATTTAAAAAATTTGAAGAAGGAGGAGGTAAAAGAGAAGCTTAGGAAGATTAGGGAGACAGCAGGACTTGGGGAGGACGAGAATTGCTTATTGGATATTAAAGATTTTGACGAGGATTTTGATCCAGAAGAGTATGACAGGATGATGAAACGGGCTTTTAGTGAAGAATATTATGAGAAAGAAGACATTGATCCTGGGTTTGGAAGTGATATGGATGATGAAGGTGATGGTGAGATTGAGAAACCTGATTTCGACAAAGAGGATGAGTTGCTTGGATTGCCAAAAGGGTGGGCTTCCTCTGAGTCAGGTGATGGCTTCTTAGCAGCTAGGCAAAGGAGTTTAAAGCATAAAATTGATAATGATATGAGTAATGAAGATAATGAAGAAGATGAAGAACAGGGCAACGAGGATGAAAAAAGCAAAAGAAAGAGGAAGCGTAAATTATCTCTGTACAAAAAGGCTAAAGAAGCCATGATGGAGGAATATTATAAATTAGATTACGAGGATACAGTTGGAGATTTGAAGACGAGGTTTAAGTACGCCAAAATACCACCTAATCGTTATGGATTGAGTACTGCTGAAATCCTGGCACTGGATGACAAGGAGTTGAATCAGTTTGTTTCTATGAAAAAGTTGGCCCCTTATAAGGAAGAATGGAAGATGCCAAATAGTACTAGACAGCGCCTGAAAATGAGGTCTAGGGAGCTCCTTAGAGGCAAACAATTTGGTGAGCAGAAAGATATCGTGAAGAAAAGGGTTAAAGATGGCTCCAACATGCACATTTTGGATGACAATGAGAATGACAAAGTACAAATTGAGGATCCGAATGTTGACAAGGGCAATTTATCTCGGAAAGCCAGGAGAAAACAACGTCAAGCTGAGCTTAAATTGTCTCACTTTAGGAACCTGGCATACGGCAAGACAACCTCGAAACCTAAGAAGAAATCAAAACACTGATCATTAGCAGGTGATTCTTGTCAATCATTAATGAGCTAACTTCTGTGTTTTATTTCTTATTTCTCCCCTGATTCTGGTCTTGTCTCAACATTTTGTGATGGTGTATCTGAATTTTGAATATAAAAAAAGGAAAAAGTAGCATACAAAGTAATGCAGGTTGATTCTTAGATTGATCGTCAGATTTTGGGCTTACGTTTTCTCTCCTTTTTTGAATCACATTTTAATTTTTGAGAATAACCTTCCAGTCAGTCCTTCACTGCTTATTATACTGTTAAAGCTTGAACCAAAAAGCTTTACTTTAGTAGATTTTGTGCTCGAACTGTTACTATTGTGATTATGTTGTTATACCCTTCTGGGTAAGCTTTCATTATTTTGGACTTGGATGATAGCCATTTGTAGAGTCTAATTTTATTCGGACAACCCAAATTAGGGATTCATTAGCTATAATTTCTGGAAGATTCTTGGTTTTGGAGGTTCGGATTTGGCGAAATGACAAAAAAAACTCGCCATTTTCAGAAATTGACTATGGAAATTTGCGAAGGAAAGATCTTCCTTCTACAACCTTGATGATTTTGAGAGGTGCCTTTGATTAACTACGAGTTCATTAACTATGAATTCACCTAGTGGTAAAAAAGAGCTAAGGATTTGATAAAGAACGGGTAGCAACTTATTTAGGATCGAATACTTTGTAAGTTTTTTGGACACTCAAATGTTGTAGAATTATTATTTAGCTTTTTTTTGGTCTTCCTTTTGTAATCTTGGCCATGAGACAATTGTTTAATATGATTTGCGGCTAATGCAAGTTCTTTCTAGCTTAGGAATAGGATTGAAACCCATTTGAACTAATTAGAACTTGTATTCTTTCTTGTTTACTTGCTGAATTTTTGGGGTTCTTTTGCACAATAACCTCTATGCTTCGAGTCTTTGAATGGTTTGGCCAATGTTTTGTCTATTTATATGCTTTGAATCATGGAATGATTTGGCCGATGTTTCATCTATTCATTGTTAGGCTAGAGATTCATAATTGGTACATGACATATAACTTTGCATGAATCCCCGATTAGCACAAATCAAAGCATGCTTGTGTGTAGATTAATGATCTTAGTGAAATCCCCTGTATTTAATGCAGATTTTTTTTTTTAATTTTAATTTTAATTTTTATAGATGCTATTCAACCTAATTGATAGAGCATCTACTTTAATTAAGAATTTAATTAATCAATTCAGGCTCTTGTGATTATGATTGCAGCAGAACCTAATTGATAGAGCATCTACTTTAATTAAGAATTTAATTAATCAATTCAGGCGCTTGTGATTATGATTGCACCAAGTTAGGCTAAGAACATTGGTTACAAGTAATAATCTTTATATTCTATGATCAATCAATTATTTGGGTCGATCCAATTTCATCAGCTAGGCTTTCTCTCAATTAGTAATTTGTTTACAATTCCTGCTATTTACATTCTTGCAATTTATTTTTCCTTGCTATTTAAATTCATTGCAAGCACACCAAAAAATCTCCGTCGGTTACCTTAAGAATTTTGAATTGTGGATTGACCCGACCAACTATTATTACAATTTTAGTTTGAGTCTAAAGTTTATAAGTCTTATATGGTAGGATGATAGAGGATTCAACAACTGTTTTCGGGCCTGTCAATGTTCATATGTTGCTCAATCTCAGTGATGGGTGAATTATGAACTTTTGCTTTTAAGAATTTGTCCCTTGATTTTCATAGGTGAGAGTGGCCATTGTAGCGACTTGACCAAACAAGGAGTAGAAAACATAATATCACAAGATAAAATTTATTCCTTTCCATATGGGATAAGTATACGAGTAGCTCTCTTAATTAAGTGCTGATTTGAGAACTTGAACAATGATACCAATCCTCTCACTAACCGAAGAGAAATTTAATTTATTGGTGGATCATAACAAATTGTGTTCATTAGAGGATTTGTGGTACTTAAGGTGCAAGATGTAATTACAAAGAAAAAACAGACTTTTCACCCAATTGTAATTATGAACAACTCGGAAAGGATTGATTTGCTAGCTCTTACAAACAATTAGGGATCAACTTAGTTAAAATAAAAGTCAAAATGTTCAAACATCAAATGAGGTAAAAACATATTTATTGTATTTGATGCACTAAATATCAAATAACATTATAATGTATTGCAAACATTGGAGAGAGAGAGAGTTGATTATTAAAACCACTAAGTTGTAAATGGTTTTATGGTAGCAAAACAAGGCTTAAAATAATCTTTTACTTCCCATTATTTTAACACACACCTAAAACGCTATGTGGGTTACAATAGCCCACTTAACCCACTTCAAATTAGAGCTCCAAACACCCTTTTATAGGTTAATCTAAGGAGTGTCTCCTCCAAGAGAAAAATTTTCTCAAATTCTCCCATCCATCTCCTTTCTTTCAAAGAGTCTTTCGAAAGCTTTTGTCATGTGTTCGATTCACAGCCAAAAAGACTTTATGATAAAGATTTGACGCATTGTAATTGTAGAATAAAGAGATTAAAGACCGGTTAGAATAATCTTCATAATTTTCTGAGATAAGTTTTGTTTGACCATTTAGTTTTTAGTTTAATTTAAAAAATAAATGTTTCAATATTTCCGCTGTGGTTTTGAACGGGATATGTAGATTTATTGTTAAATTTTTAGGTGCTTATGTTTGTGTCCATCATTCATAACTTTGATTAGATTGGTTATTTTATTATTTAGGTGAGTTGTGAAAGTTATGTGTGGAGGCAAAGTGGTCTTTTAGCTAATTGACTCAACAAATCATGTTTAAATCATGATTAGGATATTGTATGTATCATTTTTTGGATCTTAGCATTAACGAGATTTTTCATTTGTGTTGATGACCAATCTTCATCATCATCATTTTATGATGCAATTCTTGATCTAGGTTGGCATGTTAGTTATCTCCTTGCCTCCTAGGTCTTTGATCAAAAGGCACCTTCCCTAACTCTCCTTTGAAGTTGGGTTCGAAAGCTTTAGTAATTGATAATTATGGGTTCTCAATATCAAAAAGAGTTCCTAATTTTAAATTTTTAGAGTTTTCATATAATTTTATGCCTTTTATGTTTTACACATACATTTTATTTGTTTATCATATGCTGCATTTCAAATGTTATCTTAGCAACAATTTAGTGAATATTGGAAGTCTTTCCTTTTCTGATTAAAGCATTGGAAGTTACTTACTGAAGCTTTGGAATTAACCTTTTGGAAGAAAATATAAAATTTTCATATTTTCATTATAATCTAGAATTGAATATACAATAAACAGGAGGTGGTGGAGACTAGTAAACTGGAGGAGGAGGAGAATGGTAAATAGGAGGTGGAGGAGAGTAATAAACTGGAGGTGGCGGTGATTTGTACTCATACTTTACTTTTGGTGGTGGGGGAGATTGATAGATAGGAGGAAGAGGAGATTTGTAAACATAGTAAGGAGGTGGTGGAGAAGAATACACATAATTGGTAGCGATTACCGATTTCAAACTCAAAGTTGCCACCAAAATTGCTACTACTAGGTAGGCCATTGATGACCTAAATCTTCCCATCTTTGTTTTCCTCTCAATGGGGTTTTGGTTTTGCCTTAAAAAACAATGACTTTCTTCCCTTTATATAGCTTCCATTCCTTGCTCCTTCAAGGCTAGTTCATCAAATCATATGGTCAAGAAATTAATTAAAATACTTATCATTGCTCTACCTAATCTTGGTGGAAACATAGAATGCAATATGTTGACAAATGAGTCCGGCCAGCTTTATATTCAAATTTGGATTAGATAATTAATTTAAATAAATTTATAATTGAACCATTCTTCTTTTCTCTCATATATTGTTAATCAATTCAAAAGAAAAACCTACTTGTTCTTAAGTTGAAATTTTCTTCTTGTATTAATCGAACCTACTTTTCATAATTTATTAAGGAAAACTACAAATTTACATCAAAGGATGTATCAATTTAAGTTCTAAATAAATAATTTTATTAATTTAATTTTTGACCTTTTGTCTCAATTTACATCATCCTTCAAACTTAATTCGAAAAATATCGCTCAAAACATATAATTATTCCAATTAAACCTCTAATAGTTAAAAGTGAATCAATTTAGACAATTTGTTAAGATTATATTTGAAAAGCGTCCATGCATTTCTTTAAATGTCAGATTAATAAAATGGGCCGTTAGAATTGACAAAATTATTAGTTTAAGATTTAAATTGATATAATCTCAAAAGTTTAAGAGTGTAAATTGATATTTTCCTAATTTAAGAGATAATGGCACAAGATAAATACAATTTTTGAGAAGTCGAACATGCCTATCAACAAATTTGAAACTCTCACGTATATCAGTTATAAATACATGTATCAATCTAAACTTCCATGAGTGATATAGCTATATAGAATAAAAAGAAACAACGTAAAAATGTTTCAATAGGTGAATGAAAAAAAAATCGTAATCATTATGTTTTTCTAACATATGACATATTTACACAATCCTACCTCCCTCTTATTTATTGATTTTAAGACGATATTTAACCTTTATGAAGCTTTGACTTTGTTAAATTAATGATAGTTTGTTGTAAAATTTCCCTTTAACTTTACAAATCAAATCTGAATTTTCAAAATGTATACAATGTAGAAAACCTTCAAACTAGTAAAATTTAGCCAACATGTAAAATATTAATCTTAATTTCTTAAAATGAGAGATCTTTAAGAATGTGGATTATATTCACAAATATGTTTATATTCAATATTCACAAAACCCTAGAACATACAACATGCACATTTATAAAGATTAGGACAAGGTCATATATTTACAGCAAATTTTGTTTGGATCCCTAACGTACTCCTACATTTGGAGTTGAGAAAGTTTAAAAAATGATTTTAAAATAGTTTTGGAACGAGAAAGATTTGAAATGATCAGTATATTTAAATATTTTGTGATTTAATGGTAACTAGAAAAGAAATCAAATAAGAAATTTACTAATGAAGAATTTTAATTATGAATTACCAATAGAAAATTGAAATATAACAAAGTTAAATTAAGTAATTAACCTTTAAATTTAAACCGACTATTGAGTGAAAAATCTTGTTTTATGTAAAAATAATCACTCTTTCTTGTGAAAATGAACATTAGACGTCATTTAAAATTCCTCCAAATAAAGTACATTAAAAGAAAGTGATAGTTGCATTTAATAACTACATTGGTTTTTAATTTTTTTTTTCTTTTAAAAAGTAAAACTTACTTCCATCCATAAATTTCTTTATTTTACCATTAACTTAAATAAGTTTTGAAAACTAAAAAATAATCTTTAAATATATACTTTATATATTTTTTTATTAATAAATTAAAGCACATATGAAATATAATCTCGACTAGGCTAGCCAAAACAAGTACGTATATATACTCGAGTTGATATCGACAACCAAATAATGAAACGAAAAAGAATTATCCGTTAAATATATTCTTTTGTTCGTTTGAAACAAATCACATACGAAATAAGAACTCGAGTTCTTAATGTAAGAACCTCCATTTGTTCAACTTGTAGAGAAGAGTTAAGATTTGAGAATTTGGAAGATTGTTGGGAAATTAGACCGATTCCAACGAAACTAAATTAATAATCACCGACGCTTTGTGGTGATTAATCAGATTATAATATTTCTGAGGATCTTATTGTTTTTATTTGTTATTTTTGCATTGCAAGCTTAATTAACCCATAATTATATTTTTAAAGACACAAGAAGACAAAACAGTTCTGTCATTTCTTCTTTTGACTAATTTTACAGGTAAACTACAGCCGATATATTGTTCATTATTATAATTTCGTGAAAAAATGACAATTTTTAACCTTAAATGGGACAACATGTTTAAATTTTTTCCAAATTTTTCGGTTTCATCAAATTAATTTTGACTAGCTTTACGTTTTAATGTAGTTTTTCTTTTGTTAAAACACTTCTTACGTGTAGATGAATTATACAATATTTTGATCTATCTACATTTTTTAGAAGGAACAAATTTAGTTCTCCAATTTTATTAGGTAACCATTTATTATTCATACAATATTTTGACCTATGTACATTTTTTATTTTATTTATTTGTTTTTCAAATCAACCTAGGGCGTCTTTGGATTGCTTAAGGAAAAAGAGTGTTTTTAAAAAGTTTATTTTCGTTAAACACATTTTATAAAAACTATTAAAAAAAAACATATATATTTTTTTTTATTATACAAATAATAGTGTCTTAAATATCTTATTTCGTAAATATATATAAAAGCATATGTTCTACCAATTTTTAAAAAATGTGTTGGATTTTAAGTTATGTTATTATCTATTCATTTGATCATTTTTGGATGTACTAATATTTGTGAACATGAAAAAAAAAAAAGATACGTGAGATTAGGTTACAATTCATCAATAGTTAAGAAAGCACTATATTTTGCAAGTAAAAAAAAAAAAAAAAAAACTAGTTTTTGAATCTCATAATATTGCACAAAAAAACACATACCTAGGAGTGGTTATCGCGAATTATAAGTCATCACCATGATAACACACAAAAAATATTGTAAACTTAAATACATGCTTTCATTGTTCTTTGGGGTGTTTCGAATCTAGAGAATTATCTTCTTTTAGAGGAGAAAATTGATGATCATCTTTGATCTCCCACCACTATAGTGAAAAGAAAAAGGTAAAACATATTGTTTCTACACATTTGAGGATTATGCACTAACATGGTGTAATTTTTTTTTTTTTTTTTGTGTGTCAAGGAGGAAAAGTGAAAACCGTGTTGTCCCCTCACGGAAAGAAATCAAGCTTCTCTTAGGAAGCATTTTGTTTCTAAGTCTTTTTCACTCTTTGCAATCTTTGATACAAGGCTTAATGAGGAGACTATCTATATACTTGCCTATTGAGAAGAAATTTGACCTTGTGAAGATTTGGAAAAAATGGTATGTGTTGCCATTGAGATAGAAATGCAATTTCAAAAGAGATCTCAAGGTACATTATATATATAAAGTCTAATATCAATGCCAACACATTAGTGAAAAAAGTTAGTTTACCTACCATATTTGAGCATTTTAATAAGGTTGGAAATACTAAAGAGAAACTTGCTAATGTTGTACTTATGCATGGTAATAATGATGTGTTGCTACATTAGATTAGCAAGAAGTTTCATGATTATAATCTTACTACTACTGTCAAACCACTTATTCTTGGAGGAGCATGTGTTAATAGTAGTGGGGTAGAGAAAGTAGATAGTAGTGAACTTGAAACTTGAACACTTTGTGATGACATTTCTAGTATATCAGATTCAAAAGTAACATATGATCCTACCTCTTGTATTATTGCTTTCCAAAGAGGTTAAACTTTATGTGTGTGAGTTGAAAAGCAAAAGACATGAGACTGAGATAAAAGTAATAAAAATATATGAAGCAGAAAAGTGTGCATGCATAAATGAGAGATAAAAACATGTGAATGATACTCGGTCTAAATGAGAGAAAAAGTAAAAAATGTGAGTGAAAAAATTCGTGAGGTAAAATCCTTCTTGATTTCAAAACAAAACATTCAAGACCTTTTTAGCAAAAGAGTTTTTGTTTGATAGGTAAGCTTTAACCAAGTTTGCTTTGTTTTTCTTTAAGTTTTTGTAGGATGTTAAAACATTGCCTTTGAAATAAACCTCAAAGACTAACCCCTCGTTCTTTCCATGGTAAACATTTAAATGAGATTTGGAAGGACCGCTATTCTTTTCAAAATAGATAAAATCCAAGACAATGTCAACCTTGAACGTCTCATGACTTGCTTTACAAGGGAGATTATCCATTGGCCACCGTCAACAACTACTGTTACCACACTTCGATGACATATTCTGACGACCACCTTTACGTAGCCAACTTTGACGACCAACTCCGGGCTCCAACAACCACCCTCGATAACAATTTCGTGCGACCAAATTCGACGACCACCTTTGCACAAGCAACTCAGACAACATACTCCGACAGCCACCTTTCCTGCGGCCAACTCTGATGACTAACTCAAGGTCTTAGCAACTACCTCGAACAAAAACTCGATCTAGCGACCAACTCCAATGAACACCTTCACACAAGCAATTCTAACGACATACTCTGACTACCACCTTCTCTAAAGAGGAGTGTGATTGAAACCACGAGCAATGAGACATTTGTTCCGACCTACCTGACATGTCATGCGATTGAAGTGATGGGCAACAAAAGATGGTGAGAGGGATTCGAGATGTTGAGAATGACCTAGTCACTATAGGGATCACACTTTAGATTTATTAAAAAGGGTAAAATAGGAATACAAAAGAAATTAAAATATGAATTGGATTATTTTGCTATATTTTCAAAATCACAAACCTCGAAGACATATTTCCAAAATACCTAATCTATTTTGCCACCCAATTTTTCTATTTGGAATATGACATGTCTTTGGGTATGTAAATAAAATTGTTATGCAATTGAGTGTTCAAATTGTGTAGTGAAAATATGTTACATTTTTCAAAAAGGAAAAACAAAAAGTTCAATTGTTTTAAGCTTCATCAGTGTTCATAATTGAGAGTTAAGTGGTTGTGAAAAGTTTTTGTTTGTTTGAAATATGCTTGGTGTTTACGAATGGAATAAAAATGTTCCGTAATTGAGTATTCAAAAATTGAATTCAAAATTTATGTGTAGTATATGTTTACTTTGTAGTAATTTGTTATGCTTTAAGATTGAGGAAAAAAATAAAACATTTTTTAGTGGTTTTTTTTTTTTTTGAAAAATATGTGTATAGTTGGATTGGAAAAAAAAAAGCAAAAAAAAAAAAAAAAAAGAAAAATCAAGACTTAATCAATTTCGTTTAGAAAAACTAAACTGCAAACATCGACTTTCTGACTCAATTATAACTCCAAACACAAACAATTTAACTCCACAAAAAATTTAATTCTCCAAGCAATAATTACCAATTGAACTCAACTCTACACATCAAATGACCGCTTGGCATTTCTATTTACAGCATACTTCTTACAGTCTTTGTTGACAGTAAGAATTGTCTATACATAAAGATGAGTCCGATTACGTGCCGTCGGCAAAAGCAGTGACCTTAGTTGCTGCTACGAATAAACAATTGGCAAGAGGTACCTATTAAAGACGATACAAAGAACTGTCGGCAAATTAAATAAGCTTATTCTGTTCATAGTTTGTGTGCCATGCATGTTGCCAAACAAATTAAAGCTTCTGCCAGTGAAATTGTTTTAACGTCGGCAAATTAAAAACACTTTCTTCCAACAATTTTTTTACGTTAAAAGAGATGTGTCGGGGAAAGGTAAAATTCTTGTCATGAAGGTAGCTGGTGAGACTAGGGATGGTACATGACTAAGATGTTTCTCCAACAATAGTTTAAATCATTAGTAAAATAATAGTTTGAAGGAGGTTCGTGATCACTTAGGCCCATTTCTTACCTTTAGAAAACTAAAAATGTTACTAATAAAATCTTCGATATCAAATAGACATCCACCTCAAACTTTAGAAACAATAATAATATTTCGAAATAAATATATGAAATTGTAATTTTATTTCAAGTAAAATAGATCTTAAGATAATAATTTCAAATTGTCAAATCAAGTATTACTAATACATATAGCATGTGTTAGATATAAAAAAGGTCTATGATTTGAATCGTTCTTTCCTTACTCAACTCGAAAATAATAATAATAATAATTAATCAATGAAATGACGGGAATAGAATATAGTCATTTAAAAATTAAAAAAAAAATCATGAATTAAAATGAAAAATTTAAAAGTCTAAAACAATATTTTAAAACTTAAAAACTTAAGGTCTAGTTTAGTAATCATTTTTTTTTCTTTTAAAAATAAATGCTACAAACGTCACTTTCATATATTGGTTGATATATATATTGTCTAGATTTTAGGTATGTTAAAAGAAAAATTAAAGTCAAAATTTGAAAACTAAATAAAGTAGTTTTAGTTTTTGAAAATTGGTTAAGAGTTCAATTATCATTATAGAAAATATGAAAACCACAAGTAAGAAATTGTATAACAACAACCAAAGTTTTCAAAAATAAAAAACAAAAAATATTACTAAATGCAATCTAAAATAGAAAAAAAATGCTAGAATTTATAAATGTGAATTATAAAAATATTTGATTATTAAACACCATTTTATTTTTGAAAAATTCATTTGGCAAAAAAAGTCAAATAGATACTGAGAAAAGTAAAAGTTAGGACTAACAAGTAAACACCAACGTAATGTAGATGAAGTTGGAAATAATAAAAAATATTAGAATATTTAACGAATAATAGAGACATATTAAAAAATATATTTTATTATATGGTCAAATAAAATAAAAATAAGAAAGATTGGGTGTTAGGTTTGGATTTTGTTATAGTTATATGATAAATTAATGCATGCATTTGAAGGACCGACGTGATCCTATATTCTATACCATACTTTTTAACAATATTATTTTGAGGGGAAAGAATTTTTTTTTTTAATATAAAAGGGTCCATTTCAACAATAAACTCCATGCAACAAGCAAACCTATTAATATATTCTAAAAGAAAGTAAAAAATAAAATATTATTGCTGCTTAGTTTTTAGGTGGACACCATTCTATTTCTAATAGCAAACATCGTTCGCTCCTCTACAACAAAATTTTGGTCCTTTCGGGTTTTATTCATTTTTTAAGTTTTGAAGACAATTATGGTGTAAAATTTCGATCTAAATCTTGAAATTTTGAACACCTCAAAATTTCGTTCGGAAAGAATTTCGATTTTTCTCCTATTTCAACAAAATTTTGAGAAATCTCAAATTTTTTATTTTTTTTAATAAAAGAATTAGCTATATTAACTTAGATCAAGCTTTTTCAATTTTATAGTCTTGATTATTCACATATTAATGTCATTTCCAACTGAAAATGAAATAACCATGACATATCACCAAAAATGTCCACGAAATCAAGCAACCGATAGATATTAGAGGGTAACATCGTTTTTCCTGAAAATCCACTTTTTATTACTGATATCGTAAACAATATATTGTTTTATGGATATATCTATAGTAGCTCAACAAAATCATGGACATATAGCTAACTTATCATTGATATGCACGGCCAAAGCATTGTTTTCTCGATATGTTGTTTTTTCCATCTTTTCTCAATTTTCAACTCTTTAAATGTGTTAACTTTTTTCACTTCAACTTTATTTTTAATCCAAAACTTTTATTTTCAAAGAAATTGAATTTAAAAAAAAACCACAAGAAAGAACCTATATTTATTTTTAACCTCATTAAAAAAAAAAGATCATTGAATTTTCACATCATTCCACCTCAAAATTGAATTGATATATGTGAGTTTTGTTTCTTTTACCATCAAATATTTGATGTTATTTTGTGATTATTTTTTCCTTTCTTTTCTAAATTTCTACTCTCACATCGACATTTACGCATACATTTACAATATACATCTAAATATTATCTTACTTTACATAAATGATGATTAAAAATGGTCAATTACAGTCTAATTAACCCACAAAGTTAGCAAGTTTCATTTACCAATTATAACAATTTCCATTAATTTCTATAAAATTTTTTAAAATTTTTATCAATATCAGTATTTCCATTTATATTTTTATAAAATTGGAACCTCAATAAAACATCGATATTTTGGCCCTTGAATACAACCTGAGTGGAGAGATTAAAACCATTTTGATATGTGCATATTATTATTGTTTTCAAGTTATGATGAAGCATAAATTAAGTACGTAACTACAATTTTGGTCTCAAATTTAGATTGTTTTGTCCAAATATTTCATATAAATAATTAAATTCATAAATAGTAATTAAATTAATAAATAAACATGTAAATGTTGATTCAATTGTTATAATCAATAGATGTGGAAACTTGGATAGAAATATTGGCACCAATATTTTGCTTTGAAGTATTTGTAGTAAATGGTTGGAACCAAATTAAAATATTTATAAATATAGTAAATATTATAAAAAGATGGCAAACATAGTAATCAGGTTTTCTTTTATATTTGAATTTTGTTTGACTAAAATTTTGTTCGACTAAAATATTCATATGTGATATCAGTGAGCCAATGATATGTTATTTTGAATCTAAAGAGTCGTCCCTACTCACATTCCCCTATTTTCTTACCTAAGACATTTTAGAATTCTTACAAGATTCTCGACGGGAATGCAGTGAGCCCCATTTTCCATTACACTGAAACATTTTTATAACTAAAGTGAGGAGAGGATTGTTCGACGAGATTTTCGAAGAAGATGTAATTCGTGGAACTTGAACTTCATATTTGTATTAATTTGAGTTTTGTGAGTACAATTTCTAATATATTTAATCCTTTGATTCTTTCTCTCCAAAAGTAAACCCGTGCGGCTTGAATTCTTGAGATCTTCTATGAAGCTTTTCTCTCAAGGTCTTCAACTCCAGAGTCTTCAATCTTTGGATCTTTGAATCTTTAGCTTCTTTGGAGCTTCAATCTTCAGAGCTTGTGAGCTTGGGAGCTTCGGTCTTTAGATCTTCAGCTTCGGCCTTCAATTCTTCAGAATCCGGACTTCCAGAGCTTCAATACTTTTCTTCACTCTCCAAAAGGATCCCCCTCAATGAAGAGATAAAGCCTCTATTTATAGAGTTTCTATGGGCCTTCATGGGCTTGGGCCCAATTGCTTTTTTGGGCCTCCAAAAATTGGGATTGGGCTTGGGCCCAATTTCTTTTGGGCCTCCAAAAATTGGGATTGGGCTTGGGCCCAATATCTTCTTTGGCCCAAAAAAAATTCACCATGGACTTGAGTTGGGTTAAGCTCTTAACCCGAGCCCTTTTAATTGCTCGGCCCAATCTGATTTATAAATTCCACAACGCATTTGGACTCATGATGACGTGGCGAAATTTGGTTGGCCGAAATTTCTCATTCAACAAATGCCCCCTTTTCGAGATTTTTGCACGTGTATGAGTGGATGAATCTCGAAAAAGAAGATGAAGTTGGAATCAAAATGCAAATTACTACGTTCTTGATTTTGACTCTACTGGATATGTCAATTTAATCAGACTTATGCATTTAGTACATAAATTTGATTCAAATTCTGCGTATCTGACACACGCTTTTTGGCAACTTATCAAAACATGAATTTGTAGTCAAATGTTTTGATTTTTTAATGTTAACGACATCTCCAATTTAAACTCTAGCAAAATCCGTGCTCTACTTAATTCAAAACTGAATTTGGAGTTAAGTTGAATTTCTATCCAATATGTCTTAATTGAATGTGGGATAGAATTTTGGGATAAATTTGATTTTTAATCGATTTTAGTTAAAAATTTAGAATATGCCCAAATTTTGACTTGAGAGAGAGATTTGGTTTTGGATATAATTTGAGCTTAATCCAAATTTTGGTTTGGATTTGGATCTCATTCTAATTTATACCCATATTTTGAGCTAAGAAGCGAGAGTTTACCCCAATTTTGACTTTGAATATGATTTGATTTTATTCCACACCCGATTTGGGGATATGATTTGGGATTAAATCGATTTTTGATTTAAGAAGTATTTAATTTTGGAATATAATTTGCATACAACCCAAAATTTTATTTGAATTTGAATTGAGATTTGTGTTTGGGATTTGGAAGAATTTTAAACTAAGATTTGGATCAAATCTTAGTTTAAGAAGTTAAACTAAGATTTTTTAGGAGTTTGGGATTCCTAAATTCGTTTGGATTTCAAAAGAAAATAGTAAAAACTCCCCAAATCGCGCGGGTCCTTTGGCTATATATATATACCCGGAAGTCCCTCTTGTATTCCATCATTCCTAAGTGGCTCAACTTCACTGCTACAGCTTCAGCCTCGGACGCCGCCGGAATACCCCCGCTGCTGTTTACCGGAAGCCGTGAACGCCGATTTCCGAAGTGCATCGTTGTTGTGTTCAATTCCGTCATCGGGTAATCCATCCTACCGAAGCTTCGTCGACCACCGCGGTTTATATAGTATGGGTCTGAGGGTCGGAGTTAAAACGGGTTGCGTCGGTGAGGCGAGACAGCGTGAAATCGAATGTCGTGAAGCAGACTGAGCGAGAGAGCGAGAGAGACCAAGTGAGACAGAGAGTGCAAGACAGCGGGAGGGCGAGACGGCGGGACTTGAGCAAGAGTGAGCGAGAGTTGAGCGAGTGAGCGAGACTCCGGGAGTTGAGCGAGAGTCTAAGAGTTGAGCGACCTTTTTTTTTTTTTTTTTTTTTTTTTTTAATCATTTACTCCCCTCATTTGCAGGCTACCTTGCATCTCAACAGAACTCTTTTTTTTTTGGGGTTCGCAAACCTTCTTGTCAACGATTGATTTGACGTATCCACTGCGGACTCGGTGTGTGATGACTTGATTCATTAATTTGTCATCCCTCTGTTGCTTTAGTGCATGAAGATTTGAGTAACTGACTCACCTCCTTTTTGCTGCCTCGACAAGATTTGAATTGCTGATCTGCCGTCTCCCTACAGGTAAGGATGACCCCGGAGCTTTGAACTATTGAGTTAAGGACGAGCTTGGGAAGATCTTAGCGGCTATAGCTCGCCGTCACCCTACAGATAGGGATGACCCTAGGTCTCTGAACTATTGAGTTAGGGATGAGACCAAGAAGATCTTAACGATTTGAAAGTCTTAGCGACTGAAACTCGCCGTCACCCTACAGGTAGAAATGACCCTAGATATCTGAACTATTGAGTTAGGGATGAGACCAGGAAGATCTTAACGATTTGAAGGTCTTAACGACTGAAACTCGCCGTCACCCTACAGGTAGGGATGACCCTGGATATCTGAACTATTAAGTTAGGGATGAGACCAGGAAGATCTTAACGATTTAAAGGTCTTAGCGACTGAAACTCGCCGTCACCCTACAGGTAGGGATGACCCTGGATATCTGAACTATTGAGTTAGGGATGAGACCAGAAAGATCTTAACAATTTGAAGGTCTTAGCGACTGAAACTCGCCGTCACCCTACAGGTAGGGATGACCCTGGATATCTGAACTATTGAGTTAGGGATGAGACCAGGAAGATCTTAACAATTTGAAGGTCTTAGCGACTGAAACTCGTCATTACCCTACAGGTAGGGATGACCCTGGATATCTGAACTATTGAGATAGGGATGAGACCAGGAAGATCTTAGTGATTTGGATCTTAAGCCTGGGAGCGCCTAAGGGTGGTGATGTTGCAGTGTCAATATCGGGGGCAGAAATTATTATATATTTTTTTTGAATATGTTCACGTCTGTTTCACTTTGATGCCTCTGTTTCTTCTAGATCGGGTAATTAAGATCTAACTTCTTATGGTGACATTTTTCTTGCAGGATAATGGTTTACTTTGCGGAGCATGTCTTGTCTAAAAAAGCACAACTCGTAATCCTTGCAAAGAGGCACCAGCCTATACAGAGTGGACTTACCTTTACTGTGGAGGCTCCCCTAACTGGTTTATTTTCGGATGTTTGGCCAGAACTGGATGATGATATGACCTTCCCCGAGTTATCTGTTGAGGTGCCTTTTCATCAGGGGGAAAAGGTGTGGATCTTAAGGTCGCCGATTCATGACACGGCCCCTTCCTCGGATCCATTGTTAACTCTCTGGCGGCGCATGCTAGAAGGTGAGACCCGTTGGAGCACCGTTGTGAAGGTCCCAGGTGAATTCACTTTTACCGACTGCTATTGGGAATGGTTGGAGCTCGTAGTTAGCCGAAATGAACGATTTCTTCACGACGTTCATTTGTTTAATGTTGTGATGGCCTCTTCATATACATATGATCGTAATAACGATGTGGTTCGGGCTTTTTGTGAGGCTTGGTGTCCGTCTACTAACACTCTCCATACCATGGCGGGGGAAGTATCCATTTCTTTATGGGACCTATGGTCGCTTGGGGGTCTTCCGATCAGGGGGACTTTGTATGAGGAGGTCATTCCTTGCTATAAAGAATTGACTGGCGCGCGAGAGAAGAGAAGATATCTCCCAAAGACTTGTGAGCATCTATTTACAGCCTATCATTCGATAGTTTGCTCCCAGAGGGAGGACCGTGCATCATCCTCAAAAAACGACTCCCAAGTAACTATAAGTTCTTGGATTTCGTTTTGGTTTCTTGGGGTTCGAAAGTATGATAAACCTCCTGCACGAAAACAAAGGAAGGCTTCCCGCTCTTTGTCCACTCATAACCCGGATGGTGCAAAAATCAAGTATCGAGGCTGGTCGACTAGGGAAAATATGCGGTTCAAAGAACTTGGAATAGAAGACACCTTCAAAGACAAAACATACCTAGCCGCTTTCTTGTCCTGTTGGCTGTGTCTTTTCGTGTTCCCGCAAAATGGAGCTTTTCTTCGTCCAGGAGTTTTTAAAGTTGCTAGCACGATGGCTGATGGAAAATCTTACAGCCTTGGTATTCCAATCCTAGCCAATATATATTATGGTTTAGGGCTGATCACTAAAGCTACCAACCCAATTGGACGTATGGACTTTCACTTCCCTATGCATTATGTCCACGGCTGGCTGGCCCACTACTTCAACACACATTACCTTGTTCCTGTGGATGTGCGGGGTCCTAAGATGGCCAATTTTTCTGGAGAAGGTGGCTTGATCTATTTCGGGGAATACGAAGCTCGAGAGTTAATCCATAGAGGTGCAAACATCCAATGACATGTAACTATCCAGGGTCGAAATAGGCATGAGCGTTTGGTTGATGATAATAACTTATCGTCCCAACATTCTTATCAAATTTCCAGCATGCGAACCGGTTATGTATCATCCCAGTATGGAGATACCTTGATACTGGAATCATACAGTCCTTATCAATTTGGGCGGCAGTTTGGTTTTTATCAAGACACTCCTAATGATATAGGGGGTATGCCCCTACAGCTACACTTAATAACCACTTGTATTACTTCCGGGTTTGTACGAGGCTTAACACATTATCCCAAGTGTTCTTACCAGCTCGCAAGTTGGAGCCACGTAACCATGTTACGTCACAATACCGAGACTGGAGGCTGTCAAAACATGGGAGTTATTTTGAGGATAACATTCATCAACTTGTAAGTAATGCTACTCCTCCCTCGTCGCAACCTTGACTACCCAAGAATAAAGGGGCTAACCAAGCTGGCAAACAACTTCGTCTTATTGAAGAAGCGATTTGCCCCCCTCCAAATGATGATGTCATTCATGTAGAAGCGAGTCACGGTAGTACCAGTGATCATCATTGGAAGAGACCCCCGAAGAAGATGAAAGGATCATGTGATAATAATTTTTTTGAAGGGGTCCCTAAGGCTTCAGGACTCCCTAGTGCAATTATACCGTTGGTATGCATGCTTTCTGTTCAACTTATCTTTTTTTTTTTCTTTTTTTTTTATCATGTAATTTATTTTTATATTATTTTTTTTTGGCAGTCTCCCTTGAGTCCGCACCTTCAAGAGCTTGCGGAGCCAAACAGCGAAGAATCTTTGATGGGGCCTTATAATTTAGACTCATCCATGGACAAGGTTGGTACTTCTACATTACCAGTAGCTGAAACAATTGAATCGGCCTTGCGACCTCGTGCCATTTTAGAGGACGTTCGACGCGGCAAAATGAAAGTAGGTAGTGAGAGCGTTAGAGTTTTAAACTTTCCACTTGAAGAAGTTGGTTGTTCTAAAGCCCTTTTCATAGAGAAAGTCATGCCTCCTCCTGGTCCGCTAAGAATTTCGGAACCGACTCAACACGTCTGTAAAGAGACAAATGTTGGGAATCCCGAGGCTTCTCTATACTGTGGCGATGTAGTAGTTTCGAATTTTTATCGACAAGCAGCGTTATCTCTGTGGAAAAGCATTCGGGATAAAATTGTGCGTACTCCATTTGAGCGAGTTTCGGATCTCAGGTCGGAAGTCACGAAGGTATTCTATGGTATTTCAAAGGTTCATGCAGAGAATTTGACTCCGCTTTAGGAGTTTGTGGAGAGTTTCAATTTGCAACAGTCCTCTTATTCCGCGCAATTATCTTCAACCGACAAAGATCATCAATTGGGGGAGAAAACATCTCGTATGAAAGAAACCCTTACTTTGATCGACCAAATGCGAGGAGAAGATCAAACCATTCGAGAGCGGGTTGCGCAGTTAGCCTCCGAAAAGGAGGAATTAGAAGCTAGACTTCGAGAGGTCAAAGCCGAATATGGGAAACTTTTGAGTCTGTGTGATGAGAAGAAGGAGGCCTTAGACAAAAGGGAACTTGAAGTCGCCCAGATGAGAGAAGAAATCAACACTCTTGAGTGCACTCCTACTATAACCGAGGAAGGTGTCGAGGCTTTTGCTACAGTTCGGGACAATATGGAAACTGCACGCAAAGAGTTGAAGAACTTCAAGTGGAGACTTTAAAAATTTTATTTATTTATTTATTTATTATTATTTATTTATTGTTTTTTTTTCATATGTACCCACCGGGATTCAGATTTAATGAAATATATATTTTTTTTGATGTGACTGCACTTAATAAATTTTAAGCTGCCTACGTACCCTTTTATAATAACGCGATCAAGTCATTACATAGTTCATTTGGAATATGTTTTATATATATATAGCCGTTCGCCTTTAAGCTCATGCGGGCCAAGAGCATATACATCAATTTTTTTTTTCTATCATATAACGCTAAGCATAAAATTTTTAAGGAACTTGCCATTGATTGGGCCGATTCTTAATCCATCTTGGTCAACGATCTTGTACGCTCCGTTTGTATAGACTTCTTTAACAACATAGGGTCCGTCCCATTTAGGTGTGAACTTATTCCTTGTATGTCTCGTTGTGATGATAGGTCTTCTTACAGCAAGTACTAAATCACCAATCTGAAATGATCGAGTCTTCACATGTTTGTCGAAAGCTTTAGACATTCGTGCTTGATAACATTCCAATGTCTGTTGAGCTTTGAGTCTCTTCTCATCAAGTGCTTCTAGCTTTTGAAGACGTAATTTGGCATTGTCTTCAGTAGTTAATCCTTCTTGAATCGCCATTCTTTGAGTGATGGAATTTCCCTCTAATGGGAGAACGGCTTCCACTCCATAAACCAGAGAGTATGGTGTGACGCCTTTGGGGGTGCGATGGGTAGTTCGGTAAGCCCATAGGACTTCCTCGATCTTTTCCTGCCAATCTCTTTTCGTCTTAGAGACTACCTTTTTTAGCAGATTACATAAAGTCTTATTGAATGCTTCTGCCAGTCCATTTGCTGCGGCATTGTACATAGAAGACTTGTACTGTTTAAATTTAACTTTTCGCACAATTTGTCCATCAGACTATTAACAAACTGTCTTCCATTATCTGTGACAATACGATGAGGGATCCCATATCGATAAATGATGTGCGTACGAACAAAACTTATGATGTTTTCTTTTTTTGCTTCTCTTAAAGGCACAGCTTCAGCCCACCTTGAAAAGTAATCTGTTTCAGCAAGAATATAAGAGTGTCCGCTTGACGACTTAGGTGTTATAGGTCCTACCAGATCAAGTCCCCAAGCTTCGAATGGCCAGGAAGCTACTGTCAGGTGAAGAGGCTCTGGCGGCTGATGTATAAAATTTGCATAGAATTGACAAGCTTCGCATCGCTTTGCATACTGCATGGAGTCATGCACCATTGTGGGCCAGTAATAGCCCATTCTTTTCAATTGATGCTGGAGTTTTGGTCCGGACTGATGAGCGCCACAGACCCCTGAATGTGCTTCATCTAGGACTCGTGCAGATTCTTCTTTCCCTAAACATCGAAGAAATAGACCCTTATATGAGCATCGATAGAGTGTATCATTGTAATAGATAAATCTGGCAGCTCTTCTTCGTATCTCAATCTTATGTCGCGGGTCTGTGGGAAGCTTCTCGTGTTGTAGGTAATTTATAATACAGTGTCGCCAGTCCTCCTCTTTGATCACGAAAACAGATATGGTATCAGTTTCTTCATGTTGTTCTTTGATTGGTGGAATGACCCACTTTTGACAAAGAGAGATATTTATTGGAATGTCGTTCGCAATTGCCAAAGCAGTAGCAAGATTTGCAAGTGCATCGAATTTCCTATTCTCTGACCTTGGTATATGTTCAAGTATTATACCCTCAAACTTATCCATCAGCCTCTTAGCAAGGATAAAGTAAGACTTTAAGTCCTCATGTTTCACATCATACCGGTGTGAGAGCTGATTTATAATTAGCTTTGAGTCGCCATAAATTTCAATGTATGTTATCCCCATATCCAAAGCTATTTGTAGACCGATGATGAGTGCTTGATATTCAGCAACGTTATTTGAACATAGCTCACTGAGCGTGAAGCTATATGGTAACATGTGCTTTTCCGGGGAAATGAAGATGATGCCGACGCCTGCTCCACTTCTTCGAGCTGCGCCATCAAAGTACATGGTCCACGGCTCCATGATTTCGGCGTAAAATACTTCTTCGTCGGGCAAATCTTCACATAGTTCCCAATCTGATGGGATCAGATGATTAGCCAAAAAATCTGCTAGTGCCTGACCCTTCACTGCCTTTTGAGGTACATACACTATGTCATATTGTTGAAGTATAACTGCCCATTTAGCGAGGCGTCCCGAGATGACTGGCCTAGATAGGATGTACTTGATTGGGTCGGCTTTTGCTACCAAGTGTACCGTGAAGGCTTGCATGTAGTGTCTCAACTTGTCTATTGCGAAGAACAAAGAAAGACAAATTTTCTCAATTAGAGAATAATTTAGTTTGGCTCCAGTCAAGGTTCTACTTAAATAGTAGAGCGCGCGTTCCTTACCTCTCTCCTTTTCTTGTGCGAGTAATGCTCCAATCGATCTTTCTTGTGCAGCTATGTATAATATCAACGGTTTTTCAGCAGTCGGTGCGCTCAAGACCGAGGGGCTGAGCAAATACTTTTTTATACTGTCAAACGCATTTTGACATGCCTGATCCCATTCAAACACTGTATCTTTTCTCATCAGTCTCTGAAAGGGTTGACACTGACCCGAGAGATTAGATATAAATCTTCTGATGTAGGCCAGGCGGCCTTGGAGGCTTCTTAACTCATGCAGGTTTTTCGGACTTGGCATTTTCTGGATGGCATCAATTTTAGATTGATCAATTTCTATCCCTCGGTGCCTCACAACAAACCCCAGAAACTTTCCTAAAGTCACACCGAAAGCACATTTGAGAGGATTCATCCTTAATTGATACTTCCTAAGC
The DNA here is from genome assembly GCA_030954485.1 of Citrullus mucosospermus. Taxonomy (NCBI): domain Eukaryota; kingdom Viridiplantae; phylum Streptophyta; class Magnoliopsida; order Cucurbitales; family Cucurbitaceae; genus Citrullus; species Citrullus mucosospermus. Next base: position 9,187,533 of record CM062063.1, on the reverse strand, counting down.
CGCTCAAAGACAAGTTTCAAATCTTCTAGATGGTCATGTCGTTTTTGGGATTTTACCACCAGATCGTCCACATAACATTCAACATGCTTATGTAACATATCATCGAAAATATTTAGCATAGCCCGTTGGTACGTAGCACCTGCGTTCTTTAATCCGAAAGGCATCACCTTGTAACAATATATACCTTTTAGAGTTCGAAAAGCCGTTTTCTCCTCGTCTTCCAAGGCCATTCGTATTTGATTATAGCCTGACGATCCGTCCATGAATGATACGGCCTCGTGTCTCGTGGTAGCATCTACCATGATTTCTATGATAGGTAAGGGAAAATCATCTTTTGAACATGCATTATTCAAGTCACGAAAATCAACACAAATACGTAGTTGGCCATTCTTTTTCTTTACAGGGACGATGTTTGCTATCCACGTTGGGTATTTGACTTCACGAATAAAACCAGCCTCAATTAGTTTGTTAACTTCCTCCTCTATTTGAGGAATGAGTTCTGGCCGAAAGCGTCGTTGGGTTTGCTTGATTGGTCGATACCCAGGCTTAATTGCTAGGCGATGGACTGCCACTTTTGGATCAAGCCCAGGCATTTCTTTGTACGACCAAGCAAAGACATCTTTGTTTGTCGTGAGTACGCTCACATATTCCCTTTCTTCCTCATCAGTCAGTTGTGCACTTATGAAAGTTGGACGAGGCTCCTCTGTTGTGCCAAGGTTGACTTCCTTTAATTCATCAATCGTTGATTGACCACCTTCCTCAAGTGGTGACGGAGCTTCTTCTGCCTCTTCCTCAAGCACCTCAGGCTCTGATGATTCTTCTATTGTGACATGACAGCAATTTGTCGCATCCTCTTCATCTTCGGGGTCGTTCTCTTTAGGTCGAGTGATGATGATGTCGTGTCGCTTTACTTTTAACGAACCCTCTGTATTTACTGAAACCAGCAATTTTCTTTTCATTCTTGATGAAACAGCACTGTGAATTTTTTCGTCACTTTTTATCTCGCATGCTTTGCTGGAGATCGATGTAAGGGATCGTTTTTGACTTCTTGCTGTAGTGACGCTTAATCCCTCGAAAGCAGATGCTTGCGGGGTGATATTTGAGCACACATTATTTGTCTTCCGAGGGTTTACACTTAACCTTTGAAACGCAGAAAGTCGGGTATGGCCGAAGGTTGAAGGTTGTTCTTCATTTTCACCCCCAGGCATATTCAGCCTTTGAAAAACCGAAGGACGTGCCACAGGAGAAGTAATGCGACTAAAGGCAGACATTCTCTGACCTTCACTTCCCTTGTCTTCTTTAGGGTCATTGCTTTCTTCCACAGTAATGTGACATGTATTTGAAATCTTTGCTTTTCCTTTTCTGGTTATACGAATTGGCTCCGGGGGATTAAATCCAAGCCCGGCCCTTGAATAAAGGATAGTATACCCTTCTTTCTGAAGCTTCCTTTGAGTAGGGGAGAGTTCCGGTCTTTCCTCCGATATTTTCAGAGTTTTAAACTCAGTATGAGCCTTGAAATCATAACCTGCCTTTGCGAGTAGCCTATATGCCTTTGGATCGAAGCCATCCTTTGTTTGTTTTTCTGGAAAAGTTGCGCTAGCTTGCTCTGTCTCAGTGTTTTTTATGTCACTCTTATCCATCTTTGTAAGCGGCGTAGTGAAACTCTCCTTCAAAATTTTGACGTCTCCGATCATTAGCTCCTTCAAAATTCTGCAAATGGTGATTCTCCTTTCTTGAGTCGAGATAGGGGGACATAGCGTAAGATAGAAGATTTTGAGTTCTTTCCTTGTGTGCTTATCATCCCTTCGTTCTTTGGCACCTCATGCTTAACTTGAGTCCTTGATTCATCATTTCCCCGGCCGCTAAAAGCATCCACTTCGCTCAGCTTCTTTGTCGTCACTATTCGTTGCTCGGGCCTACAAGAGCCTTTGGCCACTGGGACCTCGGTTGATATGACTTCGCTGATGTCCTCACTTTTCATGTAGAACTTTGCATCAGCAAAATGCGATTCAGCTTCTGAAAACAGTTTGGTGTCGGCCTCGACTTTCTTAATGCCTTGCTGATAAAACTTAAAACACTGATGGAGCGTGGACGTTACAACTCCGTTTTCGTGAATCCAGGGACGCCCTAACAGCAGTCTGTATGTAGTTCTTGAATCGATCACATGAAATAAGGTATTTGCTCTTAAATCCCCTATGACGAGTTCAAGGCGAATCATGCCTATCGCTCGCTGCCCTCCTTGATTAAAGCCTTGAATCACCAGCTTGCTGGTGGATAATTCATCCATCGAAACGCCTAACTGGTTCATAGTCGATTTCGGCATTATGTTGACAGCTGATCCATCATCAATGAGGATCCGACTAAGCTTTTGCTCCCGAATGTATCCAGACACAAATAAAGGTCTATTATGAAGCTTTGACCCGCGTAACAAATCTTCGTCGGTGAATGATATCGCTATGCAACATGAAGCACATGTGTCTGCTTGAGAAGTAGAAGCAGTCGGACGACTTTCACCTTTTAAGATTTCGACCAGTGCATCCTTGGTCTCCTATGGTAGTGACAACAGATCATTTATGTTGAAAGAGGGTAGTTCTTCCGGTCGGGTTGTTGCCTCTGCCGTGTTTGAAGGAGCGTCATCTTCTTCCGTCGCACTAATAACGTGACACGCAACAGTTTCACCTGAAAAGCTCTTTGGAAAAAAGTCTCCCAAGGTTATCGGTTGCCGAGGTCGAGGAAGTTCCTCGCTTTCTTCGATGATTGGTCAAGGTCTTTTCATACTCGACCTTGTTTTTCTTTTTTGTGTCTTACTTCTTCTTTTATGACTTCGGTGCGAACGTGATTATTTTTTAGTAAAACTTTGTTTATGTTTCTTTCGTCGGGTTACCAACGTCCATTCTTCATCTATATCTTCAACTTGTTCTTCCTTCTCCTGTAAGTGGGTTTTCTGAAAGTCGATCCTCTCTGTGGCTTTTAATGCCGGATATATAATGATCGGTTCCAAAGATCCAAACTGGATTAAACTCCCTGTTGCGAACATGAGGATGTCTGGATGAATCATTACTGCAGCGTGATTTGTCTGCGCCACGTCTTCCAGGTCCAACTCGATTTTTCTTTCTTGAGCTAACTTCAAAATTAACTCTTTCAATACAAATCATTTTTCCACCGGATGGCTCACCACTCGATGATATTTGCAGTAATTGGGATCGTTTACTCTTCCCAATTCTGCTGGTCGCTTGCATTCAAGGAGCTCGATTAATTGTTTCTCGAGCAACTGTTCCAGCATATCTGGAAGATCGGAGTTTGGAAAAGGGTAAACTTTCTCCTGTCTCTCTTTCAACGTTGGTCGTTTCCTCTCGCCTACATCTTGACGTTTCTCAATCTTCTTCTCTTTAGCAGTAAACTTTAAAGGGACCGTATTTACGACCATAGCTTCTTTAGTTGCACCCTTCGATATCTTCTGGGTGCTCTTCACTTCTTTCCTTTCTTTCTTTACCTCCGGGATTAATAAATCGTTGCTCCCTCTATTAGCAATGCTCAACTCCATGTCATGAGCTCGAGTAGCTAATTCCTCAAAGGTGCGAGGTTTTATCCCTTGGAGGATGTAGAAAAGTCCCCAGTGCATTCCTTGAGTGCACATTTCGACAGCTGATAGTTCTGTCAACCTATCTTTGCAATCAAGGCTTAGTGCTCTCGAACGATTAATGTAGTCAATGACTGGCTCGCCTTTTCGTTGCTTGGTAGCAGTGAGCTCTATCATACTAACGATGCGCCTAGTACTGTAGAAACGATTGAGGAATTCTCTCTCAAGCTGCTCCCAGCTATCGATAGTTTCGGGCTCCAGGTCCGTGTACCAGTCGAAGGCGTTTCCCTTCAGAGTTCGAACGAACTGTTTAACTAGCAGGTCTTCTCTGGTTCCAGCGTTTTCATAGGTCTCAATGAAATGAGCAACATGTTGCTTTGGGTTGCCCTTTCCATCGAACTGCTGGAATTTTGGCAGCTAATACCCATTTTGCATCCTTAGGTTGTCAATCCTCTTCGTATACGGCTTGGAATACAAGAGGGAGATTTGACTGGGACCTCCATATTGAGCCTTGATGGAGTTCACAATCATTTCCTGCAATTGTTGGACAAACAACGAGGCAATTGAAGTTGAATCTTGGGGCTGACTATCTTGCAAAGCCTTCTTCCCTTTGTCATTGTTCTTGACTACAGGTGTATGACTTGATTCAGCCGCATCACGACTCTCAATATAATTCTTGAGGGATGCGATCTCATAATCTCTTTCTTCAACTGCCTTCAGTAGCATGTTAACTTTCTTTTCAAGTTCAGCCATCCTCTCTTCACTTGTTCCCACGTCGGCCATCATGACTAACATTACGTTTGGTTGGGATGCCTCCTCGTTCGGTCGTTCAGAAGCCGAGGTATGCTTGTCAAGTGTAGGATTCTCTTTGATGACGACCCCAACTTTCGGGTCTCTTGAGATCCGTTCCCATATATTTCTCGCGATCTCAAAGGTAGGTTGCTCTTCCGACTGTATTTCTTTAGAGCGGCTGCGAGTAATCGGTCTTCTGGAAGTGTTACTTGAAGCGTTAGAAGCATTGTCCTTGGATGCCATGTCGTATGTCTTGTATGGGAGAAATAGATGAAAGGTAGAGATGGTCCCACCGGGCGTGCCAATTTGTTCGACAAGATTTTCGAAGAATATGTAATTCGTGGAACTTGAACTTCGTATTTGTATTAATTTCAGTTTTGTGAGTACAATCTCTAATATATTTAATCCTTTTATTCTTTCTCTCCAAAAGTAAACGCGTGCGGCTTGACTTCTTGAGATCTTCTATGAAGCTTTTCTCTTAAGGTCTTCAACTCCAGAGTCTTCAATCTTTGGATCTTTGAATCTTTAGCTTCTTTGGAGCTTCAGGGAGCTTCAATCTTCAGAGCTTGTGAGCTTGGGAGCTTCGGTTTTTAGATCTTCAGCTTCGGCCTTCAATTCTTCAGAATCCGGACTTCCAGAGCTTCAATACTTTTCTTCACTCTCCAAAAGGATCCCCCTCAATGAAGAGATAAAGCCTTTATTTATAGAGTTTATATGGGCCTTCATGGGCTTGGGCCCAATTGCTTTTTTGGGCCTCCAAAAATTGGGATTGGGCTTGGGTCCAATTGCTTTTGGGCCTCCAAAAATTGGGATTGGGCTTGGGCCCAATATCTTCTTTGGCCCAAAAAAAATTCACCATGAACTTGAGTTGGGTTAAGCTCTTAACCCTAGCCCTTTTAATTGCTCGGCCCAATCTGATTTATAAATACCACAACGCATTTGGACTCATGATGACGTGGCGAAATTTGGTTGGCCGAAATTTCTCATTCAACAATGATATATATAAGGCTACATAAAAACTACATTATTGTACTTTTGTCTAAGCTATTTACAAGCTCGATATTAATTTGGATGTTATAGCGTGGGTGGCTAAGCACCACAGTGGTGATTTCTTTTATTTTGTAGAAGATTAGTTTAAAGCCCATCATCTAAATTTACCATAGCTTCAGATTTGAGTGGGTACACAAACCTAATTATATAATTTTCTTCTTAAAAAACTATCTTAAATAATAAAAAATGACACTATTAATTAATTATTTTGTTTTTAAATATAAGAAAATAAACTAAAATATTGACTCATAATAGCAAAATATCACAGTCATAAACTTCGATAGATTACGATCTATATCGCTATTTATTTATAAATATTTTTAACCATTTTATCATTTAAAATAATTTCTCTAATTAAATTAGTTATTTTATTGATATATATATTATTAGCAATAACATTAAAGTCTTGGATGGTGACAAAATTTAGATCGGATGCAATCATTTAAAAATGTGCAAACATCTTCCAATATTTAATAAGTAAATAACAAAATTATGAAAAAGAAAAAAGAAAAAAATAAACATCTCACCAATGACATTACATACATACAATCAAATCATAAGCGCGTTTTTCGCAATAATTAATTCCTCACTCATTTTCATTGACTACTACAAAGTGGGGCTTAAAGTAATGATTTACTTATTATCCTTTAATTTATAACATTTTTGGTCTTTTATAGTTTCATAAGTTTAAAGATTTAATCACTATGGTGAAAAATAGGTTTAAAATCAATTATCGATTTTGATTATTAAATGATTTGTAATTTTTATAATTTATGAACATCCTTAATCAACTTAATTATCAATTATGTGGTAAGACCATCTCACTTAATCTTAACATATCTTTACAATAGAAACTTTTGATACTTATTAAAGTTCGACCACTACTTAATTTGTTACAACTTGAAAAAATTTATGGACTTATTTTTATGGAATATAAAACTATTAACTACATTTTTAAATTTATTTAAAATTTTAAAATGTTTTTTTTTAATTAAATTTTAAATAATACTTTATAAATTTGCTCTTTACTAGAAAATTTAATTGTTACTTTTCATTAAATTTTATTTTAATCCACATCAATATTCAGAATTTTTCTACTATGAAAATGTTCATAATAAAAATAAAACTCAATTGATCGTATGAAAATTAGGAGGATATATGATCAAAGGTGTTTTAATGATTAAATAAATATAATTTTGTTTCGAAAAAATGAGATATGAGGGAAGAAAAATGAGCATATATTTCTTGAGTTTGGCAGGGTTAGTTGGCATGTCATTCTCCAATATTGAATCAAATTATGTGCATTAGAATCTAAGATGGCCTTTAGTTAACATGCATTGACTATATGATTAAGTACTAGTATTGTGAATTTGTCAATTTTGACGCTATTAATTATATTTTATAGCTCTTGTTTAAGAGTTTTTGGAAAATCGATGAATGGTTAAAAAATAAAATTATTAGAAAGATGAAGAAATAACATAAGAAGACAAAGGATTTAAGTGATTGGACTACTAGAGCCTATTAACATGTTGCATATGCATTCTTGTTCATCATTGAATGTTTCTTTTTTGATTTAATGGTAAATTTGATTTTTATAATTTAGAAAAAGTAAGTTTTAGTTTTCATGATTTATAATTAGAATTTAATGCATATAGTTTAATATAAATTCTCAAATAGTCTTGAGGGCTAGTTGGCGGCTAAAAACATCATTATTATCTTATGTTGACGTTTGAAAAGTATCAATAAATAGACTATAGTTGATGGCTAAAAAATATCACTATATCTATTGTCGACAGCCAAAAAATCCATCAACAAATTGTTGGCCGTCAATGAAAAGCAAAATTGTAGTGTTGTTGCGGCAAAAAAATACTGGAAAACATGATGTATATTGGTTATCAATTTAGGCAAATCAATGAATACGAGGTAAATTTAATAATATATTCATTACAATTATTAAGTTAATTCATGATTTGGAAGTTTAAAAATGGTCACAAATTATTTAGGCCATAAATAGTAGCTTGAGTGTATACCAACATTTTTAAAGAATTACAAATATAACACAATCTATCATAAACTCGTAACAGTGATAGCTCTGTCATTGATAGATTGCTATCAGACAATCACGATATAGTCTATCAGAGATAACCTTCAAGATCTGGATTTAAATTTGACTATATTTACAAATTGTTTTACATTATGTTATATCTATTAATACTCTAATAAGGCTTGATTGCTATATTTACAACTATCCTAATTATTAATAAAATTTAAAAATGCATGTATTTAGTTATATTATCAAATTATTATATTCATAATTTTTTTTTCAAAAAAAAAAAAAGAAAATATATATATATATATATATATGTGTGTGTGTGTTGGAAACCTCTGTCAAACCTCCCTTTGTTTTACTTTTATTATAGATTTGCATAAATTTTAATTTTGATTTTTCTAACTCTTAATTTTCCTTTACTCTTGCACCAAACTTCGAATGTTCTTACATAGTTGTTTTGAGCTTGGCATGAAAAGTTACTTTAGCAATTGAGGACTTTTTATTAAAGTAATATAGTTTAATTAAATATTGACAAAAATAGTGTTGATTGAAAAATAGTGACAAAAGTGAAGTTGTTAAATCGTGGATGAGATATACGCTTACTTGAAATCATATATCCGGTCCACGTGGCCCACATCCTTCCATTTTGTTGGATGTCCACTCAGTGCCCAATATTAATATTATTTTATTTACATAGTTATTTCATAATAATATTTTATATACTAAAATATATTAGTTATATGATATGCATGTATATAGATGGAGTGGTATTTTAGCTACATCTGAACAGTCAGCAAACATGGTAATTTGATACCGAATATCATTTGATTAGGTAAGAGCATATCTCTTTCATATAAAAACAAATATTATTGATTTTTAGGGTTCTAATTATTTATCTACTAAATTTTTTATCATTTGTATGTCGTACACACCCTATATTATGATATATTATTGCCTAATTATTGTCATTATGGTCAAAACATTTGGTTGCTGATAAACTATCTTATATGCTTTCCTATCATAGAGTGACACGAACGATATCGAGTGTTATGACAATTCGGCCTACGACAAATGGTGTCATCTGTGTAATACAAACACACAATTGCACCAATTGACTTAAAAGGTAAAGATGACCAAGACTGGCGACGACTTCGTGCATATTACATATTGTCATGGCATGCTCGTCGTGATCATTGTGCACAAGGAGATATAGTAGATGGACCAACTATGTCAAATGATTATTTATTCTAGCATGTCTCGATCACAAGAAGGTTTAATCACACATGCATGATGACACTTATTACTATTATATGCTAAGAATTTTATTATCTAATTTTTCTTTTCATTTATGTAATATTAATTTTTTTCTTCATGTAGAGAATAACTTTTTTCAAGATGTGCAATAATAGTCACTACAATATAACTTATCCTAATTTGGCTCTATTGTGTGACCAATGTGTGATAAATATAACAAATATCATTTAACATACAAGAAGACTTGTTGCTAACATTCATAGGAGATGATTGTCGTCATAGATGCCAATGACAACAGGTTGATGATCTTCCAAAATAACGTGTTGACCAAGAACCTCATATAGTTAATGATCTTATTCCAGTTTCTCTTAGGCACTCACTAGGAGTTGAAGCAAACACCACATCAAGTTCTAGTCATCAGCAAGAATATTATGCACACAATGATTTCACATCTATTGTACATTAGCAACAACAACGTTTCAAAATACTTGTATCTCATCATGGGCGACGTGAGAAAAGAAAATCAATGTGTGACACATGAGTTTATGTTGAAATATGATGGTATTATTAACTTTGAATGTACTTTAATTTAAATACTATTTTGTTGATTATTTTTCATATTAATGTGTCTCCTATTTAATTACTAGAGAAACAAATGGCATGTTTTGTTGTTCTATAACAACATTTTACCATATACAAATAAAGAAGAAATTAAACTAAGAAATACATGGGTTTCTTTAATCACTCAACTACCCTAAATTTATCATTAGTCTTGATGGCAACTTTAGATCAAAATTTTCATTTTTAACTATATTATTAAAATTATTTTTTTAACAACTATCCTATATTCATCCTTTTTAAAAATACTATTTAACTGTTGAACTTTCTCGGGTCATTGACTATCAATATTATGTTCATAATTCTGATGAAATTATCCAATTTTCTGTTTGATAACTATTTCTTTCTTTCGTTTATTTATTTATTTATTATTATTATTTTTTTAAGTTTTTGGTTAATGTTTTTAAAAAATGAAAAACATGCTTTTTTTTTCCTTAAAGAAGGAAAAAAAATCGAAAACCAAGCTTGTCTGGTACTTATATAGTTTTTGTATTGTATTTCTTAAAAGTTATAGCTACAAATTAGATCTAAAAAAATTAGGGAGAAATCTTTTCTTAGAGAGAAATGTTAGAGTGAGATTTACAAAAGATAGGAAAAGGATTTAGTGTGTGATCCCCCTTCATTTAAAGTATAATATTATTAGTGTATCAATATAGTATATCAACATTCAGTTTTAAAAACAATTCAAGTATAATATTATTGGTAGTATGTTAGTATCAATTCAAAATTCATATAAAGTATAACATTAGTGTATCAGTAGTATATTAGTACTTCTTTAAAATGCATTAATTTATTTATAGTTATTTGTATGATCGTATGACAATACTAGATTGGGATTGAATAAGGTTGCTTCAAAAAATTAAAACTTTTTGAAGAAATTTAAAACCAAATTTAAGCAAACGAAACCAATGAAAATAATTAACAACAAAATTAAAGAAATTGCATAAATTAAACAGTAAAGAGAAGGAGAGATGACACTAATGATTTTATAGTAGTTTTAAATCCCTACTCCACTTCCCAAGACTTCTTTTCTTGGGTATTTTACTGCAAGGGTTCTCTTACGAGTGAGAACCAAATTAACTTATCATTCTTTTCACGGGTTCAAGAATCATACTACGACTAATCCTTTTGCAGGTTTAAGATCCAACATATTATGATTTTTCAACGAGTTCAAGACCAAACCACTATAAATCCTTTTGCGGGTTCATAATTAAACTACTACACTCAAATCTTTTTTCGAGTTCAAGATTAAACCACTACGCTCAAAATCCAAGGTGCAGGCACCTTAATACAAAATTCCAATTGAAATTATGAAATTAGAAACCCACAAAAAATAACAATCTCGAAAGTGTGGATATATAAATTTAAGCACTCAAAATAACTTATCTCTACAAAATAACTCTCTCCCAAAATAAATTTAAGCCAGCAATGGAGAATTGGAGAGAAGTTTTTCAATAAGATTGGAGGATGAAAGATTGTGGTCAAAAGACGGGAGAATATGAGTTTTAAATAAAAATTTAAGTTTGATTTTAAAAAAGAAAGATGATGATGATGGTAATAATAACAATAACAATAATAAAAATAATAAAAATAAAGTAAATCATTTTTGGACTGATTTACACTTTATCAAACATAAATTTACAAAATATATCATTACTAGTAATTATACAATTTTAAATTTTAAAATTAGGAATATGATTTTTTTTTTTTTTTTTTGCAATATTATTCTTAGGTTTCAAAAATAATACATGAATTGTACTTATTAAATTGTTTTAAAATAAAAGAAAAGTTGATTACTGAAAAAAAGTTAAACACATCCGTATAATTTATTGTTTTTTAATATTTGTTTTGTCACATATTATATTTAATTAAAATATAAGGTTGTTTTCAAATATTTTAAATGAACCAACTTATTTACAAATATAGCAAAATTTTACCATCTATAAGTGATAATGTTAATAGACTATTATCCTTTATCACTGTCTATTAGTGATAGATACAAATAGATGTTTATCACTGTCTACCATTGATAGATAATGAGATTTTGTTATATTTAAAAATACTTCCAAGAAATTTGGTTATTTAAAGCTGCAATATATAATAAATTAACAATTTACAAAATATGTCTTTAATTGTAATTATAAAATTGTAAAATTTAAAAGTAAAAATATGAAAAGCTTTTTTTTTTTTTATGTTACCATATTATTCTTAGGTTTTAAAAATAATACCTGAATTGTACTTATTAATTTATTTTAATTAAAAAAATGATTACTGACAAAAAGTATTAAACACATCGGGATAATGGAAAATTATTATATATAGAAAAAATATCAAACTATTTATAAATAGAGAAATATTTCATTGTCTATCAGCTATAGACTGCGATAAATTTTTATCGCTCAAGCAATAGAACTCTATTGTGGTCTATCACCAATAGACAATGGAATTTTTCTATATATATAAATAATTTAACTCATTTTACTATATTTAAAAAAAAAAGATCCTAGATAATTTATTATGTTTTCTTATTTTTTATCACCTATTACAATTAATTAAAAATATATAATAAATTAACATTAAATAATCGCTTAATGTCTTTTTCACATTTTAACATTGTCATCGATATATGAGTCCCAATGATTGAAATAACAAAAAATGAAAATCAAATCTAACATTTTTGGTATATATTTTGTAAACCACCTTGACTAGATTTACAAATTTATTATTATTATTATTATTATTATTATTATTATTATTATTATTATTATTACTACGACGACGACTATATATTACAAATAGATTATAATATTTTGCTATTATTTATAAATATTTTTAACTATTTTATCATTTAAAATAATTTCTCTTATTGTATTTTTGCATGAGTCCCTTAGCACTATGTGGCTGCTTAGTGTATGGCTTAGTGTAGGAATTAAAGAGTTTAGACAACTTTTTAAGTGGTTGAACTTTAGCAAGACTCCGCCTACAAATCTGAAAGAAGCTTTGCAACGATCCTCACATGTAGAACTCACAATCACTATACTACTTTAATACAGATAGACCTGTAAAGTGAATTCTTAGGTCAACAAAAGTATTAAATGTAATTAATTTGTCAAACATGGCCAAGTACAATGAAGGACAACTTGCCAAAAGAATGTTGACCCAATGCATACAAAGTGTAATGGCATGTTAAATAACCAACCACACCAATACAAATATGAGCAACTTTATTTTAATTATGTCTTAAGTTCAACAAATTATCTGCATTGACTTTCATAATCCCTTTGTTTGGTTGCTTTGAGATTAATTTATGTTAGTTTGGAACAATAAACATTGATAGTAATTAATGTTCAAGAAAGCTTTTGAGTCTTTTGGAAAGAAAATGAAACATTCTCCTTTTTGAATCTGTAAAATATAAATACACACAATATGTGGAACTAAATTTAGAAAAACAAAACATCCTCACAAGACATAATTAATAATGGAAGGCCATGGTTGAGCGCAGTGACGTCATCATTAGGCCATCTCTTTATTGTATGAATATTTCTTCTTGTACCTGCAAGAATTTGTAAGATTTAAGTGAATATCAATGTAACCTTCACAATATTTTTCACTAATAGTGGAAACAAAACATGATATCTTAATTGTGGTTCTAAAAGAGATTTCTAATTCTGAATACATTACCTTCAAGTAGTAATATAAATCATATTGATCTAATAGTGGTAAGGAGGCGGTGGAGGTGAGGCATAAATGTATTCCTTTTTGGGCGGTGGAGGAGACTTGTACTCGTAGTCCTTCTTAGGTGGTGGTGGGGACTTGTACTCGTAGTCTTTCTTGGGAGGTGGTGGGGACTTGTACTCGTAGTCCTTCTTTGGTGGTGGTGGAGACTTGTACTCGTAGTCCTTCTTGGGAGGTGGGGGAGACTTGTACTCGTAGTCCTTCTTTGGTGGTGGGGGAGACTTGTACTCAAAGTCCTTCTTGGGAGGTGGTGGAGACTTGTACTCGTAGTCCTTCTTGGGAGGTGGTGGAGACTTGTATTCGTAGTCCTTCTTTGGTGGGGGAGGAGATTTATACTTATAGTCCTTCTTGGGAGGTGGAGGAGACTTGTACTCGTAGTCCTTCTTTGGTGGGGGAGGAGATTTGTACTTATAGTCCTTCTTTGGTGGTGGAGGAGACTTGTACTCGTAGTCCTTCATGGGAGGTGGTGTTGACTTATATTCGTAATCTTTCTTAGGAGGTGGAGGAGATTTGTACTCGTAGTCCTTCTTTGGTGGTGGAGGAGACTTGTACTCGTAGTCCTTCTTAGGTGGCGGTGGTGACTTGTAAACTGGTGGTGGAGGAGAGTGATAAATAGGTGGAGAGTAGTAAACTGGAGGTGGTGGTGATTTATACTCGTACTTCTTTGGTGGGGGAGGAGAATAGTAGACTGGAGGTGGTGGAGAGTGATAAACAGGTGGTGGAGGAGAATAGTAAACGGGAGGTGGTGGAGAGTGGTAAATAGGTGGTGGAGGAGAATAGTAAGTTGGTGGTGGTGGTGATTTGTACTCATATTTCACTTTTGGTGGTGGGGGAGAGTAATAGACCGAAGGAGGAGGTGAATTGTATGCATAATAAGGAGGTGGAGGAGAAGAATAGACATAATCAGCTGCAAATATTGATGGCAAACTTAGAGTCGCCAACAAAATTGTGGCCACAATATAGGCCATTGAAGACCTAGATTTCCCCATATTTCTTCCTCAATGGGATTTTGGATCTGCCTTCAAACCAATGCCTCCCCTCCTTTATATAGCTTTCATATTTGGTTCCTTAAGGTACGGCTAAGAAATTAAAAATTATGTTAATTTTTTCACACCTAACCTTCGTGGAAAAGAGCCATATATGTTGACAAATGAGTGTGTCATTTATACTATTCAAATTTGGTTTGGATTATAAAATTATATAAATCCATAACCATAACATTTGGTTTGGATTATAAAATTATATAAATCCATAACCATAATATTTGGTTTGAAACGTTTCTCTTACATTATATCTTTGAACTAGTTTTATATGGATTTTAACAAAAAATTTTAACTTTGTACAAACTTTTTTTTGTAAAGCTAGCTGTCTATCCCAACAAGAATCAAGTATGAATTCTTCAAATTTTACAATATGAAATATTCAAAATGTCAATTTTTGGATAATTAATAACTTTGTAGAAATTTGCACCGATAGACTTTTGCCTTTGTTGTCATAGTTTCCAAAGAAGACTAGTTATCCAATAAAATATAATAAGGCTGATATTCTTAAAAAAAAAAAAACAAACAAACAAACTTATATACAAAAAGTTTCGTATATAATTTTATGATTTACATATACGATAAAGTTGAAAACTTGAAGATTTTGAAAGCCATAATTTTATTTTATTTTATTTCTTGAGACAGAGATATAATAAAAAGTAAACTCCAACAAATCAAGCACTAAATTAATCCCTTTCGAGAAGAGGGAAAATGACAAAAGGGGAGAAATCTTTCTAAATTCATGAAGATTCAAAAGATGCAAAAGTTGCAAGTTTATGGGCAGTTTTGTTCTTCTTCACTAGATCTTACTGAAGAAAAGAAGAAAAAAAAAACATTAACATACTTATCGAGAAGAAGAGCCTCCTTTGTAAATAAAATCAATTATCAGACAAATCAAGATCAATATCCAATTGATTCAAAAGGTTGATAACTTCAATTGAGTTGAGTTCCACCGCTGTGAGAGGGAGCAACCACTTTGGCTTTCAAAATTTTCACCAGTTAATCGGAGTCCATGAACACTAAATTTTTGTTGTTGTTATTGATAAGGAGATTAAAAATTGATTTCATGTTTCTTAAACTAAAAATTATTAAATAAATGAATGAATCATTGTTATAACTTGTTTTCTTCAATTACAAATTCAGGTTACAAGTTACAAGTCACTAGGATTGAGGTTTCTATAGGTGGAAAATGGAAATTTAATTTCTCGTCTATTTTATTCTCTATTATTATTTTATTGCTTTTATTTTCTTAACCTAGGAATATTAAATGTTTGTGATATTTTATTTCCAGTATTTAATTTAGAGTAAAACTAATTTTCAATAGGTTTGATATATACGGTAAATTGTTTTAGTATTAAAAAATAAAGAATTATTTATTTAAATATAGTTGTTTTCAAATATAGCAAAATTATCGTTTAGTAATAGAAGTCTATCGCAATCTATTGTTGTTCGATAGTGAAAATTGTATATATTTATAAATAGTTTGATATTGTTCCATTTATAACAATTTTGCACTTAAATATGTAAAGCCTAAAATACTTATGAATTAATATAACATATATTGGACTAAATACTTTGAATGTTACGGAAATATATTTGGACACTAGACTACCCATGCTTTTTGTGAGGCTAGGTTTGTTAACTTTTATATTAGAAAATTTGGGGATCAATGCAGCTTGTGTTTGGATTTAAACCAGATTAATAATGGATTATTAAGATAAGTTAGATGTTGTTTTAAAGTAATTTATAATTTGTAGAAGTTAATAAATAGCATTAAGAAAATGTTTGATAGGATTAAAATGTATAACTTGAACCTACTATTAAATCATGGGATCAAACAAACTCATTTGTTTATAAACTTATATTTTAAAGGAAATTTTGACATATATTTAAAAGAAAGAAAAAGAGAGAGAGAGAGAGAGAGAGAGTATTTTTAACGGAACTAAAAGTAATTTAGACATCTAAAGAAATGAGATTTTTTAAAAAAAAAAAAAAAAATGCATTTTGAAGAATATGGTAATTTTGAATTTTGACAATGTGGCAATTTGCATCGTTAAATCGTGCGACCAGACAAAGTTTCTCAAGCATCTAGTTTCTATTTTAAATTATGATATCACTTCTTACCTAACTGACTTGAGTAAAAATTGTTTTTTAAAAATTTTATTTTTATTTAAACTATTTTGATAAAAACAATTTAAAATCTATTTTAAGTGGTTGTCAAACACTTCAATTTTTTTTTTAAAATGACTTATTTTTTAAATTAAACACTTGATAATATATTTTGAACCCCACTAAATTAGCACTTTCAATATAAATGGGTAAGAAGATAATACAATTTTTTTAACAAAATAAATTTGAATGCTGACGAGAAGGAGAGTATATTTAACCAACCCTACAAATTATTAGAAATTGATCTGGCACGTGATCTAAACCCCAACACGTGAGGGAGATGACTTTGAATTTTGAAGAAACGTGTGAACATTGGAACTGATGTGTTTTACTTTTTCTTGTGGTGGTTGTAATTTTAACTAACCTTATCATGGGTTTTCCATTTTTTCGCTGCTTTTTCTATAACCTAATTAATCTAGGACTAATTATAATTATAACAATTAAATCTAAATTATTTGTAAATAGATATAAAAAGATGTATAGGTATAGCCAAATTCAGATTCTACTTTGCTTTTAGTTTATAGTGATAGACTATATCTCTAGGGATAAACCATGTTGTTGGTAGAAGTTTATTAGTCATAGAGTCTATTACCAATAGATTTTTCTATATTTTTAATTTTTTAAAAATATTATTTTTAATTATTATCTCTAAAATTGTTGCGAAACATAATTACCCATTAATCAACTAGACATTTTTTATCATACAATTTTTTCCTAATAAATTAATATTTATGGAAGAGCAAGTTGAATTTTTTTTTTTTTTTTTTTTTTTTTGAAACAAGGAAGAGAGTCGGTGGATGAGGCCAAAATGTGCCTAATTTAATACTGACGTAAATTATGTACCATTAAGATTTGATTTTTCTTCTCATATTGTAAAAATAATATAATAATAAGAATAAAGTAAATTGATGAGTTAGGAAATGATGGAGAGATGATAATTTCAATTCTGCTTAATTATATGAATTTTGCGCACTTATTTTGTTATATATATATATTTTTATTACAAAATTTTGAATTAGTATTCTTTTTCTAACGCTATTGTATCAAATTTTTTCTCCCAATATTTTGAGTTTAGTATAATCTAGTTTCTATGCTTTAATTGAACCAATTCTAAGATCGTCCTTGAATTGTCTTTTATTCATTTGAAATTTTTATTTAATTTTTTTTATTCAATCTTAAATCTTGATTTGTAGTACGCCTATTACCATAGTTAGGCAGATAAAAAATATTAACTTATTAGGTAGGTGTATATATATTAATTATGGAGATAACATGCTAAAATAATTGCAAATATAGTCTGTTTTAAAACAATAAAACAATGGTTTATTTTTGGTCGAGTTAGAGTATGTGACTTGAAATCTTCGCTTCAAGAGAGGAGTTCAGACAAATTGTTGTTGAGTTATACTCACTTTAACATGTAAAAAATTTGACTTTAGGTAAAAGATACTAATTTTAGTCTCTAAGTTTTGAGTTTAATTTTCATTTAATTTCTAAATTTCAAAATGTTACATTTTTAGTCCTTAAGTTTTGAGTTCAATTTCAATTTAGTTCCTAGGTTTCAAAATGTTATCATTTTACTTTTGAGTTTTAAGTTTTGTTTCAATTTTGGTCAATATATTTTAATATTTATACTTCTAACCTCGATTTTCTTTTATTAAATACTCAATTTAGTTTTTCACGTTAATATCTATTAATTAATATAAAATAATTATGATGTAAAACTATAAAATCAATTTTCATTCTTTTTCGAGTCAAATATACATCAGGTGGTGCATAAAAATACGTGACAAATAGATGGCTACCGTAGTTTGTGCTATCTAGCTGGAGTTGATTTATAGTCAATATTCCACTCTTAACATTAATTTTATTTGATTTTGGTTTATGCTTTTTCAATGGTCCATTTATTATTACAATCGAAATTTCCATGGGGTATATTACAGATATATTACTTTTTTTTCAAGAAAAAACAGATATATTACATTGATCTTGAGAAATTATTTTAAATGATACAATTATTAAAAATATTTTTAAATAATAGCGAAATTATTATTTGACACAGATAGTAAGCATGATCAAAACAAAAACTATGGTTTTTGCTTTTCAAAAATCAGAAACAGTAAAAAGTAATAATATATTTGAATATTTCTTAAAAATGATATATGAGATTTAAAAAAATATATATATATTATCAAACGCACGTCTTCTCAACAAATGTAAACTAGAGAGGTAAAGGGTAAAGATTACAGTACTAATTACGAAATACCCTTCATCTTTATGAAATTTATTTTTATTTTAAAAGTTAGCTAAAAAAAAAAAAGAAATAAAAATCACACACAAAGGAAAGTTAGTGTAACTAAAAATGAAAATTAGGCAACAAGAGACGAAAATTTATCAAAAGAATCGTTACAAGTCGATTTTAATAATTTAAAAACTATTTAGAAAATTACCTAGAAGTGTAGAACTAAAATTTTTATTTTAAGAAATGAATATACTTTATTGCTGTCTTGAAAAGATGATTGAAAGGATGAGACTACGACTTTTCAAACAAAGTTTAATATGTTTTTTTTTTTTTCTTTTTTTTTATTTATTTGACGTGAAATTTAACAGAAAATATAAATGACATTTAGTTTACCTACTAAATATGTAGAATTTTATTGTCTCATGTGATGGCGATTAAGTAGCAATTTATATATAGTTTAGATTTTTTCTTTTTTCTTTAATCTCTTAAAAGCTCTTCCTAAGTGTTATTGTTATGAGTAATTCAACCTTACGAAATACTCTAAAGTTTCAGAAAAATATTAATACATAAAACTAATTATTTATAAACTTAGTCTTCCCTTAGTATTAATTGTGTTTATAAATAGCTTTTTCACTCAAAAAGTTTTAACTATGTCCATAATCTTTAGATTGTGATCTTATTTATTCCATGTCATCAATACAATTACAAAATTCCCCTTTCAAAATTTTGATTAGATTGCAAATTTTTATTTTTATTTTTATTTTTTTTTCCTTTGCAAAGAAAAAAAAAAGGTTTGGGTGAAAATTTGCGTTTTTAACTTTTTTTTTAGACGGAAATTTTTCCACAATTCTAAAATTAAATTGGGCAGAAAAAAACTTAAAATTCTTCTTTCGTATTTTTTTTTTAAAAACTTCAAACTCAAATAACGGACAATTATGTTATTTAGAATTGGCTATATTTGTTTAAGGCTACCTACGTTTAGTTCTTAGGTTGTTTCGATGATGTCACAAAATTTATCTTACATGATATCCCATGGAATGCTAATCCTGCATATTATTTTTTTTCCTTTTCTGGAATGTTCTACAATTTTATTTCTTTGGGATATTTTCCTTACTTATGATTTGCTGAATTTGAATGAGATATTTTTTTCCTTTTCGTTGTGCCTATTTAAAGGGAAGAAGTTGTCTTGCTAGGGTTGTTGAATATTTTGTTTGAAGTCTTTCAATTTTAGTGGTGACCAATTGTTGCAACTACAATTCAAAATTATTGTCATGATCTTGAAGTTGAGTCTTTGATTATTGTTAAACATGCTTCTCATAAGAAGGTTGTTTCGCCTTGGGGAGCCTAAAACATAATATATTTAATACACTATGTATTAAATATAAACAAAATTGAGATTTTGTATAATGAAAATCCCTTAACTTTTAATTTTGTTTAGTAGATTCATAAATTTTTAAAATTGTCACTGATATAATGAGTTTTTAAAACTTTAAAATATCTCAAAAATCAAATAGAAACAAAATTGAAAGTTTAAAAATTTAGTACATATTTATTTTTAAAGGCCATAAATATATTAAAAACAAAATTAAAAGTTTAGAGGTTTTTAAAACAATTCCAAAAGTTGGAAAACTAAATAGACACGAATCTCAAAGTTCAAATTCTTAGAATAATTAAAATACACAAGATTCAAAATCGCCAATATTTGTATACACAAAAGATCAAAAGAAGGTAGCTTTTTCATGATCTAAAATTATTTGGAGCAAGTGTATGGAAAGCCATGAAGTTTGGACTCTCTTTTGTGGTCATACACTAGTGTATGTTGAAAAATTTGGAGAGAGGGAATCAAAATACAAAAGGGAAGAGGAAAATTGGGGCATTAAGGAGTTGGAGTTTGGCAAGAGTGGTTGGCATGTCTCCTATAATCTCTATTTTTTTTTTTAATTAATTAAATTCTCTTCAAAATTAGGTGTAGAAAAATTAAAGAGGGCCAATGGAGTTCCACGTAGGGGTTTGTGTGATTTGTTTTTGACTTTTGACTATCATATTTTATATTTAATTTTGTCAATAATTCACTAACTTTTTTTTTCTTTGGCACTCCTCGTCCTGTGATTAATTCATATATTTGATTTGTGTATTTAATAATTTATTGAATGAATTAATGTGGTTTGGTGTAGGAGCCAAATAATACTCACTTTTTCTTTTAGGTTAAATCCTCCAATTCTCTATCATTACAATACTTTTTTTTAATAAAAAAATTAAAAGAAAATTTTAAATTAAGTTAGGATACATGAATCGAGGGGTTATTCCAATTCGAGCATGATTTATATAAAATATTGCGAAAATGTTAGTGAAAATATATAACTTCAAATAGAGCACTATAAAAATATATGTATATTATTAATTTAACAATTTAACGACTAATTTATCAAGATGATAGTTAATTAATATGCACGTAAGTGGGTAATATATTGAGATTATGAGTTTTTTTTTTTCTTTTCAACAAAATATATTGAGACCAAACACAAATTAAACCAAAAAAACCCTAAGGATGAAAAGAATATATATATATACACTCCTTGAAGCCACATGCAATGGATGAAAGTTTAATATGAAAAATAGAATAATTAGAAATAGAAAATTCAAATAACGTAAAATAAGATTTGAACCTTATCTTCATTGATATAAAAGTGGGTAAGTGAAGAATAGTATTGACAATTCCAACAAAAATGTTTTTGAGCTATCTAATTCCATTCATTATTGCAGAAAATGTTGTGGCTAATGAAATTCATGATAAATAATACACAAATGACAGTGTCAATATTCAAACAAATAAATGATTTGCTACCACAAATTGTAATATTAATAGTCAAGTGCATTTGTAGGCTGCTAATGATATATTTGAAGTTTAATTGTTAGGTGGTAATAAAACCAAATAATTATATATTCATTGTTCATTGTTTCTTTTTTGGGAGATTTGTGAGCCCATAGAATTCAAAACAAGCAGCCACATATAAAGAGTTGGTAGTTTTCCCATTGATCATGATAAGTAATTTTTTTTTTTTTGGTGAGAATGTTTTCCCTTTTGTTTATTTTGGTGATGGCTATTTATTAATGATATATAACTTTGAAGTAGGTGGAATGATCAATATGATTTTATCTTTTTGTTAATGTTGGACTTTCTTTCATGTTGCAGAATTTCCTTTAATGCAAGTGTGTAAAGGTCAAGTTTTAGTATCGTGAAACATTATTATGAACATTAACTCTAAATTTTGTCTAGAGAAAATATAATCAAGACATGGAAAAGTAAAATATTGAGAAACAAAGTAATGAGAAATACAAAGAAGAGAAAACTATGGAATTGAATTCACCGAACAACTCTTTATTTAGTTAACAAAAACAACCAATAGTTGATTCTTGCATCATCATAGGCCGACAATTCTAATTTTAGAACCAATTTCTGGAAGCAAAATTATAATTTTCCTTTAATGTCCATCAAAAATAGATATTATAGAAGTAATATATGGGTGACTGACATCAAAGAATGTGTTATTGTAGGTGTTTAATGATGATCATCTTTAAAGTCGAGCATTTAAAAGAGTTGCATATCATCTCAAAAATAACTTGATTTGCTTATAAGGGTCTCCATTTTGGAGCTTGCAAATTAGCCTATGATTTGAAAGCATTTGAAACATATTGAGTTTAAGTTTAAATTGTCTGGCTTGTTCCATGGTTGGTTCCCTAATATCCTTGAATTCAAATTCTTGAAAGTATTTGCTGCATAATACGTATAGCCATAAAATGAACTATCTTTCTTAACCTAAATTGAGCTATTTATAAATTTGCTATCGAAATTTTGTTTAATTTTGGTCTTTTTGTCTCTTCCACGTTGAAAGTTGATTCGAGGAGGAGTTGAAACTCTAGTTATCCTAGTTAGATTTTAGATGTAATTGACGATTTATTTTTCCTCCTTTACCCCCTTACGTTGCAACTTAATGAATTTTCTTTTTTAAAAAAAATATTTTTACCTCCATTAGAGCTGATAAATATCAAAACTAAGTTTAAGTTTCAAATTAGGATGGAATCTTGAATCCATAGCTTTTTAAATTCTCAAATCAGTTTGAAATTACATTGAGAAAAACACATTCATTTTAATTTTTAATCACCACAAAACATGTCAATAAAGAAAAAGAAGTGACCTTCAAAAAAGAAAAGAAAAGGAAAAAAAAAATTGAGTAAGAACAAGAAAGAAATGGCAAAAAGTTTCGTAAAAATGTCGAAGTGAGACATTGATAAAGGGATTGATGGCCCCTCCATGCAATGCTAAGAGGCCGACCAAATTCAAATGTTAGCCTCAATCATTAATCAAAAACCATCATGCCTTCTTCAAACACTTTCAATTTTTGGCATCTTCTCTTCCAAAATTTGGCCTATAAAAAGAATATGAGTATCCACAAATATCCCTCTTTTTTTTCTTTTCTTTTTCTTTTTTTTTTCTTTTTCTTTTTCTTTCCATTATTTGATTCTTTATTTCCTTGTCTTAAAGCCACTTTTGTCCCCCAACAAAGAAATAAAAATTAAAAAAAAAAATTATAACACAATCTAAAAAATGCGGCCGTCAACATTGATTATCACATCTTGAATCATGATATGTACATATATCCATCAATCATCATCAACAACATAAAATCAACCACTATTTTTATATTTTTAATTTTTAATTTTTTTAAAAAAAACATTATTATTTGATAAATTCACCTAAAAATGGATCAAAATATTACTTGAGTTGGTTTTTCAAAATAAAGTTTTATAACTCTTTTCAAACTTTTTGATATTAATCTTCTTCTTTTCTATCTCAACTCTCATTTTATTTCTTTTTTTTTTTAAATTCTATCTCTATATCGTTTTTTTTTTCCAGATCTCTTCCTTGTAATTTGTCTCTTGCAACGACATTTCATTCCCTGCATTTTCCCTCCAAAGATAGTAATGACAAAAACGAACAAAGTTGTTTCTTCTTCTTTCGATGATGTAGGACAACTAGTGGCAACGAAGGACAAGAAAGAGAAAGTGCATAAGAACAAGAACAAGAATGAAAGAAAAAAAAAAAAAAAAAAACGAGCTAGATATGGTGACATTCGCAAAAAAGATCTTTCTAAATTTTTTTATTAAGATTTTTCTTTACTTTTCCTATTGGTCTTTAATTGTCTAATATATCATTTACCATTAACTTTACTCTCTCTCCAAAATTTCCATTTTTATTTAACTTTTTCTCTTTAAAATTTGTGTCTTTCCCTCCTTCTTTTCTTTCATTTTCTGTAACCAATAATTTTTATGAAGTCTGACAAATATTTTCTCTCTAACTTGTCTCTCTAGATATTTTTCTGTCATGTTTCTAAATTTACCATTGTTGGAGAAAAAATATTTCCAACCAAATTTTGTTGCGTCATCCCAAAGAAAACCAATTTTTTTTTTAATTTAGGATCAATTAAAAATTATGGTGTCCCTAAATTAAAATTGAGACAAACAAATGAC
Organism: Citrullus mucosospermus; assembly: GCA_030954485.1. Classification (NCBI taxonomy): domain Eukaryota; kingdom Viridiplantae; phylum Streptophyta; class Magnoliopsida; order Cucurbitales; family Cucurbitaceae; genus Citrullus; species Citrullus mucosospermus. The sequence goes on along the minus strand of CM062063.1, from coordinate 9,163,477 downwards.
AAATTATTAATTAAAAGATGTCATGGTCTTTTTTCTAGCCATATGATCACAATAGTGGATTTGATTGAATTCAACCATGATTAAGCATGGACCAAGATCGATAATTAATTTGGTTGTAGCCCAATTGGACCTAAAATTCTAAATTAGATTGGGCTAGGTATATTAAATTGTTTGGGCCAAGATCCAACCGAATTCAAGCCCATGATAGAATTTTGGGCCAAACAAAAGGTTGGATCCAAATATAGCCTTCGCCCAAGCCCAAGTGCAATTGTTGGGCCCAAAAGACAATCAAACTCAAGCTCACCTAAGATCCAGGAAAACTCTATAAATAAATACCTTATTCATCATTTTTGGGAGATTGAAGAACTAAAGACCGAAGCTTTGAACCTCTAAAGACCCGAAGATTTGAAGGATATAACTCTTTTGAAACTTTAAAGATCAAAAGACTAAAAACTTTGAAGCTCTAGAAGTGTGTAACTACCCTCCTAAAGATCCAAAGGCTCAAGACTTGGGAGATCAAAACTTCTCATAATTTTTTGAAGAATTCTTGAAAACTTCGAAGTTAAAGCTCAAAAAAGACTTGGAAGAAAAACTTCTTTCAACATTCGAGAACATTCGAGAAAAAACAACACATGAATATGCATTAGAGATTTTACTTACTGTACTAAAATTAATACAAATACAAACTTCATTTGAAGAAATAAATTTCTTCAAAAACCTTGGAATGATCATATTTAACTTTTCTCTCTGCGTCATATGTGTCAATGTCTAAAATTTTTATTTTCATGTGACTTCACACCTCTGTAGAACATTTTCTCATTGCCCTAATATTTTTTAAAATTTTAAAATCAAGAACAGTAGTTAGCAAACTTTTCTTTTTTTCTATTTCTTAAAATCAAAAGGAGAAAAAAAAACGAAACTATCAAATATATATAATATGCTTTTTCTTTTTTAAAACAGAAAATAGAAAAACTTAAAAACCAAAATTTGAAATAGTCATGGGCGTCATAATTATCATATTAGAACTTATTGTGGTGTGTTTGATGTGCAAAATTAAGTTTAGTTGGTAACAATAATTTAATTGGTAATCATTATTTGTACTTTGAGTGCAAAATAGAGTTGCAAATGATAATAGTTATTTGTGTTTGGGGTATAAAATTGATTTCATTTAAGTGGGTTGTGTTTGGAATGTAAAATTGACTTTGGTCGAGTTATAAATACGTATTGTAGTTTTTTGTAACCTAAAAAAATATGCATTTTCTATATTTTTTTTCTTAATTTTTTGTTCCACCATTCAATTACACATACTTTCCTAAACATGGCCAACAATGGGTCAATTTTATGCATACATAAAAAAAAATATTGTTTATTACGATAATCAAGCTAGTTAGTCCTACCAAGTAGACGCAAACAGTATTGTTTTCTAGACAGTAGTGGGATTGTTAAAAAACAATCGGTCTTCTGAAAGTATGTGACAAATATGTTTACAAAGATGACAAACCATCCTCAAACAATTTCACGATCCGAACTTAAATTTGTTTTGGCATTCACTAAATTGATTTGGGGATGTTTTATTTATTTTACTCCTAATTTTTATTTTGAAAATTTTATTTTAAATTTTAAATTCAACTGTATTTGATTTCGGGTGTGAAATCAAATGCAAGTAATAATGATCAGACAAAATCAATGTAAAGTTGATGATTAAGAAGGATTAGAATATTATATATTTTATAATCTTCAAACAAACAAACATGGGCTTGGGATGAGCCCATTCCCAACTTGTAAACCTAATTCCAACCAAACGGGCCATTTATGATCATTTTTTTAAGGCTTAATTGTGTGTGGAGATCAAAATTAGTCTAACACTCTTAATATTCCTAAGAAATTATCCACCAAATTTCAAAACGAGACAGCTTTTAATGGTTTGTGAAGAAGGCCGTTTACCGCCCAATTTACAACTACATGTCGGAAACATAATTAGGAATAGAAGGGTGATAATGGGAAAAATAATTTAAAATTTCTATAACATTCAAGTTGTTATTGATAAGCACAATCGATCTAATTACTCGTGCAATTTTGTGCCAAAATCTTGAAATTTTGAACTTGATAAATGTGATTCTAATCATTTTAAATTACCATCAAACATGCTCTTAAATTGTTGATATACTAAACAAAAGTTGGACAATATTGTCTTGTACTTGGATAAGCACTTCTTGCGATGCATTCTATCTCATATGTAGAATAATACCATATCAATTGCTATAAAAATAGTGTGTATGAATCTAACAATGGCTATGTGATTTATCGGTAAATGTTATTGGCACCGTTTGTTGATAAGGAGTGGGTTAGCATATATGAACATAAACTGTTAATGGCCTCTTACTTGATCTCTGGATTTTGATTTTGAAATTTTGTAAGATTTTGTGAGATTTTCTATTTTAACTTAAAGTTTTGGTTTTTATTTTAGTTGCTAGAAAATTGGTTTGAGAATTGGATAAATAGGAGAAAACTAAGAGTATCTATATATGGGAGAAAATTAGAATATCTATATAATTTCTTTTAAATTTGGTTTTTTTAATCCAACAAAATTTCTAACAGATTTATCACTGTAGTAACTCTAAGAGCGTTTTTAAACTTTTTTAAAAAAATATAATTATTTTTGCAACGAGGTACTAACGATTTTTGTTCATATATTAACTGTAAAGGTATTTTTTTTATTTCTTATTTTTTAAAAGTTTAAAAGTATTTTCGAAACTTTTAAAAGTTTAAAGATATTTTTAAAAACAAAATATTAATAGCTTCCATCCAAAACTAATAGTAAGGGTATTTTTTATTATTTTTTTATTTAGTTTTAAGATTATTTTTTAAACTTTTGAAAGTTAGGAGTGGTTTTTACCCAAATTACAAGATATTCAACCAGTTAGTTATAATGGTGGTTTTCAACCATCTCGACCAACTGAACATTAGTTGTAAATTATATATATATATATATCACCGACTATACAACCATCTAAACCGATGGACTAAAGTTTAGATTGGTTTTTCGATTTACTTTTGTTCACCTCTAATTTTTGGAGGTCTACAATGAGCGTCCCCCTCCTGTCCCAATTTTATGTTAATACATTTTCCAGGAAAAAGATAAAGCAAAGATTGTGGGACAATTTCATTTCATATTTTCAAAATTATATTTTTACAACCTCCGACTAGATGAATTGCTTTATATTATGAGCCAAAATATATAAAAAGATACCTAAAAGTAACTATCAAACAATGATATATTAAATGTTTTTCTTTTACAAATAGAGATAGAAAAAACTAATCACACCAAAGGTCCCCAAGGAGAACCTTGGGACCATATGAATCTCCATCTTTTTATTCTATACATGTTTTGGGATGTTGAGTAAAAAACAACAATTTAGATTTGTATACGGATATTGTTTAAGAGAGAATAATGTAGAGTTGAGAGGTGAAACTATCTACGTCACTTTCATCTCGAGGGGTCAAACCTTTAGTTTAAACTCATGAATCCTTAAATTGTTTTTTACTAAAGTCATGGCTGATTAGACTCATGCATGTGTCCTTGATGAAGTTATTTTAAAAAGTTGGTCATTCTTCCATTAGAAGTGAAGACAACAAAATGTTGATAATCTTATAATTGTATTTGAATAATTATTAGAGATTGACTCGATGTAAGTGAAGCATACTATAGCAGAGGAGATGGCTCAAACAAATTATGTTTGAGGCTTAGGATTTGATGCAAATTGGATTTAATTTAGGAGAATTTTTCAAAGGTGATTTTTTTCAAAGAGTCTTATTTTTGTATTCTAAAGATTTATTTATGTTACCATTGAATATACACATCAACCAAGAAAGCTAACAAGATTTTTTGTGGTCATCAACTCTCCAACCAATTCTCATTTGTTGTTTGTCAAAGAGTCTTATTTTTCTCAAGGAAGTGTTCTTTAATTTTTCTTCTTGAAGGATTTGTTTTGCACAAGTCCATCGCATGTTTTTTTTTTTTTTTTTTTCTCCAAATATTAATCATGATATCATGCCCAACACTTTCAAAATACCCTTTCAGTCTCTATATTGTTTCCAACTTGGGATCATGTCACAATTTGCCACTCTGGGCAACAAGGTATATTTGAGTTGTGTGAAATAGAAACTATAAAAATCCTCCAAGATTAGAAGTCCAATTTTATTTATGGGAGTAAAAAAAGATAATTAATTACTACTGGAATTTCTCTATTATTTGGTAGGGTTCAAGGACAATGTCTCCAAAACCTAAGTTGTATATGCATTTATGTTATTTACGAGTTTGATCTTAAGGTTTAGAATGGTGCACTTTATATAAATCTTTGGGGACATTGCAAATATAGCAATTAGGTCTAAAATATTTGCAGAAATAGCACAATGCAAAAAATTTTGCAAATATAACAAAATTTAAAATTTGTCGTCAAAGTCTATCAGTGATAGACCATATCACTAATAGGAGTCTATTAGTGATAGAGTCTATCATTGATCGATTTAGCTATATTTGCAATTCTTTTAAAATGTTGTTATACACTTAATTATTGTCCTTAAAAGTGTTACCCAACACAATTACTCTAAATTTTTAAGCCTAGAACCACATTTGGATAATCTATATAATCTGATATTTCTTTCTACTAATAAACTAGTCTCTCCTTTTACTCGTAGACATAGCTACCACACTATGAGTGAATTACATAAAATTGTGTCGAATTTTATTGTTTACGTACGTTTTGTTCTCGCTTTCTTTATTTGTTGATTTTATAACACTCACAAAAAGAATGAATCAAGCCATTTTCGATGTAAGCTATTGGTTGCTTTTTGTTTTTTTAAAGTGTTTTTGGAATAATAATGTTACAAGAATATGTTTGCTCGATTTCAGTGGGATTTAGAAGCTTGGTTGATTGAATTTTAGGGATTTAGAAGGTGTTTTTATACAGACTCTTTTGTTGAATGATGGCCTTCATGAACACCCATGACTACATGACTTTTAAGCAAATATATCACTCATATACAAGATATCTTGGGCGAATGTAAAGCTAAATAAATAGATTCACTCCCAAAAATATAAGACAAAGACCATCTAAAGGAAAGGTCAAAAAGGCTACTTTTGATGATCGATACCAAGTTATAAGAAGAATTAAGTTTTTACCTAAGGGTATGGTTTGAGACAATATACAAGTTTAGTGATCAATTCAAATTGCTTAAAAAAAAAAAAAAAAAAAAAAAAATCTCGTGTCATGAACATGTTGTCAAATTCCAATTAGATTGAACCATAGACTAGCCTCCAAAAGTGTTGCAAAATTAAGCTGGATTGCTACTAAAGTGAAACATAAAAGAAATACAACCTAGACCCACATCGGCCATTGATGGGCCTTAATTCACTCATAATTATGGGAAAAGGAGGAGGGAAAATTGCACTGGCTAGATAAAAAAATCATACGAAAATTATTTTAAATTGTAAAAACGTAAGTTGAAAATATTTATAAATAATAGCAAAATATCACCGTAATAGAGTGCGATAAATCGTGTTAGACAGTAAAATTTTGTTATCTTTATAAATATTTTAGTTTATTTTTCTATATTTGAACCTAATTGCTGACTCTTTTATTATTATGATTTTACCTTCATTTGTGTATCAACATATATATCTAATATACTTTATATTTTGGTATATCAGTCAATTGATATACTTTGTGTTTGGTATATTAATCACTAGATGTATTTTATTTAAAGAATATCATTTATACAACTAATATATCATGACTTAATTGTGTTATAGTCAATGTTGTTTGCTTAATTATGGTAAATATTTTTTTTATTTTTGTTTCATTTTGATATAGAGTTATTTTTGCCCAAATAGTTCAATTTTGACATTGATGGTATATTGTAAATGCATTAATTTTGTCAAATGATATACCAAATATAAATTATATTAGTTAATCTGTATTATTTTCAAATTTTTTATATGAATTTAATAGTATATAAGTTATATTTAATTTGGTATGTATATCAATTTTATGACAAACCGTATATTAGTTGATTGATATACTTGATTTAGACTACAACATAAATGTATCAATAGTCATTAAGAATTCATTTCATATATATTTTTAGTATATCAATGGTATATCACTTGTGATCTAAATCTATTTTTACCATTGTATTGGTGTATTACTAGTTCATCAATACTCTTTCAAATTTTATTTAAACTGTAATATATATGTATCTATGGTACATCACATCAGTAGTCATTAAAAATTCATTTCATGTATATTTTTAGTGTATCAATAGTATATCACTCATGATCTAAATCTATTTTAATTAAATATTGTATTAGTGTATCAATAGTATATAGATCATTAGTGCATCAATTGGGATAGTTAGACACTTGTTCGAAATTCATTTAAAGTATAAATTAGTTTATCAATATTGATCAATGTTCATTAAAAACTAATTTCAAGTATATTAATGTATCAGTAGTATATCAACTTTTATTCTAAATAAAATTTTAAGTATAACATTGTAATTTTGATATATCAATTGTATAACTTATATACTTTATATTGTTGGTACATTAGTTGAACTAATATATCAAATATAAAGTATATCAGATATACTATTAATATACATGTTGATACATCAATAAGGGTAAATTTGGAATAATAAACAATGAAAATCTGCTTCAATATTTTTAGATATTTTGAAAATTTTGAAAAGTAATTGCTAAATTTGTAATTTTAATAATATTTTTTTTGCTATTTTTTTTGCAAGTGTACGAAAGAAAAACCTAACATACTAGTGTGTATATGTATTTGAGGCTTGAGTCATAGAAGTCAAAGGAAAGTGGATGCTAAGCTCAATGACTAAAATAAAAACTCAAAGATTACATTATATATTTCAAAAGAAAATATTTGGGTGTATCTCAAGTAGCATTTATCTTTTTGCATCCCATCAAATTACCCAATCGAATTCTTCTTACTTATTTTTTGAAATATTTTAATCCATTTTTTATGTGTATGATGAAAGTAAAATATATAAAGATAGGTGTATATTGAGATACACCCAAATATTAATCAATTTAAAAAATTTGAAACGAAAATATATATATATATATGTAGGGGGAGGGGAAGAAAAGAAAAATAAGTAATGAGAAAAGACACAACAAACATCGCTTTCAAAATCATATTTACCCCTCGAAAACGAAATAAAGAGACAAAGGGAGAATCTGTGTCTCCAAATGAATGGGTCCTACACTACACTACAATACAATTCCAACAAACTTTATAACCATTATTGAACCAAAATTAAACCTAAGCTACGGTCGTTCACCTACCACATTGCAAAACCCAAAAAAGTATAATAGGAGTGGGCTCTCTCTTTATAAAGCTCCAAGGGTAATTTGGTCTTTTCATAATCATATCTAAAAAATCTAGAGAACGAAAACAAAAGCAATCATTTCGCCCTTAGTTTTTGAATTTTGTTTTTGTTTGGTTCTTAATTTTGGAGATGTTACAATTTTAGTACTTAAGTTTTAAATTTGATGCCAATTGATTCTTAAATTTCAAAATGTTATATTTTTAGTTTATTTTCTGTTGATCTCTCAATTTCAAGATTTCTTTTTTTTTTTTTTTTTTTTTTTAGATACTCATTTTTAATTTTGGTGTTAATTTATGTTAAATAAGCGTACCACGGGACAAAACCTAAAAAAGTAACCAAAGTGGGTTCTCTTATTATAAATCTTTAGGGGTACTTTGGTCTTTTCAGAATCATATCTGAAAATTCCAAAAAGCAAACATAATCCAAAAGAAATTAAGGCAAAGCAATGCATGTCACGTTGCCGCAAATATCCGAAAAAATGAGACATGGTCAACGTCAAATCATCGTAACTTTGTAATTATCCGAACGCTTTGGTTGTGTCTCATTCTTTTCTTCCTCAATTATTAATGTTACTTATTCTTTTTAGGCAAATTGTAGACATTTATTTTCATCATTATTAGTTATTATTCTCATGTCATTTTAAAAAAAATTATATGCCCTTTTCATTTTTAACTTCCAAAAATACCCTCTTCTCGTTCCCCTTTAAAACATATTTTATTTAAAAATAAATAAAGATACATAAATATCTTTCTTAAAACATAAGTTTAAAATTTAAATAAAATATATATATTGATTTAGACTATCAATTTGACAATTAGAACCTAGATCATGAAGAAAAAGAAAACATGAGAAATCGCGGAAGCAATGACTGGTCCTAATGCACGATTATAGATTCTTCTTGTTATTCGTCTGTTTGTCTCTGACTTTACTTGAAAGATGTAACATAGAAAATAGTGTGTAAAAGATACTCAATAAGTGACCTACTACTAGACCCACTATTTGGACCTACTATCTTTTTATCATAAGCACATGTGTACATAACATAAGTATAAGTAGTGAACTTGAAGACACGCACAGGTAATGAACCCGAAAGTCACAGACATAAGCATAGGTGGTGATCCCAAAGGACACCCAATCATAGTCATAAGTAGTGAACCGAAAGTTCGCAGGCATAGAGTGTACACGGCCCGATAAGGAAGATAATAGTCACCGTCAATTTAACATGCATCCTCAAAACCCACTATAGTAATCATAAAAATTTTAAGTAAAAAAGAATCATACATAATACTGTAAATCCTATTTATGGTCAAAGAGTTTATTGGTACCCAACACTCCCATAACGTGGCTTGACATGCTTATAAGGTATACATGAATCTTGATAAAAATGGTGTAGGTAGGGTGCCGGTTTGTAGACAAACCGGTAGTAAACCACTTACCTCGATAGTAAGTTTAAACAATTTATCCAACCAACTAATTCCCCTTTAACCTTTAGAAATCTTGATTCAATCCTACAATCATGGATCTAATTAAAAGATTACATTTAAAGCCCAAACACAAATATAAACTTGGCTGGTGATTGACTGCGGCTTGGCATGAGGTGCAGTCGGCGGCGAGTTGGACTGGGTGGATGATGGGGCTAGAATGCTCACAATCTCTGTTTCTATAGGTTGAAGTAGTAATTATAAGCCGAAGGCTTACATCGTTTTTTATTTCATGTGTTTTGTTTCTCATTTTTTTAGAAATATGTTTGTTTGATAATAAATCTTGTTTCTTGTTTCAGAATCCAAGAAAAACATTTATGTAATGAGTGAATTTGGATATGATGAAATAGGAAAAAAAATCAAGAAAAGATAATGAAAGATAAATACAAAATGGAGTATATTTGTGTTCAAAAAATTTCAAGTGCCAGCTAATCATTAATCCAATTATATTTAATCCTTAACTTATGTAGGATAAGAAAAAAAATCTATCTAATCTAATCTTAAGAGGTATATGAGATCATTAAAACTATATATGAGCTATATGAGATCTAGAACTTCATCAAGGACTTAAACTTCTGAATTATTCTCGACTTAATATTTTCTTATTTCTAATTTTCGCATCTAAGTCTTTTTTCTCTAGATTCTCTCTTCTCCAAGCTACAAATTCAATGTTCTATCACTTAAAGGTTAGGTGACTTTTCTCTTGTCCGAATTTTGGCATTGATAATTTCTAAAGTTAGTGTTGATCTCTGTTCCATTTTTGTTTTTTACTTATACTATTGATAAAATCGAATTTGGTCACTAGCCACGAGGTGTGCAGACTCTCCTGTGAAAGTCTTGAACCTAAGTTTGAATCCTACATTGAACGTGGTTTATTTTATTTTATTTCTTCACTTTGCAATATGTATATTTACATATTATTTTGATTTTGATTTCTTTTAAGAACTTTTTCAACTTTGTATTTTAAAAGTTTGATAATTTTGAGAACTTTTGATTTTGAATTTATATATTATTTTTATTTATTTCTCACTAATTATAATATTTTAATTTTGGATTTTTATTTTACAATATTTATGTGTATTATTTTAATTTTTAATACATTGAAACTTATTAAAATTTTGCAAATATAAATCTTGCTCACTAGGTATAAATTTTGCTCCCTACCATATGCAAATCAAATTTAAAGCAACAATGGAAAGGATAAAAATAATTATTTTATTATTATTTATTTTGCATCAACACTTATTTATATAATGTAAACATTTGATTAAACAAAAACATAAACATTTTAGTTACTTTGAATTAAAACTACAAGATTTCATGGATATATATTGAGAATGACCAACACATACCATAGGCCTTTGACCCATAAGGAAAGTTGCATGGAGAGTTTTATTTTATCTCACATCTTAGAATTAGGGAGTGACTGGAGGGTATAAATATGAGAGCACCTCTAGTGACTTACAAAGGTGGAGAGAGTAGTAGTAAAAGGTCTTGCCCCCACACACGCGTCACTACTGTCGTCCTACCCAATCAAGGTAGTCTATTAATTGAACAAGCTAGCTGTGATACTGTCACATAAGCTTTACGAAAGATTTTCTAGTGAGTGTTATATGTTACTTTTGGCTTGAAAAACTAAACATACTAATTAACCCGACATGTTTTATATATTTGTGACAAAAATGGAGAATTCTTAAGTAACAATGTCAGAGAGGTAGCGACGAAAATTGTAAGTAATTGTGATTATTATTTATTTATGGACGCATATGATATATTTAAATTTGTTTGAAGATAAAGTTCTTATCTATTTTAATTATAGGATGAATTATCCAAAAATGTTGGAAACAAAAAATGTGGTTCAGATGATATTTTGACCCAAGCGTTGGAAACACCTGAATAGTGATGACGAGTAAGGGTGTAAACTGAGTTTATTATACCCTCGTTCTAATTTCACAAAAACATTCTATCGAACTCAATAGAAATTCAAATGAATGATGATTAAAAGACAAATTGAAAAAAAAAATTGCAAAATTTGGAAGGATATAATATAATGGCCAAGCACATGCACTAGCTGAATACCTAGATGAAGATGAGATTGAGAAAACAAGTCAAGATGCATAGCCTGAATGCAATCAAGATATTTGTACAAAACAATAGTTCTCAACATCACTTATAAATGAGGAAAAGATTGATCAAGTAAAACCTATCTAAACTTTTTTTTGAACTTGTTTAATGAATTATTTGAGATTGACAGTAAATTGATTACATGTATTTTTTAGAGGAAACCTTGTAGTCTTGTTGTTGGAAAGGTTGAAAACATTGTGGGAGTACACATTGTTTTTTTAAAGAAAAGACTTTAGTGAAGTGGTTTATGGGGTATTGCTTGGAAAGAACGAGGTGTGGGTTCTCATTGAGCTTGCAAGTGACAGTGATTCTCTATTGTCCATACTTGTAGCTGGAAGCTTTTTATAACGACCCCAAAATTTTTCCTAGGTTGTTATTACCAAAATTTACCTTTTTTTAATCCTAATTATATTAATACAGAAATCATGCATAATATAAAACAATGGAACACGACCTTCTAAAATATGTTTTTATTGATAAGAGAATTTCTTGTACATTCTAACTAACCAAAACATGCAGAAGTCTTTAAAAGTGAAATAGTAAAAATAAATAATAAATAATAAATAAATAAATAAAAGAGGAATCAAATTTAAAATCTTGGAGACATCAATGGTTCCTTTTAAGCGTTCCCCTCAGCAAGTATTCATTTTTAGAACCTACAAAATCTATGAGGTTGTCAACATACAATGATTTTTAAACAATGAATTCTTATAAAATAAACAAAGATATTAAATGTTTGTTCGAAAACTCATGTAACCATGAAAATAAATGCACCCTAAAAGGTTTGGGTAACAATCCTTCAAAACTATCTAATCTCATCAAAATTAAGTTTTTGGATGGTCTTTTTTGAAACTCCATTGATTACTTAACATATCTCAAGTTTGTTACTCATGCAACACGTGAGAAGATTTTTTGTTTTTGCTTAAAAAAAAAAAAAAAAAAAAAAAAAAAACAAAAAGTAAAAGTTCCAAGGTTTATTGAGATTTAAATTATTAAAGGTGAATATACTTTTTCAATATTCAATATATCAATATCTTTATATTGCGGTAATTTATTTTTGAAAATATATTACAAGGTATTAAGAAACTCTTTGGCTAAACTGGCGACACACTAAGATCAATTTTCAACTGTGCTTTTATACGAAGTCCAAATTTTGGGTAATATTAAGAAAGTGTAAGATTCAATTGGATGAATTAAAAATTAAAAAGAAAATCCAAATTGAAACCTACACAATGCACTATTTTCAAAATAAATATCATCAACACATATTATGATTGGGTCCACATTGCATAAAATCCTTCACCAATGAAACTCATCTCAAACTCACCAACGTGCTTCCCTCCCCCAAACCCCAAACAAACATAAATATTATTATTTCTTTTCTTTTTGTTGCAATTTTGTTCCATTTATTATTATCAAATGTTTATTTTTTTATTCAGAAAAAAACAATTTCCACTATCTTTACTTTGGAAATGTTTTCTTGTTTCCTTTTTCCGCTCCCAGTCGATGCCAAAGCAACCTAAAGAAATAAAATAATAAAAGAAATTTGTATAATTTTTAAAATTAATTTTTTAATATATCAATTTTGTTTTCGTCTTTGACTCTGTACTTTTTCCTTTTTGACAAACTTCAGACTCCGATTCTCTCTCCTCTCTTTCTCTCTCTCTCTCTCTTTCCCCTCCGCCGGAACTCCGTCGTCAGCACGTTTTCCGTCCAAGAGTCCTCTTTTTCCTCTATTATTCCGGCGGTTTGCCCTCGTACTTTTCCTTTTCCGGCAGAATCTCTGTTTCTTTGCCGGAGAGTTAGAGTAGATGTCCTGTGGTTTGGCTTTACTTGGAATGGAGGTGTTGTGGTTTAGCTATTGCAGGTGATTGATAGATCTGGAAGCTTTGGAGGAAGAGAGAAATGATGTTTTGCTTTAGAGAGATGGTTTGGTGTGTGTTGTAATCGATGATGTTCGTGTATGGATGAGGTAGTCGGCGTAGATGATGACCGGAGCTCGGGCTACTTTTCGGCGAGGGTGGTGGATGTTCGGTGAATCTCTCACATGGAATGGCAGATCTTGTTAGCTACGGGAATGCCAACCGTGACACTGAGCAGGTCTTGATTTCTAATTTCTTTGTTTCGACATTAGTGTGGGAACATTTCAGAGTTCTGTGGTTTAGCTTTGAATTATATTTTTTTCTTCTCTTGCTGGTGTAATGTTCCGAGTTTAGGGGAATTTTACCTTCCAATTTTGTTTCGTGACTGATGTTGTTTGTTGATCATTTGAACTGTACTGCGTTACTATTAGACCAATTGTTCTCATAGTGTATTGCGAATTTTGCGAAAGCATTTCCTGGATTTGTGCATTTGTGGTTACTATACGATGGATTTCGGATCCTCTAAATAGAAATGTTTCTTGAGTCCTGCCAAAATGGGAAGGACAAAGTTAAAGAATATATAATAATAATCAGAAACGTTTCAAGCGTTTCTATTCGTTTGTTGCTTCTTCATTAATTTAGAAAACACAAAAATGTGAACTTAAAAAAATAAAATAAAAATAAATAAAGAAAACGGGCAGTTACTCGCTGCGTTGAATTCTAATGGTTTGTTTTGCTAGTCGATTCGTGTCAAAATGAACTGTTATTTGCAGGTGATAACTTCTTATGGTATCTAAATCTCATGTTTGCTGCAATGTCAGTGCAATCTTATTCAAGTAGATGACTTTCAGAAAAAGACCTTTGTTAAATTTAATTAGTTTCTTGAGTACTGTGGTTTGCATTTAATTTTACTAACCTTGTCTATGGTTGCGTTCTTTTGACTCTTTACTTTTATTCTTTTGTAATTTGCAGGCACTAATTGCTTTGAAGAAGGGTTCTCAACTCCTCAAGTATGGTCGTAAAGGGAAACCAAAATTTTGTCCATTTAGACTTTCTAATGTGAGTTTGATTTAATTATTTTATTTATTTTAAATAAATTGTTATCTTAATTTATGGCCTGCCATCCTTGCATTGATGAGTAAGTCAATTTTAGTTCATCAAATCGAGTCATATATTTGGATAAATGATCAAATTGATTTCATCCTCAACGAAATTAGAAATTTGCTTATAAACAAACCTACGATAGGAAATATCCAACTCAATGATGAAAACTACCAGTAACACCCACAATAATAGCGGTTTGAATTTACTGATGCCGAAGAATCAATAGATGAGTTGCAACTAGGAGTGGAATACCAGTCAAGCTAGTTCGTTGCTCCACAAACTGTGTTAAGGCGCTGCAGCTGGCTGGATACCTAGAGGAAAAGCATTGATTAGGTCGGGGTCGCTAGAGCAGTACAAATCGAGCATACTTTGAATACTGATATGATCTCAAAATAATAGGGGTCAAAGTTGGCCAATGAGACGATGGGGAATAAGCTTTAATATCGAGCGGGAAACAATCTGGATTGCCAGCTAAAGTACTTAAATAATCACTCCCCAAACTGTAGTGATGCCGAAATTTAGGCCGAATTCTCCTGAAAATTTGCAAAAAGTTAATTTGATGTCTGATTTTTATGCGCATGCATGCATGTAGCTTCATGACTTATTAGACGTGTATATCACAGTTATAGACTTTCAATTAGTATAAATTGCAGGATGAGTCATCTTTAATTTGGATTTCAACTACTGGTGAAAAGAGTTTGAAGTTAGCTTCTGTATCGAGAATTATTCCTGGACAAAGAACTGTAAGATTTATGAATTTTTTTTTTAATCACTGTCTACACGATTTTTGATGATATTGGTCAAACTTGATATGTGTTTACTTTAATTGTGTTAGGCTGTGTTCCAACGATATCTACGACCTGAGAAGGATTATTTATCATTTTCTCTGATTTACAACAATGGAAAACGGTCTCTTGATCTGGTTGGTGATGAACATTCTTATTGTTTGTAGTCAATAAGTCATTGCTTCTAATTTTTTTAAGTAATTGTAATATGTTCTGGCTTTGCAGATTTGTAAGGATAAAGTCGAGGCTGAAATTTGGATAGCGGGTCTGAAAGCATTAGTTGGTTCTGGTGATGGTGGGCGTTCTAAGATTGATGGATGGAATGATGGAGGCCTCTATCAAGATGTAATCTGCCTACTTGGAATTGTTTAATAGTTAAACATGCATGCTCTAAGTGTTCAATAATGTTAAACAATTTGCATATCTTAGCTTGGAAAAACTCATGGAGACTATTATAATTGACTCTCTGATAACAACTCTAGTCCTGCACTAACGGTTAATGAAAGCTGTCATTGTTCTTTCATCAATGGGAGATATGTTGTCATTTAATAGGGAGTGTAGTACTGTTATGTCAGTGGGTTTGGGATGCTGTCCAAAATTTTCTGCATTTGTCTCAGTACTAAAAATCCAATGAGATGAATGTTTCTCAAAGCTTTGTACATTTTATTTGAAATTCAATGATTTGCATTCTATAATTGTTGCTCTGTTAATGTTCGTGAGATGTTAATTATTCTTTTTTTTATGCAATGAAGATCTGTGTCATTGAGATTGTGATTGCTGTCACTTCTCGTGCTGTTAGATTCAGAATTTTTAGTGCTCATGCCATAAAAAGTCGTTATAAAATTCTCTTGCATATTCCTTTATCAATGCTGTTGAATTTATTTCAGGACAACAGTGACTTAACTTCAAGTAGCCCAAGTGACAGCTCCAATAGTGTCACTAGAGATATTAGCTCTCCTGAGGTCTGTGTTACTTTTAGTCCAAACAAATCTCCAACGAGTGTTAGGTCTGAGAACTCTACAAGGTCACATGTGCCATTGAACCAGACAAATATGCAAGCTAAAGGATCTAGTTCAGATATTTTTCGAGTTAGTGTTTCAAGTGCTCCTAGCTCCTCCAGTCATGGCTCTACGCCAGATGACTGTGATGCTCTAGGAGATATATACATATGGGGTGAGGTTATTAGTGATAATTTTATGAAGCCTGGGGCTGATAGAGCTAGTAGTGTGAGCTCAAGGACAGATGTGCTACTTCCAAAGCCATTAGAGTCCAATATTGTTCTAGATGCACAACATATAGCCTGTGGTGTCAGGCATTCTGCGATAGTCACGAGGCAAGGGGAGGTCTTTACATGGGGTGAGGAATCTGGAGGAAGGCTTGGCCTGGGAATGGGGAAAGATGTAACACAACCTCGCCTTGTTGAAGCCTTGGCAGCTACTACAGTTGATCTTGTGGCATGTGGAGAGTTCCATACCTGTGCTGTTACAATGGATGGGGAGCTTTACACATGGGGAGATGGTGTACATAATGCTGGGCTTCTTGGTAATGGAACTGATGTCAGCCATTGGATGCCAAAGAGAATCTCAGGTATTCTTGAGGGGCTTCAAGTTGCATTTGTAGCATGTGGTCCGTGGCATACAGCGTTGATCTCATCTATGGGGCAACTATTCACCTTTGGCGATGGTACTTTTGGGGTTTTGGGTCATGGTGATAAAAAAAGCATTTCATATCCGAGAGAAGTGGAGTCCTTAACAGGCTTGAGGACAATTGCTGTTGCATGCGGAGTGTGGCATACCGCTGCTGTGGTAGAAGTAATGACACAATCTAGTACAAGCATCTCATCAGGTAAATTGTTTACATGGGGTGATGGAGACAAGAATCGTTTAGGACATGGAGACAGGGAACCCCGGCTTAAACCCACATGTGTTCCAGCACTAATTGACTACAATTTTCATAAAATTGCTTGTGGTCACAGCATAACTGTTGGATTGACAACATCAGGACAAGTTTTCACAGTTGGAAGTTCAGTTTATGGTCAACTTGGAAATCCCCTTGCTGATGGAAAGCAACCATGCTTGGTGGAAGATAAGCTTTCCGGGGAGTGTGCTGAAGAGGTTGCTTGTGGTGCGTATCATGTGATGGTACTTACCTCCAAAAATGAAGTTTATACATGGGGAAAAGGTGCAAATGGGAGGTTAGGCCATGGAGACGTTGAGGATCGGAAATCACCAACTTTGGTTGAATCTTTGAAGGATAAACATGTCAAAATCATTGCTTGTGGATCTAACTACTCCGCAGCTATTTGTCTACACAAATCATTGTCAGGCACAGAGCAGTCACAATGCTCTGCTTGTAGACAGGCATTTGGTTTCACAAGAAAGAGGCACAACTGTTACAACTGTGGACTTGTGCACTGCCACTCGTGTAGTTCCAAAAAAGCATTAAGAGCTGCCCTGGCTCCTACTCCTAGGAAATCTTATCGTGTATGTGATTCTTGTTATGCCAAATTGAGCAAGGCGTCAGAATCTGGAAGTAATTACCGGAAAAATGCTGTTCCCCGCCTGTCAGGTGAGAACAGGGACAAGCTGGACAAGAGTGACACAAGACCTCCTAAAACAGCACTTTCAAATATGGATCTGATAAAACAACTCGATAGCAAAGCAGCAAAGCAAGGGAAGAGAACAGATACATTCTCCATTGTTCGCCCCACTCAAGCACATACTCTTCTTCAACTCAAAGATGGTCCAAATACTGTTGATATTCGGCGACTAGCTCCCAAGCCAATTCCTATGGCTAATGGAGTAAATTCTAGATCTGTGTCACCTTTGTCAAGGAGATCTAGTCCGCCAAGGTCTGCTACACCTGTGCCTACAGCATCAGGACTTTCCTTCTCCAAAGGTATAGCGGATAGCTTGAAGAAAACAAACGAACTCTTAAATCAAGAGGTTCTAATGCTGCGTGCACAGGTAATGACCCGATTCCTTGTGTTGTCAGTTTCCTTTCACTTCAAATGGTAAAGGGAAAGGATCCCTAGCTTGTTATAGTTAAATCTGGACGGCAATTAATTGGGTTGTTTGTCTTTATCTTAACCTATAGGTTGAGAGCCTGAGGAAGAGATGTGAACTTCAAGAATTAGAACTTCGGAAGTCAGAGAAGAAAGCACAAGAAGCCATTGCATTGGCTGCAGAGGAATCTGCTAAATCCAAAGCGGCAAAAGAAGTTATTACATCACTAACTGCTCAGGTTGATCTTGATATGCAGTCATTATCATTACTATTGAGTATTAGAGTACTTTATTCTGCTCTCATTTTTCTTCTTTCTGACTGAGACAATCCAACCAGTGATCATTATTTGTTTAGAAATATTCTATGCGAACATAACATCTTTACATTGATCTACTGTAATTCTCATGAAGTTCTACTAATATTATTTCCAGATTAAACATATGGCCGAAAGGTTACCTGATGGAGTAAAAATGGGTCTTCCTGGAATTAATGACTCTGAAAACATGAGACCATTGTATGTTCCGAATGGTATGGAGCAAAATGGTGCCCACCATTTAGCTTCCAATGGAGAGCGTCTTTCAGAATCAGATTCACACAGCTCCTTGTCCTTGGCTTCTTCAGTTGCAACTGATTATTCCTTGAGTAAAGGAATTCAAGGTCTAGCTAATGCATCTGGAGAGTTCCCTGCAAGTAATGAAACTAACTCAGCCTCAGAGCCAGGGCGATTTACCTCTGATGGGACATATGATGATCCAGATGTAAGACTCTCTTATGGTCATAGAGGTGTTTGGGAAAGCCGCCGCAGTAGCAGCATGTCAGAAGGAGCGGATAACTCGGGTCCTTTACTAGACAGTGAGAGTAACACAAGATCAAGAAGTTCTGCATTGCCAGGAAATGACAATCAAGTTGAGGCTGAATGGATTGAGCAATATGAACCTGGTGTCTACATAACTTTGACGGCACTTCGTAATGGGACTAGAGATCTTAAACGAGTGCGCTTCAGGTAATCCCTCTCTTTTTTGCGACTCATTTGATGCAAGTCCTCAAGACCAAACTTTGGAGATGAAAAATTATGGACGAAGCATGTGGGAATTTGCATAACCTTCCATCATTTCTAAAAAATATTATTTCATTATAGATATCCTTGGCAAATATTTAGAAAAACTTTTGAAAACATAAGACCGCTTGGAGGGTTCGCTTGTGTACCAATTTGCACAGAAATTTTTAATATTTCCATGCAAAAGGCACAAAATTCTTCTAACCATGAAATTCTAGTATTGAAGGGTCCTTTGATAATGATTTGTTTTTCATTTTCTGCTTTTAATAATTATGCTTATTTATTATTTTTTTTTTCTTTGTTTTCTAATCTACTGTGAAACTTTATTTTGAAATCATAGCTAAATTTTGAAAAGTTTGTTTTCATGGGCTTAATTTTTTTGAAACAGAACAAAGAAACAAAGTTTGTTATGAATCAAGGATGAAGTTTTCGATAGTTTTCAGATAACTTATGACAATGCTTTGACTTGTAATGACTTGCCTTGATTTTAGCCTCATCTTTGCTTGCTTAAACCAACAAAATGTTTATTGCTGATGCAAAGCTACCTGCAGTCGGAGGCGATTTGGGGAGCACCAAGCAGAGAGTTGGTGGTCAGAAAATCGTGATAAAGTCTACGAGAAATATAATGTTCGTGGAACCGAAAAATCCTCAATTTCTCCAAGTCCTCCATGAGAGTTGGAGGAAGATGTCTCCCCATGGTTCTACAATCTCTAACAGTGGGAAGGATAGTGACAAATATTGAGATTCTGGGTAGAATCTGCTTAGAGTTCAGAGTGAGCCAATTCTCCTCTTTTGCACAAAGTTTGGTAGGTTATATATATATGTTTATGCCCATTAAGAGCTCATTTTCACTCAGATATTGTGGCTTGGTGACCAAGTGGGGGGAAATTAGCGTGAAGGAAAATGGTCACCTTTTAGTCATTTCTTTGTTTTGCAGTTTCTTCATCCTTCCACCTCCTTTTGTCATATTTCCAATTGTTTTTTTTTTCTTTCAATTAATTTATGGGCAGTTTTTCCCATTTTCATATTAGTGTATATAATATGACTAGTGAGTTAATGTTAGAGGAAGGAAGTTTTTGTTTGTGTGCTCTTTTTTCTTCTCTTTCTTTACATACAGGGCAGAGAGAGAGCTTTTGGCAGCAGTCTCTTATTAAGGCATCCAGGAGGTAGGAGTTGATTGATCCATTTTCATGTTCAAGGTCAACTTCTAATTGATCTTCAATTTTAGCCATAGTTAGAACTTTTCAAAAATTTAGACGTGTTTTGCTTTAGGTAAAAATATTTAATACCCAAAATAATCAACAACTAGCTAGTGATGAAAAAATATTCATGAATTTATTTGACGTTTTCATTCACTAGAGCACTTGTGCAAGAATGTTCAAGTCCAAAATATTCTTTGGCCTTAAAGCCTTATCTAATAAGATCTCATGATTATCTTGTATGAAAGGCAAGATTAACAAACATGCTGAGTAATTAACTATAATTTTTAGAAAATTGCCTCTCATGAGTCTTTCAATTCTATTCGATCATAATGACAAAATAAATTGAATGAAATAAATTAACAAAATTAATTTATACTAAATTTAGAGAGATACATACACAAAAATAGGTGTACACATAATGATACTAATAATCAATGAAATCTATTTTGTAAAAATTCAACTGTATGGAGAGTTTAGAAATTAAGAATATAGAATGGTATATTTTGGTAGTTATATGGTCAATTAGTTTGGAATTTAAAGTTTACCCTCTTGGAGGTTCAAATCTTCCTATAACCCAAAACTCATATTATATTTTATTGTACTAAAAAAGAAAAGAAAAAGGATTTTAGAGAAAAGTTGAGGTAAGTAATGCAGGAAAGGGAATGATATTTGTGTAAAGCTAACTTACACAAATTTAGGGATAAAATGAACATTGCACTCACATTTTATTTATTTATTTGAAAATCTGAAAAGTAGATAAATTTTGCCCAAAGCAACTTCTATGAACAAAACTTAATCCTACAATTCTAAGCCGACTCATCAAAGACCATAAATCTAAAGAGTGAAATTTCTGTACCACACCTTCAGCATCAGATTTGATTCAAAAGCCTTCACCACCAATACTATGATTTAAGTCTCTTTAATCTTTTCATAATCATATTGTCCTTTAATTCACTGTATCAAAGGCCACTTGAATTCAACATAGAACTTTATTATAAAGTTAATTGGACACATAATATCTAATATGGACAAATTAAACACATTACATCAAACTTCTAATTCCACAAACTTTTCTTTCATTTTCTAACTCCCACTCATTAAATTTATTTACTTATTTTTTTATTTTTTTATTTTACATTGTACCCAATTTAGTTATGCAAATTTTTTTTTTTACTTTTATTTCCTAGAACTCTGAAATTTTTTTTTTTTTTTTTTAAATACCTTTCACTTTTCTTAAAATATAAGAAAAATGGTGAAAATGGTTGTTTCACACACTCTCGATTTCAGAGTGTGTTTCTTCTTCATTTATCCTATTATGGGTGTTTCTTCTTCATTTATCCTATTGCCAAGAGAAAAAGAAAAAAAAGAAAAAAAGAACTATACCTATAAATAAATCTTTTTATTTCATCTCTTTAAATAACAACCACTTATTTTTAATTAAATCAGTTACAAATAATATAGCTAGCGCCTTTTAAAAATAGTTAATCTAAACATTTCACATATTCTTTAACAACTTTTCAAAATTCCAATTTTATCCCTCCATATATCTTTCTTTTTCTTTTCTTTTTTCAATTTTTTTTTTACACCTAATTCATTATTTATAATTGAAAATTTAATTGATTCAATTTTTTGAACAAATTTTTTTCTCAACTTTTATCGGATGATCTAGATTTTAAATTAGTTCCAAATTAAAGCATAAAAATTTTTAAACAATAAATTTGCGATATAAGATATTAAACATCAGTATAATAAGAAGTCCACTTACGTCATTATATAACATCACAACAATTTAGTATTATTTTACCTAAGACTATTATCTATCTTTTCAAGTTTAAAATTGAAATTATCACTTCATGTTATAGACAAAACTCACTTTTGTAAAAGCAAAGTTGTTGCTACTTATTTTAAAAGCCATCACAATTTGAAACCCATCTTCATATTATATCATTATAGATATGGGCGGAGACTTGAAGTCACTAACAATATGCGTAAATCAAAACCATAATAAGTATATCTTTTTAGTACAATAAAGGGTGGAAAAAACCGAATCAAATACCTTAAGATCACTAATACATACTTATGGAATGTTCTTTTTAGCCCTAATAAAAAAATTTGAGAGTTAAAGGAAACAAATTTATATATATATACACACACATATGGGAGAAATGTAATGGAACCAAACTAGTCATAACTACCAACATGTGCATAATAAGAGATTGAAGTATTTTTTTTCCCGTGAAAGTTAAAAATTTCACATTAGTTAAAAGGCTCTTTTTAAATATAGCTAAAGAAACCAAAATATTTACAAATATGACAAAATTTCACTGTTTATCTGCGATAGATCGCAAAAGATTACTATATGTGTCACGTGACACAGATAGTTGTGTATTTTGCTATTAATTGTAAATATTTTCAGCAGTTTTGCCATTTAAGATAATTTCCTTTTGTTAAACTAAATAAAAGGAAAGAAAATCAATATCATGATTCAATTTGAAAAAGACATGGAAGAAGGTAAATATTTAGCCAAAGAGAGAAAATAAAAATAATGTTCTCCTTAGTTTATTTTAAATGTTAAAGTATTCATCTATTTTTAGGAAAAAAAAAAAGTTAAAATTCATTTCATCTAATTTATTCCTCTTAATATTCTTAGAGCCAAAAAGGGTTGGAATACAAAATGTTGCAACTTCTTACTTCTTAGTGAAGCAAAAACGGACTATCAGAATCAAATCTTTTCCTTTTCTTATCATAATGAAATAGAAGAGAGGGAATAAAAATTGGAACCATTTTTATTATTAATGTTTTAATCAATTAAATTACATTTTTAAGGGGAAAAAATATATATATATATAAGAGGAGGGAAAATGAAAAAGGAGGGGCAACAAAATTAGATGTAGATTGGGCAAAATCCATACTCACATCAAATTGTGTTGTGTCTTTGTTGCATTCCAAACAACATGAGGGACCATTGATTTATTCTTCCTTAGTTGACTATACATAATATGACCACTTAATTATATAAATCCCCCAATTTTCAAAAACTTTAATCCAAATACTTTACTTTCCATTTATCAATTCATTTACATGCATCGCCGTCTCTCTCTCTCTCTCTCTCTCTCTCTCTCTCTCTCTCTCTCTCTCTCTCTCTCTCTCTCTCTATGTTTAATAGAAAAAAAAAAAGAAGAATTTATTACTATTTTAGTGGTTTGGTTATTCAATTTTTAAAATGTCTATTTTGATTTTTGGTCGTCCATCAATAGACATGGAAAGTGACTATTTTAATTAGTTTATGAAATTTTAAGAGATAACAATGTTGGCCTTTGCTATATTGTTTTTCTATCTAATATTCACTCACACAATTTAGCTTGAAAGTTGAAATTATGCTCTCATATTGATATACTAACACACATTATACTAAAAGCTATACCATTATTTTATTAAAAACAAAATAATGGCAATGACTAAAATAGTTACTTGATATGAAAACTTCAGTGGATTGAATTAAGAATGACCTTTTGAATATGTGAGCTCTTGTGACAAAGAACAAGTTTCTTGGCCCAAGATGTGAATACTCCACAAGATAGAATGTGTAACAACTCCAAACTCTTGAGGTAATTTCCCCTAATCAATTAAATTAAGTTATTTTGCATAAAAAGTGATTTTTAATTATTTATTTACGTTATTGTAATTAATTAAGTTAAATAGGAAAGTCCCAAGGATTTTATTTATGGTGATAGGAGAATTGAAGATGGGATTAAGGAAAATGTTAGATTTGGTAAAGAATAATTTATTCTTATTCTATTTTAGGGCAAATAGAATAAAATAAATTAATTTGGTTAATGAAGGATATTATTTTACCTTATTGAGTAAAAGGGGAGAATTGGGAAAAAAAAAAATAGGGTTTAAGGGGGGAGGAATTACGTCGTTTTTCGTGCAGTCAAAAAGAAAAATAAAGAAAATATTAACTCTCTCTCTCGTTCTCTCCGCCGCATCTCCCTTCCTTTTTCCTTTCGCCGCCGCCACAGCCACCGCCAGCCTCCCTCTGCCCGACGTCTCTCTCTCTCTCTCTCTCTCTCTCTCTCTCGCTCTCCTTCAGTTTTCGGGATTTTCCGGAGGGTTTCGCGCATCGGGTGTCGCTGACTTTCGCCTTGAGTGTCGCTGCCGGTTTCGAGGATTCGCGCTACCTGTCTCGCTCTCCCGCTCTCACTTTCTCCCATCGCCTCAAGGTCTCCCGCGCCCAATCGCACAGTCACTCTCGTGGTGTCGCTCTCTCGCTAGCTCTCGCTCTCCCGCTGTCTCGCACTCTCGCTCTCCCGCTCGACTCATGTTTTCCCCCGCGCCAATGTCGCCGCAGCCTAGGACTCTCGCTCTCTCGCTGGTTCTCGCTGGGTTTCGCTGTCTCGGCTCTCGTGCTCTCGCTCAGGTCTCGTTTCTCGCTCGGGAGCCATTTTCTCTCGGATTTTTTGGCTCTCGGCAGCGGGGCTTCTTTTGTCCGGCCAGAACAGTACCTTAAGTGAGCGTCTCAAACTCGAATGGTTTAGTTGCTTACGTTTTGGATGGAGATTTTTGAATTTCGACCCTTGTTTGGCATGTCTCATAGGTGTTCGGTAATTGTTAGTCCGTAGGATCGAGGAGAGCTACGAGTTGGATCGCGTTCGGGTACGGACTTTCTCGGACAATTATTTTAGGTTACTCATGATAGACTAAACTCGTAGACTAACTTAAATTGGGAAAAATTTCATTCCCAGTTTATTCAGGAATTAATTTTACAAGAGGAGTCGTATAGTAATTTGATGGATCGATCACCAGGTAAGTGATCTTACTACTTGAACCGCCTTCGGGCCACACGTTTAGTTACCATGAAGCAGGGAATTACCAAAGCCTTTATGATTTAGCATGCTCGTATGAGATCCCTATGCCTAAAGGTAGAAATTATCAAAGTCCGTATGATATAGCATGCTTGTATGAGATTTCCATGCCCAAAAAGTAGAAGTTCCCAAGACCTTTATGGTATAGCATGCTTATATGAGATTACCATATACTAAGTTGTATGTGCTTATTAATGTATGACCCTATTCCATGTTATGTAATGAATAGAACTGTATTTTAATGTATGAAGTCATGGAATGGAATGAGTATGATTATGACTGTTTACGCTCTAGGAGTAGAGTTACCTCCCCTATATTGGTTGGGTGTTCACGGAGGTTGTGTACCTTCGGGTCCACAGGAGGTTGTGTTCCTTCGGGATCACTAGAGGATGTGTACCTTCGGGTTCACTAGAGGTTGTGCTCCTTCGGGTGCACTAGAGGTTGTGTTCCTTCGGGTTCACAGGAGGTTGTGTTCCTTCGGGTTCACCAGAGGTTGTGCTCTTTCGAGTACATTAGAGGTTTGTGTTCCTTCGGGAACACCAGAGGTAAGAGTTTCCTTCGGGGCTCTAGAGGTTTGTGAACATCCATAACCAACTGTAGGGTGAGTGTAAACTATTTCCAATGATTGCATGATAGTTATGTATGCCTTATGTTGATGCACTTAAAGGACATAGGTGCTTAGCCCGACTCCAGGTAGTGGGGTCACTTACTGAGTAATAAATTACTCATTCTTTTATCCTTTATGTTTTTCAGGTAAGGGAAAGAACGTGATGGCGAATGACAAGAAGAATCCTTGATGGGATCACGGGACCCGTAGTAGCTTCCACTTAGCATTTTTATGTTTTATGGAGTTTTGTCAAATTGTTGGTTTTTGAGACTTTTGATATGTGGCTTCCTCTTTCATGAATTTTATTGATTTCTTTAGGGGTACCCCGAACCAAAACTTCTTTTTTTACATGTTTATGGATGTTTTTCTTGAAATTTATTTATGGAAACTTCCCAGTAAAGTATTGCTTCTTTTCTTTACCATGTTGCATAGTGTTTCTCGAATTTTACATGCATGGAGTAATGGTCCGGTTAGGTTACGTAAGTCGGGTCGTTACAGAATGATCAATCTCACTTGAATGTTCTTGGCATGCAACTCGACGCATGAATTATAAAATCCAAGAAGCTCTCCTGACTAACCATGAAAGAAACACAAAATCCAAAATTGATTCATCGTAATTTGTCCAAAACAACCTGATGGTAAGGGCACTTTAGATAGATTCCCGTCGAAAACCCTAAGGCCACATCATAGATCATAAATGACAAAAATAACTCTACTTAAAATGTCACCCAAAAAAAAAAAAAATTGAAAATGACTAAAATTTCATAAAAAAATTATTAAATAAAATACAAAAAATAATTTGATGTCTTAGACGATTCATATCATCATCACGTCCTTTTGAAAGATATGTTCTCGATACAACAAGGTCATCGAAAGTAGTTTTAATTAACATCACATAATCAGGAGAAAATGATGTTACTTTTCTTTGATTTCTCTTAGATGGTCTCTCTGGCAAAGCAACTTTGTAGTCGTAAGATGTCAAAGGTTGACATTGTTTTGGATTTCGCCTATTTTGGAAGAGTGTTGGTCCTTCTAATTTCCATTCAACTTGTGTTCATAGAAAGAACAAGGGTTAATATTTGAGCTTTGGTTTAGGGTCAAAACTTTAACATCCTGCAAAAACTAAAATGATTAATTAGGCAAACTTGGTTGAAGCTCACTTGTTAGAAAACAAACTCTTTTGTGAAAAAAGTCTTGAAGGTTTTTATTATTATTATTATTATTATTATTTTGAAATCAAGAAAGATTTTACCGCACGAATTTTCAAATTCACATTCTTAGCATTTCTCTCATTTTTATCTAAAGACCAAGTATTATTATTCACATGTTTTTCTCTCATATATGTTTCCCCACTTTTCTTCTTCATATATTTCTATTGTTTTTGTCTCGGTCTCATGCTTTTTGCTTTCCAACTCACACACATCAAATTTTACTCCTCTTAGAAGAAATGATTCAAGAGTAGGATCAACACAAAGTATTATAGTTTCATGTTCACTATCATCTACTTTCTTTACCTCACTACTGCTAATACATTCTTTTCTAGAAGTAAGTGGTTCAATAGTTGTTGTAGATTACAATCGTGTAATTCCTTGTCATCCAATGACCTACTAAGTGAAACAAAAGTGAAACATCATGATCATAGATGGGCACAACATTAGCAAGCTTCTCTTTATTACTTTCCACCTTATCAAAATGCTCAAATATGGTAGGTAAAACTAATGGTTTCCATTAATGTGTTGGCATTAGAAGTAGACTTAGATTTAGTGTACGTTGAAGATCTCCTTTGGAGTTTCCTTTCTATCTTGATGGCAATGTGCACCATTTCTTCTAAATCCTTATAAGATCGAATTTCTTTTCAATCGGCAAGCATTTCGACAATCTCCAACTTAAAGTTCTTTATAGAATCAATTCATAGTAGCTTCCTCATCCTCATATATGTTAATCTCCTCAAGTGAGAGTAATTTCTATTCATTGTACCTTTCCACACTTTTGCTCCCTTGTTTCAAAGTTTGCAATTTATGGAAAGACTTGGGAACACAACATTATATTCCTCATGAGAAGTTTGATTTCTTTCTATGATGGCATTGTATGATTTCCAGTTCTTCTCCTTGGTAACAATACAAGATTCTACCATGTGAGGGCGTAATCCTCAAATGTATACAATAATTTTTACCTTTTCCTTTTCATTGTAGTGGTGGCAATCAAATATGACATCAATCCCTCCTCTAAAGAAGATACTCCCTTGAGATTTGAAATGCTTTCAAGGAGCATTTAAAAGATGTTTGGGTCAACATGATGATCATTTCTTAGAGATTTTTTTTTTTTTTAATTTTTTACACGACAACAAAAAAATGTTAGCATAAAGAAAAATTGGACTTCACATCACTCTCTCGCATTTGACTAAAAAAACCACCCATGTTTATGCTTAAAGATGTAACACTCCATGATCACAAATATAACTCTCTAAAAAATAGCCAAGAGTTTGCAATACCAAATACTAAAGGGGCAGGCTTTGATCACAAAAGCCAGAAGGGAGATAGATGTGAAATATTGAAACTCAAGCAAAGAAAACGAATTCTAAAACTCCCCAAATCAATCAACACAACTCTAAGGAGAATCAGATAAGGCTAACATGTGATGGAAGATCAAGAGGTAAGGAAAACTAATTTTCTATACTCCATGTTTGAATACTCCACACAAGCAAATTGATCAATTTTACTGGAATGCTCAAGCATGCAACCCTAGATCAAGAATTGAAAAAATGATGGTGATGAATCTCTATCATCAACACATAGGCAAAATCCCATTTACAAAATTCAAAATCTAAAACTTATCCTCGCCAAACTTTGGATAACCTCCCAAAACCCTAATGTGTGCTCCATCATAGATTGTGTAAAATGACAAAAATACTTTTATTTAGGATGTTTTAGAAAGTATAGAATTTTCCTAAAAAAAGAAAGGATAAAATTAAAACAATAAAATTATAGTTAAATTATTTTTAAAAAATATATAAATAATATATTTGAGCCGTTAGCAATCCAAAAGTAGAATAAAATTGAGAGTACTCATATTCAAATGACAATTAATATACCAACCCACAATTATAAGCAAAAAATTGTCATACATGTAAAACCGATTTCGAAGAAAATAAAAGCAATATTATATTATATGAAATGTGGGCTAATTCATTGGTAAGAAAAAAAAAAAAAAGCTAAATAAATACTTAAAATGCCCTCAATAATAATTAAGTCTAAGTTTATATGTTGGGAACAAACTTAAAATTATAACCTACAATCAAATTCATTTAACCCAATTTTTGTATAAACTAAATAGGCGAAGGGGTCGTTTAGGCCACAAACATAGAGTTCGGAGAGTGGAGTTCTCAAGTCTACTCCCCATTTAGTCTACACGTTTGTAAAATGTAAGCTACAATATATCCGACTCAATGAACTTAACAATATTTACCTTTGAAGTCCTCTCCCAAAGTAAATCCCCCAAGAAATATATCCAACTTATTTTGCATTCTCTCCCTTCTCATTGTAATTAACCACCTTAATTACTTTTTCTAAGACCATCTACTGTCATGCAAGCAATTTCAATAATAAAACCAACTCAGCATTTAAATAGATAAAATTAGGTAGGCTGATTGGCATGGGTTGTTCCATGTTCCATGGAGAGATGGATTTGGGGAGATGTAAATTTCCATAAAATTAGCTGCTCAAAACCTACAATGCATACACTACAACAATCCTTAAAACATGTTTGTAGTCTCTGTACTGTTAAGAAAGGGACAATAGTGGGTATCATAGTTACTTGAAAAACCCATCACTGTTGGAGCTGATCCAATCCCTTCTGAGTCGGCCATTAATGTTTGCTTAAGACCCCACACACATCTTCTTCCCTCTTCATCCACTTTCTTTCTGACTCACAAACACACCTCCTTTCTCCCTCCATTTCTGAAAACAAAGTTTGAATTTTAAAATATAAAAGCATATAAAAAATTATTATAAATAAATAAAAAAAATATCAAACTATTTATAAATATAACAAATATTTATTTACTTTCTATCTATAAAAATTTGCTATATTTATAATTATTTTCAACGATTTTTCTATTTTTGAAAACATTCCAAATTATAATAACTAAACACAAAAACATTTAGAAATACAATACAAATTCACTTCATTTTTCTAAACTAAAATATGTATTATGTAATGCTTATTTAAATTATATAATATTAAAAAAAAAGAAAATTTAACATAAAACATGTTTATAATTAAACTGATTAATAATAGTTCATAATTAATCTAATAGTTTAATGAATAATTACAACTAATTTTATAAATTATAAATAAAGTATCAAATATATTTAAAATAATTATTTAAATTAGAATCCCATATTTGAATACCAACATTGGATCATGTTATCCAAATATAATCTGAATGCATTATATTTAACTCAAATAGAATCTTAACAATGTACTAAAAAGAGAGACCCTGTGGAAATCTTTCCCTAAACCCCTTTTTCCCTCCCTCCCCATATTATTTTATAACCTTTCAAATCAATACCTTCACAACTTTTTTCTTTTTCTTTTTTTTTTTTTTTGGAGGGGGGTCCTTTTTCTTTATATAATTAAATTTATGTCTCATCCCACCCCCATACCCTAAGATTCATTGTTTTAATAAACCCCCGTTGCCCCCACTATCCTCCCAAACAACCCCCATATCTTTCTTCTATATCTTTCTCTCTATTTTTTGAGCCCACAAGAAAAGCTCACTGAAAATTCTCTTTATTTTCCAACTTTTCTTTTGGTTTCAATGGGAAAAGGACGTGAAATTTTGGGTATAATGTGGTTGATTTTGGTTTTAATACTTATTTTGTATGTGGGTTTCAGCCATGGGTCAAGGTTCAAGCAACTCAAGATTAGAAGCAATAATCATAACAATTCTCCAAGATTTGTCAATGGCTTCCTTCCAAAAGCTTTGCCAGTTCCTCCTTCTGGACCTTCCATGAAACACAATGGCATTATCACTTCCCAATATTACCCTTGCTCTCCATGATTCAAGCTACTCCTTCATCAATTTTTTTGTTAGTTCTCTATCTTTTTCTTTTTTCCTTTTTAAATATGTTCTTTTTGGCTTTTTTCTTTTTTCTGGAAAAAGCAAATATTGAGAACCCCCCACATAGAAATGAAGAAGAAGGAAGGATGAGATTTTTAGATGTTTTTGTGTATAATAGTCTTTTTTTTTTTTGGGTCATGGATGGTTACATTACAAATGATAATGAAATGTCAATCAATCTCTCTCTTTTGATCTCTTAATTTTTGGTGATATGATATTTTTATTTATTATATATATTTTGTATATATGAAATGGATTTTCTCAATCATAACACTAACATCAATTTACGTGAAATCTTTGTACTATCAGACAGAGATTAGGAGAGAACATGTTTGAGTACTGGCTACCGTCCTAGAGACTGTAGTGAAAGAGATATATACTACTTGTTCTATATTTTCATTTTACATTTTTTTTTTCCTGCTTTTTAATTTGTTCTTCATATTTACTTTTACTGTTTTTATTACTATGGGAATATCAAAAAAGCATCCTAACTTTGTTCCTCATACATGCACTTTTCCCATTCAAGAAATAAATTAGGTTTACATTACATTTTTCTTTTGCCCATCAGGTTTTAATAGAAAAAATAAAACACAAAATTAATTTAATTTTTGTTCCTTATAAATTGGATCTCATTCCATATTCCATGCTCTTGCAACAAATCTTGAAATAGCTTATTGTTAAACACTTGCCAAGAAAACATACTCTATTAGTGATTTTATACATATTGTATATTTTTTCATGAAAAATAGTAATACTATTAATTAGTTTTGTAAAAGTTATCTTAAGATTTATTGAAAATAAATTGATTAAATTTAAATATTTAAAAATATAAAATTAAGATGAAAGTTTATGCCTTTTATATGGATGCATGGTTAATTATATGGATGGTTAAAACACAATAAGTCTTTGAATTTTTTTATTTTTATTTTTAAATGTATATCTTAAGTAAATGTATTTAGGGAAAAGATGGCTATATTTTAAAGATTTAAAACAAGATTTAAAGCTAATGGAAATAATATAAAAAGGAAAAAGGAATAAAATAAAGGTGAAGAAGGAATTGAGAATCAATTCATGTGTATATTTTGGTTGGAGTGAAAGGATGGGAGAGGAGATTGAATGCGTGCAAAAACAAAATTACCTTTAGAACAGTTGAGTTGACAAGAATGACCACTCATATTCATTATCTATATAAATAATTATAACAATAAATGTTAAATTTTAATTTTTAGTTTATTCTGTTAGTCTCCTGCTTTAAAATATACAATTTTAATTTATGCGCTTCCAATAAATTACATGAAATATGTTATTAAAATTTATAATAGATAATAAAAAGTTGGTTAGATTACAAATTTGATAGTTTGAAATATGTTAAAATTTAATCTCTATAATTAAATTAGAATTTAGTTCTTATGGTTTAATAATACTTCATAAATAATTTTTATGATTTAATAAAATTTCTAAAAATTTTATAAAATCTTAACGTCTCCAAATCATAAATACTAAATTTATAGTTTAATTTTATTATTTATTTATAATAATAATAGTTTGTATTGGGTGACGTATGATTTCAATATTGTTTTGTGTATGATTTGATGTTGATTTTTCATACTCATATATATATATATATATATATATATATATATATCCATTTTTCTTTTTGGTTTAGGTTTTTAGTGTACGATTTTTGTATAAGGCTATATATAGGTCATTTAATATTATTGGGTAGCTACTGGCTTTTTTACTTTACCCACTTCCATTTCTCTACTTTCTCTTTTAGTTTCAACTTTCAACTTTTTTGTTTTTTTTTTTTTCTTTTTTTAACTTTTCCTTTTACCTCAAACCAGGAAACACTGATCTTTTCTTGGTGGGTTATTCTAGTTAATAACTGTTATGTTCTTTTTTAGTTGTGTTAAAGGTAAATTTATGTTTGATCATTTAGTTCTCAAGGTGTATGTGTATATCTCCTAGTGTTATATATATATATATATATATATATATATATATATATATATATAAAGGGAACAAACACATTTTACTTCTAAATTTAACATTTGTTTATTCAATTTCGTTTTTTCTTTAATTACAGATTTAAACAAGTGTTGTAATTAACTACCATGTGTTCAATTTCAATCAAACTTTTCATATGTTTTAGTATAAAACAAGGAAAAATTAGAATATATTTGGTTTAAATTTTCGAGTGATTTAAAAAAAAGAAAACATTTTGAAAAAAGTTGGAGTGTTTGGGAACTACTCAAAATAGTTTTTGAAAAAATGAGTTTATGAAATAAGTTGATTTGAGAAAACCACTCAAAATTTATTTTTAGAAAAATGGTTTTTGAGTGTTGTGTTAATCTCTACTTAACTTATATAATACATAAAATTACTAAACTACCCTTACTAGTCCACTCGATCACTTCTACCCTGGTTGTTGTTGGCCACCTTTAGCAACTTATTCTAAGGAAACTTCCTTCAACCAACTTCAGTAACCATTACCATTAACTCCAATGGCCACCATTAATGACTAACTTTGACCGTCACTTCTAACAAACTCCACCACCAACTTTGACAGCCACCTAAACGACCAACTCCAATGACCACCACAATTGACCAACTTTGGCGATCAACCTGGGCAGCCAATTCCAACAACCCCCTTTGTCGACTGACTCCCACAACAACCATCTTCAATACCTGACTCTAGCGACCAACTACAACATCTCCAATAACCAACTCCTAAAACCGATTAGATCAATCATATGCTAAAAAAAAGGCCAATAAAAGTATTTTAAAATTATTAGTTTAGTGTTTTAAAGATATTTTCTTCTTGGACAAATTGTAAAACTCATTCTTACGATTGCAATTACACCCTCAAAATTTTAATCCAAAAAACTAGGAATAAAAATTGAACTCAAACCTTAGCAAACTTACCAAAAAAAAAAAAAAAATTGCCCCTTAAATATTTAAATTTAAAAATGAAACATTGAATTAGTTGGATAATTATAAAAATTGGTTGAGATTTATCGCATCATCATCATTGAATTTAAAGTGATTTCGCTGTGGGATACGGCGAACCAGACGGCGGAGATGGAGAAATGTCTGGCGGCTTAGCTCCAGAAGGTGGTGGAGAGGCCACCGTAGAGGGCGGAGGAAGAGAACAGAATCCGACCCTTTTGCATACTTGAACACTACCAATAGGAAAACACCAAAATCAGCCAATAAGCATAGGAAAATTCCATTAATGAGAAGAAATGAAGCTCACCCACAACGTCAATGACTCGAAACCCCCGTTTCCATGAGCCCAATTCTCGTAGCTCTCATAATTGTGTCAACTAATTTTTCACAATTATGTAACTAATTCCCCAAGTTTACTTTTCAAAATTAAATGTTTAAGTGTTAACTTTTTAAAAGTTTCCAACTTTGAGGGTACAATTTTAATTTTTTTTTTTTTTATAATTTTGAGTGTTCCATTTTTGTCACTATATGTTTGGTTAATTCTTCTCAATGCAAATCACAATTCATAATTGTTGTGTTTAATGAAATTGAATAGCATCTAGAACTACTTCATGTGTGTGTTTGTTTGTTTAGGCTTTTCCATAATGTTCATAGCTTGCATGATAGAAAAATTATTGTAATTAAATTACATTAATGCCATTGAATCCTAGTTTTCTTCTAGTGATTTTTGATGTAATTGGAACGTTTAGATTAATCTCTACAACTTCATGCAATTTACTATAGTATGAAAAATTTTCACCCCCAATTATTTAGTTAACTCAAGAATTGATTGGACGTTGAAAGAAATTGATTTTCTTTAAGGAAGTTTTAAGACTAGTAAGGTTTTTCAGTCTAGTCATTGACTCTTTTAACATAGTGTTTACTTAGATATTTAATTCTAGTGATCAAATACTATGAATTGGTGGTGACAATCAATTTTATCTCCAAGCATTTATTTTTAAGCATATCTAATTTTCTTGCATAATTACTACACAAACCCTCCCGTTCTACATAAATCCAACAAAAGAATTTATTATTTTTGTAACTCTTTATGGATCAACTTGTTCTACTTATAATGCAAGGTTTAGCTAGACTCGATATTTATTTGACGAAGGGTCTCAACAACATTTCCATAAGAGATGCAACGAACATACAGGTGCATATGAAAAAGAATACAATGAGCAAAAGAGTTTAAATTCAAGGAGGGCACAACCAACATGCGGTAACATCTAAACCTTTTTCAATACAACTACACACAATCATACAATTGACAAATTCTCAAATCTCTGCAAATCAAAGGATATTTCATTCAACCATATTTTCTCAGACTGAATTCAAAAGAAACCTTAGGCTTTGAAGACCATACAAAGCAACTCAAGCTCATGGAAACATGAATTGGGTTAGGCACGGATTGCCTTAAGATTAGAGTTCTTGAGTCACAAAACGAGTTCCTTAGCCCAAGATTCAAACACTTCATAAGATTGATTTGGCACTATGGTAGTCAAATTAAAATTTAGAGTACAATTAGTAAAAAAGATATAAAATATTATGGTTTTTTTTATTTATTTATATAAATGACATATATATATTATAGATTTATAAATTAAAGATATTATATTATATAGAACTACAAATGTAATAATTTATTATATTATTTTACATAAATAAATAAAATGAAAACTTTTCATATTCTAATTCTAACATTTTAAATTTTAAATAATTTAAGTTACACATAAACGAAGAAGTACAACTTGTAAGATTTAGTACTAAAAACAACTTATGAGAATAGAAGAGTTTTGATATTTTTTTTATCATTAAGATGATTAAAGGTGTAATAACTATTAAGTTAACTTATGTAGCTAAAAATATAAACAAAAACAAACTTTTTATATTCTAATACTTTAAATGGTTTAAATTACACATAATTGAAGAAGCAAAACTTATGAGAATACAATACTTTTGATATTTTTTTACATTAAATATGATTAAACATGTAATGATTATTTTTTTAAAAAAAGAAATATGTAATAATTATTGAGTTAACTATTTATCATTGAGAAAAAAAATTATGTTAGTTCAACTATGCTCATATTGGCAATCAATTGTAACGTTTTATAAGTGAGATATTCTGTATATTTAAAATTTGAAATGAGACGAAATAATCCATAAATATTATTTTAGGATTGTGATTTTTTTTTATATAAATATTAAAATAACATACATAAAACATCTCGATCTTTTGAGATTGAAGAGACATTGTGAGCATTGTTTCTTCTTTTTATTTTTCGAAAATAACATTCATAAAATCAAATTTCATATAAATAGGACAAGCACTCCCACTTTAGCTTAATGCTTATAAAACATTAGCATCATTCATGTCCAAATTCTACATGGAAATACTTTTTAAAATATTTGATATGGAATACAATAAGGCTAGTCATTGGCTCTTTCAATGAAAGATGCAAGTGTAGTTACTCTAATATCTTAAAAGTTTGGTGACGTTTAATGGTGAATAACTGCAAAAGCTTCACAAACGATTGGAGCTCCCATCCACCTAATCTCATTGTGGTTAGATATGTGTATGATAACAATTAGTTGAAATAACAGGAAAAAAAAAAGAGAAAGAAAGTAGAATCTTAGAGAAATATTTGGTGAAAGTGTTGGAAGAATGATGAAAAAAATGTCATTTTTATAATAGTAGATGATAAAAAATTAAAGACTTTAACTTTTGAAATTCAATAATTAATTATAATTAAATAAAAATAAGGGAAATTATCCTAAATGACAAAACTGCTGAAAATATTTACAACTAATAGCAAAATACACGGTCTATCTATGATAGATTCGCAGATAGATAGTAAAATTTTGCTATATTTGCTATATTTGAAAAGAGACTTAAAAATAAAGTCTTTAAGTTGTAGAGAAACCTTTTGTATTCTCTCTATTTATTATTATTGCTAATCAATCAACTATCTATTAATTATTGGTACAATTAATTGTAACTTGCAGATTGTGTAAATTTTGAAATTGGCAAAGGGACAAAATAGTCCAAAACAGTTTTACAAAGATGGTTGCTTTTTAATATAATAAAGATACAATGGATCAATTGGCCACTAAAATACATGTTCATATCTAGAGATGATCTAAACATGACAAGTTGGGTTGGGGTCAATTTCATGTTCTTATGGTCTTTCCTAAATGGGAGTAACACACAAGAGCAATTGGAAACTAGTTGAATGGGTGGGTTGGTACCAAGATTAAAACAAAATTTTGGTTTTTTTTTAATGTCATATCGAAACCATCAAATTTATTTGGCTTTTTGGGCGGAATCCGATCAATAATAGGGTTGTACGCAATCTTACTTAATTCCAAATATTATGTATTTAATTTTTTTTTCTTTCAAATTCTCTAATTAGATGAAGAAATAAAAAACAAAAGTTGAAATAGGATTGCGTAAGATTTGGAAAAAGATTACGTAAGGTTTAGGTAAAGATTACATACGTTTTCATTTGTTCTTGTTATTTGTGAAAGGTAGAAAACTTGGAGGATTATTTATAACTAATTAACTCTTGAATTGAACTTTTTACCCAAAAATTTAAGATA
Organism: Citrullus mucosospermus; assembly: GCA_030954485.1. NCBI lineage: Eukaryota > Viridiplantae > Streptophyta > Magnoliopsida > Cucurbitales > Cucurbitaceae > Citrullus > Citrullus mucosospermus. The sequence continues at coordinate 9,126,262 of CM062063.1, read as the reverse complement.
TGTTTAAAGAGTTTTGATATTTTCAAAATAGCTCTAAAATATATTAAATAAATTATATTTAAAATTGTAAAATTAAATGAATTTTAAATTATTAAAAGGGTTTTTTTTTTGAAAAGGACCTAACCCTTCCAAAATCAATTTTAAAAGTAGAGGAAATGGAAACTAAAACCCTTTACATAGTGGAAGTATAACCGTTCAGTTCCTTTGCCGATGCCTAATTGCCCATTTTCTGAAATACGATTACGAAAGAGGTCTGTCATCTTCATCATCATGGGATTCAACACTTAGGACTGTTTGAACTCTACCCAAACCCACACAACGCAACATGTACTGTTTCTTCCGAGAGCCAAGGATAGAGTTGCGATCTGAAGCATTTCGCTTCTTTCTAGCCCTATTTGAATCAATTGATTCGTCAGTTTTGTGATGCATTTGCCACAACTCTCTACCGACGCGTTGTAGCGGCGGAAAAAGTTGCTCTGCTGACTGCTTCACTGTTTGTATGTTGAAATGGTGAGATATTTTTGGATTCTCTTGGTTTTCTTCTGATGATCTCTCTTTTCATATTCTTTCATGCACATACCTTAATTTCCTTCAGCTGGTTTAGAATTGGGGTTTTGTGAGATAAGAGCAAATTGGCATGTTGGGCCTCACAACAAAAGGATGCTTTCGCCAATAGGTTATAGGACATTGTATTTTTCTTTTTAATTAGAACACAGCATTGATATTAGGGATGGGAGTTTGAATTTTGGACTTGGAAAGGTTTTGGGTGCCTTAACCTTTGAATTGCGCTCATGTTGGTGGGACAAGACAATCCATGTCCATACTCGCGTTCATGTTGTCGTAGAACTTTGTGGTTCAAGGGGTTAAGGTCTATGAGTGGGGGTGTCATAGAGTGCCTTGCATCATAGTATGACTTACATGAACAGCATATGGTAGGCTTCACATTCAATAGGCTGTGGTTGTGATATGTGTGATAGGCTTTGTAAATTGGAAGATTTTTTGCGAGTTTTATGATCGGTATATTATTTACTCTAGAATGAATGAGACTTATGTGTGCTTTATCCCTAAGGATGGTAAACCGACTAAGGTGAAAGACTTCAGACAAGATTATTGTGAAAACTCTGGCTGGTAGATTGAAGCAAGTTCTTGCTAATACCATTTCTTACACTCAGCGAGCCTTGATAGCAGGTTGGCAACTTTTAGATCAAGTGCATATTGGTATTGAAGCCATTGAAGACTACAGGGAAAGAAAAGAGGTGGGGATTATCTTCAGAATCAACGTTGAGAAAGCCTGTGACCCTGTGGATGGGGACTTTTTGGACAAAGTCTTGGAGAAGAAAGGTTTTCGGGTTAAATGGAGAGGTTGGATGAGGAATTGTGTTAGATTTGTGAACTTCTCTTTTCTTGTCAATGAAAGGCCTAGAGGTAAGGTTTTTGCTCAGAGGAGAGCTCTTAGGCAAGGGGATCCACTTTCTCCTTTCTCTTCTGATTGGTGGTGGATATCTTAAGTAGTTTGGTATCGGTTGGTGTGGATAAGGGAGGATTGAAGGTTTAAGGTGGGTAAGGATCTACCTCATATTTCGCTTCTTCAGTGTGTGGTTGATACTTCTATTTTTCCCTTCTCTTCTCTTTTATTCAGGTTGTAAGGAGGCTTCTTTTGTCAATCTACAGATTATCATCCTTCTTTGAAATGATCTTCGGCTTGAAGATTAATATGGGGAAGAGTTCTGTTCTAGGTATTCATTGTTGTTCCTCTAAGAGTTGCTCTTAGGTAGCTATGGTTGGGTGGGTGTGAAGTGAGTAGGTAACCCTAGAAGTCAGTAATTTTGGACTTCGGCCTAGGAGAAGTTTTAAAAAGGGCTGTCTTCTTGGAATAAAGTTTATTTTTCTGAAGGAGGAAGACTTTCTCTTATTCAGGCAGTTCTATTTGGCATCCCTAGTTATTTCTTGTCCTTGTTTAGGCTTTCAGACTCAGTTTACAAGATCCTTGACCGTTTGATGATAAACATTTTGTGGGAAGGGGTTGAGGAGGGTGGTGGTTCACATTTTGTTAATTGGGAGGTGGTTCATGAGCCTGTCAACCTTAGGGGCTTGGGTATTGGGAGCTTAATATTATGTAATGAGTCGCTTTTGACCAAATGGTTGTGGTGTTTCTTCACGATATCAACTTGTTGTGGTTAGAGTGATTGCAAGTAGATATGAACCTCACCCTTTTGGTTGGAATTTGAGTGGGAGTTAAGGGGCCTCTATAAATCTTCTGGAAACCTATTTCTTTGAGTCCTTTCTCCTTTTCTCCCTTCATAAATTGTTTGGTGGGTGTTGGCCTTAGCGTTTATTTTTGGGAGGACCAGTAGGTCAGACAAAAACCTTTGTGGCTTATTCACTCATCTTTACTTTATTTTGGATAAGTAGTTGCATCTTGTGGCTTTTGTGTTGTTTCCTTTAGTCCATTCTTTGGGCTTTTGTCACCCTCTCTCTGATAGAGAGGCGATAGAGGTGGCGAATCTCCTTGTTATTCTTTGTTACCGTATTACTGTTCTTAGGAGGACGGATGTTAGTAGGTAGTCTCAGTACACTGCTAGGGGGTTTTCTTGTCACTCCTTCTTTAACTTTTTATTTTCTTGCCCCGCTAAGTTGACTGCTTTTGAGGCTTTAGCCTTCTTATGGAAGTAAAATTTCCAAACAAAAGGTTAGGGTTTTTGCTCGTAGGTTTTATTGGGGAGAGTTAATATTTTGGATTGAGTCCCAAGGCATTCCTCCATCGTCTTGCATCCACAATGGAGCATTTTCTATAAGAGCCTAGAGATATTAGAAGGATCTAGGTCATTTGTTATGGGTGTGCCAGTTCAATTTCCTTTGGAGTCGGTGGCAGAGCTTTATTGGGGTCGTGGGGCTCAGAATAGGGATGGTTGTTCTTTGTTGGAGTTTGGAGGTGGTTTTGAGTTCTCCTTTCAAGGAGAAGGTTATGGTGTTGTCGCAAGGAGTTCCTTTGCTACTTTGTGGGAATGGTTGGAGTGTAATAGTAGAATTTTTAGGGATGTGGAGAGATCTAGTGAGGAGGGTTTGGGAGTTGATGAGGCTTAATGCTTCTACTTGGGCTTCAATTTTGTAATTATAATATAGGTCTTGGGCTCCAGTTATTTGGGGGCTTGTTTTTGTATGCCCTTGTATTCTTTCATTTTCTCAATGAAAGTTTGGTTTCTAGAAGAAAAAAAGAAAAAAATTGTGGGAGTTTATTGAAGTTATTGTAAACTTGTATCGACAGCTAGCTTTTTGAAGGCTACAAGCCAGCATTAAACTACAGAACGACTAACTAACTAATTAATCCCCAACAGCCTTTAAAACAACCACATGGTTGTTGTAATTGTAAATGCAAAAAGGAAACTGCAGACAACAACGATGGAAACAGCCCAGTTAAGACAGAATTCTTCATCATTACCGGGAGGGAGAAAATAGGGATCACATTACTGACATTTTATTTCGAAGCTCACTGTAATTTCCGCAGTTTATTGGTTTTGAGATTGTCAATAATGGCCATTTTAAACACTGCAGGTTGATATTTGTCAGAAATGTGGAGACACAGGTTTTGTTGAGGCTTTAAATTATTGTAAAAAATGTCAGACTTATCCTATCCATCGGTACGCATTACTGATAATTGGCTTTGTACATTTTATCTTTACATCATATCTTACTTTTCATTGGTTTTCTGATTGTCAAATATATCAAATTGTCTAATGTTTTATACTCTTGTGGTCACTCGCCACCACCACGTGTGTTTTAGGCATGAAATCACATTAATAAGCATCCCATTTTGTTTTGTCGAAGGCAAAAGGCATAAGGTATTGTCCTAGCGAAGTGAGATGCATATATATATGTATGTATGTATTTTAAATGTATTGTATTATAAATGTAGGATTGTGTACGTTATAGAATTATATGTACTACATAATTGGTAAGGTCTTTTTCAATGATAAGTTATGAATGACAGATTTTAGCTAAATGCACAAAAAGGTGCATGATGAGACAAATATATTTTCATTTGGTTACCACTTTGTCTCCATCCCCATCCCTGTCCCCCCTCTCCCTCTTCCCCTCTTAGAAAGCATTTTCCTTGGCCCACCAACTGTTGTAGGTGGCAAACTCCACCTCGCCTAGTGATGGGTAACCATTTAAGTTGCTTTAAGAAAACTGATGTGGGTTTGAACAACTCAGGTATTACAACGTCACTTTCTAGAAAAAATTACGACATGGATACAAAATGATTATTCTCTAAATGACTATAGGGCTTGACATTGATTAAGTAAAGGATTGCATAAATGGACTATCTCCCTTGTGGTTCGAGGAAAACGTACTCAAATTTAAGTTGATTATAGAAAGGGTTTGAAAATGAATGCCAAGAAGAACGATGGTAAATTAGCCATTCTTCCCATTCTCTCTCCTATCAGTAAACAAATTACCATTCCTTTCTAACCATAAACTCCAAAGGTAGCTTTAACTGCATTCATTGACAAAATGTTTCCTTTCTGAATTGACGACCTCTGAAGTTGTTAAAACTCCAAACATTCCCTGATATATGATCATGAGAACAAGAGACATATCAATGTAATAACAAGGAGTCCAAATTTTGATGAATAGAGTTAGTGTTTTAAAAAGCTCTCCCGGGTGCATGCCTAGGTGCTAGGCGCATGTTTGGGCACACAAAATAAGTTACCTATTAGGCGCGCACCTTTTGTCAAGCCGCAAGGTCCAAAGCCCCAGGCCTTTGGGCTTTTTCATTATTTTTTAAAAAATAGTAATAATTAGGGTTTTTCCTTTATTAACTATAAAATAACTATGTGGCTAAATGATTGTCTGAATTGCATTTCATTGTAAATTTTATTTAGAAAATTGATATCTAATTAATTTTGCACTTTCAACCTTCACTCTTGGTCTTTTTACTATGCAGCTATTGCCTAGATGCATTGCCAAAATCCCTTGATGAGTATGTTACTTGGTTTTGTGAAGATTGTGAGGCAACAATTTTGCCAGCAGTAAATTCTAAAGTTAAATTAAAAAGGAAAAAGAAGAAAAAGAAGAAAACTAAGGGGAATGATGATTATGGTCAGAGTAGCTATCCTCTTCAACTACCTGAGGCACATTGCAGTGAAAAGAATGATACAACACCTGGAAGGCCGGAAGAGCCAGTATGCGAAGACGGGGCCAATCACGGTCAAGTCGCTACATCATCAGATACATGTAATTCTGTAAGGCACGACTGTTATGTTGCACAACCTATAGTAGATCCAGTCTGGAGGTATGAGGTTTTTGTTTATATCTATTTTTATTTTGAATTTGCAAAATGATGTACAATTCATACTTTGGTCGTGACAGGGGAACTTTAAAATTTTGGAACCGAAGTTTTGGCAGAATTTGTGTACTTGTTGCTCATATGTCTAGCTTAGCATGCTCAAAAGTGTACGAGGAGGCAAAAATGTTACCTGAGTTACTTTCCGTTGAATTACTCCGTAGATGTGATGTATGGCCTAGAGGATTTAAGAAATTGGGGCCAACTGATCAAAGTATTGCTCTGTATTTCTTTCCAGATGGGGAAAGGTGATAAATTTTATGCTTCTACTTCCACTTTTTTCTGTCTGTCTGTCTGTCTACTGCTTCAATTTATGAAAATGTATACTTATTTTATTTTATATTTTTTATTTATTTGTTTTTTTGCGGCAGCCAAAAGGCGTTTGATCTTCTGATAAATGCAATGATGTGCCAGGACCTAGCCATGAAGGCTGTGTTGAAGAATGCAGAGCTATTAGTTTTTACTTCCTCCATGTTACCAATGCGATACTGGAGTAAGGCCATATGAACTTTTTATAATTCAGTTGGTTGATTCAATCTTGGTACATTGAGAACTGGTGACGACATGTATTGATTTACTTTGAGTTTTCTTTTCACTGGAGATGTAATTTTTCAATTGTTTTAGGGGTGAGAAAACCTCATGAATGCACGTTTTTTTGTTTGCTTTCAACTTCTCATGCAATTCATTTAGCAATGTCATTCCAGCTTCTTGTATGGCTAATATTTAAAGCACTGAAAATATTCATGTGCAGGATTTCAAACAAAGTACTATTTGTGGGGTGTCTTTCGTGGAAAGCAAGTTGCACAACCGAGAAATAATGTCGTTTCTGAGGAGAGATCTTTTGCCGAGTCATCACATTGTATGCAGAGCCCTATAAGTCCTATAAGTCCTTTAAGCAACGCCAGTAGTCTTCATTCTGGGTCACTTCGTTCTTGCTCTTCTCTATCATGACTTATTGGTTAATCAAAATCAGTAGTCTCTAAGTGGCTGTAGATTCGAACTCTGACATTAATCTCAGGACCAACATAATTCCAGTTGTTGACCAAAAGATGATGCCGGAGTATTCAGACTTCAGGTCAGGAAAGGTGAGAGCTCAAAAAGTTCTCTTACGTTGAAGTTTGAATTAATTTTGGAGGATCAGTAGATGATGAATTTGTATCGTCTTTCTTTACCGGTGTAGATATACATAGTTCCTCCCCGACCTCGGCTCTTCTGAGGCTATTTCAGTAACTTTCCAACGTTTGTTTCTTCACAGCTCCAATGCCACATGCTAAGGAGAGAAGAATGACCAAATAGTTTTGGCTTAACAGGCGAAGTTGCCTCCCTTTACTATAGCCTTTTGCAGTTCTTTTTTGGGATGGCTTTTGTATTGTGGCTTTGGTTTTACCTATTTGTTGGTTATATGTGGGTATAGCAAAACAAAGCTCAACATGAAATCTCTAACCTAATATTTTTCAGTCAGGTTTGTGAATCCATGTAAAGGGAGAGGTTATTGTTCTTGTAGTTATGTTTGTTATTTAGGTTAATGGCAAATATGTTGCATTTTTCATTACTTGGACATGTGAGAATTAGGATTGGAACCTCTAAGCTCGTAATCTAAGATAAGCTATATTCCGCAGGGTATTGTTAGATACGGTTTGATTGGCTCTTCTACATAGGGGTTGATTTGTAAATCAGAAGTAGTTTTTAATATTTGAGATTTGTATTAGGTGAGAATCACTCATCTATTTACTGAGTCATTCGAGAGGACTCGTGTTCGCATCCACATTTAGTGTTGTAAGTTCGACATGACAACTCAATTAAGCAAAAACATTCTTTACCTCTCTATAAATGAGATATTCTAAAATCTTCAAGCAAAAGTGTATTTTTTGCTAATTAAACAAATGGGATTGTTTCAATGCATTTCAACATTTTTAAATAGTGAAGGTTGGATTTGATGGGTAGCTTTTGAAAATTGTGCTTACCCTCAATTATTTTACACTTACCATTTGAATTCTTAGTTAAATTCTTGCATAAATGGCAATGAAGTCCAAAATAAATAGCATATGTTGCCAAGGATAAAAAAAAATTGCAAATGTAGCACAAAAATATAGGTCTAGATATTGGAATAGACTAAAAATCCCAATGATTTTTGCTCAGCCCACCCAAATGCAAACCCAAAACCACTAATTTCTGCACGCTTGTTCTTCCTGTTTTTCTCAAATCGAAATTTATCACTGATAGACTTTCATTAATTAGAAGCAGTCTCGAAATATCAACACTTAAAGCTATTAGTGACGATCAATGATATAGTTATATAAGTGGTTATCAACTTTGAAAAAAAACCATAAACTTTGAAAGATTAAGCTATATCAATGATGGATAACTATTAGTGGCGATCTATAATAGACTTTCATCAATAACTATCAATTTTGAAGGAAAAACACTCAAAGCTATTGATGAGTATCACTGATAATCTTTTGTCATGACTATCACTAATGTTTTCTATCAGTGACTATCATCAATAGACTTCTAGCAGTGACTATTAATTTTGAAAAGTTAACACTTGAATGCTAAGTTACTATTACTGGTGGACTTCTATTAGTGTCTATCAACTTAAATTAGCTATTAGTGGTTATCAGCTAAGTTGCTAAGGTTCAAACAACACTCTCCACTTATTTCATCTCACATTGGTGTCTCTGTTTATGATGACGATTGATCATGAATCTTCAATTATCACTAGCTATCAGTGGCTATCACTAAGGAACTTCTATAGCCACTTTGAAAGAAAATTATCAACTTTCAACGATAAAGACTTAAAGCTATAAGTGATAGAAATCTATTATTGTCTATCAGACTTTTATCGCATACTATCAACTTTAAAACAAAACTATTAATTTTGAAAGACCGACTTTTAATTGATAGAAGTCTATTAGTAGCTATCAATTTTGAAATATTAACCCTTCAAGTTATAAGTGATAGAAAGTTTCACAATGGCTTTAAAATCAACATCAATTGCCAAAGTAGTAGAAGGAGCAATAAATACAAATCTGTGCACTTCCACCGGTAACAACAATAGAAGGCCCTTCCATAATTTCAAATTGCTCCAAAAAAAAAAATAAAAAAATAATAATAATAATAATAAATTATGATGGGCTTCTATACATTACTATCATGGATAGACTTTTATTATAGATATCATTGATATCTATCCAAATTCTATAATCGATATCACTGATACACAAATGTCATTAATATCTACCCAAATTCCATCACCGATATCACGGCGACACATATATCACTAATATCTACCTAAATTATATCATCGATATCATTGATACACTAAGTTATATCATTGATATCACTGATATACGAATATCATTGATATCTACATAAGTTCTATCATCAATATCATTGATATTTACCTAAATTATATCACAAATATCATTAATATCTTCAATTTTAAACACTAGAACTACTAAATTCAGTTTTTTTTTTCACATTTTAAATAGGGTTCAGTGAATTCTTTTTAATCCTTTAAAGATGTAAGTGATAATCAATAAATTCTTCAATCAATGATAGAATCCTTCGAGTAACCAATATAATGTATATCAGTGGCTATCACCGATAAGTTGCTATTATTATGTCATAATAATAGAGATCTATTAATGATAGCTACTAATATATTCAATAAGTTTTAAACTATTAGTTCGATCTTTAGCATCTAAATACATTCTAATTACAAACATCCAAAGCAACTATTCTAACCAATGTTCATTTACTCAAGAGAAATGTCAAACAAATATTTACTAATAAATTATTCTACATTTAGTTGCTAAAAGCCTATAAGTCATAAACTTTTATCATTGATTGAAGTAGTTTGTTAGTGATAGAAGCCCTCATAGACTTGGACTATTAGTGATAGAAGTTTATTACTAATAGACTTCATACTTTTAAAATCCAACAAAAAGAAAAAAAGAAAAAAAAACTATGGCCCCGTTTGATAGCTTTCTCGTTTCTCATTTTCTGAGAAACTAACTTATTTGATACCCTTTCTTGTTTCTTATTTCTAAATTTTAAGAAATGTTTCTAAAAAAGATGCAAATTTGAGAACTAAAAAAAAAGTAGTTTCTATCATTTTTATTTTATTTAGTATTTATATTTAACGTTTCGTTTTAATTATCAAACCTAACCATTGGGTTTGTTGGTGTCAAGTTGTCTATGAAAAAGATTGTGTATTCTCAAATCTTAGGTTTGAAACCCAACCTTGTCTATTCACAACAAGAAAAAGGGGACTTTCCCAATGCCACAAATCATCGACAAATAGCAAAAAATACACATCAGGAGATGATCTCCCAACGGTATTTAAGTTGCTAGGATTATGGTTGGGAACTAATGGTTATCAACTTTAAGCTGAAATTATAAGATTCTAATTAACCCAACTTTTTTAAGAAAGAAAAGCAAAACATTCACCCTTAGACTTTTATAACTTTAATATAAAGTTAATAACTAGTCTAACATGAGTCAAATTAGTTAGGGAATATATCTTTATCAAGAGTTAGATTTGAACTATAGAGTATAGAGTATAACTAAAAATTTGGATAATAATGAATTTAATAATGTTTTTAGGACAATAAACGTGGGGATGGAGATCGACCTTCGAAGTTTATGATTGATAGTTTTGAGAGTCTCAATCTTTTTCTTTTTTTTTTTTCTTTTATTGTTTGGATAAGGGTTTTAAATGTCTCAATCTAATCATGTATGTCCCCACATTGTTAATGTGTGGAGTGTATGACATTTTAAATCAAGGTTAGGTTTTGGGAAATTCTCCTTATACTATGTTTGTTAATGACTTTGGCCACGTTTGGTTGGTCCAAAGTTCCAAATTAATTGCTGAGAGCATTTGAGTTTGAAGATATGCAATTGCGTCTTGTGGGGACTTTGCCGACTTCTCTTCAACTTTTATGATCTACCACAAGTTTAATGATTTTAATGTTTTCCCAATCTCAATTCTCTATTCATAGAATTAACTATGAACAAAGTGTTCATTATTATATCCTTGAGAAAAAAAATGTACATGAATATATTTTATAAAAATATTTTGATTAACAAATAAATATTTCACAAATCATAATAATTTTAAAAAAAAATTTCTACAATTTATCTTCATGTCAATAATATTTTACTAATATGTGCATTATTTTGCATCACTATAGTTGTATGATATGGTGGAAATGTTGATTTATGTTTTCGGCGCTTGTCACGACATTATCAGGCAAGTTAGCTAAGCACTTGCATGATTTTGATCATGCTTATCTTTAGTGTTCAATGAGCATCAAAACAATTTGGTGAATCCAAATACCTAAGCAAGTCTTTTCTCATTCATATATTCACTTTCAACTCTTGCCTTTACTTTTCATGCAATTTTCATTCATCTTGCACACAAACAATCAAAAAACCCATTTTTTGTTACCTTAAAGGAATTTGAATCTTGATTAGGGGAAAACAAAGTGCTCTTGTGGATCTACCTAACCTACTAAATACTAAAGTGTTTGTAAGATTTGGAGTTTATAAATTTATTTGGTGGTTGGAAAGAATTTGACACCCTACTCCGCCTTCACCATCATATAATGCAACTCTAAGCTCAAAAGGTCTAAGATAGAGGGGCAAAGAACTTAAACATGCATGAGAGATGCAATTTTTTTTCTTTTTTAAATAGGCTCAAAATCGTGAATATATACTTCAAACTTTCTAAAAAAAGAAAACATTATATATCACATAATAAGCATCATTTCATCAACGGTCCTAATCATAAATCAAGTAACATAGCAACACAACAATTCATGCATATATAGTCCAAGCGTAGATGCTTAAGAATTCAGCTTGATCACAAGTCATAACCTTACTACTCCAACTTTAGAAGCATACATTGCCATTAATATATAAATCAGTAAAAAGCAAGGTCAAAATAAAACGGGAATGGAAAAACCTCTCCTAAACTTTTGAAGTGCATGAGATGGAGGTGAGACTTTGCTTCTCCCAAGATTTTTCATTTTCCACTACAACCCAAGAAAGAGAAAAGAAAATGCAAATTAAACTGTGAAAAGCAAAATTGAAGTGAACTAAACTAAACTAGAAAGCAATTAAATTTTGACATTGGGTTGCGTCTAGGAAGCGCAAATTTTTAATATTGATTGTTTGACATGATTTGGCCATAGTTAATTGGCCGACTTTCATCTTTCCTCTCAAACTTTCATTCTTTTATACAATCTTCAAAGTAGATAACTAAGTAGAGCAAACATGATTAGTAGAAGTAGGGTTATCACAAATCTTAAATTCTTTAGACTTTCCCTCAAACTCAACAAAAGGGGACCCATTATCAACATCAATCTTAATTTTAGAAGTTTTAAGGAAGGGTTGACCTAAGCGAATAAAAGTCTAAGAGGAATTAAGAAGTATTTTCATTTACATTGAAGACATAAAAATCAAGAGAGAACGGTAAGTCATTAAGCTTAATAAGGACATCTTTGACTAACCTTAATGGCTTAATGGCAGGATGGTCCGCCAGTTGAACCACAACTCTAATAGCATGCAAATTAGACAATATTCTAAGCTCATAGATAGTAGGCAAACATAGGCATGATATTAATGAAAGTACCACAAAGCGGGAGAAGAGGAAGATTAAATAATAATAATAATAATAATAATAATAAATAAATAAATAAATAAATAAATAAATTGAGGGAGGCAAGAGAAAGGATATGGTATATATACACATACAAACCCATTCTGTCATTTTTTTTCTTTGAAAATCAAGTCTATTTTCTCACAATTTCTTACAATTATTTGCTTCTTTTTTAAGTATAGCATTTGAATTCTTAGTCAAATTCCAAAAACAAAAATAAATTTTTAAAAACCTTTTTTAGTTTTCCAAACTTGGCTTGGTTTTTGTAACCATTGAGAAAAAAGATAACAAAAAAAAAAAAAAAGAAATTTAAAGGTAGAAAGAGTGTTGACAGGTTTCGTTCTTTAAATTTAAAAAAAAAAATGTCCAAATAATACGATTAATCTTTGAATTTTGAAAAAATAGTTCCGAATAGTTCTTAAGTTAAAGGTGACTATTAATTGATTAATGAAAGATGAGTGGGCTAATTTTTGTTGATTTTATATTATTTCATTTACATGACTTTATATATCCAATGTTCAGTACTAAACCCAAAGTGAGGAACTAATCCAAAAACATAATAAAAGTAAAAATAAAGGACGAAGAAGAAGAAAGAAAAAGGGTCTATGAACAACAACATAGTCCTATATAGCTATTGATTTCAAAATTACTCAAATAAAATTATTTTATCAAAATCTTATCAAAGTATGATCACCTAATTTTTTATACACATTAAGTATTAAAAAACGATGGAGGAACAAGATGAAAAACCACTCACATATTTTAATAAAAAGACACCAATATCCATTTGATTTTCTTGTATCCCTCTATAATGTTAGAATAATCTTGCATTTAAGGAAATCTTATAAACTTGTGAGAATTAAGTATTAATGAAAAACCAAATCTTATCGGATATTTTAAACTTAAAAAAGTTTAGAATATTTTAATTGGTACGATTATTGATTTTAGATACTTAATCCTACAACTCCAGAAACTTAGAGTTATATATTAGTTATTTTTGTATGAATTTATATAATTAAAATTTATATCATTATAATTATAAAGAAAACAAATGTATATAAAATCGAAAACCTTCTTGAAAGAAACCCGATGTCCTCCAACAAAAAATCTACAAGTAAAAACAGAAATTAAAAACGGTCTTATTCCAAGATAAAAGCGATGAGTAATGTATCTCCAACCGTACTCAAATTGCTCTCATAACTTTTTTTAGTTCAACAAGAAGAGGGGGTGGGAGATTCGAGCACTTCTAACATATTGTTAGTAGAGCCACATATCTTAACCAGTTGAGTTACGCTTGAGTTGATATTGTGCTGATTAGTTATGATGTCTTATAAAATTTTGTGTTGAGTGGGATGGACAGGAGAGTACAAGAACAAGGGAGAGGGGACCTACAATTAATGGAGCAAGTAAAAGACATTCCAATTTGTTTCCATCTCAAACTCAAATGGACACATATCTTTGTTATATCCTACTCTCTCTTGTGTCATCATTTTCTTCCTTCTCATTTTCTCCTTGTTTGGTTTCCCCTTTCTATTATTCCTTTTCTTTCCCTTAAGCTTCTTAGCTGTATAATCTCATACCAAATTATTATCATTGCTAATTATTAGTTTTATAGTACCAAGGAATAAGGCATAACAAGTTTGCCACCTTTAAAACTTTTAAGTTAAATAACGTGTGATAACTTCTTAACCTTTTTTGTATTGTTTTATGTAACAAGTTTCTAAAGTTATTCAACTTTATGTTTTACAAAAGATATTTTAGGTTTAATGTTAATACAATAGATATTTTCCATATTTTTTAAACTTCAGTGACTTCATTAGACAGGAATTACGAGTCTATTATATTAGACATGGTTTTGAAGGTTGTGAAACCAAGTTTGTAATCTCATTTTATTATTATTATTATTATTTGAATAAAATGAATATATTTTTTTCCTTTAGTTTTGAGTCTAGTTTTTATTTGGTCTATATGTTTCAAACGGTTATATTTTTATCCTTGAGTTTTGAATTTAATTTTCAACCGATCATTAAGTTTCAAAATGATACATATTTTTGTCTAGTTTTAAGTTTAATTTTCATTTGGTCCTTAAATTTTTATATTTTGCACTTTTACTCTTGAGTTTTTTTCTAATGCTTCTTTTGGTATATGACTTTGACTTTCAATTAACTAATTCAAAATAATTATGATATGATACTTTTTAATTAATTTTAATGGTGATAAAAAATAGTTAATACTAATTTAGTTTTTTAGAAATTGATTAATAGTATGCAAAGGAAAATTCAAGGTTAAAAAGTATATGAAACAAAAAAATTCAAGGGTAAAAATATAAAATTTTGAAAATTTAGGGAAAAAAAATATCATAATATGTGTGGGTAAATAAATTATATTCTAAATAAGATTTCATTGTGTGCTATCTTTATCAATCTTTCTTGGACACATCCTACTTTGTTGTTAGCTTAAAATTATAAAATTTAACATTAAAATTATAATGGAGATCTTGCAAGGATTGTTTTTTAAATGTAGCAAAATGAATTAACTTATTTATAAATATAGCAAAAGGTCATGATCATAAACAATGGATAGATACTAATAAACTACTATCATTCATTACTATCTATTAATGATAGACATTAATAGATGTTTATTATTATCTATCATTGTAAACAATGACATTTTACTATACAATTTGAAATATTTTTCAAACGATTTTGTTAGGTAAAACATTACATTACCCTCTTGCAAAATTGGAGGAAAATGATAGAAAAAAATTTGAAGTAGTAACCACTTTTCAATTTTGCAAACTCGGGAGCTCAACTCACACAATATATATCTAATTTGATATATTATTGATATACTTAAATATGAGTGTTTTTTTTTTTTTTTTCCCGAAAGTAAAATATGAATGTTGATATACTCATTGTATACCTCATATAATTCTAAATGATAGGCCTAATATAACCAACGATATATCTTATATATACCCACTTTGACATACTATTAATATAATTGAAATTTTGGAAGGACAGAATCGGAATGACCAAAAAAATTAAATTTTAAATATTTTGACATATATACTTGCAGATCAATCAAAAAGTTGGTATCTTTGCAAATATAGAAAATAATTTATGCTCGCGTTTGATAACTATTTTTTAATTTATTTTTTGTTTTTGAAATTTATATGGGTTAATTTTTTCTAACTTCTCTATTAAGATAGTTTTCACACTTTATCTTTAAAAAAAAAATACTTGAATTTTAAGTCAAAATTTAAAAATGAAAACAAGTTTTTGAAAATTAATTTTTTTTAATTTTCAAAATTTTGATTTTTTTTTTTTAACATCAACCGAAAGTAGATAATTAAACTTAGAAACTTATAGGTAGAAGTGTTAGTGGTGTTGATAAGCTTAATTTTAAAAAATCAAATGATAATCAAATGAGGTCTTAGTTATTTATTACAAATTTTGATATTGTTAACTAATTAATTAATAATTTATGTAAAAAGTAATTAAATTCATTTAATAAATACACTTTTGTAAAACACTATTATTAATTTATTAAATTAAATAAAGAAAAATTATTTTAAATGATAAAGTTGTTGAAAATATTTACAAATAATAGCAAAATATCACAGTTTATCTGCGATAGACTACGATCTATGTCTAGTATGAAACAAATAGACGTAGATATTAATCTATCACGATCTATCGAAGATAGACAGTGAAATTTTGCTATATTTGTAAATATTTTTGTTTATTTTCCTATATTTAAAACCAATCCTTAAATAAATAATTATATTAATTTTGTTACATTAATATTCATTAGTTAATTAATAATTAACTATATTAAAGATAAAATTGTATACAAAATGAAAAAGAAATGACAAGGAAGTAAGTAAATGAACTCTTATTAGGAGGAAAGGATGATACTAAAAATAAAATATTTTTCAATAATTTATAAATAAAAAAAATTGAAGAAAAATAGAAATAAAAATAACATGGCACTACATCATGATATAAAGAAAATTTTGCAACATACATAGGTAACAAATAAGATGGGGGAAGATTTGGTTGATTTTTCCCCTTTGATTTGGTGAAGGAAGGTTCATGAATGGGAAAAGATAATGGGCCCCTTCTTATGTTTATTATTTTGATTATATATATATATATTTTTTTTTATTATTATTTCTAATTTCTTTAGACGTAGATTCACTTGCATTGATGGAGCAACTTCATCAATCCAATAAATGATTTAGAGTTCTTACCATATTTGTTCATTCACACTCACACACACACACACACATATATATATATATATTAGTTCAAGTAGGCATGCTACAGTATATCATAGTTCACATGTACTAAAATATATCAATTTTATTTTGGTTCTTAATCCATCCTTCTTTTTATATTACTCTCTATCTTCTAATCAAATAACATCTTCCAATTGCTTCCAAAATATGAATTTTTGTATTTTTAGTTCCAAAATATTCAAACTAGGTCTTCAG
The DNA here is from genome assembly GCA_030954485.1 of Citrullus mucosospermus. Classification (NCBI taxonomy): domain Eukaryota; kingdom Viridiplantae; phylum Streptophyta; class Magnoliopsida; order Cucurbitales; family Cucurbitaceae; genus Citrullus; species Citrullus mucosospermus. The sequence goes on along the minus strand of CM062063.1, from coordinate 9,109,753 downwards.
GTATGTTTGAGAGTGATTTTAAATTCATCAAAATTCACTTTTGTCATTTTTAAAATCACTCAAAACTACATTTTTAATCACTCAAAATTAATTCAGTTTTCAATTTTACACTTTTATACAATTTTCATATCATCAAGATTAGTTTTGAATGATTAAAAATATGTTTTTGAAAATGACAAAATGACAAAAGTAATTTTAGCCATTTTAAAATCACTTCCAAACATTTCTTTATATACTTTCAATAAAACTTTATAATTAGTTCAGGGTTAATTTTGCTAAATACTAAAAAAAAAAAAAAATAAACAAATCCCTAACTCTTCCATCAAATAATTTGAATGCATTTTCTTGAATTGCTTTTTTCTTTTTTACTTTTTTTTTTTTTTGGGTCAACTTGGAGACTTAATTCAACATGCCTCCATCAAATTTAGACATTTGAAATTATATTAGACTAAAAGAAAATAAATTTTAAAGTATAGGACCCAAAATAGTATGTTAACAAAACAAAACCATTTTAGTTTTTGCCATTATTCTGTCACCAAATATTCACCATAGGCCCCAATAGATAATAACTTCATTTTTTTTTTTTCAGTTTTTAAAAATTATACTGTTTTGTTTTAACATTTCTTAATCATGTTTTTTTATCTTTTCTATGTAAATATTTGAATTCTTAATCAAATTTCAAAAACTAAAAATATATTTAAAAATTAGTTTATTTTTTAATTAATTTTTAGATTTTAATTTTGATTTTGAAAACAATCCTAAAATGTAGAAAAACAAAATATAGAAAATAATTAGTAAAAGTTGTATAGTATAGATTTTTAAAGAAAATCAAATGGTCGTGAATTTATTGTTTTATTTTTTTGGTTTTTCAAAAATTAACCATATAAAAACACTACTACTATTTCCACCCATAGACCAATTTTGTTTTTTCTTTCATATATAAACCAAAAAAATTTCAAAATCTGGTTTTTTGAAATATGAAGTAAAATTTTGTAGACTAAATTGTTTGTTAGGTTGGGTAAGAAAGATGAAAAATAAATCATTGTAAAGAAATTGGTAGAAAAACTAAATGTATCGAACAATCCCTTATTATCTCTTTTAACCAACTTATATAGCTTTAGTATACAATTTTTTTAAACTAGAAAAAGGAAGGGATACATCAAACACTTTTGATAAACCAAAACAAACCAACTAGACATATTGAGCCTCCAACCCCACCACACCCTCTTTAGAGGGAAAGGATAGACTTCTATAAAAAAAAAAAAAAAAAAAAAAAAAAAAAAAAAAAAAAAAAAAAAAACTCAAAATTACCAACTCGAATATACATTATTCAACTATTTAATAATTAAGAGGATGAAAAAATTGTATATAATTAATAGACAAAATAGTCATTTTAAAAAATTCAAACATAAAAATGAAACAAATTTAAATGTATTGGGACTAAAATAGACATTTAAAAAAGAAAAAAAAAAAAATTGAAGGTTGTTGCCAAAATGAAATTTAAGCATTTAGTGTTAGTATACATGATTTTGCCTTTATGTTTGGCAGGCTGCTTTGTCACTTTCACCATTTGGCTTTCTATGCTTTAAGTAGATAAGCAATCTCTGTTCACAAACTTTTTTCATAACCACACAAATACACATTGGATATATATCCCTTATGACTTTATATTGCTTTCCCCTTCTTTTCCTTTCTTTCTTTCTTCTCCTTCTTCTTTTTTTTAAAGAATAAAACATCACTCATGTTAAAGCTATGGACCTTTATCCTATTTGATATCTTCATGTGTATATTTGTTCGGGATAAATTACAAAAATCACTCCCCAAGTACAGTGCTAGTTACAAATAACATTCCTCAAACTTTTAATAGTTGTAGAAATTGGACTTTCAAAGGATAAACATTCAAACCCTCAAACTTTTATAATTGTTACAATTTCTACATTTATATAAGTTTGAGGATCCAATGTTAACATTTATGTAAGTTTGAGGGCTTAATTTTTTACAATTGAAAGTTTGAGATTATAATTGTAATTATCATCATACTTTAGGTGATTTTTTAATTCTCTCTCTTTGTTTTTTCTTTCTTTCAAATATAAATACTATTTTCTTTTTAATCATTATTTCTGTTAACGGCTTTTTAAGTTATTTTTTTTGTAGCTTTTTATTTATAAATTTAAAAGATGAATACTCGACTTTGTACTTAATGTTTGGTACATGGTTTATATAAAATATCCTTTAGTTTGAGTTAAGATTGCTTGTCAATAAATAAATATATCTATCCCTAAGACTTTAAAAAGTTTCATAATTTTTTTCTTCAATTTTGAAATTTGTTCCAAAATTACATTTGAAGATTTGTTTCCGTTAAAATGAGATGGAAATTAATTTGATGGCTAATAAAAAGACATATGTGATATCATATACAATAATACAACATTTACATAAATTTACAAGACAATTGATGTCCAAAAAATTGATTATGTAATTAGTGATTTTAATTTTATAGTTAATTAATAATTTTGAGATGAATTAAATGGCAACAACAATCTTAATCTTATATATAGTTGTCAATAATAGAGAAAAAATACTTATTTTTGCTACCTCAATTTTTAGTGTAGTTTCCATTTGGTCTCTAAGTTTCAAAATGTTACATTTTTAGTCCTTTAAGTTTTGAGTTTGATTTCAATTTAGTTCATAGATTTCAATATGTTGCAATTCTACTTTTGAGATTTGAGACTTGTTTCAATTTGATCCCCATGTTTCAATATTTACCGTTTTTACCTCTATTTTTCACTAAATCTTTATTTGTAGTATTTAGTGTTAATGTCTATTTAATTAATTTAAAAGAATTATAATTAATTAAGTTTTACAATTTTTTCATCACTATTAAAATTAATTTTAAAGTTTCATTTTATAATTATTCTAAATTAATTAATTGACATTAACTTGGGACAAAATTGAAATAAAATTCAAATCTTAATGGTAAAATTATAAACTTTTGAAACATCTAGACTAGATTGAAATCCAACTGAAAACTTAAAAGGACTAAAAGTATAAAATTTTAAAATCTAGAAGCTAAATGAAAACTATACCCAAAAGGTAGGGACCAAAATGATATATTTTTTTTCTCTAAATAATATTAGGGACCAAAAGGATAATTTGTTGGAATTCAAAGTTGGAAGGTAATTTTTAGACAAATTATAAAGTTCACATGTAAAAATCCAAACTTTCTAAGTCATAATTGAATGGGTAGTTGTTTTATATAACAAAATTGTTAAAAAAAATATTTTAAAATATCAATGTCTATCAATATTTATTACTAATAGATAGTGCTAGATGATAGTAGTCTATAGTATCTATTGCAGTCTATCATTATATTTTTCTATATTTAACTTGGCTCATAATTTTGCTATATTTTGAAAATTGCCCTAATTTAATTCCACCCCAAATTTCAGTAATATGTGAAGGCTTTCTATGTCTATATGTTGTGCCTATTCAAATTGAAAAATAAAACATAAGAGATGTTGAACTAAGTTTTTATTTTATTTTTTTAAATTCATGCTTTGAACTAAGATAAGAACGTAACGTGTATATTTTGATGTCACCTCATTATTTCATTAATAAAATTTAATCTTTAGCTTCTAAAAAAATAATTTTTAGTGTTCTCATAACCATAGTTTTTTTTTTTCTTTTTTTAATATGTAGATGGAAAAAGCGAATCTCTGACTTCGAAGTTAGTATTAGAACTAATATGTCAATTTTGCTATGCTCATTTTGGCTCCATGACCATAGTTGAGTTGTTAAGCCTTTTTAGATTTATTATTATTGTTATTATTATTAATAGTTTTACAATAAATGAAAAAAATGAAGATTTGAACATTCGATCTCAAGGGAAGAAATATATGTAAATTACTGTCGAGCTATGCTTACTAGTGATATTGTTAAAAAAATATAGGAAAAATACAAAATATAAAATAAGAATTCTGAGGGGGTAGGATATATTCAAATTGAACCACGACAAATACATGAGACAAACTAATTAAATTATATATTTAGGCTTTAGCCAAATATAAGTAGTAAGTTAATTATTTAATTATACCTCTTATGGATATGATCAATTAATCAAAAGATGAATGATAATCATTCAATTAATTATCGTGATTAACTTTGAAAGGGTTTTAAAATAACTTCAAATAGTCTCTCAAATCATTTTGATGGAAATATGATTTAACATGTTTGGAGATCATATGATAATTTGTATCTAGATTAATTGCATGATACTTGAATGGTGGAATACACACAAATAATCAGAAGGAAAAAATTATCAAAACCTATATAATATATCGTATCACCTCTTAACTTCTCATGTTATTTTTCATCCAACACTATTTAAAATAAATAATTGAGAGTCTATCAGATACATTTCAATTTGATATTTTCATAAGTCAAAAAATTTAACAATTAATATAAAGAATTAATCTATATTTTCAAAATATTCCTTAAAAACAAAAACAAAAAAAATGTTGATAAAATATCATCGCCCTAATTAATATAAGTATTAATAATACATAATTTGTACTTATTTCCAAATAGGAAAGATTTATTTATTAATTTAATTTTTTTAACTTTTAGGCCCCATTTGATAAATATTTGATTTTTCGTTTTTAATTTTTGAAAATTAAGTCTACAAACATCTTTAGCTTCCGCTTCTAGATTTCTTGTTTTATTATCAATTTTTTACTCATGTTTTTAAAAATCAAGTAAAAATTTGAAAATTAGAAAAAATATTTAAATATATATTGTCAGAATGAATTTTCTTTTATATATTCATTTGGCATTTAAGAAATAGAATTTTTATATTTTAAACCTAATAAAATTTTTAAAACATAAAAAGTTCATAGATTAGGAACTAGTTAGATACGATAATACTATATAATAAGTGTTTTCTACTTTACAGTCAAATCAATATCTATTTTATAAAATATTAACATATTAATGGTGTTGGATTTTTGGAAATGTAGATAATGAGAATTTTTGGAATTCCAAAATTATAAATGATATGTTTTATTTAGATAGTTATGTATGTTTTGTATGTATATTTTTTCATATGTTTGATAATACTTAGATAACTGTGCTTGTTTTTTTAGGAATTCTAGTTGGAAATGTCTTAAATTTACATAATGTTCCAAGAATACCCTTACGATTATTCATTAATTTATAACTAATTTAATATAGTTTTGATTTATATAACATATTTGCTTTTATTAGTTTGAATTTCATTTTAAATTAATATAGTTTATCTTATTTTTTTGTGTTATTTTATCTCAACAAAATAATTTATATTAATTTAAGATTTTTTAATAAAAATAAATATTAATTTCAAATTAATTTAAAGTTGTATTTGAATATTAAAAAAAAAAAAAAAACTACAATATAACCGAGAATAGTGATGTATATGGTTGAAAGTATATATATAAAAAAGAAAAAGGAAGGATGAAAAAGTAGGAGGAGGATGCATTTGGCATAGGAATCTCGAAAACTAATGTTTCATGAGGGTATCCAAAACTCTTGAGAGATGCCTTTGAATGGCATTCTAGGATGCCCATATATCTCTACATAGTTAAACATCTTACACTATAACAAAACAAATGCGATAATCTAGATGCTCATTTCATAAGAATCTTGGATTCCTATGAAACTACTATTATTATTATTCTTAGACAAATACTCTTTATTATTATTAATCAATGAGTAATGTATTAAGGCAATGATTAGGTGCATGCATATATCTCTCCTTTGTTACATAATAAAAAAAAAAACTAAAAACTAAAAACAATTTAATTTCTTTTTTAAAAAAAATAAAATTGCCACATGGACTTAATATTTTGTGAACTTAATTTGAATCCTTATTCATTTGTTTAGAGTATTATTTTTTAGTATGTCATCGTCAACTTATAATGGTTCACTTCGTCCTGTTAATAACCATTCTAGATAATGTTGATAAACTATAGATATACCAATATTATCCTTGAAATTGAATTTTGAAAGGGTGGTTATCTTTCATAGCTATAATGTAATAAATATATTTAATACTAATATACTAATGATACACAAATATTTTTGACATTAATATACTACTAATACACTAATGTTATATTTGGAATTTAATTTAAATTGATGCAATTGATATATATACTATTGGTATATACACCAATGCGTTATATTTGCAATAAATTTAGAATGGGTATTGATATACTACCAATACACTAATGATATACTTGAAATAATCTTTTAATGACTACTAATATATTATATTAATGTTTTAAATGATCTTTGGATGAATCCGATAAACTACTGATACAGCAATGTAATACTTAATAACGCATTTTGAACAAATTATAATATACTATTAATAAACTTATTATATACTTGAAATACATTTTAAATTAAAACTAAATGATATACAATGTATAGTAACAATATTGTTGATATGTTTTTCTTTCTCATTAAATTTAGTATATAAGTCAACTTATATATGTAATATGAAATATATGTGTATTTTACCATTGATATACCAAATTAATTGTAGCTTACATGTGATCCAAATCATATTAAAAATTTGAAAATAGAATAAATTAACTAATATACTTTTATATTTGATATATTAGTTGACACAATTAAGATATACCATCAAATTAGATTTAAAAAAAAAAAAACATATGAAAATTAATACCAAAACCTAAATTAGACCATCAAAGTCAAATTAACCAAATGAAAACAAAACAACACCATATCAAAAAAGGAAAAGAAATAAGCAACGTTACCATGACTCAATTAAACCCACTATTATCAATTACATAAATAATATAGTTTGTATAAATTATATTCATTTACTAATATTTAATATATCATATATACCCACAAATATACAAACGAGTGTAAAAGCAGAATAATAAGAAAAATAAAATCATATGTAAAATATTTTGCTATATTTGTAATTTAAACAAACATAGCTAGATTTACAAATACAATTTTATATATATAGGAGCTCTTTTAAAATATAGCAAAAGAAACCAAAATATTTATAAATATAGTAAAATTTCATAATAGACAGTAAAATTTATTTTCTCTTAGTTATAAATATATTAAGTAATTATTTAAGGTAATTTTCATATATATATAAACAAAAATTAAAAATATGTTTGTTAACAATAATGGAACATAGAACATAGATACTTGAGGATTGTAGTTTGTAGACTAGGTGTTTTCTTCTCCATCACTTTCTACCCACACTCACACACCCATCAATCAGTCTAGAATCAGTTTTAAGAGCCCAAAATCAAAACAAAGCTTCAAAGGAATCAAACTGTGGTAAAATTAAATCAAATAAATAAAAACCCACAATTTCATCTTTCTCACCCATTTGTTTGTATCTGCCAATTTGCATGTTACCAATGGCAAACCAATGTTTTTTGTGCCAACTTTTTCTTAAGATGAACAAAATGCTTGCCATAAGGATATAGATTTCATACATTTCTGTTTCTGTTTAAGAAGAAATAGAGGGAATATTGGTGTGTGGGTTGTTCTTCCAAATTTGTTTATATAACAATGTCATGATGATAAGAATTTCAATTTCTGTTTCCATCATTGTGTTCTCCTTGTTGTTACCATCAATTTCTGGTCTCAACCAACAGGGTATCTCTCTGCTTTCATGGCTTTCAACTTTCAATTCATCTTCCTCTGCTACCTTTTTCTCATCTTGGGATTTAACCCATCAGAATCCATGCAGTTGGGATTATGTTCACTGTTCAGGCGATGGATTTGTTACAGAAATCGAAATTTCCTCCATTAATCTTCAAACTAGTTTTCCGGTGCAGCTTCTTGGCTTCAACTCCCTCACTAAACTTGTTTTGTCCAATGCCAATCTCACTGGGGAAATTCCACGAACAATTGGTAATTTATCCTCCTTGATCGTCTTGGATTTGAGTTTTAATGCTTTGACAGGGAAGATTCCAGCGAAGATTGGGGAGCTGTCGAAGTTGGAGTTCTTGTCGTTGAATTCCAACTCGTTGAGCGGCGAAATTCCGCCGGAGATTGGGAACTGTTCGACGTTGAAACGGCTTGAACTGTACGATAACTTACTGTTTGGGAAGATTCCCGCGGAATTGGGTCGGTTGAAGGCGTTGGAGATTCTTCGCGCAGGTGGAAATCAAGGCATTCATGGCGGAATTCCGGATGAAATTTCCAAGTGTGAAGGACTTACGTTTTTAGGGCTTGCAGATACCGGCATTTCGGGGCGGATTCCGAGGAGCTTTGGAGGGCTTAAGAATCTCAAAACGCTTTCTGTTTATACTGCGAATCTCACCGGCGAAATCCCGCCGGAAATCGGGAACTGTTCTTCGTTGGAGAATTTGTTTCTGTATCAGAATCAACTTTCCGGGAGAATACCAGAGGAGTTAGGGAATATGAAAAGTATGAGAAGAGTGTTGTTATGGCAAAATAATTTAAGTGGAGAGATTCCAGAATCTCTCGGGAATGGAACAGGGCTTGTAGTTATTGATTTCTCTTTGAATGCTTTGACTGGTGAAGTTCCTGTCACTTTAGCCAAATTAATTGCTCTCGAGGAGCTTCTTTTATCTGAGAATGAGATTTCCGGCCAAATCCCGTCGTTCTTCGGGAACTTTTCTTTTCTTAAGCAACTTGAATTGGATAACAACAGATTTTCCGGTCGAATTCCGCCGTCGATTGGTCGATTGAAGCAGCTCTCTCTGTTCTTCGCCTGGCAGAATCAACTCACTGGAACGCTGCCGGCGGAGCTTTCCGGTTGTGAGAAACTCGAAGCGCTCGATCTTTCGCATAATTCTCTCTCTGGACCGATTCCGGAATCTCTGTTGAATCTCAAGAATTTGAGCCAATTGTTGTTAATATCCAATCGATTTTCAGGTGAAATCCCTCGGAATTTAGGGAATTGTACTAGTCTGACTCGTTTGCGACTCGGATCGAATGACCTCACCGGGAGGATTCCGTCGGAGATTGGGCTTCTTCGTGGTTTGAGCTTTTTGGAGTTGTCGGAAAATCGGTTTCAGTCGGAAATTCCGCCGGAGATTGGTAACTGTACTCAGTTGGAAATGGTTGATTTGCATGGAAATGAACTCCATGGAAATATACCTTCATCCTTCTCCTTTCTTGTAGGACTCAATGTGTTGGACCTCTCCATGAACAGATTAACAGGCCCCATCCCTGAAAATTTAGGCAAGCTCTCATCTCTAAACAAATTGATTCTGAAGGGAAATTTCATAACTGGTTCAATTCCCTCTTCATTAGGTCTTTGTAAAGATTTGCAGTTGTTGGATCTAAGTAGTAATAGAATCTCAGATTCAATCCCTTCAGAGATTGGCCACATTCAAGAACTAGACATTCTTTTGAATTTGAGTTCAAATTCCTTGACTGGTCAAATCCCAGAAAGCTTTTCAAATCTCTCTAAACTTGCTAATTTGGACATCTCTCATAACATGCTCATTGGAAATCTGGGAATGTTGGGAAATCTTGACAATCTTGTCTCTCTTGATGTCTCATTCAACAACTTCTCAGGTGTTCTTCCTGATACCAAGTTCTTCCAAGACCTCCCTGCCTCTGCATTTGCTGGAAATCAAAACCTATGTATTGAAAGAAACAGATGCCACTCCAATCACAACAATCGCGACAGGAAGTCAACTAGAAATCTCATCGTTTTCGTGTTTCTTAGTATCATTGCAGCTGCATCCTTTGTGCTAATTGTGTTGAGTTTGTTTATGAAAATACGCGGGACAGGGTTCACCAAAAACAGCCATGAAGACAGCTTGGATTGGGAATTCACTCCATTTCAGAAGTTCAGCTTCTCTGTGAATGATATTATTACCAGATTATCAGACTCAAACATTGTTGGAAAGGGTTGTTCGGGCATAGTTTATCGTGTGGAAACTCCAGCGAAACAAGTCATTGCAGTGAAGAAGCTATGGCCTTTAAAGAATGGTGAAGTTCCTGAAAGAGACTTGTTTTCAGCTGAAGTTCAGATTCTTGGATCCATAAGACATAGAAACATTGTTAGGCTTCTGGGTTGCTGTAACAACGGCAAAACTAGACTGCTTTTATTTGATTTCATCAGTAACGGAAGTTTGGCTGGATTGCTCCATGAGAAGAGGCCATTCTTGGATTGGGATGCAAGGTATAAGATTATACTGGGAGCTGCCCATGGCTTGGCTTATCTACATCATGATTGCATACCTCCAATCCTTCATCGGGATATTAAAGCAAACAACATATTAGTTGGATCACAATTCGAAGCTGTTCTAGCGGATTTTGGCCTGGCAAAGCTTGTCGATTCTTCAGGCTGTTCGAGACCTTCCAATGCAGTTGCCGGTTCTTACGGCTATATTGCTCCAGGTAAGTTCCAAAAGCTTGAAACTATTTTCTTATACAGAGCAGTAAAATTCATTTCACATCTGGAAACAATCTGCTGCGTGTATGGTGTTTACTGTTTAGACACTAATGACATATATGGAATGAACATTAATTTGCAAAAGTTCTAGGATTTCAGAAGCTAGATAACCTGCTATTCAATTGTTTTTACTTTGGAAATTAGCACAAACCATATAATTTGCAAATGACATGTAAATCATATACTATTTTCAGTGATAAATTCTTGTCATCATAAAGAGTGATTAAAAAAAAAACGAAACCAGTTCAATATCAAGTGATGTGTTTTCATATACAACTTCAATGCAGAATATGGGTACAGCTTGAGGATAACAGAGAAAAGTGATGTGTACAGTTATGGTGTTGTGCTTCTAGAGGTCTTAACAGGGAAGGCTCCAACAGATGATACAATTCCAGAAGGTGTCCACATTGTAACATGGGTTAACAAAGAACTAAGAGATCGAAAGAATGAATTTACAGCAATTATCGATCAGCAATTACTTCAACGATCAGGAACCCAAATCCAACAGATGCTTCAAGTGCTTGGCGTGGCTCTCCTCTGCGTCAACGCTTCGCCTGAGGATCGACCGACAATGAAAGATATCACGGCAATGCTCAAGGAGATCAAGCATGAGACTGAGGAGTATGAGAAGCCCATTTTGTTGGAAAGAGGAGCTATCGCAAATCCAAAAGCAGCAGTTCACTGTTCCAGTTTTTCTAGATCATCTGAGCCTCTAATTAGAGCTGTACCTTCTGCAGTACCATAGATTCAAAAACAAAAAAAAAGAAAAAAAGAAAAAAAAACTGGAGAACAGTTCAGTTCACTGATTATTTCCTTTTCAAGTATGACATTTATTTGTATAGATTGGAAATATGTAGCACTAATAATGACAAGGCTGAATCTGTACTTCGGCTTGAAATATGTCTCTCCTTCTTCATACCGAGTAATTCCCGCTCGTTACATTCTGATGCAGGTCACAATGCCATATTTTCGATTGCATGTATAAACTAAAGGGAACGAAACCTACTGTTACTTTACCAAGAAAACTTCATAAAGCATAAGTTTGGTAGCAGCTGGTGTAACCTATATGGGGAGGGGACCAAGAAAAGAAGTTTTTGCCTTCATAACCTACTGAGTTGTCTGTCGGCAGCTCAACCAACAAATAGACATCATAGAAAGACAAACTTTTGGCATTAGACAAATAAAGATCAAGCTGTAAAGAAGCCATTTTGGACCACCATCCTTTTAGTAGTTTCCATCTCAACAATAATATGTGCAAAAGAAAAAGAGAAAGCTCATGCACCATGATCTTGAAAGGATACATTACCTTGTAGCCATGTGACGTCGAAATATTGTTGGCCCACTGACTCTTTATCCGTACCTATCAAACGCCAACGGCTAGGAAGGCGAGAAAGATCTCTTACTACTACTACTAAGGGTAATAAGAAGAAATGTTTGAACCTCGAGAAGGATATATGTTTCTGGATGAAGTTCGATGTTTTACAAGAACATGTGACAAAGCATACCAAAAAGAGGGGAAAAGACACATCCAAACATATTACTGATTTGAAAGGTATATTCACAGTTCACTGAATTTTCATGTTTCTCGCATCGAATTTTCTGTCTTCTCAATTAACCAAATCCAAGTAATAGTCTGAATTGAAAGTTTTCATTCTAATTGTAATTTCAGTCTCATCAACCAACATCTACTGCAATATATAGCTTTCTGCACAAAATGGTTTGATTCCTGCTATAAGGCAATGAAAGCAGCTAGACTAAAATTTACTCCTTACATATTTTTCATAGAAGTAAAATGTGGACATTACACTGAGTTAAATTTAAAATATACATGGATGAGAAATAATAGAACCATAGGTTTTCTTTTTTTCTTTAGTTGATATAGCCCTGGCAATATAAAAGGAAACATCTCTATAAAATGAGGAAAAAGCAAAAGAAAAGAAAAGAGAACATCACAGGATAGAAGGGATCAAATGATTCCAAAAATCAAATTGCTTTTTGGTTTGGCTTTAACAAACTGCGTGCTGCATTGGATGCCTTTGCACAGATATTTAATCTTCAGGCAGCAGAAAATGAGGAGTAATTATAGCTTCATCTAAGGATGCCACTTTATGCTACATCCAACACTGAAAAGAAAATTTAAGGTAAGAATTAGTTTAACATTACATGTAATTTAATGATACCATGAAACATATGCAAAAGTTGATGAGATATCAAAGAGAAGACCTTGGTTTTTGCACTGAAGACACTGGTTGGCCACTGAGAACACAATCTAATGCCAAACTTAAATCCCTAATCAAATTATCAAACAATATGGTTATTAACTTCAAACAACTGCAGTGCGAATGTATGGATTAGAAATTGAAAATTAAACCCATGACACTGACCTCCCAGTGATAGGCTTGTTATTGCTTGGTCGAGAATCATCAAATTGACCATGATAAACCAACTCAAATGGCCTACGCCCATCCTGTTACATACTTAAGCACTGCACTTGAGTCAAGTATACTAGTTATAATTACATTAAAAAATGAACAAAGCAGCTTAATAGATTACCTTTTTGAACAGGAAAAACTCTGGTGTACAAACTGCACCGAAATCCCTTGCAACCTCCTGTGACTGCAATTATACATGTAAAATTAGCTTTCAGATAAATATCACTGCTTCAAAAGAGAAGATGAAAAGAATTCTTTGATATGCAGCTTGTAAAATAAAAGTAAGTAAATATTTAAAATTTAAAATATTACATGTTACACTAGAGTTCAACTGCTTTTCAATCGTAAATGCATATACAACAGAAAGTCTTTAGGCCCCATAATTCTCTCAGCAATGCATGCAACTTTATTGCTTTTTTGGATGAAAATAAATATAGATATAAATTCTAGCCATGACATGTAGAACAAATATCGCTCAAAAGTTTTGCACGGTGGATACAAGTACAGTCAGCTATTGGATTGTAGATTTTGTTAGGATGTGCCTACAGTATCCATAAGCATGTGCCAAAAGTGATGCAATGTCGTTGCTTGAAAGAACAAAACAAGATAAAGTGATGCTAAAACTACACAATCACAGGATACTTCGTATCTAAAAATCATATACAGAATCAAATTATTATACAAAAGCAATGACTAAAATAAGAATAATAGCATTAAGGTCTAAAGAATCATACTTCATCATACAAATATGGAAATGGATAACTGAATGCTTTTGCATCTTCTATCATGAACTCTGGTCCATCCTGTCATGGAGATTCCACGGTCCGAAAGTTAACCAATTCATCAACGCAACTTCCAATTCCAATTACGAAGTTAACCGAACCTGTGGATGTGTAGTTACAGAGTTTGAAGATATGGCTACAACAGCCAGTCCTTTCTGTAAGACCACAGTATGACACTTATGAATGACAATGGTATAAAGTTATTGTATGGACTTCAAAACTCCTGCTGTAACAACACACAGAACTCAGAAGCAAGTAATGAAAAAATCAAAGAAAAAAAGGACCATATCCTTCATACCTTCATGTAGAAATTTGAAAGTTTCACAATATCCTTTTTCAAGTGTATAACAAATGGGCAATGGTTGCAAATAAACATAACCTGGAAACAATGAAGAAATGCTTAAACAAAAACCCGAGTCTAAAACAGAACAAACAACAATCGACCAGAATGCAAACGAATTTTACCAGTAAAGCAGGATACGGTTCAAAGTCTTCTAATTTCCATACTTTGCCTGAAAGAGGTTCAGGAAGCTAAACCCCCCCCCCCCCCCCCAAAAAAAAAAAAAAAAAAAAATTTGTCATTAATGAAAATGGGGTCTCAATTCAATTGGTTAGATACAGAATTGGCATTAAGTACCTCAAAATTTGGAGCTCTGAAGCCTAATGAAACCCCTTTGGATTCGGTTCGAGCGCATCGAAGAACGAGGCTTCGCCGTCTCGGAAGAACAAAGGGTTGAGACCTGATTTTGGAGAAGCGTGTCGATGAGGTAATTTGAATGTTTGTGATTGATGGGCGAAACGGGTGGGGAAGAAATGGTGAAGCGATTAACGAAACAATTGAAGTTGTAGCGGCCATGGTAGATAAGGTTCGAACAGGGAGTACGTGGCCGTTCCCTCAAAGCACACGGGAATGAAATAATCTCCTCAAAGGATTCTTTTTCTTTTTCTTTTTCTTTTTCTTTTTTTTTCTTTTTTTTTAGTTTTTAAATAATTTTTTCAAATGCTACTTTGGTCATAAGTTCGAAATATCGATGTCAATGAAAATATGAAGTTACTGATTTTATGTAAATATCAATATCAATATAAATTTTAGAAAAGATTATGGAAATTGATTGAAATTAGTGAAAATTGTTATAATTAGTTAATGAAACTTTGATTTTGGTTTAATTACACTATAACTAACCATTTTAATTATAATTTCTGTAAAGTAAGACAATATTTTGATGTGCATTGTAAATGTTGATACGATAGCAAAAATTTGAAAAGAAAAATGAAAAATAATTACAAAATAATTTTGAGGTGAAATGATGTGAAAGTTTAACTAAAAAAGTTTCACTGAAGTTAAAAATAAATATTAGTTTTTTCAAATTCAATTCCTTTAAAAATGAAAGTTTTGAGTAAAAAATAAAGCTAAAAATTGAGAAAAGTTGGAAATTTAAAAAAAAGTAGCACATAAAAAATGTTTAACCCTTTCATTTAAAAATGACATTAGTATGTAAAACTATAAAATTGTGTGTAATCAAAACTATAAAAAATTTGAACCGAAGTAATGGAGTTAATTAGAAAAATTGAAATTTCGTGAAATAGAAGAATCATTCAAAAATTTGAGAAAAACCTTTTACACAAAATAGTAAAGGTAAGTGTATTTTTTAGAAAATTTATTTTAAATTACAAAATTGTTAAAAATATTTAAAATATATTAGCCGCTATCGACTGATAGTAAAATTTTTATTTTTTAACCCATTTTGGAAGTTAGGATTCTGGAAACTTTTTGAGATTTTTATGGAAGGTAGAAAAGTTTAGGAATATTATTTACAATTTAGTAAAAAAAAATAATAATAATAAAACCTACCAAAATACCGTACATTTTGGCTTTTATTTATTTATTTATTTATAATTATTATTATTATTTCCTTCACTTGGAAAACAGGTGCGAAATTTTAATCTTGTGTTTTGTTTGACTCTGCTCTTCCTAGCTTCAACGTTTATTTGTTTGTGGTATATGGATTTTTGGACTCTCTTGCACGTAGATCTGGTCAGCTTCTTACCCTTTCCATCATAATATTCATTCAATTTGATGATTGTTCAAGGGATCACTCATCAACAGAATCAAAATCTCACTTTTGGCTTTCGGGTATGTTCAATTTAATCCCATCTCGATACCCATCACCTGGATTTGTCATATCATGAGCAATTTTTCATATGGGTCCTCCAGTCCCAAGTCCTTCAATGCATATCCAAGAGGAGGCGACTTCGATTTAGAATCTGGAGCAACCCTCAAAAGAATTCGAAAGTCCAAAAGTTCTCCAATCTATCTCGTTAGAATGCTCAAGTCTGTTGGAAACCGTATCCACTACTATTACAAACTGCATCCGGTTATAGTTCTGTTCATCTTTTTGTCAATTGGGGTGACACTTCTTATGATTCTGTCTGTGTACGAAAGTCACTATCGGATGGCGAATTATTATGGGAAACTGACTGTAGATTCTGAAGGATTCCCATTTGCGAAGCTTCACAATCTTGTAATGGTTGCGGGTCATTCGGTTTATGTAAGCAGTAACTGTGAGAAAGTTGAGAAGGAAGATTCTTGGGTTTTGGAATCGTATCAGAAGCATCCAGGCCAAGCTGCTACGTTTATTTCACATATTAAAGAGGGCATTGAGATTGCAGCAATGGACAATGCAGCATTGTTGCTGTTTAGTGGTGGAGAAACTAGAAAAAATGCTGGTCCTCGAAGTGAGGCACAGAGTTATTGGGCTGTTGCTGAATCAAAAGGATGGTTTGGTAAAGCATTTCTTAAATCTTGTTTGCTAGTTCTTGCTAAAAAAAGTAGTCATCCTTTAGAAGTAATATCATGTTCATAGGTTATCTCAATGATCAAGTACATTATTGTTATTATTATTATTTTTTCATTCGTTTCTTTAAGTTTTGTTGTATTGTTCATTTATTCCCTTTACAGTAGACCTTTGGTATTGTGATTCTTGATCTTAACTAGTTTACAGTTTTCTTTTATACAAATCCTTAATGATTTTTAGTTTTGGTGCAGCCTGTTGATTTAAGAACTAGTCAATGAAATGGATTTGTTACTCTTTTGTGTTTCTTTTCTATTCGATTATGTTGTGCATTTGCTATAATTCCTTCTGCTTACTTTCCATCTATTTCAATTGCTTGTATTCGTTCATATTTTTTTTTCTCAATGAAACTGAATACAGAATTTAATGACGGGGGATATTTTATTTCTGGGTGCTTATATACTAAGTACATTCACTTGGGTTTTCCATTCATTTTGGAGTAAAGTTGTAGTTATTCGAAATATGCTTCATGTTTTAAATATGAGCATTTAATAGTGTATATTTACTTTGAAAGATCATAGAAGCTATAGTATAGATCGCAATTTGAATACAATACATGAATATCTTGCAAATTGTTCTAATCTCTCTAGGCAATAAAGAGAATGTGAGGTCAAGAGCACTCACAGAGGAGCATGCAAGGGATAGCTTTGAGAATCTTCTATTCAGCATTTGTCGGTTCCGGGAGCTAACTGGGAAATATCCTCAAAACATTACCGTAAGTCATTTTACTCGAACTATGTAGAAACATATACATGAATCTTTGAGACATAAGGAGAGGTTGCTAGCAGTTGATCTAGATAGAGAGGAAGAGGATCATTCTTTCTTTTTTTTTTTTCTTTTTATGACAGCATTCTGTGTGATCACAACAATATTAAGAATAATTGATGGATGAAGTATTAAAGATGTATTGAAGCAATAAATTTCTGTGTTATGATGGCTATTGGTCAATGCCAGTTATCCTCAGCTCCAAAAGTTAATCTACAGGAGACATGGCAACATTTTCCATGAAGCCCCTACTTATTTTCCAAGTACAATGGGTTATTTCGTTAATTGAATAATCGCAATCACATAGCATTGCAAATTATTGGGTCTTGCATCTGATGAAGTGAGTCCGATGTCAACAGATTGCATTTATTTAGGAGAAGTAGTTAGTTGATCTGTTGGTTTATTAGCAGGCTATACAAAATTGGTATTGGGATATTGAATAGAGGTTTTTCAGTATTATGTAAGGGAACTAATAGGGGTTTATGAGTAGGAGTAGTATGGTGTTAGTAAGCGCATAAGGGTATTGTTGTACGAGCCTCATCCCTTTGAGTGTATCAGTGAGGAGTTAAAAGGCACTTCTAGAAATCCATGGAAAGCAATTGTGTCTGATTTTTCTCTTCTTTCTCAGTTTATTCTTGTTGATGTTGGAGGCAGGAGGGTCACTTATTTTTGGGAGGACAAATGGTTGGGCGATAAGACCCCTTTGCTCCTTATTCTTGTCTATATTATTTATCTTCCTTCAAGAACTACTTCGTTGCTTCGATCCTTGGTCAGACAGATTCGTCATCATCCCCTTCCTTGGGCTTCCATCATCTGCCAACCAATAGGGAAATGTTTGATGTCTGGACTCTCCTTTCGTCCTCTCCTCTCTATGCCTTAGTCTGGGGAGGGGTGATTTCCGCCTTTGGTCTCCAAACCCTTCTAAAAGCTTCTTTGTAGCTCTTTTTTCCATTACTTATCCAATCCTTCCTTGGTGGGTGGTTCTATCTTTTCCTTGGTTTGGAAGGTAATAGTTCCCAAGAAGGTGAAGTTCTTCGTGTGGCATATTTTGCACAAAAGAGTTAACACGTTGGATTGAATCTCAGCTAAAGGTTCCTTAGTAGTCAGGCCTCTTTGTTGTAATCTTTGCAGGAGGGCGGCAAAGGACTTGGATCATATCATGTAGAGTTGTGGTTTTGCTCGAGTAGTCTAGTGCAAGTTTTTTAGGTGTGAGGGTTAGCCTCGATAGACCTCCAAGTTGTAGCAAGGCATCAGAGGAGTTTTTCCTTCATCGACCATTTCTTGATAAAGGGTGATTTTTGTGGCAGGCTGGGGTGTGCTATTTTGTAGGAGTTTTGGGACGAGAGAAACAATAGAATCTTCCAAGGGCATGAGAGTTCTTCTAGTGATGTTTGGTCCCTTGTTAGATTCTATGTTTCACTTTGGACCTATGTTTCTGGGTTCTTTTGTAATTATTCGCTTGGTTTTGACTTTGAATTTTCATCTTGTATAGAAAAGATATATATTTAAAATATGTATATTTTATTAAATGTGTTGTTGTCGTGTCCGTGTCTTAGATTTTAAAAAGATGGCATGTCCTCGAGTCCATGTTTTGTCATATTCGTGTCACGTATTTGTGCTTCTTAGGGAGGAAGTATGGATTTGTTAGAAGTTTTGTTGGCCCAGTTTGAGACCACTAGTTGTAAATAAGGTAAAAGGATGGTAAGGAGAAGTAGCTAATTGCAAGGCTTTGTGGGATTTAGCTTGCTCATGAAGGAGGCGTCCAAGTTCCTCTAATTAACCTGAAATTTGTGTGGTTTTGCTGTTCCCCCTCTTTTAAATACAGTTCAGTGACCTATCCATGTCAGGGAATCGATTACTGTTGGACTTCCTGGGATAAGCCAAAGTTCTGAAGTCTAATCAAATATGACGGATTAGTCAGAGAGAGTAACTCTGTTTTTATGAGATGATATTGATTTTGTTGATCTAATTGGGGCCAAGAAATGCATAGCTGGGCAATGCAAGGCTTTCTTCATTCACCATGTTCAAGAACATGGATCAGTCCGCATTTTCCTCTATATTATATACATTATAGAGTTTACTTGCTGCTCTTTCCATTTGATGATCAGCTTTTTAAGACCCCTGGAGGTTTTAAGTCGTATACAGGACCAGTGCTCGTGTATCATCAGTGGAGATTACTTATGGAGAATGGATTTGGGTGTTTAGCTCGGATTTAGTTGTGTTAAATGAGGAAGATGGAAGTAAGGCATGTTTAATGGGCCACTGTTGATAGGTTTAGAAATGTCGCTGTTCAATGAATTGGGATTACCAGCATCTACTAAGTAGTAACTAGTAAGTAGTAGATGGACAGAGCCGAGAACATCAGGAGGCTGATGCCCAATTAATCTGTTTTTCTAATTTAGTCTGTGATTCTGAAAAGAATGTTTGAGTGGTCGGAAGATAAAGTGAGAAAGATTGGTGGTTCTTAAAGTTTCCGATATAATGAAATTTACCATAATCCATTAGCTTAAACTTTTGGGTTTGGTTGCCAAAATGAGCATAGTGCTTGAACTAATGCAATCCATTAAGCTTACAAAAGGTCAAACAATTGTCAAAAGGCTCCCTAGAGTCACCACAAATTCTGATGTTCTGAAATCCAGCCAATAACAATAATAATAATAGTAATAATAATAATAATAATAATAATAATAAAAGCCCTGATCAAGATCTTCCTGAATTACAAATAATGATAAGCATCAGCTTCTTGTTTAGTCGGTTCGTTGTTAATATGTTAGGACAATTGCTCAGTTGGTTAGTTGTTGTATTTTGAAGCAATATTGGAAGTGCTACTAATTATCTTTGAATATTAGGTGGTTAGCTACGATTTTAAAGAGAAGAGATTTGCAAATCTGCATAGGTCTGCCATTAACTTTCCAAAATCAAGGTTCTTCTATGCTGGCACACCAGCTTCGATGACTTCAAAAGAAGCTGCTCTAAAGGGGGAAGCATTGGTACGAGCTCAGTTCCAAGACGATCCCTTTGGATGTCAAGGTTCCCTCTACCGCAAAAAACTTGGAAGAGACCCTTTTCATCGGTCAATACCTTATCCCAATGGTTGTCCCGAGATTGCTGGCCTTTTCAGATATTGCAGAGCAGATCCTTATCCTGGATTCCTGCCATGGACTAAATGAGGTTTATTGGCATATTTTTCGCTTGGTGAGTTACACTGCGGACTGATGGTTTTGCCTAAACAACCAGGTTAGATCTAACATTCTTAATGGGAACACACACAGCATGCTATTCTATTGGATGCCTTCATATAATGAGATGAAACTTGGGAAATTTTTTGGACAACATTATGTAGGATATAGTGTTTACATTTGCAGCTATCCTCGTAAGAACCTTCCACATCCTCTGCATTGTTACTATGTTGTCCAAATTTTACTCTATAGCCATGCAATAATTATGAATGTAAAATTTTGTTCAAGTTACAAACTTTTGACTCAATGAATATATATAGATTCTGTTATTTCATCAGTTATAGAATTATGGATGCCCCTCGCCCCATCTCAAACTCCTTAGTGTATTATAGTTTAAATTCATTTTTTTTATTTGATAATTTTCTATTTTATAGTTTCATCTAGTCTTACTAAATAATGACACGACATGTTTTTTAGACGGAGATTGGTTGATCTAGCATAATAAATGACAACCATTGAAAGAGATTTGATTTGATACATTGCTTTAGAAAGATAACATTGTTCTTGTACTTGAAACCTTGCTTTTTCATGCATGTGATCACTTTATTTTTGTTTAAAGCATAAAGCAAAGGAGTAGTTAATGGATATATCGGCCATCACAACATAGATATAAGAGTTCATTCAAAGGGTTTTTTTTCTCCATTATCCCAAGCTTTGGAGTATTGGACAGCTTGAGAGTTCCTTCCCTTTCTCAGCAGAATCATCCAGCTTAGGGCCCTTCACAAGAGGTCCAAGCAACTGTGCAGGATCATAAAACTGCTCCACCTTCACTATCTTCTTATTCTCATCCAACTGTAAAAGTTCCAAAAGCCAAAGCTCAAAACCAATATGAACACTTGGATGTTTAATATTCTGATGAAAAATCAAAGCTTGTTTGCATTTTTACCTCAAAGATTCCAATGCCATACAACTCAATCAATTCACCTGTGGGAGCATGCCCTTTGTAAGGACCCTCCATGTAAGCCCAATGCCTGAACTTGTACACGATCAGTGGTGGCCCCGTGTAAACCTGAACGACAGAGCGAACCCATGTGGAAAAGTTGAGGTAAAAAGCTTATTAGATGTCTCTGCGGTTTCTTGTTTCGGGTCATACAATCTGTACTCTGCAGGAAGAGAGGTTTGAAGTGAAGCATTGTACCCTCCCCCTAACTTTCTTTTCTCCTCCAAGGTGATGGGCTTCCTTCCTTTGAAAATTATGAAAATTTGAAATTTAGTTATGAAGAAAACCCATTTGAAATTGAGTCTTAGATCGGAGATTAATACCATTTAGACTGAAAGTTACTTTGTTGGGATCCATTATTTTGTAGTCCTCAGGTACTACTTTGTTGATATTTTCCACTTCCCAGTTCTTGACTAAGTTTTGCACCTCTTCCTCTAGAGATCCAGGAGGCCAAATCTTCCAAACATCAAAGGACAAAAAGTAGATTGGATATATTTAGAGCATATTCTGAATATCTTGGGCAGCATATTTCTATAAAACATTTTTAGAAAAAAATACTAATAAATGCTCTAAGTATTCTTTAGGTTCTATTTAGTAACCATTTAGGCCCACTTTGTAACCATTCCGTTTTTTGGTTTTTGTTTTTGAAAATTAAGCCTATAGGTGTTATTTTCACTTTCAAATTTATTCATTTGTTATCAACAAAGTCGAAATTTGAAAACTAAAAAAAACAGCTTTTAAAAATTTGCTTTTGTTTTTGGAATTTGGCAAAGAATTCAACTATTGTACTTAAGAGATGCAAATCAATGGAAGAAATGAGGAGGAAATAGGCTTAATTTTCAAAAACAAAAACAAAAAACGAAATAGTTACTAAATGGGGTCTTAGAGATTTTGGTTTTAGTTTTTGAAAAGGGTAATTGCGTCGGGTAGCATTCTTAAAGATAATAATTAAGTGTATAACAACATTTTTAAAAAATTGCAAATATAGCAAAATCTATTAGACTCTATAACTGATAGACTCCTATCAATTATATGAGTAAGTATATGAATTCTTTTCCAAATTCCAAAAAAAAAAAGCTTTTAAAAACTACTTTTTCATAGTTTTCAAAGTTTGGCTTTGATTTTGGAAACATCTCTAAAATATAGACAACAAAACATGGAAACCAATAAATGGGAGTAGTGTCTATAGACTTAAATTTCAAAAACAGAAAACAAAAAACCAAATAATAATCAAATTTGGTCCTATAGTTTTAAATTTCTTTTTCTTAAAAGCTTTACTTTTGACTCTATAATCAAAGAAATCTAAAAAATATTTCTTAATCCTAGTTCAAAAAATTCATGTCAAACACTACTTAATGTTGTGGCAACTTTGAAATAATACTAATCGAAGTGTTCAATTTGAAAACAACTCAGAAGTATTTCAAAATATTTTTAGAATGGTTTAAATCCTATCTTCATTTCTAATGAAATTTTAGAATCACTATTATTTTAGAGTTTGAATTTCTTAACTATCTAATTTATGTCTCTAAACTTTTTTTCAACAAAAAAAAAAAGAAAAAAAAAACCCAACATGTCAATAGTATGGCTTCAAGTACGTGCACCACAAATGGAACGATATAAAGATCGAATAGGTTAAATAATAAAAATATAAGATTATAAAATGATAACTAAAATTAAAATAGTTAACTTTTTGAGCGTTGAAAAACTAAACTAGACGTTTTGAAAATCCATCGAAATCGTAAGATATAAGCGAGTGATTACCTTAGTTCTTCCTTCTTCAAAAAGCTTGTTAACACCTTCGTAGTTAGGAGGAGCTCCAAATTTCCATGTGGCGTTCTTCTCAACATCTCCATTCAATATCCATCGATAAGGATCTTCCTTAATTCCATTTGAAGCCATTTTTTTTCCTTTGTAGAAGAAAAATTGAAGTGAAACCCTGAATTATATAGTTGAATAGATAAATGGTTACCTTTCTTTTCTTTTTTTTTTTTTTTTTGTTCAATTTCAATTTGTTATTTTTATTTTTGAATTGTGGATGTTGATGGTAGGCCATGGAAGAAAAGTTGATAATGGCCAATAATTTTTATGTCATTTTGGATGTGTTTGGAAAAGATCTATGTTCTTCAAAGTGGGGTCTAAAATAAGAAAGCCAACTTTTAAACCTAAGTACTTCAACTTAGAGTTTAGTTGGTTTTTTAATCTTCAAACCAAAAAGTTAGACTTCTATTTAGTAGCTATTATGTTTTAAAATCAAGTTTATAAATATTATTTCTACTCGTAATTTTTATCGGCTTGTTATATCCATTTTCTACTGATGTTTTAAAAAACCAAGCTAATTTTGATAATTAAAATCCCATTTGATAACTATTTAATTTTGAATTTTTAGCTTTAACACTACTTTCATCTCTAAATTTTTTGTTGTCATTTACTTTTTACAAAAATGTTTTCATGAACCAAAGTTAAAATCTAAAAACTAAAAAAATAGTTTTTAAAAATTTGTGTTTGTTTTTAGAATTTGATATAGTATCTAGTAGTAACCATAGTTTTAAATTTTCGTTGACATGTCGACATGAAGAATAAATTAAAATTTTCATTATATCATAGAAAAAATCATGAAAAATAAAAGTAATCAACAAAATATCACTAATATAAATATATAAGAGGCATGTTAACTAGTTTAAAACCATAAAATGTTTATTTAATTTTTTTTTTAATTTTTGTTTTTATTCTCAGATTAGAAGCAATTACAAATCTCCTAGATGAGGTTCTAACTTTTCTAATTTCACTCTTTTAACTCTTTTTATTTTTATCTTGAGCTATTTATATTTATATAGAGTTAATATAAACATTAAAAATTTACTTGAGCTATTTATATAGAGATTTTACATAAATTCAACACAAATTTCACTTTATCTCAATTTTCCGTTAATCTTTTCTTGTATGTATTTTTTTTTTTTTTTCCAAATCTCATATTATCTTTATTGTTCCGATTTTTCCTTTTTTATATACTTTATCTTGTTTCTTCTTTTCTGAACTCGTCATCCTCGGAGATGGAGTTTGGTATGGAGGAATCGCAAGCGGCGAGAACCATATAATGTCATCATTGAAGGAAGAGTGAGAGTCAATAGAACTTTCAGTGGAATTGTGCCATGTGATTTTGGTGTCAATGTCGGAAGAATATACGACATGTTGGAGGAGGGGAAAATGAGCATTCAAACCATGGAGAGACGAGGGAGAGATTTAGAGGAAGCAATTGACTTTTGTAGAAGAGCTCATTAGCAAATCAACTTTCAAGTAATTAAGTAGCTATTATCAGTTTATTTTTTTTGTTGTTCACCAAATTTTTCTCCTATGGTTCTTCAACAACATATTAGAACTATAATGTAAATGTGTAATTAATTAACGAACATCACACCATTTTCAAACAATTAATCAAAATTGTATAGGGTGTATATTACCTAGTTACTTCAATTAAGGTGTAATATAGTTTTAACAAACGACTGTTAAAAGAAGATGTTAAATAAACGGTTAGGTTGAATTTAGTTGTTGGATCCTCAAATTATCATTAAACATATCTTTTAAATGGACAAAATAATATATATAGAGTGCGAAAATTTAATGATTTGAAAATTATGATTTAAGGTAAAATATTTTTTAAATACCAAAAAAATCTGGCATAAAAATGAAATGTGGTATTTTTGGAATAAATTCATTGTGTGTGCTTTTTGGGTATTTTTGTAATGTATTTATTATTAATCAATTAAATAAAAAAAAATTGATGTGCTATTTGTCCTAACCTAAAAAGGTGCTGCTACTTTTCAAAATGTCATCTTGTTAGGCTGTTAGCCCTTTATTTTCTTTGGATGGTGCAGATTAGGCTGATTTTCTGGAGCTAAGTTTATAAATCAACATCAAACATAGTAATTCTTTTACATATATATTTTAAAGTACAATTTTTAGAAAGAATATTGAGGACACAAAATGTAGCTCCATGACACAAATATTGCCATCAAGCAAAAAAAAAAAAAAAAAAAAGATAAATAACAACCCATTAAGCAACATTGACTCTCCAAATTTTGCGTCTCAATCGATTAGCTACGTTAAAGTAACAAATCCAATTAAGCTCAATATCACAATGAAAAATTCCATAAGAACACCCACCCACAATAACATGTTGCCATGAAAGTCTAATTAAAGGGGCAATGAATGAAAGAATAAATAACCTCTAGACTCATTTTAGAGGCATGCAGAAAGCATACAGCAAGTATATTGGGATACCTTCAATCACAATTTTGTTTATATAACTATTATTATTATTATTATTTTTATGTCAAAATGAGTATATCTTAACTGACATCAAATTTGAATTATCAATCATGATATTAAAGGTTTAATCCCCACCATCCATATTTGTCAAAAAGGGAAAAAAAAAAACTATTTTTATTTAGTTTGCAACAAAAAAATCCAGGGTGTGTGGCCAACTTTTGACAAGTTATTAGTCTCTTAAATTGAAATTCAACCTTTTCTCTCCATTACCTTCGTTTGAAATCGGAGAAAAACTTGATAAAGACTTTTTTTCCTACCCTTCAATAATACAACAATTGGGTTTTTTCCTTTTATTTTTTTTTTAAATATATATATATAAAAAAATTAACAACATCAAGAGTCGAAGATCGAAACTCTAATTTTAAAATCGATGGTACAAGTTTACTCATGATAACATAAAAATACCATTTTTTTTTTTTTTTTTTTTACCCTGGGCAAAGTGCATCATTTTTTTTTTCATCTTTTAATTTTATGAAATTTAACAATAAATTAAGATAAATATTTCTCTAAATTTAAAGAAGTGTTGACTTTTACCCTCTAGTAAACTTTGGTTTGGAAAATTATGTAAGGTATTTCATACAATAAAAATTGTCACATCATTCAAAATTTACCTACTCAACATGTAGTGTCACTAATTTGTCAGTCAATAAATGGTTAGATTAACCGTGAGACCATTTAGAAACATTTTCCAAATCTTAGGAGTTTTTTATAGAATAAAAAATTTAGGAGATATAATTTAGTTGGATAAGAAAGATATCTATACATAAAAATCAATTTATAGTGCTACTTTGCATCCTTCTTAGATTATCCGTGGCTTAGGTGTATTTATATATTGGTTTAAGTAGCTTGGACCATCTCTTGAAGGGTTTCAAGCGGCTTCTTCTCTTGAGACCTTTTTCCTTTTGTCATGTATGCTTTTATTTTTTCTATTTGCTTAACTTTTGTCGTTTGTTTCATTCTCTTGTTTTTGTGGTGTTTGTTCATGTCTTGACCTCAAGCTGTGAGGTCCCTCTCCCTTGTTAGCATTCAAATATCTTTGAAAAGAAATTATAGAATAGAAAATCAAATCTCTAACCTCGGCGTGCATAATACATGTTTGATGTTAGTTGAATTAAGTTTATTTTGACCTGTGCTGATGTTTATTAACTAATTTCCCAATAATTTTCCATCACAATTTAAATTAATTTAAAATTTTCATATCACTATATACAAGCTTGATAACAGGAAGAGAATCCGATAAAATTAAATGTATATATTAACATTAAAATTATAATATAAGAAAAAGAAAAAGGAAGTGGTGTCACCCAGACTCAAATCGGAGACCTTTTAGACTAACGTGATAACCAACTGCACCACGACACCCTTTGCTGGAAGATATCTCTTTATTATATTAGTTTCTTAATATTAGAAAAGTCTGCCCCCAAATAATTTTTCATCATTTTGTCTCAATTCATACAATTTTACTTTCTTTTCTTTCAATTCAATTTCTTTACCAGTGTATGCCTCGTCGGTTTGGATAATCTATGATCTAATTAGTTGATAATTATGTGTCTAATCTATTCTCCAAGTCGATTATTCATTTATTTAAATTATAAGCAATCTAATTTTTCTTCCAATTTTGTTCACGAATGTGGTGGGATTGTTAATAAAATTTCTTACGCATGTAGATCGGTAAATTGATCTGAAATCAATTTTTGTAATTAAGTATAAAGGCCAAGTCATTACATAATAAAATGTTGACACTTAATTTTGAAATTTTCTTTTTTTTTTTTAGGATAGTGACTAAATTGCTATAAATTTTAAAGTATAGAGACGAAATTGTTATTTATTAAAGTTTAGAGACTAAATTTGTACAAATTTTAAAGTTACCAACTAAAGTTTAAGGACTAATTTATTACTTCTACTAAAGTTTAGGGACCATAATTTTTTTTACCTTTCTTGTTTTAAGTATCCTTGCAGATTTTGTAGGTGCATGACTAGAAGCGGTTTTGAAAGGGTTAAAATCACTTTTGTCACGTTAAAAATCTCTAAAAGAAACACACACATTGAAATACTCAAAATTAATTCAGTTATTAATTTTACACTTCTAAATGCAATTTTCATACTATTAAAATTATTTTGAGTTATTAAAAGCATTTCAAAATGATTTTAAAAATGACAAAAGTGATTTTAACTATTTCAAAACTATTCCTAAACATACCAGTAATAAGTAGTTTTAGAAAACTAACAATTTGTGTTCATTTCGTTTTATTTCTTCTAGCTTTTGCAAAACAAAATGGGAAAAGATATTTTAGGCTCTATTGGGTAATCATTTTGGCTCTGTTTGGTAATCATTTCGTTTTTTGTTTTTGTTTATGAAAGCTTACCCTATTTCCTCCCCTTTCTTACATTGATTTACATCTCTCTTAAGTATAATAGTTGAATTTTTTACCAAATTTCAAAAATAAAAACAAGTTTTTTAAAAGCTATTTTTTTTAGTTTTCAAATTTTTGCTTGGTTTTTTTAAACCATTGGTAAAAAGAAGATAATAAAGGAATAAATTGAAAGGTAGAAGTAGTGTTTATAGGCTTAATTTTAAAAAATAAAAACAAAAAATGAAATGGTTACAGAACGGCGCCTTCATTCTTTGTTTTTCGTTTTTGAAAATTAAGCCTATTTTCTCCCTATTTTTTACAATGTTTTGCATTTTTCCTAAGTACAATAATTGATTTCTTAGCCAAATTTAAAAAACAAAAACAAGTTTTTAAAAACTACCTTTTTTAGTTTTTAAAATTTGGCTTGGTTTTTTAAAATGTTGGTAAGAAGTAGATAACAAAGAAAGAAGTTTGGAGGTGGAAGGAGTGGTGTTTATAGGCTTAATTTTCAAAAACAAAAACCAAAAACCAAAAACCAAATAGTTTTCAATGGGCCTTAGTTAACCTATGCTCATACTAATCCAAATTTACCAAGTCTTAACCTTAGTTTTCCTTCTCAAATAGTTTATAGTTTGGAGTCTTGAGAATACACGTGGATGTGAAAACTCGAACATTGGTTGAAAATCCCACATTAAAAAGATGGAGAGACCTCGTAATCTTTAGAAAATATTTAATTTGCTCCTCTCATTGTCACAATTGGTTTTGAAATGAAACTTCATATTTATGGTATCAAATGAACTAATATGGTACCAAAGCCAATAAAGCCCAAATAAGTATTCGGAAAATATATATATATATATATATATATATCCAACCTAAGAATAGAGAACTCAATGAAAACTCATCTTTAAGGGTCATATGGAGAATCCCACGTTATGAAGGTAGAGAGACTTCACAATAAGGATCCTCATGTTTATCTAATATAACTTCTTTGGCCATTATCAATGGAATTAAGTTCATATTTGATATCTTTTTTCCCTACATATATTGCCTAGCTCCCTCCTTGCCAGTACCTCATTTTTACAGGAAAAAACGAATATAGCTCAATTGGTATACGAGATTGTTAGTGACCACAAGGTTTGTGGTTCAAATTTTCCTACCCAATATTATTTTTAAAAATTAATTAAATAAATAAACAGAACCTCATTCCTACAGTTATTTAGATCAAAGCGATTCAACAGAATTCAATTTTAACCTAATCAACAAATATAATGTTTGTGCTTTGGTGTTGGTTATATTTTTTAGATGTGACTCGTGCATGTTGGTAACGTTGTTCTTCATTTTGTCCTTTGTGATGTTCTACACAATGTCTTAACATGGTGCAATTTTTTTCCCTTTTTTTTGTGTGTATATTTAAGTGTTTGTCTTATTCGTTTTAGGGTTACCATTTTTAGAAGAAGACTTATGTCGTTTCTTATGTTTTGCTGAAAACAAGTGTGTCAATCCCTATGATTGTGAAGCAAGAAGTTCAATAGATCTTGAGTTGTTTCTCTTAATTGTTTTGAAGCATTGTCTCTTACATGAGAAGGAATATTTCCTCAAGCACGTTGCCCCCAAACGTAGATGGTATTTGTACCGAACTTGATTACCAAACCTTGTGTATTGTTCTATCTTTTTATTATCTGTGTTTTATTTTATATTCTTGTGATTGTTGTAACATTATTTTGAAATCCTCTTAAGAGAGAGGAAAAATATACCGAAGAAATCTTTGATTTGAAACTTAAATGTTCCTGTTTTTTTTTTTTTCCTTGAGGATTGTTTATTGTTTGGTCAATTCAACCAATTCTTAAAATCTTTTATTTTAAACTTAAATGTTGTTGTTGTAACCAAAATTGGGGGAAAAAAAGTTATTAAATGCCATCAAGACATAGTGTTGCCCGGGCTTGAATTAGAAATTTTTAGTGAGTTAGACTAACATGATAACCAACAACGCTAGATGTGAGATGTTAATTAGATGAAAAAATATAATTAGGTGATCCTTTCTTGGTAAAATAGTCTCCTTTTAATTAACTCACATACCAAAGTGTGGTAATACAAATATGATTACCCAATATAACTGATCTTATAATTCCTTTTAGTAAATTACAATAATTTTTAAACTCTTGAAAATGTAATTTGGTTGCATCAGCATGACATTATTCCTTGCATTTATTTCTTACTATTGTAGTATAATTTTATGTTAGTTACTTGATTTTCATGAATTTGACAAGTGTTAATTTC
Organism: Citrullus mucosospermus; assembly: GCA_030954485.1. NCBI lineage: Eukaryota > Viridiplantae > Streptophyta > Magnoliopsida > Cucurbitales > Cucurbitaceae > Citrullus > Citrullus mucosospermus. Next base: position 9,079,312 of record CM062063.1, on the reverse strand, counting down.
TTAAATTAATTAAAGCATGGGTGCTCATTCTTCCTTCAGCCCCTTTGCTCATCCTGAATTATTCCATATTGAAGGCTATGGGGAGAAAAAAAAAAAAGAAATTGTTTGAATTTCCTAGGAAAACAAGTGTTTTAAAGAAAACATTTTTAAACACTTTTTGTTTATAATTATAATACTCATGCTTGGTTATATTTTCGAGAAAATATTGTATACACACAAGTTGTTTGCTCTACACTAAAACTGCTTATACTGATCTCAAATTAATATACTATGAATTAATAACTTCATATTTTAGTGATTGCTTGAGTTAGTTGTTAGCAATAGTCGGTTGATTCTCAATCTTGTTTGTTTGTCTTAGTCCATGGTCACAACCTGACAGTCACTAGTTGCGGTCATCAGTCACGGTGCCCTATTTCCAGTTCCAATCGTCAACTATCATTGACCAATGGTTAGCTATTAGGACTAAGAATCTACAAACAACTACCTAGATTGATATAACCACTAAGGACTGGAACGGGACAATAAACTTGTGAGGATTTATGCTCTAAAGCCTCATATTTAATATTTAATAATATTTAATTATTTTATTTGCAATGTTATATTATTCGTTATATGTAAGACTCCAAGATTATTAGTGTAATCTTGAAAAATAGGTTGTTGACATACAAATAGATTTTGTATCATATTTAAGAAATAACTTAAAAGTCTATAATATATGTACAAAGTATAATATGTACAAAGTATAATATTTAGAGTGATTATGGATTATGTAACACATAAGCTTTTAATTATTCAAACAATGATAAAACATTTCTAAAATCTCAACTAATAAGATGATATCTCAAACATTAGTTTCTAAAACGACAACTCCAACTAAAAAACATAGCAGCTTTAAAACCGTGCTAACAAAATCGGATAACCACTCAACCATTTTTAATGTCATTGCTGTTTCTTAACCACATGAGAAAACAAAAAATATTAATACAAATAAAACAAAAGCATAGCGTCGCCCGAACTTCTAACACTGTGTGTTAGACTGACGTGATAACCAACTGCACCACGACCAGATAGTTTTATCACCAGATAAGTATTATTTAATCCATTTGAAAATATTATTACTTCTTTAGTAAAATATGATGTTTTCAAACCAATTACGTACCAAGGAGTGGAAATACAAATTAAATATGACGTCTATGCACTGGTATATTACTCCATTACTATTTCTTGTAGTAAATAAGGATAATTTTTTTTAAGTCTTGTAAATATAATCTCATTACATCAGCATGGCATGATTTCTAGTATTTTGTTTCAAATTATTTTACCTACAAATATATGCTATGCTACTTATTTGATTTTCACGAATTGACAAAGTGTTTATTGTTCAATTAATTGGAGAGTATGCATACATTTTCTTCACACATACAAAAATATACACACATATATGTCCTTCGTATTCCCTTCATCAAGTTTTTCTTCACTTTCTTCTCCAGTTATTCCTCTCTTTCTACTTCGTTCATTATAGATGCTCTCTTTTTCATAAACTTCAACTGGGGAAACAATGTCAAATTTATTTAAGATTTTACTTTACACGTAAAGAAAATTCCCTAGATGAGTGGTGTTTATATAGAAATAAAACCTTAGAAGTTGGCCCTAACTCTATCTCATTAAGTAGCTTTTTTTTTCATCTCCATCAGAAAACCTAATGAAAGAAGGCTGAGAAGGAGAAACAAAATCCTATAAAGTCCAATCTTGACTTCAATTGTTTTATAGATTCAAATTTTATTGCAGGAAATTAAAACTTAATAGCCGATAGGAAGTTGCATTTTGAAAATATGGCCAAAACCTTTCTTTTCACATAAATCACAAAGCAATTTTTTCAAATATTAATTCTGTTTTTTAATTGTCTATTTGTCTAACCAGGACTTTTAACTTGGCTATACAATCCAATTTCCCAAAACTCAGTAGGTTCTTTTTTTCTGGCTTAACAATGAACAACACACAACACCAGAACTTGGTAACCAAATTTAGTTTGTAAAATGGTCCCAAGGTTGTTGGGGCTCCAATCTTTCTTCACAATGAGATCATTGATCAGGCAGAAACCAACGTTATAATATCTATGTTCGGTGAAAAAGTTCAAAATTTTGAAAGATTTGATAAATTACAAGTCTCTTTAACAGAATGTAACGAAGCTACTGATGAAATATTCAGAAAACAAGCTATACATTATGTGTATGATGAAATTTTTGATTACCTACATTGATAGAAGTTGAATTCCTGATTTAGGATTATTGGCCAAATTGTTAGGAACATTTTCAGTAATTCTATTATCTAACTGTTATATCTGATTTAGTTTAACAATTAGAGGGTGTCATAATCTTTTGAAGTTTCTAGTAAGGAATACTCATAATATTCCTACGAATATACTGATAGATCACAGGAAGAACAATCCTTTCTTGGATGAAACAATTAGCTCCAATTTTGCAGACGACAAAAGGCGTTTGTTTATTTCTTAAATTCCCCAAGATGCATAACTTCTTTCTTATTTATATTTCAAACAAAAACCTTGGATGTTTTAAGAACATTCACAAACTAAACAAAAGTTTCAAAATGTCAATGTAAGTAAATATTACTGAAATTTTAATTAAATATAAACAATTTCAAATAAATTATTTGAATTAACAAATAAACATTAAAAAGATAGACTCAAAAATAAAAAACAATACTAAAATTTGAAGGAGGAATGATGAATTAAGGAACCATCAGAATCACCAATTTCGGCTAAGTCCAGGATGTGTATCTATTCAGAAGGTCGAGAGTTCAAGTCCAACAAGAAATAATAATAACAATAATAATAATAATAATAAATAAATAAATAAATAAATAAATAAAAAGGAACCATCAGAGGCCAAAATTATCCCCAGTAGCTAAAAGCTGTTCGGTCCGCATCATGGTTGCGTCTTCCGAAGAAGACGCCCATCATTTGGTTCCTTAATTTCATCTCAAAACCAAAATCTCATTCCTCAAATGTTCAAATAATCAACAAACAAAAAAAAGGAAGATGAAGGAGAGATTTGAAAAAGAGAAAATGGAGAAAGTAGAGGCTCAGAACAATGGGTTTAGAGAAACTTATCAGCACAGATTGATGTAAACATCATCAGAGTGGTGCATGACAATCTCATAAGCTCATCACTGCCGTCAATAATCTAATTGAAGAATCAACAAATTAGAAAGAAAAAGCATGAAGATTCAGAAAGGAGGAAGAAGATGAGTCGAAGCGATGGAATTGATAGTGAACACGGCGCCCGTGATTATATATAGGCGTTCGAGGCAGAAACCCTAATTTGTTTTTCGACATTTTACTATTTTACCCCACCATTCTTTGGAATTTACGCTTTCTTCAATGGACGCGTGGAGTAATGAGGGATAGTCGGTCTAATACTTTGCTAAAAACCGAACCGAACCACTGAGTTGGTTTGATTTGAGTTTTCGGTTTTTTTCTTTTTTCCCTTTGTACCCTCATTGTTACAAAGGGGTGATATAAATAAAGTCAGTGGTTCGGTTCGGTTTTTAGCAAAGTATTAGACCGACTATCCCTCATTACTCCACGCGTCCATTGATTATGCATTGATGTGAATGGATTTACGATTATGTGGTTAGTGTTATACCCCATTTTTGTGGAAATTTCTCTTGCTACTCTTAAATAGGTTATGATATATGAATGTTCTAGGATCAACTCTAATATCATTCATGTTGATGCAATATGTCAAGTTGTGCAAGAGGTTCTTGGTTTCACTATAGTCGTTAGGGATTTAGTGAGATCAGTTAAGGTGGTTGTGTTTAGTTTTAGTAAACACGTCTCCCCTAGGTGCTGAAGCCATAATTGCTTTATAGGGTCCCGTTTGGTTAAAAGGACGGGTCTCAAATGTGTCTTAGTTCTTTTTTATTCTTCTAATGTTATTCAAATGACCAACTATCTGATGGACATTGATTATGATGTGTTCATATTAATGACATATATATTTTGGTACATTCTCATGTTTGAGCAGGTTACATTCCAATATATCCCTTATAACTAGAATAATTTAGCTCATTCCAATATATTTCAATATATTCTCATGAAAATTGCTTAAGTTTTAATCAAATATTATTCCAAAAAAAAAAAAAAAAAAAAAAAACTCTTCTTTGTGATATGATTCACACATGCAATTTATTATTATAGGGTTTTCTTTATTAGTAGATCATGAACCAAGCTATCATGGTCTTGGTTTTTCTAATTACGTCGTGCAAGATAGAGTACTCTCGTTTTCCAAAATTCATTGGAAGAATCTACATGACTTTCACGTGACAACAACAATGAATTCGTAATTTGTAGAAGAGATAACTTATGACGTAGAAGAATGGTTTTGAGGCCAAAGTCTGAGATAAAGATCTATAGAATGAATAAGAAATTCGAAGTATAAGTTATCTCATATGGAGCTATAATTCTTAAGGAAATTGACCTTAAGTTCATCCTTAGTATTAACATATCATTTTTTTTTTAATCCTAAATAAGTTGCTAAATTTAAAACAATGATTAGTTGGCCTCGTACTTATTTCAACTCTAAATCCACTTTGTCCGGAAATTGGAACATATCTTTCTTAGTATTTTCTTGACCATTAGCTTATTTCCTCGTTAAATCCTTATTTTCTTTTATAACAACCAATTAACAAAAGTAGTATGAAAAAAGGAAAAAAAAATCCACACTCTACCTTTGACTTATAAATTAGTTCCTTTCTGTTTAGCCCCATGGCGTCAAAATTTCTTGTTGTGCACCACTTTCGTTTGAACTTGAAACGGCACTGTTCATAACCTATACTCAGCTCCACGATCCCAATTATAAAATTAGAGGCTAAATCCACCAAAAGAAACAACTTTCAGTTGCACTTTGTTGACTAATTTCATCATTTAGTTCAAAAAAGCTACTGTAGAATTGGATAATTTCATCACTTCAATTATTCCTCACACTTTTCAACGCTTATTCTTACTGTCATCATCATCATTTCCATCTTAAGCCCCGCATGCATTTAGTGCTGCAGCTCCTCTCCTCACCCCACTTCAGCTTACACGAAAAGCCATATCCCCCAAATGAACATCTTGTGACTGAAAATCTCTCTTTTTTTTCTTTAAAGTGTGCAGAGATTCACGTGCCCTTTGAAACAGAATTTGGTTTTTCCGGATTATAATATAAATTCCTTTGTGGGTTCGTTGATTTCTTTTAATATCTCTTGAATGAGAAGGGTTTGTTGAGTTTTGGCCCTTGGGGGAAGCTTTGTGGTGGTTTCCTGAGATGGGTCCGTGGGGTTCTAATGGGGTTTTGTTTGTGTTTGCTTTTCTCTGGTTACTGAGCGGCGGCGGCGGCAGCGCCGGAGTTGAGGGTTTTCCGAATGAAGATCTGGTGCTACGGCTGCCAGGTCAGCCGCCGGTTGGGTTTAAACAGTATGCTGGGTATATTGATGTGGATGTGAAAATTGGAAGGAGTTTGTTCTACTATTTCGTTGAAGCAGAGGAGCAGCCAGAGAAGAAACCTCTCACTCTATGGCTCAATGGAGGTTTGTGAAGTTCAATTCTCTGTGTCTCTCTAAATTTCTAATCTGAAGTTTGTTTCAAATCAGTTTATGTTGCTAAGTTGCTCTATCTGTTAATTTCCTCTTGTTGGGACTGTTCAATTTTGGTTTTTCTAGGACAATGGGTGCCTTTCCATATTTCAATCTTATCGCATTTTGAGTCTTAACTAATCACAAGATTTTTTTAAAACTATCTTTTAGTTCTTCAAATCATGTAATGCTAGTTATTGTTGATTGTTGATGGATTAGTGTCATTGGGAAGAGAATTTGTGATTGAAAAAGTGAATCATTCTGTGGCTAGGTCCTGGTTGTTCTTCTGTTGGTGGAGGTGCTTTTACAGAGTTGGGTCCTTTTTATCCCAATGGGGATGGAAGAGGCCTCAGGAAGAATCCCATGTCTTGGAATAAAGGTAATAGAGGTTGGATTTGTTTAGATTTTTAACTGTATCATTGAATTTGAAGTTTGAACCAACTGAGTTTTATTTTGAATCATTTGAAGCTTCAAATCTTCTCTTTGTTGAATCTCCTGCTGGAGTGGGATGGTCATACTCAAACACAAGTTCAGATTATGACTGTGGGGATGCCTCAGCTGGTAAGGGAAATCGTCGCTTTCGCAATTTCAAGTGTGTTTAGATGATATAGGAGTTCCCCTGACACCCAAATAATCGTCGCTCTCGCAACTTCTCGAAGTTACATATAATCTCAGTCTTATGAAATCTATTGTATACTTCACGGTGGCCACCTACATATGATTTAATATCCTATAAGTTCCCCTGACACCCAAATAATATAGGATCAGGCAAGTTGTCCCGTGATATCAGTCGAGGTGCATAAGTTGGCCCGAACACTCATGGATATATATAAAAATCTATTGTATACTGTATACTGACTTTTACAAATCATAAACATACACCTCAAACACTGGTTACCCAATTCTAAGTGTCTATAATCTGTTCGTGGCAGCCAGGGATATGCATATGTTTATGATGAATTGGTATGAGAAGTTTCCATCATTTAAAGCCAGCGCATTGTATCTTACCGGCGAAAGTTATGCAGGTTTGTTCAACATGAACTAGATCATTTTTTTTTAATAGAATAAACATGAACTAGATGAAATTGTCTTTTTAAGTGATAAGCAACTATATGGTAAGTGGTAACTGATAACTTACTGTATAACTTAATTTTCTTGACTTCAAGAAGAGTAATGGAGACTGAATCCTGACTCATTGTCATTTCAAGGGATCAATAATTCATTCACAAATTTTGATGAAATTAGATTCAGATTGGGAATTTCTCTTTCCTAGCTTAGTTTCGAAAGTTGTTCATTAGTAGTTTCGCTTTTATTGCACAGGACATTACATACCACAGTTGGCTATTGCTCTGTTGGATCATAATGCAAAGTCCAGTGGTTTCAAGTTCAATATCAAAGGAGTTGCTGTAAGGAATAGTAATTTGATAATTCAGTTTCCTTTGTTCAGATTTTTATTTACCGTACATATGTTTTTGTCTTTTTAGATTGGGAACCCTCTATTGAAACTTGATAGAGATGTTCCAGCAACATATGAGTATTTTTGGTCGCACGGAATGATTTCAGATGAACTTGGCATGACTATCATGAGCGAATGTGATTTCGAGGATTATACTTTTGCAAGTCCTCACAATGAGTCACATTCATGCAATGAAGCCATATCCTTGGCAAACCACATTGTTGGGAATTACATAAACAATTACGATGTCATCCTTGATGTGTGCTATCCATCTATAGTGGAGCAAGAGCTACGGTTGAGGAAAATGGTATCAACTACATCTTCGTAAACTTCATTTTTCTTATCCGTTCAAGTTGAGTGCTTCAATTGATGTAATCTAAGTCTTCATCTACCTTTTTGCAGGCTTCGAAGATAAGTTTGGGTGTTGATGTGTGCATGACCTTGGAAAGAAAATTCTACTTCAACCTTCCAGAGGTTCAGAAAGCTCTTCATGCTAACCGAACTAAGTTACCTTACCGTTGGTCGATGTGCAGTCCGTAAGTTATACTTGAAAATGTATTTGTTACTTTAAGCTTTATGATACTGCAAAATAGTAGCTTTTACAAAAGAAAATTAATCAAACTCTTTCTTTGTTAGGCAAGAGTTTTGGTTATGTTCAAGCACTATACATTGCAAAATCCATTTCAGGAGCTTAACATTTTGTGAACTTGATTGACAGTGTTATAAATTACAATGACACCGATGGTAACATCAACATACTTCCATTGCTTAAAAGGATAATTGAAAATCGAATTCCGGTTTGGGTTTTCAGGTATCTTTGTTTCATATCTGAAAAATAGAAAGAAATCGAATAGTTGTTTAGTTGATGTAGTAGTCATGACATGACTTGTAAACCTAAATTCCATTGTAGTGGGGATCAAGATTCTGTTGTACCCTTGTTGGGATCTCGAACGCTTGTCCGTGAACTCGCACATGATCTGAAGTTCAAGATTACAGTCCCATATGGGACATGGTTCCACAAAGGCCAGGTACTTTCTGCATCTTAATTGTTTCGTCAGTTTTTCATTTTCAACTTTTGAATTTTGGTTCCACCTTAAGCCATGGCTGCACATTGGCAGGTCGGAGGTTGGGCGATCGAGTATGGAAATCTGTTGACATTTGCGACAGTACGGGGTGCTGCTCATATGGTACCTTATGCTCAGCCATCAAGAGCATTGCATCTGTTTAGTTCATTTGTTCGTGGCTGGCGACTGCCTAATTCAACTCGCCCTTCAATTGAAGATTAGATAAGTTTTCTACACAGATTACCTTTACTTCATATGCATTCTGGAAAATGGAAAAGAAAGAAAATAATTAACATTCAATCACCAAGTCTGGGGCAATTTACAATATTGAATTATCTGGTTTATACCAGTTAGTTTCTTCTTATTGTTCTTTCAAAGTTAGGGTTTGAATTATAATGAAAAAGAAATTGATTCTCCGGATTTCTCGAGTTCAATACATCATCGTATGTTACGCTTTGCACCATCAATTTCAAAATTATCGAACATAGTTCAAGGATTAAAGCTTTAGTTGTCTTTCTTGCCACTAAGAACTCAACTTTCAATAGTAAAAATTGAACCTTCCAAATTTTATTATAAATTTTCTTTTAGGAAAAGTTAATCCTCACCTTCAACAAATCATAAAAAGCTTCAATTAAGCTAGGTTCAAGTTTGCTATCTAATTTTCTTTTTTTAAGAAATAAGAAAGTTGATGGGTACAATTTTTTTCCCTTCTAAAAATTTGAAGGTTTGATTGTTAAGATAGAAAGTCTAGGAGTACAATTATTTTACTTATAAAAGTTAAAAGTGTAATTGTAACAACAAACGTACACCAAAGTAGTAAAAAAAAAAAACAAAAAAAAATAATAAAAATAAAAATAATAATTGTAGGTTTGTTTTTAATAAAGTATTTCAAATATAATAAAATGAATCAAAATATTTACAAATATATAGTACATAATTAAGTTTATTAATAGCAAAGTTGGACATTTGGAGCACTCAAATGTCTCATTTTAATTAAAACTGGACATTTGTAGTTTAAAGAGATTAGTTTTAACATATAACACATAATTAAGTTGTTTAAAATATTAATAACTAAGTTGGAACTGGAAATTTTTATATGGAAAAAAAATTCTACCTTCGATATTTATATAATTTTTTTAATTCTAAAAATTTAGAAATGCAAATTGATATAACGTCGAAGTTTTAAATTTATTACTTAACTTTTGATAGTTAAGATAAACTAGAGACAATTGCCTCCTCTATGTTCCCTTAATTGATAACTTTAATCTTCTAACCTCTAAATTTTAATTTATAATGATATGATCAGAGAACAAAAATATGAAAAATATCTTTAACAATTTAAATCTTAAACTTTTATAACTTTTATAAATGTATTAATTTATATTCTCTATTACTTTTCTTTTATGTGAGACTTATAAAAAAAATATTTTATGTTATAGAAATTTAATTGATACAATTATAAATTATAAGTCTTATATACTATTTTTTAAACAAAATTTGATGGATGGTATAAATTGATAAACCAAGTAATTGAGGTATTTGGACCCTCCCAATAGTGAGATAACACTCAAACCTTAATTAACTCACTTCAATATTATCTATCTTCTACATTCCCCTTCCCCTCTACTTATAATCAACAAGTATAACAAACTCCATTATCTAATTACTAATATGCCCTTAATACCCTAATAATCTCCTAACCCCGATCCTATGACACTCATGCATTAAGATTATTTAGATTAATAAAAAAAAAAAATTACAATCTATATATACACGCTCATATATCTTATCACTAAAACTTATTTTAATTGGCATAAATTTCGAATCATAACTTCAAAGTCAAAAGTTTGATCTTACATATTGTAAAGAAGAAGAAGAGAAAAAAAAAAAAAGTAATAATGAATAAATAAATAAAATAAGTCTACATAACCAATTTTATCCTTCATTGTTATAAACAGGGGAATGATCGGACTTTCTTACTTTATTTTTTACATTAGTGCGTTGTGGGAGTAGGACATCAAATTGAATCCATGTTCTGTAGTCCTTTTCTACCCTCTCGAATCGTGTATGAAGCTGCCTCGTATGTCTCTTCCTGGTTCTATCCAGCTATATCCGGGCAACTTTTTCACTCCCTTTAGCTTCATTTCCTTCCTTAAAGAGTCAGCTCGTTTCCAATTCTCTGATGCAGCGTATATGCTAGACAGCAGCACATAGGATGAAGAACTTTGTGGTTTCAGTTCCATAAGTTTCTCAGCTGCACGCTTCCCCCTAACTTCATCTCCATGTTTTCTACAAGCTCCTAGCAAAGTGGACCACAGCATTGGATCTGCTTTACATCCAAGCCTATTAATGAACTCCTCTGCTTCATTAAGAAAACCCCATCTCCCAAGAATGTCTACCATACACCCCAAATGGTCAACTCTTGGCTGTAACCTGTAACGGTTAACCATCAGGTTGAATATCTTTCGGCCTTCCAACACTCGCCCAGCATGGCTACAAGCAGATAGAACACCAAGGAATGTGACTTCATCAGGTATGATGGATTGTTGCTCCATTTGCCTGAATATTTGAAGTGCTTCTTCTGCATACCCATTCTTTGCAAGTCCAACTATCATGGAGTTCCATGATATGACACTTTTTTTAAGATGCATTTCATGAAAAACTTGAACAGAGCTTTTAACATCACCACATTTTGCATACATATCTATAAGGGAACTACAAGTTATTTCATCCATGTTAAAGCCAGTATGGAAGATAAGGGAATGAATCTCTTGACCGTTTTCTAGAGAAGACAATCCAGCACATGCTCGAAGAACACTGGCAAATGTTGCTTGGTCAGGTAAGATATTCTCAGATCGCATATGTTGATAGAATCGCAAAGCCTTCTCGTAGTGATTGTTTTGAGCATATCCTGAAATGAAAGCAGTCCATAAAACTAAACCTTTTGGATACTGCAACTCAGAGAAGAGTGTTTCCGAGTCTGAGAGTCTTTGGGAGTTCATATACATGCACAAAAGAGAGACGCACACCATTTCACTACCGAATAGAAAACCCCACTTCATAATTTGACAGTGAATTTGCCTTCCAAGTTTCAGCATAGATGCTCCATCACATCCATCTAAAAGCTCTGCAAATGTCACATCTGTAGGTTTAAGTCCAACCATCTGCATCTCTTGAAATAGAGAAATAGCTTCCTCTAAGTGGTTCATGGTGTAGCCAGCAATCAGAGCATTTACTGAGACAACACTTTTAGAGGGCATAGAAGAAAAGACATCACGAGCTGCCGAAAGAACACCGCACTTGACATACATGTCAATGAGGGAACTCCCAGCACAAATTCTTGTATCTAAACCAACTTTAACTAAGAGACAGTGACATTGTTGGCCTCGTTTAAACTCCTGAACTTTTGCACAAGCACTCACTATACTGGCCAAAGATACCTCATCTGGAAGAGTCCCATTGGAAACCATTCTTCGAAACATGAAGAAAGCCTCATCGTTATACTCTTCCTGCACATACCCCACAATTATTGCATTCCATGAAACATTGTCATGCATTTTCATCAACTCAAATTGTTTTCTTGCTTCGTTTAAAGCCCCTGACTTAGCATACATGTCTACCAACGCATTTGCAACAAATAGATTAGATGCAAACTTGTTCTTGATCATAACAGTATGAAGTTGACGACCGAAATCAAGATTCTGCAAGGAGGCACATGCACTGAAAATACTAGTGAAAGTAAACTCATCAGGCTGAGGTCCATGTCGTTTCATATATGAGAAAAATTCCATCACTTCATGGGCAAGTCCGTTCTGCGCAAAACCTCCAAGCATAGCATTCCACAAGACGATATTTCTCTCATCTATAGAATTGAACAATTGTTTTGCAGCATCCATTTTTGAACATTTGGCATACATGTTCACCAATGCACTTCCTACATACACATTATCGTTGAACCCTTCCTTAGTCACCTGAGCATGAACCATTAAGCCATATTTAAGCATCGATAAATTAGCAATTGCACTTAAAACACTTCCTAGAGTAGATCTAGTGGCTTTTAGGCCATTTCTCTTCAATTCAAGAAAAAATGTAATCGCTTCCTCTGCAAATCCTCTCTTAGCATGCGCTGAAATCATCACATTCCAAGCTACAATATTAGGACTGAGCATCTGGGCAAACAACTTACGAGCATCACCAAGCCTATCAAGAGCCACATAAGCATTTATAACAGTTACAAGCGCAACCTGATCAGGTACATGTCCAACTCTCTGCATTCTATCAAACACCTTGACTGCCTCCTCAGGGAAGCCATCTCGAACATACCCTGCAATCAAGGCTGTCGATGAAACAGTATCCAAATCAAGTGCCCCGTCAAACACCAAGCGAGCATCTCTAAGATTACGGCATTTGGCATACATATCAATCAGCCCACCTTGACAAAAAGAACGAACCCCAAACCCCATCTTAAAAACCCCACAATGGACTTGTCTACCATAGTTAACATCCTGCAACCTAGAACAAGCTGATAAAACCATTGCAAACGTGAACTCATTAGGCCGCACCCCATGATTCCACATAGACCCAAAAGATTGAACAACAGTTGCAAACAACCCGTGTTCGGAGTACATAGAAAGCACCGAGTTCCAGGCAAATACATCCTTCTTCTCAAGCCGGGAAAAGGCCTTCTGAGCGAAATCCACATTGCCGCATTTGACATAAAGGTCAACAACGGCATTACCTAGCAACCCTTTGAGCCCAACTCCAATCTTCAAACTCTTTGAATGGATGACCTTCGCGGTTCTCAATGCTTGAAAAACTGGTTCAGGGTTTTCGTCGAACAGGTTGTGGTCTTGGATTCTCCGGCAGTGCTGCAAGCAAATTTGTAGAAGTTTTGAATAGGGATTGCCATTTTTGGTTAACTGTTGGTTAGTTACGCGATTTGGAATCGAATACGAGGTGATTCTGGCAACATTGGTTGGATTAAAGAACGATGGAAGTTCGGAAGAACATGTGAAAGTATTGAGACGCATTCCACATGCCGCGGGGTTAATGAGTCCGCTTCTCTCTTTCTCTACGTTATAAAATGGGAACATGTGAACATGTGAAAGTCAAATTATTCAAATTTATTTTTTATTTTTTTATTTTTTTAAGAAATTGAAATTTATTGAAAAAAATATCTTTTACTACTTGGACTTTTTTTTCATTTAATTTCTATTTAGTCTCGAAGTTTCAAAATGTTACACATTTTATCTTAAATTTTGAATTTGGTTTCAATTTAGTCCCTAAATTTCAAAATGTTATAATTTTATTTGAAGATTTGAATTTTATTTCAATTTGAGGTTTCAAGATTTACATTTTGAACCTTGATTTTTCATTAAATATTCACTTTCATTTACTAGCATTAATATTTATGGGTTAGTTTTAAATAATTAAGAAGTGAAAATTTAAATTTAGTTTTAATATCAAACTTAATTAATGGTTATTTCTTTTAATTAATTAATAGATATTAACATTTAAAATAGAAAGTAAGTATTTAGCAAAAAGTGGAGATTAAAAGTGTAAGTATCATACCTAAATACCAAATTGAAACAAAACTTGAATCTCATAGGTAAAATTATGACATTTCTTAAACTTAGAGACTATTGGAACCAAACTCAAAACTTAAATTTCAAATAATAGTTAAGATAAAAAAAGAAAAAAGACAACTTCGACCCCCAACTTTCATAGAGCTAACAAATTAGTCTGCCAATTTAGTTCATATATTTTAAATTTTGTAACAATTTAGTTTATATACTAATATAACAATTTAGTCATACTTTAAAATTTGTAATGATTTGGTGTAAAAATACTATCAATATTTAATGAGATTTCTTACTTATGTGGAGACCAAATGTGTATTTATAAACTATAAAATCTAATTTTGAAAAAGTTTTCTATGGTATAGATTAATTGTTACAAATTTTAGATAAAATGACTAAATTATTACGTATTAAGATTCATGAACTCGACTATTACTTTCCTCTTTATTCCAAAACTATTCTTCATGATAATATAGCTTGTGTTTTTTTTATATTTATTTTAGGAAAAAAAAAATCAAATTTTATCTTGAACGCGGTCACACATATATTAATTTTTCTCCAATTTTTCAATTTTATCATATTGCATTTACGTTTGGATAAGTGTTACAATTTTTATCTTAATCATTTTCACTTTCATTGTAGATTTTCACTTGAAGAGTAGTTAAGAAAGTATTTTTATGTGTATTTAATGGACTATAATAATAAGTTCAATTTAAACATAATTTAGTACTATTTTTAAACACCAAGACTAAAATATCACTTTTAACATTGGAGAGACCAAATAAACTAATTTCAAATTTCATAGACTAAAATACAAATATCTTAAATTATATGTCCGGTACGAAATCAAAACATTTTAAAGAAAGACAATATTGTTGAAGTTCGTTTTATAGCTACTATATCTTTTACCACGTGCTTTGCACGCGATATTGCATTTTATACGATCATATAATAAAATTAAAAAATAAAGGAATAAATTTAAATTTGAAAAAAACATAATATGAAAGAAATTATAATCTTGAATATGAATAAATATTAAAAATGTTTAAAAAGTATTAATAATAGTTAAAAAAAATAATAAAAGTGTAATATTGATGATTTTTTACACACCAAAAAGAAAAAAAGAAATATAATTACTAAAACATTTGCTAGATGTGCAACGATACATTTAGAATATAGGGGAGCGAACCTGTTTTCATTACCACCATGCTGTGTGAAAATGCATTGTATAGACCTCTATCTAATCTCAAATTTTTTTTTTTTTTTTTTTTTTTTTTTTTTTGTTAAAAAGGTTACCAACATTTATAAAAAGGACTAAAAAAGATGCTAATAGCAAGTAGGAAGATAAAACATTTACTCATAAGATTTTTTTAAAAAATAGAATTCCTTACCTTTTCACTCTTACTAATGTTCTGAGATCAATGATTCATTGTTGTCATCATCATCAAATAATAATAATAATAATAATAATAAAAGAACTAAAATGAGGGTATGTGTTTTTTGGATCAAATTGATGAAAAATAGGTCATATTTATAATAGTAAGAAAATTGAGGAGTTACAAAACGTGGGTTATTTATTTCGCAAGTATATCTAAAAATTCACATGGAGTGGACATCTAGAATTTTTTTCTTTATGTAAGATGCCTTGACAACTCGAGGTTCTTGGATAATCTCATGATGACTTATAGAGGGCATCTAGAGAGATAGATGTCCTCTTAAAACATGGATTTTCTGGATTCCATGTTAGGAGCATCTTTCTAAAAAAAAAAAACTTTTTTACCCTTTGTTTTTTTTTCTTTAATATATATTGCTCTTTTTTATTTGCATTTTATAATTAAAATAAATATTGTCAACTATATTTATTTCTCTTTTTGTTATATTGTAATTGCTTTTATTCTTTTTTAGAAAGATATCCAAATTCAAATTTAAATTCAAATTAATAATCATTTTGTAATAATTTTAAATTAATATATATTATTTTTATTGAAAAAAATAACATATAAAATAATATAAAATATTGATTTAAAAAAATTTAAATTAATAAAAAAATATGTTATATAATTTTAAATTATATTAAATTAATTATAAATTAATGAATAATAATAAGCCATTCTTGAAACATTATATAAATTCTAACTATTTTCGAGTAAAAATTGTACAAAACAAACATAGTTATCCAAGTATATATTCTTAGATATATATTAAAATACGCCTATAAAACAAATATAACTAGTAAAAGATTTCGGTCATCTGTAATCCTAGACATCTATAATTTTATATATCTAAAAATTCTTATTATTTACATTTTCGAAAAATAAATGACTTCACGAGGAAGAATAGAATACTAAGAGTTAATTAAAACAAACAATTGGAATAAAACAAACATACAAATAATAATTAATTAAAAGAAACAATTGGAATTACAAAATTAATTTTGTGACAAAATCGTTCAAGAATGATTTTTTTCTTTTTTTTTTTCATTAGCCCTTTTAAGATAGTAAGATGATAATTTGTGAGTTTAGGTCGAAATATTCTAGAGTTGATTTTGTGTGTCAACTTATTATTTATTTTTTTTTTTTGTGGAAATGTTGATTCCATAGAAAATAACACGTTTATGAAGATTTTTACCTGACAATTTTTGAAGAATTTTACTTAGCAAGCTTTCTTGAAATTGATTGGTTTTAATATTATTAAGTGGGTTTTATTTTAAAAAAAAGAAAAATTATTATAAATAGAAAAAATTATCAAACTATTTATAAATATAGCAAAATTTCACATTCTATTGTCTATTGGTAAAGTATAATATCTATCTGGGTCTATCACAAAAAAAAAGGTAAAGTTTTGCTATATTTGTAATTATTTTCAACCATTTTTCTATTTTTTAAAATATCTCTAAAAAAGAATGCAATTTGGTGCCTGTCATGAAACAATGTCAGACGATGACTACTAAGTCATCTATTATAAGTCAACAATAACCGTTGAGTTTTAATATCTGTTAATAACAACATTAAAAGTTAGCTTACAACGACAACCATTTATTATATTGGTAAGTGACCGACTTGTATATATGTCTGACATTAAATCTATATAATTTTTTTATTGTCATAAAATGTTCAATTTAGGGTCTGTTTGGATTGACTTAGAGAAAAAAATGTTCTTCTAAAAGTCATTTTCATTTGGACACTCCTTAGGAAAGTTATTTAAAATAAAACACTAATGTATGTGGTTACACTTTTTCAAAAGTATTTTTATATAATTTTTTTTTGTTTGCTATATACTCAAAGTGTTTCTATTAATGTCATTACCATAAAGGATGAGTATTAAATACTATGAACTAATAATTTTAAATGTATTTAAAAACATTTTCATTATATTGGCTAATTTTCGTTTGTTTGTTTGTTTAGCATATGATCTATCTAATTGGTCATTAGAGTTAGTCGTTAGAGTTGGTAGTTGGAGATAATCGATGTAATTGGTCGATGGAGTTAGCAGTCAGAGATGGTCGTTGTCGGAATTGGCTACTTGGGGGTGCAGTGGAGTTCCTTATTGGAAGTAACTGGCAAGAGTTTGATCATTAGTGGTGTTGTTGTCAAAGATGGTCGTCGAAAGTTTCACCGAAGTGATTTGTAGGTGGTGGTCGCTAGAGGTGGCTGGTGTAGGGCGGTGGTAGCCAAAAACAACCATGGTCGAAATGAGGTAGAGGATTAGTGATGGTATTTTGGTAATTTTAAGTATTATACAAATTAGGGAAATATTAACCATTAAACATTAAAGAAAATTCTTATTCTAAATGTTGATTTCAAGTATTTCTCAACAAACCAACTTATTTCATAAATTAAAATTTCCAAAAGTTACCAACTTATTTCATAAATTAAAATTTCCAAAAGTTATTTAAACACACACTTTTATCTAACTATTTTTCAAAGATAAATACTTGAAAACGAGGTTGTTAACTTCTGAAAGAAAACACGATTCAAAATAGAATTTTAGTGTATTGTATATCAAAATGTCATAGTTTAAATACCCAAGAAAATAAAACATCAATTGAAGTTGAACTCCACTTTCCATGAAGAAGAGCATTTGAGAAAATCCGTAAAAAATTTCCTCCTCCATCTATGTAAATTCTTCAACGATTTCATGCTCCGACCATTTAAAAATTAAATTTTCTTTCTTGATGTAGATTTCTAAATCTCGTTCCTCTTTTGCTCTTGCTCCCTTGTGGACAATAGAGAGAAGACATTTTTTTTTCTTAAAACCAACAATTTTCTTCCTTTGTATATAGTTTTAATCTCATTTAACGAGTGCGAATGAAGCTTTTTATAAATCAAATTTGTCACTGATGTAAAATAGATTTGGACAAATAAAATGCTATCAAAATAGATGTAAAACACAGATGGATTTACATTGTACATAATACATAAAGGAAAGGAGATGATGAATTATCTCCATCCAAAATGCAATCAAAATATTTGGGTCTTCAAGAAACGTAGATTTAGATTTAAGCAATGGGGAAGAAAATATAGAGGTTTAGAAAAAAACTATAAATAATTAAGATTTAAGAATATAAAAGGTAAAGACTAACAAATTTAGATATAAAATAGGAAAGGACAGCAATCCAATAGATCTTAAATAATGTAAGGGATGAAAATGTTGATAAGAAACTTGAGATTTCACAACAAACTCTAGGATTTGGATATAGAAGAGATTTTAGGGAGATAGCTGTTTAGATTTACCATCCATATGTCAAGAACAGGTAGTGGCAAAGTTGGAAAGTTGGAATGAAGTGGCAACCTTTAATCTCATGTGTGGCCAGCCATTTTTCACCAATTTCTTTTTTTTCTAAATGAGATTTCCAGTTTAGTTATACTCTCCAATTTTTATATACAATCTTCAAAATTTCAAAAATAGTTTATTTTATTAATACCTTTAATTTTTTTTTTTAATAAAAAAAATTCAAATTAAAATATTTTGACATACTTATGGTCTCTCTAGCCATAAGCTTTTATGTTTAGTCATGTTCAACATGTTTTTTCCTTTTTGTAGTTTGACCTTCTAGACTATTTGTATCTTTTAAGTCTGAACTCATTGCACACTATATCTTCTTATTATTCCACTATACCATACATTAAATGCTTCATTCAAACTTTTCTAGAACAAGTGATCCATGTTGTACCATGGGTTCTAGAATTTGCAAAACACCACTAATAAAAATAAGAGAAAAAAAGAATTAATTATACAAAACATCATTTCATAACATTTGCATCTTAAACACAAATTTTTAATTCCTAAACTTTTAGAACACTTCACCCCATACACAGTTTTCTAATTCCTAGACTTTAGAACACCGGTTCAAAATAATTTTTAAAAATATTAATGTAACTTTTGAAAGTTCAAAAACATATTTGAAACAAAACACTATAATATTTTGCATTTTATTTAAGATTCTTTTGAAATTTCAAAAATATTTTTGAAATAAAGTATAAAATTCACGAATATTTTACTTTCTATTATCAGTAAATTGTGACATATATAAATATAAACTACATTGGATATCACGTGGTAGTAAAACTATAATTCAAGAAAAGTGGGAGTTGTGAAATTCATACCACATGTACTTTTTTTTTTTCTTTAGAAAAGTTGTGTTTATTTTATAAATTGTTTTAAATTAAGTTTGGGACAAGCATTTCAAATTCGTGTATCTATCAATCAGCCAGATTTTTATTTTAATCATACAAATATTAAAAAAAGAAAAAAGAAATTTAAAATTCCTTTTTTTTTTTAAAAAAGAAAAGAAGTAAAAATGAATTTCGCGTCTAAGACTAAGATAGTGTTGGGCATTTCTGCTATAAATAAATAAGGGAAAAAAAATGTATTTAAATGGTAACAAACTCTGCTGACTTACAGCTGTATGATTGGAAATTGTTAGGGATTTGGTAATCGAAAGCGAAGAAGGAAGAGAGAAGAAAGAAATGGAAAAGACAATAATGAAGCTGAAAGCCATAGAAGCGACGGCAGAGAACTTCGCAGAGTACGGGCAATTGATCGGAGCTACAGCGGACGGCGTTGAATTCGGAGATGAAGACGCCCAATTAGACCTTAACAATGGAATCCCTAGGTAAATTTTCACAAAACAAAATCTTCAATTATTTTAGTATATATTTGGTTCTGAATCGGATAGATCTGAGGGAAGAACAGGTTGTACATCCTCCACATTGAGAATCGAGCATTGGAATTCTCGAAGATAACGCATCACGCGCGAGTAACGCAGTGCTTGGGATCGGTGGATCGAGAGGCTTGGTATCTCGGAGTTGCGAAGGCGTCGATTGTTGCGGAGGGGGAGAATGGCGGAGGAGGGAGTTTGTGCAAGTCTGAGAGCGGCGGGCATTTGTATGTGCCGCCGAGTGTGGATGAAATTCGGGCGTTTAGGATATCGGGAGCGAAATTTGTGAAGCTGAATAAAGGGACATGGCATGCGGGTCCTCTGTTTAGAGCAAGTGCTAGAGATTTCTACAACCTGGAATTGACTGATACTAATGTAAGTTCCTCATCTCTCTCTTTCTTTTTTACCTTTTTACTTGAATCTTCAAATTTGCAGTGTTAAATTGGCCCAACTAAGATACAGATACACCGTCTAGTCTAATGTATCTCTTTCACGTATGTAGAAGGAGGATAAAAAAGAAAATAAGATACTTCAAATCATATATATATATATATATATAGATATATATATGATATTCTGCACAATTAAAATCTTCAACAAAACCCCCCTAAGGTTTTTAGAATCAATACCAACCAATCAATCTATCAATTTAGGCACTCTCAACTTGTTTGAGATAAGGTGAAATTTTAGAGATTTTTGTGGTTGTGAAGCACAAAATAATTATTTATTTTTCACTTGTTGAATTTTTGTTCAATTGTTTTTTTTAGGAAAATGAATTTATAATTAATTTATTAGATATAAAATTGAATTTTTATTTCTAATAGAATCTTGAATTTTTAATTTTTTGTTGGATAGATACATAAATCTAATTAAGTCTAGAATATTCATTTCACCTCTAATTTTTACATTTGTGATCTACTAGTTTTATTATTATTTTCAAAAATCAAACCAAGTTTTGAAAATTAAAAAAAAATTATTAAAAAAGAAAATTATTAAAAAAAAAAATCACAGTTATAATAATTTTTTTTTAATAATTATTTCTTTAGGAAATTATCTTAAATGGTATAACTGCTGATATTTCGAGATCTTTCGCGGTTTATCGCAGATAAAGAATGAAATTTTGTTACATTTGTAAATATTTTGGTTTTTTTTGCTATATTTGAAAATAACTTATTTTTTATTATTTTTTTAATTAAGGCCAAATATCAAATGACTTTGAAGTAATATATCATTTTAATTAATTAATGATTTTTTAACCTGCTTTAGAAAAAAAAAATTGTGAATAATTAGTGCAAGCTAATTAAATAATTTAAGTTTAATTTATAAAATAGCTATGAGAATATATTTTAATTACTTCTACATTTTAACTAATTTCAATCAATGAAGTTATCTATCTTATCGAATTTTAGTAAATTTATTATAAATTTTTTGGACGGAGTCAAGAATGATTTTGTTGGTTGCTATAATTTATTTTAAAATAATTAATCTTAAACTTTTAAAAGCACTTTTACTTTTTATACTATTTACAATATTAATTGTGAATAATTAAAAATATTTTGGGGTGATTTTAAAAATGGCCAAAATCATTTTAACACTCCCAAGCATGCTTGGTTTTAATTTCAAGTTAGGTATCCCATTAACTCCTTTTTAACTCCTTTGTCCTTTGTTAAATTGCCCGTATGACCATTTGACAATTTCCTTTCAACCCATAAATCTCTTTTCTTCAAAGAACACTTAGCTTTCAGTTTGTTTTCTTCAGAAGAATTTCTTTTCTTTTAGAAGAAATTTGAAGAAATGAAAGATAGAATTACAAATAATATGATTTTTGAATTAAAATATATTATTATAATTTAATATCACTTCAACGACTTCTGTATCTTCTTGTAGGTTGTTGATCATACAAGTTACAACTTTGGAGAAGAAAATGGGGTATTATTTCACATTGAGGACTAGATCCATATATTGTTCTACACCACCACCAAGATTGTCATCCTTATGGAGATTAAAGAATTATAAGTGGAGTTGTTCTGTGAAATATCGAAATTATGTGTTATTGTTAGATTAAATTCATAAAGTTTGTAATGATTTGTTTGGGCTACATCTAGATTCAAGATTGTAGTGCTTTATTTGAGAGGGCTAAAGGAGAAGTATTTTGATGGTAAGGACATGTATGTATTTGGGAGTGATTTTAGAATAAGTGTTTTAAGACAAAGTGATGTTTTTATAATAATTTTTATTGTAAAATATGTTTAAGTTTAAATCAATTTAATGTTTGATTTCATAATTTTAAAAATGGTTTCCAAATGATTCAATATAATTTTGAATGATTAATATATATTTTCAAGAGTGATATAGATCACCAAAGTATGGTAAAAACAGCCTTACATTTGAGAGAGAAAATAATTATTTAAGAGAGTGAGAGAAAAAGAATTAGAAAGAGAAAAAAAAATTAGAGAGCAAGAAATGAAAAGTTCAAGCAAGTGAATGGAAATGGATAAATATTTTGGAAGGTTGAATATTTTGGAAATGGATAAATGGTTATATTATTTAAATATAATTCTAGAAAGAGAAAAAATATTACATCAAATATCAATTTATACCTCTAAACTTTAGAAATTGTATCAATTAAAACTCTAAATTAATAATTGTATAAGATCGGATTGCAAAATGTTTAATTTCTCCTTGTAATATCGTTAATCGTAGAAATTAACATTTCTCTCCAATTTCTCTCTTCTTCATTCACAAGAAAATTTTTCCTTACCAAATACATCGAGAGTCCAAAACTTCTCTCTTTGATTTTACCTAGAGAATAGCGAAGTTTTGTTGTAGTAGTGTTCCCAAAAAAGAAAAGTTCTTCTTGTGTTCGTTAGAGAATTCTCATCGGTTCATGGTTAGAAAAGAAGTATTTCCCACATCAAAGAAGGTCTTCAAAGGTAGGAAAAAATTCTTGTCCCTTAATACTTCTAAAAGACATGCTAATGATTTTGTTGTTTATCCTTTACTTTCGGTTCTCTACATTTTGTTTTTTTCTAAAATAAGTTTTAATTACCCAAGACGATCATTTGCTTCCGCTGGGAATTCGCTTCCTTCACTAATATCCTGTGAAACTTATAATTTGAATTAATTAAACTCAAAAAAATTCATAAGTCAATAAATTTAGACTTTGTCGTTATCATTAAAACATGTATAGACTTCTTCAAATGTTGATTTTATGTAAATGCATGAAAAATTCTAATTTTTTTTTTTTTTTTTGACTAAGAGTCTAAATGATAAATTTAGAAATTTGATAACTCAATAGTATAAAAAAGTAATATTTTGAAATACTCAAACTTTAGAAAAGTGTAAAATATTGATGGTTGCATAAGAAAAGGTAGTGAAAGTGAGTTGTTTTATAATGGTGGGAAATGAAATAATTGCAAAATTCGAAAGTTAAAAAACTTTAATATTCTAGAATTATATTTAAATAATATAACCATTCATCAATTAGTACATGTGCCAAGGGAAAGAAAAACATTTCATATTCCAACCTTCCAAATGATCACATTTTTATTTAAGTTATTAGTAATAAATTATAATTAAATATTTTGTGCAACATGAGTATAGTAGCCTTGATTAAGATGTCATGACATATATTCAAATTTTCATCTCTGCTTATTTTAATTTTTGTAAATGAAAATTTTGATAATGGACAAAAAAAAAAAAAAAATAGTCCAAAAATGTTATTTAAATGTTGTAGCATATAATATATAATAAAGATATGTTAAGGAAGATACTGTTTGAATTATCTATAAGTTCAATTGATCCAAACAATTTTTTAAACTTTATTTTGAGACTCATTAACTAGATAACACTTATTCAAATTCAATATTTAGTTTGAGAAAGATATCGATAAATGAAATTAAAAGTGTAAATTTAAAATGAGCTCACACACACTATGTATATATATATATATTACATAGTTGTAAAAATAATATTTTCTAAAAAAAATACAAGAAAAATGTAAAAAAGAAAAAAAGACTACACATAAAATTAGAGGGCCTTAGCAAGTAGGGGTACACGAAGATAATCAATATAATTAATTCTAGTTAGAACTAAAAGAGAATGTTTTAGGGAGAAAATAAGATAAGAGAATTTCATTCCAAATATCAGGTAAGCCGGGAAGACACCAATGACCGCAATCTTGTACAGAAGGATTGTCACCCCAATTTCCCACATGGGCATCACTTCTGTAAGATCCCATTGGAGTTAAATGCATCACTTTCACTGCAACTCTCTTCATCTTCTTCTTCAAAACCTCCATTATTATATCTGATTTTTTATTCTTGTCTCTCCCTTTTGTTTCTTTCAATGGTTGTTGACTCTCATCGCAATGATTAGGACCTCTGCACGTGAACATTCATAAAAAATAATTACTCAAAATATTTGAGCATGTAGCTAATGTAGCTAAGTAGATAAGATACATATTGCTACCCTTATAATAAAACAAGATTTCTATAGTTTCAGTCTAATGATAGTTAGGTTAAGATAAAGAATGTTCATAAAGGTTTTAAATTCTTTTTATACTATACCTTTTTAGTATTCTTAATTTATGAATTACACGTGATTTCAAATATAAATTCACATATATATTTATGATGCTTTTGTAATTAGTGAGTTGATGTAGATATGAATGGAATTGTAAAGAGAAAGGAAACGAGCACCTCAAATGAGTAGAATATTCAATAGTGCGAAAGAAAACAGTGGTTCTATTGGGGTTGATATTAGCTTCAGCCCAATCAGCCCAAGTATTTAATGCCATCTTGTACCCATCCATCACAGACATTCCAAGTTCCAATGAGTCCCTTATTTGGAAGAAACACCTCCTGTTTATTCGCATATACATCATGTTAGATCATAAAATTACTTTTGATAATCATTTTGATTTATAATTTAAAAATTAAGCTTTTAATATATTGTTAACTTTTTATTAATATTTTTAAAAACCAAGTTAAATTTTGTAAACTGAAAAAACAATACTTCTTAATACTAGAGGTATCAATTCGCATATGCACCACTGTGTTGTTTGATTAAAAAAATATTTAACTATAAAATAGATTAGTTCTCACAAAAATTCTCTTTGACCAACAAATATGTAATTTCATTTAAAGTAAGATAATATAAAGAAATTAATAAAAATTGAGGGATTTTCTCTAAATTTGTGGCCTCTCTCCTACTCCCAACGGTGAGAAACCACCAACAACTATGCCAATTTTTTTTAATAATTTATTGAAATGAAATATTATGCGACCTTCAACCATTTATAGTGTATGAATTTACTTGTGAAAAAAAAAATATATTTTTTTGAAAAGCAAATTTTCTATATACACCTATAAAAATTAATATTTAAAATTTGTTAACTATTAGTTTCATGAATGATTTTAGAAGATGAAAAGTTTTTATTTTTTTTTAATTTTAAAAATCTCTTAATAAATAAAAACCACTTTGAAAAAACTTAAGATAAAATTATCTAAAAATAATTAGTCCATATTGGCTAATGGGATTAGATTTACACAAAATTACCACGTGAGGTATATAAGACATTTTAATAGACAAACACAAAAATTAAAAAGAAAATAGGAAAAGAAAATAGGAAAAGAAAAAAGAAAAAAAAAAGTAAGAAGAATATCTTACATCTCATTGAAAAGTCGATTTTGGGTCCACCAACCACCGGTATTAAAAACCAACAAATCAGAATCAACCCACTGATGACTAATATCATCCACCTGATCCAATCGAACTATCATCCTAACGTTCGTGGGTGTACCCGTAGGCACCTTATAATCTTTCTTCATTAAGAACACAGACCTATAGAAATCCACAGTGATATTATGATCTCTAAATCTCACTCCTAAATGCCTAATAGTCTTT
Organism: Citrullus mucosospermus; assembly: GCA_030954485.1. NCBI lineage: Eukaryota > Viridiplantae > Streptophyta > Magnoliopsida > Cucurbitales > Cucurbitaceae > Citrullus > Citrullus mucosospermus. The sequence goes on along the minus strand of CM062063.1, from coordinate 9,053,512 downwards.
GTTATCCCACTCCCATTGATCTCATATACGCTTTCCTTCTTCTTCACTCCCTCCATCAACATGCAAATCCACGATTCCCACTGCGTTCGACTCTGCGAGTCTCCAACGAACACCACCCGCTTCCCTCGCAACATCTCCAATGCTTTTCCAGCATCAAACCTGGAAATGTCACACTCCTTTGGCTTCCACCGCCATCTCAAATACTCCTTATCCTTCCGTCCATTTTCAAAGCAATTGAAACCTCTCTCTGCGAATGGACAATTCGTCGAGTTGTAAATGGGGTACCTGGAGTTGTCTTCCACCCACTGTCCATCGAACACGTTGCAATCGACGGATTCGGTGCTTCTACTGCTTTTTATGCTTTGGGATGTTGCGGTGAAGTTGTAGATCTGAAGGATTTCGTGGATGTTTGGAAAGAGGAGTGTGTAGGTGCAAGCGATGGCAATGAGCAATGTGAGGAGGAGGCAGGGGATTATCCAAACTTGGTTCAAACATGAGCGTAGGTAATTTGTTCTTGCTTTCCCATTTTTTAAATTATGATGCGCCACCATTCTTTACTCTCTACTATGATATTTGATTTCTAATCCCTTTCATGTTGTTGCTCTTTGTAGAAAGACGTAACTTAAAGAAGTTCATTAAGAGGAAACTTATGAATATTTGTTGTTACATTTCCATTTTAATTAACTCCTCATTCAATAATCGTTTAGTATTTATTTACGATAATTAATTTTTGGAGTTTTACATTTTGATTTTACTTCTAATTATTTTAGTATTAATAAGAGATTAAGTCCTTGAGTTTTTAAAATTTCAGTTAAACATATTTAAAGGAAGTTTAAAGTTTAATATTTAAATTAATTGTGTACCAACTTTGTTAAATTTTTAAAGTCTTTTGAACTTAGATATTATACAGTACTTCTTCCCCCTCTTACTTATGTTGATTTCTATTCAATTGAATTAAGAGTTTTTCTTCCTTTCTTTCTTTCTTTCTTTCTTTATTTTTTTTTTTTTTTGAGAATTTATTTAGGAAGTTTTAGAGTTTTTGAATTAAAATGAAACTTATTGAAGGAAAGTTTAAAATTTAATTTACCGTTTGTTCCTTCAGTTTCATATTTTAAAGTTTAATATATAACATACCTTTTGAGCATACACTTACCAGCTTTTAAAATTTAGGTAACTCTCATTAACAGTAGATGAGATATAGTTGTGGATAATTAACACACAATTAGTGAGTCATGATAATTAATGACAGAGGGCCATCCTTGGTTATTTTAAAAAAAAATTGGAGCAAACAATGTCAACCCCTTCAAAAATTAAGTCATTCGTAGAAAAAATCCAATGAAGTCCGATGTTGTTATTAGTAGTCATATACTTCGAGATTTAGATTAATAGGTTATACTTTTTATGTAAATTTATAAAAGATATTAAAGAGACATCCCTAATATTAATAATAATATTGAATCCTCCTGATATTTGTGGATATATAAGTATATCCACCCATTGTTTCATTCCTTCTTTCAAATTTGTATTTTTTAAACCCCAAACTTTAACGTTCATTAAACTCCCAACTCAAAGAAAGACTAAAAACGAGAAAGAGTAGAAGACAAAAATGATCGAATAATATATTGTGTAGTATAGTAAAAAAAGTATGTAAGCATATGTATGACTTTAAAATTTTATAAATTAAAGTTAATGCATAATCAACTAATTAATTAATTAAAGTTTAAACTTTCATTTGATGAGTTTCATTCTAATTCTAAAACTCCAAAACTTAATCTCCTAAATAAATATTAAAAAAGAAAAACTCCTAATTCAATTAAGTAAAAATCAACATAAAAAACATAACTTAATTAAACTTTTAACTTCCATTATTCCACATGTTTCAAATTAAAATCTCGTTGATTAATAATAAAGTGTATTCAAATTGAATAAGGAGTAAAAATGAAAATGTAAAACTCAATAAACTTAACATCCAAATAAATACTAAACGAAACTTCTATTCAATTAGGGAGTTGAAATCGAAATGAAAACGACAAATTAAAACCATAAGTTTCCTCATATACTTCTTTAAATTCCATATCTCTTCTACATAAACCAACAACATCACAAAGATCGTAAATGAGAAATTAAAAATGGTGGTGCATAATAATTTCAACAATCAAACCTCTTATTCAAGCCTTCAAAGCCTCAAAAATGGCAAACAAAGAACAATCCTCCACTCATGTTTCAACCAAATTTGGATAATCCCCTGCCTAATCACATTGCTCATCGCCATTGCCTGCACCTACACACTCCTCTTCCCAAATATCCACAAAATCCTCCAAATCTACAACTTCACCACAACATCCGAAAGCATAAGAAGCAGTAGAACCACTGAATCCGTTGATTGCAACGTGTTCGACGGGCAGTGGGTGGAAGACAACTCCAGGTACCCGATCTACAACTCGACGAATTGTCCGTTCGCAGAGAGAGGTTTCAGTTGCTTTGAAAATGGGCGGAAGGATAAGGAGTATTTGAGATGGCAGTGGAAGCCAAAGGAGTGCGAGATCCCGAGATTTGATGCTGGAAAAGCGTTGGAGATGTTGCGAGGGAAGCGAGTGGTGTTTGTCGGAGACTCATTGAGTCGAACGCAGTGGGAATCGTGGATTTGCATGTTGATGGAGGGAGTGAAGAAGAAGGAGAGTGTGTACGAGATTAATGGGAGCGAGATAACGAAGACGATTAGACATTTGGGAGTGAAGTTTAGGGATCATAATATCACTGTTGATTTTTATAGGTCTGTGTTCTTAATGAAGAAAGATTATAAAGTGCCTGCAGGTGCACCTAAGAATGTCAGAATGATCGTTCGATTGGATCAGGTGGATGATATTAGTGATCAGTGGGTCGATTCTGATTTGTTGGTTTTTAATACAGGTGGTTGGTGGACCCAAAATCGACTTTTTAATGAGATGTAAGTTATTCTTCTTACACTTTTTTTTTCATTCTTTCTTTTTCTCAAATTTCTTTTTAATTTTTGAGTTTCTTTATTAAAATGTTTATATTTATGACGTAGTAATTTTATGTAAATCTAACGATATTAGCCAACTTAGACTAATCATGCATTTAGAATAACTTGTATATATACACGCACTTTTATCTTGTTAAATTAAAAAAAAAAAATTTAAAAATTGGATTAATTTAAAAGTTATATTTAAATGTTTGACATACAAAGTTCTTTTTATCTATTAAGATTTAGAAAATAAAAAACTTTTGGTCTTCTAAAATATTCACGATACTAAACATATTTTACATTATTAATTTTCTTTATAAATACTTATAGAAAAATCCTTTTTTTTTTTTAAAATAATATTATTTTAACTAGTAGTATTTCTTTTCAATTAATTATTCTAGAAGATTAGTATAATGTGGTTGATGTAATTTTACAGTTGGAAGTAGGAGAAGGCTACAAATTAAGTGAAAAAATGAACTCCCTCAATTTTTATTCACTTTCTTTATTTCCTCTTACTTTAAATGAAATATGATGGGTGAGAATACAAACCTCTAATCTAAACAAATTATTATTTTATTAGTTAATAAAACTTTGGCTTAATTTTTTTTCTTTTTTTGTACAGAATGGTTGAAAGCGAACAATATAACTACAAGAGTTTTTTTTTTAAAAAAAAAAGTTTAAAAGCTTAATTTTCAAACATAGTTTTATGATCTAACATAACGTATTTATGAATAGACAGGAGGTGCTTCTTTCAAATAGGAGACTCACTAGAATTTGGAATGTCTGCAATTGATGGGTACAAGATGGCATTAAATACTTGGGCTGATTGGGCTGAAGCTAATATCAATCCCAATAGGACTGTCGTTTTCTTTCGCACTATTGAGTCTACTCATTGGAGGTACTAATATTTTTCCTTTTCTTTACAATTCTATTCATATCTACCTCAACAAACTAATTACAAAAAGCTTCATAAATGTATGTAAATTCTTATTTAAAACCACGTTTATTTATAAATAAAGAAAGCTAAAAAGGGTATTACATCAAAAGGATTTAAAACCCCCATGAACATTCTTATCTCAACCTAGCAATTATCCAACCTAAAATATACAAATTTTGTTTTCGAGTTCAACACACATGAGATAAAAGTAGCAATATGTGTTATCTACTCAGCTATGCATCCTCAAAATACTTTGGCTAATTATTTTGATAAATATTCGAGTGTAGAGGTCCTAATCAATGCGATGTGAGTCAACAACCATTAAATGAAACAAAAGGAAAACACAAGAGTGAAAAATCAGACATAATAATGGAGGTTTTGAAGAAGAAGATGAAGAGAGTTGCAGTGAAAGTGATGCATTTAACTCCAATGGGATCTTACAGAAGTGATGCCCATGTGGGAAATTGGGGTGACAATCCTTCTATGCAAGATTGTGGCCATTGGTGTCTTCCTGGCCTTCCTGATATTTGGAATGAAATTCTCTTATCTTATTTTCTCCCTAAAATGTCTTCTTTTAGTTCCAACTAGAATTTATTATACCCTACATTGCCAGAGGGCCTCTAATTTCATGTGTAATCTTTTTCCCTCCTAACATTTCTAGCTTCTATTTTTTGGGGGAAAAGTTTTCTTTTACCACTACCTCACTTCATTTAATTAAAATATATTTTTGATTTCATTGTTGAATAGAATATTGAATTTGAATAAGTATTCTAGTTAGTGTATCCTCAAAGTTAAGAAATCGTCTACAAATTGAATTCACTAATAATTTAAATCTTTCCAGTGTTTCAATAATATTTTTTTTGGATCATTTTGGTTCTTCATAAATTTTTCATTCAATGCTCTTTTTTCCAATTTTAATTCAATAATATGGAGAGATAAGGCACACATATTTTTAGACCATAATATTTGTGTTAAGGCTATATTTATGCTGACTATTTACATGAAATTTTCAATTATGTTTTATTACCTAATAGTTTTTTTTTTTTTTTTTTCTTCTCTTCTGTATGTATCTGTATGAATTTAAGAATTATTATATTAATCTAGAAGATAAAAAAATTTAAATTTCAAAAGTTTTGCAATTATTATTTTATTTCCTAAGGCTTCAATTCTAAAGGATCTTCAAGATGAGGTGATACAAGATGCATGTATATAAAAGGAGAATGATTATATCTTCATATATTCTCCTATCTTTTAAAAAAAAAATTGTGTGACATAGCACAATATCATTTGGGTGCTGATGGAGATGCACAAAATATCTGTACCCAAGTTTTTTCTTATATAAAATTCATAATTTAGATCATACGGTAAATATGTTAGAGCTTTCCACTTTGATGAAGTCACAGTGTGATGTATGTATTTGACAATTATTATCAAGTGAGAGAGAGATAAATCTAGTTTGAGGTCAAAAATTGTTTGTTTGTTATTATGCTCTTTTGTTTTATCTTTAATTTGTTCAAAATATTTATACATTTTTGGAAATTTTCCAATAGGATCATTTTATAAGAAAATATTAGCATATTTAATAAATCATTTTCAACGCTCTGGTGAGTAAATAACATCTATTATTTTTTTTTTAATGGAAGTCGTTGGTCTAAATTTCTATTTTGTCTTTTCAAACCATTATTCTTAATAATTTAATCATTAAAAATATAATTAAGTTAATTTAAAATTTATTTAATAATCTAAAATATACTATGAGCATTTGAATGTATAAAAGTACTTAGCAAGAGTCTCAATCTTAACTAGTATGTTTAATCTCTAAATGAATGGAAAGCAACTAGGTATAGCAAATTCTTACCTACAAAAAATAAAGAAATAAAAGAAATAATAATCTTGTGAGAGACAATAAGCAAAACAAAAAGGCCATATTTTGGAGTGTTTTGAAATCCAATAAAACCCATCCTTGGAATCTCAGTCAAGTCATTTCAAAACTTTCATCCCAATTCTTATTCTCAAAACCAACCAAAATGAAACTCTATAAATACACATAATATCTACACATACCTTTCCCCACACCTCTTTTCAACATCCAACTTAATTAAGATAGAATTAAAGTCTTGTTGACACTAAAAATGGCTGCTGAAAATAGTTCCAATCTCGCTCGCATCCCTCCACCTTCACCCTTTAAGCCATCACCGTTACCGCCACCGCCGTCGCCGGATGGTCACACAGCGATCATCGTAATCGTTTTCATTTCCTTAGGCTCTTGCCTTTTCTTCGTTGCTTTCGTTGCAGCTGTAGTTTGTTGTTTTATCAAAAAGAGAAAGAAGAAGTCATCTCCTCAAGAAGTTGTAGAGGCTATCCGTATTGATGGACATCGGAAAGTCCATGAAAATGTCGTAGAGGGCAGCCATGGGCAGCAGGCAGTGATGGTGACAATCGAGGACGATGTTCATATCGACGAAATCGTTAAGAAGAAAGAGCATGGACATGGGCATGGCTTGCATGGTAAGCAACATGAAGGAGGCAGCCATAATAATAATTCTACCACAATGGAAGTAGCAGCTTCTTCTTCTACTACTACTTGAAAACATATTGGTGGCTCCCTCATTTCATCAAAATTTTATTCCTATCAATAATAATATGTTGTATTAACAATTACAACGTTTAACTCAATATATATACTTGAATTTTTTATATGTTAATTAATTCATATAAATTTGTTGACTAGCCAGAATAATTGATATGTTTTCTTTTTCACTGATTTTGAAATTTATCTTTTTTTTTTTTTTAGTTCAAGAGTAGTAAGTAGAGTGACAATCAAACCATCAATAGTAATTGGCCTCTTATTTTCACTGAGTTACTATCTAGATAGACAAGTATGAAATTATCTTTAGAAAATGAAAATTTAAGGGAAATTCAATTTTCTAAAAGTAGGCAATATTTTAAGTGAACCTTAATGTGTGGATGACAGTATGCAAAAATAGTTTATATATCTTTACCATATCAGAAGATAGAATATAGAAAAATCATTCTTAATCATATTTATCCTTTTTGTAATTAATTTTACCCTAATAAATATAGTCTATATTTTATTTATGGAGTAGTTGCAAATATAGCAATCAAGTTCAAAGTAATTGTAGATATAACACGATGCAAAATATAATTGCAAATATAGCAAAATTAGATTTTGTTTTCAAAGTCTATTAGTAATAGACCATATTAATAGTGAGGTCTATAAATGATAGATCATATCACTGATAGAAGTCTATCATTAATAAATTTTGTTATATTTGCAATTGTTTTTAAATGATGTTGGATACTTAATTATTCTAATGCAATCACTCTTTATTTATTTAATTAATTTACCAAAATTAAAATAATATTTATGTGGTTTAAATCCTATATTTTCAGTCCCTAATTTGAAAATGTCAGAAGTTAATACAAGCAATGGGATCTCAAACCAAAATAAGTGAACATTGGGTAAGATGGGATTTGCGTTAAATAAAATTATAACACAACAAGGACGAAAATGATTGTATGTTTATAAGGTTTAATTTAAAAATTTAAATAGACGAAAATGATCTTGTACATTGTACACGTGATGTACGTAATTTGGGCATGTGATCTTGTATGTTGGATCTGTTTCTTGGCTTGTTGATCTTGTATGTTGGATCGTGTAGGGGTTTAATCCTAAACTCGTGATTTGTGTAATGTAAACAAACTATTCATTTAAAAAAATAATTGTTACTTTATTTTGACTTTTAGTATTGTAAAACTCAATTCAATACAATCAAAGGTATTTAATGTAACTTGAACAAAACGTGGTTGACATGTGTAAGTGGATCATGTTCAAATAAGAACCTAAATGGTGTATATAGTACATAGATGAAGTTGAGTGCTTTATCCTAATAACACTATGAATATGACCGAGTGAATAATCGTTGCAAAAGATGTTTTTAGTATGTGTTAATAATTAGCAAAGGTGATAGAAAAAAAAACAAAAGAGAGGCATGTAACCAAAGAAATTGGGGGTTATCATTCACATTTTGGTTGTTGTTGGTTAGTGTTTGTCAATTTTGACGAAGATTGTAGTGTCTCTCTAATATTGGTCAATTTCTCTGGTTATCTCTAGCAAACGATAAGAAAGAAGAAACGAAAGAAATAAGACTTTGAGCAACAAAAAGAATTATAAACAAAATAAAAAAGAGAAGAAAATAATTGAATAAAAAAGAAGAGAATGATTATTAAACAACATTTTAAGAATGACTTCTGTTTCGCAACAAAAAGAATTATAAACAAAATAAAAAAGAGAAGAAAATAATTGAATAAAAAAGAAGAGAATGATTATTAAACAACATTTTAAGAATGACTTCTGTTTCTGTTCATGTTTGATAACAATTTTATTTTTATTTTTCAATATATTAAATTATATATTTTTTCTTACAACTTTCACGCATGTTTAGATTGACTCTTTAAATATTTAAATAAGTATTTTTAAATACTTTTTTTCTTTCACTCATAAACACTTAAAAAAGCCAAATGACCCCTAAATTTTAGAGATTAAATAAATTATTATAAAGTTAATTACATTGGATAACAGTTTTAGGCATAAAATAATTAAGTGTATGGTAACATTTAAAAAAAAATTACAAATATATCAAAATCTATCAATGATAGACTCTATCACTAATAGACCACATCCCACTATTAATAGAGTCTACCACTCATAGAGTTTGAAAGTAAAATCTAAATTTTGTAAATTTTTTTATATTATATTATATGTGCAAATATTTTGAATTGATTGCTATATTTGCCACGACCCCTTATTATAGTTATTAGTGATATTATTTTATTGCAAATTTTAAAATTATTTGGATTCAGATATTGAAAACGTTTTTGTAAAAGACAACAATACTAATAATTATTAAACCAAGCCTAGAATTGTAAATTTGTTGACATGTTAGAAGTTAAATTTAAACAAAATCCTTAAAAAAAATTACTAAAAGGGAAATTATTTTTTAAAAATATTTACTAATATAGTAAAATGTCACGATCTATCCGTAATAGACAACAGGTGTTTATCAATGTGATAGATAAGAGTAGTTTATCAGAGTTTCTATTACTAATAGATAATGACATTTTGCTATATTTATAAATATTTTTTTTCATTTTACTATATTTAAAAATATCTCTAAACATAAATCTAAAACTATTTTTTTTTTCTTTTCTTTCTTAGGAATTATAAAACTAACCTTTTACCCTAAAGTAATATGTCAGCATATAGAATACTAAAATTTTTTCAACACATTTTTGAGCAAATAATATGTAAGCTACCATTTGTGACAAGTTTAACTCCTGAGTTTTTATGCTTGTGTCTAAGAAGTTTGTTAATTTAACAAATAGTGTGAGAGTCACCTTGAATTGGCTTTTTTAAGGACTATAAACTACTTTTTTTCTCTTAGAAATATTTTTTTAGGTACTTTGAACGTCATTTCTAACCGACTTATTAGGTTTGAACCTTCTATTTTATTTCTAGTATCTCTGTAAATTTTAAACAAAAATATCATTTTAGTCCTTGTACTTTTAGGTCTTATTCCCAAATATTCAATTTAAAATGTATGTAATTTCTTTAAATCCTAAAAGTAGTCCCTCTTGTTAGTTTGAAGTTACTCTTTATCAAGGAGAAAAGTCATATGACTATTGTTTCTAAAATTTATATAGTTGGAAAGCTAATAGAGACTATATATAAACATAAACTAACAATAAGAAAATTGCATAGAACTTAAATTTTTGAAAATTCGAAATTGCATAACTAAAATGAAATAAAACAACCCAAAATACATAGACAAAATGTATTTTAATCTAAAATTTAAAAAATGTTAAATATATAAGATATCTATTACATACATATTTAAAGGTCCATGCAACTGGAATAAATGACATGCTAAACCTTGTTGGCCTTAATGTTGTTAGTTAAATTATGTCATCCAGTGTTGTTTTCTATTATTTTAACTTCTAAGCGGCTTGAGGCATCTATTTAGGAGAATCATGTTAGCTTTTCAGTGTCATTTTGTTTTTGTTTTTGTTTTACGTTGTTTCCCTTTTGTTTGTATTATATTTTCATTTGCTCATTTTGTGTCTAATTGTATTTTGATCTCAGGTTGCTAAGTCCATTATCTTCATTGCAATCCAATACCTTTGAAAGAAAATCCTTTTTTGACCTTACTATTTTAAAGCAATACTAACATGACCAATAGTCAATAAAAGTAGTATCAATTTACATTTTCTTTTTTACCGATTCAACCATTAACATAAGTATAACTCAATTGATAACTTATACCGTCATTCCAAAGTGAAAATTGGATTCGTCAACCACATACAGTATAAAAAAAAAAAAAAGAAAAACATGGACCTATTTGGTAGAGAATTTGAAAATAGAAATTTAAAAACAATGGATTTATTGAAAACATAGTTGTATTTTATGTTTTTAGATATACGTTTGGTATATATATACATATATAACTATTAGTTACCACTAATATTTAGTTGGCAATAAACTATTGTTAATTTATTTATGAATACGATTTATGCTAAAAAATTATATAAATATTAGGGTGATTGTCTTAAATGACAAAATTTCTGAACATATTTTTAAATATAGCAAAATACTAAATTTTATTAGTGTCCATCACTAATATATATATAATAATAATGATAGTAGCATGTTAGTGTCTATCACTGTTTATCAGTGATATTTTTTTATATTTGTAAATATTTTGACTCATTTTGTTATATGTAAAAATGACCCAATTTATTGTTTTATAATATTATATAATTTATAATATATTACATAATACGTATTATATGTTTTAAAAAGATGAATTGAGTTTATAACGTGACTGTATCCTATTTTTAGGATGTTTTTATCATTATTTAATATATTTTTATTTTAAAATTTAAAATTCAAAATTTAGATATAATAAAAACCTAACAAATATTGTTTTTCAAAATTTGAAATCCGAAAAACAATTTTTAGAAAGAAAATTGAAGTTATTTATTAATCCTAATCAACCTAAAATCGTAAAAACAGAAGCCGTCGATTAATTTCTTTCCTTATAAAAAACGGAAGAATTTGAGGGTGGAGCCATAGAAATGGAGGATCCGCCGCTGTATTTAGTATCATAAAGCGTTTGACCAAAAAAACCACTAGTCGCCACCTGGAATCCGAAGCGTCGGGAAACTGGACACGGTATTTCCCAGCAGCGGCTTTGCTCGCCCCAAACCGCTATTGGGGTTTTTCCTTTTCATTCATTCACTCTATAAAATGCTCCATTTCTACTCACACTCTTCATCGTCAAACACACAAATCTAGTTAATATCTGAAAGTTCGTCTCAATCTTTGATCGTTTCAAGTTATGTCGAGCACTCTTGGTCAAGTCATCAAATGCAAAGGTATTATCATTCTTCCCTTCTCTGGGTTTTTTCCTTTCAATGGCCAAGTTCATTCATGTCAGGTTTTTGGTTTTTCTTTCTTTGATTTCTGTTTCTGGGTACTCTGTTTTTTCCTCTTTCTGGCTACTTCTAGTAATTTTTTCGGTGTCTTTTGTATTTGCTATGTGGGTTTTGAAAATTAAAGCTAATTTGATTCTGAATTCAAAGTGTTAATTCCAAAAAATGTGATAACCATAGTCCATAGGAGATAACATGTATAAATTTCAAAAACAAAATCGTTGTCAAATGGGACTTAGTTTTTTTGCTTTTGAAAATGAAATGTAAGAATATTGCTCTCACTCATGTCTACTCAGAAATTGTGAGGAAACAAAGCACAATTTGATGATTTAACAGTTAAAACATAGTTTTTCTATTCTTCTCATTCTTTCTCCTAATTTGAATATCTTAATAAATGGTGTAGTTATTTGCCTGTGTGATTTATTGGTTGTGATGGTCAGAACATTTTGGGGCTGTCTGAGGCATTCAGTTGAGTTCTGTAGGTTGGTGTTAGGAAGTCTGTTTTGTTTGGGGTCCAAGTTTGTTTAGTCTGATCTAGGAAACATTATAGAGATGGAGAGAAAGTTGGTGGAGTCTCTTATGAATAGTTTTCTTGAACATTTTCCTTCTCTTTGTGTTACAGCTGCTGTGGCATGGGAGGCTGGAAAGCCACTGGTTATTGAGGAAGTGGAAGTAGCACCACCACAAGCTAATGAAGTCCGTGTCAAAATCCTCTTCACTGCTCTTTGCCACACTGATGTTTACTTTTGGGAAGCCAAAGTAATGTATTTTTACCCTTTTGTTCATATTATTCTACATGATTTGGAGCACATTTCTTGTTTAGACTTTATGATATGGCATCTCAAAATGGCTTCATTTGTGTATTGCAGGGCCAAACACCTCTCTTTCCTCGCATATTTGGACATGAAGCCGGAGGGTAAATCATTATTCTTTTTCTATTATCATATTTGAATTAGGGAGTTTCAATCTTTGATCAGTTTGCCATTAGAATTTGTGTTAGGTTGATAGTAATTATCCTGATGTTGTCTTCTTTTTGTCTTGTTTGTTACCAGAATTGTGGAGAGTGTAGGAGAGGGTGTGACAGATCTTCAGCCAGGAGACCATGTTCTTCCTGTATTCACTGGTGAATGCGGGGATTGTCGCCATTGTCGATCGGAAGAGAGCAACATGTGTGATCTTCTCCGAATCAACACCGACCGTGGTGTTATGATCAATGATGGCAAGTCAAGGTTCTCTATAAATGGACAGCCAATCCACCACTTTGTCGGTACCTCTACGTTTAGCGAATTCACTGTTGTTCATGTTGGCTGTCTGGCCAAGATCAACCCGGCTGCGCCTCTTGACAAAGTTTGTGTTCTTAGCTGTGGCATATCCACAGGTTTGGAGAAGTTTTTTCCCCTGTTTATATGAAGTGTTCAATGATGATCATAAGCTGAGATGGACTGAATGAATTTGGTTTGAAATGTAGGGCTTGGTGCCACTTTGAATGTTGCAAAGCCAAAAAAGGGTTCATGTGTTGCGATCTTTGGACTTGGAGCTGTTGGCCTTGCAGTAAGCTTACTATAATTCAACTTCAATAATACTTGCAGATTGTGATTACTATTTTTAATCGCTTTGACTTTGTTTGGATATAAGGCTGCTGAAGGAGCAAGAATTGCTGGCGCATCCAGGATTATTGGTGTTGATCTGAATCCAAGTAGATTCGAAGAAGGTAGAATCTCGAATCAAATCACATAATAAGGAGTTCCTTAGTTTTGGAAAGATTATATATCATGTATGATATATATACAATGCCTTTGTTGTTTCAACTTATTGCAGCGAAGAAATTTGGTTGCAACGAGTTTGTGAATCCAAAGGATCACAAGAAGCCTGTTCAGGAGGTGATTGCGGAGATGACCGATGGAGGAGTGGACCGGAGTGTGGAATGCACCGGAAGCATTCAGGCAATGATCTCAGCATTCGAATGTGTCCACGATGTAATTCCTTTAACAATCTCATTGTCAGTTATACATATGCAAAGCCAAAACATGAAAACATGAATAAAATATAAGTATGCATATACTTTGGATTGGACAGGGTTGGGGTGTTGCGGTACTGGTGGGAGTGCCGAACAAAGACGATGCATTCAAAACTCATCCAATGAATCTCCTGAATGAGAGGACTCTGAAGGGTACCTTCTTTGGAAACTACAAACCGCGAACCGACATTCCTGGGGTGGTGGAACAGTACTTGAAGAAGGTAAAATTCTAAGAACTGGTAAAAAGGGTTTGTGGTGTTGTATTATTTTGCATCTCATATCTGAGGGCTTTTTTTAACTTTATATTTTGGTAGGAGCTGGAATTGGAGAAGTTCATAACACATTCAGTCCCATTTTCTGATATAAACAAAGCATTTGATTACATGCTGAAGGGGGAATCAATCCGTTGTATTATAAGGATGGGAGAGTGATTTGTTTGTGTTACTTGTTTATAATAAATGATAAAGTAAAGTGCTGTATTAAGGTTGTTTTTTTTTCTTTTGGAAAGTATCTTATTTGATGTGCAGTGAGTAGTTTTGTTTTTAATTTTACCTCTCTCACATTTCCCTCTATTAGAGTCTTCATTTTTTATTCTATAATTCCAAAAATAGTAGCGTCTCTCTATTGGTCGATTTCTCTTATTATTATGTCTTTACCAAACTAAACGAAAAGAAAATAAAAAAGTGTCTACAAACTAAGTATGGCTTAAACAAGTAATGATTACCTCCTACTATATAGATAGATAATGACCTCATAAAGTTAAAATCATTGGGTGATTTTAAAAACCAGCCCGTGGTTTGCTCAATTTTTCCTTTGCCTTTGGTTGGTATGAGCCTTTTAGGGGTTGCCCACCGACACCTATATTGAAATCTCATCCATTTCTTCTAATGCCACATTTGGCTGACATGTATCCTAATTAACAATATACTTGTGGTTTTTATCTTAATTTATTTAGAGATTTCCATGTAAAATCACTTTGTGGTCAATTCTCTTCCTTCTTCTTTTCATCATTATTATTATTATTCTCAATCAATCTTACTCTATACGATCACAATCTTTTAACGATATTGCGTAAATCACAATTTTTTAACGATATTCCATAGATGAGACTTTTGTTGGATTGTTAGTAGATGGAAAATGTGATGACATCAATATTGTGAACATTAAGAAGGTATACTTTATAAATATTATTATAACAATATGTATCAAGTATACCTTCTTAATTATAATTGTTGACAATGATGTATTGAGTTGGATTCTAAAATGAATATTATTTTTTTACGAGTAAACCATCAAGTAAGTTATTTATATGTTTTTTTTTTAAAAAAAAAAATTTAACCAAAGTTTGGTTACTAATATATAGTTTCCTTATATTAACGTTACAAACTTTATTATTATATATGAAAGTTCATATTTATGTTTGTATAAATATTTGATGTCAAAATTGGAGCAAACATAGGTGTAATAATAGGTATGAAACAAATAGTTACACATCATTTAAAACTTTTTTTTTTTTTTTTTTTTTTACATTTCATAAATGTCATGAATTGTATTATATGACATTGAAATATTGTCATCAATCAAACTTTAGTGACAATAAATAAATCCCAATGTAGGTAATTCAATAACTTAAAAAGTGTCACAATTAAGGTATTATTGACACTGTAAATGTGACATTATTAATGTTTTTGTTATAGAATTTTAATGTCAAGCTATAGATTTAATTGACAGAAAAAGTCAACTTTTGAGCTATTTATCGACAATGATAAATTGTCATAAAACTGTTACTATGATAAAGTGGTAAATGTCAACAAATGCTTATTGTTGACTGAATTGAAAA
Organism: Citrullus mucosospermus; assembly: GCA_030954485.1. Lineage (NCBI taxonomy): Eukaryota > Viridiplantae > Streptophyta > Magnoliopsida > Cucurbitales > Cucurbitaceae > Citrullus > Citrullus mucosospermus. The sequence continues at coordinate 9,038,220 of CM062063.1, read as the reverse complement.
GTAATAAAACAACCAATAATGATTGATTTCTTATTCATATCTGAACACATATATTAACTATTTCAGACATTTAATATTTATACCCATGAAATAATATTTGCAAACCAAATAATCCTTTATAATCTAATTTAGGTTAAATTTTGAAAAGGAAGAGAAATATTTGGAATTAGAGAAACCCCCTAAATTCTTATGTATTTTGGTGCACGTCTACCTTCTAAAAAGGGGAAAGAGAAAAATAGAAGAAACCTAAAGATTTGGATTTTGTTTTTATGTTTTCAAAACTTACCAAGTTCAAACAAATACGTGTTGATGCAATTTAAATTTTGTTTTTCAAAATTATTTTCGTATTATATAATTCAAGAAGTGCAAATGTTAAAAATAACATTTTTATACTGTTAAGGGTTTCTAGACCTTGAATTTAAATTTAAAATTCAAAATTATATTAAAAAAGAAAAAAAACTAGAAATATAATATTGGTTAAAATAAAATTTTGTTCTATATACTTTGAAGTTTGTTCAATTTTAATCCATAATATTTTCAAAGGTCCAATTTTAGTCACCATACTATTAAGAAATCTTAAATTTAATCCCTACTACTTGTTTATATTCATATATATTATTTCTTTGCATGAAAATTATTATAATTATTTAGCCAATTTTGATAAAAATTAACTTTGAGATATTGAATTTAAAATTTATTAAAAGTACAAAAACTAAAATTGAAAATACCTAATAAATATATGGACCAAAATGATATTTTAGCTTATAATATTTAATGTTATAAGCTCAATTCATTTTTTTAATTAAATATAAAATAATAATTATACAAATTTTAATAAGAACATGTTAATGATTTAATTAATAACAATTTATATACGCAATCTAAAATTTAGTGGTTAAACTAGAATTAGTTTTATAGTTTATAAACACAGTATCAAACACATTTAAAACGATTATTTAAATAATTAAAATCCAATTACTTAATTTGTTGCCAAACATCTATTTAAAAACATGAAATACAATTATATTTTCATTGAATTCATCGTTTTGAAATTTTTGTTTTTAGAATGCCTACAAAATAAACGAAAAATATTTTGGAAGCGAACTCTAACAACCCTAAGATAGTGTCATCCAATGCTAGGATCAACTAAACAAAGGCTTAGAATAGACCAAAAACACAAAATTAAGCTTTCGGAAGGTGAGGAAGTCATTGTAAAGAAACAAAAATGGTCGATGAAACGAGTTAAATATTAACCTTAAGGGGTTGATTTGATAATAAATATTTAAAATTTTAAAATTAAATTACTTTTAGAAATTTGATTAAGAATCCAAATTCTTTAAGATTGGTTTGAAATTTTCCATATTATTGGAGTAGTACAATAAATTTTCTCCTGGTTGTCCATCTAATTATTTTCAAGATCATTACTATGGTACTCTTCTTGATTCCCTCTCTTTCTAGACAAACGTGAAAAGAATCAAAATTAGAAAATTTGTATTTTGATAACATATTCAAATCTGTTACAAAATGAATAGTGGGGTTGTTTTAATATTACTGATTTTTTTTCCCTTCAAATATTTAATTAGCATTGACTTTACAATTTAATTCAATTTGATGTATCTTTTGAACAATAAATCTATGTCTTTTTAGTGAAATAATATGAGGGCAAAGATGTGAATTATGTTCTGTATGAAGGAATTAAAAGCTATATGTTATTGGGAGTTGAAAAATAGCAACTTGGAGAAGAAAAAGAATAAAATAAAAAATAAAAAAAAGACAACTTGGTGTGTAAGCATAAGGATGGAGGAGGGGAATCCAGAATCCAATAGATTCTAAAAACCACTTTTCTATATTAACCTTTTTAAAATTTGAGATTGAGTTGACTTTCTTAATCCACATCTCTTTCATTGAATTCTTTGGGCAAATTCATGGTTTTTGAAGTTCATTTTTCCTCAATCACAAGAAGGTTATATTATAGAAAAGTTTCTAATTATAACTTCTTCACTTTTAAATTTATATATTATATTTTTGAGTGCCTATTATACCATCTTAAATTTTAAATTTTTTGTTTGATTGATCCTTAAACATTTAATTTCATGCTTATAGTCCGTTTTCACCTTTTTGATATTTTAAGAAAATTTTTAATATATTATATACATCTTTAAAAGTTTAAGGTTTTATTATAATTTTTAATTTTATGCTTAATAGATTAATTCATTTTAAATATGTAGAATATTCTATGTAGGACTTTTTTAGACATGAATTGAAAGTTAACTTTTAAAGTAAATGGATCTATTTGACACTTTGAAAAAAATGACCTATTTAGACACATTGAAAATTGAGAGACCTATTAGCAACTTTTTAAAGTTAACTAACATATATGAGACAAAAACTTAAAAGTTTCAGTCCTATTTAATAATCATTTGGTTTTCGACATTTGGTTTCTAAAAATTAAGTTTATAAACACTATTTTGATTAATAAGTTTCTATGTTTTTGTTAACATTACAAGGTTAGTTGCGTCAGAGGAAATAAATATACTTATGACTCTGTGTTGCATCAAGAAAAAAGCTTCAACTAAACTTTGTTGTGATAGCTTTCGCTGGGATAGAGAGAAGTGATGTTGATGCGAAAGGCATCAGAAGTGTCACAGTCTCAATGTATTGTGTGTAACGCCCTAGGCCCAGAATTTGGAATCCAAATTCTGCACCTAATGGCCTCGACATTCTCTTCCAGCTCTTGCAACTTGACACCGTTATCCTTACTTGTCTTGAATGCTACTAAGAGCAAAGACTATCCCTACAAATCGAGGATGCTTTGTCTTCACTCACATGCATCTAGACAAATTCCTAGGAGGTCACTCAAAATAGGATTAATCCAAGCTAAACATGCTTAATTGTGGAGTTCCTATGATTGAGCTACAAAAAATAAAGGTATTCTTTGTTGGTATATGTAGTAAATTTCAATTCTTTTAAGTCTTTCTCAACCATACTTTCATATCCTCAAAATCTCTCTCGTTCAGATGTGATATTGGTTCATTCATGCTCTCCTCCTGACATTACATTATTAATGCTAAATTTAATAAAATACACCTAAAATTGCATGGTTTTTGCTTAGTTTTATCATATCCATACGCCTGTAGTAGCACATATTATGTAAATTAATTAATGCTTATAACTAATGAACATATGTTACTTTTCATTATTCTCACATATGGAATATGTTTATGCATTAGCAATGTTATCTTTGATAAACAAATTAGGAAACATTTTGATAAACAAATATAATGTCATTTGAGATTTTGAATAAACCAAATGCTTTATGAAAAATAGTAAATTTGGATCAAATAGTTGAATATCATTCCTTGGTTGTAACAATATTTACTCTGTTACAATCACACACATATTTATAAAAGAATTTCATTTTTCAAATGTGATGCAAAGTAGACAATAATCATGTATTATTTTTTTAATATTAAAATGCTTAGCAATGAAAAGGAGAACTATGTGCGGAAGTAAACTTTGCAAATTTAATTAAATTTCTAAAGAGATAAACTATTCTTTTTAAACTATAAATATGATATATTGGATGTTACGATTTTTGAAATCTCTTGAATTAATGATTATTTTTTTTTTTTACTCACTTGTATATGAGATATTTAAATCTGTGTAAATTCTTTCAAATCTCCAAAAGAAATAGGAATGATGAATATTTATGTTTTACATATTGTTTGCATTTATATGCACATTATATTTAAAAATAAAAAATACATTTTTCAATATTCAAAATAAAAAAAAAAAAAAAAAAAAAAAGATTGTCTTGATAAATTTTTAGTTATGATTTCATGCTTTAACTTACCAAACACATATTTGGGTCAATATTAAATGATGAGTTTTCACAAGGTCAACACATAGAACCTTCAAGGTTTCTCTCTCTCTCTCTCTCTCAATAAAAAATTAAACATTGGTTTTGTTATTTTCTAAATGGCAAAAGAACCCAAAGGCAGCCAACGAAACCACATACGGTAAACATCAATGGTATTTGTCGCCCACAAGGACTTGCTAATTAATACTATATTATATAACTCCAAATGGGTATTGTTTTCTTTTGTCATTTCCGCACATTATTGAAGATCCACCACCTTCTGTTGACATCCAATTTTACATAGGAAGAAACATATCTAATTTTTACCTGACAATAATAATCTTAAATTTATAATCCAGAAAAAAAAAAAAAAAAGACCAGTAAACACAAAGGAAGATGACTATGATGCCAAAATCAAATGAAAATGTTAGAATATAAAATAAGTCAGAAGTTTAAGTTGTATCATATGATGTTATGATGATGTATTTATAGATAAAGTTGACATAGGTTATTCCATAGAGTTTCAAAGTCACCTTAAAATAATAAGATAACCTACCAGGATGAGGGGCATGCTCCATTTTATATCTGGCTAGGGTTGACATCAACTTAGCTAAAGGTAAGCATCTCTCTTATGCATGCCCCATTAGGCGTTTGGCAAGACTCAACCGAGGCCGAGTGCATTGGCTTGGGCCAAAGGCCCAAACTGACCCCTTTTTCTAGACCAATTTTAGTCCTAACTTATCAGTTTCAGCCGTATCATATTCATTTCTTGACTTTTTCGTTTCTATTTGCGTTATATATCAATTATACCGTTGGTCCAAGATCACCCTAATCTCACCTCATCTCATCAACTAACATATTGATTTTCTTAAAAGCAAAAAGTTGCATTTGAAAATAATAATGTGAAGTCATCAAATGCAAAGGTTGATACATAACCCCATCTTGGATCCATGAGTGATAGGAAGGATGTAATTATAATAATTTAGTTTGTTATGTTTTGGATTATATATGCAGCTGCAGTGGGATGGGAAGCTGCTGGAAAAACCACGAGTGATCGAGCAAGTGGGAGTGGCACCCCACCACCAAGCTCTAATGAAGTTTCTTTATATACTCATTATTCTAAATAATAATAATTATCATAATTTATTTATTTATTTATTTTATTAATATTATTATTTTATATTTTTGGGCCAAAACGCCTCTATTTCCTCAAATAATCAGGATCGAACTTGGGAGCTCTCACGCGCCAGCGCACACACAATGTTTATAAATTTGTCTTCATAAATATTTGAGAAATGATAATTTATAACTTAAAAATATTTTGAGTGACAAAATTAACCTCTTTTTTAGAAACTTCTATTTCTAACCTATAAAATTGAGGACCCGCATAATGAAAATACTATTTTGTCCCTCAATCAAGTATCTTCAATTTCACCTTTACCCAAAATACAACTTTTCATAATAAACTTTAATTTAAAATTTTAAATTGTTTGTCTCTGTTTTTGCAAAGTTTCAAATGGTAGATCTTGTTGTTATTTTTAAAGGAAAAAATGTGGGAAGAAAGTTTAATTGAAATTTTCCTTAATTGAAAAATTTTCTGTTTGGGTAAGAAATGAAAAATGAAAAAATTAATGTATATTTAAAAAAAAAAAACTAAACTAAAATTTACTGAAACTGTAATTAACTTAAACTAATTAACTTAAATTTAAGTTTAAAAAATTAGAATTGCTTTAAGTTAAAATAAAAAAAAAAAATGAAATTGGCTAAAAAAAAATAAACTATCTTAAGTTTTAAATTGTGTTTTTTAAACAAATATAAAAATTATATTTAATATTTTCTTACTTTAAATATATATAAATATGATTCACACAAGTTGTTAGATAGTAGAAATATATATATATATAAAAGGAACTTACGGAAATTTCCCATAAATTCCCATAAAGATTCTAAGGGAAATTCACGTAAGTTTTTTATTTTTTATTTTTTATTTATTATTATTATTTTTTTTAACACCTCTATTCCATCTTAAAGATTCTTTAGGAAATTCTGTAAGTTCCGTAAGGATTCTTACGGGATTTTCCGTAAGTTTTTTTTTATTATTATTTTCTTTTACCTCTCTACTATCCTAAGAATTTTTAGGAGAATTTGCGTAAAGTATTTTTGAAAAAGGAAAAAAACAAATCTCCACCATCTTAATGATTTTTATGTGAATTCTATCATTATATCCACATTCAATTTTATTTAATATATTTGACTTGACTTTCACCCAATAATAAATATTTTTCTTTTTATAACACCTTCTATGAACCACATAATTTTTATTTTCATTGCTATTATATCATAAATATGTCACTAGTAATTATCCAATTTATTCATAGTTTAGCCTACTTGACCTAAATTAGAAATTTATAGGAATTGATCATTAATTTCTATTTAGATTTTTTTTTTTCAAATAAGAATGGGTAAACTAAAAAAATTGAACAGAATTTTTATATTTGTTAAAAAAACACATCGTTTTTATTTTATTATTAATTTTTAAGTGAAGGTTGACCCCTCAAATTATGAGTGACAACATGTTTAAAACTAAAACAAAAATTGACGGTATTTAAATGAGGGACAAAATGGTATTTTCACCACGCGGGATCCTCCACTCAAAATCTGAAAAGGTAAAAAAGAGGTTAGAAAAAGAAATTTTAGAAAAAATGGTTGCTTTTGTCCATAAAAAAATTTTTAGGTTAAAAATAACAATTTTCCTAAATATTTATAGATCTCATATTAATATTAGCAGGTCCCACCCTATTTTTAAATAGGCATTACATATATGACTGGAAATTGGATAAAAGAATAAAGAAATATCTGAGGAGGTGGAGTTAGTGTTTCTAAGGTTAATTTTTAAAAAGAAAAAACTAAAACCCCGTTTGATTTTTTTTATTTTTAAAAATTAAGCCGATTTCCCCTCATTTTCTTACTATGGTTTGCATCTATAGTACAAGTACTTAATTCTAAACTAAATTTAAAAAAAATTAAAATTAATTCATTTTTGCTATATTTACAAATTATTTTATATTGTGTTATATTTGCAAATATTTTAAATTTAATTGCTATATTTACAACCGTCCCATTTTTTAAGTAGAAACAGGGGGTTGATCCCAAATAATTTTTCTTTTACTCAATATTCTCTGCCGTTTTGTGTTTGAATTTTCTAGGAAAGTTGATGTGTTTTTATTGTGTATTGAGTAGATCAACTTGGCTTTAGACTTTGATGCATTTTTTAAGATTTTATGTTGGTTTTAATTTATGGATTATTTTCTATATATGTAACAATTTATTTTTTCATCTCGTGCTTAATGCTTTTAGTTTTCTGGTAAAAAATTAAACGATGTCTTGATTTGAGTGCTCGAAAGAATAAATTTTAGATTGCAATTTGGATCTATGACTGTTAATAAAACTTGTTTCGGAGTAAGGTTTTTCCTAATAAAAGTTGTTAGAAGAAGTTTGATAATACCTTGATCAATTGTTTCGAAGAAATAAATAGGAATGTTGATTTTATGAATAAATAAGACAATTAATTGAGCTCGAGAGAGGAAGTTAAAAATATTAATATCTCTCGATCTTGGTTTATATTTGTTCTCTAGAAAAAAAAAATGGTATTAGTAACTACACTATAAATATATATATATATATATATATATATTTTTTTTAGTACAACGAACGAGAAAGAATATTAAAGATAAGAAAAATCACAACAAATAGCAAAATCCATCCATGGAGGATGATTTTCAAGCCACACAGCAGAATGCTGATACAGATGGGTATGAGAAACTAAAGTATGAGCAGCTGAATTACACTGCTTGTTTGCCTACAAAAGATGAAGGATTGAACCACTTAGATGTAATTATCAAACAGCATCAACAAATAACTGAACCTCATTTGTATAACTAGTCTTCCCAACTAAGAGATTTCAAATGATTTTGAAGTCCGTTTCGACCCAAAAAGGAGACATGACTCTTAATCAAACTAGAAAATCAATCCTAAATATGACTCTTGCGATTTTGCATGGTGTAAGCATCATGTAATAGTAGCATAGAGATTTGAACTATAATCTCAAGAGAGAGTAGTACATATAAGTTACTTTTGAGTTATGTTCACTTTGACTTTGACAAAGAAGAAGTAAATACTATAATATTCTAAAATAGATAAATCACATTAAAAGGTTGATAGTAGAGTAACAAACGTGAAATTACAATGCTATCCCTTAATTAATTTAGTCAAATGGACACATGAGAACAACTTCAATTATTGTCATGTATATAGTATAATTCCTAGATACCAAATTCCTTGTGGTCCAATTTCTCTCTCTCCCAAATTTAGAAATACAAAAGTATTTCTCCTTTATTATTACTTTTTTTAAACTACAAAAGTTAAAATAAATAAAATAAATAATGTACAAGTGAATGAGCTTAAATACTTAAAAATAGAAATGACTTTTGGGCTTAGCCTGTCAATAATTGTACCTAATCAAGTTGCCACTTGCTTGTAGCTGTCAAATTCACTTAATTTGACAAAGCTTCCCTAAATAGAAATTGTATTGCATTTGTCAAATTCACTTTTGAAAATTGAAATTGGAAGTCCCCTCCACCAGAAAGCACCTCAAATTATCATACTAATAATATTATCACCATATCTGATTTAATTTAAGAAACTCATTAAATTGTTTGGTCTCTCTTGGAAGTATGTGATGATGGGATAATTTTATGTAGTCTATATTATTTGTGAGAACTTAAAATAACTCAATTGAGTAAGACATATATATATCATATAGACTACAAAGTTAAGGATTCAAAATTAAATGTCCTGTCTCTTTGTATTGAACTAAAATAAATAGAATAAAAGATAATTTTGTTTAGAGTTTAAAGTTGATGGGATGAGAGATTCGAATATCTGATTTCGAGGTTGATAACACAAACCGTGTGAGCTATGCTCATTTTACTCATTTTGGCTAACATTTATGGTTCAATTTGGTAATTCATTCGTTTGTTTCTTCATAATTTATTTAAAAGTTTTTCATATTACTTAAAAATGAAATTGAATTAATGACATTTTTAAAACTATTTTTGTTAGTTTTCGATATGAATTTTTGATCTCTTAGTTTAAATTTTGGGCAAATTGCAAAAACCATCTCATGTAATTATTGACTGTTAAAATTAGACCCTCAAACTTACAATTGTAACAATTATATAAGTTTAAGGGATCAATTTTCATCATTTGGGACTCCAATTTATATAATTATTGTAAGTTTAAGGTTCAAATTTTAACACTTGTAGAAGTTTGAGGCCCTATTTTTTACAAATGAAAGTTTTGGGGTTTAATTGCAACTACCACCATACTTCAAGACTGGTTTTTGCAATTTTCCCTTAAAATTTTTATATCAAGAGAACAAAGAAAATAAGAATATTTGCATTTATAGTAAAAAACAAACTTTAAAATAAAAATTAACCACTTTTGTTATGGTTGTTTTCAAATATAAGAAAATGAACCAATATTTACAAATATAGCATAACTTTATTGTTTATCTGCGGCAATAGACCGCGATAGACTTCTATCGGATAGACACAAATAGATTGTGATATTTTGCAATTATTTATAAATATTTTTAACATTTTTGTCATTTAAAATAATTTATACTTTTATTATAAATAAAAAAAACCTATTTTTGGAGTAAAAAAAAACTATTTCTAATATACCTATAATTACCTATTCAACTCCTTTTAAAAGAACATATTATTCAACCTAAATCTCAATCTCACCAAAACAAAAATAATAAATAAATAAATAAAGTATAAATATGAAAGAAGATTGTCCTTCAACCCTCTTCTCTCCTGACATAGTGGCTACCATTGTTAAAAAGGAAATATATATATATATAAAAGGTTAGAATTCTACCATTATATTGTTAGAATTTTAGCAGGAAAAAAAAAAGTAGACATTAGAGTTTAAAATTTTTTTTCAATTTTATGATCCCAAAAATAATGAATCGAAAAACAATTAAGATATTGTTTGGTGCACTTGTTTTTCAAACAATTTTGAAAAAAAATAATTTCACATAAAATCTACCATTTTCATTTCATTGTCATACCCTTCAAATTAGCTCATAGTTATTATTGTGTTTTTTTTAATTTTCTTTTTTTATTTTTTTTCTCGTGAAAGTGAGTATAATCAGTTGATATATATGTTGTCAACCAAAAAGTCTATGATTCGAATCTCCAAGGCATAATTGATATTCATTGTTTTACCTCACGTGTTTTGATATGATTTAGTTTTTTTTTTTTTCTTTCATTTTCAAATAGTGAATAAAAATAACTAGCACAAACTTTATTTGGATCTGAGTAGGGATGAAAACCAAAATCTATAACTTGCAAAGTGATGGTTAGTGGTCTTCCTCAACTATGCAACTATTGGACAAACTCTTACTATTTACTAATAGGAGGCTAAAGAGGCATGATGTTCTAGGGACTATAACCTTGTATTTATAAGTTGATTCTAGGGTTCTCATAATCCCTTAGGATCAGTAGAGTGGTTTCTACTCAACAAGCCACACTTTTATATGAAAATTTATGGGCCTATAATTAGAATTATGCAATATGCTCTTGTAACAATGACTACAATTCATCCATTGTTAATATACATGATATACTCAATCATAACTAATGAGAATAACGGTAAATTAAATGTATGATATTTTTATTTCAAATGGATGTTAAATGAAATATATTACTAATAATTTGCTAAACTAAAATTAGTTGTAACTCACATTGTTATATAAAAGTATATCATCATTGATACACAAATGATATACCTAATATTACGTATATCAATAGTATGAAACCTTAGATATGTCTTTCAAAGCATAACAAATTTCAACAACAAATTTCTTACACTTTCATCATAAATCATCTTTCTCTCTTAGAAGAAATCTACAGTAATGAGTGAATAAGCTAGAAAAATCAATAACAACAGCAATTAGAGATTATTTCATTATATTAATAGTATATACGCTATTTAAGTACATCAATTAATTGATATACCTAAAATATGTTAATAACATATTAGTAATATATTAGGTATATCAAGTAGAACATATAGTTATTCATTTTTTAACAACAAAACTAGTTTAAAAATGATTTTGAAACTAAACTTTAAACCTAAACCATTCAATTATGGCGCAAAATTATAGTCTGTGAGTTGTCTGATTGAAAAAATGAAAACCATTTAAAAGGTGAAAAACTACAAAAGGTTTATAAAACACGCCCAGTGGGACTCGAACCCACAATCGCCTGATTAGAAGTCAGACGCCTTATCCATTAGGCCATGGGCGCTGCTTGGCAACTGAATCTTTATTATCATACTTAATTAATAATACCATGTTGCTAATTAGATTATTTATTTATTTATTTTTTTATAGTACAGGTCCCAGATGATGTTTGAATGAGTTTCAATTCAAAGAGGAGAGAGACCCACCTCAATGGTTTTAAAAATACTTTTATAGAGAGAAATCTATAGGCTGGCAAGGGTTGCGCATGTAGGAAGGGTATTGAGACATGTCATCTAAAGAAATTTTCTTTTTTTATTAAGGATAGAGTACGAAACATTAGAAGCCATTGCTTGAACCAACTTGTAGGCACTCTTAACTGAACAAATACCATTTTTGTGGTAATGCTAAAAGAAAGCATGGAGGGAAGCAGAGAGATATTTGCTTGATTATTGCAACATCCACAAGTCTAAACAACTTTTCAATCAAACTAATACACCACTTTCCGTAACCTATAAGGTGATTGACTATGGCAATGGTTAGAGGGCAGTGGGAAGGGAATAATTTAAAGCTCGTCTCTCTTGGAATCCATTGATTAGAAAAGATGTCAATAGAGAATAACCATCCCCAACTTTTCATCTTCCTCCTTTAGCAGCAAGGGTGACAGGGTGACAACCCCATAAGATGTTGAGCCATGCGTACCAAGGTCTATGCCTCAAACCTCGAGACAAAAGATTGGAAGAAGGAAAATGCTTTACCTTAAGACTTTGGCACGTTTGTTAATTTTGTCCAACATTATATTAAAAACTTACAACTGCATGAAGACTAATTTTGCTATCAAAACCTTTTTCTATCACAGCAAGAAAGTGTTTAGAGTGAGCCTAAGACCTCTTCTCACATCTGCATGTGCTGCTATCATATGGCCTTGCTAATCATTCTTGCACAAAAAAGAGATTCTTTTTATTACTTTTATTTTTATTATTATTTTTTTTTCATCCATTCCAAACCTTCTCCATCAAACCAATATCTTACCAAACAAGTATTTTTTATCGATTCCAAATCTTCTCTGTCAAGTGCACGTTCAAGTGGGTTGTTGTGTTAATTAACCTTGGAGAGCAATTAGGGTGTGAACGATTTAGTACCGAAGTCATGCCAAAATTACTTTCACAACATTATATTTCATATTGTTTCTAAATGTTTCAAGTAAGTTGAGATGTTTTCAAAATTGAATATAGGTCTTCAACCTATGAAAATGTGGGACATTAAATCAAATATGGTGAAAGATTTTGTAAAAAGATATTGGCTTTATAATTGAAAAAATACTCTAAAGCTTCATGGCAGCGGGGATAGCTCGGTTGGGAGAGCGTCAGTGTTAAAAATGTCCACTCTTGACTATAAGATTAGAGATTCAAATCCCTTACCCCAACATTATTGTACTAAAAAAGATAGTGTGAATGTTTACCTTAAGGTTCATAACTTTTTATTGTATTTTTTTTCTACTTTTTCTTGGACATCATAATTTTTAGGGATTTTTTTAGAGTGGTTTGAAATGTTTTGAATCATGTTTTTTATGTTCGAAATCACTTTGATATAAAGTTAGTCATTCAAAATCATTTTGATACTAGGAAAATCACATCTCAAAGTGTAAATAACCAAACATTTAAATAATTTTAATTAATTAAACAAAGTGACTTTGAACCTGAAAGGTCTAAATTGACTTAACTTATAAAAGTTTAGAAGTTTAATTTACTCAAATTAAAAATTTCACATGATATTAATTGAATGAAGTCTGGATGATGATATAATATGATACACTTACAAAATTTCAAGATTAAAATGATACCGTTACTAATTTAAGGTTGTAATTGCTATAACCCTAAATTAAGGGATATGATAGTTGCCCTACTTTTATATATGAATAAATACCAAAAAAATAAAAAATAAAAAACACTTTCCACTAAGCCATTAATATTTTTTGAAAGCAACTCTTTTGAGTCTTTTGACACAAAACTTGATAAAAATAACTCTACACTCTAAACTCAAACATGAAATCAATGTTTTAAACAAAACATCATATTTCAACTCAACGCTCTAAACAATCTCAAATTAGTTTAGAGTTCTCTTAAAAAACATGTGTAAAAGAACATTATTTTAGAGTTTAGAAGATAAAAGAGTGGCAAAATTTGGATATTCATTATGTAAATAATTCTAAACTGAGGTGTAAATAAAGAAAAAGAAATTGTCATTCAACCATTAATGTTTATTAATTGGAAACCATGTGGGTTATTTATTTTAAATTTTTCTAGAGTATTCAACAAAATCGATATTTCCATAAATTGAAACTTGACCAATATCAATTACTAAATTTTAATAAATAATAAACTAAAAGAAAAGTATGTGTGACAAAGACTTGAAAATGGCTCATATATCATGAAAATTCACAATTCTTTTTCATTTATTTTATAATAATAACAGCGATACAATATCTCAAAAGACGATTAACAAAATCACGGAAACTCCCAGCAAAATACACCAAGAACTCCACTCTCAAAAACATAAAAACAACTAAAAAGAAAAAGAAACAGAGCAGTCTTCAGTTTCTTTCATAATCTTATTCTCAGCCCACAAATATTGTTTCAGTTTTCCATCTTAATAATGCATCGAATCGACTCCCCTTTCAGCATGTAATCAAACGCCTTGTTGATCTCAGAAAATGGCACTGTATGTGTAATGAACTTCTCCAATTCGAGCTCCTTCAACAACACAAAAAAAAAAAAAAAAAAAAAAAAAAAGAAAAAAAAAAAAAAGAAAAACGCCTCAGAAATCACAACAATTGGATTCATAAGATGATATTCTTTTAAACACTTTCAGTACCTTCTTCAAGTACTTCTCCACGACCCCGGGAATGTCGGATCGAGGTTTATAGTTGCCGAAGAAGGTACCCTTTAGAGTTCTTTCGTTAAGGAGATTCATAGGATGAGTTTTGAATGCATCATCTTTGTTTGGAACTCCCACAAGTACAGCAACACCCCACCCCTGTTTTTCAAAACAGAACAAATCAAATGACAAATGGGATTTTCGTCACCAGTTTAGGGTCTGTTTGGAATGATTATTTACATCGTGAACGCATTCGAATGCTGAGATCATTGCTTGGATGCTTCCAGTGCATTCGACGCTGCGGTCGACTCCTCCATTCGTCATCTCAGCAATCACCTCCTGAACTGGCTTGTTGTGGTCCTTTGGATTCACAAATTCATTGCAACCAAATTTCTTTGCTGTTAACAAAATTGTTGCCACATCAATGAATAATCCATCCAAAACAAGGAAGTTCTCGTTAGTCATTATGTTAATTTGATTGTACCTTCTTCAAATCGAGCTGGGTTCAAATCAACACCAATGATCCTAGATGCTCCAGCAATTCTTGCTCCTTCAGCAGCCTTAGATTAAAAAACAGAGAACATTTCAACAGCTTCAGAAATGATGGAAAATCTTAATCAGAATATGAATGACATACTAGAAACTTACAGCAAGTCCAACAGCTCCAAGTCCAAAGATTGCAACACATTGACCTTTTTTAGGCTTTGCAACATTCAAAGTGGCACCAAGGCCTTCATTCACAATCACAAAACAAATTGATTTCATCATACAACACAATCAAACAAAGGGAGGCTTCTAATAATCCAAGAGAAATGTGGAAAACCTGTGGAAATGCCGCAGCTAAGAACACAAACTTTGTCAAGAGGAGCAGCAGGATTGATCTTAGCTAAACAGCCAAAATGAACAACAGTGTATTCACTAAAAGTGGAGGTTCCAACAAAATGATGAATGGGTTGTCCATTTTTGGAGAATCTAGTCTTTCCATCATTGATCATAACTCCACGATCAGTATTGATTCGAAGGAGATCGCACATATTGCTTTCTTCAGATTGACAATGACGACATTCCCCACATTCACCAGTGAAAACAGGAAGAACATGATCTCCTGGTTGAAGATCTTTCACTCCTTCTCCAACACTCTCCACAATTCTATTACAAAAACAAACAATCCCAAATCCCCAAAATCAATATCTCCATTGCAAAAAACAAAGAAAAATAGTTGATCCAGTACTTACCCTCCAGCTTCATGCCCAAAAATGCGAGGAAACAATGGGGTTTGTCCCTACAAGACGAAACCAAAACTCAAAAATCAAAAACCCTAAAACCCCATATGAAATAATAATAATAATAATAATAAAAAAGAGAGATTTGTTGATTATTGATTTGAATTCAAATAAACCTTGGCTTCCCAGAAATAAACATCAGTATGACAGAGAGATGTGAAAAGGATCTTCAATCGGACTTCATTGGCTTGCGGCGGTGCCACTTCCACTTCTTCAATCACTAGTGGCTTTCCGGCCTCCCAAGCCACAGCAGCTACAACAAAAACAAAGATGAAAATCAAATGAAAATTGAAACCCATTTCCTCAAATGCGCAAACAAGAAACCCCAAAAATGGATTGATGATGATACTGTTGTTGTTTTACCTTTGCATTTGATGACTTGACCGGCAGTGCTTGACATTGTTATTGGTTATGTTGGAAGGGATATGAAGAGAAAGAAAGAGAGAGAGAGAATTTGATTTGTGTTTGGAATGATGGTGAAAAATGAAGAACAGAGTGAGAGTATTTATAGTTAAAATGATATGGAGTTTCAGGAACGAACTAACCGTGGTTTTCGGCGAGTAATACCATTTCCGGTTAGACTATTTGGCTGGTTTTCTAGGTGCGCCTTGGGTTCTTTGGTGTGACGCGTGGCGTTTTGAAGAAAACGAACCAATGACCCAATCCAAATCCATAACAGAAACCAACTTGCTCGCCCCGCCACTATTCATTTTCAATTACCAAAATCAAATGTTTCTACTTACAACTTCTATTGGTTAACAATTAGGGTAATACTTATTTGATAATTATTATACTGGAATTTAGTACCAACGGTGAATATTTTAAATTTGGAAGGAATTAAACCATCATCCTGCATATAATAGAGAAAATCTTGCATCGATATGGTAATCTACCACTAATATTATGACAATCGAAATTATTCCACTAATGGATCCTAAGCACAAAACTAAATACTTATGTTTATTTGTGTCATGAAATATTTTGTAGATTTTTTTATGGAAAATTATTATATGTGTTTGTTTCATATATTTTAGTTGTCCAAATGTTAGGTATTAATTATCGATGGACAATAAAATTTTGTTGAAATTTGCTAGTAACTATTAAGTACGTAGTTCAAATCTCTTACTCTCAATTGAACAAACACAAACAAACAAAGATATTTATTTTTTAAAATATTTAAATCACATATCAGTGTGGTTATATAATTGTAATGCAAATGTCAAAAATAGAGATTAGTAATTGAATGTGAGTTTTGAGTTAAAAGGGAAAATGTTTGGCATGAAGCAAGAAGAAGTGTGTTTCGAATGCGACAATTAGTAAGGAACCAAGAAATTGGAGATTACTTTGAGAGGTGGGTGTTTTGGGAATTTCACGCTGATTTGAAAACCAAATGGATAGTGCTCACTTTAAACCTAAAATTATAATTGTTGAGAGTGGGATTTGAACCCACGCCCTTTCGGACCAGAACCTTAATCTGGCGCCTTAGACCAACTCGGCCATCTCAACTTTTGGTTTCTAACATTACAAAAAATATAAAATCTTCAAGAATTTTGATTTTAATTTCCCTCCAAAATTTATGTTCTTGAATTTGATCTAACTATATATGGGTATATTACCTTATGACCATAAATTATGTATTACGTGCCTTTTATTATTTTTACTTAATCTCACCATCTTCTTCATTTTAATCAACTAAATTTCATCTTTAGTCTTTTTAATTAAATACATTGTGAGACTAATATTGAATTGGAATTGGAATGCATTTATTTACTAAATTAGTAGTAATTTTGATGATTTATTGAAAAGGTAAAAGAAAAAAAAGTTAATAAGAAAAAGACAAACAAGTGAGATGGAAAAGAATATTTAGAGAGAAATATTTAGCAAGAAAATGAGCAGAGAAATAAAATTTAAATAATATTTATTTAGTACATGTATAAATATTATATATCATTAAATACATTTTTTTTTTCTTTTTTTTTAGGGTTGCCTCCAAGTAAGGCCCAAAGACCAAAGAAAATTGGGAGGCGGCATGAGGGGTCGCACGTTACAAAAGGCAAAAAGTCAGACCTTTAAGTCTTAAGTCAATCAATTAAGCTCAAAAAATTATACTAAAAGAGAAATAACTAAGCCAAGCATGACTTTGACAGTCTACAACCTTGAGGGGCACAACCACTCTAATATCGCCAACATTGGATGTAATCCTAAAAAAGTGTCAGAGAAAGGTTCTTATAAATAGTCTCATTTGACAGTCCCAAAAGGGAGAAGTAAGTAACTCCAAGTGAAGAAACTCTAGGGGCGTTCAAATGATCCGAAAACCCAAGCTACCCAACCTAAAATGTAAGGGTTGAGTTGGGTTAGTTTTATTCTTGGGTTTGGTTGGATTGTGTATCGAGTTGGCTAAAAAAGATTTGTGTTAACCCAACCCAACCCGAATTTCTATGTATATTTCTCTTTGTTTAAAGTTTGATTACTTTGTATTAATTAATTTGTGAATTTTTTATATTTTTCTTTTAAAATTGTTATGATATTTGTCTTCGATTAAAGTGTGTAATAAATATCATAGATATTTCGTATTTCACATTTGAATTTTATGAGATTTTAGTTATTAGTCTTGGGTTATAGATAAATTTACATATTTCTAATTAAAAAGAAGAAAAAAGTTATAACCTGACAATCCAACCCACCCCAAACTTTAGGGTTGAGTTGGAGACTTTATTTTGGTTCTTTGGGTTGCCATCCCAGCCACCCAAAAATTTCGAGTTGGTCCAAAGAACACTCTCAACCCAATCAAACCTAACCATGTACACCCTACAGTCTAACTTTCTTTGTACTTCGTTGAACCAAATACTCTATATACAAACTTAAGCATTAGAGTATACTCAGTTTGGTATTTGGCAATCTCATACAAGTCAGCTCAAACAACAAAGTCGTTGAACGAGAGTAGCGGGTTAAAGGAGCATACAAGGCTCGCTTATGAGTTTTCCGACTAGCAGAAAACAAAAGGAATGAAATAATAAGTCATTTATTAAAACTTCATTGGAGTAGGCAAAAAGTTGAGATGGCCGAGTTGGTCTAAGGCGCCAGATTAAGGTTCTGGTCCGAAAGGGCGTGGGTTCAAATCCCACTCTCAACATTCATTTTTATTTTTTTTCAAGCGCTGACCGGTCAAAAACGGCCTCTTCCGCAGATTTAGTGACCGTTTGGAAGTATTCGGAAAAATGTGAAATATGTTTAAATTACAATTTTTGTTAATATTTCGGGTTTAATTTCCATTACTTTGTTTCAAAAAGGGGAAAAAAAAAAAAAAAGAAATAACTTTCATACAATTATCTATATTTAAATAGTATTGTTTGAAAAATTACTACGTTAATGTTTTCTTCGGAAATAGACCAAGACATTTTAGTAGAATTTAATAGTTTTACTTAGGATGAAAATACCTCTGACTAAGATTTTGTAATATTTTTTTTTTTTAACTACTTTAATGCCTATATAAATAAGGATTACACATAAAAAAATATCATCAAATATAAATATATTGTGGAGGCTAAAAGTAACAGCAATACAACGATTCTTAAGTTTTTTATCAACTATCCCCATGGCTAAAATGTACCTACATATCTCTAAACTTAATTTTTGGAACCAATCACTAAATTACTTCTATTTAGTGCTTGGTATATAAGGAGTTTTTAAGAATTACGTAAGGTTGACGTAATAAATATTTAATAAGTTAACAAATCATTTAGTGACATGTCAAATAATCAATGGAGGTAGTATGTATTATCGTAGTATTAGAAATTTTTCTGTATATCATTGTATGACAGGGAGAGAAAGTATGAAAAATTTAAAAAAAGTAATGTATTTTGGATAAATGGCACTTAAATATGTTTTATAATTATATACTCTCATTTCTCTAATCAATTTTTTTTTATCCTACATATATTTTCTAATTGATTGAAAGTATATATGAATACCTATTTTATTAACTTTTCAAGAAACAAAAATTATAAAGGGTAAAAATTGCCATGCTTTTTTAAGTTTATGACTGAGTTTACAATACTTAATAAAATATTTAATAAAGTTTGAGGTGCAATTTGATGGAATCTAAAGTTTAAAATAAAAATTGATACAAACTAATACCAATGTATCAATGCATTGAAAATTATATCCATATATGGATATTAAGTTTTAGATTCCCCCTCATGCATAGTCTTTAGAAAACAGAATTGTTTGATTTGCAAATTTTTTTTTTTTTTTTTTAACTTTTAAGAAATTTTAAAAGGGTTGTTTTCATATAGAATAAAATGAACCGACTTATTTATAAACATAGTGATAGACAATAGATAGATAATGATAAATACCGATAGATGATAGTAGTCTACTAATGTTTATTAGTTATAATAGTCTACTACTGTCTCAATTTGAATTTTTTTCACAATAATTAAAAATATTTTCAACAGTTTTGTCATTTAAAACAATTACTTATTTTAGAGAAGATGACGACAATGATTAAAAATAAAAAAATCATCGTATTTTCAAATTTTAAAATGCCCCACAACTTTTATTTATCAAAGCTGCTGACAAAACATTTCCTTCATCAATATGCCATGGAGCTTGCTTGATTGATACTTTGCAATTCTTGGCTTTGACTCTTAGCAAGTGTAGTATCTTTTTAGATTTATTTTATATTTTCTATTTTAGGGTAACAGTTTCCATTTAACCATTAGGATGAAGAATGTAACCTCTGAAAAGAAAATTATGTCAATTATTAAATGAGCTAAGCTCATTTTAACTGACATTTTTTTGTTTGAATTTATTTTATTTAATATCCTAACTACGTGTGAATCCCACAAAATACGATATATAGAATGTATCTAAGTATATATTTGTATATCAATGTAACTAATATATGATTCTTGTCACCAACTCCTCGTATGGTTGATGGAAAATTTGTAGGAAGTTTTAGTGAAGCACGAATTAATAAGCAGACATTTACATAGGGGTTGTGGAATGAAAATATTAGTGAAGTATATTTTATGAACTCCATTAAAATAAGTATCTACTTAGAGAAAATATTAGTGAAGACATTTATACAGATGTTGTAATTTTTTTTTTTTTTTTTTTTTTTGTATTGTGACAACACTTAGTTGTAATTACTAAATTTGTAAACGACTTATCTAAAGTTTGGTTACTAGTGTTGTTGTATATAGTTTCTTTGTATTAACGTTACAAACTCTATTGTTATATATGAAAGTTTATAAATATATTTGTATACATATTTTGTGTTGAAATTGGGGGAAGCACATGTGTAATAACATGTATGAAACACAAGTATAATAACATATATCATTGAAATGGTTTGTTTGACATTTGACAAAAATTATGAGATGTAGTTTTATGACAGTGAAATAGTGTCATCAATCAGATTTCAATGACTATAAATAAGTGACAATATATGTAATTCAATGACGTTTAAAAGTGTCATAATTAAGGTATTATTGACAATGTAAATGTGACATTATTTGTTATTTAATGACAAAATTTTAATGTCAATATAATGCTTTAATTGACAGAAAAATTAAACGTTTTGATCATTTATTGACTGCGAAAAATTGTTATTAAAAAGGGTTTTCATGACATATAATAAATGTCAATACATATTCTTCGTTGACTTTATTTAAAAGTTATGAAACTATCAATGATGACTGATTTCTCATATATCATCTATACACTTTAGATGATGGTGGATTCAAAGACTAAAAAAAAGTCAAGAAATGTGCTAATGACAATTTTTTAGAGTCATAGAAGTCTATTTTTTGTTGTAGTGTTGGTAGAGGAAGTGTGTATGTATGGAGAGCATTAAATTCTTTTTTACACGTAGTTGAATACACTGTTTTTTTTCTTCCTATGTACACATAATTTTGTTGATTTTTCAAAACATTAACGTAATTCTTTACGAATACAGTGCAGGTATGAATGAAGCAATGTTAATGTCAATTTTATTAGTTAATCTGAAATTTAAATGTTTTTCCATTATACATAACAATTTTAGATTTAAATTACTTGATCTAATCTTGTTTGAAATTTTATATTTAATTTGATATTTAAATTAACTGATTTTATCTAGCTTTAAAATTTATTTTTAAATTTAACTAAATATTATCTTGTTATGAAATTTTAATTTGATTTTAGATTCAAATTAACTTATCATAATTGTGGAGATTTATAAAGTACTGATTTTAGTTTAATATTAAAATACAACGTCATTTTAAAATAAACAAAATCTTCGGCCATTTATCAAATAGACAACTAAAGTTTTGTCATTTAGTAACCCTAATTAAATTTATCATAATTTATTCTATTGACTTTTTAAACTGTTTGGCCAATCAATCCATAAGATTGATAGGCATTTAATATCTTCAACAATGGGTTGGATTTCATTTTGGAAATGTTTCATCAAAACTAAATGGCACACTCTATTTGGAGTCCATTTTAGCATAAATTGGTAAAAGACCCATCTCCAATCATGCTAAAACAAGACAATTCCAAAAGGCCTAAGCTTCAAAATATTTCATCCAAATGTTTAGTAGTGCTTTGAAATCCTCATCAGACGCCATTAAGATAATTTTCTTTCTTCTTCTTCTTCTTCTTTTAAGGTGTTAAAAAAAAAAAAATAATAAAATAAAATAAAAATTAAAGAGTTACATCACAAGACATGAACAAATAAAACTACTTAGTATAGGAGAAGAACATTGTAAGAGAAATTCTCTCATTTAATGCATCAAAGGTATGTACCAAAACGGGAAAAAAGAAATATCCATTAAAACCTTAACCATGTTTTTAGCCTTTTCAATAAAGGAAATTTTAGTTATATCAACCTCATTTTTATTTAATAGCTTAACCACCTCAGGTAGTTAGATTCGACCTAAATTGAATGTAAATTAATTGCCAAGGCCTTAGCAAGTTTATCATGAAGTACCTGAACTTCAAGAACTTTGACTTATTTGCAACTAAAAATCTAATGCATACCAACAAAGCATGCATCGATCTCGAATCATCCATTCTAAGCTCCTAAATGAATGGTGGGGTTCATGTGGCATCACAATTCAACTTCCAATATGACATTTTCAAGTTATTACTATTCTCCTAGACATTAAGTTTATATGAGATTCCTTTCTTGCAATAGGGAAAAAAAGTGGTTCCTTTCAACTTTTGCATGACCTTCCATACTTTTTCCTTAATCTTGATTCATAATAAAAATGTAGAAATTTGCACCACTTTAAGTCGTGTGTACATAGTATCAAGCTTGGAGGTTGCAAATTAAATGTGGCAAAGAAAAGCCTAACTAAACAGTAAATCTTTCGACAATATTAAGAATAATGTTCAAATATAGCACAAAAAAGAAAAAAAAAAAAACTTTAATGCATGAGCCCCAAACCTACTTTCTAAAATACTAGAATAACTTTGGAAGTATTAGCACAATTTATATACTCTATCAAGACATGTCACACTGCCAGTGATATATTTCATTTAGTACAACATGTGAGATATGAAAATTTAAACTATCTACCTTAAGAAAGAGAGTATATAGCTATAACTACCGAGTTATGCTTATATATCTATTAGTAAATATAAATTAATAGTTAATTGATTACAACTTTAACCATAAGTGGTAGTCAATTAATGATTTAATAATGATTTATATCACATAGTCATTTCACAGTGTATTAGTAAAAATCATTGATGCATTAACATAATTAACCCAAAATAGATTCCATCTTCATAAATCACCAATCTACCAGTAAATAATTGTAATATAATAATATTAAACTGATCCAAAATCAACCATTTATTGTCTATTTCTTTTGAGCAAGGTTAATTACAACTATAAGTACAATTACTCCTTTCCTTTAGCCACATGTTTATCAATAATGATTGATATAAACCATTGATATATGAACATCGATCCTAGTAAATTAGATGTAACAAATCATTGACCTTACACTAATTAATGATTTTTTTTAATTTTTTTTATTTTTTATTTTTGGTTCTAAAGTATGTAAGTTTATGTGTTATATATATACACATATAAGTTGTCCATATATAGTTAATAACTTTAAATGTAAACTTTGATAGTATACAATTATAAACAAACCCAAAAAATATTTTATACCACATGTAATACATTAAAAAAAAATGTCATGAAAATATTCGAAAAGATAACTTTATTGATATACCCTATAGCTATTTGAACTTATAATCTAGTTGTTTCAATCAAGAACTATACCAAACTTTAACATAAATATATATTGTATATGCTATATATCTAAACTTAATCTAGTTGTTCCAAGTAATTTTAGCACAACTTAATGGTCTAAGATCTAGAGATTCTTTTTTTTTTTTTTTTTGGAGTTAACGAATTTTTGGGGTTAAAATGTGTCATTCTTTGTTGTCATAATATTTTTACTGTGCTTGCAAGTGAAAAAAGTTTATATTTTTGCTTAGACAACAACTATTTGGTTCTCTATATATAACCAATATTACTGGTATTAATATAAGTATTCATTACTTTATTTTTTCTTTCGTCTTAAATATTTATATAATTGTAGGACATTATATAAATATCAAATATAATGTCCTACAATTATATAAATATTTATAATTTTTTTCTCATCTAGTGAATAGACTTTCGCCACATTTTCCATTGTATATTCAATTTAGATACACAAGAATTCTAATCGAATTATTATATAACTTCGGAAACTATATGCCTGAATCTAAAATTCGCAATAAATTTAGAAATTTGTCATTATGATGTTTTTAGAAAAATCATCTATTCTCCTCATCATAATTTTTTTTCCAACACACAATCCATAAGTAATGGTTGCTGAAACTTTACGCAAACTATCAGCAAGAAATTAATTACTTAAAAAAAAAAAAAAGAAAAAAAAAAACATCTGTGGACCGACCACAATCATAAGCCATTAATTAAGTAATTGAACCGTATATAATTTGAAAAATATTTTCAATAATTCAATTATCAATTTTTCATAGAAAAATTGTGTAAAAGTAAACATTAAATTGATTTTGAGTATCAAAAAATTAATCATGACAAAAATAATTTTTACCATTTCAAAATCATTCCTAAACATGTACGATCAACTTCACCTTTCGCCTCAGTGTAAGTTTTCAACATATATATTCCTATCCAAAATCCACTCTTTTTAACAACCACATCATTACCGTCACAATATAGTTGACAATTTCATTATAACAGACAACCCCATATTATTACTGTGATATAGATTTCTAAGTCCACATTCAACTACTATAAAGAGACAGCTAGTGATGTTATAATGTTATATTGAATAACTTTTTGTAGCTCTTCACTTGTGAAACCTTAGAAACCTATTTGACTTTGGGCATAGACAAAATGTGTGTGGAATAATATTGATGTTAAAATGGGGCCGACATATTACAAATAACACAACAACAATTGTCGGCATTGAACATGATTGTCTTGTGAGGACGACATCAAAGGTTTCTCTAATTTGTTGGTCTACATATGATTCGGTTTTTTTTTTATTTTTTTTTCTTTTTCCTCATGTTTTCAATGCTTTGGATTCTCGTTTTTCTTTCCCCTCTCTTCTATTTGAACTTTATTCTCTTCAAAATGCTTCATTACTCATCCATTTTGTTGGTTCTTGTGATTGATCTTTCAGAGGCCCAATAAAATGTAATAAATGAGGGTTATTGGTAGAGAAACTAGCATCCCAAATATTACCCTGATAAGAAATGCCAAACGAGAATTCAAAATCTTCTAATACAATTAGGTCCAATCATAAGTTTAGTCTAGAAATTTTAAAAATTTGGTTGAACATGTCATTAAACAGATAAAATGTGTTAAATTACGTTCTTAAACTTTTGATTTTGTATATTATATATATTTTTTGTCATAAATTTTGGTATTTGATAAATTTATGAATTCTAAAAGAAGTGAAGTGAACCTATTCTTTAGGTTCCAAAATTACATCGAGGCCTATTAAGTATAATTTTGAAAGTTCAGACCCATTTGGTAATCATTTGGTTTTTAAAAATTATGATAGTGCCTTACAATTTCTTACTCATAGTTTCTTACAACTCATAGTTTTCAAATTTTTTATGTAAACATTTGAATTCTTAGCTAATTTCTAAAAATAAAAACTTAAAAATTACATTTTTTAATTTTTAAAATTTAGTTTTGATTTTGAATACACTCCTAGACAAGAAAACATAGAAACTAACTAATAGATGGGAGTGGTATTTAAAAAAAAATACATTTAAAAATATAAAAAAATACAACTAATTATGAAACATGAAATCACCAAAAACCATAAAATATTTAGAACCTAAATGAAAAAGATATTAAAAACCTGGCTCACAATTTGGAATAACTTATGAGAACAATACTGAAAAATAATAGTATAGTAAACCACCTTTTTCTGATTAATAGTTGTTGTTTTTAGTTTTTAGAAAAAATAAAAAAGAAATAAAAAGAATAAAAAGGTTTGATACTAACCCAGTACTGAGAATATGAGGATGCAAACCATATTCACGGGCAAAAACAAACGGCACAATTCCTTGTGGAAGAGCTGCCTGATCAAAATATATATATATATATATATATATATATATATATATATATATATATATATAATTTACAATTCAATAATAATAATAATAAAAAGTATAAAAAATTTTCTAACAAATAAACTATGATTGGACAATTGAATAGATGTATATAAGTGATATAACTTTTTGCCTAAAAGAAAGTGATATATAACTAAGGATATCAATAAAATTTATGAGTTTAACAATTAAAAAAAAAAAAACAAATAATTTGTAATGATTAATTAAGTTCTTACAATTTGTAACAAGTTAATCTCTATCATGTAAAATATTAATAAGATTTAATGAATTTTTTTTAGACAGGTAGATCTATAAACTCTTATTTATAAATATCAATGACTAAATTCATACTTAATAAAAATTGATTTTCATTTTAATAGATTAATTTATTCCAAATTCAAAAAATGCAATAACGGAATAGTTACAAACTTAAATTATTACGCATCTACAAGAGTTGGAAAGACCAAAATACTATTTAACCTATTTTATATCAAAATAATTGTTAGAATACCAATTTTTAAATTCTAAATTTTAGTATCTGTTACTAGTTTTTTTTTTTTTTTTTTTTTTTTTTTTATTAACATTTTACAAACACAATCACATAGTGTATTTTATTGCATAAAAAAAATTTAATTATTATTTTAACTAGTTTTGAAAAAATTGAAGAAAGTCGAAATTACCTGAACAATGGCGGCGTGTAAGTGAACACCTCTTAAGCCAACAGCAAGTGAAGCAGCTGACATTGCTATGGGTCCAAACACAAATCTGATTCCCATACCTAAGACTGCCCTCTTTCCCCCACATGCTATCATCTTTGGTTGCAATCCCATGAACAAACCTACACCATTTTGTTCCTTTCTTTTCATGTAAAATGTCATAATTAAACAACAAAACCAAAGTGTGTTAATTGTATTACCTAAGCTGAACATTGCCATTCCCAAACCAGCATCTGAGATTATTTTTATTGACTCTTTCACCAAACTTGGCATTTCCACCTTCCATCTAAAACCAACATAAACAAATCACAATTACTTAAAAACGACAATTGTGAAATCAAGTAAAAAAAAATCCTTGTTTGATAGAATAATAGTTAAATTGAAAGTTTAGTATGTTAACTTTTTGATCAAATATTATGTGCCTCAACTTTTAATTTTATATTCATTAAGTTTATGGTATATTCAACCCTTTTAAAAATTAATAGATTCAATCAATATAAAACTAAGAAATTTATGTCTAAATGAGACTCTAAGATTTAAGTTTTGTGTCTAATATCTCTATATGAATGTTGTGTCTCTAGTTAAGATACTAATTACATATTTTTATGTCTAATGGGACTGATCTAAGTCCTCATGGTTAGCTTGATAACCATTATGTGTTTTTGAAAATTTATTTGTTTTATGCAACTTTTTTTTTTTTTATGGATTTCATTTCTTCTATCAACACAATTTGAATTGTTTTCTAAATTAAAAAGGATAAAAACAAGTTTTTAGAAACTATTTTTTCTCTTTTAAATTTCAAAACTTTACTTAATTTTTAAAAATACTCGGAAAAAAATTGATAAGTAAGCAAAGAAATTAATATGTGGAAATACTATTTTATAAGAGCTTAAATTAAAAAAAAAAAATCAAAAACTAAAAACCAAATGTTTGATGGGCATCCTTAAAATTTAAAAAATGTTCAAAGAGGTCGAAAAACTTTCACTTTTGTCTATGATATATTCAAAATTAATTTAAAATCAACGAATGTATTAGATATAAAATTGAAAGTTTAATATCATACTAGACACAGTTCAATTTTATATCGAATAGGTTCATTAATCTTTAAGAATATATTGAATATATTTACGAGACTTATCCGATACAACAGTAAAATTAAAAAATTTATTTAAATATCTTTTAGTACAATAACTTTATTAAACACAAAATTAAAAGTTCAAAACGGAGTAATAAAAAAAACATTTAAATTGGTAAACTAAACTTGGAATCTAAATTAGAATGGAATATAAACTTACTTGAATGAGAGAAGGGACCAAAGAAGGGCAAGAACACTTGAATAAGTATTTGGATTACGAGACAGCTTTCGAGTAACCATGGTGAGAATAAGCTTGATCATCACAAATGCTTTGGGCATTTCTTGGCTTCTCTTCCCCTCTACTTCCTCACCCATCGCCGTTATGGAGTTATCTCTAAAGCTAATTTCTTTCTCTGAATACCCATAATCACAATACACATGTATACCCAATCACATTTCATCAAATATTACTTTTCATGACACACATCCCACACAAAAGGTGTCATAAAACCTCAACCATCTGTTTTTCTTGATAAACAGCTTCTTTTATCTCTAGCTTATTATTTTACTACATATTTAAACACATTTATTCAAAACGGTATACCCACATATCTATTCATAAACTCTTCAGTCTTTTTTTTCTTTTTTAATTTTTTTTTTTTTTTTTTTTTTTTTTTAAATTTTATACATTTGAAGTCTTTTAGATGGGTTTAAAGAGGGGGTCTTGGAGTTAATATCATGCAAAAAAAAATTCAATTTAGTATGTCTATTAATGATGAGTGAAACATCAAATTCTATCTCATAGGTACTAATAGCAAGGAGAAAGGAGTAATCCATATGTCTTAATTAGAAAGATTGTAAGGGTTTCCTCATCTTTTCAATGTTGGATTCTCAACAGATAGTGTCTTTGAGTTTACTATTAATAGATTGTATTCTTTTTCTTTTTCTTTTTTGGACAAAAATACTCATTTGAGTTTTATAAGCTCTCATACCATATTAGAGAAACATGTAGTTTCACCTCACAACCAATTAAGTGCTAGAGAAGTAATTCATGTATTTTAATTATAAGTTGTTGCTTTCTCAAGATGTTTAACAAAAACTTGCAGACCAATTCAACTAGGAACATGTCAATGTTAATTTTGTTAACCATAGACTCAAATAAATTTTTTTAAAGTTTACACTAATTAATATTTAAACATACTTAAATGCTCACATTAACATTCGTATGCATATTAGTTAATTTTAGTTAATTGAAAAAATAGTTTCATCTCATAATTAATGAACTATGAGAACACTAACTCATGTATTATATTAAAGATAACTGTGAGGTCTCCTCATCTTTCTAATGCAAGATCCTCAACATACTTTTGAATCCTTTTTTCTTTTTCTCAGATACTCATTTGGACTTTATGGATTTTGAGTTTTATCTCACAACTAATTAGCAACTAGAGAAATAACACATGTATTTTATAAAGATGGTTAGTTTATCTAGATGTTTAAAAAAAACTTAATTCAACTAGAACATGTCACATTACCATATTTCTTTAATTTTGTTAACAATAGACTCAAATAAGATGTCTAAAATTTAGACTAAATTAAACACCATGTCACTAAACTTATAATATTAAAAAATGAAACGTGTTAGACGTCATAATCAAAGGAAAGAAATTTATGGACAACAATAATAATAATAATAATTTTGTTTGCATCATAATTGGATTCTTGACCCTAACTCTGAATTGGAGAATCAATTAAAGGCATCCTCCATGATGATGCACGTGCTATCTTTTAAATGATGGCACCCCAAATATTCATAAATAATAAAACCACTCACTAAATCTTTCAAATATTTACTTATGCTTTGACTCTGTTAATTCTCTTTTCCCTTTTGATCCCCATATTCAAAATTGGTAGTAATTGAAGATATTTTTCTAAATATTAATTAGTTTGATTAATTATAAGTTTCGTGATATATATATATATATATATATATATATATATATATATATATATATATATATATATATATATATATATATATATATATATATATATATATATATATATATATATATATATATTGGTATCAATACACGAGACTAATAAATTTCTATACTTTAGAAAGTGACAAATGAATTTTTATACTTTTAATTTCGTATTTAATAAATCCTTGAACTTTCAACCTTGTGTCAAATAGAAATTTCATAAATTTATTAAGCATGCAAAATGAGTAATTTAGGTTTGATTGATAAATCATAAAAACAAAACTTTAGGAATAGAAATAGACTTGCAAATACTTAAAACGACAAATTTATTAAATCTTAAGGACCAAGTTGTTATTTTTTTTAAAAGCTAGGGACTGTAATAGATATTTTAAAAATTTAAGGACAAAAGTAACATACATTTAAAAGTTTAAATATTGAAGGAATATTTTGAACGCATAGGAAATAGAGGGAGGAAAGTTAGATTTAAACCAAATTACTTTTATACAGCATGGGTTGATAGGTGTACTTTATAGTTTATATATTGTCAGATGTTGTTTGGCTATAACATATTATCAAAATTTCAAATTCTAAAAGTTGAGGCCTTATTTAACATTCTTTTTATCTTTTTTATTTCAGATAGTTGTGAATATTGTTTCAAGAAAATAAAAGTATTTTACAGGTATGGTTAATATTATTCGGTTAAATTAAATATAATTTCTCTAAATTTTGACTAAATTTCAATTGTGATTTTAGACACGGTGTACAAAAATATTAAAATTTGAAAGTACAGGTAACATTGTTTACTATTCATTTCAACTCAAGATATAACCTACATCATTTATAAGGTAATTAGCAAAACTAATTCTTATACATTAATTTACGTGAATGTACCGTAAATAATGTCTCTATATCTTTTAATTTTAATACATCAAACCATTTATATCTTAATTTTCAATTCATCATTTTATTTATTTTTTTTTTTTATAAAAATATAAAATTTTAACTTTTTGGAGTCCAAATAAATATATGAAACTTTGTTTTTTTTTTTTGGTAAATGAATATTTGAGATGTTTTTTTAGAATATGTTGGGTAGAAAATCGAGCCTTATACCTCAAAATTTATGTAAGTTAATGTAAATTAAGGTAGGTAGATACCGTTTGAGGTTAGTTTGAAATGTGGGGTGTTTTCTTTAATTTGAGTTTTATTATTATTATTATTATATTTTTTTTATTTTAAAACAAAATATGGTTAGTTAATTCTGTTAAGAAAGGGTGGCCCACCTCCCAGTCTTTGAGGAGACAGAACGTACAAATGGCACCTGAAAAGTGTGTCCACTTGCCCCAACTTTCTTTGTTTTTTTTATTACTCTAATTAGTCCTTCTCAAAACGACATTGTCTTGTCTCTTCACCTCCTAAAAACGACAACAATCTACATACCTGGCAATACAGCTTTGTATCCTTGTCCCTCTCCTCCATTCTCCGGCGACTCCCACACCATCCTTACCGTCGGACTCCCCTGCCGGAATATCCTCCCTCCCACCGGCGACCTCCCCCACGTTGGCGTGTTCCCTGCTGTGTCCATATTCTCGTTGAAATTCGATGCCCGTGGTGTCGGTTGCAGCGAGTATGCATCTGATGACCCATACCCTGATCCCAAGTCAAACGACATGTCGCTGGATTGGTGTGGCCCGTGAAGTTGCATGGGGGTTTTGATGGAGAAGATTTCAACATTGGAGAGATTCGAGGCTCTCGGAGTAATGCCGATAGACGACAGGCCAGAGTCAGGTGCAGATGAAGTTGAACGCCGAATACGCACTCGAATTCGGCCTTGTGTGTCGATTTCTGACTCTGTTAGGAGTTTCTCTCGACCATCGAGAGAAATGACATCAGCATCGACTTCGAATTTAGCTATGGACGCAGCTGTAGGGCCAGGGAATTGGTTTTGTATCAATACAGTTGCAGCTCTATATTCAAAGAGGAAGAGCAATAATGTATACCTACAAAATAAGATGTCAAAATTTGTACTAAAATCTTCATTTTAATTTTTGTAACATCATGACATAAATATAATTGAATCATGGACACCCATTGTACGCAGTATAATAATTACACACACACCACACGAGTGTGTATATACCAAAAATTATATTTTTCTACCTTAAAAGTACAAACATCTAAAGCAATTAATGAAAAATCCAGTACTGTAGTGTAGTCTCAAAACAAAAATATAAAATTGTCTAAACAAACAATAGGCCCACAACCTTTGTTTTCCAGCCAATATATCTAAATTCTTCTTCAAGTTTCATATATAAATAAAAAAAATCAAAACTTTAAACTAAATTTTTTATTTTTCTTCTCCATCAACTAGCCAAATTTATTCTAGCTTGGAAGAGGCAGTCTATATATCTCAACGTTAGTAAACATGAGGTTGAGAGAGGTTTTTATCCACGACGGCCAATATATACCTTCGAGAAAGCATGCCTTTCCCAACAAAATATTGTGCATCAGGCATCAGGAGTAGCTGAATTTCTTGTAGTGAAAGAAAGACTTGATGATACTTCTCCATTTAATTATATAAAATCATCCATCACATTACGTTCTAGTTCACTAAATAATTCAAAAAAAAGTATTAAACAACAAACAATATAAGATTATCGGCCACATTGTTCCAATGGTACGAATCTCGAGAAGAACAAAAACAAAGATGAATGGATGTAAGGAGGTAGGAAAGGAAAAAAATTATATACCAAATGATGCATTGAAGAACAACAAGTTGGACCATGAGGGGCTGAGTGAAATCACCATACATAGCATTGAGAAGAGGGATCCCCATAACCAAAGTGTTAGGCAAAGTAGCCAAAGAAAAGAGAGTGATGACCCAATCCAGCCGCCTGCCGCGGCGGTTGCCGGAGAAGAAAACAGCCCAAAGAGAGAGCAAAAGCAAAACAAAAACCTTAGAGAAAGTATCAGCCAATATAAATTCGGTGTTCATCTGAAAAGGGTTGTTCTGAGAAATGAAGTGGAAGGATAGTATCGGCACCGCGAACACCGCCACGAAACGGTTGATTCCGGCGCATTGCTCCACCGTGAAAATCTTCCACCACTTCACGGAACTGTAAGCCACCAGCATTGCAAAGTACAGTGGAACCATCGCACACATCACCTTGTAGAAATCTTCCACTGTTATCATTTTTTTTTTTTTTTGGGTTTATTTTTTATCCCTATGTGATGGGAGGAAGAGTTGTGATGATTTTATAAAGGTGATTAATGGGCGAAATTACCCCTCCATGAACAGTAAATTTTTTGGAGAGTTGTCTTTTCTGTCTTTTCGATGTGGACCCTCAATCATGGTTCGTCAAGATAGTGCCACTTTAGCTATTTCAAAGTTTTGGTTGGACTGAATACTCAATTATATTCAACTTTACATGCTTTGATATTATATTAAATAAATATAAAATATTTTAAATATTTTTAATATGAGATACTCAATATCTTCAATATCTTCCTTTGATGTGCTTCATTAAATTCAACTATTCTTTGGAGTAAATATGTATATATTTTGTTGAAAACTAATTAACAATAAGAAAAGTAATTCACATATATTTTAAAAATTATGAGGTCCCTCCATCTTTCTAATGAAGGATATTAACATAGGTGTTGAGGGTTGTTTTGGGTTATTAATAAATGTCGAGTTTTCTTAATGATAAATTTAAATGTAATGCTTGGATGCATCCTAAGATACACTTACATATACATTCCACTCTCATCACTCATGCAAATAATGAATTAAAATATTTAAAAAATGAAGTAAGAAGAATTTTTTATGTGACAAATTGTGATGGGACAATTTGATCGGATGAACAAAGATATATGCAGCCTGAGATGCATCTAA
Organism: Citrullus mucosospermus; assembly: GCA_030954485.1. Classification (NCBI taxonomy): domain Eukaryota; kingdom Viridiplantae; phylum Streptophyta; class Magnoliopsida; order Cucurbitales; family Cucurbitaceae; genus Citrullus; species Citrullus mucosospermus. The sequence continues at coordinate 9,004,559 of CM062063.1, read as the reverse complement.
ATATTTTTCTAAATTTAAATGTAGAAAATATAAAGATGGAGATGTGTGGTGAAGAAAATACTTGCCAATGCATAAAAATCAAGTCATAGAAACTAGTCTCCTCTTAGGTTTATCTTGACTTTTCTCATATCTTTATTCATGCCACTCTCATCACTTAAAAAAAAAAAAATAAAAAATAAAATAAAATATTTCAAACAAGAAGTAAGGATAAAAATATATCGGGATGCATCTCAAGCTGCATACATATTTGTGCAATCAATCCAAGTGCTAAATCAAAAGTTTTCATATGACACTTTTTTTTTTTCAAAAGATTTTTTTATAAATATAATCTTTTTACTATTTGTAATTATTGTAGGAGATGTATGAAGATGAATGTAATTTGGATTGCATTCTTAGAATAATTTAGTGCATTCCAAATTATGATTAAACAATTTGATAAAATGCATAAAAATAGGTGTAGCCCAACATGCACCTAAATATTATTAATTGAATACTAAAAGTATGCCCTATCAAAAAGATAGGAGGAGTTGATTAAACAATTTAGTTATTATTACTAACTAGTGTATGGAAAATATCGTCCTCATTTAATTATACATATACTTGAAACACGATAGTCAATTATGTGCTACGAGTCAATGTACTAGGTAGTAATTATTGTTACATATATTTTGCAAAGGATTATTATTATATAAAATAATGTATGATTGATTAGTTAATTTAGATCAGCTTGATAACTTTTCTTGCCCACAATACTATTACCATAAATAATTAGATAGCATCTATATTTTGTTATAGTATAATATATGAAATTTATTTGCCGAAATTGGATTTCTACCTATATATATATATATATATATAAAAGAAGAATTAAGATAGAAAGATAGTAAATTGTGGAGTTCGGGATATTTGCTATACTCTACCAAATCAAGTTAAGAGAGTCTTCCATGGGAGACAGTGAGAATAAGCTACCATAAAAAGAAAAACAGAAGTAAGTGCATGTTGGAGAGTGATATATCTTGAAATTGTTAAAATTATTTTTGTTATATTCAAAATCAATGTATTTAATGACTCAAAATTAATTTAGTGTTTAATTTTACACTTTTGAATGCAATTTTTATGTCATCAAAATTAGTTTTGAATATTAAAAACATGTTCTAAAACAATTTTAATCATTTTAAAATCAATCCTAGTTAACATCCCCTAAGAAATTTCTATATACTAATTGGTTGATGATCTATGCCAAGGGAATGAGTTGCTCCTTATATAATGGTATGTCAAAAGTATCCATGTCGACAAGCTAGGAGCTTGATAATATTGGGTAATGAGAATTGATCTTAGATGGGAAATGGCTTAAATCTATATCCGGTGATATGCACATTGATGACGACTTGGGGGCAACACCCCAAAACCCTAAATTGTATATCCATTATATGTTATTTACGATTTTGGGCCTAGGATTTAGAGGGATATCATATATATAAACCCCTAATCCCATTGGCTCCTCTGTATTCTGCTCTCCCTCTGTCCTTGGACGTAGCTAACACTATGTTATAGTGAACCACATAAAATCTCTATGTTGTTCTTTCCTGTTCATGTTTTGCTTGTCAATTTAGTTTCTATCATAACAAATCCTATGACTCCTTACCCACAATCCTATTTAACAATGTGAGTAATTAACGATCTTGTAAGGTTAGATATTGTTAGATTTTGACAAAATATTAGAAGTGCAGTTGTTCCACATAAAAAATGTTATTCAAGAAAGCGATAGGCTCCAAGAAATATTATAAAACAAGACTATAACTTTAATTTTAAATTGTCCTAGTTAGAAATATTTTAATTAAGCTTGAATTTTGGTTAAATTTCCTTTTGTATTCTCTAGTTTAAGAGTGGGGGAAAGAGTCTAGTGGTACAAAAATTTTAAGAGGGTGTTTTTGCAATTGTGATGTGGGAGAGAATTTTGATTATAACAATTTTTTACATAATGCATTTTTCTTTCTGGTTTAGTTTTGAAGTTTTCTACCTAAATTATTATGTTTCTTAGTTTTGTTTTATTTTAATTTCTCTATTATTATTTATTATTATTATATTTTTTTATTCCTATAACAGTAGTGAGAGAGGTTTTTTTCCCCTGATAGCTATGCCAAAAATTCTGAGCTTATTTGGAATTTAACTTTATAAGTGTTTTTTTTGGTAAGTAGTTAAAAAGTTATTGTAAACAAACTTTAAATGTAGTAGACAGGACAATGATTCTCTTTAAAATAAAACAGAATGGACACACTTGATGTCTAAAGATGTGTTGTTTTGGTCTATGCTAAACATTGGACTCAATGCCAAATTTAACCAGGTCAGTTCCTAATGGATATTTAATTTGGTTATATTGGTGGGGTTATCTCTACACAAACTATAACCATAACTAAATAAATTAAATTAAATGAGCTTATTAAATGCAATGAGACAATGAAATGCTTAATTAGCACACAATGGAATAAAAAGAACAAAAGTTAAAACAAAAGAATCTTTTTGTTTAAAGGTCTTTGAGTCTTTTAAAGAGATGTTTTTTTGTTTAAAGTGTAAGACCTTTTCTAAATTGCACAAATGTATTTGTTTCTTTTTTTTTGCAGCTTTGTGTAAATTATGAAAGCAAAATGACAAAGAAAACAACATTTTTGGACCTGGAAAAATGCCTGGTGGGGACTTTCTTTTCCTCCTTCAGCATGCAAAAATGCCCACACACATATATAAAGTACTCCTTTTAAATATAGCAAAAATAACTAAAATATTTATAAATATAATAAAATTTTACTATCTATCTGCGATAGACCACGAAAATCGCGATAGACTACTATCTAATAGACTGTGTATTTTGCTATTAATTATAAATATTTTCAGCATTTTTGTCATTTAAGATAATTTTCTATATATATATATATTTCACTCATTTTTAGCAACTCTTTTTCATTAATTTAGCATCACAATTATTTGATTCTCACTTGGAGGCTTATAAATTTGTTAGAACACACAATAAGTAGAAATCAATATTAATATTGGGAAGGAAATGCAATTGTAGGATTTGAGCACTAGACCACTCTAATACCATGTTAAATCATCGATTGATCTAAAAGCATACATATTTTATATTTGACATGTTACTTGACATAGTTAATGCAATTAAGATCTATGGTCAATAGATAATATTTTTAATGCATAAAAAACTAACACAAAAACCTAAATCAAACCATCAGAATCGACCTAATCAAATGTAAACAACTCTATATCAAAATGAAACAACAAACAAAGCAAGTTCCACCATGACACAATTAAAATGATCATCGTATATTAGTTGCATAAATGATATACTTTATATAAAGTATACGACCAATTTATTGATATACCGAAAATATAAAGTATATCAATTGACTGATATATCAAATATAATGTATATCAGATATACACATTGATACACAAATGAGGGTAAAATTGGAATAATAAAAAAAAAAAATTAGATTTAAAATTTTTGCTATGTTTTCAATTTAAAAACCATTGCTAGATTTGCAAATACTCTTATATTTTTTTTTTGTTGCCCATTACAATTTTCCTACTTTTTTTTTTTTTTTTTAGATTTCAAAATTTGACTTGATTTTTACATACATTAATGGAAAACAAATAACAAAGAAAAAAAAACTTAGAGGCTAATTTTTAAAATCCAAAAATAAAAGAAAAAAACAAAAATTTACTAAATGGGTTTTAATTTTTGAATTTCACCTTTGCATTAAATAAAATTAATCATTGTCATCAAATTCTTTTATTTATCATTCAAGAAAAAATAAATCAATTTTTAAAACTTGATGTGTGACTTTACTACACATGAGACCTAAATGAGATATCTCTATTTCAAGATTCTATCAAAATTTTGCTAAAAGGATGAATGACAGACTACAATTGTTTTTATATGGATTATTGGGAATAGATGAAAGTGTGGGTAAAAAATATGGCCCAAGTGTTTAGCTATAAGGAGATGATTCAGTAGATCATCTTAAGAGAAGTGTTTTATTTGGCAAAGTATAGTGGCTGACCCATAGACTCGATCATAAGAGCTAAATAGATCAATTCTTATCATAAGATTAACAAGAACCATTAAGGCCGACTTTTAGGATCGGTCATTAAAGTTAAAAAAGACATAGAGGTTGACTATGTAGATTTTATGGATGTCCGCTCATGGGTCGGTCATGAGAGAAAAATAATACTTAAGTATTGAGGCAAACCCCCATAGGATCGAATGTGGAGTTGGTGGGTTAGTCATGGAGGCAGAATTATATGCTTGGTTGTTTAACTTCTACAATGTGCTTGGATCATCTAGTGAAATAATTCCAACAATTCGTAATGGTTAGTAACAACATATTTGAGTAATGATACTAGAAATTATTAACCAAATAATCATTATGAAACTATATTTTTGTATAACTAAAAAGGCTTGATACATTGAACTTACACAGAAAGTACTATGAGTTCTCCATTTCTCTTAGCTCTCTAAATTATTATTGCTTTTGATCGTCCAATTGTTTTGGTGGCAAAACATCATATAGATGCAAGATTATCTCTCTATTATGTATGGTGATTGTCAAATTTCTCTCAAATATTACAAACTTACAGTTGGTATCAAATTTTGGTATCAACAAACTAGAACAAACATTTAAAAATTGGACCAAGACACAAAAGTTTAGACACTAGAGTAAGATTTAAACTTAAAAAATAAAAGCATTAGCTTGAAAGCAATTGTTTTGAAAAATATTGTTTCCTAAAAGGGTAGGTTTTGGAGTAAAAATAAATAAAGAAGTTATAATAAAAAGATTCTTTTTTCCCCCTTTATTTGCAGAAGCAGGTGCAGTTGCAGATGGTGATGAAACAATAGTGTTCTAATGTGGGAAAAGAATTGTTGTACCAAGCTCTTCCCAACAATTATCTCAGGTTTTATTTTTAAAATTAATTATTATTCATCTCATTTGTAGTTGTAGAAAGGAAATTGATATGAAGAGAATAAAAAAGAAAGAATTAATATTATAGTAATTGATTAAGAATAGATATCAATAAGGAAGACATTTGTTAAGTCAATTGATGAAACCATCAACAGTAGTCAAAGACTAATTAACAAAGTGGGATACTTGATTTCAAACTTTTCATTTTACTCATTTTATTTATTTATTATTAAGTTTGTTTTCAAGTATTTCAATTTAAACCTTCTTTTTCATTTTAATAATTAATATTAATATTAATGAGAATGTGAAAGTGAAAGGAGGAGGTTATTAGTCCATAAATTAAATTCCACATGACCATTTTCAGAAGAATTTTGTCTTAAAGATATATATTTTAGTTCTTTTCAACCAAATCATACACTTTTAAATATGTAATAAATTGTTTCTTTATAACAAAAGGAGCAGTAAAGGTTGAAAAAAATTACACAAGGGAACAAGAACAGATATTTTATGGTAATTGGCTGAATATCAATTTTCCTACCAATACTTTAACACGGTGAATTCCGACCAATTTACTATTTTTTTATTTATTTATTTATTTTTTTTAAATTTGCCACTATAGCAAAAGATTTAAACTTGATTTCCAATTTCTTTTTTATTATCATTTTGTCTTTGTCGGTGTATCAACACGTATATCAATAGTATATTCAATATATTTTATATTATGTACATCAATTAATTGATGAATGACCATATGCGAAATATAAAGTATATACTAAAGTATATGTCATTAATATACCAAATTTATCAGTCAACGTGTGCTTGTGAATCTATTGTTATTTGTGGACTTAAATTTGCATATTTCTTATTCATTTGTTTTGGAGTATTATTTTTCTAGTACAATATATATCATCAACTAATAATGATTCAATTCATCGTATTGGTGATCATTTTGATTATTAGAGTACTTTAGAGGGTACGTTCAATGTAAGTATTAACCTCAATTGTCAAACATAAAAAGGAGGACCTTGAAAATAAATGATACCTTCACAATGGGCAAGTTGACAAAGACCAAACATAACTAAAATGCACTTTTAATGAAAAGTTACATAATTGAAAACAAGTTTAAACAGAACTAAACATGTCTCCAAACGCTCGGAAAGGCGATTCCAACACGATTTCTACATTGTTTAGAAACCAGTCTTTTTCTGGTGGGTGATTAGTTCATTCACACCACGCGTAGTACTATGAAACATTAATGTATCGTGGTTGTAGTTTATCAACAATCATTCAATAGTATATCATCACTTATTCTAAATACAATTTCAAGTATATAATATTGGTATATCAGTAGTATATATATTAACACTCATTTAAAATTCATCCTAATATGACATTGATGTTTCCATAGTTATCTCAGCACTTACTCCAAAAACATTTCAAGTATATCATTTTAGTACATCAATTGTGTATACAGTTAAAAGATACCATTTCAATTATATCATTAGTATATTAGTAGTTTATTAACACTCATTCAAAATTGTATAAAGTATAATGTTAATATTTCAATAGTATATTTGTACTCATTCAAAATGCATTTCAAGTATATCATTAGTATATTGGTATTCATGATTAAAAATACAATTTCAAGTATAGACTGCAAAGGATATATCAAAGTTATACTTAATTTTGAATGAGTATCGATATACTTTTGTGGATATCAATTGCTACGATACAAAATATAATTATATTTTAGATATACTATTGATATTTGATTGATCTATGAAATATAGAGTATATCAAGTATATACTATTGAAATATGAAATATAAATTATAGGTTAAATTATTGCAAATTTGATTATCTACTTTGGAGAAATTAAAGTTGAATTTAGTTTATGTGGCTTGATAAAATCTTCGTAAATAGTCCTTACGTAATTTGGATTTTTCTAGGTTATTCTTGGCTCTATAATACCCTAGATACTTCTATGAGTATATGTTTTTAAAAATATTTCTTGAAGCATAAAAAAAGACTAAGGGGTTGTTTGGTGTGCTAAGTTGGATTCATATGTTTGGAGTTTATATGCATGGGAAGTTTATATGTATGTGGAGTTCATATGACTAAGTTTTTAGTGTTTTGGGTGTTGAGTTCATATGTTAGGGATATCTGATGCAGTTTTTTTCACATAAATAATCTATTTTTATGATGATTATTTTTGTTTGAAAACATTTTAAATTCAATAATTGTTATACATTTTTTAATAAACTATAAATTGTACCTTATTTTATTATTTTTTAAGCACACATGTCTTATTGAGAGTTTTGGGAAATGAGGTTTAGGGTTTACTTTTGGATCATGCATTTCAATTTTTTTTAATTTAAATAGTCATTTTACAAATTTGTACATGTGACATTTCTAGTTAAATCATTTTTATTTTAACACTTTTGATAAAAACTTTTAAAATAAAAACACTCATGTGTCTAACTATTTTTTCTTAAAATTGATTTTATATATAAGTTTGTTTGGTTTTTTACATGATAAAAGTGATTTTATTAATGTTAAATTGCTGTAAAAAATGATTATAAAATACTACAAACTAATGTAAAAAACTGGGAGTTCAAGGTTTTGATGTAACTTATGTACTTTTGTGCCAACAAAAGTTATTTTTATTAACAATTTTGTGTGTCAACTTAAATGTAAACACTTATTGATGTTTTATATGTATTTTTAAATTAATAGTTATTTTTAAGGTTTAAATTAAGGTTTTATTGATGGTTTTATGTCACGAGCATCAACAAAACAAAAACTCATGTGTCAACAAAGCCCAAGTTTTGTAATAGTCATAATTTAAAATAATGGTCGTCAAAGTTGGTGGAATAGTCGTTGTTGTCTAAGGTGGTCAGAGTTAATCGTCGACAATGGTGGTTGGATGTTGCTATATTTGACTGCAGGCGATAGTCATCGGAGGTGGTCACCAGAGTTGGACGTTGGAGGTAGCTGCCAAAGTTGGCGACCGGAGGTGGTTGTTGGAGTTGGACCTCAGAGGTGGTTGCCGGAGTTGAGCAATGAGGCATCATTGATGATGAGGGCTAGTGCATTGTTTGTGGAGACATGATATAAAATGTTGTTGACACACAAAGTTGACCTCCCAAACATTGAGTTGAGTTTATATCTCAACTCATCTTATCACATCTTCTCACCCTAAACACTCTCTAAGATATTTCTAGATCTTTCTCCTTCATATTTATTTACATACTTTAACATAATTCTAGAAAAAACTATTATAAATACTCCAAATCTATTATAAATACTTCGAGAAGTTTTCTAAAATTGTTAGTGTTACCTCCAACTTTAAATTGCCTTTATTGCAAGTGGATTTTTTCTTTGTTTGAATTGTTGTACATTAGAAATCTTGTTTCTCCTCTCTTTACTAATTCTTTCATTGTAATACAAACAAAAATTGAATTGAAATAAATTAAAATAAAAAAAATATATATATATATATCCACTATTTATCCCTATTCTACAAAACTTATGTTTTACACTTATTTTGCAACAAATAATATTATGATTTCATTACTGTTAATTAACTTTCACTTATAAGGAGGGTATTCAATATATTGAAGCAACTTGGACTCTTCTTTTTGTATATAGTTTATTACGTTCAATTTTTTTTCTTTACTTCATCACGGGATGGAAGATTGAATCATTAATCTTTGAAATAGTAATTTATATCATTATTCACTTAACTATTCTCAAATTGGTTTATGTCATCTAAAACTTCAATTTCAAGAGTTTTGGTGTACCAAAACAAGCAGGAGTTAAAGTTTTGAAAAAGTCTAAAAGAAGGAACTTTTTTGCCATAGAGAAGTCTAAAATGTGTTATATTTTGTTCCTTCTAAGTTGTATTTTTGGTAAGATCTATCTAACTTGTTGAAGTTTGTATTTAGTTTTTATATCCATTGTTTGATTTTTTTTCCTTCCTATTTTGACTTGTTCTACCTTAGCTAAACCTAAAGTGGTTATTTGTGTTTATGTTTTAATACTTTGAACCATCATAGTTTTCTTAGGTGATCAGAAATTAGAATTTTGACAAAATTAAAAAAAAAAAAAATTATTCTCATCCTCCATTAATTCTTGTTTTAAGTTCTAATTAAATCAAAGCCTTGGTAAGAACTCTCAATTAATGAACTAATTCAACCCTTCTAGAGATTGATTAAACTTAATCTTCTCTTTTATATTTACTTTAGTCAAATTTATAAATGACTGAAATTGTATATAAACTGAACCAACAAAAAAAGAGAAAAAAATTAGCTTTAATTTCCCATTGCTTTAAACTTGACCAGATATAGAAATTAAAGCCAATGCACGAAGACTGAAGAAATAATTTAACCCTAAAAAACTATGAACTATTAAAGTAAATAAAATTCAAAGTCTTTTAAATTTATTAAAATAATATTGGGTCAGCATAAATTAAGGTTGAATTTTTAGAAGAAAATTTAACCAGAGAAACTATTAATTTGATCATATGGAGGAAGATATTCTGTCAAAAGGGTTGATTGTATGTTATAAAAATATACCTATAATAGAATGTTTAATACCATTATCACTAACTAAATTTGATTATTTCCTCCATATTTGAATTTTTATTTTGTAAAAAATTAAGGATGAACATAACTCAATCCTAGTGATCTACATAGGCATCAACATTTAAAATTTTGATATGCTATCTATTTATCCATCATTCCAAATGTTTAGTTCCATTTCTTTTAGTTGTTTCAGAAAAGAAGAAAAAAAAATTCCATTTGTTAGCTACTCCTAAGTCCTAGTGATCTTTTCCTTTAATATTTTCTTTAGGGTTGAATTATACAAATAACTCCATCACATTCTTCATCAAAAACGAAGTTACAAAAGTACCCCCTTCTGCAGCCTTTAATAGAATAACAATTTCTTTTAAGTTTGGATAAGAGTTGCTCTAATTTCCTTACATTTTCAAAGTCAGATAAGATCTGAATGGTATTGGAACTGCCCCCAGCTTTGAACAGCACAACTAGAAAATAGTATTTTGATGACTTCAAGGGTAATTTAGTATATTTATCAAATGAAGACAACTACAAAAATAGTACTTTGATGACTTCAAGGGTAATTTAGTATTTTTCAAATGAAGACAGGTTATCTAATAGAATGGAATTTATAATATATTACAAAGATGAAAGTTTATCCTTTTCCTATTAAAAAAAAATGTCACAGATAAGAAAGGATAATTCATGGAAAAATGAAAAACCAGTAGAGCAAGTAAGCTGTAACTAATGTTAGATAATTAGAATCAAACATAAAACTATTTTCCTTTCACACACACACACAAGTATTGAAGCTAAACAGATACAACAACATATGCCATACACTGTAAGTTGTTGGAGCTGTGAATGATACAATTTCTTTACCTCCATGCCGAAGTAACAACCAAGCTTTTCTCTTCCCATCCAAAATGAACTGTGCCCATTTCCTCATACATCTTGAATCTGTCACAATACTCCTCGATCAGTTTGCGAATCGGGTCGGTCACATTTTTGCTCATTGAACAGGAAGTGAAGCCTGCCATCGTCATTCTTGCCCGCCATTTCCCGGCTACTTCGTATCTCTCTACTCTTTCCTCACCTTCACAAGCTACAATGTTGACTATGTCCTTTGCCAAACATTGCCTTTCTACATTTATTCTGTCTTGACTATCTCTTGGGAGTGTTGCATCAAGGGAATTGTAAACAGCTGCGTAGTAGTTATAGGCTTCGACAAATCTTGAAAAGAATGGGGTGGTGTTTGTGTTCATGTCCTGTTCGACGACTGTTACTAGTTTTGGGTTCAAGCTCTTGACCATACGGAGAAGCCTGTCTCGTAGATTTACGGTTGAAACGCTTTCATCTGGCATGTGGTGAAGCAAGAAAGCAAAGTTCACTATGAGTGCTTCTCCAGGCCGGGAGGCGAGCATTGAGGGAGTAACATCAGAAGCATTTGAGGGAATCGCTCGAAATTCAAATGGCACCCGCAGTGCTTTTGCTAGTTGCTCGAGTCTTTGTCCAATGTGCCTAAGACCTCCAACGGGGCGCTGTACTGATTCGGGGTCGTCAACCCCTGTTAACCTCAAGTGTGGTGGCTTACCTGGCTGAGCTGCTAGCATCTGAATCAATTTTATGTACTGAGTTCCTTGGCTTACATCAAAATCGATTACGTGAATTTTCTTCTCATCTTTCGCTGCCTCAATAATGGCACAATTTGCAGCCATAAAGCCAAATTTGAAACACGGGCAGACCTCGAAAAGGATTTGCATAGCTGCAAGACGGTCGGAGGAAGGTGGTTCCTTGCATCTCAAAGCTTTATAAAGACATTTTCCTGATTCCAACAACCGAGCCGCAAGACCTTCCACCATATATGCAGCAATCCTCTGTGAGGGATCTCCCTGAACAGAGACCATACCTCGGAGCTGTTCTATCATGGCTCTCGCTTCTTCGAAGTTCTCCTCTGAGATAGCAAAAGCACATTCTAAAAGCATTTGTCTGGGATTCTGTGAAGATATCTGAGATGCATCCTTATTGCTGCTGATGGTACTGAAATTAGAATCTGTCGACGAAGATTCCTTTGGTGAGTCATGAAGTAGTGCATCTTGAATCGAATTTGCCCATTCGCTATCAATTTCCATGCTCTGGCCGTTAGCAAGCATCTCAACATCGTAATCTGCAGCATCCGGGTCACCCAGCAGATCTCTCTCCAATTCTTGCAACTTCAGTCTCACTTGATCATCCTCAAAATCAAGTTGGTCTGGACTTGTACTCTCGAGGCAAGCTGAGTCTGAATTTGATTGACAAGCATCAAAAAGTGTAAATGAATCGCACAAGGGGGATAGAGAATCAACCCAAGCGTTGGGGTGACAAGAATTGGTAGAAATTCCTGAAATCGATGGCTCTTCTATCGGGAAGTCGAGGAAATACTTCTCATAGCTCTCACTGCAATATGTATCATTCATATACATCGTTCTATGTTTTTCAGAGCCAAATCTTTGTGTGGATAAGTCAGGAGCATTATTTGTTCCCTTCAACGAGTAAAGCTTGCGACTTCCATATGATAATGGAGATGGATCAGATGGCCTAACTAACGACATCGTTTTCTTAATCCTAACTCTGCTTTTTCAGGAAGACCAATTTCACACCATAGATTCTCCACCCTTGTTGGAAGCTCTGAAAACACAAAACATGTAACTATAAATCACAGCTTACTAACAAACAACAAATCCAAATAAACTATCAACCATTCAATCAAATTCTCAATCAATTCCTTGAGAATTTGCCGCCCAAAGAGAGGAACATATATAAGTGATAAGTCAACCAATTATACAGAATCAGAGCCATATTTAATAGAACAGATTAAAGCTGGGACTCTACCTTTCCTTTGAAATAATGTGAAAACACAGAGAAACAAAGGTCAAATTGAAGTAAAATTAACTCAAACTTGGAAATTTCTTCTTAGCGTTAATTTTAGAAATCTAAGAATCCAGTTCACACAACAAAGTTATCATTCAAATCCCTGTTATAAAATTACCAAGTATGCCTCAGAGCATGATGAACATTTGGCTGAATAAATCTCCATCTAATGAAGCTTATTAAGAAGTTTTACGGAGAAAAGGGTTAAAAAAAAAAAAAGCAAAGGAATGAGAGCTATTTTGTCATAGATTTCAAAGTAGAAAGAGGAAAGAAGTTCCAAAGAGAGAGAGAGAAAGAATATCTCAAGGATTAAAGCCAATTGATAAGAATTAATTTAGATAATAAACAAGATTACTTCTCAATTTTAGCCTATGAGTTTATGCAGTAATCACTAATCAGAGTGGTAAAAGAAACAAAATCTTGATGAAAGAACAAGACAACACAACAACCCCAAACAAAGAAGAAGATGATGAAGAAAATTCAAGCATACAAGCAAAGAATTCCAAGAATCAGAAACAAACCAATGAATTTAAGACAAATACCTGAAACAGGGCTCTCCTAAAAGCACTTGAAACCACTCAAAATCAACAAAATTAACATCAAAAGCGACTACAAAAGAAGTAAAAAGCCTCAATCGATAGAACCCAGAAGCCAAAATGAAATTCCCCCTTCTGGGTTTTCAATATCTCACCCCTTTTGACACAAAGAATGTAAACCCTCGATAAAAAGACACAAAGAAAGTGAGGAAAATATAAGAAGAAATCAACCAATAAAATCAGGAAAAAGAAAAAAACCCAAAACAAAAATTCAGAAGACGCGAAAGGAGGAAAAAGAAAAAAGGGGAGTTTCTTGGTAAAGAGGATCAATCTTCTGGAATTCCAAAGTGGGAGAAAAGTAGAAGAACTCACCTTAATATATGAAACTGAAAGGGAAAATTCTATAGACTCGGAGAAATTTCTTGGGGTTCAATTGGGTTTTTGGATGGATTGGTTTGGTGCTACACCAATTTTTGTCTGACTAAAACAAATGGTTGAAAAATATCATATCATGCCTACAAAATGCTGACGGCAGAGCCATGGATGAAATGTGCCTTGTTCTTGAAACTCAATCCTGACCATTGGGTTTTTCTTCGATTAGATCAACGATGCAAAGCTCAAGACTTTTTTTTGGAGTTTAAAAGAGACTGATTTTGCAAAAGGCTTCATTGGGAAAGTTTTGGGGTTGGATAAAAGTGAAATAGCGTACGGAAATAGTTTTTAGAGAAAGTTGTTAAAGAAATAGGATGATTTTATCAAAAAACTATATTAGTGAAAAATAAAAATGTTATCCACCCAGATATGTTTCCTTTACCCTTATTAATATTTGGCTAAAAATGACATTTTATCTAATAAACTTTAAAGATTGATCAATTTAGTCTCATATTTTTAATTTTATAATAATTTAATCCATAGTGTAAAAAATATCATTAAACTTGCTTGTTTTTCTTTTTTTTTCTTTTCTTTTTTAAGAAATTTGATTAAATCCTAATAGTATTTTTTAAGATAGAGACTAAATTGTTACAAATAAATGTAACGACTAAAGTGATACTTAGGAACTAAATTATTACAAATTTAAAAATATCAGGACTAAATCACAACAAATTAAAGTTTAAACTATCTATAAATGGCCATATTTTTATTTAATCCTAATTAAAGTTTTATTAAGTTTAAATCTCAAGAGAATTTCTTTTAAAAATAAAGACATTTTTTTTTTAGACTAGGTACAATTAAAAACTATGATTGACAATAGAGTTGTTTTCAAATATAGCAAAATGAGTCAACTTATTTACAAATATAATAAAATGTCGTTGTCTATTAGTAATAGTTACTCCTGCTCCTTACCGATACGAAGGGACGTTAATTGAGGTATAAACTTCCAATTTTCATCCATCCTTTTAAAATTGTTGGTGAAGGCAAAATTGAAACCAAAAATCGATTAAGAGTAAATGAACCAGCATGACATATGTTGGTCCATAGAATTTATATAACCATTTGCTAATACAATTGGCAGCATGGAGTTGTTTATATATATATATATTTGTCATTTCGTCATATCATATAGCACTTATTGAAAAATAATATTATCATGGACGATTTATTAGGAGTCAAAAAAACATTTATTTCATAGAAATATGCAGTTTGATATGACTTGTCCAGGTCTATGAGAGCAGTTATTAATTAAGATAGCATGAGATTGGATAACCTTATTAATTATCATCTTACATAATTCATTAGCACATATCAAGTTGTAGTTTATTTGGTAGGTGTGGCTAATGAATTAGTATTTTATTTGAAAGGGAATGATTTGTTAAAAAAAGAAAAGAAAAATGGTTATTATCTAAAAATGGCTCTTAAATAGTATTTTATTGAAAGATTTAGAAGTGGTTGAAGTATACCAAAACTTGTATGTAAAAAGTGTTTAGAGTTGTACTAAATGAAGTTCCTCATATGTGTGTAATATTGTTACCGCCGTTTGTTCAAACATATGGTTTTGGGTAATTGAAGGAAAATAATTGTTTAGAAGGTTGTGGTGTTAATTTAGGAAACAACCGGCATGTATACGATCTAGCGTGGTGATATCGTTTTTGATCAATTGTTCTTTTATGGTGTAACAAATTTATTCGACGTCTTATTTTTACAAATTGGAGGTATTTTGTTCTAATGGTTGTCAAATCTCGTACTTCCAAATCTATCAAACTTGGAACCACTCAATGGATTCATTTTCCGTCGCTAGTCCTATAAACTTCTAATTTTTTTCCCTTTTTTTTAGCAATTGAAGGTCACATTGATCTCAATAAGCTCAAGAAGGACAACAAGATGATATGTGGTCATCTCTTCAACCACATGAATGGATTTTATTTGATCTGCTCATTGTCCAAAAATTTTCAAAGGTTATTTGGGACACTCTAAAGTCTAGGTATGACATTAATGGTGTAGACAGAAAAAATTATATTATCAGCATGCAGGTGGCTGTAGTTTCAAATGATGGATGAAAAATCAATCATGGACCAAGTTCACGAGTATGAAAATTTGGTGGCTAACCTATTGAAGGGCATGAAGATGTGAGATTCCTTAGGCAAATGTGTTGTTGGAGAAATTTCCTCCTTAGTGAAGTGAGTATTGCAGCCATATAAAATACAAGAAAAATGACCTAACTTTTCTGGAGTTGATCAACCATATACTCCTTAAAAAAGGCAATAGGACAAAAAGATAAGTTGATGTTTGGATCTTTAAATTTGATACGGTTAATGTTAATTGTGTTGAGTCCTCTATTGCAACAAAAGACAAATTAAAACATAAAGAAAAATAGATTGCTAAAGACAGATCACAGTAGAATAGAAGACATCAACTTAAGGCTATCAATGGAAGAATTGAGAAGTTCAAGTGCATATTTTATGTATGCAGAAATCAGAATACAACTCCTATCAATGCATATAAATTTGGTCTCTTTCTAAGTTTATTGATAGGGGTGAGCTTAGGATTGTATTTCAGATTAACAAGGTTATCAAAAAAAAAAAAAAAAAAAAAAAAAAAAAAAAAAAAAAAAAAAAAAAAAAAGGTGATTTTTCCAGGAAGAGGTATTTAATTGATTTCTAAACACTATTTTCATTTTTTCCTTTTATAAATGAAAGTACTTTCTCGCATTAGTTATATTATATTTTATTAATCTATTAATGTGTGGCGTGATAGACTAGAATATGTGTGAATGTTGCATCGATTAAAAGGTATATGAAGCTTGAAATCTTATTAATACATTTGAATAGCATGAAAGTGGTAAATGTTATGTTTGTGTAGAAGTAAAATTTCCGAAAAAGTCTTTTAAACCTGTCAATACTAGATCTACAAAATTACTAGAGCTAGTTCATTTTAATTTGGTTGATTTCAAAATCATTGAGAAAAAAGGTTGGTAAAAAAAAAAAAAAAAATCATCTTTCTTTTGTTGATAATTTTTTCTAGATTCACGAGAATTTACCTCCTAAATCAAAAGATGAAGCATGTAGTATATTTTGAAATACAAAGTTGAAGTAGAAAATCAATTGGATAAAAAGACTAAAAGATTAAGAATCAATAAAACTGTCGAATATTGTGATAAATCTCTAAAGAAGTGTTTATGAATTAAACGGTATTATCCATGAAAAGGTTACTATATCATCTCCTCCTCAACGAAATGTTCGTATAGATGGACATTAAAGAAAATTTTGAAGACTATGTTATTGATCTCTAAGTTATTTGATTAATTTGCAGTGGAAGTGTTTTGTACATGCTTTATTCTGAGTCAGTTTTCTGACCGAGAGTTGGAGAAAGACATGATACGAATTTAATAAAAGTTATAAACCTAATCTAAGTTATTTGAAAGTATTGAGGTGATCTTGGTAGCAATTAAAGGATGAAACAAATTGGTTTTTTTTTTTTTTTTTGGTAAGAGTAGAAAGATTAAAATGATTGAAAGAGGTAAGTAGAATGAATAAAATAAAATTGGAACCAAGTTTTGATTTAAGTTTATTTGGTTTAAAAATTGTGGGGGTGGGAAAAAGAGGGAGAAAATGAAAGGATAAATTGGGAATGACGCGGAATTAAAAACATGATTGAAATGATGGACAGTTGGAGGTATTATTATATTGTATTTGGTGCAATAATATATCCCTTCAAAGTCAATGTTTTCGGACGCTCCCACTTTGACTTTACCAAACCCTCAAACACATCCTAATTTCTTTTCATTTCCCCCATCTTCTTATACCGCTTTTTTCAAAGACGTGTCCTCCCAAAAACACCTTTCCAATAATAACAATATATATACAAAAAAGTGATTCCATGTTCATTGTGTACGTATCAACTAAAATACATATGCTTTGCTTTCTGCCAATTCATAATCAAATTCTTTATAATATGCATTTTTTTTTTTTTTTGTTCACTTTTAGGTTTAAGCGTGCATTACATTCTTATCAATGTTTCTACCATCCATTTTTAAAGTTATCTACTCATCAAAAATAATTCTTTAAATTGTATTTTGTATTATATTTATAAATCATAAAACTAGTTTTACTACGTTTACAATAAACTATTTTTAATTCATTTATGAACATATTTTATGTTCAAAAAATTTGTCTAATTATTACATAATTTATAGTATAATGCATAATACATATTTTACTTTTAAAAATTTAATTGACTTTATTACATGACATATTTTATTTCTATATATTTTTATCTTTATTTAATGTAATTCTACATTTTAAAATTTTAAATTTAAAATCTAGATACAATTAATACATAAAAATGTTGTTTTCAAAATTTTCAATGTTTAGATTATATAAAATCTTAAAACAATTTTTAGAAATAGAATCCTAGTTGTCTACCAAACACATATTTGCTAAGGTTGACAATGGAGCAGGGCAGGACAGGGTCGGGAGAGGTCTCCATCCCTGTTATTTAAGAGCAATTGAAGCTCATAAAGTTACAATAATTCATTTTTTCATACACAGAAATTAAATAAAATTTGATTTTTTTTTTCTTAATGACCCTTCTTTGCATTAGTATTTTCTGTTGTGTGTCTTTTATATATAAATATACGAAAGAGTTTTTCGCGTGACTTATACAGCATGTAAAACTATAAGTGTACAATGTCAAGTTTTAATATAGTGATTACGTTCAAGTATCTTCTATTGGATCATGCTATTTAATTTGATTAAGTACCGCAATTACTTCTATATACCTCATTTTATTATAAGAAATTAATATTAAACCTTGAAGATGGTTTAATTTATTTAAATTATCACTACTCCTATTCCTAATTAGTAGAGACTATATTCACGAGAAAAAGTTAAAAACCACTCTCATACTATAAATGTAATTTAAATTAATTAAATTTTAAGAACATGCAACAACTTCGGAGAGTTTACTAAAATATCAACATCCTTTGCGAATCTTAGAATCAAACTTTTATTAATTTCTAGAATCGAACTTAGCAGTCCATTTCGTAAACTAAAGATAGCCACATCAAAACAACCCGATTGACAAAATTGAATGAGCATTTACGACTTGTCCACTAACTTTAATGACCAAACTATAAAAGGAATAATGTGGAGGGTCAATTGTTCATCATGGCATGACTTATACTCATCATTTAACATTGACCTCATGGCCTTGATCTTGACAGCTCAAGTTAGGCTAAATTTAATTTGATAAAAATTATGTCAAGAAGTCTTATGGGTAATTTGTATATAGTTTTTTAAAATAACCATTTAATAATATCTACTTGTGCGTATGTGTGTTGGGGGCTTTGTTAATATGTTATTTATTCAATAAATGTTATAAAGCTTTGTAATAAATGTCAATATAATGTTTCCCCTATTGTCAATTTGTTGGGGGCTTTGTTAATATGTTAGTAATTGAAGAAGATAACGCCATTGCATATAGTGATTTAGATAGCTCCTGTTATATCTCCGTTAAACCAAAACATCAATTCTAGGTCAAGGGAAAATCAATCAAAATGAATTTTCGACCCTTGAATTTTAATTTTCACGAAAGTAAGAAGGTAGTTTTTGTAGACTATTTATGATGATCAATTAGTTCTTGTACTCTCAACCTTGTAACAATTTAGTATCTAAATTTTAATATGTAATAATTTAATCTACGTACATTCAATTTTGTCACTTTGTAATGATTGAGTATCTCAATCAAAAAAAAAAAAACATTGTTAAGATTGAAGGATAATTCTTATTTATGTAGATCACTATATTGATAGGGCATAATTACAAATTTAGACTTTGTTGACATACGAGTATTTTGTTTAGTTCACACTCGTGACAAAAAACCATCAACAAAACTTTCATTTCCAACTTAAAATTAAATATTAGGGTAATCTATTTAAAATATATGGTTCATATGCTTTATTAGGTAGTAGTAAATATGCATGTGAAATTGTTTTACTCATACATTTTGCAATGATCTAATAATTTGCATAAGAAATTCACAAGATCTACTCGTATAATTTGCAGTGAGTTCGTCAAAGCTTATTACATTCTTTTTTAAACGAAAAAAAAAATAATAATAAGAAAAAAAACATTTCTATATTCATTATCTAAAGTAGTTTGAAGACCTTTGCGCTTCTCTAGATAATTTTTTTTTTTAATAAAAAAATCTATTATTATTATAATAATTATTATTATTTCTTCTAGATAAAGAACTTTCGTGGTAGAACAAATTTTTTTTTTCCTGCATGGAATTGAGACATTTTGTTAGGTGTGTGAAGTAATATATATGATACTTGTTTCAATGGAATTGACTAATGCAGTTAACTTTAGTTTTATGTGGTTGAAAATTTGGAGTTGTGTCGTCGTTGGGTTTGTAAGTGCTACTTAATTTTATATAAGTGATTCAAATATTTGTTAGTTGTGTATAAAATAAGTAGGAAACTATTAGCTATATCTGGTTGTGATAATGCAAATTTCAGGTTTTAATTAAGCTTGTTTGGGATAAATTAAAGGTTACATATGAGGGATCTCAATTACCCAATTTTTATTTTTTTTATTTTTTTTTAAATATGTATAGTTGATAGCTAAAAAACATCAACAATATCATTATAGTTAACGTTCAAAAAAATGCCAATAAAAACATAGAATGACAGCTAGTGCATGTCAATAAAATATAGTTTTGTTCACAGTAAAAATAAAATAAAAAATAAATAAAAAATTAAAAAAAAAGTGTATTGTTGACAGCTAAAAAACATCAATATTATCTTAAGTTGACATCCGAAAAGTATCAACAAAGAGACTATAGTTGATAGCTTTTTTATATAGTTGACATCAAAAAAAGGTCAAAATAATCGTTGTTGACGACCAAAAACGTCAACAAAAAGTTTTTCGTGATATTTTTTTGCCATCAACAAGAATTTTTTTTGTTGACATTTAAATGTTGTTAACAGATATTTTATCATTTTTTTATCGTCAACAAAAATCAAATTTATAGTAGTGTACTTAGTTTAAGTAGTTAATCAAACTATATTCAAATTGGCATAATATTTTAAGGATGGTAGAATACATCATATAATGTGGCAAGAAAAAACAAAATTTGAAATGAGGTATATAAAATTAGGATGACAATTAAAGAAAGCATTTTGGGTGGTGATAAGCAAAGCACAACAATGGTGGGTGTAAGTTTTGTCCAACATGTACAAATTGCCATTTTGACCTTCTAATAGTAATGGGAAATGAATCAAAAATTACCATAAAATGTGCCTTTGTGGATGCTTTGGATAGAATGTCATGAGTGTAATTATGTTTGGCTTTGAAAATCCCTACTAAGATGGTGACTTTAACCTGGATTATGCTTACCATTTTCCTATGTATATAATATAACCAATAACTTTACTACTTTTCCAAATCATAATTAAAATATCATATTATTTTCTCATCATCTTATGCTTATGCTTATCTGAATCTAATTTAGGGTTAGTTTGGTGTTTTGCAGTCAACCTAGTACGAGTTAACGAGTGAGGCAAAGAATTATTGCTCGAGAGTTGATTGAATAATAGTGCCCATAACAATTTATTCTTTATACTTTATTTTCTTTTTATTTATATGTACGTAACAAATTAATATTTATATTTTAAAATATAATAACAATTTAATTCTTAGTGTGAAAATTTTCTTCAAAATTAAGTGTTAATTTTTATTAAGAGAGTGTTGTGAGTTGAGTTAGTTATCATATTCAATAGTTCTCATAGTGAGTAGGTTATAATAATTAGTTTGTAAAGTCAAGACTATTTTGTTTTGGGTTATAATAGTTTGTATTTGGGAAATAAACTATTTTTGTTTGGTAGGAAATAGTAAATATAGCAAAGAAGAAAAGAGAGGATAGTGAAATATAGTAAATACTATAGTAAATAATAAATATTGTAGCAATGAAGATTTTGAAATAGTATTTACTATACTTATTGTAGGCTATAAATAGTTATGTACACCACTATTATATTTGGTGGCTCAAACATGAAATTGGCTATAAAATTTATAGTTTACCAACTTCTACCTGGTGCCCCAAACAACGCGGCTAGATGTATCGTTTGGAAATACATTTGGTCACCATTATCAATCATGCCCCTACCCCTCCAATCGAATACAATTTCCATATTTATTACAATAAACCAATTAAAGTCATCTTTTACAATTTCATTTAGAAAGTTATTAATGCCTTTTATTTTTGTATAAATGCCATTTATATAATATTGATTTTTCTTTTCATTTAGTCTTTTTTTTTCACATTATTTTCAAATCTAAAGTGCTAATATATGTATATTGGTTAGCAAATTTTGATTTGAAATTATTTGGAAATATGTTCAAAAAAGAAAAATCATTTGGAAATCAATTTTGTAATAATTTGAGGAAATTTGATTTAAGAATTTAGACACCATTTGGGGCCATAATTGGTTAGGATAGTTTGTAATGTTGAATAGTGTATTTTTTTTGTGCACATCACTATTTTAGTTTGGATTCAAATAGTTTATATTTGTGGAGCAATTTATCTTGGTCCAAGTTTAGGGTTTATGTGTTTGGACTATTGATTTGTTTAAATATAGAGTTCTTTATGGATTTAGGTGGTTTATTATTATTATTATTTTGTATTGTATTATATAAGTATTAGCACCTTAAATGTCATATTTTGTAACTAGAAATAAAAAGATTTGTTCTATCAATTTTTTTTTTAATTGTGTTAGATTTTACGCTAATCTCCATCCATTTAGTAATTTTTGGATGTACAAATATAGTTGAACATATACAAAATACTAGTGATTTAAACTAAACATTCATATTATTGATTAAGTAAGAAAACTCAATGTATTTGGAAGCATACAAAAGTAACCAAAATCTTCAACTCCATAATAATAATATTCACAAAAGCATATATTTAGGAGTGCTAGTTGCCACGTATATGTCACCACCAAGATGACACACAAAAACTATTGTCTACTTATGGTAGGTTATCATTCAAAAGCAATTCAAGAAGAATAGTTGATCGCTGTGTTTTTTTAAAGAATGGCTTGCAATACTAAAATAAGTTATTATTATATAATATTATATTAATTGAATTAACATGTATAAATGGTTGTAAAAGATAGGGATTTCTTACCTTATTATCTAGTTTAATTTCATGGATGACCTTTTTTTTGTTTGTTTTTTTTTTTTTTTTTCATATATACAAAGACCCATGAAACAAGTTATACATTAGGGGGTGTTTAGATTGACTAGGCAAATAATATATTTCAAAAAGTCATTCTCATTTAAACAGTTCTAATAAAAACACTCGTGGGGTTTGCTTACTCTTTTTTCAAAAGTGTTTTTATTCACTAGTTTGTTTGATTTTATACACTCAAATGTTCTTATTATTGTCAAATTACTGTAAAAGAAGAGAATTAAACACTATAAATGGGTTGCTAGATCGATTGCCAGAGTGATTGTTGGAAGTAGTCGTTGGAATTGATAATAAGAGGTAGTTAAATTTAATCCCTATGGTTAATAATTAAAATTTAGTCTCTATAATTTCATAAAATTTTTATAAATAGTCCGTGACAAGGAACTACCCATGAAGATCTTATTAAACATAAGGACTATTTATGAGATTTTATCGAACTATATGACCAAATTCTGACTTTTAAAACTATAGAAACTAAATTCTAACTTTCTTCACACCATAAAGATGAAATTTGCAATAACCAAAAATAAATTAAATAGTAATTGGTGTCTAATATAGAACCAAAAAAAAATCCGAATGCTTAAAACTTTGCTTGCTATGTGGGTTTATGTGTTTTAGACGTTAGTATTACAACTCTCTAACATTGTGTTGTATATCATTGACCTGAAAATTGGAAAGTTTCATCAACCCTTCAATTTCAATTACTTTACATGATGATATTTAATTCTCTCATGTCCATACAACTACAACTCAGTATATCAGAACCATGTCTTTGCCATCCAAGTATAAGTATTAACATATGATAATGCAAAGGCAACTAATCAAACAAAAACCTCAAGGCTTTAACGTCACAGAGGAACCATCACAAGGCTTTGACCAACTGTTGTTCTTTAAACCATACTGAATACGTATACTGCAACTAGTTTCAAAACAACTTCATCACACAACGCGAAAGGAATCCGCTATCCTTTTCAAGTCGCCGTAATGTCTCTTCCATTGAAGACCTATAATAACCCAAGAAAAAAGCTTCCTTCAGTTCTAATGCCAAACAATTGATTTCTTTTATGATTTTAACCCATATCATATCAGCAAGGTGTTCTTGGTAGGCTCTTACCATTTGCGGTTACATTGAATAGGTAGAGACGATTTCCTGCTGCTGTCGCTGTGATTATAACATGAGGAGGCTCCAATTCAAACTGATAATATGTTCTTCCAGAATGCTCCGCCACGCTCATGCTGATCACCTTTCCTTCTACATTTTCTCCAATCACTTCGGGTCCAAATGCGTTGATTACTTTCTCTGGAGGGCCAACCATTTCAATGGTTGCATCCTCGCCAATAACTTCACAGGACAATGAAAAAGTCGGAACTCAGAAGAGTGAGTGGGAGCATAGTTTCTTCGAAATGGAAAGCTAAACAAGAAGCATAAAATTTTCAGGGAAATGCACCATCAGAAAATCGACGAACAGGCGCAACAATAACAAACAGTCGACCTTCCTTTGAGCTTCCGAATCTGAGATCAATCTCTGTCCCACCTAGATCAGCAATTGACACAGGAACCTGCAACACAAAAGCACCTTGTCTCATGTCTGCTATAATCAAGATGAACATGAAATTAACTTGCATGCAGTTGTCTAATTAGTATTAGAATTTTCAATTCCAAACAAAAAAATAAATTGGGAATAGTTATTATTGGATCTTTACTATGTTTATATATATAGGCCTCACTTTACTCCTCTAATCAAGGACGCATCCCAACACAAATTCCAAAAGACATTGCAGGTTTTCTTTTAACTTATCGCAAAGAACAACTGACCTTACAACGCTTAACTGTCAAGAAACTCACTGAATTTTAAAATTCTAGGTAGATGGCCACCAATTAAGCCTCCGACATGGAGGCTAAAAACCACACAAAGCACCAGCCTAACAAGCCATGTTATTAATTTAAGTGGTTGATGAAGTTTCATTAGTTTCTCTGCTCTTCATCAGTATCTTTAACAATGTTAAAACTTAGAAAGGGAATGTCAAGCAGAATTTACCTCTTCCCAGTCTTCAGGAACTGAAAAGGCATAAGGAATAATAGGACTCCATCCAACTCCATGCCCACCGGACTTCTCGTCAGGTCTACGATATGTCCTCCAACCTGTCTGAGCAGGCAACAAACAAGAAACCAGATATGCTAAGCTCAAGATAAAAGGGAAAGCATTTTCAAAGCATCCAATGGTCAAAATGAAATTTGCTGGATATATTTTGATTCAAGAACTTAAACATTTTTGTATGTTTAGCACAAGAGGTTCCTGCACTAGCAAGACAGAAAGGCTGTGTAAGTTGACATAGAAAAGATGGCATGATCAGCCCTGTTTGTTTTCTTACTGCAGAGATTCAGCTATAGCCCAATAAAGGAAAGGTTATATTAACTCTAGTCCTTGCATTATATTAACCCTAAAGTTGAAAGGCCTATTAGATATAAACATGAAAGTTCAGACATCATACTTATAAATTAACCAAATTTAAAGGCTAGAAATGGTTCCAAACTAGTAGATATTATAGTTGATAGACTTAACAGTAGAGTGTATAAAAGTGTTTGATAACCCACAAATTGCAGCAACCAGAAGATTCATAAATGTAAACTAGAAATGGAAATGAGAGTATAGATAGTTAGACATAAGAGTTATAGAGTATAAGAAAAAGCCAACCCTGTTCATCGGGTTCAGACAACCCAGGAATCCTCCCAGCAAGAAGGCCTTGCTTAACCGCAGCCAAACACTCCCTCTGCAACCCCAAAGCCGCAGAAGAAAGCAAAGAAACACCAGACATCAAAACCGATCTCCGATTAAGAATGGTAGAGAAGTTGTGGTTTTCCTGTTGGGCGCCATGGACGGCGAAAACCCGTTTTGGGAGAAAAGAGTGAGGTGGTTGGTGAAAGAGGGAGGAGAAAGGGTTAAACAATGTGGTTCCCATTCGAAACCAGAAACGATGATTTCTGGAGACGAATTGGAGTTAGGGAAGGGGATGAAGGTGGAAGAGAGTCCAAAATGCCGAAAAAGGGATTTGGTTCTTTTAATTTTTTTGTGGATGTGAGAGTAGTGGATATCTAGAACCAAAAAAATGTACCCTTTTTTTTTTTTTTTTTAGTTTTAAATTTCAATCTTACAATAAATCTAACCATTAATTACAAGATAACATTTGGTTGATTATTATAGTTAGAAAGAGAGGATAAATGGATAGAAAATTTTTTTTTTTTAAATATACCACAATTCACGTGTAAGGAGAATCAAGAAATTTATTTAAATCAAATATACATCAATTCTAAGTTTTAGCTATACGAAATGATATCTACAAAATTAATACTAACAAATAGAAAGAAAAAAAAAATTTAGAAAATTACGATTCCGTCAGTCATAACTCGGAGTATCTAAAGATTCTAGTTATCTATATTTTCAATTTTAAGTTATTCTTATTCTACAATTAAAGAAATAAACTTTACATATCTAAATATTAGATTTGAAACATATTAAACTTTTCCTATATAAGTAAGAGAGTTGTTAACCATTTGTATAGACACAAATTTTCATCTTCTCTGTTTTTTCATTTCTCTAATTTTTTTCTGAGTGACAGCTTATTTGTCAAGAATGTTATGTTAACTTTGGGTAGCAACCGGCGTGGGACGATTAGCACCGAAAGTTGTATTGCAATTACTTTCAAAGTAGTAGTCATTCCACGATATAACAATCGATTCCTTCGGCACTCCGATTTATATTTTGCATATGCAATTGAAAAATGAGACTCACTTTTTAATATGCGGATTGTGAACAATTCAAGAGCTTGAATCACCTTTCATATAATTGAATAAGAATGTAGATTTTTGTTTGAACCACCCAAGAAGAATGTAGATCTAATATGTGATATGAGATATGAGATAATTAACCAGTATACAAAAACTAAAACATAAAGAAAATACATTTAAATATGCCAACGATAATTTGATAATTAAAAAATTAAATCGATTTGAAATTGTAGGCATAGCCATTTTAGCTTTCGTTTTGAGAAAAATTAATATTAAAAAATCACTTCGTGCAGCAGCGATCATTTTCTGCTTTCAATATTTGTTCATGAAAAAAAAAAAAAAAAAAAAACGTTTACAATTTTTAAAATAAAAAAATAAAATAGTTATCAAACACACCAATATTTTAAAATATAAATAAAAAACAAAAAACCAATTGGTTAATGGGAGATTTAAGTGGCATGGGGATTTCAAATACAATCTCCTTACTGATTTTTAGCTAATAGAATTTGGGATTTCTTACTGATTTTGTTCACAACATTTTTTGACAACCTCATTCTCTTCCTATGTTTTGCATCCTGCATAGTAGGCTTTTTTTCATATTTATTTTAGATTTTGGCTTTTCTTATTTAATTTCTAACTTAACTCTAAGACGTTTTGTTATGTAATCAACAAATAAAGAAAATAGAAAACATAAAACAATAAAAAAAAATCGACACACAGATTTACGTAATTCACTAACAATGTGTTAGCTATGGCCATAGAATAAAGAGAGTAATTCAAATTATAGAACCAATGCATCTCTAAGATTAATAGTGCACCTCTCTAAACATTAGGGTCAAAATCATACTATAATAAATACGAATTCAACTTAAGTTTTGGGGGCGTGAAAACCCATACTTGGTAGTTCGAAGCACCAAATAACAGATTAAAGGCATTCCAACAAATTTCCACCTTGATTTTAATTCTCTCTCACAGATTTAAACCGGCTTGTACCAATTTTCATCACCTTAAGTTGCTATGGGGAGCCAGTGCTGGGGACAAGGTTAAGGGGGGAAGGAGTTTGGAAGTATATTTGGGAGTTCCAATCGTAGCAGAAGTAGAGAATGGGGATGGGGGTGGTCGGGAGCGAAAGGGGGAGGCCAGGAATATGAGGTTGGAAAGGTGGAAGTGAGTTAAAAGTTGAATGTGGATGCCTCTAGACCATCATCTGTTGGGTCGGGGTTGAGAGACGTCATTTGTGCTGCTCGGGGGAAGGTGCCCATGACTCTACTACAAAGTTCAATGAAATGGTTGTTCTGGTTCTTGCTGCTGAAGCTTTGACCCTTCTGTCTGGCTTAAAGTGGCTTTTGAGATGGGTTTAACTAATATTTGAGTTTGAATCTGATTCTCAAATATTAGTTAAAGCTATCCCTGCAAAATTCTTCAATTGGGGTTATTTTATAGGAGATTTTATTTTATTCCTCCCTTTTGTAATGGGGTTGCTCATTGTTTTGTTTAGCTAGATGGACTTCTTCTAATTAGAGGTAGGTGAGTGGACCCATGAATTGTCTATATCATTGACTTGACGCCAATTTATATTTTTGTAACCGGCCAAAGGGTGTTTATGAAGTATTTGTTTCCCTAAAAATTAAAAAATAAAAATAAATAAATTTAAAAATTAAAAAAAAAAAAAAAAAAAAAAAAAAAAAAAAAAAAAAACTGCTCACTTCTTAGTTATGAAGCAGTGTATCGTAAGAGAAGAATACTATTTCATTATCATTGAAGCCAGCCCTCTCGGTAACAAGGATGTGGAAGTTATGGCCAATAAAGATGTTAAATGGTTCTACAACATAATGTTTGAGACAATTTTAAAGGACTTCAAACTTGTATTCATAAAAATTTCTTTCAATCAATTAAAAAGAACCATACAAAATTTTCATGGTGCTTGGTCATTTGGTCATGTCATAAGTGATTTTGAAAATTCTAAAGCACTTAAAAAAAGGGTGCTTTTAGAAAAATCACTTAATAATAACTACTTCTAAGAATACATGTAAAACCCACTCTAAATAAATATATTTGAAGAAGCCATGGGGTGAATCTCATATATGTAAGGCCACGCACCAAACAATTAATCTCAAGAAAGCATTCAATCCCGAACCTCATTCACTTCTTCTTTGAATTTTCTTTCTCAGTTTATCTTGGTCTCTATATCTCTCTCGTCGTTCTTCTCTTTGCCGCTTTCTAGACAACTGCTCGTTCTTTGTTTGCTCGGCTTCGAGCTCTTTTCTCTTCTTCTCTTCTTTGAGCTTTCGTTTCTTCATCTATAGGAAACAAATTTGAAGAAATAATATGGATTAGAAGTTGTGAAGCCTAAAGTAATTGTGAAACTTACACTCTTAGGTTAAGGAACCAAAAAGCTTTTTAGAAATGCATACTTTCTCATGTCTCATAAGTTGAAGCTGCTGCACAAGAGCATGAACTTTCCGATCGCGAGGCTCCATAACAACAGCCCTTCGCTTTTCAAGAAGTGGCCGCTGCTGACTAGGTGTATCCTTTGGTTTTGATTTAAATGGCAATGCTGCTTGTAATGATTTGGGAATTACCAATGGATTGAACTTACGTTTCTGCCTCTCAATTGGCTGCAAACCATAAAAGAAAAAACAAATTGAAATACGACAGACAGATGGACATCCATCATGACAATCAGAACACTAAGTGAGAGATGGAAACTCCATAGCCAAACTCTTTTTCTAATTTCTCCCTGCAAGATGTTACCTTGTAGAGTGAATCCTTGTTCACAGGAATGGGAAGATTATGTTCTTTCCTAAGTTCAGCTACAGTTTTCATCCCTTGCCATATTCGGTCACGAGGTTGCAATGCTGTTGTCAGTGGGTTGTAGAATTGAGGAATTTCAACTTTAGTCCATGCACGTAGGAAAACTACATCACTCATCCGAATCTTGTCCTCGAAGGTACATCTAGCAATCCCTTCCTTGGGCAATCCTCCTTTCTTTTTGGGCTGGTTACCAATCTCCTCTTTTGCAGCCTACAGATAATATTAGAAAGTAATGGTTAGAAAGAACCAATATATTAGCTATCAATCAATATTTTCATTGTTCCAAGGATCCAACATCGACCAGAGGGGGGTTAGATCAGTACTTTCACAATACTGTAAAACTATCAACAATTAGAACAAAAGAATGTCAACAAAATATCAGAAATATGAACATAATTAGGCTAGGAATTGTCAAGCACCATTGAAACAAGGAGCCCTATATTATGAGGGTTCAGTTTCACTCCATATGACACCTAACAAGTAATCGCACTCTAAGCTTAACAGGCTGATACATGACTACTATACAAACTACTCGTCCACTAGTTAGGAAAGGATCTTATCAAATGGGAATTGGGAACCCTTTAGGAAGATTAACCCATAGGGTATGTAGGCAAATACTTGACCCTAGGTCTGGCTATACATATCGACCATCTACAGATTTACAATGGTATGTTACATGGAAGAACTTGTATCAAAGATAGGTCTGAGTTTTGATTTCAAAGACTTTTTGTAACTATTCTATAGGTTCTACTTCTATTTCATAGAGTTGGGCTTCCTTTTGAGGACTGGTTTTTCTGCATGCCCGCATTTTCTTTCCTTTTTATCTAAAAGTTATTATTAAATTGTTAAAAAATAAAAAAGATCTAGTAAGATCATGAAGTTCACAAAAAAAAAAAAAAAAAAAAAAAGAGAGAGAGAGAGAATTAAATAAGGTATGTTCTTCTGTCATTACACAAACGACACCCCAAAGAAGAGAGATGCAGCAGGACCTTCATGCCTCATCCACTATTTGATGGTTTCATACTATCTCGAATCTGTGTTATCTTAACTCCTTGGTGTTGGAAATATTTACTCAAGCTACTTCAAAAATCCTACACAACGAAGTGCTCCTAAAGCCAGGCTTATTTGTTTAAACCGATCAACAAGCCAGGTTTCAGCTTAGCTCCTCAGGAAACAACTTCATTCATGAAAAGTTATCATAAGAACCAATCATTCACACTATTTAAACAGAAGCCAGATTATGGATCAGTAGTCACAAATTAGCAAGCAGACTATAAAAGAATGTATAACTGGAAAAAAATTGGAGCTTAGGACATGTCTAGATGAGGTACATGAGCATTTCCCTCTCATACTCTCAAAATAAAAAGAAATGGAAAAAGTTATGTGCAGGAGACTAGGAAAAATAACTTGCAAAACGGAAAATGACATACGAAATGTTCTGTTTCAAACAGACATACCTTCTTGACCTGGCCCCGAATTCCACTGACAGTTCGAATAGATGCACCTTCAAAACGAGCTATTTCAAGGTCCGAAGTAAACATATCTTTTATAAGTGCTGTCTTCTTAAAGATTTTGCATGGATAACCAACTAGCTTGATTTTCTTGACCACCCGCTCTTCATGATTAGATTGGAGCACAGTAGCAGTTGCAGCTATCCTGAATGATGTCTGAAAAACCAAATAAAAGAGCTAGAAAAATGTTGGCAAAAGATTGCAATAGAAACTTGGAAGTAAAGGTAGCATCGCATGTTTAATCTAATGCAAACAGCTGAAACGGTCATGAGACAAACCTGTTGGAAAAATAAATAATAATCAAATTGAAACACTTCATATGGTATCCACTTAAACCTACTTGAATATCTATTTAAACATGTCTGATTCTCATTTATAATTGGAAACAATACCTGAATGTTGCTAGATAAAGTCTGAACAGCAATAACCCCTGTGTTAGGAGGGGCCAGAGGGCCCCAGAACATTGCTAGACAGTGCATATGTTCAGGTGTATATTTAAGCATGCGGTGCCTCCCGTTTGAATCCTCAATTGCATACACAGGGGTACTTTGGTAACGTCTCCATCCAATAGAAAAAATTAATGGATCTCTAGTCTTCAGTACCTTCTTGTACCACCTATGTCGTTTTAGTCTGACCTGCAAACACATTATAGCAAGACAACTTGGTGAATGAAGAACACTTGCATAACTTTTCCAAAAAGAAACAAATCTTTCATCTTGGAACGAAGG
The DNA here is from genome assembly GCA_030954485.1 of Citrullus mucosospermus. Lineage (NCBI taxonomy): Eukaryota > Viridiplantae > Streptophyta > Magnoliopsida > Cucurbitales > Cucurbitaceae > Citrullus > Citrullus mucosospermus. The sequence goes on along the minus strand of CM062063.1, from coordinate 8,973,052 downwards.
ACATAATAGAGCAATTGCACAAGAACTCCAATCTCGGTATTTCAACTTATGAGAAAACTATAGAAAGAAATATAAGAAAAAAAAATGTAAAGAGACTGAAAGGGATACAAGACACTCATGGAAGGAACAACAAATGAATTAACATCGATAATCAAAAATACTACCTGCATGTATCCAACATCATCCTCCCCAGGACCAATTCCTCCAACCAAAATAGGCTGGCAAGGATCAAAATGTTCAACCATCTCACAAGAAACACCATGAACTTCCAATCTTATGTATGTCCCTGATTGGAAGCCCTCAATCCTCAATCGGAAGGCTTCATCAATATTATCAAGTTCAGCCTTATTCCTTTGTTTCCTAATTTCAATTTCCTCCTTCATCTGAAACAATCAAGCATGAAGCAATGCTCAAGATCATGCAAGAAATACTTCTAAAAAGAATGATGGTATATTTACCTTGTCATGATAATCACTTCCATTGGTCTCATCTTCTTTATCACTTCCATCCTCTGCTGCCTTAGATCCAACATATGTAAGTCAAAATTAAGGATTCAACAAACTCTTTAAAGCAAAGAGGGAAAAGAACTCCCATTTCAAGTTAACTTTTCTATAAAAACAAATGTAATTAAACCATAGATAAAGTTGTCCACAATGAATAATATCAACAAGATTTGAATGGGGCATTTAAAAGAAAATCATAAACCCAGCTTCATTTCCTTTTCAAGAAAGTAAAAGAGAGCGGGAAAAAAAAACGAAGAGTACAACAAAAATCATCAAAAGGATATTCAGCATCAAACTGTGCACGAAGAGCAAGCTTTTTCAGCCTGCGTTCCTCAGTTGTTGAGTCCTCTGTCTTTTGCACTGTTGCATCAGTAGTATTCTCAGCATGAAAACTCTCGTACTTCTCACCAGTTTCTAGATCTTCAAAATCAGCATAGACATTATCATCATCTTCAAATCTGACTTCAGAAGATTCATTTCTGAGAGCAGCTTTTGACCAATCACCCGTGACGAATTGGTCCCGAATGCTTTCAGTATCAAAATCATTGGAAATTATGATGAATTTTGAACAATCCTCAGAATTGGCATTTTCACCATCCACTACTTTGCTATTGTTCTGCAATTAACAATATATTCAAAAGTTAAGAAAGTGACCATTATTCACGCAAGTGGAAAAACAATAAATGAAATCTAATAAAAGGAAACACTATTTTAAAATTTTTAAAAAAAAAAAAAAAAAAAAAAAAAAAAAAAGCACAAAGAGGAAACCTTATTTATCTCGCCAACAGGCCTAAAAAAGTTATCCCTATCACTTTCTTCATCACTAGTATCATGTGCTTCATTGCTTGAGATAGTAGATGTTTGCGTGGATTTCCCATACACAAGTTTCATGAGATTCACATGTTGCCTAGAGCTAATCCTTTCAAGCAAAGGCTCCTTCCACTTTGATGTATTACCCATGCCAGTCTCTACAAATAGAGTACTAAGTTGATAAATCGCTAATGGACAAAAAAAGTTTGCATATAACATATTTACAAGAAAAATACCGTCTTGTTCATCATCTTCATCATCATCTGACATCATTTTTTGACCATCAACATCACTGTCATCAGCATCGTCCTCATCTGAATCCTACGATGATATAAAAGAAAAATCAGGGCACTAACAACGTTGTTTTATTTGGCACATTGAGCAAAGTTGACATTAATTGGATGGTGCATATAAAATATAAATAGACAGCAGCAGCCAATGTGTCAAAAGATGGAGTGGCATAGAAAGAGCTATAACAGGGGATTAATAAATATGACGCCACAAAAGTATAAACTCTAGAAAAGGTTGCCTTTATGTGCCATATCTGTGAAACAAAAAGACAGCACCTAAACCAAATATTTCTCAGATTAGCTTGCCTGACCTCGGAAAGGCAATCCATCTACGCCTTGTACAGAGGCTTCAACTAGATATACACCAACACATTATGAAATTGGTATCAGTTACATTACCATGAGATCATCAGAATCAACATCATTTCCAAAAACAGCTTTCCTCCTAAGCCTCCCTTCATGAAATTCAACATGTTCCTTCATATGATCTTCAACAGAGGACTTCTCATTTAATAAATCATTATATTCTTCTTCATCAGTGTCCTGACTTTCAAATTTAGCCTTTCTCTCAATAAGGTCATCTTCATCTGAAGACTCTGAATCATCAGCATCATGTACTACACCAGTTCTATCAACTTTTGGGGTCCCAGACTGGTATTGCTCTGACGGCTCATTTTCATGAATCCCATTTGAATTTTCAAGAGTATTGTTTGCATCACTCCTAGCTCCAGATGAGTTGTCAGGTTTTCTTCCAAAAAGGGTAATGAAGCTCTTCTCTAACTTCTCATCAACAGAATATTTTGTGCTCTGGAGAGACTTCACCAAAACCTCACCCACATCTTGATCCGTACCTGATGATAGCATAAGAGTTACTTCAAAAGAGATGGTGAAAGGCATGGCAGCTAATATGCAAAAATGTGCCATATTAAAACTAAAGTTTAAAATAGTAATGCAGAAAACAGTTCCACGAAGTCTTAAGAAAGAAAGAGCAAATAGTTCTTCAGGTTATTGTATTTCTTTGCACTGATGTCATCAAATGGGCATATGTTTCTAGATCTATTTGTCTTCGTAAATTGAGGACTTCTCATCCTCTTTGACATAGCTTTCTACGATTACTAAATCTCTATTTTCCATATATATATATATATATATATATATATATATATATATATATATATATATATATATATATATAAAGAGTAAAAATAAATAAATTAAGCAAATTCTAGTAATATTAGATTATACAGATAATCATACCCCGCTTTGAGAAATAAAGGGTTGAGGGGGTTCTCATAGTTTGCAAAGGAAATGTGGAGAAGATGATTCTTTGAAGCCATAAATAAAACACAATCCCCACAGGTAACAAGATTACAACATGTCCAAAAAAGCAAAATACAAAAAATACTAACTACATCCTCTAAAAAAAATAAAAGAATGTAAGCTTGCAAGTTTCAGCTCTTGTTTTTCACTATCCAATTGCTAAAAGCTTGCAAGGGTTTCTCTAAGTAAACATAGCCATCAAGCAGTGAGACATTTAGTTGTAGGGTTCTCATGCCAAGGCAGTAAAGTGTTTCTTTGCAATTTTACACACCCATGGGGAACTTCTAGGGAAATTAATGGAAGAAATTACCTTTCCCTGTAGGTATTTCTTTATCATCATCAACTTTGGAATACTGAACGAAATGGTCATTGATGTTTATATAAACAGCATCCTTGTCATACAAGAGATCCCCAAGCCCAGACATAGGAGCATAAAACAATTTCTCCTTATCACGTAGTCCTTTCTTTTTGGCAGCAGATGGCAAAGGACAAGGATCAGCCAAACTAGTTACACTAGCCAATTCAAAATCACCCACACCAGCAATGTGAACCTAATTTATGCATTGAAAGTAAGGAAATATACAAAACAAGTTGAGGTGATTAAATGCATTAGTCGATTGTCTTCCTAAGCATTCTAGTAAGCCTAAGTGTACAAATTTCCTTCAAAAATTATTTTGGAAGAGATCATCGAAGGTAACAAGAAACAATAAAAGCATTCTACTGATTACTGAGCCTAAGTGTACAAATTTTCTTAAAAAATTAGTTAAGTTTCGTATTTAGTATTTTAAAATTTTCCTTTCTGTTAGCCTTAACTAGCTGTTGGAACTTGGAAGGGTTGTTATGAGATAGTTCCCTATACATATTTGAGATGCAGTACGAAGTCCGATGACTATGAATTTCAGCTTTTTCTTTGGTGTTTACACAAGTTATTCCCCCACCTCACCACTATTCTTCAAAGTAGTAAACAATAACGTAAACATATAATAATTCCTATATCGTGGCAAGACCAACTACCAGAGAAGTGGTACCTTAGTTCCATACTTCAAATTACAACCTCGAAGATAACCGTAAAGTGTGATATTTCTATCACATTTATTGTTTGTATGCACTCTTTCAGGTGGAGTGACATCTTCAAATCGGTCTACTAAAACATATGGATGGTTGGCACGCCAAGACAGAGGCTGAAACTTCATCACAGAGATAAACCGAGCAAGATTGTGTACCTCGCGTTTAGGGTATCTGTTAATAACGGAAATGTGAGAATTTAAAAATCTTATTGACCACAATACACATCAACCTATTGCAAACATTAAATTTTCCTGCATTATGATAAAAACTAACAAAAATAAATGTTTCAAGATAGGACGGAAGAATATGCTTACTTCCCATGTATAAGCCCAGATAGATAAAATAATTTGGCTCCAGTACGTATCTCCGTCCAAAAGCGATGTTTAAGACGCTGCTTTGTTTTTCTTAATTTTTTTGCATCCTTAAACTTGTCAAGGTGTGTGAGAACTCCCATAACTTTTGGAAGTCCATGATTATGCAAAATGTTGAGAAACTCAAAAGTCTCCTGCGAAGTTGGTTAGTAAAGGAAGTGTTCCAAGTTAGTGATAGTGAGTAAGGAAATGATGGTCAAATACTAAAAAATAGTTCAGTTAATCCACTATAATCTTCAAGTTCCAGGTTGAAAAATTAAACAAATTGTTAGGTATTTAAGCTGAAGAATCACACCCCAAAAGCCAGCTATTGAGGTGAGAAAGTCAAGCCACTTAAGTATTACATTGGTCATGCGATTCTAACGATGTGGGACAAAGGTAGCACATACTACCTTGGTTCCTAACACAAATGAAAGGATAGGAATGGTGGTATCTCACCATCTCAAAACCGTAATCACCATCAATTAGAAGCAAAGTCAAATCAGCAAACTTTGCTGCGTCAATCATCCCATTAATATCATTTGGACACTCTACAAACTGCAACCGCCTTTGTTTACCTAAAAAAACATAGTTGTATACACATCGAGAAGAATAAAAATCTCCAAATAAATTAGGCAAAAAGAAAAATTGAAACTTGTTTATGAAAGGAAAAAGAATGAAAAACTTCAACGAAATATGTCAGAGTAACAAGAACCAATAGAGCGAACCTGACACAATTGTAATTGGCCCACGAACATCAGGCAAATTATGTTTGGTATAATGCTTAACAAGAGACTTTATTAATAGAGACTTCCCAACCTACAATAGGAAAAAAAAAAAAGAAAAAAAAAAAATTTGTGATGCAAGCCCTCAAATGACATAAATAAACAAAGTCTGCAATAGTAAATTCACACCTGGGGAGGACCTTGTACAACAATAACGTATGGAGCCGGTTCACCATAACAACGATCGATTATGGGAATATGAAGCCTACGTTGTTCTTTCTCAACAGCACGAGACTGCAAACGCTTGGCTTTAACTGACGAATTAAAAGCAAAAGCCTATAGACCAGGGGGAAAACACTTAGTTCTCCACGTGACAAAAAGCTAGAAGGAAGAAGCGCATAGACAGTACAATTCAACAAACGAACAAATGAACAATATAATCACCTTAGGATTCCGCTTCCTATCATTCTCAGAAACCTCCTCCTTCTTCTTCCCTTTATCATTCATTGATTTCTTCTTTGCATTGGGACCAGATTTACGAGACCTATGGGCCTTGTGAGATTGATCTTCAGCACTTGCATTGACGGCCATGATTATCTGAAAAACTCAAATGAGTAAACTGTGGGTTAGAATCAAATTTATTAAGGTTCCAGAATATCTGTGAGTTTTTGCTCGCAAAGGGTTACTATTACTCAAACCAAAAACAACGAAATTTCAAGAAAAATGCGAGCGGGAGAAAAGAAAATGGTGGGGGAATAAAGATTATGGGAAAATACTCTTTTTGGTCCCTAAAATTTAGTTTAGCCTTTTCTCAAATTTATATGTATGTTGAACTGTAAAGCCCCCAAACTTAGACTCTAAACTAGGGAACATTACAAACATTATCCTCCAACTAACTCTAATAACTATGATGCCTTTAAAACAAAAAATTGGCAGTTCATCTTTTTTATAAGAAATATTTCATTGATGAATGAGAGATCCAAGGAGATACAAGAGAGACCAATATGATAAATACAATGAAGCCAAAGAAAAAACATAACAACAGATTCATAAACACTAAAACTTGAAGGGAAAAAAAAAAAAAAGAGCCCTGATAGACATTTAAACAACTAGTTCAACCACAATAGCTATTATTCAAAAACACTTCATAACCAGACTCGGAGAACATTCCCAAATTCTCACATAAGACATAATTAACCAACTCAAATAAAATTAAATTAAAAAAAGGGGTTTGCTTCAAAATAAAGCTCAACCCAACAAAGTAGCTTAAAGGCTAGCACAACTACCTGACCAAAAGGGAATAATAATCTAAACAAAATCTGTAACTAAACTCGGCAGAGGCAACCAAACTAGGTCAAACCAAGATAAATAATCAAAGAAAGGCCTAATGGCTAGTCTTTCTAAGATCTCCTCTTCAGCATCACCAACATCGTGAGACTCATCACTGCCCACAAAACATGCGTACTGAGTAAGTGGCTCACACCTGAAGAGCCATCAAACAATATACAAGGCAAGTATCATGCTATACACATTACTTATACAGGTTCATTTCTCAAAGAAAATAAATAACGATCATAATATACTATCACATGAACCATCACGTCATGCCAGACAAACTTAATCTTTAATCAAGCGCAAAAGCTCACTCATCACTTACATCTAATCCACATCCAAACTTTATAAGACTAATTCCTTCCAGATATGCCTATCACTGGCCCTTTTTATTCAGGGCCCCAACGTTCTCTACGATTCTCAACGTTTGACCCATGATCATTTTTATTCAAGGCAGCAAACTGGGGACTGCCCCTCGACCATTTAAAATTTTTATTCATGGCATATGCTGACTTCTTAAACTATGCATCGCCCCTTGACCATTTCTATTCAAGGCAACTGATGATTAGCATACATACTCATTCTAGATTCGTCACACCAACACTAGGCCATTTCTATCAAAGGCATCAATGCCCCTCTAAATCCAATTGTGAGATATCACCCCTCAACCATTTTTGTTCGAGGCAGTTGATATTCACCAACTTTCCTTTATAAGAGCACCAATTTCCTTAACTTCTTCTCACACAAGCTCACCAAAATGCATGAGACCTATACATACCTCTAAACGATATTTTATATCCAGTCCACATAAACAACAACAAACTCACAACATATTTCACATATGTATTCGGACGTTCAACAATCAAAATCATATCACATCGATATCACCACATATTGCTGCATGCTTAAACATTCAGGATACAAAATAGTTCAAAAACATAAAGCATTTACACCATAAATAATATATAGAATACACATATTGGAAACAACATGCTATCAAACAACAAACAAACTCTTCAAATAGAAATCCACTTACCTAAGTGTTTTAAAGTGCTTCTAAATTAATCCAAAGGCTCCTGAAAAAAAAGAAAATTAAGGTTCCAAGATTAGAACTTAGTTCGAAACCTTGGTCGAAGGCTCAAAAATTCTTCAGAGTGAATAAACCACCCAAAGACAATCTTAAGCCTTAGTCCCAACACTCCGAATTAGTTCCGAATTACAAACAGAGAGTCTCCAATAATTTTAAACTAATATGCAGCACCTTACTTGAAGTCAAAAGGATCGGAATGGGGTTCTAACACTTAAAACTCACCGAAAACGACTTGCATCCTTGCTGAAGGGTGTTCTAAGAGTTTCCAAACTGCTCCGAATCTACAAATACAAGTTTCCAAGCGTTAGAGACAATTTTAAAGGACTTTAAACTAATTCGCAAAGGAAATTAGAGCATTAAACTTACTCAAACGACTTGAAACCTTGCTGGTTGGTGTCTGAATACGCTTAATCCTACATATTTGGAGCTGTTAAGAAGTAAGTAGATCAAATTCAATGCTGAATAAGCGTGGGTAAGTGTCGAACCTTGCCGAAAGGGGAAAAAACACCACCAAAAGTTGCTGGAACGTTGCTGTCGAAGAGAACCGCCGGAGAAGAAGGCCTGTCGCTGCTCACCACACTTAGCCGGAAGGGACGCCACGCGGGAGCTGCGCCTTTAGATCTTCAACCGGCGTATGGACAGGTGCGGCCGGGCGCTGCTTGTAGCCGTCGAAGTGTTGCCGTCGCCGTTCGTGGGTTGAAGCTCGAGGGAGGAGAGGATGAATGGCATTAACGAGTTTGGAGAGGGAAAAGAAGTAGCTTTGGTGGCTAGGTTGTTTTCCAAAAGGCTCCAAAATAAACTTATTCATTGACTTAAAAAAAAAATTCAAAAAAACTCAAAAACTCATTTTTATTTAGAGATGGTTGTTAAACAATTTAATTTTTTTCTAAAATTACTTATTTTTCAAATTAAACACTTAAAAATGCATTCCAAACACACTCTTATACATTATAAATTTAATTTCAAATGTCTCTCAACAATTATTTTAAATTACAAAACTATACGATCAAATATAGCAAAACATTATCTATCCATATCAGATAAATAGTGATTTTCTTATATTTATAAATAATTTAGATCATTTTGCTATATTTAAAAATAGCCTAAAAAATTGCACTCAAATAACGAGGTCACCCTTTTTTATATAGGGAGGAATTCAGTCAAAAGGACATTCTAAGGTACCGAATTTATTAATAAACGATAAATTCAATTGATTAACCTTTAAACTAATTAGTACCAAATACCTAAATCTAGAAATATATTGTCATGTATCCTCTCTCGAGGTCACCCTTTTCTCACACCAATTTGTCTCTTATATCGATGTTGTAGTGAAAATATATCATGAAAATATTAAGACATGTCGATAAAAATTTAATACCTAGCTCATCATCCACCCTAACAAAGAAAACCCGAAAGACTAGTAAAAAAACCAATAATGTCCTAAGACTAGTTGAAGACCTACTTAAATGAAAGGGATAAAAGACAATAACATATTTTGAAAGTAAGGATTTATTTATTTATTTATTTTTTTTTTATTGCTGCTTAAAAAGAGAGCACCAAAATGTATATGGTAATAGAAGTTAGTGATAGGAGACAATACCATGTGAATGCCATAATGAATTTTGATTGCCAAGGACATAAATCAATCAAAATGTATATGCATTAGTCAAGTTTCCTTAGTAAGTTTTAGTGAGGCAAAATGTGGTTTGGTCTAACCAAGTAATTGTTTCTCTTCTGTCCATCAAGGTCCAAAATGTAGTGAAATCTAGCCCAACCAATTAAAGTTCTAAATTATACAATTATTTTACTATAGGTTTAATTTTAGCCTTTCTTTCTATCCTAATAAAATTTCATTTAGTGCAACAATCATGGGAGAATTTCAATTTAACCTTGATAACTACTATACATACACACACATTTGCAAAATTTTCTGCTAAATTCTTATCCAAATTCAGAATTCATAAACCTTTTTTTATTGGTCAAAGGGTGCAAAAATCACTTCTTGTTGGTAAATTATCTTTTTGACTGCTATACACACATAGTGGATTTTACTAGATCTCCTAGATAAGTCTTTAGAAATTCTCAATCATGGAACATATGCTAAAAAAATTTCAACTTCAAAAATTTATAACTTTCAAATTACTAATTAAAACCAAGTGGTCTCTTTTTCATCTCCCTTTTAATTTGCTTTTAAAGTGAAATGGAACACACAATTATTTGAATTAGAGCAAGAAAAGCCTAACAATAACTTTGAAACACAACCCACTTTGAAATTAGGAAATAAAGAATTTGTTGGTGTTTTAAAGAAAGATAACAACCACGAGTCGTGAGTTTGAATTCAACTAACCTAAAACATGCGCTGATGATTATGGTTCGAATCTTCCATTTCATTATACTAAATAAAAGTAACAAAACATTTTTTTACAATATGGGATAGAAAATCGAATATTTAACTTCAAAATCAACCCTACAAGTTCTATGTCAATTAATCTATACTTCTTTTGGCAAAAATAATAGGACATTAGTCATAATTACAACCCTCCATAGCATTAGTGCCATAGAAGAGAAGAAAAAAATAATAAAAAGACAGTTTAATATATATACTATTAAAAAAGATGTTTAGTCCATTTTAATTTTTAAATTGAGACCTCGATATTTTCATCAAAATCGACATTTAAAATATTGCTTAACATCAATCTTTTGAACTTACCGTCATGTCAAACTACATATGGCTTCACTGTTGTTATGACAATAACAAAATTGACAAGTAAAGAAAATGAAAAAGCGTAAATAGTAAAGATCAACATAGAGAGCAGTTTTATTATTAGATGAGAGTATCAATATTATTAGATGAGAGTATCAAATAATACAAATACAAAGATGTCAATTAGAGGGGAATGTCATATTATAAAAACACTAGAACAAATATGACCTTCAATGTTAGTAAGATTAATAGGGAGTGCATGTACAATGTCGGATTGAGAAAAAATGCGAAAAAAGCGAAAGCAAACTTATAATACCAAACATTGTAGGTACAATTAATGAGCCTATAATGGCGATTTAAAACCTACATCATAGGCGATGGGTTATTTATAATTTTGCGATTTAGATCAGACCCTAAACTACACTCTCTTTCTTTGAACTCCCCCGCCCCTACCCATCTCCTCAATGCCTCACCGTCACCATTTTTCAACCTCGTTTGTCTCGTTTGTTGCCACGGTTGAAATCGTGTGCTTGGCCATTAAAAGCACTAGATAACAAATTTTAGACATTGTTCCAAAAAATCTTGTTAGGAACAATGAGCTTTCTACGTTGTCTACCACTTGTTAGAGATAAAGAACCTCTAGATATCTTCACAATAATATGATATTGTCCATTTTGGATATAAAGTCTCATGGTTTTGCTTTTGGTTACCATTGAAGATAGCTGTCATTGTTTGTAAACTCATGATCTTTACTTTATCTAACCAATGTGGAACTTTGGTCGCATTTCTAACCTTTCCTATTCAAACTATAATAACTGAAAACACATAAGGATGAATGGGAAAGACAACAATTAATTTTAGAAATGATGAAAGTACCATTAAGCTAAGCTTTTGATTACTCCTACTGTATATTCAAACCTATCATGCGTTAGCTATATTCCATAGCCTTTCATTTGGATAGATATTGGTAACTAAAATCTACTTCCCAAAATGATATGATAGAATTAACACTAATCATCCAACATTATTAATCATTGATGGACATTTGTTTAAGTCTGAAGATCTGTTAAAATTGGGTTATGATAGAGTGCTTACATGACCTTTTTTTTTTTTTTTTTTTTTTTTTTTTTTGCTTTTCTAAATATATATAATTTTATTCTTTCTTTCAATTTGTCTCAAGCTTGTAAATTCATAATTCATAATCACCTGTAATTTTAAACTTCATCAATATAAATATATATTTTTAATTGAATAGTATTAAAGATAAAGGAGTATATTGAAAATTTTTAAACATTACAAAGAAACATATATTTAGCCTTAAAATCAACTTTGTCCCCTGTATATATCCAATTACTTTGAATATCTTACTTTCTTTTCTCCTCTGTAGGACATTAATTGGGAGTTGTCATTACTTTGTGATTTTTGAAAAGAAGAGAAAAAGGTAAAGTATTGACAATGACAGAAGAATAAACTTAGTAGATCCAACTTTTCCCTTCTTCTCTAGCCCTTTCCAAAAGTGAAAAAAAAAAAAAAAAAAACTAAATAATAAAGCATTTTTATAACACTATTTGCCAATTTATTTTATGGTAATTAATTCATTGAACAAGCAAGATTATGTTTATATATCAATGACATTTTTCTTTACTGTTCTACTTTATATTCAATGGGAACTTAAAATCATTAATTAAAAAAAAATATAATTAAAAATCATGATAAAACTTTCGTTTAAAATATTGAAGTCTCAATTTTACGTAAATGTCGATAATAATATCGAAAAAATTATCAATGTCCGGTTGATATATTTTTGGAAAATTTAATTAAAATATATAAATTAATGAATAAATATTTTATGCTTTTTAAATGAGTTGAAATGTTTTATAAAAAATTTTACAACATAATAAAATGTGGATATAAAATGTATAGGAATTTCTAACGTAGTCCATCAAAGATTGTACTCTTTTACTCTGTTTGAAGGAAAATGATGGGCCAAGAATTAGCTAAATGTCATAATCAACTTTGATGAACTATATATTTTCTTTTAATTATTGCTTGATGGTTGAATAGTTAGAAAAAGTATATTTTTGTGCTCTTAATTTTCTATATATTATAATCATGAGGACTCGTGCTAAAGGGGGCAAAAGGAGGGGTGCTTTATTAGGATACTAAAGAAATATTAATTAGGGGAACTTTTTAGAAGGATATACTAAAAAATATTGATTAGGTGAATTTTTTATTAGGATACTAAAAAAATACTAATTAAGAATTTTTTATTTTAACGATTTCAAATATAAAAAAAATAATCAAAATTTTATTGTCTACCTGCAATAAATTATTATCTATATCTATATGTATTATGATAGACACATATAGTAGTCTATTGCAATCTATTGCAATTTATCATAGATAGATAGACGATGATATTTTGCTATTATTTGTAAATATTTTTAACAATTTTCTTATATTTAAAATAATTTCTCTTTTTTACTAAGATACTAAATAAATATTAGTTGGGGGGAGGATGGAATTTTTTTTTTTACTCACTTTTATATTTTATTTTATATCACATGTCATCTTATTAATAGAGCATAATTATATTTAAATAAGACGTTTTATAATAACAATGCCAAAATTGAGATTTTTAACAAAGTTTTTTAGACCATTCACACCCCACCTACTCGAATATATCATTTAACTTCCTTACTCAAATCCAATTTAACTTCTCTTATTCTAAAAACACATCTAATTATTAAAGAAATTTCAAAATAAATCATCCAAATTATTCAAAAACCAATTGAATAACCAATATTATTCAATATTCTTTCAAAATATGAATTTGCCTTAGGTGAAAAACGAGCAAAGTTAGGAGAATTAATAGCGATCTTAAAACTATCGCAATTGGGTTTTTCTATGACATTGAACAACTGATTGTTAGTGATTACAAATGTGGAAGTATATATATATATATATATTTTAAGTATAATAGAGGTAGGGAGATTCGAACCATGGATTTCAATGGTCTCTAACATATCTAGAATGCCAATTGAATTATGCTCACTTTATCAATATAATGTGTAAGTTGAAGTTTAATAAATGAAATAGATCAAATAGATAGGATAAAGCTATATACCACATGGTTACATATATAATCTATAATCCATAAAATTAGTCAATGAGATGACTAGAAGGCATGCAAACATGGTACTAAATTTTATTGACCGTAGAGGAAAACTTTCAAACTATACAAATGCTAACCAAAGAAAGTTATTGTTTTTACTTTACTTCTATTTTTACTCTTATGATTCAATCATAAATTATTATATCAAGCCACTAGATAAAGTATTTTTATATTTTATTTTAATTTGTTTAAAGTCTTAAAAGCCATTATTAACTCAATTTATTATTATCAAAATTAGAAAAAGAAAATTTAAAAGAGTTTAATTCAATGTGGATTGACATAGTCCTCTCCTCTAATAGTCTTAAGGTTGGATCTAAGTATAGAAGATAAATTAAAGATTAATTTGTTAGAGTCAAAACATTGACCCATCAACATTCTTTTATCAACTTTTGAGTGACAAAGGGGAAAGCCTGAATTAATTCTTCTTTATGACCAAACTTTTCCACCAACTACTCCAAATGTGGGAAAATGATTTCACTATGGTAGAATAATGGGGTTTCCCCTCTTCCATGTATATTATTTGATTAGGATATGTGAGAGAGAAAAAAGATAATAAAAGTCAAGTAGTGCTTAGAGAAAAGGATATTTGTATCATAGTGGAGAAGGAATCAATCTAACCCTAACCCTAAGAGTACCCTAACCCACATACAATATATATACTCAACAAATTTCCTTTCCATTATTTGATTACATATCCTTTTCAAAAGTCTTCCATCTCCTTTTTGCTATAATTTGCATTTTCTTAGTTGTGTTTATTTTGAAAATAATTTGGGTACTTCAAGTGAGATGTAAATATAAAACTTCAAATATAGCAATTGTGTTAAAAATGTTGAAACCATGTATTGGTTTTTTTAGTTTTCTTATTTAGTTAAGTTCTTACTAGGTAAAACACGGTAACTATTTTAAATGATAAAACTGCTACAAATATTTTTAAATATAGCAAAATGTTACTGTCTATCAGTGATAGATACATATAATGATAGATTATAGCAGTCTACTAATGTCTATCACTAATTATCATAACACTTTATTATATTTATAAATATTTCAACTCATTTTTCTATATTTAAGATCTCTCGTATTATTATCGTGAAATATTATAATTAATTGGTAAGTAGTGTTACATTTATCAAAACACACTTTTGACTAAATTTTCTTTTTATTATTTATAACCAAGCTGAGTTATATAAAATGTGTTCTCGCAATAATGGGCAACTTCATATAAAAATGATCATTTTTAATAAATTCATAATCATATAATTCTTTTAACATACTTATTAGTGACCATAAGGACTTGATGACAAAAAAAGAAAGACATAAAAGGAAGAAAAACTTTTACCAGTTGAAGTTCTTTATAACCTACGAAACACTGATATTTCTATTTGGGTAGAGATATCGGTATTCATATTTGATATGAATACATCCAGATACATGTTCGATACGTGATTTGAAGTATTTGATTTTTTTTTTTTTTAATTTTCAGATATGTGAAGAGGATACGTTGGGTCATTTTTTCCTCCAAATTTAAGCCCAACCCACGACCCGTTTTATTTAAAAGTTCACTTAAATCTAGCAATGCAAAACTAAAAAGATTAAAAATCTTCATTCTTCTCTTATTTCTCACTATTTGAATCACGATCCACATCACCTTCCCATTTCATCCTCAGCTTCATTTTTCAATCTTCATCTTCTATTTTCTACTTCTTCCTTGCCCTATGCATGTCGCTCAAACATACCACCCAGCTTTGTCGATGCTTTTTTTTTTTTTTTTTGGTTCACTCTCTTCTTAAATCTACTTTAATCCAACTTAAAATAAGTAATATAACAATTAGTTGGACATTATCATAAAAAAAAATATAAAAAACAATCTATCTTCGACATACCAGTATCTTAGTTTTTTAGAAATTGGTGTATCGTCGTAACTAATCGTGTCCATATCCGTGTTTGTGCTTCTTGGATTATAACTCAAATTTATTACTTAACTACAGTAAAACTATTTGAAAATCTTATTCTTTACCGGGTTTACTATTTTTTAACCATCATCTATTCTCATTTATAATCTAAACTAAAATAGTTTGCACTTCAAACACAGACTATTAATTCATATACTATAATAATTACTAACTATAATAACTAACTAAATGCCCCAAACAATCTTTAAAGAATTGAAAGATCAAAACGGAAAAAGGACTTAAATGTTAGGGATTAAATTATTTGTTTTGTCACATATTTTTTCAAACAAAAATCTCCATGGATATTTCTTACAACATATACCTTCACACGATTCTAATATATATATATATATTCTTTAACTTGGGATTTACAAGAATGACAATTGTATTAAATAATGACAGAGTTGCGTATCAAACTAATGTGATACCTTTGATGTTTTTACGATTTTTTTAAATAGTGTTATTTTAATAAATTATGACAAAAATAGGGTAGATGTAAATGTATTTTCAAAAATAGGTGGGAAAATCGTGGACGGGGTCCACGATTTCATAAAATTAGCCCACATGGGCACATGCAAATTGTGGACTTGGTCCACAATTTTGCTCACATATCTCGGTCAACTCTGCCACAATTGTCACACTGTCATGCGCCACAACCGCCACGCTGCCATGCTCTCTTGCTCATCTCGCTTCCTTTCCTCACTCACAATCGGTCTCATCTCTCTCGCTCTCGCTCTTGCTCATCTCACTTACTTTCCTCACTCACAATCAGTTTTATCTCTCTCACTCTCTCTCACTCTCACTCTCAAAAAAGGAAAAGGAGGAGAAGAAGCGAAAAGAGAAAAAAAGAAAAAAAAAAAAAGAAAAAAGGGACAGAGAAGGAGTCACGAAGAAGAAAAAAAAAAAAAAAAAAAAAGAAAGAAGAAAACCCTTCACACTTAACAATGTCAATCGGAGATGTGGGTAAATAGTAGACCCAGTCCGCGATTTGCATGCTATGTGGAAATCGTGGACCTCTTCCACGTTTTTACTATCCTATTTTGTCAATATTTTAACCCAACCCTATTTTTATCATTATTTATTAAAATAACACTATTTTTTAAAAAAAAAAGTCCCGTTTTTACTTTATAAATTCATCGGCTATCTTTATATGTTTTTTTGTTTACATAGAGACTTGCCCTAATGGTTTCGAGATTTTCCGTTCATGCAAGAAACAAGGGAAGCCCGTCACCACTCCACCCTCGTTCTGTTTGCCTTCTTTTAATTTATTATTGTTGCCTTTTTTATGTTGTTATTATTATTATTGTAATTTTCTAGATAATGTTTAAATTTCAAGCCTTTTTTTATACAACAAACATCATGCATTAAATAAACCACTTAAAAACAACTATGTTCTACACAATAAATTTGTTTGAACAATAGGGTTAACACATTGAAATTATATAAATAGATAATTCGACAGGTTTATTAGAGATTCAAAAATCAAATTCTACAAAATTTCCCAAAAAAAAAAAAAAAAAAATATATATATATATATATATATATATATAGAGAATGAAATAGGAAGAAGGAATGATTATTAAGAAGTCATTCCAACCGTGGCCCGCCTCACGGCATGAACACACCTCTAATAAAGACAATTATAGGAAAATTTCTAGTCCCACGTAGTAGAGAAATCTTCCCTACTTCCTTTTTTTTAATGAGTGACATGTAACACCTTCACTCTTGTTATACAATTTTATTTATATAATTTTATACATACCCCTATACTGTTTCAAAACAACTTTTTCCTTCTTTTTTTTCTCTCTCTCAACCAATTAATTTCTCTCTATCTTTGATTTATATTATTTTTTTTTTTCATTTTCTCTCTCTTTTAATTAATTTCTAACTCTTCACATTCTTTTTTTTTAAACTTTTATTTTCAACACAATTTCACCTCCTCATCCTTTCACACTCTTATTTTAAGAATAAATAAATATATTATAGGTTATTCATTAGCAAATCTTCTTTTTTCTTTTGAACTTTCATTTTCAAGCCAATTTCAAACACTTTCATCTCTATTCCTATTTTCATTATTTCTCTTTCACTATTCTATTCCTATAAAAAAAAATTTTAAAAAATAAACAAATAAAATTCTATTCCTATAAAAAGAATTTTAAAAAATAAACAAATAAAAATGTAAATGGATGAGGGAGTGAATTTGCGTTGAAAATAAAAGTTAGAAAAATAAAAAAGAATGTGAATAGAATAAAATAAAAGGTAATTATATTGAGTAGAACTTTTAGGAAAAATAATTAAGTGTATAACAATATTTTTTAAAAAATTACAAATATAGTAAAATCTATCAATGATAATGTATTAATGATAGACTCTATTACTGATAAACTTCTATAAGTGATATGGTGATAGACTTTGAAAACAAAATTTAAATTTTGCTATATTTACGAATTCTTTTGCATTATTTTATATCTGCAAATACTTTCACCCTAATTGTTATATTTGCAACGGTTCCTAAAACAAACATTATAAAAGAAAGATAGAGAGAGATTAGTTGGAAGAAAAGTATTTTAAATCTAGGCAGAGGCCACGTAAAAAATTATATAAATAAAGTTGTAACAAAAATGGGACATGTTAGTCAATAAAAGGTGGTAGGAAGGATTTCCCTAGCACTATAGGAGTAGAAATTTTCCCATAATGCCATCTTTATCAAAAGTGTGTTGATGCCATGGGCGAGTTACGATCACTTCTCGGTCTCCATCCTCTCTCCCTAATTCATTTATTTTTGGTTTTTCTGGCAAATTTTTTGTTTGAATGATCAGGAAATTGGGGCGAAGATTTTATGTTTCTCTTGAAAATTGTAAGGAAGAAATTTGTTTCTCCAAAACCAATATAGTTATTGAGTGCAATTACTGATTGGGACAGCTCAATATAAATATTAGACTCATACTCATGCATCTTCACTACTGAAATGTAACAAAGAATTTAATGCTTTCCATTGTTTCAATATAAAAAATTGCCTCCAAGTCAATTAAAAATCATGTGACATCTCTATTTCATCCCTACCATTTTTCATCGGACGTTGAGTTAAATTATCAACTTCCAAGTTAACATGTATTTAAAATTAGAAAGTATATGTTTTGGAGTATAGAGTGTAGAATTGAGTTATTAAGTTAGATATATGGTTTAACTTTTTGTAATCTAAAGAAAGTCAACTTTTCTGTTGGTTATTTTTGTTTGCTTTAATTTTTTTGTTCTCATTCAATTACACATATATATTTCAAAATTTTAAACACTCAATTTGAGATGTCAACTTAAAAACTTAACGTATATTTTACCGTTTTCTACATGTGACCATTATATTTGAGGAAGAGAAAACAATATTTTTCCCATTTTAAACAACAAAAGTACATTGTATTTTCACATTAGTGGAACGCATAAGTGAATTATGTAAAAAAAAAAAAAAAAAAATCATAAGAGATTTAATTAAGGGTCTTATAGCATCTTATATCAAATTGTAAGTTATGGTTAAAATCCATCTATTTGTCTCTTGAAAGATGCTTCTTTTAAGTGCAAGAAAAAATTTGAAACTATATTAAAAATCCATAGGTACTTTTGTAACAAAGTACGACACATGTTAAAAGAAATTATAATCTACCCCAGAAAATGTACTCCAAATTGAAACTATAGAAATGTTGTAGAAACTCACTTAAAAACTAAACAAAGAAAAAATTAGTTTAGAAGAAACAAAGGCACCTATGAAATGAGAACTAAATAAATAAAATATGATACTAGGTTTTCAATACAGGTGTTAACTACATGCATGACAATTTAAGTATAACTTCTTTTAGAAGTCATAAGTTCAAAATCTGTCACAAAATTGGAGGAATGTGTTTTATTGTCAAATAAATGATTCCACGAAACAACCTATGGTTTCAAAAATTATTCTCTTGCACATGCTATAAGCCTACTTTATTAGGCATTGTTTAAATTAACCACAACCAATTTTCCTATTTACTCGTCTAGATGATGTGAACAAAGAAAAATTACCTATCTATATCGTTCATTATATAATGATCAATCCAATCATTGTGTCACATCTTAAGTTTGAAAATTCAACTTTGTCGTTAATAAATAATTGATAACTAGATTTCTTTTTCATGGGTGGCAATATATCTAAGATTCTTATGGGACGAACATCTTGATTACCTCGTTTGTTTTATAGTAATGTAGGATTATATTCAAACATCTTCAGATTTTCAGAGATATTAAGATGTCATTCAAGGGCATTAAGAGACTTTTAAGGCCCTCTTGATACATGAATTCTTTTTAGAAATTCACATATCTGAAAAAATTAACTATATTTACATTTCACGTTTGCTATACATTTTTTAGTTTATTTTTCAAACGTTGATATCCTTCAATACTTTAAAGAAAAATCTTATATAATAATAATAATAATAATAATTATTATTATTATTATTATTATTATTATTAAGGAAAAAGAAAATTGTTTTAAATGACAAAATTGTTGAAAATATCTACAAATAATAACAATATATCAATTTATCTGTAATAGACCGTGATAGACTACTATCTGTATCTACCATGACATAAATAGACACAGATAGTAGTCTATCGCGGTCTATCGTAGATGCAGTAAAATTTTGTTATATTTGTAAATATTTTTATTCATTTTTCTATATTAAAAATATTCTAAAAAAAATTATTATAAATAGAAAAAATATCAAACTATTTACAAATATAGAAAAATTTCACGTATTAAATAGATACAAACACTAAAAGTTGATAGAATTCATAGAACAAAAACAATGTTTTAGAGGAAACTTGCTTGTAATGATTGGGTATTTCGAAAAGTCCATGTTATTTACACGAGTTTTTGATATTTTAGTTATTTTGTAATGCAAATTAGTTGATGTTAACGGGTTACAACTATTTGGGTGAAGATGGTAGTTGAGAGAAGTGGTGTGTTCAAATTTTATCGTGTATAAGTGTTATTGAAATCATAAATGTGAAATATTATGATCAACAAATTAGAGGTGCTTGCACACACATCCTGTCATACAAAGCCACCTCAAATAGTTTACTAAATAGTTCACAAATTGGATATAAATAAAGATATAAATAATTGATTTTCTTTTCTTTGGAGAACACACCATTATTTTAATTGTATTCTCCATTAGAGTTTGGTAGTTTTGTCTTTTACTTTTTTTTTAGAAGAAATGTATTATGGTTTATTATAAAAGAAATTATTTTCAATGACAAAACTGTGATAGATCATGATAGACTACTAACTGTGTCTATTATGACATAAATAGACACGAATAATATGTTTATCACGGTCTATTATAGATATATAATAAAATTTTGCTATATTTATAAATATTTTTGTTAATTTTTTTATATTTAAAAAAAAACTCTTATTATTACTGTTAAAGTAAATTAGGATTTATTTCTAAGTAGTATTTTTTTATTTTTCTTTTTTTTTGTTTTTTCTTGATTGGATCTATTAGAATTTAATTATTTGCCTTTGTAATGTAGTTTGATAATTACTAATTATTTAATAATATATACAAATTTCACGATTACTACTACTAATATTATTATTATTATTTTCTACACCACCATGGAACCTTTATTATTATTTGAAGAATATGAAACTTTTTTACATTAATAAATGATGGACAGAGTGATTAAAAAAAAGTGTAACAGTGTATTTGTATTATGGATTGATTTATTTATCCATTGTTTCTTGTATTATTGTCTTGTCACTATCGACAGTTCTTAAAGAAACTTTGCTATCAGCATCACATGTGTTACGTTGATGTATAAAGTGTGTGTGTATATATATATTATTTAAAACGTTTCATATATTTCATTTAAATACTTGAATTCGTATAAAAAATTATTATAATTGAATGATTATAGTAAATCTTATATGGGACATCAAATTAAGTAACTAGTTTTACAGTCATGACACACATGAACCCCAACATTAAATCTCAAAATAATGGGAGGGATTATCCTTCTAGAAACCCTTGTAAATGTTTTCTTTTTCTCATATTATTGTTGTCGTTGTTATTACTAAGGTTGGTTGCCATTGAATCTTCACATTTATGAATTTGCTGCAATTAAGTTCGATCACTAAAAAGAGTTATAACAATAAAACTTAAATTATAACCACTTTATATAACTTAGGTGTAGTTGAATTAAAGTACAATTGTAATAGCCTTAATTATGGTAGACATGTGAGGAATTTGGAATTTAACAAGAAGTAAGAGAGAGTTGAAAAAAGTAGTAAATAATTGAGCAAAAAAAGCAAAAGAGAATCCAAAGAGGGATCAATAAATAAATTACAAAGGTGGGCCCTCACAACAAGTTAAAAAACACAACTTTTTTTCTTTATTGGGAAGTGAGCAACCTCTGTATTAGCTAAGGGGTTGATGAAGAAAGGGGAGCAGCACATTGCATTATACAAATACTGTTAATTTTATTTGATTATACAAAGCACTTTTTTTTTTTTTTTTTTTTAATATAATATATAGTTTGAGATGTGACTACTACAGTAGTGCATTACAACTAATAAATAGACATTGAAAAAGATGGGGAAAAAAAAAAATGACAAACCCTAAAACAACAGAAAACTCAACACTTATCAAACTGCAGCAGCAACAACCCTCCAGGCTTTCCTGTTCCAAATCATAAAGCTCTTATCGACGTGCCATTTATTTTCTGACATCCTCCTTTTGCTTCCTACAATGACAGTAAAGATTCGTTTGATTAATATAGTTTATAAGTAATCAAAACTAAGCATAAATTATTTGATTTATAGGGTGATGTATTGAGTTTAGGTTTATGTTAATTATGGTACCTTTGTTAAGGGTAATGTCTAGTAGTGAGGAGGTGGGGGTGATGCGTAGATGTAGAAAGGCGGTGGTGGCGGAGATTTGTAGTGGTAGACGGGAGGTGGGTGGTATGGCTTCACTGGAGTTGGGGGCGGGTGGTAGGGTCTAATGGGTGGCGGTGGTGGTGGAGACTTGTAGTGGTAAGGTGGGTGGTATGGCTTTTTGTGAGGTGGTGGTGGTGGAGGAGATTTGTATTTATAGACGGGAGGAGGAGGTGGTGGAGATTTGTAGTGATATGGTGGGTGGTATGGTTTCTTGTAGGGTGGTGGTGGAGGAGGAGACTTGTATTTGTAGACTGGTGGTGGGGGTGGAGGGGACTTGTAGTGATATGGTGGATGGTATGGTTTTTTATATGGTGGTGGTGGTGGAGGAGGAGATTTGTATTTGTATACCGGTGGTGGTGGAGATTTGTACTTATAGATAGGTGTTGGTGGGTGGTATGGCTTCTTGT
Organism: Citrullus mucosospermus; assembly: GCA_030954485.1. NCBI lineage: Eukaryota > Viridiplantae > Streptophyta > Magnoliopsida > Cucurbitales > Cucurbitaceae > Citrullus > Citrullus mucosospermus. Next base: position 8,950,359 of record CM062063.1, on the reverse strand, counting down.
AGGGTGGTGGCGGAGGAGGAGACTTGTATTTGTAGACGGGTGGTGGAGGAGATTTGTACTTGTAAATGGGTGTAGGTGGGTGGTATGGCTTCTTATAGGGTGGTGGTGGAGGTGGTGACTTATATTTATAAACCGGTGGTGGTGGAGATTTGTATTTGTAAATGGGTGTTGGTGGGTGGTATGGCTTCTTGTAAGGAGGTGGTGGAGGTGGTGACTTGTACTTGTAGACTGGTGGTGGTGGAGATTTGTACTTATAAACCGGTGTAGGTGGGTGATATGGCTTCTTGTAGGGTGGTGGTGGAGGAGGAGACTTGTACTTGTAAACCGGTGGTGGTGGAGACTTGTACTTGTAAACCGGTGTTGGTGGGTGGTATGGTTTTTTGTATGGTGGTGGTGGAGGAGGAGACTTATACTTGTAAACCGGTGGTGGTGGAGACTTGTACTTGTAAATGGGTGTTGGTGGGTGGTACGGCTTTTTGTAAGGTGGTGGTGGAGGGGGTGACTTATACTTATAAACAGGTGGAGGTGGTGGTGGAGACTTGTGGTGATGAGGCGGATGATACGGTTTCTTATACGGTGGAGGTGGTGGAGGAGACTTGTATTTGTATACTGGTGGAGGTGGTGGTGGTGATTTGTAATGGTATGGTGGGTGATAAGGCTTTTTGTAGGGAGGAGGAGGTGGAGGAGACTTGTAAACAGGTGGTGGAGGAGGCGGAGACTTGTAGTCAATTGGATGACGAGGAGGAGGAGGAGAAGAGTAGAGATACTCATTAGCATCGGAAGGCAAAGTTAAAGAGAGAAATGCTGCCAAAACGGCAACGGCCAAAGAGGCCATTGAGGAACCTCTTTTCCCCATCTTTGGTTTGGTTCTGAGTCCTTAACCAATGCCTAAACCTTCCCTTTTATAGCCTTCAAATTTTTACCATTTTATCACTCATAAATTATGGTAAGTTGGTTACTTCACTATTTAATCCCATTAAATAAATAAATAAATAGGATCCAATTTTGAATAGTCAAAAGGAGACAGAACCAGAAAAGGGGGGGGGGGGGGGGGGGGGAAATAATAATAAAAGTCACAAATGGGCTGTCATCAATGTTTTGGACAAGGGAAGTGAGAGAGACCGCAGTTAACAAACCCAAATTAATTAGTTAATGATAAATTATCCAAATTAAACTTCTTTTTCTTAATTTTTCAAAATTTACCAATTTATTAAACATAAAGTCTAAAGTTTAGAGTTTTGTTAGACATAAAATTCAGAAAGGATTTTAGATTTTGTAAAAAACTATTTTGAAGAATTTATTAAACATTTGTAGAGACCAAATTAACACAAATTTGAGAAGTTTGATCTAGATTTGATCCAGCATTGCAAGCTAAGCAAAGAAATTAAAGAAGAGTAATATTGGTAGTACAGAGTTCATTATTCTGGACCAGAAGATTGGTAGGTAATAGAGTTTATATATATTTTAATTTATTATTTATTATTTATTAGAAAAAAAATAAAAAAAATAAAAAGTTAGTATTGAGTATTGAGTATTGTGTTGCATGATTTTGTCCGGAGGGCTGGGACCCGGCGGCTGCTTTGTATCCATCTATGGCGCGCCATAATAATTATACGAATATTATTTTATGCTACTTTTTAATTTCTACTTTATTATAATATACAACATTAAAACTATACTTTTTCTATTATACTTTACATATAGTAATTTTTTTTTTGTTATCATTTCTTTTCTTTTTGTATTTGCATGAATGATCGGCCTTAACTTATATTTTATTAATCGATCTTCTAAATTATTTTACTTTTTTCACATGTCTCTAATGCTACTTGATCAACTAGTGTGGTTTTTTTTAGTATTATATAATTGAATTTTGGTTTAAAAATGGATTTGGTTTTAGATCTTCATATCTAATTTAGTAAAAGACTCAAACATATGAGCATAGTTATAATTTATTGTAGTACATATGCAAACATCATTTAACCATAAGTAATATATCATATTTCTACTAAATAATAATAATAGTAATTTAATGACAAAGGTTTAAACATCTTTTTCTCCGAAAAAATATAGTCAAAATGGGCATAGCTTAACGGGCATAAAGAATGTAATATAAATCTCAAAGTTAGAAGTTTTGATTCTTCTCTACGTTGTCAAAAACCACCACTAATAATAACAACAATAATTTAAACTTCTTTTTTTTTTTTGGCTTAACTTAAAAAAATTGACATAAAAAAGTTTCAATAATGCTTAAAAAAAATGATCGGAGGTTCCAAAAACTTAACTTAAAAAAGTTTCAAAAGTGCTTCTTACCCTAGGAGCGGATCTATTAAGGGGTCAAAGAGCATATACCCCTCAACTAGTGATATTTTATATACATGTATATTCATTTTTATTAAATATAAAAAATATGTATTTATAATTTGGATATATTTATGTTTTTGTTCCATATAAAATATAAAATGTAGCTCTTGTTGCAGTGGTTTGCAGCGTTGTATTTAGCTGCCTGACCTGAGTTAGATTTCCTTGCAAGCCATTTCTTCTTTTTTTCTTTTTCTTTAACAAATATCTTTGTGAAAAATATATATAATATTTTAATTTTTAGTACAGTTGAAATACGTGAGAAAAACTTAATCCTTTTCTTCTCACACACACACACAAGAAAACAAATATTTTTGAATCTTTATAAAATTATTTGACAAAAATTGAAATAATGATTTTTGTTATATATTTGGGAAATTATCTTAAATGGCAAAACTGTTGAAAATATTTACAATTAATACTAAAATATACAGTCTATCTGCGATAGACCGCGATAAACTACTATCTGTGTCTATCGTGCCACAGATAGTAGTCTATCGTGCTCTATCGCGGTCTATCGTAGATAGATAGTGAAATTTTACTATATTTCTAAATATTTTGGTTCTTTTTACTATATTTAAAAAGAGCTCTATATATTTAGGTAAATAATTCTATGAAGATTTATACTTTATAATAATTTTATATCAATGCATCTATAATTACATTTATATGAAGGTTAAAATTACAAGTTTTCTCTAAGTTTTAAAAATTTTATCTAACATATTCTTAAACTTTTAATTTGGACTCTAGTCCTTTTATAATGTCTAATAAATCTTTAAATTTTCAATTTTAAATGTAATAGATCTCAAGAATATTAAAATATTTTTAAAATTGTTTTATAAGACAAATAAAAATTAGTTTTGTGTCTAATGGAATGTTAAATTTTCAATCAAGAGATCTATTGGATGCAAAATTGATATTTTAAGAATCTATTAAATGCAAAAATTGAGAATTTAGAGACCTATTAGACATTTTTTAAAGTTTAGAAACTATATATAAATACAGATTTTGAAGTTCATGCCTTAAACTTCTAACTTTATATATATTTGTGACCCTCGCATGAATTTATGGATCCGTCACTGTCTTAAACTATTTAAATATTTCAAAAATTTTCTTAATAGTAACGCCATTTATATTCAGTATATAATGATCAAATGAAAAGTTTATATGAAGTTTTTTTTTCCTTCACTTTTAGTTTAAAGAAAATCTCGTATTGTGAATATTATTACTTTGCGCTTTTTATCATTTTGCTTTAATAAGTGAAGTTGAAATAATGTAAAAGAAAAGGTATTAAAAGTGTAAGAGTAATGTAATCTGATAACAAACATCATTATTATCCTCTACATAATTTCACATTATGATCATAATTTCATTTATTTATTATAAAAAAATTAATTGATAATTTTAAGTTTAAGAAAAAGTGAGATGAAAAAATTTCATCTTCGAATATCTAGGTCGAAAGTATATATCTTAATCGTCGTAGGTTAGAAGAAAAAAAATCAATTGATTCCATAGGCTAAAATAAAGGTTATCTAACATACAATATCTCTGGTTAGATGCAGAAAGACAAAGAGAACTTTAACGATGAATGTAGAAAGACAAAGCAATCAGTAAAGACTACAAGAAAAAAAAAACCCTAACACATTCTATAAAGCATTGAAAAGGCAATAAATCTGCGAGAATAAGTAGACAGGTTTTTCAGATAAAGAAAAAATATTTTGCAAAAACAATAAATTCAGAAACATTATTCATCAAGTTGAGGCAGCAAATGCAGAGACATCCTAAAGAACAACCCGACACTTAGGAAGACACATACCACATACTTAAACAAATATTGCTAACACAGAATCTCTAGCATAGACCATATAAAATGCATGTGTTGGGAGTGCTTTTGAAATTATTAAAATCATTTTGGTCATGTTTTAAATCACTTTGAAAACAACTTTACTTACTCAAAAATGAATTCAATGTTCAATTTTACACTCTTAAACGAACTTAATCTTCCGCTTTTATCACTCGTAGTTGCTCTCTTCCTTAATGTTATCTTCTTCTTAGCCTTGTCATGGTTTTTCTCATAGGGGTAGACAAACATCTTTTTTGCGAGGTAAACAACTAAATCTTAGTCAACTCGGTTAGCTTCCTCTGCTTCTGGTGGGGAGCCAACCAACGAACAAAGGCTAGGTAATGTCTCTCCAACTAGCTCCAGCCTGGTCACAGGGTCAATAATAGGTTAGGTGGTTCTTCGACCTTTTGTTTTGGCATTAAAGAGTTGCAAATCTTCTTTTATGATAGTATTAAAAAAAAAAAAAAAAAAAAAAGATAACCGGCTGGCTTTGCCTTCAAGATAACAAAAAAGGAAATCAGGGCATTTTTAAGACACTGATAGTTTGTAAACTTAGACAAGTGCTCTTTCTCCAAATTGGAGATTTTCGTCTGCTATTAGAAAGATGGTACCTTTGCTACAATCAACTGGTGATCCTCCGGGTACTATACACATGAGTGAAAGATAGAGACCTACCTTGCTCAGAAGATCTGAAAATCTTTGTGCTTCAAACTTTTTTTTGCTTACTGAAATAGGAACAAAAACGTCATGACAATAAAGACTGTGTAAATGGAATGTTGGTTGTAAACCCTCTTTCAAAGCTGTGACGAAAGAAACTCTATAAGATGGGTGTGCATTAAGGATTCTAGTTTTTGGTGCCAATTTGGATCCCTTATCGTCTATGGCAGGTCAATCCAAAAAGGGTGAAATGAGTCGCAAAATAGATGGATCCTGGAAACTAGTTCCTAGTTTGGATAAGAGATGAGATTGAGAAATTCTAGTCGTCAGTCGCCAAGCGACAAGAACAAGCAGGATTCGTCCTATCTGCCTAGAAAAATTCTCGAAGACTTTCTAATATTATCAAAATCAAGCCCTGGCCAACTTGACTTATTTAAAACCCCCAATTGGTATGAGATACCCGGAATAGTACTATAAAAAATTGGTTTTGAATGGTTAAAAATATTTTTTGGGTGATTTTTAAAATGACAAAAGTAATTTTAAACATTTTAACATCACTTCCAAACATGCCAAAAGGTCCTAGACTTTCATTTTAGGAGGTCAAAATTTCATAGCATCCACTTAAAATCCTTAAAAAATAATTAACTTTAAATAAATAATATCATTCTAAAAAATAAATTGCAAAAAAAAAAAAAAAAAAGAGAGAGAGAGAAAAAAAAAAAGAAAAAGTGAAATTTCAACCAACATAAAATTCATTAACAAAAATTACAAGAATTGCATAGTTCAACGGACATAAGAAAATGTCTTTAAAAAAAAAACTTAGGGATTTGTATCTCTCACTTTACATATTATTCAATTAATTAAACAAATGAACCGAGAAGTTAAAACATCTTCCCATAATATTCAAGTCATTAAACAAATAAAAAAAATAAAAGCACATTCCAAAAGTAACCAATAGCAACTTTGATTAAGATTTGGCGGTAAAGAGATTTGTTTTCCTTTTTTGATTCATAGGATATGCCAAGAAAACATTCATATTCACATCGGTTAGCCAATTACAAATTGCTTCATAAGTCCCCAAAAAAAAGAAAAAAAAAAAAAAAAAACCTACCAAATTCACCTTTGTTCACTAATAGCTACAACAACTTCAGACTTGTATAAAAATTTTGAGTTAACCTTTTAATTAATTAATTTTATATTTTGAAATGTCTCTTTTAGTGTAGGTTTACTTAGTAAATCAAATATTGTTAAAAAATATCTTCGGATTCATTTGTGGTCCTCTAATTACTATAACCAAACTATAGTTTTTTGATGATTAAAATAAAAATTTTGTCGCTCTATCCTAAATAATAACTCAAATTTAATTTTAGATTAGAGAAGTTAAATTTTAATACGTTAGTGATTTCTTCACAGGATATAGATTCAAATTCTAACTTAAAAAGACGAAATGAGCTTGGTTTAGTAGTAATTGACATGACTTTCATTCCCTAAAGTTTGGAGGTTTCAATCCCTACCACGCGATTGTGGTAGTAAAAAAAAATCTAACTTTAAAAAGTATAAATTTAATAAAATAAAGCTGACATGAGAAATTTATTCCATCAACCTTTCTTACCATATTTTTAACTTTTGTTCTTTTACATAGAAGTTTAATATAATATAGGGGCTAAATGAGATTTGTATGAAAATGAGATTAAGAAAAGAAAAATTACTAAACCTGGATTAGGCATGGAGCTTTAATAGGCATATCCATTTGGGGTAACCTAATATTTAGGGTTTGGAGAGGCCTATTATTTGTGAGCTCATAATGGAAAAACATCTATTTCCTTTTTGTATTTGAGCTATTTGTCAAAAGCATAAATGAAAAAAATCATTTTATCATTTTGACTTATACATACTCCATGATATAATTAGAATAACTAGAAAATTTTGAAAATATTGATGAAAAAAAATAGACAACAAACAACGGATTCAGAGGTAAAAATGATGTTTATAGGCTTAATTATAAACTTTTAAAAACAAAAAAACCAACTAATCTTAGTCATTGTATTTTTTTAATTTTGTAATGATTTAGTCTATAATGTAAAAAATATTTTTGAGAACTAAAGAATTTCTTACCTATATAAATTTATATGTTGATTCAAAATCAAATGCATGTGTTTATAAGCTACAAAACTGGAGTTGTTCTGTAAGAAAATTTAACATTTAAATTTTAATAGAAATGTAGCAAAATTTCACTATCTATTTGCGATATATTGCGATAAACTATGATATTTTGTTATTATTGGTAAATATTTTCAAAAGTTTTGTCATTTAAAAGAATTTATCTTATTAAATTTGTTACAAATTTTAAAACTATATAGAAAATCTAACCGATGGAATTATTCCGATTAAATCGTTGAAAACTAAAATTTGAAAGGATTTGTTATTTTTAGAAAAGTTTAGTAGAAACAAACAAGGATAAACAAAAGTTTAGAGCATAACCAAATAGGTCATTAAATTGATTATTACTATTAATTTACATTATGGAACGTATATCAAATGGAGGTTATTTTATTTTATTAACTTTTAAAACCTTTTTTAACAATCATCTTAACTTTAAACAATAATATTATAAAAAAGAAATTATATAAATTAGGAAGATTAAATTGCATTATTATATTATGCTCGTGCAGCCCATAGCATAATTAGTTATAATTATTTTCGATGAATTATTTTAATATCCAAATGAGAAAGGGGAAATTCTGTTCACATTTTCCATTTTCGGCGGATTGTTTGTTTGTTTGTTTTTTATTTTTCTCGACAGATCTTAGTTTTATAGTATATTATATATATATCTCTAATTCTTCTTAACATTTTATTTATATATATATAGTGCTTGTGAAGTTTTGATAAAGATCCATAAATATATATAATTTAAAATTTAAATACATTATGATTTTTTTTAAAAGTTTAAAGCATATAATATCTTTTTAATTAAAAATTTGGATTTAAATTTAAATTTAATTTTCTTAAAAATGAATATGTTTAAAATGTTTAAACCTTAATGCTTTTCTAAAATATCGATCAAATAGAAATAAACCTCGACAGACATACCAACTTTCATTTAATTTCTATGGTTAAATTACCATCTTGGTTAATGATTTTTGAATGTCTTGTCATTTTTGTATCTAAATTTAAAAGAATTTCAATATACGTTTTGACTTCTAAATTCTAATTTTATGTAGTTCATACTTCATATTAACATGGATAAGGCTTTTTCTTAAAAAAAAATAAAATTAAAATTGAATATCATCTCTCACCTTGGTTAATGATATACGTCTTAACTAGTGTATCAATTAAAATTTTGCCTACATTTTCATTGACATTTCCACATGTCTATAGATTTGACGTCAACATAAGAGGTGAATCGACATATTTTTTAATATATCATTAAAAAAGCAATGAAATATAAGAAAAAACAACCAAAAATTTTAGTATAAGTAGTTTAACTCAGGAATAAAATGCAAAATTTTTATTTATTTATTTTTATTTTTTTAATAATTTTTCCCCAAGTATTTATTGACTCGATATGTTATTGATATTTTTATCCATATTTTTTCAAAGTTGAAATTTTGATATTTTTGCGACATTGAGATATTAAACCTCAACCTTAACCATTTAAGCTATGTTTAGGATGCATAATTATCAATTGATTGAGTATAATGCGATGAATAAATGACAAAAGTAGGTGAACAAATAATGGAAAAAAGCCACCCAACATAAAAGCTCCAAGCTAAGTATGCTTAACTTAGAATTCTTATGATTGAGTCACTAAAAGGAAAAATGTATTTTGGTAGTATAGGTAGTAACTTTCAATACTTTCATATCCTTAGGATTCCTCTCATTTAGATGTAATTTAGATTCATTCATGTCCTACTCCTAAACCCGAGGTGTTACACAAGGGCTTTATTTGTTATAGTTATTTGAGTTTAATTATATATAACAACAATTATCAAGTTGGGTTCCTCAACAACAATTATCAAGTTGGTTTCCTAAAAAATAAAAAATAAAAATAATTATGAAGTTGGGCTAAAATTAAAAAAAAAAAAATTCAAAATATTAATAAGTAAACTTATTTTTTTAAAAAATAAAAAATAAAAATTACGTATTTCAACTGGTGTAGGAATAATAAGAGTTTCAATAAGAAATCCCAAATTAAATTTAATGTGTTGTCAGAAATAATCAGAAAGCCTAGTGGCTTTGGCTTTGGCTTTGGCTTTGGCTTTCTCAGCATGTGACTCTCCCATGTTACTACAAAATAATTATAATCGTAATTAATAAATTAATTACTCTAAACAACATAATTAATTAATTACAGCAATCACGCCGATCACAATTCTTCAAACGTTTTTATTTTCTATTCTCACCATTAATTTATTTTAAACTTTTTTGGTTTATATTAATAACCATTTAAATCTTCCAAACATTCTACTATATATATACACTGAGATTTATAAAGGTTAGATCTCCAATAAAGTTTTTTAATACATATTTATGTATTTCGATTTCTCATTTCACATATATTTTAAAATAATAGTATTAATAATCAAACGTATTTTGATTTATAAATTAAATGTTACTTCTTTACCTTTTCTTTATAATTTATAATTCTTTTTATTTTTGTAAATATCTTTTGGTTGAAAATGTAATTATCCTCATTCTGAATACATGGACAAATACAAAATTTGGTACCAAAATCTTTTTTCCATTTCAAAAGAATGTTATGTAGCTATAAATTTCAGTCTATCTTCTTCTAATTTAGAACGATAACCATCTAAAAAAGAATTTTAAACACTGTCCAAAGTAGTTTTTACTCTAATATTTTCTTTTATCATTTTTTAAAAATATATTTGTTTGAAAATTTATATCGTTTCTAAATTAAGATTTATAAAAATGTTTCTAAAATTTAGGTTGAATTTCAAAACCTATCCAATAGCTCTTTAATTCTATAATAAAAGACTATGGGGCTCTTTGATCAGGAGAGCATGCATCTATCTTTAGGGGAAGTTATCAACGATCACTAGCAGTTAACTGTTGGGGTCATGACCGGTCTAAGGCAGTTGGCAATCACTCACAGTCGCTCAAGAGCGGTTGGCTATTGGTCGTTGACGAGATCACAACAGTTGTCGTTGATGGTCATATGTCGGCCTAAGGTCAAGGGCGATCGATTGATGGTTGATGCCGACGGTCACCAACGATCATTAGCTAAATATGAGGTGAATGAAGATTTTTCTCAAACCCATTACATTTATTAAGAAAAAAAAAATCTCTATTCTAAATCGAATTTGGTTTCTTAATCTCGAAAATTTCATTCAAAATACCCAAACTTGGAGTTGGTGTAACACCGTACCTCAGTTTAAGATAGTATATGAATGAACTGAGACCACATCAAAATGAGAGTGATCTTGAGGATATGAAAGTAAGCATGCTTAAGTAAGGTTTAAAACAATTGAAAATTACTACCTACACAAGTAAGGTGCACCTCCATTTTCAATGCCTCAATTATAAAAATTTCAAAGTTAATTTGTTTAGTTGGAATTATTCTATATTGGGTGACAAAGATATCCAATTTTTAAGCTTTTTAACCATATTTTAATATATTCAGAATCTCTTCCATTCGGTTGTGATCAAATTTTATTCATGTACCACTTTTGAACTATGAGTGTTACATATATTTAGAGACTACTCTTATAGTTTAACTTTTTAAATTTTGATTATTAAGAACCTAATGAATTTTCAACCCATTTAATTTTTTTTTTTTTTAAATTTGAAATAAAGCTAATAAGTTAGATAACTCCAAAGAGTTGAACTAATTAAAAATAAAGAGGTAAAAAAATAAAAATAAAAATTGAGTATAGGGCTAAATTGCGGTGACGTGATGCAAATTGATTGCTTCCCGTGAAAAAAGGGAATAAGAATAAGTTGTGAATATAAATAAAATGGATTAAAAGAAGCAGAAGAGGCATCCAATTGAAAAATGGCCGACATCTTTTCCTTCCCTTCTACTAATTAATAATATCTCAACAATGCCTTAAATATTACCAAAATTACTATTTCTAAATTATGAAAAGATTGATAATGAAAAAGATATTAAGGGATATGTAATCTATAGACATTAATTTAGGTTTTCTTTCTTAATCCCCGTGGTCTTACACGACATTTGTCTACATTTAACTTTAAAAAATCTCTTTGCTCTCTTAAAGTTATTTGTTCTTAAAGTCTATATAAAATCTCCAATGCTTTAGATCTACAAGAAACAAAATATCCAAACCAAATATGGCTTAACTAAAAATGAAATGAGTGTTGCTACTACGTGTATTAAAAAATTCAATCTAGTTCGTACGAGTTCGGTTGAATTATCAACTTATTTAGGTTAGATTTGATTCAAATAAATGAAAAGTTTATGGGTTGAGTTAGTTCATGGTTTTGGATTTATTATTAATTTTATTTGTTTTACTTATAATAAGACTATATATAAATATATTTATTTTAATTTTGTGAGCATTTAGGATAATTTATTCTCCAACAACTCTTAAAAATACATTTTAAAAAAACTTCTAAAATTAAGTTTTTTTTAGTAATTTAGAAAAAAATCATAATATAAATTGAGATTGAATTGCTAATCTTAGTTTAATATATATGAACACGATACAATGCATTTTTTTTTTTTTTTTTGCATATAACATTTTACTTTTTCTTTTTTTAAGAAAAACATATATAAATAATCGGTAACCCCAACGAACTCATCCCAAATGTTTTATGGTTGGATTGAGTTGTATGTGTTCATTATTTAATATGAATTTTTCCCCCACTCCCTCCCCCATTCTCCGCCCCCTTGGGAGTGGGTCCCATGGAAAAGTGGACATCTCTAGTATACTATGCAAAGGGTTTTTATAAAACCGAACAGCAAAATGTTTAATTTCTCTTTGTAACGCCGTTATTTGAAGATGTTAACATTTCATATAGGATGACTACATGTGACTCAACCTTAATCTTGAGTGAGTTATGAACTCTTGTCTATGAGGACAATCCTTTGATCTACATGGGTGAGAGTGGCCAGATCGTCGACTCAATATGTCTACCATTTTGGGGATTTGTCTGAATAGGGAGTTGAGAACATATCTTCACAAGATGGAATTCACTCCTTCTCATCTTTAGAGTAAGTAGATAAATTGCTCCCTTAAGGGCTGATTCTGGGTCTTGAACAAAGAGGTCTCACCCTCTCATTGGCCTGAAAGGAGTTAGTTTATAGTTTGACTATAAACTGTTTGTTTATTAGAGGGATCAATGATACTTAAGGAGTTAAATGTAACTATAGGAGTAAAACGGTAATTTGACGTCCATAAGGTCTCCTTGCTAGCTCATTAAGGTTTTGAATAAGAATCAATTATTTTGGATTAATTTGAAGTGTTCAAATTAATAAGGGAGTTAATTGTATATGATACAATTAGTATAATGTATATAGATACATTATAATACAAAATTATTTTTTGAATGAAATTCAAAAATTATATTTTATGTTATAAGAGAGACAAATATTTAAATAAGATTTAAATTATATGAATGAGATTTATAGGTTATGTGAGAGAATGTTATTTCAATATAATTCAAATTAAATTAAATATGTGATAATTAATTAATTAATTAATTGTTAATTAATTAATTTTATTTAATTATATATATTATATGATTTAATATATTATAATTAAATTAATTTTAATTTTAATTTAATATTATTAAATTAATTAAATTAACTCCCACTAGAATTAGTCGGGAGTTATTATCTTCTCCTAGATAACCTTACGTGAAAAGAAAGAAAGGTAGAGAAGTTGGGAGATTGTTGTTGGTAGAAGAAATAGTGTTACAATTTTCTCTGGAAAAAATTCCCTCAAGACCTCTTCTTTCTCTCAATCAAGAGAGTCCACAACTCCTCTTGATTTTTCCTAAGAATAGCACGGAAGACTTTGTTTGGTGGTGTCCCAAGAAGTTCTCTGCATTTTTGTTGAAGAAGAACATGTTATTAGTGTTTTTGTGAGAAGGAGGAAAAGTCTACCCGAATACGGTCTTCGAAGGTAAAGAACCTTAAACACCTAATTTCTTCTTGTTGCATGCTAAGTTCTTTTATTTATCCAATTTTCTTTTCTTTGTAGTTTTATGTTTTTTAAAAAAATAAAATTATTGGCTTATAGCAATTACTCACTTCCGCTCATAATTCAATTCAATTCCTTCAATATAAGTATTATAAGGTTTTAAATAAATATTGGTGTCAAACTGTGACATCCCAAATTTTCAAGTAATTTGTTTTTTTGAAAAAATGAATTATTTTAAATTATTTGGTTAGTTGTTTGAATTTTGAAGCTTTAATTGGATTATGTTGAGAAAATAATTCAATTTAAAGTAATCGTGATAAAAGATTTGGATTTGATTCAATTAGTGGAAAATTGAATTTATTTGGGGGAAATTTAAAATTTGGAAAAAAAAAATAAAGTTATGAATTGGAATGAGATAACCAAAATTCTTAAGGATGAAAACATGAAATCTCTTGTGCGAAAGCATCTGACTAGTCCCAATGCCACGGTCAAGGTTTTTTCCCATCATTCACCAAAGTGTCCTTTCGCTTACCTAAAAAACATAACATGAAAAGAAAACATGAAAAGAATGAGTACAAAATAATCAGTAAGTAACCCCACTACCGGGGTCAGGCTAAACATTTATATCCAATAAGTGCGTCATACTAGTGGGACATGCATAAATTACTAATTCTGGATGACCATCTAGTGAGCGATTTAACCCGTCCTAACACACATCTGGTGGCCCGAAGGCTCACAAACGTAGTAGGGCACCCGTCGGCATCCGGTAACATAGTAGGAAACCCGTAGGTCCCGTAGGCTTCTAGTAACATAGAAGCCTAGCATGAAACCCATCGACTTCCGATAACATAGCAGGAAACCCGTTGGCTTTCGGTAACATAGCAGGAAACCCGACAGGAAACCCGTCGGCGTAGCATTAGGAGGATAAATCGTCACTTTTCTCTAAATATGCTTGTGTTAAGTTCACATCATAAATCATATCAAACATGTGCTAATATCATCATAATTATAAAACGATTTTAGATATAAACAATTCAATTTCACCCAAATTAGGAAGATCGTTCAAAATTATCTACAATTAGTAAGATTACTTACCCAAATGCAACTAAGCCACAATCTTCTTCCATACTTCAAACAATGGGTCCAACCAAAATGGACTCTTAAACCCGCTTGGACAGCTTGTTTCTGTTTCCAAAATCCTTGGAAGCCTGAACCTAAAACTCAAACCCAATGAGTAACAACAAAACAGTCTTGGCCTAACCAAGTCTTGAAATCCCAGCGTAACCCACGAAAATGGATAATGCCGACGAAGCTGAACAGTGAGAGAGCAGCTGGGCTGGGCAGCAACTTGCAAACCCATTGACATCCAAGTTTGGCTTTAAGTATATATACTTCTTTAAATTCTCTTTCCCTTCCCTTTTACTTTTCCAAAACCCTCGATATATATAAATATTTAAATTTTACTTTTTATTATTTTCCCAAAACAAAACACAACTTATTAATATAATATTCCTCAACCCCTCAAATCAAATCTTTTCCAGCCCTATTTAATAATTTATTTAACCAAAATATCTCTAACAAATCAATTCCTAACTTAAATTCAATTCCAACTTATCCTCATATTTTCTTAAATTAAACAAGTTCTTAAATTTCACCCAATTTCAAATCTTCATTTTAAATCCAAATTTTAAATCTCCCCCAAATAAATTCAATTTTTCACTAATTGAATCAAATCCAAATCTTTTATTACGATTACTTTAAATTGAATTATTTTCTCAACATAATCCAATTAAAGCTTCAAAATTCAAACAACTAACCAAATAATTCAAGATAATTAATCTTTTTAAAAAACAAATTACTTGAAAATTTGGGATGTCACATTCTTCCCTCCTTAAGAAACTTTCGTCCTCGAAAGTTCCTGTAAAACCTCAGGGTACCTCGACCTCATCTCATCCTCTCGTTACCTCGTCTCTTCCTTGAATTCATAATGTTGCCATAAAACCATTACTAGTGTTATGTTCTTGTTGCGCCAAGTCTTCACTTTCCTTGCCAAAATTTGATTAGACTTCTCCTCATAACTTAGGTTCTCGTTTAATTGTAAGGGCTTATAGTCTACTATATGAGATGGATCTGTCACGTACTTTCTCAACATTGAGACATGAAAAACATTGTGACCGCAACGCCAACTGATAAGGCACAGGACCAATCCACTCTAGAATCCCATATCCCAATGAAGCATAGACTTAACTTCTCCTTCCTTCCAAACCTTAGAACATCTTTCGTAGCTGCCACTATTAGGAACACTTTGTCCCTCACCACAAACTCAAGGTCTCGTCGTCTCACATTAGCGTAACTTTTCTGTCTGCTCTGCAAAGTTTGCATGCAGACTCACATTAGCCCAATTCATAACTTTATTTTATTTTTTTCTCCTTTTAAATTTCTCAAAGTCAGATGTTTTATGCGAGATTGCTTTTTTATTGAAATCGTACAAGGGTTACCCTGATCAAATATTTTCAGTTATTTGAATTTTGCAAAAGATATTTATTCTAATAAAAAAGTTATTTTGATTTTTTTTGTAAAATTATGAAAGGAGTCGTTTTAGATATATGCATGCATATAGTGACGACATAGTTCATGTCCTAGGAAGTCGGGTCGTTACACAAAAAAATATTTTAAGAAATATTTAAATTAATAAATAAGTTTTTTTTTTATCCTTTTTAATATCGATATAAATATATGGGAGATGTTACATTATAATTCTTTTATATTTTGTCAAT
Organism: Citrullus mucosospermus; assembly: GCA_030954485.1. Taxonomy (NCBI): domain Eukaryota; kingdom Viridiplantae; phylum Streptophyta; class Magnoliopsida; order Cucurbitales; family Cucurbitaceae; genus Citrullus; species Citrullus mucosospermus. Next base: position 8,934,595 of record CM062063.1, on the reverse strand, counting down.
TTTTTTATTAATATAATAAAAATTTTGATTTAGTAGTTATGTTGTTGTCCAACTCATAAACATATAAAAATGAAGTTTATAACCCTAGTTGTAATTGTACATTCCACTTTATTTTCTCTACTTTTTGTTTTTCTTTTTTATAAATATTTTCTCTACTTGTTCACTTTCTTTAGTCAATTTTACTAATATTTATCTAAGAAACATGTTAGTATATTATCATTTAGTTAATAATATATGTCAAACATCAAAGAGAACGTAGCATCAAACGTTTCAAAATTTTCATAGGTAAAATTTACCCTATTTTTAAACATTTTCCTTGAAAGCTAGTTGGTTACCAAATCTTAATTATTATGTTTATGAAATCTCTCTCCTTTATCTTAAGCTTAAAAGCTATAGTTTATTCCTAAAAGAGGGGGAAAAAACAGAATAGAAGAAAGGGTATAACTAAGGCAGGAAAGATCAACTCTTATCTTTCGCAAATTCCAAAACTTCAAAAAAAAAAAAATGCTCATTGAATTAATACAAATAAAGCAATAGAAATACGAAAATGAGGAAAAGGCCAAGAAGCAACACTATTGCATGAGAGAGATATTTAGAAATTGAACAATAATATATATATATATCGTGGAGAGACATGATATAGATTAGCAGTAATGTTTTGACCAAATTTTTATTCTTGGAGACATGTACGAATATTAATTTTCTATTATAATATTGATTATTCTTGGAGAGACTTGATGGCTCAATTGACATCATTTTAGTATATGTCAAGGTGGCTTTGACGATTTAATAAATTTATAATAAATTGACAATAAACGTTATTGTGTGTACCTCTCAAGTCTAATCAATATTGAGATCGGATCTTAAATAAATACAACTAAATATATATCTCATTGTACTGCATTTATATATAGCAGGTTGGGATGATAATGCATTGGTAGACAAGGTATATACCATGATGTAGTACAAGTATATATAGCAGGTCGTTGGAGATGACAATGCCTTGTTAGATAGGGATACCAATAGACTTTGAATTTAATATAAATTTAGTCGATTTATAGATAATGAAATGACAAGAGTGTTCCTATTGTGAGAGTTGAACCTGTGGTTGAATAAAATCATGTCATGTGTTACATTTATTTAAATTGAAATTTATTGAGTTTGTATAAATTATATTAGTAATTGAAAGTGTTTCAAAATTTGATGATTCTTAGGTCACCAAATAATTAAATAATTGAGATATGAATATTTAGGGTGAGAGAAGGATGAAAATGTAAATTTCAAAAACAGGAATAGAATGTATGTTAATATCAATACTATTGAGCTAAGCTCACTTACCATTATTATCTTTTTTTTATATAACAATTGCGATGATAGAAAATCAAGCCTACGCGTGAGCTTTGCTCAAAATTTCCTATATATATATATAATAATCCACATTAAATACATCCGTTTGATCCCATTAATTTTTTTTTAGATATTTTGATGGAATTAGTTGATTATTGATGATTGTATCTCTTTCCAATCAATTATTTGTGGTTCTGGATTGGTCAATTTTTGTGTCCTATATATGTATTGATTAAATTAATAATTATATGAGTTAATGAAAATAAAATAAAATAAAGAAGTGTTTAAAAATGTCCCCCATAGCTTTCTTGGTCAATTTCTTTTGTTGTTTCATGTTAAAATAAACTCAAGAAAAGCATTTTTATTCATACCCATGAACACTTTAGTTTTTGGGGCTCAATTTCTATATTAATCTCTAAGCACATGCTTTAATCTTGATTTCAAATTTATCTTTCTCTCTACAAAACTTTATTATCATAATTAGAACTTATCAAACATACCTTCTCTATCAGTGATCATGTGGGGCAAAAATTGAACATAAATGTTACCCTTGAAGATACAGCAAACAAACTTCATAATATAAGACATTTTGTTTTAATGAGTAAGAATTTAAAAAATCACACTAGAAAAAAAAAAAAAAAGAAAACAAGCATTTAGGTCAAAACTCTAAATTAACTGTATACTTCTAAATTTGGGATTTTTTTTTTCAAATATAGCAAAATGTAAATATAAATGAAAAAGACCAAACAAGTGGAAATCAATATTAATTAAGGAGGAAACATCAATGTAGGGGCTTGAACACGAGGCCTCCATGAACCACTTGTTCTTATACCATCTTAAATTACCAATTGACCTCCAAATTACTAGTTTAAATTATGATTTTCATCTCACTTTAAACAAAAAAATAGTTCTTATTTAAATTCTAAAAACAAAAATAAATTTGAATAAAACAAGATTATTTTTTTAAAAAAAGAATTTGGCTAGAACTAGGAAAACATTAAAAAAAAAAATAGACAACAAAACATAAAAACTCATAAGTGAAAGTAATATTTATAAGTATAATTTTAAAAAATTAAGAATAAAAAATTAACTGTTTGACAATTATTTAGTTTTTTTTTTTTCAATTTTGTTTTTAGCTTTTAAAAATCAAGTTGATAAACTATTCAATTTTCTATTTTCGTAATCTAAAAAATGTTTTCCCAGTTTCTAAATAAAATATGCAAACCATAAAATATAGAATTCATTAGGTAACAATTTTATTTTTAGTTTTCTATTTTTGAGAGTTATATATATATATATAAAAGTTTCAACTTTGAAAAGAAACATTTTGAACTTCTTACTAAAATTTAAAAATTAAAAGAAGTTTTGGAAACCACTTTTTTCAGTTTTGAAGATGGTGGAGGAATTGAACTTCTGATTTTGAAGTCGATAGTATAAATTTATACCAATTGAAATATGCTAATATTTAATGAATTTTTTCAAAAGTTAATGCATGCATTTTAAAATATGGTAATGCCTTTGGTTTTAATATTCTTAATATGGTATTTTAAATTTATTCAAATAAACCATATTAACTAATAACTTATGTCATACTTTATTAGAAAAAAGTATAGTTAGTATAATTAAATAATCAAAATATCACATCGTGGAAAAAAAATGGTCAATTTTTGGATTTCAAATCTCGTTCTAAGAAAAGTTTTTGAAAAATTGCACTCATAGTCTCTAATGTTTAAGGTTGATATCATTTTATATAAGTTTGCATAAACTAACGTGATACTTTATTTTTATTAGAAAATATTTTTCTCTCATCTCTATTCCCTATCTATGACCACTTCTTGCCTTTGTCGTCACCTTTTTTTTCCTTTATTTTCTTTTCTTCCTCATTTTCTTTTCTCATTCAGAACATTTTGACTATTAAAAAAAAGGGAGAAAGATGAGTAAAAAACAAAGTATAAATATTTTAATAATATATTTTTTAACAAATTAAAAGAAGTATCAAGTTAGTTTGCATTTGCTATCGTAATAAAATAAATTGATAATAAGGACCAAAATACTACCAATTTCAAATCTTAGGAGTTTAAATGTTGAATTTAAAAAATTGGTGGACTTATTTCGTGACCTAACCGATGTTGCAAAGACTGCATGTGCAATTTTTCTAAAATTTTTCTTAAAATATTTGATTCTCTTAAGATATTGTACTCAAACTTAAAAATACATTAAGTTTCAAGAGTTGTTATAATATTTATATTATCTATTTTTAATAACATAAAACTAAAATCCAAATGAGTATCAAAGTGGGTCTAAAATATAGAGATGAATTTATTAACTTTAGAAAGTAAGTTATTAATTCAATGAAAATATTCAAAGACTATTTATTAACTTTAGAAAGTAAATTATTAATTCAATGTAAATATTCAAAGACTAATTAATTTTTACTTCAAAAGTTTGGGGGTTTGGGAATGAAAAATCATTTTTATAAGCATGTTGTATAATTCATATATTCCCTCCCCTCGTTGGAAGAAATATGGGGTTTTGGGTTGACAAATTAAATATGATTTTTTGTTTGTTTTTTTCCTCTTTACATTATTTACAATCTTGTCGACCATATAATATTGAGAAAAAAAAAACAAAATAAAGAAATAATTTAGTGGCTGCGGTGGCAGGCAACACCACGTTTGAGTAAAACACGGAGAAATAGACACCAGATTTGAAGCCGCATTGGATGTCGTCATCTTCCCCAATTATGGCTTGTCGGATCTGGGGGAGGCCACTTTCGTAATTTCCTCAATATATCCAGGATATTTGAGCAAAATTCAAATTACAAATTCTTTTTCTTTCTTTTTTTTTTTTCTTTCTTTTCAACGATACGTGAGGGAGAAGGATCAAACTTTAAACATATTTTCTTTAATGGGGGAATTTTTTAATTAAAATAAATATTATTTTAATAAATAATGACAAAATTAGAGTTGAGTTGAAAGTATTGACAAAAATAGAGTATTAAAATCGTGGACCTGATCCACAATTTACCCTCCACATGACATGTAAATCGTGGACTCGGTCTACGATTTGCCCACATCTCCGGTCGATGTGGGTTTTCTTTTTTGCTTTTTTCTCTTCTTCGTGACTCCCTCTCTTTCTCTTTCTTCTTCTTTTTTTTTTCCTTTTCTTTTTTTCTCCGACACGAATGGTCCAAAATCCGATGCGACCAACTCTTGTGAGTGAGAGAGATAAGACCGATAGTGAGTGAGGAAGGAAGCAAATGATAGAGACGAGTGAGACGAAAGCGAGAGTGAGAGAGATCAGTCTATATCCATGTAAAGGGTAAATCGTGGACTGGAGATATGGGCAAATCTTGACATGGGTTAATCATGGGTTGGGTCCATGATTTGAATGCCATGTGGAGGGTAAATCGTGGACCAGGTCCACGATTTACATGCCATGTGGAAATCGTGGACCCCGTTCACGATTTTGCTATCTTATTTTTGTCAATACTTTCAACCCAATCCTATTTTTGTCATTATTTATTAAAATAACATTATTTTTTGAAAATGTCTTTAATGGGGATCAAACCTTGACTTCTAAGGAGAAAGTCGCACACGCACACAAAAACTTTTTACTTTATTATTTTGATAAGACCCATGAAACAAGTTATATACTAGGGTATGTTTGGATTGAATACGAAAAACTGTTTTTCAAAAAATTATTTTCATTTAAATACTTTTTATAAAAATTGTTTAATTTCTCAAAGGTAATTTTATATACAAGTTTGTTTATTTGCTATACTAAAAGCATTTCTATTAATATCGAATTACTATAAAAGAGGACTATTAAATACCACGAATTGGCCATCAGAGTGATTGCCAGTGTTGGCCACATAGGTGGTCGTTGGAGGTGATCGTCGGAGTTGACCAATGGAGTTAGTCGTCCGAGTTAGTCTCTAGAGGTGGCCATGTCGCCACAATTGGGCTTCAGAGGTCGTCTTCATTGGAATTGTCTGTTAGAGTGATTGCCAGAGGTGGTCGTTAAAATCAGTCACCAGCGAGAGGAGTCATTGGAAACATTATTAGAGGGAGTGTGTGAGACGTTATTTTAGCCACTAAGTTGTAAAAAATGCTATAGTAAAACAATGGTTAAAATAACCCTTACCCTCCATTTTCTAAGCGCCTCAAATATTAAGTGGGCACTCAATCCATTCCAAATTGAAGTTCCAAACACTCTCTAATTATCTATGTTCTGGTTTTAGTTTTAGTTTTAGTTTTAGTTTTCCTTTAATTTTCTTACTTAATTGTAAACTATAATAATATAGTTTCAACTAACACAATTACTCATAATAGTTAAAATTGTTAGGCAAAACAATTATCAATATAGAACGAGGGAGAAACAATTTGGTAAAGGATGATCAAATAAGAAGCAAATTATAACCTTTTGAAATTATAGATGGAAACAAATCCAACCATATATATGGATTGAGTTGAAAGTTGAAATTAGTCTAGATTAAAAGAACTAAATTAGAAGTTTTAAAACTATTGGAAATAAATTGAGATTGTATTCAAATTATGATCATGACCAAATTTGTAATGTAACTAGGAAAAGTGAGTGATTCACCTCCCATATATGTTGTTGAATTAACAAAGTTAAATTTTTTTTTTTTTTTTTTATTGAGACTTGTAATGAGCATATAGAGTGAACTATTCTCTCTCTTTCTGCTAGAAAAATTTGATAATGCAAAGAAACATAAGAACTTAGTAGGTATTCATTGCGTTAAATTTCAATGTTGATATCGATGGAATTATCGATATCTATAATCCTATATAGTAATATGGATTGAAATACCGATAAAATGTCATTATGAAGGATATTTTTGAAAAATTATAAATATAACAAACTTACTTAAAATTAAGAAGCAAGTTGGAATTGAATTTTTTTTGTAAAGAAATTTAAATTCATCATCATTAATAAACATTCACTTTAATAATACTTCTTTTTATGAAATTTAGCAATTCGACCATACAAAGAAAATGTTGCACAAAGAGTGGATACACAAGCTGTAATAACTCAACAGTAAGGGATAAGCAATAGTAAAAAACACACCAAATTTATTCATCTTATGCAAGTTTTCTCTTTTTAATCTCCTCTCTCGTTCGACTTTTTCAATATTTGATTTTTTTTATAATAAAAGAGATTATTTTTTTATTTTTTATTTTTTAAAAATTGTTTATTGCCAGTATGACTTTCTTTAAATAATTTTTTCCTCTCTAATCATGATGATTTTAATTGTGATTAAAATTCTTAATTTTTTATGGTCAATTCTCAAAGCTACGTCCACGTGGGACCTTTATTTTCTAATTAATCGACACACTATATTTTCGTCTTCAAAATTTAATGAAATGAAACAATATAATTTTAAAGGTTTAAGATATTAAGACCATGAGACTTTTGAAATGATTAAAAATGTAATTTAAATCTATCTAATGTTTAAGTTAATTGAAATCTGCCGCATATTACATCTTCTACCATTATTTTATTTGTCATGTCCACGTTAGTTTTTTTGCTTTTATAGTTTAATTAAAAAGTTTATGGAGTCATCATCTTCAAATAAATCTAAAATTTAAGGAGATTTTTGTATCCGCTACGGAATGAATCAATCCTACACAATCAAAACTAACTTTATGTTTATGCACAAAGTATTCTATCATCAAATACTTCTCGCAATTGCGGCTAACGATCATCACACATCGTGAAATATGTGGGCGCCTATGAGAGAGTGCTATGTAATATAACTAGAAGACTAACTTTCATTAATTAGTTTTTAAGATTGGAGCATGATTTTGCATTAGAGTTTCTAGGATTGAGTCATCTGTACAAAATCTCAAGAGTAAAAATTAAAATTTTAAAAGTTTAGAAACATTCTACCTATAATATAACTTAAATTATAATTTGAAAAATTGACATAATTATTATTTTATATATATATATTTTAAACTAAAAGATAAGAAAAATAATGTTATTTACTTTGTTGACAAGAGGAGTTTGCCGACAGACAAGTTGATGCAAACATGTCTACAGGATTTACTTTACTACCAAACCTTATTAAATTCAAAGAAAAAGGACTTTCATTTTACTTTTCAATAGGTACGTACTCTTTATGATGGTTACCATGCAATAATACGTTTGACATTTTGGCTCATCTTTTTTTGGCTCTTATGCTTCCTCTATTTTTTTTTCCAGACAGCTCTTAATTTTCTTTTAATTTTGTCCTTTATGGCATTACAGAATATTTAATAATAAAAAGTTATATTCAATAAAATTGATTTTAAACAGTGAAAAGTCTACTTTCTACCCAAGTTTGAATTTAAGTTTTTGGATATGATTTAATATGGTGTTAGAGCAAGTAGTTCTTGAGGTTATGTGTTCAAATCCTACATTGTTATTTCCTCTCCAATTAATATTGATTTCCACTTTTCCTTCTTTTAATATTTAAGAACACTGGATATACTATCATACTCTTCAAAACTTTACTGTTTTTTCCCTTTTCTTTTCATTTAATGATCCTCTAATATAAATTTAGTTAAAATATGATCGATAAAATAACAAAAAAGATAAATGTTAGGCCAAACTGAAAAGAATCAAGTATATATGTTTAGTGCATTTTTATATAATTAAAATACTTTCAACAATTAATTAATTGGGTGAAAAATCATTTTGTTTTAGTTTCTGATAATCAATTAAATTTCCAAACATTGCTTACAACCATGACTACTTTCTTATTATATTTTCAAAGTTCAAGTAAAATTTGAAGATTAAAACATAAATTTTTAGAGATATTTTTAAATATAGTAAAATGAGTAACACTATACATGAATATAGAAAAATTTTACTGTTTATTAGTGATAGACTGCAATAGACTTTTATCGCTTGAACGATAGAGTGTGATATACTGCAATCACTCAAGCAATAGAAATCTATCGCTGATAGATAATAAAAATTTCATATTTGTAAATAGTTTGATATTTTTCTATTTATAATAACTTTCTTAATTTTTAAAAACATATTTTTTCTTTTAATTTGACTAATAATTTAGAAATAATATTTCTTTAAATAAGATACCCATAATAAAGAAATTTAGAAGAAACAAATATATAATTTAAAAACAAACGCATCTTAGTTTTTTCAATTTTACTTAAAAAATGAGTTGAACTATATTCGCTCAAATATCAAGTCATATATTCTACCTCAAATTCTTTTGATTTAATTAGTCACTAATTTAAAACATTTGGTTTGACACATATAATATTTAAATTAATTAAAGAAGACTAACATTGGAAGTTGACAATTTTCTTTTTTGGTTGATATTATATTTTATTTTAAATTGAAAGCATGTTGATTTTATGCATATTGAAGGAGAAATATAACGATATATTAGGTCTCAAGTTTTTTGAAATAATACTTTGCATGAAACCTTTTTCCTCTTATCCAGACTATAGTTTACAAGAATTGTACCTAACCTTAAAAAATTTTATATGACCGTAGAATTTCAAAATTATTTTTGGTATTAAAGCTTGATAAACAAATGCCCCCTTAATATTTATCGTAAAGTATTAATATCCCTTCATTTTCTAAGGAACATATAACTATGTGCTCGACATGACTATTTAACGTCTCGACCTACTTTTTATAAATGAAATCGAGTAGTCACTGTGTATAATTGACCAAATATTTAGCCTTTTCAAACAAAGAGACTTTGTTTAGTAGAAAATAATGTCTAGTATGCCTAAAGAGATTAACATATTTGCATGACCAAATTTACCAAACACATCAATAGATTTCTCATAACCTAACCAATCTATTCTCATGAGTGACCCCAATTTTCAAACTATTTGTTGGCAATGCAATATATGGGTTATCTTTCATCCTAACTCATGAATCAAACAATTCATTTATATTGACAACTATACAATTTTCAATATCTGACTTTATTATTACTAATTTTAATTTTAATTCCTAAATTTTCATGATTGTTTTATTTAATTTTTTTAACTTATTATTTTTAATTTATTTATTATATTAAGTACTTGTCATTAATTAGCACATGTTAGGCCAACAAATTTAATCTTTACATTTCCAAAATCATATATGAATATTGTCTACTTCGATAATATAATATCATATTGCTGTAGAAATATAGATAGATCCAAAGTATCAAAAGAAAATTCTTTATGGAATTAAGAGCAAACAAATGGATAAGATTTGAGAAGAATCTCACATCAAATAGTGTAATTAATTATTTGAGTGAGAGGTTAATTGGGGATGTACGTGACAAATAACTCGCATCAAATAATGTATAAAGTAAGATATTGCTAGGGGAGGGACAATGCAATACAACCTTCCTTTTATCCAATAAACCAATTAATTAAGGTCACATTTGATTATAACCTTTTAGTTTTTAGTTTTAGTTATTTTTTAAATTATGCTTTCTTTTCTCACAATTTCTCAATCATTGTTTCATCTTTTCTAAGCATACATTAAATTCTTGGCCAAATTCTAAAACCAACAAGTTTTTAAAAACTACTTTTTTAGACTTCAAAACTTGGCTTGAATTTTGAAAGTATTCTTAAAATGTATACAACAAAATAAAGAAATCAATAGGTACAACTAGTTTTTATAGACATAATTTTAAAAAATAAAAAAACTAAAAATCAAATAGAACTTAAAATGTTTGATGTAGCAAGTTGATTGGATTAATTAATCATGATGTACCACATAAAACAGTGTATTAATTTGATAAAATAAATAAATAAGGAAAATTATATTTGAGGGAAGGGCATGCCTTATAGCAGAATCTTCTCTAGCCAATGTCAAGTTGATCACATGAGTTGTGTTGTTTAGTGGTTGGATAAAGGTTGTAGAACAAAATAATTTTGAGCATCACCTACATTTGATTTGTTTTAGTTTAGGGTTTTGGAGTAACTTTGACATTTTGAGAATGACAATGAAAGCTTAACTAAAGACTAAAGATCAGCATCCTTTCTCTATTATTTTATTTGGTTTCAATTTTTGTTTATAGCCAACCTAAATGATTTCCAATAAATAAATAAATAAAAACTATAGAAAATCGCAACCTTATTCAAAAATAAGGTTTTATATCTTAAAATTAATTAGTAAGATGAGTAATTTATGTTTTATAAAGATTATGAGGTATTTTTCGTTTTTGTTAATGAAGGATTCTCAACATATTCTATGGAGATGGTGCTTCTTTAGGTTTATCATTCTTGGACTATCATATTACTTTTTTTTTTTTTTTTTTTACCAAATACTCGTTTCGGTTTCATGGGCTCTGATACCAATATAAAATAAACACGAGGTTTCATCTCAAAACCAATTGACAATGAGAGGAGTAACTCATCTTTCTATTGTGTGGTCCTCAACAATGCCCCCTCAAGATGATGTCTCTTGGGGTTCATCACTCTTAGATCGGGTCTCATTTTTTAATTATTTTTGGACCGGACACCCATTGAACTTCATAGACTTTAATATACCATATTAGAAAAATATGGGGTTTCATCTCGAAACCAATAGGCAAGGGGAGGAGTAGCTAGCTCATATATTTTTGTGAGGTCTCCCCAACTTTTTCAAAGTGGTATCCTTATGGTGCCTCTTTGGATTCACTATTCTTGGGTCGGATCCAACATTAGGTTCCATCTCGTTATCCTTTTAGGGTGAGATTCTCAATAATAATGCCTCTCACGATGGTACCTTTTGGGTTCACCATTCTTTGGTTGGGTCCTTTTTATTATTGTTATTATAAGATGTAACTCCATATTTATCTAATATGGTATTAAAGTAAAAAAATGGCGTTCGTTTTTTTAAAAAAAAGTAGGATCCGACCCAAGAATAGTGAACTCAAAGAAGCACTATCTTGAGGGAGAATGTTGAAGGATATATCTCACATTGAAAAGATTGGAGAGATCTCCCAATAACCTTTAGAAGACATACATGATTACTCCTCTTTTTACCAATTAATATAATGAGACTTTCTCATTACTTAAGAAAAAACTTCATGATGGAACTTCAAGTTTCTTTACAGCTAAATATTATAAGATCTTGCACGTAAGATTTCTCTATACTTATTTAAAGTGTGTCTAAGTTGCCTAGACTCTATAAATATATATAAATAAAGTTTTGGGGAATAAAGAAGAGTACATAAAATAAATAAATAAAAAAGGAAACAAATGATAGGAGAAAGGTAGATCGATTGAGGACCATATGGGGATGGAGCTATTTGAGAAAAAGTCAAACAGTTCCTTCTCCCATTTTATATTTTATATTCACATGACAACTTGGAATAGAGTTCTCCTTTTGCAGTCCAAATTCATGTAAGCTCTGCAATGGACAATCATCTCAATAAAGTTTTGAATTCATGATCTTATATTCCTTCTCTTATCTTTTTGTTTCTGTCTATCTTCAGATCAGATTCCATCTCTCAAGACATGTGACCATGTTTTGGTCATAGAGAGACAATATTTTTACCCAAATTATAAACTTTCTAATGTAGTTTTAATTATTTTTTAGTCTTGCATGTATTGATTTAGCATAATTTTGTTTTTCTTTTTTTGTATTTTGTTGATACTGAAAAATGATACAACTAGTAAATTTGCATTGTTTTAAAGAAAATGACACAAGTTTCCCGTAAAATGAAGGAAAATGAATATTAGTGCAGCGTACATTTAGCGACCACAACTCTAATGCTCAAGTCAGTAGTAAGAGGTCAAAAGGAATAGAAGTAGTGAAAGTAGTCAAGAGTATTTTCCAATGTACCTCCCACGAGCTATCCCCTTAGACATGTATAAGATTTATTTTGTAACAGTGACATAACTCATTATGTGAATACCTAAAACTCTCAAAATTGTTATAGATCGTATCATGATTAAAGTGATAATTACTAGTAATGATTATTATGGAATGACTCCTTAGGTCTGTACCCGTTTCCTTTGAGTTTACCTACATTCAACTGTTATATGAGGGTGTTTAATGAATCATTAAACCCCTGTTGATGATTAAAATATATATAAGATCGGGTTAAGGGAAAATAGATTACACCACACTATCCCATTTAGACACAAGTCTAAAAATAGGTGTAAAGCCAATTGGATGGACAAACATAACCATGTACTTGAGAGACATTCCCTATTTCTTTTTCCTTGTTTGTCAACTCTCAACAATTTTATGGACCAAATTAGCATCAATTTCCTATGAAAGCATTATGAAACAAGTTATGATGCTAATAAAAATTGCTTTAATCCTTTCCGCAAAGAGCTTGACCACCGAATTCTTTAAAAATATGTAGAAACCACCAAGCCTTTTTTTCCCCTTGAAAAAAGTCATCACTAATGGTTGTTCATATGAAACAAAGACCTCCAACTACATAAATTCTTTTTGTAAAAGCCTTCTGTCAATGCCTTCAGGTAAGAATTTGAATCCCAGATCTTGGGTGTTCAACTTTCAATGAAAAAACGAGAGATTCTACGAAAAGCGATGCAAGCATCGTGATGCTCTCGTCACTGCTATAAAAGCTTTATTTTTCTTTTAGGCCGTTCGTGTAGGGATTTTAAGACCATTTTGGCCAAATCCCTTGAGTTCCCCCATTGAATCAACATTTTGGCCTAGGGGATCGAGGTTTCCATGTCCATCTAGGCTCTAATTTAGAGGCTGGTTGGGCTTCAACATTTTGGTTTTGTGAGATTTTGAACTACATGTTAATTAATTGATTCTTTAGTAAACATTTCGTTTTGAATTTTTGAAAATTAAACTTATTTCCTCTCAATTTCTTACAATTATTAAAGAAGTTAGAATTCTTAACCAAATTCAAAGAAAAAAAAAGTTTTCAATACTACTTTTTTTAATTTTTAAAAATTGACTTGATTTTTGAAAAGATTGGTAAAAAGTAGATAACAAAGAAAAAAATTTAAAAGTGGAGAGATGCTCATAGGCTTAGTTTTCAAAAACTAAAAAAAAAATCAAATGGTTACCTAACAGTACTTAGTTTCTATTTTTCATTTCTTATTCAATCCATGAGCAATGTATGTTGGTTAATGTGATAGATTAATTGTTCATGTTTACTTTGTATGTAATTGTTACTCATAATGGTCGCAAATACATGCTTAATTAGAACAGCAAATGAGTATTTTTACAATTACAAATAATCTATGACATTTTTTCAAGTTTATCATAGTGATAATAGGCCCCAAGAATAGAAAAGCGTTAAATTGCATTGATAAGTTTAATTGAACATTCTATCATCCCTGTACTTAAAGGGACTAATTGATTAGTATGGCACGATGTCGTGCCTAGATAGTTGGTTAGTTTAGAGTTAATTAAGGTATCTATACCTAATTAACTGAGTTATAGGATTTCGGTTGGCATAGAATGCTATTGCGTCCATCATTAAATTAGGTCAAATTTTTCCGAAAAATCAATGAACAAAAACTATTAAGTATTGCGACTACCTCTGAATTAGCTTGGTTAGCTCAGAAGAATTAAACATACGTTTCCTGTGATCCAACTCGGTCTTCTATTAATTACTACAAATCTAGTAGTTTGAATTAGTATTCAATAAATTTTATTTAATTGAAAGGGTTCCCACGATAAATAGGTCAATTGGGGTCTAAGGACAAGAAGACCTTGCCGTGTCTGATGGTCTTCTTTCAATTTTGTTGGATATCAGTGGGATTTGACGAAGCACTACATATATCAGTTTTCGCCAATCACTATCACACCCAGGTTTTGTAACCTTGCCTCCACAAAAAAAATATATATATATATATCTCATAAGTTTGCCCATATAGTCCCTAATCTTTTAGATAATTCTTAACTTTACCCTTAATATGTTAAAAACAAACAAACTCCCAAAAATGATTGAAAGTATATCACTCACTTTGGCAGGCTGACTTTGGAGAAATAAATTTTGTCGATGAGTGATAATGAGTAGATTAGGTTGTTTCATAAATCAAATAGCATCTCATTATAACTTACATGTCCAAATTTAATAATAGAACCATAATTCAATAATAACTCTATTTAACAAATTTTAACGGATTCTACTTGACAAATAGAACTGATTGTAACCCCTTGAGCCAACTGGTTTAAGGATATTATTGGTGGACCTAGATTTGAATCCCTTCAAGTCCACATGTTAAATGTTTATGAATAAAGGTAAAATTGAGAATTTTAAGAGATTGAAGGCAAGTTCAGACTATCTGAAAGATCATGAATAACCTATTTGACTATCTGGCATGCCTACACAACGACATGAGATTCATATTGATATTGAATTCCCTGGCAAGGAATTTAGGCAACATAAATAGCAATGACACTCAAGACAACGTAGAAATGCGGAAATTAATTAAACACTGAAGACCAAGGAAATTTGTCAACTTGTGCAGAAAAATGTTGCATACTCCATCAATAATTTCAACAACAAATAATGGAGAATCAACCAGAAGCAACTAGGGAAGAGTTCATAAGCCCATCTGGGACTGACGATGCAAGAACAGAAACATTTAACAATGGACACAATCTAAGGTTCTTATCAAAATTGAAGCCAAACGTTTTGAACTGACCTTTTAAAGTAAAGCTGGTGGAGCTGTTAATCGCAGAGAGAGTTGGAATTTTGCGACCAGGCAGCCTGCTGCTATCAACTTCGAGAAAGCTGAAAGAAAATTTCTTCAATGGATCTATGAAAGAAATAAAATATGCAGGCGTCTTGTATAATTAAGGCGTTAAGAAAGGACAAAACATTCACAAGTAGTTTCATCTAAACTACAATACTTTGTTTCATGAATCAATTTTGCATAATAAATTTGATAAATATATTAAAACTCATTGGATTATCACTTAATAAATGAGAAGCCCTGCCAAATGGTTGAATGATATACTTGCATGCATTATCCAAGCGAGACTGAAAATAAGTCTAAAATTCATAATCAGTCAATTCAGAATCAAGACCCAACTGTTTAAAACCACCATGACTGAGCACACAATAAATGAGAGGAGGAATGCACAAGAGCATCCAAATATAAGATGTCAAGAGTAGAGGTCAGTATTCCCCACGATCAGATATGTGATACTAATTTTCGTTTTTTCTGTTTCTATTTTTTCTTTTTCTTTTTTTATTTCTTTTTCCCTGGTAGCCCTTTACCTCTGGACTAAATACTACAAACAAAAGTCAACATGGTGAATTTGCTTCGCTGGTAGGACTTAGGAGTTGTTTGTTCCCACAGGAGAAGATCCCACTGGACAAGTTGCAACCAATAAGGCCTGGCAATCCTCATCGAATCCTTCACCTGATATGAAAATCGATCAGTAAAATTAGAATAGCTGAGAACAAGTTTCTTGAATATCGGCAATATAAAATTAGCCCAATTGAATTTGAATCTTGTTGCAGCAGGATGCATATCATGCAACAGTAGTCAAGCTCATGCAAATTTATAAATTCAATAAGCACATCACCATATCCAAACCGTACATGTATGTCCAGCATACGGACAAAATCTTACCAAAGTCCATTCCCTTCTTGTCCCAGAGGATGTCCCAACCTTTTTTATCCCATAGTTTTCCTAGTACAAGACCCATGCATAATATCGAGGAAAAACTATACTATGATTCGGATTTGTAAATTTGACTGTTTGTCAAGCAATCATTTTTGTTCCATTCCGTGGTTACTGTTATCAAACCTCTAGGAAGGTGTTTGGGTAGGGTTGGCAAAAAAACCAGCAGGCCCTGACCCGATTGGGTCGGGGAATCCCCAGTTTGACCGGGGACGGGGGTCAAACCGGGGAGATTCCCCGGGTACCCATCCGGGGTCGGGTGGGGACGGGGAGGGTACCCCCGCCTAATATATCCCCGACCGCCCCCATATAGCTATAAATATATATCTCGCTCTCTCTCACAGTCTCGTTGCCCTGTCTCGCTGTCTCGCCCTACAAATGGCGGGGACGAGGCAAGGATGGGGGTAAATTCCCCCCACGGTGGTGGGGACGGGGAAACCCCACCCGCCCCGCCTCGCCCCCGTTGTCAACCCTATGTTTGGGCCCCCAACTTACCTTGGGTGGAATAGGCTAGCCCACTCAATGTTTTGACCTCCTATCAATTATTATAACCTCACACTTAAACTATTTGAAAACCCCATTGTCTACAATATGTTTACTATTTTGTAACCATCCTCCCTCCTCATATGTAACTCAGATTAAAATAGTTTGCACCCCAAACACAGACTATTATAACCCGGACTAAAACAGTCTAGACTCCAAACATAGACTATTACAACCCACCAACTAAAATAACCGGTATATAATAACCGACTCAGTACCCCAAACAACTCCTAAGCTATTGGATAAATCCATGCCCAAGTCAACCTCAAGGGAGTAATTTTCCACCCGTATTCCACAAGAGGGAAGAATGAATTGAGCTGCAACCACATATTTTCAAAACAAAGGGGAGTGAGGCCCATGTTGAACAGCCAAGGTTTAGAAGAATCGAAAAGTGATTTGATGTAGGATGCTAAAGTCTTCTAGTCGATACTTCAGAAAACCTTTCAATCACCTTCTCTGTTATGAGGAACTGATCAATTTGAGAGAGGATTGGGGAGTCCTGTCAATCTGACCAAGTGAACATTCCATTTTGGAGAAGAGTGTCAGTAAGGGAGGATGCTTCAATGAAGGTATTAAAGAGCTTCATATTTCTTGACACCTGTCCCCATTTGATTTTTGAAGGACCACGGGTGACATTGAAATCACCCCAAAAACCAGGAACTAGAACAACTGCATGATAAGTCACTTAGTTCTTGCTAAGGAGTCTTTTTAGAATTAGAGGGACTATATGTGTTTGACAGCCAAAAAGGGAAACCATCAGCAAGGGAGGTATGAATAGAAAGGGAATAATACCTTTGATAACATCTACACTACAAAAGATGAGTCATTCCACATGATAGTGAGACCAACGCATCTAAAGTTGAACAACCAATATGGCGAGAACTACAAAGGGATTTGATAGTAAGGCGATCAACAGAGGCCAATTTGATTCTTGAAGTAAGAGAATAGTGGAGGATGAGAGATTTAACCACGGCACGTTTCTCCATGGATCCCAAACCATGAACATTCTAGCAGATAATAACCAAAGAGACGAAGAGCTTCAACCCAATGACGGCTTGGAGGCAGTTATGTCATAACTCAATGAGGAGATAAGTCTATTAAGCTCATTTACGAATTATTCTATATTTTGGTCATCTAAGGCTTCTTTGTCGCTAATGGAATATGCATGATGCAAAGGCGTCTTTTGGCAAGGCAGGGGACCATGAAATGCAGATGGGTTTTGAAGAATCCAGAAGCTGATGATTGCTATCCAAAACACTGTTTCGGGTCAAAATCCTCTATCATTAGAGGATGAACATTGGGATAGGCTTGGAATGAAGGTATGACTGCCAAAGAGCAGGGTTGAGGGTAGTAGAGGGTGATGTGGGGAGGAGGAGGGGAGGAGGAGGGGTAACGGCTAGAGGTCGGATCATCTTGATCAGTTTCCACAAAAAGAAAACCAGTAATGAGGAAGGATGGGCGGGTCATCACGGCCATACATGAATATTGTGAGGTCATGTGATTGTTTGGTGAGATGAGCCAACGTACATACAAATTGACCTATATACCTCGGATACAAGAGAAAAAGGAAAATAAAGCCCCTACTTGATAACATAAGGAAATTTAAAAATTGAACTCTAAGTAACAGAAAAAGATGAGATAACACCTTCTTCTCGTGTTCTTTTCCCCTTCTCGGATCTTCTCATGTTCTCTTTCGTTTTAGTGACTTGATGCTCTTAACAATATAGTTGATGACCTCCTTCAGAGTAGCTTTCCTTCCATCCTTAAAGTTCCATAGCTCAGGAACAGAGTAACGACCACTTGGATTATATTCATTCATTTCTTTAAGGGCAGTAACAACGGCATTGTATATCTCATCACCCCACTCCTGCTTGAGACCTTTCAGCTTCTCATCGTCCTCATCAATATTCTCCTGTCATGCATCAAATGTTCCATAATATAGTTCACAATTAGTCAATCCAGAAGATGGAATAAAAATACTACTTTAACTAAACAACTATGTGAGGAACATCATTAAAACATTTTACCACCAATAATGTCTACCAAAACTACACAAATAATCAGAAGAGATTTCATACGATGAAGCATAGAAAAGGTCACGGGTGTGTGTTATCAACATAAGGGTTTTTAGGGGAAAGGAAGTTTGGTGGAAGAAGATGTCTTTGGTGGAATATAATGAAAGAAAAGGTGTTTCAAAATTTTCTCGAGTGAAGGTCGGATATGTTTTGAAACCCAGGTTTTGGGAGGATGTATGGGTGGATCAAGTGTTATTGGCATTTAAATTTCCTAAGTTATATGGGATGGTGGAAGGAGGTTCCAACCAGTATATGAAGCGTGGGATTAAAGAACAACAAGCTGGAATTTCACAATTAGAAAGATCTTAAAAGAAAGGGAGGAAAGTAAGTTAAAGTTGTTGGAATCGGTAAAGATGCAAGGGCTGAAAGACGATGATGATTGTAAGGTTTACTTTAGATGTTGGGGTCAAATGGTTTCTTTTCGATCAAATCCTTCTCTCATAATGATGATGAGATAGACATATTCAGGTACCTGGGAATCCCCATCGATAGTAACAACTTTAAATGGATGCCAATTTGGATCCGTCAAATTATCCTGCCACAAGGAGCATAAAGTGGAGGCTTGCACCATTGCCTCGTCAGGAGAAAATCTCTGTTTGCATGTGTTCTGGAACGGTTTAATATCAATATCCCCCATTCTCTTTATTCCAATATTGACACGGGCATTTGATGATTGATCTTGCAATCCCTGCACAGCAAAATCACTGGTTGATGAGAAAAGAGTAGATGACATCAGAATTGTATGTCCTATATCTTCTCTTGCTATTGGGAATAAGCTGGAGAACCAAGAGAGAATCATAAGTAATAGAAGGGTCTTTCTTCCTAGTGTTTGTCCATGGAAACGTAATAAAGTTTAGGATGCACAATTAGAGAATAAGAAAGAACATTACGGTTATTAACTCTTTACGGGCTTCTTGTAACTCATCATTGCTTTCACGCTCCTTGGCAACAAGAGTTCGATTCAACTCAAGCAAATCATTCAAATCCTCAACCTTTTGATTTAAATCATCATCCATTTCTTTCATTTTCTGTTGCACTCCTTCATCATCTTGATCCTCAAGATGCTTCATAACCTGTAGTTTTCCTTTCAATTCTTGAATTTCCATTTCCAGCTTCTGCTTGGCATCCAGCTGCTTTTCCAGCTGAAGAATCTTGCTTAAAGCCTCTTCTTTCTCTCTCTGGATGAATAAAAGTTATCAAATCATTGCTTCTTAATGGAAAAATAAAAAGAAAAAATCTAATACATACAGTTAGTACACACCAAATGTACTAAAATAACTAACAATAAACAAACCTTCTGTTCTTCAACGAGGCGTAAAACATTTTCATCAGCCCTTCTCTGTTCCAAAGAAGCCAATTGGAGCGAATTGTTCCTCATATCATTCTAGGACAAGGAAAAAATGAAAATGATTATAAACCATGACACCTTTAATCATAGAACAGACATAAGTTTAAGCTCTTTTATAATTACAAGACCCCACATCTTAAATGCGAGAGGACATTGTATGAAATACAAAGTAAACAATAATAGGGTAAATACGTCAAGTTAGCAAACCCGATGATAAGAGAACATAGAAACTGCAGGAAAAGCAAGTGATGTCTTAATTGTCTTGAAGTTATGAACGATGCGTCATATCACCTTTTTCTTCTCTTCATCAAGTTTTTGTCTCTCAAGTTCAGTCAATGCTTCACGTTTGTTCAATTGCTTACTCCAGGAATCAAGTTTCTTTTTCTTAGTCTCCAATTCTTGGTGCAATTTTTCTTGTTCTTCTAATATTCTTCGAACATTATCTCGTGCAAGTCTTTGCGTCTTTCTGGTTTCTGAGCGGAATAAGAGAAATCATGAACATCAAATAGCACATTAGTTATGCAACATAAATATGCACTTGGTGACCACTTTATAAATCTCTTTGCCCTAGGGAGACCATCAATGTTGAGCAAATATGGTCATCATCTTTATGAGGGTGGTTTAGAGATAATCCATTTTAAAATGAATTTTCAATAATGGAAACTGAATAAGCGTTCATGTTATCATTTGCATATTGGTGTTATGAATATAAATAGTATATGTGAGCAAAATACACGAAAAAATGAGCTCAACATTCATGTATATATGCTCCCACACACAAACAAAAAAGAACAACCTTCAACAAAAGCATGGTGAAGCTGGTCTTTCTCTTCAAGCATCCTACTTAAAGACATTGTCTTCTCATTGTACTTGTATTGTAGTTCATCCAGATTTTCATTTGTCAAATCAATTTCATGAGTCAGATTCTCCACAACAGTATTTCTACTTTGAGTTGCTTCATTCACAATGTCTGAGACAGTCCTCAATTTCCCTCTTTGTCGAAGAAACTCTCCTATAGGCTCTTTTGAATTATAATCATCAGCCCGTGCACACCAACCATAAATATCCAAGCTGGGATTTGCCTTGGCTTTCCAATTCTTTTTACTATGGTTGTTGGTCTCAAACAATTTTTCAAAGTCCGTTGCATTCACAAAACCATTCCAATCATTGTTGAACTCAACTATAGCCTGAGCTTTCGGTTCACTATCATTCCAAAAAATATAAACATCTAAGGGTCTATATTTAGCAAACTTTTTTATCCAATATCCTGAATCGCAAACTGTCTTTCTGTCCTCCCCTACCTCTATGTTGACTATAACACCCATCCACGGCCATACATAAAGCTCTTTTTCAGAATCCTGACTGATAGGAGTTGGTGCAGTTGGACGTTGTGTTTGGTCTGCTTCAGAAGCTAGCTCATTCTCCAGATATTTTGCTAAAGCAAGATGGTTAGCCTTTTGCTTAGCATTTCTGTTCTTAGAGCCTTTACTCACTCCAGAAGCATGCTGAAGTAAATCCTTATATTTGTAGTCCTGTTTCTTCTTGCCCATACAGAACGGGCATCTAAGAATTCCATTTGCTGTTTTTACAACAAGCCTTCCAGTCCTCAGCTGTTCATATGGTTTCTCAGCGTAGTCATTGATCTCTGAGTCACTAAAATCCGACTCTTCTTCACTGCTGTAGTCCATCTAAATAAGCAAAATCATTTCGAGAATAGTTAAACAAAAATGGCAGAATTATACAGCATTAACTATTGAACATTGAAGGAAACAAAGCCAGATATCATGAAATGTCCATCTAAATATCACATCTGCAACAAAAATTGATAATAGAATGAAAAAAAAAAACAAGGAAAACCCTAGCCACCGTCGTGCACAATACCTCCGGTGAATCTTAAGTTAGTAGGTTCGTGTTGTTGTCGAAGGCTGGAGAAGAACGCTCGAGATCTCTCAACCACCCGATTTTGCCTCCAGTTTGTTCGTGGTACCGTCCCAGGCTGGTGTTGTCGAAGCCTTCAGTTCAGTCCACTCCGATCGTCTGTCAACGAGGACTTGATTTCACTATAACTTGATACTCGGTCTGGTCTGGTCTACTCTCACAGGTTCGGTTCGGTCCACAAAACACAGTTCAGGTCGATCCGTAATAGAGATGTTCACAAGTGTGGGTACGGAAAAGGGGCTATTTCAATTCCAATCCTAACAGACTTTGGAGAAAAAATGAGAGTTGCCCTACTTTTTTAAAATGTTTTTTTTTTTGCTTTTACTTTGTGATGATGTCAAATTTGGGTAAATTATCAAAATAGAATCTTGTGCACTATCGATTGTGCCTCTTACTCTCTCACACAACACAAATCACTCTTTGGCGTTCAATTCTGCTCTACAACACAAATTGAAAAGAGAAAGAAGAAGAAGAAGTCACCCAAAGTTGGTCAACTTATTGGAATCGATCGCATGGTCTCGTCAGAAAAGAAAAGCAAAATGAAGGTGAAGTTCAGATGAAAAGAAGGAAAGAAGAAGGAAAAAAAATAAGGGTAGTTTTGTACAATTGGTTTCTCAATTTAAAAATTAATAAAACCGGTTTAATTTCAGTTCATAATTCAAGTAAAAACCAACTATGCTCATATATATATATATATATATAATTAGATTAAAGGGTGAGAATTTTAAATTATGTGCAGATTTCCAAGCTCATTAGCTCATTTTAGGGCAATAAGCCCACTCTTTAATTCTTAGGGCCCATTCTAGTTTAGTGATTTAGATTTATTATTATTGTTATAATAAGTTATGAAAATACCAAAGCCCTAACTAATAAAGAATACTGTTGTTTCCCTCCTCTCTTTATGGGATTTTTCCTCCAAGCCATGGTTTTTTTTTTTTTTTTTTAATCTTTCTCCTCTTATTGTTTGCTTCGGTTTTTTTCTTTCTATTTTCTTTATTTTGCATTTGAATGTTTTTTATTCTACCTATTTTCCTCCATTTTTAAAAATTTTATCTTTCTTCTCTGTTATGTGAGTAAATTGGAATCTTTCTATTACTCTTTCGTTTTTCTACTCAAATCAGTGGGTAGTGTTCGTCTATGTTATTGAGTGAAATAAATGGAAAAACTTAGTTACAACCGTACCGAACCGAATGAAACTAAAGTTGTAATTGGAACCGGTACCCATTTAAAACCAAACTGTGCATACGCCTGCACATGTATGTAGGTATATATACACATATATGTATGTATGTATATATATTTATGTGTGTATGTATGTATGATAAATTAACTATTCCCATCCCCATTTAGCTAACAAGGGAAGAATCCTCCCTCCTTCCTCTTCATTCCTTATCTAATAGAGAATTCCTCATCCGTCCCTAGTCTGTAAACTCTGATTCAGTTAAGTTCAGCAAACCTTTCTATTTTTTTATTTTTTTTCAAATCTCACGGCCTGTTATTTCAAAATCAAAACCAATGCACTTTGTACACAGACACAGTTGAAAGACTGGAAACTAAGGAATTAAACTATAAAATTCTAAACTAGGTTGATTTAGGGTGTGTTTGAAATACCTTAATTTAAAAAATAAGTCATTTTGAGAGAAAACATAAGTGTTTAGCAATCATTCAACGTGGATTTTGAAAGCCACTAGTGTTTTTATCTTAAAGAGTTCTTATCAAATTGTTTAAATCAAAATGAATTTTTCAAAAAATATTTATTTTTTAAGTTAATCCAAACACGCCCTTAATGTTCATTTAAGGGGAAGAAATAAGACTACATCAATGATAGCACTGTAAATGTGTTATCTTGCTCCGCTTAATCCAAGATTGTTTCTTGATTTTGTTTGTTTATTAGTTGTTTTGCAAATATCAAGCACTTCCAAGGTAGAATCGGACATTAGAGCTAAAATGGAGCCAAATCATGCCATACGGAGCTAAATTGCATCAACCGGGGAGAGAGAGAGAGGCAAAATGACAATTTTGCCCTTGAAGCCAAATTGTCATGAGCAGAACTTTACAGGAATGAAACCCCTAGTAAATTGAAACTTAACGAGAAGAAATCAACCCTCTGTGACTTTTCCCGTAAAGTGTTAATCAGAACTTTCTGAGAAAAGTGACAGAGAGCTCTCTTCCTGATAAGTTGGAGCTCTCTCTCACTTTTCTCGTAAAGTGTTGATCAACGTTGATCAACACTTTACGGAAAAAGTAACAAAACACGTTTCCTTCCCGTAAAGTTCTGCTCATGACAGTTAGAGGTTTTTGCGTGGTGTTGATCTAAACGAGACAGTTCATTATGCCGTAAAATATTTTTTAAATAAAAAAAATTAATAATCCAATCATCAACTTAGTCAGCAAGCCACTTAGCATTCAAATAATCTACATGGACATTTGTTAATTTAAACCGTTTTGTTAATGAAGAGGACCTTTTAAACCTATTATTGAAAACTTAGGGACTAAAATGACTAATTTGAAACTTTAGGGACCAAACGCACCTATTCCAAAAAACTCAGTGAGTAAAAAGATATTTTTGTCTAATTGATATATAACACAACATATGGGACATTAAATTATATGATTATATTGTTATGTATATACAACACATCCATATATATGCATGGAAGTAAGTCTTTTAAACTTCAAATGTGACAACATTAAAAGAACACACCCACAGAATTTTTTACAAGCGCTAAAAGCATTTCATCACTCCATATGAAATATACAAAAAGGTGATTGGGAATTTCTTACATATATATAAGACAGAGGGAGAGAGACATTCCCTTTATTCTTCTACCCTATTCTCTCATTGAAGTCTTCAAATAATTCAGTTTTCCAACAACAGAAAAATTAGAAGCTCTCACAGTGGCTCCACTCTAATTGGATACTTGTTCTTAGGCATCCTCACTAGAGTTGGCTGCACTGAATCATTTCCCTCCTCCAAAGATGTCCATCTGTTCATTATCATTAAAATCATACATAAAATTACAATAATCTTTTTACTTTTGGTGATGCTGTTGTGTCTCTACTTACTCCCTAAACTTTAAAGATAGAAAGACGTGAGAAGATGAAAAATTACTCATATTAATAAGAATAACGTTGCTATCTATTTGATTCTAATATTTATGTTAATCTCTACATTTAAAGAAACCGAATCCGTTTTTATGTAGAATATAGAGATGGCAGAAACTTGACCTGTATTTGCAGACAAGGTGATGGATGAACACTGAAATTTCCAGCTTTGCCAAGTTGATTCCTGGACACATTCTTGGTCCACTGCCAAATCCAAGAAAGCTGAAAGGCTTCAATGGTACCTGCAGATCAGTTCAATTCAATTCAAAAGTTATATGTTCATTCATCAACTCTGTTGATATATGTTAATGTTCTATCCAACTTATCTGCACTTCGACTAATCTTATAGGACAACTAATTTTATCCTACAACATTTAGGTGTCAAGAAAACTCGTAGGATATTAAATCTTAGGCAAGCGGTCACTGTGACTTGAACCCATTTCCTCTTAGCCCCTTTATCGAATTTATACCGTTTATTTAACACTACACCAACCCATGATGATTAAGTTCCTTCTCATTGATAAATACCTCAAATCTTGATGGATCAAACTTTTGGGGTTCAGGAAACACGTTGGCATCATGGTGAATTGAAACAACATCCAAGTTTACTGACCACCCTTTCTTGATCTTGTATCCTGCAATAATTAGAACGCACAGATGAACAATTTAGGCCCCATTTTGTAATCATTTTTTTTTGTTTTTAATCCTATACACTACTTTCACCTTCAAATTTATCTCTTTGTTATCTACTTTTTACCGATGGTTTAAAAAACCAAGCCAAATTTTGAAAACTAAAAAAAATAGCTTTTGTTTTTAGAATTTGACAAAGAATTCAACTATTGTACTTTAAGAGAAATGCAAATCAATGTAAGAAATGAGGAGGAAATAAGCTTAATTTTCAAAAACAAAAACAAAAACAGGGTCTTAGTTATATTACTTTCAAACTAAGTTATTGATCTGGTTAATTAATGTATCTTCGTATTGTGAAGAATATAGGGCATTTTATTTTAGGTTTTACGAGTATTTATGTACGATATCGAAAATATCAATTAATCCTAAATATTCATGTTGAACCCTTTGGTTTATGGATATACAAACGGATATTTTAATCCTTCTCTAGGACTAATTTGTAATTCAATGAGTTTTGAATGGAGAGACATACCACCAATTTCAAAGTCCTGAGCAGCTTTTCTTGAATACCACGGCAGAATTGTTGCTCTCCTCAGAGTTTCACTGAGTACCTGAACTTCATTTACAATCCCCAGAGGAGCTCATTTCTCTATACCAATCATTTTTGGTATTGAAGTTCATATTTACCATTCAATTAATCTTATACATACTTTGGCAGTGTAAGGCAAGTTGTTAACATCAGCCCACGTGAGATTTTCTCCCTTTCTCTTTTCTTGAATTTGTTGGTGTTCAATCTAAGATTAGAAAACGCAAACAAATAAAACCAAGTAGATAACTCTTTGTAAGAAATAATTTCTTTTTAAAACAGAAAACTAAAAACAAAATTCGGAACATGTTTTTTACTCTTAGTTGTTCCAAAACATTAGGATTTTCTCCAAGAAATTTGATAAGCCAAGTGAGAGCTGCAGTTGTAGTATCATGGCCAGCAATGAGCAGAGTTAGTATATTGTCCTTCAATTGTGCATCAGTCAGTTTCTCTTCATCACTCTCTCTTCCTGCTTTGTTGTGTTTCATTATTAGTGAATCCAAGAAATCCTGTTGCCAAATTTCTCCGCTCCGTCGCTTTGCAATGATCAAATCTAACATCTCGAACATTCGTTTTCGTGCCTGAACACAGCTCGAAAATATACTCAAAAGATTCAAATTCTATAACCGTCACACCTTTTGCTTTTGAATAATGAAAACGTCGTTATGAATATGTATATTGTAATCTACCAATTTCAGCTTAAGTTCTTGGACTTTTGTGATGATTTAACATGGTATGAGGGCATCGGATATTATGGTAAAATCTTCTCTAATTAATATTGATCGTCACCAGTACACTAATACTAGTTTTCTAGTTAAGTGTAAAAGGAGATGCTAAGAATATATATCATAATCTTTTTCTTTTTTAATATTCATGAATGTCCGAGTCAACTTATACACACCTCGACTAATCTCATGAGACAACCCACCTGACCTTACAACATTTGGGTGTCAAAGAAATTCGCTAAATCCTAGGTAGGTGACCAACATGGATTGAATGCATGATCTCTTTGCCCTTTAACAAGGTCATGCCCCTCTTTGTTTTAGTTTTAAGCTTTCGAGTTTCATAACAACGTAATGAAAACTCAAGGGGCATGTTTCGACCTCCAACTTGCCTTAGGTGGAACGGGCTATTATAACCCACTCAATTTTTTGGTCTCCTATTATAATAGTTGAAGTTCCCAATTATTATAACCCACCCTTAACTACAGTAGAACTATTTGAAAACCCTTATTGTCTACAACATTTACTATTTTGCAATCATCATATCTCCTCATTTGTAACCCAGATTGAAATAATTTGTACCCCAAACACAAACTATTATAACCCAAACTAAAATAGTCGGCACTCCAAACACAGACTATTATAACCCACAAATTATAATAACCATTGCCTATAATAACCAACTCAATCAATGCCCCAAATAAGCCCTCAATGTTATTACCTTCATACCGCGATAGAAAGCAGTTCCGGGAATGTTAAGAGGCAAAGATGAAAAACAAGAAGAGATTATCTTGAAATTGTCTCTAAACTTCTCTTGCTCTTCTCCTTTAGGCTCCAAGCTCATGATCATGTTGCCAATAACTTTAAGAGTGAACTACAAAAAACCAAAAAAGCTTATTATGTGATGTCATATCATCACCCAAACCTTCTAATGTGATCATTGTGAAGTTAGGAACTCAACTGTGGAAGCTTCATCAAGAACAAAAATGGTTCTTCCAGACCATTCATCTAGAGTTTCAATGGCCAAATTGTTGATGAACTGAAAGTATTTCCTTAAGCCATCAACTGACAGCGGTTCTCCAATCAGCCGCCGTAGCCTCTTGTGGGCTTCGCCATTGGTCTGAAGCAAGCTGCTTTGGCCAAGGACTTGCTTGCCGGTGTAGAACAGGTTTAAGCTCACCATACCATCCTTCCCCGTCAGTAAAATCTTGGCCGCGTCGCTCCCCGTCATGAACACCATCAGTCTCCCTAGCACACTGGTCTTGAAAACCTTTCCAAACCTAACAACATGTTTGAGTATGATTTTAGAATAGGTGCTACAAAGTACTTTAATCATAAGCATTAAGGCCATGTTTAACATTTGCCCACTCAAAAACCTCATATTTGGGAGTAACATAAAAGTACTTTTGAAAAAAAGAATCCAAAAACACTTGAAAATGGTATGAGAAAAAAGTACTTCAAAACATTTTTAAGAATATAGAATTACCAACATCAAAATAACTTTCTAACATTTTCTCTAAAGTGTTCGATATTAAGATTCCTTTAGCAAAAGTACTTATTATAAAAGCACTCCCCATCCCTCGCAAATCCTTTTGATGCTTAGTTCTATACTACTCAAATTTCTTTTGATTGCTTTGCAGTCAACTACTCGAGTGGAAAATAGTACTCTACAACTACTTTTTCATATTGCCCCTAAAATACTATCCAACTTTTTTCCTAATCACTTTATAGTTTTTATTTATTTATTTATTCGTGAGTGTTCAAAACAATCGACACGTATTTCAACTAATCTCATGAGACAAACCCATCTGACCTTATAACATTTGGGTGTCAAAGAAACTCATAGGATATTAATTCCTAGGTAGGTAGTCACTATAGATTGAACTCTTGACCTCTTAGCCATTTATTAAAACTATGTTTCCTTTTTTTACTACTAAGTCAACCCATGATGATTCTAAGCACTTTATAGTTTATATTACTTTCAAACATGACACTTTAACTAAGTAGCTAAAAGCATTTCTTTTTTTTTAAACCTATATATACAAAAGCATTGATTAATCTCACAGGACAACTTGTCTAAGTCATCTAACCAAAAACATTTGAGTGCCAAGAAAACTTGTAGGATATTAAATACTTAGTAGGTGGCTAAACAAAGCTTAAGAATCAAAATCCAAAACACAATCTAAGAAACTCAAGCTTTCCGTAGACAAATAATTGAAAAAGAAGAAGAAGAAGATGAGAAGTTTGTTACCTCTTTTGTCTATTGATCATGAAACTGCAAATACCAGCAGGGCTACTAAACTCTGATATAAAAGAGAGGGTTTCACCAATAACAGGCCAACCCAAATTCCCAGGAATCTCCTCCATTGTCTTTGGCCAACCCCATGAACGAACAAGCAAGAAAGCTA
The DNA here is from genome assembly GCA_030954485.1 of Citrullus mucosospermus. Lineage (NCBI taxonomy): Eukaryota > Viridiplantae > Streptophyta > Magnoliopsida > Cucurbitales > Cucurbitaceae > Citrullus > Citrullus mucosospermus. The sequence goes on along the minus strand of CM062063.1, from coordinate 8,905,290 downwards.
ATAACACAAACAAGAAAACAGGAACCAACATCAGCACAAAATTTAGAGCCATTATGTAAATTTACTCTAAGAATCTCTGTCTCTGTCTCTCTACATTCAATTTGGTTCATAACATAATAATCTCTTGTTAGCATTTAAAACAGCAGAGAATGTCTTTGTAAATGACGCTAAAGCTTTTATCTTTTGATGTGATGTGAATAAATAAACTTTGCTACCGACGAAAACTTGTACTCATTCATATAACACAACAAAAAACTTGTTCGAGCTTTGGATATAATTAATAGCTATATTATATACTATGCTTTGATTTACTTGGTGGGTTGCCGGTTGAAGAATCTTGTCCTTCCCATGAGGACCCTACAACTACCTGCCAAACATTTTTTATTTTATCTTTTAATAGAAACATTTTATTTTTGAATCAAATAAAGGATAGATGCCAAAATTGTAGAGTGGATTCAGCCGACTTTGGTTATTGTGGCTTGATTAGGAAATATATAGCACAAAACTACAAGCATTTCTTAGTGATAGGGAAGGAAAGGTCAATTTCGAGATGCAATGTTTATTTAACATTGGAAACACGATTTTTGGTGCGGACATTCTTGATGAATATGAATATGTAAAGAATGGTTAAATTATAAGTTTAGTCCCTAAATTTTGAGGTTTATACCTATTTGATCTCTTTATTTTTAAATTTGTAACTAATAGGTCAATTTAGAATTCACAAATCTACTAAATATAAAATAGAAAGTTTAGAATTTAGTTAAACATAAAATTCAAATTTTCACCTAATGATTCAATTAATTTTTAAAGATTTTAAATATATTAGGGATCTTTAGCATTTCTAAAGCTCAATGAGCTATTGAACACAAAATTTAAAGTTCAAGAACCAACTAGATAAAAACCTCAAAGTTTTAAGACCAAACTCGTAATTTAAAGGGTAATTATAATGAGTAGCACTTTCAAAGTTAATAATTAAGTATATAACAATATTTTTAAAGAATTGCAAATATAGCAAAATCTATCAGTGATAGACTATATCGTTGATAAACTTTTATCAATAATAGACTATAGTTGATAGACTTCTATCAACGATAGAATCTATTAATAATAAACTTCGAAAGTTAGTGCTAAATTTTGTTATATTTACAACTGCACCTAATTTAAAATGTCAATGGGATCTCTTAGGTACATAGCTCACATTACCTTCCAGTACATCCACATAAACAAATGACAAGGACAAGAAAATATATCCCAAACATGAGTCATTCAGTATTCAATCTCTTATCTCGAGCAAGACATTATTCTCCTCAATGATTATACTATCAATAAGATCTTTCTTACATCTTGTTATCGACCTTTTTATGGGATACAAATCCAATTCTATCATCCTGTTTTCATATGAAAAAATTAACTCATAGTTAAATAAGTAACCAATAAGATTACTCTTCAAACAGAAAGCAAGCAACAACAGAAACATCAACATTACACTCGAGTACAATGCCACAAAGAAAGGGGCACAGGTAAAACTGGCTGTGTACCTTTGTGTATTCAAAGACAATTACATGCAGTGATCATCCAATTATACCTCGAAGTGATTTTATTGATACAACATCCGTAACAGCTGACAGAGGACATACTTCTCATGCATACAAGATATATATATATAAGAAAAATGTACAAGAAAATGATTGTAAAAACCATTACCCTCGTTTGCTAGATAATATATTATATGTACAGACATCTTCTAAGGCTTTGCTTGGCCATCCGGACTTCGACTGAGAAGCTGAGACGAGTTTGTCCATTTGGGATCTGATTGCTGCTGCTGGTTGGTAGCCAACATGGATGGTGGCTGCTGCTGTTGACCCTGCTGGGCATGGGAGCTACTAAAATGGTGTACAGGTGGCCGGGATGAAGGATATTGAGGAGGTCGGTTGAAAAGATTTCCATTGATCGATGCAACCTGGCCTGCAGCTATTCTAAGCCGTTGAACTTCTTCCTTCAAAGCTTCACTCAGAGCTGTGGAGCACAAAAAAGAATTATGTGAATCCTTGTGTATCCTTGTGTATGTGAAATGAACCTACCCTCTAACTGAGAGAAAAGAGAAAACAAAGAAAAATGCAAGGAACAACACATTCCAGAAGAGGAGGAAAAGCCGAAGGGTAAACTCTAAAAACATAAATATTTTCCTTCTTTCTTTTGCTGGCTTGTACTCATGTTAGAAGTGCTTTTATAAAAGTGAAAGGTGAGAGATAAAAATATAGTATATAATTTCCGTCGACATGTCAATATTTCTATCAATATTTCTATGTTTCTATAGATTAGATATCGACATGAGGGGTCAATCGAAATTTCCATTATATCGTAGAAAAATCCACAAAACATAAAAAATAATCAACAAAATTTCACTAATGTAAATGTATAAATAATAGACATGTTAACTTGTTTAAATATCATAAAATGTTATTTAAATTTATATTTTTAAATTTTTTGTTTTTATAACTTTGCCAGAAATATCCATTGAAATCGACATTTTATCGATATTTCCATTGAAGTTTTCATAAAATTAGGACCTTTCTGTTGATATCGACATTTTAAATCTTGGATAAAAAGGGTTGAAACATACATACCATCTCGAAGTTGTGCTTGTTGCTCCATAGCCTGTAACCGAAGTTTGAGTTCCTTATTTTCCACAGTTAATCCACTTGTATCTCTCTGGATTACATGCAATTTATCACATGAGAGCTTTGTTAGAAGAAACAAGAATTTTATTGATAGATGAAATTTTACCAAGGGAAAGAAAAAGCTTCTAAATCCAATGTGGATTACCAAAAAAAAAAAAAAAAAAAAAAAAAAAAAAAAAAATATGAAAACAAATTTTCAACATTAAACCTCTTATATAATTGAGAGTCAAAGACATTTAGTGTTAAATGGTCAATAAATCACAGTCGAAGGAAAACATTGAGTCGGATCAAGTGATGGAATCTATTAAAGACGGGAAGGCAGGAGGTTGCAAAGATTGAATAACTGGAGTTTATAGTAAAGCCACTGATTTTTAAACTTGTATACAAATGGGCGTGAGACAAATTGAACAGCAAAGGGAAACTATACAGGTCAGGTAATAATAGACCACCTGAAGGTTTCTTTGTGGATAACAATATAGCACATAAGGTAAACCCAAGTCACCAAAGCATATTAGGCAAACGTAGATACTAAGAAAAGAAGATAGCATGATTTGATGTTTTAAAAATGAAGCACGAAGCCGTAACAAGACGACATCCACATGATGGATGCCATTGACAGCACTAGTATCAGGATTGAATAGTTAATTAAAGAAACCATAATTTCTTCTTCCTGTTTCTGTGAGCTTTATGTGGATTTTTATCATATGAGAGCAAGAAGTCTTGTGTTCTAATCCTATCAACATTGTTTTCTCCTCAATTGACATTAATAATATTAGGGGCCGGGCTTTGTGAATCAAATTATCATCTATGAGGGGGAAGTGTTAAGAAAATGTATAAAAGATTCAATATACATAATCCTATCTACTTTACTTTAAATTTTATATTGGAAATAAATTCAAATTCAAAATGTGGAGTAATGAGTTCAAATCCTTGCAAGTCAAGCATTCAAGTACAAGAAGCTTCCTTCATAAGTTGCAGATTTAAATCAGCTTCTCCTTCTACCATAACATAATATCCTAAGAAACCAATCTAATTTTCCAAACCTACGAGTGAGGTGAGTGGTAGGAATAAATATGAAAGACTAAAATGCCACTATTATCAACTTAAGCTTTCAGTTCAGTGATGATTTAACATGATCCAACTTGAGTTCACCCAGGAATTCAAGAAGATATCTCAACTTTATTGCATTTTATCAATCCCTTTCTTCAACTTTCGAACAGACATAGCATGCATCAGAGGGAAATACAGCCCTCTGAATTTTTTCTGCAAGAAATCAAGTAAACTCGAGGAGCCATACTGATCTATTTTCTTGACATTTCATAGCCAAGCCAAATGGATTTAAGAAGAACACAAGCAGCATAAGGTTTCTGTCTAACAAAACTTCCAATTCGCTATGAATGCAATTGAATCCATACCTGTAGAATCGTCACCTGCGCAGACAGAGTGGTAGCTTCGGACTGCAGAGTCTGAACCTTTCTCTCCAGCTCATTCGTGTACCGTATCTTCCTCTCTTTCGAACGAGCTGCAGATTGTCTGTTCGCTAGAATCCTAGATTCCAAAATTCATTCCCACCCATGATTCAGTTCATCAATTTCAAATTCAGCTAAAATTACACTTAACATAGAAATTTTCTAGTTCAAATTCAATCAAAGACAGAAAAACGAGTAGATGTTGACCTTTTAGCTCTTTTCGGGTCAATTAGGGCAAGCTCCGCAAGTCTCTCCGGGTCCATTGCTTTCTTCACTCCATCAATCACTAGGGTTGAATCGGCCTCAAACGACGACGAAGAACCATCCATGGACAGGCTATGTCGATGACGAACTGGCCGCTGTTCACTCGCCGGAGTCTTCTTCCCCAAAGAATCGATCTCCCCACTATCACCACCAAGGTCCAGATTCTTGAAGAAATCAGAGTCCATGGACAAGCTCCGCAAGTGACCACCGAATGGTCCAGAGGCAATCGGCTCCGGCTTAGGGCGAACGGCGTCATCAGAAAACTTAGCATTAGACGAATCAACTGCCATGGCAGTGCCGCCAGGAGGTGGAGAAGAAGGGGAAGAGAGCATCGAGAGGTCGAGCTCTGAAGGGTCGAAGAAGAGAAGTTCGTCGAGGTTTGGGAAGCGGAAGGAAGTGTCGGAGTGGGAGCGGCGGTGGTGGGAACCACGGTGAGGATTCTCCGACATCTGTTCGATGTCCATCGCCGCCGGCTGCGGTGGCTTCGCCGACGAGAAATTGGGTTCCATCAGCATAATCTTTGCTGTGGGATTTGTGATCGCCGTGGTGGTGGTGGAAGTTGCAACGATCAAGAGATTTATCAACAGCGTAATGAAATGGACACTGATTTATATAATTGAAATTATAAGAGAAATTAGGAATTAAATTAATTACGTTACTGTTGTTTTTGGTTTGTTGTGTGATTGTGTTCTTGAAGAGAAAAATTTGAAGTTGAGAATGTAAAAAACTTGTGACGACCAACGTTGCAATAAAAATCAAATAAACAAAGAAACAAAGAAACAGAAAGGGGGAAAAAGTATGGGAAATTGAAACCCAAATTGGGAATTGATGAGTGGGAATTTTTTCTTTTGGCTTAGAAAATTGATTATTGTGCATTAAGTGTACCTGGCCCTCCTTCAAAATAATACTACTAATAAATAAATAAATAAATTTCAAATTCAACGATAATTAACATGATTCATTACGTGAATTTAAATCTTCTCGTAATCATTTCTCCTTTAAATCATAGAAAATGTCTCTAAGTTATGTATTCATTTCAAAATCTCGCATGAACTCTTAAACAAAATAATAATAATGTTAGCACATGAACGAAAACTACTAAAATCCCATTTTAAAAAGATTTTTAAAGGCATTTAGAGCAAGGAATTAAGTTGTGAATGATAAAGTATGGAAAGTTCATTAGCGGTGAGTCCACTAAGTAAGGAGTTGGTAAGTCATAGTTGATGTTTTTTAGTCTTGAAACCTGCAAGAATCTTTTACTAAATACCCTAATTTTAAGTTGCATTAGTATCTTTAACATTTAAAAATAAAGTTAAGTAACATGTCACTCAAAAAAAGAAAGTTAAGTTACATGTATGAAATTCGTTTATTTTAATATATGAACAGGAACCGTTTATGTACATCCTATTACACCCCTCTTTCATTTTCTTTTTGACATCTACTTCAAAGTATGACCTAATACTTTCTCATGTTTTATATTTTTTTTTTCCACTTCTTTAATATACCCTCTTAATCCTCTTCTTTTATTCCTTAATCTCTATAACCTAAAACTTATTCCATAGTTCTATTTCTTTTGAACTTTAGATGAACTTGAAGAGCTCTTCCATTTATGAGCATACCAACATAAATATTGTATAAAAAATTTCAACACCCTAATAGTAAAATTCATTGAAGTTATATTGAAAGAAGACATATTTTGAAAGCAACTTATATAGAGATTTTATCACTTTTCCACCAACTTTTTCAACAATCAAAGTGGACCCGAAACCGCAAGTTGAAGTATAAAAGTCCACATGAAGCCCCAAATTCAAAATCTTCCCTCAAAATTTACAAAAATGATGAATAGGCATACAAAAATAGAGCTGGCAAAGTAATATCATCTTCGATCAAATAGATTAATTTGAACTGCTAGAAGGATCATCAAACTCTTCATCTCTACAAATTTGGTAATGCACATGTTAATTTTCTTTTCCCTCCTAAGTTGTCCTCAAAATGATGACCCAAATACTCAAAGTGACACTTTTTTATGTATCAAACCTAAACCTATCAACCATCATGGGATGGCCTAATAGTAAAAAAGGAGACATGGTCTCAATAAATAGTTAAAGTGATCATGGGTTCAATCTATAATAGTTACCTACTAGGATATAATATCCTACGAGGTGCGGTAAGCTGGCCCGAACCTCATGTATCAACTCCCACTCAACTATTGAGTGCACCCTTTAAATTAGATACTAATGGTTTTCTAATATCTTTTAAACTTTCTTTTTTTAAGAAAACAATTAAAGTATCAATGAAACTTTGAAAGTTTGAGTGTATTTTTTGTAACAAGGAGTTCGGAGAATATTTTCTATAATTTTTCCTACTTTCCCAAACTTTTTTGGTTGAATTATTTAAAATACCTTAAAGTAGGTTAAGATTATGCAATTAAATTTTGAAATTTTTTTTTGGTGGTTATATCCTTAACTTTTAAATTTGTTCTTAGAACATACCCTTCACCTTTCAAACTTTTCCAAAAAGAGAATATATGTTCCCTTCAAATAATGGACAATGAAAATTAATGTGATAGTTGGATGTTTAAAATTTATAAGGTGCCCAGTCATATTATTAAAGTTTAAATCATTTTTGGTATCTGAATTTTTGTAAAAGTAACTATTTAGTCTCTAAACATTAATTTGTGACAATTTAGTTATTGTATTTTTCAAACCGGTGACAATTTAATCTTTTACCATAAAAAAATCTCATAAAAAATAAGTATAATTTTTGTTAGGTAATGATTTTTTGTAACTTATATATATATTTGGTCTTCAATCAATTTACCAATCTACATAAAAAACTTAAAGTACAAGGACTATATTACTACATACTATACTTTATAATTCTAACAAATTTAAAAATACAATGACTAAACTGTTACAAACTAAAATTTAGAAACTAAAGTGTTAGTTTAATATATAGAAGTTTAAGGACCAAAAATCTTTCGTAATATATTCTTTACATCTATATTGAATATTAAGATTCATTCTTACCATTTATTTTATCTCAATAGAAATTATTAAAATTATTTACATAATTATTTTCAGATGCATTTACATCTAATTTTTACACATTATTATCTATCACATTTGATATTAAGATTTAAAGTGTAGAGGAAAGGAGAAAGAAAAATTAGAAGCACACATAATGATGAATGTATAAAATCAATCATCATTTTATATTGTTGATTTAGGTGAGGGGGGTTTGGTATCCTCCGCCATTTAAGAACCAAACTTCAGTACTATAAAGGGTTGCATTCTTTGTCCAACTTCATATGATGTGAGTTCAAAAAGGAAAACCAAGAGTGAAAAGAACAAAAGATTCACGTTATAATAATAAATTTGCAATTACCACATAACTAAAAGTAAGTTTTTTTATATGGACGTCTTGAATGAACAAATATATACGTGGTTAGATGAATACAATTTAGGTGTTGAAAACTTCATTGAAAATGAATTATATCGCCCCAAAAGGTTAAATTAAAATTTATGTGGTGTTGACAGTAATTAAAGACCACTTATTTATCTATGGCATTAATGATAAGAATTATAAGACATAGATTTTGCCTGAAGAACAAGTGCCTATTAGAGATAATTACAAAAGTGTTAATAATTTTGGAAAAGATGATCACCATGATCTGAGAAACACAACTGAGTTGTATGCATTTATGTTATTCAGTTGTCTTTTATTTAGAACAATGAAGACCTATAAAAAAAATTGAAATAGTTATTAAACAAAGATATTAACATTGAATTTTTTAAATGGTTCTTGTTTTCTCACAATTTCGTAACTACGTTTTTATCTTTCATAAGTAAACATTGAATTTTTAACCAAGTTTGAAAAACAAAAACTACTTTTTAAAAGTTTAAATATTTTAGTTTTCAAAAATTCGGTTTGGTATTTCAAAATAATTCTAAAAAGTAAATAACAAAACAAATAAATGAAAGAAATGTTTATAAGCTTAATTTTCAAAATCGAAAACCAAAAACCCAAATGATTATCCAATGGAGTTGAGCTTTTAAAAACTTGTTTTTGTCTTTAGAATTAAATTAATAATTCAAGTATTTTTTGACAAAAATTATTTTTGGTCCTTCAACTTGCCATAATGATTCAATTCCTAGTAGTAGCAATGATACAAGTCGGATCCTAGATGTAGAAATATAAGAAGGAAGATCCCCTTCTCCATCGAAAGAAATGATATTTTCGCGGATACAACACATACAAAATTAACCAAATTTGCCTGATGTAGAGGCAATCAAGAAAGCCGCATAAGTAAATATATAACCTACTGAAAAGTGGGCTAATCCAACTAATCTTGCTTGCACAATGGAAAGAGCCACTGGTTTATCTCTCCATCGAATCAAATTAGCCAAAGGTGTGCGTTCGTGAGCCCATGCTAAAGTTTCAATCAATTCTTGCCAATTATCCCTGAATTTTAATTTATAACAATTTAATCCATGTACTTTCAACTTTGTAATAATTAATTTAGTCATTGAACAAAGCATGTAATGATTTAGTCCCTATAGTCTCACTCCTTTCTATCTTCCTCAACGTCATTCTTTCCTTTTGGATTTTTCCTCTTCTCTTCTTCTTCTACTTCCACATTGCTAATCTTTGATCAACCCTCTTTCCCACTCCTAAACCCTACTAATGATCACCTATAGTTACAAATTGTAAAGTTAAAGAACTAAATTGATACCAATTAAAGTTTAAAGATTATATTGTTATAAATTTGGTTATAAACTAAAGTTTAAAGTTTAAGCATCAAAACTCAATTTAAATTAATATGGTTTTAAGAAAGGTGAAAATCATATAATAAGTAAATTGGGGAGAAATAAGCATAAATTTCAAAAATAGAAATAGCTCAATATTTCTCTCAGTTCCTTTCTACCAAAACTTTCTTCATTATAATGATGCTAGTCCACATTATGAGCCAAAAAATTTTAGTTCATTTGAATTAATTATAAAAAATAGAGAGTTTAATGTGAACTAAGTATAACTTAGGTCTTGTTTGGTAGTCATTTGAACTTTGTTTTTATTTTTAAAAATTAAGTCTATTTCTTTTCAATTTGACCTTACATGATTTTGCATATTTTTTAAATAAAAGAGTTGAATTTTTAGCCAAATTTTGAAAACAAAATTAAACAAGTTTTTAAAAACCACTTTTTAAAAAAAAAAAAAGAAAAAAAGCAGCAAATTCAAAGGTAAGAGAAGTGTTTATTGGCTTAATTTTCAAAAACTAAAAACTAAAAACCAACTTGTTGTTCAACGGGGCTTTGATTTTTAGTTTTTTTAGTTCTTTTTTTTATTAAAAAAAAATCAAATCTACAAACACTCCTTCTATCTATAGACTTTTTTAGTTTATTATCTTTGTATTCAAAAGTCAAGTCAAATTTTAGAAACTAAAAAAAAATAGCTTTTAAAATCTAGCTAAAAATTAAACTACTTAACTAAAAAAAAGAAAGCTATTATAAAAAACTTAGAAAACAAATCTAATTTAAAAAAAGAAATAAAAAGTCAAAAATAAAAAATCAAATAGTCGTCCACGATTAATGTATAAGCTCCTTCTCTTAGGTTAAGACCAAAATATCTTTATCCTGCATTTATTTACTCCCACTTCAATCTACTTAATTTACCTTTTCCCCTTTATTAGAATTATTTTAAAAAGTTATTTTTGTTGTAAATTTGAGTAACAATGGAACACCAATATTGAAGAATTATAATATTAAAATATATAAATAATAAAATAAAATAAAATACAAAAAGAAAAAAAGGAAAATTTCTCCAAATTATCTCCAATATTTTTGAATTTCTTACCAATATGTTGTTAGACGTATTTTAAATTAAAATACATATAATTAAAATATGGGCTAGATTAATATTTTATCACATTAAGTTATTCTATTAGATTGGGCCCAATTATGTGATCTATTTAATTAAAGGCCCTAGATTATGGAAACCCTAATTAAACTAGTATATAAAGAGACTTTAGGGCTATGGTCCCTAATATTCCAAAACAATAAGCACTCGATATTTCTTGAATTTCATATAGAGAAAGATCCCCTTAAGCATTCGGAGTTTTGGTTGAGGAAAACAATAGTCATCTTGAAGCTATCATCAATTTCTCAGTGGAGTCCAGTATGTAATTTATTCTTGACCATTTAACATGAATGATCCTACATTAATATATTAAATATAGATTTAAAGTAATTATGCTAACATATGTGTCTCTACAAAATTCACCAAATGCTATTATTTATAGGTAATTGGGCGTGGAATGACATAGACATTAATATTGTGTATTTACAAGACACATAGTCAACATGACATATAAGAAGATGATAATATAACACATAAATTATTAGAACACTAAGCATGAATATCTAAATTATACTTATTTTAGAATATTTATAATAATTTTAACCTTTCAATCACTTCCAAATATGTGCATATAAAAATAAAAGAATGATTCTTGATTTTGTAAGCAAGAAGATTTGGTTTGTCATTACTTGGAATTGTATTCCAACTTATCAAAACAATGTTAGCTTCTAGAAGGGACGTATGTAAGCATCCTAGCTAGGGAGTGGCCACGTGAATGAGCTAGGATTAGAAATACCTATACCTATAATAGAGTATAAGAAAAGAAAAAAAGGTTTAAAAAAATAATTAAAAAAAAAAAAAAAAAAAGTTGATACGAGGGATTATTGAGGGTTCGTGCACTTTCTTCTTGTAAAATTCAACAGGAAAAAAGGTTTTTTTTTTTTTTTTTTAATAATTTTGTCTTATTTTGTTTTTGAAATAGAAAATAACCTATTTGAATTATGATTTTTTTTATTAAAATAAAACTTTAATATATTTATTTAAAGATTAATTGTTTTAAAGTAGAGTTGGAATATAATAGGATTACTAGGAATCACATGAGTATTGGAATACGTGAACACTTGAGGAATAAACAAAAATGAGATCGTAAACCATGGAAACATTGAAAAATAAGATTTTGTTGAAAATTGTCAGAATGAAATAACTTTTGTATTACAAACCGGACTCAAAACGCTCAATTCAAACATTCATTTTGGATTATATTACATTACAAGGTTATCCTATTACGGTTCTCCAAACATCCCTAAATGTTGTAATATGTATTAAAAGAGGGAATAAGTTCCACGCCTATCATTTTATTATTTTTACATTATTTTTAATATATATAACTATTAGTATATTGTGTGAAATTTTAGTATAGTTAATAGAGTGAGTACATATATTAACACTAAATTCTATTTAGAAGAAAAAGGTATGTGAATGATAGAAATAAAACAAGGCAATAAAAAGAGAAAATTTAGGAGGATAAATAACTTTAAGGGATTGATTTCATCTATTAGACTAATAAATCCATTAATCCCTTTTTTCTTTTTAAAGAAAAATTAAGTCTATACATACTATTTCTACCTCCAAATTTTTTCATTTTTTTTTATCTATTTTTTACTAATAGTTTAAAAAATAAAGTCAAATTTTGAAAACTAAAAAAAAGTAACTTTTCAAAACTTATTTTTGTTTTTGAAATTTGGCTAAAAATTCAACTGTTGTACTTGAGAAATATGTAAATTATTGTAAGAAATTGAGAGAAAGCAAGTTTAATTTTCAAAAACTAAAAATAAAAAACAAAATAATTATCAAACGAGGCTTAAATTATCAAAATTGTTTGTGCAAACTAACAAAGATATTTACTGACTCACTGAAGACCAATTAACTCTATTGGAATATTCTAAAACTAGCATTCCTAGTCTAAGTTTTAATAATGTGAAACACATCGAGATTTATTCGTTTAAAGATCTCTGAAGGAGCTCTAAGGCCTAATTATACTCATATCAGAACATCCTTTAGTCATACAGTTTATGATCTAATCTAAACCCACTACGACAAAATTGAGTTCCCATGACATAATAGTTTAGTCAAATGGTGTGGAGGTCTCGTTTTATAACTATTTTATTTTTTGTTTTTGTTTTGAAAATTAAGCTCATAAACACTACTTTCACTTTCAAATTTATCTCTTTTGTTATCTACTTTTTAGTTATGGTTTAAAGTGTTTACTAAAGTGCAAAATTAAGTTTAAAGTTATAATGAAACTGAAAATTTGAGTTTGATTTGAAAACTAATTAAATCCTAAACCAAATAGAACCATATATATATATATAGTATCGCTTTATAAAAATGATTCGAAGTAAACCATTAATATTATATATAAAATTGAAAATCAAACTGAACGGAATATTTAGACCAAGCAAGCAAGATCGAAACATTTTGATTTGGATACGAAATTGAATTTAAATCAAATTGTGAACACTCCTAACATTGATGTGTGTATATACCCTATATATCTGTAGGACAGCAAAAGTAATAAGAAATGAGGGATAGAAAATAATTTTTTGGATGAGATTGAGATTGAGTCAAAAGTATGGGGTTTGAATAAATCTTGACCATTTTTATTATTATTATTATTATTATTATTATTATTATTATTTTATCTTTCAAAAGAAAAGGAAAAGGTAGATCGGGGGAAGTACACCTTTCTTTTTCTCTTTTTCATCTTTCCCTTGCATAACGTGTCAATGCACAAACAAAAGATGAAAATGGGCCGAATATCTTTTGGGGGCCCAAAAGGTTTTTGGGATACAAAGGTTGGATAAACATGTGTAAGTTTCTTCAATTTCCATGTCCGAATGTTATGGCCATGCTTGTCTGCCTATATCCTCCTCTATTTGCATCTTGTCCCATGCTCATCCCATCCTCTTTTATAAAATACCCTTTAATTTTAAGTTACGTTTCCATTATGGGAGCTACCCATTGGAGCTCCATGTATTCAAAAATAGTATCTGACTCTATTAAATCTAAACAAGAGAAAAATAAAAAATAAAAAAGATTCGACCCAAAAATGGTTGAACTCGTTGGACATCTTGAGAGAGAGCATATTTATAAGAATCGCACGTTAGAAATCTAATTAAGGAGACCTCACAATTGGCTTTGAAAGTTGTAACCTATGTTTATCTAATAGACTATTCTCCTAAACTTTGAAAAGTTTCATTTTCACTATTGAACTTTGAAATTTTGTTTCAAAAACAACTATTTCAGAATTTTCCTTTAAGTTAAGATGTAACTTGATTTTGTTGTACAATTTTGGAAACAAATATGACAAATGAGAAAAGAAAAACAAAGAAGTAAACAAAATTTACTCAAACACTTTAATTTCTAAAAAAAAATGGAAAAAAAATAAATAAGAAAATTAGAGAACTAGAAACAAGAAGGTTGTCAAACGGGTTTGATATCTCTTTTTGTTAGAATTAATTTATTTTTTATGTTATATGTGGCTGATATACATTATTTCCAAATTTTGCTCCTCCCCCTGTTTGATGGTTGTAAGGCTAGAAGAAATCCAAAGTAAAGTCATCCATATTTAGTATGAATGTAAATAATATATGATATTAATGTGAATATACTATATGAGATATTATGTGGTTATGGAATCAATTCTCTAAACAGTTTGTCGTTACATATTTGAACTGCTCCTATGATTAATTATAAGATTCTCGTATGAGTTGTTGATATTATATGTTGTGTTTTAGTTAGGACTAAAAGTTGTTGGGCTGATAGAGAAATCCTTTAAGTGAGATTCCTAGGACATTATTGCATTTGTCTATCCAAACTGATGTTATGTTTTTAGTATAACACACATGTTGTCTACCAAAGTGGGGCCTAATTAGACATGAGTATGAGTATGAGTATGAGTATAATTTGTAGGCCAAGATAAAGTACATGCATGGGTATGTGTGGTTGATCTAGTCGTAAATAACTCTTTCATTTATTTTAAATGAAATATATCTACTCGATTAATTAACTCGTTATGATGTACATTTTTCAAACGTAATCTTAATGAAGTATTTAAATTGATTGGCTTTTGAACATTTAGGAGTTTAATTGGTCGAACAAAATTTGAAGGTATAAATTGATACACTTACAAAAATTCAGAGTTTAAATTGATACAATTATTAGTTCTGGGTTTTAATAAATGACACATTCTAGGGTAGTGACTTCATTAACGGATTAATTGATTTAACAAACAAAATTAACTATATTCTAAGCCAAGAAAGCACTTTTTGAGTGTTTTTCGTATATCAAGCTTAAAGTACTTCAAATTGGTACGTTTTTAAACCAAAGGCTTTGGCTCCTTTTATAGTGTTTGGAGCACATCACTTCTTCGAACATTTCCAACATGGGACAACCACAGTTCTAATATTTTGCCGAACCCAACAAAACTCACATCATGAGATCCCAACAAAATTCACATCATAAGATCAACCTTAAACTTAATTAGTGGGTGTTGTGCTAAATTAAGCACTAGGAGGTTGGTCCAGCCCAATTCGATAGGGTCAAGCTTCAATTCACCTTAATAGGTGCTTCATTCATCATGTTAGGATCGACTTAAGTATATTGTTAGAAATGACTTAAATATTACTTTTTACTTTTATCTCACATTAAAAGATTTACAAGGGTTAAAAGTACAAATATACCAAAAGTATGTGTGTGTGTTAAAAATACATATATACCAAAAGTATGTGGGCGTGTGCGAGTGCGTGAAATTGTAAAAGGTGTTTAGAATGGTATTCAAACTTTTCTCCCTTCATTTGAACGTTGTTGTTGGTATGGCACTTGGATAATTGTGTTTGTGTGAAAAAAGATATATTTTTATCTTTCTTTTTAATTTTTTATCTAATACCTTCTTTCATTACCATTTGTAGATCTGAAAAAACTAAACATTTGAACGTTTTTTTGTCTTCTACAAAAAATTGATTGTATACATAAAAGAGGAATCACAATTTTCAAGCATTTGTGTTTTTGTTCTCTTTTCTTCTTCAAAACTCTATGAGGAAATAAGTTTTCCTTCACTAACAAATGTACGTTGGAGAAAGATGTTCTATTAACTTTGGAAAGCAATTGACATGAAATGACATTGATCGATCATACCGCAATTACTTTTAAGGCAATGGTCCCTTCCATAACACAATACCAATTTTGTTCTTTTGCAGTTAACAAATAACAGTCAGTCTCTACCACAAAGCTAGACAAATCGAGAGTCTTCTAATTACTAAGAGTCCATCTATATACTTGAGATCTAATGAAAGTTGACCTAATATGAATAATCAAGAAGGAAAAAGGAGTCATATAACCTCTATTCTACCCCTATCAAAACCTATCATCTTTATTATTATTCTTTTATCCCAAACATTGTTACACACAGCAAATTTAAAGTTTGTGTATCTAATCAACATATATATGGCCAATGAAACTATGTTACTCTTTTTCCACTTTCATATTTGTTTTTGTCTCTTTTTCTATATCTAAGCAGCACTTTCTTGGAAAGATTCAACCATGATTTTGCATGGTATCCCACTGAGGTTCAATCCAACTACAAAAACATTAAAAATCCAAAGAGCTTTCGGTTGAAAGCCAACCGAAGAAAGAAAATATTTTCGGTCTTTTTTACAAACTAGTCAAGTTTTTCTTAATCTTTTGGTTTGAGCATTTCTCCAAACAGTTCTTGATTTCCATGGATTATTAACTAGAGAAAGTTAGTTGAAATGATTAAATATTTTCAAATTTTAGAGAAAAACAACATCAATCCTCAATTTGTTGAGGTGAGAGATTTTGAGTGAAATCAAAAGTAAATTAAAGCTACAAGAGTTTAAATATGTGTGTCCAAAATAAATAATATTGCATACCATAACAAAAGAAATTATGAGGAAAAAGATTGGTTTGTTCCTAACAATGTTATCATCTAATAATTAAGAAGTGTCATGTTATACGGAACACAACGCAATAACATCTATAGCTACACAAAATATGACACGACGTTGACACTTCAAGACATTCATTTCTAAAAAAGTAGGATACAATACGTTAGAGATATGTGTTATTTTTTTGTCTTAAAAAAATAAAAATGTACGTGTGCATATTTTGACATATTATGAATATTATTAACTTTAACAGTGAAAGAACATATATACATTTTATGAAAAAGACTATGGGAAGGTTTTTTTTGTCTTTTGAGGATGGAAAAATGAATGGGTGAGTGTTGAAAAATCCTAAGATTTAGAGAAAAATGGGTTCGACCTTAATGGGCTTAAGTGAGCTGATAATACCATTGTATCCTCTGTAATGGATAGAATATCATAATCAATCATTTTAGGAAGGGTTTATGCAACAAAAGTTTAGTTTGCATAGCTAATCCTGCAATTAAGTCTTGATTATACTTTACGTTTCATTTGATACCTATTTGACTTTTAATTTTTAGTTTTAAAAATTAAGCTTATAATTACTGTCGCCTACAAATTTTTTATTTTAATATCTACTTTTTTTAATTAGTTTCAAAATCGAGTTAAAAAGGAGTTGTTTTTTTAATTGGGTTTCAAATTTGGCGTAATGTGAAATCTGTTATAAATAAATGGCAAAGAAATAAGAAAATAATCTTAAAAACCAAAATAAAATGTCTACAAATACAATCTTTATAGACATTAGTTTAAAAAAAAAAAAATTACAAATACTACTTCCATCTTATGCTTTTTTTTTCTTCATTTTTTTTTTTTTTTTTTATCTTCTCCTTGCAAATCTTTTCAAGAATATCCAAACCAAATTTTGAAGATAGAGAAAAGAAAATAACATTTAAAAAATTGATTTTGTTAAAACGATTTGATTAAGAATCCAGATGTTTATTCAATAGAAGCGAAAATCATAGTTAAGAATTATAAAGAACAAACACAATTTTCAAAAATTAAAAATGGTAAATGAAATTATCTATCACCTAAAGTATTTAACTTTTATTAAACTATGGAAAATCAAAAGGATGAGTAGTAAGTATATCCTATATCATATACTATGTTTCAATAATACTTTTGAGTTTTCAAATGTTGAAACAATATACATACGTTTTCAAAAAGAGTTAAAAAAAATTATGTCCTTCCAATTAGTTTAGTTTATATATGGACAAAAATTGTTATCTGTACTCTTGAACTTAGGTTTTGAGGACAAATCAATGAGATGAAAGAAAAGAAAACATGCCCAGTATTACCAATGATAGTAGATGATGTTCCAATATCAGCCCTTTTTTATGTTTCTTCTTCTTGTTCAAAATAGTCAATTTATCATGGTCAGTTTTAGAAGGTAAACCAAATGATCAAAGATGGCTTCTTGGGATTTTTGGAATTTGAATGAAGTTTTGGATCCTATTTGGTTGTTGGAAAAATTGGTGTAAGAATTAGACAAGGGAATGAACGGGAAGGAGGTTGGACGAAATGAAAATATTGATATGAGTTTCTTCAAATGGACTCTTTTCCAATTCAAAATAATGCTTTAACAAGATTTATCTTTTTTAGAGTTAAAAATTTCTTATATCTATGTTTAACTATGCCTAGAAATAAGAGATCTCCTCTGGTAGTTTTAGAGAGTGTGAAATAAAAAAGAAGAAGAAGATAAGATGATACTGAAGAAAAGAGGAAATGGAGAATTATTAGGCCATAGACTAAAGCATCAGTGAAAGAAGAAATGAAAGAAAGAGGGAAGGTGATAGGTGTAAATAAATGATTTTCGTCCATATAATATAAAGGATAATTTTATTTTTTAACTTTCTGTTGAAGGTTGAGGATATTATTGCAATTTTTATAAGTTCAAGCGTATCATTCAAACAAGCTACAAATGTCAAGTAATAGATAATGAGTTTTGTTTAATATTTTGGTTCATTTTACTATATTTAAAAATAATTTGTACGTGCATTTTTCTTTTAACATTTTTTGAAAATTTAAAAATATTATCACTCAAATATATTATTAAAATGAAGTATAAAGTTGATAGGTATTTTCTTTAATTTAGTCCTATCTATAAAATTTGATGTTTTATATGTAATGATTCTAGTAATATAATAAGGTAGAAGATTATGTCTTGTATTGTCCTATTAATGCAATATAAAATGTTAAGTTTCATTAATTTAGCTAACTTTGACGTGATACAACAAGATTCTAAAGTCTTTTTTTTATGTTAAAGAACATTGAAAAAGAAAATCAAACATCTACTTTTTCATTTCCTATTTCTTGTATTTTAAATTAGAAACAAAAATATATTTGATAATTATTGTTGTGGCTTACTTTTTAGAAAAGAAACAAAAACAAGAAGATAAACTTGATTTATAACTATTTATTGTTTCTCTTTTTTTATTATTATTTTCTTCAAAACCGAATGAAACTACTTTTTATAGTTCATATAAAAGTTAGGGCCAGTTTGATAAATATTTTTTAAATTTTAGAAGCAAAAAACAGAGTTGATTATCAAACAAATTTATTTCTTAAAAAAAAAAAAATTAAAAACAGCAACAAAGAAACAAGAAACAGAAATATTATAAAAGATGCCTAATATTGAATTTGACTGGAAACTTGTTTGAAAGGGAAACTCTCCCATTTTTTCACACACATTATCTTCA
This sequence comes from Citrullus mucosospermus, assembly GCA_030954485.1. NCBI lineage: Eukaryota > Viridiplantae > Streptophyta > Magnoliopsida > Cucurbitales > Cucurbitaceae > Citrullus > Citrullus mucosospermus. Next base: position 8,886,322 of record CM062063.1, on the reverse strand, counting down.
ACTCCCACACTCTTTCCCTTTTTTATTCAACACATGCAGGTGTGGTGCCTTCCTCTTCAGCATCCTATTTCATAGCTTTTATGAACAACTTTTAAGCATTTTACACACTTTACTGATTTAGAAATTATTGGTCCTTGTGATCTTAAAAAGGCCATCCACATGCCTCATCACAATTTCTTGATTAATTCTAATTAATGTTACAAAAATAATTATAATAACTTTTCCAAAGATTATGCTAGCTATCATATCAACTAGACTTATAATATTTAACTATTTTCTTACATCATGAAGAAGACTCATCTATCAAACACACTTCGATTAATGATTTATACACTTATTACACCATGTACTACTTTTACCAATTTATTCGTGTTGATTCAAAATTTTGGACCAACCACAAATTGTCACGTTATTTACTAAACTAATGACGAAATTAGAAATCATAGAATTTGGGACCAATTAAAAGTTGATATGTGGCCAAGTTGAAATTGAAGACATAAATTGGCAAATCCCGATGATACTATGTGTATTCGTCTTGACCGTTAGATTAAATAAAATAATTTGGTCTAATTTGATATTATTATTTGCGCTAAAATCCAATTGAGTTCTAAAATAGGCTTAATTTGGCTCAAATGCCCATTAAGTCCCAAGTTTAATTTGTTAGGCCCAAAGGTTAGGTCCAATTAAGCCCAAGCCCACAATGTCCACTAGATAACTTTATAAATAAATAAATAAATAGAAGAGTTCCTTTATTTATGTCTACAAACAAAAGACTCCCTAACTACTAAAGCTTAACACTCCTTGAAGATACAAGTCTCTTGAAGATGCAGACACTCTTCTAAGGCTTCGACTTCAAAAATATCACGTGTCCCACTTCCCCAAATCAAACGTATGTATTCAACTGAGAGAGAATCAGAGGACCAAGTATTAGAGATCGAACTACATTCACATCAAATCTACATCAACTTAAGTTCAATTCCACGAAACAAGTTTTTCAGTTGATACAATAAACCTCGTGCGAATAATAGGTTTATTGTAACGAAAGAGGAAAAAAAAAAAACTCAAAAGTGAATTATATATACTAGGCTTTCTTCAATAAGGTTGGGACAAGATCATACATTGGAAAAAAGAAAACACAAAAGACTAATGATTAATTATCGTAGAGTGAAAAGTTATCGTATATTTGTTGTATTTCAGTTGATATCTATTTGTACACGCTATATTTGCATTAATTAGGGGATGGGATGGAACATAGTCAACCACAACACACAAATTATTCTGGCTAGAGTCTAAAATAATCAACATCAGTCATAATACACCTTTGTCTTTGACAATTCCAATGGTGTTTGATTTGCTAGAGTCGTTCTAGTACATGGACAATCGTATTTTTTTTTTTTTTTTCTTCTTCAAATCGAAAGCTTAAAATTTCCTTTAAATCTTGTTACATCTTTTCATTTGCTAAAAAAACAAAAACTTTTTTCTTTGGAAATTTTGATGGACTAAAATTGAGATTTAGTTTCAACTTTGCTCCTAAACATATTTTAGACTTAATTGATCCCTTTATATCTTTAAATTTATTGAGATATTTTTAAAAAAAAATTATTATAAGTAGAAGAATATCATACTATTTATTGAGCGATAGACCTCTGTTGGTCAAACGATAGCAGTGTATCATTTAGAAAGTGAAATTTTTTTATATTTATAAAAAGTTTTGATTATTTATCTAGTACCAAGTATTATGGATAAATTTAGTGATTGTCTTATAATAACTTTATTAATTTTCCTTAATTACAGAAGCTTTTTTTTTCCTTTCCATTCTTCTGTTCTTCATTCGTTTCCTTTCTAAACCCTTTTTTAATGAATAATTTGATTTAAAATATGACCCCGAAACTTTACGCACATGAACTCCACTGAATCAACAGCCTTTTATCTCAATAGAAGTTTGTCCAACAATCATTATATTAAGTTTGATTTTTATATTTTCTAAAAGTTTCATTATAATCTTTTTTTTTCTTTTCTTTTTTTTTTTTTTTTTTTGTGCTTGATTGAAATTTACTGAACACCATTAAGGGAGTAAGAAAAAAAAATCTAGTTGGGCAAATTATGTGTGCATATATAGGAAGAGCATGCAAATGTTTAAATCTAATTAACTAATGGAGTCTTGAATTTACGTCCCTTAATTAAATTTAGAAAGACTAAATTCTTCTATACTAATTAAAGAATTTGGAGTTTCAACGTCTTGATAAATTCCATGGTTGAAAAATATGCATAAAATTAGAATTTTAAAGAATTATTTTGATGAAAAAGTAATTAAAAAAAGTTAGGGGTAGTCCTACTTTAATTAACTGCCACTAGTTATCGATTTATTTAATTTAATTTTAATTAAAAGAATAAAAGCACAAACAAATTTGAAAACAATTAGACAGAGAGGAGATGAAGGGTCGGTTGGTGTATTGGTTTTGAGCTCAATTTTATTCATCACTCCGACCGGCCGACTAGTCGATTCTGCAATTGGTAAAAACCGATTCCAACGCTGAAAGATCCTATAAATCGAGCAGCAGTCGCAGTCATCGGTTTGGTCGATTTTAGTCGGTTGGATCGGTTTTCAAAAATTATTTTGCACACTGGGAAACAATCCTGATGCAAATCATTAAAAGTACTTCGGACTAAAATAGTTAATTTTAGGAAATTAAATAACACGTAATTTAACCTTGAAATTTTGATCTGCTAGCAGTGGATTTTAATGGTGTTGGCGTATGTCAGCAATAATGGGTGGTTGTGTTGCAGATTGCAAAAGCAGATTTTAGGTCGAACAATTATTTTCATTGCTTTTTTATATTTTGATCTTTTTCCCTTTTTCTTTCTGTTTTTGTAAAGAGGACAAAAAAAAAAAAAAAGAAGAAGATAGACTTTGGTGTAGCTATTGATACTTTACTTACAAAACTAAAATATATTATATTAATAACAAAAATATCTCCACACCAATCTTCTCCGCCTCTCTTCAGTATATTGCACTTAGTTTTATGATTTATAAATATATTATCACACGCATCTTAAATATTTATTTAAATTAGAATTTAATTTCAAAATTTACTGCAAACACATACATCTTAAAACATAATATATATAACTTTGTTTTCATTATCTTATTTTAAAATCTTTGTTTTCAAATTGTCTATATCAATAATCCATACTAGTAGGTTAGAAATCGTGAATGACTCAATACAATACTTGATGGACAATAGACGAGTAAAAATATGTTGTCATCTTGTTTGCAAGAAATACAAAAGTAATTTCGAAATTTCATAATTAACTTCATGATCATGTCAAAGCCATCTTAGTTCGCAAAACTTTCCATAATCTCTTTAGTAGGTTACCAAACTTTCCAATCTTGTAATATAATCAATCATTGCATTTCTCTAATTATTTGGGTTGTTGTAAGGGTAGGTTAGTCCTTTGTTTATTATTTGCTAGTATACATAGGTCAACTAGGTTTGTATTTCATCAGCCATTTTTCCATTAAATGAAACCCCAGCCTCTTCATTTCTCTCTATTATTCTTTTTTTCCCTAAATTTTACATGGGGTTGATTGTTAAATTTGGTCAAGAAAAATTCACTTGAATCTTCACGTGCCATCAAAGGTAAATTTATAATTTGGAAAAGACCACCTAGCTAGAATGACCCAACCCTAAGCGACGAAGGTGATATTAGGCGACCATAAGATGTGGTATGGTGTTTACCATAGACACTTTAATGCTTAAGTTAGTTTTACTTGAACAAAGCTTTGAAGGAGAAAAATGAACTTCATTTGTGTGAAGTCATAATGATCTATTTATAAGAGGCAAATTAACCTAGAGTTTTCCCTAATCCGTTGCGCTAAGTAGAGAGAAGGAAAGAGTAAGGGGCTTACTTCTATGGAAGCATGGCCACATCTCATCTTCGGAGGTCGAGACTGAGGAGGGCATTTTGGGAAATTGGCCCAATTGCCTCTAATTTTCATGGACTTTCTTGAGATTTTTAATGGACAATTGACCCAATTTTACCTTTACTATTATTTTCTTTCTTGAACTGTCCAAAATTATCCCTAGCACATGGTATTAAACCCTTAATCACAGACTATTAGCAAGTAGGCGACGAATATAGATGAAGGAGAAGAAGATGATGATAGAAATGAATGAATTATAATTGACATTTGTTTAATCGATATCTATATCGACATTGACATTATAGTTTGAATTAGCATCGACATTGGAATTGTAGTTTGAGCAGACATCACATTGTTTAGCAAACTGGGAGGGGATGTTAGATTATATATTAAATTTTAGAGATTTTATATTATTGGATTATTTTATTTGTTCCAGTTTAAGTTATTTGGTTAAGATTTTTATTTATTTATCCAATTTTAACTCATGGAAACTTAGTATTCCTTTTTCTTTCCCTACATTTAAGCATTAGTTCATAGTGTTTTGTGATGCCTTTTATAGGAACTAGTTGGAAGACCCTTGGCTTAAAACTTTTATGACATAAATTTTTATAATAAAATTTAAATTGTGATTTTTTTTTTTAACATAAAATTTTGATTCATTTAGTAAATATTTGATGTGAAATTTAGTAATTTTAAAATAGAGTCTAAAACTACATATTTCTTGTTTCAAGATAATTTACAATGAATATCATATATTTTAAATGTTATTGAAAAAATTTTAGACAATTTTTGAAGGAAAATAAAAATTTTGAATGTATATACTTATAATCGAAATTAAATTTTAAATAGTTGATATGAAATTTAAAAGTACAAAATAAAAAAACTATATATTATGTAATTTGAATAAAATTTATGAAATAAAATTGATACAAAATTAATATAATAACATAACTTAATTATTATTTCATGGGATAATTCTTTGATACTCTTTGAAGATAGTGACTTTTGTGAGGAAAAAAAATAAAATCCAAATTTTTATATTTTTTTAAATGAATCTTCTTGTTTTCAGAGAAAAAATAAGTTTGTTGGTTACTTCATTTTTCATACATAATAAACCTCAAGTTGTTTTCAAATATAACAAAATGAGCTAAAATATTTATAAATATAGCAAAGTGTCATGTCTATTACTGATAGACTACTATCACTTATCATTGTCTATTAGTAATAGACACTAATAGATGTATATCAACATCTATCGCTGTCTATCATTGATGGATAGTAACATTTTACTTTGTAAATATTTTCAACAATTAATTTACCATTTAAAATAATCAGCCTAAAACCTTACATCAAAGTCTTGTTTTCCATTGTATTTGATTAAAAAGTCCCTAATTTATTTATTTATTTATTTATTATTATTATTATTATTATTTTTGACAACATGGGGTGGGAAATCTCTATAATAATCATTTAATATGTGTCCTAAATATTCTAAATAATATAATACCTAAATGAATAAAATTATTGGGTTATTATATTTCATTAATTTAAGAAATGTTAAAAAGAGTTTAACTAAATGTGTAAATTTATGTTATCGATAACATCAGAAAGCTAATATTATAGAAGGAAAAATAAAAGGGAAGAATGAAAACAATAATTGAAACAGTGGAATTTTGAAAAAGAAAAAACAATAGTAACCATTCTAACTAAAATTAGGAAAATTAAATAAATTTTTGTCTAATATTTCTAATATTCTCAACTCCTCCTTAGACATCAAAAAAGAGAAGAAGTAATGTGTTCTAAAGAAATAAAAAATTGTTAGCTAATAATTATTGCTTTAAATTCGTTAAAATTTTATTTTTTAGAAATGACACCCTCATTTCTTTTAGATTTTTGGAATCTATAAAAAGCAATCAAACAAAGAAATCATTCTAAAAACCAATTTAGATACGTAAAAAAACATAAAATATAAGTATTTTAAATATTTAATCCAATTGTTTAAGTGACAAAATCAAAGTTACGAAACCTTTTAATTATCATTTTTTATATAAAAAAATGCCTCGTTATAAAAGGAACAACAAATCTACAAACATTGTCAAAAATATCTTAACACGGCATATTAAACTATATATTTTCGTCGTTTTATTCTTAAATTTTATTTTGAAGTAACTAATAGACATTAACGCCATTGACTAAAAGTGAGGAATATTCAAAGAAACTCGAGGTTAAAAGTATAAATTTGGAAACCTAAGATTAAATTAAAATAAAACTTATATTTCAACCTATTTTGAAACCTAGTAGACTAAATTGAAACCAAACTCAAAATTTAAGAACTAAATGCGTAACATTTAGGGAGTGTTTGGGGTAAAGAATTGGGTTGGGTTGTATTGTATTGGGTTACAAAGCCCATGTTTGGGGAATGGGCTTTGGGGTTGGTTTGGATTTTCCAACCCCAAATACAATCCAACCCAATCCTTCCCAGTTTCCGCCGCTTCCCAATGCACACTCTGCCCGATGTCTGCTCTCCCTCTCTCTCTTCTGTCGCCTTCTGTCACCTTCTGTCCGCATTCACTCTTCCCATGCGTTGGTCGAAGCAGCCATACGTTGGTCGAAACAGCCATGCGTTGGTCGAAACTTGGTCGAAGCAGGCATGCGTTGGTCGAAGCAGGCATGCGTTGGTCGAAGCAGGCATGCGTTGGTCGAAGTAGGCCATGCGTTGGTCGAAGCAGGCCTTGCGTCGGTCGAAGGTAGGCCTTGCGTTTGTCGAATTAGGCCTTACGTTTGTCGAAGTAGACCTTGCGTTGGTTGAAGGCTTGCGGCGGTCGAGGGTCGGAGACCTTGCGTTTGTCGAAGGCTTGCGTTGTTAGTATTATATTGTTATAATTTGGTTGTTGGCTTATTAGTCTTCGGTCACTTCCTGCACTGTTAGTCAAATTAATTGAGTGGTTGGGTTGTTTAACTTTTCACATGCTTATATATATGAACTCTCTGCTATTCCTATATCGACTCTCTGCTATTCCTATATCACACACCATTTTGGAGAAAAAATTTGCTCTCCAAGTTCTTCTGTTCTTCTTTTCCCGTGAGTCCCCTTCAATCTTTTGCTATTTTTTTTATTTCTTTCTCCTTATGTTATGAATTATTTTTATTCAAACTTTCTTATGTTTCATGTGATGGTGGACGTATGTATGCTCAGTTTTTTAATTGATTTTTTTTTTTCCTAGTCATGATGTTTACTTAGCTAACATGGACTATTTCCTACATTTTCCATATCTATTTCTATAAAACGATTTCTCAAGTTGTTGTGTTAAGTATGTGGATTCAATATGAGAGAAAACTTAAAATAATAATAATAATAAAATTATTAAAAAAAAAAAAAAAAAACAGTGAATGATGTTTTATATATAAAAATAAAAAAATAAAAAAATAAAAAAAAACCAATGTTTTGTAATATAAAAAAAATGGACTATTTCCTACATTTTCCATATCTATTTCTATAAAACAAACAGCCATGTTGTTGTGTTAAGTATGTGGATTCAATATGAGAGAAAACTTAAAATAATAATAATAATAAAATTATTAAAAAAAAAACAGTGAATGATGTTTTATATATAAAAATAAAAAAAAAAAAAAAAAAAAAAAAACCAATGTTTTGTAATATAAAAAAAATGGACTATTTCCTACATTTTCCATATCTATTTCTATAAAACAAACAGCCATGTTGTTGTGTTAAGTATGTGGATTCAATATAAGAGAATCTTAAAATAATAATAATAATAAAATTATTAAAAAAAAGAAAAAAAAACAGTGCATGATGTTTTATAAAAAAATAATAATAAAAAATAAGAAGGAAAAAAGAAAAGAAAAACCCAATGTTTTGTATTAAAAAAAAAAAAAAAAGGACTATTTCCTACACAATCGTCTCTTGACGAGTTTGTTTGTTTGTTTATGTGTTGAGTTGTTTACTTATTCATTTGTTCATTTGTAATCAATATCTTTCTGAATAAGAAATTGGGTGGGGTATAAGAAAGGATTGATTGCATAGGAAGATCGAATAGATAGGACCTGAAATAAATAGGAATACTTAAGTATGGCCGCTATCTTGTCCATTGTTAGGTCAGTTAATCAATGGATGACATGGACATTCAACCTGACGAGCTCATTGCAATACTGACGGTTGTATGTGCGGCTACTGTAGCAATGGTGAATACTATCACCACTTTGCTACAATTGGATGACGATCGGGAGCAACCGTCTCCACTAATTAGATATCAGATTCGACAGTTGAATTTCTTTCGACTGATCTACGAAAATGATCAGACGTGTCCTGAGAACACTCGCATGGATAGGCGAACATTCACGATTCTGTGTCAATTACTTAGGATGACGGGTATGCTAAGGCCCACGAAATATGTAGATGTGGAGGAAATGGTGGCTATCTTCCTGCACATAGTCGCACATGATGTCAAAAATCGAGTGATGCGATGCCAATTTGCAAGGTCTGGTGAGACGGTTTCTAGGCACTTCAATATTGTGCTCAATGCAATATTGAGACTGTACGACATTCTATTGCGGAAACCAGAGCCAGTAACTGAGAATTGTACAGATGATAGATGGCGCTAGTTCCAGGTACAGTCATTATTTTGTTTTAATGGTATTGTTTGGGGTTTTAGAAATTACCTTAAACTTATCATTTAAACAACGTTTCGTCACATAATTGCTTAGGTGCACTTGACGAAACCCACATAAAGGTAAATGTCAGTGCAGCTGATCGACCACGCTATAGGACTAGGAAGGGCAAGATTGCAACGAACGTTCTTGCTGTATGCAATCAAACATGTGAGTTCATATTTGTTTTCGCTGGATGGGAAGGATCAGCTACTGACTCGAGGGTTCTGCGAGATGCAGTTTCCAGGCCAACTAGATTGAAAGTCCCAAGGGGTTAGTTTGTAGATATCGGTATACCCTTGGGTACGAAAAAATAAATATTCGACAAGTGATAACTTGGCCCAATTTCGCAGGATACTACTACCTATGCGACGTCGGTTATCCAAACGCTGAGGGATTTTTGGCTCCTTATCGGGGACAAAGATACCATTTGACTGAGTGGCGTGGAGGGAACCCGCCAACAAGCCCTAAGGAGCTTTTCAATATGAGATATTCATCTGCCCGGAATGTTATTGAGAGAGCGTTCGGGATGTTGAAAGGTCGATGGGCAATCCTCCGAGGAAAATCATACTACCCGGTTGATGTACAGTGCAAGACCATACATGCATGTTGTCTCCTGCACAATTTAATAATTCGAGAAATGGGACCAAATTCCTTACTCGACGAAGGAAGGGGAAGTCAGGGGGGACCAATACCAACAGACAATGAGAATATCGAATTTGTGGAGACATCTGATGCATTCACTGCATGGAGGGATAATATGGCAAATCAGATGTGGGCTGAATGGAATGTAAACTAAAGACGCCATTGGGAAATTCTATGCATTCCTTTTCTTTTTTTTTTTAGAAGATTGGAATTGAATTTTTAATTTTTTTTTTTTTTTGTATAAAGTATTTTGTTGGTGCCCGACGTGTACACTTTACAATTTTTTGTATAACATATGTGAATATTTCAATGTTATAGTGTGTATGGATTGATTCCCCACATTCTTTTCGCAATGTTATATCCTGCATGTGTTGACAAATTCAATTTCAAATGGAAGCATCCGGGGTCACGAGCAAGAGCCGCTAAACATGTATGGACGGATGAGAAGGATAAAATCCTCGTGGAGTGTTTGGTCCAGTGTGTGCAGTCTGGACACTGGCGAGCTGATAACGGGACTTTCCGACCTGGATTCCTATCAAACATACTACGGATGATGCAGCAGAAGGTACCAGGGTGTTCCATACAGGTCAGCCCACATCTGGAGTCAAGGGTCAGGACATTGAAGAGACAGTATAGCGCGATCGCTGAAATGTTGGGCCCAGGCTGTAGTGGGTTTGGGTGGAATGCGGAGCGCAAATGTATTGACTGTGAGGCGAAGATATTTGACGCATGGGTCAAGGTAATTTAATTACATGTTTTATTTATTTCTTATTCGTTTAAATTTGTATAGGCCATAACATAAGACAAGCCACCTTTAACAGAGTCATCCGAGTGCAAAAGGACTGCGCCATAAGTCATTTCCATACTATGATGACTTGGCCATCGTATTCGATAAAGACAGAGCCACAGGGAGTCATGCAACCACCACTGCAAAGGTCAGATCTGAACCTGTTATGGAAGAGGAGAACGAGGACATCCTGAACAACCAGTCCCCGAACTTTGAGAACTTCTATATTCCTGATCCACCTTTTGCTAGCTCGCCCCCGTCAGAGGACTATTCGACTACCCCTAGCGGTAGACGGTCTGGGAGTAGCTTGCCATCAAGGAGTAGGAGGTCTAGAAGTTCATCGATTGGAGAGTACAGCGAGGTGGTTCGTGAGGGATTCCAACTTCTGACGAAGTCTATTGACGGCATTGCACAGTGGCATGTCATGAACGAGGACTTGGCAAGGCGTCGTCGTCGAGAACTATATGCCGAGCTGCAATTCATTCCTGGTCTGTCAGTACAGGATGGATTGACTGTTGCACGGTCATTGCTTGCAGATCCAATGCTGTTAAGTCACTTTGTGGACTTCCCACCACAGTGGAAGTACGACTATTGCATGCAAGTCCTTGGGCGACCACGGGATCCAGCACCATGACTCTGTTTTTTCTCCCTTCAATTTTTAATTTCAAGTTATTTATGATTAAGGAACATTATCTTTAATTTGAATTATGTGTACTTTTTTCCAACTTTAATTTTATATCGTTGTCCTTTTATTATATACTAACATTATTTTACTTTTAATTCTAATATACTGTGATAGTTGAAACAGATGTAAAAAAAAAAAAAAATCGAAATAATACTTCAAGAAAAAGTAGTCAACATTATAATATAGCATGATAATTTGAAATAATATTTAAAAAGAAAAAAAAATCAAAATCAGTCTTATAGAATGGTAGTTTAATTTTGTATAGTATGAACAAATAAAATTCAAAATATATGAAGGTTAAAAAAGATGTAAAAAAAAAAAGAAAAAAAATTATAATATACTATGATAGTTTAATTTTCTATAGTATGAACCGACAAATTTCAACTTACATGATGCTTAAAACAGATGTAGAAAAAAAAACAGCCATAATAATATTAAAAGAAAAAAAATAGCCAAACCCAACCCAAACCTGCAATCTAAACACTGTAATCAGAAATCCAGCCAATCCAACCCTGCACTCCAAACACCGTAATCAGATTCCAATGTATTCCAATTCCAGACAACAAAACCCATCGTAATTAGATTCCCAGTAATCCTGATTACAATCCAGCACCCCAAACACCCCCTTAAAAAAATTTGAGGGTCAAATAGAAACTGGACCCCAAACTTAATGACCAAAAAAAGTTTTTTTCTTAAAAGAAAATTTCATATTTTATTAATATATACCAAAATGAAGAGATAATGACAAGCAATTAAGCTTGAAAAACACAGTCAAAGTTCTTTCTTTTGAGAAAAAACAATAAACAAAACAAAAGAGAGAAAGAAAAGCAGAGATGGAGACAAGCAATAACGGTTCTATTGGTGGTATTTCCACTCATTCATGAACAAATAAATGTATACCACATAAGAACTCCAGTATACTTTTTGTTCAAATTCAAAAGGGTATAACCCCTTCTTGTTAGTTCCAATTTGAATAAACTTCCATTAGTTAAAATATATATAGTCAACAAAAAGATGGTTAAAAGTTTGAACCTTCTACTTCTACATGTACTAAAAAATATATATACACATATTGTTTTAATCAGTTGAACAAAGACGTCATTTTTAACATATACACTAATAAAATTTAACGTTCATTAATTGTGTGTAAATTAATTTGAAGACTTCATTCATTTGGTTGTGATTCTATGTTTTGGACTAGTGATTATATATAAATATATATGGTATTTTCTAGAGAAACTATACTCAAATAATACGGTTCTTAATTATACACAACTTGCATAATTGTCATTGCTATGGAAAGGAAGAGCATGAAACTTTTTAGTACTAATAATTGGATTTTTGTTGAACACTTGGGGAGATTTTGTGTTTTGATAATTTTGCATGTTCGAGAGAAATTACATAACAATATTTCAAGTCAATATCTAAAAACTATTAGGGAACATATTGAATTTTCAACAATTATAAGCAACAATCACATTGTTGCTTTCCTATTGAATAATCAATTTTTTTACGAAAAATATCAATTTATACATCTCTAAATTTTTTGTATCAATTTTTAAGATTTTGTAAGTACATCAATTTACACACTTCTATTACGTTCTATTAAAAAAAAAATCATGCGTGAGACTTGTAGTTCTATCAATTAAACCTCTTAAACCTTTATAAGTGAATCAACTTAGATTCTCTCCGTTTGAATTTCTTTTGAAAATCACTCGTGCATTAACTTTAATAGTTTACTTTGTGAAACCGAGTTTGTAAAATTTTTCAGGTTTGAGAATTGATGTATATAGATGATTTTCAAAAGTAGTTGTAATTAAGTGTCTAAATCGATTTGTTGATGAAATTTTAGAAATTCAATTAATACAAATTATAAGTTTAACACAATATTTGTGGAACTAAAACTGTAAACATTAAGTTGTCTTTTTCCCCTTGCATTGTTGGACAGTGACTACCACTATGGCCATCTAAGATTTTCCCTATTAAATAGACATGAAAGGGGACGTGTGTTCACCACACTTCAACTTCTTCATCTTCTTCATCTCTTCTTTAATTTCCTTTCCAACCCATAGCTTGCCTTTAATTGATCTTACTAGTTTTTCTTATAAGTCTTACGTACCATGTCAACACTGAGCCAGAGCAGCTCCCTCAACAGTTGCACTAAGTTTCCCCACCCTCCCCATGACCATGTAGTAGATGAAATCCAATCCCAACCCTTTGACTACTCCAAACGCGCCCAATGGCTACGCGCCGCGGTCCTTGGTGCCAACGATGGCCTCGTCTCTACGGCATCTCTCATGATGGGCGTCGGTGCCGTCAAGCACGACGTCAAGGCCATGATCCTCACCGGCTTTGCTGGCCTCATTGCCGGTGCCTGCAGCATGGCCATCGGTGAGTTCGTTTCTGTCTACTCTCAATTGGATATAGAAATGGCGCATATAGAAAGAAACAAGGATCATAGGAAGGAGTTGGAGGAAGAGGAGAGAGAGAAACTACCAAACCCTCTTCAGGCGGCAGCGGCTTCGGCCTTGGCCTTTTCCACGGGGGCAATAGTGCCACTGTTGGCCGCAGCGTTTATAAGGCAGTATAGGCTCCGGCTCGGGGTGGTGGTGGTGGCAGTCACAGTGGCGCTGGTAGGGTTCGGTTGGCTGGGTGCAGCATTAGGGAAGGCGCCAACCATCAGGTCCATAGTGAGGGTCTTGATTGGTGGGTGGGCAGCCATGGCTGTAACTTTTGGATTGACTAAGTTGATTGGATCGAGTGGATTATGAGAGAAGAGTGCATCCCACTTAAATCACATACCTATAAAAAATGAACTAAAATATTTAAAAAAAGAAGTATGAAAAATTTATCATATAACAAATTACAATTAAATAATTTGGTAAGATGTATAAAGATAAGTGTTTGCGACGCCCAAAGTATTCTTCTTGAAATTACTTACCTGCACATATCTATCATTAAGAATTTCTATACACTGACTTCCGAGTATTTTCTAGCAAATAAAAATATGCATGTGTCACATTAAAAAGTAATAAAACTATACTTACACCACATCATAAAGTGATAAAGTTAGTAAAAGCTGTTGGTAATTGGTGGTGGTGTTGGTAACTATGGTAAGAAGTGATGTGGGGTGTGGATAGTGATTAGTAGAATTTTGGTTTGATTTTATTTGCCTTAGTGGTTAATGTTGATTGGGGTTGTTCTTGTTGTTTGATATATCATAGTGTACATATATGCTTAAATAGTTGTATATATTGGAAGGGAAAGGAGAAGGCTAACACAGCCGTGTATTGGTGAAATAATTCGATCTCTTTAGTTTTCAAATCTCTCTCTTTAACCTTAACTGCATAGCTTATCTGTTTCAAGCAATGATATTCTCATTTAAAATGTCAACAGAATTGAAACTTTTCACACCTATATAGTTGAACTCAAAAGCATGTTTCATGTCAACAATATAATCTCGTTAAACTCAAATCTATCTTTCTCTTTCTTCACTCTCTAACAAGAGAGACATGCTTAATAAGCTTATCTCAAACATACTCCTAAATCACTTACTAAATACTAATAAATACTTATAAACTACTATCATTTGTAACTATCTATCGTTTGATAGACAACATTTTACTATATTTAAAAATATTTTTAGTAGTTTAGTCACTTAAAACAATTGTTCTAAAATATTTGAAAATATGTATTTCCAATAATGTGTTACACCTATAGGTTTAACAAATAGTTACAAGTTTAGCTTTTCTCTCACACAAAAAAAAAAAAAAAAAAAAACATTATTGTTGAATAAATATAATTATAGTTCTGATTTTTGTTATATTTTTGTATTGTTTTTTATCCATTACTTTTATAGTATTTTATCTAAACTATGCCAGAGTAATATTGATTGAGGCCTAGGTGGTTTAATAGATTTTTTTTAAAATTGAGGGTATATCTCCAACTGTCTAGACAAGATTATTTCAACTGCAAAGCCACCAAAATTTGAAGTCTTTTTGACATTCATTGATATTGGTGAGAACTTAAGAGGCCAAATTGAGTTCTTTCTTCTTCATATATTTGCAAGTTTTTATTGGAGCTGTCTTTTCTGGCTTAAACAATTTTTCTGGGTTTTGTTTCTATGGAAAGGTTTTCCACCATCCACTACCTTTTCTTTCTTCTCCTTTTTTAAATAAAAATCAACATTGTAGTTAGTGAAAAATCTTAGTTAAATGAATAATCATATATGGACATTATTGGTTAAAAATCACTTTTGGTCACTAAATTTTAATAAAGTAACAATTTAGTCTTTTTAACTTTAATTAGTAATGATTTAGAGCCCGTTTGTATTGACTTGAGAAAAATGTATTTTTAAAAAAAACTCAGTTTTATTTAAACTTTTTTATAAAAATTGTTTAAAATACACTTCAAAATTCATTTTTAGTAGTTTATAGACACTTTAAATTTTTTAATATGACTTATTATTTAAATTAAACACTTTAAAATTTATTCCAAACATACTCTTGGTCATTATACTTTCAAATTTGTAATAAACCACTGTATTTTTAAGTCCATATAAAGATTTTTTTTTTCAACTAACCACAACACCATGAGATTATGAAAGAGTTTGGGATTGTTCGAGTCCATATAAAGATTTTTTTTTTTCAACATACTTTATTCTCAAATTCTCATTTGACAAAATCATATGGTTAATACTAAATAGTTTCTTCAAGTTCTCCATGCCAAAACGAGTTTAGCTTAGTGGTACTTAGCATAACTTTCCATCCTAGAGATGGGAGGTTCGATTCTCTCGATCATAAAAATAGTTATAATGACGAGAAAATTCTAATAGAAGTATGTCAAACCACAAGAAGGGGGAAAAAATTCAATTTGCATAAAACTCTCAACAACAAACCTAGCTTTGAACCTCACAAGATCTTTAGGATAGCGATGAATTTACCATAGGCCATAGCTCATCATCTCTAAAATAAAGACATCAAAATCTATTTTGAGTTGTTGTCAAACACTTGTATTTTTTTTTAAATAACTTATTTTTTAAATTAAATACTTAGAAAATATATTCCAAACACACATTATTGGATAACCTTTTGTTGTTTCTATTTATATCATGTTTTTTCCCACAATGGAAAAATTAAGTCATTTGTGCTCTTAGTACTTCAGAGATGCAAGTGACACTAACACCAAGAAGAAAAAAAACGAACAAACAAAAAACTTTTTCTTTTTGTTTTGCATTCGAACCGCATGGCTGATCTAAAATTTTCCTTTTTCTTAGAGTTGAAAGTTCAAAATTCTCATATGTTTTAAATTATATAGATGTGATGTGTGTCCATTAAAAAGTACACAATAAGAAATTTTCTTGTGCAATACGCAAGAGAAGGAATGAATTTCCTGGAAATTTTAAAGTAGCCAAAAAGTGAAACAAATTTCTCGAAAAATATTTAATTAGAGAAGAATGTCAAACATATAATTACAGATCTTGATCAACCCCCTCAAGTTGACAATCTCGCAATCACTTATTTCATACAAAAAAAAATCTCTATAGATAATCACAACAAAACTTAGGTATTCAATGATTCCATAAGAAGAGAGAACACTTGCGTTGATTGGTTGGTGGCTTTTCTCATTCAAGAAAAACAGTTGTGTTATTCCATTCCGCATACCTTCCCAACCTAGATGAGAATTAGCAATCACCCTTTTTCATAAACTCGGCACAGGTGTCATTTCCAAGGAACAACCTTCTTTTCTCCCACGTTTCCTCTGTATCTTCGACATGTTAACCCAATGACACCGGATCCGAACCAGCTGTTTGAAAAGTCGCAAACCGCTCGAGTTGATGATGTTCACTTCACTGTATCTTGAAGAGATTCTTCAATTTCACCACGAGTCTCCACTCATCCGTGGACAAATCATCCTATACAATATGATCATTCCGTTGGTCAAAACAAAAATAATAGTAATAATAATTCAATTGATCAAGCAAACATTGTGGCCTACCTTATAACCATTAGACACACAGATTTGAAAGATGTTATGTAATTCCTCTCATATATCCAGTCGTATGAAATTACAAGCGGTAGAATCAAGTTTCTCAATGAAAAAGAGGAAAGGGGAGAGAAGTAAACTAACCCGGTAGTTCGCTTTGAGAAGGTCAATGGACTTCCTCGATATATGGCTGACAAGTTCGTCCTCCAAATCAAAGTGTCTACCATACATCTTTTGTTGCTCCTCCGAAGAGTGCCCAACTATCTGTTGAAATAACCCAAGGAAACTTCAGCACATATTGCTTCGATAAGGATGATTTTGCGAATTTGAGATGGCATCAGAGCATTAAAAGAAAAGTAGAAATAAAACTTTCTAATAAAAATCATAAGATTCCATCAATCACATGGAAACATATCCATCAACTTAATCAACATTTCCAGCTTCAACCCCGCTTCAGACCAAATAAAAGCTACTATTGTAGAAAAATTTAAGGAGATTGTAAAACGACAGCAACACCAGTAGAATAAAAAGGGGCTACCTTAATAGCAATCTTCTGCCCTTTCTTTGCATAATCAACAGGTTTGTGGTTATTTTCAATAGATGCAATGCGACCAATGTCAATAAATTCTCTTTGAGGAATACAAATTGGTGTGCCAACCTGCAGAATTTGGTAAAACGTCAAAAAGTTTGAAACTATAAGTGATTTATCAAATCAAAGGTTATGTTCTTCAACCTGCAGCAATCTTTGTAGATAATTCACGACATAATACAAAGAAAAACTTTTTTAAGAGTAATGCAAAAAGAAAATGGTTTAAGAACAAGCATGATTAGCAAGTCTAATGTTCTTGAATCAAATATGCACCTATTATTCTTTCCTTTTCTATTTTGTGTCCATAAGACCAAGAATGCCTGTAAAGTATTTGTGTCGAAAGGAATTTGTTTCAGAAGATCAAATACTAGATGTCCAAAAAGTGTAAGATTGATTGACTCCCACACCCAGTGCACTCTTGGTACAAAAAAACAACCAGAAAGAGATTGTGCCTTCTATGCTACTTTTGTGGTATCGTACATCGTCAATAATGAAAGACATTTCTCGTATAAGAGCCACAAAACTATAGAGAATAGGAACATAATGAAACATTTGCTAGTTTCCAACAACTTCAAGTCCAACCCATAAAAATAAAAATAAAAAATAAAAAAATAAACAAAAAACAAAAAACAAAAAACCTCCTCCATACAATGCCTTTTTTCTCCAAAATATAGACTCTGCACGCCCTCAATTTTACATAACTGTCCACCTTCCATGACAAGACATAGACCTAACTGCGAGAAGGAACTAAACAAAGAGAAAAAGAACATACACAAGAACCCTTCAAGCAGACTAGGGATCTAAACACCAACATCTCCTCGTTGGAATGAGAGAGAGCGAGACTGCGAGTTCAATGCAGGACCAAATTACTACCAATAAGTGGAGCGAGATAGAGATAGAGATAGAGAGAGAGAGAGAGAGAGAGAGCGAGACCGCACGAGAGCAAGAGCAAGATATATATATATATACGGGGGCGGTCGAGGACATATCAAGTTGGGGCTGGGATACCCTCCCCGTCCCCGCCCCGACCAAGTACCCTGGGGACAGGGGTCAAACCGGGGATTCGGTTCGGGTCCCGTTTTTGCCAACCTTATAGCCAACAGGCCTTGTTGTGGGTTCTCACATCACCAATCCCTAATCCCCTGAAGTCCACTAGCTTCGAAACTACCTCTTAAATGACTAAAAGAATATGACAATTAGCAGTGGGCTAGGATTCATAGTTAGCTGGAAAATAAGGAAGAAAACAGGTAGGGAACTATATAGGAGAGTCTCCGAGCTTGAGGGAAAAGAATCCATTTTGCATTCTTCATCTTTTGAGAATTTAACCCATAGGCACAATTTCTCCAATATGATAAATTTGCTACTTTCATAAACAAGAACTTGAAAACACTCACACATCAAAAAGTGTTTACAGTTTAGATCCTTCTAAACACACATCAAAAAATGCTTGAGGTTTAGATCCTTCTAGGAAGTATCGATGTAGGGGTGGGAAAAAGTATAACTAAAAGTATCTCTCTATTAATATAGTATACATGTTCAATTTCAAATTACATTACAAATGTAGTCACTGAACTTTAGAGTTCGCGTTTATTAGTCCCCAAACTTTCAAAAATGAAAATAACATTTAGTCTCTAAACTTCGGTATTTTTTATATTTACAAATCTAGTAGACACATAATTTAAAGTTTAGGGTCCATTAGACATAAAATTTTAATTTATATCTAAAATATCAATTAACTTTTAAATATTTCAAATTGCTCAAGGACCTGTTAAACACAACATCAAATGTTTATGGACCTATAGACACTTTTATGAGTTTAGAGACTAAACTTTACATTTAACCTTTATTTAAAAATGGTAATAACACAACTTTATACGTACAAACGAACTTAAATAACTAGATGGCTCTAGAAGATGGGTACCTCAACCTTACAAGCAAAAGAAACTAAAAAATCATCTGAAGAAATTAGATAAAGGAACAAACAGGTACTAATTAAAAATTCAGAAGATCTTTGCGGAAATCGTATGCAAATGACTTTGATTTGAAAATTGCAACTTCCATCAATAGATACATTTTTATAAGGGTCAATGTGTCATCTACTTAGAAAGATTAAAAAGCATATGGTTGTACATCAATTAAATTATTTCGTATTTCAAGAAGGAGAAAAAAAAAAAGCTATGGTTGTTTGAAAGATATCTGCAATTCTTAAATCACACAAACGAAAATAAATTGTTTTATAAAAAAAAAAAAGAAAATAGAGCAACAAAAATATAACAGTGTACTAGGTATGAAAGGTCATGTATCAGAAATATCTGCAAACATAAGGATGCCGCAAAGTTAGATTCTTTTCCTTTTATTCTAAAGCAATTTTTTTATCACGTGACATGGATCCCAGAGCCAACCAATCTGCATATATGCATCTACCGAAGCAAGAGATGATAAATTAAGCCAATATTGCAGATTCTAGAGGTGAAATAACATCAGGAACATTGAAGTGAATAGGAGAGGTGAAAAGGAAATATAAGTACCTTGGCAATGCCCTCAATCACATCAACCCCCAACACAATTGGATCCTTCTTGTTGAAAATGCAATTTGGTAGAATTTTGAGAACACAAGGAAAAACTGCTTCCTCAGCGGCTTCTTTCTTCTTTTCCTCCTTAAGATTATCAATATAGGCCTTGAATTGGTCGAACAAGTGATATATGATATCAGCAATAAAAATCTTCACACCAAGCTCATCAGCAAGTTCTCGAGCTTCTGGAGTCACTTTAACATCAAAAGCCAAAATAGTGGCATATTCTTTTTTCTTTTCAAGCATTACACTAGCTTTCATGACATCTTTTTTATGAACGGGTCCTATACTTATTCCACTAACAGGAATGCTCACTGCCGGGGACTTCAAAAACTCCAACAATGCTTCCAAGGAACCAAGTGTAGATGCTTGAACACAGACTCCCTCACCAGTCTTGTCTATCCTGCTCAAGACTGACTTCATATCTTCCATAGCTGAATCCTTGATGTCTTCCAAGTCATCCTCAGGACCTACCACATGAAGACTGGTTCCAGCAATGGCATGCTCGAGACCCTATACAAATATTCAAAAGATATATACCAATGGCATTTTATTAAGATCATTCAACAAAAGCAATAATCACTCTCGTTAAAGTATGATGAGACCTATGAAGCATAAAAACACTCCAATTTTGGGTAATATTTCTATCTTCATTACATACTAGACAATGCAATGCATATCAGGCTCTTATAAAATTTATTTAGAAAAAAGGGGGAAGAAAATTGGACACATGAACTCCCTGGAAGGTAATTATTTAACAAGTGAAAGGGTGAGGTCTTGGGCTCTAGATCAAATTGGAGTGCACAAGGTCAAATGTCAGACTGGAAGAAAGGGAAAAATGCTACAATATCAAATTCAATACTTCTTTGAGCACCTAAGAAGCATGGACATGGACACGGGATATGAACTTAACATGCTGGAAACACTTCTTTTATAGAATATGTGTGTATATTAATACTTGTTTGTAGATAAAACATGTAATTTAACATAAAAACAAAATATACTTCGCTAAAAACATACAAGGTTGAGTCAATTAACCATATTTGAAAACTAAAAAGTATAGGAGGATTCAGTTGGCTTAAAATAGAGGAAGAAAATGCCATCTAAATACTATATGAACGGTCAATATACTAGGAATATATATGATTGGAGTCTATAAGTGAATCTCTACTTTAAGTTTTAGGTTAAATTTATTCCAAAGCCATGTGCAAGCCATGTCGAAATTAGGAGTGTATATATATATATATATATATATATATATATATATAATTTAGACATGGTTTTGGCATGCCAAACAATAGTCAAAACATATCCATGTCTAACATGTCTTTGTGTCCTAGCTTTAGAACTCAAGGATGTAGTTGTACAACCTATAGACCACATCTTGTTCAAGTAAGGTAGTATTGTACTTCCTACCTAAGCATGGGAAAATGAAAGTGAATTATGAAGCAACAACAAAACAAAACAAATAAAATAAAAATAATAAATTAAAAAAATAAAAAAAACTCCTTCGGGTCCCTAGTGGAATGGTTCTAACTTCTAACATGATGCAAAAATTGAAAAAGGAAATGCTACATGTAAAACCCAGTGTAGAAAAGAGGAAGTGGTTGGCATCTTAAAGGAGATCAATAACAGAGAAGAAAATAGATTTTGAAGCCAAACTGAGTTGGAAGACGTGATATTTAAAGAAACTAAGATGACTTTCTAGAAATGCAAAGTCAAAGGGTTGAAAAAGGTGACGAGTATCCAAACTTCTTTCAGAAATTAATGGCTGCAAGGAGAAGATCCAGTTGTTTATCTGAACTGGTGGTTGTGGATAGGAGAAGCTTGGTAGAATATGGGGAAATAGAAGGAAAGATTTTTTAGATTCAACCAAAGTTTGTACTAAAAATTTGATTTTTCTTTTTAGCACAATTCATCCATCATAATTCAAATGCAAACTTCTTAGCGCAAAGATCATCCAAATGTGCGATATATGGGGGAAAAAACATAAATTTTAATGAACATATGTCACGTCAGTCTCTAAGTTGTGCCATTGTTTTTTCGAAATGACTAACCATTGTTTTCAATTCAAAATTCATACTTCTTGATGGTAAAATAAAAAATTATATTTCTTGATCGATAGTTATGATTAATCACCTGTCCAGTTATTTTAATTCCCTGAGCAGCCTTGATTTCCTTATGATGCAGATATGTTCCCTGAAAATCATACAACCAACATCATCAGCTGTTCACTGCAACACTTGCATATAAATATATTAGTGCTTCATCGAAGATTTCATATTCATACAGGCCACAAAAACACTAGGTCATTCTAGTGACAGCGCATGGAAATATCCAGGCCAGTAAAATTCAAGGTACTGTCAAATACTAAGAAATACCAATGACTACATTCCCTCCACCAACCACCCCCCTCCAGTTAGATTCACCCATGCCAACCAAACTGGTACTGGCTTTTAGATTCTTTTGTCCATAAGGAATGGAACCTAAATCCAGACTCTGAAACGTTCCCTTTTCCAGGTTCTACAGTAGTGGACATATTATTCTCAAAAGGATTACTTATAAACTTGTTTTCCTACCAGTGTTTTCAAAGCGCAAGGCACGCCTCCAGGGGACAAATCCCGTGATCGCCTAAAAGCTAGGGACGACAAAAAGGCAACGCTTGAGCGAAGAGAGGCGCAATGAATAAATATATAAATAATATATGTAGGACATAAGTTCATAAACATGTGTCAAAGCCTTAAAGGATTAATAATAATAAATTGTAAAAGAATTCAAATGCTAAAAAAACTCACCCCATTGAATAGTGAATATGATTATAATAATAATAATAATAATATAAATTATGAGATAAAACTTATTGAAAAGAAAATTAAGACAATATTTCACACACCCCACCGAATATTTAATAAAAAACATGCAAATATTAAGATAGTTATTACTTATTAGAAAACAATGCAAAACAACAAAAGAAATATCTCAGCTCACCCACTAATATGAATATAGAAATATATAATAAAATAATAATGATATACATATACAGATTTTATTGCTCAAGAATTTAGAATCCGAACCCCACTAACCGACTAATTTTTTCATTTGAAAATTTGTGGTTAAAGAAATCCGCAGGAAAAAATATAATATAATACTATTATAAGATAATACCATACACAAAACCCAGAACTTCAGAAACTGAAACCAACAATCAAAAGCCACAAGAAGCAGGCGTAAAAAGAAGAATAAATCGTGAAGAGGAGAGGGCTCACTGCCAAGAATTCGAAAAGTTTAAAAAGAAGAAGAAATTGAAGCGTAGAAAGATGAAGGAAGCGCCTGTCACTCAATTTAAAAATTAAAAATAAAAAGATATATATATATATATTCAAAGAGGCGCTCGCCTCCTTCATCAGCGAAGGCGCTGCCAGGCACCAAAAGGCACTGCCGGGCGAGCGCATCTTTGAAGACCGCCTACGAACACAAGAGGCGCACTGACCCCAGGTCACAACGCCTCTCGCCTTAGGCGGGCGCCTAGGGTTGCCTCAATAACACTGTTTCCTACATTTAAATTATATTGTTTTCCTACCTACAAACAATAATTCTGCAAATTCCTTAACCAGTTTAGTAGTAATCTCTCATTCCAATAAGGATGTATGACTAAGAGTTTCAGAAAGAATGCCAGGACTCCGCTATTCTGAAAAGAAACAGATGTCATGGCAAACAAAAAGATATTTCTGGGCTTTATCAATCACAATGACACTTGATTCTAAAACTATTTTCCTCCAAGAAAGCTTGGAGAAAAAATCCAAATCTCCGCGGAAATGGGTCACTTGCAAACTTGAAATTGTTAAATTTAACTCAAAGTCCAATTTCAGACATTTCTATGCTATGGAAGTGAAAGGAATCGTAATCTGCCAATCTGGAATGAAGAATTGATCAAATTTATGGACTACATTCTGTTACTAAGCAGAAGAGAAATATTCTCCCCAACAGTTGGCTTAAGATCCTACCTTCCCTCTCATTGTCGTCTCCCCAATATTTTCAACCATTGGCTACTAATTTCCATGGACTAACTTAAGCTCACAATAGTTATTCCGTAAATGACTAATAAACTAACCAAATCTCACATACGGATAAGAACCAAAGATTAATACATTGACAAGATTACATATTAGATACTACCATTAATTTTTCTGATCTTTTATAAGCAGGATCAATCATCTAAAGCTATATGAACAGAAGGAAGCTGAAAGAAGTCATACCTTCACCCGGAGTTCCTTCATTGGATGGGGCGTCAATAGGGCTCGAATAGTAGTAACAATTGGGCCCTATAACAAGATAATTCCATAAGTTTACTTTAAGACCCTCTAACAAAAAAGGTAATTCCATAATTAGATCGGTGCTTGCCTGCATCCCACAAACAACAATTTGATCTCCTTCATGCAACACACCATTAACCAATATGACATCAATAGTTGTTCCATGGCCTTCAACAACCTTGACCTCCAAGACCGTGCACTGTTGATGCACAATCAGAATATGATCACATTCGAACTTCTTTTATATATACACATTATCATAGAAAAAATAGTAGTAAGCCACAGCAAATTAACACCTGCACTTCATCACTATATGTAAGTTTCTTCGTCATAGTTCTCTGGGCCCACTGCACCAATAATAGTAACATGTCTGGAATACCTTCACCACTAACATATTCAGAAACAAGCTATTAGAGAAATTGAAAAAAAAAAAAAAAAAAGAAAAAAGACTCCTTAGAGAAGCCAAAACAACAATATCAACAAATGTGAAACTTACGTAACAGCACTTGTAGGTACTATACTGAAAGTCTCCCCCATTTCTTTATTTTTATAATACAGCTCAGTATTCAATCCCTGCTCTTTAAATTGAGTAATAATCTGTTGACCGGAAAAAATATATTCAATCAACATCCATATTAAGCTGTGATAAAAAAAATTACAACTAAAAGGTGGATAATGTATATAACCTGAATAAGCCTCATATTGAACTCGTTCTGCACATCCTTGGTTTGCTGCTTCATTGTCTTAAGAATTGGTGCATTGCGGATTGTTTTCCACCCATAAAGTCTGTCAACCTTGAAAGTTGGACAACTTCTTTTGGGTCAGAAACAGATATCTCATTTATTGGAATATACAAAACGGGTGGAAATAATACAATAATAGAGAATAGACACCATTGAAACAAATGTCAAGTGCAATCGCAAATAAATAGTAGTTACCTTATTCAGAGCAACAATAAATTCTGTATTTCTCATCCTCAAGAGATTAAGAGATTCTATTGTTTGTGGCTCTAGGCCATGCATGATGTCAACAACCAAAATTGCAAGATCACATAAGCCCGAACCACGAGAACGTAAGTTTGTAAACGACTCATGCCCAGGGGTATCAATAATAAGTAGGCCAGGAACCTTCAGCTTTGCATCAGCCTTCAATTCCCTAGTTCTTTCCCGAATGTTCTCGGCAGGAAAATATGTTGCCCCAATCTGCTGAGTAATTCCTCCCGCCTCTCCCTCTTGAACATTTGTACCACGGATACAGTCCAGCAGCTTGGTTTTACCAGTATCAACATGACCCATAATACAACATATGGGCGAGCGAAGATTTTCTTCCTGTGGTACAGGAGTAGCATCTGGGACTGAAGCTTTTTTCTTAACAGCATCATCTTTTCTTTTGCCCTTGGCGGCAACCTCAACCTCGTCCTGCTTCTTTTTGTTTTCAATATCTTGTGACTTTATAGACTGAGAAGGTAAACCTTTTTGAGCAGGGGCAGCTAGCTTGGCACCTACAAATGCAAGTTTTGTTAAGCAGAAGAATCAAATTTCAACCTTCAAATTTGAAAATAGAAGAAAAAATAATGCTAAGCCAGAGATTAAAATTAATGAGATAACACCTTAATATAACAAAAAACAATGAAAAGAAACAAACAAATAAAATATTCCTTTTAAAAGGACATTATAACATACTGAAAGCTCACAAATAATCCTTCTCTTCTAAGTCCATGCTAAAGCTTCAGACAATCTGATGAGCCTTAGCCTTAATTTTCCTTATCTCTGCCAATTCTCCTAAGAGACCCAATACAAGACAATCTGCCAAAAGATATCCCCCCAACCAACATAATAGTATATATAGTAAAGCATAAAAGCCTCACGGCCCCTCTAACTAATAAATATTCCTTGGGCCTACATTTACAACTTCCTCTCCTCACCCTTTCCTTTGTGTGTACAACTTTACTATCGGGGGTCTATCACAATCCCTCATGGAAATATCAAAAAGGGAATTGGATAGAATTGAAGAAAAAAGAGAAACAGAGAAGGGGAGGAAAAAAAACCACTCGTTGTTCCCCTTGTTGGATATATTCTTTGTAGTAAGCCATCTAATTAGTAATCATTTAAGCTATAATTTTGGATAAAACAAGAATAAAAAACTAACCCTAAAAACAAAAAATTTCATCGAATGTAGTTGTTCCTTTCTATCCAAAGGACCCTAAGAAAGCTCGAACTAAGTTCAGACAAGGAATTTCCTGATCTTTTCTGAAGTGGTGCTGCAACTAGAAGACAGAAATGCTCCCATATTGGTCTAAACGAGGTATGCCAGGTGAAGGAAGAGAGTATCATATTCCAAAATCTAATCGCAGAGTCAAACTAAATAAATGCCTTCGAGATTCAGGGTCTTTTATACACATAACACACCATGCAGCCTTTTGGCAACTATAGAATGGAGGAAATTGATGCTCTTTTGTCCTGTAACTCGGTGATGGTGGAGTGGGGGGAAAGGATATCATTAGAGAGAAACAAAGAAAGAGAACGAGGCAGTCTCTCAAAAGACAAGGAATTGCAAGACTTGTAATTAGGTACAATAAAAAAGAAGAATAACCTCTCTCTATCTCTCATTTGCTATAAGCCTCTTTTTTTCTTTCTATAGTAATTTTTTGGATTTGCTCATAACATTACTCCTTCCATTTGGTTTTAATGCACTCAATTTATCTGTTTTTCCTTCCTTGAAAACACATGCTCTCATTCAGAAAAATGAAAGATAACACAGAGGCATACAAAAAAGAAAGAGCAAGGAGAAAAACTACAACAAAAAGGAACTCCAGTCTTACAAAATAAGATCTAATGGGTAATGCAAAAAAAAAAATCTACTGACAGTGGACACTAAAAGAAAAGTTCAACAAACTTACTGACAACTGCCAAGACAAGTGTAACCAGTAAAATCGTTAAGATGCAACAACAAATTCCTAAGCACTGCATGCATAAGGTAAACTACGTAACTTCCAAAAAGAAACATTTGATTATATCATCAGAGTGGAAGTGAATCTCCAAAAAGAAACTAGTTCTAATCACTTTACATTTTTTATTTTTACTGTTAAATTGGTCTGAGTAACATGGATGCGTACAAATATCGAATTATATTATTGACCTTACCTGCACCATTTTTTGTATCTTTTTTCATGCCATTCTCAGGTTCTGATTCAAGCTCCTCGTCAGCGAAGGAACTTTTTAAGGAAAGATCAACAACAGCATCATCCCAACTCTTCGCATCCCATTCATCCTCATCCTCATCTTCTTGAATTTCATTGTCTTCTGTAGCCTCAACAACATCTGCTTTTTCCTCCACAT
Source organism: Citrullus mucosospermus (assembly GCA_030954485.1). Classification (NCBI taxonomy): domain Eukaryota; kingdom Viridiplantae; phylum Streptophyta; class Magnoliopsida; order Cucurbitales; family Cucurbitaceae; genus Citrullus; species Citrullus mucosospermus. The sequence continues at coordinate 8,858,814 of CM062063.1, read as the reverse complement.
GCATCAACTCAACAGCTGCAATCTTCTGTGACTCCAATATTTCTGTCTCTGCCACATCTTTTTCTTGTATTTTTTCTTCTGTATGCTCCACTCCCTTCGTTTGTGCATTTCCATTTGTTTGATGATGGGCTGGTTTTGTCTTCTTTGTCTGGTATTTTGGTCGTTTAGATGGTGCACTAGGGTCAGATGTAGACAGAGGTAAACCTCCGGCATTTGATAAAATCTGGTTCCTCATTGCCTCCAACCTCCGTTGTTCTTCCTTTTGTTTACCTGTTAATAGCTTGCCTTCCTGTTTCTTCCTTAAAAGCTTCTCTTTTTCTCTTTCCTTTTTCCTACGCTTAGCCTCCTCAGCTTGCCTTTCGAGTTCTTCTAGCCTACGTCTCTCTTCTTCTTCCTTTCTCAATCTCTCTTCCTCCTCCCTTTTCCTTCGCTCTTCTTCTTCTTTTCTTCTAGCCATTGCTTCCTGCATCTCCCTAACATGCTTTGGCACTTTCTTCTCCGGCACTTTACTCTTTGCAGCACCTTTTTTGGGTTCTATAATTTCAGTCTTTACCTCCTCAATTTTTTCATCATTCCCTTCAGCAGCTGCTGCAGCAGCAGCAGCCTTTTTTTCTTTTTCCTTCTCCTTCTTCTTTTTCTTCTTCCTTGCTGCAGCCGATTCTGTGCTCTCTTCTTCAGCTTCCTTTTCAGGAGGAGCTACTGGCTCAGGTGGATTCTCAACTTTGGCCTCCTGGGAAGAAAGGGGAGGGTCTGCTGGTTTTGATATGGTAGGCCCTTCTCCTAGCTCAGCCAGAATCTTATCCAAATCATCTTCTTCTTGAGCAGTCCTTCCGCTCTTCTTCTTTTTCTTTTTATTTTTTGAAGTCTCTGCCACCGCTTCCATCTTGTTAGCATTAGATAAATCAGAATCAAGATTGCTACTTACTGTATTAAGTATTTCAGGTACAACTACATCCTTAACTTCATTGCCCTGCGCATTTTCATCATTTAATGCAGTAAAAGTACTGCTGCTTTTCTTCTTAGAGGACTTTTTCTTACCAGAAAATGCAATAACATTGACATCGTCTTCATTAACACCATCATTGTCTAATTTATTTGGCTCTGAAATAGAAACATCGCCACCATTTTCCTCATCTGCTAATGCTGCACTAAACAAATTTCCACCCTTCTTTGAAGCCTTAGCTGACTTCTTTTTCTTACCAGAGAAGCTAATTGATGTAACATCTTCATCCCCATCTTTATCATCATCATCTCTGTCCTCGTCCTCATAGTCAAGACCACTAAAACCTGTAAATGCACTCCCGGCCTTCTTGCCACCTTTTGATGACTTCTTCTTACCAGTAAATGCAATAACAGGCTCATCATCAATATCTTCATCAACCCTGACCTCATCACCAATTACATCCTCATCATTCTCATCATTAAGGGCAGTGAATGCTGACACTGCAGAAAAACCACTCTTCTTTGAAGATTTGGATGACTTCTTCTTACCTGAAAACTTGATCGCAGAATCTTCCTCTTCATCATCATCCTTTTCTGCAGTCAACACAGATTCATCATCGTCATCCATTCCCTCCTCTTCAAGCAAACCAAAACTGGCAGCAGTAAAAGCACTGCTACTTCCACCCTTCTTCGACTTGCCCTTCTTCTTCCCGGTAATAACAATTTCTGAAACACCGTCCACATCATCGTCATCGTCATCCTCTTTAAGTTGTGAAGCTTTTGAATTGCCTTTCTTACCCTTCTTCTTCCCAGTTATCACGACCTTCTCCTCCGGAACCTGGGGTTCTTCAGACAACTCGGTTCCAATGGAGTACTCATCGTCGTCTACTGCAAACGTTTTTTTCTTGGACTTCCCACCACCATGGGCTGCCGCAGGGGCGCTGTCATCATCCCTTGCAGTAGGCTTCTTTCGCCCCATAGGAATATCGGCAAATTGAAACCCTTGACCACCAACAACAGCACCCCCAGAATCCTATCTGCAAATTGGTTGCCATTAATTAGACCCATCAACACCAATCGGCTACGTAATCAGATCTCTCTTCGACAGAATAAAACCATAAAAAAAGAAACAAAAAGAAAAACAAAAGAATATAGAGCATATATAAAAATAAATAGCATCATTAGCCCAAAAAACGACAATGAACCTTAGAAGAGAGAGGCGTATCCAGAAAGAAATGAAGTCAAGATAGAGAGATATTTACGAAGCTAGCGGCTGGGATTGGGAATCTGGGAGAGGTTCGTCGAGCTAGTGCAAAATCATATAACAAAGCTGGCGATTGAAATTCAGTCTGATTGGAAATCCTGTTTTAATCCCAAAAGAAAAAAAGAAAAAGAAAATCCGTCTAAAGTAAGTCCGATTGGGCAGGAATTCAAATTAAAAATTGACCCAATTCCACATTTGCCCTAATTGGAGATTGGTTAATCCAAAAAGAAACAAATAAAAGAAATAAGATTCGATCACGGCGGCCAGCGACTGAGAGATGGAGGGGCTGCGAGAGAGAGATAGGGTTGGAGTGACACCGAGAAGTTGAAGCAGAGAGAGAGAAGAAAGAAAAGTGGCGGTGGAGGTGTCGCCGGCGAGAAGCAGCGGCAGAAGAATGAACACCGGTGAGGTGCGGCTGCGGTCTATATGAGAGAGTGAGAAACAGAGAGAAGAGAGGAAATTGCAGAGGAAGGAAGGACGCTAGGGTTTAGATTTTTTTACCATTATATATATATTATAAGTATGGAAAAGGAAGAGATAATAAGTATGGAAAAGGAAGAGAGCAGGGGATATAATATGATAAAATAATAACAAAGTTTGAAATTTGGGTTCATCGATCCAAATTGAAAATGGATGTAATTGAAATGAGATTTTGATGCATGAATCTTAATATGTCTAAATTGTAAATATAATTGAATTAATTTTAATTGTATTGACTTAAATTTACGAACCTGTTACATTTTACTATTAGCATTATCGTTGTTGTTATTACTTGACCTTGTCATTAATTTTGATTTCATTGACTTAGAATTATGAACCTGTTACATTTTACTATTATCATTATCGTTGTTGTTACTACTTGACCTTGTCATTAATAGTAAAGGTAAAAATAACAAATGACAAATTCATAATTTTTATATTATTACAGTAACAATATCGATAATGATAAAGTAGTTGGTTTCACGTAATTTTTAACCACAGATTGAACACTATTCATTCCTCGATTAGATTATAGGTAGGTCCCACAATTCATTACAATTACCAAATGCATGTAAACAATAAAAGTAATCAACTAAAGCCCACTTTGTACATTATGATAGATTGATTATATTTCACCTAGTGTAAACATTGTTTAAGTTCAATAGTAATTCGTATCAATTTTTATATCACAATCACTATCAATATTGATAATTGAAATCTCTATAGTTTTCTTCTGTTTATAATTTTGTTATGTGTATTTAGGAGAACGATGATAATCTAAATCTCTTTCATTTTTGTTTTTAACCATGATTTTTTGGATAGTTTGTTACAAAAATATATTTTAAAAATAGATTAAATAATATCATCTTATTAAATAAAATAATTGTATATTTGTTTGAATTTTTTATTTTTAATGTATTTATGGATTATGTGTTTTCTAACGTGCTTTCCTGCAATTGAACTTATGTTTATATTGATTTATGAGAATGTTACTCGATTATCTAATTCTCAATTTTATATGAGAAGTTTTATAATTGTTCCGTTAGTTAATATGTAGGGTCTATTTTTAGGTTAAATCGGACTTAGCACAAATATTATACTACATTGAGCAAATTATTTTATTTGATTTTCGCAACAAAAATAGTGAATTCGTGACATTTGTCAACTTATGTCTTCAATTTCAAAGACCCAAATTTAATCTTTTGTAATTTCATCATTAATTTAATAAATAACCTAGTGATTAGTGGTTGGTCCAAATTTTCTTATTCAACAATTACTTCTAAAGAAAGAAAATATGTGTTTTTCTTGAATTTTGGATTACTGTTTTATTTTATAAGATTATGCATTTTTTATTTTTATTTTAAGTGTTAATTTTTTTAAAATATAAAAATTTGAATAAGTAAATAAAAATGATAAATGTGTTTCAATTCCTATAACATATTATTTACTTGTCATGGTTTACTTATTTAGAAATATTAAAAAACCATTATGGTATTCATTTATATTTCATTGAGACACATTATGAATGATACATGAATATCAACTTATTACGATTGCGGCAATTTTGATTAGAGATTAACAAACATGGCCTAGGTTTCAAAATCAAATAGTTCTATCTCACATTTACAAAAAGGCTTAATTTCAAGAAGTCTGAATACATTCGTGCATGCTTCATTGCTTTAGGTTTTGAGAGTTACAACTTTTGGTAGTGTAATTGGGCATTATTACTTCAACATATGAGCAAGATTCAACGTGGTGAGATAGAAAATCATCTTTTGTTGTCATTTTTTGAAGTTTTCTTCCTTTTGACTTATCTAGCTTCAACATGGGGTTTGACAATTGTGGATCTCATCATGGTAGAAGTAGCAACATTGGTGGAGGAGTATGCAACCATTAGTTCAGATATCGATTGTCTTCAAATAGTTAGAGAAACAATGTATGAAAAACTAAACAACCCTAACAAATTAAACTGGTTAGAATTCAACTAGTTACAAATAGACATTGCATACAACAACAAATTTCAAAAGCAAGTGAGTTGAATAACAAATACTATAAGCTGAAATAACTACGAACTTGTAAAAACGTAAAGATCTCGTTGAAAGATCAATAGATAATTGAAGCACGCTTGTGATAAGTATTATCCTAAAGACAATTATTCATTATGCACAGGCTGCAAGCAAATTATGATGATCGTATTAGCAGGATACAACGACTAGTTTTAGTAGAACAACTAGGAGTGTACATAGGTTGGGTCGGGGGTATTTTTTGGACCAACCCAAAAATTCGGGTTGGTCGGGCTAGCTACCCGAATAGGGTACCCAACCCAACCCTTAAAACTCGGGTCGGGTTGGGTTGGGTTGGGTTGTCGGGTTGTGTGTGTTTTCTTTTCTTTTCTTTTTCCCCTATTTTTTGGTAAAACACATTGACATATCAATGAAACACTAATTGACATATCTATTGATCCAAGATAAAGTAATACATCGATCCAAAAAAAAAAAAAAAAGTTCTAAACACTAACTTAAACTTATATATATATATAATATTAATATTAGAAATTCGGGTTGGGTTGGGTCAACTCGAATTTTCAAAATTGCGACTTGAGACCCAACCCAACCCGAAAAATACAAAAAAAAAAAAAAAAATTAACCCAACACAACCCAAATTTTAAACTAATCCAACCCAACCCTTATTATTCGGGTTTGGTAGTCCGAGTTGTTCGGGTTGTCGGGTCGTTTGAACACCCCTAAAAACAACAACTTTGAACTACTCGGATCTGGCAGAACTCTTGGATATTTCCTTTTTAACTAAATTCATGATCAAAAGCAATAAAGAATAGAGAGAATTCTTTAAATTTGAATAAGATACTCCAAATGAATAAACAAGTTACTATTTATATGTTAGCAACTTAGTAATTCTCCAAAATACAAAATTGAAACATTAATCAAATTTAACTCAATTGAATTGTTACTTGACCAAAATCAAGCATAACTCATTCAAATTGAAAAAACTACCTGAATCATTTCATTTTTTGTTTTCGATTTTTGAAAATTAAGCCTATTCCTCTCCATTTCTTCCCATGATTTGAATCTTTTTTAAGTACAATGGTTGAGTTCTTAGCTAAATTTCAAAAACAAAAACAAGTTTTTAAAAGCTACTTTTTTTTTTAGTTTTCAAATTTAGCTTGGTTTTTTAAACTATTGGTAAAAAGTAGACAACAAAGGAAAAAATTAGAAGGTGGAAGTAGTGTATATAGACTTAATTTTCAAAAACAAAAACAAAAAACCAAATGGTTACCAAATAGGCTTAACTTTCATATGGGTTGAATTTGTACATTAAACACCATCTAATTTGATATTTTCAATCCAATTTAGAGTCTCTAACCATTAATTTAATCTACATAATTAAATCCAATTTGTATGTTTCAATTTTTAATAATATTTCACTTTCTTTCACTACATCATAAATATTCAACGTTTGTTTCTTTAGAAAACTATATGTATCATTTTCATAATTTTCACAATTGAGCATATGTCAAGGTTGCGATGTCGATATTCATTGATATCTCAAATTTACAAATGTACCATAAATCAAGGATATTTATTGAAATTTAGTAAAGTTCTCAATAGAATTATAACAAAATATTGTTGGAGGCATAAACTAACATTTGAAGTGTGCAAGCTTAAGTAAAATCCATTGGAGTACAAGATAAATCCTAACTACTTTAAAATATTTAAAATTAAAAAAAATAAAAAAATCAATTGAAACAACATGATAAATATTTAACGATGAAATTTAAGTAACTTTATTATTTAAGGTATACATCTTCATACTCAAAAGAAATAGGGGTTTCAAATATGTATCAAAATTGTAGAACTACAAAAACTTAAGCCTCCTTAAAAAGAAACACTTACATGAACATAATTGATAGTGGCATATACTCTCAACCTAAATTCAAAGAAAAAGAAATATTTCAATTTTTAATCCTAAAACTATCGTATGTATTACTTCAGAAAAAAAAAACAAATAAACAAATTAAGTTAAAATATCATTTTGACCGTACTTTGAATTCTATTCCATGTAGTTCATATAATTTCAATTAATTTTTAAAAAATGTCACCATTAATAGTTTATTGTTGATTTTTTATATTAAAAACAAAAGTACTTCTAAGCTTTACGGTGAATAATGATTAGAAATGCGTTCACATGATGTTTTTTTCTTACATGAAGATGATTATTATTTAATGAATGATTTACATACAAATATGATGTAAGGTTGTTGATTATATAAAATAGAGTATGTTGCTCATCAAAAAGGAAAAAAAAAAAAAAGTATCTTGTCTACATTAAGAGCAATAATTAAGTGTAGAAAATTGTAAAATATATTTGAAGTTCTTGAGTCTACATCTCAACGAAGTGTTAAAAATTTGGGAAAGTATTTTTGTGCAGTTGAATGATTGAACAAAAAGCCAAGGAGAAAAACCATAAAAAATCATATTTTTTAGGCTACACAACACTGCACCGGATACTCACAACTTAACCGAAACACAAACCATTATTGTTCACAAATACTTATTACCAACTCAACACACGCATCATTATTGAAAAAAGAAACTAAAAAAAAAAGAGAACATCATATGTTGATGCCAAAATCCAGAAAGGGAAAACATTATATGTTGATGCCAAAATCCAGAAAGGGAAGCGCACATGACCTTCACGTAACACCAACAATGAATTTCTTTGAAAGGGAAAAGAATGTGGCATGCAAAAGAGAAAACATAAAAATCGGTGTGGTGCTTGCCACACACACTTCGATGCTTAAGTTAGAGAGCGAAAAAATGTGAAAGTTAGGAAGTTTGAAAACAGAATTCAAGTTACCTCGTACGAAAACTGTAATGATGTATTTATAGAGGAGGTTGACCTGAGTTGTTTCAATAAGGTTTTAGAGTCACTTGAAGATAATCAAGTAACTTCTAGAATCGAGGAGCATGCCTTATTTCACCCTTGGCTAGGCTGTGCCGAGTCTAAGCATCTTTATCTAAGCCCATTTTGGTTCTTATGCCCAATTAGCTATTTTGCTAGACTTGACCTTGGTTAAGGCCGAGGTCGAGCACATTAATTTAGACTTTGATACAAACTAACTCTATCCCCTAGGCCCTTGGTGCTATCTTTTACCCAAACCTTGTTATTTTCTCAATCTTATTGCTTATATTGTTATTTTATGTCGATTATACCTTTCGGTAAAAAATCACTCCTAACATTATCAGATGCAAAAATTCTAAAATTGATAGTGAGTATAGTCCATTGATTCCATGGATGAATTTTAGTAAACTTTATAGAAATTCCCATTCCTTCATTTCCATTTTCTTTTAGTAAACTTTCCAAAGTAGTTGTTATTATTTTATTTATTTTTTATCTTTTAAAAACAAATTACATCAGATCAAGATGAACGATTACCTATTGCTTTCCTCTTTATTTCTTTTTCTTTTTAATTTTTTCTGCCATTCATTATTGGTTTCCTTTTTCTTCAAATAAGAAACATAAACCATAGTCTCAACACATACGACTCTACACAAATAGCAGAGGAGAACTAATTGGGAAGTCCAAAAGGATCCCTAACATCTTCTTCAGAGAAGGAAGAAGATAGATTTGCAAAATTAACCCCTATATTATCAATCTTCGCCGATGCATTGGTGTGCTGCCTCATTCACCTCTAGCAGATACCAGACAAACGACACGACACAACCAACTATAGACAAGGAAGCAATCTCATCAACTAAGTAAGAAAGCTCAGACAAATCAAAACCCACATCATTAACCATATTCTATCAAATTCCACACAAGGGGGAGGAAGATAGTCATTAACCTAAACAATAAGATCAAATAAGCCTTTAATCACAATAAGAGCTTCAAGATTCTTAATGACCCACCTCTCAACCACCCTTTTGCACCCCACAAAGACGGAATACCCAACAGAGTCATGCACACAACTAATCCCTCATACCCCATCGTGATAAAACCACATCGCATCCCACAACACTGAAACTCCTCTACATGCAACCAAATCTTATGAATAATAAGTTCTCTATCAAGGGGAGAGAGAGTTGTGATAATTCCACACATCCCATAGAAGGATGACCACTACCTCAGGATTAGACCTTTTTAGAAACTTCATCAACCCATCCCAACAATCAGCAACATTCCGACTTTCTTGAAATCATCCAAAACAAGTAATTATTGGTTAGTTTTAGTACAACAAACATAAACAAAAACAATAAAGCCAACAGATCTAAAAAGAGTCTGAGTGAAGAGTAGGATCGACCCAAGGGGTGGTCTTCAAGCCACACAGTAGAGAAGTGAAACTTTTGAACATGTGCAACTAAAACATATGCAACAGAGTTACGCCTACGATTGTCCTAAGTGAAATCAAGGACGAAACCATTATACTGAAAATCACAAATGACATCAACAAAAGTTTGAGTCTCATTAGCATATTGATATTTCCTAATAAAGAGATTCTAAAGAAAATCATAACTTAAAAAAATCTAACAACCAAAACAGGTATTATTTTTAACCAATAATAAACGTAAAAATTGCGATTTAGAAAATCTGTCTGCAAAATTCAAATGCCAAAGTAAACGACACCGTTTCTTGACCACTCGGACCATCGCGTAATTGCATACAAATTACAATCCAAAATTCGGCAGGTAAGAAAAAAAAAAAAGAAAAAAGAAAAAGAAAAAAGGGACATTTCAATCGTATCAATTCCAAATTTGCAATCCAAATTTCTTCTGTCACCTGCTTTCTTCTAGGATCGAATTCTTTGGAAGTCTCATCGAATTCCTCCTGTTTTCGCTTGATTTCAATCCTCAAAACACAGATATATGATATTGATATAAGCTGTTGGAATTGGTGCCTTAATTGGCTAAGCTAGGGCTTGTTGCTCCCCGATCTGCGGGAATTCAATGGCGGATCAGGAGGAGGAAGACCTCCGGACGGCTCTACGGATGAGCATGCAGCAGCACTCACCGCCGGAACCTAAACGGAGCAAGCCCAGAGATTCCCCTGTCGGAGCTCCGACTTCCTCGTCGGAGGAGTCTCCAGAAGTGAAGAGCCGGAGGTTGCAGCGGGAGCTTATGGCTGCTGCTGCTGAGAAGCGAATGTTGGCTGCCAAGAGCTATTCCGAAGCAGTTGGTTCTGCATCAAAGTCGGTGAAGAAAGGGAAGGAGTTTAGTGTGAAGGACGTGAATTTGGGGAAGGAATTGTCGGAGACTGAAGCGAACCAGTTATTTTCGATGGTGTTCGGGGACGAGGTTTCCAAAGACATACTTGCGCAATGGAGTAATCAGGGCATAAGGTGTGCTAAATCTCTGTTCTAGCATCGCCGTCTGTGGGAACTCTAAGTCTTAGGATGGGTATTAGTCTTATATTATGTTCTGGTTCTGCTGTATTTATTAATGTTGCTACTTGATTTCTATATGATAGAGGAACGTTATTGTGGAATAAGAGGGCTGCAAGTGGTATAGATGGCTTATACTTAGGATAGGACGTCACAATTTAGAAATTTGAAAGGTGCCATTTTTTTTTTGTTGATATACATCATGTATCTGAAATTGATTCCTGATATATTACAGCATTTCTTTTTGATTCTTGAGTTCATCAATTGTGTGGTCCACTTCCACTTGTTTAAACAATGATTGGGAAATTTGAATTGTATTCTGGTTGAAATGTATCATTTCTTTCCTTGGAAAATCTAGTTCAAGCAGTTTTAGTTTGAGTTTTAAAAGAATCAAAATATACTACATGGCATGTTCATTTCAATACCCTTACTGGCTAATACGGAAGGAACTTTCTCTAGGTTTAGCCCCGATCCAGAAACATCAATGGGCTTAGTGCAGCATGAAGGTGGGCCCTGTGGCGTCTTAGCAACTATCCAAGTAATCCCTAATTTCTCAAAATATAGTCTTTAGTATATCTATCAGCATCTAATTTGGCATTTAAGTTGCTAACCGTAATACTTTCAAAATATCTGCCTTTTTCTTACTTTGCACATACATTTATATCCACAGTAAACTTCTGAAGTCCTTCCCCGTTTATTGTTTTGCTGTTAGTTTAAAAAAAGAAAATTTGAAGTTAGTGACAGCCATGCATATGAATATGTAACTTAACTTACTGATGCAACCTTCTAGACTTTGTTTACTATAATGAGTAAAAGTATGCATAGATTTACACCAAAGAAATGCATTAACTAGAACCAAATCCATAAATCACTTAAAAGGAGAGGAGGAATGCCTGAATAAACGACCATTACGTTCACCCCAAAGCATCCAGAAGAACGCTCGCACAATAGCCAACTAAATTGTCCTTTTAGAACCACCAAAACGATCTCCCACTAATAAATAAGCAAGAGGATCAGATATAGAATTAGGACAAACCAAAGACCAGCCAAAAGCTTCCAAAATAACATTCCAGAATGAGTTGCAAAATAACAATGAGTAAATAAGTGAGGTGGAGTTTCAGCATGTTGATGGCACAAGTGGCATCAAGAAGAGGAGAGATGCATACAAGGCATCCGCCTTTTTGGTCTATCAACCGTATTAATAGCACCAAGATTAAGCTCCCAAAGGAAAATCTTGATCTTTTTGGATAATGATCCTGCCAAACAATAGAGTAAAGATCCTTCCTAGTAGAATCAACCAAACCCACCAAATCTGCCACGAGAGATTTAACTGTATAAGTCGAAGAGGGATCAATAGGCCAAGTCCAAGTATTCGACGTAAAGCGGATGCTAATAGAAGATAAGTAATGAGATAAAGTAGCCCATTAAAAAATCTCTAAATCATTAAGATTACGACGAAGGTGCAGATTCCTTGAAGTTGAACCATCAATCCACACATCAACTACAATGAACAAGATGAAAAGGACGGGGGAATGTAGTAGAGATAATGCCACAACTGAGCCAGGAATCTTTCCAAAAAGAAGTAGAAGAACCATTACCAATGCAATGTTGAGCACAACTAGCAACCTAGCCAATAGTCTGACAAATAAATCTCCAGGGGGAATTTCAAGAACCTCAATAACTAGATGTTGGCCAAGCTCTGTCAAACGCATAATGCTTAACCACAATTAACTATCGCCCTAAAGCATCCCACTTAGTAAAGAAATGCCAAATCCATTTAGCCAAAAGAGCTAAACTACAATGGTGAAAGTTACCAATACGAATACCACCCATCAGTTGAGTTTGAGGACGTTGCGTAATCTCCCAATTCACATTATGCATACCCCCATCACCACGAGAAGCCTCCAAAAGAAAAAAGTCTTGAAGCATCTTTTCTAGCTTATTGATGATTGATGAAGGAGCAACAAGGATAAATAATAAGTAGGCATGCTAGAAAGAGTAGCTTGAATGAGCGTGTGCCTACCACCTTTGGATTAAAGACATACTTCAAATTATGAAGCTTGTGTTGAGTCCTCTCAACAACTAGATGCCAAAAAGTAGTTGTCCTAGGATTCCCAACCAAAGGCAAGCGCAAGTAGGTAGGCGCCCAGCAACCCTGTTTACAACAACGTGTTCAACATCCATTCAAAATCAGAATCAATAACATTAATTCCAAGCAACTCACGTTTAGAGAGATTAATTTTTAATCTGAAGCATGCTCAAAAGATACAAAATCAATATAAAAAAGATGTTAAAGATGTTGAATAGCAGCACAATCTGCAATTGAGAACAATAAAGTGTCATCTGCAAATTGAAGATGATTCAACAAAAAAATGAAGTACCAATAGTATGAGCAGCAAGAAGACCCAAAGATGCACTATGGTCTAGAAGATGGACAATTCGCGAATAAATGAAGAGGAAAGGTGATAGAGGGTCCTGTTGGTGAATACCACGAGAAGGTATGATCTTTCCTTGAGACCACCACTAATAATGATAGAATCGTTGGCACTTGAGATGCAACCTCAAATCTAAAGCCACCAAAGAGGGCCAAAACCTTTTGCCTGAAGCACAAGTGCACAACATCAAAAAATTCCCAACCCATAGTATTAGAAACTTCCTCATGATCTAACTTAAGAACAAGACCAACATTTTTATAAAAGAACCAGTCATCAATTAATTCATTTGCCCTAAGTAATGCATCCAGGATCTGTCTATTAGCCACAAAAGCCAACTGGCTGGCAGCAATAGTGAAAGGAAGAAACTGTTTAAGATGGTTGGACAAAACTCGAGCAATAATTTTGTATGCACAAGGAATTAGACTAATAGGACGGTAATAAGAGGTAGATTTAGAGGCAACCTTTTTCAGGATTAGACAGATGTAAGTCTCATTCAGTGATGCACTTATTATACCGGAAAAAAAAAATCATGAATCATAGCCAAAATATCATGCTTGATTGTTGTCCAGAAACTCGGGACCTGGAGACTTACTAGTGCCTAAGGCAAAAATTGCTTTGGAATAAGGGACACTCAAGATCAGCTGCTTGTTCATTGTTGAGAGGGCACCGATCCACATTGGTAGGAAGAATCATTGGTTTCCATCTTTCCTAAAAAGATTCAAATGGAAATTAAGAAATTTAGTCCCAATATCTTCTGTAGATAATAAACTAACCCCTTCCCCAGAGAGAATCTTAGTGATGGAACTCTTATGGGCAGCTACAATTTGTTGAAAAAATCAAGTATTTTCATCCCCCTCGTAACTCGTTAAGCCATTTATGTTTACAACATAGGTAACAATAAACATGCTCTTGAGCAATCAAACATTCAAGTTGTTCACAGAGCAGAACGTCGAGAGGAGATCTGTTCATCATTAAGTTGAGCGCTATCCTCCAAGTTATCTAAAACTTGTAGTTGTGACATAAGTGATGGTAACATCGAGGCCTCAGAATGTTGTGTCTTTCTCCAACTGCAAGGGAAAAACTCCAACTCTTTTAACTTCATCATCAAGCCAGCCAACAAATGGGTTATTAATCCACCATTCCTCCACTAATGCACGAAAAGATGGAATCTGGAGCCAAGAGTTTTCAAAATGAAAAGGACAGGGACCTCAACCAATATTGCTAGGCGGATAATGGTTTGAGGTAATTCTATCTGGACGCTTTACTAACATTGTGCCTAACTTGTAAATGCGAGATTCAGTTAGGTGGAACTTGTCCAATAAAGAGATATGGAGTAAGGCCCGAGGAAAACCAAGTATAACGACCATTACTTAGCAGAGTGTCACATAGATGATAATTAGAGATCCACTGATTAAAAGCTCACATACTTAAAGAAATAGAGGGATCATGAGATTTCTCCCATGTCCAATGGGTCACATTAAAAGCTCCAGCAACGAAAACAAAAGGGTCTATCACAACCAACAATCTTTCCAAAAATAAGTATTTGAAGTGAACCATCCCCAATAAGACATTTAACAAATTTAGAAAAGGAGGAAAAAATTGGAAGGGATTGCCTTTTTTCTAAGGGTTTTTGGATCATTTGGAGTGCTTCAATGTGGGAAATCTTTCTTATCATTAACCTGATTTAGTTTATTGATGGCATTGTTCTCTCCTCCTTCACCAAGATAGAAAATTTCAATGTCTTTAATATTATTAAAGTTTTTGAAGCACCTTCTGGGGGTGTTTGGCCCAAGTATTTGGGAAGTAGAGAGTTGAGAGGAGTGGTGTTGTGAATTCCCCTCCTTGTTTGACCTAAGGAGTTTGTGTGTCTCATTACTAAAAAACATCAATTTTATACCTTATTAACTCTTTATACATTGGCCCGGGAGTTCACAACTCTCCGCATTTCATAACTCCATGGAGTTCACAACTCTACTTCTTGCCCCAAACACCCCTTATATCCTTAATACTAACCTCACAAGTTTAAAAGTGAAGGTATCCACCCTTGAAATTAAAGGTTTGGTAGATTGGGTGAGTTGTAGTGTTGAATATCGGCCTAAGGTATAGGGCTTCCTCTTGATGTAGAACCTTAATGTACCAAGTTCGAGAAGCTGATCATCGTGAGCATTTTTAATAAGCCTTAGCTCAAACTTTTGTAGACCTCTCTTTTGAACCTACCTATGTGCACATGCACTTTTTGGTTCCCCAAGAAGGTTCACTATTACTAAAAAATATATGAGTGACTTATACTGGGTTGTTAACAAATAAAGAGGTGGGATCCCAATTGGTAGCTTGGAACAAGGTGCAATTTCCTACCCCTTTTAGGGGATTGGGTTTTAGTAGCTTTCACAATAAGAATCTTGCGCTTCGAAAATGTGCAGGAAGATTCACTCGGAAAGAAGATCTCTATGTCAAAGAGTTTTTTTTTTTTTTTTTTTTTTTTGATATCTGTGAGTGTCTGGGCCAGCTTACGCGCACCTCGACTAATCTCACGGGAGGACCCGCCTAACCCTGCAACATTTTTGTGTCAAGGAAACTCATAGGAAATTAATTCCTAGGTAGGTGGCCACCATGGATTGGACCCTTGATCTCTTAGTCATTTATTGAGACTATATCTCCTTTTTATCACTAGGCCAACCCATGATGGTTCTATGTAGAAGAGTTATGGCAGCCAAATTTGGGGTTAACTGGACTAGAAAACTTTTGATTAAATATACTATTCTTGATTGCGTAGTTAAATGTGGAACTTTGGGGGATTAATTTACCTTTTTATGAATAGTTTCATTTTTGCATATCAACTAAAGTGAGCATAGTTCAAGTTGCTCAACTATTATAAAACACGTGCCCTTGGGGTGAGAGGAGAGGTTCGTATCCTCCACCCCAACACTTCTTGTTGAAGTAAAACATTTTGCATGACACAAATGCATCTACTTTGGATAATTAACTAATTTGTTGATGTTTTATCCTATCTACTGTTTAGGCATTATTGTAGTATTATTATGATTTGTGCCATATATATTGTCTGATACTTTCTATTTATATTATTGACTTGGTCTGTAATTAATTTTGTTATGACAGGCATTATTATAGTATTTATTATGATTTGTGCCAAATTAGTTAATTATGTATGCCTGTTTGGTTTTGTTATGACAGGCATTTGTTCTGAAGAACATTCTTTTTTTTCCGGACGAATTTGGTAAAGTTGCATCAAGTATGGCACAGAATTTAGGTTCAAGTAGATTGTCTAACAGTGAATGTGTTGCATCAAATAATTTTGCTGCTCTTACTGAAGATGTGAAAAGAAGGTGATTAATCTTTGTATGGTAAATAATCTCTTTTCCAGGTTTGGTAGAGGCGCTAGTGTTTCAATGGAAATATCGCTGTTCAGTTTTTCTATTTTCCTGCTTGAAGGACTTCTGTGCTTGAGCAAGCTAGATTCCGTTGTGCATGGATTCTTGTTCAAATGCATGTTTAGTTGCACATTTTTATGTAATATATATTATTCTGGCCACTGTTTGGTTTCAAAGTTATTCATCAAGTCTAGGAATTTTCTTTCCAGCAATGAGTTTCTCACGTCATGCACTTCATCTTGGTGGGTGGGCATGCTTTTCGGTGGCAATGGATGAGCATGGCCTTTCGTCTGATACACGTGATACAACCTTAAATACACAAACTTATTAAAGTCAGAAATCCACTTGCATCATCCATAAAATGTGCAGATTGATGTGCGTGTGTGTGTTTTTTATTTTTTATTTTTTGATATTCTTAAGCTGGCGTTTCATATATGATATAACACATATGACACAAGCATGAATGTGGACAAACTAGTTAAAGTCAGAAACCCACCCATCCTGCGTTATTCATAAGCAAGTGCAAAATAATCCCTCCAAGTTCTTAGTGAGTGTTAACCTAATCAGACATGCTTAAGAATACACATGTATTGAAGTTTGTAGCCTCTATGCTTTGTGTAGTGATATTCAATCTAAATTTTCTTTTTGGTCTGAATTGAGGTTTTGTCACATCCCCGGGCTTATTCCTTGCCTCTCCAAATAAAAGAAAATAAAGTCTTAAGGTCACCCTCAATTCTTCTAATCATTTATATATGTATGCATGCACATGTGCATGTGTGTATATGCATAAAGGTGCTATGTAGTTATTGGACTCCTATGGTATCTTGTACACATTCTGACGATTGGTTGAGCGAATAAGTTAACTTCAAAGTGGATTTGCACATGTTGTGCGTAGAGTGCATATATTTATACAGAAACCACCGTTTGTTGTGACAAGTGCCACACCATGTAGATCACAGCTCCATACCATGGGCAGACCACATGGAGTTAAATCATACTGTTCTTAAGATTAAATTTTATATCTTATGGGTATGCTCTTAACCATGAGCATAGCCTTCCTGTTTCCAACGCACCATCAAGGAATTCTGGAATCAATACAGGCAAATAAGGGCTTGATTTCTTACTAGAAAAAGATATACCAATTTCTTAAGGGTGTCTTCGTACTAAATAGGAATTGTAAGTCACATTTCAAATTTATATCATTATATGTAACTTTCCTAGCAATTATAGCTTTTATAGAATGATTATTAGTCAAAAGTTAAATGCTTAGAAATTGTCTACTCAAACAACGTGTAAACTCTTTTGGCAGGGCTTTGATCAGAAGCATGAGTGAGATATTGTTTCTATGTGGAGCTAATAGAAATGCTGTAATAGCGACTTTAACTGTGTCTGGAAACAGCATTGAAGGATCTGAATACAGTGCAGGAAATGAGGTATACTAGATTTGGCTTGATATTGATGCATTTTGCAGAATCAGTTGGTCATGCTTGAATCCAGTGATTGCATTTTCTTTTTGGGCCATCAAGAGCTTGTTTTATTTTATTCTTGATGTGATATATATTTTTTCTGTTCCACAGATCATTTCAAATGCATTTGAAGGTCTTTCAATAGAATCAGGCTTGGATTTGCAGAAAGTGCTGAGAGTCACCACGTGCACATCACAGGAAAGTGCATTACAGAGGCTCGGTGCAGCTCTTCCTGTCTTCCAGAGTCGTATGGGCGCCTTGCTATTCCTGATTTCTGCGCTACTTTCACGAGGACTGGTATTTTTGTTAAATCATGCTCATTCAACTAGTAATGGGATTTAATTTTTCCTGTGAATTTAAGATTTTAAATACCAATAAATTGATATGGTTCTATTATTACTGACATCAAGGGAGTATCGTGGTTGTTTTCTGTAAAAGGTGGCCAGAACTTAGATATTCTAGAAAGTCAAACCATCAAGAAAAATAGATAGGAAGGGTTTGGCAGTACAAGTGTTCATCCATTTTGTCTTATCATGCTCATGTCTTTGGGTTATAACTCGCAAAGTGGTGACAAATTTATTTCTGGTTGATCTTTCTTGTAAGTACCGAATTATAGTTTGCATGTTATAAGTGCCCATTGGCCATTATACATTGTGAGCCTTAATTTAGCAGGAAAAGATTGGTAAATGAGTTGAACTTTGCATTATGGATGGTACATTTTGATTATCCTTAGGATCTTTATATTGTTAATGCCAGTTTAATCTTCTGTAGGATATGGTACAAGCTGACAGGGATGATCCAAGCCTTCCTCTTGTCACTGCTCCATTTGGACATGCTTCACAGGTTCTTTGATTTGCATTCTATTTGATTGAATCATGTAATTTCCTTCAGTTTTTGTACTATATATACGGTTTCTATTCTCATGAAACAGGAGATTGTAAACCTACTGCTTTGTGGACAAGCCGTCCCTAATGTGTTTGATGGAAGGATGGACTTAGGTGGTGGAATGTCCCTAAAAGGCATATCTAAAAGCGTTGAAGTTGGATTCCTTACTCTTTTGGAATCTCTCAATTTCTGTAAAGTTGGCCAATATCTTAAATGCCCAAAATGGCCAATATGGGTGGTTGGGAGTGAGTCGCACTACACGGTTCTCTTTGCTCTCGATACTTCTGTACAGGATGAGAATGAACTGGAAGAAAGGGAGTCACAAATAAGGAAAGCATTTGACGGCCAAGACCAGAGTGGAGGTGGTGGTTTCATCAGTGTCGAAGGCTTTCATCAAGTTCTCAGGGAAGCTAATATCAAACTTCAACCTGAGAAACTTGATCATCTTTGTAGTACGGGATTTATAGTCTGGAGTGAATTCTGGCAGGCAATTCTGGAGTTGGACAAAAGCTTTGGAGGCCTAAAGGATTCAACAGGATTGATGGGTAAAAAAGTGTTCGATCTTTATCACTTTAATGGGATTGCCAAGTCCGATTTAAATGGAAACCAAATAGCCTGTGGAGGTGAGACTCCAATACAAAGACCCAGGCTCACCAAATTGAAGGTTTCAGTTCCACCGCGGTGGACTCCAGAGGAATTCATGACAGATGTAGCTGTTTCTTCTGCTTCAGCAGGAAACGAATCTTCTGGTAAAGATGTTGAGGTTTCTAAACCGGAACCATCTCAACATGCCCCACTGGTAGATTGCATCAGAACACGCTGGCCTCGAGCTGTTTGCAGCTGGGCTGGTGATCCTCCTAGTATAGTATGATTTTTTTTTTTCCTCTCTTTCCTTTGTGCACAATGCATGAATGTTGCGGCAAAAAGACGGGATTGTCATTTGAAAGCACACAAATGGGCATAAAATGTATTAATTCTTCAGGCTATTTGTGCACGAGTTCTGTGTAATGTTGTAGTTTTAACATTCAATTCGATTTTGACGTGTTGGATTGGATTACTTGAACAAAGGCTTATCTGTAATTTATTTCTCAAATGATATAAAATTTCTTCCTTTGTGCTTTGGCTGTCAATTGGTAAGGTTTCTTTGGACGTGGAGAGGTCGGTACTAAGGGTCACCACCATTCTCGTCGCTGCAACATTGGTAGCAGCAGTAAACTTCCCAGGCTGGAGGTGGAACAGATAATTTTATCAGGTGAGTAATTTTGGCTGCTTATAAACTGCAGCTCATGCTGGCTCTCACCCCTCTCAACATCTAGTTCACTTCTATGACAGTATTATGTAAAAATTTACATTTAGTTCACTTCGTATAATGACTTTTTTTTTTTTTTTTTCTTTTTTCTCTCTCTTCTTCTTCTTCTTCACTTCGTATAATGACTTTTTTTAATAACTAATGGCTTGTTTGGTAGAGAATTTGAAAACAGAAATCTAAGAAGGGATTTGATAGCAGATTTAGAAATTGGATTCTAATTTAAACAATGGTTTAAAATGTATTTAATATTATATATTTATAAATCATAAAATTAGTTGTAGTTACCCACTAATATTTAGTTGACAATAAATTATTATTAATTTATTTATGAATATGATTTATGTTAAAAAAAATCATATCATAATTATTTTGTAATAATATATAATTTATAATACATTACATGATATATATTACATTTTTAAAAAAAATGAATTGTGTTTATTACATTACATATGTATTTTTAAATGTTTTTATCTTTATTTAATATAATTTTGCATTTTTAAATTTAAAATTCAAAATTTGGATACAATGAAAATATAAAAATGTTGTTTTCAGAATTTACACTGCTTGGATCACAGAATCTGAGAACAGTTTTCAGGAACATAATTTGAATTGTCTGCCAAATATATATTTGTTGAACTCTGTGAATCTGAAAACATAAAGCAGAATTAGAATTCTTTACAAAACAAACCTTAAAATCCTTATAAATAAGTCACTTTGTATTGAATTGTTGTGAAAAATGGCAAAATCTTTTGAAACCTCAAGCTCTTACATCATGAATCAATAATTGGAATAGCAAATCGTTCCAAGCGTCTATTGGACCTGGTAAACACCAATGTAAACAATCAGTTTGAACTTTTGCATTACTGTGAGCAAATGGATGGAATTGCCTATATGGACCGGGATGCCCGTCGGGTCTCAACAACGAGAGTTGGGTCATGTCGAGAAGCTTCAAAGTTTGTGCCTTTACGTTCCTATAGCTAACGACCTTGTCAAACTCTTCCAGTTCAATATTCCTCATTTTTATGTCCACATCTTTCATATCAACCTCCCCTACCTTGAAGGGCACTGTCCTATTGCATTGCCCTCCACTGAACCATTCTCCATTCTCAAAATGATCTGGTGTGGTGGTTCTAAAGAAAACAAACGCCTTGTGATCAAAACCTGTAATGAAGTCAAATACCAAGCTGATTGCTTTTCGGTATGCATATGCAAACCCGAGGTCTGTCACGTTCTTTTCCAAGCAGTTATGGCAGCCGATCACCGTGTTGTTCTCGTAGTATATAGCAGACTTCAAAAACCATTTCCCACCAGCAACTACAACATAGTCAAGATCTCTGTACCAGGACGCCCATTCTTCGTCAAGCTCGTCTAGACGCAGCTGAATCTCCGAACTTGAAACTCCATTGATATCCTCGAAAATGGCTGCTTTAGTTAGGAAGGGAGACCAGATGACTGAAAGTGTGAAGTTGTGAGATGGGAAGTGCCATTTTTTGGATCTGTACTCTTCATCATGGTAGATCTCAATCGCTTCCTCCACCTGTGGGACATTACCACTAAATAAATATTCTAAAGAACACGACATGAAGTAAAGTCAAAGCTATTTTGTATATTCCAAAAATGTGGGTTTTTTGAAGATCTGAATTCCAAGCAGATTTTATAAACAGTGAAGTTTGGTCCACCATCAGTATTCTATCACTTTCTTTGGAAAAAAGAAAAGAACAAAGAAAAGAAAAACAGGCCCATTTGAGTTGTTGGATTGTTAATTATTAATAGTAATAGTAGTTGGTTGATTGATGAATTATTGAGGATGCAAAAATTGATGTGTTTACTGTAGCAGTAAGCTAAGCATGTTTGTTTAGTGTTTGTCATGATAATGGCTTCCTTTGCTTCTAAAGAAAGTAAAGTCTTTGCCTGTTTCAAATGGGGATCTAAGTTCTAAACATGAAGCATAAAACAGTCTATTTCCTTTTTCACACTCAACCAATAATTACTGGATTGATCTTGCCTGCTTAAACTCGAAAATGATCTCGACAATGAGTTAAAAATTTTGTACCTGGGAAAGAATGCAAAGCAATGATTGAACATGGTTTCGTTGAATGGAATCGCCAATGAAAGCCCACGATTTGTTCCTCATTAGATGAAGAAACTTCCTGGGATCGAACCTCAGCAACTCGCAGTCCCGGGGATTCCATCTCCAGTAAAGATAGCCGGTGTCGGGCCGCCCGTTTCGCATACAGTTCTGATGAGATTCAATGACATGACAACTCTCATTTGTGTAAGAAGGACCTGTAGGGTCAGCCACCCATTCCCCAACAAATATATCACATTGTGTGCTACTATCTGAATTTCCACATAAAAACCATAATCAGTGGAAGACATTTGGAAAGGCCAACCATTGTTTCTGTTTCTTTAGAACACAAACCAAGTATTAACTTCAATTCTGTTTATCTGAAAAAACAAGCTTCATAAAAACATCAAGAAGATGGTTAAAATGTTGAAATTCAGGCCAAAAATTCTATAGAAAACAAGGAATTCAAAAGAAAGAAATGGTCATTTTTGGTTTGACTGAAACTTGGGTTCTTCCATTTCTTCAATTATGGAACAAAAACAGCCTCAGAGAAAGGAAACTTAGATTCTCTTCTCATGGGGGATAGTTTTTCCACTTTCTAAGAAGGGTGTAGAGAAAATTTTCTCACCATTTTGAGGTTGGATTTGAGCCAAATCTTGTAAAATGGGAGTGGAATCAAGAGGAGACTCTGCGACAGTGTTCTTCTGATGGGAGGATGAAATTAGTTTTAAAGAAACAGAGAAAAAAATGTGAAATGAAAGAGAGGCAAAGAGTAAAAAGAGGGCAAATTTGAGAAGAACATATCTATGCTTTCTGAGGAAAAATGGGTTATGGGATTCAATCTTCATTTCTCTATGAGAGAGAGAGAGAAATTCAGAATGAAGTGATGAAGTCAAAAGCTAAAACAGAGCACTTAATTGTGCAACCAACCAAACAAAGCCCTTAATTAAAAGGGAGTTGGGGGTTTGGGATGTGGGTTTAAAATCTTGATTTTGAAAGGTTTTTGAGAGGATGGTGATTGATTGGTGGGTGAAGATGGGGATGGAGAATCAAATTTATAATGTAATTACTAATCATCTCTTTCTTTATGCTCATGCATGACCTTTCTTTTTCTTTTCTTTTTTCCCATCCATTATCACCTTTAAACTCTTTTTTTCCCCTACCCTTCACTTCACATAATTATTCCATGAAAATGACACAATGTGATTCTCTTATCATCAGGTAAAACGTATTTGAAAGCTATGATCTTATTTGATAACGTTTTTATTTACTCATTACGGTTTCATGTCTTTTATTTCCTATTTCTAAAGAACTAGAAACAAAAATATGTTAGGTAACTATTTATATTTCTTGTTTCTTGAAAAAAAAAATATATAGACAAAAACAGAAACTTGTTTAATAACTATTTTTTATTTTTCGTTCCTTGTATTTTTTATTTTTTTTATTCTTTTCTAAAGTTTAAATATAACTTAGATATATAACATGCATTAAAATATTTATAAAAAACATTAATCAAAATTTTACCTTATTAAATATAAACAAACAATTATTTATATCCTTTAGTTGTTGTTTAAATTTGATCTACAATGTGATATCTTACTTGAGTCATTCACCTTAAATCAGATCTAATCATATCCAATCCAATTATATTGCTCTGGCAATGTGGTTGTAAAATACTAAACTGAGTCTAGATGCATGTTTAAGAAACAAAATTTAGATATATTGAAAAATTCTAATTGATTCCGAGTGTATTGACAATTAAATGCAAAATGAAAATTCCAAATTGAAAATTAAAATTATATATAAATATACATATTTAAATATTCAAAATAATATAAAAATCTACGTATTGAAAGTTCTAAAAATTGAAGCTAAAATTAAAACAATACAAAAATATACATAATTTCCCAAAAACATAACATCCATTAAAATATATAAAATAATAATAATCAAAATGTTTACGACTTATTGCAAATAAGTCTCATTCCAAAATTAAAAACAATAATACAATTATTTATGTTCAAAAGATAAACTTCTATCCACTTTAGACAATGATTACATTTTAGGTGAAACTTGAATGATTCAAACTATAATATTTAACCCTAAATTTCTATATTTTGTAGTGTTCCATTCTAAAATTTGAAGTTTGCATGAGACTTTGAAATAACATTTGTCTATTTTATATTTCTTGAAAATAAAAATGTTAGAATAACATCAACATATTAATTATAAGAGTAATATCAGCACTAATCGCTGATAATTTGCCACCTAACGTTGATATTTCTTCTAACCGCATGATTCTTTTTGATATTTTTTTTCGCTATTGTTGTTAATCAAACAGTATGTAAAGTTCCCTTCTATTACTTCTTCGCACATCAACACTAATTGTTACCTTTACAATATAAGTTTTCCAACATAAATTGTCGTGTTATACTAATCACTATCCAAAGTATTGATAGACTCAATGCATGTGAATTATTGTTGGAATTCATGTTCTTCTTTAACTAATTAGGGCTAGAAAAGAACAAAGATGTAAGAACACATTCTTAATAGTCAATAAACGACTTCTATTAGTGATAGACTTATATCATCGGCCTATATTACGTTTAGTTGTTTGTTTGCTTAGTTGCATGGCTAATTAAAAACAGTTGATGAGATGTTTTTATTGTGGCTTTGTTTGTATTAAATAAAGTTTGAAGCATAGTCACGATTTTGAATCTATGTTAATAAAATTTCGTAGCTATCATGTATGTTTAAGTGCTTTTCTCCTCTATCTTAGGTCTTACGAGCTTAGATTTGTGTTATAAGGCTTCCATTTTTGTTGTCAATCCAAAAGGTTTTTGGTGATAGTGGTTAAGATGTCTAAAGTACAATTTAGCAATCTATGCTCAGATTTTAGTCAAACCCTTTTGAATAAAATTATTGAATAAATAAAGAAATAAAAGAAAAAGAAAATAAGTGTTTGTTAAAAACTTATTGCTGGATGGTAGTCTCTTTTCACCACCAATGTTAGTGTGTTGTTGGAAGGCGAGAAGGATAACAAAGGATGGCTAAGATAGAGTTCTTGCTCGAAGTCAAATACCTTCACCAAAAAGTGTCGGTAAGATGGAACAAATGTGAAAAATAAAGATTTAGCCCCAAATAAAAGAAAAATGAAAGAATAAAATAAAAGTTTGACTTCCCTATAGTGTTTTGTTGCTAATTTAAGTGGAGGAAATTTAACACTAGAGCCTTTTAAGTTAAAGTAGGGAATACAAATTGAAGGTTGTATAAAACTATTTCAGACTTATTTAGGATTAAGTAATAGGACATTGCATTTGTTCCTGCATGAGTAGGCTAGGAAAAGTTTTTATGAAAACCTCATTGATTGACTTTGCTCGTGTAACTTTTCTCCTTTAAAAAACATCAAAACTAAAGTCATATTGCAAGTCTTCTTTGTGAATGTTATTTATGTCTTGCTAAATAACTGACAAGATTTAAGTTGAGTTATTTGATAACACCTGAAAAATGTTATCTCATGTGGCTTAAATTGTGCTTGTTTTAGTATTTTACGTGTTTATTGAATGATTTTGTAGGTATCGAGCATTCAGGATGTAAATGGGGCACTAGTGCAAAAATTAGAGTAGTTGGAGCCCTAAATTACCAATCGGATCAAATAGGAGGCATAATTACCAAACTACCCCTAGTACTAGGGTTCCAATGCCTAGCCTCAACGCAGCACAATGCTAACAAACAGTAGCTTAGCATCGCAACGCTCTCGATTGGGAAGAATTAAGTAGTGT
The DNA here is from genome assembly GCA_030954485.1 of Citrullus mucosospermus. NCBI lineage: Eukaryota > Viridiplantae > Streptophyta > Magnoliopsida > Cucurbitales > Cucurbitaceae > Citrullus > Citrullus mucosospermus. The sequence goes on along the minus strand of CM062063.1, from coordinate 8,833,395 downwards.
GGGTCGACATCATAGGGCGTTGGGGTTTTTTCGAGCACAGTTGCAATGCTTGTTATAAATAGTTTGTTTCCTCTTTTAGGTCAATTAGCTTTGATTCCATGGATCTCGAAACCCCTTTACCCTCTTTCTACTATATTTCTTTTGTATTTCATACTTTGGGATTTTTTTTCCTTTTTCTTTTTTGGCTATCTTGGACCTTGGTGATGGCATCAAGTGTCTAAGGTAAGTATTTTAGCTTAGGATTAAGATAAATCCAATTGTCTTAGTTGTGAGAATTGTTTAAATTCTAAGTTTCTCATGAATGCTTATGATTCTTGTCATAGTCTTCATTTGTATGCTTTGTGTTATGTTTGGATTAATCACTTTTCCATAACTATATTGCTTTGCTGAAGATTGACTCGTAATATGCAATTGTTTTTTTTTTTTTTTTTTGAAGTAAACAGAACTTTGCATTGAAATAATGAAAAGAGTCTAATACTAAAAAAAATTAGTGAAACAAAGCAAATAAAAGGTGAAAAATAAAAAACAATTATGTGCACAAAAACGTCTAACTAATTGATGCAAAGACAAAGTTCAATTAGAAGAAATAAAAGCACCCAAGTTCAGACAAATATCTTGAATGAAAAATTTCGCAAAAAATTTGGATAGAGAACACCAAGCAGACCACCAAAGATGCTTTTCACGAAAAACGCTATCTCTTTCAAACCATAATTCAACAAGAAGAGCTTTGCCGGCAATCATCCAAAGTTGTTGGGACATCATCTTCAAAGAAATTGTTGGACATTAAGTTGGAAGGAATTGTAGAATAGTGGTGTTCAAATGACCCGACAACCCGAATAAACCGGACTACCCAACCCAAATTATAAGGGTTGGGTTGGGTTAAATTTTTCTGTTTTTTTCGGGTTGGGTTGGGTTGGGTCTCGGGTTACATTTTTTAAAAATTCGAGTTGACCCAACCCAACCTGGATTACTAATATTAATATTAATATATATATATATATATTATAAGTTATAACTTTCACTTTAAGTTCTAGGGTTTTTTTTTCCGTATCTCTCATCCAGCCCTCTCCTTCGCCATTAGACGCACGCTCCCAATTCCCTTTTTCGATTTTTCGATTTGCTTTCTCCACCTCTCCCTCTTTCGAGTTCCTCTGGTCTCCACCCCTCCCTCTTTCAATTTGTCTTCTCCACCTCTCTCTCTTTCGATTTCCTCTGGTCTCCACCTCTGCCTCTTTCAATTTTCTCTAGTTTCCACCTTTACCTATTTCAAGTCATATTCAGTTTCATTTTTGATCCCGTCCACCTCCTTCCTCTTTTGATTCGTCTTCTACATCTCTCTGTTTCCGTTCGGCATTCGTTAGCTTCAACATTTAGCCATTTTGTTTCCGTTCTTCGTTCATCAACTTTAGTGTTCATTCATTCCATTCTCCATTAATCCACTTCAGCCTTCAACCGTTGTTCTGATTTGAAGGATTTTGCTGCAAACAAGGGCTTTTCTCTACTTCTTCCGATTTTTTGCTCGACTAACTATGGATTCATGTATTTTTAGATTTTTAATATTTTTTTATCAATGTTTTTTCTTTTAAGGTTATTGTATATTAATGTTGTTGCTATGATGTATTTAAAAGTATTAACAAAACATTAAAAAATAGGAAAAAAAAAAAAAAAAACATCCGACCCAACAACCCAACCCAACCCAAAATTCTTGCCTGCCCATGGATTCAACAGCAGTTTGAAAGGTTGACCTATTCGGGAATCTCCGAATCTACGCTTATTTTCAACTCCTCGAAGCATTTCGTCGCTTACTACGCCCTTCCTCATCTCTGGGTGCCTAGGTATTCACCGTAAACCTTTCTTCGTTTGAACATTGCCCAACTTTAAGGCTATGCCATCCTAAGGTGCTGCTAAATGGAAGGATCTTATCAACGTCCATGAATGATAAATCATAGATCGAACTGCCGAATTGGAAAAATGGAGTGCTATCATATAGCTTTGTATCGGCTAAGTTCACGAGTTGGAGATAAGCGGACTCGAACTGCTGACATCTGCCACAGGGTAAACCACCGCCTCTCAAGCCCCTGACTGATTCTACCATAGAGGCCAATGATAGACAATAACTCCCCCCGAACACAGCTTACAACTTTCATCGTACTGTGGTCTCCAAAGAGCAACTCTTCTCAAAATCTCAAAAGGTACTGAGTTGGAATCCCATTCGGTTCAGGAGAATCCAGCTATAGGAGACCAGGAACGGAGAGCTTTCCCCCCTTTTCCGCCCGCCTCTTTGGTCTTAAGAATGCTGGTTTTAAGAATGAGTAATTGCCCTTCTTCGACCCTTACTGCCCAACCGGAGAACGGACAGCTAATGCGTTTCACTTATTGAACAGGGTTCTATGGTCGGTCCGTGACCCTTGGATACCGAAGGCATCCTTGGGGTGATCTCGTAGTTCCTACGAGGTGGAGACGATGGGGCCGGTCCATGGATTTTCCTTCCTTTTGCCGCATTTCAAAATTTGGGTTTGGTAGGGTTGGGGACCCTATTTGGGTCATTTGGGTAGCCAACCCGACCAACTCGAATTTTCAGGTTGGTCCAAAAAAATCCTCCAACCCAACCCGTGTACATCTTTATTGCAGAAGACCCAATTTAAGAAATATGTAATTGTTGTGTTTAATCCCCGAGTAGTACGCAATTAAAGTATGCTAGTATGTTATTAGGTGTTTAATTTACAGCATTGCATGATTATATAGACTTACACTATCCAAGTAGTTAACCATCTTAGCTTTCCCCTAATCTTAATGCAAGTGTTTAATTTTGTTGGAACTACCAAGTTAAGCAATTGTATGATTGATTTATTGGGATGTTATGTCCTATAATTGATCAAGTAATTTGGCAGATCCAAATTTTTAGGCTCGACCTTCTAACATTTGTGATTCCCTTTTAATTCTCGCATCTTTCTCTTGCATGCCTATTAATCTCGCGATTAACATTTTAACCAATATTTTCAAATCACAAGAAGATTATCTACAAATGGTACCATTGACATTGAATACATAAAGTATTAAAACCATTTTTGGGTTAGACTTAATTGTCATAAGATATAGTTTAAGCATATCACAAATTTGAGAGCAAAAACTGACCATTTTTTATATCAATATTTTTTTCATCGTAAAAGGTTAAATGCTTTGACCTACCGAAACAATTAGGCGCTTTGAATCAATCAAGAACATACTTTGGCAAACATTGCAACAACGATAGCCAATTGGTCCTCTAAGAAAGCTATGATGGTAATTAAACCTAAATATTGTGAAGAAATGAGTGAACATGTTGAAAACTTAGAATCTCATTTCACAAATAGCATGATTCAATGTCTTGATAAAAAGTTAGAGATTATGGAATTACCAACCTAAGATCTAATATCTTACGAATTTCCTTAACATCCAAATGTTGTAGGGTCAGGCAAGTTGTCTCGTGAGATTAATCAACGCCTGCATAAGCTGGTTCGAGCCACATTTCATAGAAAGCATGATCCATTTGCTGAAATCATGCTCTTGTGAAACAATAATAATATTCGTGAATGGCCTCCCAAAACCCCTTTACAATAATAGCTTGGTAGAATAAAAAAAACCTAAAGAATGCATCTTGAACTGGGAGCTTTCGTATGGCAAATCTACAAAAAATTTATATTTCAAACTTGAGTTTACTAATTTAACCCACACTACAATATGAAAAGAGAATGAATTATAACAATCGGCTCTTACCTCACTTTCTGGCGCTAGAACCGTTGCCTGGTCAATTAAAAAAAAACTAAAGAATACAGCTTGAACTGGGAGATTTAGAAAGGCAAATCTACAAGAATTTTATATTTCAAACTTGAGTTTAATAATTCAACCCACTACAATCTGAAAAGAGAATGAATTATAACAATTGGCTGAAAAAACAATTGGCTCTTACCTCACTTTCTGGCGCAAGAACCGTTGCCTTTATACCTTCTCTATGACAAGTTGCAACTTCCTTTCAAATTATTTCACGCGTAAGCCAGGGATGTTCTTGAGACCCATCTTCCCAAGTACTAGTTTGGGAATAGCCGGAGGATTGTCAAGTCCCATGCTTCGACTGAACTCATTGGCGAGCTCGACTAGTCTATATTTGTCCCTTCCGACCGTCTTGTTTGAGTTATAGTAACCAAGCCACGCCTGGTATGCTGCTTCTTTATTCTTCATCTCAACATGGGCCAGAGCACGGTCCACCTGTTTACATTTGGAGGTTCTCACAGATCTTAATCGATTTTCTCAGTAATTGGAAAAAAAAAAATTCCAGAAAGAAAGAAGGACCTTTTTCTTTGCTTCTGGATCAATTAGCGGCAGAGGAGCTTTTGTTATAGGCAAGTCTTTAACTGTAGACAAAAAGAATTCTTCCCAAGGCGCTAGCAACAATATGCCTTGGCCTTCTTTGCCTTTACGTCCTGTTCTACCAAGTCGATGAATGTACTGTTCTCTATCAGCAGGCAAGCCAACCTAAAGCAAAGGAGCTTTTTGGTTAAACTAGTCTACATTTCAAAGTCCAGTCTAAAAAGCTTAAGTTGTGACTGGAACTTTCTCATTAACATGTGCTAAGTAGTTAAATGAGAGAGCGAGAGGCAAATTACCTGTATGACGAGGGTTACATCAGGATAATCAACCCCACGAGCTGAAACATCTGAAGTTACAAGGATGAGACCTTTTGACTTTCGGAATTCATCAGAAACCCTGGTTCTGTAACTCTGCGGTTTCCTAGAATGAATCTCTCTGATGTTCAAGTTCAGCTCACCAAGAAGATCGGCAACCATTCGTGTGACCATAGCAGTTGTGCAGAATACAAGAACCTGCATCCATCAAGAGATCAATTAAAATTCCCTGAAAAGGTACAACAAAACAAGAGAGCATTCTCATAACAACTTTACCTATCCTAGGAATAATTAGCTAGCATTAGCATTAACGATGGTTTTCATCCATAGCCTTTGTTCATAACATTTTCAAACGATGATTTTGATTCACATATGGAGAAGATTTGGAGAATAATGAGCGAGGAATCACCTATCCTCATTATAACACATAAGGAAATTACTAAAACTGAGCTATTGTGTGTATTTGACAGCATGATTGAAGTTAATACCTTATAGTCGACGTCATCAGCAATATGTTCTTTAAGAATAGCATAGAGCAGACTAAAATGCTTCTCCAATGGAGCAACTATTTGCATCTGTCTCACCTGAAACGATCCAGCTGGTTATTATATGACCAAATTCATTACAGATGGGATGTTATAAGAGCCAGAAAATGATCCAGTTGCTTATCATAGTCCTACCTGTGCATGTGTGTCCCCACTGCCTTCTTGAATTGTATTGACAAATTCATGATCTCTTCTCAAGGCAATGTGACTGATTTGGCGGACCTTTATTCAAGAGGAATGTTTAGCATTCAGTATTTGCTTATATTCAAATGAGGGGGTATGATAAGAAACAAGTAAAAACATGGCAAAAGCAGTAAATAAATACCTCATCTGGAACAGTGGCAGAAAACAGAAGAGTTTGCCTTTGTTTTGGGACTGCAGCAATAATCCTCTCAATGTCCTTGCGAAAACCCATGTCTAATAAATGATCAGCTTCGTCAAGAACAAGGACCTTGACACCCATCAGTCTAGTTGCAAAACCTGCAGTATTCTCTATATGATCTTTTAGCCTTCCAGGAGTTGCAACAAGAATCTGCAGTTCCAAGTTTGTGAAACTTTAAAGCTATCACCACCATCATCTTAATGTAGCAATTGGCGTAAAACTGAGGTTCAAACTCACTGATCAAATTGAATGTATCTAAGCAGGTCAAAGTGAATATGCAGCATTCAGTAGTACTAGTGGTAGTAGTAGCTAGGCTAATTCCAACATATTAAACCACTTATTATCAAGATATTAAGCTTGCAAAACATTCAGGGTCATGACAAAATTATGTCTAAGATTCAAATAGTTGGTAAAATCTCTACCTTCATGCTCACTTTGAGTCATGAAAACTAACCTGGCAAGGGTTTGCTTGCATGCGTTTCTGTTCGAGGGCAAGTCTGGTACCTCCTATTACAACTTGAACGCCAATAGTAGGGTGGTACTTCAAAAGAGTATTAGCTTCAGTGGCAGCCTGCGTAGCAAGCTCTCGAGTTGGGCATATAACAAGAACAAGAATTGGAGGCCGCTTCTGATCACCAGTAGGTGGAGACTTCACAACAACTTCAATTGAGGGAAGCTGAAATAAAGAACTTGAAAAGTTGATAGCGTACAAATTTGCTTGCACCATCATTCCAGGTGAAGAAATGAGTAGTAGTCATGGTAGCTGGTAACTGCTGCTGGACTCCCTTACATAAGTCCATTTTAATTATGGCAATAGAGTGCAGTAAAGATGATGCTGAAACCAATTTTGGAACTTCACAATTTATGATTTAAAAACGGAAGGGAAAATAAAGACAATAAACTTCAAAATAGGTTTTTTTTTAAAGATTCTGTCAACAATAAAGCAACATAGAGTGCAGTAAAGATGATGCTGAAACCAATTTTGGAATTTCACAATTTATGATTTAAAAACGGAAGGGAAAATAAAGACAATAAACTTCAAAATAGGTTTTTTTAAAGATTCTGTCAACAATAAAGCAATATTCGGGTAATCTAGGGGCACAAAGTTGTTAATTAATCAGTATCGTTTGGCCATCCTATTAAATTTTCTTTCTCTTGAATAGTCAAATGTAAATCGCCTTTTGCATAGGATCATCATGTAACTTACCAAAAAGGCCACAGTTTTTCCAGTCCCTGTTTTTGCTTTGGCAAGTACATCCTTACCTAGAAACACAAGTGCAAGTACGGAGTAAGAAGAGCAACTAAGCAGTTTTGCAAAATGGTCACCAAAACTGTGGAGTAGATTACTGAAATAATCAGACAATATACTTAAATTTTTGAAAAAGAGGAGTGAGTGATATTGATCTACATTAAGGGTAGTTTAAGCCCAAGCACTTGAGGAAAAGAAACGAACCTTTTAGAATTAGAGGAAGTGTGGCCTCCTGTACTACAGTCATCTTCTCATATCCGGCATCCTTGATACCCTTTAATGACAAGGGTGATACTGAACACTGATCGAATCTGCAGGCATGAATAGCAGTCATGCATCCATATAGACAGGCCACAGGAAAATAATTTCTTTACACTCACATATCTTCCCATTTTGTTTCTTAGTATTTATTTGTAGGGATAAAAAGGATGCAGACCACCAGAACTTCATTGACTATCATGGGCAGCTTGCCATTTTACTTAAGGTTGCAATTCTTAATAGTTCATTTCAGAGTGCTTGTTCTCCCTCCCGTTGGTTAGTCGTGCCCTTACCTACCTGATTACTTTCAGATTTGGGGCAATTCATGGTATCTTATTGAAAAGAAGAGAGATACCAGTTTACGTAGAACAACAATTTGAAATGAAAAACATCAATAATCTTAACTAATTGACAAGGCAATATGTGCTTAAGAAAACAGAAACAAATTGGAAATGGACCTTTACAGTTGTGTATTTAACATACCTAGTTTCACTCAAATACGAGTCAGAACTTCCAGGAGAATTTCGTGGTCGATCCATTTCATTCACTTTCTCCCCAGATGGGAACAAAGCACTAGTACTTTTTCTCAACAGAGAATCGTCTTCGTCTTCGTCCCCGTCGTCGGCACTATCTTCATCGCTTAGGAAATCCCTAACATCAGTTTTAATTCTCTTTCCCTCGTCGTCGTCATCTTCTTCGTCGTCGTCGTCCTCCTCCCTTTCACTTTTACCTGCAAAACGGGCTTGATTCTTAGAAACCCTCCCACCTCTCTCTAAACTCTCACGACCTGGAATCCGTTGATTTCTCGAATTCATCTCTCTCGTCGCACGTCCCCTTCCAATCGAAGAATCCACATTATCTCTACGAAAAACACGACCATTGCTGGGTGAGCGGAAGTCTTCTCTCTCGTCTTCATACTCACGTTTGAATCGTCCAACATTCCGCGAACTCTTCGGATACGACTCCATTGAAGGACCTCGAGGTCTCCGACGCTCCGAAGAATCCCGTAACTCGTACGACTGTCGATCTCTCCCCCTCTTCAATGGTGGCGACTCCCTATCCCCATCCCTTTCCCTTCCTCTACTACGCCTACGATCATCTTCCGATTCTTCGTCGCTCGTGATTCGCCCACGAAACGAACTAGTTTTCAAGTCGCTAACCCAATCACTCAGTTCAGCCTCATCCTCAGCAAGACTCTTAGAGCCACCAAACCTTCCTCTCTCAGAGCTCCTACCGGCGGCGCTACTCCGTCGGACTCCTTGGAAACTTTGCGAAGGGCGAGAAGAGAAGGCCACAGAGGCGTACTTGAGCTTGAAGGGGAAGACGCGAGTGAAAATGGGAATTGGTCGAGATTGCCGAATGGAGGGTTCGAGCTTCATTAGGGGAAAACGAGTAAGAGGAAAAGGATGGTTGAGGAGATGGAGGCGAGGGAGGAGCTTGATGGGCATAGTAGAACTTCCAAATTTCTGGTCTACCAGAAGGTACCGGCGGCGGTGGATAGCCGGAAAAGATAGGGTTTAAAGGGTTTTGAGGGGTGGGGGCTTAGGGTTTAAATGTAATAGATGGATATGGTAACGACGGTCACAGATCCAAGGGCTAGTAGTAGCAGGCTAACGTCACAGGAGTGTAACAAAAATAACGTGGTAGTAGGAGTGTAAAAAAACAAGGAAAAGAAAAACCATTGCTTTGTTCGATTCTTTAGTATAAATGGGATGAACTAATTACTATTAAAATATCAAATTCTTTATAGAAGTTTCGAAAAAAATAATAAAAATAATAAAAATTGTTATAATTAGTTAATAAAACTTTCATCGTATCTTAATTAGAGAGTATTTTTATTCATAATTTCTATAAAGAAAGACAATATTTAGATGTGTATTGTAAATATTTGTGTAAATACTGATGCGATTGGAAAAGAAAATAATAATTACAAAATAATATAAAATTTATGAATATTTTTTTTAGTGAATAATTGATGTGGAAATTATTAAAGTTTTGGATGGTAAAAGAAAAAAACACTCACATCAATTCAATTTTGAAGTGAAATTATGTGAAAATTCAAAGAAAAAAGTTTGAATAAGGTTAAAAATAAATATAGGTAATATTTTGTGGTTTGTTCAAATTCAATTTCTTTAGAGATTAAAGTTATGTGTCAAAAATAAAACTAAAAATTGAGAAAAGTTAGAAATTATAAAAAGTAGCACATAAAAAGGCTCAACCATTTGCTGAAAATGACAGTAGCACGTGAGACTTGTAATTAATACCATAAAATTGAAAAACTTGAACTGAGCTCACGTAGTTAATTAAAAAAAATTTAGATTTTCTTGAAATGTCGAAATTTCTCAAAATCTCGAAATTTTGTCTAAATTGGGGGAATCAAAATTTCTCAAAATTTCATCAAAACTGGAGGAAAAAAGAAATTTCTCCTAATCAAGTTTTTGATGAAAAATTTCCACCAGATTACTACCATGTATAAATCCAATTTATACGCAAGATAAATCCAATTTATGAAAGAGAAAAACTAAGAATTATATTTTAGGGGAGTCTAATCAACATTTTTGGATCAATTGATTATGCTATAAGTATTATAACCTTATTGATGAACGAAATGCGTTAAGTAGCTTAACTATCTCTTAGTCGGCAAGGCTTTTGTTGTCCCTCTTGCTCTCTCATAATTGTTTTACTTTTCTACACTTTTATTTTATGTTTTTGTTTTGCCTTTTAATCCCCTCTTTACTACTTTTCTTAAACAAATTTACCTTAAAGAAGTTAAATCTAAGCTCCCTATGGTATGACATGGTCTTGTTGCTAATATATTGTCAAATAATAGCTTTAAATTGATAATTTTATAAATTTTATTTGATCAATCGAATACTCCGTTGGTGCTTCACCTTACTTTGGATTTTATTCCATTTTGGTACTTCACCATTCTATAAATTATTGTTGTTATTTAACAAATTTCCATAAAAATTAACTTTGAATACTAAATTTGATAATTGAAATTACATGAAATGGAATCCAAAGCATAAAAACTAAATTGGTATTTCAAGCAAAATCATATCTCCAAAGGGGATAATAAAATCTCATACCTTATGGGCTTGTTTGTCTTACCGGTTTTGGCATATAACTTCAAATGGATATTTAATATTCTTTTTTTTTTTTTAAGGAAAAATGTAGTATTCGTGTTTGTTTTCCATAATCTCACTTCTTAAACCTCATAGTTATATTATTAATTTGAGAACTTTAAAAAACACGTCACATATGTTTTTTTTATTTAATACTCTCTATATACGTGAGATTTTTGTATGGGGAGATCAACAATAAAAATATGACTTAATTAATTAATATCAATTAATTACTATTAATTTTAGTTAGTTATTAAATATTAATATATTTTTTTAAAATTTACTAAATTTCAAATACGACATTTATAATCATTTTTTTTCCTTTTTGTTGTCATTGTTTTAACTATTTAATGTAAAATTTTACTATTAATTATTAATATTATACTTAATTTATATTAATTTAATTATTTTAGTAATTTAATTAAATAATTTTATCAAGCTTAATTAATGTTTAGCATAAAAATACTCATTTATGTTTATTTTAAATGATTAAATAATTAGTTAATATAATGCTATATTAATTAATACTAATTTTAATTTGCACTAATTGTTCTCTTACATTTAATTACTTATGAGTTTTAAATATAAAATTGATAAATCAAACACAGATATTTGATTTCTAACCATTAATTTTATCTGGCAAATTGAAATATATACATTACTTATCTCAAACATTTAAAATCAGATATTTAAATGTTATATATTTAATATTCATACCCATAGAAAAATATATACGATCCAAACATAATATAGATAATATTTACCAAAGTTTTAGAAGGTAAACATCATCAAAACAAACTTAAGTTTCTTATATCCTTGTCAAAACTCATTTTAAAACGTGCAAAAGAAACATATTCTTGAAGACTTGGAAGGACTTAAAATGAAACTAATTCCTCTCATTAATTGGGATTCATTAATTAAAAGTTTTCTTTATCAACATTAATTAAAGGCTAGTTAAATTATTGAAATTAAATAAAGCCGTCATATACAACAAACCTAGTCAATCCACTCATCTAATATATTTAGGCTAAATATTAACTTAACACTTCAAGATTGGACTCATGGAGGAGTCTAGAGTGGTCCATAAAACCAATGAGTGCGTCTAGAAAGAGCCTAGATGACCTATAAAGGGGCCTAGAGGTAGCCTAAAGGGCCCATTAAGGAGCCTAGGGGATCATGAGGGAGTCTTAATGGAGCTTAAAAACCCGTGAGGGAGGGTAGAAGAGAGGCCAGACTCAAAGGACTTATGAGGTAGCCTAGAGTAAGCTTATAAAACCCATAAGAGAGCTCAAAGGACCCAAGAGAGAACCTAAAGTGAGCTTAGAGAACCCATGAGAGAACCTAGAAAGAGCTCAGATGACCTATGAGGGAGTTTAGAGTACTCGTGGAGAGCCTAATGGTAGCATAGAAGACCTAGGAGTCACATGGAGGACCTTGGAGGACCCATGAAAGACCCCTAGTTAGGGGTGTTCAAAGGAACCGACAACCTGAACTACCCAACCCAAATAGTAAGAGTTGGGTTGGGTTGAATTTTTTAAATATTTTATCGGTTTGGGTTGGGTCTTGAGTTAAATAATTTTTTTTTCTGACCTAACCCAACCCGAATTACATACATACACATACATATTAAATTTTAAGGGTTTAGCTTTAGGTTAAATATTTAATGTTTTTCTTTTAGGGTTATTATAAAGTGTTGTCTTTGTTTAACATTTGTAATAGATATCATGGACATATGGTATTTAATATAAGAATTTTATAAGATTTTAGTTATTGTGTTGTAGATAAATTTAAGTATTTTGAATTAATAAGAAAAAATAATAATAATCCGACAACCCAACACCACACATCTTAAATTTTAAGGGTTGGGTTGGTGATAAGTCCCGTACCTATTAACTTAAATTTTAAGGGTTGGATTAGGTTGGTGATAAGTCTTGTACCTATCTAGTTCTAAAAACATAAGTTATTGAATTGTTTTATTATTATTTTTATTTAAAGTAGGAAGGAATTATAAGAAAATAGAAATATTTTGAGGGAGCCTATTAAAAAATCTTTGATCATTGGTTATTGGAATATTTCCTTATAAATTTTGTGTTTATTGAAGGAAGTTGGTGTAAATTATAGAATTGTAGTTTCTAATGCAATTGCATTACTTGGTAGATCTCTAGAAAAAGAAATAATTATTATAAATATTAAAGAAAATTAGATGTCCATTATATAAATATGCTTAGTGGCAAAAGGCCATGTGTCTACTAAATACACATCCTTTGTGGCCATGAAATGTCACTACCTACTTGCCAAATTGCCTATAAATAGAGGCTTTTTATGGATATTGTAATATACACATTGGAGAGAAAATAAAAAAAAGGATTGGTGTTGAGAAATTTCATAAAATTCCACTTTCTTTATTTTAGTTTATTTTAAGTTTATTTAATTTAGTTGTTTTAATTACTTTTATATTATTTAATTATTTAATTATTTTAATATTATAATTCTCGGTTTTCGTGCTCCGTTTTTCCGTCATTTTGCTCCTCAATTTTACAACACGTTATCAGCACGAGCTCTTGTCGTTTTCCTGTTGAAGGTAGGTTCTGAAGGTATGTCATTTTCTCTTTATTATAATTAGTAAATTAAACTTTGTTTTGCATGTTTAATATATATATTAAATTGCTAATATAAATATAATTCTTTGTGATAGTGTTATCATGACAAATCTTACAAAAATAGAATTTGCAGCCCTTGACATCAATGGAAATAATTATTTGTCATGGGTGCTTGATGCTGAAATACATCTCGATGCCATGAACCTGGGAGAAACAATTAAGGAAGTAAATGCAACATCCATTCAGGAAAAAGCAAAAGCTATGATCTTCCTTCACCATCATCTTCACGAGGGATTGAATATGGAATATTTAACAATAAAAGATCCATGTATCTTGTGGAAGAATTTAAAACAGAGATATGATCATCAGAAAACAGTCATTCTTCCTAAAGCTCGTTATGAATGGATGCATTTGAGGCTCCAAGATTTCAAATCAGTAAGTGATTACAACTCCGCGTTATTTAAAATCAGTTCAAAATTATTATTGTTCAGAGAGAAAATTACTGATGCGGATATGTTGGAGAAGACATTTTCTACATTCCATGCCTCGAATATGCTCCTGCAGCAGCAATATCGAGAGAAAGATTTTAAACAATATTCTGAATTAATTTCATGTCTTCTCGTGGTTGAACAAAATAATGAGCTATTAACGAAGAACCATGAATCTCGACCAACTGGAACAACACAATTCCCTGAAGTGAATGCTGTAAATTTTAATAATCGTGGTCAAGGTCGTGGTCGTGGTCGTGACCGTGGCAGAGGAAGAAATAGTTATTATTTTCGTGGTGGTCATTCTAATCATCCAAATTTCAAAAGAACCACCCGAAATGATGATCATAAAGGAAAAGCTCCACAAGGTAAAAATTCAAAAGATGATGAGCATAAATGCTTCCGATGCGGGATGACTGGGCACTGGTCTCGTGTTTGCCGTACATCAAAACACCTAGTTGATCTCTATCAAGCTTCCCTGAAGAAAAAAGGGAAAAATGTGGAAGCAAATTTTGCACAGTATAATGATATATTTGACCAATCCAATATGACAAATTTGAATGTGGCAGACTTCTTTGAATCTCCTGAAGAGAAAGTCAGCACAAATGATGGCACAGCAAATGTTTCTTTTGATTTTGAGAATATGTAGAATTGTTTTATCTATCTTTCATTTTTTTTTAGTTGAACCTTGTATTACAAGTTTTGTTTTCTTATTGTAATTATCTTGTTTAAATGAAGAATCATGGACAATTTTCATATATTGAATGACTCAAAAATGAGGAATGAAGATCTATGTCTAGCAGACTGTGCAACTACACATACAATACTTACAAATAAAAAATATTTTTCCAAATTGACAATGCTGGAAGCAAAAGTCAATACAATATCAGGCTCTGCAAACCTGATTGAAGGATTTGGAAAAGCAAATATTATTTTGCCTAGAGGAACAAAATTTACAATTAACAATGCATTGTTCTCTAGTCAATCAAAGAGAAATCTATTAAGTTTTAAAGATATACGTTGCAATGGTTATCATATTAAGACTGATATGATAAATGAGATAGAATATCTTTATATCATATCTTCTGTCTCACATGAAAAACGTATATTGAAAAAGTTGCCTGCTTTATCTTCTGGATTATATTATACTCATATACGAGTCATTGAAGCATATGCAACAATGAACCTAAAGTTCATGAATCCACATATATTTACAATTTGGCATGACCAGTTGGGTCATCCAGATCTATAATGATGAGAAGAATCATTGAAAATTCAAATGGACATCCATTAAAGAACCAGAAGATTGTTCAATCTAGTGAATTATTATGTGATGCTTGCTCTCAAGGCAAATTAATAATTAGACCATCACCAGCTAAAGTAGGAACCGAATCACCTACATTTTTGGAACGAATTCATGGTGATATATGTGGACCCATTAACCCACCAAGTGGACCATTTAAATACTTTATGGTATTAATAGACGCATCCAGTAGATGGTCACACGTGTCCTTATTATCAAGTCGAAACATTGCATTTGCAAGATTATTTGCTCAAATAATTAAGTTAAGAGCATAATTTTCTGATTATACAATTAAGACCATCCGTCTTGATAATGCTGGTGAATTTACATCCCAAACTTTCGATAATTATTGTATGTCAATTGGGATACATATTGAACATCATGTAGCTCATGTTCATACACAAAATGGTTTAGCAGAATCATTTATAAAACGTTTGCAATTAATTGCTAGACCATTACTTATAAGAGCTAAGCTTCCTACATCTGTATGGGGACATGCTATTTTGCATGCTGCGTCACTTGCATGCATTAGACCAGTATCTTATGTGCAGTATATGTTCCAATTGCTCCACCACAACATACTAAGATGGGTCCTCAAAGGAGGTTAGGAATTTACGTTGGATATGGGTCCTCAAAGGAGGTTAGGAATTTACGTTGGATATGATTCCTCATCAATTATTAAATATCTTGAACCCTTGACGGGTGATGTATTTACTGCACGATTTGCTGATTGTCATTTTAATGAGACAAATTTTCCAACATTAGAGGGAGGAATTAAAAAGTTGGAAAAGGAAATTGCATGGAATGCATCATTATTATCTCATTTAGATCCTCGTACAAATCAATGTGAAGTTGAAGTTCAGAAAATAATTCATTTGCAAAATATTGCAAATCAATTACCAGATGCATTTATAGATGCAAAAAAAGTAACTAAATCGCATATACCTAAATAATTCATTTGCAAAATATAACAAATCAATTACCAGATGCATTTATAGATGCAAAGAAAGTAACTAAATCGCATATACCTGTTGCAAATGTTCCGTCGAAAATTGATATCCCAACACAGCAAGTTGTCACTAATGAATCTAGAACACGCCAGAAGCGTGGTAGACCAGTGGGTTCCAAAGATAAAAATCCTCAAAAGAAAAATAAACGATAATAAAAAGACTTGGTTGGGGATATAAATATCTACGAAGAAACCCTAGACATGACTAATAATACAATTAGTGAAGGTGTCAAACCCGTGGGATACAAATGGGTATTTGTGAGAAAAAGAAATGAAAATAATGAGATCACGAGATATAAAGCAAAATTAGTTGCACAAGGTTTTTCCCAAAGACCTGGTATTGATTATTAGGAGACATATTCTCCAGTGGTGGATGCAATTACATTAAGATATTTAATTGGTCTGACTGTGTATGAAAATTTGGACATGCATCTTATGGATGTTGTCACAGCATATTTATATGGATCTCTTGATAATAACATTTATATGAGAATCCCAGAAGGATTTAAGATACCTGAAATACATAAAGCAAGTTCTTGAGAACTATATTCAATAAAATTACAGAGATCACTATATGGATTAAAACAATCAGGACGAATGTGGTATAATCGCCTGAGTGGATATTTGTTGAAAGAAGGATATCAAAATAATCCAATATGTACATGTGTTTTTATAAAGAAATCACAATCAGGATTTGCTATTATATCTGTATATGTTGATGACCTAAATATAATTGGAACTCCTGAAGAACTTTCAAAGGCAATAGAATATCTTAAGAAAGAATTTGAGATGAAAGATCTCTTAAAAACAAAATTTTGCCTTGGATTGCAAATTGAGCATTTAGCAGACGGGATTTTTGTTTATCAGTCAACCTATACAGGAAAAATTTTAAAAAGATTATATGGATAAAGCACATCCATTAAACATTCCAATGGAAGTTCGTTCACTAGATGTGAAGAAAGATATATTTCGACCTCGAGATAATAATGAAGAACTTCTTGGTCCTGAAGTACCATATCTTAGTGCGATTGGTGCACTTATGTATCTTGCTAATAATACAAGACCAGATATTACATTTTCAGTAAATTTATTAGCTAGATATAGTTCTTCTCCAACAAAAAGACATTGGAATGGAATTAAGCATATACTCCGTTATCTTCGAGGAACGATTGATGTGGGTTTGTTTTATTCAAATAAATCAAATTTTGACTTAGTTGGTTATGCAGATTCTGAATATTTATCTGATCCACATAAAGCTAGATCTCAAACAGGTTATTTATTCACTTGTGGAGTAACTGTTATATCTTGGCGATCAGTGAAACAGACCATAACAGCTACTTCCTCAAATCATGCTGAAATTCTTGCAATCTATGAAGCTAGTAGAGAATGTGTATGGCTAAGATCAATGACTCAACACATTCAAGAAACATGTGGCTTGTCTTTTAGTAAAAATCCTCCAACAACATTATACGAAGACAACACAGCATGTATAGCCCAAATCAAAGGAGGATATATTAAAGGAGATAGAACGAATCATATTTCACCAAAACTTTTCTACACTCATGATCTTGAAGAAAATAGCGACATCACTGTACAACAAATTTGTTCGAAGGATAACTTGGCAGATTTATTTACAAAATCATTACCAACCGCAACTTTTGAAAAATTGGTGCAAAACATTGGAATGCGGCGATTCAGAGATCTCAAATGATGTTCCTATGAGGGGAGCAAATGTATTATATTCTTTTAGAAGTATTAGATTATATAAAATATGTACTCTTTTTCCTTCACTAGGATTTTTTTTTCCCATTGGGTTTTTTCCTGGTAAGGTTTTAACGAGACATATTTTATATATATAATGGGCATCTAAGGGGGAGTATTATAAATATTAAAGAAAATTAGATGTCCATTATATAAATATTCTTAGTGGCAAAAGGCCATGTGTCTACTAAAGACACTAGTAGACACATCCTTTGTGGCCATGAAATGCCACTACCTACTTGCCAAATTGCCTATAAATAGAGGCTTTTTATGGATATTGTAATACACACATTGGAGAGAAAATAAGAAAAGGATTGGTGTTGAGAAATTTCATAAAATTTCACTTTCTTTATTTTAGTTTATTTTAAGTTTATTTAATTTAGTTGTTATAATTACTTTTATATTATTTAATTATTTTATTATTTTAATATTATAATTCTCGGTTTTCGTGCTCCATTTTTCTGTCATTTTGCTCCTCAATTTTACAACAATAATATCATAATTGCAGCAACTTTATAAAAGAATTCTCCAATGATTTATAGTCCGATTTTTTGAAATTTTAATTTTTCAAAAGGTCTTGAAGAAACCTTAGTTTGGACAAAAATTTGTTGGGATTTCATAGCTTGTTGCACATAAATTGAATTAGATGTTATAATTTTCGTACAAAGATGCGTCTAGAATTACTCAAGCATGATCATTAATAAGCAAGTTTTCCTATAAAAACTCAAGTATAAGCCTCTATAGGTTTCCTGGTGAGTCTAAGGTCGAATGCAGAGATTTGTAATAAACTAAGCGTTGAAAATAGATACA
The DNA here is from genome assembly GCA_030954485.1 of Citrullus mucosospermus. NCBI lineage: Eukaryota > Viridiplantae > Streptophyta > Magnoliopsida > Cucurbitales > Cucurbitaceae > Citrullus > Citrullus mucosospermus. The sequence goes on along the minus strand of CM062063.1, from coordinate 8,815,204 downwards.
AGACTGTGTGATGACCATACATGGATTATGTGCAAGAGTTATATGTACCTAAAACTATACATAAAGAATGAATAAAATTTCCTACAATTAACAATGAGGTGGACACGACGAAGGTTAGTCAGATGTCATTTAGTGTCAAATAGCATGTGTTGAGAATGACGGTGGAACCATGCGATAAAAATATAGTTAACGCAAGAGCTAATTGTTACTTAAGCATATCTAAGTATATTTACATACTTACAAACTTTGGGTTTGTGAATCCATCTCTCGATGTTTCGACGTCACATTAATCTTGTCTCTAAGACGCATGGTAAGTTTGCGTTGATAAAAGATGAACTACATATATGAACCTCATCTAGTCTTGATAAATGCTAAAGATTAACTATCTACTCTCTGAAGCTAGACAGTTGTGTTTGTTAAATTTGTTTGTCAGACAAAACTATGTAAGCTAATAATATACATTAATCAAGATGTAACATATTTAGTATTGCTTAAGAAAAACTAGCTTCTAACATCTGACTCATTTAATATTCAAACAACATGGTGTAAAGTATTTAATATGGAAATAAATGGAAGATAATCGTCAATCAAACTTATATTAAGAAAATACATCATTCTCTCGAATGTCATTAACAAAACATAAGTAAGAAGAAGAGAAATGGAGATAGAACAGAAATGGAAAACGTCAAGCTGCCACTGGCAACGTCTTGCTTCATGGAGGCTTGAGATGGTTGCTATCTGATACATAAATGGCATAGGGTAAAGGTTCTCACTCACTGGGAGATGACTTTGAAAATTCTCAGAATCCTTCTCACAGAAGAGCTTGAAATGGAGGCTGGTTATGGTGAGGGAGAATTTGTGTAGAGCTTTCGCCCCTTGAACTAGTTTCTTTCCTCCCTTGAATTGAGAAGTTTTGGGCTATTTATAGGTGTCGAAAAGTTGAACTCATGATGACCTGACACCTTTGCATTAAATTTCATGCCTACTGCGCAGACTTTTCACATCGTCGGGCCATTGGTTCTGCCATGATCTGATAACGTGTAATCCTTTTGCATATTGACATGACAGCTTTTGCCCAAGCGTCTGTATTTGCTTTTTCTTCTCAACGCTCGACGCATGAGTTTCCACTTTTGTTCTCGCAACAGCTTCCTCTCCGTGCTTAGGTCATTTGTTCTTCTTTTCTACTTAATCCTGCGTTAAGAATAGAAAAGCTCATATATTTTTCAGGTATTTTCTTTTGTAAATGATGCCAACGCATGGTAATACATATTACATAATTTAAATAGTGACTATAATAACTTGTATTTCTACAAGTACAAGTTATCAGGAGGCTATAAATAGAGCATGAAAAAAAATTCCTCACTTTCATTTAGCATTTAGCTTTTGTTTCAACATTTTTATTTATGTAACCTTTTTGAGTTGTTTCAACTCTTTAGTCACTTCACCCTTATTGAAAGATTTAGAGCATTAAGACCCAACAATCCTTGAAAAAGAAAGTCGGGTTGACTAAGAGATGTGTTAGTGACCTCTCAGGTTGAGTTCATTGTTTTCTCGGGTAATTTTCTAGTTTTCTGCACTTTTTTAATTAAAGTTACAGCACTGATTTAATTCATTTATTTTGGGTTCTTTTCATATTTCCTTTTGTTGTCAAGTTTAATTTACATTCAAGTTCGGTACTTTAGTTTAATCATCTTTAATACAAGTTCAAGATTATACTTTCACTTCTGTTTGTCTTACTTTTAGTATATTTACCACTTGAACGTTTATTTTTATTCCTTTCATTATGAGCTAAACTCATTTTTTGGTATTCAATTATGAAAATACACTAAAGGAGGAGACTAAACTTTTTAGGCGTTCGAATTGGAGAAATTAGGATGAGAATAAGGATGCGAATGGGTAAGGGATATACATCTCTTTATTTGGTACAAGTTTTGAAGTTTTAGCCTTTAGGCATGGAAATCTATTCCCATACAATCTTTAATACCACGAAAGATACTCATCCAAATGAGTGGTTTTTCTTGATGTCCACCCTCTCTCCTCTTTTAGTACATGAGTTTATTATTTTATTTTATATATTATTAAAATTAATTAAAATATGAAAATTAAATTTATAATTTAGAAAATTATATTAAAATTTAAATTATAATATTTGAATTTAACTATTCCAGTTTTATAAAAAAATTAATTAATTAACCACACACATTTGTACACTTATTTTTTCAATAAACCGCAAAGAACTGATGCATTAATACTATCAATTCATTAATAAATTATATATGTAGCTAATTAGTATTTTATGAGATTATTTTATAATTAATTTTAATTATTTTATCATTCATTAATTATAATCGATTAATTTTTAATCACAAAATGTTATATTTGTTTTTTCAAACTAATTTTGATTGTTTTATTAATTAATACATCATAATTATATAAATTCATCAAATTGATACATCAAATTATATTAATGAGTAACTTTAATTATAAATTACTCATTTTACAAATATTTGTACTTAATATTTTAATTAATATTATTATTTGATTGTTAAATAATTAATTTTGCTTAAAACTTTGGATTGAATTATTGTTTATCAATTAATCTATTAAAATTTTATAGAGGCGTCCATGGTTAACTTTATAAATTAAATAGAAAGATAATTTATTCCCGTAAAATTCTATTAACATTCCCATGCACAACCAAACACTATCATTCTTGATTCCCAACAATCTTATTCTCTTGCTTTTTATTCCCATGTATCCTTAATTCCTAGGCATCTATAAAACCTTAAACCAAATGACCTCTTATGCACAAAAAGTAGCTTCGCTTTGGCAATCACATAGTTTTCTTTTAGAGTTGGTTGCACAAATAGCAATCAGGCTCAAAATAATAAAAAATATAGTACAAGGAAAAACATATTAGGAATATAGCACAAAATTAGCGCCAGATATCACTGATAGCAGCTATCAGTGATAGTCATATTAGTAAATGACTAAAAAGCCCATGTTTAGCCCGCCATTTCACGCTTCTTCTTCTGATTTTCTCAACTTGAAAGCTATCACTAATAGCAACTATCAGTGAGCTATCAATGGCTACCACTGATAGCTGCTATCAATGATACCTTTAAATTTGAGAAATATTAATACAACCTTAAAATAGTAACACTTGAAATATTAGCTTTCAATTTGCTATCATTCAATAGTGGCTATTATTGATACCCATCAATTAGAATCAAGCTTGAACTATTAACACTTAAGGCCATCAGTGGTTATCAATAGTAGACTTTTATAAGTAGTTATCAACTTTAAAAGGAAACTATCAACTTTCAAAGATTAACATTTAAAGCTATAAGTGATAGAAGTCTATTAATGAGAGGTTTATAAGTGACTATCACTGATATTTACCTAAGTCATATCACTGATGACTCCTGGCTATCACCGATAGCTTTTAGTAGTGGCTATCAATGATAGACTTTCATCAAATGTTATCAACTTTTGTATCATTGATATCATTGATATAAGGATATCACCTAAGTTCTATCATTGATATCACATATATCATGGTTATCGATGATAGTTTCTATCACTGATAACATGCTATTAGAGATAACTTTTGTCATTCATTTTTACCATCAAATAATATGCTATCGTTGATAGCTTCTATCACTGTTAACATGCTATTAATGATAACTTCTAGGCATGTTACTTACACTTTAGATTGAGATTCAACTTTGTTAATTAATTTCACTAAGTTGGCTACCAATGATAGACTTTTATAAATGGCTATTAACTGTGGAAGAAAATCATCAAAGATTAAGCTATCAATGATAAAAAATATTAGTGGTTATTTCTGATAAACTTTTATTAGTAACAATCAATTTTGAAATATTAACACACAAAGCTATTAATGGCTATTATTGAGAAACTATTATCATGATTATCAATAATATAATTCTATCACTGATATCTACCTAAGTTTGATATCATCGTTACATAAATATGACAGATATCTATCTAAGTTCTATCACTAATATCACTAATAATGGATACTACCGACACACAAATATCTAGTGAATTCTATTCTAACATTTCAAAACATGAGTGATAGCCAATGAATTATTCAATCAAGGATATAATTCTTTGAGTGACTAAGGATATGTATATTAGTGGATATGATTGATAGATTTATATTATTATGAAGAAATTGGGAACATGGAAGAAAAATAGGAAAAAGAAAAGTATATTAGTGGCTATCATTGATAGATTTATATTATTACGAGGTGGAGAGATGGAAGAAAAATAGGAAAACGAAAAGGAAAAAAAAATAAAGGACAGAAGAAAATATGAGAAGATTGGGGAGATGGAAGAAAAATTGGGAAAACAAAGTAAAAAAAAAAATAAAGGGAAGAAGAAAATATAAGGAGATTGGGGAGATGAAGAAAATTGGAAAAAGAAAAGAAAAAAGGAAGAAGAAAATATGAGAAGATTGGGGAGCTGGAAGAAAAATTGGAAAAAAAAAGGGGAAAAAAAAGAAAATATGGGGAGAATGGGAGATGGAAGCAAAAGCTAGAAAAAGAAAAGGAAAAAAAAAAAAGAGAAAGGCAAAAGAAAATATGAGAAGATTTGGCTGATGGAAGAAAAATTGGGGAAAAAAAAAAGAGAAGAAGAAAATATAAGGAGATTGGGGAGATGGAAGAAAAATTGGAAAAAGAAAAGAAAAAAAATGGGAAGAAGAAAATGTGAGAAGATTGGGGAGATGAAAGAAAAATTGGAAAAAAAAAAAGGAAACAGAAGAAAATATGAGGAGATTGGGGAGATGGAAAAATATTAGAAAAAGAAAAGAAAAGAAAAGAAAATTTGAAAAGATTGGGAAGATGAGAACAAAAGCTAGAAAATGAAAATGAAAAAAAAAGTTGTGCAAAACAAGGGAGGGCAAAATTGGAAATCACAAAAATTCAAAATTTGGCTAGTCAACATTTGCCATATTTGCAAATATTTTAAAAATGTGCTATATTTGTAGATTTTTCCTCTTATTTTGCTATCTATTACAAATATCCTTTATTTTATTAGTCTAGAGTGATCACCTAGATTAGTATACAAAAGAACATAGACATAAGCATTTGTTTTTACCTTAGATATTGCAAAACTTTTAGAACATTGGATTGTGTTTTTATTAACCTAAGTTCTCATTAACCATAGACATATATGTTTAATGACTTAGACTCCTAAATATGTTTTATATAAGGTTGAATAAGTGTTGAGTCTAATTCACCATGCTGGAGTTTGATTCAAAATTGCAATTGTGAGACATTCTCCAACCAAGGGGTACGCACATATTTGACCCTCTTTTACCATCATCATTTTTAATATGTTTTTCACAAAAACCACCATCTTCCAACTATTTTCCGGTGACATTGCACTTGGATTCTTGAGAAAAGTCTTGATCATTTTAGAATTTTGTTACATTCGATCCCTTTAGCTCGATATCCGGAAGTACCTTTTATATTACTTGTTGATAGTGTGCACTTGCATTGAGGACCAAAGACCATTTACACTTAACAAAACTACACATCAATAGGTAACATCTTGTTCATGCTCATGGGTTGGAGACCTTGTTCGAGTCTTTTAAGTAGCCAACCCGACTAACTCGAACTTTTGGGTTGGTCTAGAAAACTCTCCCGACCCAACCCGTCTACATCATTAACCTTTGCAAGACCCATGGAGGACTTTGAAGGACCTTGAAGGATCCATGAAGGACCTCGAAAAACCAATAAAGGACCTTTGTAGAGCCCATGGAAGACCTATATAGGATCTATGATGTACCTTAGAGGACCACCTATGAGAGAACCTAGATGGGCTTAGAGGACCCATGAGAAACCTAAAAGGGGCTTCAAGGACCTGTTGGGGAGCCTAGAGGGAGCTCAAGGGACCCATTGGGAGTCTAGTGGTAGCTTAGAGAACCGAAAAGGGAACCTAGTGGAGGCTCAAAGGACCCTTGATGGACACAAGACCCATGAAGGACTTATGAGGTGTTTGGGCTAAGAAATTTGGAAGTAGAAAGTTGTTAACTCCATTTCTTTTTTGATCTAAGGAGTTTGTGGATCCCACTTCTAAAAGTACATTAATTTTATACCTTACTAACTCCTTGCACTCTTGGCCCTAGGAGTTTACAACTCATCAAACTTCATAAGTTCATGGAGTTCATGATTCCATCTCTTGCTTCAAACACCCACTTAGGAGTTATGTGAAGGACCATTGAGGAGTTCTGCAAGACCCATGGAGGATTTAGTAGTCCCATAAAGAACCTTGGAGGACCCATGAGTGACCTTTGCGGACCTTAAAGGACTCATGGAAGACCTCTGGGCAATTGAATTGAAACCATCCAGATTCTCAATAGATGATCCATAAAAGAAATTTTGAGGAGTTGAGTAGGTAATGCACTTAAGCATTAGTTACAACCTTGAGTGATGGTAATGTAAATGCTCAATGAATAATGGCTCAATGATTCTAGAAATTTAAGAGGGACAAGTATGAGCCCAAACATAGATTATACATTGTTAGCCTATACAAACGACCAAAGTCATTGGTCAAAGGTATGCCTAAAATCCTTTGCTATTTTTTATTATCGTGTTACTCACAACCCCAAGATTTACTTGAGTGTCGATGTGCGTGGTTTGAAACTATACTAGTGCTCAATTTCTTTTGTCTTATAGGTACTTGGACTATTTTATCTTGAAATACAAATTTACGATCAATCCATTTTTGACATCAACGATGTAATTAAAAAACCATGATGCAAATTTGAATGTAATAAACCTTTTATTTATTTATGCATTTTTTTAAGATTTCACCTCGATGACCCTTTACTCACTTTAGTTCGATGCCCGGTCACACTTAGATTAATAAACTACTTAATTTATATAGTTCACATAGTGCTAGTTAGCATGGACACATCTAATAACTTTTAAATGATAGTTTATTTGACCAAGTTAGTAAAATGATAAATAAAATCAAATTTAAACAATTCATTCATTACATTTATTATTATAAATGCAATGATTAAGTGCAACTTAGATTTAGGGTGTGTTTGAAATATATTTTTAAGTGTTTAATTTTAAAAATAAAACATTTAAAAAAAAATTGGAGTGTTTGACAACCACGTAAAATAGACAATGAGGTGTATTTTAAACAATTTTTATGAAAAGAGTTTAAATAAAAATGAGTTTTTTGAAAAACACTTTTTTCTCTAATCAATTTAAATGGACCTTCTCTCATTTAGCATATAGTAAAAAAAGTAAAAACAATTCATTAATTTTTTTTTATCACATGACAAATTTTTATTGACTAGAAGAAAAAAACTAAACTAAAAAAAATGGATTTTCAGTTTGAATTTAGTATTTTAATGAACTATGCAAAAATCTTGCACTATAAATAAAGAAAAGCACAACAAATTTTTTTAAGATAATATAAAATTTATTTTCTTTCATAGATAAAGTTACAGGTGGATTATAAAATTTCTAATAATAGATAAAGAAACGTTAAGTGTAATGGAAACAGTACAATGATCATAATATTTAGTTCACAATTTAGCTCCGAGCTATTAAATAAGTGAAGTGTATCCATTAGTAAAATTAAGAATTAATTTTACCTATTTTGAATTCATACACGATACAGGGGATCAAGCAAATATATGAGCTCTTTTATTGTGGAACGACAGCCTCAACCTACGACGTCGGATTTAATTTCTATTTAATTCTTAAGTTTCAAAATGTTATATTTTTAGTTTTTAAGTTTTAAGGTTGACATCAATTTAGTCTCTAAATTTCAAAATGTTACAATTTTATCCTTAAAATTTGAGTTTTGTTTTAATATAGTCCATACGTTTCAAGATTTACACATAACCTTGATTTTTCACTAAATATTCACTTTATTTTCTTAGTATTAATGTCAACTATTTTTTTTAAAGCTAATGTCCATTAATTAATTTAAAAATTTATTAAGAACTATAATTAATTAAGTTTCACTATTTTTTAATCACCATTAAAAATAATTTTAAAATGTCACTTCATAATTATTTTAAATGAATTAATTCACATTAATGTTGAAGTGCATATTTAGTAAAAAAAAAAAAATTGAAGTTAAAAATATAAAAATTGAAATTTAAAGACTAAATTGAAACAAAACATAAAATTGGATGGTAAAATTGTAATGATTCGAAATTTATGAATTAATAAGTTAAAAGTTGGAGGTGGAAATGGAAATTAAAGAAAATTGATCAGCATTAGCAAGTTCCAAGAGCTATGGTTGGTTTCAATTTTGATAATGTATTTTTAATCTTCCATTTCTCTCACCTCTGAGATTCTGTCATACCATTTTCTCTATCTGTCTCTCTCTTCTCAAAAACAAAATTATGACATTGGAAAAAAGAAAAAATGGATTTTGAAAATTGAGATTTGTTTTTTGGGTGGAAAAACCTCAAATTTACAATCCTCCTTCAACGTCAAAACCGTTCTTTATCGCCTCCTCTCTTCAATCCCATATTCCAATTCCCTAACACACTATCTCTGATTCTCTTCTCTCTTTTTCTTGTTTCTCTTTTATCTCTTCGCTCTCACAAACCCTATTTTTGTTTCTCTTTCTGTTTTTGATCTACCCTTCTTCAGCATTCATTTCCCTCTACTTTTATGCCCAAAACTTTGTTGTTTCTTCTTCTTCTTCTTCAACGCGTCTCACCTCCATTTTTGATTCGCCCACACTTCCGACATTTTTGGGATTGGTTTAGTTTTTGTGTTTTGGGGTTTCATTATACCGCCCCTTCTGTAAACTACTTCTAGGGTTTCCATTTCTGCCCTCTTTAGGGTTTCCATCCTCCCCTTTTCGTTAGATTAGATTTGGGTGTTTCTTGATTTCCCTCTTTCTTTATTGGGTCTCTGTTTCTTCTTGGAATTTTGATTTTTAACTGGGGGGATCCTGAAATTTTGTTCAACTCTGTTACATGCTTGTTGTTCGGATTGCTTATGCTTTTGGCAATTTTTAACTTCAAACGCGAACGAATCCGGAGGGGAACAAATTGTATCGCGTTTGGTTTTTTCCAGCACTCAAAGTTTCCTTTTTGACTGACAACAGCCTTATCAAAAGGTTTGGGGAAATTCTCAAATTTCAATCTCTTTTTAGTTGCCTTCTTCCCTCTTAGTGTATTTCTTTTTGTACTTGTCGTTTGGTTTGTTTTTGGATAAAGAAGGAAGAGATATAGTTTCTTTTCTTGTGGGGGTCTAATCGTCGTAGTGTTACTTGAGTTGTGGGAAAGTCTAGGCTTGCATGGGCGAACATGAGGGGTGGGCACAGCCACCAAGTGGGCTTTTGCCCAACGGTCTTTTGCCCGATGAGGCAGCTACGGTCATGCGAATGCTTGATTCCGAGAGATGGTCGAAGGCCGAGGAGCGAACTGCCGAGCTTATCGCCTGCATTCAGCCCAATCCACCATCTGAAGAGCGGCGAAATGCTGTTGCAGACTATGTGCAGCGGTTGATCATGAAATGCTTCCCTTGCCAGGTGCAATGGCATTTAAACCCCCACTTTGTTGTTCGCTATAGGGAAATGTGTGTATATATCTCTTATGGCTAATAAGCACTGTAGTTCATCACAACACTCTTTTGAATGTGTTGGTAGTTGTTATTAGGAGTTTGTTTGTCAATATTCATATGCTGTTAAATGATAGCTAGACATTGTGCTGGAAGATCTTATTTAGTTATATTTTTGAAGTAGGGTGTTTGTGCATGTTGCACCAATACCTTGTGTTATATGGATCAGCTCATGAAGGTGATGCGATCTTACCGTTTTCATTAACATTCTTACCAATTACTATTCCTCCGCCCTTTATAAACATACATAGTTTCACGTTTCTGTTTTTTGTCTAATCTTGGTTAAAAGTTAGTCTTCAAGTCATTAATTTTGCATCTCTGTAATAAGTTGCTTTGTAAGATGAAACAGAGGAATAATGTCATTCTGTATGTCGGGAAAAGAAAATGTGCTTTATTAATATTTAAACGTCAAAACAGTTGCACTTGGGGAAAGGAGAATTTTGGACTTGACTTTGAAAATGGATAATTGAGCTTCCACGATCGTCCTTTTTTTTTAATTTTTTTTTTTAATCTTCTTGATATTGGAGGGCAAGTGTCTTGCCTTTCTGTCCTTTCTTACCTATGCCTGTCTTTGCATGCCTCGTCTAATAAAAAAATATGAGTAATTATGTTTCATTTTGTTACGTCATGATCTTTGTTTCCATTCCCCAGTTACTGATAATTGCAAAATTTTTACAAGATGTTATGCTTTCTATTCCATCTGTTATTTTTGCTCAAATTATGACTACAATGTGCAGGTGTTCACCTTTGGGTCTGTTCCCCTGAAAACATATTTGCCTGATGGAGACATTGACTTAACAGCATTTAGCAAGAATCAAAATTTGAAGGAGACATGGGCCCATCAGGTTCGAGATATGCTTGAAAGTGAGGAGAAGAATGAGAATGCTGAATTTCGTGTAAAAGAAGTTCAATACATTAAAGCTGAGGTTGGTCCCCTCTCACATAAATATTACCCCTTATGGACTTATCTTAGTATTCTTATTTCTTGTCTGCTTCCAACTTTATTCTATTACTAATTTATTTTACTTAGACAGAAGAGAACATTTATGTAGTTTTAGAACACAATGAGGCATTTCCAGCCTTCTAAAATATTGAAATATTATTTGTTATAGTGTTAAAGCATGTAGTTTACCCGTGCTTATCCTCATGAAAACACATTATTACACAATTTTATCTTATTCCTTCTGCTGATGAAATAATCCTAGTTGAAGAAAATGTCACGATTTATAAGTAGGGAATAGTTACTAGTCAATAAGTGATTATATAATACTTTTGGGAGACGGTCTTCTTTCTCATTTCCTTTCTTTCAGTCTTAAATTTATTTATTACTACATAATCTTCACAGTTCACAAGGAGATCCATGTAACTTGATAGGGCTTTTATGTTGATTTACAATCTAATGTTCTATTGTCATATTTCGTAACCTAGCAGATGCTTTAGATGTTTCTGTTGATGTTCTAGCATGTTTGGGTCTCTTCATTAACATAAACATGGGTTAAGAGGGTGTTATGTTTTTGTGTTGTTATACCATGGTATTTATGGACATGTATTGAGCCATTGGTTGTCTTAGGTTCTTCTCTTAACAATTATAGTTATCTCCTATGACTATTAGTTTTAAAGTAGGAATTTCTAATATTTTTTTCACTAGCTAGCTTCCATTTGTTATATTGTTACTACTACCTATACACTTTTAGCCCTGGGTGATATTTCACATGAATTATAATGTTAATGCTTAATGTCTTATATTATATCTATACATTTTGCAGGTCAAGATAATTAAGTGCCTGGTGGAAAATATAGTTGTAGACATCTCATTCGATCAACTAGGGGGATTGTGCACCCTTTGTTTTCTGGAGGAGGTGAGTAGTGCTTCCTTACTAGCCCTGCTCTTAATCCCTTTCAACAGCTATAGGTATAACTTTTTAGAATGATACTCATATAATCACTTCTTCAACTGGTCATATTTCTTTTTGTTTCATAGGTTGATCATCTAATAAACCAAAACCACTTATTCAAGCGTAGTATTATACTGATCAAAGCTTGGTGCTATTATGAGAGTCGGATATTGGGTGCACACCATGGACTTATATCTACTTATGCCTTGGAAACCTTGGTCCTCTACATATTTCACGTGTTTAACAATTCCTTTGCTGGTCCCCTTGAGGTTACTACTACTTCTACTCTCTTCTTTCATTTGTTTTTTAGGTCTTATCCTTATACCAATCCACGCAAGCGTTTGTTTGGTGTTACAGGTTCTTTATCGGTTTTTAGAGTTCTTTAGCAAGTTTGACTGGGATAATTTTTGTGTTAGCCTATGGGGTCCTGTACCTATTAGTTCCCTACCAGATGTGACAGGTTTGTTGCAATCTAGATAAATTAATAGTTTTTCTATCGATAAATATTTCTGTTTGTCGGGGAATAACCTCTGTTTAATATGTTTGGGATTTCTACAGCTGAACCTCCGCGTAAAGATGGTGGTGAGTTACTTCTCAGCAAATTATTCCTTGAAGCATGCAGTGCAGTATATGCTGTTTTTCCTGGGGGCCAAGAAAATCAAGGGCAGCCTTTTGTTTCTAAACATTTTAATGTAATAGATCCTTTGCGTGTTAACAACAACCTTGGGCGTAGTGTAAGTAAAGGTATATAAATTTAAAATTTTTGAGCTTTTGTTACCAATCTGTTCTCAATAGTGTAGAAATAATTATTTCTTATAGTAAGCTAGTAATGGTACCATTGAAAAAAATAATTTAATCATGGGCAGTAGTTTCTAGTTTCTAGTTGCTAGTTTCTGACTGACGGATAGTATTTCTAGGCATTACGTGCTATTTAATGTTGAGAATTGGCTCCGACTTAATCTCCATACTTAAATTTTTTAGTGTTTCATTTGTTTGATTTTGACTTGACCAGTTTCCACTGTTTTCCAATAGCAACTTTTTGTCCTTCTTAAAAGGAATTTCTTATTACAGCTTTCCAGGTAGAGATATTTAATCATTTGGGATTAGGAGGCTTTTAAGAAGGGTTTCATATCTGTTCTAATTTAAGTTAGAAGGTTGATATTATGATAGGCATTAATGATGAGGTTGCCGTTAATTAGAAAGATTGAGGTGAACCAAGCACCGTATCAAACTTGCTAGGCTAATTTGAGAATGCATCTTCTCTCTTCAACATGTACTCCCACAAAATCCTTCTTCCCTCATTCTTACCACCCTCCCTTCACATACACACAGTCTTCTATCATGAATTTTATGATACATATTCCCTTTTTTACCTCTCCTCATACATTCACTATTGTAGGCCTAATACATTGGTGCTGGTTTTCTGTGTTTGACGATATATTTGGCATTGGTGATAGTAAACATAGAACTGTCCTTTCAAATGATTAAGCAATATTTTAACGGGTCTGCGTGGTGATTGGATTCCCTCATTCCCATCCTTGTGGTGAATGGATTTATGAAACTTTATTTTTGCTCAAGTGCATCATGTTTATCAATAAAATGCATGGTTCTTCTGCTGCATGCTTTGTTTTGTAATTGTTGGCAGCAACTTCAATTGTGGTACATGTGTTACCCAGGTAACTTCTTCAGGATACGCAGTGCATTTGCATTTGGAGCTAAAAGATTGGCAAGATTGTTTGAGTGCCCCAGAGAAGATATTCTCGTAGAACTGAATCAATTTTTTTTGAACACTTGGGAGAGACATGGTAGTGGACAACGTCCTGATGTTCCAAAAACTGACTTGAAGTACCTGAGATTATCAAATTCAGAGTACTTACATGGTTCTGAGAATCTCAAAAATAAATCGAACAGCAAAAGAAATGAGAACTCATCTGTTCGTGAAACCCAAGATGTTGGGTCCCATGGCTCTCATACTGCGAACTCAGTCCAAGGTAATTCTCCCTTGGAAAGTGCTTCTAGGAATGACACTTCTACAACTTCTCGTAGTCAAGCACAAAGGAGTTCTGGCAGCTCAAACAACTCAAGGTCCTCTGATCATAGTAGGAAAGAAACGAACTACAATCACGGTAACCTTGTAGATAGAAGTCAGAGATATTCTAAACCTGAGAACCATGTGAATGATGTACAGGGAAGGTTTCTGTTTGCAAGGACACGTTCTAGCCCAGAGCTGACTGACACCTACGGTGAAGTTTCATCTCCATCAAGGCGTAACAGAGTTCCTGAAAGTTCGAAAGCCCATTCTAACAGGACAGATGCCAACAGGAGAAAGAACCTAGAATCTGATAATGTGGAAACCCACTTGAGATCTTCAACTGACGAACCATCAATTGTTAGACTTATCCCAACCCGTCAGAGCATTGATGCAACTGGTGATTCCAACAGTGGTTCCAATAGTTACCAGGATGAGTCTGGCCCTGGGACGGTTGGTGAGGATTTTGCTTCTATTTCAGGAACATTAGCAATGCATCAGGAGGAGCAAGATCTTGTTAACTTGATGGCATCATCTTCGACCCATAATTTTAATGGACAGGTTCATCTGCCACTGAATTTGACGACAGGTCACCTACCTCTTCCATTACCTTCTTCTGTTTTAGCGCCTATGGGCTATGCTCCAAGGAACTTGGGAGGAATGGTACCCACCAATATTCCCTTGATTGAGACTCCTTGGAGCGCAAATATGCATTTTCCACAAGGATTTGTTCCTTCTCCGTTGACTCACTATTTCCCTGGCATGGGATTGACAACAAGTTCAGAAGATGGCATTGAGTCAGGCAATGAAAATTTTAGTTCTGTAGAAATGAATTCAAGAGAGGGTGATCAAGACTTTTGGCATGAGCAAGATAGGAATTCTACTGCTGGGTTTGACCATGACAATGGGGGATTTGAAGCGCCTCAGTCGGATGATAAGCAACAGTCCACTTCTGGAGGTTTTAACTTTATTCCTTCATCCCGAATGTCTGTATCTGGGAGTACTACTGTTGCTCATAAAAAGCATGCCAAAGAAAATCGGGTTGCAGTGAAGGATGGGAATGCAAATGCTTATCAAGATGACAGAGAGAATGAAGCATGTTATGATGACAGACCGTCATCTTTTAGGCCCACTACTGGTGTCGCACACACTAGTGGCCTAAGAAACAAGACCACCACTGAAAGTTCCTGGGATGAGTTATCGTCAAGAGTCTCAAAATCATCTAGGGAGAAACGGGGATGGAAGTCAAATACCTTTGACCTGTCATCTTATGGGAAAGGCAAAAATGTTTCTGAACATTCATCTAATGTGACTGATGAAGATAGCAGAGATTGGAATCACCTACCTAGTGTGGGTACTGAATTGGCTGAAATAAGTGCTGGACCTCAATCAGTAGCATCCATGCATGCTACAAGGCATCAAATTACTGGACTTGAACCACCTCATACAGCTGGGTCAGATCCACTAATACCTCTTGCTCCTGTGCTCTTGGGACCAGGTTCTAGGCAAAGAGCTGTTGATAATTCTGGGGTGGTTCCTTTTGCATTTTATCCGACGGGGCCACCTGTCCCCTTTGTTACAATGCTTCCAGTATATAATTTCCCATCAGAGACAGGAACTTCAGATGCTTCAACTAGTCACTTCAGCGAGGACTCCTTGGATAATGCTGATTCTTCTCAGAGTACTGATTTGTCTGAAGGACATAATAAGTCTGATGTATTAGTCCTCACCAATCCTATGAGAGGGTCTTCCTTTATTGAATCTTTAGAACCCAAACCTGACATTCTTAATAGTGATTTTGCTAGTCATTGGCAAAATTTGCAATATGGGCGGTTTTGCCAAAATTCTCGGCATCCATCACCTGTGATTTATCCTTCACCCGTTGTTGTACCTCCTGTCTACCTACAGGGTCGTTTTCCATGGGATGGGCCTGGAAGACCTCTTTCGGCCAACATGAATTTATTTACTCTGGGTTATGGGTCTCGTTTAGTCCCTGTTGCTCCTCTCCAATCTGTTTCGAATAGGCCTAATATATATCAGCATTACATCGATGAAATGCCTAGACATCGCAGTGGGACTGGAACATACTTGCCAAATCCTGTAAGAAAACTGCTTCTGCTCTTATTTAACGATTTGTTTGGTTCCACTTATTATTAACAATTTGTTTGGTTCAGCTACTATATGAAGACAGTTGCTAAATCTGTCTAATACTTGGATATTAAACTCCTATCTTGCGGCTTATTTATTTATCAAATATGGAAATAATGTACACTTGTTACATGTTTCCTCACGTTATGGTATTTGTCATTTGAGTAGTTACTAATGAAACAGTATTTCTGCATGTCATACATTTATCTTTCATTTTCTGTAGTTTTGATGGTTCACTGAGACACCTGCCCCGTTTCTTTCCTATTGTTATGTTCCAAAGAAGTGTATCTAGAAATAAAGTAGAAAGAAAACTTTAATTTTTATTAGCTGGTTACATGTTTTTCCTCTGTTTCCCTTTTCTTTATATTCTCTGATTGAAATTTCTGCATTTTTGTTTCAAAACAGTTTCTTACTGTGTGTTTTCTGTTCAATTGTTAAAATTGATAAGGTGGTTCCTTGCTTTCTAAATGGTTTGCGTTAAACCTAGCAGGTTATTCGTCCTTCTCTAGATTCTTACTTTGCTTCTTTTACTTTGTTTTAGAAGGCTTCAGCGCGAGAACGGCAGAATGCTAGACGAGGAAACTTCAGCTATGATAGAAGTGATAGTCATGGCGAAAGAGATGGGAACTGGAACATCAATTCAAAATCACGAGCTTCTGGTCGTCGTGGCCAAGTTGACAAGCCAAATTCCAGGTTAGACCGCTTGTCTGCTAGTGAGAGTCGAGTTGAAAGGGCTTGGAGCTCACATAGACATGACTCCTTGCCTTACCAATCCCAGAATGGCCCGATCCGCTCAAACTCCACACAGAGTGGTTCTACTAGTATGGCTTATGGGATGTATCCGCTACCAGGCATGAATCCAGGCGTGGTGTCTTCTAATGGACCTTCCATACCCTCTGTTGTGATGCTTTATCCTTTGGATCATAATGGCGGGTATGGCTCACCTGCAGAACAGCTTGAGTTTGGATCTCTTGGACCTGTAGGTTTTGCTAATCTAAACGATGTGTCGCAAATGAACGAGGGAAGCAGAATGAGCAGAGCATTTGAGGATCAAAGATTTCATGGTAGTTCAAATCAACGCACTCCTCTTGAAGAACCTCCTTCACCTCATCTTCAGAGGTAGCCTTAGCTTAATTTCCTTCACGACCGTACTATTTTCCAAGATAGGAAAGCATCAACTGAAAAGAAGATACATCATGACTGTCGAGCTGTGTCGGTTGAATTGTTCGATTCTACTAGCAGCTGGCAGCATCTCCCGAGCCGTAGCCATGCACACCATTTAACTCAACTCCTAAGTGAGCAAATATGCATCAAGAACACATCCCCCAACTCTTTGCACTATTTCTCCTCCTATTTCTCCTCCCAAGGGCATGGACATTTGGGAATTTGGTTTTATTTTGGCAAACAAGGGTGGAGGAACTTTTGGTCGAGATGAGGTTTGTTCTGCCAATTGCATTTTGAACCAGGGAGGAGGTCTCTGAAAGGTCATTTATCCTTGTGTCATAAAGTGGTTTTGAAAAAAAAATGTTCTAATGGAGAAATCAAAGGAGTGCAGTAGTTTGTATGTATATTAAAGAGCAGAATCCATCCCATTTAGAGGGACAGAAAGTGGCAGTGAAGGAAGGAAGGAAGGAAGGAAGGAAGGAGGTCGCGGGTCTCGGACGATTAGAAGAAGATGCTCATTTTATGGTTTAGATACGTTTATAACTAATCAAGTTAGAAAGTAGAAATCATTTGGGTTGGAATTTGGGGTGTTTTCCCCCATGTCATTACAACACGATTTGTTTCCATGGAATTCTGTCACAAAAATACATTACAACAATTAGGGGTTCCCAATTTAGAGTCTCACTTCACTTTGTAATAGCCTCTTTTTTCTTTCTTATTTTACAAACTCCTAAACTCCTTCCTTTGCACATTATATTACGACTTTGACAGAATAGCAATGACAGCAGCATCAATAGCAGCGTTAAACTGCAATTTCTTCTTCACATCCTTTTTCAAAATCTTTAATTTTAAGCACAAATTCTAGGTATACTTTATGACAATAATCATTAGTATTTATGGAAGCAGTGCTTTGTTATCTCTGATTTATCTTTGTGAAATGAGATTTTGCAACTTTGCAGCCACCCGCCAGTGACAGTCAAGGGCCTGTTTTATTAAGACCATTAGTTTTTCTTTTTATTTTGTCTCGTGTTATACGTTTTGGTTTTGGTTTCAATTTAGACTCATTCTAGAATCTAGGTTTTAAAATGTTACAATCTTATCTTTAAAATCTAAATTTTGTTCAATTTTGTCTGGAGGTTTTAAGATTTACACTTATAACTACGACTTTTCATAAAAACTCAGTTTTATTCTTTAGCATTAATGTATATTGATCAAGTCAAATGAATTAGGGATGTTTTCAAATATAGCAAAATCTGTTAAAATATTTATAAATATATGTCTATCACTGATGAATTCATTGAGTGACAAACACTGATATTGTTGTCTATCACTAATAGATAACATGTTACTATATTTGTAAATATTTTCAACAATTTTGTCATTAAAAACAATTATCCAAGGAATTGAGAGAATTATAATTAATTAAAGTTTTACTATTTTTCATTACTATTAAAATTAAATTTAAAATTTCACTTTATTATTTTTAAAGTTAATGAATAATAATTAATGAAAATGACTAAAATTGAGCATTTAATGAAAAATTGTAAGGTAAAATTTGAGACCTAGGGACCAAATTAAAACAAAACTCAAATTTCAAGTGTAAAGTTGCAACATTCTAAAATATGAGAACTAAATTGAAACTAAACTCTAGAGTGACCAAAGAATCAGTATGTCGATTGGTAGACCTATTGATATGGGTTAATTTCACATCAAAAATTTAAAAACTAAATGTGAAACATTCTTGAAACCTAAGGACCATATGGATATAAATCCAAAACCTAGAGACTAAAAGGATAACTATCCTTTATGTATTACTAAATATTAAACGATGGACAATATATGAATATTAGAAATGGCACCTTTTATGAGTTTGATGATCATTAGTATACCACCATTTTAACGGATTTATTTTCTATAACAATGAACTGATTGGAAATGAGTTTATTATTTATTTATTTTTAATTTTTAAATTTTAGAAAAATTATAGTTGAATTTTCATCTTATTTCATCAGAATTTTTATATGGACAACTTTTAACGTTAAACTTTACGGATCAAGTTACCATCTTCTTATATTTAGTATTTATTTATTTATTATTAGTATTGCTGCTTTTTGAGTTCAAGAGTATTTAAGCAGATAATAGCATATGACTTAACTAATTGAGTTACTCTTGCATTGAAATTCCAAATTAGGTTTTCGAATTTTCAATTTCTTCAGTTTAACATTTATATGACATGCTATATATGTTATTTAAAGATTATACAATGAGTTGATTTTTGTAGTTCCCTAAAGTGACATAAATGTTGAATTGATGAAGTTAATAATATAGATTTATTGAACATAGAATTAGAAGTCTAAAATTTATTGAAATCTTTTTAAGTATAGAGATGGAAAAGAAATTAACCCATATTTGTTGTCAATAGATTCAGTTCTAAATGTTAAATGACCAAATTATATAAATTTTTCGTCAAATTGAGCTTAGCTAAATGGTAGTTGACATGAGTTTCTTCTCTTGAGGTTGAAAATTTGATCTCTCACCCCAGTTGTTAATACTAAAAAAATATATATAAATTGATCATGATAGTTTTTTTAGGGTGTACTTGTTATTGCAGTACATTTACATTTCATTTTGGTCAATACAATTAGGTTTGCAGTGCCTTTAAACTTTTTAAATAGTAATGGTCAGTTTGTGTGCACTACTATACTTTTGACTAGGATATTGTGGCTACAACATTGAGTTAGCAAATGGCAAACCTTAATATAACTATAAATAGACTTTTCAAATAACTTGAATTTGTTGAATATGATGGTAACCGGCTAAGGGCATGTTTGATAGTGATTTTGGAATGGCCAAAATCACTTTTGACATGCCTAAATTACTTTTCTTCTAAACTTGTGATGTTTGGCAATGATGAGAAAGTGATTTTGTCACATAACATGATTTTCTATCGATCACTTGGGATGTAAAGTGATTTTTGTTGGGTGATTTGTGAGTGATTTTATCTATTTAAAAAGACAATTATTTTATATTAAAAAAATAGCAATATTTGGGTGATGCACTCATCTCTATGCATTCCACTCTTATCACACATAAAAAATAATTAAAATATTTTAAGAAAGATATAAAAAGAATTTGCCACGTGACAGATTATGATTGAACAATTTGGTGGGATACACAAAAATAAGTGTAGTCTGGGATGCATTTAAAGTATTTTTAAAAAAAAAAATTATTTTCATATTTCACTTTATTTTGTTCCAACATTTTTAGAAAAACTGAAATTTTCTTTTATTGACCATTAACTTCTTCCTAATTTTTTATAATCTTTACCTCTAATTTTATTCTATTTTGGAAACTATCATTTTTCTCTTAGTTTAAATTTTCTTCTTCTTCTTCTTTTTGAAAATTTTCTCTCTTTAACTTTTATTTCTTTTTATATAATTCTCTCCGTCTCTATTTTTTTCAATCTCAAATGTAACCAATCTCAAATGTAATGAATTATGATGGTATGAAAATTATGTTTATAAGTGTAAAATTGAGCATTGAATAAATTTTGAATTACAAGAGTATGTTCGAGAGTGATTTTAGCATGACCAAAATGACTTTTGTCATTTCCAAAATCACGTTTAATTCAAATATTGATGTTTGACAAATGTTAAAATTAATTTTAGAAAGAACTAAAGTCTTAAAAAATTTGTTGAGAGGTGATTCTTGGTAGGATGATTGACTTACAACCACTCCAAAAATTTCTCCTCATTTCATTCATTTATTAAAATACTAAACTTGTAGTTCTATCAACTAATTTCTCAAATAGAAAATGTCCTTTCTAAGTGATATGATAATTCTAAAATTACTTTTGAAATTTAAGTCAATTCTACCTAAACTCTTTTTAGAGAATCACTACTTCAACTATTACTCTCAACCATGCACTAAAGAGATGTTTCCAAATGATTTTAAACATTTTAAAATCACTCCTAGCCATGTACTAAATAGAAGTAGCTAGGCCAAACTTCTCTCCAACCATATTAATATATACCATCAACATTCTAACATTGACATGTAGAGAAGGTTAAAGATAGCTCATGGTGCATGCTTGATCTTATCAATGGAGTTTCACAATTCCAACTGGACCTATTACATGACCCAAGGCCAAGAAGATGAAGTAAGCTTTTGTTCTTCATATGCAAAGTTGGACAGTGTCGGTTCAACTTCCAAGTTCCATTTCATGCGTTTTGGAGCTTTCAAGATTGAAGTTAGGGCATGGAGATTCCATTAATAATGCTTCAGTTTTACTAGTACCTTGAAGACACTATCTATTTTCCAAGTTCCATAAACACTTTTAATTCATTTTAAGCTTTTTAAGTGTTAAATTTAAGTCTAGGCGATTAATTGTAGGGGTTAAGTTCAAGTTTAGACGATTAGTTGATGTTGAATTTTGGAAGAAATATCTCATAGAGTTAAATCTCTCTCAAGCTTTTATGCTTTTTTTTGTATGGTTGTGTTTAGAAAGCATTCTTAGAATTTTTAATCTAGTTTGATCAATGAGATTGTAGAGAGCTCGAATTTTTGAAGATAGTAACAAGATCTCATTTTCTTCTTATTCCAAGCCAAATATGTATAACTTTCTTAGAGTCGTTTATCAATCTGTTATTGAGAGTTATTATTATTATTATAATTGTGGGGTTGAGGAGTTCTCAAACGTAATTGAGATAGTTACTTTATTAATTCTGTATCATAGCCTAGATTGAGTCTTTGTGGCCTACTGTAGAATTGATTTTTTCTTTCTTTCTTCCTTCCATTGGTACATTTAATTTTCAATTTTGCATATTCACTTCCATGTTCCCATTTCAAATGGTCCTTTATCTATTTATTCTAATCTCTTTTCCATCTTATAGATCACATTCGGATTTTGAAAAAAAAAAAAATAATAATAATAGAAAAAAATGCCAGGAATTGCTTACAACATTATTATGCAAATTTGGTGTCTGATCTTTGATATCCGAACCAATAACGAATTGGTTCAAAGATCAAACACCAATATGATATAATTATGATTATCTCTATTTTCTATCAATTATTAGATCATTTGCACATTCGTTTGAATAGATAATCAGTTTCTAATCATATTTTGCTGAAAACTGTTCAAATTTAGAAATGGTTGAATTTGTTTCGTCTCTTTCGCATTCAAACTCTATGCAAATGACTGAATTTGATTATGAAACAAAAGTTTAGAACCAACATTTAACTTACTCGGTGTCCCAACTTATTTAAAGTCAAACCAGTTGGAATGAGTGTCTGTCATTCAATGGCTCATCAACAAATATATATATATATATTTTCCCTCCAATTACTTTATCTTTTTTGTATAACTATTTTACAAAAGACCTATAAGAATAAATACTTTTTCTTCCCTTTATGGAAAGATACATTCTTGTATGCATTTACAGAGGTGATTTACAAGATGATTACCAAGCTGAAAAGTGAGCCATCCATCTACACAAGCAAGGCAGAGCTCATGGAAAATGGTCTTCTCTTAAACACCTGTCATTATCTCATTGGACAGCAAACTACTATTATTGTCCAAATTTCCATCATGGCTCCATAACTCTGGAGATGGTGAAGCAAGTAATGGCCATAACAATTTCCTCTGCTTTCTGACTTTTTCAACATTCATCTTTGTTTGTTGTTTAAGAACCCCATTCAAAGCCTTGAGATAGAAACTTGAGTCATGGTCTCTTAAAATGGTGCCCTCTGACCCATAAGCTGTAGGGTCACTGAGTGTCTCAAGTGGATGAGGGCAATTTAGAAAAGCCCTAAGGAGGCCTTTGGAGTATCCATTTTGGGTTTTATCCAAAGTATAGAGGGCACTTCCTTGAGGGAGCATAGGATGAGGGGGAGATGACATCTCATCAGGTTGCAAAATGAATAGCTTACCCAATGGAGAGTATAGTAATTTCTGCATAAACACAAATATAAAAAAGAGTAAATTTGAAATTTGAAACCAGCTACACATTCGGTATAATTTAACCAAAAACTTAGAACTTAAGGATACAGTTGTTCAACCTATAGAATAAATCTTGTTCAAGTAAGGTCATAATTTAACCTAAAACTCGACAGAATGTAATGAAATATCACTTATGCCAAAAACTCTATACAGTTGAATAGAAAGCAGATCCTAAGAATGCTTACACTTTTGTTGAGGCAAGAATGTGACCCAAACGATCCACTCAGCCGCTTGAGTACAGCAGCGACATGGTTCGGATAGTTGCAAGAGAAGGCCCTTGGAACGATATCTCGATGCATTATGATGCAATGGATATCGTCTTCATCCAAACCCAATTCATTTAGAATCTTGTGTCCACCACAGAACACAAATGGAGAGCCAAAAGTGACCACTGGTTTAAGCATAGTAGGTTTGACAATCCCATTCTTTAGTAGCATCAAGTGCACCAAGAGGGAAAGACTGCCTCCAAGAGAATGGCCAGTAAACTGAAACTTTGCATGAGCTCCATATTTTTTCAAATGGTCTATAATTTCTGGCATGAATTGCTTGTATATTCCCTTTGCAGCTTCATATATTCCTCTATGGACAAGCACATCTGTCCCCTACATTAAGTTCATTTTTAATTACAAAACTTCAAGTAGTTTTCACTTCTGAGTTAGCAAATAGAGGCCATGCTTTACCTCAAATTTGGTAGGCTCGAAAAAAAGATTTGCTTGCCAAGATGCCAAGGAATCCGATCCCTGTATTTCAGACAAACTAATAGGTTAAATTATAAGTTTGGTCTCTAAACTTTTTTGGTTGGGCCTACTATTTCCACTATACTTCAAAAAGTTTCCATTGGTTTTCAAACTTTCAAGCTTCTATCTATTTAGGTTCCTATACATTAAAAAGATTCTAGTGGGCCCTTAAACGGTCAATATTGTATCCAGTAGATCTTTATCATTAACTTAGTTACTTTAACATTCATGCCATCAACCACTTGAACCTACCCAAAATCAACTTATCATATAATCCTTGGATAATAAAATCGACTCGTTCAAATGTTAAATTGACGAAGTTAGTAACAAAGACTTAAAATATAAGAACCTATAAGAAACTTCTTAAATTATATAAACTGGATAGACCAACCTTAAAAGTTCATGAATCTACAAGAAAAAACCCTCAAAGTGAATAGATTGGAGGAAGCACCTGAATAATGAAGCATCGGGTCAAGGTGTGAGTATCGTCACAAACAAACCATTCACAAGGAGAAGAGTGAAGAGATTGGAGGTCTTTTGCAGTCTCCTGTTTCTGCACCTCCTCAGCAGCAACCACAGCAGTCATTGTTGAAGCTGCGACATAGGCAGCCACCTCGGGATTATATGCCCGAGTCAAACTCTCTCCCTTTTCTTGTGATTCCAAAGGATGGGATGAAGGATTCTTGGCTCTTGAGTGAACATATGATGCAGCTGTCGCAGCAATCTCATATGCAACAGTTGTGGGGATTTGTTGTGTCCTCTCCAGCTCCAAGGCTTCCGCTGAACAAGATTCGCCAACATTGAAGGCCTCATCAGAAATACAAGTTGAGTGCTGATTCAGTTTTTCTTTGATATTAATGGCTGCAGCATCTGCTTTCTTGCGCAAGGAGGATGTAACAAATTGCAGACCATGGTATATTTCTAAATCCTCTGCCTGTAATTAAAATAATGGCATTCAATGGATACTAAAATACACTTTGACATTGCAATCTAAGACTAAGCTACAAAGCACAGGCACTTTAGTTATAGTTTGGATAATGTGTCCATGTCCCACATATGACCGACACTCCAATATTTGAATACTCGTTGAACACACAATAAACATGATTCAAACACTAATCGTATAAACTGAATGAGTATGACACTTGTTAGGCACATATCAAACACTTTGTTATGCATAATCAATAGACATAAGTAGTAATATACAAGAATAAAAATAAATCTTGGGAATGAAATGTATAGAACTTGTTTCTTCAAGCATACAAATGAATAAGCTTATCGACTTAAATTTCCTTCAGACATAAAAGTGATATATGTATAATTGTATAATTTAATAACTGTTTCCAGAAAATAACAAGTCACCATGTCTGTGTCTCTGTGGCAAAAAGATGCAAATGGCCGGACTAGTACCTTTATTTTTGGTATAACGTATGCCATGTTTGACAGGAAAGCCAGCTGAGAAAACACCTTGGTATCAGACAATGGAACCTGGATTAAAAATCTTGAAAATGATTCAGTATCAAAAGTAAGCCCTTCTTCATCTTCAGAGTCATAATAATCCACTTCACAGCCACCATTATCTCCACCACATAAACTCTCAGCGGATTCATGATCTGCATAAAGATCATTCTCAACACCTCCTTTTTGCTGCTTTTTCCGCCAACGACTTCGAATCTCCAACAATCTCTCAATCCAGTTTGCTCTCTTTGTCACCTCCTCTTCACTACTGAGATCCTTCGTGGTCTCCTCCATGTCAAACAAAAATGATTTGACTGCATTAGGAAGAAAAGACCCCGAAAATTTCAAAGGAAAAATCCCCATTCCCATAGAGTTGTTATTGTTTTTTTTTGGCTTTGGCTGTGTTGAAGTAGCATGAATTTTGTTTGCAGAGTAACAAATCTGGTTATCAGAATAAGATCTTTTGATGCAAGCTCGTTCTCTGATGTCCTTGCTCGAGTGCGAACGATGAAGCCCGTTATATTCTTTGAAGATCATGTCTTTTGTCATTGTAGCGGCTGGAGAATTGCCAATAGCCACTGAAGTACAAGCCATAACGACTCTTGAAGAACTGTCAGTTGATGGACCAAAGAAACTATTTGTGTTTATTAGATCCTCTTCACAACAAGGGATTCCTGAAAAAGGAAGGCAAAGAAGCCATGTCAATAAGAGAGAGAGAGAGAGAGAGAGAGAGAGAGAGAGATGCAATGTCAAGGAAGCTGAAAATTTTAAACAATCTCAAACTGTATTGATCTTATATGAAGAGGTTATATAGATATGAGAAAGAATTTAATAATCAATCAGATCTTTGGTTTGTCCGTTTGGTCCTTAGAAATGGAAACTGATGATCCCATTTCAATGGAGCAGTGATCTTCTTGTTAGTAACGAAAATAAATTGAACCCGAATAATTGTAAAATCTACACGTAATTGTTGAATTTATGTATAAGAGAGAGGTGATTGAATTAGAATTAATATGTTAAGTAGAAAAGGATAAGTGGGTTTCACACCAATACCAAAGACAGCTAAACTCCAAATCCTGTTGCTAACACCTATGTTTAAATTCATCCGTTTACAAAACAAATGTAAAATCAACATAGAATACTTCAAATTTTTTACTACCAAAAAAGACCGGACTGTTTTGGATATTCCCATTGTTACTCAGTTCACTATGCAAGAAAGCATCTCATCTTAGCAATATACTTCCGATTTGAAAGACTTGAAAGAACATATATAAAATACTAACTACACTATTGAGGTGCATCTCCCTTTCCAGTGGTCCAGAAGACAAAACGCGACGACACGTTAAATAATATGAGTGGAGGCAAAGAATGTTGGAACAGCCGTTTCAACTCTCAATGCTCAAGTACAAGTAGAGAAGACCATGAGACTATAAAAGCATAGTTAAAAAGACTTGAACGAATGTATAGATATTGTCTATACTAACAAAGTGCATCTTTCTTTTCAGTAACTTATGAGACAAAGCAGCATTAATTATGCAAGAGCAAGGGAAACCAAACCACATTCGAATGATCCTCAAGAACAATTTTCAGTCACGAAATCTGAAGTAGCTCAAGTAAAGTAGAGGGCATCCTGAGAGTCTGCAAAAATTGTATAGATACTACCCTATGCTAAGAAGGTGCATGCCCATGAGACAAATGTGGGCGACGAACAAAGCATGTTGAAACGATTCTCGAGCGTGAAAGTAACTCAAGTGAAGTATACAGGGGAATGCCGAAACCGAATCGTGTAAAACGAAGGAAGGAGAGGAGAGAGGGTGATGAACAATGTAAAGGTTTCAAATCAGAATCAAGAAGCAGTCGCCTCAACTACTTCCCTCGAAACTATCGATCTTAAATTAATTTCCAACAAGTAAAAATACCGACATTGTTGAAAACAGAGGCTTTTCAGCCTCACAAACTCCAATATTAGACAATTCAAACCGATAATAGCAAAGTAACGCAACCCCATATAAATCGATCAAACAAACTTCACATAAATGCAAACTAAAAACTTGCGAAAAAGAAGTGAAACAATAGATTGAAATGTAGAACATATATCAAACCTGGATTCCTCGACAATCTGATGGCTCCACTATGATTCCAACAGAATGAAAATGCAGCCCAGAGAGAAAGGATTTGAGTTGGCGGTGAATAGGAACAGAAATTGAATGAAGAGAAAATTATGATTCCGGGGATCACAGGCCGTATTCAGAGTGTGTTTTAGTTATATGTATATTTATATTTTGGTGGGTTCGTGTCGAATGTATATGAATGTTGTTGACAGAGAAGAGAGATGGCGTTTTGCGGTTGCTGTAACTCTCTTTTTGGGATCCCATTGTTTTATACACACATTCGAGTGAAGAAGAAGCAACAATGGACAACTTCCTTCTTTTTTTTTTTTTTTTTTGAAACATCATTCAAATAGCAAATAATAATTAAATAGAAAAAAAAAAAAAAAAAAAAACCAGACAATTGCAAATTAATTCATTCTCTCATTTTTCTTACAAAAATAAAATAAAAATAATTCAATTAAAACTTTTTTTTTGTTGACACATGATACAGGCTACACTCAAATTTTTTTATAAAAAAATAATTGCATGAAATTAGATCCAACGCCTAATTATTGCTCAATTTAATAAACACATATTCAAATTAGCTACATTATCATAATCTCCTTTAATAATTAATGAAAGAAACTAACTTTTAAAAATGGATGACATGATAATTAATTAAAAGGAAGAAAGAAAAAATATTTAGAGTCATTAATATCGTGATTGAGACATAAATAAAGTCTTGTTTAGTTTGTTATATGAAAGCTTTGTTTTAAAAACAAAACAAAATTTCATTTTTCACTATATGCATGTTTTGTTCCCATTTAAAAACTTTAAATTTTATAGTAATTTAAAATTTGAAAACTTTGATAGACGTTGAATTAATGCAAGAAAAGATTAATATATGTTTGGTAAAATTCATTATTTTACAAAAGCTATTTATTTCTTATCAGTCATTTTAATGAATAAATATTATTATCTACCTGCTTATTTATTTATTTATTTGTCTTTAAATAAATTAAAAATATTTATTTTTTTGAAGTTCACCATAGTCTAATAAAAAGAAACAAAAATAAAAGAAATCTTTTTCAAGTAGAGATGTGACAATTTTGTAGGAAAAAAAGAAAAAAAAAATCTCTCTCTATTTTTCGTGCCCCTCTCTATTCTAATAAAAAATTATCATGTGGCAATATTTTTTTAAAAATTATTATTATTATTATTATTATTATTATTATTATTATTGTATAATAAAAGAGAATAGACTACACTAATTATTGCTCTTTTCTTGTAATATCAAATGATTTGTTTGTTTGTTCGTTATTTTTTTCTTTTTATTTTTTATCTTTATATTAATGATGTTTTGTTTTTGAGAAATTGACATTATTACATATGGATGCAAAGTTTTTTTAGTAATTCACCCACGCTTTCCTATGCACTTAACAACATCTCTAAAAAGGAATATTAGAGAGAAAATGTAAAGTATTTCTTTACGTATATGCATTAATTACATGAAGATGTGTTGTTAAATAATTTGTAAGGTCAAGTTGTCCAATAAAATGATTTTCATTTAACACAAGTGTTGTTAAAAAAAAAAACCCTAAAAAAAGTTTAAGCCAAAACGTTCATTTTCTTCTTCAATCTTCTTCCACTATTCCAAATTATTACCGCAACATAGGAAGTTAAAAAATTAGAAATTAGAAACTTTTTGCTTTAACTCCGAATAACATATTCTAAAACTCCCAATATGAATTTGATTTCAATTTAAGGGGAATGATTAGATTTGTGTTACCTTTGATAGAAGACAAAGAGATAAGGAAAATTAGTAATTCTTCATCCCATAGTTCGAACACCCCATATCATTCTTCATCCCATAGTTCGAACACCCCATATCATAAACAAATTGATTAGACCTATATGAATATTGTTCTTTAACATGTAAACTTGGCTCAAGAATTGTAAAATGGCAATGAAGCTTTGTCATTTACTAGAGAAGTTCATTTAGAAAAATCAAAAACTTAAAAATTGATTGTACAATGTTCCATTCAAACCCCACAAAAACCATCTTGTTAAAAAAAAAAAAAAAAAAAAAATCTATTCTTCCCCTAACTCAAAAAAACATAATAAAACAAAAAACGCAAATAAGACATATAAGGGCCAAAAATGAAAATACCAAAATAAAGTTACTCGCAAATCAAATTACACTAGTGAACTTTAATAAAGTCCAATGAATTTAGTTTTGTAACATCATTTGGGATTAGTTACAAAGCTTTGATCAGTTGTATTCCTTGAATTGCCTCGATTGAATTCATCTCTATTTATATATGAGAATTTAGAGCTAGTTGTAGCTTCTTGACCCTCGAACATGTGATTGGCCCCAACTTCCATGAAAGTAAAAGTTTTACAAAAATATAGAGATTAGTTAACACAACTCTAAAAGTCTATAAAAAGAATCTAGATTTTTTTTTATAAAAAAAAATATATATATATCCCTAAGCTTCTATGAAAGGAGCAATTTAGTCTCGTAATGTTAATAATTAACAATCTAAGCTTTGCATTTTCGAATTTGTAACCACTTTTCTTTTCTAAACTTTAATAGGTAACAATTTAGTTTTTTACTTCGAATTTTGGAAGAATTGAATCCACACTACGAAAATTTCAAACAAAAGTAAACACAAATTTTTATGGTGGAACGACTTAGTCTTTGTAGTTTATAAATACACATTTAATTAGCTTGTAATTATGTTAATTGATATGAGAAAATCTATAAATCTGAAGGAAAAAAAAAAAAAAAAAAAAAAAAAAAAAAAAAAAAGACATTTCATGATAGAAACCAAATTGTTACAAATAATGTTTAAAGTATAAAAGACAAAACTGTTACAAAATTAAAATTATAAGGACTAAATCACTATATTGTTACCAACTAAGATTCAAATACTAAAATTTTAAATGGGTAGTTTTGGAACTAAAAATGTCCTTTAACACCTTAGAAAAAAAAATGTTAAATCGCAAATTAGGTCTTTGTAGTTTGGAGAAAGTTAGAATTTAGTCTTATAGTTTGATAAAAACTTTCATAACTAGTCTTTACCCAGGGACTATTTATGAGAATTTTATCAAACCATATAGACTATTTATAGGTTTTATCAAACCATAAGGACTAAATTTGTAATTTAATCAAAAGTAAAGAAAACTTTTGGAGATGAATGAGAGTGAAGTTTTTTTTTTTCTTAATACAAGAACTGCAAATGAAAGAAATATTTAACTTTTAAGGAGGAATGTGAAGTAAATTAAGGTCGAACAATATTCAGTTTGGCGAGAACAAAGTTAGTTGAAAAGGTTGGTTAGATTTGTATTTAAAGCCCATGGAATTGGCGGGAAAGAGTTGGGACTGAAGCACACGGCAAGCAAAGGAAATGTGGAGAGTGGTGGCATTTATTTCCTTCATGCAACCACACACTTGTTGCCCTTCTCCTACAAAACCTCATTTACCATTTTGTCCTTCTCCTTTATTTCATATCACTCTCCCTATTCTCAAAATCTTTAGATTTTTTTTTTTTTTTTTAAGATTATGTTTGATAATCATTTGGTATTTAGTTTTTTTAAATTAAGCTTATAAATACATCTTCTCCCCTAAATTTCTTACTTTTGTTATCTATTTTCTTACCGGTGTTAGTACAAATCAAGGCATGTTTTCAAAGCTAAAAAAAGTAATTTTTATAATGTAGTTTTTGTTTCTTGAATTTGGCTAAGAATTCAACTCTTGAAAAATGCAAACTATTGTAAGGAATTGAGAGAAAATAGACAAAATTTTCAATAACAAAAAACTAAATGTTACCAAACAAGACTTTAGTTTTATGTCTTTGAAAATTTTGTTTGTTTTCTTTCAATTTTCGTACATAAATTCCACTTTTATCACAGAAACCTTTGAAGTCTAAGTCAAGATCTAAAACCAAAAAATAAATTTTTAAGGCCCCATTTGGTAACCATTTATAGTTTTTGGTTTTTAATTTTTTTAAAAGTAAACCTGTAAATACTATTCCACCTCTATATTTCTACTTTGTTATCTATTTTTCTTAATCAATGTTTACAAAAATCAAGTTAAGTTTTGAAAACTAACAAAAATAAAAAAACAATTTTTAAAAACTTCACTAAGAATTCAAATCTTTTACTTAAGAACAATAAAATAATGGTAAGAAATTGAGAGGAAATATACTTAATTTTCAAAAAAATAAAATGGTTATTAAATGAGACCTAAAAAACCACTTTTTTCCTTTCAAATTAGACTTGGTTTTTTAAAATGTTGGTTAAAAGGGTTTAAAACATTGATGTCAACAAAAATATCAAATTCTTAATTGAAAATGATTATTTGTGGGGATCATATTACATAAATTTTGATATATTAGTCAATAAATTTTAGGTGAATCTATTATTTAAATCATTTCAAAGTTAATGTGAGATCTTTTCCGGTTGAGATATCATTAATATTATAGTTGTTATTTTAGATGAAAGAAAAGGAGAACTTGAGTTCGCTAATTGGATTTTTTTAGTATAGTTAGGGATAGGAATTTGAATCACAAACCTCGTGATTATTAACACACTCGTGAGTTGTACTATTAGTAGTTTTATATCTTTGAACCTCATTGTGGTTAATTGAGGTGTTTGGTTAGATATTTTTAGTACATTCAAAGATAACTAATGTATCTAATTTGACCATTTTGATTATTACCAATTATGTAAAATTAAATTCAACATTAATTGCCAAAGCGAGTTTAGCTCGGTGCTAATAGGCATGACCTTCCATCCTAGAGATGGGAGGTTTGCAATCCCAAAGGTGGAAGAAGAAATAATGTTAAATAAGCCAAGTGGGAGAATGTTACATTTAATTTAGATTTTGCAATTATCATGAATGTGACCCATATCCATTATCTACTTCAAAGTGATTTTAACTATTCCAAAATTACTCCATACATTTAAAATTATTTTTAATTGAATGAAAATTACTTTCAAGAGTGGAGAACGAACGAAATGTTTAATGATCCAAGAAAATCAATTTTAACAAATCACTTAAAACTACAACACAAGAGGATAAAAAGGTTTAGATATAATGTGAAGTAATGGTGTTTACCAACATCACGGTGGGGAAAAAAAGCTGCATGTTTAATGCACAAGAAAAATGGTAGCGCAGGTAAAAACTGCCTTTGAAGTTCCAACACAAATGGATTGAATGTGACAGACATTGTGATATTTTTTTTTACTAAGATTGTCCCTTGTTCTTCACTCAAAGAAGCAACATATTTATGCAGAAAATTCAAATCTGGGTAGCAACATCTCATAAACGGTGCCGACATTGACTACCCTATGAATCCAAGTTGATGACCTTCATATTCATTTAAATGTAAAAGAGATCCAAGGTCATACAAAGCAAAGTTATCAAATTCTAAAGAAGTTGAGTGATTTGAACAAACAACTGGCTTTATCTAACAGCCCTCTTGGGCTGGAAATATTGGGAAGTTTAAATCAAGTCATTGACAACATGAACTCAAAGCCAAACTAAATTTTCTAGTAATATCCACCTGATAAAAGAGAGGGAGAAAAAAAACCATGCTTTGAAATTCCCCCGGAATCGCAAGTGTGTTTTCATCATTCTCACTCCTCCATAGCATCGCCTCCTTCGATTATCTCCACCTTTTCCTTCAATGGCATAATCTTCGTCAGCAGAACCTCTGTAGTAAAAGAAAGCATGCGTCATTGGTAGAGCAATGGGGGAAGTAGCCGATGTGGAAAGAGAAACCAAACATGATAGTATGCGGACGAGTAGGGTAAACAAATGACTAACCCGTTTTCTTGGGGAAGGAATAACCTTTTGAACTGACGTATGTTCGAGGATTCGGCAAGAGGTGGTTTCTTAGATAATCATTTTGACCCTACAACATCCAAAGAAATAAACATACAATAATCACACAATACTTTTTAGATGTGAATTCTTCCCTATTGTCTACAAAGAAATCAAGACACCTTAAGATCACAAACCTTGGTAATAACACAAACATCAACGTTACTTCCACTCCCCAAATCATTAAATATTCCAGAACATATCGCCTCAGTTACAAGTCGAATCCCTTCCTCCCTCTGCCACAAGAAAATAAAAAATCCCACCAATCACCATGGCAGATAGAAAAGGAAAGAATGATTGCCACAACTAAGATGCACCATCTTGTTAAATTTATCTGTATCTATATAAGCACGTGAACTTACAGTCAGGCCTTCCTTGTACTTCGATTCGAATACAGCCATGGCAGCTAGAGAACCCGATCCCATTGTAGCAAATGGCAAGGTGTCAGTGGATCCATGAGGATAGATCTGCAGATGAAGTACAACATTAAAAGATGGCAAGTTATGCAACCCAAAATCGTTTGTTTTTAAGGACAAAACTCACAGTATGTAAATGAGGTCCAGTGACATCAACCCCACCAAGCACCAAAGCGGCTGAAACATAACCTCGATAACTGGAGAAGACAATGGATGGAAAGACTTAAACTCATGCTACAGACAGATGAGAGATACGGAAAAAAAATTCCAAGTTGACAAAAAAGGCCATACCCAAAAAGGTGTTTCTTGAGAAGGGTCAGCGCAGTAACAACTCTTGATTCTCGACCAGTGTGGTAGCGATGCAATTGCAATTGGGAGCTAACCATATCTTAAAAAAATGCAAGAATAATAGAATTAGGTCTGTTTGAGAAACAGTATTGATGAATTTTAACGTGTAGAAGCAAGATAATACCAATTACCAGTTACTGCCTCTGTATCAGCAGCAGTTCCTGCTCCACAACAATATATGTTTGGTGCCATGTAATGAATTTTCTCACAGTTTTTGTCAGCAACAATAGGGCCTTCAGTAGCACGTGTATCTGCCCCCAGAATAACACCATCCTGAAGCAAATCAGGAAGATAAAATAAAACATTATTTTGAATTTACAAAAGAAGCTACGGTCTATAATAACATAATCGAAAACAAGAAACCATGCAGTGACAAGTATACATTTACTAACTAACTTGACCAGAGTATTCAATTCAATCATCTTCTGAGAAATGGTGAATGCTTAAATAATTTCTTCAGACAACACAACCAGAAGATAGCAATTTTAGTTCTGTTAAGACTTTTCCCCAATAATTTTTTATTTTTCATATAAAGCAGATCTTCTAGGCTTCGATATATTGGCATTAGGAGATATTAGAAGAGTGATGAGAAATTTATCATGGGAAGGGGTCAAGGAGGGAGGAGGGTCCCATTTAGTTTAGTGGGAGGTGGTGGTGAACTGGTGGGACTGGGAGGACTTGGGATTTGCTTGAGATTACGTAATGAAGCTCTTCTAGCAAAATGGTTGCATCAATTCTTCATGGAGCACAATGCTTTGTAGTGCCGAGTTATTGTGAGAAAATATGAACCACACCCATCTGAGTGCGTTTCAGGTGGTGGGTCTAAGGACACTACACTTGTAGAAAATAGAAATCTTTGGGAAGTTATTACCTCTAGATTTCTTCTCTTTTCTTTTCTTTTCTCAGCCTATAACTTGTTCCATTGGGGATGGCTCAAAGGTATACTTCTAGAAGGATTGATGGGTGAATGATAAGCCCCATTGTGCGTTGTTTTGGCGGTTATACTACTCGCCAATAAGAGGTTGCATTAAGTGGGTTTAATTTTTCCCTTCTTATTCAATCTCCTTAAGTTTTTATCATCATTTTTCTGATAGAGAGGCAACAAGAAGGGTGTTTCTTCTTTCCCTCCTTTAAGACTAGCAGGCCTACCTAAGGAGAAAGAGGTTAGGAATTTGGACCCCCAATCCATAAGGGGTTTGTGTCTTGCAATTAATTTTTCCACAATTTGTCTACCCCTTCTCCATCCCAAGCTGTCTCTGCTGTCTCCTTTCTCTGGACAGTTAAAATCCCAAAGGTCGAATTCTTTGTGTGGTGGTTTTACATGGGAGTGTCAATAACAAGGATCGCTTTTAAAGACAATATTTTGTTGAGTTCTACAAGCAATGGAGCACTCTTTGAAGGCAACAAGAGGACCTTAATCATATGCTTTGGGGTTGCTAATTTGTTCAATGAATCTCTTTGGTGTTGGTGACTTGAGCTCTTTTTTCTTTTTCTTTTTCTTTTTCTTTTTTTTTTTTTTTTCATATTTTTCTATGCCCTTGTATATTCTATCATTCTTTTAATGAAAGCTCCATTTCTTACCCAAAAGGTAAAATATATATGTGCATTGGGGGCAGTCTTACTACAGTAATAGCATAACTTCAACTCCCAATGCGAGTAACTCAAGCTGGCTTAGCTTCACTGTTTTCTCTTCCAAAAGTTTGCCATTGCATGTGGTATATTTATAACTGAACATAGACGACTACAAGCACTATGGCATAATTGATTATTGAAACTTTGTCATAAAATAAGCAAAAAGGTGCTCAACATAAAAAATGAAGTTTCCTATACACTCCTAAATTACATTGGGAGTTCTTCAATGAAACATCGCTCCTTACAAGGCTTATCAATTTCAATTCACAACCTCAGACTTCATTGTAGAAAGACTAATTAAGGGAAGCTAAAAAAGGCCAATTTTCCGAAACTAATAGAGTGATTAAAGTGAACTCAAATTACAAAGAAAGGAAAGCATTTCCAAATATTGATAACGGTGGTGATGGATCTCTACAAAATTAATGTCTGGAAAGACAACATTTGGCAATCAAAAAATAAGATTGACCTATGTAACACCCTAAATGTAACCAATTACCTCGAAGATTAAACCCACAATGGTAGTTCCAGTCTTAAGGTAAGATGGAGATTTAAGACCCTTCTTTGCAAGCATATCATTTCTTCTGCAGAGATCAAAACTAAACCCACCCTTGGGAGGAACATCAATTGCAGAGGTAGACATAGCTAAATTTCAAGTGCACCTGCAAAGTTGAAACAAAAATATGAACTGGCTTCAAATCGAAAATGAAAAAGAAAAAAAAATCAATCAACCCCACAACTTTTTACAATATGCTTTCAAGAATCCAACTAAATCATGAACCAAATTAGCGAGTCGCTACACCCAGAAATAAAACCTTAGAAATCTTACATTTTCAAGCAATAGAATATCAACGTTAAACCTAAAAAAATTATTGCATTATCTCAAATTCAGCTGCGACCCATAACCAGAGTGAGCAGATTAAAATGGCAACATCAAATGGTGGAAGACGAAGACCAGAAAACGCAAAGCTTATTACTCATAAACACAACATTTCACGATTGGCCTCAAATACTGGAACAGTGAGTGTTGAATTTGAGATTGATGGCTCGTTCGCAGTCTAAATCGAAGTAAATAACATTGCGGCTTAAACCCCAAATAAAAAATAATCGTGAACCACTTGAAAGAAGAGGGGAATTACCCTTGCTGTGAAGCTGCCGCCGCCACCGCCGGAGTTTGATGTTAGCGTCGAGGAGGGACGCCGTCGCCGAATACCCCTTGTCTCTTGAATAGCACGCTGAACGCCCGAGTCTTTGCTGGTGGGGTCGTCGTCGCCGCCTACGTTGATCGTTAGTTAGATGGAGAAGCGTTGGCCGGTGGTTGAGGAACGCCGGAGTGCTGGCCGGAAGAATAAAATGGAAGAAAGGGATCTGGGGGTTCACAATTAGAGAAGAATTAAAGAGGAAAATGTAATGTATGCCCCTCGTTTTATTTTCCTTTCTCCCTTCTACAAGTAAACAAACATAAAAATATATATATTCAAAGTTGGCTCCATTTCCACAAGGGGCAATTGCAAGCAAGGTTGGAAATATAGGTGTCCATATCAATGTAAATTTTGAAAACTTTGTAAAAAAAAAATTTTTTTTTTAAATGTTATAATTAGTTCATGAAATTTTGTGATATAATTAGACTATAATTGACCATTTTTAATCATTTCTAAAAATAATATTTAGATGTAAATGGTAAATGTCGATGTGAGATTTTTAAAAATAATATAAAGTTTATGAATGTTTTGGGGTGAAATTACGTGACATTGAAAGTTTGGACAGTAAAAAAAAAAAGACTAATATCAATTTAATTTTGAGGTGAAATGATGTGAAAGTTTAATAAAAAAAAGTTTAAATGAGGTTAAAAATAAACATGGGATCTTTTTTTGGTTTTTTTCAAATTCAATTTCTTTATAAATGAAAGTTTTGAATTGAAAATAAAGCTGAAAATTGAGAAAATATGGAAATTTGAATAAGTAGTACATTGGAAAGTTTCATCATTCATCCGAAATAACTTTAGCAATGTATAATCAAAAACATAAAACTGAAAAACTTAACTTGAATTAGCGTAGCTAATTCCAAAAAAAAATCAAAATTTACTCAAAATTTTGTTGAGATGGGGGACGAAATTTTTCCTTACCAAAAGTTTAAGGCCAACGAAATCTCAAAATTGTTTGAAATTTTGAGATTTCAATGGAAATTTTCTACTATAATTGCAAGAATATAAGAAAAAAAACATTATAAAAATTATAAAATTAGCAAATGACTTTATGAGATTCATACATTAGATATGATTTCTATTTTTTATTATTATAATTTTGTCCTTTTTGGATGTATATTGATAGTATATATCACTTTGGTTTTTTTTTTTTTTATATCAATTAATTGATATATTTTTATTTTAAAATATTAGTTGACTAATATATTTTTTAGTAGATTATACAATTGATACACTAAATTTATCCTTCATTAAACCAAATTCTTTGGCAAGCGAGATCTTAGTCTCCTTGGGTGGGTTTAGATATTTCTGTTTTGTTGTCTTTTAGGGACTTAGTTTGGCTGAAATAATAGTCTTTCTCATTTGTTAGTTTTGTTTGATTCATTGGTGTTGGTTCAGATTTTGGAAGGCATTATAGCATGTTAGATTGAAGTGATAAATTGTGTTGTTGATATTAAACTCTTCCTTTGCTTCTGTGTCCTTTCAACATGTGCATCAATCTCATAACTTGATAGCCCATATGTTGGCTCAAGTTGGTTTGTCAGCAAGAGGGGAGTTATGCTTGAATAATTTTCCAGTTCATTTGGTGGATTTATATTCTAGTAACTTTACTTTCCTCATCGCCCATCATGGAGCTTAGTTTCCTTCTGGTTTGTTGTATCTCAAAAAAAAAAAAAAAAAAAAAAACGCCTATACACTTATTATTTGTGGATTAATTAATTTGAATTCTTATTCAATTATTTTAGAGTATTAATTTTTTACTACATCATCATCAAGTTACAATGGTTCAAGTTGTCATGTTAGTAACCATTTTGAATGTATGTTAATAAACTATTGATACACCAATGTTTCACTTGAAAGTGAATTTTAAATGAGTGGTTATCTACTACTAATATAAGAACAAATCTATTTAAAATGTGCCGATATACTAATGATACATCAATGTTATACTTTAAATGAATTTTGAGTTGATATTGATATACTGCTAATATATCCGTGTTATGGTGGAAATTTAATTTAGAATAACTGTAATTGATATACTGTTGATATACCAATGTTAGACTTGAAATGAATTTATAATGAGCGTTGATATACTACTGATACATCAAAGATATATTTGAAATGAATTTTTAATAACTAATATGTTATTGATACACCAATGTAATACTTAGTATTGTATTTTGAACGAATGATGATATACAACAAAATTGCTAATGATATATTTGAAATGCATTTTAAATTAATATTGATATAAACATGAAATACCAAAATCTTATATGTCAAGTATATTGATATTTCATATTTGGTATATCAAACTATATTATTGATAAACTTTTCCTTTTCTCTAAATCTGGTTTATCAATCAACCAACATAGGAATTTGGAAAATTGTAAAAAAATAGCCTTAAAACGTTTCCATTTTTCAACTAGCAAACTTTTGAAAAACTCATTGAGATAGTTTTTTTTTTTTTTTTTTTTGTGCTTCTCGGGCGAATATTATGTAATCTTAAACTCGTTGAAATAGCCCCAAAAAGCTTCCATCTTCCAAATATTATGTAATCTTAACCAATCTTATACCAAATCTTACATCTTTTCATATTTTCTCTAAATTTTGTATCTTTCCCAAATATAATTTTTCAAATCTTACTTCCAATTTCAGTTCAAGGAATTAATTGAAGGGTTATTTTCAAATATAGAAAAATGAACCAAAATATTTACAAATATAACAAAATTTTACTGTTTATCTGCAATCGATAATATTTTGCTATTATTTGTAAATATTTTCAACAATTTTGTCATTTAAAATAATTTCCCTTATTTGAATTTCCCAATTTATGTTTCTAGAATTATTTGAATTATTTGAATTAT
This sequence comes from Citrullus mucosospermus, assembly GCA_030954485.1. Classification (NCBI taxonomy): domain Eukaryota; kingdom Viridiplantae; phylum Streptophyta; class Magnoliopsida; order Cucurbitales; family Cucurbitaceae; genus Citrullus; species Citrullus mucosospermus. The sequence goes on along the minus strand of CM062063.1, from coordinate 8,775,690 downwards.
TTGAACGACTTCCAATTCTTCTCCAACACTTTGCCATAGCAAAATCTCACTTTTTGGCTCTCTAATATATTTCAAACCTAAGTAAAATGCCTAAGATCTATCAAAATCTTGAAAGCTTTAAGTCTGTGAGGGACATGAGGTTTCGTATATTTGATGGATATCTTTCAGGCATCCTAGGACCCGTTTGATAACGTTCTCGCTTCCCATTTTCTGTATTTGTTTCTCATTTTTAAGAAACTAACATGTTGATAACCGTTCATGTTTCTTGTTTTTAAATTTTAAGAAACATTTCTAAAGAAGGGGCAAATTTTGAGAAACTACCCAATGTAGATTTATAGATTATATTAGTTTTGTATTCTAAACTTCTCAATATGTGTACTTATATATTGTTTTAAATTTTAATTTAAAATTTTCGAATATGTATATGAGAGCGCAACTACCGGTGAATGGAGTGACATTTAGTTAATTTATGAAAATTGATTAATTAAAGAGTTTAATTAATTAATTTTGAAACATGGAAGCTTATAACCTCTAGGCCTAACAAATCTCCTTGTTAGCTCAAACAAATAACATGGTAACCTTTCATTTATTGTTGTACTTTTGGTCCTTTGAATACAAGTTGAATTAGAATGAATTTTTATTATAGAGTTTAATCTCTCTCAAGCTTTATGCTTTCTTTGTAATCTTGTGTTTAGAATGCATGTTTTAGAGCTTTTCATCTAGTTTGATCAATTAGATTGGACTAAAACATATTTATCTTTTTTTGTGCATTTTAGTTAGCCTTTAAAGATGTAATTTGAAAGTCGAATGGAAAGGTTGTTGAGATCCTTATCAAATAATTTATCTAGCCTAGCTACAAATTTTAGTAGAAGCATGACAGGTAGATCCACAAGGAGCCATAATCAATTGATTTCTTTAATTGGATTTAAGTAAAGAGATTGGAGATTTTGTATGAGATGCGTGCAAAGGAAACAAAATATGCTAGAATACATGCTTGTGAATAGAATCAATTTTACTGGCACCAATATGGAGTATGTCAAGCTCCTATGTAACATTGACCATCGAAACTAATGATTTAATCAAATTCTTTGTTAAAGATTTGATTGACTAAACTAGAAAATGTGGCAAGTTTTAAGACTCTTAAAAAAAAAACTAATTACTTCAACATCAGATTAATTCCTGGATTAACCAAACAATTGGAGGGATGAGAAGCGTTCCATATTACGTAGTCAAAAGCATTAAGTTCTAGGAATTGATCAAAACGTTCCAATTAAACTACAAATTTAATTCAACTACAATACTCTTTTGAGCTTAAGACCTATCATGCAACCAATTAGCATTTAGAAAAAAGTCTAAGCAAACACATGCATGAGACAATCTAGATACTACTTTATTGCATTTAATACAATAAAATGACAAAAATTAATCTACTCGAGTTGTCAGTTCAATTTGAATAAGTATACTCCTTATTAAACTATAAACTTGAAAGATAAATAACATAAGAATTTGAGAGCATTAAGTTCATACAATCCTCACAATATTATATAAAATGCTAATCCTCAAAAATCTTTGAATCAACTATATGAACTTAGTTGGACATCGAGGCATAGATAAAATTTAAGTTATAATCTATAAAATCAAAGAGTGTAGATAAAAAAAAGAACGAAGGAATAAAAAAAAATGATATGTCATTCGCTCAAATGGGATACTTCCTATAGTAATTATGACCTTTTGATAATGGATGAGGTGCATTTATGAAAGACATTAAAGCATTCATGGAGCATTATTTGAAGCGTCTCATAATGTTGAGTGGCAGCATCAAGATGCTCAAGTACGATCTTAGAGGGTCTTAAAGCGTCCAGGACAGCATTGAGACACTCTCCATATAGGAGCAAAATGGTTTTTTAGTGTTCTTGATAAGGTTGGTGTTTTTGGGGCTCCAAATATTTTGTTTAAGTGTAACTTTGACACAAGAGGCCTAATTTACCTCTGACTTACTCGATGCCTACAAAATATTCACTTTCAATTGATTAGTCATCTAATCTAGCTTGACTTAGACCAAGAAAAATAATACTTTTATGGTACTATCAAATCCTCTTAATTAAATCTTCTTTGTCTTACTTCTTATAATAGCTATTTTGGATACATACAAATGGATCAACAATTGAATTCAAATAATCATTTATTTAACTAACAACAACTAAAAAAGATTTATCAGCGGTACAAATTGAGTCACTTTTGTACATTCAAGGTTTTATTCGAAGAAATTCTTAATTTAGAGTTTTAATTGATTACACTAACAAAAGTTGCCTAATGTTTGACCAAATGAAAAGGAATAGAAGGAAAGAAAATGGATTGGTATACAAATTCAATGGCATATTTTGAGGGCATGAGTGTATCTCTTATGGTCCTTCCTTCGACTAGTCATTTGATAATTATTCAATTTTTGTCTCTGTCTTTTTAAATGTCTAATTTTAGTTTTTATATTTTCAATAAATTTAAATTTAGTCTCTATCATTAATTTATTATTGATACTTAAAAAAAATTAAATTTAAACATATGGAAGTATATAAAAACCAAATATAATATTTTTCTAAATACCAAATATGATATTTGAACTATATCTTCAAATTGGTCAATTCTTGAAATTCAACGTTACTCTCTTTTAATTTCTCTCTCTCCTCTTAGGTTCGAGAAAAAGATGCCGAATCTCTTTAGAATTGAGAGAATTAAGGAAATCATTTTACACCACGCATATATTTAACGCTACATTAGATTTTACGCTATATATATATAAAGAAAATTACTATTTTCAAAAATATATATACACACACAAACACTAGGGGAGATAGGTGGCTTTTTTACTATGGACTCAATTTTGATAAGTAATGCAAATGGAGTGCCTCCAAAAAAAAAAAAAAAAGAATAATTTAAATAGTCTTTAAATATTGGTTTAATTACAAGTTTTCCCATTGAATTTTAAGATTGTGTTCATAATTACTTCTTTGTATATCTTTTAAAATGTGAAGTGTACATTACTTTCCTCCACCTTCGTTTCATTTTCATGTCTGATAATTTTTTGTCATATTCGACATTTTTGAAATTTACTAAAATTTGTGTCTTATATAGAGCACAACACATTTCGTGTACAACAATTTATTATGTTCGAAATGGAAAGTTAGATCTCATTTGATAACTATTTCGTTTTATGTTTCTAGTTTTTGGATTTTAAAATTAAATTTATTTTTTTCTCAATTTCTTACAATTATTTGCATCATTCTAAAGTATAAAAATTGAATTCTTAGCCAAATTTCAAAAAAACAAAACAAGTTTTTAAAAATTATATTTTTATGTCTCGTTTAGTAATCATTTGGTTTTTAGTTTTTAGTTTTTAAGAGTTAAGTCTGTAAACAATCATTCCACCTTTAAATTTATTGTATGTTTGTAATCTACTTCTTACAAATGTTTAAAAAACCAAGCCAAAATTTGAAAACTAAAAAGTTAGTTTTTGAAAACTTGTTTTTGTTTTTAGAATTTGACTAAGAATATAATTTTTATAATTAAGTAAAATGCACACCATCATAAGAAATTGAGAAAAAAAATAAGCTTAAATTCTTTTAAAAAATAGTTTAAAAAATTAATAGAAAATCGAAATACGAATTAGACAAATTTATGAATTCATATAATAATTGTTTTGAAAAATTAGAAAACTAAAAATTTAAGGTTGATTTTTAAAAATTAAATAAAAATGAAATAAAAATATAAAGATTGATTAAATGTTCGTTGAAGTTTAAAGAATAATTAGATAAATTTTGAGTTGTTTTCAAATATGGAAAAATGAGTTAAAATATTTATAAATAAAAAAAAAAGATTACTGTCTATATACGATAGATCACTATCTGTATCTATCACACATAAACACAGATAGTAATCTATTATAGATAGACTATAATATTTTTTTATTATTTATAAATATTTCCACTAAAATAACTTCTCATAAGTTCATGGAGTAAACAAATATAATTTTGAGTGTTTTGACCTACAACTAAAAAAGATGAAATTTGTAGAGAATTTTGAAACGAGAGCGATAGAGAAGAGACATTGAACAAAGCCAAAGGAAAAGAAAAAGAAAAAGAAAAAAAAAGATGATTCCAGTTTCTTTCTTTTTAAATTGTGTCCTTATCCGTTTGAAATCCAATCAGACTTCTCCACGTGTGTTTTGTGTCGTGTTTTCTTCGGGGCAAAATGATTTGTTTCAAAGAGGATAATATCACTATTAAAGACTTTTTTTTCTTTTTTTTTTCCTTTTTTTTCTTACTATATCTGCCAAAAAAAAAAAAAGAATAATAAGTTTATGTTGTAAAATTGAGGAGCAAAATGAAGGAAAAATGGAGCACGAAAACCGAGAATTATAATATTAAAATAATAAAATAATTAAATAATATAAAAGTAATTAAAACAACTAACTTATTTTCTCTCCAATGTGTGTATTACAATATCCATAAAAAACCTCTATATTTGGCAAGTAGGTAGTGGCATTTCATGGCCACAAAGGATATGTCTTTAGTAGACACATGGACTTTTGCCACTAAGCATATTTATATAATGGACATCTAATTTTCTTTAATATTTATAATACTCCCCCTTAGATGCCCATTATATATATAAAATATGTCTCATTAAAACCTTACCAGGAAAAAGAGTACATATTTTATATAATCTAATACTTCTAAAAAAATATAATACATTTTCTCCCCTCATAGGAACATCATTTGAGATCTCTGAATCGCCGCATTCCAATGTTTTGCACCAATTTTTCAAAAGTTGCGGTTGGTAATGATTTTGTAAATAAGTCTGCCAAGTTATCTTTCGAACAAATTTGTTGTACAGTGATGTCGCCATTTTCTTCAAGATCATGCGTGTAGAAAAGTTTTGGTGAAATATGCTTCGTTCTATCTCCTTTAATATATCCTCCTTTGATTTGGGCTATACATGCTATGTTGTCTTCGTATAATGTTGTTGGAAGATTTTTACTAGAAGACAAGCCACATGTTTCTCGAATGTGTTGAGTCATTGATCTTAGCCATACACATTCTCTACTAGCTTCATGGATTGCAAGAATTTCAGTATGATTTGAGGAAGTAGCTGTTATGGTCTGTTTCACTGATCGCCAAGATATAGCAGTTACTCCACAAGTGAATAAATAACCTGTTTGAGATCTAGATTTATGTGGATCAGATAAATATCCAGAATCTGCATAACCAACTAAGTCAAAATTTGATTTATTTGAATAAAACAAACCCACATCAATCGTTCCTCGAAGATAATGGAGTATATGCCTAATTTCATTCCAATGTCTTTTTGTTGGAGAAGAACTATATCTAGATAATAAATTTACAGAAAATGCAATATCTGGTCTTGTATTATTAGCAAGATATATAAGTGCACCAATCGCACTAAGATATGGTACTTTAAGACCAAGAAGTTCTTCATTATTATCTCGAGGTCGAAATATATCTTTCTTCACATCTAGTGAACGAACTTCCATTGGAATGTTTAATGGATGTGCTTTATCCATATAAAATCTTTTTAAAATTTTTCCTGTATAGGTTGACTGATGAACAAAAATCCCGTCTGCTAAATGCTCAATTTGCAATCCAAGGCAAAATTTTGTTTTTCCAAGATCTTTCATCTCAAATTATTTCTTAAGATATTCTATTGCCTTTGAAAACTCTTCAGGAGTTCCAATTATATTTAGTTCATCAACATATACAGATATAATAGCAAATCCTAATTGTGATTTCTTTATAAAAACACATGGACATATTGGATTATTTTGATATCCTTCTTTCAACAAATATCCACTCAGGCGATTATACCACATTCGTCCTGATTGTTTTAATCCATATAGTGATCTCTGTAATTTTATTGAATATAGTTCTCGAGAACTTGCTTTATGTATTTCAGGTATCTTAAATCCTTCTGGGATTCTCATATAAATGTTATTATCAAGAGATCCATATAAATATGTTGTGACAACATCCATAAGATGCATGTCCAAATTTTCATACACAATTAGACCAATTAAATATCTTAATGTAATTGCATCCACCACTGGAGAATATGTCTCCTCATAATCAATACCAAGTCTTTGGGAAAAACCTTATGCAACTAATCTTGCTTTATATCTCGTGATCTCATTATTTTCATTTCTTTTTCTCACAAATACCCATTTGTATCCCACGGGTTTGACACCTTCTGGTGTCCGGACTACTGGTCCAAAAACTTGGCGTTTTGAAAGTGAGTTTAATTCTGCCTCGATTGCTTCTTTCCAGCGAAGCCAATCATTTCTATGTCGACATTCTTCAACAGATTTTGGTTCAGAATCTTCATTTTCAGATATAATATCAAGTGCAACATTATATGCAAAAATGTTATCAATAATTACATGAGTTCGGTTCTATCTTTTCTCTGTCATGACATAACTAATTGAAATTTCATTATTATCTTTAGGTATTTCACCTTCTTCACTAATTGTATTATTAGTCATGTCTAGGGTTTCTTCGTGGATATTTACATCTCCAACCAAGTCTTTTTTTATTATCGTATATTTTTCTTTTTCGAGGATTTTTATCTTTGGAACCCACTGGTCTACCACGCTTCTGGCGTGTTCCAGATTCATTAATGACAACTTGCTGTGTTGGGATATCAATTTTCGACGGAACATTTGCAACAGGTATATGCGATTTAGTTTCTTTCTTTGCATCTATAAATGCATCTGGTAATTGATTTGCTATATTTTGCAAATGAATTATTTTCTGAACTTCAAGTTCACATTGATTTGTACGAGGATCTAAATGAGATAATAATGATGCATTCCATGCAATTTCCTTTTCCAACTTCTTAATTCCTCCCCTAATGTTGGAAAATTTGTCTCATTAAAATGACAATCAGCAAATCGTGCAGTAAATACATCATCTGTCAAGGGTTCAGATATTTAATAATTGATGGGGAATCATATCCAACGTAAATTCCTAACCTCCTTTGAGGACCCATCTTAGTATGTTATGGTGGAGCAATTGGAACATACACTGCACATCCAAAAATTCTTAGATGGGAAATATTTGGCTCCTGGCCATAAGCTAATTGTAATGGTGAGTATTTATGATAAGCTACTGGTTTAATGCGTGCAAGTGACGCAGCATGCAAAATAGCATGTCCCCATACAGATGTAGGAAGTTTAGCTCTCATAAGTAATGGTCTAGCAATTAATTGCAAATGTTTTATAAATGATTCTGCTAAACCATTTTGTGTATGAACATGAGCTACAGGATGTTCAATATGTATCCCAATTGACATACAATAATTATCGAAAGTTTGGGATGTAAATTCACCAGCATTATCAAGACGGATGGTCTTAATTGTATAATCAGAAATTGTGTTCTTAACTTAATTATTTGAGCAAGTAATCTTGCAAATGCAAGGTTTCGACTTGATAATAAGGACACGTGTGACCATCTACTGGATGCGTCTATTAATACCATAAAGTATTTAAATGGTCCACTTGGTGGGTTAATGGGTCCACATATATCACCATGATTTCAATCAAAAAATGTAGGTGATTCGGTTCCTACTTTAGCTGGTGATGGTCTAATTATTAATTTGCCTTGAGAGCAAGCATCACATAATAATTCACTAGATTGAAGAATATTCTGGTTCTTTAATGGATGTCCATTTGAATTTTCAATGATTCTTCTCATCATTATAGATCCTGGATGACCCAACCGGTCATGCCAAATTGTAAATATATCTGGATTCATGAACTTTAGGTTCATTGTTGCATATGCTTCAATGACTCGTGTATGAGTATAATATAATCCAGAAGATAAAGCAGGCAACTTTTCCAATATACGTTTTTCATGTGAGACAGAAGATATGATATAAAGATATTCTATCTCATTTATCATATCAGTCTTAATATGATAACCATTGCAACGTATATCTTTAAAACTTAATAGATTTCTCTTTGATTGACTAGAAAACAATGCATTGTTAATTGTAAATTTTGTTCCTCTAGGCAAAATAATATTTGCTTTTCCAAATCCTTCAATCAGGTTTGCAGAGCCTGATATTGTATTGACTTTTGATTCCAACATTGTCAATTTGGAAAAATATTTTTTATTTGTAAGTATTGTATGTGTAGTTGCACAGTCTGCTAGACATAGATCTTCATTCCTCCTTTTTTAGTCACTCAATATATGAAAATTGTCCATGATTCTTCATTTAAACAAGATAATTACAATAAGAAAACAAAACTTGTAATACAAGGTTCAACTAAAAAAAAAATAAAAGATAGATAAAACAATTCTACATATTCTCAAAATCAAAAGAAACATTTGTTGTGCCATCATTTGTGCTGACTTTCTCTTCAGGAGATTCAAAGAAGTCCACCACATCCAAATTTGTCATATTGGATTGGTCAAATATATCATTATCCTGGTGTGCAAAATTTGCTTCCACATTTTTCCCTTTTTCTTTCAGGGAAACTTGATAGAGATCAACTAGGTGTTTTGATGTACGGCAAACACGAGACCAGTGCCCAGTCATCCCGCATCAGAAGCATTTATGCTCATCATCTTTTGAATTTTTACCTTGTGGAGCTTTTCCTTTATGATCATCATTTCGGGTGGTTCTTTTGAAATTTGGATGATTAGAATGACCACCATGAAAATAATAACTATTTCTTCCTCTGCCACGACCACGACCACGACCTCGACCACGATTATTAAAATTTACAGCATTCACTTCAGGGAATGGTGTTGTTCCAGTTGGTCGAGATTCATGGTTCTTCATTAATAACTCATTATTTTGTTCAACCACGAGAAGACATGAAATTAATTCAGAATATTGTTTAAAATTTTTCTCTCGATATTGCTGCTGCAGGAGCATATTCGAGGCATGGAATGTAGAAAATGTCTTCTCCAACATATCCGCATCAGTAATTTTCTCTCCGCACAATAATAATTTTGAACTAATTTTAAATAACGCGGAGTTGTAATCACTTACTGATTTGAAATCTTGGAGCCTCAAATGCATCCATTCATAACGAGTTTTAGGAAGAATGACTGTTTTCTAATGATCATATCTCTGTTTTAAATTCTTCCACAAGATACATGGATCTTTTATTGTTAAATATTCCATCTTCAATCCCTCGTGAAGATGATGGCGAAGGAAGATCATAGCTTTTGCTTTTTACTGAATGGATGTTGCATTTCCTTCCTTAATTGTTTCTCCCAGGTTCATGGCATCGAGATGTATTTCAGCATCAAGCACCCATGACAAATAATTATTTCCATTGATGTCAAGGGCTGCAAATTCTATTTTTGTAAGATTTGCCATGATAACACTATCACAAAGAATTATATTTATATTAGCAATTTAATATATATATTAAACATGCAAAACAAAGTTTAATTTACTAATTATAATAAAGAGAAAATGGCATACCTTCAAAACCTACCTTCAACAGGAAAACGACAAGAGCTCGTGCTGATAACGTGTTGTAAAATTGAGGAGCAAAATGACGGAAAAACGGAGCACGAAAACCGAGAATTATAATATTAAAATAATAAAATAATTAAATAATATAAAAATAATTAAAACAACTAAATTAAATAAACTTAAAATAAACTAAAATAAAGAAAGTGGAATTTATGAAATTTCTCAACACCAATCCTTTTTCTTATTTTCTCTCCAATGTGTGTATTACAATATCCATAAAAAGCCTCTATTTATAGGCAATTTGGCAAGTAGGTAGTCGCATTTCATGGCCACAAAGGATGTGTCTTTAGTAGACATATGGCCTTTTATCACTAAGCATATTTATATAATGAACATCTAATTTTCTTTAATATTTATAATAGTTTAAATATTATTTTGATTTTAAGTTTAAATATTATTTTGATTTCTACACTTTTGATTTCGATTTATTTTGTTCTCTATATTTTTAAAATGTTCATTTTGTTCCTTATATTTTCAACTTTAATTCATTTTGGTCTTTATACTTACAAAATATTCAGCCTAATACTTATACTTTTAATTTTTATTTAATTTTATTTTTATACTTTCAAAATTTGAAATAGGAAAAAAAACAGAAAGAGCATAAAAATGAAAGAGAAATTGTTGGCCGAAAAGTCCAAATTTTTGGGAATCTATCGAATTAAAAAATGAGGTAAAAATTGTGAGAACCAGACTATCTTCCTCTTTTTTTTCCCTTTTTACTTTCGGTTTTCTTTAATTTTTTAAAAAGAAAATTATGAAAAAAGCAAATAAATATCTATAAAAAAAGGATAAGGAATAATTGAAAATAGCTTTATTATTGGCCCATGATTTAGACTAAAATTGAGATTTGGACCTTACAAGATGTGCAGAGATTAGATTTTCACGTGATATGATGTGGTTTAGGGGCTAACAAAGTGGAACATGGTAAGTGCTTGACTCGTGTTGAACAGGGTAATGAGAGAGAATCGACAAAGACTATTTGGATAACTAGTTTGGAATCAGGATTATTGGTTAGGCACATCTTGATTACTAACATATTCGTATATAAAATATATGACATGAATTAAAATAAATATAAAATCATTTCAAACCAAAAAATTAAATTTATTATAATAAATATTTATAGTTGATAATTGAATGCGCAGCATGATATATATATTTGCGTGTCAACTTGTAATTAAATATTTAGAAAAGAGAATCATTTACATTCACATTTATTTAATTCAACGGTAAACTTCTTTTCATTAAAAATGAATGTGCTTTACATTAGTCAATTATATACACACATAAAATTTAAATTTAAAAAAAAAAAAAAAAAAAGACCGAGAAAATTGTTTTATCTAAAATTGACTAGTTAACATGAATATATAAAATTAATTTATGTATTTATATCAAAATGGATGAAAATGATGAAAAAAAGAATGAAAGGAGAGAGAAGAGAAATGAGATACATGAAAAAATAAGAAATTGAAAAATAAAAAAGGATAATTGAATACTAAAAGATAAAAATCATATTTTTTTTAAAAAATATAGTTGGTATGAAAGAGAAAGAAAGATACATTATGATGGATTTGAAAGAGTAGGAGAAAAGAAATATGTATTGTAATGAATTAGGGTTGTTGTAGTGGGTAATCTGATTGTAATAAGTTGACGATCAGAGTTCAAACAAACCCTAAACCCAACGAACCATATTGAAAGTTTGGAGTCACTCGTTCTAAGTCATCACAACTCTATTAAAGAAGGATGCAATAACATATATAAAAAAAATGATGAAATGATAAATATATAATATTATAAGCTATATGTTTTAATTTCTTTTTAGAATTTTTTTTTATAGCAAATATAAATAAAAATGAATAAAAATATGTTAAACTATCATTTTAAACACAATACTTTATTACTTGTTCAAGTTTAGTCTCTATACTTTCAATCTTGAGTTGTTTATTGTTGATTTTTCATAATTTTTTTATTATTTATTAGTCTTTTTACTATAAATTTTTTTAATATCTAAACTTTTAGGTCAATACGTCAAATTTCTCAAACGTCTAAATTTTATTATAATAGCCTATCGCGATCTATCGTAGATAGACTGTATATTTTACTATTAGTTATAAATATTTTTAACAGTTTTATCGTTTAAGATAATTTTCCTATTAATTTTGGGTTTAAATTAATACAATATATTGATTTAATATTTTTTAAAAAAAACTAATGACAAAAACGTTTTGCAACTTGACCAGGTTAAGGTGTGTATAGCTTTACCATGTTTGTAATAATTTTAAAAATAATTATTAGGCTTTTTGGCTATAAATTCTTATATTTTTATATTTTATATGATTTGTAGTTTTCATTGGTTGGTGCGTGGGCGATACACGTGGCATGAAGTGGAGTGTAGAAGAGGGTATTGAGATTGTGACGTGTCTTCGTGTTATTGCACAACACAAACCACCAACAAATATGCCAAATACTATGAATACAACTCCAATAAATCAATCCATCCTCTCTTCTCTTTAGTTGAATAAAAATAATAATTAATAGATTTGGCAAATGTTTATTGAAATTTACAAATATGGTAAAAGAAATATTAAGTCTCATTTTCGTTTTTATCATTCCAATTTTACACAAAGATTGGTGTATTAGCAAATACATTTGATATATTTTATGTTGAATATATTAGTTAATTCATATACTTTGTCTTTAATATAGTAATCAAATAATATATTTTTTTGTTTGTTTAAATCAACCAGTTATATAATTGATCTATCAAATTTATCATTCATTATAACAAATTGTTAACATATACTTACGTATTTGAATCTTTACTCATTTGTTTCAAAGTATTAATTTTGTAGTATATCATCATTAACTTATAATGCTTAAATTTGTCCTGTTGGTAACCGTTTTGAATTTATGTTGATAAACTATTGACACATGAATGTGACACTTGAAATTGAATTAATTGATCAATAGGATATGAAATTCTATTGTGTGTAATCAATGGATCAATAGGATATGAAATTGGATTTTAATTCATGATTTTATTTTTTTATATTATTATTTTTTTATTTTTTAGTTCAACAACATATAGAGATGAGGGATTAGAACTTTTGACTTCTGGACTTATATAGATGTCTTAACTAGAAGAGTTATGCTCAACCAAGTTCACCATAAATATAAAATTAAGGAGAAAATCAATTTATACCTCTAAACTCTAACCATTTTGGTCCCTTAAAAATGAGATCTATTTTTAAGAGTACAAGGACCAAAATGAACCAAAATAAAAAATACAAAGATCAATATAAACATATGGTATAAGCAAGGTTCAAAATATTAATGTTGATAGAAATATCGAGGTTCCAATTTTATGGCAATATCGACATCGATGGAAATTTTGAGAAACTTTATGAAAATTTATAAAAATTGTTATAATTAGTAAATGAAACTTTGATCGTGGCTTAATTAAGCTATAATTAACCATTTTTAATCATAATTTTGAATAAATTAAAACAACATTTAGATGTATATTGTAAATGTATGTGTAAATATTAATGGAAGAGCAGAAATTTAAAAAAATAGAAAAATAATTACAAAATAATATAAAGTTTAAGAATATCTTGAAGAGAAATGATCTAAAAATTTAATGGAAAAAGTTTAAACAAAATTAAAAATAAATATAGGTTATTTTTTCTTTGTTCTTTCAATTTCAATTTTATTTTCTTTAGAAAGGAAAGATTTGGATTCAAAATAAATATGAAAATGGAGAAACGTTGAAAATAAGAAAAAGCTTCGTCCTTGATATTGGTGAGTGAAACAATACAATTGTGTATATAATCAAAACCATAAACTAAAAAACTTGAACTAAACTAACATAGTTAATTCCAAAAAAAATTTAAAATTTTCTTGAAATGGTTGAAATTAGGGGAGAAATGAAATTTCCCCAACTAAAATTTTGAGACCATCTAAATTCGGTAGATGGAAAATTTTCATTATGGCTATTCGAACCAACATGAACTAAAATCAAAATCAAAAGTAAATAAACCAAAATAATATTTTTAAAAAAATACTAATAAAAAGAATAAAAATTTGTCGGTAGTGCAATAGGAGAGAAAAGTTTTAAAGCATGAGAATGGGAATGCGTGGCACTCAGTTTTCTCTGCTCCAACTCACTCCATAGCCTTTCATCCAACTCCTTATCCATCACCCATTTTCTTCTTCTTCTTCTTCTTCAACCCAATCCATGGAGTCCCAATACATTCAGAGGCACCACAGCCACAATCCCACAGATAATCAGTGCTCCTCCGCCATTTTCAAGCACATCAAAGCTCCCGTTCACCTCGTATGTCTCTCTCTTTTCCTTTTCATTTTCACTTTGCTTCACTCTATTCCAATCCTTGTTCTTATGGTAGTATTTCAGTTCATAGATTCAGCAGTTCCCCTAATTTGTTTCCCAAGTGGAAGGGAATCGATTTGGTCTCTGAAAAGAATTTTGTTGTTAAATCTCCTGAAGAAGTGAATTTTTTATGTTGATTTTTTAGGTATGGTCGTTGGTTAGGAGCTTCGATCGGCCACAGAGGTACAAGCCTTTTGTTAGTCGGTGTGTGGTGAGGGGAGAAAGCCTTGGAATTGGGAGTCTTCGAGAAGTTGATGTTAAATCTGGGCTTCCTGCTACTACCAGCACTGAGAGATTGGAGCTTCTTGATGATGAGGAACATATACTTGGTGTCAAGATTGTTGGTGGTGATCATAGGCTCAGGGTATTGCTATTCCCTTTTCTTTTACACTCTTTCTTGCTTTCTCTTTTAGGGATGTGCTCCTCATAAATTTGCTTCATAAATATTGCGAACTTCCCTTTTATTCAACTACTATTTAGCTCGATTTGCTCTTCATAAATTTGCTTCATAAATATTGCAAACTTCCCTTTATTCAACTACTATTTAGCTCTAAAGTTTAAGCTAATTGGTTGGTTAAATTTCATCAATTGGTTCTGAGGTTTGATTGGGGTCTAATGACAATCTCGAGATTTTCATCTATGACTACAAAACTCAAAAGTTCAACTTGATAGATCACTGCAACATTTGGATGTTAAGGAAATTAATTTCTTAGTCATTTATTGAGACTACGTCTCCTTTTTACCACTAAGCCAACCTAGGATGGTTTTTTGTTTATTGGGAAATGATGTTACAAGGTTTGAATATCGGATCTTCTTCTCTATACCATGTTCTAATACCACTAAATTCAAAAACTTAAAATTGATGTTAGAACGTGTGAAGTCTCCCGTAGAGTGTGGTAGGGGAGGATTTTATACTGTTAAATGATGGTAATGTTGATGTGATGATAGGAACTTGATTGTCTTGAATACTAATTCAAGTCATGGAACAATTTGAGAGCATTTGTAATTGATTTCTTTGAGGTCCTGAATTCTTTGCAGAACTACTCTTCGATCATCACTGTCCATCCCGAAGTTATCGATGGAAGACCGGGGACACTAGTAGTTGAGTCATTTATTGTGGATGTGCCTGAGGGGAACACCAAGGAGGAGACGTGTTTCTTCGTCCATTCCCTAATAAACTGCAACCTCAAATCACTGGCTGATGTCTCCGAGAGGATGGCCGTGCTGCAGGATGCAGTCGAACCGATTCCTCCATATCGGGTATAGCCAGAACAGGAGTACAACCAGAACAAAGGAAGCGTTTTTAATAGATTTTTCTACGTTGCTGCCGATTTGCCATCTCATTGGAGACTCACCCAGTATCCTCTTCTGATTTTGTTTTCATATATTTTCTGAATGTGCTAGGATGGTGTCTTATGTTGATATTCTTGTTTCAGGATTGTTCCTTTGGATTTATGGAACTCCCCAAAACTGGAAATGTGGAGTTCTGTTTTGTTTTCATTGTTAAATATGTATTGTGGTATAGAGATGCTTTGATCAGTGTATGGATACTTGAGGTGTTATGTATATAATATGAACTTTGAGATGGTATGACAATTACTCTGTTTTTGCTTTTGCTACAACTTTATGTGCTCTCTTTTAGTTTTAGATAGAAATCTATCTTATTCTGAACTTGAATTTGCAATAATATCTTAATTTTAATTCCCACATAGATTTGATATGCATTCCATCTATTATTATTTTTCTTTTTCTATGACTTAATAGTATAGCATGTCATGGGGATTAGGGGTAAACTTATATTTTCTTCAAATGTGTGAGTAAAATAATTTTTCTAGTATTTTGCTTTTTTTAATAATAAATAAAAATTATCATACTCGACTTATCGACGTATATGGTTAAATTTTTGAATTTTATGCATTAAAATTTGAAAAATAAGTTACATGCATAATTTCAAGAAGATTAAAAATGCAAATTTTTTAGTTGGGTGAGTTGCTTAAGTATGTTAAATAAACTTATTTATTAAGAGACTAAATTGATCTATTTATGAAAGTTTAGGAGTTTAATTGTTATAAGATTATAAATTTCACATGAAATTTTTCTAAGTGAAACATAACGAAGGGTGTAAATTGATACAATTAGTAGTTTATGGTTCAAATAGATACAACTCTGAAACCTTAGAGGTATAAATTAATATTTTCCTTAACATTTAATACAATTTCAAGCGAAATAAATAAATAAAATGTGTCCTTCAAATATTGGTCAAATTTGATCTACAATGTTATCTCTCACTCCAAAATTTTCATGAGTTAGTCCAAATTAGACTAATTTGTTAATTGTCCATAAAATTTCGTGATCGAATTCTAATTGATTATAATTAATTGCATAACATGATATACATATTTGTACATATTTGTGTGTTGACTTATACTAAAAAGTGTAGGAAGAAAATTAAGTATATCCAACTTTATTTAATTGCACAGTAAACATTTTTTTTCCCTTTTAAAATCAGCGTATTTCACATTAGCCAATAATACACACAGAAAATCTAAATAAGAAAAAAGAGAAATAAAAAAGAGACCAAAGAAAAAAGATATATTCTTTGAAAATTAACGGTTCACATGTTTATATTAATAATTTATTTATTTATACTAAATATGAGAAAAATAATAAAAATTCAAAAATTTAAGAATAACTAACAACTCGTTAGTGAAAAAAAAAAAAAAAAAAAAAAAAAGAAAGAAAAAACGATGAAAAGGATTATTGAATATTAAAAGAAGATAGTTAGGATGGGAGAGTTGTGAATGTGGATTGTATAATGGATTGAGGATTACAAACCAACCATAAACCCAATAAACCAAACATGGGTTTGGACTCCAAGCCCATTACGACTCATTCCAAACCAACCCAATTACAACTACCAAAATGCCCTTATCCAAAAGCATTACAACGCTCCACGACGCATGAAGATCGAAGGCAAGCATCACGATGCTATTAGGTTAAGATTGCATTCAACGTCATTTGACGATGCAACGCGTTGGGGCATTGGGGGCCAATTTTGTCCACAACGTCGCTACGCTTTGGTGGGGACTATGAAAGCGTCGTTTTTCATTTTAGGTCAAGTGTGGAGAGCTTTTATGTGACTTTATCTCTGTTTTGGTTGATTTTGGCCAAATTCCTTGAGTATTGCCCCATTTTTGCTTTGTGATGAATGTTTTTGGTGTCAAGGATCGAGATTTGATGTTTAGCTAGGCTTAGATGTCGATATTCAAAGTTGGTTGGGCATATACTTGTGGTTTTTGTGAGATCTTGAACTAAGGGGTTGTTTGGCGCGCTGAGTTGAGTTCAGAGTTCATATGTTTGTAGAGTTTATATGTTTGTGGAGTTTATATGTCTGTATCTGTGTTTTTGTGTTTTAGTGGTTGAAGTGCTGAGTTCATATGTCATGGGTATTTATTGCATTTTTTTTTTTTACATAAATGATCTCTTTTCTATGATGATTATTTTTGTTTTATTCAACAATTGTACATATTTTTTTAATAAACTATAGACTACACTTTATTTTATTGCTTTTTAAGTACACATGTATTATTGGGAATTTTGGAAAATGGAGTTTAGAGTTTACTTTTGGATCATGCATTTCAATTTTTTTTAAAAAATTTAAGCAATCGTTTTACAAATTTGTGCATGTGACATTTGTAGTTAAGTTATTTTTATTTGAACAATTTTGACACAAACTTCTTAAAATAAATGCACTCATGTGTTTGACAATTTGTCTAAAAAATATTTTTACATACAAGTTTGTTTGATTTTTTGCTTGGTAAAAGTGATTTTATTAATGTTAAGTTATTATAAAGAACGACTATAAAATACTATGAACTAATAAAAAAATAAAAAATTCAATGTTTGGTACTTAGGTACTTTTGTGTTAACAAAGGTGTTTTTATTGATAATTTTGTGCCTCAACTTAAATATAAACATTTACTGATGTTTTATATGTATTTTTAAATTAATAGTTAAATTTAAGTTTAAATTAAGGTTTTATTGACGATTTTATGCCACGAGCGTCAACAAAACAAAAACTTGTGTATCAACAAAGTCCAAATTTGTAATAATTATAATCTAAAATAATGGTCATCGGAGTTAGTGGAGTGGCTATCATTGGAGGTTGCTAGAGTTGGGCATCAACATTGGTGGTTGGATGTTGCTGGAGTTGGCTGCAAGCGGTGGTTGTTGGAGTTGGCTATCAGAGTTAGCCGTCGAAGGGGGTAACCGGAGTTGGGTGTTAAAGGTGGTCGCTGAAGTTGGTCGTCAAAGATGGTCGCCTGTGATGAGGGCTAAGTGCACTGTTGGCTATCAGAGGCCGTCGGAGGTGGTTGTCGAAGTTGGGCGGAGGTGGTCGCTGGAGGTGGCCATCGAAAGGGGTCGCCGAGGTTGGGTGTCAAAGGTGGTTGCTTGTGATGAGGGCTGAGTTGATGACATATGAAGTTGGCCTCCCAAACAATGAGTTGAGTTTATATCTCAAATCATCTCATCTCATATCATCACCCAAAACACCCCTTGCATGCAATGAATTTCTTGAATTCATTATTGTATATTCTATGTTTGATTGAGGAGCATGCTTGATCAGTTAAGTTGATGCCTTAATTAGATTGTATATGCATCTTAGCTATACATGTGTTTAATATCTGCCTTAATTAGATTGTATATGCATCTTAGCTATACATGTGTTTAGTATCTGTAACCATTGTAAATGCATGATTAATTTGAGTAGCGAATACGTCGAATTATGGTTATGGTTGAGTTTATGGCTTCTCCATTTTCATCACATTGTACATAGTAGACCCTAGGAATAAAATGCAATTAAATTGAACATGACTGGTATAATTTGTTGCCTAAACTCAACACGATTAACTAGGTAGTATGAAATGTTGCCATCATTGCTATTTAGTTAATTTAAGAATTAATTCGTTGTAAAAAGAATTGATTCTCCTTAGAGGGAGTCAGACTTGCTTTTCCGAATTGGACGATTGGGCTATTAATCGACGAACAAAACTACTAAGTAGCCCAACCAATTTTGAATTGGCTTGGGAACCCACCCCTCCCAATAGTTTTAAAATACATATAGTTAAAATTATTTTAGAGTATTTAAAAATGACTCAAATCTTGAAAATGGCAAGTCCAGACAATTTGTCTCGTGAAATTAGTTGAGTTACTGATGGCATCCAAACTTGTACCAAAACTTACTTAATCATACCTGATGTTTCCAAAGCCGAAGAGAAAGGCAGAGAGAAACAATATGCATAAAATAAATTTGATGATTTGAGAAAAGCTTTCGTTGCTAATTCGTAAGGAAACCATCGTTACCACACAGCAGAGCACAATCTCTAATAGTATACTACAAAATAGACAAAAGTTTATGCCTCTCACCATCTTTCTCGAGGCCTTCCATCGGGTAGTACGGGAGAAAGAAGACTCTGACTAACCTGTTGCAAGTTATTGACCTGTTTTTGCTTCCTTGATCCAATATTTATGGATTCTCCATCTCGATCTCCATCGAAACTTGGTGGGGTATCATCTTCATCACTCCAGTCATCCTCAAAACCTCCATCATCATCGTCTTCGTCGAATTCATCATCATCATCGCCCAAAAGATTATCAACATCAGACCATTCTTCACCACTCATATCATCTGGCTGATTGGTATCTCCCCCATCCGTGTCACTTGTGGGAGCTCCTCTGCCTCGGAATCGAGGAACAGCAACAAGAGCTCTAAGTTTCTCTTTTATGATTAATAACCGATCTTTGTCGATCAACTGGGAATCACGATACGCTTCTCTGAGGAAGACCGAATCTCTATCCCCTTTCAACGAGACGTAAAACATATCAGGATGCCTTATTAGCATCCCCCTCAGCTGCTGAGAGAACCTAAACTCCTCTCGGAAATGAGTAAGATGATCCACTAAAGTTCTCTTCTCAAGCGTAAGGCTTAAAATCTCATGAACAACCCCACAAGCATGTTTTTCTTTCTGGGGTGTACCTGCCTTAATCCCAGAGAAATCAGAATAGGGAGAGATATAAGGAATGTCCCTAAACTGACTAATTTTCCTCATCTCACTCTTTGAAAGGTTAAGCCCCTTAGGTAGCTTCACTCGATTAAACTTCAGCGGTCGGTCGATAATTAGATTCTTCTCTTCCAATTCTCTAGCTCGGTTTTCCTCTTCTGCTAACTCTGCTGCAGAAACAGCAAGTTCAGGATCCCAATGTGTCAATTCGAGGGCTGGACCGCGCTCGGTTGCCACAACTCTAAAGTACTGAGGATAACGATGGCAAATCGTGTCGCGAAACTCTAAAGGAAGACCGAAATCAGTCCTCAAATGTGCAATCTTCTCCAACAATATTCGTTTATCAGCAGACATCATCAGTAGCTTCCTGAGCTTAATAACCAACAAACCTTCCATCTCATTTCTGATCTTCAACTCCTCCAAATACAACCTTTCGGCCTCGGCCGTTAATTTGAATTTCAACGAAAACGCCCCTTCTTCCACAACCTCAAATACTGCAGGGAATTTCTTCAACAATGCAATGAGCCTCCTCTTTTTCTCCAGACCTAAATCTCTCCTGAATTTACCTAATTCCTTAAGTGACATAACTCTATCAGGTTGTTGAACTAGAATCTTCCTAATTCGCATAACTAACTTCAGCTTCTTATCCCTCTGTATTACATTATCAAACGGAAGCTCTTTCCTCCGTTTCACAACAGCTCTAATCGGTTGAAAAGGGACATGAGATGTTCTTAAATTATCATTTCTGTTTCGCAAATCCAAATTCTTACCCCAAAATTCCGATTTGACAGAATAATAAGCTTTGTGCCCAAGAATGAAAGGTACGGATATGGATAGCGATGCTTTAGGGGAATAGAGCAGTAACTTGGAATCCATAAGAATCAATTGGTTTATGAGATAAAAAAGAAGAAGAAGAAAATGGAGAAGAATGATCGAGCGAACTCACCTGCTCGCTCGAGCTATGAGTCTGAATCCAGAGCAAATTGTAGGGAAAGGATTAGGGTTTATCTTCAACGGGAAAAACCCTTTCCCAAATTCGTAAAGATATTTTCTTCGGGGCCATAAATGGCTCTCGGCAAAATAATAAAAATAAAAAAAATTTCAACATAAAAATTTTTTATATTTATAAATAGTTTGATATTTTTTCAATTTTAATAATTTTCAAAATAATAATAATAATTTAATTAAAAATTAATTAAAAATATTTACCACTAATAGCAAAATATATCGTCTATCTGCGATATATCCCAATAGATCGCAATTCGCTATATTTGAAAAGAGTCATAATTCCCTGTTTCTTTTTAAATAATATAAATCAATATTAGTTTAGTCTTCCATCCCAATTTTGAGTTGGTTTGGATTGCAGATATTGTTCGATATAAATATTAAATATATGATATTCAAATGTCTAAGGTAGTTGATGTTTGTGTTTGAATATTGAGTATAATTAATGTATAAAAATTAAATATATGTGTTTGATTTACCAATTGTATATATAGAAACCAAAATTAAATAATTACTTAACTAAATGTAAGAGAATAATTAATACGTTCATCAATTAAATTTAGTATTATTTAATATATTGTTATATTAATTATTTATTTAATCAATTAAAATAAAAGTAATTATAACAAATATTAAAATCAAACTAATTATTTGCAAATATAACAAAATTCTTAGAGGTTGTTTATGTTTGGGGTGTTGAATTAAGTTTATATGTCTGTATTTTTTGGATAGGGTTGGCAAAAAAAAAAAAAAATCACGGGCCCCGGTTTGACCGGGGATGGGATCAAACTGGGGATATTCTTTGGGTACCCGTCCGAGGACGGGGAGGGTATCCCCACCTCGATCCCGACCCGGACCCGCTCCGATTTATCCTCGACTACCCATTTATATATATAAAATATATATATCACTGTCTCACTCGCTCTCGCTCTATCTCGAGGAATGGGTACCCGCGGGGGCTCGTTTCCCCTACCGGGAATCCCCACCTTGGGGGTAAATTCCCCCCACGGGAATGGGGACAGGGAACCCCACCCAATTGCCAACCCTAGTTTTGGATGTTTGGGGTGTTGAGTTCATATATTAGGAGTATCTAGTGCGACTTTTTCTGGCATAAATAAATTGTTTTTATGGTAATTATTTTTATTCGAAAACTTTATTATTCAATAATTTTACATATATTTTTTTAAATAAATTATGGATTGCACTTTGTCTATTGTATTTTTTTAAGTACACATGTAATGTTAGGACTTTTGGAGAATGGGGCTTTGGGGTTTACTTTTTGATCATGCATTTCAACTTATTTATTTTTATATAATTTAAGCAATGATTTTACAAATTTGTGCATGTAACGTTTCAAGTTAAATTGGACAAAATTATATTGGATTCATTGGAACAAAACAAATTTGGATTTATATTATAAGTAAAATATCTTCAAACTGTAATTGCACTATAATGACCCTATTAATAGTCATGTTACATGGTTGGCACAAAAAATAAGTAACAAAGGTCATATTCTTCGGCTCAACTATATGATACAAACAAATTTATATATGATATAGGCCAACAAATGACCAAGTCCACTTACACACCAAAAAAAAAAATAATAATAATAAAATAAAATAAATGTCAACCAAAACCTTTATATGATCAATATGTTCGACAACTTCCTTCTGCCTCTCAAACTCTTATTCATCTTTTTGCCATTATACAAGCTTTTGTTTCGATTAACTTGGAAAAAGTGTTTCTCAAAAAGTCATTTTCATTTAAACAATTTTGATTAAAAAAAGAATAATGTTTAAAATAAAAACACTCATGTTTGGCAACTCTATCTCAAATAAAGTGTTTTTATATACAAATTTTGTTTGGTTTGTTATATGTTAAAAGTATTTTCATTAATTTCAGATTACTATAAAGAACGACTATAAAATAGTATGAACTAATAATTTAAAGTAATGGTTGTCGGAGTTAGTGGAGGTGGCCGCCATCGAAGGTTACCAAAGTTGGCCATCAATTTGGTGGTTGGATGTCGTCGGAGTTAGCCATCGATGGTGGTTGCTGGAGTTGGTCGTTGGCAAAAGTTGTTGGAAATGACCCACATGCACCTTAGGCCTAAAGTCCACAAATATACATGAAAATCTACTTTTAATTGTCTCACGTTGGAGAATTAAAGAGTAGCTAGAGTGGATAAATAGGTAGTAGGAGAGCACTTCTACGTACCAAAGTTGAGAGGGTGGACCTAATGGGCCATTTTCCCACATATGCTCCATTGCCATTTTGTTAGGTATGCTTGGGCAATTGCTCTTGTGTAAAAAAAGAAATAATTTTATTTCTTTTTGTTTATTTTTTTAAACAGTTGAAACTTTAATTATTTTAAAAAGTAAAATGGTTTAGGGTTAATAGTGTTTTTCTCCAAATCTGGAATTAATTTTTCATTAAAAAGGAAAATGTTTTGCCTTCATCTTCTTCATATTCTTCAGAAGGTTGAGAGCTACCCAAATTTGATATCTCTTTCTTCAACTTCTTCATCTATTTTCTACTCGATTCTGAGCAATTTTTTTCTTTTGGTTCCAACTCTCCATCCGACGAGTGCACGTCTAAAGGTGGGTGTTGTGTTAACCTTGAGGAGCAACCGCCTAGGTTGTGCCAAGTTTGCGGCAGTGGTTTTCCATGACACAACAAATTGGTTCAGAATTTGACGATGAATAACAGTTTGAAAGCAAATTAAAAAATTCTTCTAGATCTATCCAAGTTGGAAGCGTTGGTCCCAAAAGTTGCTGATCTCCTTCAAGCAGTTGGAGGTGGATTATTTTCTCACCATAGACAACCCTAGCAGATCCAAGGATGCTACTTCCGTGACTGATTCGACGACTTCTAAGGATGCTGCTATTGTCACTGATTCGACAACTACCAAAAATGCACTTGAACCATTAGTGACTTAAGGAAGATTGACTTGGATTACGATTGGACTAATTTTAAACTAAAATAGATTGATGATGTAGCTATTGTGATATTGATAGGGCAAAAAATTCTTTTTTTAAAAAATGAAACCAACGAAGGAGGAGGAGGGACCAAACTTTTTTGGTTCTCACAACTTAACTCTCGCTCATTATCTGGTTCTCACAAAAAAAAAATTCTTTTTTCTTTTAAAAATCGAAAAAAACTCCAGATGAAGTTTCTTCCTCAAGTTCGGTGCTTCTCTTCCTTCCTTCACTAGTTCTTCCTCTTCCTTCCTTTATGAAAATGAAATATTGGATTCCAAGAACTTCACCTCTTCCATGTTGGGTTCAATTGTGCCCTTGAGTTTCCCTTTTTTAAAAAAAAAAAAAAGAAAAGAAAAAAACTTTATGCCCTATCAATATTAAAATAACCACATCGTCAATCTATTTTGGTTTAAAATTAGTCCAGTCATCATCCTAGTGAGTTTTTCTATCAAGTCATTAATGGTTTTATTATCTCAAGAACTAAAATTAAGCATATTGAAATCTTAGGGACAAAAGTGTTAGATTTTGAAATATATGAACTAAATAGAAACTAAACTCAAAACCTAGTGACCAAAATGGTATTTTTTTCCTAAAATTTATCAATTTCTATCATTGGTAAAAAATGATAGATGATAGTAGTACATCAGTGTCTATCACTAATATATAGTGACATTTTGTTATGTTTATAAATATTTGGGCTTATTTTACTCTATTCCAAAACAACCTTAAAAAAAAATATTTCATTTTAATTTTATCAATTCATTTTTTTATAAAAAAAAAAAGGATTATGAATGCTTTTCAATTTTGCGTGTGCCAATTTTGAGTTTATTCATTATATAGAGTTATTTTTATTTAATTATATTTGAAATGCAAATTTTAGTTAGTATTACCAAAAACAAATTAGTTAGTACATATGAAAGGAAAGAAAAGAAAAAATAAATAAATAAACGAGCTAGTCTTTTCAACATGCTTTTAGTTTCTATAATTAAGTATTGAAAAATATAATTTCTATAATTAAACATTGAGAAAGAAGGTGCATCTTGTTGCTACAGATATAATAATTATAAATTCTTGTAAGCTTTCTCAACCATACTTTCATATCTTCAAGAACACTCTCATTCTGATGTGATATCGACTCATTCATATTTTTCTCTCAAACTAAAGACGTTACAAGTTTGTTTGTTTGTTTTTTTTTTTTAAGAATATAATATTTTGAGTTTATTTTTTTTTAAAAAAATTAGTTTACACGTGCGTAACATTTTGGAATAAAATAGTTTTATTAAAATTATTGGATAAAAAAATAATAATAATGGTAATACATGAATAGAAAAGTGAGATGAATGAATGAGAAATTGGAAGATATAAAGTAATTGTATGTTATTTTTCCGATGTTGAACTTGAATCCTCGTCTAATCATCCACTTACAAAGGAAACGAGGATGAAACAGGAAAACGGTAGGCCTCACATGGAGAGTTAATAATTCGCTACTCCACTAGGCCAACATCTCAATTATAAAATTAAAGAAAAAAAAAAAAAAAAAAAAAAAACTATCCTCAGAATGTAGACTTCATCCGATATATTTTTACTAGGGATATTCGTGAGTTGAATTGAAACATTTTTTAAACTCCAATTCAATTGTTCGGATTATACGTTTCTTCAATCCAAATAACTTTTATTTGGTTTGGGTTAATCGGACGATTTATTAAAATTTTTATTTTAAGAATAATTAAAATATTAAATTATAAAATAATTCATTTATATATTTGAACTCAACCCAATCCAAATAGTTTGAGTTAGACTGCGATTAGATTTTTTCAACTAACTCTTAGATTTACTAAAATTTGTGTTTGTGAGGCATGTTGGAAAGTTTAGATTTACTAGATAGGATCAATTAGAAAAACATTTGGCCACTCAAGTGTTGAGTGGACAAAGCAAAAACAGAGGATTGCATCCTTTGATTCCTTAATTATTTTATATTGCATATTTTAGCACATTTTGATCACTAGGTACTTAAAAGGAGCAGTTAGATTTATGGATCATATTTTATACTTATAGGAAGATTTTTTTTTTTTTTTTTTAATTGTTTACTTTTAAATTATTGGCATATATTTGACAAATTTGTACATCAAAATATCCTCATTAGATTCGATTTGCTTTATTTTATTTTGCATATCTTCGATCCTTTTTGGATCATATCTTATTATAGTAACATTATATTTAATTTAGAATAAAATATTATTAATGGTCTATAAATTTTATTCAATTTTAACCACATATTTTATTTTAGTTTTCTACTCTCGGTAAATCTTTTAAATTTAGTATTTCTTGCTTGTTGATTTTGTTTATCCATTCACATTTTTACTGTAAATTTTGAAAACAAATTCATATACTTTATTCCTTCGTAGAAGTTTATCGCAGTCTATCATATAATGAAAATTTTCTATATTTGTAAATATTTTGACTCATTTTGCTATATTTGAAAACAACGCATTATTAAAAGTACATAATCGGAATTGGACATTTATAAATATATACTAAGGTTGATTGATCAAACGTCATTGTACAAGCACCCAAATACTAGTTTAACCTTGTTTAATTTGATGTTGTCTCTTGCTTTCCCCATTATTTTAGGGATATTATTTTCCATATTTTATTTTAGGCTTGATTTTCCTCCTACTTTTAAATTCTTTTTTACCAAACCAAAAAAATTCGTCCATATAACTTTCCATTAAACAATGTTGAAAAAAAGATAACTTTTAAAAAAGACATTTGCCTACTATGTTTGTAATTAATTTATAATTAATTTAACAAATTAAATAACAATTAATTATATTTGAACTATTTAATAAACATATTATGTCATCATAATTTTTCACGGCACGTTAGTGGAAATCTAGCCCATTGATTCTAGTGATGATCTAGCCCTAGAATCAACCAATAAATTCAATGTTGTGGTCCTATGCCTCTTTAGTTTTTTATTCTCTATTTGATAGTGAGTGTCTGTCTATTTCGGTCTGAGTTGCATAGTTGAGAAAGACTACAAATCACATCTCAATCTAAATACTATATAGATTTAGATTTTTATCCCTACTTAGATTCTGTATTTTGGTTATTATTCGGCATAATCATTTTAGAATAATCATGAATTTGAATTTTAATAAATTTTTCAACAATTGGCAACAAATAGGTTAGCGTAGGAGATTGTTTAATTTTTTTTCTTTTATGTTCTGCTTATTCAAGATCGATTATTAAGGTTAGTTATATTGAAACTAATTTGGTATTTTTATATTCATATAGACGTAATTAACAATTTATCAAGACTTTAGCAAAGCTAATCTAATTTATTTTGAAAGTTTAAAAATTGGAACATTAGGGTATTGAATATGTATATTTATTGCTTACGAAGAATGTGTTGGCCGAAAGGAAGATTATAATTAATGTGGCCAAAATAACAAATACACATGCAACAATAAGTATAAAAAACATAAATTTGTGTCCTTTAGGTATTAGTTGGCCATAAGAAAGGTAACATCTAATATGAATAGGTTATAATTAATACTTGATTGTTGGGTTCTGAATCTAGTGCCCAAATTCCCAAATTACATGTGTTGGTTGGGTAGAAAACCTAACAAAGTTTGTTTTGGAATAGTGAAGTTTTATTTTTGAGGAATTTTTTCCATTATTATATTATGAGAGTAAATAGATTATTTTTAATTTTGGTATATTCATTTTCATGATTATAAAATTAATAGTAATTAAAGATAAATGTTATTGTGTAATAGCCTAAGTTTCTTTGTTGGTGTTAGTTTGATGGGTGATGCAGCCAAAGTAGACTTTGAATACTAATATTGACATGACATCTTCGAACTTAATTAGATATTTGTGGATTCATTATTTTTACGTTCTTTGTTGTCATTTCAAAGGAAGGCATTAGTTTGATCAAGTAGCAAGAACAGCTAGGACTAGCTGGTGATGAAAATAGACAACATAAAACTATGCATGTGAGTGATTGTCAGCCCAAAGGAAGGCTTTCGCTTGGCAGGATTGATTTCTAATATTTCTTCACAACATTGAGAGTGTTGTTTACAAGTTGATAGTCGGCCCAAAGGAAGGTCTTTGATATTGTGTTTGGTATATATCTTGTTATCATGATAAAGTTAATAATGTATTTTTATCAATATAAATTTTAATTTTGAGCATGCTACTTCATTACCTTGTTTTGACTTACAAGTTATTTTGTTTAAGTCACATGCTATTTAAAACTTGTGATAAATAAATTAAAATTGAATGAGATCTTGGAACTTCCAATATAACTCTTATTTTGCAGAAGTTTGTGATGGTGAACTATATTTTTTAAAGGAATATTGAATTTAGAAGTACCTTTAAATGATAAGAGTTGTTCTAAAGTGAACATCAACAAATAGATATTTGAACTCTTGGTTAAATGTGTCTTTATGAAGAACAAAGGAACGGGAGTACACTCAATCATCAAATGCACTAAATTGAAGGTATATCAAGCATTGCTTTGTGCAGTTGATTGTTAATAGACATTGTATGGTACTCAGTATGCAATGAGTAATTATCATATCTTGGATAGATGAACTCATTTTGAACTAAGAATTTGATAATATGATTGAAGGGAAATGAGTTTAGTGCAGAAAAACAAAATGTGCTCAATTAAATCCATTAGAGAATTACGTTTAAGAGACTAAGCAATTAAACACATATTTTTTAAGCTAATTTAAACTTAGGTGATTAAACATGCAATTCTCGATCCTATAGGAATTACCCTATTTCTAGGGTCAAACAAAATACTATATGCCTTAACTTTCTCCTAAATGTCTTTTATGAAGACCGTTTATTATCTAACTCGTTTGTTAAAGACTCAACATTATATGCCAACTTAGATGATCAAGCTAAAAGTTAACAATATGCATAAAATCAATAAAAGCAAATGTAAACTAAGCGTGTTGAGCAAGAGTAAGGACACATTTGGAGCTTTTAATTCATCCTTAGGGTGTCCACATCATTGAATCCTAAGAGGATGCTTAGCTCATAATGGAATTTAAATAACACAAGGAAAAAAAAAGAAAAAACTCACATTACTAATAAATAGAAAAAAATGAAAAACAATAGCTAAAATTAAAAAAAAAAAAAAAAAAAAAAAAAAAAAAAAAAAAAAGTACAATTCTGTCTCTTTCCCAACTATTATTCATTTTGTCATCCAGAGGCTTACAACCAAATCTTGGATGCATCTTTTTTTAGTGCAAATGACATAGAAATACAAATGACAAATGAAATTATTTTTTCATATTGTCACTCGATTGTTTATTGGATTTGTCATATTAGTGGTGGAAAGTGTCGCCGTAGTTAGGGTGTAGTGTATCAGTAGTATATCAACACTTAATCGAAATGTAATTCAAATATATTAGTTGTGTATTAGTAATATATCATCACTTATTCAAAATGCAATTTCAAGTATGCTATTAGTGTCAACAACATGATTCTAAATAAAATTTCAAGTATCACATTTATGCATTAGCAATATATCAACATAAATCCAAAATTCATTTCAAACATGACATTGGTGTGTACCATTAATATAACAAGATGTCTTAAAAATACATCTGTTTAAGTATATCAATAATTTATCATAACTCATTCAAAATTCAATTTTAAGTGTAACATTGGTATATCAGTAGTTGATCAACATTCACTCAGAAGGATTATCAACAAGAATTGAACCATGTTGATATATTTTTCAGTTAAATTTCAAAGAACAAAAATCAAACTTTAAGTTCTAATTATCTAAAACAATAATTTAAATATAATGAGATATTGAGTAAATCACATTCTGAATGAGTACATATTTCCCTTCCATAACAAAGTTTCAATAATATTAACCAAATTAGATTACAAGTTTATCACAAAACACACACTCAAGAGTCCAAACCTTGCTCTTGTTTTAACTACTGCAATCAACATAAAATCACACTTCATTTATTCATACATGAAAATATATAGTTCTTGAAACTTTAAAGAGAGACAATATTATGGATAAAGCTCTATAAGAGACCTTAAACCTAATATTGGAAAGATGTTGTATGCACCAAATCCAGCTGTATGGAACAATTGAGCCCACTCTTTCTCATCCCTTTCCTTTCCACCTACATTAACCATCATCAACAGGTCCCACAAAAATTTATTTTCAGTCATCAACAAATCATTCTCCGTGTTTTTATAATTACTGTCTACTACCATATCAATTATAATCACTTTCCCATTCTTTCCATTGCTGGTGATTGCCGCTTTACATTTTTTTAGTATCTTCACACATTCTTCATCGCTCCAATCATGTAATATCCACTGCGTTATCATGTTATTTGACATTAGAATTGTATAAGGAGGATTAAGGATATGTTTGGTAGTGATTTTTATACTGCTAAAATCATTTTGTTATTGTCAAAATCACTTTTTTTTTCCAACAAAAAAAATTGATATTTGACAAATGTTGACCAAATGTTTAGTTTTAGTACTATTAATATTGATTTCGAATATAATGATTAAAGACATTTTCCAAGTGATGATTTAGAGTCACTCCCCAAACATGTCATGAATTAGTTATTTAAAAATAATGCACATTAATTATTTCTCCATGTCCTCACCTTCAACAGAAGTGCATCAGCAGGAGGAATGGCTTGAAACATGTCCCCTTGAAGAAACATCAAGTTATGGCTTCCTTCCAAGCTAGCCACAACTTGAGGAAGGTCAATAACAACACATTTTATTTGTGGAAAGGCCTCAATAATGAGTTTTGCCATAGTTCCATTACCACCTCCCACATCCACCAGACACTCAATTCCCTCAAACACACTGCTATATTTCTCCAACAAAACACTCATCACCAACCTCCCATCACTAGCCATTGCTGCATTGAAACCCTCCCCATCTTTTGCCTCACTCCCCATATGCTCCCAAAATTGCTTCCCATGAGCTGTTTCAAATGGGGTTCGATGATCGAGGTCGCTACAAAGCCAGGTCGATATAAATTGCCAGGGCTCTATGAGGACTCGGTCAAGCATGGAAAGCAAAAAGGGAGACAAAGTTAAAGGGTTGTGTTGGAGAAGAAGAAGAGATGGATTGGTGAGGGAGTATGCTACTTCTTCTTGATCTTCATCTCCTTCTTGTTGGGTAGTTTTGTTGTGTATTAGGAAGAAGCCAGAGTGAGCCAATATACGCATTATACGATGGATGTGTCGGGACTTTTGAGGGTGAATTGGGAGATCTGAAAGGAGTTGAGAGAGGGTCATGGGCGAGCCATGGCGGTTGATGGCGTCGGGAATGCGGAGTTCGACGGCGCATTTCAAAGCCATGGATTTAGTGAAGCTGAAAACATGATTCCATACGTGAGCTTGAGCTTCTAACATTTCCTCCCCTCTCATTTCTATCTTTGTAGTTTTACCCTCCATATTATTCAATATATAACTCTGTGAACCCTATGTTGAGTTCCTCCTTATTATATACAAATAATTTCTTGGAAAAATAAACAATAATGAAATAATCTTTTCCTTTCACATCGTTGTTATTCATCTTTATTTTCAATGTGGATCATATTGTCACATGGGTCCTTGTAGTAGTTATATTTGTTTTTCACTTTTTTTGGATTTATGAGTATAAAAAACGTGGGTTCCATTTTGTTTTATCATCTTTAATAGTAATTAAGATTGCACTAAGTATAGGTTAGATTTTTTCTGAATTTTTTGGTTTAAGTGTTGGATTTTTTACTTTTTATTTTTATTTTTTTTAATTTTTGGGATGGTTTTAGAGGTAAGTCCCATGAACTTCCCTTTGTATTTGTAGGGAGGAGGGAAACAACAATGATGAATTTTTGTGGTATATATCGAGTAACACTTGTGTGGAAAAATTTTAAGCACGTAAAAAGTGATTCTAAATAATTTTAAATAAGTCCATTTGATATATCTTAAATGTTATTAAAAAGTCGATGATGAATGAGGGATGTTTTATATTAATTCTAGCTACCGGTGATTGACATGTCGGCAATGTTGAAAAATGTATGAAAACAAAATTAATTCATTTTTAAAATCTAGAAAACTACAACTCTTGGTGAGTTTGGTGTGTTTTTTAAAAAAGTTTTAAAATAGTTCTTAATTGTTTAAAGAAAAAACTATAATGCAAATATATGACATAATATGTACATGTTTTCTTTTCCAAACAAAAATCGACTCATAAATTAAATTATTTATGCTATAATTTTAAGCATCCTAAATTTCAGTTGTCACCCAAATCAATGTAGAATATAGATATGATTTGATGTTATAAGAAAAATAAATTAGTACATATAAAAAAAGAATTAATTTTATTTGTTGTATAAGATAATTTTTTTCTCTCTTACTTTTAATTTCTTTACATTTCTTCCTTTGAGCTTCCAAAGTGTGTGCTATCTTACTCAACTTAACTCGGCTTTGTTACGTGGTTTAATGTGTTTCATAGGTGATTATGTAGGTTTCAAACACTAAAGAGGTAGATTTGAGTATTGGGATAAAAATTGATCTAAAACAAAGCATTTGGAGCCCAATCAAAGTGTCTAGGTCAAAATGGAGACAAAATGACAAAAATTGCCGACAAGGACCTAACGTTGCAGCACTAGGCAAATGCGCTAAAGATAGTATGTAGCTGCATAAAAGGGGACAACATCGCAACATTTTCAATTAGGAAAAATTTTCACCACCCGAATTTGACCTAGCACCACGACATTGTTTCAATCTAAATTTTGCTAGAAAAGAAAACATAACACATTCATTTTCAGGTTATGCCTTCAAAGTCTATGAACTATAGACCATATCACTAGTAGAAGTCTTTCAGTAATATATTAGTTTATCAATGATAAAACATATCAATAGTAGGGATTTATCAGTGATAGACCATATCATTTTTGTAGGAGTCTATTAGTGATCACGTTCCATTAATTAAATTGAGCACGTTCCAAATTGTTGATTTTTCTTTTTTGTTATATTATGTCAATTATTCTATGATATAATGAAAATATAAATTCAACAGTGATAATGTTGATATTAAATTTATGGACGAAATCTGGAGATGTCAATCAAATTTTAATACTAGCTAGACTTCTACTTCTAAAACACACCACGTATTATAAATTAAATTCTATTGCCATTTTTCTTTCCAAAGCATAGAAAGCCAAAAAGAATATTTGTTTTTTTAAAAACAAAAAAACCAAGAAAAAAAAAAAAAAGAAAGAAAATGAAACGAGAAAAGGCTATATTATACTGCCCATCTATTTTGAACTGTTCATTCATGAGAAGAGAGCATTTTGCCGATTAAAGAGATGACTAGAAATTAGCTTTTTGAAAATCTATAAAATATATCAAAATATTTATAAATATAACAAAATTTATTGTCTATCGCAATTTATTGTTGTCTATCGCAGATAGACTGTAATATTTTGCTGTTATTTGTAAATACTTTCAGCAATTTTGTCATTTAAAATAATTTTCTATAATTTTATATATATAAAAAATCAAACAATATTTTCAATCATACATGCATACATATATATACACATATATATGAATAAGAAGGCATAGACTAAGAGTTTGTTTGAATTGACTATACAAAAAAAAAGTTTTTCAAAAAATTCATTTTTATTTAAACTACTTTTATCAAAAGAGTTTAAAATACATTTTGATAGTGTTTCAAAAGCTATTTTGAGTAGTTGCCAAACACTACAATTTTTTTTTTTTTTTTTCATTTTAAAATGACTTATTTTCAAAATTAAACACTACCAAACACACTCTAAAATAAATCGGGATTGTAATAACACATATTAATTAATATTAAACAAATTAAGTAATCACAACAGTATTATTTTACGATCTCCAAAAGAGGTCTTATTATTGTGAATGCAACAATAATCGACATAAGATATGAGAAAATTTTGAATTAATAATGATTATGGATAAAGCTGTATAAGAGACCTTAAACCTAAGATAGGAAAGATTTTGTAAGCACCAAGCCCAGCTTGTATGGAACAATTGAGCCCATTCTTTCTCGTATCTTTCATTTCCTCCTACTGAAGCCATCATCAACATGTCCCAAAACAGTTGAGTTTCGGTCGACATATATATATATAATCTGCTTTTTTATTATTATTACTGGTTACCACCATATCAATTATATTCACTTTAATTTCCTTTCTTGTTGCTTCCGATTGCCAGCTCTTTACATCTCTTCAACATCTTCACACGTTCTTCTTCCCTCCAATTATGTAATATCCACTGTGTGTTAGCACCACATTCCACAAGTTTACTTCTATAACCAATGCTCACTTCCATTAATATAATGATAAACCCAATGTTAAAAGCCTCGGTTCATAGTTATTTGATTTTTAGTTCTCAATTTTTTAGAATTAATTATATTTTTTTTTATCTCGATTCATATTTTATCTAAACATCAAATATTCTTGCACCATAATAATTAAAATACTAAAAAATACCTAATGAATAGTTTATTTTTAAGAGTATATATAGTATTGGTTCAGTTCGGTTTTGATTGGTTTTTTAATAAAAATCCGATTCGAACCAATATTCTTTTGTTTTCTCGTAATACAAACTAATATCTCCAATTTCATACTAAAAAATCAAACCATAGGATCGGTTTGGATTGGTTTAGATTTTCGATTTTTCAGTTTTTTGTTACACTCCTAGTGTTCATGGGTTGGGTTGGGTTAAGTTGAAGGAGTTTTTAGACCCAACTCAATTGTTCAGGTTATAAATTTATTCAACCCAAATAACCCTTATCAAATGATGAAGCCGGCAACCCAATCTTGTAACATTTGGGTTGGGTTGGTTCGGGTTACGCAGGTCATTTATTTAAATCTTTGTTCTAAAGATAAGTATAATGTTAATTTGTAAAAAAAAGTTATTTGATTTTTTTTTTTATATTAAATTAAGATAAACAACTCAATCTCAATTATAGTATGAAAATTATTATTCCAAAGTGCTAAAAAATTATTTCTAGGAGTTGTTGGAAAATAAATTATCCAAAAAATAATAAAACTAAAGAAAATTAAAATAAATATATGTGTATATAATTCTATCATGAGTAAAACAATATACTTTTAATTTTAAAATTAATAATAATTTCAGTTTGGTTCAAGTTGGGTTGGATGAGGTGAACCTATGAACTAACTCAACCCATAAAATTTTCATTTATTTGAAATTAACCCAACCCAAACTGTACAGGCTGAGTTGGATTGATCGGGTTTTTTGGGTCATTGAATTTTTTGAACACCCCTACAAGAAAGATTGCATTTTAAGAACTAACAAATTAGTTTTATGTGGAGTCATATCAATTTAAACTCTTAACCAATAATTGCATTGATTTAAACTATGAACTTTTATAAAGTGTATCAATTTACACTATTCTTCAAATTTAGTTCAAGAAATATGTGTGAAACACATAATTGTTTCAATTAGACTTCTAAAATGTTGTGAGTGAATCAATTTATAACTTTCATTAAGATTATCTTTGAAAATCGCTCATGTATCTATTCATGGTAGGTAGACTTATCTCCATGAAATTCTCCATCTTATTTTTTAAAGCAATTTTTTCATTTATTTTTTACCAAATGAATTTTTTAAAATGTTAAATTCTTTAGATGGAGCATTTCCAAGACCATTCTCTCAGAGTGTTTTTAATTGTATATGACTTAAGAGGGCAATAATAATTTGTTTAATACCATTTATAAATCTCAAGTAACACAACACACCGGAGATGGAGGAAGCGGAAGACGAATTGGTTGTCGTTTTAAAACTATATTAAAATTAAATGAATTTTTACATAATAACTTCCTATTTTTCTAAACTTCTCCCTCCATTTTTTACTATTTTCTAATTTTCTCAAATCATTTCTCCATATTTTTTACATAATAACTACCAACGATGAGGTGGAAGAAATTTTGGATAAGGGGTTGGAATTTCACCAAACAAGATAAAAATTCTAAAAACAAAAATAATAATTAAAAAGATTTAACAAAAATCTCCAATTCAAAATTTTTAGGTCTCTTCCAATATCAAGATACATTGGAATAACCCGAAGAAATAGGAGTGAATTAGAGTAAGCCCTTTTTTTTTCGATTTTATTTTCTTAATTCTTTTAAGGTTAAAATGAATATGAGAAAACTAAAATTACAATAAAATTATGAAACTAAGTGAAACAAAATCTTAAACAATGTTGTTGGGATTCGACAACTACCTAAAGAAGAAATCACAATGCAAAAAGTAATCCTATGAAACTCCTCATTTATAGAAGGAATCATGGTGCTTAATTGTAATGACAAAAAGGGAAGATACAAATTCTCCTTTATTGCCCCATTTAATATATTATAGATACATACACATTATTTGTGCATTGAGTTATAGATATAGTTGACCTACTGATAGTATATTAATTAGTATACACAAATATCAATAAATATATATATATAGATACACGCACGTACATATTATATATGTATGTATACACGTACATACATATATGTGATGGAAACTAATTACGAGACAAGTGAGGATCTGTTATATCATTGATCGAGCAAAGTTGACAAATCACAAGTCACAACAACATCGATTCATGGAGGTTAATCCTCTAGCCAAACTCTGATGTTGATTTTTTGGGAGTTGTACCTAATTAGAATTGGTGCATA
Organism: Citrullus mucosospermus; assembly: GCA_030954485.1. Classification (NCBI taxonomy): domain Eukaryota; kingdom Viridiplantae; phylum Streptophyta; class Magnoliopsida; order Cucurbitales; family Cucurbitaceae; genus Citrullus; species Citrullus mucosospermus. The sequence goes on along the minus strand of CM062063.1, from coordinate 8,738,949 downwards.
GATGATTTCCAAGAATAATCTTAGAAGTAGCGGAAGGAGAACCGAAGGAATAACATAGAGAAAGAAAGAGGGAAACATGATGTGTTAAAGGGAGAAAACGAAAAAGAAGAAAAATTTAAAGATCAATGATTAGGTGCAACATAAATTCGACCTAATACCATACACTAAGAAAAAATAACTTTCTAACCATTTAAAAAAATAAATTGCCACATGGCAATTTGTTAGGAGTTGTACCGAAGTTTTTCTCGAATTTAAAACCCTATGCCACAGTAGCCACATGTACATGCAAGGTAGCAAGTGTTTTTGAACTTTTTATGATCCATGTCACTTTTGTGCGAAGTCTATCAACGGGGAGGGGGTTTTATTTATTTATTTATTTGAAAGATTAAGGGTATTTGTGAAATTTTTAAAACTTGGGAGGTATATTTGAAAAAGAAAAAAAACATAGCTGAAGGGTATTTTTTTATAATTCTATTTCCTATCCCTTTATGCGAAATGAAGTAGCGGGAAGTTTGTGTTTTGGCAACTCTCTTTGAAATCAGCCACTTTTGCCCAAAATTGAAACATACAGCTCCATTCTGCCTAAATCGGCTCTCACAATACTGCTTTTAACTTCGTATCAATGGCGCGAGGGAGGCATCCAGCCCAAAGGAAGTCCAATCGCATGCCATCAGGTTCCTTTCTCTCTCTCTCTCTCTTCTTCATACACGCAGTAATTTGGATTAATTTTACCTTTTTTTTTTTTTTTTTTTTTTTTTTTTTTTTTTTTTTTTTTTTCTTTTGCTTTTCCCTTATTTCTTACACTTTCTCGTTTTGTTTGTGAAATCTTAGGTACTGGATCTGCACAGTCTTCCCCAGCTGCGCCTTCGACGGTATCTCTTTCTCGCTTTCTGTGCAATGTTTAGATTTTCGCTTCTCGTCTTTTGTACTTCCATGAATGGTTGCAACGTCAGGTTATGGGTTTGTGAAGTCTGGTTTTAGCAGATTTGGTGGCTTAAGAATTTTGGAATATGAGAATGCTGTCATTTTTAACGTACAATTTCTTCTCCAAAGAAAGGACAAAGAACTGTAGACTATTTCTTTTCATCTTGATGATAGAATAGTAGAAATGAGAGAATAAACTATTAACTATCAATTTCTGCCACTATGTTCTTTGTGGCAAGGGTGAGATTAAATGGCAATACTAAGTTACCTTTCAAGTTTTCATTCTTAATTGCGCTATTGGCTTCACTTAGCAAATAACAAGTGTACTTCAATGGGGTCTCAACCTAGAGGTGCTTAGTATGTGTGGTGGTTGAATGTCCAAAATCATATGATTTAACTTTAGATCAATGTGGTGCTTTCCTTGTACTCCACTGGTGAAACTACTCATGGTGAAAGGTTTTGTAGTTTAGACGAGCAAGAGAGAAACGTAAGAGAGATCGAGCTTGGGTGTATATGCCTCTTCTAAGTTGAAGGTTTCCACTTGTAGACGTATGTTGTCTAGTTGGGTTGTTTGGTATTGCATCAGGCATCCCAAACTTGTGACAAGGTTTTGATAGACAAATTATTCCTCCAATTCACTTATCAAATGAAGGGTACAAACCATCATGGGTTGGCCTAGTGGTAGTGAGAATATCTTAAAAAGGCTAAAAGGCCAAGGGGTCATGGATTCAATTCATGGTGGTCCCCTACCTAGGATTTAATATCCTACGGGTTTCCTTGATACCCAAATGTTGTAGGGTTAGGCAAGTTGTCCCGTGAGATTAGTCGAGGTGCGCGTAAGCTGGCCTGGACACTCACGGATATAAAAAAAAATAAAAATGAAGGGTACACTTGGGAGTAAGGAAGGTATTAATGGGATAACTTGACATGCAAGGTTAGTTACTAATGGTAGATAGTATATAGAAAGGAGAGACAATTATCATCGTATGTTTCTTTGCGGAGATAGGAAACTCCCAAAAGTCTGTGAACTATGTAATTCTCTTTTCTTTACGTAAATAAAAGAAAACTACTGATTGCCTAACCGGTTAATGATTGTGAAGATGTAACTTTTGCAACCCGTGATGTGGGGGACTTGGTTCCACATAGCAATTTGGTTTTGATTTGAGGACCTCTTATGTCTACCACAACTATCAATTGGACTAGATTGAAGGGATGCCCTGATTGGAAAGTGATAGGAATGTTATTAAGGGTATATTAGTAATTAGTTAGGGAGCTTGTTATACTACTTGGTTATAAATAAAGAGAGTGGGAAGGGAAGATGCAGAAATTATGTAGTGAGGGATTTAGGGCTTGAGAGATATCTCAAGAGAGGGAGGGTCCAAGTACCTTGAATACTTGGTTTATCTTGTAAGTTTTCATCCTTTACATTTTGTTAGAAGATATAATGTTAAATTTACCTTCACCCATCAACTTAAACTTTTGGGTGACTTGATGATTTAACACATTTCTTTATAGTTTGATACTATGTTGTTTCCTATCAGAAAGGAAGTCTTTTCCATAGTTTTCCACTAAGTATTTAGGCTGATGCAGCCTCCCGCTAGAGTACAAGAGTAAAATAACTTCTCAAATGGATGTGCCTTGCCCCGTCCAATTACAGGGTTTGAAGTTGCTACAAGTTCCATTTTTAAAGGCTATTGGTGGTAGAGAGCTTTATATTTGTATCTTCAAGATAATTTTATGATCAAATATATTGCTACTTTCTTACTCTTGGTTTGCTTCAACTACTTTGGTACAATTGTTAGTTTATTTATATATATATATATATAAATAGATAATTGGCTAACTATTATTCTTTCCTCGAAATTGATAGCCACTTAGTGGAAGAACACAAAGTGTGGGGCAAGCTCAAAGTGAGTTCTTTTATTCAGGCTTTTCTTCACCTTTGTATCAAGAACATTTTGATTTTGGTGATAGCTAGGCCTTTTTTATTTGCTTCTTCAACTGGTTTATCTGTGTTACATGCTCTTTTTTCTATTTTTTTCATTCTTAAATATTTTTTAAATATAGGCTCACCATTGAGGACAACAAAGAAAAAAAAACGTTTCAGACCAGGGACGGTAGCATTGAGGGAAATTCGGAATCTCCAGAAATCATGGAATCTGCTAATTCCAGCTAGCTGTTTCATCCGAGCAGTAAGGTTTTCTTTTTTTCTTTTTCTTTTTCCTCTCTTTTTCCTCTTGTTCATGTGGATACAAGGACATCCTTGCATGTATATCTTCACTAATTGATTTAAAGAGCCAAAATCCAAATATAGTCAGCCTCTTGGTTTCTAGATAACAGAAATGGCCAATACAGAAACTCAGGAGAAATGGAACTTCGAATATGAGAAAAAACATCAAGAGAAAAGTCCTATATTTCGGTTCGTACTTCCTTCTGACAAGTACTTGTAACCTAGTTTATTTACTTACGATTATATAAAAATTAAAATGGTCTTAATGCAGTTGAATGTGCTATGTGATTATTTGGATAGCCAATTTTTCATGTTTCTGGTCTCGTTTTGAGATGTCTGCTTCTTTTCCTTGACAGTAGTCTTGGTGCATATATTCTATTTTATAAGAGTTCACTCTATACATTTCTGAGGCTACTTCTTTTGAAGAAAATGGAACTTCAATCAAGAAATATGGAACTAAAAAATACTGGAGCCCGCCTACTTAGTATAGGTATTATAGATGCTACCTGCCTAGGATAAAATTCTCTAAGTTTCTTGACAATTAAAATATTTGAGGGTAAGGTGGTCTCATGAGATTGACCAAAGTGTGCAATCTAAGTTGTACACGCATGGATATACTATATATATATATTTTTGAAAATAGGATATAACTATATATTTACACATATGTAATGAAAACAAAGGGGGAATATCTTGAACAACTTAGTAGTTGAAACCCATGACACGGCATTGAAATCTGCTGAACCCCAGTCCTTCTGCCATTCACAAAATTCTTCTCTAGCCGAATGTTCCACATAAGAGCCTGATAACCAGCTTGTCAAAAAGAATCCCCTTGTCCTCAAATGGGGCTTTGTTAGTTAAGTTCTTAAAGAGCAGGAACATATTACATGCTCATTTTGTAATTACTTAAAATGTATTGCTTTTGAAATTTGATTACATGACGGCTAAAGAAGTAAGCTACCAGTTGTAATTACTAATAATAAACCCTTGTAGGTGAAAGAAGTAAGCTACCAGTTGGCTCCACAGATTACCCGTTGGCAAGCTGAAGCTTTAGTAGCTCTTCAGGAAGTAATTGCTTCTTTTCTATGGTTTGGTTGAGTGAGCCTTGCTTTATCTATCTACACTAATGAGAGAGTTGTGTCTTCCACTTTGTCTGTACTGGGAAGCAGCTTCTCTTCCTTTATATTACAATATTTTTGGCAATGACGTTGGGAATTTCAAGCTTATAATTTTTTTAATTTGTTGCAACAATTGAAAATGCTCTTTTTTGTGCGAATATGTGTGTGTTTCCTCACCAGCTATTGTTCAATAATTAATTCTTGATTTATATTAAGAAAATTTGATGCTGTGGTTTAATACTTAGAAAATACCTTTTGTTTCCCGAACTTTTCTGTTAAGGAACATAGTAGAAAATAGAAATGTCGGTGGTTTTACTTTATTGTCTTGGAACTACTTGTGTGTTTGTGTCATAACTTTGTGCCTCTCGATAGCCAAGCAAGTACTTGTGCAGTTTACTTTTAACTTTTAAGCGGTCCTTTTTTTCCTTTTTTTTTTTTTAAGAAAATAATAAAAACAACAGCTTTCATTGAGAAAAACTGAAAGAATACAGGGGCGCACAAAAACAAGCCTACCAAAACATCCCATCTAAAGGAAGGGGTTCCAGCTAAGTAAAAGGTTTCCTAGAGAATAGTTACAAAAGAGTTTCGAAACAGAAGCCCAAAGGGACTCATGAAACCTCACCAAAGACCAATCCCTGCCTCTAAACACTCCATCATTCCTCTCTCTTGAAATATCCCAAACAACCGCATACACCCTAGCAAGCCACAAAAATGAGCCTTTCTCTCTGAAAGGCGGATCGAGGAGGAACTCCTTGATTGTCACACGAACATCTCTCTGACTAGCAATGTTAACATCGAACTCCTGCAAGAAGAGGCTCCACAAAGTCCTCGCATACTGGCAGTCCCAAAGGAGGTGATTCAAGTCTTCCTCCGCTTTCCGACAAGGGATACAACAAAGAGGCCCCACAATCAATGTTCTTCTCCTAACAAGCCTATCAAGAGTGTTAACACAGCCAAGCAAGACTTTCTAAGTAAAAAACTTGACTTTCTTAGGAATCTTAATCCTCCAAATCACATCGAACACAGACAACCCAGTGGGAGAAGGATCCAATAACAGTTTGAAGAAGGATTTACAAGAAAACCCTTCACTAGAATTCAGACTCCAAATGCGAACATCCCTTCTCCCCACCCTAAAGTTACACGTCTCCAATAAAGAACGAAAAGAGGCAACCTCCATCGTTTCCCTATTGGACAAGTAGCGATGGAACCCAAAGGAAAAAGACACAGAGTTCTCAAACCAAGTCAAAAAATTCAAGATCAGGTGATTTTTAAAGGAAGATAAGTGATAAAGATGCGGAAAGACAGAAGAGAGAGCACAATCCCCCACCCACTGATCATCCCAAAAATATGTGTCCTTACTATCCCCCACAACACACCGAACAAAATTAGAATAGTAGGAAGCTCAAGCAAAATGTCTTTCCATGGAGTCCGATGTGTGCCTTTAACCCATTTCTCCATCCATTCAAAAGGATGGTTACCATGCTTACTCATTATGATCCTATGCCACAAAGCCCCAGGCTCAATGGCGAAGCACTAGAGCCACTTAGCCAACAAAGCTCTGTTGCGAGTCTTAGATTACCAATCTCCAACTCTCCCGATGCACATGCCTCCCAATTGCCTCCCAACTGACCAAATGAGAACCCTTCCCACAGAAAGTCCCGCATGGATTTTTCTAAACTTTTACAGATCGAGCTAGAAACACGAAAAAGGGAAAAGTAGTACATAGGAATATGATCAGAGTTAACCTACCCGCTTTGGAGAAAAAGCTTTTCTTCCACGTAGCAAGCCTCTTACAGATCTTCTCCGAAGTGGGACCCCAAAACGTCATAGCGTATTTTGTTCTCACCTAGTTTAGATGGTTGGATTTTATGCTATCTTTACTGTAAATTCTATTTCCATTAACAACTTGAAAGTTGAATCATATTGTTTCTTAAAGATGGGAACAAGGTGAAAACATCAAACCTTCTCATGTTTCTTTTGAAGTTTTGATTTGGACCATAATAATATTTTCCCTTGATTTTTATATCTACGAGTATTTAAAGTATGTTAAACAAGCTATATCCTGTTGTCAATTTTTTTTAAATCTTAATTTATCCTCATCTTGGTTATTATTGATCATTGACTCACTGTTATATTTCTATCCGTGGCCTTTAGCATTTGGCTTAAATACTTAGTGTTATTACAATATATTAGGAGTGAATTGATTACACCATATTTATTCACTTTTATGTGCAATTATGTTATTATAATTTCCTTTTTGAGTTAGTTTCTTCCGTTTTTGCTGTTGCATGTAAAATATATTTTTTTCTTGCAACAAACATCTTACCAACCTGATTCAGGTTTTGTAGTGCAATCTCACATTGTGTCACCCGTTTCTGTGAAACCTTATTGTATTTTGTCAAAATCTGCTTTCGGTTAAGTTTTCTTAAGATCAAGTAAAATTATACCATTAAACTGCTTGCATCTCTCATCTTGTAGGCAGCTGAAGATTTTTTGGTTCATCTATTTGAAGATACCATGCTGTGTGCTATTCATGCCAAGCGTGTAACTATCAGTAAGTCAATCCTTACATGTTTGAGTTTAGTTTCCAATTTTGATTATGTCATTATGGAAGCTACTTTTTCTGTCAGTATTATTTAGGTTAAAATACCAATTTGGTCCAAGTATTTGAGTTTTGTTATACTACTCAATTGCCCAATTTTAGCCCTTGTACTTTCTAACACATTTTAAAATAGTCCTTGCAGTCACTGTCTTGTTGACTTTCCCCCCTAAACACTAGGCTCTATGAGCATCCTCTTTATCAATTGTGAAAATACATTTATACGATGTCTTTTCTTGCATGAAAATTATTATTATTATTTAACCAATTTTGATTCAAAAAAAGAAAAATTTCTAAGGACTAAATTTGAGATTTATTGAAAGCACGTGGATTGAACTTAATACTTATGGAAAGTATAGGGACTAAAATTGGACAATTGAAAGTACAAGAACTAAAATGGAGCAAATCCAAAGTATAGGGACCAATATGGTATTTTAACCTTATATTTATTTTAGGAAAAATATACAAATAGTCCCTAATCTTTTAGGCAATCCTCAATTTGGTCCCTTCTCAATTTTACCGTTAAAGTTTTAAAAATTCTCAATTAGGTCTTTTGTTAGACAAAGTTGTTAAAATTTGTTAAGAAAAAAATGATTGATCATTATAATTTGTTGTTTTGTTAAGATATTTAGCCTCATTGTCCCATGAGATCCAACTTGTTTATTCTTAAAATCTGAACCACCATAAGCAAAATCCATTTTTTTCCTAGTGGCATACTCGTGTCCAAATATGTCAACAAAACAATAATTTAATTTGGCATAAGTTTTGGTAACAAATTTTGACAAAGGGTAACTAGGCCCACCCATGTTCGTTGAGACCTCCCATTTTGTTAAAAAATTGTGTGCTTTACTTAAACACTAACATAGTTTCATAACCACTTGCACCAGCTTTCTCCTCCGTTTTGGGTGATATTATCTGTTGCACTATTAAGAGATTATTTTTAAGAAAAGCAGTAATATTGAAATCTAGTGTGATTAAGGCAAGAGTACATGAGTCGCTTTATAATACTTTTGTTTGGTTACTCAAAGTTTCTAGCTAAAAAAGATAAGAAGTAAAAAGAAAACCCAATAACGTTTAATTAAAATATATGATATTTTTCATGGCATCAAAAATTGAGATTTTGTTTTGCTTGAATTTGATGATTGACGTAACGTTTGAAATTAGAACTCTAAGATTCAAATGAAAGGTAAGGCACTCAATTGAGGGGAAAACAGTTAAACTTTCTGTTTGAATTAGGTTTAGTTGATGTATTTGATGTTTCAACACAATGGTCAAAGATCCAAAGCGAGCTTATGGACTAAGATAGTTCACTTCTTAGCATACTTCTTTAGATTGCTTGTGTTAGGAAATGATTGATAACTTTCTTTTCACCTCATTTTGGATGTCATGCTTCTTCCTTTTCCTTCAGTTCTTTCATATTTGAACATCAGAACATCAGGACACTCCTTGATTCGATAATCACTAGTTTTGACTTGTAAAATAGTTGGACAGTGGACAGTATAATACTCTCAACATGATTATGAACTGTGTTAGGTTCCAAGTGTCTATCTCACACTCTATTGAACTTTATTTTCTGCTATATCTTCCAAGTTGTTTATTGATCCCCTGAATGTTATCCATTTCCACTCTTTCCATTCAGTGAAAAAGGATTTTGAACTGGCACGTCGGTTAGGAGGGAAAGGGAGGCCATGGTGAGAAGAGATGTTCATTAGAAAGAGTAGCCGCTTTAGCAACCCAACAGCAGCTCATTAATCGATATAATAGAATTCCGGTTGTTGATTGCTAGTAAGCTGTATATTTGAATGTGTAGAAATTTGGTGGTAGACAAGACCAAAATTGTTTGTTGCCTAGCACCATTTATGCCACAGCCTCCAAAGTTCCAATTCCCCATCCAGGTCGAATTTGACTCGAAATACAAAGTTTATATTAGCTATCTTGATGGAGATTGTAGGATCCATTCAGCATTGATGGCCATTGATTCTGACACTTGAGTTGCTTCCTGTATCTGTAACTTTGTTTCATTATGTTATCAGAATACAACATTTTGCTGGCAGCTTTGCAAAAACAAGACACCGTTGTTTGGTCAGCTCATCTCTTTGCTATTTTGTGTGGTAAGGGACATTGTTCCTCTGTATATCTTGTCTTTAAGAAGGGATGGGTTAAAACATCCTTTTAGTCTGTGTTCTTTTATTTATTTTTTTCTTTTTTTTCTTTTTTTTTTCTTTTAATTTTTAAAACTATTGTAACATTTGGTGTTTGTATTCTCTTTGATGATTTATTTTTTTGTACGAAAAATTTTATGATTAAGTTTCATATGTTAAAAATCTTGTGATATTTAGACCTAGCTTGATTTTGTTGTAGGAAGTGTGCCAACTTTGTTATCTTAGTTTAATTGTGTCTATTTGTGATAAGATTTTTAACAAAGTTATGAACTTGATGATTGTTCTATTTTTAAGACACAAAGATTAAATTAGGCTAAACTATGCAAAATGCTCATAGACTATGGTCTTGTTTCAATAGTACCCATCAACTTTATAAAGTTGCATCAATATCCTTGAATTTTCAAAAAGTTTTAAAACTACTCTTATTGTTAGTAGCTTGAATGGTATACCGCGTGGTTAAAATCTTAACAATCGCTTGTAATAATTGTAAAACCATGAAATGATTATTCATCTATTGAAAGCCATCAAAATTTGATGTAAATAACATTCTTTACAAGAACTTAAAATTCCAAATTTCAGTAGGATTTGGGATAAATAAAAAGTTCATAAGAAAAGGAAATGATAAATGGGTTATAGTTTCCCTAATCGTTGAACTTCATGCTCGCACAATTTCCTCTAAATATTCATCTTCCCATTTGGCCACTAAAAGAATGATTTTCTAGGTTTCCAACGCCAAGGGTTTTTTAATCAATAGTGAAGGTTTCAATGGCAAGGGGTTTCAACTTGTTTATATTTTGAGGTATATTTAATAATGTGAGTTATATTTTTTCATTTCATATTTTATATTTTATTAATGTTGGATATATTTAATAATAGAGTTATACTTCATTAGAAAAAAAAAAAGTCTCGTGAATGGATGACCCAAAAATTGGGAGAAAAGATGAAAACTATTCCACTTTTTGAAAGTTTTTTTACCCTTTGCTGACATCAAGTTCGGGTGAAATTACCAAAATGAACTCTGCGCGAAGAAAAGTCTGTCTCACTTTCACTTTTGCTCTATTCCTTTCATCACTCACTTTCTCTCTCTCTTGCTTTAGTCGCGTAGCGTTGATCAGAGTTGCAAAGTCGTGGAGGAGAAGCTCTCATTCTCTTTTGTTTTCTCGAACATAGTTGGTTAGAACTGGTTGCTCATTATTGGTTGAAGTTGCAGGGTTGCAGAGATGAAGGAAATCACAACGTAATTTATGATATCAACAAAAAGGTCATTTGACAATTTTTTTTTTTCAAAATCTGAGTTATTTGCCATTTTGAACAATTAAAATTGGAATCTCTTATTGCAAAATAGAAACCGATGGCAAAAGGTTGTTTTGTGTTAAATTGAATTAAAGAATTGAATCAGTGATTACATCCAAACAGATAGGGAAAAAATGGATCTCTTATTGCACGCAGAAATTGACCATAGCAAGAGGAAGATGTTTTGAGGGAAAATTGAATGGAAAAATAAAATTGAATCAGAAAATATAATTCAGAACAATAGTTTAATTATTGAAAATAAAATAGACCTCATTTTAATGAAAAATTTTCATTTAATAGAAATCTAATAATGGAAAAAATAGGGTCTCTTTAATATATAAAAAAAAAAAAATGAAGGGCAAATTTGGAACAAAAAAGTCGCAGAATTTTAAGCAAATTAAAGCAGTTTTTTTTAATTTTATTTTATTTATTTATTATTTTTTATTTTTAATGGACATTTTTGAAATATATGATTGAAAATTTGCTATTCTAATAATTTTTGAAAACTAAACCCTAAAAATTGAAAAAATTAAAGCTTCAGCCGCCCTTCATCTCCTTCCTTCGACAACAGCACAATAGTGAAGACATTAACGCAGCAGACCTCACAGCAACACCTCCATCCACAGCTCCACCTTCTTCTTTCTTCACTCCACGACTTCACCTTCTTCCTTCGCCGCTTCACCAAACAAAAAGGTAAAAATCTTCTCACATTTTAAAATTTTTTGTTCTTAACCTTTAAGTCTAAGACAGTATAACTTTGTCGGATTTTTTTTTTCTTTTTTTAATGAACCATGTTTTCTTTTTTTTCGGGAAGTTTCTTTGCTAAGAAACAATTAGATTGGTTCAGTTGGCTTCATCTTCACCTTCGGCCACGAGCGGCAGCCGGCAGAAGCTCCACCTCTTTCCTTCAACAGCAGCTTCACGCAGCAGAAAGGGTAAAAATCTTCGCACCATATTTTTTGTTCTTAACCTTATCTAATGAGTGCTGCTATGCATATTGCATTATCTGTCTTAAAAATCACCTCCTCCTTTTCAGTTTCCGATGTGCCTTTTCTTATTTATTTATTTAAATTCCATACCGCTTGTTTTCTGTTATTTCCGACGTAAAAAGCTCTAGACTTGAAGTTCATAATTTTCTCTTTCCCAGAGCAGAATCGGATTTCATATTACTTGTTCATTAGCTTTGTTTTCGGTCCTATTCGCCAATGGCGCCGAATAAGAGGAGTAGGGATAGGCTGCGAAACCCGCAGCCTTTTATCACCACAGATGATGATGCGGTGCCCGTCAAACAACATTCCAAAGCAAGAAAGCGCCAGCATCAGGAGGATGAGACGCTTTTGTCCTCCGGGATGAGCTCCAAGATATTTAGAGAAGCTCGTATTCAGCAGAAAGAGAATGAAATTGAAGCTAGAAACCAACATCATGGCAACCCTTTCTTTGATCTTCCTGATGAAGAGCTTCCCAAGGACGAAGAGGACATTGATGATTTTAGTGGATTCTCTGAAACACAAACTCAAATTGATACTTATAAGGAGGTAGCCTAGCATCGCTATATATATGAATTTGATATAGTGTGCTTTAGGTTTTTGGACCATATGGGATTTGAGTTGATCTTTTTTTTTCCTCTACCTCCAATCTTTCTGTTGTATCAGGAGGACATTGCTGATGAAGATGAGCGCCTTGTGGAAGCTTTTCTGTCAAAGAATGGTGGTCCGCAACATACTCTTGCCGACCTTATTGTCAGGAAAATCAAAGAAAATGCTATTGTCTCTTCAGGTCTCTAGACATGTTTTAGTGTTTAAGCAAGTTTTAATTTGGTGATGCGCTTTATAAGATTTTATTGCCATTGATGTTTGTGAATGCAGATGCACAGCCTTTGCCAAAATTAGACACCTCTGTCATAGACTTATACAAAGGGTATAAAGCTATCAATTCTCTTGATCTTTTTTAAAAAAGAAAGTTGGGATATTTTGTTGAGCTGAGTCAAAATACTTTATGCAGAGTGGGAAAATCTCTCAACAAGTATACGGCTGGAAAAGTACCCAAAGCTTTCAAGCGCATCCCTTCCATGCCACTCTGGGAGGAAGTTTTATATTTAACAGAGCCTGAAAATTGGTCGCCAAATGCTATGTTTCAAGCCACAAGAATTTTTGCGTCCAACTTGGGAGTAAAAAAGGTGGAGAAATTCTATAAGTTGGTTTTGCTTCCAGCAGTAAGGAAAGACATTCAGAAGAATAGGCGGTTACACTTTGCCTTGTATCAAGCATTGAAAAAGTCCCTGTATAAACCCACTGCTTTCTTCAAAGGAATTTTGCTTCCTCTTTGTGAGGTATTGAAGTCTTAAAACCATGAAAATCACCCCTGGACAATTCATTTTTTAGCAACTTGCTCAATACAAATTAGTAAAAATAAAGATTAGAGAGGGAGATAGAAAATTTTGTACACCCTCTTTGATCAATTGTATCATCTATTTCCAGACCCTTTTAGGTTCAATATTTCAATGAAAAATTCCCTTCCATCCTGTCAGAGGCTTTTCCTAGGTCCAATTTAACTACTTTTCTTTCATTCTTCTAATTCTTTAATCTTCTACCACTTCGTGTGCTACTAAATATCGTGTCAATGCTTTGTCATCCTTTGATAAAGCATTTTGACTTGCCAAAATTGTAGCTGTTAATACTGCTTTCAATCTTTGTGCCATTACTTTTGCTATTATTTTGTACACACTGGTCACTGAACTTATGGATCTGTAGTCTTTAATTTCTCTTCCTTCTCCTTTTTAACTTCATTCTGCACTGTATATTTAGTTGAAATTTAAGGTCCTCTAATGAAACCTTGATTTTTTCTTTCTACAGTCTGGCACTTGCAGTTTGAGGGAGGCTGTGATCATTGGGAGCATTATTGAAAAGGTCACGATTCCTGTGCTTCATTCAAGGCAAGTTAGTCGTTATTGTATCAAACTTCATTTTACGTTTAGAGTTTCTTTCTTGAGTTCAGGTACATGCTTAGACATGAAACACATTATTGCAAATTGTTTAATTGGGGATTTTGGTTTTGTCTACCCATTGCAGTGTTGCATTATTTAAGCTTGCAGAAATGGAATATTGTGGCACAACAAGGTATTAATTGACTGCTAAGTGGTATTGTGCATAATTGCATGGTTTTGTTTATTCCCATAAGGTCGAAGTTTAAAGAGATGAAATATGGCACAAGATATTATTCATGAACATCTAGGTGCTTCAATTTCGAAGACCTTTGTAACTATTCTATAGGTTCTATCTTGTATAGTTGGAACCCATTTCTTTAGTAGAGCTTCCTTCTTTTGTTGGCTTGTTTTCTTTTTATCCACGTGTATTCTTTTATTTTTTCTCAACAAAAGTTTTTGTTTCTATCAAAGGAAAAGAAAATTCATGAACTCATGCTAGTGGTAGTGGTATCATGCATAATGAACTAGACTTTTGTTTAGTGAGTATTGTGGACAATTGAATGAACTCTGAACTTATGTGAGTAGTATGTTGGCTTTCGTGTCATATATCCTTGCACAGTAACTTTTATAATGCTATACTTTCTAGCTGTAATTTATTTCAGAAGTTTTCACTTTCGTAATTGCTAGCCATTAGTTGCTTTTTTTTTCTTTTTTAAATTCTAATATATCATAATAAATTTCCTTCATCCAACCTAAACAGAGCTCATCTAATTAAGGCATAGTGTTGAACTCAAATAATAATCAAATCCCTTCTTGTTAGCAGGGCCTCTTTAAGGGCCCTTCTCTTCTAAGTCTTCATTTGTCTCAAGAAGTGCACAAACTTCCAAAATAATCAATCGTGGAAAAGATCAAGTCCACCACCTTTGTTAGTAGTATTGGGATCATGTGCAGTTGTATCAGGTTGATGACAAAATTATCAACCACCAAAATCTTAAAAGCAGGGAGGCTTTAACTTCCATCATTGTAGAATATTACCATGCAGTTTTAACAATATTTCCCCCCAACTTGTGGAAGTTGACTACTGTAAGAGGAGGAAGCCAATTCCAGAATGATAGTTCAAATTGTTGAGTATTCAGTTGGAAGGCTCCATCCCACTCCGTAATAGTTTGTACTTTGCAACCAACTATGTAAACTAGGGTCATATTTTGGTAATTGTTTGCGATCAACGATGTTGTCTATGAATAATTATACAAGATCTTGTGAGGAGGATAATTAGTATATTTTAGTTTAATATTTGTTTTATTGTTAATTTAGGTTAACTAGTGTTTAATTACATTTATAATTAATTTGTTAATTATGTTATTTTCTTGTAAGGCTATAACTAGCCAGTTTAGGGTTGTAATCGGAAGCTTTGATTATCCTTTAAAAATATAGAGCTTGGTTCTTTTGTGAGACTTCCCTCTTTAGGGATGGATTTCCCTTGTTTGGCCATGGATTTGGCCTAAATACCCTCATTCACTGCATCACCTTGTTATTAGATTCGTTGCCAAAGTCTGTATCTGTGCCTGGGGTATGGGTTCTTTTGGTGGTTCTTCGGGTGAGGGAGTGGTGGTAATTTTTCTGGCTTTAGATGGGTAAGTGTTGTACATGTGCCAGTACTTTTCCCACATCAGGTAACTTTTTGTTACCTCACTTATAATTGTGTAGCTGTTTTACTTGTGTTTTTTTATTTTTTTTATTATTTTTTTATTTTTTTAAATTTTTTTCTCTTTTTTTGTGAACTTTCTCTGTACATGGGCAGTGCGTGCCATACAATAACAGTCTAACAGATGTTCTATAGTTTGTGTATAAAATTTCTTTGTGCAATGCCTAACTGGTGGCCTCCTCTAATTATGGCAGTTATTTTATTAAGCTTATCTTGGAGAAGAAATATGCATTGCCATACCGTGTAGTTGATGCAGTTGTTGCACATTTTATGAGGTTCCTTGAAGAGACGCGAGTAATGCCTGTAATATGGCACCAGTCACTACTTGCATTTGTGCAGAGGTGAGCAAAATTTTTCCTTTTTCATGTTATATATTGCCATTTCATGTGATAGGTTGCCCTTTTCTAGGCACCAATTATGTTTGTACATAATACAAATATCTTTAGAATAGTTTGTTTCAAAATCTATGTAAAAAAATTTATTTTGATCGACCATGTACAGTTTAATTATCTTCTGGTTTTCATTGTTTTCTTACTTGTATATTTCCTTAATATGTTTTGATATGAAAGCACACTTTCATTGAGGAAAAATGAAAAAAAAAAAAAAAAAAAAAAAAAAAAAAAAAAACAAGGACGTCCAAAGAAGCCAGGCTCACAAAGAATCCCACAGAGAAAGGATCTAGTCAAGCAGAATAAAACATAAAGGATAATTACAAAAAGAATTTGGCACGATGCCCAAAGAGAAAAATAGAACATTACAAAGGACCAAACGTCATTATTGTCCTTCTCCACTCCTGTAAAGGTCCTATTGTTCCTCTCTCCCCAAAGCCCCCACAATAAAGCACACATTGATGTTACAAAAATCTTTCCCTCCGAAGTGGTGGAACTGTTTGATCATCTTATTGTAAACCCTAAGATGGGTAGACTGAAATCCAAACACCTAGTAAAACCAACAACTAAAAAAAGTAACTCCAAACAAACCGTATGAAATTGCATCTCCAAAGAATGTCATCTAGGTTTTCCTTCGCCACTTGAAAGAAGAATACAACAAAACGACCCTACCATAGAAGGTATTTTTCTCAAAAGCCGATCAAGAGTTTTGACTCTTTTGTGGATAACCTGGCAAACAAAGAACCTTCGCATTCTTTGTTATTTTCTCCATCTGGCTTCTACAAAGACGAGGAAATAGACTCCCTGGAGGGAGTTGGGTCCAATAAATAGTGAAAAAACAAACTACAGGAAAAGCCCCCAGAAGGGATTGGGCTCCACTAAACATCATTTTTCCCTGATATATACTTAAAACTCTGCTATCGAAGTTAAGAGAGTCATGGCATTCCTCGTTATTGTTTTGGACAAAGAACTATGGATATCAGGCGAAAATGGAGAGCTCCCAAAAAAAAATCTAGTACATCAGCAATAGAGTGATTGTTCATATAAATCAAATGATATAAATGGGGAAACGAAGAGTAGAGGGGTCTATCCCCAGCCACTTATCCGTGGAAATACGTCTCTTTCCTACCATCCCCAATGCAAACCACACAAGAAAAAGACCACGTCTTGTTTCCTTTAAAATCACATCAGTTGGATTGCCCAACACCACTAACTTAAGTTCAAGTCCATTTAAATATGCAAAGAGCGGTGATCCATAGAGAGTTTCGTTTAACTGAAGAGAGTGACATAATGTATCAGTTATCATATCACCAACGAGGAGAGATAAACTGAGGGAGGGGTGGACGTTCTCCAATCTTTAGTTAGTAAAAAATTGTATATATAGATCATATGGTGCAAGGTTGAATCTGTGTTAAATTACAAGGTTTGTTTATATTTTCAATCATATCTAATTAAATATTGCCATCGAGAGAGCAGAGCATCTATATTAAAATGGTGCTATTGTTCCGTTGCGGGCATAGAACAAATTGATTCCTTTCTCTACTTCTTTCAATTTGTAGTTTGATTCTTCGCCAAGCAGTTTGCAGTTTCGACAAGGAGGGATTTTTTACATTCATTCTCTTTTCCTTTTTATCATCTCTAATTAAATGCGTATTACTAATTGAATGTCAAACTTTTGGCTTTTTATTAATTGATGTATGTATTATGACATTTTTATTTGTTACCAAATGGAAGTGTATCATAAAGTTTGTGTATAAATAAACAGTAATTACATCAATAGTTTGATATTTGTAATGCATGCCTTTCTTTATAGTATTGTGGTGTCACTTGAGACCGCATTTTAGTTTTTGTGAGCATCTCATGCAGGTATAAAAATGAACTGCGGAAGGAAGATAAAGCAAACATCAGAATTCTTCTTCAAAGTCACAGGCACAAAGATGTAAGAGTGAATTCTTTTTGATATTTGGCTTCACGAATCTTAATATTACTTTCTAGTATGGTTTCAAATTACCTTAACAAATGTGCCTTTCGGAGCTGTAGGTTACTCCAGAAATTTTGAGGGAACTAAATAATAGCCGCAGTCGTGGTGAGAAGGATGCTACTACAAATATCCTTTGAAAATAGTAATATCTCGTATCATTATTGTTATAATTGTTTATGCAGGTGGGATTGGGAAATTTACTAATGTTTGTTTATTTATCTATGTATTTAATGCTAATGATTTTGCTGGCCAACATAATGTATTAATTTCCAAATTCTTATTAATTAGGCTACATAATGTATTGGTCTCTAAGCTTGGACATCTTCAATTTGGTTCCCATATTTTTTAAGTTTCAATTTGGCCCAAGTGTTTGTTAAAATTTCAATTTGGTCCCTTTCGAGATCATATTGAATGTATCACATTTGAATGACTGTTGTTGAGCTGTATTAAAGTTTGCTAGAGTAGAGATTTCCAAATGGGTTGAATTTTTGGGTTAGTAAAAGATAGTTTAGGAACTGATTTGGAGATTTAACTAAAGTTTTTCGACCAAATTGAAACTAAAACTTCCATAGACTCAACCTTTAAAACTGTATGGTTGAAATTGAAATGAAGTTTGAAGAACTACAGGGACCAAATCTGTAGTTTAAACTATAGGTTGCATAGCAGCATTGGTTACATGTTTGATTTCAGTTCCTTTTGTTTGTGTTTTGGACTAATTGATGTGCGATGTTAAAGGAGTTTGTTCCTTGACTTGTCCTTACCTCCAGCTCCTGTAACTAAACCTGTGGAAGAAGACAGGTTCAATATTCCTTATGTTCCCATGGAAGAGGATTATTAGGATTGATCCATTTCACTGCTCAACATCGTTGGTGCTCAAGTTTTTGTAGTTGAGAATTGAGATAATATTGATATGTAAAGTTCAATTTATATATGCACATCGAAATCACAGTTCATAAAATTTTGTTTGGGAAGATTTTATTTTTCACAATGAGTCAATTTTGATGTAACATTCTGAAGTATTGATTATTCAAGTAATTTCTAGTGAAATTTTGTAGTTATCCACGAGTATTTTTATGGTTGAATGAAGGCTCTTTTTCTTTTTCTATTTTGTTGGGTTAGAATTCGGGATTTGAGAATTTTGTTGGTTAATAATGTAAACTTCGTTGGTTGATTTATTGATCTTCAAATTTATAATTTGAGCTTATTTTTAGGAATTCTTGGTGGATATGCCCACCATTTGTCTAATGAATATTTTGTGTCTAATAAGTATTTTTATTTTGTACTTTATGTTCAATGGATTTTGGCAAAGCACATCTTAACGATGTGATGTGGATATTTTCTACAATATAAATATTCATATGCATTTTAGGTTACACATCTTTATCCATTCCTCCAAATTGTCCAATCATAGTTTATCACAAGGCAAATTCTTGTTTTGAAATATTTTAATTTGTTGTTTGTGGGTGTGATAAGAGTGAGATACATAAAGATGGATGCATTTATTGCCTTTTCTACCAAGAATAATGTCGTAGATTCCTCCTCCCAACACTTGTTACAAAAATTTGTCCAATTAACCAAAGTAAAAATTCCACTATCATTAACATTTTATCCAAAAAGTAATTTTAACAAAAATAAAAGTGAAAAAAATAACAATTTTTCATTTTGGAATTGCCATTCAGTCGTATCCACCCATTCTTGTTAACCATTTGACATTTGTTTACCTCAAATTTTTTTTTAAAAAAAAATAAAATTATCCCTTCAATTCAGATATATACATCATAACAAAAATAAAGAGAATAATGAAAACACCAACAGGACCTTAGGACTTCAATATTTTAACAATGTTGTAAGCTAGTAGTTGAGTGTATTAATAGCTAAATATGTGCTTTTTTATTTGGCTATTTATCATTTTAATGAGTTTTAAGGGGAGATTATGATTTTGAAATGTTGTGAGATTGTGTGAGATTTTATGTTTTAACTTAAAGTTCTAGTTTATATTTTGTTGTGAGACAATGGGTGTAAAAATTGGACAAATGGGAGAAAAATTAGGGTATCTATAGGAAAAAATAGGATATCTATATGACTTGTTTTGAAATTGGTTCTTTTCGAACTCAAAAAAACCTCAAACAAATTAATCATTATAGAGGCAACGAGTATTTTTAAACTTTTTTTTTTTTTGTAAGGCTAGAATATTAATGAAACTTTTGAAAGTTTAATGAGATTTTTAAAAGAGCATTAAAGGTTTGTGTTTATATTCAAACAATAAGGGTATTTTTTGAAGTTTTTTAAGTTGATATTTTTAAAACAAAATACTAACGGTTTCCATCCAAAACTAACAGTAATGATATTTTTGAACTTTTCTTTTAAAGTTTAAATGTATTTTTATACTAAAGTACAAAATTTAGGAATATTTTGTATATTTGAGCCTATTTCTAATTGGTACATTATTGAAGATCAAGTCAATGTTGTTTTGTTTGCTATATTATCGTAAGTTTGCCTGCTTAACTAATAACTACCCATTTCATATTTTAAAAAAGGTGGCGGTCTAGTAAACTTAATTACAAATGGTTTCTTCTAGTTTGTGATGTGTACGGTCAATTTGCATAGATCTTAGAAAGGCCTATAGAAAATATCCTAAAGGCTTTACAAGAATGCTTCGCTGGATCAGTTTAATACCTTCTTGTTTCGTATTATATGAGCAATATTTAGTTACAACCTACGCTAATCTAAGGTTACCAAAAAATTAAAAAATAAATAAATTTAAATTAGTAAATAAACAATTCAATGTCTATTTATATTATATTTACACTAGTGAAATTTTGTTGTTTATTTTTTTGTTTCATTCATTTTTCTACAATACAATAAAAATATCGATTCATCCCTCATGTCGATATCAAACCTATAGAAATGTGAAAATATCGACATGTCGACAAAGATTTAATATTATGGTTGCACCTAAATCCACAATCTCATTCTTTTACACACAAAAAAATAACTTTTTAATAGTTTTTTAAAAAAAATTAATTGCCACATGACAATATTTTATTGGGTACAATAGTAGTTTGTATAATAAATGGGTGCAGCCCGACTTCATCCAAGTTTTTTCCTTTAGTAAAATTAAGTAAGATCCCTTGTCTTTTCTCTTTACCTCTTGATTGCTTTCTAAAATGAGAGTGCACCTCCAGCACGGGCCGACCTCCCCACTCTCTTAATAGATTGGCTGAGTATTTAATTTATTTTCTTTGTATCAATAGCATATATGATATCTTCATATACGATTTGTGAAAGTTCCATCATCGTTAGTGAATTGATTTGGAAATTAGTATGTTTTACCTTTTAAAGGTCTTAGAAGTTAGTTTGGAAGGGATTTTCTTATCTTTAAGGGGTGTTTGAGGTGAGAAGATAATATGAGATGAGTTGAGATATGAACCCAACTCGTTGTTTGGGAGGCCAACTTCCTATGTCATTAACATTTTATACCATATCCACCAATAGGACACTCAACTCTTATCACCACCGATGCTTCGTTACTCAACTCTCGTGACCACCTCCAACGTCAGCCACCACTTCGACGTCCAACTCCAGCGACCACCTCTGACATCCAACTTCGATGTCCAACCTGACGACCAACTCCGACAAACACCTCTGACATCCAATTTCAGCGACCACCTCCAACAACCACCGCCTGCGGCTAACTCCAGCAACATCTAGCTACCATTGTTAACGGCCAACTCCGGTGACCTCCAATGGTGCCACTTCACCAACTCTTACGACCATTATTTTAAATTATGACTATTACAAATTTAGACTTTGTTGACATGCGAGTTCTTTGTTTTATTGACGCTCGTGACATAAAGTTCTCAATAAAACCATAATTTAAAACTTGAAAATAACTATTAATTTAAAAATACATATAGACATCAATAAAGGTTTATATTTAAGTTGACGTACAAAATTGTCAATAAAAACACCTTTGTTGACTCAAAAGTACGTAAGTTCTATTAAACGTTGAATTTCTAGTTTTCTTTATAGTCATTTTTTACAATAATTTAACATTAATCAAATCACTTTTATCACTTAAGAAATCAAACAAACTTGTATGTAAAAACAATTTTGAGAAAAATTGTTAGACACGTGAGTTTTTATTTTAAAAAGCTTTTATCAAAAGTGTTAAAATAAAAACAACTTAATTAGAAACCTAACATGCACAAATTTGTAAAATGGTTGCTTAAATTTAAAAGAAAAAATTGAAATGTATAATCCAAAAGTAAACTCTAAACTCCATTTCCCAAAATTTACAACAATATATGTGTACTTAAGAAATAATAAAATAAAATGCAATCTCTAGCTTATTAAAAAAAATAATATGTAAAATTATTGAATAAAAAAGTCTCCAAACAAAAATAATCATCATAAAACAGATTATTTATGTAAAGAAAAATTAAAAAAAAAAAAAACTGCACTAGATACACTTGACATATGAACTCAGCACCCCAAACACCTAAAATAGAGACATATAAACTCCATATATATATAAATTTCAGATAAATGAACGCAACTCAGCACACCAAAATAGTCCCTTAAGTAATTTTGTTATTGAACTAATGTTTTAATTTTTGTTGTCCAATGTTGTGGTCGTATTTGTTCTTTAGCAAGCTTAAGCTTTTTGTGGTAACTTTTGTAGCTTGGTCCTTTAATCCTGAGTGGATCTTACTTGGCATTGTATTAGTTTTTTTAAAAAAAATAAAATGATAAGTTGAACATTGACCTTGCCAAATGAACAAATGGTACAAAATAAGTTATTCGTGGTTTGAGTAGTTGTAATGCTGAAAATAAGTTTTATTTTTCTTTTTCCATCTTTTGTTCCTTGCAAATTTGAATGTAACTTTCCTCATTTTGCCTTTGAATAAAATAAAGTGTTTTGGTTAGGATAGTCTTTCATGGACCTCCTTCAATATCCATTATTGCAAGTTCCTTGCTTGGGGGAAGATATTGCGTTTATAATAAGTGGTAGAGAACCTGTCATTTGTTTGTTCATTTTATATGAGGGTATTTGAGGACTAAAAAATTATCAACATCAATTACATTTGTGAGAAGACTGAATTTGCTTGTGAAAATTTCACTTCTTGTGTTACTCTTATATATAGCTTTCACAACATTCGCTTTTACAATCTTTCTAGACACTTAAATCAATGGACATCATGCTTTTGAAACACTTTATCATTTTCACTATTAGAAATGAATCAAGAGACATCATGTTTTTGAAACTTTTGATCATTTTTACTAATGGAAATGTGAGTCTTTCCAAGCTTTAATTATTTAAACAAAGCCATGTATATCTATCCTCCTTGCATGCTATATGTTTAAATACTTTTAGATATGAGACAAAATACTTCTCATTACCTCACAATGAACACATACCTAGTTCTTTGCTGTACAAATTGCTCTATATCTTATAAAAGAGGTGAAATTATATACTTATTGTGTTTGAATTACAATTTGAATCTTAAGTTCGATGATCTAATTTTTGTTTCAAAAACTCAAATCGACAATTTGAGGTTTTGATGTTTCATTTTTGCTTAAAAGTAGAGAATTTCTGTGGTAGGTTTTTGCTTCAAAAATTACTATTTTCCATCATCCCCTTTATTTTCCCCAATATTTGGACAACCTCATAGGAAAACTGAAGAAAAACAAAGTTTCATGACTTAGTTTTCAACATGGCTTAAAATCCTTACTGTAAAAGATTGCAAGACACAATTTGGTGGGTTCAAGATCATATGAGGCAAGTATTTTCTTTTGTTGTTGGGATCTTTTTTTTTTTTTTTTGGGGGGGGGGGGGGGGGGGGGGTTGCTTAAACCTTCCATTTAGGGAGACTAAGAAAGACTCACAGTATCTTAAAAAAAAATGGTTTGTAGAAACTTTCGGATTGTCGCCAAAACGTTTCTCGTTTGGTTATTCAAGATAAAAACCACTAGTCAGGACTAAGACAAAACCATGGAGCTAATAACAAATTCACATGAGAAAGCAAAAAAACATTACGGAGACAACACCAATCCAGTGACAAGCTTTAGATGACTTAAATTGGAACCATCACTGAAATATATATCTTTCATTTTGTAGTTGGTTCCGCCTTCCTTTCCTTTGGTTTTAGGAATGGATCCTGAAGAAAAATCAGAACATGCATATTAGTACGCTGTCAATTAAGGAGGAAAAATATCAAAAATGTTTTCTTTTAAGAAATAACCACCATTCATTGAAAAGTGAAGGAATACAAAAGACAGGTTGAGGGTGAAGCAAACCAATTGGCACCAAAAATCCAATAATGAGTAATTACAAAAAGATTTACAAGGTGAACTCCATTTTGTGGCTAGGCTAATCACCCTTTTGCGATTGGAGAAAAACTTGTGATTAGTGCGAAGAGAAAAAAAAACTTCCACTCACCCTCGGACATTTTCTACTAAGGAGTAAGCAATGATCTTAAGATTGATCAATCCTGAGTGTGTGCAACTTTGTGGAACCTTTATGGTGAGAAGAACAATAGAACCTTAAGAGGGTTAGGGAAGAACTTCAAAGTGACATTAGGTCCTTCAAAAGATTCCATGTTTCCCTTTATGGTTTATGGTTTAACTTTTTCAAGAAACAATTTCATTGACAGAATGAAATCTAAAGATGTACGAAGGAGGTCCATTTATAGGGAATACAAAAGATGCTTCCAATTTGTAATAAGGAATGATAAACTATGACTCTTAAAAGGCCGTTAAATTTTTGCACCGAAAGAATGCATAAAAAATAGCGTACTCTAGAACTTCCTTCAGAGATTTTGGCTATGTTTTGAAAGATTCTTACATTTCTTTCGTCCCAAATTTTCCACAAAATGGCAAAAATAATGTTAATCCATAGAAGTTCTTTAGTAGCTTTAAAAGAATGATCCATAAGCTGTAAACTAATCCATTTCAGAGAATCATTGGGAGCAACCATGGACCATTGGAAAAAGCTTCAAATACATCAGCCCACTTGGTGGCCACGAAGGAGCAGTTGATAAAGAAAAGGTGATTGTGTGATTCACTTTCTTTTTTGCATAAGCAGCACCATGAAGGAGAGATCCTAGGGCATCGTTTTGGAAGCCTATCCATTGTGTTGAGACAAGAATGAGAGAGCTCCCAAATGAGTAATTTGATCCTTTTTAACCAAGAAAGTATCCAGATTCTGATCAGCAGATGGCCGTGTTGTAGTAAGCAGAGAATAAAGAGATTTAGAAGAAAAGGTGCCACTGTTTTCTAGCTTCCAAACCCGAGAATCAGCTTGTTGTGTTAAGATCACATTAGGGATGAGGTGAGTGAGTGAGGCCCATTCAGTGATTTCCTCATCTTTAAGGTTTCTTCTGAAATTCAGTGACTAAGATTTGTTCTCGACATTCCAGACTTTGGCAATGGATGCCTCCTTGCAATTAGCAATGGAAAAAAGTTTGGGAAAAACCTAGTTGAGGGGCTACTACTGACCCAAGAGTCTGTCCAAAAAGCAGTGGATTCACCATTATTAAGCGTTTATTGAACATTGCTATAAATGAGGTCTTTCTGGATTGTAATAAACTTCCAGGGGCTCTTTGATGAGACTTCTATGGAATCAACAGCCTTTAAATCAAAGTGCTAGGAGGCAAAATTCGCTTTTATAAGCCTCCTCCGAAGAGCATCTTTCTCCAAACCAAATTGCTAGATCCATTAAGCAAGAAGTGATTAGTCCACTATCTTATATCCATAATGCCCAATCCACCCTCTACAATGGACTGTTTAATGATGTTCCATTTGAGGAGATGGTTTATGTTACTGCCTCTGTTGCCAGATCAAAGAAAGTGTTTATAAAGCCTTTCAATTTCTTCAGCCACTGTGGTGGGAACATGATAGAGGGATAAACAGTATGCAGGCAAGTTGGATAGTGTGGCATTGATGAGGATTAATCTGCCTACTTTTGAAAGAAAATTAAGCTGTGATGATCGTAATTTTTTGCTAATTCTGTCCAAAATGGATTGCCAAAAGGTTACTGATGTGGGTTTACCATAAAGGGGAATCCCAAGTAGGTAGCCGGCCAAACACCCACCTTGCACTCATGCTTGTTGGCTATGTACTCCACCCAATCATCTTCACAAGTGATGCCCAAGAATTAATCCTCTAGAAGCTTCAAATTTCCTTGCCATTAATAATGATTGAAAAATTGGTGGAAGATATACAACCTCTAATCCACATTCTCCATTTCAAATGAAAATATTTGACTCACAACAATTTATCAAGGAAGTCCCAATCAACTTTGTCAAAAACTTTCTTCACATCAAGCTTAATGGCCTCTCCTTGGATTCTCTTTCTGCCAGTCCTAAATGATCTCATTAGCAAAAAGAGAATAATCAAGAATTCGCTTTTTGTAGTTTGACTCCTATTTTGTGTGCTCTGTTTAAGTATGCCATTTGAGAAGGTTTTCTTAGGCCCCAAGAAATGAAAATGTATTTTAGGAGGGATAAAAGGGAAACCCAAAGGTTGTCGTTGGAGGGAAATGCAGGCAACGAAGCTTTGAGAATGTAGTTATAATAATGAGGTGACAGGGTCATGAGGTCTTTTGTGCATGATATTGGTAGGATGCTCAATGTGGAGGGGACCTAGCTCACTCTAGGTGTTTCGTAGTTTTCTCTTATGTTTTGTATTCTTGTTTTCTTTTGGCTAAGTCTTATGTGATGCACTCAAGTATAAAAATTGCCTCAAACTTTATTAATGATGTAGAAGTGATACAAATTCAGCCATATGTATAGGCTGCCAGCCGGTCATTATTAATAGGTTAGTAACCGGTTTGAACTAAATACAAGTTAATAAACGGTCAGCTAGCAATAAAACAAACTAATACAACATGCCTACATCATTATCTGTATCAAGACACCTATGCTTTGTTAGCAAAAGATCTACTCTTCATTGTTCTGTGTGTATTGGACAATGTTTGTGTCCATTTTACAATTGCAGGGTACGGTTGGGACAAAGGTTCCTAACATTCTTGCTAGGATTAGTAACCTTAAAGACACCTCTTGGAATTGCTTAAGAAAAAGGAAGAGTACAATGTGAGGCGACCCATCTACACACCTAATCACTAATAAGTGGGAAAAAAAGATACGTTTGCATCTCTGTTTTATTCATCAAAGGGAGAAAAATAATAAATGGTCCAACTATTTTGATCTATTCATCATTAAAACCCTAAATGGAAAAATTAGCTAAAAGAAACTACTAGTCAACTACAGACTTTACTTCACTCCTAAGAAGTATAGATATGGACATGATACCAATTTACAAAAAGGTAGGACACTACATGGAGTGGACACTTTAATATTTTTATTCTTTTTAATATACGTGTGCATATATCAAAATGTTATGAATACATATCAACTTTTACCTTTAAAAATCAAACAAATATCCATACAATTCAATAAAAAGATAAATGATAAATAAATAAATATGTGAGGAGGCTGGACAATAACAAGAAAAATGAATTTGAGCTGAAAATTCTTCATGCAGCAAGCCCCCACTATTTTTCCCTTAAGAAAATTGGCCAGCAGTGGTCCCCCTGGTTAACGGTGGTTGTGGGGGCAATGTTGTAGTGATGAAAATAAGTGATAATAATATACGGACAACACTAAATTTAAATTAACCAAATAAAATGTTGAAAATATTAATGTTTTCTTGCTCTAACTGCTTAAACTCATAGGGGTTGTTTGGAGAGCTGGAATGTAATAGGATTCCTAAGAATCAAAGGAGTATTGGAATGCGTAAGCACTTGAGGAATAAAAGAAAATGAGATCGCGAACTGTGAAAACGGTGGGAAATAGGATTGGGTTGAAAACTGTCGAAATGGAATGACTTTTGAATTACAAATCAGGCCCAAAACACTCAATCTAAACATTCATTTTGGATTACATTACCTTAAAAGCCTATCCTATTACGGTTCCCCAAACACCCCATAGATTTAATCATCACTCATTGCAAAAATGAAGAACCAATAGTACAACGTTATTTTTAACTATAGATTTACTCATCACTCAACCCATGAGAAAAAAAGAAAACATCTATCCGACCGAATTCAATACCCTAGATTCCAAAATTGCAAGTTTCAAAAGATAGGGAAAAACGCCACATCCTTCTCGACAGAAGGTATTCATTGTCATATACACAATAAGAACATCAGATTAGTTAAAACCATATATCTCCTGCAAAAATTATAAGTCGCAGAGCTAAACCTCTCGACTGATGGACCAAAAGAGAACCGAAGGAAAGATTATGTAATACAACTTGCAAATCAACGAAGAATCTACAGAATTCCTAACTCTAGTCACACGCATAACAACGCATCGAAATCAAAGCAAACAAATCCTAGATATGAAAACACATATACAGGAATTACTAATAACCAAAACGCGGAAATTCTTCGAAAGAATCTAGGTGAAGTAGAAACACGAAAAAGAAAGAAAGACAGCGAAGGGGTTTGAGAGATAGATGGTCATACTTCTTTAACGAAGAAGAAGTTGAAGGCGGCTAGAGAGACAACTATGCCGCCCAAGATTGCGGGGGGGCCGGTGAGAAGACTCCATTTCCGGTGGATCATCTTTGGTTTAGCTCCTTTGATTTCCTTTTTCTTCTCTCTGCAAATCGTCGTTGATGTTCTCTGATTTCCAATGACCAAAATGGCTCATAGGCTTAGTAACTCGCAAAGGGTTTTTTTTTTTTTTTTTACCCTTTATTGATATTAAATTTTGGTGCAATTTTTTTTAAATAAAAATAAAAATAAAAAACCTTTCCCACAAGATGGACTTTTTCTCGTTCTTCTCTCTCCCGCTTTTCTCTCACATATTACTCTCCTCTCTCATTTTCTATTACGATCTCCCTCCCTACCACTCAATTTCACTCTACAATGCAAACTGAATAGAGGGACTGGTCGGGCTGAAAAAGTTGTGGTCGCACCAGAAAAGAAGAAGGAAAAAAGAAACTCAAGTTACACGGGAGGAGAAAAATAAAGATAAAAAAATATCAAAGAAAGAAGGGCAAACAAGTAATAACAATTCAGGTTCACATACTAAGTATTTTAAGATTTTTTTTTTAGTTTAAATGTATTTTTTTAACTTTTAAAAATTTAGGAGTATTTTAAAAATTTATGAGTATTTTTCAAATAAAATGTTATAGGTTCTATCCAAAACCAAGGTTATGTTTTTAACTCTTTTTTTAATAATTTAAAAGTATTCATTTATTTTATAATTTAGCCTGTATTATATTTAGGTTATTTGTACAGATGACCCCTTTTTAGGGGTCCAAATGAAATTTGACACAAGATTCAAATTTGGTCCAAAAATTGCCTTCTGCTTACGTTAGACGCATGTGGAAGTACCATATTGTCTCCAAACCATGCGCGAGGAGCCAAAATGAATTCTCGTTTCTTTCTCTCGCTCCTCATTTTTTCCTCACTTATTTCCTCTCGTTACTTATCAATCACGACAATAATTTTTTTTCCTTCGTTTGAACTCTTTCTCTCATTTCTTCCTCTCATTCCTTTTTTATCATGGATTTTGTAGTTTTTTTCTTTGAGTTCTTTTCCTTCATTCAAATTTTCACTCTTGGTTCTTCCCCTTGTTTCTTGGTCTCACTCTCATTTCTTCCTCTTGTTTTGGTTCACGCTCCAACTTACATATTCGATTCTAGAAGAAGAAGGGGCCATAAAGAGAAGAAATTGTTGGAAAAGAGAGCGAACGAAAATTTCAACAAAGTGGGTCTGTGGAAAAGAGGGCGATTATAAAAGCCCAGATGCACTGTCTCGATCTCGCTGGAGTTGCTCTCGCTAGTCTCACTCTTGCCCTTTCTGATTAGCATTGTTTTTTTCCTCTCATTCTTATTATAAAAGTCTCTCTAGGATGATGACAATGAAAAAAAAATATAAGCTAGATAGATTAAAATCTTCGAAAAATAACATGGAAAATGAATGAAAAAAGAAGAAAAAGAAAAACATAAAAACGAAAAAGGAAAAAAACTGCAAACAAAATCAGGAAAAATGAAAAGAAAAAAAAGAAAAAGAGTTGCGAACAAAATGATGGAAAATGGAAGTAGAGTTAAAGTGGTAAATTTACACAATAATAACATGGACATAAGGTGAAATTTGAGTATTTTTTGAGGGAAGCCAAATTTCAAATTAGACTCACGATGGAGAATATCCCAAAATAATTGAAGGTCTCTATTTCTCTTCTCTTGCATTTTCTTTTCTTCCTCAAATTCCTCTGTTCTTCGTCTCTTACGATTTTGTTTCACCTTCATCCCTTTCTGGCGGCCGGATCCCCCACCAGGTAAATGCTTCCGATCATCTGCTTCATTTGGCTTCGCAAACATTGTTTGGAGATCTGTACGGTGACGCTTTCAATCTGAGTTAGAGATGCCTCATTCTAATTGGCATTTGCATTTAAAGAATGCGCTCCACATGGTGAACTTCGCTTTATGGGTACTTCTCCTTTTCTCCCTCCTTGTTTTGCAGCATATACGCACTGTAGGAATTGTATTTCAGTGATTCCCATTGTTGTGGCATTTTATTTATCACTTTTGGTTCAGGATTTTCTTTAGGCTTACTAGCATATAATTAATTCAAATTGAAAAGGGTATTGCTAGGAAATTCTTCCCAACAACTGCGTGTTATACAGATATATCCACTAATTTTCTATCGAAATACAACTTGTTGAAAGATGAAGTATTATCAGATGATTGGATGAATTTCTTGACTTTTTCTGGAAAGTTCTGTACCGTGATGTTGATCACCTTCATCCTCCCCCAAACCAGATATAAACCGAGATTTGGAGGCAATGTTATGATGGGGCTGTTTGGGAACAATAATGAGCAGTTACCCGAAAGAAGAGGCTTTGTTTCTGGATTTTTTAAATCCTTTGGCAAAACGGAATATGGAAGTAGGGCTGTCCGTCGAGGAAGAAGGCTTGGTCGAACTACCAGAAAAAGATTCTCATGTTTGTTTTTGACGCTTACAACTTCCTTCTTGTTGTATTTGGCGGTCTTTGGCTTGAAAGTGAACTTTTATGGTAAAGTTTCATTCCTTTCTTTCTGCTTCTGTATCATGAAATTAGCACGATTATACAGTTTTAGAATGTAGTTGGAAATAAGCCTCTCTCTCTTTCTTGCGCTACAGTTGCAAATCCCCTAGTTTCTTTATCCATGTCAATGCTAAATAAGTAGAGTTGTTTAACTGTCTTCCTCCAGTTATAATAATTTAATCTTTTTAACTTATGTTTTGTGACTATGGACATCACTAGAACCACATCAGATGTTCACGACTGGCTTTTTCTTAGGCATAATATCAACTGGTGTATAGAACATAACAAATTAGATATGAATGCACAAAACTAGAGTCAAATCGAGGCTCAAACCACAAAAATCAGATATGGATTAAACTACAAATTAGAAACCATATCCCTCTTTCAAAATGGCTCCTCTTCTCGATAGATTTTTACCAAATTAAACACTTAAAGAGGATGAGGACAAGTCAGCAAAAAAATACTTTGGCCTCTCACATGCCTTCACGTGCCAAATGTGTGAGATCGGATGCAGAAGCTTGTGGTATTAAATGAACTCTGTCTGTGATGGATTTGGCAGCTAGAAATTGTAGAAATGTTAATCCGTGGCTGCCACTCTTCCTGCTATGGGTTGTACGAACTAGTTTTCATTCTAATTCGGTGACCCAAACTCCAAACTTCAATCAGGCCTCACTCAGAATAAAAACCCTTAACGACTTTGAGGAATTCTATCTGTTTGATACCATATATATAATCTATGCATGGGAACCTTAAACGGAATCATAAAAAATTACAATAAAGCCAAAGCACAAGTCAGAAGTCAGTAATGATTCCCTATGAAGTATAAGTGTTTTTGTATAACCTTGTAATTGTTTCATAATTCTCAATGAAAGTTCAATTTCCTTCAAAAAGGAAATACAGTGTATAACATCTCTCATTGAAAAAGAGAGAAGAATAAGGAGGAAAGAGAAAGAATTCAGCTATAATCCATTGATATTTGGTAAATGAAAAAGTTACTCCTGGTATTACTTGTTAAGTTCTGATTTAAGTCATTAATATTGCACTCGGTTTGTTATTCTTTGCTATGGACTTTGTTCTTTATATTTTTATTTTCAAATCCATGACGCTCGAAGAAATTGTTGAGTTTTTAATGAGAAGGAACAGGAGGGGATGAAGTTTTCAAGATTTTTAAATTCTATAATTATTTTTAGCATTGTCTTAAGACGTGTATTGGGTAATAAGCTCCCTCAAGGAGCCTTTCTTTTCTGAAGCAAGGTGGCCTCATTAACCAAAACCATACGAGACCTAGACACAACCAAAAATCTTTGGTGCCCCATCCACCTAATTAAGGGACATGACTTGGACTCTTGCAAAATATGAAAAGAAAAATAGTTGGCTGAAGATGACACCTCTCCCTAGTTGCCTATTCACCCAGACAACCAACACTTAGGCATTTACAGGGAACTTTCCCTTACCATAGCCGTGACAACCCACGAATAAACTCTGTGCCCTTCACTAAAAAAGCCATTGGTTTTTATTTTTGAACTTTGCACTTGCATTTTATTAATGCCTCTCACATTAGAAATAGCTGCTGCATTTTATTTGATTGTTAATTCTATTTGTAACTGTGAGGCCCCCTATTATTTACACTTATGAGAGGAAGGGTAGGAAATTCTGAGGGGACAAGTCATTAGTGGAACATAGAAATTCGTTTGGATGAAGAGGGGACCACGTTGCCGATTGGCGAGGGGGACGGTGGCTGGAGAGAGGTTTAGTAGGGTTTTGGGGCTGCCTGAAGGGTGTGGGGAATTTGGTGGAAGCAATGAGGCTTTCTTGGAGAGAATTCTCAGCTCTCTCAAATGTGCTGATTCCTTTGTGTTATTTTCATTTTATCTACTTTAGATGTTCTTTTCGTTTCATTGTAATCGTTGTACTTGCTAATATTTTCCATGCAGCGAATATATAAGATGAACCGGTTGTTTCTCAGAAGTGCTTGTTGGGTTTTTTTGTGTTCAAGTGAGGGGGACCTAACAGTAACTACACTTTTCTAATTTATTTCGAGTGGGAAGTTTCCTGTAAGCTCCTGCTTAGGAATTGGATCTCATATGTAGCTTTTCAGTACATCAATGAAAAGTGTGTTTACTTTTGCAGCAAAAGTCCTTGATATTTCTTCTTCTTCATCTTTACTCCATCACTTGTAAGTTGTCATTGGGTGTTGAATATACATAGTTTCTTCTTTATTTATTTCTGATGCAGGACATCTTTATTTAATTTTCGAAATCTTGTACTTTTCTTGAAAAGGTCTTGGCTTCCTTGTATTTCTTGCTTTTGACATCTTGTTTCTGCGTGGTTTTTTACTCTAACCACAACCGCCAGCTGGTCCATGCGTTTAGGATTTATCTTTTATGTATTACAGTCTTTATCTTTTAGTGGTTGGGCTTTTAAGTTTTAGTTGAATTAGTTGGCAGCTAGCCTTCTGTTGTAACTAACTGTCCAGCCTATTTAAATGGTTGTTTTACTCATTAATGAGATTTTGAAGCATTATTCAGTAAACTCCATCAATTTCTTTCTTCTTTTTATAAATGATTTTAAACTACGATGTATTTTCATCTCTTCTTTTGGCTTATTTTAGAATTGAATCTAATCACTTTTTATAATTTTTGTTGGGATAAGAAATGCAACTTTCATTATCAAGATAAAGTTTCTCTTTTCATAGATAAAATTGGAGATAGCATGTCAGTGTCAGAAGTACAAGGAGAAAATTTGGCATCCAGAGACCAGAGACCACCAACTAGCAAGCATCGTCGCAAGCAACGTAAGTATTCTTGGCTTGTATTGATGCACACACGTGACTGAAATACCTCAATATTCAGTACCCCATAAGTACAGCTGCTGTCATATTTATAGGATTGGCAGTAATTGAGTTGGAAAAAGGGAATTAAAACCGGCTGAATAGGTAAACAAATAGAAGAAATAACACTTTACTACCCAACCAAAGATTAATAAGAAATGAAGAAAGACTTTAACAAGATGCTTAAGAAAGGTCAAGAATGCCAAAATGCCTTCCATCAGTCCCTTTCCCCAAAATAAAACTCGACCACAAGTTCATTCAGTCAAGGAGAAGCATACGGGACTTGATAATCAAATAGATTTGAAACATTATACGTTCAACTAATGCGTAAAATGGTGGCAATTCAATTTTGTAGGTATTGTGTCCAATCTTTTCCTGGATACAAAATGACCTGATTTTCTTGTTGTATTGATGCAAAGGAAGTTTGGTTTTCCTCAAATGTACCATGACAAAGTCACCAACAACAAAGATTTCGGGTGGCAATGAGCATCTTTTTTATTTTTATTTTTTGGATAAGAAATAGAAAACATATTATGCACAAAAGATCCAAAAATACAGCCTAAAGGCAAGGCGGAAGAGGGAACCCCCTCCTTCAGAAGAAAAACCAACCAAACTATAAGAGAGCTTTCCAATTCATTTTGTCGCTTTGATTAGTTAAATATGTATATATATTTTTCTTAAAAAGAAACAAAACTTTTCATTTATATAATGAAAAGAGACATTTATACAATTATGAATTACCCTTAAGATGGGGAGAACAATAAAATAAACCAAAAATAGGCAAATGATAGTAAGGTTTTTTGAATGAATGACCAGTACACTTCCATGAAATTAGTGAAAAGACAGCAGCTATTGAATGAAGACAAACAAAAGTCTTGGTGAAAAAGGAAATGCCTTAAAACTGTAACTAAATGCGTTAAATATTTATATTTGTAGGCATGTATAGGAAGGAAAGGCTAATAGAGACTAAATTTGTTTTAAAAAAGTCAACCATAAATTAAGAGCAGGGATCAATTTAGAGACCAAAATGGTAGTTTAACATTAGATCTTTAATACATATCTCTAGATTTAATCCATATATATTTTATCACAACTTTCAGATTTCCCTTGTGATGTTGAGTTCGCGGAGTCAGTTGCTTACCTTGTGGAGCCTGAGGGTTTCATGAATGTTACTCAGTTCTCCTTAGAGTTCATAGAGCGCGAGGAAAAACTATCTGAAACCGATTTATATACGCCTAGATTTGGAGGACATCAAACCCTTGAGGAGAGGGAGAAATCATTTTATGCAACAAATCAAAAGCTTCATTGTGGTTTTATTAAAGGACCACCAGGATCCCCAAGCACTGGATTTGATTTAGATGAAAAGGATGATGCATACATGAAAACATGCAAGGTTGCAGTTTCCTCGTGCATTTTTGGGAGCTCTGATTTTCTGAGGCGGCCCACTAGCAAACAGGTAAGTTTATTGTCCTTTATTAAATCCGTTCCCTGAGATCTTTGTAAGACTTGATGACTTCTTTCCAACAAATAATCTGATACTAGATACTCATTGGATAATGTACTAATGGTTTTTCTTTTTAATTTTAAATTTTAAATTTTTTTTCTGTTTAATGTATGTGCGTTGTTTTTTTAAGGATAAGAAGCAAATGTCACTTCAAATGCGTGGAACTTCATTTGTTGTATGTTCCTTTTTGCTTATTCTAAAGTTATTTTGTGTAAAAGTGGTTTAGTTCTAGTCTTCATGGTATGCTTCTCTGCTCTACAGATTGCCTAATACGTGTTGTATAATTTTATCGTACAAACTCCACATAAGATCCTCTTATTATTTTAATGAAAGTCAGTTCTCAGGCTGAAAGTCCTTCAGAACAAGTACTGCAGGGAAATTCGAGTCATCGGGTTCCTATCATTATTGAAATGTATCTTGGCTAGTCTTAGGAGCTTCCAAGTACAATATGAGGTTTTACACGGGGGGCAACAATAAAAGTTGTTCATTAAGATGTGAAAATGCTTCGTGATTAAACTAGTTCCTTTCTTGATTGAACATTGGCAAAGTGTGAAAGCAATAGAAATGAGTGGACTTGGGAAACATCGTGCATGAATCCAACAACCTCTAGACAAATATCCTGTACCAAAAAACCTGTCAACTTCAAATCTATGAATCTATGATCAAGCGATGAGCTTTCTATTGCTCTTCACAAAACCTGTATGCACACGCTTCTTTTTCTATTTTGTATCTTCTAATCATTTGGTCATCTTCTTCATGCATTTTCATACCTCTCTAGATTCTATTCCTGTTTTTAAGACTGTTCAAGTTTGAAGTGGCATGTCTCATGTTTTTGGCTCTTTGTCTTTGGAAGATCTTGTATTTTCTTTAAGTCTCTATGAACTTCTTGCTTTCTTATTCTTTACTTTACAATGTGTTATTTTTAATTACCCTTTGACTAGGTTGGGTAATCTTTTGAGAGTTTTGGTGGTTAGTTAGCCGGGTTGTGGCCTTATGATTACCAACTTGATATAAGATGATTATTCTCTCAATACTACACTCATTTGTATTCAAGCCCATAAAGCCATTTCCTACAAAGTGATAGGCAATAACTTGAAAGCATCCTTCACTAATGGGATAATCCGGAAAGAATTCTTCTGATCTTCAAATGTAGCGTTATAAGACTTGTAGTTTTCTAATCCTGTAAAAGCACATTATTTTCTCATGTGAACGTGGAGTTGCTTGCCTTATGTCTGAACACCGTGCTGAAACATGTTTTATCATTATGTATGAAGTGTATACAGGAGCGTGGCACAATGTTTTCATTTTTCCATCTTAATTATATGTTACCGGGAATTATAACAGGGATTGCCGTTTTCCTTTGACACAGATCAGTGAGTATTCCAAGAAGAATGTATGTTTCGTCATGTTCGTGGATGAGCAAACACTATCAAAATTATCAGCTGAGGGAAATATTCCTGATCATAAGGGATACATTGGACTGTGGAAGATGGTTGTTGTGAGGAATTTACCTTACGAAGATATGCGCAGAACTGGAAAGGTGCCTAAATTTTTGTCACATCGGCTTTTCCCTTCTGCTAGGTAATCCTCGCATCTTCTACTGGTTATATAGTGCAAGGCACAATGATTCCCTGTATGGATATGTTCATTTACGTTCCGTTCTCTTCCATGCTTGTTCAAAAGGTATTCAATATGGCTAGACAGCAAAATGCGTCTTCAGATAGATCCAATGCTAATTATTGAATATTTTCTGTGGCGAAAGAAGTCAGAGTATGCCATTTCAAATCACTATGACCGGCATTGTGTCTGGGAGGAAGTTCAACAAAATAAACGTCTGAACAAGTACAATCACACTGCCATTGACGAACAGTTTGCTTTTTATCAGTCCGATGGCCTTGTGAAGTTCGACCCTTTTGATGTCAGGAACGGTCTTCCTAGTTGTGAGTGTTTCATGCATTTTACTGTGGATTTCTTCAGTATGTTTTTATAGTTTATGCATTGGTTTTTGTATCTATTACAATGCAGATGTTCCGGAAGGTTCTTTCATTGTCCGGGCACATACGCCAATGTCAAATTTATTTTCATGTCTTTGGTTCAATGAAGTTGATCGCTTTACCTCACGGGATCAATTGAGCTTTGCATATACTTACTTGAAACTCAGGAGAACAAACCAAGACATACCCTTCAACTTAAACATGTTCAAGGTAATTCACCTTTCTCTAGCATGTTTTTTAGCTGTAAGATTTTTTACTAGGTTAAGTTATTTACTTTGCCCTTGAATATGCCTCTGATCTTTCAAAAGTTGCAATGTTAGTGTTGACCTTTCATAAAGTTTCAAATCCTCATTGAAGTAGTTTAAAATTTTAGGCAGAAATTCAGACTTGAAACGGTGTGGTTGTGACTTAGAATAACATGGATCTAAATTTCCATTCTAGGTTTTGCCACATTTTAGGTCCTATTTTCCATTTGAAATTTTAAAGTATTTTTACGGGTATTTTCAACCTTTATGAATGGTCTATATTGTAACTTTTGAAAGTATAGAGGTATTTTTGAAATAAATGATAAAGTTTAGGGGTGATCTAACTTTTTGAATAATTAGACAAATTTACTGTTTTCCCCCCTCTTTTACTTTGTCAAGGACTGTGAACGGCGATCACTAGCTAAACTTTTCCGTCATAGATCATTGTCACCTCCAAATATTGATCCTTGAAGGTTAGTTTTGAGTTTGTTACTTCATTTTTTTCTTTTGTAATTATAACGTTGAACACATAGCATGACCAATTAGGCATATTTTTTTAACCCTTTGGTCATGTGGGGATATCTTATCTCCCCTTTGTATGGTTTTCTTAGTTTAGATCTTCAAACTTTACAATGATGTCAATGACAGCCTCATTTTCTGATTTTTTTTCACTCAAGAAAGAATGATAGACGTTTAATTCAGGTTTTTGTCATATGGTAGTGAAAGTTAAAAGGTAATCTATTAGTGCATTGCTCCAGCAACCGCTTTTGACAACTCCAACGATGACTGCCTCCATACCAACTTTGACTACTACCTTTGCGCGACCAACTCTAACAACTACCTCATATGAAAATTCTGGTGATGAATAACTTTGATGATCATCTTGAGCGACCAACTCCATTGATCATCTCCAACCACAATTTCTATAGACCAACTCAATCAATCATATATTTAAAAAATTAAAAAAAAAAAAAAATAATATTTTTAAATACAAAATTGAGTTTATAATATTTAATAGTCATCTTTGATAGGATTCTAACATTAATAGAAACACTTCAAGTATCTAAACCAAACAAATGTGTGTAAAAATACTTGGAAGAAAATGAAAATGACTTTTTGGAAATTATGTTTTTCTCCTTGGCAACTCAAAACAAGTCCTTATTCATTTTTCTTAATGCTAAAAGAGATCAAATGACAGTATTTCCTATTTTTTTAAACCTTGAAATACATGCGTACGCAGCACATTTTAACTATATTTTAATATATGCATACCAAATTTACATTATAAGCAAAGTAATTGTTTTAAATGACAATTGCTTGAAATATTTTTAAATATAGTAAAATGTCATTGTTTATTAGTGATAGACATTTGATAAATAGCTATTACTGATAGAGTTAATAGATGTTTTGCTATGTTTGTAAATATTTTAGCTCATTTTACTATATTTAAAAATAATCTATATGTAATTAGGGGCAAATAAATATCAAATTTTGTTTGAATTTTGAGAGGATGAAGCCATATTAGTAAATTATTCTCATAATATCCTTGAAGTTTTAGTAACTAGCGGATACAAAACTAAATAATTGCTAGGAGCCTTTGGTAAATTTTAATTGGACTTGCTATAACTTAACTATAATAACCAAATTAGGATTTTACATCAATTTTATTATATTTTTTTTGTTTTAAAAAATTAGCAAATTTAAACTTAATTAGCCAGATATTTTATTTAAACTTTATTATGGATAAAAGTTTAAGGAAAGAAAAAATCTATAAAAGGATAAAATTGTAAATTAAAACAATTACTTGAGGAATACAGATTTTTACAGAAGCTACATTTAAAAGATGGTAGCTAAGATGGTAGCTAAGTGATTTTCAACCTAGTTAAAAATTGAAAAGTGATTTAAAAAAAATTAAGGAATAATTTATGTTACCAAACATGTAAAACGGTTAAAATTCTTCGAAAATTGCTTTTCACTCCAAAAGTTACATCAAATGATTCCTTGTTTTCCATCTTAGAAAAAAAAAAATTAACATGCGAAGAAAATAGTTCTCTCAAGGAAATACGACCAATACTCTCAAAACATCATTGAAAACCTTAGTCTATAAATAAATAACAATATTCATTCATGATACAAAAATTTGGTATCCTCATTACACAAACTCAACTATAATACAACTAAAATTGAAGACGTGTTTGAAATGACTTTTTAAGTGTTCAAAAAAATTATTTTAAGTGAAAAAAATATTTTTAAGCATTTAATCTATACCGGTTCTGAATCTCACTACTGCTAAAGATGACTTGATCGCCAGAGAACGAATCGCCAACGAAGTTGCCTGTCAAAGTTCAAAGATTTACAACCTGCAATCTTTCGAACTCAACATTATTTACCACAGAATGCTCTTATATGCAAAATTTGCATCAATCTCTTTATTTTCAATGTAAACTTAATTTAGGCCATTGAAAATCTCATTAAATCTGCTTGCTCTATTACCCCGTGGATCTAAAGAAAAGAAAATTGAGAAAGAATGACAAGATGGTAAAATTGTTTTGTTTTGTTCTTTTTTGGGATAGTATGCTTCAAGAAGTATATAAGAGATGTAAAAGACTATTCTACCCTTCACCAAAGAACAAATAGCATAAGCAACTCGGGAAACAAACGTATATGGTATACTGTAACATTGACTCAAAATTACTTTTAAAAACTACTTGTCCCCTTTCTCCTTTGTATAAGAGGGAACCATCAGAAGATCGACTAAACTAGCAAAGTGATTTATAAGAGCTCTTTTTCAGAGAGGTATAAGATTAACTACCACATACCTGAATGTCTCCTCCTCAATCGTGTGGTTCCTCGTCGCCACCGCTATGAACCAGCTGATTGATTAATCAAGCACAATTAATATAAATATGACACAGCTGGTATGGATTTTTTTACAGGGGATGAACAACACAAGATATAGAGATATTGAGACTTTAGTGAAGAACCAATGTCACTTACTAGGGAGCCAACTCTCTCATATGCTTCCATTACTTTTGGGTTTTCCTCGTCTTCATAACCCACTTGCAGTATTCTTGGTCCGTTGATAGACCAGAATGCTCTCCGCCCAGCATCCTGGTAGGAGCAAAAGAACTATGATACTTTTGAGCCAAGAAAGAAAATACCTTCGAATAAAAGGAGGTGAAATATGAGAATTTGCTCATCCTTCTAATTCATTCGTAGACTACTACGTGATATCTTTATGTTCTACCCTCAAGACCCATTTAAAACTATTTTCTAAACTTTACAGATCAAAGTATCGATTTTAGAATTTTCAAAATTGGTTTTGTAATATCATATAATTTATAATATATTATGTAATACATATTTTGATTTATCAAAATTAATTGAGTTTATTAGGTGAAATATTATATTTATTAGGGTCTTTTTCAAATATAGTAAAATGAGTCAAATTATTTACAAATATAGAAAAATTTCACTGTCTATCGATCGCTAATAGAGAGTGAAATTTTTCTATATTTGTAAATAGTTTGATATTTTTTCTACTTATAATAATTTTCCTATTTGTTAATGTTTTTTTAAAATCTTTTGTATATATATAATTCAGTATTTAAAATTTTCAAATTCAAAATGAGAATAATAAAAGCATAAAAATATTGTTTTTAGAATTTACACGGTTTGGATCACATAATTCGGAAACAGTTTTCAAAAACTGAATCCAACTTGTCTACTAAATGCATATTCGCTGAATTCAGTAAATCCGAAAACATAAAACAAAATTTGAATTGCTTACCAAACAAGCCCTAAATGTCTATTTGAAAACCTATGACAAAATCTAGAAAACAAAAAGGCCTTAGTTCTTTGTTGAGTTCTTAGAGGAGATTTTCCCCTTATAGGGAAGTTAGATCTTCAATAGAAGGTTTTTGGTTCTTTAAGAAAATTAAAGACGTAAAAAATCTTAAATTTTAAGAGGAAAGGTACTTCATTAAATTCAGAAATGTAATTCTCTTAAACCTGCAATATGATCATGTATATAGCCTCCAATGCATGAACTCGAATTTCAGGATCATCAATTTGCTCACGCTCAATTGAAAGTGCAGTTCCAAGCTCAAGTGGCATTTTTGATGTATCCTCCTCCTTATAAACCTGCTCACAGAACCGTACGATATAAATGCAATAACAATCACGAAAATTGTTGATGGGGTCTAGGTTGCCAATCCTTTAAGAAATAGTCTTAAAATATCCAGTAAAAATTCTCTTTACCTTCTTTACCTATCTTCTAGGTTGCTAATCCTTGTTTTTTCAACCCCCCCCCCCCCCCAGCGCGCACACGCACACAAAAAAAGAGAGAGAGAAGAAAAATGAGACATTTAAACAAAATAATTAACTGCAAATGTAAGTTTTTTTTTTTTTTTTTTGATATCCGTGAGTGTATGGACCAACTTATGCACACCTCAACTAATCTCATGGGTGTCAAGGAAACCTGTAAGATATTAAGGATTTTACATAGAGAATGGATAGTAAAAGTAAAGGATTTTGCTACAAGAGTAATGTCATCTGATCAAAGATATATAACAAAAAATAGGAACAAATCAAAATAGATTGAAGGCAATGAAATAAACTAGAACTAACACACACGACCTTACTTGAACAGGATCTGTTCTCTAAGTTGTACAATTGTGTCCTTGAGTTCTAAAAACTAGAAATAACATGCTATTGCACCTTACATAAATATTGATGAAGCAAAAATATCAATTAAAATTCAAGCCAAGGATACAGAAAAAAGTACATAAAAAGAGATTTGAATCCCACAACCCATGGGTTGAACTAAAAAACTAATAATAATAAAACTCAAGTTTGTTCCTAATTTTGAAAATGCCTATTTTGGTGTCTGAACTTTTTAATTTGTTCCATTTTAGTCACTAAGACATAAAAATATTACCTTGTTACCAGCAACAGGGAGAAGTAAAGCTGGCCAAAGGAACTCAGCTATCAAGAGTAAATTTTGCAGTTGACCTTCTGCTTCAAAGCAACAATTTCTGAGAGTTCCAAATACCTTAAACAAGCAAATCGCATGAAGACATGAGCCTGGTTATCCACATCAGTTGAAGATGTACTTAGACTATATCTAAAGTGTAACTGATTGAACGATACATATATACTTGGCATCTGAACTGGAATAAGTAAATTAACCACTCACAGTCATGGCTTAGTTTCCAAAATTACCAAAAACAATAAAAGAAAATAAAATAATATAGTACCAATCGTGTACATCAAACAATATGTAACCTAGTTTTGGGCTTTTTTTCTTTTTGGTTGTCTTTTTTAGTTCCCATTGAGAACTTGTGTTCTTGAACGTTTATCTATATCAAAGAAAACTTGTTTCTTGTTAAAAATAGACATCCATCGGACTTACTCCATTCTTCCGTAGTTGACTAGTTGAATCATACTGTCTAATTATCTGCTTCAAAAGTCCCCGCTTAGGATCAAGTAAAAGCTTCCTTCCAGCTTCCTTCTTTGATATGTTTACAAGTATAGAAGCAACATGCTCAAAGGGATCATCTAGTAGAGAATCAATTTAAAATGTCAGATGAACGCTGAATAGTGAAAACTTAAGATGATTAATGTTGAACTTTGGTAAACTCTAAATGACAGGATGTCAATGTTCGGTTCTATACAGCATCAATGTTTGGAGGGGTTAGGTTAAGGCTGCAGAGGATCTGGTCTCGAGGAATTGCAATTATTATTATTATTACTACTTTTTTCTTTTTTCTAGAAAGACAAAAGAACTTGTCAACACATTTCCCAGTGCAGCACAGCAAATTAAGTTGGTAAAACCACTGCACGTGGAGATCTTAGAAGAAACAAAGATAACTGAAAAACCTTGCAACCCCAGGTATTTAAATTTTAAATCATAAATATGGATTCCAAGATTCTAAAAAAATAAATATCGTCCAAAGCAAACTGCCGAAGAGAAGAAGTGACATACCACTGGATTCACTTTCCGAACGACAAAATGATCTGACAATCTTCATAACATAGAGACCTTGCATCTTGTCATCTCCAGTCTATGAAGCAGAATTGATAACCATAAGAACTATCTTCTTATTTCATAAAGACCACAAAAGTCTAAACTATTTGCAAAGGAAATGCTTAAGATATAGCATTCCCACTTTCCCAAACAAATTTCAATAAAATAGCTCGTCTCAACATCAACCAAAGACAAGGTAACTGTAACAATGTGCCGCACACCTGAAGTAACGAAGCAATGCCAGCATCCAACTGTGTTAGATTAACCAGAAGCATTACTAGCAACTGGCTAATGCTGGAGTCCACATTATATAAAAGATTCATAACTTCTCCAATCAGTCCCAAGTCTATCATCTTTGCAGCCAGATCAGAATTTTGTGAAAGATTTACAAGAGCTTCAGCTGCACGTTCTGCAACATCCTGAAATGATGGACAAAATATATCACTACAGAATTATTCATGTTCTATGAGTCACATTTCCCAAATATCTTGAACCGTACTCTACCAACGGATGGCCAACTTCCGTTAATTGTTTATAATTATATCCAAAAAGGTTGTGCAACAGAAACCCTCCTTCTTAATGATGCAAATGAAGTAAATGAAAATGAAATGCTAAATCGCATTAGTGCGAAGCTTGAGTTATATTTGAACCATAAATATAATCAGCAGCAAACATTACGACAACTTTTGCCTGCCTATCAAACAATCAGCTAGCTTAGCACACAGGAAGTTAGGAAGAATAATCGATGTTTATTATGACTGCAAGCTCAATAAAACTCCTATGAGCTGCTCAATTGTTGGCTAATACATACGTTTAGGACAAATGGAATTTTTAATTAAAAATTATCCATCCAACATTCTAGAAAATATACATATAAATACAGTGTTAATCACCTTCTGTCCATAAAAAGGAAGATAGATTAAATCCCACCTTTGGTTCTCTCAAGAGTCGAGCTAATGATGGCAGCAGGACGTTCGGATGGTTGGCAAGTGACTGCAGCCCATCCTCAGACCCAGTTAAACCTTGAACAATGTCTATGGCCGCTTTCCTCAACTATACAGCGAAAAAATGGAAGTCAAGCAATAAAATCATGGATTGGGATTAAAATTGAAGGTTTGGTAGACTCTGGCAGCAGCGTATGCTGCATCTTATCAACTAATCGGCCTAATACAAAACGAATCCCTGAAGATCCTTAATCGACGTCGAAAAAGATGGTGAATGCTTGAATGTTGTGCGACGAATTGGTTATGGCAGTAAAGAATAGATGAAGCGTAATGGAACTTACTTGAGGCGAAGGCGAAGAGAGAAAATCTATCAATTCTTCAAGTTCAGTCGCCATATACTCTTTGAAGCTGAAGCTGTGTGTTTCTTCTTCGGTGGTCGAGTGGTATTGCCCTTTTTCAAATTACAAAACATATCTTAAATATATATTTAATTAGTTAATTAGATTGGTTACATTAGGTTAAAATTAAGTGTCGTCATTTTATTTTTATAATCAAACAATTATTTATTCGTAATCATTCATTAAGTTTAGTTTTCTAGATAAAATAAAGTAGGAGTAGGGAGTAGTTGTGAACCTGTGATAATTAAATTAATGGTACAATCCAATTTTAGAACAACGACCTCCAAATATCTCTACTATAATATGATATTGCGCTAAATTTCAAGCTTTACAATGTAAACACTTTAAAACACTAAAATCTTCCG
Organism: Citrullus mucosospermus; assembly: GCA_030954485.1. NCBI lineage: Eukaryota > Viridiplantae > Streptophyta > Magnoliopsida > Cucurbitales > Cucurbitaceae > Citrullus > Citrullus mucosospermus. The sequence continues at coordinate 8,694,214 of CM062063.1, read as the reverse complement.
TAGATAAATGTTTGTTTTATATATATATATATATATATATATATATATATATATATGAAGCTCGTAAAACTAGCATGGACGATACTCAAACTCATTTATTATGCTAAAACTTTGGCACTGTACACTTGGAGTTTGCGTTGCACAAAAATCACACAACGCTGTTGTATTTGACTCTACTACGAGGATAACCGAAAGAGAGGAAATCAAATGGGGAAGAAGTTTACAACTATTGCTCACAGAAGAAGAAAACGCTGATGAAGAGAGGAAAAATGATGTATTAGATTTACCCAGAACTCAAAACATTATAAAATATTTTATTTTACCTTAACTATGTTAAAATATTGAAAATGGAAAATTTAAACAATTCCAAAATCTAACCATTAATGGGTTACAATTTGGATACAATTTCTAGACTTCCTAAACTTGACACAAATTTCTTAAACCACAACTTTTTTAACTTGCACTCACGAACATAATTTTCTTGAATCTAGATTTTTTTTAAGTCTACATTTCATACATAGTTTTGTTAGACGAAAGAAATAGTTTTGAAATCCGTTTTGTTAGACGAAAGAAATAGTTTTGGCAGGATTTCAAAAAAAGAATTTAAATGCATTATATAAGTCTTAGAGATGTTCAAGCGCATGCATAATTTGAGATGCTTATAATAGCAAATATTAATTTTCTTATAATTTTGAAAGTTGGTGTTTATGCTTTCTTCAATACTACAACGTGGGCTATTTATTTATTTTATGAACCCATTTTTCTTTTGCTTATTTCATTGTAATTTTAAAAATAAAGAATGATTGATTTATATAATTGTAGTTTTGACTTTTAGACAATTAAATTACTATTTTTAAACTTTAAATTGGAAGGTAAGTAAGAGTAGAATACAAAGATATCCATCAAACTCAAAACCACGTTGCTTGTTTTTGTTGTTTTGGTCTCGACCTATAAAATTGAGATTTCATGACATTTAATAATATTTTACCTTCGCATAAAAAATGTTTGTTATCAATTATTGTTTTTTAGTGCAATAGTTATAGGGAGTGAGGATTTGAACCTATAACTAAATATGAGGAATATATGTCAATTATTACTTAATTATGCTCATGTTGGCTATAATTTTTATGAAAAAAAATTTAAGTGTTGCATGGACTTCACCTATCTTTGTGCCACTAAGACAATTACCAATAAAATTTTGTCATTTACCCAATAACATGATCTTACGGAAAACCTTATGGGAAAAGTCACAAAATGTCTAAATTCATGCGAACTTTCGGGAAATTTGGGCATTCTATGACTTTTCCCGTAAGGTTTCTAACATGATCTTACAGGAAACCTTACGAGAAAAGTGACAGAATGCCCAAATTTTCCGAAAGTTCGCGTGTATTTTGGCTTTTCAGTGAATATCGTCTCGCTCTCGCTCTCTCTGCTATCGTTTTGTGAACCGAGTTTCGGAAAAGGAATCTCGAAAATGAACCGCTTATCGGGAAGGGAAACGATAGCAGAGAGAGTGAGACTAGAGAGAGTGAGAGCGAGACTAGCGTGAGAGCGACGATGCTATAGAGATGAAACGATAGCAGAAAGAGCGAGACGATATTCCACGAAAAGACAAAATACACACGAACTTTCAAGAAATTTGGGCATTCTGTCACTTTTCCCGTAAGATCATGTTAGAAACCTAACAGAAAAAGTGACAGAATGCCCAAATTTCCCTAAAGTTGGCATGTATTTGGGCATTTTGTCACTTTTCCCGTCAACTCCATCAACTTACGGGAAAAATGACAGAGATCAAAAACGGCATTCTGAATTCTTTTTCTTGGTGATTTCAGACATTCCTACACATATTAGACCTCCTTTACATGAATTTTGGATTTTCTTTTCCGTTTTTTACCGCGAACTATTCGAAAACCCAAAATTTTCAGAAATCAGCATTTCAAAGAAGTTTTTTGTGGGTTTATTTCCAGAAAATCAGGTCACATAGGATGAGTTTTACAACAAATGACAGACATTAGAGAGTACTAAAAAAAAAAAACTCTTATGAAGAAGATGGTCTTGGGGAAGATGTGGTTTGAGTGTTGAGAAACAAGATCTTTGAGGGTATTCACGTCATTTCACTATATGGGACTCATCTCTAAAATTCTGAAAAGTTGAAAAATGGGAGAAAATTGCTATTTCTAACCCAAAAAAATTTTTATAGAACAAAACTAACTTCTCTTTTAAAAAGTTCTTTTTCTAACTCATTTTTCAACTTTTCAGAATTTCAATAGTATTTGAATCTTATATATATTAATAATGTCTTAAAATTTGCAAGAAAAAACCTCTCAAATTAAGGTATAAAAACGAACTAACCAATAATGTAAAACAAAATATTTATAAAAGATACAAATATATATATAGAAAGATGAAAAAACCATAAAATAAAAAAAAAAGAAATTATAGATGATAAATAAAAACGAAACCAAAAAGCCTTTTAATTGGTTAAAGAAAAAAAGGAAAATTTGAAAGAAAAAAAATGTATAGTTCACCTGAACAGAATAAAAAAATAAAATAAATCAATCTTTTTTAAAAAAAAAAAAAAGAAAATCGAACCAATTCAGTCTTTTTTTTCTAAATATTGAAACGCATAAGACAAAAAATCAACCTTACTTTTGCAAATAATTTCCATACAAGATTCCTAAAATAATACTTAATCCATTCATTAAAGCTAACCAATCTCATGTGCTCAGGTAATATGGATTGAAAATAAGAAATCATTAATTAGTAAATTAAAAAAGAATATTATTGTAATTATTTTACAAAAATACATATTTAGAAAACATGAGAACTAAGATAGTTGATGAAACAAAATTGACCAAAACCTAATATATTTATAAGTTCAGTGACATAACTGAAATAAAAAAATAAAAAAATTAAAGACTAAAATGGTAAATAGACAAAAGCTGTAAACATTCATATGCAATATAAAAACATCAAATGAATCTATTAAAAAAATTTAGGACATATTTTCCAGGAAATATGGAATATATGTATTTACTAAATTGGTTTTTTTTTTTTGAATTAATTACGTTAGTTAAGTTCAAGTTGTTCAATTTTATGGACTTGATTACACACAATTTTATTAAGTCGTGTTACTTTTTGTAATTCCAATTTATCTCAATTTTTAGTTTTATTTTCGACCAAAATGTTTCATTTATAAGGAGAAATTGAATTTGAAAAAAATAATAATAATAATAATAATAATAACAAGCGTGAGAGATTAAAAATTGGAATTAGGAAGCCGAAAAGGTAAAAAGAAAGTGGAAGAAGAAAATTGATGTGGAATAATAAGGCGTTATTGTTAGGTGTAGCGTTAAAAAATAAATATGGAGAAAAGAAAGAAATAAGAATAAGAATGATAAAGGAAGATGGGGTCAAAGTTTCTGACACGTAAACGTGTTGTGTGGGCAAAATTGGAACAAACAAAACTTTCTCAAACGTTTCACAAGAAATTTCCAAGGAATTTGCTTCATTTTGCTTTCCTTCATATTTTCCCCCATACCACTTCTTGATTGACATGTTTTCATGTTTTGTCAATTTCTTTTCCAACAAACACTTCTATTTTCTTTTTCCCCCTCCCTTAGTTCTTTTTTTCCTTTACTTAATCTGGCTTTAACTTTAATGTTGAAAGGAATTTTTCTTTTTTCTTTTTTTATTACTTTTTTAAGATAACCCATTTTGGGTGTATTTTATTTAATTGCACTAGAATGAAATACTAATTGAGTTTTGGATGCTTGTGTTTAATTTGCTCATAATTAATAAGCCAAAGGAACAAGTTTGCTCAACCTACCTGAAAATGTGCGTTTCTGAGATACAAATGCCCATATAACAAGAAAGGGTGTGGAAGTTTACTTTCTCCCCGAGGCAAGGAAGTACTTGGATGCAAATGGTATATAAAATCAAATATCACATGGATGGAGAGATTGAAACAATTCAAGACTTGCAAGTAATTGGTAGCTATATCGCTGTTTTTCATATGGCAAAAATGGTAATTGTATGAGTTTTCTTAGCCGTTGTAATTGCAAGTAATTGGGAGCTATATCAAAATTTGATGTTCACAATACTTTTCTCTATGGTAATCTCAATGAGGTAGTGTACATATGAGATTACTACATGATTTTACTGGCAAATACATTAGGTATGGTGTGTCATTTGAAGAAGTCTCTATATGACTTACATTAAATTTTGAGGCGTTGGTGACTAAGTTGGCTACTTCATTATTGAAATATGAATTCACTTAGTCATATTTAGACTAGTATCCACTATGTACATTGCATCAACAACAACAAGTTCAACTTAAATTCGATTTTGCCTTGAAATTCTAGATGCATTTAATAAAATCAAATAATACCAAATAAATAAGCATGTATTTTTGAAAGAAAATAAAATAAAAGAATAAAAGTAGCTCTTGTGATTTCATAATTTGATCATTCCTCCCTTTACTATGGTCACTATTGATATAAAAATAATAATATGGTTAACACCTTTAAATAAGTTGGAACCAATCATTGTATGAAAAAAAGAAAAGAATTGGTCATTCCTGAAATAAATGTTTGTATCTCCTATACAATAATGGGAAGGAAATCAATTGAATGGTACATCAACCGTGTAAGGCATCAAATTATTATTTAATAATTTTGATATAATTTTATTTTATTTTTCAATTTTATCCTATCCTTTCTAAGACATATTAGCTTAGCTTGGGATAATTTTGTCTTTTTACTATGATGCATTAGGTTATTTTTATTTTTTATTTTTTGGGAGACTATTTAAAGACTTGCTATTAGGTTGTTTGAGAATTAAGTTTTATGATTAATTGAATTTAGCCTTTGTGCTTTTTCTTCCAAGTTTAGCCACATAGCTTCTTGAATTGGCAATTCATATATTGAGTTGCATGCCAAGAACATTCAAGAGAGATTTGATCATTTTATCTTGTGGAGTGTTTGAATCTTGGGCCAATAAACTTATTTTTTGTTTGAAGACCTTTGATCTTAAGGCAATCTGTGCCACCTAACCCAAACTTATAGTTGAAATCGAGTTGATTTGGGAGTTTTAGTGATTGAGAATTAGAGAATTAATCTCATACTAAAAGGGGTTCTTAATTCCAATTCGTTAGGGTTTTCATATCAAAGATCCAAACTGGACCTTATGTGTGCAATGTGGCAAAAACATAATTTTAACATCATGTTGGTATCAATTAGACTAAAAATAAGTTACAACTTAACAACCAAAGATGTTAAAAACCAAACCATAAATGCCTACAAAATTCAAAATTAATTAAAGGAGAAGAAAAGGATGACAAAAATTCAAAGGATAAACATATGGGAAAAAAATTTCAAAAATCCAAGAATCTTAATTCTTATACCATCATCCTATTCCACACTCCAATTTTCCATAGACCGTCTAAACATCAATATGGTCCATACGATATAGTACGATGAAGGCGACACATAATTAATTAGTTTCTAAATTCTATTTCTCTGTAAATTTGAACTTTAATTTTTGTTTGTTCCTTTTTTAATTATCTTCACATCAAATGTCACCATTGATGATGAGGGACTAAGTTCAAATATATATATATATATATAATATATATATATATATATATTTATTTATTTATTTATTTATTTATTTGTCTGTGTAATTTTAATTTTGATTTATTTTAATTTCTATATTTTAAAAATATTTAATTTATATGGATCATTATAATTTTTGAATTTTCAAATTTGGCTCATTTTAATTGTATTAGGGTACCTTTTGTACTTTCAGACCATTTGTTGAGATCCATGTACTGTAAAAAAAAGTGACAAGTTTAATATCTATTTGCAAGTTTTATAATGAAATGTTATGCTATTTATTTTAAGAATTTTAGTAAATGAAGTGTTATGCTAAAATTTTAATGAAAAAGTAAAGTAAAAGTTCTAAATTAGTCAACTTTTAAAAATAATAAGTTTAACATAAGGCGTTTAAAAAATACATAGACTAAAATAAATGAAAATTATAAGTAAGGAAAAAAAAAATAAAGGAAAGAAAATGAAGTAAAGCTAAAAATAGGTAACTAGTACACTAAAAAGAATCAGAAAATCCATCCTGCATTATATGTGACCTACAAACAAAATTATATCTATCATGAGACCAAATCTTTAAAATCAAGATTCTTTAGAATAAGTCCAAATTCATATTAGTCACTCTTCGATAAGATATTCGCTAAATCCAATCAAAGAATGAGATATTAGGAAGGATTGTGAAACTATATATATATAAGGACCAAATTAAATCAAGATTAAAACCAAACAAATAAAACATGATTTAAATAAGAATGGGTTATAGGAAAATAATAAGAATAAGGTTCGGTAACACTTTTGGTATCTAAACTTTCAAGAACCTAAGAATTAGGTCCTTGAGAACTTTGGTTTGTAAATGATTTTAGTGGATCTATGTACTTTCACTTTTGTAACAATCTTAGTCTTTAAACTTTAGTATGTAATAACTTTAGTGCTTGTACTTTCAAATTTGTAATACTTTAGTGTCTAACGTTAAAAAATTCTTCAATATTAGGTGTGAGTTTTTATTATTTTATGGTATAAACTTTGTATTATGTAAAAATATTGAGTTTCTAATTAGTTTATTAGTTTATTAATGCAAGAAATCTCATTAAAATCTTAACATTAATTTTTACAATAGGGACTAAAACGTTAAAAGTTTCAAGTACAAAAACTAAATTGTTACATAATAAAGTTTAGGGACTAAATTGTTATAAGATTGAAAGTATGAAGACTAAATCGTTAAAAACCAAAATTCAGAAATTAAATAGTTACTCCAACTAAAGTTTAAGGATAAAAGTGATTTTTTTAGTAATAATAATAATAATAATAATAATAATAATAATAATAATAATAATAATAATCTACCAAATATGTTATAGACTCTGGTGTCATTGCTCATATGACAAATAATTCTAACTTATTTTCTACGCCTTTGTCCCCTGCCTTATCCCTATTTATCACTTTGACCGATGGATCAACCTCCTCTATTCTTGGATTCAACACCATTCCTTTTACCTCATCTCTTTCTTTGTCCTCTATATTACATTTACCTCAATTGTCTCTTAATTTAATTACTATTAGCCAACTTACTCGTGACATTAACTGTTGTGTCTCTTTCTTTTTTTTTTTGTTATTACTTGTTTTAGGATTGCATGACGAAAAAAATTATTGATAGAGGACATGAGTTGGGGGCCTTTACATTTTTTACCACCAGATACCGAAAGTTGTGGCCTGCTCTGGAGTTACATCCCCATTTAAATTTCATTGTCTTTTGGGTCATCTATCTTTATTCATGTTGAAAAAACTTTATCCAAAATTTCGTTCTTTATTCCCTTTGAATTATGACCCGTGTTAGTTTGCTAAATATCTTAATTCTAATAATAATAGGGTCAATTGAAAGGATAATAAAAGCTCATATAACAGATTTGTCAATTGAAATAATCAAAGAATGAAAAATGACACATCTCAATCCATGAGAATTGTTTTATGGAGGGAATGTAAATATATAAAACAACAATTTTTTTTTTATTATTATTTTTTTAAATACATGTCGTTTATGAAGTTCAAGGCTTCAAGCAAAGGAAACCCAAAGTTTACATAATTATAAATAACTATAATTTTTTAATTAATTACTTGATTATCACTATGTAGGGCTCCCACCTTGGTCAAATATTGTAGCCAAGCCACAAGGGCAGCTTCAAATTCATTGTTTCATGTGAAATTAGATTGTGGAGATCTAGAAGATCATAAAGTTCCCTGCTTTAAGTGCTTTAATATCCTCTCAATGATGCTTTTTTTTTTTTTTAACATTTGGAAAGATTCTTATTCCGACGATATTCAGCCTCTCATTTTGGACGAAAATAATGTAGTAGTTTGGTGTTGTTGATTGTTATGCTTTTGCCTAAACAAAATATTGAAAAAAACCTATGATCGTGCTTATTTGATACAAAATTTTAATTTAGAAATTAAATAAACATAAATGGAGTGTATTATGTCAATATGAACTTAGTTTAGCTCAACGGTTATCAAGATGTTTAGACCAAAATTTTAAATAGTTGCAAGTCTATACAATTGAGTTTGTAGGATCGGTATGGCCACTCTATAAGGGTGGGGTGGATAGCGTTTATTTAATTAGTTTCAATAAACACTATTCACCACATTCTCCTCTAGGGTTGTCATTCCTACAATTTGTATTAGAGCTAGTTACCTTTGCTTGTACTAAAAAAATATTTTCATAAATCAAAATGATCCCTTTTTGAAAGTATAATGACCAAAATAGTCATTTTTTAAAGTACAATAACTAAAATGAACATCTTGAAAGTATGAACCAAAGTTGAAAATACATGAACTAGAATGAATATTTTAAAAGTATAGGAATCAAAATAAATTACGAAAGACTAAAATAGTATTTAAACCTTAATTTAAATAAAATAAAGAGAAAAGAAAGAAGGTATAAGAATTAAGATATATTTGGAATACATTTTCAATTGTTTAATTTAAAAAATAAGCCATTTTGAAAGAAATTTGAGTGTTTTGCAACTACTCAAAATAAATTTTGAGGCGTATTTTAAACTATTTTTATCGAAATAGTTTAAATAAAAATAAATTTTTTGAAATTTTTTTTTTGTTTAAGTGAATCCAAATTGGCTCTAAAACAAAGGGAGGGCGACAAATTTGGGTCAAGGTACAAGGTTTATCAGAAGGGCGTGTATTGTGGGTGGAATTGGGAAAAAAAAAAACAAAACATTATGAAACATTTAATACGAAATTTCGTAGAAAAATGTTTGGTTTTTGCCGTACTATTTACTTTTATAGTTTTGTTCATACTTTCTTTTGCCACTTTCATTGAGATATTTTCAAATTTGTCACTATCTTCCAAAAATTGATTCTCCTCTTTGGTCTCCTACCACTTTGATGTTTGAATAAGATAATTTTATAATCCATTTCCATTTTAACAGTCGCTTCATAAATTTCGTTATTTCAATAAATATTTTTAAATTATCGTTTGATTAAAAAATTTAAACTAATTAGTAAAAGATATATTTAGTACAATATCATCTAACAAATGATAGGATTAAATGAAGATTGTGGTAGTTTGTTTGAATCTGATAACATAAAATCAAATATATATATATATATATATATTTTTTTTGTATGGATTCTCAAGATTTATACTATATTCTAAATCTGAATTTTGAATTTCTTTTTCTAAGAAAAAAATATCATATGGCTTTTCAACTACTGATGTAAGGATGACATGACATCTAACCATATTGATTTCTATTGTTTAATGTTTATTTTTAATCTACTTCATCTTATCCCATTGAAAATTTTAGTTCTACCTCGTTAAGAAATCAAACAATAGTTTAATATAAATATTTTTGGGTAAATTGTAAAAACCATTCCTCAAGTATAGTGGTAGTTACAATTAGACCCTTAAACTTTCAATTGTAAAAATTGGGTCTCTAAACTTCTATAAATGTTTAAATTGGATCCTCAATCTTATAATAATTGTGAGAATTGGATCTACAAATGATAAAAATTGATTTCTATTGGTTTGAAGGTTGGATTTGACTCAATTTCAATATTTATATAATTTTGAGTGTTTAATTTTTAAAATTGAAAGTTTAAGGGTCTAATTGCAACAACTACCATACTTTAAGGGTAGTTTTTGCAATTGGTAGTTGTTGCAATTTGCTCAATATTTTTTTAATAGTATTTTAAAAATATCTTTAACTCTGGATTTAGGTTTATTCGAGTTTTGTGATATATAATCGCCATGAGCTTTATAGTAGAAAATATATAATACCTATAATAATGTTACATTATAACGGTATTATATGCTAATGTAAAGACATTTAGGAGTTCTTAATGTAATTGTAGTTCCACTAACACTAGCTTCTTAATTTTGAATATTATATTGTATTTACTTAAACTTTTAATTTGACGTTTTAAAAAATTAAAAGTTTAGAGAGGTATTTAAAGTAGAAATTATTTAACATAACATTAATTGAAAGTTTATAATTTATTAAATGTGTAAGTGTGGAGACTTAATAGATTTATGTTGAATCTCAAATCCAGAATCTATAATGTAACATCTACATATTGTTATGAAATAAAATAATTATGGAACACGAATGACACATCTTAATCACACGTTATTCTTTTTAAATATTTAGCGGCACTAAAATTTGTCTTGAAGAAAATTTTAATATATATATTGAAAAAAGTTTGTAGATAAAAATAAAAAATAAAAAAAAAAGATTAATACACAGTTTTGCAGCATCTCAAAGCTACTAATATGTCTGATCTTAGTAGAAACTTTTCATAGGATAATTCTTTTAAAATAGAAAAATGTATGTGTGTATATATTTTTTTAATAAAATTACAAATATAGCCCTCCTGAAAAGTTCATATTATCTATTATAAACCATTCATTTTTAATTTTTCTAATATTTTTAGTAATATAATTAATGATTCTATTATAATCAATTCATTTTCAATTTTTTTAATATTTTTAAGTAATATAATTAATGATTAAACTAGCTAGAGGTTGAATGGATACAATTATAAGAATAATTTTTCTTTGAAAAAGGTTTAATAAAAGACCAAGAGTTAGATAACTCTTCCCCTTTCTATATGTAATAATGGGGAAAATGATTATGGACCAATATATTTGTTGATGGTAATTATTAACAACTTTAATTTTTTTTTTTTTTTTTCAAAAGATAAGCTTATTTCTTTGTAGTTTCTTAAACTTTCTTACTTATATACATTCATTTTTAAAAGGAAATAAAATAATGTTATTTTAATTTTAAGTAACATGACTTTGTTGTTTTAAATGTGTGAGAGAGAACACAAATAAATTATGGGAAAACAAAAAGTTTTAAGAAACTATTAAAGTTAAAAACGAAATTATTGGTGTAAAATAGAGGAGCAAAATGATGAAAAATGAGAATACGAAAATCGAAAAATTATAATATTAAAATAAATAAATAAAATAAATGAAAATGGAATTTTATGAAAAATTAAAATCTCTCAAATTTCTCCCCTCCTTTCTTTCTTTTTCTCACCAATGTGTTTATTTTCAACATCCACCAAATCCATTGTTTATAGACAATTTGACGAATAGGTGGTGGAGATAGATAACCACTAAGGATGTGCGATGATAAGACACATGACCTTTTGACAATAGGCATGAGCATTTAAATTACATATATTTTGAATATTTATAATAATTGATACTTTTTCTTTTTTCCTTTTTAATTTGTTGTAGTTATTTTTTGAAACATATATCATTTTAGTCTTACGTCTTCGAGTAGTTTCTATGTGATCTCTAAGTTTTGAGTCTATTTCGACTTAGTTCCCAAGTTTCAAAGTGTTATAATTTTACCCTTGAATTTTAGGTTTTGTTTCAATTTGGTCTATATGTTTCAAGATTTGCACTTTTAACTTTCAATTTTCACTAGATATTCACTTTCAGTTTGTAACTTTAATGTCTATTTATTAATTTAAAATACTTAAGAAGTGAAATTTTAAATTTAATTTTAATATTGATGGAAAATATTGAAACTTAATTCATTAAAATTCTTTTAAATTAAATAATAGACATTAACACTAAAGACAGAAAGTGATTATTTAATAAAAATTCTTGGTTAAAAGTGTAAATCTTGGAAGCCAATGACCAATTAAAATGAAACTCAAATCTTAACGGTAAAATGGTAACATTTTAAAATCTAATGTTTAAATTAAAACCAAACTCAAAACTTAATGACTAAAAGTGTAACATTTTGAAACTTAAGGACCAAACTAATACTAGACTCAAAATCTAAGAATCGAAAAGGTATTTTCTCCTATTTTAAATAATTTTAATTAAAAAACAAGAAATAAAAATGTGTTTGATTATTAATTCAGGAAACTTTGTTTGATTATTAATTCTTATTTTGTTTTAATTCTAAAAAGTACGAAAATTAGTGCCCGATATTGAACCTTTTGTTAGGACTTATAGACTTTTATTAGTTATAATTTGGTCCTTGCAATTACGAATTGTAGCAATTGGATCTATATTTTTAAATTTATAACAATTTAATTCTTTTTTTATTTTAAAATCTATAACAATTTCGTTGTACCATCAAAATTTTCATCAAAATCAAGTGTTATATCTTTTTTATTATATAATGATTTAGTTTTAGTTTATTATCTATAAATATCACTATTCAGTTTATACAGTTACATTTATAAGAAATTTTATTAACACTTAACAATAATTTTTACGATATTGTCACAAATTTTAAAATGCAGATACTAAATTGCTATAGAGATAAAAATATTAAAAAAATATTTTAATGTATTTAAAAAGTATAAAATTTCGCTAATGTAAATATTCAAATATTTTAACACATCTAAAAAGTAGAAAATATTATTTATTAATTTAAATAATTTATTTGAAATTTTTTATGTTTTTAATTTTTAGAAATATTTATTGATATCAACATTTTATCAATATTTTCATCGACATTTTCGTATAATTGAGACTCCAATAATATCTATGTGGTATCGACATTTTAAACCTTGATTGGAAGACTCAAAACACTTTTGTTTAACCATCGAAACAACAAATATATTTAAATTGATTTTTTAAGTGCATGTTTTACACATAGAAATGCCTTTTTCAACCCTTAAAAAACTAATTCGAATTGGTCTAAAGTCATTAGAAACCAAATTTTATAGTGATAAAAAAATACATATATTTTTCATGTTGGGGTGTCGGCCTATTAGAGTTTAAAATACAAACTAGCTTTTATTTTATTCATTAAAGTTTATCACACTTTTGCTTTTTTTAAAAAAAAAAAAAAAGTGTATCACACATTTGATTTTGATCCTCGTTACACTCCGTTGAAGAATTTGTTTGGTTATTATTCCTCTTAATTAAGACTTTATGTGGATTCAATAAAAATCAAAAGAGTACTAATAAAATTTTAAATTCATATGCATTGAGTCTTGCCATCAAAATTTTAAGGTAAAATATCAATTAACGCTATTTAACTTTGAGGTTGTATCAATTTAAACTATGAATTAGTAATTGTATCAATTTAAATTTTCGTAAGTGTATCAACTTACATCTTCCATTACGTTTTGTTTTAATAAACATCATAGGAGACTTATCATTTTATCAATTTAAACTCTTAATTAAGCTTTCCTTTGAAAATTGTCCATTTATCTATTATAATCATCTATTTTATTAATCCGAAGTTTGAAAAGTCTACACACGTGTAAGAATTAAACACATGGACGATTTTCAAATGTAATCTCAATAAGAGGTCTAAATTGCTTCACTTGTTACAATAATTTACAAGTTAGTTTAAACAATTATACGTTTAGCACAATATTTTTTTGAACCAAGTCTAAAGAAGGGTGGTAATTGACACTTGCGAAAGTTTAAGGATTAAATTGATACAATTACCAATTCAGGGTTTAAGTTATACAAAACTTCCAGTTTAGGGGTGTAAATTGATATTTCAAATTTTAAATGAACTCAAAAAGATTTTGTTAAATTACACATTTTTGTCTTTGGATAGATTATTGAACTTTCAATTTTGTGTATGATAAGTTCCTAAACTTTTAATTTTCTGCCAATTAGTTCCTTGAGATAGTCTAAATTTTAACAATTAACCCATCTATTTAGTTACAAAATTGAATTTTATGTCTAATATGTCTCTTATTTCTCAATTTTATATCTAATATAAATGTGAATTTTGAAAAGTGATCTAATTGGTTCTACTCAATACAATTTAAAATTCAATAACCTATTGGACATAATACTAAAATATCAATAACTTATTAGAACTTTAGCCATCATGGGTTGACTTAATGGTAAGTAGGGGACATGAACTTCATAAAGGGATAAGAGGTGTTTAAATTCATGGTGGCCACCTACCTGAAAATTATTTCAAGTTTATTATCATAGCTCAATTGGCATAAACTTAAATTATCGACCCTGAGATTAGAATTCGATTCTTCACCCCACATATTGTTAAAAAAAAAAAAAAAAAAACTACAGGCTATTTGTTTCAAATGTAATACAACTTTTTTATTTTTATTTTTTTTAAATGTAGTAAAAACTAAAATACGTATCAACCGGAGCATAGAGGCATCTACTTTGTTTTCTTGAAAAATATATCACAAAGTAGTAACCATTAATATAGCTTAGTTCATAAGATAATATATATTACAAATCTAAAGATGGTTGATAGTTTGATTTCATACCTCATTAAAAGAAAAATAGTTAACATGGTCACTCTCAAAAGTCTATATCCAATATGAAATAAAATAAAATAAACATTACTATATATGGTCCATAATGTAGTATGATGAAAGTGACAAATAATTAGTTTTAAATCATATCTTTTGAATCTCTATCTACTTAGCCTTAAATGAATAATTTAGTCTATATTTTAAACTATAATCTCTATCATTCATTAATTTAGTTTATCAAATATAATGTCTTGCTTGATAATGAGGTGTAACAGATATTCTGTGTGATTAAAGGAGAGTTACATAAATTTAATATGCATTATTAATAAACTTCAAAATAGATTTAATTCAAGTTTTAACCCTAAAGTTCCTCTATAATCAAGATATTGCCACAAAATTAATTAAATTTGATATTTCTTGACTGTTGAATTGCTTTTTTGTTTTTAGTACACTATAAGATATGAGGATTCAAAACTATATGATCGATAACATATCCGTGTGCCAGTTAAAACTTTTCCATATGAAAACAAAATAACATATCGTAAAATTTGTGTACCATATAAAAGATAACGCGTCACATTTGATATTTAGCTACTATTCAATAAATAATATTAAAACATAACAAATAGAAATGCAATTTAAAACGCGTAAAGTAAAAGTGTTTATCAATTGAAGAGTAAATGGATATGAAAATGACACCTCTCATTTAAAAAGAATTATTGTATATATAAATATATAATACGACAATAGATCCTATAGTCAAAAATCTCCTCTTTTTATGGTTTAAAAATAAAACAAGAAAATATATAATTAAAAAAATTGTAAAAAAAAAATGCTTTCATAAATCTAGTTGAATAGACAAACTCAAGGAATATATCACAATATTAGTAGAAAATGTACCTATTACTAATTTTTTTAATTGAAAAAGTTATTTAAATATGTATAACCGAACAATAATAAGGAACGTGGTAACTAATATGTACTATTTTTCTTGAAGTTAGACATTCAAATTTTGAATTCCAATTTTTTACTAATTATTATTATTATTATTTTTTATTATTATTATAATAAGCCAAATTCTTTTTTTTTTTTTTTTTTTTTTAATTACTTGATCCTCACCCTAGCATTTAGTTATTAGGAGGAATAACAAGTGTGTGTAGGGTCCCGCTAGAGAGAAAATTCAAATGAATTGTATTTTGCTATTTAGATTAGATTGTGAAGACATGGAAGATCTATTGTCAATCTTATCTTAAAGGGAAGATTTGTTTGAGAAAATTAAACCAACATTTATGGGGTGTACTAAAATGACTATGACCTTCAAGTTAAATTAAATGGATGATGATAAAGGTTTAGAGGATTGAAAAGGGCCATATTTTTAAGAGCCAACATATCCTAAATAAGTAAGATTTATAAAAAAAAAAAAAAAAATCGACTATAGTAGTTATCTAATGCAACAATATTTTTGTGGTGTTACATGAATTCGACTAGAGTTTACATAGTTGGGCAAGTCTGTTCCATTATTGTAGTTCTCTAACAACCACATATGATTGATTTGTAACATGTTTATTAACCACTACATTCAAGTGTTTTTTTTATTTTTTGGTTATATTATAGTATATGATTTTACTTCTTTTTTAGTTCAATGGGTTGTAGGGAGCTTCGAACCACATACCTCGTAGTCACTTGTATGTCTATTAAATTATGTTCACTTTGACACATATAATTTTACTAAAAATTTTATATAAACAAACAGTTGCAAATATGTGACAATTGTGATTGTTTTAATAGGGATGTTTTTAAAAATAGAAAAAAATGTTAGAAAATAATTATAAATATAGCAAAACTTTATTTTCTATCTATGTTTATCTGCATCTATCGCGGTCTATCATATATAAAAAGTAAAATTTTGCTATATTTATAAATAATTTGATATTTTTTCTATTTATAATAATTTTTCGTTTTAATATAATGTTTCTCAAATTATTGTTGTGAGTTTCTTTATGATTGTGTAGTAGTTATCTAATAGCATATTTACAAAGAGTTGTCGATATGTTTGTGTTGCAGCGTCTAGTTATATATATATAAACACACATGGTCGTAGTTATTTGCATTAATAATTATATTAATCATTGCAATAATTTAATAATGTAAAATAAGAACAATAAGAATACAAGAGAAGATTGAGCATGAGTAGGTAGAGAGAGGAGACAGATATTCAATTTTTTTTTTTTTTTAAATTAAGATATGTATTATGTAATTTTTTATAAATTATATAATATTATAGAACAATAATTAAAAAAAAAAATTAACATAAAATGTGTCCATAAATATATTAATAATAGTTTATCGTCAACTAATATATAGTGGAGAGCTATAACTAGTTTTATCATTGAGTTGTTTTCAAATATAACAAATAAAGCTAACTCATTTTTAAATACAGCATTTGTACATCGTTTGTTAGTGATAAACTACTATCATATGTCACTGTTTATGAGTATTCATTAGTGAAAAACATTGACAGATGTTTATCAATATGGATCACAAATAGATAGTAATATTTTGCTTATTTAAAAATATTTTTAATAAATTGTGTTATTTAAAATAATTATCCTTTAGGATTTATAAATATAGTACCATATACATTTAAACATTTAATTTTTAAATATACTACCAAACATACATATATAAAAACATAAAATACAACTTTGTTTGCGAATACTTTCTTTTCAAATTTTTGATTTTAGATTGGTTAAAATATTTTCACACCGGAATCAAGAAATTGAATTTTGGTTTTGCCCAATGAAAAGAATTAATATGACAACAGCCAACCAATTAAAAAGCCCAAACTTCCACCTTTTTCAACAAAAGAAAAAGAAAAAAAAAAAAGAAAGAAAGAAAAGAATAAGAAAAATCTTAGGAATCTTCTCAGTCTGTTCCGCGTTGCTAGAGAAGCCAAAATGTCAAATTGTAAAGAAAGTAGAATTGATTGATTGATTTTAATTTGAAAGAGTCATAAAATGGAAGTTTTCCAATCTCCAAACACAAATCCCCACTGTAGTGATCCATTTTCCTTGTTCACCAATCTTTTCCTTGTCTTTTCCTCTCAATTTCTTCAATCTCAATCATGGAGTTTCACTTTCTTTCTCCTATTCCCACTTCTTCCTTTATATAACCCCTTTCTTTCTCCTGATCTTCTCTCAATTTCACTCTCTTCCTTCTTCCCCCCATTTCCATGCTCTTTCCACACCCTTTCATCTTCCATCATGGAGTTTCCCACTCTAATCCAAGAGCTTAACCAAGGCAAACAACTCGCTAACCAACTCCGTAACCATCTCCATCCTTCTTCTTCTTCTTCTTCTTCTTCTTCTTCTTCTTCTTCCTCCTCCTCCTCCTCTCATGGCATTCTCTTAATCGATCAGATTCTTCGTTCCTACGAGAACGCGCTTTTGGCTCTTTCCGCCGGTGCCCCCTCCGTCACATCCCCCCTTGCTCCTCTGAATCACACAGACGTGGTGTCCAAGAAGAGGTTAGGATTTGTTTCTTAACGCCTTGTCATTGCTAGGTTTTCTGGATTTGGAAGAGATTTTGATTGGATTTTTGGGGGTTTTGTAGAAAGGTAATGGCGAAATGGAGTGAGCAGGTTAAGGTTTCTTCTAGCTCTGCTAATGATTCAGGTCCTCGTTGCGATGGCTTCAGCTGGAGAAAGTATGGCCAGAAGGACATTCTTGGATCTAAATTCCCCAGGTCCTTATCTCTTTAACTTATAATGTTCTTCTCTGCTTCTAATTCTGTTCCTAATTTTCTTCCATTATGCATTACAAATGTAGGAGTAAGATTGATTACTCATAATCTGAACTCTGTTCATTGTTCGTCTGTGCTTGGATTAGCGACTTCTGTATGAAAAAACTGTTATGATCATTTAGGTCCTCTTCATGCTTTTTTCTTTTTTTTTTTTTTTTTTTTTTCTTTTGAAAATTAGGTTTATTTTCTCTCAATTTATTACAATGATTTTCATTTTTTCTAAACTAATTGATTTCAACTAAATTCCAAAAACGAAAACAAGTTTTTCTTAACTATTTTCTTTAATTTTCAAAATTTAGTTTGGTTTTTTAAAATATTGAAAGCAAGAAATTTAGAGGGAAATGAGTGTTTATAGGCTTAATCTTCAAAATCAAAAATCCAAAAACTAAGGCCTAGTTTGCTGTTTGGTAACTATTTGGGTTTTTGTTTTTAAAAATTAAGACTACAAACACTACTTCTATTATTTACTTAATGGTTTAAAAGAACAAGTCAAATTTTGAAAACTAAAAAAATTAACTTTTAAAAATTTGTTTTTGTTTTTGGAATTTGGCTAATAATTCAACCATGGTATTTAAAATTATGCAAACAATTAGGCTTAATTTTCAAAAATAAAAAACTAAAAAAAAAATGGTTACCAATTTTTTTAATAGAAAATTGTACTGGTTTTGTCCCTATTTCTTAAAATTTGGTATCAATTCTTATTAGCTAGATTTCAAATTTCATAACAAGTTTTTAAAAACTATATAATGAAAGAAAAATTATCAAACATAATTTTCTTTTCTTTTCTTTTTGAGAAAAATCAAACAGAATCTTAAAAGATGTTTTCAAAGTGAACAATTTTGGATTTGATCAATCTGTATCGCTATTTCTTTGAATGAGAACATAGATTATTTAAGATTTGATTGGAAAGGAAAGAAATGTGTATGTATGTATATATATTTGGGATTTAGCTACTGATTTAAAACTTTGGTAGCATTCCGAACAGTTTTGAGCTGAAACATTTTGTTGTGTTTGGCTAATGCAGAGGCTATTTTAGATGCTCACATCGCTTCACACAAGGATGTTTAGCAACAAAACAAGTTCAAAAATCAGACAATGATCCAACAGTTTATGATATAACCTACAAAGGAAGACACACTTGCAACAGAGTCCATTCAAACACACCACAAGAAGACCAAAACTCATTACTTCAACACCCAATGCCACCAAAACAAGAACAAAAGCCATTGCAGCAGCCACATGATCCTTCAGGGTTTACGTTCAGCTCCGACGCCGTACAGGTAAAATCCGAGAACTTAGACGATGTCGAGGGTGGCCTCTTTCAACCATTTTGTGCCCCCTCCCCAATGTTTGGATCTGAAGTTCAAGATGATCAAAGTCCTTTTAGGGAAAATGAGTTTTCTCCGACGTTTGAATCGAATGATATGTTCGGATTCTGTAGTGATTTCGAAACCGGGTTCATCTCGATTCCTAATTCAGTGACTAATATTTCAATTGGAGACTTGGAGGAGTATTGCAGTTTTGATAACGTGGAGTTGTTCTGTTGAAATTGTTTCCTCACCTTCCAAAACAAACAAGAGGGAAAGAAAAGAAAAGATTGTGAATTAGTATAAGTCAGCATTGAAAGAGAGATGATTGATAACGTCAAGGCCTCCTACATTGCTGGTTAGAGATTTCTTCTTCTTTTTTCTTTTTTTCTTTTTTTCTCTCTTTATCTCTCTGTTCTTTTTGAATTTTCTTTTTATTCTTCTGTAGATCATTTGGGAGGCCAAGTTTTCAGTGTAATTATTGATTTTACTGTAGGAGAAAATAGGAATCTGGCAAGTTTCTTACCACTTGTGTATTTGAATTACTGAAGAATAAGATTGAATTTAAATATTAAATATTAATGTGTCTCTTATACGGTTGCACCTTAGTAAATCACTTTTTGAGTACAACAATTTACAAGGTGGGAGATTCGAACTCACTTTTTAGTCTAAACTACATATTTTATTCAAAACTAAACATTGAAATTTAAAATTTACCCATTTCTTAAATGACCATATATATATATATATTTGAAAGAGAAAATTAGGCAAACTATTAATAATCTTGGTTAAAAATCGAAAATTCTACTCCCTTATTTAAATTATAAGAGAAGAAAACGTTATTTGCACAATTTGTTTATTTTTCTATGTGCCCTTACTAATGCTAGTAGGAACTCTTCAACGAAGGAGGCTTATCTAAGACAAATCATATCTACAATCTTACAAAAAAAAAACTAACTTTTCATCACTTTTAAAACGGACAATTTTAGTCACAATAAACTTAACTCAACATGACTTTTCACTCATAATTTAAGTGTAAAAATATTATTTTGATTCCGTTTGATTTTAGTTTTAACATTACAATAAAATAAAAAATTTTGTCCTATAAATTTATTTTAATTGAAATGGGTTAAATAGAAATAACTAGTAGTTTTGAATCATTATTGTGAATGTGCTCCCAAAATATAAATTTTGGTAAGCCTGATATAAAATTAAAAATATATATATTTAAAAAATCAACCATAAATTAGTTGCAGGTCCAAATTTAAGATTAACAAACATTATATTAATAGAAAGAAAAAGTAATAAAAATAGAAAAATACTTAGGGCATCCAGAGTACCTTTTTTTCGCACATTCCACTAAACTATTCTATCATAATATGATATGTGGCAAACTATTTGTATTTATTTTTTGAAATAATTTAATTATTTTTTAGTTTGAATAATGAGAGGAAGAAGCATAGAGATGAATGCATCTTGGGATGAAACTAAATATTACTCATAAAAATATGGTTTTACGAAAGTTAGAACAAGATTAAAAAAATATATTTGAGATAATGATTGAGGTTTGATGATTATTGTGTTTTAAAAATCCATTTTGTTGTATTTATTATGCATGTGGAATGTTTTGAACTTTTTAAGCATGTCTTATTATTATTATTATTATTGGAAGGTTTGTATTGGACCATACTTTATAAAATATTGGACAAATTGCAAAAACTACCCTTGAAGTATGGTAGCAATTATAATTAGACTTTCAAACTTTCAATTGTAAAAGTTGAGCCTTTAAACTTTCAAAAATGTTAAAATTGGACCCTCAAGCTTACAATAATTATGGAAATTGGACCCACAAATAATAAAAATTTAACTCTTAAACTTATACAAATTTTATAATTTATACCATTATATAAGTTTGAAGGATCAATTTGACTCAATTTTAACATTTATATAATTTGAGAGTTTAATTTTTTAAATTGAAAGTTTAAGGATTTAATTGCAATTACCACCATATTTTAGGAGTGTTTTTTAAAATTTGCCATAAAATATTTATTAAAAAAAACCAAATTAACAAGAAAAAAAAGTATGTGCATCACAAATAACGAAAAAGTTAAAATAAAAAAAAAGATATATTTTTTAAAAAAAAGTGTTGCTTTATTAAAACGTGTTAAAATACTTTATTCATATAGAAATCCATTTTCTTTTTAAGATTTTCTTATTTACTTTTTACAAATATTTTTTCCCCAACTTCATCCTCTATTTTCTTTTGCTAGCAAGTACATAAATTCTGCTTAAACTTGTACAATTATTTTTTTTTATTTTTTATTTTTTTAGTACAATAATTATGGAGATGGGGATTGAATCTCACACTGGTAGAATTGGAGGTAACTTTTATTTTTGATATCTTCCATTTTGATAATTTTAATTATTTGTGATCAATTTTACAATTTTTTTTAGATAAAACACTTAGAATGTTAGGTTTAGAATCATTACTCTAATTGTTATTGGAAGCTTTCTATTAGAGCTAAGTTGGACTAAATCTCATTTATTTATATATATATATATATATCGATGAATTAAATTTAATTACTTCGTTTGGTAATTATTTGATTTGAAAATTTGTTATTTTTAATCTAAAAAAGTTTTTACCTTTCAAATCTAACCTATTTTTTAAAAACTACTTTTTCTGACCTGTTTCTTACTTTTTTTTTTTTTTTTTTTTTAAGCCTATTTGAAATAAAGTATTTGGCTTATCTTACTCTAGACTATTTGATAAAATTAACCATCAACTCCAGTAGAGAAGACTTTCTCTCAATGTGTGAAGGGTCTGCATAAGAAAAACTTGGGGATCATTGTAAAACACTCTAATTATGAGCATAAGAGAAACTTTCATGATCTCGCAAACTTGGACTATAGTGTGTCAAGTGTTGTTGTGGGCCTCCTAGATGTCTTTTATTTTTGCCCACATAATTGGTTGTCTCAACCTTATATTGCTTCCATGTCTGCTGGTTCGAGGTCTCAACTGCCATGGTTGCTAGGGATGTTATGGATGGAGGGTTCACTGGTGTTTGGCTTCTTGCAATCAATTGGCTCCAATCATTAATAAGTAAAGTCACTTGAACTTTTAAAGAATTTACCTCATTAAACTCATATAATCCTGCTACTTTGGTTGTAGATTATCTCCTCACATAAATAATTATAACTTGTGTTAGTCAAATCCTCCAACAAGGTATGAGTTGCCTAGGATGTTTTTGCAACTATGGACCCTGTTGCAGCAGCATCCAAGATGGATTTCATGTTACTAGTCAATCAGTTGTAAAACTATTGGATTTGCAATTAGTCTAGATATCTATACAGAGGACACTTCCTAAGGAGGTCCTTAAACCTTTCTCATGCCTCGTAAAGTTGTTCATCATCATTTCAATGGAAAGTATCAATCTCCGTCTTTAGTCAGGTTGTCTTAGCTTGTGAAAAGTATTTGTTTGGAAAAGCTTGTGTCATCTCATCCCATGTGTTATACTCTGTGATGGGATAGTCTCCAACCAATCTTTAGCTCGATCCTACAAGGGAAAAGGGTAGTCTAACAGCATCACTTGAAATCCCATTAATTTTTACCGTTCCACAAATTTCAATGAAAGATCTGAGATGCTTATGAGGATCATCAGTAGGGTGTCCTCTAAAAGAATTGTACCTTGCCATATGGATCAGGTCATGCTTCAACTCAAAGTTGTTTGCATTGATTGGTGCATTGACAATTCTTGATTGACCCTTCGAGAAGGTCTACTAGAAATACTCCCTTATTGCCTTTGTTGGTACTTCTTCTACATCTCTACAAATATGTCTTTTTTGCACTTTAGATTTTTCATCAATCTCAGGATCGAAAGGCAAAAGATTAGTTCTTCTATTGTGTTGCACGCACAAGATCAAGCACAACCAAGCAATTTCAAATAAACCAAAAATAAATAAAACACACCTTAAATTAAAACTTACCAAATTCTCAAATATTAAACTAATATGTTACTTTGATCCCTGGCAACAACGTCAAAAACTTGATATGCGCAAGCGCATGTATCGAGTGATATTATAGTAAAACGACCTTGAGAGGTTGAGTATTGTCCTGAGGCGATGGAATGAATGATGTTAGCTATGCAAGAATTGTGTCAATTATATCTAAGGATTTGAAACAAAATGAATGATATTATAATTACAAACTAATAAGAAAACAAAGATCGAATCTCAAAGAATCAAAGTGTTTCACGGTGTTGATTTTATTGTTTACTTCATTAAGTTGTGGATAGGTTCTATGGAATCTTGTATTATTGGTATACAATCTGTAAACTATTTTCCAGATGATTACCTTTCAACAACCATGTTTTCTCTTGCAATCCTAATTGATTACTAATCTTGTGAAACCAAATAAAGAAGCATGACATTAGACAAAGTCATAATCAATTTTTATTATTAAACTAACCATTTTCATGATAGCTTAACAATGATTCAATGTCATAAGTCCAACTAAACATACAATCTATCGAATTGAACATTCAACTTAACATGCATTGATGAGATTAATCAACACAACAGAAGTACAATAACATTCAATACAACAGAAGTACAATAACATTGAAAAACAATCAATTCCACAATATCCATAAAAGATCTACACATTAACTTAAATCCATAAACAAGTTGATCAACATAGTAGAACAAACATAATCTCATACACTTTAACAACCATTGAAAGGAGTAGAAATTGAAAAGAGCGAGGAAAGACTACTATCAGAGTGATTCACCATCGTTGAATAACATTAGCTAAGCCTCGATTTGCACCTCAGGATAAACGAACGACCCCTTTCTCACTTTTTGATCTCTTCTTGATAGCTAAAACACTCTATAGGACTCCAAAATTCGATATCCAAAACGTCGTGGTGCCCCTTTTTGGGCACTTTTAGCCTTCTTATATTTCCTACCTTGGAGAATTGTCCCCTTCTTGTTTTATTGGACAAAAAATGAACCATTTTTCCTCTATAGAACTCCAAATCTTATTCTTTTGCTCATTTCCTAAAAATCACTAGCAAACGACATTAAATCCAGCGGTATTAAGTAAAAATAACTCTAAATTAAAGGTAAATAAAAAAATTTTCAAGTGCTTTTCAAACATCTTGAAATTAGTCTTCTAGGTTCATGCAATTATCGATGATTTGGTCCTTTCAATTAATTAAATGGTTGTCATAATCGAATCAATACCCTAGAGACTTTTTATTCGTCTAAGCTGTTTGAATTAGAGTAACTTAGGATTAATTTCTAAATCTAAATAGATTTAGAAATACCTTTATAAAATTGACTAGTAAATAGCAATAAGTTTGGAAAATTTGTTTTACATTTATACATGATGTGTGTGCTTGCGCGTATCAATACACATATAGATATACAAATACTTTTAAATTTCTAATAAAACTATTCCAAAACATTTATTTGCAAAAGAACATAGTTCTGCTTTTGAAAATTTTGATATATTTATGTGGATAATACTTCAGGAAATGGGACAAAAGTCGGACGTAGAGTGTCAATTGTCAAGGGAGTTTTTTTTTTTTTTTTTTTTTTTTTTTTTTTTTTTTTTTTTTTTTTTTAACAAGATTACGGGTCTATAGCTTGGCACCTAAAGATATAAGTGTAGTGTAGGCAGTCTCTTAATACAATCAGAATTCTATTTTGGCTAGCTTCATTTAAATTAATTTTTTTTAATTGATTTTTAACTCTTTTTAATTTTTACTTTAGTTTCAACCAATTTAGTTAGGATAACAAAAAAAAAAACAAATATAGAAAAATTTTGAATTTGGTTTTAATCGCTTAAAAGTTGTCCTTCTTTTTTTTAGCTTACGCTATTTTGGCAAAATCTCAAATTGGAAATAAAATACATTAAAAAAAAAAAAAAATTGTGAAAATGGTTTTGGCCTTTATAATCAATCAACTTTTCTCTCCCAACAAACCCTAGAGAGCCTCCATCCACAACAACCCAAAAATTCTAGTTTTCTCTTTCAAAACAAAAACCTAGGAACTATACCTCAAATCCGCTCTTACGAGAAAAACTCTAAAACTTAGTTAAAAAAAAAAAAAAAAAAAAAAAAAAAAAAAAAAAAAAACTCTTAGTTACACAAAAAAATAAATAAATAAAAATAAAAATAAAATCTACAACATCAAGGATCCAACATACAAGAAAACTCTAGCTTAGTTGGTGGATCGGTAGGGCTTTCGTCCCAAATATCTATACTTCAAACAATCAGAGAGTTTAGTGTTGTGAATTTTAAACTTTTTTTTTTATTCTTTCCTTCAAGCTCCCCTAAAAAACTAAAGGTTAGATATTTGGTTATTGTTCTTCTTCTTATTTCTTCATTTTCCTTTCTCTTACAATTATTTATTTATTGTCTTGTGAGCTTCTCTTTTATTTATTTATATATATTGTTTCACATCTTGTTGTTTATTTATTTATTTATTTATTTTACTCATTGTTTATTTTTATTTCTCTATTTTTTTTTCTTGTGAGTTTCTTTTTTAGTAACTATATAAATGAGAGATAAAAAAAATTTAAATTAGAGTGTTTAGAGGAGGAGAGAAAGATGAAAAAAAAATAACTTAGTTAAAAAAATTTAGTTTGGTTAATATTATTATTTTTGTTTTTTTTGTTTTTTTTTCTTTTGTTAGTGTTGTAAAATTGAGGAGCAAAATGACGGAAAAACGGGAGCACGAAAACCGAGAAATTATAATATTAAAATAATTAAATAATTAAATAATATAAAAGTAATTAAAACAACTAAATTAAATAAACTTAAAATAAACTAAAATAAAGAAATTGGAATTTTATGAAATTTCTCAACACCAATCCTTTTTCTTATTTTCTCTCCAATGTGTGTATTACAATATCCATAAAAAGTCTCTATTTATAGGCAATTTGGCAAGGATGTGTCTTTAGTAGACATATGGTATTTTGCCACTAAGCATATTTATATAATGGACATCTAATTTTCTTTAATATTTATAATAGTTAGTTTATTTTAAACTTTTTTTCTTTATATATTTATCTTTGTTTTCTATTTATAGTTAAAGCTTTGATTTATTTTTTTTAATTATTATAGCCTCCATTATTGAATATTTTGCACTTTCTCAACTTTTTTTTATATGTATATTTAGATATTATATATTTTTTTATCACTTTAATATATTTTTGCTAATAGTTGTTTATACTTGTTAATATTTTTATTTAATTTTTCTTCTTAAAATAACTATCCGATTCTAGAAATATTTGGGAGTCCGATTTTCTAGGATCTTGATGTGAGAAAGTTTAAATTTTCAATATCTTTGTAAATATTATTGCTCATTCATTAATTGCTTTAAATGCACCGTTAAATTATATATTTTGCCAATGTAGTTTTACACATTTAAATTAATGTTGTTTTTCTTAAGTAAAATTTCTCTAGCATTTTCAACACTTTTAGGTGTATTTTCAAATCTTTGAAATTAACTACTTTTTTATTTTGTTAGAAGAGTTTTAATCTATTTTCTTAAATATTTGTTTCAAAGACGTTTTTCTAAAATTTACTACAATGTAATCTAAAAGTATTTGGGAGTCCGATCTTCTAGATTCTTGAGGCGAGGGTTCATAATCTTTGAGAGTCTGATATTTTGAACCCAAGATAAAATGATCTTAATTAAATTAATTTTTTTGAAAAAATATATTTTATTAAAAGGCTATCACGTGACCAATTATTTGAGAAATTGTAATATTTTCTCAAATTCTTGAGATGAAGAACTTTCCTAAATTCGAATATAGTCAAATTGACGGATGGTTTATCTGCTTATTTAAGGGGTCATGAGTCTAAATATTGGAGAAATGATAAGGAAAGTAAGACATTATTTTAAATATTTTTTCTTTAAAGAATAATTTCAATTCAAGATATAAAATTTCTCCACCGTTTTCCAAACGGGTGTTGTGGGGTGCTAACACCTTCCCCATACACAAACGACTCCTGAATCTAACTCTAGTTTTCCTAGACCATTTATTAAAATATTGTTGTACTTAATTTCGGTGCTCAATCACACCATAAAAAAGATTGATGGCGACTCCTTTTGTTTTTTTTTTTCTTTCATTTTTTGTTATTTTATCCCTTTTTAAGGATGTCAACCGCTCCGCGTATAGAGTTATTTCACGGAATAACACTCATATATATTGAGCTCATAATGGTACCTCGTAATTCAAAAGTCTCTCCACAATTGAAGAATGAATAACACTCATATATATTGAGCTCATAATGGTACCTCGTAATTCAAAAGTCTCTCCACAATTGAAGAATGAGCAAATTCTTAGACTATCACAGAAACATAGATAGGGTCGAAGAAGAAGAAGAAGAAGAAGAAGAAGAAGAAGAAGAAGAAGAAGAAGAAGAAGAAGACCTCTTGATCCAACCTAGACACTCTAAGATCCTTTTTCACATCTCTTGGTCCTTGCAAAAAAAAAGGAAAAAGAATTTCACGTTCTTCCTTTCGCTTTAGGTTATTATAATTTTGTAATTAATATTAACTTTCTAAATATTGTATATGATTAAATTTGAAAATGATATCTTTTATACGAAAGTTAAATATTAGAAGTTTAGTATTTAAACTTTTGAAGTTTTGTTATAAGGTTTGAACATTTAATTTTGTGTTTGTAAGGTCCTTTCATTTTAATTTTTTTATTTTTTTTATTTTTTTATTTGAGTTCAACATATGTAGGGTGGGAATTTAAACCTCTAACCTCTTGGTCAAAAGTTCATACTTTATGTTAGTTTGAGTTTTACTTCATATCGATTTTCACCTTTGTATTTAACATGTCTCAAATGACATACTAAATTTAAAAAAATAAAAATAATAAAAAAAAGAATAACAATTTTATTAGACATAAAATTTAATTGCACCTTGAACTCTCAATTTTGTAACTAATAGATAGAATAATTCTAAACCATATCTAATAGGGACCTATTATTCCGAAAATTAAAACTTATCTTTAATACAAGATTTGCATAATATTTAAAAAGTTTAACATATAAAGACCTATCGCATACCTCATTAAACTTTAGGAATCCCATCAAATCAAATAAAAAAAAATAACTTTGGTCAAAGAACTATTAGTCACTCTTTAGAATTTAGAGACAATAGAGAGATATAGATAGAGAAGTTCAAGAGCTAAACTTAATAAATCTTATATGAATCGGTGTTCCTACCATTAAATTATGAATCGACCATGGTATATGGTGATACAGAAGAAGTGATAATTTGAGCATTAAATCGTATAATTAAGTTGGAAAATTTTGGAAGATTTTGATTTTGGGAATCCATTGGGGATGTGATATTCTGTACAAAGATAAAAAGAGGTTTGCCAAATAGAGGAATATGAATGTTGGTATTGGTATAGGCATCCTTCGATTATTTATGTTTGCCTCTTTTTCTTATCTAACCATAGTGCTCCAAAAGCCTCTCTCTTTTCACAAGCATCATATTCTTGGTCTTTAACTTGTGTAAATTATATTTTGTCTTTTTATTTATTTATTTCTTTATTTCATTTAATTAAGTAGTTAGTAATTAATTCATCATGAGCCACTCATTGTCAAAAAGTAAAATCAAAACAAAAACACGTCATAAGGGCTACGGTTGTTTTGTTACTAGCCATCAAACCAACTTATTATTTTAAGAAAAAAAATCATGAATCAATTTTTACCTTTTTTTTTTTTTTTTTCTCTCTAGTACCACACATTTTTTTAATACAACAAACAAAGTACAAAAACTTAAAGACAAAAAGATCGGAACTAATAGTAGATTTCGTCCACGAATGGTGATTTTCAAACCACACAATAGATTGTCTAAATCTATAGGCATGGAAAGCTAAAACATGAGCAAAAGAGTTACGCCTATAGAAAACAAAGGAAAAACTTACTCAAATGAATAACCCTAATAGCATCATTTGCGTGTCTAGCATTTCCCACCAAGAGATTCCAAAGGGTTCTGGAATCAGTCTTGATCCAAAAGAAGTAGATGTCATTTTAGTATCACACATCAACATATTACTACATAATTGTGTAACCAACCAAATGAGAAAAGTTTATATATAAAAAGATAGATTAGATCAAAGATCTCGTAAACATCTCACATATAATTTATTCTTCTATAAAAGGAAATAAATTTGAGAAGAATTATTTTGGTTGGACTAATGTGAATTTTGGATTTAGTAAGCAATTCTTCTCATCCACACGTGAAGAGTAATTGAAATGTCATATTTGAGGGGGAGAAATGGAGTTGTCGTTTATGAGAAAAATATAAAATCGCCTTTAAAATAGGCTCATTTTTTACATTAAAAACCCCACTTTCAATTTAAACAATTAGTCAAGATGGGTTTATTATCACTTATTGGTTAAATATTAATTAAATTTTTTTTAGTAAAATAATTGATGGATGGGAATCCAACCTCCCCTCTAATTATCCTTGAACTAAACTCGATTTGACAATTATTAATTAATCTATAAACTTGATTTTTGTTAAGAAATTTGTATAATTGTTATTTTATAATATCATATAATTATACATTATATCATACATACCCATGTTTTAATTTAACAAAAATAGTTAAGTTTATAAAAGAAAAAACTATATATTCTTTAATATTATTATCTCTCTTAAAAAAAATTTTGCATTTTAAATTTTCAAATGCAAAATTTGAATACACTCAAAACATTTTTTTTTTAAATGTTGTTTTCAAAATTGAATTTATAAATAGTTTTAAAAAACATAATTCAAATTGCTTACGAATTTAAAATAGTTTTCGAAAATATGATTAGAGAAAATTGCTTATATATGAGATAGAACTCTTACGTAGGCAGCTTATTAATCAATATTTTCTTTAGAACACCTTTAGTTAACACATTAGAAATTTGCTCTGGTGTTAGGAAGATAAGAAATACATATTGTTCCTACCTCGATTTTCTCCTTAATAAAATGCATATCAATCTCGATATGTTTGTTTGATCATGTAGAAACTGGATATGGGCAACATAGAGATGGCAACTTTAATTGTCTCAATAAATCCGTATAGGTATCATTAAAGAAATCTTCAATTCTTCAAATATTCTTTTAATCCATATGCCCTCCTAAATTCCATGAATTAGGCTCTAAACCCGGCATCAAACACTACTTTTGGCTACCACATTCTCTTTTTTACTTCTTCAAGTAATTAAATTTCCTCCAAAGAACAAAAAATAACAAGAGGTAGATTTTGTCTATCGGTGATAGACATTGATAGATGTGTCTATCGGTTTGAAAAAAAATAAATTTGTCATATGTGAAAATATTTCTAGCAGTTTTATCATTTAAATAACTAAAAAAAAAAAAGTTAATTTTATAGAAATTTTTGTTGTTGGGTAAGTTTGAGCAACTTTTCAAAAATAGGAAAACTTGTCAAAAGTCTATTAAGTTACAATAATACCCTCAAACTTTTTTTTGATCATTTACTCATTTGAACTTACGGAACCATACAACTTATTCCTAAAATATTGAAAAAAATGCGCAACCCAAAAAAATATATAATCTCAATTTCTTACAATGGTTTTCATCTTTATGAAGTAAAAGAGTTGTTTTCTTCCAATTCTAAAAACATAAATGAGTTTTTAAAAACTACTCTTTTTAGTTTTCAAAACTTGATTTTGATTTTTAAAAACATTAGTAAAAAGTAGGATAATAAAATAAGAATTTTCAAAAATAAAAAATAAAAAATAAGATGATTACCAAAAGAGACCTTAATTAAGGTCATAAGATTTGAATACAATAATATTAACCATTAAAAAAAAACTTATTTGATGTTAAAGCTGCTATCTCAATGTAAGAAAACAAAAGGCAAAAAATTGATGTAAATAATTATAGTTTGAAAATTAGATTGTAATAACACTTATAATGAAATTATAGGTGGTTTTTCTAATTCGCAATCTGTAAGAGTAATTGCAATAATTGTGAGCATGCAATATGATTATTTTTAGCACAACAGGAACTACGAGCCACGAGTCAAGTTGTTCTTTCTTTTCCTTTAGTTTTTTATGATTTCTTTTAGACTTTTTAGTTGAGTTCTAGTTTTTATTTTATATGGTGATATTGAGTTGTGAAACTCATACTTTGGATCTTGATGTACTGTTTGGTGGATCTTCAATTGTATGCTTAATTCTTTTATTATCATGACTATTTAATGAATGATTTATGAATTAAAGTTTTGGGTAATTTATTAGAATGAATATTGCATTACTAATCGTAAATCCACGAGAATGAAGGGTTGTTTTGAAGGTCGTTTAAGGAATGAACTTAATGTGTTGTTTGTCTTTGAAAATCATACATAAATGTTAGATTTTAACTTCAAGCATGAGAATTATTAAATACTTTTATCTTCTTAACCTATGATTAAATGCATGATTATAATTTGAGTTGTTAAATAGTTAGTTTATAATTCAATGCATGAAGTTTATGGCAAAATATTTGCTCCAATTGTTGTTACACTTAGATAGGTTTAGGAGTTAGATTTAGATTAATTCAA
The DNA here is from genome assembly GCA_030954485.1 of Citrullus mucosospermus. Classification (NCBI taxonomy): domain Eukaryota; kingdom Viridiplantae; phylum Streptophyta; class Magnoliopsida; order Cucurbitales; family Cucurbitaceae; genus Citrullus; species Citrullus mucosospermus. The sequence continues at coordinate 8,662,172 of CM062063.1, read as the reverse complement.
CTTCTTCTGCTAGATTCTCTAGATAAAACAAGGTATTAATAACTATTTTGCTTAATCAACTAGAAAATGTGTCACACCCTCTTTCTAAGACTATATTTGTGGAAGAGCTTATAAAGGAAAGAAGTAGGACAAGAGCAGCTGTGCTCAAATGTTAGTTACATAGGCCGTAGATGGAATTTGAATTAGAAGGATTTGATAGAAAGGTTGAGTTGAACGAATCTTCAATCTTGAAATCAAAGTAATTTTTGAAGAATTATTCTTTGTAGGATAAATAGATCAGGAGAACGCAACCCTGATTTTAAGCTTAGAAGTAAGACCTTTGGAAGGAGTGAAATCTCATCAAGTGATGGGCAGGGTTAAAAGGAATAGTTGAGAAGTAAGTGAAGTTGGACGCATGCTTAGTGGAAAACCATGTTGGGCGCATGGTGGAAACGCTTGGCGGCACGTAATTAAGTCAGACGTATGGTATTATGCGGTAGAGAAACGCGGCAAGCCTTACCTGACATTTGGGAAGTTGGAAAGTTGAAAAGAAACTATGAAATGGGCGGTAGTTAGAAAAGTGGGCTAAATAGTATGGGGCAAAAGTGGCTAAAGTGTTGGCCATCCGTTAGTGGAGCTATGCGTTGAGAATTTGTTGAAGGTCACTAGGCGTTGACGGCCATGAGGCGTTGAAGGCCACAAGGGGTTGGAGGACACTATGCGTTGAAGGTTGGTATGTATTGGTACATTAGAAGGGCCGAGAGAATCATGCGTTAAGTAGCTATTCGGCGATTGGGCGCTGAACAATTGTAAAACAAATGGTAAGCTATGCGTTGCTGAAGTTTTGTACAGAAGGTTGCGTCGGCCAACCTAAGTAAGGAGGTGATGGCCGTATTGGTGAGTCGGTGGTATGTATATATAAGTAAGTACGCCGACTCAATCAACACTTCTAGACATATTTCGAACCCAGATTTACCCCTTTTCACAGAAGAACAACGAGGAGAGGTCGAAGAAACTGTTTATGTCGGAGTTAAGTAGGAACCAGATCGTTTCCATGGTGAAATTGAAGCTGAAACCAGAGGCTTGACGGTTGACAAAAATCTAGACATCATATGGTGTTTTGAAGAAGAGTGAGCTGGGAAGTTGAAGCTACCGCAAAGTTTTAAAGGAAGAAACATTCGGAATTGTGCTACTGTAAAAGTTGTTAGCTGATACGAAGCAATTGAAGTTATTCAAAGATGGTTTCCTTAGCGAAGAAAGGATAGAGTTGGAAATCTCGTGGTAAGTTAGAAAGCTTACTTCTTTACAAGTTTGTAGGAGACAGATAGATCTGATTTTGGCTGGATTTCGATGTTTAACAGTTTGAGAACAGGTTAGAGAAGGAAGAAGAAGAACAATAACCATCGGGGGTCGCTAGGATAGGAGTATCGTTAAAGAATTGGAGGGTGATCAGCGAAACAAGTGTCGCTGGTAACGCAAAGGGGCCTTGCGTCTCACAACTCTCACTGACTCTCGCTTAGTATCGCTTATTAAGGTTATATCGCTAGTCTAGTGAAGCTGGGTATCACTGATGCCGCATGGTTAGGAGCAGTTTAGTCTAAAATCTCGCTCATTATGGGAAGTTATAAACGAGAGAAAAATTAATGATGAAAAATCATATCTAAGATATCTAAGCAAACGTAAAGAATATAAGGAGGAATGTTAGAAATGTCTAACATGAAAAAGGTATGTTTACAGGTCAAGAGGAGCTAGCGAAAGCGTATAACCCGCTCGGAGCCTGGAATAAGTCGTGAGTGACTTATGACTTGAGATAAGCTTAAATTCAGTAATATTTCCTATATGTTTAATACTATCTTTAAGGTATGAGTCGAAGTGTACCTTTGTATATGAACTTGCACATTTCTTACAAAATATGAGATTAAGCTTGAAACGTATCAGATAACGTTCTAGGTTTTATCAAGATAGTTACCAGATGAATGTTCAAGAATTCTGAGATATCATGATTACAGTTAATTTAAGTTAAATGTATTATACGTGCCTATGCACTAGAAAGAATCGAATGGGACCCAATGCTGGGGCAGCCCTAGTATTTAATTTATATGAAATTCTCACCTAAGGATTTAAAGACGGTGAGTGAGTAATTCCCTGGGACCCTGGGACAGAAGGACATGAGAAGGTACACGGGCAGCCCGAGATCAGATAGATTTATGAGCATAAAAGAAGGTATTTGACGCTAATGCGTTGAGATTACTCCACACAGCTAAGGCTTATTGACGTTGGGTGCATTGAGTTCGCATGATATGAGGCATAATTAAGCAATTTATACCCAAGATTGTAGTTATAATTTTATTGAGTTTATATTTTAGTAGTTACTCACTGAGCATTGTAGCTCATGGATTTTTGTTTCTCTGATGTTTCCTTTCCAGGTAGCAAGCGTTTCGGGGTGCCTAGCCTACCATCAAGACCCGTCTGTGCCAAAATAGAATTTTGTAATTTGGAAACCTGTAAACTCCATCCCTTGGTAGAAGTTGAACTTATTTTGAGTGGCATATGTGAATTTCACCAGACATATTTGTAAACTCTAAACATAATCTTTTAAAACTTACTTATGATGTGATCTTATTATGAAATTTTGTATAACTGTTGTAAGGTTGCGCATTTCACTGGCTAGTCATGATATAAAATGCATATTTAACAGGATATATTAGAATACAGACTAGGTAACACTCACTCCTAGGTAAGGATATAGAAGTATATATATATTATCTAGGGTGGGGGTGTTACAAAATGGATCCTGACAACGATACCCGAACTTAATTCACTATATTAGAATTTAGGAAAAATATCAATTATACCCCTAAACTTTAGTTGTTGAATTTAAATCTTAAACTTTTGTAAGTGCATCGGTTTACACCCTTCATTATATTTCGTTTGGGAAAACTTCATGAATTTATAAGTGTATCAATTAAACCCTTAAACTTTTGTAACTCACCTTTGAGAATTATACCTCACTAATTGTCCATTTTGTAAAACAAACATTTGAAGAAGTCTATGCGTGTTTGAGAATTAATGCATTGATGATTTCAAAAGTAATCGTAATTTTATGAAAATTTAGGAGCTTAATTTACTCAAATTACAAGTATTGCACGATGTTGGTTAAATAAAATATAAAAGAGGGTGTAAATTTGATTCACTTAAGAAAGTAAAGTTACATCAATGGTATTTTTCAAAATGGATTAATTTAATGAACAAAATTTATAATAAAATCAAAGTTAGAAGGTTGAGCACTCAAGTTGGCAGAAATGAAAGGAGTCCATATCTTGTATGTCTTTGTCCAACAGATTTTGTAGTTGAAAGTTGAAAGTAGCTTTAAAAGAAGAAGCAATCTTAATGAAAGCTACTTCTTGCCTCTAAATCTTTAGACCAAACACCAAACATAACAAGTTTTAGCCTCCTCGCACACCTTTTTTTTTAATTTTTTTTTGTCACAACAATTGCATTCCACTTTTGCCCCTTTTTTTTCTCCACAAGCCAACTTCAAAACACTATATATATTCTAAAGAACACTTGAATTTAGACTCAATCAAGAGTTGAAATGTGTTCTGTAATTTTAATTAGTTCATACTAAAAATATATATATGTAAATAAACAAGTAATATTTTAAGTGGTTGTTGCTAAACTTTCAATATATCTAACATGACTAAGTTGATAAATTTTCTTTTAGACTACTAATTAGAAATTAGTATATGGTGTAACTAAAATATATTAAGTTACATTTTTTTTTCCTGTTGTGAGGAAATTAAGTTACATTATTAGACTTTCAAGTAAAAGCTTATTCCATTACTATTTTTTTTTTACATGTGAGATGGATGAATCTCTGCTCTCAAGGTACATAGTATAAGTTTTATGTCATATATTCATTTTTCATACAAGATGCAATAATGTTTTTTATTTAGTTGGGTGTTTGCACCAAGGTTAGGGCAAAATAAAGAATTAAACAAAAATGAGTGAAATTCCTTACGCACTTGAAAAGGCTTATAATTGTGATTTGTCAAGTTTAACAAACTAATTGATATGAAATCAAATATTTAAAAACTAAAAATGAAACTAACCCGAATTAAAGGAATTAAATAGTTAGAGACTCGAATTTCCACTCTATATGCTATTGAACCCCAAAAAAATAATAATACAAGAAAGCCATAAATAGAAAATTAAGAAATTTATACAAGAAACTTTAAGGTGAACATATTAATTAAGGTGTGAATGTTAGAGAAACTGCAGTAAGAAGCACTTTAAGGCCTCTCCCCTACAAAAGAAGCACTTCTGCTTGGCTTACATAATATAAGCATATTCTATGAACTATTAAAAGAAGAAAAAAGCACCAAGCAAAACCACTTGCCAGCACCACACTACTGCTGATTACTACTACTACTGCTAAACTACCCAAAATTAATAAGAGAAAACAATATTAGGATTCAGTCTTGCGCTCTGAATCCAAGCTATCCAAGGAAGATGGGGAAACAAGCTTGCTTTCCCTACTCATCTTCTTCACTTCTTCACTTGAATATATAAAGATCCTCTTCGCCATCTTACAGAACTCCGGCCATGGATCGTCCCCCACAAGCATCATGTCGTTTTCGTCATCCGTGAAAACGACAGACCATTTGTTCATTTCACGAAGTTCTCCTTTTATTTCAAATACATTCTCCAGCTCGTCTATCAGATCTTCATACCCTTCAAGTGTAGTCAAGTCGACCGCTCGACCAACCGCAACTCCTTGCATTTGTACCTTCTCAACAATTCAATATTGGTTTTTTTAGTCAATGGAAAACAAAACATAACATTCCTGTAAGGGAAAATTGATGAAGTCTGCAGAGCTTCTGTTTACACCTTTGTACGTGTTCTCAATGAGAGATTGGAAATGTGTTTTGTCTGTGTTCCCTTTGTCGACACCTCTGATGACGCTTGCAGCTGCTCCTTTGAAGGCTGTGAGAGGTTTCCAACAACGACTGGAGGTGTCACAGCAGCTGCAGCTACTGGATCTTTGGCACCATTGGCCACCGTCATTGGGCAACACGATTTTCTTTCCAAGGAAGAGACAATGCTTGAGTTATTTTTCAAATCGATTCCAAATATTCGGCAACCGAGAGAAATGTCGGTTTTATTCCCTTTCTCCAGTTGATCGTGCTGTATGAGGTCACTACTAGGCTTTGATGTGACAGATGAAGAATAAGGAGAGGGTGGTGCCTGCTTTTGAACAAGTTCGCTATCAAATGTTGAATCTGGGTAAAGCTTCAGGGAAATATTGAGTGGAGGAGAAGGCCAGATGCCTTCAACATTTGCTATTGGATTACTGTGGTTGCTATTGCTGTCGAGTTTTCGCTGTCCGAGAGCCCAGACAACCCGGTTATTGCTGCTTTGAACTTCATTCGTACCACTTAGTTGGGGTATTTCATGAGGAATTGTCGATCCTTGAAGCCAAAAGCCCGAAGGGGCTGAACTGGAAGTAATTTCTACAACCCCAATCATCAAGCATTGGAATCAAACATAATCACATGGAAAAAACTAATTCTTTAGATACAGAAACAATCAGTTTTACCCTTACCAGGTGAAGGAATCTCGACAGGACGAGCCCTTTTACTTTTTATGGCAGGATGAGTGAAGTTTAAGGAGGCAGAAGGTACAAAGGGTTCAATCTCCCATGGAGAAACTCGTTCTGGCCTCTGAATCGTAGCAGGTTCATCCCATTGAATCTAGTAAATACCAAGTATTAGAAGTTGTGGATCACAAGTAGGCCTTCAAAAGTGTAGATCAAAACAAACTATCTTCACCTTTAGCGATCGCCATTTAGAATTCAACCATTGCGGAGAAATATCACCAACACCAACAATAGTTCCAGTGAACCTAAAATCAGAGAGTCAACAAAAAAACTAATATTCAATGGCTTTAAAAAAAGAGATTCATTGAGTTATATCAGTGGCACCTTCTCTCTGGTGATTCCTCTCCTTCAAATCTCATCTTGAAGCGCATCCCCACTTCATATCCGTTTTTAATCGTCTCCAAGTATTTGTTCAAGCTGATGATGAATTGGCTAGTTCTGAAGAGGAAGATTCATTAGAGTTAAATCATAGCCAAAAGCCTGAAATTAAGCTTGAAGAACAAACCTCGGTTTGTAATAAACAACGAAATAGGTCTGCGTTCGAACAGCATGAGAAGCAGTGGCAAGAACTCCAAGGTGCATACTATGGCTAGATATCACGGAGGAAGGCATCAAACTCTGCTGCCGAGCCTGCCGTCGAACTCCAACCCTCAGTTCCCCATTGTCACCCCTAACAAGTGAACCAGTTGTCAATTTTCATACAACAAAATGCAAAACAATGTTCAAAACCACTTGAAACGGGCAAAAAGAACTCTCAAAATCTACAGCATCCATGTATGAACCTTAAGAAAACAAAGGCATCCCCAGCAACCAGCCGCTTCGATGTAACAAATGTACTCCACCCGGTAGTTAGCAAATGCCTCCGCGGTTGACCTGATTCCAGAAAGTAAGATCAAACAGAAGTAGAACAAATTGACTTGAATAAGATTAGAGTTCCATGGACATAAAAACAAGCTTTGGATTTAGCAAATTTCATCCAAATGAACTGACTATTATGGAAAATCAGTAACTACAAAAATGAAAATGAAGTACCTCTGAAAATATGCTTAAATTTCCACTCATACCCATGAAGATCCTTGGCAACTAACTCCTGAGTTGGGGTGGATTGACTCATATCCTATGATTAATAAAAGAAATAGCCATTAAGAAACTAAACCAAAAAAAATGGAAGAAAAAAGAGAATAATAGTAGAAAGATTTACAAGGGGAGGAAGGCATTCAGTGGCATGCTTCCTAAGAACTGAGAAACCTCCATGAGTGCTAGTATCAGAAGCAGTCAAAATCTTACAAAAGGAATGAACAGTTTGCCTTGTACGCTCAGGCGGCTCTGGATCAGGGCTTTGGGGCTCACTTTGCTGTCTCAATCCACCAACCAAAAATATCAGAACAAAATCAACAAACAATTTCAATCTTGTGGTTATCATTAGAGAGAGAGAGAGAGACCATAAATGAAAGAAAGTTAACAGTTCCTAATTGTACTATTATATGGGATTTGGGACACTAATTACCAATCTCTAAATCCACAGCCTTATTATCCCCTTGAAATTTGGGGCAAGTTCATTTTCATAACCCCAAAACCAAAAGCAAAAGCAAAGGAAGAAGAACAGAAGGATTAAAGCTAAAAATATATACATACATCAGCTTCTGGGTATAAAGTGATTTGAGCATAGACCTCATCTGTTTCCTTTTCAGCCTGAAAAATTGAAAGCAAAAGAAGAAAACAAACATGAAGAATCAACGGAAACAAGGTAGGCAAGAGGATATGAACAAAAAATATTTATATTTATATATATACCAGCAAACGAATGTTAACAACACGACAAAGGATCTTGGGAGGGAGATCAAAATGAGGGATTTGGTGATTAAGCTCCTGATTCGTGGACTCTTCCAACTGATGAAGAACCAAAAAGCAGAAGAAATTTCAGCTTCAAAGATTTTGGGGGGTTTTGTATTAAAGATGAAATTGAAGAGAGTTGAAAAATACTTGTTCCATATGACCCTGAGGAAAGTAAAAAACTCTTTCTCCATTGACAGGAACTTCAACAAGAGGCCCTGCACAAGCCTTCCACAGTTCTTCATACAGATCCTCACCTTCCAAACCTACCCACCAAACAAAAACAATCAAACACTCCAATAACATCTCGGAATTTTAAAATCCTTCGGTTTTTTTGCTAAACCCCACATTAGAAACACAGAGAGATTCGTCTGGGTATATCACCTTTCCGAGACTCCCCTGGATTCTCTTCGTAAAGCGTCATTCAAATTAAAATGGGTCTCAATCTCAAACGCCAAAGATTGAAGAACAACAAGAAAAACCAATGAAGAAGAAGGGAAAAGGGGAAAAGGGAAAAGGGTCTCTCTCTCTCTCTCTCTCTCTCTCTCTGTTTTTTCACAGTCTGAAAGAATGGCAAACTGTCGTGCTACCCCATCTGCCGATCAATCAAAGGACAAGGCGCAGAAGGAAGAGAGAGAGAGATATTCGGAAAAAAGCTAACAAAACAGGACGGTTAAGCAAGCAATCATAATTAGCCGTACGAGTTTTTATTTTTCCCCTGCTTTCTTTTTTTCTGCTTTGAGTAGCAGACTGTGTCTGTGATTATTATCTGCACAATTTCTTTCTCTCCCTCATCTGCATCGGTTACAATTACAAATCAGCTTCTTCTTTGCTTTGAAACTGCTACAGAGAAAACGCTTCTGCTCTCAGAGCAAAAAAAATTTGTTGGGTATCTTTAATTTCTCTGCTTCTCTCTCTCTAAAAGAACTGACTTAACGTTACCAAATCCCCAAAAAATGGGTTTCTCAGACGCCTCTGGTGCCTATCCATTTGTGCCTGCAAGAGCTGTCGCCGTCTAAAACTCTCTCTCTCTCTCTGTATAGGGAGTTTTTGAATTTTGCACAGTTGTGGGAATTGGAATGGGAAGAGCTATAATATAATGGAGGCCTTTCTCTGTTTCCCTATACTCTGTTTTTGTTCAGTCCCACAAAAAGCTTCTTACAATTTTTCACTATCCTTTCAAATTTTGCCACCTCATTCACTCCCCATTTTTCTCTCTTTCATTTCCCTTTTCAAATGGGTCCATTCCATTCTTCGATGTTTGCACAAACAATGCTCTGTTGTTCTAACTTTTCTTGCTCAAAAGGAGAGGGGGCCATTCCTAATTTTTTTTTTTTTTTTTTTATAGTTTTGTGTGTGTTAAAACTAAAACTAAAATTTTTTAATAATATACACTGTCAGGTGTATGATCCTAAGTCTGTGTTAAATAACTTTAATCTTATTAGCTGAAGTTTATATATTTAATCATGAATTTCAGCTTCCCTTCTTTCTCTCTCATTTCCTCCAATGTCTCCAAACACTGCAACGTAAGTAGAGGTTTTCCAACTCCAACATATTAACTCATGGCTTCCAATTTTAATTTACCATCCTAACCATTTCAAATAGACTTCATAATTGAGCTTTAGAAAAAAAAATATATAAAAAGTTAATTGTGTTCTCAAAATTAGAGAAATTTCATTTTTTATGCTTTAACTTTGAGGTTGGTTTCAAAGAACTAATTTTTCATTAAGATATATGAAACATCTTTTTTATTAAGATAAATTATGGGATTTCATGTGGCAAGATTGTTGATATGTAAAATTTAATCGTATTGTATAAATACGTTGAAATCTAAGATGTGCGTTTCATTTATTTTATGTCAACAAATGTTATTAAAATCATTTATGTAATCAATTTTTACACGTCAAATGTCATGTTAATTCACATTAATGATTTCAAGTATGTATTTCAATTTTCACAAATGAGTAATCTTGTCAATTTTCATCTTATTTAAATGAGAAACTCTCTGAGGGTATTTTTATGAACAAATTTCAAAGCAAAAGAGTAAAAATGAAGTTTATGAAGTTTTTCAAAGCCTGGAGATATAATTGAAATATACCGCAAAGTTGATAGTTTGTATAATTTTATGAAACTTTTTTAATTCAAAATTAATTTAGTTTTCAATGGTTTGGGTGAAATATTATAATTAAATATTATGCTAAATTATTAAAAGAATATATATTTAAACTTTGTACTTTGTGTCAAGAATATTTTTTCACTTTCAAAAGTTTTAAAAAATACCTCTAAATTTTCAAAATGAGTTAAAAAAATACTCTTATAATGAGTTTTGGATGAAAATCGTTAGTGTCTTATTTCAAAAATACCCCTAAACTTTTAAAAGTTCAAAAATACCATTGTGATAAGTATATGAACACAAACAGATAATACCTCATTGCAAAAATAACTCTAATTTTTCTAACTCCTACCGTTAGTATAAAGATCAATTTGTTTGAAGTTTCCTCGAGTACTAAAAGAACTAATTTTTTAAAAAAATTATATATAGACATACTAATTTTTTCCATATAGATATTCTCATTTTTCTCCTATTTGTCTAATTCTTACACCAATTTTTTCAGCAACCAAAATAAAAACCAAAACTTAAACATAAAATTCTAAAATCAAAATCTCCACTTAAAACATACCTAAACGACAAATAGCCAATTACAAATAAAAAGAACATGTATTTGGCAACATACACTCAATTAACAGCATACAATCTTGTTGAAACATCTAAGTCTTAAGATATCTTAGTGCTTCCATTATTATTTTTTTCTTCTTGTTGTAGTGTAAATACCTTTTAATTGAAGTGGACAATTTTTTAAATTTATTTTATTTTTAAATAAACAAATGTCAAACAGTTAATAAAAAAATTGGTGTAAGGTGATTGAAGAATAAGGGAGAAAAAAAGAGGAAAAATAGAGAAGCAAGAGGGTATTGCAGTTTTAATAGTAATGGTATTTTTTTTTCCTTAAAGTTTTAAGGTATTTTTTAAACTTTTGAATATTCAACGGTATTTTTGACACGAAACACAAGCAATTTTCATCCAAAACTAACTATAGGGGTTTTTTTTTTTAAAGTTTAAGGGTATTTTTAAAAATTTTGAAAGTTCAAGAATATTTTTGACAAAGTACACAGTTTATAGATATTTTGTGTACTTTAAATATTATTATTATTATTATTATTGTAAAAAAATTAGAGCAATATAAAAATTTTGAATAGGCTTTGAAAAGAAAGAGAATATAAAGGACAAAACTAAATATAATAAAGAATGAAGAAACTCCAAAGTATTGGTGAAGAACATGATGAAGAAAGTGATGAAGAGACTAGTTTTTAAATTAGAAGTTGAGAGTTACAACTTTTTAAATTCTAAAACTATTAAAATTTTATTCTTTAACTAAATTAATGAAAAAAAGATCTTTAAAGTAGAGATACCCTTTAACCTTTGAATTTTTATTACACTTGTTATTGGTAGTTAATTTTTAATGACATATTGTAAATTAGTAAATTAAGGAAGGTACAAAAGTGTCCAATAAAATTTTTCCAACATTCTCACTTTTTAATATAATCATAATTCTAATTCTAATTATGAAAATGTGATACTAATTTTGTTAGGGAACTAGTCTAGAGATTGAATTATCGACTTTTGGGATGATAATTAGTGTCCTTAATTAATCCACTCACATATGTTTGGATCGACATGTTAACATTTTTAACTTATGTATGTAATTGGCTAAATATCTCATTAATAGTTTCTATCTTTTTTTTTAAACGTGGGATGGAACAATCAAACTTTAACATCGAAATTAAAATTACAAATCTTAGTTTAGTCTATATATATATATGCTCACTTTATGTTTTTAATAAAAACACAAACAAACGCCCAAACTAAAGAGAGGACAAACATAAAATGACGCACGTTTTGGTAATTTTTTTTCTTATATTTCTATAGAAGTTAGAAATATAGATTAGAGCTAAAAATCAAGTTTTAGGGAGATATATAATTTTTGTAAGGTAGGAGAAATGTTTAGCTAGAAGAGTTAAAAAAGATACATACATGTTAAAGAGAGTGTTAATCAGAAAAATAAAGTAAATAAAAGTTGAGAAAAATAACATTGGCTTGAGAATTTCACTCCAAACACAATGATTATATATTCAAGAGAGAATTGTTATATAAAAAACAAACTATCTTTCTCTCTATTTTTTTAAAAAAAAAAATTATTTATGATGAAATATGTTAGAAAAGAAAACGCAATAGGAATAAATATGAAATTTTTGGATTAAAAAAAACATAAATTTAAGATTGTTTGATCAAATAATTTGAATATCTCGTCTGCACAGAATTCATCAATTGTATATAATATTTATATATTTAATAAATTATATTTATTTAAGTTAATTATTATAAATTACAAAACTACTACAAATGTTTTTAAATATAGCTTTCCTATCATTGAAAATATTTTAGCTATTTTACTATATTTGATAATCATTTTTATATTTATTGATTAATTGAAATTTATATAATTTACATAGTCCTCGTTCAATCCATTCTTATATATTTGATTGATAGTTTTTTAGTGAAATGTAGTCAAGGGTAGTCTAGTTAAATATAGGGTTTTGAGGTTCAACAGAGAGAGATCGTAAGGTGTGTTGGTGCCCTAGTGATAATAGTTCCTTCATTTTTTATTTCCTATTCCATAAATTGTCGTAAAATAATAATAACATACATGGCTAAATCTAGAGGTTTAATTTATATGATTGATTTTTTTTTTTTTTAAGGAATTTGTGTGCTTGATTGTTTGAGATTTTTTTTTATTAATATTGTTATTATTAAAACTATTTATAAAAATATAGTCATTCTCAAACTTATTATAAAAAAAAATATATATATATATATATTTTTTTTTTTTGCATATTATCATTTTTCAAAAGACAAGTATATATGAAAAGACAAGTATATATGAAAAGACAATGTATTAAATATTTTTTTTAAAAAAAGTTTGTATTTCCATTAAATACTAAAAAAGAAAGTCTTAACCTACTCCATCTTGTTTGTGATTAAATCTAAAAGAAATGAAAATCTTAACTTTCTCCATCTTTTACAAATTTTAGGAAAGATGTATGATTTAAATTTAATTAATTATTTTCATGATTAAATTTATATATCCATTAAATGTCATTTATTTTGATTGATACAATTTTGTCTAGCCAAACTTCATACTTTTCAAGTAGGACCAATTAAAAACAAAGAAACGAACTTAGAAAAAATAGGAACCGATTAAAACTTATTTTTATTAATATCGTTTAAATTTAAATTTCATCTCTTTATTAAGATTTGTAAAAGATGGAGAAGGTAAAGATTTTTTTTTTTTTTTTTTTAGTATTTAGAGTTAGAGGATGGATTACAAAAATAAATGAATTTAGAAAAAAAAAAACAGACTAATTAAAAATAATTTTTTACTAATATTATTTAAATTTAAATCAAAGCTCTTTCTTAAAATTTGTAAAAGATGCATAAGGTTATAAAAAATCTTAATAGACAAACAGAAACTTTTTTTTTAGATGGGCACAAAAAAATATATTATCGTATTTTGATAATAAGTTTAGAAAAGACTATATTTTTATAAATAGTTTTAATAATAACAATATCAATGAAAAAAATCCATGGTTGTCGTTGGTGCGTTTTTAATGCTATTTTGTAGGGGGAAATGATTGATATTTGAATAAGAAAATAAATTAACAAAAAGAAGTAAAAGTAATAGCAAAAACGCTGAACACGCCTTTCCCTGGGCTCTTTCATTTTGGTTTTAAAAGCCAAACAAAACCGTATCCAAAAACCATAAATTTCTGTTTTCAACTATTCTTTCATAAAAGTCGACAACGTTTTCAACATTAAAAAGAAAGACAAAGAATAAAAAATAAAAAATAAAAAAACGGTTACCAAACCACATCTGTTTTCTTAAATTAAATAATAATAATAATGTTAGGCCATAATTTTTTAATTGACAAATTACAAAAACTAATTTTGATACCACCAAACTTTTAATTGTGAAAATTGAGACCTCAAATTTATGCAAATGTTAAAATCGGATATTCAAATTTACCATAGTTGTAGAAGTTGGACACCTAAATAATCAAAACGGAACCTTCAATTTCATATAATTGTTACAATTTCTACAATTATGTAAGTTTGAAGATCAATTTGAACACTTCTATAAGTTTGATGGCTTAATTTTATGGTTTAAAGTTTGAGGGTATAAATGCAACTACCACCATACTTTATTGGTGGTTTTTGCAATTTGCCCTATTAAATGTATTTTTGGCCATTTAAATTTGTCTTACACACACAAAAGTATGATTGTACGATTGACTTAAAAGAGCCAAAATGAAATTTGTTTCACTTTTTAAAACTTAACTTTTTTTTTCTTTTTCCTTTTACTTGCGCCACATCTGCGTCAAATTACCAAATTGGTCCATTTATGGATGTGGGTTAGGATTTCATTCTCGTCTTTTTTTTCTTTTTTTTTTGGTTTTCTCCTTGTATTGATCAAGTGTCAGCACTCTTTCCTCTTACTTTTGCTTTTTGCTCTTTGCTCTCACTTCTTACTAAAATCTAAAAAAGCAAGAGTAAAATGGGAGGAGTGAGAAAAAAGAACAAAAAGCCCGAGCGAGAGGAAAGAGTGTTGGATTTAATCATCACGAAGACGGAACAATAATTTAATGTCCATTTTGATAATTGTATGCTGATATGATATTAACAAAAGGTAAAAAAATAATAATAATAATAATAAATAATTAATTAAAATTTTAAAAGTGAGACAAATTCCTTTTGAATTGAGATTTTCGATCCTTCCATGTGAAAAAAAAGACCCAAGAAAAAAAAAGGGCAATAAAGTTTTTGGCTAATAATTTTTTGTACCATTGATTCCTAGTTAAATATTTAACCAAAATTACTGGCAAGTGTTCTTTTTCCCTAGTATAGGTAAAATTTGAAGAATAGTATAATGTTATTAACAAATAATTATATACACTAATAATAGAAGATTATTTTCAAACAAATTGAAAATATTCGACTAAAATTAAAAGTTTTAAGTAGTACGGACAAATTGAAACAGACATAAGACTAATGCATTTTAGTAAAAGTTCAAAGTTCTTCTTTCTTTGTTTTTAATTTTAGTTGAAGATAGAAATTCATGTCCACATTAATAAATAAAATATGTAACCATATATTACTAATTTAAATTTATTATGAACTTAAGGATGAAATTGACATAGTAATTTAAACCTTAAAAATATTTATTAAATAATCCGCTCCATTACAAGGCAATTCATTTTAAAATGGTCAAAATTGAATATCAAATTGCATCATTTCATCCAAAATAAAATACAAATGTCGTATTGTGTATGTGTTTGATCCATCAATGTTAGCATAAATGCTAAGCTTAAGATAATCAAAAGTGTAAAGCTATGGTTGAATTTCTTTTTATTATATTCAAAGTATTGAGACAAACTATATAATTGAACTTTCTTATATATATATATATATATATATATGAAGTACAAAGTTTCCACTCGTTTTCTTGTTAAAATAAAAATACAAACAAAACAAAAGTGTAAGCAACCTATTATGGCCTATGGGTGGGAAATTTCGTACCATGAGAATATGTCCCACCTACCATGATTCTATTATTTTTTTCAATTCATAGTTTAATATATTGTCAATAAATATTCAATTCAAGATTGCTGAACTTTTAGGTAAATGGATGGAAAATATTAATGTATTTTGATTTTGAATTTTTGAAAATTGTTTTTGTTTTTTTATAACTTGTTACAATATTAAATTTATTTTCATTCATTGGCTTAAAAGTTTGAGTCAATATTAGAGTAGGACATCATGACCCACAAGGTAAGAGGAGTGTTAGATGATATAATATTAAATTTATCTTAACTCGTCATCTCAATTTTTTGGATCAATTGATGATTTAATACAACTTTTTTTTTTTTAATTTTATTATTATGGTTTCATTTTTCCAAACTAGACATTTGAAATCTTAGTCAATTTAAGAAGAAAAAAAGAATACTACTTCTTGAGTTTTTAAAATTTGGTTCGATTTTTTGAAACACTCTTAGAAATTACATAACAAAATAAAGAAATTAATAAATGGAAGTAAGTGTCTAAAAGCTTAATTTTCAAAATCTAAATAATTATTAAATAAGGCCTAGAATAATTGTTAAGAGTAGACAATAAGCTTTGATCGGGACTAACGGAATATCAATCCAACAACCCTTAATTTGTGAAGACTCTTTATAGTTTTATTTTTTTAAGATTCTTTTTGAGTTAAATAATAGTAGGTTGGGATACAACTCTAAACTTTTAGGAATATAATAGGAGTTACAAATATATTTTGGATCTAAGGAGTAGACCAAAATAAAACTAAAGGAAGATCAAATAATGGAACTAGGAAGGAATGAGCTAGGACTGACCAAATTCTAAGTCGACTAGCACGCGGAGTTGGAATGTGTGACCAAGGTTATAAGTATAATATTGAACAGCATGTCGTTGATTTATACATGTGGATCACTTTCAATAAATAATCTAAATTGTAATGCCCCAAGCTTAGGATTCGATACCATTCCCTTGTGACTTGACAACTTGTTTATTTTGACATGCTTCTAAGAGTGAAGATTGTCCCCATAGACCAACACAGATCCTTTTAGCATATTTTGTCCTACCCAACATGGAATTGCTCTAAGCGAAGCATGCTTAACTTTGGAGTTTCTATGATTGAGCTATCTAAAAGGAAAAATGCACATTGTTGGTACGTGTAGTAACTTTCAATTCTAAGTTATTTTTTTACTATATTTTGATATTTTCAGAATTTTTCTCATTAAAATATGATCTCAATTCATTCATGTACTCCTCATAAACTATGGTGTTACATGCCCATCAACTTATGTGGTTCATCTTGGTACCACATCTTATTGGGAGAGGTTTCACTTTGATACCATTTGTAACACCTCAAGACCAAGATTTAGATTAAGATTCAATGTTTTGGCCTCCTGTTATAATAATTGATTCCCAATTATTATAGCTCACATTTAGCATAAACTATTTGAAAACCCTCATTATCTATTGTATTTATTATTTTGCAACTGTCCTCTCTCACTCCAAATATAGACTATTATAAACCACAAATCATAATAACCACCATAAGTTAAAGACCCCATAAAGTAGACAAATGTGACATGAGTCACCCTTGTCATTGGTTGGCACGACCTAGTCCGATCCCAAAAAGTGAAGGTCCAAGCCCAAGGGCCTAAGGCATTGTTTAAGCTTGGATCAAAATTTAGACTCCGTTTACATTGAGCGTGAATCGGTCCCACTGAATTAGCCAAATTGAATACTTATTATTTAGTTATATAAAGGTATATTTATGCATATTTTAGATTTTCTTAAGGAGATGTTATTAAAATTTATTATAATTTTTTTTTTATTAAATTTATTTATAATATTATTACTTAATCTACATAAAATTATTATTGATATTATAAATTTTCATCTAGTATTTAATTGTCTTAAAAAGTTTTATTGGTTTTCAACGCTCAAAAGAAATTTAAGTTAGCTGAGAATTACGATTAATCTAAATACATATCTTTAAAAATTAAAAAAAAAGTTTTTTAATATATTAAATATAACATATAAAAAACTAACTATACATATATGCTTGGGTAAAATGGGTCCGCTCACAGTGAACTCGATTATAGAAATGGTGATCCACTAAATTCAAATAAATAAATGGGCTGGGCAGTCAAACATTAACTTTGGGTCCATCATAGATCGAGCCTGCATCGATATTTGGACTTACTGGCCCGTTGATGAAGTTGAGATATGAGTGACAATTTTGAAATCACATCAATATGAAGCCCTACGTAACCGTCCTCCGCGTGCTGCCTTCCACGGTGAAGGCTGCGGCTCAGTCTTCGTTGTTCTTGCAATCTTACGATTATATGGCAGCTGTTTGAAATAATATTGTTCTGATCGAATGCTTCTTCGCCGACTTGGAGCTGTATTTCCTTCATCAAGAAGGTTGTTTAGCAGCAACAGCGACCATGATTTAGCAAATACCATTGCTGAATTTAACAAGGTACTTTGGATTTCAATGGTTAGCGTTTGTACAGAATCCGAAGTTCATATCATTGTATATACGAGCTTTGTTAAAGATGATGAACCATTATACAATGCACTACCAAATAGGGAAAGGAAAAAAAAGGAAATTTCATGAGGCATTTCTCGTATTGTTTATTAGATAACCAAAATTCTCTGTTTCTGGCTATTGTGTGGCCGCTACTATTACGGTTAGGGGAAAGATGTAGATGCTTGTTTCCAGTATAGGTTTTCACAATATGTTCACGCTTTACATAACTTAGTAAATCATGGCAATGAAGGTTAAATACCAGTATGGCTTCATAGTCTAAATTAAGTGTTTAAGGAGGATTAGTAATTTAGGCCTTCTTTGATAATCGTTTTGTTGTTTTTTTAAATTAAGCTTATAAATAGTTCTCTACCCTTGATTTCTTTGTTTCATTATCTACATTTTTGGAGTGTTTTTAAAAACCAAGCTAAACTTTGGAAATTAAAAAGGTAACTTTTGAAAACTTGTTTTTGTTTTTGATTTTTGGCTTTGAATTCAAATCTAGTTAGGAAAAATGAAATCCATGGTAAAGAAGTTGTAAGAAAACAAGTATAACTTTCAAAACTAAAAATAAAAAAACCAAATGGTTATCAACAAGGTCTTGGTTTTCTTGGTTATGATATTGTTGTTGAATGTTTACTTGTTTGCCTCTAACTCATTGTGGAAGGGCTAGTCCTCAATTCTTCCGTTTTTAAGGTCAATTTTGCTTACGTTAAGGATCAATAACTCAAACAGAGTTGTAGAAAGAATGGATAAACTTGAGGGGCGGGATAACTAAACATTCTTGCTTTCTTTGAAGCTATGTCGGGCCTCAAGATCAATAGAAGTAAGTGTTGGACCTTGAGTTTAAATAGTGATTTTGATAGAGTGGTAGAGTGGGCCAATCTGGTGGGTTGTGAGGTAGGTGTCTGTTAGGAACCAAGGTAGTATGGGTTACCTTTGCTCACATTGGTTAGAATGGGATGACCAATGTGGTACTTAAGTGGCTTGGCTCTCCTACCACAATAGCTAGCTTTTGGGGTGTGGTTCTCCAAGGTGCTTAAGTACCTAACAATGGTATCAGAGGCGATTGTTGATGTTTTGGAGTGGAACCGGCAGAAGGTTCTGACCGGGTGTGGTTGAGTGAAGTATCGTCGGAGTAGTTGCCAGGATGTCGGCTTTCCGGGGATGGGGTACTGTTAGGAACCAAGGTAGTATGGGCTACCTTTGTCCCACATTAGTTAGAAAGAGATGACCAATGTGGTACTTAAGTGGCTTGGCTCTCCTACCACAATAGCTAGCTTTTGGGGTGTGGTTTTCCAAGGTGTTTAAGTACCTAATAATGGTATTAGAGCTGGTTGTTGACGTTCCGGAGTGGAACCGGCGAAGGGTTCTGACCGGGTGTGGCCGAGTGAAGTATTGTCGGAGTAGCCGTTGGGATGTCGGCTCTCCGGGAATGGGGTATTGTTAGGAACCAAGGTAGTATGGGCTACCTTTGTTCCACATTGGTTAGAATGGGATGATTAATGTGGTACTTAAGTGGCTTGGCTCTCTACCACAATAGCTAGCTTTTGGGGTGTGGTTCTCCATGGTGCTTAAGTACCTTGTTAAATTCAAAACCCTCTGCCGATACTTCACTCCATCACACCTAGTCAGAACCCTCCGCCGGTTCCACTCCGGAACATCAACAACCGTTGTTAGGTACTTAAGCACCTTGGAGAACCACACCCCAAAAACTAGCTATTGTGGTAGGAGAGCCAAGCTACGTAAGTACTACATTGGTCATTCCATTCTAACCAATGTGGGAGGTAGCTATGCTACCTTGGTTCCTAACCGTGTTTTTTTGACATCGTATCTTGGGCTCCTTTTGGGAAATAACTCGCGAAATTTGCCTTTTTAAAGTCTAGTGGAAGATAAAGTGAGAAAGAGATTAGCTTCTTAGAAGAGAAGTTATTTTTCAAAAGGAGGAAGATTCACCTTAATTCAGATGGTTTTGATTGACATTGCCATCTACTTCTTCTCTCTTTTTAAAGCCTCGTATTTGGTATGCTGAGAAGCTTGTGAGGAATTTTCTATAGAAAGATGTGGAGGAAGGCAGAAAGCTCACTTGGTGAATTGGGAGACCATTGGTAAACCCCTTTACTTGGGAAGGTTGGAGTTAGGGAACCTAAGGGCTTGTAATAGGGTGTTATTGGAAAAATGGTTATGGCATTTATCCCTTGAGTCCTCTTCCCTGTGGTCTTGGATTATCACAAGCAAGTACAATCCTCATCCTTTTGACTGGATGTCAGGTAGGTTTAAAGAGACATTTAGGAACATGGGAAAAGAGATTTCTTTAGAGCTCCTCTCTTTCTCTAAGATGATACAGTGTGTGGTGGGAGATGGGTTGGGAACTTATTTTTGGGAGGATAGATGGTTGGGGGGCCACCTCTTTTGTAGTAGATTTCCTCATCTTTATCCCCCTTTTGTTAAGAAAAATTGTTTTGTTGCTGATGTTCTGTTGCTTTCGGGGAGCTCATCATGTTTCTTGTTTGATTTCCACTGTCCTTTGTCCAATAGTGAAATGATGGAGGTTGTGGTCCTCTTCCCTGTGGTAAGGCAAGGGAGAAAGGATATTCTTTGTTGGAGTCTTAACCCTTCCAAGGGGTTTTCTTCTAGATCTTTTTCTCATTTCTTACTGGATCATTCTCCCTTTAGAGAGTTGTATTTTTTCTTTGGAAGGTGAAAATTCCAAAGAAGACAAAGTTCTTTATTTGGAGGTTATTCATGAAAGAATTAATACCTTGGATAGAATTTTGAGGAAGATTTAGCTTGTGGTTGCGCCTTTTTGCTGTATTCTTTATCAATAGGCAAAAGAAGACTTGGGTCACTTGTTTTGGAATTATACTTAGGTGCAATCAATTTGGAACATTTTCTTTGGGGTGTTTGACTATTAGTTAGCCAATCACAAAGATTTCAGTGTTATGATTGAGGAGTTCTTCTTCTATACGCCACTTGGAGATAGGGTTTTTTTTTTTCTTTTTTTCTTTTTTTTTTAATAATTTTTTATTGGAAGGTTGGGGTGTGTGCTTTGTTGTGAGGCATTTTGGGTGAAAGAAATAGCAGGATCTTTCATGGGATTGAGAGAGAACCTTTTGATGCTTGGTCCCTAGAAAACTTTAATGCTTCTCTCCAGACATTTCTAATGAATTCTTCTTATAATTATTCGTTAGACCTTATTTTGTGTTAGATTGGGACGTTCTAGGGTACTCCCTTTTGTGGGCTTGGGTTTTCTGTTTTTTGTTTTATTTTTTTAATTCCCTTGTATTCCCTCATTTTTTAAAAACTTTTTTTTCACAATATTTTATTAAAAAAACACAAAACAACAAAAAAATAGGTTTGAATTGAGAGCAGACAAAGTGCTTTCAGAAAGTTAACACTTCAAAAATGCTTTTGAAGCAGGCACTTAATTAAGATATTCATCTCAAAAGCTATACCCTTTTATCTTCTTCCTCTAGTGTTGGTTAGAAAAGTACAAATTCTAAACCAAACATAACCATAATATAGTTGCTGGATAACAGTACTCTTTTCATGGCTTTTGTTCACTTCACTTTGTTTCTATGTGGTTAGCTGAACTAGAACAGAAAAAGGAGGCTTCTACTTGTGTTTTCGTACATATTTTTACATTATGTTGCTGCTGCTTCTTCTCAGTTAGAATATATAAATTATTGTCACTTTAAACACTATTTTCATTGACAACTAAAAAAATTCTATTCTCAGAAGCTGTACAAAAGTTGCTCTTACTATAGTTCTTGCTGGATAACAGTACTCTATACATTCTTTTGAAAAACAGTATTCTAGGCATGACTTTGGTTTGCTCCTCTTTGTGTGGTAGGTGAGCTGGATAAGAGTAGAAAAAGGAGACGTCTACTGGTGGTCTCTTATAAAATTTTGCATCATGTCATAGTCTATGGTTGCATAGGGACTTTGTTGAATATTATCTTTGATATTTTTTCTGTATCATTGATCTTATAAAAAGATATGTTGTATCATTGAAGAAATGACAAACAGAACAATTTTGGACGGTATACTATGAATTGCCATTTCTACACTTATTTTCCATATGTAGTTTGATTCTGAAGATTCTAAATCTCTGCTGTATCCCTTCTTATCCACCTTCGTACTTTTTGTTCAGGAAATGGAATCAATATTTGGAGAGCCTCCTCTGAGTGGGATTTCAGATTCTTCAAGTAACAATTTTACAGTTGAAAAGTCAGAAATAATATCTCAAACGGGTGAAAATGCCCTGTCTTTGACTCATGTTGGGGGAGGTGGGGAAGCTCAAATGGTGGATGTTTCTCCGAAAGAAAGTACCAAAAGAATTGCAGTTGCTAGTTGCAATGTAATTCTAGGCAAGAAGGTGTTTGATTTGGTCTTAGCTAACCAGATGACCAAGGGAGACGTCCTTAGTGTTGCTAAAATTGCAGGAATAAGCGGAGCAAAGCACACAAGCACCCTAATTCCACTTTGTCATAACATAACCCTGACGCATGTACGAGTCGATCTTCATTTGAATCCCAAAAATTACAGTGTGGATATTGAAGGAGAAGCTGCATCAACAGGTAAAACAGGAGTTGAAATGGAAGCAATGACAGCAGTGACCATCGCTGGCCTTACTGTCTATGATATGTGCAAAGCAGCTTCAAAAGATATACAAATCACAAATGTGCGACTTGAAAGCAAAACTGGTGGAAAGAGTGGACAATGGTCTAGGGAGGAGTAAAAGCTACCTTGTAAAGGTACATGACTTATTTTCCTCATCCTGAATGTTTGAGTCAATTGATTTGATGCACATTTTCAAGTAATTCTGGTTTGAACCATCAATTTCAAATTTTTGAACAAGTCTAAGAAAACCAGATATGTTCCGATCTATTTGGAAGAAGTACTTCTCTAGGTTCTCCTTCAATTTTGAATGAAGAAGAAAGAGAGGATGGAAAAGGGGGCTGCATGCATTCTTCACTAGTCGATGCACGACGACAACTGAAACGATGGTTGGGCTCACTAGGTTGAAGGAGAGGATGGAAAAGAAAGACTGGAGAGAGGCCACTTCGATTTATATTATAATTAAATATTTTGCCAAATCAACTAGTTAAGTCATCCATTTAAATGCTACATCATCTTACCATTAGTCAACAATAGTCAAAGTAGCATTAGGGACTATTGAACTATTTTTCAAACCTCGAGAGACTAAAATGTTCGTTTTGAAACTTTAGGGACCAAATAGATATCAACTTTAAACCTCATGGACCAAAAATGTATTTTCCCAAAAAAAAATCGTAAGGACCAAAAGTGTTTTTGATCAAAGTAGCCTCAGGGACCCCAAAAGCGTATCTTGTCAAAGTAGCCTCAAAGGCCAAAAGTGTATTATGTCAAAGTAGCCTCAATGATTATATAGGTTGATCTTTTTGTAACCAAAACTTGCACTTCTGATTAGCTGTTACCCACCCGAGCTATCACTAGAGTCGTCCTTTGTCAAAGCCATCAATGTACTTGGCTCTTAGACAACCCTCTGACTTCTGATTAACCATTATGAACCAACCATTACTAAATTTACTATCAATCATAGCTTTTTAATATGATCAATAAGCTAATTTAATAGCTTGGCCAATGGAAACATAATTTGACATTTAATCGATTTTAGAGTTCATAAATTGATTATCATAATCAATCCTTCAAATTACACCTCAGACTTAATTTGGTTTAAATTAAATAAAAAACGGATTTTACATGAAGCCATGCAAGACCATGCATGACTTTTAGCTACATAAGACCATGCATGGCTAGAAGCCATGCAATCTCCTAAAACCAACAAAACCCACTTGGGCTTTATCTTTAAGTGAGGGGTTGACCCTCCTTTCTGTTTTATTGTGAAGAACGACTCGTTTGGGCTATTTTATGTGAGGGGTCGGCAACCCTTTTCTTTCTCAAATAGGGCAATCCTTACCTTTTGCATATACTCTTCTTACCTCAAATGAGCCAAGCTCACTAAACTTGTTCTTCGAGCTTCATACTGTCAATTCTTATTGGACTTAATTGAAATTAGAGTTTATACTACATATTGGGCTCTTAATAATCACTAATTATTGTCGTCGTAATTCTGGTCTTAATTTAACTAGGTTCGAATTTAGCCTCTATAGCTGCCCCTCTCTTGAGCTAAGCTCAGTTTATCTTTCAGCTTGAGCTTAGCTCAAGAGCCCTTTTTCAACTGCTTGACTTGCTTACTCAATCTTGGCAATTTCATCGTTTCTCGTGCCAAATTTCCTTATGAAAGGCCTTTATCTTGTCATTACCACACTTCACTTTTCACCATTCTTCCATCCATCTCAAGGTAAAATTTCTGTATAGCCTATCCTCGTTCATGGAGAACACTCAAGCATTAGATGAGGATCCATCTAACCTCACTTGGCATGAAGTGACTTTTTTACCCTTTAATTTTTAATTATGGAGTTAGGCTCTCTTTTCGTCCTTTCATCCAACAATTTTTAGCCTATGTGAATGTGGCAACCTTGCAATTATTTCTCAATTCATATTTGTGTATTCTTAGGTTACTACATTCTCTGGCTTCAGTTAGGGAATTTAAATCCCATTTCTGTGGAGGAATTTACGTCCCCATACAGTTAAGAAAATAAAATCAAAATAAAATCGTCCTTTGATTTCTATTACCTCAGTGTTTGCCAAAGAAAATTCCATTGTTCTGTGCCCTACCGCTACAATGGGGAGGAAAAAGTAGTGGCCTTTTATTAGTGACGATTAGCTTGCCTCAGATAGTGGGGGTCCCCTTCTCTAAGTTTGACTGAGTCTAGGACCCAAAATTGAATGATGAGGTGGAATATCTAAGGAGAAGCAGTTCAAGATTGAGCGAGGAGGTGGAAGATTTTAGGCAAAACCACATCCGTCGTGAAAAGCTTAATTGAATTTCAGTTGTTTATGCTGAGGCTTCCACCCTGCATTCTAATGCCCAATGATCTTTAGCATCGCTCCAATCTCGATATGAGGCTTCCCAAAATTTGGAAAGCAAGTCGGAGAAGAAGTTGCTTGACGTTGAAGCAAAATTGCAAGAAGCTCAAGCCAAACTATAAGATGCTAAATATTTGGTTGAGAGTTCTGAAAAAATAGAAGCCTACCGCAAAATAGAGGACAATTGCCTGCAGGACGAAGTTATGTTGGTTGTGGGTGTTGCTCGAACAAAATGCCCGAACATTGACTTCAACATAGTTATGTCCAAAGTCAATGCTTATTGGTAATAATTGTTTCCTGGGTATTTGATGCCGAAATACACCTAGATGCCATGAACCTTGGAGAAACCATTAAAAAGTAAATACGACATCTAGTTAAATTAGTAAGTTATTACAACTCTGCATTATTTATAATCAGTTCAAAATTGTCATTATGAGGAGAGAAAGTTACTGATGCAGATGTGTTAGAGAAGATATTTTTTTTCCTTTCATGTCTCATATATGCTTATGCAGCAACAATAGCGAGAGAACTGTTTTAAAAAGTTTTATGGTTTTATTTCATGTCTCCTTGCGTCTAAACAAAATAACGAGTTATTGATGAAAAATCAGTAATCTCGATCGACCGAAGCAACACCATTCCCTAAAGTGAATGCTGCGAGTTTTAATAATCATGGTCAAGATCGTGGTAGAGGAAGAAATAATTATTCTTTTCGTTGTGGTCGTTATAATCATTCAAATTTCAAGAGAATCACATGAAATGATGATTCTAAAGGAAAAACTCCACTAGATAAGAGTTCAAGAAGTGTTGAACTTAAATGCTTTCAATGCGGAATGGCTGGGCATTGGGCACGTATCTGTCGTATGTCAAAACACTTAGTTGATGATATATTTGACCCATCCAATATGACAAATTTGGATGTTAAAGATTGAATCTCTAAAAAAAAATCAGCACAGCTGATGGAATAACAAGTGCTTCTTTCGATTTATCTTTCATGTTCTTTTGAGCTAAGGTTGAACTTTTATATTTCGAGTCCTGTTTTTCTTATTGTTGTTTAATGAAGAAGCAGGAATAGTTTTCATATGGTACTAAAAAATGAACCTCTTAATACGTTGAAGTAGTTGATAATTATTGCGGATGTTTTATGAACATCTCAATCCTGTATCAAATGCTTAGGATGTAAATTCTCTAGCATTATCAAAACGAATGATCTTAATTGTATAATCAAGAAATTGTATTCTTAATTATTTGAGTAACCTTGCATGCAAATGCAAGGTGTTGACTTGATAATAAGCATATGTGTGACCATGTACTAGATGCATCTGTTACTACCATCAAATAATATTTTGATTTCCCAAAACCTTTAATTAAGTTTGAAGAATCTGATATTGTATTGACTTTTGCTTTCAGCATTGTCAATTTGGCAAAATAGTTAATTGAGGTTATAAAATGTTTATAATAATTATCAAATACTTCAACGTACAAAGATACTCATATTTTGGTAACCCAACATATGAAAATTGACTATGTTTCTTCATTAAACAAAATAATTACAATAAGAGAAACAAAACTTGAAATATAAACGTCCAACCTTAGCTAAAAATAACATGAAAGATAGATTCTTAAAAAAAACATTAATTCTGCATATTATCAAAATCGAAAGGAGCATTTGCTTTCATGTGTTGATTTTCTCTTTGGGAGATTCGAAGAAATTCACCACATCCAAATTTGTCATATTGGATGGGAGGGGTTTTTTATTGTTAGATATTCATGGTTTTTGCCTTTTCTTGATTGGTTGAAGTTAATGTTGGAGTATTTTGTTCGAACAACGCCTACGACCAACGTAACTCTACATTGGAGGCAATCATTTTATTTTTTATTTTTTATTTTTTATTTTTTATTTTTTATTTTTTATTTTTTATTCGTGAGTGTCCGGGCCAGCTTATGCGCGCACCTCGACTAATCTCACGGGACGACCCACCTGACCCTACAACATTTGGTTGTCAAGGAAACTCATAGGAAATTAATTTCTAGATAGGTGGCCACCATGGATTGAACCCTTGACTTCTTAGTCATTTATTAAGACTATGGGCAATCATTCTCTATTTGGCAGCAGGATTCCATTTTTTTGAACTCTCAACCAAATGTTAAGCATTTGATGGTTTGGTTTGAGCTTCTTGCAGTTTTGTTCAACGTCGAGCAGTTGAAAAAGAGCTCTCGAGCGAAGCTCAAGCTGAAAACTAAACCGAGCTCAGCTCAAGAAAGGGACAAGAAAGGGACAACTGTAGAGGGTAAATACCAACTTGGTTAAATTTAAACCAAAATTAGGGTGATGATAATTGGTGATTATTGAGAGCCTAATATGATTAGTATAAACTCCAATTTCAATTAGGCTCAATAAGAATTAACACCATGAAGTTTGGAGGATGACCCTAGTGAGCTCCATTTGAAGAATAGTATATGACCAAACCCATTGATAAGTGGTCAAACTAAGAGGTAGAGGTTGGTAATTGCCAACCCCAAAAATGAGAGAATTAGCCAAATAGTAACTCTTTTGAAGAGGGGTCGGCACATGAAAGGTTGACCTGTGTCAATCGTGTAAGTTTGAGGTGTAATTTGAAGGGTTGATTTTGAGGTAATCAATTTTTAAACTCCAAAATTGATTTAATGCTACATCACATCTCCATTAGCCAAGCTATTATATTGAAGAGCTATGATTAAATAGTAAACTTAGTAGCAATTGGTTAACAGCTATTAACCAAACCTTCTCAAAGGGTTGTTCAAGAGCCGAGCACATTGATGGCTTGGACGAGTAACAACTCTAGTGATAGCTTGAGTGTGTAATAGCTGATCATAATTTCGGGAGTCACTTTGAAGTGGAAAAGTCATCCAAGGTTTGGTTACGAAAGGATTGACCTATATAATCATTGATCTATGGCTGAAGAAAGGTATGCCAAAACACAAACTTATTTTTTTTTCTATTGAGCTATTTCACAAATCCGGTCCTAACTTGAGTGTCGGAGTGTACGTAGCTCAACACCATGCTGGTGTTTAGAGTTGCTTGTTTTGCATTGCAGGATTTTGGGGCCATTCTCCTTGGCAATACAAATCTACCGTTAGTGCACAATCTTAATAGATGAAAGTCTAAATATCAAATGATTAAATAGAGGGGTAGAGTACACCAACATATAAATGCAAACAATTTCTCCTGTTCTCTCTGTTGATGCACCTCATTCTAACAACCTCTTTTTTCTTTTTTTAATTATTTTCTCTTTCAGAAACCGAATAGGCACCAGGTTGATTCCTTGGCCAACTGCTGAAGAATTGTCAAAGCAATGTTGGGTTTTAGTTGTTTCTTGGATAGTGAGCCCTTTGAAGGGTTAGAACTTCGCTAAGTAATAAAAGAAGAGGCCTTTTGTGAAAGGCTGAGGAGGAAACCGGAAGAGACAAGCTCGAACTCTTCTTTAAATGGTTTGTTTTGTGTTTTTGAATTGCAAATAGGAGCTGCTTGGGTTGTTTGGAATCAACAGGAGGCAGCACAGGAAGATTATGTTGTATCATGCAACCCTCTATTATATTCCGTTTGTTTAGAATACACTGGAAGAGTCCTAGTTAGGGATACATTAAGATTATTAGTAGGATATTATTAAGGACATAAGGCTCAGTAACTAGGAGTGCTGTGGTCCTTAGAGATGTGTGAAGATTTTGGTAGGAATTTCCATTGTTGGAACTTGGAGAGAGAGAGCCCTCTCAAAAGCTATTGGTAGATTGTACCTTCTTGAAAGGCTTTCGAGAGGGTTGTTTCTCTCCCAAATTCTCACAATGAAAATTACTACAAAATCTCCACACCTCTCACATACACATCTCTTTGTCACTGTACTTTTACCTGAAAGAAGTCAAGAGAAAGGATCATGGGCTTTGTCTATTATTCCTCTTCCTATAATGAAAGCCAATTGATTATCAAATATGATCTTGTTGAACACCTGTTTTAGCTTGTTTCCTAGAACCTCGCAAACATTCATCTATAACACATACCTTTAGACGGTTATCTTATAGGATTAAGACTATGATCATATCACTTTATCCACTGGTTGAATTTTCTATTACATACATAAATATATATAATTTGTTTCTAATTTGTTTCTAAACTTGAGTATCACTTAACTAGTTACAACATATATCTCTGACCAAGAATTTACATGTTTGAATTCTCCCAACATACATGTTATTCAACTCGAGTAAAAAAGTAAAGATACAATTCCCCAATACCTTTGATAAGAAAATGTAAGCAAGTCATTCTATTCGAGTGCTTTTAGTTGAATGCATTTGTGTATGGCCGTTTCTTTCCTTCTATTTTGTGAAGTTATCAGTTTTACATTCTTTTCCATGATTACTCTTGAACTCGTGTGTAACCTATTCGATATTGGCTGGAAATGGGTTTGAAGATTCAAGATTAGCTTTTATTTTGAACTAGGGTTATTTTCTATTTGATGTTTGTATCAATTCCCATGTTATCCATATTCATAGTTAATGCAATGGAGCTATGATCAAATTTGGAGCAAACAAGAGGATGCATTTGGATTATGATGTATTTGGGCATTTCACAGAAGGAATCATTATCAATGAAGGGATCCTAATTTTTTCTCCAATTTGGAAATAACAATATCCTCCCAAGCAGAAAGCAGTCATGAAAATTTAGGACAGGTTTGGAGGGAGGGATTTTGCGGCAGTTAAAATCACGTTTGTTAGGAATCAATCTTGAACACGATTTTAATCACTCAAAAATAATTTAATTTTTGTGTAAATTAATTTTGAATGATTAAAGACATCTTTGAGAGTGATTTTTAACATAACAAAAGTGATCAATATCATTTTTTTTTTTATCACTGATCTAAGTTCACTTTAGTGGTGATCAATATCACTCTTAAACATGTCTTTGGTCTCAATTTTTTAAATTTTTTGTTATTACTTTTTGTTTCCATTATAAAGTAATAAGGATCGGGTGCTACACAAGTTTTAGTTGGACCTACCCCTATTACACGATCCAAAGGTTAAGGAAGATTCAACCAACGTTCATTCTTTTGTCTACGGAATTGGATAGGCTCTGTTCAACCTTCATTTCATGTGTTACAACCTAATTTGAGAACCATTTGGAACTTTGGATGTTAAGGCTTGCAATATTGAAGTTGAGTATGGAGTTATCATTAATAACACTTGTGTTTGGCAAGTAATTTGAACATCTATTAGTTTCATAAACTTTTGATTGTATTTTAAGAACACCTCTAAATTTAAATTTCAGTGTAGACGTGTAACGGTGGAAAAGTTCTCATTATTTTATATGTATTTTAGTATTTTTTTAAAAAAATAAATGAATAAGTCGGAGACATATAGATACAAAATTAAAAGTTATATAACATATAATTAATTTTTTTTTGAAATATATAAAGCTCATAATGTAAAATTAAGTTTTTTTTTTTTAAATTTATTAAATAAAATAAAATTAAAAGTTGATGAACTTATTAAACTTATTTTAAAATTTAGAGATAGTGATCCTCGTAAACAAAAGTGTTTGCTTACATTTTTTTTTTCTTTTTTTTGACATAATTTAAAACATAAGTGAAGAGCATTATTCTTCGAAGATTTTAGTAAAAGAAGACGGCAAATAAATGTCAAATTCAATTATTATTTCCAATTCCTTGAGAAGGTGGAGAAAATCACGGATTTTTGGATATTTATTAAAAAGTTTGTGCCGAATGTGTGATGTGATGGCTTCCACTTTTAGGTTTTTATTGCATTTTGCTGTGATTGATACGAGATTGGAGGAAAAAGATTTTATTTCATTTTTTAATATTTTACTATTACTATTTTAATTTTTATCTTTAACTTGGGTTGAGTTAAAGTTGGAGTGAATTTTTAACTCAATTCATTATTTGGCTTACCAATTTCATAAGTAAGTATTAAATAATTTAATTTTAGGTGTGTTTAGAATGAATTTTAGAGTATTTTTAATTTAAAAAATAAGTTATTTTGAAAAAATTTGGAGTGTTTGACTACCACTCAAAATAGATTTTGAGATGTATTTTAAACAATTTTTATCAAAAGAGTGTAAATAAAAATGAGCTTTTTGAAGAGTACTTTTTTCTTAAGTTAATCCAAACGAGTCTTTCATCAATTTCAACAAACTTCATATTCTTCTCATTCTCTCTCTCCTTCAAATGTTTTTAATGAGTCCATCTGTCAGCCACCACTAGCAGATGACATGCTTCGACAATCACCTTTGATGCCCAACTCTATCAACAACCATTGTTGTGCCTCACTCTAGAGACATGCTTCGTCAACCACCTATGACGACCAAATTTTGACAACCACCTCCAATGATCATCACCTCCAACAATCATGTACAAGTACAACAACCACCTCTAACGTCCAACTTTATGCGACTACCACTTTTAGTGGCTAACTTCGATGATCACCTCTGGTGACAAATTCGACCACCAAATTTATTAATCTTCTAAAAATAAATAAATAAATAAAATAAAGAAAGAAAGAAAGAAAAAAAAACCTGCTCAGTGAAAGTGTTTTTAAATTCAAAATTGAAATGATTAGTACATAGTCTTTAATAGTTGTCTTATATAGTAATTTAACAT
Source organism: Citrullus mucosospermus (assembly GCA_030954485.1). Classification (NCBI taxonomy): domain Eukaryota; kingdom Viridiplantae; phylum Streptophyta; class Magnoliopsida; order Cucurbitales; family Cucurbitaceae; genus Citrullus; species Citrullus mucosospermus. The sequence goes on along the minus strand of CM062063.1, from coordinate 8,630,850 downwards.
TAATAAAAACATTTTAAGCATATAGGCAACCCAAACAAACTTATGTTGTAACGATTGAGTAGTAGGGGCACATGAATGAATAAACCAATATTATATTCGAATGAGAAGAATCTTGAGGATATGAAAATATAGTTAAGAAAAGTTCAAAAGAATTGAAAGTTCTTGCCTATACCAAAAATGTATAATTTCCTTTTCGATGGCTTAATCATAAAAACTCCAAAGTTAAGTGTGTTTAACTTGGGTAATTCTACGTTGGGTTGGGTAATCTCGTGGAAATTTTTCTAAGGAACACGTGAGTGAATATAAAGCATGCTGAAAGAACACGAATAAGTTTGTGGAGACAATCTTTACCCTTGGAAGGATTTCAATTAAAACAAATAGAAAGTATTGCTAGGTCGCAAGAGATGTAGGGAAATGCATGAGCGATTTAATGTTAAATCCAATTTTCGAATTTGGAATTGGGGCGTTACATGTATATAAAAAATACACTTTTAAAGAAAATGTAACAAGAAAACATTTGTATTTTTATTTAATATACTTTTTTATAGTAAGTCTTTAAATGTAAGTGGATTTTTAAACAACATTTCACTGCCTATGTGAAAGTTCAACCACATGTAGATACTACTATGACTACACTGTTTGAGGCTATCCACTTCTTTGTTCAACACCCGATGATTCTACTAACATGGCTAAATTAGGTCTTGTCACCGTTCTGATATCACTTATTAGGGATGATAGACCTCTAAATATCTCCATAATGGTATGATATTGTCCACTTTGGTATAAACTCTCATAACTTTACTTTTGGTTTCATCCAAAATGCTTCATACAATTGTGACTTTACTTTCAAGTTACATGAAATAACATTTGAATTTAGTTTATTGGACTGTGAGTTATGCAATACTAAAAGTTAAAATAAAATAACATTTATTTTATTGATAAATAAAATATTTACAGAAATACAAACCATGAGTTCAGGGCATAAAACATAACTAGTTTAAGGCTCAATTTTAACATTTTTATAAATTTGATGGTTCAATTTTCACAATTGAAAGTTCGAGGGTATAACTGCAACTTTTCTTCAACAAACAAATTTGTTTACTAATTCATCCAACTTTTTATTTTTTTTATTTTTTTTTAATGTTGCTTGAAGAGAAAATATGCCAAAGGATTCGTAGTTTCATTTCTAATAAGGGTGAGCATGATAGATTAAAAAATTGAGCTAACCAATTAATATAGACCGAATCGACATCGGTTTGTCGGGGAGTAATGGTGGCTATTAGTGTTGGTTTGCATAAAATGCAAATTGACCATCGATCCATCGGTGGCTGTCATTATGGTAAAAAGTCAATTGACCGATTGATTTAAACCATGAATCTCTTAATCCTTAGCATATATAATAGTTACACAAATTTTCTTTTATTACTCAACTAAATTATATTTAAATTTTTTTTTTTAAAAAAAAAGTAAATGAAAAAAATACAAGAAATGAAAAATAAAATATAGCTGTCAAACAAATTTTGGTAAACAAAAATAGTCACAAAACATATTCAATCTGGTAAGAAAACATGAAACATAAACGTTTGTAAAGGTGCAAATATAATTTTAAAATAGATTATGGGATGAGTATTGAAAACTTTAAAATGAAAGAAAAAAAGAAACTAATTAATATGTTGGTGACAAAATGTGGATCGTAACCCGTTCTTATATTGTCCATATTCCACAAAAACAAATAAATAAATAAGAAAAAAAAAATTAAAAAATCCGACACACAAAGTTTGGGACTTAGGAGTTTGGATGTACCCACCAACATGTGCATGTGCTTTCCTCAACATCACCAACTTTATACAAATAATAAATAAAAACAAACTGCTTTCTTGTTTTTCTTTTTCACTTTCTTGTTCATTAACTCTTCGATATTTGTTTCCTTTAAATCTTTAAAGCTTCCTATACTTTATTTCAATCCCATCTTCAAATATTTTGTTTTTATTACAACATGAAGAATTAGAAAATAGAATAGAGTTTAGCCAAACACTTTTTTTTTTTTTTTTTTTTTTTTTTTTTTTTTTACTTTAAGTATAGAGAATCAGAGATTTTAATTTCTCACTTCAAATAAAGGTGTAGATATTAATTATTTGTTGACTTATACCCATTTTAGCTCAAAAATAGCTATTGTGCTCTAATTTTCTTTAGTCATTTAGAATGATATTCATCTCATTTATTCATGAGATAAATGAATTGAAAGATTTTTTTTTTTTTTTTTTTAATTCGAAGATTTGAAAATTTTAATTTCTTAAAAGTATATATCTTTAACCAATTGAGTCGCTTGATTGACCATTATCTATATGGAAAAGTTGTTTGGAGTGAGGTTTTATTATAATTACTTTTCAAAACTATAATATTTTTTCAATTTTTCCTTATAGGGTTAAAAGCAAGTTTCTAATAAAATAAACATAAAAGTTGTCAATAAAATAAGGTTTATTATTAATATTAGGTTAACTTACAAATTTAGTCCATGAACTTTCACAAGTATCTAATAAGTTTCTAAATTTTCAATTTTTGTAACTAATAAGAGTTTTTAAACTTTCGATTTTGTGTCTAATACGTAATTGATCTAATTGAAAAAGAATCACAAGCTTGTTTTAAATACAAAATTTCATCTCTATGTATGATGGATTTATCAAATTTACAAAAATTATGATATTGAATTAGTGAGGAATCTATTATTGAATAGTGTTGGAAGAAGTTATTAGATCCAAAGATAAAATTTGGGGATTAAAATGGTAAGTGTCAATGAGATATTTAAGAGAAGAAGGGAGATTTGTGATTAAAGCTTTTTCCCAATTCATTCATGCAATTTTGTGTGTAAACATCTCAACATGAGACAAGGACACACACATCTCATATCATCTCTTCTCTTCATTTCATGTGGAATGCAACCCTTTTGTGGGACCATGTGCTTTTATTAATAAAATGTCATTTTTATTATTATTATTATTTTTTTTTTTAATTTTTCCTTTCTAAAGAGTATATATATATTTATTAGTGGGGTCATTTTTGGTGGAATTGAATAAAAAAAAAAAAAAAAAAGAATTGTTTGTAAATCATGAGACCACCGCAGCAACAAAAAAATGAGGTGCATTACATTTTGCAATTGTGAGTCCCACTCGACAATTACCCATCATCTCTCTCTCTTTTCCTTTCCATTATAATCTTCTCCCAAAATCAAATCTCATTTTAATTTCTCAATCAATAATGGAATGGAATAATCTCCTCCTCCTCCTCCTCCTCCTCTTTTTCTTCTTCTTCTCCGCCGCCACATCGGAGTTTCAAACCTTAACTCTCCGCCCTCTTCCAAACCCTTCTCCCCTTCCCCTTTTCTCACATTCTGAATCCCTCGAATCCACCGCTGGCCTCACGCTTGAGCTCCACCATTTGGATTCACTCTCTCCCAACAAAACCCCCACTCATCTCTTCACTCTCAGACTCCACCGCGATGCCCTCCGTGTCCACGCGCTCACCTCTCTCGCTGCACGCGCCGGCTTCAGCAGCTCCGTCATCTCCGGTCTCGCCCAAGGCAGCGGCGAGTACTTCACCCGCCTCGGCGTCGGAACCCCTCCTAGATATCTCTACATGGTCCTCGACACTGGTAGCGACATCGTTTGGCTCCAATGCTCCCCTTGCCGTAAATGCTACTCCCAATCTGACCCCATTTTCAACCCTTCCAAATCCAAATCCTTCGCCGGAATCCCTTGCTCCTCCCCTCTCTGCCGCCGCCTCGATTCCTCCGGCTGTAGCACTCGCCGCCACTCCTGCCTCTACCAAGTCTCCTACGGCGACGGCTCCTTCACCACTGGCGATTTCGCCACCGAAACCCTCACTTTTCGTGGCAATAAAATCGCTAGAGTCGCCCTCGGCTGCGGCCACCACAATGAGGGATTGTTCGTCGGAGCCGCCGGTTTGTTGGGCTTGGGTCGAGGCCGGTTGTCTTTCCCTTCCCAAACTGGAATCCGGTTCAATCACAAATTCTCTTATTGTTTAGTCGACCGGTCCGCTTCCTCTAAACCGTCCTCCATGGTTTTCGGCGATGCGGCGATTTCTCGACTTGCCCGGTTCACTCCTCTGATTCGGAACCCGAAATTAGAGACGTTTTATTACGTTGAACTTATCGGAATCAGCGTCGGCGGAGTCCGAGTCCGTGGCATTTCCCCCGCACTCTTCAAGCTCGATTCGGCCGGCAACGGTGGCGTCATCATCGATTCCGGTACGTCCGTGACTCGTCTGACTCGACCGGCTTACACGGCTCTCCGCGACGCTTTCCGGGCCAGAGCGGCGCATTTGAAAAGAGGGCCGGAGTTTTCGTTGTTCGATACATGTTACGACTTGTCGGGTCAATCGGCGGTGAAGGTGCCGACGGTAGTGTTGCATTTTCGGGGAGCCGACATGTCGTTGCCGGCAACGAATTATTTGATTCCGGTAGACGACAATGGGAGCTTTTGCTTTGCGTTTGCGGGTACTATTTCTGGGTTGTCGATTATTGGGAATATTCAACAGCAAGGATTTCGGGTCGTGTACGATTTGGCGGGTTCCCGGATCGGGTTTTCTCCACGTGGATGCACGTGATTGCTGACTTTGAGATAGATTTGTGACATTTGTCTTCTTCACAGGAATAACAAAAAAAAAAAAAAAAGAAAAAAAAAGGATAATTAAACAGGAAAATTATTAATTTTCGTGATGAAGATTGAGATTTTCTTATGGGTTGTTTTTCACTGTGTATTGTATTTATTATCTATTTAAAGAAATTAAAGCCTCTAACTTAGAGGTGATTTGGTTTGTTTTAAAGTTAATGATTTGGGCATGTGTAATTGTGCCCTTTTTTTTCATAGTGGAATACTAAGTCAACTTAAGGGTTCAATTTTATGTGTGTGTTATGATGGATTAATAAGAAAAATATTGTTGTTTTAAAAGAAAATTGCACAAAATAAGTACCTTTGCTTTTTTTTTGTCCATATCCCACCAAAAAAGAAATAATTAAAAAAAAAAAAAAGAAAATCCCACCACATAAAGTTTAGGACTTGGGAGTTTAAATGTACCATTGTACCCATCTCCAATTCCCTAGATTTTTGGCAATTCCAAGGGTTTTTCCAAATAATCAAGTTTGTTGAAAAGGGCCCCACCAACATGTGCATGTGCTTTCCTCAACATCACCAACTTTATTGAAATAATAAATAAAAACAAACTGTTTTCTTCTCTTTCTTTTTCCCTTTTTTGTCCATACACTTCAATATTTCTTTTCTCTAAATCTTTAAAGTTTCATATACTTTATTTCAATCTCATCTTCAAATATTTTGTTTTTAGTACCACACCAATTGTACTAAAAACAATTTTAAATCTTAATATATATATATATATTTTAACATTTCCGTTCGCATCTTGTGTGGAAATATTTTATTGTACGAAAATTATCATGATTATTTAATTAATTTTGATAAAAATTAACTTTGAATAATTTAATTAAGATTTACTTAAAGTATGGAAATTAAAATTGGACAATTGAAAGTAACTAAGTGAAATAAAAATAATAAATTTAGTTTTTGAAAGATGACTAAATTGTTTTCATGATCTATTCGATCCACCCTTGTTGAAAGATTTAGGGCGTCAAGACCCAATTATTTTTTAAGTTGGGTTGATTAAAGAAAGTGTAGTAAACTTCTCACGTTTAATTTGTTTTCTCTACTTTGTATTTTTTGTTTTTGCAATTTAAAATTCTAATACTGTTTGATTCTTTATTTGTATTTTGCTTCATATTTCACATTAATAATACTTATTAAGAACCAAAAAGCCAATGAAATAGACAGTCGTTGGTTGTGTAAAAATTTAGAATATAGAGGATTAGAAATTTGTGAAGTATATTGATGCCAAAAACTTAGTTTAACACAAGTGCACGTATCAAATTATAGTATTCAAATTCTCTAAAAGTTATTTTTTAAACTAGAGTTTTAGCTTCTAATTTCCTTTCATTTTTACTACTTAAGTTAGAGTTGAAGCTTATTGTCATTTTGGTATTAAACAAATACATATTATAACAAAAAATTTATAAGTATTTTGTAATTTGTTGTCGGCTAATTGCTTTAAATGACAAAAGTACTAAAAATATTTTCGAATAATATAACAAATGTCATTAACCATTAATGATAGACAGTGATAAACTACTATCATCTATCGTTGTTAAAGTCTATCAATGTATATTATTAATAGACAACGATATTTTGCTATATTTGTAAATATTTTGACTCATTTTGTTATATTTGAAAACATCCATTTTTTACATAGAAATTTACAATATACATCTAAATGATGTCTTACATTATAGAAAAGATGATTAAAAAAAATTGTCAATTATAGTCTAATTAAGTCACAATCAATATTTCATTAATTATTTATAACAATTTCTATCAATTTCCATAAAGTTTACAAAATTTCCATCACCATATATCCATAAAAATGGGACCTCGATATTTGAAGGAGTTAGGAATAGTATAGCGGAAGCAATTGAAATTTAAACCACTCTAATTCCATTAATTTTGAGGATTAAACATGCATGTTCTAAAAATCGAAAAACAAAGTTTAGAACCTTACTTGTTGTACCTCAAAAGTGAAGCAATCTACTCCAAGTATCACGAACACTTTGTGGACTACCACAAGAGTATTGCTCGTTATTCTCTGGCCTTATAATGGATTGTGGGATCCAAGTCTTGGTGAATTTGGAGCAAATCTGAGAGAAAAGAGTGTTTTTGGAGAGTTTTGATATTCTTGAATTTTCAAAAACTCAACTAGAAACTCAACCCCAATTCGAGCAAATTTTCTCCTATATGAAGAAAAACTTCGGTTGATCTCATTAGCTATGGAATCGACATCTATTAAGATGATTAAGGCATTCAATTAAGAGTTGGAAGCTAAGAAGATGAGGTGGGTTTTAAAAACACCACCTCCTTCTTTCCATGCAAAATTGGACATTTTCTATTTTTAATTAATTTAAATAATAATTAATTAAACAATTTAATTAATTATATGAAATTAATATTAAATATTAAAATATTAAATTAATAATTTCTTCACATGTCCCGTCATTTTCTGACTCGTTGAATCTCTATTCATCCCATTGATATTTAAATCATATTTAAATATTCTCAACTTTCCAATTTCATCTAGTTCGCAATTAAATAAACTTAAAATTTGCTCCTTAACCAAATTTGAACATTTTCAAATTCTTTCATCATACTATTCTAAGGAATAGTCCATGAGCCAACAAGGGGACCTAATGGACCTACAGATCATGAACTCCAACGATCCGAAATTGACCGATTAAACTCTTTAACCAAGTTAATTAACATTTGTTAACTACCGGGACTCTCCACTATAGCCCAATAGTTGCACTCTCCTCACTGTAGATATATTTTTGTCCACTTGATAGAACCATGATTAGTAAGTCGGTTCTTCACAAGTTGTTCGTAATTACAATTGGGTCAAAGTTACCGTTTTACCCCTTTAATTACATCTTGTTCCTTAAGTCCCACTGATCCTCTAATGAATAATTGGTTTGTGATCCAACCAACAAACCGAGTCCCTCTCGGGCCAATAAGAGGGTGGGGCACCTTGTTCAAAATCCGGAGTTAGTACTCAAGGGAACAACTTCTCTACTAACCTTAGATAAGGTAGGAGCAAATTCCATCTTGCAGGACTATGTCCCCAGCTATATGCCTAGTCTTATCCCTAAAATGAGGGACTTATTGAGTCGGCAAAGCAAACTCGGGCCATTCTCACCTATACAGATTAAAGGATAATCTCAAACAAACATGAGTTCATAGTTAGCTCAAGATTAAGATCGAGTTACCTAGGTCATCAAGTTGAAATAATCAGTTTTAAAAATAAATGGTGTTATAAAGTAAAAGTGATTATTTCATGATCCGGTCTTATGTAAACTCATTGCATAGGATGCCCCCACTCACATGTCTCTATATGAACTATATAGGATCACATTGTTTGTATCAAATACAAAATAGGTCGCATCCATAGTGTTCCGAGGATAAGGTACCCAACCTTATACCTATACTAGATCGTTTTGGCTATCACTTAAACTTGATTCACTTTTATGTCCAAACACAAAATCTAAGTGTTCATAACATAATCAGGAGTTCTTAGTTTATTGGATTTAGAGTTACAATAGAAACAATTCATATATTCAATAACATTTTTATTGAATAAATTTTGATAACAACTTTATTGAAAATATGTACAAAGTTTACAAATCACGAGTTTTAGGATATAAAATCCAACAATATTTTCATCGACATTGATATTTCAAACTTTAGTTTGTGTCTATACTTTAACTTTTAAAATTTTGTATGTTCATTTTTAATAAATGTAAAAAAAAAAAAAAGAAAAAAAAAAGAAAAAAAAAACGATTTAATTACTAACTATATCAATATACTATATTAGTCTATTGTTACATTTGGACCCACATAATTTTTGGTGAATTTTTCTTCAATACATATTTAACCCTAAATGTTAACCATAACATAAGAAGCATTGGATTCAGCAAATTAGAATAATTGATAGATGATAAAAAATTGGACTTTAGTTTCAAGTGATTCCAAGCTTGTAATTTACCTCAACCTCACACCTCCAATTTCCAACTCTTTATAAAAGGCAGCCATTTGTGTTGTGAACATATTGAGAGAGAGAAAAGCAAAGCAAAAGCTGAGAAAAACTGAGAGTTGAAGTTATATTCTTCTCTTTGGCTGATAGTGGGAGCCCCATTCTAATTTACTCTTCAACCTACTCATCATACATACTTTAATTTAGTTGGAATATATATATATATATATATTTTTTTTTTTTCTCTTTTTTCTGAAAAACTATTTTAAAGAATTATTGCTAAATAATTGTAAAAAGTAATATTATTCTTATTGTTCATATATTAATCAAACCATTATTTTCTTATTATTTTCTTGTAGTGTAGCTTAGAATTACTCCATTATTTAAACACAACTTCAATTTTCAATTTTCAATATTCAACTTTTGTTCATTTTAATTTTTTTATCTCATTTTTTCGATTATAATTTTAGAAGAAATACCATATTCAAGAAATGTATTCAAATATTAATGGTTAATTTTGATTAAACTTTTCAAAATAAGAATTATATTATGTCACAAGTCTTGATGTATCAAGACTTTAATTATTACAATAAAGCTCAATGACTAAATAATAACAAATTTTAGAGATTAAAAATATTATAATCCAAAGTTTAGTATCCAAATTCATACTTTCTTCGTGGTTTTTAATTGGCCTACATTTTGTACATCAAATTTTCATATCTCAATATTGTTTCATTGTTTAATTAACTCTATGAATAAATAAATTTCAAACAGTAATAAATGTATAATTAAGACATGGGTGGCCCTAATAAATATATTAATTATTATTGTGAACTAAACTAAACAAAAATAAATGGTTGTCAAACTTTCAATTGCAATAAATGTATGCACGAATGGGTGAAACTTGAAAGTATGTTTTGTGTCAATCCCTACCATGCACGTATCATTTATTGCGAGTACAAAAGGCTAGCTTTTGTATTAAAAGGCTTCAAGTTTTTTCCCACTTATTATGTTAATGAAATTCGAGTCTTTAACCGATTGATATATACTTAGGTTGAAGATTTAATTTATCTTTTCATATGGGATTTGATGTCCAACTTTATTTTCCTTTTCCAACATATAAAGTATGTGTCGTTTTTCTTCTTTTTAAATTTTGTGATTCATATTTTGAAAGGTTCGATATAATTGGATTTATTCTACTCGAATAATTTATTCTTGTCAATTTACTCTTGAAAAAAAAAATTTCCCCTCTACAACAATTTTTTTACTCATTTGAATACCGAGGTAACGAATAAGTAAATCTTACTAATATTACTCCTTTAATTACTAGGAAAAAAAAAAAAAACAAATCATGTTATTAACAACCCTACACATATTATCTAAGAATGTCCAAATAAAATGAATATAAAATACTTGCGATATTTGCAAAATCATATTCTATTGCATTATTACGTACTATTATGTCATTCTTTAAAATTTTTGAGAACGTATTTATTATTTATTTTTCAAAATTAAAATGGAAAAATGATTTTCCAGCTCGTTCCTACGTGAGTTTAAAGTTGAAGTCGATTAAAATAAGATGTGAACCAACTCGATCTAGAATTGAATTTAATTTGGAATAGGATAAAGAATATTAGATTGGATCTTAGGAAATGTTTTTGAAAAAGAAAAAAAAAAAAAAACCAATATGAACACACATATATGGAGATACATAATAGAGGCCAGGGTGTGTATATATATATTATTGTGTACAATACAATTAAAAAATAAATTCGATAAAAAAAAAATAAATTCGAGAAAAAAAAACTATCTTAAATAGTAAAACTGTTAGAAATATTTACAAATCTAGCAAAATTTCACTATCTATCAGTAATAAACATTAATAAACATCCATCAATGTCGTCTATCACTAATTGATAGTGATAGATGCTAGTAGTTTATTGGTGTCTATCAGTGATATACCTGACATTTTGGTATATTTGTAAATATTTTGACTCATTTTGTTATATTTGGAAACTAACCTAAAAAACTAATGAAAAATGGAAAAAAAATCTAAAAAAATAATAACAAATATACTAAATACATTTGCAAATAAGTAACTATACTGTAGAAAGCAACGAAATGAAAAAGACCTAAAATGAAAATTTGTGGAATAAAATGAGTAGTTAAATTGATATGCTAAAGTCAAGGAATCTTTTGTAGTTGGAATATATTTGGTTTAATATATTTTAAAAATTGAGAATTAAATTTTGAGATTAAATACTATTTTGATTTTTGTGCTTGTGTCTTTAGTTCATTGTGGTTTATATACTTTTAAAATGTTCATTTTGGTCTTACAATTTTAATAGCTAGTAAGCCCATGGATCGAAACCTAAGGACCTCCATCAACATTTAATAAGAAAAGATGTTACGAGAGCGATTACCAAAGAATCTATAGACTAGAGCTCCGAGCTCATTGCATCTGCATTGTTTTTCAAAAGGAAATGGACTACCTTATGAGGATCAAAGGCAAAGTCAACCTTCATATTCACAAAAGGGGTAAGGACATTCTTAATCAATTGACAAGTTATCAAACCTCCCTTAATCACTCCTCCATTAACACTATAAATCCCTCGAGTATAAGACCCAATGGTGCGTAAGTAGGAGGGTGGTATAAATGGGGGTATGTAATAATACTACTTCAACTTTCAAACATATTTGACATAACAACACACTAGTGTGAGAATATGTCTCATAGGTGAGCAAGGAGAAGGTGACTAGGAGTGGCCTCATCACCACATTAATCCAGGTCCATCTAATAGATTAGAATCACACATCAACAATAATATATTCGATTACTTTCTTTAATACAATATGAATTATGCTTAAAGTGTTGTCAATAACAATCCAATTAGTAATTCTCCTTCCTTCATGTGTTGGTCCTAGAATCTATCATTAAGCTAAATCTTCACCATTCATTTCAAAGCTCTCAAATTTCTTTCTATAACTTAGTTCATAAAAAAATACTAACATAATGATACTAAGTCATACAATTAAAGCACAAATTGGCCTAATTTGAGTCCTAAAATAACATTCTTGAAGTATTATCAATAACACTCCAATAAGTTAGCTTTTGAATGTACAGATAGAAATTTAAACATAAGTATAATGTCTTATCTAGTTAAATTATGTTCAAATTGGCAATTTTTGTGACGAAGATTGAATTTTTTACCAAGGTTGTTTTTTTTTAACTGTGCATTGTATTTATTATCTATTTAAAGAAATTAAAGCCTCTAATTTAGAGGTGATTTGGTTTGTTTTAAAGTTGATGATTTGGGCATGTGCATTGTGTCCTTTTTTCATAGTGGAATACTAAGTCACCTAAAGGGTTCAATTTTATGTGTGTGTTATGATCTCAATTTCAATGTATTTTTCATTCCAACTAACTTCCAACTTCATTTCCAGGCTCCTAATTTTTTAGTTCAAATTTAGTAACTTCACTTTATTGCTATTTTAGTCTTTAAAATATATATATAAATATATATATATATATATATATATATATTTAGGTGCAGTGAATGTTCAAATAGAAGAATTTGATCAACTCAACCCAAACCCAAACAATATGATTTAGGTTGGATTGAGTTGAAATAAATAAAAATATTATAAGTTGAATTGGTTCAAAGACTTATTAATTTTATGACTTTTTTGGATAATTTATTCTCAACAACTCTTAAAAGTAATTTTTTAACATTTTGGAAAGAAAATTTTCGTAATATAAATTGAAATCGTTAATCTTGATTCAATATAAGAAGATAATTAAATAAAATTTTACTTATTTTTAGAACAAAAAATTAAATAAATAACCCAAGTAATTGAACCGAACCAACGTAACCTATATATGTCATGGTTGAGTTGGACTCAGTATTTAATAATCGTTATTTGAATTGAAAAAACTTACAACCAAAACAATTAGGTTAAATCTAAAAATCTAACTCAACTTATGAACACGAGTTGCACCCATTTTTGTACAACATGCCCAACAAATTGTCACCGGATAACTTTCTTTTTTTATAAAAAAAATATTCTTCACACAGTTGACATTAACCATGGCAAAAAAAAACTCAACTTAATTTTTTTTTAAAAAAATTGTTTAAATTAACATGAAATCAATTTTATCAAATCTTAAAAATAAAGAAAATTTTTTAAAAACAATTTGTAATTTAGAATCGTATGTAGCATAATTGACAGTGATTGAAAGCAATGTGGTCTCCCTATTACGGACCACCACCATTTTGGCGCCCAATTTTGCTTACTCTTTCCTTGTGAGAGACGCCATGGCCATTCCAACAGAAACCACAGTCCGTCGTTTTATAGGGCACGCATTGGCATTACAATGAAGCGCAATCTCAAACCTTCCGTTTCTAATGGTTCTTCTTCCATTCTTCCCTACTACCTTCTGTTCCTTTATTTTCATTTTTCATGTTTTTGGGTTCCTTTAATTTTGATATATTGCTTTTGCTTCACTCTCGATTCCACTCCATGCTTTCCCCCTTCCATATTTGAAGTATTTTCCAAGTATTTTGTTCTTGAGAGAATCAATTTCGTTTTTTTACCTCATTCTCCCTCTACTGTATTTAAGTTACTATTGTGGTTAAGTTCGAATTCGTTCTCGATGGATTTCATTTCTGGCCGATTATTGATGAACTTAATTCAATTGATGAATGTTTGACGGTGTATTAGTCTTTGCTTTCACCGAATTCTTTGTTGTTCTTAACGTAATTTGGTCGTCATGAGAAGTCTGAAGTGATCTTGTACATACGCCCTGTTAATCATTATTCTGCGGTTCGTTTAACTGCATGTAAAAATTTGGTGGGAGTTTGACCAAAATCCCATGTTGGTATATTGAGGCAAAGATCATTGGTATGTTGAGGGACAACATCTTCATTCGTACTAGAGCTTTACGGTGAAAAACTAAAAACAAAGCCACGAGGGCATAAACTGAAGTGAACAATATCATTTCATCGCGGAGTATTAAATTCATCTTTATGTATCAAGTATCAACCTCAAATTCGTGCTTGGGCATATGCATATTGATATTTTTACCTGACTTTTTTCTTTTTTGGTTAAAAATGATGTATGTGTAGTTTTACAAGTTGTAAGAAAGATTTTTTTCCCCTCCCTGCTCTCTTGTTGTCTATGGCATTCATTTGAGGTTTCGTGCTGCTTTTCGGCAAATGCGAGAACACACTTTTTAGTCAGGTTCAACATTAGCAATAAGGATAAGTTTTGCTGTATATGAAGTCACTTGGGTGCACACAAAAGTAGTGTTTAAGCCGTAGAAGCTACATTAAACCACCTGAGTAAGTTTTGCAGTTATCCCTTGTTTTCTCTAGTTTGTTGCAAGTAAATTTCTACCTAGTAAAATTAAACGAATCCAACATTTCTTCTCTTAAAATGATAATGTTCATAAATCCTTCATGATCAAATTTATAGATAGTATCCGTCGGAAGAGAACAAAAGTTGAAGATCTTGATCGTGATAGACCTTGGACATGCAGAAGAGATTCTTCTCCCATATCCTTGAAAGAAAGACATGTTACATACCGTGAGTTTTCTACATTACCCAACTATCAATTGTAGTTTCCTGCAGTAGCGAGCTATTAGAGGCTCCCAGTGTTATCAATTTCTCTTTGTCCTTTGTTCTTTTTTGAGTTTCATTCTAGTTAAGTTTCTTATTGTTTTAATACATGATCCTTGTTAAATAGTTGAAATGTTGATATTTTCTTGTATGGTTGCAATGAACAGCAAATAATGCAAAAACTTCTGAGTTTGCATTTTTTAAGAAGTTGAAGGAAGATGCAAACCATAGATTCAGTTCATCTCTTCCAAGTCAAAAGGAACTTCAATCCAAGAAGTTCAACTCGAGTGATGATTTCAGAGGTAAGACGTAAACTGCAATTACAATATCGGTTTTAGTAGGGGGGGAAAAAACTTTGGGAAGTGAAAACTTGGATCTTTTTAAGAACTATACTTTAGTGTCTGCCTTATCAGCTCAATGTTGACGTGTACTTTTTCTTCAGGTTTAAACCATTAATAGAATCAACCATAAAAGATTGTATCAATAACTCCCAATAAAAGTTGCAAGTAACTTGTAAGTTGTAAACATTATTTTCTTTCCAAGCAGAGAGAGCAAGCCCTGTTGAAAACCGGTATAAAGACTTCAGATCACATCATCTTGTTGAGAACGTCACTCCTGTTAACTTTAACTCCTTGCATTTACATCTGGGAAATTCATCCAAAATTTCAGGTATGCACTTCAAGCAGACACTCATTAGTATGTTGTGTACTCTCTTCTTTTAATTTGTTGTGGCATGATATTGAAGGAAGATGTATAATTAAGTTGCCCCCAGTATTTTGTAACATGACTTTTTTCTTTAATCATGGATTGGTTCCATGTATTCCTCCTATTAATCTTATGCAGGCGAACCTAGTTGAATAAATTATATGCCATCAAGCAGATCGACATAAATTGTACATTAGATTTGATAAATGAAGTCTGACTAACATCTTCTGAGTTATTAGTATTTTATGTCATCGGAAAGACGGTCACTAAAAAGAAAAAAAATCTTTCCATTTCATCCATTTTTTCGAGGTCTTCCTTTTGTTTCAAACAAAGGGAAGATAAGAATTCTATGTCTATCTATTCTATGTAGTGGAAAAATACATTTTCTTTCCACGTACCGAACTACGCCATTATACTTCGCCAATAGAAAATGAGTCCGAGAATTTGTTTCACATATTGCATGTTGTAAGGTTTTCTTACAAGAATTCTTTCACAAGTATAGATCCCAAAATGACAATTATCCAATACATAACGACCGGTTCAAGAGGGTCGATTCTCTCCACAGAGTACCTTCACTTACCAATACTTTTCATAAACCCCATTCTCCCCAAACAGTAGACTAAATAAAGGAATAACAAAAAGAAAATGGGCCTTACACAAAAAAGCCCAACAAACACAACGTCCAACAACTAAACAATAAGGATAAAGCCCAAATACTAAAAATCCCCCAAAACCCAAATACTCAAAACCCAATTACCTCCTTCTCACACATGTCTTGTGTATTGGAGGCCTAACACATGCATCAATGTAATGTCGTTCAATTTGCATGTTAATATTTTGGGTTTGAAGTACATGATGAAATGAAAGCCTGCGGGAGAACACAACAGTTTCCAAAAAGTAATTTGTGCTCTTTGTTTTATTGCAGAGGTAGATGTGAAACACGCTCATAAAACATTGAAGGATACACAGAGCAAACAGAGAAACGTGGAAAATGATGGTAATTCTTTCGTCTGACGTTCTTTCTTTCTCCCTTCCTTTCTCTGTTTCTTTTTTCCTTTCTTTTTTAAGTAGAGAGTCACAATTTTGAGTTTTTATGGACAAATGTTTGACCTTTTTTTTTAATCCATTTCTGCATTAACAGAGTTGGGGAGCCTTGATCCTGTGGCTTTAAAAATTCTGAGTCATGTTCATTGATGTGTAATGTATACATTTAGTTGTTTGCATCAGAAAGAGAGATGGATAATCATGATAGCTATTCATGCAGATATTTTTAGTAGGAAGAGGCAGAAATTACGTCAGTTCATTCAGGATATGTCGTTCCATGAAACTGGCGACTCATATGAGAAGGGGTCAGACTCGCCTTTTTTTATCCGTTGTTTCATCATCTTTCTGGCTGCAACTATGGAGTTTTTTTTTTTTATACTTGTCCAGGTATGGTGTTATTTCCGCACTACTTAGCCGGCTTATACCTGAGAGCAATCAGTATAAGGTATGCTCTTTCCCCATCTTCAAATAATTTCCACTTTTTTGCCGATTCTTTTCTCAAGTAAAATTATTGATTATAGCTCTTTGTGAATAGTTACTGACTTTGGAATGAACCTGATTCTCCACAGTTTAATAATAACTCGGAAAAGCTACAAAGGTTGCCTGGAAGGTGCTGTCCAAGGCTTGGTTATGAGCATCATTTGAATAATAGTTCATCACCTTGTAGTTTGAATAAATCAAGTGGAAGTCTTTTTCCCCATTCTGTTTTCTCAACCAGTAGCGATGATAACAATTTCCAAGTACAGTACAGAACCAAGGAGTTTGACTGTGATGTAGAAAGAAAAATGACTTTGCTGGATGTCAATGGTTCTCCTCTTACTGCTGCAGTTGAAAACTATAGATCACTCATTTCCGGCCTTTTCAAACCGCAATATGGTTTATATGATCAAGGTGAAGATTTGCACATAAGAAAGCAAGAGCTAGAACCTCTTCTGCTAGGTTGGGATACGGACGACATAAAAGATGAAAGTTCTTCCCAAGTTACAGAATTGAACACATTTGCCGAGCCACCAATTTCATTCGCTGATGATCATCAGCCAAACTTGCACAAGAGTTTTGGTGCTGTTGCGCTGTGTTCATCCCCTTTCCCTTCTAGTAATCGTAGAAACATATACTCATTGCCATGCTCCAGTTTAGACAGCTATCAAATTCACGGATTAAGTTGGCATAATGTAGAAAAGGAGGAAGATATAGATGCCACCTTCAACGTGCATTTGAATTTCTCATCTGTACCCAAATGTCTTCATCAGTGTGATAACTATGTCGATGATGGAGGCAGCCATGACTTCTGTGCACAAAGTGCTGATTGGCTTATGTATAGTGTGTTGGATGACGAACGCCGAAATCCTTCTGTAGAAAGTCTGTGTGCTTCTGGCATCGTCTTTGATTTTGGACAGAAATATCTAAAGGAGCAATGCCAAACAGCTTATCATATACTTAAGTACCCACTGGATGAAATGAAACTTACAGCCTTTCTCAATGAAGATTGTAATAATGACAGTTCAGATGATGTCCTCGCGGATTATCGGCCGACCTTCTTTATCCAACCTGAGTCATTCTTTCAAGAAGGGAAGGTATGCTCCATACATACTGATAAACTTAGCTGGGATGCAGCCAGAAGTGAAATAAAGGTTGATATAACTGAAATGAATTACATATTATAGCAGGTTCAATTTATAATTGATCCTTTACGCTTGACCCTGTGTCTTCTTTTGGCCTGTCTTTTTATTCTACATTGTGGGGGAGAGGGAGATTTCAGGCTAGAAGATCATTTCCACTAACATAATTGAATTTGATATTCTTGGTGGAGAGAGTGAAATAAACTGGGTCAGATGCTTTTTCATGCTAGGATGAAAATTGATTTCAAAGAGATTCAAGTTTTGTGTTGTAAACAGAAAGATTGCTGCTTGAATCATTTCCTTGAGAAAACCACTTTTGTAGATCCCGTCCACATATTTCTCCAGTAAGTTCAGTATGAATAAATTTGCTTGTAGCATTTAGAAACCATGTGAACATCATGCAGTTTTGTGAAGGCAAACGATCTCTAGGTTCATGGATAAAGACATCAATGACCATCCTAAAGGTCAATGGTTGAATCGCCCGTTCCTATAATTGTTGAACTAAAAAAACTGACCCAAGCCAATCCACTAGTGTTGTAGAATAAGAGGGTGGGTTGATTCATGATTGAACAGGTGACAAAAGTCCAAAGTATACAATTAGCATCAAAACTAATTTTTGTATGTCCAAATTCCTTCAAATTAGCTTGGAAGCAAACATCATACTTAGATAATTTTTGAAGAGGGGATTTGAGGCTTCTTTGGTATCCTCAGACCTCAATGTTTTTGTCTCCCATTTCTCAATATTTTGCAGAAGCTTTTACAGGATTTTAGAGTCGCCAGGTTTTATGTTTTGATATGGTGAAAACTGAAAAAGGGAGCTCAATATTTGATCTTAGATTCACAAGCTCCATGGTTTTTTCTGTCCTTTCTCTCAATTGGGTGATTAAATATCTCTTCTGGAAATAGTTAATGGGCAACATTATTTTCTTAAAATATTCACATATATGTTCTTCTTAAAAAGCATTTGCAAGTAAATACATTTTTAGAAAATAACTCTTGGTATAGTATTCTTTAAAAAAAAAAAATGTATAAATTACTGATATTCCTATGCAATGATTAAAAGTAACTATTGATATATTTGCACATATTCTTTTTAAGTTCTGTTTTTGTAATATTTTATGCATATTGTACTAGCTTTTCCATTACTCCTTGTTACTATATATCTCATATATGTTACTCTTTTCAATCACTTTTACAATAGTTCTTATAAGGATCTTTATTCAAACTTTTCATGATTTTATTTATCTTCACCATAATATTTAGAATAATATTTAGAATAAGGATTTGAACCTTTAACCTTTTGGTCAATGATATAATGATTTCAATAATTAATCTATGTTAAAGTTGACACACTTTTCCTAAAATTTATTAGAGAACAAAAAATATTGAGACACAATAATAAACAATAATTTAAATTTATTAATTACCACACATATTGGATTAGTCTAGTAATAGAAAAATAAACTCTATCTTCAACTAGTATGGTGCTTGGTTCATGAGCTGAGTTTATGCAACTAAAAGACTTCTAAATTAAAACATTTGATTTATATTAAGTTACATTTAATTATTTTATCTCAAGCAATAGGTCATATATGCTTGGATACATATGTATGTATGTATTGAGTTCCACACTAACCAAACAATTTTGAAAACAATTAACTTTTTTTTAATAAGAAAAAAATTATAGAAAGTTATTTCGTAACAATTTCCAATTAGTCTAGCATTGTTTTTGCTTTCTTAAAAAAGAATTGAGAAAGAGAAATTTGGTGGTGAGTAACATGGGTTGGCATTAAATAAATTAGAAAGAAATGGTAGCTACAAATTGACTTTTTGTGATGGAATTTTGAAGGTTTTATTTGTTCCACCAAAGCCATAGTTGTTAGGTGGTGGTTATGATATGACTAAGACCCTATATGGTCCTTTCCCTTTCCCTTTCCACCAAATGCCATAGTTCAATTATTATTTTCTTTTGGTCTCTGATTTTTTCATTTTTACAATGATTTAATTATTTTGTTAAATTATTAATATATGATTAAGTTTATGGTGAGTTTTGGAGTTACTTTCCTATAATCCATAAAGTCATACCAATGGTTGATTTGAGAACGGACTTAATAAAATTTGACCTACTTTTTAAAACAAAAGTAATTTTACTGTCTTTTACTTGTGTCATCCCAAAGTGAAATTATGAGATTGACCGGTTGCATATGTTTGTTGATAACACGAGGTAAAATGTTATAAAATTCATATTTTTAAAAAATATGCAATATTTCATTTAAGACTTTTGAAAATCCTTTTAAAAAAAATTAAAAACCCACATAATTGATCACCTGAAAAGAATATGGGGTTGTTAATTAGTTCGTTTTTTAGACTTATCTTTTCCAAAACAATCGACTTTCTTCCCAAAATAAATGATTTTTTTTTTTAATTTTAAAAGTTGTTAGAAATTTTTATTATTATTTAAGATTACAGCATTTTAAAGTTATTTTAAAAAAAAAAAAATGAAAGAAAATATTTATAAATATGACAAAATTTTACTGTCCTATCGTAGTCTATCGCAAATAGATCGTGATATTTTACTGTTATTTGTAAATATTTCAGCAATTTTATCATTTAAGATAATTTTCTATTTTAAAATCTTTTTTCTATATTTTAATTTAAATGCATAGTAAATTTCAATCAAGTTATATTTTAATTTTTTTCTAGAATAAACGATTTATTGAGAAAGCATCACAGGGAAATAGGTAGAAACAACACAATATAATTAATTGAGTCCTATTTGATAACCCATTTGGGCATAAATTTAATAACCTATTTAATTTTGGCTTCTAATTTTTGAGAATTAACTATAAACACCATTTTTATGTTTTGGTTTTTATGTTTATTGTCTACCTTATAAAAGTTTTCAAAACCCAAAGTCAAAATTTGAAAATTAATAGTCAAACAAAGCATGAAAACCTGATTTTCTAAACTATTAATATAGAAGATCTATAGCTAGGATGTAGATAAACAACCTTCATCCATATACTAACTTAAGTGTTTATTTTTTAAAAAAATTAAATTTATTTTAAAGCTAGGATAAGGGTATTACACAACTATTGAAAGTTAGGTATTTATTTAAATGTGGTACTAATAGAGTAATGGTATTTGATATGTTTTCTTTTTTTTTTTTTAAGAAGTAATGATATATATTATTTATTTATTATTATTGTTTTTTTTTTAAGATTGGCATTTGAATGCTCAAGGAAACAAAGTAATAACGATTTTCATATAAAAAAAAATTAAAGATAAAGATATTTTTTTATTTTTTTAAAAAGTTCAAGGATATTATTAAAACTTCTAAACATTTAGTGATTTTTTTTTCTAACAAATTATAAAGTTAAAGAATATTTTCTGTAATTTAGCTTTTAATTTTTAAGTGAAACCTTAAAAGAATTTATAAATTTAAATTATTAAAAGAGAAGAAATATGTTTGTTATCTTACTTCTAGTAAACTGATCTCTTAGCTTCACAGGCATGTGCATTTTAGAGGTTGTATTGGGGCATTGAATTAACTATTATAGTTTGTGGGTTGTAATAATATATGGATTATAATGAGGAAAAATGAAATTCCTCCTATCGAAATTTCAAAGCCTCGATGGAAATCTTCTACTATGTATATAATCTAAATTTAAATGTTCAATTCATACTTGTTCATTATATCAGCAATTAAATAATAAAATTTGAGATTTAAATATAATATTTATATGATACTGGTAACATAACAATAAATTATTATAATAATTCTTTTTACAAAAAAGTGACAAACAGAGCTGGGATGGAGAATAGGGCAGAGCAAGTGATTCTTTGTCCTCGCCTCTATCTAGTTTACGAAGAATTTTTTTTTTTTTTGTCCACTTTCTGTCCCATTCTTTGCCCCATGAGGGATAGATCCCCGCAAGGGAAATGGACATCTCTAACAAAAATTATAAAGTTAATTGTGGGTTCACTATAGTGAAGAAAGCTCTCCAAATAGTGTTCATTATAGCTAACGAATGTACCAAAATAGGTTTCATTGTAGTTGATTGATGGTTAAAACAATTGTAATCTTCAATTATAATAATAGGAGACCCAAATTGACATTGAGTTGGGTTATAATAGTCTACTCCACCCAACTTAGCTTGGGGGCCAAAACGCCTCCTTGGTGACAAAGTAATATCAAAGACTAAAGCGATTATTTTTAAAAAAAAATTGCAGATAGTAAAATGGTAATTTTAAAGCTAGTTGAACATATACTTTCAACAAACATGTTAATTACCATTGAACTAAACTCACTTTGGTTTTCTTTTATTGCTTATCATTTTTATTTTTAGTTTACCTATGATTCATATACTCTAGATCTACTCATTTTGAGAATTATATTTTCAAAATATCTATTTTAGTTTCTATGTCTTTTTGCTCTTGTCTATTTTAGGCATTATACCTTTTGTTCATTTTAATTGTAGTACTTTCTAATGCCCATTATATTTTGATTCCTTCATTATCTTTCCTATATCATTTTCTCATGTTTACAACTTCAGCATGACAATACTATAAAATGGAGTTTTGAATAGATCAATTTTGTGTCATGGAATGACCACTGCCTCGAAAGCAAATTGTAGCATGACCACGTTGCTAAATCATTTCTTGTCGATAACTCCTCAAGGTTAACATAACACCTTTTTTAGACGTGCACTCGTCGGAGAAGGATTGGAATCAATAAGAGATTTTGCTCAAATTAGAAGAAGAGAAAATTTAAAAACCACTTTTTCACAAAAGTGTTTTTCAACCTTTAAATAATAATAAAAAAAAACATTTAAATCTAAATAAAATACTAAAAACGTTTCATATCTAAATTAAATATACAAAAACATTTTTTAATCTAAATTAAATATGAAAAATGTTTCAAGATTGAATTAAATAAAAGAAAATACATTTTTTCCAGTTCTTGGGAATTAAACACTTGTAAATATTTCAATGGATATAAATGAAAAAAAACTATTTTATGGCAAGTTATTCCCAACAATTACATTTAATAAATTACTTCTTGATATGTAGCCAAAAGTTTATATCAAATGCTTTCTATTGTGTATGAAACTTACATTAAAGATTTTCAAATAAATACTAAAATAGCCCCTTTTAAAAAGTATAGGAATTTAAAAGGATGGAATTTAATAACATGAATTTCGTAGATACAAAATTAAAAATCTAAAAAACTTTTTAGAAATATTTTGAGGTATATAGTGACCTATTAGATGCATAATCTTTTGAGTTTCGGCCACTTTGATAAAGATTTTGTTTTTAGTTTTATTTTTTAAAATTTAGGTTTGTTTTCTTTCAATTTCCTTACTAAGATTTCACTTTTCTTTAATTAAACATTTGAACTCTTAAGTCAAATTTTAAAAACTAAAACAAAGTTTTGAAAACTAAGTTTCTTTTTTTTTTTCTCTTTCAAGATCTGACTTTGTTTTTTAAACATTAATAGAAAGTAGATAACAAAACTAATAAACATGTAGGTGGAAGTAGTGTTTGTTATCTTAATTCCAAAAAACCAAAAACTAAAATCCAAATGGATATCAAACGAGCCTTAAGAATTTATTAAAAGAAAATTTAGGACAAAAAAACTAAGTTGAGAGTACTCAATGTCGATGTTGACAGAGATATCGGAGTTTTAGTTAAAAAAAAAAAAAAAAAAAAAAAAAAAAAAAAAAAACTTTTTAAGCAACAACGTAATAAATGTCGATATTAATAAAAATGTCAAGATTTCAATTTTATGATAATTTCAATAGATAAATAAAATATGGGCTATTTTCAAATATAGCAAATGGAACCAAAATATTTACAAATATAGCAAAATTTCATTATCTATCTGCGATAGATCTCGATAGACTGTGTATTTTGCTATTAATTTTAAATATTTTCAACAGTTTTGTCATTTAAGATAATTTTTTTTTGTATGAATATTTATAAATTACCTTATAAAAATAGTCATTAACAAATAATCATTTCATTCGTAATTCTATTTTTTTAAAGAAGTAGAAAATTCACACTATTAATATACTATCCCCACATTTATGATATTCTATCGATATTTTTATTATAATTTTTTATAGATTTTCCATGACGCAACTGTAATATCGATACTGACTTTACATATCTATGTCGATTAAGACACAACATCAACTTCAAAAGATTAAAATGTTAAAATCAAAATCTCCCTTTCCACAAAATGTTTAATTTCAATTCATGGTTTACGACCCTTCATGATTTATGTTTATATGGACATATGAACAGATGAAATTTCAAATGAAACATTTTGCTATTTTTTTTATTTTTGAAACAAATACTGATTAAGTTTTTCTAAAAAAGGCTTAAAAATGTTTTAAATATTATTATAATATTTAGAACCATTTTGGATAAGTAATCAAAATACTATGAACATCTTATTAAATGCCCTCAATTAATTGGATAGAAACAACTTTAGAAATTAAACTATACATTTTTAATTTTTTTTATATAAACAAATCTCCAAAGTGTTGGAAAGAGAATAGTAATTTTTATGACCAAATAAATCAAATAGGACCCCATGTCCCTCTCATATCTCAATTGGCATAGAGAGAAACAAAGAGAGGGAAATGTGTGTGTTTATTAAATAACAAGTAATGGTCCAATTAAAAGATGCCATTTTTAATATATTTTTTCTATTTTTAATCCATACATTAATTTGACAGAAAAAATTAGATGTTATGGATATTCTCCAACCAACATTATACTTTATTGGAGAGAGAAATAATTTTTTTTTTTTTTTTTTAATGATTAGTTTAATAGCGATGGGTAGATATATATGATTTAATTTTATTGTAAATTATTATTTTTTCACTACAATAATAAATTTGGTGTTTGAAAATTTAAACTTCTGAATATCAAAAGAATGAGTATATATCCATTGGAGTTAAACTATACTCATTTTTTAAATGATTTTCCTTTCTCCATTATTTTGTATTTTAATACTCTTGAACTACTAATTTAAATTAGGTATTAATTATGTCTAATAGACGTTGGAAAAATTTCATTTTTACTTTTAAATTTTGAATTTTGTTTTACAAAATACCTTTAAGTTTTAAAATTGTTCCAAAAATATATATTTTTCTATTAAAATAGAGAAAAAGATTGGTGTGATAACTTTTGTGTAGATACTAAAATTCAACAATATTTGGATATTTGTACCAGTAAGTGTTTAGAGTGCTTGTTTTTAGTTCAACAATAAATAATAAGCAGGAGTGTCCAGATGATCTTCGCGTGACACCAACAATAAATTTGTTTGGAGGAAAAAAGAATATGGCCTACAAAAGAGAAAATCTGCACATGGGTGTGGCACCACACAATTTGATGCTTAAGTAAGAGAGTGTGAAAGAGTATGGAAGTAAGAAAATTTGAGGGTAGAATTCAAATTACCTTGTATGGAGCTATACTAATGTGTTGATAGATAGGTTGTTCATATAGAATTTCGGAGTCACTTTAAGATACTTATATACAACTTAACGGCCGAGGAATGTGCCTTGTGTTGCATTTAGCTAGGGTCGACCTCGACCAAGAACCTAAACCCATTTTGATTCTAGAGTTTTGCATTTTGACCTAGGTTGTTATGACTTGACCTTTGCGGAGGCCGAACACATTGATTTGGCTTTGGCACAAACTAATCCTCTTCTAGGCCCAAAATAGGTCTAGAATGCTATCTTTAGTCATTTTTTTCTCGGCTTTGTTGCTTCTCTTCTTATTTGATTCAAAATCACTCATAAAATATAATTGAATGATGTTCATATATTAATGTTTTAGAGTGAATATAACCCGTATGAAAAAAATGGTGAATTTAATTATCTATTTAAAAATATGAAGCTAGAAACAAAATCAACATCAAATATATGTTCACATATTCGCAATCATTATTATGAGACTTATTTTTGGATCATTTACCAAAAATAGCAAACATATCCATTTTGTCTTAAAACAAATATTTCAAGCTTCTTTTTTTTTTTTTTTTTTTTGTAATCTCCTCAAAATAAATTTGCTCTATAAATAGGAAATGAATAGAAATTCAATTAAATTAATTCTCTATAATTTCCAATAAGGAAAAAGATCCATAAAAAAGTTTATTTGAAAAAGATGTTGATTTTTCCTAACCAAAAATCTCTTTTTTTTTTTATGGGTAATCTAAATTTCATATATATTTTCGAACACCAAACACGCAAATTTATTAATTATAATTGGGTTCTTTTTAAATACATCAATTAATTATAATTGATAAATAACACTATTTTATGTAAACACCATATATATATATAACATACACGGGTTTTGAAAATTAATAAATAAATAAATATATAACAACAGACACTAGATTATGCTTTTTTTTTTTTTTTTAATGCCACTTGTTCAAATAAGAAAATCACCAACAATTCAACATCACAAGAAAGAACAAACCAAGAGGCCAAAAAATTCGAGAAAGAACAAAGAAAAAAGAAATAAATGTATAAGGAAAAGATGATCAATTTATATATTCTAATATTGGAGAGAAAAATTGATCAACAAAAGAAGACAAAAAAACAACTCATATTAATTAAGCACTACTATCCCTTTCATTCCTCAATTTCTTTTTTCTTACTTACTTGCGCCATTTAAAAAATCTCTATATGTATGTGTATATATCTAATGTGTAATTATACATTAATGTGGTTTCGAACCATAGATAATATTGTTATTAGCATACTCATATGCCAATTCAACCACGCTTGGTTTGATTGGTTTAAAAATATAATGCTAATGGAAAATGTAAATTAATTAATTTGTGAAAGTTAGGATTTTATTAATGCCTACAGTTATTAGTTTTAAGTTTAATTCATAAACTTATAGTTTAAGAGTATAAATAAAAATGTCAATGGAAATATCGATAAAAAGTCAATGTCATTAAATATTTTGGAAAAATTATAAAAACGAAAAGTTTAACATATATGTATATATGAACTAATAAACACACAATCTATGCTTTTTTAAACTAGTTTTTTTTATTTTTTTTTTTAAACAACTAGCTAATATGTATATTATTTATATTATATTTACATTAACGATATTATGATACTATCGTTCATGAATTTATTTATAAATTTAATACCATGGTAAAAACGTGCCAAAAAAACAAAAATTAGTTTTAGAAAATACCTTAAAAACAACCTCTGACCACAAAATTATTGTCATGCAACTAAAAGAAAGAAAGAACAAGGGAGGAAAAAAAAAAAAAACCCAAATTGAGTTAAAAATAAATTAAATCACCCAAATCAAATCAACTTTTTTTTTTCCCATAGGAAATCAAATCAAGCTTGAACTTTGTCTCCAAAGATGGTGACTTTTTTGGTAATAAAATGATTAATTACATGTGGGAGAAGACGTTAATTATTCAAACGGGTATAATGAAAAGTTCTAATTTCATCATATATTTGAATTCTAGGATCTTAGTTGCCTAACATCAATACGTACAATAATCATAAATAGATTTTCATCTTGATTTTTTATTCAACAAATAAAAACCACCATTTTATGGTGTCTCAAAAACAAAACAAAAACAAAAACAATAAAAGAGGTAAAAACATTTAATAACATTATTCTTCAATTATTAAAAATTACTATTTCAAAGGTGGTAGTTTGATCTCGTCTAATAATTGTGAGACTAAAAAAATTATATACATTGATGATCATTTAAACATCATATTCTAATAGTACTAAAAAAAAAAAACTACCAATGTTTTTTTTTTTTTTTTTTTTTTGAAGTGGTTGTTGCAAGGGTTTATCTGATTGTAGCAGCTTCTAGCAATACATCAATAAATTGTTGTAGTTGATATGTAATGTTTGTTTAATTTGCAACAATCATACAACAAATGAATTCTATACACAATCGTTCAACAACGGATGAATTAAAAAATATTTTATGGAGGAAAAATTTGATTTTATTATGACCTTAATTGTAACCGGCTTATATCTAAATGTTAAGAGTTTAATAAATTTCTGCATGATATATTTTTAGACTTTTAAAGTTGCATTTATTTGATCCACATAAAAACTTATCATTCATAATAAGTTTTATATAAATGTTACCAACTACATGAACTTAATCTTTGAATATATATATATATAAACTTACATTGTGATCCTAAATAATACCAACAACAACACTGATAAGTAATCAATCCACAAAGTTAATTAATAAAGATTTTCAAGAGAATTGTCTATAAAAGTACATGGATTTAATAATAAAAAGAATTCTAAACGTGTACGAGTACGAATAATTGTAAGAATAATTTTAAAAATTAACCATTATTTTTTATTTTTTACAAAAGATTTTGAAAACTTATATTTTTGAAGAAAAGATTTGGAAGCTAAATATGGACAGAATATTACAATATAAAGACAAAATTCGCAAAATTTAATAAACAAAAACCACTCTCAAAGCCAAATTACCAAATACCGATACACGGTTTGGTTCGTAATCGAAAGCTTTAAATAAATTACATTTTATAAGAAGTTTTTAAGTCCGACGGCGAGTCGGTGGAGAGAGACAAAAGCAAATACAACTTATGCCATCCCGCACGAGTACGCAATTCTTCTTCTTCTTCTTCTTCACCTCTCTCACTCGCTCATAGATCCCGGCCGAATCTCCGGCCAACTTTCCGGCGACATTCCGGTCACTCCTCCGGCTCCGACCTCACTCCTTTTCAAACTCTCAATCGCACTCTAGGTGGAATCCTCATCTCAGTGTCAGAATGTTGGTTGCTTCTTTACTCCGCCGCTGCTGTGTAGTTCTTCTGCATTTTTCTGTTTCCCTTTCGATCTCTCGTATTCCGAAGCTCTTCTCCTTTTCAGTTGTTTTCGAATCTCATTCTCTTTCTGCCTGATGAAATTGCAGCTTTTCCTTTTTCTTTCCTTGCTATTTTTTGAAACTAGATTCTCTTTTTCTATCTTTACACTTGTTCCTTTTTAGTTTCCGAAGTAAATTGTGGCTTTCAATTCACTTACTGCTAATCGCGACTCAGCTTTGTTGTTTAATCTTTGGATAATCGGATAGTGGTTGCTGGGTTTTGCTTCTTTCTTTCTGTTCATGTCATTCTGCTGTTTTGCTGTTTTTTTAGGGGAATTCTCGATCCAGGTGCTTCTTGTACTCTGATTTTGAACGTCTAGTTGAATTTTGGGTTCTTTGAAACCTCGATCACCGAGCTTCCTCTGCCAGAGAACTCAGCAGCGTTAAATTAAGTGTGCAATTTGAAAGTTTCTTGGCTTATCGAGCTGTGACGTAAGAATTGATGTGATGCTTCATGTGAACATGCAGAATTTTCTGTCTGCATTGCTCAGTCCTTTGTTCTCTGCCGATTGAATTAATGGCTTCTTCCTCTCTTTGAATTTTCTTCGGCTTCTCCCGCCCTCTCTATCTCTCTTCTTATCTCTTTGTGTTCGTATGGTCATTGGCTTCTTCCTTGAAACTCGGGATCTTACCTTTCAAATTTGGCGCTCTCTCTATCTCTTGCCTGAAATCAGAAACTTTGAGGTACGAAACTACCATGTGCATAATTTCCCATCGATTTTTCCTGCCCTGTAAAATTTTAGAAGTTAGAAGTAGAACATACGTTCTGTTTTTTTTGAAGAAATTAGTTGATCTTATCTTGTTGATTTAGCTGGAATCCTACTTTTACAGTGTTGAAATGAAGGAGATTCAAAGAAGAAAAGTCCGTAATAATACGGAGAAACCTTTCCCTGGATGCTTGGGAAGAATGGTAAACCTGTTTGACTTGAGTGCAGGCGTTAATAGGAACAAGCTTCTGACGGATAAACCGCATCGTGATGGTGACTACCCCCCTTTATTTTCTACCAACGCATGTCTCTTATTATTCTCTCCTAATTGTTTTCCAAATTTATATAATTTCTTTTTTGAAGGTTTGACTATCTGCTACTATTGCGAATTTATTAGTCAAAGGATGAATTTTCATCTTAAATCTTGGTTTTCTGTGCACATGCGTGAATGTTAAACTTGATTGCCTTTTCAAATGATGATTTCTCGTGAATTTGGTCGCCCCATATGTTTTGGTCAAGTTTCAGACTTTGAAGCTTAATTGGAGTGGAATATGCACTGTTTATTGGCTTTTCTCAATTCTTTGATCCTTAACTCATGATATCAAATTGGCTGATTAAAAAAACTAGTTCGCTCTTGGTCACTTTTACTAATGCATCACACATTGCAGAACTATCTAGCCCGCACAAAAGAAGTAGAGAACAGAAGGAAAAAAAATTAAGCATAAGATACGGTTAAATAAAAAATCTTCGGATGAGCGGCTGGAAAGTTTGAAGTAGTAAAATTCTTCTTCAATGTTTAAAGCCCCTCCTGATGATCTCATTGGATTAACCAGTGTGCCTTTTTTCTTTCTTCCTCGCATTCTTTCTCATTGAAAGCAGTTATTTCTATAAAAAAAACCGGTGTGCTTTTTGTCAGTTGTGTTTGTTTGGGGCAATAATTGTTGACATTGACATGCTCTTTTGCAGTTTCTTTACTTCCAAGAAGCCACTCAGATGCAGCCATTGAGTTGAATTCCTCCCGTGATGGTCAGATAGAGGATGGATTGGTAAATTGCTAGCAGGCTTTGTTTACAATACAGTGATGCATGTTGTTTGAAGCATGAAATCTATACACTACATGTCCATTTTCTAGCTTATCTTGTTTAAATTTTTGTTATCCATTTTAAGTTTGAGTAAAAAGTTTGGTTTATTATTGTCTTGCAGGGACAATCAATTGGGAAGGCAAATCGAACACCCATGAAGATGCTCATAGACCAGGAAATGTCAAAAGATGCCGAGTCTAAGATTGCTCCCCCAAATGTTGTTGCAAAGTTGATGGGTCTAGATACACTGCCCGAGCAGCTTGGTTCAGCTGCTAATAAAACACCTTCAAGAGGTTCCCAGTATACAGCTAAAGAATCTACGTTGTCAATGGAATGTACGGAGCTAGCTGATGACCGTTTGGAGAAGGGAGCTCTGTGTCAAATTCATCAAAGCTCTGTAGACGTTTATGGAATATGGCAACAATGTTTGAAAACAAATTATGATAGAGAAAAATTGCAGTATGGAAGTTTTGACAAAAATATTGATGAAAAAAAGATGGCTCTTGTTCGTCAGAAATTCACTGAAGCAAAACGTCTAGCAACAGATGAGAAACTTAGGCAATCTAAAGAATTCCAAGATGCCTTAGAAGTTCTCAGCTCCAATAAAGAATTGTTTGTTAAATTTTTGCAAGAACCCAATTCCTTATTTTCTCAGCATAGTTTTCAACTCTGTTCACTCCCTACATCTCCTGAGAAGAAGTGTATCACAATCCTTAGGCCCTCAAAGTTAGTTGGTAGTGAAAACATTTCTGAGGCAGGGAAAAGATGTGAGAAACAGATGAAAAAACCAGCTCAGATCTGCCATTCGACTGCTTGTGATGAGTCCAGTAATGTACGTACTTTGTCAAACCAGAGATTTGATGAATATGTTCAACCCACACGAATAGTGGTATTGAAGCCAAACATTGGTAAGAATCATGGTGTTAAAACTGTGGTAACTCAACAACCTTGCTCATCACCGAAGAAAACCTCCGGAAATTTTTATGAGGAAGTTGAGGTTCCAGAATCAAGGGAAGTAGTAACTGAGATAACTGAACAGTTGAATGTAGATCAAATGGGGCATCGAAGGGATGAAACTTTGATCTCTTCTCTCTTTTCCAATGGTTATACTGGTGATGAGAGTTCATTTTACAAGTCGGAGAATGAGTATGCAGGGGGGGATCTCAGTGATTTAGAATTAATGTCACCGTCTTCCAGGCATTCTTGGGATTATGTCAACAAATTTGATAGCCCATATTCTGTTTCTTCCATTAGCCGTATTTCATGTTCTCCAGAGTCATCAGTTTGCCGAGAAGCCAAGAAGCGCCTCTCAGAAAGATGGTCATTGATGGCATCAAATGCCAATTCACAAGAACCAAGGCATATAAGGAGAAGCTCTAGTACCTTGGGTGAGATGCTCTCATTATTAGATCCAAAAAAGTCCATCGAACCTATTGATCAGATAACCAATGAGGAAGAAGAGCGGAGGGAGTTTGCATCCTGCTTAAGTACTGACTTCAGTAAGGAAGACATTAGAAACTCTCCGAGAAGTCTCCAGAGGTCAAAGTCTGCTCCTGTGTCTCCTTTGATGTCAAGTGCCAGATCAGGTTTCGAAGCTTCAAATTCTGCTACGGCAGATGTTACCCCAGAGAAAGCTAGTCCGACAAAAGTTAAATCATCATTTAAAGGAAAAATTTCTAGCTTATTTTTCTCTAGGAATAAGAAACTGACCAAAGAAAAACGCAATACATCTCAATGCAAGGAGGAATTGAATACTTCTGTTGCGGAAACACTTGGTGCTTCTCTACCTCCTGGCAGGGTTAGTGATGCATCTTGTTTCAACAATAGTCGACTTGAAGAATGCTCATCTTCTGCTCTGTGTGAGTCATCAGGGACATCTCCGGATTTAACCAGCAAATTGGGCGTGGTCTCTCTTGAGGTAATTCATCTTCGTATAGAGGATTTACATTTGGCTCCATTCGGTAATTACTTCCACGTAAGTATCATAGAAGGCAAGGCTATGTTTATCTGATCGCTACTAGCAATTGTAACTGTGTTTAGTTTCATAAATTATGTTTGCTAACAATTTTTCTGATCTTTCTTCCTGAGCTTGCCTACCTACTTCATTACCATGTGCCAGGAAGTTAATCTAACCAACCGTTCATGGTTGAAGTATGTTATAGGCTCCTGCCTCCTGGTACAATTAAGCAAGTGGTTATAATTGAGAGCCACTTAGGAATTCCTGAATATTTGTTATCTTATGAACTGGAACTTCCATGAATTTTGTATAAGTATTTGCAACAAGAACATTCTGTTATGCTTTGTTGAGAATGGTGTCTGAATTTCTGACTGTTACCGTGCTATATGGAGTCGAGAAATTCAATGTTTTCAAATTGGAAGTTCAATAATTGCTGGCTTCTAATTGTTCCAGTCTCTAGTAAGCAGTCAGTTTTTGTTTCTCTCAGTAACATTGTAGCACCAAGTAGCCTAATTCTTAATGCGTGGTGAATAGAGAAGCTTAATCATTATTGCTGGCTGTTGCTTCCAGTAGTTTGCATAACAATCTTTCTTTATTCAATTAACTTACAGAACTAAATTAAATTTTGCAGGCAGGCTTGCCTTTCTCAAGACATTTGATGCCTGGAAATGCCAGTGACAACCCGGACCATCCAAGTCCATGCTCTGTTTTAGAACCACCATTTGATGAGGATGATATTATGCATGCTTCATTTGGCCATATAAAGCCAAGCTCCAGAGGTACTCATAATCTCTTAACTATCTCTGCACGGATAGGACGTAGCATACTTAATTCAGTTTCACAGTTTCATCTCAAAATGATTAATTAGTTTTAAGATTGTCCTTTACGCCGAAATATGGGTAACTTCTACTGTGATGCGGTTGAGCATTAGTGAAAAGTTTGTGTTATTTGATTGATGGTGGAGCTTTCACAGAAAAAGAAAGGGATAGTTCAGGTGAAATGTTCCCTTTGATTTAGGGACTAAAATTAATGTTTGATTTTGACCTATAGCATATTTTTGTGGTACTCTGTCTATAGAGTAAATCCATATTCCATATGCTATTTCTTGATTGCCTACTTTTCCAGGAATTCATGTCCCTACGAAGTCCAGCTTAATTGACAAATCACCTCCCATAGAGTCCATTTCTCGGACTTTGACATGGGAAGATACGTATTCGGAGAACACAGAACCGTATTCTAAACCCGCATTAGCATGTGAAGATAGAGAAGAAGAGGAGCAAAAGTGGCTCGGCCTTGTCCGAAGTCTGCTCTCGGCAGCTGGCCTCGATGACAGTGTGCAGAAGAACTCATTTTTCTCAAGATGGCATTCTCTTGATAACCCATTGGATCCATCATTGAGAAACAACTTTGCCAACCTAAGTGATAAAGAACCAGAACAGGAGGCGAAAAGAAGGCAATCAAGATCGAACTGGAAGCTCATCTTTGATAGCGTCAATGCAGTCTTGGTAGAAATTACAGGATTTCGGTCAGATATGAGCACGATGGCGATGTCGTCCTACTGGGTTCATCCTGATGCTCCCTCACACCCCTTGGTAGACATTGTGTGGGACCAATTGAAGGATTGGCTGTCGGGTGAAACGCAATGTGTTGGTTGTGAGATTGGGGACGGTAACAGCCTGGTGGTGGAGAGGGTAGTTGGGAAGGAGGTTGTAGGGAAGGGATGGACTCAGAAATTACAAGAGGAAATAGATGATTTAGAGAAGGAAATAGAAGGGAAATTGCTGGAAGAACTTGTGGAAGAGACTCTGCTTGATTTGACAGGTTCCTGCCCATGACCAACCTACCTTTCTTTTTTATTCTTATTCATATATATTATAGTTTTCTTTCAAATACAGCCTCAAATAATTTGTGCGATCTTCATTTGTGTGCATTTTACCATCCCTCTCTACCTACTCTTTCTGCTGTACATTTTGGACTGCACATTTTGTTTCTATCCAATAAGATTATAATATATCTGCTAGCACCTAAGTTGTATTCATATTTGTGCAGCTAATTGTTTACCACGTAACAAATTCTTCTTCCGAATATTTTTTAAAAAACTTTTTCGTGGTTGAGGTAGATGGTAAAAAGATGAGTGTAGTCTAGATCTATTCATGTAGTGCTTTTTCTCACTTTTCCTACTGTATATTCTTTTTAGTTCTCATTTCTCTCTTTACTTCTTGACCTTGACATTAAATAGTTCCATTAATTATTAGTTCTTTTATTCTCATTCTTATATCATCATTTGTGTTTATGTTGTATTTGGTTTTCATTGTCACATATAGTTTTTAAGGACTTGGTAGATGGGAGTATGTTAGAGATGCAAACCTAAGTCTCACATTTTAATGGAAGATTCAAAGTGTTGTGTCATGGTATATACAAGTACAAGATCACATTTTTGTGAATACGAAAACAAATTCACACTAGTTTTAGGCTTAAATGTGGACATCGGGGTGTTTGGTCCATTGACTTCATAAGTCAATGTTAAATAGTCCAACTCTACCAAATTTAATAATGAACGTTATTAAAGTTTGCATATTTATTAAGGAATTTCATCTTTCCCTGATTTTTCTTTTGCACATTTATCTGCACCTAAACACAAACCTCTCAATTTCAACATATTAACTCTAGACTAAAATGCTTTGTTTATGTATGGCGGTGACATTCCGGAAGATCTTACCTAATTATGGATCCAAGCACATGGTAGTAGTTTAGTTGGGATGTGAAGTTTGGTGTTGTACAATGGCAGGCAAATCCATATGCATAGACCAAGGAGCGTATGGAGATGCAAAAGAAAATCAAAAAAAAAAAAAACAGGTAAAAATAAGAAGAGAAGTTGCAAGTTGAAATGAAAATGGTAGCAAAGCAACGTGAAAGGCAAGGCGACCCCAATTCATTAATTCATTTGGTGACAGTATTTGTAGCTTCACACATGTGCTGTCTCCATTGCATTTTAATGCCTACTGCCTCTTATGTCTCTTCCTATTGTACATGCTCATACTTTAATAATCTCTTATGTACTTTTTTAGCACTTTTTTACCACCTAATCTTTATGCATCCATTTAACCATTTTGATTTTTGGTCCATTGTTTTTCAAAATTTGGCTTATAAATACTATTTCGACTCATAGGTTTGAAAATAAGTTAGGGTTTTGAAAATTTTGAATTTAACTTTATAAAGTCGTGTTTCTCTTTTTAAAAAAAATGTTATTTAATTATTTTCGTTGAATATAATCATTAAAATGTTATTTAAATCAGTTGATTTTAATTAAATAGTATTAAGAATGTATTTTAATAAATAAAATAAAAAGGTGAGAGAACTTCGATAGGTTGATAAATCAATTTTAATAAAGAATTGTGTGTTTTATGATTATGATATCTTGATAACGAGTAAGCTAATAAAGTTAAGGAAATTGTAATGATTAGTAAAACAAATATGAGGGTATTTGCAAATTTAACAATGATTTTTTAAAATTATAAATATAACAAAATTTTAAATCTAATTTCTGTTGTTGTAAAAGAGAGAGTACAAAATGAAATAGATGTTATGTATGTTATGTATTCTAATGTCTATCTCAAAGGTTACAATGATCTCTATTTACAGAGTTACAAAATATGAAAAGATAAATGAATAGAAAAGGTAATAAAAAAGATAATTTGTAAGGATATGTAAATTATATACATCCTATATATAATTCAAATATTTATGACATTGTCTCTTAAATATTCATATATTTTAATAATTGATTCATTAAAAATTTTGCTAGGAAAGCCTAATGAGATAAAGCTTTAGTCAAGATAAAATAAAGAAAAACACATTTACTCCCTCTCATGAAAAAGCGATACATAGTTGACACTTGACATTATTTATTAAAATGTGATACATAGTTGACAGTATTCATTTTTTTTATTTTTATTTTATAATTAAAATAAATAGGGTTAACTATATATTTCACTCTCTTTTGTTTTCATTATTTTTGAAAAAAATGTGTAAATTCAAATTCAAATTAATTTTTATTTTTATAAATTATTACATTAATATATATTATTTTGTTGAAAAAAACAACTTTATTAATTAAAAAAAATAAATTCAAATTAATAAAAATAGTTACCTTATATAAGTTCAAATTATATAAATTTATTATAAATTGATGAATAGTCGTAAGTGTATTTTTGGAACATTTTGTAAATTTAAGATTTTCAAGTAAAAATCTTACGAAACAAACATAGTTATTCAAGTATTCCCAAATATCTTTAAAATATTCTTACAAAACAAGCGTTGTTATCTAAGAATGCCAAATATCGGTAATTTCCAGCATCTATAGTTCTAGACGTCTAAATATTTTGATTATCTACATTTTTAAAAAATAAACGGTTCCCTAATATATGATGTTTTTGAATGAATGAGTCTCCATGCCATGCATACATCCATAACTATAGGCCAAAAGCGGGTAAAACGTGATCAGAAGGAGAGAAAAAAATAAATAAATAAAATAAAATAAAAAAATTGGGCTTTAATAAATGGCCCAACTTTTGAGTGTATATTTTGTGAGGAAAACTTTTAATGGTATAAATTTAAATTAGCCTTTCAAATTTAATTAAGTTAAATAAATCTGAATTTAAAAATTATAAAAAAAAAAAAAAAAAAAACTTAATAATCACCCTTTATCAAGGTACCACATTCTCACACAATAGTTAAACTTATTGCAAGGTAATACTTTAATAAACATATGTGCAATATTTAATTTAGTAGTAACCTTTCCAATAGAACCTAAATCATCATTTATAGTATCTGTAACAAAGTGATATCAATTTGTTTAGGTGAATGATTTTCAAATAAATGTAGAGCAGTTTAACTATCACAAAATATAGTTAGAAACATGATCGCTACAATTTAATTCAAAGACAATTCTTTTAAGCTATAAATATTCCTTTATACCGTCCATCAATGTAAACCAGATTTCCAACTTATGGTACAACCAACAAGTTTAAATACAAAGCTAGCCAAATATCTACGTTTATCAATATTAGCATAATAATCAACATCAACATATCCAATAAATACAGTTTCATTGTTTTTATACTCAATTGTGTTTGCTCCACCACAAACAAGACATAAATCAATATGACATGTAAGATATCTAAGAATCCAGTTAACAACATTTCAATGTTGTTTACCGGGATTAGCAAGAAATCTATTAACAACACTTAGTGGATGAGTAAGGTCGAGCCTAGTGTAAACTATAGCATACATATGACTCCCTACAGTGCTAGCATATGGAAACTCTTTCATTTCATCAATGTCATTAGAAGTTTGAGGAGAATCATCAATAGGCAATTTAAAATGTTTGCAAAAAAGAATACTAACATTTTTACTATTATGCATGTTTAACTTATTAATTAATCTCGTTAGATCACAATCACATTGAGACAAACATAATCTCCTTTCTTTTAGATTTTTAACAATGTCTATGTCTAATATTCTTTTTACTTTGCCTAATTCTTTCATTTCAAATTCCTTCTTTAAAAGATTTTTCAACTTATTTATCCCATGCATAGATCTACAAGCAATCAATATATCATCAACATATAGGTGCAAGTAGATAATTTGAGTATTAGAGATTAGTTTAAAATAAACACAATTATCATACTTCTACAAAAATCAATGAATAACATATAAGAATCAAAACGTCTGTACCATTGGTGGGTTGATTGCTTTAAAACCATACAAAGATCTTTTAATAATGGTAAACTTTATGCAAGTAAGGAGTTTTAACATCCATTTGTCCTAATTCCAAATCAAAGTAAGTAACAAAGGCAAGCAAAATATTAATAGAGGTGTCTCTAACAACAGAACAAAAAACTTCACCATAAACTATACCTTCTCTTTGTATAAACCATTTGGCTACTAACCTAGTTTTGTTATTGTTATTTTTTAAGGGGTTTTCTTTTACTTTATAAATCCACTTGCAACTTAAACGAATTTTACATCCAATCACTTATTAACTTGAACCCATGTTTGATTCTTGATGAAAGAATCATACTCTTCTTTCATTCCGGGTCACTATTTATTTTTATTTTCATCACTAAAATCGAGAATTTCGAGCATTCAACGTGTTTTTTTTTCCTTTGTGTCTTTAGTGGACTTTTAAAACATTTTTCTATGGGATGAAAGTAAATTTTGCTCTATTTACAATTAGTTTTAATTTTTACAATATTTTAATCTCATTTTACCATATATATACCAGGAGCCTATATATTTATCAAATATTTTTATAAAATAAAAAATAAAATAATATATATTGAAGTGTTAGGAAAGTTGTTCAAAATGACCTAAAATCCAATATCCTTTATACAGATGACTTCTTTTCTAAATACATGTTTTTTTTTCTTCCTTTTCAAAGAGTTAAATTAAATTATCCTTTTATCTTTATATTACCAAAACATCAATCATCATAAATTTGATCATATTCCTCTCCTTACAAGTTTGTTTTTTTAAATGATCACACATATACTTTTTTTTTTCTTTCTTTTCAACAATATTCATAAAAGAACAAAAAAAAATTATATAATCTTTAACTTCAATACTCTAAAAATGATGTGATTTTGTGAAACCGTTTAAAAGTAACATTATAAAGAACATGAATAAACACATAGAAAAAACGAGTCATTATTTAGCTAAACAAGATAAAAGATGCATCAGATGATATACAAACAAAAATGGACAATGATATAGATGATCTAAAATAAGGGGCTCAAATGAAAAATTGGTACCTTTTTTCTAAAACAAATGAATTGTTACCTTCTACTTAGGTTATCGTGGAAATTTACCACTTTAACCCTAAATGTATTATTCTTCTATTTTCTTTGTTTTGCATCTTTTTTTTTTCCTTTTTCCAAAATTTCTTCTTCTTCTATACTTTTTTTCTTTTGCATTACTTTTGTTTTTTTTTTGCATGTCGTCTTTTTTTTTTTCATTTTTCTGCATTCTTTTTTTTTTTTTTTTGCATCGAGTATCAAATATAGAGTATAGAGCATTAGAACATCGAGTGAACTCATAACATAGAGTGTAAAGAATCAAGTATAGAGTATTGAGGATTAAGCATCGATGATCAATTAGCGAGTATATAGCATAGAGCATATAATATAAAGTATAGAACATCAAGTATTGAGAATTGAGTAGCGAGTATATAGCATAGAGCATATAGCGTAGAGCATCAAGCATCAAACATCGAGTTTTGGGTATTAAGAATCAGGGATCAAGTATTGAATATCAAAATAACTTATGAATCATAACGCTCGAGACGAATGGATAAATTTTGTACTAACACAAGCAAAAGACCATCTTTTATTCAATTAA
Source organism: Citrullus mucosospermus (assembly GCA_030954485.1). Lineage (NCBI taxonomy): Eukaryota > Viridiplantae > Streptophyta > Magnoliopsida > Cucurbitales > Cucurbitaceae > Citrullus > Citrullus mucosospermus. Next base: position 8,591,140 of record CM062063.1, on the reverse strand, counting down.
AAAAAGATGCTCATATTTCATTTGAACTAGAAGAAGAGATCCGTAAAATAAAAAATAAAATAAAATAAACCCAACAAAAACAAAATCAACAACAGCTACATCGCCCGGTGAGAGGTACGTCGTAGCAGCTCCGGTGCCGTCTCCCTCCGGTAATTATACCTAATCTTCGAACTCTTTGCTGACCATTACCCATTTCTATTTCCAATTCCGTTTTTTTTCATTCCAGTTTTCATGGCGGAAGCTCCTTCGCTGCTCTTTCTATGCACCGCCCTACTCAGAGACGAGATTGTTCAAAGTAATCATCTCCATAGTTCTTGTGTTACTTATACTCTGTTCCTCCGTATTCGTTATCTGCCATGTTTTTCTTAATCCGTTGTTCTTTTTGTCTCTTAGGGGGTGACGTTCCACCGGCTGTCTATGACCTTCCTCCTGACTTGTTGGATACTCTGGCTTTGCAGCTGCCGCCGTTGGCTTTACAGAATTTACAGTCTGGAATGTACGTTGTCCCACCCTAGTTAACTTATTATCTCTTGCCATTTCGCATGATTGAAGGTGGTCTTATCCATGTGGTTTCCTTTCAGTGTGCATGAGTATCGCATTAAAAATTGAACTGGAAATCTTTGATTTTTCTTAATTTTCTCTTCAAGTTCAACTAATATGAGAGTAGAGATTTAACCTACAACCTTGAGAAAGATGTGCCTTAACCAGTTATAGTAAATGTTATAGCAAAGCATTTTATAGGGCAAATTTTTGGTTGTCATTGGGAACATTTCTGCCACAATCGTGACGTTTCAAACCATTGGGTGTGTCAAACACTTACTTGTTTGGCACCGATGGGATGTTTAAATTGCTTGGGTTGGAAATTTGTTTAGCCTGTATATGGGTTGTATGGAAGAATGAGTTAAGAAAAAGTGGGTCTATATAACTTGTGTTTGGTTAGTAGGTTTGTGATGGGTTAAAATTACTGTATAGCTTGAGTGAAAGGCTGATTTCTTAATCCGATAAAATTGGAACGATACATAGAAAATTAGCATGTCCCCTGCATAAGAATGACACACATAAATTGAGTGAAAGGCCGATTTCTGAATCCTAAGTTTATGAGGTCTGTGAGTTTAGTAAGTTGATAGCATGAGTTAACAAGCCTTCCTAATATATAGCTCGAGTGAAAGGTGGATTTCTGAATCTTTCATGTGGTCTGTGAAATTAATAAGTTGATAGCTTGAGTTCAACAAACCTATATGTTAAGGTGCACGCTCAGGTGTATAACCTATTTTGTACAACCCAACTTGTGAGTTGAATGATCTCCAAGAGTTTTTAGTTTTTATTATCTATCTGAAGAAAGGAAAAAGAAGAAAAAAGAAGAAGAAGAAAAAAAACTACACCATATGAGTCTACTTTCTGTTTAGATTATATAAAAAAAGAAAGTGTTAGTTATCTTGAAGGAGATCCAATGTTTTGCTCCGTTAGTGGCTTTGGGAAGGATTGACACCATTTGAGTCATTACTCATTGGCGTTTTGCAGAGTCCCATTTTGTGGTCTAGATCCTTATGCTTACAATGAAATGAAACAAAAAATACCTATTGATGCCACACCATGTGCTCTGAAAATGAGCAAACTATGCCATCATAAAGTCAACTAAAAGTTTGTCTTTATCTCTCTAATAGGTCGATTTCTTTGTTGTATTGTGGTTTGTTTGACTCAAACGTAATAGAAAACATGTTAGTAAAGTAGATAGGCCATAACATGATGTTTGGGGTTCCGCATATATTAGTGCTACTCCTGGGGTCTTATTTCAAATTATGAAAATTATGAAAATGCATGAATTAATTTCACATAATAGTGGGATCTTCCTCCAGAATCATCAAACATTCAATAACAGCAAGAAGCCCCTGATTATTTGTAGAATCAGGGACGAAAATCAATTACCAAAATGCAAATCATTTCTCATAGACAATCGGAACTATAGAGGAACATTTTCTCTGTGAAGATTATTTCACTCCAATTATGCAGTAGAGGAGACCGAAAGAATTGCAATTGAAGAACCCAAATGTGTCGTGACAAAATAATTGTGAAGTGAATATGAGGATTGGGATGACATGAAGAAATGAAGATTTGGGAGTGAAGATTTGGGAAGGGAATTGGAAAAGAGGGGTTGAGAGAATGTGAGGAAGAAGTTTCTCTCTTTAGATTTGGGAGAGAGAAATGGGACGAAAGAGGAAGATGTTGTCTTAGATTAAAGGTGATTGGGTTTTCGTGAAGTCTTAGAAACTATAGAGAAGTTACAGAACATAAAAATGGGTGATTGAGTTGTTCTTGTTTTCTTGAATTTGGGTTTTCTTTCAAATTCATGGTAATGGGAGGAAGGTTTGGGCTTTCTTCGAGAGCTGTAGAATAGGGTCTCCTCTAATGGGCATGATAATGGTAAAACAAAGAGAGATTTTTTTTAGAGTAATGGATGGTGTCCATGGAGAAATAGGGGAGGGAGAAACTTCATATGGCTTTGAAGGAGAATGAGAGGGAAAAGTGACCAAGAGATAAAAAGAAGATGAGCCACATGATAAAATTTGAGTATATAATTATTAAAATTTGCAACATCATTTAAATTGTACACGTTAGCATAGACCTAGTCATCACTTAACTGCCATGTCATAGTCAAATCATCTCGAAGACTATTTAGAACTATTTTCTAAACCTCAGAAATTGTCGCTTTTGAAATTCCAGGTACCAAATAGAAACCAATTCCAAACCCTAGAGGCTGGAAAGTGTAATTTGTTCAAAAAATGTGACATTCTTAAATGGAAACCACTTACTTTATTACATTAGAGAGGCTCTAGATGCTGCAGCTTGCCTTTGTCGGAGAATATTCTAATTTGGCCCTGGAGTTGAGAACTTGAGATATGTGTTACTGGTCCCTTGATCCTTCAAATGGGTTCTCTTGTGGTTCCTTCTTTAACTTCTTTTGTAATCCTTGTCCATCTACTCCCCTTTTCTTTGTTATTGAAGGTTAATATTCCCAAGGAGGTCAAATTCTTTGCATTGCAGGTTTTGTTCAGGGTATGAATTTTTGCTATGGACTAGATTCAGAGACATTCTTCATTTGCTTCTTCTCGAGTGGTATATTCTTGGTAAGAAGGTGTTTTGGTTCTTAGGTCATCTGCTTTGGAGTTGTCAGTTTGCTTGCTCAATTTAGGATTAGTTGTTTGAGGCTTTTGGTCTTTGGCTTGTAATACGGGAGTATTGTCTGATGATGAGGAAGATTTTGCTTCATTCTCTCCCTTGGGAAAAGGGTTTTATGGAGGGTTGGTGGCTTTTTTTCCCTCCCTTCCTTTCCAGTTCTTTCAGGCATTTGGATGGAGAGAAATAATTGAATCTTTAGAGGTGGATATGGGAGGAGATTTTGTTTGTAGCTAGATTTAGTTCCATACTTTGGGCATCGTGTTTAAAGATTTTTATAACTATTTCATTAGGTCTTATTCTCTTGAACTGGAACCATTCATTGGCAATAAGGTCCTGTGTGTTGTTTTCTGTAGCCCCTTCTCCTTGTTGGTTTGTGCTTTCTGGCCCTAGTTAGTCTTCATGTATTATTCTCTTGAACTGGAACCATTCATTGGCAATAAAGTCCTGTGTGTTGTTTTCTGTAGCCCCTTCTCCTTGTTGGTTTGTGCTTTCTGGCCGTAGTTAGTCTTCATGTATTCTTTTATTTTTGTTTTCATTTTTCTGAATGAAAGCTTGATTTTTCCATTAACAAAAAATACAAAAATAAAAACAATTTCATTTATTACTTTTGTGTTGCCATATTCTTTGAATTTCCTGATTGAACTTTCAATGAATTTCCTATCCCACTGATTTGATGTTAGGAAGTTGAGTTACACGTTACATTATCAAATTTCACTCATTTTCAAAAATGCCAACTATCTTCTAGGCTGATTTTTTTTTTTTTTCTCTCTCTCTCCTTTTGATAATAAACTATTTTCTAGTCTGATGAGAATTTGTGATTCTGAACATTTGGAATGAATTCAATGAGAATCTGAAAAATACCAATGATGCACCACTTCAGTTAACAACCATTTTCAAGTGTTAACTGTGCACTGAGTTTTAAAGATATTCCTCGAGCAGGCCATTTGAGCTCCAGAATGAGGATGAACATGATAATGATTGCCTTAAGGGTGGGCGGAAGCGCAGAAGGTTTTTCAATTTCACCATATTCTAGTTTAGCATCTTATTTTTCTTGGTTGTGGTGTAATGAGGGATTAAATATTGGGAAAGGAAGAGAAGCCTTAATGATGCATATATAACTTATTAGGTACTGTAATTTTAATTTAGCATGGAAGAAGAATTTCAATTTACGATGGTCAAAGCTAACTGATACTACCCAGCCAGTTGACTGGCAGCAGAGATATTGGGAGAGGCACTTGCAAAGGTATACCCACCTGATAAGATGGCTCGTTTGTTCTTACTGACTCTTTGATTCATATTGTATTTATGATTTGTACTTTTTGCCATGTCAATCATACAAAACAGTTGCCTAGATGAAGCAGCAGAAATAGCCTCACTACCATCTTTTTCTAAATGTATTGGAGAAATAGAGATGTCAGGTGATAATGATGGTTTTGTTTCTGTGTTTTAAATATTGTATGGTAATTCTGTGGAACTTTCTTGTAGCATCAGTAAATTTTTATGATAAATAAGGAACTATACTTTTATAATTGGGCAGTAAATTCAAAGCCCTTACACATCTAAGTTATTGGTAAACTTTGTTGGAAATCGCCACTTGACATTTAGTGTGAAAGGTGAAATACATCAAGTCGCTTTTTATATCTGGAGATTTTCACCACAGGGTTGACATCCTCTCTTTTTGCTATGTCTGTTGGAGATTTTTTTTTTCCTGTTTTGGGGGGGGGGTCATAGCTGTGGAGTATTTGTTGGATGGCACATGGCAATCTGCTAACCATTAAATTCTTGTCCATTCTTTTGCAGACTCTGTATTGAAATATATTGCCAGCGAAGGGTTTGCTCATTTCTGGTGTGCAAAGTATAGAAAACTAAGCTATAATTGCCAACAATTTGGGTGCTATGCTCTGTAAGTTGTTCATTGTGGTATTTAACTTGGTCTCATATATAAGTTGGTAGTTGGATGCATGTTGTTTAACTAAGCCAGACAACCCGTGGGCACTATACATGTTGCCTTCCCTAGAGTATTTACTAGTGCTGCTTCAGATTGAATTTTTACTACTGGGTTTTCTCAATGTGCTCAATCCTTATAGAGGTTCTGCTGATAATGCCATTTAATACACATTTTAAGACTATCCATTGTGGTCAAAGTGAGCTTAGCTCAATGATATTGGCATGCACTTCAATTCAACCTTGGAGGTTGGAGGTTCAATCTCTCACCCTGCAATTGTCATACTGAAGAAAAAAAGACTATCAATTGTGATTTAATCTTATTTATACATATGACTTCTTAGCACACACATATCTATTGTTTTAACAAGAATTATAAACTTTTCATTGAGATTTGAAAAGTTAAAGAATCATCAATTTTCTGCAATAAACATAATAACAGAAAAATCCCCTCCCAACTACAATTTAATGTTGAAATTACAAACTAGGGTGAGGCTTTTTGCATTTGAATAATATCCTTTGTTTCTCATGAAAAAAAAAAAAAACAAAATAGGGGTCTTTACCAGATAAAAGAAAGCTCCTTAATACAAGTACAAACTTACCTAAAAAAAGAGAGTTAATTTCAGTGATTGGACGATTTCAATTTTTCTTTGAATGGCTTTACCATACAATTTATATTTTGTGTTCAGCGGAACATCTTATTCTATGTGCTTTTATTGGTACAGATGTTTGAGCCTTCAGAGTGTTTTCTGTGTTTCGGAAATTTGTGTAAGTTAATGTTGTTGTTGTTGTTGTTTTTTTTTTTTTTTTTTTTTTTTTTTTGTACTTTTAATGCAATTGTTGTCCTTCATATTTCAGTGGTATCATAATTCATGTTCTGGGTAAATCTTGTGCATATCAGTAAAAGGTGTTTTAAATTCATGTTATAAATGTAAAAAAAGATTAATAAATTTTTATATCGTCTCTTCTGGTTGGATTTTCATTATTCTCAATAAACAATGGTTTCTTATTAAATTAAAAAAAATAATGAAAAAAAAAAAAAGAAATAATGAAAAAAAAGATTGCATTTAGAAGAAAGTTCAAAAAGGTTGATAAGTGGGTACTATATTTGCACGTAACTGGTAAGGCTCCTTATGGGAGTGGAAGGGCCCAATTACGCACTTGATTGCTAAAACTAATGAAGTTCCTTTATGTATTGGTGCTGTTACCCTCGACAGCATTATGAAGAATAAAAAGGGCAGCAAAGAACTTCTTCAAGTCCATTGATTTTTCAATACGAAAATTTTGTCATGTTCTGTAAGACAAGCGGGGCTAGCCTTGCTTCTTTAGAACTTATTTTGTGTAACAATTATTTTTGCCTTCTTTTGTGTATTACTTCAGTAAAAAGCTACTTGTTTTGCCATCTTCTTGCTTTCTTCTTAGCTCTTATTTCTACCCTGTTGCAGCATATATTAAGGAGCTGCAAGTTGCAGACTTTGGTGTTAAGGTGGATCAGATTCCAGGAGCAAGTGAGCTCAGTTCTTATTTATATCCAAATTAATAGATAGTTTGCATTTGCATATAAGATGAGGATAAGGAAATGCCTAGATTGGGTGTTGAGTCCTAGTTGTTATCCTTTGTGTTTTAACTGTTCAGGATTGAGTAGGCGTTCATCATTTATTCATGTTTAAGTTGCAAGTTTAGTTCTTGAGCTTTAAAAGGTGTTTGATTGATTCTTGAACATTTTTTTTTAACAATAGAAGATTTCAGTCCTAAGAAACAAAAGAAAAAAAAAAAAAAAAGAAAAGAAAAGAAAAAAAAAACCCTAGAGGGCAAGGGAACAAGATGCCCCCTCTCCTAAACCAAAGATTACAGAAAGGCCGTCCAATCTATGTTGATAGTGAGAGTGGTATAGTTACAAAAAAGTTTGTGAAGGCTACTCCAATTAGAGGTCGTAAACTGTACAAGATCTGAACTTTCAATTTTCTGTACATCCATGACCTTTACAAATTGTTTAATAGGACTTTGAATTTTCAATTTTGTCTCTAATAGGTCCTTGACCTATTCAACATCTTTTACAGACGTAGTAGACACAAAATTTTTAGGGTCACACTAGACTTAAAATTTAATTTTGTATCTTTTATATCAATTAGGTCCCATTTGATAACCATTTGGTTTTTGGAAATTGTGCTTGTTTCCTCTCAATTTTTACCGTAGTTTTCATGTTTCCTAAGTCAAAGAGTCGAATTTTTTACTAAATTCTTAAAACAAAAACAGCTCTTTAAAAACTATTTTTTTTGGTTTTCAAAGTTTGACTTGGCTTTTGAAAACATTGGTATAAAATAGATAACAAAGCAAAGAAACGTAGAGGTGGAAGGGGTATTTATAAGCTTAATTTTCAAAAACCAAAAATCAAAAAGTATGTCGAGAACCTATTGGACATAAAATTGAAAGTTGAGGGACCTATTAGGTCTTTTTAAAGTTTAGTGACTTATTAGACACTTTTTAAAATTGAGGAACCAAATAGATACAAACTTGAAATTTTAGGGACTAAACTTGTAATTTAACCTTTATTCTTCTATTGCTTGTACAGCAAGTATTCATGGGAGGCATATTTTCAGATTTTTGGTTATATCATTGATTTTTGGGCTCAAAGCGATATCATCGATTCTGTTTGCAGTTGGGAAGCAAGAATCTTTTAAGTCAACATTGTTAAATATATTATTTGGAGAATATGGTATGAAAGATATAAGAGGGTCTTTGGTAGCAAAAGTACTCCTTTAGAAGGAAGTTTTGAACTTATCCATGGTGTGGTCTCTCCAAAGCTTTTCAAAATTACGTAATCCATAAATATATTCTGTTTGGAATGTTCTGTCTTGTTTTGTTTTTTTTTTTTTTTTTTTTTTTTTCGTGTAATGTTGATTTTGGGAGGTTATATTGTTGTATAATCTCATAGTAGATTGTTTTTTGGTATTTACGAAGTTGATAATGTGCATAATTTTAGTTTTGGGATTCCTTTTTGTTTTGATCTCTTCGGAAGATAGGTAGCAAGTAATTTTTCAAATAACTTGTAATGATTCTGAAATCAATGAAAATGTGTTAATCTTGACTTGGCTTTTATATTTGCTCAGGTCAATGGATTATGCAAACTCCTAAACCAAAACAGGGAAACTTTAACTTGCCTTGAACTCATTCATTGCAAGCTATCTTCAACTTCTGTTAATTCGGTTTGTAATGCTCTAATCCATAATAGAAAAACACATGGTATACTGCAGTTCTCAATCAATGCATCATACTTTGATGAAACTGACCCCGTTGCTCTGCCTTCGGGACTGGTATCATTTTTATCATCAGGAAGGTATCTCTACCAATTTGGATTTTATCTATTGTCATTTTATTAATACTAATGAGAAATATATTGTGTTGAATGTTAAGTATAAAAGCAAGAACTATGCTGGTAAGCCTTCAACATTATGGATGGTACTCTTGGTTGTCCCCTTTTGTCCTATATTTTTTACCCAATTAATTGAGAAAGTAAAAGGAACTCCTTGCACGAGCTTCTATTTTATTTTGAATTGCTTATAGATTATATCTCTTTCATTTTTCTTAGAACTTGGTTCCAACTACTTTTTTCTATTTTCTTTTCAGGCATTTATTTTCTATCAAACTCTGTGAGAACGACCTGGGTAAAAATTTTGGGAAACTTGTCTTCCGCACTCTTCTTGATGCTTCATCTTGTTTATCTATCCTTGATCTTTCTGAAAATAATGTAAGTATGTATATTTTTCTTTTCAAATTTTGGTTGTAATGAGCCGGTCGATACAATACCCTTTTAAGAACTTTGCAGATGGCAGGATGGCTTTCCAATTTTAATAGGAGATCTTTGACTGGCATTCCAACGTTTTCTATGGTTGGAAAATCCTTGCAATCACTGCGTGTGCTCAATTTAAGGTATCAAAGATACTTTGTTCTGATCTGGTAGGATAAGGGTAAATTGGGGTAACTTCATTTTAATATTGTTAAAACTTGGTTAATTCCTTCTTAGTTTCATTTTTGTATTTTAATTCCTAGTTTCTGTAATGCTCAAGTTTAGGAGGGGTACATTTATGAACCACGATTACATTTGAATGAGATGGATTATGTGGATATGAAAGCATGGTTAAGAAAGACTACTACCTATACCAACACGGTGCACCTTCCTTTTTGGAGGCTTAATCATAGGAACTCCAAAGTTAAGTGTGCTTAGTTTAGAGCAATTCTATGTTGGGTGACCTCTTGGAAATTTTACTAAAAAGCATGTGAATGAGGAAAACGCATGCTAAAAGGATCCGTGTTGTGGAGATAGTCTTCACTCTTGGAAGCAACTTAAGACAAGTAAGAATGATATTGCCAAGTCATAGGGGATGCAGGGGAACGTCGGGGCCATTAGGTGTCAAATCTGGATTGTGAATCTGGGGTTTGGGGCATTTCTGTTTCTTTCCAATTCTCTAAAAATAGAGAATTTCCCGTATGCATTCAATAACTTTCGTTCATAATAAAGACTTTTGATTGATTATTGGAGAAAACTCCCTTTTTATCCTCTTAAGCTAAATTTGGTATAAGAGAACTCACTAGAACCAGCGTTCGCTATCGTTGGCAAAATATTGAGAAACTCTTGTTGACATAGATTGCAAGAGGGTTGTGAGTTGTACTCATTAACAAACAACGCACATCTAAGGGGGAACCTAGAAATCTTTTTTTTTTTTTTGAGAATTGCCCAAGAAGGGAGGATTTCAATGCTAGGAGAACATTCAAGGACAAAAACTTCTGCAGAGATTAATCACTTTTATTTTAGGGGAAATGAGCTGAGGAAAGATGATGCAGATAACCTGAGATATGCTTTGGCTCATATGCCAAACTTGGAGTTCCTGGATATAAGTGATAATCCTATTGAGGATGATGGAATCAGGTTCTTCTTTTCCTCTTTAGTTTTTATTTATTTATTTATTATTATTTTTTTTATATTATTTAGCTCTAGCATAAGCAAGTTTTTGGCCAACTTTGTGGATTTACAGGAATTTAATCCCCTATTTTATTGAAGCTACCGAAAGGAGCTTTCCCTTAGCTGATCTGAATTTAGAGAACTGTGAGCTTTCCTGCGATGGAGTCACACAACTCTTGCATGTGCTGTCAACTTTAAGGAAACCACTGAGGTCACTTTCTGTTGCAGATAATAGCCTTGGAAGGTTTGCATATTTGACAATAGCCAGAAATCACCACTTTTTATATTTTCCACTCAAATATTTGATTGTTGTGTACTCTTGTTTTGAAGCTCGGTAGCAGGAGCTTTAGGAGTTTTCATGGGAAAATCAATTCAAATACTGAATGTTGAAGGCATTGGCTTGGGTCCATGCGGGTTTCAGGATTTAATTAAAGGGGTAACTGAAGGGTCAAATATTGTGAATATCAATATAAGGTTAAAAATTAACATTCATGAACTACTTCATTATTCTTTTTTCTAAATGGCCCTGAAATATAAATGTCGTATGTTTTTTGTTGTAGCAAAAATCGTGGTGGGATAGAGACAGCAACATTTTTGTTGAAGCTTTTGTCTGGAGCATCAGATCTTGTTTCTGTCAATGCTTCTTACAATCTAATGCCCGTTGAATCCATAGACATCATACATTCTGCCCTGAAAATTGCTAAAGGTACTTATTGTACAAGTTGTATGAAATTTAAGTTACCTTCGCATTGAATTCTTCCTGTTAATTTATTATGGTCTTGTTTCTGGTTTGAGGTTTAAAAACATTCAAGGCTTGAGTTGGGGGGTTTTGGGTGGAAATGCAATTTCATTTCCATCCTAAAAAAAAATCACAAATATCGTCCTTGCAATATTGTCAAAGAATCGTTTCAAATACAGATTCTTGACTGGGAGATCTACCCCTTGCAATATCGCCCTTGTCCTTGTTGTTTTCTTTCTCTAGGCTGGTGTTCCTTCTAGATCATCAAATAATGAGGCGCATCCTACTTTCTGTTCTCACCCTTTTCCTTCAAAAATTTGAATAAGCTTCTGGATTACTTCCAACTTCTAGGCGCTTCCTTAAAAGACTCAGGAGTTTACTCATTGATTGCTTTGTTATGTTTTGGATAGAAAATCGAACAATGAAAGTTGATGAATGGCATTAAAAAATTTACGGGCACTTCAGACATAGAGCTACCGGAGAAACAAACATTTAATTTAACATTAAAAGCTGCTTTTGTTAGTAATCACAAAAGGACACACATACACACAAAGAACCTTTTAATAAACTAGATGCACATGCACTAGGCCAGGGAGAAGCAATTGCAAAGCCACCCATGTGAACTTAAGGTTACCAATTGTCTTCTAGAGACAAGGCGAAGATCGTGTCAACTAATGCTTGATTGGCTAAATTTTGGGAATATAATTTGGAAATATCTGTCTGGGAATTAATAGGGGTTTATGGGTAGGATGAGTATGATATTAGCAAATGGCATATGGTAACTAGCTAAGGAGTTAGTTTGTGTATTTGGTTATAAATAGAGGGAGGGGGATTGAGGGAAGACAGGATTTAGGGCTTGGGTTAGTATACTCAAGAAAGGAGGTTCCAAGTGCTTCATATTCATCTTGTAGTTCTTGATCCTTTATATTTTTTCAGTTTATGATTCTTGTTAGGTGGTGTACCCTAACAAAATCTTCTAGCCATATTTAGGGATTCTGGATATCTGGGAGCCCATTTCTTCACATAAACCTCATGGGATGCCCTAACATTTTTGTTGTTGTTATTGTTTTTTCTTTATTGTTCTTTTTTTTTCTTTTTTGAGTGTACAACAATTTGGAGTGGAAGGATTTGAACCTTGACCTCTTGGTTAAGAGTGTATGCCTTATGCATGCTCCATAAGTAGCACAAGTTGAAGGGTTTTTTCTTTTTTCCCCCTCTCCATTTAATCCCTCCCCTTTATGCAGGCGCTTTTCTGTAACAATATGTCACAATTTTGTTTTCAGCTATCTCTTGAGCTCTTTTCTTCTTCCTTTTGTTTTAATTATCTTCCTCGAGGCTTAAAGAGGATGTATAATTCTTCTTTTGAAAATTGCTAATAATCATAACTAGACTTGTAAATCAAGCTAGAGAAATACTGAAACTAAATATATTCCGTAAAACACAGAATGTGATTGGAAATTCTGTTTTATTTTCTGTTCTTGTTGTTCATTAAATGAAAAAAAACAAAACAAAACAAACCCGGGTTGTTTGATTACCAGTTTTATTCTCTATTGTCTGTTTTTGAAAAAAAATTGAAATCGTGAGTAAATTCAAAAATCAAAAAGTAGTTTTTAAAAACAAATTTCTGTTTTTCAAAAACTCATTCTTTCTCCTTTTAATGTTCATTTTTTTCTCCTTTAATATATCTCTCTCCAACAATTTCTCTTTCTAAAATCTCATTTTTTATGTAACTCCTATTTCTCTCTCTAAAAAACCTTCTTTTATGTATACCTTTTATCTCTATCTCTTGTAACATGCCTCTCACTTTTCACTTTGAAAATTTGATATTTTCTCCAAACTTCTCTTATTCTGTAACATATTTATATTTCAAATTTCTCTCTGACTACCTAAAATTTTTATCTCTAAATTTTCTCACAGCATTTTTTTTTTCTAATTATCTGTATTTTACTCTCAACTTTACTCTCTCTACAAAATTTCTCCTTCTCTTTATTTTTTTTTTCATCTAAAATTTCTCTCTATCCCTCCAACTTTATTCTCTTTCTCTAACTAATATTATAGTTTTCTTGAAGAACACGAGCTAATATTCTATGATCCATGATGATTGGAAGACTTTTTGTAAGTAGCTCTTGCTGACAGCGGGGTACTCTTATCCTCCGGCCCGTTGGCTATTCTTGTTATTGTGGAATGCTATTCACAAGTTTCTTATCACAAATAATAATAATAATAATGATAATAAAGTTTAAAAAAAAAAAAAAAAATCTAGACACAGAGAAACATGTTTGAGTAGAAAGAGAAACATGTTTGAGTAGAAAGAGACAAACCCAAGCAGTGAAGAAGGATAGGAAGCAAAAGTCAGAGACAACTAGGAAAGAAGGAAAGGTTGAGAAAAAGTGACAAAGAAGTGAACGCTCGTGTAGAAGCAGAAGCAGCCTCGTGGAGGCAAACCTGGCAACTTAAAACAATCGGAGGCCTTATGGAAGACAATGAGATATAACGTAAGTAGAGGCCATAATGGACACGATGGGACAATGAGAGTTGTGCAATGCCAAGTGTGGGAAAGCAGTGAGAGTAGTCTCTGGTAGTAGTAGCTACAAACTGTCACGAACTCAACTCAAACCTACGAACACAATGATGAGCAGCCACTTAGGACGATGAACGACGAGGAGATGCCGTTGAGAAGCACAAAAATGTGAGAGTGCTGTTGGCTGCATTTTAAGAATGTTAAGGCTTTAAAGCTTTGAGATGTATGAAAAAGATAATTTACTTTTCTTTTGTTGAGTAGCGAATAGTAAGATTTATACAAAAGTATTCCACTCATAGATCCTAAAGAATTTGCAATTAGCCTAATTCGAAAAAAGAAAGAGAAATTATTACTATTGAAATATACATGAAAATAAATAATATCCCAAAATTTCCAGCTTGATTTGTACAAACGTATTGAACTCTCGTTTTCATGAATTCTGCTTCGGCAGTTACACTCTGGGGAATAACCAAACACAAACATATAATGCCAAGGAAGAGGATTTTTCAATATGAGCTAAATTTTTATTGCTATGGAGTGCATGAGAATTGAGATAAATGATTTTATTTATTTGATGTAAGCTACTGAGTATAATAGATCTTTAGAATTCATGATCTGCTGTTACTTTATGTTGTTAGTGGAGTGATAAGATACTCAAGGCTTTGTCTTAAAATATAGGTAAGCTTGAGCTATTGGACTTGAGGGGAAACAATTGGGATGATCAAAAGGTTGAAGATTCGCTGATTGCGGAGTTTCAGATCAGTGCCAAGAAAATTTTAATATATTCATCATCACCAACTTTGGATGGACTTTATGACGGTGACCCGTAGTCGACTTGGCTGTGGCATCATGACCATTCAAGCTAAGGAAATTCTTGGGACTGCGTTTACGACCCACCAACATGTATTGTCGAGTTGTCTTTGACTTTTTTTGTTTGTTGCTTTATTTACAAGCATTTTTACTTTCACTTCTAGTACTAAAAGCAGATGGTGTATCTTTGATTATGTTCAGTTATTGATCAATGCATTTAGCTGTAAAGAGATAATGTATGTAGAAATTATATATCATTGATTATTGTTGACAGGAATGGGACGTTTTGTACTCTTTTTTTTTTTTTTTTTTTTGAGGTGTCAGACCCTTGCTACCGCTTATTGTGGCTGATTGTGTTTTGAAGATGTATTCCGTGGCCCAAAAATGATTTACAATCATACACAATAATTTTGCTTATTGTTACATTTTCTTTTCATCGATCGTCGTGCTTTAGGTTCTCTCTTGTAGACGAATGCAGAGATGAAATTTCTGCTTTGAGGAGTGCAGTTGTAACCAGGGAAGTCCAAAACATTTTCAGACTTCTCTGTGTTAGATTCTCTACGTTCACTGAAAGAACTCCAAAAGGTAATTGTATAATTTAACTTTGTTCATTGTATGTACTATGTGCTATTGTGTTATTGTAGTGTAGAAATTCTGCATTGGACAGTTGGTAACCATTGTCTATTAACATCCAGTAATCCTTCAAGTACTTGTATGACAGTGGAATAATTTTCGAGTTCTTAGTACCATGGAATTATCAGATAAAGTTAGTGTACTGATCGCCTCTCTGCTGTAGAATCTCTCGTACTTGTGCCTGCTTTGTTTGATTGTGGTTTCAATGGCATTGTAAGGTATTTGGCTTGAACAGAACAATAGGATTTGTAGAGACGACGAGAAATCAAGGGAGAAGTTTTGAGAGGTGGTGAGGTTTAATACTTCTCTGTGGGCATCAGCCATTGAGCCTTTCTGTAATTATAATCGTCATCTCGTTATTTTGCATTCGACTTCTTTTCTTTTAAGATTTTTGTATGGATGTCCTATTCCCCTGCACCTTTATGTTTGTGACCTGCTCCCCACAAACTTATGATTCGTAAACTTGTTTACGCTAGAGGGCACTTCCAACCTTGATATTGATATCATGACAAGGATGGAAGACCCAGTCTGAGTAAGCCCGAACCCAATTTGTAAATTAAAATGCGATGAATAGTTTGACTTTGTGTTCCATCCGAAATTGGCATGTAGGGTTGCAACTCCCAGCCCGAAAATTTTTTTATTTGAAATCGGATTCAAACTTTGGAAATTTAGCGGGTTGGGAGTTGCAACTCTACTGCTATCCAATTTCGGATGGAACACAAAGTCAATATTCATTGCATTTTAATTTTAAAATTGGGTTCAGGCTAGGTCTTCCATCCCTGTCACGATATCAAGGCTGGAAGTGCCCTTTGACGTAACCAAAAGGTTACAAATTATAAGTTTGTGGGGGGCGGGTCACAAAATATAAAAGCACGAGGGATAGGTCAACTGTACAAAAATTTCCTCTTTTTTTTCCTTATGAATTTAATTGGTTAAAATGATATTTTTCAAAGTACAATGTGTAATCGAAATAAACAATTAGAAAAATTAGTTGTTTTAAAATTAAAAAATAATAATAATAATAATAATAATAAGCCAACTTCATAATCATTATAGGGTATTTTTTTATAATTTGACAAAAAAAAATTATTATTATGTTTTTAAATTTTTATGACCTTTAGTAAGTATCAAGAAGGAGGAAGAGACAGTATAGGAGGAAGAAGGGGAAGGAGAAGTAAGGTGGAGGAAGAGGAAAAAAAAAAGGGGGAAGGGAGAAGAGATAATTTTTATAATTTAAAATGTCAAATCATTATTTAAAATAATGGACCTTTCAAATATGTTCTTCCAAATATGAGATTAAAAATTTATATTTTAAAGTTCAAGAACTAAATTTACCTATTATTCAAAATTTGGAGATTATAAAAGTCATTTTTCTTTTATATATCTTGTATGTGTGTATATATACATATATTATAATGTATATTAAAGAAAACGATTGCTTCTACATATAACAAAATGAGCAAACTTATTTATAAATATAGCAAACTAGTAAAAAGTAGTCTATCATCACACAAACACGAGTTTATCACTATTTATCACTAATAGACAGAGATATATGATAATAGTTTATCATTGTTTATTAGTTTTAAAAAGCTTTTTGTTTTGTTTTTTTCTTTTTTTTTTTTTTGTTATATTTAAAAATATTTTTAACAATTTTGATATTTAAAATAATTATTTTATAAAAGAAATGGTATAGTGGCATTAAAGAAAAAATTAAAGGAATTCTAGAGATTAGTGTTGGTTTGATAGTCATTAAAACTAAGCTGATAAATATTATGTCTACCTGTGTGTTTTTTTTTCTTTTTTCACTATCTACTTTTCACAAATATTTTCCAAATTTAAGTCAAAATTTAAAAAGAAAAAAAATGTTTTGTTTCTAAAATTAATTAAGAATTCAAATGTCATGAAAATAAGGGAAAATTTAGACTGTATCTCTAATTACAAATAACAAAAAGAAAAAATAAAATAAAATAAACAGATAATTATCATACGGAATATTAGACATCAATAAGCACAAAAACACGTGTAGACCCGTTGTTACATGTTAGGAAGGGATGAAGGCGTAATTCAATGAATTTCAATAATGAAAAATATAATTTTTAAACATTGATGAAATAAAATATATATGTAATAAATTTATTGGGCATAAATCGCAATTGTCTTAACAGATTGAGGATATTGATTGGGCTAATTGGTCCAATTTCAACCTTCCAAATTCCAATAACAAGATGCTATTCCCTATTGTCCCATTCTAATATTATTTTCCTTTTTCTTTTTGGAGTTGTTGGAAGTTCTCTAATTAAGTTCTCTCACACATAATTGTGTTGTAAAAATAAAATTAAAATAAAAATAAAATAAAATAAAAAATGAATAAAAAAAACCTTACTAATTCTGGATTATCTGAAAATGGTTCAAATTAGTGACATTAGCTTTATACAAAAGTTAAATTCTCATAAATCCTCTAAACCAACCAAGATAACATAAGTAAATACATCATTTGTTTGGAATAATCTACAAGATTCATATTAGTCTAAAATTTGCCGTTGTTTAAAAAATATCTCTATTATTTAAAAAAAAAAATTGTAACATAATTAACCTTTCAGAATGTTCAAGAACTACTCTTAAAATGATGTAGTAATGACCTAAAACGATGTGTTGGCTTGAATTTTTATTTCAAGTCACTACTACACTGTTTCAAGTCTCAATTTTTGTTCAACATTCTAATGAATTTTTACTTCTAATGATAGTTTTGAAACATTTATGATAGGTCAAGTTAAATAACAATAACTTTCGAAAGAATAAAAGTATTTTTTTAAAACAAAAAACAAATTTCGGATTTAAAAAAAATAGCCAAAATTTTATGAAATCAAATAAAAAAACATTTCTTAGTCAAAATAAAACACATAAACGTTTTCAAAAATAGAAAAATAGTTGAAAATAATTACAAATATAGCAAAATTTGACTTTCTATCCATGACAGACTGCAATAGACCTAGATATCTATCCGTGTGATCGTGTCTATCTGATAAAGTGATAAATATTTATCTGGGTCTACCACAGTGTATCACAAATTGAAAATAAAATTTTGCTACATATTAGTTTAATATTTTCTATATTTATAATAATTATCCAAAAAAACAAACAAACTCAATCGAACAACCCTTTTTTCAAATTTGATTTACACCACAAAATGAAAGAAAAAAGAAAGCAAAAGTGAAAGGTGAAATGAGCTTTTTCAAATGTAATATGTTTCATATAATAATAATAATTGAAGAAAGTGTCCAAAAGAAGTAGTTGAGTTGTGTGTATCATTGTATTGAGTCAGACTTTTATATATATATAAAAATATATAAATATTTGTTGTGTGTTTCTGTTCAAATCAACCTTTTCCTTTGTAAGAAAACAATCATCACTTCCTAAACTCCCACTTCTTTGAATGACAATTCAACCAACCTTTTCATTTGGTGCACCTTATCTTCAACTTCCAACTAATCTTATTTCATTTTTTTTTTTTTTTTTAATTTCATATTATCAATATTAACCTCTTCATTTTATTCATTCATTATAACACAAATGGTTTGGTTGCCTTTTTTATAAGACTAACTTGTAAAAAAAATAATAAATAAATAAATACTCCTCAATTTTGTTCTTTGTTTAATATACCTTTATTCTTATAAAAGTTGCAATGTTATCAAAATGTTCTCATTGACTTCTCATAAACGTTTCAAAAAGAAATTTGTTAAAATTAGGATTTAAAATGGTACAGTTATGACCTGAAATGGAAATTGAGATCGCCACACCTGGTTTCAAGCCACTGCCACATTATTTTAAACCTCAACTCTTGTCTAAAATTATTATGGTTTCCACATTCCAGTGTAGTTTTAAAGTATTTATAAAATAGTTCTATTATTTTTAAATAAAAAGCATAGTTCATAGTTTTTTTTTTTTTTTTTTTTTTGTAATTTAGCAAATATATCCATTTAAAACATCCCTCATCACCATTATGAGTTTGGTAAGATGCTAATTCCCATTTGGAATAGGTCAAATTACTGTTTTTTTTCCTCTCTATCTTACATTCATTTCATTTTTAAAATTTACACATAAGTATCTTCTTATCATGAGTGAGAAATGACAAAATGTTAATGGTAGTAAAGTTATGTTTCTCTAATTCTCTTCTTGCTTCTTAATAAAATAATATCCTCAAATCCAATTGAAATTCATGTATTTTCAACCCATATAACCCTTCTAGACTCCCAATTTATAAAAATAAAATTTTACTTCAAGGAATTATCTACTTTATAAATAGAAAATTTTAGCATGTTATATTTTTGTTATCTCTCGTTATTATAATAATGATGTTTGCTAAGCTTTAACCTAAACAAATTAAAATATAAGGACTAAAAATGTAATTTATATATTCTTATTATTTTCCTTCATAACCAAACGAAAGGAATAATGTAATCATGAAACCAAACAACTTCTTTCTAAATCATTTGATAACAATTGTATGTTATATTTTTTAGAATCATCTTTGACCAAATTTCATAAGTTCATAAAAATAAGAAATAAAAATAAAAAGTTGATAAAAAAGATGCTTCCTTTTGCTCCTTGAAATTTAACTCAAACCAATAAATTATCTTATGAAGTGATATTCTTTTTTTAAAATTTAAAAAAAAAAATCTTATCAAGCAATTTAATTTTGAAAAATAGAAAATAGAAAACACAAGTTTAATGAAGAGTACAATATAGGATCTTTTAATGGAAACATAGAAACTTAATCAACTATATTCAGTAATTAAAAAAAAAAGTAGTTATTTGACTTATAGAAAGGGTTAGCTAGAGAGTAATATTGTTTTCTTAGATTTATGTTTTAAAACATAAAGTTCAATTTTTGAAGGAAATATAATCGAAATTTGCATGTGACTAACATGTATATATGTTGTGCTTTTGTAGGTTGACAAAGCTAAAGGTTAATAATATAGCGGAAAAAAGAACTAATGGAATAATATCATAATGTTCTTTTTAAAGTTCAAATATCTACAATTTTATATTATTAGTATTATTATTTAAACTACAACATTAAATGTCAAATTGAGTATAACTCAATTCACATAATAAAAAACATGTGTTTTTTATGGTTCAATCATATGTCCACTGTTGAACAACGATTCAAAAATATAACATTAGATTGTACATAGGTTGAGTTTACATGCACATGAACTTATAAAAAACATAATTCAACAAATCCACATGAATTTAATAGAATTATTATTATTATGTTACATAAATAAACTTCTACCTTCGTAAACTTATAAAAACCAAATATGATATATTATATATATAATCTCTAAACTTATTTATGGGCATCATTAATAAAAGCACAAATAATACAAATATATGTTTCACATACCCCAAGCAAAGGACATGTATAACTACCTCATATAGGTAACATCTATAAGACACTGAATTAACTTAGAAATGGATGTATCTTTTTGCTATCTCTTCCACGACATCTGTCACTAGAAAATTGAAAGATCACAAGCCGCCCTCTACAGTTTCAAATGTGAAATAGTACTGAAGCATGACCCATGACTACAAAAATGATTGTTCAATCTTAATCCTTCAATTTGATCCAAAATGTAGAGTACAAGAAAAGAAGAAAGAAAAAAGAAAAAAAAAAAAAGTAGTGTGTACTTAGAAGCATTAACAAAGGGTTAAAGTTTAAGTGGGTGGGTCAACATCTTGGACCACCATGAGGGAGGTGCCTAATTACATAAAAGAGTGAAACAAGGCCAATTTATTGTCAATCTAAGAATATGCTAATTGCATGTAAAGTTAATTAATTTCCTTTAATTTATCATAGTGTTTGAGGTCAAGTATCAAGTTAAAAGAAAATTACCTACATGTTACTCATCAATATGAACAATTACTTCAATATAGCTTTGAAAATTAAATTTGATTTAAATAATAATAAAACTATCGAAAAAGAGCTATATATATATTATAACCAAAACAACTATAGTTCTTCGATGTAGTGAATCTTTAGACCATGAAAATAAATTCATAAAATTTAAAAAGTCTAACAAATTAAAATAAAATAACCAATTTTTTTAGGGTCGATTTCAAGGATAGCAAACTGAGCCAAACTATTTATAAATATAGAAAAATTTCATTGTCTATGGGATAGACAGCAATAGACTTCTAAACAGTGAGATTTTTCTATATTTGTAAATAGTTTGATATTTTTTTATATTTATAATAATTTTCCTTCAACTAACATAATATATGTTTGTGGTTTGAATCTCTTATTCCTACTATACTAAAAAAAAATGTCATACTTTTATTCAATAGAGAGAAATTTCTAAATATAAAACATATACATTTGGGTAATCTTTCGTGAACCAATAGTTCTGCCTAAATATTCTAATTTTTGGATCTTCTTCATATTTTTATCGTCAAAGTTCTTTTAATTTTCTTCAAATGGCATAGGATATCATAAAGAACTTGAACTATTATATGCTAATATTCTAAAGAGTTTAATTAGTTTGTGGACAACACAATGTTATAGTGTATCATAGCGTTAAGTAAAGCCTCTAAAGTTCTCATTTAATGCGTGTTTTGTAATTTCATATGAATAAAAAAGTGACTAAGAAATAAATAAACAAGAACTTATAGTCACATCCGGCAAAGTTAAAACTCGTCACTAGTTAAAATTTGGTTGTTTGTACTTTGTTTTTAGACCTATTGTTTGCAACTCTTCTTCCATCTTTCACTTTTTCTTCATCACACATGACTTTTAGTAAAAAGTGAAACTACGTTTCCATACGGAAAATAGAAAGTAGTTTAGGGTTGTTTTTAAATATAACATAATAAGTCAAAATATTTATAAATATAACAAAATGTCATGTTTATCACATATAGACATTGATAAACTACCATCATCTATTACTACCTATTAGTGATAGACACTAATAAATAGACTGCTATGACTCTGACAATGATCCGGGTTATGGAAACCGCTTCTTTGAAAGAATGGTAGAGAAAGATTTTAAAAGTAATCGTAGATATTATTTTCTTAAAGAGTGTGTTCTATGAAGGCTCCCAAAAACCCTATTTATATAACTCTATAGATTACTCCTAATCCTATTAAAATAAACTCTCACCATAAATTTTAAATCAAATATTTAATGATATCAAATATTAACAAATATCTACTCAAATAATATCTCATATTAAATGGTTTAAAATATTTAAATCTTATTTAAATATTTATTTTCTGCATAATCTTTGATTTTGATCTCATCCAAATTAAATAATTAATTATTTGAATCCAATTCAAATCAATTTAATTAATTCTCCCTCTATTTATTTTCTTTAGAATCTTTAATTTGGATCGCATTCAAATTAAATAATTAATTATTTGAATCTAATTCAAATTAATTAATTAATTCTCCCTCTATTTATTTATATGGATTTTATCCAAATAAATAATTAATTATTTGAATCATATTCGAATAAATTAATTCTTTATATTATAAAGTTATAATGTGAATCACATTCAAATAAAATTTATAATAAATCATGCAATTAATTGTATCCAATACAATTAATATTTTCCCTCATAAATTTGAACATTTCAAATTTTTCTTTCAACATAATTGATCCTTGTTGGTCCTTAGTAAGCTAAGAGACCTTAAGTACCTACAGATTTGAAGCTCCAACGATATAAAATTAATTGGCTAAACTCATTAACCACATAAATCAATATTCGTTAACTGTGGGTACACTCCACTAAAGACCCACAACTGCACTATTCTCGATATATTTATGTGTCCATGGATATAGACCAATAATAGCAAATTAGTCCTTCATAAGTGTTCATAACACCAGCTGGGGCAAATTATCGTTTTACCCCTAAGTTACTTCTAAATCTTTAAGTACCAGTTCTTCTCTAATGAACAATCTGTTTATGGTCCAACCATTAAACAGAAACCCCTCTCGGGCCAGTGAGAGGGTAGGGCCCTTTGTTCAAGTCCCAGAGACACCACTTAAGGGAACAATTATCTATTTACCCTAAAAATGAGAATGAGTGAATTCTATCTTGTATAATTATGTCCCCAGCTCCCCACTCAGTCTTGTCCTCAAGATGGTAGGCATATTGAGTCGGCAAACGGCCACTCTCACCCATACAAATCAAAGGACAATCCCTCGTGGACAGAAGTTCATAATATACTCAAGATTAAGACTAAGTTGCCTAGGTCATCCTATTGAAATAGAAACCTAACTAGTTAACGGAGTTACATCTAGTGATTACTATTTCGTAGTTCGGTCTTATGCAAACTCATTGCATAGGATACCCCCACTTGCATGTCACCTACACGAACGCGTTAGATCATTGTATTTGTATCAAATACAAAGTGGGTCGTATCTATAGTGTCACTAGGGATGAGGTACTCAGCCTTCCCTGTACTATAGACTCATTAGAATGTATCTTGAACATTGATCTCCATATGTCCCCACATACAGTTCAAGACTCATAAAACAGCCTAGGATGTTAGTTTATTGGATTTAGGGTTATTAAGACAAAACAAACAAAACATTCAACAACGCTCATTGAAGTAACACATCAATAACCCTTTATTAATGATTTAATTATGATCAAATTATTACATTTACAATCTTCGAGTTTTAGGGCATAAAACCCAACAATATATGTTATAGGGTAGCTTTGGACTTAAGGAAAAAGTTTGATAAAATAACATTGAAGGTAAAATCGGGACAAGAAATAGTTAGTTCTATTCAAATTCGAAATGTGCAAGAGACAAGTCTAAGAGGCCCAAACACGATTCCAATAGAGTCCATGAAAGGAGGCAATTGGGCCATTTGACCCAAGTGCCCACCTTGGCCTCAAAGGTCAAGGCCCACCTACGCCTCCACAAGCTTATTCTTTGCGGGTCCTCGACTAATTTCTTCTCCAATTTGCCTTATCCTACCTTCTTGAATCCAATATGAAAAAATGGATTGGAAAAATCCTTGGTTTACCCTTACCTTCACCAAAAACTTGATGACCAAAATGTGTATGTGTTGATTTGGTTAAAAAACTTGCTAAAAAATGCACAATGTCAACAAGTAATAATATGGAAAGTATTCCAAGTAAGATAAATAACAATAAGAATATAAAACATAGGACTCGGTTACCTTTAGCGAAGAAGATCATGTCAATTACTACTAAGCTAAACACACTTTGACTTGTAATTGAAGTGATTAGTTTAAATTAACAAGATGTTTCACAAAGCCAACAAATAAAATAACATAAAAAAGTGAGTGCATTGCCACGCAGTATCTCAAACTATTTTGTCCTTCCTAGGGCATCTAGAAGACTTAATCCCTTAAAAGAATTTAGGTCATAATGAGAAGAAAAAATGCTAATTTATCAATAAAAAATCCATGAGTACAAGATGAATAAAAGTTGAATAAACTAATAGAAAGAACTAAAAAAAAAACAACAAACAAATCTAGAAAAATGGTGTTCTTAACCCTTATGGCAATTTCGACACTCAAAGGTTCTTTCTCTAACTTGATTCAACTTCTTTTAAGGATAATCTAGCCTCACAACTTTCTCTCACGAGTGAAGTTGATTTAAAGTATTACCTTTAGAGGAACTTTTGTTTTTAAAGTCTACATTAAATTGTTTCTCTCACTGTGGGTAGTGCAAAAATTGTCTCCAAAGATCCATCCCTCCAATGGATGGATTAAATGGCTTTATATAGCCTTCAAAGAAGTGGGTAATTGTTGAAATTGATTCTCCAAACTGACTTAGGAAGATCTGGAGTGGATTAACAACTTAGGACCCAAAATCAGTAAGTTCATTTTGTTGTGAAATATCTTGTTTTACCCAATTAAAGATACAATGTGGCTGCATAGGATTTTTTCCAGTAGAGCAACGTGGTCGCATTGAATTTTAGTCGATGGAGCAAAATTTAGATCTTTTACACAAGACAAAAATTTATTAGTTCTTACCAAAATTAACTCTTTTACCCCTACAAATCTTGCATACAAGGAGAATGACCGAAAACAAAAAATATTTTCATTCTTCTCTAACTGATGATCATTTTAATCACATGTATTTCTTCAAATTTAACTTGATTTATAGAAGAAACGACCTAAATTCTATGAAAAATACACACCAAAGTGATGTTCATGAGTGGTCGCTGGAGATGATTGTTGGAGTTAGTTACTAAATGTGGTTTTCAAAAGTTTGGTCACTGAAGTTGGTTGTTAGAGCATGTCACTGGAGTGAGGCGTCAATAGTTGCGAATGGTGGTTGTTTCTAGGGGTAGCCACCAGAAGTGTTTGTCAGAGCATGTTGTCGATGATGATTGTTGTTGGAGTTGGTCGTCAGCAATGGTCAATGGGTGGAGTCATGGAAACATTAGAGGGAGGAAGGTGTTCTCAGTGAATGTACAAATTTTAATAGTTAACACAATTGAAGTTTATGAAATTGAGTTATTTAACTACGACTTGTAAAGTTGGTAGACTAAACATTGAGTTGATTATTTTAATCAACTTAAATTAGTGGGCCAAACACCCTCAACAAACTTTTCTACTACTTAAAGTGACATATATAAACAATATGCCGTAATTTAATGATTAAATTTAATAACAATAATAAAAAAAAATTAAACCTTCGTATTATTATATACCAAAAAATAACAATCCACTTTATAGATAAAATAAAATATTATTTAGACTAAATTATTAAAAAGAAAAACATTATTTTAATACGACAATAGTCTCGTACACCACAATGCCTAGCTGTACCACCCGACAAAAGTATAAAAAATAAAAAAAAGTTAATTTGCTCCAACAATTTATTGCCTATATCACTATTCACTTAACACTTTAACCAATATGCTTCATTTTTTTCTTATTCAGATAAACAAATATGAATGAAAACTTTTTCTAATATTATTATAATAAACCCATTTTATTATGACGAAGAATGAACCTACAATGAAAAAAATACCGTAGTATTAGAAATTTTCTACATAACATAAGGGATCTTTCACATTAACTTTCGAAAATGTAATAATTATCTTATCTAATCAGTTGACAATTCGACTTAATTAATGCTATGAATGTATCCAATGTAAAATTATAAACCTTTTTGTATATAGTAAATACATGTGGGACTAGAGATTAGGACCTTCGATCTTGAGAGAACGTCTAAATGATATATTAATTACTCAAGTATATTCATATTAGCCATACAATTAGAATTTTTAAGGCTTCGTAATAGAATTTCAAAAGTACGTGATATTGAAAAAATCCAAAAATTATAATAAGATAAATTACAATTTTAGTTTATGAAGTTTGAGCAACATGATCATTTGTTTACAGGTTTCAAAATTGTGCAAACTTATCTCAGGAGTTAGAAATCCTTCAATTTGGTCATGAAATTAACGCTAACGTTAATGGCTACGTGATAAATTTGTAATAAAAGACACGAATTGATTAAGGAGTGGAGGGTGGGTGCTCAATCCAATTGTATTTGGACACTACGCTGATATTGTTACGGTTACCGTTATTGTTATTATTACAACATGAAAATTATTAATTTGTCACATTTATTGTTATATTCACTGTTACAGTTATCGTTTTATCATAAATGATAACGGGAATGATAATGGTAACAGTAAATATGACAGATTTATAATTCTAAGTAAAAGTGATAAAAAAGAATCAAGTTGTACGTTTGATCTATTAATAAAATTCTATTACGATTACATCAATTTTCGTTATGGATTGGTAAACATAGTATCATTTGGATCGTGCATAACAAAAAACCAAAAAATATTTAAGAAATATAAGGAATAACGTGTGACAAAATGTGATCAGTTAACTAAAAGGGTTGTCATTTGTGAATCCTCCACTCTAATTTTTTGTCCAAAAAAAAAGGAAAAGAAAAAAGAAAAAGGGAAGGAAAAGTGGGGCGGAGGTGGTTGAAATCGTAAATTAGAAGGAAAAGGAATGGTAAATAAATAAATAAATAAATATATATATTTTAATTTGGAATTTTCATTTTCATTTCCATTTTGGACTTCAGTGTCTTACCCACAAGACTCCCCCCACTCCACAGTCACTTTCCTCCATCAAATCTTCTTCACACTCTCTCTACAAAACCTTTCTTTTTCTCTCTCCTTCGTTGAATTCACTTCCACTCTTCTTCTTCTTCTTCTTCTTCTTCTTCTTCTTCTTCTTCTTCTTCACCATTTCTCTCGGCCTGCTGAATCCGACCCAGTTGCTGAAATTTGTCTCCGCTTCTTTAATTTTGCGGTGATTCCCTCCTTTTCGCCGGAACTCTTGCTTCCTTTGTCTCCCTTACTTCCCTTCACTTTCCCACTTTCCACTCTCTTCTTCATGCCACTCTTCCTCTATGCTCTGAATCCCCAACCAATTCTGCTGTTTCTTGTCCAGATCTGACCCTTGGCCCGCCGGATCCGTGCCCACCAACCCCGGATATGGAGGAAGCATTGGAACTGGCTCGTGCCAAGGACACCAAGGAGCGCATGGCTGGTGTCGAACGCCTCTATGAACTTCTTGAAGCTTCCAGAAAGAGCTTGAATTCCGCCGAGACTACGGCCTTGGTTGATTGCTGCCTCGATCTTCTTAAGGATAACAACTTTAGGGTTTCCCAGGGTGCTCTCCAGGCTTTGGCTTCTGCTGCCGTGCTCTCTGGCGAGCATCTCAAGCTGCATTTCAATGCCCTTGTCCCTGCTGCCGTCGAACGACTGGGTGATGCTAAACAGCCTGTGAGGGAAGCTGCCAGGAGGCTCTTGCTCACTCTCATGGAGGTACTGGATGAGCCTTTAGTACTTCCGATTGAATGCTAGCAATCGTAGCTGTTTATGTGGCAAATGAATCCGAATCTTTGCTTGGAGACGGCTGAATTTGATTGAAATATAATAACTTGGATTCGATTTAGTTTCTTTCTTCCGACTACGGCGGAGATTTTTCTTCCCCTATTTACAACTACTTAGATATTTTAGTGCATATGTGTATTAAAATGATGTTTAGTCGTGAAAGCGAGATGATATCATTGTCTTTGTTTGTTGGATATCGAGTTCTTATAGTTTTTCGGCTTTAAACTTATATAGTAGGTTCATATTCCTTGATGCTTAGAACCAACAAATTACATATTATGTTGGCTACAAATTCATGAACCAATATTGCTGCGATTAATTCTGATTGGCGGCTATGCCTTACGAACTTTATTACATCTTGGTTTTCGATCAAGTCTTCCAAGTTCGAATAACCTGCGTCAATCTCTTCCTTTCCTTATTGTTCAGAAGTAGGTTACAAAAAATGGTCAATGACCATAGTATACCAAGTTTCAGCACCTTCCTAATGGGAACCCAAAAATTTCAGGTGGCCGTCATCTTAGTGAACGTTTTCTTTTTCCTTCTTTTATGTGGGGATGGGAGGTGGAGGGTGGAAGTGTGTGTCCCCTCTTAACATTCTGAATTATATGAAGGAGCCAATGCCACTTGTGAAGTTTCTCGCTGTTTAAGAAAGTGATCAGCGTACTTACCTATCTCTTGTATTGATACCTCAAGTGTAATCTTTGTGCTTTTATATAGCAGAGCGAGCTTTAAGTTCATTCATGGAGTGAAAATTTGAAAGTTCTTATTTTCTTCTTGTATTAAATATATTATACATTATTTATTTTAATTTTTTTTTTCGTGTTTACTTGCCTCCATAAAGAAAGGGTGTAGAGAATTCTTGTTTTCTTCATATGATCCTACTGAAAGGAAAATAATGCCCATGACAAACTTAATACCTGTGGCTACTTGCAGATTTCTTCACCGACAATCATTGTCGAAAGAGCTGGCTCTTATGCATGGTCACATAAGAGTTGGAGAATACGAGAAGAGTTCGCAAGAACTGTTACATCAGCCATTGGTTTATTTGCATCAACTGAGCTTACACTTCAGCGGGCTGTACTACCTTCGGTATGAAATTAAGCTTCCAATAAGCTTCCCAAAAAAAAAAAAAAAAAAAAAAAAAAAAAAAGAATAGACACCTTTTCATTTGGATTCACTCATTTCCATATTAGTAAGTGAACTTCTAAAAGTTTTTCTCTACAGATTTTGCAGATGTTGAATGATCCAAATCCTGGAGTTAGGGAAGCAGCTATAGTCTGTATTGAGGTCAGCAATATTGACCCTATTGCAACAATGGGTATTCTGTTATATATGCTAATAGCTTCACTACATTCCCTCATTATTATATTTACACGTGTTTTTTTAAGTTTCTATACAAGATGACTAGAACCCATTGATGAAATATTCTGGTTCAAGCTTCTGTCAATGTCATGGATGGTGTCAGTCAGTTGCAATATGCTATTGTTGAACTCAGTGAGTTTATTTTCCTCAGGAGATGTATACACAGGCTGGGCCACAGTTGCGTGATGAGCTTCAACGCCATCACCTTCCTACCTATATGGTAAGATTTTATTTATTTGTATTTTTGAGCATTATCTCTTCTTCCCACTTGTCTCTTTTTGTTTTAACGATGCTTTTAGTCCTTTTTTTCCTAATTTCTTTATATGATTTGAAAGTGCTGGAAGCTGAAAGTTTTATTCTGTTTCAGTTAAAGTAGTAAAGTAATTTATGGAAATGGACGTTACTCTAATATATATATTTCTTACATCATCTATCTACAGGTGAAAGATATTAATGCCCGTCTAGAAAAAATTACACCTCAAGTTCGGTCCACAGAAGGACTTACAGGGAGTTTTGCAGTTGGGGACATGAAGCCTGTAAATATTAACTCTAAGAAAAGTAGTCCAAAGGCTAAAAGTTCCAACAGAGAGGTTTCTCTTTTTGGAGGTCAGTTTTCAGTTTATATTTGAATTATCTAATCAAAACAACTGATGGTAACCTATGCTTTCTATTTGAATACGCTAGCTCCGTTTCTTACCTAATTAGAAGCATTTTATAACTCTTCTCTTC
Organism: Citrullus mucosospermus; assembly: GCA_030954485.1. Classification (NCBI taxonomy): domain Eukaryota; kingdom Viridiplantae; phylum Streptophyta; class Magnoliopsida; order Cucurbitales; family Cucurbitaceae; genus Citrullus; species Citrullus mucosospermus. The sequence goes on along the minus strand of CM062063.1, from coordinate 8,561,342 downwards.
TCCCTTGTTGTCCATACCAACTAGGTAGTACTGTATAGTCTGAGGCTCTGCGGCTGGTTATTGTTTCAAATGGTTTGCATTTGTCATATAGTTTCCTTAGCATGCTCATTTGCTCTTGTGTGCTGTATTTCTTACTGTTATTATTCTTGTTAGGAGAAATAGTTATTTAATAATTGATGAATAAAATATAATTGAGGGGAAAGAGGCCACCAATTGCGAAAGGTTGATTTCAAAAATAACTTTCACTAGGTCAAAAGAATAGAGAGATTATAATATAAAAATCAGGGTCTGCATTTACAGTTCACACCAAAACGGAGCTAAAAAAAACTAGGGGCTTTTGTATCTGGGTCTTCAAGGTAGGTCTTCGTATCTTGGTTGGAGCTAAAAAAAACCAGGGGCTATTTTTTATGCTCGTTGGCCTTTTGTTTTCATATTCTTTATTTTCTCTCCATGAAAGCTTGGTTTCTCATTTGAAAAAAAAACAAGTACTAGATAGTATTGGAGGAGGCTGCAGAGTTATTGATTATGGAATTCTTCCTTTCTAGTGGAAGTATTTAGAAGAGAACTTTGGCAATATTGACTAAAAATAAACCACCATGGGTTGGCATGTTGGCCACCCATATCGGATTTATGGATTTAATATCTTGTGAGTTTCTTGGCAATTATATGTAATAGTACATAGGTTCAAGTGGTTACTATAAGATTAGTCAAGCTATGCACGGGCTTGGGCACACGAGTATAAGAGTAGACCAGAAATATTATGCTCAGTTTTTGACCATAAACATTATTTCATTGGTCTTACATTATGTGACCTTGCCTTTAGCTAGGATTTCCTTTCATTATTTATCTTTAGGTATGCCAAAATGAGCATAGCTCAACTGAAATAGTACTTGTACTATCACCCTCAAAATCAGAGGTTCGATTCCCCCACCCCACATATTGTTTAAAAAAGTTTTTTTTTTTTAATTTTTTTTAATTTTTTTTTTAATATTTATTTATTTTTTAAATTTAAATCCAGCTTTGCTAACCTATTAAGGATAGTGCATAATAGACACTAGCATCCCCCTTATCAATAGTTGGATCCTATTTTGTAGTTCCATCTGGTCCCCTTTCACTTTGGCCTTATTATTATTATTTTTATTTCCCGTTGTATATACACTTATTTGATTTATGAAAGTTTAAATCTCCAAAAGGCATGCAAAGGGTATAAATTACAAGTCCAAAATGCCAAAATGAGTTACATCTATACCAAAGCTTACAAACTGTGCACCAAATGAAGGGATAAGGATAACAAGCTCTTTCAAAATCCTATCTCATATCTCATAAATGTATGACAAACTCTTTCAAAATTGATTTGATGCTGTGGGATAGCCCATTTTGTTGGGCCATAGTGGTGTGTTTTACATAAAGACACCTCAAAAAGTTTGGATCAGACAATTTTGGATATGCAACTTTGTTTTCTTGATTTTGGATGCATTTTTGGCTTCTTTCATTATTTTCTTGGCCCTTACTAGTTCCTGTCCCTTTTTTAGGGACAAGAAAGAAGTTTTGTGGAAGAATTTCTTTTTGGCTAATTTGTAGAATATTTGGCTTGAGAGGAATAGGACGAATATTAAGGGTGAGGAGAGGTTTGAGGGGAGGTTCTCACCTACAACTAGAACTAGGTTTAGTGGATTCCTTTGGCCGAGATCTGGCATTTGGGCTCATCCTCTGTGTCTCATTCTTAATCATTTGTGTCATTTCTTTTAACTTTTTCCTTTAAAGTACTGTCCTTTGCATATCCTTTGATTCACTTTGTGAAAGCATATGTTTTCAATAAATAAAAAGGGATATCAATTTTATGTGTTAGAAGTGATAAGGATTATCTGTCTTAGCTACACACCATTATACTTCACATTATTCTGTCATGCCTGGCTATGGCATTTGATTATAATATTTTTCTTTAGTAATCTGTCCTTAAAAGATTATTACTACTCTCTTTTCCAAAGTAGAAGAAACATGGATGAAATCAGGCCCTTCTAACCTGATGTAAGACCCCATTTATGGTTTATATTAGGATTATTAGTATGGTTATTAGTATGGGGCATATTAGGAAATAGCTAGTAGTAGTAGGTTTGTTAGGGCTTTTGGTTATAAATAGAGGGAGTAGATTGGGAGTAAGGTGTGAAGATTTTAGTAGAATATTTCTTGTGGGAATTTTGGGAGAGAGTAGCCATCACGAAAGGCTATGGTATATTGTAACTTCCTCTTTTTTTTTTTTTTTCTTTTGTTTTTGTTCATATCTGTGAGTGTCCCGGCCAGCTTACGTGCACTTCAACTAATCTTATGAGACAACTTGCTTTACCCTACAACATTTGGGTTTCAAGGAAACTTGTACGATATTAATTCCTAGGCAGGTGGCCACCATGGATTGAACCCATGACCTATTTTTTACCATTAGGCCAACCCGTGATAGTTCCTTTGATATTGCAATATAAATTTCTATCTTTTAAGTGTTCTTGCTGTCTATCTTTATTGTTCTTGAGAGTTCTTGTTAGGTGGTAACCTATTACTAGAATCTGGATTATGGTATTTGTTAATTATCTTTTCTTAGGAGGTTACTGTGGTCATGTGCAGGAGAAAGTGATGTAACTGAAAAGCAGATAGATCCTGTAAAAGTGTATTCAGAGAAGGAGCTAATAAGGGAAATTGAGAAGATAGCTTCTATCCTTGTTCCAGATAAAGATTGGTCTATTCGCATAGCGGCCATGCAGAGAGTAGAGGGCCTTGTTTTTGGAGGTTTTTCTACTAGTCTTTCCTTGCGCTTAATCACATGTTGATGGATATAATAGCTTGAATGAATTGAATTTGTTAACATAACTATGATTTTGCAAGTTACAAATCCTCTTTTCCAATTAAGTTGCAGTTTTTCTTCATTTATGAAAATTATTCAAGCATGTCTGTTTTCCTTTTTAATAAAAAAAATAAGAAAATTATTCAAGTATGCTGTATGTTGATTAACACAGTAGCCACTTTTGAGTATAATTTGATAGGTTGCAAAAATTGTGATATAAAGGATTGTAAACTTCTTTTGATGGACATTTTCAGTATTAATTGCTTGAATCATGCTCATCTTTGATGTTGGGGCTGTATCCTAGAGTTTCATCAATGAAATAATCAACATCTTCAATAACCATCATGGGTTGACCTAATGGTAAAAGGGAGACTTAGTCTCAATAAATGACTAAGAGGTCAAGGGTTCAATCCATGGTGGCCACCTACCTAGGAATTAATTTCCTATGAGTTTCCTTGACACCCAAATGTTGTAGGGTTAGGTGGGTTGTCCCGTGAGATTAGTCGAGGTGCGTGTAAGCTGGCCAAGACACTCACGGATATCAAAAAAAAAAAAAATCAACATCTTCAATTGGGAATACAGTGTTCATGTTTTAGCGAGCTCTAAACAATTCTTTGATAATTTCAACATTGATACTGTCAAGAAATCTCTAACATCAGATTAAAAACTAAAATATCATAAAATAAGATCAATAAAATTGAACCACTCTTCCACGATACTCGGGGATTTATATTAATAAAATTAAGACAATATGCTAATGTAATATGGGATTTCTATTATGTCTGCAATTTCACAATCTCTCTGAATTTTCATGAATATCAATATTTTCTTTATTTTTGTCTATATTTGAGCAAAATTTTACTATCAAGATATGCACCATGACTTATATTTTCATCCTTGGAATGGGATAGTCATATTGAGTGATTGGTTTATTGATCGATAATTTTTATAAAAGAAAGTTTTTTGGTCGATAGAAATTCTAAATTCTTACCTAAATGGTGACAAAAATAAAGAAAATATTGATATTGATAAACACTTAGTGACAAGTTTCTTTTTTCTGAAAGGAAAGGAAAATTTAGTTTGATTTGGATTTCTTGTATTAGTTTAATTCTAAGAAAGATCCCTAGTTAGAATTAGTGATGATAATTTTATAACAGTATAGTTATTGCAAAATTCTTTCTGCACTTCTGGAAAATAAATGAAATATCTGTAGCGATATTCCTCCTGAGTCTAATTGGAGGCTTGAAGTTTACCTAGTGATTAGTGGAGACCTTGAGGTTCAATGTATTAATAGTATTGTCACAATCGTTCTACTGTTGCTGTTATGTGAGCTTATTAGTGAGCTGGACTATCACTGCATTGGTGTTGTGGAATGATTTTTGTTTTATGTTTTCTTTCTTTCTTTTTTTTTTTTTGATAGGTGCTGCTGACTATCCAAGTTTTAAGGGATTGCTGAAACAACTGGTTGGACCTCTCAGTACTCAATTATCTGATAGAAGGTCTAGCATAGTGAAGCAGGTGTGATTGCAGTTACCTTTTTGTTTTGAACTATTGATCTTTACCACACTTTTTTCTGTTATTACTTTTGTTTTATTATGAACCGGATTTGAATTTGTGTGCCAATGCCTCAAGATATTTCTTGTGTAAGATTTGTGTTATCATCCATTGTCATTTAATCTTACACTAAAAAACATTATTTGGTCTCTTCCCTCTTTTTTTACTATTTCATATTTAATGAAATACTTGTTTTCTTTAACAAAGGGTTGCTTTTCTTCTCTCAATACTACTTTGTATTTCAGGCTTGCCATTTGTTATGCTTTTTGTCCAAGGAACTTTTGGGAGATTTTGAAGCTTGTGCTGAAATGTTTATTCCTGTAAGTGAAAGATCTTGTGAAAATGTTGTTATCATGCTGGGAATCCTAATTTGTTTTTGTTGTCTGGTTTGTTTCTGTTCAGGTCCTTTTCAAGCTGGTTGTCATTACTGTACTTGTAATTGCGGAGTCTGCTGATAATTGCATAAAAACGGTATTTTTATTGTTATAAATTATTTCTCTTATACCCTTTACACCCTTTCTGTATTCTTTTGTCTTGTTAGGAATTTAGTTGTTTTGGCTCCTTTCTCTGGGTTGTGGTTTTTGTAAGCGCTTTTTTATTCTTTCATTTTTCTCAACAAACTGGTTCCTTACAAGAAAAAAAGGAATTATTCTCTCCCCCAAGACAAAATTTCACTTGATTAGCAATTCCACTTCACAATGGACTTAAAAGGGTTCACAATGAAATCATCGAGGTGCTATTATTTCATGTGGACTTTTGTGCACGTAATATTGGGAGAGAAGGAAAACATAAAATAAAACCGTTCATTGATGAGCTGTTCACAATAATGTCCCTTTCCAAGCAATGCAATTTCACTGAAAAGAGAAGGTTGGGTTCCTAAAGGTAGCATCCAGTTTGATTCTTGTATATTGCATATCTGGTAAGATTTGAAGGTGGGCTACGTTGGTTGGTTGTGAGATTGACTTATTCCCCTCATCATACCTTGGTCTTTCTCTTGGGCATAATCCAAATAGTTGTCCTGTTTAGACTCAAATAAGGTTAGCCTCATGGAAGAGGATTTTCTTCTCAAAAGGTGGTAGGTTAACACTCATTTAATCGATGTTAATCCTTCTCCCTTGAGAGATTCTTGTTTGCCCTGGTGTGGAGGATGAAAATTTCCAAGAAGGTGAAATTTTTTGTCTGGTAGGTTCTCCATGGTAGGGTGAATACCTAGATAGGTGTCAAGTAAGATGGCCTAATTTGATGGGGTCGTGTTGCTTTATTTTGTGTAAAGGGTGTTAGGTACTTAAGCACCCTGGAGAACCACACCCTAAAAGCTAGCTATTGAGGTGGGAGAGCCAAGCCACTTAAGTACCACATTGGTCATTCCATTCTAACCAATGTGGGACAAAGGTAGCCCATACTATCTTGGTTCTTAATAATACCCCATCGCCTGAAAGCGACGTCCCGGTGGCTACTCCGACGGTACTTCACTCGGCCACACCCGGTCAGAACCCTCTGCCGGTTCCACTCCGGGATGTCAACAACCAGGCTCTGATACCATTGTTAGGTACTTAAGCACCTTGGAGAACCACACCCCAAAAGCTAGCTATTGAGGTGGGAGAGCCAAGCTACATAAGTACCACATTGGTTGTCCCATTCTAACCAATGTGGGACAAAAGTAACCCATATTACCTTGGTTCCTAACAAAGGGGTTGTTGAGGGCTTTGACCATATCCTTTGGAGTTGTGAATATGCCTTTGTTTGGGGGATTTTTTTAAAAAAAATTAATTTAATTTATTTTTATAGGAGTTTAGCTTTTTTTGGGCTAGACAACATGATTGCAAGATGATCAAGGAGTTCCTTACCCATCCCTCCTCCTTTTAGTGAGGAAGGAAAATTTCTTTGGCAAGTGGGGTGTGTGCAATTTTTTGGGTATTTGGAGAGAATGGAACAATATAATTCTTATGTTTGGCTGGGGCTGGAGATCATAGGCTTTCTTGTGGAGAATTTCTCAGCTCTCGAATGTGCCGAGGGTGTTCGTTCTTCTATCTTTTCTACATTGTTGCTTGGTTTATTTCTTATTGTCATCGATGGATTGTGGTATCTTTCCTTGACGTAAATATATAATAACTGGGGATCTATATGGGCAAGATTAGCCATTTAGTAGTAAAAGCATATTAGTAATTAGCTAGGGAGTTTGTTAGGGATTTTGGTTATAAATAGATTGAGTGGGTTGGGAGCTATGGAGGATTGATTTCAGTGAGAATTTTTATGGAGAATTTGGGGTGAGAGCATGGGCTTTCTTGTGGAGAATTTCTCAGAATGTGCCAAGGGTGTTCGTTCTTCTGTCTTTTCTACATTGTTGCTTACTTTCTTGTCTTATTGTAATTGTTGGATTGTGGTTATCTTTCCATGAAGTAAATATATAAGAACAGGGGATCTATATGGGTAAGATCAACCTATTATTAGATGGTATCCTAACAAATAATTGGCCAACTTAGAAACTGATACAACTTACTCAACGAATCAATGGAGAAATTTCTCGAACTCTAGTCTGCAAGCTTCAATAATAGATACAAATCTGGTCGGAATGGAGAAACATATTTAGATCCACGGGCTGCAATAAAGATTTCATCTCAAGCTTACCTCAGAATCAACATTAGAGGCAACACCATGTGAAGGAGAAGATACATTAGAGTAGGATCCCTAAGAGACTGAATAACTCCTCTAGTTAATCTTAGAGTTGGATCTAAAGAGGAAAACACAACATGGCTAGTTAAACTTACTCGTCAATAATAAAAGAGGTACATGAATTGATTGTGGTTCTTGGAATTCAATGTTAGTTAACTGCACTGTAGATGGAGCCATATTCTTGGAAACATCTTCCAAAGTTGGCCAACTCCATAGATCTGTTGGTTCTTTCAGTGCTTTGGAGGATTAACATCCTTAGGAGAGTGATGTTCTGTACTTGGAAAGTTTTACAAGACCATGCTAACATGATGGATCGGCTCAAGAGGAAGTTGCCCTCGCTTGTTGGTTCCTTTTGTTGTATTCTTTGTTGGATGGCAGAGGAAGACCTGGACTATATTATTTGCTGTTGTGAGTTTGTGAGTTCAGGTTAGGATTCTTTCTACCAAATGTTTGACATTGTGGTTACTTGTCATAGGGATGTTAGTGCTATGATTGAGGAGTTCCTTCTCAACCCGATTTGTGGGGAGAAGGGTCACCTTTTATGGCTTGCAGGAGTGTTTGGTATTTTTTGGGTTGTAGGGCAAGCAGAATAGTAGGATTTTTAGAGGTGTAGATAGGGACCCTAGGGAGATTTGTTCCCTCGTTCGTTTTCATGTTTCTTTGTGGTCTTCCATTTTGAAGTCTTTTTGTAACTATTCTATAAGTGTTATTTTACCTAGTTCCTTTTTACAGAGGGAACTCCCTTTTGTGGGTTGGCTTTTTTTGTATGCTGGGGTATTCTTTTATTTTTTCTCCATTCATTAAAAGAGAGAAAAAAAAAAAAAAAAACTAGGAACAACAACTTTCCCCTTCTGACAAAATTGAATCTTCACTCCCTAAATTATATAATCCTCTCTAAACAACCTAATTTAAAGCATTTGGGAGAATGGAGATATCCTTATTATTTGGTGGTAAAAAGGACTTGCTTAGAGGTTTTCAATTTTTCCTTTATTTATTTATTTTTTTTTGGGTGAAAAGAGAGACCTTTTCATCTTTGATTACCAACTTTACGTGATTCAAATCCTGGGAATTTGAATAATCATCCAGGGTTAACACTTGTTTAGTAGAATTCAAGGGCGTTAGTAGAATTCAAGGGCGTGATCATACCAGCACTTATGCACGAGATTCCATTAGAACTCCGCAGTTAAGTGTGCTTGGGCGAGAGTAGTACTAAATTTGGTGACCGCTTGGAAAGTCCTTTTTTTAAAAAAATCAAGGTTATGGGGGGACAAAGATTCTTCTTCACCTTAACTAGAGAAAATTCTTCTTTCACTTCAACTGTTGCTGCAATACACTGTACAATCCTCAATGTTGTAAGGATATGATGATGGTGCTAAGGGGGTGTTAACCTAGTTGAGATGCTCGGGTGCACCAACTGATCCATAGATTATCTTGTTTTTAATGTATTTGTTTCTTGTATTTTGAGCATTAGTCTCATTTCATTAATTCAATGAAGAGGCTTGTTTCTGTTTTAAAAAAAATACACTGTACAATCCAACATGTTAGGAGTTTTAGTAAAAATCCTCATCAAGCCACCAAAGTAAATACTCTCGTTCATACCAATGGATTCTTTGAGTGGTGCTTGGGGCAGAAAGTAAATTGGGAAAAGTCTGCATTATGTCGGATAAACATTGAAGAGGATATTTTGTTGGCTATGGCTGCTCGCTTGAAATGCAAAGCTGAAAAACTGCCTTTCATGTACTTAGGGTTAAATCCTGTGCTTTTTGAAGTTGTTTCTTTGAGGTGTTTGGTTTTTGCTTTGCCAACTTCTAGGGTTCTAGAGACTTTTGAGGATCTCCTTCTTCTTTTGCCTTTCCACTAGCAAGGGCTTATTTTGTGTGGAAGGCTAGTGTGTGCGCTATTTTGTGGGCTCTTTGGGGCATGAGAAATAATAGAATCTATAGGGGTTGGGAGAGGTTTTCTTGCAATATTTGATTCTTGTTAGATTCTATATTTCTCTTTAGGCTTTGTTGAAAAGGCCTTTTTGTAATTGTTCTCATTATCTTACATAATTGGTTATCACCAATCATATCAAAGAGAGAACATTATGAAACTAATTCTAAGTTGAAGGATTTCCAAATCTCAGCTGTTCTTTCTCACTTATACTACATTGTGGGTAGGGTATGTCATTTGGTTGTCACCAATTGTATGCATTTCTCATTCCTGTTTTGAGATGTGATGTGTTCGATTCTAGTATGATGTCATTATCATGAAAAGAATGATTAGTTCGATTTAATGTTCTGTAGGTTGTATAACTGAGGAAAAATTAGTAAATTATCACGAACCACTATTTACATGGGTATGTTCCCGTCTTTATGGAACCCTATTTACTAAGGCTAAAGTAGTTTTATTTTCTTTTTCATCTAGATGCTGCGTAACTGTAAAGTTTCACGTGTGCTTCCTCGCATAGCTGATAGTGCAAAAAGTGATCGAAGTGCTGTACTACGTGCACGGTTAGGATCTCTTTACTTTCCAGAAACTCATAGGATAGCTTTATTCTGCTGATTACTATTATGACTTTCTTGTATCGTAGGTGTTGTGAATATGCACTTCTCATTCTTGAGCATTGGGCTGATGCACCTGAGATACAGCGATCTGCTGATTTGTATGAGGATCTTATCAGGTGTTGTGTTGCTGATGCAATGAGTGAGGTACTTATTAAAAAAGAAAGTTTCCTTACTTTGTATGGCGGATTTCTTTTTGCCTTGTCATTTATTTTCAGTTGAAATGATGGTCAATTTTTGTTTAGTGTTTCCTTTTTCCTAAAAAAAGGATTAGATAGTAGCCTCTGGTTGTCTGAATAACGTAATTACGTAAATTGGTGTAGCCACTCCTTATCCTTAGAGACCCTTCTTTGTTATTTTCTTTTAATTATTTATGTTTAATTTAAAATATTGTAACTTCAGAAATTTTAACTGCCATTACATGATTACATATCTGAAGTTATGTGTACTCTGACATTCCATTTCATCTCTCTTATCACTACCTCACTTGTAGTATATTTACTTGATAGGTTCGAGCCACTGCACGAGTATTATACAGAATGTTCGCAAAAACTTGGCCAGAGCGTTCCAAACGTCTATTTTCCTCGTTTGACCTTGTGATTCAAAGGGTATGGCTTACTTTCATTTGAAAGAGGTATCAATTCCATCATTGGACGTTCTATTGTCTAAATTCCATGCTTTCTTCCAGTTAATTAATGAAGAGGATGGGGGTATACATAGGCGACATGCGTCTCCATCTGTTCGTGATAGAGGTCCAATGATGTCACTCAACTCTCAACCATCTACTGGTTCAAGCTTACCTGGATATGGAACTTCTGCTATTGTTGCAATGGATAGAAGTTCAAGTTTATCATCTGGGACATCCCTCTCTTCTGGACTTCTGTCTCAGTCAAAGACTTCTGTTGATGGTTCGGAACGTAGTTTGGAGAGTGTGTTGCATTCAAGCAAACAGAAGGTCAATGCAATTGAAAGCATGCTCAGAGGCTTGGATTTATCTGAGAAACATAACGGAAATCTCCGATCATCTAGTTTGGATCTAGGTACCCAATGACATTTACTGTTTATTAGCTTTTCTTAATCACCTCTGAGCTCTTGGCTTTATTCCTGCCGTTATCTGTTTTGAAGCAACTAGCTAAATTTGATGTGTGTGAGCGGCTAAATTTTCCTCTTACTTCCCCTAGTGCAGGAGTTGACCCTCCATCATCTCGTGATCCACCCTTTCCTCAAGCTTTACCCGCATCTAATCATTTCAGTAACTCTTCTACAGCTGATCTAACTGCGTCAAATACGAATAAAGTAAGGAGTCGCCAAGGTGGATTGGGTTTATCTGATATCATCACTCAAATTCAAGCTTCGAAAGGTTCTGGTAAATTGTCATATCGCAGCAATATGGTTAATGAACCTTTGTCTACTTTTTCATCTTACTCAGCAAAGCGGGTTGTTGACCGACACCAAGAAAGGGGTTTTGTTGAAGAGAATAATGATATTAGAGAGGCTAAGCGGTATATTACCCCACAATTTGAGAAGCATTACTTGGATGCATCTTATAGGGATGGGAATTACAAGGATTCTCATAATAGTTATATTCCCAATTTCCAGAGACCACTGTTGAGAAAGAATGCAGCTGGGCCTGGGCGAATGTCTGCAACTAGGCGTAGGAGTTTTGATGATAGCCAGCTACCACTTGGGGAAATGTCAAGTTACGTTGACAGTCCAGCTTCTCTCAGTGATGCCCTTAGCGAGGGTCTTAATCCATCTTCTGACTGGTGCACTAGGGTTGGCACCTTTAATTATCTTCAGTCTCTGCTGCAGCAGGGTCCAAAAGGAATACAAGAAGTGCTTCAAAATTTTGAGAAGGTAATGAAGTTGTTTTTCCAGCACTTGGACGACCCACACCATAAAGTTGCACAGGCAGCACTTTCAACACTGGCTGATATAATTCCAACTTGCCGAAAGCCATTTGAGAGCTATATGGAGAGGATCTTGCCCCATGTTTTCTCTCGGTTGATTGATCCAAAGGAGTTAGTTAGGCAACCCTGCTCGACAACTCTGGAAATTGTTAGTAAAACTTACAGTACTGATTCTCTCTTACCTGCTTTACTCCGTTCTTTGGATGAACAGCGGTCCCCAAAGGCAAAGCTTGCCGTTATTGAGTTTGCTATCAATTCTTTTAATAAGCATGTAGTGAATTCTGAGGGCTATAGTAATAATGGCATTCTAAAGTTATGGCTTGCAAAACTGACACCATTGGTGTATGATAAAAACACTAAGTTGAAGGAAGCAGCCATTACATGTATTATATCTGTTTATTCACACTTTGAACCAGCGGCTGTCTTGAATTATATTCTTAGCCTATCAGTTGAGGAACAAAATTCCTTGAGGCGAGCCCTTAAACAGTATACACCTCGCATTGAGGTGGACTTGATGAACTTCTTACAGAACAAGAAAGAACGTCAACGACCCAAGTCCTTGTATGATCCATCTGATGTAGTTGGAACATCTTCGGAGGAAGGGTATGTTAGCATGTCCAAAAAGAGTCAATTCTTTGGTAGATATTCAGCTGGTTCTCTTGATGACGAGAGTGGTAGGAAGTGGAATATGAACCAGGAATCAACCCTAGTCACAAGGAGCATTGGTCAAGCTACTTCTGATGAACTTCACGAGAATTTGTACCACAATTTTGATTCTGGTTCCAGCAATGATGTTATTAATATGAAAACAAAAGATGTGCATTATTTGGAAAATTCCACACAACAGAACCTGGGCTCACGGACAAGTCTGGTGGATAATGTTGATAATAGTGTTAATATTGATGATTTGTCTTCCCTGCATTTGGTTAATGGGGAGATTCATGACGACCACTTAGGAATTGCTGAAAACATTGCATACGACGACGAGGCTGCACTAGAACTTGAATCTCATCAACCCAAAACTAAAACTGTCAACTCCATGGTGGACACAGGCCCTAGCATTCCTCAAATTCTTCACGTGGTGAGTACTTTACAAATGTATTGTTTTTTCAAGTTGATGTTTGTATCTATTACTTATTTAATTTCATTTTAGCTTTAAGAATTTTATATCCTTGCATTAGATGGTGTGCAAGATGATCAGGTCGACGGGTAAATGACATATGTTGTCCTCTTTCTGCAGATCAGCACCGGCAATAGTGAAAGCCCTTCTGCAAGCAAATGCAGTGCACTTCAGCAGTTAATTGAAACTTCCATAAGTAGTGATCCATCCATTTGGACCAAGGTATGGTCCAACTATATATATCTATTGATAGTTCATATTTTCACTTCAAGAACTTCTAACAATTGGTGCCTTTTTTTTTTCTCCCTTTATTATTATTTTTGGGATGGGGGGATTAAAATCAGCTTTTAGATGGGGAATTTACCTTACTTAGCTTCATGATCACCGAGTGTCATCCTCTGAACTGTGTTGTAAAATTCAGTTTTTTGGCCCAACTAGGGCACCTTACTTAAGAAATGAGGTGTGAAGACCTAGGTGTGCACCCTGTGAAGTCCTTACTGACAACATCCTTTTTCATGCTCTGTATTGGTGTAAGCATGCTTTTCCTTTCATTGAGTAGAGCATAAGCTCTCTTCAACTACTACCGTCATCTATCCTCACAAAATCTGGAGGGATCCTGTACCTGTAAACTCTCCATGATATGACATCTGCCTTTATGCCTAAGATCCTGCATTGAAGCCGAACGGTAAAGGTCATTTTGATAGTGAGAGAAACCACTATTTACACTTTCTGAATCAACGATAAAAGTTACATTCTGCTAGAAATTAATCCAACTTTAGTCCCTGAAAGACACCCCAAGCACCAGCGTATATTTTTGGAGCTTGAAATAGATTTGATTGTGTTTCTTTTTACACTGTCCAACTTGTACTCTTGAAGAATAACCACAACAGGTTGCTAGAAAAGGTCTCGTATGTAGACTTGAATCAAAATGGACGGAAGCTTCATACCTCCAGTCCCTACTATCTTTTTGTTCATGAGAAGAAAAATGGTGATGGTGGCCTTTTTGAGATGCTGTCCAGTTTGCAGCTTAAAAAGAAAGCAAGGATATTGTGGATCACCTCTGGTAGGGCAATCTTAGTAGATTTGGGAGGAAAGAAGCAGCAGAGTTTTTATTTATTTTTATTTATTATTTTTTTAAAAAAACTTTTATTTGAAAATGTTAAGTTTACAGTCTCAACTTGGGTGCTTTACATGATTCTTTTTTTAATACAGTGTTTTCTCATTCATTTAGATTGGACACTGGACCCTTTCTTTTTCGGCTGAGTGGGGTCTAGTGACACCCTCATCCCTAAGGCCTCTAGGGCTGTGTTCTTTTGATGAATATATTGTGGTTTCCCATCAAAAAGAAAAATCTCAACCCTAGAATATATAGAAACCCAATCTGCCACTCCATTGCTGAGATTTCTTTCCAGAAAAAGGTTCCTTGAAATGCAACGTCCCAAAACTTGGTAGATGGTTTTGCTTTGCTTCCAGAAACTGAATGTATAGATTGGAGAGGCGTTGCTGAAACTTGAAAGGTCTGTCACATCCTGTAGTCTTTCCAATAATTCTCTTGCTTCTACTACTTTGAAAGAAATATCTGGATTAAATTCCTGGTAATATTGGACCCTTTTGGAAACCATCTTTTGTACTCCCTTTAAAGTTGGGACCCTTTTTGTATATCTTTGGATAAGTTTATTCGATCAATGAAATCATTTCTTATCCAAAAAAAAAAAAAAAACAAAAAAAGATCCTCTCGATGAGGACTATCTACGATTCTACGCTTCATGCCACAGGACACCACTTTCCTGAGTACTGATTGCTATGTTCTTGGCTCTGATTGATGCCAAGGCCCCCTTCCAAGTGATGCCATTCTGTTAGCTTCTCTGTTCTGTTTCGCAAGAAATGCATATGTTTGATTATCGACTTGTGCTTGCTCAACATTTAGTTATCAAGAGATCCTGTTATTTACAAGTATGATTTGTTTTGCCATAGGTCCATTTTCATCTGAGTTTGTTTTTCCATTTGCAGTACTTCAATCAAATTTTGACAGTGATACTGGAAGTTTTGGATAATTATGATGCCTCTGTACGTGAGCTTGCTCTTTCATTAGTAACTGAAATGGTTAAGAATCAGGTAAGTTAAATATTAATTTTCTGATGCTCTATGGGATAATGCATTTGTGCTATTGAACATAACTATTCTACATTTCCGTAGTACTTTATGGATTATTTTTTTTCCTTATTTAGAGTATTCTCACTTTTATCCTCCATTTTTGTAATTCCAGAGGGACTCTATGGAAGATTCTGTTGAAATCGTGATTGAGAAACTGCTTCATGTTACCAAGGACATTATTCCCAAAGTAATTTTTCTTAGCATTCTGAAACTTCTTTTTGCCTGTTTTTACCCGTCTAAAATTGCTCCTTCTTCCTTGCGCCGTTTATTCAGGTATCAAATGATGCAGAGCATTGCCTGACTATTGTGTTATCTCAGTATGATCCATTCAGATGCTTAAGTGTATGTATCTTTGCATTCTATTTTTTCCTTCATAGATTGTGGATAGCTCTTCATTTTCAATACTCTTAACTATTTCGTTGAGAAAAAAATAGCCTTGGAGATGTGGTTTTTTGTTTTTAAATGATATATTTTTTTAATTCTTTCACTAAGCTCTAAAGGTTTAGTATATAACATGCGCCATGTACTTTATTTTGCAGGTTATTGCTCCCTTGTTGGTTACTGAGGATGAGAAAACTCTTGTTACCTGCATCAACTGCTTGACGAAGGTTATTCCTTTAGTAACCCTCCAAATTAAGATAGAAGTTTAGAGGGCTTAAATGCTTTAATCCTGCTTCTATTTCCTCCAAATTTTCACCCAAGAAACTGTTGTCACCTGTACTTTAGGGCACCGCAGCACATAAAAATGAAGCCAGAACAGCAGTTCCTGTTTTTATTTATTGATTTTAGATTTTTACCTACTGCTACTTGATTGTTCAGCTTGTAGGCCGGCTCTCGCAAGAAGAGTTAATGACACAGTTGCCCACTTTTTTGCCTGCTCTCTTTGAAGCATTTGGACATCAGAGTGCTGATGTAAGGAAGGTAATGGCTGACTGTTTTTCATTCTTTTATTTGCTGACAATTTATATAAGTTTGAGGGCTCAGTGTTTATAATTGAAAGTTGTGAGGGTATAATTACAACTACCCTGATACTTTTTACAATTTGTCCAATAAAATAACGAAAGGCATTCATATTTTACATAACCTATTCGCTGACAATTTGCTGCAGACTGTTGTCTTCTGTCTTGTTGACATCTACATAATGCTTGGGAAACAATTTTTGCCACATTTGGAAGGACTCAACAGCACTCAACTACGTTTGGTTACAATTTACGCCAATCGAATTTCGCAAGCTAGGACGGGAACCACCATTGATGCCAATCACGATTAGGGAGTTTGCTTGCTTGTAATGTAATTTCAGATGTGAAGAAGTGTTGTTCGTATATTCCATTCCTTGGTGTAATTCTGTATATTGTGTGCATACATTGTGGAGGCTTTCTGTCCATTTGCCTATATTTTTTTCCTTTCACCCATTATATATTCTTTTCTTATGTCATTTCCCTTTTTCTAGATGCCAGTTTGGTTTGGAGTCGAGAGTGTTTGAGACCCATTATGAAATTCAAATTATTGTGCCCAATTTTGTATTTTACTGTTCCAGAATATTATTTATATGTTATTGGATGGGGGAGGGTCTTGAATTTTAATTTTATTCCTTTTTCTCGTAACATGGTTTATGCGAATATTAATGTCAATTCGTTCATTTATGATTTGAATTCTGAAAGGTTCTTTGCTGAAAACACACTTGGTTTACCTTCCTTTGAGGACATCTTTAATTGCAATTTCATTATAATTATACTGTAATTAATTTATCAAATTCAGAATTCAAGCTTTGATTTCTTTTCGTTATTTAGTGTGAATTAAGTTCGGGATATTTTGACATAAATTTTGTTTTTTAATTTAAAAATTCTCTCATTTGTAACTTATGAATCTTTTATGTTCAAATGTCGATTTGAAATTTCAAATCTCAAATTATATTACTCTTCTTACATATGACTTTATATTTATATTCTACTTTTTGTTAATCATAATTAGATCATATGATTTTTAAATTGTTTTTATCATTGTTTATATTATAATTTCGTTTTAAATATGCAATCTAAGATATATTTGTTTTTTTACTAATTTTTATTTTTAAATTTGGAATCGTCATTATCTTTATTTTAATTTTGTTTTAAACATGAAATATTAGGTTTAGTTCATAATTCCTCATCTTTATCAACGAAATTAGCTTCAAAAGACTAATCGGAGTATCGCTTTGTAGATTTTAGAAACTTCGATTTGTCTTTGAAATTTGAATCCCTAATGTATGTAGTTCATAATTCATCATCTTTATCAACGAAATCAGCTTCAAAAGACTGATCAGAGTATCGCTTTGTAGATTTTAGGAACTTCGATTTGTCTTTGAAATTTGAATCCCTAATGTATGTGTATTGGGGTTTGAAAAATTGTACAATGAGGTTTTTCTTCAAAAGAATGATTAGAGCACCACTAATTGACTATTTCACTCTCGAATTGTGGATTTTTTTCTTATAGTGGAGAGCTTTTATTGTTTCTTTAAGGTTGGAAGTGATTGATGCAAAAGAGATCTTTGCTTACGGGGAAGATGAACTAGGTGCCAAGGTTCCAAATCTGAAAATTGATTGACACGTGTTTCATCCCATTAAAAACCCATTAAAGGTATGTCAATAATTTTAGGTGGTTTTAATTACAGTGTATTTAAAAAACTTTTTTTTTTGTTACTACCATATTTAAAAATCTTTCTTAATAAGGTAGTAATATGTCACATGGCTAGGGGTAATTTGGACTTTTTTAAATTCGTAATTATTTATTTTTTTAATTCATTTTGCCACCCTTTATAAAAAAAAAAAAATTGATATTCAAATGAAAAGTTAAAATTTTGATATTCTTCAGGTTTATCAAATGAATAAAATGAAAGGACAGTCACAAATATAACAATCAAACCCAAAGTACTAGTAAACAATTTGTAAATAAAGCAAAATATAAATTCAACTATCTAAGTCTATCAGTGGTAGACTTTGTCGCTGATAGGAGTGTATCAACGTATATAATGGAAACATCTGTCCACGTATGTTAAAGCCTGGAATGTGAATGTTCTCAAGAAAGAACAGAATGTGGGTGATGAGAAATTTCCAAGTTAAATTGCAGTGATTGATGGTAAAGAAGAACAAAATCAAATTAGTAACCTTAATATTGATATGAAATGTTTTGTTTTAGTGAATGGCAAGCCCAGGAGTTGGATACAGCAAGGCCAACAGAGGCATTCCCCATGGATTATCTCAACAAAAGGATCTTATCACAGGCTTTAGCTTCAGAAATGGGCCTCTGCAAATCATCCGCCTTCTCATATTTCTAACTTGCAAAATCTCAATTTCATCTTTAACCTTTTTTTTTTTAAGAAAGCTTCTGAATTCAACACAGAAATCCACTATCTATCTCTGGTATTATTGTGGATCTTGCTTTCATATTTATAGGAAAACTTTTAGTTCTAAATTTAACGTCTTAAAACATTAAAATTGTAATATTTGTACCATCGAAACATTTTTTTTATAGGTAAAGTCATTCCCATTTGCTAAATTGTCAATTCTTTGAAAATATTGGTATACACTTAATTTAATTATCAAGCCTTGTGTTACCATTTCACAGCCTAAAAAGTATTGTAAAAAAATAAAAGATAACAAATAATTATTTTATTTATTGGACATAAATTTGAGACTATAGAGCATAAAACCCAACAAACCATATGTTTGTTTCTTTAATGTTTGATTGAGAATTATTATTGAATGATAAGCAAGGTTTGTGGAGTTAAATCTCCATGTTTAATGGAGTATTGAGTTGCATAAAACATTATTATTCCTTGAGGGAGAAGTAGTAGACCAAGGAACAAAGCCTTTAGGCTTGCAATTGAGGATGCCTCCAATGACAATTGGTTAACTCTTACCCATTTCACCATGTAAGTGATGGGAAAGGTCAAAGGCCTCAATTTCTGATAAAGGTTTTGAAGTTGTTGCAAACACCATGGTTCTAGAAGTTGCCATTGTTGTTGGAATATTGTTGAAGGCCAACAAGGAGATGATGAAGAAAACTAGAGGTTGTATAGCCATTATTGATGAGGAAGCAAATTGCCTAAACAAAAATCAATGGTGTATTAGTTGTGAATTTCAGAGGTTTTTTTTTGGAAATGTTGGAGAGGGCTTATATATTGTCAAAGAGAGAGAAAGACATGACATGCTTTCATAACTAGAATCTTTCGTGTTTGTTAGCAAGTTCAATTCTTTGATAATTTTAAGATTTGTAGAACAAAATTCATCTAAAGTTATTCGAATAACAACTTGTTTTTTTCCCCACATTTTGAAAAGGAAAGTTTCTTTCACATATATACAGTTAGAACAATCACACTATACTTAGTAAGTTCATCCATGATCCTACAAAGTTTACACATAACTAATATACATGCAAATTAGTATTAGCAAATAAAAAAAATAGACTTTAATTTCATAAAATAAAAATGAGATAATAAATTCCAACGGATATGATCTTAGTGCTAAAGCATGTTCAACCAAAATAAGTGTAGCTCAACAATCAGATCAATGTTAGCATTTCTTATATTCTTTTTTTTTTTTTTTTTTAATTCAAAAACATGCAAGTGGGCCGAATCATAATTTTTGAACCAGTTGTGCAATATACTCGTGATGATGTTCTAATGTACATTTTTTTTTTGTAATTTATTGAACTAATATATACCCACCTACTAATCACGGGACAAATCCTATAACATTTGAGTGTCAAGGAAACTCCAAGATATTAAATGCTAGGTAGGTAGGTACTATGGAGAACCCATGACTCTTTAACCTTTTGGCCATAAATATATATATAATTTTTTTTTTTATTTAGGATGATTTGGTTGTAAATACATGGATAATAATAGTATAAATTGATATTTTTTCACTTCAACTTCTATTAGATATTTTTACTAAGGGTGTTTGTGGGTTGGATTGGAGGAGTTTTTAGGTCCAACGCAATTGTTCGGGTTATAAATTTCTTCAACCCAAATATCTCTTATCAAATGATGAACCTAACCCAACCCAACTATGTAACATTGGGGTTGGGTTGGTTCGGGTTACTTTGGTCATTTATTAAAATTTTTGTTCTAAAAATAACTATAATGTTAATTTGTAAAAAAATTTATTGATTTTTTTTTTGTATATTTAATTAAGATTAACTCAATGTTAATTTATAGTATGAAAATTATTATTCCAAAGTGCTAAAAATTTAATTTTTAGGAGTTGTTGGAGAATAAATTATCCAAAAATAATATATTAAAATGAATATATGTATGAAAATTATATCATAAGTAAAAAAAAAAAAATACACTTTTTAAAATTAATAATAATGTCAGATTGGTTCGGGTTAGGTTGGGTTATTTTAGGTGAACCCATGAACCAACCGAACCCATAAAATTTTCATTTATTTAAACCTAACTCAATCCAAATGAGTTGAGAACCCAACCCAAACCGTACGGATCGGATTGGGTTGATCGAGTTTTTCGGATCATCGGGTTTTTTGAACACCCTCTAATTCTTACAAAGTCACCATAAATTTGCACATTTACCCATTTCTATGGTTCAATATTAACACGAGATCGACATTGTGTAATAAAAAAAATCTAGAAACATGACAGAAAGTCACTAATGTAAATATAATATAAATAATAAACATATTAACCAATTTAAAAATATAGAATTTTATTTATTAATTTAAATATTTTTTGACTTTTTGTTTTTATAATTTTTCTAAAAATATCCATACATATTAGGTTGTATCCATATTTTCGTCAATATTTTTATTAAATCGAGAACCTAGACAGTCACATTTTAAACCTAGGATATGTCTATCACTTTCCTCAATTATCCTATATTTGGCAATTAACCTTTTTTTTTTTTTACCTAAATTTGGAATTAGAGAAAATTTAGGTGTACAGTTTCTGTGTCAATATATTTTTTGTTAGATAATAATTAATTTGTTTTTTTAGTGAAAAGGTGGAATTAGAGAAAAGTATTCCTCTTTTGCTATTCCCATTTCCCATTTGGAGATCACCTTAAAACCCTATGCTCTGTTGCAGTTTCTTCTCCATCTTCAGCTCAAACTCTGCAACCTCATCGCCACTATGCACCGCTTCGCCTCCAAAGCCAGGTACTAACTTTTCACCTTCTTCTTCCATTTCATTCTTCCTCATTCGTGTCTTTCTCATTTCCCCTCTGTTCTTTGTGTAGGTTGGCTAACAACTGTGCTCACCGGGTACTTTCCCCCTGTTCTTATTCATTTTCCATAATGTGATCATGCTTTAACTTGCATTTTCCAGTAATGTCATGTAGTGCAGAGGATCCCACTTTCAAGGGAACTCACACTCCTTTAAGATAAATGAGTTACTCTCAAAACCGCCAATTGGTTTTGAGAGGGAACCCATATTATCTAATATGTGGTGACAATATATAATGTGGTCTGCTTCCTTTTCATTAACTTATTTGTTGACTAATATTGCCAATTTTTTTATCCTTCCCGAATGAGGGATTTCAGATCAATTCTAGATTGAACTCTAGTAGGAATTATGCAGCGAAGGACATTAAATTTGGGGTTGAAGCGCGCACCTTGATGCTTCGGGGTGTCGAAGAGCTTGCTGATGCTGTCAAAGTTACAATGGGGCCGAAAGTGAGTTGATGCTTTGTTCTTTGTTCTAATGGTTTCTGTTAGTGTTAGGCTTATGTGTTTGAATATGATCAACTACAAGACTTCAATTATGTATTTGGTTGCATACTTTAGTGTTTAATGACTGGTGATCACTCTTAGTCGATCATTATGTAGAATAAGTCAATTGGAGTTCATAAGAGGAATGCACATGATCAGGGGGTCCCTTTTAGATAGTTTACTGACTAATTGTCCTTTCGTACTTGTTCTTCAAGGGACGTAATGTAGTCTTAGAGCAAAGTTTTGGTGGCCCAAAAGTGACAAAAGATGGTGTTACTGTTGCAAAGAGCATTGAATTCAAAGATAAAGTTAAAAATATTGGGGCTAGTTTGGTGAAGCAGGTTGCAAATGCTACCAATGATGTGGCAGGAGATGGTGAGTCTTTAAAAATATTTATATAGAAAACTCTGTTCTTTCCTTCAAACATTTTTTACATGCTTGGTGGGACTTCTTTTTTTGCAGTTATTCTTATGTTACTATTTTTGGCTTGAAAATGCTCAATTATTTAAGAGGAGAGAGTTTTTCACATGGTCTGAATTATTGGAACAGATGCAGTTACTGATATGAAGTTCCTCTTTTTTTTTTGTTTCAGGCACAACATGCGCAACAGTCCTTACTCGTGCAATATTTACTGAAGGATGTAAATCTGTGGCTTCTGGAGTGAATGCTATGGATTTAAGACGTGGGATTACAATGGCAGTTGATTCTGTTATTACAACTCTGAAGAGCAGAGTGCAGATGATCAGTACATCTGAAGAAATAGCCCAGGTTTGCACAAATGATCAAAATAAACTTCTATTTATTTGTCAAAAAACTAGGTTGTTACTAACTCTAATTTTTTAAGGTTGGAACTATATCAGCAAATGGCGAACGAGAGATTGGTGAGCTAATAGCCAAGGCCATGGAAAAAGTAGGCAAGGATGGAGTTATCACCATTTCAGTAAGTTAATTCAAAATGTTCTCTTGGCTTCCACCTAATTGTTTGTAAATACCCTGATGGCTTGAATGGTTGTGGCTCTTTGGCCAATGCCAAACCATGATTGCAATCCTTTTATGTTTAGTTGACCAGCTTTCACATTGTTTTCTTACTGATCTGACTTATTGAATGTTTGAGTTGATTGACTTATTTCTTCCTATAAAAAAGTGTAATATTTCGTATCTTAGAGTTGGAATAATTGTGACTGTACATTTCTTATTCTTCCTTCTATTCCACAACTTTTTGTCACACGAACACTGTCTTTCATTTCGAGAAATATAGTCTGAGGCTTTTCTTTCGTTTCCCATACATGTGTCTTTCACCCTCTTGGTGCATTATGTGTGGTCAGTGTGCTGAGACTACCACCCACTGTTTTTACAATGTTCTTTTGCTTCCAGATTTTGGGGAATTATTTTGGCTGCTTTTGGTTGGTCTTTCACCAGTCCAAGCTCTATTTCTACTGCTTTTGGTGGTATTAAGAAATCGGTTTGGTTGGCCATTGTGCGTGCTTTCTTCTAGAGACTATGGGGCGAGCGCAATAATCGGCTTTTAATGATCATTTCTCTTCTTTTGATAGATTTATGGAATCGGTTTTGTTTCCTGCTTTCTCTTGGTGCAAATTGCAGCACTCTTTTAGTCATTTCAGCATATCTTTTCTTGTTTGTAATTGATGCTCCTTGATGTAATCACCTTTGGGTGTTTGGGGTTCTCCCATTTTTCTTTTTTCAATGAAATTGTTTCTTTTACTAAAAAAAATTAAATAGTATCATCTAATGTTCATAGTCTTGATTCAGTTTTTGGGTCTTAAAATTCCTGTCTGTCTATTATGAAATTCATTTGATCTCTCTCTCCATTTCTTTGCAGGATGGTAACACACTTGATAATGAATTGGAGATTGTTGAGGGAATGAAGCTGGATAGGGGTTATATATCTCCTTATTTTATTACCAACCAGAAAAACCAGAAATGTGTAAGAATTTGGTTTGTGACCTTCTCAGATTTTGGACATCTTGTTCAGCATTATAAATTTCTCGGTCGTTCTGTTTTTCAGGAATTGGAAGATCCACTAATTTTAATTCACGAGAAGAAAATCTCAAATTTAAATGCTGTGGTAAAAGTCTTGGAGTTGGCACTGAAGGTAACCTGTCCTATTTAGGGGAATTTTGACTTTGAGTGTAGTCTGAACATCGCTGCATAAGCATAACACTATGTTTTCTATTTTGGTCACAGAGACAAAGGCCTTTACTTATTGTTGCTGAGGATGTGGAAAGTGAGGCATTAGCTACTCTTATTTTAAACAAGTTACGTGCTGGTATAAAGGTAATATTAATGTTCTTAGTACCCTGTGGATATTTTGTGTTAAAGTTTAGTGGTAACAATGGATATACTAACTAAAAGGTTTTGATCACTGAACTGAAGGTTTGTGCAATTAAAGCCCCCGGGTTTGGAGATAATAGGAAGGCTAGCATGCAGGATTTGGCGATTCTCACAGGAGGCCAAGTAGAACTTCTGAACATTTGCAGCTCTTTTAGTTTTACGATGTTCTTTAACATCTCATAGTTCGTTTCTAATTTTTTTCTTTTTGTTTCTTCTTACCTTGAATATCAGGTCATAACTGAGGAACTTGGTCTAGCCCTTGAAAAAGTTAGTTTTGAATCACTGGGCTCATGCAAAAAGGTGAGATATAGCATCAACATCTGTACTTAACATGATCTAAATCTGTTCTATCATATCAAGGAGGGGGTTCTAGAGTTTGCATATCAAAAAGCTAAAACCTCTACTGTTTTCTTTTTGTAGTGGTGAAATTAAAGACATATTCCCTCCTTTACTTCTAATGTAATCAATGTTGTGCATTTAACATAGGTTACGGTGTCAAAAGATGATACTGTAATTCTTGATGGGGCTGGTGACAAGAAGGCAATTGAAGAACAGTCCGAGCAGGTTTCATTTTCTTCCTTTTTTTAGAATTTCATGTGATTTCTTAGACTTCCTTAGGTTCCATGGTGCGTGAATATATAAATAATTTTATGACTGAACGATGACAGTTGAGATCCTTGATTGAGTTGAGCACTTCAGACTATGACAAGGAAAAGCTGCAAGAACGGCTTGCAAAACTATCTGGTGGAGTTGCTGTTCTTAAGGTAGGTCTTTATGTTGTTTATATATATTTGGCCCGTTGTGGAGCACTTTTGAACGTGATTTAACTTGTTCTCTTATTGATCAAGTGGTCGCCGATGTTTCTTTTATCTTACTCAAAATGACTTGTCTACCTAATGGACACACTTGAAATCTTTTCCTTTTTATCTTCATTTTTTTTTTTTTTACGGAAATCATGCTTTTATGAAAAAAAAAAAAAAAAAGAGAAAGAGAACAAAGG
Organism: Citrullus mucosospermus; assembly: GCA_030954485.1. Lineage (NCBI taxonomy): Eukaryota > Viridiplantae > Streptophyta > Magnoliopsida > Cucurbitales > Cucurbitaceae > Citrullus > Citrullus mucosospermus. The sequence continues at coordinate 8,536,501 of CM062063.1, read as the reverse complement.
ACCAACAAAAAGAAAAGCCGTACCACAAAAGTACAAAATGAGAACGTCAAATAAAAACAGAAAAAAAAGGCACTAATCAACTAAAATAAGGCCCAACTGATGGTTACCAAAATCTTTGGTAACAGACACCCACAAGAAAGTGTTGAGCATACCTAAATCCTAACCTCTACCAGTGTTGCTCTACCCATTGTCTAAAAGCTATTTTGTTGCTGAAGTCAGATGATCAACTATAGTGGGAAAAAAAAAAAAAAAGACGAACGATCTCATTGTCTCAAACCGGCACTCCATGCTGAACTTAAATCTTGAATTTTTCTTGGAACATTTAATCAAATAGATTTGAAGATTTGTACCATCTTAAATAGACTCTTCACCAAACATTTCTCTTCTTATTTGTATAGTTTGGCACACATGTGAAATTTAGCACAAATGCGTTACATAAATCATGCCAGACTCTCAACTCTCAATTTTTTATAGATTGGCGGGGCTAGTGAAGCTGAAGTTGGGGAAAAGAAGGATAGAGTTACCGATGCACTAAATGCTACCAAAGCTGCTGTGGAGGAGGGAATTGTAGCTGGTAATGCCATCTTCGGAGACTTTCTGTGCAAGCTCTTTATCTAATGTCAACTAACACCCAGATTAATTTTTCTTGTTTGGGATGGCTGAGAATTTGAAGCAATAAATAATGTGCTATAACTGTCAGTTATTTGAGCTATGCAAGTCCTTAGACTTCATTGTCCACATCCTGTTGATGTGGGATTTGAAACTGTCAGCATTATGGCTATGTCCAATATGCAAAAAATGAACTTGATAACTCAAGAGTTTGCATGGCAGGTGGTGGTGTTGCTCTGCTCTATGCATCGAAGGAGTTGGAGAAGTTGCAGACAGCAAATTTCGATCAGAAAATTGGTGTTCAAATCATTCAAAATGCTCTAAAGGTTTCAAAAAATTTATCGTCTTTTCATCTACTAGTTCTATTAGGGTTAAAGAATGATTCAAATTGACTGTCATATTTCAGCATATTGATAGTGGATTATGATGTGCATAAACACCCTAATAGTATCTAATAGTTCTATTAGGGTTAAGGTGTTACGATCATATTTTACAAGTGGTTAATCTTTGACTGATTTATCTGCAGATGCCTATTTATACAATTGCTTCTAATGCCGGAATTGAAGGAGCAGTAGTGATTGGCAAGCTACTCGAACAGGACAATTCTGACCTTGGATACGATGCAGCAAAAGGTCTGTATTTTCATGCCACGGTATTCTAAATGAATTGGAAGGTTTCGTTTTATTTGGTTTTTGATAGCCATGCTATTGGTAAATAGTTAGAGTATTAAGGGCATGGCGTTTATTAGGGAATGTTGGTTATAAATATTAAATACAGTGAGTAGGGAGGGAAGGAAGAAGATATGCAATATTTTTGTGGTATGAATTAGGGCAAGATTGAGTTCTATCAGTTTCCAATAAAAGTTCTTGCAGCTTCTGCTTATTCAGTTTCCTCCATCTCTGTGTTTAGGTGAATATGTAGACATGATCAAGGCTGGAATTATTGATCCCTTGAAAGTTATCAGAACCGCCCTAGTAGATGCCGCGAGGTAGTTTCGTTAGCATCACAGGGTCTCATCGAGTTTAAATATTTAAGCTTTTCCCTTACAAGGTTTCTTAATGTACAGTGTATCTTCGCTGATGACAACAACGGAAGCCGTGGTGGTCGAACAACCAAACGATGAGAAGGAAGCCACACCATCTATGGGAGGCATGGGTTATTGAAACTGAACCAGAATAGCTGATTATGTACTGACCCTGATTTCGCTGACAACTGATCATTTTTCTAATTGATTTCTTTCTTGAGAAAATTTTGATAGGAACTGCGTGTAAAGACATGTTTTCTGGAGGCATAAGATCATTAATTTTAATGAGGAAAATTCTTAGTACGTTTTCCCCTTATATCTTTGCCATTTTCTTTTTCTATAGTATCATAATTCAATCAAGGAAAAGATTGGGATTTGTACTTGCAATGATTCTATTTGAGCTATGTCCAGGCTCAGATATCTCCTTAAAGTATGTTTAATCCCTTTAACATATGTTTTGATTAATTTGATTCATGTAGTCAACAAGAGAATTGTATTAATTAGAGACGAAGATAGAACTGGAGAAGCACAGGTTGATGGTTACATATATATATATATCAACAATTGATTCCATTTTTAGTGGTAGAGTAGTCTCACTATTCGCCAAGCAATCACCCCCACCAATTTTTGGAATGGTAATTATTTTTGAATCTCTAAGTTATGCTTGAAATCAATAAGATTGTTTGGATATATTTTTTTTTATCACAAATTTGTTTGGTTTCACTATCCCTATCTCGTAATTATATATTAAGTATTAAGGGATGTTTGAAATACCTTTTCAAGTATTTAATTTAGAAAACAAAGCTATTTTGGAAAAAAAATTAAGTGTTTGACAATCATTTAAAATGAATTTTTAAAAAATGAGTTCTTAAAATAAGTTGGTTTATGATAAATGCTTAAAACCAACTTATAGAAAAATGAATTTTGAGTGTTTGGTTAATCTCTTTTTAATTCCACTCTTCCATTATGTTGTCATGGTTGCCTGTGCCCTCCTACTATGGTGACCAACTACAGTGACTATCATTACAACCATATTTTGGCAACCACCGTCGGTACTCACCTCCAGTTAGCTCTAGCTACCACTGCCAACACACTGGCGATCGCCATTGGCAAAATTTAGCCACAACCTCTTCTGACCACCCTTGCAATCTCTAGACACCCCTCTAGAGATCACTACCGACCACTTCCAATCACTACCTTCGACGATTGTCACAGGCCAACTTCGGCCACCATTTCCAAAGACTATCATTGGCCAGCTCCGACAACCACCCCATACGAACAACTTCAACAACCATTATTTTAAATTATTACTTTCTGGTATTTTATGGTTATTCTTTATAGTAGTTTCACCATTAATAAAAACATTTTTCATATATATAACAAATCAAACAAACTTTATATAAAAACACTTTTTGGGAAAGAGTCATAAGACACATGTGGATTTTTATTTTAAGTTGGAGTTTTAATCGAAAGTGTTTAAATGAAAGTAAACTTTTTAACCAAGAGAATCATTTTTAGACTTTTTTATTTTTTATTTTTTAATTTTTTTATCCGATCTATAATTTTATAATTCCAAACATATTCCTCCAATTTATTTACTTATTTTTATTTAAACCATTTACTTATTTTTATTTAAATAATTTCCCCTCTTAAAATTTACCTTGAATAAAAACGGTTGAACATGGACATTTAATATTTTATTAATTAAGAAAAACTATGAACGAAAATATACTATGAAATCTAGAAGCTATGGGTATTTAAAACCAAATAAATAATAAGGACAATTAACCATCATGAGTTGGAGTTGTTCCATTAGACAATTGCATATACACAATCTAACACAAAATAATATCAAAATAATATTTAATACAATCTTAAATTAGTCTATTGTTGATATATCATACCAAATTAATATTATTTATAATTGTTACTTATCCATAAATGATCTACATGTTCTTTTACTATTAGCTAGATATTCGTTAATAACTACAAATAAAAAAAAAATGTATATAAGTAATGCTTTTTGTATGCTTATTTGCTATACATTAGATCTATTACTTATATACCTTATAAAACATGGTATATCGACAACATTTAATTTTCATTTTTAATCTATGATAGTTAACAATATGCATGCTTATTTTCTATTAAATACCCTGAAATAATATTATTTAATAAGATTTGCTGACATTGATGTCGATAGTGTAGGATTGGTATGGCAACTCTAGAGGGAGGTGAATAGGGTTTATTAAAATTAATTTAAATTTTTCACTAATGTAGGCCAAATTAAGCAAATTAATAAACTCTTTGCAAATAAGTAGTTTAAACAATATTTTTTATGCAAAAAAAATTCACTTTGAATTAAATAAGAAATTAACAATCACACTTTAAAGCACCATGTTTAATTCTAATAAAAAGATTGGTAATGAATATAGAAATTTAAGAACAACCAATATGAGCAATTAATTTCAAGAATAAAAATTGCAATTAATTTCATGCAATAAAATATAGTAACAAAAATTAATTGCAAAAATAAATTAGGAGAGGGATAGAGAAAATGACACCGTGAATCTTATAGTGGTTCGGCAAAACCGGCCTACGTCCACTTCCCAAGCTCCTCTTGGGTACTTCACTAGAAGTCTTTGACTCTTTCCACGGCTTAGAGTCGAACCGCACAACGTTCTTTTTCCGGGCGCAAGAACAAACCGGATCATTTCCACGGTTAAGGATCAAACCATTACAACAACTCTTTTTCTCGGGATCAAGAGCCAACCTAACAAAAATTTGGAAAAACAAAGAGCACACTTGACAAACTCTCTAAATAGAGTGGATTTACAAGTTTAAGCACTTCACAAATAAATCCTCACAATACAATATATCTCTTTCAAGAATAAGATGAAAAGAAGAAAATTGAAACTTGGAGAGAGAGCAACAATGGTGGCTTGGTGAATTATGGAGAATTGAAAATAATAAAAGTTGTTTTTTTAATTTTGGAGAAGATGAAGTGTTTAAAAAGAAATGAAAATGGGTGAAAACCAAATTAATTTGGACCATTAAATCTTTGTAAAAGAAAATTGGATGGTGGAGATTTAAACTCAATTAGCCGTTAGACACAAACATATAATAAAATCGAAAATTAAGGCACGTATTAGACATTTATAAAGTCTAGGAACTATATATAAACACAAAATTAACAGTTTTTTCACGGACTAAACTTCAAACTTTATATACAATTGTGCCTCCTTTACTTGAAATTCTAGATCTGTGACCGACCATATGTACTATCAAAGTTACTTAACTCGAATAGAATAACCTACGTAAGATGTTGAGAGGGGGGAATTATGCAAGAGATTGCAAGAATAAGACGTTGCAAGAGAAAAAGAGCCCACCATATGCAAAACATGAGACATTGGTGAAATTGGTCAAAATTTGTTTATTAGTATTCTGAAATTCAAATCAGACGCAGTGCAAATAGAAATTAATTATACAAGTAGTTCAACGACATATTTGTTCATCATCCCTAAAATCATGTAAGTATATTTAGATTATGTGATATATATTGATAAAATCATAGTTGACCTGATCAAAAGTTTACAAAACTTCATAGTATTGAAAGAAAAAAAAAAAAAAAAAGAGATATGATATAATTATATATATAAATACGAAAAATTGATCAATATATTCAAATTATTGGAGGGAAGAAGCAATTATAGATGGTTGAATGTGATTTGTTTTAATTTTTTTTTTTAAGAAAAGAAATTTTTGGAGATGAAAAAATAATAATTGTGATAAGAGATGATATAAAGAAGAGGGACAAAAGAATATGTAGAGAAAGGGGAAGAATGTGACAACAACCAAATACCTCGACCCACCATTTCTCCACTTGTTTAGACATTCATTTGACAACAATATCTTTCTCATATTACCTCACTCACCAACTCCTCCATTTCCATCTTTTTTTTTTTTTTTTTTTTTTTCTTTACCCTATATCAATTATCAATTATCAATTATATAAAATACATAATCAAATTTTCAATTTTAAATTTGTCTCCATTTCGTTCAATATTTAAATTTTCAATTTTCTGTATTCTAGTCACATCCAATAAATTTCTAACATATTTGAATATTTTAAAAGTTAACTGATCTATTGGATATAAAATTGAATTTTTATATTTAATGGAAGCATCAAATTTCAATTTTATGTGTAGTAGGTAATTTTGTTTTTTTGTTTTTTTGTTTTTTTATTGAATATTTATGGAGCTAGTAGTTACAAAGTTCACAATTTAAGAAATTATGAGGCACTATATCATATAGTATAAAGATCTATTAACTCCATTCAAAGTCTAAGGATCATATAGCCATAAATTTATAAGTTCATGAATTAATTAAAAAACCAAAAAAAAAAAAACTAGTGATTAAATAGACACAATCCTAAGATTCTATAAAATGTTAATTAGAAATCGATATTTATAATTAATTTAATGGTGAGGATGGAAGCATTAGAACTCCAAATGGATGTGAAAAGATCCATTGGACTTTGGAGGTACAATCTAAAGAGAGTATGGTTATGCAACTAAATCTATAAGGGGATCTTTGGGACAAGAAGTAAAGTTGTGAAATCTGAAGAGTTGTGAACTCTTACAGTTCACAATATAAAGAGTTAATAAAATATAAAATTAATGGTTTTTTTAGCCATTGAGATCACAAACTCCTTGGGACAAACAAGAAGTATAGTTCACAACTCTACTTCCCAACCTATTGGTCCATACTCCCTGTCAAAGAGTTCATAGGCTCAAAAACATAACATAACCAACTATGAATTTCTAAAAATCGAAAAGGAAATATTGTTTTAATTTCTTAGGTTGGAGATGAAAGAGCCAACTTAAAGTTTTAGCCAAGAAAAAAAAAAAGTTTATTGATAATTAGTATGTACTCTCTTTTTAAAATTTAAAGGTTTAAATTATCATATTCCACCTACTATAATACAATAATAATAATAATAAAAAGTTATAAAAGAGTCGTGAGTTCATATTATTTGATCACACCTTAAGGTAGGACCCCATATTATTTTTTAAAACATTTTTCTTTTGAATTAGGAAACATCATTGGTGATTTGTCTCTTTGATGTCCTACTTTTAATGTGCCAAATCGATTCTAATCCTTTGATTATTAACAATTTTCTACCATATATAAATTATAGATTAAGTTAGAGGCGTTTGGGGCAAGAAGTAGAATTGTTTAGTATATAGAGAGTTGTGAAGTTTAAAAAGTTGTTTAGTCACTTAGTCCACAACGTAAGGAATTAATAAGTAATGAAATTGATGATTTTTTTAGTTATGAGACTCACATTGGGTTTGAGAACTTCTTATACCAAACAAGCGTGAAGTTGGCAACTCCACTCTCTCCATCTCTACTCCTTGGGCAAAGCATACTCTAAGAGTCGTTTATGCACGAAATTCTTGTAATTTGTAAATATATGACATCATAAAGAAGGTTACGATGTTTTAACCTTGTTGTGCTAATTTCAAGTTTTTCCAACCCATAATATAAATTTAGATTTATCAAGCCTCCTACTTGCTCATAAAACCATTTATGAATTAATTGAGTTAAAAAAAATTTAAAAAAAAAAACTTAAAATATTCAAATTTTTATGGTTGGTGAATAGAGATTTGATTCATTAAATAAAGTGAGGTTGATCTTTATCATGAGGTACTTGTGAATAGTTCATGTTGGGTTTAGCTTTAAAGGTGATATTCATGGCTCACATATAATCCATAATGGTGTTGTACTTGGTGTAATCATTGGATAGTTCCATATATAAACTATTAATTAAGACTCATTGGATGTACTATGTTTACTATAAATAAGATCTTTAGAAGTTGGATCTTTATTCATTCCAAATTATTGCCCACCTTGAGAAACAATTTCCCCTTTATTTCCTCTCTTCTAAGCATTAGGCTTAGCTTGAAGAAGAAACTATAGTTAGGAAGACATTAGCTTGTGTTTTTGAGTGGGAATTTGAAGGTAAGAATTTGTTGAAAAAGACTTCTAGCACAAATCAATATTTCAAAAGACGAACATAATAAATCTATTAAACTATTGGATTATAAATTTGAAAATAGAATAGTAAACAACAAAATAGAACCAACATGAGTATAACTCAACTGACATAATCATACACTTTAGACTAAGAAGTTAGAAGTTCATTGACAACACATAATTAATAGACCATGATGACTTAAAATATGAAATTAGAGTTATTAAACTAGTAAACATGAAGATCTAGGCTTTTTAATTTTGTTGATTTTCATTCGGAGTTATATGAACTTCGTTCATGAGTGTTAGTAATTCATTCATTGTACAAATTATTGTACTTTAATGTTAGTCCTAGGGAAATTTTTTTTTAATATGTATATATAAATATTTCTTACCTAAATTTAAATTTATTTTTTTAAATTATATAGACTAAATATTCTATTTAGATTATAAATTAATCTCCACTTTTTATAATCATAGTGTTTATTTAGTTTTTGATTTAAACAAGTTTCAATTAGGTTCTTGAAGTTACATATACACTTGTAGATAGCTAGATATATAATTTAATTTGATTAGGTTCGTGAGATAACTATTTTTTTATTTTATAATTTTTACAAATTATGCTTTTTTCTGCACAAATACCGATTTAAATTCTAAGTCAATTTTCGAAGACAAAATCAAAATTTTAAAACTACCTTTGAAAATAAAATTCACCATTTTTCTTGGTTCTCTAAATTTTTTTTTGAAAAATGGGTAAGAAAGAAATAAAATCATAAATTGAAGTGGTGCATATAAGGTTAATAAAAAAAAAAAAAAAAAAAAAAACCAAATAGTCATGCAATGACACCTTAACTAGCAACATCCACGCGTGACACATTTTCCTTAATCATATCATACAATATTGGACCATATATCTATTTAATATGCAACATCCAATACTTCATTTGTGTTAATCACAAATATTCGTTCGAAATATAGTTTAGAAGTTTTTTTTTTTTTTTTTTTTTTTTTTTTTTTTTTTTTAAGAAAATAGAATTTAGTGTTTGGATACAGTGTAAAAATATTTAAATATTAAATAATCACAATTAGTCAACTAAACACAAAAAGTTCGACGTTTGAGTTTTCACCCTCACATGTCCTGAGCTAAAACACACACAATATTCAATTTTCATAGCTAAACTTATAATAATCTAACACTCTTATTTTTATTATTAATATCATTTTAGTCAACACTCTTATTTTTTATATTAACTACAATAAAAAATATATATTATTGTCAATTTGAATATAGTTATCATTTCAATGATGGTGAAAATTAAAAAAAAATTCAATAAATATTTTCCAAAAGGTTATGGACTATATCAATCTAGTCCCCCAAGTCTAGCTAGACCACTAACTTTCATTAACTTACCCAAATCATTTATTTATTTGAAGCATAAATTCATTAAGAAACCGAACTAACAACAACTAGAAGCCACATCATTCTTTTTTCAAGACTAAAAGAAAGGAAAAAAAGTTGGAAAAGCATCTTTTTAGACTTAAGAAAGTGATCAAAAGAGGAAGCCAAAGATACTAATTGTGATTAACTTTATTCTCTTCTCTAAGAATATTACAAAATGATAAATATTAACAATAGCAGTGATGGTAAGGACCTCCTTCAAAAAGAAAAAAAAACTTTGGAAAAGTTAGTATTCAACAGGTTTAACAATTTAAAAACCTCCACAAAATCAATTTCCACATCCATGGAAGTATTTTGGTAGTGCCACTAATGAGAGATCTCTTTCGAACCTTCAAAAATTGCTTTAGCTTCCAAAACTTAAACCCAAATGTTTCAAAGTCATAGAAAAACATGATAACAGAGGATGAATAAAGTAACTAAACACCCCACAACCCTTTGTAGAGTACTCATTGATTATTGTAATAAGTGCAATGTCATATTTGAAAGTGATAGGGTATCAGCTTATCTATTTTGTCTACTTACATTCCTAATCTTGTGGCCACCAATTACCTATAAATTTTTTTTACATTAAAAAAAAAAAAAGAAACTCTTATTTAATTAAGAAATTAAAATTTTATATATTTTGGTCCACTCAAATTAGTGGGGGAAAGAGTTCCCCTTTGCCCCCATAATTAGCGCGTGTTTGACACGCGCCTAGGGGTGACGTGGGATAAGGGGATTGCTTTTTAGCCTTTTCTTTTCGCATTTATTTTCGTTTTGATGACATGGGGCCGTGTTAATTGGTTCTTAATTAATCATTTTAGCAACGGTTTACCGTTAATTGTCTTTTTCCATTAAAACGCACATCACGTGGCATTCTCAATCTATAATTTTTAAATAACTGTTGCTAATCTTTATGATTAGCGAATTTAAATATTAAAACACGTTTGATTATTTATTTTATTTTATATTTCGTACTTACCTTTTGAAATATTGGTACTTTTGATATACTTTTATGGGTTTCAAAAAGATTTCTCTTTCCAATCACCCCCTTTATAAGAGAAAAATAAAATAAAATAAAATAAATCAAAATACAACATATATATCTAAACTAATATGTATTCTACAACTTTTAGTTACATTCTTAATTTTTAAATTTTAGTTTAACACGGGGGTTACATATTAAATTTAAAAAGAAGGGTTTAAGGAAGTGATTTTTTTTTTCCTTTTAAATCTAGAAAATACGATTAAAAAAAATTAGGAACTGAATATAAATTAAAAATTTTATAAATAATTGATCTACAATTGGATTTTTTAAAATACATACAAAAATAAAGAATTTGTTATTTATCTAGTAATCTATTCTTTTTTATATCATGTCAAATCACTACTAGTGAGTTCCACTAGCTTTTCACATCAATGTTTGAGCAGGTAGGACATATTGTTGAAACAACATTAAAGTCATAGATATTAATTAGATTTTTTAAATATATATATATATATATATATATATATATATATATATATATATATATAAAATGTTAACTCGAAATTTTTAATTGAGAAACCAAACAATCACAACTATTAAATTTCAAAATCTAATTTTGGTCTAGTTAAAAATGAAAACAATTAATATATATATATACACACACACACAATTAATCCAGAAAACAAAGTTTAAGAGAGTATACCAAAATTGCCCCTCAGTCACACCTAAGAAATTAAAATATTAATTTAGATGGAATTTTGAAAACAATAAAAATCTCTACTGTTTAAAAAAAAAAAAATACCAGTAGAGTATAGATATTTATACCTCAACTCAAATGAAAGTATAAGTATCAATTATTTTAAGTTATTCACTCTTTAAAAAAAAAGTAATAATGATAATAACTACTAAATTACTATAAATGAAAAAAATATTAAAATATTCATAAATATATAATTTTTTAATGTCTATTAACGATAGATTGTGATAGACTTCTATCACTGAACTATATAAGTCTATCACGGTCTATCTCCTAGTGATAGACTTTTATCGCTTAGTGATAGAAGTCTATCTAGATCTATCACTAATAGACGGTGAAATTTTTCTATATTTGTAAATATTTTGGCTTATTTTGCTATATTTAAAAGAAACCCTTATAACAATCTACAAAGTAAATTATTTAAGAAAAAGATTGGGTTAAAGACGAAATTTAGGAGCAAAATTTATACAAAAAGAGATACAAAATATAGGACTATTTTCAAATGTAGGAAAATAAACTGAAATATTTACAAATATAATAAAATTTTATTAGCTATCTGTAATAGACTGTAATAGACGACTATTTGTGTCTTTTTGTGTTATGATAGATATATATAATAGTCTATCGCAGATAGATTGTGATATTTTACTATTATTGTAAATATTTTCACTAGTTTTGTCATTTAAAATAATTTTTCCAAAATTATACCCGAAAAATTAAATCTTTTGGTATTTTCACTTTAATTTTTTTTTTTAAATTTCATTTTTACTTGCTGATTTAAGTCGTTGATTAGATTGTCAAAAAAAAAAAAAAAAAAAAAAAAAAAGAAAAAATTGATTGATGATTAAATTATTGTATTATAACATATTTAAATACATAGACATACCTCTCATATGCTATTTGACTTACGAGATCCAATTTGTTTATCTATAAATTCGAACCAACCCATCTGCAAAATAATTTTTTTCAAAGTGGCATGTCTCTATACGTCCAAATTATTCAAAAAACAATAATTTTAATAAAAAATTAAGTTGTGTCAACAAATTTGAATTTTTTTTTTTTTAAATGACTAATGTAGAGTTTTCAGTACTTAAATGGTATACAATTGAGAATTTGAAAACATCAAGAATAAAATTGAGAACTCTTGAAAAAAAGTGAATTTCCATTTTGACATATAATTTAAAGTAATAGTGTTTTAAATCACAAAATTATTTAAAATATTTTTAAATATAGCAAAATATCACTATTTATTAAAGATAGATACTGATAGACAGTGACATTTTGTTATATTTGTAAATATTTTTATAATCTAGATACAATTTTTATCAAATATACCAAAGGTACCCCTAGTTACTTTACTCTAAGAAACATAATATAATATGTGGTTTGATAGAAAAATAAAAAGTCAAAAGTTAAAATGATAATTTTGACATGCATGCATGTGTCCATTATTTGTCTATATAGACAAAGATGCAAAAAAAATAATCACCACAATTTTTGTTGTCCTCTTGAATCATCCATTGTTATATTTTTTTCTTTTTTATAAAAAAATGTCAACTTCTAATTTATGTACTTCACATTAACTCTTTTTTTTTTTTTTTTTTTTTTTTTTTTTCTTTTTTAAGCTTATTATGATAGATCTTTTTCCTTGGTTTTCAACTAGGAGAAAAATGGGATCTGATTCTTTATAATAATTATTATTTATACTTTATATAAAACCATTTGGTTCCACCTTCCAATTCAAATCACAACAAAATGTTTCTTCCTCCTTTAAGACTCAAGATGCCTTTAAAAAGATAAGTGGTTAGCTAGAACAATAAAAACAATGACTTTGAAAATCAATCACCTATCACTTTCTTAGACTTGTCTCTTATCTTTATTCATTCCCTCTCCTAGCGTTTAAGAAAAAGTACAAAATATTTGAAAATTGTGTACAAAATTTTTATTTGAACTATAAAGGCTAAATTATATAAAAAAAATACCCTTAAATTTTGTACTTTGTGTAAAAATATTCATTGAACTTTCAAAAGTTTTAAAAATACCCTTCAACATTAAAAAAGAGTTAAAAAAAAAATACTCTTACAATTAGTTTTGAATGGAAACCGTGAATGTTTTGTTTAAAAAATATCCATGAATTTTCGAAAATTTAAAAAATACCCTTAAAACTTTAAAAAATTTAAAATACACACTTACTATTACCATATGAACATAAACGGTTAGTAACTCATTGTAAAAAAAAAAAAAAAAAAAAAAAAAAAAAAAAAATCTAAAATTTCAAAAAAAAAAAAAAGCTCCAACCATTAGTATAATGATTCATTTGTTTGAAGCTTACTTGAGTTGAAAAGGCAAATTATATAGATAACAACATTTTTTTTTCATATAGACATTCTCATTTTTTTTTCTTATTTGTCCAATTTTTACACCAATTTTCTCAACAACAAAAAAAATAAATCAAAACAAAGTTTAAACATAAAATTCCACACACTCATAGAATTCCAAATCAAAATTCCCTTAAAGCATGCCAAAACCATAAATAGTCAAATACAAAATAATAATAATAATAATAATAATAATAATAATAATAATAATTGGTCATTTATTTAACACACATTCAATTATTAACGTAAAAGCTTGCTTGAATACTTAAGTCCTAAGATCCATTGGTGTCTCCGTTATTATTTTTCTTCTTGTTATAGCTTAATTGAAGTGAGCCACTTTTTTATTTTTTTTAGATAAATAAATATCCACCATTAACAACAAGAGAAGTAAGAGGGTATTGAAAAAGAGATAGGATAAAAAAAGAGTATTTTTCAAAAATTTTTATAAAATTCATATACTAACAGTAATGATATTTTTAACTTCTTTTTTTAGTTTAAGAGTATTTTTGAAACTTTTGGAACTTCAAGAGTATTTTTGACACAAAACACTAATGATTTCCATTCAAAATTATGGTAAGAGTATTTTTTTAAACTCTTTTTAGAAGTCTAAGGGTATTTTTGAAACTTTTAAAAGTTCAATGATATTTTCTAACGCAAGTACAAAATTTATGGGTATTTTATATAATTTAGCCAAATATAAGCGAGAATGAGATGTAATCAATTCAAATCTCTAAAAACTAAATTAGAAGCTTGCCTAAACTGGTTAATAAAACCACATAAAATTTAATAAACAAATTAAAATATTTAGGCTCTATTTGATAACCATTTGAGCCTCATTTGGTAATGATTTCATTTTCATTTTTTATTTAATTTTGAAAACTAATCTTATTTTAAGATTCCTTAAGAAGATAAAATAATTGACATGAGAATGAAAATCTATAATACCTGAGTTCAAAAGAGTATATTAATGATCCAAGATCGTATTTGAATGAAAGAGATCGGCCTGAAGCTAAGTATATTTCAGTTAAGGTTAAAAGAATTGATAGTCTTTACTATACTTTATACCAATGATAAGGTGCACATTTCTTTTTGGTGTCTCAAAATTAAGTATATTTTCTTTAGAGCAATCGTGTTGGGAGCCCTTCTTGAAAATTTTTTTCAGAAATATGTGAGTGAGGACAAAAATGTTGAAATGACTTGTGTTAGTTCGTGAAGGTAGTCTTCACTCTTCTAAGTAAGTTGAAAACAAATAATTCAAAATTTGAATCCTAGACTTGTAACGTTACAAAAATGCATGTAATTTCTTAAAAAAGATTGAGAAGAATACTTGGGAAAAGAGATGAGGAATGGGTGCATAAAAAGAAACTAAAATCACATTCCACAGTCTTTTGTTGTGGACATTAGCCTAATCTAACATTCAAATCGCTTGCTTTTAGGTTTTTCCACCCTTTCCTTTTCTTATATATATATATATATAGTTGAAAAGGACAATGGCTCCCATTTTCTTTCGTTTTCTTTTCACAGGAACAAATTATGAAGGGTTTAGACTATAAATTTAGCTCGCCAAGTTTGAATATTTTATTTTAGTTAATTGAACTTTGAACTATGTTTCAATTTAGTTTATACTATTACCATAATTAATATGATTATGACATTACACATGTCCATTATCTATTTAGATTTTTATCACATCATGTTATCAAAAAAAATATTCAATAGATATAAACTGTAATGACCCGACTTCTTAAGACTTGAACTAGGTCGTTACTAAAAATTGTAGAAACATGTAAATAAATTTGCCGTTGTTTAAACCAAAAACCTTCAATTGGGATACCCCTAAAACATCAATGTATTAAAATAGAAAATTTGGCATAAAGAAATAAATAAAGGAAAACATAATTTTAGTTTCAATAACAAATCTCAAGTATTAAAACGAAAGGAAAACATGAAAACTTGTGCAGAAGCATTATTCTAGTCCCAATAGCACCGTCAAGGTTTTATTTCGTCATTCGCTTAGGTGTCCTTCCCCTTACCTGGAAAAAAAAATTAATGAAAAAAATGAGTACAAAATACTCAATAAGTAACCCCACTACCGATCAAGCTAAACACTTATATCCAATAAGTGCATCATATTAGTAGGACATGCATAAACAACTAATCCTGGATGGCCATCTAGTGAGCGCTTTAACCCGACCTAACACATATCTAGTGGCTCGAAGGCTCACTAACATAGTAGGGCACCCGTCGGCACACTGAACATAGTAGGAAACCCGTCGGTTTTTGGGAACATAGCAAGAAACTTGTAGGCCCCCAATAACATAGTAGGAAACCCATAAGCTTCCGGTAACATAGTAGTGTTAGGAGGATAATCGTCACTTCTTAATTAAGATTTCACATGCTTTCAGTAAATTTCAGCATAAATTACGATACATGCCTCATAGTCCCACACATAATCACATCAATTACGAACTAGTGTAATAAACTAACAATTTATGTAAAGCTTCTCAATTTTCATCCAAACCTAACAATTCAATTAGTTATCCAAATCGTCTGGCACAAGGCCGATTCGAATAATGAGATTAAGTTTCTTTGTTTTGTTATTGACTTTTTACTAATGTTTTTAAAAATTGTGTAAACTAAAAAAAATTAATTTTAAAACACTAGTTTATGTTTTAAATTTTGTGTTTTTTTTTTTCCCCGAAACTGAAAAACCTAGTAAAAAATTTAAGAGGAAAAAAAGCATAAATTCCAAAATCATAAACTAAAATCAGAATCTTTACAAACGAGAAAAGAAAAAAAACACACACACTATTCACAATAATTAAGGTGAGATGTATGCTTGATATTTATTTGTGGTTTCAACTTTCAATTGAATTTTCAAATTGTTGTCTCTTAAGGAATCCAACTTATAACCACCTTTTACACTTTATTATTATTATTATTCTTCTTTTTGAAGACATTATTCTTTATTGAATTTATGTGCAATATATAAATAATAATAAAAGGCTCTCGTAAATATAATAATTAAATTCAAAGTATTAGTATATATAGCAACATTTTTAAAAAAACTGCAAATATAGCAAAGTTTATCAGTAATAGACTTTTATTACGGATAGATTTTACTATACTTACAATTTTTTTAAAATGTTGCTAGACTTAGTTATTATCCTTAAAAAAATTGTTACTTATTACGATTTCTATGATAATAATGAAGAGCTTGAATTTACAATTAATACAAGTGATGGTTAGGTTGATGAAAGTCAACCAAATAAATCTTTTTCTTATCTAAGTTTCAAATCTTTCCTTTGAAGTTAAGTTATAAAAAAATAAAAATTAGATTCTCTAAGATTATGATGTTAGTTGATATTGTATTATATAAAGTATGATGATTAGCTCAATTTTATCAGTACTTTTTTCTAATGGTTCCATTTAAATAAGAACCTAGTACGATTTCATTTTGAAAAGTAAGTAACTATTATTTTAATAGATTAAAGATTAGTCTAATCAACACTCACATCAGGTCAAGTTGATTAGCAATAATAAACCGAAATTAGTAGAGGAAAAGTAAAATCAATATGTCTGTGTGGTACTGTTATAAATAAATAAATAAAATTATGTGTGATGTTGATGCCAAATTGTGATCAAAGAAAAATTTACGTACGTGTTCGCGGGGTAATAACAATAAATTTATGAAATTTAAGAATATAAAATAAATCAAAAGTTAAGTTGGAGTCATTTATAGGAGATTTGATCTAGGGCTTTATCTTAACATGAATTTCCTAATATCTGACAAGCTAAGATCAAATCTCATATTATCTTATATATTATCTTGATTTTGGCGTTTATTCTATTAGGCAAAAGTTCACTCCTCAACATGTGGTTTGTTGAATTTTTTTTAAGTAATTAATTTATTGAACAGATTAAATTCAACTGTTATTTAATTTTTATTTTTATTATTTTTTTTAGATTTTCAATTGTGTGTCTAATAGATCAATGAACATTAAACTTATGTCTATGATAGTTCTCCAATCTTTATAAATTTTTATCTAATATGTCTTGGAATTAGTCAATTAATATCTTTTTTTCAAAAACATTAGTAGATAATTGATCGATTAGGATATAAAATTAAATTTTATTTAATTGAGTCCTGAAATTTGAATTTTATGTTTAGTAAAAGTTTTTAAAAAACATATGTTTAAATATGTTAAAGATCTATTAGATACAAAATTGAAATTTTTTGTTGATTTGAACACAAAATATTTAAAATTTTAAGGATCTATTAGACATTTAAAAAAAATTCAGGAAAGTTATGGACATAAAATCTAAAACTTAAGAACCTATCAGTTTTTTTTTTTTTACGTATTACACTAAGTTTGTGACCATAATAAAATAATGAAGTATGATCCTTTGCCATTGAAAGAACACCCTAAAAGAGTATTAATTATCCATGCTGCCTTTCGTACATTAATCCATTGACATTGTGAAAGATTCCCCAATCTAAAATCTAAACTTATGGTTGAGCTCACGAATGTTAGAGGTGGTGTTGTCACAAGGTATTTGGACCATATTGGTGCACAAAAATGAGCACGATTTCATCAATCCTAAACATGATATGATAATATGACCAATAACAATGTTGAGTGCTTCAATGTTAGAATGGTAGAAGTGAGATTGTCTGAACATAGTTTTATTGCTTGATTTCATGAGATGTATTCCACAACAATGGTTTTGTTGATGCCAAAATATGGACAAAGTAAATATAAAACCAATCCTTTCATGGCAACAACCATGAATTTATAATTTAGGGATGAACACAAACTGTAAGAAGAAAAAGATATGCACACCGGCGCGGTGCTTGCCACAGAGACTCTAATACTTAATTTAGCAAGGAAAGTAATATAGCAAGTAGGGAACTTTTGTAATGAGAGTAGACTTGCTTTCCTTGAGGTTTCTCCACCTTATTTATAGTGTATGTTGAACTAGGTCTTCCTCCCTATAGGGTTTTCAGGTCAAATATGGATTCTACAACTGTCCCCTAGGGTTGGGCTTGCTCCAGGATTATGATCCCTGAGCTTTCTTGGGCTCGGCCTCGGCCGGAAATGGGTTGGGCCATGCCACTTTTTCCTCCCTAGTTCCTCCTTGGCCCTAATCTTTCTCCTTCTGACCCAGATGCTATTTTATATGCAAATGTCAATTGTACCTTTTAGTTCAAAATTATCCATAATAGGTTTCACGATTGAAAGAAACTATTATTCATCATGCACTTTGTCGCATTAAAATTATGTTGAAAAGTGACTAGGCAAACACGTTAAATGATCAAACTTCTCTCCCAATAAATTTTTTACTTCTACATACGCAATCCCAAATAGTAAAAAATAACAATGTAGTCACATTGAATCTTAATTGTAATGATTTTATCTTTGTAATATTTATTTTTGTGACAACTTACTTAGTATCCAAACCTTAATATATAAACCATCTATTTCCTATATTAAGAAAAGTATTGTTGAGATTTAATTTGAGTTTTTGGGGTATGTAAATTGACAAACTAATTAAAAACCAAATATGTTTATATAGATTACATAAACCAAAGTTGCTTTATGATAAATAAAAAAAAAAGATTGATATTTAATTTCTATAAAAATTTTCAACAATAATAATTAAATTGGTACAAAAACTTAAAATTACAAGCACTAAATTAATGGTTTTTTCATGTTGAAACAAGAATTAAATTGTTAAAAGTTTGAAAGTACTAAGACTAGTTATCACAAAAAAATGTTTAGAAACAATAAATTATCACTTCCATAAAGGTTGAGGGACCAAAATGTCATTTTAACCGAAACTAAATTCATGTTTGAATGTGCGGGTTTATCAATCTTATAAACTATATAAATTCACTATTACATAAGCAAAGACTTATAAAACCTTTTTTTTTTTTTTTATATAATATTTTATGCTTCTTATTTTCTTCAAAACTACAGTTTGATTCTTTACCAATTTTTTTTACAATAATATAAGGTAGGAGAATCAAAATTTTTAACCTTAAAATCGATAGTATAATTTTAATGTGAGTTGAGTTACATACTCCATTTGTCTTCACTGTTACAATTTTTTGAATTACGTAAAATATCTTTGGAAAGATATTCAAGGAAATTGAATTAAAAATAAAATAAAATAATGCATTTAGAAGACACCTCAAAGCTTCCTATAATTAAATATTATAAACAGTTGAGAAATCACTGCCAAACAGAAGCATCCATGATGTGACGATACAACTACTATATTATGTGCCAATAAAAAGAAATGAAATATGTTTTTAATCTTTTGGTCTCAATATGGTACGTTTTGTTGACCATCGATTTTAGATGTAGATGTCCCATCTTTATTTGAATTATGAAGATTAAAAACTTCATAAAATTATAAGAATTTAATATTTCATTCTATTTACATGAGTGAATTTTTTAAATTATTAATACATTAAGTCTACATTAATAATATTTTGCGATAATTTCGTTATATTTTTCATTAATTTTTTTTACGATATAATGAAAATATCGATGCATTGCTAATGTCGATGTCAAATATATTCAAATTATAAACATAAAAATGACAATTAGCAAAAAAAGTTAATATATTGGTTTTGTTAAAACATTACAAAAATATTTGAGTATTTTGAATAATTTTTTAAAACCTAACTTTTTATCAAATTATGATTGTTGTGATTATTCCAGCAACTATTGCTATTTGGTACGTACAAGGGAATGGGAGAATATATACATACATCGATTGGACATGGAAAGTATTCTCAAACACATCATTTATTATAAATATAATCTATACCCTAACAAAAACATGAGTTTTCTCTTCGCCCTTTCCTTTTATTTTAAACTAGTTTACTAATACGTGTAATATACGTGAAATTATAATTTTATTCTTTTAGTATACAGATTTTTTTTCTAAAGATTCTCATTAGTGAAATATTATCTTTTACATGGTTTAATAGTTGTAATGATATGAAAAGACATGCAAAATAGAAATAGAAATTAATGAAATTGACTCCTCATTCAAATATATCTCTGATCATTAGATTGTGATGTTCCATACATATATATGGTCTATATCACATCCGTACACGAACTGATATACCACATCATCATGTAGCCACATTTACTAGAATAGTTGTAGACGTGATTGTCAACTCAAACATATCTTCATTGTTAGACCGTGATGTTTCATGTCTATGGTCTAGATCACACTTAATACACAAAAAGACACACCACGTCGTGTGTACCTCAGTAGTTGTGACGAAGGACAAACTAAGAATTATTAAAAAAAAATAGAAAGAAACTTAGGTGTAGCCAGGGCTGCACTTAAGCCCCTGTTGTACCTAATATATATATATATTGTGTGGTTAAAAAGTGGAGAGTGTTTGGCTTAGGTGCACCCTAGGCTTCACTTAAGTATTCCTAAATATATATATATATATATAAAAGTGAGATAGGGATGTAAAACTTCTCCCCTCATAACCCATGATAGATTATAGTCAATTCATTAATGAGCTAATTGATATTAATTCACTAAAATAAATAATTATTTAACTACAATAAATCAATAATAATTTATTAAAATAATATATTTTAATTGATCGAGTGTACAATTAAAGTTTATTAAATGAATCCAAGACTTATTTATTGAAGTTTATTAATTAACTAACGATAAGTCAAATGATACTTTTAATTAGTTAATTAGGGTTAGTTAAATTAAGCCAATAAATTATTTTCTTAAAAATAATTATAGTTGATGACTTATTCATTATTTATAATAAATTAATTATTTCATGGATTAATTTTGATCCATTCATTTTTAACATAGCTGCTATTTTTTTTTTCTAGTTATCCTATCTACTCTTTTTCATACATTTGTTCATTAAATTATCGTTGTTTATATGATTTAAATATAAAGTAACTAGCTTAAATTAACTTTATAATCAATAATCTTGAACTATGAGTAATTAAAATTAATTAAATATTCAATTATAATAAATAAATAATTTTATGTTTGTTTGTTAAACAAATTGTTATTTTATGGATGTAAATACATTAAAATAACATAAATAAGAATACTCATTGAAAAAAATTAATCCAAATAGTATTACTGTAGATATAATTGTAAGTTATAAATAGTTTATATTTAGAATTCCAAACATGGAGATTGGGGGCCAATCATCCCCTAAAAGTATAATCCACTTTGTCATGTATAAATTTTCTATAAACCCCATATCATAAGTTAATTGTACTAGGTACCACTTTTAGAGCTTATAATTAAGGTCATGTGTACTAATCCTTAATCAAAACTATTGCCATTCAAAATTCACATAATATCGTAAATTATTTTTTGTAAACGTATTTAAATGTGCCCAACTTTTTATATGACGATTGATGAAAGTAAACATGATCTAAGTGTATAACAACATTCTTAAATAATAGCAAATACAACAAATTCTATCAATGATTGTAGCTATGGATGATAAACTTCTATGAACGATATAATTCATTACTAATAGATTTCAAGAATTCAATCTAAATTTTATTATATCTAGAAATTTTTGTATTATACTATATTTGTTAGATTTGATTACTATATTTGTAACTATCTAAATATATAGACTCCCTTATTAAAATAATAAAAAAAAAAAAAAAAAAAACAATGGACACAAAGGTAGAGTTTTAATGTCGGACACCATATTGTTGAAGTAAAAAACGAAAAAGAAAAAAGAAAAACATCGGGAAAGAGGGAGGGCATTGGATAGAGATACATGGCGTCGAAATCCCCTTTCGTCTTCTTCTTCACCCTTTTATTCCCATTTTTACAAAATACAAAACAAACGCCTTCCTTATCTCTGTCCTTCCGCCATTGCTGCTGCTGGAGGAGGACCAGCCGCCTTCCCCTTTCCCCTTTCCCCTTTCCCCCTTCTTCCCCAACCCCAACCAATCATTACCCATCTCCCCGAAATCCTCTTAGGATAAGATTCCACTTCTATCCACAATTTTTCTTCCACTTTTTCACGGACGCATTCTTCTGCTCACTTCCAAGCACACTTGTGGGAACGAGTTCAGTTTTGAATATCATCCAATCTCTTAATTTCATGGTGTCCGTCCATGGCGGATTCATGTTTTATCTGTGAGTGGTTCTTTCTTCTTCCTCTTCCTCCTTCTCTTCTCGATTCGGTTTCTTCTCAGTGATTGAAGTTTGAAACTCCTATGCTTTTAGTTTCCACCAGGTAATTGATGACCGGAAGATTGAGGATGAACCACTGTGTTCCTGATTTTGAAATGGCCGACGATTTTTCTCTCCCAACATTCTCTAATTTAACCAGGCCGAGAAAATCGTCTCTGTAAGCTCTGTTTGAAGATTTTCTTGTTGAAATCTCTTCTGGGTTTTGGTTTTCATTTTGTTTTGTGGACTGAGAGCTTGAAATTCGTAGGCCGGACGACGACGTGGTGGAGCTGCTATGGCAGAACGGCCAAGTGGTGACTCACAGCCAGAACCAGAGGTCGCTCCGTAAATCTCCGCCGTCCAAATTCGATGTTTCGATTTCACAAGATCAGGCGGCGACGAGAGAGATCCGGCCATCGTCTCAATTGGAGGAACCTCATGAACTGTTTATGCAGGAAGATGAAATGGCCTCTTGGCTCAACTATCCTCTCGTTGAGGATCATAATTTCTGCTCCGACCTCCTCTTCCCCGCCATCACTGCTCCTCTTTGCGCCAATCCTCAACCAGACGTCCGACCATCTGCAACAGCGACGCTCACTCTCACGCCGCGGCCGCCGATTCCGCCCTGCCGGAGGCCTGAAGTGCAGACCTCTGTGCAGTTCTCGAGGAACAAGGCAACAGTTGAATCTGAGCCATCTAATTCAAAGGTCATGGTCAGGGAATCGACGGTAGTCGATTCTTGCGACACGCCGTCAGTGGGGCCGGAATCTAGGGCTTCGGAGATGGCAAGGAGGAAGCTTGCGGAGGTGGTGAATGGCGGCGGTGTGCGATATGAGGTCGCTGGCGGCGGCGATGGAGTCAGAGGTGCGTCGGTAGGTGGCGACGGCATCGGAGAGAAAGAAATGATGACTTGTGAAATGACTGTCACTTCGTCCCCCGGCGGCTCTAGCGCCAGTGCCGAACCCGCTTGTCCGAAACTCGCTGCGGATGACAGAAAGCGCAAAGGAAGAGCTGTCGATGATACCGAGTGTCAAAGCGAGGTAAGTAAACTTTACCACAATTTAGTCATGGTTGGATAGTGTTTTACACAATTTAGCTGAAACCTGTTGCACCCTATGAATATTTTTAAAAATTTCCTAAACTTATGGAGCAAATGGGTATATTAACCAAAATTTGACTGTGACATGTGAAATTAAAGGAATAAGAACTGTATCAAATCTCTTGTCCAAAAAAAAAAACTGTATCAAATCAAACTGTTTGAAATGGGTTGTTGAACAGTGGCTATTGAAAGCTCTGCAGATGATTGCTGAATATATTGTTTTGGGCAAACACAGATTTGTTTTCCTTTTTTTCTTTTTTCAATTCTTGGGTGATTTGTTTTTGTTATTTTCCATTAGGATGTTGAGTACGAATCAGCTGATCCAAAGAAACAATTGCGGGGGTCGACATCGATGAAACGATCTCGTGCTGCTGAGGTTCACAACCTCTCGGAGAGGGTGCGCGATTGAATTTATTAGTACATGATTGTATGCTTGTAACAAAGCACATTTTTCTTTTCTGGTGGTGTTATTTTCCTCTTGGATGTGAAGTGAACAATTGCAAATCTACTTGCAGAGACGTAGGGATCGGATAAACGAGAAGATGAAGGCTTTACAGGAACTCATTCCTCGATGCAACAAGGTACATCTTTCAGCTTCGATGTGATTTTGGGTTGAATTTGTCTCTTTCTTAGTTGAGTTCTTTTACTGATTTTCAGACCGATAAGGCCTCGATGTTGGATGAAGCAATTGAGTACTTGAAAACGCTTCAGTTGCAAGTGCAGGTACATGGTTTGAATTCCAGTTAAGTTGATAATAGTCTAAATAGTTCCCTCAAGTCTAAACCTGTGGTAGAAGGAAATGTATGAATCAGAAATGTCTTCTATTTAGAGCACATTAAAAACAGTTGAAGGAATGTATGAATCCAAAACGTCTTCTATTTAGAGCGTGTAGGGAATACAACGTATTTTCTGGGATTCTGCCTGCTGCAGATCCAGTGATGAAAAACATCTCAGATTGGTAGATTTTCATTTTGAATTCTCTGCATATACCTATATAACAAGGCATATTAGGAAAAGCATTGTTGTCAATGTTTGGCACTTGAACATGATAAGCTGATGCATCTTGACAACTTTAGCAATGACTTTTTATAACTCAGATGATGTCAATGGGATGCGGAATGATGCCGATGATGTTCCCAGGTGTTCAGCAATACTTGCCACCTCCAATGGGGATGGGAATGGGGATGGGCATGGGCATGGGAATGGAAATGGGCATGAACAGACCAATGATGCAATTTCATAATTTCCTGGCTGGTTCGAACTTGCCAATGCAAGCTGGAGCCGCCGCAGCAGCTCATTTGGGCCCGAGATTCCCTCTCCCTGCCTTTGCAATGCCTCCTGTTCCCGGTAACGATCCATCCCGAGCTCAAGCAACGAATAACCAACCGGATCCGATGGCTAACTCAGTTGGAACACAAAATACAACCCCACCTTCAGTCTTGGGTTTTCCTGATTCTTATCAGCAGTTTCTTAGCTCCAACCAGATGCAGTTTCAAATGACACAGCCTCTACAGGTATACATATATTCTAAAGTTGGTTGGCATCAACATTTCAACCAAATGACAATATCAACCCTGTAAATTGGAACTGACGAGTTCGTTAATAACCTTTAACAGAATCAACAACCGGTTCAGCTGAACACGAGCAGACCATGTACTAGCAGGGGTCCTGAAAACCTTGAGAATCATCAATCAGGTAAACTTCTTCTTGGAAGTTCAAGATATTCATTGGTTGTATAATGTATGGTACTTTGTGTTTATAGATTAGTTGCAATACTGCTGTTATATGATTCCCAACCGCATTGTTATTTACAAGGCTTTTACGTATTGTATTTGTAGGTTAATATTTGAATGAATGGACTCAAGAAACACACTTGCCGGGGAAGTTTTGGCGCATATTAGAGCGTCGAAAGCTTTGAACATGTGCATCTGCTGCTTGCTAATACAATATATATCGCAAATAACATGTAACGACCACGTCCCTGTAAATATAAATCTACACCCCTTTTACGTTTTTGATCTTACTATATCTTTCATGCCATCATCGTCCTTTTCCTGACTTGTGATTCTGTTAGATTGTGATAGAAAAGAAAGTAGAGTTACAGATGGTCATGGGGAATCCATTGCTTTTACACGAAACTATTGTGTTGCATTTCGTCGGGGTCGGGTCCAGGATGATGATGCTGATAGATCCAACTTGGTATGGTCAATTGTCGTCGTCGTCATTGGGAGGCATCAAAGTATTCCAAACTCCAACTCAAGAGCCATTTCCATGTTTTTTTCCTGGACCATGGTTTCTACTGCATGATATATATATATATATATATTCTTCACAAAGTTGTTGCTCAAGATTCTTTTTCCTTCATCATAACTGTTTCATCCCATCTCCACTTGCACTTGGAATATTAATTCTCAATCAGCCATGGAGAGATCTCCATAGATATTTTGTTTTATTTTTTATTTTTTTGTTTGCTTCTGTGCTTTTTCCACTGAACTTTTCAAAGTTACTTGAAAGTGGAAGATCAGCAATTTCACTGTAAAGACGAGAGAAGCTTCAAATTTTCTTGAGTGTGTGAACTAGGGGCATTTTTGGTATAGTAACATTTTTTTTTTCTCTTCTTTTTTTCTATCTTTCTCTCTCTCTCTCTCTCTCTCAGAGGTGGTGGGGGGAATAGTTTTTGGTATGGAACCATTGAAGGTGACATTCCTCTAATGCAATAAAAAATGCATAACTTTTCTATTATTCCGATGATATTATTTTTATACTTTTATAAATTATAAGTTCACACGTGTATTGTCTCAAGTTTTTCAATAATTTTTCAACTTCAACCTAGACAACCTCATACGCCCAATTTCAGCGACTCCAGCTTTGATGACTAACTTTGACCATCAATTATGACGATGACCTCTCGTGGTTATCTATACGACTAACTCCACGACGAATTTTAACAAATACTTTGTTGACTCGTTCATAATGTTTAATATAATAATTTGACAATAATAGAAACACTTTAAGAATATATCAAACCAAACAAACTTGTTAATAAAAAACATTTTTGGAAAAATGTTACTAAACACATTAATGTTTTAATTTTAGACAACTTTTATAAGAAATGTTTAAATGAAAGTGACTTTTTTGAAAACATTTTTTCCCAGTCAATCCAAACCTACCCTATATATAACTTGTTTCATGGGTCTCATCAAAATTTAAAGTAAGAAAATTATGTAATGGGGAAAAAATCATTTATAAAATTCAACTAGAGATTAAGATAAGAAATCTCCTAAGGAATCTTGAACAACAATTTTATACATTTTAATTCAATTCATATAACATAATAACTTATTTTCAAATTGCAAGCTCCTCGAAAACACGCTTGATTTGCCCTACCATCATTCTTTTTTTCCTGAAATCATGTACCTACGTGTTGACAGTATATTTTGTGCGTCATGGGGACAATGACTTATGCTTGACAACTATCACTCCTAAATATATGTTTTTGTGTATTATTAAGGAGCTAGAGAATTGGTTGCTTATGTACATTTCAAAATATGTAATTTTCTTTACTTAATCAATAATATAAATTTTAAGCTTAATCTCACATGTTTTGTACATGTTCAATATTGGTAAATGTTACATCTCAAAATGACCAAAACCAAATAGACAGAGAATATCATAACTAAAATCTAACACATTTTTAAAAATTGGTGAACTAAATCCTTTTATTTTTATTTACAAAATATGATACTTAAGGTACTAGTACTGGTAATACCAAAAAAATTTGAAAACACCCAAAACACTAAGCTTGTACTTTTTAGGTGTTAAACAAATCAACAACCCAAACACAAATAATTCCTAAACTTGGACTAAAATAATTTGCACCCTAAACACAATCTTGAACCCAATCTGTACTTCAAACTCAAACTTTCTAAACTTAGACTAAAATATTTTGCACCTGAACAAAACTATCTAAAACCAAATAAAATAGTTTGCAACCCAAAGACAGACTATTCAAGTCTACAAACTATTATAACTCCACAATATCATAGATTATAATACCCACAAACTATTATAATCCACTCTACACCACAGACAATCTCTTGAATGTTATAAAAAAAACATGTATTTTTTATTTTCATTTTTTTAATGTAAGAGTCCGAATTAAGTGTCACACTATTCCTTTTGGTTGTAATTTGTACTTATATGAAGAATAGGTTTTCTTGTTGGGCTTTTTTTTTTTCTTTTTCTTTTTTTTTTTTTAATTTTTTTTAGCTATTTTCAAATATAGAAAAAGGATATTTACAAATATAGCAAAATTTAATAGATCACGATAAACTATTATTTGTGTAACAATAGATACAGATAGTAGTCTATCATGATCTATTACAAATAGACTGTGTATTTTACTATATTTATAAATATTTTAAACAATTTTACCATTTAAAATAATTTTACTTCTTCTCATTATCATTTTTTTTTGGATACATTAAAAAGGCCCGGCTAACAAAATTGGAATGATGCTAATTGTTTCAAGATTATATTATGTTTTCATAAATTTCTAAAAAATATTTCCGTTTAGATTTTTTTTATATTTATTTTGTTTATTTTCTTACTTTGTACCTCTATTTATTCACTTATTAATTATTATTATTATTATTGGAGAGCACCTCTACTCTATTTATGTTTATACACAATTAATAAATTAATTCATTTTTATACCCATGTAATTATAATGAGTAGTTAGAATCATAGTATTAAATTTCTATCTACATGTCGATATTTTCATAAATATTTTCACTTTTTATGAGTTCAACATCGACATGAGGAGTGAATCAGTATTTCCATTATATCGTTGAAAAATCCACGAAACATAAAAAATAAACAAAAAAATATCACTAATGTAAATATAATATAAACAATAGACATGTTAACTTGCCAAAAAATCATTAAAAAAATGTTATCTACTCATTTAAATTCTTTTTTTTGTATATTTATAATTTTTCTTTAAATGTCCATTAGTATCGACATTTTAGTGATATTTCTATTTATATTTTTGTAAAATTAAAGCCTCGATATTTCCATTGACATTGACATTTTAAATCTTGGTTAGAATCGATATTTATTATTCTAATAATAAATATTTTCTTTCTCAAATAAAGAAAAAATTAATTTATTTTCATTTTGATTTCTAATTTTATCGCTGCCACGATCTCCACTATTTCAAATATTAATTATTATCATTCTGTCCACGATTTTAGTAATATCTTCTGTAAGGGGAGTGATTGAAATGGTAAAAAGCCACTATTTGTAGTCCTTCAAACATATCATTAATTATTTAAAATTAATTTGATGTTGTTGGAATGAATGGTCAAAATGGTACATGACCATTCGTATAAAATTTGAATCAACATGTCTTTTCGTAATTAACTAACTTAAAGAAGAGACATAAAATTTTAAATGGCCGCGTATAGTTTACAAATATATCTCTTCAATTGCTTTTTAAGAACTTTTTAACAAATACTTTTCTCCCTTTTGTAAAATTTGTTCAAGTTTGGTCTACCTTCACAAAGTATGGTTCGTTACATCTTGTGGACGAGGTGCCGCTTCCATAATAAAGGTAATCTGTTTTATGTTGGAAAACAATTACTCATGAAACTCAGACACTAGAATAAGTAAAATGGTCTCTAAAAGAGACAACATGAATTTGTTGGGCTTAGATTCTCTCATATATACAAGGTTGTGTATTTTTTGTACAAATGTTTGATTTTACACTCTCAAAACGCTATCTTCATATCATCAAAATTTATTTCAAATGATTAAAAACACATTTTATAGATAATTTTAAACATGTAAAAAGTGATTTTAACACTTTCAAAATCAATCTCAACCATGCACTAAATATGGCTAAAATTTTAAATTTTCTTTTTACCTCTATTGTTTTAAAGAAGTCAATTTAGTTTCTTATTACTTGAAAGTATCTTTTATATTCCATTTTCAGAAAGTTAAAAAAATAAACAATAATAAATTTACATCCTAGAAAGTTTCTAACTTCATCTCCAAAAATTTCTAAGTTTGGAAAATATCTTATGAGTTTTCGTACTATATAAAAAAAAAGTTTGAAATCTACACTTTATATAAATTTTAAAGTTAGCCGTTGAAGTTAATGTTTATTAAAATTAATTAAATAATAACGATAATTTTCATGCAAAGAAACATAATATATATAAATATGCTTTCAAAATTTATAGTGAAAATACTAATAAAAAACTAAAAAGTAATGAAAAAATAACCCAATAAATTAGTAGTAGGGATTAGATTAAGATTTATTGAAAGTATAAAGATTAAATTGGACGTTTGAAAGTATAGAGACTAAAATTGAACAAACTCCAAAATATTGAGACCAAAATACTATTTTAATCAAAATTTTAACGTACAAGCAACCAAATTGAATCTTTTTAAACCAATTAATCACCAAATTACTGCCAGAAAGAAAAAAAAAACCATTAGAGATTTAAACATCTATTCAACCTTCCCATAAATAACAAAGTTGGTCAGTACCCTGGGCAAAGTTTCTAATGTAAATACCGTCATCTTTAGCGATCCAAATGCAGTTTTTCCAACCACACTTCTCGAACAGTCGCCCATCGTGCCAAAACACCTTAAACGCTGCCCTACAGCCGCCATCTCCACCCCCACCGCCTTTTTGAAGGTGGCACCAGAAAAGTGTGGAATGGAAGAAATTGGCCTGAAAACTCCACGAGACATTGGCGGTCGGTGGGAGGGTCTGGAGGCCGAGATCATCGTCCTGCGACTGACAATGAACTGACATCGCTATGGTGCCGTTTAAGCCATTGATGACGGTCACATGCCATCGGATGAAGGCGGGGAAGACATTTTCTTTGGTTTCTAAACACAGCGATGGAAGAGTAAAGGTCTGTGAGAGGAGAAGAAGAAGTGAATAAATAATTTTGTATTTGGAAGAGTGATGATTGGGCATTTTCTTTTGTGCTATAATTTTGATGTAATTGATTATTCATGTTCTCTCCTATTTTGTTGTGTTTTTATAGTGATGAATTGGTGATGATGTGAGAAATCTACTTCTTTATATTGTGTTAAAAAATATTTGTGATTCGTCATTGAATGTTATGCATGTGCATGGTATAATTAAGATGAATGCACTAATGCTTTTATTTCATGAACATCTATAGTTAAAGTTGATTATTTGTTATTGTTGTTATTATATTATTTATTGCGACACATGAGAATTAGAGGTTTGTTGTGATTCGGATCTACCATTTTTAAAGAAGCTTAGCTATGCTCATATTGGTATGATTTTTATTCTATAAACCAGAAAGATGATTGTGAAAATTATCAAAGAAAGAAAGAAACAAAAAATGGATATGATACATCAAGGATGAAGCTAAAAGTTCGGTAGTTGGGGAAAATTAATTTTATAATTTAAATTTTAGTACAATCTTTCGGTTTTTAACTTTATAGGGGTGTTTGGCCTACTAACTTCATAAGTTGGTGTAAGATATATAAGTCAACTCCACCAACTTTAACAATATTTACTATTGAAGTTTGCACATTTATCGATGAACTCTATCTAATTCCTCGTTTCCTCTCTTTTTGTCTCTACTCTTTCCTAACCTCTAGCCTCAACAACTTTGCATCTCAAACGCATATATTTCCTAACTCCAACATATTAACTTTAGACTCCATAACTCAAACTCATTGTTCCAAACAATCCCTTAAAATCTTAGGGTATGTGTTTAATTTTTGTTTCGCTATCCACTATTATTTTAGTAATGTTTTCAAAATTCTATTTTCAATATGGTAAGTTAGAGTTTTGAAAACTAAAAGAAATAATATTTAAGAAATTTTCTTTTGTTTTTTCTTTTGTTCTTTTTTTGGATTTTGGCTAATGAACTCAAATATTTCTTTAAGAATGGAAGGATGAAAAACCAACGTAAAAAATTGAAAGAAAACATAGACTTCGAAACTTAAAAACTAAATTAAAGAGTAATGATGAAATGTGGCCTTCATATTTATAGAAAAATACTTAGGAGCATTCCAGATAACATCTATCCTTGAAGAGCCTCCATCTTAATTATTTAGTATGAGGCTTTTGTTCAATGCTCCCATTTGAATTTTAATTGATACACATTTTGGCCAACACTGAAACTTGAAATTCCTTGAGCATCTACCTTCCATCTGCAATGTCCAACTCCACATGCATCTCTCTCAAAGTTGTCCTCATGCCAATAGGCCTGATAGGTAATGTGCCCTTCAATCCACCAAATATGGCAATAGAACAGCGTCGTCCCGAACAAGTTTGTTCGAAAATGCTACTGGTAGTCACCCCATATTGGGATGAAGTGGTTATTGAGATCGTTGTCTTTCGACTTGCAATGAACTCCAATCGTTGCGTTATTGAAGCCATTGATGATGATGCGAACGTAATATTTGTTGAAAATTGCATCGCTCACTTGTGTTAGTTCTGTGCTCAAAGAAATGGATATTACAAGCAAGATAATGTAGCTCTTGTGGATGCCCATTGCTTCTACTAAAGTGTGAATTTGTTACACTAGTTCCACACACATAATAGTTATAATAATAGTTGGTTAGGATATAAACAAAATTGACAACAAAAGAAGAAAGAACAAGAAGAAATCGACATACCTCTAAATCCTAGGCTCAAAAATCATAAATAATATATAACGTGTATACAACGCATTCCAACCATAGTAATAATAATAAACAAACACACTCAAATATCATAATTTGATTTCTTTTAAATTCTTCATATGTCTCCGCATTATTATGATTATTACTATCCATTTTGGATATATACCTTGTGGTTTTGCTTGTACCCTCATACCAACAAAGATATAATTTCCTTCCTTTATATACATATATGATCTTCTTATTTATTCAACGTGGGAATTTGATCGATGCACTCATATCCTTCTCAATTTGATCATTGATCTTAATTTAAAAATCTTTTCCCATGTAATGTCCGATAAGTTTTTATTTATAAAATTTAGTTGTTCTTCGTTCCTTCCATCTAATAGACAACAATTTCTACCAACACTTTGAATATGAGATTGGACTAAGTACAAGAGTTGAATTCTTAGCCAAATTTAAAAAACAAAAACAAGTTTTTTAGTTTTCAAAACTTTGACTTGGTTTCTGAAAGCATTGATAAAAAGGTAGATAAGAAAGCAAAAAAATTGGAGGTGGAAAAGGGTGTTTTATAGGCTTAATTTAAAAAAAAAAAAAACCAAATGATTACCAAATAGGGCCCAAATGGTCAGTAAACATATTTACAGGAGATTGATTATCGATTCTCGACCTTAATAGGATTTCAATACTCAAATGGTAGAAAATTTCAAGGTGAGTGGTATTAGATTTCATAAGAAAATTAATTTTATGAAAATCTCATTGACATAAATGCTTAAAATTGGTAGTTCATAAACATCATAAACACTCTTAATTAGGCCCATTTACTTCCCATGAATCGTAATAAGGGAATAAGAATCAGAAATTTTAGTACTGACCAAAATTGTCTAAATTAATTTTGATCAAAAACCTTCTAAGAAAAATTAATTGTCAAAAGCAAGTGAACACTGTCAACAAGATAATATGAAAAGTACTTTAAGAATTGTTTCCCTTAGAGACTGTATGAGTTGGGTGTCGCTCGTCTACATCTCAGTTTTGATCATAGATTAAACCCTTTATTTCTTGAATCCCCATTACAATTATGTGTCAATCCTTATTAATTATTAACTATGGGGATTTTAATCAATGTTCCCATAAGTATAGCAATTGATACACATTTTGCCTAACATTAAAATTGGAAATTCCTCGAGTATCTGCTTTCCATCTGCAATGTCCATCTCCACATGATTCTCTCTTAAACTCTTCGTTGTCCCAATATGCCTTATACGTAACGTGCCCTTCAGTCCACCAAATATGACAGAAAAACAACGTCGTCCCAAAGAAGTTCGTTCGAAAATTCCATTGGAACTCACCCCCAACCGGGACGAATTGTTCGCCAAGATCGTTGTCTTTTGACTGGCAATGAACTCCGATTGTCACGTCGCTGAAGCCGTTGATGATATGAACGTAATACTTATCGAACAACCCTATCGCACCCCTCACTTGTGTTACTTCAGTGTTGAAACAAATGCAAATTACAAGCAAGAGAATGCAGCTCTTGTGGATGCCCATGGCTTTCTTGATATCTAGTGAGTGTGAGTTTGTTTCATTGGTTCCACACTCATCTTATATATTGGTCATGTTTCTTCTCTTGAAGGACAAATAATTATTAGACAAACCAGTTTGGATATCAAAGAACTAAGTATCTTATAATGAAAGGAAAATAAATAAACTATTTTCTTGTTTGACCATATGGCTTTCCATTTAAGTTTTCAAAACAAAAGGAAAACCCACTAAATGATCATAATATGAGTGTTTTGAAAATTTCTGTTCATGATCATAAAATGTTATCCACAATTAAATTTATGCATCGAATTGGATTGTTATCTTTTTATTTGTCTTGATTATTGTTGTCTAATTGTCTTCCTATTTTGATAATATTATTTGTTGATTAATGTGCATGATATAAATATTATTTTGGATTTTTTTCCTAAAAAAATAGTATAGTTTAAGAAACAACAAATTAATAGGGTGGTTTTGAAACAAATTCAAAATATAGGTGGCAAATCAGCTACTTTGGCTACGAATTAGTGAAATGTGTATCATATGCGTCCCTAAATGAAACATGTTCCTTGATCGTGACTCCTTTAAGATGTAATCTAATTCTCTCGAATTCAAACGATGCAACATATAGCCATATGAATATGCCACATGGAGAATGTACAACTCATTCTTCCATGTACACAAGTTCCATCCTGGAAGTCATGTGTTCTATGTGCACAATTTCTATTCTAACATTTTCGATATTGTCGATATATATCATTAAAATTTGAGAACTTACAAGGGATATCAAAATCATATCGTCAAACTCATACTGCATATTGTTCAACTAAAAACAAAATTAAAAAATATTTAATCCATTGCAAGTATAAAGTTTAGAAATGAAAATTTGGTGTCCTAGTTTACTATTTTTCTTTACACTACATTTCTTTTTTAAACAAAATACTAGTGTGGGATCAGGAGGTGCACTCGACATCTCAACTAGGTTTACACCTCCTTAGCACCTTTATCATACCCAGAGTCATGAAGTACCAGTACAGAGAGCGCTAAAGAGTAGCTCAAACAAAATCAAAGGAGGCTAGAGAAAAGCCCTCCAATTTAGAGAGATAGAAGATACATCATAATTACAAAATAAGTTAGATATGGAACTCCAATTCGCTATTGAAATAACATCTACCCACACATAAGATTGTGTTTTAATGGACTCTTGGAAGATTCTTCGGTTTCTTTTCTTCCAAATAAACCACAAGGATGCTGCAATAATATTGCTCCACAAAATTTTGGACTTTGAAGTCATTTTGATATGGATCAAGTGTTCTAGCAATGTGCTCAGTGTCGAGGTCAGATCATCTATAGCCAAATCGGTGAAGCGATCCAAATAGTTTTAGAAAAACTAGAGTTAATGAACATATGCTCCACTATTTCCATGCTATTCCTGCACAAAACACACCAGTTGGGGTTAAGGTGCAACGAAGGATGTCTAGCTTGGCGATTCTCCATGGAATTGAGGCCGTTATGGATAATGGTCCATATGAAAAATTTACATTTTTTGGGCCATAAAGAAGACCACATGTTTCCAACATTACGATAAGTGTTGTCGGGAAGGATATTATGCATATGAAGCTTGAGCGATTTCACATTGAAGAGATCATCAAAAGATAACATCAATTTAATGACATCGTTAGAGGACAAATTATGAGGAGGATGCCACTGATTAGTCAAAGAAGTCCAGGCCTCTATTTCTCTTTGCAGCCATGGGTGTTGAGAATGCATTTCCCATATACCGAGAACCCTGTTCCAAGCCTCAAATACAATCAATAGAGGATTGCTAATTAAGGCAAATATACGAGGGACACTTTTGCAAAGAACACCATTGGGAGACCAGTTATGGAACCAGAATAAGAATAAGGTGTCTTTGCCATTATTGATATGCCAAACAATATGGTCAAGCACATTGATTGGAGCTTGGGCTATGTGATACCATGGAGATTTTGAGTTTGCCATTTTTCTTTACACTTACATTGATATTGATATTGAAATGACTGGAGATAGGTGAAATATTTTTGTTAAAGTTAAATTAGGATTTATTATTAAGTAGTTTATTTCTAATTAGTGTTTTCCTTTATTATTTTCTTCTTTTTATGTATTTTTCCTTTGTTAGTTTATTTCCTTAATTGAGTCTTATTAGAGTCTATTTATTTGCATTTTTAATATATTCTAAATTCAAGCAATTATTCAATACAATATACAAATTACTAAGGTTCAACAAATATCTTTTATCATGGATTCCTAATTAAAAAACAATTCAATATAAGTAAGGATTTGTCTTCAACGAAAATCTCTCCCATTCTTTGATTTCTTTTGAATCGAACGAATTGATGAATGTGGATAATGACAACGATTCTATATTCAATTTGAGAGCAATCGCCTCCACCGCAAGGGTTATGGATTTTACCTTTCCATGTCCGAAGATCCCCTAGAAACCTTAAAGCTCTTCTCCGATGGAGGGAGATCGGCGGTCGTCGTCTTCCTCTGCATCACCAAACCGTATAACGACCCTGAACTCTTCCACGACTTTAGGGTTTTCGTTCCCCCCAAATTCCTAACTCCCTTCAGATCCCTAAGCACATTCCATTTCCCCGACGAAGAACAAAGCAGAGGAACTCGACCATTCACTACCGTCCCACATTTCTGCCGACGGCTTGATATATGCAATATTTTGTCGAGCAAGAAGATAAATTTTACCTCTAGATCCTTGAAGGGATAAATAGATTAAGCAATAAGAGGTGATATATGCAATATTGTAAAATAAGAATATATAATATATAGAAATTTTTACAGAATAAATACTCTTCAAGCTAAATATTTCACTAATGGACTTCTTGTTTGAAATATTTCAAAATAGGAAATTTATAAGATTTTGGGACAAAAATGCGCTAAACGGATCAATTAATAAACACATTTATCATTTTGAAAAACCGAGATCTATTTATGGTATGCATAATATATTAATATATCTTTTGATATTTAATATATTTTGTGCTTTATTTATGACATTCATAATGAATACATACTTCCACAATTATAGGCATTACAATTAATATTGTCATCTTCATATCCAGTAGATTATATGCTTGTTAACTTCCATAATAAACGATTAATGAAATACGATTCTTACATCTGCCATTGTCGTTAACATTCAAGCTCGTTTTTCATTTTATTTCTGCTCGAGTTTCCATTTTTTGCGGTCGTCACTATATTATGAACCTCTATATTCAAAGATTTGCAGAATTGAGTACTCCCCTGTATTGGTATGGGTAAGTTATCTTATGTAATGCAGTTACGCTGATTAATTTAAAGTTTTCTGTTATAGTTTGTCCTAGCACTGATATTCATAAACATTGAGCTTTTGCACATTAAACCACCTATGTCTAGGCAATGATGTCGGTGCATCCTGTAATTTGTTCATGAAGTTTGTCACTTTCAAATAAACTATTGAATGTTCAATATTTCAAATAAACTACCAAATATTTCAAATTACCTCATACAACCTATCTAAGTCAGCACGATTTGCCTCCTTTATACCATAAGGGATTGAATTCACCATTTCTTTCACACAGCCGGTCTGAAACACCATACAGATTTAATTTAATAAACTTGAACAATCATCCAAACTTTGTATGATATACAAATAAACTTCAGTGTATACCTTAGTCACATTTTCTTTCCTTTTCATGGTGCTTCTTCCTTCAGATCTCCTTATTCTTTTTCTTGGTATTTTTTCCTATAGAAAAGCAAATTTAATAATAAAAGTCCATTTTTATTTTTAAATTGAAAGTTTAATATGTCATACCTTTTCACGAGTATGGACTTTTGCTTGATGTGTTTTCTTTCGTTCACTTTGTTGCAGTGGTGTGTTCGCAGGAACATATTATCGTGAGAACAAATAAAATAGTCATCAAATTTAACATATATATATAACAACAAGTATATCAGATATCTACTTTGGTGTAATAAGATATGTACCTTACTTACACGTTCCCTTTGATCAACATTTTTTTTTTTGTTTCTTTCCCTTTCTGTTTTAATAGTTCCCTCTTCCTAGTTTCAAGGGGAACGTTGTCACCATCATGTTACACCACAATGGAATCCCTTTAATATATATATAACATAAATCCTTGGTTATATACCTTAGATTCTTCGCCAGAAACCTCTTTCTCTGTTGTCCCATGATCTTGCGTCATGTCCTCATCAATATCTTGGCATAAAATTTCCTAATACAGAAAAAAAAATAGTTATGAATATGACATAAATACATATTAACATCCATTAAACAATAGTACATAAGTTATAAATCTCATCAAGTGTTTCCCTAACAATGCCCTCTTCCTCTATTATGTTAGGTTCGACCATGTCATCTTTAGGTATATGCTCCATCTATATGTAATATACATTAGTAATCATTGTTCTTAATAATTGTTTGTTCAATATATACTATTAATTATTTACCTCAAACTTGTATCCATACGGAACTATTTGTGTTCCAAACGAATCCTCCACCATATCCTGTACAACTTCCTCACCTGGTTGTACTACTCTTAAGTCACTTTCAGCGTCTCCAAATAACCTTTCATGAAATTTGGACGATGAAGGCAGTTCAGTATTATCCTCTACCTTCACCTGTTTAGGTGGTTGGTTTGTATCCTCATTCTATACAGATTCAATGGAGGAAAAGATTAGGTTCACATAATTTGTTATTGTTTATATAATTGATATAGTATACATTAAATCTTACATCAGAAGAAAGGCTAATGACATTGGTCTTCTCCTTTTTCGGTTTGTATGTTGGCCTGCTTGTTGATCCTATAAGTCGATTGCTTCGTCTTCTTTGTTCCTTTGTCACCGGTAATTTCACACGAACCATGATTGCAATCAACCATATGAACTGTATTCATACCTATATATTATTAACTACAGTATATGTAAACCAAACAAAACATTTGTACTCATGTTAGATTATAGTATATAAACTAAAGTATATATAACTGTTGTTTCATATAAACTAAACTACACTGAACAAGTTAAACCTGTATATACTCCAGTATATATTTTATAAATGAAACAGTGTAGTGAAAAATCTCCACTCATTAACCGTATATAGTATAACACATTATACTAAACCCTTATGTAAACCCTAGAACGTATGCATTATCGAGTAACTCCTCCAATGCAGAAAACATTGACATATGTAATCCCCATGTAAAATGTAGAAAACAGAGGCATATACTATATCACATTATACTAAGCCCTTATGTGAACCCTAAAACATTTCCATTCTCTTTGATTCATACAATGTAAACCCTATGTAAAATGTAGAAAACAGAGGCATATTTGCTCATTTGTACAATGCAGAAAACAGATGCCTCCTAAAACATTTGCATGTTCGATCATTTGTACCAAAATGCAATTTTTCAGTAACAAATCATCTGAAATCAAAGTAACTGAATGTAATAATCTAAAAATTATTGAAAATCGAAGAACCCTTACTTACTGTGAGCGAACGTAGCAGGAACCGAAGAGCTCTGAGACGAAGAAGAAAACTTGAACCGGAGAAGACGAAAGCGGC
The DNA here is from genome assembly GCA_030954485.1 of Citrullus mucosospermus. NCBI lineage: Eukaryota > Viridiplantae > Streptophyta > Magnoliopsida > Cucurbitales > Cucurbitaceae > Citrullus > Citrullus mucosospermus. The sequence continues at coordinate 8,497,112 of CM062063.1, read as the reverse complement.
CACTAAAGACGAAGAAGATGAAGACGAAAAAGACGTAGACTAGAAGAGGTAGAAGAAACCGAATAGAACAGAAGACGAAAAAGAAGAAGACGACAACTGAAGGAGACAGAGATGCGGAGGACGGAAGAAATCGGAGAAAATCGAAGAAACCGAATGTAAGGAAGTGGAGAGAAAACTGGGGATGAGGAAGATATGGTGTTTATTCCATATATGTGTACGTTGAAAATAAAAGACGGTTGTGGAAGATGGAGATGAATAGTTGCCTTTTTTGTTTATTTAAAATTATTATTTATTCAAAATTGGTGGAAAATCAAAACTGTAATGGGAAGGCTAGAATAGTAAATGGAATTGGTCATTTGTGAAATATCATGACCCAATAAGACATTTATGTAATTTATGGATATAAGAGGACATATATGAAATAAGACCCAACATTGAAGGCCTTATATGTAGAAAGCCCTATATAGAGATTTTGTCGAGCATAAATTAAGCAAGAAAAATTTCATCAAACTTGCATGTGAACCATGAGGTGACCTGTAAAACAAAAAATAGTTGTACACGTACATCGATGTAGTGCTTGCAACAATGATTCTAATTCTTAAGTTACGTAGGAGTTTAAAGAGTGTGTAACAAGGGATTTAAAGTATTCAAAAGAACTTGTTCATCAAGAAGTTTAAAACAATATTATATGGACAATGATTTAGTGCAATCTAGGTTGCAACTAATTCTATGCATCCCATTCTATACATATTTGAAAAATATAAAAATAATTCAATTAAAATTCTTTTTACTACATGACAATTTTTTTATTGGATGTTGTCTAGATTGCACAATAGATAGGTGCAACCCAAACTCTACTCAACTTTTTTTTTCTAATTATATTTAAGAAAATGATTAGGTGCAACATTCTTTTACTCACAAAAAAGTAATAATAATAATTAATAAAAAAAAAATTGTACCAAGTACCACAATTACATTAGTTGCTAGTTGAGTTACACTCAATTTTTTTCGTTATTTATACCAAGGTTGCCCTACACAGTCCCCCCCAGTTGAATTTGTAGTATTTGTTTATTGTTTCTAAAGTTTGAGAAACACGTGCATTCAACACTTATTTTCTATGTTCTTGTTCTCTTATTTAAGAAATATTCTCTAAACTCCGGTAAAGAAAAAAATCATATTTTTAGACATTTGGATGTGATTTTTTAGTGATGCCATTAGTTTCCTCGTTTTAATTTTTAAATTATAAATTTAAAAATTTATTATTCATATAATACTTTGAGAAATTATTTTAAATGACAAAACTATTGAAAATATTTATAAATAATATCAAAATATCACCGTTTATCTACAATAGACTGCAATAGCCACTAAAATTTTATTATATTTATAAATATTTTGGTTTATTTTTCTATATTTGAAAACAATCTAATACCTTCGGAAAAAAAAAAAAAACTAAAATTAGTTATAAAAAAACGCACATTTCCATACACCAAAAAGAGGGAAAAAAAAGTCAATATAAGTAGTACCTCAACACGATTTTGGTTTCTTTATTAAATCAAACTTGGAGTGCATGTGTATTATTTCTCATTTGTTGCACATCCATGAATTAATAAAGCTTGTTTAATTTATCTAGTAGGGATCCATTTGTGAACAAACTCATCAACATTAGCGGGATTATTTCTTAAGTAAATTCCATCATCTTTAGCGGTCCAAATACAAGTTCCTCGAGGGCCACACCTATCGCGGAGCCAAGTGCTCCTAGACTCAGGCCAAAAGCTTTCAAAAGAGACATACTCATTTGGCTTCTCCAATTTGCACCAAAATAGAGTTGTTTCCAAAATGTTAACCTTAAAATTCCATTGGTAATCATCTCCATGGTTAACTAAATGGTGATACCCCAAATCATCGTCCTTCGATTGGCAGTGCACAACCATATCGGCGTTGCTTAGCCCGTTTACCACGTGAATATAATACCTTGAAACCGCCGGCGGAGGTAACATCACCCTCAAAACCCGAGCTTCGACCAAAGCTGCTGTGATGAGCCACAAAACTATCACCTTCCTCAACTTGATCGATACCATTTTCAAGTAAACTTTTTGCTTATCTGTCTTTGTTGCAATTCATGTTGGAAATGTATGTGAATAAATATACATATTTATAGCACAAGCAAACAATTGAAGAAATGCAATGATATGGTTTTAGTTTTTTTTAAAAAAGATTAATATTCTGCCTGATTTTGTGCTATGCAATATATAATTTTCCTTTTCAATTACCAAATGATAACGCTCCATTCATTAGGTAGATAGTATTAACTTTTCAAGAATTAATGAAATTCATTGAATAGAGAATATTTGATTACACTAACATTATTGGCCTAGCAATGGAAAGTATTTCGTTAATATTTAAATTGAGTTCATCATAAAATTGGATTAAATACATGAATATAACACAACTAACGTAAATTTAAACTATTAGTCTCAAGTTTTTCACAAGTTTTCTCACCATATTGGGCAGTTTAATTTGGTGGAATCATCAGAGAGAGAAAATTCCATTGAGTACGTGTTCTTCACTTTCAATCCAAATATCATGGGTTTAACATTGGCATATGGGAGGATATAACTATAGAAAAATCAACCCATTATTACAAAATATATCAATAAAATATCATTAATGTAGACATATATAATTGGTGTATCAATGATTTAATTTATCAAATTTAATTCAAAATAGTAATCAACAACATGAATTGAACTTTATAATATAAGTTGACGATAATGTAATAGAAAAACAATATGAGAGAATGAGTGAATAAGAATTTAAATTAAGTCCGTAAATAATAATAAAATATACGAATACTTTTTATTGATAAATTTGATCTATTTGACATATAAGGCATAGTATTGAATATATACCTATTGTGATACACACCAATATGATGGTAAAACTAAATTAACAAAAAAAGAAAAAAAAAATCAGATGTCCTTCTGTCACATTTACAAATTTCAAAAGATCATTATAGATTTGCAAATTTAAGATTTTTTATTTATTTTTATTATTATTATTATTATTTTTTTATTCATGCAACTACCCTTATTGGTTAAAATTAAAGGGTAGCTGCAAGAGTACTTAAAAAAGCATCCTAAAAATTGTAAATTTAGCAATGGTTTTATTGATATTTATGAACACAGTAAAATAAATATTAGATCTGCTTTCAGTTTTTATTTTTATTTTTATTTTTTTTATTCTAATTTTACTCTTTATTGGTATATCGACAAATATATTAGTAATATATTTCATAGATTTTATGTTTCGTATATCTTATATACTTCATGTTTGGTATATCTAATATACATTTTTATATAACCATTATGGGTTGGGCCAGTGGTAGTGGGAATATATAAAAAAAAAGGGCAAAGGGTTAAGGGGTCATGGGTTCAATCCAATGGTGGCCACCGACCAGGATTTAATACCCTATGGGTTTCCTTGACACCAAAATGTTGTAGGGTCAGACACGTTGTCCCTTGTTTTCAAAGTATTATTTTATACACCAATGTTACACTTGAAGATGATATATTGTTGATATACTTGAAATGCATCTTGAATTAGTACTGATATAAAATTGTTAAAGTATATAAGTTAATTGATATGTCAAGTATAAAGTATATCAAATATACTTGCTACGGTTGGGAATAAAATTGGAATAATAAAAAAGTGGATATCAAATTTAATTTTGTTGCTATATTTGCAATTTTAGAAAACCATTCCTAGATTTGCAAATACCAATCTTGAATTTGGTTTTGAGATGTTGAACATGAGGTTAAACGAGGGTGTTTGTCACACAATGTCCCAAACTACCCGACTAAGCCTAGGATGAGATGTGATATCAATACCCACAATAGACTATTCATTTTTCATACATTTACGTAGGACTACATTTATGCCTAAAAAATATATTCATATATGGGGTGTATCAGGAAATATAACCATAAAATTTTTATAGCACGAAAACACATTCACGAAATGTATCAAGAAATAACCCTATCTTTTATGCCAAATGTCACATAGCACCTTTTGTATGTGCGTTTAACTAGACATTTAAGAGTATGTTAAGGATGTGATCTACGTTGTAATATAAATGCTAATTTCATGGAAGTAACATATATATATATATATATATGTTAAGCTAAAAGATGAAAAAAAAATTTGACAATAAATTTTATTGCACACTTGGGGTCTATTATTGTCACATTTTCGTCTTAGAATTAATAGGATAATCTAGAGTTGGATGTGACCGTAACGATTTCTTTATTAAATAAAACTTTAAATGCATATGTATTATTATTTCTCATTTTGTTGCATATACACCCATAGCTCGACAACAAAATGAATTAATTAAGTTAAAGCATCTTTAATTTATCAAATCGGGATCCATTTGTGAATAAGCTCGTCAACTTGAGCCGGATTGTTTCTGAGATAAATTCCATCATCTTTAGCAATCCAAATACAACTTCCTTGACTCCCACACCTATCACGAAGCCAAGTGTTCTTAGACTCAGGCCAAAAGGTCTCGAAAGAGACATATGCATCTGGCTTCTCCAATTTGCACCAAAACAAGGTTGTTCCCCAAAAGTTCACCTTAAAATTCCATTGAAAATCATCTCCACGGTTCTGCAAATGTTGATATCCCAAATCATCGTCCTTGGACTGGCAATGCACAAGCATACTGAACTGGCTTAGACCATTTACGATGTGAACATAGTACCTCGAAGGCGATGGCGGAGGTAACGCCACCCTCGGAACCTGAGCCCCAACCAAAGCCGCCGTCACGAGCCACAAAACAACCATATTCCTCATCATAATCATTTTCTTGTCAAACAATCTCTTGTTTTTCTATGATCTCTTTGTTACAATTGATGTTGGACAGTATATTATATGTGGGAATAGACATGCATATTTATAGCACAGGCAAGAAATTTAAGAAATGCAATGGTATATGGTTTTAATTTTTTTTTTTTTAAAAAGAAATTAATATTCTGCCTAATTTTGTGTTATGCATAATATAATTTTCCTTTTCAATTAAATGATAACATTGCATTGATTAGGGTATATATTATTTAACTTTTTAAGAATGAAATTGATTGAGTAGAGAATATTTGATTATGCTAATGTTATTGGCTTAGGAATAAAAGTTTAATTGATATTAATTACATACCTTCAATCTCGAGGTATTAGAAATTTGATCCTTCTATCTCCCTTATTATCAGGAAAAAAAATAATGAAAAAAAAAAACCGAGGAACACATCACAATTGACATAAATTTGAATTGATGTACGTTTGAGGTTAAATCTCTCCCACCTCACATACAAAGTATACCAACACTTTTTAACTAATAAATTCAATATATAAATTGTAATTATTTTGGTATAGTAATTATTACTTTATATTTGGGGTATCATGCATACTATTGATATATATACATGCTGATATATACCAATGGCAGTAAAATTGGATTAAGATTTGCAAATTTAAGAAGGTTTATATATATATATATATGCAACTACCTTTCAGTATATTCCTTTACGCAAAAAAAAAAAAAAAAAAAAAAGCTTCATAATGAATGATGTTTGTCGTTGGCCAGGTATTAGTTTGATAATATGAAATATTTTTAAACAATGTAAAATTATTTAACGTTATTAATCATGAGATCCCATTTGGTAGTCATTTAGTTTTTTATTTTTGAAAATTAAACCTACAAACACTGCTTTCATCTCCAATTTTCTTTCTTTATTATCTATGGTTTATAAACAAAGCCAATTTTTGAAAAAAAAAAAATAGACCCCATTTGATAACTATTTTGTTTTTGGTTTTTAGTTTTTAAAAATTAAGTCTAGTTTCTCTCCATTTCCTACCATGATTCGCATTTTTTTGAAGTAACATGGTTGAATTCTTAGCCAAATTACAATAACAAAAACAAGTTTTTAAAAGCTATATATATATTTTTTTTCAGTTTTTAAATTTTGGCTTGGTTTTTTAAACTATTGGTAAAAAGTAGATGAGAAAGGAAGAAATTTGGAGGTGGAACTAGTGTTTATAAGCTTATTTTTTAAAAAGAAAAAACCACATAGTTACTAAACGGGCCGTAAATATGACAAACTTTTTTTTATTTCCAAAATTTGGCTTAGAATTCAACAATTATGCTACAAATCATTATCATTGCAACAAATTAAAAGGAAATAAACTTAATTTTTTTTTTTTAAAAAAATAGTTATCAAAACCTAAATTATTGAATATTGGGAGCAACACCACTTCCACGAAAATATTAAGTCTAATTAGACGTAGCGTAGTCGAGTTGTAATTCTACTTCTTTAACTTCCCTTATGTTTTCTTCAATTTCAGTTTATTTTTATAGCATCGTTTTCTATATCAAATTATCAATTGCATTTAACATTTATGAAATACAACACGCTTTTATTATTATTATTATTTATATATATTTATGAGGTGAAAGCTACGGGTAGTATTTTAATCAATTGGATTTAATTTTTCTAGTAGAAAAAAAAAAAAAACATTGGGGAGATAAACAAATGGAAAACCGGAAGAATACCTAAAACAAAAAAAAAACTTTTCGTGGATTTGACAAAATAAGTTTAAAAAATTAGGCCCATAGCCCTTATTTTTGCAAAAGGCAAAAGAAGCTCACCCACGTGATACACCTGATACACCTAATACACTTGATACCCTGATACACTATTGATATACTCTTGATACACTACTGATATACATTTGTTACACTTGATACACGTGTATCCTTGATACATTTGATACACTACTAGTATATGCATGATACACACTTATTACACTATTGATAGACACTTGTTACACAATACACTATTTATAGACACCCGATATATTTGATACACTTGATACACTTGATATACTATTGATATATAGTTGAAAATGACTAGTTATTTAAGTGTTTTAAAAAAAAATCATAAAAATAAATTTTTTGAAAAATACTTTTTTTCTCTAGTTATTCCAAGCACAACCAAATTGTTAATGTGAGTATATTAATACTAAACTAAGTGTTAGTGAGTTTTAGGTTGAATCTCCAGCTTATTGTACATTTGTACTTCAAAATGAAAAAAACAAACTCATTTAAAAATGAAAAAAAAAACTACAAAAAGGGATTAAAAAATATAACAAATACAAAAATTAAAGTGAGTAATAATTCATATTGCTGCAAACAAAAAATACAAAAAATATACAAATCAATGGAAAAAATACACAACTGATATACCTTAAATGTGGTATATTAGTTGACTGATATACCAAAAGATGTAGGGCAAAATTGGAATACGGAATAAACGAAAATTTAAATTTGAGAATTTTGTCATATCTACAATTTTCCATATATTAAAGACATGCTCCTAATTATACATTTTAAATTTGCCATCCATTATAAATTTCCAAAAAAAATTAGAAGATGCCTGATTTTGTATGTAAGGGAAAACTGGAGGTCTAATTTAATAATTTATAGAAATTAGATTTCAAATTCTATTTTGATCTTTTTAAAAATCAAATTATTTTTTCAACTTTTTCACATACATATAGATTAGGGAAATTATTTTATTAATCACAATTGAGTTAAAATATTAGAAACACTTAATAGAACCCTATAACCATCAAAGAAAATAGGCAAAAGAAAAAAATTATAGAGAGACATTAATAAACAAAGTTATCCTTTCTTATTTCTTGGACAAACCATCTTTTATTTGTTTAATTTATTTTTTTAGTGGATACTTTTATACATAGTATGTGAGATAAATTAAAGTAGAGGTTATAAAAGAGCGAGCCAAATTCGTAGCTTTATAAGATTTAACAGGTCCTTAGTTGAATTATATTCATGTCGATTAATAACTTCTTATCTTTCATGAATGACATATCACTTCTGGATTTGGGGTATGATGATGGTGCTCCTAATGTGTCAACCTAGTTGAGATACACGGTGCACCTATTAATCCCACCTTCTATTAGTATTTTATTCAAGAAAAAAAACTTTTTGTTGATCAAATTTAAGAAAAGTTACCAAAATTACCCTGACCATCAATAAGAATTATGTTCATACATATGGTGATATATATATATTTAAACCAAACGTATAAGCAAAGCCAATAGCAAGAGTATCTTAATTAGTGTGTAGTATTATTTCTTAGATTAATTTTTCAATAGTTGAAAAGATACAAAATACTCAAGCGATTTTGTTCCACTCATGTATACGTTCATCGACATTAGCAGGATTGTTTCTCAAGTAAATTCCATCATCTTTAGCAATCCAAATGCAATTTTTGTCAAAACACCTAGAATTGAGCCAAGGGTGAGTTTTTTCAACCCAAAAAGATTCAAACGAGACATTAAAATTTGGCTTCTGTAGGTAACACCAAAACAACGTTGTTCCAAAAAAGTTGACCTTAAAAGTCCATTGAAATTCCTCTCCTTTGATACTCAAAGTGTGGTTTCCCAAATCATCATCTTTAGACTTACAATGAACCAATAGGGTTTCATTGTTCAACCCATTGACCACATGGATGTGCCACCTTGGGAGTGGCAGTGGAACCGCCGTGCACAACTGTACCATTGCCATAGACGCCAACACAAGTAAAAGAACCACGGCCAAATACTTATTTTCTTCATACATTATTCCCATTTTGCTTTGAATTGAACTTGTTGTAAGAGTGTTTTTGTTTCATTTACCACACACTCCTATGGTTTCTATTTATATATGTTTAGTTGTTGAAGTGATGCATGAATGGTCTTATTTGTGATTTTATTAACCTTCTTTAAAATGCATGAATGTTCTTATATGTGCTTTTATTAACCTTCGTTAAAAGGAGAAAAGGTAACAATAAATAATTTGTAACCACTCACATTTCAAGTTGTATGAAGATAATGAAAGGAATGTATATAATTAATGAGCTTCATTGAATCCAAACAGTATTTTCAAAATAATTTTTTCATATAAAAATTTGGGAATAAAGATCTAAGATCTCATTAAAAAAAATAAATTCAATGAGAAGTAATTTTGTGTTCGGGATGCTAGAAAATCATTAACTAAAATGAAAAAAATGTAAAGATTTTAATCAAAACACTCCAATAATCTCAAAACATTCTTAGTATGTAGAAGCCCGAACCTATGGAACCGAAAACAGATCATCTCGTTAAACACCCAATGCACTCTTGCCTTTATTCTAGAAATTGTAAAAGAAAATGTTGAGTATTAAAAATACTTAGTAACTAACCTCACTATTGGGATTGGGCTATGCAATGATATGCTAATATGAGTTGAAAACTTCATGTTGGTGGGACTTAAAAATTTTTCATTCTTGAGAATTACTTTGTTATATTCTCTTGGTTTTACATCAACTTCATACGTATCATGTGTAATATACATCAATTAAATATACACTAAATTCTTTGGGCTTTGGGCATATATCAATTTCATGCATGGGTACGCATTAATTACATAAGCACAAATAATTCAATTTAAGCACATAAACTTCATGTGACATAGATCTGCTAAACTTGCATCAATTTCATGCAGTCAAATATTGTGGGAATGAAAGGACACACCCAAATTCATAGTTTAATGTAACATTCACACATTCATGAACTCCCACATAGAATCATGTAATGTCTAATGATGCTAGGTATATAACTCGTCATGACAAACATTCATAATTTCTTAATAAATCACATAAAACTTTTTAATTAATGTAGAATATTATTTTTAATCAATGAATCCAATATTATTTTTATCTTTTTTTTTGAAAAAATAAATACAGAGAGATAGAAGGTGTGCCCGAATATTATTTTTATCCGTGTTGTAGAAGTGAGGGTATGGTTTTAACTTTGTTTTACTTTAATGTTATGTTATATAAAAATGCTCCAATGTGTTATTGGTTTCCACTTTTACATATATAAAAATTTTTTGGGACAATAACTTTGACGTTTTGTTTTTTCTGAGTCTTGTGTAACGATTCAACTTTATGAAATCTATAGCCATGGTGGTTTACTATATATATATATACACACATGCAAGTTGACTAAAAAAAAGTAATTGACCATATAATTTTCATATAAAAAATTAGGAATAGATATCTATGATCTCTTTAAATTAAAGAATTAGATTCAAGGAGAAATAATTTTGGGTTCAGATCCCTAGAAAAAGAACTTTAAAAGCTTTAATCAAAACACTAAAATAATGTCCAAGACATACTTAACATGTAGAAGAATTTGACATCCATCCTATCACACTGTTAACATATCACGTCATCAAGCACCAAATACGCTCTCTAGACACTGTTAAAATCAAACTTGAAATGCATGTGTATTATTTCTCATTTTGTTGCATATACATCAATAATTCGAACAACAAAACGAATTAATAACTTAAAGATGAAGCATCTTCAAGTTATCTAGTAATGATCCATTTGTGAACAAACTCGTCAACATTAATAGGCATGTTTCTCAAGTAAATTCCATCATCTTTAGCGGTCCAAATACAAATTCCTTGACTTCCACACCTATCACGGAGCCAACGATTCTTTTTCTCAGGCCAAAAAACTTCAAAAGCGACATACCCATCGGGCCTCTCAATTCTGCACCAAAACAAGGTTGTTCTCCAAAAGTTGACCTTAAAGTTCCATTGGAATTCATCCCCACGGTTAAGCAAATGGTGATATCCCAAATCATCGTCCTTGGACTGGCAGTGCGCAAGTGTGCCCAGATTGCTTAGCCTGTTTACAATGTGAATGTAATACCTCGAAGGCGGTAGCGAAGGTATCACCACCCTCGAAACCTCAGCCCCGACCAAAGCTGCCGTCACGACCAACAAAACAACCACATTCCTCCTCCTCATCATCATTTTCTTATTAACCTAACTTTCTTTATCTATCTCTTTGTTACAATAATTGATGTTGGACATGGATGTATGTGTGAATAAATATACATACTTATACCACTGGTAAGATAATGAAGAAATGCAATGGTATGGTTTTAATTATGGAAATAAAATTAATATTCTGCCTAGATTTGTGTTATGCATAATATAACTTTCCTTTTCAACTACCAAATGATAACATTCCATTAATTAGGTAGATATTATTAACATTTTCGTGAATGAAATTCATTGAATTGAGTATATTTGAATACGTATGAATAGTATTTCATTAATTTTCATAACACAACGTTGACATAAACTTGAACTATTAATTTCAACGATTGAAGTTCAATTCTATACTATACATATTGTCAAATATATATATATATACATATATTAATTTGGTGAGATCATCAAGATGAGAAAATTCGTCCATTGAGTACATGTTCTTCACTTTTGATGCAAATATCATGGGTTTAACTTTAGCATATGGGACAAAGCAAATAGTATATTGACTGGAAAATAATGAGTATTAGTCTTTGAATTTTCTGCACTTACACACACTACTTAAAATCAAGAATAAATATATACACAAGGATTTGAAAAGCCAAGAAAGTATAGAATTAAACCAAAATAAAATAAAAGGTTGGAACTAAGATTATAAAATGCAATCAATGAGGGAGATTTTCAACAGTAAACAAAATTGAAGGAAGATTCAAGGAAATAATTTTGGAACTAATTTCTCAAGTTTGAAATATTTCAACTAATTTGGGATTTGATTGACAAATATTGAGCTGTCTTGACAGGTAATATATGACATTTTTTTAACAAAATATCATTAATGTTGATATTATAATAAAAATATTATTAATGTAGACATATACAATTGGTTTGGTATATCAATATAATAGTTTATCAAGGGATGATTCAACATAAATATCAGGTTTTTTTTTTTCTTTCTTTTTTTTTTTTACTTTTGAGACATACTGAAATATTTTAATCGAATTGGATTAATTTTTTAACTATTTTCAAATGTAGGAAAATGAACGAAAATATTTACAAATATAGTAAAATTTCATTGTCTATCTATCCGCGATAGACTACTATATATGTCTATTTGTGTCATATTAGTATATCACAATCTATCGCGGTATATTGCATATATAGACGGTAGTATTTTGCTATTATTATAAATATTTTCAACAATTTTTGTCATTTAAAATAATTTTTTTTTTAAAAAATAATTAGGTATGATAAGGAAAATATTAAAAGAAAAAAGGGACAGAGAAAAACATTACTAAATAAGTTATATAACCTTTCTTATTTCTTTCTTTCTTTTTTTTTTTTTTTTGTTTTTGTTTAAATAACATGTTTAGTTGAATTATGATTATTTTGTTCAATTTATTTTTCCAAGGAGATACTGTCATTTAAAGTATGTGAGAAACATTAATTAAATGGAGGTTACACTAAAGCAAACCAATTTATAGTAATATGAGAAGCATGATAGGGAAACTTTATTCGTGTTGATTTTAATTATTTGATTATTAAGTTTTAATTTCAATTGTCCAAGGTCCCGTAGCTCAGTTGGTTAGAGCGTTGGTCTTATGAGCCGAAGGTCGCGGGTTCGAGCCCCGCTGGGACCAATTTATACCAAAAATTGTTTTAAATGACAAAATTACTGAAAATATTAGATAATGATATTTTGTTATATTTTTATAAATATTTTAAACTCATTTTGGTATATTTAAAAACATCCCAATAATTTATTTAGTTTTTAGTTTCCTTATTTCATATTCCAAATTTATTTAACGAAAGTGACCAAACTTAAACCACTAATAAGAATTACCTTCAAATATAAGGTGACATGTCTTTTTTAACTAAAAGTATAAGTAAAGTCAGTAGATGAATGTGCCATGTTGGGGAGTGGGAGTGGAACTGCGTGCACGGTTGGACCATTGCCACCGCCAACAACACAAGTACAAGAACCACTGCCAAATGCCTCTTTTCTTCGTACATTGTTCTCATTTTGCTTTGAATTGAGAACTCGTAAAATAAGAGTGTATTTGTTTGATCTACCATGCACTCCTATGATTTATCTACTCATATACGTTGTTGAAGTGATGTTAGAATGGTGGGCCTCTGTACACCGCTGCCCATAGACTCTTCGAACTCACAAGTAGCCCCCTTATGACCGTTAGAGAAGCTTGTGATCCATCGCAATCTTCTTGGAGTATACAAGCTTGTCAGCCCCTGTTCTAGCGTGAAATTGAAGCCTTGATTTCTATCTCCAAAAGTTGGCCTATCCCCTCCACCAGTTCTGCCCCTGATCAGTTGGCATGAAACTAATTAGCAATGGCTCTTTCTCTGTCAAATCCCTGAAGAATCACCTACATAACAGCTCAATGAATGCCCCCCCTCCGCCCCCGCCCCCCGTCAGCCCTGGTTATTAGTGGTATTCTCTGATGCCCAAAAAATGCAATTTTTTTCATATGGACTATCATTCACAAGGGGCTAAACACGCTGGATAAATGCCAATCTAGATATCCGCACTTGAATCTTAATCCTAATTGGTGTGTTCTTTGCAAGAAAAACTCTGAGACCATGGACCACCTCTTTATCCACTACTCTTACACCATTTGCATATGGAACCTACTAGACGAAGGAAACGACTTGATGCAACATTGGACCTTACAAACTCTTGTAAGATACCTCATCAACTTGAAAACAAACACCAAAACCAGAACATTGTGGAGCAATATCATTGGGGCAACACTTTGGAGTATATGACTTGAACGCAACCGAAGAACTTTTCAAGAGATTGACAAACTGTATGGTTCCCTTTTTTAGGATATCATCACCCTAGAGCTTCTTGGTGCTTTAAATCTAGCCTTTTTTGTAATTATGACACTTCTACGATTGCTCTAAACTGGAGAGCGTTTCTTTAGCTCCTCAATTCTCTTTTGTATCTGAGCTTATCTCTAGCTCCTTTGTAGTTTTCGGCTTTTGCTGCCTTTTGAATGAATACATCTCTCTTTGGTCTGGGCACATGATGAGGACCATTCTAGTCCAAAGATATGTATCAACCTAGTTGAGATATCTAAGTGCATCTACTGATACCCCACTAGTACTTTGTTTAAAAAAAAAAAAAAAAGTGATGCTAGAATGGTCTCATTTGTATTTGTTGATTAAATTTTTTTCTTTTTTTGAATCCAAACAGTATTTTATTTATTTATTTTTATTTTTTTGAGTAAAATAAATGAGAGGGTATGGTTTTAATTTTTGTTTGCTTTAATGTTATGTTATATAAAAATGCCCCAATATACGTTGTTTGCTTGAACTTTGCATCAAACATTTCAAACGTTTCATTTTTACTTCTAGACTTTAAAGACAATAACTTTTCCAGTTTATTTTCTGAGAGTTGTGTAATGACGACCCAACTTTGTGAAATCTTATCATTTTACTACAGGCATGTAAGTTCATTAACCAAAACCAATTGACTATTTAATTTTCAAAATAAAATTTTCATATAAAAAATAGGGAATTAAGATCTAAGATCTCATTTAAACAATTAAATTTAAGGAGAAATAAAAGATTTCAATCAAAACACTAAAATAATCTCAAAGACATACTTAACATGACAAAGCCTCTTCTATCTTGAAAAATGTTAAAAGGAAATGTTGAGTATTAAAACTATTTAGTAACTAACTTCACTACTGGAGTTGGACTATGCAATTACATACAAATATGAGCTAAAAATTTTATGTTGGTGGGATCTAAAATTTTTTCATTCCCGATAATTGCTTTGTTACCATTCTCCTAGTTTTTCATTAATTTCATACACACCATGTTTGATGTACAACAATGAAATATACGCCAAACCTTCTAAGCATGCATCAGTTTCATGCATGGGTACACATCAATTATATACTCACAATTAATTAAAGCACATAATTTTCATGCAAGTTAGAACTTCTGATTTGCATCAATTTCATGTACTCAAATACTAGAGGAAGGAAAGGAAGACACAATCAAATTCATAGTTTAAAGTAACATACACACATGTATGAGGCCCCACATTAAGATCATGTACATAATCCCTGGTCAGCTAAGCATATTACTCGTCATGACAAACATTCATAATTTCTTAATAAATCAAATAAAAACACGTCACATCAACCTATATATGACTTCAATATTTTTAGGGCCAAAACATGATCAAATAAATTTTTTTGCTCGGCACTAATTAAGGCATTCTAGTAGAACTATGACTTAGTTCAAGGTTAAATTCCAATTAATGCCTAAATAAAACAATCTCCTTTCCAACTTAGAGAACTTTTGAATCAGACCTTCTAAGTTAACTTCAACCATGAGGGCCTAATTACAAAAACACAAAATTTACCTTAAAATCTCCAAACAATCTACCCAAAGTGTAGCTTGATCCAAAATTGGATCATAACTTCACACAATAATTCCAATCTAGGCATGCATAAACCACAAATAAGAGTTAGAAATCCAATTTTTAGAAATTAATACTGAATTCAAAGGGTTTCAAAACCTTAAACACTTGCTAAAAATGTGTCAAAACAATCTTGATCTTGATGGATATGTTAAAACAACCTATGGTGGTCTCGCGACTGGTTGGTTAAACGTGCGATGGAAGGTTGTGGGTGAGAGACGGATGAGAGAGAGAGAGTGTGCGGGGCTACTTATTTTGTGTGTGATGAGGAATAAGACTATTGTTTTCATTGTTTATTTCTAATAACTGGTTACATGAATGGACTAACTTCAACTCTTATCACTTATTGAAATTCATCAGTGATAGGAGACAAAACACACACATCGAAGTAATTTACATATACTTTATTCATGAACTAAATTGTTTCATGGACTTTATTTGACAAACTCCTATCACTCATTGAAGTTCTTCAGTGATAGGAGAATAAATATAGAAACACACAAACACACACATTGAAGTTAAATGGTCTTTATTCATGGACTAAATTGTTACATGGATTTTATTCGACAAGCTCCTATCACATGTTGACGTCATTAAAGTTCATTAGTGATATGAGACAATAAAAATAGAAACTCAATAAAAAGAAAAAAAAGAAATTCTTAATAGACGCATACCACGAGTAAAAGAAAGAGAGAGAGAGAGAAACTTAGTTCATAAAAAATGGCTAAAAGAAAAGAAAAGAAACTAAGAACACAATTGTTAGACTAAGGTCGTGAACTTAATCATAAACTTGGTAAGAACAATAAACTTAGTTGATAAAAAAAGTCAATCGAAGAAAATATGCATTGAAGAAAAATGACTTACGAAAAATAAAAACAATAAAAAAAATTGTTGATGAACACTGTTGTTCATAGATTATTGAACTTATTTAAATGAACCAAAAATGAAACTACAAAAGACAAATATTGTTGAAAAACTCCGAAGATGAAAAAATAAAACATGCAAATAGTTGAAAAGAAATCGATTTGAGTTAAAATTGTGTATTATTGATTTGGATTGAAATTGTGTATTATAGTGATGTTGCATATGTTGAAGGGTGTGATAGTGATTCTCGACGACTAGCTATATGCCTTTTTTAAATGCAAGTTTACCTTCTCATCAAGTGGTATAAAACCAAATATTTTGAGTATCAAAATGAAACAGTTCACAAGGTTTCCAACTATGTTTGAATCAAATTGTGATTAAGCAAGCAACCAAAAGATAACTGATAAAATTTTATAGAGTTTTACCCCATGTATGAGGAAGAATCAAGTTCTATGTTTGAACATTTTGCCTATACTTCTTTCATTTATCATATGTTAGAAACATTAAAATAGAGGTTACATTAAAGGAAGCCAATTTATAGCAATATGAGAAGCATGATAGTTAAGCTAAGTATATTCATGTTGGTTCTAGTTATTTGATTAACAAAGTAACTTTCTGTTTATCAAATTTAAGGAATGTTCCCAAAATTACATACAAAATAGTTCATTTAATTTTGTTTCAATTTTAACCTTGAAACAATAGAAGGCACATGTATCAATGCTAATAACTTGAAGCGATAATAATAAAAAAAAAAAAAAAAAAAAAAAAAAAAAAAAAAGACAACAAAGATATCTTAATTTCCATTATTTCTTAAATTAGTTTTTTAATAGTTGAAAGGGTACAAACAACTCTAAGCTATCTTGTTCCACTGATGTACAAGTTCATCAACATTAATAGGATTATTTCTCAAGTAAATTCCATCATCTTTAGCAATCCAAATACAATTTTTGTCAAAGCACCTAGAAGCAAGCCAAGGGTGAGTGCTTTCAACCCAAAAAGATTCAAACGATACTTTAAAATTTGGCTTCTGCAGGTAGCACCAAAACAATGTTGTTCCAAAAAAGTTGACCTTAAAAGTCCATTGAAATTCCTCCGTTGGTACTCAAACTGTGGTTTCCCAAATCATCATCTTTGGATTTACAATGAACCAACAGGGTTTCATTGTTCAACCCATTTACCACATGAATGTGCCACCTTGGGAGTGGCAGTGGAACCGCCGCGCATAGCTGTACCATTGCCATAGTCGCCACCACAAGAAAAAGAACCACTGCCAGATGCTTCTTTTCTTCATACATTGCTCCCATTTTGGCTTTGAATATAATTGAGAACTTGTTGATGTGAGAGTGTATATTTGTTTGATCTACCATGCACTCCTATTGTTTCTATTTATATACGTTGTTGAAGTATAATATAATAAATAAAATGTAACAACCCACATTGAAGCTGTTTGAATAGAATAAAAGGATAGTTAATAATTAATGATCTACAATGCACTAAGACAATTTTTTTTTCCTTATTACAACAAGTGAAGTGTATGGTTTTAATTTTTTTTTTCCTCGTATGCACCATGCGTTATTGGTTTAATTTCAACCTTGCATTGGGCATTTTAAATGTATCACTTTTACTTTTAGACTTTTAAGATGATAACCCTTTTTCCATTGTGTGACTAGTTTATACGTATCTCGATTAATCTCATGGAACAACTCACTTGACTTTATAATATTTGGATGTTAATCACTACAATAAAATGAGCATTACATGACACATGAATCGTAGCAAATTTAGAGAGAAGGGAGAAAAAAAAGTCATAAAAGCTAAATTCACACATTTTTTGCAAGTAAAATAGGATTTTTCGATTTTTTAAAAATTTATGTTAGTTTTCTTGAATGTAAAAAACGATCATTAAATGTAGGAAAATGGAAAAATCACAATTTTGGCTGGAAAAGACGAAAATTTTTGGATTTTTCGACTATTATGATAGTTTTTTCATGTCATCAATTTATGACTATAATTAACCGACATTAAAAATTGGAGGCTTTAATCATCCGACGGTGTCGAGTAGAAGAGCCGTCGCTCAACGGATAAACGTTAGTATAGGTTAGGATAGAAACCACTTTCACTCTCGAAGAAAGACTTGACCTTTTGGAATTGATTAAATTGAAAAATAATTTTCGAGGGAAAATCTGATAATTTTGAATTTTTAGACTTTTATGATTTTTTTTTAGTGCCATCAATATGAATTGATTATCATTACAGAGCAGTGGATGGAAAAACTAGTTAAAGTGTCAGGTTAACTAATTTTAAATTAAAAAATTATTAATAGCGATTAGCAAATTTTAATTTTAATATTAAATTTGTGTAATTAAATTATGTGAACTAAATTAGACTTAGACTTACACCTCATTTGGGATCGGACTTGCAGTAGTAAAAAGAGATTGTGAGAAAATTTTTGCCATGAGTATCTGTTTTCAAAGTTTAATTTAATTGATTCAATTTTGTTTGTAACAATTATTTTCCTTATACTCTGGTCAAATAATTTAGATTAAACAAAATTAGCTGAAATTTGAATTAACCATATAAAATTTAAAATAAATATCTTTTAATAAATTATAAATTTAAAATAATTAAAAATATATTTCTTTTTCACATTTTGTGTTGTTATGAATGACACTCATAGATATTAAATACCAGGTAGGTGGCCACTAGACGTGCAAAGAAAAAAACCGAACCAACGGGTCGAACTAGACCGATCAGGTTTATATCAATTTTTATTGAAATGTAAAAAACTCGAACCAAACCGACTTGGTTTGGTTCGGCCTCAATTTACTCGAACTAAATAATTAGGTTTCATTTTATTTCAACCGCGTCCCCTTAGGGCCCGTTTGATAACGTTCTAATTTCCTGTTTTTTGTTTCTGTTTCTCATTTTTTTAAGAACCAAACTTGTTTGATACTGTTCCTGTTTTTTGTTTCTAAATTTTGAGAAACATTTCTAGAAATGGGTCAAAATTGAGAAAAAACAAAAAGTAGTTTCTCATGTTCCAATTTATAGCAATAGGATTATTTTTCTTCTGCCATTGATGAGTTTGAATCCCACTTGAAGTATTTTATTTTTGGACATTTTCGATTTTTATTTTTTGAAGAATATGTTTTTTCATTACATTTTTTTATTTTTATTTTTCTTTATTAATTTTTCAATTTGAAAAATAATTTTCCCATATTTATATTTTATTTTAATTTTGAATTTTAAAATTATCCATTATTTAGATTTATATATTATTTTTATTTTCAATATGTATATTAATTTTTTTATATTTCAAATTTCAACTCCCAAGATGGGCACTTTTTTCTTATATATTTGTTTCCATTTTTTATGTTTTATTTATTTAATTTTTAATTTTGCTTTTTACAAAAATAATTCTACTATATATTTATATTTTATTTTAATGTTAAATTTTAAAATTTTCCAATTTTAGATTTATATATTATTTTAATTTTCAATAGGTATATTAATTTTTTTTATATTTCAATTTTTAATATTAAATTTTACAATATGTGTGTCTATATATTTATTCCAATTCTAATATTTTTAATATATCTGAAGCTAGTAAAATTTTACAATATAAATTTTGCTGACTAAGACATTCATTTATAAGCTTAACTTTAATAGTTTACAACCACAACATTTACATAATTGTATAATGAAGTTGGATTTGACTCGACATCATTTAAGACAAATGGCTCGAGCTAGAGAAGATAGTGCCAATCAAATTTGGGCAACATATGAAGGATATGATACAACTTTGTTATTAGATTTAGTTGTCATCCAGACTTTACTTCTATTAGATAATATAAACTTTTGATAATATCTTTTTTGATATTTAATGTATGTCATATCTTTTTTGTTATGTTATTTTGTTAAAAAAATGAAATAAAATAAATAATAATGAAAAAACAAGAAAAAAAAAAGAAATAAGAAACTAGAAATAGTTATCAAACAAATTTCTGTTTTTTTAAAGAAACAAAAAACGGGAATAGTTACCAAACATAGTCGTTTCTTATTTAAAAAAAAAAAAAGAAGAAACAAGAAACAAGAAACAGGGAACGAGAAACAAGAAATAGGAAACGAAAACATTATCAAACGGACCCAGCTACCCCATATCCTGTTTCCCTCTCTTTCTCAGTCTAGTCTCACATCCCTCTCTTTGTTCTCTCTCTTTCTTACACAAGAAGAAAAAAAATAAGAAGGGAAGAAGAATCAGAAGAAGAAGAGAAAAAGAAAAAGGAATAGAATAAAAAATTAAGGTTCCCATTTATATCCCACATCTCTCCTCTGTCTCCCTCTCACATCCCTTCTCTATCTCTCTCATCCTCACACAAAAAAGTAGAAGAAACCTCCTTGTCTCTCTCTTTCTTACACAAAAACAAAGAATATGACTGAAATCCGAGATTCTCGACCCGACCCAATCTGAATGGGTCAGTTAATGTCTGTGCACAACTGAACCTGAATTGGGTCGGGTCTGTTTTCAAAACAAACCAACCCAATCCAATTCATTTACACACCTAGTGGCCACTATGATTTGAACTCATTTCTTTTTAGGCCTCATATCAAATCCATATTTTTTATTTACCACTAGACCAACCTATGAGGAACAAATAAAATAATATAAATATATATATTATCTATGTAAAGTTTTTATATAAGTTATTAGATAGATTCGAATTTGAAATGTAAATGATAACCTTAATTAAAACAATCGAAGACATTTGTATCAATCTAATAACTTAACGATATAAAAAAAAAAAAAAAGACGAGATTGGTATCTTAATGTGTTGTATTATTTTTTATATTAGCTTTTTAATAGTTTGAAAAGATACAAAGCACTCAAGCAATTTTGTTCCACGAATGTACACGTTCATCAACATTAGTAAGATTGTTTCTCAAGTAAATTCCATCATCCTTAGCAATTCAAATGCAATTTAAATCAAAACACCTAGAAATGAGCCAAAGGTGAGTGGTTTCAACCCAAAAAGAATCAAACGATACGTTAAAATTTGGTTTTTGCAGATAGCACCAAAACAACGTTGTTCCAAAAAGGTTGACCTTAAAAGTCCAATGGAATTCCTCTCCTTTGACAGTCAAAGTGTGACTTCCCAAATCATCATCTTTAGAGTTACAATGCACCAATAAGGTTTCATTGTTCAGCCCATTTACCACATGAATTTGCGACGTCGGGAATAGCAATGGAATCGATGTGCACGGCTGAACCACCGCCACAGCCGCCACCACAAGTAAGAGAACCACTGTCAAAGGCTTCTTTTCTCCATACATCTTTGGTATTTTTCTTTATATTAAACTTGTTTTTAGAGTGTCTTTGTTTGATTTTCATGCACTCATATAGTTTCTATTTATATGCGTTGTTTAAGTGATATGGACTAATGACCTTAATTATTTGTTTGTTTGACTAACCTTCTTTAAAATAAAAAATAATAATAAATAATATGTAACCACCCACACATTTGAAGCAATTTGGAGGTAATAAAAGGAAAGGAAATAACTAATCATAATACAATAATGCACTTCGACAGTTTTTTTTTCTCTTTTTTTAGTATAACAAATGGGGGTATGGTTTTAATTTTTCTTAGCTTTAACATCAAATTCTATAAATATGCCTCAACGAGTTATTGGTTTCAACTTTGCATTGGACATTTGTAAACGTTTCATTTTTACCTTTTAAACTTGTAAGACGAACCTTTCCATTACCTTTTTTGAGTTTTGTTTCTTGATTCTTATTTATAAAGAATAATATTTTATATTTAATAATTAATTATTTCTTACTTCTTGTTGGAAGAAGAAAAAAGAATATATGTGTTTGTCAAAATGAGCAGAGCTCAAATGACATATAGAATAAAATTTATATTATAGATCAATTTCGAAGTTAGAGGTTTGATTTACCCATCTCACATATTATTTAAAAAATATAAATCATCATCTCGTAGTACCATCACGACACCGATTCTCATTATTTTTCCGAGCCCCCATGCCGACCGTGACTTCGACTTTGAGTGTGATGAATGAGTGGAAAGATCTTTATTGAAGTCTCTGTCCGGTCCAACTAAACAGTTAGTATCTAAAAAATAATATGTATATAGGGGTAGAACTGCTACTTTTTTCAGAAAAGACTTGCTGCTTCCCTATCCGAATCCCACGAGTGATTAAGGGCGAGACGAGCCATAACATCAGAGGGAACCGACTACAACTCATCTATAAAGAATTTACCAACGATATCTTCACATATATGTGTTTAGTAATCATTTCTGGTTTATTATTCTAATAACTTATAACTTACCAATAAAGTTTTTAATGAGAATTAAATTTTGAAGTAAATATCCAAAGTTTTGTGTTATCATAATTTTTAAATATTTATTATGTTTTAATATAATTCAAGAATGACAACATAATGCTTTTATTTTTATTTTGGAAGAAACATGAAATGAGAAAAAATAAAATAAAAAATAAGAAACTTGATTTTATTGTTTCTCAAATTGATATACAATTTTGTAAGCGTTTATGAAAAATGAAAAACGATAAACATGAATATTTTGCAAACATTTGTGTGTATAAAAAAAACGCAAACATTGCCACTTTTCTTTGTAATTTCTTTTTTATTTTTTATATATAACATGTGGAGTTGGGAGAAATCAAATCTCTCACTTCGAGATTGATAGTACAAAGACAAATGTCTGTCGATTTATACTCATTCTGGCATGCACTATATTTGTCAAATGGAATTTCTATAGGGTTTGTTTTATTTTTAGTTTTTGGCTAAATTATAGTAATTAATTACCGATAAACTTTATGTTTTGTCAAGACAAAATATATATGCCTCTATACTTTTAAAATTTTCATTAATATCCTTAAACTTTAAAAAAGTACTCAAAATATTGGGTTTTTTTTTGGACGAAAACCATTCATATACTTCATTTCAAAAATACTTCTAAACTTTCAAAATTAATATCCTTAAACCTTAATGAAAAGTTCAAACATACCTTATAGGTAGAAACTGTTAGTACTGCTTTTCAAGAATACCCACGAACTTCCAAATAGTTGCATTAAAACTCTAATTAACCTTGAAAAAAAAGTTAAATAATGTCGTTATGGTTAACATATGGAGCTAAACCATTTATCTATATCTCATCATTCCCTTTACCATTTCCTCTAACTCTCTCCTCTACTTCAACTTATGCCCAACACTTCTCCATTTCTAATTATTTTCCCCTAATCTTTTCATTACCCTTTTTAATCCCCTTCTTTCTTTCCTCAATCTCTAAAACTTTCCCACAATTTACTTCTCCTTTCCCTCTCTTCTTAAATATGTAAACTTTAGATATATATGAGGAGCTCTCTCTCTCATTTATGAACATTTTCAAACGTAATATAAACTTAAATAGTCTACTGTAAATGGATAAGTTTGGTGTCTTATTGTGATAACATAACTATTGATATGATGTTTAACATTGTAATTGTTACACAAGATTTGATCCAAATTATTGTTCATGTGAAACATATGCTAGTGGGGTATCATATATAATGAATTTGTATAAGATTGGGCTGCAAAATATTTATTCTATCATTATAAACTCGTTAATTATGAATGTTAATATTTCATGTGACAATCATATGTTCTTTGATTAGCATTGGTGAGAGTGACCATTGTAATCCATTCAAATTCAATGAACCTATTATTTTGGAGTTTTGACTAAAAAGGGAGCACAAACATAACCTCACACAAGATAAACTTCACTCATTCCCATTATTTTGACGAGTTATTCCAAGCATAGTATGAGTCCTTAATTACATATCAAATTAGAATATTTTTCATATTAAGGACTAAATTTGATGGATGAATCACACTAACACATTTGTTACCAAACGAAATGGTTACTTTAGTAGGAATACAATTAATGGTGTTTTTTATTATGTTATAAAAATGCATACTCGATCTATTGAATACTATTAATTGTATTACTTAAAAAAACCATTAAAATTTTGTTATTATATTGCCATTTAAGGATAATGGAACATAGTTTTGGAGGTATAATTGTCATCCATATGGCTTCCACATCCGTATTTAAAAGGAAAAGCAAGTGATGAATTTGTAAGTAAATAGAAATGATAATTGGAGCGAAAAAGATGAAGAAGGAGACAGTAATTTGGTTGGTGGTTGTGTTGGTGTTGGTGTTGGTGTTGGTGGGGAGAATGGAGCAAATGGCCGAAGGAAGCCCTCTTGAGAAATGGGAAATTCACATAGTGAATGGGCTAAGCAAAGGCCAAATGTTGCTTGTTCACTGCAAATCAAAAGACAATGATCTTGGAGAACACAACCTCACAGCTGCCTCTGAATTCAATTGGTCTTTCAGAGTTAACTTGTGGGACTCAACCTTGTTTTGGTGTTTCCTAAGAAAGCCAAATGGACAACATAAGTCTTTTGAGGCTTTTTGGGTTGAAAAAGAGTCCATTTGGCTCTATTATAGATGCTTGGAATCCAATTGCACTTGGACTGCCAAAGATGATGGAATCTACCTTGCAAACAACCCTGACAAGACTCAACTTTTGATTCATAAATGGGATAATTAATTCATAATATATATATATATTATATATATATATATTTGATTCCCACCAAATAAACCATCCTTTAGTTTAATTATATACCCTAGTCTTTCTTAATTTTCCCAACTTACATGTTTCTTTTCTTTCTCTTCTCTCTCTCTCTTTTTATATCCTTCAAACTTTCACCTTTTCTTTTTACTTCAACTACATGTGGATCAAACATTTAAATTTATAATCTACGGTTTAGAACTCTCCTTCTCC
Source organism: Citrullus mucosospermus (assembly GCA_030954485.1). Taxonomy (NCBI): domain Eukaryota; kingdom Viridiplantae; phylum Streptophyta; class Magnoliopsida; order Cucurbitales; family Cucurbitaceae; genus Citrullus; species Citrullus mucosospermus. The sequence continues at coordinate 8,471,982 of CM062063.1, read as the reverse complement.
ATGATGATATATTGAAAATTTTCCCTCTTCTAGAAACACCATTTGTTATTATATTTAATGTCATGTGTGAGGTGAAACCTACCTACTTGAAACGTAATTAATCTCTTCATACATACACTAAACTAGCTTTGTAATTGTTTTAAATGACAAAACTAGTGAAAATATTTTCAAACATAACAAAATATTATTGTCTACTTGTAGTAAACATTGATAGATGTTTAATTGTCTAAGATTATCAATCATTGTCTATTATTATCAATTATTGATAGATAGTACCATTTTGATATATTTATAAATATTTTGGTTCATTTTGCTATATTTGAAAACAACCATTTTTCTTTTTCTTTTTAATACAATGGTTGGGATGAAAAATAAAACCTTCGGTAAGGAATCCATGTCAATTACCGGTAAACTAAGGGGTTGTTTGGATGCCGTAATGGAATGGGTATGGATTGTAATGTAATCCAAAACTCATGTTTGAATTGAGCATTCGGTTCTGCCCTTGATACCTCATGCATTTCAACACTCCTTTGATTTCCAATAATCCTAATTATATTCCAACTTCCCAAACAACCTCTAGATGTGTTCTAACTCTTTTATATACTTTGATATGGAAACTTTTTCCTAGATGGCAACTAGTTGTTAAATTGAATGCAAATTATATACCATACGTTATCAAAAGGATAATTAAACAGTTAAATTTGCAAATATTAATATGCTAATATGCCAAATTTTTTAATTCTCTCTCTAATATATCATTTATGTAGTCTATCGGTATCGATTGTCCATTTTAATAGTTTATCACTGATAGATTTCTTTAATTGACAAATAATTTTGAAGTCTATCACTTATAGGCTATTTCTATGTTTATCACCAATAGATGTGCATTACATATCGATCATTTTTATGTCTATATCGATCATTTTTATGTCTATTGTTGATAAACAATTTTTATGTGTATCATCGAGGTTATTACTTAGTCCATTAGTGATAATTTTTTTTTATTAATGATAGTCTATTTTTATGTTTATTAAAAACACTATTTTACATGTTAGATAGACTTATGTCTATCACTAATAGAATATTTTCATTTTTATGGGCGATAGACTATTTTTATGCGAATCAATGATATACATCCGGAAGGGAATAATCAAATTAAACTCATAGTAAAAGCATTATTGAACTGTTTTATTTAGAATTAAACAAATTACAAGGATTGGGCAAATAAATATCTTTAACTATTATGTAGATTTTTCTGGCAGGTCCTTTAATCTTCTTGTTCTCCAACTACAACGTTGAATCTCCATATATCATAAGATCTTACTTGCTATAGCTCCAAGACAAGACCAAGTTTTGTGGGAGTCTTTGAAACAAAATCCACCAGAGATTAGAGAAAGAGAATTGTCATGCAATGACTTTTTCATATAGCTTTTTTTTTTTTCTTTTTTTTTTCTCTTTTTTTTTACAGCAATAAGATGGAGACCAACTCTTCAACAAAGAATGCATGCTAATTGTCATTGGACTTTGATTTTCTATTTGGGTTATATCATTAAAATGGTTAAAAGATTGTGAAAAAAAAATATATTTCTAAAAGAAATTCAAGAGATGTGATTATTTTATAAAAAAAATGATTATAACCTTGATATGGAAACTTTTTCTTCCCCTAGAAAAGGCAATTTGTTATTGAATTTAGGCCACTTTTATCTATCAATAATCAAAATTGGTTCAATCGTGATGTGTGTCGTTCATGTGTGAATTGTAATGAACCTCAATCACAAAGAGAATTAGATTTATTTTCACTGCTTACATATACCATCTACCAACATAATTTAATTTCCATCAAGGTCATTTACATTAACACTGGTAATGGAATAAATGTGGTTGTGATTACTATAATTTTCTCTAGATAGAATAAAAAATTACCAGACTTTCGAATTTTTGTAGTTTTAGACTTCCCAATGTTCAACTGCTTTTAGACATTCAAGCGTCGTCTTCTTATCATTCCTTGTTCAAATACTCTTTGTTCATTATCTCTCTTATTTTTTAAGTTTAGTTTTTGGCTTTTTGGTTAAATTTGATCTCATATACAATATTATTGTTCGAATGATACACGTGTCGAATTGATAATCAATATTGGTACCAAATCTATATTTATAATCAATATTGGTATTGACATTGGTCTTTATTGATACTACACATGATTTAAAATAACAGAAAATGTACCAATATCACTCATATTTAGATTAGTAGATATTGATATTATCAATATTCGTAATTGGTACTATACAAATATATTAGTCATTTATATATGGATATTGATATTGATTTTAACCACAAGAAAAAAACCTATGGATGGTAATTGAAATGAGATGGATGACATGTGTGGGCAAAATCTTAAAAAACTTCAAAAGTTCACACAAAAAGAGAAATGAGTCTTACGTAATTATCATTGGTAATCAGATTGGTCACTGTCTGATTTGCATTGCAATTACGAGCCGGAATACAGTTTTTGTCATGGGCCCCGCATACATTAGGATTAGAGAATGTTAGTAAAAACCAAAGAAACGTAATTAATTGGACCACACTTTTCCTATTATATTATCAATGTTTAATTATGATTTCTTGTACAGTAAATGTGGCCTTGATGCAAACTAAATGCATGTTGGGATACATAATTAAAATTCTAGCTTTTGTCTAAATTCATCCAATCAATTTTGTCTTTAGCAAGAAACTGAAGGATTAAATTCACCCAATCAATTGATTTAGTGAATATCAATTAATTTATTGAGCTTACTTATTGAAATAGTTCTGGAACTATTATTTTAAAAGTGAAAATTCTGAGAATAACTTTATTTGTTCAAAAGTTGGGTGGGTAGCTACTTTTCTCTAAAACATCTCCCGAGGAAAAGTAAATCGCAAACGAAAATGTAATAAAATAAAATGAACAAAACCAAATAGGAAACGTAAATAACACCATGGATATATACCAGAGTGAAAATATTCGTGGATATGTCGCTATATTCGTCAATATATTTATAAATAAAAGAGTTGGATATCAATATTAAATATCGTGGTTATCTTCAACATTTTGTACTATTAATATTTGTAAAATACAAAAATGTCATCTATTTGGTCCAATATGAACATCAATACTAGTAAAAATATTCATAACTTAATTTGAAAGTAAAAACAACTTAGTTATTAATCTAAATAAATTTTATAAAATTCATGATTTATAGAAATATACGTGGATAACAATATTTTGTCTATATATAGAAAATTGAAATATCCATATTGATCATCAATGTCAATTTGATCCGGGGAAATATGTAATCTTATTTCAAATAATAAAAGCAAGGGAAACATACAGATATTGTAGTGTTGTACATAATTCCATCATATGATATATATAATCATTATTATTGTTATTTATATTCAAACGACAACTACAGCCATCTTCCTACCTGGGTATGAGCTATTGGAGCTTCATAATTTTGCAGAGGCAGTTGTTTAAAGGCTTCGAGGTCGGGATGTGAGTGAGTTTACATTTTGGATTTAATCGTTCCATCCTGAAAAATATATACAACACAAATCAAGTAAGTTAAATCATAGTTGGCATGACCTTCCATCCAGGAGGTGGAAGGTTTGATCCCACATTCCCATGATAATTGTACTATGAAAAAATCAAAAGTCATTAGTGGCTTGTATAATGAAAGGACTAACTCATGTTATTATATAAAAATAGTAAGAAATGGCTAAAACCAAAGGTGAGTTTTGAAAGATAGTTAAATTTGCGAATGAAAAAAAAAGGGTGTGAGTAATATAAAAGTTTTGAGATAGTGTTTTTGTAACTTGGATAGGAAGAAAGAATTATTCCATGTGATTGTAAATTCCGTGGGGCATAGCTACCGAAATTAATGCAGTCAATTACATCTCACCTAGAAGTTGGTTAAATTTTTTCAGATTGGTCACCTATGGAGAGTTTATTTTCCAAAACAATATAAGTTTCTCATTTGGTCACTGCTGCACCGTGGGCTCAACACAAATGACAAGCTACAAAACAGATACCCTTCTTCTTGCCTCAGTCCAAATTGGTGTATCCTTTGCAAATTGCACAACGAATCAAAGGAGCATCTCTTCATCACCTGTCCCCTCTCCAAAATAATATGGTCAAAGTTCTACAACTATATCGATGCATCAGCTCTCTATCTATCAGACCTTGTCTCCACCTTAAACAGGTTACTCAGCATCAATCCAAACTCCAAGAAAAAAAAAAAACATCACTGGAGGCACTCTTTGGTGTACCTGGTTGGAAAGAAATAACAAAACTTTCCATGGCAAAGACAAATCATAGTTGCAGCTTTGGGAAGACATCATTAACCTTGCTTATTTGTGGTGTACCAAATCCAAAACTTTTTGTAATTATTCTACTTCCAGCATTACTTTGAATTGGGAGGCTTTCCTCTAATGTAACACCTCCCTCTTGAGCTTCTATCTAGCTCGCTTTTTGTACTCATCTTTTATTCCAATGAACTTTTGGTCCTGAGGTATGATGAGGGTGCTAGAGGGGTGTGAACCTAGTTGATATGCCTCTTGCCTTGTATTTTCAAAAAGAAAAAAGTTTGTAATAATTTTTTCTAGTCCATAGTTTTTTCTTCAGTTTGGAGTTTCTCCACGTAAATTCTTGTGTTTCTAGTTTTATTGTTTTTTTTTTTTTTTAATTTCTCTATTATTTTTCTGTTTTTTTCATAATTTAGAAGGGAGGTTTTTCCCAACACTCTAAAACTAGTTTCAGTTTCAATTTCAATTCTCAAAAGGTGTGCAAAAAAGCACTTGTATGTTGTATCATGTTAATCCAACATTATATTAATTGTATATATATAGTAATGCATGTAGTGTGATATGTACATATGTATGTAGTTATGTCGTGTATTCTGTACTGCATTTAGTTTGTCAACTAACAATGTATGTATATATTGAGATCATAATGGATTCACTGTAAAAATAACCCACCCTTATTTGAAAATGTTAAAGATAGAAGAAAAAAGCAAACAAGTCTAAGACAGAAACTCCCAAAAAATAGACATGGTTACATTGTATTTAGTTTGTGTTTCTGTTTGTGTGTGCTTTTGTTAGGAAGCTAAGTATTGCTCGCTAATTAAAATATAGCAATACATTATACAATTGTAAGGGAGAGATTCAAACTTAGACATGAATACATAGATAGTTTTCTAGGGCCCAATTAGATTATAGTAAATTATATATATATATATATATATATATATATGCACACTTGTAGTATAGTCTCTATTTGAGTTTTTTTAAAGAGAAATGAAAGTGGGAACCCAAAAACAAAAAACAAAGAAGAAAAGAAATTACTTGTAGTGAAGAAGAAAATGGTGAAGTAAAATGGCAGTTTCAATCCTGAAAAGTTCATTTCCAGGACAATATAGTTTTCCCATTCCAAAGGGAGTGAATGCTCCTGCTTTTGGTATATAATTCTGCACATAACAAATTACATTTTGTAATTCATATTTTCATAAGAATTTTTCTTTCAATATTTTTTTATCCAGGACCCTGGCCTCATAAATATTTGTAAATTTAAAATAAACAATTTCATGTTCAATATTTGTTTGAACGAATAGATTGGATCACGAAACATACATCCCATCGTGAAGGATCAAATTTTTGTGGATCTGAATAGATTTGAGGGTCCATATGAACAACTCTATGCCATATTGGTATGCTCCATCCTTTTGGTATAATGTAGCCTAAAATAAATTAGCAAAAAAAAAATAATAATAATAAATAATTATTAGGAGTGGCTGTAAACTATATTAGAAAATTTAGATAAAATATGCTATTTAAATAAGTAGCTGAAAGTAGTTGCTAAACACAATAAAAAGTATAATTAAGTTCTTACCTAGCGATTACTCTCAACTTTCAAACTTGCATCTAAATAAGTCTTGAAAACCTATAAGAATGTCTAGTAATTCTTTCGGCTTTCAAATGTTGTGCTTACTGAGTATTTTTAACTATTAGGAGTTATTTGTTTCGTGCGAATCTACAAAATTTTCAAGGAGTGGACATCTGAATTATTATGTTTGTTTTGCAGTAATGTAAGATACCTTGGTATTTGGAGATTCTTGGGTATCCATGCCATTACAAAAGACATCTCGAGAGTTTTGGATTCTCCTAAAACATGGGTTTTCTGGATTTGGGTATTCCATTTTTACTTTTTTAGTCTGTCTTTTCTTTTATATATATATATATATATATAAACCTATATTATGTTATTTAAAAAAATAACAAATAAAATAATACATTTATATTTTAATTAAGAAATAAATTCAAATTAACAAAAACAAATATGTTATATAAGTTCAAATTATATTAGATTAATTTGATGATGGATGGGATATATGATGATGGCGCTAATGGGGAGTTAGCCTAGTTAAGATGTTTGGGTGCACCGATTGATCCCTATTTCTTTGCAGTTTGTTAAAAAAAATTATATTAAATTAACTATAAATTAATAAATAGTCATAAGAGTATTCTATTAAACCGGCTATTGACATAATATTGGAACTAGTTCTTGATTGGATCTATTAAAAGCTTTTTAAAGTTTGGAATCAATCAGATATTACTTTTTCTAACAAAATATGAGAGGAGATAGGATCCAAAAGCGATGCATTCATTCAAAAGAAAGTTATGTACATTAAAGAGATAGACCACAGGAGCTCAATACAAACAAAAGAGATGTATAGACACAAACTTTAAAATTTAGGGATTAAACTTGACATATAATCCAAAATAAGAAATGGAGATATAGAAAATCTCACTAACCATTGATATTTACATTAGCTTTAGCCTGACGAAATGTTTGAGATACAAGGGTAGTTCTTCTCAACGTCTCATTTATTACCTGAAATATATAGCAAATAAAAAATTGGAAACAAGAAAGAAGAAACCAAAACATTATCGAATAGTCTTTGATTTTATAAAAGTTTGTTTTCAAATATATAAAAATGAACCAAAATATTTATAAATATATACAAAAAATGTTTACTGTCTATCTACGACAAACTAGTATCTGTGTATGATAGACACATATAATAGTCTATCCCGATCTATCGTGGTCTATCACAGATAAACTATGATATTTTACTATTATTTATAAATATTGTCAGCAGTTTTGTCATCTAAAATAATTTTTCGTTTATAAATACACAAATTTTAGTTTTGTTTTGAGTACAACAAATTATAGGAGTGGAAGATCGAATCATCGACTATTAAAATGATAAATAGTATTGTATCACTTAAACTATGTTTATATTGACAAATATTATAATTAACCCACATCTATACTTAATTACTTAAAACATGGACAACAACAACGATTCTTTACATACAAACCTTCATAAGGTATGTCATTCGTTTAATTTCACCCAAATTTAATCCTTTATGCGTAGACGACCTTTCTTTTATAATCAACTCTTGTTCTTCCTGTTAAAAAAAAAAAAAAAAAAAAATCTCAATATTTCATCCCAAGATGATAATTATTTGTATTTTACTTTTAATTTTTTAAAATTAAACTGGTAAAGATCACTTGTAAAGTTTTTTTAGGTTATTTTTTACATTTTGGGGATATTTTTTTTCCGAATTTGGTAAAATAATTCAAATATTTATTTCTTATAAAATATAAAAGTTGTTGTAAGGAAATTGTGAAAACAAACACCATATTTAAAAATAAGAAATCAATCAATTATCAAATGAAACTTTAGTGAGGCATAAGTTTTCTTTAAACAAATTTCTTTCAGTAATCACGTCTAAAGTATATTATATTTGTAATTATTTAAAAATATTATTATACATTTAATTATTAAATCTAAAAGTGTTACCTATTGTAATTATCATAATAATTAAGACCATGTTTAGTTTTATTTGCAATCTAGATTCTATTTTATGTTTTTAGATTTACTGTGAGTTTAGAAAATATTTGTTTGACCGACAATCTAGACTTTGTTTCTGAGTTTCAAATTTTGTGATCCAAACCGTTCAAATTCTCAAAACAATATTGTTATGTTTGCAGTGAATCTAGATTTTGAATTTTAAAATTTCAAATGCATAATTATATTTTAAAAAAATAAGTTTGTTTGGAAATATAGTATTTCATGTTATAAACTCAATTAACATTTTAAAAATTAAGATAGGTATATGTAATATATTATAAAATTATATAATATCACAATATAATAATTATACAAGACTGGTTAAGTACAATTACTTTTATGGTCTATAAATCTAGTATCAAACACATTTAGGCTAAGTTTGGCAGTGCATTAGCTGCGTCAAAAAGCCATTTGGAAAAAATCTTAACCGTTTTTTTGTGTTTGGTAAAATAGATTTAAATTAAATATGTTAAAATCACTTTTAAACAAACGTTAATTTCATGTTTAAACTTTAAAAATGATTTCCTACTAGCGTTTAGATTCTTTGGTAGAATTTTTAATTAATACTTAGTTTTCAATTTTATACTTTAAAAAAGTAGATTTATTTTATATATTTATCTATTTCTCACCTAATTAAATCTATTTTTTATTTTCTATGAGTTAAATGCATCATTTTTTTAAAGGAATATATCATATTGATATTTTTTAATAAAACTATTTTCCTTAATATTAAAAACTAATCAATAACGAATAAAATTTATCATACTAAACAATTATTTAAAATTTTAAATTACAAAAAATTATAAAAAAAATTGATTATAAGTCTATTTTAGTTAGTATATCTAAAATAGGATGTTTTTGTATTTATTTACCAAACATTCTAATCTAACCTACTTTTTCAAGTTTAAGTTGAAATTTATCAAACACTATTGTACTTCTTTTCAAAGCTGATTTTTCTAAAAGCACAATTGCCAACTATTATTTTAAAAGCTACAGCTGTCTCAAACGAAGCCTTAAAACAGTTGTTTATAAATTAGAATCCAATTTTTAAATTTACTATGAAATATTGAAACCCCTTTTCCAAATTCCCTACCAAACTGGCCAAAGACTGGAAGGATAGTAATTGCATATATTCCCAACCTTGTTTGATTTTTAAAATCAGAGTTTAAAAAGTATAAATTAATTAAATATATTTTTACTCAATTATTGAATACATAGTCTACAAAATTATATTGTTGAGATATATACCTTTGCCTTTTGAAAAACATGAGGGTGATCTGAAATGTGGATAAGAACCCACATAGCAGCATGGCCTGCAGTATGATTTCCTCCATGAAACACCCAAATTAGCATATCTATAATTGCATTATTACTTAACAACTTTGCCCCATTCTCATCTGTGGCCTCAATCATTGCCTCCATTTGACATAGCTCTTCTCTTCCTTCATTTCTTTCTAATGCTCTTCTCTTACCTTCTATGATTTTATTCAGGATCTCTTCTACCTCTTTCAATGCCTGAGTGAATAGTTTCAAATAATAATAATTATCACTAGTATTTCAAATAACCAATTAAGATCTTTTTAGTACATAAATTCTTTAAGTTATAACAAAGGTTTTACTAGAACTCAAAAATATATGGAAATCTGAATGTCTCAAGTTTAATGAAAGTATTAGTAAAAATGTCAAATGTTGATGACTATTATGAAACGAATTATAGATATAAAAAAGGGTGATTTTCAAATATAACAAAATGAGTTAAAATATTTATAAATATAGCAAACTGTCACTATCTATCGGTCATAGATACTAATAGACTGTTATCATCTATCAGATAGATACTGATAGACTATACTATTTGATAGATAGTGACATTTTGCTATATTTGAAAATATTTTCAATAATTTTATCATTTAAAACAATAAAAATCATTAACAAGTTATTTTACAAATAAGCATTTTACCCTTTCTAAATAAGTTTATAAAACTTATTATTAATACTAGTCATACATCCCGTGATATTTTTGTTAATTTGTGTATGATATAATAAAAATTTTGATTCACTTTCTCACGTGGATCATATGTTGAGTGTCCATGAACAATATAAGAATCAATTGTTATTCCTTTGGTGCTTTTTACTAGAGGAATTGTCAAAAATAGAAATTATTAGAAGCATGTCTACTGTTGTTTGCAAGATTAATTATAACATGTTAAATCATCGATTGATCAAAAAGTTTAATTTGATGGCCGGTGAAGGTAAATTTAATATTACATCATCTAATAACTCTCCCTGATTTGTAGTCTTTTAACAACATTACAAGAATTTAAACACATAACCTCCTAGACTATCTGCTCTTATATCATGTTAAATCACCAATTGACCCAAAAACTTAAGTTGATGAGTGAAGGTAAATTTAATAATACAAATTCAATTAAGTACTTAAGGTGCATTTACCGCATGGAGTCAAGTTGGTAAAAGTTGTTTGTTCAATTTACTTTATTTGTAGAGTTAATATGATCTATGTTTGGGGTGCAGTATCGAGTTGTGCTAAATAAGAAACTCTGTATATAAAGTACTACAGAGTTAAATTATTGAGTCATCAAGTCAGTGGTATTTATAATCAAGAAAAAGTGAAAAATAAATAAATAAGGTTGTGTACCTTGAGTGCTGTGTGGAAAGCAAATCCAGGCAAATCAAAAGGGAAAATGGAGAGGAGTGCAAGATCCATATCACTGAACAATCTCTCGAGTTGTTGCGTGGAATAGCCACTTACTTTAGTCCCCAAGAAAATACGTGCAATGAATTTAAAGTAGAGACTTGTAATTTCATTCAACAACTCTATTGGTTCTCTCATGCTACTCCATTCTTCCAAGCATTTCACCACTTCCTTTTCCATATAATCAACATAATTAGATAAGGCCTCCCCAGAGATTGGAGCTGCCATGAGCGTATGCACTGATTTGTGATCAGCAATCTTCATGGCACAACCACTCCCTACAAATACTTCTGACCATTTTGGATACTTGGGGACGAAGCATTCCTCGTCCAAGTATATGCGTCGGAGTATTTTTGGATCTGTTACGATGATCGATGCCTGCCCAAACAAATGACTTTTGTACATTCCAATTCTTCCATGCCTATATCAACATACTTTCACTTCAAAATTAACATCTATATTCATCTATATATCAATGGATGGGAGACTTTGCGCCACTCATATGTCAACAATCACTATCTCATATAAATAGTTATTAAAATATAGAAAAATTACTATAAATAGAAAAAATATTAAACTATTTACAAATATAGTAAAATTTTACTTTTTATCTGTGATAAACTGCGATAGACCCAAATAGACATCTATCACTTTACCAGATAGACATATATAGATGTCTATCTAGGTCTATCGTGGTCTATCACAAATTGATGTGAGGAATGAGAGGAAGGAAAGGAGATGTAAAAGGAAAGATAAAGAAAAATTAACCAAGAAAAAATTAGGGCAACTGCAAATATATCTCTAAATTATTGCAGATATAGCATAATGCAAAATCTAGATATTGCTCTTGGAGTCTATCACTGATAGACTATATTGCTAATGAGAATCTATTAACGATAAAGTTTATCATTGATAGATCATTTTGTGATATTTACAATTCTTTAAAAATGTTGCTATGCACTTAAATATATATGATACCAAATGCAGACAACTTTAAAGATAAAATGGTTGAGCTAGAAAACTCAATGACCCAAATGCAATTTTAGCCAAACTTCAAGTACACCAAAAGTGTATTTTTTTTCCCCCCTTGTATAATAATAAGATTCATAAAAATTTATAATTAGTCAACGTAACTCTCTCCTTTCTTTGACATATGAAAATATTGTGTCTCTCAATAATCCATATATATAAATCAAAAGCATTAATTTTAATAGAATGAGGGAGAGAAAAGAGAGATACTTGGAAATAAGATGATTAATGAAAGAATCAGGATCATGGCTTGATTTAGAAGAATTGGTAAACAACAAGGAAGAGCCTATAAGAGGCCATCCCATATCACCCGGAGGAAGAGCTTGGTACACCTTCCTTCCCAACTTAACAAAATTCCATACTTCGTTGAATTTCCTTATAAACACAAACACAACCATATAAAACCCTAAAACAGCGTCAATAATAACTATTAAAATATCATAATTGAGTTCCATTGTGTTCTTTTCTTTCTACTGCGCATCTCCTAAGCTGCACACACCACCAGTATTTATGGTTGTTAATAAACACCTCTTAAGCCACAATCACATCTGTATTCATGTGTATTAATGGTGTTAATCAATAAACTTTTGTAGGGCAGAGATCGGATAGGAAGAATTTTTTTTATTCGGATGTAGTGAAAGAAAGTGAAACAATTTTTGAATGTTGAAATATAAAAAGTGGATTTAATTATGTAGATTAAATTCATGGTTGAAAACGGATTGAAACCATCAAATTAGACGATAAGTTAAATTTGTAGCTTCTTCTCAATTGAGTTAAATTTTGATAAATGTTTTAATTTTGTATTTATTTGATTTGATTTTTTATTTTTTTATTTTGAAGAGTTATTAAGTGTTAGCCTATAAAGAGCAATTTTTTTCTTCATTTTGAATCTCATTACAATTTGAAGAATTCCCTCATTTTTTTCTTATGATTTTCAATTATGTTGAGAGCAAGTATCCAAGTTTTGTCATACCCTAGTAATTCAAGGTTACTGTTTTATCAGATTAATCATTGTATCCTGTTGAGATGATTGTTGTAGTCTACTTCTATTCCGTTCAAAGTGAATAATTATCTTTAGGATAATGCTTCAGAAGCGTGTCTTGACTATGATTGACACTTCTACAAGATTTTGAGGTTTTAAGTTGTTTCAATTTCTAAGATTTGTTATGCTATATAGCTCATTTTTGAATTTGAACAGTATTATTGTGTACAACATATGTACTTTAATTACTATATCTAGTTGAAGTGTAATAAATTTGTTAGTATATTCAGCTCTTATACATCATTTCTCCCAACAAATTCAACCTATGAGGGGGGTGATTCGACCCTTTGATCCTTGTTTGAGAGTATATATGATGTTATTTTTACTTTAAACAATTGAGTAATTAAGTAGTACTTAAAACAAATTTGAATAATAGTTACCCTAAACCTTGATTACTTAAATGAATGAATCTCTATGCTAAATTATTTTAACTAATTAAATTTAATTAAATAACACAATTTAACTTATTCATGAATTAATATTTTGATTAAATGCTTTATTAATTAGTTTAATAAATTATAATCAATCATCATGAATTATTAAGTATATGTTAATTAATCAATATTTCCTTTTATAACTAATATTAATTCATTTTTTAAATTTTTTTTCAAATATAGCAAATGAGTTAAAATATTTACAAATATAACAAAATATCACAGTTTATCAATGATAAACAGTGATAGACCTTGATAGACAACTATCATCTATCGTTGTCTATCACTAATAGACAATAACATATTTTGGTATATTTGAAAATAGGTTTAGCAGTTTTGTGATTTAAAACAGTTACCTTTTTAAAAATGTATATATATATTCATTCATTCATTGCATAATTTTATTGAATATAAATTTTATTTAAGTATATTAACTAGTCTTAATTAACGAGTGTAAATTAAATGTTGTCAATCTCGATAGCTCAATAGATACCTGAAGTCAAGAGGAGTTTGAGGTTCAAAACAACCCCACCATTTGTTGAACTATAAAACTGATTAAATATTATAAACAAATATAACCCAAATAAAGTAAGATACGGAAAATAAGGAAAAAATAATAATAAGGAAGAAGATGAAATGAAGAGGACTTTTTTTTTTTTTTACAAGAAACAAGGGAGGTTTCATTGATGCGAGAAATGAACAAGTTAGGATAGGCTAGCTAGAGGAAAGCCTTCCAATTCCAATTTAAATCTAAAGAGCCTATTGTTTTCTTTCCAACCAGATAAACCACAAGCCTGCATCAATAAAATTACTCCATAAAATATTCTTTGTAGAGTTTAGTTGAAAAGCAGCGAAAATTTCCATAATGATTATCAATGATTGAGGAAAGGCAGGGGTAGTGGATACTAATCCCATCGTACTAGGGTCGTTCGAAGTGCCATATAACAAATTTAAGGTATTCTAACATACACAATGTTTATTTACTTGAATTTTTGGATGAATGAAACATCGCTATTGGATCTGGGGTATAATGAGCTTGCTAGGGTTGTGTCAACTTAGTTAAAATATTCCAGTGCACCTCCTGATCCACTTTTCCTTAGTAGGTTGTAAAAAGAAAAAACTACTTTTTTTAGTTTTTAAAATTTGACTTAGTCTTTAAACACATTGCAAAAAAAATAGATAATTAACAAGAAATTTAGAGATGAAAGAAGTGTTTATAGACTTGATTTTCAAAAACTAAAAATCACTAACCAAATGGTTATCATATGAAACCTTGGCTTTTTGTTTTTGGATTTTGAAAAGAGCTTACAAACACTCGTTCCACCTCTAAATTCTTTGTTTTGTTATCAAACTTCTACTAATGTTTTAAAAAGCAAAACATATTAATAGTAGAGTATATCAGTGATAGCCCATATCACTAATAAGAGTCTATCATTGATAGATTTTGTTATATTTGCAATTTTTTTTTAAATGGTACTATACCCTTAATTATTTTTCCTAAAAGTGGTACTCAATGCAATTATCATTTTTAAAAACTAAATAGTTACCGAATAGAGTCTTAATTTATTTATTTATTTTTCTTCCCAATTACTGTTTGATAGTATATATGAAGAAAGACATAAGCCAATAGAACGATTTAAATTGAAAGTTTCCCCATCTTTCTCTCTTGGTCTGTCTTTTTTGTTTGGAGTTTTATCACTTTATCTGTTATTTTTTCTCCTACTCTCTCTCTCTATCTCTCTCTTTAATTGTTTCTCCTTCTTTCTCTCCTCATCAAATGCCTCCATCTTCTTCTCCTCGCTCTCTATTTCTTTATATAAAGTTTTAACATACAAACTTGAGGTGAAGCTTTTCTTTTCCTTTGTTCTTGTTTGACACAAAAGTTCTTATATAATGTTATATTCATCTACAACAAAACAAAACAACCCAAAACAAAGCAGAGACTTACCAACTTTGGCA
The DNA here is from genome assembly GCA_030954485.1 of Citrullus mucosospermus. Lineage (NCBI taxonomy): Eukaryota > Viridiplantae > Streptophyta > Magnoliopsida > Cucurbitales > Cucurbitaceae > Citrullus > Citrullus mucosospermus. Next base: position 8,456,853 of record CM062063.1, on the reverse strand, counting down.
CTCTTCAAACACCTAGGTAATTCAAAAATACTCTGTTGTTCTCATTTATCTTTACATTTTTTAATTAAGTTCATATATAAAGTGGAAGATTCAAATCTCAAACCATTTATGTTGACATATTTGAAGTTACTTTTGACAAAGAATTTTTGTATGAAGCATATACTTTCATATTTCAACTTAATTTTTTCTATATGTATTGTTTCTAGGGACCTAGCATAGAAACATGTTATCATTTATATACTTACTTGGATAGTATAGTTGATATAACTCACATATGAAGAAATGTCTGAAATGTGTGAGTTTTAAAATAGATTTGAATTTTATTACAGTAGTTACAAAGAAAAAAAATTAATGACAATGAATAAAATAAAGAAAAATTATTATAAATAGAAAAAATACGAAACTATTCAAAAATATAGCAAAAATTTTCACTTTTTATATGTGATAGATAGTGATAGACCCATATAGACATCTATTATATCTATCTAGGTTTATTGTGGTCGATTACAGATAGAAAGTGAAATTTTACAATATTTGTAATTATTTTCAACAATTTTCTATTATTGAAAACATCCATAACATAAATAATATATTCATATTTCATGTGATTGAAAAATATTTAAAAGATATGAGGTTGAGATATAACACGTGAAAAGTTTAAACATGAATAAAAATTTGTAAAAGTTTGGGACTCACACATCAAAGTCAACTTGGCTCTATAACAATTGACAAGATCTTCCTTTCTAAAGGTCAAAAGTTTGATCCCCTACCATGTAATGTTTTATTAAAAATAAAATTAAACCACGTGGATAGAATAGTTCAAGTTTAATAATAATTTTTAATTTCAAATTTCTTAATAATTTTTAATCAATACTATTTAATCTAAATATCATATATCAATAACTTTTAAACATTATATTTATATATATGATAATTATAAATTTATTCCCTAAATTTAAATTTTGAATTTAATAGATTCCTTAAACTTTACATATGTTTAATATGCTTCTAAGTTTCAACTTTATGTCTAATAAGTCCTTCAACTTTAAAAATCTCTAATAGATTTATAAACTCTTAATTTTGTAATCAATAGGTGTGACATATATTGATTCACCTATCGATTACAAACTTAATAGTTTATAAATAGGTGTGACATATATCAAACTTCCTCTCTAGCTTTGATTGTACTTATTGACTCTTCCCTTTTTGGATGAATACAATATTTTGGTTCGGGAGTATGATGAGGGTCTTAAGGATGTGTCAACTTAGTTGAGATGTCCCAGTGCATCTCTTGATCCCCTTCCTTTAGTATCTTGTTCAAAAGAAAACAAAAGACATAACATTCAAACTTCTTAAAATGTAACTATTTATTAGATAAATTTTATTGTTGTGTCTAATTTAATACTAAATTTTCAATTTTATATATCTAGTAAATAAATAGATTTGAAAATAAGACTTATTAAACACAATTTTAAATTTTATATCTAATAAAAATTTAATTTTTAATAATTTCGAATATATCATAGACTTTTAAGATAAATAATTCGTTAGGATCCGTTAGATACAAAATGAAATTTTAGTGACATATCACACACTTTTAAAGTTTGGAGACAGGGATTAACACAGAGTTGGAAGTTATTATGTGTGTGTCAATTTAGTTGAGATATCTCAGTATACTCCCCAATCCCTCTATCTTTAGTATCTTGTTGAGAAAAAAAAAAATTAAAAGTTCAAACTAAACTTATAATTTAATCTTATATAAAAAAAGGTGCCCCTCTTAATTAAAATGTTAAATTTGTCACTAGGTGTGTAACTTGACTTTTTCTTAGTTGTTCAACATCAAGTCAGAAGATAGAAACTGTAGTAGAAAACAAAATTTCTAAGAACAATAATTCTTTTGTGGTGGCCTTCAAGGTCTTCTTCTAGTTAGCCCCCACTGTTTTCTCATTGTTTTCCCCAAGAATGGGAAAAACAGAGTAGAACTTATAACAAAATTTCTCACTCCTTGAACCTAATCAAATTAGGAATTGTTTACTTAGACCACTTCTATAGATACTACTTATGTGTATAACAACATTTTAAAAGAATTACAAATATAGCAAAATCTATTGGTGATAAACCTTATTACTGATAGACTCCTACCCAACGATATGGTTTATCATTGATAGCTTCTACCAACGATATGGTCTATTAGTGATAGACTCGTCTATCACTAATAGACATTGAAAGCAGAACCTAAATTTTGTTATATTTGCATTTTCTTTTGCATTGTACTATATCTGTAAATACTTTCGACTTGATTACTATATTTGCAGTTTTCTATTAAATTTATCATAATCAATCTACTTAAGCATGAGTTCCAATCCTATAATTTCTTTTTCTCTCAAATTAATATTGATTTTTACTTATTGGGTTTTCTAGAAATTTTTAAGCCTACAAATAAGACGGCATGTTGAAGTATTGATATCTACTAGAAAGATTAAAAAGACATCAAAGCAACCTTTCTCTTTTTATTATTTTTTTCTTTCTTTTTTACTTCTTTTATTTTTTTGAAAACAAGTAACCAAAATAATTAAAAAGCTGACAAAATTATTGATTAAACTAATGGAATAATTGCAAGTTGCAAGAGCGAGTTTAGTTCAATGGTAATTGACATAATCTTTCTCCTTAGAGATTGAAGGACGATCCTCTGTCCTAGCAATCGTTGTTATCCAAAAAAAAAAAAAAAAGTACAAACTGCAAACAATAAGATTTGATATGTTGTCGATTATAATCTGAAAACATACATATGGATAATACACTTTATATTGTTTAATTATATCTCAGTAACATTTGATTTCAATCTCTATGATTTGGCCAAATCGTTGCAATATTGACTTGTTTTTCTCCCTTCATGGCTTTGTTTGTGCCGATAATTAAAGGTAATCACTCCCAAAACAAAAATCCAACCATATTAGAGATTAGGAAAACCAATCAAAAGGATCTGATTTAGTGGGGAAAAGAATTATTATTTAGATGGCATAATGGAAAATGGATCAAAACAAAAGAATTTGAATTCAAAATATTTTTCAAAACCCACCATTAATTTGTAAATCCATTAAAATAGTTTTCCATACAGAGATAATCCATCAATCTCAAACACATTCTTGTGTATAAACCAAGCTCTCTGAACTTGTGCTAATTGCAGCATCCTCCAAATTAAACACTACACAATGAGCGGTATCTCTTTCAAGAACCAACTTTTGGTCTTCTTGTTCATCTCGACCTTGGCCTTGGCTCGCTCGAAACCGTTGAGCGCATGGGAGATCCACATCAAGAATGGATTGAGCAATGGGCAAGCACTGTTCGTGCATTGCAAATCGAAAGACTCCGACTTGGGCGAGCAAACCCTTAGCACCGGGGCTGAGTTCAAGTGGAACTTCAAAGTGAACATTTGGGATACGACATTGTTCTGGTGTTACTTACGTAAGCCGAACGGGCATGAAATGACGTTCGACGCTTTTTGGGTCGAGAAGAAGACTAAGTGGTTGCGTGTCAAATGCAATGATCATATTTGCAATTGGACTGCGGAAGACAATGGAATTTACCTCAAAGATAATAGTTCAAATGAAGATGAGTTCATTCGTTATTGGAAATTTCCAGCAAACTAAGTAGAAAATGTGATGCTCATTTCTTATGTTCTTTTAAGTGCTCGAATTTTTGCTTTTTACAATAAATTTTGATATGTTCTACAACTTTTACCTCTTGCTTTTTGTTTATTTCTTTGTATAGTGTACGTTTAGAAACTAGAGCATAAAAAAATTGACTAAAATATTTACAAATATAGCAAATTTTTACTTTTTATATGCAATGGACTACTATCTATGTCTATCTATATCATGATAGAAAAAAATTAAGTTATATTTCCACATCTTTTTTTTAATTTTGTTTTAAAAAAAAGAATCATATTAAACTTAAACATCTAAGGGCTACAGGATATGAAAAATAAAATGATGCAAAGAAGGACAACCATATTTACAAAATTTCATCTTCAATGCTTTCCCTAGTGGTTCTCTTTGTGGATCGTGATATTCTCTAGCTTTCTTTTTTTCTTTTTTTTTTTTCATAAGAAAAATAAAAGGGCCAATTTTTTAATTTACTAGATTTAGCCAAATAATTATGAAACCCATTTTCATTTCCTTATTTAACAAAAAAAAAACCGATAATAACGAAGAAAAAAATCATAAAACACCTTTCTGGAGTGATATGATTGTATTTAAAAGTATAAAATTAAATATTAAATTAATTTTGAGTGATTAAAGACGTGTTTTGAATTCATTTTAAACATGCACGTTCATCCTTTTCATTTACTTCAATCAAACACACACTAGAGTAGAGATTGAAGAAAGAAACACAACTAATGGCCATGTTCATATAAGTAATATTCATTTTATTGCATATAATTAATTAAGTAAGCAAATAATATTCTAAAAGGTCTCATACATTATTCCCTCTTCCATTCATGAATTCTTTCTTCAATTCCATCAGGAATATTTCTCAAGTAAATTCCATCATCTTTAGCAGTCCAAAAACAAGTTCCTTGTAAAGTGCACCTATAATGAAGCCAATAATGCTGAGTTTCATGCCAAAACACCTCGAAAGAGGCAAAGCTGCCATTTGGTTTCTTCATAAAACACCAAAACAAAGTTGTTCCCCAAACATTTTCCTTGAAACTCCATTGAATCTCAGCACCATGTTCAATATATTGTTCTCCAATATCAGTATCTCTTGATTTACAATGCACAAGTAATTTCCCACTGCTCAGCTCATTAATCACATGAACGTGCCATTTATCGACGTACGCTGGAGGAAGAACCGCTCCCACAAATAAATTTTGGTGATGAACAACCACCAATAATACACTCATTAACACAACCAAATAACTCAAACTTCTACCCATTTTCCCTTTGTTTTGTTATTGAGATATTGGGACATGAATGTATATTCTATATATATAATTTTCTCAATTTTGCAAGCAAAGGAAACAATTTAATTTCTTACCTTCTATTTTCACTAATTAACCTTTTTTATCACTTGGAAAATTATGGTGTTGGATTGAATTCATTCAAAAATTATGAACGTTTCAGCAATAATCAATTCAAAATGTTCAGTTATAGTAACATATTTATAGATTTACTGTCATTTGATAGAGTCTATGCATCTTGATCTAGCCATGTTTACTACACATCGGTTACGGTTACGGTTATATATATATATATATATATATATATATTTTTTTTTTTTTCTCCTCTCTTTATTTTAATTGAAATAAATTTAAATTATGTGGATTTTTCTCTTTTATAAATTCGTACATAAATATTTTTAATAAGAGTTGTTTTCTAGTATAGAAAAATGAATCAAGATATTTATAAACATAGTAAAATTTTACTGTTTATCTATGATAGACCGTGATATTTTGCTATTATTTGTAAATATTTTTAGCAATTTTGTCATTTAAAATAATTTTCTTATTTTAAAAAAATAATAACTTGTATTATTCATTAAATCACTATACTAAAACTTTTGATTCATACGGTTGTTGCATAAATCATGCAACCGATTGAGAAGAAAAAAAATGCGTTTCTTCTTATTTGGAGTTTTGTGATCTAATCTATTCATGTACTATTAGACATATATGAATTTTTAAAGCTAATAGTTATTTGATATAATACTATGTTAGAGAAGAAATGAGTATGTATTTTAGGGGCAGAATAGGAAAAAAAAACATTTTAAAATGCTAAATTTAACCATTATTTTTTGAAAGTTGTAAATATAGGAAAAAACCATCATATTTAATTATTTTTTATTATTCTAATTTTACCCACTTTAATGTATCAACATGTATGTTAGTTGTATGTTTGATATACCTTATATTTTAAGTATTAGTTAATTGATATATATTATATTCTGTATATATATCAACTAATATATTTTATATTTAGTTTATCGGTCAATTATACAATTGATATACCAAATTTATCTTGTCAATAAATGCTCATGTTTTTGTTATTCTCGATGAACTTAATTTGAATCTTTGTTCATTTGTCAAGAGTATTGTTTTTTTAGTACTTTATCACAAGTTTATAATGTTTCAATTCGTAATTTAGTTGATAACTATTCAAAAAGTATGATGATAAAGTAAGGATACACCCATGGTACATGTGAAATTGAATTTTGAATGGGTGTTGACCTACTACTAATATATACTTGAAGAAATGTATTTAAAAAGTATTGATATACTAATAATGATACACCAATGTTATAGTCTACATGAATTTTGAATTAATATTGATATATACTACTAATACATCTATGTTATTATACTTGATATTGAATTTGGAATCAACATTGATATACTATGCATACACCAATATTATTCTTGAAAATGAATGTAGAATGATTGATGTCATACTATTGATATGCCAATGGTATACTTGAGATGAAATTTGTAATGACGGTTGATATACTATTTGATACTCTATAAATTTTGAAGGTGTGGTGAATGGTGATAAACTACCAATGTAATACTTTTTTTTTTTTTTTAAACAATATTCACAAAGCAAGAGGGATCAAGGGAGGAACCGAGACATTTCAATTGAGTTGACACTTCTTTAGCACCTTCATCACGCTCCAAGACCAAAAGTGGTCTTCATTGATGAAAGAAATAGTACAAAGCTAGAGCTAAAGAGAAGCTCAGGACCAATGTAATACTTAGTAATTACATTTTGAACAAATGATAATATATGTTATTGATACACACCTAATAATATACTTGAAATGCATTTTGAATTAGTTCTAAAATATAATTGAAATACCAATGTTATGTTATACTTTTAGTATATCATTTTGAAAAGTATACTAACTTGGTAAATCAACAATATCATAGATATGCTTTTTCTTTCCCTAAATCAAGTATATTAGTCAACTGAAATATATAAAATATGAAGTTTATGCATTATACATTGATATCCCAAAGTAAATGTAACTTACATGTCATCAAAATCATATCAAATTTTAAAAAAATAGAACAAATTAAATGGATATTTGGGAGTGATTTTAAAATCGTCAAAATCACTTTTGTCATTTTTAAAATCACTCGAAAACACATCTTTAATCACTCAAAATTAATTTAGTTTTCAAGTTTACACTTTTATGCAATTTTTGTATCATAAAAATTAGTTTTTAAGGATTAAAAACATGTTTCACACTATACTTTTGAAAATGACAAGAGTGATTTTAGCCATTTTAAAATCATTACCAAACATGCCCTAAATGATATACTTTATATTTGATATACAATACAATTAATACAACTAAAACATACCATCAAAATTAGATAAAATGAAACTGGAAACTAAATCAGGCTATCAAAATCAATCTAATCAAAGGGATAGAACTCCATATAATTAAAAAATATTATTAATAATAATAACCAACTTCCACCCTAACACAGTTAAAAATATACCTTTATATTAATTTTTCATGTGTAGTTAAAGAAAGGAAATACAACTGGATGTGGGTAAGGAGGAACTTTGTATTAATCAAATAAACTGTCTTATATTTTGGTGCATAATTATGCCCACTTATGAACCAAAACATCTCTATTAACAGGATTATCCCTCAAATAGATTCCATCATCTTTAGCGGTCCAAATGCAATTGTTTTTATAACATCTATAAAACAGCCAAATCGATTGCTTCTCAACCCAAAATGCCTCGAATGACATAGATTCTGCATTTGGCTTCCGCAAGTAACACCAAAACAATGTTGTATTCCAAATATTTACTGTAAAACTCCAATTGAATTCAGTCCCAACGCTAAGGTTTTTTTCGCCTAAATCATCGTCTTTGGATTTGCAGTGAACAAGCAAGTTTTGGCCATTGGTTAGCCCATTCACAATGTGGATGTCCCATTTTTGCAGTACCGCACCCTTGGTTGGCCTAATTATTGCCAATGACAACATAAACAAGAAACAAAATACCAAAAACTGCTTTTTCATGGATGCCATCATCTCCGTTTACTTGAGATAGTGCAATTGGAAAAACACTTTGGTTATAGGGCTTATAAACAGGGATGTGCAGTGCAATGGATATATCCAAAGCCCATGCGTAATAAATTCTTTGCATGATGTGGCAATATCAATGCTGTCCGTTTCAGTAGAATTTGAGTGAGTTATAAATTAATAAGTTACTTAATTAAGGCTCTAATTATTATTTAATTCTCATACATAGTCATGAGTCTTTTTGTAAAGAAGTCTCGAAACAATTGATTTATAACAGCATTTAATTTGTGGCTATTTAAGAAAATTCGTTGGGACTTATTTTTGGTAATTAATATACAATAAAAACGGTCGTTGTAGTAAATAATTGTTAAGTTGAATATGAAGTTAATTTTACAAGTAAATTTATCATCAATGTATTTCATGTTATAATATACTTTTAATCTATTATGTTGTAATTATCATTGGTTTGATCTTTACATGGAAAATGAATTAAGTACATAGTATATAGCATGAACAAGTATATAGTTATTGATCATATAATAATACAATAATATTAGGGCTTCTTACAGATTTGACAAAATAAGTTTAAAAAATTAGGCCCATAGCCCAGACTTATTGTTTTTGCAAAAATAGCAAAAAAAGCTCAACCCACGTAATACACCTGATACATCTAATACACTTGATACCTCTGATATACTATTGATATACACTTGATACACTACTGATATACATTTGATATGCTTGATACACGTGTATCTTTGATACATTTGATACACTATTAGTATAAGTCTGATACACACTACTTATATACACTTACTACACTATTGATAAACACTTAATACACACTTAATACACTATTGATAGACACTGATACATTTGATATACTATTGATATACAATTGAAAATGATTAGTTATTTAATTATAAAAAAATCATAAAAATAATTTTTTTAATAAATACTTTTTTCTCTAGTTATTCCAAACACAACCAAATTGTCAATGTGAATATACTAATACTAAACCGAGTGTTAGTGAGTTTAGGTTGAATCTCCCCAGCTTATTGTACATTTGTACTTAAAAATGAAAGAAACAAACTCATTTTAAAATTAAAAAAAAATAAAGTGAGTAATAACTCATATTGCTACAACAAAAAATACAAAAAGTATACAAATCAATAGAAAAAAATACACAACTGATATACTTTAAATGTGGTATATTAGTTGACTGATATACCAAAAAACGTAGATCAAAATTGGAATACGGAATAAACGAAAGTTTAAATTTAAGAATTTTGCCATATCTACAATTTTTCATAGGTTAAAGACACACCCCTAATTATACATTTTAGATTTGTCACCCATTGCAAATTCCCGTAATATTAACCAAGTTATTGTGTATGGTTGCAAATTCCCGTAATATTAACCAAGTTATTGTGTATGGTTACTTTACATGATATTATAGTTTTGTCTAAAGTTGAAAAATCCATATCAAACCATTGTTTTTTTTTTTTTTAAAAAAAAAAAAAAAAACTATAGTTTCGGAAATTTGCAATAATACAGGTCACCAAAAACATAAGGTTATTTGCAAATTTAGCCATGACTTTCTAAGTAATTTTGAAAGATCGACAAAAGTTTTAAATCTGACGTCTATATTTTTTATTATTCAAATTTAACCACCATTTTTTTTTTTTGTCTTTTTTTTTTTTTTGAAAAAGGTACGAATAGAGTAAGTAGGTGCACTTGAATATATTCACTAGGTGGACACATTCTTAGCACTCTCATCATTCCCATTCATATCACATTTGTAGGTTACGAAAGGACCAAAATATTGTTGTGGACATTCAATCGATTAAGTAATATTTATATTCACGATCAAGCACTTAAACTAACAAGTAGTATCAGTAGCAAGATCGCAAGATCGAGTTGAACCATAGGGAGCCTTAGATAAAATCTCTCTAAGCTAAATTCATCTTTAGAAAGTAGTAAAAACGAGGGTTTTGGGTTTTAGTTGACAGGAAAACTAAATGCAAGAATTTAAATTGCATAAAGTAAGATAGATTGAGAGAGAGAGAAAGCGACACACAAGATTACCTTCACCGATTAGGAGACCTGAGGCTATTTATGGATTAACTCATCGATTTATCATGCACTGGTTCATGGATTTTCTAATTATCAAGCCTAATCGAATGTCTGGAAAACTTAGACAAACTCCCTAGGAAAAACCAACGCAAATGTTAATTCCTAAATTAACTAAGTAATGTCATACAAGTTTATTTACTTAGCTAATCGCATTAAACTCTTAGATCGATTAGAACAACAAATTAAATTGAACATTATATTAAATTGTGGCATATCAATGATCACTCATACAATCGAAATTGGACAAAAATTGAGAGAAAAAAGAAGTGATAGTTTTGGCAATTGTTCTTGCATTCTTGTATGGTCAATTTTCATCTGGGATGGAGGGATGATTATTCTAATAGAGTGGAAAAAAAATTAAATATTTGTTATATTTGACATATTTATTTTGTGTGACATTTACAAATTTCACAACCAATTATCCTCTTAATTACATATTGAAAACACATATAGTTTTCATTTGCATTGAATTTTTAATAACTAATTGCCTTTTCTAAGGGAGGAGAAAGTTTCCGTATCAAGGTTATAATCATTATACGCTATTCACATCTCTTAAATTTCTTTGAGAAATCTTTTGACAATCTTTTAACCATTTTAATGATGCACAACCCATATTAAGAAAATTAATGTGAGCGTTACATTTCACATTATTGATCATATTATCCTTGGATGTATATTTCACATTATTATCGTATTATCTTTGAATTGTTTGACAAACGATATTTTTTATTGTATGATTAGCTGCGATAGATTTATACTTCGTTCAGTCACTAAGTAGCAAAGGTTGAATTAACTTGTAAATTGTGAGTTGACCACTAATGAGCACTATTTAATCAACATAGAAAAGATCCACATTGAATTTCTATGTTAGCATTACTAGTTGGACGTTCATTCTAGTGTAATCCCTAAGAACTTAGAGGGTGTTTGGGGTGCTGGATTGTAATCAGGATTACTGGGAATCTGATTACGATAGATTTTGTTGTCTGGAATTGGAATACATTGGAATCTGATTACGGTGTTTGGGGTGCTGGATTGGATTGGCTGGGTTTCTGATTACAGTGTTTGGATTGCAGGCTTGGGTTTGGGTTGGGTTTGGCTGTTTTTTTTCTTTTAATATTATTATGGCTGTTTTTTTTCCTACATCTATTTTAAGCATCATATAAGTTGAAATTTATCGGTTCATACTATAGAAAATTAAACTATCATAGTATATTATAATTTTGATTTTTTGGTTTTTAGATATTATTTTTGACTGTTTTTATTTTTTTAATATTATTCTCAGTAATTCTTGATTTTTCTAGCTTTATTTTAAGCATCATATATTTTGATCTATATCTGTTCATACCATAGAAAATGACACTATCATACTATATTATAATTTTGATTTTTTTTTCTTTTTAAATAGTATTTTGACTTTTTTTCTTTTTTTAAATATTATTTCCACTTTTTTTTTTACATCTTTTTAACCTTCATGTATTTTGAATTTTATTTGTTCATACTATACAAAATTAAACTATCATTCTATAAGACTGATTTTGATTTTTTTTTCTTTTTAAATATTATTTCAAATTATCATGCTATATTATAATGTTGACTACTTTTCTTGAAGTATTATTTCGACTTTTTTTTTTTTTAACATCTATTTCAACTATCACAGTATATTAGAATTAAAAGTAAAATAATGTTAGTATATAATAAAAGGACAACGATATAAAATTAAAGTTGGAAAAAAGTACACATAATTCAAATTAAAGATAAGGTTCCTTAATCATAAATAACTTGAAATTAAAAATTGAAGGGAGAAAAAACAGAGTCATGGTGCTGGATCCAGTGGTCGCCCGAGGACTTGCATGCAATAGTCGTACTTCCACTGTGGTGGGAAGTCCACAAAGTGGCTTAACAGCATTGGATCTGCAAGCAATGACCGTGCAACAGTCAATCCATCCTGTACTGACAGACCAGGAATGGATTGCAGCTCGGCGTATAGTTCTTGACGACGACGCCTTGCCAGATCCTCGTTCATGACAGGCCACTGTGCAATGCCGTCAATAGACTTCGTCAGAAGTTGGAATCTCTCACGAACCACCTCGTTGTACTCTCCAATCGATGAACTTCTGGACCTCCTACTCCTTGATGGCAAGCTACTCCCAGACCCTCTACCGCTGGGGGTAGTCGAATAGTCCTCTGACGGGGGCGAGCTAGCAAAAGGTGGATCAGGAATATAGAAGTTCTCAAAGTCCGGGGACTGGTTGTTCAGGATGTCCTCGTTCTCCTCTTCCGTAACAGGTTCAGATCCGACCTCTGCAGTGGTGGTTGCATGACTCCCTGTGGCTCTGTCTTTGCCGAATACGATGGCCAAGTCATCATAGTATGGAAATGACTTATGGCGTAGTCCTTTTGCACTCGAATGACTCTGTTAAAGGTGGCTTGTGTTATGTTATGACCTATACAAATTTAAACGAAGAAGAAATAAATAAAACATGTAATTAAATTACCTTGACCCATGCGTCAAATATCTCCGCCTCACAGTCAATACATTTGCGCTCCGCATTCCACCCAAACCCACTACAGCCTGGGCCCAACATTTCAGCGATCGCGCTATACTGTCTCTTCAATATCCTGACCCTTGACTCCAGATGTGGGCTGACCTGTATGGAACACCCTGGTACCTTCTGCTGCATCATCCGTAGTATGTTTGATAGGAATCCAAGTCGGAAAGTCCCGTTATCAGCTTGCCAGTGTCCAGACTGCACACACTGGACCAAACACTCCACGAGGATTCTATCCTCCTCATCCATCCATACATGTTTAGCGGCTCTTGCTCGTGACCCGGATGCTTCCATCTGAAATTGAATTTGTCAACACATGCAAGATATAACATTGCGAAAAGAATGTGGGTAATCAATCCATACACACTATAACATTGAAATATTCACATATGTTATACAAAAAATTGTAAAGCGTACACGTCGGGCACCAACAAAATACTTTATACAGAAAAAAAAAATTCAATTCCAATCTTCTACAAAAAAAAAAAAAAAAGAATGCATAGAATTTCCCAAGGGCGTCTTTAATTTGCATTCCATTCAGCCCACATCTGATTTGCCATATTATCCCTCCATGCAGTGAATGCATCAAATGTCTCCACAAATTCGATATTCTCATTGTCTATTGGTATTGGTCCCCCCTAACTTCCCTTTCCTTCGTCGAGTAAGTAATTTGGTCCCATTTCTCGAATTATTAAATTGTGCAGGAGACAACATGCATGTATGGTCTTGCACTGCACATCAACCGGGTAGTATGATTTTCCTCCCATCGACCTTTCACCATCCCGAACGCTCTCTCAATAACATTCCGGGCAGATGAATGTCTCATATTGAAAAGCTCCTTAGGGCTTGTTGGCGGGTTCCCTCTACGCCACTCAGTCAAATGGTATCTTTGTCCCCGATAAGGAGCCAAAAATCCCTCAGCGTTTGGATAACCGGCGTCGCATAGATAGTAGTATCCTGCGAAATTGGGCCAAGTTATCACTTGTCGAATATTTATTTTTTCGTACCCAAGGGTATACCGATATCTACAAACTAACCCCTTGGGACTTTCAATCCAGTTGGCCTGGAAACTGCATCTCGCAGAACCCTCGAGTTAGCAGCTGATCCTTCCCATCCAGCGAAAACAAATATGAACTCACACATTTGATTGCATACAGCAAGAACGTTCGTTGCAATCTCGCCCTTCCTAGTCCTATAGCGTGGTCGATCAGCTGCACTGACATTTACCTTTATGTGGGTTCCGTCAAGTGCACCTAAGCAATTCTGTGACGAAACGTTGTTTAAATGATAAGTTTAAGGTAATTTCTAAAACCCCAAACAATACCATTAAAACAAAATAATGACTATACCTGGAACCAGCGCCATCTATCATCTGTACAATTCTCAGTTACTGGCTCTGGTTTCCGCAATAGAACATCGTACAGTCTCAATATTGCATTGAGCACAATATTGAAGTGCCTAGAAACCGTCTTGCCAGACCTTGCAAATTGGCGTCGCATCACTCGATTTTTGACATCGTGTGCGACTATGTGCAGGAAGATAGCCACCATTTCCTCCACATCTACATATTTTGTGGGCCTTAGCATACCTGTCGTCCTAAGTAATTGACACAGAATCGTGAATGTTCGCCTATCCATGCGAGTGTTCTCACGACACGTCTGATCATCTTCGTAGATCAGTCGAAAGAAATTCAACTATCGAATCTGATGTCTAATTAGTGGAGACGGTCGCTCCTGATCGTCATCCAATTGTAGCAAAGTGGTGATAGTATTCACCATTGCTACAGTAGCCGCACATACAACCGTCAGTATTGCAATGAGCTCGTCAGGTTGAATGTCCATGTCATCCATTGATTAACTGACCTAACAATGGACAAGATAGCAGCCATACTTAAATATTCCTATTTATTCCAGGTCCTATCTATTCGATCTTCCTATGCAATCAATCATTTCTTACACCCCACCCAATTTCTTATTCAGAAAGATATTGATTACAAATGAACAAATGAATAAGTAAACAACTCAACATATAAACAAACAAACGCGTAAACAAACAAACAAACTCGTCAAGAGACGATTGTGTAGGAAATAGTCCATTTTTTTTTAATACAAAACATTGGGTTTTTCTTTTCTTTTTTCCTTTTTTTTTCTTTTTTATAAAACATCATTCACTGTTTTTTTTTTTTAATAATTTTATAATTATTATTATTTTAAGTTTTCTCTCATATTGAATCCACATACTTAACACAACAACTTGAGAAATCGTTTTATAGAAATAGATATAGAAAATGTAGGAAATAGTCCATGTTAGCTAAGTAAACATCATGACTAGGAAAAAAAAATCAATTAAAAAACTGAGCATACATACGTACTCGTTAGAACTCGACTGTCAATCGGGTTAAAGAGGCAAATGGATAGGGCACATATCAAACAAGAAGTCCACCATCACATGAAACAGAAGAAAGTTTGAATAAAAATAATTCATAACATAAGGAGAAAGAAATAAAAAATAGCAAAAGATTGAAGGGGACTCACGGGAAAAGAAGAACAGAAGAACTTGGAGAGCAAATTTTTTCTCCAAAATGGTGTGTGATATAGGAATAGCAGAGAGTTGATATAGGAATAGCAGAGAGTTCATATATATAAGCATGTGAAAAGTTAAACAACCCAACCACTCAATTAATTTGACTGACAGTGCAGGAAGTGACCGAAGACTAATAAGCCAACAACCAAATTATAACAATATAATACTAACAACGCAAGCCTTCGACAAACGCAAGGCCTACTTCGACCAACGCAAGGCCTACTTCGACGAACGCAAGGCCTAATTTGACAAACGCAAGGCCTACCTTCGACCGACGCAAGGCCTGCTTCGCCCAACGCATGGCCTGCTTCGACCAACGCATGGCTGCTTCGACCAACGCATGGCTGTTTCGACCAACGTATGGCTGCTTCGACCAACGCATGGGAAGAGTGAATGCGGACAGAAGGTGACAGAAGGCGATAGAAGAGAGAGAGCAGACATCGGGCAGAGTGTGCATTGGGAAGCGACGGAAACTGGGAAGGATTGGGTTGGATTGTATTTGGGGTTGGTTTTGTAATCCAAACCAACCCCAAAGCCCATTCCCCAAAGATGGGCTTTGTAACCCAATACAATACAACCCAATCCAATCCTTTACCCCAAACACCCCCTTAATGCAATTGGTTCAAGTGTATTAGCATGCGTTCATCTAAATACATTGGCTGGTTAGTTCATTAGGACAATTAATTAGTATTACTAATCAACTTGGCTAGGATTAGACAAAAAGCAAGAATCTAACTTGTGGGTTCAATAATCAAGTAAGCTAATTAGGACCATTGATTAGCCTTATTAATTAACGTTGTCTGTTTTGGTAGAATTTTATGTTAGTTATCTAATAATAGGATTGCTAGATTAGGATAATTTATTGGGGTATTTTTAAATATAGAAAAATAAATCAAAATATTTACAAATATTGCAAAATTTCACTGTTTATTTGCGACAGATTGCGATAGTTTGCAGTAGACTACTAGTTGTGTCTATCTGTGTCATGATAGACACAAATATTTGTAAATATTTTCAACAGTTTTGTCATTTAAAATAAATTTTTTAATTTCTTTAATTAATTTTTTGCACGTAAATTATATGACATTTGTAGATGATGATAAATCTCAAAACAATTATTTATAAAAAAAATGTTAATAATGCATTTAATTTGTGGTATAATAGTAGTAAAAAAATAGTGATATGATAACTCAAAACAAGCAATTTAATGGATTTTAAGTTTTGTTAGTATATATAGTCCTGATCAATAAAACCGTGGTCATACCAAATAAATGTATATTGTGATTGGATCGATTGACCATTTACCTTCTTTAATTTCATTTTAGTAAGGATATTTAGGGAACATGCTTTTTAGTGCAAATAATTGACTAAAGCATATAAGTTTTGGAAAATGTAGGAATTGAATCCCAACGGAAGCGATTTGATCATCACGATCGTTAAGTACCATTTAGAAAAAAACAAAAAACATACAGAAGAGACAAAACATAATTAAACATGTTTTTCCTTTTACCTACTGAAAAATACAGAGAAAAGAAATTCATTAACTTTGAAGAAAGATCTCTAACTTCCTTCCTCTGCAGTTTCTCCATCTCGATAAATAAACTAGACACCACCATAAGTGTCTTCCTAGCTATTCTCTGACAAAAATTGGGTAGTTTAAGAACCTTTTTCTTTTCGAAGGAGGGAAAGGAATTGATTTCCCATAGAAATAGTGTTTTGTAAAATTTCGACAGTGCAATCTTTTTCAGAGAGGAAGTTGGAGAAGATAGATCACCTTTTGCCAAAAAGACTTCTCACACACCTTCCCACTCCTCCTTGCAATGGAGGGGAGTTAATTTGATATTTAATTAAAAATTAAATTAAATTAAGAAAAATTATCTTAAACGACAAATTGCTGAAAGTATATACAACTAATAGTAAAATACACGGTCTACATGCGATAGACTGTGATAGATCGTGATAAACTACTATTTGTGTCTATCGTGACATAAATAGTAGTCTATCGCGATTTATCACAAATAGACAGTGAAATTTTGCTATATTTATAAATATTTGGTTCCTTTTGCTATATTTGAAAGAGCCCTTAAATTAAATCTCATTTAATTTAATTTTAATTTAATTTAAATAATTATTTAATTAAGTAAATAATTAATTAAATTTAAATATCTCATATTTAAATAAACCTGTATTTGAATATGATTCAAATACATATCTCTCTCATAATCTATAGTTTTAATTTGAATCTCATTCATATTAATTTTTAACCAATAGTTTTAATATGAACCTCATTATTTGAATCTTATTCAAATAAATTAAACTCTTATATTTTGTAGTTTTGATTTTGAATCTCATCCAAAATTAATGATATTATAATGTATCTATATACATTATATTAATTGTATCATATACAATTAATGTACATCCCCTTATTTAATTTGAACACAATTCAAATTCTTCCAAAATATATATATATTTAATCCTTGTTTCATTGAGTTAGCAAAGGGACCTAATAGATCTACAGATTAGAAGCTTCAATGAACTGAGATTAATTAATTAAACTCTTTAATAAATTAATTAACATTAATTGACTATGGGTCACTCTACTAAAGACCCACCATTGCATTCTTCGCACTGTAGAACGTTTTGTATCCATGGATATAACCATTACAATTAAGTCGATGCTTCACGAGTTGTTCATAATTATAATTGGATCAAATTACCGGTACACTCCTTTAATTACCTTGTGCTTCTTAAGTCTAATTGATCCTCTAATCAACAACCTATTTATGGTCCTACCATAAACAAAATCTCTCTTGGGGCAATGAAAAGACCCATGTAGGTGAAGTAAAAAAAAAAAAGGTGAAAGTTTGAAGGATATAAAAAGAGAGAGAGAGAAGAGAAAGAAAAGAAACATGTAAGTTGGGAAAATTAAGAAAGACTAGGGTATATAATTAAACTAAAGGATGGTTTATTTGGTGGGAATCAAATATATATATATA
This sequence comes from Citrullus mucosospermus, assembly GCA_030954485.1. Taxonomy (NCBI): domain Eukaryota; kingdom Viridiplantae; phylum Streptophyta; class Magnoliopsida; order Cucurbitales; family Cucurbitaceae; genus Citrullus; species Citrullus mucosospermus. The sequence goes on along the minus strand of CM062063.1, from coordinate 8,438,545 downwards.
ATATATATATATATTATGAATTAATTATCCCATTTATGAATCAAAAGTTGAGTCTTGTCAGGGTTGTTTGCAAGGTAGATTCCATCATCTTTGGCAGTCCAAGTGCAATTGGATTCCAAGCATCTATAATAGAGCCAAATGGACTCTTTTTCAACCCAAAAAGCCTCAAAAGACTTATGTTGTCCATTTGGCTTTCTTAGGAAACACCAAAACAAGGTTGAGTCCCACAAGTTAACTCTGAAAGACCAATTGAATTCAGAGGCAGCTGTGAGGTTGTGTTCTCCAAGATCATTGTCTTTTGATTTGCAGTGAACAAGCAACATTTGGCCTTTGCTTAGCCCATTCACTATGTGAATTTCCCATTTCTCAAGAGGGCTTCCTTCGGCCATTTGCTCCATTCTCCCCACCAACACCAACACCAACACCAACACAACCACCAACCAAATTACTGTCTCCTTCTTCATCTTTTTCGCTCCAATTATCATTTCTATTTACTTACAAATTCATCACTTGCTTTTCCTTTTAAATACGGATGTGGAAGCCATACATGGAAATGTTATAACAAATTAAATGGATTTTTTAAAGTAATACAATTAATGGCGTTCAATGTATTATCGAGTATTTATTTTTTTTAAAACGGAATAAAACACCATTAATTGTATTCTTTACTAAGTAACCATTTCATTTTGGAACAAATTTGTTACTGGGATTCATCAGTCAAATCTTTTTTTTTAAAAAACACAAAAAAAAAAGGAAATTATCCACTACCACCAACCTGACAGATGGAGAAAAATAGAAATATTGTGTAAGCCCCGTACTTGACCTTGTGAGAAGCCAAGATAAGAAGAGACTAAGAGATGGGCGTTTGGTAGGAATAGTTGGCTGAAATGTGTGTGGGGCAAAAATGGCTAAGTGTTGGTCATGCGTTGGTGGCACTATGCGTTGCTGGAGGTAGTTTTGGTGTGGACGCAGAGGTGAAGGAAGGCTATTAGGCGTTGAGAGCCACTCTGCGTCGAAGGTCACTATGCGATGAACGCATTGAAGGCCACAAGGCGTTGAAAGTTGAAGGCCATGAGGCGTCGAGAGCCACTCTGCGTTGAAGGTCACTATGCGGTGAACGCTACCATGCGTTGAAAGTAGGTATGCTTTGGTGCATAGAAGATTGGTCAAGAGAACAATGCATTCGGCAGCTATCCGGCGATGGGAGTTGGGAAATTGTAACATACAAAACCGAGGCTATGTGTTGCTGAAGTCAAGTACAGAAGGTATGCGTTGATTAGATTATTATATAGAGACAAGTATTCAATTATTTTGATCACATTTCAGAGCTCGAGCTGATTCCATTTCGAAGCTAAATAATGGAGGGAGGTAGAAGAAGGTGTTTATGTGGGTTGGGATGGAATTCTCGTCGTTCTCGTGGAGGAAACTTGAGCTGGAACAGAGAACCCAGCTGGTGTTACTTAATCAGAGTAACGTTCAGTTTTGGGGGAAGAACGAACGGAGGAAGCGGTGGCTAGGGTTGAAATTCTGAGGTTAGTAAGTTAACTCGATCTCTAGTAATTTTCATGAAGGATACTTGAGCCGAATTTGAGTAAATGTGTGTTAAACTCCAGGTAGAAGAGATCGGAGCTGAATTGCAGGACGATTAGGAGCGATTCGGGGTTGTTGAAGGATATATCTTAAACGGAGAGGATTTTCTTTATGAGACTTTGAGGTAAGATGAAGGACTTATGTCTTTATAAGTTTGTAGAAGAAAGGAAGTTTTGAATTTGGCCAGAATGCGATGTTTAGCAGGTAAAAGAAAGAAGAAGAAAGAAAGAAGAAAAACTATGCTGCTACGGTAGTAGTATCGCTGAGAGAGCGGGAGACTGGGCAGCGAAGCGAGTGTCGCTAGTAATGCAAGAGGGGCTTTGCGTCTCACAATTCTCGCTGAAGTCTCGCTGGGTGTCGCTCCTCAGGTAATCTCGCTAGTTTTGTTCAATCTGGTATCGCTAGTGCAGTGTTCTATAATGTGGTTTCGCGGGTAATCTCGCCAGAGAATGTGGAGTAACGTTATTTGTGAGTGTTTTGAGGAAAAGAGAGTTTGGAGATGAAACGAGCATAGGGTTTAATTATGTATATTTAATGAGTATAAAAAAAGAAAGTCTAAGGAAAACTTAACGTGAAAAATGTGTATTTTCAGGCTAGGAAGAGCTCGGGAAGGCATATAACCCACTTAGAGCCGAGACAAGTTGAGTGACTTCCTACTATATCTAGTGGTTACTTTTAGCATGATTACTTGGTAATGGATGAGTAGAAAGTTATGGTACGGTGTAGCATTTGAGTAATTATGTTGTGTTGATAAGTTTAAAGGGAACTAGATTTACTATATAAATGTAACCATGGCCGAGGGACTTTGTGTGAAGGCCTAAATGAATATGTATTATGATACTCGGTGCTGAGGGACCACGTGTGAAGGCACTTGAGTAGTTGGGTGAAACGGATTCCAGTGCTGAGGGACCCTGAGTGAAGGCATGTGAAAATCCATCATATGTTAGCTCGTGCTGAGGGACCATGAGTGAAGGCACTTGAGCGGTGATTTGGTTGGGTTACCAATGCTGAGGGACCTCGTGTGAAAGCAATGCTGAGGGACGAAATGTGAAGGCACTTAAGAGTTTGCAATGTTGAGGAACATAATGTGAAGGCATTTGTATGTGAATAGAAATGAGAATTTGTACTGGAGAGTGAATGCGTTGAGCTTGCTTCGTCACAGCAAGGGTTGGATAGTTGCCATGAAATTGTATGGATGGTGGTACTGTTTATGATCTATAGCATAAGAGACCTAGAGATTTCTGATATATGATTGTGGTGGTTACTATGGTTTACATTAACTCATGAATGTTAGTAATATTTGAATGAATTCAGTCACTCACTGAGCTTTAGACTCACTCAATTTGTTTGTTTGATTATTGTTTCAGGTAGCGAGCGTGTCCGGGACACCTAGCCTACAGAAGTTTCTCGTCTGGGCCTACTTTCGAGCAGACCTCTGGGATAGTTGTAAATACGCAATTTACGTTCATGTTTTGTTGATGTACATGTTCCATGGGAGTGTTGGGAGAATCGTTTTGTATTATATATATAGAACACTTGTTGATAAGTTGTTATATTATCGCATGACTTAATAGCAAAGGTGCTTATATTTTGAGATAAAGCTGGCATTTAGTTGAATCTTAAAGATCTGTATATGATTTATGCTATAGAGACGGCTAGGAAGTGTGCAGTTTCACACTCACTCCTAGGGATAAGGGGTATCTGGGAGGGGGTGTGACATATTGTGCTTACAATCTGTTAACCCAACAGGAAACATGAAAACCGAAGCGTGTTGCACCCTTGAAAAACCCCAACGAGCTAAAGAGTGAGTCTTCGGATCCCACTCAGTTCTAACAAAACGAAAAAAGATACCACCAAAAAGACTGAAATAAGCTATGAATTTCCGCAATCAGAGACTAAGTTCCAAAAATGGATTAGAAAGACCATTTAGCATATTAATGAGCCTATGAGAATCCAAAAAAAAAGTAACACGAGACGCTTGAGCTCGAGTTGCCAACTTATGGCCCTCAACTAGGGCTTGCGCTTCAGCACAAATAGGCGAATAGTATAATTCCCCAAAACAATACTCCATGCCTTTCAGCGTAGCCTTCTCATCCAACAAGACTACTTCAAAAACCTGTAATTTCCTCACCGGCCTGGCAAGCTTCATCGACATACAAAACCTAGAAATTCGGACCATCAAAAGGGCTAAGCAACTTCTCTCTCCTATCAACTTCAAGCCTAATTCTCTATGTTTTCTAAAAAATAAGTCAGGTAGTCTACCACCCATTGACACCAGAGGTACAACCTCCTTATGAACCATCTTATTTCAGTCTCCCAGATTGCCCAAACTCACACACAAGCCAACACAAACTCTCGATCTACCAAAAACATAGATTCATTAACCCATCCCTTATTTGATAACCAATCGAACTAAAAATTTCCCCAAGCTGGGAGCAAACATTTCCAAAGAGGGCATGCTCAGTTGTTTCCAAAGCCACCCCACGCAAAGGGTACCAGGGTCGTTTCTAAATTCATCAGTCAAATTTAGTCATTGATATGAAAAATCTAATTTGAAATAATTGAGGACTAATATTTTGTTTGAAATACGGCTCTTTACATATATAGTAAAATGAGACTAAAATATTACAAAAATAGTAAAATTTAAAACTAAATGCAAATATAGTAAAACTTACCTTCAACCCATAAAAAAATGTCCAAAAAGTTCATTGAAGGCATAAAAGAATGTTGGAGGCACGATATTCCTAATTTTAATAACTTCTATCGTGATAGACTCTAATATATATACTATGATTATCTCTAATAGAAGTGTATATCGAAGTATCATTGATAGAATATTATAAGTATATATGATTGATTTCTTATAGAAGTATGTCACTAATAGACTTTGATAGAATTATATGTGCAATCTATTTACTATTACTAATAGACTTTGATAGAAGTATATAGAAATCTATCAACATGTTGGTAGACCCTGATAAAAGTATATAGATGTATCGTGGATAGTTAGACAATTGCTCTTCTTTTTCAAATCAGGGAATTGGGACCCTATGATAGTTAAAAATTCACTTTAAGAATTTTGCCAAATTTGTTACCACTTGTTAAAATTGCCCTTGAAATAACTTCTAAAAATAATAGAAATGAGTAAATTTCTTTTTTTTGAAAGGAGGGAATTTCATTTTGTGATCAGATTTTACTCTAAGCTCACTATTTAGTCGAGTCCCGAAATAATAGACTTATTGAATTATTTACCAATGATCACTGTCACCCATGCTAATCAACATATTGGCCATTTATAGCTAAGAGTTCAAAATTCACTCAAGATTAAAGATTGAGTCGCATATGATCCTTATGTGAAATATAAACATTTTTAATTAATAGTTAGTAAAGAGATTAAATATTCCACAACCCAGTTTTATACAAACTCATTAGATAGGATACCCCACTTACATATATGTACATGAACAATTTGGATCAAATTATTTGTAACAATTACAATGTAAAATGTCATATAAAAAATGTTAACATGATAAGACACCAAACCTTATTCATGTATTGTAGACTATTTAAGTTGTTTATCGAACATCATCTATCATATGTCAATCATATGTTGTTAAGATTAGGATTTTTACATATATTGGACAATATAATACTGCATATATTAAACTTGTAATTTAAAACTAACCCATTCAATTAAGAGTATATATAGACTATAACAATAGTAGAAAATTAAGAGTATATATAGACTATAACAATAGTACAAAGGAAAATAATGAAACTATAACTAAGGGAAGAAAAGAAAAGAAAACAAGTGCATTACCAAATTTGGTATCGATGATGATTTTGTTGATCCTTTTTGCATTTCAAATTAGTCTATTCCTTAGTCAAGGTTTTGTATTTTGTATTTGGCAACTCGTCTTTTTGCTAAGTTTTGATGCATGGGAGATTTTGATTTTGAGATCTTCTAAATTTTATGTAGGATTTTATATTTCAACTTGAAATATAAATTAAATGAGGAAAGTTTAAGAGATGGATAGGTGTTGGGCCATAAATTGAAGTAGAGGTGGAGAGAGAGGAAATATCACGAAGAGTGATGGGATATGGATATAAATAGTATTCTTGAAATGAGGTATTAAGGATTTATTCCCAATATACTAATTCTAAGAATACTTTTGAACTTTTCTTTAATTTTTATGGGTATTAATGAAACTCTTGAAAGTTCAAAAATATTTAGCAATTTGTGTTTTAAAGTTTGGAATATTAATGAAATTTGTAAAAATGTAGAGTTACTTTTAAACAAAACATAAAGTTTCCCGAGTATTTTCCAAAATTTAGGAAAAAAAAAACAGGAAAAAAAAAAAAGAAACTATATAGAAATCCCACTTGACAAACATAGTAGACTTCATTTACAATTGAAAGTACTCATTGGCTGATAGTTTTTAAAAAGTTGGTAATGTTCCCTCTTCTTATTTTTAGTTTTTATAAGCCTCTATATGGTTTGATAACTATTCATGCTTATCGTTTTGAAAATAACCAAATCAAGTTTTTTTTTTTTTTTTTTTCGATTTTATGTTTCTTCCAAATAAAAGCACCATTTCAACATATACTTGACTAATAAGAAAAAAAATATATATATTTAAACACTATGATAATACAAAAACTTTGAATATGTACTTTAAAAATTAATTTTCATATAAAAATTATACTTTATTAATAAGTTACAAGTTTTTAGAGTAATAAACAAGAAATGATTATCAGAACATATATACACATATACAGTGAGAATCAAACCTCTAATCTTAAAGTCAGATAGTATAAACTTTATTATAACAGTTGAACCATTGATAGCACCTGAAATGTTCTATCTTCCTCAACTTAACTCGAGATCGTTGTACTATTTAATGTGTTAAAAATATTATTTTATAGATTTCGAGTACTTAACGGGTAGAATGTGGTGTTAGTAATGAATTGGAGCTGAAATGGTCTGAAACGGAGTTCTATTACATCAACTAGGAAAGAGAACTCCAAAAAGACCAAAGTGCCCCTGAAGCAACAGTGCAGCGGCAGCGCTTTTACCCAAGGACACGATCTTTGGCGAAGTGCAGCAAGCGCCACGATGTTGCATTAGAGCGTCGCGGCGCTCTGAAGTCTATCGCACATGTATGTGCGACAACGCCACAGTGCTGTCCAAGAGCACCGCGATGCTTCGACAAATTATAAACGTGGATCTCGATTTTTTTTGGTCATATTATATCCAGCAGCTAGCCGACCAAGACTTTCATTCTCCCAACTTTTCCTCTTCTTTTCATCTATCTATGCATTGAAACTCGAACCATTAATCTTTATGTCAATTATGAGCTAAGGTACTCAATTCTAGCTTGGGTTTTTAGGGATTTTCTTCTATTCTAATGTTCTTTTGAGTTTCTGAATTATTTCTATTGTATGCATGATTTGATTCTAGATTTTAAAGTATTACGATCATTTTGTGGACGCTGGTAATACTGTAATCATCACTTTAGATTAATTCATGATTCATGACACTTGGTTGTATGTTGGTCATAGAAGCAATAGGTTAGGTTAGCTTCTGAATCTAATTTGTTGATGAGTATTGTTCTAATCAACCTATGATTAAATTAATTGAACATTTAATTTCGGCCTTTCCAGTTGAATGTTCTGCCTAATTATCCCTAGAACTTAATGCAGTTAAGGTAAACTCAAATTTTGTATGTCTTTCATCGATTTGTTATATCCTAATTTGTCAATTAGGACAATTTAATTTTGGCATTTCCAAGCAAATTGATTAGTGCCAACTACAATGAATTCAGTAATTATGAATGGATGATTAAGAACATCGAATAAAGAAAATTCCATTGTAACCCAAGCTAGGACTTTTTCATTTAGATTTCATCTACTTTAATTGTTGTTTTAATTGTTTTATGTAATTTAATTTCTTTGCAAACAACCCTCTCAGAACCCATTCGGTTACCTAGAATTGTAAACTGCTTAATTGTGAAATTCGAGTGCTTTCTGTGTTCGACCTGGCTTGACACTATTATGGTTAGCTAAGTTCAGTAAATTATTTGGCACAGAATTGGGCGCCAAATTCCGTCCGCCAACCATATTCATTTTGACGAATACATATGTCTTTCTATCAAATGCAATGGAATGGTTAATGTATTAAAAATTTAAAATAAAACGATTAAAATGTCCCATGCTGCATTAAGGCATATTTATAGAAATTAACGTTAAAGCAAGGAAAATTTATAACCATACTCCCATTTGTTGTACTCAAAACAGAGAGGAAAAAACTGTCAAATTGCGTTGTAGATCATTAATATTTACTTTCCGTTTATTATATCTCCAAACTGCATCACAAGATCTGGGTGTGGTTACATATTATTTATTATTATTTCTTTCTTTTAAATTAAAGAAGGTTAATCAAAACACAATTAAGGTCATTAGTCCTATCACTTTAACAAAGTATATAAATAGAAACCATATGAGTGCTTGTAAATCAAACAAAGACAATCAATCTAAAAACAAGTTTGATTTAAAACAAAATGTCAAAAATGTATGAAGAAAAGAAGCATTTGGCAGTGCTTCTCTTACTTGTGGTGGCGGCTGTGGCGGTGGTTCAGCCGTGCACATCGGTTCCATTGCCACTCCCAAAGTGGCAAATTCATGTGGTAAATGGGCTGAACAATGAAAGCCTATTGGTGCATTGTAAGTCTAAAGATGATGATTTGGGAAACCACACTTTGACTGCCAAAGGACAAGAGTTCCATTGGACTTTTAAGGGCAACTTTTTTGGAACAACGTTGTTTTGGTGCTATCTACAAAAGCTAAATTTTAACGTAGCGTTTGAATCTTTTTGGGTTGAAAGCACTCATCCTTGGCTCACTTCTAGGTGTTTTGACAAAAATTGCATTTGGATTGCTAAAGATGATGGAATTTACTTGAGAAACAATCCTACCAATGTTGATGAACGTGTACATCCATGGAACAAAATGGCTTGAGCATTTTGTATCTTTTCGAACTATTAAAAAGCTAATCTAAGAAATAATACGACACATTAAGATACCATTCCCTTTTTCTTTTATCTCGAGTTATTAAATTGATACAAATGTCTTCTATTGTTTGAAGGAATTTGGTTCTTCCTACAAATAATTTTTTTGAACATTTACTAATTAAATTTGATAAATAAGAGGTTAAATTGTTAATCAAATAATTATAACCAATATTAACATAACTTAATTATCCTATTTCTCATACACTTAACAATAACTCAACTCGGGATACAATATCTTTGGTCAACCAAGAGTTTAAAAAGAATAATTTGATTTAGTAATGTCTCTCTCCTGTTTGGTAATCATCTTAAATCTTATTTTCACTTCTTGAGAAATAAAAGTAATTGGTAACCGTTTTTTTTTCCTCACTTTTAAGATGTCTTTCTAATAATGGATAACAATGTTGGAAATAACACAATCAAAATTTTTTGTTTCTTTTTCCTGTTTTATATGTAACCTAAATAAAATAATTTTTTTTTCTGATAAGATGCACTATAAATGTATCTACAAATAAATCTAACATAATATTTTTTTTGGATATTTCATTGTAAAAGTTACATTTTAAAATTTAGAAATTTGAGAAAACAATAAACAAAAAAAATCATTATTAAACATGTTAATGTGAAAATTTGGATAGTGAAAAACTCATTTGACATTCACATGACAACAACTATCCATTTGTAATTTGGAAAGAGAAAGTTGTTGGCTTTTTTACATTTAATCTCAAATTAATTCATTAATATTTTGATGATAGCAAACTTTGGCTTTTTATTTACAGATGTTTATAGCTTTTAAAGCGTTCATATATAGCAAAGAGCTTGATAAGAAAATAATTCTAATGCATTTTGAATTGCTCAAATTTGAGTTCATATAAAAAACAATATGACCAAAAGAAAGTTGAAGAGAAAATGCACATGGAATCACGTGGTGTAGTAATCATCAAAGAAAATTAACTAAAGCGATGACACCACATGGTGAATTTTTTGTTTTCGATTTAAAAGAAAATAAAACAAAAAAAAGGATTAAAAGATAGCCTTCTTCTTGTATGGTTGAAATTGTTGAAGACCAAGCAAGCTTGGGAGTGATTTTAAAATGATCACTTCCTCAATAGAGTAAGTATTGAATCTATGCTTTTGTAGATTTTTGGCTGTGTAGACCGACTTTGTTATGGCTTGTGCTTCTTGTGGTAGCAATCATGCAAAGCCGTCCAAACGCGCGCCTTGTTCAACAGTGTCTTTCCTCTGCCTTTCGAGTTTCATCAATAGTTTTGGGATATAATGCAATGGAAATAAAGGGCGAAAAGGAGGAGGTAAGAAGGAGATGGTTGGAGATAATAATTGAGAAAAAGGAAGAGAAAATTGCAGTATACTACTTGTTTGTGTGACATAAATGTGTATGACTGAAATCGATATCTTGAGAACTCTCTTGCTTAATTTACTTTTGTTTTCGAAGCCTAGCCTAGACATCCTTTTCTTGATTTAGAGCAATTATTTGTTTTTCCAAAGTTATAATCGGGCTTATTTTAGTTTTTTGACAGTTTTTTTTTTTTTTCATTTAATTTCTTTCTCTTAAACCTTTTATTTTAGTATGCATGAATTGACACCTATAGTCTTTTCTTAGAAAAGTTGTTATACAACTCTTTTTATTTTGAACTTAGTAGCATGGGATCAATATGACAAAAGTCGAGTTGTTATACAACTCATATAAGCATGACAGACAACTATCTAGCTAGCATTGTGATTGAAGTATATATATCGTTGATAAGCTTCTATCACTAATAGATTAATCGGTAGTTTAAGACTTAATTGACTACTTTGTGTTTGTCCCTTGACTTTTATTTGGCGATAAAAGTCTTTTACTAGCACTTCCATATTCCTGTATGAAATGACAAGAAAATATCATAGTCTATCAGTTAGACTTCTATTAGTGATATACTTCTATTCACATGTGATATGATTCTATCGATGATAGATCTCAGGTAGATTTAAGTTTATATCACTAATAAATTGATATCACATGTGAATATCAGTCTATCAATAATAGACTATAATATAAGTAAAATTGGAATTACAAGAAATTTAAATTAAAAAAAAAATTCAATTTGCCATATATGCAGTATTTTTTTTATAATATTTGCTATATTTGCAAATACTTTACCCAATTTTCCCATTTTCTACCAATACTTCCTAATAATTAGGATTTTAGTGAGCTATATCATCTTTGGCAAGTTTCTTTGTTCTTTCTTTTTAATTTTCTGTTACCATTTCCAACCCCCCCCCCCCCAGCTGTCATATACACGCCCGAGGAAAAATATAAAAGTATAAAGTAATGAAAATGAAAATATCTCTAAAAGATTTTGAATGAATTAAATACTATAAAGTATAAAGTAATGAAATGAAAATTTATAAAAATGATATTTTTCAAAAAGTAAAAGTTCATATAATATTTTTATCTTTCAGTGAGTTCATTGTCTATAACATTAACCAAAATGAGTTAATAAATTATAGGTTTCAATATTATATTTGAGCATTTCCTGCATATTAAGCAATAAAAAAGATTACCTACTTGTCAACAAATATTTTAAGTTTTGAATTTTGAAGAAAAACGTTTTCATAAAAGATAAAATGGAACATTGAAATTAAAACTCATAATGCAAATGAAAAGATACTATAAGAAGCCTATCTGTGTCGAAAATTCTTGATTTGGCGAAGACTTGATGCAGTAAACTATACCAATCACAGCTAACTCTTCTCTAACAACCTGAAAAATTCTCCAAAAATGTCCAAAAACTCCTCATTAAAAGCTTTCAACCAGACGAACACTGAGCCCCACTTGGTAATTTCACACAGCCAGGCTCTGGCTTAGCATTTAAACTCATTTACTTCTCTCAACTGTCTCTCAACGCTCTCTGCCCTTTAAAACCCTAAGCTCACAGCTCCATTGGCCAACAACACACACAAACACAAGTGTAAGTGTTAGAGAAGTGAGAAAAAGAAGAAGAAAATGACCAAATTGTTCATGGCTTTGCTCTTGGCTCTTGTGGCCACTCATGCCCTAGCTAGACCTACGCCAAATGATGCCACCTTCAATGACCAAAAGAACTTCCTCACCTACGGTGGCCTCGGTGGCTACTCCGGCATTGGCGGCAATGGCCTCCCGTTCGGTGGTGTGGGGGGTGTCGTTGGAGGAAATGGCCTCGGTGGCGGTCTCGGAGGTGGTATTGTTGGTGGCCTCGGTGGCGCTACGGGAATCGGTGGACTAGGAGGTGTTGGAGGCGGTTTGGGTGGGGGTGGCCTTGGTGGAACCGTTGGCGGAGCTACTGGTGGTCTTGGTGGTGGTCTCGGTGGTGGTCTTGGTGGCGGTGTTGGTGGAGCTTCTGGTGTTACTTATCCTTGAAAAATTATTTAGTTATGCTTTGATTTTTACTCGAACAATCCTTGCAGTTTGAAGTTTGTTTAATTAATAGTGTCAAAAGATGTACTTGTTGAGATGTTGTTTAGTGACCTTATAAACATTTGGTTGTGTTTGGTTTTTCTATTTAAATTTGGTTGTGATTATCTTTTGGTTGTTCACTTTCTCAGTATAAAACAAACATATGTTTTACTTGTTCATTGTTATTAGTTTATATATATATATATATATATATATATATATATATATATTATATTTAATGAAAAATGAATGGGTTGTATTGATAGTTTTATCCAATATATATATATATATATACACACTTTGAAAAAGAAATAATTAGGAGTTTATGTTTTGGGCTAAGGTTTGGTGATACATGATACGATATTACACTCCTAAATTTCACATTTTAAAAATTAAGAAACTTTAAAATATTAAAAGTTATATAAATTATTTCTCTTATTACCTATTAATTTTGGAGTGAAAAATCCATAATTATGTAATACTACCTCCAATTTCTTGCAAAATTTGAAAGGAAAAAAAAAAAAAAAAAACAAAATCTAGTTTTGTTAGGAAAAAGATATAAATATAGTAACAAGTTGGCTAAGGATAAACAATAATGCTCATAATATCGTTGAATAATCAAAGACATCTTTCTCCCATGTAGAAATTAAACAGGAAATGTAAGGATGGAAAAGCATATCTAAAAGTCATTATATTTCGTAAACATGCAATAATATATCATAGTACTAAAGTATTTTGGAGGAGAAAGTTAATTATTAAATAATGGTTAATAATTTTAAATTTTGAGGGAAAGCGTTCTAGTGCTTACAACATTTCGTTCGTATATACGCTTAAGTGTTATAACAAACAATATTTAAATGTAAGATAAAATTAGTTAATATGACAATTAATGCCTAATTAATTGAAAGTAACTAAAACTTGTTTAAAACACTTTATTGAGAGATTTATTTGAATGGATAGTATGTTTAAAATTTAATTAATAATATAATTTGATGTATTAGGTTAAATTATTTTTTTCAACAATTGTATCAATTTTATTTTTGCACTAAAAAAACAATATGAAGGACAGAAATAAGACTTATACAAATATTTAGATAAGGACTACAACTATAATTTAATTAACTCTATGTCTATGTTGAGTTGAATAGATAAAAGGTCTAATTATCATTTTTGAGGTTGATTGTTGGTTCTCCTATACGACTCTTGTTGAAATAAAAAATAAAAAATATTTGTTGATATAGAAAAGAAATATTTTTTTATAACTAATATATATTTGGATGTGAGAATAATAATAAGGATAATTACACCACAGTATATATATTAGTCATGAGAAATTTTCTCCTTTTTTTAAAGGGGTGCAACACGAGGACTTTCCAAGTGGTTACCCAATTTAGTACTACTCTAGCCCAAACACACTTAAATGTGGAATTCTGATGGAATCCGGTGCATTAGTGCTAGTATAATCGCACGCTAAATTTTTTCTTTTTTCTTTTAATCCAATTTGTGATAAAATATGCATGGAGTGTGTCACAGATTAATTATATGCATATACTCTATAATGTCCCCTACCTACAAATATTCTCTCATTAACCAAATATATTTTGCTACCTAATTCAAAAGCAAAAGCTAAAAAGGCAGATTTTTTCCAATTTGCAAGCCCTAAAGGATGGCCATTGGATTCTTTTATTAGATGACCCTAATTAAAGGGGTGTCCACAAATGTTAGGTAGCTCATTAAAAGACTGCCATTCATGATAAGATTTACCGTAAGTTTTAGGACACAAGGGCTAACCAATTTCCCATAGCTTATCCCTTGAACAAATTAAAACATGGAAAGTGTTTGGTGAGGAAATACCCCATATAGGTAATTTCACAAGAGGCCACAAATACAAGACACGTGGCAATGGTATATATCTTTAGATCTAAGTATAAAATAAAAATTGATAGGGTCTTGAAGGGATAATCAGTATGTGTTATCCTTGGTCTATTTTTAACTAACTAATGTCTTAGTTAGGCCTTCAATGAAAACTCCTTTTGATGGCTGATAGGTAGCATTATCAAGAGTAAATCAAGAAGATGACTCTTGACAATGATAGTATAATTGATGTTGCAAATTCTTTGAAAGATCATGCATATATTTCATTTGTAGTATATACCCACGGAGAAATTGATTTACATTTTAACTTTTGTTAGGTTCAACAATATTTGGAGAAAGATTTGAATTTATGTCCTTTAAATGAAAACATTTGTTTTTTCACCGTTGAATTATACTTAAATTTGTATAAAGAAGTTGAACTAAGCTCGTAATGATAAGTTTGACAATAATGTGATACAATCTATTTATATAACATGAAGGGATACTTTGGGGTATAAATCTAAACGAACACGGTATATGTCTAGTACATAAGGACCATGTGCAATAAAATTATGGTCCATCAAATCATTTTCAACTCTAATTAAAAAAAATAATAAAATAAATAAATAAATAAACTATTTTTTTTAGTTACAATTACATAATGAAGGACTGGGTGCATCAACAATAGGATTGATACTAAATAACAATATATATTATTTAAATTTTAACTTTTAAAGTCTTAAAAGGTTTCTAATAGGCTGTATTCTTAAATTGTTACAAGTTTTCGAACTTTAAATTCTACAAGTAATAGGCATCTTAAAAATTCAATTTTTTAAAAAAGAAAAAATAACTAACCAAATAAATATAAAATTGAATTTTATGTCTAATGGACTCTACACTTTCACCTTTGTGTATAGTAAGTTCATGATTCTAAAAAACATTGAATTGGTCCTAGAGACCTATTAGATACAACATTAAATTTTAGGAATCTATTAAAGTACATAATTAAATAATTTAAAGATCTATTAAACGCTTGCTAAAAATTTGAGGACCAAATAGATATATACATTTAGAAAATGTAAGAACTTATTAAACACTTTTTAAAATTTAGGAGTGGTTGCAAATATACTCATCAAACTCAAATTATTAGCAGAAGCACAATGCAAATGAATTTGTAGATATAGCAATATTTAGATTCGGCTCACTAATAGAGGTTTATTAGTGATAGATCATATCACTAGTAGGAGTCTATTAGCAATATAGTTTATCACGGATAGATTTTGTTATATTTGCAATTCTTTGAAAATATTATTATATACTTAATTATTTATATTCTTAAAAATACTACTCAATATAATTACCCTAAAATTTGAAAATTAAACAGATAAAAAGTTTAAAAACTAAATTTACACTTCAACCTCTTCAAATTAGCTAGACTAGATGGGTAAATGAATTTTTGAGATTATGACCCTTCAATTTAAGGGTACCCTAGGACAGCTGGTGAATGAGTAGTCATTAACATGGCCCTTTAATGCTATGTTGAACAAGTGTTGCATGAGAAATTTTAATTTCGAGTAATAATGGTTAAAAATTAAAAGAAGAAAGCAATGCATTAAAGAGAATGAACTAACTATTGTACCTATAGTTGGGTAAGGTGGCAAATTGAAAGGCTGTGTTTGGTTGGAAAGTGGCCTTTAAAATTTGTATGGCACTTAAGGATATTGTGTCAGAGTTGCCTGAAAAATATTCAATGACCTAATTGAATATATATGTCTTTTGATCCTCTCTCAACTAATGGACATTAACAACTTCCATCATGCATGCACTGCTTATTTTGCTACCCACCACCCACTTCTAGTTTTACATTGCAAATTATTCATTGTGTATTATTATATATGTATTAGTTATTTATAACATTGGTATGGCAATAAATATTTGAGTTACTATATATCACATTATATATAGAGAGGTTGAAATGAGGACATATCAATAAATCGACATACTGTTAGGTTGTAATTAATTCAGCATTGAAAATATTAGTTTTCTTTAAGGGAGTAATTAATTCGGCATTGAAAAGATCAGTTTTCTAGTTTAGTCAATTGAGTTTTTAACAAAGAATCTGATTATATCTTTATTTCGATGATTAATGTTACATACTAGCCCGACGTACTTTTAATTGGTTTTGGTAAGATCATTCGTTCACAAGCTTTTACTTTTCTACATATTTAATTTCAATTCCACAAACAACATCCAAACTCCTTCTTCTGTTACAGAAGTTCGATCAAGAGAATTATTGACTTGTCCTACTGATACTACAAGTTTGAGGTAGACACAGTATTAAATTATTTGATAACAGCTAGCTTTGACAACCCATCCATAAGTTATACAAAAAGGAGACATATACTTGATTTGCCAGTTTCCCCAAATACTATTGTATAAATTTAACTAATGCAGTGGCAAAAATTTCCATATAATTTTGACCAATTTGGAATCACTTTTAAAGAACTTAAAAGGATTTTTAAGTGAAAGAAAAAAAAGGTAATTCTTAAGTAGTTGTTTATCTTAGGATCGATAATTTTTTGAAAAAAGACTCTGTGTTGTGAGTCCTGACTCTGTGATGGCGATGATAACTTCACAATGGGTTAGAACTTAAAAAGGATCGATAATGGGTTTTAACTTCACAATTGCAATTCCTTACT
Organism: Citrullus mucosospermus; assembly: GCA_030954485.1. Lineage (NCBI taxonomy): Eukaryota > Viridiplantae > Streptophyta > Magnoliopsida > Cucurbitales > Cucurbitaceae > Citrullus > Citrullus mucosospermus. The sequence continues at coordinate 8,421,903 of CM062063.1, read as the reverse complement.
TACCTCAAATTAATTTTTAGTAGGCAATGGCCACTTTCAGAAACGTAACACACTGATCTAGCTCATTCAGTGGGATTCATCATAGTTTTAGACGACTCAATTCTAACTCTATAAATGGAATTCAATGTTTGATTTTTCCAATGTATAAAAAAGAAACATGGCCCAACCTCTTGATTTCTAGGGTAATGCTCTACCATTGAGCTATAGGTCCATTCATTAAAAAAATGTAACTTTGCATTAACAGAAAATAATGTAATAATTATAAAAAATAGAAGGGTCTTCCGAACATTAAAACAATGCTCCACTAAGCTATAAACCATTTCTTGATTAAAAAATATAACTTTACACTAAAAAAATGAATGTAACAACCTCGTATAAAGAAGAAATAGGGCCCAACAGAGTTCAACCCGGTGACTTCTTGATCTGCGGTCCAAATGCTCTACCACTGAACTATAAACCCTTCTTGATTGAAAAAATTGTAACTTTGCACTAAAAAAAATAAATGTAACAATGAAATATTAATGTTATTAAAAATAGAAGGGTTTTGCGAACATTAAACTTTTGATCTGCATTCAAATGCTGTACCACTTAGCTATAGACCCCTTCTTGATTCAAAAATGTAACTTTGCACTAAAATAATAAATGTAACAATGAAAATTTAATATTATAAAAAAAAATTAAAAAGTCTTGTGAACATTAGCTATAAACCCCTTCTTGATTCAAAAATGTAACTTTGCACTAAAATAATAAATGTAACTATGAAAATTTAATGTTATAAAGAATAAAAAATGTAACTTTGCACTAGAAAAATGAATGTAACAATAAAAATTTAATGTTATAAAGAAATAGAAGGGTTTTGCGATCATTAAACCCGATATCTAAGTCAAATGCTCTACCATGTATAAATAAGAAATAGGGCCCAACCAAGTTCGAATCGATGCCCTTTTGATCTGCAGTCAAATGCTCTACCACTGAGTTATAGACCCCTTCTTGATTCAAAAATGTAACTTCGCATTAAAAAGATGAATGTAACTGATGACCTCTTGATCTGCAGTTAAATGCTCTACCACTGAGTTATAAATCCCTTTTTGATTCAAAAATGTAACTTTGCACTAAAAAAATGAAAGTAACAATGAAAATTTAATGTTATAAAAATAAAAAAATGAATGTAACAATAAAATTGAAAAAATAATCACCAACCGGGTTCAAACTAATGACCCCTCAGTTAAATGCTTTGCCACTGAACTATAGACCCTTTCTTGATTTAAAAATGTAACTTTGCACTAAAAAATGATGTAACAATAAAAATTTAATGTTATGAAAAAAATAAAAGAGTCATTGAGCTATAGACCCCTTCTTGATTAAAAAATATAACTAGGTCCCAACCAGGTTCGAACGACCTCTTGATATGCAGTCAAATGCTCTACCACTGAGTTATAGACCCCTTTTTAATTCAAAAATGTAACTTTGCACTAAAATAATAAATGTGAACAATGAAAATTTAATGTTAAAAAAAATAAAAGGGTCTTGCGAACATTAAAACCCATGTATAAAGAAACAATAGGGTCCAACTGGTAATATGCTCTACCATTGAAACCCGATGACCGGTGATCTACAGTTAAATGCTCTACCTTGTATAAAAAAGAAACCTCTTGATCTGTGATCTACAGTTAAATACTCTACCTTGTATAAAGAAAAAACCTCTTGATCTGTAAACTACAGTTAAATGCCCTACCTTGTATAAAGAAGAAACCTCTTGATTTGCAGTCAAATGCTAGTTATAGACCCAACCTTGTATAAGGAAGAAACCTCTTAATCTGCAGTCAAATGCTTTACGACTGAGTTATAGGCCCCTTCTTGATTCAAAAATGTAACTTTGCACTAAAAATGAATGTAACTGATGACTCTGCCATTGAGCTATAGACCCTTGAAGGATCTTGCAAACATTAAAAACCTTAATTAAAAAATGTAACTTTGCACTGAAAAAATGAATGGAACAATAAAAATTTAATGTTATAAAAAAAAATAGAAGAGTCTTGTGAACATTAAAAACCTTGTATGAAGTCAAAATAGGGCCCAACCGGGTTCGAACACCTTTTGATCTGCAGTCAAATGCTCTACCACTGAGCTATACACCCTTCTAGATTTAAAATTGTAACATTGCACTAAAATAATAAAATGTAACATGAAAATTTAATGTTATAACAAATAAATGGGTCTTGCGAACATTAACACCCTTGTATAAAGAAAAAATACAGTCCAACCGGGTAATGCTCTACCATTGAGCTATAGACCCTTCTTGATTAAAAAATGTAACTTTGCACTAAAAAAATGAATCTAACAATGAAAATTTAATGTTATAAAGAAATAGAAGGGTTTTGCGAACATTAAACCCGATATCTAAGTCAAATGCTCTACCTTGTATAAAGAAGAAATAGGGCCCAACCAGGATCTGCAGTCAAATGCTCTATCACTGAGTTATAGGTCCCTTCTTGATTCAAAAATGTAACTTTGCACTAAGAAATGAATGTAACCGATGACCTTTTGATCTGCAGTCAAATGCTCTACCACTAAGCTATAGACCCGTTCTTGATTTAAAAATGTAACTTTGCACTAAAAAAATAAATGTAACAATAAAAATTTAATGTAAAAAAAAATAAAAGAACTTTGTTCTTTTATTAAAGATAAAAAAGGGCCCAACTAGGTTCAAACCAATGACCTCTTGATCTGTAGTCAAATGCTTTACCACTAAGCTATACACCCCTTCTTGTTACAACAATGTAACTTTGCACTAAAATAATAAATGTAACAATGAAAATTTAATGTTATAAAAAATAAAAGGGTCTTGCGAATATTAAAACTCATGTATAAAGAAAGAATAGGGTCCAACTGGTAATGCTCTGCCATTGAAACCCGATGAATGCTCTACCTTGTATAAAAAAGAAACCGCTTGATCTGTGATCTACAGTTAAATGCTCTACCTTGTATAAAGAAGAAACCTCTTGATTTGCAGTCAAATGCTCTACGTCTGAGTTATAGACCCAATCTTGTATAAGGAAGAAACCTCCTCTTGATCTGCAGTCAAATGCTCTACGACTGAGTTATAGGCCCCTTCTTGATTCAAAAATGTAACTTTGCACTAAAAATGAATGTAACTGATGACTCTGCCATTGAGCTATAGACCCCTTAAGGATCTTGCAAACATTAAAAACCTTAATTAAAAAATGTAACTTTGCACTGAAAAAATGAATGGAGCAATAAAAATTTAATGTTATAAAAAAAAATAGAAGAGTCTTTTGAACATTAAAAACCTTGTATGAAGATGAAATAGGGCCCAACCGGGTTCGAACACCTTTTGATCTGCAGTCAAATGCTCTACCATTGAGCTATAGACCCCTTCTAGATTTAAAAATGTAACTCTGCACTAAAATAAAAGGGTCTTGCGAACATTAAAATCCTTGTATAAAAAAAAATATATAGTCCAACTGGGTAATGATCTACCATTGAGCTATAGACCCCTTCTTGATTAAAAGATGTAACTTTGCATTAAAATAATGAATGTAACAATGCAAATATAATGTTATAAAGAAATAAAAGGGTTTTGCAAACATTAAACCCAGTATCTATTAAAATGTAACTTTGCACTAAAATATAAAGAAGAAACAGGGCCCAACCAAGTTCAAACCGATGACCTCTTGATCTGTGGTCAAATGCTCTACCATTAAGTTATAGACTCTTTCTTGATTCAAAAATGTAACTTTGCACTAAAATAATAAATGTAACAACTAATGTTATAAAAAACAAAAAGGTTTTGCGAATATTAAAACCCTTGTATAAAGAAAAATAAGGCCCAATTAGGTTCAAACCGCTAATGCTCTACCATTGAGTTATAGACCCCTTCCTGATTAAAAAAATATAACTTTGCACTAAAAAAAATGAATGCAACAAGAAAAATTTAATGTTATAAAGCAATAGAAGAGTTTTGCGAACATTAAACCGGGTGATCTCTTGATCTACCGTCAAATTCTCTACCACAGAGCTATAGACCCCTTCTTGATTAAAAAATGTAACTTTCCACCAAAAAGAATGAATGTAACAATAAAAATTTAATGTTATTAAAAAATGAAAGAGTCTCGTGAACATTAAAAACTTTATATAAAAAAGAAATAAGACTTGGCTAGGTTCAAACTGGTGACCTCTTGATCTATAGTCAAATGCTCTAATTTGATTGACATTATTATAAGTGAGTTAGGATCAAATGTCAAGTAGTTACAGTAACCTTGGTGTATTTTATATTGTAGGTCACCATTCTAGATGATAGGGATGCTACTTGGTTTTTCAACATTTATCCAGTAGTTCCCCTAATGGGTCTTCTACATTAATAGTAGATTTAAGAAATAGTCTTTTTTTTTTTCTTTCAGTTGTTTTGGACAATATGATTGTTGTTGGTTCAAGCACATCAGATTTATCAACCGAGTGTCAATTTCATAACTCTATTGATGTTGCAAGGATTAAGGATAGTTTTAAAAGATTAGTTTGAATAACATGTTTAGGGGAAAGACAAATTTGCAGAATGCTTTTAATTTGATTTCTTTGAGAGATAATTTTCAATTCACTACATACAAATCAAACCATGATCTTTTTGGTGGCTAAATGTGTTGTTGAAAATTGTTAATGGTATGTTCATGTTATTTGATATGAAGATGACAGTAGCAAAATATGGGTTGTGAAACAAATAATTAGTTAACGCACATATTCAAACGAATCCATGGACCATCTCTTCATCTCTTCTCCACTTGCAGCTTCTCTAAAGATATTTGGCTCCATTTCTACAAGTACATTAACACTACCGCTCCTTCTCTAAATAATGTTAAATCATTGTTAAGCAAATTCCTCAACATTAACCCTAATTCCTAAAGAAATATTCTTCTCAGCAACATTTGTAGAGTTACTCTTTGGTGCATCTAGCTCGAAGGAAAAAATGTGACAGCAAAACTCAGAGACAACTTTGGGAGGATATCATTAACTTTGCATCTCTCTAGTATAAAAAGTCAAATCTCTTTTATAATTATTCTATTTCTTCTATCGTATTAAACTGGAAGGCCCTTCTTTAATCTTGTAACTCCCCTTATCGAACTTCTCTCTAGCTCGCATTTGTATTTCTCTTTTTACCTATCAATGATATTTTAGTCCTAAGGCATAATGAGGATACTAGAGAGGTGTCAACCTAATTGAGATGCCTCGGTGCATCCATTAATCCCTCTTGCCTTGTGAATATTTTCAAAAAGAAAACACACATGTTCATTTGACATTGCATTGAATAACCATAAACAAACAGTGTCTTGTATATTTATTAAGAAATGCCTCAAGAGTAAGATAGATGAAGAGAAATATAGAGAGAAAATAGACTTAATTTATAAATATTAAAATTTTCGAGACCAAAATAATATTTTAACATGTTATTTATTACCTCTCACATTTGTGTGGACGTGTATTCCCTTCCCTGTGTCATCCAGACAATAATTCCCTACACAAATCGAAAGTGACGTGGCCACAATAGACTAAGGTCAAGCTACGTGGACCCAGAACGTGTGCCACGTGGAGAGAATAGTAGTGTGACGTGGAGAGTTGCATGCATAACGCAATGTGATTAAATTAATAGAATGAAACAAAGAATAATGGGCAAAATCACAATCGGAGAGAAAATAGTAATAATAATAAAATGTCGAAGCAAGTAGAAATTCCGGGGGAGGCGACTCACACCGGCACCGCCGTCCTGGAGACCGCCGCCGCCGCCGCCCAAAGCTTCCGCCCCATCAATCAAATCCATCAGCACCTCTGCGCGTAAGTTAAACACCTCCACTTGTTTCCATCTCATTTCTACACTTTTTTGGTAAACACCTCCACTTTTGTGTTAGTATTTTTAATATTATTATTATTATTAATTTTATTTTAATCAACTGCGCATGTAATTACTATCTTCTATAGGATTTGATAACCAATAAAAATTTGTTAAATATTCATATTACATAATGAGAGATAGTAGTCAAGATATTCAAATTATATGGGCAAACAATCTTAAATGTATGTCTTCAAAATTTCCTATCTTTATAACTTCTATTTTCTTTCCATCTCCAACATTTCTTTAAAAATAAAAAGTTAGAGAGACCGATATTTTTGTAGAGAAATATCCATAATTTTTATTCTCTGAAATATATATATATTGTTTGTTTTAGATGAAAAATGTTGTAGTTAATGTTGTCATTCTGATTAATATGTGTTTGGCAAATTTTTTTTATTAATATGTGTTTGGCAATTTTTTTTTCCAAAGGTGGTTTTATGTAAAAAGTTGTTCAGTTTGTTATATATATAAAGTAATTTTATTAATTTCAAATTATCATAAAAGAATTTGTTGATGGAAGTTGGCCGGCGGTAGTCGTCAGGATGGTGGCTAGAGGTTTGCCGGGGGTTGTCGGAGGCGGTGGCTGTGGCCGTTACTGAAAGCGATGGTTGGCTAAAGGCGTGGTTGGAGTTTCTAAAATTTGGTTTCAAGTGTTTATCTAAACCGACTTATTCTATGAGCCATTTTTAAAAACTCTAATGAGGTGGTTGGTTTTTTTAAAAACTCTAATGAGGTGGTTGGTTTTTTTTTAAATGACTTACTTTTTAATTTAATCACCCTTCTGAAAAGAATTTCAACAATTCTGTAAAATGTCTCAAACATATGTACCTAAGGTTTTTTTAAGAGATTTATCGAATTTTTTTTATTAATATTGGTGTTAGTCATGTAATTTATTATTTATAATTAATACATGGTCTCTAGATATCACTAATGGCTATCTCTATGATTTTGAGAGATTTTAAACTAAACTGAATTTCAAATGTATTCGCCCTAAAATTTTGGTTTTTGTTGAAAAAAATCTTAACTTTAAAAAATTTTAAACAAGTGTTTTAACCAAAGTCATTGTTGTTTCCATAAAAATAGATTAGAATACAATTTGAGAGTGTTTCAAAAGCTATTTTGTGTGGTTGTCAAACACTCTATTTTTTTAAAAATGACTTATTTTTAAAATTAGACTAAAAAGCTTAATGCTCCATTTAATAACATTCAGCTCGTTTTTTTGTTTTCAATTTTTGAAATATTTTTTTGGTTTTTAATTTTTGAAAAACAAAAGTCATACATGTTCTGTAATTATTGTTGGTTTTCCTTTTCTGAAAAACAAAAAAAAAAAGAAAGAAAAAATATGTTTGGTAATTATTAAAAAAAAATTCAAAGTAATTTTGATGATTTTTTTAGTTTTATAGTTCTTTTATAAAAATAAATTAAAAAAGGATTTCCAATATTTTCCATTTGGTATGCATAATTATAAAATTATATATTTATTTGTAACTTTTTAAAATTTTTATATCGATAAAATAATATCGATATTTTAAATCTATTCATTAATCATAAATAAAATGAAGGAAAATAAAAAATAATCTATTGACAAAAAAGAAAATAGTTTCATTTTTTAAAAGAAAATGTTAGGAGGATAAAGAAACCATGAATGCAATTAAAAAAGGATTTCCAATATTTTCCATTTGGTATGCATAATTATAAAATTATATATTTATTTGTAACTTTTTAAAATTTTTATATCGATAAAATAATATCGATATTTTAAATCTATTCATTAATCATAAATAAAATGAAGGAAAATAAAAAATAATCTATTGACAAAAAAGAAAATAGTTTCATTTTTTAAAAGAAAATGTTAGGAGGATAAAGAAACCATGAATGCAATTAATTTGACTCAAAAAATTTATAATGTTTCTTTATGATAATTTTTTCCATCTAAAAATTAATATCGTGACAAAAAAATGAAAATGTTAGGATGATAAAAAAACAATGAGCACAATCAATTTGACTCAACAAATTTATAATATTCCTTTATGATAATTTTTGCCATCTAGCTCAAAGTGACATAAAAATTATCTCTCATAATAGGGCAAATTAGTAATTCGTAGACCTGTAGGCCCTTCAACTATAGGATTTGATGGATACTACAATACATAAATAATTGACGACTTAATGGATACTACAATACATGAATAATTGAGATTGAAATTTGAGAGATTTGGGAATATTGATGTAGTTACATCTCTTTTCCTTTCCTTTCAGTAATGCATTTTTATTTTTAAATAAACATATTAATTTTAAGTATATTTTCTTACCATTTTAACTTTTACTTTTGTATCTTAAAAAAAATCAAATTCAAAATTGTTAAAATTGTTTAATTTTGAAATGGTTGAAATTATTTAACAAAATCGAAGTTATTCCTATTAATTTTTTTTAAAAGAAAAGAGAATTGAAGTGTAAAAAAGGTATAGAACATTTACCTTCAATTTCATAAAAGAAAGGGAAAATGTTATTTTATAATTGAAATAAAATAAAACTAAAAATTATAATTGAAGTTGAGGTTTGAACCATCACTTCAAAGAGACATACACAACAGCTGCTGAACCAAAGTCAGATATTAAAGAGACATACACAACACCTGGTTGCTGAACCAAAGTCCATTTACTTTACGTTTTTAAATATAGCAAACATTTTATTGTCCATCGAAGATAGACTGTGATACACTTCTATCGTTTTAACAATAGATTACGATAAATTTAGTAGTCTTTCAAAATTTTTCTCATTCAATATTTTTTTATTTATAATAATTTATTTATTTATTATTATTTGATGGTCCATTGGAGCAAGAAGGGCGCATCAATGGTATGAAAAGTGGAAACAGGATTTAGAATTTCAAAATTAATTAATAATTTTTAAAAAAAAGTTAATTGAAAATATAGAAAATCCAATTACATACCTAAAAATAAAAAATAAAAAAAAGGAATGGATATGAAATGGCTGCTAAGTTATTCATTTTTAAAATATAATTTGGTATTTAATTTGACCCTTTTATTAAATATAGAATCTGGTCATTGTTCCTGAACTGATGGCCATGTTGTTGTTGTTGTTGTTGGATGGACATTTGTGAGTTAGGTTTCATTTCTACTCTCACGACATGACAAGGCAAGTGGAGGCGCACCACTACTGCGCACACCTGAACGAAGAGGTTCGACAGTGTGTAATCTTCGACAGCCCGGAGAAGGACGCAAGACTGATAGGGATCGAGTACATTGTAACGGAGAATCTCTTCTTAACGTTGCCCGACGATGAGAAGCGTCTTTGGCACTCTCACGAGTATGAAGTCAAGAGTGGGACTCTATTCCTCCCTGGCGTCCCGGGCCCGATCGAGCGCCTTGACTTGGACAAGGTCTGCAAGACCTACGGCAAAGTCTTCCATTTCTGGCAGGTTCATTATACCTTCCTCCCAACTCCCCAACTCTCTTTATTTTTTAATTATTTAAATTACAAATCTAGCCTAATACTCCTTATATCTTAATTCTTTGGTTCTTTGTTGGGATTTTAAAAGTTTCCACCTAGTTTTTAGTTTGAACTTAATTATGAATAGGCTAAATTATAAAAAAAATACTAAACAAAGTATAAACAAAGTATATTAATTAAGCTCATAATCTACATATTTGTTGTGTGTAAAAATGGTAACAACGATCGAAGTAAAGTCTACATATATATAAAAAAAATGCAAATATTGCAAGTGCCATCACTATTGATATACACTTGATACATTTTTACCGATATATTTGATATAATTGATAATGATGCACTTAGCTGATATACTGCTAATAAATTTGTCTAATATATTGTTGATAAGTTTGTCAATCATATACTTGTTTATGCTATTGATACAAACTTGAGGTATTTGATTGATATATTTGATAATGATACACTTGACTAGTAGTACTGACAAATTTGATAATACATGATGAACTCTTTTATATTGTTTATACATTTAATTGAGATATATTGCTGATACATTTAATTGATATACTATTTTGATAATGATGCACTCATTTATATTATACTGCCGATAACAACAAATCTAAAAAAGTTAGATGCCCTAATAGAAGTTATCTCGTATGGGGAAAAATCAATTTTCAACAACTCGTATAAAAACCTCCTCTTTTTTTTTTTTTTTTTTTTTTTTCATTTTGGATACTACTCTCATTTTTTCTCTAATCAAACAAGACTAAAAAATTCACTAAAATCTCACAAAATGATGAATTGTTAAATACAAAAAGGGTTAGAAAAGGAAATCATCAGATACTAATAATGGATCAACAAAGTCTTTTTCTTTTCTTTCTTTTTCTTTTGAGGAATTTTTTGATGTTTGTCTTTTTGTGCATTCAACCTAAAAGATGCATGCACAACTTTATTTAAACATGGGAGCCTTAAGGATTTCTTGTTGATCTTAGGTCTATGGAGAGATAGGTAGTTGAAAGTGGGAGGTGGTTTGGGGGTGGATAAACTGGTTTAGACTAGAAATTAAGTTTTTTTTTTAAAAGAAAAAGATGAAGTGTATTAATGCGACTCTTCAAAGTTTAACCTTAAACTTTAGAAAGATGAAGTGTATTAATGCAACTCTAGAAAGTTTAACCATACTTTTGAAATAAGATATTAATAATTTCTCCTACTGTATGAGAATTTTTCAACCTTTTTTTTTAATATTTAAGGATATTGATGAAAATTTCAAAAAGTTCAAATTAACTTTATTTGAACATTTGAACATCTAAAATTACACAGTACTTTTGAGAAATAAAGTATTAACACAGTTTCCATCTAAAATATTTTATGGGGTAGTATTGGAATTCTTTTAAAAGTTTATTGGTATTTTTGAAATAAAGTACAAAGTTTATGGTTTTTATTTTTTATTTTTTATTATTTAGTATTTGTTTTATAGTTTAGTCTTTCAATTCAGTTCTGGTGTAACGAGCAATCAAATTTTATGGTTGCATCCTTGATTGAGCTGGTGTGGTAGGTAAGAAAAATGGGTTGAAGTTTTAGGTTTTTGGTGTAATTTGGAAATGGTTAAAATAAATTTTATCAGGTTTAAAATAACTTTGAAGCACACCTAATTTTATCACTCAAAATCAATTTATTTGTGTAGTTGATCATATTATTAAAAAATGATTTTAATGTAAATTTAGAATCATTCCTAACTCATGTCATTAGGTTGAAACAAGTTGAGGTGGTAATAGATCTATTTTGGAGTTAAACTCAGTCTATTGCAACCATTGAAACTAGAACAAAAAGAAAATTTTATGGCTCAACCATGGCATGCAGGTGGATCGAGGCGACATTCTACCACTCGGAATCCCGCAACTAATGATGGCACTAACTCGTGACGGACAACTCGATGAGACCCTATCACAAAGTAAGCAATGCTAGTTATTGACTATGTTTGAAACAGATTGTGTTGTTTTATAGATCTATGGATTTAATTAAGCTTGGTTTGAATATTTGATTTGATCTCAGAGGTTGAGAAGCGATATGGGGTCTCGTTTGATGAGGAGAGGAAGAAGAGAGAGTACATGTCGGGGCCGGAATATGGTGTCCATCCAATGGCAAACGGTGGCGGGGAAGGCCTTAAAACAGAACTCAGGGAGACGATGATGCCGTTGGCAGCTTCAATTCCAAGAGTTTTTGTTTGATAAGAGATGTGGTGGTCATAATAGTTGGACGTGTATGTATATTTGTGTTCACTTGAAGCATGTGTGTTGATTTTATTTGTGTGAAAAGGTAACTTTCAAACTATGGAGAATTTGATGGGATAAATAAGTAAGGACTAGTTCTTTAGTTATTTCTTTTTAGTACAAACCAAAATGGGGTATGTGTATTTGTACTTTTCAAGTTGAGCAATATTATTATTTTTTAAAATAAAGTCATTTTAGAATGAAGTGTGGTTACCTCTTCATTCATTCTACTTTCACTACTTCCTTATCGAGCTATCTCGACGAAGGAGACGACAAATGTCGCAGTTTCAGACCTACAATCCCTTATCAACTATGGTCTCGATTTTTCCATGTGGAGCAATATCATTGCAATAACATTATGGGATATTCGGCTTGAATGTAGTAGAAGAACTTTTCAAGAGATTGGAAAACCTGCTTCTTGGTGTACTAAATCTAGTATATTTTGTAATTATGACATTTCTATTTTTCTCTAAACTTGAGGACTTTTTTTTAGTTTTTTCAGCTTCTTTTGTACCCAAGCTTATCTCTAGCTCGCTCTGGCTCGTCGTTTGAATGAATATATCTCTCTGTTAAGAGAGCCCATTGAAGTATTATTGAGTCTAATTTGTAAGCCCATGTATAAGGGCCAGTACTCTTGAGTCTGATATGTAAGCCCATGTATAAGGGCTCATTTAGTAATTGTTATTCTAGAAGGGCCTGATATTGAGAAGTTATATTGTGTGGGTGAGTTTTGCAGGAGTTTTTACTCCCACATTTTTCCTATATATTGTACAGCGTTTTCTCTTGTCACTAATTTCCAATTTCCACTTTAATTGTATTTCTATCTTGGTATCAAAGCATTTGTCAAAAGACATTATGAAACCATAATTTATTTTTTTTTCTTTCCGCCACTTTCCTCTCGCAAACCGTCCCGCTCCTCATAACCCTTATACATGGGCTTACATATCAGACTCAAGAGTACTGGCCCACTCTTCATCTATGGCTTCTGAAGGATCAGATGGATCCTCAACCATCTCACATATGTTTAGTTCGGGCAACAAAATTAATATTGTGAAATTAACCGATGACAACTTTCTACTGTGGAAATTTCAGGTAATCACCGCTTTGGAAGGATATGACCTCGAACATTTTCTTGATGAAGAGGCTGAACCACCACCGAAATTCCTTCGATGACAAACCCACAGTCGATTGCAACTGGTACTTCATCACTCGCAGGACAATCGGTTCCAAACCCGGAATATAAGAAGTGGAAACGCCAAGACCGATTGATATCCTCGTGGCTTCTTGGGTCAATGAGTGAAGATATCCTCAACCAAATGCTAAATGCAACCTCGAGTAGAGAAATCTGGACTACACTCCAAGGTATTTTCTCAACTCACTATCTTGCTCAGGTTATGCAGTTTAAAAGTAAACTTCATACACTAAAAAAATGAGCCATGCCTTTAAAAGAATATTTCATGAAAATTCAACAATGTGTTGATGCGTTGGCCTCTGTTGGGAAACCGATTTCTTCGGATGATCACATTATGTATATTCTTGCCGGTTTAGGATCCGAATATGAGTCGATGGTCCCTGTTATCTCTGCTAGAATAGATTCACCCACTGTTCAAGATGTCACTTCCCTCCTTCTTACTCAAGAAATTCGAAATGAAAGTAAAATAAGCCTTGAAACATCTCTGCCCTCCGCCCACTTGGCTACTCAAAACAATGAAAAACAACATGATACCACCACACAAAACCATACTCAGAATTCTAATAATAACTATCAGAATAACTCACGAGGTGGCTGAGGGGGAGGCCGATCGAATCGTGGTGGTAGATCGAATAATAATTGGGGAAATAGGAACAAACCACAATGCCAAATTTGCACTAAATTTGGTCATAGTGCTGATCGATGCTTCTTTCGATATGTACCCCCTAGAACAAATTCTAATAATGTTCCTCCTAACCATTTGCCTTCTCCATCAAGTACTATGAACAGTATACCACAAATGTCTGCTATGATTGCCTCCCCAGATTTGAACCTTGATAGCAATTGGTATCCGAATTCAGGAGCAACCAATCATCTCACTCACAGCTTCAATAACCTCTCTACTGGATCTGAGTATGGTGGAGGAAATCAGGTCTGTAGCCACCCCTTTTTATCCGGCTTCATTTAAATTAATTTATTAATTTTTATCTTAGGTTTTTCTAATCTAATTTTGACTGTTTACCTACTTTTTATGTTAATTTTTACCTCTTCTAACTTTTATTTTAGTTTGGTTAAAGTAACCAATTTAGTTATGATAAGGAAAGGGGGGAAAGCAAGGCAAATGTAGAAAAAATTTGAATTTGGTTTTAGTTGCCTAAAAGTTGTTTCTCCTTTTTTAGCTTAAGCCAAGTTTGGCAAAATTTTAAAATTGAAATAAGATCCATTAAAAAGAAAATAGGCAATTGCGAAAATGACTTTAGCCTTTATAAACCCATCTTCTCTCCCAAAAACCCTAAGGTGGCCACCATTCTTATTATCTTTCATTCTCTCTACAAAAAAATCTCTAGCCTTCATATCCCTCCTAGAACACAAAGAGCCTAACTTAGTTGGAGGTTGCATTTGGTAGGGACTTTGTCCCAAGGATCCGCACCTCACATAACAAGCGGTTTCGTGTTTGAGATTTCTTCTTTCATTCTTCTTCTTCCCTCTTAGAAACCTTAAAAAAAAATAGAGAGAAATAAAGGTATTAGCAAAGATAACTACTATTATTTATTATTATTTTTTTTCTTCACCTTGTTTATTATCATTATTATTGCTATTATTATCATGTGATCTTTTTACATGCACTTACTTTAGATATTGGTTCCCTCTTATCTTATTTTATCTTATTTGTTTGTTTTTATTCATCTTCTTCCCTAGTTCTTTTTTTTTTTTTTCTCTCTCTCTTTATTATTGTTTTTTTTTCCTAAAATGAAAGTATGTGTAAAAAGAAGAGGGGAGATAAAAAAATGAAGTAAAAAGTAAGGTAACACATCTTATAATGAAGTTATGTTTCTTTGTGTTTGAAGTAAAAAAAGTGTAAAAAAAAGGGTAATGAGTTGAAAAAGAAGATAAAGAGAAGAGAATAGATTGGTAGAGAGCAAAGTTTAGGAGAAAAGAAGTTGGGTTTCTACTTTTTTTTTTTTTTATGAAAGAGAAAGGAAAGAAATTTAAATAAATATGACAAATTTACTATCATTGTTATTATTGTTATTATCATCATCATCATCATCATCATCATTATTATTATTATTATTATGCAATATGTAAAGTTTGAGTGTTTTGCCATCCATTTTTCTAGTCATTTTTTTGTGCTTATTTATTTATTTATTATTATTATGACTATTATTATAATTTTTTATTATTGTTGTTGTTGTTGTTGTTGTTATCTTTTTTTTAGTTTATTTTTTTTTTATATTCTTCATTTGGCATTTTTCTTAGCCTTTATTTGTCTATTTTATCTTCCAAGCATTTGTTTTGTTACTATTTTTGCATATTCATGTTGTATTGTAATCAAGTGATATTGGTCTAATGTTCTTAATCTTCGTTTATCATTATTTTTTTATAAAAAAGAAAACCGACGACGGATTCTAGAAATATTTGGGAGTCCGATTTTCTAAATTCTTAAGGTGAGGAAATTGATTCTTTGGGAGTCCGAGATCGATCTCCAATATATGTTTTATTAAATTTTATTATGCCCTCTTATGTTGCTTCATTTATTTTGATGCATCTTTAATTATGTTTTTCTCATATAATGTTCATATTAAGTCTTATTTGATTTCTAATTAAAATTTCTCAAAGTTTTTTTTTTTAGATCTTTCTCAATTAAAATTCCTCAAGGTTTTAAAATCCTTCTAATTTAAATTTCTCTAAGTTTTTAAAAGTTTTTTTTTCACAAAACTTTTTCTAAATCATTTAAATTTCTTTTCTTTAAATTTACACATTTTGGGTTTTCAAACATTAAAAAATTGATCTATGATTTCAAAAGGTTTTCTAATCCATTCTTTCTCTAATAACTTGTTTTTAAGACTGTTTTTCTAAAAAAATCCTATGATGGAATTTAGGAAATTTGGGACTCCGATTTCCTAGAGTTCTTAAGGTGAGAGATCACATCTTTGGGAGTCCGAGATTTGATCTCAAGAAAAATGAATTTAATGAATGTTTTTTTTTTAAAAAAAAAGAAACTTCATTTATTTCAAGACTATACTATGATGGATTTTGAGAAAACGTAATAATTTCTCATTTTCTTGAGATGAAGAATTTTTCCTCAATTATAATATAGTCAAATTGACGGAATTTGTTCCACTTATTTTATGAGATCATTGCTTCAAATATTGGAGTAATGAGGGGTAAAATAAGACATTATTTTCTTTAAAAAAAATTAAATAATACTTTTATTTCAAGATAAAAATAAATTGGCCACCGTTTTGCTTAACGGGTGTAGTGGGGTGCCAACACCTTCCCCAAACACAAATGACTCCCGAACTCAACTCTAGTTTTCGTTGACCATTTTTATTTTTAATTAAAAATTGTTTATTTTACTTCGGTGTCCAATCACACCGTAAAAAAGATTGGTGGCGACTCCTCTTTTTTATTTTTTTTTTTTTTATTTTCTTTTAAAATTAATCCTTTTCGAGGATGTCGGCCGCTCCGCGTCGTCTTGGGCACATGGCGACAAGGTCTATGCAGCGAATGGATCAGGTTTGCCCATTCTTCATTATGGTTCCACCTCTTTTAATTCATCTACTTTACCTTCTAAATCATTTATCTTAAATAACCTTCGTCACGTTCCCTTCATAACTAAAAATCTTATTAGTGTTTCACAATTGGCTAAAGATAATGATGTCTTCTTTGAATTTCACCCATATGTTTGCTATGTGAAGGATCGTGTATCTGGCCAAATTCTTCTCCAAGGGGTGCTCCATGAAGGTCTTTATCGTTTCAAAATTTCTCCAACTCACAAAGAACCCTCTGCTGCTTTCCAATCTAATGTTCTTAATACCTCTATGAGTAGTTCTGTTCTCATAATCACTCCAATTGATGTTTGGCATAGGAGATTAGGCCATCCCCATGTGTCTATTATCCAAAATGTATTTCAACATACCAAAACACCAAACATCAATATAAATAAACTGAAGTTTTGTGAAGCATGTGCTGTGGGCAAACATCATGCCCTTCCTTTTTCTTCTTCCTTAACTCAGTATCATTCTCCTTTGCAATTAGTTGTTTGTGATCTTTGGGGACCCGCTTTTAAACCATCTAAAAATGGTTTTCGATACTATATTAGCTTTGTTGATATGTATAGTAGATACACATGGATATACTTTCTCCAAACCAAGTCTGAAGCTCTAAGTGCTTTTCAGAAATTTAAACTTCTTGTGGAAAAAATGTTAGATAAGCCCATTATTAGTATTCAAACCGATGGGGGCGGGGAATTCAAACCATTTGTCAATTTCCTAGTACACAATGGAATAGAACATAGAGTTACATGTCCTTATACCTCTAAACAAAACGGTGTTGTTGAAAGAAAACATAGACACATTATGGATATGGGCCTCACACTTTTGTCTCAAGCCACCTTAACTTTAGAATTTTGGGATGAAGCCTTTGCTACAGCTGTTTACCTCATAAATAGACTTCCTACATCTGTTCTGCAGTCCATAAGCCCTTTGGAGAAGCTATTTGGCCAGAAACCAAACTATTCCTCACTAAGAACGTTTGGGTGCACCTGTTATCCATATCTTTGACCATACCAATCTCACAAATTATCCCTAAGATCACAATCTTGCACTTTCCTTGGATACAGTACCTTACACAAGGGATATAAATGTCTATCCTCTGATGGCCGACTCTATATTTCTCTACTCTTTGATGAACATTCATTTCCTTATAACTCTTTTTCTAAACATTGCACATCCATTAAATCCATTAACACTTCGGTTGCCCCAATTTCCTCTATCCTTGCCTCTTTACCTCGGAACCATAATGAAGACGGGATAACTACTGGTACATTCTCTGACACGTCTGATCATCTGAATCCTACTAATGTGTATCCTTTAGAAACAGGTAATGAGGCTGACTAGGCTCATATCAACGACAGTACTACCACTTCTTCTGCTGATCAGGCTGCTCCAAGTCCGCAGGAAACCTCACAACCACACCCTTCACTTGTTTCTACACATCTTATGATGACTAGAGGTAAGAATGGTATTTTTAAGCCTAAAGTATATCTGATAGATTATACACAATGTGAACCGTGTGATTTTAAATAAGCTTTAAAACATCCTCACTGGAAGAAAGCCATGGAAACTGAATTTAAAGCCTTACAAAAAAATAAGACCTGGGAGTCAGTTCCAAAAACAAATAATCAGAAAATTGTTGGTTGCAAATGGGTCTTTAAAATCAAACAGAACTCATATGGTTCTATTGCTTGTTATAAAGCAAGACTTGTAGCTAAGGGATTTCATCAAACACCTAGTATTGATTATAATGAGACATTCAGCCCTGTGGTCAAACATGTTACAATTCGTCTATTATTAACTATTATTGTTATGAAAGGTTGGGTAATTAGACAGCTTGATGTAAATAATGCATTTCTACATGGCCTTCTTCATGAAAATGCCTATATGGACCAACCATCTGGATTTGAGGTATGCAGCTCCCAACCTTTAGTTTGTCACTTGAAGGAAGCATTATATGGCCTAAAGCAGGCTCCAAGAGCCTGGTATGAACGTTTAAGCTCTTGTTTGCATACTCTGGGTTTTAAAACTTCAAAGGCTGACACATCTTTACTATTCCGTATTACTTCTATTGGATGTTGTTATGTTCTCATCTATGTGGATGACTTAATCATTTTGGGCAGCTCCTCTGTTGAAATAGATGATCTTATCAACTCCCTTAGTTCTCACTTTGCCCTTAAGGATTTGGGCAAACTCAGTTTCTTTCTTGGGATGGAAGTCTCTTATCCTCCTAATGGTGGCTTATTCCTATCTCAGTCTAAATATGTAACCGATTTGTTGCAGAGAACAAAAATGCTTGAGGCAAAACCGATTTCTACTCCCATGGTAAGTGGACCCCTCCTTTCGGCACGACAAGGTGAGTTATTTCATGATCCTCACTTATATAGAAGTGTTGTTGGTGCTCTCCAATATGCTACCTTTACTCATCCTGAAATTTCCTTTAGTGTGAATAAAGCATGTCAATTTATGCATTCTCCAACTATTTTACATTGGCAACTTGTGAAACGTATACTTCGTTACTTAAAAGGAGTACTATCTCATGGTATTTTAATCAAACCTACTTCTTTCATGAGTTTGTCTGGCTTTGCTGATGCTGACTGGGCCTCTGACCCTGATGATCATAAATCTACTTCGGGATTCTGTGTTTATTTTGCGGGTTGTTTGGTAACATGGGGTTCCAAGAAGCAATCCATCATCTCTCGCTCTAGTACAGAGGCAGAATATCGCTGCCTTGCTTTGGAAATGGTGTGGATCTATTTTCTTCTTCAAGAAATTGGTATTTCTCTTCCCTCTTCTCCACTGTTGTGGTGTGATAACCTTAGTGCGGTACATCTTAGTGTTAATCCCATTTTACATTCTAAAACTAAACATGTTGAATTAGATATTTACTTTGTTCGTGATTTGGTTTTTCGTAAGAAATTATCCATTCGACATCTTCCAGCTACTGAACAGGTTGCGGATATTTTTACCAAACCATTGTCTGCTGTCAGCTTTAACAAA
Source organism: Citrullus mucosospermus (assembly GCA_030954485.1). Lineage (NCBI taxonomy): Eukaryota > Viridiplantae > Streptophyta > Magnoliopsida > Cucurbitales > Cucurbitaceae > Citrullus > Citrullus mucosospermus. Next base: position 8,402,511 of record CM062063.1, on the reverse strand, counting down.
CTTAAGCAGAAGCTTACTCTCGTGACTCCCACAGACATTGGTTTGCAGGGGGGTGTTAAGAGAGCCCATTGAAGTATTATTGAGTCTAATTTGTAAGCCCATGTATAAGGGCCCAGTACTTTTGAGTCTGATATGTAAGCCCATGTATAAGGGTCCATTTAGTAATTGTTATTCTAGAAGGGCCTGATATTGAGAAGTTATATTGTGTGGGTGAGTTTTGCAGGAGTTTTTACTCCCACATTTTTCCTATATATTGTACTCTTTTAATCAATCAATATATGGAAAAATGAAGGGTTTTCTCTTGCCACTAATTTCCAATTTCCACTTTAATTGTATTTCTATCTAAGATATCTCAACTTACTTGAGATATCTTGGTGCATCTACGGATATCACTCCATTGGTATTTTGAAGAAAAAAAAATGTTTAAGCTATTTTTATCAAAAAGAGTTTAGAAAAATATAATTTTTAAAAAGAAATTAGTGTATTATCTCCTCTTTTGAGGAAAAATAATATTTTGAAAAATTGAGTTTGATGATAAAATGGTCTTTTAAAAAGAAAAACTGAGTGACTCAACTTTGTACATTTTATTCACGTGCTAATCATATAAGCTGTCACCTACCAAATTTGTTATATATATATGTGGCCTGTATACAAGTATAACTTTTAGCGTAGAGAAAAAAAAAAAAAATTTAAGATATTTAATTACTTTCCTACGATACTACTTTATATTGGTCGGAGAAAATAATTTGAACAAGTGACGCATACAACATCGTTCCAGCCTCTGTGATTTTAAAGTTTTAATTTTGAGTACAAATGCAATAGTTTATGCTCGAAGTCTCTAGAATATACATGTTAGGGTTTATGGTCGAATCTTTGACATTATTTTCAGGATAAAAATATATTTATTTTATTTCATACATTATAAAAAAATTATATATAAATGTGTGTGAGTGTCGGGATTAATTTACGCGCACTTTAACTAATCTCATGAGATAATTTGACTAACTCTACAACATTCAGGTATCTAGAAAATTCGATTAAACTCACAATGGATAAATAAAAAAAATGTTATATATATTTGATTTGTTTTTATTTTCAAAACAATTTCACTTTTTTCAAAACAAATTCAAATTTTCTCAAAGATTGTTGAACACTGCCAGGTATGGTATGTGGGGTGTTAAATATAGTTTCATCAAGTTTTTGTTTTTTTGTTTTTATACCATGAGTGGAGTGAGAGAATCTATCCTCTTACTTTAATGTCAAAAGTATAAATTTTTTTGTTACTTGAACTATATACTTATATTAGTGTCTATGAAGTTAATAAGCAGCACTAAAAATGTGACAAATCTAATTGAGATATCTGAATGTGCCTCCTAATCCCTCGACTTCATCAAGTTTCGCAAAGTAAAATTAATTTCTGAGTTCAAACCTTTTAATTTATTCCTAACAAAAATATTGCCAATTTAAATCAATTAAAACAACAACGTAGAACACCTCAAACAAAACAATTTAATGAAATTTTCACGAAGCAAAGGAAGAAAACATAATAATGCATAGATTCATAGTAGTCCACCTAAGGCAAAATAACTAAACTTCACACTCTTAACAACATTTTGAGTAGAAATCAAATGAGATCAAATAACTTCAAGGATTAGTAAGACCAGAACCCCCGCCAGGACCAACTCCGCCACCAACTCCGCTTCCGAGTCCACCGGCAGCTCCACCTCCAGTGCCTCCCAGTCCACCTAGTCCACCAATTCCAGTAGCGCCACCGAGACCACCACCGAGACCACCACCGAGGCCAGTTCCTCCAACCGCACCTCCCACCCCACCAAACGGGAGGCCATTGCTGCCGATGCCAGAGTAGCCACCGAGGCCACCGTAGGTCAGGAAGTTCTTTTGGTCATTGAAGCTGGTGTCTGGCGTAGGTCGAGCTAGGGCGTGAGAAGCTACAAGAGCCAAGAGCAAAGCCATGAACAATTTGGCCATTTTCTTCTTCTTCTTCTTACTTCTCTAACACTTACACTTGTGTTTGTGTGTGTTGTTGGCTAATGGAGCTGTGAGCTTAGGGTTTTAAAAGGAAGGATCGTTGAGGGACGGTTGAGAGAAGTAAATGTGAGTTTAAATGGTGAGCCAGTGCTCAGTCCTTTACTTGAGTTTAAATGCTAGCTGGGTCTGGTTTTTGGTTGGTTTCAATTATTTCATTTATTCTTAAAAATTATTGTTGTTTGACAAGGCTTCATTTCACAACTTTCCCTTCATAACCCTTGTTTTAGAAAGATGTTAGAGATTAGAGAAACTCATACGTGCATCGAAATATCTTAACTAGGTTGACAAAGAATCGAGATAAATCTTTCGTTTTTTTTTTATTATTTACTCATTAAATTTATGCTTGTTTTTTTTTTTTTCCAATATTCTTAATTATAGTTTTCAAAGACTTAGTTTCTAAAACCGACATCCCATTTGATAACTGATTTATTTAGAATTTTATTTTTGAAAATTATGTCTATTCTATCACTAATTTTTGTCGTTTGCATGGTGTTCATATTATTTCTAAGTAAATATTTAAATTAGTAGTTTTTTTTTTTAAAAGGAATCATGAGGCAAGAGGGATCGGTAGGTGCACCGGGACATCTCAACTAGGTTGACACCTCCCTAGCACCCTCATCACACCTCGAGACCAAAATGCATTCATTCAAAAGTTAAGAACAAGTACAGAGAAGAGCTAGAGGAAAGCTCATAAGTTCTGCGCAAATTTAAAAACAAGTAAGATGTAGTTCCCTTGTGCTTCCAAAAGAATATGGTGGACTCGGAATTGACAGAATTAAAATCACAAATGAAGCCCTCCTATGTGAATGGATATGGAGATATTTCACCAAGCCAGACTATGGAGAAAGTTGATCGATACAAAATACAACTGCAACTACCTTGGGATCATCCCCTCTATTTGCAGACAAAGCAGCTCAAAAGCTTTGTGGTTCCACATATCCAAATTTGATGAAATTATGCTTAGTAATATGTGGAGGATTATTCGTAACGGAAATGACACGATGTTTTGGCTCCATCTCTGGAATTCAAATGGTAAAATCCATCAGTTATATCCTAGATTTTTTTTGCACCTGTCATTGAGAAACAAACAAGTGTCAAAGAGGTTTGGAAGGAAGATACTCAAGAATGGAAGTCCATGAAAAAATTGCTCTCGCCAGCTCCCCTTCAATCCTTTACCCTTCGACGTTGGTTATCTCTGGTCCACCAACTTACCCAAGAAGTGTATCATTTTTGTGTGGACCATCCTTAATATAAAGGATTGAATACTGGAGATAAATGCCAAATTAGATCTCCCAAGATGATATTGAGCCTAAACTGGTGCATTCTTTGTAAAAGGAGTGACGAATCTGCCGAGCACATATTTATCTACTGCTCTTTCTCCAAGTTCTTCTGGACTATTCTTAACTCGGCTGCCAATAATCCCCTACCAAAAACTCTGGACGTGATGCTGTTTGTTCTATCGCATATCAAACAAAATAGCAAAAAGAAAGTTTTATGGACTAATCTTATCAGGACCTTTTTGGTGCATTTGGTTGGAGTGTAATAATAGAACCTTCAAAGATGAAGAAAAGCCTCCTAGCCACCTTTGGGAAGACGTCATCTATCTTTCTGCTTTATGGAGTACTAATCTAATCTCTTTTGTGATTATAATGTTTCTTGTATAGCTCTCAATTGGAAGGATTTCCTCTAGCCTCCTCTAGCTATTTGACTTTGTATATTTTCTTTATCATTATCAATATAATCTTTTGGACCAGGGCATGATGAGGGTGCTAAGGATGTGTCAACCTAGTTGAGATATCTGCGTGAGCCTACTGATCTCTCGACCTCTAGTACTCTTTCAGAAAAAATAGAAAATATGGGATAAACTTGTAAGGATAAAATAAGGGGAAATAGATTTCGGTTAAATAAATCACACTTCTTTATTAATTATTTTAGTCTTAAAAATAGATTTACAACATATATTAATTTTTTTTCTGCATTTTCAATCTCACAACTAAATTCAATTTTTAAAATTTTGAAATCAAATTTAAAGTTTTTAAATTGAAACCAACAAACATATTTTCAGAAATAGTGAAATAATTCTGTTTTTGTTTTCTAGAAATTCTATGTTAACGAGGCTTAAATTTTTACTATTCTGGTAAAAAACAAAGGTTATTCAATATCAATATTATGTTAAAATAATTTACTAAAAATACTAATAATCATAATGACTAAATGCATATTTTTCTAAAATCCAACTTTGAAAACTAAGACAATATATTATAAAACATATATTATGATGCAGATATGATTGTAGCTCAATTATGATTAAGAGATATATTCTTAAAAAAATAATTAATAAAGATGTCTATCTCTCAACAACACATGTTGTCAAACTTAAAAAAAATAAATAGTAAATAAATTTTTTTTAAAAAAATTTCTAACTTATGTTTTCAATTTTTTAGGTTGACTCCAATTAATCTTTAACCTGAAATGATAGATGAAATACCATTTTAGATATATTTATACTTTTTTAGTTTACAGAAGAAGATTGTAATTCAAACTTTTGAACTTTTTTTAATTTAAATTATAATAATTTAAAATGAATTGAAGCAGGGTAAAAAAGTATAATTATATTTGTCAAATTGAGTTTTGTTCAACTGACATAAGTATGTATACTAACAATCAATAGGTTTGTAGTGCGAATTCTCACTCTATTTTTTAGCAAGAAATTACATAATAAAATGGAATTATGCCAAGACATCTCAACTAAGTTGATACACCCGTAGTACTCTCATCATACCTCAAAATGAATAATTGATCTATTAATCACAAAAAAAAAAAAAAATTCTAAAAAAAATATAAGTATGTGCTTATTAGGCTTCAAAATTTTAATTTAGAATTTAATAACTCAAATGGACCATTTTAAGCCCCTTCCATTAAAAAAAAAAAGAAAAAAAAAAGAAAAAAAAAAAAAAGTTATATCGACACGTTATCATTAATAACACCTGAGAAAAATATAACTCTCCAATGTTATAATTGATTCAATGAATAGAATACACACAATATAATAGATGATGAATAATTAGAAATAATTCAAATATTTCTAATAATGGTTTACCTGAAGTTATAGATAATAATTCTTATATATTGGTATAATTTAGCTACTGTCAGTGTCAGATATTATATTAGTTCATAAGTCATCGAATAGTCAACAATTTATGTAGTAATAAGGTAAACAAAATTAGTATATTATTAAATAATAATGATATTAATACTACTAACAATAAATTCGGATTAATTTTTAGTATACTTCACAAGCAAGGCTCATAATATTAACTTATAATTGAAATTGAGAAAACTGTTTTCTTTTATTAATATAATGTATATTTCTTTTTCTTAACAAGATATGTGGATCAGGGGATTCGTAGATGTACGAAGATTATTGTAATATATATTTCAACCATTTTTTGTACAAAAAGTTACTATTTTGTTTTTTGTTTTTTTTTTCTGAAAAAAAATACATCAAGTAGCAGGCCGAGAATATTGTTTTCTTTGTTTTCTTTGAATTTTCAAACTTGATATTTTGACTGGTAATATTGTTTTCTTGTTCATATATACCTTAACACTTTTAGGAAAATGTTATAACTAGAAAAAATATCAAATTATTTATAAATATAGCAAACTTTTACTTTTTATTTGTAATAGACTGAGATAAACCACATCTATCCGTGTCTATTTGGTAAATTAATAGATGTCTATCTGGGTCTATCACTGTCTATCACAAATAAAAAGTAAAATTTTTTCATACTTGTAATAATCTTCAATCGTCTTTTTTTTTTTAACATTGTCCGGCTAAAAATTAAAATATTATATTTATCAAATAAAATAAAATATTATAAGTTTGTATTTATAAATTGTTGATGTGACAAGAAAAAAACCATATTTTATTATTACTTTAAAATACAAAATAAAAACCAATGGTTTCTTTTTTTTCACTCTATCTTCCTCCCACCTTCTTCTAGACAGTCCAACCATGTCTGTCACTTTTTTTACTTTTTTTTTTCTTTTCTTTTTTTAAGAGATATTTTATAGATCAATATGTTTATCGAAATATCCCAACTAGGTTAGCACATTTATAACACTCTCATCATTTTTCACTACCTGTTTCATAATTATAATGAGGCATCAAAAGTTCATCAGAACTAGGGGAAGCCTAAAGGCATATAAGCATATGATTACATGAAAGCAACCAAGTGAAGAGAGATGGATGATGGGTTGTAATTCTTGAAAATCTTTGATCTATATGTCCATGGTGTCTCAAAGGTTTAGATTACTACTGAGTTTCTCATTGAAAGTCTGGTTGTTCCTTTAATCTAGATAGTCCAATCAACAAACCGCGAGAACAGAGCTGAAGATGACAATATTTCTCTTTGAATTCATACATAATATCTACACAAGTTGGTGCAGAGAGAAATGATGTCTATCGGTGAATTGAAGGCAGTATCCAGCAAATTGTAAAACATGTTCTAAAAGGAGCTAGCCACTTTACAGTGAAGGAAGAGATGTTCAATATTTCATTGTTATCTTGGCATATGATACACCAATTGCTCTTCTTATTGCTATTCTTTCTTTTTCCTATAACTTAATCGTAGTCTGTTAACATAAGAACTAAAAATGTTAACAATAAGACCATTTTTTAAAGGGAATACGGGAGGCCAAGGGAACCATAAATGAGTGATTATTCCAAACCTCGTTAAGCTAAAATGTAGTGTTTGAAAACCTGGTGATCCAAATACAAAGCCTAAATCAAACATTGAGGCCAAAGGTGTAATTTATTTAAACTTTTTAAAATATGCTACATATCTTATAAATGTAAGTACGTTACTTGGTTGATAATTTTATTTGCTCGGGATAGTAGTGAATCTTGAATTTCGTTTAAGGTATGCATGTTTTTAATGACCCAATTTTTTTAAAAGACTAACTATAGGTGTTACTCATGCATGCTAAGACCAAAATTTGTTAAATCTGTACGAGATTTAAAATAAACATGTTATGTTCTCCTCAAATAATATAATAAAATTGATTATCATGTTTCCCTAAATATGGTAGCTAGCACACCATTAGTGAATTGCCACATCAAAATGAAGTGGCAAAATGCATGAATTAGACACTACTCTGGAGAGAGCAAGACATATGCTAGCTCTTGATTGTTAGGTTAGAAAACGGCTAATCTAGGAAATTATGTTTTTACCTCTCTTTTAATATATTAATTCTATGTTAATGGAACTTCTCAATTGTCAATTCTAATTTGAAAAATTAAGGCACCGTTTGATAACTATTTGGTTTTTAGTTTTTGAAAAGCTGTTTTTGGTTTTCTATTATGAAGAAACAAAAACCAGTTTGGTTACTATTTTAGTTTTTTGTTTTTTTTAAAAAAAAAAACATGTTTGATAATATTTTTTGTTTTCTGTTTTTTCAAAATTGAAAAAAATAATGTTTGATAATCATTATTTAAAAAAAAAATCAAATCCAGTTTGTTGACTTTTTTAGTTTTGTAACATTTTTATCAAAATGAAATCACACTATGTTTACAATAACTATTCATCTATTATATACAAGGTTATAAAATTATATCTTTAATTATTTTGAACTTTTTTGTGTTTTTTTAATCCATATTGATAAAAAATTATCAATATTTTATATGCATGAATTAAACACAAACCAAATGAAAAAAAAAATAAGAAAAATTAAAATATTGTAAAAATATCATAAAATAGATCTTTCGAGATGCAACAAAGAAAACAATTAATCTTTTTTTTTTTTGAAAAAGTTTCAAAGGAAGCCACTCAATATCGAAGCCAGGTTTCGATCTTGGGACCTGTGGGTTATGGGCCCACCACGCTTCCGCTGCACCACTCTGATTTGTTAAGAAAATGATTAATCTAAATCTAATGAATTTAGGTTATTTACTTCCAATAATTTTGTTCACTCTATAATACTCAACGTTTCATGGACAGTTGTCTCTCAAAAATAAGACAAATTATTAACATGTGAATAAACACTTTAATCACATAATTCAACGAACTTACCTCTCTGTAAATAATTTGTATATAAAAGAGATAAGAATTGTGACCTTCACCATAAAAACACACAAAATTTCTTGGAGAGGTGTGGTTTTCTAAATAATAATAATAATAATTTTATTTATATTTTCAAACCGAACTTTGAATTTTGAAAAAAAATATTTAAAATATTCTTGTTAAAAAAAAATTGATGTGGAAGTGAAGTTTACAACAAGAAAATACTTTGAAAATTATTTTCCCTTTAGTTTCACGTAAAATATGTTTAAAAATAGGAAATTATTATAAATAAAAATATATCAAATTATTTACAAATATAAAAAAATCTTATTGTTTATTGTTGTCCATCGATGATAGACAATAAAAATTTTCTATATTTATAAATATTTTAATGTTGTATTTAAAAACAACTCTTTAAAAATTTACATCACCTAAAATTTGAACCCAAAACCTAAGAGAAAAAAAATAATTGTTAGCTAAGCACTATATCATAAAAAAGAATATTGTATAAATGTACAATAGTGTTATTAATATTTTAATCACATGATTCGGTGAACGAACAGTCCAACTGCACGCACCTTTGACTAAAAAATGAAAAAAAAAAAAAAAAAAAAAAAAAAAAAAAAAAAAAAAGTTCAATTTGATACCAAATATATCTCTTTTTCAAAAATTAAAAAAAAAAAACAAAATAGTTACTTAATGGTAATTAAAATTTTAATTAATAGCTAAATTAAATTTGTTAATTTTGATGGGAACAAAGTTATAATTAAGTTTTTTTTTTTTTTTTTTTTTCTATTCCAAGATTGTGGAATATAGTTTTAGAATTTACTTAACTCAAGAAAAGAATAAATAGTATATTTGGAATTAAGGAAATTATGAAGCTTTTTCTTGTATTGTTTTGACCATTTGCTTTTATAAAGAAATTTAGACAAGAAAAGCCGTAGCCAATGTCTACCCCTCTCTTTCCCTCCTTTGCGTTTTCACCATGGACTCGCCCCTCCTCTCGTCTTCAACTTTCCCTCCCGCCGATAATGGCTTTTTTTTTCCTTTTTTTTTTTTTTTTTTTTAAATGATTCCAATTCTTATAGCAAAATTGTTTTCATGTAAGTCATAAGATTTGGAACATCCAAATCTTAAGGGAAAAATGGTTTCAAATATTAAGGGAAAATTGTTTTCTGGTAACTTATGAGGTTTTTTAAGGGTATTTTTAAATATAGAAAAAAAATATATTTATAGAAATAGGAAAAAAAAAAAGTGAGAATAGGGTATCCACTTTTCTTGCTTCATTCTTTTTACAAAATTCTCAACCTACTCTCATCATTTGAACTTTGCGCTTTCACAGCATTACTTCCTCATTTAATCGGCATTCTCTTCTTCATCTGCTTCTTCGTTTTTATCGATCGGTGTTTCAAGTCCACTTATTTTTTTCTTCCTCATCGCCGGCCACTTCTTCTTCTTCTTTTTCTTCTTATTCTTTTTATTCTTCTCCGTTGCCGGCCGATTCTTCTTTTTCTTCTTCTTCTCTATCGTCTTCTTCGAATCCTCGGCATCTTCTTCTTATTCTTCTCCATCGCCGACCAATTCTTCTTTTTCTTCTTCTTCTCCATTGTCGGCTTCGAATCCTTGGCATCTTCATCGATTTCGTCGGCATCTTCATCAATTGAAACAGGTCCGCTTCATCTCACTGATAGACTAAGAGCGAGAAAGAGAAAGAGCGAGAGCGAGAGCGAGAGATAGAGCGATAAGAGCGAAACATCAACACGATCAACTCTCTCGCTCTCGCTCTCACTCTGTAAGTCTATCTATCTTTTCTAATCAGATAGTTTAGGAACTGGGTGGGTACTCTGAACATTTTAATATCAAGAAAGTGGCCAAAAGAACCATTCCTAAAACTACCTAAAGTTTTTTCATCTAATTTCTTTTTTTTTTTTTTTTATCATTTGTAGTATATCTAAATTTAGATACATAGTTATCCTCAGATTCTTTTTCTGGTCATTCATTATTAGCTCATGTTCCACCTGCTTAAAAATTATATTAAGACAATATGTCAGATATAAAACAAAATATCAACAAACACTATCACTGTGATAGACACTTATAGAATACTATCTATCACTATCTATCATACTATTTATCATTAATAATATAACAAGTAAGCAAGAACATCTAACATTATGAAACTTAAAATAAGAAAGACTAACATAGTTTTCTTTACCTATAACTTTGTTAGACAATGATAGACTACTATCTATCACTGTATATCAGGGTTAGACAACGATAGACTACTATCTATCAATGTCAATCCTCATTTTTATTCCACAATTGATAAGATTTAAAGACATAGAAGACCAAGCATAGTTTTTTAGCTTATCATTGTGATAGACAATGATAGACTACTATCTATCACTGTCTATCCTTGATAGACAACGAGAGCAAGAGTGAGGAAAAGAGCGAGAGAGAGATCAGCAAGAGAGATAAGAGTGATTGTGGTGAGGAAAGGAAGGGAGAGCGAGAGAGAACGATAAGAGCGAAACCTCGACGCGACCAACTCTCTTGCTCTTGCTTTCACTCTCGCTCTTTCTTTTTCTTTTCGTTTTTCTATAGCGTGCAGGTAATTAAATCGGGTATGGATCGACACGATTTTTTGGGTTTTATTTTGTTGTGAGTTTTTTTGGAATTTTACATTTGTTGTAGTGGGCTTGTGGTCCATTGGGTAAAATTTTCTATTTGTGTAAAATAGTTTCATTTTTTTCTATTTATGATAATTTCTCTATTATTATTTTTTAGATTCTTTTATATATATATATATATAACCTATGGGAAAACCAATCTTATGAATTTGGTTCCAAATTTTACCCATTTTTACGGAAATTTTAAGGGTTTTTTTTTTAAAAAAAAAAAGAAAAAACTTAAAAGTTAGGAAAACAATAAGATTTGGAAAGATTTGAGTTGTCATTTTCTTTAATTACCACTATTATTGTTTATTTAAAAAACATAAGAAAAAATGTTACAGGAAATCCATCTGGGTATGAAAAATTATGTTTGGTAAAAGTAAAATTGAAAATACTTTAATGAGGGACAAATAGTATTTTTATTATGTAAAATCCTCCACTTAAAATTTGAAAAAGTAAGAAAAAAAGTTAGAAAAATGAATTTTTAAAAAAGAAGTTAGTTTTATTCACTCAAAAACTTTTTAGGCTAGAAATATCAATTTTTGGAATAGTTAAATTATCTAAAACAAAACGAGCGGATATGGAAAATTCTCTGTAAAAAGGGAAAAAAACATGGAAAAAATGGTAGAAAGCATGATTATTTGGAATCATAATAAATGGCAAACTACACAAACTCAAATATGGAAAGAAATTAAGTAATTGAATGATATAGAGAGAGATTTCATGCAAATGAATACTACTTAAAGGGGAGTGGCATTCCTTAGTTTCAATCACAAACAAAAAATGGCTCTCTCCTTTGCCAATCGATCTTCATTCCTTTGCATCGTTTGTATTGCTCTCCTTCTCGTTGCAGGTAATGAATTCACACTCTCTTATTATATTAACATTATTTCTACTTTTCCTTTATCTTTACTCTTTCCATCATCTTTAATATATATCACTCATTATATTGGTAAATTTTAAACCAATAATAAATTTACATATGGGCTTCAAACCGTTGTTTTCAAATATAAAGCAAAATGAGTCGATTTATTTACAAATAAAAATACTGCAGTCTATTAGTTAATAGACAACGATAGACATGACTTACAGTAATATTTTGTTATATTTGAAAATATTTCCAATAGTTTTGTTATTTAAAACAATTACACGACTCCAAATTAATGAGAGTTGAAAAGTCAAACCAAACCAATCCACTGGTTTGGTTTGGTTTTTTAGTACAAAATTGAACATGGTTTGTATTTAGAGAAAACAAAAAAGTATTGATTCAGATCGGTTTTTTATTGGAAAAACCAAACCGAATTGAAGGTATATATACCCTTAAAATGCACTCTAACATTAGGTATTTTAACTACTATGATGCATGTATATATATTTGTTTGTTTAGAAAGAAAAAAAAAATATTGATTACTATAGAGCATGTATGTTTGTCGTTCAGAAAAGTGCAAAGAAAAAACAAAAATTTTCAATTTCGATTTGTAAAAAAAGACATAGATTCAAATTTAAAAATAACCCATTCAAAACAAAAGTAGAAATAAAACTAAAATAAATGAGAAGAAAAAAAAATGCTAAAAACCGGGAACCAAACGGATAATAACCTGAACCAAATAAAAACCAATCCGTTAGTTTTGTTCTTATTGGATTTCTATTTAGATCTCTTCTTTATAAAAACGGTTTGGTTTAGTTTGATTGTTGGCTGATCCTAAAATAGACAAAATCTAACCAACAAATTAAAAAAAAAAAAAAAAAAAAAAAAAAAAAAATTGGTTGATTGGTGTGATTGGCAGGGACAGGACCAGAGGCAACATGCGGGCAAACGACAACTGGGGCATGTTTGGGAGGCTGCTCAGGTTTCCCAAATTGTAACAAAAGTTGCCTTGATGAAGGGTATAAGCAAGGTGGTAAATGCTACCCCGACGGTTTATGCTGCTGTTCTAATTTCTGATTCCTATGCTCTCAGCTTTTCTTCTTTTCAATCCAATAAATTTTCAACTCTCTACATATTGTATTTCTTCTTCATTTCTATGCCCATCAAGGCTTTAATTTGCCGTTGAACTACAATATGTAAATTATGTTCTGTGATTGTTACAAACCCCACATTTTTATATCAATCCTATTCTAATCTTTCAAAATGATTCTCTCAACGTTATTTCTTACTATTTCTCCTAATACTTTTGCAATTTTATATTTAAACCTAAGAATAATTAACTAAGATTCTCGACTTTTGTTCAAGAAATAAAGAAAAACAAAGTTGTTCTCGGTCATTACAATATATTTTTTCTTCAATTAGCTACGAGAATATTTTATTAATTCATTTAAATTATATTAAATTAGCTGTAATATACTACCTCTGCAGTTGGCAGCACAAAACAAATTAAAATTTAAAAAAATAATACAATTTGGGCTTATTTAATGTTAAAAAAGATTCAAACTAAGTTAATCACTTAATTGAAATCAATGAATGGAAATAAACTCAAATCGAATTAAATATTAAAAAGATAAAAGCAATTTAAGGCATAATTTAAATGATGTTAGAACTTTGAATCTTCTACTCTATGTGTTGTTGAACTCTTTCCATAGGCAATAAGGGGAGAATTTATGCATTTCCTTCTCACCTTTAAAATTTTTATAATACCTATTTTGCCCTCAAAATTATTTATACTCTTTGTAAAAAATGAAAGTTATGAGTACACACACTGCAAATAAAAACAATACAACTTTTCTACACTGTTGTATTAGTACCATCTACCTATAAAAATAAAGAAATTTATAATCTCATTGCCACTTTTTAATTTTCAAAAATCATCACGGGTTGGCTTAGTGGTAGTGGGAACATTAAAAAAAATGTCAAAGAGAGAAAGAATTAATAGATTTAATCCATGGTAGCCACCTACCTCAAATTTAATATCCTACGAGTTTCTTTTATTGTTATCTATCTTTATGACTAAATTAGTAGTTTGCTTTGAGAAAGTATTTTTTCTTTATTTCTTTTTTTTTCTTTTTGGAAAAGGTTTGTCTTGAAGACGTTCTTTCATTAGAAAAAGAAAAAGAAAAATAAATAAATAGAAGAATAAGGATGAAATTTAAGTTGGAATGGAAGGTAGAGAAATAGATTTGGATGTAGTGTTTCACTATCTGATGAGTCACATGTTTTCTTATCAACCGTAATTTTTCAGTCAACACTAGCAACATAAATAAATAAGAATGACAAAGAGTTACAAATTTGCAAATATTTAAAGAAATATGGTATTGAACCAATCAGTGATTGGTGCAAAGTTTTGAGGCAAATTTTGCTTCAAAATCAACTTCAAAGTTCAATTTTTTTTTCCCCTCAAAGATGTTCATACAAAAGATTTGTTTAGAGGTTAGGGAGATATGGATAGAGGCTTGAAAATTTTTGGGGAACCTTTAGAGGAACATAGTATAATATTTTTTTAGTTTCATTGTTAGAGTGTGTTTAAAATACATTTTAAGTGTTTCATTTAAAAAATAAGTCATTTTGAAGAAAATTAGAGTGTTTGTTAACCACTCCAAATAGACTTTGAAATGTATTTTAAACTCTTTTTATTAAAAGAGTTTAAATAAAATGAGCTTTTTCTAACACGCTTTTTTCAATTTAATTGTGAAGCCTTAATTAGTTTAACATTTTTTTTTATTAAATACTTATTTAATTTTTTAAAAAAATATCAATGTATATATATGATTCTTACATAAAATTTTTCTTTTCTTTTTTTTTTTCTTTTTTTTCCTCCATAAATAAGTTCACTCGAAGAAACCACACAACAATTGCTCCTAAGGTTAATAAGATACCCTATTATGTCACTTTTATTTATACAAGTTAATATATAACTTTTAAAGCAATTACATCATATATATATATATATATATATATATATATATATATATATATATATGTATATTTCATTTAATTCATCTATCTTTTTTTTTGCATTTCTATCTCTCTTGCCTTTACTTTAAAATTTAATGTCAAATATTTACAATTTCAACTTTATGAAATGTATATTTATTCAAAATTTATATTTTACTATACAATTTATAGATTTTCAACTTCATCAAACACATTTCATATTCATTTTTTAACCATTTGTGTTGTTTACAATTTGATTTGTGATTTTTACGAAGAATTTTATTGATGTTTTGACCTTTCCAAACACATTAAAGAGTAGTTGAAGTGCTCTAGGTCTTGTGTAGTTTTAACAACTAATGACTTATCTATCTTAAATATTATTCGTGCGACAATGCATTTGGAACGAGCGCAACAAAAAGAATCTTCCAAGATGTAGAAAAGACGCAAGTTTTCATTTGGAAAGATTTCGTGAATGCAGACTGCTATGTGGTGTAACAAATCTCCCCTTTTTAATAGGTATGATGCATTCTTTATAGCTTTTAATCAAAAGGATTTTCTCTAGCCTTTGTAAATATTCTTTCGCATTTAGGCCTTCGAGCTCTTCTCTCCAACTCACCTTGTACAGAACTATCCTTTTTTTATTTTATGCATCGCTTTTGGTTCGGGGTATGATGAGGGTGTTACGGATGTGTCAACTTAGTTGAGATATTTTGGTGCACCAACGGATCTCATACTCCAAATGCATATTGTTAAAAAAAATGACTGATTTATTTTCTTGTTTGAAGTTTCTCCTTCCAAATTATCCCAAACTATGTAATAAACTCGGGTTTATATCAAAGTAATAGTTGAACATGCATATTTGATATTCGTGTTTAAATATTTTTTTTCTCATACATCTTTTTGTGGACAAGAATTTTCAGGACAAAATGACCAATATTTTGCTTCTTTTGATTGATGATTCTAAATATCGAGGTTAAATGTGAAAATCTTGTAATAGAAGGACAAACTGAAACAAAACTCAAATTTTAAAGATAAAATTGTAAACAATCTTGAAACTTAAGAAAGGTCATGCCAATTACCGTTGAGCTATAGTCTCTTTGGCAATAAGGAGTTGTTGATCTCCCTCTATCTATCAACAATGTTTTCTTGTGATAGTACCTTCGTTAGTCATCAATTGTTAGAGAAACGATGTATAAGAATTAAATAACATTGGAAAACTAATTTCTCCTCAATTGAATATATAGTACTTACAACATACACTGTATACAATAATGATGTTCAAACTAAAAAAATAAGCCAAATAGTACCAAAAATATGAAGATTAAACGTGAATAGTACTAGTATATGAAAAACTTCTCTATAAAAGGAATCAAAATGATATCTTGCAAAGAGAGATAGAAAAAGGTAGAATGCACGCATAATTATATGGAAACAAAATTAATGAGAAAATAAACAAACTCAATATGGAAAGAAATTAAATAATTAGATCTAGTGAGAGAGATTTCATGCAGAGATGAATAGTATTTAAGAGTATTCCATTGGCTTAGTTTCAATCACCAAAGAAATGGCTTCCTCAATTGCCAATCGATCTTCTTTCCTTTGCATTCTCTGCATTGCTTTCCTTCTAATTGCTGGTAATGACTTTACTCTTTCATCTTTACTTTTTGTTGCTATTTAAGAGGAAAAAACTCATCAACCAAATATATTCATAAAAAGCAATTAATATCATTCACATGGAAAAGATTAAGTCATTTATCTTTCGGTCACATGGTTAGAAGTATATTTAAGGGGTTTGAAAGGTACCAAATTATTTTCAACTCATTCAAAAAAATTAAGTAATTTATGAAGTTTTCATCATACCATTATTTAGGCCTCGTTTGGTAACCATTTTGTTTGTTGTTTTTGTTTTTAAAAATTAAACCTATTTCCTCTCCATTACTTATATTGATTGGCTCATTTTGCTATATTTGAAAACAATTCATATCATTAGAGAGTGTTTACGAGAGACATTTGAATGTAAAAGGTATTTACATTCTCTAATATGTCAGAAGTGGGATTTGAACCCACGCCCTCTCACGAGGACCAAAACTTGAGCCTGGTGCCTTAGACCACTCGGCCATCTTGACATGTTCTG
This sequence comes from Citrullus mucosospermus, assembly GCA_030954485.1. Lineage (NCBI taxonomy): Eukaryota > Viridiplantae > Streptophyta > Magnoliopsida > Cucurbitales > Cucurbitaceae > Citrullus > Citrullus mucosospermus. The sequence goes on along the minus strand of CM062063.1, from coordinate 8,385,726 downwards.
ATTAATATAGGCCTCATTTGGTAACCATTTGGTTTTTCATGTTTTCTTTTTAAGGCATTATAAGAAAATGGGAAAGAAATATGCTTAATTTTAAAAAACAAAATGGTTATCAAAAGAGGCCTTAACTTTTTAAGTGTTTGATTTTGAAAAAAAATTTGAAGTGTTGGATAACAACTCAAAATACCTTTCGAAATGTGTTTTTAACCGTTTTTATCAAAAGTATTTAAATAAAAACATTGTTTTCTCTGATCAATCCAAATCGATCTTAAATTTTGGTGATTGTCGGTGAAATGGCAGGACCAGGGCCAGCATGTGTGCAAGGTGGGGGATGTTTGGGAGATTGCTCAGCTTTCCCAAACTGCAACAAAGCTTGCATCCTTGCAGGGTATGAGGCTGGTGGTTCATGCACTGGAAATCCCCCCTCCCTTTCTTGCTGCTGCGACAGTTCCTGATTCCTATATATATGCTATTAACTTTGTTGTTTTCAATCCAATAAAATTCATCTCTACATATTGTATTTCTTCGTTTCTATGCCCATGAAGGCTTTGTGGAGGAACTACAATATGTAAATTATGTTGTGTGATTGTTACAAACCACACATTTTTGTATTTCATGTTTTTGAGTATCTTATTGTAATGTTTAAAAATGATTCCAAATATTACCGTAGTTTCTTCTCTTTGTCGTCATATGTTTTCACACGTATTAGTATGAGTCATGCAAATACTTTATATTAGCTAGAATCTTTGTCATATTTTGTCACACACCTTATACTAAAAATAATTTAAATCTCATCTAGATACTTTGAAATAGTTAAAAACTTGGTCAAGTAATTTAAATTCCATTTAGAGTTCTTTTTAATTAATATTGTTAGATTTAATGTTGTTTACTAGTGGAATTTTAGGATTTGAGCAAGAGAATGAGATTTTAAGTTTAATAGAGTGAATCTGACCAATTTTGTCCAATAAAGACAAGAAAGGGCTAGGGAAGGAAAGAACGCCAAAACTGCCCAAAAAGGGGTATCGTGATGCCCTAACCTGAGAGCACAACTCTGGGCAGCACTGGAATTCAAGAAGATTCCTTCCGCGCGTTGTTGCCACAACCTTGTAAAGTGGTGTTGTGACACCGTTGAGAAAGTACGGAAAGATTGAGTAGTTTTTGGAAAGTTTCTTCTACTTAGTTAGGGTTGGCAGCCTTCTTCCGGATTGAATTTTAGAGTCGTGGAAAGTGTTTTGGATGTAGGAAAAAGGTTAGAAAGTGAGGAAAGAGTGTTTCTAGAATAGCTAAATCAATTTGGGCATTTGACCTCGTAAAGATGATAATTGGTCTCTCAAGATCGTTTTACTATATATTATAACTTGGCGGATACACTTGCACTACATCATGTATATATCAATTATACACACGCACAAATTCTAAACATATCAATTTTCATGTAACTCAGAGCTACTGGACTTGCATCAATCTCAGACGGTCTAACCAATGAAAAAAAAAAGGAGAAAAGAAGAAGGATACGCACGTATTTCTAAATTTATAACTTCATGTAATATACACATACATCAAATCTCACATAGATTATTCAATATTTAACTTTGGTCATGCTAAATAAATAAATATATATATATATGTTCATGAATATATCATTCGAAATAATAATCACAAAAGAGTCGTACTCTCAAGTAACAATTTAATTGGGAAATCCAAAAACATCATCACATATAAATTTAAAGATAAAACTAAATGGATATCATGAGTTAAAACAAAATGAAACCTCTTGAACTATTCTTTAGCCTGATTTCAACCACAGCCATGGAGAAGAATCCGGCATGCATGGGCTTCCACACATTCTCACTAGCAAATATATGATCTTTCAAGTCTTTCCTTTTGCACTATAAATAGCTTCAATATTTCAAAGTCTTAAAACAAAATATTCATAAGCTGAGATCCGATCATTAAAATAGAGAAAAAAAAAATTTACATTGAAGAATGGCAAGCTTCTTGGCTCCATCAGCAACTATTCCAAAGCTTCATCGTGCTGGATCTATTCTTGTACCTACCCCATGGAGTTCTAAAGTTTTTGTCATTGTCAGACCAAGACATGTTAGTTTCATATCGCTCAAATAACTACTTATTTATGGTATATATATATTTCCTAAGATACGAAACTATCATTCTTTGTACCTTCGTCTTATCTCACTCTCATTTAATCAATAGATCAATAAGTATAGTATTAAATAGTATGGAGTTCCATCTTAAAACTCATTGTCAATGGAAGGAGTAGTCCATCTATCTTGTAATATCATGTTAATTAATATTATTATTATTTAGTTTCATTAATATTATTATTTTAGTTCATCATTTTTGTTTTGTAATAACTCCAAGATGGTAAAATTATAAGTAATATTTGGAAGCTTTATTTTACCATAACCATTTTACATTTAACTGGGCAAAATACATTAATGCACTTTGTTAATGAGATATACATAGAGGAAACAATTTTATAATAAAGCTTTAATTGAAAATGGTAATGTAGGGAAGTTCAAAGGTTGCTGCCGCAGCAACTGATGGAGCTGCTCAAGTTGTGAAGCGAGCCACTGAGAAGGCTGCCGAAGAAGTCAAAGATAAGGCTGTCTCTGCCGCTGAAGAGGTTATTTTCAATTTTAACTTTTATATTTATCTCCTTTTACTCTTAAATTTCAATCTTATATTTTATTTTTATTTCTTTTACATATATGGTCCTTGGTGTGTTTTATGGATAATTTATGAAAATTTTGAATCGATTTCAATTTGTGCACTTAAGTTAGTGTTTATATACATGTAACGTCCGAAAACTAAAGATTTAGATCAAGATTACTTATCTCTAACTTTAAGATTGATAGTACAAACACTATGTCAATTGAATTATATTCATTTTGACAAATAGAATTACGAGTTTATTTAAAAGTAACATGAATTTATTAGGAAACAGGACATGAAAACACATTTGCATACAAACTTTAATCAAGATCATAGGTTTAATTATTGATACTTGAACTTTCATGAAAGTGATAACTTAATTCTTATACTTCCAAATTTGTTATCATTCCGAGTCCATCAATTTTAGCATGTAAAAATTTAGTCATTCTGTTTAGGTAGCTTTTTACCATTTAAACAAAATCGTAAAATTTTGTATCCAATTCTCAATTTTTCTTTTTGATGACTATGGCTTTATAGCTTAATAATAGTTTTCACTACAAGAACGACCAAAAATATGATTTTGAAATACATAAATTAAATTATTACCTATTAAAATGATAGAATTGAATCATTATAAATTGAAGTCGAAGAAATAGCTGATGTAATTTCTTATATTTTGATGATGGGTAATGTTTGAGAGTGGGAAATAAAATTGTAGGTGACTCAAAAAACAAAGGAAGTGGCAGGGAAGGTATCTGAAACAGCACAAGATTTGGCTGGGAAGGCAAAGCAAACAGTTCAAGATGCATGGGGTTCAGTGAAGGATACAACTCAAAACATCAAAGAGAAAGTGGTTGGCAAAGCTGAAGAATCCAAAGAAGCCATTAAAGACACTGCACAGAACCTCAAACAGAATATCAAGACAAATTGTTGATTCCTATTTTTCTCTACTTTAATTCCTTCACCTATTATTATTTTCCATAATGGTTCATTCCCCCATTTCATGGAAAATGAAAATGGGAATTTTTGTTTCTGGAGTATGGTTTTTTTGTTGTTGACTTTTGAGCATGTTCAACTTTTTAGTCCATTAATTGATATTTGAAATAAAATGTCACTCTTTTCCTTTTCCATATTGTTGCTTATTTATTGCTTGCAAAGTTCAATTTAATCATTGCTAATATATATGCTTCCTCATGCCTACACATTACTATTTATAAATAAGCTAACACTTCCATTCAAAATGCAAAAGTGCTATGAGAAATCTGATTGGGTTTCTTTAGAGTGTGAACCACGACCAATGATCGACAAACAAGCAAGAAAACATGCTGAAGAGAAGATCTCGATGGCAGCAGCGACAAGGTTTCGACGACAGCAGCGACAACGTCTCGACGACGGCAGTGACGACAAGGGCTCAATGTAGGGAAGTTTGAAGATCATCGAAATCATGATGCTTGAAGATCGACGTGCAAGGGGATTTGCTTGTTCAAACTATTCAATATAGAAAAGCATTTTTATAGTTCAATAATGAAAAGATGGGTGAAGATTAGAAGACTAGCTTTTAGTATAAGCGTATAGTATCTTAATCCAAATAGATTAAAGAGAGTTAATTTAAGATTCAAGAAGGGTTTACAAATAGATAAGAGAGTTAGAAGTTGGGCTAATGTTTTAAAAAGTTGGCTTGCACTTAATATTAAGAGAATGTGCCCAAACTAAAAGTCTAAACTCAACTAATTACTAATACTATACTATTAAATACTTTTTTTTGGAAAACATGCTTTCGATGATTATTGGATATCGATTTTGATAGAATAAAAATTGCATTTGAAAATATAAAATTAAATATAAAATTAATTTTAAATGATTAAAGACATGTTTCAAAGTGATTTTAAGTATGATAAGAATAAGTTTAACAATTTTAAAATCTCTTCTAAAAATGCGCTATACTTCAACTAGTCTAAAAAAAGAAATTAAAAAAATATGGTCATATCTTCTCCATACTTTCTTTTATGCCAAAAAAATTATTATTACAATATATAATATTAATTAAAAAAAATGCCACTAAAAAAAGAAATTAAATAATGCAATTTCTCTATTATTATTATTATTATTATTATTATTATTATTTTTATTTTTATTATTTCTCTATTTCATCTACTAATTTTGACAAAAAAAAATAATAATAATAATAATAATAATAATAATGTAAAAATATGTGGAAACTCACTAATTCAATCATATTAAGTTTTCATAAAGTTAAATTCGATTAATACAAAGGTTAACGATTTTAATACTTTTCTCAAAACTCACAAATATTTTTAATAAAAACTTAAGCTATCATATTGCTTCTCTTTGAAATCTTGTCTTTTTCGTAGTGTACCTATGTTTTATAATTTATTGAAAGCATATTATAATATATTTTTCTTACGAATCTTCAAAAGAAAATTTATCATAAAATTAAAATTGGAATAGTTTTTTAAGTTAAGTTTAAGATTGTAACACTTATTTGAAGTATAATTAAATAAAATTGAAAGTTTAGGATAAGAATTTATAGTACCAAACAAAAAATTGAAAATAAAATTTGATTTTCTTTTCCTTGAATTGGAATATCCTCTGTTTCAATACAAAATATTAAAATTTTGAACTTCATATATATCTGCCAACCTCCCCATCCCCAACATCTATGGCTTGTTATACTTTTTTATTTTTATATATTGAATGATCTCCATCATGCTCGTTTTTGCTCACGTCGTCCTTGGATTTATTCTAAGTTTAAACCATATTTTATATACTTTATATTTCATCATTATACATCTTTACATTATTATATTGGAAGTTGTGGATGGGTAGTAAGAATTTCTACAATATTTTAAATTTTGTAATTTTTTAAAAAAGAATATGGAAGATCTAGTTTTTTCTGGAAAAAAAAAATGCATGGATGAGTACCGTGTGTGCACATGAATCATGATAATTTATTCATAAAAGATGGCAATCATTTATAATTTTTCTACACATATATATTGATTATAGACTTAAAAATGAGTGATAGCTACTTTCTATACCAACAAGGTGGACTTGCTTTTCAACGGCTCGATCATAAGAACTCCAAAGTTAAGCATACTTTGCCTTAAAGAAATTCTATGTTAGGTGACCCATTGAGAAATTTCCTAGGAAGTATGTGAGTGAAGACAAAGCATGCTAATATGACCCATGTTGGTTTGTGAGGATAGTTTTCACCCTTGGAAACAGTTTAATTCTTGTTGATCTTGTGCGTAGAGATCAACCAGTTGTTTCTAGATTTTGTATATGGATCAACACTTGACTTGTTGATCTTATACCATATGGATTGGTCTTTGGCTTGTTGATCTTGTATGTATGGAGATATTTGTCATTGACTTGTTGATCTACTTATATGTATGGATTGATCCTTGCCTATCGTGCATATTCTCCATGGAGATTTTTTTCCTTTTGTTGATATGTTTTGTGCGGATTTGCTAGTTTGCTTTCTTGTTCTCAACAATATGTTTTGCAACATGTCATTCATGATTTCAAGCAATTGGACATTATTTTTTAATTAATAAGTAACTTTAAGTGATGCTTTATAGAACATCAATAAATTGTAAATCATAAATTTATAAAAAATAAAAAAATAAACTTGAAATTTATGGTTGCACACAATATAAATTTTACTGGCACTTACCTATTGCAAAAAAAAGCTTGCAATGGCCTAAAATCCATATTCAACAACAAGCTTTTACGCTGCTAAAAATACATTTTCAGAGACGAGACTGAAATGTCACTGTAAAAAAAATAGTTACATCTCGTGCGTTGCTAAAAGTACACTTTTAGTAACATCTGAGCGTCAATGAAAGTTAGGTTGCAGGCGCCTAGCAACATGTCCTTGAAAGTTTTGACTACACGGCTACTACGATATTTATAGTGATGCGCCTTTATATATTGCTAATACTTTTAGCGGCATTTTTTTTTTTTACTTTTAGCAACACGTTTTTTTTTTTTTTTTTTTGTCACTAAAAGTGAATTTTCTTGTAGTGGTGATAGGTAAATTCAACATTATATTTTTTTCTTATCTGTCAGCGAGCATGTATTGCAAATTTGGTGGCTTGCCTTCCTTTTCTTGCAGAGACTATTTCTTCCATTCCTAAAGATCTTCTTAAGGTTGTGCCATATATGTATCTCGGTCTTGTTTAACTTTAGGGATTGGTTCCTTTATTAGAAAAGTATTTGCATTGAGAGTTTTGAGCTTGGGGATTGTCTAAGTCTCAACTTTCATGTATTGTGATTAAAAATTTTGTATTACCCTGTTGAAGGTTTGTTTTAGCAGCTAATTAGGTTATAGAAAATTACTTAGGGAGTAAGTGAGAACTCGGGATGGGTTTTTGAAGTTTTTATTGAGGGGAGCTCAATCAAAGCCTGAGAAAAGCTTGCTTATGTAGGTTAGGAGATCTCACACTTAGGGGGAGCCTAAGTTCGTTGCATTGAATGAATCTCATGCAAGACTTGGAGAAGCTACATTGTGGAAGTGATCGGAGCTCAAACTTACAAGGAGCCTAAGTTGAAACCGAAGAGATAAGCTATACGTGAGCTACCGAAGAGGGAGTCTATTAGATAAGTAATTCGTTGTAATTGCTAAACTATTTATCTAGTGAAGTTTCTTTCCTCCGAGCACATAGCCCCGAAAACATAGGTTATTAAAATTGAATTGGGTTACCAAACTCTGTGTCTTACTATTTCTATTTATTTCTAGGTTGTCTTTTATTGTCACATCCACATTCTCTTTATGACTGTATACTTGTATTGTTTTGTATTAGATTCATCTATTTTTCAAAATCAATTCCCTAGGATAATTTTATATGATGGCTTTCCACTTTTTATATTTTTGCTTTTGTTGCAGTACATCCATCTTTTGATGTATTTCTCTAAATAAATTGGGGAATTGTATCTATAGTACTTAATTAAGTGAACTAGAGCACCAACATTATAATCTTGAGGACAATACTCCTCACTCTCTCCCTATTTTAAGACTCAACACGATATATTTGCAATTTTGCATGGTTGAAAATCTTACCCAAATATTCAGATCATGCCTTTGGTATTCAAAGAATCTTCAATCTCCGAGAGTTTCACATAACCTTTGATCTTTTAATAGCTTTTGGAAGTCTTCTAAGTGTCCTTAGCTCTAAAAATTTTTAAAGCTTACAAACTGAGAAGGGGTATGGTATTGACATAGCTTTCCATGGCATATTCTAGGTTTGCACTTTGATGCCTTTTGAGCAAACCAACTAGATTTCTGCTTGAACCCTTTGAATTTGAGCTTCAAGACAAATGGATCTTTGGCTCATTTGATCTTGGACCAATTATATTGGGTAGACCTACTTAATCAAATGGATCTAATTAAAACATGTAACAATAGAGATTTACCAATTTTTCTACTTTGAAATTTAATTCGGATCAAATAAGTTCTACGTATATAAAACCTTTTATTTATCAATAAATTAGGTGGTGACAATTCATGATTTGCCGCCATAATCAGAAACGGAAGTGTGATGGTGTGTTTATGAATAAACTTTGGAGTTGGCCAATCAAATTTCACATAAAAAAATTTGGATAATAAGGACAAACTCAAATATTATATATGCACTTTGAATCTGGACGTTTTGGTTGAGTCAGTCTACGTACATCATCCAAATAACCAATGACGTTCAAACTTTATAAATATAAATAAATTTAATCTCACCACTTCCTCAACGTCTATCTCTTCTTTGGCGGTTCTAACTATGAAATTAAATTATACCATACTAAACAAAATTTCTCTCTACCGTGTGTCAACTAAGTAGTATGGATTGAGTTTTCATATATGTGAAACAAAAGTCGAGTATAATTTTTAAGTGCTTAAAGATTCATTTTTGGTATTGAATTATGATGAGTGTAACAATAGTTGGGTTTTTAGTTTTTTATTTTTGAAAATTAAATTTATCTTCTGTTTATCTTTTTTTTTTAAGTAATATAGTTTAATTTCTGGCTAAATTCTAAAAATAAAAATAAATTTTTAAATAAGGGTATGTTGTAAATACAGCAATTCCAAAATATTAGCAGATATGACACAATGCAAAAGAACTTACAGATATAGCAAAATTTATATCTAGTTCTCATAATCTATTGGTGATAGACTATATCAATAATAAGAGTCTGTCAACGATAAAGTCTATCAATGATAGATTATGCTATATTTGCAATTCTTTAAAAATATTGTTATATATACACTTAATTATTAGCCCTAAAGTATTATCCATTGAAATTACTCTTTTAGAAACTTTTTTTTTTCAAAACTTGGTAGAAAGTAGATAACAAAACAATAAATTTAGAGCTGAAATAGGTGTTTATATGCTTAATTTTCAAATACTAAAAATAAAATACCAAATGGTTACTAAACTGGGTCTTAGGTCTTAGTCTTTGAATATGATTTGTAACAATAATTTATTCTTTGTACTTTTAATTTTGTAAAAATTTAGTTTCTATATTTTAAAATTTGTAATGATTTAGTCTATATCGTAAAATTTAGTGTTAAGATTTAGTAAGATTTTTTTGATTTTAGGTAGATCAATAAACAAATTAGGGCCAGGACATAATTTATGTTTATGACAGTTTCGTAAAATTTTGTAGTCCTAGGAATTAAATTGTTACAATTTTCAAAATTTTGGGAATAATTTATCACATACCAAAGTTTATATGGACTAAATTATTGTTTTTACAAAAGTTTAAGAAACGATAGTATTTTTTAACCTTTTTAAATTATGTTATACAAAATTCTCCAAAACTTTAGAGTGTGTTTTATTTATGTCTCTAAACATTAGATAGTTTAATTTCAATAGTAAATATTGAAATTATTGAAAGAAAAATCCTTGAAATCCTTTTTTTTTTTTTTTTTTAATATGGTGAATGAAAGTTGGTAGGATAGTTTTTGTATAAAATTGAAATGCATACACAATATGGATTAACATCATTCATATCAATTAACATGGCAACTAATGTAGAAAAAATTTTGTAAATGAAGTTATGAAAATGCTGAGACAATATCTTTTAAACTGAAATGAAAGTTAACAACGATATTAATATATTAAAATTTAATTATATATGATACACTCCAATTTTTAAAATCACTAGTTATGTGAGTTTATGTTATTTGCTTCAATAAAGCCACTCTTCTATAATATAATTAAAATCAGTATCACTCCTAGTAATTTATTAAAATCTAATTATATGAAACCTAAAATTGTATTGTTATGCATAGTAGTACTAGTTATTTTAATAGATATAATCACTACATGCAAGTCAATACTTCAAGAGTTGTTCATAATTATTTACTAGCTCAAAAAGTTCGTTTTACTACTCTTGTAATTTCATTTTATATCTTAAGTATCGTTCATCATTTAATAAATAATATGTTTATGATTAAATGATAAACCAAGTCTCTCCTGAACCATTAGTATGTGGATGAAGATCGATTATTCAAGTCTTAAAAATCAATATTTAATGGAATTACTCATCTATTTAGTAGTCTATATAATTAAAATGAATGAACTCTATCTCTATGAGATTATTTCCTATCTCAATATTTAATCAAATCTTCACAATAGTCGATTTATTGGATCAATCAGATACAAAATCTAATCTAAACCATCAAATCAAATCAAAAGCCAAGTCCTTACATATAAGAATTTATAATATTCTCGTGACTTGGTATATGGCTTGATAATGGAGCCGTGCAAGGAATATTATTGTTGATGTAATATTCATAAAGTTTCGGCCCACAAATATGGAGTTCCTAACTAGACACGTAACTATTTATCAACCATTATTACTTTCGTTTTTTTTATTTCCAATAATGACAAAAAAAATAATAATAAATAAAAAGAAAACAAAGTGAGAGATGCCCCACAAGCACGTGAGAGGGAATGCAAATGTGAAAAGAACAATAAAAACAAAACCAAATTTAGTTCACATACCAGCCCACCCACCCAAAGGCTAAGGGTCCTTGAATTCCACGCAAGCAAATTGACTGTGACCCTCAGTGGTTACCGGATGACAAAGAATTTTGCACACGTGGCAAAGTTTCATGTGTCGGTGACGCAAAGGCGGATGAGTTAATCATGGACGTCAGAAAACCAGTGAAAACCCAAGAACGAATGTGATTGGTGGAAACTTGCATGTCGATGGACACGTGGCGTGGAGTTAAGAGGAGGCGACGCTGAATGCACGAATCATACAAAACGACGTGTCGTTTTCAGCAGGTTTAGAATTTTTATCTCTGTTGAAAAGTAGAGAAAGAGAGAAAGAGCGAAAGAGTGTGTAGCAGCTGTACGGCCTCGTAGTTGTGATACAATTGTATTGTATGGACAAACTTTGTAACTTTCCTATCCAAACTTATTATTTTTATTTTTCTTTTTTCTTTTTTCTTTTTTCTTTTTTGACCAAAGCAATAATTCTTCTATCTAGGCGATAACCATTGTACTTTAGATAATATACAATAATTAGAGATGAACATATATACTTTAGTAAAGTTGTTATCCTTAGGTTCCTTTATCTTCTTGCATTACTTCACACAAATTATCCTACGTTTTTCAACTACATATATTACATCATATTCTTTCAAATCAAACACTCGTTGAATAGAAAGCTATATTTGTCTTTGATATCACCTAAAATATATTATATCGTTCTACTTAATTTAAATTTTCTTAGGTTTAATGTGTTCATTTGATGATCTTATAGGTTTCGAGAAATTAAGAGGTAGAATCGAGTATTAGGGCAAAAACGAAGCTGAAATAGACCATTTAAAGCCCCTAACTCAACAACCGAATAAAAAAGGAGAGACAATGACGAAAATTCTTTTGGGGCCTAGCGTTGCAACGCTATCAATTAGCCCTATTGCGACCCTGGAAAATAGTAGCTGAAGAGTTGCTCAATGTCACAACACTATCCTAAAGAAGAATCAAGCATCGTCATTCGACACTGCGGCACATCGAAAATTAGAAGACCTAGCATCACGACACTATTAACAGGTTATAAATAGAATTTTTTTCCTCTTAGGTCATCAAGCCTCAGATTTTCACCATTCCCTTTGTCATCTTCTTTGTTCTTTATCGTTTTTGTCTATTTTACTACTTTGGGAATCAACCTTACCACTTGAAGCATGTTTGTTGAAAGGATAAATTTGATAGAAGTCTAAAGAAACTGAAAATCCTATTTTGGGAATCAAACTTGTTTTTAGTTTTCTATTTTAGATTTTATGTTTGTTTTCTTTCTATTTTTTATTATAGTTTTCAATTATTTTTAACAATATTGGAATACTTAATCAAAATCTACAACAGAAACAAGTTTCTGACATCTTTTGTTCTTTTGTTTGATAATAATTTTCATTTTTTGTTTCTTGTTTTTTAAATTTATGCTGGTTTTCTTCCAATTTTGAATAACGCTTTTCATCTATTTTAAAGAAACACTTGAATTTCAATCTAATTTTGAAAACAATAACAAATTTTTGAAAATTGCTTTTCATCTATTTTAAAAAATTATCTTTTTAATCTCCAAATTTTGAATAATATGTACATTCAGTCCTTGAGTTTTAAAAATGTACCTTTTTAGTTTCCAAATTTATAAGAATATGTCAACTTAGTCCCTCGGTTTTCAAAATATATTTTTCAGTCCTTGAGTTTTTAAAAACAAATTTAAAAGATCCTTCAAAGTATTTTTTTTCTTTGGTTTTTTAAAAATAATTACATGATATTTAAAATTAGAAAAAAATAGTTTTAGAGAGGAGATAGTTTTCAAAATTATTATTCTAATTTTAAATGTCATATAATTATTTAAAATAATAATAAAAAAATTATTTGAGGGAACTCTCAATCCTATTTTTAAAAACTCAGGGACTAAAAAGGTATACATTTTGAAAACATAAGGACAAAAATGAACCTATTTTTATAAACTTGAGAATTAAAATGGTACATTTTTAAAATTCAGGGACCAAACGAACATATTGTCCAAAACTTTGGGACTAAAAAGATAATTTTCCTTGCTTTTTTATTTCAAAACTAAGACTTGGTTTTTAAGACATCAGTAGAAATTAGTGTATAACAAACCATAAAAATTTATTATTGAAGTAATGTTTATAAGTTTAAGTTAAAGATGTCTTGAGCTCTAACTCAAAGTCAGCCTACTTTTTTTTTTTTTTTTTTTTACCAAGATACTAAAGGGGGAGAGATGAGATTAGTAGGCACACCGGAATATTTCAACTAGGTTGACACATTCATGGCACCCTCATTACACCCTGAACCCAATAGGAAGAGCTTCATTACAATAAAAAAAAAATTGTACAAACAAGTCCATGGGAAAATGCTAGAGAAAAGTCTTCCAATTAAGAGCAATAGAAGTAATATTATAATTACAAAACAACTTGGATCTCGAGCTCCCATAAGCCGCCAAATTAACAATATGTTCCCACAAATGAGTCGCAGATTGTTCATTGTTGTTAAAGACTCTGCCGATTCTCTCATTCCATATGCAGCAAACAGTAGCTCCAATAAAGTTACCTTTGAGGATATTTCACTGTGAACATTGGGAGGAGTAGTTTATGAGAAGCTGCAGAATACCATCAAGACCGATTTGAGTGTTCGAAATCAAGGATAGCATAGAACATATGTTAGCGGCAAGGGAACAATGAGCAAATAAGTGATCAAAGGACTCCCCATGTTTTTTACATAGAACACACCAATGAGGATTAAAATTGAGTCGTGGATTCCATATACACCAACGAAGATTAAGTCAACTTACCTTCACCTATTATTATTTCTAAAGTATTTAAAAGGTATGTTTTACAATAAAGTAAATGTTGGAAAAATAAACTCATGTTTTTAAATTTCTCATTTAACGACTAAAATATTACAATATTTGATTTTTGAGAGACCAAAATATAGAATATTTGGAAAAAAAAAATTAAGTTTAGAGTGAATATTAATAATTATTTTTAAGATGATCAGCATTTGAAAGTTGAACATGTAGATTATTAAATTAATATTTCTTTCTCCATTTTCACAAATTTGTTCCTTTTGTTATTTTTGATTTTCAAGTAGTAGACTAATGAAATGTTGCCATCAAATTTTGACTTTTAGTTCACTAAGAACATTGGCCTGTCTCTTCAACCTTTCCGCTTTCACGCCTAAATTAAATTTACAGCATGGGTGACTTAGGAAAGGAGAAAAAAGAAATGCCATTTCACAATTTTTTCTAAAGAAAAAAAGGGAAAAAAGTTGATTAGAGACGAAACAAAAACATACTTTAAAATTAATTAAAAATATATTTAAAACTTCCAAGGTCCTTTAACTAATTACATACACAAAGTAAGCAAATTAAATTTATTGATATAATCACCTTTACAATCGTTGAATTTTTCTTCATAAAATTAGAGTTTGAATATATATCCATTTGTTATTTAGTACAACCAAATTAAGAAACAAACCAATAAACAAAAAATAACATAGAGGCATCCCTATTGGTAAGCTCACGTGAATTCAAGGAGGGTTGAATTTCTAATCAAATTTCGTTTTCAGGGCATCGCGTTGCATAAGTGGCAAGTGTATGAATACCATATTAGAAGTTCTCGAAATGTAGAGGAAATCATCCCGAATAAAATTTTGTCTATACTTTTCGAAAATAGCATCCACAAAATTTTGAAGCTCATCTTAATAGGGATGTCCTACGAGGAGATTCCAAAGGATGAGAGAGTCAGTTTCAACTTAGTAGAAGATAAAGTCTAGTGTCAATTGCAATGTTGACCCTGTATAGTAAGACAACGTCTAAGCTAATTTCACTCTTTTAACAAGGTTGTTTCAAACTCTTATGCAACAAGCATTGTATCTCCTCTAGAGTTTTGAATAAGAAACCTAAGACCCACCTAGTCATCCATCTCCTCTAAAGTCATAAGGGTTTATGTCAAAGTGCACAACATCATACCATCATGTAGTACTTATGGATCATTTGGTTTGAGGATTTTCTACATTACTACAACGAAAAATAGCAGAAAACACGTTAGGAGATCATCTCCTGGCGCCATTCATGTGTTAAGAGCATAGTCAAAAAATTTCCTTTGGGAGACTTACTCCCGATGCAGGTTGCCACACTATTAGAGTAATGTTATCTAACTCTCGATGCTATATATATAACGTCAGGAGTAATTATCCTCCAACGGAGTCAAGATAGTATGGGAGTTAGATAGAGCTCCCGACGATGTGGCAACCTGCGTTGGGAGTTCTTTATGTCCGAAGCTCACCCACATTTCCTCATTGATCTCCCAACGAGAGATTTAACCCTTAGGAGATAGGCTATCTCTCGACAATATTGTCGAGAGATTTTTCTTTTTAGAATATTCATTATTACTTCTAATTATTTTTAATTTTGGTTTTCGTAAGCTATAAAATTTAGAACTCAAATCAATAATCATTGAGCAAAGCAAAAGTTTTCACATACATTCAAATTAACCAACATCGTTGATAATATTCTTGTTACACATTAGAGAGAGAGAGAGGTGTACTAGAGAATAATGTTTACATATAGATTATAATTAATTAAGTGGTCCACCAAAATATATCTTTAGCAATTAACATAAGAGAAGTGTGTTATTGACATGTTGTGAGCTTATGACTCGAAAAGGCACTTCTAAAGCATCAGATTTACCTACAATTTAATTAAGTGGAGACATTAGAGCACATTATATTTTTAAAGTTTATCAACAATTAAGATTAAACTTGTGAAATACTCTTAACCCAACATTGAAAACTAATCTCAAACACAACTTTCAACTAATCCAAATTTTAACACGTCTCATAAAAAATTGACCTTATTCAAACTTCATAAACATAACAATGACCAAAAACTTAACAACATGATAAACACACGCAGGCCCGATCTAACCTTCATGAATAAAGGCAATTTTTACAATTTATATAAACACAAACATTCATAAGCTCTAGTAACCAGACTTGGCCAAATCTATATGATTTCATACCCAACCCTCCACAAAGACTCAAAAACCACAAACTTACACTTAGTTACAATTCAAGTTACAATTCAAGCCACTTCAATGAATCTTATAAACAATTCTAAGAATTCTTGATGCTTGTGTTACAATGTCGGGAGATACTTTTTCTCCCGACCATTATACTCCCGATGGTCATTTATAGTGTTAGGAGAGTCCCTTTTTCTTGTAGTGCATGGGAATTGACACCGGCATCCCAAATATTCATGTTTGTTTCACAGTTGTCAACATTTTTCTTGAGAATAAGCAATTCTTAGGCATTTGATGCGTACTTTAAGTGTTAACCGCAAGTGTACGGGTTGAGTTATAATATAAGACGGTAAAGTCCAAATATCATTCCACTGAGGATCTAATTGTGAAGGTTAAAGTTACTTAGCTATTATAGAATCAAATCAATTTTATTTGAGGATTGGAATTGAAGTTGTGATTTTTGGAAATAAAACTAAATAAGAAAAGCAATAAAATAAGAAACACAAGAGTCAAAGAGAGTTCTAGGTCAATGAATCCTTGTTTACTTCATCATGCAATATTCTAGGGTTCATGGAATTCATTGTAATTCATATGTTTAAGTCTAGAAACTTAATTCCAAGTTATTTTTCTCTCAAAAACAACATTTTCTCATGCAACTCAATTGATTACTAATCTCTTGAAACCAATATGAATTACATGGCATTAAGCATAGTCTTTAGCAACTTTCATTGTTCACCTAACTATTTTCATGATAGATTAACTAACAATTTATTGTTATAGATTTAGTTAGACATACAATCTCTCAACCATACATCTAACCTAACGTTCGAAGATAGCCAATCCACAAGAATTAAGCACAATAACAATGAAAAGCATAATCATTACAACAAAACCATGAATATTCTACAATATCAACATAACTTCATAAACAATTCATCAATACCCTAAAACTAAAGAGTATTGAAGCAACATGTTCAAACAATATAAACAAAAAAAGAGTGTAAAGAAAGGAAAACTCTACTAGGAAGAAGCCCTTAATTGAGGCGGAATCGCCAAGATGTCCTTCATTCTTCATGTCGGGAACTCAAACGATACCAAACTCTCTCTCTCTCAAACCCTTCCTCTTCCTTGCAACCAACTCACTCTTTGAGACTCTTTTGGTGTGTTAATTCGTCAATAAATTCGTGATTAGGGTTGCTGAAAACCCTCTTATTTATAGAGTTGGCTGCCCAAAATTCTTTCCAAAAATATCAAATTTTCAAATTAGAAAAGCTGGCGCCGCGCGTTGGTCAATGGCGTCGTGGCGTTGCCGATATGGAAAGTTGGCGTCGCCACGGCACTGAGACGACTTCTACTCTCTGGAAAAAACATCGCAGCAGCGTTGTACCGGTGCCGCGACACTGCCCTGTTTTAGGTATTTTTGGCGTTTCCTTAACTTTTTCACTATATTCTGACTCGATTTTGATCTTTTGGTCTTCATTTCTAATTTTCTTTGTTTTGACCTAAAAACCACTAGTAAACAAGTAAAATCTAATATAAACTCTCTTAATTTGAGAGAATAAAAAGCACTTTTCAACATTCTCTTTTTCCACACAAGAGTTTTCCTTTCTCTTCCAAGACCGTGAGTTTCCCTTTTTCCCTCTTCTTCTGTTTTGAATTTTATATATAACTTCATTTTGAATATAGTTAATTAATTAATTAATTAATACTAATTTAACCAAATTAGATTAATGCATTTTATATATAACTTCTTATGTTTTAATAAATAATAACCTATTTAAATATTTATTTAATTTATTTTTACAATAACACTTAAACGAATGCAATTATTTATTTACATATATTATTAATTAATTAGCTAATATATATCTGAATATATTTAGGGTTCTTTTCAAATATAGCAAAATAAGCTAAAATATTTATAAAAATAGTAAAATTTCATTGTCCATTTGCAATAATAAACCGCGATAATCATGAAATAACCATGAAATCTTAGAGGTTGTTGTCCAACATTAACCATGAAATAACTTTGCTAAAACAAGTTCAACATATATTTAGTTTTTTAAAAAAATATAAAAAAAATCTTATAATCAATTTCACATATCATACACATGTTTGACCATATGAGATATATTTTTTTTCTTAACAATTTTTCTGAAGTTTAAAGTTTAGGATATAAATATTATATTAGAAGGTAAAATTTAATTTTTTTTCTTTTTTTTTTTTGTTGAAAAATTAATCTTTTCTCTCTGATAGGATAGATAGGATATATTTGTAGATAAACTTTGATTGAGTCATTAAAATAGTAAACTGGTAAGATACTAATTAGTCTTGTTTTTCCTTTTTTTTTTTTCTTTTTTTTTTCTTTTCGATCTGAAAATTAATTAATGTGTTGTTGAGATAAGATCAAATGATGCTGAATTTAACATCGGGACTTCCAAAATTTATTAAGATAATTTGGTAGATCACTGACTTATCCATTCCAATTTCTTATGTAAATTTCGCTATTTCTAGAAGTATAATTCACTAAGTACATTATTATATAATAGTTTTTGTTAGTCTCACTTTCTTAAAAATAAAGAAGTTAAATTTGTTTAAGATATCTTCAAATTTGTTTAAGATATCTTTTTCTTTAGTTGTCAGAAGTAGTCTAATCATTCAATCTTTATTTCAATGCAGTTATATATTGATACAAATATGTTTATTTGCTTGCTCAAAGTTATTATATGTATAAAAAAGTTATCATAAATCTCTATACGAGTACATTTTACACGGCCATTGGCATAAGGTCAGTCATAATCAATCAATTAATTTATCTTTTTAGAATATCGAGTCTTGATATGAATGAAAACGTTTTGCATGATTCATTTTAGATAAATTAAATAATCATACAATACTTTTTTCTTTTTCAATAACAAATATAGGTTAGAACAAATTTAAAACTCTTTTGGTTGGAGATATATATTTTAATCAATTCAACTACATTTAAATTAACAACATAACTCTATTCGATCGTGTCTAATTGGAAGAATCCATCAAATTATTATGCATAGTTTGACACGACTCATCATCTTATTGGTTGTCTAATTCTATTATGGTTAGACATATGTTCTCGACCAAAGAGTCAAAGTTTGAATTTTTCCATCCAAATTAAGAAAAAAAAATAAAGTTATCCAAGAATAAAAACTTAGCCCCAGTTTTATCAATAACCTAGTTGAGATATTCAAGTGCACCTATGTTATATAGTTCTTATTCAACTCTTTTTTTCTTTACCAATAATCTATCACAACACATAAATTTGTAAAGTTTGGGCTAAAGTACCCTTAACATGCTTGATAATGTGTGAAATTCTCTAAAATACTCTCACATAACTCAATTTATGTTCATAGTTTTGAACTTTTTTGGTAATTATGTTAAAAAGAGCTTAACTCAATAGTAATTGGCATGAAATTTCTCTTAGAGGTTGGAGGTTCGATCCTCATCATCGCATTGTTGTACTAAAAAAAATTGGTAATTATATTAAGTAAACTTCTTTGAAAGTGATAAAGACAATAAGTACTCAACATATCTCCACAATAGAATATTATGTTGTCTACTAGCTACTGTAGACATAAACCCTTCGAATACTTTGCTTTTGAAACCACTTAAAAATATCATCACTTAGGTATCATAAATCTATCATTTTCGTAGTTAATGTAAAATTTTGTTTTTACACCTAATAAGAAGAATTCGTATGAATTTATAGGTCACTAGAGAAGAGATCTAGCACTTTGTTGAGTAGAGGCAACAAGAAAAAGATTGCATTTTCAAGTGTACTATAAGCAACTACAAAAGTTTGAAGTATGAGAGAAAGGTGTGTTTTGATATGGTGTTGATAGGCATCTCAACACATTGACGCACACATGGTGCTCCAAGTTGGAAGCATTTTGATGCTACCAAGTATCATTCTCTAAATGTCATATAAAATACAACTTGTGATGACAAGCGATAAATTGACTTGACTGTTTGAATGTTTAAAAATTTTGTTTTAAAAGAAAAAAAAATGTTCTTAATTAAATATTTAAAAAATCAATTCAAATATGTCTTTAAACTTCATTTGAATAAAAATTCATTTTCAAACTTTAAAATATAATATTATTTTAAATCTTTTATATTTGACTAGCTAGATTTTTTTTTTAAAAGGGGTGTGCCACGAGAACATCCCAAGTATCACCTAACTTAATATTACTCTCGCCCAAACATGCTTAATTGCGGAGTTTTAATGGGATCTGGTGCATTAGTACTAGTATAATTGCACCCTTGATTGACTAGAATTAAAAGTAGGCATTGTCAAAAAAAAAAAAAAAAAACAGTAAACTATAAAACTTATTTATAAATAATAATGAAAGTGAAAGAGAAAGAAATTAGAGGTGTAAAACACAGTTTTTGAACCTAGGTTATTTGAAGTTACTTTTCTATTTCATTGATGCTAATTCTAGTTTTTAATATTCAAATTTTATTTTTATTTGGTCTTTGAAATTTTAAAATTTTAAAAGTGATGTTCGTTAGTCTCTAAAGTTTGAAATTCATTTATAACTAGTCTTTAAAATTTAAAATTAGTTTGTAGTCCCTTAAATAAGAGTTGACTATAATAGGTTTTTTTTTTCTTTTGTTTTTTTTAAGTATAAGATAATTAAAAGACCAAAAACAAAAAAGGAAAAAAGAAAACTTAAAAAAACGCAAACGAGTTGATGATAGTTGATCTAACAAGATAATGGTATCATAGTTAATATATGCTCACTAGACTTTAAATGTATATGTGTGTGTATGTGTTTGTATGTATATATATGTATGTGTATTTTTAATTTTTATATCAACCTAAATATAAATCAATTTTGAAACTTCAATAACCAATTGGAAATCAATTTCAAACTAGTTTTGACTTAAAATTCAAATTAAAACTCTTTTTTTTAAATATTCACAAGACAAGAGGGATTAATAGGTGCACCGAGACATCTTAACTAGGTTGACACCTCTCTAGAGACCAAACATGCCATGTTTTAAATCTAAGTACCAAATAGAAAAATTACTAATTACTCATTTTATAACCATTTTATTTAAAAATAAATAAATAAATAAATAAAATAAAAGAAATTGTGCTTATTTGTTTTCAAAACTTCTTTACTACGATTCGATCTTTCCTTAACAAACAATTAAATTTTTAGTCAAATTTTGAAAATAGAAACAAAATTTAAAAACTAATTGTTTTTAGGCTCGTTCTATTAGGTTGAGGGTGTGATGAGCGCGCTATGAATGTGTCAACCTAGTTTATATATTTTGATGAGCCTACTGATCTCATCTCTCTCTTTTGTGTCTTATTCTAAAAAAATAATAATAATAACCAATGGATTTTTGGTTTTTGGTTGTAGAAAATTAAACTTGCTAATCTCACAATTTCTTATTCGTATTTTCATCCTTTCAAAGTAAACACTTGAATTCTTAACTAAATTTTAAATATTAATACAAATTATTTAAAACTACTATTTTTAGTTTTCAAGACTTGATTTAGTGTTTTAAAAACATTATTAAAATATAGAAGAAAAAAACTCTAAAAAGTGGATATAGTGTTTGCAGGCTCAATTTCCAAAAATCAAAAAGTAAAAACAGACCAAATAGTTATTAGCGACTTTAGTTTTCAAATTTTGGCTTAGTTTTAAAAACACGCCAAAAAATTACATTAACAACAACAAGAAAAAAAAATCAATAAATAGAGGTTATGTTTATAAGCTTAATTTTCAAAATTCAAAATCCAAAATCCAAAAACCAAATAATTTATTAGATAACATAGGGCTTCATCTCAAAACCAATTGGCAATGAGAGGAGTAGTCCATTTATCTTATTAAAAGTGTGAGGTTCCTTGGTTTTTCCAATGTGAGAATCTCAACATGTCCCCTCAAGATGGTGCCTCTTTTGGGTTCACCATTCTTGATCAGATCACAAATTTTTTTTTATTGGACTAAATACTCGTTTGTGCTTTATGGGCTCTGATACCATATTAGATAATACTAATATAAGGTTACATCTATCTTATAAGGAGTGTGAGATCCCTTGGTTTTTTCAACAAACCTAAATTAAAAATTCAAGTCTAAAAGTAGAAGCAAGTAAAAAGTTGGGAAAACTCACAAAATTTTGCATTCTAAATGGTGGCCACCAAAGATTGACCCATGACCCCTCAGCCCTCTTTTGAAGTTTACACCACCACTAAGCCAACCCATGATGATTATTCAATTGCTAGATTTCAAAATATTACACATTTAGTTTGTAGGTTTGGAGTTTGATTTTAATTTAGTCCTTAAATTTAAAAACTGTTACCATTCAAAGAATAATAATTAATTAAGTTTCACTATTTTTTATCATTGTGAAAACTAATTTTAAATATCATTTTATAAGTATTTTAAATTAATTAATAAACAACAACAAAAAGTAAAAGTGAGTACAGGTTAAAAACAAATTAAAACCAAACTTAAAGTTTAATAACTAAAAATATAACATTTTATAACCAATGAATCAAATAATAAGCGGACCAAATCCTTGAACTAGAAACATATTTTTTCCTACAAACTAAGTTTAAAAATCAAAAGTATGCTTTACCCTAAAGTCCAACTTGTATTTAGAATTGAAAAACTATCTAAAAAAACAAAAGAACAATTGTTACTTGTCCTTATCTGAGTTCTCAAAACTAATAAAGAAAAAGTAAAAAAAAAAAAAAAAAAAAAAGATGTAGGCAGAGGATCTTTAAAGAGTCTCCAAATGGAGGATTGCAGAAATTGAAAAATACCATTTTCCTCAACAGTAAAACCAGATTGGAGGCCACATGAAACATAACAAAACTCAGTAACAAATAACAAATTAACAATTTTCCTTTTTTTTTCTTTTTTTCTTTTTCTCTTTTCTTTTAATATTATATAAAATAAAAAATATAATAAAAGATCCTGAAGGGCACCGTTGAAGGGCACCATTCAGGTGTAAAGTCTGATGAAAAAGTCTGAAGGGCACCGTTATTAGCCTCCATTCACAATCAAACGTATGGGTTACTCAATTTTGCACAAAATCCGGAATCTACTTCACAAACTCCACCCACCATTTCTTTTTCTTTTTTTTTAAAAAATAAAAAAAGACTGCCTTTTTATTTATAAGTATGAGTTAAGAAAAAAAAAAAAAAAAAAAAAAAAAAAGAAAAAGAATTGAACTTTATCTGTAGAAAAAAGAAAATTGAAACTTAGTGGAACAAACCAGAAGTTGCACATGGGAGGCTGAGATTTTTCATTCAACACCATGTGAGTATCTCTCTTCTTCTTCTTCTTCTTCTTCTTCTTCTTCTTCTTGAATTTTTTTTTCTTAAAATCAATTTTGTGTCAAAAGGAAAGAATCTTAAGATGGGTTAATTTAGTTTATGCTTTATCTAGTGGATTAGATTTCCAGATGCTTTTCTGTTGCTTTCTTGTTGCTTCCTTAATCATATACAAAATCCTTTTTTAAAAAAGAAATAATAAAATTATCTTCTTTCTCTTTCCTTATCCGTACTGATCCCTTCTCTGCCAAAAGAAAATAATAATAATAATAAAACCCTATCTTCATTAATATCTGAAACCAACATAGGAAGTTTTTTTCACCTTAAAACCAGCCCACAGAAATGGAAAACATGGTTTTGTACTAAAAGTTCTCAACTTCTTTCCTTTTATTTATTTATTTATTTTTTCAATTTGGGTTAGTTTTGATCATTTTGTGCTCAATTGTAATTAGAAGAAAGTTTTGGTTTTTGGGTTTTAGAGAGAAAAAAAAAAAATGAATGATCTTGTGGAATTTCATTCTGAAGATTTGCATGCAGGGTTTGTAAATGAACAACAAGAAGAAATTATGGATCAAACACAGATCTGGCTTCATGATCAAAATCAACAACAACAAAATCATCAAAATTTTCTGTCTGATAATGATGATGATACTTTGATGTTCTACTCCGATTTCCCTCCACTGCCTGATTTTCCATGCATGTCGTCGTCTTCGTCGTCGTCGTCTACTCCTGCTCCGGTTAAAGCCACGGCTTCGTCCTCGTCGTCCTCCTCATCGTCCTCCGTCACTTCATGGGCAGTTTTGAAATCAGATGCTGATGAAATTACTGAAGAAATCAGAACAAATTATGATGCCAACAAATTATCATCGCCTCCGGTAGCGGAGACCGCGTTCACCGGTGGCGGGGATTGTACCGACGATATGATGATGGAGACGTTTGGATACATGGATTTACTCGAAGATAGTAACGAGTTTTTCGATCCGACGTGTATATTTCAAAACGAACAAGAACAACAACAAGAACAACGAGTAGTAGTAGAAGAAGATCAAGAGGGTTTGGAAGATTTGCAATTGGAGAGATTTGAAGAAGTGGAAATGGAGGATTTGATGATGATGCATGGCGGTGAAAGTAAGGATAATGATGATGATAATGGAGGGAAACAAAACGACGTGGTTGAGGAAGAAGATATGGCAAAGGTTTTTTTGGAATGGCTTAGGAGTAATAGAGAAACAGTTTCTGCTGATGATTTGAGGAATGTTAGAATAAAAGAAGCCACCATCGAAAGCGCCGCCCGCCGACTCGGCGGCGGCAAGGAGGGAATGAAACAGCTTTTGAAGCTTGTTCTTCAATGGGTTCAAACAAATCACCTTCACAAGAGGAAATTCAAAGATCTCACTGTTGAAACTGATACCCATTTCTTAGGGTTTCAAAATAACCCTAATTCCTCCTCCAACCTCCCTTGGATCCAAACCCCGCCCCCGTTACCGCCTCCGCCTTTGTATTCTTCTCCGATGCTCGGATATGTCCCGGCCACTGGCGGAGATGCGTATGGTGTTGGCCGTGGTTTCTCGGATCATTACGGCCAGTTACTTTACTCCTCCTTGTCCTGGAGTAATAATAGTAGTAGTAACAATAATAATAATTTCTCGGGACAGTTTGGACTACCCCCGTCGCATTTCAACTCCTTTGTTGATAATTTTGCGGCGGGGCCTCCCCTGCCACCGCCGCAACCACAAGGTTTTGCAACGGGGTATGGCGGAGGGCATCAATTCCCATATGTGGGTCAGTATTTTCAAGGGCAGGGTGGTAGTGGTGGCGCCGGTGGCGATAATGGTTTGGTTAGGTTGGATTCCTCAGCAACAAAGGAGGCTCGGAAGAAGAGAATGGCGAGGCAGCGGCGATTCTCTGCACATCATCGCCACCATCATGGTGGCCACCATGGCAACAGCCACCAAGATCAGCATCCCACTCAGATGAATCCTAATGCTTCAGATCATTGCAACATGGCTACAACTACTCAGCCCAATGCTGGTAACTGGGTCTACTGGCCGTCCCCCAGCGCAGCAGTGGCCTCTTCCGCCACATCTTCCGGATTTCCGGTGGACTCGCAGCCTGTACAAGCTGTTGATCGGCCTAATTCTTCCATGCAGAATCAGAACTACCCACCACGAATTCCATCTGACCGGCGGCTGGTAACTGGATTTGCACATTATTAGGTTAAATTACATGTTTAATTCTTGAACTTATATCGTCAGTTTGGTTGGGTACTTATTAGATATACAACATTTAAATTAAAATAGTCGGATTATTATTATTATCAATGACAAATAATCTCATCATTAAATTTTTAATGAAAAAAAACTTAGCTGCATCACTCTTCTTTAATTAATATATGGATGATTATTTATAGACATTTGATTTTGAATGTCATTTTCTTTAGGGATGGAAACCAGAGAAAAATTTGAAGTTTCTTTTACAGAAGGTTTTGAAACAAAGTGATGTGGGCAATTTGGGGAGAATTGTACTGCCAAAGGTAAAAAGTGAAAAACTATGTCCAATCGTTCCTTTCTAATTATTTTTTTGCTAATCAAATCGAGAGCAAAAAATCAAAAACTATTTCAGAAAAATGTGAACCCGAACTCACGAGCTGGAACTCATATTTTCTGGTATTTTATTTCAGAAAGAAGCAGAAACCCATCTCCCAGAATTGGAGGCAAGAGATGGGATTTCCATTGCAATGGAAGACATTGGAACTTCAAGAGTTTGGAATATGCGTTATAGGTACTGTAAATTTTATTAAATATATTCAATGGGAATAATAATGTAACATATAAAACTTTTATTTATTTCTATATTTTATACTTTTTAATTTGTATATTATTGTTAATTGTAGGTATTGGCCAAACAACAAAAGCAGAATGTATCTCCTTGAAAATACAGGTATGTAAAATGTAAACCCATTTGAACGATGGGATCATAGTTCCGAAAAATCAAAATTTATTTACACACAATAAAATATTTTTTTCTTCCTTTATAGGGCATTTATTTAGTTCAGTTTTTTATGCGAATTTCAGGGGACTTTGTAAGAGCCAATGGACTTCAAGAAGGAGACTTCATTGTCATCTACTCAGACGTCAAGTGTGGGAAATATGTAAGTAATTCCAATTTTTTTTTTTAATTAAATATTTTCCTTTTTGTTCTAATTTTATTTTGGTTTATGTAATTTTCACATTAATCTATGTAATTTCAAACAATTCAATTTGTCTAAGAAAAATGTTTGCCACATGAAAAAATTATTGCACAAATAAATACAAAAATAAGATTTAATTTGAAACTTCGTATATTCGTTTTACATTCATAACGATGGAACATAATGTCCAACAGATGATTCGAGGAGTGAAAGTACGGCAACCCGGGTCGAAACCTGAGAGCAGAAGGCCAGGAAAATCGCAAAGAAGCCATACGACTACGGCTGCCAATGCGTCGTCACCTTCGCCAACGACCATCGCAACACCGAAGAGACACTAAAGAAAGTATGAGAGAGAAAACCCATTTCTCTCCTGTTTTAAGGAAGTGAAATTGCAACAAATGTAGGGGTGGACTTGATCTGTTTCCATCAGCTTGTTCTGATTCTGTTAAAGATTTTTAAGACTGAGGGCCATTGGCCACTGCATGAAGAACAGAGATAAAAGCAAGCAACCATACGTATATATATAAATATATAACTATATATATATGTGGGAAGTGGTGAAGGAAGGGAGGATTTTGCGTTATTGAGAAGCTTTTTTGCTCTCTTTCTATGGTCAGCAAAATTACAGAGATAAATGTGATGTAATAATGAATGGCCAGGGATAAATTGGGTTGTATTTTCGCTTTTTTTTTTTCCTCTCTTCTTTAACCACTATAGGCTTTGTTGGTAATTCAGGTCCTTTTAGCTTTCAATTTGTACCATATACAATATTATTGTTAATTATTATGTGGCCTTGTAATGTATACTTTATGTGGCTTAGTATGAACAAAAAGAAAAAATAAATAAATAAATAATCAATGCTATTATAGAACTATTTGATGATTTTTTTGTGAGATATTATGCATATATGTATATGAATGTTTACTAATTTATCTAGCTATGTAGGATTAATTGATTTTTAATTAATTGAAAATGTCCCATTTCGTATCAGAAGATTACATGAATAAAAAAGGGAAAAGAACATGTAAAATTTACAGAAACGTTATAATATTTTGTCTCTTTGATTATTTTTTATTAGATGAAGCATGTAATGGATTTAATTTGTTTTTGTATGTTTGTACTAAATTAGCAAATTGAATTCAGTTTGCGTGAGTAAATAAAGAATGCTTTTTGGAAAAGAGAATAAAAATCAATATTAAATTCAATACATAAGGCTGGTTAAGTGATGTGTCAAAATGAGGTGAGTGCCATTTTCTAAGAAGTTGAAATCTTCCAAATTGGCAAGAGATCATATCATTGTTGCTAACTGAAAGAAGAAACAACAAAAGTTGATGGTTACATTGCATGTAGTCTAATAAATGTATTCAAGATTAAATGCTTGGTTGAATTATTCTTGCCATGTGTCAAAATAAAGTTTTACTTTATTTCTTCCGCACCATCTCACTCTACATGTTTGTAAAAAAGATCTGAAAAAGTATATATAAAAACAAAAATCAAATCACAAAATATTTGATTATATTATATTTGAAGTAATGTATATATTTGAAAGGGAAATTATCTTAAATGACAAAATTATTAAAAATATTTACAATTAATAGCAAAATACACAGTCTATCTGCGATAGATTACTATCTATGTCACTATCACATA
This sequence comes from Citrullus mucosospermus, assembly GCA_030954485.1. Classification (NCBI taxonomy): domain Eukaryota; kingdom Viridiplantae; phylum Streptophyta; class Magnoliopsida; order Cucurbitales; family Cucurbitaceae; genus Citrullus; species Citrullus mucosospermus. Next base: position 8,357,811 of record CM062063.1, on the reverse strand, counting down.
TAGTATATATAGAGAAATTTTGCTATATTTATAAATATTTTAGTTCATTTTGGTTCATTTTGCTATGTTTGAAAATTTGAACATCATGTATATATTTGAGGTAATTACTTGGCAGTTTTTGCTGGTTTCAAAAATATTATTTGGAAATATAATTTGCATAACTTTTGATTGTATATATCCTTCCTTCGGTTCCGGGGCCAGGAATTGAACATGGGTATGTTGGGTGAAAGCCAGATATCCTAAGCCATTGTACAACAACAGAAACTATTGATTAATTGCATAATCGAAAACATCTTAGGAAAAAATATCTTTTTGTTCTTTAGGTTTACGAGTATATTTTCTATTTGGTCCCTAAGTTTTAAAATGTTACACTTTTAAGTTCTTAAGTCTTTAAGTTGATTTTAATTTAGCCCATAGGTTTAAAAAAATGTTACAAGTTTACCCTCGAGGTTTACACGTTTTATTTCAAATTGGTCTTTAGATTTCAAAATTTACACTTTTAGCTTTAATTTTACACAAAATACTTTCCGTCTTTGGCATTAATGTTGATTCATTAATTTAAAATAATTATGAAGTTAAATTTTAAATTTTAATTGTAATAGTGATGAAAAATAGTTCAAACTTAATTAATTATAATTCTTTTAGTTCTTTTAATAAACTAATATACATTTATATTAAAGATTGAAAGTGAGTAATTAGTGAAAAATTGAGATTAAAAATGTAAATACTGAAACTTAAGGACCAAACGAAATCAAACCCAAATTTCAAGGGTAAAATTGTAACGTTTTGAAACCTAATTAAGGACTAAACTTAAATCAATTTAAGGACTATAAAAATGAAATATTTTAAAACTCAAACACCAAATAGAAACTAAAAACTTGAGACTCATAAAGTATTTTTTCCAACATTTTATAATATTCAGCTTATTTATCCTTCAAAGTCCTAAAAAGCTACATTCAATTGTACCAACTATATTAAATAACTTTTTTGCTCAATTTTTTCATTGGAGGATCTAGTGATATGAAAGAGTTTGGATTTGCTCTACTTCTGGTTGTTTTTAATTTGAAAAATACTTAGGTGTGCACGTATGGCTCCTAGTTTTGTCCAACATAAATTTGTCAAGTGGCAATTTAAATTTTTTTTTTTAAATAATGTTATTATATATATATATTATATTTGGGTGATTAGAGAGGATTACACAAAGAAGGTTAAATAAAGAAGGATAAATGCATTTAAGTATTTTATTTTTAAATTTTTTTAAAAAAAATGTTTTGGGGGCAATCTTTGCTCATAATTATTTGAAAAATACACTTCTAGTGCATCCTAGATTACACGCATATGATTGTGCATCTCACCCAAATTTATAATTATAGTTTGCCTCATAATTATTTTATTATTATTATTATAATTTTGTATGTAATTAGAGTGGGATGTAAAAAGATGAATTCATCTCCAAGTATTTATGTCATTATAATTTTTAGAAAATCATGTTAAACTCTAGTGTGAAGTAACAAAAATTCAAAGGATGACAGTATGTCTATGCAAAATTCGTGAAGTGTCAAATCTTTCAAGGCCTTTGTATTTATTCATATGATGTTTTGCAGGTGTGTGAAGGAAGTGGTCTCCAAATAGATATTTTGGTTCATCAATTTTTCTATTAATTAAGGTTGTATTAGGAATAATGCAATCAGAGAGAAAACACATAGGACATAGAGCTAACTTGATGTTCTGCTCCATGCTGCAAAGATGAAGCAGAAGCTTCTCTCACTTAAGATTGTGTGTAAAGATAAGTAGCAATCTGGTCAATGCATTTAAAAAGGCAAAGGAATAGGGAATCAAAGAGTCAAGCATGTGCATCCATCATCTAAATTTTAACTATCTTTCCTCAAGTTACGTGAAAGTATTCTCACCAATGCGTCACATAAAACTTTCACAACATTAATTTTCTTTGTTGTCTTTACAACCAAAACACTCCACACACAAACTTTTTCAATTCTTATTGCATATGCATACAAACCTTTGGAATTTAATCAATGCTTCTTCTTGCCCACTCTTCGGTGAATGTGTCCTTATGGATTCAACCATGGAATACTCCAAATACTACTTGCTATTACATTAGTCTACATTTTGGGTTAGTATATATTATTAGAGATTTGTGTGTTGGCTCTCTATTTGTTTAAAGCAATAGTGGAGTGTTTGTGAATGTCACAAATATAGTCTTAACATCTAGTTGTGCCATTAGAAATTTCTTCATACTATTTTCTTTCCTTATCTGGATATTTTCTTCTGATATATTCTACTCGATACTTTTCTTTATTGGAAGTGATGTCTTTTATTTCTGATTCGCCAATGTCTTCCATTCTTGGCATCGTATTATAAAAGGTGATTAATGGTGATTTTTAGGGTCGACACATTCTATATTTTGTGAAGAAAGATTTTGTTCTTAATGGCCGAGTAGAACAACTGTGTACTTGGTTAATTGCTCTTATTATTTCACAGCTCATCTTTGCTACTTTGTGAGAGCAAAACCTTGAAGATAATCTTTGTCTTAGGGGGATCCTAAGGCACTTCTACAGAGAAGGGATTCTCGGTCTCAAGAGGAGCCTAAGATGTCATTCATTGAGAAGAAAATTCTTAACACTTAGGGGGACCTAAGTTCTCATGTGAAGGGAATTCATTGAGTCACGAGGAAAATAATCAAGCTGAGAGGAGTCTTACACACTGTCGGAAGCCGAAGTGTCTATCACTAATATTATTACACTTAGGCTTAAGTACATTGAGAGGGAGTCTCACATCTAGAGAGAGCCTAGGTGGTTGCTTTACAGATAAGTACATGATTTATCGTCAAATTGAGTTACCAACTCCTGTGTACAATTTTCTTTTGTTTACTGTTAGTTTCATTAATGGTTACAGTGTTTGTCAATGTTTTTTGTTTAACATCTGTGGTTGTGCAACAAGTCATCTTATAGTATTTCATATATAATAGGTGATTTGACTTGTGTGTTAAAAAAGTACTAATTTCACATCACATTTATGCATATTTTAGACTAAACCGTTAATACCTCGTTGCAAAAATATTTCTAAACTTCAAAAGTTGCATTAGTACCTTTACCTTGAACTTTCAAAATTTTCAAAAATACACTTAAACTTATAGAAAAGTTAAAAAAATATCATTATTGTTAGTATATGAATAGAAACCATTAATACCTTGTTGCAAAAATATCTATGAAACTTTCAAAAGTTGCATTAATACTGTACCTAAAAAAAATAAAAATTTCTCTTAATCGTTTGTATACATCCTATCACCTCCCTCTTCTTTCTGTCCCTTACTTCAATCTATGATTTGGCACTTCTTTCTTTTCTTCTTTTTTTCCTTCCTCTCTTACTCTCATTCTTTTTAAGCGTTTGACCTTTGTTTATCTCATAAAAAAAAACTACCCTCTTCATATAAATTATAAAATATATATATATATATATATATATATATATATATATATATATAATAGAAGCACCAATTAGGGGCCTTAAGACTTAAATGCTTTAACAAAGTTATACATTAGTAATTGAGTGTTTGTAAATAACCAAATATATCATTTTTTTAATTTGACTATTTAGATTAGAGACCTATTAGACACTTTGAAAGTTACGGGACCAAATAGATACAAATTTAAATGTTAAAAAAGGACTAATTTAACTTTTTATTTTTATTTTTTTTAAATTGACTAAGAATTCAAATGCTTATTATTTAGGGATGTTTTCAAAAATAGAAAAACTATTGAAAATAATTACAAATATATCAAAATTTTACTTTTTATATGTGAAAGTTTGCAATAGATCCAGATTGACATCCATCACTTTACCAGATAAACACGGGTCTATCGCGGTTTATCACAAATAAAAAGTAAAATTTTACTATTTATAATATTTTTTATGTTTATAATAATTTTTATATTATTGTTTTCCTAACAAAAATGAGAGGCAGTAAAGAAATGATGGAGAAACTAAACACAAATTTAAGTGAATTATTCTAAAATCGGACCCTTTTATGTTTTGGTTTTGGACAAAACCACCAATGTGAAAAAACTTAGTATTCAGCCTTTTAACTTTTAGACAATATAAAGTTACCATTTTATTTCCTCTCATTCTCTCATCTATTTAGATGAATGTTGATTTACTATTGAATTAACTTTGTAAAAAAAAAAAGGAATTGTCATTTGGGTAAATTATGTTGCAATTTCTAAATCAATTTTGTTAAGAAAAGCAAGTAAAAAAGTTATTATAATTTATTTATTTATTTTGTATTTAACAAATGAGAGCATAAATGTAAGTTTTGCATCTAACATTTTGTTAGAATGAGATCACATTCATCTACAATAAAAGGTGAAAAAATAAACATTTATGTTGTACTTGGTGCATCCTTCCAAGCATCTCCTTCAATCACAAATATTTAAAATAATATTTTTTAATTGAAAAATTTTGCGACACAAGCAGTTTTATTAGATTATACAAAGATGGATTAATATCCACCAAAGCAACCGAGATTTTTCTTTTTAGAACAACCCATTTGCAAAAGCTCAAAATCAAAAACAAAATATTAAAAAATCAAATAGGCCTTAATATATATATAATTTTTCCATAGTCTTTTAGATAATTTTCTTAAGTATTATGAAATACCATTCCACAAGCAAGCCAAGCCACTGAATCCTTCCTTGCTGATGCTGATCATCTTTCTTTTGTTCATTGCTCAACCCAAAACCCAAAGCTAACCTTCACAACTTCCCATGAATACCACATTTTACAATCCAAATGGGACCATCAATTTCTTAGCTCAACCGCTATCAATCCCCTCAAAATCACTGACATCATGCAAAACGCCCAGAGACTTGAAGCAATTCCACGCCATTTTCATCAAAACCGGTCAAATCCAAGACCCTCTCACCGCCGCTGAAGTGATCAAATTCTGTGCATTTTCATCGCAACGCGATGTCGATTATGCCCGCACCGTTTTCCGCCAGATGCCGGAGCCCAATTGCTTCTGTTGGAACACCGTTTTGAGAGTTCTTGCTGAGACCAACGATGAATATCACCAATCGGAGGCGTTGATGCTCTTTCGCGCAATGTTGTGCGATGGGCGTGTGAAGCCCAATCGGTTCACATTCCCCTCCGTGTTGAAGGCGTGCGCTAGAGCTTCGAGGCTTCGAGAGGGGAAACAGGTACATGGGTTGATTATGAAGTTTGGGTTTCATGGGGATGAGTTTGTAGTTAGTAATCTCGTTCGGATGTATGTTATGTGTGGGCTCATGGAAGATGCGTATTCTCTGTTTTGTAAGAATGTTGTTGATTTTGATGGGTCTTGTCAAATGGAGTTAGATAAAAGGAAACGAGATGGGAATGTTGTTCTGTGGAATATAATGATTGATGGGCTGGTTAGACTTGGGGACTTAAAGAGTGCTAAGAACCTGTTTGACGAAATGCCTCAAAGAAGTGTGGTGTCCTGGAATGTGATGATATCGGGGTATGCACAAAATGGGCATTTCACAGAGGCCATAAACTTGTTTCAAGAAATGCAAATTTCTAATATTGATCCAAACTATGTGACTTTAGTGAGTGTTTTGCCTGCCATTGCACGAATTGGTGCACTAGAATTGGGGAAATGGATCCATTTATATGCAGGAAAGAATGGGATTGATATTGATGATGTGCTTGGTTCTGCTCTGGTGGACATGTATTCCAAATGTGGGAGCATTGAGAAGGCACTTCAGGTCTTTGAGATGCTGCCTAAGAGAAATGCCATTACTTGGAGTGCCATAATTGGTGCATTTGCGATGCATGGTCGTGCAGAGGATGCAATAATTTACTTCCATTTGATGGAAAAAGCTGGTGTGACGCCCAATGATGTTGCTTATATTGGAATTTTGAGTGCCTGCAGTCATGCAGGGCTTGTGGAAGAGGGTAGATCATTCTTCAGCCACATGGTTAAGGTGGTTGGGCTACAACCAAGAATTGAACACTATGGATGCATGGTTGATTTACTGGGCCGTGCTGGGCGTCTGGAAGAGGCTGAGGAACTTATCAAAAACATGCCCATCGAACCAGATGATGTGATATGGAAAGCTTTGCTTGGTGCTTGTAAAATGCACAAGAACATAGAAATTGGTGAGCGTGTGGCTGAGATTTTAATGGAGTTGGCTCCTCATGACAGTGGATCCTTTGTTGCTCTTTCAAATATGTATGCTACTTTGGGAAATTGGGAGGCGGTTGCAGGGGTGAGGTTGAAGATGAAAGGGATGGACATTAGAAAAGACCCTGGATGTAGTTGGATTGAGATCCATGGAATTATCCATGAGTTTCTTGTAGAAGATGATTCCCATCCTAAAGCTAAAGATATCCAGGCCATGTTGGAAGAAATGTCTATGAAGTTACGGTTGAATGGCTACAGACCAAACACCTTAGAAGTGTTTCTCAATACGGATGAAGACGACAAGGCAAGGGCCTTGCAGTATCATAGTGAGAAGATAGCAGTTGCCTTTGGATTGATCAGTACAGCCCCACAATATCCACTTACAATTGTTAAAAACCTACGTGTATGTGAAGATTGTCACACCTCACTAAAGCTTATCTCCTTGATTTACAAGCGTCGAATCATTGTGCGGGATCGAAAGCGATTCCATCATTTTGACCATGGCTCGTGTTCATGTATGGATTATTGGTAACTTCTCAGAGGCAAATGGCCATTGTCCTTCGCACGGAACTGTAGAGGATTGCGTAGGCATAGTGAAGATCATAAGGAAAAGTCGGTCCATTTTTGCTCAATCATCTGTCTCATGGACTGATTTATTTATTTACTCGAGGCTGTCAGGAATTTGCTCTGCAAATGAAGATTTGTTGATCAAAACTATTCACCGAATTGCGTCAGTGATTACTTACATAATATTATAACTGACGGGGTGTGAATTATGTGAGCTAGCATTATACTAATGGCTCACCCCCAACTATCTCTGCAAGAGATGGATCGGCTGAAGTGTTATTTCGAGGCTGAAAACCAAGGCAACAAATGTATTCATGGGTTTAGGGAGAAACGGCATTTTTCTCTGAGGCTATGAGGTATCTTTAGCTATATGGAATTGTTGCTTAATGAGGACTGAATCAGCCCCCATCCAGAGACAATGAGGATCTTTTCAAATATTCTAAGCCCCTACCAGTATAGTACCCAAGGGAGGGGTTCGGTGATCTTACTTTTGAATTCAGATATGCTCAGAATCTAGATAGGCAATTTCTTGCCAACTGTAGCATCTGATGTTTACTAGAAAAATATACTTTTAAAAGTCAACCTCATTGGATTTATTTATTTATTTATGTATTTATTTATTTTTTTGCTTCATGTTGTCGATCATAGCTGAATTAGTTCCTGTGCATGTTATTTCTTGACACTTTTCTGTGAGTACTGATAATTCTGCATCAATTCCAATTTCATCAAATAGGTCATGAGGATGCTTCCACCATGCTGGACAAAATCTATCAAAAGAAAAATTGTGTTGCTGATTTCTGAAATGAAGGGAAGCACAAAACCTGTGGGGAACACTTTTTAGCGAAGGGAAAGCAACAAAGCATGAAGTTTTGACATCATTATTCAGGTCAGAAAACTTGTTTCTGAATTGAGACATGTTAATAAATTGCCTTGTCTTCTTTATGATTCAGAACAGATTTTGATTGGCTGGAAAGTTTTTGCTTGGTTTGAATTTTAAGCTGGGACACAAAAACAGGATAGCCTATTTGAGACAATCGCAGAATTATTCTAGCTTCTTTGCTCACTAAGATGCTTCTTATATTAAAAAGTCATATTATAATGAAAATCCCCTTTTGTTGGTACTTTTTTGGGCCAGTCACATTATGGATTGGCCATAGGAAAAAGGGTAGCCCTCTCGGCTCACTTTGAATTAAAAAGCCTCTATTCAACGGCCTTCTCTTTCTTTTCTTATCTTAAATAATTGTATATTTAACTAATTTTGTTAAAAAAAAGGAGTACCTTTTGTTTTTTTCTATAATATTTGGGAGAGTGTGTACATTTTTTTTTTAATTATTCTTTTATTTTTATTTTTATTTTTTAACGTGGGTTGATGAAGTTGACTCATCTTTTAACGAAGTTACCTAGTCAATGGATGATTTTGGGGGAAAAAACACACACCCACAGAACGTCGTGAGTTGAAAAATGTAACGTATATATTTAAATAATAGAAATGAAAGTTTGTTTCGAAATTATTTGTTTGACTAAAAATATTAAATAAATTGGTTATAAATCATTAAACCACCTATAATGGGGAGTTCTTTAGACCCACGTCATGACCTATTATTTCAATCATTTTGATTTAGATTTAAACCGTATTTCAATTTTTAAATTTTGGCACTTGTTTCGTTTTGATTTTTATATTACAAAAGATTATTTTATTTTGGTTCATATATTCTAAAGCGTATTTAGGATGCTGAATTGATTATTATAGTCCATAGATTATAATAGTATGTAGTTATAATGGTTTGTATTTGGGGTGCAAACTATTATAGTCTAGGTTATATTAGTAATTATTTGGGGTACAAACTATTTTAGTCTAGATAAGAAATAATAAACATGATGACAAATAGTAAACTAACATAGATGAATTTGAAGACTATAGTTAATGGTAGGTCCAACTATTATAATTTGAGCCTCAAACATGGAGTGGACTATAATAGCTCACTCCACCTACTTAAAGTTGGTGGACCAAACATCCCCTGTAATTGATTTGAGATTTTCTTTTTACAAATCAATTTAGGCGCCTTTTTCTTAATACTTTTTATTTTTTCAAATATCTAAACTTAGTCCTTGCATTGTCAATAAATCTTAAAAGAATTAACTTTTATTGTTAGTTTGAAGTTAATTTTTATTAAAGACAAAGGAAGATTAATAATTTTCATTTAAAAAAGATGTATGAAGAATATATTTCTCTACTAGAAAACTTACAAAGACGAATTTTTTTAGCAAAATAATTTTATTTTTGTTTTAATTCAATGATATGTGGTAGTTGAAGATTCAAACCTTTGACATGATGGATGGTATGATGCAACTGTAACTTCTTAATTAACCCCTTAGATTGTCTTCATCTTCTTGTGATCAAGGTTTAAATTGCAACTCTAACTTCTTAACGCCTGATATTGGGAACCCTAACATTTAGTATTGCGTCATCATCTTTGGTCTAAAAAGCACACCGTATTTCCAAACTTTATTATAAAGCAAGCGTGATAAGTGGTAAAAGATAATAATGAAAATAAGATTGCTTTCAAAAGATCATATACAGTGCTGCTCCTTTATCGTCCCATAATAAGATACATAATTATTTGTTTATAGGAAAGTAATTATTGATTGTCAAACATTGGCGTGAGTTTGAATAGGAAAAAGGCAGGATGAAGATTTGGTTGGGAGCTTAGATGGGATTGTGTTTGGCAACGCATCAACAAAAGCCATCAAGTTAATAGACTTCTATTATGTTATCTTACAATTTGAATAAGGAAAGCTATAGAACAATTTTTCCCCCATTTTTCAATAGTTGCAAGAATAGTTTTTTTCTTTTATTTTTATTTTTTATTATTTTTATTTTTATTATTTATTTATTTGTTTATTTTTTAGTCTTTTTTAAATAATTCATTATTGATCCGTTCCGATGTTACTCAATTAGTGGTTTGGTGAATTAGTGCTTTAAGATAACCTTTCCAATAATTATTAGTTTATTATTTCTAAAATATGTTCTATTGAGGTTTAAAGAATCAAAAGTTTAAGTACTAAAATGGAATAGTTTTACAAGTTCAACCAAAATAAAATATTGTCATTGTTTGAATTGATGATCCTGTCTTATGAGTGGCCATAGGATTATTGTCTTTCTTAGGAGATATTGAATCTCATTCTCTATAACAGGCATTCTCTAGTGGAGTTCTAGGTTCTGACAAGGCCTAAGTAAATGTTACTATCCTTTTTTTTTCTTTTAATATCCATGAGTATGTATTAGGATTTTAAATTCTAAGTAGGTGGCCACTACTACTAATGTAACATGGATTGAATTTCTTGTTTCTATCTCTTTCAAAGAATTGCTATCAACAGGAAGGGCACATAACAAACTTGGTTTGAACTTTGGGAATGATTCGAATTGTTAAAAAATTGTTGGAAAGGAACAAAGCAAACAAATGGGTGCGGAGTAATACATGTTCAAATTTATGGATACCTGGGTGTCATATTTGTCAAAAGCAATACCAATATGAAGTAAGATGTTGAAACTAAAAAGATGCGAAGATCGTTCAATGGAGCTTTCAAAGTTTCTAATATAAGAAAGATAGTTTAATATTGGTTAATCTCAATATAAGTTGATTCCAATCAAATTTAGGTATTATCTACTGGAGGAATGGGAATAACAGTTACCTCTTGTGTGGGAGTTTGAGAAAAGTTTATCTCGAGGTGTGAGTTGAGGGAAGCCAATCTCCTCTATAACTATTTCAAATTAAAAAGGTTGTTTGTTATGCTAATCTAAATAAAACTCAAATGGTTAAGACATATATCTTGATTTAAAGTATAGATGTTCAAAATTTCACTCACATGTTTGTTGTACTCAACAAGGTTGTTCGTGATTTGCAAAAATTATCGTGATATTCTTGACTAAACTAGGTGAGCAAAGATATGCTTTCGAATAAATATTATGTTTTTTTAAAGTGGTACGATGAAAGTCAAAAGATTTGAATCACAAATTTCTTGATTACTAACACATACTATATGTTAGTTGAGTTATGTATGTTTTGACTATGTCAAATGTCATGTTAAATAGTGATATCATTTGACATATTGGTATGATAATAAACTATGGTGTCAAGAAAGTGGATAAAACATCTAATATAAGTCAAAATAATCAAATTAAGTTTTTAAAATAGTCTAGCATAGCTCAATAGTTAAGCTTTTTTTTTTTTTTTTTAAAAAAAAAAAGTGTTAAATAAAGGTGGAAAAAGGGTCTTCTTGGATAATGAATTAAAGAAGCATAACGTATAATAATCTTTTTTAAAATATACTTCTCAGATAACCACTCAATTGGTCATTTATATTTCAAACAAGATTGCTATAAAATCGTATAATTGCAACACTGAGACTTGCCTTAAAATCCTCAAACTCAACCCAACAATTTCCAACCGTGCTTGTTTGGGACAAGCATGGGTGGCCCACACCCGAATGGAGAATCACAACTCTGCATGTGAGCTCCATCTATCGAACTCTGCACTCTCACACACTCAACGTTGGTCTTCATCACCATTCCCAGTCAAAACATCATGGGACACGTGTCGAGTGGTGAGAGCTGCTTGAGACCAATCCACACACAGCTCCTCTGCAAGTATCCGTTAAAAAGGACGAAATTTGGTGGGTTGTTTCATGAAAAATCTTTCTTTCCTCTTTCTCCACACCAAATTTGAAAAACCCAAAAAGAAAAATACAAGAAAATGAACTGAAAATATGCAAATTTCAAGGGCAAGCGTGCAGAACGAAAGATGGAAAATATAGAAAAACAGAGTAAATAATTTTAATAATACCTATCAGGTTCCCCATTTCAAGATGTTCTTAATCTGTCTGATGTTTGTCTTTGTACAGATCGGACGGTGGAGAATATGGGAGGAAGCGTAATTGGACTATCAGTTCACTCATAGTCAACAGTCTGTCAGCTTTTCCACTTAAAAAAGAAAAGAAAGAAGCTCTCTTTAGTGATTCTATAAAACCACACTTTACTAACTTTCCCATTTCTCTCCTCTTTCTCCACAGTCATGGCGATTCTGAAGCTTTTTTCTCTCTGCATTTTCTTCTTCTTATTGATCAGACCCCCTGTACGATGTGATTCCTTACATTTTCTTTCTTCTTCTTCTTCTTCTTCTTCTTCTTCTTCTTCTTCTTCTTTTTCTTTTGATGTTCAGCTTCTTTTGGGAAAGATCAGAGCTTCACTTGAAGGAGACACTCAAAACTTGCTTTTGTCTTCATGGAATTACTCTCTGCCTCTTTGTCAATGGAGGGGACTCAAATGGGTCTTCTCTACTGGAACTCCACTGGTCTGCAGTGATTCTTCTTCTCCACAGTGGTCTAATCTCACTCTTTTCAAAGACCCTTCTCTTCATGTTCTCTCTTTGCAACTTCCATCTGCTAATCTCACTGGTTCGTTGCCCAAGGAGCTTGGTGAGTTCACTATGCTCCAAAGCCTCTATCTAAGTATAAACTCTTTGACTGGAACCATTCCACTTGAACTTGGTTACAGCTCCTCTCTTTCTGACATTGATTTGAGTAGCAATCTTTTGACTGGAGCTCTTCCACCCTCGATCTGGAATCTGTGTGAGAAACTTGTTTCTGTCAGACTACATGGCAATTCATTATCTGGGTCACTGCCGGAGCCGGCTTTACCAAACTCCACCTGCAAGAATTTGGAAGCTTTGGATTTGGGCAACAATCAGATTTCAGGTACTTTCCCAGAATTCATTACTAGATTTCAGGGTCTGAAAGAGCTTGATCTTGGGAAAAATTTGTTGTCTGGACAAATCCCTCAGAGCTTAGGCCAGTTAGAGCTGGAGAAGTTGAACCTTTCAAACAACAATTTCAGTGGAATATTGCCTGTTTTTAGTAACTCAAAGTTTGGTGTTGAGGCTTTTGAAGGGAATAGTCCTGGGCTTTGTGGGGAGCCTTTGAAAAGCTGTGCAGGACCTTCTCATTTGAGTTCAGGTGCCATTGCTGGCCTTGTTATCGGCTTGATGACTGGGACGGTGGTTTTAGCTTCGTTGCTTATTGGCTATATGCAAAACAAGAAGAAGAAGAGTATGAGTGAGAGTGAAGATGAGATTGACGAAGGAGAAGATGAAGAGAATGGTGGCAGTATCGGTGCAGGCGGTGAAGGAAAGCTCATTTTGTTTCAGGGTGGTGAGCATCTGACATTGGATGATGTCTTGAATGCTACAGGGCAAGTTATGGAAAAAACAAGCTATGGCACTATATATAAGGCGAAGCTTGCTGATGGAGGCACCATTGCTCTGAGATTGCTGAGGGAAGGTAGTTGCAAAGACAGAAATTCTTGTTTGTCTGTGATTAAACAGTTGGGAAAGATTCGCCACGAGAACTTGATTCCTTTGAGAGCTTTCTATCAGGGAAAGAGAGGAGAGAAGCTCCTTATTTATGACTATCTGCCTATCAGAACTTTACATGATTTTCTACATGGTATGCACACTCTCTTACGTTTCATTTTAATGGCTGAGCTTTCTTCTCAGTTTTCCCTCTCCCTTTCAAATCAGCAATTTGCAATAAGCATTTTGAGTTGGTCTAATGAGCATCTTACTGTGGCTACTTCATTGAAGATCTGATATTATAAGTTTTACCAAAATTCTAAACCAGAGTTTTTGTAAATTTGAAAAACGTGGCCATTGCAGCCAATTGAACAGAAAAACTGTACCGTTGTATTGAGCAGCTCCCCACGTACTCTTCCAAGACAGAAGTCAAAATTTCAAACAAAATCTTCTATGATTGTGTCATATATTCTTCAAGATGATTTTCAGCTCCTGATACAATACTTGCAGACGTCTTTAGTTGTTAGACTAGAAAAACGATTTGTCTGAAAAATTAAAATGGCAAATGTTCTAGAAATGAGGATGCTTGTGCTTGTATACTACAATTTAATATAGAATGTTTGCTTTATGACTGATTGCAGAATCTAGAGCAGGAAAACCAGTGTTGAACTGGGCTAGGAGGCACAAGATTGCCTTAGGCATCGCCCGAGGACTAGCGCATCTTCACACAGGTCTTGAAGTGCCCATTACACATGGCAACGTTAGATCAAAAAATGTGCTTGTGGATGACTTCTTTGCAGCGAGACTGACGGAGTTTGGGCTCGACAAGCTAATGATCCCATCGGTAGCTGACGAAATCGTCTCGCTTGCAAAATCAGATGGGTACAAGGCACCGGAGCTGCAACGGATGAAGAAATGCAATTCGAGAACAGATGTGTATGCATTTGGAATCTTGCTATTGGAAATTCTGATTGGGAAGAAACCGGGAAAAAGTGGAAGAAATGGAGAGTTTGTGGATCTGCCATCAATGGTGAAAGTCGCAGTTTTAGAGGAAACAACAATGGAGGTTTTCGATGTGGAGGTTTTGAAAGGGATTAGAAGTCCCATGGAAGATGGAATTGTTCAAGCATTGAAGCTTGCAATGGGCTGCTGTGCTCCAGTGGCTTCAGTAAGACCCTCCATGGATGAAGTTGTGAAGCAGTTGGAAGAGAACAGACCAAGAAACAGATCTGCTCTGTACAGCCCAACAGAAACAAGAAGTGAGATTGGTACCCCATTTTGATCCTTTTTCTGCCACTTTAAATCATCATGAGCTTCACTGATATCATTATATTCCCTCCCTCTTTCACTCTCTCTTTTTCTCTCATTTTATTACATTCTATTTTAACATGAACTTAATTGTAATACATGCTGATAGTGTCCATTCATGCTAGTAATTAAGAAGTATTTACAGAAATTCTTGTGGCCTCTGTTTTCCTTTTTGCTGATTGAAACGGTTAAATTACTACTTAATTGATTGAAGTCTGTAAATGTGATTGAAGTCTCATTGTGGAGGAACTTTAGTTGAATTGTAATAGCAAATAAATAAAATTTTAAACTTGTCTGCTCCTTAGGCTTTGTATCCATGCAATCTAGAAAATTGCTAATATGTATAGTTTTTTAATAGGATAAGAGTCGGGTATTCAAACCACACATCTGCATGCTAGTTGAGTTATGCTCCCTTTGGCAATGCTAGCATATATACGAACTTTAAAAGTTGTATCTAATAAATTTATGTTGTGGAATTTAACTCTAACTAAATAAACCTTTTTTCTAAAAATGGTTTAGAATTATTGTAAAAACAAACTCAGCCAATTCTTCAAGAAATCAAATCAATTGGTTCCAATGAACTAATGCCCCTAAAGAGCATAACCTTAAATGTTGTCTGCACGTTAGAAAATTTTCAATCATAATTTAACTAGTTAGAACATATATCATTGATTAAAAGATTAGCGGCTTGAATCGACATTACCTTCCATAATTAAGGTGTGAAATTAAAGATAAGAAGCAGCTTTGGGTTGGAAAATGAGTGGCAATAGTTTAGAAGAAATTGTAGAGAACTAAAGGGACCAAAGAAATCGTGGTAAAGGCAATACATGTACTATGTTTTCTTGCACTTTTAATCAATCAATGGATGTGGGCTCAATACCATAATATTGTCTTTACTTTATACAGAAATTATTACTTTTGCTTTGGTGGAATATAATTATGTGGTCAATACTTTGAAATAAATAACGGCTACTTTTATATTATTGTTTTTTCTATTCAACAGGTTAGGAGATTTGAGTCAGTGTAAGTGGGTGGTATTTTTTTTTTTTTCTTCTTCTTCTTCTCTCCCTCTCTAGAAGAGTAGGAATCAAATCACTAACCTTTAAAATGATAATTAATGTCATATTTTCTAAGGCTATATTCAAATTGGCAGGTCGATGAATACTCATATTATTTCTGTTCTTTTATATTTGATGAAACTCTTATTTGAAATTTTCTACCTATTGAAACTACCATTTTTTTAGTACAATAAGAAATGGGAGATTTGAAAACCTTAAACCTCTTGGTCATAACATATATATATATCAATTGATCTGTGTTCATTCTCATTTTAGCTACATGTTGAAACTACTAAAGTTAGCAAATGAGTGGTTTTGGGAGGGTAACAATAGGAAATAGTCTTCGATCTTTTAGGTCATTTTTAATTTGGTTCTTGTTGCCAAAATTTGTAATTTGCCAATGACAATACTTCCTTCCTTGTATTTTGCCTTTGACAACGACAACGAACAAAAATTGTTTCTTCTTTCTCCAACAACGTGGGAGGATCAATGTAAACCAAGTTTTTTTTAGACGCTAAATGAACCACGTGTAGAAGACAAAGAGTGGGAAAGTGAGCAAGAACCATAGCAAGAGTCAGAAAGTGATTTGAAAAGTGAGCAAAAACCATAACAACAACTAAGTAGAACTAGAGCAAAAAAGTGAGCTAGAGCTAAAACGAAAACAAAAAAGAGAGCCAAAGCTAAAACTAGAGCAAAAAGGTAAGATAAAACTAAATCTAGAACTAAAATTAAAGCAAGAAAGTGAGCTAGAGCGAGGAAAAAAAATTAAGAAATAAAGCTTGATGACTCAATCAAAATGTTAGGAATCCTTGTTTTAAAAAAGTTGATCAAAGTTCATTTTCTCAACAATTCTAAGGTTATCCGTCCAAAAATTCCAATAATCCTATTAAGATTACTCGTTTAGAAGTGATTGTCCCACCAAATGGATACTATTCCTACACTTTAGTAAATACTCCCTTGGAGAATGAAGATTTCATTTCATCCCTCAATCCTCCCTTTCATTTTCCTTGGAGCGAGGAAGGCCTAAAAGTAATATATATTTTTTGAGACGAGTAATATAAAATTTTAATCACATAATCAAAATGTATTTTAATGATAACAATCAAAATATAAGATTTTATTGTACAATGACCGTTAAGAACTTTTATTACACCAAACAATCACAATTCTTAAAAATGACTACAGATTCAAACTCACATTTATTTCTCTAGACCTTAAATTGTACAACAATTATACTCACATTCATTCTTAACAAGATTCAGCAAAAAAGTATTTGCAAATTGAATCGAGAACCCACCACCCAGGCCAAGGTTCAAGAGCAACCAAAACATTTTCTAATAAACAAAAGACTTGACTTCTGAGGTTCAGGCTCTGGCTCAAGTTTCCTACGGGCAAGTTGCCTGAAGAAGGCTCTGACTGCTCCTTCCACCCCGTCCTCGTTCTCGAGAGCCTTTGCAAGCTCAACAGCCCGCTCTTTTACCTGTCATGTCACTCTCTTGATAATTTTATGCTAAAATCAACCAAATTATCACATGTACTTTTCAATCCAATATAAGATTTTCCAAACATCCATGACACTGTCACAAGAATTCTAAACAGTCTTCAATACCTCGTTCATGATACTACTTTACTTTATATTTATCATATATCTAAAAAGAATATTCCAATGAAATAGTTCACAGAAATCATATGTTATTGAAATTGACAGAGGTAATTATTCTATCAAACTATTCTTGATGAATTGTTCCAAACAAGAAAAAAATGATGAAGAAATCAAACTCACTTAACGCAATCAGTACAAACTGGACTCAGTGGATCAAATTAGAATCGTTGCTTTAACAAAATGGAGAGTAGTCAAGAGTTAAAGACAATACTGAAAATGGAATCTCAATTTTTTACCTCGGGATCAAGCATATAGTTTATAGCATTCACCAATCTTGGAAGTGAGAACTCATCAACCGGGATGGGTGGAGGGCCAACTCCTCTGGCATGTACTCGTTCCCCCCAGAAAGGTTGGTCACCAAAGAAAGGAACAACTGTAGTTGGGCACTGTGGAGTTCAACGAAAATCAGAACCAAATCAAGTCAAACTAAAACACAAAACCGCATTGGATGATGAAGCTAGTACCGCAGCTTTTAGACCAGCAGCTGTCGTTCCAGCACCTCCATGATGCACCTGAGTACAAAGCAGCGATCAAGTAAAAGTAAAAACAAGTGCAAGTATGTGAAAGTGGTTGCTTGCAGTTCGATCTTGTTAATATAAAGGGGATTGAGTCTGATTTGAACCCTACATAGATCTGCTCCTGGCTCTATCCTAGAAAGTTCTTGAGGCTTAGGACTAGGAGTTGTCATGATTTCAGTAAAGTTCCTTTTTCCATATGATTTTTCTATCCCCACCTAATTATGTTGCTCTTTGAATTAATTTGATCCTTTGTTGTTGCACGTAAAATTAAAAGCATGAAAGGCCAGTGTTTAAGGCTGTTACAGGAAGAAGAAAAGGATCCAGGAATTCAACGTACTTGACTGCTGAAATGTAAGGACCTAGCTCTGCCTAAAGAAGAAAACATCTAGATAATGCATTCAAAGCAACAAAGAAAATTCTACTAAGCCTCACCACAGCCTTGCATTTAGGAAGAAGCCAATCATGAGGGCAATTGTCCAACAAATACATGAAATCCTTCGGTTCTGCAGCTGGGAGGGAAGATATAAATTCAGTCATGTAAGCCACATCGCTTATCGAAATGCAACCAAATCAAAACTGGACACTTACACTTCCCCAGGCCACCCCACCCTTCGTTAATGATACCCCGCTGTTTGGTGCTTTCCAATGCTTGAATGATAATTTGTGTCATCTTTTCTGGCTCTTGTACAGGCTGAAGAACAAATGAAAAAGTAACTAAACCGTCAACCTGACTTTCCAACTCCATGCCCAGATACTTCTCTTTATATCTAGTTAACTAGTTCCCCCTTCTGCATTATATAAACTGTGTACAACAGTTGGATGCAATCTAATTCTAGTTTATTTATGTTGATTACCTTTGGTTCTTGATCTGATTTCTAATTGGCGTTGTTGGTTCAAGTTCAATGCCCCCAACAAGTTGAAGGACAAAGTGCACTATTATACATTGGAAAACCTTTTCAATTTTGCAGAAGTATTTGTTTATAACTTTGAGATACATATTTTTTTTATACAACCAAACATCACTCCTCGCATCATGCTTATACTTTCGCTGATTCTGAGAAGGCTTCGCCCACTCCAAAGGAAAGTTTCACGATGGTTTCATTTCCTTTTCTGTTTTTTGTTTCTCGATTTTGAAAAATAGGGTTGTTAGATAGCACAATTAAAATTTCTATTTCTATTTTTCTAAGAAAATGAAATTATAAGAAAATTTGAAAAACACAAACAGTAGTTCTTACAAATAGATTTCTGACTTCAAAAAATTCATGTTCTCTTCTAATGCTTGATTTTCTTCTCTTTAACATACCTCTCCAATAAATCTCTCCTACTAATATTTAATTTTCCCTCTGTAGGTTTTCTTTAAAAAATTTATTTTTTCCCTCTTTAAAATTTTCATCTCTATATAACTTTAAAATTTCTCTCTAAATCTTCTTTCACTACAACTCTTAATCATCTAGCAAATCTTTTACTCTCAACTTCACTTTCACTCTCTCAAATTTCTCACTAACTTTTCTCCAGAAATTTCTCTTTGTCTAGCTAACATTCTCTCTCTGAATTTTTTTTATCACCCTAAATTTACTCTAAAATTTCTCACTAACTTTTCTCTCTAGAGATTATTATTTCCCTAACTATATACACAACTTTCTATCTCTAGCATATCTCTCCTTGTTGCTCTTAATGTCAAAACGAGTATAGCTCAATTGAAATATAGTATGTATTAGCAACCAAGAGGTTTATGGTCTAAATCCACCACTATCTATTATTTTCAAAGAAAAAGAAATCAAAATCAGTTAACAAACACGTTTGATTCCCGTGTTTAAGAACAAGGAAAAAAAAAACTAAAAATAGAAAACCAATATAGATACACTTTTAACTAAAAGCAATATCATTCTTTCAAAGAGGGGAAAAAAAAACTAAACTAATCTAAGACTAATATCATATATGACAACAAAAACAAATTGTGTAGTGGCATAACCACATCTAATCACATGACAATATGCATACTTGTATACATTATATACAAAAATAATTAGGGGAAATCTAATTGGCTAGAGGAAGAAGCAACAAACTTACAAGGCTGCCAAAACCAATATAGATAGGCTTGTCCCCAGCTTCAAGCCATTTCACAAGTGACTCGGGAGGTTCATAATTTGATGCAAGGTCAAGGAAGCAATATCCTACAACATCAATCTTCGGCCCCCAATCTAAAAATTTGAGGGAAAAAAGTGAGTGTCAACATCTAAAAGGCATTCTTAGAATAGCATACTTAGCTGCTCAAATCTTCTTTTTTTTTTTTTTTTTTTTTTTCTCTCTCCTTCTCTTGTTCATCTTCTGAAGATACAAAATTCTACTATAAGAAATAATTATAGGGCAAACAAAAGGAAAAGAAGTTTATAATCAACAGCACGATAGCCAACCCTGTAAAGATAGGAAACAAACAAATGTTTCAGAATTCCTTCTAACGTAGAAACCCACTTTGTTCATGCTTTATCTTCTACCCTATTGAAGATCTCACGTTGGATAGATGGAGACTACACAATGTTTATAAGATACATGAGTTACTCTTGTCATTATCAACTGGTTTTGAGATGAAACTCCATGTTTATCAAATATGGCCTCAAAGACCATAAAGCACAAATGGGTATCCAATCTTAAAATTATATATATATATTGGGATAAGACCCAAGAATGGTGAATTTAAAGAGGCACTATCTTGAGGAGAAATGTTGAGAATCCCACATTGGAAAGATTAAGATACCTCACAATCTTTATAAGATACATCGATTACTCCTCTCATTCTCAATTCATTTTTAGATGGAACCCCACATTTATCTAATACACCCATCTTCATAGGTTCCATTGTGCTAAAGATGCACAGACATGTACATTTGCTAGACACGACAATGAAACATTTATTGAAATGTTTGGAAGTTAGGAGCAAAGACTAGATGTACTGAGTGTGTGGGATGGAAATTTACGAAGGATAATTTCAAGCCTATCAAATGCTTGGAGAATTTTAGATCCATACCCCAATTCAATACGCATTCCTCACTGAGATCTTCAAACTGCACAGTCAAAAAGAATTATCATCCTTCTACATGTTCTGAAAGAACAAATCTTTCGAAGCGATTGATCAATGCAAGAAAATTTCCTTCCTTTGCAACATATCAGTTGCAGAAATTCACCAATGAGCTACACACCAAGAGAAGACAAGAGATGGAAAAGTATAACAGAAGGCAGAATATGCTGAAAATTGCAAGCTTTTGGACAAGAATCCTGAACGTCAGAAGAGAACTTGATAGACATCTACGGCTTGAATATGCCCATTGTAAGCTTTCCTGAAAGAAACTAAAATTGAATTTGCTATTGCATCTTTCCCAGTTCTATTTTTTTTGTTCAGTTATCTTTGGATTCTATGAGAACTCTATAATTTGATAACTCAAGCCGACTCCCCAAAAGAAAGACAAGTTACAAAATATCCCTATGGTTTCTCAGTGAGTTCCTAATTGTAGTCAGGTGAAAGTTGGTTTATCCCCCTCAGAAAACACACTAGACTACTAGAGCATGACAGATAGGTGTAAGTTTCCGAAGATATTTTTAATAAGCAAACCCCTATTGTCTATAATAATAGGCACGTTACTTTTAGATTCATGATAATGATTTTTCTGATCTTTTTCTACTTTTTTTTGTTCGGATCTTTTTTTACTTTTTAAAGTAAATTAAGTATGAATACTAGTTCTTCTAGCTTCAATAGACAATAAAAGTAAAATTTGTCAATCCAACAAAAGTTTCCTAAAAAATATTTACCAATTTAGTATTAATCATTTTTTTTTAAAAAAATAAAGTTCTCTGATAAAAAGAAATTTGTCTTAGTTCTTTTAGTCAAGTGAAAAAATTTACATTACACTTGAGGAGGAGGTAAATTTTCTTGTCTAGCAACAATGAGAAAACGACTCATGAGAACCCAAAATCTGAATATCAGTGTAAACAAAGAGAGGACACATGTAATTTATCCAAAAAGCGAATTATTCAGAAACTGAAAAATGAAAATCTGTTCCTAATTCTAAAACTGTGTGTAAAAAGAAAAAAAGAAAAAAAGAAAAAAAATTGCAGTATGCTGTTGTAATATAAAAAAAATCACCACCTTTTGGTTTAGGAACGAGGTACGGACTCCACAAATAAACGTGTGGCACATCAGAGTCAGAGGATTGTGAACCATTTAAATATGTTACGGGTCGTATCTTCAGCTTCTTCTTCCTAAAATCATTAACAATGTCTCGCAGTCCAAGCCAAATCAAGGAATCAACGATTTGATACGAAAGCTGAAAATAGAAGAGAACCAATGATGCT
The DNA here is from genome assembly GCA_030954485.1 of Citrullus mucosospermus. Classification (NCBI taxonomy): domain Eukaryota; kingdom Viridiplantae; phylum Streptophyta; class Magnoliopsida; order Cucurbitales; family Cucurbitaceae; genus Citrullus; species Citrullus mucosospermus. Next base: position 8,335,822 of record CM062063.1, on the reverse strand, counting down.
AGAGAAGAGCATAACTCATCAAACAAACAAACAATATGGAATTCCCAGAACTTGCTTTTTCTGTATATTCAAACACATACATTACGATTAAACGACCAAACACAACCCAAGATCCAAACTGGCTGTAAATATAGATTGGGTATGATATCTGATTCTCATCTTGAGATTGTTATATACAATTTCAACTTAATGCTTTGATTTTCAAAGAAGGTATAGAGGTTTCGGATGAAAAAAAAAAAACTCAAAAGCAACACTCACCCTATACCCTGCTTGTTGCTTGACTCGGGATAATGGATGTGGAAATTCACTAGTTGGCCTGTAGAAGAGTAAAACATAGGCAGTTCAAAAGTCCCGACTTAAGCAATCAACCTCACGTGGTATATAAAAGAATGCATACATGACACAACTATTAACATTAGAACAAGTCAATCAGGTCGTGTTTCAGAAACAGTCCATTTCCCAGACAAGACTTACGTCCATGGCATTGTAAAAAATATATGAAGCGGTAGCTTAAGTCCCTCAGCCACATGCGTGTGCCCTAAAATACAGAGTTGAAGAGAAATTACTATCAATAAGTTTAGTTAGCAGAGTCATGAAATTATAACAGCAGTATGCCAAGCAGCTTAAGAATATAAAGATATCACGATACCTAAAACTTCCCATGTGTGACTAAAAGAGAAGGACCATTTTTGGTTCCACAAAATGCTGAAGTAGTATTTTGACAACTCTAGTTCTCCTACTTCAAGTGTTTCCAAATTCCAAGTGAAAAAGCACTTCGATACAGGTAATAAAATGTGATATCACATACAGGTATAAAATGTTGGCAGTTCTTGTTCCAGCATTTTAATATTTCTTGGGTTTTCAATAATTGTGCTGAGTACGATGTTCATCAACTTCTATGTGGCATCAAGTTCAAAAGAAAAGTACAACTGATTTTTAGTGAATGTGGTTAAAGCAATTATTTCAGAAATATGGATCATGAGAAATCAGAAGATATTTGAAGACAAATATATATAATACATAGATGCAGATTTGAAGGCAAATATACTGAGCAGAGGAAAATTAAAATGAGCTAAATATAAAGCAGCCTCTTGGCTTTTCTATCTTCTTCATTTTCTAATTGGGGGTCATTCTAATGGGAGTTCTGCACCCTGTGATTTTTTCTTTCCATGAAAAATTTTGTTTCTCGCCAAAAAGATAAAACAAAATAAAAATAGAAGATGAAAAAAATCCAGGTATTCAAAGCTATCATTGAATGTGCATGGGGATCAGTTCCAAGAAACTAGCCCTTGCCAAAATTGGATATCAATTACGTCAGATGCAACAAACTGATATTGATGGTGACAAAACCTAACCATATGCTGTGCGGTTGGCAATGATTGCATCTGCTTCAAAGGGAATACCAGTATCCATATCAGGATCTTTGCAAGCTGGAAGAAGGGAATAAATAATTTCCTTCATTTGATTTCTTTGAATAAGTATCTCAGAAGGCCCAGAAGGCAAGAAGCCTTTATTTCTTACCATATCTGATTCATAATGAGAAAACATTTAGAAAATGTTGCATAAGAAGTAAAATTTTATATCTTAATTTTTAAAGAAATGTATTTTTATTTAACATATTATTATAAATGATTGGTCTATTAGAGTGACTTGTGGATTTCTAGAACCTTTATGTAAAGATGTCCATGCAGAACAAAGATGCTTGGAAAATAATTGACATAAATGCATTTTAGGACAACTAATAACTTACAACTCAAAGTCGCTAATTTTAACATAACTTAGTGGATAAAACACTCATTAGCTTCATAAAGGTTGAAGGTTTGATCTCCACATAAACATTTATTGAGCTCAAAAGGAAAGGAAGGGGGAAAAGAATTGAACTCGAAGTTCCACTTTATCACTTACCTCACTAATAGGTCAATCAGAAAACTATCATAGTTCATGATTAAATGAGATGATATTTCAGAACACAATCATTTCTAACGGTTCCAATAATTTACTTGAAAAGATCAACCACTACTAATTAGCTTACTATTTAAAGTAAATGAATAATTTGCAATTCAGTCAATTAATTATTTCGGTTAAACAATAACTAACGATTTATGATTCAACATCATTCAAATACTAACTTGTAGTTTTAAATTAGTTCACTAACCAATGTATCTCCTGTCGTTGAGTTATATCCATATTCTCAATTTTAAGAAATAGATAACATATAGATTAAGAAAATATATTGATGCTCAATAATAGACAATTCATTATGAAACTAATGTGTGGATTTTAATTAGTAAATCAAAACTCGTCATTAGATCATTGTTTATCATTGTCAGTTCATTGTTTAACTAGAAACAGAATGATCGTTTTGCAAGTTTCAACTGATATTATATTGCATTCCATTCTAAACAAGTATAACGTTGAATGCTATTGCTGTTCTTTTTCTTTTTCTTTTTTTTTTTTTTTTTCTCTTTCTCTATTATCTATATAATTTAGTCTTAAAACAATTTGAATGCCTCACATTTATACAGCAGTAAAGACTGAAAACTATCAACCTCTCCTTAACAATTGAAATCAAGTTATGTTTGAACCACTCAAATACTTGAATTTTTCTTTACTGCAAAATAAATCAAAATTTGAAAACAATGATAAAATTGAGGAAGTAAACATTTAATTAAGTTACACCACACCAAATAACAGGTCATACATCAAAGAAAATAGTGTCGTGTACGTACAAGCTGCAAGCTGTTTAGGATCTCCACCTAAAGGATAAAATTCCAACCCAGCCATCAAGACAAATTCCTTGAAATTTGGATGAGTAGCTAATCTAACACGATGACCATAATCCTACATATATAAGTCTCAAGAAAATAAGCTTGAAGTCAACAAGGAAACAATGATTATTTTAAATTAGCATAAGATAAAAAAGATCCTCATTGTTATATCATTTCATCACTTGTAATTCATACGTCAAAGTCTTCCTCTACAGCCTACATTTCAAATTTCAAGATGGACTGTCATTCTAGCAGTCCAGGCTTGATAGCTGTTGCCACAAAAATATTTGGTGGAACATTGGAGAAAGTGGTGGATTTCATTTTTAAAAAGTTACTGCGTTTTGTGTATTTCTTTGGTTCTTGTACTCCTAATCTCATTGTTTTCACTCAACTCAACTCATAGGATCCACAATGAATCCTCTGATACCTAACTGTTGTTGTTTGGCAAGAAACAAAATAAAATATTTGACTGTAAAGAAAAGAAAGGAACTGACTCTGAAAGCTACTGTTTTTTAATTAAACATCACTCCTTTTTATAGGACTACAATAGTTTCCGAGGATGAGGCAAAGGCTTGAAGGGGCAAATGACTCAAGCAGCATATTCTAAAAGGTTTTGTCCAGCCTTCCTTGTCACTCTTGATTCCTTGAAGATCTTATCATATGTAGGGGTATTGACGTAGAAAAGAATGTTTGCATCGCAATCTCTTCTTGAAACATCTGAACTTACCTTGGACATATTTTTTCAAATATTATTATTATTTTGAAGCACACTAAAACTTATGGTGTCTAATTCTAAAACAAACATCTAACCGCACTTAAAACTATTATCATATTCTAACACAATACTAAATCACCGTGAATAAGATGGTTTTTAAGCTCACTTAAACTAATGGAGGGAACCCCAATAGAAGCTAGTAAGCAAGAAAAAACAGTCTAATTCTAAGTTTGGATGGGTATTTTTTCATGAGGGTGATCTACAAAAAGATCCAACGGATGAAGCAGAAATTTCCTTTGAACTTTGAAAGATCTTTTTAACTGACAGGAAGTTTCAGTTACGCAGCTTAGTTCCATTAAAGAGCACTGGAGCAGTGAGGTAATCAAGATTGCTCATTGGTTATTCCAATTAGTCCCAGAAATATTTTCACAGATTGGTCCATAAGACTGGTTCAATGCCAAGTAATTAAGAGAATGGAAAATTGGATACGGTTTCTTGAAGTGCTGGGTGAATTTCTGCATTTTGCTTTAAGGATTCTATATTTAGATGCAGCGTTTTGAAAATTGCTGTGTGAATTTCATGCACTTGAAACGATTGAAATTGGATTGATGAAGCATAACCTGAAGATTCACAAATCAACTTTCCATTTCTACAACCATTTGGAAGAACACTGAGGCTGTTAGCCTTTTCTCCGGTTGGTATTTATTCACGTCATAAGAAGTTTGCAGCATCATTTGATGGTTCTCCTTGGGCTGTTTGAGACACTACCTACATTTAAAACTTGAGGAAAGGTTCTTTTAGGAGGACAGATGTGCTAGAAGTAAGCTTTTTTTCCCTTTCCATATCGATGCAAAGAGTCTGATCGAAGCCTATAGTTCTCCTAGACAAGGGCTCCCCTCTTTGAGGACCCTCTAATTTCCTCCATTCCAGAATTTTCACAGTGACACCATAACTGTGTCAAACCAAAGAGTGCTAGCCCGCCCCTCAAAAGGTGTGACTTATTAAGCTAAAGAAGAACTACCGCCATTGTTTGTAAGGCACACTCTGATAGCACATAGGCTGAGAATTTTAGACCAAGTGGAAGCAGTGTATCAGCATTTGAAAGGAAGTGGTGATGACCCTCTGAGTCTTTTCTACATAAAACACACCAATTTGGCAAAAGCACTTACTTTGGGCTCTTCCTTTCCAGATAATCACAGGTACTCAACTTTCCTTTGCAGCAAAGCCTAGAGGATTCCAATTCCTCCAAGTCTGATTATATTCTAGCCTCAATATGGAATGAAAATGGAAAATATGCATACATGAGAAAACTAGCACTATGAATACCTACTATCAAGTGATATCAATCACAACAGGACAATCTGAGACGTGGAGAAAATGAAATGAATATACAAATTGCAAAAAGTATGATTACCTGCAAACGCTTGCCAATTGGAATAAATGGTTGCACATCTCCACGGGTTCCGACAATAAGTATTACTATCTGCATGGGCCTTATATATTGAAAGCCAGATGTATCAAAGGATTCATTTGATACATTACTGAAAATTTCTTCAGATTCAACATTAACAGATTGAGATTCGATGTCTCTTGAAACTTCAAGCTCGGCAGTTCCATCATCTTTCACAGTAGTTACTCTGTGCAACAATTTAAACTGCAAAATTTGTAAACATTAAAACGAACATTTGAAAAGAAGGTACATTACAGATTCAATATCATAAGGCGAAGAAGGCTTGCATTAAGACAATTCCTATTCCTGTTGAACAAGAAAAAGGCTTACGCAAAGCATTTTGTGGGAAAGGATTGAGGAGGGTGGAAGGTTTCATTTAACTAATTGAAATTTTGTCATAGGCTCAGGAAGAGGAGCTTAGGCATTGCAGACTTGGATGGTAAAAATATTACTCTTTATCTAAAGGTTATGACAAAGTCCCTTGAAGCATTAGCCTCCGTGACACTAATTTATGGCAGCTATTGGGTTTGTTCTAATGGTGGGAGCACGGGAAGGCAATATCTTAATGCATCCTTGTTAAAATTGTACAGATATCATCGTCTATTAAGCTTGGTTCAAGTGAACTTAAGAACCAAATTGAAGTACTATTGGGCCAGGACCTAAGGATAAATGTTGGGACACAAATGATTGAATCAACAAATCTACGTAAGAACTAAAAGAGTGCAAAGTTGAGGGATCTTTAACTAGGGAAAGTAGAAGAATGTTTGATCATGAGCATAGGAATTTTTCCAGTCAAGAAGAATAAATTTTAGGATAAAAAAGTTCAGTGGCTATTCTCCTTTCCATACCAATTGAAGAGCCTTTCTGGAATCCGGATTCCAGATGGGGAGCTCCTTCACATTTTTTGTTCTTCTTCTACTTGTTACATTTCATGTCTTTTATTAATACATATAAATGGATTGGATTTTCTCGAATACCTTCTGATCAATGGGAATTTTATTTATCTAATATTAGAGCTGCATCTGCAGCAAAAATGGTTTCATGTCTCAACCTCTCAGTTTTTGATCTTTCAAGCCGGTGCTGAAATGAGGTTGATTCCAAGGTGTCTGGAGATATCTCCACATGGAGACTGTTAGCTTTCGCAAACGTTCGACCTGGAACACCTGAATAAATAACAAAATACTAATTAATTAACCAAGAAGGAAGCAAGTTTGCAAAATTATGTTCCAATTCTCATTTGGCATACTAAAAATAATAAATAACCAACAAGATTAAGTCCATAACGACAAGATAGTAAGAAGTAAGAACAATGGTCTAAACACTATGCCTAGAATCTCCACAAATCTAGAATAATTTCATAGGAAGACTTGTTAGGTTGGTTAACAGATTGAGTTAAATTTTAATTCCTATTGGTTAGTACTTAGCTCTAATTTCAAAGTTTCAAAGACTAAGTTCAGAGAAAAGAAAAATGCAAAAGCTTCCCTGTGGGACAACAATCAGCAAGTATAATACCACTTCCACATGATTGTGGATTAACTTTCCAACAAAATAGACGTGATGTTTGCTAATCCGATCAACCTTGATCCAAAGGTTCAATCTCAAAATTAGTGATTTCAACCAGGGTGACGAGTTGCAATCATTGAATGCCTTCCAATGATGGCAATCAAAATTGCTCTGTATTTTTAAGGAGATCAAAGATGACCAGCAAAAACAAAGCGCAGCTTCTACATATGTGGTTGGACGAGTCAAGAAAATAGCAAGTGATGAGAATGCGCTGATGACCAATATGCTCGTTATTGAGAGCACTCGAAGGAATCATAAGTAAAAATCAAAATTTTGAGTTTTTAAATTCATGGGAGAGTGTGCTAAAGAGAAGTTTGATGAAAGAACGTGATTAGTTAACATAAAGAACATTTAAGGAATTCGAACCAAGATATCCAAAAGTCCACCTCTATATTACTTTGTTTTATTTTTTTTGACAAGAAAAGAAACAGAACTTTTCATTACTCAAAAGGGGAACTAAACTAATATGTATTTCGTGAAATCCAATCTATACACAATCACATTGTTTACTCACTAGTTAATAATTACTATACAGCTGCCCATGGTAGAATGGGTTGGACAAGAAAAAAGAATATATAGTTGCAAGCAGAGGAACTTGTTGGACAAGGAAAAAGCATACACATCCGAATTTTGAAGCATCAAATTCAACTTCTCTAACTTTTTATTTAGGTTGGGTAAAATGGGTAATATTTCGATTTCTCACTGAACCATTCAAACTAACCAGTATGTAAAGAATCGATCTGTTGAAAACCGGTAATAATTAATGGTAAAAAGCAAAACACAGGTTTTAACTACAAAACCTGAAAAACCCTGTGACAAGAATTCATAATAATGATGAGAACAAAAAAGGTCACCAATATAATATGTACGCACAAGAGAAGTTTTTCTCAGCTAACAAAGCTAAAGGAGGACTGTTTTAAGTAGTTGAACATTCATTTCAAACAGAGACAATCACCAAATTTAACTTTTGAGCTGGATCAATAATTCAAGTCACGCATTCATTAGACATTCAAACGTCTTCACACAAAGGCAATAAAAACTATAACACGAGAGACAAACTCACCAAAATTCTCTAGACTAGCAGAACAAAAAAAGAAAGAAGAATAACAACAGCAACCCTTCTTGTATACACACTTTTAGAAGATTTCTTTCCTTGGCTTATTGCGGAGTAATCAATCTCCAGAATTTTGTAATTACAGCTTATCTACCCTACTAACTCATCGGAGATGTTATTTGAAACTTTTTCTATGATGGGACTTCCCTTTGTAATCTATTTCGTAATTCAATGAAATGGACTTTGTTTCCTATCAAAATAAATAAATAAAACAACAACAACAGCAAAGCAATCTTTCAGTAACCTTTCCATTTTTTTGTTCCTTCAATCTCATTCAAATAAAAACAAAGTCAGGTAGGTCTCCACCGGTTAGGTTGAACCTAGCTTTGGTACCAATTATCACAGTAAGGTAACAGAGTCAGGTAGGTAGCATTATTTCTTGTTTTTATCTTTTTCAAAACTAAAAATAGAAATCCAATAATACAAGTGCCTCATGATTGAAGAGATGGTTCAATCGCAGCCGAACTGGGTTTCAATGGTAACGGGGATCTTTCAATGAAGAAGATTCATCGACCTAAGACCATTAGAGTGAATTTAATTGAGCGCCATGTGACGAGTTCGAAGCTACAAAAGGATTGGAGGCTACACATACAGGAATATGAAAGCTACTAAGTCCCTGCTTTTCTCAGGATGAAAAAGGGCCAGAATCCCCTGCTCACCATCGGGACTCAGTGTTCGTTCAACTCTACTTCAAGAAAGTTTATTAAGAAACAAAAACAGATAACAACTAACTTCCTTTTCTGTTTTTAGTTCAACAACTTCCACCTGGGCCATCCAACCATCCACTTTAGTATGGTATTATCTATCTTATCCACTAAGCTAAGCTATGATCGGATTAGCAGATAACAACAACCAATCGTTTATGCTTTAAAAGAATCGAAAAAAACTAAAACGTTACCAAAAACTGACTCCAAAGAGAAAACAGAAACAGTTTCCTTAAACTACAAGTTATGTATAAACAACCATCCAAGAAAAGTCGATAAAAAAAAGAAAGGGAAATATCCAAGAAACCTGGAGGGGTGGTTTGATGATCATATTGAGGACCAAATCCGCCACTAATGTCCCTTCTGCTGGCCATTCATCCACTTATGTCCCTTCTTCTACAGAATTCTGTATCTGTTTAGAAATGATGAAACGATGATGATTGATGATCAAAGGGTGGGATTGGAAACAGGGGAAAACAATTGTAGGAAATAAATGGGAGAACATTTTGGTGAAGTGAAGAAGCAATCGATATATTCGAATGAGAATTTTGGAACACGGATTATGGCGCAAGCAGTGGTGTTTTGGTAATTAGAATGTTGTTTGAAAGACTTTGAACAACAATTGTTTTGTCACGTTCTCAAAATGAACCTTATTCCGCCGAATGAACTATACATATATATAATATACAAACTTTGAAAATATCCATTTAAATTTTGAATTTATAATTGTATTTATTTAAACTTTAAAATTTAAATTTTTGTAAGAGTATCAATTCATATTCTTCATTATATTTTATGTGTGATAAATATCATGTGACACTTATAATTTTATTTATTAAACTCTTAAGATTTCATCAACGAAAAATCAATTTTGAAACAATTATACATTTCGTTTGCTATTTTTCGAACTAAATATAAAGGAGAATGTTATTTGATATACTTATAAAATGTCAAAGTTTAAATTTATTCAATTATTAGAGGTTTAAATTGATACATCTTAATTAGGGATGTGAATTAAATTTTCTTTTTCTTTTTTTTTTTCCTTTTTAAGGAATGATGATACTTATTTTAAGCAAGGTATCGAGATTTTAACTTCTTACCTTAAAAAATAAATAAATAAAATTGCATGTCATTTTTACTAAAAAAAAATAGTTATATGAGATTTTAGAAATGGTGGAGTTCGTGCGGCCCCACCAAGAAATTAAAAGAAAATCACTGCTAACATATGCTACTTTTGTTTCTTTCCTTTATATAATTTGGCATATTACTGTTTATTATTATTGGACAAATATCAATTTATATCGAATTTGAGAGGTGTATCACTTAAATTTTTAAATTAGTAATTGTATTAATTTGTAAAAGCGAACATAACTCAATTAACATTTGTGGTGTTAGTGACTACGAGATTTGTGGTTCGAATCCTCCACTCTCTGATGTACTAAAAAATTGTATTAATTTTAGTATTAAACTTTAATAAGCGAATCAATTTAGATCATTCACTAAAAGATAAAATAAGATTAAAACCTGTGGATTCATAACTTTCACGCGGGTATAAATTTTCTTTTTAAGTGTAAGGATTAATCTAAATTACAAAGAAATTGAGATAATCAAATAGATAAAACAATTTTTCGTTAAATTTGAGTGATATTTCATTTTGTTCGTCTTCCTCTATGTTTTTTTTTTTACTTATCTATAAAGAATTGTGTGATAAATTTGCGTGTGAATTTGGTAAACTTTTTAAGAAAAATAGTTTTATTTAGGTGATTTTGAACTAATTTTAAATGAAATCGAGTAAAAATAACTCCAAATTATTATCAAAATATCTAAATTGGATACCATTTTTATTTAGAAGTTGGTCGTCATTAATATTATTAGTCCTATCAATATAATTTAAAAAATTTACTCTAAAATGAAGAGAAATACTAATAATGATATCTATAACTTAGTTTGGAAAAAAAATAATTTATATATAATATCCTTTTACTTATAAAAGTATAGGTAGATATCGATATTTAATTGATATTCATAAAATTGAATTTTCATATCCACATTGACACCAATATTTTAATAATGGGAAGGGACTAAACTATTGTTTCAAGTTGTTCATCCTTCCACGCTATTTAGCATTTTATTTAAATAATTGGTCTTTTTTTTTTTTCCCCTTTTTTTAGACAAAAGATTGGTCTTTCGTGTTGACAAACTTATTATAAATTTTAAGGGCTCAATTATTTAATCTATGGTATCTAATTGTTTGTTATTGAAGGGAGAGAAAATACCTTTTTTATCCCTAAATAATAAATTAGGCTGGTTGCGCAAATAGCAATCATACCCAAAATAATAAAACATATAGCACAAGGAGAAGTATATTAGGGATATAGTTTAAAATTAGCGTCAGATATCAGTGATAGGCATATTGATAAATGACTAAAAAGTCCATGTTAAACCCGCCATTTCATGCTTCTTTCTTCTGAATTTCTCAAATTGAAAGCTATCACTAATAGCAACTATCAGTGGCTATCACTGATAGCTGCTGTCAATGATAGCTTTCAATTTGAGAAATATTAATACAACCTTGAAATCGTAACACTTGAAATATTGGCTTTCAATTTGCTATTATTTGTTAGTGACTATTATTGATAACTTTCATCAATTGGAATCAAGCTTGAAATATTAACACTTAAGGCCATAAATTGTTGTCAATGGTAGATTTTTTTAAGTAGTTATCAACTTTGTAAGGAAACTATCAACTTTCAAAGATTAACATTTAAAGCTAAAAGTGAGAGGTTTATAAGTGACTATCACTGATATCTACCTAAGTCATATCATTGATAGCTCCTATTAGTGGCTATCACCGATAGCTTTTAGCAGTGGCTATCAATGATAGACTTTCATCAAATGGAATCGACTTTTATATCATTAATATCATCGATATATGGATATCACCTAAGTTTTATCATTGATATCACTTATATCATGGTTATCAATGATAGCTTCTATCACTGATAACATGCTATTAAAGATAACTTTTGTCATTCATTTTTACCATCAAATAACATGATATCGTTGATAGCTTCTATCACTAATAACATACTATAAATGATACCTTCTAGACATGTCACTTACACTTTAGTTCGAGATTCAACTTTATTAATTAATTCCACTAACTTGGCTACCAATGATAGACTTCTATAAGTGGCTATTAACTGTGGAAGAAAATCAACAAAGATCAAGCAATCAATGATAGAAAATATTTGTGGTTATTTTTTATAGACCTTTATTAGTACTTATCAATTTTGAAATATTAACACTCAAAGCTATCAATGACTATTATTGAGAAACTTTTATCATGATTATCAATAATAGACTTCTATTCCTGATATCTACCTAAGTTTGATATCACCAATACATAAATATGACTAATATCTATCTAAATTCTATCACTAATAATTGATATTACCGATACAAAAATATTTAGTGAATTATTTTCTAACATTTAAGAACATGAGTGATAGTCAATAAATTCTTCAATCAATGATAGAATTTTTTGAGTTACTATGTTATAAGTGGCTATCACTGATAGATTTATATTATTATGAGGAAATTGGGGAGATGGAATAAAAATAGGAAAAAGAAAAAAAAAAGGAGGGGGGGGAGAGAAGAAGAAAATATGAGAAGATTTGGGAGATGGAAGAAAAATTTTAAAAAGAAAAAGGAAAAAAAAAAAGAAATGGTAGAAGAAAATATGAGAAGATTTGGGAGATGGAAGAAAAATTGAGGAAAAAAAGGGAAAAAAAAAAGGGAAGAAGAAAATATAAGGAGATTGGGAAGATGAAAGAAAAATTAGAAAAAGAAAAGGGAAAAAATGAAATGACAGAAGAAAATATGAGAAGATTGGGGAGACGGAAGAAAAATTGGGGGAAAAAAAAGAAGGGAAGAAGAAAATATAAGGAGATTGACGAGATGGAAGAAAAATTGGAAAAAAAATAAAAATAAATAAATAAAAGATTGGGGAGATGGAAGAAAAATTAGAAGAAAAAAAAAGGCAGAAAAAAAAAAAGAAGAAAATATGAGGAGATTGGGGGGATAGAAGAAAAATTGTTAAAAAAAAAAAGGAAAAAAGAGAAGAAAATATGAGGAGATTGGGGAGATGAAAGCAAAAGCTGGGAAAAAAATAGAAAAAAAAAAGTTGTCAAGACAAGATAGGGCAAAATTGAAAATCACAAAAATTCAAAAGTTGACTAGTTAATATTTGTAATATTTGCAAATATTTAAAAAATGTGTTATATTTTTAGATTTTTTCCCTTATTTTGCTATCTATTACAAATATCCTAATAAATTTAGTTTTTATTGGGCCTTTAAATTTCAAAATATTATATTGTGAATTTTGAGTTTAATTTCTATTTGATTCCTAAATGTCAAAATGTTACATTTATACCATAGTATTTTGAGTTTTCCATTTGGTCTTTAGATTTTCATTATCCACTTCTACCTTTGAGTACTTTTTAATGCTCAATATTTGACATTAACTCCGATAATAGACTTAAAATAGCTATGATGTGAATTTCTTTAAATTAATTTAATAGTGATGAAAAAGGTGCGAAAATTAATTTAATTATAATTAATTTAATACCTTTAAATTAATTAATAGAAATTAACACCAAAGATTAACTGTGTGTTTAGAATAAATTTTTAAGTGTTTAATTTAAAAAAATAAGTCATTTTGAAAAAAATTTAGAATATTTGGTAACAACTCAAAATAGTTTTTTATATGTTTTTTAAACAGTTTTTATCAAAATTGTTTAAATAAAAATGAGTTTTTTGACAACAAGTCAATCCAAACATATCCAAAGTGAGCATTTAAGGAAAATTCAATGTTAAAAATGTAAATCTTGAAGTCCTAAGGATTCAATTGAAACAAAAACTTAAAACTTAAGGGTAAAAATTATGCAACATTTTGAAAGCTAAAGACTTAATCAAAATTAATAATAGAAAAATTATTATAAATAGTTGGACTCATTTTGCTATATTTAAAAACAACCCTTAATAATATATATTTTAATGAGTTATATTAATGGTGTTTTCCTTTTTCATTTCCTACTATATTATTCACTTAATCTAGCTCCTACTAATGTCTAAGTTTCTTCTACTATGTTTTTGGGTATTTTTGAAAGAATGGGATACAAATACAAAGAATAATACTTGTAACTTAATTAATTTTTAAGAATTCTCACTACTATGTAATGAAGTTAATACGAGATATAGTAACTCGTACAAGCATGGTGATTACAAACTTAGGTACAAATTTTCGTAAAATTCATCATCTTTAACTTTTTACTCTTGGTATTGACGAACATTATTATATGATCTTTTCGTTAGACTTGGCCTCATCGAATGAATCAAGTATAACTTGAAGAAAATATGTGTTTAAGTGGTCATACATTGGTAAGAATGAAAATATTTCTCGTTTTCCGCTAATTTGTGATAACATGAGGTTTTTAAGGGTAAAAGAGCTATTCTTAGAAACAACTATTCATATTTTGTCATTGTGCATAAATTTGGATTTTTTGTTCCAATGCATTAACAATCCTCTACAAGTTAAAAGCATATAGAGACTAAAAATGAACAATGTCAAAAATTAAAAAAAAAAAATCAAAGTTGTATTTAACCCTTTTCATTTTTGCTTTTGTGTTATTTAAATTTTAGCTTATAAACATTGTTCTCCATTACTCTCACTTCACTAAACCAAAACATCTCGTTGTTAATTTTTTTTATAAAAAATTAAAATTTGGTGAAGAATTCAAATGTACTTCAAAAAAAAAAAAAATATTAAGAACACACTAGAGAAAGGCGCCGGTTCCATCCATAAGCAACAAAATGTTTGAGAGTAAGTGCTAATACGAAAACCATAAGAATTTTCACCATTTTTCTTCTAACTCCAAATCAAGGAGAAGAAAAAAAGAGAGAAAATAAATAAATAAAAGAAGAAGTTTGTATATGTACTGTACTACTCCTAGAATGTTCATAATGAACTAAACCCATTAAAGATTGAGTGGTTTCAAGTGTAGTTTTCAATGAAATTTTCAAAGATAATAATCTTATAGAAATAGCTAGGTATAAGGGGTAAAGGTAATGGCGAACATTATTGGCGTGATTATTCAAGGCACAAAACTCAATTAGTGGGAGCAACAATATTTCTAATCAAATTTGCTTTACGGATGCATATTCTCCATTTTAGTGACATTTATAATTAAGGGAACATTATGAGCTAAGCCATTTTAGGGCTACGTCTAGATAAAGATATAATCATACATAATTGAAGTAGTTATTGGACGAAAATGACTCCTTTAATGATATTTATAATTTATCTTTTCTAACTAATGTGAGACTAATTGTCACATTTTTAATAATCATTTGATTGAATAAAGTATACCCTAGTGCATCTCTATGGATAATAATTTATTGGGTTGGTTGCATGTATAGCAAAATTAACCAAATAAAAATAATATGGAAAATAACAAAATTTGATACTATTTGCAAATATAGTAAAATCTAAATGCAACCATGTAAAAATTCTAAAAAAACAATCAAAATACTATCACTAGCCGACTATCACAATTTGAAGTTTATTAGTAAATTATATTGTTTTAAAAACTATAGTATAGTCATAATGAAATCTATCAATGTCTATTTCTAATAGAGAGACTTTTGTATTGTTGATAAAATTACATATGTATTAAATTCTCTATCAATATAATTACAACGGATAAACTTCCATCCCTAATAGAATTCTATTTACGAAGTCAATGACTATACTATAAAAATACTATAAAAATAGTAATGAAGAAAATTATATGAATGGGGAGACTTTTTTTAGTATTAACAACGGCAATTCTATCATTAATAAAATTCTTTTAAACAAGGGTGAAATAGGAATAAAACATTATCATTTGGCAGATTTGCTAGATTTCTAAAACCATGTAAATTTTGCTGTTTGAAAAATATTTAAAAAGCATTGCTATCCATTATAAAATTTCAGGGAGTTTTTGCTATTTAGCACATTTGGAGAAAATGATTGCAAATATAGCACAATTTGAAAAGTTTTAACCAACAAGCAAAATTCTATTTTAAAAATACTCCCTCGTGTTTTTTCAGAATCCCGTGCTTCTCATCGTGTTTTTTTCAAATTTTAATTTTGTGATAGTCACAAATAGATTTCAAATTGACAAAAATATTTGAAGTGAGGTTAATTACTTATTGAGTAGATTAAATACTCACTTTTTCTTAAATGTTTTTTTTTTTAAGGTAAAGGCAAGAATGTCGTACTAGACACTTAACAAAGAGATTTATTGACGGTGTCATATGATTAGCGGCAATCCTTCCGCCACTTAGTGTGTTTTCAAGATATTATGAATGTTTCAGGAGAACTATTGAGTTTAGTAGTTTAAATGTAAATGTGTTTCTTTTTAATTAAAGTTTTAGGGATCTCAAGCTAAAGATTTATTTTGGTTTTTTTATTAAAGGGTCTTGATAATGTTTTTTTTATTTAGAAAATATTTATTTTAAATTTAATTGACGAACTAGATTTAGTTTTAAAACTGTGCAGGTACGTATAGTAGTGATCCTAGTTAGAGTTCTCAAAAAAGTCAAGACATTACATTTTGCTAGCCAAAAATAAACCATATATCGACTCACCACTCAAAACCAAGTTTCATCTATGGACAATTAGATCAAACAATTTAACGTTAGTTCTTATTTGCAAGGTAATCGATTAGTATAATTCGATTTTGAGGATCTCTCGATGTATTTAGACATGTGAGTGTGTTAAAATTGTTCTTAAAATTAACGATAAAATTCAGTTTCAGTCTCGTGATATGAATAAGTACATAAAGAGAAAACATGGTGTTAGTATTAGTAATGACAAAGTATATGAAAGGTCAGGAACTAGCTCTGCATAAATCATAAGCAATTTTGAAGTTTCATACACATTCATCCCTACTTTTGTTGTTGTATTAATAGAAAAACATTCAGGTACAAGTCAATTTTATTGACACATACACAATATCAGCTCTTACATACCTTGTATTTGTACATTTTTTCAATTTTACATAATTGTATTATTGCTTTGCCAAGCACATACACAATATTTACGTTAATTGAAAAAAAAAAAAAATCTAGTTGGTATGATTTGATTGATTCAATTAAATGTTGATCATCCCTAAGGTTGGCGGTTTCTATGAGATGTGTATTTTCTAAATTGTTGCACATACCGATAATTAATCGCATGTTTTGGTCTTTCATGTGTTACTAGTATGTTGTTTGTGAATAACGTAATTTTACATAATGTACAATTTGACATTTTTCATATGATCGAAAATAATATAATATTATTTGATGTTTGAGTACAAGATTTTTGTGTGGAGAAAACTCTTAAGGATATGGCGGCAACAAGTGAAAAAATTATCTCATATGAGAGTTGGACAAAAGGATAGCAAATCTCCCTCTTGGATATTTTGTAAAGAATGCAAGTCTTCAAGGATTTCTCTTGCCTTTACAAGAAGTTGATGTTGCTAGTAATTATCAACTTCAACAACAGGTTCAATTGATTAAGATATATACCTTCAATTAAGAAGTCAGGAAGGTCCGAATCTTCACTTTTATAAGTTATAACTATTGTTTTTTTTTTTTTTTTATCTCCTTTAAATTTACCCTAATGTTACTATAGAAATACTCGTTGTAATTTCTCCTACTTTCAACTTGAATATATGATTTGATGTCACTTAGCAATGCAATAGCCTTTCTCTCTATGCAAAGTGGACTTTTGCTTGCTCCCAATTGTTTCAAGAACCTTCATTATATATGTTATGAATTATGGGCAACCCACTTAATCTTTTCAATGACCAACCACCTTAATAAAATTTCTACTCTTTATATACTTTCTCTTTTCCTTAAGGAATTTGGTAAGAAGAAATCAAATAAACTCAACTTGGTGACCATTTAATCTTTAGTAATGAGTCTAGTTTAGCTTTAGAAACATTCTACAAGTATATAGCTTTAACAATTTTCTTGCATGGTTCATTTGTTGTAGGAAAAAGAAAGAAAAATCCGAGGAGAATATGGAGAGGAATTCGAAGGTCGTGGCGGTCGTGGTCGTGTTTGTGTTGCTATTGACTAGCTCTTGCTTGCTTACGAATGGAAAACACAAAGAGCATCATCAACAACTTCTTCGTGATGAGAATAATGAAAAGGAAGCCAAAGGTAGCAGATTCCCAGATGAACAAAGCCCCCATCGTGAGTGTAATAGGGAAGATTACAAGTGTTGGAAACAAGGCACCAAATTAATTAATTAAACTTCAAATGTATAGAGACTTTAAAAGGGCTTTCTCTTCCATTCCATTCCATACTTGTGTAGACATGATGATCGTCCGTATCTTGGAAGTTATGAATAATATGAAGGGAAGTATTAGCATTTTTTTCTTTTTCTTTTTCAATAATAATATGGGGATGAGAGTTCGAACTAAATAGATTTAATTTGTTGAATAAACTTTACTTTTGTATTAATTTTAGTATGGTACAGTGAGTACTAAAGAATTTCAAACCAAGATGAAAAGTATTGTATATTCTCATGTCATAATTCTGTACAATATTACAACCATTTCTTATATACAACCATGAAAGAAAGTTGGTGCACTAAAGGATAAAATCACTTTAAGGCAAATTAAAATACAGAAGGGAAAGAGAATTAATTCATTGAAGTGACTTTTCTTTTGCATATTATGGGAATCATGCAATTAGCCATTAGTGAATGTGAATAAGGAAAGACTTTGTCATTCTTGCAATATATTGTAACAAAGCAATGCCAACTTGTAATGATATCGATGATAGGGTCAAAGTTGCTTGATTTCAGCTTGGTTTTGAGGTGGGTGCATCATTATTTTTAATTTTTATCGAGTACAATCTCTAATATCTAATCATTTGATGTTTTTTTTCAAACATTGAAGTAAAATTTTCTTCCAAATGTTCTTGGAGCTTCAATTTTGAAGTCTTTAAGAACAGTAAAAGAAGTTTTTGTCTTCTAAATCCATAGTGTTCAGATCTTCGGGAGAGTTAACACTCTTCAGAGCTTCATATCTTTAATCTTCATGAATAATAAAGTATGGAGGAATTTGGAGTCATATGTCAGCGTACTAGTTCTCGAGCCTGGTTTTTCAGAATGTTGTTTTTCTACTAGTGCACATCGTGAAATCGAACTAATTCTAAAACAATTCATCAATTGTAGTTTAGAACTTGTGACCTATTGGTCGATCATTCATCGTGTCTTTCTAGTATTGACGAAACCTCCCTTCGTGATATAACATGGCTAGGGTTTGAATAGATGTACCATTTTCCGGAGGCTTTACTAGAAATTGAAGAATGAGATTCCAATTATCCTTGATGTGAAAATGGAAGCAAAAGGTTCACTTTGCAACCGGATTGATTGAAACAAAACACACATATTTACTTCTGTAAAGTCAACATCTAAACCACTTTGCATACTTATGCATACGTGTAAATATTGTATATACAAACATGAATTTACTATTATATACAATGTTTATTATTGTCAAAGTCCCATACTTTAATAAGTATTGAATACGTCTTTGAAAAAGTATGTATTATAATACCACGTTCATCGTAAGGAACTCATATGTTAAGAAGTGTCCATGTATGTACGTATTTACTATTATGATTTGATACTATAAGAAGTTTCTAATACTCTGATATGAAGAAGTGTCTATTATATACATGTGTTTACTATTATATAAATTGTGCTTATGGTGTTTAATAATTGTAATAGTTGCAATCTTGTCACATAAAAAAGAAAAAAGGGTTTTTATAAGTGTTTCTTCTTCTTTGAATTGTTTTGACAGTCATCCACACCAGCAACTATATATTTTGAATCGAAATCACAAAATTATTATTATTTTTTAATTAGATTTTTATTTGAATTAAACTAACAAAATTTCTCTTCGTTTGAACAAATATAATAATTCTAGAATCCCTTTTAAGTTTTCTCCGACCTAATATCATCTTCACACCCTCCTTCATGTTGTTGGACTCGAAAAAAAAATATTTAATAAAATATTTTCACCATAAAAAATGTGTTAAACCTTGATCCATATTAACCCTACCTACCTCTACACATCTGAAAATATATATGATATAATATAATAATAACAATAAACTTATGAAATCAGCCAATAAGAAATGAATTTAGCACTTGACTTCAACCATTACGCAAACTTTATTATTATTTTACAAATAAAATTACCATAAAAGTACATTCTCTTGCAGCTTTAAGATAGGGAATGATGTAATTTACAATAATGTACCTAATATTTTGCACGGTCATACAATACCTTATTTATTTAAATAGTCATATCAAGTGTCTTCATAACTATAATAAACACAAACACATATATTGAAGGAGAAAGACTCTTTAAACTTCACATTTACAAGCCCCTCTGGATAATGATTTTGTTTTCCGTTTTCTATTTTTAAAATCTGTGTTTATTTTGACACAATTTCATTTATTATGGTTTTCAATTTTCATAGAAAAAAAAATTTAATTCTTAGTCAAATTTTGAAAACAAAACTAAAACAAGCCTTTTCATCTTTTTAGGGCTATGGTTTTGAAAACATTTTAAATAAAAGTTGATTAAAAAGAAGCAATGAAAGTCAAGGTGATAATACTATATATAAGCTAAATGGTTAAATTAAAAAAGAATGTCGTGAACTTTGTCTTTTGTTTCATAAATATTCATATTCTTTCAAAAATTGCAATTTTATTATTCATCTTTCATGAACATTTCGAAAATACTCTTGAAGTAAAAATCTTTCAGAATATTGAATGAAAATTGAGATCTGAAATGGTGTGGCATTGATATATAGAAACAAAAATTTGGATTGTCTCATTGTTCTAGGTCATCGTACCACCACACCGTTCAAGCTTAGATCCAAAGTTCAATTCAAAATTCTGAAGTATTTTTATTCTCATTATAAACATGGTTTTATAACATGTTTATGAAAAGTCAATAGTAATATTGCAATTTTTGAAAGAATAAGAATATATTTGAAACTAATGTCAAAGCAAATGAGTGTTTTCTATAATTTTGTGAAGCTAAATTTTCAAAAGAAAACAAAAAACAAAAAAACCATAGTCCCGTTTGAGTAACCATTTGGTTTTTTTATTTTTAGTTTTTGAAAATTAAGCCTATAAACACATACACACATTCTACCTTTAAACTTCTTGGTTTGTTATCTATATTTTACAAATGTTTTGAAAAAAACCAAGCCAAGTTTTGAAAACTAAAAGAAAATAGATTTGAAAAAGTGGTTTCTATTTTTGTTTTTGAAAATTGACTAAGAATTCAATTCTTTTACTTTAGAAAAATGCAAATCATTCTAAGAAATTGTGAGAAAATAAAACAAAATTTTCAAAAACTAAAAATCAAAAACAAAATAGTTACCAAACGGAGCCTAGATGATTTATCAAACTAGGCAGCTTTAGGGATTATTGTTCCCAACTTTTTCATCTGTTTTCCAGCAAGAATAACTAGTCCTATAACATTCATGATGTTTATCATTCACTTCAATTTGATTATCCTCAATCTCAAGTTGATGCTCTTCTTGGAGTTGATTCTTCAGTTGATCATCATGAAGCAAAGGTCTCTTCCCATCAATAAGGAACAACCAAGAGCTTGTGAGCAACAACACCAACATGATGCTTTTCACCATTGTAATCTTAGGAGTGATCCTCACCATTTTTCCTTTCAATTTTTCTTTCTCTTTCCAACTGCAAATCAAGGACAATAAATTGTGAATAATAAGCATGCAAAAGGGTTGTTTAATTGTACCACAAAATGTTGATAATAAATTAGACACATTTAAGAGAATATTCGAAGGTTTTCAAATGAAGTGGTGTATTACTATATGTTTTCTAAAAATTAGCTAAACATCACAAAAATAAGTATCTGATTTGACTATTTCTCACCCAAGTGAGTTCTTGATAAAATTTTGAAGTTATATGTTTGAAACCTTGGAGGAAAATGAGGTATATATAGAAAAAGAATTTAATGGGAATTGTTGTTGTTCTTCAAAGGATAAGTGGGTTTCTCATAATTCATAAGATAATGGTTTTGAATAGATTTGAGTGATGAATTTGAAGGAATTAGTTCTCTTCTAGAGGGAATTAATTGGAGCAATATATCAAAGTCCTCCATTTTAGCATAGAAGAAAAGTTGTAATTGCATTGCTTAGTAACATCAAATCAAATGTATTATTCTTTCAACACAATAAAAATGATTTTAACCTATTTCAAAACCATACATACACTTTGTGTAATACTCCATGTGTATGAGAATTTCGTAGTTGAATATGAATAGACTAGGTTATAAGAATTTTGTTATTTTTGGATAGGATATGAATAGTAGCTGCATTGTGTTATATGATAATAGTACTTTATAGGATCGGAATTGTGTGGCTTAGATTGGTATTGAACTAGATATTCATTGTGTATAAACATTGCTACGAGGTCTTATTATACCAAGTTTTTGGGCATGATCGTGCTAATAATATTGTTGGAGGTTGATTTAGAAAATATGTTAATTTCATTTTATATTAAAACAACCGTCGTAATAATTCATTGTCATATCAAATATCATCATTGTGCAATACTCATGCCCAAATAGATGTCTGTTAGAAACTATTGTCAAATCGATCATAAAATGTCTATGCAAAACTGTCATCATTCTAAAATTGTCATTGTAAATATGATTGTGATCTCTCTAATATTAATTTTGAATTGTTGTCATTGGTAACTGTCAATCATATCGATGATGGTCACTTTGACATCTTTGCGAATTGACATCATTTGTCAACCATGTTATATCATATGATTACAACCTAAATGAGGGTGGTTGCGTCATCATACATATCCAAGCATTAGCAACAAACCGTTTTATCAAATGTCAAATTTGTAGTAGTGTGTATGTGAAGATGGCTACACCATCTTCATAAAATACTAATGCAAAGATCATATCAATTTAAGTAAAGTTCGTTGCATATCCCGCTATTATTGATATATACTTTGTTAACTTTTTCTTCGCATATATAAAGCTTTTTAGTATTAAACTTCATGAAAACAAATAATAGATATTGTGACTATAATTTTAGATTGAATTGTACAATACATACATGGTACGAATCGTTAGAAAGTGTGACCTAGGAAAATAGTGATTAAAATGTTGGGAGTTATGCAAAATTAATGAACACAAGACTCCTAATTTGTGGTCAATTAAAAGTGAACAAGTGAACGACTACTTAGAGATATAATAAGTATAGATTTTTGTCAGTTAAATTTGAGAAAATTCATGATATATAAGAACAAACTTATTTTATATGAAATGTGTTTGGCAAAATCAAAAGCACTATTTCACGAAAACTTTTAAAAAATGGATGATATATACCACACCCAACATAAAAACATGGAAAAGTCATTTTATATTTAAGAACCTTTGAAATTAAGAGTAGTACTTAAGGAGATTAATTATTTATTTTCAAACATAGGACATGTTTTTTTTTTTTCTTCTTCTTCTTCCAATAACATGTAGGGGGGGGGGGGGGGGGATTCGAACATGTTGAAAATATCTTAATAAGTTAAGTTGTGTTCAAGTTTACATATTTGACATTGCTTAATGACCACAAGCAATGTCTTGTTATTGATCTCTAGATGATTCTAGTGCTAGTTATTCGATGTGATTTATGTTGCCAATTTAAGTGCTTTTAAACATCTAATCAACTTGAGCACATAACACAATTAGTTAAGACAAAAAAGTTAGCGGTTCAAATCTTCCTACTGTACATATTGAGTTCTGAAAAAGAGGTACTAAACAGGTGGCTTTAGAGATCGTTTTATGTATGTTGAAACCAATTTTAACCTAGTGCAATATTCCAATCTCCAATGTTGGGTTTGTGTAATTGCAAGTAAAACACATTACCACGTTGATTTCAAACCACAAGCATCAAAGTGTTATTCCTTTACTTCATTTGTATAAACAGAGTTTAATGACAAAAAAATATATTCTACCATTTGTGTTCTTGGCAGTATTTGAGAATTTTATCTTTTCTAGCTTCTATGTTTCTTTTTCTTTTTCTTTTTCTTTTTCCTCATTTTGACATGAATCTCGTATCACTATTATCAAATTGTGTACGTACAGTGTCACGAGAGATTATAAAATTATACGACCAACCTCTAAAAAACTCTCGTATCACTATTATCAAATTGTGTACGTACAGTGTCATGAGAGATTATAAAATTGTACAACCAACCTCTAAATACTATTATTTTATGGAGTAATGACAATGGTTAGGACTTTTAAAAATAATAATTAAGTATATAGCAACATTTTTTCAAAATTGCAAATATGAAAAAATTTATCAAACTTTATCGCAGATGGACTTCTATTAGTGATATACTTAAGACTCAAAGAGTTAGGTCTAAATTTTGTTACATCTGCAAATTCTTTTGCATTGTGTTATATCTGCTAATAGTTTAGATCTGATTGCTATATTTGCAACCAGCCCATTGTTTATTCTCGTAGTTTATTGATTTATTCAATGTAAAGGTGAAACAAATCAAAACAAAGAGCTAAAAATCTTTTTTTTTTTAATTTATAGAAATTAGTTTATAAATAGAAAATTATTATAAATAGGGAAAACATCAAACTTTTTATAAATATAGAAAATTTTAAGGGTCTATCAGCAATGGACTACTCCATCGCTCAAGCAATAGAAGTTTATCGTAGTCTATATCGTTGATAAACAGTAAAATTTTCCTATATTTTTAAATAGTTTGGTCTCATTTTGCTATATTTGAAAACAGCCTTTTATGAAATACCACTTCTATTTTATTAGTATTTTTTTATTTTGTTATTTACTTTTAGAATTATTTTAAAAATCAAACTAAATTTTAAAATGAAAAAAAATAATTTTTAAAAACTTTTTTTTTGTTATGTAATTTGGTAAAAGATTCATATAGAATGAGAAAATATGAAAAGTATGATACATGAGTGGTAAGAAAATAGAAGCCAAACTTTCAAAACTAAAAAAATAAAAATTAAAAAAATCTATTATATATAAAACTTAAACTGCTATTTTGTAAATAAAGTGGTGAAGAGGATATTAACGACCATTTAAATTAAGACTTGGAGGCTCTAAAAAGTACAAGTTTGTTAGAGTGGGATTATATAAACACCACTATCGAAATTCAAAACCCATACAAATATTATATATAATATTTATCTCGATTCGATTCTTTTTAAGGCAGGAGCATTTCTTCTTTTATTTACTATTGTTTTTTGTTACAGAATATAATGTTGAGGGCGACCTAAAGCTCAATGGGTACTAGAAGTAAGTAGGGAGGGCACGTCTCACAAAGAAAATGTCAATGTCTCGAGATTTGGACCATCAAGCCAATAAATATATACCAATTAGAAAATAAACTAATCAAGTTTGGGCTGACACCTTGTATCCTCAAATGCCAGGAACATTGCTGACAACACTACTGTTACACATAAACTAAAGATATGTGTCAAAGGATAGACTTTTATATAATCTCATTCGAACACATCAAAGGGAGAGTAAGTAATCTTCAAATGAGAAACCCGACCTATACTAACTTAGGCATCAAAGTGCAGTAAGCTCAACATCACGCCGCTGTAAGGATCTTTTATGCTAGTTAACACTCGAGACATCTCAAATCCAAACCAAAGAGAAACAAGTCGAAGATCAAGGCTATCAAAAACACCCGTGAAGCCCAACGCATACGAAATTTGAGCCTATACATATAACCTATATATGGACTATTTTATACTTGAATTAAAATTTTGAGAAATTAGGATTTGGTGGCAAAATTGATGGTTATACTTACAAAAATATCTTTTTCTTTCTCCATTACTCATAGACCATTTTTATGACTATTACTAATAGGCTATTTAATTTCAACATTTATCATTAATTAATAGATGTTCATGAGTAAAGATGATGTCTCCAAAATTTAACATGTTTAGCTTAGAGCAATCCTATGTTAGATGGCTTTTTGAGAATCTTTTTTAAGAAACATGTGAATGAAGACAAATCATACTTTAAACGACTTATAAATAAAGATGATATATTATCAAGTTGTAGGAAAATGTCATGACCAACTTATGTTATATGATTGGTGGGACGATAAAATTCAAACCTACCTTTGTGTAATAGTTTTTTCTTTATTTCTTTCACTTTTTTTAATGAAAAAAATAGGTTCTAGAGTCTACACTTAGCCTCTAAAATGGTTTCTATCTCATAATAAATATTTGATTTGATTAGAAGTGTCACTAAAATTTTCACTATTCCATAAAGCAAAATTGATTAGAAATATTGTTGTGCCTATCAATCATGCTTTGAATTGATATCACCATTCTCGCCATTAAGTACCGTCAGCTTACAATGATAATCATTCATTAATGCTGATTTTCGCAATACTCATTTCTTCCTTACAATATATAGAAAGAACAAACACTATTAATCTTCATTTTCTATTATTACAATGTTCTCAAACAAAGTGAAAAACATTCAAATTAGATTGTAACATTAAATAGATTCAATTCATTTTTTAAATATTTTAATTAATTGATTGAAACATCAAAATAGTTGATGTTTTATTTACAAATTTCACCAATCAAAATTAATGTTAGACATATGTTTAGATTTTGTATTTATTTTATTTTAGAGAGTTACAAAGTTGTTATAGTCTATAAATGGTAACTTGTTTTTTCATTTAGAGAATCTCGTTCCAATTTTAAAGAGTTCTCCTCTCCCCTCTTTTTACTTTTTTGGACTTGAGTTAAGTTGGGAGCAAATGTATCTTTAAGAGTTCTACCACATTCCAGTGTAGTTAGAGGTTATTGATGTTCTAATGAAATTAGTCATTGTATCTCATTGAGATGATCATTATAATCAGTTTTCAAACCGTGCAGATTGGTGAAAACAATTTTTGTTTAGTGTGTAGATTAGTGTAAAAATAGATATGTCAATATGTAAAAGGCTACCTACTTCACATGTGATTTGAGTTTAAGCTCTTAGTAAACGGAATAAATCAATAGTAATATGAAAAGTACGATCCATTTAAAAACTTTTCCATAAAATTAACCAAGTAATAAGATTTTGTGAATTATGAATAATAAAGAAAATTCATTATGATTACAGCAATTTTGATTACGGAATAGTAAACATGGTCTGATTTAAAATAGAATAAATTTCAAAATAAATGGGATCAAAATTGTAATTTTAAAAATAACTACCACACTATCCACCCCTAGTAGTCCGTTGTAAAGAAAAATTGCTTTCAATAGTCGGCACAATAAACATGAATTGCTTTTTTTAAGGGCTATTATAAATTAAAATAGAATAAATTTCTTGAACAAAAGATAGTATATATTATTGGTGTTGAGTCGTGAAAGCAATTTTTTTTTAAATAATTATCGTGCTTACTAGTGAAAGCATACGTCCGGTGTATCACTTTGGGGTGCACCACTCTTACTTGTGTAGAAGAAGGATTAGAGAAATTAAAGAAATTACATCTTATTTTTTTGGTAGTTCAATCATAAAAAAACAATTAAGATTAATTCAAACATAATATCATTGTAAACATATGAAAAGTAATCATAACATGTAAGATATCAAACAGCATGCAAGTCGTCCATAAACTACAGGTCATGGTTCAATAAATAGTGCATATATTACGTACATAATCCATATAGTCTATATATATGAAAAGTACAAAATACGTCGTTCATTGCAATAATGTAAATAAAAATTACAATCCCTACCTTTAGCTTAACAAAAATGACAAATACTCACATTGATAAAAACAAGAAAAATAATAAGAGTAACCACAAAAAGGTAATGAGGAGAGCAAAGAGAGAGAGAGTAAAAATAGATAAAACATTTGTCTTCTCAATTAATATGTGTTTCAAAAGCTTTATACAATCACTATTTATAATGTCTATTTTAAGGGAGATAAAAGTCCCATTTGGATTGACTTGAGAAAAGAATATTTTTCAAAAAATTCATTTTTATATAAACTCTTTTGATAAAAACTCTTTAAAATACATTTCAAAATCTATTTTGTGTAGTTGCCAAACACTCTAATTTTTTTCTAAAATGACTTATTTTTTAAATGAAACACTTAAAAATGTATTCCAAACACACATCTAAGTCATAGAAGAGAATGGCTATAATGAGAGAGTGAATGAGTCAAATGAGAAAGTTAGATTATGAATATCGAGTACTATATCATATTTACAACACGAACAATCTCAAACCTTTGCAAGTTGGATGACCTATTGAGGCTAGGTCACTAGAAGTTGAATGTTGATGCGAGATTTGGTCGAAGGAGTGTGGGTTGGGTGGATTGTTCGCGATCATATGGGTCGTGCATTGTTGGTAGGGGTGAATACTAAAGCCGACCAAACCAAACCAAACCAAAAATTCGGCTTTACTGAAGATTTGATTTGGTAAGATTTAAAATTATATCAAAATTGAATTTTTGATTTGATTCGATTTTGGATATATACAAAAGCAAGCTGAAATATTTGAGGAGGCTACAAGCTAAAGCAATTTTGGAGGGTTTTAACCGTGTAGCAGGAATGAGTTGGTTCCTAAACCTCCACTCGAAGTGGAGTAAGATGTTGAGAATGTGATTAATCTGATATGTGTATAAAGGAGAGACTTCTCTCGCTTGAGATAGAGGTTGTTGGAAACTCTATTAATATTACTCTTTTTTGTCACATCTTTCGAGAAGACAACAAATTCGATCGCTTTTGCATCCCCTCAAGATTATTCTTTGTTTTAGAAGATGTTTTTACAAATAGTATCATTTCTGGTGTTCATAACGAAGGTATTAGAGAGTAGGATGGTGCCCGTTTGTTGAGTCAGTGTCTACTACTTCAACCCATATTTGACATCAAACTCTGTAGAGTGTGTAGGCTAAAATAGTGAGCTCATAATTCGTATTTTGATTAGAAATCAATAGTAAAATTTTAATTACTCCCACTAAACTACTAATTGAGTTTTGTGGCTTAAATAATTATCATGTTCGCCATTAAGTAGCCTCAGCTACAATGCTAATCATTCATTAATGCTGATTTTGGCAACACTATCATTTTCTTCAATGCAATCATGTGCAAATTGCAATATATAGAAAAAAGGTTAAATTATTTATTCTATTTTTTTATTAAAAAAAAAAAGTTTAAAGTTCAACCATAGCTCAACCCTTAATGCATCAATAATTTTTTTTTTTTTTATAACTAAGATAGTTTAAATTTAGCTCAATTATATAAAATATTTTTAAACTTTGTATTTTGTGTCAAAAATATCATTTAACTTTTAAAAGTTTCAAAGACAGTCTTAAACTTAAAGAGGAAGAAAAAAATTCAAAAATATCTTTAACATTATTTTTGAATGGAAACTATTAATGTTCTATTTTAAAAATAGCATTTCACTTTCAAAAGTTTAAAAAAATAGACTTAAAAACTTTTTTTTAAATAATTTAAAAAAAAAAAAAAAAAAACCACGTATTGATAGTATAGAAACACAGTATCTTAACACTTGTTTCAAAATACCTTGAACTTTCGATACTTTAGCCTCACAAAAAAAGTTTAAAAGTGCTCATATCGTGAGTATAGTGTTCAATTTGACGATTTCTTAAGTATCTTAAAACAAATTATTTCAATCTTCTCTTTTTTTCATATAGATACTCTCATTTTTTTTCTTTATCCAATTCTTACATCAATTTATTCACAAAAAATATAAACTAAAACTTCAAATTAAAGCATAATATCCCACAAAATCTCACAAAATTCTAAAATCAAAATCTCTGCTTAAAACTTACCGAAGCGATAAATAGTCAAACACAAAAATGTCATTTTTGGGTATTAACACACACTTAACTATTAACATATAAACTTGTTAAAAATTTAGGTCCTAAAGTCCCCTTGGTGCTTCCATTATTCCTGGGACAATTTCTTTTTTCTTAATGAAATAAACAAAGTTTAAATAGTTAACAAGGAGAGTAAGAGGGGGAAAATAGAGAAGTGTTAGGTCGTAAATTGAAGTAGGAGAGAGAAAGGAAACATAAGAGGAAGGTGATGGAGTGTAGATAAGCATTAATAGAAATTTTAACTTATTTATTTTTAAGGTTGGGGTACTAATGCAACTTTTGAAAGTTTAGAGGTATTTTTGCAACAAGGTATTAATGGTTTCTATTTATATATTAACAATAAGGATGTTCTTGAACTTTTCTTTAAGTTGAGTATTTTTTAAACTTTTGACAGTTCAAGAGTATTTTTTAGACAAAATACTAATGGTTTTTATCCAAAACTAGCAGTACAGGTACTTTTGAACTCTTTTTAAAAATGGAAGGGCATTTTTAAAATTTTTGAAATTACAAGATACTTTTTACATAATACAAAGTTGAAAGGCATCTTTTATGATCTAACCTTTAAATTTTTCATTTAAGTAATATTATGAGTGCTAATATTATGTTTATGTTGTTTTCAATTTCGTCTCTTTTACCTTTAAGCCTGGCCATGAAATATTGAAAGAATGATCAATGTATCAATTTTTCCTTTTTTTTCTTTTTGGAAAGTTGTAATAGGTAGTTAAAAAATTTTCCATCATTTGTAAATATAACAACAGTTTTTGAGTTTTACAAGTATGACAATACTTGAAATCTAATTTTGTTTACCTTTTTAGTTGTTACAATTTTATCCTTCTAAAATTTCGAATATATCAATAATGATATATCAAATTAAGTACATGTTCAGTATATCAACACGTATAATTAGCCATATCAAGTGTATCATTAGTATACATTCACTCTTACTCAGGTATATTGATTCTTTTAGTTATATAACAAATTGGTTGCAAGAATAACACAAAACATTTTAAAATTTTCAAATCAAACAATGATTTTCTTTTAGCTTCGTAAATATATTTGAAAAAATGCACCAAATTCGATTCCTGTGTAAGATATCTAATATACATTATATTTTATATATTACTTAATTGATATACTTTATATTTGGAATATCAATTAAGTGACAAACAAAATATAAATTATACAATTGACAAACCTAAGTTATTATATCAAAGGATTAATCTCATTAAATATCAAACAAAAGCATTGGAAACCACTAAGTTTATTTAAGAATTGGGGAAAAAAAAAATAAGACAAAGCAAGAAAGCAATGCCTAGCAAAATATGAAGATTGTATGGTGAGTTTTTAATCTTTATTATTCACCAATTCCAACAAGGTTGAATCTCTATTTGCTATGACTCAAACCAAAAGGACAGAGGAACGTTTTTAGAGAACACTCTCCCTTGCAAAGAGGATCATTTCGCTTAACCAACTATTTACTATATTGATCCCACTAGGATTGTAACTTGATCTCTATAGTTGGAAAGAAATTAGAGTTTATTCTTTATGATTTATAATTAGAATT
This sequence comes from Citrullus mucosospermus, assembly GCA_030954485.1. Lineage (NCBI taxonomy): Eukaryota > Viridiplantae > Streptophyta > Magnoliopsida > Cucurbitales > Cucurbitaceae > Citrullus > Citrullus mucosospermus. Next base: position 8,304,928 of record CM062063.1, on the reverse strand, counting down.
TGGTTCCTATAATTTAATAAAACCCTCATGAAAAAATCTATGTAGTAAAAACGGTTTATTTTAGTCTAACTTGTCTCCTATGAAAGTAACTTTCTACCCAACTTTGATTCAACACAAATTTTGTATTTGTATGTATTATCAAAGTTAAAATTAAGAAATGTTCCTAAACTTTACCTATTCTTGTAACATGCTACCTAAGAACGTCAAAACATCACATAACTCAACCATATAAATCTTTTAAGAAAATGTTGCTAAATTGTGCACTTTGCAGCCAAAACATTAATATTCAAACTCATGAATCCAACTAATAGCCATAACTTTGAACTTGGGACTTGCTCATAAGACATCACAACACAATAGAACAAATAATAGAAAGACTTGATGTACATACACAACTAACCAAGTAAATCACAGAAAGGAAAGATAACTCTTTGAATTGTTCATTTTATTGCTTCCAAGTAACTCGGTGAAGAAAGTATACATAGGAGGTGCTTTTACACATTGGAACAAGTACATAACCTTAACTTTCTCGACTTAACCCCATTTGGTTCCATTTTCAATCGGTAAGCTGAAGAAACATCAGACAATTTTTTCTTCTGTTCACCAAATTCCAAACGTATACCAGAAATGTTGAAATACTTAAAGTGCACAGCAAAGATGACGAGGGCATTTTGGCAACATTCTTCACTGAATCACAATTCATTTACGTCATTCTTTGACTGATATTCACCAAATTGGACTTCACAAGATCGACTGATATGATCGAAAACCTAGTTAGATATAAACTAGGAGGAAGGAAAATTCAGCAAAGCCTTTAGATGCCAATTCGTCTCCTACACATCCTTGTATAATAACTGGTATTTTGGAATTCGCTCAGGGGGCAAAGGACAATTTACAATGAGCTTTCCTTTCATTGCTCCCCTAAATATTGCCTGCCATAAAAGAAAAGGAAAGAATGTTTTCAAGTCCGTTTCCAAAAGAATAAATGCATGACAACCAAATTATGCTTTACTGATCCAACATGACATGAAATTTTAATGGTAAAACGGTTTATATATACACACACACACACGAGTACATGTCTATATTTAATGAAAGACCAACATAATTGCTCTGTGTTCAATGTAGCAAATTTCCTGAAATAAATCCAGACAATACTAGACTACCCAATACCCATTAATTCCTTTTTTGCCTGAGGAGCGTGTGCACGCCCGTTTGGTGGTGGTGGTTGGGAAGAAATTATACCAGAATAGCACAACCCCAGACTAGAGCCTTGAAACAATACTCTCTCTTTTGGTTAAATTTTGTGTCCAGATCTTCCAAAGGTTTCAATAGGTTCCTGAATTTTCAATTATGTCGTGTCCCTAACATCTTAGGTATCTTTTTAAAATCATGGATCCACCAGACATAAAATTGAAAGATTAGAGTCCTATAAGACAATTCACAATTCCTTGAACTCTTAAACACAAATTAAGAGTTCAAGGAATTACTAGTTTCTATTTACAATCCAAGGACCTATTAGATGTAACTTTCAAATTGTAGCGAGTGATATTTTAACTTCTTCCTTTTTTATATTTAAAATTTTCACGGATTGATGGTATGAAATTTCACAAGAGACCAAACTAAGAAAGAGTACTAAAAGCTCTTTCAACTAGTGAAAAGATTAAAAAGCCATAACTACTTAATGTCATAACCGTTGTTGTTGTCTAACCAAAGGCAAAGAAATTCCATAAAAAAGATCTAACAAGTTGAAGCATAAGATTTTCTCAATCTCCTCCTTTGTGCAGGTATTTGAAGAGGCTACGATACTAAATATTAGGAATATAAGTCGAGTTGAGACCTGTCTAAGGTGAAGTAATCATTCCAAAAATCAACAATCTTTTCCATACACAGCATCTCATTTATGTTCCAAACTCTGTGACCACTTACCTCCACAACATCAATAAAATCCTGCTTTTGATGAAAAGCACCAATCCACTTTGTGTGATCCGCAGTCCTACATGTCAAAAGAATACCCTTTCATCATTAAAAAAACGTAGAATACATAAGAGGCATAAGTAGATTCCTAAATTTAACCACCCCCCCAACCCAAAAAAAAGGAGAGACAGAGACAGAGACAGAGAGAAGAGATTATAAAAGACTTTCAAGAAAATTCTTCAGTTCAAAGCAATCAAGATAGTAATCCTTGCTCTCTCTCTCTTTTTTTTTTCTCCTTTTTTTTTTTTTTTTTTTGTTGGTAGAAACAACTACTTTCATTGAGAAAAAATGAAAGAATACAAGAGCATATAAAAATTCCCAAATGGCATTGCCCGTTACAAAGAACCTTACGAACAAATACTTTATTATAAACTGAGACACTGAAATCTGCCCAAGAGGGATTTGCAAGCAAAAGATAATAAGCCACCTCCTTGACTCTAACAAGTCCCTTTACCAATCGACCAGCAATTGAAAAACCGTCCAAATTTATTATTATTTAATTTTGACTTGGTAATAACCATAAAATAAAACTTACTGGTTATTTTCATTGTTAGTTATTTGATAATTGTATGTCTAGTTCACTCACACTTCAACTAATATGATAGAGTAACTATCTGATCTAACAAACATTCGGTATAAGAAAACTTGATATTGTATATCCTTAAGTAGATGGTCCGGTCAAAATAGGTTGAACTCATAAGTCATAATCTCCAAGACGTTTGGGCTTATAGCTTGTTCCTGTCACTACTAAGCCAACCCCAATTGCTCATGTTTCTAATTTTTATTCCATGAGTTACATTTAAAAATAAAAATGATAGAGGAATACTACGGGGAAAAGAAAAAAGTAGAAACAATATGAAATATTAACATTGAAAAAGAATATGCTACTATACACTGTACCACATGGTCTACATTATAGCTTTTAAATTTACTTAGAGTTGCCTTAACCATAAGGGTGAAGTATTGAAATGGTAACAAATGTTCTTTAAGGAAAATGACAAGGAAACAACAAACTGGAAAAAATGACAATAATATCATTATCCTCTATGTAGACTCTTTGGCCCAAGGAGTTGGGAAGTAGGACTTATGGCATCTCTTTGAGGCTCCTACTTCCCAACTCCCATTGCCCAACTTTTTGGGCCAAACACACCCTTAGAGGTTCATTTTGTATCTAATAAGAAACAAATAATTCAATTAGCAATAAGAGATGCCATAAGTCATTGAGAGGATGAGGCATCTGCTTGGCCACCAATCACTAACCAATATAAGAGGAGAGGTAAAAAGGACATATCAGAGGGGACAAGTTAGTCACGTGCACAACTGAGTGAGGTTGGCGAATAGAGTGTGGGCACCAAGGGGAGGAGAGGTTTACCTTTGTTACCGTTATTAGGTTGTGGGTAGTATAAAGAGGAAGGGGCAATGATTGAAAAATCACTCAAAGTGTATGCCTTAAGGTGGTGACAGCAAGAGGATGCCTCAAGGCTTATGCCTTGAAGGTGAAAAATAAGTGTACGCCTCTGTTGAAAGATTTTAGAGCATTAGGAGAATGTTTCTTTTCAAGTTTCTTGGTGCTAGTTCATCAAAAAAAAATTTCATTGAATTTTAGTTCATGCATCGTTGAAGATCTTTTTTTTTTTCCTGAAACAGAAACGTAACTTTTCATTGATGAAATGAAAAGAGACTGCATCATTGAAGAGTTTTTAGTTACTCTTTGTTGGTAACTGGTCATTTCTTGGGTTTCTTTGGTAGCTTTGAAGTAACCTTTGTTTTCCAGCAACTAAAGGCATGTTTTAAAAGGCTTAAGGCAGCCTCAAAGAGTTGTTAGATACTTAAGCACCTTGGGGAACAACACCCCAAAGCCAGCTATTGAGGTGAGAGAGCCAAGTCACTTAAGTACCACATTGGTCATCCCATTCTAACCAATTTGGGACAAAGGTAGCCCATACTACCTTGGCTCCTAACAATACCCCATCCCAGAAAGTCGACATCCCAGCAGCTAGATCAATAGTACTTCACTCGAAAACACTCAATCAGAACCCTCCGTTGGTGCTCCTCTCCAAAACGTCGACAACTAGCTCTGATACCATTTTTAGGTACTTAAACACCTTGGAGAACACCCCAAAAGCCAGCTATTGAAGTGAGAGAGCCAAGCCACTTAAGTACCATAATAGTTTCTCGGAAGAGAGGAGAGTTTCCCAACCCTCTTGAATTGGTCAGAGAGTTTGTATTTCCTTGGGGCTGTTTCTTTCTCATATCAATACATAGTATGGAGGATCCTTGCAGCATTCTCCCAAAAGATAACAAATTTCCAATTTCCTTTTTCCAATAAAGTAAATACTCTTTAGTGTCTTCACTTGTCATTTCAACAGCAATTTCTAACAATCCCAATGGATGTTAAGCTGTTCTACTATGCAAGTCAAGTAGCTAAGGCCACACATATCGACCGTATGCAATGTCACCATATCCATACTGACATATTTGAACAGAAATCAAGCAATAAATTAACTCAGACCAACAGGATAAAACTCACCCTGAATCCATCTTCATATGATGAGCATTGAAGAAGAAAACAGTGGATGGTATAAGAGTTATGTCAAAGTACTTAACGTAAACCTGTATGTCTTGTGAATCAATATCAACCAGTGCTATTGAAGCAAACTTCGATACTTCCCGTGCGCATTTAGCAAGCTAAATCATTGAAAGAGAATGAAACACAAGGAAAAAGAAATCATCAATTTTGAAAAAACATATCAACCCTGGAAGAAGAAAACAAAATTCAGGGACTAGGTAACACACAATGTCGTCATGGAGGAGACAAACTGAATCGGAACACCGCCCAAATCGGAGAATTAGAACCTTATCGATCGTGTCCCTAATGAGGGAATCCACTTCTCTCTTCTTTGTTAAGGTCCTTAGAAGATAGCTCATCCTCCTTTTCCTGCAATTCGCCTAAACTAATTAAGCTTAAGAAACTAAACCAGCTTAGACACCAAACGTTGTCGAATTATTCTTTTTGAAACTATTCACATATATATATAATGCAATCTAAATCGAAGTCGAAAACATTGCAGCTTAAACCCAAAATCAACAAAATTGTGGACCGCTGGAAGGAAGAGGGAAATTACCTTTGCTGTGAGCGCCACCGCCGCCGGAGTTTGCTGGTATCGTCGAGGAGGGACGCCGCCGAGCTCCCGTTGCCGGTTGAAAAGCAAGCTGAACCTCCCAAATTGGCCCCTTTGTCCAAATAAGGAAGGATGAGAAGGATTCGCCGGATGGGTGACCAAATTTTGCGAAGGAAGAGAAATATGAAGGGTCTTGTTTTTTAAATAACTCTAGAGGATAATTACAAAAATATTTATTTCCTTTTGATTTTTCCAAAAAAAACGAAACAATGAATTTTTTTTTTTTTTAGTGATTTGAATTTCACTGCATATGATGGGGTCGAAACCAAATTAAAAGTGTGTTTGTAATACATTTCTAAAGTATTTAATTAAAATAAACCGTTTTAAAGTTTATTTTAGAATCTAAATCGTTTTTATCAAAAAGTTTAAATAAAAATGAATATTTTGGTAAACATTTTTTTCTTAAATCAATCCAAACAGGCTCTAAGATTTTCGATCATTTTTATTTCTTAATAATTCAAAGGAAAATTATTTTAAATGGCAAAACTGCTGAAAATATTTATAATATCACATTATATCGCAAATAGACAGTAAAATTTTACTATATTTATAAATATTTTGGTCTTTTTACTATATTTAAAAAGATTATGTAAAAAATAGTAAAATGATATACTCTTTTAATCATTAGTTTCTAATAGCAAAATTAATTTCTACAAATCAATTTAGTTCCAAACTAAATAAGAATCTAAAATATTTCTATCTAAATTTGATGTGAAACTAATGAAAAAATAAAAGAAAATAATGATATCTCTGCTATATATAAATTGGAGAAATGTTCTTTTGGTCCCTCAGTTTTCAAGAATATGTGTGTTTCAAGAATATGTGTTTGGTCAAATTTGTGGTTGGTTAAAGTACTTTTAGAATTGATTCAAAGTTTTTTTTTTTTCTTTTTTTTTATAGGAGAATAAATGCATTTTTTGTTTCTTCTTTTTAGACTATATAGTTTTTTTTTTTTTTTCTTCTAAGTATCAAGCATAAGAAAGGAAGACTTCTGAAAATATTGAAATGTAGGAGACATGCTAGTTTGGGGCCATGTTCTCACATGATCACTTGTTAGGGTACTAAGCTTAATTGAATTTGACACTTTAGAGTGGGTAATAGGTCTAAGAAGTTTAGAGATTGGCTTGGTGTATTTTATCTATATATTTGGCATGAATAAAATCTTTATGTTTTTGAAGCTACTATGCGTCTACTCTGAGTGATTAGTCGGGTGGTGCAATATGAGGTTTTTTTTTTTTTTTGTTGTTTTTAGTGGGTTGGGATTTCTATCAAAAAGGGACTCAAGCATGCCCTCCTCTTCATGATCTTTTTCTTTGAGTTGTATTGGCTTTTTTTTTTGTTTGTGTGTTTATGCTTGGTTATTTTGATTCTTTTGTTCGTATCTTGACTTGGCACTATAAGGTCTTCTTTTGATTTTTTACAATTCAATATCTTTAAAAGAAACTTTGAAACTTGTTATCACAGATGAAGAGAGGTAAAACGTGTTTTTTTAGAAAAATATATATTTACTAAAAGGTTATTAACTTTAATTTTTATATTTATTCCAAATACAATATGTACCCAAAAACAATGATGAAGGCTAGTAGTTTAGTGAGTCCAAATAAGAATAAGGACAAATCTTACCTTCATAATTTAGTTATTTCATAAGAATATGTATATTTCAAATTAGGGATAAATAATATCTTTCTAAAATAAAGTTTCAAAAGGTATTATAGTTTATAGGAATCTAGAAATATTTCAATATTATAAAATTATATATTTTGGCAGCTTTATTGTTTGCCTAATGTAGAAAACACAATTTAATAATAATAGGTGTGATTTGTAACTTTAAAAATTGATGAGTGGGTTGTTTTCAAATATAAAAATAAACTAAAATATTTACAAAACATAACAAAATTTTATTGTCTATCTACGATAGACTGTGATAAGTACTATTTGTATCTATGTTATGATAAACACAAATACTAGTCTATCTCCATCTATCGCAGTCTATTGCAGACAAACTATGATTATTTGTAATTATTTATAAATATTTTCAACAGTTTTATCATATAAAATATTTTTCCTTGATGAATTATACAATTTGTTTTTATCTTTACTAAATGGTGTGACTCTTTAAAAATTATTATTATAATTATCTGTTTTATACTTGATATATTTCATCATATTTGTTACGATAAAAATAATATTTATGATATAAAATACAATTATAGTTAATAATATGAACATAAATAGTTAATACCACATTACAAAAATACCTCTAAACTTTCAAAAGTTGCATTAGTCTCCTACCTACAACTAAAAATTAAAAATTAAAAAAAAATCTATTATTGTTTATTTACATACTATCACCTTCCTCTTCCATGCCCTATCTATCTCCCATACTTCAATCTATGAACTAACACTTCTCTATTTTCTCTATTTTGTCTTCCCTTTTATTCTCATTCTTGTTAAATGTTTGACCTACATTTATCTCTTAAAAAAAAAAAAAATCCTTCAATTAAGGTACATAAATTATAACAAAAAGGAAAAAGAATAATGAAAGCACCACATGGATATTAAGACTTAAATGTTTTAACAAGGTTGTACGTTAGTAGTTGGATGGATACTAATAGTCAAATACATCCTTTTTGTATTTAGATATTTATCGTTTTGGTAAATTTAAAAGAAAATTTTGGTCAATATTTTGTTATGAGAAAAATGGTGTAAGAATTGGACACATGCGATAAAAATGAGAGTATCTATATGAAAAAAGTAGATATTTATATACCTTGTTTTGAAATTGGTTCTTTTGGAATTTAAGAAAACTTCATACAAATTGAATAGGTAAAAACATTTTAAGGTTTTTTTTTTTCTTTTTTTAAAGTCAAGAGTATTTTTGTACCTTTTGAATGTTTTTGAAACGAATATTAACAATTTGTGTTTATATACTAACAATAAGAATTTTTTTAAATTTTTTTAAAAATAAATTTAAAGGTATTTTTAAAATTTCTAAAATTTAGTGTATTATTGAAACAAAATACTGATAGATTTCATCGAAACTGCCCTTAAAGTTCTTTTTTATTTTAAAAGTTTAGGATATTATTCAAACTTTTGAGTATTTTGTTTGACACAAAATATAAAGATGATCAATTTTCGCAGCTAGTGCCGTTTGTTTCTCCCCTTTTCCTTCTTCTACATATCCCTTCACTACAACCTACGCCGGCAAACCCTATCCGCCGCAGTTGCTCGCCGCCACCCTCCATCGGCCAACGGTCGTTTCTTCCTTCTCTCCCTGTCTCCCTCTCTGCTGCAACCTCGCCGGCACCCACTACTGCCCAGCCTTTTTCTACTCGTCGCCGACTGCAGACCGCAATGCTCGTCCCCAAGGTGAACACTCTGTCTTCCGCAGCCCCTCCCTCTCTCAGTCGTTCGTTGATGAGTTCGCCGGGATTAATTTATTTTCCTTATTCATTTTCTTTTTTCAATTCAACCAATTCCTAAATAGAGTCAAATTGGAATGAGCTCAAAAATCCTGGAAAATTTGATCTACTTTGGACTGATTTTCTTTTTTCTGGGATGAGGAGGGATTCTTAGATGATTGAGGAATTTGTAATGTGAGATCGCTGTGCTTGTTTTTTCATTGCTCTACATGAGAATTTTGTGTGCTGGAAAGTCTCTTTCTTCTATGTGATCATTTCTAGCTTATAGTCGAAGTTAATTTAGTATAAAATTGATTGTACATGAAATGGGGGTTTAAGTAAAGCATTTGATAGATTCTTGGTGTTCCATGTCCATTGTCTTCACGAAAATAACAGGTTGATCAGGGCTCAGAGTTATTATTACCATCGCTCTCTTCTTCAGCCGCTTGCTTGCATGCACCAGCTTCTCAATTTGGTGGACAAGTATGCTTTCTTCACTTTTTGAAATCTAAAGCGTACTAGGCAAAAATTCAATAACTTTGTTTTCAACAACTTAATAGAATGAGTTGATGACCAAGAAAACTCTTTTTTTTCTTCATAAGTTTTTTGATTATGTTCGAGCTTATTCAGTATTCACTGCTGGGATCTGATCGGTGGTTGTTGTTTTCCACTCTCTAGGCCATTATCGAGCTCGCTACTTTAGAACCCAATTGACTGAATTTGATTTTGAGCCTTTCTGAGACCTCAAACGAGCGAAATGTCTAACTCAACAGCCAAAAATGCTGTTCATCTGCTTCGGCGCCTTGGAAGGACTGGCATGATTGATGAGGCACTTGCTGCGTTTTCTACACTAGATTCACATGCGAAAAACACAAATGTTCGAAATGTGATCATCGATTTACTTCTGAAATCTGGGCGAGTTGACAATGCATTGAACGTGCTCGACGAAATGCTTCTTCCAGGTTCGGAGTTTCGACCCAATTATGAAACTGCTGATATTGTTTTCAATAAATTGTTGAAGATAAATGAGTTGGAGGGGAGAGTCAAGGAAGATGATATTGTCGGGTTGGTAGCCAAATTTGGTAAACATAACATTGTTCCAAATCCCATTACATTGACGCAGTTGATCTCGAAGCTTTGTAGGAGTAGAAATACAAATCTTGCATGGAATGTTGTAGATAATGTGATGATGTTGAATGGTCTTAAGGATGCTGCACCTTGCAATGCGCTTTTGGCAGGGTTGGGGAAGGTGAGGGAATTTGAGAAGATGAATCTGTTGATGCGAAAGATGAAAGACATGAACATTCAGCCTAATGTTATTACTTTTGGTATTCTTATCAACCATTTGTGCAAGTTTAGAAGGATTGATGATGCATTAGACTTGCTTAAGAAAATGAAAGGGGAAAAGGAGGAGGCCAAGGTTATTATACCTGATACAATTATGTACAATACTTTGATTGATGGGCTCTGTAAAGTGGGGAGGCAAGAAGAAGGATTGCATCTGATGGGAATGATGAGATCAGATGACTGTGCACCGAATACTGTTACGTACAATTGTTTGATTAATGGGTACTGTAAGGCAGGTGAAATTGAGAGAGCTCGTGAGCTCTTTAATGAGATGGTAAGTGAACAAGTTGTGCCAAACGTAATTACCCTCAATACTTTAGTCGATGGAATGTGCAAGCATGACAGAATAAGCAGTGCAGTTGTGTTCTTCAGGGAAATGCAGCAGAAGGGCTTGAAAGGAAATTCCGTTACTTACACGGTGTTCATTAATGCTTTTTGCAAAGTCAACAATATGGACAAGGCAATGGAGTTTTTGGATGAAATGTCCAAAGATGGATGTTTGCCTGATGCCATTGTGTATTATACTTTGATATGTGGTTTAGCCCAAGCAGGAAGGTTGAATGATGCCAGCTCTATTGTGTCAAAGTTGAAAGAGGCAGGGTTCTGTCTAGATCGTGTTTGCTACAATATTCTTATCAGTGAGTTCTGTAAGAGGAACAAATTAGATAAAGCTAACGAATTTTTGAATGAAATGGAGGTGGCTGGAGTTAAGCCTGACAGTGTCACATACAACACTTTGATTTCCTACTTCAGTAAAATTGGGAATTTCAAACTAGCTCACCAATTGATGAAAAAGATGACCAAGGAAGGTCTTTTACCCACTGTCTTCACTTATGGAGCTCTTATTCACGCATATTGCTTGAACAACAACGTTGTTGGAGCCATGAAGCTTTTCGAGGAAATGAGAGCTACATCAAAGGTTCCTCCTAACACAGTAATATACAATATATTGATAGATTCTTTATGCAAAAAGAATGAGGTCAATTACGCTCTTTCTCTATTGGATGATATGAAATTTAGAGGGGTGAAGCCAACCACAACAACCTACAATGCTATTTTCAAAACCCTTAGGGAGAAGAATTGGTTGGACAAAGCATTTGAACTTATGGATAGAATGGTCGAGCAGGCGTGTAATCCCAATTATATAACAATGGAGATCTTAACCGAATGGCTCTCTTCAGTTGGCAAAACTACAAAATTGAAAAAGTTTACACAGGGATGTAGTGTTTCTGATTCTGCAGCCTAAATTCTGCAAGCATGAAGTGCTTTGTTTTGATTGTTTGACGTGCTTAACGGTAAACAGTCAAAATTTTCCCAGAGCATGATGTTAACTGGATTCTTGTGTATTTAATGATCTGTCGAACAACTTCGAGGTTATATTCTCCAAGTTTCTTTGTATCAAAATTATACCTCATTCAATGCTGGAAAAAGTTTTGAGTTTTTCTTGTTTCTGATAACATCACATGGAGGCAGAATCATCAATTTGTTAACATTTGGGTTTGGATGATGCTCTTGAATTTGGAACGAGCTTGAGGAGAAGAAAACGTACCTTTTAGGCATGTTTCTCACTCAACAAAGAGACTGCTTATAACTTATTCAATGTTGCAAAACAGAACTTCGTGGTTTCTCATTTTTGTTTTCTTTTACAGAAACAACCATAGATGTGTTGGTTTCGTCATCCATAATTGAGTGATAAGGACCATGAACTCAAAATTTATAAATCTCTTTATCTCTTTCCTTTTCTTACAAGGTACTTTAACCGTTAGTCCTGACCGGTATTGTTATATGGATGAAAAGTAACATTCGTGTATTTTTTTTTTTTTTTTTAATTTTTTGGTAAAGAAACAATTCATTGATATAGAATTCCAAACAATACAAAGAGTTAGAAGAGGGAAAGTCAATTACTAAGTAGAAAAGATAAATTGAAAGAAGTAAGATGGTGCGTTGTTTTTCACCAAGAAAAAACAGTAGATAAAACAAGTAAAAGAGAAAAAAGAATCATTAAAGTTGTCTGTTCCTTTCACTCCATGAGCTCCAAAAGAATGCATGAATAATGACCAACTAAATTTTCTTGTACCACCAAAAATGATATCAAAGCTGGACAAAACAATATCCCAGAAACTAACAGCAAATGGACAGTTGCAAAAACAAATGAACCAACAAAATCATTTTTGCTAAGATTAATATTAAAAAAAAAAAAAATGCAGTTATTAAGATAAGGGCTAGTTGCAAATATAACATTTTAAGTCCAAAGACACTAGTGGACCATTCTCTTCCTTCCCCATCACTTGTCACATCCAACTTCCCCCACAAAATACTCCTCATTTGGCTTCGCTAACATAAAATCCCTTTGTGGAATCTAACTCTTCAACTCTCTCCCTCCAATTCAATCCATTAGCTCCCTCTAATACCATGAAAATTGGTTTCCAACCCGGTATTATACATTCCACCACATCATTGCTCTTCCATCCGACGCCAACACAAATTTTTATCTTTCTAATCCCATGTCATATTCGCCACACTCTCTACATGAACATCCGGGAGAAGATTGGTAGACTTTTACCCTTCAACAAGTATTGATTCTTTCAATCTTACACTACATTTGATGGTATTGGCTCTTTGGTTTAGAAAACTTGGACTATGCATTAAGGCGATCCCAACTTGTAAATAATCCAATCGATTATCCACCAAGAAAAAAAGGGGGTTGATGGAGCTTCGAAATCTTGAAAGCTTTATTTCATATGACAAAAAACTAAAGATTTGATTGTTGATATGACAAAAAAAACTAAATATTTGATTGGAGATGAACCATCATTAACATGAGTCTGCTTTAGACTTCCACCTTGATCGTTTTTTTTTTTTTACCGGAACTTTTGGATCCTGGTTTTTGGGCTTTCTTTCTTATACAGTGCTCCACTATGTGAATCGTTGCTGCATTGTTGAGAGCCCCCCTGTTTTTGTTGCATTTTTCCATTCAATTTTGTTGTCAATGTTCTATTATTCTCTTTTGCTTGTATCCTTATCTTATCGGTTGTATTTTCTTCTTGTTTGGACATTTTTTGTTTTTTATTGTTATCTTCTTATTGAACATTTTGGATATTTCATTTATCAATGAAATATTTCTTACCCAAAAAAAAAAAAGCCAAAGTATTAGATAATATAAACAATGCAAAATTTAGGTCCAACTCTTGAAATTTATTAGCAATAGAATATAAATTTTGCTATATTTGTAATTTTTTTAAAATGTTGCTTTACACATGACTAAGACAAGGAAATTCCTCCTTGGTATGCACTTTGTTCTTGGACTATTCCCTGTAGAATGAAGCCCATTTGCAGTCTTGTTAACTTTAAAGGTGTTATCCATTATAATTACCTTAAAAAAAAAAAAAAACACAAAATGACCGTGATCGTTTGACATCTCAATCCATAGCCAAGCAATAACTTATTTAAGAAAGAGTGAGCAAAGACCCATAGCCTAGCAATACCTTATTTAAGAAAGAGTGAGCAAAGACTTGAAATAGAGTATAACTCTTTTTAAACTTCTTATTTCTTTTCCATTTCATCGTATTCATTTCTATCTTTGGTATCAGAGTTTTTTTTTCATTTGGTTTGCAGGTCTAAATTTCCTCTATCCAGAATTTGACATCAACACATTTTTTCCTTTGTTATTTTTCAGAAAAGAAGAGAATTTGGATAGTATCAATTAATGCATCATTTGGAAATTTAGTAAAAATAAAAATTATCCTAAATTGCCCTCCATGATATCTTGCATTACTCCGTAATTAAAATTCACCCTTCCTATATTTGAATGTCAACAAATTGGATTATTGCCTACAAATTCGCCTCTATTTATTTGAATCTTGAGATAGGACCAAATCTTTTGTTTTTTTCTCAAATCTCACTTTATCTCAATTTTTCATTTTTTTTTTTCAAATATCATATACTATCGTTATTGTTCTTATTTTTCCTTTTTATTGTATTTGTTCTTTCAAATCTTATATCATCCTTATTTTTCTGTTTTTTCTTTTCTTTTATACTTCTATCTTGTTTCTTTTTCTAAGATATCTCAAGTTACCAACAAAACTGATTGCAATATACACATGTTTCAAGTAATTTAGGGTGCGAATACAACATGTTATAAATGTTTTTAATGTCATTTAAGGTGTTATTTTTATTTTTTTTATCTTGCAAATATCTCGTACCTATATTCCAACACAAAAACTTATAGCACCTCTAACTCATTACGACTCATTTATATGCAAGTTTTAGGTGATTTAGGGTGTATACAGATGTAAGATGATTTTTAATGTCATTTTAGGTGCTTTTTTTTATTTTTAATCTTGCAAATATCTCTCGTTTATATTTCAACACAAAAATTTGTAACCACTAACTCTAACTCATTGTTCACATTTATATGCAAATTTTAGGTGATTTAGGGTAGATATGCATGTTAGGATGAATTTTAATGTCATTTTAGGTGCTAATTTTTATCTTGCAAGTATCTCGCATCTATTTTGTACCTCTCTGTATCTCGCAAATTAAAGAATCAAGTGTTTTATAACTCCCACTAAGCACTAGTTAAGAAATTGAAAAGCTTTTTGCAAGAAAAAAAAAAAACCTATGTTTTACTACATGGTAAAGGAAAAAAACTTAACCTAACTCAATTGAACTATGAATGATGGGGTCGAAAACACAAAAATCTATGACCAAAAAAATAAATCAAAACCCAATTGTCCTAAATTTCTTTAAATTAAAAACTACGTTCACATACGTATATTTATAATAAAATATTATTTATTTATTACTAAAAAAATAAAAATAAATAAATAAATAAATAAAACTCTGAACCCAAAAGAAGAAACCCTAAATCCTATTCCCTTCTTTCTTCCAACCCTTATCTTCCTTCTCCCTCACGTTGCCGCCGCCACACAGCTATCTTTGCCGGTTTGTTTTTCCCCATTACCTTCTTCGCCATATCCTCCTCTCCGCCGCAGTCGCACGCCGCCACCCTCCATCGGCAAACGCCCGTCTCTTCCTTCTCTCTCTGTCTCCCCCTCTGCCGCAGCCTTCCTCTCCAAGGTGCACACTCCCTCTTCCGCAACCCCTCCCTCTCTCAGTCGTTCGTTGCTGAGTTTGCTGGGATTAATTTCTTTTCCTTCTTCAATTTAACCAATTTCTTAATTGGGTCAAATTTAATCTACAATCCTGCCATATTCGACCTATTTTGGACTTTTTTTTTGGGGGGGGGGGGGGGGGGATTAGGAGGGATTCTTAGATGATCGAGGAATTTGCTATGTAAGGTTGTTTGCTCTGTTGGATTGTTCTACATGAGAATTTTGTTTGCTCGAAAGTCTCTTTCTTATATGCACTATAATTTTTAGGCGATAGTTGAAGTTAATTTAGTATAAATTTGATTTTACATGAAATGGGGGTTTGAGTAAAGTATTTGATATATTCTTGATGCTCCATAGTCTTCATGAAGATAACAGTAAGAACAGAGCTCGGAAGAGTTTCTTAATATTATTATTTTAATATCAGTGGATTCTGTAGTTATCCATTTCTATAGAATTGTTTTTCACCCTTGCATCTGGCATTAGGGATAATCGTTTTGGATGTGGCAACTTCGTAGGTCATGGCAGAATCAAACTCGCCTGGTTCGTTTCAACCTCCTCCTGTTACCCCACTTCCTATTCTTATTGATGGGGCAGATCGCGATCTAGCACTCGCCTCTTCTGAGTTCTGTGCTCGTCGAGAAGTACTCGAGCGGCGGTCACGGAGAGTGAAACAACTTGTTCGAATCTTAAAGGAAGTGTACTGGTTTTTGTTGGAGGAAGTGAGGCGCAAATACAGGGAGTATTATTGGACATATGGCAAGAGTCCATTTAAGGAGGACGAGAAGGAGGCTGAGGGCATTGGTGATTATCCAGAGGGTATTGGGGAGAATGGAAAGCTAGGATTAGGTTCTACGACCGGGAGTGATGAGATTAGAAGGTGTGATGTCACAGGTTGCAAGGCAAAGGCAATGGCTTTGACAAAATACTGTCATGCTCATATCCTCTCGGATAAAAAGCAGAGGCTCTACAAGGGTTGCACCTTTGTAATCAAGAGGTTTGCATTCTGTATAACTGATCATTTCTTTTCGCTGCTTAGAAGTACTATCAAATATTGAATTTCTACTTTATTAGCAATAGCAATAAATAGAGAATGATTGTCTATTATTGATTGGAGTATGATGATTTATGATGTTCTTGCTTGTTATGCACTTTACTAACAGTTTATTCATAAATTAATTATCAATTTTCTTTAATTTTTCTTGTTTGGAGGACTGTCTAAGATACAATTTTCTTAGAGTTGGTCAGAGTAGACCCTAAGGATGAAGGCTGCATAAAATTTTTTCTAATGTTCAAGTCCTACCATCCTCTTAGTTAAAGAACACGAACAATGGTTATCATCTATCTACTGATTTAATTTACCAAGTGAAACCATGTGATAACTGGTAAGAAACCAAGCAAACTTATCATTGCGATATTTACAGGAAATTTTGTTGTCCCATAGGGGCCTCTAACGTTTTGTGTGTCTCAATTCCCACTTCACCAGTGCAAGGTTAGTGAGCTGAATCTAATTAATGAAAAAAGGCAGCCTCCTCTAGGGTCTGCTCCCACCCAAAGAACTCTCCAATATTTATGGTGGATCCTACAAAGAAAAGAAGCAAGTTTTGGGGTTTTATTTGTGTATTCTTTTAAGAATATTTTTACAATTGAAAAGTAGATAGCATGGTTGAGCTGTGAATTGGATGTCACGCCATTTTTTTTTTAATCGATCTAAAGTTGATGTTCACACCCTTTGATTCAGCTTTTATCTTTCCTTTTTGGGGATTTTGTGTTTGAGACTCTGGAGTTAGGGGCAATGCAAATTGACATTTGGAATTTTGGGTAGGCATAGATGTCTTGTGTTGAGGAAACTATAATTTGGTGTCTGACTTGTTGATTTATTATCAATAATTATGATCAGCTCAACCTTCTATTGCAGCAATATGATGCTTTTTGGTTTTCCATTAACAAGAAACTCTCTTCCACTTACAGTATGCAGTCAGGGCCGCTTCTTTGTTCAAAGCCTGTTTTAAGATCAACTGTTCCCTGCTATTGCCCTGGTCATCTACAAAAAGGCGAAAAGTGTTTAGCTCGAGATTTAAGAAAAGCAGGTCTTAACGTCTCCTCGACTAGTAAGCTTCGTCCCGATTTCCATGTATTGGTAGCTGAATACATTCGCCAAATACAAAGCAAAAGGAGAGCGACGAGAAAGGCTACTGCTGTTAAAATTGAGAGTAACTGAGAAGGTGAAAACTAATGATGACCTCAGTTTGAATGAGGGGTGAAAGTTCGGCTCAATTTGAGCCTCAAACCGAGCCGAACAGCCCGTGTGTATTCAATCCAACCCCCCCCCCCCCCCCCCCCCCCCCCCCCATGGAAGAATTGTGTATGATCAAATCGCTTCTTCCTTTCTCTCCCTCGTTGCACATTGTGAATTTGATTGCAGATTGTAGGGATGTATATTCCTTCTTTTGTTTTTCAAAGGATGTTTTCGGCATCTGCTTCCTTCTTTTCACGCTTTGATGGTATCGTTAACTTAGTTGGGTGTGCTAATTAGCCATTGATGTATAATTATAATTTTGTTAAAACATTGAAGTTTTAAAGGTCCTTTAGTGGCCCCATTATTTCATTTCTTTTTGCAACGAGGCTCTAAAAATATTTTTACAATGAGGTACTAATGGTTGTAAAGGAATATTCATTTTTAAAAATATATTTGAAGGCAATTTTGAAATTTTTGAAAGTTAATGAGCATTTTTTAAAGAAAGTAATAATAATTCCCATCTTTGAACAATTTCCATCGAATTACACAATTCAAAGTATGAAACGAAGTAAACCCTTATAGTTTGGTTTTTTTTTTCTTTTTTCTTTTTTCCTTCTTTATTCTATTGAATAATATTTTTCAACGGCCAAACAAGGATGTTGGGGTAGCATACTCGCTGATGCTAATCATCTTTCTTTAGGATTTCTTTCAAAGCACTTTCGGACATTTTTTTTTGCTTGGTCAAATAATTCCTTCGGTATTGTTGGAATGTCCATCTTATTCGCAAGTTTCGAAATCAATTCCTCCAATTATCATATTAATCAAAATGCAAAGCCATAGTAACAATATCCCGTTGATTTATTATATATTCTTTATGTTGGTATGTAATATAAGTGATGATTGGAAATATGTTCCAAAAACAAAAATATATGCATCACACACACATATATTGTCTATGTAAATATAATAACAATTTCACGTTAATTTATCATATACAAGAAAAGGATTCAAATATGTTATGGGTCAAGTACTATTTATAAGCTCAATTTTTGTCAATATGAGAGAACATGTTAGGATCATAAAAGGTCAAGGTTCAAATCTCTCATTTCCACCTATTGTTAAACTTAAATAATAATAATAATACTAATAATTATAATAATAGCAACAATTTTTAGGAAGAAAAAAAAATCGAAATCAATCATGAATCATTATTTAATTATATTTTTAGTTATTTTTTAACAACAATTTCTAGAAAAAAAAATCCAAAATCAATAATCGAATAATTATTTAATTATATTATTAGTTATTTATGAATTTTCAATGTTTTGTTATTTACTTCTGTTTTTTTTAAAAGCTATTGTTAAGATCTTATTTAATAACCATAAAATTTTTTGTTTTTAAATGGAAAAATATTTTAGTGTATTCCACCTTTTCTTTTTGAAGATCACCCAATTATCCAATTATCCGACCATAATTTACAATATAAAAGTTTATTATTTATTTTTGGAAAAAACAAAAAGAACAATTTTTTTCTCTATACACTGGAAGAGGGACAAAAAGATTATTAAGCTTACATAAACACTATCTCACCCAACTATCTATGTTTCTTTGTTCTCTTATCCACTTTTTTCAATATTTTTTAGAAGCCATGTCAAGTTTTGAATACTAAAAATATAATTTCCAAAAAATTGGTTACTGTTTCTAGAAATTTATTTAATATTTAAGTGTTTTTAAAACTAAAATTAAAGACGAAATCATTATCAAACATTCCTAACGAATTAGTTTTTTGAATTTTAATAAGGGAGAAATTGTAAGTAATCAAAATATACCAACGCCATTAAAAAAAGATTGAGGACAAAATTTGTATTTGAAAGTTAAAATCTTATTTGGTAACTACTTGGTTTTTTGTTTTTTTCATTTTTTAAAATTAATCATATTTCTCTCGATTTCTTATTCTGGTTCTGATTTTTATCTTTGTTGAAGTAAAAGAGTTGAATTCTTAGCCAAATTTCAAAAATAAAAACAAGTATTTTAATAATTATTTTTTTTAGTTTACAAATTTTGGCTCTTTTTTTAAAACATTGATAAAAAGTGATTAAAAAAATTAGAGATGATGTGTATGGGCTTATTTTTCAAAAACTAAAAGTGAGCATTAGTTTTTAAAATTTGGTTTAGTTTTTAAAATATTGGCAAAAACCAGATGATGGAATAAATAAATTTAAAAGCTAAAAAGTGTTTATAAGTTAAATTTTAAAAATTAAAAACAAAAATGGAAATGGTTAGCTAATTAGCTCCAAAATGGGAGAGTGAGGAATAATGTTCATCTTCTTCATCTTCTTGGCCAAGAATGTTATTTAGAGACACAGTAGAAGCGAAGGTAATGATGTTATGGAACTTGTTCAAACGAAACGGCAATGGAGGCACTCTTTTCCACCTACACTTTCCATTCTCACCGTTGATTTCACAAACACAAGCAGGATATTTCCTCTGATTCTCCTCACTGAAAACGTAGATCATATTCCCTAATCCAACGCATTTCAACTTCCCAAATCCATCCTCCTCATCGCCTTCCACCAAGCTCTGGAGCAGATCGCTCGGCATGATCGAAATCTCGCTGAATTCCATGGTTTCCACCTCAATTTTCCACACAACAAACGAAGTACCGGAAGGAGAATAACAGATTCGGGCCAGAACAAGGCGGTCGGAGCAAGAAATCAAAAAAGAGAAGACAATACCAGGAGGCCGAAGAGTTTGGACCTCACTCCATACATAATGATGTAAATCGAAGCAAGAAATGAAGAAGGAATAGATTCCGAGAACGTAGAACTTACCTTCGAATAAAGCGGAAGAGTGCGAGTGCGAGGAATTTCCGGACCTGAAATCAGGCGGCAATGGCGAACAGAGCTCCCAAAAATCAGCGTCCGGATTGTAAATTTCGACAGACAAACGATCCTCGATGTCGAAGAGGCCGTCGATGAGTCGTACGCCTCCGACGACGATGAAGTGGCGGTTCAGCTTGGATCCTGATCGGAAAACGCCGAGGAGGGGGTTGATCCGTGAGAATCTTAGAGGCGAAGTGGTGGTCCAAGACGGATTGAAGATCGGAGAGAAAGAGAAGTGAGGCGTGGTGGTGAAGAAGAAGCCGTCGGAGGCAGAGGCAGGAGGAGGAAGTGGAAAGGGAGGGAGGCGGAACCAGAGATCGGAGAGAGGATCGAAGGCGAAGGATTGATTATCGTTGGAGTTCGTGTTGTGGAGGCCGTAGAGGGAGAACCATGGAGGTCGAGGGCGGTGGGGAGGGAGGAAGGACGGTGATCGGATAATGGAGTGCCAGTGTTTGCAGACGGCGGAGGAGCGGAGGAGAGAGGGAATGGGGAGAAGAGAGAGGATGAGCTCGGTCAAGTCGGAGGTGAGATTGGAAAATTGAGCCATTGTTGAGAAGAAAGAGGTTATCAATGGCGGTTACGGAGTAACATGGGCGTTTGTTTTGCAAATGGATGAAGAGTTTTCTTCATTAACTCTACGTCATTTTGAAAATGGAGTGATCCATCTTTTGCCATCATTGCCGCGCACCCAGTTATTCTATCAACATTTATCACGTGGCAAACCAAAATCCACTTTTATAGTTTTTACTTCAATGTTTGGAGGTTCGAAACCTCACCTCCATAATTGTAAACTATATATAGATAATTAATCAAATTATTATAGTTGTGATTGGAACCAATTCTAAGTAGTTTATGCAATTTTAATATTAGAAAGTATTATACTCTTTTGATATTTGCAATTAATTTTTTAATGCAATAAATACAAATTCGGATAAAAATTGCAATCTTTCAAGCTTCAAGTTCACCTAAAATTTGAAAATAGCTTCAAAGTCACTTAGAATTTGAAAATCCAAATTCATCCATATTAAGCCAATTGGTTCATGTACGAAGTTGAAGAGTTTTACTTGAACCTAGATTGAAAGATTGTCCTTTCATGGTAACCTTTCAATTAGTATAAATAGTATTGTAATTTAGTTCTTTAAGATATTACCTAAGAAATTGAATTTGAATGAATTCATCAAGAAAGCATGTGTTATAACTTTCAATTTAGTTTAATCAGTTGGACGATACATAATTCGAAATCTTGAAAATAGGCACAAATAATTTTTTTTTTTTTTTTTTTTGTCAATTAGTTATTGGAAGTTATGATATTATCGTTATAAGAATTCACCTTGAAGTTCTCAGACGCATATGAGGTAGGTCCCTGTATCAATTGAGTTTAGGTCTTCGAATTAAAACCGAAAGTTTTAATAGAAAATGTGTCAATTTTTTTGGCAGTAAATTAGACACAGACCGAACACGGTATTTGTTATTGGCGACGTTATAAGATGGGCTTATAAATAATAACGCAAGCTCCCAAGCACATATTCAGAAGATTCAGTAACCACAAATAAATATAATCCTATTAACTTGACAGGTTATATTAATAAAACCACCATCACACCAAATTAAACAAATGAAATCATCATCCCATTATATACAAAGGTTAGGCAGAGACTTACAATCATACACCTTAAATTCGAATAAAATAAAGCAAAAGGATTATGATTCCATCTGAGAACTTCGAAAAGATGACGCTTATTCATCTCATCGGGTCTTCCCTCTCCTTGCTTCCTGTGTGAGCCAAATGCGGGCTGTGTACTTGCATCAAGACGATGGCCAACTGAACCCTTGAGAATTGGGAAGCACGTATTTCTTGATGTTCCAGACGACCCCACACAATGGATCAATGCTGGGATGCCCGCCTGTGGGGTTAAGAATTAACCATTTTAGGCATTGAGACCGACACGAAACGAAACACACTCCGTTCATTTGGAACAAATCTCCCTCACCTCAAGGGCATAGATGTTTACCACAGAAGATGAATCCTCTCATGGTTGATCTGCATCAGATCCAGGCCTGGTTACACGTCTCCTTCTTGTAGGTGGTGATGCATCTTCGCCCATACCGATGTATATGCGGTAATCTTCGTCTGCCTCTTCTTGTAATCCCAAAAGGTTTTCACCCCAAAGGAACCGGCGCTCTGGTACAGGTGTCCCACCTCCAGAGCGTCGATGCCTAACCCAAGACCTTGAACGTGGCCTTGGCTCCCGAGCCCCATCAACCGATCCAAACATATGAAACAGAAAGAAACTAGTCAGCAATGGCCCATTGACATCACCTGTGCCATTGTCTCTTTCACCTGCCACTATACCATCTCCATTTTCAATGACGTAGTCTCCAACCACGAGGGCACCAGGCATGGCTGAGCGAATGGCACTGACAACATCACCAACTTCTCGCTGTCTCTCCAAGCGTCGCCATGCCCGTTCTCTAGATGGGTCTATGACAGAAGGCCGTGACATCGGGTGAACTCTTCTAGCATGCCTACGTAGTTCTTGATAGTTGCCAGAGAACGAGCAAGTTTCGCGGGAGCAACTTCGTTTCTTTAGATTAAGATATTCTCTTGCTTCTTCTATAACTTCCAAGCCTAGCACAGCTCCTCGGCACATGGGGCACTTCAAGTTTGAGTACTCAGATGAGTTCCCAGCATCCAAACCTTCTTGCTCAACCCTTTCAGCCATGGACCCAGAACCAGCAGTGTCCAAATCTCCAGCCTCATTTGTGTCTACAGTTCTATTAGAATTTTCAGTTCCATTATCCCCTAAAGCTACACCAGGTAATCCAGCAGATGCAACAGTGTTCCTTTCATTTATATTTTGGTTATCATCAACTTCATTCAAATCAATGCTCAAACCCAAGTTGTTTGTAGGAGGACTACTAAAACTATATGGATTTATAGGTAAAGGACTTGATAAGCGTGGACTCTTCCTAGTTTCTTCTCTTAATTTTTTGAATTGATCAAAACAATTTGAATGCCTATGGCTTGTGTCACATATATAAGGTTTGCAACCCTTGTGGTGAGAGCTGCAAAGTAGAAGAACAGCATTATGTGGGTGGTCCATGCAGATAGGGCAGGAGACTTCATCCAATTCTTTATGCAAAGCAAGGATATCTGAATCATTATGAATTCTTCGTTTCACACCAGCCATCTTGAACACTAGGTAAGTCACTAAGCATATTTAATAGATCAGAATGCTTCTATTCGACAACAATAGCACAATGCTCATAGTAATAATAAAAACAATGCAGAAACTGCTAGAAAAGTCATTTGTTTTATAGGTTTCTATGGAGAAAAAGAGGATTACCACAAAACCAAGAAAGCATCCAATTCTAACAACAAAACAACAGATAATGCATACCAACAATACATAAATCATAATTGCACACAAAAAAAGTGTTCTAAATTGAAAGGACTCAGAACCAATGGGGACACAAAATCAAATGCAGGAGTGGCTGACCATTGATGCAATATTTTACAGTTTAAAATTTAAGTTTTTCATCTCATGTTATCAAAGAACACAATGCCAACATTAAATTGACCATTGCACATTAAAACACAAATAAAAATGTTGTCCAAATTCAGAGAGGACCTAACATAAATGAATGATAAATTATCAGCAAATGAAGATGGGTAGCCTTACATGTACGGCATACAATTTACATAAAAACATATTACCCGGAGATATATCAAGCAATTGCATGATTACTCACCAAGAGAAGCAGCTCTTATATATTTCCTACAGGAGGCTTCTCAATCTCTATTTGTGCTACCAATTCAAATCTACAGAATGCTTACTCTGGCTTTATTAAAGCAAAATCACAGGTCTACAAATTGAAAGCAAAGAACTGTAACTGTAGTAGTAATTGGTTTGGTGGAATACACCCTTGACTAAACTATTAGCAACTTCTCCAAGACACCAAGGTCTGTACAAGTCCTTGACCTGCATTTATGCCGCGTAAAAGAAATTTGATGGTTATAAATACAAGACCTCAACTTTGAAAGGAAAAAACAATTGAAAAATAATAATAATAAATTATTTCAACAACTGTTGTTATTTCCATTATAAGGACACCCATTTAAAAAGATATCAAGGGCCAAATTCGAAAATTCAAATCAAATATAAAATTATTTATACACACAAACCCCAGTCATAACTATTTCTAATACCAACCCCTACCAACGAAGTGTTCACAATAACAAACCCAAAACCATCAACAATAGAAGAAGAAAACGTGCAAAACCAAAAATAGAACTTCCCTCCCAAAAAGTTAAGTATATGTGCAAACCGATAAAATCGCCTCCGAAGGAGAACTCTTATCTTACCGATATCCTTTGGATTCCAAAGGAAACCCCCCTTAACATCCCCACTCCATCAGGGGTAGAAAAAAAGGATCAAAGGAAAAAAAATGGTCAGGTGTGCAAGAGCAACAAAATCCACTATGAGAGTTCTGAACAAGGTTAAAAAGAGAAGGGGGCGACTACTACCATCTGATTACCCCTCCAAGTAGCCCTTAAACCCCGTTCCCATCAAAATGCATGACAACAGAAGCAAAAGATGAAAGAACATCTTACTCAAATAGAATTGGGTACAAATGCTAGGCCACCTACCCAATTCCGCAAAATGAAAAATGTTCCATTAAAAAGAGCCAAGTTCAAAGCCTCTACACTTAATGCCAAAATGAAAAGTAAAACCAAAACAAGGCTGAATTTCAGGCAGCATAAGGAAAATTAGCCAATATAGATTTTCATTCTAATAACTATACCCATTTAATTCTCATCCCGATGAAAAATTACAAAAAATCGAAAATCGAAGGTACAAAAAGCCGAAATCACATCCACATAATCAGATCCCCAAATCCACAACAAACCCTAACCCGGATCAACAAACCCATCTAGCCAACAAAGTGAAAGCCAAATTACCAAGGGCAACAAACAATTCGACAAAAACAAAAGCAAAAGAAACAAAGGATCAAAAATAAGGGCAGCAACGGATGGAATCAGGATCACAAATAATTGAAAGGAAAAACAGGAAGTAAATTTGATACATCAAGAGCGAAAAGAAAAATCGAGTATAAAACATGGAAGATTAGGGTTTACTAAAAGCAGAATTTGATGGAAATCATCCGGGGTTGGGTCGACGGTGAAGATTGCGTGAAGAAGTCGCTGAGATATAGCGCAGAAACGGAAGAGATGTTCAACAACTAAGAATATGGGCATCAGTTCTATATTTATAGCCAGACTTAGCCGCACAAAACGCAGCGTTTCACATGGGTAGGCGTAGGCGGTTGTAATGTAATGGGCTTACTTTATGGGCCTGGGCCACATTACATCTATGGAAAATTGCACTAAGTAGTCACCATTTAACAGAGTTTGTATCTCATAGACAAGAAGATCCAAATTTAAATTGTCATTCAAAATCTCACTTCACCTTACTTTATGCCACAATATATTACGATAATGAATGTCAGATTGCTCTTCGTAGAAGGATTTACCATTTCTAAGGATCGTAAAACGCAATAATAATTAGTATATTGTAATCACGCTATGAATATGACACATTTTATAATTATCACAAATGATTTGAACCAAATCATTCATTTTAAGACATGTGAGTGGGAGTATCATTTACATTGAGTTTGTGAAATACTAGTCTCTCTTTATAAATCTATTATTGAGAATGTTAATATTTTCACGAGATGATCTCATGAGATTCAATCTAAATCTTGAATGAGTTATGAACTCTAACTTACAAGGGCTCGTCCTTTTGATTTTGATGGTTGAAAATGACCCTGGAATAGCCTATTAAATAGGCCTACCATTTTGAGAATTTGACCAAATAGGGAGATAATATAACTTCATGAGATGAAATTCACTCTTTCCCATAAAAGGATAAGCCAATCGCTAGTTTCCTTAATTGCTGATTTCGAGACTTGAATAATGGAATCTCAATCCTCCATTCACTTGAAAAGATCTTAGTTTATGGTTGGATCATAAACACTAATTGTTCGTTAGAGGATCAGTGATACTTAAGTAGAGATGTCCATGGGGCAAAGTGGGGCCAGGGATGGCTTCCCCACTCCTTGTCCCCGTTCCCCATTCATTCCCTATCCCTGCCAAATTCTCACAGGAATAGGGTGGGGATTCCCCATGGAAAATTCGCAGGGATTGGGTTCCTTGCGAGGAATTCTCCCCATTTAATTTTTGGGGAAAATTTGCAGGGATCGGGTTCCCCGCAAGGAATTTCTCCCCATTTAATTTTTTTAAAAAAAAATCAATTAACATAAATCACTATTATGGAAAAATTTTAATTAAATGTAAATTATTTTAATAAATATAAGAAAAAGCTTAACAGGGTGAGAAACAGTTGACTAATCTCGGTAGGTGGCCACCAAAGATTAAACTCATGACCCCTTAGCCCTTTGGCATTTTCTGGTTCCCACTACCACTAGGCCAACCTATGTTGGTTTTGGATTCTACTAGATTGTCCAATCATAATTTGTCACATGACAAATTATTCTTACTTCTTTTTTGAAATATTTTAATTTATGGGTAATTGTACGATAGCATTTTTAGGGACAATAATGAAGTATATAGCAAAATTTTAAGAAATTGCAAATATAGGAAAATCTATCCGTGATATACTATCTCGCTGATAGAGTCCTACCGCAATATGATCTATCACTAATTGACATTTATAAAATATATATATATAGATTATCACTGATAGACCTCTACTATTGATATGATCTATCACTAATTGACTTCGAAAGCAGAATCTAAATTTGGTTATTTTTGCAAATTATGTTGCATTGTATTATAACTAGAAATATTTTGGACTTGATTGTTATATTTGCAACTATCCCGTACTTCATTTCTTATGTGTGTGATGAAAATGAGATGCATAAAGATAGGTGCATCTTAGAATGCACCAAAGTATTGCTCTAGTTTTTCGCCAACATTAGCTACTTTAATATGCCTTTTTTAAATAAATAAAAAAATACTTATATTTATAATAGGGGAACTGTCATAAATGGAAAAATTAGGAAACAATTTACAGAAATAGCAAATTTTAAA
Organism: Citrullus mucosospermus; assembly: GCA_030954485.1. Lineage (NCBI taxonomy): Eukaryota > Viridiplantae > Streptophyta > Magnoliopsida > Cucurbitales > Cucurbitaceae > Citrullus > Citrullus mucosospermus. Next base: position 8,277,672 of record CM062063.1, on the reverse strand, counting down.
TCACGATGACATAAAAAAAATCAAAATATCGAAAATACCCTTTTTTCAATTTGAAGTCGCGCACTTCTTTCCCGCAATTTTCTTCTTTTCTTTCCTGCAATCAGATTCAACGGTGATCAATGGTGATTTTGCAATTCAATCAAAGATTTTGTTGATGTTTCTTCTTCCACATCGTTTTTCTTCATCTTCTTCTAGGTCTTCTTCTTCTTCTTCTTCGTCTTTCTTCATCATCGTCTTCTAGGTTTTCTTATTTATCTTCTTCTTAGATTTTCTTAATTTTCTTCTCAGGTTCTCTTTTCTTTTTCTTTTTCTTCTTCTTCTTTAGTCATTATTGTCATTGTCTTCTTCTTCTTTTTATTATTATTATGAATTAGTTTGTCTTCATTGATCTTCTTCTTATTATTGTTATCAATTATTTCATCTTCATTAATCTTTTTCTTCCTCTTCGTTGTATTTTCTGTGAAACCAAAAATTTCAAAGTAGAGCTAAGTTCTTTCACTATCTATTAGTGATAAACAAAGATAACAATCTATCATTCTCTATCTTACTAATAGACTTTGATAGAAAACCATTGATAGATAATGATAAAGCTTTATCTTTATCTATCAGTTTATTTTTTCTTTCCTGTTGGTTCTTTGTTGTTTTTTTTTCCTTCTTTGAACCTATACCACATGATCAATCGTTCGTTTGTCCTTGTGTTGATTCTGTGTTTTCTATTACTACTGGCATCAACTCAACACCAATTAATAATGTTTAAAAGTATATAAAAGGATCGTTTCTAACTTCTATTAAACTTTGTTCATCTAATTTCTTCTTAATAATCTTCAAGACTTCCAAATTTAAGTATCATTAAGTTTTTGTTGTCATTTTCAATTAATAACTCAAGTTCCACCTATTGAAAATGTATATAGAAATAATATATTAGGAACTATTATTTCGATAACATTGTATAATGCAAGAACAAAATCATTATTTGTTTTCTATTATTGATAGACACTACTAGTAGTCTATCACTGTCTATCCTTGATAGACATTGATAGAACACTATCACTTTCTATCCAAGATACTAATACTACAACACATATCAGATACTAATACTACAACACATATCACTTTCTATCCAAGATACTAGACATTGATAGAATACTATCACTGTCTATCCGAGATATTAATACTACAACATGCTCACTGTCTAGCTAGGATAGAATTTGATAGTAGTTTATCAAAGTTTATCCCAAATAGAAATTGATAGAACACCTATCACTATTTATCTGGGATAGACTTTGATAGGTTTATCAAAGCCTATCTCAGATAGACATTGATATAACACTATCACTGTCTATCTTAAAGTTTAAGATTAATGTTTATACCTTTTTTGTTTTGTTTATCTTTCTGGTTTTCACTTTTTTTTTTCTTTGCTTAATGAGTCTCTAGTGACCGTTTTTCTTTTGATTTTGCTTACCATCTGTTTACAAAATATAGGTTTAATAAGAACAAAAATTAGGTTTAATGACAATGATTAATGAGAAGAAAATATGAGAAGAAATGAGAAGAGAAGGGAAGAGTTATACCTCGAGTAGCGACAAAAGGGTAGAAGAAGAAAAATGGGAAGAAGAAGTAGATGATAGAAGAATATGAAGAAGAAAAATGGGAAGAAGAAGTAGACGATAGAAGAATATGAAGAAGAAGGAGAAGAAGAAGGAGAAGAAGGAAACGAAGGAGAAGAAATAGCAGGCGGAGAAGAAGAAGACGAAGAAGGAGACGAAAAGGTGAAATAGAGGGAAAGTTGAATTTACTGTTTGAAAAAATTGGGTCTCTCCCGATTAAACATGAATTTGAACGCGTGTAGGTCATTATTTTTGCGTGGGTGGGGTAGTTTTGGGCTTTTGTGGTAGTTTTGTGGGCTTTAATTTTGTATTAAAAATTTTGCTATAGGTTGAAAATAATTTACCCAATTTTGCTATATTTAAAAACGTTTATAATATTTGTTGAGTTATATGACATATTCTATAAATATACATTTAATAATATTTTAAGTTTCAACTAATCTAACTACAGGACTAAAAAAAAAAAAAAACAATCAAGAAATTATAACTCAAAACTTCAAATCTTCACAAATAAAAGACGGATCCAGAACAAGTAAACTTCAAACCTTCATATCAAATGAAATGAAAGGTAAGAAAAAGAAGAAAACTAAAGAGTAATAAAATTGTTCCATTAAAGATTAAAGTCAACAAATTATAACTCAAAACTTTGAGAGATCCACCATGAAAATCAGCCTAATAATTTAGGGATCAATTAAACAGTTTTAAAGTTTTGTTTTTATGAGTTTCAATTTGAAGTTTCTATGTTTTATACGTTCATAAAATTAGGATTTATAATAATAAGAAGAGGTAGAAAACAAACATAAAAAGTAGTCATAATAATAAAAAGGAAATTTATAATGGGTAGCAATTTAAAAATATAATTTTGAAAGCATATCTCAATATTTTAAATCTTTAATTTTGATATTTTGTTTATTTGGTTTTCCAAAAATGACCCCTATAACAATTTCAACTATTTTTTTACTTTTTAGAATTACAATTTAAGAAGTTTTATGTACTTTCTTCTTAAAAAACTTGAATTGCCCCCTTTTTTTTATTTTTTCTTCTTCTTCTATACTATGTTTTCTTTTCTTTTCTTTTTTGATTTTTTAAAAAAAAAACTCCTAAGAACAAAACATGAATTTGAACTTATTTTATTTTAATTCACTATATTTTCTTCTTATCCTTTAATTTTTTTTCTTGCAGCAATTTTTTCAATTTTTTTGTTTTTCTTTCTTTCTTTTTATAAAGAATTTCTTTACTTCTTTGTTGCATCACTTTTTTTTATACTTTTTTTTAAATAACAAGTGTTGAACTACGAGTAACTTGTGCTCCAACTTTATCATCAACTATAATTTGCAATAGTGATCTGACTCTTGCTAGAGACATCATCTTTTCTAGATGATTATTGGTAATTACCAGTTCTACCAACAGTAATTTGATTCCTACTATGAACATCATCTTTTAAGGTAGACTGAAAGTTGTGGGTTTAAGCCCAACAAGTGCTCATAAGGTAGATAGTAAAGCAGATAACCATCACAAAATATATTAGTATTAATGAATGTGTGTATCGTTATAAAATATATAAATAATATATCACTTGTATCAATAGTATAAAGTATATTGATAGCATATCAGTCAAGTGTGTTAGTAGTGTAAACGAGTGAGTAACATTATAAAGTATATCAACAATATATTGATCAAGTGCATCAACAGTATAAACGTACATATCATTGTAAACTATATCAACAATACATTAATTAAATGTATCAACAATATAAACATGTGTATCATTATATAGTATATCTAGTGCATGTCAGTCAAGTGTATTAGCAATATAAATGAGTGTATTGTTATAAAGTATATCAACGATATATCAATAAAGTTTATTAGCAGTGTTATTATAAAGAATATAAACAGTATGTTAGTCAATAGTATGAGTGTATCATTATAAAATATATCAACACAATTTTAATGAAGTTTTTTATCAGTATATTAACAATATATCAATATTATATTTCAACATTGATATATCATTAGCTGAAGTACATTTTTTTTAAAATTAATTAATTAAAAATTATTGTACTTACTTCAAATAATTTGATTGAAATTTTTTTCTTTTCAAATTAATTAGGAAGAAGAAAAGTAACAAAAGGAATGAAATAAAAGTTTTTAGAAAATTGTGTAGTAAAAAGATATGAGTGTATCAAACATCAATCACATGTATCAAATGTATATTAAGTGCATCAAGTGTATCACACACGTGTATCAAGTATATCAGGTGTATCAAGTATAGAGCTTATTTCTTACCATTTTTGCAAAAGTAATCAGTCAAGGCTATGATCAAATTAATGTAGTTTGTTTTGGTCTTTTTGCAAGTGCCCCTAATAATAATAATAATAATAAAAGTCAAACCCAACCAAAATCCAACCTTGCATCCAAAGGGTGTGATAAGAAACACAACAAACTCCACCCTATGCTCCAAACACTGTAATCAGATTTCCAATAATCCTGACAGCAAAACTCACCGTAATCAAATTTCCAGTAATCCTATTACATTCTAACACTCCAAACGGCCTCTTGGTATCCTTACTAGACGAGTTATTCGGTTTGACAATATTCGACGTCAAGTAATTACTATATGATTTCAAGACCAAATAACTTATTCATCATCAATGGTACATAGGTTACATTCACTATAAGTCTATAACCAAGAGAAATTGACATAGAGACGACTACTCTTCGTCACCAAGAGGAGGATCCCGTTTCACAACAGTTTCTGAATATGAGTCGGGATTTGAGAGTTGTCTTCCATTGGTCGAAGCGGTTGGAGATGAAGTAACTTCGACTGTAGAGGAAACGGGGCCTTGTACTTCTTTAGCATTACGTGCTGCTTTATCCTTGGCCTTTTTAGCTCTTTCTATCACCTCCTCCTGCATATAAAGCTCATTTAAGTATGAACAAGTAATGTTCAGCATAGGCAGGAAAGAAGAGAACATAAAAGAGTGCCGTTAAACTTCACCCATCATCAATATTATTGATCATAAATAAGACCTAACAAATAATTACAAAAGAGCTTAGAAGCTCGGTAAGACACAAAAAATCTAAAAGGGATCAAATATTGTCCAAGAGGATATTGAAAATGTTGAAAGGGAAATTTTCATCATTTCTTAGTCTTCGTACTTGTCTCGGTAGACTGACTTAAACTCGAAACTAAACTGAACTCAAATAAGCTGCACACTTAATAACTCACTAAAACTAAGAGGATTTACCAACAGATAACAGGAAATTCAACTCCAAAAACACTCAAAATTAACCCCAAAAAATGCCAAAATCCCAACCATAAAAATTCTGAAACCCAACCACAAAATCAAGTGGGTAATAAAGCACCCAAGCTTAGCAATAAAATGCCAAGCCCCATATGAAAAATATAATATCTAATACAATCAAAACAACGTGTACTCACAATAGCCAGACAGACTTTCAAAAGAAATGAAAAACTTAATTAATATATGTACAGATTTTACCACTTACTCAAGTTTAGATCTCAGTAAGTTTAAGGTTAAAATTGACTTGATTAAGAAAACAAAGATTTATCTCAGAAACATGAACCACCGCCACAAGGCATGCAACATGGTTTCAGTCGGTTCATCATGAAAAAGCTTCAATCCACGCCTAACCTACTGCTACACTCAAAAAGTTTTAAGCCACAGCAGTTCCATTAGGTACTTATGACTCAAAGTAGTTAATTGCATAAGCTAACATCCGAGAAAGAAAACATTGCAGAAACAACAGCCATGATTTTCAATGACTTTATTCCTAGTCAATTCTACAATACAGCCGTCTTTCTTTGTTCATTGGTTTTGTACAATCCACAGTTCACGAGATCGCAATGCAGTAAATTAAAAATAACATAAGGAAGTTCTACGCAAATTTATGCCATCACGTTTTAAAATGGAAGTAAACTGGTATTGCAGCAGGGACAATATTGGCTAATTGGAAGGCAAGGAACCTAAGATTATTATCCTTTGATTAGATGAAGTAAAATATTAATAGTAATGATCATTAGCCAAAAGAAATGTCCTACAAAATTGAACTTCTATCAACCAAACAAATGGGAAGGAAATGAAAATCAGAAGCTCGTATCAGTTATCTAAGTCTTTGTTAACTTTGGTGCACCCTACCTGGAAATCAAGAATCTGTTTTTGTTGTTCAGCTTGCAGCCTACCAATCCCGCTCAAAACCTCTCCAATTGTTGACTCGATTCGCTCAGTTACGGCTTCTGCCAAAGCTTTTCCTAAGAAAAAGGCATCTAGAACAGTCCTGCTGTCACCATCACCTGTATCATACCGCTAGGCTCATGGGATGCTTGATAAAAGTAACAAAACTAGATCAAAGAAACAAAAAAGTTATTTTTTTTCCACAGTTTCTATAGAATATTCTTCTAATAGGATCGATATCATCTTCTTAAAGTTGTCCACCTTTCCTCCTTTCTAATATCAGCAATGCGCATAAGGAAAATACAGAGAATGGATAATTCTATGGAAAGGGCACATGAGTATTCCATTGTATACTGATTGAAGTGGGTTTTCTCGTGGTCCTAGAACCCAGTATACTGTTGAATTAACTCTTATTGAGCAAATTCTTCATGGCAGAGAACAAAACTATGGTTAAAGGCCTAAATACAAGAAGTCAAATTTAAGATCTATTTGGTCCTTCTGCAGATTCTCCCTCAATCCGATCCTAATTATTCATTCAACCTTCAAATTTTCACCAAAAAACAAAGAGTGCCATATTTTTATTTCCGCCTCCACGTCATTAGAAGGAGAAGCCCTTTGTAGAACGTGACAAGTTTCATATTTTGGTCAAAATTCAGACTTAAGTTCAAGGAAAATGAATTCCCAGTCTAAAAAACTAATTAGCTCTTAATGCATTGAGTTGAAGAAAACTAATCATAACAAAATTAGGCCAACATCACACTTAATAAAACCATTGACAGTAGATCAAACAGTTTGTAGTCATAGAATGAGATAGCTTCATACGAGAAGTAAAATCATCGTTGTTTTATGAAATCCAAACAAAATCCAACAAATACGCAGAGATTCACACAAATAACAGATTTAACAACAGATTCACCATTAACACCATCGTGAAATGCACCAATAACTAACAACAGATTGGAAAACAAACACAGAGGAGGCAAAGATTAAAGGTACCGGAGCTGCAACGGGCTACGAATCTGGAAGATCCATTTGGTCGGAAATGTGAAATTCCTCGAAATTTGAGATTTGAAGGAGTTGAAGAGGACCGAAATGGAAGGAGAGATGGAGATGAATAATGGGTAATTTTTGGTTTAGTGGACACAAGCGAGAAAGGGGATTGGGAAACTGAAGATGTAACCGCACTACTCATTTTGTGCGATGAAATGGAAAATTACACGGCGTCACTTTCTCAGAGTTTCTCGCTTGTTTTCTCGACAGCCAAACAGGAATTTATAAAAGAAAGATCTTTGGTGGGGAGAAAGAAAAATGGAAAATTGTACTTGTGGGCTTGAGCTGTATGATGATAGGGACTCAGAACTATCCCTGTTTTTGCTCATTACTCGTTCGGCTTACCCAATTGCCACTTTCATGGATTGGAATTTGGTACCCAAACTAAATGGAAAGTTTTGTAACTCAAAAAGATTATACACATACTTTGGAGGTTATGAGCATTTATTACTTCGTGTTGTAGAAGTAGAAGTTCATCTTCGTAGTTATTGCATTATTGTATTGTTTCTTAAGTTCAGATCAATGATTATTTAATGTACAAAATACATCACTTCTAAAATTTTAGTTGTTGTTTATTTGGTTTTTGAAGTTTCAAAACAAACATTTGAACGACTTAAATTTGAGAATTGGTTTTAAATTTTTCCTTGGACAAACATTCAACCATCATTACCACTGCTTTGAGTTAAAAATCTAAGAATCAAATAGAATCAATTTCAAACTTCGTACCAAAAATATATTTTATTTTATTATTATTATTTTTTTAAAACTAAGCTTATAGATTTATTTACTTGTTTTTTTATTTGCTTTCTAAAAAGTTTGTTTCTTAAAATATAAGAAAAGGAAACTAATAACAAGGAACAACAACATTACAACGTTAGCTTTAAGATTTCAAATTTATTTCTGATAAATTCTTTGATTCTTAAAAATGATGTATCAAACATAAAATTAAATATTTATGATCAAAACAAACTTAGTTGAATACTTAATCTATATACCTTCCATTTTTTTGAGGTCAGAGGTTCTATCTTCCATTTTGTATTTGTTGTATAAAAATGTTCATGGGGATCATTTAGACACGACTAGATTTTATAGACCTATTAACCCAAAAAATGACCTTGAACCTTTGTCATTTGTTTAAAAAATAACCATATGCTTTCAAAAGTTGCAATATTACTCCTAAACTTTCATAAACGTTTAAAAAATGTCTTTGGAGTAGAAATTCTATAGAATTTTAGACAAAAATTTAGATAAGAAATGACATGGCAATGACTTTGAACAAAAATTTAAATCACCACAACATTTTAGATTATCGCGACATAGTTCTAAGTCTCGATTTCAATTCGAAATTTCAAAAGATTCCAATTCTAGTGGTACTTTTGAAACATGTATGAAAATTGAGGATAATATTGTAACTTTAAAAAGTATGAAGCCATTTCTTAAACAAATGACAAAGTTGAGGGTATTTGTTATAATTTATTTATTTAATTAGGGCTACTTTTCAGTTTTTTTTTGCTATACACCCCAATTTTGCAAAGAAGAGAAAAACGAAAAACTAATTTCATCATTGGTCGTCGTGATTGGGATAAGGAGTTGTTTGATGAATGAATGAATGAAAAAAAAAAAAAAAAACGCACATTTCTAAACCTCATCTTCCCATCAATCTTCCTCTCCACTTCACAGCCTTCAAACTTAAATCTCTCTAATGTCATTTTCATCTTCCTCATGAAAAATGTTCTTTCCCATCATTCATTCAATTTCGACTTCTTCTCCGTCTTTGATTTCTTTCTACACGCATAGAAGTTGAGGACCCGAGTGATTTTCTTCAGTTCAAGGTCACACTGCCACCGCCTCCATTTTATATTGACGGTACAGTTCTCGATGTTTGTAGATTTTGTTTGGTTTCTGATTTGAGAAAATGAGTCTTGAGTGCAATGGCGCAGCGGTAACTATTTTAGTTGCAAGTGTAAATTGATGAATGCAATTTTGTTGATGTAAGATTTTCAATTTGTTGAGCATTCAGGAATAGTGCACATGTTCTGATAATTTTGACATTCTTACTGGGGCAACATTGGTGAATTCCTGGATAGTTTGTTGTATGAGAAAACAAATTTCAAGTAAAGTTGAAAAACAGCGATATTAGTTATAGGAGATTGAATGTTTAAATTTTTGAAGTAAAGAGGTACCGGATACTTTTAGTTCATTCTTCTGCATATGACTCGCCCCTCTTAATTTTTGAAAGCCCTTGCTTGTTCCCAAGACTGCGCTAATTTTGCATTCAGTTTCTTCATTTTACCTGCATTTTATTTATGGGGTGGTTTCTTAGATTAATATCGCTTCACATCTATGATTACTTGTATACATGTGTCTGTGTCTAAGAGCTGCAAGCTGTATTGAACAAAAGTGTTTACAACATGGGGAGGGAAGAGTATGTTTCAACCTTAACTGTAACGTAGAAATCAACGGAACTTAATGTTAAATCACAATTGACCCAAAAGTTTAAACTAATGGGTTATGCTGAATTTAATTATCTCAACACTTTAACACTCTCCCTCACTTGTGAGCTTGAAAATTTGTAGAAGACCCAACAATTGAAATTAGGAATCAATTGGGGAGTAAATGACATATTTGGAGTTTGAATACAAGACCTCCTATTCTAGTACCATGTTAAATCACCAATTGACCTAAAAGTTTTAGTTAATGGATTATGGTAAATTTAATTATTTCAACACTTTAACACATAGAAACAATATAATCAGAAATTCTTTGGGAAAACCTAGAGAAACCACAAAATAAAGTTCTCACATCAAGCCTTGGGATTTTACTCACTAGATTCCCCAATGTAATTGACAAATGGATCTCTCGTAAAATATCAGTCCCTAGTCATTGTTATAAGAAATCTTCCACCTTCTTAGGCATGCTGCACCAACCAACAAAAATCAAACAAAGTTTTCTAGGTTTAAACCAAAGATAAACCACAAAGAAGTGGCATAGCTTTCATAAAAGTCTCACGTAAAATAATCCTTGCAAATTTTGGATACATGGAAGGATGTTTACTTTGATATGAATTGATTATTCTTAGGGTGTATAATGGCTAACGTGGCAAAGAGCTATTTTACTGAATAATGACTAATGTGGCAAAATGCTATTTTATTTTATTTTATTGGAGCTTTGGCCTTTCAAAATGCTTCTTATTAGGTGTATAAAAATATTTGCAGTTTGGAGCCATTTTTTTGAGGAGTATAAAATATCCTTTGGGCTTGTCAATATGCTTTTAGCTGATTTTTTTGAGGAGTTTGGTTTTGATTTGGCCAGGCATAGAGGTTGTAGAGAGATGATTGAGTAATTCTTTCCCCATTCTCCTTTTCATGAGAAAGAAAGGTTTTTGTGGTGAGCGGGGTGTGTGTCATTGTGGAGGGGTTGGGGAGAGAGAAACAATAGAATTTTTAGAGGTTTGAGAGGTTTTAAGTGAGATGTTGTCCTGTAATGGATTCAATGTGTCCATTTGGGCATTTGTGACTAAGTTTTTTTCATAATTATCCGTTAGGTTTTATTTTGTTAGATTGAAAGCCATTTTTATAGGTTGCCTCCTTTTTTGTGGGTTCTTCTTTTTGTAGGCCCATTTATTCTTTTGGTTTTTCTCAATGAAAGTTTGGACGTTCATCAAAAAGAGAGAGAGAATGACCAAAACTTAATTAGGGAAGACGATCTATCATTAAGGTAAGCAATTAGAGAGGCCATTCTTTTGCTTCTATATTGCTAAATTTCTTTTCCCGGATGCTCTTCCTTGGCATATATATGTGATTGCTTATTTCGGACAAGAATTGGGAAATAAATTGTTTCAGTTACCTCTTATTTTTAATGAAATTATGTTTTCCCCTTTCTTCCAAGTGCCTTGGCTCCTTTTAAGTCTCATTGTTTTTATGAGACTTACAAACTAAGTCTATTATCTTACCTTCCACTGTAGATCATGTTATTATTCCTGGCTACATTCAAAATTACGTCACCCTTATATGTGTTGACTGAAAGCGATGAACTTTTCTACAGATGGCAGAGCATGTGGCAGTCACACCATCACCATGTATCAAGCTGCAAATTTGGAGAACTCCATTCAAAGTGAAAAGCTCCACTCTATGCAATCTCCGAAGACAACAAAGGTTAACCGATTTTTCTTATTTGCTAAACTTTAGTTCTATTTTATCTCAAGACAACCCTTCTTCCATTCCTGCATACATTTAATATAGGCCCTAATTATGTTTGTTTGTTTTTGGTTTTTTGGTTGAATATCTAGGAGTCTTGATAAGGTTTGGAAGTGACTATTAAATTGTAAACTTGTTTTTTATGTGCAATAGTGCTGAGAGGTTAGAGAGAAAATAAACTGAATGGTGTGTCACTATGTCTCGATGGTGATTGTTTATAGTTCCTTGTGCTCTCTTAATGAAAATGTCATTGCATAATTTCTTTTTACGTGAGGCTCTCAAAACAATTTCATCCTTTTTTGTAAGCTTTGGTTTGTCTTAACAATAAGTAGGAATTGAATGCATTGTTCTTTTTGGTTCTTTATATGTATAAAGTACAATTTGATGTTCTTTCAACTTTTGTATTCTAGAAAATCCTCTTGCGAAAGCTATAAGTTCATAAGGATCTCAACTTGGAGAAGGCGTGAGCTTAGCGGTTCTTGTGGCTCAAACTTAATTGTAAACCCTGCTCCCAGGAAGACCTTTAGAGAGCATGCTTACCTAAAGTCTTTGGTAAACGTCGATGGAACAACAGCCTCTGAGGCACTTTTTGTTGATCAATTGCTTCTAATGACCAGTATATTTCTTACATATATGGCTGGAGTAATACCTGTACCAAAGTCTAATCAATCTGGAAATATCATCTCTCAAACCAATTCAGTCTCAGATGGCCAAACCTTTTCTGGTAGGTAAGGGTGCACAGTTTACAAGTTTGAGATATGTTGTCGCTGACATAATTTGCTGCATTGTTATTTGATGTGTATATCTGCACTTTATGTTTGCTTCTGTTTATTTTGAGGTTTCATATCTTATTTATATATATTTGTTATTGCAGTGGCATGAAGACTGATGGTCAAATAAATCCGAAGCATGCATTAGATGTAGTTAAAGGAAAAATTTTGGATTTTCTAGATGCTTTTGAACGTAGGAAAAGTATGGATAGCGAGGTATTTGAATTTGCAGAATGTCATGCCAATCGACCCCTAAGCTTGAATGCAATTGGTGAGGGTCCGAGGTTAAGGTTGCTTTGGGCTTCTTTTCAACTAATCGAGGAAGAGGCAGGCATCTAACTGTACTGTACCCTCTTGTCACATTATATTCTGCATGTTTGTTTTAATCTTTGGGTGGTTGTTACTTGTTATGTTAAATAGTTTATAAATTTAAAACTTGTATATTGATGAGAAGAGGAATATATTTTTCCCTTGTCCTTTTCTCTTTTTTATTTTTTATTTTTTATTTTTTATTTTTTATTTTTTATTTTTTTTTCTTCTGTGAGTGTTTGGGCTAGCTTATGCTCCCCTTGACTAGCCTGACCTTATAACATTTGGGTGTTAAGGAAACTCGTAAGAAATTAATTCCTAAGTAGGTGACCACCATGGATTGAACCCTTGACCTCTTAGTCATTTATTGAGACTATGGCTCATTTTTACCACTAGGCTAACCCATGATGGTTTTTCCATTGTCCTTTTTAGATGCCTTTAACTAGGAGAAGTTGTTTTCGTTATTATATAATTTAGTGTTAGTGATAGCGTATTGTTACAAGTTTGTTCCTTACGTGGGATCTGCAAATTATCAATGCGCTGTCTTGTGTATTTTTTTAAAAAATTCAATGTGAAATTATATTATGATGATATCTTTACAAGTGCTTGCTTCTATTTCTTCTTTTGTCATCATGAGCTTCTCCATCTCTCTATTGCTCACGAAAGAGTTCGTTACAAAGAAGTTTACCCAAGAGGACAAATTGGAAGCTAGAAATTTTGTCAAGTTCTGTATTTTCTCTTTCTCCCTTCTTTCTTTGCGAAGATCCTGTGCGCACACTGTAGCCACAACTCCCAAAGTAGAGGTTTTCTCCCCATTCATCCAAAGAATTCGGCCTTGCTTTTTAAGTATATGTCCGCTAAGTATTTGAGTGTCAAGCATTCCAATGGCATACTGTCTGAGCAAAGAATAAATGACCTTGGCACTCTTTCTTTGAAACTGCCAGGCCTGTAAGCTCAAATATAGGTTTCACACTCCCGGTGGTCGTCCACCAAAAGCTTACTTTCCTTTCTTTCATGAGATTTTGTTTTACCAAATAATTTGGTAATTTTTTTAGGAAATTGAAGATTTTCAGAATTCAATTTCATTGTGCAAAATTTTGCATCCTTTGCTAATTTGACATCTGTTTTGCAGGTCAACAATATTTCCAATGCTACTATTCAGAACATGAATGATTTGTCTAAAATATTTTCTGAATTTATCCAAAAATCCTCTCAACCTGTATGCATGTCTTGGCTGAGAAATGAACTGTCGATGGAAAATAATGATTCTAGTAAGGTACTTCTAGGAATAAATTTTATCTTCCAAATGTGTTTTTAAATAATTTTCTCGTAGCTTCACTAGTTAACACTCTCGCCTCTTCCCTTCCTTGAATGTCTACAGGCATTTCTTTCTTTGATGTCTGAAAAATTTAAAGCAGAAGACAACATTTTACCAGGAATTAAGAAATCTGGCAAGGAAGAGCTGTATGCAGAATTGATGCACTTTCTTAGTTTTGGTGCTCGCAGGTATTTTGTTTTCTTACACTAAGTTTAGGAAGTTTCATCACATTCGCGAATGAAATTGTGATATCTAGGCTATTTTCTATAGTCAAAGGGAAATCAGAATTTTACTTTGGTATTCTATTTCTTGCTTGCTTGGTAGGGCTTCAATACTGCAAGTGTGTTTAATTTGTGGCCAGAATATTTATGTTACATGCAACGACTTTTTCATTAAAAGAAACAAGTGAAATGTGCAATCTCATAAATATTATTTATAAGATTATTGGTTACCTATTTAGTATGAAAAACAAGAAACATGTGTAAATCTAATGAAGTATATTACCATAAAAACAGATCAACTTCTTTGTGACTTAATAATAACAATATTATTATTATTATTTATAGGAAACATAAACCAATTCATTTATTATTGAAATAGATTACAAAAGAATATCCTATCAGAGTCTAATTACAAAAAACACCTCAGTGAGAAAAGAGGGTAGATAAGCAGTAATTACAAAATGGAGGAGATAAATTACTCGAAGATAAAAGCTATAAATGACGTAGAATCAATTAAACTAATGATGCTTCGATTATCTGAGAATTTCGAGCATTTCTTTCCATCCACGATTTCCAATAAAAAGCTGTAACGAAGGTGCACCAAAGAATCTTTTTCTGCTTTTTAAACAGATGTCCCGGGAAGGGGGCGGGGGGGGGGGGGGGGGGGGGGGGAGGGGGTAGAGGAGAGCCAAGGAGATCTTCGTTGGAGCTATTCACATGTATTAATGCAAGCATGGCTTAGTAATGAGCTAGAAGGAAAGAGAACGTGCTCTCCAAAGACCAAAAACCAAAAGTCCTCGATTAGTTGTAACAAAGGCCGGAAGAAGATGGAAAAGCAAGGTTGATTACCAAATTTCCACCTCATTGAGATTTCTTCTTATGAATAAATTCCATAATCTTGAAACCGGATTCCATACATGTGGTTCAAGTGGTCCGACGTCTTCTTTTATTTAAGACTGATCTTCCTTCCTCCATGCCTTTAGAGCTGGGGCAACAAGCATGCATGAACCATTTCACGAAATATGTGTCCAGATAGCCTCAACAATGGTAGCCGTCTATTTTAGTGTAAGATGATAAAGAATAGGAAATTTTTGTTAAAGATTTTGGTTCCTGGACCAAAAGATCCTTTCAGAATAGAGTTTTGTGTCCCTTGCCTACTCTAAATGCAATATGATTATAGACAAGATGCCTCCATTTTTCAACAGGCTTCCATGGCCTTTTGATGAAGACATGGACTTTGATCCGGGCTTGTAGTTGAACTGGGATCTACCATACTTACTAGCAATAATTCTTCTCTGCAGAGCCTCCTTTTCTTGATAAAAGCGTCAAATCCATTTGTTCAACAGGGAAATATCTTTCTCGTGAATATCAAAAAGTCCCAATCCCCTTCCTCAATGGGAGCTTGAATAGTACACCATCTGAGCAGGTGGCATCCTTTTTTCATTCCTATTGTTATCCACAATTCTAAAAAGAAAAGATTGAAAAGTTGGTGAGGGAGATGTTGGTTGGGATTATGCAACAAAGCATTGGTTTTTTCTCTAAGCCTTATTCTTCTTACTAGAAAACGGGATGGCAGGGTCATGTATGGACTATTGTGCTTTAAACCAATCATATTACCTAATAAATTTCCAGTTCTGGTCATGGATGAGTGACTGGATGAATTTTATGGAGCGACCATATTCAGGAAGATTAAGCAAGTCAAGATACTACCAGATCTGGCCAAAGGTAGGGGATGTGCATAAAATGGTTTTCAAACTCATGAAGGTCAGCAAGTCTTAGTAACGCCCTTGCAACGGCACTTCAACCTTCTTGTACATTATGAATGATGTGTTGTGACCATTTCTGCAAAATTTTTCCTTGGTTTACTTTGATGATTTCTTGTGCACAGTGTTACCATTCAGGACCTCAAGGTTCACCTAACAGTTGTGCCAAAGGCTTGAGGGGAGCAAAAGATTTGTTGCCAATGCAAAGAAGTGTTAGTTCAGACTACCACAGATTGAATACATGCACCATATGGTTTCTTCAAATTGGTGGCTGCTGGCCCTTCCAAGATCACTGCCATGAAAGAGTGGGTTCTTTTGAGGAACACTAGGGAGTTAAAGGGGATTTTTGTGACTTTCAGCTACTGCTTTAGGACTCGCCCCTTAACTCAACTACTGAAGAAGCAAAACTGTGTCTGAAGTGGTGGCCTGTGATTTGTTTTTTAGAACTGAAAGATACCGTGGTTACGGGGCCTGTACTTGGGTTTCCATCTTTCTTTATACTATTTGTACTAGAATGCTTTACATGTGGGCATTTTTGCTTTGCCAATGCTTTAATACATTGAATGGCATCATTTTTTAATGGTTGTGGAAGTCCAAAAGTCCAAAAGTCCAAGAAAAGTAGATATATTGGTTTGGCTTGTCTTTGCAGAGAGTTTAAACATAGTCGATAAGAGTACAAAAAATCTCTCTTTTGGACATTGAGTTTTTATTCTTGTATTTGCTGTATATGAAAGTGGGAGATGGTCATTTCTTTTCCATTGCTCATTCAGTACAGAACATTAAGAGGCCATGCTCCATTGTTTTGGACATCTGTGAGTTCTTAATTTGAACGCCGAAAACAATATTTACAATCTTCTTTGTGGTCACAGGTTTAATGTTTTGGACATTGAAGTCTTGGTTTGGGGTCTATGGGTAGAAAGAAATCAATATGTTTTTTAAGGTAACATTAGTTCAAAAGGAAGATACAAGAGAGGGTAAACTGATAGTTGAGAGGAATGATTTGATCCATCAGATGTCATGCTTCCTCATAATGTGCTCTTTCCCAAGATCTTAGGAATTTTATTCTTTCGAAATTATTTTCCAGTTGGAAAGATTAATGGAGTTGGAGTTTTAACTGACATATGTACTGGGGCTCTTCGATTATAAGGTTTTTTTCCTCTTAGTTTTTACTTTTACTTTTATTTTGTTTTCTGTTTTATTTTGTGTGTATGTGTTTTCTGGGGTGTTTTTAAGTTGATTAACCTTCAATTTCTCACTTGTACTTCATTAAAGACATGAAAATCAATTAACGATAGATATAAGGGATTAAGTTGACTATAACTAGAAGAAAAAAGATGTCATTCTACTACTTTAAGAGTAGGACTAAAGTCTATAAGAGTCTCGCTATTTTCCCCCATTTTTTTATGTTAATGTTTTTTCAGTGACGTGTCCAAGCCGTTTCCAAAATTGAAAAAAAAAAAAGTCATTTAATTCAAACATAATTTTTAGCATGTCGGACACGTGTTGGAGTGTGTCTAGACGAATGTGTATCTGACATGTGTTTGTGCTTCCTAGCTTATAATGGGACCATTTTGGGATTTTGTTTTTTAGCAGGGATTATTGCTACTATGACCATAGCCTGTATGTCAAGCATGGGATTTCAATATTAGAAGATTTGCTGATAACCTTCGCTGACGGGATTGCAAGTATGTATCTAGAATTTATTTCTGTAGACAGCAGTTTCTTTGATGAAGTGGATAATATTGGCTTGGCATTGTGTACCCTATCAACACGAGCACTCCAAAGACTGCGTAATGAGGTACTATTTTTCTTTCCCTCTTTGCCTGTGGTTAATGAGGTTGATGACCCTTGTAGCTTCTTTCATTTATTATTTTATGACAAATTTCGGAACTCCGAGTTTTCTTTTTCATACATTTTAGAGCCAAATAGTGAATTTTATTTTCCCGTGTATTGCCATTTTGGAAAAAAGAAACAGGAATACAAACTGTCTTGTGTATGATTATTTTGTTCCTGCATAAAAGTTTACTCGTGCTTTATTAATTTGTCTCCAATTTCACTTTTGAATGTTATTCTGCTTTGAAAATGTATGAAGAACATTTATTCAAACAAGATACTTCTTCCCCCTTTTAGTTGGAGAAGAAGTTTTCGGAGCTTAGCCTTGCAATGGATAAAACTTATATGGCTATATATTTTTAAAATTCCCTTGTGGAAGTCTCTAGGTGATTTGGGGACAAATGTTGGGGGTTGATTTTTTTTTTTTTTTTTGCATAGGAGAAAGGGAGGACATGGGTTACAATAATATTAGTGCTATTGGTTAAAGTAGGAAGAAATACGTTTGTCAGATTAAAACTGATGTTAAAGGTAAACAGAAAAGGATGATTTGAATCGTTCAAGTTTGCATACTATAGTTTTGTAGCTGGAATAGGCTGCTCTAGATTGACATTTTCTTTTGCAAAATTATTTCCCTACATCGAATAAAATTTTAAGGGTGAATCTTGTTAATAGGTGGTTATGAACCAATGGTTGTATCAAAACATCGAGGCAATTGTATCGATGTATGAAGACCGATTTGATCTATGTACACTTAGTAGTCAACAGATTGACCTACCAGGCAGTAGACAGGCCAATATTGATAATTGGTGGATGAAACATGTCCTCAGAAGAAGAGAAACTCTGTCTTCTCAGTTATATTATGTTGTGATACGCTCCTTTGCCATGCCTGTAAAGCGGACCAAGGAGTTGAGAGCTTTAAGGGGATGGTACGTTCTTTCAATATAATCCACATAATTCTCTAATTTTCATGCTACTTCTCAAATCCAATTTTGAGGTGGACAGTCACTTTTCTGGTAACACTTTCTGAAATAGCTTTAGCAGGAGAAATTTGATTGACTTTGTTATAGTAAGGCTTTGATTTTAGTTCTTGAACTTTGATAGTTGTGTTTATTTAGAATAATAGAAACTTTCGAAAACTTTGAATGATGTGCGCAGTCTCTCATAAGGTTCATGTTTCTCCTAGTCTTAGGCATCAGTGGTAAAGGCTTTTCCTTTTTAATTTTTGTTGCTCTCATTATACTTGAATGATGCTTATTTTTTCTAGTTTGGATAATTTTCTTGTGGACTTTTTTCTTTTTTGTATATTCTTGTGTTTCTTTCATTCTTTTTTCAAAGAAAGTTCATTAATTCATAAAGAACAAAAACACTTTCTCTTGCTCATAATGAGTTCATCAGTAGATGCAAATCGTGTTTCTTTCCATGTTATGTATCAGATATATATTTGTCTTTGGTGGCTTAAATTCACAGAATTGTAATTTTATGAATACTGCAGGAGGTATTACTTCAGCCTGTTGATTGAATTATCCGACATTACGATGCCACTGATTAGAGTCGTAATCGATAAAATCAGTAGCGGAATCTCGTTCTTTCTAGTCTGTCTGATTGGAAGATCTTTGGGGCTCATCTATACCGGAATCAGGCAGTCACTAAGGTGGAAATGAAGGTTGGATAGTTCTGATTTCTATTTGGTTGTTTCTCCACTATTTTGGTTTCCTCATTTTTCTTTCTCATTGTATCAACTTGAAATTTTCGTTTAGATTTTATCAATTGCAATCTGAGATACATAGAATGTAGTACATTGTTACTTTTTATCACATGAGTTTTAATGAAAATCCATATTGGGTTCATCTTTTCCCTGGAGAAAAATTACAAATACCCATTAAAATTATTTGAATTGATAAAATTCCAATTGTGCTACTATGTGTCAAGCTGAGAGCACTGAATGCAACAGAGTTGAGCAACAGCTTCCCTATTGAATCAAATTTGGTCTTTATAGTCCCTGGACCCTTACAATAATCTAAGGTTTGATAAAAGCTATATAGTTCGATAGAATTCTCATCAATAGTTCCTATAATTCGATAAAATATTCTTATCTAGTCAATGTACTTTAAATTTTGTAACAATTTAGTTTCTAAGTTTAAATACTACTTTAGTCTCTGTACTTTAGACTTTGGTTCATTTCAATCCTTATACTTTTAAAACGTTCATTTTGGTCTCTATAATTTCAACTTTGGTTCATTCTAGTCCCTGTATTTTCAAACGGTTCATTTTGGTTCTTGTACTTTTAACTATGGTTCATTTTTGTCCTTGAACTTTAAAAAAGTAACTATTTTAATCTCTTAAAAATGAAGTAAAAATGAAAATGAAGGAACCAAAATGTTTATTTTTTTAGAGTACAAGGACAAAAATGAACATCTTGAGAGTATCGAAACCAAAATGAACCAAATTTGAAAGTATAGGGATTAAAATCGAATATTTTGAAAGTGTAGGGGCCAAAATAAATAAAAATAAAAAATATAAGGACCATTATAGTATTTAAACCAATAAATAAAAATCAAAAGTATAAGAACCATAGTAGTATTTAAACGTAGTTTCTATTAAGAAAATTATTGTTACAATTTTGTGGGTTTTCTTGTGTATTTACATCAATAAATTGATTAAGTGCCAAATGTGTTATAAACTATAAAAGCTAAATTTTTACATAATAAGAATTGGTACTTAATTTTAATAGGATTTTTCAAGGTGGAGTTAATTGATACAAAATTTGAAAATACAAAAACTAATTTCTTAAAAATTTATTCAAAGGTCTAAATATTTCTTACCTTAAATTTAAGGTGACTCAATTTGGCTCAATTTTTGGCTAAAATCAAAGTTGAACCAATTAAGTTATGAAGATTTAAACACTAAGCTGACTGATTAAGGATAAGTCAACACCCTGACCAAGCTAGCATATTAAATGTTAGATGGTTGAGGTGCAAGCCAGTTTGGTTAGTTTAGTTAGGTGGTTTGACACAAAGAAGTTGAGCTATTTCATTACTTTATCGTGTAAATAACAAATGAAGCAGTTCATTAATTGTATGGACGATTAATGATATTTGACCAAAACATAGAGACTAAATCGAAAGTTCTCTGCTAACCAAACTAAAACTATTGTAATATTAGCTTAAATACCTATTTCAACGAAATTAAAAAAATGTGTATATTATGATCTCTTTTTATCCATTCTCATAAACGATCACTAACGCTAAAAGCCACCACGCAAATTTCAGATGCTAAGAACCATAACCCTTTGTTATTGGAGCAAAAAATATAACTTTACTTTAGATAGGCATATTGCTGGCATTTTGTCCTCAAAACCACAAATATAAAGCTCGCTTATTTCACCACTAAATCTTTGACTAGAAACAGAATCATCATGTGGCCGTAGCTTTACTTCCTTTTCCTTCTTCTTTGGGTGCCTTCATTTTATTCAGAATCCAAGCACATCTTCATATCAGCTAACCAAAAGGGGCTCATAAAGATAATCTGAGAAGAAACCCGTCACCTAAAGAAAACGTTGATTGCGATCTTTATGTACAAGTGTTTGAAGCGTTTTTCAGCTACTGATTCTTTGAATGAAAGTATTTAAAACTCAAAAAAGATAGACCAAGGAGGGCGAGCCACTTAAATGTGGAATGAGTTTAATCATCGGTTGGCTTTAGCAGCAGCTGCAGATGCTGCCTCATCCAATCCCATATTTTGTAACTCTTTCAAGAAACCATTCAAATCATCATCGCTGATCTTATATGGGCTATGGAGTGGTCCGGGAAACGAACCATTAGATACTTCTTCCCTGTAATCTGATAAAGCTCTGTTGATGACATCTCCAATTTGAGCAAATTGCTTACAGAATTTTGGGGTCACCTGCAAAGGGCATATATAATCCAGGAGTCAAAACATCTTAAACAAACATAGAGAAACTTATACCAAACAAAGGTACAGCCTGATGGTAACCTTAGCATGATGCGGGTGTTGAAGCATGCCGAGCAGATCATGGTAAACTAGCACCTGAGTTAAAGAAATTAATTAGTCTGACTGCAGAGGCTATTCAACACTATGATTGTTTTCAAGTAATCAAAGACAATACAAGCAACACAACAAACAACCTTATCAAACAAGTATGGATGAAGAAACCAACATTTCTGAAAACAAAAAATGAAAAACCAACAAGTTGTCTGAAATATTGAATAAATCATAAACCCTGTCTCTTTATTGACTGAAATGCAAGGTCTGTTTTCTTCTTCACAAGCTCCTTCCAATTTGAAAGAGCAGGCATTCAAATCCGAACATTAACAAATTATTAGTTCGCTGCTCCATGGTTTGTTAGCAAGCTTGCTGTTTACCAGTAGAAATATTTCTCTACTCTTGAATGTCTTCTATGTTCTAGTGAATCCACTCCCTCTAGGGAATCTCTCTCAAAACAATTTAAACAGTTAAGAGTCCATTCAAATTTCATTCTGCTTAGAATTGAAGAACCATTTTGGAAAACTAAACAAGGACAACCTTCGGTGCTTCTCTCACTGGGAACTCGGGGGAGAGCCTCCAACTCCTGAACTTGGGTAAAAAAATAGTTTGAAGGTACAATTATATGCCAGATCAAACAAAGAGAAACAAACAAATAGCTCAAGGAAAGGAAATACGGTTGGCAGTCATCATATATATATATATATATGTATGTATGTATATATATGTATGTATATATATATATGTGTATATATATGTATGTGTATATATATATGTGTATATATATATGTACGTACGTACGTACGCACGCACATATGCACGTATATATGTACGTATGGATGGCATGTATAAGGATGTCTGCAGTCAACTAACTTGTCCACTACAGAAAGGCCCTGCTCCAATGCCCATGGTGGGAATACGGAGAGCAGCTGTAGCTGCAGCTGCAACTTCCGGAGGAACACATTCTAGAACGACAGCGAAACACCCAGCTTCCTGTAGAGATATTGCAGTTTCCACCACCTGCGAAGATCCACTATTCAGCATAAAAGCCAAAACAAACATGACAAACTATGCAACATAACAACAGAAATGGTGTCCCAGAAACAGCTGCAAACAGTACACTAAGAGGAAGAAACAAGTAGAGCAGTGGGAGAACCTCAACAGCACTGGCAATATTCCTCCCTTGAGGTCTAAATCCTCCAAGAACACTAATGGCTTGTGGAGTAAGTCCAACGTGCCCCATTACCGCAATTCCCGCTTCGACTATAGCTCTTGCTGCTGTTATTCTAGAATGTGCACCACCTTCCAATTTTATTGCATCCATTCCCCCATCCTTCAGAATTCTTACTGCCGTATCAACAGCCTATCAATAATAGCAACACAGTTCTGAATCATTTTAAAAACTGAGGTGTTCAAATTGATTCATTTAAGGTTTTACATCCTAAAAAAGAAAGTTGCTCGTACGATTCAATTACAGGCAACAACCACACTGAAGTTTCCCATCAAAGATAAGTTCTTACATTTCTAAACTAGTTTTCATCAGAGTTACCATACTAAATTATTCCACAAGATTAGTTCCTTCATGTTTATGCTTTTTTTTCCCTTTAATAGTTAATATGAGAATCAATTTTATTAATTTCAAAGAAAAGGGTAAAAACTCTGCTTGAAAGGAGTCACAAAAGACTCTCAAATGGAAAAGTGGAGCGGAGCATTTACACTAAGTGATAATCGTAAAAACAATAGCAAAAAAAAAAAAAAAAAAAAAAGTAAGTTCGGTTTGTTCATGCATTTTGAGACATAATTTTGATATGAATTGAAGAACTTTCATTTTCAATCGTTTAGATAACTCCATCAGCAAGTAAAAGTAGACATTCTCACAAGAGCTTGGAATTTCATTTACGTTTTACAATCTAATGAATCCCATAGATTCCCGTACAGTCCATTCAAAGAACGACAAAAAACAGACTTTCTCTAACTTCAAATGAATAAAACCAGATGGCTGTCATTTCTTCAAACACCTAAAAGGCAAAAGATGAAAAAAACCTGTACGGAGCTGGATTCATAAGTACCAAAGGGCAAATCACCGACCAAAAGTGGCCTCCTAGCCCCACGAGCCACAGCCCTGCAATGAACGAGCATTTCATCCAAGCTAATAGGCAACGTGGTGTCGTGGCCGTGCACTACCATGGCAGCCGAATCACCGACCAAAGCAACATCAATGCCGGCCATGTCCAAATGGACTCCGGATGGGTAATCGTAAGCAGTGACCATGGTGATCGGTTCACCTTTCTTGTACTTTTGTCTCAGATTGGTGAGAGTGACTCTCTGGTTTGGACTCTGTGACTTGGGGCCGCCGTAAACCGTGTTTTCAGGGACATTGCTCATGTTACGAAGCACTTTGAGAAGCGATTGCGTTCGGGTTCGAGGTGCGGCCACGGTAAAGAGTTTGAAGAGCGCCATTGATGGAAGGAAAATAAGGATTCCTGAGAATTGGGGCTTCACAATCTGTTGCTTACCGATCAGTTTCAGGTTTGCAAGGGGATACTTCAAACAAGTCTGACGCCGGCGACACGTGTCAATTTTTCATGCAAATTTTTCTTTTTGCATGAAAAAGAAAAATTTCAAATATTATCTTACCTTATAAAAATTATAATATTTAATGGTGAGTTATAGTCTAATTAAGCTACCATTAAAGTTTCATTAATTAATTATAATAATTTCTATCAATTTCTACAAATTTTTCCGAAAGTTTCATCGATATTGATTTTTCCATAAAATCGAGACCTCAATATTTCCATTGACATCAATATTTGAACCTTGAACTCAACTAACATTCGAGATGAGCTCAATTGACATTCGAGATGTGTGAGAGATCACGAGGTTTAGATTTAGTTTTTGGAGTCAATTAGTGATAAACTATATCGCTAATATACTCCTATTAGAGATAGAGTTTATCTTTAATAGAAATCTATCAACAATATTTTGCTATATTTACAATTCTGTTGCTATACAATTAATTATTAACCTTTAATTTGCTACCTATTACAATTACCCTTTTTTTTTTAAGACTTTTTTAGTAATCATTTTGTTTTTTGTTTTTGAAAATTAAGTCTAGTTTCTCTTAACTTCTTTCATTGGTTTGCATCTTTCTTAAGTACAAGAACACACTTTTTTCCTTAAGAAAATACTTTTCTTTTAATTTTCAAATTTTGGCTTGGTGTTTGAAAACATTGATAAGAAAATAGATAAAAAAAAAAGTAAGAAATTTAGAGTTGGAATTAGTGCATATAGGCTTAATTTTCAAAAAATAAAAACAAAAACCAAATGATTGCCAAATAAGACTTTAATTTTTAGTTTTTAGTCTTTGAAAATTAAAAATCTATATACACAGTTTACACCTTAAAATTTATTGTTTTATTATCTACTTTTTATCAATATTTTAAAAAACCAAATTAAGTTTTGAAAACTAAAATAATAGTTTAATTTTTTTTTATTTGAATAAGATTTCAACAATTTAACTTAAGAAATATGCAAATTACGGTAAGAAATTGATAGAAAATACGTTTAATATTTAAAAACAAAAAATCAAATGGTAACCGAATAAGCATCAAATTTTAAAATATTTATTAGTTTTCACTTTTCACTCTATATCTGTTTTACTAAATATTCGACTCTAACTATTTTTTTCCTTCTCGGAGACGTGTTCGTATTAACATACTAATACATTGACTTTTTAAAATTAAAATAGGAACAATGATCAAATACTTTTTTTTTAAGTTCAGAGAATTAAAATAACTGTAATTTTAAAAATTCTAAAATTAAAATATGGAACAAATTTAAAAATACAGGGGCTAAAATAGATATTTTAAAAAAGTTTGAGAACCAAAGTAGAATTTTTTAACTACAATTTCATCAAATTTAGTTTTTGAGCTTTAAGTTTGCATCAAATGAGTCCCTAAACTTTAAGATCTGTCTATCAGACTCTTTTAACTTTCAATTTTGTGCTCAATTGGTCCTTGAACCTTAAAAATTATCTAATAAGTCTTTAAATTTTTTATTTTGTGTTCAATAAGTCTTTGGCTTTCAATTTTATGAGATCATTAACCTATTTGATGTTTTTAAAATTAACAAACCTATTATATACAAAATTTAAATTTTAATGTCGGGTTAGTCACACAATTTAATTTTATGTCTAATAATTTTGTTGATTTAACAAAAATGTTAAATATTTCGAAAACTTAATTATTAGGCACAAAATTGAAAGTTTAAAGACTTATCAATTTTTAAAGTTTAAAGACTAGTTAAACAAAATATCGAGACTTAAAGGACTAATTATTTGATATTTTTAAAGTTTAGGCACTTATAAAACACAAATTTGAAAGTTTAAGAACCCATTATATCTTACTAAAATTTCATAGATTTATTAGGCACAAACATAAAAGTTTAAGATCTAAACTTGTAAATTAACACATAACATAAATAAATATAACCATTATAATTGAAAAATATTTTTGGCTCATAGACTTTAGTTCGTTAATGTACTTTCAGATTTACAATAATTTAATATCGTAACTTTACGTACTTCACAACTTTTTACCATTTAATTCTTGAAAACAATAATAGTTTGAATCTCTCACCTTTATCGATGGTCGAATAGCCAGGCTATACCTAAATTGTTTGCTTTAAATCCTAATTTATGTTCTACAATCAAATTTTGAAGTAGAACAGATTTTTTAATCGGGGTTTAATTAAAGTAGCCCAATAACTAGGCTATACCTTACCTAAAATAAAAAAAAAAAAAAAAAAAAAAAAAAGAAAAGAAGTTAAATTACAAATTTATTTAGTAGTTAGGGAGGAAGTCAAAATTTAGTCTGATTTTATAAGTTAGAATTTCACCCTTATTTGATAAATAAAATAGAAAATTGTCGAAAATAATCCTTAATGTTTTCATCTTTTAAAATACAGGTATTTTTTTAGAAAATTCAGTCAATATTCTACTGAGAAAGCTAAAAGAAATTGATAATTTGGATGTACAATGAAAAAGTTAGATTTTTATTCCAATCTTGGTGGTCGATCTTGACAAGGAGGGAGAGAAAAAAGATTATTTCAATAAATTTTCTAAAAGGGTGTTGGTTGTGAAAGTTGAAAAACTAAAAATGTTATTTCTGAAAATTTTCCATATAAAACCTCATAAATAGTTCTTATAACTTGATAAAATCTTCATACACAACCTTTGTAGATGAAATCTAACTTTTAAGCTAATAGGACTAAATTTAAACTTTCTAAGAAAAAAAGAAAAACTAGCCATGGTTTCTGTAATTGTAGCATAAATTTAGAATTTATACCATGATTTTAAAACTATGTATGTATATCTATAAAATGTTTTTGTTAGTACAATAAGGAGTGAATGGATTTGACCCATTGGCCACTAGTACATACTATATGTAAATTGAATTACGCATAGTTTGACCATTATATTTCTCTTAACCATGATGTAAAGATAGATTTTAAACAAAGGCAATTGTTGATGCCAATATCTAGACATGGGAAAAACACACTTAACCTTCACGTGAAAGCAATGATAAATTTGTAATTCAGGGAAGATGTGACCTGCAAAACAAGAAGAATTTGAGCACCAATGTAGTACTTTCCACAACGCCTCTGATGCCAAAGTCAATAATAAGCTTTTAGTTGTAGTAAAAGTTTTTTAGAGAATAGAATGATATTACTTCTTCTGAAGTCATAATTACATATTTGTAGTGAAATTCTAACCTAGGACATCCATATCAAGTTTCTAAGAAACATTAGGTTATTCTCGAGCCAAATAGGTCAGGGCATGCATTTTGCATGCTTTGTTAATCAAATGGGGAGGGCCGTCCTCGATCTCATCCTTGACTGAGAAGGGTCTACCTCGGCGTCATCCTTGGTCGGGGAGGTTAGTTTGGGCCTTGACCCAAACTTCCCTCTTCTGATGCTCAATTGGGCCCTAGAGTGTGGTTTTCTGGCTAGAGTTTCGTCATTCTATTGATTGGATAGTTTGGAAACTCGATAGATTATATCCTCTAATCCAAATCTACCAATAACAACAATAAAGCTAAATTTTTGTTATTTTGTATGTACGGAGTTACATTTCAATCCTTGATTTTACAAAAGAAAAAAAAAAAAAAAAAACGTGGTCGGGAACTTCAATTATATATATAAATAAATAAAGCAATGTAAAAACATTTTCCTAAGAAAGTCCAAATTTTGTGAGCTGTAATGGAAGCAGAGAGGTGTGATTCAAAACGAATATTTAGGTAAACCATTCTTCCCATATGCTATTGTACGTATTGTGTGCATAACTTGTGGGGAAGGGGAGAAAAGAAAATAAAAGAAAATAAAAGAAAAACTCAATTTCATTTTTAAGAGTAGGAGGTTAATGAGATTAGTAAGGCTTAGGATTTGGCAATGGCCGGTTTGTATAAAACACAAACATTTACAACAATTTAAAATGAATAAATAATAATGTAATGGTAAATCCATAGAGACAAATAACAATTTTGATTACATTTACGAAACTTTGTGTCTAATAAGTCCTAATATTTTATAAAAGTTGTCTAAAAAGTTTCGAGAAAAATATGTTGGAGTGATATATAATTAGATAATGGAGGATACATCAACGCTTCTTTTAGCAAATTATATACGGTTTTGCAAATCGGACAACTCTAACAAAAGATAATTTTTAATTTATGTTTTACCCTTCTTAATTAAAAAAACTAAGTTACTGTTAGGTTATCATAATTGGAAGTCTATCACTAAGTAATAATCCTAGAGTCTATCATTGGTACTTCTAATAATTAAAGAAGTCAATCATCAGTAATTTTCCTCATTAATTAATGTTGCTCTAAGTGATAGTCAATAACTTCGTAAATAAAATTCTACAAGAGTTCACAAATATTATTTCATGGGTATAGATATTAGATGTATAGAATTTGAATGTCTAGGTTTTAAATGTCTGGGATAATTAATGTTTGTATTTGGATAGATATAATAATTAATGTCGATAAGTTAAATAACTTTGTTTAATTGATAAAATTTCTAGTATTACATCCATTCATTGCTTGCCAAAAAAGTAACAATTAAGGGGGTTCACGAATATACGGAAACAAATTAATAAATCATTCAAGGATGTGTCAAATAATGAATAGGAGTAGTAAGTACTATGCTAGTACATTTTATTTTTTATTTTTTTCTATGTTCTATCTACCAATTTTGTTTATGAAAATCAAAATTAAATAATTACTTAATTAAAAGCAAAAGACCAATTAATATAGTCATCAATTAAATTTAACATTATTTAACTTATTGTTATATTAATTAATTAATTAATCGATTAAAATAAGAATAGATGAATACTTTTATATTAAACATAACTCAATTATTTAAATCTAGTAGTAATTAAGTTAATTAAAATATTGATAATTAATAATAATAATTTATATTAAATAGTTAAGATAATATAAAATATTAATTATAAATGTAATAGTTAGAAATTTATAACGTCTAAATAATATATTTATATTTAATAATTAATTAATAAAATTAATAGTAATGGATAATTGATATTAAGTTATTAATTAATTAGGCTATATTTTTACTATCTACGATTGTGCATGATATTAAAAAATTCATGTTGTCAAATGAGTTTTGAAGTTCCCTGAATAATCTTATCTTTATGTTTTAAAAGGTGGAATTTTGTGAAACAAACAAGAATATTAAATGTCTATTTGAAATTCCACAGAAAAGCCTGAGACCCTAATTAATCAATAATAATTTTATTGTTAAATTCGATAATTATATAATTCTATCAACAATACAAGTCAATCAATGGTAAATTTTGATAGATTTTAGTATAATTACAATTCTAACACCAATTGTTGAATTTCTTTTTTTTTTTTTTTTAAAAAAGACACCAATTGTTGAATGAGAAATTCAATACAAGTCTATGATTGAACTAAATGATCATAATACAAATTTATCAATGATATTCACTGATAGACTCTAATACATATATAATTTTATTCACAATACAAGTCTTTAAGTGATAAACATTAACATACATCAATACAAATATATTTGTATTTTTGTTAATAAACAAATCTATAAATTGAACTAAAATAACTATCAATAATAAAAGTCTATCTAAAATAGATGCGGATGAAATTTAATACAAATAGAGCTTTATCAACAATAAATATCTATAGACTTCTAATTCTAATAAACTTCTAACTGCACACGACAGTCCATTAGACTAGTAGTACTTCAATCAACTAATCATAGGAATCTTTCTGAATGGACTAATGGGCTTTAATTTTCAGACTTTCTACATTGTGTTGGATTTAGGTATTGCTATATTTTACATATAATTTTAAGCTTTCCTATTTTGGCACTTTTGGCAAAAAAAAATATTTATGTTTTATTTATTATTATTCTTATTTAGCTATAGCATGTTTGAATTCAATTTTGGATTTGAATTTGTATTTCCTTTTATATTGTGTAAGTGTGTCTAACGTCTATATTCTTGTGTTGGCATTTCTTCCTAATTGATATTATTTATTTTCAATTCAGATGATTAATATAATATTGTTTATTTTGATTTAACAATCTTATTTTTATCGGTTCCAATTTCCATATTTGAGCATTGCAAGACAAGAAGATTGGTGAAGCACATTTGTTTATTCACTCTCAATTGTTCTAAATTTGTAATACCTAACAAAAACTTTGAGAGAATGTGTTTGTAATTAAGACAACAAAGAAACTTTTGTGTGATTGTAATAAATTTTCACATAGTAGATTTCTCTATGGTGAGTCACGATTTTTCTTCAATATTGAAGTTTATCACGTAAAAATTCAAGTACTTGTTGTTTCTTTTAATTTTTCAATTATCTTTTGCTTATTCCTATGGTAGAAGTGAGTTTTTTTTTTTTTTTTTCCAACAATTATATGAGTAACATATGCTCTAAAAACCTTTAACCACAAAGTAATAATTTGAGATTGAATCGTCCATTAAATAATGTTTTTAAGGAGTATAAGAATAAACATAAAACAGTGAAAGCGAGCATAGCTCAATTGACATGCGAGTGTGCTAGAACTACGAGGTCTATAATTCAAATCTCTCCCATAATTGTACCTAAAAAAAAGAAGAAAAAGAAGAAGAATAAGTATAAAAACAAAAGTGACAACAAGTCCTCAAGCTTAAACATAGATCCAACAGGAAAATCTAAAGAACCATCACCACAAACAAAACTAGAAAACAGATTTGATTTTATATTTTTGAAGCATGCTACAAAACACAGTTGAAATTCATGTGGATTGAAGAACCATGGATACAGAAGAAAAAAAAAAAACAAAGTGTAAGAGTATGAGCTGTGGTTCATTTGGATGAAAGTAAAGAGGACAAGAAGTGACAACAACATGTCAAGAAGAGTTTTGTGAAATTAATAAATGTGTGTGTATATATATATATATATATATTATTTTTGGATACAGCTAAAGACTTTGAAAGCTCACTGTGGGCTCATCAGATTGATGTTTGTCTCTGCATTTTCAGCCACTCATAATAAACCAAAAACCCATTACTTTTTTCTGAACCATTTTCTAGTTTTCTTGGGAAAGAAAGAAATAATGTAAGTGCAAAATCGAATATATGTAATTTTCAACTCTCAAATTTGCTTCTAAATTAATACAAAAGTGAGATTATTCCTCAACCCTATTGACCATAAGAAAGGAAAACATAAAGGTTTAAAAGCATGCTTGATTTGACTTTTATTTATCTCTTCTTTTTTCGAGAATATTATTTTAATAAAATGTTATGACTCAGCAATCAAATTTAAAACTCAATCAAATTATCTCATTGAAAAGCGACTAAATATACATCTACGATTATAAATTGTATATTCATTTTGTAGGTTAGTTCTACATAATAAAGCTTTGAATAATGAAAGATTCAATTATTATTTTTTTTATTTTTTATTTTTTAAGATTAAGTATGGAATGATTTTTGTGCATATACCACAATTAATTTTGAATGAATGCTTATTCTATAAACAAGTATGGAAGAACTTGGAAGAAATGTGTTTGATTGAAGAGAATTTGTGCAAGTGAAATTTTAACTATTTTTTAGAATTTTTAAAACGAATTCTAATTAAAGTTGTTTTCAAATATAGCAAAATGAGCATATTTATTTACAAATAGAGTAAAATGTCGTTGTTCATCAATAATATACACTGATAGACTACTATCATTTATCATTGTAGATTAATGATAGACGTCTATCAGTGTCTACCACTGTTTATCACACATATATAGATAATGATATTTTGGTATAGTTAAAAATATTTCCAACAATTTTGTCATTTACACAATTATCCTTCTTAGAATTGTGGGTGTCAAATATTAATTTTGAATGAAAAATCACATATTCCTCTCCCAAAAATCATACCAACTTAAAGAAAAAGAGTGTGTTTTAGTCAAAAGGAAAAGGGGGTCTAGAGGCTAGAGAGACAAACTTTCTAACTTGGGAGTTTTGCTTTTTATTTATTATTATTCTGCTTAATGTCTTAGTAAGAAAGGAATTTAAAAGGAAGGAGAAGTACAAGTACAAGTGTGTGTGTGTGTGTGTGTGTATACCCTCACTGTTATTGACAGCCATTGAAGTATGGGGAAAAGCTAGCTGATGAGTGTAAGAATATATTCTTCCTAAAAACCTAATGAATGTCACATCATCCAACTCTTATCTTTTCTAAAATGAATGAAAGATGTAAAGTGAATGCATACTTTATTTGCACAATTAGGTTCCTTTCTTCAATGTTTGTTTAAAATGTTTAATGTGGCCGCTTCAAGGTTGGATCTCCCATCCTTATACTTATCATATTAAAATAATAATAATATATAAATAAAAAATTATTTTAAATGACAAAACTGCTTAAAATATTTATAAATACTAACAAAATATCATAGTCTAAAAAATAATCTTTAAACTTCTAAAATGAGTTCAATAATACTCTTACTTTTAGTGTTTTATGTCAAAAATATCCCTGAATTTTCAAAACTTTCAAAAATACTCTTAAAACCGAAAAAAGTTAAAAAAATACCATTAATGTTACATGAACAGAAACGGTTAATACTGTCTTACTTCTCTATTTTTCCTATTTTTTCTCTCCTCTATTCTACAATACCCTCTTACTCCCCTTTTTGTTATCTATTCACATTTATTTATCTAAATGAAAAAATAAACTACACACTTCAATTAAGGTATGAACTATAATAAGAAGAATAGAATAATGGACGCACCAATGAATTTTAGGACTTAAATGTTTTAATAAAGTTGTACATTTAGTAGTTTGAGTGTGTGTTAATAGCAACATACATTTTCTTTTATTTGACTATTTATTATTTTGGTATGTCTTAAGGGGAGGTTTCGTGGGATTTTATATTTAGCTTAAAATTTTGGCTTTTATTTTGATTGGTGTAAGATTGAAAAAATAGAAGAAAAATGAGAGTATCTATATGGAAAAAAAAAAAGAAAAAAAGAAAAAAAAAAAGAAAGAGGATATCTATATAATTTATTTTAAAATTGGTTCTTTTTTAACTTAAGAAAACTTGAACAAATTGATTTTCATACTAACAGTAGGAATGTTTTTAAACTTTTAATTTTTTTGAAATTTTAAGACTTATTTTTTCAACAAGATATCAATGGTTTATGCTCATATACTAACGGTGAGGATTTTTTTTTTTTTTTTAGTATTTTTTAACTCTTTTTATTAGTTTGAGAGTATTTTTAAAACTTTTGAAAGTTCATAGATATTTTTGACACAATGTATAAAGTTCAATGGCATTTTTTTTTTTTTTTTTTATGATTTAGCCTAATTTTTTTAAAATCTTAAACGCTCTTATTATTAATTGAGTAATACTACATCCAATTTTATAAAAAATAAATTTAATTTCTTTTTTAAAAAAGGAAAAAGTGTGACAGGTGACAATCTGATATTAGACTATTGAGAGAGCGACACAAAAATGGGCGTAGTCTATAATGCAACTACGTATTTTATATATATATTTATTGTTTGTTTGTTAATTGGATAGAAAAGCTACAATACGGTAATCTTTTTTTTCCTGCACAATATTTTCGTTTGACTTGGACAATATCAACATAAGGAAAGTATTTTATATTTATTTAATTACACTAATTTTTTCCTCTACAAACTTTTAAAGATGTCAAATATTGTGGCTGTGATCAAAGTTTAGGTTACACAAGTTTGACACCTAATTATTTGAGCCACAATATTTGACATCTTATCAAAAGTTTGTAGGAAGAGCATTAGTTTTTCTCAAAAAAAAAAAAAAAAAAAAAAAAAAAGCATTAGTTTAGTTACACAATTTCCTATAATTGCTAAGCTAACGAATGGTAGATTAATTATTAAAAAACAAATACAGAAAATAAATATATAGAGAAACAAATGATGACATTAGGTTTGTCTTTGTGTCTCCAAGTTTTCTTTTTCTTAAATTAAAATAGATAATCACTAGACATTGGCTGTTAGCAAATTGTAATCAAAAAAGAAAATTAAGAAAATGATTAGGTCCACAATATTGACTTTTGTTCACAAAATTCATGGAACCTTCACAAACCAAGCACATGGGGACTTAGAAGAAAAAAAAAAAAAAAAAAAAAAACTACATATTTATAGACTAATCGCAGCAAGAGAGTCACAACTTTTGAGGAAAAATGTATCTTTCGTATAAGGTTGTACTATTTACTAAAAATAAAAAAAATAAAAAAAAAAAAAAAAGAACGGATTTCTGTTTTTAAAACAATAAATTTATTCATAATTTTCTCACCATTTTAACTTTGAAATTTCAAATTATTTTTATAAAAAATGTAAGATATTCTTGTTAAAATACAAAATGAGAATTGATGCGAAAATAAAGTGTGAGACAAGAAAATGTTTTGACATTATTTACCTTTCAATTTTATATAAATAAGTTGAGATTGTTATAATGAAATGGAAAATAAAGAAAACAAAAAATTCAATTGGATACCAAACGTAGCTGTTTTTTAAAATCTAAAAACTAAAAACAAAAAACCAAAAATCAATTGGTTACCAAACGACTCCTTAGGTCTCGTTTGATAATTATTTGGTTTTTAGTTTTTTTTTTAAAAATTAAGCCTATTTTCTTTTTTAATTTCTTGCCATAAGTTTTCATCTTTATTGGGTAGAAGAGTTGAATCCTTAACAAAATTTCAAAAACAAAAACTTGTTTACAAAACTACTTTTTTTTCTTCGAAATTTGGTTTGATTTTTTAAAACATTAGTAGAAAATAAATAACAAAGCAAAGAATTTATAGGTAAAATGAGTATTTATAGGCTTAATTTTCAAAAAATAGAAAATAAAAAATCAAATAGTTATCAAATGGGACTTTGATTTGAATTTTAAAAACAATAATCTTAAAATGTAGCTTACAAAGTATTTCAAACAAGTAAGCAAAAGTAATATTTATATACTTAATTTTCCAAAACCAAGAATCAAAGCTCCGTTTACTGATGAGCACTTTTAGTGTTAACCGCAAGTGTATGGGTCAAGTTATAATATAAAACGGTTAAGTCCGAATATCGTTCCACTGGAGATCCAATTGGGAAGGTTTAAGTTACTCAGCTATTCTAGAATTGAATCAATTTTATTTGAGGATTGAAATTGAATATTATAAGTTATGGAAAAATACAAATCAAATAAGGAAAGTATCAAAGGGAGAAACACAAGAGTCAAAGAGAGTTCTAGGGTAATGAATCCTTGTTTATTTCATCATACAATATTATAGATTTCATGGATTTTATTGCAATTCATATGCCTAAGTCTAGAAACTTAATTCCAAGTTATTTTCTCTAAAAAACAAACCTTTCTCATGCAACTTGATTGATTATTAATCTCTTAAAACCAACACAAAATTACATGACATTAAAAATAGTCTTTAGCAACTTTTATTGTCAACCTAACTACTCTCGTGATAGATTAACAATAATTCATTGTTATAGATCAAGTTAAACATACAATCTCTCAATCATACATCTAACCTAACATGTGAAGATAGCCAATCCACAAGAATTAAACACAATAACAATGAAAAGCATAATCATTCCAACAAAACCATGAGTCTACAAAATTAACATGAATTCATAAATAATTCATCAAAACCCTAAAACTAAGAGTTTAGCCACTCATAGCTGAAGCAACATGTTTAAGATAAATAAACAAAGAAAGAGTGTAAAGAAAGGGAAACTCTACTGAAAAGAAGCTCTTGATTGAAGTAGCACCGTCTCGATCTCCTTGGCTCTCACGTTGGACTTCGAAGGGCACCAAGACTATTTCGAACTCTTTTCCTCTTCCTTGCAACTAACTCACTCTTTGAACTCTCACTTAATTTTCTCCTTTTTGTATCTCTTTAGGTCTGCAACTTCCTTGCTTTGCCTTGATTTTTCTTGATGATTTCTTGATGAATTGGACTGCTGGAAACCCCCAAATTTATAGAGTTTGGCCGCCCAAAATTTTCCAAAAATATAGATTTTTCAATTAAGGAAAGTTGGCGCCGCGGCGCTAGGGCTGCATCCGAAAAAGTTTGCTCGCGGGTTTTAGCGCCGCGGCAGCGCTGTCCAAGCGTCGCAGCGCTAAAATGCGTTTCAGAAATATTGCTCTCGGGTTTTAGCGCCGCGACGCTGGCATGCATTCAACAAGGATGCGTCGAGGCAGCGCCATCCTGGCGCCGCGATGCTACTCTGCGTCCAGAACTATGCGTTGATGTTTCAGCGCCGCGGTAGCACCGTCTTGGCGCCGCGGCGCTATCCCCAAAATTTGCACTTTTTGGTTTTTCAACTCTTTTTCGCCATATTCTTGCTCGGTTTTGATCTTTTAATCATTTCTTCTAATTTTCCTAGTTTTCACCTGAAAATCACTAGCAAACAAGTGAAATCTAATATAAACTCCCTTAGTTTGAGAGAATAGAAAGCACTTTTTAAGTGCTTATCATTTACACCTTTAAACGTTTGGTAACTATTTAGTTTTTTGTGTTTTAATTTTTTTTTTAAAATTAAGCCTACATACACCCCTCAAACACCCTTTACATGTAAATTTGTTACTTTGTTATATACTTTCTATCATTGTTTTAAAAAACTAAGCCAAGTTTTGGAAACTAAAAAAAATCATTTTAAAAGCTTGATTTTGTTTTTAAAAATTGGTTAAGAATTCAAACATTTTACTAAAAAAAAATAAAAACCATATAAAAAATTGGGAGGAAGTGAATTTAATTTTTAAAATAAAAAATTAAAAACTAAATAATTATCAAACTAACTATTAAATGTTTTTTTTTCTTTTCTTTTCTCCTAGGGGATCATGTAGGTGGAAATAGATTTTAGATAAATGACAAATCAATGAGACATTTCACCCACTAAACCAAACAAGACCTACCAACCAAAATTTTGATGTAGCTTATCAATTTAAAGTGATTGATTTTTCTTCTCTTTTTGCCTTTATAAGCAACTTCCATTGTATCTTTAATTAGCATAACACTTTCACATCTTTCATTAGGTGACAAATATTTGGCAGCCTTCTAATCATGAAGGAAAAATATAACATGTTTATAAATCCCTTCTTCTAGCATTAAAATATACCTTTCCATGACACATTAAAAAATTAAAAAATAGGACTTAAGTATTTTAGGGCCATGTACTTTACCTTTTAATTTCTACGTACATAACGGTATATGATATATACAAAATAATAATAATAATAATAATAATAATAATAATAATAATAATAATAATGATAATGATAATGATATATGATATTGTCTACTTTTTAACATAAGTTAAGAGTAAGGTTATTCTCAAATATAGCAAAATGAATTAAAGTATTTTTAAATATAACAAAATGTAAATGTGTATCAGTGATAGACATCTTTCAGTGTCTAGTTATATTTTGTTATATTTTTAAATATTTTGGCTCATTTTGCTATATTTGAAAACAACTCAATTTTAATTATTTTGCTTTTGGGGTGTGTTTAGAATACATTTTCAAGTGTTTAATTTAAAAAATACGTTATTTTGAAAGAAATACAAATGTTTAGTAGCCACTCAAAATAGACTTTAAAAGCCACAGATGTTTTTATTTTAAACAATTCTTATAAAAAGTGTTTAAATAAAAATGAATTTTTAAAAAACATTTATTTTTTTAAATTAATCCAAACAGGTGTTAGTTTCATCATGCACCTATAAATTTCCATTTTCTTAGTCATTCTAGTACTTTAGTTGGAGTTCAAACATCAATAACAATATTTTTATAAATGTAATCGAGACGTGGTAGTATTGAAAACTAAGACCCCGTTTGGTAACCGTTTCGTTTTTTGGTTTTGGTTTTTAAAAATTAAGTCTATTTACTCCACATTTCTTGCAATGATTTATATCTTTCTTAAGTACAATGGTTGACGTGTTAGCCAAATTCCAAAAATAAAAAAAAAATTAAAAGCTATTTCTTTTTAGTTTACAAAACTTGGCTTGATTTTTTAAACCATTGGTAAAAAAATAAACAACAAATGGAGAAATTTGGAGGTGGAAGTAGTATCTATAGTCTTAATTTTCAAAAATAAAAACAAAAAATGAAATAAGTACCAAACGGGACTTAAATTATTTAGGCATCGTAGAGACCATTTAATTTTTAATTTTTTATATTTAAAAATTGTTCTTTATTTTTCTCAAGGTAAATGTTTGAACTTTTAGCCAATTTCAAAAGAATAATAATAATATAATGAAAACTACTGCTTTTTTTAAACATTCATAAACGACAAATAACAATAGATGGAAGTGATGTTTACAGGCTTAAGTGAATTAGCGGAAAATATGCATGGTTGATCAATCCAAACATAAATCTAGAACATAAAAAGTTCAAATACATTCAATAAACAGAAACAATCAAGAGTAATTCAGAAATCATAGGTCCTCACACCTCGAATACAATTGAGTTTCTTCCTAATCTAAGCTACATAATTTATCTTAGCCACTAATCATCATCATTCACTTCCAAATGGCCAAGATCAGTCCCAAAGTAGCAAAAACAGGTTAGTTATAGTGGAAATGAGGAAAGAAGTTGAGAGAGGTGAAGTAAATGGGAGCATCTTTGACTTAAAAGAGGGAGGGAACCATTTATATTAGGTTGATAGCATCACAACACTCTAAGAGACCGTTATGATGTTGATCCAAAAATCCTCAGCGCCCCCAAGCTTCAAGCGACATTGCCTAATCTTTCTTCTCGAGGGTAGCGTTCGCAACGCTATGCGTAGTTAGCTACTGTCTTGTAGTGCTAGGGGCAATTTGGTCAATTTTTCTTCTATTTGGCTCGGTTGTTGAATTAGGGCCCTAAATGGTTCGTTTAAGCATGATTTTTGCTCTAACACTTGATTCTATCTTCTAAATTTTCAATACCTACAAAATAATAAAACAATAAAAATATTAAATGCTTGTACAGACCCACATTAAGTTGTGTGAGAGAACATGTTCAGGTGCTATGAATGGAATTTTTTTTCCACCAGCTAAACGGGATGGGGACGGAAAACGAGGATTCTCTGTCTCGTTTCCATTCTCTATTATTATTATTATTATTATTATTATTATTATTATTATTATTATTATTATTATTATTATTATTATTATTCTATAGTTTTCTGTTTCTAAAAATTATGCTTGTTTTGTTTCAATTGTTTAATTATGGTCTTCACATTTCTTAAAGAAACACTTGAAACCCCAACTAAATTATAAAAACTAAAATAATATTTGGAAACTATTTTTTTTTTCTTTTGAAAACTTGATTTGGTTTTTTAAAAACATTAGTAGGAAGAAGGTTGCTAAACATATTGTTTATATTCTTAATAAATTAATTTTGAAAAACCAAACAACAAATAATTGTTATCAAATAGGACTTTAGGCTTTCGGTTCATAAATTTTTTTTTTATGTCTAATAAATTAGTTCATTTTTAAAATTTTTAAATACATTAAAAAATTTATCACACAACTTTTAAAAAACATAAACTTATTAGACATGGATTGCATTTGGTTAATTTCTTTTTTTCAAATGTGTTGTATAAAATTAGTTATAGACCTATCATTTTTAAAAAGGTAAAGGCAATTATAGCATTTAAAAAAAAAAAAAAAAAAAGAATTCCTTTAGTCATCCATTGGCACCGTAGTAGTAACTAGTAATCAGTTCATTTAACCTTTTGCACTTATTGTCGATTTAAATTATTTGCACTTAGTTGATGCACTTTCAAATTTAAAAGATTGGTAAAAGAAAAAGTAGAATTATTTATTACAATAAATTAGAAGGTAATTTGAAACTTAAAACTAATAATTAAAATTTTTGATAAAGAGAGCCAAACCTCAAAACTTCTTATTACATTATTGAACTTAGAAAAAAAAGATAGATTTTAGCTCTAATTTTCTATTAAAATTTATGGCAGAATATAATTAATTCAATTTCATTCCCCTTAATTAGTGTGTGGATCAACACCATCTTTTTTTACTAATTTTCCATCATTTACCCTTTCTATCTAGATTCATATCAATTATCAGCGTATCAGAAATCAATATCACTAATCGATATAGGTAATTAGTATTAGTAATCAGTATCAGTAATTAAAGTATCGGTAATTAGTAATCATTAGAAAAGTAACATTTTTCTCTTTATCCCTTTATCCCTTATTTCTCTCTAGATTCATACTCATATCCATATTAATAATCTATATCATTAATCTATATTGATATTGATATCCATAATTAATAGGTAACATTTTTTTTTTCTTTTATCCCTTATTTCTCTCTAGATTCATACCCCATATTTTTAATAATCTATATCAATAATATGTTATTTCGATATCAATATTCATAATTAAAAAGTTAGCATTTTTTCTTTTTAGTCCTCATTTCTCTCAATATCCATACACATGCCAATTTCAATAATCTCAATTTATGACGATATCGATGTCCCTAATTAAAAAATTAACATTTTTTTCTTATCCATAATTTTTGCTACGTAATATTTAAAAAACAATAATCAAGTAATCGTTTTTGTTTTTATACATGATTTTTAGCCTTTTTTTTATTACATATTTTCGTGAATAATATTGTTCTCATATACATTATTTTTGGATTAGTTAGTTACAAACTATAATTTGAAAATAAATTGAATAATATTCCCTAATTAAATAACGTAACGATAGATTTTGTTTGAAAACTGTTGTTTTTTCTAATGTATTTATATCAAGATTATGTGTTTTCCAAATTGAAATTTGAATTAGATGGGTGTGATTTAAGATAATTACTATATATTTTTTTAATTATGCATTTTTTAATTTTAATTTAAGTAATAAGTTTTTTTAAATATAAAATTTGAATAAGTGAATAAAAAAATCTATTAATAAGTAAATAAAAATGATAAAGGGTATTTCAATTCTTAGAACATATTATTTAGTTACCACATATTTTAATTAATTGGAAATATAAAAGAATATTCTGGTAATCATCTGCAATATTTCTTTACATTTCTATATGGAGTAAACAACACCAAAAGAAAGATATGCAAACACATTTTTTTTTTTTTTTTAATTGTTGATAATACATTAGAATCCACTTTTTTTTACTATACATAATGAATACACAATAAAAAGAATTTCATCTAGGGAAAGTTTAAGTTCACAGTAATTAAAAGTAAAATTATAACACAAACATTCACCAAACTAAAATAAACTTAAAGTAAACTAAGAATAAAACTCTATTCTCTCGTCCACTTGAGTTCATCATATATAATATTTGAAAGTAGTCTTAATCTTTGCAGTAGGGATATATTAGTCCACTTCTTTAAAATAAGATATAATATTTTTTGTTTAGCCATTAAAAAAAAAATAAAAATCATTTGGTCATTTTTCAAAAACATTGTTTTGTTGTAGTCATTTATTCAGTTATCTCTATCTTTTTGTAGCTAGCTCAATTGTTTTTCGCAACCTCTTATCTCTTTTATTTTTATTTATTTATTTATTTAAAAAAAAAAAAGATGGATAGAACCGAGAATATGTATGAAATTATATATTATTGTTAAAAGAAAATTAGAGAGGGAAATGATGGTGATGATGCATGATTGATTTGCATGCATGGGAAATAGAAATAGAAGGGGTAGGTTAGGATATATGACAATCTTGAGCCATATTAGCAAGGCCAATGGGGACCCATTCTTCTTCCATCATGGGAGACATACATTTCTTCTTTGTCCTTTCCTTTTTACCCACTACCCCAATTTCTCACACATCACATTGAGAGAGAGACTTGTGAGAAAGATAGAGACTTTATGTGAGAGACTTGAAAAAGACACAATAAAGCATTAGAGAGGGGTTTTTTGAGAAAGAAAAATTATTTATTCTGTATGGCCATGCACTTTCCTCCTCAAAATCTCAAAATCTTTAGATGCATGGTAAAATTTTTAATTTTATTTTCTTTCTTTTCTAACATCTATTAATAAAAGTGTCACCCACATTGTTGTTCTACTAATGTGGAGAGGTTTTTTTTTTTTCTTTTCTTTTTTTAAATTTAACATAAACGTTATGTCAATTGAGCTAAAATAGCTGATATATATTATTGTGAGATAGACAATTATAAGAGATAGAGCAATATATTTTTACTCTTTTTAAAAGAGTGAGATAGTTTAAAAGGTTAAAAGCATTTTAACCTTGACCAAAAAGAAGTAAAATATATGAATTGGTTGTACTTAGAGGGGGAGAGAGAGTCCCATTAGGTTCTTTTTTTTTTTTTTTTTTTTAATTTTTTAATTTAAAATTTTTTGGACATTATTTTATATCTTTTGCTTTTTGATGGTTGATGGAGAGAATACGCTGCCTTGCTTTTCCTTTCTTTCTTTTACTTTCATTGTTTTTTTTCCTTTATCACTCTCCTTTTCCTTTGTCCGACCAAATTTCTTTGCCCTCAACTCTCCCTTTTCCCACATCAACCCCATTCAAAGGAAATAATCCATCGTTGTAAATAAATAATAAATAAAAGATGTTTTCAAAATAGAAAATTTGTTGAAAATAATTACAAATATAGCAAAATTTTACTTTTTATCCATGAGAGACCGCAATAAATCTAGATAGACGTCTATCACTTTACCAGATAGATACAAATAGATGTATATTTAGGTCTATTGTAGTTTATCACAGATATAAAGTGAAATTTTGTTATATTTTTAAATAGTTTGATATTTTTTCTATTTATAATAATTTTTCTAAAAAAAACACAAATATTATATTCTTTTTATGTGTTTATCATTATTATAATACAAATTTTAACTCTAGTTAAAATTCAAACTTAACCACTTCCATAAGAAGTTATTAATATTTTGACTTGATAAGCTTCATAATATTATATTCTTTTTCTTGTAATAGCTTAAGTCAAGCCATTTTATTTTCTGTTTTCTATTTTTGAAAATTAAGTACTTTATTATTTATTTTTTAAACATGTTTTATAAAACTAAACATTATTTGGAAAACGAAATAATTATAAAATGAACTTAATTTCTATGGACTTTAGATTTGGTTGGCGTTAGTTTCATTTCAATGGTTCAAAATTGTTGATACACGTGTCTTCGTAACTATTTTTACTTTTACAAATTTTAGAACATGAAAGGAGTGAGTTTTTAATGCGTAATACAAGAGAGTAAAATAATTTGCATGCTCGTCTCATTGAATATTTTTTACTACTCACCGTGATTTAGTTAACTTTTTTAGTAAAATAATTTGGAGGAGGTGATTCGAAACTTTGACTTTACGGTACAGTCAAGAATAATGCATGTTTATTTTCTAAAAATATTTAGATTGCTACAAGGAGATAGGATCTTCAAAGCCCGAAGTCAAGATACAAATTAAAATAGACAATGACAAAAACAACCCAAACACAAAAATAAAACAAACATTGAAAGTTCTTTATGTTTTGTGTGTCGTTGTTGTTGGGTCAATATTCTTAACAATAAAAAGTGATCATTTATTGACTTTAAAACATTGTCATGGGCCTTTAATTTTCAAATACCCTCCGATAAAAACTCACTTAAATACTCTTGGCATTTTTAACAATTACGTCATTAACTTTTTTTTGTAACAGTGCAAAAATGTCATTCTATATGCTTTATGGTCCAGATATTCTTGACAATGATAACTTGTCATAGTATACTTGACAATGACAGTTCATAGTTATCAACACTAGTTTATTGTTGACAATAAGATATTGTCATTAAAAAGCTACTTATGCATGTCAGTTTTTGAAAGTGTCGTCAATACTCTTACTTTGAAATGTAATACAAAACGACTGAAAGTAATTGTCATAAATATTAGTCGCGATAATTTTTACGTGTCATGGAATATCGATATTCTTATAGTGGTCGTCAATACTCTTACCTTGATTTGCGATACATGTAATACAAACAAAAATATAGTTCTTAAATCAAACAAAGAATAAAATCCAGTCAACTACAACAAAATGTAATTAAACATCTAAGTTCAACCACTTAATCCACCCTAAAAATAACACTTGTACTCATACAAAAAAATTCCGAAACGAAAAATATAAAGTAAAAGAGTATAGCATACACTCATGAAATGCATGGAAATTAAACCCTTGTATGCATCGTGATACACCATGATCTTAACCCTCAAGTATCTTTCTAGGCTACAAAAGAATGTCTCTTTAACCTTTTAGAATGAGCAAGAATCGAAATAGGAACCTTTTTCCTCTAAATTGCTTCTCAAAAATCGAATGAAGAAAACAAAACATATAGGAAATTTTAACCTAAAGTAGAGACACTGGGAGTGGCATTTCACGGTTGTCCCATAATTTGTACCAAAACCACCCTAAACATGTCTT
Organism: Citrullus mucosospermus; assembly: GCA_030954485.1. NCBI lineage: Eukaryota > Viridiplantae > Streptophyta > Magnoliopsida > Cucurbitales > Cucurbitaceae > Citrullus > Citrullus mucosospermus. Next base: position 8,233,428 of record CM062063.1, on the reverse strand, counting down.
TTTCTCATATTTTTTTTAGAATTCGTAGCATGAAAACACTATAAACAAAGAGTAGCATTAACTCTTCTTAGAATTTCTAGCTGCAACATTTCTAGATATGACTCTAATGCTCTAGATTGCTTTTTTTACTCTAAATATCCTAGATCTCGCATGAATCATCGTTTAGATCTCAATTGCTCGATTCCTATGAAATAGCAAGAAGTTAAAAACACGTGACAGTACGAAAATAGATCCACAAACCATCAATAGCTAAAGCGTAGGAGAATAGCACATTTTGTATGCTATTAGTAGTTTAACCAAAATTTTAATTGTTGTTTAAAGTGTGAGGCACACTCCAGGAGGTGGGGTTTTGATTGGAAAGATATTAGCTTTGTTTACAAGGTAAGATGAAGAAGAAACAAACACAAAATAAGAATATAAAAGAAGAAGAGAGGATTGCAAATTTTGATGACTTAGATGTTGTATAAGTCAAAGAAAGATTTCTTGAGGGACCGTCCAAACAACAAAAAGCCACCACAAATTTTCCACTTTTTTTTTTTCTTTTTTCTTTTTTTGTATGATCTTCCTCCCATTTACCTTTTCCTTTTCAGATTCTATATCTGATTTTTCTCTTTTTATTATAAAATTACAACAACACCCAACACTTTTTTCTGACCATAATACCCCTCTCCAATTTTGTCTATTCCCTTTTCTTCTATCATGCTATGACTTTATGGGAATAGTCAATCAAAGTAATGCATGCCAACAATATTTTCATTTCAAAATTATGAAACCCTTTTGGTAGTATATATTCTAATGATGGTCTAAAGCTAGGTGTTTTGTTGCTCAAGGTACACAACTCTCCCATTATGTAGGGCTTCTATGGGATATAAATATCTTGTAATTTGTACTATTTATAATTATAATTAATCTAGGTCTGGTCTTTATAACTAAGGTTAAACAATAATACTTTAATAACATCTCTAAATTATTAAATGTATAAGTCAATTGGAATCACATGAATGTTAAGAGCATATAATTCTCTCTTTTAATAACTCTCTAAATCGACTTCGATACAAGGTACATATTTTATTGGCTAGAAGCACTATTCTTATCAAAAATATATTTGAATATATGCGTGTTGCTCCCATTTTCTACTTATTTTTTAGTATATACTCTCATATATTCATTTCTATTGTTTATCGCAACTATTTCTAATAACTATATGACGTGATATGATCATAGCTAGTTTTTGTGATAGTATGAGTAAACGTGTTTGTTGATAGTGAAATTAAACAAAAACAACTTTGTAAATAACACATTTTCTCTTTACATCTTTGTTTTTATCGCAATTACAAAGACATGTCAACATGTTGTTTTATAGATGACCTAGACAAATATTTGTTTAAAAGTATGTTCTAACCTCTTGCCCTAAAGAGCAATACTTTGGTGTATCTCGAGATGCACTCATCTACTCATATTTATGCATCCCAATCCCATCCCACATAAAAAAAATAAAGTAAAATATTTTAAAAAAAATTTGTCATGTAATAAATTGTGATTGGACAATTTAATTGGGATGCATAAAAATAAGTGCAAACCGAGATGCACCTAAGTTTTTTCTCACCATAAATATTTATCCTACTTTACTTTCATATCTTTTTGCAACACATGAGATGTTTGAAGATAATGTAGCTCTATAGCTTAGCAAAGTAGCCCCACACAAAAACATGGTATTTACAAAGGACATTATTGTATTTTCACTCAACCCCATTTAAAGCATCTTCCATATATACTTAAATGTCAAGTTTTTTTTTTTTTTTTTTTTTTTGTTATTCTTCTTAGGTTCTTAGACAATTACAAATGTGTATGGAATTTCAAGACCCTCTTTTCCCCCATTAACTTTTGTTTTGAAGCTTCTTCACCCTCTCTCTTTCTCTCTCTCTTTCCCTTTTCCCCCCTCTCTTTGTATTTGTGTTTTTCAATCTATTACCACCCTCTCTCTGTTTGCTTTGTCTCTCTCTTCCTTCTAAGGTGTTTTGTTGCTGGTTCATGGATATTGAACCCTTGTGGGGTGTTGGGGGGTGGTTTATTGTCTTAAATTGCATGGCAGCTACTACACCAAAACAATCTTCTTCATCATCTCACTTTCTCTCACCAAAATCTTCCATTCTCTTTCTCTCTCTTTTCTTCTCCTTCCTCCTCCTTCTAACCCTCATTTCCTCTCCTCCTCCTTCCATGGCGGCCCACCGCCACCGTCTTCTCTCCGCCTCCTCCACCGTCTTCCATCCAACAAAATCTCGACCTCGCACCTCTCCCGCAATGGCCGGAGAGTTCGGAGCTGAAGCCCATGAAGTTCCTAGTGGTCCAAACCCTATATCCAACTAATGGAAGGAAAGGAACAAAAACAAAAAAAAGAAACATTTGCAGAGGTTTGATGTTTTTTGTGTTTGTTTCATTGTCGCTGCTGATGCTTTTTTTTTTTTTTTTTTTTTTTGGTTGGGTTATTTTAATTGTATAGCGACAAATATACTGCAGCGTTCATCTTCTTCTTTTTGTTTATCTTTTTCCCTATTTGTATGTAATAGCCTCTATTTCTTGCATATATAGAAGGTGATGGTTTGGATATTAATTATTGAATTAAACTCATATATATTAGAGATTTTTTAGAGTTTAATTTCTTGTTTTTTGTGTTTTTCATTGAGCATATACTAAACAATTAAACTTATCCTCCTTTTATTAACCTGAATATGTTTGAGTTTAGTAGTAATTTAATATGAAACTAAACGGTATGTGTATAGATTGGTTTTGGAAAATTTAAAAGTTCTTATACTGTTTGGTATTTCAATTTCTTTTGTTGATAAGTTTCGTGTATCGAATATTATTGAGTCCTTGAGAATAAATTAAGTAGCCTAGACTAATTCAGAAGGAACGTTTTGAGTTTTAGTTCAAAATTCTATAATTTTATTTTCTAAAATTGATATAATTAACTCCTGCATTTTTGTTCTTGAAGTGTATGAAGAATAAATTTATGCAAGAGTTTTAATTTCAAATCTCTACAATCTTACAATTCTACCGTTCGTTGGATCTTTAATTGATATTAAATTTTGATGTGTATTTTATTAAATTAATGGACTTCTTCAAAATGATACTAAATATTACTAAATTTAATTACTATACTCTTATTAATTGCGACTAATAGTTTATAAAATAGGTCTCATAGTTAGAATAAATATATGAGCTCTCTCAATAAGAAACAAAGTGGAAAAACATAGACTACACTTATATTTTTGTACGAACCTCATTATACAACATAACGATAATAATTCAATTTTCTCTTTAGAAAGATAGATGCAATCTAACCACCACCTCAACTATTTTAAAAAATATATTATATAACTAAAGTTCACCGTTAATCGATTAAAATGCATGGACAAAAATTCCGTCCATGTTATTTTTAAAATTTACCAGCGCTTTTTTATATCGGTAGAGACAAAAATTCGCGGAAAGTTTCCAATGCTCTTCCCTGTGAAAACATATATATGTATATGTAGGGCAGATTATAGAATAATTAGAGCATATAATATAGAAGGGGGTATTAAAATATGAAAATATTTGTAAAGAATATTATAGATTAAAGCAGTGAAGGAGAGGGGCAGCAGCACTGACATAGAGCAGAGAGAGAGGACCCTTTTGTTTTTGCCATAGAAATTATTTGTACAGCTTTGGGGACTTTGGCTTTTGTCCTCTCCCAAACACATTATCCAATAAAGTTGATTATTGATACCACAATCAATAATGTGTATAAATTTTTTTATATTTCTAGAGAGAGAAATGAGGATGTGAGAGAAACTAATGAGACCCAAATAAGCCTATGATTTGATAATAATGAGCTTATCATTTTACTGTTGTTGTTCAAAACTTGAAATCCTATTTTGGTTTTTATTGTAAGTTGTCTGCAATCATGACTTTTATCATAGTCTTACCTAATTCTTCCACATTATTTTTTTTTTTTAAAATCCTACTTTGATTTTTATTGTTTTATAATATAATTAGTGCAGTTTAAACTATAAATTTTTTTTAAGTGAATCCAATTTTAGATCACTAACCTCATTAAAATTTTGTTTTACAATTGTTAACGTATAGCTTTCAGATAAGAATTAATGAAAATTACAAATAAATAAATAAATAAATAATTAAGGATTTTAATGGATACAAATCTCTAATTTTTAAGGGTATAAAAATCTTTATGTCTTCTCGTTGTGAGCTCCTTTCTAGCCTTGTTCTTGTTTTCTCTTATGAGCTCCTCTCCACCTCTTTTTTATATTAATTTTTGTGATATCAAGATATCGAGTAGGAACATGATGGAAGTGCTAAGAATGTGTCAATTGTACCTACTAACCCCTCGAATCTCTAGTATCCTTCTCTAAAAAGAATTGATATTTGCACTTGATATTACTTAATCCAAGATAAAAGATTCAAACCTGTAATTTTTAAGAAAAATAAATTAATTAAAATTTGACTAATTAACATTTGTTCAGGTTGTAATTTTATTAGCCTAATAATTAGGCACGCATCTTTATGCTCCCACTCTCATCATCTAGTATCCACACAAAAATAAATAAATAAAATTAAAATATTAAAAAATAATAATAATAATAAGAACTTGCCACCGACAAATTAATATTGGTGTTGTCCAGAATACACGTAGGTGCGTATTTTTCATTTGATTATTGAGGTTCTATCCCTCAATTCCATCCTTATGTAAAACAGTTTTGCAAAGGATTTCTTCTTGTGTTAATGGTCCTTCACAAAGGCAAATTCTTGGCCTCAATATTTTCTCTGCTATCTTTTTTTTTGTTGGCATCTTTGGCTGAAAAAGAATGATCATATCTTCAAAGATTCTCAAAAAGCTCAAAAGCTACATTTGGGAGAATATTATAATCTCTCTTTGCCTTCTAATTCGTCTCTCTTCCTTCATTCTCCTCCGTCTATATTGCCAATTAAAACAATTATCTATTTTGACTCTATAAAATAATAGATTTTTTGTTTCGTTTTTTAATTTTTCCAATGCTTTATTGAAGTAACAAAAATAATATCTGACTTGAAATTGCCTATCTCTGATGTTATTTAACAATTAAGTAATTGAAAAATATATATAATGTCAGAATGTGATGGAGCCACTATGGATGTGTCTGTCGGTGTATTAATTGACATTTGTACTTTCAATAATTTTCCTTTAAAAAAAAACATATATATGTTATATTTATTTTCAATAATTTATAAAAGAAAATGTTTTTAAATGAAAGAACAAAATTGTGGTGTATTTGGTGGGGTTTTGTTGTGTCATTATATCCACAAAAGTGATATCCACTCAGTCAAGGTTGCATTCATTTCACCATATAAAGAATTGCAGAGAGACAAAAGAAAAACACTACTGTTACTTTTTTGTACCACTTTTTTTTTTCTTAATTTTCCTTTCTTTTTGGGTTCTAAATAATTGGATGTATTGAAAGATTTAGAAGTGGTAAACATGACATTAAAAAAAAAATTATATAGAGGGTTTTCTTTAATTAATTCAACCTTTGAATTTGGCAAAGACATTTAAAAGTTGTTTGGATTGTAATCTAATTTGATTTTGGTGTCTATTGAAGGAGGATACAATCATACACAAAGAGAGAGAAGGAAAAAAAAAAAAAAAAAACTCTCTTCCATGCACTTGTTTTTCAAAAATAAAAAATCAAATGTTCTAAATTAATTATGGAGGGTCGATGATTTTTTTTTTTTTTGGAAAGAAAAATAAAAATTTAGTATTTTTCTCCTTAAAAAGTAGTCTTTTTCACTCTCTTTCCAAGCGTTAAATATATTTTGGCAATCATAATTTCCATGTAGTAACAAAACAAGCACATGTATTTGATGGTGAACTAAACAACAATAATAATAATAATAGAAAAAATATACAGGTTTTGGGTTTAGTTTTCATTTGGTCTCTAGGTTTTTAAAATGTTACCCATTTAGTTCTTTAAATTTTGAGTTTGGTTTCAATTTAGTCTCTAGGTTTTAAAATTTACACTTTTAACTTCGATTTTTTACTAATTACTCATTTTATTGTCTTTAGTGTTAATGACTATTAATTGATTGAAAAGAACTATAAATAATTAAGTTTCACCATTTTCATCATTATTAAAATTTAATTTAAAATTTTATTCTATAATTATTTTTAATTAATTAATAAACATTAACGGTAATAACTGAAAATGAGTATTTAATGGAAAATCGAGGTTAAAAGTGTAAATTTTGAAATCTATGGATCAAAATTGAAACAAAACTCGATTGTCAAAGGTAAAATATTAACATTTTGAAACTTGGGGACTAAATTGAAACTAATCTCAAAACTTAAGGACTAAATGTGTAACATATTGAAACCTAGCTAGAAGATGAAATGAAAACTAAACCAAAAACTTAAAGGTTAATATAAAAAATAGGTTTAAATAGTTTTGAGGAATTAACAACAAAGGGTTTTGCGTTTTACAAATTTATTCAAGATAGTTGATTGAGCTTTAAAATTTTCCTATAATTTGTCATTGTTTTGGGATTTTCGTTTTCACTAGATGGTTGGAATCGACTACACCTTTCCATGTTTTTACTTTTAAATTTTGACCATTCGTGTCGGATAGGTTTCTTGTATATAGTTAGAAATAAATAAAAACAATTATTATTATTTTACTTGTGTTTATACATATATCTGGAAATATATATAAACAAAATCAGTCCATGCCATATGTTTTATAATATTTATCAAGAATTTTCTAGAGATGAATACAAAGTTAATTAAAAATGAAATAAGCAGCAAAATGAGAAAGGAAAAAAGACAATAGAAACTAATTTGGTTAAATTTAAAATACAATTAGCAATAGAAAGTGACATGTTGCTATATTTATGTGCTTCATAAGGTTGAAATTTGAATGTATATGTATGAGTTGAAATAAGAGTCTTACATAGATATAAAACGTAATAAAGTAAATTTGAGTACTTGAAGACTTATTTCATACAAAGGAATAAAAAATTAATGTAATAAATGTAAATATAAAGAAGATTGTCGATCCTCCTAGTTTTATGGGTACCCTAATTAAAAGAAAAAGAAAAACATATAATGCTAGAAGGTGCACCACAAATATAAGAAAAATATAAGAAAATGTCTACCTATAGAGGTACAAAAAGAAGAAAACAAAGTCATTAATAAAATATATAAATAAAAAAAAGAAAATTAAAAAATTAAAAAAAGGATAACTTCAACTAAGTTTAATAAATAAATCATATAAACGCAAGAGATTGATGCAGATACATCAAACATAATAAAAATGACATGAAATTGCAAAAAGGAAAAAAAAAATAAAAGAACAAAATACGAAAATAAAAGAGAGAAAGAAGAAAGAAAAGAAAAGAAAAGAAAAGAAAGAGAGATAAGTGGAAAAATGTGAGCGTCATTTAGTCTATTTATAAAGGAAATTTAGATTCAAAATTTAATTTGATTTAATCTTAAATCAAATCTCAAGATTATTATACAAAATGAGACTGTGGTTTAACCAACAAAATCCATGATTCATTCATGTGAATAATTAAAAATTTGTCAAATATTTTAGTTTAATTTACGTGTAATTTTAATTTTTTTAATGATAATTATAAGATAACCAAATTTTAAAACAATAAGATGTAAGTTTGATATATATATATATATAATCCAGGTGGATGACATAATTTTTTATATGAATGAACTATTTTTTTTAATCAAATCAAATATTAGAATTAAATATTAGAGATACTAAATTTTAAAACAATAAAATCTACGTGAATAATATATATATTGAAATCGATGTGAATGAGATAAATTATTACGTTTAATGTAAGTTTTGGAATCAAATATTAGAGATAAATTTAATTTAGGTGAATTACAGACGGATTTTTTTGAATGATTTTAAAGTAAAATTAAATTATATAACTCTATAATTGATCACTAAGTGGGGCAAATAGGAAAATTGAATGTTTCTCTCCATAGGCCCTTTTAGAGAGTAGAGATTACCTATTTAGTGGTTGATTTTTCTTCCTTTTTTTATTTTATTTTTAAATACAAAGCCAAAGATGCTGATTGGGTCTGTCAGCCCATTATTTTGGTGACACTAATTAAGCAGTGTCTCTGTTCCACCCCATTATTCTCCTTCACTTCCATCTTGAATGTGGTCGCTGCCATTGTGGAGTGTCACAGCTACCTTTGTGTGGTGGCACTATCGTTTGTCATTGTTGTCGACAAGCTGGATCACAGGTTTGAAAATTTGGAAGTTGTTTTGTTCAGTTGACCCAATTTTTATTCTTACCCATTTATGTTTCCCTTCCATTTTACTTTTGAATTCTCGTTTCTGGAAGCCAATTGTATACATAATTTCTGTATGTTGTAAAAATGGAAGAATCCTACGACACTAAGATGACAGTAAATTATGGAAATAAACTTCGTATATATACTATGCGTTACATTCACATACAATGACCAATAAGATATGTTTAATATTCAACTCCTATGTGTCGTATATATGAACTTATATATTGTATATACTATATAGTGGTACCAAGAGACTCGAGAAAAATTTAAAAACAAAAAAAAATTGGGAAAGTAGGAAAAACTAGGAAATCGACCAGAATGAACAAAAATTCGAAAAAAAACTAAGAAGATTGGGAAATTAACCTTTTAGTCCTTCGACTTTAATTACTAACGATTTGGTCCCGTACTTTTAATAATGTAATAATTTAGTCCATGAATTATAATAGTTAACAATTTTGTTCTTGCATTTTCTAATTTGTAACAAGTTAGTCTCTATCATGAAAATTTTTCATCGAAATTAAGTGTCAATTTTTATTACATAATTACTTAGTCTTTATCATTTATAATAAAATTTGATTCTCGATGGTTTATATCAATCTACATATGTAAGAAATTTCATTAAATCATGCTAATATTTTTTTACATTAGGGACTAAATTGTTACAAATTGTAAAGTACATGGACTAAATAATTAACTATTAAAGTTTAGAAACTAAATTGTTACACATTTGAAAGTATTGAATTATTACCAATTAAAGTTCAATGACTAAACGGTTACAAAGTTAAAGGACCTAAAATGTTTTTTAACTAAGAAACCACATGCTATAAAATGCAATCCACCGAATTTTTAAATATAGCAAAATGTCACCGTCTATCAGTGATAGACAGTGTGATAGATGATAGTAATTTATTCGTGTCTATTACTATCTATTATTAATAGACAATAATATTTTACTATATTTATAAATATTTTAGCTGATTTTGTTATATTTGAAACAAAACACTAATTAATATATATATATATATATATATATATATATATATATTAATTAATTAATTAATTGATTGATTGAGTATATGAAAATTTAGTTCAAAGATTATCCACCTTGAGCCCGACTTGTGGAATCTACTTTTTCTTTTCTTCTATTATCTCTTTTAGTTTTATTCCTTTGTACTCACAAATAATAATAATCATAGAGACAATAACACTCAAATTATGTTCACAATGATATGATATCGACCATTCTAAACATAAATTTTCATGACTTTATTTTATATTTCATTGAAAAGGTCTCACATCATTGGAGATAGTTATCTTCCCTTATAAATCTATGATTATCCTCATATTGAGCCAATATGAGACTTTGATCACATTGCCAATAAATAATAATCAAAATAATAATATACTAATAAACTTATTTCATGTCAATATATTCGTAGTTCAACTGGCATAAAACTTATACTACTGTCTTCGAAAGTCAGATGTTTGATTCTCCAACTTACGTATGGAAAAAAAAAAATTTGACAAATTTAATAAACTATTCATACCCCCTCAACATATAACAAATTTTCATGTTCTCTCCAACAAATAACATATGGTCCACGTTGCTAAGGTTGCGAAATAAGTGACAACTTCATAAAAGACACATCTTGAATTATTTGACTAATGAAAAATAAATTAACAAAGAAAAGTTGACCTCAACACAAAGTGGAACCGCATGTTGTATACATAATAGTTCAAAGCAACCTCAACCAAATGGATTATGTACCTATATGTCGCATAATTTATATATTTTTCAATATCCAATTCTAAATTAAGTGTTGATAATATAATTGATTTTACCTATATAATATTCATCTTACATTAAGAAAGCATAATGCCAAGTGTGTAACTAATTTTCAATAATAGGTCAAAGAAAGCATGGATCAACAGTCATATAATATATGTTAGTGATAAGAAAGTCTAGAGTTTGAATCTCCTACCTTTATTATATTAAAAAAAAAAATGAAAATAATAGTATGTAATTAAGAACGGTAAAGTTTGTAGGATTTTCAAGTATTGATAATCAAATTACAATTTTGGGCAAACTAAGCTACTTTGTATGTACTTAGCAAGGTTTAAAAAGTGAGTGTGGATGGGAATCACGAAGTTTTAATTTTAGGAAAATGACGATGGAAACATCACTAAAATATGATGTTGAATATTTATGAAAAAATAATAAAAAGAAAAAGAAAAGGTCAATAAATAAAGATTTTACATCTTATTTAGAACCATGCTTATTATTTAGACTGTAAGTGAGCGTTTTTATTACTTTTTCTCTACGTGATTTAATTGATTTAATTCTTATGTCGTTAAACTCATGGATAAGTAGCGGATTCAGAAAGTTTGTTTAGGAAGTTTTACTTAAAATTTGATAAAAAGTAATTTGTAAGTAATGATGACATGTATTTCACTCACTCCAATATATTAAACTAAAGAAAAGATAAGATAAGGTTAAAATTTACATATTTATACCCTATAGTTTTGACTTTTGATATAATTTCGATCGGTATCCAATTAATTTGAGATTTATTTTAATTTAGTTTCTATAGTCATAAAATTTTCAATTTGGTTTCTATATTTTAATCAAACTTCATCGATATTCATTATTATATTAATACATTTTTCACCGGACAAATGAGTACTTTGATTAAAGCTTTGACTAGGTAGCCCAAAGAGCAACCAAGGATAAAACATCTTCATGAGCCTATCTAAAAGGCGTGCTTGTATCTTTCAGTCCAACTATTCTAAAGGATAGTGACCATGATTTTTTTGGACAAAAGGAACCAAGAAACAACCAACCAAAAAACCACTTCCTCAACTCCTCATCATGGATGAGAGGGAGAATACAAGCAGGAACGACACATCTTCAAAAAACAAAGAACAACCTTAAGAGGATGCTAAAGTTGCAAGTTTTATTCTCTGTCTATGAGGATGTAACAAAGAAGGGAGATATTAACAAGTTAACAACAATAAAAGCAAAGGAAATTCTTTGATTTTGTATTCACGGAGCAAATAACTTTGCAAATAGAGTCAATATAAGTTGTGTGATTTAGATTGATGTCTAAAAGACTGTAGTACTACAAAAGTGATAAAGCAACATTGCAATGAAGAAAAAGATGGTATATACCGTCACATTTACTAGTACATAACATAAATACTATTACATAATACAAAGAGCATTTGCAATTCCAATGTGTAGCACTTTTAAGATTAATAATTAAATGTATAGCAACATTTTTAAAGAATTGTAGATGTAGTAAAATCGATCAGTGATAGACTTCTGTCGACGATATAGACTATCAATGATAGCTCTACGAGAGTTGGATCTAAATTTTGTTATATTTACGAATTATTTTGCATTGCTACATCTATCAATACTTTGAGTCAGCTGATTGCTATATTTGCAACTGTGCCCTAACATACAGACCAAAAAAACTAAACTGAAACATAATTTTTCCTAACTTGAAAATTTATCTTAGACTAAAAGGTCCGAGATTCGAATCTACTCATCTAAACAAATATAAATTAATTAACTATAGATGTAAAGGGAGGGGCTAAAAAGTATGTGAGTTTGGGGAAAAAGTGAAACAATGGGTAAGAAGCAAAGTATACAATTTAATGAAGAGATAAGTATGATAGTGAAAGAAACACAACATTTAACCTAAAAAAGAGTGATGAAGGGAAGAAAATGTTTGGAAATTGAAGATATATACTTAAACAAAAGGCAACAACATCATCCTCCACAATTAAACATCACCCTGAAATGCCTCACACGTCTGATCTCTATTTCTCTTTCCTCTGTTTGTGAGTTGTTTATGTTTCTTTTTTTAACTCTCATTTCCCCATACTACGCGGAAAATCCAAACACTCAAAAAAAGAGAATTAATAAACAATAATCCAATTTTATTTTCTGTTTCTTTTGCTCTTTTTCTCCCCCTTCCTTATTCCTAACTTCCTCATTCAAACCTCTTTCTGGTTTTCATTTTCCTCTCTGGGAGGGTCCCCTCCTCCCCTCTCTCTTCTATCTCTTTCTCTTAATTTAATTACAAATTTCCATCATCTTTCTCTCTCTCTCTCTCTCTCTCTCTCTCTTTCTTCTCTTCTTCAAACCCTACATTTTATTTTATTTTTTTATATTTATTTTTGCAGTTCATCAATTGGTGATTGATTGTGTTCTTAAACCTAAGGAGCCATATTCTTTTAGCAATTTCCTGAGGAATTTTCTTTCATTTTCATACTCGCAAGAGAGATAGATAAAACCCCCATTTGGGTTTTTATTTTTTAATTTTTAAATTTATTTTTTTGAGATTGTGGGGATATTATTATATTGTTGATAGAAAGCCACAAAAAGTTGGTGAAAAAAAAAAAAGAAAAAGAAAAGAAAAGAGAAATGAGTTGCTTTCCATGTTTTTCATCTCATGGGAAAGCAGCAAGAAGAACAAAGAGTGGTAGAAAGGAACAGTCTGTTTCGTCGCATTCTCGTAGTCATAAACAACAACAACAACCGCCGCCGCCGCAACAACAACATCATCCGGCTCCTCCTCCTCCACGTCCTACGCCTACAGGTTCCATTTTTCATTTTTCTCTCTTTTTTCTCTTTTGAATTTTCGTGTTATTTTTAAATTTAGAAATAGGGTAGGGTTAGAGATCGAAAATCTTGACGAGGACGGGAATAAGAAAACCATCCCAACACAACCTCATTTATGAGAATAAAGTTAAGAGATTGAAATCTCAACCGAGACAAGAGATATGGTAGAAACATCTTCAAACTCAACTCCATGATTGTAGGTCATATTATAAATTTAGGCTATAACCATTCAAAAATTTTAGATTTACATTTTATTTTGATACTAACTTGTTCCATATTAGTTGTTGTTACTGTTTAATTGAGGATTTTTTTTAGTACAATAGGAATAGAGGATTTAAACAATATTGATTTCTACAACTTGATATATTCAAATTGAGTTATACTCGTTTTGGCTTGTAAGGCTTAACCATATTCAAAAAAAAATATATATCAATTTAAAAATTTTCATTTGCCTTTTTTTAAGGCTTAAATACTAAAAAGATCCCTGTACTTTTTGTTTTCGTCCATTTTAATCTCTGTACTTTTGGTTTTTGTTCATTTTGGTATTTGAATTTTCAAAAAAGTACCATTTGATCTCTTAAAAATGAAAATAGAGAGGCCAAAATAGTCACTTTTTTAAAAATACAAAACTCAAAATGAACTAAAGCTGAAAATGGAACCAAAATGAACTAAAGTTAAAAATATATGAACCAAAATGAATATTCTAAAAGTATGAGGACCAAAATAAACAAAAACTAAAAATACAGGGACTGAAATAGTATTTCACAATTTTTATTTATTAACTATTTTATTCTCTAATGCAAACATTGAGTTAGACCCCGTCTTGATAGTCAACATCAACGTGTCACATTAATGAAATAATTAACTAGCAAATAAAAAATCATAATCGAAAAGTTGAAGCAAGAAATAGATACATATTTATTCAACTTCTAAAAATCACTTCTAAGTTGATTGTTAGTAAAATTATCATCTATGGTGTGTATTTTAATTTGCAATAAATGAACAGACATTCCAAAGGGAAATCAGGTTCAAAAGGAAGCAGAGAAAGAGAAAGAGAAAGAGAATGAGATTATTGGGGAAAAGAATAACATTGCAGCACAAACCTTCACCTTCAGAGAATTGGCCACTGCTACAAAGAATTTCCGTCAAGAATGTCTCATTGGTGAAGGAGGGTTTGGGAGAGTTTACAAAGGAAAACTCGATAAAACTAATCAGGTAACGACTACGTTCACCCGTCACCTGGTTTCTTTAGATTCCTTTGATAACCATATTGTTGTTTTTTCAAAGTAACTTTTTATGTCAACTTTAACAATAACATAAAATTTTTCTTGTTTAAAATTTTGGTTTAATGTCATTATAACTCACAATTAACTACAGTATTACTATTTCAAATCTCTTTTTTTTTGTTACCGTGTTTACTATATTTTACTCATCCTCTCTTAACCTCATTGCACTCAAACTAAAATAATATACACCTAGACATAGACTATTATAACCTATACAAAAATAGTATGCACCTCAAACACAAACTATTATAACCTATAGACTATAATAGCCACAAACTAAAATAACACATATATAAATGACAAAATAGTTATGAAACAAAGACTGGCGAGTATTGAAATGTAATTTTGTAGATAACACTAATGAATGTGTGACATGTCACAGGTTGTAGCAGTGAAGCAGCTTGACAGAAATGGATTGCAAGGGAACAGAGAGTTTCTTGTGGAAGTTTTGATGCTAAGCCTTTTACACCATCAAAACCTTGTCAATCTCATTGGCTATTGTGCAGATGGTGATCAAAGACTGTTGGTCTATGAGTACATGCCTTTAGGATCTCTGGAAGATCATCTACTTGGTAAATATCTAAAACATAACTCTTATCAAATCGGTCCTAAACTTTTCACATTTTTACACTAATTTATTAAAAATCCCTTTGGCTTCAAATATTTTTTGACCTATTTTTCTCGATATTGTTACTTCAATTACTCCATTTTGCTCAGTTTTTGCAAAAACAAACAAATATGCATGTGAAATTAGTCAACTAATTATCAAAATCTCGATGGAAGTTTCGAGCGAATAAACATCGACTCATCAAATTGTGTTTGTGTTTTTGATTTGGTATTGTAGATCTTCCATATGGAAGGAAGGCATTGGATTGGGGAACAAGGATGAAAGTAGGGTTGGGAGCAGCAAAAGGGCTAGAATACTTGCATAACAAAGCCAACCCACCAGTGATATATAGAGACTTGAAATCATCAAACATACTATTGGACGGTGATTACAATGCAAAGCTGTCAGATTTTGGACTTGCAAAGCTTGGTCCTGTTGGAGACAAGTCCCATGTTTCCTCCAGAGTTATGGGAACCTATGGATATTGTGCTCCTGAGTATCAAAGAACTGGTCAACTTACTCTCAAATCTGATGTCTATAGCTTTGGCGTCGTTTTGTTGGAACTCATCACTGGCAAGAGAGTCATCGACAACACTCGTCCAGCTAAACAACAAAATTTGGTCACTTGGGTGAGTCTACTTTCTTTTGTTCCTATCTTATACTCTTAACCAAACGTTGACATAACATGTTTCATAGAAGGAACGCTAAAAATAGAAATCTAGAGAGGAAAAAACTAATTTAAGTACAGCCAGATTGCACCTATCTCTTGTATAGTCCATGCTGCACCATTAAAAGAAGAGGAGCAAGGAACTTAGGCTGCACCTAAATAGTATTCCTAATCCGTCAACTTTTTTTTTTGTTTTTTTTTGAACTATATGTAGGCATGCCCAATATTCAAGGAACCAGCTAGATTCAAGGAGTTGGCAGATCCTCTTCTTGGTGGAGACTTTCCTATAAGGGCTCTGAACCAAGCGATCGCGGTCGCCGCCATGTGCCTCCATGAGGAAGCGACGACCCGACCGTTGATGTGCGACGTTGTCACTGCTCTCAGCTTCTTAGGAGCAGAAGCCACACAGTCGTCGAGGTCTTCGTCGTTAGGTGATGTCCCATCACCCGTTGATGATTCCAATTTGATGAATCTATCCAAACCCATCGACTATCTTCACAATGACGAAACAGCTGAGGCACGCCAACGAGCGGTCGCCGAGGCCATGGAATGGGGTTCGTCCTCCAAGCAAAATGCTGCAGCTTCGCGCCCGGGAAGTTCTTCTTCCTTGTAAATTTAATAAAAAAACACTCTCTCATTCTATATTATATATATATATATATATGCAATGTGGTATTTCCGTACGCAATTATGTGTTGTACTCCCCACAATTTTTTCTCTAGTTTGTTTTGATGGAAAATTGGAAGAAAATATTATATTGAAGAAGACGAGAGAAGGGAAAACTTAAAAGGAGATACAAAAATATGGAAAAGCTGCAAGGTAGGGTTCTGTAGGGTTTTGTGTGCTTTAAATTCTTTTATTTATCAAACCAATCACTCACCTTTCTCCTTATACATGTTGGAATCAAGATTATTCCAATTATGTAATAATATACTAATCAATAATAATAGTTATATATTTTTATTGTTACCTTCTTTTCTTAATTTAGAAACTATTTGGTGGAGGTTTTAAACTCTTTTTTATTGATATTATAATGGTTGATCCAAGTGAAACTATGCTCAAGAGATTTTTTTTGTAATTGGTATTTTATAGACTAATTGAGACCTTACACTCAAGACATAGATGCCTCATTTCATTCATTAGGTTTGTAGTGAGGCCAAACAACCTCATGGAAATTGGAGGTAATTTGAAATATAGATTTGGGAAAGAGATTCCTTGTATTATTATTTGCTTGATCTAGTTGTTTTGGCTTGATACAAAGTTTAAGATATCAATCTTATTTATATTAGGTGGCACCCCTAAATTATATGAATGATTAATCAATTAGGTCTTACATTCATCAGTTTTGTAGGGATTTTTCAAAAAGACATTTAATAGTTTTATTTGTTTCACAAGAATTTTACTTTTTAAAATCATTATCAATACATTTGTAACCCCCTCTATGGTATGTTAAATTCTTAAGATCATTGGCCAACACTGAGGATTTCTTTCAAATGTTTGTTGGTCATAGTTTGAATGAGTATGTTTTTAAGTAAAATTGATGTTCAAATAGATCGTGACATTTTGCTACATAAAATTGATGTGTGAATTATAAAGAATATTAACATTTATATTTCTTTAGCTTTGTTCTAGCTCGAGCATCGGAGAAATAATTTTCGTTATGTCTCATTTACTGCATTATCAAACACCACCAAAAGATGCACTCCACCAACCAAAATCACATCTATGTATTTGGGTGGCAATCCATGTCATGTTACTTCTTACTTGTCGTAACTCTCTTTTGATTGTCTTGCTACTCTTCAATAAGACGTAGATCTCATCTTTGTAGCACTTCTCAACTGTATATACTGCATTCCTACTCAACACCAACAATTATGTAAATAAACTGTTTTCGAGAATCTTTTGAAGGAGAAGGTTTGATTGGATCAAGAAATGAAGCAATTCTGAGAGAAGAAGAGAGAAAGATGATAAATAATCAAATTGATGTTGTTATCTTGAACTTGGCTTAGTCTCCTTCTCCATTCTTTTGGTGGTTCACAAATAGAGTTTTCACCTCATTGTTTATATATGTCTCGATAAAGAAAGATAAGAGACTCATTTGATTTAATTTTGGTTTTTTTTTTTTAACATATTTATCACAATATTTAATTTAATCAACTATTATAATTTGTAATCCTTTCGTTTCCAAAACCCTTTTTAAAACATTAATTGTACTTGAATTTATAACATTTTCCTTGCTAAGTTCTTTCAATTTAAATTGAAATACTTAATTTAACATTATTTTATGATATATATAGTGGAGTGTAGTGTTTAGGATTAATTGCATGAATTAGAATTAATTGATTTAAAATACGGTTAATGGCATAATTTGAATTAAGCAAAATTTAGAAGGGTATTTTTGTCCAAAAATATATTTAAAAAATACTACATTTTTAATATGGTATAGATAT
The DNA here is from genome assembly GCA_030954485.1 of Citrullus mucosospermus. Lineage (NCBI taxonomy): Eukaryota > Viridiplantae > Streptophyta > Magnoliopsida > Cucurbitales > Cucurbitaceae > Citrullus > Citrullus mucosospermus. Next base: position 8,215,435 of record CM062063.1, on the reverse strand, counting down.
AGATATAGCTTTTTAATATAGTATAGATATAAATATGTGATTTTATTATTATTATTTTTAATTTGATATGTGGTTTTCATTAAACACAAATTTGTAGTTGTATTTTAAATATATAATAGGCACAATTACAAATATAGCAATTAAGTTCAAAGTATTAGTATATAGGACAACATTTTTAAAAAATTACAAATTGCTACTCATTATAATTACTGTATATAATTTCCATTTCATTGAAAGCCAAAAAATTGACATTGCCAAAAATTTGAATTATTAATTACAAAAAAGTATTCTGTCCATTTTCCTGATACCATTTTTTTCGATACCGGGAAAATGGGGAGGAACTTTGTTTTTATATATAAAATTTTTATTTTAATGAAAAATTGAATTATTAAAATTAAAATTAATTATTAATTATTATAAAAATCAAGTTTCAATATAACTTTACGGGAAAATAGGAAGGTTAGAAGGAAAGGAACTAAGAGGAGAACTTACGAGGATGGTAAAGTCATAGGAAGGAAAGGAATGGAGAACTTACCAAGAAAAAAGACAAAGAGCTTCTTTTCGGGTAAGTTTGAACTTATTAGGAAGGAATTGAGCTTTCTGTCACTTTTTCTATAAAGTTCTGATTAGCACTTTACGAGAAAAGTAACAAAGAGTTATTTTCTTCCCGGTAAGTTAGAAAGGAAGTTAACACACACAAACTTAGAGTGTTTCTAAATGGGATAATTTGAAACCAAAGCTATAAGGTCCTTTTATAGTGCTTGGAGCTTTCTTGAATCTTTCCAATGCGTGGGACAACTGGTCTTCTAATATTTTGTAACATCTACACAAATGTAAGAATTGATGCGTAGACGATTTTCAAAAAAGTATTCTTACTAAAAGGTCTAAATGGATTTACTTATGACGATTTAGAAGTTTAATTGAAATATTATTTACAAGTTTAAAGAAAAAAAAACAATTAAAATATGAAAGAGAGCATCAATTGATATGCTTAAAAGATCTAGGGTTTAAATGGATATAATTACTATATATTAATAATAAAATTTAAAAACTACGATATTGTTAAAAAAAAAAAAAAATCATATATATTAACGAAGGTATTTGAAACCATTATAGAAGTAAGTTCTCCCTCTTTGTTTTTAATATGTTATTTTCTCTCCTCACTTATTTTAATCTATTTAATTTGACATATTTAACTAATTTATTTAAATAGATTACATAAAATTTAATTATAATGCTATTTTGCGTATTTAATTTTCAGCTCAATTATAAATTTATAATACAATAATAATTATTTAAAGATTTTACTTTTAAAAAAATAGTGGTTTTTAAATATAGCAAAATGAGCTAACAATTTATAAATATAGAAAAAATGTCACTGTCTATTACTCTGATAAACATCTAACAACGTCTATCATTGTAGAGTGACATTTTGCTATATTTAAAAATATTTTCAATAATTTTGTCATTTAAATCAATTATCCAAACTAATAATAATAATAATACTTTAAAGATGAAACTATACATCTTATTAGTTTTTATTCGTAAGAATCACTTTACTTTGTTCAATTAATTTCCTTTATGGATATTTTAATTATCATAATGGATCATTCAATGGAAATTATTCAGTCATTATTAATAATTAATTATATCTTTTTAATTAGAATAATTAATTATATTATTGTTTTTTAAGGAAATTAATTATATCATTGTTGAATAAGAAATTTTGGATTAATCACACATTATCACGTTATTTCTCAAATTAGTGACAAGATTACAAATGATCAGATTTGGGACAAATTAAAAATTGACACGTATCCCAAATTGAAATTGAAGATATAAGTTGGCAAATCCCAATCAACCAATGATGTCATGTGTTTTCGTCATGACTATTGAATTGAATAAAATAATTTAATTCAATTTGATACTAATATATTTGGGCTTAAGTCCAATTGAGCCAAAAAAAATATGCTTAGTTAGACCTAAATGCCAACCAAGCCTAAAATTCAATTAGTTGGGTTGAAGGGTCAGGTCCATGACCAATGAAGCCCAACCTCGCAAAGCCCACATGCAACAAAATTTTAGGCTTCATATAGTCCATAGAGAATTCTCCCAATAATTAGGAAACTCCCTAACTTCTAAAGCTTCCAAAGAGAGTCAGATGATCAAACATTAGAGATAACATAAACACATTTCTTTGTAAACTTCATGTGAACAATCATATTTTTATTTCAAAAGAATTATATTATATTTCCATATATTGTTAAAATTGTATAATTAATTGAATTTTTTTATAAAACCAATCAAATTATATGTATTTATCAAAATTTTAATTCATTAATTAATATATAACAACGTTATATAATTTATGTATTAATTAACCTCATCAAACATAGTTCAGATAGGATAGTGCCTATACCATCTACCTCAAAATTAGAGTTTCGATTTCTCACCCACATTGTTAAAAAAAGAATATAATAAAAAAATAAAAAATAAAGAAAAAACTCAATATAAATACATCATTTTGTGTCTATATAAAATTTTTTGTTTTTTTTTAGGGATTGATTCTATATAAATTTGATAGCATTCTCATGTAAAATTAAAAATAATTACCTGCGATTTCCAATAATTTTATATTTAGACATCTCATTCCTAAACATCTATTACACATGAGCATACAATATAACCTTAAATCAAAGCACCTCTTAAAATGTTTTATAAAGTTCCTATATTTTTAAAATATTAAATATATCATAGCATGTTTGTTCAATTTTTGTTATCTTCCTTTTAGGATGGCCAGTGGTTGGTCCGCCACTTTACTTTATTAAACACTTTCACCTCTTAAATTTGTAGGAAAATAACAACTTAATCCATAAATATTAATTTTCAGTGATTTAGACTCTTGTATTTTTTTAAAAATTTTATAATAATTTAATTTTTAAACTTTAATATATAACAATTTGCCCTACATATGTACATAAGTGACCGATAAAACTAATCAAGACTCAAATTTGTTTTTACGCTAAATAAACGAAGTTGTTACATAATAAAAATTGACACTTAATTTGATGAGTATTTTCATAGTATAGATTAAATTGTTACATATTTTAAAACAGTTAAACTCAATTTTTTTATGTACTAAAGCTCCCAAAGATTAATATATTATAAATTAAATTAAGATTTAAGAACTAGACAGTACGTGACGCTTTAGAAACTAAGAGTGATTTTTAACCAAAAAAATATATATTTAACTATTTTAGCATGAGAGAATTTAAATATATTTCTATCAAATAATATAGGCATGAAATCAATCACCATCCTATCTATACGTTATATCACCTAAAATATTTACTAGCTTTAAATGCTTTGAACAATAACATAGTAGACTTTTCAAAAGCTAGCATTTCAAAATGGAGAAAAATAGCATAAAAAGAAAAAGAATAATAAAAAATAAACATGTGATAGAATGGTACATCCTAGAAAGACATAGACAAATCCAAATAATGTTACGTATAATATAATTATTAATTGTGAGGTAAAAAGATTGAATCTACAAATCCATGGTACAAATTTTAAGTCTTTAAAACTAAGAAGAATGATATAAATGACCAAATTTAAATATACATTTTAAAATATGGTTTTCAAATTTTGTTTTAAAATAAATGGTTAAATGATTTTCTCAAATTTTTGAATAGGATTTGATAAAAATGTCTTTTGACAAAATAACAAATCAAAATATCAAACTTATATAGAACCATATCAAATTTAAAATTTAAAACAAAACAAACTAATCCCTTAAATTAAGGAATCGATGGTGATTTATTTTAGGCCCATTTGATAATTTTTTGTTTTTTTTTTTTTTTTGAAAATTAAAATTTTTTTTTTTACTAATGTTTTAAAAAATGAAGGTAAATTTTGAAAATTTAAAAAATAATTATTAAAAAAATGTTGACTTTTCAAGCGTTTGCATTTCAAGAAAAAAGAAAGGAAAAAAGAAAAACTAGTGGTGGAATGGTAGATTCTAGAAAGTCATAGACAATTCCAATGACTCCGCTTACTTTTCCAATTATAAAAACGCTTCCATCCCACCAATTCGTTGTCGAATTTTGCATTTTCTATCAAACGTATCGCCAATATTTCGCTACCTTTCTCAGGTTCGTTTCTCTTTTTCGATCAATTTTCTGATGCATTTCTTGTATTCTGCCTCTTGATTCGGAATTTAATTCTCTTGCTTCCTGGGTCTTCTGCAATTCATTTTGTTTTTCTTTTAAGTATTTGGAATTCTCGAGTTTGAATCCGAGTTGGGTTTTCTGCAATGGAATTCTCCTGAGCATTAATGCGGATCTTTCCTTATATTTGCCCTGTATTTTGGACTCCTTCAATTTTTGGGTCTATGGGTAATGTGCGTAAACATCTGTCTTGATGCGTTAGTTTTAAGGTGCTGTGTTTTGTGAATTGATTCATAACAGAGGATGTTGTTCCAAGATTGAGGAAGTTTTCTTGAATCCGCTATTATGGATTGAAGGCAAGAGTCCTTATGTTTTTTAAGTGATAAGGGTATGTTGCTCGAGAGGAATAAAATGATTTTGGGGGTGTGGAGAGATCTATGAATGAGGTTGGAATATTGTTAGGCTTAATATTTCTTTGTGGGTGTAGGGATCTCTTTGGCTTTTGTAATTCTTAGTTAGGCTTATTTTTGTGGGATTCGAGTAAGTTTCCTAGGCCTAACACTTCTTACGCCTATGAGGTTCTTTGTCAAGTTATCACTTTCTAAAAATTTTCAAAATTCTTGCCAAGTTGAAACCTAAAAAGGGTAGTTTTTGTTTTTTGAATTTGATGAGGAATTCAAATCTTACCTTAAGAAAGATGAAGACCCTTAAAAAAAATTGTGAGATAACAAGCTCAATTTTCATAAATTAAAAAGCAAATGGTTATGGAGTGGGATGATATTGATGCGTTTTTCTTTTTCTTGATATTGTATCTTATCTTTTGTTGTTGTGGTTTGCGTAGGTCATACGTTTCTTATTGTCGGTGATTTTGCTTCCTTAGGCAATTGAAGATAATAAGAATAACTGTTGATCGATTTTTTGAGTTATGGCTGAGGTAATGCAGGCAGACGCCTTTTAATTCTGAACAACTTCCTTTTGCAGACTTGAATTTCTTTGAACTCCTTCTTTCCCCTTTGTGCCTTATGTTGTTTGGAAGCTGATTGCTTTATGTTTTCTTTGAAATTATGAAATCTGTTGCAGGAGGGTCAGGAGGTCACTTTGAATGTTTACGACTTGAGCCAAGGTCTAGCTCGGCAACTTTCCGCTGCCTTCCTTGGGAGACCAATCGAGGCCATATGGTAAGTCTGTACTCCAAGTTTAGTACACAAATGGGTATAGCTATTTAAAGTTATAGGTTGAGGTTCTGTTGGATAACCATTTTTTTTTTCTTTTTTTGGGGTAAGTTTTCTTCTTTAAATTTTCTTCCTTTAAAAGCACATTAATATTCTAAGCAAAATATTCAAAAACTTAATCAAGTTATTAAAAACTTCTTTGTTTAGTTTCTAAAATTTGACTTGTTCAAAGATTATGTGGTAAAACAAGAAAACTATATGTAGAAGTACTGAACGTGAACTTATTTTTCCATAACAGAAAACCAAATGGTCTAAGTGGGGTCTAAATGTTTGTGCTTTGTGATGATGTGAATGGATTAGTATTTGGAATACACCTAGTTTATCTTTTTATTAGTTGTCTAAGTTGGATTTATATCTTTAAAACACGCATCATGTAGGCTTTGTTTGATTATTGTTCTGTTTTTTGTTTTGGTATTTTAAAATTGTTTTTGTTTTTTCACAGTTTCTTTCAACCTTTCCTAAGTAAACATTTAAATTCACAGCCGAGTTTCACAGACAAAAACAAACTTTTAATAAATTTTCTTTAGTTTTTTAAATGTTGCTTGGATTTTGGGAATATTCCTTAACAGTTTATAATAAAATAGAGACACTATGGGTGAAGTAGTGTTTATAAGCTCAATTATTAGAAACCAAAAATAAAAATGATATAGGTATCAAATGGGGTGGTGGCTTTTGCTATTATATTCTTCTATTATCTATCATTTTTTAGTCTTGTTCTTCTTCCCTTTTGTTTCCTACAACTATGGCTTTTATGTTGAGCAAAGAAAAGTGTGGATTTGGAATTATATCTGTTTGTTCATGCACTATGAATCACACGATAGTATATTTCTTCCTTTAAACGCAGGCAATTCCAATTCTGTTGTTTACTTTACACTTTTCATGGTGCTGAAGTTTTGGTTTTTGGGTGATCATTAGTGTAGCTTTTGGTTCTTTTATCATCATGTCATCAATTTTGGATTGCTTTTAGTACATACTGGTTGTATTATGATTCTAGGGATTGCATTTTGTTGCATATATAAATGCCCGAAACTTTGTAACAGTCATGAGATACATTTTAAAATTAAAATTGGAAGCAAAAAGGTCTCACAATGATATTAATTGTAAATGTTATTTTTTCTGACATTGTAGATTCCCCAACGCTCTAGTATTGTCTACCTTCGATTCTTGAATGAATTTCCTCAGTTCGAGTTTGTATCCATAGAAATTTGCAACTTTGCTTCTTGCAACCTTCGTTTTTGTATGGTGCCTGCGGTCCTGGGTTGAACATTGTTGAGTTAGAGCCAGTTTGGAATGATTTCTTAAGTGCTTTAATTTTTGGAGTCATTCCAAACATGCCCTTTTGCCATTTTGGTTGTCTATGTATGTAAATCTTTCCGCTAATGTATGTAAATAACTCAGTTTAGGCTTCGGCACAGTACTTCCATACAATCCTTGTTTGATAATTGATAGAAACTTATTTCAGTTAGAAATTCTTTCCTGAACCTCTTTTGGTTCAAGAGAGTTCTGTTCGGATAGGATTACTAACCTAGTATATTTTGGTCAAATTTCCAATTTCCGACAGGCACACAGGAATTGTAGTGTATGGGAATGAATATTATTTTGGTGGAGGTATTCAACATGATCTTGCTGGAAGAACTCCATATGGAAAACCGATGCGGTCCATAGATTTAGGAACGACACATGTTCCCAAGGATGTTTTCGAGATGTACTTGGAGGAAATCAGCCCTCGGTACACAGCCGAAACCTATAGTTTACTCTCACATAATTGCAACAACTTTAGCAATGAAGTTGCACAATTTTTAGTCGGGGCAACCATTCCTGATTACATTCTTGACCTCCCTAACATAGTTATGAGCAGTCCTATGGGTGCCCTCGTATGTAAGTAATTTTAACCACCTTGCTCTCACTATTCATCAATTGGGTCTAATAAATTTCGTGTTTGCTTAATGAAACATCATTTCTTCTCCAGTGCCCATGATTCAGAACCTGGAAACTACACTGAAGGCAGGTGTAGTTCCGAAAGCCCCGCAGTTCAATCCTGCTGCAGCTAGCGTCCCTAAATCATCATCGTCGGGTTCGAATAACTCTACAAGTCAGGATGATGTCAAAGCAAAGTTGGAGGAAGATGATGCCAAGCCACTTGAGAAGACAATGCCTGCAGGACCGCATAAATCGAACGCAAATGGGGTTGCCGACCCACTCGGGGATGCTCGTAGCAAGGTGCAGGAAGAGATTGGTCGGGAATTTGCGGCAATCATGGCAACAGGGACGTTGCGTGCGAGTGAAGCGGCAGCATTGGCAACAAAAAGAGTGATGCAGAAGTATGGGCATGCTACCGTATCTCAAGGGTAGTTACTATCATAGATGATCAAATTTTCATTGGATTATACGTTTGCTGAGAAGGGATGTATTATTCTTGGGTTTAAAAATGACCCAACAGCATTCAAAAGCATACGATGTCAGCTGTAAAAGGAAAACTTTGTTAGTTCAGGTGGAGTGATCTCTAAGAAAGATAAGGTCGGAACTTTTTAGAGTCCGTTTGAATTGACTTAAGACAAAAGTGTTTTACAAAAGTTCATTTTTATTTCAACGCCAGTTAAAAACTATTTTGAAATATACTTTAAAATTCAATTTTAGGAATTACTAAACACTTTTTTTTTTTAATGATTTATTTTTTAAATTAAACATTTGAAAATATATTTCAAATGTATTTTCTCTATCTTATTTCTTCTTCTAAAGAAGAATGAATGGACTATGTCGTTATTTTAGAATACTTTAGAAAGTGCAGTCATCCAAGTGATCTCTTACCATTTAAAGAAAATTTGAGATTTATGTACAGTGGAATCTTGTAGCTTAGTACATATGTGAATCTTAAAAACATTCTAGACTAAATTTGTAATTTTATGGAAAAAGTTGGAGTAGTTTAGCTAATTACTTGAGATAGAGTTTATGAAAAAAATAATAAATAATTTTTAAGTGTGTAATAGTTAATCTCTCCTTATTTATATAATTCTTAAAATTATTAAAATGCTTTTACCAATCTTCTATCTTGATTTTACCATGTTATCATGCATTATCTTCTTTGGTGATCACCATTAACAATTTACGTTGGTGAAATTTTTGGCAACAATGTCTACTAATACTTTAGACCATCATTATCAATTCAGGGAGAGATGTTATGTGGTTTGAGATTTGAATATGCATAAAAATAAAGTGCAAGAAAAGTAAATGATGTATGTGCAATCAAACGAAATATTCTAGTCTAGAGGAATGGACTTACTCAAAGTAATTTTGATCATGGTTTTAACTTCTTAGCCCAATAATGGTTCAAAGTATCAAATTAACCAATTTGATTAGATGAAAGAAATTTTAATCAATTTAACTAACCAATTTCCCCTAGGTCGATAAAACAATGTTCTTCGTTGTCGATTACAAATTACAAGTCTATCTAACTTTTTGCTTCTTAGAGATTAACCTATAATTACATGTTACATATTATATGTTTATTTAAAGAGTTGAATTGCACAATCAAACATTGGTTGTCAATTAATTGCAATAAAATGTCAATCAATATTATCAAAGTACTCTAAAAAATACAATGGGTTACTAAAAAATCCTCTAAACTAGAAAACTATAGACCTTACCTTCCCATGGTGGTGGAAAAGATAGAACCTAGCATCGTTTTTGTTTGATAATGTTGTAGATGAATAGATAGCGAAAAAATGAAGAAAACAAATGGTCATTTGCCCAAAACGACCACCCAGATCAAAAGATATGACCTAATTACCGAAGTGCAGTTTTTGTATCTACGCGAAGCAGAGTGGTGTCAAAATCGGTTTGGTCTTTTTAACCTCCATTTGACTTAATTGTTTCATTGGAACTTCAAATTGGTCCATTTTAGCTCTGTTTTCTTCCGAGTTTAACATTTTAAACACATTAGATAGTACAACGATCTCGAGTTATGCCGAGGAAGATAACACATTTCATGTGCTATCACTACCACCACTAACTTTAATGGCAACCATCATTATTTTAAATTATTAGTTTATAATACTAACTCCAGCACAACCATCATTATTTTCAAGTTATTTTTATGAAAAATGTTTAAATAAGAATATGATTTCTGAAGAAATTTCCTAGACAAAGTATTTAAAAATCAACTAAACACTAAATTTAGGAGTTGTTTCACGCATAGAATTGACTATAATAACGTGTTGTTATTATAATAGTACGTGGAGTTGTTAGGTTTTATTTAAATTTAATATTATTACTCACTGTTATTTTATCTTTTAGACATATTATTTTATTATGTCAATTATTTGAAAGATATCAAGTAAAAAATAATTCTAATTTAAGTAAAAAATAATCATCTAATTAAACACTTTGATAGGAGGTGGTTTATATAAAGATAAAACTCTAGATCGGAGGTATTTATTAGGTCAATTATATAAAGAAGGGTTCTATTGTATGGAGTTGAAACTTCAAAGAGTTGACTAGAATTACTAGTTTTGGCTTTTGAACTAGGCTTATCCCAAGAATTGGATAAGGTGGTGATCATTGACGAATAGATTTGCAATAGATTTGAGATGCAAGGAATAAATTGTTGTTTCAGATGAAGGGATTGAACTCTTTAATTATGAAATCCGGAGCTTAAGCTAACTCCATATAGAAGATAATAAAGAATTTAAGAAAGAATAAAAGGGAACCTTTAGGTCACAAGTTTGTAGAGTTAGAAAAATTTCGAGGGTATTAAAGGGACCTATGCGTTTAGCTCATGATGGGAGAAGGAAAAACGTTTGTACAAGTTTGAGTTTTGGAGAGTTTTAACCATAGAAGTGCTTAAGAGGAAATCACGTTATGAGATTTTTCTAAGTGTTGCCTTGAAAAGGAGAGATAACTATGCTTTGAAAAGGGGATCTATGAGTTGAATTCATAAGAACTTAAAGATTGAGAAAATGACTAAGCGTGGGAAGAAGAAGTGGGAAACATAGGATCAAAGGTGAGAAGTACAACTTAATTAAACTTAAAACTAAGGTTGAGCACATGCCTTGGAGGAAAGGTAGGGATTGGAAGCATGGTATAATACCCTTGGAGCATGGTTGAAGTTTTGGGCTAAGGGTTGAATAACCTATTGTAGTTGAAAGAGACAACTTAAACCAAATAATACATGTTGGACGCGTGGTCCATGTCTTGAGGAATTTTTGATTATGTGTTAGATAACTTGTAATAATTTGATTACTTTAATTTAAATCAAAACATTTTTTTTAATATTTTAGAAAAATTTTGGGACAACCCCTCAACTTTTTTTCTTCTTTTTCAAAATGGTTTAAATACAAGCAAATTCATCCCTAATATTTTAGAGTTTATGTTTTTCTATAAAAAAAAATATTTGTTTGAAATAAAGTTCGACACTATGATCCAAGACAAGAACACGTTTTTAGGGTTTATTTTTAATTTAAAAAATTTGATATTAGAAGGAAAATCAAATCATCCAATTAAATAAAAATAATAATTTTTTAATCACATTATAATATTTAGTGTAAACTAAAATCAAATCCAAAAAAGATTTTAAGGAAAAAAAAATAGAAGATATAGATATAGAAGATAAAGACAGATAAAAAGATATATAGCCTAATATATAGAACATAATCAAATCACCAATTGTCAACGTTTTTCATTTTTTCTATTAACTGTATTTGTCAAAACAAAGGGCACTTTTTTTTTTTTTCCTTCTTAAAAATTGTCAACCACAAATTATTAAAAAAAAAAAACTCTTAAATTGGACTTTTTATTTTTTTATTTATTTATTTATTTTTATTTTTTATGATTAACAAAAAATTACTGTTGGCATTAATATGAATTTAAGGGATTGTTCTTAGATTCGTAACAATTAACATCATCTTTGAATAAGGCAACGGAGTTATGATTATGAATTTGATTTGGAGAATTTGATTTTGATATTTTGGTTGGTTACCGACTTAGCGTACAGAGTAATTACAGGCTGCCATTTGATTCTAATCTGTGAATCAGAATCCCCTGTTTTCATGTTTCTCTTTCTTCACCGCCATTTCTTCTCTCTCCTCCGAATCCCCTCCCAATTCTTCCCAACATTCACCTCTCTCACCTTCTCCACAACCTTGTCAATGGCGGATTATCAGATGCTTGACGATGTGGATGCCGACGACATTCCTCACGCATTTCTCTGCTGTGTCTGCCTGTCAGTTCTCTTTCTCTCTTTTCTTTGACATTCATTTTGGGAATCAAACAATGTGTTGAATGATTTGCGATTGTTGGCTACTCGTTGTTTTATTTTAAACGTTTTCTTTTGCGATTACTTTGGAGTGAAGCTTCGTATTCTAAGCTTTAGGATCTTTTTTTTTTCTTTGATTGTAATGGTGTTCGATGTTTGGATATTTCTTTGTGCTTGTCTTGTTTTGTTTTGATGTTCTGTAGATGAGGTTAGAAATTTGAATAATCAATTATTCTTAATGGCTCCACTGCCCCGAAATTTCCGAGCTAATGATTCTTGTTTAGGGTTATCTTCGATTTGTGATGTGCCCATAAGAAGAGGCAAGGCTTTCAGGAAGGCTATCCATATCAAGCGTTGCTTTTGCTTAAAATCCCAGTTTGGGAAGCCTTGTGTTTTGATGTAAACTTGAATTTAGGGATGGTCCATAGCCTTATTTCTCGTTTGGCCCAAAGCCACCAGGTGGGTTGATAAATTACAGAATTGAACAAAATGTAATGGTCGTTGTCTTTTCACTTTGTCCAAGCATTGTTGTCAGCTATTGGATCCAAAATAACACTCAATGTAAATTGTTGAGTTGGGGTTGACTGTTTTTTTTAGTTGCTTTTTCAATAACCTTACGTCGGGGTCTCGCCGCGACTAATCTCCAGAGACATCAGTTATTTTTTTACTTGTTAAGCTCACTCAAAGGTTTACGCACTCACTGAAGTCATTGTAAACTTTAGAAACAGTTGACTTGATGTGGACTATTCTTTAGCTATTTGAAATCATTGATGACATCATAGAGTGGGACATTGCCCTTGGAATTTGTTCATGTTCAATACCATGATAAATTGTAGGAATGACTTCAAAGAACTAAAGAATGGTCAATGTCAAGTCAGCACTTTTCAAGATCTCAGTAATGATTTCAAACAAGCATGGACAAGTTTTCTTCTGATAAGCTTTTTGCACTTCTATTGCCAAATAGTGGAGGTCCTTTTCTATTGCATACTTTTTCGTACCTGAATTATGTTGGCAATTTTTATGGCAGGCGTGGTTGGAAATAAAAAAGATTATTATGTAAATAATTAACTTCTTAGAGGTGCATATCCAGTGGGACCAACGTTTAAACTGGGTTTTCCTGGATTTTGGAGTAAAGTTAATCTTTGAATTGAGCATTATGTGATCATGAGGTAATGGCTTATAGTATAATTAGAAACGAGAAACAAAAACTGGGACACTTGCACGGAGTTTTTTTTTTATCTGTTTTACTATTATTTGTCTTCATCAGTTCCTTCTTACATGTGGCTAATTTAAGTTGGTTGTGAATTGCAGGGATCTTCTCCACAAGCCGATAGTACTCTGTGAGTATAATTAGATAATGACCATAAATTCTTTTGAGAGGTGTCATCCTTTTGTTAATTTTTGGTTTCTTCTATTCCAGCTTGTGGTCATGTTTCATGTTTTTGGTGCGTGCACAAATCCATGAATGGTTTTCGTGAGTCCCACTGTCCGATCTGTAGGCGTCCATATTATCACTTTCCAACCATCTGTGAGATGCTTCACCAATTGATCATGAAGATTTATCCTGCAGCGTATAAGAAAAGGGAAAATCAAATACTAGGTGAGTTTTCTATTGTATGCTGTTATCTCTAATCTGCTAATGTCTGCAATGGCCGCAATCATGCCGGTTAAAAACAAACATCTCATGGAGATGCATATCATATGAGCTGAGGTGTAATGGCCTTAGCCGTGAATTTGTTAGGTATCTACTCCACCTGCACTTAGTAAAGCCCAAGAAAGAATATAGCAGAAAACAAGGGAAGTCAATCCTTTTTCGATGATATATTCATGTATGATTTCCACTAGTTCACAACGATATCAATGTTGCTAAGCCAAAATAACACAAAAAGATGACAATGAGAATAGAAAAGATATGAACACTCGCAAAATGCTCCAACGCTTTCGACTTTCAAGAGAGCTGGAATCCTCTCCAAACTTCCAGCTTTCAGCCAAATTCTTCTCTACCCCACACTGAAACCAAAAACCCTATAAAAAAAAACCCTCCAGGTGGCCCTCACCTGCATTGAATACAACTTCTTTCGCCTAGTTACCCACTTTTTTCCCCTGTGCATATCCTCCATTACCCCTCTAAGTATATGTGTAGAGGATGATGGTCTGTTCACTCAACGAAAAACGTGAATTATTGAGGACTCAAATGATCGATCTAGCTTATTGTAAGATGGAGGCATAAATTGTACTTGTTATCTCTACTACCTGGTGATTTACTAATTCTGTAACCTACATAACTCATGAGAGTGCAGCAACAAAATGAGCTAGGGAGTGCAATTAGTGATTGTGAAGAAATATAAACAATTGAAGAAGCATTGACCTGATGATCAATCCAGTCGAGCTGTTACTTTTTGAAGAAGAAGAAGAATATAAAACTGTAGATTGAAATAAAAATAAACACCCAGGAGTCAATGTCAGAACTCAATAATATTTGTCATCTCGACCACAGATGGAAGTGAAATGAATGTGCATAGATTTAAAATGCATACTTCTTTTTTAGCCACTTATCTATTTAATGTACCTGCTCTTCTATCTTTTTCTTGGCGAAACTGTTAGTGTCCTTGTTGAATTCCTTGATTAATTTAATCATTTATAAGATATATCTTAGCTTCCCACTCTCATATTTTTTATTATTAATTTTTTGTAATCAATGATTATAATGTTTCCTCATGAAAAAAATAATTTAGAATGTGGCTCCCAAAACCCTACTAAAAAAAACCCTATATTCATGAAAATGATATTTTCTTAATGTTGGTTCAGCAAAGGAATAATTATTCATTGTTGATTTTCTTCGAGTTTTTTGGTAGAGTTATTATAACCTTTCAGCTGATTTCTATACCTTTCTACTTTTACTGTTTTATCCATATAAATAATTTTCATTTTCAGAAGAGGAAAGGAAAATTGGCCTTTTCTCTCCACAGTTTGATTCCCTTACACGTGGCTCCCAAGCTGATATAAAAGTGGAACACTTAGAAGAATCTGCCAACGGTGAGCTGAACACAATTACAAAAAATGACAAAGTTGTTGCTGAACTAATATTAGAAGAAAATTCTGAAGTTGTTAGATCTACTTCCGTTGAAAGCCTCAATTCTCTTCAAGATCCTTGTGCTCAAAAGCCTCAAAACCAGGAGAAGATTTCAGTTGCCGATGTGCTATGTCGAGTGTGCACCCAATTGCTCTTCCGACCTGTGGTTCTTAACTGTGGCCATGGTATATACGATCTTCTTTCATCCCTGTGTGGGCTTGCATTCTATGTTATCTCCAATTATGTAGTAAAAGTATTTGTTCAATTATGGGGGCATTTCAATTTTCAACTTTAATATCATTCCCAAAATATCTGGAATTCAATGCCGAAAACAAAAAGGTTTCAATAGAACTTATTTTCTTTTGTCTACAGCATTTTGTGAGAGTTGTATCAACTCGCAAGTTGAGATACTCGAGTGTGAAGTTTGTCAGTTTCTGCAACCAAAGGGATTTCCAAATGTATGTTTGGAGCTTGATCAGTTTTTGAAGGAACAATTTCCAGAAGAATATAGCCTCCGAAGGGACTCGGTTCAACTTGAACTTGAACTAGCCAAAAGTATCAAGCATGACAATCCAACTTCCTGTACGTCTTTTTTACACTTGCTTAATTAATCATTTTTGATATTGTGGCATTTTGTGTTCTTGGATTAATCTATTTGTGTTGCTTTTAGTGTTTTCTATTCGCTTCATTCCTCTTCTCTTTTTTTATTTCTTAATTTCTAGTTCACGTATTTATTGCCCTTTTGTTTGTTCTCAGCTTATGCGAACTGAAGGTAGTTTAGCTGTCCAAACTTTGTAGTTGTTAGAGGTTGTAGGAAAATTGCTTTGCGAATCACTTTGAATAGTATGTCGTATCCATTTATTTCTGGTATTTCTATATATTCTTTGAAGTGATGGAATTTACTTTGTTTCAAAGTTTACTTGAGTTTTTAGGTCCATTTATTTGATAGCAGAGCTGTTCAACTACCACCCATGCTTTATTCATTTCTTTCATATTGGTAATTTCAGGAAAATTAGATACTGTACACATGTAGGAATTTTAAATGATCTGTGTTATTTACAATTTTATTCTTCAATCCTTTGGTAAGCATAGAAATGTACTTATAATACTAGATGGCGTATTGTTCCACTACAATATTGTAATTGATTCATTAATACAAAACTAGTCTGTATAATATCAGTTTGGTTTATTTACGTTTATTATTTGCTTCCAGGTTCCAATGAAGAGGGTAAAAAGGGAACGGATCTACCAAGATGGGGCGAAGTTGCTTCTAAAGTGCATTCTGCAGTTGGCTGTGATTCTTGTGGGGTAATTTCCTTATATTTCCACCACTCTTATCATGCTGACAATCTTCTAAAAGGCTATTTGGTGTAGTGTAAAGGATAAAAGGAGAGAAATATCTAATAATGAAATCAAATTCTTTATTATGAATCAAAAGTTATCAAGACAATCCCTCGATTTATGGAGAACTGGAAGACAAATTAATCCTAGCGCTAATTGATCAAAGAAACTAGTCCTTATCCAAATAAACTAAGGAAACTAATAGTAATCCAAGTAAACTAAGAAAAAAATTCAATAAAAAAATTATTGATCTCAATTTGCTAGATGAAAAGATACTCATCCAGAAGTAATATTACTGGATAAAATTCAGCTTTCATTCATAGATGGTTGGTGGTTAGGAGGAAAATGTTCATTTCAGAGTTGAGGACTAAGAATGGTCTACTATTGTGGAAGTTTAGATTCAACTTACCTCTTTTTTCAAAATAAGTATACACAAAGAGACATAGAAAGCCTACTTTCGACCAAAAGGGGCTTCCTTGGAATCTGGTTCCTGCAGAGGACGCTTCTTGGCTGAAAAGGCCTTCTGAGGAGGTAGGGGGTGCTCGGAAGTATTCTTGTCAAATAGCTTTAGCGGTGAATTCCATAAAAGAACTTGGTAAATGAAATATGAGTTTTGGTCTTGTTCCAATATTCATGAACACCATCTTAATTCTTACCTGTAGGAGAACTTCATTTTCTCCCAACTACTTGGTTTATGGGATTTAGATGACAAGTTTCAAGGTGTTCATTGAGGGGATTAAAAAAGTTCTTAATATTATGATATTAAGAAAACAAATAGCATTTATGGACGGGAGGAAAATTGTGGATTCACTCCTAATAGCTAATGAGGTTGTTGATGAAAGAAGAAAATTAACTACTAGGGGAATGCCGAGCTGGAAAGGATGTATATTTCTCACCATGGCTCTGTGGATGATACTATTTTATTTTGTGATACTGACAGAATCAGATAGGTAACTTGTTTTGTATGTTAACTGTTAAGGCTATATGAATATATCTTGGGCCACTTTTAGAACTGTAATGGAGCCTTTGAATGTTATTGGAATAGAACTTTGTTCTTAGTGAGTGTTTCTAATTCTAATAACCTTGGAGATGGATTTCTCTTATTTGGCATGAATTTTGTCTAATTTCAAATCCACTGCATCAATTGATATCAAAGCCCTCCAATGTTCTTAAGAAGGTAAAAAACCATGGACGGCCATCATCACTTCCATATGCATCAACCTACCATCATCGTACTCCATCTAAACATTCCCAAACCATCCAAACAAAAAATTCAAGAAAACCCACTCACTTATCCAATTCATAGCAAATGAACTTGGAAAACTTTGTAAAAGACTAGATGCTCTCTATAGAACCCTTCATGAGCTCCAACCAAATTAGTTAAACAATATACAAGGCTAGAGACACAGATTAAGCAGACGACAACTATGGAGAAGGTCGAAGATAGTGACACCTAAGAAGTTGAATAAGACAATGCTGATATAATAAACAAAGCTGTAGAATAATAAGGCATTAGGAAAGACGAGGAAGTTGAAGAAAAGGAAAATGAAGGTGATGACAATTTCGGACAAGGGCACAGCATGCTGGATGTTGCAGGAATGTTTGGAGAGGGTAACCTTCTCTGCTTCATCAAAGAGGTTTGTTTTGCTGCTGCTGTTGCAGCTTCATCGAAGGAGAATTTGCTCACCGCCACAAAGTCGTGGAAGAAGGCATTGACTGCTGCTGCCACGTTGTTGAAGAAGAGGGTGGCTGGCAGCTCCCATTGATGAGGAAAGTCAAATAGAAAGAGGGGGCAACTTTGGTGTTTTTTAATAGAAGCCCTTAAATCTAATTAAGGTTAATAAAAACCTTAATTACAATTCACATGAAGCAAGTCCACCTATTAATTTGGTTTGATATAGGTGCTATTTGGTATTTGGGTTTTCATTCTCGAAAATTAAGCTTATAGCTTATAAACATACTTCCACTTCTTTGTTATCTACTTTTTAAGAATGTTTTTAAAATTCAAGCCAAGTTGAGAACTAAAAAAATAGTTTTTGAAAGTTTGTTTTTGTTTTTGGAATTTAGTTGAGAATTTGAAAGGAAGATGAAAACCATGGAAAAGAAATTATGGAAAAAAAAGCACAATTGTCGAAAACCATAAATCAAAAACTAAATGGTCATCAAATGGAGTCTTTGTAATTTGTTTATGTTATTGCAAGGCTATAAATAGCCACTTTTAGATTTGTAATGGATTTTTTTTAATAATAATAATAATTAATTTTTTTTTAATAATAATAATTAAAATTTTTTTTTAATAATAATAATTAAATTTTTTTTTTTTAAAGGAAACCATAACATTTCATGATTAAATGAAATTATAAAACAATGAGATCCTATCCAATAGATTGCAAGAAAATATCTCTAATTAGTCATGAGAGTCTATATATTCTAATAACAAAAGTAGGGTTCAATTCACACTAATTTAGTGATAAGTAAAATAGAAGTATGAAATGATTGGATATCTTGTTCTTTTTCTGGGAAGATATGGGAGTTGCACTCCAACCAAATAGACCATAAACATGCTCGAATGAAGTTCAACCATAGGATCTTTTTCTCCTTCTTGAAGGGGTGTACACTTGAACATAAGGGGTAGAATGTCTTGTTTGAAAATTGTGATGAAGTTTTTGAATATTATTGAAATAGAACTTTATTTTTAGGGAGTGCTCTCCCAATCATAGGGATGGATTTCCCTTATTTGGAAATGGATTTGGCCCTAATATCAAATCTGGAGTTGGTCAGATCAGCTCTTATTTCTTTGTCCCTATAGTCTGAAATGTTGGCATGTTCTCCCATGAGTTTCCAATTGTTCTCTGGTCTTAAACCAAGGGTAAAACAGAGCCTAACTCAAATGCTATTTGGACATTTCCTGAGATAGGAAAGGAAAATATGTTAGTGTGCGTGCGCCATTTGTCTGGCTCGAAGTAATGATGGGCTTAATGAAAAGGAAAGGGTGCAAGTGTTCGACTTGACTTAGTTTCGTTGTTAGTATTCACTTTCCAATTATTTTTGTACTTAGTCTCCTTTTGTTAAAAAAGCCCATACTACCTTGGTTCCTAACAATACCCCACCCCTGAAAAGCCGACGTTGCGACGGCTACTCCGACGGTACTTCACTCGGCTACACCCGGTCAGAACCCTCTGCCGGTTCCACTACGGAACATCAACAACCGGCTCTGATACCATTGTTAGGTACTTAAGCACCTTAGAGAACCACACCCCAAAAACTAGCTATTGTGGTGGGAGAGCTTGGCTCTTAAGTACCACATTGGTCATCCCATTCTAACCAATGTGGGACGAAGGTAGCCCATACTACCTTGGTTCCTAACATAAAATCATTTTTGACAAGTTCAAAATAACTCTAAAAACATGTCTTTAATCACTTAAAATTAATTTAAGATTTAATTTTACACGTTAATATGTAACTTTCATCTCATTAGAATTGGTTCTGAATGATTAAAGTCATGTTTCAGATGATTTTGAAAATGACAAAAGTGATTTTAACTATTTTGGAATCACTTCCAAACATGCCCTTAGCATACCTAATAAAATAGTTGCATTTCATACACCATGG
Organism: Citrullus mucosospermus; assembly: GCA_030954485.1. Lineage (NCBI taxonomy): Eukaryota > Viridiplantae > Streptophyta > Magnoliopsida > Cucurbitales > Cucurbitaceae > Citrullus > Citrullus mucosospermus. Next base: position 8,195,758 of record CM062063.1, on the reverse strand, counting down.
ACTTGATGAATGTAGATTACTCAACAGAAGGCCTCATATAACCTATATCTGTTCTGCCTGAATTAAAAATTGGGTCCGGATATTGAAACTAGTTTGCAGATTAGAATTTGATTGCCAAGTGATTACTTTGTTACTGATAGTAGTACTCTCTTGTTATACGCTGCAGATGTATCCCATCATTGGCGATAGATACAAGTGCAAGGATTGTTTAGAGGAAGTAGGTTTCGACCTCTGTGGTGACTGCTACAATACACGTTCAAAGCGTCCTGGTCGGTTCAACCAGCAACATAGACCAGAGCACAAGTTTCAGCTCCTACGTCCTCAAATGTTTCGGAATATGAGGTTGGGGGTAGTGACAGAAATGTTAGAGGAAGGTTCTACAACCTTTATTATTGCTAATGATGAAGGTTCAGATAGCTCGGATGACATAGGTGCTATTCTCGAATTCTCTAGCGATGCTCGCGAGAGTGATGAGGACGACTCCGACGTTGATGGTAGAACTCAGACAAATGACAATAGAACTGATCAAAATTACTCTCAACCTACCTAAAAGGCAAAAATGTCTGGACTAAACATACTGACATTGTTTCGTTCGGAGTTTCCTCTGGTGTTCGGAACACGATCTCTTTCTCTAGTGTCTGGATGATCCATAAACTGAAATTTCTATGTTTGTTCCCAGGCCAGATGAAAAAAAGGGGCATAAAAAACTTCACATCTATGTACAGAAATGGGTTCCTTAATCTTCAAAATTCAGCTGATTCCTCTTGAATATGTACAGACAGTAGAGAGGCACCTGAGGCTGCTTTAGTTAAATAGCAACAGCCAACTCTTGTGGTATATATATGGTGGTGCTTCATTCACATTCATACAACATTTTCTTAGCAAACTTGGAAAGTCAGCTTTTTATTTTAGTTAGTAGTGTTCTTGCACCAAGGGTCCAACAGTTTTATCTCACTATTGATGCACAGGTAACCTGAATATTTTCCATGCTTTTAAAGTTAGATATTCTTCAGGTGATTGATTGATTATGTTGTTTGGATTAGAATCTCAATTTAGTTCCTAATATTTTAGAAGTTTCAACTTTATCCTTTATGTATTGATTTCTTCAATTAAGTTTTCATTAACATACAATTTAGTAGAAGTATTCAATTTTTTTTTTTTTTTTTTTTTAGGTAATTATAGTTAAATATTTTATTAAAATTATTCATAGTTTATAAACTACATACTTGATTTAAATCATAACATGTCATTTTAAAAAGTTGGATTATGATAAAATTCTATCTTCATTCATTTGTTTTTGTAATCAATTCAAGAATTATTACCTCTTACCTTTAATTATGTTAATTACTCAATATTCTAAGGCTCAACTATTACTGCCATTTTTAAAAAAATTAATTAGAATATTAATAATCAATAACAAAATTTTATGTTAAATGATTAAGATAACATAAAATATTAATTTTAAATGTATTAGTTGAAATTTATTAAGTTTAAATAATATATTTATATATAATAATTTAACTAATAAGGCTATATATTATTATTAATTTACTAATAATATTTTTTATATATAAAACTCATGTCTATAATAGAATTTTAAAAATTCATCTGTAACAACTAAGAATGGTAAATGTTTGTCTAAAATCTCACGACAGAACATAGCAGCGATAGTAAAAAAGACAAAATGCAAGGGAGATTGAAATAACGAAATGATGAGTGAGTAGAAGAAGTGAGAGTAATATTTGTTCCTCGAAAAACTAAAGAAAAAGTTGAAAAACAGAAAAGAAAAGAAAATTCTAGCTAAATTAGGGGTTTGATGTGTACCAAAATTTGTAGGCATTCCTCACGCATACCTATGCGAATTACAAAATGCCATAAATCCAATTCCAATTCTAACTCCTCATCATTTTCCCGCCAATTATTTCTCTTCTTCTTTCATAACATTTATCCATAGAGCCATGTGTTATTTTCACATTTACATCTTTGGCTAAAAAACATTTTTACACCTAAAACTTAGTCCCTACAAATTCACTTGATAACAATTTAGTATTTTAGTCTCCGTATCTTCAAACCCGCAACAAAATAGTTCTTAACTTTAAAAAATAACAATTTAATCCTTATACTTTAAATTTTGAGTAAATTTGATTTTCGTTGATATGTGTAAGAAATATCATTAAATTATAGTAATAATAAAAAATGAGTAATCGTTACAAATTGTAAAATACATGGATTAAATTACTACTTATTAAAGTTTAGATACTAAATTGTTACTTATTTGAAAGTACATAAACTAAATTGTTACCCACTAAAGTTTAGGAACTAAATTGCTTTCTAGAAAATTCAGGGACCAAAAATAGTTTTAAAATGGTATATTTATGCACCATTCTTTGATCTGATATAGTTCAAACGCCCAACATCTATACTCTCAAGCTCCTCAATTACTTTCCTACCAATTATTTCTCAACTAAGAATTGTTGTTTATTTTAGGATGGTAAGAAGAACAATGTTATTTAAATAATTTTGAGTTAATTGAAATTAAGTGAAAATTGTTATAATTCAATAAATTGAGTCACTTGTAAGATTAGTTTAATTTTTAAATTGATATAATTATTAATTTGTAGTTTATTTTTAAAGTGATATAATTATTAGTTTTATGATTTATTAATTGATTCAACTTAGTTTAGGATTCATTTCATTTCAAATAAAACTTCAAAATTTAGGATTATAATTTTTTTTTTCAAAAAAAATTGGGCCTATTATACAAATCGTTTATTTTCAATTTATACGGCAAACTTTCTATTGTTCAAAGGAAAGAATTAATAATAATAATAATAAAACTTAATTCCAACTCTTAGAATCACTAGGATTTATATATATATATAAAGACGAAAGAATTCAAATCCACAACTTACCGACGATATTACAATCACTTTAACCTGAGGAGATTTGAAAAAAAAAAACAAACCCTTAAGGTTCATTTGTCATAGCATGTTTGTAGTTGAATTTGAATTTCAAATTGTATTTCAATTTATATTGTATAAGTAATGACAATATTCTAATTTTCACATTCTATTCTTTAATTTCAATTGAGGTGTTTGTGGTTTAATTGGTGATAACTTGTAGAAATACAAGTTATTATAGTCACTATTTGAATTAATTAGAGTAATTTTAGAGCTAAACGCATTATTTTGGTAGTTGAATTATGTAAAATATATTACTATGCGTTGACACTATTTACAAAAGAAAATTCCTGAAAAATTATGAGCTTTTCGGTTCTTAACGCAGGATTAAGAAGAAAAGAAGCACAAATAACCCAAATACTAGAGACGAAGCTGCTGTGAGAACAAGTGGAAACCCATGCGTCGAGACTATGCGTTGAGACCATGCATCGAGAAAAGTGGATACAGACGCCTGGGCAAAAGCTGTCATGTCAATATGCAAAAGTATAACACGCTATTAGAATATGGCAGAACAAAAGTCTGCGCAACAGGGCATGGAATTTAATGTAAAGGTGTCAGGTCATCATGAGCTTCAACTTTTCGACGCCTATAAATAGCCAAAAAGCTTCTACATTCAAAGGAGGAGAGAAACAAGTTCAAGAGGCGAAAACTCTGCACAATTTCTTCCTCACCATAACCAACCTCCATTTCAAGTTCTTCTGAGAGAAGAATTCTGAGAACTTTCAGAGTCGTCTCCTAGTGAGTGAGAACCTTTACCCTATGAAATTTATGTATCAGATAGCAACCATCTTAAGCCTCCATGAAGCAAGACGTTGCCAGTGGCGACTTGACGTCATCCATTTCCATTTTATCTCCATTTCCCTCCTTCTTACTTATGTTTTGTTAATGACATTCGAGAGAATGGTTTATTCCTTTAATATAAGTTTGATTGACGATTATCTTCCATTTATTTCCATATTAAACACCTTACACCATGTTGTTTGAATGCTAAATGAGTTAGATGTTAGAAGTTAGTTTTTCTTAAGCAATATTAAGTATGTTACATTTTGATTAATGCATATCATTAGCTTGCATAACTTTGTCTGACAAACAAAAGTAGTAAGCATGACTGTCTAGCTTGAAAGAGTGGATGGTTAATCTTTAGCATTTATCGAGACTAAATGAGATGCAGAGATGTCTTTTGCCAACGCAAACTTACCATGCGTCTTAGAGATAAGATTAATGTGGCGTCAAAAAATCGAGAGATGGATTCACAAATGCAGTTTGTAGGTATGTAATTATACTTAGAAAGCTTAGGTAACAACTAGTTCTTGCGTTAACTCTACTTTTATCGCATGGTTTCATTCATTCTCAACACATGCTATCTGACACTAAATGACATTTGACTAACCAACGCCGCGTCCACCTCATTGTTAGTTGTAGGAAATTTTGTTCTTTCTTTATGTATGGTTTTAGACACAAACAACCAACACATGCACATATTACATGTATAGTTCACTGCATAGTCAAGCATCTAATCTCAATGCCTAGTTATTACAAATCCCTGCGTTCGACCCTGGACTCACCAGGAAACCTATAAGAGCTTATACTTGGGCTTTTTATAGGAAAACTTACTTACTCATGATCATACTTAGAGTAATTCTCGACGCATCCTTGTACTGAAATTATAATATCTATTTTTGTGCAACAAGTTAAGAAACTCAAGTTAATTCGAATAGAAATCAAACAACAATTGGATTGAAACTTTCATTGTTTAATATATTTCACTAATTAATATATATATATGAGACGTTGGTGGATCACATTTGTTTATTTACTCTCAATTGTCCCAAGTGTGTAATATCTAGTTCCATAGAGAGTTTTTAAGCGAAATTGTCAAACCTTAGACCATGATTCTCTCACCTCTTAACTCTTGATCATTTCCTAAACGGACGACTCTTCAATTTAGTAATCATTCACTTTCAATTTATTTACCATTTAATTATTATGATGGTGTTTAATGATTCATTAAAGAGTACATCTTGATTTTATATAGATAAGATTGAGTCAACTGAAAATAGAATATACCACCTTTATCTCACTTGGACATAAATCAAATTTGGCCTTAGAGCAAAAAAAAAAAGCATGAGGTTTGGTCATGACCACTTTTGGCTATGCATCGGCCATGTCTTTCTTACCCTATGCATAGCCTTTGCCTGTTGCACAGCGGAATGTGGCCATGACTTTATGCAAAACTTAAAGGCTTAATTGGCCTTAGACCATGGCCTCATGACTTACCCCTTAATAAGTCCATCCTTTGGTCGGATTCAAAATTCGGTCACAGCCAACCGTTCATTGGGTCGATCCATTTACTTACACTAATTTAAAATTGTCGTCATTCTTAGTGGTCATTCTCGACTTCATCAAGATTCAAACTTGATCATTTGGGCCTTTAATCAATAATTAGGTTTTGAGCTAAATGATTTGGTACCCCAAACAACTATAGTTTGTTTTTTAAAAAACCAAGAAAAAAGAAGAGAAATTAGATAATATAGCAAGGTTTTGTTTGTATATTTGGCAGAATCTGGAATTAGTAAGACTTATGTCAAATATGTTTAATTGTATTCCCTTTTTAGATTGATCCTAAAAAATGGATTCTATATTCACTTGTTTTTTAAAGAAAATGTAATATCATATATCTAATAACAAAAAAAAAAAAAAAAAAAAATTGATTCCCTTAATAAAATTTAAAAACATATTTACATAGTCATGAAAATTATTATATTATGTAACTAGTTTTGAACCTGAAGGGATAAATTTATATGAACTAAATATTAATATAAACAATTGAAAATGAAATAAATTCAAAATGCTGTAAAAAAAATTAATATAAACAATTGGCGATATTCTAATTGAATGAGACCATTCAAATCATGAGTCATTGATTTTTATAACGTTAGTCAACATGTTTTTTGGTTGTTGACTTATAGTTGTCTTCTAGTTGATTGTTTCTTTCCTTCTTGGTCTTGGTTTTGTAACTACGTAACGGTATTTTATAGAATTATAGATCACTTATTTTCAGTTAAAATTTATATGAAACTAAAACTATATTGTTATACTTAAACTCTTTGACCAAAATACATGTGAAAATTTTGATTTTTTTTTCTAAAATTTATCAGTTTCGTTTTGAGATGTATTAATATTGTTGAACATGCACAAATTACATGAGATTAGACTAAAAATTCATTCATATAATTGATTAAATAACAAATGTCTTTTGTTATGATACAAAAGCAACCAATTTTCTAACCTCGTAATATTGCATAAAAACGTGTATCTAAGAGTGATTGTTACCAAAGTATATAGGCCCACCAACACAATTACACACAAAAAAATATTGTCAACTTAGATACATATTTCTAAAGAAAATAATGAAAGGTTATCATTCCAAAGCAATTTAAGAAAAAATGGTTTAAGAAAAAAAGGTTGCTGAAACTTGTTTTTGAAGGAGGAGCTTGCAATACTAAAATAAATTATTACATTATATGAATTGAATTGAAATGTGTAAATTGTTGTAAAAGATTCTTTCCAAAATTTCCTATATTATTCTCTAGCTAAAAATTTTCATTTTATAATTGTTTTAAATTAATTAATATACTACACACCCAAAGTATTTAGTGAAAAAATCAAAGTTAAGAATATATATCTTAAAAATCTATTAGATCAAATTGAAATAAAATTAAAATCTCAAAAATTTAAGATTATAACATTTTGAAATGAATAGATAAAATTGAAATAAAATCTATATAGAAATTAAACTCAAAATCATATTTTTTTTCCTAATTTTTGTTAAGTTTAATAACTTTGTTAACGAAAATATTAAAAATTAAGAGATTTATAAATATATAATTTAAAAAATGTGAGAGAAGGAAGGAGTAAAATAGTAATTTAAGACAAAAACAAAAATACAAATAGTCAAAAAAAAAAAAAAAAGTGTTATATGATTGTTTAATTTGTCGGTTTTTCCCTCCCCCGCCCAATTCTTCCTCTTCCTCTTCGTTTTTTCATTTCCCTCTTCTTTTTCCTCTCTACGAATCTTCAATTCCTCTTCTGAAGCTTCAAACCTCAGAATCCTTGAACGCTAAATGGGGAAGTACATGAACAAATCCAAGGTCGCCGGCGACGTCGCACTCATGGAGGTTTTTTCACATCCCACCACCACCACTGTCCGCACCAGAGCCGCTTCCAAATCCCTCGCATTGCAGAAACTGCGGAAATCGTCTCTTCCAGACGCCACTTCTGACCTCTCTTTCTCCTACCTCCAGCTTCGAACTCGCCGCCTCGATAAAACCGAGACGTCTATTGGGGCTTCCACTAAACACGCCTCAAAACCTAAGAAATCTGCTCGAAATTCCAGTTCCGCCATCAAAGCTACCTCCAATTTGGATGCTGAGAGCCAGAGTTCTGGTTTTGAAGCTCAGACTGAAGATTTGGAATTCCAACACTCCGGAAGGTACATTTCTGTTCTGTTGCTTCACTCGTCACTCCTGATTCTGAATCTGAAATTAGTTTGGTGGATTGTGGAATTTGTTTAATGAATGTTTGTTTTGTTTCCTCCCATGTTTGAAACTTGCAAATTTGGCTAATACTTAACAAAACAAATGTGTATATGTATGTATAGATATAGTAGTATTCACAATTTATGAAATGTGCCCTAAACTTTTGAACTTTCTTCAATCTAAACTTAGGCTTCTTTTTCATATTTTGGCCCCATGAGAAAGGTAATGGTTTGGGAAACAGAGATTATATGATTTTTTTTTTTTCTCACACAATTTAATCATACATGCACTCAAACAGGGGAAATTATTTCTGTTTATTGGTTTAGAATTCTGTTCTTGTTTAGATCAGTAAGTTCATATGCTTTAGTTTTAGAGTTACCAAGTGGATTTTTTTTGCTGCTATATGTTATTGAAGTTTTGTTCTGCCTTAAGTTTGAAATAAATTTGGTTTATTGTCCTTTTGCATTTGGAAGCTTCAAAATTACTGGGATAACTCTCTATAGCTTTGCAGTGCCTTGCCAAATGTTTTATTTATTTTTAGTTTAAAGAAATTATCAGTTACACATCTGACTTTATGAGCCTAAGCCAAAATAATCATAGCTTAGCTATTAAAATATCTCCTCCTTCCCTTCAGGTTGGAGTTTCAAATCTTCCCATTTCCACATCTTTTGTATTAAAAATAGAAGGACTTAATGAGAAACTATTGATGGAGTCATATGTCTATGTATTTACCGCAACGGGTTCAGAGAAGAAAAAATACATTAATAAATCAGAGCATACTCGGATCAATTTCTGAAAAAATATAAAGCAACTTTAATAGACTTCATACCTAAAAGTAACATCATATGACTAATTCTAAACCAATAGAGACATTGTAGAATATGCTAAACTTATATGCGAATTGAGATGGAGAAAAGGAATTTTTTTTTTCTCTTTTCTTTTTTCCCTTTCCTTTCCATGATGTTAGTTGAAAGGACATTCAAATTAGAAACTTTATGATATTTTGTTATCAGAAACAATTATTTGGGTTTCAGAACATCTATAAAGTCAATAACACCATTTACATTGCAATGACATATCATTTTCTTGGGGCCTAGAGATGTCCTGGTGTATCATGGGATGCCTCCTCTTTGTTGATGATCCTTTCTCAAGTTAACAAGCAGTTACTACATAATTTTCTTTTGGTATTCTGGTGCTGCCAGTTGACACTGATTTTGTCCTATTAGATTCATTTAATTTGTTATTTATTCTGTATACTGAGATCAGATCTCATAAATGAGGAATATATCTACCCCTTTGGTGATATCTTTAATATCGGGTTTTCCTCTTTTTTTATTTTTAATCAAACACAAACTCTAAGGACTAAATATTAATTTAGGTCACGTTTGGTAATTATCTCGTTTTTTGTTTTTGGTTTTTGAAATTTGTGCTTGTTTCACACAACTTTTTTTTATCATGGGTTTCATATTTTCTATGTAAGCATATGAAGTCTTATCCAAATTCTAAAACTAAAAACAAAATTTAATTACTTTTTTAGTTTTTAAAATTTGGCTTTGATTTTGAAAACACTCCTTAAATGTAAACAAAAACACATAGAAACCAATAGATAGGCGTTATTTACAAAAACAAAATACCAAAAACCAACAAGGTGATTATTTAAAAATAAAAACTAAAAACAAAATCTTTATAGCACAGGCGTTCAATTTTTGTGGATTTAAAATCATATTCTATTTCTTTGCACTGTACAGGAGCACAAATGAAAGCGCAGCAGGCAGCAGAAACCCCTGTCCCCCTACACAGCACAGTAGTGACACTGCAACTAATGGTATTATTCAAAACAATCTGCAAAGCACCATCCCAACACCACATGAAATGGAAGAGTTCTTTGCCTCTGCAGAACACCAGCAACAGAGATCATTTATGGACAAGTATTTATTCTGATCAAATACTTCCTGTCCATCCATTAAAGTTGTTAAGCTTAGTGGTGATTTAACAAAATCTAAACACGAATCGTTGTTCCCTCTTTGTTAGAGAATGTGATAGATACGAGCAGAGAGGAAGTGTTTGATGGTTGTGAAAACTTTCTTACAAATCTACTGAATGATTGTGCAGGTACAATTATGACATTGTAAACGACAAGCCTCTTGATGGACGATACGAATGGGTCGAACTGGTTCTTTGAGGTTCTCGAGGAATGCAGGTTGCCATTGGGAAGGAAGTGGTGGGAAGAGGAAAGATTCAAAAAATTGGGACAGCCCCCAGTTGGATTGAAGTGAAGGAAGGGAGAGAGAAACTAAAGGTATGATTATACCAAACTATCTATTGTGTATATTGAGAGGCTGGAGAATTGCAGACATGAGTTTGAAAAAAGGCGGTGTCCTTTGTCCAAAAGAATGACTGAATACAAGGGGTGGGGGGTCCTTCTAAAGGGCACTGCTCACTTGCTCTCTGGGGTCCCAGGAAGTGCATTATGAGCTCTGTCTTTTTAACTTTCCTCATTTGCCTGTTTAGGAAAAGAGGAATTTTCTCTTTCTCTTTTTGTTTTGTTTTGTTATAAAAAAAAAAAAAAAAAAAATAGTATTATGAAATGTTGGTTGATTATAAAGGATGCTAGTCTGGAGTTGCAATGCATATTCCTTGTGTGTACCCTTTCAAGGCCATATCTTTCTTTCATCAAAATTTGTTTTTCAGTTGTAATGTTATCTCTGTTACAGATTTTCTTCTCCTTTTACTCAGATCCTCTCCATTTACTGGGTTTTGTTAGTATGGATTCTTTTGATAATCATTTAGTCTTATTTAAGAGCAGTTTTGTTATTAGTTTAAACTAAGCTAATAAAACTTGTTGGTACATGCGTTTTTGTTTTTATGTCATTATAATCATTTATTGCCCTATAATATAGTTCAATTAGCAAGGATATTAGTTTTGTTATTAGCTTTCTTTTTCGTACCGTTCATCAACTCTCTTTGCAAGGTTCTTATTATTATTCTCCCTTGGTGGAAAACTTTTAAGAATTCAAGAAGTCTTATAGATAATAATAGGTCGTGGAAGATATCTATCAACAAAACATAATTTGCTCTTAACAGTAAGGTCAATTGTCGTAGTTTGACTCTAGGAAGCGTAATTAGTTTTTGTCAACAAGTTCGAAACAGGAACAATGTTGGTGGAATCAAAATGATGCAACTAACAAGGATTGACATAATTTTCAAGAATTGAGATATTTGTAGAGTGAGTTGTTGGAGAAAACGAAGAATCCATGGATTGCGAAGTGAAAAAATCAAGCTGCGGATTAAGGTTACAAGTTACAATGATTGAAGATGATCTTAGGGAAAAACTCTCAGACACTTTTTTTGAAATCAACAATACGATATTAAGATGCTCAAAGAATAATACTAAATTAACTCGCTTGGGTTAATGAAATGCGAATACAAACTTAATATATAGCTAAGTGACAATACACAGAAATAATCACCATACAACTTGAGAAACTAATTGAATAATTAATTCTAGTAGACAGTGAAAGTCTTGCTTACCAAAGAAAAGAAACAAAAGATTAATTAAAGTAATAATAAAACAAAGAAATTGTATCATCTTAAAGGTGATTGGGTTCAAGTTTTCACTCCACATATTGACTCAAAGATAGATAAGAATAAAGTCATCAAACAGGACACATTATGGAGATATGAATGAGGAATATACAAATTTTTTTATTTTTTATTTTTGGTGGTGGATTAAACAATGACTAAATTAGATCAAATGCATTAGTTTCATTGCATTTCAAAGCCTTCCATTGAATTAAACAATCTTTAAATTTTTAGGGTTGTATTTAATGAGTATTTAAACTTTTTTTTTTTTAAAAAAAGTGTTATATTGAATTTTTTTTTAAAAAAACTGTTGAATAAATCTTAAAAGTTTAGATTTTGTATTTAATAGACCTTCGAATTTTGAATGGTGTTTTTTTAAAAATTTATAGATTTTTTTACACAAAATTTCATGTATAATAGGAACTATCTTTTCTTTTTAAAAAATGAGTAGTGTTAGGCTAAAAAAATTAGAGAGTGATAAAAGATTGCTTTCTGACTAATTAAAAACATTTTTTTTTTTTTTTGAAAAAAAGGTTTCTATTATCAATAATGGTTTTAAGAATTCTAAAAACATGTAAAAGATACTTACCCATGCTTTTAAAGGGAGCATTTAACTAACCTTCTTTTCAACTTACTTGGAGTATCTCACTTGAAAGTATATTTTCCAAAAAGCATGCTAATCACATTTAATTATTTAAGGGCATTAATTGCTGTTATTCAAGTTAATAAAAGTTTGATTTAATAAGATTAAAAGTTAGGGTTTACACTTTTAAAAGGTAATAATGGCTCTCCTCAAAGTTAAAAGTTTAATTCAATGAGATCAAAAATTTAGAGTTAATATCGATAGGGTGAGTCTAATATAAAGTCACGTTTACCAAACTGTAATTAAAATTGATGTAATCGTAATAGAATTTTATTAATCAATCTATTGTAATGAGTTTGAATCACAAATGTAATTGGATTGATTTTGATCATGTTTACTTAAAATTAGGAATTTTATCACATTTATTGTTACTATTCTTGTTACCTTTACCTATGAGGCTCAAACGGTAACGGTAATAGTAACAATAAAGGTGTCAAAATTTACAATCTGTCCTTTGAAACAGTAATAATAATGATAACAGTAACTGTAACAATAACGATATAATGTAATTTTCAAACACAATTGGATAGAGTATCTTCTGCTCGTCAATCTAGTTACGTTTTTTTTTATTACCGATTTTGAAGTAGGTCCCATGTGTCAATAGAAATACGGAACACAAGTAAACAACACCGAAGGTAATCAAATGAGGCCCAGATTTCATATTACCATTTATTTATTACATTTCCACCGAAGTAAATGTGACCTACGTGGTTACAAGGATGAATATATATATATATATATATTTAAAGAAAGTAAAAATAAAGTAAGTGAAAAACAAAGATGAAATCAATCACATAAAAGAGACAAATGGCAAGAGTGTGAAAGGCTTTGTAATAAAAGTGTGAAATTGGTAAATTGACAATCATGGAGATATGAATGAGCACTGAATAGACAGTGCAATGGTAGACCAAATAATTGGATTCTGCATTCATTACTTTAAAGTTTTTGAATCTCACTTTTTCAAAAGTAAATAAATAAATAATAAATAATTTAAAAAAAATGAAAAAGTTGAGAAAATTACCTTTTTGTACCTAAATTTCTTGTAGTAAGTTTGTTTTGGTCTTAACATTTTAAAATGTACACACTTTTAGGGTTTTCAATTCCTGACAAAGTTTAAGCAAAATTAGTGGTCAATTAATTTCTTTTCAACAAATGGACGGTTGATTCTTAAAATTTAGAATTAATGTTAATTTGATTCATAAAATTTCAAACTAAGTAAGTTGATTATTGAAGTTTGAATTTAAAAAAATAGTTTTAAATAATCTCTCAACAAAGGGTGAAACCGTATAAGAGCATTGCTATGGGTGAATTTGGAATGATAGGCCAAAGATCAGACCAATATTAGGAAAAATATCTTCAAGATAAAGTAGACTTGTGCTCAAGTTAGCCCAAGGCCAACTAATCATATGAGCTGATCAACATTTTATCACAACTTGTTTATGATTAGGAAAAATGACAGTTGCAAATATAGCAATTAGGTTCAAAGTATTTGCAGATATAACACAATGCAAAAAGATTTGCAAATATAATAAAATTTAGATTTTGGTTTTAAAGTCTATCAATCATAGACCATATTAATAGAATTAAGATGAACCCATATAAATACATAATTATAACTCCATATGAGAGAACTTGTATGTTTGGGAGTGATTCTAAAATGCATTTGATATGCAATCTTGATTTTGTTTTCAAAAATTATTTTCGAATTCTATGATCCAGACAATATAAATTCTAAAAACAAGATTTTTATGTTTGTAGTGTATTGATATTTTGAATTTGAAATTTTAAAAGGGAAATTATTTTAAATGACAAAATTGCTGAAAATATTTACAAATAATAGCAAAATATCACAATATATCTGATATAGACCGTCATAGACTACTATCTGTGTCTATCTGTAAACAGTGAAATTTTGCTATATTTATAAATATTTTGGTGCATTTTCTTATATTTGAAAATAAATCATTTTAAAATGTAGAATTATATATATTTTTTTAAAAAAAAGGAGAAAAATTATATATATATATATATATATATATATATATATATATATATATATATATAAAATAGTTTTGTTATAAACTCAATTGTTGTATTGAATTCAAATATGTATTATATAATATATTGTAAATTATATGATACACATTTCAGACAATTGTTTAAATTGAAATTTATTTTCTGAATTTGCTACCAAACACATATTTGAAAACATAAGATACAACTTTGTTTTCACATAATCATTTGTTTCTAAATTACCTACCAAAAAGGCACTAATAGTTTATGTTTGTATACTAACTATAAGAGCATTTTGAACTTTTCTTAAAGTTTAGGGGTTTTATGGAAACTTTTGAAAGTTTAAAGGTATTTTTAAAATAAACTATTAACAATTTCCATCAAAAAGTAACAATAACGTATAAAATAGGGAAATTATTTTAAATAACAAAATTGTTGAAAATATTTATAAATAATAGCAAAATATCATAGTCTATTAGTGATAGACTACGATGGATCGCGTGTGTTTGTAGATAGATGCATATAGATAAATTTAAGAGTATTTTTTAAATTTTTGAAAGTTGAGATAAAAGTATAAAATTTAAAGATATTTATTAGCCTTATATTTAATTAGTGGTGTAGCTTCATACTTTCGTCAGCATGGATTTTTAATTAATTTTAAATGAGAATTAAAGAAGAAAATTTAAAAAATATATTTCCATAGCCAAGGTTTGAACCTAGATTTTACCATATTGAAATTGCCAATGTGCTACTACAGATTTTTATTTTTATTTTTTTAATTTTTTTAAAAGAACTATCGTGGGTTGACCTAATAGTAAAAAATGAGATAGTCTCAATAAATAACTAAGAAATCATGGATTTAGAGGATTGTCCCATGAAATTGGTATAAGTGCGCGTAAATTGACTCGAACAATTTCGGATATAGAGAAAAAAAAAAAAAAAAAGCTTTTGAAGGAAATTTAAAATTAAAATAACACACTAATTTATAACTTAACTACTTTAAGTTCCAAATGGAACAAGACAATTTAGCAAATAAGAAAATAAAAAATTATTCAAACACAATGTAAAATGAGAGCTTGTATGATGTTTTAATTGAAAATATATGTTTTAATCAATTTAGCAAATAAGGTAATGTGGAGTGTTGCTTTTGTTTTTAAGTCATAACTCTTAAAAATATCTGATTTGGGCAAATTTTATATTGTTTTCTTTAGCTTTTCATCTCCAAACCCTCACGATGCTAATGTTAAAGTTTGGGGTTTTGTTTCAACAGTCGATTCCAGTTCAATTCTAAATTAATCTTGTGGCTTTCAACTTTCGTTTCATTTTCAGTATTAATGCAAGTATCTTTTTTGTTCTTGATTTTATTTATTTATTTACTTATTGAATTCACTCAATTGTATTGCATTGATTACTTGTATGTAAGTTTCAAAAATTTCCTTAAAATTAAAAGAAAATAAAACTAAAAGAAAATCCTCACGGTTAATATATGAAGAGAATTCGTTAATACCTCGTTACGAAAATGTTTCTAGGCTTTTTAAAATTGCATTAGTACTCTTACCCCTAAAAAAAAATAGGTTAAAAAATGCATTTACCCTTTTTTTCTCTCCTCTCTTCTTAAATCCCTTCTTACTCCCCTTTTTAGTTTCTTATGTCCCTTGATTCTCTTCTTGCTACTAATTTGTTGCTTTATATTAACTATTTAACCCCTTCCCATAAATTTTTTTTTAAAAAAAAAAATTGGTACCACCAAGGGACCTTAGGACTTAATGTTTTAACAAAGTTGTACATTATTTGAGTTTAATACGCAAAAAGATAGACACATGGAGAATTAGAGACACATTGAGATTTGATTCAAAATTTTGAGAAGACCAAGTAGGAGAGAAAATAAGAAAACATTACAATATTTTTCCAAATTTGTAGGGATGAAAACTCTGTTGATCCTTTTTTGCAATTCAAATTACTCTATTTTGTGATTTAAGAAGATTCTTTTTGTATTTAGCTATTTATTGTTTTGGGAGATTTTGATTTTAGGATTTTGTGAGATTTTGTGGAATTTTATGCTTTAACTTGGAGTTTCTATTTATATTTGGTTTGATGAGAAAATTAGTGTAAAAATTGGACAATTGGGAGAAAAATATGAGAGTATCTGCGTGAAAGAAAAGATCAGTGAGTGTATTTATATAAATGAAAGAAAAAAATGATCACTATATTGATGATATGAGTTTTTTTTTTTTTTTTTTAAATTTATTTTTCAAGGTTAAAAGTACTGATGTAACATTGTTGAAAGTTTAATGATATTTTTTAAATGAGGTATTAATGATTTCTATCTACTTTCTAACATTAAAAGTATTTTTGAACTTTTCTTATAATTTTTGGGTATTATTGAAACTTTTTAAAGTTAGGATATTTTTTAATACTTTTTTAGACAAAATATAAAAATTTAGGGATATTTATTATTATTTTGCCTTATATTAGATAGTGGTAATTATCTTTTGAAAAAGATGAAGAGGTTCTCTCAATAATCCTGATTATATTCTAGCTCTCAAATAGCCCTTAAGCTTATACACCGGCAAACACATATGTAAAATTCAATAACAACTTAAGGCATGTTTGAGCACGATTTTAAAATAGTTAAAATCACTTTCGTCATTTTCAAAACTACTTGTAAAAGTATAAAATGAAACATTGAATTGATTTTGACTTATTATATGTGTGTTTTGAAGTAATTTTAAACACAACAAAATTTATTTTTTATTTATTTTTTATTTTTATTTTTAAAATCACTTATAAAATATTTTTAATTATTCAAAAACAATTTTAATAGTATGAAATATGCTATTAAAAGTGTAAAATTAAAGATTGAATTGATTTTGAGTTATTATATGCATGTTTTGAAATAATTTTAAACACGGCAAAAATAATTTTAATAATTTCAAAATTACTTTTAATATATAGTTTACTTCATCCTCCCTAAACAAAGATTACTAGTAAAATGTTTTGTTTGTCAAAACTAATGTTATTTCCCATGTTAAATGCATCTTAACTTCTTTCATATGTCAGATATTAGTTTGAACTTTGAATAAACTTTTACCATCATCTTTAAATTTCATTAAATTGCACCACAATATTTTAATAAGTGTTGCACTTTTTACAAAAAAAGAATAAATAAATGAGTGTTGCGATTTTTATCCTTAAACTTGAAAGATGTTTTGCAATTTTTAGTGTCTGATGAATTGTTTTTTAATATAAAATTTTGTTAAAAAATTATTCCCACATACTTTTATTAAAATTTAAATTATAAATTTGGTCGCTATATAGTTTGAAAAATATTTAAATTTAATCTATATAGTTTATAATTAGAATTTAGTTTATATGGTTTGATAGACTTCTATAACAGTTCTTATGGTATGAATTATTTATGGGGTTTTATCCAACTATAGGAATTATTTATATGGTTTCATCAAACTATACGTTTTGTTAAAATAAATAATAAGGAAAAGTTTTTTTTTTAAAAATAAATAAAATCTGCACACAATAAAGAAAGAAAATAAAATTGAACTCGAACTGATTCGATTCGACACAAATTTTTTTTTGTAAAAAAAAAATAAAGGATTTGGATCGGTTTAATTTTTAATATATAATAAAAAGAATTCCGCAGCCAGGATTTGAACCTAGATTTCACCCATTTGAAATTGCCGTTGTGCTACTGCGGATTTTGTTAACATCTAATTCACGATGACTGATAAGTTATATCTTTACTTCCATATTTCTGGTTTTTTTAATGTATATTTTAACTAAAAAAGATTAGGTTTATTTTTAAATATAGAAAAATAAACTAAAATATTTATAAATATAATAAATTCGAATGTGATATTTTGCTATTATTTATAAATATATTCAGCGATTTTGTCATTAAAAAAAAAAACTTATTAATTTGTAAATTAAATAACTTATTTTCTCATTTACCTTATATGTACCTAATAAATAGAACAAAATGTACTTCTAATCTCTTTCTCCTTCTCTAAAAATCCTGGTGGGGCAGGGAGAGGTTGAGGATGATTTTTTCCTCTGTCTCCACTCCCCATGCTATTCCATCTCCACAAAATTCTTTTTTTTTTTTTTTTTTTTTTTAATTTTATTTTATGTGGATTAGGTTGGAAATTCCTGGTAGGTAAGTTTTCTTGTTTTCTTGTTTTCTTGTTTTCTTTTTATTTTTTTTAAAAAAATCAATTAACTCATATAAATACTATTGAAATGTTTTAATTAAGTAGTTAAACTTTCTTTATTTTTATTTAAAAGCGAAATAATTACTTATCCAAAAATTATTATTATTTACTTCTTTTTTAGAACAAAAAAAAAAAAAATGTGCGTGTGATGTTTGTGATTGGCCACTGGTTTGCCGCTCATCAAATCAGTTTAATTTTGTTTTTGCTTTTTTTAAAAAAATTCATGTGTTGTGTTAGTGGTACACATATTTGATTTCTTTATTTTCGTTATAATTATATCTTTAATTTCATTACTTAATAGGAAAATTATTTTAAATAACAAAAACTTTTAAAAATATTTATAAATAATAATAAAATATTAAAATATATCTATAATAAACTGGTATAAATTGGGATAGACTATTATCTATGTTTATTATGATACAGATGAGGATAGATAGTGTCTATCACAAATAGACAATAAAATTTTGTTATATTTATAAATATTTTGATTCATTTTTCTATATCTGAAAATAATCCTATTTAATATTTAATCATTATTATTTTCACTTTCTCTTTGTATTTTTTTTTTTTTTTTTAATATTTCACCTATATCTATTTTCTCTAATGTATTCCATTTTACTTGATTATTACATCACCTCGTTTTATAGCATTTTTTTATCTGTTGTTTTAACTGATATTTTTACTGAAAATTTAACCGTGTTTCCAATTTAAAGTTTGTGTGGTAAGCTGTAAATTATATATTTGCTAATCTTTTAATTCATATTTTTTTCTTTAAAAAAATATATGAGATGACACATAATAATATTGTTCGACGAGATTTCCAAAGAAATTTAATTCATGGAATTTGAGCTTCGTATTTGTATTAATTTTAGTGAGCTTCGACAGGTCTGGGGGCTGCATTAAGGGACTCGAATGGATCACTGCTAGGCAGTTTCGCCCAAGCCCTTGATGTGGATTTTGTTCCCTACTTGCAGAATTATTGGCGATTAAAGAAGCTATTCGTTGGGTTTTGCTTCAGAATCCCTCCAACTTGATCATTGAATCGGATTGTCTGCAGGCTATTAATCTAATCAACAAGATTGATCTCGTCTCTAGAGTAGTTGAGCGTTGGATTAAAGAGATTAGAGCTGGAAAAAAAAACTTTACTTTTGTTTTGTTTGTTTTTTTTGTAGAATTTTCGAAAATATGGTTTAAATTTAAGTAAATAAATCAGTTAAGACAACAAATCAAAAAAAAATGCTATAAAAAACGAGATAAAGTAATAATCAAATAACACTGTAAATTACATTGTTGCTAATATTTTAATTCATATGTTTATTTTATTTTATTTATTAATTTAGAGATCCAAATGCAACCTAACATAACACAAATCTATGGATTAGAAGTGTAATTTTTCATTTTATAAATTATTTATCAAATATCGTAACCAATAGTTATGGAAACAATAACAACAAAATTTAAAATAAAATTTATTAAATTTTAGAGAGAATAAAATAAGCATGGCAACTATAAAATTTTGTAGCAAACATTTTCCCTCGCAAAACTAGGAGAAGTTATTGGATAAAACCACTAATTGTTGAATACAAAATTTGAAAATTCACATGCCTTCTAATATCCATTGAATACAAAATATATGTTGTTGTTCTCCCTTGCACATTCAACGATATAAAACTATCAACTAAATATCATAGTGGTATCATCCAATAATTTCTCTACCAACTTGCCAACACGATACATTAATTATCATCTACATACGTCAACAATTAATGAGGTCGCAAGTTTTGAAAGGGACTCAATCACCGTCTTCTGTTTATTTATTATAGGCTCAACAATATCCTCATTTGGAATTGAAAATCTCACTTTTAGATTAGGTAACCTAGGAGCACTCCCAGGCTTTCTCATGCAAGATCTCAACGACGACGTTTTCCTTTTTCCGCCACGTCTACCACCATTCCTAACACTCTCCCTCGACACATCGGTGCTAACCACATTGCCACATTTGTAGCAGTCATGCACATGTGAGGAAGAAGACCTCACAGTTTTCTTATTGCCAACGACATGCGGTGGTAACGTTGACAACCACGGTTCTACATGAGAGTCTTTCCTACTTCTCATTCTGCTGTCTTCCTCTGGTGGCTTCAACCATTGGCGAAGATGAGTTAGGTGCTTTGGAGTCGTTCCTGCATTTTTCGTCAAAGGTAAAGATGGCCTCGAGAAAGAGCAGGATAGTGACGACAACGAGCCATCGGGTGGGTGGGTGGCCTTCAAAAGGCGATAGAGGGTGCGTTTAGGGATAAGAAAGAACACATTTCCAGGAATCAAAAGGGAATCCGATCTCACAACAATCCATGGATACTTGAACACGTCAGGTCTTGTGATGCAAAATTTAGGATATTTTTTTAGTACTTCAGATGCAAGTATTGGTTTGGTGTAAATCTCAAAGCGTTTCCCTGGATGTATTAGCTTTAATACATCTTTTTCTGTTGTTGTTCTTCCCATGGTTTTTTTTTTTTTTTTTTTTTTTTTTTTCTTGGGAAGATTTTGGACTAGAAAGAGAGATAGAGAGAAAGTTGAGGAAAAAAGGGGAATGTGGGAATGGTTGAGTGTTGGATTTTATAGTTATGATGTGGGAGCAAAATAATAAAAATATGGGACGACAATTCTTAAGTTTTGAATCTTTGGTAAAAGTGATCTCTTTTGATTGGAAATTTCAATTGTTTGGTGATATTGTCTCATTCTATATGCATCACTACTCTGGGGTTATTTGTGAAAATATCTCTTTTGTTGTGTAGTTTTAATGAATATTCCATATCTAATCTGTGTCATTGTGATAATCCATTTAGGTAAAAAATAAAAAAATAAATAAATAAATAAAAAGTAGTCAATGAATATATATATATATATATATATATATATATATATATATATATATATATATATATAGATATTTTTTCAAACAGATTAACTCTACAATTTATAAGTTGTTGAACTAAAAATAGTAAATAATAACAATTCTCTAATGGTAATTTTCAGTTTACATAGATTCATGCAACATATAATTTTCAATTTAAAACTTAATGTTGTGAAATTTTTAATCCCGTCCTTATGTATTAATTTAATTTCATTTAAGTCTTCTATTATATAAAAAATGTTATAGTATTAATAGATAAATGGGCGATGAAATAGACATATAGTTTAACCCATTGAAAATCTACACCCTTCAATATGACTTCACTAAAAGTAATTTTTTGGATTCAGTCCAAAGATAACTTATGGCAAAATGAACTATTCAAAAATGTTATTGTATTGCTACTTATAAAAAGGGTATATCCATTTTAAATTTACACATTGTCCTTTTAACATTTAGGTGACAACAATGACTAAAAAAAATACATAAAGAGTTGAAATTGATAAATTTTAGATTAGATATGATTTTTTTTAAAAAAAAAAAAAAAAAAGAAAAAGCTCCATAACAGAATATGTAATTCAAACTTTATTATTATTTTTTTACTAACAATGTCATACCGAAATACTAACATGGGATGCTCATATTAATTAAACAATTAGTTATTTTTCATCTTGATGTAATTCAGCTAACCAAATCCGTCTATTCAAGAATTCAAAAATAAAAGGTTAAATTTAAGGGAAAAAAACATCTCTGAACTATGAACTATGAAGTTAAAGTTCGAATAGTATTATCAAAATTTGAAAATTAGTTTCATTTTTTAAAAACAACCTTTAAACGGTGTTATCGTTAAATTTATAGACAAAAAATTTATGTAGGTTTATATGTAGCTTAAGTAAATAAACCAAACACATCCACAAAATAAATTTAGGAGTCAGAAGGAGTGAAAAGATCATAAACGAAAAAAATAAAAAATTAGAGGTGTAAGATTGAAATGTGGAGAACGATAATAGATATGGTTTCACAAATAGACCGTGTCAATTTTTTTCCATACATAAATCGATAAAAAAAAAAAAAAAAAATTGTGGGTAAAATTTGATGACAAAAGCTTATATAGATTGTTTTGAAACAACTTAAATTCAAGAACATATATTAAAAGTAACCCATTGTTTAAAGTTTTTTTCTTTTTTTTTTTTTTTTTTTTTTTTTGGTTCTTTTTTTGGATAATTTAACCATAATAAATTGACTAATGAATCTCGACCATAAATGATTGAAAAGATTCCAAAGTATATCTTTTAAAAATGATCAAATTGACATGATTATTTTTAACTTAAAGAAAATAATGAAGTCATTATTCAATTGAAAGGTTTATCGAAACTTTATGAAAGCGAAATATGAATAGAGAAAGAAGAATCCAAATTAAAATACAGTTTTTTTCTATGAAAAAAATAAATAAAAGGATTTGAATGTGAATTTGAATTTGACGGATTTTACAAAGCTAGCAAATTAGTCAATTTTAATTTGACTGAAAAACTATTTTGGTGTATTAATTTATTTTATACATTTCCTTGATATTGGTTTTAGCATAATATACAATGTTATGAGCTATATGATATGGAACTTGTAGTACATATGTTCTTATCTTTTGGATCAAATTGCACTAATATAAAAAAGAAAATTGTGCATTAATAAGGTAGCAAAAGTTAGAGAAAAAGAAATTTAATTAAATAAAGTTATAAAGAAAAAAAAAACGACAATATTTTAAAGGCAATTGTCAAAGATAGCACTTAATAATTAAGTGTATTTGCAAAATCTATGAGTGATAGACTTTGAGAATTGGATCTAAATTTTGTTATATATTCAATTTTTTTTTATTATATTTACAACTGTATCCCTTTAATTTTTAAAATAGAGAAACGCTAGGAATGTGAATATATTATTAGGAAAAACCTCCCACTTCTACGGCAAGGAATAAGTAGAAAAATAACAAAAAACATTAAAAGAAAACAATAAAATTGGAAACAAAAGAATTTACGTGAAAAATTGCAAACTCGGAGAAAAACTATAACTCACCAAAAAAAATCCACTATGTGAAAAACGGTTACAATCACACAAAATTAATTCTCTCTTTTGATCTCAATTACAAGAGCGCTCTCTTACAACTTTTGACTACTCACACCTTTTTCCACCATCAGATTAAAGAATACAAAAGTAATTTAATTAGAATTAGCACACTAATAAAGTTAAAGTGTTTCTAATTGAGACAACTTGAAATCAAAGGTATAGGTTTCTTTTATAGTGGTAGGAGACCATCAATTTTTTCAATCTTTTCAATGTAAGACAAACTATATTTTTAATATTTTACCAAAATCCAAAATATATGTATGAGAAGACTTATAAATTCCCTCCCTCAAGATAGGAAGTTAACTTTATGGTGGTTCCTCCTGAAATTAGGATTTTCAAAATCCTCAGCATTTGCATGGGAAGGTTTCTAACAAATATTAAAGAAGATTATGGAAAAAAAAAAACATAGTATTATAGAATTATAGTTCTATTTTTGTTGATCACACTATAATTTTAAAATATTCTTTGAGTGGTGGTGAATTCTACTTCATTTCAAAAGAATACTATATGTGATCACCGATTAATGAAACTAGTTACCGTACTATGATAATATGGAAAATTTTTACAAAGATTACATAGAAAATGACATGATTTCACAAGTAACTTAATTTTCTTTGTTTTTCTTACTCATTTACCTTTGTTAGTTCTTGATGAGGACCAAGTTCAGAGTTTTATCATTCATTCCCAACGTCTAACTTTCACATTTATTTGAGTTTGAATTTGAGATCAAATTACATTGCTTAAAATATTTAAGACTTAATTTTTATATGACAAATAAATTTTATTTCCTATTAAAGATCAACAGAAACTATTATTTTGTCTACTTCTTTGAATCTATGATATCGTAATTGCATTAAAAAATTACATAAAGATTGATTTTAGAGTTCTTGGACCAAAAAAATCAAGAAATAAAATTAAAAAAATAAATATGTGTAAAAATAATTATATCACTAGTAAAAATTACATGCTTTTTAAAATTAATAATAAGTTCGGGTTAGTTCGAGTTAGCTTGGATTATTTTAAGTGAACTCATAAATAAATTCAACCCATAAAATTTTTATGTATTTAAATCCAACAAAATCTAAATGAAATTTATAACCTAATCCAAATCGTACTGGTTGAATTAGAACAATCGAGTTTTGTTTGAACACCGAAGCAAGCTAGGAGAGACCAAAGATTTGAAGAGATTATTTTATTACTAGCTGATTAAATCTAAATGTTTCAGAAAGATAAGTTGAAATGAAATGTAATATATTAGATTATAAAATTAAACACAAATTTTAGAATATATGAAGTGGGCGTGCCGGAGTGGTTATCGGGCATGACTAGAAATCATGTGGGCTCTGCCCGCGCAGGTTCGAATCCTGCCGCTCACGTTTTCCAAAATCCTTTTTTCTTTCTTTAATTTGTTGACCAATCGATTCATTTCTCATGCTTTTAGTTTTTAGTTAAGCGCTATTTTTGTCCTTCTATTTTCTTTGGTTATTTTTGTCCAATTTTCTTTGATTATTATTGTTTTTTTTAAAAAGCCAGCATTGGAAAATGTTTAGTTTATCTATTTGTTGAGTTAATATATAAAAATATTATAGTTGCAAATTTATTAGGAAAATAGTGTTGTTTAGCCACCTCGTTTTTTTAAAGGAGTGGATGTAATTTCTATACAGATCCTCGTCTTTTGTATTAAAATATTTAATAAAAAATTACTTTCTCATCCAAAAGACGAGGACATACAATTTAACCTACCTATAAGCGGGTATAGTGGGATGTTGCATCTAACAACTGCCTCTCGTCGTCTACAATGCAACTCACATGCATTCTGATCATGCCAAACGAGCTCTGATTGGTGGTTTTGTTGATCGGTTAAAGATAAATTATTGATTGATCTTGAATTTATGTCCATGATCTAAACATAATTAAATTTATAAATAAATTAGATATTACAAATTCAAATTATAAACAAACTAGATATTATAAATTAACGTTATAAACAAGCTAGGAACAAAAATGTCATTATAAAATGGTCACAAAATACAAATGGACAATGTTCATAACTACAAAATGCTCACAAAGGTACTTCTCTTTTATGTCAGCTTCCAATTATCGTACACTTATGAAAGGATGTGCTTTTACAACTTCACAAAATTCAATGGCAATCATTATAGAATCCAATTACACGTGACTTTGACTAAGTTCATAATAGAAACAAGTATATTCATCAACATATTGAGTGATTTCAATGTCCATGTGATTTTTCTTTTAATGGCGCGAAGTTGTCAATTACAACTATCTTCCCACCTTTTACATCGTATTGCCCAACTTCATATGGTGCATGACACTTTATTGTAAAAGCTTTTACCAAATGTTGTAAAATTTGTATGTTTCCACAAACTAATCTCTTATATAATAAGTTGTTTTTAACAACCAGGGGTGCTACGACATGATCGTGTTCTAAAATACTATTTACAACATTCAAATCTAAGTCAGCGAATGTTTTCGAAGGGATATCATGTTCATGATCGTCAAAGTACAATTCTTTGAATTCATCATCCGTTTTTGTCCTGAGTTCTTTAAACACGTTGTTTGCAATCAGATCATCGTCATCACATGCGGGGTAACTAATTCGATCTCAATTCACTCAAGATCATTAGAATAACTAGGGTCAACACACTAACTAAGAGTTTCTCCCGTGTAGTATATTCTCATCCAAATTTCTCACAGTGATATATAAATGGACTAAATTTGGGATTGACATCGCAATAGAAAACATTAATTTCATTGCTTGGTCATTAGGAATTACAATTGGCATAAACTTTACAATTGGCGTAAAGTCCCCACAAGCTGGTTTGTCATATCCAACTCCATCAATACTGTCAACCATACAATCATTTGTATACAAAATAAATCCTAAACACTTGTTTCCCATTTCTATACCTAAATAAAAGATGTCTTAGTATATATCTCACCAAAAATTAATCTGAAAAGTCATTAAAAAAAATCAAGAATTATCTTCAACAATTCATAAACTAATCTAAAAAGGTGACCATGATAAATTAATCTACCAAATTAAAAAAAAAAAACACAAAAATTATCTTCAACATATGATAAACTACATTCTTAAATCACAACAATTCATAAACTAATCTAAAAAGGTCACTATGATAAATTAATATAAAAATTTAAAAGAAATAATCACAAAAATTATCTTCAACATATGTTAAACTACATTCTTAAATCACAACAAAATTTATAAACTAGTCTAAAAAGTCACCAAATTGCTAATGATAAATTAATATAAAAAATTAAAAAAAGTACTCAACAAAATTAAAATATTAAAAACACATGATAAATTAATATAATTTTTATCTAATGAAAACTATTATTCCAAATCTTCAACAAATATTAAAAAAATAATAAAAATAAAAAATAAAAATATACAAGTTCTCTTGCATCAAAATTTTAAAAAAAAAAAAACAAAAACAAAAAAAAACAAACAAGATTATTTTTAAAAAAAAAACTAAGATCCAAAAAAATAGGAGTGATTTTCACACCTTTGACTGATTTTGTGACTTTGTAGACCAAAAAAAAAAAAATATGATCTTCTTTATTACTGACAAAAAATCGATTGAAAGGACCAAACTTGGTTGTCATATGTTGTGGGCCAAAAGCATAGAATTTTGTACAAAGATATTGATTACAAAAACAAAAGAAAAAAAAAAAGAATGTGGGGACAAAAAAAGCAGAGGAAACGATTTTTTTACCCTCGATGTCTCGCGGATCTATGAAGAAGGAGAGAAAGCAGCAAATTTAAAGATGTCATCCTGTCTTTTGAAAAGACAAGGTAGGTTAAGTTGTATGTCCTCGTCTTTGAACTGTCAAGTAATTTTTAAAAAATATTTTAATACATCCTTGTCTTTTAAAAGACGATGTGCTGCAAACCAACAATATTTTCCAAATAAATTTGAAAACTACAATATTTTTAGAATTTGTTTAAAAATAAAAAATATTAATTTTAAAAAAAAAATCTTCAATTTGGCGTTCCAAAAGTAATATATTTTTTTAATTAAGATTTTTTAAGAAATAATTAAGATTAAAAAACCGGTAGTATACATTAAGTTATATTCCTAAATGGCATTTTTAAGAACACATCTTGTGGGCGTGCCAGAGTTGTTATTAGGCATGATTAGAAATCATGTAGGTTTTACTAACTCAAAAACACAGACATTTGGATATGAATTTCTTAATAATCAAAAGATGATGAATCCTACCTAATGATCAATGGATTGAATTGGTAAAATTTTTGTTTTTTTTTCTTTTTAGTATAAAAGGATTACGCGATATGATTACATTTATTAGAGTTGGGCCCATCGTTGATTTTCATTACAAAGTGAAATAAACACAATGAATAAAAATTAGGTGGATCCCATATTTATTACAATCAATCGATTGAATAGAAATGAGGTGTAAACCCCGCAACAAATGATCACATCTAAAAATACAATGACTAAAAGAACATTTCAAAACTTCAAGGGGTTAAAATGAACTAAATCTAAGAGTATAAAGACCAAAATAAATATTTAAAACTACATGAACCATAGCTAAAAATACAAAGACCAAAATATGTTGGTTTTTTGGTCTTTAATCTCAAATTAATTAATTTTAATTCATTAATTAAGCAATATTTTAGATGATAACAAACCTGATTTTGTTTGCTAACAATTTTATTATTTTGAATAGTATATAGTGTAGAGCTCGAAACGACTTCGATACCTCTTGAATCACCCAAATCGAAGTTTTCAAACGAAGAAGTTATAGTTGTAACAAGCTTAACAAAAAAATATCTAGGGTGGTGACGTAGGATGAGTGACATATGTGGCCTTAAATTTGCAATTGGTGGATTTTCGTTTTCCCTTGAAAAACTAATAGAAAATTATTTGAAAAATTATTTTAAATGACAAAACTGTTGAAAACATTTACAAATAATAGCAAAATATCTCAGTCTATCTGCGATAGATTACGAAAGATTGCGATAAACTACTATTCGTATCTATCATGACACAGTACAAATATTTTGTTATATTCGTAAATATTTCGGTTTTCCTATATTTGAAAAGAACCCAAATAATTTTGTAGAAAAAGAAAAAAAGAAAAGAAAATTTATTTTGACCCCAGCGTCAAATGATTTTAAAAAAAGAAAAAAAAAAACTATCTACCTTTCATTTAAAAAAAAACTATCTACCTTCCATTTAACTTTTTTATCAATCGAATGACCCAAATTCAAATCTAATTTTTACATCACTTCCCTCTCTTTTTATACTTCATTTTCTCCAAAAATTTTCCAACTTTTACAATTCTCAAAATTAGAAAAAAGACACCATTGTTATTCTCTCCAAGCCGTCAACTTTTTTTATTCTTGTATTGTAAGGATAAAAGTTTGTGAGCTCCAATTTGTGTACTCATTCTATTTAGAGAGTTTATTGTGTGTATTTAAAACTTTCATACATTATATTGGTTGGATTTTAACTCGTGGAAGGATCAGGTTTGCTCTTGAACCCAAAAATGAGCAAGGTATGGTTCGACTCTAATTCTTCGAAAGAGTCTAAGGAGTTGCTTAATCAAAATCCCAAGAGACACTTGGGAAAGTTGACGTAGGTCGAGCTTGACTGAATCACTATAAAATTTACTATGTTTTCTTTTCTAACTCTATCCTAACTAATTTTGCATTTAATTTTTAGTTGCATGATGTAATTTTTTATTCTTGTTGGCTGAGATTAATTGAATCTAGTGTTTCATATCTTTGTGTTTAGCATTAATTAGAGTTTTTTTATTAATTTATTTTAAAAAGTGTCTAATTGATTTCACTTTAGCTTTCTTAATAAAAAGTTTAATTAAATCATATTCACCTTTGTCTAGGGTTGTCATATCGATCGAACAAATTAAGGCTCCATTTGGTAAAGATTTTGTTTTTTTGTTTGTTTTGTTAAAAAAAATATTTATGCTTACTTACACTTAATTTCATACAATAATTTCATATTTCTTAGAAAAACACTTAATTATTAGTCAAAATCTAGAAGTAGAAATTGGTTTGTCCATCCAAACTTAAGCCTATATATGTACCAACGGTTTGGCTCAATTTTGACTAGTCTTTTTAATAAAAAATTGAACTGAACCAATATTTTTTTGTTTTCTCTAAATGAAAACCAATATCTCCAATTTCATACTAAAAAATCGAACCAAACCAATGCTAAATCTATTTACATTGATTTGATTTACCAGGTTTTTGAGTTTTTTTTTTTTTTTTTTTTTTATGGGAAGAAAGTGTGGGAAAGAGGAATGGGAACATGGGTGAGTAATTGGAGAGAGGAGAGAGAAATAACTTTTTTCATTTTAATTTTGTAATATTTAAAGTCACCATTAAAACTAAAAGATAATAACAAAAAGTATCTATTATCGTAGTAAAGAGAAAATGTATTACCTTCTAAACCTATATTTTTTTTCAAAATTTAGAAACCAAAATATCGCATTTTGAAATGTCAAAAGACCAAACCAATGTAACCAAATAAATGTACGACCAAAAAAATAATTTTTCCAATAAATAATATATCTCTATTACTCTTTACCTAACATTTATTTTGATAAAAACATCTCTCTAACCTTCTATTTTCCTACTATTTTTTGTTTTTAAAAGTAAAAAATTGTTATCCAATATATATAACGACTTTTGTTTGATAAAAACAAAAAATGTGAAACAGAAAAATAAAAAAATCAAGAATTTAAAAAGGTATAAAACAAGCCTTAAAAAATTAATAAGGAACATTCTCTTTTTTATTTTCATTCTCTTGTTTTTTCAAAATAAACATTGTTCAACAATGATCTTCACTTTTTAAACTTTTTTTTATTTTTTATTTTTGTCAAATAATGATCCTCACTTATTTAAAGAAAAGTCTTAGTTTTTAAGAAATATTCCTAAAGTAAATGAGTAATTTGGGGAATTAAAAATAGGTTGAGATTTTATTATTATTATTTTTTTATCTAATTTGTACCAAAAAGAGCATTAGTCAAATCATGAACTAGCATATAAAACAATGATATAAAGTGTTTTTTTTTTTTTTTTGTTATCTGTAGTGTCGGACCAACTTATGCGCGTCTCGACTAATCTCACAGGACAACCCACCTAACCATACAACATTTGGTTGTTCAGGAAACTTGTAGGATATTAAATTCTAGGTAGGTGGCCAGGATATATATTGAACCTATGATCTGTTAGCCATTTATCAAGGTCATACCATTTATTTACAACTTGGCGACCATAATGGTTAATTATATAAAGTTAATCATTTAGCCTAAAATTCAAATGGTTGGTGTGTTTCCAAAGGGCACTTCATAGGTTGCTAAGAAAAATCATTGAAATTCACTTTCCTTTGTAGCAAAGATATTACTTTGAGGTTTTTTTCTTTCTTTCATTTTTTAGTATGAAATGAGAAGTAAAGTCAATTATGATGAACTCCTAATATGAATATCATTGACATTACTGGGTTAGCTGATCCATGAAGCAAAAACTATAATCCCCCTTTCAACCATTAATTATATTTTGTACATTCTTAATTAATTTGCCTTAAAAGCTAAAGAGTATTAGTTACTTTATCTAAACTTCAGTCACAAACTATGATTTAAAATAGACAATTGGGTTTTGATCAATATTTTTTAAGAAAATTATTATAAATAGGAGAAATATAAAACTATTTACAAATATAGCAAAATTTTACTTTTTATCCGTGATAGACCACTATAGACCTAGATAAACATCTATATGTGTCTATCTGGTAAAGTGATAGATGACTATCTAGGTCTACCACGTGTATCACATATAAAAAGTAAAATTTTATTATATTTGTAATTATTTTCAACCCTTTTTCTATTTTTGAAAACATTCTTATTATTTCTTAAGTCTCAACAACCATGCATAACCTTTCTCTGACAAAATTAATAGAAATATAAAATTAAAATAAATAAATAATAAATAAATTACATCATTTTCAAGAAGATAATGAGCTCAATTGATCAAAACATAGTGATTTCTCTCTAAAAGGTGTGGGTTTGATATCTTGTCAATTTAATTCGGACTGAAAAAAAAAAAAAAAAGAAAAGAAATAAACCCCACCATTTCCTAAAAAAGATTTTGTTTCAGATAATTGTAAATTTCAATAAAATGGTATTATTTGCAGAATTTTAAAAATATAGTTTTTATAACACAAGCCAGGGGTTTGATGTGGAAATATCTTAAAATTAGATGTGTATTTATAATATTTGTACTTTTATCCAAGGTCTCTCTCCATTTTCCTTTTTTTAAAAAAAAAATAAAAAATAAAAAAAAATGAAGAGCTCAAGATCACTTTGAAATCACTTTGAAATGTCTCATCTTTTGAGAGAGATCAAACTAATATATAAGGAAGAGGGATGGCTATTTATTAAGTTCAAGGAGTGATTGGGATTTGAATTTTGTCACTAAAACTATTACAACATGGGACAATTGAATTTACAATTGAGAAAGAATTAATTGGTTGAGAGAAAATTCAAAATCTAGTACCCTATCCATGTTTGCAAAAGTATTTATCTTTGAATTTTTATATAGGGTAATTATTTTAAATAACAAAATTTTTACAAATATTTTTAGATCTAACAAAATGTCATTGTCTATTAGTGGTAAATCGTAATAGATAACGATAAGATAAATAGTAACATTTTGTCATATTTGTAAATAAGTTGACCCATTTTGCTATATTTGAAAACACCCATTTTGAAAATTATATAACTTCGGGAACACTAATTCAACAAGTTTTCAAAATCCATACCAAAATTTTGAAAGAAAAAAAAAAAAAAAAAAGTATTCTTATATTTTGAAATTTGATTGTGAATTCAACATGTTTGCTTAGAGAGAATAAAAATCATAGAAAAAAAACTAAATAGTTATCTAAAATTAAAATATTACTGATGAACCACCTAAAATGGGGAGAAACAAAATCAAAACTATACTACTACTAAAAGCACATGAAACACATGAAGTTATCTTTATTTTTAGGGTAATTATTTTAAATATCTATCGGTGTCTATCATTGATAGATGATAATAGTCTATAAATGTAAATAGTATTTCATGACATTTTGTTATATTCATAAATGAGTTAGTTTATTTTGTTATATTTAAAATCACTCTTATTTTTACAAAATTTTATGTAATAAAAAAAGCCAGATGAATATAATTTGCAATGATAGTTGTATAGTACAATATAGAAAATATAAAATCCCTAAACTTTGCTTTGGGGTTTGGTTTCTTCTTTTGTGTTTGCTTTTCAGCAACTACTTCTCCACCATTTGTTAGTTAGTTATTATAACAGTAACAACATTCAACACTTTAATCATCATGGCTCATCATTTCCATTACCATATAAAAAACCACTATTTTTTAAACCTTTTTTTGTCACTCTTTTTCAAATTTTTTTGTAGTTCAATTCATTACTTATTTGCTTCTTCATCACTTTATCTACCTTACACTCATAGAGAAACAACCTTTTGTTTTTTCCCCAAGAACCTCTTATTTTATTTTCACTTCTGTTATTGCTTAAAACAACTCATCTTTCATTTCTCTTCTTTTTCTTAGAGAAAAAGAAAACAAATAAACAAAAAAAAAAAAAAAAAAAAGCTGATGGTATGAAAATCAGTATAGTGGGAAGTTAGGGACTTCACCTTGCATACTCCAAATTAAAGTGGCATTAATGGAACTTCATCTCTTGTGGGTTGGCATCTTCCTTTGCTCTGGATTTTGGTCTCTTGCGTTAAGTGATCAAGATGGTATGAATTTATGCTTCATTCAAGTTTTTTTTCTCTTTTTCTGTTGGGGTACAAGTGTAAATTTGCTATTTTATTTGGTTTGAGAAATAACATTTTAGTTTTTGAGATTCGAGAATTTTTTTTTTTTTAAGGTAGATTCAAAAATTAGTTCTAATTGAACCTTAGAATTGTTGTTTAATAATATATATATATATATATATATATATATATTAATTTTAATATTTTTTCCTTAGCTTTGTAGTTGAAGAGATGTATAGATATAAGTGCAACTTAGGCGAATCTAGGCGGAACTCAATTATTACTCATAAAAATAATATAAAATAAAGAAAAAATAACACCCAATAAAAATATGCCAAGTGACAAAAAAAAAATTAATTGAATAATTTTTTTATTTTATTTAGAGTATTGGCATAAAATAAATCAATAAACAAGAGTGTCCCATCATATTTTGGTTAGTATGTTTAAACTTCAAAGACTTTAAAGAATTAATTGCTTTATATTATATATTGTTATTTTACTCCAGGGCCTGGGAATCATTTTAAGAATCTATCAAATGATTAAGAAAAAAAAAGAAAGAAAGAAAGTATTTATTTTGCCACTATGATATAAATGTTTCTTCTTAACCAACCAATCAAAGTTCATAGAAACAAATTCTAAAACAAGAAAAACATATCAGTTAACTCAACTGTTTTTTTTAACAAATTTCTCATTAATGTAAAAATGAATCAGGTTTCCTAAGCTTATCTTGTGGAGCAACTACCACCTTCACTGACTCCTCCAACATTTTATGGATTCCGGACGTCGACTACATCAGCTCCGGTAACGTGTCAATCATCGACAATAACCATGTTCGAATCTTCCCCGACCCCCGAGCGCGAAATTGTTACAAGCTACCACTTAAAAATAGCTCCTCATCAGTTCTCATCAGAGCTGAGTTTGTGTATAAAAACTATGACAAGCTTGGGAAGCCCCCTGCATTCTTTGTTTCTCTTGGGACTGCCATGACTAGCAATGTGAACCTTACTTTTCATGACCCTTGGACTGAGGAGTTTGTATGGCCAGTTAACAAAGAAACTGTCTCCTTTTGTTTACATTCCATTCCTCAAGGTGGCAGCCCTTTGATATCTTCGATCGAACTCCGGCCGCTACCGCGAGGAGCGTACGAAGATGATGGCTTGCTTCAGAGTCAGGCTCTTAGAAAGTCGTATCGAATCAATTGTGGTTATACTAATGGATCTCTCAGGTCTGTATTTTCTGAAATTTGACATAGTACGTACATATGGCTCAAATAGATATCTCATATCTAATCAATAAATCAAGAAAAATGTTTAGGTTTAGGTTTAGTATATGTTAAGTGTATGTTTTTTTTAGTGATTTTGAAATAGTTAAAATTATTTTTGTCAAATTTAAAACTATTTCAAATTATATCTTTAAATCACTCCAATTAATTCAAGGTTTAATTTTACAGCAGATTTAAATGCATTTTTCATACTAGTTAAATTAATTATGAATAATTAAAAGTGTTTTCTAAGTAATTTTAAAGATGTCAAAAGTGATTTTAACCATTTCAAAATCACTTCCAAATATGTGATAATGTATATGAAATTGACAAGGACGACAAACACAAAATTTTCGTACTTTTCAAGTGCAAAAATCATGTTTCGATATATAGTTGACTTTTATTATTATAAGTACTTTTAGTTGAATTGTATTGTTAAAAAAAAAAAAAGTAAAAAAATACTATTTTGGATTTGATTCTATTTTATCTCTCTCTAAACATTCAAGTGTACAAATTTAGTTTGTGTACTCTCAATTGTTCAAATCTAGTCTCATGTACAATCACTACAGAAAAGGAGTTTCAATGACACAAGAAGGAAACACAAATGAAGGGGGAGAAAGAAAATAATTTATAAAAGCGAAAAAATGACAACTTTTTTTATGAAAAAGTGGAGAACTTTGTATGTTTTGATAATTTATAACAATTTTTCACTATCATGAATTTATGACTATAATTACAGTCATTGAATAGAAATATTTAATTCATGAAACAGTTTCAATAAATTTTAAATTTAGTTTCTTTACTGAACTGTTGATCATCTCATAAATGTATGTATGTATGTTTGTCTAAAATACACAGGTACCCGATCGATCCATACGACCGAATATGGGACGCTGACCGCAACTTCAAGCCATTTCATGTGTCATCAGGGTTCAAAGTTGAGGCCAACTTTGATATGATAGGAGTGAAGGAAGCTCCACCAGGGGCAATTGTTGAAACAGCAAGAGTTTTGACAAGAAGAGATGAGCTAAGCTACAACCTTCCACTTGAAGAGGAAGAAGGAGATTACTATGTGATTCTTTATTTTGGTGGGATTCTTGCTGTTCATCCTTCATTTGATGTATTGATCAATGGGAGAGTTATAGAATCAAACTACACTTTTGAAAAGGGAGAGATGAGGGCTTTGTATGTCATTCAATACCAAATCAAGACCTTGAATATCACTCTCAAGAGTGTTAAATTCTATCCTCAAATCAATGCTATTGAGGTCTATCAGATTGTTCATATTCCTTTGGAAGCTTCATCAACTACAGGTCTGTTCTATTTATGTCTTTTCGATTTTATACGGAATTATTTAGAGTATGTTTGAGAGTAAAATTAAAATAGTTAAGATCAATTTTATCATGTTTAAAATTACTTTAAAACATGTTTTAAGTCATTCAAAATCAATTTGATGAATGGTTTTATACTTTTAAACGTGATTTTCATACTCATCAAAATTAATTCCAAATGGGTAAAGCCATATTAATTTCATGGTTATTATGCTATATTTATGGCTGAGAAAGGGATTTTTTGTTGTTACTTTTCTAAGTTTTTCTTGGTAGAATTTTGAATGATTCATTAAGGCCTCATTCAATAACTATTTTGTTTTCTGTTTTTTGTTTTTGAAAATTGAGTATATTTTCTCCCCATTTCTTACAATGGTTTGCATCTTTCTTAAGTATAATGGTTGAATTCTTAGTCAAATTTCAAATATAAAAACAAATTTTTAAAAGCTAATTTTTTTTAGTTTTCAAATTCTAGTAAATAGTAGATAACAAATGAAGAAATTTGAAGGCGGGAGTAGTGTCAATGGCTTAATTTTCAAAAACAAAAACCAAAAACCAAAAACCAAATGATTACCAAACGGGACCTACATATTTTGGCAAAGATTTCTAATTTTGATGGTGAGAAATGTAATAAGATCACTCTTTACAAGAGAAATCTAACTTCCAAAAAAAAAAAAAAAATTGAAAAAACTGAAATGAGAACCCTAAAGTTAACATTAACTCAATAAACCTAAACTAAGTATGGATGGTACATGTTTTCTTTTTTTGTTTTTTTGGTTTCATCTTGCAATATTTGGTTTAAACCCAGTTCAAGATCGCAAGATTTCAAACTTTAATTTAGAAAATTTCTTGCAGTTTCAGCCCTTCAGGTGATTCATCAATCTACTGGTTTGAATTTGGGATGGGAAGATGATCCATGTTCCCCAACAACATGGGATCATGTTGGATGTGAAGGAAACCTTGTTACATCTCTGTATGGACTACATTTTACCAATATATATAATTAATGTCTTTTACCATTTTTTTCCATCCCAACACGTTCAAATGATGCCTTTTATCTTTCTTTCCCCTATCTATATCTTTTTCATTCACCATTAGAGAGCTTTCCAACATCAACTTGAGGTCGATCGGCCCGACGTTTGGCGACATTCTCTATCTCAAAATACTGTAAACTCTTCAAAACTTCCCTCTGATCTATTTACTTTTTCACTATTGCATTTTATCTCATCCTAATTCTTTGCATTATTGTGATCTCTCTCTTCAGGGATTTGCACAACACTTCACTTTCAGGAGAAATACAAAATTTGGGCAGTCTCACTCATCTTCAAAATTTGTACTCTCTTTTCTTGTGAATATAAATGATTTTTTTTAGATTTTAAATAATTCATAACTGAATTAATTACTCTCTATATCTTTTTCTCTCTTGAAAAGGAACTTGAGTTTCAACAAGCTAACATCATTTGGGTCAGATTTGGAGAACCTTAGCAACCTCAAAATTCTGTAAGTAAATGGCGAAAAAAAGAAAATCATGTTTCCAACAATATTCATTGATTTTAACCTTGAAAATTGAGATTTTCCTTGGTTTTTATGGTTAAGAATTATATATATTGAAATTGAATCATTTCTTAAAATGAGGGTAATTCATATATATTTAAAAAGATATTAATTTCAATATGAAGGGACTTGCAGAACAATAGTCTGCAGGGAATTGTTCCAGACAGCTTGGGAGAACTTGAAGATCTTCAATTATTGTAAGTGAGATTTTTTTTTTCTTTTAAATGTGAAACATATCATATATAAATACTCATTTTTTGAACTACTATATACTCAAAGAAAATGTTCATTTAAGTTTGCGTTCAATAGCGATTTCGTTTTTAGCTTTCTGTTAGTTTTGAAAACAAAAATTAAGTATTTGAAAACTATTTTTTTACTTAATTTTGAATACTTTACTTAGTTTTTAAAACATATCAATAATAAATTATTAAGAAATAATCAATAATAAATTATTTAAAAACTTACAAGGGATTAGTAGTATTATAAGCTTAATTTTTTAAAATCCAACAAATGGTTAGTAAATATGGGGCCTTGGTGTTCTCAAATTTTCAAAATTCATTGAAGTTGGCTTATGTTTAATGAGAGAGTAGATATTTTAAGTGAAATCTTTTACCAATTAGGGAAATTAAATAATGTAAGTTTCATCCAAAGACATCATTAATTTTTTTAACTTTAAGATTGCTTTGATCACTTTCAATAATCTTCAGGAATTTGGAGAACAATAGGCTGGAAGGCACCCTCCCATTGTCTTTGAACAAAGGAAGTCTGGAAATTAGGTATGGATTTTCTTTATTATATATTTCTGAATTTTATTTTAGTTTCTAATTTTTTTTGGAATTTTTATATTATATTTACATAATTAGTGACATTTTGTTGCTAATTTTATACTTCGTAAATTTTTCTACAATACAATAATGGAAACATCGATCACCCTTTTTATCGATGTTGAGGCCATGAAAACGTGAAAATGTCAATAGAAATATCGATTTTTCAACTTTTAAGACTAAATTTGAATTTAGATTATCCCAGGCTCAATAAAAGAAAGAAAGAAAAAGAAAACTGAGACAATTTTATTTGTCGTTGGTTGCAGAACAATAGGAAACCCTTGTCTGTCATTCTCCACAATGACATGCAATGATGTATCATCAAATCCAGCCATTGAAACACCACAAGTGACAGTTGTTCCTGAGAAGAAGGGGATGAGCAGCAGCCATAATAATACTAACAATCATTTGCCTATCATAATTATTGTTTCTGCAGTTGCTTCAGCTTTGCTACTTCTCATCACTCTCTCCCTTTCACTTCTACTCTACCTGAGAAACCAATCTCAACTCACAACAACTCAACTCACATACTCAACAAGTAAGACAAATCTTCGAGCTCGATTGTTCGTTTCCTGTTTTTTGTTTCTCATTTTCTATGTTTCTTTTCTATTTCTTTGGAAAATAACAGGCGTGCATTTGGGTTCTGGTAAGGGTAACAATTACGTTTGAAAAATATTAAAAAGTTACTGAATTCTACTTTTAATCATGTGTCTAATAAGTCTTTCTTTCTGATTAGCTCCATATTAGTATATCGCCTTTATGCCTACAAACACTTGAATTTGTGTGAAATTAACTCATCATGTAATCCATAAATAATTCAAGTTGTAGTATTTACACACTATTGCTTACTAATAGTATTTTGTTTAGTACAACAAATATGGGGTATTGGCAACACTACAAGAATTGTCTCTGTTGACGAAAAAAAACGTCGACAAACGTTAAGAAAAGCATGGACAAAGCCTCTGCTGATGTTTTTTTGCGTGAACAGAAGCCCGTCGAGAAAATTTACTGCTTTTACTGTTGAAATATCCTATTTTGATGTAGCGTCGGTAGAGTTTAAATTGTATTGTAGTGTCTTCTCGACCTCCATCGAGTTTTTTTGGTCTTGATTGTGTAAATTAGTCTAACACGGGGAGCTTCGGAAACTTGTTTTTGGTGTGTAGAAGCAGCAATGGAGCTAAGGAATTGGAACTCAGCAAGAGTATTCACGTACAAGGAGATAAAGTCAGCTACGAACAACTTCAAGGAAGTGATTGGAAGAGGAAGCTTTGGATCAGTTTATCTTGGAAAGCTTCCGGATGGAAAACTTGTGGCTGTCAAAGTAAGGTTTGACAAAACCCAACTTGGGACTGACTCCTTTATCAATGAGGTACATACTCCTATTTATCTCGAAAAGATACGTCGCACATTCTGATGATTTCATGTACAATGGAGTAATGATTGAAGTAGTAATTTTAAAAAAGAAAAAAAAAAAAAAAATCTTGGTACTAATTTTAATTCTAACATTGGTTTTCCCATATGTTGTTTTAATCATAGGTTCACCTTTTGTCTCAAATTCGCCATCAAAATCTTGTTTGTTTGGAAGGATTTTGTAACGAATCCAAACGACAAATACTTGTTTATGAGTATTTACCTGGTGGATCATTGGCTGACCACATATATGGTAAATTTATATGTGTTTTAATTCATATACCAAATGTTGATAATATATAATTTATTCTACTTTGAGGGTTAATTATTTATTTACTATTGTAATTCTTCTCCAGGCATGAACAAAAAAAGTGTTTCTCTCAGTTGGATTAGAAGACTCAAAGTTGCTGTTGATGCAGCAAAAGGTTCCCTTAAATACTCCCTCAGTACTAATACTAATGTATCCTTTAAATTCTTAAGAATAGGTTTAAAATATTATTGAACAAATTTTTATTATTATCTTAAATGTTGACATCACATTTTAAATTTAAAATAATAATCAAGGATAAAAGGAGGGGAGAGAAAGTATAAAATTTTAATTATTATTTTTAATTTAAAATGTGCTACGTAGGGGTGTACACGGGTTGTGTTGGGGCATTTTTTGGACCAACCCCAAAATTCCGGTTGGTTGGCTACCCGAATAGGATACCCAACCCAACGCAACCCAACCCTTAAAATTTGGGTTGGGTTGGGTTGTCTGTGTTTTTTTTTCTTTTCTTTTCCCCCTATTTTTTGGTAAAACATATCATGAAACACTAATTGGCATATCCATTGATCCAAGATAAAGTATAAAATATATGGATCTAAGAAAAAGTATAAAATAGTTCTTAACACTAACTTAAACTAATATATATATATATATATATTAATATTAATATTAGAAATTCGGGTTGGATTGGGTCAACCCGAATTTTTCAAAGTTGCAACTCGAGACCCAACCCAACACGAAATATTAAAAAAAAAAAAAATTAACCCAACTCAACCCAAATTTTAAATTAACCTAACCCAACTCTTATTATTCGGGTTGGGTAGTCTGGGTTGTCAAATCATTTGAATACCCCTACTGCTACAAACATTTAAAATAAGAATAAAAAATTTTCAAGCACCTTTTAAATATATTCTTAAAAAATTAGGAACTAAAAAGAATAAATTTTGAAACCTTTGAGGACTATAAAAAATGAATTTTTCCTAAATATTAAGTGCATGAAAATACATCCAAATGACTTTTTTTTTTTGTGACAATTTTGGTTCCTTAGTCATGTAGAGTTTAATGTATTTTGACTCCTAGTTTTTATTTGGTCCTTAAATTTGAAAGGTGTAAAGTTTAATGTCTTTTGATTCCTAGTTTTTATTTAGTCCTTAAGTTTGAAAGGTGGTTTATCAGTATTGTAAGGAATTTGTTAGATATGAAAAAAATAAATTAATCCATGTTATGAATTGAATCATTATTGTAATTTAAGGGGATTTTTTAGTGACTTGATTCCCTAATATACAATCCTAAATAATTTATCATGTAGCAGTATATTTGATAAACATTAATGAATTGATAGGGAGGATAATGAAATGTTTATATAGAAACTAAATGTGGTTAACATGATTGTTAATTAATGTGTATATTATTTTTGTAAATGGTTATGTTAGGGTTGGACTACTTACACAATGGAAGTGAGCCAAGAATAATCCACAGAGATGTGAAGTGTAGTAACATTCTTTTGGATATGGAAATGAATGCAAAAGTTTGTGACTTTGGCCTTTCCAAGCAAATTTCACATCCTGATGCAACTCATGTCACCACTGTTGTCAAGGGCACTGCTGGTTATTTGGATCCTGAGTATGTTATTTTTTTCCCTTTTTCATTTTTTCTTTTATTTATGAAAAAGCATTTTAATTGAGAATTTCGCTACCATTTTTCCCGAATGTGGGTAATAGCTTGTGTTGGTAGTAGTTTCAAAAGGGTTCCTCCAAACGGGATGTGAAGGTCTCCCCTCAATCCAAGATATAGGGTTGGGGGATTCAAACATTTGGACAACCTATTAGTCTAGCAAGAAAGAAAATAAAAGTCTAAGAGAAAGAAGGTTGCACGTGCCCCTATTTTTGTGCACTCCAAACAGTTGTCCAAGAAAAAATTGTATTTTCAATGTTTTTTTCTTTGGAAAGGAAATGGAGCATGAAATTAGTTGTAGCTAATCATTGCTCTAAGAGAAATACATCCAACTGAGAGGGATCCTAAGAATATAAAAGTATTGTGCTAAAAATAATTTAAAATAATTGATAGCTATTACTTATACAGTTACACCAAATATGGTGCAATTTCCCTTTCAATAACTAAATCGTAGGAAGTCTAAAGTTGAGTGTGCTTGACTTCAAACAATCTTATTCTAATTAGGTGACCCTAAGAAATTTTCTAAAAAACATGTGATCGGTGAGGACAAAGTATGCTAATTAAAAGAACTCGTGTTGGTTTGTGGGGATAGCTCACTCATAGAAACAATTCAAGACAAGTAAGAATGACATTGGCAAGTCAAAAGAGAATGTCATGCCTCATTAGACGTCAAATTCAAATTTTGAATCCTAGTTTGAAGCTCGAGCTCGTGACACATTACAATACGTGTCTAAACCAGTGAGGTATTTAAGGTTGCAAAATTAGTTATGAAAATAGTGATTTTAGAGATATATGTATTCAAAGTTGTGGTTTATAATAATTTCAACCTGCTTCAAATCCGTTTATAAAATACTATCCATAGTAGGCTCTGGTAAATTAAATATTTTTTACTTAAGACTTAGGATAAGAAAAACAGTAATATTAATAAATAAATAAATAAATCCGGAAACACTAATGAAAAAGAATTGATCGTAAAAAGTAGTACCTTTCAAGAAATCTTTAAAATATTGTTCCTAAGTACTTAAAAACTAGTTTCATACGATTAAAACTTAGTAAATAAAAATAAAATAAAATAAAATAAGAAATCTTACTTATCATAAAGTTTAAATAATTTTTCTAAATTTTACTACTAATTTAGATATATTTTAGGGATGTTTTCAAAAATAGAGAAAGAGTTAAAAATAATTATAAATATAGCAAAATTTCACTTTTTATCTGTGATAGACCGCGATAGACTCAGATAAATATCTATCACTTTACCAGATAGATATAGATAGATGTCTATTGCGATCAATCACAGATAAAAAGTGAAATTTTGTTATATTTGTAAATAGTTTGATATTTTTTCTATTTATAATCATTTTTTTATATTTAAACAACATAAATATCGCAGGTATTATTCCACTCAACAGTTAACTGAAAAGAGCGACGTGTATAGTTTTGGAGTTGTGTTATTGGAGCTTATTTGTGGAAGAGAGCCTTTGAGTCGCACAGGAAATCCAGATTCTTTCAACTTGGTGCTATGGGTAAGATATTTCATTCTTTTCAATTAAATTTTATTTTCTTCTACTTTAGAACTTCTTTAGCAGGAAAGGTTTTTTAAAAAAGATTTGTGAGTAAAAAAAAAAAAAGAAAATTTTATAGAGATAACAAAAATAACAAGTGCTTCTTGTTTTTTGCTCCTATTTTTAATCTTAAAAATAAATAAATAAATATAGCATTAGGAAAATTGTTTTAAATGATAAAACTATTGAAAACATTTACAAATATTAGCAAAATATCACAATCTATCTGCGATTCTGTGTTTATCATGACACAGATAGATACAGATAGTAGTCTACTGCAAATAGACCGTGAAATTTTGCTACAATTGTAAATATTTTGGTTCATTTTCTTATATTTGAAAATAGTCCTAGTGCGTTTGTGTAGTTGTTTCTTATTTCGTAATTATTATTTTTTTTAGAAAAACATTATTGTTTCTCGCAAATTGTTTGCTATTTCTTATTTTTAAAATTTACATGAATTTTTTTAAAAAATAAAAATCAAGATTATGTTTATTATGCATAGAAAAAAAAACAATAATTTTATTATGTTTTAAACACTAGAAACCAAACGAAACAAAAGATGTTGTGTGTGTGTGTGTATACATATACATATATGGTTTAAACAAGCATAAAGTTGGAAACTAGTTACAAAGAAAAACATATTTGATTTGAAAATAATAATAATTACATATGCATGTGGCAGGCAAAACCCTACTTACAAGCAGGTGCATTTGAGGTAGTAGATGAAAATTTGAGAGGAAGGTTTGATGTTGAAAGTATGAAAAAGGCAGCTATTGTTGCTATAAGGTGTGTGGAAAGAGATGCTTCTCAAAGGCCTAATATTGCACAAGTTTTGGCAGACCTACGAGATGCTTATGATGCACAGATTGCATATCTTTCTACTTTTCACCATTGACACACAATTTATTTTTATTTATACTATTATAAATTGTACATATTTTCTTTTTACATGCAAGCCTAAAATGTTATGATCCACGGACAAAATGCTATATATTGTATTCATGCGCGTTTGTTATGTTCCTCACCGTCACTTTTCTATTCTCGTTATGTTCATCGTCGTCTGTATCTTTCTCATGTTTATCGTCACTGGTAATGGCACCAAAGGTGAAGGAAAGCACAATAAGTCATTTGTGTTTGTGTGGATCCTACTTTCAAGAGGTGAATTCGTGATCATTTTCTTCATGGTGATCATGACTCAATCTAAAATGATATAGTTTTTTTTTGTAATTTTTTTAGAAAAATAACTAATAAATATTTGTTTTTT
This sequence comes from Citrullus mucosospermus, assembly GCA_030954485.1. NCBI lineage: Eukaryota > Viridiplantae > Streptophyta > Magnoliopsida > Cucurbitales > Cucurbitaceae > Citrullus > Citrullus mucosospermus. The sequence continues at coordinate 8,151,753 of CM062063.1, read as the reverse complement.
AGCAACATGTGGCTTTGGACATGTGTAAGTGCTTTCTGATGAAAATTGAAAAGAAAACTAAATCGATGGTTTTAAATTGATATACGTATTCAAGTTTGAAGCTTAAAATGATGAATTTATAAGTTTAGGATTAAAAATTGATACAATATGCTAAATTTTAGATTTAAATTGAAGAAAATATATATGTAACTTATTTTTTAAAAAATAATTAGGAAAATTATCTTAAATTGCAAAACTATTGAAAATATTTATAATTAATAGTAAAATGCACACTCTATCTCAGATAGACAGCAAAATTTTGCTACAGTTATAAATATTTTAATTTTTTTTACTATATTTAAAAATACCCCTAATAATAATCTAAACAAATTTTCAGTATATTTCGAATAGAAAATTTGTTTCCAAACAAAAATTTCAATAATTAATGCAACGTGAATAAGTTTGTCTTATTCAGTAATGTCAAAAGGAAATTATGTTATGTGATATTAACAAATGATAATATTATTTGTATTATTTGAAATGATCTTTTAATATCTTAAAAGATTTTATAAGTCTGTCTTACCAAAAGTATTCTATATAAAACAAAACAATTCTGTATAAAAACAAATGAGGGCCAACAATCATGCTTGGTGTACTTCCTAAAGAGTCAAAACAAATTTTAAGAAATCACAATTCTCGATATAATATATATATATATATATATATATGACATTATTGATTAATGTAGTATAGAAAGTGTCTTTAAGTAGACAACTTGACAGAAACCATAATAGATCATTTGTGGAGTGAAATTTAAAATTATCAATATTCCCACTCAAATTAAATTTTATAAATTGTCTTAACTAAGCTAAAAAATAATGTAGTAAACTGTGTTCAAAAAGAAAAATTCATCCCAAATGTAATCTCGCTTCTTAACTATTTTATCATCCGTACTAAAATTGGTTGTCATATTTGCAAATATGTCTCATAAATAAATAAGTTGTAAAATATGAAAATTTTTAAAATTTTCAAATCTATCACTTATATACCATTTATATAATCTATTGGTGATATATATACTTCTATTATTACCAGTACACCAGTTTTATAGTAAACTACTTTTATACATATCACTGATAAATGTCTATTACTCATCAACCATTTTTAACAATTTTTATGTATATTATTGATAACCAGTAATATGTTTATTAGTGATAGTTACCATTTTTTTAAATAGGTCAATTAACAACTATTTATGCATGATGAATTTTTTTAGGGGTTTTTTCAAGAATAGCATAGAAAAACATTAAATTTGATTTTTTTTTTTATTATTCTAATTTTACTCTCATTGGTGTAATCAATATGTATATTAGTAGATATGATATATTATATTTTATATGTTTGGTATATTAGTTGTAGAATTGATGTACTAAATTTAACATCCATATACCAAATTTATCAATTAATAACAAGGGTTTGTGCATTGTTATTATTTGTGCTCTTCATTTGAATCCTTATTCATTTGTTTCAAAGAAATTATTTATTTTCTAGTACATTATCATCAATTTATAATAATTCAATTTGTCATGTTGGTGATTATATATTCTGAATGAATTTCGATGAGCAATGGAGACATTAATGTCACATTGAGAGGTGTTGATATACTATTAATATACTTGAACAAATACATTTTTAAGAACTACATTTTTAATGATACACCAATATTATATTTAATGAATTTTAAAATTAATGTTGATATACTACTAACATATCAGTGTTATACTTTTAAAATGAATGTTAATATACTAATGTTATGTTTGAAATTAGTCTTTAATAATTTTAGGACATGTTTAGGAGTGGTTTTAAAATGACTCTTAATTATCACATGTTTAACTTCACCTTCAATCATTTCTTTAATAATTCAAAATATAAAAATTCAATAATACTTTAATTTTAATAAGTCATGTTTAACAACAAAAGTAATTAGGATTTTGTGATCAAAATAAGACTCAATATTACGCAAATGTTAAAAAACTTCCATTCTTTACGAATCTGTCTGACACGCAATAATTAGGAATTTTTATACAATATGTCAATGACAATAATAACCTTCAAATATTGCCATATTTATTGTTTAAAAAATAATACCAAAAATACTGAAAAGGGAAAATTCCATAAAATAACTTCCACATATGTAATTAATGTTGCTGAAATTAAAAATAAATAAATAAATAAAAATAAAAATAAAAAATCATATACATAATTGATGGTTTAAGAACAAAATCTTAAAAGGTCCTGGTACACCTCCTCCCGATCCCTCTTCCATCAATATCTTGTCCAAAAAAAATCTTAAGAGAAAATAATGTTTTGAAACAATAAAATTAAAAATAAAAATAAAAAATAAAAAATAAAAAAATTATGCCAAATTTTTCTGAAAAATGAAAAACAAAAAAATATCTATGTATAAAGAAAATCTTATTTTATTGTTTTCATTTATTTAAAAAAAAAATGATTAACAAAAAATTGAGGTTTTTTTAATTTGTCCACGAAAAATAAAATTTAAAAAGAAAATAATATGTTTGAAATTTTCCAACTAAAAAAACATTCAAAAGTTCTCTGTATTTTCCTTTCTTATATGTTGTTTCTCAAACAACTCACCAAATTCAAAGTAAATTACATCATAAAAACATTCAAAATTTCCAAATCAATAATAATTAATTACAATCAGGGTATTTTGATAAATAAAAATAAGAAAAAATGATGAAAACTCCCGAATAAAAAATAAAGTTACTAATTCGAAATATTATTTAAAATGTACCCTAAAGTTGAGTGGATTTCTATTTTTAATCATCTTAGAAACTTGTATAAAAATCATCCTAGATGCCTTCCTTCTTCCACAAGACAAAATGAGATCTTTAGTATTTTACATTGTTGTTTTTCTTCCTCTAGCCACTTGTGGCATTAAGGGCAACCAACTCTCTTTCTTATCCTTGAATTCAGAGGCCAATGATTACAAGAACTTCATTCAATCTATACGTCATTCTCTCACTCAAAATACCTATCAATTATACGGTATACCCATCTTGAAAAACTCAGTTCCTCCTTCTCAACGTTTCATCACATTTTCCCTCACCAATGCAATTGATGAAACCATCACTCTTGCAATAGACAAGGTGAATCTTGGAGTTGTAGGATATCTTTCAAACAACACTTCCTATATGTTTCTTGATGCCCCAATAGAAGCTTTTCGAGTTGTTTTTCCTTCCACTTGTCGGGTCATTCTTGATTTCTATAGCGACTATCAATCCATTGAGGCTAAAGCTAGTACTACTAGACAAGAAATTCTCCTTGGATATGATCCTATGCATGAAGCCATTTCTACCTTATTTCACTACCATCGTAGTTCCATTCCTAGAGCATTTCTTGTCATCCTTCAAATGGTATTAGAAGGATCGAAATTCAAGTTCATTGAGCAAAGTGTTTTCATGAGCTTAAAGTATGATTACACTTTCAAACCTAGTCTTGCAATTGTTAGCTTACAAGACAATTGGGTAAGACTTTCTTCACAAATCCAAGCATCTCCATCACTACAAGGATTATTTGGAGAAGTTATTGAGCTTTATGATTCTAATGATGAAATCATTCAAGTGGATGCTATTGATTATCCAATCATAATCAATAACATCGCCATGCTATTATATCATTGCAATGTTAGTACTACAAATATCATAAAGATGACGGTCCAAACTGATTCATGCTCTATACAATCACGCACTACACATATTAGTGGGAGAGCAGGACTTTGTGTTGATGTAGAGAAAGCACTTCCTAATGATGGCAGTCCCATCATTTTGTTCCCATGTGCTCAAAATGCGAATCAAAAATGGACATTTCAAAGCGATGGGACAATTCAATCTTTAGGAAAGTGCTTGACCTTTAATGACACAAATTTTGTGGTTATTTATAATTGTAGTGAAGTTGCACCAAACACTATCAAATGGGAAGTTTCAATGGATGGGACAATCAGCAATCCCAACTCTGGCCTTGTCTTGACAGCAAATTCACCAGCAAGACACACCAAATTGAAAATGGAAGCCAATACACAAACTTCAGGCCAATGTTGGAGAGTTGGAAATTATATAAAGCCAATTGTAGGTTCAATTGCAGGGTTTTATGGGGTTTGTTTAGAGGCAATAAATAACAACACAAATATAGTGTTGGAAAATTGTGTGAAGAGTAAGAAAGAGCAACATTGGGCGTTTTATGGTGATGGAACGGTAAGAGTAAATAGTAGCCATAATTTGTGTGTGTCATCGTCTTCCTTAGATTGCTTACTGGGTGGGGTTGTTACTGTTCTTGAGTGCAATGGAGGATCAAACCAACGGTGGGATTTCAAAGCTGATGGCTCAATCATGAACCCTAAATGTGGGATGGCGATGGATGTTGATACACGTTGGAACGATATTATTTTGTATCCTAAAACGGGTGAGCCTACTCAACAATGGAACTTATTGTACTAAGTCTTGGTTGTCATATCCACACATGATGTTATTAGTATAATCTATTGTATGATGATCTAATAAATAAAAGTGTGGATTATGCATAACGATCTTTTGTTTATAGCGAACTCAAAGATTGTTCTAAGATACAAATTATCGTACTATAGATCTATGGTTTAATTTTACCTTGCAATAGTTTAACAAGTGTTATGAAATCAACAAATAATGATAAGTAGAAAAGTGTAAAAAGTAAAGAATCGACTCAAAGTTTTGTGGTTCACTAGCAATGTGTTAGCAACATCCACAGGAAGAAAGAGAATAGTTAAGATTACAGAGTAGAGACGCTTCCTAGGGTACTTTGATCGTTCCTAAAATCTACAAAGTGGTGCTTTGATAGTTCTTTTGAGTTTAATTTCGTTGATAAAGACAAGAAATTATAAACTAATTAAATCTTATATTTTTATGTTTAAAACGAAATTAAAATAAGGATAATCATGATTTTAAATTTAAAAATAAAAATAATTAGTAAGAAAACAAGATGTATATTTAAAACAAAATTATAATAAAGATAATAATAAAAACAATTTGAAAATAGTATGATTTAGTTAGAATTAACGGAAAATAAAATATAAGTATAATATTTAGAAAAGTAATATAATATGAGATTTGAAAATTCAAATCAATAGGTGAAGATAGAAGATTTTTTAGATACAAATGTGGAGAATTTTTAAATTAAGAAATAAAATTTATGCCAAAATATCCACATGAAAATAAGAAATTAATTTGCTCTAAATATGTTAAAGGAAATAGATATAACCGACATTATGAATTTGATAAATTAATTACAGTATAATAAATGAAACTGTTGGATTAATTATATAGCAAAAACACATATCAATGAATTAGAATATAATTAATCAAGTTGTTTGATTAATTAATTACAGTGCAATTAAAGAAGGTATTAAAGGCAATTTAAGATTAACAAAAAATAATTCACGTGCATCCTATGCGTTTTGCTATATTTTCAAATAAAAGTGTAATTTGTGCAATAGGACCCAATTTCTCTATTTCGTATAATATACATGAATTACAAAATAACTTAAGGGCCAAATATGTAAATTCAAGCCAGTTTTTCACTTCAATTAGCTAAGCCATTGACAAACTGAAATTTTTTTAAATTTTAGATATTTGCGTGAACTAAGCCTTGAAGTTACCCACATTTACATCTGTTCTCAAACTGATGTTAGGGCTTGCCCCAACACCAAGTTTTATCAGCTCACGAAGCATTACTTTGGATAAAGCTTAGAATGTCAATCAATCTTAGCATATTTCATATCAAAATCAACCATATCCAACTTTGTTACTCATAGTTTCATAAAACAATTATCACCTAACAAATTGTGCTTGTTTATTATATTTTATGAGTGTAAATGATTTACATGTAGTAAATTGAGCCTATAGAGTAATTCAGGCAAATTGGGTCAAAACGAAGTTTATTGGAGAAAATTGAAGATTATGAAACCGTCGCTACCCAAAGCATCCCAACGCTCTACTACAATGCTCCAAAATGTTGCAAGGCATAAGTTAAGCATCACGACGGTTTCCTAAATCGTCATGACACTCTCGAGAGGAAATGTTGCGTTAGTGTTGAGCAATGTTGCAAGAGTCAGGATATTGTGTATGTATTTTAAACTATTCTAGATCAATTGTGTAGTTATTTTAGGCCGATTTAGTTTCAAATTTGGTCGAATTTCTCAAATTTTCCATTGATAAGCTTTGTAATTGACATTCTGGCATCGAGAATCTAGGTCTCGATGTCCGGCTAGACTCAGAAGCTAATTTAGAATTTGGTTAGGCTTAAACTTGTGGGATTTTGTGACATTTAGATCTGAATGTTAATTGATTTAATAGTTTTATATGTTCAATTCCTTGTTTCAATCCATTTCTAATTGGGGTAGTTTAAGTGTAAATACACATATATACTAGGGGTAGTAATATAAACTGAATTCTTTTCTCTTCTTCTAAAGTCATATAGTCATTCTCGCAAATACTTCAACTTTTAGGCATTTCATTATTGGTTTTTTTATGGTTATATATATCACAATTTTCCTAGTTTCTATCATTTTTTATAAACCAAAAAAAAAAATAAAAAAGAAAATGGGGGAAGGGGCAAAGGAGACGAACAATATATTCTCATTCTCGTTTTTGTTTAGCAAACAAGAAATTATTGTATCCAATAATCATTGAATATATATATATAGAGAGAGAGAGAGAGAAATATTTAGTAAAAAAAGAAGAATGCATTTAGAAATCGAAAGAAAGTTAAAGAAGTGAAGGATTTTTAACTTTTTAAGTCTATGATAATAAAAACCAAGTTTAAATATTGTTTATTGATTGCATATATAAAATTTCATATAAATAAATACTATTTTTAAACTTTAAATTAAAACTTCTAACATATATTTTTTATTAGTTAAGTTTAGGTAAAAGTATTTTTTTGGTTTAGTTTTTATTTGGTTTCTAAACTTTAAAATGTTACATTTTTAATTCTTAAATTTTGAGTTTGGTTTCAATTAACTCCCTAAGTTTCAAAATGTTACAATTTTAACTTTGAAATTTGAATTTTATTTTAATTTGGTCCATAGATTTCAAAATTTATATTATGAACCTCGATTTTTTACTAAATATTTATTTAATATTAATGTCAATTAATTTTAAAAAATTAAGAGAATTATGATTAATTAAGTTGTTTACTTTTCATCATTATTAAAAAAAGGTAAATTTATCAATGATGTATTACACAGCAATCAAAAGTTCAATGAACCTACTCCAGAACTCTTGACATTTTTTATTTTTCTATTTTTGGTATAAAGTCAAAAAGAATTTAGAAAAAGAAAAGGCACGTGCATGTCACGAATAAATAGATTAGTATTTAGTAATTATCAATATGTAGATAATATAGAATCGAGAATCATCTTTGAGGTTTGGATGAAATCATACTGTCTTCTGCTTTTTTAGCGGCGACACTGTGGCAACCATATGAGTGCCGCATGTGTTTTTATGTTCTTTCATTGTCTTTTTTTCTTTTTTTTTTATTTTTTTCTAATTTTCTTTTCTATTTTCCTTTAATCCTTCAATTCCTCGATCAAATCATGACGACGATCCAGAAAACGACATAGCTTTCATCCTCGTCTTCTTCTTCTTCTTCTTTCGTCTCCTCTGCCCCTTGAAATGGACATCTGACTCAATTTGCCCTCTTTCCACGCGCAACCCATCACCAATTTCCCTCAATTCTTACATGGGTTTTCCCACTTTTGCAAATTTCTCAAGTTCCTAATCTTGCTCCTCTGTGTTATTCAGGTTTTTCTTGCTCCTTTTTCGCCTTTCTAATCTACTCTGTTTTTGTTCTTTCGGCTCTTTCTCTTCAGTATTTGGAATCCTTGCTGGACGGTGTTTGTTTCTCAATTCTCATAGTTTGTTACTGTTTCCTGATTTTTCTTAGTTGCTAAGTTAGAGAAAGAATTTGGGTTTTCGGATTTTCTTAGTTTTTTTTCTATCTGGTGGTTGAAATCGATGTCGTTCCACGAGATTCATTCATGGACTTTGTCTGGACTAATCAGAGCTTTTCTTGACCTAGCGGTTGTTTATTTTCTTTTGTGCGTGTCGGCCACTATGTTTATCCCGTCCAAGATTTTGAAAGTTGTTGGGTTCTGCTTGCCTTGTCCTTGTTCTGGATTTTATGGGAATCACAACACTAATTTGTGTTTGCATAGACTCATTGTTAATTGGCCTAAGAGGAAAATCTACTTGGTGCTCGATTTGGTCAAGAATAGGTTTCCTTTTGATTTGATTTTGATGGATGATCCAATGGGTAATTCGAATAGGAATTTGTTAAGGGAGAGTCATCATACAGATGGAATTTCTCTGTTGCAATCTGAGGTATGCTGTAATAATTTATCTGCCCCAAGGTTACAAAATCTGGTTGATAAAGATAGTGAATATGATTGTAAGGGTAAGAGGGTTATGTACCAGAGGCCAAGGAGTAAAATCCAACGGCGAAGGAGAGCTGCAATTGACAATGGGAAATTGCCCAAGGGAATCTGTGAGGGGAATGAAACTAGAAAGGAAACAGAATTTGTGGCATTGGTTGAGAAACAAGACTTTATTACAGGTGTGTTATGTGATTAATTTCACATTCTTCCATCCTTTTTCTTTCTATTTATTACCATTTCTATATTTGTTTTTCTGTTTATGCACATATATTTAAAGATTAACAGAGCTGTTACTAACTGATTTGATGGCAGCCTATCAAAGGACTTAACAGCACAAAGTAATTGTGAAGAAACATTATCTGATTCCTTATATTTCCCCTCTTAATTTATAGAGGTAGCTGAGCTAACAAACAAGAACTAATCAGCCAACCACAGCTAACAACATTAGCATATATGCATAAAAGATATACATCCTATGAAAGAAATTGGTTGGAAGCTGTATTTGATTCATCAGGAATTCCCAGCTCTTTTGTTTTGAGAGGAGGAGAAGGAGGAGGGGTTCTATGTCAAATTTTTTCTATATAATTATGTTTCTGTGACCTTTCTATTTCAGATGAGGTTAATGAATCAAATCACATGGACCTGGCTCAAAGAACCTGGCAAAGCTTTGAATTGAGTGGTTCATTTGGCGAAAATAATTATATGAACAAAGGTTCTTCCACTATAGGACAAGGTACTAGCAATGCTGAAGAGAGAGACATTATTAGAAATGAAGCAAGCTCTATTAGATTGTTGGAGCAGGCCCTTGAAGAAGAGAGAGCTGCCCGGGCATCTCTGTTTGTGGAACTGGAGGAGGAGAGAGCAGCCGCTGCTACTGCAGCTGATGAAGCAATAGCCATGATAACACGTTTGCAAAATGAGAAGGCATCAGTTGAAATGGAAGCAAGACAATATCATAGGGAAATAGAAGAAATATTTTCTTATGATGAAGAACAGATAAATATCCTTCGAGAGATCCTTGTCAAGAGGGACATAGACTATCATGTTCTGGAGAAGGAAATTGAAGCGTATAGACAAATGTATTTTTCTCAAAAGGAACAGTTAAAAAGAAACTGGGATTTCATATTGGATGAACATAAAGAACAGTCTGCCACAGCCCATTACTCAAATGGAGATCCACCCATTGTTCATCAAATTGGAAATGCTATTTCACTTTCAAGGAAAGCGAAGTTGAACGAAACTAACCGTTGTAACTCCCGTTGCCATTTTAATGAAGAAGGCTTGCCTAAGCAAACTATCTGGATGGATAGAAACAATGAACTGAAGGATAATGGCTTATTAGGTGATCACTTGGCTACTGAGGCATCTGCACATTGTGGTGGTTTTGATAAAAGCTTTCTTCTCCGTGGGGCACCTCAAGAAAGTTTGGAGCACATGGATCACACGGTCAATGATTTAGGAAGTTCCATACTTGATATGGAAATAGATGTTCAAGATATTCATGTGATTGATGAAAAACTCCACATGGAAGGCACAAAAGAGGAGAGAAAAGTAGATAATTGATTCAGCTGGCATCAAATGGTCCTGTAAGTATGGTAACCTTTGGAATATCTAATGCCTAAAGCAGAGATTGACAGTACAGAAGTAGAGTTCTAGGCTGTTGCAATGTACTTCAGAAGGATTTTTTTTCTTCAGTAAATATTGGAAGGTCGTCGTAGAGTTGTGGGGTTAGAAGGGTCAGAGCTTCTTCATCTGTGAAGAAAAAGAAAAGAGCATAATGGAATTTCCTGTTGAAATATCAAACTCCAATATATTTGATGGCTTGGAGATGCCTTTTAACAGGTTTTATTAACCTCTTCTCTTTTAAGGTATAAATGATCTGTTTACTTAATCTCTTGAAATTGATTTTGATTGATTTGGATTGATTTGGATCGTTGCAGATGTTAGTTCCACTGTTGTGGAAAAAGTTGCCACAAATTACCATATTAGTGCTTAAGAGAGCAAATTATGGTTCTAAAGATGTGACAGAACATTGAAACCTGCGACAAACTATGAATGTAAAGATTTTGATTGATTTAATAGTTTCTCTTCCTGTGATTCCTTCTGCTTATATGGTTGTTGCTGCAACTTCTATGCATTATTTGTTCCTTGAAATTAACTTAAATTTCCCTGAATTTGGACCTAAGAGGTAAACTGTGATATTTATCTCATATGAGAACTGCAAAGAAATTTGATTCCAAAACTAGATGGAAAATGGTTTTCTTTATGGTTTCTTAGTAATAGGTTGCTGGATGTCCTGCAGAAGTTGAGTATTAGCTCAAATGAAGATGCAAATAATGCTAATTTGAATACTTTTTTTCCTCCTGTTCTTTCTTTTACGTTCTCAATTAGTTTATACAAATTGATGAAGAATATAAGTATAACTCCATATTTGAATGCTAGAAGTTTTCTGAGAATTGTTCTTTTATTTTATTAATTTATTTTATTGCGAACCTCGCTCTAAGTTATGGCTTTTTTTCATTTCTTAGCAATTGTCTATATGTAAGTTTATGTCTAGCAGGTTTTTAACTTTGCGATCCCTGACCTTCCAATTAAAAAACAATAATAATAAATAAATAATAAAAATAAATAAATAAATAAATAAAAGCTCAACTCCTTGAGGAGAGTAAACCTTCTATTTATTTATTTATTTATTTACTTACTTATCATATTCTAAAATTTTAGAAAATAGAAATTAACTCACCTATTTAATACAAAATTGAATTTGAAATCTTAAACTTTTAATTTTGTGTGTATTAATTTATTAGGGGAAAGGATTTATTAGACATATAATTGAAGAATTTTAGGGACTTCTAGGAGACAAAATGGAAAGCGTAGGACCTACTAATTAGACACTTTTTAAAATTTAGGGACCTAATTGACACACATTGTAGAAGTTTAGGTACTTTTTAGATATTGTGTGTAGATGATTCTCAATCATATATGGTTAACTTTTTCGGATTCGGATATTCTCATTTGCAAATCTATAGAAAAAGGGCCTTCCATTTATGTCTACTAGTTGGATACTACATATGTTTGATTTATGTCTATGAACTCTTTTTGATCACCTTTCACTTTCATCTTTCATGTACTTTTAGATATTCTCTGTGACCTAGGATGGATTTGAAAAGTATTTGTAAATCAAGAGTTATAGAATCAAGGAACTCATAAAGATTATTTGAATCATTAATAAGCATGGTAGATTATTTAGAGAAGTTAGTAAATCTTTGTTATTAGTACTATGTTCTTATTAATTGTAATGCTTCTGTTGATAATTTTCAGGTCAGGAGGCCAAGATTCCTATATGGATTGTAATTGCCATTTTGTGATGAAGAATTTCTGTATAGTCTTTCTTTTCTTTTCTTTTCTTTTCTTTTTTTTTTTCCCCCTTTCCTTTCCTTTCCTTTTCCAGTTATATTTGTAACAATTTCTTTTGTAAATTAATATCTCCAGCTCTAGCTTCGTCTCTTTGACATAGGTGCCATGCCATGTCTTGATATCATTTTGTGTTTGTCAATCTGTTGTAAAGATTTACATATTGGTCCTTCAAACAAAATAAAAATTGTTAATATTGTCCAAAATTTTCTTTTAACTGTTGGAATTTAATATTCTAGCTTTTTTTTCCCCTAAATTACATTTTCAGTTTTCATTTAAGCATTAGGGAGATTTGAACCTCCAACCATAGGGGTGAATATATGTTAATTATTGCGGATGTATATTGATGTGGCTTTGTTGTAACGTCTATATTTCAGTTTCAAAATGTTATTTTGATTTCCATATTTTTAGGTCTCATCTTATTTTAGTCTTTCCTGTTTGACCTTAATTTTTAACCAGTAAAGATATGTCATTAAAATGAGGCATAATGTAAAAGTCTTTCTAAAATTTATTGAAGAAATATGAATAGAGATAAGTTTTGGTTTAGAAAAAGTATACTAATTTAGGCCTAATAAATTAATAGTATGGGTTGATTTTAAGATGGGCTGAAATTACAAAAAAAAAAATGAAAATGTTAATTTTGTTTTTTAAGAAGGAAAAGGGAAAATAAAGAAGTATTTGATAATTTTTTTAGTTTTGTTATCTATAGAATGAGTAGTAAATTATTTTTACTATATTATTTCTTCTTATGTACGGATAAAATTCGTTTAAGTTATTTTCAATGTTGAAGTAAATACTTTGTATATATTTCACTAATCAATTTAATTGACAAATAATAAATAAAAATCAAAATCAAAATAAAATAAATAAATAAATAAATAAATAAACATGTCTAATTTCTATTCATATAATAAAACAAAGATATCCATAGTGTTTAATAAAAACAATAAATTTTGCAATGATAATAATTCACGTCATGCTTGAGCGATAATTCAAAGTTTTTCTTTTTTGTTAGAGGAGTAATCCAAAGTTTATTTTCAAATACAACAAAAACGAATCAAAACTATTAACAAATATAAAAAAAAATTTACAGTTAATCAATCGAAATTTTAGAGCAAATCTAACATAATTTCTAGTTATGCTGATAACTAACCCGACACATCCACCGGATGCTAAAATGTTTTAGTGTTATGAATTTAACAAAGTACTTTGTTTTCTTAAAAATATTTTTGTTTGTTTCCGAGTGAAAAAAACACACAATTTTCTATAATTCTAATTATGTGTTAAAAATTGGTGTATAAATATTTTTCTATATAAATATGTAATTGGTTTTTTTGGGTGATCAGAAATTATAACACTTGGTCAAAGTTTAGATTAATACGTCTAATTAAAGTTTATTTGGTGCCTGTATTCGAATTTTGTAGACACGGACATCTTACTTTTGAATTTAAAAACCGAGGGATTTAAGTGCCAGCTTCAACCTTTCTACAACCCATTGAAATTTTAATTAATATATATAATCTTTGTTCACACTAACTACAATTCAAAATGAAATAATAGTCCGATCTTGATGTGAGATAAATTTATAATTTTGGGAACAACGTAACTTACAAAATAGAAAAATTTGCTTATTGATATGGTGTTTGTCACATACTTTGATACTTAAATTGGAGAGCATTTAAGAGTGAAAAACAAACTTACTTTTTTTAGAACTAAAATGATATATTTATAAGAGTATAGATAGACCTAAATTATTCCCAATAGAGTTTTCAAAAACCGCCCTAGATAACTATTCAACTCATCAAGTCAAGCTATGCTAATCCTCATTTGGCATTTTGTTTGGCTTGATCTTGGCTAAGGCTGAACACCTTCTCCTAGGTCTATTTTATTCTAAAGTAATGTTTTTGGCTAAAAAATGTGTATGACATACCCTATTAAGTATTTTGTTAGGGTCAGCATCGGCCTTGGTCGAGGCTAAGCACATCGGCTTGGGCCAATGCGATGAGAGGAACATCTCATTTATCTTATAAATTATGTGAGACTCATTGTTTTTTCCATAGTGAGATTCTCAACATCGAAGATGAAGGGAGTTTTGAAGCTCTGAATCTAAATGAAAACAAATTGAAGAGTCCTTTGAGCCGTGGTGGATGATTTCCCTTCTGAAGAACAAATGGAGACTTAATTATGATGCATCTTGGAGTGTAGTGATAGGTCTAAAAGGATTGTTTCCTTCTCTTTTTACTCGAGAAATTGTAACTATGCGGTTCATATTTTAGCTAGGTCTATGTTTTTAAATAATTCTCTATTGAATTATTGTGAGGTATTTGCGAGGGAGACTTTTTTTTTTAAATTTTATTTTAAGGTTATTGAGTTAGGGTAGGTTGGAGCTCGTATGTTATAAATGAAGTGGGGTGGTATACAATTGAATTAACTTAACGAAATATTTAGAAAGGAAAGCGTTGAAAATTTGGGTATAGTATAAGATTTATATTAAAGCGTCAAATGTTTAGACATCAAGTGGGCGTGCCGGAGTGGTTATCGGGCATGACTAGAAATCATGTGGGCTTTGCCCGCGCAGGTTCGAATCCTGCCGCTCACGCTTTTTATTCTTTATAATAGGTAATTTTGCTGTCCCTCGGGTTTTCTCCACCTAACCATGTAAATGAGGATTTATGGTCAGCAATTAACTAATTAATTGAAATTTTTCTTTAAATCGAGCTAAAACTGTATACATACCATATATATAATTGAAAATCGAAAACCGCACCAAACTAAACCTATATTATATATAAAATTGACCAGTTTATATGTATATGTATATAATATATAATTATAATATTATGTATAAAACTGAAAATCGAATATTTGTCCTTAGGCGTAATAAAGTGTCTTTATTTTTCCTAAAAATATAGTTTTAATATTATTCAAAAGGATATAATTAACAAATGTTAAAACCAAAAAGACAAATATTATAACTCAAATCCATCCCGAATTCATATATTATATAAAATAATAGCCGCACACACAAACAATATTAAAATAAAAATAAAAAAAAATAAAATAAAAGTTTTTTAACAATTTTTAGTATGCATGATTTATATTATGTAATAAAATTTTTGTTTGTACTCAGAAAAGAAAATTTACGTTTATTTATTATTGTCTCTCGAATGAGATAATAATAGTTTATTTTTTTGGAGGTTTCAAATATAGAAAAATAAATCAATTTATTTACAAATATAACGAAATTTTACTGTTTATTTGCAATAGACCGCGATAGACTACGTAGAAATAGACACAATTTATATACAGATAGACATAGATAATAGTCTATCGCAGTCTATTGCAGATAGACTGTGATATTTTGCTATTATAGTTTTGTCATTTAAAATAATTTTCCTTGTTTTGGTAAATTTAAATCACTCATTTACTAAACTATTTGAAGTATCGCTAAAAAAATTCATTTGGAGTAATAATTTATAAATTGATTTTTAACTTTTTAACTTTTTTTCCCAAAAGTATTGAACTGCAAATTATGGTTTTTTTTTTATGTTTTTAAATATAAAAGAACGGTTAATAATAATTATAAATATAACAAAATTTTATTTTCTATAGATCCTTTAAAACTTTTTTTTTCTTTTTGTTTTTCTATGAGTTTTAAATATAAGTTTGATTAGAGATAAATTTGAATCTTTGACTTTTAAAAGAGGTTTATGGTATTTAACTAGTTGACTTGTTTTGTTAAAAAAGAATTAGTTGAAATATGTTAGGTCAAACTTAGCTATATGGTATATTTACAGTTTCTTATAATTTTGAATTATTATTATTTACGATTTTCGAAAACAATATTGATTCAATTCTTGAAAATATTATTCTTAATTTAATATGTTATTTTAAAATGTTCATCAAAATCTCAAGCTCCCAACGTTAGGTACAACCTCAATCTTACAAAATAATTGGTGAATATGAAACCATTTTAGAATTTTTTTAGTTCAATGATGTAAACCTACTTTTACGATACTAATGAGTGTTTTTATTCATCCAATTAAAGTAGAAACTAAATTTTGCTATATTTATAATTTTTTTAAAATCGAGTTATATTTATAAATACTTTGAACCTTATTGTTGGGTTATATCTACTAATATTTTGAACCTGATTGTTATATTTGAACGGTTACTTTAATTAAAGCATTCTATATTAATATAGTTCATTTGTCAAAGTTATGCAAAAAAAAAAATGTAGTTTATATGTCAAAGAAAAGAAATTTTCAAAATCACTTATTAATTGCTTTGCAAAATTCGGTCATGGGCAAATTTTTAGAATAATATCCCTAAATTATGGCACCTTTGGCTAACATCATTTCAAAAATTGGAATTTTATCCTTTCACGGAATCTATCCTTGTTTAAAATAACTTATTTTTAGCATCTTTTCTCTCTATGCATTTCAAATTTACAAAATTATGCTCGTTTTTTTTATGGGTTAACTGTAAAAATATATATTTTTAACTAAAAAAATATTCTTATACTTTTAAAATTAAAAATAACAATGTTATCCCTAAACTTTTACAAGTATTTCAAAAAGTACTTGTTCGCACGAGGTTTTATGATAAACTTGTTTCATAGAGTTAAACTTAAGTTGATGTAGATTTAATACGGATGTGGTTCGATCTCTAGTACTTGATCCTCTAATTCTCTCTCAGTTGAATGTGTACACTTGTTGTATGGAAGCGAAACGCATAGATATTCTTGAAGTTGGAGTCTTGGAAGAATGTTTGTGTTCCGAAGAGTTTCAGTCTTCAAGTTTGGTTCAACTTCAAGAGTTAGGAGTCTTCTGTAGGAAAATTCTCTCTAGGCTCTGAAGGGTAGAATTTTTTGAACCCACAAATGAAAAGATAAGAGTTTTCAGGTGGGTTTTGTGGGCTTGGGCTTGGCTCTTGGGCTCAACAAATTGGACTTGGGACTTCATTGGCCCTTGGGCCAAATTAAGCCTATTTAGGATTTAATTGGATTTTAACCCAAATATTCATACCAAATTATTTTATTTAATCCAACAGTCAAGACGAAAATACGTGGCATCATCTAGATTTGTTAATTTATGTCTTCAATTTCAATTTGGGGCACATGTCAACTTTTAATTGGTCCAAAATTCAATTATTTTTAATTTTGTCATTAATTTGATAAATGATGTGTCAATTTGTGATTGGTCCAAAATCTCTCCTTCAACAGGACCCATGGAATATAATTTTTCTACACAAAAATTAAATATAAAAGGATGTAGTAGTGATCTAAAACGAAAATTTAGATCATCCTATCGTTTTAGATCATTCTCACATATTCTAAGTCTCAAGTTCTATTTGGAATTTTACATAATTTTTATTCCAATGGTAGTTTTGAAATGTTTATGAAAATTTAGGGATAATATTGTAAATTTTAAAAGTATATGGAAATCTTTAATGTCTATAATAAGACACTAAAACCTAAACTTTCAATTTAGTTTCTAGTAGGTCTAGAGATTTTTTTTTTATAAAAACAATAGAATAAGACAAGGTTTTATTAGACATTAAATTGAAATTTTAAAGATTATTGGACACAAAGTTTAAGAGTCTACTAAACATTTTTTTAAAAAAAAATTGAGACCAAACAAACACAACCTTAAAAGTTGGGAGATAGTTCGGTAGAGTAGACACATTTTAAATTAATGACAAGATAAAAGTTACAACCTTATTTAATAATCATTTGATTTATGGTTTTTTTTATTACTAAAAATTATTGCCTTTTTTTCCTCAAAGTTTCTCAACTATAGTTTTAACAAAATTTGGAATTCTTTGTCAAATTGCAAACATAAAAATAAATGTTCAAAATGTGATTTTGAAGGTTTTCTAAATTTGGTTTAGATTTTGAGAAACATAAGAAAAAAAAAAAAAAAAAAAAAGGCAAAAGATAGAAGTAATATTTATAACCTATCTTTTAAAAGTTAAATAGTTACTAAACGAAATAAGCAACTAAATTTATAATTTAACCTAGAGAATACTTATAATATTTTTTGTTTGGTTAACCTGCCTTTTTGGTCATGTATTTCAAAAATCAAGTGGGCAAACATTACTTTCTATACTACCTTCTTTTGTTTTATTGTCTACTTTTCCAAAGTATTTTTAAAATACAGGTTAAGTTTGAAAAATAATAAAAAGTAGCTTTTATTTATTAAATGAGATTAAAATTTAAAAAAATAAAACTCTTTAGAAATATGAAAGTAATAAAAATAACTGTGAGAAAATAAGCCAAAAAAGAAATAAAAAAAACTTGAGATTTATTATTTTTAGAGTTGAATTTGGGACAAGTTCCAGTCATTGGGACAAAGGTTCTAGTAATTTATGTAAACCCATGGGCTTTATTTATTTATTTATTTATAATTATAATTTTTAATACTTTTTTCTCTCTTCCATTTTTTTCTCCCGGGACTTATTATTATAGGGATGTACCACGTGCAATGCACGTGTATTTTTAGAATTTTAATTTTTAATATTTGAAAACCTTTACGGTAATTGTTTTAAATAATCCTAATATATATGTTTTAGTCTCTAATGTTTCAATATATATATTTTTTAATTTAGTTTACATGGTTTAATGTTTTGAATTTAGTCCTTTATGTTTTAACAAATTATCTATCTCGACTAATTTATTTGGACAATTATCAATCCTATAATTTTTCATTTATGAAAGAATTTTTGGAATTTTAATATCCTAGAGATATAACCATCATGAATATTATTCTTTAGACAGTTTTACAAAATCTGTAACATTAATATATTCATTCACCATTTAATGAATAAAAAAATCATAATTTAATTATGAAATGGCCAAAGTGAGTTTATTTCAACGACAATCGACATGACTTTCTACGCTAGAGGTTGAAGATTCGACTCCTTCATCCCCATATTTATTATACTTAAAAAAAATTATGAAAATGAGGGAAAAGTTGGGGTAAAACTTTCAAAATTGTCGACATCAATATCATTATATCGAGTGAGAGCATAAATATTCATAAAAAGATTAGAGTGAAGGCAAAAAGAATGAATAAACTATTACTAATATTTATTAAGAAAATACCATGATTAAGAATAAAAAGAAACATAGGCATGTACTCATTTCCGAGGTTTAAATCCTCTATATCATCGCTTGTTGTACTATTAATATTATTATTATTTTAATTATACATTTGTATTTTTGTTGTATTTATTATTATTTTTTAGAGTCTAATGTTTCACTTTTTAATTTTAATAGTCTATTGTATTTTAGATAGAAAATGATTTAGAAGAAGAACATAAAAATTATTGGACCACAATGTTTTAATAGAAATTTTGGATAAATATTCCAACTTTTTTTTTTCTTTTCTTTTTCTACAATTAAAGCATTCTTTACTGTATTTTATATTATATTTAAATTTATCTTAAACTTTCGTTAAGTTATTCTTTAAACTCTCAAAGCTTTTGCTTCTTATTCTTTTCAGAGAGGAAATTTCTTGCTCAATTTGATAGTAGTCAGCTATTTTTTATTATTAATTTTAATTTGTAATTTAATGTAAATTTATTGAGATAATTGGGTGGAAACACAAAGTTAAAACATCAAAATTAAAAACCATCCAACAATAACTATAATTTATTATGAAAATGTTGGTTCATAAATATTCAGTTAGAATTTAAAAAGCTACTATGAACGGTAATAATTGGATTTAAAACAATCAATGAAACCTTACAATCGAAAATTGTAGTATATATTTGACTGCAATTTTTAAAAATAATTCATAAGGTTTTTTTGTAATTAATTAAAAAGCAAAGGGGTATATAAGTCTAAAAAAAGTTTTTGCTTTTTAATATATTATAGGTTAGATTATCTTTTTGAATACTCTCTACTTATTTGTCTATGATTTTTCCTCAAATTAAGCGAAAAAAAAAGAAAAAAAATTCTAAACTTTAGTCAAATTTCGATTTTTGAAATTAGGAAAAAGTATGTATGATATATATATTATTTTTAGAACGTATAGGGAGAGGACCAAACCAATAAGCTAGAAAATTGAGTTATGTTTATGTTGTTAATATGCATGCCTTTTGATCTAATGTTACTTATATACAAATTAAATATATCTCTCATTTATTTTTTTAAAAAATAAATTTCATTTTTTCCTCATCTAAGTAAATTTACCCAATATATTTGGTTTAAATTAGCCTTATTTTTCTAGATCAACACTCCATTTTTAGGCTTCCCTAAATCTTCCAACACATACATGAATGGAACTTACTTAGGCTCTCTCTAAGTAAGAGACTTCTTCTCTTAGCTTAGTTTTTCTTTTTTATGCTTGGAGTGATGATCTTCTTCACTTTATGAACTTAGGCTCCCTAAGTTAAGAGAATCTCTCTTGATTAAGAAATAGCTTGATCTGTTCTTCAGAGCATGAGAAACAATACTCACAGATACACAATCTTTACAAAGAAAGATATAGTTGAACAAAAGTTCTCGCGACTCACACAAATGACATACTCACCAATTTCTTTCTTTTCTTTCAAAATCACTAACCCTAACAATTTTCAAAATATCTCTTAAACAAATATTGCCAACTACAATTCTAACAAAATCCAAACTACTTAAAAATTTAAATTAATTGTAAAGATGAGAGATCCGACCTCCGAACTAAGATTGCTTTTAGGACTTAAAAAGCTTAGTTTAATTCTTTATTTTGGGTTGGAGAAAAATTTAACGTAAAAGAAAAAGAAAAAGGGAAAAAAAGGTTGGAGTTGAGCAGTCATTGACAGCGCAAATTAGTAAAATACAGAAGCATCGGAGAAGACGAACCACGGACGGCGCCCATTACAATATCCCACGTCCGTCCTTTTCCCCTTTCTCTTTTACGATATCCTCAATTTCTCCTCTGCATCTCTCCCCTGATTCCATCTCCTTCAATTCTCCCGGATTCTGGACTCATTCACGCTTTGATCCAACCCAATGCCGGGTACACTTTCCGATCCGATTGAATTTTCGTTTCTCTCTACTTCCATTTCCGCGTCTCATACTCTATCCTCTTGTTTTTCTGTTTCAGGAGAATTTGAAGACGATGAGAGAGCCAGGGTTTTTGAACCTGAATCCTCTGAAGATGAGAGACGCCGAACTCGGTCTAAATCTCTTAGGAAGAGGGCCATCACTGCTTCTGCTAAATTTAGCAACACGCTAAGAAAGCAAAGCAGTAGGGTTGCAGATTGCCGCTTTGCTACGATTTCGGTTCATGAGGTCCGGGATGCCGGGGAGGAAGATTCCGTCAATAAGTTCCGCCAGGTTTTGATCGCTAGAGATCTGTTGCCACCTCGTCACGACGACTACCACACTATGCTCAGGTACCTCACCTGCTGTTCGAAAGCTGGAATCTTTTTATCTCGACTCTTTTCTGAAGTTCGCGTGTTTGATCGGGTATTTCCGTAGTTTGAATACTAATGGATATTTAAATGATCTGAATAAGCTTCTATAGGCGACGCTGATGAAAGAATTGCTGGAAAATTTTAGATTTAGACGTCTTCTCGACAATTTATTAGTATAATTTGTCTTCTTACATCACTGTGCTTGCTGGCCGAATGGCCATCTTGCTAGATATTCACAATCACATCAATACCTTTATTTTATTCATAACATTGTAATTCTTTATCATCTAAGCAAAACTTCCTGCCATCATTGCTAGGTTTCTAGAGAGTTTAATTTCATAAGAGACTTTTGGAGGAAAGGCATGCTCCCATTTGGTTAAGTTGGAGTTGTGTCGACAACTTTCCTTGATACTTAAATGTTGTAGGGTCAGACGGGTTGTCTTGTGAGCGTAAGCGGGCTTGAAAATGAGACTCATTTGTTTTTGCAAATGATGTTTGGTTTGGTCATTCTCCATTGTCCTTGTTCTTTTCCAATTTTCTTGCCACTTTTCTTCAATTGCTTCTGTTTACTAAGGACTGTCCTTAGTGGCAGATTTGGGGAGCACTCAAGAATATATGTTTGAAATTCATATAGAAATAAATATTATCTTTTGAAATACGCACTATACCAAGTAAATCATTTTGCCTTTGATGCGACTTTCAATATTCTATCTGAGAGAAGAATCAATTTTTGCTGAAGAGAGAAAAATAAACGGAACAAACAGGGAAGATAGTACATTCTATTAACCTGAGTCTTTGGAGACCTAAAAAACTGCTCTTCTCCAATTGGGATTAAATAAGAAAAAAGGGGATTAATTACCAAAAAAAAAAAATAATAAATAAATAAATTGTCGCTCCAAGAAGCAACCATCATGGGTTGTCCTAGTGGTAAAAATGGAGACATAGTCTCAATAAATGGTTAAGAGGTCATGGGTAATCCATGGTGGCCACCTACCTAGAATTTAATATGCTACGAGTTTCCTTGACACCTAAATGCTGTAGAGTCAGGCGGGTTATCCCGTGAGATTAGTTGAGGTGTGTAGTTGGCTTGGACACTCACGAATATAAAAAAAAAGCACTCCAAGAAGTAAGATAACATAACAATCCCAAAAGAATTTGTGATTAGTGGCAGGTTTGGATGACCATAAAGCGTTTGAATTCTAAAAGTGTGTACATACTTAGGAACGCTGTGTACTCTTGAAATGATTCATAAGCTTGGATGTCCATATCTAATCAATCCAAGCTGTCGTGTGTTGTGTTTGAAGGTTGGGGAGGACATTTCCCCTCCATTATCCTTTGGTACTGTGGGGTGGTACACTGCAATATTTTGATTGTTCGCAGGTGTGTGATGCCTTGTTTTAATACTATTCAACTGTATGGTGGTTTCGAGCAGTTTGAAGGATAAGAAAAATTAATGGGGTCAAGCTTGTCAAAGCACTGTTATGGGAAATTTGGGCCAAGAGAAATCAACAATGTTTGGAGGGAAAAGTTTTGATTGGGAGAAAAGGTGGAGCTACCTAGATTCCATGTGTAGATCTAGTGACCTCTGTGTGCAATTTCTAGTGAATTCTGTAATTATTTTTCCAATGTAATTAATACTAGCTGGGTTCTTTCTTGTAAATTCCTAAAGAGATTTGAACAAACTAATCTTTGCTAAAAGTTTTCAGTCATCCTTGAAAACTTTGTTTGTGTTTTAGAAAAAGATTAAACCATCAGGTAGATACGAGTGAGCATCACGAGGATAATGGGGACTTATTTTTGTAAAAGTTATTGCTAGTGTTCACTCCACCAAGAACCATACACCACATATACACTTCGACTTTATTTTGGACTTTTGAATTCCACAAGATTTTGTAACAAGTGGGGGTGCCTTCTAGTTTCGACTTATGTCATAAAATTGTGATTTACCATGGAAGAGAAATCAGATATGAGATTTCTTTTATTGCCTGTTACTTCTCTACAATTTTTTTTCCTTTTGTCTCAGATTTCTCAAGGCTAGGAAGTTTGACATGGATAAAACTCTCAACATGTGGACTGAGATGCTCAGCTGGAGAAAAGATAATCATATAGATACTATTATGCAGGTAATGTGAGATGATGTCTTCTTCTTTTATATATATATATATATATATATATATATATATATATATATATATATATATATATATATATATATATATATATTTCCTTTGGGTAAATGGGTGTTTGAAACATGAAACATCAATGATGCTGTACGAGAAGTTTCTGCTTGTTCACTTTTCATTACTTAACAGATGCTGTACCTAAACTGTAGGATTTCATATATGATGAGTATGAAGAAGTTCAACGATATTACCCTCATGGTTACCATGGTGTGGATAAAGGAGGAAGACCTGTTTATATTGAAAGACTTGGAAAAATTGAACCTGGCAAGCTAATGAATGTCACCACGGTAGATCGGTTTTTAAAATACCATGTTCAGGGGTTTGAGAAGCTTTTTGCTGAGAAATTCACAGCATGTTCTATCGCTGCAAAAAGACACATATATTGTACAACAACGATACTGGATGTTCAGGGGCTGGTAATTTCTGAGCATATCTGAGTGTTATCATGTTATTGTAGTTTTGCATTGTATCTGCTGACGACGATATTGTTTCTTATAATTGTGTAGAACTTCATGAGCTTTGGAAAGCTTGCGCATGACCTTGTTTTGCGCATGCAAAAAATTGATGGGGAAAATTATCCTGAGGTTGCCTAAACTATACTTTATACTACATAGTTTTCTTACTTCAGGAGCATCTATATTTTTTTTTCATACTCGCTACTCTGCAGACGCTGAATCAGATGTACATAGTAAATGCCGGCAGTGGGTTCAAATTTCTATGGAACACTGTAAAAACCTTTCTTGATCCAAGGACTACAGCAAAGATACATGTACAAAAGCCCCCTCAGTGATTTTTCATTTTTCTGAGCTTGCAATCATTTATGAATTTTGAGCAATGAAGTTGTTTCTTTGCTGGTTCTGTAGGTTTTGGGCTGCAAATTTCAAAATAAGTTGTTGGAGGTCATAGACTCAAGGTCTGAAATCCTTTCAAAATACTCTTGTTTCTAGTATATTCTTTTAATGTTGTCTTGATTTTTTTTTTCCTTTTACCAAAGAAACGAATGTTTTCTCCTTAAACAGACAGCTTCCGGACTTCCTCGGAGGAGATTGTTCGTGTTCAAATGAAGGTGGATGTCTTAGATCTGACAAGGGGCCCTGGAATGATCCTGAAATCATGAAAGTCTGATCCTGTTCAATTTAGGATGCTTATTATACTTTGTAATTATCAATTTCTAAAAATCTTAACATCCATCGGAGTCTTCATATTTATTATATAGTTAGCTTCATTACATAAAGCACGAAGTTACATCATTGCTTGTTTTACCTAGCAGCTTGTTTTTGCCGAAGAAGATACTCACTTAAGGAAGGCTGACAATTTCTACAGCAGGAGCAGTTTCGAAATCAACTTTTTTAACTCAAAGGTGACCTTGTTCTTTCATAGCATATTTGGCTTCATTATATTTTTTTGCTGAGCTGCCATTTGTGATGCTATTTCTTTTCCTACTTGCAGATTGAGGGTAATGGAATATCCTCACCTGAATCGGGGTCTGAGGCAACTGCCACTGCCGGTGCTTCTAGCATCAGAAATTTTGTTTCAGTGACTGGCAGGGTAAGCATGATGGAAATTAGATTCTTTGAAGTAAATTTGTAAACAAGAGGTTTTTTTTTTATTTTTTTTTATTTTTATAATTCAGTCTATTCTGGGGGTTTAATTGTTTATTGTACAAAGCTGGAGTTGATTCCTTCTGCTGTTGCAACACTAGGATGCTGTTTGTGATATAATTGTAATTGTTCGAAGCATATGCTCTGAAAAGCTGATATATAAGTCCGTCAGGATAGGTTTTAGGAATTTTCTTTTGGGGTCCCCTTGCATAAGAAGTACTTCTCTTTTAGGTCTATCATAAATCATGTCAAAAATATCATTGCATTTCAGGAAGTATAAAGGGAAAAGGTGCTGAAAATTGCCCAGTTAGTTGGTAAGGTGTATGCTCTTTTAGCAGCTTCGATCTCATCAGCAGATCATATTATTGAGGAATAGTTTCTACATTTTTATGTAAATATCAATTATCTCTTTTTTTTTTTTTTTTAAATCTTTGTTTATTTTATATTGGTGCCAGGAAAAGTGTTCCACGCCCAGGCCCATTAGCAGCATTGTTGAACCTACGGATGCTGCTGGATTAATTGAAGAATATAGTTCAAGTAGGTTAACATTGAACTATTCCTTCATTTACATACCTTAGAAACGAGCCTGATAAAATCTACGCGAGGTGAAAGATGCATCTTCGCTGTAGAATATAAAAAAAAAAATTGAACTGTCTCGGTCTCTACATTGCATGCACCTAGCTTCCATACTCGTTAAATTTGACCCTTGGCATCCCTTTTTTATTTGTACATACATGTATTGCAACAAAATCACTCCTAAATGGGTGTTGGGGTGTGATGTGGACACTTTTATTTTTTAGTAGAGGACCAAATCCAATTAGTTCATTGATGCTATGATGAAAAACAGACCGTCCCAATGAGCTTGTTGAACATCATTTCCTTAGTTTCTTGCACTGGTGTGTAATAAAAATTTACCTAGTGGCATAAAGTGTTCATGGAGATTGAGATTCAAAACCAGCAAAAATGATTGTATAATAGTGAAAAGATGATCCCATCGAGAACGATTTTAGAAAGTTTCTTGGTTGACCTATGTGCTCCATTAGGGTAGCTAGAACTCATGAGCTTTTCCCAAGACTGGGTGTTGATTTCCTTGTCATATATTTTCCATCCTCTTCTAATAGCATGATCGTATATGAATTTTTGGATTTCTTTTTCATTCTTACTGTACCTACTGATATCAAAGAAAATGATCCATGTGTTGTCTGGTGAGATTAGTCGAGATGCACATAAGCTGGCCTAGACATTCACCAAAAAAGATAAATTAATTAATAAATAAAGATCCATGTGTCTTCCCATACGCTGCAGGATTTGATATTTCTTTCCTTCTTCTTTAAATTAGCATTGCCAGGGTTCATATTTTTTAACATTTCTTCAAGTAGCTTATGGATTTCCCGCTAGATAAACATCAAACAAGTGACACGGTATTACCTCTTCCAATATGCTCCTGTCATAGAGTTGCCTAAGGTTATTTTTATTCCATAAAACTGATAAATTAGTTCAAATTAAACAGACTAGAATGTTACATGTGACGGGCATCAATAGTTCTTTATTTTGGTAACTGACCTGCCTTTGACTGGGTTTTTGTAAACGTTACAGATAATCCAAACGCTGATGTTCGACCAGCAAGGCAACTGAGGAAATTCATTCCTCAAGTTACGAGTACATTTGTTCATTTTGTATTCAAAATTTTTGCTTGTATATATCTACTAGTTCCTGGATTCCGGAGAATTTTCATGATTAGGCACGCTGAGAATCAGCCACGTGAAACCTCTTCCGATAATCATTTGGAGGATTCAGGGTCTCGAGAACAATCTAAGAAGTCGGCAGTGGGCCCACTCTGGAAAAGGCTGCAAAATTTGGAAGTTATGGTGACAGAACTTACGAATAAACCTTCAAAAATCCCTCTAGAGAAAGAGGACATGCTTCATGAATCACTGAATCGTATAAAATCTATAGAATATGACTTGCAGAAGACAAAGAGAGTAAGAAAATCTTCTTCCATAATAACCGTAACGCTGAAATGTACTGTGCTTTAACTGATGAATTTATTTTCTTTTAGGCATTGCTTGCTACTGCATCAAAACAAGTGGAGCTTGCTGAATCAATGGAAAGTATAAAGGAAAACAACTTAGTTGTATGTCTCCAAAATGCTTATTTCTCCAAAAAAGTGTGCATAATCTTGTTTTTCCATTATGGAGAAGTCTGTTAACAATTGCCAAACAGGATTTCACTGATTAAGTTGCTCATCACAAATTGCAGGGAGCAAATTCATGTTGGCCTAGAAATCGAAAACCATTTTTGCACAGAAGTTGAGTGTCGTTGCCACCGGTTTGAAGTTTTGTCGAATTATCAATTCAGGTTCTCTCTCTTTCTCTTTCTCCAAGCCAGCTTTGTTAGAAAACATCTTCTTATTTCACTTCCTGTTCCATTGTTCTTTCCAGATCTATCTACGGATCGGAGGATGTTTCTCATCATAGAGAAGAAAATAGTATACACCATAAAAACAGAGTTCCTTTGTATAGAGCAGAACACAGAATATCACACCCACACACATAATAACTGTTCTTTTACATTTGTGTTGTACATGATTTACACAGTTTCTTTTTCACTTTTCTTTAGTAAGCCCTGAAACTGATACATAGATATAAGAAATATACATGACCTCACTCAGTTGTGTATTATATCAACTAACATTTGACTAAATATAGATAACATTTCTTGTTTTCCCCTTCTCATTTTTTGAAGTGTTGGACTTGGCAATGATTCTAAAATAGTTAAAATTACTTTATTATATTTAAAAGCACTTGAAACATATTTTTAATCCTTTAAAATCAATTTTGATGGTATAAAAACTACGATTGGAAGTGTGAAATCAAACCATAGATTGATTTGAATGATTAAAAACATGTATCGGAGTAATTTCTCAATCACAAGCAGTCCTTTAATATATGCTTCTTCAGTAGTAGTTCATTGTGAGTGCTTTGGATTGAAAACAAACAGCATGAAAATTTTAAAATATATTTTAGTTTGCTACAAAAAACACTCAAGTTTTTAATAAAATAGACAAAATGGTAACCCTTTTTAAGGACTTTTGATGATGCTATTGAAGCCATGCTGGAATAATCTATATTTGGTTGGCTGTAAATAAAAGTGGTAATCTGATGCAATATTTAATTTGGTGATAAGATAACAAACAAGCCAATTCTGTCCAATGTATTAAATAGATGTAGTTAACCATAAAGTTTAGAGACCAGATTGAAGAGAATCTTACGTTTAGATTTACAACTAATTAAAAAGTTAAGTTCCTGAACTAAATAGCCAATAATATTTAAAATACAAGACTAAATTTAAATAATTCTGGAAACAAATGTCTATATTTGGTCAATAATAATCCATTTTTACATTAACCTTTCAATTTTATCGTATTGAACTCTAGAATTTAATTGCGACTCAAGTTCAACTCTATTCACCTAATAATTTTAACCCCTAAAAAGGGCCACAAATTTCATATAATAAATTTGAGAAATGCATAAGGTCAACCATCTCTCAAGTTTCAATTTGGCCAATTTAATTTTTCATCTATAAATAATAGGTTTCAAAAGGTGAAATTTTTGTATCCTGATCTGATTACACTAATGTTGAATGATCCAATATTCTGAAAATAACGAAAACTAACTTTTTGCTTATGTTACCCACAAGCCAACATGAAATTCTCTTTAGTTCCCATTCGCAGCCACTATTCCTCAACCATCATGAATCAAGGAGACCTACTTTGTGATTTCAAGGTGCGTCAAGAAGTTATCGAGAAAGAAAGGAAAAAACTAAACAGGACCGTATCATCTTGCCAACTTATCAATCTAATAAGTGTAAGAAACATAATACTTTTCACGATAAAAATTATTTTGTAACAAATTATAGTTGATAGACCATTAGTTGAGCATCACATAGACACAAAAATTTTAAAAAAATTAAAAAAAAATAAAAAAGATTAAATTTGAAATGTAGAAAATTATAATTTAGTAGGATGTACATAAATATGTGCAACCCATATATATATATATGAAAAACAACAAGATTTTGAGAAGTTGTCCGAAATAAACCATTCAAGTTTTCATATATATATGAAATACCATGTTTTTTCAAAACTTATTAAAAGAGTTTTTATCGGGCATCCCGGTTGAGATGGACCACCAAGATTTAGATTAAAAATTAACTTTTTCATATTAATGATTGTTTTGGGCTAGGTAAAATCTTGGCAGGACATCAAGATTTTATATATTTGGACTTCCTCAGTGAAATCTTGCCCAAGATCAAAATTCTATATATTTCGATATAAGATTTGGCATAAAATTTAGAAAGATTATATATTTTAAGAAAAATTAATAAAATCTTGATTAATTTATTTTAAGAAAAATTAATAAAATCTTGATTAATTTGCACGGGATTTCACGGAGAGAACCCAAAAGGTGGTCGATCTCGATGAGAATGCCCCAAAAGAAATAATTTCAATGCTTTGAAATATGAAAGCATTTGAGGGTCATTTCTGATTATGATCCTCAGTTTGACCCCATTCCCAGTCAAACTGAAGATTCTCCACATCGATCGGGATGAGGACTCGTAGAAATTTTTGCCAAACCTAAATTCTAAATGATAATCGATTAAAACACCGATTTTTAAACTTAAAATAAGTTTTGCCAACTTTTTAAATTTTAAGATTTCTTACCTGTTGCTTATATCATTTTAAAGCTAAGTTTACAAAACTACCTCACTTCTTTTTGTCATCCATCAGCCATGGACTTGGAGATAATGCGAATGGCCTGAGAATCTCAGAGCTCATCCATGGCCGCCAACTCCACCCCTACCAACTCTCTTCTACCGGCAATCAACCATCCAAACCCTAACAACCACGTTTTTCTTCGTCAACAACGAGCGACCCATCCCAAATTCCAATGTTCCTCCCCATCTTCCTCTTCTTCTTCTTCTACAGATGGTAAGTTCATGGAGAGAACTCGCGAAGGACGCATGGACGTCGCAAAGCTGAAGGTGAAGGAAGCGGGCGAGAGAAAGGAGGAGGTCAACAGAAAGATTGCTTCTCAGAAAGCCATTTCGGTGATTTTGCGCAGAGAAGCCACGAAGGCCGTTATTGAGAGGAAGAGAGGCCCCAATAATTCTAAGAAACTGCTTCCGCGGACTGTTCTTGAAGCTCTTCATGAACGAATCACGGCCTTGCGATGGGAATCTGCGCTCAAGGTCAGTTAATTTTGGTTTTAGGCTGCTTCTGACTGTGCTTTAGCTCGTATTCGTTTAGAAATTTAGAATCATTTTGGTTAGAGAATCTTGGAACCATGGAATAGATTCTTCCTTTGTTAAATATAAGCTGCTAGTGTCTTTTGAGTTTGCTGTCTGCCAGAATTTAGTGAGATGATGATTGTCTTGAGAGTGTAAATTTGGATGCATGAGAAAACTTGAAACTGGACTGCCGACAAGCATTCTATACCCTACTACAAGGCTAGCAACTTATGAAAGACTAGCACCATTGAGATTTTATGGATTGTTAAATTGGCATGCAATGTTAAATTTGATTCATTATTAAGAATAAGAAAAGTTTGAAACTTTGCCAAGAACTACCATAATGAAGCTAATTTGTCTGCTTAGTTGTGCAAGTTTCTGTGGATTTCAGGTTTTTGAACTACTACGTGAGCAATTGTGGTACAGACCTTATCCTGGGATGTACATTAAGCTAATTGTCATGCTTGGAAAATGTAAGCAACCCGAAAAGGCATATGAGCTGTTCCAAGAAATGATTGAGGAAGGCTGTGAAGTTAGCCATGAATCATATACTGCTCTCTTGTCGGCCTATAGTAGGAGTGGTCTTCTTGACAAGGCATTTTCGATCCTCAACGAGATGAAAAACAGCCCTGATTGCCAGCCTGATGTTCACACTTACTCTATCCTCATAAAGTCATGCTTGCAGGTGTTTGCATTCAACAAAGCACAAACTCTACTCTCTGACATGGTGACTCGAGGAATAAAACCCAACACTATTACATATAATACCTTCATTGATGCTTATGGCAAAGCAAAAATGTACTCTGACCTGCCTGCCTTTTGAGAACATAATAAATTATTCATCTGGTTGCTGACTGAACTATGTTTAGATTTGAGAACTATAGCTGACAATTGACTTCACTTTTAGATGGAGCTTATATCTTTTGATGCAGCCGTAAAACCTACCACAACCAATTCTCTTCTTTCTTAACTCCAGAATCAACTGCTAGAAGCTAAGATTGATTATAACTAGTAATTGGAGCTTGGGGTGTGTGAAGTCTCTTTGTGTAGTTGAGGGTGGGGCTATTAAAACAAAATGGTTTCATCTTTTATGCTTGTGGACTAGTTCTACTCTTCTAAGTTCTATGTCATGGTTGTTAACAACTTCTCTGCAACCTACATGTATCATGGTTTTCTTTCCAGAACATGCTAGCACTTCTTTCCTTAGTCAAACTAGAAATTAGTTCTCTTTCTCTTCTTTGCATTCTCCTATCAGATAATTGGCAACCAGATGAATGTGTCTATTACTTCCATTGTAGAAAAGTAATTTCCTTTTATATGTATATATATTCTGCAGGTTTGCTGAAATGGAGTCCATCCTGGTGGAAATGCTGAGTGATGATGGTTGTAAGCCCGACGTTTGGACCATGAACTCAACACTTCGAGCCTTTGGCACCAGTGGACAATTAGAGACCATGGAGAAGTGTTATGAAAAGTTCCAGGGAGCTGGAATCCAACCAAACATTCAGACCTTCAACATCCTTCTGGATTCATACGGCAAGGCTGAAAGTTATGAGAAAATGAGTGCTGTAATGGAGTATATGCAAAAGTATCGCTATACATGGACAATTGTAACCTACAACATTGTTATCGACGCATTTGGTAGGGCTGGGAATTTGAAACAGATGGAGCATCTATTTAGACTTATGAGATCAGAGAGGATCAAACCGAGTTGTGTAACACTTTGCTCACTCGTGAGAGCATATGGGCAAGCGGGAAAATGCGAAAAAATCGACAGTGTGCTGAACATAGTTGAGAATTCTGATATAATGCTGGATACTGTTTTTTACAACTGTCTTGTGGACGCTTATGGGCGGATGGAATGTTTTGCGGAGATGAAGAAGGTGCTTGGAATGATGGAGCAGAGAGGATGCAAACCTGACAAGACTACCTACAGGACCATGGCTAGAGCATATTCAGATGGGGGAATGGCTAACCATGCCAGGGAGATCCAAGATCTTATTAGGACAGCAGAAGCAAGTAAGAGAACTCGACCTGACTTGTGATATTAATTTTCGCAGTTCACATTTTTTATATTTGTTTTATGCTTTGCACCTTTTTGTTATTTGTAGTTTCAAATCTTAATATAATGTGACGATGACCACATACTTAGGAATTAATGTCTTGCGAGTTTTCTTGACACTTAAATGTTATAAGGTTCAGGTAGGTTGTCTCGTGATATTAGTTGAGGCATCCATAAATTATGATCCGAACATTCATGAATATCAGAAAAAAATAAAAATAATAATAATAATAATGTGATGATAATAAAAAGGGGGAATATTCCTGCTATATTGAAAAAAAGGAAAATCAGAACAATAAAGATGTAGATTGGAAGACTTAATGAAAGGAATTTGTTTAAGGAAAGAAGAATAAAGGAGGACTTCCACAAGAGGCAGAAGTCCAAGATAGGTGAGGACTTGGATCAAGAAAGGAAGTTCATAAACGGGCCATATCCATATCAACTCAAGGATATGTGTGTTTATGCTGTTTGTTCAAGGGTGTTTATGCTGTTTGTTCAGGTATATTAAGGAACACAATTAAATTTACTATTAATTAACAAACTGGTGAGACATAATATCAAATTATTATTCTCCTATAAGTTTAAACTTTTGAGTCAACTGTTAAAAAGTCAAAATTTACTTAACTTATAATGGTATATATCTGCTATAATTTTGCATACGAGAATCAAATTACTTTCTGTATAATAAAGTGGGTAATATCAAGTGTATGGTACTTTATATCTCAATATAAGTGGTTATGATGTAATAATAATATATTGTGTTCATATGAAATAATGGATACAGATAGAAAATGTGAAATGGTTCAAATACAATTATGGAATGGTAGTAGAGACTTGGGAGAGAAGGTAGAAGAATTGGTCGAGAATCTTAAGAAATTCGACGTCTTTCAAGCATGGATTAAGAGGGGTCAAAAAAGACAAATCGTTTGTATCTAGTTTCTTGTAAAATATATGTCAAAGGAAAATCTTTAATGACAATGATTTGAAATTACTTATAAAAGTTTGAAGACTAAAATAAAAAGTTCATTGAGCTTTAAAATCGAATTAGAAACTTGACGCATACAAAATCTTGTCTATTGATATAACATTTTGTAATAATATTTTCCCTTTTTGTTCTTTTTTATACATCACACGTTTTCATTAATTTGACAATAAATTTACTACATGTTAGGATGGGGGGCTCCCTTTTTCCTTTTTTCCTTTTTTTTTTTTTTCATGTGCCTATAAGTTCGTCAATATGTTTAAAGGTTGAAGAGTATATGAATTCACAAAGTAACTAAAACAGTTGGAGACAATTTTGAAACAGCAAAATTGAGGCTTAGAGGAGGCAAATAATCGAAAACGAAAACGGAAGGTATCATCTCTTTGTACTTCCAATTGTTGATTTAATCGAAGATTAATATTTATTGAAAACTTCGGATTTAATCAAAGATCAAAATTATTAAAATTGGTTAAATAATTAAAGGGTAGTTTTCACACTATGTGAGAGACACTAAGATAGAAACTAAATAGAAACTAAAACTGAATATAAACTTAAATTAGTTAGAAGAAAATCAACAATAATCAACAACAATAATTTTAGGATCTATTTAAAAAAAATTTAATGACTAAAACTAGACCTTAACAAAATGAAACAAATCTCAAAGCAAATATTTAAACAAAAAATAAATAATTTAAAAAGTTCAAGAACCGTGATTTAATGAAGGCTATAAACACACGAACAGGACCTAAACTTAATATTGTGTCTTAGTCTATAAACCATCCCCAATACTTCCTTTTAATCCATTCATTAAAATGTTCCATCTAAATATTTTTCTTTTACCGTTTTTGTGTCTTTGTTTGTGGTTCCAAACTCAATTGTGTTCAAGAAGAAACTAACGACTTACAAAATTAAAAGCAAGAAGAAATTAAAATTACTAATTAATAATAAAAAACACATAAATAATAAAATTAAAGAGAAATTAGTATTACCAAATACTAATTATTAGTTGCTAATTTCGGAAAAGATATTCAGCAAAGAAGAAAAAATAATTGGAACTCGTGGTTGGAGGGGTGCGCCAGGCCAATGCAATAGTGCAACGCAAAGGCGACGCGCGAAGGCCCCAATAGCAAGCTATTGTGATGGGCCTTCCCCCTTTAAAAATTAATTTAATATCATGTGGGCCGATGGCCCACGTATCAGATATTAAACTGATAAGAACAGATACTACACTTGATCTTAGCCAAAAGGCCGAGAAAGGTATGAATTATCTCTTCACATGGAACCCCTTTTATACTGATCCTTTGCTCCCCCCATTCACACCCTTTCCGATGTGGGACGATTCAATCTTCCAATTTCCTTCTTAACATAAATTCTTCTTAATCTATTTTACATATTCTTTGTTACTTTCTTAAAATAATCTTACCATCTGGCATCAACTCTCAACACATTTTTTTAGTTCACAATTTAAGAAAAAGAAAAAGGGCTCATTTTGGGTAATATAATTTTATACTTGTTCGATATAAGTCGATAATCTTAGTCTATATAATTTTAATAAATCTTTCATTTTTTTTCCTTCAAACTTTAACTTTAAGTGAATTTGAATAAATAAAAATGATAATAGTATTTAGAGTTGTTTTCAAATATAGTAAAATGAGTTAAAATATTTATAAATATAGCAATGTCTATCATAAATAACATTTTGCTATATTTTAAAATATTTCTAACATTATTGTCATTTAAAACAATTACCCTAATTTTTATGCAATAAATTATACTATGTGAATATATTTCTAAAATTTATAATAAAAATGGTTAATAGATAATTAAATATTTGAAAACAAACAGTAAAAAATTAAAGGTAGAAACTATTAAAAGTTCAAATATCAAAATTGGACGTTTGAAAATGCAAAGATTAAAGTTAAATAAGTGTCAAAGTATATATACCAAAATAATATTTTAACCTGGATAAGTGTCAAATTATTAAAACTAAATAAGGGAATGTTCGGAGTGAAGGTATGAGTTGGGTTAAAAACTAAATTCATTTTATATGTCATCGATATTTTATACCCAACCTATAAACTTGGTAACAATACACTTAATCCTTATCGTCATCGATGCCTCCGTTGCCACTCTGGCAATCACCTTCAATGACTTTCGTCGGCAGCCACCTTCTACCACCACAGGCCAAAACCTTCCAATTTTTTCCAGGAATAACTTCAATCTTTTAATATATACCCACTTCAATCTAAATAAATTTTCTCTCTTCTTTAAGAGAAACTACAATTTTTTTAAACAGTTTCATAGAATTTATTTGTTTTTTTTTATAAATAGAATACCACAAACTTTCATAGGATGATGTAATTCTTTCAATATCAAAATTTTAAAAATGTTTTAAAAAATAAATGATGATTTTATAGCTATGTTTACCCGTTGGATACATATTGCAAATAAAGTTTTATTTTATTTTATTTTTATCAAACAAAAATATAAAACTAAAAAAACATCCAAACTTATTTTTATTTTTTTCTAAACACAATTAGTTTTTTAATTTTAAAAAAGCAGGCCAAACGTTTTTTTTTTTTATAGATTGAAACCAAAAAACAATTACCAAACAGGTATGATTTTTGTTTTTTCAAAACTAAGAACCAAAAACATATTTTCAAAAATCAAAGGGTTATTAAACAACTAATTTAACTACATATTATATTTAAATCTTTCTAATATGATTAAAGAAAATAAATCTTTAAATTCATTATGAATGAAATGGTGGTTTTTTTTTTTTTTTTTGTATTCCAACCTTTTAGTTTTCAATTATAACCTCTTAAATTTTAATTTATTAATAATTAATTAATTAATTTACTATTTATAATATTGATAAAAAAAAATTAGGCATAAGCCAAACGATCATTTTATTCAACAAAAGGAACATAAACGTATAATTGATTGATCAATAATTATTTTTTTTTTGTAACAAACACTTTTACTAATTATAAAAGAATAGTTTTAAAAAATGGTAATAATTAAAATTCAAGACCCTAACTATACACATTCCTTAAAGTAGATCTGCTCACTTGATAATTGGTAAACAAACTCTATTACTCTATTATGCAACTTCATCGAGGTGGAGTCGTATAGTAGCAAGCTTTAAAATTCGAGATTTTGATTCAACACATGCATCTTTGCAATTTAAAAATGTAATAACAATATCTTGAGATGCTTTGAAAGTAATAAATTGAAAAAAAAATGAAGAAAAAGTGAAATTTCGAGTGTTTCTAGAGAAGTGAGGAAGCAGCACCTTTTTTTTAGTAAGAGGTAGTTGCAAAACTATTTAAATTTGAAAACTTTTAAAATTCTATTATTACAATTATTATTCTATTCATAATTTATAATAAAAAGAAACGTTACATTCCAAATATTTAAAGTTTAACTTTGCATTTCTAATATTTAAGTTTCTATAATTTATTATTGATAATTAAGATTAATAAATTAATGTTCTATTTATAATTAGTTGTTAATGATATTTATGTAAATAAGTAAAATAAAGAAGGAACAATTCTAACCTCCTTACTTTCAATATAATACAGATTTTAAGACTGAATATTATAATATTTAAGTTGAAGATTATATTATTGTAATATTTAAATTTTAAATTTTGGAAATAATAGGGATTGAACATTTTAATTATATGGAGGAATACTACTATTTTTATTAGGAAGTATTATAATGTTTTTTTTAAAAAATAAAAATTGTATTAGAATTGATTTATTTAAACATATAAAATTTTGAAATTTTTATTTGGTCGAGAATAAATTAAATGATTGTAAGGAAAAAAAAACAAAAAAATAAATGGAAAATGTCTCTCTTAGGGAACCCAACTCTTATGAATTTTTTATGGGGAATCTCCACCACACCATGATTCTGACAAACTAAACAAGAATTTTAACCTTGTTTTTGTTTTTGAGGATTTTTAACCTTATTGTTAAGGTCCATATTCACACAAAAGGATATAGTTGACTTGTCATAGTTAATCATTCGCTTAGTGAGCAAAGAGAAAATAGAAAGGGGATTTCTTTAAGGTAGTGACCTCCCCATTATGCACTTTGAAAAATAGAAAACAATCATTTGCAAATAAAAGGTGGACGATAAGAGGGCTATATCGAGATGGTTTCAAGCTAGTTAGTATCCTCCTCGATTTAACACTTTGTAAAAGCCTCGATAACTCTTCCATGCAAAGTATAAAGATGTAAGGAGACAAAAATATCTTATTATAGACCATTCATCGACGGAAAACTATCGGTCATTTGACTATTAATCATAATCTAAAAAGACACGGGAAGATACATTGCACAATCTAACTAATCATCCACTCCCGAATCCAACATCACCATTACAATAAATAAAGAACCATTCTACATTGATCATATGCTTCACTTATATCTAACCTTAAGGCATTGTCCAAACTAGGGGTGTTCAAATAACCTGACAACCGACTCGACAACTCGGACTACCCAACCTAAATTATAAGGGTTAGGTTGGGTTAATTTAATACTTGGGTTGGGTTGAAATTTTTCAAAATTCGGGTTGACCTAACCCAACTCGAATTACTAATTATAATTAAAGATATATTAAGTGCATTTCGGGTTTTTTCATTTTGGAGTCACTTCACCTCACCTCAGTCGACTGTCGCTCCTCTACTCCTGTTGTCAATTGTGATTGTCGCTCCTATCGTGACTACATATTTCACTGGTTATGTTTGTCTACTCGTCGTTGTCTGTGCTCACTGCTCAGATCCAGTCGTTCATCCACTCAGATCCAGCCGTTCATTTGCCATCGTGATTGCATGTTCCGTTGGTTTCGTTCATCTACTCGTCGTCGTCTGTGCTCACTGCTCAGATCCGCTTGTCCGCCATCGTGCCCAGATCCAGTTATGACTATTGGTTTGTCTGTCGACGTTCTGCCGGTTCGTGTTCGTTGATTTTTTTTTTTTTTTAGCTTCATTTCAGTTTCGC
The DNA here is from genome assembly GCA_030954485.1 of Citrullus mucosospermus. Taxonomy (NCBI): domain Eukaryota; kingdom Viridiplantae; phylum Streptophyta; class Magnoliopsida; order Cucurbitales; family Cucurbitaceae; genus Citrullus; species Citrullus mucosospermus. The sequence goes on along the minus strand of CM062063.1, from coordinate 8,113,341 downwards.
CGGTTTGTTTTGTGCTTTTTATGTTCTTCATTTTATTTTATTTTTTTAAAATTACAAATTTCCATTTATTCTAGTAGGTTCTTCTAGTAGTAGCCAATTTTAAGGTTTGTAAATTTTGTTATTCCAATAACCGAATTTATTTCTAGGTTGTGGTTGTTTTATAATGTATTTGTAGATCTTTTAGTATTTGTTTTCTGTTTTCTGTTTTGTAGTACTGCAATTGTGTGTTTTCTTATATTAGATTGTACACCTTTCAATTTTCGGATGTTCTATAAAATGGATTTTATGTTAGGTTGATGATTGTTTTGTTTTGACTCTAGTTTCTCTATTTGTATAGATTATGGAGAGCAGTAGTGGACATCTTAGTCAAACTAGTCCTAGTCATAGTCCTAATCTTGTTGTTGCTAATATAGTTGAAATTGGTAGTTCAAGTAAACCATCATTTTTGTAGTGTGTCTTGTCCTAAGTTTGACCATCCTTCAAGGGTATCAATTGCTAGAGACATTTATCAACCTTATCTTGAGGAAAAAAATGAGTTGAAATCATTTTTTTTGTTAGCAATTCTCAAAGGGTTTATCTTACAATTGACACATGGACTTCGTTGCAAAATGTCAACTACATGGTACTCACTACACCCTTCATTGATTCATAATGGGTTTTGCATAAAAAAAATTTGAACTTTTGTCAAGTTGCTAACCATAAGGGTGAGATAATTGGCAAGGACATTGAGTGTTGTTTATTGGAATGGGGGATTGATAGAGTCTTGTCTATAAATGTTGATAATGCAAGTTCGAATGATGAGGCTATTTCGTATATTAAGAAAATACTTAAAAGTTGGAAAACCCTAGTCTTGGAAGGTGAATCGTTACACATGAGGTGTTGTGCTCATTTAATTAACTTGATTGTGAGTGAGATATTGAAAGAAATGCATGATTCCATTGCTAGTGTTCGTAATGTTGTAAGGTATGTTAGGTCATCCCCTAAAAGATTGACAAAGTTCAAAGCTTGTGTAACGCAAGAGAAAATAGAATGCAAAGCTCTTGTTTGTTTGGATGAGGTAACCAGATGGAATTTTACTTATCTTATGCTTGAGCATACACTCAAATTTGATAAAGCTTTTCAAATATTAGAGGAATAGGAGTTGGACTATTAGGACTATTTTACTGAAGATGATCATGGAAAGAAGAGGATAGGGCCACCATGTAATTCTGATGGGAAAAATAGTGAAGTGTTTGCCATGTTTTTGAAGGTGCTCTATGATGTCACTACGAAGATAAGTGGTTCTTTATATGTGACTGCTAATTCTTACTTTCATGAGATGTGGGGTATTAATGAGCTTTTAATTAGTTGGAGCAACGAACATAACTCTATTTTTACGTAGTATGGCTGTAAATATGAAGAGAAGGTAAGATAAGTATTGAGGTTTATTTGACAAAATTAATAAGCTTGTATTTCTAGCTGTGGTGCTCGACCCTCGATACAAATTGGATTATGTGGACATTTGTTTTAAAAGTGTTTATGATGATGTTATGGCTAAAGCTCTTGTTAATGGGATTGAGGTTTATTTGATGAGTTTGTATAATTTTTACAAATCACAAGTTGATGGCTTTGATGGGGATTTTAGTGCGCCCAAAGTTGTGTTTATGAACAAGTTGAACCAAGTGATAGTTCAAGACTATTGAGTTCGGGAATTATTGTTGAAATTGACCCAAGTGGTAGAGTATTATCACGATGCAAGAGAAGAAACGAAGAAAGAAATACTCTAGGATTTAGGAATGATGTGGATCAATATTTATCTGACCCTTGTGAAGAGCTAAGTGATCATTTTGATGTTCTGACTTGGTGGAAACTAAATGGCTTTAAATACCGAGTTTTATAAAAAATTGCTCAAGATGTATTTTTCATCCCAGTGTCTACTGTGGCTTATGAATCAACATTTAGTACAAGAGGGAGAATTCTTGATTATTTTAGAAGTTCCTTGTCGCCTAAAACAGTGTAAACTTTGATTTGTACACAAAATTGGATCAGTGAAAAAACAGCCTTATTAGATCTTCCTCTATAACTTGAAGAAATAGAGATTTGTGAAAAAATTGAGAGTGATAAGTGGTGACTCTAACTTAATTCTTATTCATTTGTTACAGTTTATCATGTACTTTTATATGACATTATATACTGTTATTTATAAACAATTTACTATTGTTTTTCTAGATAATGTCAAGTCCTCCATCATAACACAAAAATGAAACTCCATGAGAGAGTGATAAGTGGTTGACAATTTTCATGGTAAGTTGAATGTTTTAATTTATTTACATTTCTTTTTAATTATTGATTTATTGTATTTAAACTACTTACTTGAAATGTTTTAAATTTTTAGGACCAAATCGAATGCTCGGGATGTCAATTATTGCGATTTTAGAGAGTCTGGTTCATAGTTTGGTCATTGATTCTTATGTAATTGTAATTCTATAGGATTAAGAACTATGTTGCTGTGTATCGTATTAATTTGTTAATGATGTACTATTTTGTTTGTCAACTATGGATTCATGGATATGGATATGTTGAACTTTATCTTGATTTTCATGAATATGGATATGTTGAACTTTGTATTAAATTATTTATGGATTTTCATTTTTATGCCAATTAATGTTTGAGAACTATTTTGTACTTTATCTTGGATTAATGTGTTTTATATTTGTTGTTATAATGTTTCTAAATTTACCAAAAAAACGAGAAGGAAAAAAAAAGATGTTTACCACCTCTAGCACTCCATTTTCATAAGCGTCGTAGGGGTGGCCATGCTCACGCCTCAAGCACAATGTGTCACACATGGGCACATGCTTGAGGTGTGAACATGATCGAAGCCCCAATGATAGCAGGCGACATGACGACAAAATGTGCATAGTGGAGTGGGGTCGGATGCCTTTAGATGTCTAACATGAACCTTGTCAGTGCGATATGTAATTGTGTTGCTTGGCAAGCAGGTGGTGGTGCAGCTAACTATGCACGGTATGGAGAGGCCAAGCGCCTTATGCTACTACTTGCCTATAGTGTGGCCTATGTTTGATCCCTACCCTTGTCCCCTACCCATATTTTAATCTCTGACCTTGTAAAATTTATTGTGTGATTTCATAGGGATCAGGTGGAGAATTCTCGTAAAGAATTCATGGGATCGATTTCACGAGATAAATTATTTCTCATTTAATTTTCTTAGAAAAAAATTGATAACATATCATCATCATCATTGAAAAATCTCTCTCTCTCTCTCTTTCTTTTGTATGGAAAATCTATTTAAATAGTGAATTTTCAAGGACTAAATATTATTTAAAGATAAAATTATACCAAATGATATTCCATGTGCTATCAAATTGAAGATAATAATCATTTAATTTACTCGGGGAAGAGTCAAACATGAATCTTGACAATAGATGCCAAGCAACATAGAAAAATAGAGAAACACATTAGACAAGACATCCTAACAAATTACTTGTAGAGGGTGTAAGGTAACACTGTGAACACAAAAGTTGTGGTCCCACCAAATGTAATAAATAATAGCACACCATGCGGTCGTGACACTTGCCATGCTTTTCAGTATAGGTGATTGCCTACACTAAAAGGGTAAATCTAGTCAACTCACTTGTTGAAAGATCCTATAGGAGAAGCCATACCACAAAAGCACCCCCTAAACAGCCTAACTAAAGATGCAACCAAGTAATAAATGGTCTCGAGACTTAGCCCCTTGACGACAAGTAACACAATCACTACAAACATTAGACTACCAATGTCTAATGTAATCACACATTTTCATCTTATCTTGCACAACGAGCCATACTATAAAAGAGCGTTTGAGAATGTAACCTTAAAACCAAAAGAAACTAGACCATGACACCATGGAGTCTAAAACGGCGAGTCTTATAAGGAATGATGACCAAAACGACTCCAAAACACTAAGGAAACCAAGTAACGTGACCCCCTTGTCCAACTTCAACTATTGTAGGATAAACTTGCCCCTAGAGGTCTATTATGTCTATTCAACTACAAGGGAGTGTTTGAGTTAAGAAGTTGGGAAGTAGGGAGTTTGTGAACTCCACTAATTGTTTGGCCTAAAGGAGTTTGTGGATCCCACAACTGTAAATTTTTAATTTTGTAACTTATTAACTCCCTGTGGGTTCTAGGAGTTCACAACTCTATTTCATAACTTCACAATTCCATTCCTTGCCCCAAACACCCCTGAAATGACTATGAGACATCAAATTTAGCAATTCATATCGATGAGACAGATGTTGGTGAGCTTGAATCAAAAGACATATATAATAATAAAGCTTCAAATCTACAGAAACTAGATTGAAACCAAGATAAATCAATGAGAGTTAAAAATATGGCGTAATTAGAAATTGTAATATAAAATAAATTTATTAGGATTTAACGAATACATTAATACTTTTTTCCTAAATAAAAATAACTTTGTAATAAGCTATAAATATTGTTCAAAATATTACAAAATTTACGAAGATTTAGAAAATGTTCATTTACAAATGGAAGACTCATGTGCTTAAATTCACATATCAAAGTTAAGTTATTGTTTATGAACATATCCTACTTTATTTGAAGTTTGAACATTCCTAAATTCAATGTTTTGAGAAATAAGAAAAAAAAAATAGTGATGAAAAAAAAAAGTATATTTATTTTAAAAATAATATATTTATTTTAATTAAAAAAAAAGCCCAAAATGGATACCCATATTTTCAAAGGCCCCTTCTTCATCGTCTTCTTCATGTCCAGCCCACTACTCGCAGAGGTCGCATAGTCCCCCATTTTCAACTCCATCGAAACCAACCTCGACGTTGGAGACTCAGTGTGACAGAAATTAGGGACAAATAGGGTTTCTCAACGATGCTTCATGGCTGACATTTGCAGGAACGTGCTGTGTTCTTGGGCAATTTTCCTTCCATTTTAATTCAACCAACTTTTTTCCTCGCACAAAACCCTAGGGCAGACCAACCTGAGGGAACCAACTCTCTGGGTTCTCCAATAATAGCCCTCCCAGCTTCCAATTTCTTCACTCTCCTCGAAATTCAGGTGATTATTTCGTTGCTTGCTGGTTTTTGGTTCAATTCTCGGAAACCCTAGAATTTTAAATTTGGGGATTTGCCAGGGGTGCAATGATTTTGGGTTATTCTACGTTAGGGGTTTTAATGGTTATATGATTGTGTTTCGTATGGGTTATGCAATGTGATTGCGTGCATCGAGGCTAGTGTTGCAACCCGGTTGATTCATGATTAATAGACATGGGCACAAAAATTTATCGTGTTTGATGCATATGCATAGAAAATTCCATTGATTTTGTTGAAATGGTAAGTTTATTGTTTCTGAACCTTCATTTCATCCGTCATGGACACGCACGTTTGGAAATTTACAAGTCAATTAGTTGCAGCTCCCATGCTTTAGCGGGTACTGTAGCTGGTTTTCATATTTCACGTTATTCATGTAACCTTACCTCTTAATAATTCATTTCTTCTGTTTATTTAGTTTACTCGTTGTCATATAGTTGGTGCCAGAGATGCTGGTTTCAGAGTATTCCACCTTCGCCCAAATCATTTTGTGTCTGTGTATGCTATATACTGACGTATATCTACTATTAGCTATTTTAAGCAATGATATCACACTTAGAACAGCTCAGTCGCGTTTTGTTCTTTTCCTATGTGTGCGTTTCCTGTTAGAGGGTATGTATCTCAAAGTTTTACCCAAACTAGACTTGGTAAAAGGATGTAACGCATCATCAATATTGGAATTTAAGTCTAAGTTGGTTAGATACTTACTTTCTCTTCCATGGTTGGCATAGCGATCATTAGGGCCAATGAAAAAAAGTAAATGGCATAGGGGATGGGTTTGAATTTGATGGCTACCTATGTAAATTATGTGAGTTCCTTGGCAACCATATGTAGAAGATTTAGGTGGTTGTCCTGTGAGTTTACTAGTTTAATCGAGATACGCTTAAGTTGGGATGTACACGCATGGATATCTAGAATAAAGAAAAGATAACCATTTCTCTTTGAAATTTATGTAAAATATATTTGATAATTTCAAGGATTGACTAGATTGCCAAAAACAGATAGAGGTTAGAGCACTTGGTCTGATATTATGAGCTTCCTCTTGGAATCACTTTCAGTTCGTTTATTGTCTTTATAGTGGATTGAGATTCAGATTTTGGGATTAGAAGAAACTTCTTTAAGCAGATCTGTCTGTGATGGAAATTTAAGATGTTCTTCATAAGGGTGGTTGAGATCTTAAGAAATCAGTTTTTGTACAAGAGTACAATTCTTCAGCACTTGAAGATGTCCTTGAGTTATGACTCTGCCAATATGCCAATATGATAATGTTGTAGTTGTTTTTGGGATTTTTGGTCGTCTCTGATACTTAGCAAGTGAATTATTTTTCTTTTTTTGAATAGTCAAAAGTCTTTAAAGGTTTCCTTTAGGAATGAAAGAAGAGAGCAATCGTTTAATTCATTTTTTACCTTGATTGACATGCTTGGAAAGGTCATTGCTGGTACCATTAAGCCTACACTAACTGGCATTGTCTTTCCATTAGCAGGCAAGTTTTTCCTGTGTTCAAGTCGAGCAAGAAAGCCAGAATTCAGAGTTTTTTTTTTTTCTGTTGAAAATTTCTTACCCAGATTCTTCCTCAAGGCAGGTATTTATGCCCCTTGATTCTGTGATGGGTACACTGGAATTTTGTAGCTGGTTGTTGTTTGTAGATTGGAGCGTGCTACTATATATTAGTTTTGGTGGTGGAGGTTTTCTCTAGCTTACACCCTAGGTTGGAATTGTTGCTCTTTTTCTCTTTATGTTTCTCTTTCTAAAAAAATGTGAACATTATTAGATCTTGTTCGTAGGAGTATGTAGTTTTGAATTTAACCACCAGCAGTCAAATGAGAAAGTGACAGAGAAATACTAGGTAATTGTCTCATGAGAATGGTTAAATGTGCAAATGCGTAAATTGGCCTGGACACCCACAATCATGAACAAATGAGTAGGATAAAATAAAATCTCTTATTTGTTCATTTTTATTTTTATGAGAAACAAAGAATACTATTCAAACGACAAAAAGCCTCATCAAAACAACCTCCCCTGTCTGAAAGAAGGATTACAAGACGACCTTCCAATCAAGGAGAATGGTATCTTAAGTGTAGTTACAAAACAACCTGTGTTGAGCACTCCAAGTAGAGGACGTAAACTTAACAAAATCACTAATAAAGGGAAAAAAGACACTTATCAAGGAAGATCCTCATGTCTCTTTCCTTCCAAAGGAGCCACGGAATTGCTTTAGCAACATTCTTCCAAAGAACTTTAGGTTTATCTTTCACGGACCAACCAGAGAGAGCTTCCCAATCATAACTGCATAGAAATCTCCAATCGGATTACAGTCCTGAAGGCCAGAAAATCTGCCTAAAAAAATTCCAGATATCAACAGCAAACTTACAGTGAAGAAATGAGTGGGTGATAGACTCATCACTTTTGCAGCACATCACACAAATATTAGGGGAACAACACAAGCTAGGGAATATTCTTTGAACAATGTCCATAGTATTGATACTATTTAAAGCTATGATCCCCTAAAAGAATTTCATTCTCTTTGGGACGATACCATCCCAAATCTGCAGACAGAGATCTTTGTCAACCATTCTTCTTTTCTGATGAACAGCTTCCAGAGCAGATTTTGCAGAAAAGGCACTATACTTGTCCAACTTCCACACAAGCGCCTCATCCCTATGAGCAGGAACACAAGGCTCCAGCAACAAAGCCCAAATAGCCATTCTTCCAACTCTCTATCGACCTCTTCTCATCCCCAAATCCCAGCCGTTAACAGTCCAGACATACTTATCTTATTTGTTTTGTTTTTTTTTTTTGGGATGATATCTTATTTGTTTTGCTGAGGATACAAATGAATACTTTATGCCATCTTAGTGTATAACCTCAACATTGAGGCCATTATGAAGTTCTTAGACATAAACCTGAGCTTATGGCTTTAGACCCCTTGAAACCACATGCTAGATATTTTCTATTATTGAAAGATCTAGTATAGGGTTATAGGTTATTCTTTATTAGGAACTTTGGATAAGTTTTTCTGCTAAACATCATTATGTGTGTGTATAAATATATTCCCTAGGCTAATCACATAATTAGTCCCTAATGCTTGTTTCATTTTTTTTAATTTTTATAGCTGAAAATATCAATATCTTTCATAGTTTCATGTATTGAACTTTTTCAAGTCCTTAACATTTAAGAATGATGATGCATGAATTTCGAAAATGATATTTCTTTTATGAGGTTATAAATGGTCAGCAAAATAGCCTTTTAATGGGTTCATTTTCTATGACAACAAGCATTTTTATTTTGAGTTGGATAAGACTATTTTCCTGGTTTTTAAGGAGTGAGTAGGTTTTAGATATTATGAGTGATTTTAATAGCATTGTTTTTTAGAATGAAATGTAATGAATTTCAGCCACTGTTTTGTTTTGTTTTGTTTTTTTTTTTTTTTTTTTTTTGTAATGGGAAACAATTTCATTTATTCAGTGAAATGATACAACAGAATTCTTTCATTGGATATGAGAGAATTTAAGCAGTAACTATTAAAAGGAACAATATTTTTACATGTACACCAATATAGAGCAGTAAAAAATGAGGCTTCTAGGAACTATCCTGGGTTGACCTAGGGTTCAATCCATGATGGCCAACTGCCTAGGATTTGATATCCTACGAGTTTCCTTGACACCCAAATGTTGTAGGGTTAGGTAGGTTGTCCCTTGAGATTAGTCGAGGTGCGTGTAAGCTAGTCCGGACACTCACGTATATATAAAAAAAAAAAGAGGCTTCTAGGAGTTCGAATGGGGAGCATTCTTCTTGAAAAAATCCAAGAGATTCTTTCATTCAAAATCTTCCAAATAATTGCCCTCACAAGACCATGGGAGATTACAAAAAAGGATCTCCAAATAGTGACTTGAGTAGAAGGGAGTATAATATAATAGGATTTTAATGGCTCCATTTTCTATAACAAAAAGCAATTTCATGTTAGGAAAGTTACTACGTTCCAAGACATATGAAATGCGTAGCTTTTCGTTTTTGTTTTATTAGGAGAATATGATATACTCATTTTTTTTTCAAATTTAGAGAACTTTTAATTCAATAAGCTAAATGTTTGGGTTCTTCTTTTTAATAAGAAAAATAATTTAGTCCCTATCGTTTTGGAAGTTTCAATTAAGTTCCTTACGTTTTAATATTTTTCAATTATATCCTTCTTGCTAATGATTGTTAAACATTGGTTGGTGAGAAGGTCATGGCCTTATATTTAGTGAATTGGTAACCAATTTAGAGGAGTTTGGCCACACTTGAGAGAGGCAAATTCCTACTTCAGATTTTAAGAAGTTGACATATATTTTGGCTTTTCTTCTCTTTGGTGGTCCTAACTCCTCTAAATTTCTACCAATTCACTTATGATGAGGGTATAATTGAAAAATGTAACAAATGTAAGGGACTAAACTGAAAAGTTTTAACAATAGAGACTAAAAAAATACACCCAAAAGTTAGGGACTAATACAAATATTTAGCGTTTGTTTAATTAAATGTCAAAAATAAAAATGTGTTTCAACTCTATATAAACATTTTTACCTGTGAATTTTTTAGTTTTGTGATCGTGAGGATTTGATTGAAAACAAAATCTGTTTGTTGAACAATGAGATTTTCTTAAAGATTGGGGACAAAATTGGAAAATTAACACAATCGTAAGGAAAAGGAAATATGTTTAGCCTACTTATTTAGCAATCCTGGAAGTGATAGTGTGCCTTTTCCTATTTTTAGACGACACTTCTGTGATTTATTCGCCTATGATTTTTCTTGTTTACTGTGGATAAAATAAGGAAGAGTTTTTTTTATCCCCTCTCTTCTTCTTCTCTTCTTCTCTTCTTCTACCTAGATGTTTAAGGCAAGATCAGAGGAAAGACAACTTTAGGGGCAGGGGAAGGAGAACCCTCTCCTTAAGGAACCAATTACATTCCACCCCCCCCCCCCCCCCCCCCCCCCCCCTTCATTGTTGTATATCAACGGAATAGGGTAATTACAAAAGAATTGGTGATAACTATGAACCCACCAAAAGGCAATAAGCTGAAAGTTCCCACAAAAAACTTAAAATCAGTAGGGACAATTTAAGTTTATTCCAAATTTTAGTTTGTGGTGTTATCTTCATAGCAGACATCTTTTTGTTGTTTTATTTTGAATTCTGCTGGTTGATAGGCTGAATATGATGTGGTGCTAGGTATGCTTGTGTACTTATATTGTGAGCTTTATTTTTCATCCTGGATTCATTGACAATGGTTTACTCCACTCTGTGTGTGTGTGTACATTTCTATTGGATATAGTTCAAGTTATCATGGGCGTGGATTTGACTAGTTCCATATGGTGGTTGATGTCAAACTTGTGCACTTTAACCTTTCAAAACTTGATTTAGTTTCTGATATTTGATTGTATTCTATTATGGATTTTCAAGTTTTGAGCATTTTACTTTAATGGTTTTGATGGATTAGATTGATGAGAGGAAATTATTGTAGGTAATGATGCAGGAATGCATGGATGCTGCTGAAGCTCTGCTTTCTTAGTAAATGCTGAGGCTGATTCCATGGGAGGAGTTGTTGACGGTGGAGTTGGAATTGGTTTAAATACCTCTCCACGCAGAGCAGCAATTGAGAAGGCTCAAGCGGAGCTCAGGTACCAATTTCTGTTTTTTTTTTTTTTATCTTTATGCATTTATTCAATTTTAGACAGTACACGTGCCAAATGTATAAGAACATAAAACAAATTTCCATGTGCTGATGACAGACAAGAGTATGATGTTCGTGAGGAAAGGAGGAGGGAACTTGAATTTCTTGAGAAAGTAAGCTTATCTGATATTTTGTGACACTGTTTTGTTGCTTGTTCCCTCTATAATGGATTATCACCTTCTATAAAAAAAAATAGTTGATGTGACCAAAATTCTTTTCTTGCTTCTTTAGGGTGGAAATCCTTTGGACTTTAAGTTTGGGAATACCACTTCTGTTAGTCAGTCTACGTCACTTGCTGATCAGCTTCCTGACCAGCTGGGTAATAGGTATATCTTTCTGTTTTCTATCTGTAGTTGTATCTTTTTGCATTACTCAACTGCGCTTCCTTTTCTTATTCCTTGTTCTTTTCTTTGTATAATTCAGTGAAGCTAAGGGTAGTTTTGTGTTGACTGCTTCACCTCATGGGGACTCTGTTGAAAGTAGTGGCATACCAGGACCCCCAACTACTTGTGAACCAAATAGTGCTGATAATCTTTTGCTCTTGCGTGGTGCTAATGAGCTATCTGGAGGGGAAAGAACCTCACGACGCCGTAGTTCGAAAGCTGCTGTTGCTCCATCTGAACAATCATCACAGTTGGATGGGAGCCAAAATAACAAGGAAACAGAGGATTCTGCTATTTTTCGCCCTTATGCTAGAAGACGATCTAGATCAAATAGAGATGGTGGTAGATCTAGTTCATCTGATATAGTCAGGAGTCATGGTGGTAATACATTGTCTTTAGCTATTCGTCAGGAAGCAAGGGAATTTAAGGGGATGGTACCTGAAACGTGCAATGAAAAGAACCAGTCCCTTTCTAATCTAAAGTCCTTAAGCTCAAATGGTGACAACATATTAAAAACGGTAACTGTTGATGGTCGGTTGGATATGGAATTGAATGGTACTCGTGATCCTGACACAACTCCTGATGCAACTACTGCCACAACAAATGGCAGTCCCCCTGAAAGTGAGTTTAACAATTCAGCTTTGAGATGCCTAAAGGACAATTTTCACAAGCAGGCATGTCAAGTCATTGCCCAACAAGCACGTACAGGGGTGGGTTCTCAGGGACCTGATGTTGTTGGAGAGGAAAGAGAGTTGGTCCCAGACGATGTTGAACCGCCAACTTCTGTGGCCGCAACTAAAGTTGAAAGTGAAATTACATCTGCTGGTGTACATGGGTGTAATGAATTGACAAAAGATGGTAAAATGCCTAATGGAGGTCAAAATGGAAATGTAGTATTAGGGAAAAAGCAATTAGATTTGGTGTCTTCTAGCAACAAAAGTAGACTAGGTTTAGATGTAAATATGGATATTGATATGTGTAATAATTCAAGGAAAGTTGATTCAGAGAGAAATTCTATTGAGCAGTTGGCAAGTTCTGATAAAACATCATATCAGATTGGTACTGATGGAATGCTGGAGAAGGAGGCCATGGCTTCAGACAGTTCTCCTGTTACTCACGATGATGTTAGTCATCAGAATATCTCTAGCAATGGCTCTGCCTCTAGAGATGGAAGGGACAGCCATACTAGTAGATCCAACTTACACAATGAGGTCAATAATGTATCTGATGCAAAGGAAGTGGAACAGAGTGGCAAGAATGAACAGGGAATTCATGAAAAGAAGAATACTGTCTCAGGGGAAGATTCTAAAGAATGCAAAGAGGATCTTTACTCAGAGCAGCCTGAAGTCCCTCTGGACTCGTCCAAAAATGAGATTCGTGAGCATACTATGTCTGGTAGAAATTCTTCTGCTTTATCTGATGTTCAGGGTTTTTCTGGTCGTGAGTTGAAACAGGCAGACAAAGCTTATGAAGATTCTATTCTGGAGGAGGCAAGGATAATTGAGGTTGTCTCATTTTTCTCTTAGGATTGTATTAAACTTGCTTGCTGCATAACATGGAATTTTATGATTAGTTTCTTTGCTAAGTTTTTGAGGTTTGGCTTTGATGTTAACAGGCTAAACATAAGCGGATTGCAGAACTTTCTGTTCATACACAACCATTAGAGAATCGACGAAAATCCCATTGGGATTTTGTGCTAGAAGAAATGGCATGGTTGGCTAATGATTTTATGCAGGTAATTTTATTGATATAACGAATATTGAACCACATATATTTGCAGAGTTGAATTAAGTGTTCTCATTTTAACATTATGCGTGAAAGATCCACTAGAAAATTTATGATCTCCAGTTGCATCATCGAATATCTGTTATCTTTGGCTTATAGGAACGTATTTGGAAGACAACTGCAGCTACTCAACTATGTCATCGTGCAGCTATCGCTGCTCGGTTGAGAAATGAAAAACAGGAGAACTGTGGGAAGATAAAAGAAGTTTCCCACTCCTTGGCAAAGACTGTAATGCAGTTCTGGCACTCAGTTGAGGTGCTTCTATATAATGCTTCAGAGTATTTTTAAAAATCTTGTGGTTTACTAAATGTAGTAAGATGGTATAATTGTATAATAAAGTCTCTCATACCAAGACTGAAAACTTCCTATTGCGGATATAAACTAGAAGTTCTTGCTGCTTTCTGTTTTTGTAGAATTTGTTTAACCACTTACATTGACTCTTTTATTTAAAGTTCCTGTTTAATTCTGTATTTCACCTAACTTGTTTAGCCGTTCAATTTTGTCCATTTCTTCTCACATGCAGTCTCCACGGTTAGTTTATTTGCACCTTTCCACTTGTATGTCTTGTAGCTAAAGACCAGTACACACATGTAAAATCTATACAGTCGGTTTCTATATTCCTTAATTAATGACTATTGATATGTGCATGCCTTTACCCATAGATGTACAATGTAATCCATGTTTTTATGTTGTCATGGTCTGTTTTCATTCTAGCTTATGCCTCATACGTAATATAACTTGATTAATCAGTAGTTCTAAAAATAATTATCTTTATTGCTTTGCTTTTTAAATTGTTTTATTACCTCGTAGTTTTATGTGTCACAATGATATGCCAGGAGCCGAGCAAAGAGGTGGAGCTGCGACACCCAAAGAATAGGATATCTACATCTCTGAAGGAATATGCTCTGAGGTTTTTGAAATGCAACAGTTCTCTTTGCCCTCAGCATGCGGAAGCACCAAAAACCCCTGATAGGATATCTGACTCATGGCATCTTGAAATGCCATCGGAGGAAAAGCTGAAAGAAGTATGGGCTGTAATAATAAACGACTTGACTTTTCTTTTTGTTACTACATTTGCACCTATCATTTAGTCCGTCATGTCCTTTAATCCCTTCTCTCTCGCATATGCATGTCTGACACGGACATGTTCTCACATTATATTTTCTTCACTGTTTATTATTTTTAAAAATCTTTCACTTTAGGACCATGGAATATGTTGCATGTTTCTTGTCTTTAATCTTTCAAATTAAGAGGATGCTAGATTAGCTTTTTGATTGATCATTTGTGAAATATTTATGTATTTAGCTTTGACTTCATAGGTAAGCCTCTTTTATACAATACCAATTGGTGCGATGGATACATATAGAAGATCTATTGAAGCTCTTCTGTTGCGGTGTGAGGTCAGTGTCTATCATTACTGTTTGTGGATGTTGATGTGATGTCTGCCTTTTTTAATGTCCAAGGAGAGGGGAATTGAGATGACAAATAAATTCCTTCCCTCTGTTTTTTTCTTTTAATTTATATATATATATATATATATATATATATATATACTGATTATCTGTGAATGAGTTTGGATTTATTTCCTTTACTTAAAACTAAGCCATTCCATTTCTGTTTTATGGATTGTTTTCTGGAAACTTTTAATACAAACTTTTTAGCAACTTAATTGCCTTGAGTTAATATTTAGTCTGTTGGTTTGGTAGTTCTTGCTCATATGCTGAAATGAAATTTGCAGAAAATTGGTAGTTGCATGCGGGAAGAAGTTGAGACTTCGTTGTATGATACTTTAGCAGGTAATGCTAGTAATTCATGGATTATTATTCGTTCTTTCATTGTTGATTGCTGTTAGATGATTCTGAAGTTGGAGTTTTGAATTTTCTCGATGTTAAGATAATGCATTTGATGAGGAAGGAGAAGCATGCATGTATTTTGAAAGTAGCAAATCATCCAAATTTGTACAAAAGAAAAGAAAACACTCCATTAAATCATACACTGGGAGACAGTATGAAATGGGAACTGATTTGCCTTATGGACGCGGTGCAAATGGGACTCAACAGTCTATGTTAATAGGAAAACGGCCTGCTAGTCTTAATGTTGGTCCAATACCAACAAAAAGAATGCGTACTGCATCAAGACAAAGGGTTGTTAGTCCATTTAGTGGTGGAGCTGCCTTGGTTTTGCATGGTCAAGCAAAGACAGATGCTTCAAGTGGAGACACCAATTCTTTCCAAGATGATCAAAGTACTTTACGTGGTGGATCCCAACTCCAAAAGAGCATGGAAGTTGAGTCAGTTGGGGATGTGCAATATGATTCTGCAGAAACATCAGTGAAATATAAAAAGAAGAAAAAGGCAAAACATCTGGTATATCTTTATATATTGACACAAATGGTTTCCTGCTGGTACAGGGGTACCTATTCTCGTTTTTATTTTTCATTGCTGTCTAAGTTGTTCAAGTCAATATGGTTGCAGGGCTCCATGTATGACCACAGATGGCAGTTAGATTCTGCCGTTTTCAGTGAACAGGTGAGTTAATGCTCTTTTTCATCAAAGTTTACTCTGGCGTGAATATGCTGTTTCCTCATCTTCTTTTATTGATCGTGACAGTAGTTAAGTCCCCACCCCACTCTTTAGACCTCAAGGACACAGTTGTATACCTATAGAACAGATCCTGTTCAAGTTAAGTCCCCACCCCCACTAATGTGGAGATTCTGTGCTAGTTCAAAGTTAAAACTAATCCTAGGAAACTTGGAGGCCTCATCAAGCATATTAGGTTTAATGTGAATCACTTACTCTCATATTGGCAGTATAAATAGCCAGTTTAGTCAGAAACCTTGCCATGAAGACTTTTTAGATCTTGTAAACTAAAGCTGATTATCAATGCAATGCACTAGGTGCTATTGCAATTGATATACCTTCTCAGCTGCTTTCTTTTCAGGGAACATAAGATGTATATCTTTTGTCTGTTTGGGGGAGGGTTGGTGGAGGGGAATTCTATTTATTGTTACTAATTTAACTCAGCTGTTGTAATTGTCAAGCAGTCGACTCCTTCACAAAACTGCCTTATTCCCTTTTGGAAGGTAGAATAAAGAACACTATTCTTGATGAATTGGGGGCAGGTGCATTTAGTTAGCAATCAGATCAGGATGATCTAGCATTACTGTTGAAGAGTCTGAACCCTGAAGCCATTTTTTCTGAATAAATTATTTTATGTAGCCAATATTTAATTTATGCCAACATGGAGGTCAAAAGCTATATTTTTTTAACAGTGGATTTTTAGCTACTTTTGGTGGATGTTATGGAGAAAATTCGAAACTAGTTTTCTGTTTTAGCGCAAGCCATCCTCGTTGGCATAATTCAAATAATCTATGCACATTAGTCACTTGTGGCATGAAAAAACTTGGGTAATTGAATTTAGAACTTTCTCAAGCTGAGCTCAATGATAACTACATGAAGATGTGGTCAATTGGTAATGCGTACATTGTGGCGTTACCAAATTGCATGGCTTACTAATAGACTCAATTAAAGTTTGGTTTCTTTAAAAAAAAGAAAAAGAATAAGAAAAAACACAAGGACATGTTTATGTGTCTGTTATAAGTTTGTTCTTAGCTCTTGCTGCAACATTGCTGCAAATTTCTAAATAAGATTGCTTTATTTCATTTTTGGAGGCAGGATAAGATGAACACATTACTTGATTTTTGCATTGCTAACTCTTGATATTTTGGAGATTTTTTGGAGCATCAGAAATAAATCTTTTTGATGAATGCTTAAGTCTGAAATCTCTCTGTGTTTTCCTTTCCCTAATCTCCCCCTCTCCTCGGGAGTTAATCTATAAAATGAGGTTGCAAATGGTAGAGAGTGATTGATAGTGCATGAGTAAGTTTCAGTGGATATTTAAAAAATCTAATACAATTAGCAGTCTATTGTCAAACGTGAGTTTTGGGTTACTAATGTTTATTTCATTGGTTTTGTCTTGTTTTGCTTCATATTCGGATATTAACCACATTCATGGTCCTTTATAATCTGCAGAGGGATAACTCCAAAAAGAGATTGGATAACCATCATTTTGAATCTAATGCAACTAGTGGTATTTTTTTTTTCCTTCTCATTTTTTCTTAGATTGTATAATTTATTTTATTAAATCGTTTCTTGTTCTCAATCTTAATAGGGTTACATGCACAACATAATGCCAAGAAGCCAAAGTTAATGAAACAATCAATTGATAACACCTTTGACAATATAAATCCAGTGTCTGGATCCATACCTTCTCCCGTTGCATCCCAAGTCAGTAATATGTCAAACACTAATAGAATCATTAGATTGATTGGTGGTCGGGATAGGAGCCGAAAGGCCAAAGCAGTAAAGGTACTCTTAACCTTTTTTGGTCTCGCATATTAATTTAAATTCAGGAATCCATTCTGATACTTTAGTTTTCAATCATGGGATTCTACGTAGATGTCTGATGCACAGTCAGGTTCTGGAAGTCCATGGTCACTATTTGAAGACCAGGTACCTTTGATATTCTTCAAAAACATGCTATCTGCATAGTTGCATCTACTTGAATAGTTGATATGACTCTTCTGTTTATCTTAGGCACTTGTTGTGCTTGTACATGATTTGGGTCCAAACTGGGAACTTGTGAGTGATGCCATTAATAGCACGCTACAGTTTAAGGTAAAAAGGAATGGTTTACTTTGTTGCTTTTGCTAGTTCTCAATATGTATTGGGGGGTTCCTAAAGACACAAATTTTATCTCAATTTGCTTGTCTTCTTATTGGGTGCTCGTCTTATTGTCTTCCAAAATCTTAGTGTATATATCGCAAGCCTAAAGAATGCAAGGAACGTCACAAGTTTGTTATGGATAAGAACTCTGGAGATGGGGCTGATAGTGGAGAAGATTCAGGCTCGTCTCAGCCTTATCCATCTACATTGCCAGGCATTCCAAAGGCAAGTATTCACCTATCTTCTTTACACGCGCACGCACACACACACTAGAAAAAGGGCAGATGAAACCAAAGGATGAAGTAATATTTTAGACCATATCCTAAGTGCCACAGTGCTGGTTGGTTCTTGCAGGGAAGTGCAAGACAATTGTTTCAACGTTTACAGGAACCAATGGAAGAGGACACCTTGAAGTCGCATTTTGAAAAGATCTTCAAGATTGGGCAAAAACAACATTATAGGAGAAGCCAGGTTTGTTCGAATTTTTACATTTAGTTCTTGTATTCTGTACATAGGACCGGTCTGGCAGTCCAAACACTACTCTTCTTACAAACCCTAAGTGCGGAGATCATAATCTTGTAAGTTATAAGGAAAAAAAACTTGTTTTCTTTTATTGGATAAGAACCCACAAAAGATTATGCTCAAAACAGTTATAAGGAAAAAAGAGCTTCCCAGTTATTTAACTCCCAACCATAGGTGCCTTTTCTGAACCCAACGATCCCCTACTGTGGTCTGTTTTTTATTTGAAAGGGAGTACAAATGTGGAAAACTCACAGCGAAGGAATTTAAGTCCACCCAGGCATCTGTCCATAACTGGAATGCTTCTATAATCTCCACCATAAAAAGACACCATACTGAAAGATCCATGCTGAAGAAAAGATATTTGTTCTTATATCAACACACGAGTTCCTTCTACCATCTTATTTATTTTTTTGGTCATCCAGCCTTTGGAATTAACACCTTAGATAGCAACAATCCAGTAATCACCTTCCTACAAAGAGACTCATTTATATCTTTGGAAATGAGACAAATTCATCTCGTTTGTGGTAAGTCTATGAATTATGAACACATCAAACACCTATAGAGATCGTTGGGTTTCCATTTGAAATAACAAGGCAGAGGTGTTTTTATTATATATATATATATTTATATGAAAGACCAACTTTCATAAAGAAGAGTTGAAAGAATAGAAAGTATAAGAGAAACAAGTCCACAAAAGGGAGCACCCTAAAGAAAGGGTTCCCATTCAAGCAAAATAAGACCAAACGAATAGTTACAAAAGGAACTTGTCACTGACGCTCAAAGAGAGACATTATAAAGGTGGAACCTTTTTCATTGCAGTGCCCACTGCTTTTTGTATTGTTCATTTTCTTCATACTTTTTCTTAAAAAAATACTTTTTCTCCAAAATGAAGAGAAGCACCGCATCTTATCAAAAGGGGGAAAACAGATAAGGAACACAAATCATAAATGGTTATCTTTTCTTTCCTTTCTCTGCCACTACTTTGGGCTTAAGTTAGAAAAAACTTGGGTTGCAAATATAAATGAAGATTCATCCTCTGTCCAATTACCGGTGCTAATCTTATGATGAGCCCATCTGAGAAGTTGTTTACGGCATGGCCTGATGGCCTGTCTCAAAGTTGGCTGCCAAAATAGCTTGTAGACGGAAAAACCTTTTCTATGTGAATAGGTGTATTTGTTATTACCTTTATGCTGTAGTACATCTTTTAAAAATTGTAATATTACCTATTTACTATTTGGTGTATTCTAATCCGTATTATGTGAAAAATGGGAACCAGGAACCTAAGCAAATAGTACAACCTCATGGTTCTCATGCTATAGCTCTTTCTCAAGTTTTCCCGAACAACCTGAATGGGGTGATTTTAACGTAAGTTTTATTTAACTATAGTTATTGGATATCTGTATTCCCCTTCTGTAACTGTGTGCCTGGTGTTCTTTATTTGAACGTTTCATAGCTAAAATTGATATACTAATTTTTCTTATTTTGTATTGTCTCAGACTAAGAATAACTTTTTTTCCCTCTTCTATCTGTTTGGATGAAGGCCACTTGACCTATGTGATGAGGCGGCAAGCAGTCCAGATGTTCTTCCAGGTGGTTATCAGAGCCCTCATGCCAGTGGATTGTCTATAACAAATCAGGGTTCTGTAGCATCAGTTCTTCCTAACTCAGGGGTGAAGGCTTCCTTACAAGGGTCTTCTGGAATGGTTCAAGGAACTAACTTAACGGCTACTTCTGGTTCATTCAACAACATCAGGTATTTTACTATCACAATTTTAAAGATTCTGATCTTACCTTTGAAAAGTCGCTTCAGATTCCCTAATCTCATGATTTCATCACATGGCACATAATATACTTTACAGGGACAGTAGGTATAGTGTTCCGAGGACGTCATTGCCGGTGGATGAGCAGAAAAGAATTCAACAATATAATCAAATGCCATCTGGGAAAAGTGCTCAGCAGTCTCACTTATCTGTACCTCTGACTCATCCAGGAAATGAGCGTGGGGTCAGAATGTTATCTGGTGCAAATGGTTTGGGCATGATGTGTACAATGAACCGTTGCATGCCTGTCTCAAGGCCAGGATTCCAAGGAATGGCCTCATCACCTGTGTTAAATTCTGGGAGTTCGTCGAGTATGGTAGGGATGCCAGTCCCTGCAAATATACATACTGGTGCTGGCTCTGGCCAAGGAAACTCATTGTTGAAGCCTCGTGAGGCATTGCATGTAATGCGGGTAAGTGATGAACTTTCATTGGTTCTAGATTGGTTGATATGTTTTACTGTTGTTATACGATTTGATTTGGGCATTTTAGTCATACACTGTACTACAATCTTTTGATGGCCAGTATTGTGACAATTCAAACCCAATGTAATATTGTTAGAAATATCATGATAAGTGTTCTGTATTTAAGGTGGCTTCCCAAAATGCAAGCGGCATGCACCTTGCTTCTCCCTCACTATAGGGCACCAAGGCATGCTGCGGTGCAAGTGTGCATACTGCAGTGTGCTTTGAAGCTCCATTTTAATTTTAACTGCCAAAAGTAAAGGATCTCTTGAATACTATTAGGAATGTCCTTTTGTTCCCAGTTTCTCCCAAAAATTCTTTCTTAAAATTTTGATTACTACTCCTAGTATATTTTTCAATTATAAAAAAATGATTTATGGCTCTCAATTATATGCTGCATGAGATAACACCGTGCTTTTCTTTCTGTCTCGCATTTAAACTCCTTAAGAATGTTATGCTTCAGTGTGCCTTAGCTTTAAGAAACACTGATCATGAATCATGATGCATGATGCATGATGCAAAGAACTTCTTTCTGCTTTTTTACTTGTCTCCAGTCATCTATACATTACCTCCTACAGTGAAACAAAAGATGGGGAGTCACCCTATCTTTCTGTGGAGGTTACAGATAAGATTTCCCATTGGTATGAATTCATAAAGAAAGCTCAATGCTTGCAAAACAGGCTCAAAGAGCAGCATATCTAGATGCATTTTTTCCTTAATGAAAGAGTCCTTATATTTAAATGAACAATCTACAGCAAGAAGGCTTAACAATACATTCTTTTGTTTATTTGTTTTCATCTTGGAAATACAGTGCCATAAAATATACCCAATTGTCTTGGCCCAGTTTTCCAATACGTTGAGGGATGCATTTTGAACTGCAAAAACCGTCCTTTTAAATTCAGAAACAAAATAAATTTTTTTCCCTATACAACTCATTTTCGTTATTAGTCTGAAATTATTGAGATTAGTGTTTATTATGAATCTTTTCTCACGTCCCTCATAATGGTCAAGAGAGTAATTATTTTGCAATTTTTGCACCTTGTTATCGAGATGATCTCACTACTCTACTCTGTGTCTAGCCTGGTCAAAATACGGAGAATCAAAGGCAGATGATGGTTCCAGAACTTCAGATGCAAGTCACTGGGAACAACAACAGATCATTAAATGGTTCAAGTTCTGCCTTTCCAAATCAGACAACGCCACCATCTATTCCTCCATATCCAGGCCATCTCCAGTCGCAGCATCAAATGTCCCCACAACAGTCTCATGCTCATAACAGCTCTCATCATCCACATCTGCAATCCTCAAATCATGCCATAGGTCCACAGCAGCAGTATGCAATGAGGTTGGCTAATGAAAGGAAGCTGCATCAACAGAGGTTCTTGCAGCAGCAACAATTGCAACAAAAACAGCAGCAGTTTTCTACATCAAGTTCTCTAACGTCACATGTCCCACCACAGCCCCAACTTCCCATGACCTCTCTACATAGCCCACAGGTCCATCTGCAAACGTCATCACCACAGGTCTCTTTACCCCCGCTAACCTCATCGTCCCCAATGACACCCACATCATCGCAGCATCAAATGAAGCATCATCTCCCACCTCATGGGTTGAGCCGGAACCCTGGAGCCAGTGGGTTAAACAATCAGGCAGTGAAGCAAAGGCAACAATCTGCCAGACATCATCCTCAACAGCGACAGCAGGTTCAGTCTCAACAACAGGCTAAACTTATGAAGGGAGTAGGAAGAGGCAGCATGCTGGTGCATCAAAATCTAAGTGTTGATACTAATATTTTAAATGGTCTTAATGTACCTTCTGGTGATCAACCCTCTGAAAAAGGGGAGCAGATCATGCAGTTGATGCAAGGTCAAGGATCATATTATGGATCTGGAGTAAACACTGTTCAACATTCAAAACCATTGGTTCCTCAGGCATCAAACCATTCTCAGCTACAGAAAAACCTTGTTTGTACTTCTGGGCCACCTTCATCAAAACCAGTTCTGCAGATGCCGGCCCATTCTGAGAAAAGCTCCCAAGGTCAGGTTCCACCTGTTTCCTCTTGTCACACATTGTCAACTTCACATCAGGATGCTCCTGCATCAATAATAGCTTCAAACCACCCGCCTTCACAGCCACCTCAGAAGCAGGTGAATCAAACACAAACAAGTTTTGAGAGATCCCTTCAACAGAATTCTCAAGGTACCTCTGATCCAAGAATGAAGGCTCAGACTGATCTAGCTCAAGCTGACCAGCAACCACGCAAGCAAGCTTCTCAGGTAGGTACGGACAAAGCAATGCCTCAAACATCTGCCACTTCAACTGATACAACACCAATTACTTCTGTTTCTTCTCAGTGGAAACCATCCGAACCTGTGTATGATTCTGATGTACTGAAGTCAAAATCTCAGTTGGGGTTGATTGGTAGTTCACCTCTTACAAACTTTCCTGGGGGCGAGCCACTACCTAACAACCTGGGATTGGGCCCTAGGCAGTCCTCTCGTGCCTTGCCTTCTCATGGACATAATGCTGGGCTACAGTGGCCACAGCAGGTTCCATTGCAGCAATCTCCAAATCAATTTACCCCATCACAGCAGCAAGAAAAGCAGCAAGACCCCTCATTATCCCAACATCATCAACCTCTGCAGCAGCAACCTCAGCATCAATCACAGCACAAACAAGCAGAGCAAGGTAGTTTGCATTTGAAGCCTGAAAATGCTAACATGGAATGAAGCAATCCGGTGATAGGGTAGTGCCGAGTCATTTGTCCGGCCGGAGTTCGGTCAGCATGCACTCTGTAAAGGCAGTGTACAGGTATTTTATGACTATCCATCTCATCTCAACTATTGCTAGTTACAGTCTAATTGAGTACATTATTATCCTAAAATAAAGATTGGAAGAAAGAGGTGGATTGTTGCTTTGTATCATGAAAGGATAGGCTTGCATGATGAACAACTCTCCTTCTGTCAAATGGTTGTTCGTTGAAGGGTACATTTAAAAATTATTTCATGTGGTTTTCTTTAAGCTGCATTTTTTTCATCAAAGAAATGGAAATGACTTATGTTCAAAGAACAAACTCCTAAAAGGGAGGAATGAGAAAGTAAAAAAAAGAAAACTGATCATCATGTGGTATTTGTAAAGGTGAAATCTGAAATTATGTGTTAAGAAGAATTCTCATTAGAAAATAAAAAATAAAGAAGTATGATGAATGTATCAGTTCAATTTTCAACATGTGTTTTTATTTGCCAAATCTTTTCAGGTACTTTGTCATCGTCTAATAATCTTTCTTAGTTCGACTTGCACATAAGGGTTTACAACCAGAATCATTTCTGGCTTGAAATTTTGTTGTTTCCGACACTCATATTGTAGAGTGAAGAACATGATTTCATTATTTATTTGTATTATTTTTTGCAGATGAAGCAGGTTAATTATTCATGATTGAGGACTTCGCAAGAGACGAAGTGGTGGAACACCTTCTACTTCACGAATTAAAGTTTTCATATGGGGATAAATTGTCACTCTATTCATGAGACCCATCCCTAGTGCAGTTCAGGCGATGTCCCTTAACCTTCCCTTCTCGTTTTCCTGAGGTAAAAATGAAGATGGGAAGGATGATATTTCTCCCTTGTGATTTATGTATATTACCACTGGCCTAGTTTTGGGAAGATAGAGACAGATGTAGAGGTACGTGTACAGGGTCTTGTCTTTCCTTTCTTATAATTCTCTATTTTTCTGTTGTCTTGAGGTTCTTCTTCAAGTCACCCGTCTTTTATTAGAGGGTCTCATTCCTTTTGGAGTTGATAGATTAGTGCATGTATTGACATTAATAACGATTAAGAGGGTAGAAATCATTTCTGAGGGCAAATGCTCTTTGGAAAATTTTGTGAATATTAGGTTTCTGGCGTCTGCATTGTCAGTGCCTTTTAAACTAACCATCTATCAGTGCATTGTGCACCTGTAGAAGTATTGTATTATGTAATGGTGTACCCAATTTTATAATGCAACAAGCTTCAGTTCCATTCCATTTATGTTGCTCGTCTAGAAGAAGCCTTCTCTTTCTTGTCACGGCTGCACCATTCTCTGACCTTAAGGTGTCATTTTCTCTTGTTCTGTCTTCTAATTTGTTCTTATATAATAAGTTTGATGCGGCTGCACATCACTTCAATGTCGAGCTTGTCTGTGGTAGTGAGAATCTTTTTTCAAATCATTGCTATCATTTTATTCCCTTCATTTTAGATACGAGACTTCTAGGAGATAGTTTTGCTCACATTGTACTGAGCTCAAGCATATGCAAAGCTTGGATCTGTGTAATGTGTTTAAATTATCCAAAGAACTGAAACACACAGAAACCTGGGTTTGTATGACTTTTGTATGGTTTACATAGAGTTGAGATTTGCAAAAGTTTGTATGTAGTATAAAAGGTGAGTTTCATTAGTTAGTATTGACGTAAATTCTTGTAACTTGTGATTGATGAAGTCACATGCCCAGTACAAACTTAGCTTCGTAATCCTGAGCTACACAAACTTTACTTGGAAGCCATACACCTCTTAAGTGATTTAGAACCCATCTTCTCTACTGAGAAGGATTTGAAGCTGCGATGTGTGATTTACATTTAACAGGTCTCATCCGGTTCAGTACACTCGTAAACATTGTTTCTTACACAATGACTTTGGTGCTTTGTGACATTTACTATGTTCTTTATAGACAGAAAGTAGGGTTTGGCCTTTGGGCTGTACAAAGGATTCGAAGCATTTTTCTTTTTACTGACTCAGACTGGTGTTCATTTAGATTAGTTGTGGTTTGATGGGTTTGCCTATGCTGATGAGGAAGCAATTTCTTGAAAAACATTGATTCAGACAGCTAACTGTTCCATTATTACTGACTTATTTATGGACTGCCCAAATGATAAGTGGTTAGTAAATAAAAAATCTGTGTTGGTTGGTACGATACAAAGTTCATGGGCATTCTATTTTTCTTATAGAGTTTGTATGTTATAGTATGAAGCCATTTTGTTATTCTTATCTTCAGATCTATGAAGTGAATTACATTTTAATTCCACTCCCAATGATCTAAAGCTTTTGAAATGCTGCAGAATTCTTGTTACTCAGGGTGTTTGTCAATGGCTACTAGAAGTTAACTTTGATCTACATTCAAGCCCAATTACTGTTATTTGAGGCCTTAGATTATAAGTTCAATTGTCCAAACTTAGTTAAAATAATGCAGATGTAGTCTTTCTCCCTTTCCAGTTTGCTTTCCCATTTCTGTCGCTTCTCAGCAATGGAACAAAGATGAATTTTGATTCTCTTTTAAGTAAATGTGATTTTGTCTCCTCACTTTACCAAATTAGATCTGTTTAAAAGCAAATCTCTCTCTAACTAATAAAAGGGGATGGATTGCAAGCAGCTACTCATTTAGACATAGTATTGTTAATTTGTTAATAAGTTCAAATTATGGTGGTCACTTAACATCACGCTAATGGACAATGGAAAGTGAAAATACTTTTTCATAATTTAGTTATGAACTTTTCAAATTTAATAATAGTAATGATTTAGTTTTCATTGTTAAAAATATTACTACGATGTAATGAAGTTTCTCACGTTGATAAACCAATCAATAATCAAATTTATTTGACGCTTATTTTAAATATTTTCACCATGGGAACTAGATCGTTATAAATTGAAATTGAAGAGTGCACAGATTAAATTGAATTGTTTGGTTAATTTAAAAGTTTGTAGTTGACATCTACATTTCTGTCTATTTGATCTCTAAATTAAAAAAAAAAAAAAAAAAAAAAAAACCTCATTTTTATAGGGTGAACATGCTTAATTTGTAATTATTGAACTTGTACAACCGATTCTAAAATTAAAAAAAAAAAAAAAAGAAGGTAAACATGCTTAATTTGTAATTATTGAACTTTTAGTTTTGTGTACAACAGGTTCTAAAATTAAAAAAAAGATGGTAAATATGCTCAGTTTGTAATTATCGAACCTTTAATTTTGTGTACAACCGGATCTAGAATTAAAAAAAAAAGATGCTTTACTATAGTCTGTAAACATAAAATTAAAATTTTAAGATTTTAAGATTTTATTAAACATAAAAACTAAAGGGAATTATTATATAAATGAATTTTTTCTATATTTATATCTATAGAATCAATTATATGTCTAATAAATCAATTTAAAAAATTGAATAAGAATTCACTTTGTGTAGAATAGGATTAAATAACCAATTTGAAGGAAGAAACAATAAGGTAAGTAAATGTAGTGGGAAAATAAAAGATATTAGAATCAAGAATGGATGAATTTTGCAGCAGTGATCAGAAAATGATCAACCAACAACCACCAAAAAAAAAAAAAAAAAAAAAAAAAAAAAAACACTTGATGAATATGGATTGGTTTGGGATTTTGAATCAAAATTTCACTCAAATATCAGATTCATAGTAAAGTAAACTACTGAGTTATTGTGAACATAAATCATTGTTCTCAATGAAATAAGTTAGATTAGACAGAACAAACAAACAAACAATGGGATGGGAGTAACAAGAAATTTTTATCTTACAGAGTTAGAAGAAGATCCCCTTTTTCTGAAGAACAAGGAACCAAAAATTTCTTCAAGAATCATGGCCGATCTTCAACCTCTTGGGAGGACACCCAAAAGCCTTTGCAATTGAATTCACAATCTTCTTTTCCGATTCCAAAATCATCTCTATCCTCCTGTTCTCCATCGCAATTCTGTTCATCTCCGCCTCCTTCATCATCTCCATTTTCAAACTCTCCATTCCCACCAATCTATCTGCAAACAATCGGATCTCCGCCGCCAATTTTGAGCACATCTCTTTCCCCTCCTCCTCCGCCGCCTCTCCGGTCACATACTCCTCCGGAAACCTAGAAACCCTAATGTCCCTTTCTTCTTCTTCCTCCTCCTCCTCCTCTTCTTCTTCTTCCTCTTCGTCTTCACTACAATTTCTAGTTCTCCTTCGTGAAAAGGATCCATCGACAACGATCGGCCGCCGGAGTATGTTGCTGATGCTCTTTGATTTACTGCGATTATTCCTCTCCTCCGCCTCATAATCGGAGTTGTAATTATCAGATTTCTCAGCGATTTGATCTTCTTCGTCGTTATCGAATGGAATCAAAGAAATCGGACGAGCGGAGATTGGGAGCGGACCGCGTAATAGGTTGCTCATAAGGTCGAAGTAGAGCCAACGCGATGAAGATTGGGTGCCGATGGAGAGACGGTGTTTCTCGGAGCGGAAACGCTGGCGGAGCTTCTCCATCTTGTGGCGACACTGGGCGGATGTTTTCGATGGATCGAAGTTGCTGTAGCCGCAACGGGCGGCGACAGTGACGGCGACTTCCTCCCACTGGCTGGACTTCAACTGGCCTCTTTCGAGAGAGTACCATTTCTCTTGGTAGGCGTGGATGAGGTGGACGGTCTCCTGGTGCGTCCATGGAATCGGCTGGGCTTTCTCGGTGGAGATGGATTTGGAAGAGGAGACTGATGCTGGAGGAGGAGGATGTGGAGTGGCCATCGCGATCTGGAAATTGAGTTCTTGAACTTGAAATAATGCCTGCGGCGGAGGTCAGAGGAGGAGTAGCATTTCTCGTGGTGTGAGTTGTGGTAGAGTTTTTAGGTGCCTTTCAAAACAACCCTATCTTAGTTTTGGGATTTTATAGGATTCTTAAGTGCTGAACTTTTTTTTTTTTTTTTTTTCTTCTTCTTCTTTTTTTCTTTTTTTTTTTTTCCTTTGATTTTTTAAGGATAATTATACGAATATCTCGAAGTTTAGGGTAATGTTTAAATTTGTTTCAAAATGAACTTTCTATCCCTTTCTTTTTTAATCATAGTGTCTTCTTTGTATTAGATTGTTACAAAGGATTTTGAGTATTTTATTTGAGTAGTTAAAGCTTCACTTAAGAGTATTTTAAAGTTGGCTTACACTTTCGATCTCTCTCTTTGGGCTGAAGTGAGCTTTCAAATTCAATAAAAGCTTTTGACAGGTTAGGAGAGCTATTTTGAATGAATCACAAAGTTTTGTTGATGTTCTTCCTCCAATAACAAGTTTTATCTATGGGTTCCCTTTTTAATGCAAGAAGGAGATGTCATAGCTCATGAGCTTGCAATTCATGTTTGTCGTTTCAAACACTTAGAGATTTGGATTAAAGAACAACCATCATGGCTGACTAGGGATATTCAAACCCCATAGTTTACCTCTTATTTGTTTTGGTTTTTATCTCAATACTAAAAAAAGAACCAAAAAAGGACTATTACTGAAGAAGTCCTCAAGTTAGCTTCCTTGGTGGAGGTTCAAACTTTCAGACATATTAAATATTTCCAAAATAAGATGGTAGATGGCCTAGCTTGGTGGGCGATGAACAAGACTAGTGTCCATTTTGGACAAGGAACTTTCTTTAGTGGCTTGTTGATCGGGACTAGGATGATATATTGTCTTTCTAAGTTTGTTTTTGTTTTGTTTTACTAAAAAAATAATTGATTAAAAAATACGTAAAATGAATATGTGGAATAGGTGTTAAATTTCAATTATACACGTACAAAGAAAAAAGAAAAAAAAAATAATTATACTATTTTTTCTATAAAAAAAAAAATGAAGTTTGAATTATGCTCTAAACTTTAGAACATGTTTCACACAAAGAAATTATAGATCATGGAAATGAGATACTGTTCTTTTTATAGCTCACTGCCAAAGTATGCCTACATGTCGTCTTTATTTTTCAATTTATTTTCACACCATATTTCGTCTTCATTTCAACCACAAGCTTGTGAAATTGTTGTTTCAAAACATAAAATGAAACTTTAACATAACAAAAGTATAATTTAAATTTTAGTGTCAATTATGTTCCGTTGTACTTCTATTTTAAGATTGTCGTTTTTTTTTATTTTTTTTTCTTAAAAAAAAATTAAAATTTAAACATGAAGATGAATCGTTTTAAAGCTTATGAGCATCATTAAAACATACCATAAAGTTTAATAATAGTCTCTATAATTTAACTTAATTATTATTAGGTTAAAAGACCATATTGATCAATGTATGTGACTTGTTTTATTTTAATCCTTTTATTTTAAAATCTTCCCAATTTACTCCTTAGACTTTTAATTACTTTTGTTTGCTACCATATGGTTAGTTTTTCTATAAATAATTTAGAGTCTACAAGTCATGCATCTATGAGTTTTGTTTGCAAGTATATGATTTATTTTACCAATTTTTTAATAAATTAACTTCAAAACTAATAATAATGATTACTTTTAAGATTAACAAAAAGTACTATGGACAAAATTTGATTATTAAAAAGTAATGGAAAATTAAGAAGTAATATTGTAATTTTTAGAAATGTAAGAGTATTTTCAAAACATAAGGTAAAGTTGAGGATATTTATTACAATTTAACATTTTTAATTTGAAATTGAGGATCATCTTTCAAATTCACCTTGTTGTGTCCATTTCAACCACCCGCGCTCTCTCACTCTCTATGCTCAAGTTTGCAGTCCCATACTCTTCGCCCACCATTGATTCTCAAATTTCTCCTATTTCAACCTATACAGTTTCTACATCCTTCAATTATCAGTATCTAGTCGCATCTAGGGGAGTAAATTAGCTTATTCGGAACTTTTTCTCACACTGATTGATTTGAAATTCATCATTTGAGATTTTCATTTTCAATTTTTATCGGCGTTTAGTATGTTGATTGATGTATAGAGCTGCTAAATGCACTGTTGTTACTCTGTAGACAAATATTGACATTTTTTATGAGAGCCCTGATGTTTAATTATGTCTCTTCAACCAAAACTCTCTTGTTAGTCGAATTAGTTTGCAGTATGATTATCTCGAACATGCATCTTTGTTTAAAATGTAACTAAAAACGTTTGTTAATTTTTCCGATTTTAGTATTATACTAAAATTTTAGCAATTTTTGTTAGATTTTTATATTGTTGGTGACAATTTGATGTTTGTTGAAGCAACCCTAGCATTTCAAGTGTATCTTAAACTCACCGCAACATTTTAAGTGCATTTAAATTCACCGGTTTTAGTTTTAGTGTTCTATAGTGACTAGCTTTTGAATTCATATGCTTTAGTGGTAACCGCATTTAGCCCAATTTCGGAATCCAACTTTTAAATTTCTGATCGGCCATCTCTTTTCAAGAACTTACAGAGTGAAGAATTTTCACAAAGAGGGGAGATAGATGGACTCGAAGGAAGCTGGTTCATTGCTTGATAACCTAATTGCTGCTTTCAATGGTCGGATCGCAGAGCTCCAAGATCTCGTAATTGCACGAAACAGTGAGTGGAAGTTTTTAAGCTTTTATCCATTTTCTTGGCAATATAATTTCATTTAATGCTTGTGTCACCACTACCACATTACTGACTTCTTGTTCGTAGTGTATCCGGCAAGTTGTCTCCCCGATTTGTCGGCAGTTGATGCATCATTGAAGGCAATGGAATTGCAGGTGCAGGCGATCAAGAACCAGTTACGAGAAGAAGCTGAAGCAATCCCCAAAGCAAAAGTATATTCATTTCTTCCTTCTTAGACAATCTTTATTTTGACTTTATATTCATTCTTTTTGCTCCTTTTCTTCCTCTGCATCATTATGAGGAAACCTCAAGAAGTTAGATACAGAATGATATGTTGACCAATAAGGAACATATTCTGTGTGAAAAAGTTTTGGCAAACTTATGAAAATTGTTAACTCAAGAGACTCATTAGCAATAAAATGGCCATTCATTGACTGGCTCGGAGGGCCCCAAGTTCGAACCTTCGGGTGAGTTTAATACAAAAAACCTTGATGTCTTCTGGGTTTGGGTCTTGGGGGGTGGGCGTGGGTGACCCTGGGTATAGGGGAGTCAGGAAAAAAACAAAAAAAAAAGAACCCTAATAAGATAACTACTGCTAATCATTCTCGTGTTCCTATGCTCCTCTTTGAAAATTTTTAAGAGAACGGAAAAGGACTTCCGGGAACTCATTATCTGATTTAATAATCCTTACATAGTTGTGATTTTAACAGTTTTTGAGTAGCTAAATTATTGCTTTATTGATGTGCGATTTAACATTATTCACCAAATTGTGCAGAAACTTATTGAAGCATCTCTGAAGCAGCAGAAGAGATTAGAAAGTATATCCCTTCATGTTCCCTCTTATTATCAGATTCTGCCTGAAAGAGTTTCTGCATTGAACTTAAATACCAGGTAACTAATTTGTTTTAGATTCTATATGAGTTCCGTGACCTGAACCCCAGTTTCAACATGTATTGTTCTGGTAGATGTGATTCATGAAAAGCTTTGGTGGCTTTCTGTTTTCAGTCTATGTTCAGAGGCCAAAAAATCTGGCACTGAATTCGGCTCCCGAGAGGCTGAGAGTGTGATTTCAATCTTACCTAAGGTCAGAATTCTCTTCCTTTAGTTATGTTTATATAAAATGAATGCACTGTACATGTTCACTATATATAAACAAGCAATTTGGCGCAAAAGCTAATAAAGGGGATTAGAGAGAACCAAGGGGGATGTGTGGGCGCTTGTTAGGTTCCATGTATCTTTTGGGTTTCAATTGCTAATTCCTTTTGTAATTACACTTGAAGTCTCATTTGCTTGATTGAAGTCATTTTTGTTTTAGTTGGACCTTTTTTTTTTTTTTTTTTTTTTTTTTTTTTGTGTGTGTGTGTGTCCCTTGTGTGCTTTCATTTTTTTTTCTTGCTGAAGGTTCATTACTTTCATTAAACACTTGATAGCTTAGATAAAGTTTATATATATATATATATATATATATATATATATATATATATATATATATATATATATATTTTTTTTTTATATTTTTAATATTTCCCAGCATTTCATTGTTTAAATTAGCACTTTGCTCAATGAGTGACAATTAGAGGGGAAATGAGATTATTGGGGTTCTACAAATAAAAACTTGAATTGTTGGATTATGGTAAATTTAATATTTAATATTTTATTTATATTCTTGACGCAATGGTCCATGTCATGACAAAAGAATTAGACTTCTCCCAGAATCATTCGTTAATTGATCATTAATTTAGAAGTGACCTTTACAATGTCAATTTCAGGAGAAGAAAGGTTCCTCTCCCCCACTTTGGTACATAACCACCGATGAACTGAATTCGCTGTCGTCGTGAGTTGTTCTTTCCTCTTGTTTAAGCGCATGGGAATAACTAATAACCTAGTTTGGCTTATGTACTACCTAATAAAATGGATTCCCACAGCTCATGAAAGGGTATCAGCATTTGAAACTGAAATAAAGCCATATTATACAAAATGCCCTTGAGCTATATTTTGGCTTCAACTTTACCCTAATATTTTGAATTGTCACAAAAAAGGACATTCTATTAGCCATTTCCATTACAATCACAAAATTTGAAACCAAATTAATCATATAAAATGTTTCAAATACATGTCGTTGGTTTCAATTTTGACCCTAAGGTTTGCGAAGTTTAAATTTTATTCTCAATTTTTTATTTTCTATCGGTCAGTTTAATGGAGTTTGCTAGAATTAAAAATGAGTATTATGAAATAATTAAAACATTGAAGGAAAAGTTGAAACTTTTAAAAAGGGCAAAAGTGAAACCAACTACATCCACTTGAGAGACATTTTGTGTTATATAGCCTTCAAATAGTTTTCAGGACCGGTAATTTGGTGTTTGGAGTGCATTAAATAGAGCAAGAAAAAATCGAAGATCAAAGAAATAAGATTAGTGCAAATGTCTTTAGCGTATGTTTTTCCTGTAAAGTTGCCTATAATCCTTAGTTTCTTGATTAAGTCTTACCAACCACAGATATATGAGAGGAAGGTTAACAGTTGACAAGGTCAATGCTGCTGTTAATGACATGGCAACATATGCTGAAGCAAATGCCCAGCTTATTGTCGTCCCCAAGAAGAAGGTTCATGTCAAATTTTCTTTCTGATTTAAGAAACACATTGAAAACCACCACTTCACTTATAAGTTATATGCTGACAATGAGTACTTTTTATGAAGTTGGCAGAGAACCTCTGGGAAAAGGCCCTGGTAAGTTCACTTACAATCTTTGTCTGCATCTCTTTTTATATGCTTCTTCCTTCCGTTCCTCTCTGCATTGATGCTAGCATGTAGCCATGTAGGTTCTAGGCGCACTTGCTACAAAACATGTTGCATAATATATTCACAAATGTTAAAACATTATATATTGGGAAGACATCAAAGGAACTTGGAGAATCAATTGGCTTTTCTGCCTGAATTCTAAGTAGATGCTATCCAGAGAATGAAATATTTTGCCCATTTTACTCCAGAACTTGGGAACATCTCTCTATCAAAGTTGGATGGAGGAAAAAAATGTGAAGTATTTGTTGAGTCATTTTGGACGAATAACATGTTTGTTGATTGTGTGCATGTCAGCCTCGTTGGAGACGAGGTGGAAATGATGGAGGTAGCAAGAAAGATCATGGTCAAGACTTGCGTGAAAAATAAGGGAGTTGGACACTAGTCTGGTGTTGTATTTGTCATATGCAAATGGGCACTCAAGTCATTCAAGTCTCAAATGTACAAAGCTTCGATGTGGTGGGAGAGTTTACCTCTGCGTTTACTCCATGCTCTTTATATAGAGATGGGTTGGAGTACACCACCATTAAAGGCCAGTTACTTGATGGTGCGTTGCAAGTGGTTGGGTGAGGTGACTATGGTGTAGCTAAGTAATCACAGTAGAGTGGTAGCACACAACTGATCCAGATGTCCCAGTTTGATCACTTTAAGCCTTGCGCTAGATTAAGGATGATTACATTGCACTGGGTCGCCTCAGGGCTAGTGTTGGGCTCACTTGTCGCTAGGGTGCTGATTGGTCAAACCACACATGCCCTACCTGCTCCGTTTTGCACCTGACTAGACCTAAGTTGGGCTAGAGCCTACGAAGTACTATTTGTTGTAAAAATTCTACCCATAGGAATTGCTCTTTGCTAGGAGTATCAGTGGGTGGTATGAGGATGAGAAAGGTTTACCCATCCCTATCCTTGCTCTCCAAAAATTTCCTGTACTCGAAGTCCTGCAAAAGGTTCTCATAATCTATTTTTTACAAAATAAAATGAAAATAGACTAATGTTCAAGTGATACAAACATCACAAAGAGAGTGAGATCGAAAGTTCTTATAATCACTTTGGATGCTCTCTAAGTATAATCACTTTGGATGCCCTCTAAATTAGTCCCAAACGGGCCCTTAATTGCAACACTTTTGTAAGTGGTTGGGGTGACTAATTAAATTCAAAAGAGGAAAGGAGGAGAGAAGGGAGCATGGGCCAGGCAGGTCTGCATGATTCTCTAGCACATAAGGAAGGACTGTATATTACTATATATAGATGCCCAACATTATTGCATAAAAATAAGTAGAGGTAAGCATTTTCCCCATACCAAAACTTCATCAAATTTTTTACTCGATTAATTAAGTGCGTCAAAGTGTATTTGAGCTGTCTTATTATCTGTACACGATCAGCCACTTGTTTGTCCAAAATCATGCAATGACATCCCTGACCCCACTCCCAATGACAAAAGAATCCCCATCCTTGCCCCTATGGTTGCAAATTCAAGAGTCTAGACCAGGGTGGGAATTTGTTCCTAATTTGATAGGAAATCCTCGTGTGGTATTTCATCGGGAGAAAATTCCCACGGCATCAGACGGGTGGCAACAAGTGGTTGAAGGGAGCAAAAGATGTTGATGAATGCAAATGGACCAATATTTGATGGAAAAAAGAGTTAGATGCAGCGGTGAATGCCTGGTGAGTGACAGTAGTGATGCTTTTTTCTTTTATTTTTTAGATAAGAAACATTGAAAGAAATGAAATAAGGGACCCAAGCACGTAGAGTTAGAGGTGATTACAATAGTGATGCTTGGTGAGTTGGAGAGAGCAAACAATGGTTGTTTGGCAAGTCGGCAAATTGGCGACGGTAGGTGGCAGGTAGGTGGAAGCTGGTAGTGATAACCCTCTTAGTCCTCAAATCTCGGTAGAAACAATGTTTTAAAACAAACAAATAAATAAGAAGGTAGACAGTAAAGGAGAGTTTCAAATTTTAAATATTAATAGCAAATAAAATTATAAATTAATAGAAGTATCAACATTGTTCTTGAATCTGGTCAAACAGGGGATTCCCATGGATAACCACAGGGAGTCAAGGACCTGAAACCATGTTTCTTTCTTTTTTTTTTTTTTTTTTTTTTTTTTTTTGGTTCTTTTTTGCCCTCTCTTCAAGATGTCACGTTTTTTTTTTTATTCTGATACATGCAGGAGCTAAGAGATATTGCAGCAACGGATGCAGTGAAAGGAAAATATTTCTTTCTTGAAACCGACATGAGAGGACCTTCATTGAAACTTGACAACACTGGAAAGGCCATACTAACTGTAAGTTTGTGAAATATAATTCGCTCCCAGCAGTCATAGTTATTTCTGGAGATAGTACAAAGTTCTTTCAGCTAATCAATAGTTTAGATTCTCTTTGATAATAATTTTGTTCCTAGTTTTCCAACTGTTTCCTCTCAATATATTTTTTATTTTTATTTTCTATATTTTTTCCTCCTTAAAAGTGCATTTGAATTTTAAGTCAATTAAAAAACAGAATCAAGTTTTTAAAACTACCTTTATAGTTTTCAAAGTTAAAAATGGTTATCAGAGGGGGCTTTTGTGTATATTATAACCAAGTACAATTCTTCCCCTCAATGTTTGAAACACTGGGTTTCATTTATGATTTCATATAATATAGTAATACTGAACCTAGAATACAATTATAGATCTTTGAAACATTGTCAACTTTTCTACCTCATAGGTCCTACGTCACCTTGGACGTATAAGCGAGACTCGGATTGGACATCAACGCATAATCTTACTATTAAAACCATCATAACTAACCTTGCATTTACTTGGACACAAGATTACCAAGTCTTGCATCACTGAAAGTCTAGCCTGTATGAAAGAGAATCAACTATATACAATTCCAACAATCCGTTTCTCAAAGATTCATCATCAGAGGCGTACATATCAATTGTTTTGAAGAAGGTGAGAAATCTTTTAACCCAGAAACTACATTCATCTTACAGATAAATTGGTAGAATGCTATTGAGTTATTTGTGTGCCTTTGTCTTTGATTATCATCAAAGGAATTCTTGAATCGAAATGAAGTGGTTGTTTTCTCTATAGTTAAATCGTTGCTTTCAATCAGTTGGAAGGAGCTTATTTCTGCATACATTTTCAACTTTACTTCTTTTGTAGGCTAATGTTTTTAATCTCACTTTCTTGTGCCGTTAAGACACTTTAGTTTCTGGGACATATTTCTTATATGGTTTTGAAAGCAAAATTCTAAACAATAGGTAGTTCCAGCAGAGATCCATAAAGAAATAAAGGCAGTTATTAAGATGTTTTTCGTTCAATAAATAGAAGACATGAGTTTGAATATATGTATCAACGTGAGTGAAAATTGATAGAATTATAAGGATAAAAAATGATTGTTCTAAAAAGATTAGAAAATAAAGAGGGCGCTGGAATACATTTGAAAGTAGTGGACTATTATCAAATAACTGAAAGCATAATAATAATGAAGTTAAGATACCATCTTGGTTTTTTTATTTTTTAGAACTTTGTTAAATTTTAGTATGTGCACTTCTAAACTAACTAAGTTTAGTTTTTGTAATTTCAATGAATTTTTTTTTATCAAAATTGGTTAAATAATAGTAATATTTATCCTGTAAGAAAAAATAAAATGCAAATATATTTCCAAAATTTATAATTGGAAGGTTAATAGATGATTAAAAGTTTTGAAAAAATCAACACGAAACTAGCTTTAGGCATTAAATTTAAAGTTTATTGAATATACATAGACTAATAATATTGGAGATGGGAAAGTACATCAACTAATATTTTGATTTGAAAGTATATATACTAAAATTAAAGAGTAATTAAATGGGTATCACTTTTAGAAATAATAATTAAGTGCATAGCAGCATTTTAAAATAATTATAAATATAGAAAAATTTGTCGTTAATAGACTTCTATTAGCAATATGGTCTATGATTAATAGATTCTAAGAGTTTGATTTAAATTTTACTATATTTTGCAAATTCTTTTATATTACGTTATATCTACAAATATTTTTGGTTTGATTACTATATTTGGAAATGTCTTGAATTAAATAAGTCTCAATATATATTGACAAAATGGTATTTTAATCCAGTAAGAAACAATAATATCATTGCAAAACTGGTTGAGTTAGTGCATGTACTAAGAGGTCAAAGTAAAAGGAGATGACCCTTATCGAACATGGGGAGAGAGAGAGAGAAAAGCTAAGTAGACTCTAAATTTTACTTTCTAGGCTTTTCCACCCTCGAAGCTAACCGTTTTATTTTCGTTTTTGTTCAATAATTGTGAAATGGAAATGGAGAATCAAATTATCAACTTTTAGGATATAATTTTTGTTTTATCTATTAAGTTATATTTGAAAAGGCCTCTAAAGCCTAGGAGTGTTTTATGTTGGCATCACATTTTATGACCACTTTATTGACTTCACGATTTTCTTTGATCATCGCTAGTGGTAGGATTTAACATCTACAATAGAGGCAAGTTTGAGTGATGGTATTTTAGTTGCAAAGTGAAAGCTGTCCGCATGTAGCGATGTTAGTGCATGTGCCAAGTTTTCCTATAATGATGTCTTTACCTACCTTTAAGAAAGTGGGTTTCTTCAATTATTTATTTATTTGTTATTATTATTATTATATTTTTTTTCTATTTACATAATAAAAACTGTGATTGGAATGTATAATTTTTTTTTTTTTTTTTTATATCCGTGAGTGTCTTAACTAGCTAACGCACACCTCAACTAATCTTACGAGATAATCCGCCTGACCCTATAACATTTAGGTGTTAAAAAAATTCATAAGAAATTAATTCTTAAGTAGGTGAAATTTTCTATTGAGATTATATCTCCTTTTTACCACAACACCAACCCAATTGATTGGAATGAATAGTTAGACTACTTGAGGTATATTTGATTATTGATACATGGCATCCACACCGAATGATTACAAACTTTGCCCTTCCTCAGTCTTGTACACATTATCCTCTCTTTTTTGCCATCAACATTGCTCACATTATCTCCAGGTATGTACTCCTTGTCCCTTATTCGACCAACTACCTTAGTGCATTTTTCATTTCATGAATGAAAGTTATTCGACCAACTGCATTTTTCATTTCATGAATGAATTCTTTCACATCCCGTCTTTGACCACCCGTACAAGTCTCTTGGACGCGAGTAGTGTTGAGAATGGACAATGTTGGTTTCGTACCGTGATTTGGTCAATGTTCAAGTTGTTTTTTAGGATGTCATTTTTGATCCTGCGAGATTGATGGACAATGTTGGTTTCCTATCGTCATTTTCGACCCTTCTTTCTTGTCATGCTGCCCACCCTGTTGCGATATCATTCCCACAGGATTAAAAAAGTCAACCTAAACCCAGGCGAACCACGGTAGGAGATCGATACTATCCATCCACAAAACTGCTACTGATGGTCAAGTGGAGAGAATGAAGAGAAGGAACTGTAGCCGAGAAGTGTAGAGGATTGAGGAAGGGTAAAGTTCATAAAAATTCAATATAGGTCCAACATATTTAATCAACGGTAATTAAATTCATACCTCGGATGGGAGCAATATATAAAATTACCAAAATCTAATTGACTATGGGATATTGATAATATAGAAAACAAACGAAGAGATATCACGTGGATAAGGACAGTTTTGAAAGTTGAACAGTATTTTCTATAATTTAACTTACAATTAATTATTTACTTCGATAACTCTTTTTCTACTTGGGGCATCTTGTAAACGACGTGGGAGGCCTGATTCCTCAATTTCAAACTTAGAATAAATTGACACAAATCCCCAACCTCTTATGGACCAAAAAGTGTATGTGTAATATGGGCATCTGTCTCTTTTCCACCAATGTCATTGAACACAATGGGTGTCAAATCATCATTCATTCTTTTCTTTTTTCTTTTCCTTTTTTTTTTTTTAGAAAAAAGTGATGCTAATAGACATAATCATACTGAATTTATAATCAAAGAAAAAAAAAATCTTCCTTCTTCACCCAACAGAAGAATGGCCATTGGAATGGAAAAGAAATTTACACGATTTTGATTCAAACACGAATGAGTTTGCAGAGAGAACAATCCATTTTTGAAGCCGAACAAAAACTACAAAAGTAACCATTCAAAAGCAGACTCAAACTTGTTGAAATGAAAATGAATCCAAAAACAATGGATGGATATTACTTTAACCTTCTCCTATTTACTCCAAATTGAATCTGCAGTTACTTATTTTTACCTCCGCCGCCGGCGTTGTTTCCTCCGGCAGCCATTTCAGCTTTCCTCGCCGTCTTCTCCTGAAGAGCTTTTGCATCCCTTAACACAAAAACACACGCCAACTAACTCAATCTCAAAGCTTTTAATTTCTTTTTAAAATTTTTTGTTTCTACAATTTGGCAAAAGATTTAAATTTCAAAGGAGAAAAGGTTTATGTAAACATATTATCTCATAATATTACAAGTTTTATCTAGATTTGTGTCTAACATATCCAACTTTGAAAAGTTGTTGAATACCTTTAGTTTGTATTACAATTTTAGAAGAGTTAAATTCTTAATCAAATTTTAAAAACAATATATATTTTTTTTTAACTTTCAAAATTTGACTTAATTTTTGAAGTACGAAAAAGAAATAGGTATGAAAGCAAGAAATTTAAAGATGAAATTAGTCTATATCATACCAAACATAGCCTAAATTTTCAATTTAATGCTCTGTGAGGTCTCATAGACTGGTAGATCTTTAAATATTTAATTTTAGGAAGAAAATTCACTTTTATCTATTCATTTGGGTTCAAGAGTTTTCAAAATCTACAATTTTATATTTGAGCTTCGTAGCAACATTAGCCATTCTTTCAAAATTTCCGTTAACTTCTAACGAAAGCTGATGTAACACCAATTTTTTATTGAAAACCATCCTTCTTTAGTTACAACTAAAACACAAAGTAAGATCTAAACTCAAAATCCAACTAAAGATCAAAGATGAAAGAAATGTATTAGAGAGACGGGTAAAATAAAAATTTAAGAACTAAAAGGTAAAGATTCATGTTTATAAGGTTAATTAAAAAAATGAAAGGTTATGAAGAAGAGAGAAAGAGAGAGAGCTAATGAACCTTTGACGTCGCTGTTCAGGAGTCAAGCCGTCGTTTCTTGGTTGCTTAGACTTATTTCCAGCCCTCGCTTGAGCCCTTTCTCGATCTCGCTCTCTCTGGTTTCCGCGTTCGCTTTAGTTAAAGACTAAACAAAAATCACATAAATTTCAAATGAAAAAAAAAAAAAAAAAAAAAAAAAAAAAAAGCCCCCCACAAAAATCGCTCTCTAATTATCCTAACTCCATCCCTTTTCTAGCAAAATCATGGATCCATCAGCAGCAGCTATTGAAGAAATCGAATCACTGAAATCTTCAAGAAAAAATTTAAAAAAAAAAAAAAAAAAAAAAAGAAAGAAAGAAAATCCTCTGATTCTACGTCTCTCATCCTCTGTTTCTTAAAGGAACAGAAAACAAAGAAGAAGAAATGAAGAAATGAAGGATATGAGTCATAGTGAAGAATGGAAGTTGAAATTGAAAGAGAAAATGAGAGGAAATGAATGAAATTTGTTGACGATGGGAATTGAAAAGGCGAAGGATATATAAAA
This sequence comes from Citrullus mucosospermus, assembly GCA_030954485.1. Taxonomy (NCBI): domain Eukaryota; kingdom Viridiplantae; phylum Streptophyta; class Magnoliopsida; order Cucurbitales; family Cucurbitaceae; genus Citrullus; species Citrullus mucosospermus. The sequence goes on along the minus strand of CM062063.1, from coordinate 8,072,096 downwards.
GGAAGAAAAGTTAAAACGTTTATGCGCCACTCGATCTCAATGGAACTCTCCAGAAACAACCCTCAGATTCCCCGCCAATTATATGCTAATAAATACCTTCTACTTTTTTTAATAACTACAAAATTAAAACACTTTACATTTCAAATCCAATTTCTTTTTTATTTTATGTAACTTAGAATTACAAAATTACCCCTTACACCGTCAAAATATATATATTATACACCCCAATTAAATGTTATATTAGACATTATATTTAAATTTGTACTTAATAAATAAGTGTAATTAGACATCTTTTTAAAATTAATGTATCTATTAACTACAAAATTTAACGTTAACTGGACATGATTTTTCTTGTCTTATAAAATTGAAGTTTATAGATTTATTAGACATTTTTAGGTACTATAGTCAAAACTGAAAGTTAGGGATTTATTAGTAACAATTTTTAAAATTTAGAGACTGATTTTATAATTTAACATTCATATAAATGTGTATAGATTTTTAGTAACTCAATAGATATATCTTCTTTACAAAGCAAGTATAAATATGTCAAATTGAGCATAACTTAACTGACATAAGAATGTGTTAGCAACCAAAAAAATATGTGGTTTGAATCCCTCTACCTTCCGTAATAGGAAAAATATATATAAAAATATAATATAGTATTTAAATAACATAAGTATGTTGAGTAAAAAAAGTATATATTAATTCTTAATTAGTTTTAATAATGGTTATCAACATGTACCTATACTATATTAATAATTTGGACTCCACATTAAGAAGGGAAGGAAAAAAAAAGTTCAAAAGACACTATTTAAACCTCTTTTTTAGAACAAACTTTCAATAAAACAAGATGAACAACGCCGATCGTCTTCTTTGAGAGTAGAGGACAACAAATCTGACAATTCTAAAAAATATTGCTCTCCTCCAAAATACCATGACGGATAATAGTTCACCAAAATAGAAACCCTAGCAAACCATGATTTAAACCTAGAAATCATCAATTAAAATCGGCAATGTGCTACCGCAGATTTTTGGTTAGCATGCGGAACACATAGTATATATTCTCAAAATACTTATGTTTTTATTTATTTATATTTTTTATGGTTAATTTTATAACATTTTTTCATTAAAAAGACCTCTATATAAAATTAAAATAAAAATAAGTAAAAATTAAAAAATTAAAAAAAAAAACTTTAGTAACTATGTTTTAAGTGAAAAATAGAAATTTGAAGCCTAAAAAGAATTATTTTTAAAATTCTATATTTGCTTTTAAACGTTTTCTTTAGAGTTCAAACATAGTTTAAAAAAAAAAAAGGCCATCTTAAGTTTATTAAAATTTTGTAAGAAAACTTTTAAAAAACATATATATTTATATGGTAAGGAGACAAACAACAATTTAAAAATTTAAAGTTTAAGATCAAAATGATTATCAAATTAGTTGTATATAAATTGTCACAGAATATATAATTAAGAGAAAGTTAACTACTTTTTAATTGCTAACACGTTTATATGGTTATTAAAGATTTGTATATGTATGTTTTATTATATTTTCTTAAACTTGGGCTTTCTTGCCTTATACAAATATGAAAAGGAGAAGAAAGAAAAAAAACAGGTTTACGCAGCCAGGATTTGAACCTGGATTTCATCAAATTGAAATAGTAGCAGCATTTGGAGAGTTCTTTCGTATAAATATTATATATTCACAAATGTTTGAATTATTCTTCCACGTCTGTTTTAATTTTTTTTTAAAAAAATCAAAATAGATAACTTTTAATAACTTGAATAAAATATTTTTAATATATCTATTTTAAAATTTTCAGCGAGTTATCGCGATCTATCGCAAATAAACTGTGATATTTAGCTATTAGTTGTAAATATTTTCAGCAATTTTGCCATTTAAAATAATTTTCCTACCATTTATATGTTTTTATAATATATTACTATTTAATTATTAATTATTAATATATTGTGGCTCATGTGAATATAATCTTAATCTAAATAATTTATTAATAATTTTTAATTAATTCAATAACTAAAAGTTATAAGTTGTTTAAAGTAAACATTAAATTTATAGAGAAAAATCTCTTTGTTTTAAAATTACTAATTTTAGTTCATAGAATTATATTTATTATTTAATTTTCAAGTTAAAATTAGTATTTATAATCATATACATTTTTGTTTAAACTACTTTATTACACGTGATATATTTTTACTTTATTTTATTTTATATAAGAAATTATATTTTAAGTTACTATAAACACTTCATATTATAAAACTGATAAACATACTTTTATTATCCATATATCAGGTAAATATAAAAAGATAATATTAAAAAACCCATCATTATTATTTATAAAAATATGTTCAAGATTTCAAATTTACAAATATCTAGAGTTAGTTTTGATTTATATATAAGTAATTATATGAAATTTTTTATAATGATAGAAACATTTGTCCTTATTATATGCTTTAGTAATAATTATATAAAACGATAGACTAATAATTAATTTAATATAACTTTTCAAATTTCATTCCTTCAATATTCATAAGTTTCTTTAAATTACATTAATTTATTTCATACCACATTCTTAATAAATATTAGGTGACATTTTCTATAATGTAAATTAAAACAATATAGTTCTCCTCATCTTTTTTTTTATAAAAAAAAAACTTTAGAATGACTTTTAAAGTTATTTTCCACTTTTGAACCATTAAATTTTCTAATAATTTTGTTTGTTTATTAAAATCAAAAATGGTTATCAAGTTGTGTACAAATTAGCACTAATTATATTATTTAGAGAATTAAGATACCTTTTTTTCTTTTTTTCTTTTTGGTAAAAATGTATAGATTTTGAGTTAACTCAATGGATATCTTCTTTACAAAACAAGTATAAATATGTTGAGCAGCATAACTCGACTGACATGAGAATGTGTTAACAACCAAAGAATTTGTGGTTCGAATCCTTCTATTCTTTTGTAATTGAAAAAAATATATATATAAAGATATAATATACTATTTAAATAACACAAGTATGGTCTGGAAAAAAAGTATTAATTCTTAATTAGTTTTAATAATGGTTATCAACATGTAACTATACTATATTAATAACTTGGGCTTCCACGTTAAATAGGGAAAAAAAAAGTTCAAAAGACACGATTTAAACCTTATTTTTTAAAACAAACTTTCAATAAAACAAGATGAACATCACCAACTGTCCACTTTAAGTGTAAAGGACAATGAATCTGACAATCTGAAGTCTCAAAAAATATTGCTCTCCTCTAAAATACGGTGAGAGGGATAATAGTTCACCAAAATAGAGACCTTAGCAAGCCATGATTTAGACCTAGAAATCATCAATTAAAATCGCAAATATGTTACTGCAGATTTTTTGTTAGCATGTGGAACATATAATATATATTCTCAAAATACTTATGTTTTTATTTATTTATATGTTTTTTATGGTTAATTTCATAACACTTTTTCATTAAAAAGACCCCTGTAAAAAAAAATTTAAGAAAAAAAACTTTAGTACTTACATTTTAAGGGAAATATCAAAATTTGAAAACTAAAAAAAAATTATTTTTAAAATGTTATATTTGCCTTTCAACATTTGTCTTATAGTTCAAAACCTAATTTCACGAAAAGTCACCAAAATTATCAAAAAAATTGTAAAGAGACAAACAACAATTTAAAAATTCAAAATTAAAAAACAATATGGTTATAAATTAGTTGTATATAAGTTGACAAAAAATATATAATTTGGAGAAACGGAACTACCATTTAGTTGCCAACACATTTATATATTACCTTTTTATCCAAGCCCATGGCCCACATCAAATATGAAAAAATAGGGAAAAAAAAAAAAAAAAAGAAAAAGAAAAAGATTTCCGCAGCCAGGATTTGAACCTGGATTTCACTCAAAGAAATTGCCATTGTGCTACTGCGGATTGTTGACATTTAATTGGTATAACACTTTTATGTTCTCCAAAACGTTTCTCCACGTGCAAATGCGCTCAATTTTTGATAACTTGAATAAAATATTTTTAATATATTTATTTAAAAAATTAGTTGGGAGTTAGCATACATTTTATATGTCTTGATAATATATTACTATTTAATTATTAAAATATTAGGACTCATGTGAATATATAGATAATTTACTAATAATTTTTAATTAATTTAATAACTAAAAATTATAAGTTTTTTCAAAATAAATATTAATTTTATAGAGAAAAATCTCTTGTTTTTAAATTAGTTTATATAAATATATTTATTATTTAATTTTCAAATAAAAATTAGTATTTAGACTGTATACATTTTTGTTTAAACTAGGATTAAAAATTATAAGTTTTTTCAAAACAAATATTAAATTTATAGTGAAAATCTCTTATTTTTAAATTAGTTTATATAAATATATTTATTATTTAATTTTCAAGTAAAACTTAGTATTTATAATTATATACATTTTTTGTTAAACTGCTATATTACACGTAAGATGTTTTTACTTTCTTTTATTTTATATAAGAAACTATATTTTCATTTACTATAAATTACTTCATATTATAAAACCGATAAAATATTTTTATTATCAACATATCAGGTAAATATAAAAATATAATATTAAAAAATTATAATAATTATTAATAAATATATGTTCAAATATAAAATTTACAAATATCTAAAGTTAGTTTTAGTTTATATATAAGTAATTATATTAAATTTTTATAATGATAGAAACATCTAGATGTACCTTTTTTAATTTTATTTTGTAATCAAAATCTTAGTTAGTTTATTGATTATCCTTATCATATACTTTAGTTATAATTAAATATAATTACATAAAAAGATAGACTAATAATTAATTTATTATAACTTTTGAAATTCCATTTCATTTAATATTCATAATTTTCTTAAAATTACATTAATTTATTTCATATTACACTCTTAATGAATTTTAGGTTACATTTTTCTATAATATAAATTAAAAATTATATAGTTCTCCTCATTTTTTTTATTTAATTTTCCACTTTTGAACTATTAAATTTTTTAATAAATTTGTTTGTTTATTGAAAACAAAAATGGTTATCAAGTTGTGTACAAATTAACATTAGTTATGTTATTTAGAGAATTAAGATTTTTTTTTTTTTTTTTGGTAAAAATGTAAATATTTTGAGTAACTCAATAGATATATCATCTTTACAAAGCAAGTATAAACATATCAAATTGAGCATAACCCAACCGACATAAGAATGTGTTAGCAACCAAAGATTTTGTGGTTTGAATCCCTCTATTCTTTTGTGATAGAAAAAAAATATAAATATAATATACTATTTAAATAACATAAGTATGGTGTGTAAACAAAATATTAAGTCTTAATTAGCTTTAATAATGGTTATCAATATGTAACTATATATTAATGACGTGGGAGTAGAAGACAAAGAATCTGACAATCTGAAATCCCAAAAAATATTGCTCTCCTCCAAAATAAGGTAAGAGGGATAATAGTTGACCAAAATTGAGACCCTGACAACCCATGATTTAAACTTAGGAGTCATCAATTAAAATCACCAATGTGCTACCGCAGATTTTTGGTTAGCATGTGGAACGCATAGTATATATTCTTTTATTTATTTATATTTATTTATGGTTAATTTTATAACATTTTTTCATTAAAAAAACCCCTATAAAAAAAAAAAAGGAAAAAAATCTTTAGTACCTAGCTTTTAAGAGACTAGATCAAAATTTGAAAACTAAAAAGAATTATTTCTAAAATGTTATATTTTTTTTCAACGTTTGACTTATGGTTCAAAACCTAGTTTCATAAAAGTTCGTCAAACTTATCAAAAAATTGTAAAGAGACAAACAATAATTTAAAAATTCAAAATTAAAAAACAAGATGGTTATTAAATTAGTTGCACACAAGTTTGACACAAAATATATAATTCGGAAAAACATGACTAGCTTTAAGTTGCTAATACATTTGTATGTCAGTTGAGCAATTCTCGTTTTACGAAAAAGAAATTATAAAGATTTACTTTTATTTTCTTAAGCTTAGGCTTTCTTGCCCTTTTTATCCGAGCCCAAGGCCCACATCAAATATGAAAAGGAGTAAATTACAAAGAAAAAAAAAAAAGAATGTTCCGCAGCCAGGATTTGAACCTGGATTTCAGAAGTTGAAATTGCCAGTGAGCTACTGCGGACTGTTGAGAATTAGTTGGTATATCAAATGTGATAATGTTTGTAAGTCCCCCGTTTGCGTTGGTGTGATTGCAGTTATACGTCTTTTTAAGCATTCAATTAAGTTGGTGATTATAGGTAAAAGTTAGTGATTGTATTTAATGAGGTGAGAAGGGTACAAAAGTAATTAATCCTTAAAGTTTTTCATGCTTACATCACTTTTCAAAAAATGCAATATGTCCCCTTCCTCAAAGCAAAACTAGAGGTAAAAAATGTCTATCCACAATAAAACGTCATTAATATATATATAATATTAAATAATAAACAAACATGTTAAATTGTTTCAAAAATAAAATGTTTATTTACTAAATTTAATATCTTTTAATTTTTATAACTCTTTAAAAAATATTCAACTTTAATATGTTTATCAATTTAAACATCTTTTTTTTTTTTTTTTTTTTTTTTTTTTTTTTTTTTTTTAAAAAAAACATCATGATTTTTTTATTATTTTTTTAAAATTTATATAGAACATCATGAATTTAAACCTATTTCACATTCTCTTAAGATTTATAATTTTATCAAGTAAACTTTTGAAATGTCCTAAGTAAATTAATTTATGCTAAATTAAATTTTCTTTGAAAATTCTAAAAATTAATGCTTTGATAAAGAAAATTATAAAAATTAAAACATCGATAATTTATCAAATGAACTCCTAGTATCTGTTCTAAATTAATTTAATTAACCATTTTAAAAGTTTAATTCTTTTAATAAAATACTTTTTTAACTCCAAAGTTTTGAAGAATAGATGTGTTCGATCATACTGGGTTTTCAAAATATATATATTTAATCTTCAAATTTGTTTAGAGTAGTTGCATTTGATCCTTGAATTATCATAATGCAACTTTTTAGTCTCTAAATTTATAAGAATAAGCTTAAAAAATCACTAAAATTATTTTTTATTATTTTAAAATAAATATATGACATACTGTATTCAAAAACTAAGTTTTAAAAATAATTCTAGAATGGATAAATTCTTTAATTTATTTTTTCAACTTAAAATAATTTAAAAAATTCATAGAGTAGCCTTTTAATCCTATTTTAAAAACTCAAAAATAAAAACATTTTGAAAACTTAAGGACTACACATATCCTTCAATACTCGAGACTAAAATAGTAAATTTTCCCTTTAAAACATTAAAGGTATCCTACTAGATTTCAAACAAAATCTCAAGAGGATGTAAATTTATACACTTGAAATTTCATAGTTTAAATTGATACAACCCTAACGTCTAGGGGTGTAAATTGAAAAGTTACAACAAAAAAAAAAAAAAATTAAAAATGTATTTTTAATATGTGTTATAAGTGTTTAGACATGCACCCACTCTCCTGACACCTCACCAAAGGGCACCAACAACCCTTTGAAAGCCCTGTTGCAAAAAATAAAAATAAAAAAATAAAAATAAAAATCCTTAAAAGACTTTCGTAGGGGCAAGAAAAAGACTATCTTCAACAACACTCAACGTCTCAAATAAATAAAAACAATTTCAAGTGAAGATTTTGATGAAACTCCAACGAAACTAACTCAACCTCCAAAGGGATAAAGAAAAGCTGTCTTTAGTACTTCTCTGACCTGAGATTGCCAAACCTTCAAAAGCTTTGATTAGCTATTTCCTATGCACTACCTTGAAACCAACCCCAACAATAGTCCCACAAAAGTCTAGAAAAATCCATCCACCCGAGGGCCCCTCTTCCCTTCAACTCACTCAGGACGCATCAGTCTTATAAGCTTTCAGCAACCACCCAGAGGAGTCCACTTTTTCTGACTCTTCCAACTCCTCTGTCCCCCTCATCTCAATCCACTTGCTCGATCATAACAACCAAAAATCCTTCGAATCAATCACAAACCCGAAAACCCCAATAAGGAAGGGAAGAATTTCCAAATAGAGAAGGAAAACTTACAAGACCATATGACATGGCTAGAAGATTCCTCATAATACCTACAAAAGCAACATAGTCAATTAAGATCAATCCCCATTTTGCCCATGTTTTCCTTGGTTAGAATATTGATGATTGCCCCAACATAAATCTTTGCTCTAGGAACCTATGTTTTCCTTGGTTGGAATATGATGATTGTCCAAGCATAAATCTTTGCTCTAGGAACCTGTTTGACCCATAACGCGGCTTCTACAGGGATACTTCAAAATCGTGGCTAGAAGAGGAGACTAACCCTTGTGGGCTAAATTCATCGCAAGGTGATAACCGGTTTTTACTAAGAAGAAACCTTTACAATCCAAGCTCCAAATAATCTCACCTTTAGCTTGGTTGTATCCCAACGGGGTATTAAGGATGTCGTCCACATCAAGTGGGGGAACACATTTTTTATATTGTTTCCTTCCAATCTGCATTTGCATTAATAAGATCCAACACCCTCTTATCTTTCCAGTCAACTCTAAGGAAGGAAACATTGAACCTAATAGACTCGCAATTATTATAAGGTATAAGTGAAAAAAAAAAAAAAAAAAAAAAAAAGAAAAGTGTAGAGGGGAGGAAATAAATGTAAATATGTGAGGAATGAAAGAAGTCGTTGGTGAAGAGGGTCTATGAAATGTATGTGGGACCCTCACAAGATTCAATTAGTTATATTTTGGGCTATTTAGAGTTCTTCTGGAGGGAGGTTGTTTTTCATCTTTTTGGCTTATCTAAATTTAGTAGTTGTTTAAGCATTGAGGAGAGGTGGGAGATCTTGAACTCCCTTGGATGAGGCCTCTATAGTAAATATATCATTTCAGCTGCTATCAGCACCCTTCCCTCGCTATATAGGGAGCTTGGTCAATAAAAATTCTCCTTCTATTACTAACTTTCCACCTAAAGGCTTAACAACGAGATCTATATCCCGCAAAATGTTCCTCCAAGGAAGTCACCGACTTTGAAATACTTACCCTTCAAGGCCATTGGGTTTCTCAAAATAGTCAAAGCTATGCTTAGCTAAAAAGAATTAGTTAAAAAGAGAGCTTCATTCTATTTTAGTCAATCTACCATCAAGTGTCCACTTTTAATCTTTATACTAGTAGCACATGTTAGTTGATTTCTTTATAAGTTAGTCTCTACTTGCATCTACTTGTTTTTGAAATTATTCAATAGTGAATTCAAGAGCAAAAAAACATTTTTGTCATCGTGAAGGCATCAACCCTTGGTTTCACTTTTACTTGTTGAATAGAAGAAGAATCTCATTGGATTGTTTGCTCGAGAATACTTCAACAGAATGTACAAGCTTCTAATTGTCTCACATTGCAGAATGCTAAAAAGTACACCCTAATAATTTCCATGTGATTCAATACAAACTTACGAACAAAGTGACATTAGCCACCCCGAGCCTCGCGTCTTGTGGCATCATGCAACAGTTCGATATCAACACCATCTGGTGGAAGTTGAACATATCTCACCACCGATCCCCTGATAAAACAGTTTCTCACAGAAAGCTGAAATGAGAAATTTTGAACTCCATTAGTCTAATGACATCAACATAAATTACAGGTTCAGATTACAAAATGGGTGACGGATGGATGCAGGGAGGGGTACTCATTAAATTTAAGAAGGTTGGATAGAACATTGTGAAATAATTTGATTTAACAGATCTTCCTGATCATGCAAAAACAAGAGTTTATACCAATCCTAAATAATCAGAGCCAACATGTCTTACCACTACCATCTTCATAAAGTAGTTTTTAGAAAAATTGTTCTTATTTTTTTGAATTTAACTAAGAATTCATGAAGGGCATGGTAAGAATACAAGCACCAATTTAAAAAATAGAAACAAAGTACAACTCAAACAGAAAACCGTTTTACCCTCCCGCCCAAATCCTCAAATAATAATAACGATGATGTCAATGGTTAAGATATCTTTATTTCTCCTAGAAGGTTGTAAGGTTCAAATTTTGTAATATATGAATAAGAAAATCAAGAAATAAAGGCACGGTACTGCTAGGAACTCTAACCAGTCGACAAGATAACCTAAAAATTTCACCAAATTTGGGAACCACCAACAAAATTACTTGAAACTTTTCTCCCATGAAAAATCCAAGAGCTAAGGATGAAAAGAATATCAACATTCTCAATTTAAACAATATACATATAATTAAAACTCTAGGGTGACGAAAACAGACGATGGTACAAATAATCTGTGAACCATAACCACACATCATATATCACGCCAGAGAACCTTCCAATTATTAGAATCAAAGGAACATTAGAACAGAAGAAACAGAGATGAGAACAGATGCCTATGAAAGATGGTAACGATTAAAGAGAGAAAAACAATATCAAAGTAACCCTCGCCACAAGTGCAGGACATCAGAATGTGCAAGTATTTGATCAAATTTATTGCAAAATAACATGTGAAAAAAATTGGATACCATGTGAGGGTATTTGTCTTGATCAACAACCCTCGTGTTTTCCAGTTTGATGTTGAGATACTGATCTACAGAATGCAGAGTTCCTCTAATTGCTAGGTCGTTCTTCAACTCAACAGTCACCTCTCTGCCCACCAAATCCTTGAAGTACGAGAAAAATAACTGCCAAATAAAACCCAAATCAAAGTCCAATATATATAAACCAAATATTGTAGAAACCGTGAAGGATCTGAGATACGAGAAGGAAAAAAACAAATGAAGCAACAGCTTAAGCCCTGAAGTAAGATTAACAGTAACAAAAACCTTAAACTAACGGACACCAGAACTTGAGTGAAAAAGGAATTACCATTTTCACTGGAGGTTTGAGGTGCCAACCTTCAGTCTATCTGCGCTCGATGATTGACAGCTGATAAAGGTTGAAAAGCCGTCAGAGCTATCAATTGAGAAAACACACCTTTTAGGGTATAGATTGTAAGAGAAAATTGCTCCAACTTGCCCAAAAATAAAAATGCTAACCTACTCCCTTCAGGGTAATCTATATCTATACCAACATCTACATCCATATCTATATATATATTGAAAAAAAAAGGATCATTAAAAAACATTTTAAATCCATTTTACCTTTTTAAATTTTAATGAATTGCAAATATGTCTGTCTATCTCAACTCGATTTTGTTTTATTATAGTTAGGAGTGTACATAGGTTAGGTTGGGTCGGGTTGGTGTAGGGGTATATTTTGGACCAACCCAAAATTTCGGGTTGATCAGCTTTCCAACCCAATTAGAGAGGACAACCCAACCCAACCATATATTAAGGGGTCGGGTTGGGTTGGGTCCATGGGGTTGCCCTAAACAAAATGTCATTAAAATTGGCGACTGTCTTCTCACAATCTCTCACGAATTACCTAGCAATATCCATATCCCATCTCATTCATCAAATTTCGCACAGATGCAAAACAAAATAATTTCAGCAATCACCTACGGTCATAATCCAATGTTGAAGAATGAACAAATGCTAAGAAAATCAACAATACATCCTGCAGAACTCCAAGACTCCAAAAACCCTAAATTTAATATAATAATAATTTTTAAAAAATAATAATTAAAAAAAAAAAAACATCGAAACTCTCCATTCAAAAGAACAAATTGGCAAAAAAGGGCAGATTTAGACCATGAACTCATCAAAAATCACAATCATTACAGTAGCAAGTCAACATTACAATTCAACTTCACATCAGATTCATGAACATTTATGAAAAAAAAAAAAAAGAAAAAGAAGAAAAAAAAACAATAAAGCATGTAGTTTTAGAGGTACCGAACGAAAGATGATAAAAAGGCGGTGGCTGCGACGAAACTCACGCTTCACCTGCAGCGAAGTTCGGCGGCAGAAACCCTGCAGATCGAGAGAGAGACTAACGAAAGGAAGAGAGAGAAAGAAGACGGTAGGAGAGAGAAAGGAGAGCCGTGGGTACGTACCGATGATAACCTCCCCAACGGCGACGAATGGCGGACGTGCGTAGCAAGTGGCTGGAAGTCGAAGGTGTGAGTGCGCGCTGGGTGCTACGTGAGACGAAGGAGAAGAATTGGGTATACGGTTGACCTAAAAGACAAAGAATAGAGGTTTTTTTATTTTTAAGGAAAAAACACTAATCCTAAACCTAGTGGAAGCTTTAGCCCAAATCAAGCCACAAATCTCTTCCAAGCCCAAATCTCTTCCAAATTCCACCTCGCATCACTTAACAACATTTGAATCATCTTCGATTTATTCCAATACGATCTCAAGACCCAAAAATAGACAAACTTCTAATTTGTTTGATTCATCCATATCCTATTTTATATTTTCACATTGAATTCAGTAAACATTAATTGGCAGATAATTCATATTCTTTTTCTTGAAAATTATTTTCAGATTTAGTTATCCAAACACTTTAAATTCTAAAGTTTCGAGTTCAATATGTTTTTGTTTGGGGTGGAGAGGTATTTTTCTTTTCCTAAGTCAAGAAATTTGTATTTGAGTGCTAAATTAAGTTTTGAAGTCAATAGCATCTAGTGCAATTTTGTTTGGCAGAATAATTTGCTTTTATTGTGACTACTTATTTTGGATATATTTTTATTCAATAACTTTATACATCTTTTTGTGAGAAAAGTATGGATTGCATTTTATTTATTTTTTTTTAGAAGTACACATGTATTTTTGTATCATGCATATAAATTAAAAAAAAAAAAAAAAAAAAGCCTTAATTTTTTTTTTTTCCTTCAGTTGCACATATATTTTTCTAATTTTTTAACACTCAATTGAAATGTCAACTTAAAATCTTCACATATATTTTATAATTATAGTATACTTTCACATTAGTGGGATGTATGAGTTTAATATGTACAAAAAAAGTAGGTCATGGAGGAGTTTGGGGCTTTTTGTAACATCTTATGCCAAATTGTAGGTTATGATTTGTTATGCATGAATGATGGTGTTGAAAATGCGATCAAAGTTCTACAATGACCAAATAAGGGGATAATCATTGGTATATAGGGGATAATAACTATCACCAACTGTATGAGGCCCTTTGGGCAAAACCAAAAGTAAAGTCACAATGGTTTATACCCGAAGTGGGCAATATCATATCATTGTGGTGATATCTAAAGGTCCTTTTTCCTTAATAAGTGATATCAAAATTGCACCAAGGCCTAACTTAGCTGTGTTGGTAAAACGCTTAGGTGCCGAACAAAGAAGTGAAAAAGCCTTCATTAGAAGATGCAATCACAATGGTATCCAATATGTGGTTGGCACTAGAGGTCGTAGTCCGTGGAGTTGGACAATGGAGGTGGTCTTTGGAGATGATTGCCACAAGTGGACTTTGTTGAAGGTGGTTATCAGAGGTGATCGTCAAAACATATTGTTGGAGTGAGTCAACAATAGTTGTTGATGGTAATTGTAGCTGCAATTGGTCATTAGAGCATGTCGCCGTCGATGATTGTTGTTGGAGTTGGTCATCGGTAGTGGCCGCAGGTGGAGTTATTGAAAATATTGGAAGGAGAAAGAAAGAAAAAGATGAACATGGAGTTTCTCGATAAATTTACAAACTTCAATAGTGAACATTGGAGAAATTGGTCGAGTTTAATTATTTTACATGTTGGTGAAAATACACTATGTCGTGTTATAAATTCAATGCATTTTTTTTAAAATTAAAATATATTTTATGTAAAATATTATAAATTATATAATATTACATAACAATAATTATACAACCTTCTTTAATATAAAACATGTCCATAAATAAACTATTAATAGTTTATTGTCAATTAATATTTAATGAACGACTATAACTAGCTTTGTAATTTATAAATATAGTATCAATACATTTTAAGCAATAATAAAACCCAACTCAATTACAAAGAACCAAAATGGGAACTTTTCTTTTTATTTTTATAGTATTTTTGTACATATTAATTCATTATTTTTGACCAAAAAGAAAAAAGAAAAACTAAAAAACTTCATTTTTTCGTATTTATTTGGACAATTCAATTTAAGCTTTTTATTTTATTAAATTGAACCATATGGATTTAAATTGTCCTTGTTAAAATTTGTTATAGGTAATTTTGGACTTAGGAAAAATGTCAAAAAAATTTTAAAAAAAAAATATTGAGAGTAAAACTAAGACATAAATAGTAAAATGTTATCTAAACTTTGAAACATGCAAGAAATTTCATACAAGGTGGCAACTAAGCCATTTATCCCAATTGCCCTCCTCACCCTCGACCTCCAAGGCTTGGCCCATTTCTTTGTAGGATTGGCTATTTGTAGACTCCTACATTCCCTCTTTGGGTGGGGTGGCTTGATTATGCCTTCTTAAATTCAATCTGAAAAAGGATTGGAAAAACCCTAAGGTCATCTCATCTGGGGTAGCTTCATTCTAACTCCCATCTTCTCATATGGTTTGTGAAGTTAGACTAGTTTTCCTTGGTCCAATTTTTCCATTATCAAACCTAAATTTGAAAGTTACCCACAACCAGTAAATTAAGCAAATTTCAAACAAAATCACTCAAGTATATTTACGTAATAATCAAAGGTTTAATTTGATGAAATTGAAGATTTAAAGTTATAATTGGCCCATTTCGTTTTGATGTGCTAATATATGAAAAACTGGAAAATGAGAATGTTGGAAATAAGATGCATAATAATAAAGATGTTTTTGGAAATGAAAATATATGGGATTTGCTCATTGAATCTGAACTTGAAAAAAGTGATAAGTTTGAAAAGTATTAATGGTTAGAAATGAGAGGGCCAGATCCTGAAAAAAGGAAAGAAAAAATGGGATGTCACATGAGTAGGATTATGAAATTCAATCTCTTGGACCAACCAGTACCCCATAAATTAAATCCATATTTTTATGTCAATGTTGTCTTTTACTTCCAAAACACATCTTAAAAGTAAAGGAAATTGAAAAAGAAAATTAAAAAAAAAAAAAATCCAAAGTAATTAATTAATTTCTATTTGATTAAAAGATGTATTTAAATGTATTTGATATGATTTGAATCAACTTAAAACCTCATGAATTTTCCCTTAATTTCCACCCTGTCAAACACAAACCACCAAATGAGAATAATCAGACTGATGTATAATATGAGGCTAGAAAAAGTAACTTGAAATAGTTCATTCAAAGAGGAGTATTCACAAATATTTCAAGAAGCCATTAAAAAAATTGTGAAAGAAAAAAATGGTTTAAATTCCATCTTAATTTGTGAGAAAATCAGAAGATGTCAAGAATCTCCAAAATGAAGCCATTGCAAAGGGGACAGTTCCCTCTACTAACCCAAAGCTCTCTTGAACAGAGCCTACAAAAGGTGTGACCACAGGGGATAAATGCCGCCCCTTTATGACGCACCATGCACACGCAGCAATTCCGTTCCGTCCCGCCACCGCCGCATACGGTGGTGACTTCATCGTCACTTTCTTCTTCTTCTTCTTCTTCTTCTTCCTCTTCTTCATCTTCTATTCTGTATCTTGACCCTTCGAACCCCATTTGCCTGTCCGTCTCTTCTAACAGATCCATCAGTGACATTCTCACCGGCGCCGGCGCGGATTCTGCATCTTCTTCTTCTTCTCCTTCTTCTTGTTCTGCTTCATTGGCGGTGGCTTCTGCGTCGGCGGCTTCTTGGGCAGCCACCGCTTCTCTAGCTGACATCGATCTTTCCTCCGCCAGCGCAGCAGAGAGGCGGCGCGTGCCCTCACGCGCTGGCTCCGTCAAGTCCGTGAAACTCTCGCTTCGTTCTACCGAGATTCTCGTCGAGTTGTGCCGCGACATTTGCGGCCTGAGGAGGCTCCGGCCACCTCCGACAGCGGCTGTGGTGGCGGAATTGTTGTTATCTGGAGAGTCGTCGGAATTTGTAGCCTCAGACGATGGCGGCACCAACCGCGTGGAATTCCGCCGTGATATTTGCCGGAGAGATGGGGCGGCGGAGACGGCGCGAGTGGTGGTCGGTTCCGTCGACTGTTCTTCGTTTGGCGTCATCTCCGCCGACGAAAAACCGGGGAAACGAAACGAATTCGGCGGCGGAATTTGAGATCTGAGGTTCAGACGCAGACGATCTTTCAAAAACTTCCAAGATTTCCTCTCTCGATTACCAACGGGGGATTTTCCTACGTCGTCTCTTATAATATCAAGCAAAGTCCGGCCGTTTAATCTCACCGCCGGCGAGGGGGTCGGCGAGGCTCTCTTTTGAATGGTCAAAACGTCGTTGAGTGTAAAACCGCCGGCGAGCTCTCTGCCGTCGCTGACCGCTAACATCTGATCGTAAAGCGTAATCCTCCGGCGACCACCTTCCATTGATTATCACAAAAAAAAGAAAAAACCCAATTAAACAATAAATCAGAAAACCCCCCAAATCTTCAACAAGAAGAAGAATCCAAAATTTCTCGGGAAAATAAAGAAATCAATTGAATTCTTGAATTTCCAAACAACGGAAGCATCGAATTCCTTCCACAGATCGGACCCAGAAAAAAATAATGGAGAACTCCAAAATTTCCCTAGAAAATTCCTCGAAAAATTTTCTAAGAATCTCGGAAAAAGAGAAGGGGAATGAAGAAATTGAGAGCTTCAAGATCTCTACTTAAAAAGGGCAACATTATCTTTTTTATTATAATATTATATATATATATAATTGAGATTGCAAGCTTGTGTCTGTACGTAACTGGAAAAGATGAAAAAGAAATTTTAAAAAGTATATATTATATATAAAATAAAAAATGAAAATTGAGAGAGAGAAAAAAAAAAAGGGCATTGGATACCTTGTTGGTCTGACGAGTATTATGATCAGTAATTTTGCAGAAAAATTTCTTCATCTGCTTTTTTGCCTTTTTCTTTTGGCTTTCTCTTGTTTTCACTGTTGGATTAATTTGGATGAGACAAACAAATAATACATTCTATTTCTCTTCTCTTCTCAGAAAATCACTACGAAAAATAATAATTGATCATCAGATGGCTTTCAAATTAATTTTTTCTCCATTTTTTAAATTTTCTCTGTCTTGATTCTTTTTTCCCTTATTTGGTGCAATGATTTGTGTTTGTGTGAATAAAAGTTGGTTTTGTGAAGTGGAGCGGTTATTGTGGGAGTATCATTCCTTCCTTTCAGATAAACCATAACCATTTCTTTTTAATTATTATTATTATTATTTTTTTTTACAATTTCCAAGTCTTTTTTATAAATATTTGTATTCATTTTAATTAGAGAAACAAATACATGTATTTCCTAAATAAAACCTATTTTTAGTCCCTATAATTTTACTTTAGTAATATATGGAATGGTTTGGTGTTTTGTATAGTTGTGGGTCATATGAATAAGTATATAATTTGGTTATGTTTGATTTTAGATTGTTCAACTTTTGTTGATTCCCCTCATTAGTCATTTTTTTCCCCTTCAAATGACATTTGAGCTGATTACATTTTAAAGTTACTTTATCTTTTATTATCTTTTATTATATTTTCTAAAGTACGATGACCAAACTATCTTAAAGAAGAGATCCGGCAATTATATTCTACTTTTAATATTTTTTTAGTGTAATAGGTAAGGTATATAAATCTAAACATATAACATTAAAGGAATCACTGCATGTTAGTTACCACTTTAGTCTTGTAAGAATTAAATGCATGGAAATTTTCAAATATAATTTTAATAAATAGTCTAAATTGATCTACTTATAATAAATCAGAAGTTTAGGAAGCATTTATATGTTTCTTATTATATTTTTCGAACTAAATCTAAAAAAGTGTACGAAGTAATATAATTATAAAAGTTTAGAGTTTAAATGGATACATTTATTAGTTGTTGATATAATTATAAAATTTAAGAATATGAATTGATATTTTTGAAAAGAAAATTATTAAGCGGTTTAGACTTGACTATTTAGCTTCTCCATCCCCCTCCTCTCGGTTTCACCTCAAAAAGATTGGCCATGTCCCAAACTTTTCATTTCATTCTCAATATTCATTCTTCTCTTTCCTTTTTCCTCAAACTTTTTTTTTTCTATTAAGTTAGCTTCTCATATTTATATCTTATTTGGATAACTTCTTAAAAATCATTTTGTACTCATTTTTCTATTATTACTAGTTAACACTAGTATAATTATTTTAAATAAAAAAATTATTGGAAATATTTTTAAATATAACAAAATTTACTGTCAATCAGTATAATGTCTATCAGTGATAGACACGAGTATCTATTATTGATATATAGACAATGGTATTTTGCTTCATATTGCTATATTTGAAAATAGAAACAATCCTATTAAGTGACAAAAATAAGTTTAACTCAACTAAAATAAAGTTTATATTTCGATGTCAAATGTTTGATTCCCTCACTCTACCTATAGTAGAATGTGAATAGAGGAATCTATCAATAACTAATTTAAGATTATTTTTTCTTTAAAAAAAAAATTAATTTATTGTAAAGTTAATATATTGCTGAAAGACTTTCGTAATAAATAAAAGGATAAATATTCAATTTTTCGTACTCTTTTTACTGAATCATAAATTCCTCAATTAGTTTCATAAAGATTGAAATTTATTTGTCTCTCCGTCTATCTTTTTTCGTTTTGGAAAATAAAGAAGACCTTTTCTTCTCTTTTTGAGCTACAATGTAGAAGTCCCTTTAAATTATAAAACAAACCATCGAAACCCAATTGCATGTTAATATATAAAACAACAACGAGTTATTTCAAAATATTTAGATAATGGAATTGTTTTTAAATATAGGAAAATAAACTAAAATATTTATAAATATAACAAAAAATTTACTGTCTACTATCTGTGTCATGATGACACAGATAGACACTGATAGACAACTAATTTATTGTAAAGTTAATATATCGTGACATAGATAGACACAATAGTCTATCAGCATGTAGATTGTGATATTTTGCTATTATTTGTAAATATTCTCAGTAATTTTGTCATTTTAAATAATTTACTTAGATAAAGTGTTTTATTTATTTATTTATTTATTGAAAGGGTTGTTTTCAAATATAGAAAAATGAGTTAATTTATTTACGAATATAACAAAATGTCACTGTCTATCATTATATAACATTGATATACATTGATAGACTAATATCATCTATTACTGCCTATGACACTTATTGATATTTTACAAATATTTGTAAATATTTTCAATAATTTTGTACATTTAAAATTTAAAAATATAATATTATTTTGAGACATATTTATTTTTATTCAAATAATTAATTTTTAGTTCATTGTCAATTTGATATCCTCAACTTTACTAAATTATACGCTAACTTCAATACATTGTAAGTTAATGTTTCCTCGATGCTAAATAAAAAAATTCACCAATAAGCGATTAAATTATCAATTTAGTAAAAAAGAAACAATAACACTCAAAACCTAACAAAGAAAAAAAATCTGAATTGACCTAGTAGTAAATATGACCATAACCTTCAACACCCAAATATGTGTAGAAAATATGTCTCGACTGCTAGATTGTGATTTTCACATATATATTTAGATCACATCTACCCATGAAAAGATAACCAACCTCGACTCAACTAGTTGTAACAAATTAAGAAAGAAGTACAGATTATTAAAAAATGTGTAAAGACATAATGAAAATGTAAAGATCCTTCCTGGCAAATAACTACTTTTATATATATAGGTTAAAAATCACATTTGGTTGCTAAACTTTAATGAAAGCAACAATTTAGTCCCTGTACATTCAATTTTTTAACAATTTAGTTCATGAATTTTAGTATGAAATAATTTAGTCCTTATACTTTCAAATTTGTAACAATTTAAAATTAATCAACATTAGATGTCAATTTTTATTATTTTATTGTGTAGACTTTGTATTTTGTAAAAATATTGATTTTTTAATTAGTGTATTAATTTATTTATGTAAGAAATCTCATTAAACTTTAATACTAATTTCTATGATAAGGACTAAATTATAATAAAATTTAAAATATACAGGCTAAATATTTACATAATAAAGTTTAGAGACTAAATTATTACAAAATTGAAAGTACATCGGACTAAATCGTTACAAACTACAGTATAAAGACTAATTAAATTATTAATTCAATGATAATTTAAAGAATAAAAGTGAATTTTAACCTATAATATAAATTATGGTTCCTTAGCTCTCGATACAAGGGGCAAATACATTAAAATTTCAATATTTTAAAAACTTTTTTGGAATGATAATAAATATACAATCGATTTTTATTTATTATTATTATTTTCTTTTTGCAAAGAATACATTCGAAATTTTACACATCTTACAAAGCCAAGCCCTGGGTGTGACAAAAATAACATGCCTAAACTATTGCTTGAATAATATTTCTAACCCTTTAACCTTTTGAATTTTTTTCACAAACAAAATTATAATTCAAGCAAGATAATTATATATGTTTTTTTAGTAACAAAGAAGGGATTGGCTATCTATAAACTTTGGATTTTACCATATACTACAAGTTTGTGGAACCCCACAAAATAAAACAAAAGTTCCATCATAAAGACAAAACCAACATGCACCACAAGTGTGTTTGGCAAACTATTGGTGGTGGGAGCATATATATATATATATATATATATATATATATATATTTGAAGGAAGTTGGGTAGCTGGAGTTGTAGAGCTACATATATATAACACATAATGGTTGGAATATTTTAAGAAGGAATTTACCTAAGAAAAAAGGAAGATGTGTGGTTTGGTTTGGAAGCATTTGGTTAATGGTTTTGATAGAAGGAAGAGCTATATAGATACCATTCAATATTAAATAATACAAATAAATTCATTATATTGGTATTAGTTGGTTTGCATTTGTTGACCTATTTTTATCCAAATAAAAATAATAAATAATACATTACAAGTTTAATTTCTAAATTTTAAGTTTCTATTCTCTGTTTACACTATGAACTTTAAACTATATCTAATAGATTTATGAATTTTAAGTAGTATCTATTTGGTCATTGAACTTTAAAATAAGTCTTTAAATATTCAATTTTTTTGTCCAATAGATTTCTAATTTTTTTCCCAGTCTAATAGGTCCTAAATTATTTAATATTATTTTAAAATTCATAGCCATACTTGACACAAATGGAAAATTGAGGGTATTTTTAGAAAATTTTAAGTTTTATATTTAATAGTTCAATTAATTTTATTTTTTTAGAGTATATGATATACTTATTAAATACAAAATTAAAAATAAACTTTAGAAGGGCTTTCAGACACAAATTTACAAGTTCATTAATTAACAACTTCTAATTTAGCCTAAAATCTCATTGCTTTAAATTTTTTCGCTAGTGATTCAAATGTTTGTATCTCACTTAAAAAATCAGAATATTTTTGTGGAAACATTTAGTGCATGCTTGGGAGTGATTTTGAAATTGTTTAAATCACTTTTGTCATATTCAAAATCATTCAGAAAACCTATTTTTAGTGACTCAAAATTAATTTAATATTTAATTTTACACTTTTCTAAATGCAATTTTCATATAGTCAATATTGGTTTTTGAATTATTAAAATTGTTCATAGTGATTTTAAAAATGACAAGTAATTTTAACTGTTTTAGAATGACTCCCAAATATATCCTGCCATGTAAAAAAAGAGTATCGTATTTGAAAGTAGCGTAAAGAATTGCTTTTTAAAAAACACTTTTAAACGAGTTTGGAATGACAAAAGGTGATTTTAAGTGAAAACATTTATTCTAAAGGCTATTTGATTCATGTGATAGATTTTCAATAGAAATATAAGTGTGGGAAAATTATTTCTCCTTGAAAATCTATTATCATATTTGAGAGTAAGTATAGTATAAAATTAATCATGTCCAAAACATTTTGGATAAGTTTGAAATTACAAAGTTGGTTGAAGCATCATTTTACTAGCAAATGTCCAAGTGGACATACAAAACAAAATCTTTAACATCGGTGTGGTGCTTGGTCCAACACACTTAGAAATTTAGCTTAGTCACAAATTTGCCGAACTGAGCAAAGTGATATTACATGAGTGATGTATCACCTTATTTATACCCTGGAATGATTTGGTACTATTTGGCATTCTTACGTGGGCTCTATCTGTGTCAGTAGGGGCCGTCGAGATCCTTTGTATAATCGAATTTTTTTTTAAATTTCATTACATTTTTTGGGGGTTGAGATGCTTATCTGCTCGACATGAGAGTCTTGAGATCTTCACCATCCTCCTTCTGACACTTAAGTTTGTCACACCTCATGGATTGTGGCAAATAGATCATTGGCTTTAACTTCAACCTATAATGTAAATCATTATGAATTGTGGCATTTTTAAAGGAAAAATATGTAGATAATTAAAAACGAATATTTATTATGTATAACGAAACTTCCCAAGGATGGTTTATCTATCACGATAACGTAAATCTTAAATGTTCTTATATATTATAGAAGCGATGAAAAAGTCAATTATACATTCACTATTTTCATTCTGTTTTGAACATTTCTATAAACAATCTACATTTTTTACATTTATTTATTTTTCAAAACTGTGAATATTTATGTAAGATGCCAAATGGATAAGATTTGCAAACTTTGGATCTTTTTGGTTCCCTTTTTCTTATTTCTTATCTTTTTGTTTCTCATTTCCTTGTTTCTTGTTTTTCTATGGAGCAATAATTTTCTAATCATGATTTCTTATCTGTCCTTATTTCCTTTTATTTGAAAAAAAAAATTCTATAATTTGTGAATAGTTTCAATTTAGAATTCAATGTTTAAGAGTTTCAAATTCGTCAATTATATTTTTAAAAAACTATAACTACAACTTATATATTAGAGTGTTAGAACAAATTAGCTATTGCGTTATTGAGTTACCATTGTCTTGAAAGTCATCTCAATATGACTTTGATGCTAATAGCTAGTCTTACATCGATTGCTCCTAAGGACCAAAAAGAAGAAGCAAGAGTCGGAAAAATATCACTTGTTGAAGAGATACCTCCATCTTTTTTTGAGAAGTCAAAAAATTCCTTTTAGATTCCAAAATTAACGGTTTTGGTTTCAAAAAATATTAACGCATTAAATGGGAAAATGGTAATAAAATGTTGTGGAAAATTAATACATTAAATGGGACAAAAGAAAAAATAAAACTTAATTTTCGATTAGTCATTCCAAACATTGACAAGACAACCATCAAACATAAACTTATTGTCAAATTGATCACGAGAGTATCCTATTTGAGGTTTGAAAAAAAAACAATACAATAACAACAATATTATTATTTTCTTACCACACTTGTCATAAGATAAATCTGATACTCAGTGAAATATACAAATATATACTTATAAAATATATTAAATATTATGCTCAAATATGGCAATGAAATAAAATTGCTAGATCCTTGTGTCATATATAAAGTTTCAAATATCTTTGAGCTTAAAAATATAAAGAAATCAGCCAATATAAAGTTCATTCAAAATTAGCTTTTAAAGACATCCCAACAATTTTAAGTTATATTTGTAGAACAAATTAATTGTTGTATCGTGGAATTACTATAATCTTGCAATCAATTTTGGCACGACCTAAGTGCTAATCATCTCATGCTGGTTGCTCCCAAAGTTAACACAAACTCCTTAACAAACTGAGCACTCATCTTAAAAGAATTGGAATCAAGGAAACTTTGTTTAGAAAAAAATATAACAACAAAAAAGAAGTAGAAGTCGAGAAAATATCTATTGCAGAAGAGATACCTCCATTATTTTTAGAGAAACCAAAAGATCTGTTTGAAAACAACTTTAGATCGCAAAATTAGTGGTTTTGATTTCAAAAAATGTTAACTCATTAAAGAAAAAGAAAACCGTTAACACATTAAATAGAATAATGGTAATAAAACATTTTGGAAAATTAATACTTCTTTTTATATCCTTTCCAGATTATATTTCTTATGTTAATATTTCTTTATTCTTTTTAATATAATAACAATACGTGGATCCTTCAATCTCTAAAAGAAGTTCATGCTAATTATAGTTCAACTGTTCACTCTCATATTTATTGTGTTATTGTACGCATTGAATTGGGTTTTGACTTATGTGCATTTCTAGACAGTGAAATTTTGGGACAATATCCCTCTTTAAAAGTTTATTTATTTATTTATTTATTTGAGAATTATACATTTTTTTTATATCAAACTGTATATTTAGATATTATTTTAATTTTGAATTTTAAATTTTGGAATATGCGTATTTATTTATCATTTTAGTTTTAATTTTAATTTTGCTATAAGTATAATATGTTTGTTTTAATTTTTAAATTTTAATTAATTTATACATACACACTATTTTAAGGATAGTTTTCAAATATAACAAAATGAGACAATTTAAATATAAATATATCAAAATATTATTGTTTATCCGTGATAGATAGTGATAGACACCGATAGACACTATCATCTATCACTGTCTATCAGTGCTTCTATTTGTATATATCACTGATGGATAGTGACATTTTGCTATATTTGAAAATACTTCCACTTGTTTTGTCATTTAAAACAATTACCTCTATTTCAATTTTTCTACACATGGAACAAGTTGAAATCTTGCAATATATAAAATTTTCTAATTCAAACATGCATTTTAACCTCGTTTTAATATTAATTAAAATAACATTTTGGTCCTACATCTTGGAATTTGTTCAATTTGAGTCTTATTTTAAAATTAATGTCTAATTTTAGTCCCTAAATGGTCAATAAATCTTAAATTCAGTCCCTACTGCTAGTTCATTATTAATTTTTCCAAACAGTTTTTGCTATCTATTAACATTGTTACTATAAATTTTAAACATATTGTCGTGTTTTATTTTCTTGCATGAAAATTGTTATTAATATGTAGTCAATTTAGATAAAAATTAATTTAGAAGAACTAAATTTAAGATTGATTGAAAGTATACGAACTAAAATTGGACATTTGAAAGACAAACTAAAATTGACCAAATTTCAAAGTATAAGGACCAAAATGACATTTTAACTTTTAATATTTTACAATCATGACATTTATAAAGCAATATGAGTGAGTTGGATATGACTCAAAGTCATTTAAAGTGAACGACGCAAGTGAGAGGTAACGTTACTCGAAAGATAGAAATAATTTTTATTATTAAATTAAACCCACAACACAAATGTGTAATTGTCTATATACAATATTTGAAGGATAAAAATCATTTTATTATTATTGTTAATTTTGCATTGAAACTTCTTTGTATTTTGTAGCTTCAATTTGGACTAGCTTTTTCTTTGATTTTATACTTAATCATCATTTTTCTTAGTGTTTGTTGATGATTGAAAATGTGTATGTGTTGAAATTCGGTTAAAAAACATGCTAAGAAAATGATGGTCAAGTGTAAATGCACACGGTCAACAAGTAATAATAGATAAAGTATTTCAAAGGACCTTTTATAAAATTATGATTTAGAAGTTTTTTTTAGTTGAAATTGAAGGTAACCAATAAAAATAGTTACACGGTGGTTTTGCAATTGAAAATGTAAATGATAATAAATAGCAAGAGATTCATCAAAGTTTCGGTACTCAATATATTACAATTGAATTCCAAGTTATATTATGAACTAGTTAAAAACACTTGAGTATATTCTAGGCAATATCTATTTTTGTATAATGCTACTAAACTATCTAATAATTTGTTATTATTTATTTTTTAAAATATTTTAGTTCTCTTTTAGGTAAAATTACAAAAATAAGCGCATCTAAGTATTGAAAAAAAAAAAAATTGCCCAAATCAAAAAGGCAAATGAGGTGGACAAGTACAATGATTGGAGATGGGAAATGTGGCAACATTAAAATTGGTTAAAGCAATGTGAGAACTTTGAGGCTGAGAGGCAGACAAAAGAATATGGAGATTAAAAAGAAAAGAAAAAAAGTAAAAGAGAAAAATGGAAGATCTACAAATCTAATGTATAAATATTTATATGATCCCACATCCTTTAAAACACCACAACCCCATCAATCTTCCTTTGAAGAATCCAATTTTTCTTGGTCAACTTTCATACTTTCTAACCCTATCATTCATTTCAATAATGCATCTACCAATCATTGCATCCTATCTAATAACTAAATTCAACCTTCATTACTCATCAAAGGGAGAGAAAGATATTTCCTCTACAAAATCTTCTTCTACTACTTAATTTAATGGCTAAATTATATACACATGCCACTCAAATCAATTATAAGATTCATTTTAATGAATGCTAATGTTGATTTCAAAAATGCTTTTCATGATTCCTATGTGAGGTGATCAAATATATAATTGTCTTTTATTTAATATTATTAATATGATAGGGGTAAGGTAAGTTGTTTTTGTTTTCTTTATTGATAGAGACCCTAATCTTTTATCTATTGATTGTGAGAGGAGGGGGGAAATTCTTGGGAGTGTGTTGTAAATCAAATATGGTGTCAAAGGTTAGATATTCAAACAAGACTATTGTTAATGATACAAAATTTTAATTAAAATTAAGTGTAAGTGCATAGTTAGATTAATAAATAATACAACGTAACACAAAGTTTGTATAGATGAAAAAAATTATTTAATTATGTTATAATAAAAATTATAATTTAATTAACCAAAATTATATTTCAATTCTTGGACTTTCAAATTTGTTCTATTTTGATTACTAAACATTTAAAAAGTTCATTTTAACCATTGAACTTTAGAAAATAACAATTACGTCATTGTTTTATTTATTTATTTAACAATTTACTATATATTGCTTTGAATACGTGTAATTAACTTGTTAATTAATGTGAATATAATTTCAAGTCATATAAGTTAGAGAGACAATGATAAAACGAGTTGATAATATAATAGATGAAAAAAATAATATTAAAATCAACAAAATGATATATTATGTTTTAAAAATTTAGAGGCTAAAAAAAAAAAAGAAAAAATTCCTCATCAATTAATGAGCTAAATTGCAACCAACTAAACATTAAGGACTAAAATGTATTTAAACTTTTTGTTTGTAGGAATTTAAGCCAAAGTTGAAAGACTTATTTTGTTATAAAAGTGTTTGCTTTTTTTTTTTTTTTTTTTTTTTTTTTTTTCTCTCTCTCTTTTTTAATCAATCTATTTACCTCTAGATTTGTGCAGATTTGGTCAATTTGGGTGTCAGAGTCCTTGTTTTGTTGAGTAAAATGCTTGAGGTGGAAGCAAACAATGGGGTTGGCTTTGTTACGAGAGAATGGACAAACATATTGTTTTGTTGCCTCACAACCCCAAGTCTCATTCTTCATATGCCATTCACATGCCCAAACCTTCCCTAAACACATTTCATTAATCTCTGTAATTACCACTATATGTTTGCATAATTTAATTTGTTGTCCCTTTTCTTAATTTTACAAGCGTCTATGTATATTGAACTCGTTGTATTTTCACTCTATGTTAAAATAGCTCCGTGATGAATATTATTAATACTTCTTATTTCTAAATTATTAAGACTTAGTGATATGAACTAGGACGTCCTCGTGTTACCTTAGACGACCAATTACACGTTCAAGAGCCTAGAAGCTATAGTTAACGCTGAATTTCTGGATATAAATAGAGATTAACTCAATCGAGGAAATTTAAGCAACACCAATCGATTAGAAGCTTTTATAATTGGTTTCATTTGATGCTACAAGATGAAATTGATTGAGTTTTGTTAAAATTCATTAGTATTTTATTTTTATTATTATTTGAAAGCATAGTTTATTATGGGATTTGCATTTTTGGACTCATATATATCTTATTTTGGATTTTAGCATTTTGAAAAAAATACCTTTTTGGTCCTTGAGTTTTGAAGAGTAAATGCATTTAGTTCTTGATGTTTCAAATTGGTCATTTTCGTCTCTTAGTTTTTTAAATTAGGTTTAAAAGGTCTATCTTAAAAATCTTTAAATTTAATATTAAAAAAATTATAAATTCTAATATGGGAAGATGACATGGAAAAAAAATATATTTTTTAATCTCTCTCTTTCTTTCTCCTTCCTCTTCTCTCTCTTTCTTTCTCTTCCCTCTTCATCCTCTCTCTCATTGTCTCATCCATCTCCATTACTAATTTTTTTTTTCCCAAAACAATCTCAATGAAATACCCCAAACACCTTTGTGCCATCTAGTTAGTCAAGTAACTCATGTACGTTGTATAAGGGCTAAATCGTGTACCACGTCTACGTTTCATTAATGTACTTATGGACATGGCATGATTTACTTAATCGTATACCATGTTTATAATTAAACAACTCTATTATTAAACACTATTTGTTTAAGTAAAATTTTAAAAAAGTTTCTCACTTATTTTAACATTTTGAAAAATTTAGGGAGTTTCGAGTATCTTATTTTTCATTAGTTAACTACATAATGGCAGCTAATCAAAAATCATTTTCTAATTGTTTTCTAAAAAAATGTTGACAATACCATTTAAGCTACTTTCATGTAGGCTAATTATTTCCAACATTACTTTCTAGTTAATTTGTAAATTTATTTTAATTGTGTGGCAATACCAGCCGCTCGATAAATTGTGATTGAAAAATTGTCACAAAATTAGATGTAATGCCGAATATTACAATCAAATATTTTTCAAAAATGAAAACCCAATGATTATAGATACAAAGATCTTAATTTCACATCCATCATGTTTCCTTGATTCTACTTCCAATGCCAACATACCAATTACCAACAAATTACCAACAAAGTAACAATCCTATATGAAACAGAAAAGCTACCCAATGTGTTTATATATATATATATATATATATATATATATATATATAAATTCTAATGTCTAAAAATGTTAAATAATGATCATGTTCATGTGATATTAATATATATTAATGAAAAAAGAAATCAAATCATGGGTTGTTACAATATGTGTTCAACTATTCTGAAACTGATGGTGACATGACCATAGAGAGCATATGCACATAAATTCAAACCAATAATGTCCCTTTCCATATATTATCTTCAATAACTCAAATCTCAAAAACTAATTTCTCTAGAAGCATATATATAAATTGGTTGTACGAGAAAATTTATTAAATGAGACTGTTACAATATTTAATTTCTATTAATGATGGACTATATATAAATTCCAAAACCATTACATATTATTAAAGTTTGCAGCAAATAAGTTGGTAGCAGTCGTCGAAGCATATGGGCTTTTCCCTCCTATCTCCTACTTGAAGTGTTAGATTTGTCCTGTTGATTAATATATTTTAACTCTAGACATTGCATTCAAATTATAGTCAGTTTTACACTTTTGACTATTTGACTATTGTAGTTAATTTTACTTTCTATTTAACTTTTATTATATTCATCTATTAATTTTCAATCCAAATCAATGTTAAAAAAAATCCAAAAATATAGGTCTTGGGAAGGATATGTATTTATAGTCATGTTTTGTTTGATGGACGCTTACTTTATAATACTTAAAATATAAATATGTTCACTATAACAAATTTGACCTAAAACATTCATTGATAAACCATTTAAATTGGATGATATGTTATTTACAAATTTAATATATAAAAGTTAAACTTGTAGTTACTTTGCTTTGATCGAATTATGTTTGAATGTGGTCAAATAATGACTTAATTAAAGTATATTTTACATATGATTCAATGGTTATTTATATTATGTTAGATTTTTTTTAGAGTTACTAAAGGTATGTTTGGTAACCAATTAAGATTTTGTTTTATGTTTTTAGTTTCATTGTGTTCAAGAAATGTGTTTCGTAGATAGTTTAGTTTTTGTTTTCAAAAACTATTTCTAAATTCTATGATTCAAACTATACAAATTTTGAAAATAATATTTTTATATTTTTAATATATCCTAGTTTTGAATTTAAAATTTTAAAATATAGAATTATAATAAAAAAATCAAAATATTAACAAATATAATATTTCATGTTGTGACTCAATTATTTATGTGTTAAATTAAAATTTTAATTATATAATATATTATAAATTATATGATATTACAAAATAATAATTATACAAAAATTTTAACATAAAATATGTTCATTAATTAATTAATAATTGTTTATTATCAATAACCTAATATTTAGTGAGTAACTATAGTTATATTTATGCATGGTTCATAAATACACTATCAAATACATTTTGAACAATTGTTTACATTTGGATTTAATTTCTAAATCTACTACCAAACACATATATGACAACATGAAATACAACTCCGTTTTCATGAATCCCTTGTTTTCATGAATCCCTTGTTTTCAAATTTATGTTTTTCATATTACCTACCAAACCAAGGACCTAAGTTTCTAGTTTATAAATAGCAACTTACTTCTTCATTTGAAGTATTTCATTCCAATTTGAATAGTTCTTTCATTTCTTCATTTATTTTGATATTAAATTGAGTTGATAGCAAGTATCAAGAGCTATGCCAGATTTGGGTAGCTCAATGTTGTTGTTTTATCGGAATTAGTCATTGTATCTTGCTGAGACAATTGTTGTCTGCTAACAACAAGTCCAGAACACGTAATTATCTTCAAAACATTGTTTGTCGAAAGCATGCCTCGACTACCTATCATCTCATTCTTGTGTCTACATGTTCAAACGCATTTGATACTGCTTTTTGTTATTCTTTTATATTATGTAGTCTGTGTTAATTATTTGTAGCCAGCTTGCGTGTAATCTATGAAGGGGAGCTCTGTTGAATTGGAAACATAAAGGGAGTTCTCAAATGCATTAATAGCCACTATTATTGTTTCTGTTGCTTGGATAATGATATTTCAACTTCCATATGCATTTTATTCTTTTATTCATGTGGGTGTACACATAGAGCTTAGCCGTTTTCCCTTTTAGTTTCAACCTAATGCCTTACCATATGGAATATAAAATATGGTTTTAAATTTCATACTCCTTTGTCCTTGTGGTGATATCATGGTAAATAGAGGTGTCCCTTCTCATTTGATTGAACTTGTTTCATGTTCTTTATCTTTCACTTGATTGAATTTTGAGATTTTGTATATTGTGATGAAAATAAACAGATATACATGTAGACACATTTTCTGTGAGGTCTGAAAGTCAGTTTGTATCTCCCTCTCTTTAAAGCTTCTTCATTAATAAGATTCATGGATACCTTGTGATGGTGGATCATATAGACCAACCTTGGTCCAACCATTATAATTCTTCTGAGTTTCTCTTCTTGTCTTACTTCTTTGTTGGTAATCACTTTACGAAAACAAATGGTATCAGAGCCATAAATCCTACATCGCATCAAATTGAGTGAGTTTCATCACAAAAAAGTAGTATTAATCAGTAACTCAAAGTAGATATGATTTGCAAGTTGTTGAAGCTTCAGTAAGTTAAAATTTCAACATTCGAAGGGTCTCCAATTTTTTTAACGATCATTTAGTAATATCAACCAAATTTGAATTCGAGAAGTTTGTTGAATTATGGAAGAAATTAGTCTCCATATTAGAGCAAGTCACTGTTGAGTAAGATTTTGTTGAAGGAAAGATTCTTTGGCTATAGAATGGAGTCTGCTAAAACATTACAACAAAATTTAGATGATTTTCTCAAAATTTGGCTTCATCTTACAATTATTGGTGAACAATTGGATGGTGAACATCTAATTGTTATACTTTTGAATTCTCAGCCGGAGAGCAATGAAGAGATTAAAACAAACTAGAACACCTCTGAAAAGCACATATCAAAATCAAAAGAGAAAGGAAAAGGAGTGTTTCAACTGTCACAAACTAGGCCATGTGATTAAAGACTGATGAAAGTTGAAATGCAAGAGAAAAAAAAAAAAAAAAAAAAAAAAGAAACTGTTTAGCAAATGTCGATATGAAGTTTATGATTAAACAATGTAGGTTGGCAAACACAAAACTACCTAAGATTTTTAATACAACCGCATATCTCATCAACAAAAGTCCTATTTCTATGCTCTTTAACCTTAAAACTACACAAGAAGTGTGGTCATGAAAGGCACCAATTGGATGTGTAGCATGCATATTCCATATTATATTAAACAAGACAAGTTAGAACATATATCTCCGAAGTGCATCTAGATTCATGGGATATTCGAAGGGAACCAAAGGCTACTAGTGATGACGCCTTCAACTCTGGAAGTGGCTTCAAAACTCTCCAGGATCAGAACCACCATTAGTGAAGAAAGAAGGAAAGGAATGGTGGAGTATGATTAGAGCATTGGATGCAGAAAAGAGAGTTGAGGAGGGTCATGTCTCCAATAGACAACATTTAAACAGTCCCCACCAAAGCAAGCAGAGACAAAGAGCGAAGCCAAGGTACTATCCTCTTAAGATGCCAAAAATTGAAAAATTATTTGCCAAGGAGTATAGGAGTTAAAGATTGCTAATTACACTGAGAGGAAGGAAAAAGAGAAAGGGAAGAAAAGTGTAAAAGGCACTCAAGCCAAGAAGAAGGATAAACAACCCATAGTTCTGTGAGGCAGCCAAGCAAGCTACACATAAAACATCTGTCACACGTTCATCGAATGAAGATACGAAAAGTTGGGAATTGCACACTTGTAGGATGAATAACCAAATGGAGCTTAGCTTAACTTGACATTAATTATAAAATATTGTTTTTGCAAGATGAGAACTACAAGTTAAAGCAGCTTGAGTAACCTTTGAGGAAGAAAACGTTTGGATTTTGAATTAGGGCTAAAATGGTCTTTTCGTTGCCAATTGAAGAACCCCCCAAAAAAGAAGGCATTCTTATTTCTTATGTTAATTAACTTGAGAGAGAGCGTGAGAAGTTTGCTTCGATGGAGGTTTTGCAGTATTGTCTGTCGTCGCCTTCTCCTTCCCGGATGCCATTGAAGATGCAACATTAAACTTCAAATCCACACTTTCAGCAAAAAGCAGCCCCAACCTACTCTTGCTTGCCTGGATTTCTCAGTCGTTGCTTCCGCCGCCGCCGGGAAATCCAAGCGGGACTTCCCTCTCATCGAAATTGATTATCATCCCCCCGGATTCTCTCACTCCGCCGCTCATTTCTCTTCCAATTCCTCTGCGCTTTCCCTTATTTCTCTGATTTTTCTTATGAAAACGCTGACATCTCGCCCTTCAGTGTCAACGGAGGCTATCAGGTCTTTTTTTTTTTTTTTTTTTTTTTTTTTTTTTTATAATTTATGAAGATGGTTATTTAAGCTGAGATTTTAAGTTACAACTTGAAGATTCTCTGTTTTCTTGTTAATTTGCTTCTCTGGTTTGCTTCTCATATGCAGGATTCAGTACTGAACGCAATGGCGTCATTTCTGCGACTGATTTCTTTGCTTTGTCTGCCAATCTTATTTGCTGTCTCAGCCATTGGATCGGTATCTGAGGGTGTAGAAGAAGATTTCTCTGAGGACTTATTGCTTAAACCCTTGCCTGACCGCAAGGTGTTGGCGCATTTTCACTTCCAAAGCACAGCTCCTTCGTCCCGCTCTAACTCCTATGGCCGCCACCACCACCTATTCCCCAAGGCCATTTCTCAGCTGGTACTTTACTCTTTCATTCTTTCCTTTTCCAAATAAATATAAGACCTTAAAAGGGCCGGTGAATTGGGTCAAATGAAAGGCGTTTTCTGGTCTCCTTGACCCGGGGGTGCTTGTGTGGGGACGTGCTATGAACAAACAAGGATGAATTGCCTTGCATTGGGAGCTCTTTACTCTCCCCACATTGAGCGCTGGAAGAAGAAATTGAGAGAGTTCAGGGTTATATTTGTGCGAATTGATGCAAGGGTGTCCATCTGTAGCAGTATTTGAAAAGGGGAAGAAGGATTCCGAAAACAACTTACTTCTTTATTTGGGCAGTGCACTTAGTATTAGCCCTTTTTCTCCTTTGGATCAAGTTTCCAGTAAGAGGAGGTCGTAAGATCTTAATCCTTCAGATATTTTATGCGACGCTGGTAGTTGCTCATTGATCATTTTGGTCTGAATTGGTGTCACCTAGAGAATAATTCACTCCCCCTCTTCATCTCCTTACTGAAGAGAGTTAATGCCAGTTTCGTATAAATACTTAGTTGAGGTGCCATAGGATTAACCAAGCATATGAGGAGTCTCAATCATGATTGAGTGCAAATTTTTCCAAGGTTATGGTAGAACATGTTTTTCCAATCCTGCTACGGGTTTGTGTTGGCTTCTGTGGATAACAAGAACTAGAAGATTTTCTGAATGAGCTGAGAAGGAGATTAATAAGCGTTGAATCTGTAGTTTTCATGTTTTCAAATGAAATGACCTTGATAAGCTTTCTAGTAATTATACCTCTTTGTTGAATAATTCAAATAAAAACTTTTTTTACAAAAATTGACCTCAAAAATGGTTTCCTTGGTGATGTGACACCCCCCCCCCCCCCCCCCCCCCCCCCCCAATATTTTGGTTTTTGCATTAGCTATTCATATTAATACAATTTTTCTTTCATGTTGAAGGAAAAGCTTGATGAACCTGCCTGCCTAATTCTCTTTGCATGAGAAAACCATATTCAGTCTCTCTCTGATTGTTTTTTCTGTCTTTCTTTCCATCAGTTAATTTTTTCCCTTCACATCAATAAGGTTCTATGAACTAATATTTCAAATGGGTGTAATTATACTAGTACTAATGCATGGATTCCTGTCAACTCTTGTTAAGTCAGATGAACTTTGTTGGAGCATTAAAGTATAAATTACTTGTACAGGTTCATAAATATCGAATTAAGGAAATGGAACTGTCTTTCACACAAGGTCGTTGGCGCTATGATCGTTGGGGTGGATTTGATCCAATATCAAGCAGCAATGCAAAGCCTTCGGGAGTTGAGTTGTGGGCTGTTTTTGACGTTCCACCAAATGAGGTTGATGCAACATGGAAAAATTTGACCCATTCACTTTCAGGTCTTTTTTGTGCTTCAATCAACTTCCTGGAGTCTTCAACTTCTTATTCTGCCCCTAAATGGGGCTTTCATCCTGCTTCTGAGAATATGAGGTATGGTACATTGCCTCGTGAGGCTGTTTGCACAGAGAATCTCACACCATGGTTGAAGCTCCTTCCTTGTCGTGACAAATCAGGGCTTTCAGTATTGATGGATCGACCATCTATCTACAAAGGATTTTATCACTCTCAGAGATTGCATTTACTGTCATCTGAATATGATTCAAATGCTGTGGATTCGGCCATTGTACTTGACCAGACACTCACAGTGGTTCTTCAGCCTCACAGTCACAGAGGGACTTTGGGTTATTCAACTGCAACACAATTACAACCAAGCTGGTCTCTCAGCTCAATTTTTGGGAGGAGAGTCACCGGAAAATGTGCTCTCGCCAGATCTAGTAATGTTTACGTTCAGCTTGACAGAGGTCTCATGGCAGAACTGCAAGGCATGCTTGGGGAACAAGAGATGTTTGCAATCATAGGAGCTAGTTCTGAAGGCTCTGGAAGCAACCCTGCTTTTGAGTTGTCAGCTAATCCTGATAGAGTACACATGGAGATAAGCAGCAGGGATGACAAGCACTTATCTGTTCTTTACATGTTTATGGTAGAGGAGAAGTACGATGACTCTGAACCACTTGACTTGAGATTCACATGGAAAATTCCTGTAGCTTGGTCTATTCCACAAGCACCATTACACGTAACCAGGTTTTTACTGGGTAGTGGGAACGAAAGGGGTGCTATTGCCTTACAGCTAAAATCTACAAAACCAAGTGATCGGTTGATGCCTGATACTGTGATTTCAGACAGCTGTAGCTTGCTTGTTAGAGTTTTTCAAGTTGTTCCTTGGTATATAAAGGTGTATTATCATACTCTTCAAGTATTTATCGACGACCAACCCCATACAATTGCCAATGTTGTTGAGAAGATGCAAGTTTCACCTTCTAAAGATAAGGTTTCACCAGGGGTGATGGAGATGCTCCTGAAATTTCCTTGTGGCTTGAAATCAGCTGCTCTAACCATAGAATTTGACAAGGTATGTTTAATCATTTCCCCCAAGTAGTTTGAAATGATGTTAATCTGACTTTTCCTCATTTTGTCTTAAAAGATCTTTGAAAGGTTCAAAACCTAGGAAACATGGAACTCTACCTTGAGTAGGGTGTAGTGTAGGTGTCATTGTTAGACACATATACTAGCATGCCCAGGACACATACCACTACCAGCTACGTGATTTGTAGTGTCCAATCTTTTAATTGGTTTTTTAAGGGAATCTGGGTGTTCTGGAAAAGAATGGAGTATTTTTTCCACGACACATTGAAGACATGCTATATAACTTAGGATGTATGGAGAATGTGTTCTATAGATAAAGTGAAGAAAGATGTTTAGAACTTATAGTTCATTCTCAACTATGAAATAAATAAATCACAAACCATTTTTGGGCCCTCGGTCTTTCCCCTCCTTTTGTAATTTTACATGCATTAACTTTTGAGAAAGTGCTTTTCTTAGCTTTTGGTCTTTTCTCTTTATTGTCCCATTGGATTGTGCATAAAGTAAACTAGTTCTGATAACATCGCAAAAAATCCATTTAAAAATGCTTGCTGCAAGAGTTCAGAATTGTATTAGATATCATCGCCTGGATTCTGTTAGACCCTATACTGTGTGCCTTAAGGCCGTGTGATTCTACCTAAAACCCTAGTAAAATTACATGTCCTACTAATCACTTTTCAATCAACAAATGGTATAAATGAACTTTTCAGGTGTTAAACCGAATTTAAAATGGTAAAATTTTCCATTTAGCAACGTTGTAACATTGTATTGGGGAAAGACATTTAAACTGAAACTCTTGTATTCATTTTTCATCTTTATACTAATTTGTCAATGTGTTGGCTCAATTGGCCCAAACTAACGTGGGAGAGAGTAATAAGGATTTATATCAGCGATCAAGGTATAAGCAAATCTGACTATGGTCCACAACTTAATATGATTCTAATAGAAGAGATTGATTTTGGGATCTTCATTCATTAGAAGTTGGCTTAGATTCTTGAATGCTTGGCTGTTTGTTTATTAATGTTTAAATTACAGTTCTTAACGTGTACTTCACCACTTTTAATGTTTTGGGGCTTGTGTTTTCTTTTATTAGTTAAATTCCAAATTTATGGTTAAATTACTAAGTTCAGTCTCTAATTTTCCAGAGTTATGTTAGATCCTCCAACATTATAAATGTAAATGAAGTGTCTTGTAGGTCCTTTAAATTTTTAATTTTGTGTTGGACACTCTATTGGGCATGTTGGACATGTGTCCATGTGTCTAGACACTTGTCTGAACTCTACGGAGTGTCCGTGCGTCCTCCTCATTGACAAAATAGACAGACTTCATCTCTCCCAATTTAGATAAATGCGATTGGAAAAGGAAAGTTAGGGAGAGGAAGACTGTCTAAACCCCTTCCGTGAGAGTTTGGGGGAGATTTCATAAACTCCTTGCCGTTTGTTTTATTTTGTTTCCTCACCTTTCTTTTTTATTGTAAAAAAAAAAAAAAGAAAGTAAAAGAACATAACTTCTGCATATCTAATAGTCTGTCAAGTGTTAAATTAAGTTTCTGGCTTCCCTTTTTTTTTCTTTCTTGTCTATAATTCTCATTGGATTGGCATAAGGATTGCTTACGTCGCTTCAGTTCTAAATCTTTCCAGCCGGCTGCCTTTTATTAATTGGATATGGAATTTTTCCTCTTTATTAATTTGAAGTCCCATTTCTTGTAGTATTTATTGATTGTAATTACCTTTTGTCCTTCGCTAGTAATCATCTTTAGTTTGTTATTCTAGGAAACTACTAGAATTTTGTTGTTTAGAAATAGACACATTTGTTCCCTTAAACTCCACAGTAGATATAATCGATTCAGCACAATTATTTGTTTAGGTATCCTTTTTGTTGAGCCTGAAGCTTGGGATATTGAACTTAACGATCCCTGTTTCCCTGATGTCTTTTTAGGGTTTCCTACACATTGATGAATATCCACCAGATGCTCATCAGGGACTAGATATACCATCAGCTGTAATAAGTTTTCCAGATTTTTTCGCAAGCACACAGTTTGTAGAAAATAATATCTCGAAATCACCAATCTTGTCGAAATGGCAGGTGATGTTTCCTGTTGCATCTTGGTAGCTACTGTTCTAGTATGTGATATACGCTTTATTTGATTACTAACTCCAGTTATAAATATGCATCCATAATGCAGGGGCAGATTCCCATTCTGTCTTACACAGAAGTATTGCTTGTTCCTTTTACCACTCCTGATTTTAGCATGCCCTATAATGTGATCACTATCACGTGCACTGTGCTCGCATTGTATTTTGGATCTTTGCTCAATGTCCTTCGAAGGCGTGTTGGTGAAGAGGAAAGATTTATGAAGAGCAAAGGTAAAACCAAGATTTTGTAGTCTTAAGTCTTTTCATTTTTCAATAGATGGAATTAACAATGATAAATCCTAAGCAACTAACAACCGAGAATTAAAATGTGAAATTGTTAAAAACTCAATTTTTTTGAAGATATTAATGAATATATCTTAAGATACCAATATCGATGAATATTTTGGGTGGAAATCAAGAAACTTATTATAAAATTATTTCATATAATAAATTAGTCATAGATCTTATTGTTAGTATTTATAGATTTAGTAGTATTTATATTTTTATTGTGGAGACTGTTGTTGACCTATTTAATATTTGATTGATAGTTTTTACAGTTGACCCTTAATATTAATATCAAATATTGAATTGTTGAAATTGAAAATATAAAAATGGCCGTGGATGTTTGATTCTCTGGTAATAATATAAACGATGCACAATCGAAAAATGAAATCCTTCTGTAGAACTTGTTTCACCCCCATCTTGTTCTCTCCGTTCTATATTTGAAAATTATTGAACTTGGTTGTCTCCCTCCTAACCCTTGGATTCATGGTTAAAGTTCTCTTTGAACTCATTTTTTCACTTGTTTTTCTTTCTTGTGGCAGGAACGAATAAGTTTCGTGTTTCGCACCTTGTATCGAAGTCGTTGGCCAGACTTAGAGGAAGACAGTGGGAACCCTCCGAGTCACAATCATCTTCTTCAATCTCCAACTCAAAGTCAAAGCTACTGTTTAAAGTCATTTTGGTAGCTGGGCTTGCTGCCGCTTGGCAATATTATTTTGGATCGGGTATTTAAGAATTCAA
This sequence comes from Citrullus mucosospermus, assembly GCA_030954485.1. Classification (NCBI taxonomy): domain Eukaryota; kingdom Viridiplantae; phylum Streptophyta; class Magnoliopsida; order Cucurbitales; family Cucurbitaceae; genus Citrullus; species Citrullus mucosospermus. The sequence goes on along the minus strand of CM062063.1, from coordinate 8,032,914 downwards.
GTTCTGATGTTCAATGTACCATAGCTGTCAATTAGGTCTTTCTTGGTGTACATTGTGGTTTCGTTTCTAACTATACCCTCAATTTTGTTGGAAGTGTAAATTTACACACTGGTCCGTTTGGATTTAGATCATTTTCCCCCACAAATATGACATTTTCCACATACAAATGTAGGACTTGTTTTGTTATGATAACTACATTATTTATTGGCATTTTAGATCATTAAAAGGGGAAGAGAAAGAGGAGAGATTGGTTTCGTATTGTTTATCCATGGTGATTGTAAATAGGCTATATATGATTTTGCCATAATATGTCCTTTCGTCAATTTCATCTCTAAGCCGTTTTGCAATAGACTTGTGTTTAAAATACAAAAGTATAAAAGTTTGACGAATTTTGGAAGTCATTTAAAAAATATATTTATTTTATTATTATTATTTTTTTTTTTTTTTTTAAAGTTAATCGCCTTACATGGTGAGAATCACCCTAGAACAAAGTAACCATGTCCTTCATATTTACAAACCTCAACAACCAAAAGAAGAAAAAGTTAGGAAAATAGGGGCAACCATGTGTTCATCTACTTCTCTTGCATAAAGCAGAAACAAGTGTTTCTTCTTCTCTAATTCTTTTCATATTACTATTGAAGCTACACGAATATACTGTCCGTTGGGCGACATTAGCTGCGTCGCTTACTCCTCCATCTGTTAACTCGTCGAAACCTGCATTATATTGCAATCATTTGAGCGTCGAGAAGAAAAAAGGAACTGTTTATATATGGAAAAGCCACCATAAAACTAGTCTTGATTAAGTACCTGATTTGGTTTCGTTTAACTTCAATTTCTTGAGTAAGATGACTTCTTCCATGTTTTGTTTTCTTTTGTAACCACTGGAGCTAAATTTGGGTGCTGGAGAACCCATATGTTCGCTTCCTGTATTAGTAGACCAAGCATAAATCAGTTCCTCAAAACTCAGCTAAGCTCTCATGGTTCCCCTTTCTTTTGCTTTCTCAGTCAGCTCAAGCGCATCTCAATTTTTATACTTTAGTTTAGTTATTTGAAACTCTTGAAAATGTTAAAAAATAAATTTAATTCTTGAACATCTAGTTTAGTCTATTTTCTAGAGTTTCAAATAACTATTTTAAACCCTACTGCACATGTTATAAGAATTCAATTCAGAAAATAAGCCAAAAATTAAACACAGATGAAAATCATTCCAATTAATTTTCTTCCATGCAATATTGAAGATTTTACCTAAGTTCATATACTTCATCTTTTTGTTCTTGACCAAATTGCTTTCTGGTTTTATCCTTCTAACATTAACATTGTCATCTTCTTCATCAGCCTCGCAACAATCTCCACCTACAGTTTCCTGAGCGTCATGAGCTCCTAAGGAGAGAAACAAAAAGAAAAAACAAACCACAACCTAATAAACAAATTGTTTTTTTTTAAAAAAAAAGACACCTAATATTCAGTTTCAGCTTCCTCAAGATGCAAACAGAAAACCAAAACCCTAAAAACACAGAGTCGTCGACGATGATAAAACTAAAACCAAAACAAACGCCAAAGGAAGAAGAGAAGGAAGAGAACTCACTCTTGACGCCAATTTTAGAGAGCTTTCCATCAACAACAAGAGCATCGAGGTCGGCGCTCCCGATTGGGAGGCGTTTAGCAGAGAAGAAAGAGAGAAGAGACTTCCAAGTGACAGAGGAGACGAGATCGAGGCCGCGGCTGAGGAAGTGGCCATTGAGCTTCAGCGAGGAGGGTTCGAGGCCGAAAATGGTGGCTATGGAGCCGATATCGATGCGATGGTCGTCGGAAGCGAGGAATGGAGCAATGGTGGAGAGTGAAGGGCAAAATAGATGGATAGTTCTGAGTTTTTGAGCTGTCTTCTCCATCGAAATCTGAAGCTCGAAATGAAGAATTTCATTTTCATCTTTTTTGTATAGCGATGGGGACGGACTGTGTCGCGGATTTGCTTCCGAATAGTCTCTGGAAGTGTCTCGGACTCTCGGGCCTTTGTGGAGAGTAGACACATAGGCATAGTTCACTTATTTTATTGATTTAAATACTACTTTACTTCTTACATTTATACTTTTGTTCCTAATCTTTTCAATTTTGGTTCTCTATATTTACAATAGATTATGTTTAACTATTTTTTGGTTCTTTTATTTTCATTTTTATTTATTTTTAAACTATCAAAATTATCAATTTTTGAAAGTTTAAGAACCAAAATGAACTAAATTTTGAAGTACACAAGCTAAAATAAACATTTTAGAAGTATGAGGACCAAAGTTAAAAGAACCAAGATAAACATTTTAAAATTATAAGAACCAAAAGGAAACAACACCAAAAGTGCAGAAAGTGGTTCAAATTTATTATTTTTTTTCTATTTATTTTCTTATGAAAATTACCTTTTCTTAGTCTCCAAATTTTTTAAGAATATATATCTTTGGTCTCTAAGTTTTTAAAATGTAATTTTTTTAGTTTGCAAATTTTAGAAAATAAGTTTCCTCAAAGAATTATTATTTTAAATAATTATTTGACATCTTAAACTAGAAAATTAATTTTAAAAATTTATCTCTTCTCTTTAAAATTATATTTTATAAAACATCTTTCTAATTTTAAATTTCATATAATAATTTTAGGCTTTTTAAAAAAACACTCCAAAGACATTTTAAACTTATTCTTTAAAATTAAGGGAATAAAAATGTACATTTTGAAAATTCAGAGACCAAATGCACATATTTTTTAAATTTCAAGGAAAAATGGTATATTTTAAAAGTCATGGACCAAACACACGCATTCTTCAAAACATAGAGTCTAAAAATGTAATTTATCCTATTTTCTTTTAGATCAAGTCTACTTTATTCTCAAACTTTTCTATTTTAATCTAGTCTATAAACATTTAGATATCTAGATTTAATCTCTACACTTTTAATAATGGAAAATTATCTTAAATGATAAAATTGTTGAAATATGTACAAATAATAGCAAAATATCATAGTTTTTATGATAGAGCACAATAGGTCGCGATAGACTACAAATCTATAGTAGATTGACAGTAAAATTTTGGTGTATTTGCAAATATTTTGATTCATTTTCTTAACTTTAAAAATAGTTCTTTAATAATTTTGGGAGAAAATTGTAATGGATAATAAAAAAAATTAAATAAGGATATTTCTAAATCTAGTAATGGTTTTTTTTAATTGCAAATATAGCAGAAACTTTAAATCTCATTATTGTTTATTTATTATTCTCATTTTACCCTATTTTGGTATCCATGGGTACGGATAATATACTATGATCATTGTACTTGTCATCCTAGAAGTGGTTTTTGTTTGTTGTTTCGTCTTGATATGAAATTATTTTCATTTGATAATTTGATTTTGATGGTCTAGTTTAGATTTTGGTGTTAGTTTATATATATATATATATATATATATATATATATATTTATTTATTTATTGTATTTAAATCTTAATTGCACTAATTGTGTCAGCTATTATTTCAAATACTCAGTCAATTCTTTCTTTCAAAATTTTGATATGATTTTGATGGCATATAAGTTACATTTAATTTGGTATATATCAATTGTATGATGTATATCGGTTGATTGATTGATAAACCATATTTAGAGATAAAGAAAAGCATTGTTGATATGTCAAATATGAAGTATATCTTTCATAATGATATACTTAAAGTATAACATTTGATGTTTCAATTTTAAATTGGTATTAATTCAAAATGTATTTCAGACCATTAGTGTATCAATAGTATATCATTATTTGTTTGAAATGCAATACTAAGTAATACATTGATGTATCACTGTTTATCGATACTTATTTGGAATTCATTTAAAATTAATCGTGGTGTACCAATAATATATTAATATTCATTAAAAATTTGTTTCAAGTATATCATTGATATATCAGTAGTATATCAACACTCATTATAAATTCATTTCAAGTCTAACATTGATGCATCAAATGGTAGATCAATTACATTCCTTATAAATTAAATTTCAAGTATAATACTAGTGTGTTAGTAGTATATCTATGTCAATTCAAAATTCATTTCTAGTACATCATTGTTGTTTCATTATTATATTAGTACTTCTTAAAAATACATGTGTTCTATACATCGATAGTAGATAACCCTTCATTCAAAATTCAATTTAAATATAGCATTGGTGTATCAATAGTTTATCAATATATATACAAAATAGTTACCAATGGGAAGAATTGACCCATTGTAAGTTGATGATGATGTACTAGAAAATTAATACTCTAAAATAAATGAATAAGGATTCAAATTAAGTTCATGAATGATCACTCTTTGACTAATAAATTTGATATATCAATTGTATAACTGAACGATCTACTAAATATAAAGGTTGGAGCCCATCACTTCCTTTAACTTTTCTTATGTGGGACAACCAATTCTTCAAATATTTTGCCAAAACTCAATCGTAGTTCCTAACAATGGGTCCCTAGCCGATAAACATTCATATATCTAAATATAAAATTGAAAGGTAGGGTAATAATAAACACAAGGGTTCAATATTATGTAGTTCTAACAATAGACAGTTAATTAAAGAAACATGTCAAATTAATTAATAGATTTAAGTATATATGAGCTGATACAGAATAGAACATTTAGTGATATATTAAATACATTTAAAGTTAAAAGGGAGTATTAAATACACTCAATTAAAATTTAAGAAACTCATTAAGGAAATAACTTGAAGATGGATGTAAATTGGTAAGGTTCATGTATTTTAAGATGTGTTTGGAGTATAATTTTAAGTGTTTAGTTTAACAAAATAAGCTATTTGAAAAGAAATACAAGCAAAGTGAATTTCGAAAGTTATTAATATTTTTGTTTTAAACAATTCTTATCAAAAATGTTTAAATAAAAATAAAATTTTGAAAATATTTATTTTTTTAAGTTAATTCAAACAAGTGTTTACACGTAGAACCAAATTCTATACGATAATTTGGAGTGGAACCACAAAAGAAGGAAATATATACATGTCAATTTTGTTTGAATTATACTTTAGATAATAAATAAAAGCCAAAACTATATGTTCATGTCACCACAAGGCGAAGAAGACCTTTGCTATTGACCTAGGCGTCGTTTTCTTTCTTCTTTGTGAGAAGATGTTACAAATTTTTAGGCATACGCTTGCAAAGGGGTAGTGGATGACGTTGTTTTGTTCTGTAGTTGTTGCTTGTTGTTTTTGAAAAATATTATTTAAAAAGAAAAAAAAGACTAAAGATGGAATTAAAGATGATTACTGTAATATTAACCTTCAATATGAAAATAAGCAAAAACACACAAAAAATGGCAAATTCCATTATTGGTGCAGCTTCTGTGTTGTTCTACCTTTCGTCCTTCCACTTCTCTTCTCCAATGCCATGATGTCCATGCATGCAGCTTCCTCAAACGACGTCGTTTCCACCATCTGCCAAAGAACTAGAAACCCTCGTTTTTGCTCCAACCTCTTGAAATCTGCTGCCAAGGCTACTGAAGGTGACTACAATGGCGTTAACATTCAGGCTTCCGGAGCCATGACGGAGGTGGACGATTGTCGATCAGGATAACTTCACACACCCGCCAGTGGACCGGACGACGGTGTCTAAAAACGCTAAGGCTCTGGAAGATATTTGTAGTTTAAGGCCCTTTTCTTATACCTTTTCTTGATTTCATACTGCAAAGTTATTCTGTATTTGGAATACCCTGTATAAATAAAAATGTTTGTTCATTTGAATCCTATGAATCTACTTACTTTTATATATATATATATATATTTTAGGATAATATACATTTTAAGTGTTGACTTCAATTGACTAACGATGTTTAATTAAATTAACCCAAAACATTTATTTGTCATATAGATTAGTTACCTACGAGGATAGCTTTCAAGTTTGAGAGACAATTATTTAATATATACTATTTTAAACTATGAAAAAAAAAAGTGGTTGTCAAATAAACTAATAGGATATTAATCCTAGTTATGTGGAATCCATGACCTCTTAACCTTTTAACTTTTTTTATTTTTTATGTTTTCACTACTACTAGACCAACTTGTAGTATATCAATGTCAATTCAAAATTCATTTCAATTACAACATTATGGTATCATTATTATATTAGTACTTCTTAGAAATAATATGTTTTAGTATATCAATATTAGATAACCCCGGTTCAAAATTAGTTTATCAACATACATTCAAAATATTTACCAACAATTTAAATTGAAATTGTAAGTTGATGATGATATACTAGAAGATTAATACTTTAAAACAAATGAAAAATGATTCAAATTAATTTCATGAATAATAATGAGCGCATGATCACTTATTAAATAATAAATTTGGTATCATGAATGAGTAAATTTAATATATCAATTGCATATCTAACCGAACTACTAAATATAAAATATACAGGTTGATTGACTCATACAAAAAACATAAATTACATCAAAAAGCGTAAAAGTAGAATAATAAATTAAAAAGAAAAAAAACGGAAATCAGATCTAATATTTCTCTTGTTATACTTAAATACTTTAGAAAATTATCATTGCTACATTTACAATTTTTATACTGTGTGTGTGTGTTTTTTTTTTTTTTCTATTTATGCAACTACCCTATTTGTTTTTTTCTTTTTTCTTTTTTTTTTGTTTCTTTTTGTGTTTTAAATTCAAATGGAAAATCTATATATTTTATTTTCTTTGAATTTGTAGTTATTTTCTATATTTTAATGTGGTAGTTGTTGGAAAAACCCTCTAACTACTATCAGAAAGAATTGAAAAAATTAAAAGAAAACAAGAAAACTAAAACACAAAAAATTTCCAGAAATGGGCAAATTGCACAAACCACCCTTGAAGTATGGTAGTAGTTGCAATTACGCTCTCAAACTTTCAATTGTAAAAATTAGGCTCTCACACTTCTAAAATATTAAAATTGGAGCATCAAATTTACAATAATTTAGAATTTGGGCCCCAAATGATAAAAATTGAACCTTTAAACTTATACAATTGTTATAATTTCTACAACACTATGTAAGTTTGATGGTTCAATTGTAACACTTTTATAAGTTTGAGGGCTCAATTTTACAATTAAAAGTTTAAGTGTATAATTGCAACTACCACCATACTTGGATGGTTTTTGCTTTAGGGGTGATTTTGCAAGTTGCATAAAAGAAATCCTTCTCTCCCCGATCCCAATAACAAAAGCACCCTCTCAAAATTACCTTTTTGTACCACTCATACAATTTTTTCTACTCTCAAGCTAGAGAACACAAAAGGAAATTTAAGTAAAGTTAGCATATCCAAGTCTAAAGTGTTTATAATTGGGATAATTTGAAATCAAAGATATATAGGCTTCCTTTATAATGGTTAGAGTCCATTACTTCCTTTAACCTTTCTGATGTGGGACAACCAACTCTTCAAATATTTTGCAAAAACCCAATCATAGTTTCTAGCAATGGGTCCTTCATCTGAAAATATTCATACATCCGTTAAATAAAAAATTGAAAGATAGGGTACTTGTAAACAAAAAGACTCAACATTGTAGTTCTAATAATAGATTGTTAACTAAAGAAACATGTCAAATTAATTAATAGATTATATATGAGATACAAAATTAAATACATTCAAAGTTAAGAGGTTATTAAATACACACAATCAAAGTTAAGAAAGTGATTAAGGAAATTAATAACTTGAAGGTGGATCTAAATGCTAGGTTCATGCACCTTATATGTGCAACCAAATTCTCAAGGAGCTTTGAACTATGGTCTTAAAAAAAAAGAAATATATGTCAATTATTGATAGCATTAAAAAATGTGTTATCTTGCTCTACTTAATTCGAGGTCAATTTTAAGTTTTATGTATTCATTTAGTGATTTTATAGGTATCGAACACTTAAGAGGTAGATCTAGGCGTTAGAGTTGAAATAGAGTTAAAAAGAACAAAAAAAAAAAAGAAACTTAAATGGGAAAAGAAGGAATCAAAACTACAGCATTGCCACTGGGGCACGACACAATGTGCTACCATGTGCCACAATAGACAATATTTCTTGAGAGCAAAGAAGCATTGAGCGTTGCAGTGTTGTCTCCTAGCATCGTGGTGCTCCGTACTTCGATGCAATCGATACGTGTCGCAGCACTATCTTGGCGCTACGGCAATGCGCTGCCACCTAAGAGCATTTAAGGGCTCTGTTTTCATAAATAAAATTTTAGCTACCTAGGTTAAACCTATTTGATACCAGCCGGTTTTCTGATCTTTTCTTTAGTCTTTGAATGTACCCAAACTATTCCTCTTGATCATCATGAATATTATAGGTTAAAGAGGTAATTCTAGCTTAGGTATTGAGTACATTTCCCCATGATTATCCTTTGAGTGTTTAATCACTTTACTATAATTTTATATATTGTCTTTGGATTCCTTCTCTTGTTCATGAAGGATTTTGATTGTGTTTTCTCATAAATGTTTGACGAACTAATCGAGGATATATAATTGGTAGCTAAAGATTAATTTGCAATATGTATCATATAATTGTATTTTTCATCTATAAGAAATAAATGGTTAGATAGACTTTTGATTTGTTGTCTATAACGAAGAGTATTACTCTATCAACTAAGGAAAGAATCGTGATGAGCTTTTAATTAGGCTTTTCCTATTAGATATTCAACTTAAGCAATTCCCTAAATCTTAAATGCAATTAGTTGAATTAATTAGGATCCATATCATCTAATTCAATTGGCTAATTAGGTAATTCATACTTTCGCCTAGCTCCTCTAGGAGAATTGGCTAACCTAGACAATATAGAAATTAACCTGATGAATCTAGCTATGATCAAGTTACCATTTGAGAAATAACTCAAAAGCCTAAGCTATATGTTTAAATCATATGAGTTTCATCTATTTATTTACTGTTATGAGCATTTTACTTCTTCTTGCAATCAACTCAATCTCAACCCTCCTTGGGTTGTAAACATTCTAATTGAAAAACATGGTGATTCCTTATGGATTCGACCCGTAATACGACTACTACGTCTAAGGAAGGAACGAAATCACATTTGACCAAGAATTGTTGGTTACAAACTCTTAGCCGATCAATTATCTTGAGTAATGCTTTAGATAATACAAAAAGACTAAAACAATATGTTCATGTCACCAGGAGGCGAAGACATTGCTATTGACTTAGGCGTAGTTTCTTTCTTCTTTGTGAGGCGATGATGTAATTTTTTCAGCACACACGTACGCTTGCAAAACGGGTAGTGCATGAATTTTCCTCTTCGTTACATTTCACTCCTTATCCTGTGTTTTATGTTTGTGTCTGTAAACGCTGTTTTGTTATGTGTTTGTTGTTTGTTGTTTTCTAAAAATATAAGAACTAAAAATGTTAGATATGGAATTACAGGTGAGATTTTATGAATAATGGCAACACATTAACTACATCAGTTATCATTCTCATCCTAACTTGGAAACAAATCCCACATTCATCCTCCCAAATTTCACCAAATATTATATATATATATATATACACATATTAACCCTCAATAAGAAAATGAGCAAAAACACACAAAAATGGAAAAACCCATTATTCTTGCAGTTTCATCTCTTCTACCTTTCGTCTTTTCACTTCTCTTCTCCAATGCCATCATTTCTATACATGCAGCTTCTTCAAACGACGCTGTTTCTACCATATGTCAAAGAACTAGAAACCATCCTTTTTGCTCCAACCTCTTGAAATCAGCTGCCACCACAGACTTGAAAGCATTGGCCACTTTCACCCTCAACCTCGCCCGCACCAAGGCTACAGAAGGTCGTGCCCTCGCCCAGTCCTTGGCGTCGAAGACAGCTAATCCGAAGCTTAAGGAGCGCTACAGCTCTTGTGCCGAACACTACGATGACGCAGCTGGAGACATCGACGATGCGAAGTTCTACTTGGCCAAGGGTGACTACAATGGCGTTAACATTCAGGCTTCTGGAGCTATGACAGAGGTCGACGATTGTCAGGAAAACTTCACGCAGCCGCCGGTGGACCGGACGGGTGTGTCTAAAAACGCCAAGGCTTTGGAAGATATTTGTAGTATTATATTGGTTATAGCTAATCTTCTCCTTGGGCGTGTCTAAAGGCCTTTTTCTTGATTTTGTTCTTCAAAGTTACTCTGTATTTGGAATGCCATGTAAACGAATAAAAGGCCTGTTGATTTGAATCCTATAAATTTACATTTGTTTTTATGTTTTTATTTTTTTTTTTTTCCTCCTTTTGTAATTTTAAGATTTTATTAACACTATTTTAGGACAAAATACAGATCAGTTACCTAAAATGATAGTTTCAAGTATAAGGGACGATTATTTATTATAATGCTATTTTAAACAATGAAAAGAGAGAATGAGTATTAAAAAGACAATTTAATCATAATAATAATTTTAAAAAATTACAAGAGAAAAAGGAAAAGAAAAGTACTAATCCTTAGATCTGTAAAAGGTATCCTCTACATTTGGAATATTTTTTTTCCATATTTAGAGAACATGATTACAGGAACACCACATTTGGAATAAAGTAAAAAATAATAATAAGAAATAAATAAACATCTAAACTTGCTACTTTAGGTCAAAAATATCTTTGAACCATAAAAATTTAAAAAATGCACTTAAACTATAAAAAAAAAAAAAAAAAAAAATTCAAAAATACTTTTATAATTTGTTTTGGATGAAAATTGATATTGTTTTGTGTCAAAAATATTCCAAAACTTCTAAATATTACAAAAATATCCTTAAACTTAGAAAAAGAAAGTTGAAAAATACTATAGGTTATAAACACGATAACTATTAATACTTTCTTACTTGTCTATTTTTCCTCTTCCCCACCCCCCCCCACCCCCCCAAAATCCTCCTAATTTTTTTTTTAATGGTTTGACATGGTTTATTTCAAATAAATAAAAATGTCCACTTCATTTAAGGTAATTGATAACTTGTAGAAATGCAAGTTATTATATTCACTATTTGGAATAATTAAAATAAGTTTAGGGCTAAACACATGATTTTGGCTGTTGAATTGTGTAATATGTATTACCATGCGTTGGTATCATTTACAAAAGAATATACGAGAAAAGAAGTAAAAACTCATGTGTCAAGCTCATGCGTTGAGAAGAAAAAGCATATACAAATGCCTAGGAAGTAGCTGTCGGTAGCTGTCATGTCAGTATACGAATGGATTACACGTTATCAGAACATGGCAGAACCAATGTGTTTACGGTGTGAAAAGTCTGCGCAATAGGGCATGCAAATTAATGTGGTGTCAAATCATAATGAGTTCACTTTTTTGACACCTATAAATAGCCCAAAGATTCTCAATTCAAAAGATGAGTGAAACGAGTTCAAGAGGCGAAAGCTCTACACAAATTCTCCCTCACCATAACCAGCCTCCATTTCAAGCTCTTCTATGAGAGGGATTCTAAGAATTTTTAGAGTTATCTCCCAATGAGTGAAAACCTTCCTCCTATGTCATTTATGTATCAGATAGCAACCATCTCAAGCCTCCATGAAGAAAAACATTGTCAGTGGTGACTTGACGTATTCCATTTATGTTTTTTCTTCATTTCTCTCCTTCTTACTTATGCTTTGTTAATGACATTCGAGAGAATGGTTTATTTACTTAATATAAGTTTGATTTACGATTATCTTCCACTCATTTTCATATTTAATACTTTACACCATGTTGCTTGTATGTTGAATGAGTTAGATGTTAGAAGTTAGTTTTTCTTAAGCAATACTAAGTATATTTACATCTTAATTAATGTATATCATTAGCTTGCATAGGTTTGTCGGACAAACAACTTTAAACAAGCACGACTGTCTCACTTGAGAGAGTAAATGGTTAATCTTTAGCATTAATCAAGACTAAATGAGTTTTAGAGACGTAGTTCATCTTTTGTCAAAACAAACTTACCATGCGTCCTAGAGATAAGATTAATGTGGCGTCGAAACATCGAAAGGTGGATTCTCAAACCCAAAGTTTGTAGGTATGTAAATACACTTAAATATGCTTAAGTAACGACTAGCTGCTGCGTTAACTCTATTGTATCGCATGGTTCCATTATCATTCTCAACGCATGCTATCTGACTGTAAATGACATTTGACTAACATTCTCCGCATCCACCTCACCATGTTAATTGTAGAGAATTGTATTTATTTTTTATGTATAGACTTAGACGCATAAACTCCTTTAACATAATATTTGTACAGTCACCGCATAGACTATGTATTTAGTCTCAACGCCTAATTTATCACAAATCCTTGTGTTCGACCCTAGACTCACCAGGAAACCTATAGAAGCTTATACTTGGGTTTTTATAGGAAAATTTGCTGACTAATGAATATATTTTAGTAATTCTCGACGCATACTTTATATTAAAATTATAACACCTAAAAGAAGGCAACAATAATTATGACAATGAGAAAGAGAATATGGAAGCACAAAATGATCCTAGGACTCAAGTCTTTTAACAAAATTATACAGTAGTTGAGTGTGTGTTAATGGTCAAATACATTTTTTTTTTCTTTTTTGTATTTGGCTATTTGTCATTTTGGTATATTTTAAGGGGAAATTTTAATTTGGGGATTTTGTGAAATTTTATGTTTTAATTTAAAGTTTTGGTTTCTATTTTGGTTGCCTGGGTGTACAATTGAACAAATAGAAGAACAATGAGAGTATATCTATATGAGAAAAAATGAAAATATCTATAAAAATTTGTTTTAGAATTGGTTCTTTTCGAATTCAATAAAACTTAAAAACAAATTGATTATTATACTAATAGTAGGAGCTTTCTTTTTTTACTTTTTTTTTTCTTTTTTACATTTTAGAGTTATTTTTTGCAACAAGGTATTAACAATTTTTGTTCATATATACTAACAGTAAGATTTTTTTTATTTTTTATTTTTTATTTTTAAGTTTAAGGGTATTTTTGAAACTTTTGAAAGTTCAAAGATATTTTTTAAACAAAACACCAACGATTTCTATCTAAAACTAATTGTAAATATATTTTTTGAACTCATGCAATCGTTCTCAAGCACACTACTCAATGAAGAAATGCCCAATTAAGTATTATAAACTATATATTGATTAAGAATTGCATCCTAATTAAACTAAGTGCCAACTAATTTGAGAATATAATGCATTCTAAATCAATTAAACACGACATTAAGTGTCACATATGCGTGTCGTATATCAATAATACATGCATGTCAATGATGGTTACATGCATAAGCATTATTTTTCTACCGTTCAATAAGCAGGTGAGAAGAGACAAAGTGCACCAACGTGTCGATTTTTTTTTTTTTTTTTTTTTAGCAATTATTATGATTCCATTCTCCACTATAAAGAACAACTATGAGAAGTTTAACCATGCTTTTTAAATTACTACAAAAAGACTAGAAAAGGGGGAAACATTATGCAAGTTAATTATAACAATGACAAACTCTACTTGATAGAATCAAGTGTCACGTAACGTAGTCTATCAGTGCTTAACTGGTGTTAGTTTGTGATATTGGTCTTTTACTCATATGTTGTGTTCTATCATCAATAGAATGATATTCATTTATGATAATTGAAGGAAATATCATTTTATCAGCGACAAACTTAGAGTCTATCACTGATATGGTAAGTCAATTAGAAGCAAGGATAAAAATCAATCACGAAGACATTTATATAATAAGTCAATAAGTATCAACAATAGAAGTATATCAATCATAGAGCAACGATTGTAGTTCGGATGCAAGTTACACTGGCAATAGTTGGATGGAGAGAGGCAAAACGATAACACACATTGAGATATTTTCGAAGGTAGGGAGGAGAAGAGGGAAGTGAGGGAGTCCACCTCATAAAAAAAATATTATTAAATTATTAACATTTACCAACCTAAGTAACACTTGGTAATCAAATTGTCACGTTATTTTACTGTTATCGGTTAAAATAACTCATAACCTTAAAATGAAAAAAATAAAAAAAACATTTTCCAAATTTTATTGACCCAAAAAAATAAAATTGTTACATGTGAAACTTTTTAATACTCAAATAAATAAATCACAAGTTTATATTTCCCCTTTGGAATGGGAAAAGTTTATTTTGCCCTTGTGTATAGTATAAAGTATAAGTTGGAATTAATGTTTGATTTGAGTGTGAAATGAATAAATGGGTTAAAAAGGCAAGAGATAATAGATACGAATTGAACTGCAATTCATTGGAAGACAAAAAGTTGGATTTTGCATTCGCAACGAAGGAAAACACAAAAAACAACAAAGAGAAAGAGCTTTCTTTGCGACCCCAAAACTGCAGTTCCCCCCGCGCTCTCTTCTCTCACTCCCTTTCGATTTCTTCAGCTTTCAATTCATTTTTGAAATCTGTACGAGCACACCTGCTTCAGATTTTGCTTTCGAACAGGATTTAGGGTTAGGGTTCACTTCTTTGTCTCTCCTTGTAGTTCTAACCATGTATGCCGATCGATTGGAGGCCGATTACCATAGGTCTATAAAGGACCGGCTCAATGGAAACTCTTCTGACCTTTCTGCCCGTCGGCGGCCGATTACTGGGAAGAGGTTCGTTGTCTTTTTTCCCATTTGGTTGGAATTTTTTTTTTTTTTTTTTTTTTTTTTTTTTTTTTTTTTTTTTTGCTGTGGTTTGTGTTATTCGCAAGTTTTACTACTCTGGTGGAATTGAGAGCTAAGACATTTTGGTAGTGGTTTTTCTCTGCGGTTGAACTTGTTGGGTTTTGCGATTTTACTTAAGAGTGAAGGTGTTGCTGGTTCTTCTCGTTCGAGTTGTTTTTGGAATCTTGTAGATTTGTATGTCTTTAGAGTACCTCGAGCTGTTGCCACTTCCATGGAATGCAGATTGTTTGGTTACATTAGGTCATCACTCATCTTTAGTGGATCAATTGTGGTTGTGGTTGTGTTATTTTGGCTTCATCATTTTGGGCCGTTTTTTGGTTTAAGTTTTGTTTTCTATCCAAGCAGAAGTTCGAAGATTATGCTAAAGCTTTGTCACACATTCGTTATATATAGGTTTAATGTGTAATTGGAATTTATGGTCGATGCATTTGTCACATATCTTGAGATGGATATGGTTTTTATGCTTATCTGGTGCTACTATAGGGTGTAAGTGGCTCAGTTTGCTTTGTTTCTGGTTGAAAACTGAGATATTCAGGGTTTTAACTTATATATAATTGAATTAACCAGCACTTATTAACCATATCAATTGCGCTGACTTGGTTTATTTGATTTTGTTTTTTCAGTTTTAAATTTACCCCTTGACTTCTATGGGAACTTTCCTCTAATAGTTTCTTATAGCTTCCCAGCATCTCAATGAAAGTCTCATTTTCCGTCCAAAGAAATAGCAACCTCCAAGATCATGTCATACATTATTACACATTCTTTTCATTTGATGTTAGATTGAACTTACCATCCTGGAAACTAATTTGATTGATGCATGCATAGATTATTTTTTTTAGTGTATGAAGAATAAGATTGTTCAAACTTTTCAGATATTTGGTGCTTATGTGTGAACTTTCTTTCATAGTTTTTTAAATGCATGTTTTCTTGTTGTTTTCATTTTCAAAAGTAAGATGGCAATATAATGAACTTTCTTTTTAAGTTTGGGCTTTTGGTTTTCTGAAGTTTGTTTTATTAACTTTGGTGACAGCCATCAATACTGCATCCCTTTATCATGAGAGTATTTGATTCTCTTGTTAGCTACACACAGTCAATCTATATGTTATTATTTGTTGAGTCTTCCGTATTCATTATATTATGCCCATACCATATGCATTCCAGGCAGAGACAAGATGACAAGTGGGAGCATGATCTCTATGATGATGATGAACCACAAACTTCAAGTATGGATTGGTTGTAATTGTATTGCACCTCTAAACCTTTCTTTTGTTAGATGGTTCCAATTCACCTTCTTTGCTCTTGACTATGTTCTAATGGCTTTAAAGATCGCAGAGTTGGTGCTCGAGATCTTCGCTTGAAGCTCCAAAAGAAAAGTCAACAGCAAACTGGAAGTGCATCTTTTTCAGGAGTGCGGGACCTACGTGAAAAGTTGTCTGGCGCAATGAAGCCACAAGCTGCAAATAATGATCCACCAAAACCAAAATTGGAAGTTACAAAAATACCCCGAAAAAATGATACTGTCGAAGCTCATCCTTCAACCACTCAAAAAGTTGTAGCCAAACCTGCTACTAGGAAAAAGTCTGCTCAGAAGGCAAGAAATTTACATTTCTTTTTATGTCATTTTTATTTTTTTGTTTTTTTTATTAGAAAAATATGCATTTTGCTAAACACATTATGGAGGTTGGAGAATTTGGCGTACAATTTTCTTTTTTTTTCTTTTTGCTCTGGGGAAAACTCTCTTATATGAGAACCTAAAATTTTTTGTTGTTGACAATGGTTGGGAGGACTTCTGGAAGTTATTTGTTTAAATAAACCCTTTCCTCAACAATGGGAACTTGAGGGGTAGTTTTGGCCATGAGAGGTCTTAGGCAAGGAGGCCCTTTATCCCCCGCTTTGTTCCTTGTGGTGGATGTACTTTGCATAATTGTGACTACATGTGTTGATGGGAGATCATTAAGAGGTTGATCACATTGGGGGTTGTTAGCCAAATGACTTTGGTGTGAAGATCATTGGGTGGGGGATATACCTCTCTACTATATGTTTCCTCATCTTTATCATTTATCTTCCCTTAAAATCCGGTTGGTGTCTAATTTTTTTGTTTGGAGGAAGAGCTCTTGTTCCTTTTGATTCAAGTTTCGTTGTTCTTTATCTGGTAGGGAAGTGGCGAATGTGGTCTATCTTTTGTCTTTGCCTTAGGAGTATAACTTTAGGCGTGGGAGAAGGGATTGGCAAGTACCAAACCTTCGGATGGATTCTTGTGTAAATCTTTCTTTTTCTTTTCCCCCGCAGTTTGATTGGGCCTTCTCCCGTAGGTGAGTCAGTCATTTTTGTTCTTTGAAAGATTAAGCTTTCGAAGAAAGTGAAATTTTTTACTTGGCAAGTTTTACATGGTTGCGCTAGCTTGATGGATTGGCTTGTGAGGAATTTGCCTTCATTAGCTAGGTTGTTTTGGTTGTATTCTTTGTTGAAAGGTGGAGGGAGACTTGAGACCATATTCTCTAGAGATGTGAGTTGCGAGTTCCATTTGGGACTACTTCCTTTAGACGTTTAGTTTCTTGCTAGCTTAGCACAAGGACACAAGTGTTGTGATTGAGGAGTTTTTCCTCTAGTGCATCCGCCCTAAGAAGCACGGGTACAGATATGACAACATGCCATATTTAAAATATCTAGGACACGACACAACAAGGACATATTTATTAAAATATACATTTTTAAAAATATATATCATTTTCATACCAAAATAAAATTCAAAGTAAATGGGTTGATGCATTTATATGTCTAAAAGACCTAGCTTGATTATTCACACTCAAAAGTTATTATCATTATCATATATGTGTCTTTTTACTTAACAAGTGTTCAATGCATGTTTAACACATTTGTTGCACTAATAAGTGTCTGATATGTGTCCAACAGACACGCTAGCCAAACTAAAGTGTTCGTGCTTCTTAGCATCGGCCCTTCATGAGAAGGATTGCTTTTTATGGATTGTCAGGATGTGCACAATTATATGGGTTCTTTGGAGGGAGCAGAATAACAGGGTGTTTAGAGGGATGGAGAGGGATCCTAGTGATGTTTGGTCTCTTGTTAGATTGTATGTTTCCCTTAGACTTTGATTTCGAAGATCTTTTGTAAACTATTGGTCTCTTGTTAGTTGTACTTTATTTTAATAAGTTGTCAAAACCTTACTATTTAGTTAGTTTACAGCTGTCCAAATTAGTTAGTTCAACCTATTTAAAAAGGTTACTAACTTCATTAATGAGATATCTAGTATTTTCTTTGGATTTGTGAGTTCTCTTTCTTTTTTACTTCACCAATTGGTATTAGAGCTTGATCCACACTCGATTTTTTTTTTCAATTGGATCCTTGCAACACAACAATGGACGCAAAAGCCCCAACACTTGCAGTTGGTGGAAGCATTTGTTGAAGAACTTTGAAAGGGGTTCTTGGAGATGCAACAATCTTTGACCCAAATAACTGATTTTATAACTCAAGTTAACATCCAACCGATTGGAGAAAACCCACAAAGGAATTGAGCTTTACGAAATCCTCCATCAAGGCACCCTCCAACAAGAAATCAAGAGCAGCAAACTCTTCAAGTTTTGCCTCCAATAAACCAGGCTAAATACACAACAATCAACGTTTTGAAAACCATTTTCCTGGTTTTATGGTGGATGACTCAGGATCTTCAAAGGAGGATTATGTACAGCATGTTGTGGATAGATATAGAGTTCCAAGAAGATGAGATTTTGGGGCATATGACCAAGAAGAGCTAGAAGTACGAATGAAGGTGAACCTTCCTACATTCAATGGTTGAATGGATGTAGAAAAATTCTTGGACTGGATGAAAAATGTAGAGAACTTTTTCAAGTATGCCAACACACCCAAGCACAAAAAGGTACAAATTGTAGCTTTTAAATTACAAGGAGGGGCAAGTGCTTGGTGGACGCCAGGCGACTTGTAGCCTTTAAATTCGTCTATTTCATTATGAGTACTCTCTCTCTCACTTCATCACCAGGCGAGCGCCTATAGCAAAAGATGAGACGATCTGGGGTCCATGTGCCTTGAAGACTACCAAGGCGAGCAGCTTCAATTAGGTGCTTGCCTGGTAGCACCTTGTGTGGCCTTCACCATGGGTGATGGCCCTCGTCTGATGCATCTACTTTTTTTTTTCTTCTATGAATTCTTCAACTTATTAGACGTCTTCTTCTAGAAGAAAGGTTGGAGAAGAAAATAGAAATAAGAAGAGTAGGAACTAGGATGGGAAAAGAGAAGAAGTGAAGAACATGAAAAAGCAGATGAGTCGGGAGGAGAAGAAAAGTGAAAAGAAGAGTAAAAAAAATGAAGAAGATGAAAGGACGTATGAAAAGAACAAGAAGTACAGAAAAATTTTAAAAAGAAGAAAAGGATGCATGAAAAGACTAGACTATGTTTCTAGAAGCATTAAATGGCTGCATGCAAACTGCCATATTATGCCATCAAATCTGGCAGCCAAATAGCAGCGTTCCTCCAATTTGATGATAGGATGGTTCTACTTAGTTGGCTACTTTTTAACATATCTAACAAAATTGCTCATTTTTGTATAAAGCATTCAATAGTTTTGTTAATGCCTATATATAATTTTTTTAAAATTTTTTTATTGAGTGCGCCTCGCTTCACGTGGGCGATGCATTTTTATCGCCTCTCGCCTTGAGGCGATAAAGAGACTCGTCCCCATAGAGTATGCCTTGTACTTTGAAAACACTACTAGCTGCTTTGCTAATGAACTGGAGAGATGACCTATCTGTAG
Organism: Citrullus mucosospermus; assembly: GCA_030954485.1. Taxonomy (NCBI): domain Eukaryota; kingdom Viridiplantae; phylum Streptophyta; class Magnoliopsida; order Cucurbitales; family Cucurbitaceae; genus Citrullus; species Citrullus mucosospermus. The sequence goes on along the minus strand of CM062063.1, from coordinate 8,013,455 downwards.
GCCAAATGCATGTTATTTATGTCGACACTTTTAGTTGAATTGAAATCTAAATAGGCTTACTGGTTACTGTCCTAGACTCATAGTAATCAACTTGGAATATGCGAACTTATGTTGTAGTTGATGGCCACCATGGGCTGAGTAACCTTGTGAACTATTGAAATTTATGTGTTTTGTTTTCTTATTTTTTTCTTTTATTGATTAACACGACTTTTGATGCAGAGTGATACATCAGTGGATGACTTCCTTCAGTCCTTGGGTCTCGAAAAATATTCCATTACGTTTCAAGCAGAGGAAGTATGAAAATCTGGTCTTTTCAAGGATAAAAACCTTTTTTGAAGCTTTCAGCTCAACTTCTCTAATTGATTATTACTTCGAACATCTTTCATATAGGTTGATATGACAGCGCTTGTACACATGGGAGATGATGATCTCAAGGCTTTAGGAGTACCAATGGTAAAAACTTACAAGACCTTGATTTAATTTCAAACTTTTTATTTTTTAATTATGTGCATTGTATGTTGGCTGTCCTTGAATTTCAAACTTTTTTATTTTTTTTTAATTATTTTATTTATTTGTTTTTTATAATGTCAACAATTTTCATGAGTATAGCAGATTCAGTAAAGTAGCGTGACTCCCGTTGTGTGTGTTATCATTTTGTTCACTCATTTTTTCTTTTTAATGTTTGAGCTTTGAATCAAGAACCTTGTACTTAAGTTATCAGCTCTGATTTCAGGGGCCAAGAAAGAAGATCCTTCTGGCATTGGAATCAAGAGTATGAATTATGGAAAGTGGATAAAGTAAGCCCCTCTTCGCGGGTGTTTTATTTTATACCAGCTGTGAGACTGCTGTGAACAAGTAGGCCTGTCTTTCTTCCACCAGCCGTTGTAACTCTTGTTTACTTTTTCCCATTCTTTTTTTTTTCCTTCACTTTCTTCCATTTCACTACTCATGTTACTGTAAGGATTGATGTTAAGGACCTCAAAGTGTTTAGCTATGGATGGAAATATGGGATTTAGTAGTAGTGGGTATGTCTTAGCTGAGGTCTTTGCAACTGTTTTAACACTTCCATGGCCTCCAGCTTTTGTGGTGGTGCCTTTCAGTGCTCAAATATGCTGGACCGGAAATTAGTTTATCAAAAAGCTTCAACTTCCATACATGTTGAGCACTGTTATTAGGATATTTGTTATGGGTAGTTTTTTTATGGAATTTTGAGAAGTGGCAACTTTGTTCTATTTTGGGCACATGATGTAAGAAGAATAAGGTAATTGGATAATATTCTAGGTTAATTCTCATTTTTACTACTTTCTGACTGCTATAAATAGGAGTCTTTCCATCTCATTTGAGACGATTATTTTCACTTCAATAAAAGATGCACAAGATTGATTCCTAGAAGATTATTCCTTGAGAATATTTAAATTACATCAATTTAGTATCAGAGTGACCACCTGGACTAACATTGACTGCTGTCGATGGAAGACTGGAAACTCTTGATGATGCCTCTCACGAGAGGGAGTTTTGAGAGTTGTGTTTGTTGCCAAACAACCTACATATATTTAGGGGAAGGTCCCTATTTATAGAGGTTTGTTACAAGTGTGGTAAAAAAGGGTAATGTAGAATATTATCCAATTATCAATTCTATTGATAGGTTTATTGGTATATCTGATTTTGATATCAATTGTTGATAAGCTTTTTTCTCTCTCTCTCTCTTTTTTTTTCCAGAGTTGATTCTTTCATTTTTGCAACCAGCTCGTTAAGAGAAGAATTTCCAAGTATAATGTTTTTTTTTTTTTTTTTTTTTTTTTTCTGGAAAAAAAAATCTTCTCTAGGGAATGTGTTTGAAACAATGAGAATGCATAAATAAATCTATTGAATTTTACCTATATTTTTCACATTATAAACTAAATCATTACATATTTAAATTGTTGCATGGAGTAACAAATTTAGAGGATCAACGGCGTTTTTTATTTTTTAATCTTGCAAATTTAAGATTACCTTCCAAAATCCATATGATTGAAATTAGAATCACACTTGTACTAGACTACACAAAAAAAATATATCTATAAACATTTTTGAAAATGAAAATTCTGTTCTATAATTTCAATTTATTTTATATTTCGTATTTTACTTTTTTTTGTTTATTTGAGATAGTAGCAAGTGTTCTTTTGAGTTATGCTTAGATTAGTATTACATTTTTAAGGTTAAATTATTTATATATAAAAAATACCATCAAACTTTGTCATTTGCTTCGAAAATACCCCTATACTTTTAAAAGTTGTAATATTACCTTGGAACTTTCATAAAGGTTTCAAGAATATCCTTTAAATAGATTTTTTTTTTTTTTGGGTATTTCAAATAGAAATTGGGACTTGTAGTTGTATGGGGATGACCTTAAATGATGCAGTGGCCCAATTTTTGTTATAGATCACTGCCACATCATTTCATGTCTCAATATTCGTCCAAAAGTGTATCCGAAACCTTTATGAATGTTCAAGGGTAACATTGTAATTTTAAAAAATGTACAGGATTTTTTTAAAACAATTAACAAAGTTCAAGGTTTTTTTTAAGAAAAAAATAATAATTTACCCTATTTTCAAACTATAGTTTTGCAAATGTTTGGTTAAATTCAATTAATCTTATTGTTGAGAGTTTTATTTTAATAATTTCTATAGTAAGTAATTTGTGTATTTTACAATATTTAAAGTTAAAAACTCCACCTCAACCCAAGCCAATGCCCTTAGCCCTAGACACTTTTTAGTGGTTTACTTACATGTTTCCTGAGTAAGCATAGCTTAACAAGAACAGCATTAGTATTTAGTATTATCTTATCCACTTAAAGTTTATTTGTAAGCTCATTACGCATTTACCTTTGTATCGTGGTTGTATTTAGGGCAATTGGACAAATGGTAAAAGTAAACCTATGAAAAATGACCAAAATGGCTAATTGATAAAAAAAATTATTAATTTCTTAAATTAAGAAGTGGGCAAATATACCCCTGTTGAAAAATTGGGGTATTTAATAGAAAGTAAATGCCCAAACAGCAAAAACCAACTAATCTAAAAACTAACAATAATAATGATAATAAATAAATAAATAAATAATCTAACATTGACAGTTGACAGGTCCAAAATCAAATAATTCAACCATATCTACTTATACGCACTAGGCCAATCCATAATGATTTATATCTCCAATTAAAAAAATATCTTATCTTTAACTTTAATCCTATAAAAAATTCCTCTTAAATAGGATATAATCTCAAATAAAAGAATCCAAAAAAACATGGCATAATCAATTAAAAAGAATGATCATATATTCCTTGCTCCAAAAAAATGATCATATTCTGATGTTTACAAAATCAAATTGTCACATCTTACCAGTAAGAGTAAAAGACAATAAATCACTAACCTCTTTTCATGCTTAGCACAATACAACCATTGGAGCCTAATGAAGCAAAAGAAGCCCTAAATCAACTCTAGTGGCCTAAGTTGTATAATTAACAATGGAATATCCCGATAAAATGTTCAGGGAGTGACTACTGAACTACACATGACATCAAAACCCAAAACCATATGTATATCCTATATACTTGGGGTTTTCAAAGCTAAAAATACATGAAGAGTAAACTACAATATTACCTCTTTTCCCGTACATGCACAAAATAAAATGTCGATTACTTTTATATACACAGCTCAACTTTCAGCAACACAAAAATTGTCTAATTCACTACAGCAGTTCACTTAAATTTTTTTTTTTTTTTAACTTCACAAGTTCAACAACAAACTTCTAATCACACAATAAGCTCCAAATAAATTCTTTCAGTTTGCCACCAACACCCATGACATTAGAAATGGCCATCCACTTTCTAAAAAAGAGGCGTCCACCTCGCATTCCAAAAGTGTCACATGTAAAGAAATATGAACTCTAGTACTATCTTTCAATATTTTAGAATAAAAAGAGGCTAACGCTTCAAGATACAAATCCATCAGGATATTTTATAGTTCAATAAAAGCCAAAGGGAAGACATCTAGTTCATTGCACTTTTATTTCCCTTTTTTTTCCGTGTGGGTGGGGTGCGGGACAAAGAACATTAATAGGTTACATATACAGGGTTCAAAATATTTAGATTATGATCTGTAGTTCATATATTACCAATCTATGCCCAAATCTCTGGAGAAGAAGAGCTTTTCAACATACTGAATCACAGGAGCAGAAGCGGCCACATAATCTTGCATCAGGATTCTGGCTGAGGCCTCATCTTCATTGAGCTTGCTCAGTAATTGTGCCTTTGTAGGAAGAGCATACATCCCTGCACCAACAGCTTTTCTGATTGCCCACCCATGGTGAGGAGCAAATACCTGTGCATATGCTTTGGATGCTGGATCTCTCAAGGAATTACCTCTGCCATAATCAGGAACTATTGTTCATGTTTGCAATCAAATAACATCAAGTTTAATCTCATGAGGATGATAGATGTGGTGGAAATGTGGAATCAATTGTAAATTGTCATCACTAATCATGTTTTCATAAAATATAATTATGATTTATGATTTATGGATTTACTATAGCTTCAAATGGGAAACAGATTATCCCAACTCTAGCTACATTTTTTTTTTTTGTCAGACGCCCAAATTAGAGCAAGAAAGATTTAGTAGTTATTGTTTATGCACCTAGGGAGTAGGAAGGCCAGGGAAACAAACAGTTTGTTCAATCAGACTAACTACAATATAATGAAAAGTATAACAAGGCAATCCAAAATCTAGTGGATGATTCCCCTGTAACAACATGAAAGAGATTGATCAACGTATCTTCCCCTATTTACTTCAATCTAAAATTCACCCAAAACATGTGTTCATTAAGATATTGAAAGAGAGATAACTAAAGTAAAAGGTAACACATGAAAGTGGTTGATATACATACTCAGTAACTAGAATTTGCTCAAAGAGTACTCTGACCATGTCAAGCCCACGCTTCACTCTCAAGAGATTTCTTGAGTGGCTACCAGCTTTCCTCACACAGTCAGATTGGATATCTTTGTCCAGCAACGCTTGTAGAGATACAATTGACTTGGATGATTCTACGAGATCATTAACCTAATGATAGTTTAGTCTGTAAGTAACCAGACATCAAACATGAAGAAACAAAATGGTAAATAACATGCAACTTTTTTAGAGGATAGCATGAGATATTTACATGACCAGAATAATGTGCATACCAACCATCTTTGTTCCAACTCCAAGCCAGTTATAACAGAATACAAGTAAAATTCAAGGAGCAAAATATTCTTTTAAAAAAATATCGTTCTATCATGTTTTTATATGCGAGGGCAACACACAAAAGTTTGTAGATTTCATGGAAAGCTCCAAATTTCCAAGCATTCGTTTATATTAGTCAATAAAATGGCATAATTGAAATTGTTAATCATCTGTAGGTGCAAAACCATAACAATAAGTGGGTAAAAGAAAGGAATAAGAAGATCAACATTTCATAGCATTAACAATGACATAACATAATACCTGAGTGGATCATGTGCTTTAGATTCTACCAACATGACTCATGAAGATTCAAATAAGATCTTCGTACATGTATAAGTTAACTTGTAAGGGTCTATTTATCATGCATAACTTTGTGACTATAAACAAATGTTCACTATCTAACTATATGACAATATGTAAATCTCATAATTTCAAAGCCTTGCCATTACATTGTTTAAAATATTGAAAAAGAAAGCAGAAAGAAGAACCAATCTGAAGTATTATCATATTACCCCTTTTTAAATAGATTTAATTCATCAAGAGTTGCTTAGGTATGTAAAGAAGAAGATTCCAATCTTGCAACTACTGATGAATTTTTTGAATTGACAGTGACAATAAGAATTGCCTCAACACACACAAATTCAATCTGAAGAAATCATGTACATTCACATTCAGTAGTCCATTCTTCTTCGCATGTAGTATGCAATTTGAATCGTAAAACTAGAGCTCTTCATTTTCCTATTTATAGGTTTCACCAAACAAAGTAAATACAGACAAGTCGCCCAATTTGTATGCAGCAATTGCAGAACATAATATTTCGTTGCTACAACCTAAAAATTTAGGTTAGTTCCAAATGTGTTTCAATCTCCATGTAAACAAGTGATGACCAAACCAAGCACCAGGCCTAGAAATTTTAGAAGCAATTTTACACCATTTCATCTTCCATATTTCCTCAAGACCAAACCACATCGATGACAATGATAATTGAGATAGAAACTGATCAAAATACCTTGGCGACATAGTCCATTTCTGCAAATTTGAATGCTATGCCCAAGCAGCCAAAAAGAGGTGAAATGAAGGAGCAGGCGCGAGAAAATGGCGCAACCTCCACCGCAGTGTTTTCGGCATTTACAGTGGCCGCAAGGGCTTTGAAGGACTCCGATATATTTCGCAGCGGCTTTTGGCCGGAAAGGTCCCCCATCGGAAGACGTGGGTGCCCGTCACTCAGTCCGGGCAGTTTGCCTGTATCATCTTCCAAAGTTAAAGCCAATCATTTCCAAAGCCAAAGCTTCTTAGACCAGGGGAACTAAAACATTCAGAGAATCGGAACCAACAAACATTTAACAAAACACATTAAAACAACCAGTCACCATACTAAAAGCCCATGAAAAGTTCCTCATCTAAACCTTTAAGATCAGAAAGTTATTTGCCCTACTAAAACCTCATTCTTACAACCAAAACCAAAAACCCATATCTAAAAATCAAAACTGAAATCCCCTTACCTCTGAAAATCGGAACCAACGCCTAATCGTCCTCTGAAAATCGAAGCCGCAGCCGTCCTCCTCTGAAACCCACGACCCACAACGCCGCAAATATTCAATGAACATGTGAAGAAGTACATAATTTGCAAGGTGAAAGGAAAAAAATTGAATTTTTTTACCTTTTTTCCCCTCTTCGTTTATCTTTGCAGCGTGGGTCGACAATTTGAAGATGAAGCAGCCAAAGGTGAGAGATTTGAGGTGTATTGTTTTTAGTTTTTAGATTCGTGAGCATTTTTCTTCGAGAAAAGTGAAGAGGAATCATTTTGGAGCGTTTTTGTTCTATTTTAAGTGGAGCATTTTTCTTTAGATGGTGAGAGGAATCATCCTACAACTTTGTTTCTTTGGTGGGTTAACTTTGAGCTTAATACTTAAGCATTATATCAGTTTAAATTAATTGTTTTTTTTTTTTTTTTTTTTTTTTTTTTTTTTTTTTTATATAATTTGTGAGTTTCAAATTGTTTATTCTACTCTATTTAGAACTCGAATCTCATTTAGAATTGTTAGATAATATATAGTATGGATCCGTTAATTTGAATAGATATGCTACTGTTTTTTTATTTATTGCACCCAAAAGCTAAATTACATTTATGTTAGTTATGTGAGTGTAATGTATTCTCCAATTTCTTAACGGGTTGTTTGGGAAACCGTAATAAGATAGATTTGTAATGTAATGTGATTCAAAATGAATGTTTGGATTGAGCGTTTTTGGCCCGATTTGTAATACAAAAAGTCATTCTCAGTTTTTAATCCAATTTTATTTCCCACCATTTCCATGGTTTACTATCTCATTTTTGTTTATTCCTTGAAGTGCTTATTTGATTCCTAGTAATCCTATTACATTCCAACTTCCCAAACAACTCCTAAATATTTAACTCATTTGGGATGCCATCATCTTCATGCCTTCCTCAATTATTTTATTATCCATCTCAAAGTTTGAGTAAATTAGTTTTTCAATACAAAAATGTTAAGACCATAATATATCTTCTCCTTGATAACCACTTGTGAATGTCTTATCACCTTGATAACTCATTGATGAACTAAACAACTGGTTATTTCACATTTCAATAATTTCACTAATTTAAAACTCACTCCACCAACGACGCAATCATTCGTTCACATCAAATTTTACAAAAATTTGAATCAAACCAATCCCACCTCTACTTATGCCCTATTCTTTCCTCTCATTTGATTAAAAAATTTGACCTCGGGCCTAACAAACTCCAAACAACGTGTTGCTTGTCTTTTATGTTGAAATTAAAAAAAAAAAAAAATTGTCAATAAAGCTAACTACTAAATAGTATATCTAATTCGTAAGTTCTATACTTTATGTGAAACCACACTAAAATTAATCTTAACCTATAGTTGACTCGATTAAAAAAATAAATATAATTAAGTAGAAGAGTATGCTCCATTTCTTGTTGGTAAATGATATTATTATCTTTTTTTATTTGTTACCTTCCTAATTTTCTTTTGTAACATTTGAAGAAAAACGACAAGGAAAAATGACAAACGATTGCCTAAAATTTGTAAATATTTTATCAACAACAATATCAAAGTAAAAATCAAAGAAAGAAAATCGGCAGGAAGAACAAAAGGTAAGTTCCATGCATTAATAAGCAAAAACTTGATTAAAAAAAAAAAACAATAAAGTAACTTTAAAATATGGAGAAAAAAAAAAAAGAGAGTGAATTGTACCCTAATTTTTTAGGGTTGGTAAATCAAGTAAATGTATCACATGATTCACAACTATCTAGGTGTAAGCAATGAAACATGGACATGAAACACAATTAAGACTAAATCATGACTAAGAATATTTTTAAAACGAGATACTTACTAGTCCATATACTAAGAATATCATTGAAATTTTTTTAAATTTCACCACGATGATTATTTTTTTTTAGTTATTTTTTAAAAGTTTAATAATATTATCGATTTTTTAAAAATTTTTTTAAGAATATTATTGAAACATTTACATATATTTCTAATACAAAGTAGACAATAAACTATTTTTTATAATTTAGCGAAAGAAAAAAACAACAAAACTTCTCTCTCGTTTAGTAGTGTGAATTTGATATAGCATTTTGATTTTGATTGAAATTCATACCATTTGTTTAAAGAATTTTATGCTCTTAAAATTAATGGCAAAATTAACATAATTTTTTTTAGTTGTGACTAGGGTTAAACCTCCCACCTATTGGGAAAGGCCAATAAAAATAAAACCCATTTAGCTAAATTAGCACAAATTAAACAGATTATTAAAATTGCCATTATAGTTTAAAGTTCAACATAAAGTTTTTTTATTTTTTTTTTTCTTTTGAAAAATATTTAGTGCGAAAATTGATTAGAAGAGTTTCAAATTACACTGACCATTGTCTTCCATAGTCGAAAATAGGTGATTTTGGGCAAAGCTTTTTATGAATTAGCTTTAGTTGCCCCCGTAAACTCCCTGAGCTTCAGTCTGATTCAGCAATGGCGGAAATCTCAGAACCTTCGAAACCTCCACAACTTGACTCCGGATCATCGGAAGCCGGACTTTCACAATTCGCTTTTGACCCCAAAACCATGCGGAATACCAAGCCTGGATTCAAGCGTCTAATTCTTACCATCTCCGTCTTCTCCTCTTTTCTCTTAGGTCCGCTTTATCTCTCTGTTGGAACACATGTGATTGTTAGGATCTCATTGATTCTATGATTCATGCGATTTTCTTTTGCAGGTCTTCCATTTCTATGGAAATCCGTCGAAATCTACCGCTCGCCACTTCCGTTCAGGGACATCGATGCCCTCTCTTCTCATATAGAATCGTCACCATTGCAATTTCCCTGTACTTTTCGGGTTATATTCGTTGGATTTGATTCCATGGCCTCTGGAGCTGAGCAGCTAAAATCATCTATCCTCGATGAGATGACTAAACTGTCTTCTAAATCTTCACTTTGTGGCAGTTGCAGCAACAACTATGCTGTCTCGGTAGTTATAGAATCGGGTTCTGATTGCTCACAGACACGCAGTGATGCATCCTCGTGTTCTTGGCGGTGTGGAGCTCTCAGTGCTTCTGATTTTGCTGCTTCTTTGGAAAATGGTCTTCATAGTGCCGATGATTTCTTGGAGGTTGCTCTGGGAGGTTGTTCGAAGTCAGCTTCTGGTGGGAGAGTTTATAGTGTAGTGGTGATGAACAGAGGCGAGAATGTGGAGGCTACCATTGGAAAATATCGTCATGGTTGGATTGTTGGGAGGGTTTCAGAGGCGGAAGCCATATCAAAAGTAGCGGAAACTTTTGTTAAGTTGTTTGGTAATGGTGGAAGGGAGGAAGGATTGATCCCTGGGGAGTTTATGCCTGTTGGTGCTGATGGAAAGATTTTTCTTTCTTTTAATTTGTTGAATGCAGATCCAGATGATTGGATATATGATTGGTATGTTGCTCTTACTACCTTCTTTCTTTGGGCTGAAGGCTTGTTGATCATACTAGCATTATGACTTAGAAGTTATTATTTAGGCTTGTTATGGTTATGATTTTTGGAATAGCTTCAGTGTTGAATAGTAACTCTTGATTAAAATAGATCGTTTAGAATATAACAATTCTGCCAGTTTTGCTCACGATTTGTGAGAATATTTCATGCAGTTGCATCTTCATTCTCTGTTCATCCTTAGAAAACTGTAGCTAGAATGATTTTGAATTGACTTCTTAATCTTGCAGTCCATACCAATTTAGAAGCTTTTATAGTTAAAAAAGCTCTCCAAGTAGTCAAGATAAAAAAAGAATGAAGGCAATACTATTTAGTGTGGGAAGACAAACAACACTAAGACACATACACTCCCAAACCTCACATATGTCCCCTCCTAAATACTTAAAGTTATTTCTATTCCTAAGTTATCAAAAATCCCAATATCAGAGACTTCATTGATGTTGTAACAGCTCCAAGGACTAGACTGCTCGAGATATTTTTCATTTCTGCCGTTAAGAATTATATTCCTAGTTATAGACAATTTTCATACATTGTTTTTGGATTCTCTGTTGTTTTGTAGGGATTTCCAGACAGTAGATGAAGTTCTATTGAAACCTTTAATCAAGGAATTATCACCTATAGCAAATGTCTCTGTTGAGAGTCAGGTATGATGTTCCTCGTGGAATGCTTATTGTCAGATGTCAATTCATTCATTCTCCTTTTTTCAATTAATTCAATATTTTCCAGGAGCCTTGATCTAAGCCAATTGCTAATCACTGACCAGGTTTTATATCATACGCCAACCTCCTCTTTTTCTTACTGGGACAACAAGCAGGAAAGCTACATCTTCAGTACTAAAGATCTTCCCTTTTTTGTACGGTTCTTTTGGTTTTTAGTTCTTTACCCTCTCCCCCCACCTCCCAAAAATAGAAAAAAGAAAAATAGATGTTTGTAGGCGACCTTGTCCCTCCTGCTATCAGGCTTAACATTTTAGTAATTCTTATTACGTTTCTGTCTCTATTTGTTTACTTGCTCTGGCTGTTTCATACGTTACACACGGTTATGCCATTTTTCACGTTTCATCCAGTCTAGAGTTGTAGGACTTTGGTCTAATCCTCCATTTTATTTTATTTTTTAACACGTCATCTTATTTTTTTAAAATCTAATAGGTGAATTCAAATGAGTGGCATTTGGATACTTCAATTGCAGCAGGCGGGAGGTCAAAGATATTGCATTTTGTGGTGTATAATCTTTAACTCATATCACACTTTTTTATTAATTTTAATCAATTTAAGAAACAAATTGTGTTGTGTCAAGCTTTCGGACTATAGCTATGTTGGGAAGGTTAATTGTCCTTGTTTCTCCACTATTATACAAACGTAATCCATCTAACAATTGGAAACTCCTGAGTTTTCTGTTAGGCCTCTGATAACTGCTAGCAAGGCCGTGGGAATTAGGATGTATCTCTAATTAGTTATTTGTAATTATTAACTGTTTTGGAGCATTATGTGTTAATCTAACTTTGTTACTTTAGATGAGTAGGAGGAAGTTTAGTGGGAAAGTAGGTTGCATTTTCTGTAAGTAGCAGTTGGTAGTCGTGGGAGAGACAATATCCCTCTTGAATTGGGCCACTTCGCTATGAATGAGTAGTATGTAGTTTATTCTTGAAAGCAATTTCTATCTTGTGAATCTATAGTTTCCGTATAGTGATGCTAGTTCTTGTTGATTTGGGTTGTTGAAGGAATATGTTAGTGACTTCCATATTTTTAACATACAGCTCAGGCAAGGATAAGTTGTGTTATTTTTAAGGAATCTGGGAGTATTTTCTATTTACGTGGTCAAAAATTGCTAATCTGTTTCTGCCCATTTACATTAGTAATTCCACTCAAGTTTTGTTTCATTGTCCATTTTCATTTTTTTGTCAGGTATATACCATCAGCAAGGGAGTGTCCTCTTCTTTTACAGCTTCCTGATGGCCAGATTTCAGAAACAAATGGGTTTATATCTCCTGTATGACGACGGTTCTCCTGTTTACATATATGATTTTCGCAGTCGAAGTTTTCAAATTCAAGTACAAATTATCTTGCAGATGTGGGGAGGTGTAATTGTTTGGAACCCTAAAGGCTGCCTGAGAGACCGTGAAAGTAAGCAGCACCATAGGCATATGATCTCATATCCGGTAAGATGTTGATATTATGTACCAAACTTCGCTATTCTATCTAATTTTCTGATGATTGATCATATATATTCTGGAACAGGAGCTGGAGAAAATTGTTGAAGTTTTCCTGGGGCAATTTCGGCAACTTTTTGGTCTAAAGTCCAACCCCCAACATGTTGGTCTATCAGGCACATTCAACATGTTAACTAGTGAGAAAGGATTTACAGAATGGTTAGGAAAAGATCTGTTTATTTCCCTTTGTTTTAATAAGTTTTAGATTCAATCCCAGCTGTCAAAACTTATCTCACTTATTGCATTATTTTAGCCCTTGACGATGATATCCGGCTATCATATTTCTGTTGCAAACGAATTATATTTTCTTATCAGAGTTCCAAGTTTTTTCTATGCACATCCACTAGTCTCATGAAGCTCCTTTGTTCTTTTGAGCCTTGCAATGTCTACAATACTTTTTTATGTGAAATATATGTATTTATACGATTGATCCATCTGCAGGGAAATGGATTTTCTATCAAGGCAGCATTCATGTTTTAATCTTCATTCATGTGCTTCATCCCTCGGATCTCTTTCCAGATTGGTATGTACTGGATTCTTGGTTGAGTTTAAAGTAGGATCCTATGATTTAGTGTGAAAATGGTTCTTGATCCCTTTTATTTTTTATTTTTTTTATTTTATTGTCAAACTTTGATTACTTTATTGTGCAGGTTCAATCACTGCCGAGGATGATAATCATTGACGAGATTGGAAAACAGGTACTGCCATCGCTTGTCTGTAAATCTCTTTTTCTGCACAGATTGGCATATTTACGCTAGATTCTTTTACTAATCTCTAAAAGCTTGAGGTTTATATGAAATTACCAAACTTTGTTGGTATGATGTTGGTATTCTGAGGAATGACCTTCTTCAAGGTTCCCACAAAATCATCTGAAATGCTTTTTAGTAGTGTTTTTCAGCCTTAATGTTATTCATTCAATGAAATATTTCTTATTAAAAAAAAAAATGTAATTCTTTCTATCCTCTGAAACCTAGTGAGCTCTGTTAATGTTCATACTCAATAATTGTCATTGCCAGAAAAGAGAGTATTTGCTATCCTGGAAGTTCAAATCTTAAACCTTGCATTTTCCCTAGTTGCCTCGCACAATAAACCAAACAGGGGAGAAAACGAAATCACATTTCTTTTTGTGTGTGTTTGTGTTGGGGGGTGAATACATAACCAAGTAACAAAAGTTTCTGCTTTAGTTGTCAAGAGGACCATGGGAACGTCTTTTGCCCAAAAAGATCTCGGCTACAGCAAAATCACCCATGTTTGCGATGGATCAACACCTCCCTTTTGAGAGGCCTATGGATCAGTAATGAACTTTAGAACATACCTACGATCTTCTGTTTTCCCCATCAAGCAAAAATGAGACCATCATTTGAGAGACATGGTCAAGCCATTGGGATTATTGCCCAATGGGGCTTTTATAGGAAATCAACTAGACACAGAGATTCTAGAGTGGGCTGCATCAACACAGGTTCTCTCAACCTTTTGCTTCACTCAAAGCAAAGGCTAATGATTTTGGCAATTGTGTTTCTCCGCAAACTCTCTCACAAGAGATCTCATGGCTACAGATCCAAACTTTAACACCATCTCATACAAAAATATATGGAAGGTCAAATCCCGGAAAAGTTCAACTTTTTCTTTTGGAGCTTTCCCGTTCTTGCTTGAATAACCACTGCAAACTTCAAAAAAGAACACCATGGATGGCCATCTCCCGAAGTTGGTGCTCACTGAAACACACAATCAACCATTTTTCACATGCCCATTTTCTGTGATCTTTTTGGACTTGATTATGTCCTTACTGGTTGACTGCCACACCGCATACTGTATTTTGTCCTTGAAGGACATCCTGCATTTGAAATAAGAGAAACAACTGAGCATTCAACAAAAAAATGAAAACTCGGTGGCACAATTATAGCATGGTTTCTCTTTTGTTTAATATTGGAGGTTTTGTTTCTATAAACTTTCCTTGGGTTGGAGATTGACTTTCCTCTCCTATCATTTCAGAATTTCATCAATGAAATTGTTTCGTATAAAATAACATTTAAAAGAAATGGCTACATCATAATCTGCGATGCTGGCTAATGATGTCCCATACATGCCCTTGCCGAGTTCATTTTTAATTTTTATTATTAATCTTTTTTTTTTTTTTTTGGGTTGGGGGGGGGGGGGGGGTTGGTTGTTGAATATAGACATGGTCCTTTGTATTCTACTTGCAGTATTCCGTGGCATAAGATGAGGTCTTAATTACTGCTTGTCTCAATCAGGTAAAATATTCTCTCGAGGCTGCAACCTTAGCCCAGAAAAATGCCTCTGTGGGAGTTTTTGATGCTGCAGCGAGTATGATCCTTCTCTAATCTCTATATGTCATTTGGTATCTGAAGCTCGAATTGATAATTAGCTGACAGTAATTCTGAACTGAGTTCCTCTTCCTTATCAGTCTCTTCCAGGCAAGCAAGATCACTGGCAGAAGATGCGTTTTTTCACCCATCAATAATGTCTGTCAGCTATTTTTCATTTGAGCACTGCTTTGCTGTCTACTCGGTATGATCATTGCCGCTTACACTTATGTTTACACTATCTTTCTATTTACAAGGGAAATTATTTTAAATGACAAAATTGCTGAAAATATTTACAAATAATAACAAAATATCACAGTTTATTTGTAATAGACCACGATAGATACTGAAATTTTGCTATATTTGTAAATATTTTGGTTAATTTTCTTATATTTAATAACAACCTTATTTAATTCATGTTAGATTAGATTATAATTTTAATCTATCTAGTTTGAGCATAATGTTGTTGGGTTTTTTTAACTTAACAGATAGACACTGAAAGTTTGCTATATTTGTTGATATTTTGGTTCATTTTCTTCTATTTAAAAACAAACCTATGTATAATTCATGTTAGATTAAATTATAACTTTAGTCTATCTAGTTTGAGCATAATGTCGTCAGGTTTTTTTAACTTAACAAATTCCAACTGCATCTCTAAACTTTTGTACCTTCTACTTAATCTCTAGGCTCTTTATGTTAACCACTGTTACCGCCTACCGGGACGTTGACATGACATGCTCATAGTTTGTCACTTTGTTCACATGTCTGTCACATCTCGATAGAAGTATCTGGTAACATGATTAGTAGAATGTACACATGACATGCTCATGGTTTGCCAGTTTGTTTAATTACCTGTCACATCTTGATTCAGCCAAATTTTATAGAATAAAAAAATGACATTGCAACGTTTTGTTAATGGTGTCAATGGTATGAACTAAGTTGGAATGTAGTTTAAAGTTTTCAGGAGTATGATTAAAATTAATTAAAGTTAACGGCGAAATATATATAATTATAGCAATGGAAAAGAATGGGTTGTATGGTTTCATAAACACTAACATCTGTGCAACATTATTATTGATCTATAAGACGTAAATCTTATTATAATATTAATTTGAAAATAGGTGACATGTTTTTGGGGTTACGAAGAAAATGGCTTTAGCTTTATAGGCGATATTTTGAAACCCCATTTATTATGCTTGTTTTTCTTTGGACAGCCTTTCTTCTTGCCAGTTGCTTTGCACGTAATTTTAGCTGCACTGAGAGAGTGGAAAAGATACAAGCAAGAACATAAGAAGTATTTGGCTTTTTTGGCCAAACCAAAGCAAAGCTAGCACAGCCTAATCATGGTGAATTTGTGTTGGCTTAGTCAGTTCTTAATTTTTTGTTTTCCCTTTTTTAGTTGTCCTTGTAACTTTTCTTTTTCCTTTTTGTTTAATACACCAGGGACTTTGTGGTCACCGACACATTCAGATGTTAATTGAGCTATACTCTCTTTGGTAGTTGTCCTAACAACTTAAGGCTGTTTTCCAACAATGTATTATGGTTCTTTTGAATATGTAGTTTAGTAGATGTCTAATATTTATGGTACGTCTTATACATGGATTCATTAATGAAAGTTTAGGATTTAAATTTGTACAATTATTAGTTTTGGGTTTTAATGGATATGACCCTCAAAGTTTAGGAATATAATGAAGTTATGTTTGTCCTAGTTTTTGGGATTAACACCCATGTTCATATTGTACAAAGCTATTCTCTTTGACATTTATTTTAGTATCAAAATTTTGTTTGAAAAATCGGTTGTTGAAAACCGGAGCAATGGTTCTCTAAGTTTTAACTCCAACTAGCCTAATTCATGAAAGATAAAAATGTAACATTAAAGGAAGGTTACGTTATACACAAAATTGTCTTCAAAAGGTATCAATCATGAACTTCCATAAATTTTAATTTTACTTCCAAACCTTAAATTTGTTTCAGGACTACTAGTTTGTCAACTTTTTATTTATTTATTATTAAAATGTTGAAGTGGCCTAGTGATGGTTTATAAAATAGTGGAACACGTAGGCTAATATCAGAAGTTTCAATTCTAACATTGAATTGTAAGGTAGGTTTCAAATAAGCTCTTAACAAAAGTTACATTTTAGAGCCCTTTGAAATTGTTTATAGAAACATTCAGTTTGCTTTTGTTTTTCTGGTAACACAAGATTCATGGGGAAAAGAGAAATATCAAAAAGTCTTGGGCCATTTGGATTACCTTAATGTTTTTAAAAATTCATTCTTATTTAAAACATTCTTTTTTAAATGTTTGAAATTTTAAAATTTATTTAAATTGGTTGTCAAGTATTTGTATTTCTTTCAAAATGACTTGTTTTCTAAATTACTCTTAGTCACAATTGGAATAACTTATAATTTGAGGGGTGGGGAATGAATTTGGAGATGAGTAAACTAATAATGTTTATTCTTTTCTTCCCACAATTGTGAAGATTGGAAACCGAACCTCTCATCTCTAGAATAGAAAGTCATGTCAATTACACTAAGTTAAGCTCACTTTGGTTGTCATTACTAATTTTTAGGTGATTTACATATTATTTTAATAACTTTTTTAGAATCAACTTTAAATTTATATAATAATAGTTTGGTATTTATTATTCTCATATTATATTGTTACCAAAATTTAGAGAAAACTCGCAAAATACACAAGTGTTTGACAACTATTAGAAAGACATAATAACAAGCATATTTAATTGAAATTTTATTTTAAATGACAAAACTATTGAAAATATTTATAAATAATAACAAAATATCATAGTCTATCTATAATAGGTGGTGATAGACTACTATCTATCTATATGTGTCATTATGAAATAGATAGTAGTTTATCGTAGTGAAATTTTGGTATATTTGTAAATATTTTAGTTTATTTTCTTATATTTGAAAATAACCTATTTAATTTTAAATTTTGATTAAAAATAAATTGAGATGTTCTTTCATTTATTTAAAGCTTATTTTAGATACAATTGTAAAATACAAAATGTTATAAATTCCTAAAAAATGTAAAACATAAATATAGTTAATTTCATAATAGATTATACTAAAAAAAAATTAAAATGTAAAATAAAAAATTCATGAAAGAAAAATATAGAAGAAAGTGTAAAAAGTGCAAAGATGTCTTCTACATTAGTATCTTATCAAATTTATATATTCAATACCTCTCGTACGGACATTTAAAAATGTCTGAGCATCTCAAAATGTCTCTATATTTTAGAATGTTTGAGCATCTCATGAAAATCTTGAATGTCCATCGATCAAATGATCCAAGTGAGCAAAGATCTAATTTCTTTATAAAGAAATCCTAAACTTTCCTATATGGTCACAAAATTTAGAAATATTTTTTTAAAAAAAATGGATTTCCAAAATCGGAATTCCAAATTCCGATACCCACTTTGGGTTCCCCCCAATTTTTATTTCATCCATCTTTCTATTTGTTTTCCCCCGGGCCCCATCCCTCTTCCATTTTAGTGTGCAAATCTTTTGGCTTCCACATTTTCTCATTGATTTTCAAAGTCGCGAGTAACGCCCTCAACTTCCCTCACTCTCCCGATTAAGGTTCGCTCTCTTTCTCTCTTCTTCTCAAGTTTGTTCAAATTGATTTACTTACAGTGCGTGTTCATGAGAACTCGAGAGATGGGAGAAAATAGGAGGAATATGTGCCTTTATGAGATAGAAAGAGTGACAGTACAGTGTAGAGAAGCATTTGGCCTTAATGGGTTATCTTTTTTTTGCATTTGAAAAGCAAATCAGAATAGAGATATTGATTTGTTTGTTTTGGAAATCCTTTCTTGTAGTTAGTTTTGTGAATTCTTTCTTCTGGCTGTTCTTCCACTGTGTGATTATATTGCATGCAATAAAAGATGAACGAGTGTGGTTAATTTAAACCACACTACGGATTGGAATCCTTTGATGCAGTCACTATAAGTTTTGGGAATCCGTTCTTGTGGTTGCTCTTCCCATATGTGGTTTAAATTCAATGAGCAACCACGCTATAGGAAATACTGTTTGCAAGAGGAGAAACCCATGAATGAATGTGGTTACTCTTTTAATTTAAACCACCTTACAAATTGGAATCCTTTATTATAGTTAGTTTTGGGATTCATTATCTGGGCTTGTTTTTTGTATGTCTTGTACATTCTTCACTGTTCTCATTAAAAGTTTAGTTTCTTGAAAAATCAATTCAAACTACACTACACAAAAATCCTCCTTTTTTCCTTTCCTGATACAAGTACAATGATTTTTTAAACATATTCCATCCTCACAACTTTAATCTATTGGGTTTGTAACAATCAGAACATAAAGATAACTATCTACATTGATATGAGACATTTTTGGATGAAACTATAAGCAAAGTTACGAGGACTTATGTCCAAAGTGGATAATATCTGGAAATGTGGAGAGATCAGTTCTCCCTGGCATACTTTTTCTTTTTGTGTCCTCTTCTATCATTTTTCCCTCCTTTGTTCTCACACTGCAAACTCTTCTGACTTTTCCCCCTTCTACACCGACCTCAATTTTGATATATCATTTGAGTAAGTCATTCTAGTATTTATTATAATTTATATTCGTTTGGCTCTTCACTCCTCCCAGTTGTTCATTCTAGTTCTAGTGGAATCTCATATTACACTTGTTGTGGGGTGGGGTCGGGGTTGCCTCTTCATTTTCTTCTACTAGTGTTACTCCAAAATTTCATATTTAAATCCTTCATGCCCACCTCAATTCTTAGTTCTCATCCTCCAAGATATCTGCCATGGGTGTATTGTCTTAGATTTTTTCCCCTCTTAATTTGCAAACCCCTCCCATTGCTGTTGCATTAGGGCAAGAAGAATTTGGGTATGCCTTTTCTCTCATATGCAACAATATTAATAATTTGTTTTCTAAAGAATTTACAATATCTTCTTGTGAATTTTGTAATAACTGTAGCCACGATTTAAATTCTTCTTTAATAATACTAGTTTTATTAATAAATAATGATTCGTAAGAGGGGAAAAAGTATCTATACTTTTCAATAGGTATGTGTGTGTGTGTGTGCCTATCTATAACTCTAGTTTTTTATTAGTAGCTACAATATGTTATTTTAAAGCTTCAATTTACTACCCAAATTCTCCTTTTGGTCGTTCTCATGTTCGATGTCATATATTGTTTGATACTGTATAAAATTCCCTTTAGTTTCAATATTTCAAGTCATCTATTACATTATTCTTAATAGGGTGTCAGCAAAACAGTTTTGATCCTTTTCTTCTTTCTTTATAATCAACACAAAAGTGAAATGTTATTTATAAGGACGTCAAATCTCTATATAAAAAATGCTTTAGAAATCTCATAAGAAGAATATGAGTGAAATATTCTCTTTTACAAAGGGCTTTAGTTTTGTCTTAACATGATTGTGTTCCTCTTTGTATTGGCTCCCTGTTATTTTTTCTTATAATCTCTTGCTTTCTTTGTTTCTTTTTACTTTTGTTGTTATCTCTTTTTGTACCCTTAGTCACTTCAACATTTTTCTTATAATCTATCAATGAAAACATTTTCTTTGTTAAAAATAGTGAAAAAGGTCTTTTATTTATTCTTATTAGTTTGTGTGCAACATAGTGAATATTTGAGGATGCCCACAGATGTGTTTGTACAATTTAAAAGGGGTTTTCTAATTTTATTAGAATTTTGATATCCTGGTAACGACCATATATGTTGTGTAGGGAAGTAACAGGGAGAAGGTATTTTTTTTGTATTTTGCATTTCGTAGTCGTGGGAGAGATACCAACCCTTTCGAACTTGCTGGAAAGCTTGTATTCCCATTTCTTTTCCAATCTTTATTGTTCTTGCTTCCACTTCACTTTCACTTTTTGTTTTGTTTCCAAGAAATGGAAATTGGGAAAAACAAACGGTAATATTTTGTCAAATGGATGAATAGATCAATCACGAAGGAATTGCTTGGTTCTACAGAGTATGTGAAGGGAAATACATCCAAGCTACGAAGATAAGTCATTTTCATATCGAAAATATTGTAGAACTATCTATATACTTAGGTACATTATATACACTTCTATTATTCTGCAATTTACTTTAATATAATTCGGAAGTGATTACTAAATGTAATTTTGTAATATGAAAGTGATTATTAAATGTTACTTTCATACTAATTGTTTAAATAATCTTGGTTTATTTGCGTAGATAATAGATGGATGATATGCAGAATAATGGTGTAGATAGAGAAGATTCTAGTGATGCTCCTACAGAAGAGGTGACCAAGAAAAGAGGTCGTGGACCTACTGTTATGCATGAGATCACTCGTGATAGTAGTGTAGGTCAAAGGAGAGTCATTGAATATAATGAAGATGGTCAACCAATTGGTGTAAATGCGACTAAACTCAAGAGTTTTATTGGAATGTGTGTGCGCCACCATGTTCCAATCATATATGACAATTGGAAAATGGTGCCTTCTGAAATAAAGGAGAAAATATATAATTTGATTAAGGTATTATATTCATCTATCCCTTTTTTCTATTATTATGAAATTGATTATATGCATTAACTATTGTTTTAATAATGTAGGATGGATTTGTGGTGGATCCCAGATCAAAAAAGAATATCTTACAAAATGCTGGAACATCTTTTCGTCAGTTTAAATATATTTTGACGACGAAATATGTGATGCCTTTTAAAGATAACCTGGAAAGTTTGAAGTCTCCTCCAAAATTGTATTCCCACATTGAACAAGAACACTGGAATACTTTTGTCAAATCGAGACTTAATGAAGAATTTGAGGTAAAGTTTAATAATCTATAAAAAAAAAATTTGGACTATTTTTTGATGTTTATGTACAAGTTTATCAAGATTTACACTAAACTGTGAACATTTTACGAAGAGCTTGAGTCAAAAGAACCAAGAAATGCGAGGGAAAAATATATATAATCATCGAATGTCACGAAAAGGATATGCCAATTTAGCTGAAGAGCTGGTAAATGATACTAAACTAAATTCAATGACCTTGAACTGATTATTCTTTTTGTTCTTAAATGTTGTATTCTCTAAATTCATCTAATTTTGCTTCCAGAAAATGTCATCTTGTGAAAACTTAAATGAACGATGCATTCTATGGAAGAGTGCCCGAATGAATAGAGAAGGAATGATTGTTGATCAACAAACTCAAGAAGTGGTGACTCGTATTGTGAGTATTTAGACTTTTTGTTTTGTTGCATTCTTCATGATATTTTAAAATTATTTTTCTTTTAATATTTTCCCTTCACTTTTAGGATGAGATATTGACTACCCAAGCTCATAATTTTGATGCCAAATCAACTACGGAGGATGTGTTATCACTAGCATTAGGTACCCCAGATCATCGTGGACAAGTTCGAGGGGTAGGTAGATTTATCACGCCCACTCAATACTTTCAAAAACCAAAACCATCTTCAAGATCAAAGGTTCAAGCACTTAAAGTGGGGGTAGAAAAAGTTTATGAGCGTCATTCAAAAAAAAGGGATAAAGTTTCTGAGTTAGAAGTTTTGAATGCATGTACTGCATTATTGGGGTTGGAAAAAGGAGTAGTTTCAAGCAAGAAGTCTAGAGTTAGAAGTACTCGGAGGAGTAAGAAATCTCGCTCATGAATTTAGAGTCTATCAAACACTCTAACAGGTAACGAATATGCTTATCTTAGTTTTCCACTGAATGAATGTATAGAATTATTGAATGACTAATACATAATGACTAAGATATGTACTGTTTTGTTGAGTTTTTGCTATTACATTTGATTCTACACTATTGTTGAGAACCTGTAGATGTTATTATCCATTTTCTTCTTATGTTAACTAACAACCAAAACCAACTCTGTTTCTATTAAGTTAAATAATTGCAGGGTGAGGTATTGAACATCAACTTTTGGTGAAGTGATAACTAGAGCTATTAGTTCTAATATAATGGAGATATTGTTAGATCTGCAGTGGTTCATTTTTTGCTGGAGAGAGTTAACACTATGAATTATATCATTAGATCCTTCCTTTTCTTGTTGGGTTTGCAGTAGGTGTACTTTGCAAGGGCACAGTAGAGGATTTGGATCACATTCTTGTATTTCTTCTATGTGATCCTGTTTTCTTGAGACTTTTAGTGTTAGCTGGGCTTGGATTTCAGGTGTTCTTGAATGATGGAGGAGGTGCTCTTCCCTTCCCCTTTCAGGATAAAAGGGTGCATCCTATTGCAGTTGTAATTTTTCTTTCTTGTTCTTTTGTATTAATTTGTTCTCAATGAAACCAATGTTCTTTCATTGTAAATATACTGGATATTGTTTTGTTGACGTATGTGAAACAACTAGAGAAAAAAAGTAGTTAGATTGCGACCAACTGTACAATGTATTAGATAGTTTTTTCTTTTCGAGTTAGTAGATTAATATAATATAATATAAAATTTATATTTCTATAGTTCTGTGTAAAAGATTAATGTAACTTGAGCACAACTTGGGTGCAAGGTTAAGGTGCAAGGTTTAACACTTTCCAGCTCTGTAATTTGTCATCTGATAGGTTGTGATCGCAACTTGATAGTCTTGCAAATTTAGATATTTTTAATCTTTTTTTGTTTTGTCAGCCATTATCATCATTATTCTAATTATTCCCACCTCCTTCTTCTTCATGACTTTCATTCTCCCTCCCTATATTTTCCATTTCCTCAAAAATGAGCAACCTCCCACCAGGCAAAATGGGGTTCCCATTCATTGGCCATCCCACAATGGTATTATGTGGAGCCACAGGCAACAAATTCCTCCTCGCCAATGAACAAACCCTCCTCACGCCATGGTGGCCAAATTTAGTACATAAAAACTAAGTAGCTGTTCGACAACAAATAATTCAAGAAAGTGATGGTATTTAAGCACCGTAAAAAGAGCTTATGCTTTTGGTTTTTTAATCATCCCAATTTGAAGCATTTTAAGCTTAGTATACTAGTTCAATTGTGAGTGATATAATGTTTTGAGAAAGTGCTCTTGTAACTAGTTTTAGGAAGAGATTTTTGTGTGATTATAATAATTTTTCGCATAGTAGAATTTTTCTAGTCTGTAATTTTTTCTTTGGTTTAGAGTTTTTCCACGTTAATTCTTGCGTTCCCAGATTTATTGTTTTCTTTTACTTTCTTTGTTAATTTCTCTGCTTTTTCTTGTGATAGTAGTAGGAGAGAGACCGTGTATCTTGTGGCCTATGATGAAGGGAGGTGTGGATGATATGAATTAGAGGTTTGTAATAGAATCTGTTGGGGAAAAATGATACATATGAAATATATTAGCTCCTCAACTAGAAACAATACACTCAATGTATAATATTTAAACTCAAACATAAATCTGATGGTGTAACAAAGTTTGGATATGGAAATAACCAAAGACTTAAAAAAAAACCTCAAAACCTTTGAAGATTCAAAACGTAGTCGAGGCATGCTTCTAATAAGCGCTATCTTGAAGACAATTATTCGCTATGCACCAGATGCAAGCAGATTACAACAATCGTTTCAGTAGTATACAATGACAAATTTTGATAGAATTGCAACCTGGAACCACTTTGGATCTGATACAACTCTTGGATAGTTGCTCTCAACTCAACTTACGATCGAAAGAAAGGAGAGAATTCTTCAATTCGAAGTGGGATGCTACAAATAAATAAACAAGTTGCTATTTATAGTGTCACAACTTAGTAACTCTCCAAAATACAAAATAAAATCAAATAAATACAAATAATTGAAGTAGTTTTCAAATTTAACTCATTCAAATTGAAGCACTACAAATTTAACTTTCATACATGTTAAATTTGGACATGAAACATCATCTTAATTTGATGGTTTCAATCTAATTTAAAGTTTCTAACAATGAATTTAATTTACATAATTAAATTCATTTTTATGTTTCAATATTGAATTGAATTGCTTCACATATATATATATATATATTTTCACTATATATATGACTATGCTTCTTGGTGGGAATGATACTATGTGTCATAGGGTGAAAGACGGAAGCGTGGATGTGTATATTTTTTTTCGCGAATTTACCCCGTGCGGCGCCAAGGTACTCCCTTGGCCAGCCTAAAGACTCCATCTTTTCGTTCCCGAGGGAGGCTAGAGCGCCTTCCCGATCTTTCTATGAGGTTTTCGCCTAGGACACTCCTATTGATGGGTAAAGGAAGACACACAAGTGCTTAAGTGGAAATATAACTTTTATTATATCAAAACCACTAAATACAAAGGGTGGAGCTTGGAGCTTGTTTTGACAAGAGACACTCAACTCAACACTATACACAAAGAGAGGATCTCACTCCAAATCTTTGGCTATTGTGAGATGTGTTGGCTACTTTAGGTGCCCTTGGACAATTCCCAAATTTCACCTTATATAGGAGGGGAGGGACAAAAATGTAAGAGATATTTGTGGATGAGTGGCCCTTAGTGGGGGTGTAAACCGCCCACTACCCTACAAAATAGGGACATTCCCCATGTCCCACTAACTCCTACTTTTTAGGAGGGGACATGGCCACTACTTTCTACATTTTCTCCCTCACTATCAACCAACTCCTATATTTAGAACTTACTACCCTATTTTGGTGGGGCACGTTCCCACTACCCAAAAATAGTGGAGATTCATTCTTCGCCCTCCTACAATTGAGTGTCCACTAACCCACGTTTTTCGGCCGGCCTCGTGGTTGTGGGGCGCCCTTGAGGAGCCTGCCGAAGGGCCATCGACATGCATCGTCATGCACGAATGTCTACCAGGGAGGCGCATGGCCTGCACATTTCCGTGCATAGCGTGTGTGCGTGTGGCCTGCACGCCCCATCCTAGGCACGCGGCCGGACACCCTTGTGTTGGCCTGGCGTGTCGCGCGCCTTGCCCCCACGCCTTGCTCCCGCGAACTTCCGTGATCGGTCCTAGCGCCCGCATGCGCCCGTCGGGGCGGTGTTCCTCGTGCCTCTCCGCGCTAACCTCAAAGTGCGTGGCATGGGCCGCTTCCCCATGCTACTCGACCCCTCGAGCATGCTGCGCGCGCCTCCTCCGTGCTTCCCTGCACGTGGCGTGGGTGTCACCTCTTCCCACACTGCTCAGCCTTGCGTCGTGCCTACTCTGGGCACAGAGCGTGGGCCTCTGCCCACGCCATGCCATGGGCGTGATGCACCAGCATCACATGTCCACTACATCCATGGGTGACACCTCGGCAAACCCCTCGTAGCTCTAGGTGTGTGTTGCGCCCGGCGACACGGCTCCTCTTGCCGTGTCACGTACTTCGAACTTTGGAGGTGTGACACTATGCTTCTTTACTACTTGGTTGATCTCCCTCACATCTAAGACCAAGCTTATAATGGTAACTTTTCTTTTTAAACTCATTTTCATGCATAAATTTCAATTTTGAAGCCTCATTATAAAGGGAAATTATCTTAAATGGCAAAACCGTTGAAAATATTTACAACTAATAACAAAATACACAATCGATAGATTCCGATAGATTACTGTATGTGTCACAAGGTTGGAAGGTCAGTGTTAAGAAATTGTAAAGCAATAGAGAATGAATACACAAATTTACGTGGTTTACTAATAATTAGACTCCAGTACTTGGTTGTCTCGAGGGTTAGATAACAAATTTAAGACATTCCAACAATTAATTCAACACTTCTCCCTCACTAAAAAAGGGTGAGATTGGAAGTTTTTTTTTTTTTTTTTTATCTCAAAAACTCTTCTCTATGTTCTATTTCTCAATGTTCTGTACAAGAATATATTACAAATATATAAAAAACAAGAAAATCTAAAATCTTTCCCGAAGATTATGTATTAGAAATTAAATCTATTTTCTCTGAACAATAAGATAAAATAAAATTTCTTAATATCTTTTTCATATTTTAAAATATATCCCAATATTTCACAATATCTTGATATTCCTTTAAGTTGGAGCAACTTTATAGTATATTCAGTTATGGCAGCTATAATAAATATCTCACATAAAATAATAGTCGACTACGATATTTTTCAATCTCCTATGAAAATTAAATTTTGAAAGTTTAAAAATTTAATAGATATAAAACTGAAATTTAAAAATCTATAAGATAAAAATGCAATATTTTGTAAACTAAACTTATAATTTAACATTCTTTTTTAGTTGAATAAAAATGTGAGGATGTGAAATTAAACCATTGACTTTTGAAATAATAATCAGAACTTTATTCATTAAGTTAGGTGGGATTGAATTAAGCTTTTACTTTAATTTATTTTCTATAATTTAAAGTATTTTATTTTATAGATAAAAATAATTAATAATATATAAGATGAGCTTTTGTTAGCCTGTTAAGCATGAAGTTGTTGGATAAATAAATTAAAAAGAAAACAATGTTTTAACTTAAGCCCATTTGCGAATGGAGCCAAAATTGGTCGACCATTGGGTGATCTTTTGGTTTCGTGTTCACATCAAAGATAATAATAATATTATTATTATTTTCTCAAAAAAAAAAGAAAAAGATTATTATTATTAATAAAAGGAGAAAAAAAATTTAAAAGAGGATAAAATAGCATTTAATATTCGACAACATGACAATTGGGAATTTATTCTTCAGCCGCCTTCAACGGTCGCCGTTAACTAACACTCAGCTTTGTCAACTGCTTAGCTTCTCCATTTTTTTTACCAGAAAAAAATATATCTTTTTATCACAAAAAAAAAAAAAAAAAACTTTTCATTTTTTGATTTTAAATCTAGTTTCTATTGAGTCTTCAAATTCGGAGAGACTTTAAAGCATTGAGATGATTACTACAGTTGGTGGATTATAATATAATAGTATGTAGGTTCCAATAGTTTATGTTTATATTCAGATGATTTTAGACTAAATTATAATAGTCTGTGTTTGGAGCGTAGACTATTTTAGTAGAGATTAAAAATAAAAAATATGTTAACAAAAACTCAAAAGGAAGAGAGATGATGAGTAGAAAATAATAAATAATGTAGCAAAGAAGATTTTTGAAATAATATTTATTATACTTAATTGTAGGTTATAAATATAAACACCACTATTATCTTTGAAGCATCAAACACGAGTGAACTATAGCAACCCTCTCCACTAACTTCAAATTAGTACCCCAAATACTCCCTTAATATTTTTGTTTTGAATTTGGTTTCAATTTCAAAGGTTACTATTTTACTTTTGAGATTTGAGTACTTTCAAGATTTACACTTTTAATCTCGGATTTTTACTAAATATGTATCTAGTTTTTGTCTTTAGTATTAATGTCTATTAATTAATTTAACATGATTAAGAGAATTATGATTAATTAAGCTTCACTATTTTTCATTACTATTAAAATCAACTTTAAAATTTTTCTTTATAATTATTTTAAATTAATGAATAGAATGTTAAACTAGAGACTAAAATGAACGTATTTAGTAAAAAATTGAGGTTAAAAGTGTAGATCTTGAAACCTACATACTAAATTAAAACAAAACTCAAATTTTAAGGATAAAGTTGTAACATTTTGAAGTATAGAGATCAAATTAAAAGAAACTCAAAACTTAAAGACTAGAAATACAACATCTTGGGATGACCAATGAAAACTATATCCAATACCTAGAGACCAAAAACAATATCCAACTAAATATTCATACCAAATACTTTTACTTGGACGCAAATTGAAACTAAAAATGTAGGGACTAATTACTTAGCTCAAAATCTAACTAACTCCCAACCTATGATAATCTTTGAGGATTATAACAACCACGCTATGATGTTAGTGCATGAAGTTGAAGAATAATGACGTTCGAGAATCTCTCAAATTTGTTTAGTAGTGTCACACCAACAACATCTGTGTAATGGACGGGGGAGATTGAGTTGTCGTAATGAGTGTCATTAGGGCATGGTCTTTGGCAATCCATTCATCATAAAGAGGATTTTCCAGGTGAACAACATTAGCAATAGTGCTTGAAGAGAAGCAGAGCGGTCTCCCTTCCAGACGATGTTGTAGAATAAATTAAGAGTCGTTGGAGGTTGTGGATTTGAACCATCAACCAAGCCAAAAAGCTTGTGAGCCATCAGAATTGATTGAAGTTGAAATTTCTAGATCACATAGTTTGAAGAATCTAATCGAAGTGATACAAGGGTTGCAGAATGTTGGTTAAAAGAAAGATGGGAGAATGATTTTCTCCAGCAAGATCAGCCATGGCCATTTAACCAACATTGCAAGAAGATGAATCAGAAGTTTGGTAAGGCAGACACATGTAGGATTATGTAAAGAGGACGTGAGTAAGATATTTTCATGAATTATGAAACAATACTTCTCATTGAATACACATACGTATTTATGCACAAATAATAAATTGGAAATATGTTAAAACTAGCATAGTATTTATATTATCAAACTTTAAATTATAGAGGCTCACAACCAACTCATTTACTTAGCTAAAAAATTTAATAACAACCAAAATCAAAATAAAAATAAAAAGTTAGACATAAAAATATATATATATATATATATATATATATATATATTTTCTTGAACTTTGTTCTTTGTTTTTCAAATATATACTCATATTCTTTTAAAATAATACAATTACTCTAAACCTTGATTTCATAAACATTTCAATACTACCCTTCCGTAGAAAAATCATTAGAGTATTGAACTAATGGTGGATATGTAAGAAAATTTTGTTCTTTTAAATTTAAATCCAAGCAAGCATCTTAGTCACCATCACGTCTACGATTATCCAAATATTCTAAATAATTTATACTTTGATAGTAGTAATTTCAAAAGGTTTATAAAAAGCAAACAATAATATTGCCATTTATAAATACTAGAGATATTTTTTAAACAAATAAACGTGATAAAATTTTGAAATATTTTGTAAAATTTAACCTAAGAAATTAAAATTTAAAAGTTAAAGAAAGCAAAACTATCAAATTGTCTTAATTTTTTTTTTTTTTTTTAGAATTTCTTAAACTAGTCTTTAATTAGATTCCCTCTGGAAGGGAATTCAAATATTGCAACATTTTGTGGTCCAAAAATTAGTTAGTCGACGCCGAGTCAAGAAGCGAAAATGGGAGTAATAGTCAACGTAGAGAAGGCGTGGAAGTAGTAAAAACAGGGCGTGGCAATATCAAATCGGGGGACCGGGTAAAAGCCACGTTGGGGGGTTTAATAAGAGAAGAAATCGAAGACTTTTCAAATATTTCAAACAAAAACAGACAGAAAGAGAAAGAAGAATAGTCAAACCTTACCGGTGCCGCCAGTCCATGGCCGATCAACCTCTCTATCTCCCTCCATTCTTCTCTATATACTCTATCTCTAAAAACCCCATTTCTCTCTCTAAACTCTCCTCTCAAATTCTTTTTTGATTCAACCCAACCAAAAATCTCATCTTTCTCTTAATTTCGCTGCTCTGTTCTTCTCCAATGGCCGTGAGTTCTTCTTGTTTTGATTTTGCCTTTTATGTTTATGTTTGTTTGAATCCTCAGAAAATTAGGATTTTTGTGGCTATTAACTGTTTTGTTCAGCGGCTATGGTTGTACGGCAGATCTGAAAATGAATTTTTTTTTTTCTGTCTGATTTTGTTATTGTATAGGTCAGTTTTTCAGCCATCGGAATTGATCAACTAGTTTTTTTTTGTTTTTTTTTTTTTTCTCTTCCTCCGCTTCAAGATGGGGTTTCTTTTTTACTTTCTATTTATTTATTTTCTTCGAGTTGACTTTACTAGCTGAATTGGAAGAATATAATGGTTTCTAGGAGTGTCAAGATTAGTTCTTTTATGCATCTTGATTCACGATTCAATCCATGTTTGAATAGTTTTGTTTTGAAAAAAAAAAAAAGTGATTTATCGACAATGGTATTATGTAAATCCAGCTCCAAACAGCCTTTTGCTAGCACTCCTATTATGATACTAAAGAAAGGGTAAAATTGAAACTTTTTGGCACTGGTTTCAATTTTGAAATCCCCAAGTCCTAACCTAGGTATTTAATTTCAATATTTGTAATTAGTATTAAATTACAATGATTAAGGTGCTTTGTATGATTTGACTATATGGTGCTTAGTTAAATTTATTGAAGTATTCTTATAATTAAGTTTATCATGCTCCACAATTCTAAGATTCTAACTTTTGAGTCAACAAGTAATTTAACATAGTATTAGATGCCTTTGTAATGTCTTTTATTCTTCTATTAATATTGATTTTCACTGATTGGATCATATAGCATCAAAATAAGCTTTAGCTGGGATGAATCCCGTGACCCTCTAAATTGTATAAGGTCTTAGAATCTTTTAGAAATATTGTTATGAATGTATTAAAGTTTGGGAAGTGTTGAAGAAAATGTGTTTTGTTGGGACAGCAACGGTCACATGTACCAGCATTTGGAAATTGGGAAAGCGAAGGGAATGTTCCATACACAGTGTTCTTTGACAAGGCGAGAAAGGGCAGAGGCGGGGGACCAATCAGAAACCCAAACGATCCAGAGGAATATCCAGAAATGGTTATGGACAACTCACATGAAGCTGCTCCAACCAAATCCAATCCTAAGGATGACACTCCACCACCCAAACCAACGACCCATGAGAGGAGGCATAGTCGAGAAGACGCTGGCTTACGCCCCTATGCCAACCCTCCTGCCAACCGTGAAAATCCCGCTCGGAGACAGAGCGGCTCCGAATATAGCATCGACCGCTCTCCTCTCCATCGCCAGGCAAAGCCCTCGGGAAGAGACAGCCCGGTGACGGAGGGCAAGAGCTTTGAGGGTGCCTATGGCAACCGTGGGAAGACTAGAATGAAGAACGATGCTGCGGTACGTTTTATTTTCTTTTTCGATTTAACTGCCTTAAATTACAACTTTAGTTTCAACTTTTAGAGTTGCTTTTAGTTAGTGTAAGTTTGGATTGGCCCCATAATTGCTTTTAAAAGTATAGTTTTTAAGTGACAAAAACAAGTTTTTGAAGCCTTTATAAAATCAACCTTTTGGCCCTTAGTCTATATGCTAAAAGTTGTAATGAATTTTCCAATGAATGTGATTCAGGCTCAATTATATAAACTATCCATAGACTTTGTACTTTATGTCAAAAATATATTTAAATTTTTAAAAATTTTAAAAATAACCTTAAACTTTCAAAATGAGTTAAAAAATACTTTTACCGCTAAGTTTGAATAAAAATCGTTAATGTTCTGGGTAAAAAATAGCTCTGAACTTTCAATAGTTTCAAAGATACTGAACTAACCATGGGGTTGGTTTGGAGTGTAATTCTTAAGAAATTTAGTATCATGCCACATTAGGGGAAAAATAACGGGGTTAAGAGTAGGACTTATTTGAACCCAAATTTAAAAAATAGATAACTTATTGTAAATTTTTTAAAATTCATAAACTAAATAGACATAAGAAGTCTAAGCCATATTTGATAACTATTAGATTTTTAAAAATTTGTGCTTATTTTTTTACCATTTTTTTTATAGTGGTTTTCATATTTCATAAAGAAACATTTGAACTTGTAGCCAAACTCAAAAAACCAAAAACAAATTTTAAAAATTAATTTTTAAAATTTTAAAACTTGACTTGAATTTGAGAACACCTATAAAAAGTAAATAATAAGTGCAAAAAAAAAAATTCATAAATAGAAAAAATTATATTTATAAACTTAATTTTAAAAAATAAAAAGAAGAACTAAATAGTTATCAAATAAACCTTTCACTAACTACATTTTGTAATTTAACTTTTAAACCAAAATATAAATTAAAATCCGCTTTTTTCTAAACTCTCAAAGTTCTATTTTAACCCGAAAGGGGTTTATTTGATTTAATGGGTTTATGGGTTTTTTCTTTTAATTAAAAAAAAAAGGTTCGATTTTAGTAAATGAAGTAAAAAAAATTAAATTGAGTTGGCTTTTGAAATGGTAGTTTAGTTATGTGCTGAATAATTTTGTGGTGCAGCCGGAAGGGACGGCCGTGCCGAAGTTTGGGTCATGGGATGTGAACAATCCGGCATCGGCCGACGGTTTTACACACATTTTTGGTAAAGTTCGAGAGGAAAGGATGGGGCCGGGAACCCCGCCGCCGCAGCATTCTTCTTCACCTTACAACAATGTTAATAATGGAAGACCCCACGACAGTGCCAAGGTATTCTAACTTTTCTTCTTCTTCTTCTTCTTCTTCTTCTTCTTCTTCTTCTTCTTCTTCTTCTTCTTCTTCTTCTTCTTTGATGAAAGAAAAAAATGATCTCGTATCAACATTCATCCTTTTGGATTTAAATTAAAGAGAAATTTCCATTTATAATGATTTATTTTTTAGTCCATATTCTTGGATAAAACGATCTCAGTTTAACAGTTTTCATTGATTTTGCTGTTTTTTTCCCTCTGAAATTAGTTGATTGTGGGAAGTTTTTTATAAATGTTTGTTCGTTTGTTTTTGGTTTTGTGAATTTGGGTTTGGAGTTTTGAGTGTTTGGATTTGTTGATTCAAGTTGTATTCTTAAGCTACTTGATTTTGTCGTTGTCTTTTTAACTTTTAACAAAAAATTTGTTTCTTAGTTGGCCATTTTTTTGGTATCTTTACCAATTGTTTTCAACTTTTTGAAGAATTCCAAAGTTACAGTCATAAATATTTTGAATTTTTAGAATTTTAATGGATTCAAATCACAAGTTTCTCACTATATTAGTTTATGATTTTAATCAATACAAACCCAAAATTTAAAGTTATAGATTGATATTGGAATAATTTAGGTATGCGGATGATTTTGTAGGTTGACAATGTTTCCCTTTTTTCTGTTGAATACTTTTAGATTAAAAAGAGAATGAGAAAACTTATATTATTTAATTATTTGGCAGGGAGGGTGCTTCCCATGTCTAAGAGGAAAATAAGTTTGATTTATTATTGAAGAATTCAAAGACCCTCTCCTCTCCTCATCACCAATCTGCATCCACCAAAGGATTTTACTCTGCAGATTGGATTATGTGTGCTGTTTTTTGTATTTATTTATATATATATATATAAATTTGTTTTTTTTTCTTGTTGGAGAAACTTGTTCTTGTTAGATTCATCTTCATATATTGTTGGGTCTTTTTGGCTTATTTTTTTGTTTTTTGGCTTATTTTTTTGTAATATTCTCTTTTTTTTCTTTTTCTAGCTTTGCTCCATCTTTTGCCTAAATACTTGATTCTTTGGTTTATTTCCTTATACATATTTCTAAATTTGGAGGTGGTTTACACTGAGACAATTTTTGTCTCTACTCGTATAAAAAAAACGTTGGCAGATGTTCAAAAATGTATGAGCAAAACTTCTGCTGACGTTTTTTTGCGTGGGCAGACAACATTGACAGAAAGTTGTCGGTAGAGCTGTCCACGCATTTTGACATTGTGTCGGCAAAAATGCTCACGCAACAAAACGCGTGGGTAGAAATAGTCTTTTTGCCCACACTACAAATGTTGGCAAAAATTGATTTTTGCCCACGTATTATGTATGGGCAGAAATACTTTATGCCCATGCCACGACTTTCATTGGCAAAATTTGATTTCTGCCCACACATGATCTGTCGTCAGAAATGAGAATATTCACACGAAAAAGCCTTATGGACTTTCTGCCCATGCATGATACATCACCAAATACTGTTTTCTGCCAATACACATGTAAACATGGCTAAAAGCTTTGTTTTTGCCACATATGAAACGTGGTCAAAGCTTTATGACTGCCAACCCATTTATTATTATTATTATTATATTATATGCTTCGGGATTAATATTTAGAATAAAAATAACTTCAATTTCCTGTAACAAAATATATTCAATATTGTAACAAATTTAGACAATGTATTCAACCCTGAAAAGGAATATTAAAGTCCAATAAGCACAACATTCTCAAAATTAATAAAGCAAATTCATTTGCATGACTTTTAAGTCACATGTGCATATAGAAAGTGTCTAAGTAGTTCATGTGAGTCAACTTGATTATCAAAACAATCTAAAAATGCTTAAGTGCAACTTTTACTATCCAACCAAACCTAACAACTACATGAAAAGTGTCTAAGTAACATTTTCACTGTGAAACAGACATAAAAAGTACAAAAAAGGTTTACAAAAGACAATTTGACTCCCAAAACAACCAAAATAGTTCATACGAGTCAACCTAAACATATAATAAAGACACTAAATGCATGAATTGGCTACCATAACGGCATGATAGCTGCAACAAAATTTTGAACTTTAATTCTTAAAAATACCTAAGTGTTTGAACGTCCCTCCCCTTCATATCCTTGCTCTAACAATTTTTAAACATCGAGCCATCTATCTTCCCATTTTGAAAGTTGACTGATTAACTCTTCATTTTGTTCCACACTCATTGCATATTTTCCTTCCTATTACTTAAAACTTTATATTGATATGGTGACATTTATGGATGTGAGATTTAATATGAGTTAAAATTTTGTTTGGGTGTTTAAAACAATACTATTAAAATTTTGGAAAAGAATACTTGTTTATTGTTTTTTTTTTAGATTTTGGGTTTAGTTTTCATTTGGTTTATAAGTTTCAAAATGTTCCATTTTTAATTCTTAAGTTTTGAGTTTGATTTTAATTTAGTTTCTAGGTTTCAAAATGTTACCATTTTATATTTGAGTTTTGTTTCAATTTGGTATCTAGGTTTCAAGATTGGCAATTTTAACCTTAATTTTTTTAAAAATCAAATATCCACTTCAATATTTGGTGCTAATGTGTATTAACTAATTTAAAATAATTATGAAGTGGAATTTTAAAATTAATTCTTAGTGATGAATAAATAGTAAACTTAATTAATTGTAATTTTTTTTAATTCTTTTTAAATTAATTAAAAATATTGACACTTAAGATTGAAAATGAGTATTTAGTTAAAGTTTAAGGTTAAAAGTGTAAATCTTGAAATTTAGAAATTAAATTGAAATAAAATTCAAATTTCAAGATTAAAATTGTAATATTTTGGAACTTAGGGATTATGGACTAAATTGAAATCAAAATTAAAATTTAAAAACTAAAAATATAATATTTTAAAAATTAAAGACCAAATAAACATTAAATCTAAATTTTGGAGACCAAGATAATATTTTTCTTAGAAGAGTGTTTAATTACATAATAGAAGTGATTTTTAAAAAAAAAAATAAATAAATGCTTAAAATAAAATTTGGAAGAAGTGCTTATTTAGTACTACTAAAAATGCTTAATACTTTCAAAAAGCATCTAGAAAAATTCATTAAGAAACCGTTTGAAATCTAAAAAATCTATTTTTTTTTTCAGATCTGACAATTCAGCCTCCGTATCAAAAAAATAAAGCCAGAATGGTAATAAATAATTAATGAAAATTTGGGAGAAAATAAATAAAAAAATATTTCGTGGGAACATAATTATCCAAGTCCGCTCATCCAACCAATCACAATTTTCAAATGAGTAGTACTTGATTGTTAGTTGGGCTGTACTTACCATTTTTTTACATGGTGTGACATGACAAATGTATATATATTTTCTTCTTTTAAAATTTCTTTATTATGAGGATAGTGAAAACAACTCGCACCCAAGTATTACTCTTTTTCATATTTGTAGAATTGTATTTTTAGATTAATAGCTAAGTTATATAGAAAAAGATTAAGATTGTTACCGAAAAAGATTTAAAACGTTGGTTATGTAAAAGTACCAAATACGCCTTTTAACTATTTTTTAAGGGAAAAAATTTAAACAAAAAGTATATTAGGAGTTAAGAGTAGAAGATTTGAGGTCACTCTACTTATCATATTTCATAAAAAAAATCCATCCTTTAAAAGATTGACATCAAGTTTATACTAATCCATTCCGTTTGATTTTTTTCTTAACATAAATCATTATCATGGACAGGTTTCAATTAGATGGTTAACTTTTATATAACTAGTTCCACATAAACAATTATAATTTAAATAGAAATTACTCAAAATTTTCAAATTGAAGGAAATGATTATATATCAAATTATCCATATATATAATATAAATTTATTATAATTCAAACATATCATTTTTTTACACTAATTCAAACATATTCATTATTTTGACAATTAAACCATAAATCTTGACCATTAATATAATATTTATATAATAAAAATAAATAACATAACATTAAATTATTACAATAAATATAAGAAAAAAGCCTCATGGGACAGGGGTGGAGATGGGAACAGGAAATTTCCCATCCCTGTCCCCATTTAGCTTTCAGGGAATTTCTTCTCCCACTCCCTCTCCCATTCCCCCCACAACGGAGAACCTCTGCCTCGTTTGGGGTGAGTCCTACGAGGCCCTTTTTGTGAGAAATGTAAACATCTCTAGCAGATGACGACGACAACAACAACAAATAGCAATAGTGACTATATTTATGAGATGGAGAAGAAAGGTGGGAGGATGAGGAAAAAGAAGATGGAGGAGGGAAAATGAAATTCTAAACTTCAATCTCACACAATTTGATAATTAAAATATTTATTCAATTATTTTTTATTTTATATAGTTATAATTCCAAACAATATATATTTCGATTAAAAAGAAAAAAAATCAATAGGAATTAACAAAAATAAAAAAAAAAATTGAAAAAACAAAAACATAGAGAAATGATTGAAAAATTGGAAGAAAGGAAGGAAAAAAAAAAAAAAGCAATCAGAATAAATGAAAGTAAAAAAAGCAACTAGGAAAACAATCAATCCTATGGAGAAGAAAAAAAAAGGCAAAAATATCGAAGAGAGCTTATGATAAAAAAAAAAACATCGGAGAATTGGAGATTTAATATTGCAGTTTTTTTTTTTTTTCCGGGAATTTAGATTTCAAATCCTGATTTGATTCTATTTTAAATCAAATTATATTTTCAATTTTTACGTTCACAATATTTGTTTATTTTATTTCTTACGATTTTTTAATATAAAAAAATAAATTAAAATATTTATAAATATAAAAAGTTTGACTGTCAATAAAGAATTATATTTTGCTAATATAACCAAATAACTATAATATAAATAGGGTAAAAGAAGAAATTAAAATTGATTTAGATAGACATAAATATAGATTATAAACCTCACCCTTAAATTATATCTCTTATTTTCAAATTAAAGAAATTAAAAAGATTTAAATCTCTAATTAAAAAAATTAACGAAGCATCGCCACCGTCCAAAAGTTCCACACCCATCATTGACCGCAGATTCAATTGCGGACGCCAATTCTTAAAATGGGAACGAATGTAGAATAACAATTCCCCATCGATTTCCCCCTTGCGAGCGCCAAATTTTCGCGGTAGCTTCAAAAAATTTAAAAATTTTCATTTAGAAAGCAAAAGCCAAAATCTCAATGTTTTGAAACTTTGGAACCATTTCTATATCACAATCTTCAATTTCCCTCTCTTCTCTCTTTCTCAGATCTCACCGCATAGACAAAGCGAAATCCCTCTCTTTTTCTCTCTTCCACTTTCAGGTACTTCAAATTCCCCTTCCAATCTTTTCCCTTCTGCTTAAGAATTCAAGAATTACACTGTTTTCTTCTCCATATTTGGTGCTTTATGCATTCTGGTGGCATTCAAGAAGCTAATTCGGTTAGTATTTGATGCGAATTTGAAATTCTTATCTGGGTTTTCCGAGTTCTGTACTGGGATTTTGTTTCCGTTTGTTTCTGGATGTTTGATTGAAGGGATTATGGTGAGGGAACAACGAATTGAATCGTTTTACACTAAACTTCGTGACTCAGTCACGACTTCTTCTTTGTCGCCTCTCCTTATTTTTCCTTCCACTTCTGATGTAGACTCGCTTTGTGCCTTGAAAATTATTTTTAAAGTTCTTGAATCTGATTCTGTTCGATACGCTTGTTACCCTGTGTCTTCTTTTCAAGAAATTCATAAATATGCTGGTCCTAGTTTGACTTCCTCGTCTGATGATCCGATTTCCATTCTTTTGATTAATTGGGGATGTCATCGAGATCTTAGGAAGGTTTTGAGTTTAGGTCCAGCTGCTCGTGTGTTTGTTGTTGATAGTCATCGCCCAATTCATCTTCATAATTTGAGTAGTGAGAATGAACAAGTGGTTGTGCTTTATACCAAAGACGACGAGCTCCAGGCCGATTTGGCTTATGATTTTGACGTCTCCGCTTTGGCAAATGCGAGTGATTTGAACAGCGACGATGAGATTGATGACGCATTGGATAGCGATGACGACAATGATAGTGAAAGCGACGAAGAAGGCAGGCGTGGGTCGAGGAAAAGGAGGAAAGTTGATAAGGAAAATGAAGAGGATCCTGTTCAGCTTTATAGGAAATTGAAAAGGGGATATTATCAAATGGGTACCTTCCATGGTAGGCCTTCAGGGTGTTTGATGTATGATCTGTCTCATTCGTTGAGGAAGAACACGAATGAATTACTATGGCTGGCTTGTGTGTCTTTAACAGATCAGTTTGTACATGAAAGATTGACGGATGAGAGGTACCAAGCTGGGGTTATGGAGCTCGAACAACACATCAACAGTTCAGGGAACTTGAATGCTGTTAACTCTGTTACTCTTAAAGATGGTACCAAGATCCGAGCCCCTGATGCATCTAGAATCACTTATGATGATGAACCCAGATTAATGCTCTTGCAGGAGTGGAATTTGTTTGATTCAATGCTGTGTTCTTCATATATTGCAACCAAGTTAAAGACATGGAGTGACAATGGAATGAAGAAGCTCAAGTTGCTTCTAGCACGCATGGGTTTTGCACTTGTGGATTGCCAACAAAAGTTCCAATACATGAATATCGAAGTGAAACGAAAGATGAAGGATGAATTTGAGCGATACCTTCCTGAATACGGCCTAACCGATTTCTACTATAGAAGTTTCTTGAGGTTACATGGTTATAGCTCAAAAGTGTCAGCAGCAGATGTGGTATATGGGGTCACTGCATTGCTTGAGTCCTTTGTCAAATCGGATGGTTCCAGTGCTTCCAAGCAGTTCGGAGTGGCTTATGATGCATTGTCATTGAACAATCTTGATAAGCTCAAAGCTGGAATGCAGCAGGCGATCAAGGTCCAGAGATCAATTCTTAGACAGGGGAGCTCTGCAATTACAAAGAGTGGTTGTATAAGAAGTGGGAGAAAATTTCGTTGGGTGAAGCTTGAAGATTCTGTAGACACCCAATTGTTGGGGTATCCTCAAGCACTCACTAAATTCTGCTACTTTATAATGGATGCTTTGCGAGAGAGAGGAGCCAGAATGAAGCCTTTGCTATGTGCTTGCTTATCACAAGAGCCCAACAAAGTACTGATCGTTGGAGTTTGTGGGAAGCCTAGGCTCGGGGCATCTCAAGGCAATGCATTTGGGAGAGCTTTTCGAGACGCGGCGGAGGAAATGAGCTCGGAGTTTTTCCACGAGATGTTTGAATCTTCATGGATTCTTATTGAAAAAACTTCAGTCAACTCTTTCATGGTTAGATTGACTCAGAAGCTCTAACGTACAATGGCTGCCATATTCCTTCCATCAAGTATGTTTCTTCTTTTTCCTCCATTTCTATGGCATATCTGTGAAGATTTCAATAACCGATGTGCCTTACCAGTTCAATGAGATGAAATGATTATATCTCCCACAGCTTAACATCAATTGTAGTGATGATGATTTAATTTCCTTAAAATCCCATTGATTAGTTACTTGTTATGTACAAGTATACATTATCTGAAAGTGTTTTCTTTTCCTTTTCTTAGAGGTTTTATGTAACTTCCATCTTTCACTTTAGTTCTGCATACTAGATTATTGAATATAAATTATTTGTACTAATTTTAGATGTTAGATTCAATTTTCCCCTCAAACTTTAATTGGGAGTCTGTTGAAGTATTTTTGAAATATCTGTCTAGTGTATATTCTGTGTACCCCTGAAGTTGTTATTCTGTCGATGATCTCATCATGTGCACTATGGCTTTGAGGTTTAAGCTTATGCCTTTTTTGTTTTTGTTTTTGTTTTTGTTTTTTTTAAATGTGATTTATTAATTAGTTTGTAGATATTAATTTAGTTTTCGTGCATCAAGTTCAAATTTTAACTCAATGTTTCTAGAAAAAAGGA
Source organism: Citrullus mucosospermus (assembly GCA_030954485.1). Taxonomy (NCBI): domain Eukaryota; kingdom Viridiplantae; phylum Streptophyta; class Magnoliopsida; order Cucurbitales; family Cucurbitaceae; genus Citrullus; species Citrullus mucosospermus. The sequence goes on along the minus strand of CM062063.1, from coordinate 7,972,620 downwards.
AAAAAAATTCAATGTCGAAAGTTGAAAGTCATTTGATTTCTCGAGAGATTATTTATTTATATATTAAAGGAAATACTCTCGATTACATAATAATCGGGATAACATTAACATAATGTTCCTCTAGAGCAATTATAATCATAACTGGCAACATAATTCGTTATGGAACTTTCTGTCCAATCAACAAATTACCATAGTTTTAAAAAAATAAAAGTGAAAATGTTGGGTTTAATCATAACAATATGTATAGTTTTATCTATAGGTTGAAAGTTAAAATCTTTGTTTTCATATTGAATTATACTATATATATATACACGGAGAAAAAGATTATTTACTTCTAAATTGGGCAAATTGTATCAAATTGCACTGAAGACTTAATTTTATCAAATCAAAATTTGAATTTGAATGGGTGCTTATCCTATGCTCAAATTTCTTTTTGGGTTAAATTTACTCGTTATTTTTTACCAACAGCAAAATAAGATTCTCTCAAAAGTTACATAGTTCAACAAAAAAAAAAAAAATCAAGGCTCGCACGAAATTATTAATTGATGCATGAGATTAATAATAAAATAAATATTTTAAAACTCACAAATTTTAACAAAAATTAAGCAAATTTCCTTTGAAACTTTATTAATTTTGCAGCAGACAATGCATATAAAATACTCTCATTGACAATTTTTTCAAAAGAAAGTTTAGTTGTAAAAATTACAATAAGAACTCAACTTCATTGCATACTTATAAAAGTTTAATGTAAATGAAATTGAAAATCTAGAGTAAAAATGGATGGAACTTGTCAAATTTAAGGTATAAATTGAAAATTTTCATATCTATTTCTAGAAAAGAGTTCAATTGTATCACTCCCTATAGTTTATAGGTGTATTTTGCAATGTCATTATTTGCAGCTGTAATGGTAAAGTTTGATGAAATTAGAAGTTAAAGCATAGCTCAACTATTGTACTATCAATCTCAAGGTTAAAAGTTCGATTCTCCAACCCTACATATTGTTTTAAAAAAGTTGAACAATATGAGTATGGTATGAGGTAGTCACTGACAGTGTAGATACCTCGTTAAATAATTTTTCAATAGTTAAGTCTCAAAATAATTAAGATCCTGTTTGATAACCATTTTATTTTTTAAAATTAAGCCTATAGACACTAAAACCTAAAAAAAATAGCTTTTAAAATTTGTTTTTGTTTTTAAAATTTGGCTAAGAATTCAACCATTGCACTTAATAAAAATGAAATCATTTTAAGAAATGTAGAGGAAATATATTTAATTTTCAAAAACAAAAAATAAAAAACAAAATGATTAACAAACAAGGCCAAACCCTAAGAAAGAATATAAGAAAGAATATAGGCTAGTCTAAGTTCTCTCTAGGCAGAGAGAGGAACGCCAATTAGATTTCTAACTTCAACAACAAAAAACAACACCATTTCCCATGTTTCAATTTCAAGATACACATAATAGTATGAAAATTTAAGATTCTTGTTAACTCGCTTTTTTCAAAAACATAAAAGAAAAAACGAAAATAGGCCTTTGCTTTTATCAGTATATAATAAAAGAACTGGAAATAAGAAATTAGAAATAAGGATATTTATTTAAATATGGCCTAAATCAATCTCTCAACTCTCAATAAAGTTTTTAATTTGAAGAAATTAGAAAATTAAGTTTTGATTATGCTGCTAATATTGGAGATACAACCAAAGATGGGAAGAAGCTTGTTGCACAAATAGGCAAACCACAAAGCCTTCAGATTCTTGGTTCTTATTGCCTGCTAACAAATTCCACATCACAACACAAATGAGACTTTTCAAGGGGAAGAAAAATAAGTTACAAAGTTTTGAGAGATGATCCTATTAAAAAGTACATACATTCAACTTACTGACTCAACTAGCCTGATTCTAAACTCCACACTTAAAACAGTTTTTTAGTACACCAACAGTTGACAGAAACTCAAACAAAATTTGAGAGGAAAGTGATAAAAAGTGGAAACAAAAGAAAGCAAAACTCATCCCAAATAGTGAAACATAATATAGATCATAGAACCATTACCCTCATCTCTGTTGTTTCTTTCTCCACTCGGTGCGTCCTCGGTTGATTTCGAGTCCATCACTGGACAATCTTAGTAGATGCAGAAACTGGCGGCTATCTTGTTTGTCACTGGAAATGTAACCATTTGTTCCATTAAGCTCTGAAACTGCTTCGCCACCATTCTCAACTTCCTCCACACTCGTAAGGGAATCCACGATATCGTCTTGTTGGCATTCTCGTCTATAGTCTAATGTGATTGTCTGAAGTTCATGGCTATTGATGATTTCTTGAGGCATACTCTGTTGAAGATTGATCATATATCAATGATTACTAAAGTCATGAAGGAATCTCATGGATGGATCATGGCCACCCAAACCGAAACAAGAGTGAACTTATTTAGAAAGCACGGACACTCTTGTAGAGTGTCAGTGTCCAACATAGACATGACAAGCTTGACACATACAAGCGCCTTACACAGACATGCATAACACGGGCATGCGCCCAACACCAATTTACTTGAACCCACATCCAACACATGGAAATAAGTGTGATAATAAGTTCTCTTTTTTCCTGATATTTTTCCCTTCTAGAAAGCTAATTGGATTAAAAAAGCTCTCTTGAAAACCTTAGTTGTTGAGTGTAGCCTACAAGTTTTTAAAGCCCACTATGAAATGAAATCTAAATATATATTAAAAAGAAAATAGTAGACATATGCTTCTAAAGAATTAGATATTTAAAATATTTCAAGATAATATATATATCTACACATCTTAATAAAATAATTAATATCTCCTTGTTGTGTCCTACATTTTATGGAATTTATGAAATTGACATGGTGTAACCATGTCACGTCATGTCATATCTATATGTTGCGTGTCTATGTCTGTACTTTGTAGCTGTTTCCTTTTCATTTTAGCAAAATGTCAATATTTAATTAAACCAAACAGTGTAAACTCAAATGTTAACATCTCCTGACAGAATAATTATGACAACTTAAAATAGACGTTTTCCTAAAAAACCATGTAACCTTAGATTGTATCACCATTAGAAAGAAAGAAAAAAGGAACAAAAAACCATTACTCCTGACCCCTATAGTATTTAAGGAATTCTAAAGAAATGGGTCAGAATTTTTGGGGGCCATTTTTGAATTGCAGCATGAAAGAAAGAAAAAATAAATAGAGAAAATAGAAACAGCTTATACGAACCTCCAGAACCCATCCAATGTAGGTGACATTATTGACATGCTGATTCATGTCCAAATCTGCCCTCCTAGGCTGAAATAAAAAGTACTTTCACAACCTGGAAGAAATGGAGAAGCTTGAACCTAATGTTCTTAAATCTTACCATTAGTCCATGTCTGGAATAGTGACCAGGGTCTTCTAGTTTTGGAATTTTCTTCAAGCTACTATTATTCTCCTCAGGAAATGCTAGCCTGGACAAAAAGGAATATAAAGCCTTTCATCCCATCGGCAATTTTCTTTGCAAAGGTTTTTTTTCACAGAATGCCTCACTAATAATCTCGGCTTTACAATCTAAGAAGACTTTGACAATTTTACAAAACGAACAGTAATCAGTATTATGCCAACATGCATTTGACTCCAGAAAATCAATCCAAAATTAACCTAAACATGTCATGTTGCAAACACAGACTTCCATAGAACCTTTTTTCTGAACGATTGCATTGTCTACAATGGCTATTCAAAGTTAAGTTCACCGGGGAGAAAAGGCACCTACCTGAGATCTCGTGGGCAATAAACCAAATATTCATCACGAACATCATCACTAACTTTCTGAAGTCGTCTAGTGTCTTGGTTCATCATCACCCACTTACTAAAAAAAAAAATTAATAAGCAAGCCAACAAGTAGAATACAAACAATAAGATGAAATGCAAACTGACACATAAAAATGGATTAGAAAGGAAAGAAAAGAAAACACAAGAACGAGGATAGTTGCACTTTCTCGAGGACGAGAAAAATAGTATAAGTGACACAAAAATGCAATTCTCCAGAAGAGGTAATTTAAGGGCAAATGTAGATAAGAAAGCGAAGAATATCAGCTATCCTTAGCTGTATAAAATTGAGGTTGTAAATGTAGGCTTGACGCAACCTCTGAATCCAGTCTTTATGTCTACATACCCTTATTCCAGTACAAAAGATGAATATGGAAGCAATATGGTGAAATAGATTTAAAAATAAAATTTTGAATGACAAAAGACACTTTAGACATTTATAATTTACACTTCACTAGCACTACTCTGGTTGGACTATGAGTTCCTTATCGTATGAAAGTGTCATTTACGTGATAAGATGAAGCTCTTAAGGCAGAGTTTTGGACGAGCTAAGGCTTGTGAACAAAGTTCTTAGATAGAGAAGAGTTATGATTGAGAATGGTGCATTTGACTGAATAAGCCAAGCAAGCTAGTTGACTACAAGGCCTTGTGATGTACCACTGTGGCCAAATGAGGTACCTTTTTAAATATATTCGTAAGTGTCTAAGTTAGTTTGTGTGCATCTCAATTAATCTCACACTCACAAAATACTACATTTGATTTTCAAAGATACATGTAGGAAACTAAATCGTACATAAGTTGTCACCATGGATTGAACCGAGGGAGGATACTTGATACAAACATGGGAAGTGGCATGTGATACAATGTTGTCCAAGTGATTAAAATCTGACTTGATTCATTGCTTGGCCACACCTCTGCCAAGTAGATGAACAGAAGTGATGTAGATAACAAGAGGGAGGCTGAAAATCTGACTCAGGAAATGAAGAAAACAAAACTGGAAACTCCCTCAGACACAAACATCTTTTGCCTGGGATTCCAACAGGGGCGTACTGTACAGGACTTCCTACTCGCATTTATTGGCTGTTACAAGCAGTCCCCAACCAGACCATGTTACTGCCTGGAAGTTATTCCTAAAAATGGAGATAAGAACACAGAAGGTACATGTGTTCATATGCCACGATTATTGTTAACAAGCCCTTCCCATCCATCTGGATGATACACCATGCAAACCATCATCAGCCAGAAATCTTTATTGGGGTGGGGCAACCACAACAAGATCTAGAACAATTGTGCATAAATAGGGGTAAATGTTGATTTATCCCCTGATGATAACTTGGGTTTACATGGCCAAGGCCAGATTCAGATCCAGCACTTCCCAATAGAAGAGAAAAGCTAGGGAACCTTTTGCAGAATTCTATCATTCTTTCATCCTTCCTCATGCAGATCACTTCCAACATCTAGGATATCTTTTTTTTAGGGACAACATGCCTGACTAACATTTGGGTATCAAAGAAACTCGTAGGATATTAAATCCTAGATAAGTGGCCACCATGGATTGAACACATTCCTTCTTGGCCTTTACCAAACCTATGCCCTTTATTTACCACTAGGCTAACCCATGATGGTTAACAACTATGATATCATGACTTAACAATTATAAACACTAAACTATTTAGAAAATTAGAAATATCCGAAGTTTTGTTTACAATGTAAAAGAAATGACTCTGACACGAATAGAAACCGTGGTACGTCGATTTTGGACAATGTTTTACCAAACCAAAAATTAGGAAAACCAACAATTAAAAATTCAGTTCAGGGCCTCAGGCTTACCATGTATCTGAGTATACATATTTTAAATAACCAATGTCATTTTATGAAGTGATTGGTAATCCTTTACTTCTAGGTACTGACTAGCGGGCTAAAAATATCGATCTTCACTCTATGGGTAAATTTATGTTAAATACCATTGAGATTTCCGAATTAGAAGAGTATTTATTATTAGATTAATACAATCTCCATTTTGACTGCTTTATGAGTTAGGCAGAGTTTATGACTCCATGATAAACATGTAGTCTAATTTCAATCAAAGATAACTATTAGAAATTTGGACAAGAAGTACAACCAAAAAGATATAAATCAAGGCTTGGAAAATGCTCATATCTAGACTGTGGAATCTGAAGTAAACCGATATCACTAGCCTTACGTGCATATCTTTCCAAATTTGAGAGGATGCTATAAGGTTCGAACACTCCAACAGGATTTGACGTACAATTTTATTTTTAAAACAGTAAATAAGAATAACGTAGAATACTTTTCAATTCCCAGTTACATTCATCCTGGAAGACTATGAACGTGAACCAAAATTTCAAGGTATGCAACAAATTGTAATTTCAATAAACTAACCAGGAAAATTCAAGAAAGTATCAGTTCAAAGAATAAATAATCCCAAAAAACAGACTGGATAGCAGTCCATGCATATTATATAGTATGTCTAATTGACTTTGGGGTAGTATTGGTAACTCCTGCAGTTCTTACTTTTCAATTTTCAATAGAAATTAATAATAGAAAAATAGCCAATAATTCACCTTGTTGCTTTTCCTATAATTTGACCAGTGGCATAATCTTTAAGTATCCAATCGCGTCTTGTTCCAATTCTCCCTTCCCCTTGACACCATGTCTCAATTTCAACCACATCACTCCTACGCCAAACGACAATATGTAAATTAGTACAAGAAAATAAGAGAAATTCAAAATAAGCAGAATTTGAACGCCAAAATTCAAAATGACAGCGGAGGAAGGGACTCACCACGCTGGATATTTGTAAATTTCAATGTGCATGCGTGCAGTTACCCATATGAGATGTAACTTCCTCATGGTGGGGGTTGTGGCGAAACCATCCGTGGAAAATCCAACACTCTGAGCATGGTTGCAACCAACCTCCTGCATGAAGAATTCATCAAAAGCAAACTCTGTACATATATAAGTGGGATCTATGAGTAAGTATCATTAAACTTAATGCTATAAGTGTACAGTCTGAGTAAGAATGTATAAGAGAGAGAAAAGAATTCAAATGAAGTAATTAAGTAAGAAAGGCCATAAGCATACAAAAGGAAGAGATAATATAGAATTTTGTCAGTTTCAGTTGCTGGAAGAAAAGAACACGTGCATCCACGAAAAGCCGAAAAAATACGGAAAGGAATCAAGCAAAGAAAGCTACAGAAAACCAAATGGCAAAAAAGTTAAACAAGTAAACATGCAAAACGAGAAAGCAAGCGAAATTTGCGGATCCTATTCCTCGAAAATATCAATAAAAGAATTCCAATTAATAAAGCTTATAACAGATGAGCTAATTAAAGCTTCACTAACATGTTGATCCAGATAATGCAAGAAAAGAAATCAGGAGCGAACAAATCAAATTCAAATAATGCGGCGAGAATCAAAAGAACAGAGAGGGATTACCTGCAAGAGATTAGCAATAGTTTCAACAGTAGCGGTCTTATTGATTCCAACCTCGTAACATCGCACAATGAATTTCTCCTTATAAGACAATCCATCTTCAGCCAAGGTTCCGAGGCGAAGGCGATCCGCCAAGCTTCCAGAACCACTCTGAACACAAGCTTCACCTCTATCAGAGACAATTGCAGCGAAAACCGGAGGTCTGGTCACGGAAGAGGAGACGGCGGCGGAGTATCGGCGGCGGAAGGAGGAGAAGAGGGGTGTAGAAGGTGGAAGGAATCTACATTGAGAGAGGAGATGGATTTGGTCAGTCACATTGCAAGGGACCTTCAACATATCTGAGAGAGAGAGAGAGAGAGAGAGAGAGAGAGAGAGAGGATAAAGAAAGGAGTGGAAATGGAGGCTGAATGGTTTTCTCTCTCTAAGATTGCAAAGGAAAGTTTGTGTGTTTAACTTTCACTCTGTTTCTCTCTGTGTCTCTCCCTCTCTCGATTTCGAGCTCTGTTTTTTTGTGGGAATACTGGACGACGTCGATGGGACCGAGGAGATCTTGAAAGTACGATTATACCCTTGGGTTTGGATGGAACTACCAAATTCCTGTTTTTCTCAATTCTTATTGGTGATGGCGTTGCCCAGCCAAAGCCAAGTGGAAGTCGCAATATATACACACACACATATATCATTTAATAACCCCGATTTAAATGGTCTATTTAATTTTATGAAAATTTAGATTCAAATATCGATTTTTGTGGATACTTTTGGAAAAATTATAAAAATAAAAAATACAAAATAAAAAATTTAAATTTAAATGAGTAAATAAACATTTTATGATGTTTAAATAAAGTAATATGTCTATATAGAACCTTGAAACGTGAAATTATCTGACATGTTGACAGAAATTTAATACTATCACTAATAAGCGCATGGTTTGTAAATGACGTTTTTTCTTGGACTATTTTCAAAAATAGTAAAATGAACAAAAATATTTATAAATATATCAAAATTTCATTGTATATGTGTGAGATATTGTGATAGACTACTAATATAGCAAAATTTTACTGTATAGTCATGATAGACATAAATAGTAATCTATCGCGATTTATCGCAGATAGACTGTGATATATTGCTATTATTTGTAAATATTTTTAACAATTTTGTCATTTAAAATAATTTCTCTTTTTTTTTCGATGGGACGAATTTCTTTCATTCTTATTTTAGTTTTTCTTTTATTTTATTTCTTATTTTTATTTATCTTGGTGAAAGTTGTTCCGAAGGAAAATAAAATTGGAAAAAAATAAATAAATTGTGTATCATTTTAGGGGGTGAAATAAAGCTAACGAAATAGACTAAAGGTTAAGGGGACGAATAAAAATAAGTTCTTCAGAATACATTCGGGGCCAACATAAATATTGGGTCAATTTAACGCTACGAAAATTGGACCAAATAGCATATCTTAGAGTTTGGTTTTGAAAAGGAAAGCACTAGAAATCATCAAAATTATATCTTTTAACCAAATACAATTTTAAATATTTGGGCAAATATTAATTTATATTCCAATTGTATCAATTTAAAAATTAATAGTTGTGTCAATTTAAATTGAACTTTCATACGAGTTATTAAACTCCAAAGTTTTCTTAAACCAATCAAATTAGATCATTGTTGTCATCTAAAAGTTAAATGTATTTTCTCTTAATTTTGGCATAACAATAATAATATTATATTTCTATCCTAAATTTCGAAACACTTTGATCATTTTTTACATTTTTTCCAAAAATTATTCTTCTTTTGCAGCTTTTCCATTTCAATTTTTTTTCTTATATTCCATAGATTTAAAAGTCTGTTCTCATTTATACCCCGACTTAACATCAATAACAACTAACAAGAAATATTGGATATGTTTTTGCATTTTCTTTGATTACGTAGTTTATTTTTAAATTTTTTTCTTTTGTATCATAGCCAACACGAGCATAGCCAACATATATGAATTTATATTATCAATCTTAAGGTTTGAGGTTCAATCTCTCATCTCGCATATTAAATAAAGAAAAAAAAACTATCTTTGTATTAGGACTTCTATTGAAGTTCCTAAGCGCACTTTGAGACCGAAAAGTAACTCAAAACACCCTAAAGGCCTATAGCTCGCTCCTCAAAACCAACAAAGTAGCAAAAAAAACTCCCGAAAAGTGCTTAGATGACCCATTGACACTCAAAACCAACTAGAAAGTGTTAGGCCCAAGGCGTGTAATCCACTTCCAAAACTACAAACACATCCTAAATCCACCCAAATCGTTGAAAGAGCATATGATATTTTGACTCTAAAAACCATGCAAAAGGAGCCTACATTGGCTACCATAACTATAAGTTAGCAAACAAAAAAAAAAAAAAAAAATTGCGTTGGGTAGCACTTAGAGGGATAATAATTAAGTGTATAGCAACATTTTAAAAAAATGCCAAATAAAGCAAAATCTATCTATGATAGATTCTATCACTGATAAACTCCTATCAGCGATATGTTCTATCAATGATAGACCTTTATCGCTAATATGGTCTATCACTAATAAACTTCGAAAACATAATCTAGATTTTGTTATATCTACAAATTTTTTGCACTGTGTTATATCTGTAAATATTTTGGACCTAATTATTGGACTTAATTAATTTCCTAAATTCACAACAACGCACATTGTTCGACGAGATTTTCGAAGAAGAAGTAATTCGTGGACCTTGAACTTCGTATTTGTATTAATTTCAGTTTTGTGAGTACAATCTCTAATATTTGATCATTTGATTCTTTCTCTTAGACAAAATAAACTTTAATCCTTAGGTTTGATTTTCTTGGATGACCAGCCTTTGGGCTTGATGATCTTCTTGGGTGATCAGCTTGTAGGCTTGTTGATCTTCTTGGGTGATCGGCCTTTGGGCTTGTTGATCTTCTTGGGTGATCAGCTTGTAGGCTTGTTGATCTTCTTGGGTTATCAGCCTTTGGGCTTGATGATCTTCTTGGGTGATCAGCTTATAGGCTTATTGATCTTCTTGGGTGATCGACCTTTGGGCTTGATGATCTTCTTGGGTGATCGGACTTTGGGCTTGATGATCTTCTTGGGTGATCAGCTTGTAGGCTTGTTCGGTTTGGACTTGGTGATCTTCTTTGGTGATCGGCCTTTGGGCTTGGTGATCTTTGGTGATCGGCCTTTGGGCTTGGTGATTTTCTTGGATGATCGGCCTTTAGGCTTGTTGATCGGCTTTTAGGCTTGTTGATCGATCTTTGGAGTTTTTGACTTCAAGAGCTTCAGAGAAAGTCTTCTGATCTTCAAGAGAGTTATACTCTTCCAAACTTTAGTCTTATGATCTTCAAAGCTTTAAGAGTTTTTGCATTCTTCAAAACTTTAAGAGTTTTTTTTTATTCTTCAAAGCTCGTATTCTTCAGATCTTTTGAGCTAAGGGGGTTGTGTTCTTCAGATATTTAGAGCTTCAATCTTTTGGATCTTCGAATCTTTGGAGCTTCAGTCTTCAGGATTTGAGAATCTTTAGGATTCCGTCTTCAGAGCATTAGCTCTCCATTGTCAATGCTTCCCTCCTCCCCAAATGAAGAGATAAAGCCTGTTTCTATGGGCCTTCATGGGCTTGGTCCCAATTGCTTTTGGGCCCAAAAATTGGGATTGGGCTTGGGCCCAATATCTTTTTTGACCCAAAAAAATTCACAATGGACTTGAATTGGGTTGGACTTTTGACCCGAGCGACTTTAATTACTCGGCCCAATTTGATTTATAAATTCCACAATGCATTTGGACTTTGTTATGATGACGTGGCGAAATTTGGTTGGCCGAAATTTCTCATTCAACAAATGCCCCCTTTTCGAGATTTTTGCACGTGTATGAGTGGATGAATCTCGAAAAAGAAGATAAAGTTGGAATCAAAATATAAATTATATGTTCTTGATTTTGACTCTATTGGATATGTCAATTTAATCAAACTTATAAATTTAGTACATAAATTTGATTTGAATTTTGTGTATTGACGCTTTTTTTTTTTTTGGCAACTTATCAAAACATGAATTTGGAGTCAAAGTTTTGATTTTTATTATTAACACCATCTCCAATTTGAACTTTAGCAGAATTCGTGCTCTAATTAATTCAAAATTGAATTTAGAGTTGAGTTGAATTTATATCCAAAATGTCTTAGTTGAATGTGGGATAGAATTTGGGGTGAATTTGAACTTCAATCAATTTTGGTTAAAAATTTAGAATATGCCAAATTTTGACATGAGAAAGATTCGGTTTTGAATATAATTTGAACTTAATCCAAATTTTGGTTTGGATTTGGATCACACTCTAATTTATATCCATATTTTGAGTACCCAATTTTGACTCCGAATTTGAAATATGATTTTGATTTTATTCCACTCCTGATTTGGGGATACAATTTAGATTAAATCAATTTTTGATTTAAGAAGTATTTGATTTTGGAATATAATTTGAATGCAATCCAGAATTTTGTTTGGATTTGAATTGAGATTCCATAAAGATTTAGAATAGCATGTCCTATATTTGTTTAGTTGAAATTTTGAAGATTTTTTCCTTTTAACTTGGAGTTAATCAAAAATAGAATCTCCCATCTCAACTGAACCTTGAATTTTGGTTAGAGAAGAATTACAATCTTCAATTGAATTTAAATCTATCAAGCACAAGGATTTGGTTGAGATTATTTTGGTCAACAAATCTTATTTGATTTGATAATAACTCTCTATAAATAGAGAAGAAGGCATCCTAAATTCTTCATCCTTCTAATGCCTTCGATTAATCAAGAAATTGATACTTTCTTAAGCTACTGCTCTTTTTTTTCCTCTTGTGTTTTCTCCCAAACTATTGTTGGCGTCGAAAACAAAATATCTTCAATGCATATTCTTTTTTTTTTCTTTTTTTTTTAAACCATCTTTTCTTCCTCTTCCTTAAAGTGTGATGCGAATTCTGGTTGTCAGCTTTGGACTCCTTATATTGGTTTCCGTTTTTTGTGTTTTTTTTTCCTGAAACTATTGCCGGTGTTGATTGTTCTGCCACCTAGGAATATACTTGAATTTTGTGGTAAACCGAAGATTCCACTCAAATTTTTGGCCTTGATTTAATTTGATTTTACTAATATGGGATAAATTGGAGTTTTCTCAAATTTTTTGGCTTGGAGTAAGTAAAAAGGATTAACTTTTAATTTTACCCACCATTGGACTTGGCAATAGAACCAAAATCACAACTACAATTTTTTTTTTTTGAATTGTATTTAGAAGCTCTATCAACCACCCAATATTTGAAGATTTTGGTTTAGAAAATTTTGGTCTTCTACTTGAATTTGAACTCTTAGTTGGTTGTGATAGTTTGACACTTGCATTAGCTTCAATTCTATTGCTTTTCTCTTTAGCTTTCGGAGTTCACCTTCTTCAAAATCCTTTCCTTTTCTCCGGAATATGCATTTTCAAAATCCTTTCCTTTTCTCCGGAATATTCATTTTAGGCTTTATTTCGCGGCTCTTTTTTTTTTTTTTTTTCTTTCTATTTTCATCATTATTTTACTCTAATCACTTACCCTTTTTGTTTGCAGGCTAACTTGCATCCTAGTTGAAGTTGTCTGGCGCATGAAGATTGGCTCACTGCCTCGTTGCAGCCCTGACGCATAAAGATGAGCCCGGGAAGATCTTAGCGGCTATGGTTCGCCGTTACCCTACAGGTAGGGATGACCCTGGGTTTCTGAACTATTAAGTTAGGGATGAGCCTGGGAAGATTTCCGCGACTTGAAAGTCTTAGCGACTGAGGTTCGCCGTCACCCTACAGGTAGGGATGAGCCTGGGAAGATTTCCGCGACTTGAAGGTCTTAGCGACTGAGGTTCGCCGTCACCCTACAGGTAGGGATGAGCCTGGGAAGATCTTAGCGACTTGAAGGTCTTAGCGACTGAGGTTCGCCGTCACCCTACAGGTAGGGATGAGACTTGAAGATCTTAGCGACTTGAAGATCTTAGCGACTTGAAGGTCTTAGCGACTGAGGTTCGCCGTCACCCTACAGGTAGGGATGACCCTGGGTCTCTGAACTATTGAATTAGGGATGAGCCCAGGAAGATCTTAGCGACTTGAAGGTCTTAGCGACTGAGGTTCGCCGTCACTCTACAGGTAGGGATGACCCTGGGTCTCTGAACTATTGAATTAGGGATGAACCCAGGAAGATCTTAGCGATTTGAAGGTCTTAGCGACTCAGGTTCGTGATGGCACTTTTAGTGTCTTAGCGACTCAGGTTCGTGATGGCACTTTTAGTGTTAACCGCAAGTGTACGGATCAAGTTATAATATAAAACGGTTCAGTCCGAGTATTGTTCCACTGGAGATCCAATTGGGAATGTTTAAGTTATTTAGCTATTCTAGAATTGAATCAATTTTATATTTGAATTGGGGAAAAGAATAAAATCAAGCAAAGAAAGTATCAAAAGGAGAAATACAAGAGTCAAAGAGAGTTTTAGGGTGATGAATCCTTGTTTATTTCATCAAGTAATATTATAGATTTCATGGATTTTATTGTAATTCATATGCCTAAGTCTAGAAACTTAATTCCAAGTTGTTTTCTCTCAAAGACAACTCTTTCTTATGCAACTCGATTGATTTTTAATCTCTTAAAACCAATATAAAATTACATGGCATTAAAACTAGTCTTTAATTGTAAGCACTGGTTTGTGTTGCCAAGAATTGAGGCACGACCATGCGTTTGTGGCTATGCGTCTCAAAGGGAGAAGTGGCCGAGAGCAAGGGCAAAGTAAAACTTCGATTGAGTATTGACTAAGTTTATGCGTTTGTGGTTAACTTATGGAAGTTAGTGAGCGGAAGTAGTTACTGCATTGATAGATAAGTAGTTTTGAAGGGGAGAGAAACACACTTGAACCATGCGTCCAAGTCACTTTGCGTTGAGGACAGGATGGTGTTGAAGTTGATGCGTCGAAGACAGATATTCGTTGAGGCACCTGTGCTGAAGACAGGATGGTCTATACACATCGAAAGTAGAATTTCAAGATGGAAAGGAATGCGTTCAAAATAGGAGGCGTGTGAGGATAACCACTATGCGTTGGAAGAGAAGAACCCTGCGCTAGTCTGCAGAGGAAATACGTAAGTAGCAGCCTAAGTCCTGGTGTTGGTAAGGTTAGGTCGGCAGTATAAATAGCTGGATTAATTAAATGTTTAATCATTTTAAGGACAATTCGAGAGCTTAAATCGGTTCTACTCTTCAGATAAACTCCAGATGAAGATTGAGGAGGGTGTTCTTGAGGATTCCGGACGAAGTTTGATTCACATCGAAGCTGGAAACGAAGTTGGAACAGGGGAATGACCGAAGCTACTTAGTTTGGTTGAGCAGTGACCGATATTCGGGACAGAACATGAGGAATAAGCTGAGTTCAAAGCTGAAATTTAAGGTTAGTAAGTTAATGCAATTCCTAACAACTTTTGTAAAGGATGGTGTTGCTGAAATCGAAGTTTTACTATGTGAATCCTTAGGAAATCAGTGATTACAAGACTGTCTCGCAATCCAGAACAGCAGGAGGTAATTTCGGAATATCGCGAGAATGAGAAAGAGCTAAACCCTGAAATTTTAAGGTAAGCTTTAGAACATGATTTCCTATAAGTATGCAGAAGGGAAGAAACTCTGAATCTGTATGGGTATGTGGTTTTTCATAGGTTGAAGTAAGGACGAGAAGAAAGGAAGGAGTACAGTGCAGAGTGCCGTTGGAAAATCAAGTATCGACACACTATCTAAGAATTTGCAGCGAGACGGGTAACGCTGAGACGCAGAGGAGCTTTCCGTCTCACAAGTATTGCTAGATAACGCTGAGTATCGTTGCTCAGGTAGGTAACGCTGGTGCTGTTTTATCAAGTATCGCTAGTAACTGTGCTGTTCTATTGAGTATCGCTAGTAACAGTCATTCTTGGCGGGTGTCGCTGAGATTCTCATTGTAAGTCAGTAGTGGAAAGGAAAGGAAGTTAGTGTTGTCTAACGCAGGGTGTATTTCTTGTGCAGGCCGAGAAGAGATGGGAACAGTGTATAAACCACATAAAGCCTAGAAAGAGTTGTGAGTGACACTTTTCTTGCTTTGAAATAAAATTTATTGAAAATGTTTGGCTTAGAAGAGATGAAATGTTTTCTTAAAAAACTTGATGTTTGATGATGTTTAAAAGGCATGTTTTATGCATTTCTATAAGATGTGCAATGACATGTTTTGAAATATTGTTTATCGTGATAAATCGATTTTCATGAAAGATTTTTATATGGACTGCTATGTGAAAGAAATTCTAAAATGTTTTAAGAGGAGGCTCAGTGCTCAAGGACACGAGAAGGCACGTGAGTTTCCCCGGGACCCAGTACTCAAGGACATGAGAAGGTACATGGGCAACCCGACCTATTCCTATGTGCACATAGAGGTTAAGCTGGCTAGTGCATCGAGCTTGCTCTGCCTGAAGCCAGGGATGATTTCGACGTTGGGTGTGTAGGAGCATTCCTCCGCCTCAACTAAGGGGAAAGTTTGAAAACTACTTGATGTTGATAAATTTCTTGAAAACACTTTGATGTGATTTTAGTATTAATTTATTAGAATGATGAATTTCGTGAAAAGCATGTTACATCTGAATAAATGTTAAAACTCTGATTTACTCATTATACGAAACATGCCTGTTTTAAATGAATGTAGTTTTATATTGATTTGTCACTTACTAGGCTATTAGCTTATGTTTTCCAATGTTTTTTTTTTTCCTCACCAGGTAGCAAGGACGTTCCTGGTGCTTCGCCTAATACAGCTCATCCTGCCTAAGCCTCGAACATCTAGATTTAGTGAAGTTTGGGAGTTGTACTTTGAATATACTTATGTGAATGGCATGTAGAACATATAGTTTTGAATGGGTACTGTCAATGGTGTTGTGAATGTTGTATTCTGGATATGAGAATGAATTCATGATTTGCATTAAAGGTGTATCTTTACAGAAAATTGTATCAGGTTATAAGCATGCGATGTATAACTGTGTCTTATGTTTTGTATATAAGTAGAAGTAAGTACAGGCAAAGTTAGGGCATTATGCATCACAAGAGGGGTGATGTTTAATGTCTTCACACTCCCCCTTAGGTTAGGTGGGTAATCTGGGAGGGGGTGTGACATTAGAAACTTTCATTATCAACCTAACTACTCTCGTGATAGATTAACAACGATTCATTTTATAGATCAAATTAAACATATAATCTCTCAATCATACATCTAACTTAGCATGTGAAGATGGTCAATCCTCAAGAATTAAACACAATAACAATGAAAAAGCATAATTTATTTAAACAAAACCATGAGTCTACAAAATTAACATGAATTCATAAACAATTCATCAAAACCCTAAAACTAAAGAGTTTAGCCACTCATAGCGTGAAGCAACATGTTTAAGCCAAAATAATCAAAGGAAGAGTGTAAAGAATAGGGGAACTCTACTGAAAAGAGGTTCTTGATTGAGGCAGCACCGTCACGAACTCCTTGGCTCTCACGTCGGACTTCGAAGGGCACCAAGACTATCTCGAACTCTTTTCCTCTTCCTTGCAACTAACTCACTCTTTGAACTCTCGCTTACTTCTCTCCTTTTTTTGTATCTCTTTTTAGGTCTGCAACTTTCTTGTTTTTCTTGATATTTTCTTCCCCCCTTGGACTGCTGAAAACCCCCAAATTTATATAGTTTGGCCGCAAAAAATTTAACCTAAAATACAAAATTTTCGTTTAAGTAACGCTGGCGCCGCGACGCTAGGGTTGCGATAAAAAATAAATTGCTCTCGGATTTTAGCGCTGCGGCAGCGCCGTCTTGGCGCCGCGACGCTGTCATGCGTTCACCAAGGATGCGTCGAGGCAGTGCCATCTCGGCGCCGCGATGCTACTCTGCGTCCATGCTGATGCGTTTATGCTTCAGCGCCGCAGCAGCACCGTCTTAGCGCCGCGACGCTGCGATGCTACTATGCGTCCTGACTGATGCGTTTATGCTTCAGCGCCGCGGCAGCGCCGTCTCAGCGCCGCGGCGCTATCCCGAAATTTGTCCTTTTGAGTTTTTCAGCTCTTTTTTGCCGTATTCTTACTCAGTTTTGATCTTTTAGTCATTTCTTCTAATTTTCCTCGTTTTAACCTGAAAATCACTAGCAAACAAGTGAAATCTAATATAAAACTCCCTTAATTTGAGAGAATATAAAGCACTTTTCAAGTGCTTATCAGTTCGCCGTCACCCTACAGGTAGGGATGACCCTGGGTCTCTGAACTATTGAATTAGGAATGAGGCCGGGAAGATCTTAGCGATTTGAAGGTCTTAGCGTCTAAAGCTCGCTGTCACCCTACAGGTAGGGATGACCCTGGGTCTCTGAACTATTGAGTTAGGGATGTGACCGGGAAGATCTTAGCGATTTGAAGGTCTTAGCGACTGAAGCTTACCGTCACCCTACGGGTAGGGATGACCCTAGGACTCTGAACTATTGAGTTAGGGATGAGCCTAGGATTGTGCAGAGTTACAACTTAAACCTTCGAGATGCGCGACACTTGAACCTTAGAGTTGGGGTAAAGCCACGCGAGCCACTTGAGCCAGAGCCATGACTTGAACTTTGGAGATGAGAGGGAGTCACATCAGCCATTTGAAGTAGAGTCACGACTTGAACATTGGAGATGAAGACCGAACTTGATCTCGCATATGAAGTGGAGCCTACCAAGCAAATTAGACTTGATCTTTCAAAGCCAGGCGAACCGTACTTGAATTTGATGAAGCATCGACAAATCCTTTGCACTTGACTTTGGTGAAGCATCGGTGAATCGTTCGAACTGGTGAAGCATCAATAAATCTTCTAAACTCGAATTTGACGAGGCATTGACGAATCCTTCGAACTTGAATTTGGTGAAGCATTAGCGAAACCTTCGAACTTGAATTTGGTGAATCATCAACGAAATCTTTGAACTTGATTTTGGTGAAGCATTGACGAAGTCTCTAAACTTGAGTTTGGTGAAGCATCGACAAATCTCCTAAACTTGAATTTGATGAAGAGTCGGCAAATCCTCTAAGCTTGAATTTAGTAAAGCATTAATAAATCTTCTAAACTTGAATTTGATGAAGCATCGACGAATTCTTCGAACTCGAATTTGGTGAATCATCAACGAAATCTTTGAACTTGATTTTGAAGAAGAATTGTTGAAAGCATTGAATAGCCTCTATACTTGTAGATGAAGTGTCAAACTTTAGGTGAGCGATGCCTTGAGCTTGAAGTAAGCAACACTTAACTCTTGAAGCTTATTTATTTAAAACAGCAAAGAGAAGATTTTTAGTGAAGGCCCCTTTTTAGTATAATGCAACTTGTATAATCTCATGTGAAGCAACGTTTGTCTTCAATCTACTGTATCACCTCTTTAATAGGGAAGAATATCTTGAATTTGTTGCGCTGCCCCCAATTTGTTGTGTTGCCCCCAATAGAGATGAACGTCTTTAGTTTGGAGTTTCATTATTCACCGAGATGATCATTTCTTTTTTTTAGGTTCACCCGTAGGTGGTTGTGACACCCCAACTTTTGTGATAATATTTAATGGACTGAAAATTTCTTTAAGTTGCCTACGTACCCTTAAGGTAAGGGATCAAGTCATAACGTAGTTCAAAGTTTTTTTTTTTTGGCGAGTTTTAGAAGTCAAATCATTATTTTCAAGAGTGATATATTTGATCACATCTTTGGCTTTATTTCCTAGCCTCTCGTGCCAAAACTAAACTCATACAGGTTCCAAGGTTCCAAATTGCAATAAACACATTTCTTTATGATGGAGTTGGCTAGAACATATTTGATTGCATCTATTTGTTGTTTGATTGAGCTGCTTCATCAAAATCTAGCTCAATTTTTCCTTGTTGAGCTAATTTTAGAATTAACTCTTTTAGAACGAAGCATTTTTCTACTGGATGGCTGATGACTCGATGATACTTACAATAGTTTGGATCCCCGACTTTTTGCATCTCTTTTGGTTGTTTAGACTCAGGAAGTTGAATTAGTCGCGCTTTCAGTAGTTGTTCTAACATATCAGGAATGTCAAAATCAGGAAAAGGATAAACTTTTTCTTGCATTTCTTTTAGAGTCAGTCGATGCCTTTCATATTCTTGTCGATTTTCAGTCTTTTTATCCTTTTCTTTGGAGGACGACTTAAGAAGGGTCGAATTTGATGACCATAGACTCTTCTAAAGTCACATCGGCATGCTTCTCTTCATTCTATACGCTAGGGACTAACATGTTTTTGTCCCCTCGATTGGCAATACTTAGCTCCATATCATAAGCGTGAGTTGCTAGTTCTTCAAAAGTGCGAGGCTTTATACCTTGGAGAATGTAAAGAAGTCCCTAATGCATGCCTTGGATACACATCTCAACAGCAGAAAGTTCAGTGAGACGATCTTTGCAATCTAAACTTGCAACTCTCCAACGATTTATGTAGTCGATGACTGGTTTGCCTTTTCGTTGCTTAGTGTTGGTGAGCTCGAACATACTGACTATTCGTCTTGTGCTGTAGAAGCGATTTAAAAACTCTCCTTCGAGTTGTTCCCAACTATCAATTGAATCAGACTCCAAGTCAGTGTACCAGTCAAAAGCATTTCCTTTCAATGTTCAAACGAATTGTTTAACCAATAAGTCTTCTCTGGTTCCAGCATTTTCACATGTTTCAATGAAGTGAGCGACATGTTGCTTTGGGTTGCCCTTTCCATCAAATTGCTGGAACTTGGGTGGTTGGTACCCATTTGGCATCCTTAGGTTGTCAATCCTCTTTGTATATGGTTTGGAATACAAGAGAGAAGTCTGACTAGGTCCTCCATATTGAGCCTTGATGGAGTTTGTAATCATCTCCTGCAACTGCTGAACAGATAGCAAAGCAATTGAAGTCGAATCCTTCTTCCCTTTGTCATTGTTCTTGATTGCAGGTGTATGACTTGATTCAGCCACATCACGACTTTCAATATGATTCTTGAGGGATGCAATCTCATAATCCCTTTCTTTAACTGCCTTCCATAGCATGTTAACTTTCTTTTCGAGCTCAGCCATTCTCTCCTCATTTGTTCCCACCTCAGCCATCATGACAGACATTACATTTGGTTGGGATGCCTCCTCGCTTGATTGTTCAGAAGCTGAGGTATGCTTGTCAAGTGCAGGATTCTCTTTGATGACGACCCCAACTTTCGGGTCTCTTGAGATTCGCTCCCATATATTTCTTGCAATCTCAAAGGTAGGTTGCTCTTCCAATTGTATTTCCTTAGAGCGGCTGCGAGTAATCGGTCTTCTAGAGGTGTCACTTGAAGCGTTAGGAGCATTGTCTTTTGATGTCATGTCGTATGTCTTGTGCGGGAGAAAGAGATGAAAGGTAGAGAGTGTCCCACTGGGCGTGCAATTTGTTCAATGAGATTTTCGAAGAAGAAGTAATTCGTGGAACTTGAACTTCGTATTTGTATTAATTTCAGTTTTGTGAGTACAATCTCTAATATTTGATCCTTTGATTCTTTCTCTTAGACAAAATAAACTTTAATCCTTAGGTTTGTTGATTTTTTTGGATGACCAGCCTTTGGGCTTGATGATCTTCTTGGGTGATCAACTTGTAGGCTTGTTGATCTTCTTGGGTGATCGGCCTTTGGGCTTGATGATCTTCTTGGGTGATCAGCTTGTAGCTTGTTGATCTTCTTGGGTGATCGGCCTTTGGGCTTGATGATCTTCTTGGGTGATCAGCTTGTAGGCTTGTTGATCTTCTTGGGTGATTGGCCTTTGGGCTTGGTGATCTTCTTTGGTGATCGGCCTTTGGGCTTGGTGATCTTCTTGGTGATCGGCCTTTAGGCTTATTGATCTTCTTGGATGATCGGCCTTTAGGCTTGTTGATCGGCTTTTAGGCTTGTTGATCGACCTTTGGAGTTTTTGACTTCAAGAGCTTTAGAGAAAGTCTTCTGATCTTCAAGAGAGTTATACTCTTCCAAACTTTAGTCTTATGATCTTCAAAGCTTTAAGAGTTTTTGCATTCTTCAAAGCTTTAAGAGTTTTTTTTTATTCTTCAAAGCTCGTATTCTTCAAATCTTTTGAGCTAAGGGGGTTGTGTTCTTCAGATATTTAGAGCTTCAATCTTTGGATCTTCGAATCTTTGGAGCTTTAGTCTTCAGGATTTGAGAATCTTCAGGATTCCGTCTTCAGAGCTTCAGAGCATTAGTCCTCCATTGTCAATGCTTCCCTCCTCCCCAAATGAAGAGATAAAGCCTCATCCCACTCGAATGTCTCTCCCTTCCTCATCAGCTTTTGAAAAGGTTGACATTGACCAACTAAGTTGGAAATAAACCTTTTTATGTAAGCCAAATGACCTTGGAGACTTCTTAACTCATGTAAGTTTCTCGACCTTGGCATTTTCTGAATAGCGTCAATTTTATACTGGTCTATTTCAATTCCCCGATGCCTTACAATGAAACCAAGAAACTTTCCAGAGGTTATGCCAAACGCGCATTTGAGGGGGTTCATCCTTAGCTGATATTTTCGCAAGCGATCAAACACGACTTTTAAATCTCTTAGGTGGTCTTGGCGCTCTCTAGACTTGACTACGAAATCATCGACGTAGTATTCGACATGTTTGTGCAGCATATCATCAAACACTTTTTTCATAGCCCGTTGGTAAGTAGCGCCAGCATTCTTCAGCCCGAAAGGCATTACCTTGTAACAGTATATTCCCTTTGGAGTTTGAATAGCCGTCATTTCCTCATGTGCAGATCCATTCGTATTTGATTATATCCGAACGACCCGTCCATAAAAGATAAGGCCTTGTGGCCAGTGGTTGCGTCAACCATGATCTCTATGATAGGCAGAGGAAAATCATTTTTTGGGCAGGCGTTATTGAGGGCACGAAAATCTAAGCACAAACGGAGCTGTCCGTTCTTCTTGCTAATGAGCCAATGTTTGCTATCCATGTTGGGTACTTGACGTCACGGATGAATCCTGCCTCAATCAACTTATTGACTTTTGCTTCAATCTAGGGGTGGTCAAAAGCGTCGTTGAGCCTGTTTAACTAGTCGATAGCCTTGCTTGATTGCCATATGATAAACTGCCACTTTTGGGTCAAAGCCTGGCATCTCTCTATATGACCGAGCAAAAATGTCTCTGTATTCGGTGAGTAAGCTCATGTATTCACTCTTCTCCTCCTCTAAGAGAGATGCACTAATGAAAGTTTAGGGCGGCTCTTCTATACTCCCAATGTTTACTTCTTTGAGCTCACCCACTATGGATTGACCACCATCCTCAAGCTTTAGCAGGGCATCCTCCACATATTTTTCGAACATTTCGTTCTCTGATTCTTCGATGACGGTGATGTGGTGACATGAAGTTTCACCCTTTGCCTATTCTGAGCTTTTGTGTTTATGATTAGTAAAGATGAAGTCACGTCTCTTTACCTTTAACGAGCCTTTGCAATCGAGGGTAACGAAAATCTTTCTTTTCATTCGTGAAGGGACAACACTGCAAATTTCTCCCTCACCTCTTGTTCAACACACATATATGAAGTGATCACCATAACTACAAGATATGGAGTGACTATTGTAACTACAAGATAGCCACACAACTATTTAGAACATAGAAAGTGCCTAAACCAAGCTTTAAAGTTGTCACAACGTACCTAGTTGTTTAATGGTCCATCTTTTTCTCTTCTTGCCCAACCAAGTGTCTCATAATTTAGCTAATTTTTCTTCTTGACCCGACATTTGTGACTTCAAGGTGATATTTTGCTTCCTTAAACTTACCACATCCGCTTCCATCTTTTCAACCTTATTCTCCAATTGTTTCTCATAATGCGAGGAAGATGTGACACTAGATGATGACTTGGATTTTGGGTTCCATTCAAAACCTTTCATGTGGCATGATCGTTTACCCAACACCTGCTCACATTATAATTAGTTGTGATGTTGGTTCAGGTCCATCTTATGGAGATGTTGTCCCCTCCTAAATTTTCAACTACAATTATTAAGTTTGGAGGTTTGATGTGTATACAGGAAAATATAAATCTACACATGTATGATATAATATAACTTACATCATTTGTGGAAGGAGTCGTGACTCTTTGAAATCGAGCTAAGTTTCCTGGTTCTCCATTGTAAACCCATTGACTATATAAAGGCGATATTTCATTTCACAAATAAATGTTGTTCTACTCCGTCCAATAACTGTGACATTGAATTCAGACAATTTTTACACGGATATCTCATTTTTCCAACCCCATTGACATGACACTTTGCTACTTCCATAAATTGTGCAACTCCTTCAATATACTCTCTTGAGAGAATCTATTTCTAAACCTAATTCTAGAATTGACAAAATTCAATCACGTAGGTATTAGGGGAAAAAGTTAGACTAACTTTTTTCATAGACCTAAGGTTTTTTTTTTTCTTTTCTTTTCTTTTTTCGGATATAAAACTAACTTAGAATGCATCCTAATTAAGCCATGTGTTGCTCAAATTAGTCAAATATGATCTAACATACCAAAGGTAGAAAAATCGGATAAAAAACAAGTTATAATATCTTATTAAAATTGAAGGTCAATTCGATGAATAGTTGGATGATTACTCTCAGTTATGAGATTAACAAAGAAAATTTGTAAGTAATGTTATAATTGTGTGATTACTAATTTCAAGAAGTTTTAGATCTTTTTTGAATAAATTTCAAGTGCTAAGACTTGCTGAAAACGACTCAAAATATAGCTGAAAGTCTAAGAAGTACCAATAAAAATACACTTCAATATTGGTTGAATATGTATCACTTCTTAGAACAATATATACGTGTAAATACCTAAAGTCCATCATATTGTACACCAACATAATTCAATTGTGTCTAATGCAATTCGACACCATAAGAAACCAAACAAGTCCCTTAAAAAGGTATTTACAAACCTTAAGTGAAGTTAAAAAGAGAGAAAATTAAAGCTTCATTGATTTTGAGTTTGGTCTCAATTGTGGCATAGGATATGTGGTTGATTTAAATTTTAGGAAGTTTACTCATTTGAGTTGAGTTGCTCATTTTGTTATATTTCAAAACAATCCTAAAAATAATAATTTTTGACATTTATAAAATTACTTTCAAACTTGTCCTAGACTTCATTTGGATGATTTTTCATTTTTGGCCCACACCCATTTCAAACCTACAAATCTATTTAAGGAAAAAAAAAGGAGAAATTTGACCCTGGATTTTTTAAAAACAAAACTATCCTAACTGACAAACTCGAACAAAAAAAAAAAGTCTATATCTTGGTAATTATTTCGGTTTTAGTTTTTAATTTTTGAAAATTAAGTCTATTGACACTTTTTTTACTTCTAAATTTCTTAATTTGTTATGTAATTTTTAACAACGTTCTAAAAAATTATGTTAAATTTTGAAAACTAAAAAATAGTTTTTAAAAATTTGTTTAAACAAAAAAACGAAAAATGAAATGGTTATCAAATAGGACTTAAATATTTGGTTTTTCATTTTTGAAAATTGGGATTGTTTCACACAATTTCTTAATAATGTTTTTTTTTTAAAATCTTTTTAGACAAACAAATATAAATTCTTAAAAACCATTTATTTAAAGTTAACTATTTTGTTTTTATTTTTTATATTCTTTCCATTTTTTCTATTTATGTTTGTTTTCTCAAGTTTCTTATCATGATTTTACTTTTACTTAAAAAAAACATTTGAATTCTTAGTTAAAATCTAAAACAAAAACTAAATTTCAAAAATTACTTTTTTTAGTTCTTAAAATTTGGCTTTGTTTTAGAAAACATTAGTAGAAAGCATACTACATAACATAAAAATTTAGGGGTGAAAGTAGAGTTTAGAAACTTAATTTCAAAAATCAAAAAACTAAAATTAAAATGATTATCAAATGGGGCCTTAGTTTTCAAGTTTTGGTTTCGATTTTTTTGAAAACACGATGTAGACAACAAAACATAGAAACCAATAGATGAAGCGATATTTATCAGCTTAATTTCAAAAACTAAAAACCAAAAACTAAGGTCCATTAGTATCCATTTTATTTTTGGTGTGAATTTTGAAGAATAATCCTATTTTCTCTCAATTTCTTACAATGATTTATATTTTTATTTAATACAAGGGATTTCAAAAACAAAAACAAATTTTTTAGTTTTAAAAAATTGACTTGGTTTTTTAAAATATTGGTAGAATTTGTTCAACTAATAATAATAATAAAAAAAACATTGGTAGAAAGTAGACATCACAAAAGCAAGTAATTTGGAGAAGAAATGAGTTTTTATATGCTTAATTTTCAAAAACTAAAAATAAAACCAAATAATTATCAAATTGGTTTATAGATGGGCCCTAATTTCTATTATAGCTTCGGTTAAACCGAACCAAACTGAACATTTTAAATTTTCTTTATGTGAAATCGAATCGAATAATTCGGTTTTCCTATTTAAAAAAGAATGTATATATATATAAATTAAAAATGGTTCGGTTAGATTTTAAAATCTGTTTTGCCCTTTAAGTTATGAATTCAATTTTGGCTGTTTTTTTTTTTAAAGTTAAAAACGGTTTGGTTTAGTTTCAAATTCGATTTTTGAAATTGAAACCGAACCGAACCAAATAATTAGATTTAAAGATTTCTTCAAATGGACGGAATCAAATTTTTTGATTTCACTAAATATTAGTTCGATTTAAAAAAAAAAAACAGTTTAGTTTTTGCGATCTAAATGGGAACCCTATACTCAGTTTTATTCTAAAAGTCATGTTGGTGTTGTGATTTGTAACGGTCAGGTCAAGGTTTGGTAATCCTATTTTTAGAAAAAAGAAAAAAGAAAAAAAGAAAAAGAAGAGTTTGGTAATCCTAAAGTCAACAGGTATCATCAATACGCAACTGGAATATATTTATATATTAATTAAAAGGGAACGGAATCTTTGACTGTTTTGTGGAAACTACAAAGTTATATGAAGAGAATCATCCTTTTAGATTCGAAATTGAAGCCATGTGCGTGGACTTCAATTCACAGTCAAGCAATTTCATTTCCCCCAACTACGATTCATAATCATCTTCTCCGATCGCTAGCTTGGTTCGTCCGTTTCTTATCTATTTTTTTAGTATGAGATTTCAATAATATTTCTCTCTTCGTGAAACTGTGATCTTAAACTTGGAATTGGGGTTTCATGATCTCTCTATACTTTCCTTTTCTTGCTTCCCTCTTGCATATTCGAGTTTATGATTCCACTACCAAACGTAACTTTGTTTTCATTATTTCTATAGTTGTTGAAATTGTGGAGGGTGTGATTTTTTGGGTTTAGGGGAAAGGATTCATGTTGGATAATTTCATTATTCTCTTTAATTTGTTATCAATAGAAAGGTTTATGGAGAAGTCAATTTCATCTTCCCACTCTTTGGAAAAACATTAAGAGATATAGATAGTAGCTGACTTGAAGAGAGTTATATTATAGTAGAGAATATTGAATAACTTAGTGCATGGTTGGATACGTCTTCTTGGATAGCATCCTACAAAGGTGTCTTGACCCAAATTACAGGCTTTCTCAAAATCCTAATTTGTCAAGAATCATTTTTATTGTCACTGATTTGCCTGTTTACAGTGTTCCTGCACAATTGGCTTTTATTATTTTCAACAATTCAAATATCTGAATTTAGTTGAGATTATCTATCTTACGTTGGGTTATACTTCGATTGCCATTTGGATAAGATATTTTCTTTTTGTCCAAATTTTAATGTCTTAACAACATTACCTCCTTGAAAACAACATTTGACTTTTGCATGTGCTAAGAATATAGATAACTATTGTTCTTTTTGAGTCAAAGATCAAACTCTTCTTTTGAGTATGATTAATTAGACCGTGCTATGATAGAACCTCATGAACTATGGCGTACTTCTTCACAACCTTTTTGTAAACCATGCTTTTATAATTAATAGTGTAGTAATTTAGATTCCGTGCTGCATCCCACTAGCCTACGCCCACATTGCTATTTGGATGTTGTTTTCTTTTAATTCAACAATGCATTAAGATGGAGATTTAAACCTCTAACTTATTGATTATAACACCTTAACTAGTTGAGATACGTTGAGATCAAATACGTATGGAGGGATTAATTAGTATATGATGATTGTGTATGTGCAGGATTTGTTTGGAGATTAAAAAGATGTATGTGGTGGAGAGTAAAGGAGGTGCTATAGCATGTATGGTTCTAGCACTTTTGTTATTAGGAACTTGGCCAGCACTTTTGACTTCGCTTGAACGACGAGGGCGTCTTCCTCAGCATACTTATCTTGATTACTCCATAACTAACTTATTAGCTGCTCTAATCATTGCTTTAACCTTTGGTGAGATTGGAAACTCCTCCCGTCATCATCCTAATTTTATCCAGCAGCTTTCTCAGGTTCATTTCTTTCCTCTATATATCTTCTTAATTGGGTTGGTTTAAATCCCGTTTCCCTCTTGTATTTTAGTCCTAAACTTGTTAAAGTAATAATATTTTGATCTTATTAATGACGTATGTAGTTTTGAGTCTATGTACTAGGATGTAAGTATGGAACATAGTTTCATAAATTAGTTTAAGGACTAGATGGAATCTAAACCCTCTCGGTCTTTAAAAAATGAACAAATTAAAAAACTCAACCCTAAAATATGGTGGTAGTTGGAATTATACACCCTCAAACATTCAAGGACCTTCAAACTTACATAATTGTAGAAATTGTAACAATCGTACAAGTTTGAGAGTTCAATTTTTATCCTTTGGGAGTCCAATTTTTTCAACTATTGTAAATTTAAGGGTTTAATTTTAACACCGGTATAAATTCGAGGGCTCAATTAATTTTTACAATTGAAAGTTTGAGCATATAATTGCAATTAATTTTTGTTATATGCAGGATAATTGGCCTTCTGTCATGTTTGCTATGGCAGGTGGAATAGTACTAAGTCTTGGAAATCTTTCAACTCAGTATGCTTGGGCTTTTGTTGGTTTATCAGTCACAGAAGTGATCACTTCAAGTATAACAGTTGTCATAGGTCTCTATATATCTCTTTCACATCCCATCTATCTCTTATGACATGTTTGAGATTGATTCTAAAATGATTAAATCACTCGAAAAATAATTTTAATAATTCAATATCAATTTTAGTAGTACAAAAATTTTGTTTAAAAATGAGTTGATTCCGAGTGATTGAAAGTATGTCTTGAAGTGATTTTAAATACGACAAATGGTTTTGACCATTTCAAAGTCACTGTTTGTCAATAATTAATATATATGTTACTAAAAAAATGTATATACTATTTTTCTTGAAATAGGTACAACTTTGAACTACTTTCTTGATGACAAAATCAATAAAGCAGAGATACTTTTCCCTGGTGTTGCTTGCTTTTTGATTGCTGTTTGTCTTGGCTCTGCTGTTCACTCATCCAACACATCTGATAACAAAGCAAAACTCGAAAGTTTGTCCGCCGATATGAACGAAAAATCCAAGTATGTTTTCGTAACGATCGACGTGTTTCGTTGTTTTGTTGATCTTAGGATCTTGTTCATGTTATATAGTTTGTTTGAATGTTTTCATTCAACATCTTGGTTTATGTATTTTATTGGATTTGTGTGTTCTTTTAATAGAAATATTGATTGATTTTTTAACAATTCATATATATATTTGTTTGATAATAAAATTCTTCCTTGATCCAATTTTGACAGCACAACTGATGTTCCTCCTAAATCAATCAAGGGTAAATTTTTTAATTTGGATATCATATAATATAGAAGTTTGTGACTTTTGGTGTTATTTTGACATTTGATCTATGTATAATTGAATCAGCAGAGTTGGAAAGTGCTAATTATTCTTCAGTGAAGGCAAAAGCTGGGACTGCAGATTTTCTTGTTCAACTTGAGAATAGAAGATCCATTAAAGTATGTAATTTCATACTTTTACTCGTTTAATATCCATTTGGTTTTAAGTTTTAAATTGTTACATTTTTTATGCTGTGGATCGTTTTGAGTTTGGTCTTTAAATTTCAATATATATTACGCTTTTACCCTTAAGTTTTTGTCGATGCTCACTTTGGTCTTGGGTGTTATCTTTTTGTTAATTAACTTAATTAATATAATTAAGTAATGAGATGTTAAAAATAATTGGCAAAATTATTGGAAATATTTTCAAATATAACAAAAATGCTACCGTTCATCCGTGATAGACACTGATACATATCTATCTGCGTCTATTACTGATAGAAAGTGATAGATGATAGTAGTCTATTAGTGTCTATTACCGTTAGTGACATTTTGTTATATTTGTAAATATTTTGACTTATTTTGTTATATTTGAAAATAACCCAACGAAAAATTAGGGAAACTTATTAATTATCATTCTTTTAGTTTCTAAAATTTAATTAATAGATATTAACACACTAAAAACAGAAAATGAGTATTTAATCATAAAAAATAATAATTAAAAGTATATATTTGAAGATCAAATAAAAACAAAACTCAAATAACATTGTGATGTTGCAGGTATTTGGTAAAAGCACATTAATTGGATTGTTCATAACTTTCTTTGCTGGAGTTTGCTTTTCTCTCTTCTCACCAGCATTCAATTTGGCAACAAACGATCAATGGCACACTCTAAACGACGGCGTTCCGCACTTGTCGGTCTACACCGCGTTTTTCTACTTCTCGGTCTCTTGTTTCGTCATAGCCATCGTTCTCAACATCGTCTTCCTTTATCGCCCCGTACTTAACTTGCCAAAAACAACATTGAAGGCGTATGTGAATGACTGGAATGGTAGAGGATGGGCCTTGTTGGCTGGATTCTTGTGTGGCTTTGGCAATGGTTTGCAGTTTATGGGTGGCCAAGCTGCTGGTTATGCAGCAGCAGATGCTGTGCAGGTCAATTTTTTTATACTTTCGATTTGGATCATTTTGATTTCTATGTTTTAAGAATACTTATTTGAATCTTATACTTTAGTTTTGGTTTATTTTAATCTCTATATTTCGATGAGAAAAAATAACGGATACTTACTGTATTTTAATTAATATTTAGTTTAGTTGATATTTTGTGAATATATCATTACTAACACGATCTTAACTCAGTTAGTCTCAATATATATATATATATATCCTCAATACAAAAGTTAGAAATTGAATCCCCGTCCCAAATATTGTTAAACTAAAAGAAAATCATTTACATTATGTTGTGTTTAAATTCAGGCGCTTCCACTGGTGAGCACGTTTTGGGGAATCCTTCTATTTGGAGAATACAGTAGATCATCCAAGAAAACATATGCTTTGCTCATCAGCATGTTGTTAATGTTTATGGTGGCTGTTGGGGTTCTAATGGCTTCTTCAGGACATAGAAATGAGAGTTGATGTTGCAAAATCTTAAGAGAAATGTGTAAAATAAAATTTGAAAAAAAAAAAAAAACTTTCTTTTAAATACTTACAAGGCAATTACGATCCCGAGCCTTTGATATATATAGCTGTTGAATGAATCAGTAATAAAAGGGAATTATTTAGTTGTTCAAAATGTAGAAATTGTTCCCTTATAGAATGTAATTATAACGGAAGGAAAAAATAAGGAGTGCCTCAAGCTTGTTAACTCCATCTTCATAATGTTGTACTTTTTGCTTTATAATTGGTTTTTGGGTAAATATAAGAGGCATCATATCCATAGTAGAGCAAATCTTTGTCTTATCATACGTGCACAGAGTTGAAGGCTAAGTGTCACAAACCATACTGAAAGAGGGTAGGTTGTGACCCATAAGTGCAGATATAGTGCAATGGTGACAAGCAAGTGTTGAATGAAGGATTTGAACTCATCCTTGTGAAGTCCTGAAGTGATGTAGAAGTGTGGGGCCGTGTTGACGTGAGATCCTACAAGATAGTGATATGAGATGCAACCTTGTATTGCATTGTCCTTAGCCTAGTACATGGACAAGATAGAGCCTTAGGACTTGGTCTAAATTAGTAGAGACAAGTCAGGTAGAGTCGCAAATGTAGAAAAATACCCATATGGGTGACATGTATGCCCAAATGTATCTCATTTCTGTATGAGTTAAGTTCGATGTTGAAGATGTAAGAACCTCACCTAAAATCAAATGAAGCAACAAAGAGAATCGAGCAAAGAGTAGATTGCAACTTGAGTTTCTCTTACGGTTGACCATGATCAAAGTGTAAATCATGGTGCCACATAGTTTGAGAAGTATGACCGCGACACTAAATACACACTTGAACACATGACCCAAATTTATGTGGATTCGAAGTGGGTCTTAAAGACCTATGGATGGTGTATACTATGAAAACACATTTATATGGCATGCAAGTAATCACTTATTCCCATGATATAATGGGTTTGAAAAACATATCTCTTTGCTTTTGTTTTGTTTTTGTTTTTTTTTTTTTTAAAAAAACTACTCCAAAGCCACTTGTCACTTTACCTACATCACCAATACACGTGCTTCACCATCTCTACTCACTTAAATTTTTGGTGACTTTTCTTTTTTTTTTTTTTTTTTTTTTTTTTTTTTTTTTTTTAATTTTTTTAAAACAAGGATAGAACAAGCAGACCCTTACATGGAATACACTACACACAAGAGTTTTCTTACAATTTTAGGAGGTGCCACGGTGCTCAAATATGTGAGACCTATTATATTTTGTTTTGTTTTAATTCATTTTTATTTTATTTTTTATTTTGAGGAAAAAAAAAAAAAACGAAACATGAAAAGACAATTAAGATATAAGATTCTATATCTTATCTTCGATATCTACAAAAGAAAAACCAGCCACTCACAAAGGGTGTATGTGGATATAATTCTCATTATTATGGTTCCATCACTTACAATCTATCTAGATTAGAACTCAATTGACATACATAACCTAAATGTATTTAAATTTAACATTTCCTTCTCAATTCCCAAAGACCATTAATTATTCCCTTTTTTTTTTTAAAATTTTTATTTGGGTGAAGGAATTGAGCTCCTTCCAATGGAGGATAACCACGAATGTATGAAGATAGTTGAGATTTGTAGAGTTGCTCCTCTACTTTCTCCAAGTGCACCTAAGTTTCTTCCTCTCACAATCTTTGACATAATTCTCCTTCAATCTCCTCCCATCTCTCGCCTTTATTTCTACCATAACTCAATTAGCACTAACAATAATGTTCTTCTAAACCTAAAACACTCACTTTCTCTCATACTCACTCACTACCTTCCTCTCGCCGGCAATCTCATTTGCCCCCAACACTCCCACAAACCCATCATCCAATTTCTCCAAGGCGACACCGTTTCGCTTACCGTCGCCGAGTCGTCGTCCAACCTCGACTTTCACCATCTCTCCGGTGGCGGCTTTCGTCTAGAAGCCAACTACCGTCGTCTTGTACCCGAACTACCGGTGTCCGACGACCGTGTCGCAGCCATGGCTCTCCAACTCACCCTTTTCCCAAACAAAGGGTTTTCCATTGGAATAACTACTCACCATGCTGTGGTGGATGGCAAAACTTCAACTTCCTTTTTCAAATCATGGGCTCATGTTTGCAAAAATAATCTTAACCTCACCCAACCATCTTCCATTCCATTCTATGAAAGAACCACAATTATCAATTCCACAGCTCATCTTGAGCCAACAAGCTTGAACAAAAGCTTAAATTTATGCTCATTTGAAACAAAACCCGATTGGTATCGATACACTTTGGAACTAACAAGGCAAGACGTTCAAAAACTCAAGCAATGTTTTGATGAGTGTTCTAGTTATAAAGCAACCGTAGCTTACTTATTGGTATGTATTGCAAAGATGGAGAGTGGTTTAAGAGATGGAAAAATGTATTGCACTTTTCCTGTGGATGTAAGGTCCCGTTTAAAGCCTCCATTGCCTGCAAATTATTTTGGGAATTGTGTGATTGGTCGTTTGTTTTCGGTTGAGCGAAAGGAGGTTTTGGGTGAGAATGGAATGTTGGTTGTTGCCAAAGGGATTTCAAAGGAAATACAAAGTATGGAAGAAGAAGGAATTGTAAAGGCTTTAGAGAAAAAGGTTTCACAAAATAAGGCCTTAATTGAAAAAGAAGAAAAATATTAGGTGCCTGCTTCACCTAAATTTGAGGTTTATAGTGCGGATTTTGGTTGGGGAAAGCCAGTAAAAGTGGAGTTTGTTTCTATAGATAACAAGGGTTGTCCTATAAGTGATAGCAAAAATGGAGATGGAGGGATAGAAATTGGTTTGGTTGGGGAAATAAATGATTTGGAAAAGATGGCTGCTTTTTTCACCCAAGTCTTCAATCAATTTCAAACTAACCATTAAATCAATTGAGCTATATTCGTTTTCATAAACTCTTTCTTTCTCAATCGTGTGTAAGGTAATCTTCGTGTGTAAGGTAATCTTCATGAGCAATTAAAGATGAATTTGGTCTTCATTTCAATTTGGGTTTCTATAGTTTATCTTAGAAACCATTTGGGTCATTACTCTATTGGTTATGTAAATTGATAAAGTAAATTTAGGTTGGTTAAAATAAAAATCTTGGTCTTGATAATTTGGATATGGTTCAATTTTAGGTTTTTGTCCTTGTATTTTGGTCTCTAAAATCTTCGGTCGTGTGTAAAGTAATCTTCATGATCGATTAAAGATAAATCTTAAATTTGGTCTCTAAAATTTGTTTATTATTGATTTTTTTTTTTATTAAAAATGATTATCTCTATTAGCTTTTCTGCCATTAATTTTGAGAACATATTTATATAGTATATATTAATCGACCAGAAGAAATACATGAATTAAAATTCAACATTTAAAAAATTACATATACCATGTTGATCCTTTTTTTAAAAAAAAAGTAGAGCGATTTTCTTATTATTTAACAATTAATCAAGAGCAAGCAAAATAGAACATTCTAAACCATTATCTACCAATTTATTAATTATAATAAAAAAAAATATAAACTTTAATAGTATGTCTATTTTTGTTATTACATCTATAACACAATAATTGAGTATTTATTTACCAAATATTGTTTAAATTTAATTCTAAAATTTAAACAAATACTAATTTGCTTTAGTTAATTTTAGTAAAAACATAATTACCCACAATTATTTGAAAAGCTACGTCCATCCGAAATTAAGACTAAATTAAGATGAAACTTTCAAATTATAAATCTGCAAAAGCCTCTCCCATTGTGGAACTGAACAAAACTTTTTTTTTGTCCTTTAATTGAAGAAGAAAATTAAAGAAAATTCGTCCATATATATACTTCACACCGACGTTATCTTTTTGAATTATTAGGGACAATTTCGTAAATTTTACGAAAAAGTTCAAATTTCAAGTTGACATACACATCTAAGCACATTTTAGGATGTGTTTGAAATATATTTTCAGGTGTCTAATTTAAAAAATAAGTTATTTTGAAAAAAAAAAGTCATTTAAACAATTATTAAAAATGAATTTTGAAGTGCGTATTCGAAACAAATTTTTTATTTTTATTTTTATCAAAAAGAATTTAAATAAAAATGAGTTTTTTAAAAATATTTTCTTCTTAAACCAATCAAAAGAATCTTAATTAATTAATTTTTATTTTGGATAAAATTACTTTTTGGTGTCTAAAGTACTAGAAATACATATGTCAAATTATTAATTAATCTAAACCCCCAGTTTTAAAATTAGATATCAAGTCTACAACATTTGAAAAATGATCCATTTTGGTCCCTACTTCAATGGCACCATTAACTCGCGCTGACATGACATGTCCGACAATATTTATTAAAATTAAAGGCCCACAATACTAATTTATGTTATCGGTCTTAATACACTTCAATTTTTCATATGATTTATTCTTCTTCAACGAGGACATCAAACTGTTTAGATAAAACATTTACAACACCTTATCTTTATTCTTCAAGGTTTAAAGCCCATATGTTTTTCTTGAATGATCACTCATCGTTTTGTAAAGGATATTTTAGACTTGATAATCATGCTTTTTTAGATATTTGATGTTCTTTAATGTTTTATTTGTAGGTAATTCAGCATGAATAATCTGTAGTGTTTAGGACAAACGTAACTAGGGTCAAAAGGGAGTTTTTAAGAGCAAATTGGAGAAAATTACAAAAATATTCCTAACACAAGTGTCGCAATACTCTATTGCACCACTTCAAAACACTACAAAACAGAAGGTAAGGATTATGAAGTTCTTGAGGGAAACACTATGATTGTCACACCCAACCTCGAATTACCCTTCCTAAACCTAGGACAAGTTGCGACGACAATAGACCCTGAGCTTGCACCGTAGCCTACTGTCAAATTCTCCTTGAACTTGAACTTGACTTCAATTAAATACATTCCTTACACATTTCAACAATTATGTTCTTATTAAAACTTAGTGCTTAGCTACATGTAACAATAAATTGATGTGGCAGGTGGTAGTTTTTATCAGCTAACTCCTATTGAAGCTAAAAAGTAACCTTGTAGAAAAATAATTATAAAATGTTGAGATAAAAAGCCTAGTGAGAGTTCATAGGAGAATACTTTGAGGAAATTATCACCATTAAGATAAAAATTCAAGTTTCGAAAATTGACTTAAACATGGGTAGTTCAAAAGCTTGAGAAAGTTATCACATAGAGAAAATTATGTGAGCGAGATGAAAGGATAACATAGAGACGAGCGACGATATCATAGAGACGAAACATAAAGACGAAAGGATACCAGAGGTTGCGAGACTAGCGAGAGCGAGACTAGCGAGACGATATTCACAAAAAGCCAAAATACACGTCAACTTTCGGGAAATTTGGGCATTCTGTGACTTTTCCCGTAAGATCTTGTTAGAAACCTTACGGGAAAAGCTAGAGAATGCCCAAGTTTTCCGAAAATTGGCGTGTATTTAGGCATTCTGTCACTTTTCTCGTCAAGTCCTTCAACTTACAGGAAACATGAACTTACGGGAAAAATGACAGTGAGCAAAAAATGCATATCAAATTCTTTTTCTTTATGATTTCAGACATTTCCTATACATATTAGACTTCCTCTACCTGAAAATTTTGGATTTTCTTTTCCGTTTTTTACCGCCAACTATTCGAAAACCTAAATTTTCAGAAATCAACGTTTCAAAGAAGTTCTTTGTGGGCTTATTTCCCGAAAATCGGGTCACATAGGATGAGTTTTACCACAATTGACAGAAATTAGAGAGTACTAACAAAAAATAATAGACTCTAGTGAAGAAGATGGTCTCAAGGAAGAAGATGATGTGGTTTGAGTGTTGAGGAAGATGGTTTTGGGGGGTATTAACATCATTTCACCATGTGGGATCCATCTCTGAAATTGAAAAATGGGTTAGAAAAAGAAGTTTTTTAAAAAATAGGTTAGTTTTGTCCCAATAAAATTTTTTGGGTTAGAAATAACAATTTTCCAAATAACTGCACATGACCTTTAATTTCAAAATGTCAAATGACTCAGTTTTTGAAGAAAAATGTCAAATGTCCTTCTGCTTACGTTATAGACAAATGAAGTTACAAAATTGTCTTTTCCTTTTCTTCTTCTTTTTTCTTTGGCATGATTTCCTTTTTTTTTTTTTCCTCGGCTTTGATGCAGTTTCCTTCTTTTTCTCCGGCAAATTTCCACCATTCCACTCGACAATCGAGCACAACCTCCGTTTCACAGTACTGATAACCGTCCTCCATTCAATTGTCCTAAGAAAAATTAAAAGCCTAGGTGTGGAGAAATTAAAATATAAATGACCAGAACGTATAATTGATTCCATACAATAGAGAAAGAAATTACTTACATCGTGCCTAACAATGAAGAATCTAGTAATCAAATTTGGAATGTCAAAGCTAACATATATACTTCCTGCAAGAATAATCCCAAACCAAGATCAACTAGAGATCACCTAATTAATTATTTAAGATAAAAGAAAAAAGGGAAAACAGAATTGAAAAAAAAACTTTATTTGGTAACCCTTTCGTTTTTAGTTTTTGGTTTTTAAAATTTAAGTTTATTTTCTCTCATTTTCTTACTATGATTTGTATATCTTAAGTAGAAGAGTTGAATTGTTAGCCAAATTTAAAAGAGAAAAAAAAAATTCTTAAAACAATTTTTTCTAGTTTTTAAAATCTGACTTAGTTTTTGAAAATAAAGATGAAAAGTAGATAATTTTCAAAAATTAAAAACAAAAAATAAAATATTTACCAAATGAGGCCATAATTACCGTTAGACATATTAGCAGTTGTCGCTGCAGTTACAATAACTAAACTTGTAATTGATTCCATTAAACCACCAACTACTATACAACTTCCAATCTTCCACCTTCTTCCAACTCTACTGCTTTGTCGAATAATAGTTTTTGTTTCATTGGGTGGCATTGTGATAACTGAACCTTCTTCATTGCATATTGCTTCACCACCTTATTTAATAATAATGTACTCAGAAACACAGTGATGATACAAGTTTCTTACTTTATTGAATCACAAAGCTCGCGTATAAATAGGTAGTGATGATACAAGTGTCAATCAGTTGAGAAACAACTATTTACGACAAACTGTAATTAACCCAACTAACAAAGGTAAAATAATATATATAATTAACTAAACTCTAATACTCCCCTAAAAAAGGATTTGGATTAGAGCAGAACCTCTTGTAGTAGTAGGATATAGTTTTAGAAATGAACCAAGGCAGAAATTGGTGTACATGTAATACCCCAGTGGGTATTACATGAATAATGAATCGAGACCATATTCTCAATGAAAAGAGGATCTTAGGCTATGAAAGTATCATTCAAAGATATGTGTGTGTTTGATTTGGAATAAATTCTATGTTGGGTGACTTTCTAAAAATTTTCTTAAGAAGCATGTGAGTAAGAACAAAACATACTAAAAAAACAACTCATGTTGATTTGTGGAGATAGTCATTGCTTGATGGAAGAAATGTTATTTGACGGTGGAGGAGACATTCAAGGCTAGCTTTGTAATTATGCAGGAGAGTTTGTGATAAGACAGTAATTTATGTAAGGAAAATTTGGTTGTATTAGACAATATATAGATGTGGAATACAGTGGACTGCGATGGTAATTCCTTAGAAAAGAAGGCTATTGATATTAGTCTAATCTAAATGTTACTTGCTTCCAAAGGATAGAAAACACCTATATTTATAGGTGGCAATAGAAGTCTCTAAGAATCCTAGTTTGATGACCTAGGAAAAATAGTCTCTCTACAAAACTGCATAACATTCAAATATTCCAAAAATTCATATTGAAGAACTCAAAGGATTAATTAGAAGCTACAAATGATTACATTCAATACTAAAGTCAAGAAATAAAGTAATATTTATGTTTTAACCTTAGAGTTTAAAGAAAAGTACGCTATAAAAACTTTTTAACACTAGAGGTATCCTTGATATATATCATCCCAACTATTCTCTCTAACAGTAAACTCACCTTGATTAGGAATGGAAGTTGTAGAAGTTTGCCAAGGAACATGTTGAAGTGTGACCCTCCTCACAACCCTGATGCAATTAGGACAATATATGCTACGCAAATATAGAAACTTATCAACAACTTCATTACACTTTTCACCTTCATATGAAATTTTGGGACTTAATTTATAATCATCGTCATCTTCTAATCCCAAAGCTTGTTGAATTAAATTGTTGATACAACTCATACACTCCACACAATAGATGCTAAGCGATTTGACTGAATAATATAACGTTGTCATGAATTCTTCTTCTTCTTCAACACTGTTATTCAATGATTCAGAATCTGCTGGTAGAATAATGGGTTCAACAAATTAATAATCAATTAATTAACTACCAAATCCCTTATTACACTATGTCAATTAAATACCTTCCATCTTTACAGGTGGTTGAAGGAAATTCCTTGTTTGAATGTTGTATATCAAGCGATCAAAATATTGGCGTACTGCCTTCCATAACTCCAATGTGATTCCTTTGCATCGATAATCAACTCATTAAAAATTAAAAAGGTTGTTTTCAAATAAAAAAATAAATTAAAATATTTACAAATATAGCAAAATAAAAATATTCTTTTCAAATATAAAAAATGAACAAAAATATTTACAAATATATTTAAAATAATTTTGGTAAATTAAAATTGAAACAAAATCTTATTTTAAAAAATATAATTCAATTGAAAATATTTTTTCATAAATTATTGAAAAATTATAGCATATAGCACAATTAGAAAAATAATTTAAAAATATAGCACATCTTTAAAATATTTGTAAATATAGGAAAGGTTGACTAATCAAATTTTAAATTTTTTTAAAATTCCAAATTTGAGCTTCTCTCTCCCCTTCACTCCTATTTTCTCTCTCCCTTTCGCTCCTCTCTCCCCGATTTTCTCTATGTCTCCCCAAATTTCTCCCCTTCTCACTCCTCTCTCCCACTTCTTCCTCTCCCACCCCGATTGTTATCCCTTCTCTCTCTCCCCCTCCCACTCACAAATTTATCTCCTTCTCTCTCCTTCATCAAATAATTAACTTTTTACTTAAAAAACACAAATTTATCTCCCTCTCTCCCTAATGAAAGTATCTATCTTTTTACTTAAAAAATAATAATAGACGAGTTGGAGTCTCAGACTCAAGATTTGAGAGTTCGTAATCATCATCATCATTTTTATAAGTGCCTTAGCCCCAGTAAGTCAGTTTTCAAATTTTATATTTGAAACGAAACAATAAATATAAATACCAAATGAAAACGAATTTAAAAGAAACCAATTTTTTAAATTATTGATTTTGCACATTTTTTAGAACTGCTTTTTAAAATTAGAAATAAGAAACAAAATAATGCTTATCAAACAAAGTTTGTTTCTCAAAAAATGAGAAATGAGAACATCATCAAACGGGCCCGTAATTTTTTTTTTTTTTTTTTTTTGTAGGAGTTTAAAAGCATGAAATCTATTAGTAATACACTATTATCATTGATAGCCTATGATAGACTAAGTCATACTCTATCAGTGATATGGTTCTATCATTGACAGACTACTTAAATCAGTGATAAAAGTCTATTCCTTATAGACTTATATCAACTAATGTATAATAATTTATTAGTAAATACTTAAGTTCAAACTAAAAGTCTAAAACCTCTAAAATCTATTAGTAGCTATCAGCAATAGACTTCAATTATTATGACATAATAATAGTCTATCGATGATAGCCATTGATATACTAAAGTCCTATTTGAATGTAAAAATATAAATTTGGCAATTCTAGTGTTTAAAATCGATGATATTAGTGATATAACTTAGGTAAATACCAGTTATATCTTTATATTAGTGATTTGATTTAGGTAGATATCAATGACATCAATGATATTAGTGATAAGATTTAGGCAGATATTAGTGATATCCATGTATCAGTTATATCAATTATCAATGAAAATTAGTGATATAACTTAGGTATATATCAATGATATCCATGTATCAATAATAGAACTTGGGTAAATATTAGTGATATCCTTATATCAATAATAGTCGTGATATCATTGATAGCCATAATGTCAAAATATTATTGATTTAAGTGATATATCTTAGGTAGACATCAGTGGTATGACTTAGGTAGATATCAGTGATATTCGTGTATTGGTAATACTAATATCAATGATCAATGATAACAGTGATATACCTTAGGTTGATATTAGTGAAATCCGTATATCAGTAATAATTATATATCAGCATATTAATTATCAATGATATTGGTGATAAAACTTAGGTAGATATCAGTGATAATCATGTATCATTGACATCAAACTTAATATTTCTCAAATTGAAAGCTATCACTGATAGCAGCTATCGCTGATAACAAATTATAACACATTTTTCAAATTGAAGGCTATAACTGATAACACATTTCTCAAATTGAAAGTTATCGCTGATAGCGGCTATCAGTGATAACAACTGGTAGCAGCTATCAGTGGCTATCATTGATAGCATTGATAGCATTGATAGTTGCTATCAAAGATAGCTTTCAATTCGAGAAAATCGAGAAGAAGCGTGCAAAATGGTGGTTGGGCTTGGATTTTTTAGTTTTTTACCAATTTTTGTGCTATTTATGCAATTATTTTATCATTGTGCTATAGATTATATTATTTTGGACTTAAATATGTAGCTATTATTACCTCGACTTACAATGGCTTGTTTGTCTATTCGGTCGTACATAACTTTTCTTAGGATGTGATTATGCTCCCTTTCCAACGGCTTGATTTTTCTTCTCATATATGCTGCAAAATAAATTAATTGAATTAATCATAATTTATATACTAGCACTTAATTTAATCTTTTAAATGTATTCTTAATTTACCTATTCGAGCCAGTAGTTCTTTATGAATGTATTTAGCATATACTTGAGTCGCATCCATTGTTGAAATGCCATTGAGGATGGTTAAATGTTGCTTCTGTATAAGCTCATAATATTCCTGTTCTGCTTCCTTAATCATTTTCTTTATCCCCTCTGCGTATTCTGTTAATGTTAACGTAATTTAAAGAATTATTTCTAGGTTAAATAAAATCTTAAATTAATTAGAGTATAATCCTAAAATAATTTAGGTATAACTTCCTTATCTTGTATTCTCTTTGAATTACATTAACAAACTCATCTAAAAATTAATAATATAAGTTTCAATACAAAACAAAATAGTGTATTCTTGTATATTTGCTATAAACTTACCAAATTCGAGTGGGTGTTTCTCCCTACGGTCGGGAGCAAGAGCATCTTCCATCAATCTCAAATTCTTCTTCCAAGATACTGCAAATCACATATTTCCATGAATTGAAAGGTTGAATAAATCAATGTATGTATGTAAATTATATATATATAATTTAGTTGAAAAGTAAAAGTAATTTAATTAAATAACTTTTATAATTTTTATTTACATAAATATTTATTGATAAAACTATCGCTAATAGATAGTGATGGATTGGATGATAATAGTTTATTAGTGTATATTGTGACAGATAGTAACATAATTTTACTATATTTATATATAAGTTAGTTCATTTTGTTATATTTGAAAACAACCCTTTAATTAACTTACATGTTAACTTCAATATATGTTCCCAAATGTATTCTAAATGAATTTGGTGGACATGGTTCTTGGTATGTCTCTCTCGTAAGAGCCGTAAGTATTCGTCTTCTAGCGCTAAATATCCTTTCCTCGAATTTACTGCCAAATCATATACCCAATGGATCAAACCTTAAAATAAAATGAATTCGAATCGTATCCAATAAAAATTAAAATAATTAAATCATAAATCAATTACCAAGATTTTCTAGTCGATTTATTTTGTAGTCTATGTTGAGGTCTTCAACAAAATTTGGGTACGTTTCTCGTTGTTCCCACAATGAATATGATCTC
The DNA here is from genome assembly GCA_030954485.1 of Citrullus mucosospermus. NCBI lineage: Eukaryota > Viridiplantae > Streptophyta > Magnoliopsida > Cucurbitales > Cucurbitaceae > Citrullus > Citrullus mucosospermus. The sequence goes on along the minus strand of CM062063.1, from coordinate 7,930,000 downwards.
GCATGTTCTGTCCCAACAGTAATACTATATTAATATTAATCACATCCGATGTCTGTTATTTATATATATATATGTTAAATTTTGACTACTTTAACTTACTCATCGTGTCTGTTACACTTGCTAGGCTGCGGAGAGAATCAGGCATTGAGGAGTGGTTCTCTCCTGTGATCATCTCAATAAGCTCTGGATGGTCCAAGACCAATAACTCCCTTTCCATACTTACTACAAATATTGAAATATATTAGGGTAGTTGAGATGGGTAGTATTTTTATAGCTAATAATTAAATATATAGTAACATTTTTAAACAACTTCAAATATAGCAAAATTTATTGGTCATAGACTCTAGACTTCAAGAGTTGGATATCTAAATTTTGCTACATATGTAAATTCTTTTGCATTGTGTTATACCTGTTAATATTTTGAGTTTGATTGTTATATTTGCAACTACCTCACATATTAAAAAGGTGTTTGGGGCGGAGGAACCAGAGAGTAGGAGTTGAGAAAAGTGGAATTGTGAACTCTACTCCTTTATTTGGTGGAATGAGTTTGTGAGTCTCAATTAGTATTAAAAAACATCAATCTTATATCTTATATTGACTCTTTAGAGTTCACAACTCCATTTCTTGCCTCAATAGTAAACAAATAAGATAAATTTATTTGGTGTAATTAAAGTTTACCTGCGCCTTGCAATATATCTTCAGGGTATTGTGAGAGTATATCCTCTGAGAAAGTCGCCCCATCTTGCAATAACTCAATATATTCACATTCCAATTTCATCATTTCTGTTTTCGCAGTTGCTGGTAAACCAATTATTATTAGTAAAGGTTCCCAATGGTTTTGTTTTACAAGAATAAAAATATCAGCTTCTTTACGCCTTTAAACTTGCCATCAATATATTTTCAACGGAAACTTTTTTTTTTTTTCTTTTTTATTAGCTACTGATTCTGCGTTTCCCAATGGTTTTGTCCTAAAATTTCCAATTTCCATATCACTACAGATTTGAGTATAGATTTGGTAATATTTCTATCAGCTAATTAATGATTATTATGTGTTTGCTTTTCAAAATTATTTAACAGATATATCTGATGTTTAAATTATACAAAGTTTGAACTTTTATTTACACTCAGAATTATTTTACTATTCAATTTACCACTGATTGGGTTTTATTAGCTCATTCTTTTACCATTACTTTTCCACAGGCTTCTCAAGTGTAGTTTGAATAAATATTTTGTTACAAAATTTATTTTCTTATTCTATATAGATTCTCATTCCCCATCTAAACTGCCTATTATTGTAAGTTGAATAAAGTAATCTAAATGGGAGTGTCACACTACGTATCCTTTTATATATTTATATATATACGCAAAAGAAGTTTATTTGCTAAGATAGATAGCTATTAAACAAATATTCAATTAGCTAAGGTTTGGTTTGTTAACTATTTGATTTTTTTTTTTTTTTTTTTTTTTTAAATTAAGCCTATAAAACCTCCTTCCACTTCTAAATTTTTTAATTTGTTATCTAGTATTTATCAATGTTTTAAAAAACTAAGCTAGATTTTGCAAGCTAAAACAAGTATTTAAAAACTTGTTTTTGTTGTTGGAATTTGACTAAAAAATCATAACTGTGCAAAACATTGTGAGAAATTAAGAAGAAGTCTCTTTAATTTTCAAAACTCAAGAATAAAAAAATCCAAATATTAAGATTGGGCAAAAACATTTTAAACAAAATGAAATTTTACTCTACCTCTAATAATAATAATAAATAAATTTACAGAAAATTATTGTTAAAATATTTATAAAAATAACAAGTAAAATTTTACTATATTTTATAAATATTTTCAAACTCTATTTAAAAACATCCCTAAATTTACTCTTCCACTTACTCATATGAGATAATAATCTGGTATAATCCAAAGAATAATTGGAAAATAGAGGACGCACGGGAACATGTCTCCATCGTGAGATTAAATATACCTTTTCTGCATCCTCCAATTCTCTTCTGGAAAGGACTGCAAATCTAGAATTGATTATATTAACCAACAAAAAGTTACGTCAATACTCTCTGTAAAAATAATTCATATGTAACGAAATTTACCTATGTTTTGTAATACATCCTCTTTCTTCTTTGAGCTCTTTCCTTGTAATATGCCAACATATTCATTTTCGTGCCCCATCAATGTAGCACTCAACTGCACTGCAAATTTTTAAACCATAATTACAATATATATAGATATTTAGTACTTTTAATATAAGGTTAATAATTAATTATTTTATTGAAGTTAAATTTGTGGTTGTGACATTCTTACACAGTCTTTTGGACATATCTTTGTAGGAATGTCCTTGTCCACCGTTTAACACACAATAATAATCTCTTGTGGCCATCTTAAATTGAGATTTGTCAACAGCTGCAAAAGATAGAAGATAGAAGAGACACAAATCATAGATATATATATTGTGATGAGTTTAAGTGTGAAGAAATATAGTATTGTAACTTTACCACCAAATGTAATTTGATTGTTATTATCAAGCGATGGCCGAAATTTCTCAAGGTATATCAGCAGATTTTGTTCCATCTTCAACTTTATTTTTTCTGTACATATAAATATAACAAAACACAAATAACAAATATTCCCATAAAATAATAATAATAATAATAATAATAATAATAATAATAATTTTGAAATACAAATCACGGTGGTAATTGTAATTGTTGAATAAGAAATTTTGGACCAATCACATATGTTGTCACGTTATTTTTCAAATTAATGGTGAAATTACAAGTGACTGAATTTGGGATTAATTAAAAATTGACATCTATCTCAAATTAAAATTGAAGACATAAATTGATAAATTCTAATGACGTCATGTGTTTTTATTGTGACCGTTGGATTGAATGAAATAATTTGATCCAATTTGGTATTAATATTTTTTAGTTAAAAAAATAGGTTTAATATGAGCCAAGGCCAACTAAAGCCCAAATCTACCAAGCTCATGTCCATAAAGTCTACATGAGAACTCTATACAAATAAAATATTTCTCGTTCATTTGAAAGTTCTAAGAAAATTTATACTAAGAGAATCTAGAGCAAATTTTTCCTACAATTAGAAGACTTTCTAAACTCTTGAACCTGAATCACACTTGAGGATTGACACTCTGCTCTCGTACATTAAGCGTACGCATTCAACTGAGAGAGAATTAGAGGATCAAGTACTAGAGATCGAATCACATCCGCAACAAATCTATATAAACTTAAGTTCAACTCAACAAATTAAATTTCTTTAGAAATCTCGTGGGAACAGTAATTACAATCACAAACTTTCAATTGTAAAGGTCGAGCCTCAAACCTATGTAAGTATTAAAATTAAAATCTCAAACTTACATACGTGTGTAGAGATTGGACCCTCAAAGTTATTGTAAACTTTGTAAAGTTACAACAGATAGACGTTACCTGTAACTCCATCCAAACAAGTAAGCCAGTTTGAAGTGAGGAAAACCTTTGTAAGATTGGCTTTGCTTCTACGGAGTTTACGTTATCCTTGGACTTGCGGATCCGCGATATCGGCGGAAACAAATCAAAAATAGAGAATTCTTGTACGGAATCTATGTTATCCTTCGTGTTCAACACTTTCTCCTTTCTTTCGGATGGGTTTCTAACAATTTTAATGCCTCCCCTTTCCCGAAATGATTTTTCTGCATATTCCTCTTCTGCTTTGGCTGGGACTTCCATTGATTCTACTGCCCAAAACCCCAAACTCAAACTCTCTATGCTTCTCAATTGCACCAACAACCCCCTCCACACAACTTCAAAAATATTGTTTATTTATGCATACCCAATATAACTTTTTTTTTTCTTTTTTCTTTTTAGCAAACTCCGAATACTAAAATAAAATGTAAAGTTTCCACTACTCTTTTGGTTTATATATTAGGTAATTTTAATAAATCTTAAATTTAGTTAATATTTATCAAAATTGGTTCCTTTTCTCTTTTTCTTCTGTTTTAAACATATGTGAAACACAAGTTAGGAGTTCATCCAAAAAGGCTTACGACTAACATGAGACGAATCAAAATTAACAACCCATTGAGAATAAGTCATGGGACGCATATATGTGAATATGTTCCTAAACGTTATAGTAAAAATGTCTAATATAGATAATTAAAGAGTAATTGTTTTAAATGGCAAAGTTGCTCGAAATATCATCAAATATAGCAAAATGTCACTGTTTATCAGTGATAGATAGTGCTAGACAATGTCTAACTGATAGACATCTATCATTGACAGTGTTATCAGTGTCTATCACTAATAGACAATAATATTTTGCAATATTTGTAAATAAGTTGACTCATTTTGCTATATTTCAAAACAAACTCATAACTAAAAGTATTTTAAAATATATATTAACAATAAACTAACAATATATGGAGACACTAGCTCACTATTATACATGACTCTTATCCTTTTGTAATGAATGCATCTCTCTATAATCGAGATATGATGAGGATGTTACAGTCATATCAACCTGGTTGAAATAATTTGATATATCTACTAGTCACCCTCTAATATTTTGTTAAAAAAAACAATATATGGGAACTAAATTTAAGATTTATTAAAAATATATAAACTAAAACTGAAATAATTTGAATACATCTATTGATCCTCTAGTACTTTGTTAAAAAACATGATTACTAAATTTAAAATTTATTAAAAGTACATGAACTAAAATTGAATTCCTCCAACACTGTTGGACCAACTCAAATTTCAACATAAAGAAAGACAGTCTACCTCGTGGAAAATTAAAAAAGAATAAAAATAAAAAAAGACGACCATACAACTTGGTCAAGCACACTGCAACAATAAAAATAAAATAATGAAAAGAGGAAAAAGAAAAACAATTAAACATACTCATTACATATTATATGTTTACGAGTCCAACATAGTTTGGTATTTATGTAGACCACACATGTTATACATTTATATATGTAATGTCACTTTATTGGCCATAGGGTATTAAGGTCTTGTCATGGGCCATCTCTTCCACTTCCACTTATTAAAATCTGGCCTTAATCATCGGCAACCTTTTTCTTTTTTCTTTGTTTTTTTACAAAAACTTATTTGTTGGTACAATAATTGTGCCATTTTTTCTTTTTTTTTTTGAAACAATAATTGTGCCACTTGATTCACTTATTAAAATCGAGACTAAATTATAAAAAGGTATCTTTAAACTTTGTATTACGGGTTAAAAATATCTTCCAACTTTTGAATGTTTCAAAAATACTTTTAAATAAAAAGAGTTTAAAAATATTTTTACAATTAATATTGGAGAAACCATTAGTATTTTGTCTTAAAAATACCTTTAAACTTTCAAAAGGATAAAAAAAAAAAAAAAAATACCCTTAAAACCGTCAATACCTTATTGTAAAAATAGCTTTAATTTTTTTAAAAAAATTTAAAAATGCTCCTACCGTTAGTATAATGATAAATTTATTTGAAGTTTTTTCTTGAGTTCGAAAAGAATCAATTTTAAAACAATTTATATCAATATCCTCATTTTTTTTCTCAAATAGATGCTATCATACCTTTTTTTTTTCTCCTATTTATATCCAATTCTTATACCAATTTTATCAACGACTGAAATCAAAACCAAAACTTTAAGTTAAAAATAAAATCTCGCAAAATTCCAAAATCAAAATCACCAATTAAAACATACCAAAATAATAAATAGGTAGATACAAAAAAAAAAAAAAAGTTGTATTTTGCTATTAACACACACTTAATTACTAACTTACAACCTTATTAAAACATTTAGGGTCTATTTAGTAGAGAATTTGAAAACATGTGTGTCAAAGAAAACAAAGTTATATCATGTTTTTAAATATGTATTTGGTAGCTGATTCTGAAATTAGATTTAAATTTAAATATTTGTTTAAAATTTATTTGATATTATATATTTATAAATGGTAAAACTAGTTGTTACCCATTAATATATTTAATTGGCAATAAATTGTTATTAACTTATTTATGAGTACGAGTTATGTTAAACAAAATTATATAATAATTTTTTTCAATATTATATAATTTATAATACATTACATAATATATATCTTATATTTTTTTAGAGATTGAATTGAGTTTATAACATGATATGTTGTATTTTTAAATTCTTTTATCTTTATTTAATATAATTCAACATTTTAAAATTAAAAATTCAAAATCTGGATATAATAAAAACATAAAAATGTTGTTTTCAGAATTTATATTATTTGGATCCTAAAATCCAAAAACAATTTTCAAAAACAGAATTCGAGTTTTCTACCAAACATATATTTGTTGAATTCAGTGAATCTAAAAACATAAAACAAAATATGGATTCCTCACCAAACAGACTCTTAAGTCCTATGATCCCATATGCTTTCATTATTTCTTTGTCTTCTTGTTATAATGTATATACCTTAACTGAAATGTGTAATTTTATTTATTTATTTATTTTTAGATAAACAAATGTAAAACAATTTACAAAAAGGGGTATGACAGTATGAAAAGAAGAGGGAACATAGAAAAGTAAGAAGATATTGTTCATATACTAATAAATAATAAGGGTATTTTTGAACTTTTTTAAGTTTAAGAGTATTTTTGAAACTTTTGAAAGTTTAGGGATATTTTTTACACAAAATACTAATGAATTTCTTCCAAAACTAACGGTGAGGGTATTTTTTTTTTAACTCTTTTTAGAAGTCTAAGGGTATTTTTTAAAAACAAGTTTAATTTAACGGTATTTCTTACACAGCACAAAGTTTATAGTATATTTTGTATAATTAGCCTAAAATTTATAGTTTTTGGTTATTTGGAACTTGTGGCAATTTAGATCCCTTTCACTAAATTATTTAAGTCTCCTTTGATAATCATGCAAAAATAAATACTCATCCAGAATTTTTAGATAAGTAAAATATATTCAATTGAAACAACATTTATAGAGACATCCTAAATGACAGAGATAACAAAGATCTCATGAAAAAACTTGCACAACAATCTTAAAAAATACAGCTAATACAAAATCTCTAACCATACTTATTTTACTGTTGTTGTTATTAAAATAAATTAAACAAACCGTATATCGATAACCTTATAGGAGTTTTACACCTTGCTCCTCTCCTCTTTTTTTTCTTCCTTTATGCCCATAGCCAACAATTTTTTTTTTCTTTTCCTTTTTTACTTATTTATTTATTTATTTAATTATTTAACCCAAATAAAAGGACATTGACTTCCTTACACTTCGAAACTTAACTTGATTTTTGAAAACATTTCTTAGAAATGTAGCTAACAAATTTTTTTTTAAAAAAAAAAATTAAAGGTTAAAAGTAGCATTTACTAACTTCATTTTAAAAATTTTAAAAACTAAAAAATAAGGCACTTGTTTGGTAACCATTTGATTTTTCCGTTTTGAAAATCAAGCTTATAAGCACTCCTTCAACCTCTAAATTTCTTACTTGTTATTTACTTTCTACTAATATTTTAAAAAATCAAGTCAAGTTTTAAAAACTAAAAAAAGTAGTTCTGATAACTTGTTTTTATTTTTTTGAGTTTGGCTAAGAATTCATCTTTTTTTACTTAAGAAACATAAAAACTAAGAAATTAAGTTTAATTCCCTAAATCTAAAAATCTAATAGTTACCAAACAATACTTTAAAAGATTATCAAATGAAACCTAGATATATTATGAAAAGTCTCTAAATCAACAAAAGGTCTAGTTAACCAAAAAGTGTAGATTCTAAGAAAGAAAATTATTTTAGATGAGAAAACTATTGAAAATATTTACAAATATAGTAAAATGCCATAGTGTATCAATGATAGACAATGATAGACATTGATAAACATCTATCTATGTCTATCAATGATAGATAATAGTAGTCTATCAGTGTCTATTACTAATAGACAATAACATTTTTCTATATTTGAAAGTTTTGTTGTATTTGTTTTGGAAACAACACAATTGTTGGACCAACAAATAAGTAAAAAGAAAACAGAAAAACAAAAAAAAAGTGGCTGATAATTTAGGCTAGATTTTAATAAGTGAATGAAGTGGAAGAGATGGCCCATGGTAATATCTTAATACGATGTGGCCAATAAAGAGAATACATATATAAATGTATACTTTGGTAGTCTACATTAATATAATAAACTATGTTGACTCACTAAGATAAATCCTATAATAAGTGCGTTTAGTTGCTGTTTTCTTGTTTCTTCATTATTTTATGATTGTTGAAGTGTGCTTCACTCCGAGCTCTGTGGTCGTCTTTTATGATTATTCTTTTATAATTTTTCACCAAACAAATTGCTTTTCTTTAATTATTTAATTCGAATAAAATATCATTTTGATCCATATATAAAAGGAGGGATTCAATTTTTGTCTCTATATTTTCAAATAGTATCAAATTTTAGTTCATGTATTCTTCATAAATCTTAAATTTAGTTATGCTGGTTTTGTTGTTGATTTTTTCAAAAAAAAAAAAAAAAAAAACTTTTAAATTTCTATTAACATTATTAACATTTTTGATATATAGTAGGAAAACATGTTCACATATTACATTTCTTTAAATAGAAATTATTATTATTATTTGACTAATTTTGATAAAAAATAACTTAGAGAAATTAAATTTAAGACTTCTTTTGGTTGATTTTTTCAAAATCTTTTGATTATCTTTAGTATCACTTTCACTATAAAGTTCGGAAACATATTTATATATTGTATTTCTTGCATGAAAAAAATTTATTATTATTATTATTTAATTAATTTTGATAAAATTAACTTTAAAAGACTAAATTTAAGACGATGTACAACTACAAAGTTTATTGTGAAATAAAAGACAACATAAGTAAAGCTTTGATATCACTTATTGAAAAAAATATCTCACTTTTACTGCACAAAATAAGGTATGAAATAATTAAGGAATTAAAAGTAAAGAAAAAGAACAAAAAAAAAATACAAGAATTTGTGTGGAAAAACTCCAAATCGAAAAAAAAAACCACGTACTAAAAAGAAAATCACCTCCTAAAAAAATTATTACAATCACAAAGATTTTCTCCTTTTAGCCTCAATTACAATAAAACATCTCTTGAAGTATTAGAGATCACTCACAATAAACTAGGGTTGACTATTATTAACGGGCTTAATGTTCCTCAAATTGGGATGATTTCAAACGAAAAGTAATGGCTCCTTTTCTAAACCCTTTGGTATTCTATATTGTTTTCCGTAGCTAGTACCTTAGCCTAGAGTATGGTTTTTGCCATAAGAAAGTTATCCACTATAAGTCTTAATTATGAAAACTTAATCAAATATGTCAAAAGTGAGCATATAATCATCAACTTAAGATGGTTCAATTTTCTTTTTTTTTTTTTTCTTTTTTTCGGTAACCATTCTTAATACATGTGATAAACTATTGATATATCAATGCTACACTTGAAATTGAATTCTGAATGAGTTTTTATCTATTAATTAATGATGTACTACTATTTTTACTTGAAATGAATTTTTTTAATTACTATTATTTTTAGGGCTATTTCAAATATAGTAAAAAGAGTCAACTTATTTACAAATATAGCAAAATGTAAATGTGTATTAATGATAGACAGTAATAGAGTAGTATGAGTTGTCAATGTTTATGAGTGATAGACATTGATGAATGTATATTAGTGTTTATGATGGACAGACAAGGACATTTTGATATATGTAGCAGTTTTGACATATTAATTTAAATCAATTACCCTTTTATTTATTTATTTATTAATTAATTAATATTAGTTAGGTGAGATGAGAAATGTGTGGGAACCAAAGTGTAAAGAGAGACGCGAGGTGGGATGGGTGATGCGTGATTATTAGAGAGGGAAGAGAGTGGTTTATTTTATGCAACTTCATTCTAAAGAAGAGGATCTGCAGTTCAGGTTCCAAAAAAATGCCTCAAGGACCTCTCGCATTAGCCTCAACTTCTTCAACTTCAACTTCAACTTCACCTTCTCCTGGTACTTCCTTTGCCTTTCATTTGTTTTCCTTTTGCTTAATTTTTAGTTCCATTTAGAAACAAAATAAAAGGAGTTTATTAAAACTTGTACAAAACCCTCTTTAACATCTCTCTCTCTCTCTCTCTCTCTCTACTTTATGTTTTTGATTCTCTCCAGCTTACCAAAACATGACCATGCTTGGGTACAAAACCCATTGTTCCTAATTTACTCAATCCTTTCCCCTATTGGTGATATTTCCTACTCACCGAATTTTCTTCAAATATTGCCTCTTATTTTCTTTCACATTAATACCCATTTATAATTTCTTTCAAATAATCTTGTAAACTTCAATCTCTATCCATCCATCCCTCTCTAACCTACTAAATTGTTATTTCTAATTTAAAAAGTTTTTTATATTTCATATTTTGGTGGAAAGTCCTACATGAGGGTTGAATTTCAAGTATGTGTTTGACTTTGGTCAACCCTTATATTTAGTTTTTTTTTTTTCTTTTGCTTTTTAGAGGGGTATTTTTGTAACATTGCTATGTAGGACCCTTCTAATAAAAGATGAAAAAGTAAGAAAGAGGTTTGAAACTCTAGTTTTTTTTTTTTTTTTTAAATAAAAAAGATTTGTTTTGAAAGGTTAAAAACACTTTAGGTTAGAAATAATAATTTTTTACTCTATTTAAAAAATATATAGAGAGAAAAAGGAGAACAAATGAAAAAAGAAAAGTTATACATAATTGCTAATATGAGTATGGTTCAATTGACATAAAATATTTACTATCCTTGAAGTCGAAGGTTTGGTTTCCTTCTCCACGTATTAATTGTTCAAAAACAAGAGAAATTATACTAAGGGAATTCCACTAACGAGAATCATTACACCACTAACGAGAATCATTACACGTATTGTAGTCATTATTAAAATGGTAACCATTACACATGCTTTTATATGAAAAATAAATAACCAAACTAACGACCCACTCATTAGACCACTAACCCTTTAAAATATCTTAAATTAGCATCACTAAGCAACTATAGTTAATAAGCGGCCACCTTACTTAAACTCACGGTTTAAATTATAATCGACTTCCTACACTCCTATTAACATGGTAGATTAATATTATTAATAGAATCATACACTTCATATGATTGCATTTTAGGCAGTCTTCAATTGAACTCCAAAAAAAAATTATTCATCAACTAAATACAAGAAACTCTATATATTGATATACCATTATAAATGATAGAAGTCTACCAATGAAATAATTCTCCTTACTGGGTAGATTCAGTTATTGATGAATTTGAAATAAAAATTATTTAAAAATGGTAGTTGGCCAACAATTATTAGTAATCAAATAAAATCATTGATATTCATACCACAATCTTTGTCTAATTATTATACAAATAACAACCAAATGTATAACAATAGTAAAAAAGTTCAATTTCCTAAATTATGTCATTGTATATTTTAGAGACAATGACCCTCCAAATATCTCCACTATAGTATGATATTGTCCATTTTTTAGCATAAATTCTATTGATTTTACTTTTGATTTCACCCAAAACCATTGATCAAACGATTAATCAAGTTTTTTAACCCAACTAATAAACCTCCAAATAATAATAGTAAAGAATCAAGGGCAAAACAGGAAAAAAAAAACCAAAAAGGAAATCACTTTATTGATAATACACGTTCTTGCTAGTTAAGTTATGCTAAGATTGGTAATTAAAAATTAGCTAGTTTGGCATGTTTGAAAAATATTTATAATATTTTTAATTTTTTAAATATTTTAGTTAATTTTGTCATATAATACAATTACTCATAAGAAATTGAGTACAATTATAAATATATAGAAAATACTATTATTGCAAAGTAGATTTCCTCATTTATTTCATGTATAAATGCAGGTGTTAGTGTTAAATCGCCGCCACCTAATGGAATTAACATGACTTTGCAAACTCTATGTGAGTTTTTTCTTTGACCTTTTTAAAAGGGCAGTTGCAAGGACAAAACAAATTATATTAATTAGGCTCATAATCTGCATATTTATTGTTTACAAAAATGATATAAATATACATATGATAGACCAATACATATTTGAGTATATACTCTTGATATAAACACTTCTTTGTCATGACATAACAAAGTTAATTTATAGTTTCAGAGCATGATGAATATTAAAAAAATCGATTGCTCCAATGGATACACACGGAAAATATATTGAAAGCATTGGAAAAAAAAAGGAAAAAAATAGATTGGAGGAACTTTGAAAGGCTATTATTTTCTATTTGTTGTTGCCTGAGGTTGGGTTGGATTTTGAGTAAAACTGTCACAACTCAACTAAGTTTGGGTTGGATTGATGGACAGATCAAGCCGATCAATATCAGATGGGGTTGGACATGGATTTTTTAGAATCAGAGTGGGATTTGGAAGGGAAAGTGAAAATAGGGAGAGACTTGAGAATAGAATAATCAAGGTTGCGCTATTGGGAGAGGGCATCGTCGTATGGGGCGAAGATCAGAGGGCTATTGAAAGGGTATTTTCTGTAATTGGGTAGAATTTTAAGTATGGAATGCAGCGTCATGTGGTGTGGTTTTTGAAAACTTCAACAAATCAGGAGCAGAACAAAATCAAGCATTATAACAGTAGCAGAAGAATCGGGAAGGAGAAGGAGAAGGGGAGGAAGCCCTTTTATTTTCCATTATAAATTGAGTAATGAATACAAAGCAATTTATAGGAAAATATGGGAAGAAAAACTCTGGCAAAAATACACTCACCCTCGCTGAGTTATTATCCTTTTATAACAGAAAAATAAAAATATTGTAGAGAAAAACCAATGACAAATGAATGATAATGATCAAGCCTCAGCTTTGAACCGTGGACTTCAGTCTTTTGGGCTTGGGCTTCAAGTATTTTAATGGGCTGGCTTAACAGTTTTAAGTTCAAAATAGAAGACGAGGTGGTTGTGATGGCAAAGAGTTCCACTAGTGGGCGGTGGAGGTGAAGGCATATATGAGAATGACGACGAAGGGGAGGATCAATATGGGAAGGGGAAGAAATCATTGAGTCCATAGGAGAAGGGGAAGAAGGGTCCCCATGGCAGCGTCCATTTCTTGTGCAAAGAAAAGTTTTGGGGAAATTGTGAGAAAAGCCAAAAAAATAAAAATAAAAATAATAATAATAAAAATAAAATGCCAGACATTGGGAGCCGTGTAAATTAAAGAGGGTATAAATTAGGGTTTCAATCTATTTAGTTAAAATCGAATTCAATCAACTTGGTTCAATTAGGGTCGGTTTGTATAGTAAAGTTAGTTCAAACCGAACCAAATAGGTTCATTTTGTTTCGATTCTTTGCACCCTACTTAAAAAGAACTAATAGTTAATACTTATACCAATAAAGTGTACCTTTCTTTTTCTGGCTCAATCATAGAAATTCAAAAGTTATAGCATATGTGAGTAAGAAAAAAACTTGCAAAAAGGACTCGTGTTGGTTTGTAGGGATAATCTTCACTCTTTGGAACTTTTCAAGACAAAAAAGATGACATGTTGTTAGGCGCAAATGATGCAGAGGAATGTCGATGAGATCAAGTGTCAAATTCCTTTTTAAAACATTAAATTACAGAAAAGCGAAACTTGGATAAACCAAAAAACTTAGCATGCAATAAGAAGAAATTAAGTGTTTGAGGTTATTTACCTTCAAAGACCGTCTTCAGGTAGGCTTTTCTTCTTCTCACCAAATCACAAACTGGAAAAGCTTCCTTCAACAAGAAATGCAGAAACCTTCTTTGGAACACCACCAAGCAAGTCTTCCTTGCTATTCTCAAGAAGAATCAATAGGAGTTGCAGGCTCTCTTGATTTTGGTGAGGAAGGAAGAGAATGAGAGAATGAGAGATCTCGAGAGGATTTTTTCAGAGAAAAAAAAAAGATCACCTTTTTTTTCTTCTGCCAAGTGTACATATACTCACTCTCCTTTTTCTTTCGTACGTTATGAAGAGAAGATAATAACTCTCCACTACGTATAGTTGGAGTTAACTTAATTAATTTAATAATATTAAATTAATTATAATATATTAAATAATATTTAATATATATAATTAAATAAAATTATATAACCTTCTCTCACATAACCTATATTTTTAATATGAATCTCATTCATATTAATTTTAACATATAGTTTTTATATGCATCTCATTCATATAATCAAAATTTAAATCTTATTTAAATATTTATCTCTCTTATAACATAAAATATAAATTTGAATTTCATTCAAAAATAACTTTATATTATAATGTATCTATGTACATTATAATAATTATATCATATACAATTAACTCCCTTATTAATTTGAACACTTTCAAATTAATCCAAAATAATTGAATCGCATACAAAGTCTTAATGAGCTAGCAAGGGAACCTTATTAACCTATAGATTAGAAACTCCAATGATATGGATTAATTAATTAAACTCTTTAATTAGATTAATCAATTAATTAGATTAATCAATATTCATTAACTATAAGTCACTTCACTAAAGACCTATAGTTGCATTCTTTGCACTATACATATATTTATGTGTCCACGGAAATAACTAACCAACAGCAAGTGGACCCTTCACAAATTTTTCAAAATTACCGTTTTACCCCTTTAGTTACATTTAACTCCTTAAATACCACTGATTCGTCTAGTAAATAAATAGTTTATAGTCCAATAATAAACTAACCCTTCTTGGGCCAGTGAGAGAGCAAGGTCTCTTTGTTCAAGACCTGGAATCAGCCCTTAAGGTAGCAATTTATCTACTTACCCTAAAGATGGGAAGGAGTGAATTTCATCTTATGGAGATATGTTCCAAGTTCCCTATTTAGACAAACCCCAAAATGGTAGACATATTAAGTCGGCAATCTGGCCGCTTTCACCTATATAGATCAAAGGATTGTCCTCATAGATAGAAGTTCATAACTCACTCATGATTAAGGTCGAGTCGCTTATAGTTACCCTATGAAATGTTAACTTCTTCAATTAACAGTGTTATAAAAAGAAATTAAACATTTCTCGGTCCTTTCTTATACAAACTCTTTGTATAGGATACCCTCACTCACATGTCTCCACATGAACAATTAGGATGAAATTGTTTGTAATACTTTACAACTCTTGTAACAATTACAAAGTAAGTCGTATTCGTAGTGTTACCAGAATAAGACACTCAACCTTATCCCTATACTACAGACCTTTTGGTTATTATGTAAACATGATCCATTCCCGTATGTCAACCATATATATGTTTAAGTTTACATAAAATAACCATAGATCGTAGTTTATTGGATTGAGTTAATGCAAAAGATAAATAAAATAACTGTTTATTTTATTGAATAAATAAAATGTATTTACAACTCTAAAAAACTACGAGACCCAAGAGATTTCGAGAAGACTACCCAATTACAAAACTTCCAAATGCCCCCACAACACCACACAAAACACAGCTACATCGGGCTGAGGATGCGGAGGTTTGCAATAAGTTTACCATTCATAGTTTCTTACACGTTAGAATTTTGGAGAGATATATTTCTTCATGGAAAGGTGGTCCTTTTTAATTCCAAATTCCAAATTTCCTATAAGAAAAATCAGTTTCAGTGTCTCATAGTAATTGACCTATGTTAAATCATAATTTATTTGTTATGTTTCTTCTCATATTTCAGAACGTACTAAAAATAACCAAATACAGGTAGTAGTAGAGGTGAAAGCAAAAGAACACATTCAATTGGAGTTAATGGACACCATAAAGAAGCAATTGGAGTTATTGATCCTACAAGGACAACCATTAAATTAGTTGAAAGAGAAGAAAATAAAGTTAGTGAACAATCAAATGGAGATCATAGTTTGAATACAAATGATGAAAATGAAATGATTCAAAGCACTGTAGTTATTCGAGAAGAAGTGGTTATGGTTACTACAACTCCAGAAGAAGCAGAACCAAGTGGAACTGTCATAAAGATAGAAATTGCAAAAAGCATTCTCTATGGTGGTTTAATCGAATTGATTGCAAGCTTAGGCCTTGACATCTGCAGCAGCTACCAATGCCACTACTCGTAAATTCTTTATTCAAATATTCTTTATTATTACATTATTCCTTTCCTAATTTCCACTAAAACCACTGGCTTAATTTTCATTTATGCAGGGGAAGTTGTAGTTTGTTCACTAGCAAGCCTGATTACTGGAGCCTTCGTCATGACTTATAAAGTAAGATTAGTATGTTAAGCTGACATAAACTCGGAAATTATATGTTTACCTTGCTTAGTATGCATGACAATAAATACCTTTGCTTTTAGTTACTATTATCTCGCCATGTCCAAGAGCCAGCCACCTTAGCCTGAACAAAGATTTATATCCTTAGTCATCTACGAAAAAGTGCATCCAATATCAATAAGCCATGATGTTGACACTTTGTCATCAATATCAAAAGTCACAAACGAAAATTTTGTTTCTTGATTATCATCTACACCATTAATTACTTGTCAGAATTATCAATAAGCTCTAGCTAGCTATTGTCATTGGTCCTCGTGGTATAATGATTGTCTCATGATTAAGTTGACTTGAAAAGTTCTCCCATTGATTTTTTTTTTTAGCTTGAGGTACGTTTGAGCTAGGTTGAACTTGTTGATCTTCATTCTCTTCTTCATTTGAGCTCGTTTGAGTTTGTTGAACTTTATTTTCATCTTGTAAAATCTCAATTACCTAATTGGTTGGTCAGCTCTGTATCATCACCAATTATTTCTTTATAAAAAATACTATTATCCCCTATCGAGTTAACATGGTTAATTATTATCAGTTGAAAATTTACAGATATCAGAACTTTGGATTAAAGAGCATATTGAAAGTGAAGCAGGTGAAGCAGAAGATGGGAAAAACTCATAATGGTATGAAAATGTGTTTGGAGATAGAAAAAATTATCGTCTCCGTTTCAGTGTGGCAATCTTATCATTCATAGTTTTTGGGTTGGTACCTCCTCTTGTTTATGGCTTCACATTTTGCAAGCCTGAGCAAGAGACTCTCAAGATTCCAACAGTTACAATAGTCACTGTTTTGTGCATTGCATTACTTGGTGTTGCTAAAGCTTACATTGAGAGAAAAACAAGTTGTCTTGAATATATCAATATCATGGGCAAGTGCATTGTTGATGCGCTTGGGACTACAGTGCTTTCAACTATTGGAGGTGACTTAATTGGAAACTATATTGAGAAAACTGGTTGGTTTGAGCCAAATAAAATACCAACCTTGTTATTCCACTCAGCTGCCTTCAGTTTTCAGAATGCTACATCTACTTGGGGACCCCTTTCCATTTGAATATTATTTTTGTACTGTATTTCTGAACTTTAAAATAAAATATTTGTCTATTGCTTTCTTTCCTACTTACTAATATATAATATATGACTTTTATATTTTCTGGTGAAAGTTAAGAGTATTATTATTTGATTGAATGTGATCTTACCTTCAATTCGTGGAGTGCATCTAAAAATTCTAAAAGAAATGTGAAATTGGAGAAAGTGTTAGGGTAGGTAGGATTTTCAAAAGAAAAAGGAGATGATGGATTAACTTTGCAAGTTATGATAAAATTTTACCGTGACATCTAATAAATATCACTTATTGCTTATTGTTGACTGTTGAAAAGTCATGAAACAGCAGATTATAGTGACAATTTTTTTAGTGTTCATTGAGATGCATTTTCCATTACAGTCAATCAAAAAAAAAAAAAAATTCTTATAACAAGATACAGATAATAAGTAGGCACATTCAAATATCTTAACTAGGTTAACACACCATTAGCACCTCATCACACTCCAATCCAAAAATGACACTTCATTGATAAAAAAGAGGTACAAATGGAGGTGAAGAATAGCTCAATGTCAATTAAAAAAAAAAAAAAAGAAAAAACGAATAAACAAACAAGAAAAGTAGGAAAGTCTCCAATTAAGAACAATGGTAGAAACATCATAAATGTCTAAAAAGAGAAGATTCCCAAGGGCAGCCAAGTACAGAATGTCATACCACACATGTATATGAGATTTGTTAGCATAATGGAAAATATGGTTGTTCCTTTCATTCCAAAGACTCTAATTATGTTACCCCATCAGACATTCCTTTTGTGAATTTTGAGAAGTGGTAGTCACATAAGTTATCAAAGCCATCTAAGGATAAAAGGAACCACCATCTGAGGTCGATTGCGTATGAAATTCCAAATTGTAACAGCATATTGACGGGAGGAAAACAGATGTTCCATAGCCTCAGCCTGCCTTTTGCATAAAACACACCCATTTGGATTAACATAAATATTAGCAAATCTAGATTGGCGCTTATTGTTAGTATTAATATCTTTGTGTTTCAATACGAAGTTGTTTGATTTCAAAAGCTTTCATGGTATATCTTAATTGCATTGATTTTTTTTTTAATTAATATGTCAAATATAAAGTATATCAATTAATTTGTTCTATATTATCGATATTTTGATGACATGCAAGTTGCACTTATTTTGGTATATCAATTATATAATATATGCATTTAATATTTTATATATTGATGGATTGATAAACAACATTTAGAAAGAAAAGAAAAGTGTATCAAGGACATTAATGATATACCAAATATGAAATATATCATGTAAAATGATATATCTAACACATAATATTTGGTATTTCACAATTTTATATTAGTACTAATTCAAAATACATTTTAAGTATATTATTAATAATATCGATAATATATTATTATTTGATCAAAATGCAATATTGAGTTGTCAAAGCGAGTTTAGCTTTGCGATAATTGGCATGACCTTTCATTTTAGAGATGGGAGATTCGATCCCTCATCCTTACAATTGTTGTACCAGAAAAATATATGTATACTTAGAGTTTTCTAAAAGTGCACATTGTTAGTATATATAGTAATTAACTATGAATTCTTGTAAGCTTATATGAACATAGCTACATCCTACTAGAAGAAGTTCTGCCAAAAATCAAATTTGACATCAGATGGCCTTGATATTTTCCCCATCTCATGCAAACTAACAATATCATCCTACTTAAATTTGAGAATTTAATTTTTGCAAGAAATCAACAAGATGAATTGGCAACATAATTAACAATAGAGAATCAACACATAAATTTATGTGGTTCACTAACAATGTGTTAGCTACGTCCATAGGCAGATGGAAGGTAGTTTATTATTAGAGATGAATAATTCAGATTGTAGATCAAATGAGTCTCTAGGGTTAAATCTCTAAACCTTAAGGTTAAAATCGTAAATAATGTAAATATGACAAAAACAAATACAGCTTAGATTTTTTTGGGTGCGTTGCTCTCGAACCTCTAGTAGGGTGCATCGTCCTTAGATCCCAACTTATTAATTGGTCAACACGAGACCTCCATACTTGGCCGTTCGAAGCATTAGATAACAGATTCAAGACATTCCAACAACTTCAATTAACTTAATCAAACCCCAAATTAATCTTAGGTACAACAAAATTATAGCCTTACCTGAAAACATAGGGTGATGCATTAACTAGACTTTGGTATGTTGTTCCTTTTGTCATCTAGACAAAAATTTCATTAGTTGTAAATAGATTTATAATATCAAGCATAAAGTTGAGGTTTAATTGCGTGTTTCAAAGCTTGCTTTGTCGCCAAAAAAATTTATACAACAAATTTATTGAATTTGTCATTGGTGTAACTCGTGTTAATAATACTTTCTTGTATGGTGATCTTTTTTAAAAAAGTTTATTATGGATCTCCGATTGAGTTACAAACATGGTCTGGTTGCATCTAAAGGGAAGCATTTAGTCTGTCAATAGCATACAAACTAATATATGGCGTCAAACAAACCTCTCGGGCTGGTTTGACAAATTTTCAAATACCTTGATTCTCCTTGAGTTTAAGGAATCAAAATATGATTACTCTATCTGCTAAAAGGTCTGGATCAACTTTTATTATTCTTCTAGTATATGTCGACAGTTATTATCATTACTCGAGCGTCAATCACAAATATTAATTTTGTTCACTTTGAGCATAAATATTCACGGCTTTGTTTTTGTTTTCATCTCGAAAGATTGTTGGCATTTTGGCCCTTAATCTTAAATTAATTAATTAATCAATGTTTTGATGATAACAAACCTGAATTAATTTACTAACAATTTTAGTATTTTGAAGTGTCTATTGCATAGAGTTCGGAATAAAAAAATCCAACGCATTTTGAATCATTCAAATCAGAGTTCAAATAAAGAAGATATGATTGAATCAAGTTTGACGAAAAATCCCGAGCTCATAACTTGGCAGATTTTTTTTATCAAAGTGGATCAACTAAAAGATGCCACCTGGAACAATGGAGTAGTGACACTTGGCGAGTGTTTTTTATTTTTTGATTGGTGTTAAAAAGAAAATGATTTTAAAAAGAAAATGATTTTAAAAAGAATATGAATTTAATATTATTATATATGTTTGTGTCTAACGGCTAGTTGCTTCTAAAAAAAAATGATCTAATGGCCCAAATTGAATTTGATTTGAGATTTTTACATAAAAGGGCATCTTTGGACCCTATATTTTATAAATGTCTTTAAACTTGAATTATTTAAAAAAAAAAAAATTGTTTTTCGTGTTAATTTTGGACAATTCTATCCTCTTTCCATTTATTTATATTCGTTTTTTAATATTCTTTTCGGTCTACAAAGCTCACTTAATGTTAATGTTAGAGAGAGAAGATGCATTTATTATGGGGAGAAAAAAATGGACACCTAAACTTTCAAAATGAAAAGAAGGGTGGGTTTGAACTTTGTAGGTAGATGTGAGGATAACTTACTAGGGATTAAATGTGTTATGTGACTTTTTTCATAAAGTGTTGATCAGAACTTTATAGGAAAAGCCACAGACATCTCTCTTCCTGGTAAGGTCAAACTTATCCGGAAGGAATTAGCATTCTGCCCCTTTATTATTTTCAATCCCCCACAATTCACTAAGTCACCATTGTTGCTCTCTCTCCAAATAAATCCTTATTTTTGAAAGAAATATATTGTATTGTATGGATTTATTTGTTAAGTGCTTAAACTTGTAAATTTCCACTTTATTTAGAGAGTTTGTCAAGTGGAAATTTACAAGTTTGTCAAGTGTGCTCTTTGTTTTTCCAAACTTTTGTATGGGTTGGCTCCTAATCCAGGAAAAATAGTTGTGGTAACGGTTTGATCCTCAACCATGGAAAGGGAGGTTTGTTCTTGCGCCCGGAAGAAGAACGTTGTAGCGGTTCGACTCTAAACATTGGAAATAGTCAAAGACTTCCAGTGAAGTACCCAAAAGGAGCTTGGGAAGTGGATGTAGGTCGGTTGTGTCGAACCACTATAAAATCAACGAGTCAATTTTTTATCCCCTCCTAATTTATCTTTGCAATTAAGTTTTGTTATTATATTTTATTGCATGAAATTAGTTGTAATTTTTAATTCTTGAGATGATCAATTGCTCATATTTGTATCTTTTGATTGGTCTTTATAAAATTTCTATATTCATTACCAATCTTTTTATAAGAATCAAATAGTGTGCTTTAAAGTGTGATCATTAATTTCTTATTTAATTCAAAGTGAATTTATTTGCATAAAATTATTGTTTAAACTACTTATTTACAAAGAATTTGTTAATTTGCTTCATTGAACCCACATTACTAAAAAAATTAAATTAGCTTTAATAAACCCTATTCACCCCCTCTAGGTTGTCATACCGATCCTATAAAAACGTCCTACCAATGGAGATAATTGTTCTCACTTATATATCAATTATCACTTTCTTCTCTAACCTTTGTAGGACTTTGTTTATAATCCTAACAATCCTCCCCTCAAACAATGAGAGATTTCTCAAAATTTCAAGGCACCTCTAATTCATCCCAAGTCACTTGTTCTCATCTCGAGGGACATTCTGTTCAACTTGATTCAACTTGCTCTCAAGGCACATCTGGTTCATCTTGAGTCAACATACAAATAGAGCACACGAGTACGGGCACTAACTTGCTCTTATCAAGGTAGGGGAAACAACATAAGGCTACTCAGATAGTGCACGAGCGAGGGTCACTAAATTTTTTTGTTTGAAATCTGAGGATTTCACCCACACAGCTAGGTTTAGACCATGGCTCTGATGCCACTTGTTAGGGACAATGACCCTCTAAGTATCTCCACAATGGTATAATATTGTCCATTTTGAACATAAACTCTCATGACTTTGTTTTTTTGTTTCATTTGCTAATACAAAAACTGAGTTACTTGACATTTCTACAATGTCGAGTATCAATAGTCTTGATGCTTTTAAAAACATCAAGTGATCCATGGTCAAGAATAATCAGATAACTTGACCAAGGAAAAACAAAAGTTGTACTTTTCTTGATATAGTTTATGTGTCAAGAATAGTCACCAACTTGACACTAGTTATATGTCAATTATAATTAATTCTTAATTGTAAATGTATCATATTTAGTAACTCTAGACCTTTTTTATTTGTTAAATATATTGTTATCATGACACTAGTGTCATTGACAAACTATTTAATTCTTGACACAATTTCAATGCAATGTTTGTCTTCTGTTTTTTATTTTTTATAAATTAAATATTCAAATATTCTATAATCTCATCTCATGCGTTGTATTCCAACAATTTGATGTCTTGAAGACAAGATTTCATCAACTGACAAACATTACACACATTTCAGATCTATATCAACCCCAATATATCCACTAACATTTCCATATACTCAACATATTATCTTTCATTTGAACAATTCCAAAATTTGAACCTTTATCAACCACATCAAAACAACCTAAAACAGCTAGAAAATATATAAAATTTGTGTAAATATCAGCTTTGACTCTCAAAACAATCTAAGAAATGCACAAGTGTCACTTGGCTCCCAAATTCATCACTTCCCTCCCAAAACAGCTTAACATATTCATAAAAAGTGGCTAAACAACACTTTCACTCTGAAGAGAACCTAAAAAAAATGCAAAAGGGTCCCTTTGACTCTTGAAACAACCTACAAAACATTCACAAAATATTTTAACTTTTTCTTAAGAAAATATTTTGAATCTTAAAACAATCTAAAAATATAGAAGTCCTATTTTGTGAGTGATTTTCTCTGGGGTTGTGATATAGAAGTCCTATTTTGACTTCCAAAATAAGCTTAGAAGGGCGGAATGGCAAGATTGTGAGCTGGAACAGTGGAACGGCGACATGGTGAGCTGGAATGGCAAGATCATGGCTAAATGGCGCTAGAAGTCGGACTGAGCGGCGAAAGTGTGCTGAACGGAGCGAGCGGTGGCTGGAACGACGCCAAATGACTTTAGATCAGAATATTGAAGTCGTACTGCTACATGGGTCACCCCCAAATCACAATATTGAACTTTTGGAGTTGATAACGGACACGGCCGTAGTCGTAACAAAAGCATCCCCACAATGGTCACACGAATGCGAGAACTAAGAATGAACGAAAACACGATTTGAAGCTTTGAACTGCCAGACACGAACGCGATTTGGAGCTGGGAACACTGGAGCTGAGGGCTCAGTGAATGCGATTTGTAGTTTTGGAGCGTGTTGTGAATGTGAGGGCACTGCACGATAGATGGTGAGGCACACACGATTAAGGCTTAATTGAAAATTAATACTTTTCTTCATATTTAAAATGTATCAATTAATGACTAAATAAATAAATTTTATTCTTAATATTTAAATAATGTTAAGTAAAATCTTGTTAACTTTGACAATGTTAAGGCCTCGTTTTGATAATCATTTAGTTTTTTGTTTTTGTTTTTTTAAAATTAAGTCTATAGACAATAATTTTACCTCCAAATTTCTTCTTCTGTTGTCTAGTTTTTGCTAATGGTTTAAAAAATCAAGTAAAAATTTGAAAAAAAAAATTAGCTTTTAAAAATTCAGCTAAGAATTCAATCATTATAATTTATGAAAGATGCAAATCATTGTAAGAAATGTAGAGAAAATATGCTTAATTTTTAAAAAATCAAAAACAAAAAACGAAATGGTTACCAAACGGGGAATGAAACATCAATTATGGTTAGTGTGAAAAAGTTTGAAGGCTTCCTTGAATCTCAACTTGTTTAACACTTTTTCTTGACGTTTTTTTTTTCCCTAAAAAAAGTCACTATTGACATTTTAAAAACCAAGTAATTAAAAGTTTCCAGTGTGAAGTAGCACAAATTTTGTAGTAGCGACTCTAAAAAACCTCATACCGATACAGATAATTATCTTCACTTATATACATACCCATGATTGCTTCCTTCTCTAACCAATATGTGGGGTTGTGTGCACTCTTAACCAGTACGGAATTGGCTCAATCTTCAAAGGGTATCTTTTTGTCTCGAGAAAATTAAATTACATTCTTAAAGGGTGTTTGGGGAAAGAGTTGGATGAGGCGGTGTAGAGTGTTGATAATTCTACTCCTTGTTTGACTCCAAGAGTTTTTAAACCTACAGTAAGTCTTACTACTTATTAACATCAATTCCATAACTTATCAACTTCAATGCAGAGTAGGCATCATGCTTAGATTCTCTAATTCTATTATCAAGATGAGAACAATATTAACACAAATCTAATATCTTGCGGAAGGGGAGTATTGGCGAGTTATTAGCTATTCTATTATTTTATTTCCCTTAGGTTAGTTACAGTTTGTTGTAAACAGTTATTTCTCAACTGCTTGACACACCTTGTATATCATCCTTGTGATTCAATAAAGTAAGAAACTTGTATCATCACTGTGTTTCTGAGTACATTATTATTAAATAAGGTGGTGAAGCAATATGCAATGAAGAAGGTTCAGTTATCACAATGCCACCCAATGAAACAAAAACTATTATTCGACAAAGCAGTAGAGTTGGAAGAAGGTGGAAGATTGGAAGTTGTATAGTAGTTGGTGGTTTAATGGAATCAATTACAAGTTTAGTTATTGTAACTGCAGCGACAACTGCTAATATGTCTGATGGTAATTATGCTTTTCAATTTCACTGTTATTCCATTTTTTTCTTTTATCTTAAATAGATATATAGGTGATATCTAGTTTGATATCTCTTGGATTGGGATTATTCTTTCGCAGGAAATATAGTAGCTTTGGCATTCACAAATTTGATTACCGGACTCTTCATTGTTAGACACGATGTAAGTAATTGCTTTTTCGCTTATATGAAACCAATTCATTATATTTTAATTTCTTCTCACCTGTTTTGTTAATTTTTTTAGGAGGTCTACGTATTGATAACAAATTTTCATTAACACGGCATGGATTTCTTTTTTTTTTTTTTTAATTTTTAATTTTAGTAACCTAAGTGTTATGAAGTGTTCTGAAATTAGGATGCTTTATTTAGTCTAGGAGTACTTATACTTTTTCTCTTAAAAAAGAACTCTTATAAACATTCTAAACTAAGATACGTGGTGGATTATTGATTGGAATTGGATTAAGAAGAATGGATGTAAAGAAATTTGTTGTTTTAGGTACATAAATCATGCAAGATCGCAACACTAGACAAAATCTTGTGTAGCCAAAATAAATTGCTTTTCTTAAAAAGAAAAAAAAGAAAAAAGAGTTAGTTTTTGTCCACTATATTACTTTAATGTATGAAGTAAACGTACAGGTTTCGAGGTTACAGAAGAAGAACCGAATCAATAAAGAATGTGCTAGAATTGAAGTGGAGGGCAATCGATTCAAAGAAACAATATATTATCTTCTCAATTTTATGATAACCTTCTTATCTTTCTTTTTCTTTGGGTTAGTGCCTCCATTGGTTTATGCACTCTCATCCCTTAAGACAACAAACAAAAATTTCAAAATCATAGCAACTGCAGGAGCTTCCCTTTCATGCACTGCATTTCTTGCTGTCCAGAAAGCTCACATTATTCAAGGGACAAGAAATTGGATTGTGTATGTGAAAACTGCAGCCATATATGTTTCAGTGGGAGTTGGAGCCTTTGCCATATCATATTTAGCTGGTTTCGGGTTTCGACACCTCTCAGAAAAACTTCTTTGGGTCTTGTGAAATTCAAATCTTAAGTTTATATTCAACTGTTGGTGCCCGCAAAGTTTGTTGTTCCTTGTACTGAAATTGTGATTCAACATATTGTGAATGTTGATGTACTTGTTGTGCTTCACATGTGTGAAGTCTTTGCTGATATTATTGCTCTTGCTGATCTTTGGGTAAAATCATTGTGTCTCCTAATACGATGGTTGAATCTATTGTTCCAATTATAACTGTTGAAAATGTGAGTCCTATGCTTGTTGCCTCGTCTAAAAATATATAGAGAATGTTAAGTTTCTATTTGTTGATCAAATTGAAACAACTACTTCTGTTGTTGCTGACATTGATCCCTAATAACACCCAAGCGCACATGTTGAGTAATAATTATATAATTAAAACGGCTTTGGTTGAATCAGATTGATTAATTTTTTAGCTATTCGTAAACCGTTCCAATTTTATTTAAGGGATTGACTTGTGATGCTACTAAAATAAACTAATATAGGAAAGTAAATAAAAATGATCAAATATGGAGATTATCAACAAAGAGACGTTTTAGGAAATATATTTCATCAAAGACATCATTAAACACATTTGCTTGCTCTTGACGTAATTAACAGTCTTTTGTCCTTATTGAACCTTTTGAAAACAATCTTTTCTTTCACTTAATTTCTAATCGCCTTTGAAACTAGATAATTAATTAAACAAAGCATTAAGACTTTTCATCAACAATTTCTACTACTTTTTGTGTTTTCAAACGATAGTCTAGCATGCATGATTTAATATAAAGTCTATTTGTTAAAGCAAGATTTAAATCATGGAATTGATCAAATAATCTATTGACACTTCACAGCCTTTCACAATGCTTCGCTTTGGTGAATAACGTTGCGCCGCAGCGCTGCCTTGTTTTGGGCAGATTGGTGTCTTTTCTTCCTCTTTTTTTCCTACTTTGTAATAATTGGTACTAGCTTATCTCGATTATGCAAAAATTGGAATGTTTTACCCCTTTTTAGCTCCAGTCTCGTTTTTATGTTCAAATTTTGAAATTCACTAGCTAAAAACATCAAATCAAGTGTAAAAAATTCTAAATAAAATGTAAATAAAAACATTTTTTAGGTGCTTCTCAATCCCTAAATAATGGCTAACTATAATAAGTACAAGACTCTAAAATCTTAAAATTACTCGTTGACCCTGAATAATTGTCTTTTTTATCATTAAATAGTTCGTGAAGTCTCATCGTTGGTTTCACAACACCTAATTTTTTTTTTTTTTTTATGAAATTGTCAACTGCACCATACCTCAACTTGAACTCAAGCATGCATCTTCCTACTTCCCGCGTCCAGAATGTTGTCAATGTAACTTCATCAAACTTTTATGTCAAATCATATGCTAAAGGGAAGAATGAAAATAATAATAATAATAATAATAATAATAATAATAATTCTTTACTAATTAACAAGCATTCAAGATCCCTTTTCTCTCCGTATGAAGTCTTATCTGGCTTGGAGACATGATGAGGGTGCTGTAGAGGTGTCAACCTAGTTAAGATGTTCTAGTGCACCTTCTGATTTCTTCTCTCTCCGTATTTTGTTAAAAAAAACAAACAAGCACTCCAGATCAACGTAATAGTTCTAAGAGAGATCCCAAGCTAAACTTGAAAATAGAAACTCATGTCAAGGTGTTAGAGTTTGACATAACTAGTGTACAAACGACCTATTATCCTAATAAAAACAACGCATGATAAAATAAATAATAGGCAACCTGATTTTTGGATCTCGGCAATTATCCAACCCAGCTGAAAAGTGTTTAATTTCAATGAGTCCAATACCAAACCAAGACTTCAAACATTTTTTTTCTTTCAAATACCAAAGAGGACATTTTCTAACATCAATCAACTTGATATTCCATAGTACTGTTCTGACTTAATTCATCACCCCTCCTACCATCCGTATATGATCTATACGTTACATGGAAAAGCATATTATAACCTTGTTAAAGTGCCATACTTACTTTCATAATGGTATATAAACCCTATACTGCGAAACAGACTCTGTAAGTGCAATACATCGAATAATAGTTCCAACCATAAATGAGACTTTAAATTATAGCTTGTTTTATTATCTATATGGAGTGGGTCAAAGGTATTTAGCGGAAAGAGATCCATAGCTGTTTGATTGAGTGGCTCCCTGCATTCGTATGGCCTAATCACTTCAATAGTTGTAGAGAGAATGAAATAATTACATATCATCATCATCATCATCATAGCAAAAAAGAATAGGAAATAACTACTATCATCATCATCATGAGCGATTTCTTTTTCTTTCTTATGTTATAGATCATCAATTAGTTTGGCCTATTGTCTTTCTAGTTGTTTTTAATATTGTGTATGACATGTGTTACATATTAGCTAGATTCACCTAATTTTCACATTAATATATATATATATATATATATTACTTAACTAATCACTAATCATTTCATATCCATTTTTTTAAAAAATAAAATAAAATAAAATAAAATAATCACTTCATACCCTCAAGAGTCCTATTAGCCTTCAAATTTTAAAACCAATGTCTTTAACCCTAATCTTTTTGGACTATCTTTTACAATTTCCCAATATCAAACGAGAGGAAACAGAAGCTTGTAAGAATTAAGTTAGATATTTTCTCCATGTTCAATCAAACACACAAAATTAGAGATTTAGGAATTGATCAGCTTGTCAATTTCACTCTCTCATCTTCTTACTCTTTTTTCGTAGTCCATCATCTTAATCATAGTATCAAATTTAATATTTCTGTTATATCGTACAAAAGTTTATGAAACATAAGAAAATAAGCAACAAAATAGTACTAATATAAATATAATATAAATGATAAACATGTTAACTTCTAGAATAGTTGGTTTATTTACTAATTTAAATTTAATTTTTTGTTTTATAATTTTTCTAGAAATATTCATCGAAATCAACATATTATAGATATTTCTATCAAAATTTTTCGTAAAATTAAGACCTCTATATTTCTATGGGCAACCATGTTTTAAAGATATTAATTGCACCAAAATACCCTCAGTCGTTATATTGAAATTATATTAGATTAAACAATCAATTTGGAGAATATATAATTACATAAATTAAAAAGTCTTAGTATGTGGGAAAGAAAAGCACCCAACTAGCAACTGATTAGGTTTAATGAAAAAAAGCATTGCATATTATTTATATAGGTAACCAATGATAAAGGGCCACTAACTCACCAACTAACCCACTAATTAACCTTAAAAATCTCTCTTATCAACCTGTACTAACATTAATTTCCAATATTATATATACTCTATAGCCGCCATCTCTGAATTTCTTTTTCTACATTACCCTTTGTCAAAATTTAAATTTACAAAAACATGTTATCCAATTAATAATTATACAGGTATCGTCGATGATGATTTTTTTAAAATTTATGTTTCTTTTCTCTGGTATGATTTTTTATATTATTAAAATAAAATTTTGAATTCTTAGACAAATTTCAAAAATAAATATAAAATTTTGAAAACAAATAAAAATAGATTTAAAATTTTTGTTTTTCTTTCAAATTTGATTGAAAATTCTCATGTTTCTTAACAAAAATGAAATCATTGTTAAAAAAAAGGGTGAGAAAACAAGTATAATTTTTAAAAAATTTTAGTGCGAAAAGTGCAACTGTAAGTCTTAGTGGAGTGACTTACAGTTAATGAATATTGATTAATCTAATGAAAGAGTTTAATTGGAGCTTCTAACTATAGGTTGATAAGGTCTCCTTGCTAGCTCATAAATGCTTAGTATAAAATCAAATATTTTGGTTTAATTTGAAATGTTCAAATTAATAAGGGAATTAATTGGATGTGATACAATTAGCATAATGTATATAAATACACTATAATATAAAGTTTATTTTGAATGAGATTAAAAATTTATACTTTATACTATAAGAGAGAAATATTTAAATGAAATTTAAATATTAATTATATGAATGAGATTTATATAAAAATTATAGGTTAAAATAAATATGAATGAGATTCATGTTAAAACTATAGGTTATGTGGGAGGAGATTATTTGAATATGATTTAAATTAAATAGAAAATATTTAATTAATTGATTAATTTTATTTAATTATATTTATTAAATATGATTTAATAAATTATAATTAAATTAATTTTAATTTTAATTAATTAATATTATTATATTATTATATTAATAACTTCCCATGTCTAAGGGGAGTTATTTTCCTCTCTTTCACCGTTTTCACGTAAAGTAAAGGGTAGGGAGAAGAAGAAGTTACACTGGTTTTACAGAAAAGTTGCTGTATTTTTCCTCTCAACTCTCTCTTAATTTTTTTTCTCTCTTCCTCCAAAAGATTTTCCTTGTCAAAATCAATGAGAGTCCACACCTCCTTGTTGGTTCTCCTCGGAGAATAGCAAGGTTCCATCGTGGTGGTATTCCCAAAAAAGAAAAGTTCTTCTTGTATTCGTTGGATTTTGTCAATGGATCATGATTTGGAAAAAAAAAAAAAAAAAGAATTCCTACATCAAAGACGGTCTTCAGAAGGTAGGAAAACTTCTAATCTCTATTTCTTGTAAGAGTATACTAATATTTTGTTGTTTATCCTTATTGCATGTTCTTTGTAATTTTGATTTTCCAAAAACAAATTTGTGGCACGAGGCTATCGTTCACTTCCGCTGGAATTTGATTCCTTCAAGAATATCGCTCAAGCGATAGATGTCTATGGCGATCTACTATGTCTATGGCGATCTACTGCTAATAGATAGGAAAACTTTTTTATATTTGTAAATAGTGGAAGGATAAATTTTAAGATATTTTTTGTTAAAGTTAAAAAGAAAAATTGATGTAAAAATCGAGAAAATATTTTTTTACATTGTTTTATATTTACTTTCCATTTTATTATAATGATTTTTATTTTTATATGAAATTTAAAAAAAAAAAATTGCTAAAGTATTTCTTGAACCTAGGCTAATGAGAACTACAGATAGGCTTCACAACCCTATTGGTAGATGCGTGTTTTCTAAAAATAAAAAACTGCTTTTGAAAACGACTTTCTTTTTTCTTTTTGAAATTTCTTAACACTCTCAAAAACGTTTTTAAGATTGTTAAAACGTTTTTAAAATGGAAAAAACAAAATACTCCACTGGATAACAAACATATTTGTTACTTAAAAATCTAAAACCAAAAACTAAAAATCAATTGATTGTGAAATGACCCTTTAGCAATTTATTGTAATTCTAGTGAGCATATATGTATGAACTCGTATTTGATTTTTTTTTTTTTCCATTTATACAAAAATCATTAGTTGGATTAACATACTTGAAAACTTCCACTGGTCTCACTCAAATGCTCAAAATTATTGACGGGTAATCAAATGTGGTATATATATATATACAAACTATTGATTTCTAGAATAATAACTAATATAGTAATCCCAATGAAAACATAGGTTCATGCAATTAAGTTGTGATTTGTAATAACATGCAAGTGTAAATTCAAAACTTTGGAAACTACATGTTAAACATAGACTTGATTTTTCAACATGATAATGGAAACATAGGTTCATGCAATTAAGTTGTGATTTGTAGTAACATGTAAGTGTAGATTCAAAACTTTGGAAACTACATGTTAAACATAGACTTGATTTTTCAACATGAT
The DNA here is from genome assembly GCA_030954485.1 of Citrullus mucosospermus. Lineage (NCBI taxonomy): Eukaryota > Viridiplantae > Streptophyta > Magnoliopsida > Cucurbitales > Cucurbitaceae > Citrullus > Citrullus mucosospermus. The sequence goes on along the minus strand of CM062063.1, from coordinate 7,898,292 downwards.
ACAAATCAAATAGGTAATCAGAGTTGGGCAAGATCATTGGCACGAATACATAATGCTATCATGTTTTTGATTGACAAGGTGAAGTTCTTCTTTGTGGTTGTTGGGATTCATGCCCTAAAACCTCATAGATAATTAGTTATTTGATATAATAGTTGATTATTTTCAATACGCAATAATGAGTTATTTTAAATATTTATAGATATAACACAATGCAAAAGAATTTGCAGATATAGCAAAATTTAGATTCTATCTTCAAAATTTATCAGTGATACCATATAAATAGTAGAGGTGTCACACCCCCTCCCAGATTACCCTTTTTAACCTGAAAGGAGATGTGAGTACAGTAAATAATAAACAATATTTTTTAAAATATTTTTGACACAAAGTACGAACTACTAGTCAGGACACGTGCGATGCACGTGGTTTAAAATCTCTAGAACATAAAATGTTAAACAAATATACTTTTTGCATTAAATAGTAAATATATAACATGAAATTTAAAAGTAATGAAATAGATGATGACTTAAACTATATATATATATATATTTGTATTTAGTTAATTTATAATGAATACAAAATGTGTTTGATGCAGTTAAAAATGTTTGAACCATAATTTCATAGAAGGAAATATAAAATGTTGAACGAATATAATTTTTTGTAAATATTAGACATGATGTAAAGGAAATTAAAATGATAAATTGAACTAAGATATTTATATTTTATAATTTTAAATGGTATTAATTATCAATTAATTTAATAAAGATATACATTGGAGATTCTTTTAAATATGAAACTATGTCGTGGAGTAATCTCAACACAACAGCGTCAACGCTCACTATGTGCACATAGGAACTATCTCAGGCTGCCCAAGTACCTTCTCCATGTCCTTCGGTACTAGGTCCTTAGGAAACTCAAATGCCTTCTCAACGTCCTTCAACATTGAGTTCCTTCATGTCATAGGGTTGTCTATATCCCTTCTCAACGTCCTTTAGCATTGGGTCCCTTAGTAAACATTTTATAAAACAAGTATGCTTTGCATAAAAAGTTCATCATAAAACATTTCATGGAAAATCAGATCATTCCTCAATGAATAGCATCGCATTTAAACATGATTTCTAAAAACTTGTAGAAAACAGATAAATCATGCTTTTCATGCCATTAAACCAAATAATACAGTAATTATACTTAACATTTAGCAAATCATCATCAAATCACATTTTATAAGAAATCATGGTTAAACATTATAAATAGAATCCTTTTGAAAGAAAAATAAGTGTCACTCACTATCCGGACCTGTTCCTCGGGGTTTATAGGCTTTTCCAATCTCAATGTGACCTGAAATATCATTAACAAGCCATTAGATCCTCTCCTTAAAGTCCTTACAATTATCACTTAACTAAATTCCATCCACATTGTCCCTATTAAACTTAATTTCCATCTTTATATCATTTTTACCCTTTTAGGGACCTTTTTGCAAAATTGTCAAAATTTCCTAAACTTCCCAAAAATCAACTTAAAATTTATATTTTCCATTTAAGGCCAATAATTCAAGAAAATATCAATTGGGGTCCAAAAATATCCAAAATTACCCAAAATGGTCATGAGCAGCAGATGGGCGAGAGGTGTTGGCAGCCGCAGGGGTGTGGACGTTGGGCGTGGGTGCTGGACACTGGGCGCTAGGCGTTGGGCGTCGTCGTGGGCGGTAGTACGAAGGCACACAGATGGCATCGGCAGCACAAGGCACGTGGGTGGCTAGGGGTGGCGAGTGTGAGTGCTAACTCTAGCAGCCTCCAGTTGACTTCGGCCAGCAGTGTCCTATTTTCAACTCGATTTTTCAGAGCTTCAAAACACCAATTCCTTTCAAATAAAATTATGAGCTTAAGGGTAACCTCTTAACTGACTTACCAAGAAAATTAAGCTCCGAAAACCTTACCGAGTACCCTTGAAAAATTCCTCAAAGCTAACTCGTCTGGTTTGATCGGTTTCTGCGACAACTTTCAGTATTTTCAAGATTTCTCAAGCTTCCCGACCTCAAATCACTCAGGCAGCCCTAGATTGGATTCCTAACTCACAGATATTTATCTGGTCCAAAAATGATGAAAATGGCACGAGTGAATCATGAGAACCGACGTTGTAATTGAGCTGCTTGCTTAGAGCTCGAGCTGCTGCCCAGTCCAACCAATCAGCTTTGGCCACACACCTACTTGGTTCAACGTGGCTCTTCTCTTTTCTTCTCATCCTAGCCATCCAAATTAAATATAACATCCCTTTAAATAACCATTTTAATTTAATTTAGCATTTATTTCTTAATTTTTCATTTCCCTTAAATTATTTTCCAACTTGTTGACCTTTGACTTGAGATTTTCCTTCAACACTTAGCAAAATTTTTCCTCGTAAGTCTAGCCACACTTACTTGTTCAACTACACCCTTATCCCCATCTCTTTTGTTCCTTATTAAAAGTAAATGGAAGAAGAAAGTAATCATAGTTACTTAAACATGCACTTTAATTCTACCTACCTTCCTACTCATTCGAACCAATCCTAGCCAACATTTAGTCATGATTTTTATCTTTTGTTAAAGCAAATGAAAATAGAGATTAGGGCTTACAAGAGGTCTATCAGTGGTAGACCATATTATTGATGTATGTCAATGATAGAGTCTATCATTGATAGGTTTTGCTATATTTGAAATTTTAAAAAAATATTGTTAAACACTTAATTATTACCCTTTTATTTTTATTAGTGTACACAATATTTTGTAGATATTTTCATTGATATTTTATCAATTATGATATAGTTTTATCTAAATAACTAGAAGGATCTATTGACATCAACATTTTATTGATATTTTGATTGACTTTTTCATAAAATTAAAACATTGACATTTTCGTTGACATCGACGTTTCAAATTTTTGGACATCACTACTAAATAAATATTCCTCTTCAAATAAAGTAATACAATATACTTTTGTACCAAAATTTTGAATGATCCACCATATGCTTTATTTCTACTTTCTATTCTTTTATTTACTTAATGTTAGCATGAATCACGCCCATATTATGCATTGAATAATATATAAACAACATTTAGAGAATTGGCTTCTTTTTTCTCTATAAATAAAAGATATCTTTACCATATCAAACACAAAACACCAATCCAAACAAAAAACATGGTGGTTCTTCCTTTCCTCTGTGTTTTTGTCTTGCTCAACTTTGAGAGCAATGTTGCCGCAGAAATTGAGCTTCCAACTATTCTCCACCAATATTGTCCATGTGGAACAGCCCAAAATCAGACTTGTAGGTGAATCCTCAAATGATGATATTGAAAGTTGGTATATGTCATTTCTACCGGCGACGACGGCGAGCACCACCGAGCCACCACGGTTGCTTTATTCGTATCGAAATGTAATGAGTGGCTTCTCTGCAAGACTTACAAAAGAACAAGTAAAAGCAATGAAGAAGAAGGATGGTTTCATATCAGCAATGCCTGAAACTATAATGAATTTACACACAACTCATACCCCTGACTATTTCGGGTTGAACCAACCATTGGGATTGTGGAAAAATTCAAACATTGGAAAAGGGGTGATTATAGGTGTGTTGGATACTGGAATTCATCCAAGTCATCCTTCGTTTAGCGACGAAGGAATGTCGCCGCCACCGGCCAAATGGAAAGGAAGATGTGAGTTTAATATCTCTGTATGCAATAACAAATTGGTGCTAGAAATTTCAATAGTGGAAATAGTGTTTTGATGGGGGAATATCAGTCACCATCAGATGAAAAAGGACATGGCACACACACCGCAAGCACCTCTGCTGGTGCCTTTGTGGAAGGTGCTAATGCTTTGGGAAATGCTAGAGGCAAGGCAGCTGGTATGGCACCTTTAGCTCACCTTGCAATCTATAAAGTTTGTTCTGTTAAAAACTGCCCAAGTAGTGATGTTCTTGCCGGAATCGATGCCGCTATTGATGATGGTGTCGACGTGCTCTCGATCTCACTCGGGGCTGACTCGGTTCCCTTTTTCGAGGACCACATAGCCGTAGCTACATTTGCAGCAATTCAAAAGGGGATTTTTGTTAGTTGTTCTGCAGGAAATTCAGGCCCATTTAGTAGCACATTATCAAATGAAGCGCCATGGATTTTAACAGTTGGAGCAAGCACTCTTAATAGAAGGATCGTAGCAGTTGCCAAGCTTGGAAATGGTGAAGAATACGACGGTGAATCTCTTTACCAACCAAGTGACGTTGCATCCACATTTTTACCACTTGCATATGCTGGAAGTAATGGAAATGGAAACAAAACCTCTGCATTTTGGGTAAAGGTTCACTTGAAAATATGGATGTGAAAGGAAAAGTAATTGTGTGTGAAGCAAAAGGAGGAGTTGGGAAAGTTGCAAAAGGAATAGTAGTGAAAAATGCTGGTGGAGCAGCCATGATTCTCATAAATCAACAACAAGATGGATTCAGTACTCAGTCTCAAGCCCATGTTCTTCCAGCAGCACATGTTAGCTATGAAGCTGGAGTTTTGATTAAATCCTACATAAATTCATCACAAAAACCAACTGCGTCAATTTCATTCGAAGGAACCATCATTGGAGATGATGAGTTTTCAGCTCCTGCAATGGCTTCTTTCTCTTCTCGAGGGCCCTGCCTCCCTAGCCCTGGAATCCTGAAACCAGATATAATAGGCCCTGGAGTCAACATTCTCGCAGCATGGCCATTCCCATTAGACAACAACACAAACACAAATTTAACATTTAATGTTATCTCAGGAACATCGATGTCTTGTCCTCATTTAAGTGGCATTGCAGCTTTGGTCAAGAGTGTTCATCCTAATTGGTCCCCTGCTGCCATTAAATCTGCCATTATGACTACTGCAAACATAAAAACTCCTAAAGGAAAACCCATCCTGGATCAAGATTTGAGAGCTGCTAACTTTTTTGCAATGGGGTCCGGACATGTCAACCCATCGAAGGCAGCTGATCCAGGATTGGTTTATGACATTCAACCTGATGATTACATTCCTTATCTTTGTGGTTTGTACAAAGATGAACAAGTTTCAATTATTGTTCACAAAACAGTAATCTGCGGATTATTACCAAGGATTCCAGAAGGGGATTTGAATTATCCTTCGTTTAGTGTTGCGTTAGGAGAATTACAAACGTTCAAAAGGACAGTGACAAATGTGGGTGAAGCAAACTCTGTTTATACCGCCATTGTTGAGGCACCGGTGGGAGTTTCTATGAAGGTTACACCAAGAAAGTTGGTCTTCTCGAGGTTGAACCAAAAAGTGACCTTTTCGGTGACTTTTAGTCGAATTAGCTCCGTTCAAATAGTAGGTGAGTTTGGTCAAGGATATCTCAAATGGGTTTCTGAAAAACATGTTGTGGGGAGTCCTATTGTTGTGAAGTTTAATTAAGTTTTTGACTTGAAATTATATGCTTGAAATAGTATTCAAATGTAGTATTTTAATCATAAGGATGTGAGATAATGAGATGTAACTTTATCCACCGTTCTCCACTATTGTCAAAGCAAACATAACTAAACTGTAATCCGAAATCTATGTTAAATGACATGATATTAAATTTAATTTGACTTTATCCATCAACATAAAATTTTGGATTCATAAGTGATTTAAGAATGTATTAATGACTACGAGGTCTGTGGTTTTTTAGTGAAACCCCACCCTCTGCGTTCTTAAAATAATAACAATAATAATAATTTATTTTATGAACTTCCTAAACGTAACAAATATCAAGTTTTTGACTTGAAATTTATGAGAGATTATTCAACGAATTTTCCATAATGCTTGATAGACAATTCTTATATTAGTTTAGATGTATGAAATCATTCAAACTACAAAAGTACTTCAATTTTATATGGTGTAGTTAATTATTTTTGTTATTACTTTTAGAAAGATACAACAAAAAAGTGATTAATAAATCAATGAAGCGTACACAATGGAAGCTGTCAGATGGGTCAAAAGAACAGAGAGAAAGAAAGAGGGTGGCTGGAGGGGAGCAATTGGGGGAAGGAGATAGAAAAAATTATATAAAAGCATCTAGATTTAGGGAGATAGATGAAGGATATAAATTGAGAAAAGCTTTGAGCGGTGACCAGCTACACATTCTCCCACAAATTGATGATGCTCGAATTTTCTTTGTTGAAGATACGATTATTCCTTTCATTCTAGATGGACCAACATATGGCAATGGAGGAGTTGAATATGATGGTGTTCTTTTGAGAATTCAGATCTAAACAACAAACATTTTTACAAAGACTATTAATCCTAGTGTTTTATATCGTGTAGTTATCATAGTGTATGCAATTTTTCAAATCCACATCCCACCCCTATTTAGGAGACAACTACCATTGAATAATATTTCAAAATTTAAGAGAATTAGTGTGAGATCAAATAGTTTATTAGTTTATTAACTTAGATCATATTTTTGTTTCCGACATTAAATATTATATCTGTTTTGGTGGCCTATCAATTTATGTCATACCCAATCCTATTTTAGCTAGTTTATGTAGTTGAGTACATATCTTACATTTTCTATTTTAATTACGCATTGCTTTATTTTCATTAGTGCATTTTTTATTGTGATATTGATGGGTTACCCTTAACTCGTTAAAATTGAAGCTCAAGTTAGTAAATTTCTACCACTAATCTCTAAGAAGAATGATAAAATTATATTATTTATCACTAGCTATTAGATTGTTGGGTACAAGTTTAGATTGAGGAAATTGAGATGGTAATGAGGGTGGGAATAAGTAAAGGATAAACATCTCCTTGTTTGCTACAAGTTTTGTAGGTCTAGGCAAGGGAATAAGCTATTCCCATGTATCTGTTATACTCATGAATGATATCCATCTAGAAAGGTGAGTTTTCTTCGTGGTCACTATCTCTCATCTTTTAATATATTAATTTATTTATTTTTGTTTTATTTATTATTAAAAATAATTATTATATGAAAACTAAATTTATAGTTTATGAAATTATATTAAAATTTAAGTTATAGTATATAAATTTAACTCCTCCAATTATATATATATTAAAACAATTTAATATATACTTAATTTTTATTCTAGTTTATTGAATTAATTTATATATACACATATATATATCCATACTCATTTTTCAATAAACGGTAAAAAAACGATAAAATATAAAGTTATCTATTAATTTACAATTATTTTTGTAATTTGTTAATGATCATTATGATTAATGTAATATGGATTTATTTTTAATAAATACAATTAGTTTATTATTGATTAATTAGAATTCATTAATTATTTCATTAATTAACACATCATAATTATATAAATTCGTCAAAATTGATCGTCAAGTATTTTTAATTATAAATTACACATTTTACAAATACTTGTAATTAATAATTTAATTAATATAATTATTTGATTGTTAAATGATTAATTTTTATCAAAAATTTGAATTAGATTTATTGTTTATCAATTAATCTATTAAAATTTTTTATAGAATTTTCATGATTAATTTTACAAAATGAATGTAAAAATAATTTATTTCCATAAAATTCTAATAACATTTTGATGCACAACCAAACACAGTTATACTCCAATCAAATCGAGCAGCTATTGATATTCGATGATTTCTGTAATAAATCACGAGTGAAATACCTACAACAAACTTGAAAAGTAGGAAATTAATAGACACTTTTTTAAAATATTTTATTAGATAAGGCACTAAGTACCTACAACAAACTTTTATAGGTTTGTATTGGAATGGATTTAGGGCCAATTCAATCATGTAAACTCAAATGTAACTCGAGCCCTCAAACGTGGGCTTGTAATTGGACTACAAGGCAGCCATTCCAAACACATCTCATTTCCATCTTCGAAATAGGCCCAAGTATGAATCAAAAGCTAGAAATTAAAATAAACCTACCAGAACAAAAAACAAGATTTTAATATGTAAGTCTAAACTTTATTTTAATTCGATTAAAACATTTCCCATTTACTAGCTTATGTTCCAACTCTCATACATCTTTTGATCAACCAAACCAAAAGGCCAAGAGTTGCAAGGTAATTATAGCAATAGATTTAGAGGCCAAGCTGATAGGGGAAGCCAGTGGATGGGAGCCAATTAGCACCATCTATGAATGGTTCAGCCGTAAAGGTCTTAGCTTGAGCTGCATTAATAATTGTAGACCATGTCACTCTACAACAAGTATTGGCTCCAGCTCCATTATTATCATATTCCGCAAAGTAGGGTTTCTTTATTTCACTACCCCATGGCGCCCACCCTTTTGAGTCTATCACATTGGTTATGTCCGTTTGCATTACCACAACCCTAGCATAATCCTTCCATGGCCTCCCAAGGAAGCTTGGGAATTCTTTTATCACCGGCTCCAAGTCCGACGTCGCTTTTATTTTACACTTTTGGATCACGATTCCCGTGTTTTGATTCGGGTCAGTTCTTCCTTGTGCTGTGACCATGTTCTGTTGCTTAGGGCCTGGTTTGCGAGGGGTGAGGTCGGAGTTTTGGAATACGACTGCTGCGTTTCCGAAGATGAAATCGACTGTGCCTGCAACGACGCAGTTGACGAAGAACTGACGGTTTGAATGGACGTAGAGAGTGTCTTGGTAGGCTAGCATGCCACAACGGTAGAAGGCTGAGCGATCTGACCCAACGCGGAGAGCTACAGCTTGGTCATTGGCTGCTCCTGCTGTGTTTTGAAAGGTTATATCCCGAGCTAAAAATCCATCCCCCACAGCAGCTGCCAAAGGAAAAACAACATTGTTATTGTTTGTCATGTTTTTAATCTTAAAAAGTGTTTTTGCGCAACATTGTTCTCAAAGAGTTGCATGTTTTTTATATAATTATAATAAATGGTTTGGCAAATAAATAGTTGAGGTTGATTTTGAAATGGTTAAAATCAATTTTGATTTGTCATATTCATAATTACTCATTCTCAAATATACTTCTAATTATTCAAAATTAATTTAATCATTTTTTTTCTTACCATTTTAAACATGATTTTAATAAATCAAAATTAATTTGAGTAATGAGTGAGAATGACAAAGTTAAAATAATTTTAACCATTTTAAAATTACTTTTAAAATATATTGAAAATGTTGTTTGAAAGTGATTTCAAGATAGTTAAAATGATCATATTTGTCAAGTTTAAAATGAAGCTAAAACACATATTCAATCATTAAAAATCAAATTAATGTTACACTTTTAAATACTATTATAAAAAAATCAAAATTGATTTTAAATATTAGAGCATGTTTCAAACAAAAATGGTTATTTAATATTTTCAAAATCATTTCTAAACGTACTATACGTACTATGCACTTAAAAAATAATCTTAATAAAAATGATTTAAAAATATATTTGGAAAGATTCTGAAAGTAGTTCAATTTTTTCTAAAACAGACTTATTTTGAAAATTAAAGAGTCAAAAGGAGTTGTGGTTGAGCAGTGTTACCAACTGTGGCGGAATTGAAGGTTGTACTGCCACCCCCAACACTTCTGCTAGCAGTGATAATGGTGTTGGATCTTCCATCTCCCCAAAACATAATATTGGTTTTACTACTTGGCACATCAACATTTTCCTTGTAAACTCCACCCTTTATTCTTATTACATATCTTTTGCTGCTCTTACTCGGCGCCGCCGCCACCGCCTCCGACACCGTTTTATAATTTCCACTTCCATCCGCCGCCACCACCACGTCCGCCGTAGCTTCGTACGATGACTCCAAAAGCCTCCGGTCACGGCTCGCCATCCATTCTGGCCACTTTATTCCGTCTTCTAAATCCTCCCTAATTCCTCTATTCTCACCTTCCTCCTGTTATTAATTATCCAAAATTTCTTCACTTAAATAATGTTATTGCAATTTGGTCCCTTCAATTTTGGTTGTTTGGTTTGGGTAAAATTTTCAATTTAGTCCTTAGCTTGTATATGGTTTTAGTCAAACTCTTTACGTTTCGATATCAAGGATGAACTTAGATAATTATATCAATATAATAACTTTTTATACACAATAAAAGAAAGAAACTATAATATAATCTTATGTCTTATTCAAAGAATCAAAATCAAAACTAATCTACACGGAAGATATGGTCTATCTATATAATTGGATCCAGAAACGTGTTGCAGTTGTTAACTACAAAAGCCTATATCTACACCCAAGATAGGAATCAAAATTCATTAATTATTACTGCAAATTTTCGCTTCCATATTTCTAGAAAAATTGGTATTATATGCTAATATATTTTGGCAAAATTAATTTTGTAGTCCTTCAGTTTTGACAAATATGAACCTTTTTCCTCTTCGATTTTTTAAGAATATGTTTAAAATTTTAAATTTGTTACTATTTAAATGATTATATGAAATTTTAAATTAGAAAGTTAATTTTCAAAAATAATTTTATAGGGAGAAGAGATAATTTTTTAAAATTCTTTTTTTAATTTAAATAATAATAAAAAATTATTTTAGGAACCTCTCAAACATGTTCTCTTAAAACCTAGGAACTAAAAAAATATATTTTGAAGACTTAGGAATCAAACACTCATGTTATTAAAAGTTTAGGATTAAAAATGTACATTTTGGAAATGTAGAGATCAAACACATATTCTTCAAAGCTTATGAATAAAAAGGTATTTTTGAAAATTTAGGGACCAAACACACACCTATTTTACAAAACTTGAAAAAAAAAAAAGGAAAAAAAAACAAAAAAGGTAATTTTTTCTATCATTTTTAATTAAATTAAAAACGAGCAAGAATATTTATTATAATATTATGTGATATAAAAGTGTTGTATATTTATAAGTTTACTTGATTTTTTTGAAAAGAAATTTATTTGATCTTAACAAATAATAACTCATCAATTTATTTGTATACTTTTTATTAGAGAAAAAAAAGTTATTAGTAAAAAATGTAAATAATTTTATTTGTATATATTACTACCAAGTTACTATTTAACTATTCAAATAATTAAAAAAAAAAAAATCAATTTTAAGATGGATTTATTATTTTAGATTTTGAATTTGTTAGAGACCTCTATCCAATTAAATATAAAATTGAAAGTTAGTTTAAAGACGTATTAAACAAATTTAAAAACCAAATATACACAATAAATATCAAAATTTTAATACAAAATTTATAATTTAATTAATAAAATAAATAAAAGAAAAAAGAATTAATACCTGATCGACAGGGTGGGAAAAGAGAACAATTGTGGGGTGGTCAGAGGTTATTTTATTGGTTTTTTGATTTGTAAAATGAGTGTGTGTCAATTTCTTAACCAAAGCCAATGTATTACTACACAACTTTGTGACGTGAATATGTGTGCTTTCAATCAGCTTCAACACCCTTTTCTCATGTGACAATCCCTCCAAACAAGTCTCCTGAAAAAAAAATATATTACTATATTCAAAGTAAGCGTAAATAAATAAATAAGTGCTTTTAAGTCTATAAATACTCTTTTTACCTTTAAGAGGGTGTTTGGCTCCCTAATTTGAAGTTAGATGAGTGAATTATTATAGCTCACTTCATGTTTGGGATTTCAAGTATAATAGTGATGTTTACAATTATTTATAACATACAATTATTTACTGTAATATTATTTGAAATCGATATCCCCCGGATTTACTATTTCCTATCTATCTTCTCTCTCCCTCTATGTTATAGTGTTTATTGTTTCTTACCCAAATTATATAGTCTACAGTTCAAACACATACTATTATAACTGGATACAAACTATTATAACTCATAAACTATAATAATCTAATTATAATAACCAACTCAGCACTTCGAACGCCTACATTTTTTTTTTTTTTTTTGTTATATGCTATTTACCACTATTTAAAAAAATTAAGCAAAGTTTTGAAAACTAAAAAAATGTAGTTTTAAAAACTTGCTTTTGTTTTTAAAATTTTGCTAAGAATTCAACTCCTTACTTAATAAAAATGAAAATATTGTAAGAAATTGAGAAGAAATAGACTTAAATTTAAAAACCAAAATCTAAAAAATTAAATAGATACAAAAGGAAGCCTTAGTTTCTAGGTTAAAGTTTTTAAAAACTAAGCTTCAAAACTCTATTTTATATCCATAGTTTCAAAAATCAAGTTATGTTTTGGTAACCATTCTGTTCTTTGTTTTTTGTTTTTAGAAATTAAGCCTATTTCCTCCGCACTTCTTACAAATAGTTGGATTCTTAGTCAAATTTCAAAAAGAAAAAAAAGATAATTGAACAGCTACTTTTTTTTAGTTATCAAAATTTGGCTTGGTTTTTAAACCTTTGGTAAAAACTAGGCAACAAAGAGAGATATTTGAAGGTGAAAATAGTATTTATATAGACTTAAATTTAAAAAACAGAAGCTAAAAAAGAAATATAGTTACAAAACGGACCATAGTTTTTAAAAGACTTATTTTTGTGTATATACATTTTGACTAAGAATTAAAAAATGCTTCTTTATACAATGGGAAAACCATAGGAAGAAAATTAAGAAATATCAAACATAAATTTAGAAAATTAAAAATAAAAAAACAAAATATTTTGCAACCACATTATTAATAGAGAAAATTTTCAGAATATAGTTAAATATTTCTTCAAATTTTTAATATATATATATATATAACTCCAGTCCACAGTCTCCACTTTTGATTCAAAAATGTTAGAAAGCATTCTAATACGTAAACCTCTCTAAATTTCGGGAAAAAAAGAGTCATTTTGTGATCTACAAGCACATGTTCCAAAAATTACAAACACTTAATTATAAATATATATATATATATATACCTGATTAGTAATGGCAGAACTGAGAAAGGTTTTGAGGTCATCAGCGTACAAGGTAAGAGATTTCTTGTTGGGATACTCACGAAGATCCTCTACGGCCTTGTGAAGTTCATAAATCGCCCTGTCTGTGGTTTCCACACAATCACGAAGCGCAATCTTGTCTCGTTTACTAACATCATTAAGTGACATCCAAAGTTTGTTGATGCTTTTGTAGTTATGCTTAGCTGCATCAACAGCAACACTCAATGACACTTCAACAATATCTTTCAAACTCAACAAGTTGGATGTTCCGACGATGGAGTATATTGTTGATTGACATAGTTGAGGATAAAGAGTAATGGCACATGAGTTTTCTATGACACTCGAGTTATTATTCATGTCACTATTCTCATTGGAATTGGCTAAAACAACAATAGCATTTGTGAGGAGTAAAGCAGCAAAGAGAGGTAATGAAAGTTTTGTGTTTTCCATAGCTCGGAAATGAGAAGAGTTGTGAAGAGAGGCAGAGAGGGTTGGTGGGTTATAAAGAGAGAAGGGAAGTTCCTTTGGTAGCCCTATAATTCTAATATTTGTTTTTCTAAAAAAAAAAAAAAACAAAAACAAAAAAGTATTATCCATGACGTCCACGTGGAGCGTTGTGTTCCATCCAACAATTATCTTCTCTTCCTAGTTTTTTTTTTTTTTTTTTTTTGGTTAGATTGGTAGTTACAATTATATTTTTAAACTTTTTAATTTTAAAAATTAAACTCTAAAAATTCATAAATGTTAAGATTGGGTCAAATTAGGCCGTCATACTTACATGATTGTATAAATGGTAACATTTGAATAAGTTTAAGAGTTCAATTTTTATTATTCGTTGGTTCAATTTCTACCATTATTGTAAGTTTGAGGGTCAAATTTTAACACTTGTATAAATTTAGGAGCCCAATTTTTACAATTAAAAGTTTGAGGATTTAATTGCAACTACTACAATATTTTAGTGATGGTTTTTACAGGATATTTTCTCTTATAATAAATAATTAAAATAATTTCTCAGCAAGGAGATCCACAATCTGACCGATACAAAGAACATTGTGGAAGGCGTCGATATGATTATTTGGCTTCTTCTGATTTCCTTCATCAGATACTCTAGGGCAGCATGAGCATAGCATAGCTATACCATGTGAATCCAAACAAGTCACGCCGTCTTGGAAGAGCATCTTGGATCTTGTTATACTAGTGTTTTAACTGTTAATATATTCTTTTATCTCGTTTGTCTCTTAGCTTATCTCTGATTTTGTTCACGCCGTATCTGCTTGGATATTCTTTTCTTTTCTAGTTGCATGTATTTTGGGCTTGGCCTTTATTTCGTATGGATCTCCTATCTTGGTTTTGACGGATATTTCCTATTTGTGTTATTTATATATTTTCTGGGGGTTCTACCTTTCTAGGTTAAGCAGTTTTTGTATGAATGAAAGTGTGCGCTGAAGAATTTTGAGAACGGTGTAATTGGCTCAATTTGCTAGTGAGAGATAGATCCTGCACTATTGACAACATACCGATTGTTCTTGACATTAGATTCGATATGGTGCGTTACTTCTTAATTGAATGATGATTCAACTATAGAGTGAGAAGTGAAGTTATTGTTGAGTAGTAACAGATTGAGGGGAGCCCAATTTGCTAACTCTTCCATGAGGAACACAATATTCATGGGAGCCTAAATCACTCACTAGTTACTGGATGTTATATTTCTTAGTTGAATTTCGTATGTGAAAAGAAGTATATTGCAAACATTGGTTATAACTAGTGGAACTCTTTTCATTTAAGCGTAAAGACTTCTAGACGTAGGTGTGGTTACACCGAACTGAGTTACCATTTATGTGTTTTATCTCTCTCTTATACTTTTGCTCAATGTGTTTTTACTCTTGTCAGTAACATTGTTATTAACGTGCGACACTTCTTGTGATCTACCTAAATTTCAGATATGATCCCTAAATGAGCATCTAATTAGGGCTTCTATTCTTGTTGGTTTAAGGTGTTTGATGTGTCTATATGTTATCGTAGGAAATTAAGAATTAGATGCATTTCAGAGCGTATTCTAGAGTGCTAAAGGTGATTTAGAGCTTTCGGGAGCTTAATCGAACAACCAGGTCTTGAAGAATGCAAAATGACTAAAATGCCTGTAAGAGTAGTATAGCGTTAAGATACTAGGTGGTGCTATAGCTCAACACGTGAAGACAAAAGCAGGATGTCGCAACACTAGTGCTCAACCATGTAGGATGCTGAAATTCTATTGGCAGAGTCGCAATGCTCCCAAGTAGCGTCCAGACATGTAAAGGTGTATTGGTTTTATCTTTGTTTTGTTTTTTAAAGGAAAAAAAAAATTTAAGTGAGAAGAGATTGTGTTGGTGATGCGAAGTAGGTGAAGTGACATATGACTTTAAATTAGTTTAAAACAAGACAACAAAAGAATAAATAAAATAAATAAATAAATAAATAAAGAAAAAGAATAAATGAGAAATCTAGAAAGGAAGAGGGAGAGTTGAAGGGGGAAAATGTAATTATTTTTTAACATTTCATGAAAGCTATAAAAATAGAGTTTTAAGCATAGAACATTCACCGTAGCGGAGGTTAATTTGGGAGGTTCAACAACAATTTCATAATTGCTAAGTTATTCTAAGACTAAAATATTTAGAAATTATAAAATTCAAGATTATATGAAATAAAGATTAAAATATTAAGAAATATTCTATTTCAGGTTATAAATTTAATTCTATTTTTTTAAAAAAGAAAAAAAAAACTTTCTTTTAACATAAATCATATTTATAAATAAATTAGTTTTATTGTCAACTAAATATTAGTGGATAACTACCACTAATTTTATGATTTATATATATATAGCATCAACCACATTTTAATTAATTGTTTAAATTAGAATCCAATTTTTTAATCTGCTACCCAACATATATTTGAAAATATGAAATATAACAATGTTTCCATTGAATAATTTGTTGTCAAATTTATATTTTCAAATTCTCTATCAAATAGGTCCAAAGATCTTGGTACAAGTGGATTTGTGATAATGGTTAATTTCCTGATACACCTAGTGAATGTGTGTTTTTAGGCGTAAATGATAAGGTTATGCTTTATGATACACTACAAACATGTGTTTGAGTGTGTAATGTAGCCCTACGTACACATATTGAAAAAGATTAGTCTAATGTGCATATTGACATCACTCTACAACGCTATGACTAAGCTTGGGGTACAGGTTTGGTTGTGATTTTCTATGTTTTATGTTTACCATATTGAGGGCTATTTCTATGAGTTGTTTCTGATGTTATCATTGTCTTAAATGTTTAATTGATTTTTATATATAGTATGGTAACAGACTTCAAAGACAGTTTCTCTATAGTTATTTTATTAAAAAAAAAAAAAAAACTCACTATTATTGAGCTTTTTAGCTCATTCTTTTGTTTTTATTTTTTCCACCGGGTTTATTCTTGAGCTTATGAGACAAAGTTAGTTATCCAATATCTACTTCCAATCACATACCATATGTGGCATAACATGTTTTGTACATACACCTAGCTAGATGCTAAAGTGTGTGTTAAGGATGTATTCTATGTTGCAATGTGAATGATGAGTTCAGGAAAGTACAAAAGAAGATAGTTTAAAGATTTAAAAAAAAAAAAAAAAAGTTTTAACAGTAGATCCCCTTGCACACTTGGGGGCATTTTTTGTATATTAATCCACGGATATACCAAAATTAATTTATATCAATTGTGTTTATTTTTACTTATTTGTATAACTTTATTTATTTATTATTTATTATTATTATTTTTTTTTTTTGTAGCAATGTGAGTTATCGATGATTTAGTTTATATATTTTGGATGTATTTTATAGTAATGGTTAAGCTTCCCATAGTTGTTTTTATAGTGGTTAATGAGACGATCAATAAAGGAATGTGAATTTCAAAATTGTATGGTTTTTATTACATCAACAATATATCAAATCTTGAGAATTCACCATTAATCTATCAATTATTCTTAGGCAAATATATCAAATTTTTTTGTACCATCATTAGTATATCAAATATCAAGCGCAATAAACATATTAAATCTCGAGTTCGTCAACATACTATTAGTATGTCAATAAGCAAGAATATTAAATTCTTGAAGTTGTATCAGCAATACTATATATCAGATATAAAACATGAGTGTATCAATTATCAATCAATAAATAATTTGAAGTACTACATGAGTGTATCAACAGTGTATCTATACACCAATCAAAATTTCAACTGTATCAACAGTATGTCTAACAATAATCAACATTAAATTAATAACTTGAAGTAAAACATGTGTGTTTCATTTTAGAAGCATGATGCATATCAAATATAAAACATAAGTTGTATTACACATAACTAGTTAATAATTGTAGTAAGACATAAGTGTAATTAACATCAATAATATTTCAAATATATCAACGGTATATATTTAACAATCAAAATTGAAGAAATTGAACTGTGCTTTTTATTTCTTTTTTTTTTTTTTTTTCTCAATTTTACAAACATGAAAAGATAAATGGAGCTTACCTTTTACAATCCTTTTTGTTGGTGGTGCATCAACCCCTAAACATTCGTCTATAATTGGTCTGCTTTGTGGGAGTAACATATTAAAAATTAATAATTTTCATCTATTTTGGGGTTTAAAATCTCCCTAATTGAGGATTCATACAAATCTCCCATACAATGGATAGGGGTGAAAAGGTAAAAAATATATGTTGAATAGGAAATTTTCGACCAATCACAAATTGCCACGTCAATAAATTAATGACGTCATTATGAATAATTGAATTTAAAACCAATTAAAAGGTGACATGTGTCCCAATTTAAAATTGAAGACATAAACTCCACTTGTTTTTATCTTTGACTGTTGGATTAAATAAAATAATTCGGTTCGATTTGATATTATTATTTGGGCTAAAACCAAATTGAATTCTAAAATAAGCTTAATTTGGCCCAAATGCCAATGAAGTCCCAATTCCAATTTGTTGGGCCAAAGAGCCAGGCCCATAGACCAACCAAGCCCAAGTCTACAAAGCCCACCTAAGAACTTTATAAATAGAAGAGTTTTCTTCATTTGTGATGGTCAGAAAATTCTACGCTTTAGAGCCTAGAGAGAATTATTCTCCGATTAGAAAGACTCCTAACTCCTGAAGTTGAACTAGATTTGAAAATTGAAGTTATTTGGAACACATACATTCTTTCATACATCAAGTGTATGCATTCAATTGAGAGAATCACATGATCAAGTACTAGAGACCGAACCACATCCACATCAAATCTACATTAACTTAAATTCAAATCCACAAATTAAATTTCTCATAAATCCTGGTGCGAACAATGTACTCTTTTTCAAAGTTGAAAATTGAAGCAAAAGTTAAAATAAAAGGGGGAAATTTGTAGTAATATGATATGTGGTACATAATACTTATATTTAGCACGTGACTATCAATAAATAATATATTATTTTATGAGACTCGCTCCACTTTTAAATGTTTCCTTATTATCAAATATTGAGTAGTAGTACGAAAATTTATCCATAATGCCATAGTACAATAAATTTGTTTTTGACAAAAGGTACAATTATAATATAACATTATTTAATGTGGTCCAAGGCTCCTGTCATAATATCATCACCAATAAAACCACATTAGACATGTGAGAAATTCTTTTGGAAAAAAATTATGGACCACATATTTAATAATTTTTTTAAATATTTAGTCACACTCAAGAAAATGGCCCTTCAAAATTAATAGGTTAAAAAGTAATTGTATATACACATTATCGAAGATTTTTGATCCATAAAGTTTGAATTTAGTGTCTATTTAGTCTCTCAAGTTTCAAAATGTTCACTTAGTCCACGAAGTTTGAAAATTGGGGAAATAATCAAAAGCAAATCCTCTTCTAGAGACCATCCCCTTTCTTAAAATGAAAATTCACTTATGTGTATCATTCTAAAACGGTAAATCTCATAGGCCATACACTTAGACATTTTAAAGCTGTTTTAAGGATTAAAGTGTCACTTAGACACTTTTTAGGTTATTTGTAGGTGGTTTTGAGTTTGAAAGTCACACTTAGGCATTTTTAATTTGTTTTGAGAGTTAAATTGTTACTTAGACACTTTTTAGGTTGGGTTTTTTGAGTGAAAAGTTGCACTTAAACATTTTATAGTTGTTTTGAGAATTGAAGTGTCACTTAGACATTTTTTCGGTAATTTGTTGCTGGTTTTAAGTTTGGAAGTGACACTTAAGCAGTTTAAAGTTGTCTTGAGAGTTAAAGTGTTGCTTAGACACTTTTTATGTAATTTTAGTTTGTTTTGAAAATCAAAATGACACTTAGGAACTATTTAGGTTGTTTGGGAGTCAACAAGTCTCTTAGACACTTTTTCGGAACATTTAAGTTGTTTTGAGAGTTAAGAGTCACTTAGACAATTTTTAGGTACATTTTAGATTGGGTTTAAGAGTGGAAAGTTGCACTTGGATATCTTAAAGTTGTTTTGAGAATTAAAAGTGTCTCTTAAAGTCAACAAGTCTCTTGGACACTTTTTGAAACTATGTTTTTTTGTCGGCAAGAGGAACTCTAAATTGTGAAACTGAATACTAATTTTTAAAAAATTTCACTAATACCTTTAAACTTCTGAAAAATTCTTAAAAAATATTGTTACCCAATCTCTAAAACTATTCTTTTAATCAATGTATATAGGCTATAGCAAGAAAAAAAAAAAGAATAACAAAAAAATTAAGGTATAAGATATACAGTAGTTTACTGCAAGTTAAGACATTCGAGTTTAATACACCAAATGAGAGATTTGTTGAAATTTTAGGTCATAATTTTGAGTAGCATGCAACCGGTGAAAAAGAAAGAAAACATTTGAATTACAAAAATGGTGAGAACTTAAAGAAACACCATCTTGAGTGTACATTGAGAACTCCACATTAGAAAAATAGAGAGAGCCTACAAACCCTTACAAGATACATGAGTTATTATTTTCATTGCCAATTGGTGATGAATTATGAGATGAACGTGTTTATTAACTAATCCTCTATTATTAAAGATGATGTTCTTTTGTCGATCAATTTTGTATTTGGTGATTCATCGTTTTGCTGAATTTTAATGAGGAGAGATTTTTTTTTCTTTTTATTTTGGTGGGATTGTATACAATAACTTGAAGTTTTGAGCCTTAATTGGTTATTGAGAACATTGATAAGAAGAATTTGACAAATTAATGAGAAAAAATGAGTGTTCATATGAAAAGAAAAATGAGGGCATATCTGTATATGTTGTTTTCAAATTTGTCATTTTCCAACTCCAAGGTAACTTAAAAAGAAATGATAGTTTGAGTGTTGGAACTTTTTATATGTATTGTTTGGATACATTCTAGAATGCATCTATAGCTTATGACTCATCAAACTAAAAACAGAAAAAAGTAGAAATAATTGATACAAAAGTAAGAAAGAAGAGTTTTGCCTGGAAGTGTGTTTGAATAATTGGGTCGACTGCAATAAGATGGATGCAACTTAAATTCATCAATATCCATTAGTAATATAGATTTTATCATGTGAAGAATATGGTTTCTTATTTGGAAAATGAAAATCTACGTACCATTGGATATGTTTGCCAACTTAGAACTTGTATGTTTTAAATTACAAAATTGCTCGAACAATTCGAAGCAGATAATGTTGGTTCGGTAGATCTCAATCATACTTCAATCAAGTTCAACTAAAAAAAAAAGAAAAAATTAATGCTCTAGACTAAAAGGTTTGAAGTTTGAATAGCTGCTCATGTTGACATCGAAAAAATGTTTTGTATTTCTTTTCTTATTTTGTTATATCTTTTAAAATGATCCGTAAATTTTCTTTTACCCACCAAAAATGTCCCAAGTTCTTATACCCAATCTTAAAACCTTAATCTATATCTAGAAACTAGGGTTGGCAACGGGGTTCGGACAAGGCGGGTGGGGGTTCCCCGTCCCCGCTCGTGATGGGGGAATTTCCCCTATCCCCGCCCCCGTCCCCACCTAAAAAATGGCAGGGAAGAGGGCGAGGATTCCCCGTCGGGAAAACGGGTCCCCATGGGGGCCCTATTCCCTACAAGACTTGAGAGAGAGAGCAAGAGCTAGCGAGACTGAGAAAGAGAGCGAGAGCTAGAGAGACTGAGAGAGAGCGATATTGTGACAAAGAGCGGGACAGAGAGAGCGAGGCTGAGAGAGAGAGCACGATACTATGAGGGAGAGAGCGAGACTGAGAGCTTGAGCGAGATGGCGAGAGCAAATCATCTTATATATATATATATATATATATATTCGGGTAACGTCAGGGATTAATTGAGGCGGGGGCGGGGGCGAGAGCGAGGATACCCTCCCCATCCCCGGTCAAACCGGGGATTCCCCACAGATTTTTTTGCCATCCCTACTAGTAACACAACCAATCACACAAAATACGTCCATCATACAAAATACTTAAACGTATTGTCATATGTAAATGGAAAATGCCAGGTACCAAATAGAGTAATAACAAAGACGGTTTCTAAGATTTGACTAAAGGCGTGTTTGGGAGTGATTTTAAAATGATTAAAATCACTTTTATCATTTTCAAAATTACCGTGAACATGTTTTCAATCCTTCAAAACTAGTTTTGATGATATGAAAATTGCATAAAAATGTAAAATTGAAAAATAAATTAATTTTGAATGATAAAAATGTGTTTTCAAATAATTTTAAAAACTACAAAAATAATTTTGATAATTTTAAAACCACTCCTAAACATGCAATAAATTATAGAAATAAAATCAACACCATGTGATATCGAATTGAAGCACTTAACAACACATCCATCTTTAATTCAGGAAGATTTTCAACGCTTGTATGATTGGAGAACATCATACAAAGACATTAGCAGATCAACCCAAATTACTTAAAGGATTTTTTATTCTGTAGTGGGATAATTGACTGATTCTATTAAAATCAAAATGTGAACATGTCGTGCACGTGCAACAAATCAAGAATATTGTTGCTTGATGGGTAGCAAATTTTGCAAAATATTTTTTTCTTATCTGTCAATAAGTTTTTGCAAATTTCGTGGCATGCTGTTTATTTCTTTACATAGATGATTTATTCCTTCCTTCAAAATCTTTTTAAAGTTAACCATATTTATATGATGTTTTTGTTCATTTTTAGGGTTAACCTCCTTATTAAAAACGCGTGTGCATTGAGCATTTTGAGCGTAGGATTTGTTTAAACATCAACCTTTGTGTATTGTTATTAACATCTTTGTATCTCTCATTAAGGTTGGGTTTTTGGCAATTATTGTAGAACTTGAGAGGAGTTTTCTTGTGATGTTGTATTTAGGGGGAGCCTAATTACGTTAAAGGTGAGAGAATCTCACACTTAGAGGTAGCCTAAGTATGTCGTTTTGAGAGGATCTCATATAAAGCTTAGAGAAACATTATTGTGAAAGCGATGGGAGCTGATCAAACTTAGCGAAAGCCTAAGTTGAAACTAAAGAATAAAGCTATACGTGAGTCACTGAAGAGGGAGTCTATCAGATAAATATTTTTCGTTGTAATTGCTAAACTTTTTATATAGTGAAGTTTCTTTTTCACCGAACACATAGCCCCGTAGACGTTGGTATATTGCATCAAAACTAGGTTATCAGTCTCTCTCTTTATATTTTTGTTTATTTTGATGTTGGCCACTTGTCATAGTTGTATTTTTTTTTTTTTTTCTCTTGTTTTAGTAAACATGACATAAAGTTATATCCACAAACACATTGTACCTATTTTATATTGCCAAAAAAAACCCTTAGCTGGTAGGATTTCAAAGTCCGTGAAGACCTTTCATTTGGTGAAAAAAGGAACAATCCCTCCTGTCTACACGAAGCAATATTTCCAACCTTTATTAGCTTTCCCCCAGCTAAAATTAGCACTATAAGTATCTCAAACTAAAGTAGGTTTTATTTTGGATTGTTTTTAAATATAATAAAATAAGCTAAATTATTTATAAATATAGAAAATTTTTAGTGTTTATCGGCGATAGATTTCTATATTTGTAAATAGTTTGATATTTTTTCTATTTATAATAATTTTTCTTATATTTTTGTCTTTTATATATATTTATTCCCTATTTGTCAAAAAGTTTAGTAAAAGTTAAATCCACAAAGGTTTGATTTAGGTTTCCTTTGAATCTTCGAGTCAAACTCAACAACTTTACTCTTACAAGTTTAGTTTTGGTAGCATCCTTGTCCCTCCGTTAACTTTTCTGATAATCATGAATAAAGATCGACTTAAAACCTATTGTTATTTTTTAAAAATTATTTTACTAATTTTTAATTATTAAAAAATAAATAGTTGTTTCCAAATATAGGAAAATGAACAAAAATATTTACAAATATAGCAAAATTCTATTGTCTATCTACGATAGACTGCGATAGATCATAATAGACTACTATTTGTGTCTAATAGTAGTCTATCGCAATCTATCGTAATATATTGTAGATAAACTGTAATATTTTGCTATTATTTGTAAATATTTTCATGAGCTCTTTCAAATATAGCAAAAAGAACCAAAATATTTACAATATAGCAAAATTTCATTGTTTATCTGTGATATACTACTATTTGTGTCACGATTTTGTTATTAGTTGTAAATATTTTCAGCAATTTTTTCATTTAAGATAATTTTCCTATTTTCAACAATTTTGTCGTTTAAAATAATTTCCCAAATTTCATATATATATATTTTTTAATTATTGACTTTTTTATCCCTCTTATTCTTCATCTTCTTTCTCCCTTTTCTTTTACAAAATCACTTTTTACATATAAACTACCCTGTTAATTTACACATTAATATTTAATCTGCATGAATTCCAATCTCCTTTTAACGAAAAAAATTCGAAGTTCAATGGTAAAAAACGAAATAACTTTTGAAAGTTTGGGAACGACACAATTTAAACTAAATGATCACCAAAGTTCTGCAGCATATTGTATACCATAATCCTATATTTGTTATGCATTTTTTAAGTTAAAGAATCGAAAAATAATCCTTTTATTTATATTTTGAACAAGTTTTGAGAACAGATTAATAAGAAAAATATATAAAAATATATAAAAATATATAAAAATATATAAAAAACAAGAAACATGATCTTTGTTTTTCTTTGAAATTTGAATGTTGCATCTTCAAGACCCGGAATCGACTTTCTTTCAATTGAATTTTATTAGGTGTTACATCTTCAAAATGCTTGATTCGTATTAAATTGTTTTCATTTCTCGAGAGTTTTTTTTTTCTTTTTTTTTTTTGTATATTTAGGATATACCAAAAGAAAGCGTCGATACATTCCCTTTTTAAAAAAATTGTTACATTCATTTATTTTTTTAATTTTTTTTAGAAAATAAATTGTTTTTTCTTATAACAAATAAAAATGAATATATTAGAATTTCGTGCCTTCCCACGTTTTTTTTTCCTTGAATGCCCCTGGATGTTTGTAATTAGTTTGAGTGTTTTTTACCTTAATTAAGTAGGCCTAATTATAAGAATGCATCATTCTTCATCTAACGGATTACAATATTACATCAAAATTAAACTAAAAAATATATATACAAATATGAAAAAGTATAGAAATTATGTGAACTAAATTGATTTTTTTTTTTCAAAATTATTTATTTTTCTCACTCCTCCTTAATTATTCCATTTTTTTTTCTTTCTCTCACCCACCACATACGGCATCTTTCACTCTCCTCTCCCTGATTTATCGTGTTGGCATTATTATTATATAACATGAAATATATATTTGCAAAACAACTAAATATACATGTGTATATATGAAAAATTAATTTGGAGGAGAGAGCAGTAAATGTTGTAGGTGATGGGTGAGAGAAAGAAAATAATGAGGTAATTAAGGAAGAGAGAGCAAAAAAAATAATTTTTAAAAAAGACCAATTTAATGCACTAGATTTCCATATTTTTCTATATTTGTGTATTTTTAATTTTCTTTTTTTTTTCTCTAAATAGCCAGACATTAATGGAGTTGTCGTGAACTTTTGTACTTGATTTTTACGTAATACTGTCATGAAAAAAAATAGTGGATTTGAGATTTAGCCTATTTGATTAGGCAAGTGTAGAAAAAAAAATATTTTGGTAAATACACTTTTAATCTTTGAAGTTTGAGTCTAATGTCCATTTGGTCTGTCTCCGAGGTTTGGTAAATGGTTTTAAATGGTCCTTGGACCATTAGTTGACTAACGAAAAATGACGGGGAGGTTAAATTGCAAACGGTTTATTGTTAAAATGAAAACTATATTAATATAATATTAATTTTAATTTGGAGGTGGGTTATTATCTCTATATCTTCTACTTCCTATATTCATCTTTGACAACACTTGTGGTGTCCTCGTCTCTCATCACCATGGACTTATGACCATGCAGAAGATTGTTTTTAATTTTGGTGAGAATGAGAGATTTAGCCAAAAAAACATAGGTGATGGGCTTTCCAAAATCTGCGGTGTCCTCGTCCTCTCTGTCCAATAGGTTTCTAAAACCACTGAAATTTCAACGAAATATGCAAAGTGGAAACGAATAGCAAACTCAGTAAGACCTCAATTTAACCTGCATTTTAATCTCTCCAAAACCAAACCCCAAAATCTTTATTTTAATATATTATTTTTTGTCTTTTAATTTATAATTAATTAATATTAAACTAATATAGTTGCTCATTCATTAATATGCAGTCAGCCACTTAACTTCCATGCCATATTCCCATAGTCAATTAATCATCCAAAAATCATTTAGAATTACATACCAAACTTTAAAGTGTTTATTTTGAAATTTTAGATACCAAATAGATTCTAAACTTAAACTCAAAATTATGATTTTTTTTTTCTTTAAATAAAAAGCCAAACCCAACACCTATGATTTGAAGCCCTTAAAATTAAAAGCCCAACACCCAAAATATTCAATATCTAACCCAATTTTTCTTCGCAGATCCGCCTTCCTTCGGGCCATCATCTTTGCAGATCCGTCAAACCTTCACCGTAAATCCTATTTTCTTGTTCTTCACCTTAGTAATCACGTGTCATTGCTATTTTTATTCTTCAAGGTTTTTTTCTTTTTTCTTTTTTTTCTTCTTCTTCTTCTTGTTCTTTCTTTCTTTCATTTCGGCTGGGATCAGAGGTTTTCAATAGAAAAGGATTGGGTTGAAAGGAAAAGAAAAAAAAAGAAAAAAAATTTTAACCAAACCGATCCAACTTTAACTGATGGTTCTATTAAAAACAGAAGCTCCAATTTTGGTGGATTCAACCAAACTAACAACCGCGGTTCAGGCAATAGTTTTCCTCAAAATAGGACCGAACCAAATCGTGAACCCCTATAATTTATCTTAATATATTAATAATTTTATTTGATATTTAAAGTATATCAAACACAATAAATATATTTTTTCTCTCATTTCTTATATCAAATATATTAAATATTAATTTGAAAGTTTCAAAATTTCTTTTAACAGCGTTGATCTTTAATTGATTGCATGAGCTAGCAATGAGATCTTATGAACTTATAGATTAAAAGCTCTCACTACAAAAAAAAAATTGGGTTTCAATGACTCGAGGGTATAGCCAAATTGAGATTAGAGAGAGAAAAAAAATATCATAAATATGAAAAACGCGCAAGTTTTTTTTGTAAGAAAAAACGCAATTTTCCAAACTTTTGTTCATCTATAATAGTTTTCAATCATTAAGGTCATATTACTTAGACCTCAGGTTCCACTTGTATGTATTGTAGGATAAGTTAATTTCTAAATTTTCGCTCTAGTTATGGTCTCCATTAGTTAGGAATAGGAGTAATGTTAGGTCAGTAACCTAATTTTTGTATTTTGTTCTAGATAAAATAAGGTTGAATGAGCAGTGATACTTAATTGAATTAATGATTCAATCCTTTGGACAATACTCGAAACCCAATCCACTACAACAAATTTGGGTTTCAATGACACAATGCAATAGTCAAATTGGGGTTGGAGAGAAAAAAAAGTGTCATAAATGTGAAAAGTGCATGTTGTTTGCATTTTCGGTGGCAAAATTTGTTGTAATGTAGTTACTCATGGCAATACCTTGTTGTCCTTAGTTTTTCTCTAAACATTTTTACCTAGTTTCGTTATTAGTTTGCTTGTATTTATTCCTTTGGGGACATTCAATAGTTTCTCTATATTTAGTTTCTTTGTAAAAACGTTATCAACTTTATTGTTATATATGGAAGCTTTTATTTATGCGCTTATCCCGATTTTGTATTAAAATAAGATTAGTTGATGATGAAAATCATGTGTAGTGACATGGTTCAAAGAAGTAACAAATTATCAAAATATGTATTTGTAGTGATCATTATATTGAAACTTTACATCGTACATTTGTGGCTTTTCCTAATGTAAAAATCGCATAACAAGTTTTTTGTGTTGTGAACCTACTAGGTTTTAATCTAAAATATAGATTTGTTCTTTTATGCCTAATATTTGTATTTTGTTTGTATTTGTATGTGCATTTTTATGTATGATAGTTGTGTGGTCAATTTTATCCCCCTTTTTCGTTTTTCTTTCTTTCTTTGTTGTTTCTTAGTATAAGTACTTCTTTTGCTCTTGTACTTTTCTATTTTTTGTGTAGTTGTGTATATTTTTCTTTACTATGTAGTTTTCTCTTTTGACCCTGCATTACCTATTGTTTGTTCTTTAATTCATTCATTTATTCTTTAATTCCTTATTCTTAGATTCTTTATTCATCTATTCATTATATTGTTTCATTGTTATTCTTGGACTTCTTTTGTAAACATTCTTTCCATTTTTTCGTAATATAATGTTAGTAATTTTTTCCCCTTTCTTTTGTATGGTTACAAATATTGTATGCACAAAGTTAGAGAGGTAGAGTTGTTAGTACCATTTGATCATGAAATAGATTGTACTTACAAAAGAAATCAAATGTTTGAAAAGAACTATACAAGATCGACAAAGATGGTAGACAATCAAGTGGAAGAACCAATAGTAATTGATGTAGACAAACGAATGAACAATGGTGAACAATCCTAAGTGCAAGCATGTATAGTCAATCAAACATAGAAAATATAGAGTACTCCAAATATCAAACCCAACAAAATTTAGTTTTTAAAAAGCTAGTTTCCACGAAAACCCTCCTCAAGACTCCCAACCAAGGCATGGAAGAAATAAGAGAGATGGTTTTGGAAATGAAATAATGTTAAAAAGAAGTGAATAAAGATAGAGAATTAAGCATAAAACGTTTGACTACGAGAGATAAAAGAGGCATCCAAGCTAACTTTTATGTGCTCGAAACCTATCACTTTGATATTTAATGCATTAACACAATAAATATACTTTTTTTCCTCATTTCATTAGTTATTGTTGGGTTTAATTTTTACAATTGAAAATTCATGAATGCAATTGTTACAATCACCATATTTCAGAGGTGGTTCTTGTAATTTACCCATATATTAAATATTAATTTAAATATTTTAAGTTTTCTTTCAACAAAATTAATCCTTAATTAATTGCTTGTATGAGCTAGTAACGAGATCTTATGAACTTACGGATTATAAGCTTCATCGATACAAAATTAGTAATCAAACTCTTTATTAAATTAATGTTGGTAACTTGATTCATTAACTATAGATCACTTAACTGTAGACCTAGAGTTGTATTCATATGCACTATAGAATAAGTTGATTTCTAAATTTTCGCTCTACTTTTGGTCCCCATCAATTAGAAATAGTAGTAATGTAAAGTAACTAACTCAACTTTGATGCTTTGTTCTCTAGATAAATTAAGTTTGAATGAGCCCTAGTACTTAATTATCAATTAATGATGGCTAAATTCCTTGGAAAGTACTCGAAACTCACTCACTGTATTAAAACTTTGCCACCTTGCCTTGGCTCGCGAAAAAACAACATAAGTTTCAGTTTCTAGTGTACATTTGTTTTTTACTTATAGTTGTTTGTATTTGTATGTGTATTATTTTTATATATGTTATTCGTGTGGTCCTTTTTCCTTTTCTTTCTTCGTTTTTTTGTTTCCTTATACGTTTTATTTTTTTGTATTTTGCCTTGTCCTGTAGTTTTCTTTTTGACCATTCTTTCATTCTTTTATTATTTATTTGTTCTTTAATTCTTCAAATCCTTTATTCTTCAATTCCTTATTCTTTGTTTCTTTATTCATTTATTTATCGATTTTGTTCCATTTTTATTATTCTTTGACTCTTTTGTAAATATTCTTTCTATACTAAGTTTCTGTTCATAATATTTAAATTTTTTTTTCATTTATTTTGTGCAGTTCCATATTCTGTATGCACAAATTTAGGGATGGTAGAGTTAGTGCCATTGGATCACAAAATAGATTTACCAAATCAACAGATGGCAAACATGCAATTATGTGGATGAGCTGCCAAGGGTAGTTGATGTAAACACATGATTGAACAATAGTGAATAGTCTCAAATGCAATCAATGGAGCATATAAAATGCAGAGTACTCAGATGTTAAATACTTGGTGTTACGCAAGTGTCTGTACGAAGTTATAACATAATAAAAAAATTAAGAGATTGAATATTGTCCTTTAGAAATCAAATTTAATTTAGGTATCTATGCTTAGCTATTTAAGAATTGTGTTGAATTTATGGATTTATGCTTAGCTATTAAAAAAAAAAGCCCTAGTAATTTGTTCAGCATGTGAACTCTCTCTTACAGTCTCGCTCGCTCTCGAAGCACAAAGACCCGTTTCTCCAATGGAGAATCCCAATCCTATCCCCGCCGTGTTGCGTTAATAATGCAAATAGGTGAAAAGGAGGTGGAAAAGAGTGTGGATGGCCCAGTGCCAAAAGCAGCATCGCAGTTAAAAAGAACCGAGGGTGCCAGAGCGTTGTTGCACCTCGAGTACTACTCTATGAAAGGCAAATTTTGAAGACATCCATCAACTCGACTTTAGCTCTATCTATCCGAATTCTCTACAATTTTCCCTTTATTTTATCCGTATTCTTCACATCTTTTATGCCATATCTTTGCACTCTACATTTGTATCCACCGAAGATGAAGAGTTTTATGAAGTAAGAAGAGGTATTTTCTAGCTCACGTCTGTGTCCTTTGCTTTTGATTAATATTGTAACGCCAAGCGATGGACTTTTTGATTTCAGGACTCCAGCAAGCTTCATTGGAAAAAACGAACAAAAACCCAAAACCAATAAAAAAAAAAAAAAAAAAAAAAAAACTTGAAAAGTACACAATAAAAAGGAAGATAGAGAAAAAAATATATATATTAGAAAATGCGAAAAAAAAAAGAAGAAAAGATGAAGAAAAGAGAGATAGAAAATGAACGAAAAATAAAAGAAGAGAAGAAAAATTAGGAAGAGGAAACGAAGAACTGAAGGACAAATGAGGGAGAGAGAGAGGAAAAGAAGAAAAAAGTTTAAAATAATGGAAAAAAAATGAAAATAATGTTATTTTAAAAAATAGTTAATTATTACCTACATTGGTAACTAAACATTACTTATAAATTAAAACAACCCATGGTTTTTATTAATTTTTTAATTTATAAAATAATAAAGGGATATTGATATTTCTAATCTAAATTTTTTTTATGGAATAAAACTAACATCTTTTTAAAATTTTCTTTTTTTAACCCATTTTTCAACTTTTTAGAGAGAGCGAGACCAGCGAGAGTGAAACTAGCGAAACGATATTCACCAAAAGCCAAAATACACGCCAAATTTCGAGAAATTTGGGCATTCTGTCACTTTTCCCGTCAACTCCTTCATTTCCTACAAAAAATCGGGTCGCATACAAAAACTTTTTGTTTTCTGATTCCAGACATTTGCTACACATATTAGATCTCCTCTACCTGAAAATTTTGGATTTTATTTTCTGTTTTTTATTGCCAACTATTCGAAAACCTAAATTTCCACAAAGCAGCATTTCAAAAAAGTTTTTTATAGGTTTATTTCTAAAAAATCAGGTCGAATAGGATGAGTTTTACCACAAATGATACTGTAAAAAAAAAATGAACTCTAGTGAATAAGATGGTCTCAGGGGATAAGATGATGTGGTTTGAGTGTTGAGGAAGATGATTTTTAAGAGTATTCACGTCGTTTCACCATGTGGGACCCATCTCTGAAATTCTAAAAAGTTGAAAAAAGGTTACAAAAAAAGTTAAAAAAAAAAATGTTAGTTTTGTCCAATAAAAAAGTCTGTGGGTTAGAAATAACAAATTAAAAAAATACAACCTTTTATGTAAGTATACTAAATTAAACTATAAAATAAAAATGTAAAGAAATAGTACCTTTTATGTCAGTATTGATTGCAATCCTAATATTTGGTTAGCCGATGGATCGAAAAAGTGACTGCCAACAACCTCTACTTTAAAACCGCCTACTCCTTAGGTTCGAGTAGCTTCGGTCATTTGGCTCAAACTTTTCTGATGGATTACTTTGCTCATCTATGACAGTACTTGGTCTCATACCATTTTAATTATATTATAATATGACACGTGTTTGTTTATATCAATAATATTTTTAAAATAAAAATAAAAGAAAATAAAAGGGGTGGCATTTCAATTTCAATCCACTGAAAAAACCAAACATTTTTTGTTTTCCTCTTATCCCAAAGGTATGGTATTATCTAGGTAACGTCACATATGGGTCTTCTATACAAAATTAGAATAAAAAAGTCCTGAAAACTATTTTCTTTTAAAAAGAGGTTAATTTTTTTTTTTTTAAAAAAAACTATATTCGGTTATTAATGAAAATTTCTTATAGGACAAATTAATTTTATTGTTCTTATCACATTAAAGATTAATTTTAGAGAAGAAAATATTTTTATATATCATATCATGTATTTTCTTCAGATTTTTTTTTTAGATAGTTAAATATTATCTTAAAACTTTAAATTAAAATTAAAAATTTGACATTTTCACGTGCAATGCACGTGGTGGTCTCTCCAAAACTTGTTGTATGTAATGAATGATAAGTGGTAAGATTTATTTCATCAAGAAGAAAAAGAAAAAAAAAAAAAAAGAAAGAAGTAAGATTTAATCCTCCAATATTGTGTGGTTGGTGTTTGCTTTTTTCAAGAAGCAAAGGCTTGAAGTCTTGAGATCCAAAAAAAGCAAAGGCAACCCCCAGTGGCCCATCCCATTCCTAAACCATTCAGATTCAGCACACCCTTCGCCGCTCCCTGCCGCAACTTTTCCATCATTCCCATAACCTTCTTTCTCTCTGTGGAATCTTAATTCTTTGTGGCGCCATTAATGCACCATTCCTATTCCTCATAGCAATTTCTCAACAACCAGATAACGCCCCTATGAACTGGGCGGCCTAAGAGCTTGTGAAACAATCAGGATCTCATTGGTTTCTTAGAATTTCTCTAACACAAACTCTTACTACACTACCCATTTCTTCCCTTTTAGGGCTTGTTTTCTGTTCCTCTGGTGATTCCATTGTCTGGGTGCATTGTCTTTCCGATGCTCCTTTGATTTGTAGCTTCGTTTTTCACAAATTTAGCAATATCTCATTGAAACCCAAGCGGAGTTCATTTAATTTGTTCATTTGATGAGTTGGGTCTCCCCTTCGTGTGACGAATCTTTCCTTCTACCCCTGATCTGATCTGATCTGGGTGTGGACGGTTTTTGGAGTTGGGTTTCTTCAATTGAACTTGTTGTTGCTTGTTTATTGTTTTTTCCCCTTCTCTTTGGGATTTGGGATTTTGTTAAATCCATCAATGGACGCTTCAGGTGAAGAGCTTTCGGATTTGGAGGTCGAGAATGGAGTGAAAGATTGCGGGTTTGAGGATGAACCTGAAACTATTGCTATAATGGATGCTGTGAAAGTTTTGTTGCAGGGTCTAGGGGAAGATATCAACAGAGAGGGCATCAAAAAGACCCCTCTCCGTGTGGCCAAGGCTCTTAGAGAAGGAACAAGAGGTGAGAGTTGCCTTATTTCATTCTCTTTATTTTAGCTGAGTAAGCCGCAGAGAGGCTATAGTTTATAAAGACTTGCCACTATTGATTGTGCATGTGTGGTTAGGTGAGTTTTGTCTGTTATTTCTTAGTTTCTATTTCAAACCATTCATCCTGCTCACTTTCTTAGCTGCGTTTTTAAGAGATTTTAGTACCATCTGTTTGCTGTTCTTGTACGTGGCTCATGATATGACAAGTAAATTATTCGGAATAATTAAGTATAGTTATTGTTTGGAAGTCTTTCAAAATATTTAAATGGAAGTATATATTTCTAACTGCTCTCTAGCTTTTATTAGTTCTTAATAATTGTCTTTAGAAACTATTCTTCACAGCTAACTGCCAAACTGTCTTTTAAGATTCCAAAAACTTGAGATAGATGAAAATTCTTACATCATGCTTACGAATTTTATTTGTAAGTTGTAACGAAAGTATGTCACAGTTAGAGTTTCTTCTGATTTCTGGCTTCTATTTTCGTTTTTCAACAATTTTTTCTTACCCCACAACTCTTTTCATTTACTTCTATTATTTATTCCTGTCCAAACCTCCACCCCCCACCTTTCCCATCTTCCCGATCTTCCAGTTTCTTAAAACATTGAGAAAAAGATTTGTCGTGTTGAAATGTTTCTGGAAAAAGAACCTTCCTATGGTATTGTGTATGTATTGATACTGGAAAACAGAACATGAATTCCTTTACCACCTCCTATTGCCATAAGACACGAATCAAGTTTCCAGCCATCTTGCTCTTATTTTGTTGTTTCTTCTAATGTTAAAAGAACTATCTAGCATTTGCCAATTACATTGGAAGTCTAAGCCAAATATGTAGAATAGAATCACAAAGTTTTTAATAAATTACTTCTACAAACTTGAAATTTTATAATTTGGATGATGATATTGACTAGGTCTCTTGTATTTGTACATAGATGGACATGAGAACTGCAGGGCTCTTCACAATGCATAGGGTATTTCAGAATTTGTTCTGAGATTATGAATATATTGTGTTTTGAGAATTAAGAGCATTGTTTCCTTATTTTGGCTCTCTTTTACTGCATTGAATCTGTTCATGCTATGTGTGACTTGAAATATAACACCTGGATGTTTTCATAAATTGAGTTTTGGTTCTAAAGACTGTAGACTCGGGTAATCCTAGTAAAAAATTTTAAAAAATAAAACAAAAGGAAATAGAAGGGAAAGAAGATAGGATGAAGAAATTGTCTGGAAGAATAGGAAATTGAAAAAAACTGATAAAGTTTCAATATACATTATTGCTCTGGTGAAAATGAACAGTGTCATCTCTTCAATTATGTACTCCATTTTATTTCAGGCTATGGACAGACAGCGAATGACATTATTCAAAGTGCTTTATTTCCTGAAGATGGACTGCATAATGGTGTTGGTCAGGCTGGAGGTGCAGGTGGGATTGTGATTGTTCGAGACATCGACTTCTTCTCATATTGTGAGTCATGTCTGCTTCCATTTCAAGTGAAATGTCATGTGGGCTATGTTCCATCTGGTCAACGAGTTGTAGGGCTGAGCAAACTCTCTCGAGTGGCAGATGTGTTTGCAAAGCGACTTCAAAAGCCTCAGCGTCTGGCTGATCAGATTTGTTCAGCTCTGCACCATGGTATCAAGCCAGGAGGTGTTGCTGTTGTACTTCATTGTTTGCACACTCACTTCCCCAGCTTGGAGTCATTCTTTCTTGACTCGAAATCCCCTGGATGGGTCAAAGTGCAGGTTCAATCTGGTTCAGGAGCTTTCGAAAGCCAAGATGCTGATGTCTGGATGGACTTCTTCAGTCTTTTAAAATTTAGAGGCACACATCTGAGCAAAGCTGGTGATTCAAATGCACAACATTGGTGCCCATCTCATTTTCCTTCAGCTTCTAAATTCTCTACCAAACCCGAATCATTAAATCTAAGAATGACCAATGCAGTGACATCAATTTTGAGGTCGTTAGGTGAAGACCCGTCAAGGAAAGAGCTTCTTGGAACACCTGGTCACTTTGTGAACTGGCTAATGAACTTCCAAAACTGCAATGTGGAAATGAAGATGGATATGAAGAAGCTCAATGGCTTTGCTAATGGTAGAACTCATTTCGAACACAATGAGAATAGTAACCTCTCCGAGAAGCAGATTCAATCAGAGACAAATTTCTTGTTCTGGTCTCAATGTGAGCACCATTTACTTCCCTTCTATGGCGTCGTGCATATAGGATTTTTAAGAGATGATGGACTCACTCCCCTTGAGAAATCGCTTCTAAACTCAATAATACATTTTTATGGTTTCAAGCTTCAAGTTCAGGAAAGAATGACCAGGCAGATAGCAGAGACGGTTTCATCATTATTAGGAACAGACGTGGTAGTCGTTGTGGAGGGAAGTCATACCTGTATGATCTCAAGAGGAATCGAGAAATTCGGTAGCACAACAGCTACAATTGCTGCACTTGGTCGGTTTTCATCAGATGCAGCTGCAAGATCCATGTTCTTGCAGAGCATTCCACAAACTACCATTGGAGAACTGTAAGGTCAAAAGCTTATGAACTACCCCCTTCGCGTTTTTCGGGACGTTCTTAGTCGTTGCACCAATATTGTCTGCTTCCTCCCGAAACCTTTTCACAATAATCTCTTGGGTCGTGCCAAAGCGTTAAAAAGTCATATATAAGTTTTGCTCAATTTGATTAGTAACTACATATACACAACTGGCTGGCAGGGTATATTTTGTGGGTCATTATCCCATTCATAGTCTATTTAGTTGTTTTAGACCAAAGGGATCCGAAAGGGATACCCATTTATACTTTATTTTGTTGGTTAGGAGCCCAGGAGTTCTAGCTTTCAACAGTTTTCATGGCCAATTTTGGTGCATTTTCATTACTAGGATGTATATCAATGAAACCTATATGTATTGGAGTCCACAATATATTTCTATCAATTCCTCACTTTTTGGGTCAATTCTTGCTTCCTGTGGTAAATGTTGCTTTTTAATAGTCTTGAATGTTGCACTGCTTTAAACTATTCTTTTAGAAAATATGCTGTTGAAACTTCTAGCTTTTTTGGTTAAATTATCAATTTAAAAAGCTTTCACTTATATTAGAAGATTTTTAAAATTTGTTTTGCAAGTTTATTAACAGGATTATTTAGGCTTCCTTAATTATTTCAATCCTTGGTTTTTAAAAATTAAACTTATTCTCACATTTTTATATAATGATTTGTATTTTTTTTTTTTTAAGTACAAGTGACCAATGTTTAATCAAATTCTAAAAACAAAAACAAGTTTTTAATACCTATTTTTTTTTAGTTTTTAAAAGTTGGTTTGTTTTTGAAAACATGGTAAAAAGTAGATAAAAAATGCAAAAAATTCAGAGATGGTATGAGTGTTTGTAGGCTTAATTTTACCAAATGGGGCCTTAAATATCAACATGGCACGTAGATTGTGAGAATGCTCGTGATGTGGATATACAACAAGTTCGTAATCTTTAAAGTTTAAGAAATTTGGAAAAGACAAATTTAAAATGAAAAAACAACCCTTATCTATTCTAATTGAACTCTTTAGACAGAAAATGACTCCTCCGTGTGAGAGTGAAATAATGTTTTAAGGGTATGTTTATAAATAATTTTAAAATAGTTAAAAATTATTATGATTAACTATTCAAAATCATATTAATACATGGTTTTATATTTTCAAATGTAATTCTCATATGACCGAAATTGAGAGTTGGAATCATCATGACCATGTTTCATAGTAATTTTAAATTACAAAAGTGATTTTAGTCCTTTATATATCTTAGACCCATGATTAAAACTAGAATTCATAATCTGGATTAAACCTCTAATGAGTCTAGCATTCTTTTGCAACTTGACAACATTATTATTACTTGCCTTAAACTACTTATTATTTCTAATTGTTTCTAAGAGTGAAAATTATTCCTAAAACAAGAAAATGTGCATCTTATTGGTATAAGTAATAGTTGTCAATTCTTTCAAGTCTTTCTTAATCATACCTTTGTATCCACTAGATTCCTTTCCTTTTGGTATGGTATGGATTCATTCGTGTATCCCTCCTCTGCTCGAGCATTACACTCTCAAACGTAGTTTAACATGCCTTAAGCATCAAAATTGAGTTGGAATCATTAAAAACATGTTTCATAGTTTGCAATAGTATGTTTAGTATAATTACAAATACATTTCCTATGGGTTATCAGAATGTTAAGACCAGAACAAGATTTTGAGATGAAGAAGTGGGAATAGAAGATCGGTTACCTAAATTTCTAGCATCATTCGTTGGGGCATTAGATTGGTTTCATGACACGTTGCCTCCTTGATCTTTGGTTCTCTTGATTGAATGCCCTTCTAATATAAATCTGAAGCTCATAATTGCAATCAACGAGATCTTTTTAAAGGGTTTCTCCCCTGAAATTGAATTTTCCATATTCAACATTAACAGGCTATTACGCTTAAGATAGAACGATAGCTCGAGCAACATCAACTAAATGCACGTTTTTGTGTTCGACAATGCTATTTTGTTGGGGTGTATCTCACAAGTAGACTGATGAGAAATTTCCTTATCTTCAAAAAAATCATCTAAAAATTCATTGAAGTATTGTGTCCGTTATCATAACGTAGAATGCTAACTTTAGTTTGCAATTGAGTCACTCATGTCGTAAAAACAAGCAAAGGTATCTTTAATCTCAGATCTTTTTGTAAATAAATAAACCAAAGTTACTCGAGTATGGTCATCAATAAATGTAATAAACCAACAATTTTTTCACACTATGTCAAAACTTTAGACAGACCCTAAACATCACTATAGACTAAGTAAAATGGTTTGGAAGCCTTATAACTCAATTTTTTTTTTGCAATATATATATACTACTTTCACATGAAAAATTGAAGCATCAATCCCTTTAAATAAATTTGGGAATAGAAACTTCAAATGGAAAAAATTGGTGTGTCCTAGCCTAAGAAAGAGGAAGAACTAACACAACGCAAGCGCCATGTGAACATTTTTTTTTCTATCACTAGTTGAAGATTCATCAAAATAGTAAAGACCATCAAGTAGAATAGCACCTCCAATCATCTCTCTTGAATCCTAATCCTGAAACAAACAATGAGCTTAAAAAAAATGATGTGGCAATTAGCATCTTTAGAGAATTTACTAACAAATAATAAATTATAGGCTAATTTTGAAACATGAAGAATAGAGTGTAGTATAATTTTTTCTAATAGACGAATAGTTCATTTCTTGCAATAGAATTGAAACTACCATCGGGAATTCAATTTTTTTCCATGCAATACAAGGGAGAATAAGAGTCAAATAATCGAGATGTATTTATTAGTCATATGGTCTGAAGCTTCAAAATCTATAATCCACAGAGATAAATTAAGACAAGAAAAAGCTTGAGGAAAGTTACCTATGTGTGTCAAGGAAACACTTAGATTACCCAATGATGCACTGATCTTTAGTAGCTTCAAGAGTTTATCAACTTGCTCTACTGAATGGGTTGGAGTCAACACTATTAGCAATGGAAAGATAGGCTGATTGTTACTCTTATCACTTGGTTATTTCTCTTCCAGTTTGCAGGCTTCCCATGAATTTTCCGAAAGGTCTCACAAAGGGATTTGTTAAATTGTTTGCACCATACCCGAGGTTTATTTGATGAGGTAGAAGCTTTATGGTAGTGGCTTCAACCACCATAGCCGTAGTCTCAAATGAGTATGTACTTTTCTTGTCAAGCATAGCATTTCAACAACTCTCTTGCGAGCAAACCTTAGAGAAAACTTCAATAATTGACAAGAGATTTTTTTTTTTTTTTTTTAATACTTGTGACTACTTCTAACCTCATCAA
Source organism: Citrullus mucosospermus (assembly GCA_030954485.1). Taxonomy (NCBI): domain Eukaryota; kingdom Viridiplantae; phylum Streptophyta; class Magnoliopsida; order Cucurbitales; family Cucurbitaceae; genus Citrullus; species Citrullus mucosospermus. Next base: position 7,859,641 of record CM062063.1, on the reverse strand, counting down.
ACTCATCATTGAGGTTAGTTGATCCTTTGTTGACTCTCATTCATAACTTTCAAAGAGATATGAGTCTTGCCAAATTTTTGTCAACTTGTAAAAATAGTGTACTTGGATCTCTTCCTTGTCGAACATCACCTAGTTTGAGATTCAACTCAAGTACTCATGATTGATTGTCTAGATCGAGATACATTTGGTTAATATTGCCTCATAAGCCCTTCCTCAATCATAGAATTGACCGACTATGTCATGACTGTAGAGTTTTCTGCATCCAAGTAGCAAACAATGTATCATTCTTGGCAAGGGATTTTTTGTCTCCGATCTTCATTTGTCCACAAATATACATCGGAACACTTCGAAGCCAATGAAGGAAGTTATCCCATTAAGTCGGATCATGGTAATTTGAACGTTTGAAATCTGACGATTGTTAAAAGTTTTGGCCATTGGATGACTTGCCGTCTGACGTGCTACTAGAACTTAACAAAAACACACCAACAAAAATATAGGCTAAATACACACCAAAAAGGGAGAAAAAACAACAGCCTCAGCGGAGGAGGAACTCAATCGACAACCACTGTACTGACGAACAAGGTGGTCAGTCGTGAAACTTAGAAGCTGATCCTAGGGAGGTGAGAAACTCCAATCGGTGGCGGCAATAGAGGTGTCGCTGGCGAATGGGTGCAGTGGTTGAGTAAATCTGAGGTGAATCACGAGAATCGTCCAATCATCATTGGGTAAGTCGAAAAACAGAGTTGGAAGTCCAACGTTCAAAGGTGGAAGTGGTAGCTTGATCGAAAACAACCGAGGACGTCGACGACAGCGGCAGCGACCGAAGCTGAAGTGGTGGTGGTTAAAGGTTGCGGCTAAGGTTTTTCTAGAAAATTGGAATGTTGTGAATAATTCCTCACTTATTTTTTCAGAAGTACAAAGCTGTAACTTAAATGGAAAACAATCCTACAAAAAGAATCCCACAAACATAATTACATTATAATTACAGCTAATAAAATCAAGTATTAACTATCAAGGCATAATCAACAGGCGAGTGAACTTAAATTTTCGTTTCATATGTGTTTTGTGCCACTGCAGACTCTACCTCATATATCCACACAATCATCACAATATGGACAGAAATATCCAATTGAAACGAAAAGAATTTCAGCACTGTCCCACGCTGTACAATCAGTAAACAATATCATTTACCCACCTATTGTTTAGTAGTTGTTGCCACGTTATGTCATCAAACTCTATACACTAACAAAAGAAGATTCTGAAGTCCAAGACACTGTTCCTTCATTACTCGAGCCACAAATGCCTAATCTCATGCCAAACTATCTCCAATGCGTTCTTCGGCTCCTGTTGCTCGAGACGATGATGAATGTACATCTGATACAGACAAGCTGAGATGACAACAATCACCATAATAGCTAGAAAGTAGATATCTGCTGCTGATACGGAGGACATATGACCCTGCAAGAAATCGATTTTGATTAGTGATCCCATGGTGAAGTAAAAATATTGAACTGTTTGATACACGTGCATACTCTGATATTCAAAATGAACTAAATGAGAGAGGAGGAAAAAGAAAATCAATCCCAATGATGTTTAACATGTGGGCCAGTTTTTATGCTGCTTACACCAAATACCTAGCAGATGATTTTGTCAAGCTGCAAAATAGTGGAGAAATGAAGCGAAAGGACAACACAGAAAATAAAACTCATAACTTAACCTATTCTAAATAGATTCCACCATTTGTAGGGATGTGGCAAAATAAACAAGGGCCTAACAGGTGAACTATCCAAAATTACAGAAATAACATTACAGAAATTCAACACCAAATTGAATCATCACTAAAACCAAACGTATAAGATTAGGGGGAAAAAATTGACCTTTATGCCGGAGCCTAGTAAGATAAATCTTGAAAATCTTTTACCATAGCTAAAGAACAAAAACGAGCCTACAATTTCAGTGCGGGTGGTTATTCAAAATTGAAGTGTGGAAGAGATGCAGGGTGGAAAAGTTTTTCTATATTAATGTAAAAAATGATGCAGAAGGCGTTAAACAACCAGCAAGCGTTTTCCAACTCAGCCGGTCAGAAACAACTTCTTCCAAAACTTAGAAAAGCCCCGACTTCCTATGTACCACCACATAACAACTATCATATTGTCACTAAATGCTTTTAAAGACGGCAGTTCCAAAATGTGATTCCAAACCCTTTAAAATTTAAGAAAATATTGTCCTTAGGAAGGCGAGATGGGTGTTGAAAGAAGAAATTCAACTCACTTTAACCTCAAGACTCATTTGGTTTCTCCAATTATCAAGTGGGCCTATAGGAATGAAAATACAAGACTGTTGACCTCTAAAAGGTTCCACAGAAACAGAGCAAAAATGACCATGAGACTTCGAGAACAGTTAGGTCGAATAATTGGAAACGGCAATTGCCTCTGTCTGTGCTTTTACCAAAGAGTAAACCAGTAAAAGACAATCTCTCAAACACACAAAAACCCAGCTCCAGCAATAAAGCCCACTTATTCCTCCCTCCCTCTTCAACTGTCTCAAAAACCACTTTTCCTCAAGAATCAAGCAATACTCATTGTCTTTCAGTAACTGCATGAGAATGGCGGTCCTAGTGCCTGTGACGTTTGGGCCTTTGCTCATCCTCGGACAAGGAATATTTCCAATTCAATAAAAAAAATTAAAAAAAAAAAAAAAAAAAACCCAGTTAAGAAGGTAGCATATGTCCCAATCCATAACAAGAGAACTAAAATGAGGAAAAGCATGTGTAGATATCGTGAGAGGAAGAAAGAAACCTTGATCACTGTCGAGCCCTTAGGAGGAAGGTTGTTATCAGCATGCTCCAGACAGTAATGTAACATATCAGTTATTGTCAACTCTGTGACTGGATCATACCTATCTGCTAGCACAATGGAATACCGTTATTTGTTATCATTGATAAAGAAAAATTTCAAAAGGATTCCAATTCCATTCCATTGATATCAAAAGAAGTTCTCAAAAGCAAGAGGAAGCGGGATAATAGTGAAGTGATTGAATAAATGTATGAATCAAATTTAACATGGATAATGGACACAATATTATGATACCTGGGATGTCAAATATTTGTTTTGCCGACGGAATACCTAACAAATTGCCTAAATGACCACGTACACGAACACGGTCCGCGAAGGAAAGTAGATCTCCATGAGTTAAAACAACAACTGGTTTATCATCTGTGAGAAGAAGGAGAATAATTATCCCTTCTCACTAGCATGGCAACGGGAAAAGAAAAAGACAGAATGAAGGGGGAAAAGGAAAAGATAAGACATACAACATGCAACCATCGTGAAATGTGTGAAAAATACCAAATTTTACACAGCAAAAATCATCTGGTTCTTGCGTTTCAAATATGCAGTATGGATGTATACATATTGATAGGCCACAATAGCTTCCCGAATACAAATTCTCATTACTTGTATGTTAAGCCAAGTTGGACATATGGAAGTTAGAGTCATACAACAGTAATTAGTCCAAAGAGAGAGAAAAAAAGGTATATTTAGAGTAATATATCAATTTTCACTAAATGCTAAACGTAAGTACTTCATCCCATTCCTACTTGATTGACAGCATTGACCACCGACCATTTTCACAATAAGCAAATACAATAGAATTTCCCAAAATTTTTTGAGATCAAGATAGGCTCATCAATCATCACATTGATAAAAATCAGTAACTTAAACATAAATATATTCTCCAAATTCAGAATATTCAGATAAAGGAATCATCATAATTTAACACAACATAAAAAACCAAATGGTAAATATGCTGTTTTATTTTATGATAAAATAATCACAAGCTGTCCTTAGAAACGTGAATCTTTATAAGGATATCATCCAGTTACTCTTGTCAACATGATATTATAACTTATTATGAGTGGGATAATTTCACCTCCATATGATAAATAAGGGCAATTGAATGCAGTCTTTATCACTCTGTCATAATCCTTCTGTTTATCATCACCATCTATTGATTGAAGAACTGAAAGCCCATCTACGACAAATATGACAAAATTGATCATTCTGATCACCCTAGAACGAGGGAAGTTTTGGCGAGCTTTACATCTCATTCTATTTATTAAACTTGAAGCATCAGATTTCCTGGGAAGTTATTTACAGAAATGAATGAATTTAGTGAGGACTGAATTTAAAACCGATGGCAGAAGAAAAGGGGTTTCAACGTTAAAACTTCGACCTGGTGATAAGTTCCCCATGGCGAACACCCTTGCTCATCCATTGTTTCAACATTTCAATGTTATCAGATGGATCATCAGACAGACCACGTGTGTCATATAAACAAAAAGAATTTGACTTCCGGAGGATCATATATTCATGAAGGAAGAAGGTTCCATCTTCACCAGATGAATTACCTATATCCAAAAGATATTACAAATTTTAAGTTCAAATAGGTGACTACTATTTTCATATAGAGAGAACACCTCAAATGAATTTAGAGAAATACATGAAACTTGTGCTCTTTCTGGGCTAAAATGGTCCTCCTCAAACACCTTGGAGATCCTATTTATAAGACTACTTTTACCCGATCCTTTTGGACCAATCAATATAAGTGACGTTGTTTGTGGGATATCGTAGTCGGATAGTTTCATTCCACCTACCTGCTCAATCCATGCTCCAGGAGAATAGCTGACAAATAAAGGCTAGCATGTCACTATGAGCAAAGTGTAGCAGCAGTCTTGAAAATTATAAGTATAGCACTCATTAACTGTCATCAATTTAATTAGTTCATCCACAACTCAGACATTCACCACATTTTCAGGATTACGAGGGAAACTAAACTTCTTTCTCCTTCAAGAGATGTTAGACCTTTATCCTAACGCAAGTACAGGAAAGGACCATTAGGAAGCTCTCTTAATAACTTTCACATAGCTTCAACATTTTCCGAATTTATGCTTCACAATTTTTTCGTTCCCAGGTAATCTGAATGCACAAAAACAATAGTGGTAAGAGTTCAAAACCTGTTTTTTTTCAGCAGGTTCTCACAACCTTTAGCACATTCCTCAACAGTCAATCCCCAGAAACAAAATAAAACTATTGCTAATTTAAACATATCTGGATATAGTTGAGCTGAAAATTATTAGAGATACCTCAAAATTTTTCTCTTAGCCTGGTCCAACTTCTCACTACGAACCCGCAATTGATCATAGCTCTCCAAGATCTCTCTATGTACACTATTCATCCTCCTCCGATAGATTTCCACATTCAAAGCAGACGAAGAATATTGAGACTCAATCTCATCAAAGTCTCCGATGGCCAATTCATTATCCACATCCAGTTGATCATCCTTAGTTTGCATGCTGAAGTTATTGTTACCCCTTTCTCATCAAGAACAATACCCAAAATAAGCAACGCCATAAAACTAATAGGGTTTTAAACTGGAAAATGAATGATTGAGAGACTATGAAACAGAGCAAAGAAACCGTATACCTGAGGAGAGTGGGCAGTTGAGTAGAAATTTGAGACTGATCATGCTCCAGAGAAGAATCCTCATCTGCAATTGGGATATAGAGTAAAATGGTATGGCAAAATTACTTGAGAAAGAAATTAAACTTGCTGCAGAGACTTGTTGGATGAAAAGAACAGAAAACTGAAAATACGAACAGAGATTACCGTGAGGAATGGAAGGAGTAAACAGAGGAAGTGTATCGCCGCCCATGGTTGCGCGGAAGCTTAGCCTGTGGGAGAATAGAGAAGAAAAGTGGGGGTGCGTTTTCTTGTGCGCTAAGATTTTTGACGTGCTTCGCTTACAGTTGCATCATTGTTATTCCCCAGGTGTAACCATCAAAAGGACTGCCCAAGATTATCAAGAATTAAATATCCAAGTTACACATCCAATCTATCTTAAGTCTTAACCTAACAAATACTAATAATATCCATAATTTATTTTGTGAAAAAAATACTTAAATCATTAGTAAAATTATTGAAATTATTTATAAATAATATCAAAATATCACACACAATCTACAATAAAGCACGATAGATGGTAACAGTCTAATATCACACACAGTCTACGATAGAGCACGATAGATGGTAATAGACTATAATTATTGAAATTATTTATAAATAATAGCAAAATATCACACACAATCTACGATAGAACACAGATAGTCTGTTGGGGTCTATTGCGGATAAGCAGTAAATTTTTGCTATATTTATAAATATTTTGGTTCATTTTGTTACGTTTAAAATAGCCCTAATTATTAATCTAAATATTTATTATAAATTTTTTAACTTACAAAAATATCTATTGATATCCATATACGGTAAAATTAAAATCTCAATATCGATATCAACATCGATATTTTAATTCTTGTTTATCAATAATTTGACTTTGATTTTGAATTTCATTGTCCACGAAAATGTCAAGATCTCAATTTTAAGAATGAAAAATATAAAAAATATCAACGTAAATGGAAAGCATATTGAAACATAGAATTCAAGAAATATATTTAAATAAATAAATAAATATTTTATGATTTATATATAAATTTTTTAGGACAATAATGATAGGGAAGAGATCAAACCTTTGACGTTAGGGGTTGGAATGCATGTCATGTACTATTGAAAAAATATTTAAATCATTTCCACATTAAAATAAATTTTGTTGCTTGATTTTTATGTTTAATGACCTTTCTACCACTTAATTAAAATGTTGATTCACTTCTCATGTCAATGTCAAACTTACAAAAATGTCGACATGTTAACGAAAATTAAATACAATGGTATCCCAACCACCCTTTAATGTTTTTTTTTTAAAAAAATAAATTTTCAATGTACCAATTTTGGTCTCTATACTTTGAGATTTGTTCAAATTAATTAATTTACGTACTTTCAAACATGTAATTTTAGTAACTCTTAAATTTAATCATTTAAAATTAATTTAATAAATATTAATTAAATAATTATAATCATTTTTATTAAAAAAATACACTAGGTAAATATATTTCTATTTTTTATATTATATATATATAAATTAAATCAACAATAAACTAATAGTAAGGATTAAATTAAAAAATTTGAAACTACATATCCTAAAATTAGATATTGAAACATGAAAATTAAAATTGAATAAATTTAAGATATAAAGATGAAAATGATATTTTGATCAAGTATCAATTGGTCTCTGAAGTTTTTACATTTATGGTAAATTATAAGTACACTCCAAAAAGATTGAGCTTCTTTTGCCTACTTGGTTCCCACGCTTCCAAAACACTATAATGAATTAGATTGTGATGTCGTAAGAATAAAAGGTTGTGCATGTACCATGTCGGATGGAGAAAAAAAAATGCATGAAAAAGAAAAATGAATCTATAATGTTTGTTTAATATGCTCCTTTAAATCTTGAATTTTATATCTAATATGTTTATCAACTTTCAATTTAGTCTTTGATAAATGCAAAGTTTTTAAAAATAATTGTAATATTAGAAATAAATTTAAGTTTCATATCTAAAGTAGTCTTAAATTTTTAATTTTGTTCTAATAAATTCATAATTCTTTTTTTTTTAATTAAAAATTCAAAGACTAAATTTGTAGTTTTGAAAACTTAAAAATTAAATGAAAATAAAGCTCAAACTTGTTTTAAATGCTAAAACTGCTGGAAGTATTTACAAATATAGCAAAATTTATTTTCTATCAACCATAGATCATGATAGGCCTAGATAAACATCTATCATTTTAGTGACTAATAGATGTCTATCTGGGTCTATAACTAATTGAAAGTAAAATTTGACTTAATATTAGTTTGAACCTTTTACTTTTTTATTTTTATTCTTTACTTTGGTTTATTTAATCTATATATTTTCAAAACGTCCTCTGTTTTGGGCTCTATAACTTTAAACTTTGGGAAAAACGTAAACGAGAGTGCACAATTTTTGTAATAGAATGAAGGTATAGAGATGATGAATTGGAGGAGGATGCGCAAATGGGTTGTTCTAATTCACCATAAATCAAGACCAATCACTTTCCTACAAAAAAAAAAAAAAAAAAAAAAAAAAAAAATCAAATAGTTCATGAATTTTCCCATGATCTCAAGCTCTATTTTTAGCTCAAAGTATATCCAAACATATTGAAGGGTCTTTTAGCTTAATCATTATTATTTTGCAACATTGAAGTTACGAGAATGCAATTTTTTTTCCACATGCTTAGGAATAGTAGCTAGAAGTGGATGTTTAAAAAATATAACGAGAATTGTCATATCATAAAAAAGAAGTTGTATTGTGGAGGAAGAGTAAGTGATGGTAGAGGAGGAAACAAATAAGGAAGACGAAACCGATAGAAAGTGTATGGAGTGTTGTAAAAACCCTAGTTTTGCACAAAATGATAAGCAAATAAGGGATTTTATTTCAGGACATTTTGGATTTTTATATTAGCTATTGGTGCAACCAGTCCTATTCTTTAACTAAATTTATTGGTGTTTAAATGATATATTCTTATTTATTTTTATGTGATATCATGTATATTTTATTAATTAGTACATTTATTAAGGGTACTTGCAACAAGAGCAAAACAAAATACATAAAATAGGCTCATATAGCCCACACGTTTGTTGTTGGTAGAAATGTCAAAAAGAAAGCCCTCCACATATAAACATGTAAAATGTCGTAAATACCCTCACTATGATATACACATGGTATACTTGATACACTATTGATATACATTTGATACACTTTACTGATATTCTTGTTATACTTGCCAATCATGCACTCGTTTATACTACTAATGAACTTGATTTACTTGACTAATATACTTGATATACTTGATAATGATGTAATTGACTGATAAACTGCTAATAAATTTGTTAATCATTCACTCGTTTATACTGCTGATAAATTTGATACACTTAATTGATGTACTTGATAAAAATACATTTGACTGATATACTTGATAAAGATACACTTGACTAATATACTACTGATAAAACTTGGTAATGATGCGCTCTTTTATAATGTTGATACATTTGGTTGCTATACTGTTGATACAATTGATTGATATACTGTTGATAAACTTGATTGATATATTGTTGATAAGGTTGATAATAATGCACTTGACTAATTTGATATACTTTATAATGATATACTTAGATTTACAAAAAAAAAAAAAAAAAAAAAGACATTCTTCTTCGCAAAAACATACTCCCTCACATCTTTCTTTCACCAACCAATACTCCTCCACACCATCTACGGCCGGCTACCGCTCCACCTCTACACCGCTTACCTCTACCCACTGTCGCACATCTAGTCACCGGTTACCGCTTTTCTCTCTCTTTCTATCTTTCTTTCCCCCAACATCTATCTTTCACCAATTAGACATCACTCCATGCTATTTGTCACCGCCCCACCACTCCACCTCTCCACTGCTTAACTCTGTTGACTGTCACACTTCCGATTGTCAGTTGCCACATTTATCGTATTTGCAATATCAAATATAAGTGACTCACTTATAAGTTAGTATATTCAAATTATCAGTCATGTAAGTTCCCATTATCTAGGGGTAACCAAAGAAAATTTTAAATTAGTTATTAAAAATATAGATATATTTTACATAAAACAAAAATTTTATGTTGTCTTACACGTGTGTTACATAATAAATAGATAGGTTAAGACGGAAATCCCGGCCTTCCAATTACCCCTATCCAATTGTCCACTTAATGGAACTAAAAATTAGAAATTAAAAAAATAAAGAAAAGAAAAAAGTCCACTTAAACGGCACTAAATCAAAAGAAGATTCGAAAGCTTCTAGTGTAACCTATACCACATTTTACTGGCTATGGTAAATGTGGACATTAGGGAGAAAGAAAATCAACATCTCATCAGAAATATAAACTAATAAGAGTTAAATTTCAAATTCTGTCCCATAACTTTTTTTGAGTTAGATTTATTTTCATTTTGACCAAAGTCCCACATTAACTAAAAAAAAGAGAAATTCATCAGATGTAAGTAAGGATAACCATCTCAATTAGTATGAAGTTTTTAGGGTGAGATCAAAAGTAAAATCACGAGTGTTTGTTTATATCCAAAGTGGACAATATCATATACCATTGTAAAAATATGTAGATTGTTTGTTGTTCTGATAATATTTTATAAATTTCTAAACTTTAAAAGTTGTGCACAAAATATTATTCTAGAATTCTATTGGACAACTTATGATATAGCAATTACATAAACAATGTTGATTACGAATTTCAGACGACATAATTCAAAAGCCACTTTAACTAGTGCAATCAATAATCCTCCACTTCTTAATGGCACTATGTGAAAAGAAGAGGAAGAAAGTTTTTGGTGCCACTTGTACGTACAAGATATTTTACAATAGAACAATTGGCTGTGTAATGTGAAATTTAATTTGGAGATTGTGTATAAATGGTGGTGTGTTATGGATGGATGGTATGTGCCCAAAAATCTGAAGCCAAAACTAAGGTAATATATGATGGGAAAGAAAGCAAGTGTGTTGGTTATGAGCCTACTGGTTCTAATAGGTTTGTCCAAACAAGATGCTTTCGACTATGTTCAAGTGGTGTATGAATGGCAGCCAGCCATTTGCAACCTTGGAAAGAGCTGCAAAATAGCACCAGAGAATAGGTTTGGTATTCATGGTGTATGGCCTAGCGGCTACTCCAAGGGCCAAATTGGACCTTGCTCTGGCCCTTCTTTTGACCCCCTCAAAGTAATTCTAAACATTAACTCAATTCTCTAGAAGTATATATATGTTTATTTGTCCATTTAAATTACACTTTTTAACCTCTTCTCAACTTGTTAAACATTCATTATTAATATTTTAAGTGTCTAGTTAACATCCAATAATCCAAAATCTACCTTTGATTTTTCAAGGATTTCCTCCTCCAAAATGGTGCACATGCATAATATTTTATGAGACACTAGTTTCATCTCAGAGTTTTAAAAAATGTATCATTTTAGTCCTTCAATTTTTAAGAATAAATTTAAAAATTTTCTCAAATAATTTTTATTATTATTTTAAATAATTATATGACATCTTGAATTAGAAAGATCATTTTAAAAATTAAAAAAAAAATTATCACTACTCTTTAAAATTACTTTAAAAAATAATTTTCTAAATATCATATAATTATTTAAAATAATTAAAAATAATTACTTCAACAACCTTTTGAACCTATTCTTAAAATCTACATGAGTATTTGGTCCACGACTTCACAAGTTGGTGTTAAAAAACTCAATTCTGCCAACTTCAATGGTTAGTGTTTACTTAATAAGTTTACACATTTATTGAGGTAGCTCCATTTTTACCATTTTTTTTTTTTTTTGCACATTTATTAATGAACTTCAACAAAATAACTATGTACTCCAAAACATGTACTCCAAAACCAGACTTTCTAGCTCCAAAATATTAATTTCAAAATTTAGAGCTCAACTCAACACCTAAAATATCCTAAGTGACTAAAAAGGTTCATCTCTAAAACTTAAGAACCAAGTACACATATTTTTCGAAAAACTAAAAAGACATATTTTTCGAAAAACTAAAAAGATACATTTTTAAACTTAGAGACGAAACATATATACTTCACAGAAAAATACTTAAATGCTCCCTGGCTGCACTTATCTTTATGCAACCTAAGGTGACATTTTTTATTTTTTTTTAAAAAATGTTAAAAAAAAAAATGAGTATTATGTGCAGTGGAGGCTATATCTAACCATTACAACTTAGAAACTAGAAAGCTAATTTTCGCAAAAACAAACCTCCCTCTAACACAAGATTCTAAATTTACCTGTGGTTGGGTTATCTAGATCATCTCATTACAAGACCGGATGAGCGAATACTGGCAAGACCTGGAGAACGGGAACCCGATGGAAGCGTGGGCGATGAAGTGGGCGATCCACGGGACTTGCTCTGCGACCGTGTTTGATCAGTTCAAGTATTTCTGTTTGGGTTTGGACACCTACGGCCGCCATTCCATGTTGTCATTTTTAGTCCGTGGAGGTTTAGTTCCCAGCTCTACCAAGAATCTAGCCAAAACTAGCTTTATCAAAGCCATCGCGGACTTGACCTCGAAGAAGGGCGGCGTCATCTGCGCCGCTGATCAACGTGGCCGGACACAACTTCAGAAGGCGGTTTTATGTTATGCCAAAGATGGTGCTACTCTCGTCGATTGCCCAGATAATGTTAGTAGTTCTTGCCCTGATTACTTCTTGTGGCTTGCCTTGGGTGATTGAGTTATGTAATGGAAGCTTATATTGTAATTTATAACTACTTAATGAATAAAACTAGTCTTCTGCCCATGCTTACCTATGTATCTATATGAGGTAGAAGGGAAGCTTTGTGTTTATTTGCAACATGGTTACGCTTAAAAGCAGAGAAGATAATGGAAATTATATTTTGAGATATGTAGTCTATAAACATCTGAATAATTCAAATGTTTAGAACAAAAAGGATATTAATGAAAGGCATCGTTGAAAAAGATAGAAAGTTCAAGTGTATTTTCGTTAATTAATTTATCCAAATCAACTAAAGTTGTGTTCAACCGGAGTAGAAGTTAGGAAAAATATCAATTTAACACCCCTAAACTTTGGAAGTTATATTCTTTAAACTTTAATAATTTTATATCAATTTATACTTTAAATTTTTGTAAATATGTCAATTACTCATTCTATTATTGTTCTGTTTGGATAAATATAGTGTGATTGTGAGACAGTTTATTGACTTTCATAAATAAATCCATTTAGGCTCTCAGTTAAAAAAAAAAAAAAAATCTTTCATTTTATTAATCTAAGATTTGAAGAATTTACAAACGTTTAAGAATTGAACGCATAGATAATTTTCAAATGTAATAATCTTAATAAAAGGTTGTCTAAATTAATCGGTACATTTTATTAATTCATAATTTAAATTAATACAACTTCAAAGTCTAGTGTTTAAATTGAAATTTTCATTAAAAATTATCTCGAACTGAATTTAATTTCATCGTCCATTTTACAGTCATTGTTAATTGCTAAATACAAAGAAGAAGAAAAAAAAATGTCAATACTGTGAAGGACAAAGAAAACATCCATTTCACATATGATATATCCGTAAATTGAGAAACCTTTTCTGACTTATAAAAATATAAGTTGATATTAATATTTTTGTAGATATAGTCATAAAATTGAAATCTCAATATTGATATCGCTCTAACTATGAAAGTTAAATGTAAATTAGAGAAACTCCGCTGCATCTCTCTGGCTTGTGAAATCACTTGCTCTTCATTTAACCGTCAAGTAAATTTAAGAAACCTAAGGCTCGACAATAATTTTTCCAGTGGCATGGCCCTCAATGCTCCTAGCCCAACCCCTTTCTGCCTCACTCAAAGGATGCTTTGAGTCAATCACAGTCTTCAGCTTCCCTTCTTTCATTAACTTAACCAAATATTCCAAATCCTTTCCTTTAGGATTTAGTAGTAAAGGCACCAACTTTTTCTTTGAGAAACTCACCTTCTGAAGACCATAGGTCAACAATGTCCCAAATCCTGGAGTAATATCTATCACTTTCCCACAAGGACTCAAGTTAGGCTCGAACCTCGACCACGGTATCCCAGTTGCACAATGTACTACAATGTCGTATTTACGCTGTGACGGGCTGCTTAGAGCAGCACCGTCTGGTGTCTTGTAGTCAAGAACCTCATCTGCACCTAAGTTTCGAACGAGCTCGATGTTTCGAGCCCCACAAGTTGCTGTTACATGTGCATTTTGGAGCTTTGCCAGTTGAACAGCGTAGTGCCCCACTCCACCCGAGGCTGCGGTGACCAGAATGTTTGGTTGCTGACCGGGGACTACATCCAGATGTGTGAGAGCTTGGTGAGCAGTTAGACCGGCGACGGGTAAGCCTGCGGCTTCAGAAGCTGAGACTTCCGGCGGTCTATGGGCTGTTATGCTCTCTTTCACAACTGAAAACTCAGCCAACCCGCCTCCATTCTGTCATTGGTAAGTACAGAAGCTCTAGATTTAAATCTTATTTTAGTCCCTAAACTTTTTTTTAGTTTTTCAAATGCTCTGTTTTTGAACTTTTGATAACAGATCATTTCTCTAAATGTTAAATCTTTTTTTATTGATGCTTGAAACCATAGATTAGAACAGCAAGATGGTTAAAGATTATCATAGAACTCACAAAGGGGTTAATCATTGCTAACACTTTATCTCCAGCTTTGAATCTGTTTACTCCCACTCCTACAGCTACTACTTCTCCAGCCACATCAGTACCTAAAATTTAAAAAAGAAAATGTACATAAATCACCAATATTAATACTCGGGATATAAATCTCAAAGCGAAAAGGGGGAACATGCCATTATAAAAGCAATGTTTTTATGAACTTCTATAAGAAATGTTTTAAAATAAAATATTTCCATACAAACACAACTCAGAGGTTATAAGAATTTCAGAGATCATTACATAGGCTCTAAAAGAAGAAAATAGGAAATAGAAAGAACATGATTATTCGTGTTTACCAGGAATAAAAGGGAATTTGGCGGGAAGAAGTGGTCTTAACATTCCTTTCTGGACTTTCCAATCAAAAGGATTAATACTGGCTGCCTCTAATTTTACAACTACTTCATCCTTCTCTGCACTTGGAACTCCAACTTCCCTGTGCTGCACAACAAAAACAACACACTAATAAACAATGTTCCGTTTGTTAACCATTTCCTTTTGGATTTGAAGGAGGAAGAAGCAGAGAGAAGCGAAAAGGGAAATGTGAAGTGAAAATTAAAAACCTTTAAAGCAGCAGCTCCACCGCCATAAGCATCGTATTGAACTGCGTGCATGAAATTTTCAGCCATCGGTGGAGTTTCAAACTTCAAAGGCTATGGAATTGTGAAAGAAAGAAATGGTAACAGAGAAATTGTAAGATGGATAAATTGTGAGATGTGGGCTTTGGTTTGCCAACGTTACACACACGTGGAGGATTCTCCACCCCCAAATGAAATCAATATTCTAGTTTGTGAGAAATTGTGGACAGGAGGGCACAGGAGGGCACTGTATCTCTCCCTCGATTGAGTGTCATGTGACTACTTCTCTCTAGAAAAAATGTGTATTATATATATACAATCTTCTCATATTCCTAAATCTCTTACGGTCACTAATTGAAAATGATTATTGGAAGAGCATTTGAATGAGATGTTGATTCAGAAATGGAACTTACTAATCTAGAACGCATTCCTAGTTCGAGCAATGATTTAAGATTCGAAATTTGCATCGCCCAATCTTTTTACACTGCAGACATTCAATACACTCCCCATTTTGTGCATAGCAGTGGCGAAATTGAGTTTAGGGATAAAGCTTTATACGCAATGAGGATACAGCTTCGGCGGTGGGACGATTGTTTTCCCCACGCAATTTGGGTCGGCAGAAATACGTTTTAAACCACGCATCGGAATAAATAGCTTTTAAAGAAAACACGCGTTCGTTTAGGGCTTAAATCCCTTTTTCTTTTCAGACCCTTCGTTTTCTTCCTTCTCTCTGTGCTTCATATCGTGCGGCGGCGAGGGCGGCACTTGACTGTATTTCTCTCTAAACTCGGTGAGCTTTTTCATTCTTTGTAATTAAAATTTAATTTTGGAGAAGAATACGTTACGTTTTGGTTCTCTGTGGTTTTATTTTTACATATAATTTCTGATTTCGATACTGGATTGATTCTCTGTTTCATAGTCCAATTTCCTGTCATTCAAAGCATTGATTTCTTTGGTTTAAGAAATATGTTATTCACATCCACCAAATCTCTCAAGCAAATCATGAGCTATAGCTTTGTTTGAAGACTCCAGGATACTGTTACTAAGAATGAGAATGACCATTCTGGTCTTTTAGTGAATGAAAGGTGAAAACAAGGATGATCATCATTGCCATTTTTGCTTCAATGCTCTGTTTTTCATTTGCATCTTCTTTGTACATTCTTATCAGAAGAGGTTATTTGTGATTCTTGTGCAAGTGTGTGTGTAAATAGGTATATTTATAGTTGTTCGGTTTTTTCTCTTTTTTTCTTTTCTTTTTTCTTTTTATTTTTTATTTTTAATAGATTGAAATTGGACATTTATGTTTTCTTTTCTTGGCCTTTTTCTAAATAACAAAAATACCTACACTATAATAATTAGTCCTTTTTTCTAAGCAATAAATATACATGACACCATAATTATTAAAATATTAAAATGGATCTAATTTTATTTCTAGGAGTATATATATGACCTCCGACTTGATTCTGATTGGTTTTTTTTTCTTCTAATAAAAGATTGATCCAAACCAATAATTTTTTGTTTTTTCCAAATACAAACTCCAATTTTATACTAAAAAGCCTAACTCAAATCATACCAGTGGATTGGTTTGGTTTCGTTTTTCAATTTTTTAGAAGAATAAATTACACAAGGATTTAGGGTTTAAGTCAAAGACATCCCATTTTTGGTATAAAGATGACCCTTACATCTTTGTTACTTAATGACCCTAAACTTGGTGGTAAACTTGGTGGTAACTGGAAAATTGTGTAAATTGTAAAAAAAAAAAAAAAAAAAAAAAAAAAGAAAACGCCCCAATGGGACTCCAATAAGTTGGAGTCCTAGAAACTGACAAAATGGAGTTGATAAAAATACCCAGTACGATTGAGGTTGATTTATCCATCTAGGATGTCACATTATTTAGAGACAATGTTGACTCTAGTGTTGTTGAACGTCGAGAGACTGAAAAACAGTTGATCAAGACTGGATCATACCCAAACAACGATGATTTTGTAAACACCAAACTCGAGGATGTAAAGGCATTCAGGCATTTATTAAGGAGGGTTCAAGCTCAGTTTAACATTTAGATTATGATAATCAGAATGAGTGCTTCAGATACGAAGGCATCGGGTAATATTCTTCAATTGAGTGCTTCATATACGTTGAGATTCATTTTTTTCCATCTTTGTAAGATTCTAGAGGCATGGCACATCGAGGTCAGGAGCTGAACGCACGCTTGCTACTTCAAACGGATGACCCTCCGCCTATTGGTTCTTCCACTGAGCAAGGCATAACAAAGGCATCGGGTAATATTTATATCATATAGAAGCTTACCTTAATTATGTTATTTTCTTATCAAATTATTGAAATTTGTCCTTGTTTTAGGATCTAGATCACGCTTGAACGGGGCTCAAGAACTCAAGGAAAGCAGACAAGATGGAATACCCGAAATGTTGAATTGGACCGACGAGTCAATGCTCATGGCAGAATCAGGATTGAGATCGAAAAAAGAAGGGTAGAAAACCAGTATGTGGTAATGCTGCCAAATTTAGTAAAGCCATCAAGACCATAGTTCAAAGCACAATTCCATTGTGTTGTGAGGAATGGAAGGATGTATCTAAAGTAATAGGAGATCATGTCGTAGATCGATTGTTGGTAAGTTCAAGCTTTTTTCATGCACTTGGGTAATATTTAAATATATATATATATATATATATATGTGCTTATACATTTATTATTAACTATACAGTTACATTTTGAATTCGATATGACAAAAAAACATGTGAATAAGTACGTCGTACGGCAAGTTCAAAATACGTTCAAAGAATATAGAGCCTATTTACATAGGTACTACTGTGAGTTTGAGAACCCAGAGGAAGCCTGTGCACATCCACCTGAGAGGATAACGGATCCAGAAGATTGGAACCTTCTATGCAACAAATGGGAGACTCTTGAATTGAGGGTATATTTTCTCTGGAAAGGGGCAAACTCATTATTCTTTACCCCGATCTAATTATCATTACTAATAGTTTGTGCATTTGATTTAACAGAAAATGAAAGAAGATTGTGATGTTGATGAGTTAAATTTATTCCACCGAAGTCATTTATGTGAAAAAGATGGAAAAATCACCTAGGCACCTTTTCAAATGACTCTTGTGACTTTTTTTTTTTTTTTGGAAAATTCTTGGGCATTGTTTTCTTCCTTTCATTTTCTTGTTTATGTTTAAACTTTTTCGTATTACTTATATCTTTCTTTTAGGTTGGTAGCTATGTTATCTTGAAGGCTACCCTTGGAAAAATGGATGAAGACAAGTGCACAAGCCTTTTAAAACTTTCTTGTTCTACTTGGCACCTTTCGATACTAGTAGTCTACCAAATGTTGGATGATACTTTGCACCCATGTTTTGTTTTAATATGTTGACGGTTTTTATAACCATTGCTATTAATTGAAACATATTTTTAGATAATTACATGAATTTAAAAAGAAGCAGTAGAACGAAGGCTATATCGACACAAATCTGCATCATTATTGAGATGTTTTCTCTATAGATATGTTCATTTTACCAAATGAGATGGGAACCCCCATCTAGGCAAGGAATGAAAAAGAGAGTGGGGAAAATTCTTCATGAGCTAAATAAGGATGGAGAAGGAGAATACATTCCCCATCCCCATTTTTGGACCCATCTATTTTTATCATGATCTTTTTTTCAATAAAGAAAATATATGTATACACACATACAAAGATTTGTATATGTTTTATGTTTGAATCACTTTAAACTTTTTATTTATTCATAAAAATAATTTGCTATGTTTGAATCATTTTTTAACTTTTAGGTACGAATAAAAAAATAACTTAATGTGAATTTAAAAAAAAAAAAGTTTAAGAAATGTTTGTATAACAAAATTGATGGAAATATACAAACTAATAGGCAAAGATAGACTACCATCAATGTTTATTAGTGATAGACAATGATAGATTAATTATTAGTATCATCAATTATTGTCTATAAGTGATAGACATTTATGACTATCCATCGAAGTCTTTAGTGTCTATCACTACTTTTTACCATTTAGCTATAATTGTAAATAAGTTAACTCATTTTGCTACATATGAAGACATGTAAAGATTTCTTATGAGGAAAACTCACCCCGATTCCAACAAAATGAAACGAAGAAGTTCAAAGAGATGGATAATGATATAGGGGCAGAGATGGGTAAGTGAAAGTCGTCTTTGTCTTCACCTCGCATCGTGGACATCTCTAGTTTTCTCAATCTTAACACGTAAGTGTTGGGAAACAATAATTATGGAGCTATTTGCATTCGTATTGGTTTGTTTATCAGAACGGAAACAGTATTGTGTTTGGAAAAGTTATCAAGATGTTTTACCAACTCTTTTGTTGGATGAAAACTTGAGTTGAGAGTTATTTTTTTCGATGTTTTTTTATGTCCAAAAAAACTAAAAACCTCGTAGTGTGTTCGGTTGCAATTGAGAACACAAAAAAATTAAGGCATCAAATTACTTTTCACAAAATTAGAGAGGGTCACTACTCCAACAACAAATGGCCTTTATCTTCTAGTTTACCTTCTCACCTCTCATATTTGCTTTTAGATAACTTGCAATATAGAAATCAAGTAGTCATAGAAGAAAACCCCAGAAATCTAAAACCAACATATTTTATTGGGAATGTTCAAGATTGAGTATGTGGGTTTCAAATTTATGGGTACAACTTGACGATAATATGACAGGGACGTTAACGATAAGTATGGTGGTAGGAAGTTTGATAGCAAATGACAAGACGACCACAAAAGGAGGAAGATGGAAGAAACGAGAAAGACAAGTGGCCACTTCAACCTTCAATAAATAAAAATGTCACATCATTCAAGTCCAATAAGTAAATTAATTGTTATGTCAGTAAGTCAATTAAAGGTCAAGGGAAGTCATGGAACATTTAGAATTATTGCGAAAATACATCTGAAGGTGTGGATTGACTCTATACCATATTTTGAGCAATTGGAGAAATGTGATACTTCTTTTTGTAAAATGCATTTATAAATTCAATCTTTGCTTGCTCCCTTTTCGTTAATTGATTCTAACAAACCTTTTCTCTCTTTCGGTTAGAGATGCATGAAACTCAAACTTAATTTAGACATTCATGCACTATTAGGTGTACAAATTTATTGAATGGTTTCAAACAAATAACTCATATTCATGATCATCCTAACTTATTTCCTTTTTTGCAAACTATACATAGAACAAAATTAGCAAGTAATGTATGTAGATTCCCGTTGTCACGAATTTGCATATCAAATCATTTATTTTCCTTCTAAAGCAAATGAATTATAGCACATATATATATTGAATGATATAGATTCACCAAAAAATAAGTTGGGATAAAGAACAATATGGGTTCAAGCTACGTGAGAAATATGGTTTATTCAGTTGTATTATTGGGTTTGCTATTGATTCAACAACCATTCTTGTTTGCAAAAGGAGATACAGTTCCACTACCACTCCAAACCTGGCATGTTCATGTGGTTAATGGGCTAAAAAATGCCACTCTGCTTGTGCATTGTAAGTCCAAAGATGATGATTTAGGACCTCAAACTCTAGTTACCAATGGAGCTGAATTTCAATGGACTTTCAAGATCAACATTTGGAGAACCACTTTGTATTGGTGCTCACTACACAAGCCAAATGCTGATGTTTCATTTGATGCATTTTGGGTTGAGAAGAAACATATTTGGCTACATTATAGGTGCATGAATCAAAACTGCTTTTGGATTGCTAAAGATGACGGAATTTATTTAAGAAACAATCCTGATGGTGTTGATGAGTTTGTTCATAAGTGGGGAGAAGTCAGACCTACTATTTGATTATTTAAACTTGTCTTGGGTTTATATACTCTTCAATAATTGACTCTTTGGATGAGAAATTAATCGAATATATATATATATATATATATATATATATATATATATATATATATATATATATATATATATATATATATATTCATATATACACATGGTTTTTTTTTCCTTTGGCAAATATCAATTTGTATCTCTTAACTTTAGAAGTTATATCCATTAAAACTTTGAATTTTCGAAAGTGTATCAATTTACACCCTTCTCTTGATTTTGTTCTACCATTATCGTGTGAAACTTATAATTTAAGTCAATTAATTCTAAAATTTTCAAAAGTCAATCAATTTAGATCATTTGTTACAATTATCTTTGAAAATCGTTCATGTATTAATTAATTCCCAAACGTGTGTAAACTTCTTCGAATGTTGTTTTAACCAAATGGACGATCATTTGAGTAAATTCTTGGACAATTTTTAAAGAAAATTAATTATGTCTAAGAATCCAAATTGAATCAGTTATTAAAATTTGGAGACCTCATTGATACAATTATAAGTTTCTCTCGAGATTTTTCAAACAAAACATATGGAGGGTATAAAGTAATATATTTACAAAAGGTAAAGGTTTAAATTGATGCAACCCATGAAATTTAGGGGTATAAATTAATATTTTTTTTATTTTAAATATTTAATCTTATAATCAACTTTTTAGTTTGAAATAATTTCGATATCTCGAACATGAATTTTGTGTGCTAACTATTTAGTTAGGCGGTCTCAAAGTTCTAAAACTATTGCTGTAGTTTAAAAATACTTTTTAAAATTATCATCGTCGGTGTATTTTCATGAAAGTAATAATTTAATTCATGAAATTTAGTATTGTAGTAATTTTCTTAGTCTTTGAACAAATACTTTCAATTTTGTAACCACCCTAAGTCTCTCTTAACTTTAATATATAATAAATTTAGTCATCCTTCTACTACAAAATTTGTAAGGAATTTCAGCCTCTCTCGTTAGAAATGTTGTCAAGATTATTCAATGATAACTAACTTGATACTATGTGCGTTCTACGTATTACGTAAAGTTTACAAATAGAATTTAATTATAAATTTTCGGGATAATTATATATTATTTAAAAAAAAAACATTTTCTCATGCTTTGATTAGCCTTTTAATTTTAAAAATTAAATTTAAACCAAAATATTTGTCTAATATTTTTCATTTATTTGGATTGGATAATTTGATTATTCTCCTAATTATAAAATTTAATTACTTTGTTTTAAACTTTAATTTAAAAGTGTCGTATATATTTTTTTAAATTAATTTAGATGATAGGATTATCCTTTCAATTTCAAACTTTAATTTGAAGTAAAATATTATTTTTTTATTTTTGTATAAAATTTTATAAATTTCTAAACAAAAATATTATCTTTTTCTATGCAAATAGAAACCCTAAAAACTTAATCTATTTTGATTTGCGAACATCTTCCTCTTGATTTTAAATTTTATCTCAAAAATTTTTAAAAAGTAATAAGAGAAAAAAGTACAAAATTATATTAAAAAAAATAGTAAAAATTATTATAAATCACTAAACTCATGGGTGTGCATTTGCAAAAATTAAAAAGTGAAAAAAAAAACTACAAAAGTATAAAATAGTCAATCAATCTCTTCTATATCACTTTGCCAACTTCTAAATTTCTTAAACCTTGAGAAATTTTTTGAACCTCAAAAACAAAGTCTTCTTATCCACCATCTTCAATATGTGAGGCTTGTATAAAAAAAACTACAAAAATATTTTTAAAAAACATTAAATGAAAAGTGTAAAAATGGGAAAAAAAAAACATATGTTAAATGAAAAAAGAGAGAGAGGTGGTTTAAGGTTTTTCTATTATCAAAATAAAAATATATATACCAAATACAACCAAATTTCTACCCAAAAAAAAAAATGAAACTAAATAAGTTGGATAGAGTAAAAATAAATAAATAAATAAAAGGAGAGGAGATATCTAATAAAAAAAAATGGGTGGTTTCAAACCGTAATTTGATTTTATTTTTAATCGAATTATAATAACGGATAATAGCATGATTTTTTTATATAAAATGTAATTTCTTTTTAAAGCTTCTTTCCTTCCTTGTAGTAGAGATTATATTCCAACTTTTTTTTTTTGGGGGGGGGGGGGGGGGGGGGGGGGGGGGGGGGGGGGGTAAGAAATCCACATTTAAATTTGAAAAGACATAAAAATATCAAATCTTTTAGGGTTTGTGTGAAAATGGACTCCAACTGACAGATGAACACTGTTACTACCTTGACAAAAATCTAATGTTATTTAGTCATTAAGTCATTACATACTAATGTTGAGATATTAAATCCAAACTGAACACTTGTTTACTACATCACTATCTATTATATATATATATATTGCACAAAGACAAACCACCATCCAACTTAACTTTTGCATTTACAAAACTTAGGCATCATAGGAGAGGAGAAAAAGGGGAAAGAAGTGCAAAATACACTGTTATTGGGTTCCTCTATGTACAATCTACAATACAGTGCAAAACTATATCATTATAGATAATGCACAAGAAGGCCACAACACAATAACAGCTTAATCATCTATGGCTCCACAATGATTTTGCCAGTGGCATGGCCATCCATGCACTTTGCCCAAGCCTCCTCAGCCTTACTCAAAGGATGCCTTGAATCAATCACACTTTTCACCTTCCCTTCCTTCATCAAATTCACAACATACCTCAGATTCTCACTCTTCAAAGACGTCCACCACAATGGCACCAACTTCTTCTTAGAAAATGTCAGTTTCTTAATGGCAAAAGTCAGTACCGCACTGGCATTCGCCGGAGTAATGTCGATCACCTTACCGTTTGAGCTCAAATTAGGCTCAAATACAGACCAAGGAATCCCTGTTGTACAATGGATCACTGCATCATACTTCTTACCTGATGGACTCTTCAAGGCTGCTCCTTCTGAGGTTTTGTAGTCTATGACCTCATCTGCTCCCAAGCTCTTCACAAGCTCGATGTTTCGAGCACCGCAAGTAGCGGTCACGTGTGTGTTCCCTAGCTTTGCTAGCTGAACCGCGTAGTGCCCAACACCACCTGAGGCAGCAGTGATGAGAATGTTTGATTGAGGGCCATTTCTATCAAGCTTGATCCCAGCAGCTTGGGTGAGAGCTTGATGTGCTGTCAATGCTGCAACGGGCAGGGCAGCGCCATCGGCTGCTGTCACTTCGGGCGGCCTATAAATGGTTGAAACTTCCTTTGCTACAGCATATTCAGCAAGTCCACCTCCAGTCTATCATTTTCATACAAAAAGAATTGTAAAGATGAACACATACGTCTATCATGAATTAATGATGTAATTCTTGAGCATTAGAACTTTCCTCGTGTGGATTAATAAGATATTGGTGTGGGGACTCAGTCATATACCAAATATTAAGCATGTGAAAGGAGATATGTTTTGAAGGCTAAATATACCAAGTGGTCCTTAAGATTTTACATAGTTCTCAATCTAGTCCTTAATCTTTTAAAATTCTGGACTAACGTCTAAAAAGAACTCAACTAGAGGTGTTCGGTGCCCACTGACTTCATAAGGGTGTGTTAAATAACTCCACTCCACCAACTTTCAGCAGTGTTCACTATTGAAGTTTATACATTTATCAAAGAACTTCCATCTTCCGCTCTTTCTCTCTCCCACCCTCTAATTTTTTTCCTAACTTTAGATTAAACAACTCTGCACCCCAAACACAGACTTCTTAACTCCAACATATCAACTCTAGACTTTAGAACTCAACCAAGGTTATTCCATAAAAGAATAGATAAATTTTGTCAACCAAAAAGGAAAGTTGGTGTATCATTAAATTATTATTTTATTAACAAATTCAGATGCATAAAGTGTTCTCAGGTGCTACATGACACGTGAAACTCGAATCATCTATGAACAAAATACATTAGAGGCAGAAATGTTGATACTTATAACTTTATCAGCAAAGTCATGATTTTCTTTTGTGATCTTGTTCATGGTTAAGTTTAGATTAACTGTGGAAATTAAGGGTGAGTAAAATCTTACAGCGTGGTTAAGAAATGTCACAACTTTGTCCCCAACTTTTAAGCTTTTCACCCCTTCTCCAACCTCTAAGACTTCTCCAGCCACATCACTACCTGTTTTCACATTCATAACCAAGATTTTTGGTCTGTGAATATCTTGGTTTTCATAACAAAAAGGTATTAACAATGCTCTAACTCTCACCTCATTCAAAACCTAACTTACTCAACTACTCAACATGAATCTCCTACTGAATCACCTTTATATTTTTGCAAATTGAAAAGAAGAATACTTTTTTCATTTTTCAAAAAAATAAATAGCTAACTATAAAATTTTTAGTGGTAGATCCTTGTGACCAATTAGGAGGTAAGTTTTTCCCATGGTCCTTTAAGAATCAATATAAATTTGAGGTGCTTTTCTCATGTACATCCATCAGTAAGATTTTCAGTCACATTGTGACGGTCTCATCAAATAATTTCTCATATTAACTTCAGTATAACAAGCTTTGAAGTCGAGCGGAGAATCAGGGACACACATGGAATATGAGGAAAGTTGCGAGGATAAAAGGGACGTATGACTCCATTCTGAATTTTCCAATCAAATGGATTGAGACTAACTGCTTCTACTTTCAGCAAAACCTCATCATCTTTAGGTCTTGGAATGGGAACTTCTGCATGCTGCATTAACATAAAAATACACATTTCAACTACAAATTAATCCTAAGATTCATAACATAAACGATGTGAAAGGTTTAACCATCAACTTTGAGATAGTAATAAGTGTAGTCTTACCCCCACTAAGTTTAAGATTCAATTGGTTCAACTTCTTTGACTTGACAAAGGATCATTTTGAAGTGATTTGGACGGTTGAGTTTTTATAACTCCAAGTTTAAAATATTAAAGAAAATGTTAACGAGATGTTTTAGTCCCTAATGTTTTGAGTGTTTTTCTCAATTTGGTCCCTAATTGTTTAAGAGTCCCAGTTTCACCCCTTATGTATAGAGACTTGTTTTCAATTCAATTCTTTCAAATCACTTAGGGGTGTTCAGACTACTGACATGAGTTTGGTAGAGTTGGTTAAATAATCAACTCCTTGTTTTGTCCATCAACTTCACAACAGAATGTTAAATAACTACACCTCACCAAAGAATTTCCATCAACTTCAACCATGTTCAATATTGATATCCGCATATTTATAATCAAGGAAACTCCATGTTCCAATATGTTTCCAATAACTCCACTACTCCACTAAAAAGAAAAGAAAAAAAAGAGTCAAACCTTCTAATTTCAGAACTCCAAGTTAA
Organism: Citrullus mucosospermus; assembly: GCA_030954485.1. Taxonomy (NCBI): domain Eukaryota; kingdom Viridiplantae; phylum Streptophyta; class Magnoliopsida; order Cucurbitales; family Cucurbitaceae; genus Citrullus; species Citrullus mucosospermus. The sequence goes on along the minus strand of CM062063.1, from coordinate 7,833,660 downwards.
ACTCTGCACTACAAACACATTCTTTTTAAACCTAGATTAAACAATCCTGCACCCAAAACACATATCATTTCGGACCTATTTGGTTGGCCATCCAAATTCTATTTTATATTTTTAGATTCAGTGAGTTGAAACAATTTTTTTATGTTTTCAATGTATTCCAATTTTAAAAGGGCAGAATTATAGTAAAGCAAAATTTCATAAAGTAAATTGTTACATATAAATCATATAAAATGTATAGAGATCAACCGAGAGAACAAGACATGAAAATGAAAAATAGGAACCTTGAGGGCAGCCGATCCGCCGCCGTAGGCTTCATAGAGAACTGCCTTCATAAGCCTGGAAGTGGTGGAAGCCGCCATAGCCCAAACCTTGGGAATGAGGAGCTTAAAAATAAACTACTGCTATTCTCTGCTGTGGAGCATTCCAAATTTCAGAAATTAAATGAGCTTTGATTTTCAACCATTTATGAAGTTGCTTTTGATTTCTTCTCTCTTTTTCTTTGTGTGTGCGTTTTTGGGTTGAATTGAATGTTCAAATTTCAACTTGCAGCCACAGCCGCCGGCTTTTTGGAAAATCTCTGGGGATTTCTTTTTCTTCAAGAAAGTGAAGCAGCTTCATTGAGTGATCAAGAAAGAGCCACATGGGCTATAAACAAAACAATCATGTTTGTATGAATCAACATTTATGGGCTGAATGATATTGTAGTAAAATATCAACTTCTAGAAAAATTTCAATTAACAACCAAAACTGTGGAAACCTTGTAGAATTTTTCTCAACTTTGTAAATGATGTCAAACACTCTTAAATTTTCTATACACTATATATATATATTAGTGTCTAAAAAGTTTGTAGTTTGAATCTTTACCCATATTGTATTTAAAAGAGTCACAAACAATTTTTTGTTTGTCATTTTAGCAATAAAAATCTTTTAGTTTTTTTTCTTTTTGGAATAATTTCGAAGTTTGACGTTAAAGTGCAATTTGCAGAGTTTAAGATTATAATTTAGATTTTTGTATGGATGACCTAAAAATTCTTGTAGAATTGAAACTTGACTAGGTTTTTCAAAATAAAGCTTTCTTACCTTTTTCTGGTATCACAAAACCATAAGTGTTTTTACTTTATGTATATATATAAAGCTATAAAGAAAATGGATTTTTGAAAAACACATTTTACAAAAATCCAAACAGGCCCGTGGATAGAATTAAATAGTATTTTTGAAGGCTATAATAAACTCATTTTGGTTGAAATTGACATACTTTGTTTCCATATGAGTTCGTTTGGTTTACCCTTCTTGTTTATAGATTTGAATGCTAGAATCCTCCAAATACTCAATCAAGTGATTTGTGAACTGATTTATATCTTTGAGCCTAAAAACAGAACTTTTTCTTTTGATATTCATCGGTATAATAATTAACAATCTCATAAAAATAGTTATTTCCAAATTCATATGTCTTCATCTTCATTCTGGTAAAATTTCATGTTCACAAGAACTTATTCGAAAAAAGGAAAAAAAAAAGAGTCTATACATACACGACGAGCTTGACAACTTAGGACTAAATTATACGTTTATCCTTTCCTAAGTACATATTTCACAATTATCACCATTCATTATGCATAACAAGTCACAACTACACGAGCCAAACTAAAAGTCACAACTACGGCTCCACAATGATTTTGCCAGTGGCATGGCCGTCCATGCTTTTTGCCCAAGCATCTTCAGCCTTGCCGTGAGGATACCGTGAATCGATCACCGTCTTCAGCTTGCCTTCCTTGATCAGATTAATAAGATAGCTCAGATTCTCACTCTTGAAAGACATCAGCAACGGCACCAGCTGCTTCTTGGAGAAGGTCAGTTTCTTGAAGGCAAAAGTCACCATCGCAGCAGGATTTGGAGTAATGTCTATGACCTTACCATTAGGACTCAAGTTTGGTTCAAAAACAGACCATGGGATCCCTGAGGCACAGTGAACCACTGCATCATACTTCTTGCCTGATGGGCTCTTCAAGGTTGCCCCTTCCGGGGTTTTGTAGTCAATAACCTCATCTGCACCCAAGCTCTTCACAAACTCGATATTACGGGCGCCGCAAGTAGCCGTCACATGTGTGTTTCCTAACTTCGCTAGCTGAACAGCATAATGACCTACACCACCAGAGGCAGCAGTGATGAGAATGTTTGATTGTGGGCCACTCCCATCAAGCTTGATCCCGGCAGCTTGGGTGAGAGCCTGGTGAGCTGTCAAAGCTGCGACAGGTAGGGCAGCGCTATCAGCTGCTGTCACTTCAGGGGGCCTATAAACAGTTACTGCCTCCTTTCCTACAGCATATTCGGCAAGTCCACCTCCTGTCTGTCATTGAAATACAAAAAAGATATGTAAGATGAATTCAAGAGTTAGGTTCAGAACAGAACGGTATGGACATGGATATGACCTAACTTAACTACAGATTATGCAAAAATATAGAGTTCCTTCAGAAACTGAAGCCACTCAAGATTTTTTATCAAGAATCTTCAAGGATGCTTTGAAAGGAGGTTGACCAGCATAACACCATTGTTAACCTATGGATAAATGTGTAGATCTGGGCTTCTTTTCTGATTGCTGTTTTGGACATGTTTTGGGACTTCACAGGATCTGGTTTGATGTATTTGTCTTCATTTCTCCTTTTAGTGTTGTTGTTTCTTCCTATCAAGTTGTTGATTCTTTTTTCTTTTTTTCATCAATGTTTCAGTCTTTTGAATTATATTGGAAGAAGCAAGCAGATAGGTTTTCTTGGAAGGTAGTTTTTCAGTTAGTTTTTTTATTTCCCCCTTCATGTAGGATTCGAAGTCTCGCAATTTAGAATGTGTTCAGTTTTTTCTGTCCTTTGTATATGCTAGTACTCTTGTATAAATTTTCATTTCATCATCAAAAATATCTTGTCTCCTTTACAAAAAAGGCTAAATTACAAGTTCATTCTCAACTTGCAGCTTTGTATCTATTTGATCCATAAACTTAAAATAGTGTGTAGTAACCAATAGTTCTTAAGCTGTCAATTTTGTACCCAGTAGGTCTTTTTAAAAAGTGTCTAATATAGGTCTTTTTAAAAAGTGTCTAATATAGGTCTCTTTAACCTTCAATTTAATGTTCAACAAGTCAATGAATTTTCAACTATGTGTCGAATAAGTCCATAAATTTTCAATTGTGTCTAATAGGTCCCTGAATTTTCAGTTTATATCTATTAGATCCTTGACTTATCCGACCTTTTTAAGAATTCACAACATAATAGACGCAAAATTAAATTTAGGGTCCCATTAGATATAAATTCAATTTTACATCTATAAAATCAATTAATTTTAAATTCTTTTCAATATATCAAAGACCTATTAGTCCCAAATTGAAGTTGAGGGACCTATTAAGCACAAAATTAAAAGTTTGAAGATCTTTTAGACACGTTTTTTTAAGTACGCGAACCAAAAAGACACAAACTTGAAAGTTCAAAAACAAACCAACATTGTAAGTTAACCTTTAAAAAAATTGTGCTGTGCTGACACATTTTTTTGTATGATATTCTTGTCCTATAACCCTTTTTGTTTGTATGTGTTTGACCAATATACTAGCATAGTAGTTTCTCTTATTAAAAAAAGCCATACTATGGGAAAGGATAGAGAAGGCCAAAACTATATAGAAATGAATTTTCCAATAAGGCTAGACATAGCTCTAAGTCATATAAAATATATACTATTGACCAAGAGGCTAGAGGTTTGAATCCTCCACCCCGCATATTGTTGAACTAAAAAAGGAAGAAAAAAAAGTCCCAATAAAAATAATAGTGCTATAAGTACTCTGATAGTAAATTACTAAATTATCCAATCCCAATTTGTACTATTGTAATTCACAACTTCCAAGACTCATAAGAGGTACAAAACAATAATATTATTGAAAATGCAAATACTCCTTTAGTAGCTGGCATGCGAGATGGACTAGAAATGTACTTTGTAGTCATCAGCAAAGTCATGATTTTCTTTAATCAATTACCAAGAACGTTTCTTGCTCAAAGTCAAGCAAATTTAGCCGTAGAGAAGGTAAATGAATACTTACAGCATGGCTAAGAAATGCAACAACTTTGTCCCCAGCTTTTAAGCTTTTGACTCCTGCTCCAACCTCAACGACTTCTCCAGCCACATCAGTACCTGTTTCAACATTTTAAAAGAAATGAAGTTGTCTAGAGAAGATATAAAACCCAGAATTTGTTTCCTAAATAGAGATTGCAGGAATAAACAAAACCAGGATGGAACAAACAGAACTTCAAGGTTTATGCAAAATTTAAGTTGCCCTTGCCAGATCCATGGCCAAGGTTAAAAACAAATTAAGTTTAGAAGAATCTATTGCATTTTGCATCTATCTTGAAGTCATATGTTAATAATATAATAAAAGTTTTAGAAAAACAGAAACAATTGTTTACTCAAAAAAACATTGTTCGACAGACTAGACTCTAATGATACTTTTAGAAAGAACAAAAAAAGAACTGACACAACAATTTAGGTCTGTTGATAAACATTTGGTTTTTTCATTTTTGTTTTTTTTAAAATTAAGCTTATCAACCAACTTTCACTTCTAAGTTTCTTTGTTTGATTATCCACTTTGTATCCATGTTTTCAAAATCCAAATCTAGTTTTGAATACTATGATAAGTAGGTTTTAAAAAGTTTTGTATTGTTTCAATAATTTACTGAAAAATTCAAATGTTTCTTTAAAAAATGTGACTCATAGTAAGGAAATCGGAAGATATGAGTATAAATTTCCAAAAACAAAAACTAAAAACAAAGGTATAAAATGGCGCATTATTTTGAGTGTTTTTCTCATTGTTTTTTATATTACATGTGATATCAAAAGTAAAACGGAGGGCTATCATGTCTTTATTGCTCTAAGTCACCTGGTTTCTGCTGTACATTCCAGGTTTAGACCAGATTCATCAGGAAGATATTATTGGTGCGTGAACAGTTTTTTAAGAAAGGTCTCGTCAATGGGCACATTAATGAAATGTACACAGCCTTAATTCCGAAGAAAGCAGAATTTGGACCTATAGTCCAAAGCTTGTATAAATTAATCACCAATGTCATTCCCGCTAAGATCAGGATTAGTACTTGTAGGCAACTTGAATAATCTTACAATATTACCCACCTGATCCTACAACATTTTGGTGTCATCAAAACTCATTTCCGCTGTTCCCAAAACATGCCTACACTTTCGCTTATAAGTCTTACCAAAAGAGCTTTCAGAGGAAGAATTCAGGTTACACATTCATAACATGAACGATAAGTAAAGTGAAGTACCAGGAATATGAGGGAACTTGCGAGGAAGAAAGGGACGTATCATTCCTTTCTGAATTTTCCAATCAATTGGATTCAAACTAACTGCTTCCACTTTAACCAAAACCTCATCTGTCTTGGGTCTAGGAATGGGAACTTCTACATGCTGCAGGAAGATAAAGAAAGATCAAGTAAAGATACAGTATACTGGACAATTGGTTTCTTAACTAAAATAGAAAAATAAAGAAAAAAAAAAGATTGTTTAGAATGAGTAGAGACAAACACATGACTGCTAAACCGTCGTGTTTGAGGGAGTGTATTAGGATCTAGTAAAACACTGTTCAATTGGTTGTAACATACTCCTATTTCTCTCTTTAAAATCACTTCTAAAACTTCTTTAGCCTACTTATAAATGGGATGTTTGTACCTTCATAATACAAACAGAAAATACAGATTACTGATCTCCTTCTATTTGAGTTTCATTGCTGGCTAGCTGCAACTTGAACATACTTGCCACCAAATAATGCGAACATATAAAATAACTTGAAATAGGTTCATGGAAAGATTCGTCCCCCAATAAAAGATAAATCAAATACCACTGGGAATTCCACAAGATAGAGAGAAATCCAAAATAACTCATCCACAAAAAGATTCCAAAATAACTCATCCACAAAAAGATTGAAACGGATTAAACATCAAAAGAAACAATTCTAAAATAATTCAAGTAACATAAAAAAACAAAAAAAAAGCAATGGAAGTCCAGAAGGGGGAGGGAGTAACCTTGAGAGCAGCCGATCCGCCGCCATAGGCTTCATACAGAACCGCCTGCATAAGCCTCGAAGCCATGGGCACCGACAACCCTGGATTTTGAATTTCGTTTCTTGTGTTTACGCCGCGATAGAAGACACTGGAACAATCGGCTTTGAGATGCTTCCATTTTCAACCCTTTATCGATTAATTTGTAAATTTGACAACTTTCTAAATTATAGTAGATTTTTTTTTCATATACTTCAAACAAAAAAAAAAAAAAAAAATCTTCTTCTCTCTCTTTTTTTTTAATTTATAAAATAAACAATTTAGTCTCAACTATAATTTATAACCACTTTTATACGAAAAGTGGAATGAGTAGAAACATATATATATATATATATATATATAAAAAGGTATTTGTAAACTTTCTAAAATTGTAAATATAGCCCAACAAAAACTTAACTTAAAATTGTATATTGATATTCTTACAAATACATTGTTCAAGTATATAAAATTTAATTTTAAGCGTAACATTAGTGTATCAAGAGTTTATCAATATTCATTCAAAATGGTTATTAACAAATGGAACTATTATAAGTTGATTATAATGTACTACAAAAATAATATTTTATAATAGACTAATAATAATTGAAATTAAGTCCACGAATAATAGTAAATGAACACCGTACTTTGTGACTAATAAATATGATTTGTAAATAATAAATTTGGTAAATTCATTATATAATTTATATACTTTATATTTGATATGTTAGTCAAAGTCCACGAATAATAAATGTACAAGCACTTGTTGAGTGATAAATACGATGTATGAATGGTAATGTTGATATATTGATTTTATAACTCATATACTTTATGTTTAGAATATTAGTCAATTGATATACCAAAGTATATTGGATGATTGATATACCAAATATAAAGTATATCAGATATACTACTAATATACATGTTGATACACCAATGAGGATAAATTTGAAAGAAATCTACTTCCATGTTGTTCTACTATATTTACAATTTTTAAAAAACCATGGCTAAATTTGTAATTTTAAAAATGGTTTTTTTTTTGTTATTTTTGTAAGTGTTCCATTTTTTATATACTTGTGATTATCTTCCTAAACACGTGCGCACTTAAATTACTTTTAGGGATATTTTCAAAATAGAAAAACGATTTAAAATAATTACAAATATAGCAAAATTTTACTTTCTATTTATGATAGACCACGATAGACTCAGATAGTCGTAGTCGATCATAAATAGAAAATAAAATTTTGCTATATTTGTAAATAGTTTGAAATTTTTTCTATTTATAATAATTATCATTACTTTTATAAGTTTTACTCTATTCTGTTTGCCAATGTGAACATAGCTTAATTGATATAAATTACTTTTGTTGTTGTAATTATGTAATCTAATGATGGTTCTATCCATGGAAGTCAAGTTAGACTGATTTTTCTTATTATTTTTGGGTTAGATGTATGTAGTCAGGATTATTGCTAAGTTTTCTAGTAGACCTTGATTTAAATCGGCATCAATTACTTTTTATCATCCCCATTCTTATTGTTTTTAATTGTTTGATCAACAATTTAACGAGTTAATGATTTATGATCTTGTTGTAACAAGATGGTTTAGGTTATGCATGTTAAACTATGGTTTGAATATACTAGTGTATTGTTGATGAAAGGTCTTAATGCGTTGCTTAATTGACTAGTTCCAAGAGATTAAGAATTAGTAAGTAGGGAAAAGAATAGGTTGACCTTCAGAGGGGTAATTTGGATAAAAGACTTCTAGATCTAAGTGTTTATATTAATTGGATCAAGAGTTAAAGTAATTAAATTTATTAGGTCCATTGATGAATACCCTAGGATGTTTCTTTGTTGGAAATTTCTATATTTGATCATTTTAATTGCTTTTTTAGATTATTTTAGTTAATTTGCATTAAAATTGATCCCTAAATAAAATTGGAACGTTCTCTAAAATAGCTTAAGAATTGAAAACTAATTTTGTGAGGAGGATACTTGGCCAAGGTCGTTTTGCTCCCCTCATAATTGCTAGTTACTCTATTCTTTCGAATTTTGGTGGTGAGTGGTATGGGCAAATGGGTGCTGTTGTTTTGGTATCCCACCTCTTTGGTCCCTTTGCCTTCTTGTTGGTCTTTGTCTCCAGTTGGGTGTTTGAAGTTGAACATGGATGACACTTAGTCCTTTGAGAGAGGGAGAGGGTGGTTGGTGGATTGTTCAGGATCATTATGGAAGTGCGATACTAGGTGGTTGTAAGTTCATTCTAAGAGAGTAGAGTGTATGTTTATAGGAAGTCAAAGTTGTGCTGAGGGTTTGAGAGCGATCAAAGGGGAATGGTCAAGCTCTAATCCATCACTAATGGTGGAGTCTGACGCATATTAAGCTTATTAATAAGGGTGTATATTCTTTTGCAGAGAGGTGACTTCATCAATGATTTTTTTTTTTTTTTGGATCTCTATTAATCGTAGATGCTTTGATCTCTGTCAATCGTAGATGCTTTGTTAATCGTAGTGGTCCATGTTATGACGGTTTTGACATTCTCTTTGAAGTGTTCCTTGATTAGAAAATATATTTTTCACTATAGTATTTTCTGCCTCATTTTTAATGAGGTTGTTAGAGAGTAGTTGGGCTTGAGTTTGTATGATTGCTTCTTTCAGAAAAATGAATTTTTTCAAAAAAAAAGAAAAAAAACAAAAAAAAAAAAAACAAAGTAAATATCAACTCCCTAAGTATATTCCATTATTAAATTCGAACACCAAAACCAATGGCATTAGCTGTTAGGTACACCACAGGCGTGGGCCCACACTCAAAGCCAATAAGATGAGATGATAATGATAACTTGATAAGGCGATAAGTCCTCCCACCAAATATATTTCTTTATTTATTATTTTATTTCCCCATTATAAAAAAGGAGGAAAAAAAAAGAAAAAAGATATTTATTCTTCCGCTTTCCACGGCCATCTCAATTATTACTCATTAAAATTCAAAAGAGAAAAAAAAAAAAAAAAAAAAAAAAAGAAGAAAAATCGGATAAGGAAGCGGACTTCAGTTAAAAATAAACCTCTATAAAATCTCCCCATGCACCCTTCCGTACTCTAACTTTTTCCACCTTCTCTCACTCCCATCTTCAACCCTATCCATTTTTTCTCTCTGAACTTTATCTTCTTCCTTTTCGTTGCAAGAGCTTCAACATTCCTGTTGAATGGACCATTGTCTCTCTCTCCACAAATCCTTCCCTCTCAAATCTTTTCCTTCTTCTACTCCCAAATCCAAGCCCTATCGTTCTTCTTTTTCTTCCGATTTCGCTCTTTCTTCCTTCCGGAAGCCGCCGCTTACTTCTAGGTCCCGCTCCTTCGTTGTTCTTGCCAGTACTGGAGCCAGTCACTGCGAGTTCGGCAGTTTGAATACTCCTTTGGACCCGAGCTCCTCCGTCGGCAAGCATCTAAGTAGAGTTTTGCAGAATTATAGGCAACTCTTCCATGTTTCTGTTGAGGATGAGTTGAAACGCTTGGCCCATGAGCGTGATGCTGCTGTTGATCGTATGCTGCTTGCCGCTGACTCTGATGAAGCCTTGTTGCATAGGTTTGTGTTTTCTCCCTCTCTCTGATTCTCAATCTAATGGTTTGGATCCTGTGGTTGAGGATGTTTGTTTCGCTATTCGGTTTATACGATTTCGATATACGGCGACTTTTTTTCTTTTTTATTGATTTGGTAGATTCTTTAAAATAATTTCTCAAATACTTAACCTACTATCAAGTTACTATGGGTTTTAACATCATTTACCATATTCTCATTTTCTCTTTTCATTATAGCCACCTAACGGTAGGGCCGTTGATTAATTACCGAGTTCTGGAAGTGTGTGGAAAAAATTAAAATCTGGATATTTTCCTTTGTTCGTTGTATATTTTGAGATGTGGGGGCAGTTGTTGATGTAGTTGTTTCGTCACATCTGGTAGTTTGTATGCAATTTTATTTACTTTTTTTTTTTCCTCTTTAAGATTAGTCTATCTATGTGGTTTGGTTTAGATTTCTTTCACGATGGGCAACCTTGTTGACCTGAATGAATTATACTGTGATTAGATCTTCCAAACGGGTGGTTCCTCTCTGGTAAACCGCTTTTGGTTTAAAGGACCTATCCAGATAGCTTGTCTATGTGAGACCATACTGATGAAGATAATTATGTGAACAGATTATTACATATTCAAGCATAATGAAAGTTGGTGCAGGGGTGGAAGAACAGAAAGAGAGAGGGAGGGAGAACGAAGATTTTTGGCTAAGTAACATTATATTGGAAAGAAAAGCGGAATCTTATAGAGATAGGGAGTTTGAGTTATGTTGGGCAATGGACATGTATGAAAAAGTTGTCCTACTTGCTAATGACAGCAATTTCTCTAGATTTAGAAGGTTTAGATGATGCAAGGGATGTATGTCTCGTTAGTCTTCTGTTTACAGTTTACAGTCCCTTTCTACAAGGCCAATGCCAATATATACTCAAACAACTGATCATTCTGTTCCAGTTAACACCTGAACATTAAACTTTTTCTTTTTACTCCAATGAAAGTTTTCCGAGCAAGCTGTTGAGGGGGTTATAGATGTTCTTTATAAGATGGGGGGAAATATGTAAGGTGCTAAGGTCTCTCTATTTTTCCAATATGGGATGAACATGCTTCTTTGAGATGAAGTTCTATCTCTAAACCAATTGACAATGAGAGGATTGACCTATGTATCTACTAAAGATGGTGAGGTCTTTCCATTTTCCAATTTGGAATTCTTAAGGGAGAAACAACTTTAGTTTCATTGATGGGATGAAATTCTGAAGGACATGATTGTCCAAGCCCTCATAATTACAAAAGAAAAAAAAAAGGTGTTTCAATGGAAGTAAGATGAGAGATAGCAATATTCTTAATTGAGTAATTTTACACCAAAACATAGCCAACAAACTAATAGAATCAAGAACGCTAGTAAAGGATCTTTCCTTGTCACAATAAATGCAGTTAATTCTTTCCCTCCGTATGGTCCAACCCAGGTGATCACTGCAGTAGTTAGCACTACTCGAGTGTTGCATTCAAGAACTTAATTACCTCAACAGAAGTATTGATAGTTAATGGTCAACTTGTCACGGTTAAACATTCATTACTAGCATTTGTACCTAACTACTTGTTTGTGACGTAATATCCAATTTTAGTGACACATCTTAATTCCAGGAGGATTGCACAATTGAAGGAGCAGGAGTGCCAAATAGCAGTTCAAGATGTCATGTACATGCTCATTTTCTATAGATTTTCTGAAATCAGAGTTAATTTGGTACCCAAGCTCTCTAGATGTGTTTATAATGGAAGACTAGAAATTTTGCCATGCAAGGACTGGGAACTGGAGTCCATTTACGAGTTAGATGTTCTTGAGATGATTAAAGAACACATAACCACAGTGATTGGTCTAAGAGCAGATTCGAGTGTCACAGACAACTGGGCTATGACTAACATTAGACAAGCACATCTGGGCCGTGTTTATGTGGCCTCCATCTTATATGGCTACTTCTTGAAGTCTGCTTTATTGAGGCATCACTTGGAGCAAAGACTAGCCATACCTAACACACACCGTAATGGTGGTAGTCAGAAAGCTTTCTTCCAGTTCCCAGAGATGTGTCTTTATGGATTTAGAAATCTTCTCTCCGGTCGTCTTAGCAACATGCTATCAGTGCCCCATAACCAAGTGTTGAACAGCAACCAGGAGACAGAGCCAGAGAAGTTAAAGCGTTTCTTGACGGGGTTTGATTCTGACGCGTTGCAGCGTTGTGCAAAGCTGAAATCTAAGGAAGCCTTGAATCTCATTGAGAACCATAGCTGTGCATTGCTGGGAAATGAGGAAGTCGGTTTTTTCGAGAGTGATGAAGTTATAGTGACTTCATTTTCAAGCTTGAAGAGATTGGTTTTGGAGGCCGTTGCTTTTGGTTCTTTCCTTTGGGATGCAGAGGAGTATGTGGACGCCATTTATAAGCTTAAGGAGAACTAATCCAGAAGGTATTTTCGTAGATATCGTAACACTCTCTGTATATAGGATGAGTTGCAGACACATTCCCAGGAAAGTTCACCATTGTATATAGTTCTTCTATATATATATAATTTCTTATGAATCTGAGATGATGAATTCTCTTAAGCAATTGTTACATATGAGTTATCAGTGAACTGTTCTAAGGCTTGAGATATTTGCCTAATGAGCTGAACTGGTTTTAGTATAGGCTTTAAATTGAAGAAATTTGAAGCATTTTTTTGTAAATTGCACAACTGGATTGAAATAACTTAGGAGAATGTGAATCTTGAAAATTGAAAGTATGACGTATCTGTTTGATATGTATGATCTAGATTTCTGGAATATGACATATTTTTTGTTCAGAATTTTGAAGGTGGATGTGGATATGAATGAATTTGTTTTCGTGAAAATATTGATAAAATGTCCAACTCCTTTCAAATTAGATTCTCCTATATGTATACTGTTATATTTTAAGTAATTAAAATATTACTATTAGATAACAATTAATTAATATGTGGGAAGAAATGCTAAAATTATATCCAAATTCTAATTTGGACAAATCAAGTGTCCAAACTTTATAAAAAGGGTGGGGAAAGAATTTTCAATTTTCTTTTCAAAAGATACTAAAAAAAAATTAAAATCTTTCCTCTTTTCTGTGCGCTCCCTCCCATGCATTGACATGACATAAAAATTTATACCTCAAAAACTTTCCTATTTCCATAAGAGTGATAATGGAGAGAAAATAATAATGAAAAAAATAGGAATCTAATCATGTTTATAATTTATGCCCTTGAATGTAGCCTAACATGTAATTACAACTTTAATATAAACGGATGCTTAGTGAATCAAACTCAACCCTTATTCAACTTCTATATATTTCTATAATATATATAGAAGTTAAAGTCATTAAACCTAGGTGTAAACTTAAATTAAGAGATTTCTTTTTGTCGAATTACTTCTTTTTGGCCGTACGAATAACCTCTTTTGGGGGCCAAATGAAAAATATGTATATTTTTAAAATTGAATGAAAAGTGATCTTCTGCTTGCATCAGCATTTTATGAATTTACCTATTTAACCTTGAGAATCGTCTACATGTTGTGATTCATAAGTTTTCTTGATACTCGATGCTTGATGTTCTATACTTTATGCTTCTATGTTATATGCTCTATGCTATATACTTGCTATCAGATATTTGATGTTTGATACTCACTGCTCGATGCTCTATGCTCTACATTCTATGTTCTATTCAAAAGTTCACTTGATGTTCAGTGCTCAATGCTCGACGCTTAGTGCTCAATGTTTTACGCTCTATGTTGCACACCTTGTGTTTAATGCTCGATGCGAAGAAACGCAGAAAAGAAAAAAAGAAGAAGAAAAACGTAAAAGAATGAGGATGAAAATAAGAATAAAAAGAGCAAAAGAATACGAGTAAAAAAATGGAAGAAAAAATGCTAGAAAAAATGCATAGAAAAGAAAAAGAAAGAAAAGGAAGAAGAAGAAATTTAAAAAATAAAAATAAAAATGCTGAAAAACGAAGGAAAAGAAGAAAAACGCATTTAGGGTTAAAGTGGTAATTTTACAAAGTGATAACATAGACAATGATACCTAATTTGGACCTCTTATTCTAAGCCATCTATGTCATTTTTTCTTAGTTTAATTAGAATACATTTTTTTTTATTCTAAAAAATTTGTCCTATGTTAAGAGTGAAAAACAAAATATTATTTCTAAAACTTTCTTCTTCAGTTACTATTATCAAAAGGAATCTTATCTTAAACCCTTTTTTTGTATCAGACTTAACCTTTACAAAAGGTTGAGTAAAGTTACATTACATACATGTTAGACCCTTTTTCTTTCTCATATTTGAATCTGTGAGAAAGTTAAACTTGAGAGGAAGAACAAACTAGATATAAGAATAGCTCATAATATAATTACGGAAGAAATAATAAATAAGATGCTAAATTATAATTTAGTACCTATGATATGGAGAAAGTTAGAAAATAGTCACTATAGTTTTAAGAGTTAGAAACTAAAACTAATGCACACAAGAAGAGTTATAAAACTGGAGTATGAAAGAATAATCCAAAACAAAGAAGATGAAAAGATTGAAATTTTGTAAGTACAACTCTTGTACTTTTCTCAATTTAACTCGATTAAACTTTTGTTAAAGAGAATCAAGTTATAACAATCTAAGACCTTGGAATGGATCCAACGTTTTTCTTCTAAACTTGGTGGACATGTATAATACATTCTTTAGTGAATGGAATCAAGGAGAATGTTTTTATAAATCGAGCAAATTCTAAACTTCCATCGACATATCTTTTAGATTACTAAACAGAATGCAATTGTGTACTTTGTAGATCTCCAATATAAAACCACGAAAATATATAAAGGTTAAAAATCTTTTATTCTTAAACTTTCATAGAAGTAATGATTTAATCTCTAAACTTTGTTTTGCAATGATTTAATCCTTGTACTTTTAAAATTTTTTTTTCAATTTAGTTCATGAACTTTGGTATATAACAATTTGTGACAATCTAGTCCTCAACGAAATAAAATTCACCAAAATTTGATGGCAATTTTATTATTTTATGACGTTGACTTTGTATGTTATAAAATTATCGAGTCTCCTAATTAGTTTTCCGATTTATTTATGCAAGAAACCTCATCAAATTTCTACACTACTTTCTACTATATAGACTAAATTGTTACAAATCTTAAAGTATAGAATTAAATTGTTACATAATAAAGTTAAAAAAACTAAATTGTTACAAAATTGAAAATTTAAGGACTAAAACGTTACCGAAGAAAGTTTAGGAACTAAATTGTTAATTTTACGAAAATTTAGGAATTAAAAGTTACTTTTAACTCATACACAAATTCTCTCCCACGCTTTATTAATTTCAAATCGAATCTATGAAGATACAGCAATATGCTTACTTTGTTTTATACCTTAATGTGCTCTTTTGACATCATTTACAACAATAAACACAAAATTTTTAAATAATAAACTTACATTTTAGAGTTAAATAACTCTCATAAATGAGCATTATCAGAACATAAATGGCGTGACAATGTTCAAGTTCAATTTTTGTTCTAGATATTACCATATTATTTTAAATCAGAATTTTTATCAAACATTATAACAAATTTCTACTTGTTTATAAAATGCTAAGGGTAGTATTGCAAAACTTTTGGAAAACTAGTGGTGATTTTTAAACCAAAGAAAAAGGTTAGAAATATATTTGTGTTTTTTGTAATTTAGTCATTTTTTTTCTTTTAACCATAAACAATACCTAAAAAGATATTACTGGATATAAGTATAATTCATAGAACATTTACTGGGTATATTAAAATTAGATTGAAATTTGAACTTTGTACCATACAAATAATAGAAGGGGAGAATATTAATTTAAACCTTGAACTAATAATTGTATAAATTTAAACTATGAATTTTTGTAAGTGTGTCAACTTACATCTTCTATTATGTTATGTTTGGATAAACATCGTGTAAAACTTATAATTTTATAAACTAAAACTTTAATTTTTCCATAAACAAATCAATTTAGACTCTAATTAAGACATCTTTTTAAAATTGTGCACGCATCAATTTTAATTGTCTATTTTATTAATCCAATATTTAAAAAAAGTCTACACTGTGTTGCATGGAAGATTTTCAAATGTAATATGAATAAAATATTTAGATTGATTCACTTATAACCATTTAGAAGTTTAATTTGAAAAGGTTATAGTTTCCTAAGCTATTTTTCTATATAATTACTAATTCAACTAAAGTTTTAAGTTTAAATGTGTAAATTAAATATATATATACATCAATTAGGGGTCTTTTCAAATATAATAAAAAGGCCTAAAATATTTACAAGGATGACAAAATTTGAACCCAACCCAAAACTAATTAAATAATACAATAAAAAGGGTGTGAAATGACAAAAAGTCCAGCCAATTTGCTCTCGTGATCTCCAACCTTTTGCACATGTAAAAAAATCACCCACGATTTTGTGAAATGTACGTCAAATAAATCACCCACAAGTATGAAAAGTGGAAAGTGTGAAAAGCGACTTATTTTGTGACATTATTCAACAGGACTTTTCCGTAAAAGTTGATCAGTCAACTTTACGGGAAATTTGACAGAATCATTTTTTTTCTTTTTTTTTTTCTTCTTTCTTTTCTTTCCTACTACTACATATGACTTTGTATTATATATTTGCAGGATGTCTCGTATATTCGTTTGCTATGGTGGTATTTGGAAGGAGGATGAACGAGATTACTTAGGGGATATAATTTAGGGGGTCTAGAAGTAAAGATGTAATATTGGGTATGATAAATTTCTGTTAGAGTTGTATAAGCTAAGTGAGGTTGACCCGAATTTATCGGGAAGGAATTAGCTTTATGTGACTTTTCTCGTAAAGTTCTAACCAAAACTTTATGGAAAAGGTGACAGAAAGCTCCCTTCCTGATAAGTTTAAACTTATCCGAAATGAGTTAGAAATAACAATTTGTCAAGTTTTTGGAATGAAGTCTAAGTTTCTGAAATATATTTCTATATGTGACTATATTGCTGATAGAAGTCTATATGTGTCTATTGTTGATAGATAGACACGAATAGAAATAAGAAAAAGAAGAAGAAACAGAATCACAGAACCTTCGCAAAATCACCAACGACTATAAAGACACCGTCAATCTCAAAATCTTTGATGTGTAAAATTGATTAGAAAGAAAGGAAAGAAGAAGAAGAAAATAACCAAGGAAATAGAAGAAAATCACCAAGGAAATACACGCAGACTGAAAATGGTACTTTAGACATTTTAAGAAAAAATTTAAAAATTATTTCAACGTGATTTCAATTTTATTATTTCTGTAATTAGTTTTTTAATTGGGTCCATTATTACTATTTCCCAATCAATTATGACTAGAGATGTTTATTTTAACCGATAAATTAACATCAATTATGACAAAACATGGTTATTATTATTATTATTAATTATTATAGAAATTAACATGTAGATGGAAGGCATGTGGATGCGATAGCTAAAAAGACTATATATTCAATTTTGATAGAGACACTTTCAATGACGCGCTTTTCAATTCTCTTTTTACATTAAACACTGACTCTTAGTTGGATCCCATACACTCTCTTTCTTTATCTCTCCACACTTCCATAGATCTCTTCTTCTTCTCTCCTCTCTTTCTTCAACCTCTCTCTCTCACACACACGAAAATGGCGAACCTGCGGAATACTGCTAGAACCGCTAATGGAGATTTTCTTCAAAACTTGCCTAGAATCTTCTGCTTCAGAGCTCTCCTCTGCGCCATTTCCATTGCATTTTTTCTCTTCCTCTCTTTCTCCTTCTTCTTCACTTCCTCCACTCACTCTTCCGATCTCACCGTTCCTGTAAGTTCTCCTGTCTCTCTCTTCTTACTTTTTATTTTCTTCCTTATTATCATTTCTAATTTTCTGTTTCTGTTCATGTTTCTTCCGACTATCATCATTGTTTTGCTTCTTTTTCTTCTGTTACTGGACTTATCATTTCTGGAATATTACTTAAAACATCACTGTTCTCCTTCTGTTATAATTATGTATTGTTTTGTGTTTGAGTGTTTGGATGTTTGGATCCGGTTTCCATAGATGCTCTGCCTCGCTTTAGATCGGAATTCTTCTTTGAGTTGTCTCCTGAATGTACTTTTTTTTTAATCCCGAAGTTCGCTGTATGAAACGTTTGCTTTTCAGATATTGACATTTGTTTTGCTGTTTGTTTTTATCTGGATTTTCTATGGATGATGTTTTGAGTTGCGCTCTGAAGTAAATGTGTGTTATGAAATTTTAGGGTTACGATTCTGTTCCGTATCGAATAAATTCCAGAACAAGGCTTCCGTTAGCTGTTAAATCAGACCCGCTAAAACCGCGGTTTGACCAGATCCGGAAGCAAGCCGATGACCATCGGACTTTGCTTCACGCCTATGCCTCTTATGCTCGAAGGCTTAAATTGGAGTATTCGAAGCTTGTTAGGGTATTCGCGGATCTTTCTCAGAATTATACGGATCTCAATAATAAACCCAGTTACCGTAGTCTCTTTGAGCCTGAAACGGCTTCTATCGATGAGGCTCTGCTTCGTCAGTTTGAGAAAGAGGTTAAAGAGCGTATTAAAGTCACGAGACAAGTCATTGCCGAAGCCAAAGAATCATTTGACAATCAACTTAAGATTCAGAAGTTGAAGGATACGATTTTTTCGGTGAATGAGCTATTGTCGAAAGCCAAAAAACAAGGTGCTTTCTCGAGTTTAATTGCGGCGAAGTCTCTTCCAAAAAGCTTGCATTGCATTGCAATGAGGTTGATGGAAGAGAGAATTGCACATCCAGACAAATATTCAGATGTAGGAAAGCCAGTACCACCAGAAATAGAGGATCCAAAACTTTACCATTATGCAATATTCTCAGACAACGTAGTTGCTGCATCAGTGGTCGTTAATTCAGCTAGTAAGAATGCTGAAGAACCATGGAAGCATGTGTTTCATGTTGTTACTGACAAGATGAATCTTGGGGCAATGCAAGTTATGTTCAAATTGAAGGACTACAATGGAGCTCACATTGAAGTCAAGGCAGTGGAGGATTATAAATTCTTGAATTCTTCCTATGTTCCAGTGCTTCGCCAGTTAGAGTCTGCAAATTTACAAAGGTTTTACTTTGAGAATAGTGTTGAAAATGCAACAAAGGATACAACGAATATGAAGTTCAGAAATCCCAAATATCTATCAATTCTGAACCATTTGCGGTTTTACTTACCTGAGATGTACCCAAAACTACACAGAATTCTGTTTTTGGATGATGACATAGTAGTCCAGAAGGACTTGACTGGCTTGTGGAAGATCGATATGGATGGAAAAGTAAATGGCGCGGTGGAGACATGTTTTGGCTCGTTCCATAGATATGCACAGTACATGAACTTTTCACATCCATTAATCAAGGAGAAGTTTGATCCCAAGGCATGCGCATGGGCTTATGGAATGAACTTCTTTGATTTGGATGCTTGGAGAAGAGAAAAATGCACAGAAGAATATCACTATTGGCAGAATATGGTAAGACAAACTACTTCTCAAATTTTATCTGAATGTTGATTTCCTTCATGATCATTTTAGCATTTTTTTGTCTGTCCCATTTCAAATATCTGACTGCCTGTTAAGTTACAATCAAATCACCTACACTTGAATGACTCGTATTCTAATTGGGCATTTTTTGGTTGATTGGACAACTTAAGCCTTTAGTTGATATTATTAAATTTACCATAACTCATTAGCTTAAGCTTTTGGGTCAATCGGTGATTTAATATGATATTAGAACAAGAAGTCTTGTGTTCAGTCCACTGTATGAGGGTCTTGTCTGGATACACCCTTCCACTCGAGCGCAATTAATATTTAAGACGTTTTTGCGAGTGCTCAAAATAGCAACAATTAATATTTAAGTGCTTAATGATGAATCATTTTGATGTTTGGTTCTATACTCTTAAAATTGCTTTTTCAAAGGGTTCCCCAATCAACCACTTGAGCCAGAATTATGTTCTTACTCCTTTCAACTTGCTGTATCTAACCTACTTGTCATCGTTTCGTGCAGAATGAAAACCGAACCTTGTGGAAATTGGGGACGTTGCCTCCTGGTTTAATCACATTCTACTCCACAACAAAGCCACTAGACAAGACATGGCATGTCCTTGGACTTGGTTACAATCCCAGCATCAGCAAGGGCGAGATTGAAAATGCTGCAGTTGTGCACTTCAATGGGAACATGAAACCCTGGCTAGACATTGCCATCACTCAATTTCGGCCATATTGGACCAAGTATGTGGATTATGATTTGGAGTTTGTTCAAGCCTGCAATCTTGGTCTTTAAATTGCGTCATGCATGTTCATCTTTATAGTGTTGTATAGAAGGAAAGATGTTGGCTCCGCTTGTCCAAAGGAAAGCATTAACCATTTTTAGTGCCTACAAATATCATCATTTTGATTTCCTTCTATATTGTTAAATAGAAATATTTGAGTTTTGAAGTAATTATATAATTTTTTTGAGGATGAAGAGATCTGTCGGTGGCATTACAGTTAGTCAGCTTCATCCATTAATTTTGGGCCTACCTTTGAAGATATGGTTAGATTCATAAATTCTTTTTCCCCTTTGGAAGTTGGCTTGATTTTTAATGGATTTTGAAGCCTGTCGGTATATTGTCAATTTGTTATTATATGTTTTGTTCCAATTTGGAATCCTTTGTCAAATTAGGATTTTTGATTCATATTTTAATCCATAAATTGGTCAAATTTAAATCAATTAGATAAAATTTGATGACTTTGGGCATAATCGGATCTTCATTTCAAAACAAATTTTACAAAGACTATATTGGAATTCTATTCCAAATCTAACATTTACTTGCTATTAAATTTTGATATATTCTAAACTTCATTCCAGATATTTTATTTTTTTTAAAAAAATGTGAAATCTAAATTTTAGTCATATAGATGATCTCAAATTTAGAAAGATTTTATGTTTATAATATATTTACTAACTAATGTAGGAAAATTTGAAATCAAATTTGTTATGGAAAATTTTATTGAAATATAGCTTTAATTGTATAGTACATAAAAAAATAGCAAAAATAGGGGGGAAAAGAATTCAGTGTATAGACTTCCAAAATTCCAAGTTAATAACTCACTCTAGGCTCGATAGACTTTCAAAATCCATATGAAATAATTTTGTTTTAGGACTAACTAATTTTTAAGCTAAATAACTTTAGATTTGATAACTCAACTTAGAGCTCTAAATGTCCCAAACTAAAAAATTGGCTGGTTATGAATAACCCTGTCACACTTTCATCCTTCTTTAGATGTTGTTTGATAGCGATTTTGTTCGATTTTATTTTGAATTTTCATTTATCTCACAATTTCTTTACAATAATTTTTATTTCTTGAGAAAATATTTGACTTCTTAATAAATAAATAAAAAATTAAATTCTTAATTTCTTTTTTTCCTTAGTTTTAAAACTTGACTTGAACTTTGAACTCATCAATAAAATGTAGGCTTGACTCTCGACTGATATATCTACACAACATAGTTGAAGTATTCAAAATTGATCCGAAATCTAGAAAGTGTATATAACCATCACCATGCATTGAAAATTTAGAAAGTGGAAGGATGCCACCTACGATTAAATGCTAAAGTAGGGTCATATTTTTAAAAAAGAAAATTAGAAAAAGATGTAGAAAGTTAGAAACTTTCTTGCAAATAGAGTTTTTTCTTTCTTTTTTTCCTTCTTTTTTTTTTTTTTTTTCCGATCATTATTCAATTGCTTACACGCTTTCACATAATTAAGAATTCAATTCCTGCCCTTAATTTTATCTCACTCCATTTACCATAATCCGTGTCTTTGGATCTATTTAAAATCTTTCGTTTAATTTCTGTCAAAATACAGTACATGGATTGGTATTTACTTAAAATGATTTAATTTATCTTAAGATATAATTTAAATCTGAACCTTTTTATTAATTTAAAAGTCACTCCGTTAATTAATTATTTAAACTACTAGTTATTCATATTTTAGCATGCTTTTCATGTAAAAAAAAAAAAAATATATATATATATATACACATATATTCTCATACAATATGGATAATGATTCAACTATGCTTTTAACATTTAATTTATCAAATTAAAATTTTCTCTGTTGATTTTCATAAAGAAATATTAAAAAGTCTGGGTAGTGTAGTTGGTTATCACACTAGTCTCACACACTAAACCTGAGCTTAGACAAATACTTAAGAATATATTTTATAGATTTTTTTCGACACTAATGACAAAGAAAATAAGTTAAGGGGATGTTATAACGGTTTTTTTTTTCTTTTTTTAAGTACAACAATAGTAGAATGGAGCCAATATAAATATAGCTCAACTTATAAAATACATGCATTCTTAGGTTAGCGGTTCGAATCTCCCACACCCAAATTATTATACTTGAAAAAAATTGTGGAGATAGATGATCAATCCTCCAATCTTAAGTGAGGAAATACATGCTAATTATCTCCTAGCTCAATTCAAATTTCACAACATTTTTTAATGCTAAGGGATATGGTGAATAACATAAAATACTCAATTTAATTGCCTTAAGAATGGGTTAGGAGTGGTATACCAGTGATGTGAGTTATAATTTGTGGGTTGCTTTCTATTTTTCAACAAAATTTTAAACACGAGTGTAAACATAAATAATGAGAGAAATATCTTTTTGGCCCTTAGATTATGGTTCGAGTTTCTATGTAGTCTCTAAGTTTTAAAATGTTACACTTTTAATCTTTAAGTACTGAGTTTGATTTCAATTTAGTCCTTAAGTTTCAAAATGTTACAATTTTACTCTTGAGATTTAAATTTTCTTTCAATTTGGTCCATTGGTTTCAAGATTTACACTTTTAACCTCGATCTTTCACTAAATACACACTTTCAATGTTAGTATATATTAGTTAATTTAAAGTAACTAAAAGAATTATAACGAATTAAGTTAATTAATGGGCATTAACGTATTTAGTGAAAAATCAAGTTTGAAATTTAGGGACCAAATTGAAACAAAACTCAAATCTAAAAAGTAAATTAATTGTAACATTTTGAAACCTAGAGACTAAATTGAAATAAAATTCAATACTTTAGGACTAAAACTGTAACATTTTGAAACCGAATGACTCAAAGGAAACTAAATTACGCTAAACCCAAGGATAAAAATTAAAATGTATTTCTTCCTAAATAATAACTAATCCAAATATTACCACCTGAATAAAGCTCAATTATTGCAACATGTACTTTTGACCAAGATGTCAAAGTACGTACAAACCCTCCCACTCCATCTGATGTTGAACTCTAAAAAATACTATATAAAATATAAATTATTAAATTGATAATTTGAATGTGCTAAAATGACCACGTTGGGAGATATTACAATTTTCACTCTAAGAACTATCTTTTACACTCTGAATTTCTAGATGAAAAATTAACTATTTTCTATTGCGAGCCTCATTTAATATAAGACATCATTTTTAAGTATAACAAATATGTGGCGTAGAGATTTGAATCTCTGATCTCAAGAAAAGAAATATTATGTCAATTATTGTTAAACTATGCTTATGTTAGGCTAATTAGATAAGACAAGTACTACCATATTTAGGGTCCATAATTCCATCTTCAGCCCTAACCATGGTCGAACATTAAAATAAAAAAATATTAAAAATTCTTAACTTATACCAAAAAAAATAAAATATAAAAAAACTAAATCATCTAAGGTCTCAAACAGTCTGGGTGGTGTAGTTGGTTATCACGCTAGTCTCACACACTAGAGGTCCCCGGTTCGAACCCGGGCTCAGACAAATCTTTTCACATATTTTTATGGCAATTTATTTTCAGTGGAACAAAATTATGGGGTTTTGAAATTTAATTATCCAACGAATTGTTCTAATATTAATTAATCTTTCCATGAAGAACAATCAAAGCTTAGAGATACTTAGTTTTGTTCCAATATGTCTCATTTCCATTGGAAGAACATTACATTAAAAAAATAAATTATTGGGCTTTGAAACGAAAAAATAAATGAAAAAAAAACCCAGCAATAATACCAGACCGCATCTTCATATTCTATGAGTAGCAAAAATTCAAGAACGTGTCTTGTTCTTACCATTAGTGGTGAGTTGATGCAAGAATTTAAGGCCTTTGAAAGCTTTTGAAATCTTCCTCAAACCACTTTTCTTTCCCATTCCAAATCTCATTTTTGAAGTGGAAAATCTCAATGCTTGTAAGCAACAAATCTTCTCATTTGCTTCTTCTTCTTCTTCTTCTTCTTCTTCTAATTCCTCTATTTCCTTTTGTTGATTCACCAAACTCCTCAAATCCTTCTTCTTTGAAATTGAAATGCAGCTGTTCTTTTTATTGATCTCTTCTTCAACTACTACCAATTCCTTGTCCTCATACATTTCCCAAAGCAAATCCATTTTCTCTTCATCTTCAAACACCTTACACCCCAAAAACCTCTTATTGTAATAATTTGTTCCCATCTTTTCTTCTTTTGAACTATTTCTGATGAACCCATTTTCTGTAATATCATGATGATGATCCTTTGTTTCTTCTTTGTCGATTTCTTTCTTGATTTCAGGTTCTTGAACTTCTTCAAGTTGTGGGAATTGGATGGTGTTGAAGAAATTGCTGAACCACTCATCAAGAAGGAATTGGTCATGATCTTGATTTTGGTGGGAATGAGAGAAGAATGTGAAAAGAAAGGGTAGAAGGAGGAGGAGGAAAGTAGTGGTCAAAAGTGGGTATAAAAAGGAAAGAACTTTGAGGATATAAGGGGAGAAGAAGAGGATATAAGAGAAATAAAGAGGGTATGAAATAATTAAGGAACAAAATTGGGAGATTTGAGAGAGGAATAGAGATGAGAGGGAGAGTTCTTCTTCTTCTTCTTCTTCTTCTTCTTCTTCTTCTTCTTCTTCTTCTTCTTCTTCTTCTTCTTCACTCATTTTCCCTCTTTTTTCTTTCCTTAATTTCTTTCTATGGAATCTTGGAGGAGAAAGAAAATATGTCAATTTGGAAAAAATTTGGTGTGAATGAAATTGTGGAAGTGTGTGTTGTGTTTTAGAAATGGAAGGAAAGGGAGAGGGGGGGACTGATCTAACTACCATTTAGAAAGGTTAAAAAAGAAAAGGTACTTTCTAAAGTGTCTGCTTGTCTACTGTCCACTGTTGACACCTTGATTGTACCTTTTTTTCTTTTCTTTTTCTTTTTACTTTTGGAAATTTTATGCCTTTGTTTTGATTTTTAAACTTTTAAATATTTTGTTTTTGGATTTTTAATGCTATAAATAATCTCTTGAGAATTTACATATACATGTTTCTTTAGTTATTTATGTGATTAGCTAATTGTTGATATAGATTAGTATTATGATTGTTTGAAGTTAGGTATTAAGTTAAGTTGGGTCATAGATGAGTTTTCTCATGGTAAATCATTTTAGTTTTTTCTAAATGTTTATCTAACACTAGTAGTATTGATGTAGTTTAGATAGTTACTCAAGTCACACTTGCACGCATAGTGTTGCAGTTGTACTTTTTCAACTATGCGTCGTGTTACGTCATAATCGTAACCACAATCACGATCAATGCCTTAATGCTAGCTGTCCCTTTAACATTATTTTCACAAGTCATTTTGTCTTGTCCAATCTTAGGAAAAGTACTCACGACTTTAATTTAAATTAAACTTCACTTATCATGCATTTCATGATGTCATCTTAAACATTCAATCAAACTCATGGCACATGCAAGCATCCTTTTGTCAACACTGACTTCGTCTTAAGTGGTTGTTCACAATTTTATGCTAACAACTTAATTCTTGTCGGCAATGCATGTTTCTCACTCGTATATTTCAACTTAACTTCTTGGCCAAGTTTTATTGCTCGACCTTGGCCTCTACAATAGATGAAAGGGTCTTTGCATTGCAATGCTTCGTTGCATTATTTCTCATCATCTTTCGTTCTCGGCCACCAAGATGAGTTTTGACATTTTATAGAGTTGGAACTAGCTTAAAAGGCTTTTTAGACACTTCCAAGCAAGGATTGTTCTTGTCGCTCACTAGGTCTAGACATACTTGTTAACTAGAATGAGTCTTGCGACCATACTAAACTAAATACTAGTCTTTTGACACTAACTAGGTATCCATTAGTGTACTCTAGGATGCCATCTTGAACCTTTTGGGATCATTGTTTCAATCAAGATTTGAACATGTTTATCAAGAACTGAACCTCGAGTCCCTTCGAGCATCTATCCATCCAGACATTATTGAGACATGATCGACGATACTTGCGACCATGACATATCAATCTAGTTACTGTCACAAAGCTCAATCATATACTTCAACAACCTTTGACCCTAGGATTAGACACAATATTAGCACACCCATGCCACATCACTTTTGTTAAGTTTTCCGTCCTCACATGAAGTAGTTTGAGACACTCATCCTGCCCTGCCCATGTCACATGACACACACAACACACATGTGTGTTATGGGTAACTTGCTTAGGCATCCAAGCCTAGGGGTGATATAGATTCTAACATCATGCCTCCTCTATGGTACATTTTATGGCATTTCTAGTTAATGTTTCATCATGAACAACAAAAGTAGTGAAGAATGATTATGTGCTAGGGTGAGCACTTATTTGAACTCTAATTGACACAAAATATGGTAATTATATTTTGCATCCTTCACTCACATGCACTTAACTCCAATATTTTCTGTCTAAACTCACGACACAACCTTAATTTTCGAGGCTATGGCTAAGGGGCTCCATTTGGCCCTATAAGCATGTTGCTGACACTATCAACATCACGGACACTTCCATTCCTATTATCTACTTTAACTCAACTTTCTCACACACTCCATCTAGGGGTATTAGGTGATCATGCACCATCCTCTTCGGTCACATTACAACACTTCTCTTTTTGAATCTTTACTTGTGTCTTGTTGGATGTCACCTCTATGCATCTATGTGCCAGATCACACATGTCAATGCGTACATATTTGAAGCGTATTGACGTACTTGCTTGATGTGTATGCTTAGTGGGAGTCTCAACCCACTCTCTTGTAGTATAGTTTGAGATACACATTGCCGAATATACCTTAGGATGCACTACCTTCTGCACACCATTGGCCTGTGCTGCCTGCTAGACCTTGTTCCCATGAGAACAATCACAAACTGTAGCCCACTACCCTCACACCTATGCATGCACACCACCATGATGTCCCTAACGTCTTTTTTATCCTTACCATAGAATTTGTTAGATTTATTAATTATAAAGTGTAGGAAGATTTTACTTTCTTTATTAGTAATTAGTATAGGAAGACATCTTCAACGATTATTTGTTTTAAGGATTTTATTTGCTTAAGAATATTATTATTCTAGGTTTACTTTTGAAATTTGTTATTTTAAATTATTTGAGTGAGAAAAAAAAAAAAGAAAACTATAATCATATTATGACATTGACATTACAAACTTTGTTAAAAAGAGTATCAATACATACAAAGAAAATTTAACTTTTAGGTCAAACTAAGTTTGTTTTTTTTATTACAAGATACTTATGAGATACAATTTTAACACAAATATCTTTTCAGTGTTTTATACCTCCACAATTTTCATTTTTTTTCAACTATCTATTTTAATTTTCACTTTAATCCATCTCAATTAAGTAGGTAAGAATGTTCTAGTTAATTAAGATACGCCCACGTTGTTTCTAGTATTACATCTAATCCACTTAATTATCCACCTTTCTCAAGTATGTTTCCTATGTCAATTATGATTATTGGTTGGAGTTCTTAAAATAACAACTAATAGAAGTACAATAAGAAGAATATATACAAAGGTAATAATTTAGTGTTGGTCACAAAAATCAAAAGCAATGAAAGTGTATAAGACAATAGGGATTTCAATACCCATTGAAAAAGAGGTATATATTTGGTATGGTTTGAGGTGTTTAGTGTTGATAGGGTATGATTTTCGAAGGATATGGGCAACAGTAAATAATTTGTCAGAATCGAAAGGGACATTACAATCACTCACTATTTGTAGGGCAAAAGTATGAGCAATTATGAGAGAGGTTGAAGGAAAACAACTTTAAAAAGAGAGAGAACCAATAAGTAGGTGAAATGAACAAACACAAGGCCATTGTTTTGTAGAAGTTGGAAGACAAGAAGAGGGTTAGAGTGTTTGTGTAGACAAATTATGCACATGGCAAACCCAAAACCCATTCATCATTCATTCCCACTATTTACTCTACCTTCTATTATAGACTCATTCATTCTACTCTGTTCAAAAAGAAGCTGAAAATTAGGATTTTTTTTTCTTTTTCAAAAACCTCCTTATCCCTCTGTTAAGGCTATCAAGTCATCGTCATCGAGTTTAACACGTGGGCTCGACTCGAGTGGCATTTGAGCATTGCTTTAACATTCTTTGAGTTCTTCTCGAAGTGATCCACTAATATCTGTAAGCAATTCTTTGAACTTTCAAGTTTAGTCCCGTTAGTATTTAGGGAATGTTTAGGAACGATTCTAAGATGACTAAAATTACTGACCATTTTCAAAGTTATTCTAAAACATAGTTCTAATCCTTCAAAACCAATTTTGATAATATAAAAATTACATTTAGAAATGTAAAATTAAGTATTAAATCAATTTTGAGTAATTCAAGATATATTTCGAGTGATTTTGAACATGATAAAAGTGATTTTAGAAATTTTAGAATCACCCTCATACATTAAGAAGTTTCAAATATTTGGATAAACTATACTTTGTTCTCGAGATTTGAATAGTAGATTGATTTTGTTTTATTTCAAAATGGTTCAATGTTACTGTCAAAATCAAGAAAATTATTCAATTTGGTCTATGAATTAACGCTAGATAACTAACAAAAATGTTAACGTGACATTTTTTTAAAGAAAAATTGGTTTTTGTAAGAAGAAAAGAATAAGAAAAAAAATAACCTCCCCCTGTCTCGACCCCTTCACTTGGAAAAAGTTCAAGGTTTATACTAAGAGACTGCTGTATTTGGCCACTACTACGATCTTGTCTCTTCTACACTCTAACCGATCACAGGTAACTCCCCCTTTGTTTTAAGTTTTAAAAAACCGAAAAATTTAAACGTTTTTCATTTAGGACATAGCCAGCTAATACAAAAATGGTATATCAATGCCTGACCACTTAGCTTAGGCTGGCAGCAATATGCTCTTAAAACCCAAGCTTAAGCCATTCTTAAACATTCACTTCCCAACGAGAATATAAATCTAAAGAAAAATTTATTCCATAATGTGAAAATCATATAAATAAAACTATCTATCTACTCATTACGTGACTAAGATATTAGCGATGGTGGACAGAACGAAACCCCTCTTGAAACCAAGACATGTACAAACTAACGTCAATTTTAACTTCAGCACCAGAAAAAACATGATAACGCTAGCACTTACAATCGAACATGGGGAAAGACTTGTCCATAGTAGAGGAAAGATTATCCCACCACATTCAACATGATCTTCATTGGATGTTTATAAGAAGGTTCAGTACAATTTTAAACGATTTACGGTTTGGATTCACAATACAAAGCTTGTCCATAATATTGACCAATTTCAAAACAAAACAAAACAAAACAAAACAAACTCACTCCCAACGCATTCTCATTCAGTCATAACAGGCTTATTCTCACTGGCTTTTGGTCTCTGTTCTTTTGGCTTCTGCTCCTCCGTTTTCCTATAACCATTCAATTCATTCAAAAGATTAAACACTGAATAATATCAAAAACCCTTAACCCCTCCCTCCTTCCCTCATCAGAGGGTAGCAAGGGAAGTAAAGAAATAACATTTGGAAAAAGGTTATGGGATCACAAGTATCAACAGATGGATTTTAAGAAGAATTGGAAGAACAATGTTTCAACTTTTAATCTTATTCAGAGCAAGAAGCTAATAAGTCCTTTATCTTTTTTGTTGATTTTTCAATACTAATAAGACTAGAGATGATTAGAAAAATTTACAAAAAATAGTTTTAAAAAACTATCCAACAATTATGGTTCACTCTTGAAGAAACGCTTGAATCTTTAGTTCAGTTTTAAAAACAAAAATAAGTCTTCAAAAGCCACTCTATTTAGTTTTTGAAACTCGACTTAGATTTTTATAAACATGGGTAGAAAGTGGATAATAAAGCATAGAAACTATGGGTGCAAGTAAGACTTATAGGTTCAATTTACAAAAGCCAACAACCAAATGGTTATCAAAGGGGACCGTAGTAATCTATATGAAAATATTTATAAACAACACCCACCCAACTAACATTTATTTAAATGATTTAATATCCTATATAATATGGGACTTAAAGATTTGCCTCAACACTGAAATTCAAGTGCCCAGCAATTGTTCACCTTATGTTTACAAGTGTGTAACACATGTCTTACAATTGTTCACCTTAAAATACATGTCTATTATGTTCAACAAATGTTTGACACATATACAATATTATGTTCAATATGTGTTGAAGTGTCACATACGTGTTGGACATAGATACCTCAAGTGTATAAGCTTCATATTCAAAATTCCATTACATGGTTGCATTGCGCCCACCCAGAGATAATATAATCTTAGTTAACGGGAAGCTCATGAAGAAAGAATGACGAAGTTTCCAATTCACTTTATGAAGCAAGTCTATCATTCCAAGCTAAATAATACAGAAAAAGAAGCTTAACAAGGTTGATACTAAGAATCAGAACTAAAAAATGGTGGAATGCAAAGAAAAAGTAAGAAACAGAAGTAGCATCAACATCAACAAGACGATAAGGAAAAATGGCATGATAAAAGATCAAATCCTCAGTTATAGTTGTTAGCATCAAGAATGGAAGAGATGATAAGCAGGTTGGCTATACAAACAATGATTGGGCAAGTCCTTGATGATCAAAGAAGCACTTCAAACTACAAGTACGCTTATGATCAAACCTCATATCTAAAAAAGTTCAATCCAACAAAAAAGAAAAAACCACTTCATTTACCCAAGGTAGAATTTACAGGCACAACCACAATTGATTGTGAAGTTGTTTGACCAAAGAAGATTCTAAACAATCTCTAAATGGAGTAGCTAAAGCCCAAAAAAAGCTTTTGGAACAATATGTGCGAAATTTGCAATGACCAAGAATCCAATCTTCCATACTCGATTAAAACATATTAAATTAAATTATCACCTCGTTGGACATCTGGTGAAAAACTTCACAACAGAAATGATATTGACAAATGCCATTATATCAAATTCAATAAATTTTAAGAAGCTTCTGAGTTACAAATTAAGAGGGAGTGTTTAACAGAATTTCAAATTTCTAAAACAATAGCTAAGCTCCCAAACGGGTAAGTTCTAATATTGTTACAATAATCTCTATGAAACTTGATAAAGAATATTAGATATATGCATTCAAATCCTAGCCTACTAACTTCAGATGTGTCCAAGACATAATTCATACAAATTGTTAAGATAGAGAATACCTTTTGTCAGAAGGGCCTCCTTTCTGGCTGAGGAAGGAGCGGAAGAGAGGGGAGTTAACGTCGTAGATCATTATCGATAATGAATATTGAGCTTTCACAAAACAAAACGAAACCCTAATTTGGTGCGCTTCTTAGTTTCTGAAGACGTCGAATCGTAAACGTTGAGACTAGTTGTTGAAGACGAAGGCTTTAAATTTATAGAACCATATGGGGCCGCCGGGTCATCGGGTACCCGGCCCAAATGAATACGCAGCATCTATTTTAGTAAAACAAATGGAAATTTGTTTTTTTTGTTAAAAGGGTAATTAAAATGGTTAGCATTTTTAAAATAATTGTAAATATAGCATCTTTTTCTAATCTCCTCGCTTATTTTTTTTTATTCCCAGTTATACCCTTATAATGAGGTATTCTTACCGATAATTGAGTTTGGTTAAATATATCCACCAACAATATACAATTATATATAATATATTTATTTTATCTTATTTTATAATTCATTTTGGATTATTTATTAACTAGCCACTTTTTAAATTAACTAGTCGGAAACGTGCGATGCAATGGTTTAAAATCTTTAGAACATAAATTTTTAAATAAATATTTTTTTATTAAATTTAGATAGTAAATATCTAACATGAAATTTAAAAGTAGTGAAAAACATGATAATTACCAAAATTATATATATGTTTTATATCTAGTTAATTTATAATGAATATGAAATGTTGGATGCAGCTTAAAATGTTTGGAGTATAATTATTTCATAGTCTGAAATACAAAAGATTGAACGAATATAATTTTTATAAATTTATAATTTTAAAATGCTTTGAATAAAATTAAATTATCAATAGTATACGTGAGATTTTTTTAATATGAACCCATGACATATCTATTAAAACAATGTGGAATTACATTAAATTCAACTAAAATGAGCAAATAATAGTGAAATATAATTTTAAAATAATATAAATATTTATTAGAATGAATTGTTAAATTATATTTTTATGTACTTTTAAATAAGATATTAGTAAATAATTATTTTATGAAAAAAAAAACAAAATAGAATTATTCATATGTATAATTGGTTTATGTTAGGAAAAAAAATTTGAATGTACATAAAATATTATCAAATCAGCTATTTACGATTTTTTTAAGGAAAAACTCCAAATAACTTTTTTTAATTAATTATATTTACATGAGTTCTCAAATAAGTAACTAGTAAACAATCATATCTTCTTAAAATTTAAAAAACAAAACAAAAAGGAATTAGTTAGATACAATCTTGATTCAATTTATTTTGTTTTTGACATCCATAAAGTTTTAACATTTCACATAATTAAAATTATTATTGTCATATGAGAAAAAATTTAATTATAAAATATGTTAACCTTTAATTTTGGAGAAAAACATTATAATATATTTCTTTAATAGAACCATATTAGTAATACAAAAATATTGGTGATAGAGATTTATCGGTGCTATCATTGACAAGACTATTACATGCCCTTGATAAAATTGTATTGGTTATACAAAAAAATATTAGTGATGAAGGCTTGTCAATGATATTGTGGTATCAGCGATAATATTGTGGTATCAGTGATAGACTTCTATGGCTAATAGAAGTCTATCAATGATAGAATTCAAAAACTGGAAATTTCATGCTTTCAATAGTTTATTATTATTATTTTTTTTGGACATTTTCTATGGGTTAAAGGGTTGAAGATAAATTTTGTTATATTTGTAATTAGTTTTTAAAAAAAGTCTATCACTAGACTTCAAAAATCAAGAATTTCGTGACTCAAGTGTATTTTTGTGCCTTTAGTGGGTTTTCTTTTGACATTTTATATAAACTGAAGGTAAATTTTGTTTTATTTAATTTTAAGTTTTACTACGTCTGCAATATTTTAGCCTTATTTGGGTATATATATACAAGTAGCCTTTAAAATAATTAATGAAATTCATATTGTTGGAAATGTGATGGATGAAATTAAAAGTTGATATAATGATAACAAACGTGATAGTTTTGAATAGTGATTTTTGCAAATTTTTTGAAGAGAAAATAAAAAATAAAAAAAAATAAAAAAGGAAAAAATGGTGTGAAAATTACAAGGCTTACCATGAATGACAGGTCATCTATCCAATCACGATTTCGTCGGTGCCCCGTCGTAGCCTCCCCATACCAACCCAACTCCATCTATAATTATTTCTTTCCAATTTCCTTTTTTACCCTTTCCAATTTCTCTTATTACTAATATGTCCTCTCTCTTTTTCTTGGCTTTACCTCTTATTAAATTCTCTGCTTGCTTCTACTTCACACGCCACCTTAAATACTAAAATCAAATGAATGCTTCCTTCACTTTCACATTATAAAGGGTACTGCCAACTTAGCTCTATATCACCAAATGCAAATGCATATAGTTAAAGTGATAATTGATATGTATCATTTTCCTCAACGTAACACCTTTAAAATTCTTACGTCATATTTGTTATACTATATACATAAAAGTTGTTTATTACTTCATATTTATTTTTTTTCTTTTTTTGGTTACGACAAAGAGTGGAGATGGAAAATTCGAACATCCGATCTTTTAGTAGGGAATATATACTTAAGTGGGATAGATTTGGTGTAATTCAAAATTTTTTCTTATGTACATATATTTTATTTTCATTTTTAATGGAAAATTTTAGTTCAATTCATGACGCATAAATTATCATTTTAGAAGTTTATAGTGAGTTGTACCAAAAAAATGAATTCTCAAACATAAAATTTCATTTTATAAGTTCAATTCTCAAGATATGCTCTCTCTCACAATTGCAAATAAATAGTTAGACAAAGTAAACATTAATTAAGAAATTAAGTTCAATGACAAGCATATACTCTAGTCAACATTACTATAAAAGTAAACCATAAACTTGAAATCAACGTATATTTCTTCATATCATAGTAAGTTTAACTCAACGGTAACTGGTAGGACTTTCTTTCTTAGAAGTTGAAGGCTTGATCTCTCATTTCCATAATTATTGTGTTAAAAAAAAAAACATACATTGCTTCATTTTGATTTTTTTTTTTTAAAGAAAAAAGAACCATATATTTCTTCACAAACTAGAGTTTTCAAAATAAATAATATTAACATTATTATTTGCATAAAAATGGAGAAAAGGAAAGGTTCAACATTCATAGTTGTTTTCAAGAGATCTCCTATCTTTAAAATTTGTTCGAATATGTTCTTAAAATTTAAATGCAATGTCGAATAAATCCTAAAAATTTAAAAAATGTTTAATATATGTCTCCAAATTTAATTTTTGTGTCTAATAAGTTTCTTAAAATTTATAAATACTTAATACATGTTTAATATTTTTCAAAATTCACAAACTATCAAACACATAAAATTAAATTTTACTAGGACTATAAATTTTTTATGCTTTGATTTTGTGTCAAATGTATATATAATTTTTTAGAAAATGTGATTTGATAGATGTAAAATTAAAAGATTTCAAATATCTATACGATAATAAATTTAGAGTCTAGCCGAACACCATTTTAAAAGTTAGTAAATAATATTTGTAATATGACTATTAAAAAAAATAAAATTAAAAAAAATAAATTAAAAAAAGGTTGAATTTTTACAGGATTATATCGATGAAAAATGGTTGGTTGCACTAAGGACAAAAAAACAGATACATTATTCTCTTGCCTAAGACAATTTCATCATTTTGTACCTCACGAAACTATTGTCTTTTGTTATCATTTAAGCCATTTTAGCGCATCCCTTGCGACAAGAACCTCAATTTAATAAAATTTTATTGAATTGTCAATTGAATTGGTTAAAAGCAATAAGTTAAAATTACCAAGTCAAATTCTTATGTTTGAAAATATAAATAATTGGTTTCAATTAAGATGTAGACGAAAATGTCTAGTTTTCAATTTTATTGTAATATCGAAAAGTTATAAATATAATAAGAATTAACAAATAAACATATTTCACAATTTTTAAATAAATATAAATTTCTTAATATTAGCTAGGTTCACATTAATGAAATTGTATATATTATATTAGTGTTATTTTTATTTGATTTTCTTATGATATAATTAAAAACATCGATTCACTTCATGTTGATGTCAAATTTATAGATAAGTAAAAATATTGATAGACATGTCATGACAAAAATTTAAAAGTCTAATCTTAACTAATAAATATAGTATCCAATGAAAGGAAAGGACAAAGTATAAAAGAAAAGTAAGTACCTAAGTTTTAGGTTAATTACTAGTTGAATTAAATCATTTTATATTTATATAAAACATCAAGTTGGTAAATTTCTCTCTCAATTTAAGAGAAATATCTAAGTACACATATATAAAATTCTGTGACCCTTTTTCTTTTCTTTTTTTCTTTTTTTTTTTTTTTAATGATTTTGAACCGATCCATATGACATACCTATCTCATAAAAAAAGAAAAGAAAAAAAAAAAGACATTGTTCAAAAGAATTTCACAAACGGAAAGTCCCACACAAAAATTGAAAATTAAAATGGCTTGAAATCTATTGAAAAAATGGTTCATGATGTAGTTCTTCAACAAATTTAGTATAGTCAGTTAGACGATAGTTCAAACCATGTTTATAATTAGAGTTATTTTCAAATGTTTATAATTAGGGTTGTTTTTAAATGTTTATAACTAGGGTTGTTGTTTTTTTTTTTTAGGTTTTTTTTTAAAAATTAAATCCATAAACACTATTATTACTAATAAACTTCTTTATTTTCTTATTCACTCTAAATAAATCAAGCTTGAAAAACTTATGACATGTTTTGGAAGCTAAAAAGAATAGTATTTTAAAATTTTATTTTTGAAAAAAAAATTTACTAAAAATTTAAATGTTTCTTTACATGAGTTGAAAATTAAATAAGAAAATTGGGAGAAAATAAACATAAATTCAAAAACTAAAAATAAAATAATTATCAAATAGTATATTAACTAGTTAATGCATTATATCATCGACTAGAAGTTTAGAGGTTTTTAAAGTTTTCCATTACCACCGTATTTTACTATTAAAAAAAAAAGTGTTAATGAACAAACTTACTTTTTAAAAGTAAAGCATCAAAATCAAAAGGTAATAACCTTTTTGTAATTATTTTTTTCTATGTTCGTTTTTTTTAATACCAAAAGATCAAAGTTATTTGAACTACAAACATCTTGTTAAAGAACACATACTATATACTTATTTTGGCTTCTTAGAAGTCATTTGGCCTACCAACTTTTAAATTGGTATAAACAACTCAACTTCAATAGTAAACACTATTGAAGTTTACACATTTATCGATTTTTTTCTTTTTCTACTTTTTATATTTATCGAGGAACTCCGTCTTACAACTCTACATTCCAAAGATAAATTTACTAACTCTAACATATAAACTCTACTTAGTGAACCAAACGACCCTTCAATGTCCCAATAAATTTATCTTCAAAATTATAAAGTATAAAAAGAAAGGTTACAATCATTTTAATTTTCTATTAAATTTAAAGTCATCAATATTTGTGAATTCGAAAATAAGTTGTATTATAAAGTTATTTTTTGTTTTTTTAACCAGTTGATATTTTCTACATTTTAATCCATTAGAAATAGAAAAACCTTTTGACATTTCAACTTAAGAATTGGATTGTGTCTTATTTAATTTTTTTTACATACATTGCACTTGTTGTAGACTAAGAAAATATTTAAATTCAAATTAAGAATTAGAATGAAAATTCAAAAATACCCTTTTGTCTACAAAACAAAAACAAAATGTTTTCCTCTATTTTAAAAGGAAGACAAAAAAGGACAAAAAAAATAATAAAAGATGTCTTCAAACTTTAGGTTATAAATGTAGGCAGTCATCATTTGCTCAAATTTGTTTGTTTATTTGTTTTGTAGTAATCAATTATATGGCTATTCATTTTGTTGGCTAATGGATTGAAAAATAACGCATACCTAGTACTCCAAAATAATAATAATAATCATAATAATAACGCAAACCTTAAATTAAGGGGGAAAGTGGAGCAAAACTTATTAAACCCTATTTTAGTTTAATTAATGTAATTCTTTTTAGTTAATTAATGGAAAAATTTAGAAGGAAAAATTATAAATTAGTGTAATTTTTTTTGGAAAATGTCAATGACTATAACATTGACATTGCCATGAATTTCTTTACTGATTTTTTTTTTTTTTTTTTTGTCTTTCTAAATTTTTTAGCGTTATATATTATAATTAAAGATGGTGAAAATTATGTTATTTTAAAATCGTTGAGTGAATAGTTTAATTGGTTAAGAACTAGGATTAAAGTTTGAATCCTAATTTTCACTTTCACACGTTGTTAGATTTTTTTGAAATATTTATTAGGAGCAATCTTTTCTTTATTAGAACTTCACATGATTCCTTAAATATATATATATATATATGATGAATTTATTTTTTTTTTTCAATGTGAATATATTAGTCAATGAGAAATTGACTTATTTCACACAGAAATTATTATAAATGAAAAAAATATTTAACTATTTACAAATATATAAAAAGTTTACTATCTATTAACGATAGACTTTTATTTAAAGATGACAAAAAAACTTGCAGGGTGAAAAATTCCCGGTTTGACTGGGGATAGGGGTCAAACTGGAGACTTTTCAGGTTCCCGATGGGGGATGGGGCGGAGATGGGGCGAGCATCCCCGCCCTGAAATTTATATGTTAAAATATAATATCATTCGACCCACTCATACCTATTTACTTCAAACTTTATTTAATATGAGTTGTAAACTTATTTCATGGATTTGTTTGCTTGTGGATTGTGTTTATTTCATGGATTTGTGTTAATTAAATTTTGTTTATTTTTTGTGGAGTAGTGCAATTTTAAACAAAGTGACCCAATTTTTTAAAAAAATGTTATTACATATATGAAAAAAGTAAAACTCTAGGGGTATTAACAGGAGAAACGAACGGGGAATGAGACCCTATGGAGCCTTCAAATGGGGGGGGGGGGGATGGAACAGGGCTAAATTCTCCCATGGGGACAAGGAACTCCCCCTCTCCGCTGCCAAATCTATTGTATCGTTTAGTGATAGATTGTAATATATATGTTATTGATAATTAAGATAAATTACTTGCTATCTATAATATTTTATTTTATTTTGTAACAAACATGAAAAAATTAATTAGGATTGTCATGGTTAAATTGTCATTAAACAAAAATTTTATTTGAGTATTATTATTATTATTATTTTGATTCAACAACTTAAAAATTTTTAGTGGATGATATAATATTTAACAAGAAATGTTAGGAAAGTATAAAAGTAGAAATAAAATTTGGAAAGTTAAAAAAAAAAAAAAAAGAAAAAAAAAAGAAAAAAGAGACAAGAAACTAAAAATGGAGAAGGAAGAGTGTCTCCCCTTTTCAAAAAATATATATATATATTTTCATCACCATACTTTTCTTGGCACCGAAAGAAATGAGAGACCTAACATAAAGGAAAATGTCATTTCACAATCTTATCATATAGAAACATTCTTTTACATGTGACAAAAACTCATAACAACTTCAGTTTAACAATAATGTCATATATGATATTTTAACCATATGGGTTTTAGTCTTTATTTTTAAAAAAGAATGATAAAGATTTTTTTTCTTAACTTTTAATTCCTATAGTTAAAAAAAATATATTAATCCCTTATAAATTTTAACCATTTTCAATTACACTATTTCTTTTGGTGTATGTGTTTTTTTTTTTTTTTTTTTTTTGAGCTATTCTATGGGTGAATGTTAAAATTTGGTTAATGATATTTTATATAGTATGAGAATTATTTCCTTCCATATTTGGTTCAATTCCCCCACAAAATTTCTATTAGCTCACCTAGTATTTCATGTTACTGTAAATTTAACTTCGGTTAATCTATTTTTTTCTTTTGAATTAAAAAGATATGTAGGGGTAGAAATTAGAACTTTTTACATTTTTATTGAGGTTATAATATTTTAACTAGTTGACCTTAGTTAACCTTAAAAAATGTTAAAATATAAAAAATCCAATTGATGTTTTTAGTTGTTTAGTCAATTTTAACATAATTTAATTGGTCAAGACATATATTATTTGACAATTTATGAGGTGGAAGTATCAAATCTCTAACATTAAAGTTGATAATACAAACATTATGCCAATTGATATTTTTACACATGTTTTAATTAATTAGGTTAAGTTAGGAAAGTTTCATAATTTTGTAATTGTAGCTTAACTAAACTCTATAAATGAATGCCCAGAATTAAAAAGGAAAAAAAAAAAAGGTGCTGCTCTGCTCTTATAATTTATAAAGATAAGCTATGTTCAACAAATCCCTCTCTCTAACTTTCTCTCTTTCTAAAAAAAAATAATAATAATAATAATTAAAGGAGGTAAAAATGGAAATTGGAGAAAGGGCAATTGAGGAATAAAAGTTTTATGTAGAGGCAGAGGCATTAGCCTTTCATTCTCTCAAATTCAACCAACTCTTTTTTCCAAGCCACAACCTCTCTTTTCTTCTCTCTCTCTCTGCGACACCACTATGTCACCAGTTTACCACCTTCTCTCAACTCTTAACCCAAAATACGCATCCCAAAATGCCACCAATTACATATTCAATTCCCAAAACTTTGTTTTATTGTATTTGTAGATGCATGTTTTTCACTCACTACCCCCCCCCCCCCCCCCCTTTTTTTGCACACTCACCAACCTTCTTCTTCTTTGGTTTTTCCTCTTCAATTCCCCAATTGGGTTCTGATTCTGTGAAATCTCTGTTTCTTTAAGCTGTTTGTTCCCCATGTTTGCTGTTTTTTCAGGTACTATACTACACATTTGACTCACTTTCTTCTCCAATGGCTTGCCCTTTTCTTTGGAGCTTCCATGGCTGCCCCATTTCACCTTTCTCTTATGCTTATTGTGTTTTTCTCTGCTTTTTCCTTTCTGGGTCTCTCTTTTTTCGTGTTTGGTTTTGCATTTGGGCATTTGGAGTATTTGGGGATTCCCTTTATTTTTGGCCTCTCCTAGAAGAAAAGGTGGTGGTTGGTTGATGGGGGGTTGGGTTGACTTATTTCACAAGAGAGAGATTAAGAACTCATTTGGGTTATTTCTTTACTTTTTAATATACATTTTTTTTGGTCTTGGATTAGTAATATGCAAATTGATAGATGCCCAAGTTTTCTGTCGTTCCCCCTTTTCTATTTGTGTGATTTCTTTATTTCTGGAGCTTGGAGTTTTTGTTGTTTATTATGTTAAGACTTAGATTACTGTATTTTGTTTTGTTTGCTTGACTGGATTGTTTATGCAGAATCTAACTCTGGGTTTTGCCAATTTTAATGGGATATTTATGAGAAACTCTTGAATTAGTGTCTTTTAAGTAAAATGAACAGCTACTTCTTTTGGCGTTTCTTCTCATTATTAAGGATTGCTTTAGATATGGGAGTTAAAATTGGTTTACTAGTTCTTGAGATTGTATGCCTTGTGGGGAGATCCCTTCGTTTTATCAATTTGCATCAGTTGTAGAAGCTGGAAAAATGCTTTTGGCCTCTAATCATGATGCTATCTTGATGATTTTATCAGTAACTGCCACGAATATGTAAACGAAAAACGTGTTCTCTGTACTGTTTAGCCTTTCTCCTCTCTCACTATCTTCTTCATTATCCTTTCTTCTAAACGTAGTTCATGTGTTCTTTGGATGGTAAGCACCAGTACGAATAAATGGAGCCCTCAATCCACCATCTTCTAATGAGTATTTTATAAAGTGAAAGGTGAAAATTACTTTCTTTTTGGGTGATTGTATTCAGCTTGAAGCATGGACATGAATGCTTTAGGATTATGTTTCCATATTTAGGCTGATGTACCAAAATGAGAAACTTCTAATGTATTCAGTATCTCCCAAGATATTATTAATGAGCTTCCACTGTTGGTGAATTGAGTCTCTTGTTTTGTTCAATATCCTTATTTTCCAGCTTTATCAATTTTTTTGAGTCTTCATGTTCACAACAATGTTTAATATACTCTGTATAACATCAAAGGTTACATTCAAAATGTGACTGTAACTGCCTTTCCTTTGCATCCAAGGTGGGGCGGATTCATGATAAACAATTGGTTGCATACATTGTGCACGACGTGAAGATCAACATCAACTATGGTGAGCTTAAGAAGGCGCAGGCTCTTAGGACTATGCTCCGGTGCGTTTACATATTCTTGTGAGATAAATGATTGTTTGTTGAATAAGCAATCATCATTAATTTTTCTTAGGTGATACTTTCTAAAAAGTTTGTATTTTGTCTTTCTTTCCTAGCTCAAAAGGTTCATAATTTGATTAAACATGTTTGTTGAAATTTTCTGAGATATTTCAGGGAAAAGTTCATTTGTAGCTCCACTTCCTAAGTTTTCAGAAAATGGAACTGCTCCTGAAAATCCTAGTCCGAGTAACAAACTTGTCACTTTGCATCCCATGTCTTCTGATGATGTTAAAATCACGGATAGGGTAAGACGACAAGCTTGAACTTTTTTTTCTGACAATTTTGCATATACACATGACCGTGATAGCGTTTAATTATTCTCATATGCAAGTTGATAGCGTTTAGATTTCTACTTGGTTCTTCTAATTTCATTAATGAATATTGATATTGGAAGTGATAATTGCTTCTGAATAACTTCATCGGTTAAGCTTTGTAGATTTTGTTGATAAAAGCCGGTGAAACGTTTTCTGCATTTCATTATTTGCATGTTACTTTAAACAGTTGTTCTAAAATCTTATTCTGTACTATATGGAGATCTGTGACTGCTTCACATTTTTCTTATTAAATGCTTTTATTCTGAATTGGCCAAGAATATTCTAAAACACCAATAGCTGATAGAAAAGGTTTGTTTTTAAGCTTCGTCTCCAGTAATATTTTTGACCTTTTAAATATGCTGCTGAAATTCGAGATGGCAGTCTGAGATCTTTCAACGCTCTTGCTTCCATAAGTTAAGATGAATCTGCAATACAACTATGATGTCAACCTGACTGAATGAAAGGGAAATGTTGTCAATATATACATTGTATTTTCTCTTTCTTTACAAAAGCCTGTGAAGTTCTCGAGCTTTCGAACTTGAACCCGTAATTATGGAGATAAGGATGAAACTTCACTAACTAATAAACGTGAAATCCTTCCTTTTCTATTTCATTGGATTCTTAAACTACACATTTTTAAGGACGCTAAGATTTTACGAGCTCATGTGCCTGACTTGATTTTACAAGTTTGTCATTCAGAGGATCTTGTTGATGACCATTTAACGAATATATAATTCTATCACAATTTGATTTATTTCACTTCCCTTGAAAAATCTGACATATAATCTGACAGTTATTTTCCAACTTTGGTCTTTTGTTATAGAGCTCTATTGTAGATATGGAATCCAGTTTCGCAAATGCATTGGATTGGACCTCGCCGAATGAACAGTCTAATCAGCCTATTTCAGGTTATCAATTAAGAAACATGTTAATCAGACAATCATAGTTTCGTCATTGTTTGTTTGTGGTTTGCTTTTGAGATATTTAGTTTTTGTGACACTTATTTTTGTTTAATATTACTGTGGCTTGGCCATTCTTTCTTTCCCGTTGTAATGAAATGGAAATCTAATATATGTAGTTCAAAATTTTGAATTTGTTTGTTGTAATTTAGAAGTAACAGATTGATCCTATCGTAGTTCCTTGCGACTGATTTTGTGGTTGGGGCATATATCATTT
This sequence comes from Citrullus mucosospermus, assembly GCA_030954485.1. NCBI lineage: Eukaryota > Viridiplantae > Streptophyta > Magnoliopsida > Cucurbitales > Cucurbitaceae > Citrullus > Citrullus mucosospermus. The sequence goes on along the minus strand of CM062063.1, from coordinate 7,790,738 downwards.
CATTTATAATTTGAACGGTTTACGAATGCCACGAAGTAAGACACTTGCTTTATGCATGAGCACCTTATTAGCACGACAACTATTGTAATTGTCAGTCTTGCCCTATGTCATTGTGCACACAATTTTCGAATTCAACTACTACCTGCATTTTGTCTCTCTTAATACATGGACATGTGTTTGTAGGGCATCCACTAAAACATAGAAAGAGACATAGGAGAAGGAACTCTCATAATCAAGAACTATCAATCATGAGGGGTGTCTACTTTAAGAACATGAAATGGCAGGCTGCAATTAAGGTCGACAAAAAACAGATACATTTAGGAACATTTGGTTCACAAGAAGAGGCTGCACATTTGTATGACAGGTATACATTTTCCGAATCATTTCTTATATCACTTTTAACCATAAGAAACTGGCCATCATACTATTTTTGTCGAAACGATCATCTTAGAGCACTTATTCGAGGATGGCTAGACAATTTCTTTAAGTGGTTTGAGTTTCTAAGAATCTGTTATTGAAAGACAGAATCAACGAGTTATGAAACAGAATTTCATGTACCGAATTTCTAACCAAATTAACCAATGCACCATTCCTTTTATCTCTAAGGATTAAGAAACCAAATATAGACAAGCAAAGACAGAATTCTAAAAGTGCTAATTGGTACAATGTTCTGCATATTATAGTAAATCGGATAAGAGACAAGGTTCATGAATGGAACTTTAATTACGAACATATATGCATCAATTCGTAAATAAACGTTCATATATACATATATGTACATACACACATATGAACTCACCGTGGTATGATGGGCATCATTGTGTGGTTTAGCATTGAACTTAAGTTTACTACTGTGTATCATTTAGTTCATTTGCCTATGAAGTTGTTAAGTGAATGGGGACAAACTCAAGCTCGATTCACATTGATAAGCCTCCCATCAGTTTTGGATTGGTATTAGGTACGATAAGCTCACTTAGTCTTTCGGTTTTACAGAGCTGCTTTTGTGTGTGGAAGGGAACCAAATTTTGAACTCTCCAAGGAAGAGAAGCAAGAACTCCAAAAGTTCAAATGGGAAGACTTCCTTGCTATGACTCGACACGCAATCACAAACAAAAGTAGTTATCTCGCTACTCTCAGACTCTTCAATTTCTTTTTTTTTTTCATATGTTAGATTCGGTTCATGATTAAATGCACCGTCTTTCAGAGCACAAAAGACTCAGCACAGGATCATCGCCAAAGAAGCTTGGAGCTTCGTCGCTGCAAATTGACAACAAGCAACTCAAGCAAAAATTCAACGAGTCTCCGGTAACAGAGGACATTAACTTCACTTGAGCTAGCTTTTAGCTCAAGAAGAATGGTAAATTTTTCTAGGTCCAACAGGTTAGGCCAAGTTGCTTGAACCTCCATTGAAATTCCTCCCTCCCAAGTAAATGTGTTTTTAGGCTAGAATACATTGCGTCTTCATGTGGTAAGTTCATAATTTTTTTCTTTTTCAATTGAAGCTTGTAATATGTTCCAATATAATTTACTGTTAATTTCTTTTTAGCACAAGCATATTGAATCGATATTGTAATGAAACAGAAGTTTGTAATTATTTTCATTACGCTTATTTCTATGTCATTTAGAAAATAAATTATATCTCTTGAAATAAATTTTAAAAAAACTTATAAATAATTCACTACTTGATAAATTGTAGCTAGCTGGACACTGAGTGCAGATTGCAAAAGGGTGGTGCAACCTATGATTTTATAATATATTATTTTACATGATTTTGATGGTTCCGGAAAGGTTACTACAAAAAAAAAATATATGGAATAAGTTAAAAAAGAAAGAAAGAAAGAAATTAGAAGAATTAAGAAGAGAAATCTAAGGGAAAAAGCAAAAAGGCATTGGACCACATTGCATTATTATGGTTATAAGTTTGATCCCCAAAAGGCAAAAGCATATCATCCCCAACAAAGCCCATTTGATTCTTATGGCTCACAAGCTCTATCAGCCACACTGCCATATGCGGCTGAGTCGATTTAATTACCCATGTGCGGAAGAAAAACGAAAAGAAAAAGAAAGCACGAAAAATTTTCGAACTCTTCATCCAACTCTTCATCTTTATCAACTTTTGAAATGAAAATCGAGTGATAGATTTCTATCATTGATAGACATAAATAGAAGTCTATCACTGTTTATTGTGATATATAGAGATAGATTTCTATCAAAGATAGACAAAGATAGAAGTCTATTACTATTTATCAGTGATGGACATAAATATTATATTTTTGTCCACCACTGATAGATAGTGAAGACTTCTATCTCTCTCTACCAATGATGCACGGAGATAAAGTTCACATGAAAAAGATTATAATAACACATATAGACATACAAATAGACATAGATAGAAGTATATCACCGTCTATTGTGATAGATAAAGATAGAAATCTCTTTGTCTATTCGTGTGATAGATAGAGATAGATTTCTATCATTGATAGACATAGGTAGAAGTCTATCACCGTCTATCGTGACATACAAAGATAGATTTCTATCATAGATAGACATAAATAGAAGTCTATCACCGTCTATTAGAGATTGACAAAAATAGAGTTATATTTTTGTCCATCATTGATAGATAGTGATAGACTTCTATCTCTATTTACCAATGATGCACGAAGATAAAGTTCACATGAAAAAATTGTAATAACACAGATAGACATAGATAGAAGTATATCACCGTCTATCGTGATAGATAAAGATAGAAATCTATCTCTACCTATCATTGTAAAGTCTATCACTGTCTATCAGGGATAGATATAGACAATGATAGAAGTCTATCACTCTCTAACCCAATTATAGGTAAAGAAAACTCTGCTGTAGTCTTTCTTATTTTAAGTTTTATAATGTTAGATGGTAGCTGTTCCTGCTTGCTTGTTATATTATTAATGACAAATAGTAGGATAGACAGTGATAGATAGTACTCTACCAGTGTCTATCACAATGATAGTGTTTGTTGATATTTTGTTTTATATCTAACATATCATTTTAATATACATTTTAAACCGGTGGAACATGAGCCAATAATGAATGACCAACAAAACAATATGAGAATAATTGTGTATCTAAATTTAAATATACTACAAATGATAAAAAAGAAATTAGATGAAAAAACTTCAGGTAGTTTTAGGAATGTTTTTTTGGCTACTTTTTTAATATTAAAATGTCCAGAGTACCCACGCAGTTCCTAAACTACGTGATTAGAAAAGACAAATAGACTTCTAGAGCGAGAGCGAGAGAGTTGGTCGTGTCCAAGTTTCACTCTTATCACTCTCTCTTTCGCTCTCGCTTTCGTTTCCTTTCCTCATTCCCAATCACTCTTATTTCTCTCGCTCTCTCTCTCACTCTTGCTCTCTCACTCTCGCTCTCGCTCTTCTTCTCTCTTGCTCTTAGTCTATTAATGAGATGAAGTAGACCTGTTTCAATCGATGAAGATGCCGAGGATTTGAAGCCGACGAAGATGCCGAGGATGCCAATTGGAAGAGGAGATAATCACGCGCGATCTTCAAATAACGAGGGTATGGTTGGAATTTTTTTAAAAAAAATGTCGCAAAACTGTGCAGAATCCTATTCTCACTTTTTTTTTCTCATTCTATAAATATTTTCAATTTTTTTCTATTTTTGAAAATACCCCTACAGTAAATGTGAACTTGTTTTATTTTATTTTATTTTTGAAAGAATGTGAAACAATTCTATTAATTATTGTATTTTCAATTTTTTTTCGATTGCTTCTTGAATTTAAGTAAATAATATCAACCATTATTATCCTAATTTTCATAATCTCTTTAATAAAAAATGACATAAAAATGAATTGGTTGATGATTTAGTTTATATGTACAAATATTTAAGAAATTATTTAACGTAACATAGGTAAGGCTAGGTATAAAAAAAGAAAATATTTATTTGAAATTAACGATAATAAAACATAATGAAAAATTAGATAGATAAAAGTAAATTAGAGAGGAAAGAAGTAGAAGTGAATATGAAATATTTAACATAGTTATGAAACTGTATTATATTTGAAAAATAAATATAGACTAATATAGAGTGGGAAGAGGACAAGGTGGAGAAAGTAATCACTTTGCAAATGAATAATTTTAAGATTGTTAAAAATTAAAATTATAGGGTAGAGATTTGTGGGGGAAGTGGTGGATGTGAGAGTTATAAGTTTTATTACCATCATTAAGTATTACAATTGTTATGATTTCCATCCAATATTCTTTAATTATTTTATCTATTTTTTTTAATGAAAATAATAATGATATTTTTATTGGAAGATGATAATAGCATATATAATACATTTTTTTTTTAAATTTTATAGAGTAAAAATAAATTTAATGAAGGATAATATGAGTATTATTTAAAAAGTCAAAATTAATATTATTCAAAAATGTTTAATTCCACGTTCGTACTTTATATATTATAGATATAAATAAGTAAAGGACTAAAGTTAGAAATCTGAAAGTATCCGGACTAAATTTGAAGAAATTAAAACTTTCGAGATGAAAATAATATTTTAACATTAATATTTTGATTAGAGGCTGATGACTGAAAGTGACGCCTTCTTTCCATAGTTTTGATATTCATATGTTCGATCATATAACATTTGGCGTCGGATGTTCTCTAAAGCTGGAATGGATTCATCAGCTCCAAAAGCCCTAAATTCTGACACTTCTTCTCCTTCTTCTTCTCCTTCAAACTATGGCGATTGGAAGGAACGTATCTTCTTTCCCACTCTTCTCGCAGGTCTGTATCTGTTTCTTCAAAATTTCATATTTTTCTCCGTAAGCTTCGAATGGGTTGGATCTATGAATAATTTTTTGAACTTGGCTATATAAGTCGCATTTTTAATTCACCTCCCTGCTTCTAATGTTTATCTCAAGAACGACCTACAAACTATGTACATATATTCTCTTTGCTTCAGGGTTTGTTGGGGGAGGAGCTGGGCTAGTGTCCAAGTATCGGAAAGTTCATGGCCTCGCTAACATTTCGGCGACTTATGCTACTAATTTGTCAATTGTCGCTGCTTGCTACTGCGGTAATTATTTTGTTTCTTAATGTTCAGAATTTTTGCTTATTGAAGCTTCTCTTGTGATTGGATTTGTTGGATGTTTTTTTTTTTTTTTTGAAAGGAGATTTGTTGGATGTTATTGTAATTGTGAAGTCGATAGCTAATCAAAGGAAAATAAGGGCATTAACAACAACTAGTGATGACAATTTGAAAATCTTGTTGGCTTGGTTTTGTCCTTTTGCTTGATGATGGTTGGATCAAAATAGGAAGTTTCATTTGGAGCAGATTAGTCAAGTTTCATTCTCTTCAAGAGTCAAAAAACTTTCATGAATGATTCTACGTGGCATCAGTGTGGTGACTTTTTGAAGTCGTGTTCGAAGCTCAAGTCTTCAACTTATTGTGGAAGAGATGGAATACGGCTTTTTGTTTCATGAGAGCAAGGGAGAAATATGGGGGTGGAGTTTGGGCATTAATTCAGTGATACATACTTTTCCTAAATTGAGGAATAAGGATTCTATTCAAAGGAACACCGAACACGTTTGGTTTTGGAACACGTTATGGGGTTGGGTTAGTTTATTATTATCAGGTGACCCAAACAAGTGACGTGATTTTGGCATGTGACTGTGTATCTTTTCCAATCCTATGGCACAAGGCAGCATGAGGCCCATAGCTATCGTCTTGCATGAAGTACTGACAAGCCTTGCAGCATGGTGCTCGCCATTATGTGCTGTTATGCATCCACACCATTGTTGAATAATGGTGATAAGCTCCTTAGAGAGAATAGCTGGCTGATGGATGAAGGCAGAGAGGTGTAAGCAACGGAAAGTAAACTACTAGTTTTCAAATTGCCCAAGGCAGGGAGATGTAAGCCAAGAAGAATAAATTCCTATTCGTCGAACAGCCTTGGTTTCCTATTCTTCTGTCTCGTAGCCACCATTGAAGCTTGAGGCACAACACAAAAGGGAGATAGGCCTTTCCTTTTGACCATCGTTCAAGTATCATCAGCTCCTTCTCAATTCCATAAGATTTCTTCTTTAGATTGATTTAGAGAGGTGTGATGGCTTCTTTTTGCTGTTTTCTTCTAATTTTTGTTTGATATTTGCTTTTCACAGCCTCAGGGCTATATCGACAATTTCCCCTTAATGATTCTCACAATGACAACATACTCATCTCGTGTCTTCTTCGCCTCCTTTTCTTCTTTTCATCTTATTATTTTATTTAAGTAATGCTTCTTTTTTTATATATGTTCTTCCTTTTTTTAAGCATTTAGTTTTCTTCTTAAATTTTAAACATTACTGTTTATGTTTAAATAAAATAAAATTTCCTCCCTTTTTCTAGGTTTTCTTTGTTTTCAATATTTCAATCATCTTTTGGGTTTTTCTTTTCTAATGTTTGTGGGATCTAACAGAATTTGGTTGCTACGTTAATGACATGTTGATGTTAAGGTTTTGACATTTTATGACTATATATGTATTGATTATTTTACCTCTAATTTATTAAACTACGCCTCACTTCACTCAGGCAATAAGCTTTTTTTTTTCTTTTCCTTTTTTCTTCCGTCTCTTGCACTGAGTCGATCAAGAGACTTGTCATCTTGGACTGCATCTTGCACTTGGTAAACATTAGTTATAGTAAAGAAATTAGTAACATTTCTTTGGAGACTTGAAATAAAATGTAGATACTTGCATAGATCTCCTCATTGAGGCTTGTTGATTGAGATAAATATCATATAGATTTTTAAGCTATTCTACGATTTTTCATTACATAGATTTATTTGAACTGTGGATGGATTTGTCCAGCCTCCCGTGGATTGAGGGACATCATTTGCTAACTTTTGTTAGAGCATCTTTTCACCTTTCTCCTAGAAAGGTAGGTTCAGCCACAATATATATCTGCTATTCATAGTAGACCATTGAGGTGATCTTTTTCATACTATGAATCTGAAACCTAGAGTGTCATACGGCCATTCTATTCAGAAGACCTCCGAATATGTTACTCCATGGCAATGCCACCTTTACTTTTCAACCACCAAGTCGTTGTTAGATGAAGTGCTTTTGTGTTTTGAGTTATGCCACTTGAACCACAATCCATTAAAATTTTCTTTTCTTTAACACATGTCCGAGTACTAGTTAGAGCTGAGATTGTAACTTAAACTTTTAATTTTCTATTATCATGAACTAGTTATTTCTAGTGAAGATTTTCTTGAATTGAGCCGCCAAGATTCAAGTTAAATCATGGTGGAACTTGATGTGATTTTTCATTTGAAGGAAAATTCTAAGGATTTAGGATGGGTGTACACTTAATCATACCATAGCATTCTGTCACTCTTCATCATGGATGCTAAAAGTTCTTTACACAGTTCTTTTGTCATTAACACTTCACAAATTGAACAGGTGCACGTGAGTTTGTCAGAGTTTCTCGAAGGTCAGAACCTGATGATCTTATGAACTCTGCAATAGCAGGTTTTGGAACTGGAGCTCTTCTTGGACGCCTTCAAGGTTAACCAACTTTACAGCTCTCACTCACATAAACAGATGCAAGTCTATTATTATCTAGGACCTAACTACTGTTTTGAACTTTTCTCTATGATTCTATAGTAATATTGTGCATCATCTTTGATAACTTGAAATTAAGCTAATTTCTGGATGAGTTATAACAAAAGTCCAGTTATTATTTTTCGTTCTGTCTATTACGAATCAGTTTCCTGGATAGGAATGAGTCAGAGAAAAGGTAAACAAAAGGATGTTACATAATTTGATGGTGTTGAGAATTTTTCTATATACCTGAGTGACCATGAGTTAGAGGGAGAGCCTTGTGTAGGTTGAAATAGAACTGATTCCTAGGAAACTTAACCACTGGTGAAGAGATCATGCTTCTTAAAGTAATAGGTTGTACAAAAACGAGTAGAGATGAAATGCTGCAAATAAATTGTGATCTGTGAAGCCAAAGTTCAAATATTGTGAATCTACTGTAAACAATTACATTCTCTTGGACTTGCTAGGTGGTCGGCTCGGTTCTGTTCGATACTCGTTGATCTTCACCGTTGTTGGGACAGCAGTAGATTATGGCACACTTAAACTAAAACCCGTTTTAAGAAGCTACAAAGAATCGATAATTGAAGAAAGTAGTAGCTGGATGAAATTACCAGAATGGTCCCCTATTCAAGTTCTTGATGAGGAAGCTTTAGCTGCTAAAGAAGCTCGAGAACAACAGCTCTACGCACAGCGGGCACTTGGGCAATTAAACAAAAAAGATCCTTGAGACATTTTATTTTCCCCATTGATCATGGAAGAAATGATCTGAAGTTTTTGTTTTTTTATTATACCATATGATGGGGACTAGTGATAATAAGAAGAGAATGCTGATATTTGTCGTTTTTGTTTTTCTTCTTGCTGGTGCTGCATTCTATTTTTCTTTCTTGTATTTACAAATTTTCTTTATAATCTAAATGTTGCCCAAATTCATGTTCAATTTCATAATTATATTTCATAAAATGATTAACATGTCTCATGATCATAACATAAAGTGTTATAGTTACTACAATGTCTCAAATTTATCGTTCCTAATACATTAAAAATCTCCAGTTCTATTTTTACTTTACTATTTGTTAAACAATAAAAGAAAACTCATCCTTGCCAAAGTTGCAATATTATTCTTGGTCTTTCATAAATGTTTCAAACTATCTTGTTTGAGATAGAGATCATATGGACTTGGAAGAGTGTAGTGGTGACTTGGAATAGTAGATAGTGCCATATTGATCAAGTTCCAATTTTCATTCTAGGTCATATCACACCATTTCAAGTCTCAAATTTTGTCTAAAATTCTAATAGAATTCTCTTCCAAGATAGTTTTGAAATATTTATGAAAGGTCAAGAATAATATTGCAACTTTCAGAAAATAAATAGTACTTTTGTAATTTAATCCTAATTAAATAGAATTCATTTTTACAAGGTTATTAATTTTCATAATTCTTCTAAAAATATTTATCATATTTTATTGATATACCCACAAAAGTAAGATTGAATTACTTCCAAAACTAAATTCAAACTAACTTATCTGTCAACTAATAACAAAATTAACGTAAAATAAAATAACTTGAGGCATAAATACATGAATTGATCCTGTTGATTAATGACAGAGAATTGAAGAAATCAACAGCAGACAGAACAAAAAAGAGCAAGATGATAGTTCCAGTTCGTTGCTTTAATTGTGGCAAGGTCTTCTATTGCTTTTCTTCCCTTTTACAAGTTTTGATTCTTAATTTTCTCATATATATTTTAATTTGTTCTTCACAATTATTCTTGTGGAAAATCTTGATGGTCTTCTTGGAAAGTTTTTATGATTATGTTAATTTCAGGTGATTGGGGATAAATGGCAAAGTTATCTCAATTTGCTTCTAACTGATAATGTTCATGAAAGGTACTTTATTAGTCTAATTTTTTTTTTTTGGAGAAATTTTGTTAATCTAATCTTTCTTTTCTCTTCTTCCTTGGTTTTAAATGTACTATGAGAATTTAATTGGATTAGGAGATTTGATTTGACTAATTTAAGAGTATTATGCATGAAAATTAAACCAACTTTGTGTTTTCTTCTCATAGTCAAAATCCCATTTAAAAGAAACTTCAATTAAATATATTTTAAAGAAAAGAGAAAGAAAAGAAAAGAAAAAAAAAATCTGAGTATGTTTCCTAGTTTGTTTCAGAAAGCTTATAGCATAGTAGATCCAAATATATATATGGAAAAAATAATTTTCGCAGATTAATAGAAGAAAATTTATAATACAATTTTAATTTGAGATTTATCCTATTCTAGTGTTCATATATTCAAATGTCCAATTTTATTTCATACTTTTAATAAATCTTAAATTTAGTCACTCCCATTAGCTTGTTTTGATTTTTTCAAAAGCTTTTTGTTATCTCTTAATTTTTCTATATGAATTTTGAAAATGTATTTATGTATGATTATTTATCATGAAAATTATTGTTATTATTTATCTAATTTCGCTAAAAATTAACTCTAGACGAGTAAATATAATATTTATAAAAAGTACATTGACTAAAGTAGAATAAATGAGAATAAAATAATATTTATTTTTTTAGGAATATTATTATTATTATTTGGAGTATTGTTCTAAAATTAAATTTGATTGTTTATAGTGAAGTTGTGGATGGGCTAGGGTTGGTCCGATATTGCTGTAGGATGCACCTCATAACACACGCAAATATCATTGATACGCTTTTAGAATGCACATGTAAGAATCTCCCACTCTTCTATGATTTATTATTATTATTATTATTATTATTTTGCCAAACTTTTAGTTCTATCCATCAAAATTCTAAACTGATAATTGTTTTAATTTAAATTTCGAATATTTGATAACAGCATCAATTTCTACGTTACATCATGTTTTGTTTAGATAAACATTAGGTTAGATTTATAATTTTATTAATTCAACATATAAATTTTTATAAGCAAATTATCTATTTTGTTAATTTGATATTTGAAGAAGTCTACACAGAAGTGATTTTAACGCTTTCAAAAAATACTCTCAAACATGTACATGTTCACTTAAAATCAATTCAATGTTTAATTTTACACTTTTAAATGTAATTTTTAATAATTAAAAATGATTTTGAATTATTAAAACCGTTTTTCAATTGATGTTGAAAATGATGAAAGTAATTTTACCAATTTTAGAATAACTCTCAAGCATACCATAAAAGAGCTTAAAATTTTTTTAAATAATTAAAGTATTTTTTTCCATCAAACTACAAATTTAGTTTATGAACTATAAATATTGTGTCTAATTGATTCTTGAACTTTACGTGTCTAATAAATTTATAAATAAAAAATTATTACAAATAGAAAAAATATCACACTATTTATAAATATAGAAAAATTTCATTATCTATCAACGATATTTGAAAAAAGTCATTTATAAATTTTGAATATATATATATCTTATAATAGATTTCTAATTAGATTATTAGACTTTCGATTTTGTTATTTATTTTGGAATATTTTCAAAACTTAAGCAATTTGGAACATAAATGTTTCATTTATGGAATGAATTAAGAACTCCAAATTTTTCAAACTTAATTTTTGAAAATCAAATATTTATCCAGATGGAAAAGATAGAACTTATAAATCAACTTTTTCTTTTTTTTTTTTTAGTTAATTTAAAAGCTAGACTTTAATTTTTCATATTGTTGGTTGCTATCATTTTGAAATTGTGGTTAATCTCATTGCAGATAATGATGATAGAAGAGGCGGTGGTACAAATAAAGATTGACAGAAGTGATATGCAAAGCAAAAAATGGAGAATGCTCCATTTCCATTCTTTGAGCTTTCTTAAACCTTTGAATTACCCAATTGGGAGTTGTTTCCTTTCTTTTATTTTCCTCTTGGTTACAATTGAATACTTACTCTAAAGAATTTACCAAAGTTGGTTGTGTTTTGATTCTATCATTGTCAATTTGTTTGTATGTTGATTTAGATGCAATAAATTATATGTTAAGCATCTAATCTTTCAATAATAATAATAATATATATATATCACTAACACATCTATATGTCAATGAAGTTTTGCTCATTCTTGGCAAAAAAAAACACTTTACTATTAACATTATTGTTTTAGTACTTAAATATATACTAACAAATCGTTTTCATTAGTGTGAAGTTAATATGTTGGAGTTGAAGTTTGTGATTAAGATATAAAATTGTGAAGATGGAGTTCTTTGATAAATGAGTAAAAGAGAAAAAGAAGATAGAATATAGTGGAGTTGAGTTATTTAACACCTACTTATAAAATCGGTGGGCCAAACACCATCTAAAATATATTTTGAAGACTTTGTCTCTACTTGAAATTATGTGTTTGGTATGTTAAATCAATATAATTCAAATCTTATTTATATTTTTTACTATCATTTATTATGATTATTAAATAAAAATTTGAGGGATGTCACTACATTGAAAGTTCATGGGAGTGTTTTTATCTATAAATTCAAGAGTTATGCATTTAAATTGTATATCTTCAACACTTATTTCAAATTAAAGAGTGGATTGTAATAGTTTTTTAAAGGAGTACTTTATTTCATTTCTTTAGCTATACTTTAACTTTAATTTAATTAATACTTTAACTAATCTCTATAAAACATCTTTAATTGACATATCACTCATCATTTTCATTTCTCCATTAATACGTTCTTCCTACTAGAATTTGAATTGAGATGAATTTTAACAAGTAGACAATTAAAATTCTCCTAAGTCATAATCAAGTTTTAAAATGTTGTTGTTGACATAAGTGTTGAAGTCTTCATTTTACAAAAATATCGATAAAATGTTGATGTTCATGGATGTTACTAAAAAATTATAAAAATTTAAAAATTAAAAGAAAAAATTTTAATTAATACATAAATATTTTATGTTTTTCAAACAATTTAAATGTTTATATTATATTCACATTGGTGACATTTTATTACTTATTTTTTACTTTTCATAAACTTTTTTATGATATAATGAAAATATTGATTCATCACTCATATCGATGTCGAATTCATGAAAATATGGAGGTACCGATAAAAATATTGAGATGTTGATAAAATTTAATATCATGATCGTAACAAAGTCAATAGTAAAAATACGTAAATAAAAAGAAAAGAAGTAAATCAGTTTTAAAGTAAAGTAAAAAAAAAAAAAATCAAAATAATATTTGACAGAAAAAGAAAAAGAAAGAAGAAAAGTGGAAACAATATGAAGGGAAAGATAATAGAGAAAAAGAAAAAGTGGATTAGGATTTTGAAAATAATAGAATTAAAAAGAAAATAGCGGAAAAAGTTAAATACTATATATTTGATATGAAATTTGTGTAATACTACACAAGCATTAAAAAAAAAAAAAAAAAAAAAAAAAAAGAAAAAAGATTGAAAATGAAATTTATGAAAAGATTAAGACACATTATATTTGGGAAAGAAATTGAATTTGATGGGTAAAGTATGGACACGTGTGAGAGTGGTAAGAGAGTTTGATAAAAGTGTGGGTGAAACTGTGCGTAATCCACATTTTCCCTCCATTTTTGAGGCACACACAAACTCTATTCCCCACACGCTTTCTTTCTCCCTCTACCCATCTCTCTCTCTCCAAACCAAACCTCCCCTTCTTAATTTTACAAAAATAAAATTTATATATATATATATATATATATATATATATATATGTATTTTGAGTTTGAAAAGGTTGAATATATCACAAACACATTTGCTAAAAGAAATAAGAATGAAAAATTTAGGTCTCCCTTGATAGCTTTTTTATTTTTTATGGTTAGTTTTTTAAAAATTAAATCTATTTTCTCTTATTTTTTACAATAATTTGTATCTTTTAAGTACAATTGTTGAAGTTTTAGCCAAATTCCAAAAACAATAACTAGTTTTTTAATTTTTTTTTTTAGTTTTCAAAATTTGGCTTGGTTTTTTAAACCATTGATAAAAAAAAATAAATGACAAATGAAAAAGTTTGGAGGTGAAAATAGTGTTTATAGGTTTAATTTTCAAAAAAAAAAAAAAAAACCAAAAATGAAATGGTTACCAAACGGAGTCTTAATCTTTTCTCAAATTTGATCTTTTTTTATAAACATTTTTTTAAAATTTGGAAACAAAGGATAAAAAATAGTTAAAAACATGAAAAATCAATGTTATCAAACCAATTCTTAAAAGGTCTAATAGACATATCTCATAAGGTTCAATATTTAAACTTTTAGACCATTTTTAAATTTAAAAAACTTATTAAATATAAACCTAAAAAAAAATTATTGTTCATAAAGTAAGATAATTTTTTCCGTCTTATGATAAAATTAAAAAAAATATATATTTATAGTATGTTTAATTTATATGATTAAGTTACACATCTAGTCTTTAAACTTTATGTCCGTGTCTATTATGTTCTTTAATTTTCAATTTATATTTAATAAGCTACGAAAATTTAAAAAATGTCAAAGTCCCTAAATATTCAATTTATCAAGTTTGAGGTTTAAATGGTGAAGTTAAAAATTTAATGTTAAAATTTAACAAAATGTGTTGTTTTCATATATAGTAAAATATCACTAGGTGGGACACTAATAGACTACTATCATTTATGGTTGTCTATCAATTAATATAACATTTTGTTATATTTAAAAATATTTTTAGTAATTTTATCATTTAAAAAAATTAACCTAAAATTTATACAATTTGTCAAATTAAAATTGATACAACTTAGCACGTATATATTATGTAGCAATTTTGATTTAAATTTCCACTTCTATTTGATACAACTCGACTATTTATTGGAAATTTGATTATTTTGTCCCTAATATTAATACTAAGAGATGCGCTTCTCCAACATTCAAACTCAATGTGAGTCCTCAAATTACAAATAACACCACCTCACTTGGCTTCTTTACTAACATAAAACTTGACAACTTCTCCCTGTTCTCTCTCTAATTCTCTGTTTAGGACACAAAAAATGGTGACCCATTTCACATTTCCACACTTTACATTGTCCCTCTCACTCAAATGCAGCAATTCCTTCTTCTAGATCCATAATCCCATCTGATTCAAAATCCTGTAATTCCATTTCTCATTTCCAATCATGGGTGTTTTGGGCGATTCCTTGTGCTTCTGTAAAGGGGTCGGCAAGTCCGAGAGAACCAAGGCCGCCATTTTTTCCGGCAAAGGCCCCGCCATGGCTCGTATCTCCGCCAATGGAGCCTCCGGCACCGGTTTTTTGATCCACCGGAGCCTTCTTTTGACCACCCATGTCAATATTCCCTCCGTTTCTGCTGCTGAGAGTTGCGAGATCCGCCTCCAAAACGGCGTCGCTGCCACCCTTGTTCCTCACAGGTGATTTCTCTTGCTTTTTTCTGTTCTGGGTAATGTAGGAAAGATGGAAAAAATGTTGAAGATTAGGATTAGGAAGAGCTGGTGCCTCGTTTATGGGATTGTTTTTGCTTTGGTTTTTGTTTGCTGGAACTTGTTGGGATATGGAAATTGATGGATGAAGTGACTGTGTGCAAGTTCAATGGTTGGAATTTTGGTTTTCTTCCAATGGAGTTTTAGAATAGTTCATTGGCTTTTTAAATTTCAAAATCAATTACTTTGATGATTACAGATTCAAATTCTAGTTTGTGTTTTCTTTCCCTTTGATTCATTTGTTGCTCTCTTAAAATTTGGAGATTTGAAGGGTTTGGGAAAAGTTGTCTACATTGCATTTCTGTTGGAATGTCAAAATCATGGGACAGAGTTAAAAAATCTGCAATTATTGTTCATGTCACTGTAGATTTATAGGCATGTAGGTTATACCTCTTAATTCACTTGGTAAAACTTTCATCTACCATAGCCAAGTGATCATTGGATCTCGGTTGCTTGTTTCTCTACTTGGGAAAGCTGTGGTGTCACTTGCACCTTGTGGGGTAGTGATTATTTGTCTCAAATGATGTATTAGGCCAAAGAAATATGCATTAATTGGGCTCTTTTGTAAGATATACTTGGAATATTTATATTATCAGTTCGTGCTGCGACAAAATCTAAAGATACCAGGAAGTTATATCAAAAGGCATGTCACAATTATTTAGGGAAGAAAACAATTTTTACCCTTATACTTGGTTCGGCAAGTCAATTTTAGCCAAAAACATTCAATCCCTCATACTTGGCTCAGTAAGTCTAATCCTGGAGATTTGTGGCTAGGCATGAGCACTTTTATAGCTATATGAGACTTTGTGGGTATTGATACTTCTTGCAATGTTAGATGTTTTTTAGCTAGGTTCACGCTTTTTTTTTTTTTGTTGAATTTTCCTTTTTATTTGCTTGGTTTTGTAGCTGGGTTTGAGTATTTTCATGGTTAAGCTTGATTGTCTTTGTATTTGATTTTGAATTGTTTTGTTGGTTGAATGTTTCATGATTTATCGTTGATATGTGAGCAATTTTTAATTTAGTTTAGAGGATGTAGGAGTTTCACCACTTATTAAAATTTAGGATACACGTACAATACAATCTAGTGAAATTGAAAATTTAAGGTTAAGGTTATAATTGACTTACTAGGATAAGTATAGGGATAAAAATGAGCTTTTCCTAATATCTATCAAGATGTGTACATACCAGAATAGAGAAGCTAACATTGATCCCATGACTTTGCTGTATATGATTCAATACCTCATAATATGAAGAGGAACATTCTTCTTTAATTACTGGTCATTCTAAAAAATGCATCATTTTTAAAAGGAAGATTTGTTTTTCTAGAAATTATAATTTTGTGCTAACTGATTGCTGATGCCATCAAATCCATGTTAGTCAAGTTGCATTCTAATGCTAAAAGTCAACTACTTAGGTTGAATATATGAAAACAGAAAATTTAAAAGGAAATACTCGTGCACAGACATGAGCAAAGTTAGATTGATTGAGTTGGGAGATGAACTACTTTCATTGAGAGGAAAAATTGAATGGCGTATGTGGTTAGGAAATAAAATGAAGTTTTGGATTTGGTTTCCCATAAGTTCAACAAGGAAATGCCATTTGGGAACTTGTAAAAGTGATTTGCGTCTTCCATCCCTCTAGGCTGCACAATAGTTCCTTCATTAAGAATGAAAATGTGTTTTCTTTCCTTTCTTTTTCTGTTTATAGGTTATAGATTTCAATTTTTCTGTACCAGAAATAAGTTTTGTTTGGAGAAGACTGAAGATATTTTCATTGATCTTTTGCTCTTTGATCTTTTCTCATGATTCCATGCACAGAATTTTGAGGTAAAACTATCCTCAGATATCACCAATGTACTTTGTAATTAGATACACTTGTCTTCTACCACTCGGTGGGAAAATTAAATAATTTAAAACCCTTTGCTGTCTTCCAAAACTGGCCTTTGGGAGGCAAATCTTTCTTTGAGAATTAACAGCGTGGGCCACGAGCAATATGCAAGGAGTGGGGTTCTCCATACACCTTTTATATATATATATTAAAGAAATTAGTAATTGATTCATATAGTATATAGGTGGAATCTCTGTATTCTTCTGAGACTGTTGCCCTTCTACTTTTATTAACTTTACGTATCATTTATGTCGATGATTTGCTTGGAAGTCTACCGAAAATTTTTGAAATTTACTTTGGTTGTAGGTTTTTTATTACAAGTTCCGTCTTGGATCTTACAATAGTGGGATTAGATGCAGTGGATGGAGACTCCAACTTTCAGCAGCTTCAACACTTAAAGATATGTTCTAAACCGAATCTTGATCTCGGCAATGCCGTTTACCTCTTGGGATATTCTGGGAAAGACGAATTAATCATTAGCGAGGGCAAAGTTGTTATAGCCACTGATAACCTAATAAAATTGTCGACTGATGGGGTTACATGGAGTCCTGGGTCTGCTGGATTTGATGCACAAGGTAACCTTGCATTCATGGTATGTGATCCTATGAAACTAGCTACATCTCCGAATACCAAATCATCATCAACTTCTTCGTCAACTTCATCGTCTTGGAAGAAGGATCTCCCTATGCAATTTGGTATTCCTCTGCCAATCATTTGTGATTGGTTAAATCAACATTGGGAAGGTAGTCTTGATGAACTTAACAAACCAAAGCCACAACTCATAAGATTGATGTCTTCAGGACAAAAGAGTGAGCATTCTTCTTCCTTCACATTAAGGCAAGTTTTTAAGCCAATGGAAGCGAATGATGAGGAAACACCATCACCATCAAATATAGTCTCGAAAACCAGGGATCTGCCTGGACCAAGCTATTCCACTATGACAAACATTATCAAGGAAGAGGCTCCGATGAATAACCTACATGTAAACCATGTGCAAGGAATTCCTACTCCCGAAATATATGAATCGCCAAAGTTAATTGCAGTTCCTGTTTGCAAAAAGGAAACTACGCCGACGCAGCTTCTGGATATCAACTTTCCTCCAAGAGTTTCCACGGCTGTGATTACTGCACATCCTACTAGACAAACCCCACCACTCAGCTCTGATGAAAATTCCACAAAGGATGTTTCTCAACAAAACCAATTGAGACAAGGCAAAACCATGAACAGAAAACTTGTTGATCCTATCGAAAATGGAGAAGAGGTTGCCTCAACAAATTCTGTAAATGGGGCGTTAAGTGAAGTTCAGTCTTGTGCATCTCCCGTGGAAGTTTCAACGATGCAGAACGAGTATAGTAGCGAGGGAGAGATGACAATGTATTCTGCAGAAACTGCAGAGAGCCGTAACTATACGAGTCCTAGAGAAGGGCAGTTTCAGCAGGTTGGAAGGAGTCAGAGTTGTGTAAACTACAATAGATGGGGATCAGTTCAAAGTAATCCCATGGCTCGCCGAACAATGCTAGAGAATCAAAGAAGCTTCAGAAATGGAAGGAAGATGTATTCTCAAGGGGCTGGATCTTACAGGAGCAATGACTACTACAGCCCGACAGTCTCCTCGATCATGAAGAAGCGAAACAGCTCGGAACAAGTTAACAGACCAAGGCAAAGCACTGCTGCTGCTCATTCTTCCCCAAGATGGATGTTCTGATGAAGTACCATTCCACACACAAAAGGAAAAAAAAAAAAAAAAAAAAAAGAAAAAAAAAAGAAGGCGAATGGGGAACAAATATTAAGGTTTGTTAGTGTATCTGGTTCCCATTTTATTTAAACTTAGATACGGCTTACTCATTTCTTCACTTGTGCAGAGACCAATTTGAGGTGAATAAGAAAATTTTCCTTCTACATTCTTCAATGTAATTGTAAAATTATTGTGACTTAATACTTGATTGGAGGGGAAAAAAGAGTAAAGAATAGAAGAACCAGATGAAAAAAATGTCTGGAATTAGTTTTTCTTTCTCCTTTTTTTGGGGTGTGCTTAAGCAAAATTAAGCACCACTTTGTGATGCTCTTTTTGTAAACAGGAAGCCAATGCAGCCCATTTGGCTTCACTTCATTGCAAATATGTGAATTAAGTTGAGATTTTGAGTGCTTTAGAGTTTAGATCTACATGTTGGACAGTTTTTTTTTTTTTTTTTTTTTTTTTTTTTTTTTTTTAATCTAATATACATATTAATCGAATCCTTATACTTTCATTTGTGTTTGTTTTCTATTAGTATGTAAACTTTCAAATGTTGGTCTTTTTACGGATTCAGACTTCAAATTTTGGGTTTAATAGGTTTTTGATTAGTATAGTAGTTTTGTCCTGAATAGGTTGTTGAGTCATTTGACAATTTTCAAATTATAGACCTATTGGTAAGAAATTTCGAGTCGATGGTTTGGTTATACCAAAAAAATTCAACTTTATCTAGAAGAGATTCATTAATTTAGAAAAGAAAATGTTGAATGTCATATTTATTAGACATAAAATTAAGAATTCATGAATTTATTTAATGTTTTTATAGTTTAACAATTTATTAGACAAAACATAGAAAGTCTTCGGACAGTTTTTAAAGTTTAAATACTCACAATTTTAAAAAATGCGGGAACTAAACCGTGTAACCTATGAATAAGTTTTTTAAGGTTTTCTATGGATTTTGCAATATATATCTTATAGCTGTGAGCTTTTTGGAATTCCAGAAATAATTTTATCCAAGGGTAAAGAGAGAGCAGAAGGACTAAATAAATAAATAAATAAAAATAAAAACTAGAACTCATTCATCATGGTTACTAACTACTCTGCCCATACAGGGTTTTCTTTTTCTTTTCTTTTTTTTTTTAAAAAAAAAATGTGTAAGAAATGAGCAATAAAGTGAATGGTATGCCCGTATGGGTATATAACAGACGCTAATGAATCATTCAATATTAAATTGATCTTTAATTATTAACATCAAGATATTGTTTAGCCTAAATTAATTTTGTACAACAATAGCAATTATATTTTATATTTTCATTATCATTTATTTTTAGATTTATTGTTTATTTACCTCTTAAAATCTCTTTATATAATTACAATGTACGTCCATATATATATATATTAAAGAACCTAATACAAAGACTTAATTACTCACAATTACCTTTGAAGTATTTAATGTCTAGATATTTAATATTTGGTACAAAAGTAATGGAGTTTGCAATCCAAATAGGTGCTCTTTTATGCTAGTTTAGTACTAATTCAAGAACAATTTTTGGACACATTTGTTGCAACCGGAGTCGGAAAAAAAATAAAATTGTTATGTGATAAATTATAATTAGACAATTAAATAAAATTATTATGTGATAAATTATAATTAGACAATTAAATAAGTCTTAAAAGGATGAATGCAGCTAAGGATGCACCCATATTTTTTTGTTTTGAGAATATTTTAGACTACATTTTCCAGTCATTGAGAAAAATGAGATACAAAATTTGTGATTTATTTTATCCCGGATAAGAACCTTTCATCATTATACAGTCCTTTGTGATGGCAGAATATAAAAGGAGAGGGAGAGACAAAAATCACTTTAAGGATAAAGAAAATTTGGATTCAAGAGAAAATTGCCAACAAAGGAAAGTAGTTTAAAAGCTAAATATTCTAACTTCATATTTGAACCTACTTCAAGAGGATCCCCATGCAGGTTTCGCCAAACTCATCTCTGGAAGGGGCAGACTAATAAGATTGAATGCAGGGTTTTCCTCAAACCAACCATATTTCTTGATGACCTTGTCAAGCAGATCACCGGCCAAATATGAGAAACCCCCGGCCCCAGCCGCTATAACGACATATGATGCTACCATTTTGAAGTACACATCCCACCTATTTGGTCTCTGAATGTAAGCCTTCCCGAGAGCAAGCAATATGATGCATAAAAGAGAAGCTCCTGCTACTGCTGCAAGCTTGAGATCCTTGTCATTGCTCTTGGTGAATGAGAAACCGTAAACGAGAGGAGGGACTAGACCGAAGAGTACAAACGAGAAGATAGCAAGCGTGAAATGTAGAATGTAATTCTCTCGGTTTCCCAATACTACTTCGTATCGGTCTACGTGTTCAACATCGTCTGTTTCATTAGATGTCCTTCTGAACTGCTCGCTCTTGAGTCCTGTCAACTGCAAATTGTGTATGTTTAATGAGGGAAAGCTTGTGATTGAACAAACTTAATGCAATGAACTTTTGAACAAAGTAATACAAAAAGCGCGGGGACTCAAAAAAGGAACCTGCCTTAGTGATCGAGTATAGTAATCAATGGAAAGTGTATTAAAAACATTTGAATGACATCTTGGATTTGCCTCATGGATTGTCACACATGCTAATCTTTCTAAATGGACTACAGTGACATGAAATAAACATGTTAAGACGAAAGTCTCAAGTTCGTCCAATTTGTCTACGGAAAGAAAGGCAACTTCACATGCTGAAATAGACTTGAACAAGCAGAGGGAAGGAGAGGAGTAGAATTCAGTGGATTTTGTAAGAGGGAGTGAAGGGAGTCTCGTCAATTCCCTTCTACCGTTTTTCTTTCTTAGTTTTCTTCCCAAGTTAAATAAACATTCATCTCTGAGGTCTTACTCACATTATGTCCAAGGATGAAAAGCCCACTGATCAGGTTTGCCAACGCCAAAATTACAATGTTCCCTGCAAAAGGACATGAAAATAGATTAATATTTCGACAAGTTAGAGGCACCCATTTTTAATCAGTGAAACAAGTAACTAAGTTCAGATTTGAACTCAAAAAATCAGGATATATCGTGTTTAAAAAATTCTCAACTATGATGAAACTTGAGATGTCCATGCTTTTGCATCTCTTGAGTTGCAGACAACTGGATTTTCATAATGTTACTTTTCCCGGCAGTTAAGTTTTATGTTTCCTTATCCCAAAAATATTAAATGCTTGAGTTTAAAAAAAGAAGAAAATCAACCTATCAAACAATTTAGTGTGAATAAAATCAATTCAATCCATGTATCCTAGAAATTTCATGACATTGGTTAGTTTGGTAGAATACAAGGGAAAAGGATTGGAATCTTAACAAGTATTTTGAGTCTATGAGCAACAAAATAGACGAATCACGATCATTCCACTAAAAAGTTAATATCGGCTATTTATAAGCATCTCATACCGATTGATCAAATGATAATCAACATGCCATAACAGGATGAAAAAAAGTAGAGTAAACAGTACCTGTTGCAGTATTGGCACTTGCTGCAGACGCCACAATGCCAAGGCTTGTAATTGACTCAGCCAAACCACCATAAACTATACTTTTGACAATTTCCCACCTATTATACCTACTTGGTTCAGGTTCTACTTGTTCATCCCGAGAATCATCAATGGATATAGCTACAGGTCCTCCTTCAACTAATAAATTAATATCATATAAGTCTCAAAACTAATAGTAAACACCTCAAAAATTAATAGCAGGGACCAAAGCCAAGTTTTTTCCAAACTTCAATGAACAAGTGTTGTTGACTAAAGCAACACTTCGGTCGAATCTCAATCTCAAGAATCAAAAGTGTATATTTTATTTAAAAGAAAAAGTAACAAGTACATATCTCACATGTTATTGCTATGTGAATCAGCTTTAAAAAAATGTAGTGCTAATTCATTCAGTGTGACTAGAAAGAAAGACAACATCCCAGGCTGACAATACCTTCACGACTGCCCACTGCACTGTCTGTTACTCTCTCGGCAGCAGTTGGTGCTCCAAGGGAAGGAGAAACTGGAGAAGAATCAGGCACGGTAGCTCCTACAGGCTCTGGTGTTTTTGGGATCTCTGTTTCAGCAACTGCAGCAGACTGATCAGGAACAGGAGCTTTGTTAAACAATGCAGGTAGCCTAAATCGATCGAGCAGTCCTCCCTTTGACTCTAGGGAGTATGGAATTCCAACCACAACATTCTCAACATCAATCCCTACATAAAGTAAGATATGATCATAACAATAAGACATGAGAGTTTTCGGCAAAGATAGTCTGAAGTCATTTTCATGTTATACATTAAATATTGGAATCATCAAATTACAATTTCATCCAGCTCTCTCAAATGATATCATTTTAGAAATCATCAGTCACCAAGGCACCTATTTTACTCTAGTTTCAAGAGTCGAGAAGCCTCCTATAACTGGTTCTATAGCAAACATGATACATTACGATAGTATTATATTTGCATTAAGCTGCTTATACACACCAACCTCCATTGTACTCAGGGGAAAAAATAAATAAATAAAACTGCTTATACGCACCGTTACAAAGGAAAATGCTTTGAGGGTAAAATAAAAGAAAAAAATGGAAGACGTATAGAACTTTTACGTGAGTGTGCGTGAATGTGTAAAAGAAATCAACACTCTCTCTTCAACGTCTCAAGACAACTCTATATCTCTCTGCCATAGCTGTCGCTTGAAGTTTTGAGCCAAAAGCATTATTAGCAGTTGAGAATAAAAAATAATTCAAATATTAGTTATATTATCTTATGTTTTTGCTGTTTGGTATTCAGTTTAGGACTAAATTATTAGTTTAACATGTGCAGATTAAGAATCACATTTTAACATAATAAAGTTTTGCCATGTCATGCCATCACTATAATTATTTAAAATAAAATTTTCATTAAAGGTACTTCTACAATATCTATGCATAATTTTTTATTTTTTATTTTTGGTTTTGAAATTATAAAGTAGTTACTATTTTAATTTTTTTTTTTAGATTATAGACAAGTAATATTGGACTTTCCAGAATAAGTTAGAAGATGTACACTTTAATTAATTAAAAATTAAATAATTGCAGTCTAGTCTCAACATGAGCATAGCAACTAGCATAAGATGTACTCTTGACCATGGGGTTAAAGGTTCAAATCTTCCACCTCAAATTATTGTACTAAAAAAAATAAATAAATAAATGAGGTCTAGTATTTCTCTCATAAGTAGTTTCTTTAAAATAGTACATCTCATGTGGGAATAGGGATATGAAACGATGGCATCCTAAAAGAGGTAAAGATGCGTTAAGCTCATGTTTGCACTTACTAGTACTTTAAGAACAATTCATGGTGGCCACCTGCCTAGGATTTAATATCTTATGGGTTTCCTTGACACCCAAATGTTGTAGGGTCAGGCGAGTTGTCCCGTGAGATTATCGAGATGCGCATAAGTAGGGCCAGACACTCACGAATATTAAAAAAAAAAAAAAAAAAAAAAAAAAAAAAAAACCTAGTACTTTAAGAATACATAACTAAGAAGAAATTTAAGTTCTGTACTCTCTTACCATCTAATGAGTTGTGTTTCTTAACTAATAATTATATATAAGTTCCCCTGAACAAGCTACTCCCATTGTATTCCCTTGCTACTTCTGACCCATTCATTCACCAAATTTTATTTGTCGCAGGCTCTACTAATTTAAATCTCAGTTCTCACTTCCCACCTCCCACATATCACGGCGTTTCCTTTACTCTCATATACAAATCGAATCCTGCACCTATCAATATCAATATCCCTCCCCTCAAGAAGCCAACTTGTGCCCATGGTAGAAAGCTAGAATGATATTTCTAGAATCTTTGATTGCATTTGTCATGAGCCCAACCAACGATTCTAAAGCACCCATAAATTCAACAATATCAACATCTCACTCTCCAACTCCTACATCAAATCTTCTGGTTCCTCTCATATACTAACTGAATCAGGACTTCATTAGAACATCTATTAAGTACTTCCCCTAATAAAGCTTGGTAGTACCTGACCTTAAACCAAGAAAATTTATGAGATGCTTCTCTAGAAGTATTTCACCCTTTTTTCCAAAAACATATTTTGATATGAGTAGACAGCAGGAGTTATTGTAGACGTTCAATACCATTCTTCAGAACACTCTAAATGTGATTGATAGCATAATCCAAAAAATAAACTTCCAGTCCTCACTTGAAGATGTAACGCTCGTACCATACCTTTTTTTTCATCGACTGTATCTGTTACAGTCTCAGCCATCATTGCTTCAAGAGAAGTAAGACCCGGTGTCGAATTAACATTAGTATCAATTTCAGACTCTGATAATACTGCAAATCCATTTGACTGATTCTGAACTAGCACTTTGTTAGCTGTTGAAGTTTGATTATCATCCTGCACTGATCCATTCGACGCATGTGATGTGTATGGTATTCCAACTACAATATTCTCAACAGTCATTCCTGCATCAAATGCACAAGGTAAGAAAATGCCAAGAGAGAACTTTTAGTTTATGCACTATAAATGACCAACATAGTTTATTGTGATATCTAAGCTTCACTGTGGATACCACTCTACTAAAAAATGTACTGATAGGGAACCCCTCTAAACAGCTATATTGAATGACGTCGATTCCCTGGGAAGCTAATTACCAAGAAGACTTTTCTACAATTAATCATATAGAAATTAGAATCACTAACCATATACTAAAAAGGTAAAAAGGCCAGACCCAAAGTAAAGTAACCAACTTCGAGGAGAAATGATAAGTGGTCAAAGATTTTCCTATAAAATATGTTAATCTTGAACAGCTGGAACTTATTCTTCCCAATTGAAGGAGACCGTAAATCTATCACTATAATAAAAGACCACACTGTCTCTAACTGTTGATCAGGTAAAAAGGTGGTTCTATATTGGGACATCATGACAGAGGTGAATGTGAATAAAGGGGTAGAATTTGTCCATGAGTAGAAACAGTCCCATTAGAATTTTTTGGTTTTATCTTACTACAACAAAGTCACCACCGAGCAAAGATGGAGCGCAAACCGCTACTCAATCTTGAAGCATCATCAAGAAAGTCTGTTTCCATAAACCCTCTTGGCTCTTTGTATTTCTTTATTTTATTGTTCCTTATAAAAAAAATCAAAAGAAGAAATCAAAAGTAAATCCCAATGGTTACCTTTCTTGGTGTCCTTAGCACCATCTAGTATGCTCGAATCTATGGTAGAATCTACTTTAGTTTCTAGGGAGTTGTCATTGGTCCACATATCAAATTCAACCAGCTGATCAGGAACCTGGGTTTTATTTATGGAATCAGCTTGAATTCCTCGATCATATACTGTTTCAGCGGATTCCAGCAGTGGCTCTGGTCTTCCAACTATGATGCTCTCAATCGTGTTCCCTGCACCAAGAATCACAAGAATTTGGCCAAAGATGCTTCAAAGTTATATGAAATACTACCTTAGCGTTAATTGTTTCACCGCGTAGCAAGTTCAAAGAGCAAAGTCCTCCAAATTGTCTTTTCTCATTTCCCATCATTACTGCTTTAACCCATATAATACTATAGTTTTCTACAATCAATAATACAATAGTGAAGAAATAATTTGTTAGAAATTGGTCCAACCAAGAAATAGGAAAATATAACTTTAAAGGCATCTGCACTGTCCCTGACTCGCAATGAAGGTAATTGATATCATTTAATAACTAGAAGAAGAAGAGGAAAAAAAAAAAAGTCCCAACTATTTTTATCTTTTTGGAATACATTTCTTTTTGAAACATGATATCACTAAACACTTGAAATCACTGCTTGTAAGTCTGTTAAATCATGCAAAACGAGTTCTTGAAAAAAGCAACCAAACACGTTAATGCTTTAAAACAAAAAAAATCTAACCTCGACTTCCAAACATGACTTTAGTTTCTAATTGAAAAAACCTCATGAAGATGCAGTATAGTGCAAGTCTTGAGCTACTACAGGTCATAACGTCCAAGTATACTTCATTTAAACTTTGCCCCTACCTTGTTTGCTTTCCACTCCATTAACTGGCACAACCTCTTGCTCAGCAACTGTTGTGTTAAGTGAAGGATGAGTTGGCTTTGAATTAGATACAGCATGGATGCCTCGTATTTGATCAGCTACTCCATTACCAACTGATGGATCAGGTACGACTGTCCAAAATGTACAGTCTTGAGTTAATTTTGGTAGTTTTTAGTTAGAATAATACAATATAAAGGACTTTGCCACATGTTTCTTGCTATACAATGTTTTTTCTTGTGTAATTATTCCCTAATCGCTTGTTGTTTTAAGTGAAGGGCGAGCCAATATTATGGCAAGATCACCTTCATTTTTATCAGATACTGCATAATCAACTGACTGGTTGGGAACTGGAGCTTTATCAACTTGATTTTCTTGAGGATCTGTTGTTTCCTGAACTTGAAATATCTCTCTTTCTCCGAACTCTATGCTTTCAACGTTATTTCCTGCATCCATATTTAGTAGGAAAAGACCATGAGAACGCTTTGACTTGATGTTATATCTCTTAGTAATACAGCTTTGTGACAGGAATGTTAATTTGGTTATCTTTTATCATTCAATATATTTGAGTTAGTTTGTTATTTTTATCTTTCATTTATTTGAGTTATATCATGATATTTCGCCAACCTTATAACCTCACAAGTCTATGTTTTTTAAGTTCTATAGACCGGAGAAAGCAATTTTTCCATGTCAAGAAACCAAATCATTGCTAGTATTTATGGCTTTAGCTGCCCCTCATAGTACGGCCCTAGAGTTATTTCTGGGAGTTTTTGTTTCAAATAATACAAAATAAAGTACTTTCCTGCACCTTTCTTGCTAGCCAATGCTTCTTCTTGTACAATCATTCCCTCTTCACTTGTTGCTTTAAGTGAAGGATGAGCCTGGGCTGCAACATGATCATCTTCATTTTTATCGGTTACTGCATAATCAACTGACTGAGCAGGAACTGGAGCTCTATCAACTTGAATTTCCGCTCTGATCCCTAAGCTTTCAACGTTATTTCCTGCATGCATATTTAGTAGGAAACTGATAAGAAACTTCACTGTGCATTTATTTGAATCACAAGATTGCAGCCCTAAGACTAGAACAGAAGGAAACTTCAAGTTTCCTTCCCTCCTAACTGCTATCAAGCAAACCCACCAAAATAACTGACTCCCCTTCTCTCACCTATCTCTCCCTTGTACTACTGCCCTCCCCAAATTAAACATAAAACATAAATAGAACCCCCTAACTACCTTTGGCTAGTAGAAGCTACACTTCCACAAACAATTCTCTTTCCTTTATTCCCTTTTCTACTATAAGTTAATATTATAGGTGGTCTAACACTACTCTCCCCTTCAAGAACCACCTTGTCCTCAAGGTGAAAGTCTGGAAATTGTTGTTTGAAGTCATCAAAGATTTCCCATGTAGCTTCATGAGCTGGTAACCCTTTCCATCCCACCAACACTTCCCATATATTGGTTGTCGGATTCTTACAATAGCCAAAAATTTCTGCTGGTTCAGTTAACCAATCATGAGTTTCTAACAACTATTGTACCAATGCCTGATGTTCACCCAAAACCCGTTTCAACTGTGACACGTGGAATACTGGATGGATAGTGGCCAACGGAGGTAGTTCTAATCGATAAGCGACAGTTCCAATTTTTTACCAAACACCCTATAAGGGCCAAAATACTTAGGTGAAAGTTTTTCATTCCATCTCTAACGCAAAGTTAACTGACAGTAAGGGCAAATTTTCAAAAACACCCACTCACCCACTTGGAATTCAACTTCTCGTCTTTTCCGATCTGCACTCTTCTTCATCTTCTCTTGAGCCACTCATAAATGCTCCTTCAATACCCATAAAGCTATATCCCTCTCCTTCAATTGTTGATCCAATGTTGAATTAATTGTATTTGTATCACCATAATACAAAAGTGGAGGTGGTAAACGCCCATACATAGTTTGAAAAGGTGTAATCCCTATCGAACTGTGGTACGTGGTATTGTACCAATATTCAGCCCAATGTAATGGTCTCTTGCCACAAAAACACCTCAAATACGCCTCTACACTTCGGACTACCTATATCCATCCGTTTGTGGATGATAAGCTGAACTTTGCCTTAATTTCATGTTTGCTAACTGGAACAATTCGCGCCAAAAATGACTAGTGAACACCTTATCTCTATCGGAAACAATAGATCTCAGGTAACCATGTAGGCGCACAACTTCCTTCAGAAACACATCGCTACCGTTTTAGTGGTGAATGGATGTTTCAATGCAATGAAATGGTCGTACTTGCTTAATCTATCTACCACTACCAAAATAACATTGTATCCCTTTGCCTTTGGCAACGCCTCAATGAAATCCATCGAAATATCACTCCAAATAACATCAGGAATCTCCAAGGGCATCAACAACCCCGCGGGAGACAAAGCTAAAGACTTATTTCGTTGACACACCATACATTCTTCAACATATCTTTTAATATCCCCCTTCATTCCTTCTCAATATAAATCACCTATCAATCTCTTATAAGTACGTAGATAACCTGAATACCCCCCAAATACAGAATCATGATAAGTATGCAAAACTGTAGGAATGAGAGTAGAGGACTTAGATAAGACCAGACGACCCTTGTATTTCAAAGTACCTTGTTGCCACACAAACCCAGGTACACTGTCAGCATGCTGCACCAATTTCTCAACCACTTCTTTCAACTTCGGATCATTTGCCACCTCCGTTTTGATAACTTCCACATCTATGATAGTAGGAGCTGATAAGTAGGCTAAATGTATCGTTGGTGGAATGCGAGATAAAGCGTCAACAACCTTGTTCTCTAACCCCGGTCAATAAACCACAAGGAAGTCATAGCCAAACAATTTAGCAATCCCTCTGATATTGTGGTTGTATCACTCTCTGTTCCAACAAAAATTTCAAAGCCTGCTGATCAGTTTTAACAACAAATTTCCTCCCCAACAGACACGGTCTCCAACGCTGCACTGCCATCACTACAGCCATCAACTCTCGTTCATACACTTGCTTTCCTCTATCTCGTAAAGACAAGGTGTGGTTGTAATAAGCTATAGGTCTCTTTAGTTGTGTCAATACCGATCCAATCCCATATCCCGATGCATCCGTCTCCACTTCAAACAGTAAATCAAAATCAGGTAACACCAATACTAGTAATGTTATCATGGCATTCTTCAGACGTTCAAAAGCAACTTGAGTATCCTCAATCCATTCAAAAGCTCCCCCTTTCAATAATTGACTCAAAGGAGCAGCCAAACTACCATAGTGATGAACAAATCTTCTATAATAATCGGTCAAACCCAAAAATCCACTTACCTCCCTGATATTCGTAGGTATAGGCCATTCCAGCATTGCTCGAATCTTCTCGGGATCCGCTTCCATACCTTTACCTGAGATTAGATGCCCCAAATACTCCACTCTCTCCTTGGCAAATTGACATTTGTTTTTATTTGCATACAACTCATTATCCCTCAATATCAAAAATACCTCCTCTAAATGCTGAACATGATCCTCGACAGTTCTACTACACACAAAAATATCATCAAAGAATACAAGTACGAATCTCCTCAAGTATGGTTTAAAGATGTTATTCATGAGTGCTTGAAACGTCGATGGAGCATTAGTCAGCCCAAAAGGCATCACCAAAAACTCATAATGGCCCTCATGCATGCGGAAAGTTGTTTTCTCAATGTCCCTTGGATGCATCCTAATTTGGTGATAACCTGATTTCAAATCAATCTTGGAAAATAATGTCGCTCCATGCAATTCATCAAACAGTTCTTCAATTACCGGAATAGGAAAATTATCAAGTATAGTGACATTATTCAAAGCTTGATAATCAACACAGAATCTCCACCTACCATCCTTTTTTTTAACCAACAAAACAAGACTTGAATAGGGACTTGTGTAGGGCGAATAACTCCTGATGCCAACATCTCATCTACCAATCTCTCCATCTCCTCCTTCTAATGAAAGGCATACCTATATGGTCTCACATTAACCGGATCCGTTCCCATCTTGAAATGGATGTGATGCTCTATACTCCTCTGCGGTAAGGCTGCTGGCCACTCAAACACATCAGCAAAGCTATCAATCACTGCTGGATTTGATTCAGAGATGGTATAGACATCATCTACCTCATACCATTCAGCCAGCGACACTCCTCCTTCCATAGCACGGTACTCAATGAGAAATCCTTGGTCTACTTCCGTCCACGATTTAATCGTACTCTTCAAACTTACTCATGACTTTGCTAAACTCAGATCACCCTTCAACAGCACTGCTTTTCCCCCTTGGTTAAACGACAATGTTAGATTTAGCCAATCAACCTTTGTTACCCCAAGGTGTTCAACCACTGCATACCTAATATCACATCTACTCCTCCCAATTCTAAGGGCAAGAAACTACCACGCACAATCAACTCTCCGATTACTAACTCCACAACATTACAAATGCCCTTCCCTTTTATCACCAATCCCGACCCCAAAATTACTCCATAATTGGAGGTTTCAACAATCGGCAATTTCAACGACAAAACTAACCTTTCTGCAATAAAATTGTGTGTCAGTCCACAATCAATTAACACCACGACTGCCTCTTTCCCAATGTTGCCTTTAAGCTTCATCATTCCCAGATTCGTCAAGCCCCCCACGGAATTAATTGACAATTCCGATATTGTTTGAATTTCATTATCTGCCTTGATCATTTGCAACTCATTTTGCTCTTCCCTATTATCCTCATTTTCCACAACCTCCAAATCATTAATGCTGTCAGTAACAACCAACACTCGAAGTTCCCTCTGATTACGATTTTTACACCTATGACCAGCCGAATACCGCTCATCACACCGAAAACACAGGCCCTTATCGCACTTCGCCTGAAACTCGGCATCCGTCAATCGTCTCGCAGGTCCTTCCCTTTGATTTCCCATCGTCAACACCCCTCTCAATGTGATTGTTCGCATCGGCATCGATGGGTTCTCTGCCATTCTTCCTCCATCCTTTTGCACTGCCGTGGGTACGAAATCTTTCTTTTCGAACAACTGCAGCCGACCACTTGACTTCGTACCCAAACCCGCATCCAAACGCCTCAATTCCCGATTTTCCACTCGCCGAGCCAACTTCATGCGCTAACCCCACGGGTTCCCAACATTCTACCTCTGCTTTAATCCAAGGAGGCAACCCATTCATGAAAGTCCACCTCGTTTGACAGATGAGGCGCAATGGCGCAACCAACTTGTCAAAGAGGTTCCGATATTCATCCACGGTAGACTCCTGCTTAATTGCAAAAAATCGGCCACAAAGTGATCCATCTCGCTCCAATCTGAAGCGCATCAATAAATGGTTCTTCAAGTTTTTCCAATCGCTGAATGAATCTTGCTCCCCTTGGGGCCGATACCAATCAAGAGCGACACCATTGAAACTAATAACTGCCATCGTCATCTTCTCTGAATCCGATAATCTATGAATTTGGAAATAACGATCAGCTCTGAAGAACCACCCATCCGGATCAACTCCATTAAACACCGGCATCTCGACTTTCTTGAATTTATTCTGATCCAATGATGTGTCGTTAGTTTCCGATTTTGCTTTCATCGTCGCCTTTGCTGCTAACGTAACAGGTGTCTCGCTAGTCCCAGGTGTCTCGCTCGTCGCCTTCGCTGTTAACATACCAGGTGTCTCGCTAGTCCCAGGGGTCTCGCTCGTCCTAAGTGTCTCACTCGTCCCACTTTTATTGCCCGATTCATCTCCAGCGATACCTTTCTGTCCTCTCGCTAAGTCGATAGCAATTGTCGCTAACATTATCTGTTGTTTTTCCGTTTGAACACTCAATCTCTCGATACTTTTGGATAAAGAAACCAAGGTCTCTTCTATTACAGGCAATTTGCTAATTTCTACCCGAATTTCCGATACCTCTTGATCCATTGCTTCCATCCGTTCTTCGAACTTCCGTTGAGCCATTTTACCAATCTTCCCCAGGTTGTTGCTCTGATACCAATTTGATAAGAAACTTCCCGGTGCATTTATTTGAATCACAAGATTACAGCCCTAAGACTAGAACACAAGGAAACTTCACAGAGTTTCCTTCCCTCCTAACTGCTATCAAGCAAACCCACCAAAATAACAGACTCCCCTTCTCTCACCTATCTCTCCCTTATACTACTGCCCTCCCCAAATTAAACATAAAACATAAATAAAACCCCCTTTACCTCTGGCTAGTAGAAGCTACACTTCCATAAACAATTCCCTTTCCTTTATTCCCTTTTCTACTATAAGTTAATATTATAGGTGGTCTAACATAAACGGCCATGAAAATGCTTTGACTTCACGTCATATATCTTACTGCTATGCCTTTGACATTTCTCCAGCCCTCATAAAGCTATGCTTGAATATCATATAGACAGTAGAAAGTAATCCATGTAGAGAAACCAAATCGCTGCCAACATTTATAGCTTTAACCGCTGCCTTATAATTAAAATATGGAGAATCAAGTTCAAATTGCAATGCCTGTTCCATCCTTTTGGAGAAGGAGATCAGAGTAATAGCTGTGAAAGCAAATAATGAAAGATCTTTCTTCTTTTGCTTTTCTTACTTTTTAGAAGGAAACTAAGGATGGAAGGCAGTAAAAAGTATTCGGTCGGGAAACTATCAACATTGATTCAATAGCAATATTCTTACAGCAGATATTGTTAAAAATGTCAATCTTTCTAATTTGCATTTTAGTTCGTGTCCATGTCCATAAGATAAACTTCAAAAGTTTAAAACAAAAGAAGAAAAACTGACATAAACCACCTCAAACATGTGCAAAATCAAATACCTGATCCAGATGAAACTTCTTCCTCAGGGTCAGAAGAAACCAATCTAGGAAAGAGCCATGTACCTGCTCATTGAAAAAATCGTTTAACTGAGGAATCCTGGTAAGACCCATTTGATTTGACAACATATATAAACATCTAGGAAGTAGAAATTCAATTTTAATGAAGTTTGGAAGTGTTATACATGGAAATAAGTTAAACCGGAACAAGATTTAACCATGACTGTTTCCAAAGGCTTAGACAATATGCAAAAGGCCTCTTCCCACTGTTAAATTATATGAAATACATTGCAAACAAGGATGAAACAGTTACATGATTCCAACGCATGATCCTCGAAGTGACGAATTTAACCTAAAAGCTAAGATATTTGAGATCCAGTTACTTGAGACTTACGATTCTAACTCTACAAAATTTTCACAATGCAGAGTTTTTGCGCTCCTTTTAAATGACCAAATGCTGCAGTACAGTATGAACCATGCCATAAATATCAATTCTTCGACAAGAATGAGAAACAGACCTATAGGGGTGAGGAAACTGAGGCAAGATGTGCATCTGAATTTATCAACCTGCGTAGGAACTGGTGCAGAAACAGTATTATTTACCCATTCCCTATCACGTATAATCACCTTTGTAATACAAGCCTGACAGTTAGGACAATAGAAATTATGTGAGCTGGGTTTCTCATATATCCTTTCAAGATACAAATCTGCCACTTCATTTCCATTTTCTGTCCTCAGTTCCACTCTTTTATATCCAGTAGCCCCATTATCGAGAGAAGTATAATGTGAAGCTTGCTCGTCAATTGCTCCACTGGATGGTGGATTAGCAGCAGCTAAAGGGCGGTTCTGATCATGCTGGAACTTGATCGTAGTACCATTTTGGGCTTCTGTTTTCCTTGTGGTGGCAACTTCATTCTCATCGGTGGGAATTACTTCGTAAATTGGATGATGACCATCAACTTCCAACCGAGAAGATCCATTAGAATATCCAGTACCTGAAGTTACACAGTCGCGAAAACACGTTCATATGCACCCAATTCAAGAGCGACAACAAGAAATCACGACATAGAAAGTTAAAATGGGATTTCAAAATGAATACCCAGATTTGGAACAATTTGTCGATCCCTATTCATAAAGGCGGAGGAGGTCTCGTTATCACACTGTTTATGATTTTTTACGCT
Organism: Citrullus mucosospermus; assembly: GCA_030954485.1. NCBI lineage: Eukaryota > Viridiplantae > Streptophyta > Magnoliopsida > Cucurbitales > Cucurbitaceae > Citrullus > Citrullus mucosospermus. Next base: position 7,756,054 of record CM062063.1, on the reverse strand, counting down.
TACAAGAGTACCAATTAACATAATAAGATCCACTAAACACGTTCAACAGTAGCATAATTGAGAAAATTAAAAAAAATATCCTTCGATTTGTTTTGGGTGGAAAAAAATTTACTAAGGTCCCTGTTTTTGCTTGGTTACAGAACTCAATTCCGAGCCTGGGGAAATAATCCATGGAGTAAAAACTCAAAACCCAAACGTTTAATAACTCCATTATTCTTACGCTTTGTAAGAAATTAACAGAAATGGCACGAAATTGTTGAAGAAATGGCACGAAAGTACAATCTTTTTAAAGCTTCATTAATTCGTGGGTATTCAATGGTCATATCTCTCCAAAAAAAAAAAAAAAAAAGTCGCCACGTAGTACCGTCAGACCGGACCCAGTCCAAATTTGGCCAAGAAAATTTACAAATGCTATACATAAAAATTGGAGGTACTTAGTAAGTTCTTAATATTGCTAGATTGTTGGGAAAAAAAAAGCACCGGAAAACAAAAGAAAAGAAATTATCGATTATTATTAACAATGATGACGTGTTAATGATTTTGTTCTGGAGAAACGTTTTCGTAAATTTAACACCGTAATTAAGAGAATTAATTAAGAATTAGCATTAGGTAACAAATCAAAACAAACCATGGCCCTCTTTTTCCTTTCGTCGAACACGTAGTCTTCGTCAAGAAGAAGCTTGTTTCTTTCCCACTCTTTCCGTCAAATTCATTCTTCTTCTTCTTCGCCAAGATTTACGGGATTACAATCGACTATTTTGCTACTCACAGAGATTAGAATAAACATAATCGAGTAGATTCTCAAATCTAGGAAGTATTTTGTTATAAAGACGCCAAAGTAACGAATAAATTTAACTGTATTTTCGGCCAAGAAAGCTTCATTTTGACCTTTTGGTCGTCGAAACAGTATCGCAACAATGGCGGACTGTTCCAGACCTTTCGAGGCTCTTGGAGAATCAGAATGCCAAATTCCACTACCGAATGGCGACTGGATTGAATTACAAGAAGGGGAAGAGAACAAAGAAATCGAAACAGCGATGATTAGTTTGGCGAAACTAATACCTTGTTTTTGTTGTTGTTCATCTCGAATTACGAATTTAAGTCCCTGGGAATTCCCGGAGAACATTTCGTCGCTGTCAGTGGATGAGATGCTGGATTGGGCGTGTTGACGAAATGTCTTTCGTAGCAAAACAGTTCGCTCCTCTCCATCTTCCTCCTCCTCCTCCTCCTCCTCTTCCTCTAAGATGTCTGGTTCCAGCTCCGGCGGATGTTTATCTCCGTTCATCGGAGGAGATGAAGTCCGGCAGGTGGGGGGACAGAATCAGAGGAAGAAGTTGTTAGAGAGCCTTTTTCTGGGGAACCAAAACCAATGAAAGAAACAGTATTTTTCTTTCTTTCGTTTTGTTTTTTTGGGCGTTTGTATCTGAAAAGTAAATACGAGCGTAATTGAAAAAAAAAAAAAAGAAACAAAGCAGAAGGAAGCTGGAAACGTAGATGGGAGATGGTCCATTTTGGACCATTTTACCCTCATTTATTCTCCAAGGTTTTAGTCTATATACTTTCAATTTGTACAACTTTTAATATTCTATCTACGATTTTTAATTTTAATTCTTATATTTTTATAATTAAATTTATTAACTCAAAGTTAATTTTTATAAAAAATAATTAAATAATAATAATAAATTTTATGCAAAGAAATAATTTATATTAAAAATGCTAATAGGTAACGAAAAGATTTTAAAAAATCAATAATAAACATTGTGGACTAAATACAAGACTATAATTAGACAATTAAAAAATATAAACATAAAATATGTATATATAAACCAAAATAATATTCTAATCATCAAATAAGTTTTATATGGGTACTTTTCCTCCGAAAGATACATGTAACATCCTTTCCAAAAAAACAAAAAGATTTTTTTTTAAAAAAAAAAAAAAAAGATACATGTGACGTGAACCAAGGTCTCTCACAAACCTGGATACATGTTTTCAAAAATATCATGTTCATTTAAACGTTTTTATAAAAACTATTTAAACATTTTTATAAAAACTTTTTAAAATGAAACTCATATGTGTTGGTTACACTTTCAATTTTCTAAACGGATGATCATACCATACTAACAACTAATCATTTCACTTTTGTATTTAAAAAATTTTTATTGACTGAATTTTTTCGTTATTCCTTTAGCATAAGACTGATTTAATTGATGATTAAATTTGGTTGATGGAGATAAGTAGCGTAGTTGGACAACAAAGTTGGTCATTGGAGATAGTCATTGTCCAAGTTGGTTGCTGGAGGGAATCATTGAAGGTGGTCGGTCTAGATAGTAGGTGGAGTTGGTTGCTAGGAGTTGATCGTCAAAGGTGATTGTTGGAGATAATCGAGTTGGTGATATGAACTGTCCAAATATCAAATTATTATTTATGTTTTATTTAATAATTTTGATGTAAATTTAGGATTTTTCAATTTTATCCTTTCTAATACATATTAAGTATAGGTAATTTTGTCTTTTTACTATGATGCATTAGGGTTTTTATTGGGAGACTATTCAAGCCATGCTATTAAGTTGTTTTGAAAGAGGGGAGCTTTGACGATGAATTGAATTTAGCTTTTGAGCTTTTCTTTTAAGATCAACTAGGAGAGCTTCTTGAATTTTGCGATTCATGTGTTGAGTTGCATGTCAAGAACATTTAAATGAGATTGATCATCCTATCTTGTGGAGTGTTCAAATCCTAGGCAAAGGAACTTGTTCTTTGTCTCAAGATATTTGATCTTAAGTCAATCTCATGTCTAACCTAAGCCTTAAGGCGTGTTTGAATTGATATTCTAAGTGTTTATAAATGGAAAAAGATATTTAAGACATGTTTGAATTGACATTCTAAGTGTTTTTGAATGAATATATATATATATATATATATATATATATATATATATATATATATATATATATATATAAACACTCAATCAAAACTGGTCCTTAGCCAATAAATAAAAATAAATTTGTGAATGATCCAAAACAAGACCATACCTCAACATGCTGTTGGAGATGAAACAAGAAGTTTCAAATGGACTAGAAATGAAAGAGGCAAGAATTTTTTTTTTTCTCTCTTTTTTAGAGATTTGGAAAGAATGGAGAGAATTATGATACTTGAAATTAGAGGATTGTTTGAATTAATTTAAAATTTTAATGTTTTTAAAAATCTATTTTCAAACCCTCTTATAAGAATTATTTAAAATAAAAATACTAATGTAGCTTTTAAAATTCATTTCAAATAGTTGTTAGATACAAGTAGTTATTTAAAAATACTTATTTTTTAAATTAAATACTAATATAAAAGAATTAATAAAAGTTTTTTCTTTTGGTTTTTTTTTATTCAAGAAAGTGTTTGAAAAATTGAAATATTTAATAGAAGATTGATGTGAATTTAGATGTGAGAATAAAAAGTAATTAAATGAAAAAAAATAAAATAATAAAAAAAGACGAAAGAAAAAGATAATAAAGATTTTTAAAAATATATTTGAAAGATAATAAATAAATAATCCGGATTTTGTTAAATTTTAATATGCCCTTTTCGAGCAAGCTATCCCTTTGGAATCCGCAACTTTTTTTTTTTTTTTTTTTTCTTTTTGACCCTTTTCTGGCGATTTCTGCGGTTGAATTTCACGTGATAGAGTCAATACTGAGGACTCGTGTAACTCATCTATTGGAGAACTATAAAATGATGGAGGGCAATGCAGCTGTTGGCAGAAGTATTAAATTAAAGTTGACAAATCGACTATTTATTGTATCTTCCCATATTTATATTTATGTTTAAAGATGAGCATTTACCTTACATTATAAATTTTAATGAATTATTTATATTTAAAATAATTAATATCATTTACTTTACTACTATGGAAAGGATTTTTTTTCATAAGCTATTTGGGAAAAAAAAAAAGAGAGTTTTTTCAATAGTTTTTGTTTTTTTTTTTTCTCTCAACTTTAAATGGGGGACTATTATTTCTTGGTGTTGAATTGAATAGTTTGCTAAGCACACACTAAAATCTATGGTGTGAGGTAGGAATGAATGATGTAAAAGATAATGAATTTAGACTATGGTGTAAAATCTACATTGTGTTTTGGCAATCAAATACAGTAAGCTAAACCGGAAAAATAGTCAAAGTGTGTACGGATTAACTTTGACATTTACGAATAATATAATGTGATGTGAAAATTTTTGTAATGATGTAATTAGATGTAGAGACTAGCGTTAAATATGAGAAACGTTTAATATTTGCTATTAAACATTTGCTAGAGTAGTAGCAGCAGCAGCGCACACAACAGCCATCATTTCGAGGAAGAAAAAAAAATCCAATAATTAAACTCATTGAACCTTATGTCAAATACTTTAAGTTGGTCCAATCATTAGGGTCGTGGAGAGAAAAATGTCTCAACGTTTATTTTGCATACTATAAGCAATTTGGCGAGGAGGAATTTACCTATTTTGGAATATTGTAAGCTAACAATTAACGATTATAAAAATGTTAATCAGTAAAATATGGTTGAAAAAGTGTATGATTTGGATTGAGGTACATTATAGAGCATTGTTCTTAGGAAAGATCTGTCCGCCTTTCATTGAGTTATGTGACATTTCAGTCATAGGATACAATTTTCTTCAATACAATTTATGTATATGGCTAAGTTATTTTACGAAATTTTCGTTTACTTGATTGCTCAAGAAAATAACCTTTTGGAACAGGTGGTTTATAGAAAATAAAGTTATTTTTTATATGTAAAAAGCCTTTTGTAAACTGTATTTTTCACTTTTCAAGGATGAAGACGATTAATAAAAAAGAAAAGCCCACTAGCCTATTAAACCTTGTACTAATTAATAAAATAGTAAAACAGAATTATTAAATTATCTAACATAATAACCCAACACAAGTTTCAACATGTCTTGGATAAATATCCCAAGTTTGTATCGATTTCTATCATGATAACTTAAAAAAAAATGTAAAATAGTAGGAGCGTATAGAAATAATTTTTTTTTTGTTTTTTTTTTTTTTTTATTTACTGTATGTCACATAAATATTTTTGAAAGAGTATTAAGGATAAAAATTAAATGTGAATAAATAGAGTATGTACTTCCATAATACTTAAAGTTTTCCGTATTAAATGACACATCCATATCTTACAAAAATATCACTTTCCTTGAAAGGAATGGAATGTATACACTTTGTTATATTTGCACTAACGCACATGTTGGTATACTAAAGAAACATCTCTCACTTGGCCTACTTTATCTAAAATGACGGTTGGAGCTGTCCTTTGGCCCTACACAAAGATCAATGTATGAGCTACACAAATATTTTCGACCAATTTTGATATCATGTACGGTCGTTATTGGATGTTGACTTGATTATAAACTTCTCCTCGTTTATAAAATACAAATTGAAAAACAATTTATTCTTAAAGCTTATTTAGTAGATACCATTCTTTTCATCTACCTATATATAAATTATTTATACAATCCAACAAAATAGACTTTTTTTTTTTTTTTTAGTAAAATGAAAATCGCCCAAAAAAAAAAAAATTTAAAACCTGTTTGATAAGAATTCTGAAAATAGAAATTTGAAAACAAGGGATTCATGAAAACAAAATTGTATTTCATGTTTTAAAAAATGTGTTTGGCAGCAAATTTAGAAATTAGACTATGATATGAACAATTGTTTAAATGTGTTTTTGATACAATACATATAAATCATAAACCTAGTTGTAGTTACCTACTAAATATAATTGTGTATTTTAAAAATTAAAATTCAAAATATGGATACAATGAAAACATAAAAATGTTGTTTTCAAAATTTGCACTATCTGAATCACAAAATCCGAAAACGGCTTTTAGAAGCGAAATCCGAATTGTTTGCCAAACATATATTTGTTGAACTTAGTGAATTCAAAAACATAAAATAGAATATAGATTGCCAACCAAACAGACTCTTAGAGTTTTATAAATCAACGAGAATTTGGCATTTAACTCGAATAATAACATTTAACTAGAATTAGGAAGAAATAATCTTTGTAAGAAAAGGAAGACCGGTCATGAAATTTTCAATATACGCTGAAAGATAAGGAAAATATACTAGACATAATTTGCAAGTTGTGTAACATTGTTCTTAACATCACACATGACATGTTGCTAAAAGATAGAAACACAAAGCAACAAATATGTATTACATATATCAACATATTAAAAAAAAAAAAAAAAAAAAACAAATCTCCTGGCAGAATCTCCATAACATGAAGCATGTTACACAAAGACATTGCTGACAAAATACAAGACATGTTGTAAAACAAGTTGTTCAAGTTTTTCCTATAATAAAGTCAGATATTCATACTACATTAACATTTATAAATCGTAGAACCTAGTTAAACTACTTACTAAATATTAGGTCAACCATAAACTACTATTAATTAAATATTATTATTTTATAATGTTATATAATTTATAATACATTGCATAATACATATTTTAATGAAAAAAAATGAATTGAGCTTATAATATGTCATACTATATTTTCAAACATTTATGCCATCATTTAATCTAATGCTGCATTTTAAAGTTTAAAATTCAAAATTTAGATCCACTAACAAACATAAATTAAAAAAATGTTACTATTTTTAAAATCTACCTTATTTGGATGACATAATTCAAAAATAATTTTCAGAAAAAAATTTAAATTATTCGTCAAAAATATATTTTCTAAATTCACTAAATCTAAAAACATAAAAAAAAGAAAAAAATTAAAATTACCAACCAAATAAATTTGGGGTGTAGTTTGAATGAAAATAATAGTAATATTAAATCCTCACGAGGTTCACACGAAAGTTGGAGAAACTAATTTTAAATAAAAGAAGAAAGAGTAGGGCAAGTTGTAGAATTGAGATGGCCAAGTTGTGAAGTATGCGGTGAGTTTACACCTGTCATAATGTCATTGGGTTACGTCCTCACGGCCGCTGTCAACTCACGGATTATTATTTATTATTTTGTTTATTTTTGTCGCTTTCTTAAAAATATAATTATTCCGTTTTGTATTTTTGAATCCTCACCGCACAATCACAAATGGACGTGGAAATACACCCCTTTCCCGTTGCCCAAATCCACCCTTCACATATTGATTCGACCTTGCGCAATTTTTATTTTTTATTTTTAATTTTTTTTATCAATATAATATTTTGCCTCAAACTTTCATACAGATCAATTTACTCTATTAACTTTGTTATCAACCATTTTGCTTTTTATTATTTAATGATTTTAGACTTCAAAATGGGGTCCCTAATTAATTTATAATAAATTTTATTAAATCTTAACGGTTATTTTTATGATAAGAATTAAATTATTACGTATTCTAGTTTAGAAACTAAATGAAGTGAAATATTAATTTTTTTTCCTTTTTTTTTTTCTTTCGGTCATTAATTGTTTGGGTAGAAAATTTGTTGGCTTACTAATGATGAAGTAAGTGGGTTGAGTGGGTTTTTTTAAGCCATTCAATTAAGTGGTTGATTTTAGGTAAATAGGTAGGTGAGTGATTAGTATATTGTCTTTAATGAGATGAGAATAGTACAAAAGTAATTAACCATTAAAAAAAGGTTGCTTGGGATGCATAATTGGTTATAATATTATGTAGTTATTAAGAGGGTTGTTCGGAATGCAAACTATTTTAGTATATATTTGGAGTAAATTATTTTAGTATGAGTTTAAAAAAAAATGTGTTTCGAGTACATACTATTTTTGTATGGTTTCAAGAAGTTTATATTTGTGGTTCAAATTATTTCAATCAGATTTTAGGATTTATGTGTATGGAATGCAAAATTTGTTTAAAATAAAGTTCTTTAAGTATTGGTTTAGAGTATATGGTTGTTTTTTATTTTAATTTTTTTTCTATTGTATTATAAAGTAAAATGTATAGATCATTGTAAAAGATTTTTTTGGAGATTTCTTATCTTATTATTTAGTTGATCAATTTGATGAATGCCCTTTCTTTCCCACATATGTATAGTTTTCTTGCTTTAAATTTTAATAAGATATATGAAACAAATTATATTAGAGCATGTTTAGATTGACTAGAAAAAAATACTTTTCAAAAAGTCATTTTCATTTAAACACTCTAAAAAAAATTGTTTAAAATAAAAACACTCATATTTTTGGGTTACATGTTCTCAAAAGTGTGTTAGTATACACAAGTTTGTTTGGTTTGCAATACACTCAAAGTGCTTCTATCAATCTGAAGTTCCTGTAAAAGAAGACAATTAGACACTATGAATTGGTTGTTAGAGTTGGTCACTAGAGTTCTTTGCATAGGTGGTAGCCAATGGTCATCGTTGGAGTTAGCTTTCGAAGATAGTTCAAGGAGCTATTCATTGAATTGGGTGTTAGAGGTGGTTTTCGTTGAGTTATTTGCTGGAAGTGGCTGTGGGAGTTGATCGTCAGTAGGGTGGAGTCATTGGAAGAATGGAGAGTTAGTTATTTTAACCATTGATTTGTAAATAATGTTATTATAGTAAAATTGAGGGTTAAACTAATTCTTACTTTTAATGTATTATTTTTTCAATGTACTCTCTCATTTATTAGGGTTTGCTTTGGAGAAATAAAGTAATATGCTCAAAAATAATAATTTTTTTTTTTAAAAGGTACTAATGTCGAAGGATTAGTAGGCACACCTGAATATCTCAACTAGGTTGACACATCTATAGTGCCTTCATCATGCCCCGATTCAAAAGAGATTCATTAATCAAAGGAAAAAGTACATATCAAAATCAAAGGAGAAAGTACAGATAAAAAAAAAAAAAAAATTCTTACCCCCATTTTTTAACAGAGGCTTCAAACACTGATTGAGAGCTATAGCCCCATTCAATACATTTCAATTTCATACCCTAAACACCTTGTCAAAGTTTTTCATGCTTATATCACATCACCATTAGGTCCAAAAAAGTAACTTTTGTCCAAAATAAACTTCTTAAGGGGTCAATTTTTTCAATTTTCCTATCTATCTCTACTTTGTAATGTGTTCCTTTTCTCTCTAAAGATTTACATTTCCTTTATTTCTAACTTATTTTTCTCTGAAATATGTTTTTTTTTTCTCTTTTTCTCTGACTTTTTAAAGTTTATCTTCCTAAATTTTTTTTCGTGTCCCACTAATTTTATTTCTCTATATATCTTTGAATTTGTGCTTGATTAAAATTTTCCCTCTTTATCTTTTTCAATTTCATATCCTAAATTTTCATTTTTTACTTATATTTATTTAGTATAAATAACTAAAAAAGTAGTTATTCCCTTCTCTTAAGCAATAAAACTAAAGAACATAAACAAGGGAATAGTGTGAAGCCAAAAAATTTCTCAATAATACAAAGCCCCAAAGTACAAACTACACAATACATATAAACCCTTGTTTTCTAATAATTGCACTTATGAAACCTCAAAAACACTCAATAGAGAAATCTGCACTCAACAAAAACAAAAAACAGAAAACAAACCCCTAAAAACTTTTGCAAGAATCCTTCATATGGATCCCCATGTAGGTTTTGCAAAGTCCATATTTGGGAGCAACAAAGTAGGGGTCACTGGGTCTTTCTTAAACCAGCCAAGTTGCTCAAGAAGCATATCAAACTCCTTGCCTGCTAAGTAGGACAAACCTGAGGCCCCAAACCCTAGAGTAATGTAATAAACTAGGGTTTTGGCAAACTCTTGCCACTTGTTTGCCTTTTGCACATAAGCTTTCATGATCGCAAGTAGGGCAATGCATAGAAGAGAGGAGACCGCCACCGCTGCGAGCTTGAGATCGCTGTCGTCGGTGTCACGGAACGAGAAACCATAAACGAGAGGAGGTAGAAGCCCGAAGAGCAAGAATGATATGATGGCAGTCGTGAAGTGAAGAATGTAATGGTGTCTGTCTCCTAAGGCTTCTTCATATGGATCTACTTCAGCTTGATCAACTCTTTCCTTTGATTCTTTCTTGAGTTGGTTTGACTTGAGTCCAGAAAGCTGTGAAATAATTAACTCAATTGAATTTCGGGTTTGTGTTTTAAGGAGCTTTTCAAGTACTCTAAATCGCATTGATATTTTGTTCTAATATTTTTTTCCCTAGACTTTCTTATATTTTTTTTAATTTCATCTCTAAACTTACAAAAGTAACATCTCATAGTCATTATGGTCTTTGTTATATTTCGTTTTCAACAAAAAAAAAATTGCTTATTATCCAAATGCTCGATTTTGACTATGAGATGTTATTTATATATATTGAAATCAAAATAAATGCAAGGACCCAAAACAGTTTTTTTTTTTTTAATAGAAAAAAAACTTCAGGGAATAAAATAGAAATTATGAAATTAGTTCCGTGAACAATGACATGACTAAACAAATATTTACAAAAATTTAGGGACCAAACTGACATTTAAAATTTTTTTTAATAGACTCAAAAGGGTTTAAAATTTGCTTGAATACAAATAAGATGCATTAGTAAAATAAGAAACAAATGCATGAGTTTCATAGGTCTAATATTAATTGTTTGTTTTAAGTGTAATTTTATACTTACATTGTTTGTGATAACAATAAGACCCGTAATCAAGTTTGCCAATGCCAAAGCTACAATATTCTCTGCAAATCCAAATTCATATAATTAGGTGATAATTATATTCAATGATATAATGAACATAAACCTAGCATGGAAATGGAATAATTTTCAAATTGGCTTGCTAAGTCCAGTTCATTTGATAACGATTTAATTACATTTTTGAAAATCATACTGTTATTTCTTTTCAATTTCTTACAATATCTTGCATTTTTTTAAGTAAAAGACTTGAATTTTAGTCAAATTTTATAAACAACACAAATTTTAAAAATGATTTTTTTAGTTTTCAAAATTTATTTTGTTTTTTAAAACATTAGTAAAAAGTAGAAAATAAATCAAAAAATTTAGAGATAAAAAAGAATGCTTATAAACTTAATTATAAAAACCAAATACAAAAAGTCAAATGGATACAAATGAGGCCTAACAAACAAAGGCTTAGCTTTTAAATCTTTATTTAATTAAAAACATTTTTAGAAGGCAGGGAACAAAACAAAGAAAAGGCATATATGTATAGAAATAATCTCTTCACCTTCAAAAAAAAAAAAAAAAAAAAAAATTATCAAACGATAAAAATTTGTTAAAACTATACCTGTTGGAGTACTGGCACTTGCTGCAGAGGTTACAATTCCCAAACTTGTGATGGCTTCAGTTAAACCTCCATACACAATGCTCTTCATTATCTCCAAACTTCTGCCTCCTGTTACTTTCGAGCCCGACGTTTCCTCGCTGTAGGTGGCAGGAATCGTTACGGCGACCGAGCCACCAGCTTCAACTTCAACGACTGGTTCACGAGAAATAATGCTAGAAGAACCAGCAGGGCTTGTAGCATCAGTACCTCCGGTTGTTGCTGCAATTTCAAAATTTCAATTATTTGTGCTAATTAGTGTTTTTTTTGGGTCTATTTTCAAGTATTATACATTAAATTTTGAAGCCATAAATGAAGGAAAAGAGTTATAATACCTCTATCAGCTGGAATTGCAAGCTTTTTCTTACCAAATCCTAATTGAGAGGAGATCCAAGCACCTTAATAATAAGGAGGGACAAAAATGTTAGAAACTCAACCAATATATGTTGAGATAATTTAAAATATTATTTCAAGTTCATAAATCAAGTCCATTGGGTATACACATATATATATAACTTAATGCTTCCTTTACCTTTAGGTACAATTTTTTTTTGAAGAACTTTCTTTTCTAACGTTGAATAGATTAAAAAATAAATATATAAATTATTATGCTTCATTGGGTAATAATTTTATGATTTAAGTTTTACTTTTTGGTGGTGACTTTAGCCTAACCAGCAAACTTTTAAATGGTCTGTTTTAGTTTTTCTAAAAAACTAGCTATTCTATTGGTTTTGAACCTTAAAATAAAGCCTTTTATCACATTATTCTTTATTTTTCTCTCGTTTAGAAGTACTTTAAAAATATTAACAACATTTTCATAAAAAGATTAGATTTTTATTTTGAAACAATTAATCAAACGGTATTTGTGAAGACAGTCTACATCTTTTTAAAGGAATTTATAATATATAATATACTAAATATAAACTAAGCTTACAAAAATTATTGCTTTCTATTTTCGACAACCTGGCTTGGGTTATCAAGATCTATACAAAAAAGTAGTCTACAAATATAATAATAATTATTATTATTAATCTTATATTAGAAAATTAGAGAATTAAAAAGTCAAAAGTCAATTAATTATCCAAAGATGAATATGGAAGAGCTCACCAATTGGAAGAAGAAAACTAAAGCAATTGCTGCATATGATCCTTCCACCTCCCTCTTCGCTGGAAATGATCCCACCATCATCCACAGCAATCTCTCCGGCATCCCGTCCGGGGCTCTGTGGCCGTGTCTCCGTCGGTATATTAGTCGATGGCGGAAGCTCATGATACGCTCCGTCCTTCGAACCTGACCGTGGTGGAGGAGACAGCGACGGCGGAGCGTCACGGAGAATGATCACTTTAGTAATGCAAGATTTGCAGTTGGGGCAATAGAAGTTGTGGGAATTAGGTAAGTTGTAGAGAGTTTGCAATTGCAAGTGTAGTTCTTGTTCGTCTTCAAAGGGTTTTCGATATACAACTTCAGCAACGGCGCCACCGCCGCCGCCGCCGATGTCGAGAAGTGACACGGTGGAAGGTGGGGTTGGATTATTATTGTTTTTATTACTATTATTACGATTTAAAATTAGAGTCTTGTCCATCACATGAGGGATGTAAATGATATCAGCTTCTCCGGTTGGAGCAATTGTTTTGCCACCTGATTTCAAAATTTCTGATCCAAAAAACGAAATTATTAGTATAATTAAAATAACAATATTCTTATTATGTTTATTCATGTCAACTACAGTTTTTTTTTTTTTGAAATAATGTCAACTTGAATATAATTCAACTGAAGTATTAAATAAAGTATATAAAAAATAATATTAATGTGTCTATCTTTGCCATCCCACTAATTCAATCATACATAAAAGTTAAATTAAAAAAATTTGAAAAAAATAAAAGATATTCGTCATGCAATAAATTATGAATAGACAATTAAATAAAATGTAGAAAGATAGATGTAGCCATATGTATTTGCATATATTTTTCAAATTTAAAATTATCAAGAAGTTTAAAAATTTACAAAATAGTATTATCAAAATCAAATTCAAATTCGAATTTCAAAATGAAATTCAATAGTAAAGTCAAATTTGTTGTATTTATATAAAACTAAACAATTACAACATTTTTAAAATATAGATATTGAAACTATTCTCTTACTTTACAAAAAGAAATAAAAAAAGAAAAAGAAAGAAAGAGAAAGGTTATTTCTTAGCATGGTAGAGAGAAAACCTTACTTTTAGAGATTTCCTTTACATTAGATGAGATTTTTAGGTGGGGGGATATATATATATTTTTAATATAAATGGGTAAAAGAATTTGAACTATGAATCTCTTGATCTTTAACATACTAATACCAATTAAGCTAAGTTCATTTTAGCAAGCGGAGGAAATTGAAGGACCAAAATAAGAAGTTCATTTTATATATGTAACCATCACTATGAGACAATGATAACTTTGCTTTCCTAGGTTTAAACAATATTTGTCCTCAATTTTGTTTCTATTTATTTTATTTTGATTTTGTAGCTTGCAATACTTTTATTTTCTATTTTACAATTTTAAATAAAATAAGATCTACTTTTTAATCATTAAACTTTCATATTCTTTTCAATACAACTCACACATGACAAGTTATTGATACGAAACTTAATCCCTCTAAATCCTTTACATGTATTTACAAATTTCAAAATATATATATGTTTACTAGTAGTTAAATTATAAGTTTATTTTTTAAACTTTTTTATTTGTGTCCAATAAGTCTTTAAACTTTAAACTATGTATTTAATTAGTACATCTTTGTATTTTTTAAATTCTATAAATAGACACAAAATTGAATGTCATGTTTAGTAGGATATGTAATTTTCAATCTTGTATCTAATAGAGTCTTATATTTTAAAACTTTATTAATAGTTCAATGATCCATTAAGAGATTTTTTTAGAGAAACTAAATAAATATTTTTAAAAATTTAATAACATATATTAAACACAAGATATAGAAACTTTTGGGACTTGTTGACACATTCAAAGTTCAATCGTTTGTTTCACATACACCAATTATGATATATAGACATCCAAGATATTTATTTTAGTATTTCAACTTTTGAAAATAACAAATTTTGATATCTTATTAAAAAAAAAAAAAGTCAATGTTGTTATATTTTCAGCTAATATTCGCTCACACTCTAATGTAGACTCTACATCGACAAGTTGAGAATAGTTGTATGGTAGTTTCTATATACATAATTTAGCAACCAAAAAAATGAAAGCCATTGAGGTTGAAAATAGAATAATAATTCTACAGATGAAAAGGAGATTATTGAAGTCAATAAGATTAATAACATCAAGGGGTGTGTTTGAAATATCTTTTTTAAGTGTTTAATATAAAATATAAGTCGTTTTAAAATAATTAAAATTGTTTGATAACGGCTTAAATATATTTAGATAGTCATTAGCATTTTTATTTTAAACCGTTATTATGGCAAGAGGGTGTAAATGAAAATGAATCTTTGAAAAACATATATTAAGTTATTAAACTACCAGATGAAAATCGAAATATGAAACGATATGAAAAATACCTTTAGGAGATCCGGCTGAATACATTTCATCGCTGTCAGAAGACGAAGCTCTGGTGAGCTGCTTCTCACGTGACTTCCCATCTCCGGCAACCGGTTCCACTGCCGGCCGCTCTGCAACGTGTTCCATTAGAAGCAAGCTTCGGGGTTGGTATTGGGTGGCTCACACCAGAATGTTGGTCTCCGAAGCTTAAGGCCGTAGGGGAAAAAATGGTGGAAAGGGGCGTTTTATTGGCATTTTAAGAATGTCAAGATGGCCACTTGCTATTATTTTAATAATAAACCCTAAGCGATGGCTTTGAAAATTAGAAGCTAATTTAATTAGATAGGATCGTGCTTTCACATTCTACATTTCACATGCTCTCGCCTTTTCTTTTCTTATTTTTTAATTCCTAAATTATATATAAATATAATAATCTACCTCCAGACTAACATTGTGTTATTAATCGGGATTTGCTCTTAATGAGTCACAGAATCCCTGTTTAAGCGGAGAATGAGAGAAGTGAGGAGCAAAAAACAAAGATATTTGTGAGCTTCTCACTATAATTTTTTTATTTTTAATTTTATTGTTTAATCACTTACATAATTTCATATGTTTTAACTTTAAAGTTCAACCTTTGGACAAAATATATATATATATATGAAAAAAAAGGTAATTGTAATGAATAGTAATTTTAGAGATAATAACCAAAGTGTATAGCAACATTTTTAAAAAATTGTAAATATAACCTATAAAAAAACTAAACAAGGATTAAATTTACAATGAATAACAATCCAAATTCTAATAAAATTAATAGAAAATCTCGCGAGGATGAAGAATAAATAAAGTTAAGGAGAGCTTACCCCATAAATATATTCCTATTCCTAGACATTGTCTCACTTATTTTATGTCACAAATTTTTAATTTATTTCAAAAATATTTTTGAAAGATAAAAAAGAGTAAAAATTTAAAATGGAATAGAAATATATTCGGAGCAAATGACAAAATTCCAATAAGCCTTATTTGATCAAACGGATTTTCCTTATTTATTTATTCTTCTTCGTCAATGCTTTTAACTTGAAGATATAAATAATATTTAATAAAAATGACAGTTCATGATAACAAAAATAAATTTTGGTATTTAATTGTTCATTGACTTTAAGTTGTCATTATTAATGGGCCATCAATACTATTCGATTTCACATCCATTATTAATAATGTTGGTTTATTAATTTAACAATTCCTGATCTAATTTCAATAAATTTTAAACTCATATACTGTTTAGTGTGCGTGATCTCTATCCTATCTTAAAAACTTTTTTTTTTTTTTTTTTATTAATAATATGTTTTTTTTTTAAAAAAATTTAAAATGAGTATTTAAATATCTAATGTTATAGTCGATGTTATAATATTTTTAAAGTTGTTTTCAAATATAGTAAATTAGTCAAACTATAATATTTTTAGTAAACAGTAAATTTTTTTTATATTTATAAAAAGTCTGACTAATTTAACTATATTTGAAGACAATGATGTAAATAACTAATTTTTTTTTGTTGTTTATTTTATTAATTTCAATATTTTTTTAACTTTAGTTTTATAATTTACTTTTAAAAAAATATATATCGACGTCTATATTTCATTGAAATTGTCCTAAATTTAAGACATCAATATTTTTAACTTCGACGCTCATATAAAGATGTCCAAAAAGTTAATGTTTTATTACTATTATTATTATTATTCAATTATTGTATTTACCATCCGTAAAGATTATAGAGTTTTTAAATTATTTAATATCTATTACATGTCTTTGGATTTAAGACAGAAGGACATGATTTTCAGCTGAGGTTGTTCCCTAGAGACAGGCAATTAAATTGTTTCAGCCCTTCTTCCTTTATTCACAAACCTTTTTTCCTTTTTTTTTTTTTTAATTTAATTTTTACAAACATTTATCCACAAACTAAATTGGCAATAAATTTTGGTGGTTTTGGAGCTTTGATTTTTATTTTATTTTATCTTTTTTGTTGCGTGTTTGGTAAACTAACTAATCCACTCCATCAATAAATTCTATTTCTAAATTGTTTTAGGAGACCATAGCTACCATAAGTTCACCTTCTTTTTTTTCTCTCTCTCCCTAAAATCACCTTTGATCAATAAATTTTAATAGAAAAAAAATTTAGGTCTCCAAATTTTGATGGATACGAATTGAAAAAAAATTTAGGTCTCCAAATTTTGATGGATACGAATTGTATTTTCGATTTTATAACAATCTAGTCTTTTTGTAGTTTCAATCTTAAAACAAGTTAGTGTCTATTAAAAAATATGGTTAAAATTTAATGAAATTTCTTATATATAAGAAGATTAAACTGATCATTAGAAATCAATCTATTTATAAACTACAAAGTTTAAGTAGGTAGTTACATACAATAAAATTCAACAATTAATGTTTCATGAGGCTTTTCACGATAGAAATTAAAATTTACAAATTTGGTTTCTTATATATTAGAGTTTAATTAAAGACCAAAATGTTATTATTAGATTTAAAAGTGCATGGACCATATTGTTACAAATTTTAATTTAGAGAACATTTGATAACTATTATTTAAATTTGATTTTTTTTTTTCTTATTCTTGTTATATATATAATACAAAACCAAACTTGTTTGATAATTATTTGTGGGTTTTCAATTTTTAGAAACTAAAAATGAATAGATGCTTTAGGGAGAGAAAAATGCGAAAAATATTTCAAGAGGGAACAAAGGTAAGTATCAAATGGTGACTTTAAAAACATAGAGGATTTGAGCCACTAACTCTTCATGGAAAAGTAAATAACATTTTGACCAATGCAACTCTAAGTACTTAAATATATAGGTAGAGTATAATTTTAATTAAAGCAATGTCATTTTAATAAATAAATTGGGGTTTATACAAATGTATAGAAGATTTAACAAAATGATGGAGGTAGAGTTATTGACTTATTCTAATTAACCTAACTTATATATTTATCTTGGGAAGAAATAATTTGAGCTAAATGATGTTCAATCGGCCATCAACCGACGTCAAAATAACTTGGTTGGCTTAATTAAGCAATAACATTCTTTCCATTCAAGAAATTATAAAACCAAGATATTTAATCATTTTTGCTTCATGGTTAGGAAAAGAGTTTTATATGGCAGCTTTGAGATAAGTGTTTTAAATAGAGCTTCTTGTATATAAATAATGCCTATAATTTAAATAGTACTCCAAGTCAAAAACATTTTATTTTAAAAATATTATGTCCAAACAAATTCTAGTGTTAATTCGAGTATGGTTAGTGTATAGGACATTCATTATTAATATGCATGATTAATGTGTTATTGATATTAAAATATTAACGCGTCTGTTAACGTTTTTGTGCGCGATAGTATCATATCATCATATGACAACTTTATAATTACAAAATACACATAAAAATATTTTCAAGGAGCATGTTAAACTTTAGCTATAAATAAAAATATATATTATTAATGTAATAAAAATTGATCTTCTAATAACAATAATGCATGTTGAATCATATATGTTTTTAAGATAAATACCTAATTTTTACACAATACATACATATCATGCCTGAATTACTTGTTCGTCACTAGCTATTACTAGGTTTAGAAGAACAATACTCACCTTTTACCCCTGCAGTACATTGTGCCAATAGAAGCAAGATGCAAACAAATTTTTCGAATGAAAAGGGAATGGGCCGAGGAATGTTTTTTTTTTTTAAGGACAACGACCCTCTAAATATCTTCACAATGGTATGTTATTGACACTTTGGACATAAACCTTAAAAACCGCATACTGATGTAGATAATTGTCCTCACTTATATACTCATGATTATCCCCTTATTTAGTCAATGTAGGACTTAAGTTGCAGTCCTAACCATTTTTGAAAAGATGAAGAAAAAGAGGTGTGCACAAGAATTTTTTCGTTTTGTTTTTTTAATTTATTATACTTGCAAATAAAGAATAATTCATCTTTTTATTATTTATGAGATCAATTTCATATTAACTTGAAAGTTTATTAATCCACTAGGCATTTTTAAAATACTTATTAGAGTTGAAATTGAAAGTTTATGAATTTATCAGTCACAATTTTCAAAATTTAGGGACTAATGAAACTTGTAATTTAACCTTCATGTAATTATAATATCAAACGCATTGGTATATATGACATGTAAATTAAGTAATACTAATTACAAAATTTTTATAAATTCTTATATTAGTTATCCAGCTAAATATATAAGTAAATAATGGAACAAATTGTTTATAAAAAATTTTAAAATAAAACTATGTTAAAACGTGATCATTTGAGGAGGAAAAATATCTCTAATGATACATGAGCATTTAAGGAGAACAGATACCTCTAATCCCTTTATATCAGCCCTTATCGATACCTAATATAAAACAAAACAAAAAAACAACATAAGCATTATAATATAATAAAAATTAAAAATATCATAGTTTTAAAAAAAAAAAAACAAAAAAACACTAAATATTTTCCAACCATGGTTTGTCTGGATGCTGACATGTACTTCTCAATGTCCATTTTATTTGACTGAGTTTTTGCCATGATGGTAGCGTGGTTGACTAAATATATTATTATATTTTTGATACACATTCTAGTATTATTAATAATAATTAATTATCTTATCACACACACACACACAACAAAAAGAAAGAATTATAATTCTTATTTTGTCAACTCGTTCACATCCACTAAATTAGAACACCACAGATGACAGATCTAACAATTCTTTATTTCTTTGGTGAAAAATCAAATGGACTATCTTTTCTCCAACTACCCCAATTTTTTGTCTCATTTTTCCATTTTTATTAACCTAAATTACAACTTTAATAGTCCATAATTTTGAAGTTTGTGTTTACTTAATTCTTCAAATTTTGAAAATGTCTCTTATACATGTTTGGATTTTAAATTCGTGTTTAACATAAATCTGTGAAAGTTTGAAGTTTTAAAAAAATTAACCGATTTATTAGATATAAATTTATCATTTATATCTAATTAATTCTAACTTTCAACTTTGTGTTCAGTACATACGTCAATTTTAAATTTTTTGAAAATTTATGTAAATAAATTTGTTATTTTGAAAGTTTAGGAATAAGATAGACATAAGTTTAAGAGCTTGACTTGATTTTTTTAAGTTGATGAATGCACAATTAAAGTTTGTGTTTAATATAGGACATGACCATTCAATTTTGGGTACAATAGGTTAATAGATTTTTAAAAATGCTTCAGAGGTCAAAAAAAAAAAAAAAAAAGTAACAACTTCTATTTTGTAAGTAACTCATCAATTAAGGATAAATTAAGTTTAGTTTCCATTTAATCCCTATATGTTTAAAAATGTTACACAAGTTGATCTCAAAAGTGTTATTATACACAAGTTTGTTTGATTTGCTATGTTCAAAGTGTTTCTATTAATGTCAAATTACTATAAAAGAAGACTATTAAAATACAATGAATTGGTTACTAGAGTGATCCTTGGAATTGGTCGTATAGGTGAGTCACTGAAGGGAATTGTTGAGTTGACATTAGAAAGGAGTTGTCAGAAGCTATTTGCAAGAAGTGATCGTCATTGAAATTGGAGGTTGCAGGTGGTTTTCGCTCGTTCATCGAAGTTCCCCAGCAAATTTGGTCTTCGCTAGAGTTGGTCACCGAAGTTTGGTTGTCGGAGCTAGTCATCGAAAGTGGTCGTCGCATAAATTGGAGGGATGAGAGTCAGTTATTTTGACCACTGGGTTGTAAATAATTTTACTATCGGAAAACGAAGATTAAAATAATCCTTACTTTCCATTATTATAACACTCGTTCTAAACGCTGAAAAGACTATTCAATCCCAAATTGAGCCGAAAACGATTGTTATTTTTGTTTGTTGGTTACCAATATCATAATTTGTTATTTGTTAAAGAAAAATCCAAATTAAAAAGTATATATGGATTCGATTTCTTTTTCTTTTTAGTTTTAAATTCGTGTAGCATCCATTATTTTTCATGCTAAAATAATAACCGGCTATAAATATATATAATATACACATAATGACACATTACTGGTTTTCTATTTTATTGGGTAGTGATACCGAAATGCTTAATTTAATGCCCTTGTCAATACTTAATAAATATTTTTTTAAGGAAAAAAATACTTCACAAATGTTTTTTCTAAAAGAAATAAAAAAAAAAACTGTTGAAAATATTTATAATTAATATCAAAATACACAGTCTGTCTACGATAGACCGTGATAGATAACGATAAACTATCTATTGCCATCCATCATAAATAAAAAATAAAATTTTGCGAAAATAAACTCAAAAAATATTTTGCTATAAAATAAAAACATAATTTTAAAATAGGAAATAAAGCTAATACTTCCAATTTGGGCACTCAAGGATGTACATGTGACAATCATTAGCTTCGGTGGCTCTTTGTATTGAAATGCAACAAAATGTCTAATTAACACTTTTTTAATCTTAACTTTGAAATATAATAGATTTACTTTGGAGCTTTCTTCTTCCACCTACCCTAAAACATATTTATAATTTTAGGTAAGTTGAATGATAAGTTTAGCCCTAAAATTTATATAAATCTTAAAAGGTGTCACATAAATTTATAATATTTTAATTTTGTATTTAATTAATATTTAAAATTTAAAATATTTTAATAAATTTTTGAGTTAGACAGTTTTGTGTCTAAATATATGGTTATTGATCTTCACAATTAAGGAGGTGTGGGAGGGAGGGGCAAAGGAGAGATGTTGTTGTAATGAGTTTGGATTGGAATAAGTTAGGAATGAATTTGAATTTCAATCCCATATTTAGTTCATTTGGATTAAGAGTTGGTTTGTAATCCTCAACTCATTATCAAATTCACATTCATTACAATCCAACTACCTCACATTCATTAAGATTATTACTTAGGTCCACCTCTGGCTATACTAATTTCGAGCATCTTCTTCGATAAAAGAAAAATATATATCTTTTTTGAAGATAGAAAAATTTGCAGCTTGACCATTTATGATTGAACACTTGGATATGATGCACGAAGATCGGTGTTGATGCACCCAAATATTTTTCTTCATTACAACTTATATTTCTCTCTCCTCCCCTTTTAAGCTATCTATACTTCCTCTAATTCCATCCTAACTATTTTTTAATTAGTTTTTCTTTTAATAATATTCCATTGTCATTTTCATTTTTTTTCATTTTCTTATTATCTTTTTTTTTTTTTTTTATAAAATACTATTTTAATTTCATATTTTGGAATTTGTTTAGTTTTCGTCTCATACTTTCAACAATCTAATTTTAGTCCACGTACTTTTAATTATCTAATTTTAGTCTTGTACTTTCAATAAATCTTAAATTTAGTAACTCAAAATTATATATATATATATATATATACTAAAAAGTGATTAAATAATGATAATAATTTTCATGCTAGAAAATAAAGTATGTTAACGGTTGTTTTCAAATATATGAAAATAAATTTTACTATCTATCTATGATAGACTACGATAAACTACTATATGTGTCTATCTGTATCATGATAGACACAAGATAGTAGTTTATCTCGATCTATCGCAGATAGACTGTAATATTTTGCTATTATTTGTAAATATTTTCAACAGTTTCGTCATTTAAAATAATTTCTCATATATTAATATGTTTTCAAAATGCATAGTAAAAACGCTACGAAACTAGTATTGAAACTAAATTTAAGAATTATTGAAAATACATAAATCAAAATGTAACAAACTTCAAATATAGGACAAGCATAGTGTTTTGACGTTTTTTTTTTTTTTTTTTTTTTTTTTTTTTTTTTTTTTTTAATGTCTCTCTCATTTATCTTCTCTCCCCTTTCATTCTTTTTTTTTTTTTTCATCATTTTTATTTTTTACTTTCATTTAAAAGTTATTAGTTATACTTTAAATTTTTAAATCTCTACTATTTTTCATCAATTTTGGTATAAAGAAATAAATTAATAAGATATTCATGTTAACCATTAGGTTTCGAGAAATTATTTTAAATGAAAAAATTATTGAATATATTTCCAAATAATAGCAAAATATTATCGTCTATCTGCGATAAGCTACGATAGATCGTGATACACTACTATTTGTGCTATCATGATACAAATAAACACAAATAGTATGCAGTTTATTAAAGATAGATAGTAAAATTTTGCTATTTGTAAATATTTTAGTTCATTTTCCTATATTTGAAAGCATTCCTTAATTTTCATAGAAAAAAGTTGTCCTTGGTCTCTTATTTATGTATATTTTATGTACGCGTATGATTGACTAATGTGAAATATAATAACTTTTAAAGGAAAAAATTTAATATTGAATTAAATGAATGTGACTGTGCTTGATTTTCTTTCCTAAATGTTTAATTAGAAGTCAACACAGAAATATATGTATCATGTTGTGCAATTAATTATTAATTGTTAAAAATCTCATTACAAAATAATTAGAAAATCATTAAAGTTTTGGGAGAATCGTGTGTTAGAAGAGTAGATAAAATTTGAGATTTCAAATAGTGGTGGTGACCTTAGAATAGAAAAAATTACAAATTGAGACACTATCATTTTAAATGTCAAAATTAAATGAATTGAAACATAATGTTCCTACATATCATCCAATAATCCGTAGTAGCACATTCGCAATTTCATTCTTATGAAATCCAGGTTCAAATCCTGGCTGCAGAATTTTTTTATTATTATTATTATTATTTTTTTTTTTAAAATTATCCCTTCCATATTTTATTTGGGCTTTGGGGTCGCCAAAAACCAAAAAATGCCCAAATTTGAAAACTTGGACTGCATTTACCACTATATATTTATCTTAGATTTTGAATTATTATTATTTTTTAACAATATATTAAAGGAGAGGTTGAATTATTATTATTATTATTATTATTATTTATTTATTTATTATTATTATTATTATTATTTATTATTTATTATTTATTATTATTATTATTATTTTAACATGCTCTCCTCATTGTTTTTCTGCTTTAATATTTTATAGATTTTTTTTTAATTTTATTTTATTATTAATTTTTTTTTAGTATTGATGTATTCTTTATCAATTTCATAAAAGCACCATCATCCCCGCATAAGCAAATACGTGAGAGAACGACGGTGCTCTTAACAAATTCACGTTATCCCATCTTTCAAAAATTAAATTTACCCTAAAATTTGGGAAATTGTCATTTTTAACCTAAATTTTTTTTGGACAAATCTAACTGTTTTTTAAAACTTTTTTTTTTTCTAATATCTTTTACACTTTTTCAGCTTTTTAATGGAGGGCCCCCATAATGTAAAATGTTGTTTTTGACCTCATTCAATTCCATCCAATTTTACCTCAACCCAACTTACCTAACAAAAATTTTCAACTCTTTAACTTTAGTTGAATTATACTCCATTCTTCCATTTTGCTTTCACCAAAAAGACACGAGAATCTCATTTTCACCTTGTTTGGAGATAATATGTTGGTCCCATTTTCAAAGACTTCTTTCCTTTTTTAGTGTATGAATGTTGTTTTAGTTTTTTTTTTTTTTTTTTTTTCTCTTTCATTCACGTGTTTTATGTTGTTGAAAGTTGAAAAAATAGTTGTTTTGTTTGTGTGGGGGAAATGTTTAGACTTATTGAAATTCTTGGAAAAATAATATTTTTTGGTCAACTTTTTGGGAAAACCTCATAACTTAAAGGATAATAGTTGTTTTCTTAAAAGAAAAAAAAAATAAGGAAAAAAAGCGATTCTATCAAAATTTCCCGTAAAGTTGATTTACTGATAGAATCATTTTTTTTCTTTTTTCTTTTTTTAATTTCTTCTATCCTTTCTTTTCTACTACCTTCCTATTACCTTTCTACTACCAAGAAGGCTTCAACGCACGACGGTCGAGAGACGGCTTCGACGTATGATTTGTTGCACACGAAAGAGAAAAGAGTATCCACACCAAAGAGGGAGACGCGACAGGGGGAGAGATTTGAGATTTAGGACATTTTTTCTTTCTTTTTTTTTAATTTTTATTTTTATAATAATATAATATTTTATTATTTTTTAATTTATATTTCTTGATATTTAAAACATGTCAAGTAATATATCAATAAATAAAATTTATTCTTTTTTTTTTTTTGTATCAAGCAAAAGTGTTATTATATTTGACACTAGAAAAATGTCAAGTATAGGTTCGGGCGAAAAAATCCGAAGCATTTCATAAAATCTCTGCTTTTTTATGCTTTTTCTTGACATTTTTTTAAAAAGATCTCATTACTTGACATTTTTCATAAAAATATTAAGTAATTAAAAGTTGCAAGTGTCAAGTAATGCAGTTTTTTTTTTTTTTTATTTGCAGTAGTGATAATTTAAAATGGTCACCATCCTGTCCCAATAATCACTCAAAATTTAGAAACTTAATTGAAGATATAAAATATATTCCAATTAGTAGTCAATAATCTGTAGTAGCACATTGGCAATTTCAAACTTATGAAATCCAGGTTCAAATCCTGGCTGCGGAATTAATTTTTTTAAAAAATTTTCCCTCCAGATTTTATTTGTGCTTAAGCCCGAGTTTATGAAAATGGCAGTGGAATTATTTTAAAATACGTTCCAAGGTCTCCCGCAACGAGAACCAAAGACATGGTTGATTGATAGTAAGTTTCATAATTAAATTTAGTTATTTCATAAATGTCTTATATTTTAAATTATTATTATTTTTTAACAATATATTAAAGGAAAAGTTGAATTTATACACTTACTAAAATATTTTAAACTAGTTTGACACAATGTTAACACTCTCATCATACTTCAAGCTTGATAGAAAAGTGCTTCATTGTCACAAATAAGAGCTTTAATAGGCTTTAATTTTGAATCAATTTAACATTTTAAAAATATTTAATTCTTTCCTTATTAACATTATTTTTTAATTGACCTTATTATTGTTATTTATTAATTTTAGTTAATATTTATTATTGTAGGACAAATTAACGATTCATTTATATATATATATATATGTGATTACGAGGGCTAACAAATTAAATTACGCCAGAATTTTGTATATAATAATTGCTTATTAGGCTATTCGGGTAAAAAAATAAGAATAACTGAACTTATTTATTTAGGGTATACGGTAAAAAAACCCTTTTTATTTTGACTTTTGCTTCAAACAAATAAAAGGTAATGGTGTAAAACTTCATCTTGAAAATTTTAAAACTAAAATATAAATTTAAAATACGAAGGAAACATAACATATATACTATCTAAAAGGATTTAGATGGATCAGAAACTTTTTTTTATTTTCATTTTCCCCCCTTAGTTATTAGGATATATTAGGTAATTTGAGCCATAAAGATTAAAAGATTATTTATTTATTTCGAAATAATATCATCATTATATATATATATATATATATATTTTTTTTTTTTTTTTATCATTTTAAAATTTTGATTTTTATTCATATTCATTTCAAAATAATTTTGCAGGGTATTTCTAATATTCTAATTGATTTTTGATTAATGAAATAATAATTTACATCTATGTGGAAAATTGATAATACAATTTGATTCAAAATAAAATCAAATGAAGATTTGATTTCCATTTTTAAATGGCTAAATTAAACATCTAGTTTTTCATGAGGTATCTCTTATTATTATTATTATTTTTTTAACATGCTCTCCCCATTGTTTTTTTGCTGTAATATTTTATAGATTTTTTATTTTATTTTATTTTATAGTATTGATGTATTCTTTATTAATTTTATTAAGAGCACCATCATCCTCTCATAAGCAAATATTCGAGAGAATAATGATACTCTTAACAAATTCAAGTTATTCCATTTTTTGAAAATTAAATTCACCCTAAGATTTTGGAAATTACTATTTCTAACCTAAAATAGTCTTTAGATGACAAATGTAACAACTTTTTAAAAAACTTTTTTTTTCTAAACTCTTTTTCATTTTTTCAATTTTTAGTGGATGTTCCCATAAAGTGAAATGTTGTTTTTGACCTTATTCAATTCCCTTCAATTTTACCTCTATCTAGCTTATCTAACAAAAATTTTCAACTCCTTAACTTCAGTTGAATTATACTCCATGTTTCTATTTTACTTTCACCAAAAAAGCACGATGGTCTCATTTTCACGAGAATCTGTTGGTCCCATTTTCAGAGACTTCTTTCACTTTTCAGCTTTCCTCTGGTATGGAAAAATGTATGAATGTTGTTTTGATTTTTTCTCTTTCATTCACGTGTTTTATGTGGTTGAAAGTTGAAAAAATAATTGTTTTATTTGTGTGTGAGGGGAGAGGTTCTTTACCGAAAATGTTTATATATTTATTGAAAAATAATATTTTCTAATCAATTTTACAGGAAAGAACCTCATAATTAACTTGAAAGATAATAGTTGTTTTCTACGTAAAGTTGACTTACGAGAAAAGGAGTATCCAAAGTTTGTATCTCAAAGTTTAGAAGGTGTAGTTTGTGTTGTAGAACTGCCAAAGATTCACCCGCATATTTGACAACTTCCAATAATATATAAATTTTCTTTTTTGAAAAAAGGTTCATGATCTCAATGCAGTTGAATAAGTAATTTGAGACCATTAGTGTTCAAAGATTTCAAATGAATCCAGTACTCAAGAAGGGGTGTTTCTAGATCCTTTCAATTAATTGAAGAGTTTTGAGACTGGCAATATGCCAAGTGTGAATGTGAGCTGTGTAATTTGAGCAAGACAAGAGAAAACTAGAAGGTGACAGCATGACATTAGTGTTTGTCATTTTTGCTTTTTTTTTTTTTTTTTTTTTTTTTTTTTTTTTTTTTTTTTTTTTTTTTTGTTTACAATATTTCTTTGCTAGGAAATTTTTATTCTATACCTTACAAGGGAAGACATACATATTTGGCTAACTTACCTTTTAACCTATGATTAAATAGTGATCTCAATTAATTAACAAAAAAAGATGTTGTTATTGTTTATTTAAAAACAAAAATAAAACCAATAACAAACAAAATAGCATTTGGAACTAACAATAAACTTCATCCCCTGAGTAGGGTTAATTAAAATCATGTCTTCAAACTTGAACCAAAATTCTTCTTTAATTTATCAAGTTATTATAATTAAATTATGTAATTTTTTTTTATAGCATAGGTACATAATAGCAAACCAACCACCGAACGGCGGACTCATACTAATCTCTTCGTCCAAATAATGATGGGAGAATACTATTTCGAAAAACATCTTTCAAAATCAAAGAACAACTTTGGAAAGATGCCAAAATAGCATGAGCAGATTTATAAATAATTGTAATAGCATTGAGCTGCAATTAAATACATCAACCACATCCATCTTAATTATATGGACTACTACAACTCGTTACTATTGAATCAAAATTCGAAATCAAGGCATGTATCTATCTTCATCGACATATTGTTCATCCCTGACTTGACACACATGACGGTAGGAAATTAAACCTATTCATAGGAGGACCAAATCTCTCAACATAAATATACTAACACCATACCAAGCTAGCAAATATTCTAAAGACGAAACGACTTGTCCAACCTATTCGGTTCATGCTCGGCATAGAATTAGATATGACCTATATTGTAGTAGGTGTTTCTTCTAGATATTATAATATGTTACCAAGATGTCAACAGGGACCAAGACCAACTTTGAAAAGACATATTATTACATGATAAAGCTGGGACATGTAAATCTTATATAAAGTTATTTAATACAGAAAGATTCGATAGAATATTTTTTCCACATAAATTTCTTAATGCTTGAAGTAGACGTTTGTCTTGTGAGAAGAAATTCGGTACACCTCGAGTTTTTCTTTGGAGCTTTGTAGTCAGCTATATCCAAATCTCTCACAAACACACGGTTTTTGCTTTCAACTTTCATGCCAACTTCTCTCTCTCTAAACACGGTTTCATGTGACTTTTCAACTCAATTTCTCTCTCTCTCTCTCTCTCTCTCTCTCTCTCTCTCTCTCATTTAATTTAATAAATTTCAATTTAAAGATACTTTAGTTTAAGCCACTTGTCCGCCTCAATAATATATATAAATACAAGCATACTTCGAAATCCTTAAAACACCCAATATGTTTCTTTAAAACATCTCTATATAAAGTGTTTAGGATTTTTTGAGATCTTTCCTTTGAGAAATTATAGAAAGAAAAAGAGAATGGGTTTACGAGAAATTGGAGCAAGTCTTCCTCCTGGGTTTAGGTTTTATCCAAGTGATGAGGAGTTAGTATGTCATTATTTGTATAAAAAGATCACAAATGAAGAAGCTTTGAAGGGAACTTTGGTCGAAATTAACTTGCATACTTGTGAGCCATGGCAGCTTCCGGGTACCTCTTTCTCTCTTTCAACATTTATATTACTATTTTTTCAAGACCATATTTTTAAAAGGAGCACTAAAGTGCTTTTTAAAGATTCTTTTCAATTATTTTGGTTAAAATACTATTTTGGTTTACATATTTTATGAATTTCTTTTATCTTAGTTCATGTATTTTCACTTTATTTAATCCCTCCTATTAGGTTAGAGTTGGCTTTTCCGAAGAAAAACAAAAAAAAAGAAAAAGAAAAGAAAAAGAAAATACAGTGGAATATATATTCTATTAGTTTGCTTAGCCAACTGGCTTAAGAACTGAAGAAGTATATGTTCTGCTTGTTCAAGAAGCTCCATAAAATTAGGGCTTGGCATGGAAAAATTATCCCTAATAAAATAGCATCGAATCTAGAGTTACTATTACTTATTTGTATTGGCATTAATTACACAATAATTTGAATGAAAACCATTAACTAAAATCATTGAAGTTTAAATCATATATATGCCAGCTTCAAAATAAATAAATAAATAAATAAATCATATATATGCCATAATAAATCATTTACTTTTTAAGCTTTCAAATATTAAATGCTATTCCTTTAATATTGGCATAATTTCTTTCTTTTTAATGTATTTAATAGGGTGGAGATTTAAATTTTTAACTTTTTAAATGTAACAATTTAGGCTCCATCTAGTAATTATTTGGTTTGAAAATTAAGCCTATAAACACTATTTCATCTATAGCTAAATTTCTTTGTTTTTGTTAATTATCTACTTTCTACCAATGACATTTTTGAAAACCAAAAAAACTAGATCTTAATTTTTTATTTTTATTTTTTTTAGAATTTTGCTAAAAATTCTACTATTTTATTTAAGAAATATGAAAACTATTGTAGAAAAAATTATAAAAAATATACCTAATTTAAAAAAAAAACTAAAACCAAATGATTACTCAACCCGCTGTTGCGTATTAAGCTTTCAAGTCTGACACTAGATTCGGAGTAATTTTAACTGCGGAAAACAAACTATTGGCTTAAATTATTTGAGTTTAATGGGGATTTAATATGATATTAGCACGAAAAATCTTGGGTTTGAACCTCGGTAGTATCCTTTGTTTTCTTCCATTTTAATAAAAATACATTTTTTTTTTAAGTATTAACATTTCATTTATAAATTTAGAAAAGTACAATTTGTTGTATTTGTACTTTATTGGATGTCTTTTCTATTTTTAATGGTTCAAATTTAGTCTTTATATTTTTAATAAATTTCAAATTTGACACCTACTGATTCTTCGACCTCTAGTACTTTGTTCAAAATAAAAAATCTCAAATTTAGTTCCTACAACTAGTCTTTGTAGTTGATTTTTTCATGTATTAACATTTAGTTAATAAATTTTGAAAATATATTTATATAATTTCTTTTTTTGCATGAAAATAAATTATAATTATTAAAAAAACCGATAAAAATGAACTTTAAATGACTAAATTTAAAATTTACTAAAAGTATAATGTTTATAAATGTAATGCTCTAGGCCCAGAATTTGTATTAGAACCAACACTTGATTGCATTGACATTCTCCTACATCCCTTTTGACCTAGCTATATCATCTTTGCTTGCAACCAACGAGTTTTTTCAGCATGCTTTGTCCTACTCACACACTTCCTAAGAATATTTCCAAGAGCCCATCCAACATATATAATTGTTCCAAGCTATGCACGCTTAATTTTGGACTTCCTATAATTGAGCCACCAAAAAGAAAAGTGTACTTTGTTGGTATGCGTAGTAATTTTAAATCTTTTTAAGTTTTTTTGAACCATATATACTTTCAATCCCCTAATTCAAATGTGATATTGGTTCATTCTTGTCCCCAATTCCCACCAGCTTCTGCTTGTTTTGTCCACGAACTACATTTGGGAGAGGTTTTCCTCGTTCTTACTAGGAGAATCCTTGTAAGTTCCCCCCCCCCCCCCCCCCAATCATTAATATGCTTGAACTCAGCAGGTAGTCCTGCCTGACTTGAGTCGTTGAAGCTAGGCTCTTCCTCGTTCCCTACATAGAAGATTGGAACTATGTAGAGAAGATTAGCATGACCCTAAACAAGGATGACATAGTCAAGTCATAAAGTATGCAAGGAAATGTCAGGGCAATCAAGTGTTGAATCTTGATTTCGAACCTTAGGTCTGAGACGTTACCTTAAATTTTTAAATTTGTTGAAAATAAAAAGACTATAAAATTTAGACAAATGAAGATATAATGACTAAAATTGACTGGAATATAAAGTACAAATACCATCTTTAACCTAACAATAATAGGTATTCTTATTTGATGTGATAGGCTACTAATGACATATACATGAACTTAAATAATAACGGTTCATTTTCTTTCCCTTTTCTTTAAGCAATGTTCTTTCTAAATTATGTCATTTTTGTTTTCTTAGTACCATATAGAAAAAAAAAACTTAACAATACCAAAATTCATCTACTTGGAAACAAATAAACAATAATTTTTGTGTGGAATGATTTGATATATTGTACTATGAAATTTTTTTCTTTTGATAAGGATGCTGCCTTGGCACAATAATATAATTAAGTAATTGGCCTATCTGGCCAGGGCCAACCTGATTAATTCTCAAATTTGTCCACACCACCATTATTTGAGGACAATTGTCCCAAGCAACTTCAAAACAATAATCATCACTTTTGTTTTCTTTCTCAATCCCCAAAAAGCAATTTTCAAATTTTAAATAATTATGTGAAAGAAAATTTTAAGAATTTATAGAAAGAAAAGTGAAGAAGTGGTGAAGTTTGGAGAGTTGTTTAATTATCTAGTTTAGAGTGTGTAGGAAGTTAATATATCATCAAATTTACATTTTTCAGTCGTGAAATTCACAAACTCCTCAAATCAAATAAGAAGTGAAGTTAACATCGTAACTTCATTCTTTCAACTCCTATTTTTTAGGTCAAACATGTTTTCTTCTTATTATTATTATAGAAAACAAACCTGCCTTATTTGAACTTGTAAACTATTGATATAATTTTTTTTACAAGAGATCACATTCAATTAAATATTCATTATGTTTGTCTTATTATAGTCTTCTTGGATTGACTCCTCATCATTTCTAATATTTTTCCAAGATGTAGGTGTGAAAAAAAAGGGATTTTAACTAAGAAGAGCGATCGTTTAGACCATTTTTTAGATTTAACTCATACGAAATAACTTTCAAATGTAAGAGAGAAAGAAAAATGAAGTGGACTTTTTGCAATAAAATTTCCCTCAAATATGGGCGGAAGATAACTTTCGAAAATAGAAACTTCTAATTAATCTCATGAACAAACAAGGAAAAAAGTAGAAAAGTAGGATAAGGATGAAGGATAAACTTGAATGCAATCTCTCTCTCATGAATAAATGATGTTAATGCGGACACTAGGATAAGGATGAAGTATAACATTAAACTTGAATAAATATTGTAACTGTAAAAATTAGGATAATGGTGAAGGATAGGTTTTGCATAGGCAAGATAGCTCTCTCTCATAAATGATGTGTGACAACTAGGATAACTATATGAAGGATACATTGCATACTAATATTTAGAACACATATATATACAAAAGATTAAAGCTACTCTAAATGGTCCTTAAGACATCAATTATCATTTTGAAATTCGATTTTTTGATCTTTTTTATAATTATATTGAATTAAAGAAAAAAGGAAATCTATAAGATGTATTGAAACTTAATTATAGCTCCATTTGTTAATATGCTCAGTAAAGACGTTAGAGATTTGAACCCTCTAACCCCACATTTTGATGTACTCATCAATAATAATGATGATATATTAATATTCTTAGTCCACATGTAAGGAGAACTAAAATATTACATATAAAACATTATGTTCATGCATGCTATTCCTTTTAAAGTGCTTAAGTATGATCACTTTTATGTTTTAATCAAAGATATAACAATAAAAAAAAAAAAATTAGCTTTTACTAAAATTTTGATTAAGGATGATAAAAAATATTGTGTACCAATTAAAACGAATTTTTTAAAAACTCTTTTCAATTTTTTTTTTAAAAAAAAAAGTTGTTATAATTAAGAAAGCTAGTGATCCATCAACCATGCATATTCTGTTAAATAATAATAAATAAAAAGTTACAAAATTATAAAAACAATTAACAAAGCTATTGAAAACATCTTCACTAATTTTCTTCTAAGAATAATTATGTTTTACTTTGTTTTTTCTTTTTTTTCAAAAAGCATCATTCACCAAAATATTCCGTAGACGGCCAATTGACTTAAATTTTCGATTTAATGATAAGACTTTATTATAGTATATTGGAACAAAAATTCTATGGTCATCCCTTATTTACTATGATGAACTTGCTTTCACTCATTGAAGAAGATCATAACATGTTGAAAATAATGGATATATATATATATATATTTCTTAGTAGAATAATTGAAGATAATAATGTGAATTGGTGATATGAAATGATGAATGCAGAGGTGGCAAAGCTAAATGGGAAGGAATGGTATTTCTTCAGCTTTAGGGATAGGAAATATGGAAGAGGAGAGAGAGCAAACCGTGCAACAATAGAAGGATATTGGAAAGCAACTGGAAAAGATAGAATGGTAATGAATCCAAAGAGTGGTGAAGTTATGGGGATGAGAAAAACTTTGGTATTTTATAGAAACAGAGCTCCAAATGGCATCAAAACTGCTTGGATTATGCATGAATTTCGTATTCAAAACCCTCATTTCCCCTCAAAGGTCTCCTTTCTTCTCTTAATGCTCTTTTCCACTTTGCACCATGCTTTATATTTTTACTCTTTTTCGACTCTATTTATGTGCACATGGTTTAATTGATTTAAGATATATGTACTCTCGGTCAAGTGGTTTTAGAATTTTAAAATCTACTTACCATCTCACATGTTGGAGAAAAAAAAAAAAAAAAAAACTCATTTACGAGAGATCACTTTGACTTGAAATATTTATTTTCTTTGATTAGTTTTTTTTTTTTTTTTTTTTTGAAGCAAAAGAATTAAAAATATATGTGGTCCGCTAGGGTTTTCAAATTTTGTTTTCATTATTTTTAGTTGAAATTCTGCTTTAATCTATATATATATATTTATTGATTAGCTTTGAAAAGGAATTTTATTTTAGTTTCTAAATTTTGGATAAAAAAATTATTTTACTGCAATTCATTTTTCTTTCTAAATACCTTACTTCGGAGATTTAACCTAGTTTTTCTTTCCTTTTCTTAATCTGCAAATTTATAGTTAATAGAGTGCAGCAAAATAGTTAATTAAAGTGAAGTACAAAGTATACTTAAAATTTTTTAAAACTTTAAGGATTAAAACAACATAAGTAAGAAGCTTAAAGATTAAAAAAAAAATTTAACTTTTTTAATTAGAAAAGAAAAACCCAAAATCGAAATGATTTTTTTCGTTTGTATTGTAATTAATCTTTTACATGTTTACAGAAGAAAAAATAGTTTAAACTAAGAAAATTATTTTAAATGAAAAAACTATGGAAAGTATTTACAAATTTTGTTTTCATTATTTTTAGTTGAAATTCGGCTTTTATATATATATATATATATATATATATATATATATATATTTATTTATTTATTTATTTATCGATATACTGTTTTACTATATTTTAAAATATTTTAGTTCATTTTTCTATATTTGAAAATAACTTTGTAAACTATTTATTTAGTACGGGTGAGAGATACGAACCTTAAAATTCTTGATCACTAACAAATATTATAGTTAATTAGTTGAGTTATGCTCAATTAGACCATTAAAAATGTTCTAAGATCACAAAATTAACCATTAAAAAATAATAAAGAAAAACAATACTTACAAAGTTAAAAAGAAGTATGAGGGGTCCGATTTGAAGAAAAATACAAGAGTTTCTTTTCAAAAAAATATATATATAGAACTTAGAAACTAAAAAAAGGGCATAATTAAAAGAGAGACTGAAAGAAAAAAGTGAAGATTCTTTATCATCATCAATTTGTAATATTGTTATTTATTCAAAGTTTCACACCAACTTTTCCACGTACAGGAGGACTGGGTTTTGTGCAGAGTCTTTCATAAGAGCAAGCGTGATGAGATCACCCCAGAAACAACACACATGGATCCGGGTTTCGACATGGCCGCACCCGCCTCCGCTCCGTCATCGTTATGTTCGCCGTGGAGCTACGTCCAGTTTCCACCTGCAGCGGAGGCCAATATGGTGCCATGGAACAATATCAATAATAATGTAGAAGAAGTAGCTGGAGGGTTTAGGTCAAATGGAGTTGATCATGATTATTCAACCATACAACGAATGAAGTTTGAGATTGAAGATAGCATCCAAAATGACTTCATCCCTTTTGAGTATTTTATTGCTTGATGATGAATAATAATAGTTGTATTCAATCATTGGAAGTGAGGAAAGAAAACAAGAAACTGATCTCAAAAGTTTGTTTGATTAGTTGCTATTTTAATAGTGTTTGGTAAGTTTTACTTGTTTATGTTTGTAATTTTATGTGATGAAGTCATTTGTTCATCAAATTGTTCCATTGGATTAAAGGCATACATGTTATTAATTGAATCTATCCTAATGAATTATGTAGGTCTAATTTTGAGCGTTTCAAATTTTTCTCTGGGCAATTGTATGAAATAGGCCAAATATTAAGGTGATCCATGTTAAAAGCCCAAAAAAAAACAGGAAAATATGGGCCATATTGGCCCTTTATAACTACCCAAGAAAGAGGCAAGGGCTTCAAATTGGACTGAAATCACTGCACTTACCCTCTCATTTTGAAAAACACAGCAAAATAACAAACAAACAAACAAATATTAAGGAGATTCCTTTTTGTTTTGTTTTGTTTTTTGTTTTTTTTTTTCATTGGCGTTGTTGCATATATAGCAAATAAAGCTATAATATTATAAAAATAGTAAAATTTAAAACTAATTATAAATATAGCAAAATTTATCTTCAACCCATTAAAAATGTCAAAAAGTACATTGAAGGCACAAAACAATGTTGAATGTCAGAAATTCTCAATTTTTGTGATAGACAAGGATAGAAGTCTATCACATCAATGGTAGTATTTTATCACCGTTTATCAAATCAACGATAGATAATGATAAATGTTTTAATTTTAAAAAACCAACAACAAAAAACGAAATAGCTACCAAGCATATCTTAAAATATTAATTTATAAATTAAGAATCCAAATTTTAAATTAAAATAAAACATTGGCCTCATTGAAAGTACAACAAACTAGAAGTTTGAGAGTGAAATGAAAATTAACTAGCTAGGAAATTCGAACTGGGTTTTGGGGTCAAATAGACAAACCTTTGGGTTAATTGGTCCATGGCATACATTGGGCATATCCCATGTGACGTGAGACTAGCCTCAGGCCAAGGTTGAGCATTGTGGTTTGGTCCAAATCCTTTCCTTTTCAAGACCTAATTGGGTTCTAAAGTGTAGCATCTTTGGCGCAAGTAATTTCATATTTTTCCTATTCCCAATTGCCTATGAACTTTTCTAAAAGTTGGTTATGTCCTATAGTCTAAAGTTGCCCATTACAGTATCCAATAATCATGGATATGGTTTCTCAATCCAATTGATTTTGGTGAGAATTGTTTGTTGGTTGTCCTCTATTTAATCTTAAATTGGCCAAGACGAAGACACATCCACAATGCATCTCTACAAGGTGTTTTTTCTATGGTTTAAAAGGACATCTTAACAACTATTATAAGTGAAATTAGCTACTAGATAACGACATAAATTTAATTGGCTGACACCACGTCGAAATCAAGGATAATAACCCAAATTGCCAAAGTAGTCCACATCTAGTACCTATTAGAATTGGTCTAGGGGTAAAGTAGGTCAACCCCTTAAGGGACAGCCAAAGTCCAAGCGTCCAACAACGACTAGAGTAGCTAAGTCCAAAAGGATCAACCAAGATGTTTGTTTTGTTACGAAATCGACAAATAAAGAATACAGAAAACCTAAAAGAATAGAGTCATAATCATAAATAACCATAAATAATTAAATATGCCAAATACGAATTCAACTTAGTCGTTTGAAGTGACGCATAACAAATTTCAGGAATTTCAACATGTTTTTTGATCTTAGTAAGCCTCATCTTTTGTTGCATGACAAAACCTCCCAGACGACTCATCCAAAGATTAATTGAAATATTAATAAACTCGAAACTAATTTGAGTGTCGAAGTGTATGTGGATTACCACCATATTGATGCATAATTCTTTTTGATGGCAAGCAAAGTTGAATTCTCATTTGCAGATTTACCGTTAGATCCAATCTTGTGTACCAACATCAGCCGGTAAGGATAGAACAGATTGAGCACTTATAAATTAA
This sequence comes from Citrullus mucosospermus, assembly GCA_030954485.1. Taxonomy (NCBI): domain Eukaryota; kingdom Viridiplantae; phylum Streptophyta; class Magnoliopsida; order Cucurbitales; family Cucurbitaceae; genus Citrullus; species Citrullus mucosospermus. The sequence goes on along the minus strand of CM062063.1, from coordinate 7,718,538 downwards.
AGTATAGGAAGATAAAATTGACACACAAAACATAAAAAGTATGAAAAAAAAAAAAAAAAACAGAAATATACAAAACCTAAAGTAGTTAGGTAACGAATTATACTTTGCAGTTAAAGAAATAAAAAAAATATATATAAATTTGATAATATGAAAATTGGCTGGCAGACTTTAATTTGATGGAAAAGTTGAGTTTAAATAGCCTGTCATTGCCTGTATTCTCCTTTTTTTCGGTTTGATATTAATTTGTACATGTGATACCATTATTTTTAAGAGGTTGAAACTATTCTAAAAATAAAAGAATAGAACCATTCAAATAGATTGTTCCAAAAAAATAATAATAATAATAAAATAAATAAATAAATCAGAAAATAAAAGGGAACCATTCAAAGAGAGGCCCAACATTTTGTGGCTCTTTGGCTTATGAATACTTTTGTTTTTCCATTTATTTTGCTTTCATAGGAATAAAATTATTGGGACCAAAGCCAAAACTTTCCAGTGAAAACTCACATTCAAATTTTAATTAAGTTTCCCACTTTTTCAAATGCCTATTTAATATTTCTTCATTTTGGATAGGCTTCCAAAAGAGATTTGGACATAAAACTACTTTTGAGGCATTTTTCTAAGAAATAATGAATTTTACTATGACAACTTGTCTTTCTTTTTTTCTTTTTTTTTTTCCTTCTTTTTTTGACTAAAAAATAAATTGATATTTCTCTTGAAAACAACTTTTTCTAGAGGAAAAGAAACGAATATATAAATATGTGTGTACATAGTAGTTTAACAATTTTTTTTTTAGCATATATAAAATAAAGTATTGCAAACATTATAGTTAGAAAATAATTGTAAATATAGCTAGTAAGAATGAAGAGATCTACATTAGTGATTCAATTAATAACATTAATGCATAAGTTAACTAGTGGCTGTTATTATTATAATTAATAAATATTTGAATGAACATCCATCTATTTTGGTAAAGGGTTTTCATTTTGATAAATGTCTATCACATGACGTTAGAACATATTAATTGTCTTATTTAAGTTAATTAATATTTTATTAACATTTTTTAAAAAATAATATTTTATGCCAATAAAATGATGTTTATGTTGAGCTAACAATTTATATTTTCTGAAAGAATAAAAATACATACTTTCAACTAATTTATTTGAAAGATAAAATTACCAATTCAAAAACATAATTGAAGTCATAAAATAAAAATACTATCATCAACAAAATTATTCAGTCACTAATAATCGAACTTTTTTTCCTATTCTTTAATTATCGTAATGCATTAGTGATAATAAGACACTCCCTTCTATCCTTTCGGGAGAAAAAGAAAAAAAAAACTTCTAAATTTTAATTTTCATCATATCATCATTTAATACAATAATTAGATAGACATGAATCAAGCATCCAATTTTAAAGAAAAGATGTGTCAATTAAGTCGAGTTAAACTCGATTTGACATAATTAATCTATTATTAATGATTCATTGACATTAAAGTTGGTCCATATACTAATATAATATATATATATAGTCTTCTAAGAATTTTCAGAACAAATAAGTATTAACTAATTAATAGAGAATTGTGGGTCAATTGAGCTCAACTTCACTAGTTGCAACATTATAGAATTGTTTAAGATATTAAGACATTTAGATATATTCATAATAGTAATAATAATAGTGAGATAATCTGAACCAAAATATAAGAAACAAAAAATGTAATTGAATTTTTGTATGATTTGACATTACATATAGTCGTCCATTATATTATTTGATTTTATTATCATTTTTTTTTTTTTAAAAAAAAAAAATGTCAAGTGGTTTATAAATATGGAACCGTGCGTGCGTTTGATGTAGAATATTGGTACTGATCAAAAGAAGTAGAAGAAAATAGGATATTCAATTCGACAATGAAAAATTTAATTAGGTTTTAAAAATAATTAAGTGTTTCCAAAGCTACGTAGACGTACCCTTTTGAGAAGGTAATGTGGGGTTCGTTCTCATTTTTCCCATTACTTCTTTACCTAACTCTTCCATCCACCAAAGGACTTGCCTTTTATTCACCTCACACTCAACAAATCGCATTTATTCCATATTTACCTATTTCCACTCATCAATTTCAATTTTTATATATATATATATATATATATTTTTGTTCCCTATGTTTCTAAATATTACACTTTTTAATGTTACGAAATTGACGAATAAAATATACAAAATACATAAAATAGTACATAATTGACGCATATATTTATATGATTTTCTAATAGTGTGTTAGTTACGTCCACGGGTAGGGGAAGAACAATTTTATTAAAAGGAATATTACAAAATACAAAAATAGTGGTCAGCCTTAAAGAATTTATATAGTGCAATTCTATAAATCCTAGAGTTATAATCGTAAATAACCATAAATAATTAAATATGTCAAATACAAATTCAATCTAGGTTGTTCGAAGCGCCAAATAGTAGATTCAATGTATTCTAACATTTCCTTTTAATAGTGACGAAAAGGTATTAAAACTTAATCAATTATATTCTTTTAAAATAATTAATAGACATTATTAAATAAAACTTGAAATTTAGATAGCAAATGTATATAAAACTCAAATATCAAATAAAAAAATGTAATATAAATACTAAATTGAAACCAAATAAAAAATAGATTAAAAATATAGGAACCAAGAAATATATATATATATATATATATATATATATATATATATATATATATATATATATTTTGTATGGTACAACGAGTTCATCCCAATTGAATTACCTTCATGTTAGTTGAATTTTCGAATTAAAATACCTATTTTTATAGTGATTTCATTACAACTCATTTAATAACTTTCTCAATTCTATATAACCTTTTCTTTTTCTTAAATAACTTCCATACATCTTTTTTAAGTCCAAAAGCCCAAGCTCCTTCATGTTGGCTTCCAACAATAATGAAGAAATTTTTTATTTTTTTATTTTTTATTTTTAGTTTACCAATAGAAATTGATTCATTATTCATTCTGTACATAAAATTATTTAATTTTCCATCAGTAAAAAAAATTCTAGAAATATCAATAGTAATATTTACAATATGAAGGCTCTTTATTCCGACTCAACTATATGCTTCAGTTTAGTATAATATTAAAGTTTTATTTGATAATGATTTTATTTTTATTTTTTGAAATTTAGGTTTGTTTTCACCTCATTTTAAGTAATCGTTTTCACATTTCTTTAAATAGAAAAAAAAACTTGAATTTTGGTAGAATTCTAAAAAAAAAACAAAACAAATTTTCTTTTTCTTTTTTTTTTTTAATTTTCAAGATTTGACCTTCAAAAAACACATTGATGAAAAGTAGGTAATAGAAAATTAAATTTATAAGTAAAAGTAATAGTATCTATAAGCTTAATTTTAAAAATTAAAAAAATAAAAAATCAAATAGTCTCCATACTAACAACTTTAATAACGAAGCATTCTTCTAGTTTTGGATTTTCGTTTTTTTTTTTTTTTTTCTATCAATAGAAAGGGTTTTCGAAATCAGCCATCAAAAGTTTATTGAAAAAAAATTCTCAAAAAACTATTTGGAGAATAATATTCATAAATTTATATTTGAATTATCCAAGATTATTTGAAGTCACATATAATGAAATAAATTATAGAAGATGGTTTGATGGGGTTTGATTAGGGAATTTAGATGTGATGGGAGGGGTGAAAATTGTTTAGGTTGTTGTTTATGGAAAAGTTGTCCAAATCGATGGTTCTTGGAAAGTTGGACAAAACACGAGTTGGTACTATTACAAACATTAATCACCACCATCCTGTTTATAAAAAACATACGGATGTTATTATAGCGTGGAAAAGTATTAGTTTATGTACCTCCACAATTTATAATGGCTAATATATTTATCCACAACCACCAACTCCATGCCTTAAATTTAGAGTATTAGTTTAAAGGTTTTGGACAAATATTCATTTATATCTCTAAACTTTGAAAGTTGTATTGATTAGAATCATGAATTTTTATAAATGTATCAATTTATGATCATTCTTTCCATATTTTGTTTGTTTAATATTATGTGAAACTTAAATTTGAGTCAATTATTAAACTACAAACCTTTTTATAAGTCAACCAATTTAGACCCTTCACCATAATTAAATTTGAAAATCATCTATACATTAATTCTCAAAACACGTATAGATCACTTCATCAAATTTCGATTTTATAATATAGATGATTGGAGTAAATGCATGAATGATTCTCAAGAGAAATTATGATTAAGAGCCTTAATTGAATTATTTTTTAATATTTAGGGGTTTAATTGATATAACTATAAGTTTCACACAAGGTTTTTCCAAGCAAAATGATAAGAGGGTATAAATTGATATTACTTACAAAAGTTTAGGGTTTAAATGGATACAACCAAAAAGTTTAAGGGCATAAATTGATGTTTTTCTTAAATTTTCTAGGTTAAAATATCATTTTGGTCTCGTAATTTAAAGTATGAAATTTGTTCAATTTAGTTTCCATACTTATAAATGTTCAATTTTAGTCATTGCACCATCAATAAATATTAAATTTAGTCCATCAAATTAATTTTTATCAAAGTTGATTAAATAATAATAATAATAACAGTAGTTTTAGTGCAATATATATATATATATATATAATGTGAATATATTCCAAACTTATCGTAAATATGCCAATAGATAATTTTTTTTTGTTGAAAAATTCAACAATAAAATGGTAGTAGGGATTAATTTAAGATTTATTGAAAGTATAAGAAATAAAATTAGACATTTGAAAGTGCAAGGACTAAAATTTGAACAAACTTAAAAGTATAAAGACCAAACTGATCATATTTTAACCAAAAAAAATTAGAAGGGGAAGATTCAAATTTCAATGATCGTATTTGTGACCTTATATGATGTGATCTATATATATATACATATAACTTTAACCATTAAGTTGTGTTTATATTGACAAAAAGATAATTTTTTCAATATAAGTATAAGCTTAACAATAATTGAGATACTTCTTTCAAGAAGATTCTTTTTCCTATAGTCGAAATAATAATAATAATAATAATAATAAAATTTACCCACACAAAGATGATATATGATTTATAAAATGAACTATGTTATGAATAAGGAACTTTTTATTTCTAAAGAACCATTTTGATAACAAAATCTAATTTTGTTTTCCTTAATGAAAAATAAACTTATAATATTCACTTGTACTTGCCCTATGCTTTTTCTTTTTCTTTTTAAAAAGCTTAATACTTTTGAAATTCATATAAATTTAAAAGATAACTTGTTTAATTTGGTATAAATCTTATTTCATTCACCAAACTTTTAAAATAATTTTATTTTTGGCCTCAAACTCATTAAACTTTGTATTTTAAGTTTCTAAACTTTAAGTTTTTCTCAATTTATTGTGAGTATAGATTATTAAAGCCACCTAGATTGAATATCTATGACATGTAATTTGATTGTCAAATACTAGAAGACAGTATAATAACAATAATAATAAATTGAGTATATATTTAGAGTTCATGCAACACAAACAAATAGTCTTTTAACAAACAAATATGTTAAAAAGACTAAAACACAAATCTTAACAATTTAAACTAAATGGAATGTAAATCCTTTTGATCTTAAATTTAACAATTTATTTGATTAAAAGAAATCTAGAAGTATTTTAAATTAAAAAATGGAAAGAAATTAGCTATAGAAAATTATGGTATTTTTTAGTATAGAAAAGAAATTTTTTTGGACGTCTTAAGTTGTATCTATTCTTTTCTTATACAATCAATATAAGTATACAATTATAAGTTGTCATGTGAGAAACTTTTATTTGTTACATTATTTTATAGAATTAATAAAAAAAAAATTGATAATTTTAATATAACATTTTCTTTTTCTATTTTTTTTAAAAAATTTTTATGTTTCTTTCTACACAAACGCGGCTTTAGAAGGAGAAATTTGGGGGTTACGCAGCACTTTTAATATAAAAGTCAAAAAGTATAGAAGTCAATCTCGCATTTCTATGTTTTTTTTATTATTATTTTTTAAATTTGAATTTGAATTTGAATTTTTTTAAATTGTCATTTAAAATTCTCTTTGACCCTTGTGGATCTTTAACTTCCTGCCCACGCCCACCAACCCTAGTTAGTTGGATTGGTTGGGTTTTCTCTCATCTCACTCTATCAAGTGATCAAATTTAATTTACTTCTCCTTCATTTTTTATTTATATTTTTAGAATTAGGTTTATATAAACACTATTAAAAAAAAAAAAAAACAAATCTAGACTAAAATATTATAACTTTAAAATAATAATAATAATATAAAAACTTATTATCATCTTATAAGAAAAGAAAAATGTAACTTTGTGTTTTAAGATTTTAGCTATGAATATATAAATATGTTTTTTAAGAAATATGATTTTTAAAAATAGAGAAGAGAAAATGAAATTATTATAGGACAATACCTTAAATATATATTTCATATTAGATTTTAATACATTAAATTAAGGTTTGAATTCTAATTTTGGTTTTCTTTTTAACAATTTGTGGATGGTGGGTACTTTTTGGTCGGTTACTTTTTAGCATTTGTTTGTCTTGATTTTTATAATCTTACAACGACTATTTTTATTTATAGATTGCTTTTGTTCGTATTTATTTGTTATTATTGTAATTTGAAAATGTGAAGATTTTTTTTTTTTTTAGCTATTAAAAACTATTGCAAATTTAAAAGGAGGAAAACCATTTTTTTTTTTTTAACTAACGGAAACTTGTAAATACAAAATTATACAATTATGTTATATTGAATGTAGAGCTCTATTAAAATTGTCATTTGTAATACCAAAATGAACATAGTTCAACGAACATATAAATGTATTAGTTAGTGATAAAAAAATTATGTTATATTGAATGTAGAGCTCTATTAAAATTGTCATTTGTAATACCAAAATGAACATAGTTCAACGAACATATAAATGTATTAGTTAGTGATAAAAAAATTATGTTATATTGAATGTAGAGCTCTATTAAAATTGTCATTTGTAATACCAAAATGAACATAGTTCAACGAACATATAAATGTATTAGTTAGTGATAAAAAAATTTGTGGTCCTATTGTGAAGAAAAGAAATATTGTAATTTGCAATGAAAAAAGCTTCACAAGAAATATTGTAATTTGCAATGAAAAAAGAAATAAATGGACAGAAATCGTAATGCTTTAGACTCTTTTTAAATATAGCAAAGTAAACACAAAAATTTATAAACATAACAAAATTTCACTGTCTATCGGCGATAGATCGAAATAGACTACTATTTGTGTCTTATAATCTATCGCAGATAAACAATGTATTTTGCTATTAGTTATAAATATTTTCAATATTATGATATTTGTTAGAACTTCAAAAAAAAAAATATATTTGCAACAGCGTATTTGTGTTGTCTGATTTGGCCTCCTTTGTCTTAATCATATTATATTTCAAAAGATGAAAAAAAAAAAAAAAAAATTGAACCAAATCGCTATTTGTGAAGAATATATATATATATATTTTTTATATAAAAAATTATATTAAAAAAATTGTTAGAATACATGAAATGTGTCAGAGTCCGTGTAATTAGGAATTAACCCTTTTCCTTCATCACCGTTAATTTGATTCTTCTTCTCCATTTCTCTGCAAAATACGTCTTGTACAAAAGACTCCACATCAATTAAGTTATTTCCATTTATGTCCTCTTCCGCCATTTCAGGTAGCGACGGCGGCCGGGGCATTTCCAGAACTAAATCCCAGTCAGTCCCTTTAAAGAAATCGTGGCCCTTGATTTCCTCCAGTTCGATTCTCTTCTTCGGATCTTTCTCCAGCAACTTCCTGATCAAATCCCTTAACGCCGTCGCTTCGCCGCACAGATCCGGCGTTTTCGTTAGAATCCGGTAGAATGTTTCCTTCCGATTCGAGCCCCTAAATGGCGTCGTTCCGTACAGCATCTCGTACAGAACTACGCCGAGTGACCACCAGTCCACGGCGAAGTCATGACCCTTCCCGGCAACGATTTCCGGTGCCACGTAGTCCTCTGTTCCCACGAACGAGTTCGACTTCTCCGACGACTCCGAATCCGGCGACTCCGGCTGCGATCTTGGTTTCTCCGCGGCCGTAGCCTGATGTTCGGATTCCTCCGGTGATACGCCGGAGTTGCAGAACCGGTGAAAATGAAAGAATCGCTTCTTGTTCTTTTTCTTGTTAATCTTTTCATTCATCGCGAATTTAGACTCCGCCAAAACCTCTACCGCCGGCGATGGCGATGGCGACGGCGACGGAGACGGAGACGATTTCGGAGATTTTTGAGAGAGTCTGGTAGAGAGATCAAAATCCACAAGCATTATATGGCCGCTGTGTTGAACCATAACATTCTCCGGCTTCAAATCTCTGTAAACTATTCCTAGACTGTGTACATACTCCAACGCCATAACTAATTCCGCAGCGTAAAATCTTCAAAACCAGAAAACACAAATCAATTTTGAGTACAAATAAATTCAAATCAATTTTATTCAGAAAACAGAGACCCATCAATCAACCAATTCAATACCTAATAACGTCGTCGGAGAACATTTTTTCGGTCTGTTTTTTCCTGAGAGTATTAAGATCTCGTCCATTACAATAATCAATGGCGTAACCTACAACTTTCTGAGTATTCAAAACTCCTCGCAATCGAGGCAAAAGCGGATGCCGAAAAAGCCGCAAAACTTCTCGTTCAAAGCAAACTCTGCGATACTCAGCTCCATCGCTATTCACAATCTTGGCCTTCCTCTCGATTAATTCTCTGGAAATCACCTTCAAGGCCAACCATTCGCCGTCGTCATCCCCTGCCGCATTTCGAGCCAAGAACACGACTCCCTTCGCTCCCCGGCCGAGCGCCGTCACCACTTCCAATTTTCCAAAATCTAATTCAGGAATTTGTTCTTGACCTCTCACATCGTTCATGGCGGAAATTGTAGATCATTCGGCTAAGCGAATCTGCCGGATTTGTGGGATGGGGATGAATTTATACTTGATTTCTTTCCTTGTGACTCGTGAGAACAATTTGCTTGGGGACGAAGTATTATTCCAAATTATATATTAAAATAAAATATATGAAAATGAAATTTAACAGTATAAAATGGGGGATGGGCTTGACGGTAATTTTTGATGAGGTGAAATGAGATGATGCCACGTGGATTTAGACGACGTGGCGTGATCTTGGAATAGGAAGCGTGTTGAAAATGACGTTAGGAATGATGTAAAAACTGGGACAACGTGTTGGTTCCTATGAATCTTCCAACTTCTGGCTTCTAGAAACTGGTAAAACTTCACATGCTGCAATTAATGGAGAAAATTACATTTTAATACAATTTTGAGTTTTGTATCAAACTTACAATTTTCAACTTCATTTTCATTTTAAGTATTCACTTTTAGTCTTTCCCCGTCATTTTTATTAATTAATAGGCATATAAAAAAATGATTATTATGTAACAAATCTAACTTAAAACTGTGAATCCTGAAATTGAAATAAAATTCAAAATTGAACACAAATACAAAATTTAAGAGTTAAAAGTATAATATTTTGAAACGTAAGTACTAAATTAACACCATTTCTAAAACATAAGAGACCAAAAGTGTATTTTTTCTCAAAATAATAATAAGTTTGAGTTGTATTTTATTAATTAAGAAAAAGTAAAAGTTTATGTTATCGATTTAAATTCGAAGCTTTCATAAATTATTCAATTTAGGACCCAACATTAAAACTTTGCTCTAAAATTATGTACCTCTAACTTACACACATGTACAACACTTCTTTAAAAAAATAAAAAAATACTAAGGTAAATTAGAGAAAAATGAAAGAATCAAATTGATAATATTTTTATGTTTTCCACTCCTCTTTTTCTATTTTTCTTTGCTTATTTAGAAAGAGTTATTTGATAGTTTTTCATACTATTTAATTTTGTAATTTTTTTTATCAAAATATTGTTATTTAAGAGATTTTGAAATGATTTTAAATAGAATCTAGTGAAAATAGCATGATTCCACTAACAAATAATCTAAATTGATTTGCTTGAAAAAGTTAAAGGGTTCACAATTATTCTTTAAAGTTTTAATTGTGAAATAACTACAATGTTAGAGGAATAAATTTAAATTTTTTAATAATAAATATAAAAGCTACTTCAATAAAAAAAAAATGATAAAATACATTATTAAATTTATATGTGGTTCATAAAATTTCAAACTTGATACTATTGAACTTTGAGAATCAACTTAGTTTTGAGCGTATTTGATTTTGGATGTATGAATGTGATTTCAAATTTATACTTGGAGTTGGAAATGAGTTTTTAAAAATTTATGAGTTTGGTTAATAATGACATAGCAGTTAGGTACATATGCTAAGCTAGATTTTGTTAATACGATTTTGTAAAATTTGATAATGGCTATGAGTAAATTTATTGAGATAGTCTAAACCTGAGAATCAGGAAGACCCAAAAATAAAAGTAGGAAAAGGGCCAAGATGGATAGCCTAAGACTAAAGGGGGGACCCACATCCAACTATAGGTCAATCATGGCCTTACGAGACGGACCCAAGTGGGATAGCAACGATCAAACTAGGTGTCATGATTGGGAGACCCATGTGAATTGCCCCAAGGGGGCTAAGGGAGCATATTTTTGGAATGATCTATATGGGTTAATTTGTTATGTCATTCTATGTAGGTCAATATGTTGCATCGAACTTAAAAGGAGGCTATCCTAGTCTTGAACGATCACACTTAGGTGGAAAGTAGTTCAAACTTCATGATTCATGAAGGAACCACAGAGAATTAAGTGAACGAAGTACTTAAAAGTCAAATATGCACATAAATGATGACAACATGACTATTAAGTAGTGGATGAGTTTAAGGAAAATTATGAGTTAAAGCATTGGTTACACAAAATTAAAAGTCTACATTATGAGTTAAAGCAATGTTGAATGTTCCGATAATAGTACAATTTTCCTCTTAAAAATATAAATTTATTATTAATTCATTTTTCTCGATATTAACAATGAACACACATTTTACCCTTTTAATTAAGAAGAATATAGAAGGCAAAATCAAATTTGAAGATAAAAACAAAAAAGGGTAGAAAAAGTGTAAGTAGAAATAGAAGTTGGAATTTCAAGAATGAAGGCCGGTTAAAAAGATTAGAAAAGAGAAAAGAAAATAAGAGCTTTTATCATTAATTATTATTTTGAAATATAATGTAGAGAAATTTGTGGTTGGTTCCGGTGGATTTGGATCACAGTTTATATTAAAGTCAAGTTCAAAAATATTGTCTAAAGAAAAAAGGTATGGTCCAGCTCAATGCTGTGTGTGTGGTCACGCGTACCCTTGACCGTCGTCGGTAATTTATTGTTTTCTCTTCCTTAAACTTTGAATACAGGACAAATTAGACTCTTAGTCTATCAGATTTAAGATTTAATTTGTATCAAATTAGTCTTTATATCAAATATTTTGGCATCCTTAATTGAGCTACGTCTAGTTTATTTAGTTTTTTTGGAGTTAATATATGCAACATGTCTGTATTTAGAGTGTTAAGTTAAGTTGATTATAGAAAAGTTTGTATTTAAGGTTTAAAGTATACTTTTCTATTGCATGTTTTTGTTTTTATTTTTGTAATAATTCAATTACCCACGTACTTTATCCAATTTTCAACACTCAATTAAGATGTAAACTTAAAAAATTCACATATATTTTACAATTTTTTGCATGTAACCATTATACTTGATGTAGACAAAATGTTGATTTTTCCATATGACCTACAAACTTACAACGTACTTTCATATTTGTGTAATGTATGTGGGTGTTTGGACCGGCATTGACATGGATTGAGTTGAGTTAAACATTCAACTCAATGTTTGGCAAACCAACTTGTGAGGTTGGTGTAAAATAACTCAACTCTACCAACTTCTACGGTATTCACTATTGGAAGTCTATATGTCTATTGAAATCTCCTCCAATGTTTCTAATAACTCCACTTGCCAACCATTATTGATGACTAACTCTAACGACAGTCATCATCAATGACATACTTCGACAACCACCTCCTAGTGGCCTACTTTGGTGACTACCTCCGATGCTCAATTATGGCTACAACCACCATCAACGACTACGATGACGACTACCTCCGATACCCAATTATGGCTACAACCACCATCGATGACTACGATGGCGACTACCTCCAATGCCCAATTATGGCTACAACCACCATCGACAACTACTGTCGACTCACTCAAACGACATGATTCGACGACCATTCTCTAATGTCTAACTTCGCAAACTACCACCTTCAGTGCCAACCACATAACACCACCATGACATCTTTAAGGCTTTTCACTTCTTTGTTTGTAACACAAGGATTCTACCAACATGGCTAAGTTAGGGTCTGCTACCGCTCTGATAACACTAGTTAGGGATAAAGAACCTTCAGATATCTCCACATTGGTATGATATTATCCACTTCAAGCATATACATACATGGCCTTACTTTTGGTCATGACATTAGTGATAGTTATCCTTCAGTATATACCCATTATCCACCTCTTATCCAACCAATGTGGAACTGTAATCACATTCCCAATACCAACATGCATGCATAAATAAACCATAACCTACAATTTCGCATAAGATGCCATAAAAATCCCTAGACCTTGATGATCTACTATTTTGTGCATATTACACTCATACATTCCATTAATGTGAAAATATATTGTAATTTTTATTGTTGTATGAAACAAGAATATTTTGTCGAACTCAAACACAATGGTTATTGTAAAATATATCTGAAGTTTTTAAGTTGACATCTCAATTGAGTTTTAAAGATTTGGGAAAATATGTGCAATTGAAGGGTGAAACAAAAAAGTTAAGCAATCAAAAAAAAAAAAAAATGCATGATACAAAAGTAAACCTTAAATCCTATTTCTCAAACCTCCCAACAATGTGTACTTCTAAAAAAAATCTATACTTTCTTAAAAGAAAAAAGTGTAGAAATCTTAAACAAAAATATTTAGAAAAAAATCACTAGAAAAACAGGTTATTTATGTTAGAAAAAATTGCACAAAATATTCCTTAACTTCATAACTCAACTCAGAACTCCAAACACAGAAAAATAACTCAACACCCCAAACACAAACATATGAGCTCCATAGCCATGTAAACTCCACATACGCATGAACTCCAGACTTTAATACTCAACTCCGTGTCCAAAACAATCCTTATGAGTAGAACATGCGCAAAACATAAGTAGGTCATTAAGGAGTTTTTACGAAATCTTGTGTCAAATTGTAGATTAGGGATTATTATGCATGTATGTTGGTTGGTTTAGAGCATTTATATTTGCCACCATTCATAAACATATGAGACAGAGAATTTTAATTACAACATTATAACTAAAATTAAGAGTGCATTATTTTCGGAAAAAATGCATCTAATTGTCTAATCAAAATACGCATCTCAATTCTTTTAACTACTCTTTGAGGGCGAAGAATAATATCTATAATGGGAAGTCACAACATATTAGGCAATAACATAATTTGATAAGGTAATTGCACTCTAATGAAATAGTTTTCATTGATTTTATGTGTGAAATCGAAAGAGAATATAACAGATCTGATCTTTTACTAAATACCCACTTTCAATCTTTGACACTAATGTCTATTAATTAATTTTAATAATATTAATTAGTTTAAGAAAAACTATATTGTGACATTTTAATTTTAATGTTAATAATAATGAAAAATATTCAAACTTAGTTATAATTCTTTTAATTCTTTTAAATGCATTAACATTAATACTAAAGATGGAAGGTAGTACTTAGTGAAATATCAAGAATAAAAGTGAAGTGTAAATCTTAAAATATGAGACCAAATGGTAACAAAACTCAAATCTCAAAGGGTAAAATTATAACATTTTAAAATCTAGGGACTATAAAATGAAACAAAACTCAAAACTCAAACACTACTACAAAAATGGGTTTCCATGACATAAGAGTGAAGCCAAATTGAGCTTGGAGAGGAAAAAATGGTCATAAATGGGTTTTTGATGGGAAAAAATGCATTTTCAGATATCAAATTTTTGGTGACAATTTTTCAATGTCACAAATTTATGACAATTATTAATTGTTATAAAATAAATTTAATTATTTAAAAATGTATTGTTTAATAAAAATATTATATTTTCCTAACATATATTTTGATTCACACGATCGTAAAACGAAACTCTCTTACCTAAAAAATCGAAACCCTCTTTTAAATAAAAATTAAATCGAAAATTTAGTGACAAAAAAAAAAAAAGTATTTCCCCTAATTTTAAAGTCATTCGTGGAAGGCTTAGCATATATTGGGGAGAGTGAAGGCTTCTCCGCTTAGCTTAGGTCACGGGTGTTTACATATTTTCTTCATTTTAAAGTAATACTTTGGTATATACAAATATTAATTATTTGCACTTTGAAGAACCAATTTTATTTTATTACATATCTCAAATAATGATAGTTACATACTTATTACTATAATCCAATCCTTTGCAATACATTCCAAAGGTTTGTTATCACACTACAAATCTCGTCATGGGTCGATGAAATAATCATGTCAATAATAATGTATAGTGCAAAAATTGCCAACAATGTTTATTGAATGAGTTTCTATTTTTGTCCATCTACTTCTTCCCAACATGTCCATATACTTCTTTTCTTTTTGATTGGATAAATTTACAAATGATTCTCTCTAAGTGTTGATTTAAGCTTTGAAAAATAGAGATGTACCATATTCCTTTAAACTCTAAAAAGAATTTTGTAACGATAATAGATGCTTGATTGTTAGAGAATAATGAGACCTAAAAGAGATGAATTTAGGAGTTAAATATTTAGGGTTGATTGTGATAATAATATTATTATTATAAGATGAAAGAGAAATTAATGAGATTGAGAATGTGGGATGTTAAGTTGTCAAAAGAATTGGGAAATATCCATGACATTTAATTTTTTGGTAATTATAAATAGGGCATTTTTAGATGGACCCCACAAAGCACAAGATGACATTTGAGGTTGAGGCCACACAATGTGGGCAAATACCCAAATTATTCCATGACTTTCACTTTTAAAGATTCCCATTTATATATATCTATATTTTCTAACAACCATCAATCTCTTCATTACCAACCATCATCCACTTAACTATTTCTTTCTGCTAAAATTTCTTCTGTATTTGTTTTATGTTATTTTGGCTCTATTAGATGCTTGATTTTTTTTTTTTTTTTTTAAATTTTACTTATATATAAATGAAATTATTCTTTTTTATGGAAACAAATGCCTTAAAATTAGTTAATTTAAGCACAACTCAATTAGGTAAGAGATATATCTTCTAAGTTAACATGAGCATATATCAATTGACCTAAAATTTGTATTATCAACTACGAGGTTAAAGGTTCGATTCCTCCACCCGTACATATTGTCAAAAAAAAGAAAAAAAAATACATATACTCCTCAATCAAAAGGTCAATAGTTTAGATTCTATTGTAGGTAAAATTTGATCGAATGAAATATTACTACAATATTTTGAATAAGTAAGTTGAAATATTGCGTGTTATAAATTTATATTTTATGGTAAAAGTAACATATCATTTCATAAAATTTATTATGTTAAATTCATATATCATCATTTCTTAACATTAATGATTGCATGGGCTTAATCATAAAAAAATAACTCAATAAATTAGAACAGATAATCAAACAAATAAATAAATAAATAAAACAACTAAATTGAGAGGGATCCAAATGGTGAGACTAAAATCATATTTAGTAAAAAAAAAAATTATTTTAAATGACAAAACTACTAAAAATATTTAAAAAGTTTACTATCTATTGTAATAGATAGTAAAATTTACTATATTTATAAATATTTTGGTTAATTTTACTATATTTAAAAAGAGACTTTTATTTATATACATTGTTTTTTCTTTCTAGAAGCTTGAATCAAAAAGGAAATTTGGTGTTTAGCATACCCTTTTTCTTTTTAGAAAGTCCTAATTTGCAATGATGATGGTTACTACTATTTAAATGTGACTTCCTATACACATAACACAATCACCTTAATTTAGGCTTCTTTTCTTCTTTTGTTTATTATCTTTTTTGTTTTTACTAGGCATTTAAGTTAGAAATAAGGTCCTTCTTTTGACAATCACACCTTTTTCTTTTCGATGTCTCTATATAATATTCCTTTTTAGTGGTTTAATTTAGATCTCCACCTCACTCTCCAATCCCACTTCCTCACTCCATATCCATTTCTTGATTACTATTATATTCTTTTTGTTTTTTATTTTAATAAAAACGTGCTTGGTAACTATTTTTAGGTTTAAAACAAACCAAATTAATATATTTGATATATGTTTTTTTTTAAGAAGTTTTAGAAAAATTTTAGAAAGAGAAAAATAAATGGAGGTAGGGAAATAGAAGTTTACCAAAAGAAAAATTAAAAAAAAAAAAAAAAAAAGTTGGGAGAGAGTAAGTTTTATTATAGAAGATTGACGAAAAGATATAGAAATTAGAAAGAAATTAGAGGGAGAGAGAAGTGAACCAATCGAGAGTTGTGCATCCATGTATGTGTGTTGTTTTCAATTTTTTTTTTTCCCTTTCCAAATTCAAACAAAATTTGGGTAGATTACTTTTAACCTTGCACAAAATTTCAATTTTGTATTAGGTTGACCATGAATTCTACTCAATTTTAAAATTTTGTGTCAAATAAATAAATCAAACCTTTGACCCAAATTAATAGTTTGATGAATTAACTTAAAAAACGTGCCAAATAAATAACATTAGAACCAAATTTATAGTTTGATTAAATAGACACTTGAAGAGTCAAAATCTCAAGAGCTAATTTTTCCGAGATTCACCCATGCATACTTGTGTAAATAAATTAAATTAAAAAAAAAAAAAATGGAGCATTGGTTGAATGAGAAATTGTAAACAATTCCAAATTACAACATTAATGACTGAAATTGCAAACTATTAAATTTGGGAACATGACAATGCAACATATGTTCATGATGGGTAAATTAGTTTGGATTTATGGAATGTTAGCCCAAACTTAAATGAACCCAAAAGAAAGCTCAGAAATTGACAAATTGGGTTGAAGTCCTAAGGTCCAAAAGGAGTTTAAGCCCATGACCAATAAAGCACAACTTAAGGGGTCAGGCCTGAACCTAACGAAGTCCAAGTTCGCATCACCTTTGATTTGAGGAATAAATAACAAAATTTAAAGTTTTCATTGGTAAGAATAGCAAAAATGTTTGTAAATAAGAAAACAATATATTTTAATCAATAATTAGTAATATTATTTATCCTTCATTAATGAAGTATATCTAATATATAATATCTTTTAAAAAGCTCATGTGTTTTCCTTGTTGAATGCATGCATGATTTAGACTTTTATCAATTTCGTTTGGATTTATTTTATTTTATTTTATTTTATTTTTGTTTCTTTAGAGATATTTTTTCCCAGTTTTATATATTCATGCTTTCTTGTTGCTAAGAACGAAGTACTTGTTAATAAGGGTTTTATTCTTTTGTCACTGCAATTTGGAGGTTTTTTGCTTTTTATTTCTTACTTTAAAAAAAACTTTTAAATTGTATCATGCTAGCAAATGAATAATTAACTTGGGTTCTTTTTCATTAATTTCTTTGTGTCCCTCAGTATTTTCTTTAAATTCTTTGTATTGTTTAGATCACAGTATCCGAAAATAGTTTTTGAAAATAGAATTAAAATTATCTACCAAATGTATATTAGATGTACTCACTAAATTTAAAAACATAAAACAAAATAAGTATTGCTTACCAAACAAGAACTTAATTTGGTTGGTACGTTGTAGATATTTATGTTTGTAGAGAGGAAGAGGAAAGTAGTCAACCTGAAAACACTTGTTAATTTTGTAAATTTCTTCAACTTCCAAAATGTTTTGTGAAATGGTAATAGTTAGGTGTAGCCTTTAATTGTATATTTCCTTTTATTTTATACAAAAATAATAATAATAATTTTTTAATTATACTTTTAAAAAATATAAATTATCACATGACAATTTTTTATTGAGTGCAATAAGAGTCGCACAATAGAAATTGATATACTGTTTTATTACTTACTGTATTTAAATTGAAGGTTGGGTTTGATTGTCTTTTTTAATTATTATTTTGACTATTTTATATTTATTCGGTACATCATATTACTTAGATTATAACTACACTTTAATTAAATTTTACATTTTACCAAAATTAAATAAATAATAAAAATAATCTTCATATAAATATGTGAATATATTTTTAAATTTATATTACAAATACTAATAGTTAATTCTGCATTTATGATTAAATTTTTTAGGTTTATTTTTGAACCATAAGGTTTTTAGTTTTTGAAAACTTGTTTTTTTGGTTTTGAGTTAAAAAAAAAAAAAAGTAAAAATCATACAGGTTTGGTTACTGATTTTGATTTTCTGTTTTTTAAAAACAAAAAACAAAAAATATGTTTTGTAATTGCTTTCCGTTTTCTATTTCCAAATAATAATAATAATAATAATAATAATAATAAGTTTCGATGACTTTTATAGTTTGACATTTTTATAAAAGTAAAATCGACCTATATTGATCATTTTCTTTCATCTAATATATTTAATTATAAAAGTATATTCTTATTTTTTTTTAAATCCATATTTATTGATAAAACAATATCAATTTTAAATGTACTAATTAACAATAAATAAAATTAACATAAAAAATTAGCAAAAATAAAATATCAACTTATACAAAAAAAAAAAAAAAATCATTTTTGTGAGATCAGATTATAGGAGAATAAAGAAACAAGGAACATAATTAAATTAAACCTAACAAATTCACGATATTTCTTTAAGATAATTTTGTTTCTTCTATGCTGCTTAAGGTGTTATAAATAATCATCTCTCAAGATAAGACAAATTACTAACTTACGAATGCGCAACATTTCAATCATAAACTCAATGAGCTCTACCATTGTGTGAGTAATTTTATATAAAGAAGATAAAAATTCGGGAGATGAGAATTATGAGAACAATTCTTTAGGTTTTTGTGTGTTTTTTAAATCGATAGGGAAACAACATATTTGTAGACTATTTGTAATAATTCACATATTTTGAAGGGTCGTGATTTTCTATGTTTTTTTTTAAAATACTAATTTTATTCATATTTTCCAATTATTTTAAAAAACTTAATTTGAGGTTTTTTTTTATTGAAAAATGAGAATTAATGTAACAAGTGTAAAATTAAAAAAATATATATATTTTCGACATTATGTACCATTCAATTTCATTTTAAAATAGTGGAAATTTAAAAGTGAAAAAAAAATTTGCAATGAAAGGTCAAACCCAGGCCAAGGGAGACATTAGGCAAGCACCAATCAGGCCTTTCAATTAAATAAACATATGCACTTTTTGAAAAATCAAAAACCATTTTCAAAAACGACTTTTTCTTGTTTTCAGAATTTCTTAACATCCTCAAAAGCAATTTTTAAAAAATTGAAAAAACAGAAAACTCAATTCTATAATAAACATACTTTTTTTTTAAAAAAAAAAAAAAAAAAAAGACTAAAAACCTAAAATCATTTGGTTCTTATATTTTATTTCTTAACTTGTTATTTAAGTTTTATATATTATTTTTTCCTTTTAATTTGATCCTAACTTTGTAAAGTAGAAAATTATTTTTGAGCTTTACCAAAAAAAATTTGTATTACATACTCCATTAAGTACATCACATGCATTTATTTGGTGGTGTTTGACGGCCACATCTCTCCTCCATTTGTTCCTATTCTATGGATAGTGTCTCTGGCTGAAGATTTTGATGGGTATTTTGGACTGAATACCACGCGTTGGTGGCTTGGGCTCCTTTGGTCATTCAGGAGGATTCTTGTTGGTTAGCCCCTTCGCTGGCTCTTTCAAAAGACAATTTCGATGCTGTCTAGATGGATGGGGATGCTTATATTAGCCCCATTATTCATGATAAAAATGGTGAACTCATACTTGTGATGGAGAATCACTTCTCCTTAGTGGGTCTTGTGGAGCTTGTTGAGGCGAGTGACATGTTTAGTAGTATCTTCAAAACTCTTGAAGCTAACATCTCCCTGCTTTGGGTTCAAACTAATTCTAAAATCCTTTGGAATCGCCTAGTTGAGAATGATAGATGTAAGAATGAGGTTCAGACTTTCGTTGATGCTATTCAGGTTATCCATCTTAGTAGTTCTATATTTGGTTTTCTTTGGGCATACCAACGGTGGTGTCTGTTGCTTATGTTTTAGCTTCCTATGCACATAGATTTTGGCATTTTGTTGTGTAGCTTGAAGACTACGATCTAAGAGCAGATTTAGCTATTCATCTTGATTTCCAATTATTTTTGAGGTTTTTTTTTTTATATATTTTTTTTTATTAATGTAGTGTCATTTTAACATTAAAGATAATAACAAAAGTTTAATACCAATACTAGCAAAACTGAATTTTAATGCAAATGTCACCTTTTCATATTTTAAGGATAAATCAAAATAAATATAAAATTTTTAAGTTCTGGTCTGGTCACATTTTTTTTCTTAAATAAAAATAAACTTATGAAAGGTACCACTAATGTGTATATATATATTTTAGTTTTTTATTTTCATAAAACATTTTAAAACTCTCACCAAAATTTCAACTGTGATAGTCGTGTCTCTATTCAGGGGCAGACCTAGATAGTAATGTTTGGGGTCAAAATTTATGTTATTTAAATATAATAAAAAAACAATTATCACAAAATGGTTGGAGATATTTAATAAATCTATGAATTATAAATAAACATTGTTAGAATAGAAAAAATATAAAATTATTTACAAATATAACCAAATTTTACTTTCGTGATAGACAGTGATATACTTAGATAAACATCTATCACTTTACTATATAAACTTGAATATATATCTATTTAGGTCTATTACAAATAGAAAATAAATTTTTGCTATATTTATAATTATTTTCAACAATTTTCTTTTTAATTTTTGAAAACATCCCTTTACTAAACATATATTTATTTTTATAAAAACTTTATCGTTTCCATTTTGTGTTTAAAGAATCTTTCCATTTTTAAAAAAAATGTCAAAATGTTCATAAAGTTTTAGGACTTATTAAATACAATATTTGAAAATTAAAAAATTTTTAAATACTTTATAAAATCGAATGATCTGTACTAAGACACAAAGGAATAAAAATTAAAAATAATAATAAAAAAAATTAAAGACTCATCGGATACTTTGCAAAAATTATAATTTCCATTTAAGAAAAACACAATGTGATAAGTTATGTTATCAAAATTTATGTATGAAAAGTTAATAGAAATTTTATTTATTTTGCAAATGTGCACAATTAACTAATAGTATGAATTAATTTTAAGCTAAGTATTATAAAAAAAAAAAACAACTAACAAGAAGCGGAGGGAGGGGGAGGGTATTGAAGAAAAGAGGGAGAAATAGAGAGAAAATAGAAACGTGTTAGGTTATAGATTGAAGTTATTTTCCAACTCAAGATAACTTCAAATAAATTGACACTATACACTAAGAGTCAGGGCATTTTTGGAAGTTCAATGATATTTTTTAAATGGATGTATTAGTGGTTGTTGTCCATATACTAAAGATAAGGGTATTTTTTCTTTAAACATTTTTAAAATTTAAGGGTATATCAAAACTTTTGAAGAAATAAAGTTCTATTGATTCCCATCCAAACTAATGTTAAGGATATTTTATATATATATATATATATATATATATATATATATATATTTTTTTTTTTGTTTGAAGTATAAGAGTATTATTGAAACTTTTAAAAATTTATAGGTATTTTTGACCCATATATAAAATTACATGGTACATATTTTCTTTGATTTAATCTTAATTTTGAGATCTTTTGAAATTATAAAGACTAATTTGGACATGTAAAAGTAATAAAAGGAGACCATATTTAAGAAAAGAAATGAACCTAAAGAATTATAATTTTTTTTTATCTATAATAATTATAGAGAATTAATAAAAAAAAAATTATAATATCATATGATTATTGTTTTATATTTTAAAATTGTAAATACTTTGTAAATGGAATTCTAAAATTAAAATAGATGAGCAAACAGTTTTTTTATTTTTTATTTTTTATATTTAAGAAAAAAAAGGTGAGCACGACTCGAAGTTTCGAACACAAAGTACACATCGGGAAGGGTAAGGTAGAAGCATGAATACCACAGATGCAAAATGCATTAAATTAATTTAAGCGAACTTTTAATTTTAATTTTATATATCATTTGATATTATTTACACCAAACATAGAAATTTTCAAAAACTTTAGGGGCCATGGCCCCCTAGTCTCCAAAGAGATCTGCCCCGTCTCTATTAATGTCTCCAAATTTTAAAATGTTTTAATTACATCCATAATTTCTCTTTTAAAATTTAATAATCTATTGCACGTAAATACTTCAATTTTATTAAAATGGTATTTCGCCTATTTATTCCACGGAAGTGTTCATATTATTTTATTTTTTTTAGACAGAAGAGTTTGTCAATTATCATTAAGTTAAACTCACTTTGTTAGTCTCCATATTATCCTATTAGCTTACTACTCTACTAAAAAAAATTCTAATATTAGAGTAATAGTTCATTCATAATTTGACATGTTATCTAATTATATATTCATTTATTTTGTAGACTCTACATAATTCTTTAAAATTACTATTTTGACTAGCATTGAATGGAGGTAGTACGATATTTTTTTTATGCTATAGTACTACAATTTTCTTCATATTATATTGGATAGTTATCATTTCAAAGGTCGATAATTAGATCCTTTTTGCAATTGTTGGACTAAAAAAAAAAATTAAAATTACAAGAAAATAGGGTTAGATTACGCGTACCTTGACTAATCTCACTAGACAACTGATCTAACCTTACGACATTTGGGTTTCAAAAAAACTCAAAGAATATTAAATCATAGGTAGGTGATCTCCATAAATTGTACCTATAAACTCTTAGAAAAAAAAATTGAGACAACTTTCCTATTTAAAAGGAAAAAAAAGCTAAAAAGCAGAACAAAAGAGAGAAGAAAAACAAAAAGTAAAGTTGTACATTTTTTGAAATGTTCATTAAGTTGAATTCTAAACTTGGTTAAATTTTGCAATTTTTATCCTCCATTCAATTTGTGTCAATTCACCAACAAATATTTTTAATCTCAATGGCACATACAAATCTTCTACATTCATTCATTAAGTTTAGCACAAATTTGAGGTCGATGAATCTCCAATTTAACCATTAAATAGGTTTTCCAAAACTCATAATTTTAATAAAAATTTGGCTCTAATATTATTACTTTGAAATCTTATCATTTTTATGGCATACATACGTTTTATAGTTGTTAGTGCACTTCGTTCGTGAGCTAGCTCTTGAGCTTCTTCATTGCTTGTTTTTATTAGCATAAAATGGAACAATAAAAGGAGCATGGTAAAAAATAAAGTTAATTGGATGAAAATCAACGTTGAGATATAATATTAGAATTTGAATTTACTTTATAGTTGTGCAACACTAGTTTTCTTATTTTAAAGATTAATATAGTCTCAAATTTAATGGTTTAATTCATTGAATGATTTCTGGTGATTTAATTCATTTATGAATTTATGTACTTAACACTCTTAATCTACTAATCATGCATATAAAACGTCTCGTATCTAAATCTTATGCAGGAAAGAGGTGAGTTTTAGATTAGAATTGGAATAATATATATTCATGACTAAGATGGTTCTAAAGATTGAATAATTTTGGACAAGTTTTAGAAGTTGTTTAATGGACTAATATGCCTTGCATGTAAATGAAATTAGATAATCATATTGATTTCTTAAATAAGTGGAGATTTAAACGTGTTTTGAAGAGACTGTTGTAAATAATTTGGATTTCTTAATATAGAGTATAAAATGTTTGTTATTGGATTCAACAGTCTTCTAACTTTGATTGGAAGACCAACAAATCTAACATAGAGTCAAAAGCCATATCAACTTATTATTAACTACCAATGCTATCTTTTCATTCAACCAATAATCAACATTCTTTTAGGTCACGTTTATTTCTAAGTAAACGTAATCAATCAATTGTAATATAAAAAAAAAAAAAACTAGTTAACAATATTATGTGAATTATAAATAATAAAAACAAATCCATTGCAATTGCAACTAATTACTGAGTAGTTAAAAGTGGGAGTAAGAGGATTTTAGCCTCTAATCTCGATCGAAAAACTACTCGTGTCAATATGCTCACTTTGACATCCAACAATCAACTTAACCATAATATTAAATAAAAATTAAAGATTAAAAATCATTTTTGACCCTTGAATTTTTATGGAAGTAATAATTTAAACCCAAAATTTTAGTTGATAAAGATTTAGTTCTTACACGCTTTTTAATTTATAACTAATTAGTATTTGAACTTTAATAAGTATCAATTTAGTACTTGAATTTTATAATTTGTAACTATTTAATCATTATTGTGAAAAATGCTATTAAGAGTAATGAAATTTATTACCTATGTAAATTGGTAAATATTGATGAAAGATAAAGTTTATTTATAAATTATATAAACGTTGTTAATATAATTAAAATTGACACTTGTGTTTTCTAAGATTTTCACCAATAAAATTGAATTTGTAATAAATATGAAAGTAAAAATTAAAATGTATAAATTTAAAAGAACATAGAATTAAATTGTTACGTAAAAAATAAAAAAGGATGAATGATTTGCAATGAATCTAAATTGACGAAAAAGAAGGAATTTTTAAGTAACCAAAATTCAAACTTTGGAACTAAACATGAACATGAAGATGAAGTAAGTTGAAAGGGAAATTTTAAAATGTAATTTAAAAGAATTAATAAGTAAGTACCCATTTGTTAAAAAACGTGTGAGCATAACAAATTAAAAAGAACAAGAAAAAAAAAGGACAAAAAAGGAAAACGAATCCTCTAGACTTTAACTTATCCATTCTAGATAGGAGAAAATTCAAATAAAATCTTAAAGAAAAAAAAAAAAAAGGAAAAAAAAAAGGAAAAAAAGGACCTCAGCCTTTCCAATCACGAAAAGACAATTAAAACCCTTCAGTTTTGCAATCCACATTCCACAGAAGAACACAAACCCTCCACATCCAAACACTACGCTTCCCACGTGCCATCACGTGATATCCCCATATTAATCCCTCCAGATATTCTGGCATATGCTTCCCCTTTGCCACCTCCGCCTTTTCCAATTCCTCTTTCTTCTAAAAAACCACACCCATTTCCTCCTTCTTCATCCATTTCATTTCTCCCCAAATATTCCCTCTCTTTCTCAATTCTCCGCTTCTGCAACCTCCTTCCCTTTTCCCTTTTCCCTTTTCCATTTTCCATGGCGCCTTTCGCTAGGTCCAAGCGAGTCACTGATCCACTCGACGACAAGGTCAAAGCTCGCTTAATAGGCACCGATTATCACTTCCAACTCAGTTACGTTAGCAGCGGCAGCGAGCATTCCGCTCATGACTCCCCTTGTTTATCCGAACTCGTTCACGGATTTCTTCACGATCACCATCCTGATGATGAATCTCGTGATGCTACTACTTCTACTCTCTTCCACGCTTACGATTCCGACTCTGATTTCCTCGATTCCGCTCCCGATCGTGAAAATCCTCTCGATGAAATCATCAGGTCTGTTAATTTGAACAATGTCGATTCCTACAGAAAATTACTCGTTCAGCATCTCTGTAACGCGATGGACAACTTCTCGCTTCTTCGATCCAACAAATCTGTTTTTCTGAGAAATGTTATGGCGTTTCTGCGTGAGTTAGGGCACAATGCTGCGATTTGCAAGACCAAGTGGAGTTCGTCTGGTAGTTTAACTTCCGGAAACCACGAGTTCATCGATGTCGTACGATCGGCTACCGGAAAGGCCCAGGTCAGGTATTTTGTTGAACTGGACTTAATTTCGGAGTTTGAGATCGCGAGGCCGACGGTTCAATACTCGAGAATGCTGCAGAGTTTGCCGAAAGTTTTCGTTGGTACGGCGGATGAATTGATGAGAATCGTGAGAGTTTTGTGCGATGGAGCGAGGAGATCGCTTCGAAGCAGAGATCTGTTGGTTTCTCCATGGAGGAAGAACCGATACGTACAGAACAAATGGTTCGGACCTTATCGTCGGACTGTAAATCCGGTTCCGGAGAAGTCGGTAGTGGCAGCGACGGAGGCCGTCGGCGCTGCATATCGATGTGTAGGATTTGAGGACGTCGTTTCGGACGTCAATATCAATCGACAGTTCTTTGTCCGGACGAGATGATAAGGATTGAAATGATTACAAATCAGAATAAAGCAAACTGGAAATCAATAACGTGAACAAGCAACCCTATCTTTTTTTTTTTTTTTCCTTTTGTTTTTGTTTTTTTGCTTTTGAAATCTTTTTTTTTTTTCTCTATATTTTTTACTTATCTATTATGATTTTAATTTTTTAATACAACTAAAAGTCCCAAAAAGGAAAAATTAATAAATAAATCACGGGGATTGGCTCTACCAAACAAGGAACATATCCAAGATTTGAAAATAAAGAATTTTAATTTTTTAAAGCACTCTTGATATAATTTCAATACTTTAAGCAATCCCTAATTGTAGCAAATAATTTAATGAACTTTCAAACGTTTCTGGAGACGTTCAATAAAGTTTGGGAAGAAGTCAAAAAATAATGATATGCTTTAATATGAGGTGTTACAATTTAAAGCGGAACTACTCAAAAAAAACCTTTTTCTTCAGAATAACAATAATAATAATAAATAAATAAATAAACTTTTTAATGTGAACTTTCTCTGCAAACTAATATAAAGGGTTGCTCAAACTTGCCATTGGCTATGCGTGAGAATGTTATCAAGATTTTATGTAAATAAATTATTTTTATATTCAATTTGTAAAATTAATCATAAAAATTCTATAAAATTTTAATAGATAAATTTTATGGAAATAAATTATTTTTACATAAAATTAATCATGAAAATTTTATAAAATTTTAATTGATAAATTTTATGGAAATAAATTATTTTTACATAAAATTAATCATAAAAATTCTATAAAATTTTAATAAATTAATTGTAAACAATAAATCCAATTCAAATTTTGAGAAAAACTAATCATTTAACAATCAAATAATTATATTAATTAAATTATTAATTACAAGTATGTGTAAAATGATTAATTTATAATTAAAAATATTTGATTACATAATTTGGTAGGATCAATTTTTCAAATTCATATAATTATGATGTATTAATTAATAAATTCTAATTAATCAATGATAAAATAATTATAATTGTTAAAAAATAAATTCATATTATATTAATTATATATATTAAATTGGAGGAGTTAAATTTATATGCTATAATTTTAATTTAATATAATTTCATAAACTATAAATTTATTTTTCATATAATAATTAATTTTAATAACAAATAAAATAAAAAAGTAAAGAAATGTATTAGAAGATGAAAAAGAGTGGGCATGAAGAAAACCACCTTTTTGGATGGATACAATGGATGTACGAGAATAGTTTATTCCCATGCCTAAACCTACAAAATTTATACCAAAGAAAGGGATGTTTATCCCTTGCCCATTCCCACCCTTATTTCCATCTCAATTCCCTCAATCCAAACAGCCCCACAAATTTTTAATTGAGCAATTGAGAAGGGATAATGTGCATCATAAGTAGTAGTTATTAATTTTTTACAGTTTTTTTATCCATACTTTTATATACTTTTAATTTAACTATAAGTACAAAGTCTACCAACAGTGAAGTTATTATAATTTGGATACAAGGAGAATTATTCAAGTCTACATGTTTATATATTGGTTATTGAAAAAAAAAAACACTCCACTATATTGAGGTAATAGTAAAATTTTGGTGTTAAAATCAACTTAACCCAACAATAATTGATATGACTTTCTATTATTAGAAGTTAGAAATTTGATTTCCATTTTTACAATTATTAATTGTATTAAAAAAAAAGTAATATTTTGGTTAGATTGAAGGTAGGAATTAATTATGTTTAGTCATGATATTAAAATGTTTCACTTTTAATTTGAAATAGTTTCAAAATTATTTTTTATCGTTACAAAGATATACGTGATTTACCAACAGTGTGTTAACTATGTCCACGGGCAGAAAGAACGAACAATTTTATTAATATAGAGAAATAATACAGATTGTAGAGATGCAACCAATAGAGATAGATGGTTTATATATGACGCCTCTATAAACCCTAGGTTTTTAATTGTAAATAACACATAATACGAATATAATTTAGATTTCATTTGATATAAATTAAAATAGTCTAAAATTGGTATGATAAAAAAGAAAATTGAACTCTTAAGTCTCAACTAAATTTCAAAACATAAATAAATAATAAACTGAAAACTTTTCTTTGAGTTTAGACCTTTTAATAGCATGAATTTTTGATAGTTTATCTTATTATTCCCATAAGATCA
Organism: Citrullus mucosospermus; assembly: GCA_030954485.1. Lineage (NCBI taxonomy): Eukaryota > Viridiplantae > Streptophyta > Magnoliopsida > Cucurbitales > Cucurbitaceae > Citrullus > Citrullus mucosospermus. The sequence goes on along the minus strand of CM062063.1, from coordinate 7,689,931 downwards.
TGAAATATATAAATTAAGTTAGTGAACGTATAAGCATTTGGAAGGGAGTAGTATTCTTTAGTACCTACTCTCCCGTTGAAATATATAAAAATACTTACCCAACTTATTTATTTTTACCCAATGTTTTGGCCTACAAAGAATTTCCTTTTTAGTAATGTTGGTGTGTAATCCTAGTTGTCGTGCACAACTTACATCCACATAGCACTTTTTGGAGCACAATCTAAATTAATATGAGTATGAGGTATTTTCAAGGCTAGTAGACTATTTTCATATTATAAGGTAAACCTCACCACTATCAAAGTGTTAAATCTGATGGTATTGTAATTTCGAAAGTAAATCATATTGGTATCCTCTTTTTGGACAATCTATTTTAAACACTATTTGTCATCTCAGATTAATATGGAGGTGTAGAATATTCTTAACGTTGTGAGCATCAAGTGCTTTTCTTGGATCAACTATGCCACATGTTGCTAATACATGAATAGCCAATTTCATCTGTGGATGAGTCTATTCCCCTCCCCTCGTAATAAACAAGTTACTATTATTTTCTCAAATCTTAAATTTGATGCATGAATTTTCAAGTTAGTTGTAAATGTTTGAAGACCATTTCTGATGGAGTAGCTTGTAGTTTTAAATTATTAAGTTACCTAATTTTTTAATTGTTATATTAATTTTTTGAAGTAGTGTAAGAATATTTATTTGGTCCCTACATTTTTGGAATTTATTCTATTTTAATTTCAAATGTTTATTATAAAATGTTAAATTTAAATCATCAACTAATTCAATTGTCACAACTAATAACAAGATCACTTCAAAACTCACATACAAATATGTTATATGATGAACATGTATTTGAGAAAATAAATACACCATCACCAATTATAGTTAATACTCGAACATTTCATTAATATAAAATCATACAGTTGAAAAATGAATCATTTTATGAATTAGAAGTTCATACTATATTGTTTAATAGACTACACAACAAATAAACATATCTATTTATAGAATTAAACATCGATGAATATAAACTACTTAGGACATATTAAATAGTAACTTTAAAATGGTTGAAATCATTTTTATTGGGTTAAAAATTACTTTGAAAATATAGAATCAATCATCCGAAATCGATATAATGCTTGATTCTGTAATTTTGATAAGATTAAAATTTAATTGGAGATGAAATGTATAATAGGGAATAAAAAGAAAGTGGAAGGTGAGGAGGGACTAAAATGTAAAAAATGAAAGTGGAGGGAGTTGAAAAGAGAAGAGAGGGAGTATGAGTTTGATGGAAAGAGAGAAGAAAAGTGGGGATAAAAAGATAAGGAGATAATTAGGAAATGGATAAGAAATGCGGCGAGTAGAGATCGCCCACGTGGGTAGGACAGGTGGATGATGGAACACAAAACAAACAAGAGTAGGTTTCTTTTTTGTGGTTTTCTGATTTTGTGGTTTCGTGTGGGTATAAATTAATTATTAATTCATTTACTAAACTTTTGTATTATAATAATAATAATTTTTTCAGGAAAAAAAATAAAATAAAAAGATTCAACAACCAACACTGATGGGGACGCTTCTCTTATGCTCTTTTCCTCCAAACACTAACGCCTTTTCCTTATCAAACGCATACTCCTTTATTTTATTATATATATGTGTGTGTATAATGAAACTTATCATTTGTTTTAAAGACAACCATACTTTTATTTAAGTTAAAATCTTATCTTCACTCTTCATAACCATTTCAAAACTACACAATATTTGGAGAAGAAAAATGATTATATATACTAGACCAACATATTTTTAATCCTTATTTTTTCAATCATTTTATCTTTCAACTTAATCTTTTTATCAACTTTGTTAGGGCTTTGGTATTGGTGGTACTTTTACAAGATTGTCACAACAGATGTTTGGAATGTTGTTCCTTTTCTAAGGCATAATATATTTTCTTAGTGGAAAAATTCTGCCTGATTAATTCTTTTGTTCTTGCTTCATTTCATAGGTGCCGCCAATTCTGGAATGGTGTTTCTCTCTCGCTCTCTCTCTTGTAATGTTGAATATGGAATGATCTTTCTCCATCTCTCTTCATGTGTCAGATATATTTACGTTCGTGTCAATGTCCTATTTAAGGTTAGCCATTTTCTAAAAGAATATTAAGAGAATCCTTACAACATTGTTTGTTTGCCGAGAAATTAATGTGTTAGGCTACTTTTGTTGTTCTTCAATGTTGATCTTGAAGATTTTCTTGACATCGTGTAAAGTCATCATTTTCATTTTGTGGAGTGGTTCACACACTTCCTTAGGGGAAGCTAAGCTATCAAGTGAAGTGTTATTGGAAAGATAGACAATGAAAATGGAGTCTTCTACATAATTAGGGGACCCTTAGTATTCAATCACTAGTAATATCACACTTTGGAGAGTTTAAGTTGCATGGAGCGGAAGTCTCACACTTATGAGGAGCCTAAGTGAGCTTGCTTTGAGTTTGACTTTACTAGTGTTTTTGTAATCGTAGTTTCATTTACAGATAAGTACATCGTTGTAATTTGCTTCACTTTCAATTAGTGAATATATCTTTTCTAGATTCATTATCCCTAGACATAGGTCACATTGCACTGAATTGGGTTACCAAATTGTGTGTTTTGGATTTTACCATTCATACATTAGTTCCTTTACTTGTTGTTTGAATTGTAGTGGCATTGTATGTAGCAAGCATTGTTGTGTGTTAGATAACCCTGATTGCGAACTCCAATTAAATTTTCTTTGGTTAAGAAGTTGGAATTTTGAGGAAAATCTTTGTTTGCTTTTAAATATTTTATTAAAATTGTTTCCTTGAGAGACGATACTTAGAACTCTCCAAATTTTTACTAGTTGTAGATAGATTAGAGACTTTTTAATTCAAAGGTTTTAAATTTTAGGCATCCCTTTTTAGTGATCAAGTTTTTGGTGTCATTGCCGAGGAATGACATTTTCAACAAAACTCTATTTTGCAGCGTTGACGATTTGAATCGAATTGCAACCACAATTTCCTCTCTTTCAGAAAGTTGTCTAACTTTTATGTTTGATTGTCTTTTTCAAATTAAGGTTTAGTACATGTGATAATCCACATCCGAAATGTCCTTACAACAATGAGTGCATCCATCAATATTTAGTATTCCTATAGGATATAATGATCCTATTTCTACGTTTTATCAAAATTTTACTATCTTTTTTGTATTTATTCTGGTGAGAATTATCTTTATGGAAATTGTCCATCTAATATATATTCTCTTATTTATTGTGCTTATGTTAAAGAAAATCTTTTTTTTTTTTTTTGGACAAATGTAAATGAAACTATTTATTTTTTGTACTTTTAATCGTCTGGTTCTATATGATATTTAGGGCCACAAGGTACTCAAGGATAGTTAAATTCTAATCAGTATAAGCCCCGGAAGAGATGGAGCAGCGTAGTCTAGAATATCAACATCTCAGAGAACTTTTATAGGACTATATGATAAAGAATTGTTAGATTCTTATTGAAGTATTGTAGTTGTATCCAAATACATTACACATTGACTTGATATGAATAAACGATCGAACATCTTAATAATCATACATGGAAATTAGGTAATAATATATAGAAGAGCAAGAGCAAAGAATTAAAAAAAAAAAAAAGAAGAAGAAGAAAAAGAAATTTGAGATTATATTGTATGGAAAAAAGATGGAGCAGAGAATAGGGTTTGAAGGCAAGTGAGGATAAGGAGGAAGATAGTAGCAAGACAGGAGATAGAAGCCCATGGAGTATTGAAATAGTCACGTTTTAGTAAAGTCATAGATCGGTGTACTAAAGCCATAGATCGGTTGCAATAGTCATTTAAGTCTCTACTCATGAGTGTCCATCAAGAAAGTGTTTCCCTAGAATTTATTTTTTGAGGTTTTTCTTGATGGGCAATTCGTGACCATCAAGAAAGAGTTGAGTTTTTTTTTACGGTTTTTGACCATCAACAAATGTTACAACTTATCCCTTTTCTTGATGGCCAATTCGTGACCATCAGGAAAGAATTGAGTTTTTCTGATGGTCTTTGACCATCAACGAATCCAAAAACATATCCTTTTTCTTGATGGGACCATCAAGAAAGTGTTTCCCTAGAATTTATTTTTTGAGGGTTTTCTTGATGGGCAATTCGTGACCATCAAGAAAGAGTTGAGTTTTTTTTTTTACGGTTTTTGACCATCAACAAATGTTACAACTTATCCCTTTTCTTGATGGGAAATCGACTTTCAAGAAAGAGTTTTCCTATAATTTATTTTTTGAGTTTTTTCTTGACCAATTAGTGACCATCAAAAAGGGTTTTACTAGAATTTATTTTTTGGGTTTTTCTAATTTATTACACTCATTGTCAATATTTCGATCCTCACCTATTTTACTCTCATTGAATTAAAAAAAAAAAAAAAACGCACACAACTGATAAATTAATTTTGTCTAGTCTTTAAATTTATTAACAAATATATATATATATATATATATATATATATATATATATATATATATATATATATATAGTTTTGAATGTCATACCCCATTCATAACTATTCAATTTTTTATTTTTAGAATTTTAGAATCAGGTTTATGAACATTAAATATACAATTCTTTTGTCTTTCTAATCTTGTTGCTAACCGTATTTTAGAAGAAAGGTTTTTAATTTCTAAAACATAACAGCCTAAAATGTGTTTTTTCGACTTTTTCTTGATGGCCGATGAATGACCATCAAGAAAAAGTTGAGTTTTCCTGATGGTTTTTGACCATCAACAAATCCAAAAACTTATCCCTTTCCTTGATGGGCAGTGACCATCAAGAAAGACATTTCTTGATGGTTTTTTCCCATCAACGAATCCAAAAACCGAGAATTAATTATTTGGTATTTTTCGTACATACTTTGCAATCAAGAAAAATATTTTTCTTGATGTACATGCACATCAAGAAAAATATAAACCTTTCTTGATGTTCTAAGACCATCAAGAAATGTAATTTTAAATAAATAATAATTTTAAAATATCTAAATTATGATTTTCTTGATGGTTTATTTTCATGACCATTAAAAAAACAAAAATACCATCCATCAAGAAAGTCCAAAATTCTAGTAGTGATTGATTTCAACATATATTCTGCTCCTTTTTATTAATGGAAATTAAGGCAAATCCTTCTGCATATCATCTTATGCAGCAACCCTAACTACTTGAAGTCTATAAAAAGCCACCAAAGAGCCTTCCAAACACACATTTGGATCCATCTTCTCACCACTCTACAAGTTTCTACCTTTTTTAAAATTTTTCCTTCATCTATAGAACAATTCAGCGCTTTGATACTTGATCCAATCCTCTTGAAAGTTAGAGATTGTTACAACCAAATTCCAACAAGTTTGAACGACTGGGTGTGTAACACTCTCTTCTTTCTTCAAACACAATATGGTATACGTGAATATAATTTTTACTACTTGTAGATTGTAGATAGTGTGATGTAGTGTTAAATCCTTATAATTACTATGACGATGAAGAGATGAAGTAGCAAATGATTATAAAAGTAGCGGTCGAGAACACCAACATAAAGAAGTTTTACAAGAATATATATGGCAAAAAAGATTATGAAATTTGATTGAAGTATTGTAGGTGTGGTGTATCCAATACATTACAAAATAACTTTGAGATGAAGAAACAGAGATGTAATAAAAGATATGATACATGGAAATGAGGTAATAATATAAGAGAAAGAGCAAAAAATAAAATTAAAATTAATGGAGTAGAGAATACAATGTTAGAAGGAAAGCGAGGATAAGACCATGGTGCAAAGTCCCAATTGAAATCATCTTGCGGTGCCCTTTGGGAACTTTGATATATATGAAGCATTTTGGATTGAGAGGCCACACTTTCCTCAGTGTAAAGAATTAGATTCAATCTTTCAAAGAGACTGGAAAAAAATTAAAGAATTAGATTCAATTTTTACAAAGTGACTGGGAAATATAAAATATTAGATTAAAATCTTACAAAGAGAGATAACATAACAGACTATGAGGGAAGGTGGAATATAATTTTCTTATGGATTTTAGTTTTTACCAATAATAACTGGGAAATAACTAACCGTTTGAAGAATGGAAATTCAATATCTTTTCAATATCCTTCCCTTTTCGATCGTGTTCCGTTCAAATTGAGTTGAATTGGTAATAATTATTTGTGGATAATAATTGTCGGTATTGCTAGTAATGTACTATTATCGACATAAACTTTCGTAAAGGCTTCTTCGCAAACGTTATCAAATTAAAATCTTTTCATGTAAAACCTTCAAGATACAAGTACCTCGGCTCCTAATACATTTCAATGTCACCAATAGTTTGACAACTAACAAATCTTCGTCACATTTAGCTTTTCAAAAACATAATCATCGAACATACCTCTTTAAGAATGTAATCATTAACCCAACATAACTTTCAAGAACATAATCTTTAAACCAAGTAACCATGACTATGAAAATTCATAGGTAAACGTGTACCCAAAATTAGTCATATCGACGTAGAGAAATTTCAATACACATCGCAGAATGAATCTGTCATACGTGCAAGCAGAGCAATTTGTAGTATCTGTAAAGCCTCATGTCTAAGATTTGGATCAAAATTTGAAATCTGGTTTTGGCCGCTAATGGCCTGGCATTTCCCAGTATCCATTGCAGCCTGGGCGCTCTAGTAATGTAATGTCTTATGTCCAAGATTTGGAATATGTGAAGGAATTTGAATTCTGACAAAAGCGTATGATCATGTTATTTGATTTCTTGAAAGAAATAAAAATTTGTGAAGGTTAAACACCATGCCTTTGCGAGCCACAACTGTAACAAAATCCTCTCCTTGAACCGGTAAGCTCCTATTCGAAGTCTTCCTCTTTTCACAAGATATTCCTTGCTATGACTCTGGCAAGGATCCTGGGAGCAGCTCTTGAAAGATGAGAGGGAATGAGGAAGAATAATTTTTAGAGAACTCATCTCGGAAGAATTTTTTTAGGGGAGAAATCTTTGCATAATGACGGCAGAGTAGAGTGTTTGTTCCATGAAGGCTCCCTAGGGCCCTATTTATAAAACTCAAGAGGTACTTCTAATCATATTAGGGTAACCCCTATGCATAATTTTAAATTAAATATCTAATAATATCTAATATTAAAATATTTACCTATTTAATATTTCATATTAAAAGAATTATAAATATTTAAATCGTATTTAAAAATTAACATTCTCTTTAATTTGAATTCTCTAATCGATTTCAAGATAGTTTGCTACTTTATTCATGGAATTTAAAGGCAAAGCCTACTACGTTTCATCCTTGGCAACAACCTTAGCTACTTGAAACACATCTCACTCCATCTTCTCACCACTCAACACAATTCATGCAGTCTTTATTTTTGGTTCGTTTATATATAGAACAATTTGAATACCTAATCCAATCCTCTGTGAAATTGGGATTTTCTACAACTACATTAATTCCTCTCGACAAATAAGAAATGGAGTTAGATTAAGTTTAGGCGCGGGTTGTTTCTTTACATCATTTACTAGTTTATCCAATTATATAGTTATTGTTTCTTCTAACTTTAACTTTATGTCTTTAATTATGTAACACTTTATTTCCTTCCCCACTCATCTCTCATATTTCTTTCCCTTAATGTTTAATTTTCATTTCATATTCATATTTATATTTAGTGTCATTGTATTGATTGATCTTTAATAAAAATTTCTTTTCTACTTTCCTTTTATCTCTCATCTTTGATCTCCCTCTCCCAATTTTTTTAAAATTATTTTAGGACTATTTTCAAATATAACAAAATTGTTAAAAATATTTTTAAATATAGCAAAATTTTATTAATAGACATTAATAGACATCTATCAATGTTTATCAATAAACATAAATAGACACGAATAGATTTCTATCACGGTTTATCACTGAATAGGTAGTGACATTTTGCTATATTTGAAAATATTTTTAGTAGTTTTTTATTTAAAACAATTACCCAATATTTTGTTTCTTTTAGCATTAAAGTTCTTTCTTATTTATTTTTTTAAATTTCTTTAATGATGAGCTAAGCTTTTCTTGGAATTCAAATATATTAATGCTCTAAAGAAAGTAGTGAAAGCATAACATACAAAATAAAGTAACTTGACTTAATTCATAGCTTGGTTTTCTTTGATTGATTTTCAGTTTTTCATTATTGGTCTAAAATGATGGAAAATTATTTTAAATGACAAAATTGTTGAAAATATTTACAAATAATAGCAAAATATTACAGTTTATCTACGATAGACCAGAATAGATAGTGAAAATTTGCTATATTTGTAAACATTTTGGTTCATTTTTCCTATATTTGAAAATAACCCTAAAATGATCGCCTAGATTAATATATAAAATTGAATCTAATACCAAAAGGGTTAAGTGAAATTTAGTTTTCATAAAAACAATTTGGGAAAAGAGCTTACAATTAGGATTTTGCTTTTGACCCTAGACATAGTGCAAAACCTTTAGAACCAAGGAATTGTATTCTTAATTACCTAAGTTTACATTATATTAGAGAAAAAAAAAGTTAATTCACATTAGCCATAAACATGTAGGTTTAATGGCTTAGTTTCCTAAAAATAATTCATAGAAGGTTGAATAGGTGTCCAATATGATTCATTATGCATCGAAATTGAGCTAAAGTTACATCATTGCATATCAGGCTACACATTACTTTCCAAGTGGCATGAACATTTTTTAATCCCGTTTTTCTCATCATTCTATTTTTCAATTTAATTTTTTACCAAATCTCCAGTTGAATTTTCTTTGGTTATCAAGTTGCAATTTTGAAGAAAATCTTTGTTTTTTTTTAAAAAATTTGTTAAAATCATTTCTATAGGAGCCGATACTTAGAATTTTCCAAATTTTTACTATTTGTACATAGTGTGCACTTGCACTAGCCTAAAAACTTTTTATTTCTAAGGTTTTCAATTTTGAACATCATGTTTTCAGTTGATCAAGCTTTTGATGTCATTGTCGATGAGTGACATTTTCATTAAATTCTTACAACATTGATGATTTGGATTGGATTGCAACCACAATTTCCTTTCTCTCTTAGAAAATTAGACATTTATGTTTGATTATCTTTTTTAGATTAAAGTTTCGTGCACATGATAATCTAAAAGATGGACAACGGGAGCATAATATCCATCAATATTCAATACCCCTACGGGCTACAATGTTCCCCATTTCAATTTCATCACAATTCTAATATTTGTTGTGTTTATTCTGGCGAAAATCATTTTTCGAAAAATTGTTACTCTAATATAGCTTCTCCTATTTATCATGCTTATTGTAAAGGAAATTATTTATTTCCAAATATTATACTTGTAACCTTGATTCTATATGATATTTAGGGCCACAAGATAGTCAAAGCGTTGAATAATCCTTATCAGCATGTCTAGGAAAAGATGGAATACCGGATTTCAAAGTTGGAGTGAATTATGAAAGGTGGAATTTTCAAAACCACATTTTTTAAAGTAAAGTCCATGAAGCTGTTGGCTTCTTCTGCTCTCTATATCTTGACACCAGCCTCGCAGAGCTCAGTAATAGTTGGTGGATGAATAAACTTTATCTCTTGTGTCCAAATGAATTTCTTATACTCCGGCCTCTGTCTCGGGTGAGGGCTCGTAGAAGAGTCTTAATAAATCAACCAAGTGTTTTACGTTGTGTTTACTACTAGAGATCAGGCTAGAAGGAAACTCATATTGAACTGTGGTCGCAGTAAACAACTTTTCCATACATTCCATAAAGTAGATAGTTGGATCTTTTTCATTATTGTTTTGTGGGAATGGTAATAGATCAAATAATTGTTGAAGAACAAAGAAAGGAAGTTGATTCTCAAACATGGTTAAGTCACGTTTTAGATCGAACATTAGACCACTGAGGAGTAAATAATCTATCCAATCCTCATCAACTTCGCCAAAACAACTATGCAAGATTATTGAATTCATAAACTCTAATATGAAACAACCATCTAAGAGTATCATTTTGGCAAAGTCTTGTTTGTTCATGTGTATATGGGATGTCCATAGCAACTACGAGCTTTTTCCTCCCATAACTTGGCCAAGCTCATGGCTTCTTCAACTCTCATGTTTACACGAGAAAGATAGGTTTTGAGAGCTCGAAGCTTTTATATTGTTGTGCGGTCATCAATTGTGGTTGGCCATGGTGGAATGGCCCAATTGAAATGAGTTGAGGCGTATAGGCTGTTTCGTTAACCTTGTAGTGTAGTTTGGGAACTTTATACATGAAGCTTTGTGGATTGATAAGAGGCAGTTCCATGAGCATTTGTTCTATGGATATCACAACATTATCACGCTCCCTTTTATTATTCTCCATAATAATCATCTCTTCATCATCTCCTCCAACCTTACCCTTCTTATCCATTTCAAAATCACCTTCACTGTGTGAGTGATGTTGGAACAACACCAAAGAAGATTACGAAATATAACATACAAATCAAAGAAGAAGAAGAAGGAGAAGGAGAAGGGGTATTACATACCTGAGAGCTGGAGGAGGATTTCAACGAACCCTATGTTTTTTTTTTTACCCCTTAACAAAACCCTTCTATCAATACTTATAAATAATGCATGAGGAAATTAAAGAGTTTGCCTTGTTTTTCTTTTATTGCATAATTAAAATTAAAAATTAAAAATTAGAAGAAAAAAGAACATCTTCGATTCAAAGCTTATTAATGATTAGGTTAATTGAGTGGGTAGCATTTTTAGGGCTAATAATCAAGTGTAACAACTTTTTTAAAGGATGACAAATATATCAAAATCTATTCTATCACCGATAGACTTCTATTGGTGATAGACTCTATCATTGACAAAGTACTCTTACCAATGATATAATGACTTCTCACTGATGGATTTCGAAAGCTGGATCTAAATTTTGTTACATCTACAAATTCTTTTACATTGTTATATCTACTAATACTTTAGACGACTAGTTGATATATTTGCAATTTACCCTATTAAAGTTTCTTGGAAAAAGGAAAAATAAAGCTAGCCTTGTCTTAAGAAAATCCTCTACCACGGTTATTAATGATGCTTAGAGAATAAGTTTTCCCTAGGTAAATAATTCAAACCGCTCACGATTTTTGGAGTAAAAAATGGGTTTTCCAAAGCAAAATAAATCAAACCCTTCAATTAAAGGATACTTTTCATCTCTAGACCCTCAAATCAAAGAAAGGATTAATAGGGTTAAATTACAAGTCTAGTCTAGTCTAAACTTTCACGCAGTTTACTTCTAAGTATCTAATAAATTTTGAAATTTTCAATTTTGTGTTTAATAGATTTTAAATTTTTAAAGATGACTAATAAACTCTTAAAATTTTCATTTTACGTGTCTATTAAGTTTTTGAATTTTCAAGATTATGTTATAATAAGTTTTTTAATCTTTCAATTAGTACATTAGTTTGCTTGACTGGTTAGAAATGTGAAAAGATTCCAAAAGGAAAGAAACTGAAAATAATATTTTTATTAAATAGGTAATGATTGCATATATATATATATAGATAATAATTACTTATAGAGTGAAAACCATTGGTGGTTTTAAAAATCAGCGGATGGTTTTCAGCAATGCTCATAATCTTTCACCTGTTTTATATGAACGTTGGGCCAGTGGGCAAGTTCTCTTTTTTTTTTTTTTTCAAAAAAAGAAGGTAATAATTTACCATCCCGTATGGAATTTAGGTGGAATCTTAATTGAACTACATTGCAAAGGAAATGTAATCATAATAAGATTATTTTTGCTAGTGTTTACTAACTTGTATTTGGAATGAGATTCTACTTGGATTTCTTTTGATTATTTTTACTAAGCTGTGTAATGGTTAACAAAAAAAAAAATAAAATAAAATAAAATAAAAAAAAGTGTATGTTTACTATAATACCCTCAAAATTATAAAAGAAAATTACCTAAAAGCCTTGGAATCAAAATTTTCCTCCTTCTTTCGTTGTTGGTTTGGCTGACCTTCATCTTGCTTGTATTCTCCTACTATTTTCTTGCCTTCATTGGACTGTTATTTGAGGTTCTAATTAAACTTTCATCTCGCTTGTATTCTCCTACTACTTTCTTGCCTTCATTGGATTGTTATTTGTGGTTTTGAACTTTAACCCTCGTTCTTTGTCACATTAGTTTCGTCAATATGAGTTTCTCAATTTTGCCCAGGCAACCTGCACGTCGAGTTTGATTCTCTCCATATTTACTTAGTTATTTAGAATTAATTATGAATTTAGTTTCCACATTGGATTTATATTTATATTACTAAATTGAAAAAATTCCATGCATAGAATTGAATGATAGAAAGAAGTGAGGAATCTTCTTTTAGACTCGGACTCTCACACTCCAATTATTGTTTTTCTTTCTGTTTCTTCGGAAGTAGTTGCTTCAGCTTCATCCACTCGAATTTTCGATATACCATTTTATTTTGTCATCAGATGAGTGACATCTTCTTCTAGAAGTTCTAACTATTCTTAGCATGATATTATTCAAACAATATCATGAACGCAACATACAACTCTGCTATTTAAGTGTGTTTGTTCCCCCTTCTTCCTTACCATGGCACACCTTTGTGAAGTAATTTCAATGAAAAGAGAAAATAAGATCTTAGGAAACTTTTGAACTTTTCAGCGAAATGCCACAAAAAGAAGGAAAATCCATCGACCAACCTCATTGTCTCCAACATTGGAACTACGATATCACCCTAAGGAAGCCTTTGATATCAAAGGATCCCAGACTTACCATGTATAGAACTTTGCTCAATAAGTGAAACACATTATCTATTTGCTCTCTAGTTGGGCAGTAAGAGTTGGAGAAGGGCTATCATTCATTCTTAAGATCAAAGAGGTGGGCGAAAAAAGTGCTGAAAGCTCTTCTTTTCTGGTTCTCCTATAATTGAATTCTTCAGAACCTCAAGAATTCTTAGTTAGAATGGAATTCTAACTCATTGTCCTATAGGGGTGAAAGCTAATCTTTCTAGTTTTCCTAAAGTTGTAAGTCATTCTCAAGGGAGAGTTATTATATCAATTGTTTGCCTCTCTATGGTAGAATCAGTTGGGAGTCCTAGAGGCAATGGTTTAGTCTGTGGGAGATGTCAATGATTCAAGTCGGCTTATCTCCAACTTATGAATTTTAGTTGATACAAAGCTATGTGATAGTATTCCATTTTTCTGATTTGGTGCTTTGGTTTATAATTTATCATTCATATTGAATGTTGATTGAGTTCATTAGTTTCTCATATAAAATTATTGACTCTAAAGATATGGTAATATGGAGAAGATTAAATTGTTTAAAGCACCAATAGAACCAAAAGTGTCCCTTGTTTCAAAGAGAGGATGACGGATTGTTTACATTTCCTTTGATGGTTAGATACAAATTAAAAGTTAAAATTACGGTAGTTCTAAGAATCTTTTAGGACAAAATGGGATAGTTATGAGAAATTTATACATACACGTGTGTGAATTTACACGAAATTTTCAATGATGTCTATGATAGATATTTTTGTCATTTATTTATTCTTACTTACTAATGAAAATTCAAAGATTTCTATATATTGTCTATCTCTTGTATTAATTGAATATTTGAGAAGTCAAACATCTTATATTAAATACCATTGGTGTTTTATAAAATTGATGGAAGAGGTTTAATATTTAATTTTGAACATAGAAATGTAAAGTTAGAATGAAGAAATAAAAAGAACAAAATCTAGTGTAGAACTATATAAAACCCTAAAGAAGGTATAATGAAAAACAATGAAGAGGGAAGGAGGAATGGGAAAGGTTGCCATTACTTAGATTGTTATGGATGAAATAAATGACTTGTAATATTTACACTACTAAAGATCGTGTGGGATTGTAAAAACAAGCAATGACATAAAGTACTTTTAATAATCAAGAAATATGTGTTTTGAATCTACTCAAGACTGAAATTTTGTTTACCAAATGGGTTTTTAATTTGGAGTGAACTAATGCATATCAATTCAAAATAATTTAGTGTTTTTTGTTACAGAGAATTTCTTAATTGAGTTGGATGGAAATGATATTTTCTGAAATAACAAAATAGAAAAAAGATATATATGAAACTTTCTCTATGATACCGGAGGTTTATAGACTACAAAAATGGATAATTTAAGAATCTTCTATATTCAACAAATTTTTAATCAAAGGTAAATTCCAACTGGATTTTCTTGGAGGGCCAATGGTAAAGCTATAGTGAAATCTGAACCCCACAAGTTCTGGGTTCTACCATTATGAAATTATCAGGTATTTTGAATCAGAATTTTATGAGGATTCCAAATTTTGTATTTGAAATTAATACATAATAATAATAAAGTTCCTAATAGAAATAGATCTTTGAATGATTGTAATAATGTTTCAATAGCTTATTTTAAAACCTTAATGAAACAGTGAGATAGGAATATTTATGATTTTTTTTTTTTTTAACAAGAATATTTATGAATTAGACAGCCTTGATAATGTTTGATAATTATTTTTCAAGAATTTCTTAATATATGAGAACTAAATGACAAGATGGGGACCGTAAAATTCAAACCAAATATCACTTGGAAGAAAGTGATTATTTTTTAACATCTTCAACCTCTCTGAACGTTAAGATCTCAGATTGATTTATACCAAATCAACGAGCTTGGTTGCATGTTGTTTCCAAATATAAGTATAGGAATGTGAATAAATGACATAGAATGTTACTAAAATTGGAGCATAGAGCTCTATATTCCTTTATTGATTAGACCTGAATCAACCATTTTTTAAGAATTCAAACAAAGTTTGGTCAATCTAACATGAATATTATATTGATACGACATACTGCTTTTTTCCAGTCATGACTTCTCAAATCAATTGCAGTCTTACAAACTCTACTGAAAATGATGACAGCCACACTTAGACCATAGAGTTAGCAACCCCCAAAATACATTTTTTTTCCCTGTTTTCTTTTCTTGTCCATAGTCAACTACTGGAAACAGGCCTTTAGAATAAAGAAGGTGAAAGAGACAGAAATCATCTGACAACAAAATACATTCTATTAAATCCACCCCCCCCCCCCCCCCCCCAAAAAAAAAAAAAAAGAAAAAAAAAGATTCAACTGGATTTTTAAATAATCAAATATAGTTACATAATGAGGACAATAAAATACATTTCTATTAAACCCAAAAATATTTTCAACTCGGATATTATATACATCACTACAGTACACCACTAAGGAAGGTTGATCCCCTATCAACGAGTTCTAACCCCCAAATCTCTTTTCATCTTTTTGGCAAAACATTCTAATGAGCATGGTTGTGTTCTAAGCCTGCCTTCATACTCTCTCTCTCCCCAACAAATGACAATTGAACTTCCTACACCTCTAATGGAATAGAATATTGTGTTAGACTATCTGCCATGGAAATGAGGGTTCCGCCTCACTACACTACACTATATTATATAATACACAAAGGCACAATTTGGTACGTACTCCACATCCCTATGAATCCCTATACTCGATACCAATTTCTGCTTCAGTCAATTCTTCATCGCTTTGTTTTAATAGATTGTCACAAAGCATCAAAAGCTGGTCTGCTAGGGGAGGAATACCTGGGTTGCGCCCATCATTATACAAGTGAGCATTATACATTATCTGCCATACATCATTCCTGAACTCGTCCCTGGTCTTGTATTCCAACCTTCTAACCTTCTCCCTAATGGTAGAAAGATCCATTGGGCGCTCTATGATATCCAGGTAGTCAGGAGCCTCCTTCTTGGAAACTGGTTTTAAGAAGAGATAGGAAATATCGAACCTGTCTTTGAGGGTCTCCACAATCCTCTCCAAGATATTTGCCAAACCAACCTGCATTAGAAAATGCCGAAGTTTTAGATGAATGTAGCTCAACAAATGCACAAATGTAGAAGAAATCCTACAAAACACAAAAGTACCTCTCCCCCCCTACGGCGTTTTGTTGATGATGCATGCTCTGCAATATGTCTTCCCAACTCAATAGGCTTCCTTTTCATGCTACGCTCTCTTTCTGCAACCCTTTTATCAAATCTTCTTGACCTGGGGTCTTCCACAAAATGATCTAGTATTTCAGGGATTCGTTTCTTCTTCTTCTTCTTTGCTTTTAGACGTTCTTCTTCCTCCTTATCACTTCTGATGCTCGCTTCAAATCGTCTAATCTCAGCCAACTTCTCTTGTTCCTCTCGCATCCCCATTTGTTCATTGTAAACCCTCCTCACCTTCTCTTCTCTTAGTCTTTCTTCAGTTCTCTGCTTCTCTTGCTTGTCCCACCATCTATGTTCTTCTCTAACTTTCTTTTTTCCAGACTCAGCTGAACTCATGCTCCCATGTCTTGTATGCTTCTCAAAACTTGATAGCTCAACGATTCTTTTAGTCTTCCGGTACTCCATACCAACACTCCCATCATAAGCATTCCGATCCAAATCAATAACCTCCTTCGGCCGTTTGATTATGAGTTTTTTGTGAAGCTGTTCTTTTTCTGTTTCAGCTGCTGATCTAATTATGGTGGCAGAGCGTCTGGGAAACTCAATTTTGTCCCTATCGATATTTGTTGGTGGTCTTATTACAATGGAAGGTTTATGAGCTTCAAGTGAAACCTTTTTGGCATCAGGAGGTCGTATTACAATTGAGGGTTTATGAGACTCAACAAACTGAATGTCTTCAGTTCTCTTCTTAGAAAATGTAATCTTGTTAACTTTAACAGACTTCCCAGTTTCATTGTCAGAATTGACTGGCAAGTCAGAAGTCTGTGGCAGGGCAGGACTAAGATTGTCAGAAAGCCTGTCAGTTGAGCTGCATTTGAATTTGACTGGCAGAAGTTTTGCCGTCAACGTAGATTTTTCACCCTCAAATGCTTCTGTTGTAGAACTTTTTGCTGTGGCTTTAGGTGTAACCTTCTTAGTTTGAGCTTTCTGATGGGATTGATTTGATGGATCCATGGTATTCAACTTTATTGATACTTTTTCTTGATCTGTTGTCTCCGGTGTTTCAAGATCCTCTCCATACTTGGGGCAATTCTTGTTCGTCCGCATGTGCCCAAACTTAGAACAAAAAACTTCAGAAAGTTAGCACATTGAGGGATCAGAACCAGGGAAATTTTTAACTAAAAACTTTATGTACCTGACCACATTTTCCACACACGAAACTCTCTCGAGCTGATTTCTTCTCTTTAAAATTCTGATCAAGAAAAGGTTAAATTAATGAGGTTCCAACCAGCATATAAAGAATAATGACTTTTCCCCGGCCCAATCACTCCCATCACCAAAACTGAAGTAACAACATAAAAAATATAGTTTAAGCAAAAAATACAAAATAAAGAGAGTGAGAAATTAAGAACGGGATCAATTCTACTCATGAAGGCTGGGAACAGTTTAGCTACAGGTTTCTAAACTTCCTTAAAACCTATCCATGATACATAATACCTTCATCAGTTCCTTCAAAGTTTTCATTTTTAATTAAGGTTTGTGGAATACAGCTCAAAGAGATTCATTCTTTTATCCCCTCTAGTAAAGATATAAAAGGGCCGTGGTAGGTTGATCGTCTTTTTTAAGTAAAAGAATCATTTTGTTGACGAATGAAATCAGGGAAACACCCAAACACCTAGACATCAAAGAAACATTTTTAGATGAAGCTTATGATTAGTTTTGATAATTCCAAAGTAAAACATTTTCATTTTCTTAATATTAAAACAAGAAGAGGATTAAGTAAATCCCAGTGTTCCACCAACAGATAAAACTATAAAGAAAGAATCTACTCCGTACCTTGACTTTGTCTCCTGATATCTTCAGTTTCTTATTGATTAGGCTCATCTCTGAACTATAGTTCTTCTTCATGGGTTTCAGCTTTCCAGACTTTTCTTTCCGATTAATAATATTTTCAACCTGCCATCATATCACACGGCACTAATTATCTATAAATAGTCCTTCAGAGGTGAGTAAAGAAAATTCTTCCCATGCTTAAGAGTGCAAGGTAATGAAATGAATTGCAAATAATCACGTATTAGTACCTCCTTCTGTTCTCTTATATTTTCTTTAGAAATATAGGTTACATCAGGCTGGACAATACTAACAAGATGTCTGGTCTGCTCAGAATTTTCATGACCGAAACTAGCTTGAAAACCTGTAGACAACACTGCTTCTCCCATGACCTTATTCTTCTTCTTCTTCCTCCTCCTCTCAGCTTCATCTGCATAATAGATTCTACATTAGCGCCAGATAGAAGTGCGACTTCCCATGCCAGGGACTAATAAGCTTTGACCACGGATAGAATTGCATTGGACAAATGTGTGTTCAGAATCTCCCAACTTAAGCAATGATATTGATACAACATCCCCAGAGAAAGGTACAACTAGCCAGGCAAAAGAAGCAAAACTTAACTAATTTATTTCGGAAAGTGAGTTTTAACTAGAACAACGGAAACGAGCCCCCACATAATTTGAAGTATTGGCCAATATGGTGACCCAACTGAGTCATATCCACCTCACTAGAGACCACTCTGAGAAAATTAAAAGCCAACTAACTAAACTCAAGGTTAATGTAGTTTGTAGGTCATAATCACCCTACTAACTTTCTGCAAGTATCATAACCAAGTATAACCTCAAAGACAATGATTTCAGTAACAAGTGAAAGAACAGAGTTGTAAGCAAATGCATTACAACTGCACCATGCATTTGACTCGTCTTCAAAAGATCTAAATTTTTGCTTTTGTCTTCCTATTTCTATTTTTTTATTATTTCTTTTTATTTATTTTTAGGGTGTGGAAATTCTCCTTGTCATAATTAAGTGGGTCACTGCAAAGGAGGAGCATATTGCGTCAGTAAAGAGACTGAACAGGATCTACAGTCAATTATGCTCAAAATGTCAATATCACCAAAAACTCTAGAAGATTTGATAAGTCAGAGTAAGAAAATATCAATATGTCAATGAAATTATTGACAACAACGCTGATACAACACTCCATGGTCAAATCTAAGAAAAATAATAAATGATAGGTTTACTCGCAAAATGCCCTAATAAAATGACTAAACCCAGCCACTAATAATAATGAGCTGCCAAAGCATTAAAAGGTTTGGCAATAGACGAACCTTACTCTATCACCAAAAATGAACCATGCAATCAACGGTAAGCAAGATATCGAAGAATTTTCCATGACAGAAGGTAAAAGCTAATCATCCAAACTAAATACATCTCGCATAAATTTTTCCATAAATCATATACAAGAGTTGTCCATACCGTCCATCAGCAACCTGCACAACTCTGCAGCTTCAGCCACTTCATCTTCAATTTCCTCTTCTGTTTGAGCAACGGATGGACGTCTCCTCATTTTAAGTCCCTTGACCCCATCAGTCTTTTCATGTTGGATCTCAAATGTATCAACTTCATCTTCAAATTCCTCTGCATCCAGCAAATTTTCCAAATCTCCAGCAAAGGAATCTAGATCACTATTACCTTCAGAGTCACTCTCGTTCTCAGCGCCATCTGAGGCCGAAAGACTCTGAATTTGTCGTTCCCAAATTTCTTGACACTTCTCTCTCGTCTGACGCTGCAGTTGCAGAAAGGACATTCGCTGGCCACGTGCATACTTGCTGATAGTTGTTGGATCTACTTGTACCCCAGAAGCTGCTTGCTCACTCGAAAGCCTGCGTATCATAGCAATTCTGTGCCATCTTGTCAGTTTTGCTATCTGTTCTTCAGATACATCAAACTTGAGAAGAACCTGAAATATTAAACAAGATGAATATTTCAAGGTAGTATACAAAAGAAAAGAAAAAAAAAAAAAAAAGAAGGAAGTACAAATAATGCAAAGCTCCAATAAATAATTAGAGCAGGAAAATAATAATATCATTTTTCCTATGCAAAAAAAAATATATATTTTTAAGAGATAACTATATTTCGCAAGTCCCTTTAGTTCATAAATTCTCAAATCTTACTTCTATTTTTAAAATAGGTTTAAAAGGTGTCCAACATGTTAGCTACAATGATAAAAAGTTGACTGTAAATATCTTATCAATTTTATAATATTAATTATGATGTCATGACATTAAAAACTAATTTTCTTATTTTTCTTATTCTCATTGTTTATACACACATACACACAACATACATAAATACATAAATACATACATATATCTAATCATATTTATAACAAAAAAGGAAATTTGAAGCATGTACGTTTATGTATTTACATGCTTAAAATATGAGTTTGTTGTATTTCGTTCTAAGAATTTATTATTTTGTCCAACGTAAAAGTAACTGTGTCTATTTAAACTCCTGCTGACTTTGTACAACTACAATGTGTCTAATATATATCTATTATGTTAAAAGTGCCTAACTAGTGTGGAAGTAAATCTTCGACACAAACTTGCTAGCCAAACTAAAGTGTTCATGCTTCATTACTTCTCAAGTTCACCCTTTCTCCGCATTTTTAATTTGGGCATGGAAACAAATGTTAAAAGATATTACTGAATGTATATCACAAATAATGTCTGAATTAATAAAATAAAATAAAAGAAGTCTTATGTAGGCATTATATCACAAATAATGTCTGAATTAAGAGTCAATATAAAATACAAAAAGATACACAAGTGTTTATAGGTGAACCTGCATTCTACTGAAAGTCTTAATCTACCACATAAAATTCTTGTGTGAACCATGAAATGACACACGACAAGTAAAGCTAAAAACATTATTTCAACGGAAAACCAGGTACCTCTTTTGCAGCATCCATGCTCAACCTCCGTAGGTCAGCATCTGTTCCTGTCACTGCAGAGCTTCCTCGACTAGAGGCTGCTTTTTTCTTTAAAGATGCATTAGAAATAGGTGCTTTTGGAACCGAACGAACATAACTAAATCCAAGCCCACGACCAGATGGATCACCAACGCCTGTAATTTCCAGCCGCTCTATATTTTCTTTTCCCTTTTTTAGTATGGTTGGGGATCAGAGAAGGTTGTAAATTAGCAGACAATCATCATATTGTTCTTCAGTAATTAATTTTCTCCTATCTTAAATCCAAAGATTTATCCATTTTAGAATTCACATTGTATTTAAAGAGATGAGAATCTATTTAAATATATTTCTTTTTTTGGAAGATAAGTAATAAAAACTTATAGAAACAAACTCATATACATACATACATACATACATACATAAATACATATATAGATATAGATATACATACATACATACATACATACATACATATACAGATATACATATATATATTAAAAAGAAAAAGAAACTTAAGATCAGTTCATCTACAGAAATCAACAGCTTCTTATCCACCTATCAAGTGATGTTAATCTTAATGTTTACCATTTGGCAAACAGTCCTTTGATCTGTTGCTTTTGTATGCCAATTTCTTTCATACTCTTTCCTTTCACAAACAAGATATAAGATAAACAATTTCAAAAACTTGACAAAAAGGACAATAGATTGCTATAATGGAGATAAGTTAAGATTCATTACCTGGGTCGTACAAGCAACAAAATTGCTACTCAAGTTCCAGGGAGTTATCTGCAACTCCCTTTCAATGTGAGATGCAGCAGCAAGGGTAATAGCTTCATCAGGAAGTCTACTCATTGCAGATGAAATTGCAGAGGGATGAACCTCTGTAAGTCCCAAATGTTTCAGACGGTATAAACCAGCTTGCATGCTTTCATACTTGCATACCTAACATATAAAAGGAAGACGGTATAAGTCTAAAGTAAACAATACACCGATGCAACAACATATACTATAGTATAGACCGTAGATTTACATTCATTTAATTATAATGGAATATGGATCACTGTTCCTAGACATGCTAGAATTTTCTATTGGTTATTCTTGTCTCTGTCTGTAAGCTTCATTTTGCAGAGGTGGTTAGGAAGGAAGTCTGTAGTTGGAGGCAAAAAGTGAGGTTGGCTCGGGCTAAGGAAGGAGATTGCAACACTTATTTTTTCCACTGAATGGCTAGTGGTCAGAAGAGTAGGAATAGGATCGGTCCTTTGGTCAATGAGTCAGGGGAGGTTATTAGAGATAATAAGGAAGTTGAGGAAGAGGTCATCTCATTTTTCTCAAATCTTTATGGGCTGGAGGTTTTCCCCAAACCTTTTGTCCAAGGGGTCGATTGGAGCCCATTTTTTAGAGAGAAAGGGATGGCTTGACTAAGCCTTTTACTTTGGAGGAGATTAAACAAGCTATTTTTGGAAGTGACAGATCTAAGTCCCAAGAGCCAGATGGTTTCATTATGGTTGTTTATCAAGATAACTGGGTTTTGATCAAAGAGGATTTAGTCAAAGACGTGGTCATATTATATATGGAGGAACTCAACGTATGTAGCAGAGAAACATGGTCATGCTATTTACTGAGTTTTTCAGGAATTTTTGAAAAGGGTTATAAGTAACTCCATGTCTGAAATGTTTGTTTGTTTAATTCCTAAAAAGGATAATGTGACCAGGGTATAGGACTTTAGACCAATCAATTTAATTACAAGTGTGTATAAAATTCTTGCAAAAGTGTTGGCTTTAATCAGCTGAAGAGAGTGTTTCTGTTGACTATCTCTTATACATGGGGTTTTTATGGCTGGGAGACAAATCTTAGATCAAGCCCTCATTAATAGATGCAATTAAGGATTACAGATCTAGGAAGAGAAAAAAAAAAAAAAGAACGAAACAAGGCTTTTGATTAATATAATGGAAAGAGACTAATGTTCAAAGTACAATGATACGAGATCAAGACAAATAGCATAAAAGCCATAAACAAAGAGAATCCAACCATAAGACAAAATTAACCTGGAAAAAGTGAAAGCCCCTAATTCAAACATACATCTTGAATAGAAAAAAGTGGCATAAAGCTTAAGAGAGAGAACACCAGGAATAATTCTTGCTGCTTCAAAACAACTTGATCATTGCAGAGATTTATCATGGAAAACCATTTTTTAAGATTGATTTTGAAAAAGCTTATGGTCGTGTGGATTGGAATTTCTTGGATAACGTTTTGGAGAGGAAGGGCTTTGGTTACAACTGGCAATTGTGGGTGTGAGGTTGTCCGAGAAACATGAGTTATTTCTTCCTTAATAACGGGAGCCCTAAGGGTAAAGTGGTGGCGACAAGAGGCCTTAGATAGGGAAACCCTCTTTCCCCCTTTCTTTTCCTCCTTGTTGTGGACATTCTAAGTAGAATCGTTTGCAAGTGTGTCAATGGCAATGTAATTGAGCCCTTCGAGGTGAGGAAGGGTAGGGTCATCCTTTCTCATCTTTAATTTGTTGATATACGTTTCTAATGCTCTAGTAAGGAGGACTCATTCTTGATCTTGAATCATGATCTTGCCTTCTTTGAAGAAATGTCAGGTTTGAGGATAAATAAGGGGGAGTGCAGTGTTATGGGGATCAATTGTTAAGATGAGAAACTTAGAAAATGGGAAGAGTTGTTGGGGTGTGATATTGGTAGTCTTCCCCCTTCCTACTTGGTCTTCCTCTTGAAAGTAATCCCAAGTCTTTTTTTTGCGGACCCAATATTAACCACACCAAGGCTAAGCTGCCAAAAGAAAACTTTTATTGTCTTAGGGTAATGGTCCAACCAAATGACCGAATATAAATCCCTTCTTGTGGAAGGATATTCAGAAAGAGCTCTCTTCTTTTGTTTGCTTGGTTTGTTGTGTGATGGGAGAAGGAATGACACATACTTTTGGGAAGATCGTAGGGTCGGGGAGAGACCTTTTTGTGCTTTGTTTCCTCATCTGTATTATTTGTCGTCCCTCAAAAATCATTTGGTTATTGACTTTCTTGTGTGGCCTGTGAGTTTTTGTTATTTTCTTTCAAGTTACGGTCGCTCTCTTTCTGATAGGGAAGCAACAAATGTAGCCGCTCTTCTTTCTTTACTCGAAGGTCACACTTTTAGGAGTGGGAGAAGGGACATCAAATTTTGGAGCCTCGATCCTTTGGAAGGGTTCTCGTGTAAATCTTTTTTTCATTGTTTTGCTAATCCTTCTCCCTTAAGAGTGTCGATCTTTATGGTGCTTTGGAGGATTAAGAACCCTAGGAATGTGAGGTTCTTTACCTGGCAAGTTCTACACAATCCTGCTAACACATTGGATCAGCTCGTGAGGACGATGCCTTCACTTGTCTTTTTGTTGTAGTCTTGGTCAAAAGGCAGAGGAAGACTTGAACCACATATTCTCTAGCACTATGAGTTTGCGAGTTGTGTCTGGGATTCTTTCCTCCAAATGTTTGGTATGATATATGCTCGTCATAGAGGTACCAATGCTATGATCGAGGACTTCCTTCTTTTTTTTTATTAAACAAAAACAGAATTTTTCATTGATATAATGAAAAGAGGCTATTGCTCAAAATACATAGAAACAAAATATCAATGAAAGCACGAGAACATAAAAGAGAGATGGGGGTCAACAGGTGCATTTGGGTATCCCAACTAGGTTGACACCCCCATAGCACCCTCATCATATCTCTGTATATGAATTCCAAAGAGACTTAAGTACATGATCACAAAGAAAAATAAATACATTCCAATTAAGACATAAATCCTGAAATGAGTACTCCGTATAAAGCTTGGATTGAGAACATGAAGAAGATACTAGGAGACGAGCTGAGCCAAAACTATTTGACCATTCAGTGGATTTTTCATGGAACACTCTCTGATTGAGTACGAACCAAATATCTGATCACAAAGCTTATGTTGCAGTGTTGCAATGCAATTGTTGAGAGAAGGGCTGGCTTTTATGGCTTATTGGGGTGGGTGTGATCTTATGGGTTTTATGGGGTGAGCGGAAAAGTAGGGGTGTTTAGGGGAGTGGAAAAAGAACATAGGGAGATTTGGTCCCTCATTCACTTTCATCTTTCCTTGTGGGTTTCGATTTCGAAGACCTTTTGTTACTACTCTATAGGCGTTATATCGCATAGTTAGAGGCCCTTTTTGTAAAGGGAGCTCCCTTCTTTTGTGGGTTTGTTTTTTTGTATATCCGTGTATTCTTTCATTTTTTAAAGTTGTTGTTTTCATTAAAATAAATAAACAAAATAAATAAAATAAATTCATCAATGAAAGAGGACCAATGAAATGGTACTTCTGTTGCTTACATCCTCAGGTGTCACAGCATCTTTCTTCAAAGAAATGCTTGCATTGCGCTTCTTTATTAAAATAATCTGTCCATTAGAATTTCTCTGCAGTATTATATATGATTTCAGTCTCGTTCATAATGAAAATAAACATGTAAGTAAACTTACAACATCGTAAAGAACAAATGAGGGCAGGCTGTTTATTCAAATAGAACTTATAATTATATTATACATACAAAAATGCTATGAACTAACCTGTTGA
Organism: Citrullus mucosospermus; assembly: GCA_030954485.1. Taxonomy (NCBI): domain Eukaryota; kingdom Viridiplantae; phylum Streptophyta; class Magnoliopsida; order Cucurbitales; family Cucurbitaceae; genus Citrullus; species Citrullus mucosospermus. Next base: position 7,664,546 of record CM062063.1, on the reverse strand, counting down.
AGAGCATATTCCTTCAGTTTCTTCCTAATTACAGTCTCAGACAGGTATGGAAACTGAGAAGGTAGTTCATCAACACGGATGTCAGGAATTCTTCGACGCTTTTCAGCAGCAAGGAATTCACGAAATATATACAAAGTTAGTCTATTCATCATAAAAGTTTGAAGAGACTTTGTTCCAGGAGAAAACACCTCCATCAGCGGCTCCTGCACAACATACCAATTATTAGAGTTGATGCTGACAGTTTGGTTGAGGATATTAAGAATCCATTTGGATTGATTTTTAAAGTGCTTAAGAAGTGTTTGTAAGTGGGAAAAAAATTAAAACGGTGTTTTAAGCACATAGAAAGTAAAATCCAAACAAACCCTAAATATTCATCTTCTTTAACTTCCACAAATGTATTGGAACAAAAAAGGAAAAATCAATAGGACAACTTATCCCCATCTATGTACCCTCCTTGTCAAGCTGCAAGTGAACATCTTCAACATTTATTTTTGGATAGTAGCTTCTCCTCACATGTTGGCAGAAATTATTTAATAATTTTCAGATTCAATGGGCATTCAGTTGCTGTTTCAAGGAGAATGTTCTCCAGGTTTTGGGAGGCCCTAAGTTAAAGACTCAAGCTTCCTTAATTCGGGCAAATGTGCTGAAGGCATTGCTAGCTGAAATTTGGTTCAAAAGGAACCAACGAGTCTTTCATGAAAAATCCTTATCGTGGAATAACCAATTTGAAGCTGCAAGGCTTAATGCATCTACATGGTGCTCCCTTTCCAATGCATTTTCAAGTTTTTCGGTGCAAGATATCTGTTAAATTGGAAAGCTTTCATCTTCCTACATTAGAGTCATCTTTTTATCTTGTTGGTTCATGATTTCAGTTTGTACTCTATTGTATCTTCTCATGTTGAGAATTGTCTAGCCTCTTTAAATAACTTCAATATTGGTATGTGAGGGTGCTTAAAATATGTCAAATCTAGTTGAGATATTTAGGTGTGTCTGTTGATCCCTTTGTCTTTTATTTTGTATGGATTATTATGTCTCTTTGTACTTTGAGCATTAGCCTCTTTTCATTATATCAATGAAAAGTATTGTTTCCTTTAATAATGATAATAATAGTAGTAGTAATAGTAATAGTAATAATAATAATAAATAAATAAAAAGTAAAAAAAGGACAATTTATTAGACTACATCTGGTATATTTTATTTTCAATCAGTTGACCTCATTTCCTAAATTCAAACCAATCAAATTTAGTATCCTGTCTACAAAAATTTGGAGATCTATAAAATAATTAACTTAGTCCACAACTAAACATTATATTTTTGGAGATTGAATAAAATAGTTAGCATCCATCGAGGCTCTACCATTTGGTCACAAAGTGGCTAGGAAAGAACCTTGCCTCAGATTTTCAACACAATCAAGGTTCAAGTCGACCTATTCATAACTCGGATGTCTCACATCCTCATAATAGTTTCAAAAAAACTTCAAAGTAATGTTACTGCTTGAGGAAAATGACTGCCAAACTTTGGCTCACCTCAAGTCTTCTTCCTAGTGTTTTCTTTCCAAGGAATTTTCAGGGTTTTCAATTTTTTTTTTTTTTAAATGGAAACAAAACTTTTTCATTGAATTAATGATATGAGTCTAATGCTCATTCCAATGAAACAAACAAAGAAAAGAGAAAATACAACATAAAAAAAGAACAACAAGAACAAAATGAAAGATATAAAGGAGATCAATCCTTAATACAAAAACCAATAAACAAAAATTTCCAAATCTGTCCATCTTCCAGCAAGGTACAAAACTTGAGCCTTGAATGCCATAAAGCTTTGAAAGCAATGGAAACTTGAAAAGGATCTCAAAACCTGACTGCCATGCCCAACCAGAAACCAAGATAAAATCTCCAAGCAAACACTATAAGAGCAACCCCAGACCAAACAGAAAAGCTTTCCAAGAAATATATGCTACCCAAATGCATCAAAAGCCAAGCTTTTCCAGTAAGCTAAAGGTATAATTTAAAAACATGAGAAATCCACACAATTATTTCAATTCCTGGACAAGAACCACCAAACTATGCTTTAATTGAAGGAGATTGAGGAGGAATCACTTCCATCTGAAAACCACATTTTTCAATCAAAGCGAAAAACTTGGCAGGGAAAATATATATTCATAATATATATAGTGGTTGCCGGTTGGAATGTTTTCGTTGATCCCTTGTAATTTTGGTTTCTCTTTGTTTGTTTATTTTTTTCTTGTTTTGTTTCCTTGCATCTCTTTTTCTTTTCCCTGCATCCTTGAGTATTAGTCTCTTTTCATCCCATAATGAAAAGTTCCGTATCATTTTCTAAAACAGTCAAACTTGAGCATGTGACCTCAACAACATTTAATTTTTTTGCTTGCCCTTGAACCATTGGGGTAAGATAACTCGTAAAATGGATATTATAAATAATAAATTTAAACTATGACAATGAATTATTAGTTAGAAGGAGGAAGTTGGTAATTTTCTCACATCTGACCACATTGTCTTCTGACCATTTTAGCATGTAAGCTTCTATCAACATAATACAAGGAATCAAATTCAAGAAACAAAAGACCTCTAGAAGCCGTGATTTAGTACCTTGGGAGGACCATTGGGTGGGGGTTAAACCCCTCTCTTCAGCGTTTCCTAGATTATTCCATTTGTCCCCTATAAAAAATTGTTTCGTGTCGGATTTTCTGGTTTGGTCAAGGGACTCTTTCTCCTTCTCCTTTGATTTATGTCGGTCGTTGTACAATAAGGAAACGACGGAGGTGGCCTCCCTTCTTTCCTCGGTAGAAGGTTTTGACTTTAGGCTCAGGAGAAGGGATGTTCTGTCTGGAGCCCTAATCCTTTGGAGGGGTTCTCTTGTAAGTCATTCTTTAGAACTTTATTGGACCCTTCTCCCACTATCGAGTCGATCTTTGATGTTTTATGGAGGATTAAGATTCTTAAGAAAGTTACGTTCTCCTCCTAGCAAGTTTTGCTTGGCTGTGTGAATACGGTGGGTGGGATTTTGAGAAAGATGCCTCGTTAATGGGCCCTTTTTGTTGCATCCTTTGCCAGAGGGCGGAGGAAAACCTAGCTTGCCTTCTTTGGGAGTGCGAGTTCTCGCTCGAGATCCATTTGGAACAATTTTTGCAGGAGTTCGGTTTTTTGCTTGCTCGCCAAAGGGATGTGCGGTTGACGATCAGAGAGTTCCTCCTCCATTTGCCTTCAAAGAGAAAGGTTGTTTTCAATGGTTTGTGGGGGTGTGTGCTTTATTGTGGAACCTTTGGGAAAAAAGGAATAGTAGAGTGTTTAGGGGTGTGGAGAAGGACTATAGCGAGGTTTGGTCTTTGGTGAGGTTTCAAGTTTCTCTTTGGGTTTCAGTTTTGAAGGTTTTTTGTAATTATTCCCTAAGCTTTATTTTATTTAGTTGAAAATCCTTTCTTTAGGGGTTGCTTTTTTATGCCCTTGTATTCTTTCATATTTTTTTTTTCTCAATGAAAGAAGTTGGTTTCATCAAAAGAGAAAAAAAAAGTACCTTGGGACAATAATATACTTTCCACTAGTCCCCCAAAGACATTTACATAACAAATTACAACAAGTGGTTTCAAACCAAAAATCTAACAAACTCCAACTCAATCAAGTTTGTGTTATATTAAATTTACATTAGCTCTTATGAATTATTGTTTGTTACGTATAAAATTCAGCGATTTAGTTGCATGAGGATGAGACCCTTCTACTCGACTGTACATTATGTTAATGTACAATACAAAATTGAAAATATGGTTACGCTAAAACTAATTCCTAGAAAGTTCATCCTTTCTCAGTATTTGAATTAGTTAATGTGATCTAAATTGTGGGAAGTGTCATCCTTTCATTTATTGTTGGACCCTTCTCCAAAAATTGTCAGAAGTGGGATTTGAACTAGCGCCCTCTCACAAGGTCATCCCTTCTCAGTATTATAAATATCCAAAAACATTTAAGAGTCTATACCTATAATAATACAGCAAACAATCAAACCATTATCTATTATTAAAGTACAAATTCAACCAAATATTAGAGAGAAAGTCTGATAAAACTAAAACAAGAAAAAAGAATGCAGTCAATCAAATAAGCAAGTCCAATTAAATAAAACAAAAAAGAGAGAGAGAAACAAGAAACAAAATAAAACCAACCTGCTGGCCAACTGCAAAATTTTTGTCAATACGTCTCAGGGAAAGCTTCCCCTTTGCAGAACGGACCAATATATAATCAGTCATTGGCACCTTATGGGAAAATACAGGTGACCTGTACATGTTTGTTTCAAGAGATGCCTGTGTTGAACCACCTTTTAAATCCCCAAGATAAGGAGATTTATCTGAAGGTTCGAGGATAATGACATGTCCTAAACTATCCCCACCATTTCGCAACAGTGCACCAGTTTGATCATCGGGGGACGACTTTTGATAATAAGTGCACAGTCTTGCCCCCATTCCAATGTTGCCCAAAAGTAAAGGCCTTTCTTCACAATACCTAAAACCAAGATAACACACTTAGTTTAAAAAAAATTTAAGGAAACAAGACTTTTCATCAATAGAATGAAAAGAAACCAAGGCTCAAAGAACAATGAAACAAAAATAAAGCAAAATAAAGAAATTACATCCACTGCAGCCATATACAACCATTAAAGAACTCAGTAAAGAATCTGCATCCCACTGATCAAGAACCAAATCATGGACCAAATCGGCAAAAAATTAATTAAATTTTCATTCCTTTCAAAGGTCTTTCCAATGGAGAATGCTCACTAGCCCAATGACATCTCCAATGCACTAAGATTCAACACAATAATCTGGCAAAGACATCAAATCAAGCCGCAAAAAACTTCTTTCCATGAATTCACTCAGACCATGGGTATTATCTAGTCACGCACACACTACAAGGAGAAAGAATGACCTCCTTCAAGAGTTTCTATCACCGAAGACTTAACAAAGGACCATCCAATTAAAAGGCCTCCTGATTTACCAAAGTAGACAAAAGACCATCCAATTTCCTTCTAACTCCACAAGGATTTGATGAAACATAGGTCGACATTCTCCCATTATCTCTTGAATTAAATCTAAACCTGGATTATGATTCTAAAGAAATCTTTTCAAACAAGTTTTCTTGCATTGAATAGTAAATTTTACCGATAATGAGTATTCCCCTTTAAGAGTTTCTAAAACTGCCATCTTGCTTTCAACCCACATTACCAAAGGACCACCCAAATTCATTTGCACTCCACCTAGAATTGAGAAAATTAACGTCAAAATCCTCGCTTTTTGTCTCCTGAATTAAAACCAACTCGGGGTTCTGATTTTGAAAAAACTTTTTAAAGCAACAAACTTTGCTTTGTCTCCAAGACCTCAATTATCCATTAGATAGTTTTCATCCTTACAACTTTTAACCAATGCGGCACAAACTTCTTATATGAGCAAGACACTTAAGCAGAATTAACTTGACAAATGAGGCAACAATCAACATAGAAGAGCCCCAAAAAGAACATGGGATTCAAAGCATCAATATTCTACAAGAGAAAAACAACATTCGCTTACTCCATCAAAAAAACGCGTCCGTCTTTCACAGAAAGATCAGATTTCTTTTTGAATGCTCCAGGAGATCTCACAGATCTATTTTCACCACGCAAATTTTGTGCCCTTGGCATTATATATATTTTCGAACGAACGAGATGAAGTAAGGAATTCGGTTGCACGTTTTGGGCAGCCAAAGACTTTTCTCTTTCAAGCTCCTTCCCAGAATAAAATAATTTAATTATTTCAGAGGGCTTCATATCTGGCCAGGAGGGAAAAAAAGGTTATGAGTCCCATGACATAATTTAGCAATAAGGAAGAAAGAAAACAGGTGATCATACAGCACAGCACGTACATCACACAAATAGTAGAAAGGATAAACTAGTGAAAAATACCCAAAAAAAAAATTTTGATAACCTAGCTTCTTGGAAGCTTTGGCCATGATTGACGAAACAGTCTCCTCAGGATCAACAATATGTTTACTGCCTTTGCCTCCTAAACTCTTCAGAATAATCTTCATTGGTCCTTGAGTAGGTAACTTCTGTAGTTCTCTGACAGTCATCTCATTATCATGTGGATACCATAAAGCTTTAGGGCGATGAAAATTAGCTAGTTCTTTGCTGCAAAAAAGTAGACAAAAGCACATCAATGGAGTGGAAATTGCTTTCGATAAAATATAGTTATCATCCAAAAGAAAACAATGACAAATGTATATTGATACTCATTGATCAAATTTTGTGGTAGTTGTATGATACTTTTTGATCCCTCTGTTCTTGAGCATTCTTCCTCTATATCATATATCCTTTTCTTGGTTTTATATCCATACAGTACTCATAAGCCATTTTTCCTCTTTATCATATAGCTTTTTCTTGGTTCTATATCCATATATACTCATAACCAATACTAATCAAAAAAATAACAAATCAAATCAAATGGCGTCCATCATTGCAGAAAAACTAATGTATTGCAAGCTATAACTCAATCAAGTTGAGCTCGATACGTCTTCCAAAGATGTAAATAATACCAGAAAAATAGCTGATCTAATTAGAGCTGATGTCTCGACTGGATACATAAAGACAGATTTTTTTCCCTTCAAAATCACCCTTTTTCCTCTTTCAATATTTTTCATTAAATAATTAAGAGTGACTTTTCTTCTTAAAGTCCGGGACAAATAATTTTGATTTATGAGAAACTCTTCTTTTGTGTCAAGGTAATAGCTATAATAGCCATCAGACTCCCCATAAAGAGTAGAAGAATGGAACCTATTTTGGGACATACAATGCATTCTGGGTCAGAAGCTGATCCTATCTTAGCAGAACCCTTCTTTGAAGCACTTCCATAGTGCTCTTAGATTCTAATCAAAATAATGAACCAGGGTGCATAGAACCATCTCCTTTTTCCCTTTTTTTCCATTTTTTTGCCTTGAATCAATGCTTGTGTACACAAAGATGCATATCAATTTAACATCAAATATACAACATTAAGCATATTTGACAACAAGCACCATAAGCCCATTAGTCAATAATTGAATTTTTAAGATCGTGAATTATAAACATGGCGGCTACCAACTTAAGATACAGAACACGCTACAAAGTCTTCTAATACTAAATGTTGAAAGCCAAGTAATTGTCTCATGAGGTTAGTTGAAGCCTCTAGTAGTAGGCCCGTTATAAAAAGTAAAAATAATAAATAAATAACTAGTCTTACTTGCTCAACTTCAGCTTCATTGTCTGTAACATCATAGCGGGTTTTGAATGGAAAACTTTGATACCATGAACAGAGCGTTTCTTAGAATTTGATTTCAGTTGCTGGGATGCTTTTCTATTGGAGTAGTGTTTATCATTAGAAACAAATCGCCACCCACCTTGACCTCCACTGCCGGATATCTCAAAAGAATTTCCATTGACTGACATTGATGACCGTGTTAAAATCATAGCTCCAGAATGAAACTGAATATACTTAGATTCATTTTCATCTGAAATTTCAAAAAGCATGTGTTCATCTTCAAGATCAAATATAAATTTTGGTTTTTCAATAGGTTCATCTGTCTCCCATAGTACTTTGTCCAACCAAGAACCTTCCAGCATTCTTCTGTTCTTTGGAGAAAAATTGCTAAAGGATCTGACAGCATTACTTTGATGCTCATCTGGAATATTTTCCTTTATACCATCTGATTGGCAAGAATCGTCCACATCCTTCCAGGATTCTAATCTCAACATCTGAGGATGATAAATCATTTCTGGTGATACAGATTCTTCTGTTCCTGAAATTTTTCTTGAGCCGAAAGGCTCCAATAATGGAAAACCATGACAGTAAAGACTTTGTCCATCACCATTTGGTCCAATATGGTGTTCTGATCGAAGAATCTGAATAGAAACTTGTGGTTCCACATCACTGTTAGGTGAGGCTTCAATATCAGATCCAGATGCCTCAAAACTCCCAGCAGCATTCTTACTTGAGACTGGTGAATTGTCCCACAAAATTCTCTCTTCCCAATTTTGCTGATCTAGAGGGTAAAACTTTTGAAACAATAACGAATTTGATCCAATGGTAACATTTTCTGCAACGACTTGTTTCATGGGCTCTGCACCACAACAATGGTCTTTTTGTTGCCAGTCAACTCTCGAAGCCATTACATCAACCCCTTGCACAACACCAAATTTAGTATATTCTGGATCACCCACATCAAACATAGTGGTATCATCTTTAACAACATACGCCGGTTTCACATATGATACACCTCGACTGAAGCCATGTAAAAATGCCTCTTCGTCCTCTTCAACAATATCAGAAACATCTGCAGCCCTATACTTATCTGAAAAGATGGCGGAGAAAGAACAAGAAATAAAAAGCCATAAGCTCAAATAATAGAAATCCAGAAAAACAGTTGGTTGCTAGATTGTCAATGATGTAGCTCCTGGTTGTGTTTGAAACAATTACAGATCTTAACAGTTAACGAAAATAATCATGCCACTTTGAGACGAGATAAAAAAAGGACTTGAAATAGAGAGCCGCAACTAAGGTTTGTGGGGCATGCACCTCTACGAGTACAATATCTAGGGTCTCTCTTCTCCTTTTTCTTCAAACTATCATGAACACCAAAAATTTCAGAGAACTGTAAGATCGCCATCCCATTCTCCATGCACAATACAGGTAAGGGAGTATGAGACTTCTCATCCTGTAGCCGCTTCTGTACTTCAGGCGTCCCCTGTCAACAATCAGACGAGAGAACTGTAATGATGCTTTAGACATGATGGTATCAATGCAGAATCTAAAACAACCGGTTACCCTATGACTAAAAGTTTACATTACGACTACAAAGATTATGTTGCATAAAGAACGATCTAACCACAAGAATAACTTTAACCTTTAAAGTACTGGTTGAACAATTTAGATTTCTTAGGTACATTTACCACTGTTCTCTGTCACAGTGTACATCAGCCATCAGGTTAAGAAACAATAATTCAACGTAACACAAAAAATCAATAAAATTAGATTTCTTGTCGAAACAAAATAAGAAAAGAAGAAGAATAACACAACAAGATCCAATAACATTAAGAACTATGAGGAACAAACACAACAAGATCCAATAACATTAAGAACTATGAGGAACAAAATTCACCTTTAGCAAAATATCAGAAATGCAAAAATAAAATCGTTAACCAACCTCAAGCAAATCTTCTGCACCACTAGTTATAACTTCATTATTGAGGGGGGCAGATTGTAGATCATCAACTGCAAAAGATTTTTCTCCTTCAGAAACAATCTCAATGCATTCACCTTGCTCATCTGTAAGAACCATTGTAAAATTTGTCAAATATCACTTACTTACTGTTGGCAAAGAAGGAATCAAAGAAAGAAACTAGAACATTCATGAGAAAAGAAAAAGAAGTAATGGAAACATGATTTCTCCGATAAATGTAAGAAAAGAAAGAAATATTGGTCAAATATAAATAGCAGATAGTTCTTTTACCAAATATGATTAAAGGGTTTGCTATCATCTGATATGACTCAGAGAGTTAAATACAGAAGTTGCCATTATAATCAACTAGTACACAAGTCTAACATGTGTCTACAATGAGAGCCTGTTGATGTTGAATTGCGCTTCTTTATTAGCTGTTCCTGAATTGCACTCTCAACAGTATGGTGTCACTTGTAGCCTAGCTAGAAATTGAAAGAATAATTGCAAGATAAGAAGAGCACAAATACCTATCTTCTGACTTAAACGGACAACACAAAACATAACAATTTGGAGAAAAAACACAATAATGATTTCTGATCTGTAACTCTGAGAGCAAGAGTAGACAAAATGCAAGTCTCCACAAACGTAATTTATCTCAAATATATATCACACGCGAACCTTCATAAGCACAAAACAAGGCCACTACCCAACAAACATATAATGGCTAATATGGCACCGAAGTTATCACATACTATGCAACATTTTCAAATGCTTATTGTCAAGACCTTATCAAAATTTCATAACACTAATCTGCTAAACATGGATCTCTAAAGCCCTGAAGAACAGAACTAGAATGATTTAGAAGCTTATGGCAAATCAACCAAAATCATGCAACCATAAAAATCTACTGCAAATGCTATAACACCATTACTACTAGTTATTCAAGAAATAAAACATACGACCAACTTCATTATTCCAAATTGACTATATTTCAGAAAAGCTCACTGAAAAGCCATTTTACTCCCATGTGTATGTCATACGAAATTACTCTGTCATTAGAAACAAAGTTTAAGACAGAAATTAAATAAATAAATAAAACCGAAGAGTAAATACAGGCATCTTAAAGTGTAAACAAAGATCTAGTTTTTACAATTTATAATCCAATCTTGGAAAAATAAGTAAATGAGGAATGTACAGAAAAACTCTCAGCCAGCAAAAGCACAATGTATCAAACACGATGAATGTAAAAGTAAAACTATTGATTACAAATCAAAATCTATTTGGTAATATAAGAAAAATGAAAATATCCTGGAAACTCCATCATGACATCCGAAACAAACACAACAAGAAAACTTCTAGCTACATGGGATGCTTAATTAGTAGCAGGTGATATTATAGGGGTAACAATGCAGAGAATGATGACAAAAACCTGATGCATGGATGGTTTGAGCTTCAACGCTGCTATTAACAACATCATGCACCTTTTCAAAGTCCTCATCATAATCTTCATCATCAAATACAGAAGCAGTAGGCTCCAGCGTAGCCAAAGAAACTTCAGCAGAAAAATATTCCCTTTTTGGCAATAAGTGGTCTTCCTCTCCAGCAGCTTCAATCTCTGGACCGTCATACTCTTCATCAATATTTTCATAGTCAACGGCATCTTCAGCCTTTGCATCGTAATCTGAGAATACAAATACCCAGCAAACCCACCAGCCCAGTCAAAGAGAGACGGATGATAATGGCAATGAACAGATGAATTGTGTACATAACATTACCACCAACATAATATAAACCTATATGCTTGAACACTACACCCTATGGACGTGACCTAGTGTGAGCTGAGACTTCTATTTCCCCTTTTGTTCTACTCCTTAAGGTTTTTTTTTCTTGACAAAAAAACAGAACTTTTCATTAATGCTTGAAAAGCTAAAAGAGAGGATTTAATAGTTCTGTAACCCAATTTTGCAACTACTTATTAGGTAAGGGGCTTACTGTTATTAGTTTTTAAAAGGTATTGTTTAATTCTTGCATAAGAAACCCGAATGAACTAAACAAAAAAACATACGACACTCAGATGAAGCATCCAAGGTGGAACCTGTATACTTCTTTAGAGGCAAATTCGCTATGGCAAAGAATTATTATGAGCAAATACAAGCCCCACTCTTTTGAGTGGGCTTTGGTTAAGGGGGGAACTTGTGGTACTTTCAAGAACCTCTAGAAAGCAATTGCTTATGGTTTTAAACGTTCTTCTAGCATTGTAGTACTCCATTCTTAGACGTTTCTTCAAACTTCTTGCTAAGGGTTCCCTTGATTAAAAATGTGTTGTTTGGCAACAAGCACAACTCACAGAACTCCCTCTAATGGCAGCTAATATTGGCCCAGACGTTTACTCTGATACCAAATTTATGTATCCTAAGAATTACTAAGGAGTAATCTCCCGGAAACTCTAGAATCTTTATTAGAATGAAAGATATAAAAAATATATATATGAGAGAGATTCTAGAATTAAAAGCAAACTAAAACCCACAAGGAAACTCACAAGGAAATTAAATTTCAAATATGAAATTAAAAGGAATTAACCATATACCCACCGAATACTGAAAATTGACAAAAATATCCACCAATATGACTTAGAAAAACTGCACTCAAAGGAGAGATGTTGTAAACCTTCATTATCAGCCAAACAAAGAGGACGAATGGAAGGAAACAAGCAATGCGAAGGAAGCTTCCTTTGAATAGTGGATGAACAATTCAGCGAACCAAAAACCATTACCCAAATGTGAACATTTACTGGTTTAGGGCACATAAACTTCCACAAGGCTTTGTAAACAAACTTATCCACAGAAATGAAAGAAACCAAATGCTTGGAGAGAGAATTTATCAGAACTTTCCAAAAGAATTCGAACTCCAACTTCAAAAATCAGGTTGATTAGCCACCTTTTTACCAGATAAATAACTCAATAAATGCTGAAAATCAATAATTTCATCATCCTTCAGCAGATAAATAACTGAAAATTGCTGAAAAGACACATTCCGTGAAAGTGCAAGTTCATCCCAATGGTAAAAAACGAACCATTGGGCAAGGAAGCAATTATGATGAGGCAAGGAAAGCTGAAATTCAGAGGAGAGCCATCAATCCAAGAAACTTGCCAAAATGATATCCTGCTGCCAATACCAAGTTTAAACAAAGCAAAAGATTCAACTTGTGACCATGCTTTAGAAATGTTTATCCAAGGGCTGCAAAGACTCATACCAAAAGGAATGGCAATATTTTTGGGAGTATACTCCAGAAGCACATGGATACAAGTTATGTCTTGAAATAGAATACAATTCCAAAACAAGGAACGGTTAATAAAAATACTAAATAAATAGGTTAAAAAACAATTTTGGTTTTTGAACTTTTATGAAAGTAATCTCTCAACTTTGGTTTGTAACAATTAAGCCTCTAGACTATCTGAGAAACTGGTAGTTGTGCATTTAAAACATTTCAGGGACAAATGGTTCTGGAAAATTGACTCCAAAGAGAACTTCTCCACAAAATTGCTCTTACTTGACAATGCCAACAATCTGGATTCTTCCCAACACATAATGAAGCAATTTTGGAAGGGTCACTTAACCCAAGAAAATAATTTTTTCTATCTAACCCACAAAGCCATCAACTGATTCAAAAATTACAGGGCTGCCTACCCACATTTCTTTTTCACCTCAGTGCTGCCTGATCCACAAGTCAACCACAGAATCACAGATTTTGATATAATAATCATGATTTTGATATAAATAAAAAAGAAATGCAGTCTCATTTTTGCTTTGGAGAAAGGTAAGGCTATTACTAAAAGAGAAAGGTGGTACGTTTCACAGCTATTACTAAGCACATTGCCTCTTGCGAGTCTTCCCCAAATGCTACTCTCTACAAAAACATATGGAGAGGTCCTGTCCCAAAAGAGATTCGATTCTTTCTTTGGGAGGTCAGTCATAGTAGTATCAATACGGCTGATGTGCTTATCAAGAAAGCCCCTTGGATCGTGTCTGCCCCGAGTTGGTGTGTCCTTTGCCATAATTGTGCTGAATCCATTATGCACATTCTTGTGTTTTGCAAATTTGCTCAATCTTGTTGGACTCGAATCTTATCCTTCTTCAACTATCAACTGGTCTTCCCCAATGACCCCTCGTCCTATTGAATATGCTTCTCACTGGCCACCCATTAGGATGAGAAAGCTATTATGTGGTCCTTCATCATCAAAGCCTTCTTTTGGCTCATTTGGCTTGAAGAAAAAGCTTCGGATATCACTCCTTCTTTTGATCATCAATGTACACATCTCTTTCTTTGTGTAAATTCACTCCCCTTTTTTGTGATTTCAACCTCACATCTCTTATATCTCAATGGCATTGAGCATGATGTAGTCTCTCATGGCTCATTTTTCCCTTTTGTAATTTCATACAATCAATGAAATTGTGATTAATATTTCTCATCAAAAAAAAAGTGTACGTTTCATGGATACTGGAGTAACCATCGAGGAACCTACTACATAAGTATACCTTCACGCACCTACTACGTAACTATACCTATCATGCCTAATTAGTATGTCAACCTCTAACAATAAATATGCACTAAAGTAACACCTAAAATGATTATCCTGACTCCTATTTCTAAAAAAAAAAAAAGAAATAAACATCCTCCCAATATTAAGTAAGAAAGCCCTAAAACTTGAACAAAGTAGAAGTCATTGGTTTGTAGAATAGCTACAGCACCTGGACTAATAATGATCTATATTAAGTTGCTTTCATTGCTAAGCATGGAAAATGCACAGTTAACAAAATATTTTTAGTAAGCATTGTGAAAATGCATTTGAAGGTTAAGGTATCAAACATAAAAACAAAACTTGGAAGACTACTTGGTAATTTTTTCCATGAATACCACTTCACCTGGTTCAACAGCATCCGATCGTATTTTTGGTGATTTCGTTGACAACTGAAAAAATTGAAAAATTTTAGGCCTCAAAGAAAAAAGGTAGAACAATAAGAACCTATCGAACTCGGAAAGACACAGTAATCATATGTTATTAAAGAGAAATGAGACAGGTATACAAACACAAGAAGCTACTTATAAAGACCCCAAAAACAAATGAAACTATAATATTCAGAATCTTAAAAGACTTCTTACATCGATATCTGTCAAAGTTGGACCCAACTTATCAGCCAGTGCATCCAGATGTTCCTTAGCATCCTAAAACACAAGATTGTATCCTCAGCATCCATCATATGATATGATCAGAAATTAAGTGCCAGACAAATAAGATGAAAGGTCAAATTATTTAAAGAACTGTCGTTACAAATGCAACAAATTAAGGCTTTCTTCAGAATTTGCATACTGCAACAGCTTATATGTGGAAGATAACAAGTCTAATTGCAAAATCTATGGAGCCAAAACCAGTATTTCCATACAGCAGTCTTTTAATAGAATGAGTTCATAGCTTACATATTCCAGGCATATTGTCCTACAACAGTTCTAACTCTACAAATATGTCACAAGGAGCAATAATATTACCTCATCAAGATAATCGGCGTCGAGATCACCAGAATTATCAACATTCCCGAACATAAACCCCAAGAATCGATTGCCACCACCAGCATCCTCATAGTCATCATCATCTGCAGTCAAAATATCATAAATATATATGCATGGTTTTCTACTCATGATCAACAATAATACAGAATTTCTTGTTTTTGTTTCTAAAATGGATTTTGAAAATTGTTGAAGTTAATAACAAAAATACTTCGTTTTGTGCCCCAAGGCTACCTAATCCTTACCCTGTGCAGTCCAACAACTTGCTCAACACATCCTAGCCCTTCCCCTCATCCACCCCTTTCCATAACCATAAGATGTCTCTCAAAAGCTTCTCCAAAGTCTTACTAACCAACACAAGGTGAGGCGTTTCAAGATGTTTCCCACTACTGGATCCAAAACCTACATTGACTGACATCCTACATTAGGTTGAACCATGTCAAGTTCTTAAAGAAGTGAGACCTAGTCCTATGTGATTGAACTAACAAAAGATCTACACACTTCATACGCAATCAATATCTCACATCTGAAATTTGTTAAATGTTACCAGTGGTATGAATAATGGTTTCTACTCCAGTATGAGTACTTCCGTTGGAGGAGAGGGGAGGAGAGGGGAGGAGTCTGAAGTAGGTAACTCACGACTAATTTAATTACCATGAGATACTAATTACTTAGTATCAGTCAATATAATGTTTTATAATTACTATGGAAATTAGAATTAAGGAGATTGTTCACTATAAGTTCATTGTAATATAATTTGACTTCATTGTCATAGTAAGCCTATAAATAAGACAACCAAGGTATCGTATACCAGATGTATTTGAACAAATGTATAGAATACAGATTTGACATTAATGAAAATTCATGATTTCAGTTTGCTCCACCAACCTCACTCATGCCTAAGATGAAGAGAACAATAAGAAAGAAAAGATATTTAGACAATCAAACTGTAAGCTTCCTAAAATGAAAAGATAACAAATTCATCCAAACAAAGAGCCTGAAACTGGTTTAAATCAACTGGCTTACCTTCATCCCTTTCATCTGGGGAATCACCATATGTTTCGCCGCCCATCTAATACCCACTCCTCTTCTAACGGGAAAAAAAAAAAAAAAAAAAAAAAAAAAAAAGGACCATAATTACATGAACAACATATAACACCGTATGCTATGCTATGCTTCCTTTAAAAAAAATATCAAGTGAGCATGTAATTAGAATATTCATGAATTTACGAACTCGTCCCAATGTAGAAGAAAAAGAAAAAAGTTTTGAAAGAAGTAAGATAATGATAGGCCTCGAATGATTACACCTAGTGTAGGCGCAAGTATGTAAAGAGAATTAGAGAAATTAGTGTCGGGGGTGGGCAAGAACCGTAAATCGGCCCTGGCAGCAAGCGACGGAGAGATGAAGGGAGCTGCAGCAGAAGGCGGTGGCGTGGCGGTGGTGTGGCGGCGGAGGTTGCAGCAGAGAGGGAGAGAATAGAGAGAATGGGGGGAGGGGCTTGCCGGCGAGCAGTTGCGACTGCGGCGGAGAGGAACGCTGGGGAGAGAACAAAAAGAAAAGGAAGGAATAAATCGGAGATGGAAAATGGGGTGCCGGGGGGAAAGAAGGGGGAGGATTTTTTTTTTTTTTAATGGTTAAAAGACAAATTTGGTCTAAACATTTATTTTAATTTTTTAGTTTTACGCCGTAACAATTTAGTCTCTTAATTTTAATTTTTAAATATTTAATTTAAAGATGGCAACAAGTGCTATCTCCGTTTTATAGAAATTTTTATCCTAGTTCCTTCTTTATTATTGGTTTTGGGTAGTTGAGATCGAAAGTCTTGTTTCGGATTGATTTCAATCCAAAAAAACTCATTTGTATTTTTATTTTTAATTATTAAAATTGGTATTACATAGAATTTGACCATTGAATATTGTTATTGTTTTATTTATTTAGATGAATAATTAAAAAATATTTTAGTATTTTTTTATTATAAGTTTTATTAAAATTTACACTTATTATATCATAAAATGAAATTAGTTATTGTTTTATATTATGAAATGAAAATTAAAAAAATAATAATAATAAAATAGTAGCTGAAAGTGTGGGTGTGAAAGTAAAGATAAATTTAAAAAATTCAAGTGATGTTTTTAAATAGAGCAAAATAAGCCAAAATATTTACAAATATAATAAAATGTCATTGTATATATTTTCAAAATATTTACTATATTTGAAAATATTTTTAGCAACTATGTCATTTAAAATAATTACTCAAAAAATAATAAATAATAGTAGCCAAAGTTATTTAACTATTATATATGTATATTAAAATAAATAAATAAATATTCAAGGATGGGTGGGGAAAGCCCTCATTGTCCTTGACTAGAGATCGGTTTTGTGTCTTCGGTTTAACCGTCAAACTGAGGATTCTCCACCCCTATCGGGGCAAGTATGCGGGAATCTTTGTCAACCCTAAATTAATCTATAACTTTGACAAGTAACAATTTAGTCGTAATCATAAAAATTATTGTTAAAATTTAATGAAATTTCTTATCTACGTAGATTGATAACTTTATTAAGGACCAAATGTTTTATTTATGAACTACAAAAACTAAATCACCATTTTATAAAACTTTACACTTGATTTTGATAAAATTTCATATGATAGCTAACAAATTGTTAAAAAATTTAAAATATGGAGACTAAATTATTACAAATTAAGATTCAAGGAGTATAAAAGAAACATTTTTAATTATTTTTGGAAGAGTCTAGTATTTTTCATTTATATATAATGAATATAGCTATAATAATTAATGTAAGAAATGATAACAATAAGAAAAAAGGAATAACAAAAAGAAGCAACAAGATAACAAAGTAGAAACTAAAGTAGAATAGACTATAAAGCAAAATGGTTTTTATATATGCAATTTTGGACGTATGAGAAAACTCAATAGAAAGAGTCTAAAAATAAAATTGAAAAAATGGTCTCATCCCAAACAGGCATAAATTGGTAGGAAACAAGCTCATGTGAGAAGCCAACCAGTAGTGGGCAAGCAATTTGAGCAACCCAACCTGATTGGCTCATGGTCGAGGCCAACCAACTCCATTCCTTGAAGATTACGCTCTATAGGACTCTAGCTAGTGCCCCTATCAGCCCGGTCTAGCCCTTTGGAGGGTCGTTTCTACAAGGACCTAAGACGAACAAAAAAACAGGCCTAAGTGAGCCACAACAAAAAGTGGGCTAGGCCATTAGGCCAACCTCGGCCTTAAAGGCCAAATGAGGCTAACTTGCCCTTCTATCTTGTTCTTATCTTGTTCTCCTATATGGCCCAGTCTAACTCTCCAGAGTCTTGTTTTTAAAAGGACGAAGGGAACCCTAGTTTAACTCTACTATATGTAGGACATGATATTTTCACATGAAGTAAGTTCAGCTGCATCCTTAAAAGCTTTCATGTGCTGAAAACTAATTTAAGCATAGGGTGTTTGTGGCAAGGATTGATGTGTTTTAATTGTTTTATTGGCTGATCAATATTTATGTGATTTATAACCATCCAAGTTGCGTAAGATTCACCAATTAAATATGTATAATTCATCAAAACAATTAAGCTTAATAAGTGGGAGTGAATGTTACCCGATAATCTCACAATGCTTGTGTATTTTATTACATTTTCGTTCTTAGAAGTAGCTAATAGTCGATCTCATGATACTTGTATATCGTGTTTAATATAAAAATATTCCGTTACTTTTGTTTTAAGGGATTAAATAAATAATTAATATAAAATTATATTAAATAATACTAAATTTAATTTAAGAATACTACGTCAATTATTTTCTTACATTTAAGTAAGGGTTGTTTTCAAATATAACATAATGAGTAAAACCATTTACAAATATAGAAAAATATTTCACTGTCTATGGAGTGAAATTTTTATATATTTGTGAACAGTTTGATACTTTTTCTATTTATAATAATTATTTAATTTTGATTTGTATATACAAAATTGGTAAATCAAATATAATCATTTAATTTATGGATATTATCTACATATTAAAACAGTGATATTAATTATCTCAAGCATTTAAATCTAGACATGTATATCTAAGATATTACTATCCAAATGGATGAAGCAAGTATGAGGGTAAAAAGGTAATTTAGTTTTCATTTGTTTCAACAAGGTACTTCCTTGTTTGAGCATATAATTTCGACCAAAAAGTCGGGTTGAAGAAAATTTGGGCTTTTGGGCTTACCGGGACATTTAGTGGGTTGAAACAGTATGGGGCAACTTTACTTAACAAATGACTATATTTAATTTTATTAACCATTTTGGAAAAAAAAAAAAAAACAAAACTTTTTTTTATTATTAAAAAATAGATAAATTTTAATTTTAAACTAAATCTACAAAAATTTAATTGATTAAACTTGCCCTTATCCAAAATTAAAGAATTACACCAATTCACTCCCTAAAACAAGGGAATATTAAATAAAAACAAAAAGGAAATCTATCTAAATTCTAAAGAATTAAAAAAAATTACAAACCTACATAATCTACCTCTACACTATATATAAAAGAAACCGTAAGAGAGAATTTTTTACATATATCTTTTGTACTTACATTTCTATAAATTCTTATATTGGCTTTCGTTGAGTGGATGCGATTTTTCGAGTGTAGGTGTACGTTCGTTTGAAAGACAACATAAGTGACCTTTCCAATTTTTCGTTTACAAAATAAATTTAATATATTTCATAATTAAAGTTTTAGGTCGAATATGTGTAATTAAGGTTGACGAGACGTGGCTCTTCAAGATGAAGCGTGACTCTTCCATAATATTATTAGTCAAGAAACATGTGAATGGACATAACAAGACCAAAGACAAAAGAGAAAAAAAGTGTCAACAAAAAATTGAATCTGAGTCTCGTTTTAACAATATTTCGTTAGTTTTTCATTTTACCCATTATGCAAAATGAGAATGTGTATGTAGTCATTTCTCTCAATTTCCTAAATAGTATCCTAGATGGCAATGCTACTAGGGCCAACCGGAGAAATAACTACATTTAAATAGTAGTGTTGGAAAAATTACTAAAATAATGTTTTCTTGCAAAATTGACTAAATGCACAGTTTAGTAGAAATAAATAGTTATACTATGATGAAAATACCCTCGATTTAGATTTTACAATTTTTTTCCAACTACTTCAATGTCTATAGATAAGGGGGATGGATAAAAGAAATCCAACAAATATAAATAAAAATTGTAGAGGTCAAACATGAATAAAAATACAATTGCTAATTTTACTCAACTACTCTAGTTGTCAAAATGTGTCCGCATAATTTTTAAAATAATTTTTGGAGCCAAACTCACATACTCAAAGCTTATTTTAAGGAATCATTGTTATGGTGTGTGACGCAGATTATTAAAATCTAAAAGCAACCTCATGGTTAAGTGTAGCCAATTATTCCGGCCTTCTATAAAACCAACAATACCAAAATAATGATGAGTTGTATGCAAATTTGAAGCGTGATATAACAACAACCTTGAATAACTTTGTAAAATATGCAAAACCCTCAATTGTTAGTCCATGTAAAGTATTTAAACCCCATTATCAATGGTTAATCCTTCCGAAGTATTTAAGCCCTATTTTCTATATCAACCCTCTATGTAGTGTAAGTCCTTCGAGAGAAAAATGTTGTAAATATAATTATCTATATGGTATATAAGCAATTTAAAAACACAAACTAAACAAATATATATTCCTATCTTTCACAACAAATTTGGCGACAATAGTGGAAATAAGAGCACAAGATAGTTTAGATAAACCCTTAGGACTAGGTACATCTACAAATGACATATAATGTATATATAAATGTATACCCTAACCTTTGTTACTGCATAATGTTAAATATGCCTATAACTATGTACACTTAATGGTCCATATAATATATATGTGAGTGTATACTCTAACTCATGCCCCTATGGAATCTTAGGCAATTAGCATTAAGGAAAAACGCAAAGCCTTAAAACCCTAAATATCGATTAAAAATCAGCACTGGCATGCTAAGTGTATTGAGGGAAAAATATCATACATCAATAGAAATGGTTACTTGCAACCAGTAAATGAAGATTTTGAAAATATTCCAATGCTTAAGTCATATACACTAAAAAAGAATTAGGTGTCTTCTTCTACATCTCTATGCACATTTAATTTATGTCTTTTGCAATTTCTCCCAAATGATCTTCGCCTACATCACGTTCTCACTCTACATATCTATCTAAACTATGTCCTTATCTCCACCTACATCTTTGATTAGAATTATAAAAATGAAAGTATGTCTTCATGATACTCCATTTAAGGATTGTGCGCGTGGTTTATCAATGATTGCAACTTAAGTTTTTGGATGAACTATGAATTCTGGAAATTGGGGCTTGAAGACATAGCTTTATTTTTTCGTTTAACTACAATTTGAAAAGAAATGTTTTATATATAAATCCTTAAAACTCCATTCCAATATTTTTGAGATTTTGGTGAAGGATGAAAAGTTGAAATTGAAAACGTTGAAAAGATATTTAATTTAATTAATATAAAAAGTAACTATTAGATTTAAAAATTATTAGACAAGTAAATCTAAGCGATGTATGAAAAGAATTATAATCTTATGATAATATTAAGATTGAAAATAATTAAACACAACTAAATTATAACTTTTAAATTTTAAAATGAGTAAATGTATTAACCTGTAAATTTGAGTGATATTTGAAAAAAAAAGTTATAATCTTATGGTTATCTTAGGATTAAAAATGGTTAAATGCAATTAAAAGATAGACAAATGATGAAGGGTGAGAGAAGAGAAGACATATCTTTGTTTTTAAGTAAAACGAGACAAAGGAAGAAGAATAGAGAATGAGAGATAAAACTAAGATTAGAATGACTTAAAATTCGAAAATATATATATATATATACATACTGCAATAATCATTGTTCTTGAGACATGAATAGTTTTTTTTTTTTTTTTTTTAAGAATAGCATAACTATTCATGTCTCAAGAACAATGATTATTGCAGTATTTTCAAACTTTGAAATTATTTTACGCTTGAAGAATTAGCTCACAAAATGGAACTAAATTGAAAGAGTTTTAGGAAAAAAGATAGATAATTGTTCTGATCCAGCTTCATATCCAAAAATCCACTTGTATTGTTTTGCTGTTCAACATTTCAGATGGATTGCATTGCTAATAATTTTCTTTATGATATTGCAATTGGGTATCTTTGCCTATAGGTGATGTGCATAGACTACAAGAAAGAAAAAAATAATAATAATAAATTATAGAAATACTCAAGGACAGGAACTTATCAAATCTTCCCAAGATCGATAAGGACAGGAACATGCTATGCGAAAATACAAATCAAAGATCACTAATCACAAAACTACACTTTATATGATTTACATAATTCATAAAAATGAAATCTTGGTAGATCTTGTTGTACGGATTCACTTCCCCGTGGTAATTACAAAACTGGATGGTAGTACAAACAAGATTAAATTTGTGAAAATATTCATCTCTTTCATTTTAACATGCAAAGTTTCTCAAATTCCCTTTTCTAATCCTCTCTCTTTCTTTCACAGTAAATCAGCAAGCACATATTCGAAATTAAAGAAGAAGAACAGAGGAAATCGAAGAATACACTTGGAATTATAGTGGTTCGGCTATGGAACCCTACATCCACATCCACTCTCAAGAACAGCCATAGATCAGCTTCATTCAAGGGATCAAGAAGAAATTTCATAGTACAATTATCAAGTACAAAAGTATTTATCTCTCTCTATCTTCCTTACTTGCTCTATTCTCTTGATTCTATTTTTTTTAAATTCAATTACAATAGCTTTGAAGGTAGAGTTAATTACAAAGTTTGTTTTAACAGAAAATAATTTATTTTCTGTTATTTTTGCATGTAGAATAAGACATGGGATGGTGTGGATCACAAAATAGATGAGTTTCTTTTTAATCTTGAGCTATGTTCTTTGAGAGGTAAGTTTAAATTTACATTTATTTTCAACAAATTGAAATTAACTTCTTTTGAAAATGCATTATCTAAGTAGTTACAGATAAAGACAAACAATAAGTTTATTACTAAACACAAACCTCAAACAAATAAAATATTAAATAAGTATATCGGTGCTAGACTTCTATCAGATCAGTGATAGACATTAATATACGTCTATCATTCTCTGTCATCCATCTGATAGATAGTGATAAAAATCTATCAATAAAATCGAAAATTTTGGGCTTTCAACTTTTTTTTTTTTTTTTTTTTTGCCTTCAATGGAATTTTGGACATTTTCTATGGGTTGAAGGTAAATTCTGCTATATTTACAATTAGTTTTAAGTTTTGTTATTTTTGCAATATTTTAGCCTCATATCGCTATCTATGCAAGAAACCCTTAATTATATAAAAAAAGATTATAGTTTTAATAATTTTGAACTTCCTACAACATGTAAAAAATTCTTTCCACTAATACTCTAACATTTTTATAAAAAAGTATTTTCGAAATATGGTAAAATGAACCGAAAATATTCTCAACATTATATAAAATAATTAGATATACCACAAACAACACACATATTACAAAATTAGTAGTGTGAAAAGTGCAACCTACTAAGTAAAAGAATCATTAATTTATGTTAATACAAGTAAGGTATAAGAATTTAAACTTGGGAAAATGAATACATAATGCTGATTTTATTAATATACATCTCAAAATTAACAGTTGGATTTAGTGACAAATCTTCCATAAGGAAATCCTAAAATAAATAGTACATGGTTTGACAATTTGACTTTTAAAAAATTAATCAATGAAACCCGAAATGTGATTGGTTGGTGAGGAAGTAAGGCGTGAAGGCGGGTGAGAATAATAAAATATTTCCCGTGGTTTATGGATGTTTCTTTCCGCCTCCGGCTTCTCCACACCGACCATCTAAATATTATATAAATTTCTCAAAACTTAAAACTATTATTTAATATTTGTTATTCTTTTGGCTAAATTACCAATTTGGTTAATAAAAATCATTCGTACCGTTTTACACACCCATATTTTACACGTTTTCTATTTATTTATTATTTTGTAATAATAAGCAAGCTTTATTCATTCGACTTATTTAAATTAGCTGATTTTAATAGAGTAAACAATGGGAGGTTAAAAGATGATTTAAGGAAGACTTGTGAGAGTTAATCAAATCACTTACACCAATTAAAACATGTAAAAGTTGTAAGAATTAAGTTGAAACTAGATCTACAATATAAATATCTATATATATTTTAATAATATGTGGATTGAAAAGAACCGAACCTCTAACCTTGAGATTAATAGTACAAATTTTATGCTAATTGAGCTATGCTCATTTTGACATTAGATCTACAAACTTAAGCTTAGGTCAATTGGTGAAGATATTATACTCTTGTTTAAAAAGGTATAAGAAGTTCCAATCACAAAGAACAAATTCATAATATAGCTAAAATAGATAGGCTAAGATATATACTATTGAGTATTGACCAAAATGTCAAAAGTTTGGAAAATTATTTATTAGTTAAACTATACTATTGTTTTACCTATAGGTTAACAAGTCATATTTTAATTAGAGGGTGGGGTGTTTGACCCATTGATTTATGAGTCGATGTCAAATAACGCAATTTCAATAGTGTTGAAGTTCACACGTTTATCAAAGAACTCTATTTTCCTCTCTTTCTTTATTTTGCACATTTATCGAAAAATTTCATCTTACAATTCTACACTCCAAAGATATATTTCTTATTTTCAATATACAAAACTCAACTCAGCGCTCCAAATTTTTTTTTTTAAAAAAAATATTTAAATTTCATTTTCGTCTGTGGTTGAACTCAATAAATAAATATTGTAAAAAAAGCTGAAAAAATAAATATTTTGATAACTACACACGTAATGAAAAAAAAGAGGCAAATGTACACACTCAATTTATATTATTACTTTTTGCTTATAGTTAAAACAAACCAAAAGACAGGCTCATATTCCCTTGTTAACGTACTGAGGGGCATGCGGATCCTTTTATTTGATGAGTGCTGGTGATGAATATCTAGAAATTAATACTGGGAATCAACTTGATATCATAATAAATATTAAAAACCAAACATTTTGGGACTTTAAAAAAAAAAAAAAAAAGAAATCAATAAATTTAAAATTTAAAATGCAGCATATATGTATGATATTTTCATAAAATAGGATGGTGTATTTTGGATTTTGTTGATGCACAAGATCTGGTAAAGCAGATCCACGATAATTTGGTAATAGTTGAACACTGGTCAGTTTTATAAGATGAGATCTCACATTGGTGTAGTCATACGCCAAATTACAGTCTCCAATGCCTAAGTTAGCCTTGTTAGTCTTGGAGAAAAGTAATATCGAGTTAAGCAAGAGTAGTATATTGCATATAAATGAGGTATGGGCACCCATATCTATCTGATTTTTCCAAACTGCACGATAAGTCAATTGAACTTAATGGGAAGGTTGCGTCTCGATTCACAATGTCCATCAAAACAACTAACAAATTAAACACTACCTTTGATAAAACTAAAATACACTTAATTGTTGAAATAACATAGAAATTAAAAGAATGCAATAAAAAACCACAACTCACGAGAAAGCACTATGCCAAAAATTGTTATAATCACACAGAATAATTCTCTCTTAATCTCAATTACAAAAGCAATCTCTCAAAACTTTTGACACATTAAACTTAAAGTATTTCTAATTGGAACTACTTGAAACCAAAGACATAGACTGCTTTTATAGTAGTAGTAGTCATCATTTTCTTCAATTTTTTCAATGTGGGGTAAATTACATTTCTAATATTATATCAAAATCCAACATTAACTTAGTATACTCTTAAACCCTTTGAACCTAATTTTTTTTTTCTTTTTGGTTTTTTTTTTTTTACCAAACTAATTCAATCATGTTTAAAAGAATTTTGGGACCTTTAGCTCCAAATTTAGCAAGTGAAACACCCAATTAGAGGATTTTTTTTATTTCTTTTGTGAAGTGTACTACATTTTAAAATCTTCAATGAGCCACTCGTCTTTGCTCAATTTAGTCAAACTTTGTTCAACTCAACCTAGAAAACCAAAAGTATGCCCAAGTAATTAATTAAAATCAAGAGAAAACAATTTTTATCTTTCAAAGAATTTATAAGATGAAATTAAAGAAATTTTATCACGAAGCGGTAGAAGATTTGAATGTACACAATGGATAAATGTTGGAAGTAAATTTTCAAATCCAAATATGTATGAGTTAAGTACTATAATATTAATTAAATGATTATTATATTAAACTTGAATATAGCTACCAATTATCAAGTGTCATTTTTCTTGCAAAAGGAACCTAGAATAGAGATGTTTGGTCTAAGGAGTGAGGAAGTGGAGAGACCTTGTGACTCCACTCTTTATTTGGTCCTAGGAGTTCATGAGTCAACGCCTAAAAAACTATCAATAAATTCACATATTTCATAATTTCACTCTTTGTCCCAAACACCTAATAAATTCTAATATATATATATATATATATATAATCCACAAACAAGTTTTGAGTTGATTGGGAATTAATAGTTTGTACGCTAATCTTCGAAAATACATCAATGGAAGAGAGAGAAAAATGAAGAAGAAGTTAGCAGTTGGATAGAAAATAGAAGGAAAATGAAGAAGAGAGAAAAAATGGAAAATAAAGAGGAAGGAGGTGCAAGACATTTAGGGCTTTGAAGTAAATCCATTCTAGGCGCTTCTCTATCCCCATTTCCTTCTCCATCGGACATGGACTCTATGATAAGTCCTTCCAATGATGTTTGTACGAGATTTTTAAAGAAACTTATTTCGTGGGAGTTCATCTTGTATTTATGTTGATTTATATAAATGTGATTCAATCTCTAATACTTAATTCTCTAATTCTCTGTTGAATGGGTACATTTAATTTGAGGAAATTAGGGGTGAGCATCGATTGAGTGGGGTCGGTTTTTAGTGAAAATCAACGCGAAAATTCAGTTTAAAAATTTGTGAATTGCACTCTCAAAATATTATTGCTTAAACCGATTGGTAGGTCGGTTTCGGTTTTAACCGATTTTTTTTAATATATATTTTTTTATTTTAAAGAAAGCTGGTTGGAATTTAAGTAAGATTTTAAAAAATCGTTTATTGATATAAATATATTATACAATAATAGTATAATAAAATATTTTAAAGTATATTAATTTTATAATATTATAATATTATTTATAATAAAAGTATATTAAATTATTAATAAATGTTATAATATTTTATAATACGGTTGGGTCGGTTCAGTTCGGTCTAGTTTTCGGTCGGGTCGATTCATTTTTTTTCCCCTGAAAATCGACCTGATTGTTTTTTTAGAAAAACCAGCCTCCAACCCTCGGTTTGGCCGGTTTTGGTCATCTAGCTCAATTTTTCGGCCATCCCTACTTACCCCTAAAGGAAACGAAACATGTTGATGTTCTTGAAGTTAAAGTCTTGGGAGATTGTTTGTATTCCAAATAACTTTAGTTTTCAAGTGTGATTCAACTTAAGGAGTTAGGAAGTTGTCTGATTGTGGGAAGAATTCTCTTTAAGGTCGATCATCTCTCGAATTTTAAATTTCTGAACCTCTGATTTAAGGGAACGAAGCACGTGGATGTTCTTGAAGTTGAAGTCTTGGAAGAATGTTTGTATCTTCCAACAATGGTTTAGTCTTCAGGAGTTTAGTGTTCTAATTGTTAGTAGATTTCTCTCTAAACACTTTGAAGTAGATAATATTCTCACGTGGGCTTTGTGGGTTTGGGCTTGGTTAGTCTAGGGACCTGACCTTTAGACCCAACTAATTGGATTTTGGTTTGGTTGGCCATTGGGCCAAATTAAACTTATTTTTGGGCTAAATTGGATTTGAGCCCAAAGATTAATATCAAATTGGGATAAATTTTATCCAATCCAATAACCACGACAAAAATACGTGATATCATCGAAATTCACCAACTTACATCTTCAGTTTCATAATTGGAATATATATATCCATGTTTACTAGATTAATTTAATAAGTCTTTACATATTTAACTATTTTTTTAAATACACAATCTATTAGACAAAATAAAATACATCCATGTTTATTTGATTAATTAATTTGAAAACATGTTGAATACATCGAAGATATAAATAAATAAATAAATATATTCTAACATGTTTATCAATTTTTGTCCTCAATATATTCAACATCGAATAGATTGTGTATTTAAAAAAAATTAAATAGTTAAAGACTTATTAAATATAAAATTGAAAGTTGAATAACTTATTAAACTCAAAATTAAAAGTTAAAGTTAAACACTTTTAAAATTAAAAATTTATTTAATACAAATTAAAAGATGCAGGGCTAAACTTATATTTTAACTTCAAATTTTTGCCTGTCATGTAGATATTGGTTAAAAATGAAAATAAACTTTTTTCTCCAAAGATAAAAACACCCATATCTACTACTATTTATTTATTTATTTATTTATTTTACTATGATAGAGTGTTAATTGCACAATTTTACTCGTACTAGAAAAGTATTATCATGTACATCTAATACAATAGGAAAGTTAGTATTTTGGGAGATTTATTCATTATTTATATCAATGTCTTATGCATTAGTTTTTTTTTAGATAATTGTTTTAAATGACAAAATTATTGAAAATATTTTTAAATAAAACTAAATATAATTGTCTATTAGTGATTAACGCGGATAGATGATTAATGATAGACATTAATAGATGATAGTAGTCTATGATAGATCGTAGTATTTGACTATATTATAAATATTTTGACTCAATTTACTATATTTAAAAATGATAGGAAGAATACACATCAACGAAACAAAAGAGGAATCTATATAAAAGATCTTATCTTCTACACAGCTAGTAAAATAATGGGTAATACATTAATTAAAGTAAACAAACTCTTGATTGACTTTTGGTTTCTGTCATTACTTCCTCGACTACTTTACATATTTTCTAATGATTAAAAATATTAAAATAAAATAAGGAAAACCAGCATCATTGTGATCATAAAACTAATGGAGAGAATCTATAAACACTAAAGCTAAACTTAACTTTTTTTTTTTTTTTTTTTTTTTGTTAATGTATTTTGTGTAAAGCTAGCTATAAAAAATCATGGGACAGACAAAACTAGAAGGGATTACATTTAAATAAATAAATAAATAAGAGAAGAAGAAATTTTATAAGTTTAGGACATGTAGGGACAAAACCTAGTTTCACTTCCACTAACAAGTTAAAATATAATACAATTAATGTAATATAATCCATTTTGTTTTTGTTTATATAAATATTGGACAAGCCATTTTCATTAGTTGTAATGCACTTGCCTCTTCAATTTGTCCTTCCTATGGTACTTATGTACATATAATTCAATGATTGATGTCCAAATTCCAATCTGATAGCTGTAATTTGTTATTTGATAAGTACTCAAAATGTATAATAATCAAACATTGAAATATTAAGTATTGTGATTTAGGAAGCAATCCAATTAATTATTGAATTAACTAATCAATAAGATCAGAAGAAAATTGCTTACACCACATTTTAAGTTTTGTTTTATGAAAGATGAAGTATTTTTTTTTTAGATCTTTGGGAATTCTAATCAATTGTAAAAATGACCAATTGGTATAGAGAAATCTAACTTTAATTGAGTGCAAAAAGAAAGGAAGAATGATTGTCATTATCGATTTTAAAATCACGTTATATCTTAAAATAATATCTATTGTTATATAATTTGATGTTAAACCATTAAAATAGTTCTTTTTTATTTGTGTGGGTTCGACTGCTAATTCTAAAATATTTTTATAATTATACTATATCCTAAAATAATATGTATATTCACACATAATTTTACGTTAGACAATTTAATATTGTTATTTTTTCGTTCCACAAATGTAAATGTAGAGTTTTATATCCTTAAAATGTAAGGAGTGTTTATCAATTGAACTAGGTTTAAACTGATTTTTTTTTTTCTAACAACCCCATGACCTAAATGAATGTCACTCCTTCAATATAAAATATATACTCTATGAAGCATGATATGTTAAAATAAAATGAACATATCATATTTTATTATTTTATTTTTTTATTTTTTTTTAAAACAATATGTGTATGTGTAGATGTACACCCATTTTACAACAATTGGAGTAACAAGAGTAGAAAGTCAAACTTGAAAGGAAGAAGTACAACTCACTTATCAGTGTGTTATATGTGTTAGGACAATGATCCTCCACATATCTTCAAAATGATATGATATTGCTCACTTTGGCAAAAAATTTCATGACTTGGCTTTTGGTTCACCGCAAAAGATTTCATACTAATGAAGAT
The DNA here is from genome assembly GCA_030954485.1 of Citrullus mucosospermus. NCBI lineage: Eukaryota > Viridiplantae > Streptophyta > Magnoliopsida > Cucurbitales > Cucurbitaceae > Citrullus > Citrullus mucosospermus. The sequence continues at coordinate 7,634,362 of CM062063.1, read as the reverse complement.
AAATTTTACTCACTTATATATATCCATAATCATCACCTTATCTAGCCAATGTGAGACTTTGGTCGCATTCTCAACAATCATCTCCTTGATTAAAGGAATATTGGACCTCCCCTCAAATAGTCATCTAATCATCTACTAATTCATATATGAGCTAATTTTTTTTCACCGCAGTACTATTGTCTATCTGATGAGTTCAACTATAAATCATACCATGACTACTTTTGAAACATCACTACATATATATCTTTTATTCGACATTTGAAGATTTTATCAACTATGCATGACTAAGTAAGGGGTTATCAAAATAAATAATAATGAAACATTGAAATATAAAAGTATTGTAATTTAAGAAGCAATCCAACTAATTATTGAATTAAATAATCAATTAGAGAAGAAAATTGCTTACAGAACCTTTTAAGTTTTGTCTTCCGAAAGATGAAATATTTCTTTGGTGTTGGGAATTCTAATTGATTGCAACAATGATCTAAGAAATCTAAGCTTTAATTGAGTGCAAAAAAGAAAGGAAGGATGATTGTCATTATACTTAAACTAAAAATAATATTTAAAGTGAAGAATTCAACTTATTATTTAGGAAGCCAATTTTATACCATGTCCATCAATATTTGCACTCAGCCAACAACTTTCGACAGCGACCTTTGTCGACCAATTCCGACGACCACTTTCGACAACCAACTTTGGTAACCACTGTCTACTACCAACTCCAACAACATCCAACTACCATTATTGATAGTCAACCTCGACGAACCCCGACGATAGTCACTCCACCAACTCTGAGAATCATTATTTTAAATTATGCATGACTATTACAAATTTGGGTTTTGTTGACGCTCGTGACATAAAATAGTCAATAAAACTTTAATTTAAAGCTTAAAAATAATTATTAAATTCAAAAAATATATAAAACATCAATAAATATTTATATTTGAGTTGATATCCAAAACTATCAATAAAGACACCTTTGTTGACACAAAAATACTAAGTTTCATCAAAATATCGAATTCTCTATTTTTTACTAGTTTATAATATTATGATTAGTTCATGTAAATGTAGAGTTCTATACTTTCATCTAATTATAATTAAAAATAAATGTAACAAGCGTCTTATCTATTTTACTATGTTTTAAATTGATACATTTTATTTATAATTGTTTTAACAACCTGATGACCTAGATGAATGCCATGTCATTCCCTTCAATGTCAAAACATATACTGTATGAAGCATGATATGTTAAAATAAAATGTAATTATATATCATTTTTTTAAAAATTGTGTGTATATATGTATTTAACAACAAATGAGAAGTACGAAAATTAAAAAATCAAACTTGAAATTGGAATTAGAAGTACAAGTCACCTAGGACAATGACCCTCCACATATCTTCAAAATGATATGATATTGTCTACTTTGGGAATAAATTAAACCCTCATAACTTGGCGCTTTTGGTTTCACTCTAAAAGGCCGTATACTAATAGATAAACTGTTCTCACTTATACATTCATGGTCAATAACCCTTTATAGCCAATGTGGTTGCATTCTCACAACAATCCTCCCCTCAAAATAAGGAACATTGAATCTCCCGCTCAAATAGTCATCTATCCATCTACTAACTCTTCACCAGAGCAAATTGCCTATCTGATAGCCTTCAACCACACAAAAGCACACATGATTACTTCTAAGGTTCCACAAGACACTCGAAGATTTTACCAACATGTATGGTGAAATTAGAAACATGACTATTATACCACTTGTTAGAACAACACGACCCTCCACATATCTTTACAATAGTATAATATTATCCACTTTAGACATAAATTTTCATGATTTTGTCTTTGATTTCACTCAAAAAGCCTTATACTAATGGTAATAGTTTTTCTCACTTATATTTTTACACTTATATTTTTAATGATCACTTCTTTATCTAATATCTGATTAATGTGAAACCTCAGTCACATTTGGATGCTATATATAATTTTTAAACTGGAGGAACTCACTATTATTATACTGCACAAAGCACCACAAAGATTTAGTTTTAATTAACTACACTTCTTTTTTTTTTTTTCTTTTTTTTTTTTTCTGTTTTTGGCCTATAATAATTAATAGAAAATATATATTCTTTTATTTATGTATATGATCTAAGTCATTATAGAGGCAGACGAAAAGTTTGTATCGAGATATTTATTGATGTTGTGTTTAAATCTGTCTTTCTTTTTTTATTTTTTATCTAAACTTTTAGATGTTTCATTTAAATTTCTAGTTTAATATCCTAACTTTTAGATATTCTATTTAAATTAAAACTTTCTTATTAAAAAAAATTTAAGATTAAATTTTAATATTCAAGGATTTGAAGCAAATTTTGTGGATTAAAATAGAATAAGAGTTGACAAACAAACAAGAGTAAAAATTAAAATAATATTCTCAATAAAAAAAGGTTAGGGGTTGAATCTTCTCAAGGTAAATAAATTTTCTGTAAGAAAATGTTGCCAATTAGTGCATAATATCTTTAATTATTTTGAATATTGAATAAACATTATAAAAATCCTTCAAATCTCAACTTTAGGCTTTGTATGTGTTGGAAGTTAAATGGGTTTGAATGGAAATTGAAAAAGTCTTTTTGGTTCCAAATTCTTGTTGAGTGGAAAATCGAGTGATGAATCTTTGAAATGATAATATTAGTAAGTCTTAATTTACTAATGTTAGGTTGTTGTGTATTGATATTTCTTTAAGTGTTCTGTTGTGTTTTACAAAAGGTGTGATGTCCCTTCGGCCTTCAGTTTGTCTCATGGGGTTGCTGTTATCCGCTCGCGGTTGTTTCCTGGTTGGTTTGTTTATTAGGATTCTATAAAAGTGTTTCTTTGCAGTCTATTTGTTTCCTTATTTCACCTTTTTGCTTTGGGAATTATTTACGAAAGCACTTGTTTCCATTTTTGGCTTCTGGCTGTTTTGGAATGTGACATTGAAACAGAGGTCGAGGTTTTAGGGTTAGCCGTTCTAAAAAGAAGATCACGTTGTTTTGTTTTTGCTCGAAGCACATGAGGTAATAGATTATAGCCCTGTTGTTTGATCTTGATGCATTCTTGAAGATCTTGTTCAAAACAATGCAGAGATATAATCACTTATGGACAGCATAGGTTGCGTCGAGTGAAGTAACATTCATAATTTGAGTTTAGAAAGATAAATACTAAAGAGGGAGACTTCTACCTAGAAGGAGCCTATGTACATTAAGAACATTATGCTTAGGGGGAGTCTAAGTCTCACTATGAGGAAGTTTCGACTTAATGAAGAGTCTATAAGTAGTTCTTGCATTGAATTTGGCTTTTCGAGTATCACTGTAATTGTCTCATATTTACAAATAAATACATTGTTGTAATTGCTAAACTGATTTTGTTCTCTTTTGAGTTTCGGGTTTTACTTTGGTTGTTATTTACATTGAGTGTAACTAGTCTTATCGTGTGTTAGATAACCATTTGTTTTAACTATACTATGATTGAATTGACAATTGAAACTGATTTATATTTTTTATTTTACTTTATTTTATTTTTGTCTAAAAAAGAATAAGACAACACCTAGACCAAATAGAACAGAAGTAACTTAAAATGTGAAACTATGTTGGCATAAGTACACAACATATACATACAAACTTATTAAGTTAGCAATAAATAAGTAAATATTTTAATAATGGTAGAGACATATCAGGATGGCACATAATGTTGGGGTTTGGAATCAATTACTTTTTAAAATTTGGCTTTATACATGTAACTTAATATATATTATACTTCCATCTCTCTCTCTGTCTAAATCACAACTTAATTTATGTGTAGAAAATAAATATCATATACATGGTTTTGTTTTTTTTACTCCAAGGCTTATCTGCAAGAATCTGCATTAGGATTTTAAAGACAGACAACAGAAGGAAAAAAAAAAAAAAAAAAAAAAAGGAGGAGGGGGAAGCTAATAGATATTTTTTATGGATATATACTCAACAATATTTCTATAAATTGAAGGGTCTACATCAATATTAGAAGTCAAGGGATACTTTTAATGTACTGTATTAAAGTTAATAAAATATGAAAATTATTGTTAATAAAGATAATATTATCAACGTTAATATAAATATTATCAACAATTAGATCTATAATATATTGAGAAAGTTAAGAAAGATGTTTGTTTATTATTATTTTTTTAAATACAATTTTTGGGTTTCAATGATTCTATTTCTACCTTTAAAATTATCAACTAACAGTTTAACATTAGGTTTGCATCGTGACATTAGGATTTTCATAATTAAATATTATTTTTCTCTAAGACGAGGAATGATCAAAAGTTCTCTCCAAGTTCATGAGATCTATGGTACCAAAGGGTTGATTGTGATGAGGAGATAGAAGATGGAAATCAATTATATAGAAATGGGTAAGAGATATACACGATCTCTTGTTTAAAAAAGTTATGTTGAAATAAACCTCAATTTTTTTCTTCTTGAGTATAATAATTGTAAGGATGATGATTGAATCTTCAGACTCCTAGGGAGGGAGTGTAACCAATACTATTGAGCTAAGCTAACTTTGATAAAGTAAACCTCATTTATTGTCATGAAAATAACCCTCACAAAAAGTAGTTGCGCACTTGTATAAGTGTCACGCAATCCAATTTTCTTATATGAAAGGTCATACAATTTCGAAACAGTGATTAGCACGAAAACAAATCTCAAAATCTGTAAAAGTAGATTGGCCTAGAGTTTAATTGATAGACTCATCATCATCATAGTCGATAAAAAGATGTAATTCGTGGTCTTTCTCAACTATGTAATCGAAATCAAATCGACGAGAATAGGAGTTGGGTGACTCATGCACCATGACATAGTGTATTGAGAACACATCACTGTATTTCGAAGTTAATTAGCCTAGAGTTCTCTGTATAATTTGTTAGGATCAATAATGAGATACAAGCCAGACCATTATATGAAGTTTTGGGCTCATAATCGACATCACTTCTATGTCCATATATCAAATGTCATATGTTGCTATTCTTTTAGGCTACATGTCTCGTGATTACAAGGCATAATCTTTGCAACAAATACTGTGTACTTCGGTCTTTTCCATATATATATACACATTAATCCTCATAAATTTGTCTGGATACAAGATATTTGGCAAAACAATTTGCAAGTTTTTTTTTTCCAAGGCGATTTATCTTTTCCAGAAGGGAGAAAGAATTTCGGTTGATGAGCAAAGCAAGCTTGGGGAGACATGAAGTTGGTTAGCAATAATCCTTCAAATCAAGGAGTGGAATACAAATAATTTGGGTTTTCCAATTCTCCTAACTTAACTCTTGTAAATTTTGTTAAAAAAAAAAAAAGAAAAAAAGTAATTGTGCCATAGATATCATTTTTTAAGGTTAAGTGTATAAAACATTATTAAAAAATTGTAAATATAGCAAAATTTATCCGTGAGTCCATATTAATAAACTCTGACAGAGCTAGAATTTAAATTTTACTTGCAACCAACCTTAAAAAAAAAAATCATAGATTTGATGTCATTTGTTGCAAAGAAGTAAAGAAGCGTGATTTAATTTTGAATGAATTACATTATTTTTAGGGTTTTGATACTAGATATTTGAAAAATAATTTGCAATTATTTATTTATTTATTATGTTGCTAAAAAACATAGATTTAGATTTGTTAATTATTTTATTTTATTTAGGTAGGTCTAGCATGAAAGATTTGGCTTGGTTGATTTTGTTTGTGGTGGAGATTTTGTTTAAATACTTTTGTATTAGTTAGCTTGTTTCCAGCAGAGATATATATGTCCATTTAAAAGTTTAATAAATTTATTCGTTTAGCTATTTTTGTAAGGAAAAAAAATAGGATTAACTATTTTTTTAAGGGATTTTTTGGCGGGCCAAGCTGAGTTCATATGCTTGAAGTTTATATGTATGTAGAGTTTATATACCTGTGTTTTGGTGTTTAGGACCTGAGTTCATATGTCGGGGGCATATGGTACAATTTTTTTTTTACATAAATAATCAGTTTTTGCGATGATTATTTTTGTTTGAAAATTTTGTTATTCAATAATTTTACACACACATATATATAAATTGCACTTTATTTTAATGTTTTTTTAAGCACACATGTATTGTTGGGAGTTTTGGAAAATGGAGTTTTGGGGTTTACTTTTGAATCATGTATTTTAAGTTTTTGTTTTTTAATTTTAATTTTAAGCCGTCATTTTACAAATTGTGCATGTGACAATTTTTATCAAAAGTGTTTTTACATACAAGTTTGTTTGATTTCTTACCTGATAAAAGCGATTTTATTAATGTTAAGTTACTATAAAGAACTACTATAAAATACTATTAGCTGATTAAAAAACTGAAAATTTAATGTTTTTTTACGGAACTTACGTACTTTTGTGTCAACAAATGTGTTTTCATTGACAATTTCGTGCGTCAACTTAAATATAAACATTTATTAATGTTTTATATGCACATTTAAATTTATAGTTATTTTTAAGCTTTAAATTAAGGTTTTATTGACGGTTTTATGTCACAAGCATCAACAAAATAAAAAAACTTATGTGTCAACATAACCCAAATTTGTAGTAGTCATAATTTAAAATAATGGTTGTTGAGGTTGGTGGAGTGGCCACCATCGGAGGTTGCTAGAGTTGGTTGTCAATAGTGGTGGTTGAATGTTTTTGGAGTTGGGTGCAGGCGATGGTTGCGGGAGTTGATTGTCGGAGGTGGTTGCTGGATCTGGCAGTGGAGGTGGTCGCCGAAAGTTGGTTGTTGAAGATGGTCGTCGGAAGTGGTTGCTGGATTTGGCCCTCGGAGATGGTTACTGGAGTTGAGCAACGAGGCATCAGTGGTGATGAAGGCTTAGTGCACTGTTGGTAGACATAGGATAAAATATCGATGACATATGAAGTTGGTCTCTTAAACAATGAGTTGAGTTCATATCTCAACTCATCTCATCTCATCTTCTCACCTCAAATACTCTCTAAATAATTTGGACATTAAATATAGTACAAGAATACATTGCCAACAAGATTGTATAAAATAATTGAAGAGATGTTTTCACTTTTCACAAGATTACAAGTGTAACGACCCCAAACCCTTGCGGTAAATTCCCCTAATCAATTAAATTAAGCCATTTTGCATAAAAAGTAAATTTTAATTATTCATATGCATTATTGTATTTACTTAAGTTAAATAGGAAAGTTCCAAAAATTTTATTTATGGTGGTTAGAGAATTAGATGTGGAGTTAAGGAAAATCTTAGATTTTTGTTAAAGAATAATTTATTCTTATTCTATTTTAGGGCAAATAGAATAAAAATAAATATTTGGTAGAGGTGGAGTGGAATAGAGTATATATTTTTACCTTAATTGGTTAAAAGAAAAATTGGGAAAATTAGGGTTTAAGGAGGGAGAGGGATTACCTCGTTTTCCGTGCAGTCAAAAAGAAAAAAAAAAAAAGAAAGAAAATAATTCTCTCTCTCTCCGCCGCATCTCTCCCCTTTCCTTTCCCTTTCACTGCCGCCGTCGCCGCCGCAGCCTCTCCTAGCCTCCCTCTGCCCCGACATCTCTCTCTCTCTCGCTCTCCTTCAGTTCCCATGAGTTCCCGGTGGTTTCACGCGAAGGGTGTCGCTGATTCACGTTGCTGTCGCCAGAGTGTCGCTGTCGCGTTAAAGGGTATCGCTCTCTCGCTGCGTATTGCTTCCCCCGGACTCACGTTGTCTCGCTCTCCCTCGGCCAGGCATTCAGGCTCTCGGGCTCTCGTGGTATCGCTGTCTCACGCTCTCGCTCTCCCGCTCGACTCACGTTTCCCCGCGCCCAGTGTCGCCGCAGCCTCGGACTCTCGCTCTCTCACCGGTTCTCGCTGGGTTTCGCTCTCTCGGCTCTCGCGCTCTCGCTCAAGTCTTGTTTCTCGCTCGGGATTCTTTCTCACTTGGATTTTTGGCTCTCGGCAGCGGTTCCTTTCTTGTCCAGCCAGAACAGTACCTTTAAGTGAGTATCTCAAACTCGAATGGATTAGTTGCTTATATTTTGAGGAGATTTGAGAATTTCGAATTTTATTTGGTATATCTCAATAGGTGTTCGGTAATTGTTTTAGTCCGTAGGATCGGGGGAAGCTACGAGTTGGATCGTGTTCGGGTAAGGACTCTCTCGGACAAATATTTTTAGGTTGCTCATGATAGACTAAGCTTGTAAACTAACTTAAGTTGGGGGAAATTTTATTCCCGGTTTATTCAGGAATTGTTACAAGAGGAGCAGTATAGTAATTTTATGGATCGATCACCAGGTAAGTGATCTTACTACCTGAACCGCCTTCGGGCCATACGTTTAGTTGCCATGAAGTAGGAAATTACCAAAGCTCTTATAATATAGTATGTTTGTATGAGATCCCCATGTCTAAAGTAGGAATTATCAAAGTTCTTATGATATAGCATGCTTATATGAGATTCCCATGTCTTAAGTTGTATGTGCCTATTAATGTATGACCCTATGCCATGTTATGTGATGAGCAGTACAGTATTTTAATGTATGAATCCATGAATGGAATGAGCATGAATATGACTGTTTACGTTCTATTAATAGAGTTACCTCCCCTATATTGGTTGGGTGTTCACAGGAGGTTGTGTTCCTTCGGGTTCACTAGAGGATGTGTACCTTCGGGTTCACTAGAGGTTGTGCTCCTTCGGGTGCACCAGAGGTTGTGTTCCTTCGGGTTCACCAGAGGTTGTGCTCCTTCGAGTACATAGAGGTTGTGTTCTTTTGGGATCACCAAAAGTGAGAGTTTCCTTCGGGGCTCTAGAGGTTTGTGGACATCCATAACCAACTGTAGGGTGAGTGTAACCTTTTTCCCTATGAAATTATGTTAGATATGTATGCCTTATGTATGATGGACTTAAAGGACATAGGTGCTTAGCTCGACTCTAGGTAGTGGGGTCACTTACTGAGTAAATTAATTACTCATCCTTTCATCTTATATGTTTTTCAGGTAAGGGAAAGAACGTGTTGGCGAATGACAAGAAGAATCCTTGATGGATCACGGGACCCGTAGTAGCTTTCGCTTAGTATTTTATGTTTTTCTGAATTTTGTCTAAGTGTCCAATGTTGGGTTTGAGACTCATATTTTATTTGATATGTGGATTTCTTTTCATGATTTTTATTGATTTTTATTAGGGGTACCCCGAACCAGAATTTCTTTTACATATATGTTTTGCATTGTTTTCTTGAATTAATAAAATAGAAAATTTCCGTAAAAAACATTGTTAGTCAGCTTAGTGTCTTTCTTGAATTTTGCATGCATTGGATAATGATCCGATTAGGTTGAGTAAGTCGGGTCGTTACAATAAGCTTACAAGCTTTCACTTTTCACATGACAAAGATTACAAGCTTTCACTTTTCACAAGTAAAGATGTTTTCAAAATTTGTAACGAAAGTAAACAAGATAAAAATGATTGGGTTAGTGCTTGATAAAAAAAATAGTAAGTTGATAACCAAATGACTAAAACAAAATAGAATTCAATGGAAATATGGATTGATGAAACAATCAAGGAAATAAAGAGTGATCCAAAACATGTCCTGCCCAATAAGAAATTGCACCCATTTTTGCTATATCTACATATTTTTTAAACTTCGATTTTACAATGTCTCCTAAAATGTCAAATAAATATACAAACTTTTAATTTTATATCAAATACATCTTTTAAAATATTAAATTATTTTAAAAAAAATTTACTGTTGTATTAGATATATATATTTTTTTAATTAAATTTTAAATTTTCAATTGTGTAGCTAATGGATACATTGTTTTTTTTTAGAAAAATATTTGGTATGACATATGAGATACACAAATTGTTGATTTATGGGTTTATTAGATACTTTTTAATGTTCATCCGAGACTATATATATAGGCATAAATTTAAAAGTCTGTGATTAAACTTTTACTACCAGAAAAACTACAATTATTCTTGAAGCTTACGACGTTTAATTGCTTAACAATTTTATGAAAAAATGTCCAGTAATAGTGGTTTGTATGAACTTGTGCCCTTAAACTAACATCTATCATTAAAACAAATTGGGGATGCTTATTAGAATTGAGAGGGCCAAACTGAGCCACAAAAGGTGGGAACTAATTTATTAAAATCATCTAAAAACCAACGTTCCATACTACTAGAGAAAAATAGTACACACTGTCAATGAAAACAACCCCAAATTATTTCTTATACTTTGCCACATGTCAAATTCCAATTTTCTCTTTTATATTTATTTATTCTTTATAAATATTAAGAATAAATATTTTTTAAATATTTTTATTGTATGATTGGGGTGAGCTAAAAAAGGTGAGTGCCGTTTAAGATCTACTTAAGTAATTAATGCTATTTTCCAATTCATCCTTATCACAATACATGCATGCAACCATACGTCTGTATTTAACATACTATTTAAAACTATTTTTCAAACTTCACGAACTAAGAAAAAAAAATGCAAACACGAATAACAAATCTAAGAGACAAAAAACATAGTTTGCCTAAGAGATACTAACATCAAACTATACATATCTATGTATATATATGTGATTGTATGCATACAATCATATTATCTATACTAAACAAAGTAATATCAATTCCTACCAACTTAACCATTATTCGACTAGCTTAAACTTTAGTAACCTCACTTCTAGATAAAAAGTTTGAATCACACCCCGACCTCTACATTTGTAATATTATAATAAAACAAAAAACTAATATCAATCACACAATAAATATCCTTTTCTCAATAATAAGTGGCTAGATGTTATCATAGAGTACATTTAATTTCTTACACGCACCAATATTCCTATAGGGTACAATTCAACATTTTCATGGGATATCATATTCAACAATTTCTTAAATGAGCATGTACAGTTAGGTTGGAAAAATAAGCCATTTTACCATCATAAATACAATGTGAAAAAGAAAAAAAAAAAAAAAGATGAATATAAATGGAAAGGTGGACATAAAAAAAACAAAAGAGTGGCAATTGGTAAGAGCCCATGCAGTGGAATTGCACCCATAAACAGAAATAAATATGAAGTGTTTGGTCTAAAATTTGGCCTTTTTGACCACTTTTTCAATGAGCCAAAGGCCATGTGTTAATGCTACGGTTGCACCTACTAGATTTGCTCTACTTATTTTCTTCATTACTTCATTCATTTCTTTACGTATCCTCTATTCTACAAGTCGTGAAACTTCCTTTTTTGTTCATTTTCTACAAATTAGTACGTGAAGATTAATTGTGAAATATTACGTCAACAATCAATTTATATTATGATTCTTGTGCAAAATATGTTCAAGTTAATAAGCTTGATTTGGTTTTGGAGACTTTGGGTTATCTTTTTTGATTTCGTGAATGTCGTTTTGTTGGATTTCACATTCGTGGATAAAGTTGAATAGTTTTTCTTTTCAATATTTTTTTAGAATGAAAATATTGCATTAAAACTTGACCATTTTACTTTTGGTCCCTAACATTTTAAATATTTTGTTTTGAATCCTCAACTTCCAAATGTGTTTTATTTTGGTCCCTAATTCTTTCATAAAAAAGTTGATTTACCTATTATCATTAATTTCTCATTCGTCCTTTTAAAGAAACAAAAACCATATTTTTAGATACCCAATACAATGATCTAATAATTAAGACCTTATTTGATAAGATGATCAATTTTAGTTTTTAGTCTTTGAAATTTATACATGTTTCCTCCTAATTTTCTTAGTATGATTTTCTCATTTATTATAGTCAAATTTTAAAAACAAAATCAAGTTTTTGATTTTTTTTTTTTTTTTAGTTTTCAAAACTTGGTTTGGTTTTTTTAATACATTTGTAAAAAACTGATAACAAAACATATAAATTTATAGGTAGAATTAGTATTATAAACTTAATATTCAAATCAAAACCCAAAAACCAAATAATTAGAACATATTTCATAAGCATTATTTATCTTTTACTTTAAAAATTAAGTTTATAATCACTACTTCAACTACGAGTTTTTTTTGTTTTGTTATTGATTTTCCACTAATAAATTCAAGAACCAAGTCAAATTATGGAAACTAAGACCTCATTTGATAATCATTTGATTTTTTATTTTTGAAAACTAAGCTTGTAAAAACCTCTAAATTTATTTGTTTTATTATCTACTTTCTACCAATGTTTTTAAAACATAGTTTTAGAACCCTATATTTTGAAAACTAACTTATGAAAATTAAGACCCTATGTTTAGAAAACAAGAAAAGTAGTTCTTAAAAATATGTTTTTGTCGTTGGAGAGTTGAAAACCATTATAAGAAATTCATAGGAAATAAGTAAGAACTTTCAAAAACCAAATGAATTACCAAACGTGATCTAAAAATTTAGTTTTCAAAATTTTGTTTACTTTTAGAATTTGATTAAGAACCAAACGTGGTCTAAAAATTTAGTTTTCAAATTTTTTTTTTTACTTTTAGAATTTGACTAAGAATTCAAGTATTTTTAAAAATAAAAAATAAAAAAAAAATAATCCTGTAGTATAAAATTTTCGGAGAAAATATAATTAACATAAATTAAAAAAAAACCAAGCTTAAAAAAACAAATATTGTAAGATGATTCTTATCAACAAACATGGTTAAATCAATGCTCCTTGATTGGTTCTTGGAATTATGTTTGTGGGTGTAACTTTTCTCCATTTATGATAACTTCCGTTGAATAAAGATGAATCCTTGGATTTTTTTTTTTTTTTTTTTGGTCATAAGCATTCAAACGTTTTTATTTTATTTTATGCACGTTAAACATTTTCAACATACAGAAAATAAACTTAAATTTTAAATTTTATTTTTATTTTTAAATATTTTTTCTATTAATATTTGAACGGTTTGAAAATAATTACAAATATAACAAAATTTTACTTTATATTTGTGATAGACTACGATAGACCCAAATATATAAGTATCAGTTCACTAGATAGACACGGATAAATGTCTAATCTGAATTTATTCCGATCTATCATAAAAAGTAAAATTTTACAAATTTGTAAATAGTTTGATACTTTTTTCATTTATAATTCTTTTTAAAAAATTATTTTAATCGTTATCATCCATTATTTATTAAATCATTTAAACAAAATTCTAAATACATTTGAAATTTCTTATGTTTAATCTACGTTACAACATTTTGATTTAAATACTTGACCACACTGACAAATATTGATCAACTAAAAATGAACAAAACCATACATGTATTTATCAACATTTTGCTAAATAAATTTCATTTTTTCTTCAAAGTTGCTAAATAAATATATTAGTGATAGATTCCCTATTAGTGATAGACTGGATTGTTGATAGACTTTTATTAGCGATATAGCCTTGATAGACTTCAAGAGTTAAATCTAAATGTTTTTATATCTGTAAATTATTTTGCATTGTGTTATATTTGTTATATTTGCAAATTTCTTGCATTTTCCCATATGATCTCCTAATACTTTGAGTCTGATTGCTACATTTAGAATTGCCGCATATAGAAATGTGTTGAAATGTTTAAAAATTAAAGTAAAATGTTGTAGGAAAAACAAAATGATCTAAATTAAACTTAAATATGAGTATGATGATCAAATAAATGAAAATATACATACGATTGATATTTCGCCATTACTAATTATATGTTGCATACAATATACAACGTCTTATAAGTTATAAAACGCGTTTTCTTATATGAAAAAAAATATAAATATATATCTGTTGAAGATGATTCCTATCATATACTAAAATGAAGGTTAATTCTAAATGAAACATGGTACTAAATTTCCGTCGACGTGTCGGGTATTTCCATTCATATTTCTACAGTCCACGAATTCGACATCGACATAAGAGATGAATTGACATTTCATCATATTGCAATAAAATTTAATGAAACGTTAACATAAGAAAAAAACAACAAAATATTGCCAATGTAAATATAATATAAATAATAAGTATTTTAGCTCATTAATAAAGTGCAAATTATGTATTAATTATATATACATATATATATATACCGCTTTCCCTTTCCTGAGAGGCTTGACAGAGAATCTTTCTTCTTGAAATCTTCATTCCAAGCTTTCTTTGTTTCTAGCCATTCTGAGTTGTCTTTACAATTTTAAAATAAATATCCATCGATATTAGATTTTATGAATATTTCTATCAAAATATTTGTAAATATTCGGCATTTCTTTTGAGGTTTGAAATTTTTAAAATTATATTACACAAACCATAACCATTTTGAAGAAATTTTCATTTGAAGGATAATAGTTATCCAACAAGCCATGATAATTTCTACCAAAATTTAATATACGATAAGTGAGTGTAAAATTAGACAAAATGAGTTAGATCAACTGACATGTAAAACTTCGATATTAAGGTTAAAGATTTAATTTTCCCGCCCCATATCGAAAAAAGTGAAGTAAAAGTTCAAGTCACAGGGACAAAATAGTAATTTAGCCTTGTGAATATGGTCCGTAATTCAAAATTTGAAACATGCGGGTCAAAAAAGTGAAGTGTACATTTATTAATATTTCATGCATTTATTAAGCCAGCATCGTCACTTCTTTTCATATTTAATATTTAATAATTATAGAGCCCAACAACCCTTGCCATTTTCCCAAATTAGCTTCCAATTTCTATTTACAGGATCTTACAAAAACAGCATAAAATATTAAATTTATAGTTTATTTTAAAATTTATAAAAAAAATTTTAGATCAATTTTAAATATAAAAAATTGTGTTAACTTATTTAAAAACAAGTTTAAATATCATTTTTTTCTTAAAATTATCATCATAATTTCAAATTTTCAATTTTAATCCTTCTATATTCAATAAATCTTAAATTTAATTTCTACTACTAGTTTGTTATTGATCTTTTAAATTTTTTTTTTAATTATCTATTAGTATTTCTATTATAAAATTTATGTTTTATTTTCATGTCAAAGGGTATTTTTCTTTCCGAAAATGTGTGTTATATTTTTCATGACTGATAATGAGTTTCTTTTCCCCCTAAAAATAATAGTACATTTTCGAGAAATAGTAGATTCAATAATTTAATTTAACTTGATAGGTTTTCTTAGAAGAAATTTATCTGGATAGTTGAAGTATATTAAATTTAATTAAATATGAGAAATTATAATAATAATACAGAAAACTTATCCAAAAAAAAAAAAACATAAAAAATAGTATATTACGCTTATTTAAAAGCTCATTTTTCTAAGTTAGAAAATTTAAAAAATAAACTAAATATCTTGCCTGCTTTAAAAGTTACACGGTATAATTTTATATCCTTTAAAATACATGAAAAAATTATGTCACCAATGACTATTCAGAAGAAAAATAAATTATTCATTAGTCAACAATTGAGAGAATTATTGCCATAATTTAAAGAACCTTATAGAACAATGTATTATTATTATTTTTTTTATCATATATAGAAATGATGTGTGTCAGTAGTTGTTGTGCTTCATTTGAGGGTTTTTTCCTTCTAAAAAAGGGTATTATTATTAATGCAATTTTTCATATGCTTGATGCCATAAATTTCTTAAATTCTTAGTACACATTGACTTCATTAAAAAGAATTGGAGTTGGAAAAAACCCAACTCTTTTTCCCTATAGAAGAATCAAAGTTAATTTTAAAAAGAAATTGAATTTTTTGGATTTTCTAAATATTATATAGAAAATAAATTTTTTATTGACAAATTTTAGAAAGAAGCGCCTCATATGCATTTGTTTATTTATTCAATAAAATGGGGAAACTAATAAAACAAAAATAATTAACAAAAATTGTTTTTGTTTGTTTGTATATTGTAATAATAAGAAGAATAAAAAGAATTAGAGCATTACCAAACAAGTCTTCAATGTCTTATTTGCATACAATACTAATTAAACATAACTTTGATTTCATAACATTACCAAAAAGCAATATCATTAACAGCTCTTTTTAAATATAGCGAGAGGAACTAAAATATTTACAAATATAATAATATTTCCCTGTCTATTTACTATAGACCGCGATAGATCGTGATAGACACAAATAGTAGTCTATCGCAGATAGATTATGTATTTTGCTATTAGTTGTAAGTATTTTCAGCAGTTTTGCTATTTAAGATCATTTTTTTATTATTTATAATTAAAAACAGTTTAAATATAATTTTTTCCCAAAAAAAACTTCCAAGCTGAAGAGGATAAATTAAATTATTATTCACCTACTTCTTAAAAAGAAAAAAAAAAATCTTACATTAATTTTCAACAAATCTATCATCTATAAAAGAAATATCAAGAAATAAATTCTCCTGATACATTTTTTTAACGATATATAAATTATAAACTAAAACTAGTGCCGACCAAATTCAAATAAAATGAAATTTCGTGGGAAAAGAATAATAAAAATAAGAGTTGTTTTTCAATAAAGAAAAATGACCAAAATATTTATAAAATATAATAGAATTCTACTGATAAATCTGCAATAGATTATTATCGGTATATATCACAGTACATCACAAATAGAAGTTGATGTTTTGCTATTATTTGTAAATTATCATTTAAAATAATTTTGCATACAATAATCTGAAAACAAAAATACTTTCTTTAAATATATATTATTTATGTGAAGAAATAATATCCAAAATGGTAGAATTAAATAAATTGATAGCTTAACATACATTCCTCCCTTCTAGGTTTCATCTCATTTTAATATTTGTAATTACAACTATTAAATTTTAGTTTATGAACATTCTTATGTTAAATTCATGTACACTTGTTTGAATATTTATTTATAATTATTATTTTTTTAACTTCTAATAAAGCTTAAAATTAGTGTCTTGACTTTAAAAAATAATCTTAGAGGTAGATTTTCAAATGGTCATTTTTATCTAAATTGGTTAAATAATTATAATAATTTCCATGCGAGGTAAGATAGTATATGAACATAAATTTTCATAATTCATAAAGGAGAATGCTCATAGAGACTATTTTCTTTGAGAAAAACTAACAAGAAACTAACTTCATGCATGGATAAATTTTAAAATTTATTGAAAAATTACAGGAACATAAGTTGAACAATAGAAAATATAGGGACCAAAATAATATTTTAACTTCTAATTAATGGCAATAATTTTTATACAAGAAAAAAACAGTATGTGAATATATTTTCACAATTTTTATAAAAAAAATGTCAATAGAGATTAATTTTTTAGAAAAACCAATCAACAATAAACTAACTATGCATGACTAAATATTAAGATTTATTGAAACAACATAAACTAAAATTAAACATTTAAAAATATTGTAAACAAAACCTAAAATATAGGAACTAAAAGTAATATTTTAATCTAAATTGATATAATGCAAGAGCAAATGAAAACATGCTTAAAAAAAAACAAATATATATATTTAATCTAGTAGTAAGAAATTTTAGGTGGATGAAAGAACACGTTTCTTCTTGAGAGAAAGAGGGATTTTCAACGTGTTTCTTTGTTTGGATTGGAAACCAACAAGGAATTTAGAAAATGGAGCTGTCTTATTGCAAAGGTCAAATAGCAAAGCTAAGGTTATTAGGTTGTAAATTTGCTGTATTTCAGCTGTCATATACAAATGCTTTACCCCCATACTTTGAATTTCAACTCAAACTCACATTTAATATATGTTATTTGGGTTATTTATTTATTTTTTTTTAAACCAAAAACTAGCTAGTTTACTTCATTGTGTGTATATTGATAATCAATGCCCAATTTATCTATAAAAAAAAAAAAAAAATACAAATTTCCATCCAAGTTTTTTATTTAAATCTCTAGTACGATTTTGTAAAATTGAGACATAAGTTTACTTCTTTATCCCTCATATATATTAGAGACGATCAAGATTTTTATGACTGCAACAATCGTTAAGGTTATGACATATGTGTATGTACTAATCACAGTGTATTCATCTTCAATTATAGTTTTAATTATGACTTTCTAAAATTTTCCAAATTAGTTGCATGCATTTTGACTGCTTTGTAATGATGTTGCTAGGGTATAGATCTAATGAGACAAATAGTTGTAGACTACGACAAGTGATTACTCGATGTGTTCTTCATTGAATTTAATGATTGTTTTTATGTTTATCCTATAGACCACTTAGACTAGAGACTCTTAAGGGTCGTTTTGTTTCATAGAAATTCAAAATTTCTATGGGATGAATATTTGGATTATTTTGTTCATTTTGTGGCAATGTAAGATATTTAGACATTTGAAGATGATGTATGACCTCTAACCTATTTTGGTTATATGAGATTCTAAGATTCACATGCCCACGACATCTTATACTAATATTTTTGTCCTTCATTTTTCTTTTATCTACTTCTTTTGCCTATCAATTTTCTTTATTTCACATTTTTTGGTTTTTTTTATTTAAAAGTAAATTAATGTATACATGCACTCAAATAGTGGGTTTCTTTTTTTTTTTTTTTTTTTTTTTTATAAAACATATTAAGTTTAGATTGAATTATTATTTTATTTTATATTTTATATATACACACACATACATATATAAAAACCTCAAACTAATATATAAATAAATTTATTCTAAAAAATAACTCATAAAGTTATTATAAATTAAATTGGTATACAAATATAACATTAAATTAATAAAGACGAAAATACATTTGATACAAATTAAAATTATATTAGACTAATAAGTATAATACTTGACGATTGTAAAAGCATTATTGGTATAACAAATAATCTTAAGATAATTCCATACACCAATGTTGCTTCGAAGAATTATATTCGAAATTATTACTTCAAAACAAACATAGTCATCTAAAATGTCAAATATCCATGTTTATGAAATCTATGATTCCACGCATCTAAAATTTCTCATTATCTAGATTTCCAAAATAAACAACCTTTTGGACTTCACTTTGATTTGGCTATAGTCCTTACTTTTGGTTTAATTGTAACAACAAACTTGGTCAAATTAATTAAAACTTAATCTAGTAGTAGAGTTAAGATATCTTACCTACATTTAATGGCTGCTCTATCTAGTTGGTCATCATACACTAGCAACTTTGTCTAACTAAAAGCATGGTTTGCCCGACAAAAAAGATCGAGAAGCAACAAGCTTGCACTCTAGAGCCATATGAGGTTTAGTGGGTTAACCGAACTAGTAAAGAAAAGAAATGTCTAAATGAGAAGCCTAAGGGAGATTAATGTCTAATTTAGGCCTTTGAAAGTATATGTAGACTAAAAATAGAACGACACTGAAATACATAACTAAATAGTTTTTTAAAAAAAAAAAAAAAAAAAAATCGAATCATACCGACCAAATGCAAGTTGAAGTGAAGGAATAAAATGAATAATTTATGTAATTAGGAAACAAATTTATCTACCTCTAATTAACTATTATTCCAAACTAAATAAAGTTAGTGTTGATTAAAGATAAAAAAAAAAAAAAAAAGAAAAGAAAAAAATACATCTCGTGCTTCGTAATTTGCTTTGTTCAAAATTCGGTCGCTCTTATTACAAAGCGAACCGTATTTAACCGTATTAATAATTTCCAACACCATTTATTTGAATATTTAGCAATCATTGAAAGTCAACACAGTTGTTTGGGTTCCAAGACAACCCATTGGGCAGTTGTTTTTTAAATTCTCATTTTCATTTTTCTTTTTCTATTTTCTTTTCTTCTAATAAAATGTTACAAGAAATTTAATATCATGTAACGTGTTTGAACCTAGTCAATCATTGCATTTAAATCCCACTCGGCTTTGGTCGGTTTCACATATTGCCTATTTGTTTCTATAACAATTTCTCTTCCTTTTTTCATTTTAAAAAACCAAAATCTCACTTTCTTGGAAATACCACATCATTTTTTTTTCTAACACATATAATTTCTCAACCACGATATATTTCAAAATAAATCAAAATTTCACTCTAATCTAAACTTAAACTTTTATATTTTAGTAGTGATTTAACATAGACCGTATACTAAGATATGAGATGTTATCATGCCAAAGTTGATTTCCCTTCTTCTACTTTTCTATCAATTTTATCATGAGATTTTGTGTTAATTTCACTTACATAATCATGTGTAATGGCTTAGTTTCGTTTGATAACGTTTTTGTTTCTTTTTTTTTTTAAAAAAAATAAGAAACATGACTATATTTAATAATTATTCTTGTTTCCTGTTTCTTGAAAAGAAAAGAAAAAAACACAGAAATTTGTTTGATAACTATTTCTTGTTTCTTGGTTTTTTTTTCTTGTTTTTTAATTTGTGACAATATAATATAAAAAAAGAAGAAACATGTCGTACATTAAACATCGAAACAAATAATATCAAAAGTTTATGTTATCTAATAGAAGTAAGTCTCGATGACAATGAAATATAATAACAAGTTGTATCATATCCTTCATATGTTGTCCAAGTTTGATCGGCATTGTCATCTCTAATTCGAGTCATTTGTCTTAAATGATGTCGAGTCAAATCTAACTTAATTACATAATTATGTAAACGTCGTGGTTGTTAAATATTAAAGTTAAGCTAAATGAATGTATCGATTTCAAGTATACTAAAAACATTAGAATTAAAATAATATATAAACACGCATATTGTAAAATATAATGCTCAAAAGTTGAAATATAAAAAAAAATTGATATACATATTGAAAATTAAAATAATATATAAATCTAAATATTGGATTTTAAAATTAGAAAAAAATTATAAATATAGTAGAATTATTTTTGAATAAATAAAATAAATCAAATATAAAAAATGGAATCAAATATAAAAGGAAAAAAAGTGTCCATCTCAGGAATTGAAATTTGAAATGTAAAAAAATTAATATACATATTAAAAATTAAAACAATATATTAAGTCTACGTATTGGAGAATTTTAAAATTCAAAATTAAAATAAACTATAAATATGAGGAATTATTTTTGTAAATAACAAAATTAATAAAGAAAAAATAAAAATACAAAAATGTAATGTAAAAACCAGATTCTTCAAACAATAAAAATAAAAATAAGAAGGAAGTTACTTACCATGGGCACCTGATACCAATAAACTAAAAGGTGACAATACTTGCTTAAGGGAATGGTAAAATAGAAATAGAAAGAGGAATAGGAGAAACTACTTTTTGTTGTTTCTCAAATTTGACCCATTTTTAGAAATTTTTCAAAATTTAAAAACAATAAACTGGAATAGTTATCAAACAAGTCACTTACTTAAAAAATGAGAAACAGAAAATAAGAAACGAAAACGTTATCAAATGAGCTCCAACAAACCCTTGTTATTAGAGATTAATGCGTAATGATAATTGCTTTCTATGGTTTGATTAATGGAATACTATATTAATGCTTGTTTTCGTTCATGTTACAATTATAGCTAGTTTAACCATTTTAGGGCTTGTTTGGATTGACCTAAAAAAAAAGTATTTTTCAAAAAACTCATTTTTATTTAAACTTTTTTGATAAAATCTGTTTAAAATACACTTCAAAATCTATTTTGACTGGTTTCCAAACACTCTATTTTTTTTCCAAAATGACTTATTTTTTAAATTAAACACTTGAAAATATATTACAAACACATCCTTATTCTATTGGCAATATGATTGAAAAATTTAGGACGATTTTAGAAGATTTTCGAAGTATGAGACTTAAGTTTTTTTTTTCTCAATAAATTAAAAATAGGGTGGTTTTGATATTTTATGTCGTCGGTTGACCTATGATGTCTTTGTCGTATCCTTGCTTGATAAAATGAAAAAGGTAAATAAAAAATATAAATAATGAAAATAAAGATTTACACTTCTAACTTTAAAGTTAATCAAATGGAGTAACTCTACTAACTAACCAACTATGTATATATATATAATATATATATATACACACACTTAGCATCTTCATAGAGCATTCATGCCAATTTGTATAACCTATTTTATAAAAGAAGATTAAAAAAAAATAATAATAATGAGTTTGCACCAACTTATATTCCAAAATTTTCATACTAATTAAGACTGTGTTTAGAATGATTTTTTCTCCTATAAATTATTGCCACAAGTCTCTTATAAATGTATTTTGAACTTAACTTATTCTTTTCCTCTCTCCTCCCCCAACTCACATCATTCCCTTATTAACAGAAGAGGATAATTTGTTGAAGAAAATCTAAAAAAGAAGAAGAAGAAGAAGAAGCAAAATAGAGAGAGAACGATTCTCCTCGTATACCACCTTATTCTGGTATAATTTATGTTATTACAAAAATGAAACCATTTCCTTGTATTTTGTTGATATGTTTATGTGTTTATATATTTATTTTTAAAAAATAAAGATATTATTTTATAATTATATGTATTAGATAAAAATTTATTGTAAAAACAATTTATTTTATTTTTATAAAACAAATATAAAACTAAAAAAAGTAATCCAAACTTATTTTGAATTTTAAAATAATAGAAAACAAAAACATAATTATGGTAACCAAAAAATTAAAAAACACACACACACACAATTACCAAACATGTGTGTAACCACACACACATACATTCAAATAACTTTTTTTTTAAAAAAACTGAAAACTAATAAAAAAAACCAAAAACCAAAACTTAAGTTAACCATTCAGTTTCTAAAAATAAGTATGTTTTTTTTTTTCAATTCTTATAATTGTTTGCAATCACATTCCAATAACATAAACTAATTTTTTATTCAAAATTTCGCTTGATTTATTGAAACTATTAATAAAAAAAATAGATCATAAAGTAAGAAATTTAGCGGTAGTAAAGGTGTTTATAGACTTGATTTTCAAAAACTAAAAACTAAAAACCAAATGATAACTAAACAAGACTTAAATAGTTATCAAACATGACCTCAATTTTTTTTTTTAAGGCTTAAATGGTTATCAAATGGAACTTTCTTAATTATGGATTTTATCTTAATTAAATAATCATTAAAATTCTTAATCAAATTCTAAAAACTTGGCTTTAAATTTAAAAATACTCTTAAAGTGTAGACAACAAAACAAAGAAATTATTAACTAGAAGTAATGTTTATAGCCTTTGTTCATGGCAAAATTAGGATATGGAAAAGCACCCAACCTTGTAACAACAACAATGAATTTGTTTGAAGGGAGAACAATAGTGTAAAATTGTCGGAAATAGCCCTCAACAATTAACACATTTTAAAATTAATGAATTAGTTTCCATTTGGTCCTTAAATTTCGTAATCTTATACTTTTACCCTTGAGTCTTAAGTTTAATTTCCAATTTGATCCCTAAGTTTTAAAATGTCACATTTTTACCCATTTTTAGTTGAGTTTCCCTTTGGTACGTAAGTCAAAACACTTTACACTTTTACCCTTAAGCATGGGTATTTCATGTTAACTTTTATTTAAGTAATTTAAAGTAATTATAATATAATGGTTTAAAATTAATTTAAAAGTGATCGATGAAAAACTCAAGAACTAATTTAATTATAATTACTTTAATTTTTAAATTAATCAATAGACAGTAACACCAATAAGGGAAAGTGAGTATTTAATGAAAAATCAAAGTTAAAAGTATAAATCTTGAAGTCCTATGGACCAAATCAAAACGAAATTCAAAATCCAAAAGTAAAAATATAACATTTTGAAACGTAAGGACCAAATAAAAATCAAACTTACAATTTATGGATAAAAGTATAATATTTTGAAACTTAAGAATAATGGCAAACTTAACTAAAAAAATCTAGAGACCAAAAAGTATTTTTGCTTGAATTTATGTATTTCTTATTTCCAAAACAATAGAATATGAAGTAGGGTAGATAATACACTATTTTTATTTAATTATTATTTTTTATGTTCTTAAGATGTTTTTTTTTTTTTTTTTTTCCTTTTCCATAAAGATCTTATTCAACCTCTTAGCTACATAAAAGAAATAAAAAAAATAAAAAAAATAAAAAAATCACTACTTTTAGCCTTTGAAAATTAGCTTAGATTCTTAAAATATTTTAAAATAAAAAATAATTAAAAGGAAATGGTTATAAAAAACATTAACCTTTAATACACAAATTATTAAGAGAACAAAATAATTATTGAAGGGCTTCAAAATATCAAGATGGAACGAAAGAACGTGCTATATTTATGCTATTTAGTATATATTAAACTCATTTTCTCCAAATTTTTTACCATAATTTGCATCCTTATTAAATGCCAGATTTAAATTTTTAGCCAAATTCCAAAAACAAAAATAAGTTCTTCAAAACAACTTTTTTGAGTTTTTAAAATTTGGTTTGATTTTTGAAAATATTGGTAAACAGTAGATATCAAAGAAGAAATTAAGAGATAAAAGGAGTGTTTTAGGCTTAATTTTCAAAAACTAAAAACAAAAAACTAAGGTCTCGTTTGGTAACCATTTAGTTTTCAGTTTTATTTTTTAGAGTTAACCTTATAAACAATACTTTTATTTCCAAATTTTTTTCTTTTGTTGTCTAGTTTTTACCAATGGTTTAAAAATGAAGTCAAATTTTGAAAACTAAAAAAAGTAGCTTTTAAAATTTCGTTTTTGTTTTAGGAATTTTACTAAGAATTCAACCATTGTAGTAAAGAAAGATGCAAACTATTGTAAAAAATGTGAATAAAATATGCTTAATTTTCAAAACTAGAAATAAAAAATAAAATAGTTACTAAAAGGGATAGCTTAAAATGTTAAAGTTAGAAATGTTGATGATCAAAATTCTACAACATTTAAAAATTTAAAACTAATTAAGTGGTAATTTTTCCAAAATAAAATGAAATGAAGTTATAATACTAACAAAAAGTGGATATGAACAAAATATCATGTAAAAAAAAAAAGATGTTACATGAAGTTGTATTTGATAAGGGTCAAAAGTTTAATTATGAAGAACAATACTAGGAATAGATATATAAGTAATAAGATTTTAGGGGGACCATATAGCCCCATTCCACCTAGCTGCTCCACTACCTACAGATAATAACTACTCTAGGAATATTTGGACAAATTAAATATGTTTAATTATTACATTAATAATAATAATAATAATAATGATGCCCTCGCTCTCCCTAACTTCCCCTCTATTCTATTTTTCTGTCATCAATTTGTTAAATAAATTAAGGTGCGATTAAGAAAAAGAAAATTATAAAGATAGTTTATTAGAAAAATGTAGAATTAAGTTGGAAACGGGAGAAGAAGAACAAAGAAAAAGAAAGGAGCTATTAACAAACAGGTTTGGCGTCCGAGGCCCGCCAAAATCTCCCTCTTCCGTCTTCTGCGGAAACCCTCTTTAACAAAAATTAATATTCAATATTTACTATTCATTACCCTCCCATTAAAATATTCCTTCTTATCATTGTCAATATCAATATCAATATTACACAATTAATTCATTTTACTACCTTCATCTCGAACCCCAAAAATATTAGTGACAAATTTAACTATTTAAGTTAATTGATTTTCTTTTTTTTTCTTTTTTTTTAATACAAAAGGGAGAATATTTTATGCAAGAAACTTGATTGTTCCAAAAATTAAATTGGGTATTTTGTGGGGATGGAGAATGAAATGAGGACAGACTGAGAAGCTATTTCCGACCTCACCCTACCAACATCTCTAATTAAAATCATTATCGAAGTAAATAGTTTTAATAGAAAAAAATCAATTAATTAATTTAGAAGAATTAAAATAATTATAAATTAAAATAGTTTCCATTAAATTGAAACATTAGTTTGTAATCTTTGTCTGTGTTTAGTTTTCATTAATTTCATGCACTAATTTTAACAATCAATTAAATGATTGTTTTCAAATATAGCAAAATGAACTGTTTATCATATTTGAAATTTTTTTATTAGTTTTGTCATTTATAACAATTGTCCAAGTAAAAATCTCCCTAAAATTAGGACCAAAACAAATTAAGTAGGACATAAAATTAAGGGGCAATTACAAATATGACAATTAGATTTAAAATATCTACAGATATAGCAAAATACAAAAGAATTTTTAGATATTGCTTTCAAAATCTATCAATGATAGATAATATTAATAGCATGAGTTTATTAGTGATAAACATGAGCGATAGTCTATCATTGATAGATTTTATTATATTTGCAAAAATGTTGCTATAAACTTAATTATTATTACTAAAAGTGTTATCAAATGTAATTACCCTAATATTAAATTTGATTGTTGGACATGATTGATGATATAGAAAAAAAATCTTTAAAAGAAATTAAAAAACTTCAATAAAAGTTTAACTCTAGCAACGTTTTATGTTGTGTATTTTTTAACACAACAAATGAGGTGTAAGGATTTTAACATTTAACTTTAAAATAAAGTGTAAATGTCAATTATTGCATAGCAATCCTCACTTCTTAACTTGCTTGCTGACAATTTTCTTTTTTTTTTTTTTTAATTATGTACTAAACATGTGTTTTATATTCATTAAATGAACATTAAAAAACTTTCAAAACTTGTAATTCATACATAAAGTTTTAAGGTAAATTATTGCAATAGTAGTTAAAGATTAAGCTCCAATTCAATGAGATTGAAGAGAAACCAATCCTACTTGAATCTTCGACTCCCACTCGTAGGACAAAAAATGAAATAGGTAAAACTATCATTTTAATCCTCAAATTTTGAAATAGGAGTGCATTTGGTCTTTGAACTTTAGACATTGTTAGTCCTTGAGTTAGAATAGGTGTACTTGTTTTCTAAATTGTGGGAATGTAACTTTTTAGTTCTCAAACTTTTAGAATACGTTAATTTTTACTATAATATGAAATTTTCATTTACAAATATTATCATATAGATTTTTATGATGTTATACCGTTAAATATTAGCTTTAAAAATGTTACCCATTTATATGGTAAAATAAAAATGTGGATATGGATAAAAACATAAATATTAAAATGGTGATATATTAGAAGTTTAGAAAGAAGAAGAAAAAAAAAAAAAGTCAAACAAAAGAAAACAATCCCCTTTGCTTTCTCTTTTATTTGATTTCCCTATTTATCTTATTCTGAGTCTCCCAATCCATCCCCTTCCCTCTTCCCCACTTCCCATTCTCTCTGTGTGTCTTTCTTATATAAGTTTGCTTTTGATTCACTTTTAGCCTCCTCCAACCCATCAATCCCATTTCCAATTTCCCATTCCCCATTTCCCATTTCCCATTTCCTCAATTGGGTGAAGCAACTTTTCTCTTGCAAAATTTGTTGTTAATGGAGAACGAATTCTTCCTTAATTCTACTGGAATCTCTCAATCTCTAATGCATTTTGATTCCAATCCTTCCATCGCAGCCTGGCACCACCAGTTTTCCTCCGCCATGGATGTTCCACCTCAACCTCAACTTCCTGAGCTTAATCATTCTTCCTCTCACCAATCGCCACCGGATTGTTTTCTCAATCCGGTACCCGATCACAGCTTTCAATTCGATTCCGCTCTGAGTTCGATGGTTTCTTCTCCAGCCGCCTCCAATTCTAACCTAACCAACGAGAGCTTCGTGATCAGAGAATTGATCGGGAAATTAGGTGGAAATTCTGAGAGGAGGATCTTGGAATTGAATTCTACTGCCGCATTGACTCCTTCTTCTTCCAGTGTAGCGGAATTTTCGTCCGATCCTGGATTTGCTGAGCGAGCTGCTAGGTTTTCGTGTTTTGGAAGTAGAAGCTTCAATGGCCGTCAATTGACTAATGAATTCGGTAATTATAGATCTCATCTCTCGATCGCTAACGAGAAATTAAGCCGAGTTTCCAGTAGTCCGTCGCTTAAAGCACTTGGATCTGAAACGAATTTGCAAGAACACAAGAACAATTCCTCATCGCAAGAAGATGAATCGTCTCTCTCGAATCCAGACAAAACGATTTCGAATCCACGGAAGAGAAAAGCAACTACGAAGCCTAAACTCAA
The DNA here is from genome assembly GCA_030954485.1 of Citrullus mucosospermus. Taxonomy (NCBI): domain Eukaryota; kingdom Viridiplantae; phylum Streptophyta; class Magnoliopsida; order Cucurbitales; family Cucurbitaceae; genus Citrullus; species Citrullus mucosospermus. The sequence goes on along the minus strand of CM062063.1, from coordinate 7,606,448 downwards.
AGAACCGGTAAAATTCCAACATCATCTCATCTCCATTTCTCGTACATCTGAAGTTATGAAATCATTCCCTGAAAATTGAGTTTCGTTTTTGTTCCGCCATTGTTGCAGGTGGATGAAGCTGCTCCCGAGAAGGGAAGTCCGAAGAAATTGAAGGCAGTGGAAACAAAGGAAAACGAAAAAGGGAACGTGAAAACGGAAGAGGATTTAAGGAAAACCGATGAAAATTTAGCGGAAGAGAAGCAAACAAAGGCGAATTCCAAACCCCCTGAAGCTCCTAAAGATTACATTCATGTCAGAGCAAGAAGAGGCCAAGCTACTGATAGCCATAGTCTTGCTGAAAGAGTGAGTGAACTAGCTCCAATTTCAACACAAAATTGAAGGATACTCATTCTGATTCTGATGATTATGATGATGATATTGATAATGTCTGTCTGTAAATTTCTGTTTTCTGAATTTCAAGGTTAGAAGGGAGAAAATCAGTGAAAGAATGAAGCTTCTTCAAGATCTTGTACCAGGCTGCAACAAGGTTGGTCAGAAAGCCCAAAACAAAAAGAAGAAGAAAAAAAAAACTGGGCCTATTTAGATGCCATTTTCTTTTTCTCTTGGGGATATTAATTTTCATTAAAGAAAATTTGTTTTTGGTCAATTTTTTTAGGTTACTGGAAAAGCTTTGATGTTGGATGAGATTATCAACTATGTGCAGTCATTACAACACCAAGTTGAGGTAATATTTTAAATAATTTTTTTTTTTTTAAAACAAAGGCCCACATAACTTTATAGGGATATAATTGAAAGTTTATAAAGTTTAGGAATGAGAATTTGTAAGTGAATGATTTTGAGTTGGGTTTCAGTTTCTGTCCATGAAGTTGGCTTCTGTGAATACAACCAGGGTGGATTTCAACATGGATTCTCTTATCTCAAAACAAGTAATTTTTTCTGCCCCTTTTCTTCTCTCACTCACCCAAAAAAAGGCAAGAAAGAAAAAGCAAAAAGAAGAAACAAAAAGATTAAAAAAAAAAAAATGGGTTTTTTCTTTTCTTTTCTTTTTCCCTCACTTTTTCTTTCTTTACTCTTTAGTGAACTTCCATTTCACTTTATTATTATTATTATTCTTTTTTTTTTGGCTTAACAAAGTTTTTTTTTTTTTTTTTTTTTTTGGGGTTGAGACAGATGTACCAATCAGGAACTAGTTTGACACATCCTCAAATTTCCCCTATAGATTCCTCAGCTTCAAGCTTTTATGGGCACCAAAATTCCTCTCTCCCAACCACCTCTCATTGCTCTGTGGACCCTCTTGACTCTGTTTTATGCCAAAATCTTCCCATTCAACTCCCTCCTCTCAATTCCTTCCTTCAAAATCCATCTCAGGTAATTCCTTACCATCCGAACGATTCGTAAAGATTAAGATTATTCTCGTTGTTCAAACTCGACTAAATTAATTTTTCGATTTTATGTATGACACAGTATCCAAATTTTGGAGAAGATGAACTTCAAAGCATTGTTCAAATGGGGTTCGTCCAAAATCAGACCCAAGAAATGTCATTGCAGTCTCACAATTTCAACTTAGGTAATCATACATTATAATAATAATAATAATAATAATAATAATAATAATAATAATAATAATAGTAACTTCAAGATGTTATTTAAATATTTCGTTCTGAACATTGAAAATTGAAAGTGGAATTTTGTGATATGCAGGCTCAGACCAAATGAAAATTGAACTCTAATCTCTTCCTTCAACACCATACACAAAGGCTGCTGTTGTAAATACAAGAGATTAATTTTCAAGCATTGATTAAAAGAAGAAAAAAAAATCCCATTTATCCCATTTCTTAGGTCTAATTAAGGAGAGAGAAAATCAGTTTGTCTATTTTTTTTTTTTTTTCTTCCAATGGGTAATCTCTGTTTTATATTTTAATATTGTTGTTTTTTTTTCCTTCTAATTTTGTGGGATGGGAGAGGAAAGTTTCTACTTTTCTTACAACTTTCCACTGTAAAATCTCTAGAAGCAAGTCTGTCCCTTTGGTGCAAAGTTGTACAGCACCACAATGTAAGATAAAAAAGCAAAAAAAAAGGCTAATTTGAGGGATTATTTTTTTATAATTATTGTCTCTCTTTTTTTTCCATTTTTAATTTATCAAATTGAAGCTTAGGTTTTTTTTCCTCAACCGGGAATCTTGCCCGACCCCGAGCAAGGGCCTAATTCACGTACGTAAAGTTCGAGAGTCCAGGCTGAAAATACATGCATAGATAGTGGTCTAATGACAAGGGCCGAGGAAGCTCCATGGTATTGGACATTTTGTCCTTTAATGTAAGAAAAAGGGGAAAAAAAAAAACATAATATAATTAAGAACAACAACTTTAGGAGTAATAATAATATTAATAATAATCTTTTGCCCCTTTTAATGTTTGGTTGGGGTCATGTCAAATCAATGCTATTTTATCAAGTAATCAAATAGATTTGATTCTTACTTAATGTTGTAACCAGCTGTCTAAATGCACTGTCTGTCCTCAAAAAACAAATAATTTTTTTAATTTCAAAAAAAAAAAAAAAAGGAAGAAAGAAAGAAAGAAAAAAAAAAAAGTCTAATTTGAATGATTAGAAGATATTGGCTATTGGGTTTGGTTTTCTTCACCATGATTTATGCCATATCTTTTGTTTGGTTAACTGTAATTTTCCCCTCAATTACACTCTTCATTTGGAATTAAAAAATAATAATAATAATTGTCCAAGTCCTAATTTTATTAAATTAAATTATAAATATAAAATTTATAAAAATATTTAAATTAATAAATAAGGTTACACCTTTTAAATAAATTAAAAATACCTAATTATTATCATTAGGTTCATATCAGTGATATTTTGGTTGTTATATATATATATATATATATATATATATATATTTAATAATATAATGGAATTGTTAGTTCACTCTTCATATAAATATTAAATTTATAGATTAATTGTTAAATGTGTAGATATAAAAATGTCGATGATAATATTGATGAAAATGTAAAATTCTCGTCACAACTTACAAGCAAGAATCATCCATTAATGAAAATTGATTGGCTTGAAAACAATTTTGACTCCCTCTTTTGTTGAATGAATTTGGAAACTTTTTTGCTCTTTTGAAATGAATTTTTAAAAGGTTTTCTTTTTAGTTCGAACTTTTTAAGGTTGGTTAGTATGAACATTTTATTTTCTTTATATTTCATGTTTCATATTTATTTTGTGTTCTCCGTCTAAAAGGAGTTTTGTTTGAACATTTTAATTAAGTTTTGATAGTTTTAAAACTATACTATATTAATTTATAAGTTTCTTAGATATTTTTTTAGATTAAAATATAGTTTTGATCCTAAACTTTTAAATCAACTATCAATTTCGTAACTTTAGTTGGTAACAATTTATTAGTTCCTATATATCTATATATATACACATACATACATACAATGTAGTCAACTTTAATAAGTAACAATTTTGTATCTATACTTTGAAATTTGTATCAATTTAAGTCTACATAGTGAAAATTCTCATCAAAATTCGTTGGTTTTCTTTTTTTTTTTTTTTTTTGTGTATATTACGTAACAACTTAATCTTATAGTTTTTAATTTAGGTTTCGTTTGGTCACCATTTAGTTTTTGGTTTTTGAAATTTAAGCCTATTTCTCTCAATTTTTTACAATGTTTTACATCTTTTTTTTAGACGAACAAAAACAAGTTTGAAAACATTGATAAAAAGTAAATAACAAAGCAATAAATTTAGAAGTGAAAAGAATGTGTTTACAAACTTAACTTTCAAAAAAATAAAAATAAAAAACCAAATGGTTATCAAACAAATCTTTATTAGTCTATATTGAAATTGTTTCCGAACTCAGACCTTTTTAGCTTGAAAAAATAATTTGAGCTTCATATAATATATATTTAGTTTGTAAAATTAAATACTTAAATTTAATTTGAAAATTCAAACCTTCAATTCTTATTCATAACTCACTAATAATTGACATACACCCTTTCTACGGGTCAAAAGTTCGAATTTTTCATTCTATCTAAATTTATCAAACACTATTAAAATTAACCACAAATATATAATTTGTGAAATAAATTACTAAAAACAAAATTTCTTACTTTTCTATTCTCTTACCTATAGAAAACTTTCAATTTCATCACATCAACCCTTCAACTTTATCTAAACTAAATACCCTCATTGAGTTGAGAATTTATTAATTAGTTTGTTTGTGTTATTTTAAATTTAATTTTAAAAAGAACAATAGTTTCTTTTTACCACTCCCTTTAAATTTAGAGAGAGACCCCTAAAAACAAATGCAACTATCATCCAAAACTTATATATTAATAAATTATAGAAGATTAGCCAATTAAAAAGGCATCCCAGGTTGGCAGTGGTGAGATTCTGACTAGGCCCAATGAATCAAAGAAAGCTTTATTATCTTAACTTTTCAAAATATATTTTTGAGAGAAAAAAAGAGTGAAGAACTAGTGGACTTCAGGTTTGGAAAAGTTACTTTTTATTTTTATTTTTTCCTCTTTTCCCCCCTTCTTTTTTCTTTCTATAAATTACAAATTAATCTCTAAACTCTTTTCTTTCTTTCTTTTTTTTTTTTTATTTTTATTTTTTTAAAAAATATTACATCCTTATACTTTCACCTTTTGCGTTTCTAATAATTTATTGAATTCTAAAAAAGATTTAATAAATTTTCTTAAGTTTTTGATTTTGTACTTTAACAAACCACTTAAGACTAATAGGTGTTTGACCTATTTGACAGTTTAAAAATTTATGATCCTATTAGATATAAAATTTTAAAAATTTTAAAAATTTAGTGATATATTATACAAAAAGTTTAATTTTATGAATAATAGATTCGTTAATTAAAAAAAATGTTGAATATGTCTCAAAATTCAAAAACTTATCTGAAATTTTTAAAATTTAAAGATTTAATAAATACAAAATTACATATTAAAAGTGTATCAAAAAAATCAAAATATAAACATTCAAGTTGATGGACAAAATTTATAGTTTAACCTTCCTTTATAATAATGACAGTAATATGTCTTAGAAGCTTAGTAAAAACCAATTTTTTTGGGTTCAACAACAGAATAAGAAGCTCAGTGTTTTGCAGCCTTTCTTATTCAATTTACCAAATTTTAATTTAATATTGAGAAGCTTATAATTGGTGTGCAGATTAGTGGTAATATTTATTAATAATTTATGATGGGAAAAAGAAAGGAAAAAAAAAAAAGAAAAAAAGAGATGCTTTAGATGTGGGTGATCAATACACAACAACAACATTTATATTTTATTTTTATTTTACAAAATAATGATAATAAAAGAATTTGATTAAGTTCCTAACTTTTTCTGAGAGTAATGATGAGAAAATATAATATTGTTCATGTGACAGTCTTGTCCCCATTACATAATTATAATATGCTCAATCATGTTCTAATGTGTCTAACCCTATACCTACTAACTAATTATTCCTTTTCAATTTTTCATTTTAACCACTCCTCCCTCACTATCTTTTAATTATTATTGTTATTATATTCAATTAATCTCTTTCCTATTTTCATATCATATATATATTTTTTTTCAATTTTAAGAGAGTAGGGTTAAAACCACATCCTAAACATCATCAATCTTTGTTTAATCTCTCAAACTTTATGTTAAATTTATACTCATTCTCTTAACAATCCATTGCTTAAAACAAAAGTTGGCTGAATCTTCATTAAATAGTCACTTCATTTCGTTTACTTTCTACAACCAAATTCACTTAATTTATTTTGGATTAATTTTTTATTTTAGAGTACATCTTATTTTAATAGATGATTGAACCATAATATAATAAGGTAGAATCGGTCTTCATTTAAACATGTAGGATTTCTTCTAAACAATTTTTAAAACTCAAGAAATTTTTTGTATTAAAGTAGTATGAGAAAATTTTCATACTAGCTATCTCAATTTATTGGATTGCCACAAAAGAATTAAGCATTTAAAAATTATATAAAATCTATGAAGTAAATAAATCATTAATAAATCATTAAATGACGTGTCAAATAATCAATTGAGGTAGTATGCACTACAATAATAATAGAAAAATTTATGTTAACATGGACCAAATTTCAACATAATTATTGATGTTTACAATTTTCGTTTAACATTAATAAATTTTAGAGGAATACATAAGTGCAGTCTAGGCTGCACCTAAATTCCTTACTCTCTAATTTTTAGTCACACAAACAAATAAATAAATAAATAAATAAATAAATAAATATATATATATATATATATATATATATATATATATAATATTTTTTTAAAAAAGTATTTACACATGTCAATTTTCAATTGGGTGCAGCATGAACTACACGATAGGCGTAACCCCGACTGCACCTAAATTTTTTCCCTAAATTTTATGAATTGACATGATTAATTATGGAAAATGGATTAAAAAATGAGTCTTGAATGTGTCTATGCATTTGCAATGGTAGTTCACTTTAATCTAAGTCACATCAAGTTTATTTTTGGATTCTATTATAAAAACCAACTCATACTATGGCTCACTTAGATATAAACCAATGCCCCCTACTTGATATTGGATTTTAGTTACATTACGTTTAATAAATATCTTATTAACATTTTGAGAATAATACTAAATAATAATGGAAAATCAAATTTTAATTTATGATGTGAATGAAAACCATACTTGTAGAAATTGAGTGTTAAATACTACCTTGAAAGCAATTGTGACATGACTTAGGTGTTAATCGTCTCACACCAACTGCTCTCCAAGGTTAACACAACATTCTTAATATAGACAACCACGCATCATAAAAGAGTTGGAATCGAGGAAAGCTTCACTTAGAGCGAATAAGAGAGATGAAAAACAAAGAGAAGAAGAAATTTGTGTGTATACAAACGTTTAACACTAATATACTTCTATAGGAAAAGTTCAACATATTCCAAATCTAATTTTTAGATTTGTAATGTTTGTCATAAAACTAATCCTTTTGTGATATTTGTCATAAAACCAAATCAAAGTTTGTCATAAAACCAAACTATTTGTAATGGTTAGAATATTAAATCTCTAACTTTTTGGTCAAAATGTAAAGTTAAACGTTTTAAAACTTTCCAATGTGCATAAGATATTTATTTTGACATGTCATTCCCAGCCATACTTATATATCGTATTTGCAATAATAGACATGATTTTAGTCAAAAACAAGTTATTGGCTTATTGTGTGGATGTTTAGTAGTTGTTATAAGGTGGAATAGCAACAAAGAGTTGGAAATGGAGAGGTTAACCTACAAAAACAAAGTGGTGTTTGACATATGGTAAATCTCCCTGTCAATTATTAACTTTTGTCGTTTTTAAAATAACTTTGAAACATGTTTTTAATCATTCAAAACCAATTTTGATGATATGAAATTACATTAGAAAGTATAAAATTAGATATCAAATTGATTTTGGGTGACTAAAAGCATATTTTGGAGTGATTTTGAATATGACAAAAGTTATTTTAACAATTTCAAAATCACTTCCAAATGTACATTAGTTGTAAATTTTAAACTTGTTCGGAGAATTTCTTGAAACACTTTTGGACCATGCTCATATGGAAAGATATATAAGACATGAATCTTCCACAAACTTTCTTTACTAGGATTCCTCACTTAAATTTGGATGTGTATATATGCAATTATAAAAAATAATAATAAATAAATAAATACATAATAAGGTCTCTTTTCAAATATAGTAAAAGGAATCAAATTTTTTACAAATATAGCAAAATTTTACTGTCTATCGTATATAAACTGTATAATTTATTATTAGTTGTAAATATTTTTGGTAGTTTTATCATTTAAAATAACTTCTGTAGTAATAAAAATTTTCTTTCTTCTTTGCTTGGTGGTGTGAGATAGGGAGAGGGATGTTTTACTTTATAAAATTCTAACCTTTTGGAAGGGTAAAAGTATGCTCTCATTTTCCAAGGTATCAAGAGTAGAAAAAGAGAAAAATTCCTTCTTTTATCCCTAATCTTTGGCAGCCCACTAGGGTCTTCTATGGAAGTATATTTTACCCACAGATTTCCTTATGAAATCGATAATTAAAGAAACTAAAAAAAATATAAATTGTAAAAAGTTTGACATAAAAGTAGATGATACATCAATTTTTTATTAGAAAAAAATATCGGATAATACAAATTCCGAGGCGCTACGAGACTTCCATGCATGGGCATTTGGAGCGTTGGATAACAAATTCATCAACAAGATCTAATATTAATTTGATTATGCTTGGAAATAAGTATGTACAATTTGATAAGCATTTTATTTTTTATTTTTAAAAATTAAATTTACGAGATACCTATAACTTTTTTTGCTTTATTATTAATTTTAAAAACTTGAATACTAAAAAGAATAGTCTTTACAAAACATGATTCTTTTTGTTTGAAAATTTGGTTTAGAATTCAAATATGTTTCGTAAGGAAGGTGAAAAACTTAGAATTCTTTTTTAATGAAATTATTAGATAACATGGAAGTCTTTAGAAATGAGAAGAGTAGCTCATTTAATTTGTCTTATAAGGAGTGTGAGGTCTCTCTAATCCCCATTCAGGCTTCATGGACTTTGATACCAAATTAGATAAAGAAACATGCCCTCTCTCCTCCTTTCTGGGTTAATCATTTACTTTGATATCATATTGGAGAAATATGAGATTGCATCTCAAAACCAGTTGACCAATGCTTCTAAATTTCAATTTTACAAAAACATCGATAAAATGTAAATGTTGATAGATATTTGAGAAAAGATATACAAATAAAAAATAATAATAAATAAACATTTTATGTTTCTTAAACAAGTTAACATGTTTATTAATTGATTATATTATATTTACATTAACGACATTATTATTATTATTATTATTATTATTATTATTATTATTATTATTATTATTATTATTATTTTACGTTTCATGAATTCTTTTACAATATAATTATAGAAATTTCTACTATAACTTATGTCAATGTTGAATTTATAAAAATATGAATATAATGATGAAAATGTCAACATTTCAACTATAATATGCTTTTCAAATTTAATAGTGAATTTTATCAACCACAATTTTACTTCATATTATAGTTGAAGGTTTTGAAATTTTCTTTTGGGTTTGATTAGTTTTGAATGTTTGATAAATTAGTTAGTTGCAATGAGGAGTATTTGTATAGGTGAATTGTCATTATCAAAGTCCTGAAATTCAATGTCCTTAATGGAAGCAAAAACCCTTTTCATATATATATATATATATATATTTAGTTGCTTTCAGTTTATCTCCTCTTAATAGACATTGGTCCATGGTAGGGCCTCAGTTATGAAGCCTTTGTTTTTGGTTGATAATTAAATTGATCATTAAGCCAAATGTCCTATTTCCAAATTCCCATTCATCAAATCAACACCACTCTACTTTTTAATTATCATTTTTTCCTTTTCTTTTCTAATATTCAATTAGTCTATTTGAATTTAAACGTTAATCTATTTTCATATAATATACAAATTTAAATCTACAACTCATAAGTTTGGTATTACAAATCAAGTCTAAAGCTTTCAATCTAAACATGGGCTTGGAATTAAAACTCATTACAAGTTCATTCCATTTTGTTCTTCCAAACAGGCTCTTAATGTGTCTTGACTCTTAACCATCTTTACTGCAATGAAATTCGCAACTCAAACACCAATTTGAAACGCTCATTAAACTTAAGTGAATAATAAATAATGTTCCTTGATGTCTTTTATTGTTTCTTTAGTTTTTTCTTTTTCCTATTTTAAGTATGATTCATAATGTCTATCATCCACATGTTTCCTTAAGCATGGTTTTTTATTTTGCTTTTATTTTTTTATGCATTTTTGTTTCTCCCAACTTTAGTCTAGTCGGAGTAAAAATAAAAGCCAATAAATACTTGAATTTGGTTTTTCTTAGCCAAAAACATAAATGAAATGGGTCTTTTAAACCCCTCTTTCTCATCTAAAAAAATAGATTTTTTTTTTTAACACATTTCAACCCAAAAAAAGAAGAAGAAAAAAAATTCACACACAAACGCACACACTTTAGAGAACGAGAAGTATGAATACTTAAATCCAATATAAAGTCATTCATAAATCATAAACATAAAGTCCAAAACATTCAAGAAATCATCTAAAATCATATAATCTACAAAAATTACAAATAAACCATCTCTATAAAAGTCCTAAGGCAAGAACTACAATGTCCATGATCTGAGCTTGAATTCCTTCCTTGACTCACGAAAACACTTTCAAAGCATCCCAAATAATGTAGAAATGAACAAGAATTTTTTCCTTATCCAATTGGGTTCCCCAAAACTTGGTTGAAAAAAGAAGGATATGTAGATAAATTTCTTCGCGAATATTGAGATGCTAAATACAGCATAAACTATGAAAAATACATCCGCGCCTTAGACTTTTTGTTTTGGAGTCAAAATTTGTAGCATATCGACGCTAACTCATCTTATATGGTGGCTTGAGTTAATGCAGATAGAGCGTTTCGATACTCTAGGCTATCTTAAGATGCCAGACAACAAAGTATCTTACATTACTACAAAGCAAATGAATTAATCTAAATGTCCATGGTATGGGAATCTTCAATTCTCACAAAACAAAGGATGACCCATAAAGTATTTAGACAAGTGTTGCAAATGTTATTTACTATTTTTTTATGTTAGTTGAACTATGCTCATTTTGACATTTAGATTATGAGCTATCGCTGAGTTAAAATAAAAAAAAATAAAAAAAAAAAATTATCACATTTATCCCATTCAAAAGCCCCAATAAAATGAATTTACCCTACTTTATAATTAAGTTGCATCAAGTCCATCATTTTTTAAAGTTTAATACGTGGAGATAGGAATTAATCCAAAAACCTTTGACAATCTTTGAAGATAACTTAGTCTATTAAGTTCATCATCATCATCTTCTTATATGGAATCGTGATGGAATTGAAGATGAGATGATATATTTCCAAAACATGTTGTTGTTTAATGATATTAAGCCTCTATCTTTGTAGTATATATCATCATCTATGATTGAATAACATGTTAAAGTACTAATTAGGAAGAATAATTTCACACGCTTCAATTTCATATGGTATTTATTTTTTACTAATCAAGTAATCCAACATTATAATGTCGTTGAAGCCATCAACCCTCATCATAATTTTTATGAGTTATACATTTTTTGTTAAAAGAAAAAGTCAAATAATTTCAACGTGTATGTGAAATAGCTATCTCTATTATCATTATTTACAACAATAATAACGACAATGCTTTTTACTTAAAAAAAAAAATAAAAAAAAAAATAAAAATTGATAATGCTCAATATATATATATTAATAAGCAAATCAAAAAATAAATCTAATCATTGAGTATATTTTTAGTATCACACCCAATGAACTCGGAGAGTAGTTATATTCTATTTTTTTAATAAAAAAAAAAATTAACTTAAATAGATTCTTAAACTTTCAATTTTTATTTAGTAGATTCTATTTTTAATTTTGTATCTAATGAATTCTTGACCTATTTAATATTTTTTAAAATTTACGTACTGAACTATTATACTTAAAATTAAAAGTTTTGAACATGCCAATAGTCTATTTAGACATAAAATTAAAAATTTAAAGACATATTAAATATCTTAAAGTTTAGAAATTCATCCGAGGCAAAATTGAAAATTGAAACTTAATATACCAAATAACATGAATTTAAAAATTTAAAAATGAAACTAAAGTTACAATCTAGCTTGGAGAAATATTTAAAGAAACAAAAATAAAAACAAAAAGATGTGTTTGTTTTTCGTAATTTTGAAATTAGAAAATTGGATGAATATGTGTTGTCCAGTTGTCCTTCGGAGGACAAAATATATATTGGAAAAAGATGATAGAGTACTAAAAAAAAAAAAAACAGACAAAAACAAAGTCACATCTCAAAAGAAACCTTACATTTCATTAGTCATTTCACGAACCAAATGCATTATTTCTTGCAATCCAACTGTAACCAATATATATTTATTTTTTAATTTAAAAATATATTTATTTGTCATGAACAATCATTAACTTAAAAATTTTCATTCTCTTCATTTCAAAGCTTCTTATCAATTTTTCTTTTCATGAAAGGGGAAAAAACGGAAAATTGTAGGTTTTTCTGTGTCACCCTCTTGCCTAACTATTTTTCCCCCATAGGACTTTAGATTGGGAGAACTATTCTCTTGAAGGTTAAGAAATTCAAATTTCAAATTAATTATTTGTTTATATTTTCTCTCGGATTTTGGACTTTTTATATTATTTTATTTTGGTTCCTTTTTTTAAAATATTATACTTTGTTCTTAATTCTTGTTTTATTCTTTTTACTTTTAAATTTTCTTACCTGCATTGTATTGCCCCATAAATATAGACTCGTTGTTTAAATAAATAGTATATTTTTAAAATCTTCCCTTAATTTGATTATAACTCGTTGGTTCAATATTTGAGTGATTTATTCCATTTAAGTTGTTTTGAAATAGAGTGAAGATTTGAAATTACGGCACAAATTATGATCTCGTATTTCATTTGAGACTTTCTCTTCAACTCACACTGAACATATTTGGATGTAGACTGAAAAGAAAAAAAAAATGGTTTGTTAAACTTCTAAAGTTGGTTGCTATTCTTTGTTCTCATTCCCTTATTAATTAAGGATATTGAATTAGGGAATTGAACATTTTGATCTCAAGATTGAAAGTACAAATTTTTGTCAATTGGACTATGTTAACTAGTGTTTGTCATTTGATATTAAATTTGGAAATGCGTTGTCAAAATCTTTTTTGTTAATTTAAGTAGGAAAACTTTGAGGATATTTCACTAAGATTTTGCTTTTACTTAGTTGATGATTGAGAATAACTTCATGAAAGATCAATTATTTCATTAAAATTTTGCTTTTACTTAGTTGACGATTTCCTTCGTATTTTCTTCCAACTCTCCACGCCACATTTACGATTTTGTTACGATTTATGGCTTTGAGAAGCTACATAACCGCTACATTCATTCACAATCATGATTTCACTTTCTTCCACCATATCATGATTTTGATTGATTAACAAATATTTTGATTTCGATTGATTGAGAAGCTACCATGTCATTCATGGATTTTTTGCCTTCACGAATTTGCCCCAATATTCTTCCATGATTCAAGAATCAAGAGATGAAATAAGTTGTCAAATGATACTCAATGATATCACTAATAGCATACTATCAGTGATAGAAGCTACACTGAGAGCATATGTTATCAGTGAGATCAGTTATCACTAATAGCATTTGATAGAAGCTATCACATATAGTATGATATTAATGAGATCACTAATAGTATGTTATTATTGATAGAAGTTATCATTCATAGCATGTTATTAATGATATAAGTTATCACTGATAACCATGATGAAGGAAGGGGAAGATGTTTCTTTTGTTGATAATTTCTAAAACATAGAATTTTGGAGCAAAAGTCGAAGAAGATGGGTTCGGTTTTGGTCGACTGTTGTTTGGTTTTGTTTGGATTTCGTTTGGGTTGGTTATGGGTTGTGAGCTTTGAGTTTTTTAGTCTTCTCAATTTTTTTGACTTAAGAGTTTGCGCTATAAGTCTTTTCAAGAATTTGATGTTATCAAAGCTAGAAAAAATCACCAATATAATGTCATCAATGATAGAGACTATCATTGATAATTAATATGCTATCAGTTATATGTTCTATCATTGATAGATATTATTAGTGAGATGTTTTGAATAACCTAAAATTAAGAATTTATTTCAGCAAAACATTACTCAACTGAAACCAATCCAGAATTTGCAACTATTAATTTCATTTATGAATGACACAAACTAAAAGATAAGTATCATAAGAACAAAAGCATAAAAATGTATTGTAGTCGAAGTTGTGATACACAAAAGCATAAACATAAAAATCTAATGTAAAAAAAAAAAAAAAAAAAAAAAATCTAATAATTACAATAATATAATCAAAGTTGTGATATTTTGAGATTAAAGTTGTGGCCGTCATCTATCCACCTTGGAGAAATTTTGTATTCTCCAATATTTTATTTCTTGGTTTTGTTTTTGTCTCTTTGGCCTCTTCTCAATAAGCTCGTCAACTTTCTTTGTTACAACCTTTGGTTTATATTTTGTAAGGCTATTTTTAAGAGTCTTTTCAACAACATTAAATCAAAAACATGATATCAGTATATCGGTAAACTATCAATACGTTTTTAGTAAGCTTAATGATGAAGTTGTTGAGTGATACTATCAGCGATACCACTAATTGCATACCACCAGTGATAAAAACTATCACTGATAGCAAGATATAAGTGGGATCACTGTAGCATGTCAGCAGTGATAGAAGCTACATTGATAGCATATTATCAGTAACAAAAGCTATCACTAATAACATGTCAAGCATTTGTCAACAAATTGAAATTATCTCAAAAAAATCAATAAAATAGACATAAAATGAGATTAGATTCGACCATTTTATCTTGAACGCTCGCTTAAACAAAGAAAAATAAATTCGGCATCAAATCTAACCAAAAGGATATCACTAATAGTAAACAAAATCAACAAATTGATGGCCCTAAAGAAGACGAACATCAAATTAACAGATTAATATTTCACTGATATATCAACAAATCATTAGCAAGAAATCTATCAATGCTATCTATCCTTTATATTGATAGAAGGATAACATATATCAACGATACACTACATACATACATACACTGGTATGAACTGATTTAGGGCTAAATCACCAATATAACTTATTAAATACTTACTGATGAAGTAAAAATATGAGAAATAGGCAATCAAACTTACTGATATGAACTGCTAAAAAGTTTAGATGAAATTAAGTGGCATGAGATGAAAACATTCCTAAGAAGAAAGTGTTAAAATTCTTTATTGAATGGTAAAATGACGAAACAATGCAACTCAACAACTCCATTCCAGAAACAGCCAACCAACGGAAAATCGTCGTTGTCCCCACCACCATTGAAGAAAGGTCATTTGTTATCATACAGACTTTATTGATAGAACAAAAACCTGGGGCGTGTGATCTCAAGAGCAAGAAATAATTCCGATTCAATTTCAGGGGAATTTCAATTAGGAAATAATCTCGAGCATTTTCCTATTATTACCTAACCACGATGTCTCTACTGCCACTAGTCCAGTGTATAACTACGACAAAGCGCCGGCGAGTGGTGACGCTTCCCCGTACGTGATGTTGCCGTGGAATCAGTTCGTTTCGCCGTATTCGAAATCTCCATGGATCGTTCGTTCGGGTTATGTAGGTCCGACGACGAATTCATGGGTTTTGGGTTGGTTATGGGTCGTGGGCTTTGAACTCTTCAAGTCTTTTTAAACATCTAGATTTAAATTTGTGCTACATCTGCCGTATTTTTATTTTTGTGCTATAAATGCTAATATTTAGAATCTACCCCGACGGTTGTTTATGCAATTAGCCCTTATATTTAATAGATCAATGAATTTTAGATACAATTTTATAATTTAACTTATTAACAATCAACAAAATTGTCGGTCTAAATAACTGGAAAGTTTTGGTCTATAAACGGACGAAAGTCGAGAAAAAGAAAAAAAAAGACATTTAAATAAAGATAAAATAAAACCAAAATTTCAAAAAAAAATTTAGTCCATAAATTTTAAAATTCATAAATCTACTAGACTTCAAATTCAAATTTATATCTAATATATTTAATTTATTTTTAAAAATAAAATTTTGTCTAAGACTTATTATAAACAAAATTGGAATTTGAAAAAATTTATTAAATACAAAATTTTCAGATCAAATTGTCCTTTCAAGATTCTTTTATATTTAAAAAATACACATTTTCTTTTTTAGTATAATTGACATCAGGAGATTCGAACCACATATCGACTTTTTAGAAGACAACTATTTGAAACATAATAATTACGTGGAATCCAGTGCTAAAAAACGCGTTTGGGTTGTCCTTTTAGCCATGACATAATCCAAATTACTCATTAAAAAAAAAAAAAAAAAACTTTTTTCCTTTTTCACTCCCTCAAAACAAAATCTCTTCTATTATTTATTTATTTATTTTACATTATATATTAATATGTTATACTAATTTGGTCAAATATCTTGGCATCAAATCTTATGGGAAAATGACCTTATTCTAAATTCTATTTAATATCCTCTCATGATTTTCCTTCTCAAGTCTTTTTCGCTAACAGCTGGTGATAATTAATAATATTGACTTCATAATGTCTCATCTCCTTCTGGTTCTTTATGCAACTAAGGGAAAAAAAAAATAGTCCATTCTTGTCCTAACACACTACAAAATGTGTATAATACTTGATTCTCATTTTTAACATTAAATGCATTTAATTTCTAACCAAAGTTGAATAATATAGAGATTATTACCAACAATACGTCCATCACTGCTTAAGAGATATTTTTACTACCTAAAGGTTTGAGATTTGAATTCTATTTAGAAATGGGACTATATTGGTTTCAAAGTAGAAAATATTGACATTCATACAAGTATCAATCACATATATATATATATATATATATATAGATTAATATTTCATAATAAATGCTAGATATCATAAAAATTTATATGAATACTGTATTTTTTTTGTGAAAGTTTAGGAAAATAAATTATTGTTTTAAACATATAAATTAATAATTGAAAACCATATATAATAATAGTGGAATAATAGATGGTGGTGTAGATCAAAAATTGAATAAGCGTGAATATTCCATGGGTAAAGTTTAGGTCATACAAATAGAATGCCAAGTACAAGGTTCAATAGTAAGATGTAACTCCAGAATAAACCATAACTATTGGTATTTGGTTATAAAAAAATGTAAAGACTCCACTCATATCCTCTATCAATAATCTTCTTTGTCATACAATCCTAAAACAAGCTATAGTTAGGAAAAAATGAAACAAATTAGTTAAGATCATTGGTAAGTTTGCTAATAGAAATAAAATTAATAGATAGTTGACGAAAATGTGAAGCATAAGACAATTAAAGAAATGAGGTGAGATTAATGGTGGCAAATCCAAGAATAGATGGTGTTGATTCATTTGCCAAAGTGACAATTGGGGAAGACAAATATGTAGAAAATAAGTTAGAATTACTAGTCTTATGGGCCATGCACTAGAGTCTATGACCCATTTGGTGGATGATGTAAGAGGACATTGATTCGTATTACCCTAGCTCAGCAAATATGTTTGTAGGATTAGATGAAGATGGTATTTGCAATGATTCCTAATACTACTGAAAATTTAACAAGGTCATCGTAGAAATGGTTATTGACTTCTCAATCATATCATTGATTGAAGCTATATGAGCAAGGTGAGATTGTTAGAGGTGTTCTTAGTCATATTAGTGGTGGATACTCTGCAAAATTTCTAAAAAAAAATTATCATATGTACGCACGCTCACTTTCGAATTAGATCTAATAGAAGTTTCGTTTGGACTTAATTATGCAACATTGTATTGACTAATAATGCTCATTTACGCCAAAGAAAGCACTCATACTCCAAAGTCTTTTGTGCAACATTGAAGCTTTAGATGTTGTACAAAAAGTTAGAGATGAAATACAATTATATGAAAATTTTAAAAAGAAGCAAACAACAATACAATTATATTTTACTAAGTTTTCCTAATTATATTTATTATTTTATAGAATCATTAATTTATGAGACTGAATCAAGTATAGTGTTGTACTTCTTTGTCACTACCAATAGTGTTGTGTAAGATTTTTCACTCCTTCACAACTATACTCACATCTTTCTTGTGTGTTAATCAACTCATCTAACAATGCAATACAATGAAATACATATACCCAAACCCCAATTTTAAAGCTCAAGTCCATCGAGCTGTTGGCTTCATCTCCACAGATCACAAAACCTTATCTCTTGTGTCCTAATATGAATTTCTTATACTCCTTTGTCTTAGGTGATGGGTTGTAGTAGGATCTTAATAAATCCACTAAATGTCTTACCTAGTGTGTATTGCTTCCTAAGAAAATTCCCAAAAAGCCATCAAACATAGAATACTCCAAATTAAACATGCTTAATATTGAGCCACTGAAAAAGAAAGTACACCTTGTTAGTATAGGTAATAACTTTGAATTCTTTTAAGCCTTTCTTAACCGTAAAGTTGTCGATGTTTTGTCAAAATGTTAATAGGTCATATAATTCTTTATTAGAACAAAGAAAGGAAGTGATTCTCAAACATAGTTAGATTAGGTATGAAATCATACATTAGGCCACAAAAGAGTTTATCATGATCAATCCATAAGGGCTCACCTCCTTGGCCCAAAAATCTCTTATTGCATACTGTTGAGTCCATATAATTAAACTCCAATAGGAAACAACCATGTAAGAGTAAGATTTTCACAAAGTCTTGGTTGTTCACGTCAATGGGGTCTGCATAGCAACTACGAGCTTTTTGCTCCAATCTTCCAATGATATTCATCTCACCTCCTCAACTCTTAAGTTTACACGACCAAGATATCTTGTGAGAGATGGAAGCTTATACTGTTCTGCAACGTAACTTTCAATTCTGTTTGATTAATCTTACGATGTAGTTTAAGAACTTTAGACATGAAGCTTTGTGGATTGATAGGAGGCAGTTTCGTTAGCATTTTTTCGATGGATATCACAACATCATCATCACCCTTCCCTCCCCCTCTTCAGAGTCTTTGTTATTATTATAATTCTCTATCATCTCTACTTCATGTCCAATTGTATATTTGAGAGGATGTCATGAGTATATTTGAGAGGACAACTATCTCCAATCATATGACATCGTAGGTACGTCTTCTTTGTGCTTTCTTGATATAATTTTTTTACATTTGATTTCATTATATGCCTTCTTTTTAGTCATTCAAACTCCATAGGTCCATGTTAATACAAGATTTCGACAAAAGAAATTCGATTCGTGGAAATGAATTTGATTTTATTTGTTTGTATAAGTGTTACGGTCTCTAATGTATAATCCTTTGATGGTTTCTCTTGTATGTAGACTTTGATCTAAGGACTTACAAAGCTTGTTCTCAAACTAGAGGAAATGAATCTTTAATTTGTAGATGATTAAGAGATAATCAATTTGTTGAAGTCTTTTGAATTATGAATCTTGAAATTCTTTGGATTTTCTGACTTCTGAATCTTGTAGACTCTAACGGAAGGCTTTGGCTTCTGATTCCTCTGAGTGAATGGCAACTATTCAACATGCCCCCAAATGAAGGGTGACCTCCTCTATTTATAGAATTTGAGGATACCGTATATGAGGTTTGGGCTTGGTTGATTTTAGGCCCAATTTTTAGGCTTGGGCTTAATCCAATACCTTTTAATATATTTATTTAAATTTGGCCTCATTCATTTTAGTAAATCTTGGGCTAACATAGCTTCAAATCCAATTATCAAATGACATAATTTGACCAAACCAGCCAACATTGTCCAATGAACAAGTAGGGTCATTTGATTTGTCAACTTTCATATCTTTTAATTTAATTCAAGAATACAAGTAAATTTACGTGGGTCTCAAAATTATCTTATAAATTTGAATTAATGATGGTCAATCTAAAACCTTTTATTTCCTACAATTACCACGAGGGATCCTTAGTTTAGTACGGGTTAAAAAAATAAAAATAAAAATAAAAATAAAAATAAAAAATAAAAAATAAGTGGACAAAGGGTGCACCAGATGATGGCGGTCAAGAAGATGAAGGGAGGAGAGAGAAAAAGAAAGGGGAGAAGAAAAAAAGAAATTGGTTTAATAATTGAAAGATTTTTTTAATAAAAAAATAAGTTGTTGACTTTACATGAGTAATTAACCAAAAAAAGTTGACTAAGGGAACAGAAATATGCTTTCAGATATAGACATTAAAGAGTAAAATTGTAATGCAAGCTACATGTGAGGTTTTTTTCTTTTTTTTTTTTTAATTTGACTTTGTTTTATCTAACTTCAGTAAATATGTGTTTGATAGCAATGAAATTTTTATTTCTGAAAATTATTTTCAGATTCTACCATTCAAACAATGAAATTTTGAAAATAACATTTTCATGTTTTCACTATATCTAAATCTTAAATTTTAAAATGCATAATTATATTAAATAAATTTTAAAAAAAAAGTTTAGAAATATATTACAGTTCATTTTTTAAAATTAAAATATATACTATGTAATGAATTATAAATTAGGGGCACTTGCAAAAAGAGCAAAACAAAATACATTAATTAGGTCCATAGCCCTGACTTATTACTTTTGCAAAAGTTGTTAAAAAGTAAGCCCAACCGGCGTGATATATTTGATACACGTGATACATGTGATCATTTGATACGCACTTAATACACCTGATACATATGTGTGATACACCTGATACACACTTGATACACCTGATACAAGTGACACTTAATAAACACTTGATACACTGTTGTCTTAGGTCTAATACACTCATGTGTTATTTCGAGTATCTATTGATTAATGTTTGATACATTCACGTCTTTTAATTGCTCAATTTACTAATTTTTTTTTTATTTCATTCATGTTTTGGTACTTTTCCTCACCCCAATTAATATGGAAAAAAAAAAATTCCAACCAATTTATTTAAAGTAAGTACAATATTTTTCAACTAATTAATTTTAGAAAAATGTAATTTAGTTGATGATATAATGATGTTGAAATATAATAATGATATATTGTTAATATACTACTAATAAACTTTTATTGAAATTATGTTGACATACTTTATAATGATACACTCATTTATACTGTTGATATTCTTTATAATGATACTGCTAATGAACTTTATTGATATACCATTGATATACTTTACAATGATACACTCATTTATACTGCTACACTTGACTGACATGTTGTAGATATACTTTATAATGATACACATCTTTATATTGTCTATACACTTGATTGATATATTATTGACATAGTTTAGAATGATACACATGTTTATACTATTGATGCACTTGATCAACATATTGTTGATATACTTTATAATGTTACACTCATTTACACTATTGATATACTTGACTTACATTTTGTTGATATACTGATAACTTGTAGAAATACAAGTTATTATAGCCTTTTTCTTAGAAAAATAGAGATTAAATAGAGAAGCATGTGGTAGTTTATGTTAAATTCTACTAATAAGTCTTTCTATGCGTTCTACTCTTGTATTTTTATGAAGATAATTATTTTACTACTTTTTGAGCTTAAAACGCATGTTTTAACGTAGGAATGCAAATGATGCGCTAACGACTTTTTAACGCAGGACTATGCGTTAGCAATCTGTTCTTCATGGATGCATAATCTGAACGGAACGCGAACAACCTGAAGATGCGTTACCAACTACTCAACGCAAGACTATGCATTAGCAACCTATGACGCGTTGACATCAGCCAAATTATTCATGGACGCATAACGACAATCAACGCAAGACAGCGGAAAATCAAATCAGAATCTTGAGAGATTGTCAGAAGATTGACATACATAATCTGTGGCTAAAGTGGTGGATCTAAATTGACTCGAGAATTACGCAATTAGGCGAGATAGACGCATGATATCAATTTCGCCGCCAATCAAGCAGATTTGTCATTGATCGCGAACGCAACATCTATAAAAGGGCAAACCTGCAAGATGAGAAATGGTTGTTGATTCTCGGAAGAATTTCTAAGTGACAGCAGAGTTCTCTCTAGACAACAACCGGAGACGAATAGCTCGAGAGAGAAGAGTCTTCCCTCCGCCTGACCACTTCACAGTAGAACCTCACTCTTCTATTCCGGCGACTCAAGACATTGACGCATTTTCCTGCTTTCTATCTTGTTTTTCTATCTTGATTTTAGATTTGTGTCAAGACATTGAGCTATCTAAAGTTGTATTCCGTTCATCAATCTATATTTCTTCCATGTCTACTCATTTCTCTACACTTTCCGCTTTTTACTTTGAATCCATGAGTAACTAATCTCTCATGGGTCTAGGGTTGTGTTAGCATCTAAATAAGAACCATAGTGTAACTATTGCTTCTTGTCAATTGCAATCTTAATCTGATGCTTATGTCCATCTAGCTAATCGATATAAGTAATAATAATCAAACTGCTTGAGAGGGTAAGTGATTGTGGAACTCAATTGACAAGGCCAAGAAGTGTTACCTGTCTATAGGAATAACCTTGGTACTTAACACTCTCCTATGTGTTATATACATATAACGCATAGCGGCTAACAACCGGGAGAAGAGTCGCAAGTATGAATAGACTATCACCATGCGTTTCTGATGTTAGATGTTAACCAACCCTAACCCTGTTTTTACCCATTCATTAAATTCACCTAGCTGACTTTGCTGTGTCGCATGCCTTTCCATCTTCCATATTTTAGTTTAGTGTACATGTTATCGCTTTCTTTAGATTAGAAACAAACACATTTCTCAAATATTTCTAGTTACCACTACAACGCATATAATCCACTTAAATATAGAATCAACATAATCCTGTGTTCGACCTCGGACTCACCGAGAAAACCTACTCCTTTGCTTATACTTGGGTAACGGATAGGAAAACTTGACAGATCACTAAAGCATAGCATTAAGCATAAGTAAGATGCATAGTATGTTCAACGCATAGTGTGTGAAACGTATCATCGTAGCTTAACTTGCACATTGCGTTAGTATAATTTCAATTCACAATCTATCGCACAACATATACTTTATAATAATATATATGTTTATATTGTTAATACACACATTGATTGATACTAAGTACTTGGTGATGACTATCTGATTTACCATCTACTTTATGAGCACTTGTTGCGCTTAAACCCAAAACTTTTAGGCTACCCAAAAAGATGATGTATATAGTAGGAGGCAAATCACTATTGGTAGAACTGGTGACCACCAATAATTCATCTGAAAAAAATGATATCTTTAGTAAGAGTCAGATCACTATTGCAAATTATAATTGAAAATAAAGTCGGAGCATAAGTTACTCGTAGTTCAACTCTTGTAAAAGAAATGGAAGTAAGTTATTTTTTTTAAAAAAAAAAAAGTATGAAAAAAAATGATGTAATAAAGAAGGAAAGAAATAGGGAGAAACAAATTTTTTATAAAAAATGAAAGAAAAACAATAAGTTTTAAAAAAATGCCCAAAAAAAATATTAAAGAATAAGAAGAAAATACAGAGAATTAAAATAAAATAAGCTCAAGTTCGACTGTTTTCTTGGGAGATTTTTTTTAAAAAAAGAAAGTAAAAAAGGTAGAAGAAAAACATGAAGAAAATAGAGTAAAAAAAAAAAGGAAAAAACAAAGGCAGTTCAAGTTTTTAAGAAAAAAAAATATTGGGTTTTTCAAATATAACAAAATGAACCAAAATATTTACAAATATAGCAAAATTTCATTGTCTATCTGTGATAGATAGCGATATATCGTGATAGACTACTATTTATGTCACGATAAACACAGATAGTAGTCTACAATCACATATACACTATGTAATTTGCTATTAGGTGTAAATATTTTCAGCAATTTTGTCATTTTAGATAATTTCAAAAGATTGTTTTCAAATATAGTAAAATGAACTAAACTTTTTACAAACATAGAAAAATTGCATTATCTATCGGTGATACGTAACGATAGACGTCTATTGCTTGAGTGATAAACAATGATAACTTCTATCATTCAAACGATAGAAGTCTATTGCGATCTATCGCTGATAGATAGTAAAAAAATTTTATAACTGTAAATAGTTTGATTTTTTTTCTATTTATAATAATTTTCCTTATAAAATATAGTATCAAACTCATTTAAAACAGTTTTTTAAACTAGAATCTAATTTCTGAATCGGTTACCAAATATATTAAATTATAAAATACAACTCTATTTTAATTTAATTTTTTTTGTTTTCGAACTCTCCACCAAACAAACCCTTAAGTTTTGTAGGAAAAAAAAAGGGATTTTAGAGAAGTAAAGAACAGATTATAGTTGAAAGTTTTGATATGGTTATTAATGGTTGGTTTTGTGCATTAATTAAACTTGGTTTTATGAGGAAAAAGAACTTGATTAACATTGAAAGTTCTAAGTATGAAAACGGATACACGAGGAAGAATGGAGTAAAAATTGAAACTTTACAAAAATGAGCATACAATGGAAGTAATAAATGAGTGAGAAAAGACAGGTGCGATACTCCTGTAAATGGGAAATTGGAAAGAAAAATGGAAGCGTGGAGGATTGGAGTGGAGACAAAGCATCAGATTACCCAATCCAACGCTTACAATGGCGCAAAGGAGCGCGTGAAAGATCGTAAGGTCCATTTTCGAATCTCGCAATTGCACATGCCCTGCCTTCTCTTCTCCTACATTCATCCATCAAAACCAAGAAAATTTCACATTTCACTTTCCCATTACGAAGAAACAACCAACCGTAAAAGGAAAAAGGAAAAAAATACCGAGTGTGTACTCGCTTCCTTTGCTATTTCTAGCGCAGCTTCCATTCCTGCTGCAATCTCTTCCATTTTCGTTTCTGGGTTTTGCTTAGCTTGATGAAACACTGATTCCCATTGATCCAAGAAGAGAATTGGAGATCTGGGTTGTGTGATTTTGTTCATTTTTTTGTCTTGATTTCTGGGTTTCTGTATGTCTCGAACACCGAATTATGAGTTCCAAGAATGGTGGAACAAGCAGAGAGAAAGGAACCATGATGAACACTTGCTGGAAAAGTCCGATAACTTATCGACCTCACCTGCATTTCTCTCTGTTGAGATCCGGAGTTCTGGGAGCCCTGGAGATCGGATGGCCGATAAGGACCGGGCGAGGACCAGGAGTGCCCGTCAGATTTCTTGGGTTTGGCTGTTGAAATTCCAGCAGATTGCTGGTTCATTGGCTTCAATCACCAATGGCGTCGTTTATCTAATTCGTACTGCTAATCGTCGGATCTCATCGCCGGATTCTCCAGCTGACTCGGCCTCGTCTCGGCTCTACAGGATTATCAAAGTGTTTTTGATTGTAGTGCTTCTATTGCTTGTTTTTGAGCTTGTGGCGTACTTCAATGGCTGGCATTTCAGTCCCCCTTCTGTGAGTTCCGCTTCTGCGGAAGTGCTTGGAATGATAGGGTTTCTCTATGCTAATTGGCTTCAGATTCGGGCAAATTACCTGGCTCCACCGCTGCAGTACTTGACCAATCTCTGCATTGTGTTGTTCCTGATCCAGTCAGTGGATCGTTTGCTTTTAATGTTTGGGTGTTTTTGGATCAAGTTTAGGCGATTGAAGCCTGTTGCGGCATTTGAGTACTCTTCCACGGATGAAAATGCTGCTAGTCCTGAGGATTATCCAATGGTATTGGTGCAGATTCCCATGTGCAATGAGAGGGAGGTAAGAAGATGTAGGTGTTCCTTGACCCCTCTTTAACTCCATTTTCTATTTCATTGTTGCATTGTTTGTATTGTTTATATTTGACAATGTTGATTGTGTTTTGTGATAATTCACGGCTGTAGTTATATGAATCCATTAATTAGTGCCAAGTAGTGTTTGAATGATTCACGCCTTACTTCCACTCGAATTTAGAATAGTTCTGTCTGTCCACGAGGTTATTTCTTAAATATACTATTTCATAATGATCGTTACAGCTATGTTGCTTTCCAGTGAAGAGTCATGCTGGAGAAAAAGGCAAGAATCAAATGGATCTGTGAGTGGGGATTGTACTTCTAATTTCTATGGAATGGAAAACACCTATCAGATAGGATCTCTCTCTTTTTTTTTTCTCTCTTGTAATTTCATTCTATCAATGAAATGATTCAATTCATGTTCCAAAAAATAAAAAGAACACTTGGAGGAGGATACTTTTGGTTTCAAACTTTTTCCGAGGAGGAAAAATTCTTAAAGACGAGGACGTTGAAAAGTGGTACTCATTACTCAGGGACCTCCACTTTGCTCAGGATAGGTAGCAGTTGAGGGATATTTTGAATTGAAGCTAGTTATAGGGGTATTTTTTGGTTGGTGGATTAAACCTCCTGGTCTTTCCTAGTTTACCTCCACTTTTCTTTCTGAGATACTGATTTGCACGTAGGACTTGATGAAGGTGCTTCAAAAGTTTCATGGTAGAGGGATTATTGATTACTTTAAAGGAAATGCACATCATCTTTTACTTAGAGGATTTGTGTATGTGGAGTGAGTGACTATTGATCCATTACTTTGTGTTTTTGGCTTAGGTTAGTTCTAACTTCTAAGGTATTGGCCTCTAGGATCAAGGTCTTTCTGAGTGTATGTTCTCTTTATCAAGGAACTTTTGTTTGGATGGGTAGGGTAGATCGTCAATGGTATTTTTTTGCCCAATGTGAAAATTGAGGGGTATCGAATAAGGAGAGTGTATTGATTTTGATTTTTTTTGTTTTGTTTTATCTTTTTCATAAAGCCTATAATAATGTAGATAGAGCATTACTTAACAGGGTTTCTGGATGAAAGGTTTTTGGAGTAGATGGACAGTTGGGTGAGTAACTAATGTGTTAAAGTTTACTGAATTATGAGTGTTCTTATGCGACGCCATAGATTATTTTACAGGAAAATTTAACCTTCCTTTCCCCCATTTTCTTTATTATTTTGGTGGTGGATATCCTGGCAGTCTACCGTATAGTGGCAAAGAGAGAAAAACTAAGGCTTTTGGTAATGTAGTAAAAGGGTCCGTCTTACTTGTTTATGATTTGGGTGTGCCACTTTTATCTTTTTTCAGGTAGTGAGGAGTCTTTCTAGTAATTTGAATAGGTTCCTCATGTCATTTGAAGAGGTGTCAGGTCTCAAAAAGGATAAGCCAAGTGTTCTACCTGGGCTAAATTGTGGTGTTGAAGTTGGTTGGCTGAGTAACTCGTTGGATTGTTTAGTCTCCCAACATTTTACTCGCAACTCCACAATCCATCAGATTCAAAGATGTCAATTTCATCAACTTAATCCATTTGAATCACTATTATCAAAAAATAACTTCTGAACTTGTCATAAATAAAATCTAGTAAGAAAGCTCTTCTTTAGATTCTTTTGCTGGATTGAATAGAAGGGGTTTTAAGAATGTTTATAAGAAGGTCAATGAGATATAGGATTCTTTTGGTTTTGCTATTTTCATTGGCGTTCTAGTCTGAAAGTCATATTATTGCTTTTTTCATTTCTTTTCTATGAAATATCTGTCACTGTGATATATATATACCAGATATAACTAAATACCACTTTGGTTTGTCCGCTAGTAAACTTATCGCTTGTACACTTTACTTATAGTACATTCCATTTTGACGTTTTTAGGCATACTTCTCTTTAAGTTTCTTCTGTTCTTTCATGTGACCACTTTACAAGTTCTCATACTTACACTCACTTGTCGGTGGACAGGTTTATCAACAATCTATTGCAGCTGTTTGTATCCAGGACTGGCCAAAGGATAAAATGCTTGTACAGGTTTTAGATGATTCTGATGAGCTGGATGTTCAACAACTTATCAAGGCTGAAGTACAAAAATGGCAACAGAGAGGTGTCCGCATATTGTATAGACACCGCCTCATACGTACAGGCTACAAGGCAGGGAATCTCAAATCTGCAATGGGGTGCGATTATGTAAAAGATTACGAGTTTGTGGCAATCTTTGATGCAGATTTTCAGCCAGGACCAGACTTTTTAAAGAAAACTATTCCACATTTTAAGGTAATTGAATTGAATATCCTGTATAAGCCACAAGATGGATATTTTTGTTACATTTACTCTCTTTGATGTAGAGAAAAGTATCAGGCTTGTCTATAAATTTTTACAGCTCATAGGCATTGAGCTATTATGTTTTTTTTTTTTTTCTTTTTTTAAAGGAAACAAGTCTCTTTCTTTGATATAATGAATTGAGACAAAACCTCAATATACAATAATGGAAACAAGAGCATGGTAACCGAAGGAGCTATTATGTTTGATATTGTCCCTTGGCGTCATTGCATGTCTCAGCTTTTTTCTTTTTTCTTTTTTGGGAAGACTGTGACGCTTATTTTCCACTCTGGTTAATGAGCACTGTTATTTGATTCTGAAGAAGGAATCCTACTTTTTTCCACGCTGAAGGAAGATGTGGCGTTTTTGGTTTTCCAGTCACTCAAAATCATTGCAATTTTCCTTCTGTAATGATCTCTGTAAAATCACTCAATCGCTCAACTAGAGAAGAAACCTCTTGCAGATAAGATAACTCAACTGTGGGCTTATCTCTAATAAATTTTTACAGCTCATAGGCATTGAGCTATTATGTTTTTTTTTTTTTCTTTTTTTAAAGGAAACAAGTCTCTTTCTTTGATATAATGAATTGAGACAAAACCTCAATATACAATAATGGAAACAAGAGCATGGTAACCGAAGGAGCTATTATGTTTGATATTGTCCCTTGGCGTCATTGCATGTCTCAGCTTTTTTCTTTTTTCTTTTTTGGGAAGACTGTGACGCTTATTTTCCACTCTGGTTAATGAGCACTGTTATTTGATTCTGAAGAAGGAATCCTACTTTTTTCCACGCTGAAGGAAGATGTGGCGTTTTTGGTTTTCCAGTCACTCAAAATCATTGCAATTTTCCTTCTGTAATGATCTCTGTAAAATCACTCAATCGCTCAACTAGAGAAGAAACCTCTTGCAGATAAGATAACTCAACTGTGGGCTTATCTCTAATAAATTTTTTCCCGTAATTTTTTGGTTTTCTTAACTTCTGACTTCCACATTTACAACAGGTGAATGACTTCTATTCGTTATATAAAATGCCCTCACAGGCAGTTTCCTGTCTAATCACAACCACACCATTAAATTAATAGGGCATGTATATATATAATCCATGTCCTAGTGATCCAAAACCTTGCATGTAATGTATTGTTCTTTAAGCATTCAAGTATGTGTACTCCAGGCAGCTAGTACATCGTGTCCTGAAATTATTTGTCCTTGAGTTTATCCTGTTTTTCAGTTTTATGCACCTTCTCGAGCCTTTGATAGAAGTTCAAGCTAGAGATTATTTTTAGGTCTTCTGGAGAAAGTTGATTTACTTCCTACTTAATCAGGATTCTCAAACATACTGGGCTAGGCCTTAGTCTTAGACAAATTAGGTCTGGATACCAACAATTTTGGGTGGTAATCTCTGTTATTCCGCTGCCCTTCCCTTCCCTTCCTATTTTTCCAGTTCCCTTTTTTTAATTCTATTCTGCTAAATGATGACTTCAGATCATATCCACTTGATTTGTTTTTTCCTTTCCTAACCACGTGATTTTCATCAAGAAGTCTATGACATTAAACTTTTTTTTTTTTTTTTTAATTTTACTCAATATTTTTCTTGAGTTTGGGAGAGGCCTCAGATACATTAATAAATGTGTACATTTTTTCTATTAGGGGAATGATGAACTTGCATTGGTCCAAACAAGGTGGTCATTTGTGAACAAGGACGAAAACTTGCTCACAAGATTGCAGAACATAAATTTATCCTTCCATTTTGAAGTTGAGCAGCAAGTAAATGGCATGTTTATCAACTTTTTTGGTTTCAATGGTACTGCTGGAGTCTGGAGAATTAAAGCTTTGGAAGAATGTGGGGGCTGGTTAGAGAGAACAACTGTTGAGGACATGGATGTTGCAGTTCGTGCCCATCTTTGTGGCTGGAAGTTCATATATCTAAATGATGTGAAGGTGTGTCATCGGTTTTATCCATTGGAATGTTGTTGAAAAGTTGTCGGTGAAGATATTTTCTAACTTTAAAAATTTCAGTGCCTTTGCGAACTTCCAGAATCATATGAAGCATACAAGAAACAACAGCACCGCTGGCATTCGGGCCCTATGCAGTTATTTCGTTTGTGCTTCTCTGACATACTCAAATCAAAGGTATGGAACTTATTTGTTACTAATTTTGAATGCCAAGTACCTTTTTTCCTCAAAGATTTTATATGAGTTGACACGCTAGATATAATCTCGATAAGGTTCTTATATGGAGTGAGAAGAGTAAGATAGTCTTATGTACTTAGTCATAAATTGTAGGCCATAAGTGGGAATTCCTGATCTTATTTTTGCAGAAAATAAGTGAATTTTTTGTAACTGAAAGAAAATAAATAGAACTTGAAATTGGAATATTAAAAAGCATTTGAACAGATGTTACAGTTCGTTCTAGAAGGATAGTTTCCTGTTTTGCAGGAGTTCAATATCTGTACACTGTTGGAAGTATGTCAAATATATTGGAAAACTTTCTCCTTTTTTCTTCTTTTTCCTTCTTTGGTGGTGGGGGTGGGGCAAGGAGAATGGTGAGCAGTGTTTCTTTTCTTTCAATGATGTTATAGAGAGGCTACTTAATTTTGCTTTCACCACGATGATCATAAATATATAAGGTTTTTTCACTTGCCTCTTTTCTGCTGCATTGGATGATAGCTCTTTGGGGATTGCTCCTTTCATTAAAATATCAACGATCCTGAGAAAAAATGGAAGTGGTTATCTTCTTACCACTTTCCATTTTGCAACGTTTTTTAGAACCAAACTTGCTTGTCCAGTGCCAAAACAAGACCAATTAAATAATGCCAAAAACCTTGCCTTTTTTTGCTTCATTTGGAGGGGGGCTGAGAGATCTTTGAATAAGGTGTGGTCCCTTGTCAGATGTCACCCCTCTCTTTTGGTCTCCATTTGTAAAGACTCTTGTAATTATCCGATAGGTCCTATTTTGCTTGATTAAAAGTTCCTCCTTAGGTTAATTGCTCTCTTCTTTGTTTATTCTCCTTGTATCGTTGCTCCATTCTGTCTATTTATATTATTGGAAGGTATGTTAGGCATTTTTGGATAGCTGGCCATTCTTGGTGCCCACATCTAGGAGCATCTAATGAGTTTTTTCTTCTCTCAACCTAAGTTTCTGAGGTTCGTTAACCCAAAAAAAGGTTTCTAAGATTTCTATGATGTAGACATTGTCCTATTAGTCGTCATTCTTCTTTAGTATAAAAAATTCCTATCAAATTCAATGCATTTGCTAGTACATTTGTTCACTAACATTTTGTTTTCAAGTTTCAAATACTTAGTTTGATGCTTGCTAGTTGCTACTTGCTAACACTCAGATTTTATGTTCCAGGTGAGTTGGAAGAAGAAAGCTAATTTGATTTTTCTCTTCTTCCTCTTGCGAAAGCTCGTCCTTCCCTTTTATTCTTTTACCTTGTTCTGCATAATTCTACCCCTTACCATGTTCCTTCCAGAAGCTCATCTACCGGCTTGGGTCGTTTGCTACGTTCCTGGAATCATGTCCATCTTAAATATTCTTCCCGCACCGCGATCATTTCCATTTTTAGTCCCCTATCTTCTATTTGAAAACACCATGTCTGTTACCAAATTCAATGCCATGATATCAGGGTTATTCCGCTTTGGAAGTTCATACGAATGGATAGTAACAAAAAAACTAGGAAGATCATCTGAAAACAATCTTGTTGCTTTTGAAAAAGAACTAGAACCTCTAGTTGAGGGTACAAGTCTTCATCGATCTTCCTCAGAATCAGGTCTTCAAGAACTGACCAAGCTCGAGATATCGAAAAAAACAGGGAAACACAAAAGAAATCGTTTGTATAGGAAGGAATTGGCTCTTGCATTCATTTTGTTAACTGCCTCGGCGAGAAGTCTGTTATCTGCTCAAGGAATTCACTTCTACTTCCTATTATTTCAAGGTATCACTTTTCTAGTCGTCGGTCTTGATTTAATCGGAGAGCAGGTCAGTTAAATTATGTTGTTACCATTTTGGAGTTAGTTTTAAGCGAAATAACCCGAGAAGCAGACGGGTTACTTACTGGTCATCTATGACCTGCCTACAAATCAAAATCTTTTGCAATATGATTGATATTAGAGCAGAACCATAGTAGTTCAGTTAGTGTTCATAATCTCGTTCGCTCTCGATTGAAGCTGCAGATCACTTCTTGCTCATGTATTTGAGATCGATTTGCTTCTGATTGTGGAACTGTTATGTTGTAGTTTTGATCAATTCATGTAGAGCAAAGGATGTGAGATGTTAAAATTATAGAAAGAACAAAAAAAAAAGACCATGAAAATTGTTGGGGGAAGATTGTGATAAAATAGAGCATTGTATACTTGCAGGTGCTAAGAGCAGGAAATTCTGAGGTTATTGGAACCTTGATTCTTTTTTTGTCAAACTGATGATTTCTGTACCATGAACATATATTTCATTGTATGAGTTGAAATTCATTGATGTTCTGAAACTTTAATTATTTAAGACAAATAGCAAGGTTGTTATTTCTTCCAACTTATTGGTTATGCATCTATTTGCTTCTTATGTCCATCTTAGGACACCGATGCTTTCCTTTAAGGATATTTGAGTGGCATTAGCAATCATTTATGCTCTCTTGGATAATGATTTCGTTTCTTGTTTTTTTATTTTGAAATTTATGTTTTTTTTTTTTTTTTTTCTTCTCATTTCTTTACCATGATTTTCACTTTTTGTTAATTTCACTTTTTGTTAATAAACATTTGAATTCTTAATCAAAATCTAAAAAATAAAAACAAACTTTTGAAATTTATTTTTTAGTTTTAAGATTTCAGTTTGATTTTCGAAAATGTTGGTAGGAAGTAAACATCACAACATAAAAATTTAGAGGTGAAATAAGAGGTCATAAGTTTAATGTTAAAAAACCAAAAACAAAAAAGGGTTTCGATTGATAGTCACTTTGTGTGTGTATGTCAATAAGAATCATATTATTTTACTTCATTAACTTTTAGATGATTTCTCACATGTTCATTTTAGATTTATTCTGGATATACATTATCAATAAAACTAATAAAAGAAACTACAATCATGTTTAAGAGCTTCTCTTAGTTTAGGTGAACTCTCACAACTATAATAAGAGTAACCTCCATTAACGAAATAAGCTAAACAACTTTACTTGAAAATATGATTGATGATCAAGAAGAAAGGAGAACATGTTCCCTATCTTCAAGTTTTCAAACTCTCTACAATCTAATTGATTAAACTAAGTTGAAAGTTCTAATCATGCGTTCTAAACACAAGAATACAAATGAAGCATAAAGATTGAGAGAGATATAAACTCTGAGAAATTTTCAATGAACTCATGTTCAAATGTGAAAAATACAATCATATTTATACTAAATGAAAATACACTATGAAATGACACAACCTTTCGCTTATGTGGTCTAAATTTAACCAACCCTTCAATTCTATATATAAATTTTTATAAATGTAAATACATTAAATAAATAGGTAAGTAGTAAATTAAAGATAGGACTAGATCTGGATTTTCAAATTCAATGTGTCTCTTGGATGGAAAGACATTTTGAATCTTGAAAGGATGCAATGGATTTGAACTTTAACTTGGAAATAAGCATTTAACACTTCTGGTACCCTTTTAGTTGTACTTCTTGTCATTACCACTTATTTCCTTATCATTTTTTTCCTTTTTCAAGAAAATTTGTCCTTAAATCTTCGTTTAGTAAAGCAACCTTGTAGTCATTATCTCAACTCGAGCTTGTTCAAATACTTAGATTGTAACATCCTATCTTGTAATAATGTGAACTTGAGAGATCTCCTTTTACCATGTGTCTTTAATGGACCATAAAAACACAAGAAACATAAAAGGAAATTTAGAACATTTGTTGGGAAACAAACTCACTTGATGATTTTCCTCCCATTAGTACTTTTTCTCAATTTCACTTTTTTCTTTTTCATTTTCCTTCTTCAACTTCATCTCATAATTCAATTGAGATACATCATTAATAAATTGGCATAAATACCGCATATGTAGAAAAAGAGGGAGCGGGGAAGGAAGAACAACCGTTTTGGTTAAATTATCTCAAAAAAGCCTATTCCAAAAGTTTGCATTACGATGTAGGTCTCATGATGATTTCATCCTTGGTAAAACATACCGTAAAACTCTTAGTATCTCAAATTTCAACAAATCTTATAGTCCAAGCTGAACCTCGCAACGGTAGCCTGGTGATAGAAGAAGAGATTGTACTTCCAAGTTTACTTTTTAAGAGCTAAACTCGTGAAACATAGTTAAACCATGAACCCCAACTTAAAAGTGAGAGTTAATGTTACGGGTGATTTTGAACTAAAGGGTAAAATTGACATATCAAAGAAAAAAGAAGCAATTTGTCCAAGAAAATGATGATAAACGGACAAGCCACTATGCCTAAAGGATGGAGAAAGGTGACATTGTCTGATCAACCTCGGCCAAGGATGAGGCAAAGCCCATTATATCAAGTATGTCATACATGATTCGACCCAACATGGGCTAAATAGGAGGGTTGACTTGGCCTTAAACCAAATGAGTCTGCTCCACCTCAACCTTGTTCAAGATTGAGCTCGCTGGATCAAGTTGTGATATAGCCATATATCTTTGATAGACGTAGAATTAGTTTATCAATTATAAATACAAAAGTGTTACCAATAGATATAAAAATAATCTACCAACAATGTAGAAATAGTCACTAGCAATAATTTTTTAAAAATAATAAATGATAACAATGTTATCACTAATGGACATATTAATGGTCTATCGATAATATACATAAAAGTTGTTTATCATCAATACACATTAAATGATTGATAAATAATAGACCTAAATAATAAAAGTAGAAATGGTCTTTAAAAAAAAATTTAAAAAAATTGTCAATAACAAACTTATTTAAATCTAAGTTTTAAAACAAGGTAAGATCAGATAATTTAATTCTTATATAAATATTTAATTTTTAAAACAAGATAAGATTAGTTCATTTAAATGTTAACAATACAAATGGAAATTTTAAATTATGCACTTTGAAAAATAACCAAAGATCTTTAATATTGTAAAAATAGCAAAATATAATATTAAAACAATAAATTCATATTTGGAAAATGACTAAAATACCCGAAATCATTAAAAAAAAATAGTTTGATACTTACAAATATAGAGTAATTGATTTTAAAATAAAGTTCAAATAGCAATTATATAAAATTTCATAAATCAAGGAATTTAAGTAACATAAAATAAATAATAAAATACTAATAATAAATAATAGATTAAAAAAAAAACATAAAAAACAAGATTTAAAACTGATTCTAAGAATTATCTAATTAATTGATAAAAACTATATATATGTATCATGTTCGATCCTATAGAAAACATCATTCCAGAAAAGTGAAGATCAAACATGCAATTAATTAGCACAAATACCTTGTACTCATATTTAGAGAATACACACTTGTCGGAAACCACCAAACCCCCTAACAATCTACTGTCCTAATTTGAAAATTGTTTAAGATTATACCACAATAATCCTAAAATAACAGTTCTTATCTTCACTTATGTTAACTACTAGTCCAATGATCCCCATTATTTCAGGCACAAACCAAACAACTCTTTTAAGCTGCCCAA
Organism: Citrullus mucosospermus; assembly: GCA_030954485.1. Lineage (NCBI taxonomy): Eukaryota > Viridiplantae > Streptophyta > Magnoliopsida > Cucurbitales > Cucurbitaceae > Citrullus > Citrullus mucosospermus. Next base: position 7,570,993 of record CM062063.1, on the reverse strand, counting down.
TTCAAGATCATCATTGATGGTGAAAATAATTAATAGTAGATGAATAATAGAAACTTTTAGGAATAAAAATAACATCAGTAATATCAATATTTTCACTTCCTCTCGAATCAGTTTAAATTTCTTATTAGATTAGAATATGATTTCGGTTACTTCAGAACTCCTTCAATTAAAGGAACATTGTGAACGTGATACGAGAAGTATTTGAATACTTTTTCTCTTAATGACTGGCTTCCTCAGATAGCAATTTCGCAGATGCTCCAATGGAAATGCCAACTTAATTATAATAAAAATGGTTATGATCTCACTTTGAAACCAGAAGGAACAATTCACTGATTTTAGTTCAAAACTCTAAAACCTCAAAACCTCAAGTTAAACTACTGTGAGACACAATGAAAAACCACTCCACCTCCCTCAAACCAAACCAAGAATCGAACTCGCAGGCCTAACGACTAACGACTAACGTTGCCACTGTTGCCTCCCCGTGTATGAAATGCAGGCACTGCTTCTTCTGTTTGCTCCTTGGATTAGGCAGATTCTACTTTCTTCATTTTGGCAAACATGTTGCCGTAAAACTTGGCATCCTTTTTATTGTATTCCTTCACCTTCTCCTTCAGAGTTTTGTATTCCAATTTCACATCCCTGATGGTATCAACAAAATATCAATTGACTTAGAAAATCTACAAGCAACTCAGTATTGAGCATGGAAGAAAAGGAGGAAAGGAGCATGCCTGTTATTCGGATCGATATCGAGAGCCTTCTTGATGTCAAATTCAGCTAAATCCAAGTCAGCTAGTTGGATATATGCTTGAGCCCTTCTATAGAGAGCCTTAACATTTGAACTCTCAAGTTCTAGCACCTGCAGCAGTTTGAGCGAGGTTAGATTTGCAGTTTCAACAGTTTGTTCAAAAGAAACGTCAGAATGCGGCAGGCCTCGGTTGGCTTCCATGCATCTCACTCTCACCCACCTTGGTGCACAATTTCTCTGCCTCGTTGTACATCTTTAGCTTCAATTTACAAGCCGCATTGTTCAAATTGCATGCAACTTTCAATGCCTTAGCCTGCTTTTTCTCTTCTTCACTAAATGAAGAATCGTATTCAATGAACTTCACAGCCTGCAAAAAAACACGACCAAGTAAACAAGTTGACATGAGTTATCCCATCCATCCAAAAACGAACTCACGTCGTATTCTCTTTGCATAAATTTTGTATAGCAACAAAAGCAGAGATGAATAGAGCCCAAAAGTCCAATTAGAATTCATGTTTGAAAACGATTGTTTTTTATCTTGTAAAAGTAAAAAACAGTTCTAAAATACCAAAGTTCCAAAGTATTGGTTGCAATCACAACCGTGCACACTAACCAAACGGAACAATTCAAACCTTCAACCCATAAAAGATGTAAAATAAGTAACTTTGCAGGTTTTACCCTCATGGAAAAGCCCTAAAGCAGAAATAATGTTACGAATACTCTTAAATCACCAATGAACACAAGAACTTAAACTGATAGGTGAAGGTAAATTTAATATTATAACAACATTCTAACACCCCTTATTTGTGGGCTTGAAATTCGTAGAAGGCACAACAGATGGAAATCAAAATAAAATGAGAAGTAAATAATCTTAAAGATTTCAAACACAAGACCTACTCTAATACCATCTTTGATCACTAATGAACCCAAAAGCTTAAGTTGGTAGGTGAATGTAAATTTAATATTACAACAAAGTACTCTCTCCATCTTATATCAACAAAGGTTGGAAAATAAATTAGAAAGCATAAAAATGAATGATTCAGTAAATGTAAGGTACATAAGAAGAAACTTATTGCAAACATAGACAAAGTATTGAAATTGCAAGTAGAATAATCACCTTCTCATATCTCTTGGAAGCTCTAGCAAATTTTCCAGACTTGAACAACACATTTCCTTCTTCCTTCTTTTTACCAGCAGCTTCAATCTTTTCCTGGTTATTCATATCCCATGACTCTTTCTCCTGACGAAATGAGAATAATGATGAGATAATTATAAGACATGAAAAATGAATGTAGAGTTCACACATTTGCACAACAAAGTACAAACCTTGTCAAAAGCCACAAGCTCAACCTCGTAATTCACAGTTGAGTTTGGAGGAACTATAGCCAAATCCTGTTGTGACTCAGACGAACCAAAAGCATACTCTGGTGCTATTGTCAGCAAGGCTATCTCACCTTTCTTCATTGTCGCCACAGCTTTGTCGAGGCCATCAATCACTTGTTCTACATTGCGCAAAAGTAAAAATGTTGAGAGAGAGAGCATCAGATAAAAAGGAACACAGTATCATAGTCAACACATACCCTCGTCTGTTTTAAACTCAAATGGCTCTTCACCATCATCATATCCCTTCCTCAAAAATATCTTGCCATCTCCCAACTTCCCAATCAATTTCACTGCAATTCAGTTGCTGAGTTAGAATTCTGAAATGATGCAATGCAGCTTACGCAAGTCAACTCTGTTTTACTTGAAACCAACCTTTGACAATGGCTCCGTCATTTGGCTTCTCATAACCTTCTCCTTCTTTCAGAATTTTCTTGATAACCTTTTTGTCAGGGGTAACTTCTGAAACAGTCTTCCAAGATACCAACTCCAAAGTAATATCGAGGGATGCATTTGGTGGAACTGCACCTTCATTACTAGAGGCTGATTTACCTTTCTCCCCAAACCCATCTACAGCAACAAAAAGAAGAATGTAAGAGACATTTTGAATCAACCTCGACTTAAGGAGCATCTATTGAAGACTTACATTGTGGCTTCACTGTGAGGAGTGCCTTTTCACCTATCTTCATGGTTTTTACAGCCTTTGCGAGAGCAGGGCAAAAGTAACCTGTTTTGAGGTGCGCTTTACTTGAGATTCACATAAAACCAAGGTCTGGCAAAAACATCTTTTTCCCAATCAAAATCGACATCTTTTCTCAATCAAAGTGAAAGGAACATAATTACCATCCCCAACGGTGAATTCCACTCCATCAGCTTTTGCAACAAGTGTTCCATCTTCTAGCTTAGCTTCAAAATTGACTGCAGTAACATGACATGAAAAGAAACCAATATAAAACAAGAAAATTGGCATGATAAACAATATCCACAGAAGAATTTAGCATATGTCCTTGCCTAGCACTTCATCAAGGTCCTTTGGATTATCCCATTTGTCCCCTTCAGTTAGGATCTTCTTGAATATTCCTCCATCCTTACATATGTCCTTAACGCTTGTCCAAGATAGTAACTCGACATCGAACTGCAATGTCGCACTAGGAGGAATGGTTGGTGGGGAGCCAGATTCACCATATGCCAAATCAGGAGGAATGGTAAAAAGAGCTTTTTCATTTTTCTTCATTGTTTTGATACCCAAATCCCATCCTTTGATCACTTGTCCTGCACCATAAAGAAAAGAAAACAGGTAAGATGACATAATGAACATTCAAGAAAGAAAGCATCATAGCTAAAAACCCAGAGAACTGCCCAAATCAGGCATGCGAGTACTAGATGGCCTCAAAGAAAAATCAAATAAAGAAAATAGATTCCAGTCAAAATGGGAAAAATCATTGATTACATTACATCTCAAAGTGCAGATCTGCAAGAAAGAACCACGAAGAGCCACAGAAGTTCCACTTTACAGCAATAAGTATCCCCACAAGAAAGAAATGTTGAGAAGACGGATGCATAAACAGAAATAATAAGAAGAAAAATAAGGTCAGAGAATATGGCTACCTTTCAGGTGCTTTCTTTTTTTTTTTTTTTTACTTTTGTATGTGAAGCTCATAACCGGTCATATAGACCAAACAAAAAGCCCAGGTAACCATTGTTCGTTTGCAGAGCCAAAATTTTATTAAACATAACACAAGCATTCAAACAACTATCAGTTGAACTTTATATCCTGAATTAGAAAAGCTTTATAATAATACTGTTCAATCCAAATAAACGCCACAAATTTTCCATAAGAGGGCGAGTGACATTAAACGAAATTTCCGTTATAGACTTCATTTTATCACACAAGAAAATGGCCAACAAACGACCAAACAGCAGCAATGTACTTCAATTCCCATTAAAATTGGCTTGATTACCAAATGCTAACAAATAAAAGAAACATCTTTTTTCTTTTTTCTTTTTTTTTTTTTTTTTGAAACGAAACAACAAATAAAAGAAACATCACAGTCCCACATCCATCCCAAAATAATAACAATAATAATAATAATAAATAAATAAGTAAAAATTCCCCTAACCTTGACCAAGAGTGAACTTAAACGGGGTTCCACGATCGCGGCTGGAATCAAACTGAGTCCCATCAAGCAAAGTCCCAGTATAGTGAACTACATTACAAACAGACAGAACAACCCAAAAACTCAGAATCAAAAAATTGGAAAAAAAAAAAAAAAAAACCCACGTGTAATTTGAGGTTGAGAAACCCAAATTCGAGTAGCAGCCTGTAGTGGGTGACATACCTTCAACCTCATCGCCATTTTCAGGAGTTACCCATCCTTCACCTTCTTTGAGAAGCTTCTTCTTCAAGCCTTGATTTCCAATTTCTTTCTCCTCCCCAACCTTGAGAGCTATGGTATCATCAGGAAGATCCAAGTCCTCGTTCATGTCAGCGGCAGCAGGGATATCAAAATCTTCATCCATGTGGGTAAATTAAGAAGAGAGAAGAAGGAAGAGAGGAAAGGGAGGTATGAAGTTAGAGCAGGGAATGAGAGAGGGAGAGTTGGAGAAATGGGAAGGATTATAGAGAAGAAGAGAAAGAAGGGTTGTTCTAGAGAGTTCTAAAAAGAGAGGAACCGAGGGTTTTCAGAGATTTAAGATTGAATCTTTTAAAATAAAAGGGAAAAATTAGAAAGAAAGAAAAAAATGAAAAAAGTGCGGGATTAAATTAAGGAATGCTGAGGATGGTTCTAGAGAGAGAGACGAGAGGAGAAGAAGAAGAAGAACCAAAAAAAAAAAAAAGGAAAAAAGGAAAAAGAAAGCTCAAAGTTCGAGTAAGCTTTGAGAGCATATTTCAATATTTGATGAAGCTTTTATTTGTTGAGTGTATTTCAATTTTCATTCAATATTCGGACATGTTTTGTTCCCTATCCAAATTAAGTTTTATGCTTTCACATTGACTGAGTTTAATAAATATGTGTTGGGGAGGCTATTTGAATTTTGTTTTTAAAATTGATTTCACCAATTAATACAAATTTTGAAAACAATATTTTTTTTTATGTTTTTATTGTATTCTAAATTTTGAATTTTAAATTTTAAAATGTGTAATTATATTGAATGAAGACAAAAATGTTTATAAATACATTTTGTCATGTTATAAATTCAATTTATTTTTTAAATATTAAAATATAAACTATGTAATGTATTATAAATTATATAATGTAATAAAATAATTAACATAAAACATATTCATACATAAATTAGTAATAGTTTATTGTCAAATAATATTTACTGGATAACTACCGCTAAGGTTTATAATCTATATGTATAGTACCAAATACATTTTAAACAATTGTTTAAATTAGGGAAACATACATTTTTAGTTTGTAAGTTTTGGGTTTAGTTTCTATTTGGTTTCTGGTTTTTAAAATGTTACATATTTAGTTTTAAGTTTTGAGTTTGATTTTAATTTAGTCATTATCTTTCAAAATATTTCAATTTTACCCTTAACATTTGAATTTTGTTTAAGTTGGTACCTACGTTTCAAATTTTCTATTTTTAACCTTGATTTTAAATTAAATACTTATTTTTCGTCTTTATTGTTAATGTATGTTAATAAATTTATAATAATTATACTATTTTTCATCACTTTTAAATATAAATTTAAAATTTTACTTTTTTAATTATTTTATATTAATTAATAGACATTAACATCAATGATTGAAAGTATGTAGTTAATGAAAAATCGAGATTAAAAATATAAAATCTTGAAACCTAAGGATCAAATTGAAACAAAACTTAACTAAACTTGTAACATTTTGAAATTTAAGGACCAAATAAAAACTAAACCCAAAACTTAAGAACCAAAAAGGTTTTTTTTTTTTTTTCCTTTAAATTAAAATCCAATTTCTAAATCAACTACCAAACACATATATCTAGAAACATAAAATATAATTCTATTTTCATTGAATCCCTTTTTCAAATCTTTGTTTTTTTTGGATTCCATACTAAACATGCTCTAATATATCATGTTAAAATTGTAGTTGTATGTCAAAATTGATGGAATGTTAAAAATAAGTAATAAAATGTTATTAATATAAATATAATAATGAATAGTAAACATGTTATTGTGTTCCTTATTGATTAATTTAAATATATTTTTAATGTTTTTATATAAATTTTTGAAAAGTATCCATTTGACATTGATATTTTATTAATATTTCTATCGACATTTCTATAAAATTAAGACATCGATATTTTCATCGAGATTGAACATCTTAGTTGAAAATTATTGCTAATATATTAGGTTAAAATTGTACTCCTCTTTTCTATATGACATAATTAATTGTACTTGTATTCCTCTTATAATTTGTAATTGGTAACATTTTTTCTCTTTTTTTTTTTTTTTTCTTCCGACGAACATTTTTGCTTTAATGAATTTCATTCTCAAGAAAATAAAAAAGGACCATTTTTGTTTTTTTTTTTTCTTTTTATTGGAAATCAACATTTAGGGGTGTTTGGAAAAGGATTTTGTGGATAAGCTAACTTCACTCTTAGTTTATTTTGGAGAATTCTTAAACTCACTATCGACTCAACAACATATTTACATCAATTTCATGACTTATTAATTCCTTGCACTATGATTCTCAAGACTAAACAATTTCATTCGTTGCCCTAAATGTCCCCCAAAGTTAAATTACAATATAAGTCGACAATTTTTTTAGGTTTATGTCTATTCTACCATCTCATATATTGGTAAAAAAGATTGTTTCTTTTTTTTTTACCAATATATGAGATGGTAGAATAGTAATCCTGGCTTCAAGATTGATAATATAAACATTATGTTAACTCAATTATGCTCATGTTAGCATCTAATTGAACTTTTAAAGTTCGCAATAGATTATTATATCGTCTAATCTTATTATTTTATATTTAATAAATTTGATTTTTATTATTAATTAAGCAATGACGAATGGGGTCAAGTGAATAAATAAAAGAGTCTACAATTCCCACCTACATTAATTATTGAATTAAAATGTATCCTAATTCTTTAACTACCATTTAAAGAAACTTTGAAAGTCTTTGCAACATTAATACCATCTTATTACTGACTTCAATGCACAATTAACCTAAAACAAGTTTCACATTTTAAAGTTTAAATTTTAAATAGGATTTTTTTTAAGGGAGGTGAACCTTTTTACAATTGCAAACATTCCTCCTGCCCTATTATCTTCAAAATAAATTTTCGTTTTACTTTTTATTGCAATCTATCTTTTTCTTTTCTTTCTTTTTTTTTTTTTATAATTTTAGCCTATCTAAAAAATAATAAGTTAAAAATATTTTTGTTCCTAAACTTTCATTGAATTAACAATTTAGTCCTTAACTTTAACAAACAACAATTCGATCCCTGCACTTTAAAATTTTTAAAAAGTTAGTCCTCATCATAAAAAAAAACCTCATTAAAATTAAGTGTGTCAATTTTTATTACGTGATCACTTAATATTTTATAATTTATAAATAAATTTTATTTTTGACCAGTTTATCAATCAATAAATTTCACTAAATCTAAATAATATTTTTTACATATGGACTAAATTATTATAAAAAATTCAATAATTAAATTATTAAAAATTTGAAAGTACATAAACTAAATCGATCCAACTAAAGTTTAGACAACATGTTAGTTAGAATTTTAAAAGTGTCACAACATAAATCTGATTAATTATGGATCATGAAATATGCATATAATCCTTTCAATTTTAGTGCATGGTAATTTTTTTTTTTTTTTTTAAACTAAAGAAATTTATAAATGTATTAATTGTAAGTACTTTTAGGAGATCTATTTTTATTAAAAGTAATTTGATAAAAAACCATCCTTAATTATAAAACTTGTTTTTAGTTAATTATATGTTTGATCTTTCCATTTGAATAATGATTCCTTTCCATAATGTTAAAATTATCATGATTAAACTATATTGTCCGACTCTAACTAGTACAACACGCAAACGACTTAATGGCTATCTTTTTGTTGTTTTTGCTCCTTTATATAGATTTAAAAAAATAGTTTCTTACATTTTAAAAAAAATTAATTATCAATATTTGTTAACAAATTTATGTTGAGAAGTGGGAAAAGGTGAAGCAAGGTAGTAATGCACCCACTTCTTACTCTAAATTTAGTTGGAGTGGAAAAAGGTGGGTTGCACTTCACCTCTTATCTTTCATTAAATCCACTTGCTAATTTCTTTAAAGTACAATATTTTTCTAAATAGTTTGAGTAACTATATATTTTTCTAAATAATTTTAAAAATTATAATGTTTACTTAGCTTAAGTTGAACTGGCCTTTTACCAAGAAAAAAGAGAAGGGTAGAAAGTGAGAATAATGATCAAAATGGAAGATATCAGACTTGGAGAAAAATTGCTAAGTATCTCAATAATTCAATATAGAGGGGACTTATGTGTCATAATCAGACCCTTTTGCCATAAATGTCCAAAACTAAAAGCTACTTTGTTTGACTGATAATGTAATCAGTACATCTAAGAAACCAAAGGGGAAAGTGGTAGAATAGTTGCTTTCACTATAGCTCACTGTCATCATCATTTGAGTTTCCACCACTTGATGGTTTCCCATTAACAGCAACAAGCTCAGTGTCAAATATGAGTGTTGCACCACCTGTAAATTTACACAAATAATAATATTAATTAGAAAAAGAAAAAGAAAGATTAGTTCAATACGGATTTGAATATCGAGAGATAAGGTTATCTGCTTAAACCAATTGAACTATGTTCATGTTTGGCTTTTGACAAATCTAGAAATATTGGAGGTGAGTCATGAATTTAATGTAAGGAGTAGGCTCCGGATACCGGTTATCACAAAAATTAATCAACATTATGGTTTCAAATCTCTAACTCAAACACACAACGAAAATGTAATGTAGTCTCTCATTGTGCACCTCTTTCTTTCATTACTGCTTTTCTTTTGGTTCTACAATATGTAAGGAGTAGGATCGGAAGTTTTGACCTTTTAATAGATATACTTTAACCAGCTGAGCTATGCTTAAGAGAATCATCGTAGTTTCCTTTTAATTTTACAGTTATTAAGTTAACTAGCATCTCATAGAACATCATATCATTATTCTTTTTAGAACCAAATGACATGAAATAAATTAGATTTGAAAACTTAAGCAATATTTCTGTGAAAACAGAAGATGCTCATATTGAAGTACCTGGTATGGTTGGTGGAGAGCCTTGGGGTCCATACCCCAACTTTGCAGGAATTTTCAGTTTCCGTTTCTCACCAACGCACATTCCCAATAACCCTTGGTCCCATCCTGAATATGAAAGAATTTTCAGCTCTCAATAACTTCCATGCACAATATCAGAATAGGTATTTACCGAGCAACTAGCAAATTTGCTCTGTACAGATCTTTACATACTGACCGTATTCATATTCACTACATTGAATCTTCTGAGCTTAATCATAACATTTGTAGATTTGAGTTCATAGATCACAAGATCAGAACAACTTGGACAAGTGAAGGAACAAATTCAGGTAAAATAAGGGAGTGCAGCAATCTGTACCCGACGTTCAAGCAATATGGACGGGTAGATAAGCTGAGTTTTAAACCAACACCAGTTCCAAGATATGTTCTCATTTTAGATCACGAAAATTGCAAAAAGAAAAAAAAAACTAATTAATATGATGCAATGCTATTCGTGCCCTTTCTTTTTCTTTTGGGAAGTCCGGAAATGCTAAGAAATAGGGGCACTTTCTATAATATGAATGGAATATTGGGGAGGTTTAAGAGGGACAGTAATTCAACATTTTTAAGAAGTTTAAGCCAAGATGCCAACGACTGAGAACTTGAAGAAGACATTTGTTGTGTTTCTAAATGGTTAAATGCCATAGCTCAGAGAACATTGGAAATAATCCAAATTAAGTAAACATATTTAAACGATTCACTGTCCTGTGAGTTTTAACAAACAAATCCAAATACAAAAATCTATATGATGATAGGCATAAGCAAATGTCCTCTGATGTAACGTTGGAGTATTGACAGGCCAACAATCAGGTATGCTTAAGCAAGAATGGATAGGAAGGGAAATTTTAGATAGTTTAGGTGGAAAATTATTTAGTTAGAAATATGTATTTAGTGGAAACCCTTGTAACTACTTGGTGTAAGTGAACGTTTTAAGCACCGGTGGGGAGTGAATATGCAGGTTGTTCTAGGGAAGTGAATTATGATGATGAGCTCTTGAGGTCTTCTCAGTTGTATAACTTTTGATAATGCATAAACTACTTGAGATCTATCATAATATACAAATTATTTCTTGACCACAGGTGAGCTCAATTGGATCAACATGGAGTCCAGGACAATGGTGACCAAAAAGGAAACATTCAAGATAGAAAGAAAAAAGAAAAAAAAAAACAACAACAACAACAATAACAAATAAACTATCTTGGCAGCAAAAGTTGCTACCAATAGCTAGATGTATGTGTTTTGAGCAAAAATACCTTTAATTACTTGACCAGCGCCTAGCTCAAACTCAATGGGGTCACCCCTTTCAAAACTAGAGTCAAAAACAGTGCCATCAGTGAGCTTCCCCTATTAAATCATATGACAACAAAGATCAGTCAAGAAGATGGTGGAACCTGAAAGAGGAAGCCTCATTATAAAATGAATCAATTGTGTTAACTCTTCAAATGCAAAAATGCACATAACCGTATTAGTGAAATCATCAATTTATCATGTTTGTTTAGGCTGCAACTGGTTTCTTATTCATTTCAATTAAGTAACATATCATTCCTTCAATGAAGTTCTCGGACTGAATTCAAATTTTGTAGTCATCCAGCTAATTATTTTTACTTATGAACTGCATGCATCATCAAATTAAGAACCCCCATTATCTTACTGGAGTAATGCCTTATCTTCCTTGCTCTGACATCTCGCTAACTCTTCATTTATGCCATTGGCAGGCATTAACACGTTGAATGCTATGTAGATATATATACAAACACAAACAAACATAAAAGCAAGAGTCAAACTAAGTTATTGGGGCAACTTACACGGTAGTGAACTTTGATTCTATCACCCTTATGAGCTTGAATGTCACAAGATGTTGGCCTACCCTGCAAAAAAGAAAAAGGAAAAGGGAAATTCAAAACAAAGAGCTAGCAAGAAAAAACTTGGGACAGTAATCCTTAGTAACATATTCCAGAATCTTGACACCAGCAGTTCAATATCAAAAACATTTATCATTGCAATTGCGAAGAGCTATGCAAAAAAGTGCAGCTTGTAGACAGGCTGACATTTTGCTCACAATTATCACCTTTCCTTTCTGAAATGCCAGTGTATAAAAAGACACTTGATACTAATAGAACCCGTATATATTGAAATATAAAAGACAATCAAACTACAAAATAAACCCAAGTGTTAGATGTACTTGGACCCTCCCAATATTGAGATCACTCTCAAGCCCTAATTCATTCCCCAAATTGTTTACAAATAGAAATGTTCAATTGCACTATACTACTATATGCTTAAAGGCTAAGAATCAATTTAAGCATGTGAACCTCCTTCCTCAAATAATACCAAGCTAATGAATGGCCAATGGGATCAAAAGTGGCTATTGATTTTAGAGTCAGACTATAAATCACTTCAAAGAAAAGCTTTATATTCCATTTTCTACCTCACTGGAACAGAGTAATGACAGTCTCAGAGTGAATTTTTTGTGGAGAAGATATCATATTCAGATCAATTTAAATTCATATCAAGACATGCGGAAAACCCCATCTCATAAGTTGATCTCAACACCGTCCAAAAGTTACCCAATCTAATGCAATGAACACTTTTCAATGGAAATATGGATCTCCTTTTAACCACAACGATTGTCCAAAATCAAAGTCTCATATATACCGTGTCAATGACCATAAACCTTTTGCTAGACTAGAACAACTTGTAGAACATAAAATCCCTTCATAGTATCAAAGATTTTTAACTTCCTGTCAAATATGAAAATGGGGGAGCCTCCACATTCATAGCAAAAGGAGTTCCAGACAGAATGGAGGCTAAAATGTACGAAAAAACAAAAACCCATTTCTGAAATCATAGCATAAATAAGCACATTACCGTAACACCAATCTGTAACTCAGTTACATCCTTAACCGTCTTCGCGTAAACTGAAAATCAATTGAAACCCCAAAAAATTGAATGAACAAAACGCGAGATCTATAAATGCCCAAAGGAAAAAAAGGAAAAAAAGGAAATACAACAGAAGAACATACCTAAAGTGCACGCAAGCAAGAAGAGAAAAACTAGAGAAGGCCTCATTGCTCGTCTTGAAATTGTTCTAAGAATGGGACTGTGTTGATCGAATACTAAAACCCAAATAATATTATTGTGCAAAGGGAAAGACGAAGCTGAATAAATCTAAAAGTAAAAAATGATTTTTTTCTGATTCACGAAATTGGCTGAGTTGTCATCAATCTAGAGAGACGCGTCAGAAGAAGCCGTGATTGGGCCATATGTCAGACATTTTCGTCATATCAACCAATCATATTTGAAGATCTTTTTACAAGATGACAGATTGTTTTATTTGGGGGGAATTTTTAAATTATGATTTAAAAAAACTAAAAATAGGGATAATTTGTACCAAATAAGCATGGTTGGTTTTGATTTATGACTATATATTCAAAAGTTTTTTAATATTTAGATTTTCTTTTAACAATGACTTGTAGTGAGAGACTGATTGAAAAATGTTAATAAATAAGGAGACTAAACTCAACAACCTTTTCAATTTTGTGCATAATAAAAAAATATTATTTTTTTAGTTTATGGAAAAAGTGGAAGATCGAAGCTCAAATTTCGAAGTGGAGATTGATAGTACACGTTCTTGTTGAGATATGTTGGACTTTATTGCATATTGTTTAAAAGATTTTAGTTTGATTTTATTTAAACATTTTTCAATTATAACATTTTCTTTATCGAAATTTTAAATTGACATACAATAAACTAATATGATTTAATAATTAGCAGTTAATAAAAATTAGTAAAAGAATTAAGCCATTTAAGTAGAGCGTTCACAATAATACCAAAAGGCAACACATTCTATTGAAATCGAAAGTCGGTTGGTTGGTTTGGCTAAAAATAAGTCGGAGTCAATTTGTGAGTTTATAAAACTAACCAATTGATCCGATTGGTGAGTCCAAAAAAAACTCATGCCCGAGCAATCAATTTGATTATGAAATAAACATAAGAAAAAATAAATAAATTTACCTACATGCACCCTCAAAACCTCGCTACAACATTAAAATTTGGAAAGTCATTTATATTTGTTACGTGATCTTATCTTATGAGAAATGAACTTACTACACGCACCTCCAAATATATCCTTTTAGTTTTTAATTATATATATTATCTTTTTTCAATTTGGAATTATAATTATATTTCAACTACTTTTTTATTAGTTACGTGATCTTATTAAAAAAATTTATCTTTTTAATTCATAGACATATATAACCACAATTTTTTTTCTTTTCTTTAAAAGTTGAGAATCTACGTGGAATAGTTGTTTCTTTTATTCCTTACACTAGTTGTAATAATATTGGCTATGCTATATTCTTCTATATTTTATTTATACTTACAGATCAAAATCGTCTTTTTCAACTTTACCAATATAACTATTTTCAAATTATTTTAAGTAGAGATGTTCTTTCAACACATACTGGTATCGTATGATGGATGGGAGATGATAATGAACAATACTATAACTTCAAGACGATGGATGTATGAGTTTCAACCACCTTTAGCCTAGAACATTTCACTGAGTGCATTAAGAACAAATTTCACCTTAGCAGTAACCATATTGTCTCCTGATTGATTATGTATAAGAATTGGTCAAATAAATCCAATGTACTTAGAATTATCAAAGATAAAGATGTATCATGGTGTTTTTTAATAGTATTTCTAACGTCATCTACAACAATGTAGATGATACAAAATACAAAGTAAAAATTTTAATATTTTTTAAAATATGCTTTTAAAATTTAGATATGTTTTTAGTTAATAAAATATTTTAAAAGCTAATAAATAGTTTTCTAGAATATATGCTATGAAAATTATGATAAATAAAAAATTCTCAAACTATTTACAAATATTTAAAATTTTCATTGTCTATCGCGGTCTATCACGGATAGACAGTAAAAATTTTACTCATTTTGCTATATTTGAAAACAACCTTATATATTAAATGAAACATTATAATTCTAATAATTTTGTTAAGTACAGACAATTAAAAAACACCTAAAATTTTAAAATTAAATTAAATATGAAATATAGATTCAATACACTTCAATACCCTTAGGTAAAAAAAAAAATTTAATCTATTTTGGTCCTTATACCTTTGTCTTTGGTTCATTTTGGTACTTTCAAAATGTTTATTTTTATTCTTATACTTACAAAATGTTCATTTTGGTATTTGTAATTTTAATTTTGGTTCATTTTAGTCCTTGAAGTTTCAAAAAGTAACTATTTTGATTCTTTAAAAATGAAAATAAAATGACTGAAATAGTCAATTTTTAAAAGTAAGTACCAAATTGAATCAAAATTAGAAGTATAAGAACCAAAGTAAATTTTTTGTGAGGATAAAGACATGGACCAAAATAACTAAAGGTAAAAAATATAGATACCAAAATAGTATTTAAAATATATTACATATTAGAAGACGGTTAAATAATTAATATGACCTAATTTTTTATTTAACGAGTTAAAATCAGTAGTTAAATCATTAACTATACTATTGAAAGTTAAGTCGATTCTACCAAATTCAAATAGTGGTTTATTAGAACAAGACATTTGTGGGTAGAACTTGCTAAAGGATAGGGTGTGAGGATTATCAAAATCTTTCAACAAAATAATTGAATAATTAAAACATTCAACATAGTTAGAATCATATATATATATAAACATAATGAATCTATCAACACGACATCATCCAAATTATAATATTATGTTGCACCCTGTTCGTTGAATTTTTCAACATTATTTTGTTTTGATTTCTAAATTTTCTAAAATTTATTTTGGTCTCCTAAATCGAACAAATTTAATTTTTAAAATTTCAAAAGGTATATTTTATCTCCTAAATTTTAATATCTAATTTTATTATTGTAGCTATTACCCTATCAACTGATAGTCAATCAAATACTTGAGGTCAATAATCTATGTGCTCAATTACATGCCACAAAATGAACTTATTAATACATATTGATGGATAAACACTTGAGTGTAAAATAATAATTATCCTTTAAACAATTACTTCAAATTCAATTGATAGGAGAGATATATTTTGAGGCATTCTTTTAACCTTTATTAGTTTAATATATTCTTTAATTATTTTGACCTAGACTTTTATTTTAACCTATATTCTCTCGTCTACTTGATTTTCTTACCTACCATCAATCACATTTAACATATTATAATCGAAAGAGTACAAATTGAACTATCTAATATTAGACTTTTTCAACTTTAAAAAGTATTTAATAGGTTTATGAGCTTTCAATTTTAATAGATCTTGAATAGCCTCTTAAATTTTCAAATTTGTATAATAGGTCTCATACATATATATATATAGTGCAAATTAGGTCTCTCATATATTAATCAATAGTATAATCAATGAATTTATTAGCACATTAAAGTTTCAATTTTGAGTTTCTAATAAATTCTTATTTAAAAAGAAAAGAAATAAATAAATTAATAATCTATTAGACACAAAAACTAACCAATTTATTAGACACCAAATTGCAAGTTTAGGAATCTATCATAAACTGGTTCATAAACTTATAGTCTATAAATTTGGAAATGCATCAATTTTTTAAATAATTTTTTAAGTTTAAAGTCATATTTAACATGGACCTAAAAATTTATGGACTAACTTTTCAATTTTGCTCCTAAAATATTAAAACATGACGAAGTAAATCGAACCCTTTTAAATAATAAAATAAATACATACAAAAAATTTAGATACAAAAAATGGGAGAAATTTCCTTTTTTAATCCCCAAGTTTTCAACAATAGATGCATTTGGTTTCGAAAAGTTTCAAAACTTATCCTTTTTATCTCGAAAATTTTAAGAATGGGTTTAAAAGAGTTCTAAGTAACTTTTAAATTATTTTAAATGTTGAGATGACATTTTGAATTTTAAAATTTGTTTTTTCCTCATCTTTTACTTATGATGTTTAATTTAAAATTTCACGTTAACGTTTAAAATAATAATAAAAAAATCAACACAAACCTTTTTAACCTATATTAAACTAAAATGATAGATTTAGAAATGTTAAAGGACTAAATACAACTACCTTAAAAGATATTATTTTTCAAAAAAAAAAAAAAAGTAAGTAATTAGTGAGGAGATTTAACCTAGTATATAAGTAATAATCATATTCACACTTATGTTAGCAATGCTCACAATAATCCCTCGAATTTCTTCCATTCTTAAAACCTCCAATGCAGCCCTCGTCTTCTCAACTAACCCTCCAATAGTATAGCCAGAATCAACCACCAAATTAAAAATGGTTTTCACAACTTCAAACAAACCAAATGTAGAAGAACTCGCCACTCCAGAACTCGTATTCATCATCTTCTCTATAAAGCTCCCAACAACCCCTCGCACTCCTTCCAGGGACGAACCAACCCCCTCCATTAATGACCCCTTCAGCATCCCTACTACCCCTCCTATGCCCCAACTGGGTTCCTTCAATAGCGTAGAAATGCCCGTCGTTGCAAACTCCAACACCCCACCTGTTAAATCACCACTAAATCTATAAACGTAAAGCATGGTAATAATTTTGTGCTATATTTTCGATCATATTTACTCGTCTGGCTAAAATTTCTATTTAGCATCTATATATTCTTTAAAGTTTTAAATCTTCATCTTTAGTTTTTTAAAACAATGACAATCAACTTACATAATTACCTAATTAATTAGAAATTACTACATGGAAAAAGTTGTCAAAATATAGTAATGATAGCAGCAATTTTATTATGCCTTCTAACAAAATGAAAAACAACCATATTTATATGATATTTGTCCACATCCAAACTAAAATTTTTCAATTTACAGAAACTTTTAAAATTATAGAGATTTTAAGTTTGAACTTTATTCCGTTCATAAAAATCAAAAATTGAAACTAAATTCAAACTGCATATGAACTTTTAAAATCCTTGAAATTTGACTGGGATTAAACCATTACTTGTAGAGATTAAATGAGGACAAAGATGAGAAATAAATCATCCATCCCCATCCACCTCAACCTTGTTCCCATCCTAATTTAAAATTTTAATATGTTTATACCTATCTTTAAGTCTTAACTTTCACGAAATACTATTTTGTTTTTATTAGAAAGCATTCAATGATTTTCCTTTTACATAGATATTTCATCTTGAGAGAATAATTATTTATATAAAAAAATAAAAAAATATATATTTTATTTAGAACTCTTTTCAAATATTAAAAAAAACCAAAATAGTTACAAATATAATAAAATTTTACTGTAGACCGTGATAAACTATTATTTGTGTTTATCAAGATACAGATTGTAGACTATCGCGATTTATCCCAAATAGACTGTAATATTTTGCTATGATTTGTAAATATTTTCATTAGTTTAGTCATTTAAAGTAATTTTCCTTTTATTTAATCAAAATAAACAAAAATAATTTTCGGGAGAAATCCCAAAAGAAATTTTTTACGAGATGTAGGATTTGCTTGGATTGAGTTAAGAAAAAATTGTTTTTCATAAAATTCATTTTTATTTAAACTCTTTTGATAAAAACTATTTAGAATACACTTCAAAATTCATTCTTAGTGGTTGTCAAACATTTCAATATTTTCTAAAATTACTTATTTTTAAAAATTAAACATTTAAAAATGTATTTCAAATACACCTATAGATTCAAACGGGAGGCTGGGATGAGAACGAGGCTACCCACCCCAAACATATCCCATAGTTTAAGTCCAAACTCTTTATGTTCCTTAATCTTTCAAGCCTTGATTTTCAATCATTCTGATCTCTAAACCCTCTTTAGTTTTCAACTAAACCGAACATCTCAAAATTGGAGAGAGACTAATATATATATTATAATAACAACAAGAAGAAGACAACAAGAATATATAATCTTGATGTTGAGCCCCTTACCTGCAGAAGAGGTTGCTATTTCCAAACCCTGTTGAATGATAAACTCAGAAAGGCTCCCAATGATCTCCCTCACTTGTTCCAACAAAGACCCTTCCCAAGAAGGCTTGGTGTTCTCCAAAAGCCCTCCAAAGGCAGAGCCAGACTGAGCAAAAGAACCAAAAACCACATTCTTCACAATTCCCAACACTCCCATTACAAAAGAGCATACAAGTCCCAACCCCATCTCAACTGTGCTAACAAAAATAGACTTCAAGGCTTCACCAAGGCTTTGAAATGCACTCAAAGAGGCCTCAGCAGGGAGCTTAATGGCCTTAAGAAAGGAAATAATAATACAAGGTGGGGCCTTCAAGAATACGCAAATTACCAAAGTGGATAAGGAGTTTAGGCCATTTATGAGGATTTTCAGAGATGTGATTAGGAGGAGAAGAAGGAGGAAAGTTGAAAGCATGTGAGGAATATTGGAAGAAGAACAAGAAGACATTGAGATTCAATTCAAACCAATGGGGGTTTTCTTTTTTATCATTTTGTTGAAGTTAAGACTATTTAAGATGAGAGAAATAATGGGTTGTTATTTGTTTAATTGGTGTGTATTTTATTTTTAGTTTATGCTTCTTTGATTGGGGAGCAGGAGTTTGATTTGTTGAAGAGTTCAATCGTTTGGTGGTTAGTCATGAGATGTTTTTTTAGGAGTTTTTAAGCCAATGGGAATTTGGCATTATATTATATGCACTAATGAAGGATTTTTAAAGTCATGGGTCAATTTTTTAAAGTTGCATTATTCATAATGCAATTTAGTAAGGTTTTAGGGAGGTTGGAAATGTCAGAACATGACCATGTAAGTTTTAGAAAAATGTCGACCAATCAAAATTTATTTAGGAGAAATGAAAATCATTGGATTGATATTTTTATGATATCTTAATTAGGTTACAAGTATGTTATATATATGTGTGAAAAATATCGATGATGATGAAAATTTAGAAGAGCATAGAAAAAGGAGAAAAATTGGAACACATTTTGAAATTTAATATAAGGTAAAAATGACAACACATTTTCAAGTTTAATGTAGATATTGGAACTCATATGTTTAAGATGTAATTTGATGAAATTTAAAATATTAGTACAAGTATTATTTTGCTTTTCTTTTACACCTACCTCTCATATGTGATGTACAAGTTTTTTTTTTCTTTTCTTTTTTTTTTTTAACCCAAGTTAATGAACGAGTTCAATGTGTAACTACCTTGATCTTGAACAAATGCATCAATTGGCATCAATTGTATCTATTGGACTAAAAGAAAAAATAGTTGCATTACATCGTGAAAAGTCACATCCCATTAACATCAATTGCATCTCTTTAACTTAAAACTTTCATTTTGAAATAATATAAATTTATTTTGTAAACTGAACAGAAAGTTCACTTCCTCTGTCTTTCAAACGGATACCTACATTTGAAAAGTCACATATACTCGACAAAGGACAACATTGAATTCATCAATAAAACATAAGAACAAAAGTGGTATGTAAAAATTCTCCCCTTATAACTCTTTTTTAGATTCTACTCTTATAACCCTTTTTATATATAGCATAGATGCAACAAAGAATTATCATTTTAAATTAATATTGGATGAAATTGTGGTTATTTCATTTAATATATTTTGGCGATTTTGTTGTTAAAAAAGATGTTTACTATAACGTTTATAAAGATAGTAATTTAGGCTCTTAACTTGAGATGATAATCATTTTGTCTCTACACTTTTAAAATTGTCAATTGTATTTGTAAACTTTAAACGTGTAACACTTTATTCACTATACTTTAAAACTTTGTAAGAATTTAATCCCTATCATAGAGAAAAATGTAAATTTTTTTAATAAAATATCTTACCTATGTAGACTGATAAACTAAATAAAGATTTTATTTAAAAAAAAAACAAAGACTACATCATTACATAATAAAATTTGACAATTAATTTTGAAAGAATTTTTATAACAGGAGCAATTAAATTACTACAAAATTTAAACGGTATGAAAAAAATTTGTTATAATGCTAAACTTCATGTCTAAGGCCGATTTGGTAACCATTTAGTTTTTGATTTTTTATTTTTGAAAATTAAGTCTACTAACTCTCATTCCATCATTAAATTTCTTAATTTGTTATCTACTTTTTACCAATATTTTAAAAACTATGTTTTTGAAATAAAAAAAAATTTGTTTTTGATTTTATAATTTAGCTAAGAAAATCATTATAAGAAATTAAGGAGAAAAATTGCTTAATTTTAAAAAACAAATAAAAAAAAACAAAATGCTTATAGAGGGGATCATAGATTTGAAAGCAATGATTAAACTGTTAATATCTAGATTTAGGGGGTAAATTGTTATTATTTTGAAAGTAATGGATAAAACATGTATTTGAACCTAATTTTTCATCGTAAGGATGATGTGAAACTTGTAAAGTTGAGTTGAATTAAATTTTGGTTATAAAATTGCAAGTTTTTAGGCTTCATTAGTTTGAAGGTGATTGTAGTCCAACCCATTTAGAGAAGTATCCAAAATTAGTCAAAAACTAGTAGGAGGAACACAGCGATCCAAAGCGTTTTCATCAATCGTCGTCGACCCATAAATATTTCACATCGATTCGTCTTCCACATTCCTCGCTTTATCCATCGCCTCCTCAATCCTTCCCAATTTCTTTCTCATTCATTGCCTCTTCAATCGTCTTCTAAGAAGAAAATCACGGGCCAACTTTTTGATTCTTTGGCATACTCCCTTTGAATCTTCAAATCGCTTGTAATTAAGGTAAGTTTCCTTGTGGATTATCATCGGAAGTGAATCCTTGTTTTGATTTTTCTTGCTTGACTGCATTCTTGATTGGACAATTGAAGTCATTTCTGGCATGTTTGAGAGGATTCATCTGATATTCAAATATACGAGTCAGTTCAATACCAGGAATCTTGTTATTTGAATGGTTTTTGTTAGATGGGATTATAGTTGGTCAAATTGTAGGACTCTACATTGGTTTAGGACTTGGGAGATTGGTGTTTTATGGTCGTAAAAATGTTATTTTATTTGTGAAATGTTATGAGCTACATAATGCACATGGAACAGGATGTTCATCCTTTTGCTCTCAAAGTGTGGGATTATATGTACTCAATTTTTGGGTATTTGGCGTCAACCAGTCGAGCTTATGACATTGTAAGCTTGTCCAAAAGGTTAGAGGTTCAAATTTTCACCAATTCATGTTTCAAACGTGTAGAAGGACATATATATTTGGTTACAAGGAGATACGAGAACGTTTTTCGTACTTAGAACGTGAGAGGTCTCCTTCGTTTTTAGCTTCTCACCTTTTTTTTTGGGTATTTTATGTGTTTCTTTTATTGTTAGTAACTTAGGTTTTTTATTTTTACTTTTATTTTTATTTTTTATTATTTTTATTATTTTTAAAATTTTTGTTGGACCTCTCTTTGTATATCTTAATGAAAATTGGTTTTCTCCTCGAAGTTGATAATCATTTTGACAGAGTTACTTACTTGGATGGCTGAGACAGGCTAATTGATTTGGATGCTTGGTTGTGTGAAGCTATCTGGGATTCTTATGACGAATACTGCAGCCACAACTGAGCTGGATGCATTTTATCCAATTAGAGCTGAATGCCAAGCAGATATTCCGAAGACCCGCTTTAAAATTAAGGTATGAGAACCTTTAAAGCCTTTTCATCAGTAAAAGTAGGAAATGAGGAGAAAACTCCTCTTTGTGCTATTTGTGCTAGTAGCTGGCTATCCTGGCATTATTTTAACAATAAACTCACTCATTCAAAAATTTATTAAATAAAGAAGGGAACTTGTTTTGTTTCAGTTAACTCACTCATAATTCTTGATGGTTTGCTCTCCTAGAATTTGATCTTCCTCATGATGAAGACTTCAGCTATTTCAAGTATATTGTAATATGCATACAACTGTTTTTATTTTGTTATGTCCAGCCAGGGAAAACTCTTAGTGCAAGAAGGTGGGATGCAGCATTTTCTAAGGATGGCAATTTGGATATAGCCAAAGTGCTAAGACGAATTCACCGTGGGGTAATATATATATTTATTTGATAGCAATTATAATCTTAACCTTGTATGCATCATTACATCATCTATCTTCATAGTACACCTATTATAATAAACTACTCTATAGGACTAAAGTTTATTAGGCTGAATTTTCTCTTTATTTTTAAATTAATTGTTCAATGAGATGATTTTGTATTGTTAATGTAGCAATAAGCTTTTTCTTTATTGAACTTTTTGGGGATGGGATCTTTATTGGGTGGGTGCACTACCTTTTTTTGCGGTGGTTGAGTATGAAGTTCTACCATATACCCATTGCTGAGACAGCTCCAGTTTTTAACAAGTTCAAGTAATTTAGTCCTATTTGTAGGGTTATGTAGGAATGTGACATTGAAGCTAACTGAAACCTTTTATAAATCCTTTGGGTATAGAAGAATCACGACTCTTTTATAAAGGATTACACTTAAAATCAGCCGGATTTGTTTGACTCACCACATGCGGCAGTCTTCTGTATTGGACAACCTCAAATTTTCCAATAACAAGTTTAAGTTATTGATTTTAGGTTTGAACATGACAATATTCTTAGTCTCTGCAGAGTTAATGCTGATTTAATATGTCAAAATGTAGCAAAAGGCTTGTGCAACTATTTCTAACACTAATTATGTTTTTGTTCTAATAGGGTATTCACCCTTCTATCAAGGGTGCAGTTTGGGAGTTTTTGTTGGGTTGTTATGATCCTAATAGCACATTTGAAGAAAGGAATGGAATCAGACGACAACGTAGGTATATTTCTTTATATTTATGCTTGGCTCGTAGAATTAGGAACTAGGAACTTGTGCATAGTAGGAAGCATTTGTTACCTTCAAATTATCTTGTAACCTTGAGTTTAGTTCTACTCTTACTCATGGGATGGGATTGATAAAGTCTGCTTTATTTGAACCTCATTTAATGATGGTATTTTTTTACATATGCAAGTTCTTAAGAAATTAATATTTTCTTTTATATGCAATAAAAAAACAAGGCTTCTCATTGATTTGATGAAAATAACTAAAGGTTAAAAACATAAGTAGGGGAGCTTAATATAAATTTCTCCAATCACGCTAATAGAAATCGACACAGGTTCCTTCATAACAAATTTAAGAGAGTTTTACATAATTTTTAATTTATTAAGTGCAGAATTGACAATTTCAAAAGAATAAGGACAAGTTGGGAATTATCTAAAAGATTAAGGACTGTTTGTTATATTTAGTCTTTTTATCATTAAGACAAAACATTGCGATTACAAATAGCATGGTCCCTATTATATATTAGGCAATCCGCTGGATCACTTGTGGTGAGTCTTAGTTCCATAAAGAGCTAATAGTCCTATTGTAAATATAGTAGACACTAAGAGTTGCATAAGAATACGTGAAACCACACGTGCCCCCTTTTTAGAATATATTCTCATCCTCAAGTTATCAGTAGCATGATACTCGATCACGTTGGATTCATTTGAGTTGTTCAGATTTTCTGGTAGTTCATTCATTAAGCATTAGGCTCCATCGTTTCAGTGTTTTGCAAGGAGTACCAGATCTCAATCTGCGAGTTCCTTGGATATATAACTGAAAACTATATGCTTTTTACACAAACATGCATGCTTCTATTTTTATTTTTATTTTATTTTTTAATCTTATATATATATATTCCTCAAAAATTAATGTACAGTGTACTGCGGTTTTTTTCCACATAATTTGTAGTTTTTTTTTTGTTTTTTTTTCCAAATGAATCATTCTTTTTCTTCATGGTATCTTATCTTGATTCAATTTGTTGTTTTCTGATTTGTTGAATCAAATAAGTCCAATGATTTTTTTTTGTTTGGGAATATTTCAAAACACAGTATTTGGATTGTATTTGAATTTTGTAAATTAGGAATAGGAAAATTGTAAAACAATATTCACATGTTTTTAGTGTTTATATATTCTAAATTTGCTACCAAGTATATTCCTAGAAACAGTGAAAACATGGAATGCAACTCTATTTTCAACATCTCGTTTTTAGATCACCAATGAACTCTTATGATCTCCGGAAGCAGGATGACACCTTCTTCTTCTTCTTCTTCTTCTTCTTCTTTATTTTATTTTATTTTAATTTTTTTTTTTATAAATAATTTTTAAAAAAACAATATAAATAATTTATTGACTTTATGAAGGGAGCAATATGGCATCTGGAAGGATGAATGTCAAAAGATGGTTCCAATTATTGGTACTGGAAAGTTTGTGACAACGGCTATTGTAACTGAGGATGGACGGCCAGTAGAAGAGGAAAGAAGCAGAAATTTACAAGAAATAGATACTGTGGGCACATCCTCCGATTCTTCTCCGGGTGCAAACAATTCTGCTTTAGACAAGAAAGTTACTGAATGGAAGCTAACCTTACATCAGATAGGTAAGAATTTGATTAACGGTCATATAAGTCAACCTTAATAAATAAGTTGGTTTGGTTTGTTTATATTCATTCTTATCTTTTTTGTAAATATTCGTACTGGGTCTTTGATTCTCTCTCAAAGAATAGAAATTGAGAAATATTTTGGTACTTGAAAAGTAATTAGAGGGTATTGAGGATAAACAAGGAAACATGGACATGGATATGTCCAGTCACGCTCTGGGGATGTGTGTGGTGTGTCCAACATGCAAAAGGGAATGTCCGCTTGTTTTCTTCTTCTTCTTCTTCTTTTTTTTTTTACTTTTATTTTTATTTTTTATTTTAAAATTTTTATTATTATTTTAGACTCGTGATGGACACGTGATAGACTCATGGATACATCCCTTTGGAAAAAAAAGGAGAAGTTAAAAAAAAAAATCACTTATGTGCTACAAGGGAAAACCATTCAGAAGGAAAAAGGTCAGTTTGAGAGAGCCCATATTATACACTGCAATGCCCCACCCTAAACAACGAAAGTGAAAATTTGCTGTAATTGCAATCCTCCAAAGGTTCAAAGAAAAAAAATATTCAATCAACTTCCTCTTTTTGTTTTTTTAGTGAAGTACATTTTCTTCATGTTTCATGTATTTGGAAGAGTTAAATCTATAATCTTATACTCAGAGAGAAACATATTAATATAAATTAAACACCACGACCTAGTGCCGTTTCATCTGTGTGGATGTGCTGACCTCAGGACCACTGACATATTTGGCACTTTAGGTGAGATGTAAATGTTCTTCTGTTTGTGTACGAGAGTTGTGGGCTAGTGATTTGCCCTTTAAGGGAAAAATGGATAATTGTCTGAGGTTCCAGTGTTTTTGCCTTCAAGCATTGTATGCCATATTTTACCAATGATTTTATTTACCCCATGTTTTTTACGAGTTGTATAGAATTTGGCTTGCAGGTTTGGATGTAGTTCGCACAGATCGAGCTCTTGTATATTATGAGAATGAAGCTAATCAGGCAAAACTTTGGGATATTCTTGCAGTTTATGCTTGGGTTGACGGTGAAGTTGGTTATATGCAAGGCAAGTACCCCCCCCCCCCCCCCCCCCCCCCCCCCCCAACTTTCTGAAGTGATCTTAGCTTTTTGGAAAGTTAAATTTTCTTTTATCAGATGAAAGTTAAATAACAGAACTATTTGGAAATTAAAAATCCTTCCTAGTTCATAAACAAAGAAAGAAATGCTCAAGTTCACTCATTAAAATTCTTAGGATGCCAAAGTAAGCTTAGTTTAACGGTAATTGACATGGTCTTCCTTCTTAGAGGTTGAAAGTTCGATCCCCCATCTCCACAATTATTGTACTAAAAAAAGTTTATATGATATACATATTCCAAATTTCTTATGATGTACATATTCTAATTTGAAATTCTGATGGATTCTATTTGTTGGCAGGGATGAACGATATTTGCTCACCAATTATAATTCTACTCGAAAATGAAGCAGATGCTTTTTGGTGTTTTGATCATGCAATGCGAAGACTGGTGTGCACTGTTATCTTCTTATGTTGGTGATAAATTTTTTTGAAACATCTTATGTTGGTGATAATAATATGGTTAAATTACGGTTAGGTGAAAAAAGATATGGTTAAATTACAAAGTTGTCTTATAGTTTGGCCATAGTTTCAATTTGGTCTCATATGGTTTTAACCGTTTCAATCTAAGTTCGAATGGGTCTCCATGATTTTAAAATTCTTAATTTGGTTCTCATAGTTTAGATAAATCTAGCAAATCTTTTTCATTTTGCTAGCAGTAATAGTGGACTGTGTTAGGGATAGGGTTGAATAAAAAATGGAAGGAAATAGGCAGGTCTTTCAATTGGAGAAAATACATTTTAGGGATGATTTGTGAGGTTCAACTAAACCTTAGGGACCAAATTACCAATTTTGAAATTATTGTATAAAGACCATAATGGAATTAAATTCAAACTATAAGGATTGAATTGGAACTTTACTCGGACAAATATTACCAAGATCCTAGGTGGTATATTCCCTACCATAGGGATCGTCTTGTGGGCTCATTTTTTTTTTAGTACAACAATTGTCGGGATGAGGGTTCAAACCTCCCACCTCTAGGATGGAAGTTCATGCCAATTACCGTTGAACTAAGCTCGCTTTAGTTGTTGTCGGCTTATTTTGAGCATAATTGTTCAGTGTGCCATGCAAGCTTCATTAAACTAGCATTGACAAAGACTTATTAGATACAAAATTAAAAGTTCAAGGTGTTATTGAAAACTTTAGTACAAGAGTGGACACAATCATGAAAGTACATAGATTAAATATGCACATCCTTGAAAGTTGAGTGAGTAAAACCTTTTTAAACTTAAGGATACAGTTGTACAACCTATAGGACAAATCTTGTTCAAGTAAATGTCAAAATTTAACCAAAAATTTATAGCAAGAGAGAGAAAAGTCTTAGTTTCTAACCAAATTGAAATGCTCAATGTTGTAAATTCTATAATCTATTATTTACATGACCTTTTTTCCAGTTCACAGTCTCATACTCTGTTCTTTTCCCTTCTCCGTAATGGCAGAGAGAAAATTTTAGGTGCAGTCCTGGTACAATAGGAGTGCAGTCTCAGCTGAGTACGTTATCACAAGTAATTAAAATTGTTGATCCTAAGCTTCATCAGCATCTTGGTATGGATTTTTCTTTTCAAAATCATCTTCTAATGGTAGGACTCAGACACTGCATTTTTCGCTTTTTTTTTTTTTTTGTGTTCCAATTTTATATGCAACTCCAATGTCAGGTTGGAATTAATTATTTGCAATTTCTCTCTCTATATCATTGCGTTGACCATTCTCCAAATTCAAAAAATGTATGCTCAGTTTCCTTATAATGCACATTCAATGGTCCTTGTGGTTTTAAAATTTTCAATTTAGTCGTATTGTTTGAACAGTTTAAAATTGGTTTTCATGATTTTCAAAGGTTTTGATGAAACGTGAAAACTATTGTCTTCTATTTTTAACATAAAACCTGATAAAGTCAACTACCACAATTAGCCAAATAGGAACAATTAGCTTATTGCCATTTGTTAAAAGGTGTCAATATGGTAAAAATAGGGATAATTTATGAGATTTGACTACATGGACCAAATTAAAACAAAATCCAAATGAAAGACTAAACTGAAAGTTTTCAAACAATATGAACTAAATTTGTAATTTAACTAAATATATACTTTAATGAAAACAGTTACTTTAACCAACTTTGACTTTAGAGACCACTGACTCTTGAAGTTACTTCCTAATATAGAGCCAAGCACCACAATTTCTCCTTAAGTGATCTATAAGTGATCTATAAAGTGGTCCCCGAAAAAAAAAAATACTTCACTTGAAAACACACCCAAGTACCTTGATTGTCTAGCTGGTACAAAAATTTGGTCAAGTCAAGTCTGTCCACGAGGTGTTGGCTAGTGTACTTATTTTCATATGGTAGTGTTCTTTCTTTTTCCTCTTTTCTTTTTGCTCTTTTCTTTCCTTTCTTTTTTTTTTTTTTTCCCATCTTTTTAAAAGTTGATTGTTGAAACTCCTTAATAAAATGCTAAATGCATTATATTTGGGGCAGAATTCTAATTACATAAATGAATACTCATCCTAGAACCTTGAAGGTGGAACATTCATCATCCATCATTTTCTGAAAGATGCTCTATTTTTTTAAATTATTTTTTTTAAAAAAGATTTGATTCAGCTCAATGTATTTAGTTCCAAAAGTTGATTTGAGATTTGAAATAAAATACAACATATTTATAATTCTCATAAAATACCAAATTTTAATTTCTTGTCTGCCCACAAGATTTTTGTTCGTACTCTACTCATGTTTCGTGGTTCTTTTTGGGGTTTGATTTTCAAGATTATGTTACAGAAGATTACACTTCCGTATTTGCAGAGGAGTTAGATGGTGGAGAATATTTGTTTGCATTTCGGATGTTGATGGTGCTTTTTCGCAGAGAGTTCTCTTTTGTGGACAGTTTATATCTTTGGGAGGTAAAGAGTTATTATTTGACGAGTTTGGTTGGACTTCTTGATGTGAAATGCTGTAACATGTACTAACTCATTCTCTCCCTGTTCCATTACCACTTCAACATTTGCTAAGCCAACCTATAGTGGTGAACCCAATCAAGATTGATTATAGACATATTATAAAGTTAAACCCTCGAATTTAGAAATCCAAGTGATCAATGAAGTTTGGCTAACACCAAGACTTGTTCCTGTTTTCTTGATTTTTTGTAGTGTATTCAATTTGGCTGTTAACTGTGTGCATTCTTATTGTGAAAAGAAATCACCAAAGAGAATTCTTTATTCAGAATTCCATTAGAGTTTTCCATTTTCAGGAAAAGAAATTAAGTGGAGAAGTCCCTAAATCATTCTTCCATTGATTGAATTTGAAATAATAACTTTCAGATTAAATATTAAACGATTTTTTTTTTTTTTTTTTTCAAAACTACACTTTACAATTCCTTTAAAAGAAATCTGACCTCTTGAAAACATGAAATAAAAAGTGATGGCTATAAGTACCGGATAAAATATTATAAAATAGTATTTTAACCTTTCAAATCTACAAATTTAAAAATTTGAACGAGGAACTCTGTATGACTTAGTGTTAACTGTGTTTAGGCTAAATATATGTTGTCCTTGGGGTGTTTATGCAATGTGGTGTAGTCCCTGTTGTTTGAAAAGTTTCCTTTTAGTCTCTTATGTTCTAATTATACTAGGCCGTATGAGGAAAGAAAAGTGGAAATTTCTGTCAAAAAGTGAAAACTGAGGGAAGGAATTCAAAACTTTCCTAGTTTAATTTTTCCTATAAATGTCACATCATGTAAGTTTATCATTGACTATATTAACATTTACCAACGGAAATAGTATAATTGTAAGATAGTAAAGTACAAGGGATCAAATGAACTTTTTGATCAATATGGATATGGACTAAATAGATTTTTGGTATGTATATATTAAATTTGTTTAACTGATACAGTAATATAGACTGGTTTCAGATGATGTGGGCCATGGAATACAATCCAAACATGTTCTTATCCTATGAGTCAGGATCTGCTTCAAAGGGAGGAGCGGGAACCAGTGGGAACGACAAACAGCTAAAACAATATGGCAAATTTGAGAGGAAAAATGTGAAGATGGGATCCAATGACCAGCAACTTCCACTTCCAGTTTTTCTAGTTGCAAGTGTTCTTGAGACTAAGAACAAGCGAATTCTCAAGGAAGCCAAAGGTTTGGATGACGTTGTAAACGTAAGTAAGACTTACTTCTTTTCTTTTTTCCCTCTCATTATATCTTACCATTCATGATAGGATTATTGTGGATATTTCTTTTTAATGCTGGATCCATGATTTTGGCTCTAGATCTTGGGTGATGTTACTGGAAATCTGGATGCCAAAAAAGCTTGTAATGAGGCGTTGAAATTACATAAGAAGTACTTGAGCAAGGTATGGATTCATGGAGACTTTCACTTGAGTTATCTATGGAACGTTCATCATCAAGAAATAAAAGGGTTTAAATTTCATTATCTCTGCACTTTCATGTAAATAAATGATGTTGTGCAATGTGTATTTCAGTCTCTAAATTCTTCTAAGAAGAACTAATCATTTCCATTTGTGCTATTAGTTTTCTGGCATCCAGATTCAAAATCAGTCAACTTATGTGACTTAAAAGCATGTTGTCGCCATTTCTTATATTCAAAATCATGTTATCAATTTGTTTGGAAAGAAATAATTGTGAGGATTAAAATGGTTGAGATTTAAGTACAAAACAACAAAATGATGGGTTATTTCATTGATTATTCAAAGTATTGAAAAGGCCTAATGGTTGTTTATATTGCAGATCAAGAACTGACAAATGATGTACAAAAGAAAGCCAGATGATTGCTACTTCAGCAATGGGTTCAGTTTTTCCACCACTGTTAAGTTTTCATCAATTCCCATTCTATTCCCCATTTATCATTCCAACGAAATGGTGGGAAAATTCCAAGTTTGGTTTGTATATATGTGAGATGTTTGTGTATTGTGACTTTGAGCCCTTTGGATATTGATCTCTCTCTTTCTTTCAGTCTTGACTTATCTTCGGATTCTATTATTGGTTCTTTACTTTATTGCATTTATACTTTTTTTTTTTTTTTTTTTTTTTTTATATATACAAAATAAGATATATTTTACAGGGTAGAAGACTTTTTTGAGACACCTTACTATTTTAGACTTGTTGGTCTGGTGGAAAAAAAGGGAGATAATCTTAATAAATGGTCAAGAGGTCATGAGTTCAATTCATGGTGGCTACTTATCTATGATTTAATATCCTGCGAGTTTTTTTGACACCTATTGTAGAGTTAAGTGGATTGTCCCTTAAGATTAGTCGAGACCCGCGTAAGTTGCTCGGAAGATATAAAAAAAAAACAAAAATAAAAATCAAAACCAAACAAAAAGTGTAACTCTTCCCAATCTTTCATTCCCTCTAAAATTTCTCATTCTCTCTTATTGCTTGAGTTTGTTAAGATATCGAAATTTTAGTTTTATGGATATATCGATAAAATTTCGATATCAACGGATATTTTTTTTTTGTAAGTCACAACTTATTTGGATTAATAATTAAGTTGTTTTTATTCTCAAACTAAGGGTTGATTGACTAGAGAAAAAATGTTTTTTAAAAAATCATTTTTATTTAACCTCTTTGGATAAAAACTCTTTAAAATGCATTTTGAGAGTGATTTAAAAACTATTGAGTAATTATCAAACACTTCAATATTTTTCCAAAATGACTTATTTTCAAAGTTAAATCAAACACACAATAAGTTATGGATATTATTATTTGTATTCTTATTCATAGTGGACTAAATAGATTATATTTTTTATGTTTTACGAACATTTATAAAAGATGGTGAAGATGTTCATGTATATTTAATATTGATGTTGAACCTTTTCATTTATGGATATGTAAATTAATATATCGACATATCTACGAATATTTTCATTCTTGCTCACCGTCACAGTTTGCAAATCTTTTGACAAATGTTGATGCTTTGATTAGGTTTAAAATGTTATGTAAATGTTATGAGAATATTTTTGAAGAAATTGATGGAAGTATAAAAGATAAACTCATGTTAGATGGACATTTCTAAAAAAAGTTAAATAAAATTTAAAATTTAAAGGTGGATTTGAATTAATAAATAAACCTTTTACATTTTTAAATAAGTTAAAAGGTTATTATTAATATTAGACAAAAATATAGGTTTGGTTCTGAAAATTTAGGTTAGGTCACTTAGGTCTCAAAGTTTTTAAACTAACATTTTAACCTCAATCTCTAATTTTTTTTTTTTCTTTTACTCATGGAGTTTGAATTGAGTAGTATTTTGGTACCTCCATCTAATTTTTCATTAATTATCTAAGGGAAGTTGTGACAATATTTTTTATTTGAAAAATTATTAAAATAAAATATATTTTATAATTATCTTTGTAAAAAAATACTTTCTTACCTTTTTTTTTTTTCCAAAAAATTTTCTTTCCCTGTCTTCCTTCTCCTTTTTCTCTTTCCTATCATCAATGGTGGTTGGTGTCTGCAATTTGTTTTTTTTTTTTTTTATTGTTTTTATGAGAAATTGCTATTTCTAACTTCAAAAGTTTTTAACAAGAAAACTAACATTTTTTCAAAATTTTTTTTCATTAACATTTTTCTTATTTTCTCGAATTTTAATGGAGGAACCCACATAATGAAAATAATATTTTATTTGTCATTTAAGCGTCTCCAATTTCACATTTACCTAAACTTCTCATACTCAACTTCAATTTTAAAACTTAAATTTTAGTGTCCTATTTTATTTTCTCCATGTTTTTTTTACAAGTTTTGACCGATATTTGTGGTAGATTTGTTGTTATTTTTAAAGGAAAAAATTTGGAAAAAAGTTTCGTTGGAATTTCCCGTAATTGAAATTTTTTTAGCAAATTCAAATTGTTACAAAAAATTTGTGAGAGTTTTTTTCTTCAACTCAAAACTAAAAATGGTAAATAATTTTTTTTTAAAAAAACACTATCCCTTACGAAAATAACAGTAAATTTAATTGAAATTAAAATTAATTTAAAAAATTAAATAGCTTATCGAAATTGGAATTGGTTAACTTAAACTAAGTTTAAGTTGAAAAATATTAGAATTGGTTTATAAACTAAACTAACTTAAATTTACAGGAAAAATTTGGAATTAGAATTGGGTTAAAAAAAATTAAACTAAACTTGAGTTGGGAAAAAAAATATGGAATTGGCTTAAAAAAAAAAAAAAGCAATTTCCTATATAATGCTTACTGAAAGTTTTCCAGGAAGCTTTTTAATTTAATTTTTTTTTACAAATTAGATTTAATTCAATTAAATTTAATTATTATTGAAAAATTTTCTTACAACAAATCTTGGTAAATCAACCCTTACGTAAAATTTTAATTAGAAATGAAGATTTCTAGTAAGTTTTTTAAAAAAGAAGTTGATGAAACAAACACAATATGAGTTGTTGTTAAGGTAATCTTCTTTAATTTTTTACACTTCATGTATTTGTTTTTCTTCTATTATGTTTACTTAGTTGTTTGCGGTTGATGAAACAAACACGAAACACGGTACAATCAATTAGACTTGGACAAAAACAAAGTTGAAGGATCTAAATAGTGCATGTTATTTGTTATTACAATGTATAAGTAATCAATTTTGTTAGGTATTGACATTATATGATACACTTTCAATCTTTTAAGGATTAGGCCTTTTATGATACCCTTTTAAGATAGGTACTGTTTGTGAAGAAAAGTATTTTTGTCAATTAGTTAATGAAAACCGTCTAGTTCATTAATTTGTGTCGTTTTGTTTATGTATTGTTTGTTTATATATGATTCTAGTTAGATTAAAAGTTGATATGCATGTGATGAGTGAACGAAACTTTAGATAGTTGTTGGTTTGCAAGTGCTAACTAATTTTATATAACTGATTAAATTGGAGAATTATTGCTAGCTAGTTTTGCAACTATTGGTTTGAGAGATTTGTGACATTTTCTTAATTTTTTTTTGGTAAAATACAAGTTGGAAACTAATATGATAACTATATTTGATCGGAAAAATGCAAAATTCATGTTTTGAGCTTGTTAGAGGTAAAATATAAGTTGCAAATGAGGGTCTAAATGACCTCGTTAATATATATATACACACACACATCCATATATAACTTTTTTCAAATAAAATATAGTTGACATAAAAAGACTTCAATACATCATTATAGTTGACAATTAAAAAAAAATGGTAATAAAGTAATATATTAACAACTAATGCATGTCAATAAAGATATTATTATTGACTATGGAAATATGTCAATAAAAGTGTATAGTTGACCGTTTTTCTAAACAGTTGGGCAACTAAAAAATGTTAATATTACCCTACGTTGACAACCACCAAAAAGTGTGAACAAATAGAGTAAAGTTGATGGTTTTGCTAAACAGTTGATGGCTAAAACATGCCAACATTACTCTAAGTTGACAATTGAAAAGTGTCAACAAATAAGCTATAATCAACAAATTTTTAAAATAGTTGATAGTTGAAAAACGTCAACATTACTTTGTTGATGGCTAAAAAGCATCAACAAAGACTTAAAGTTGACATTTTTTTTGCCATTAGCTAAAACTTAAAAATTGATGTTTTTAATTATTGATACTAGCATTATTGACATTTAAAACAGTATTTAGACCTTCCACAAAAGCCAATTTTATAGTAGCGAAAAAAAAAATTATTTAATTTTTGTGGTGGGAGTAAATTGCTTGTGTTGGGCTAGGGAGTTTGTGTTCATTCCCTCTACAACCCAATTTTGGTGGGGAGTATATTGAACTCCTCATTATGAAACTTTAGTCCATTGTCCGTTTGAAGATATTTGATGTGCCTAAGTTTGGTTCTCAATTAAAGCTTTCCGTTCTTGAAATCTTTCACGTACTCGATCTTTGAATTTAAAAAAGAAAACTTACATTTTTAGTGAGTATCAGTTAAGGATAAGATGTACCTTGAACCACTTAAAGAAAAAGTTTATGATAGTCTCCACACATCTGAATGAATGTAATTAAGAATTCCTATAGGAGGATATGTTCGTGATAGACACAATGTTCACATTACATTCACATCCTATGAAATTTAGAATTTTCAAAGAAATCAAATTGTATTTGAAATTATAAGAAACATGTATTACATTCTCTATAAGTTTAATAGACCAATTTTGAAGCTTTGAAGGGGCTAAACCATTTTCCACAACCTTACAAATATTATTTTTGTATACTAGTCGAGTGATCAAATCTAGACTTAATAACAAAGAGTTAAAAATAATAAATTCATTCATTTAAAAAAAATTGAATAACTCAATTCAACTTATGTACAACTCAAGAAAAAAAAAAATTGAGTAAGAATATCTACTCCTCTCATTCATTAATTTACACATCATTAGATGATTTATTAATTTATTATTAATTTATTTCATGGAGCCTACATAATTCTTAAATGCTACTTTTATCGCAAGCAATGAATGAAAGTAGTATGAAATACTATAATATTAAAAATTTTCTATGTACAACCCTTCTAAATTGTTAATTATTAGAATTCAATGACTTAATTATTTGAAACTACATGAACAAAAACATTACCGAGTTTTAACTCGATAATTAAAAATAAACTCGGATAATTAAAAACATATTTTGAAGAGAAATAAAATTCCAAAGACAAAAATAGAAGGATAAAAAAAAAAAAAAAAAAGCATTGATTTGACTGGAGTGAGGAGTATTCAGTGGATATGGAAGAAGACAAGTGTCGTTTATGTAGTAAAGGCATGTGATTAATACTCTCCACCTCTCAATTCATAAATCTTTCAAGATGGGAAATTCAAGGACCCTTCTCTTCCAAAGGACAATTCCATCACTTAAATTACAACTTTACTCATCCCCTTTTCAACCAACCACACTAAAATAAGTCAAAATATTTACGAATTTAAAAAAAATTATGTGTTTATCAGTGATAAATTGTAGTTAGACTTTTATCGCAGTCTAATGTTGATAGACAATAACATTTTTCTATATTTGTAAATAATTTTATATTTTTTCATTTATAATAATTTTCCTATTGGCAACTTGAATTTATATTTATATGGTTTTTGATTTTTTAAAAGTGTTTAAGGGACTGTTTGATAGAGAATTTGAAAAGAGAAATTTGAAAATAACAGGTCCAACGAAAATATAATTGTATTTCATATTTTCAAGTATGCATTTGGTAGTACATTCAAAAATCAAATTTTAATTTAAACAATTATTTAAAAATTATTTGATACTATATATTTATAAATCATAAAATTAATTGTAGTTCTACTCTAATCTTTAGTTTTCATTTATTTATGAATATGATTTATGTTTATGTATATTATTTATGGTAAAAAAAATTAATATAATTATTATTTGTAATATTATATAATTTATAATATATTATATAATACATATTATATTTTTTTTTAAAAAAAATGAATTGAGTTTATAACATGGCATATTATATTTTTTGATGTTTATATCTTTATTTACTTATGCATTCTAAATTTTAAAATTCAAAATCTGGATATAATGAAAACATAAAAATGTTGTTTTCAGAATTTGTACTATTTAGATAATTCAAAAACAAAATTTAAATTATTTACCAAACATATAATTGTTGAATTCATTGCTAACCACTGGCATTTTTATTATAAATTTTGAAAAATATGTTCACATATTGTATTTTCTTATATAAAAATTATTATAACTATTTAACAAATTTCAATTAAATGCAACTTTCAAAATCTAAATATAAGATTTATTAAAATTACATAAATTAAAATTAGACAATATATTAAAATGATATTTAATATACATATATAAAATGCAGTGCTTATAATTGGCCACCTTAAATAAATGATTTCACTTTATTTATTTCTTTATTTATCTTTCTCTCTTTTAATAGAAAAATACACCCATATTATTGATATTATTGCAAAAGTACCTCTATTATTGGAATGATATACTCCTTTTGAAAGGAGTATATCTTTCCAAAAATACAAGTATCTAAAGAATTATTTTGTTTTATCTTTTTACACAATATAGTATTTTCTCTTTTATTTATTTACTTACCTATTTTAAGCTTTAAAACCCTCATAATTTTATATTTAGATTCAGCCTAAAACTATCTTACACTAATAATATTGTTCAAACTTTAACAAGATGACTTAGAATAACTATATTTACATCTTGTATATTTATATAAGAATATGATATATTTTACAAAATATCTCATAAAGCAAATATACTATAGGAATTTCAAAATTGAATAGTTCAAATCACTTACACAAATTTAACCATACAAAAAAAAAAAAAGAAGAAGACAAAAACAAACAAATAGACTTAATTAAGACGAACTCTCTCAATTTAAATTACAATAATAATCAAAGGAAGAAAAATTACATTATGAAAAACAGACACCAAAATTTTTGTGACACCAACACAACAAAATAAAGTAGTAAACTTGATTAAGGATTAAAATCTCTCGTCTAATTAAGACTAAGAAAATGGGATAAATCAATAATATGAAATAATTTTATGTTACCTATGACAAACACATCTATAGTGATATGCACTATTGATTGGGTCATTGCCTTCAACAGGTACTTGCTCAGCTCTGCATTTGTATTTGCATCCTCTACATTCATTATAAGTACATATTGGTGCTGTTGAACCAATCATCAACCTTCTTGAATTTCTCAACATTTCATTTTTGCCCTGAAGTTTTCAATTTTGCATGAAAAGCACACGATTAGTACTTTTCTTCTTCTTCGTTATTCATGCTTGTACATAGTATATAAGATGGAGGTCATACTAATTACCCCTGAGCTAAACGCACTTTAATAAAACTATATCATTAAACACTAGTTAATTTGTTAAAAACAAAAGAAACGTAAAGATCCAAGTAGTTATTTGTAAAAAATTTAAGGACTAAAATGGGTATTTTAGAAGTTTGGAATCAAAATGGAATAAATATGTAGATTTATAGACTAATATAAATATTTAAAAATTTAAATATCAAAATAATGTGTACACTTGAAAGTTGATAACGAAAATGAGATTTTAATATATATTTTTTTCTTTCTCCCATAAAAAAATTAGAGTAAACGTATAATAAAGAATTCAAAATTTTAGTTTTAGAATAATTTTTATGCTTATTTCATTTTGGTCCTAAAAAAAGAAAAATCAAATACATTTAGTAACTTAACTCCTATTATATGTAGCTACAAACACCGGTTCATATAAAATTTCATTAAATAATTTTCTTTTTAAAAAAAACCCAATTTTTATCTTATTATAAACATGAATTACAATCAGTAACTACAAAAGTTACACCAAAGTTTTTGAATGAAAATGACACAAATTAGATTAATAGCAACACAAAATTAGCAAAAGTAATAGAAGTAAAGAAAGAATAAGATGAGTAATTTGAAAAAAAAACAAGAGATATAGTTGGAGAATGATTGTTGTTTGTAGAGAAAGGAAGTAATTAGTTGATGTACAATAATGGACTTATTTGGGTAATGACTAACCTCAGGAGCGATGGTTGGTTGTAGAGAAAAGAATGGAGGTGGATGTCCAGTTGAAAATCCTGAAACCGAAGAAAGATATTAATGGAGTGAAGAGAGAAGAGAAGAATGAGCTAATTGAACATGAGGAGAGAGAGAGAGAGAGAGAGAGAGAGAGAGAGAGAGACCTTGCACTGCCATTGTTGAGAAAAGAGAGGTCATAATTAGGGTTAGAAGAAGGAGAAGAAGAAGTACTGAAACTGGTTTTGCAGCTTTTGCCATTGGAAAAGAGAGGATAAGAAAGAAGAGAAGTTTTGAAAGAATAATAATGGGAATGGGAATTGATAGAAAAGAAGAGAGAGAGAGAGAAGGAAAAAGAGTGGTGTGTTTTTTTGGGTTTTTGTGGTGTAATATTAATAGTTGTGTTGGTAAGGAGATAAAATGTTAACACTGTTAAAAAAAAAAAAAAAAAAGAAAAGATCTAAAAATTAAAGCAAATATATAACA
Source organism: Citrullus mucosospermus (assembly GCA_030954485.1). Classification (NCBI taxonomy): domain Eukaryota; kingdom Viridiplantae; phylum Streptophyta; class Magnoliopsida; order Cucurbitales; family Cucurbitaceae; genus Citrullus; species Citrullus mucosospermus. The sequence goes on along the minus strand of CM062063.1, from coordinate 7,532,056 downwards.
GCCTTGGTCCCCACCCCACCCTTGTACCCATATAGCTTGTTTTGTCCCCACTTTATGGAATAATGTTCAACCAAATTACACAAATGCCCCCCCATTTTTCAAAACATTCAAAACTTGTCTTTACTTCATAAATCAAGCCTAAAACAAAGCTTCGCTCCAATTTGATCTAATTGTTATGACTTGCATTAGTAATCTCTAACTTAGAGTTTTAGAGAGCTAAATAACTCATGTACATGCACTTTCCCATGAATGAGCGTTGTTGATGGCAAAATCTATACAAGAAAACTCACATAATTTTGATGTGCATCCAACAATGAATTTGTAATTTGGGAAAAAAAGACGACCTGTAAAACAAAAAGTAGGGAGAAAAACTTACCTTAGTGTTATCTAATGACCCCTTATTTATAGTGGGGTGGACTTAGGGTTCCAAATCCAAGTGGGATTTAGGGGAAAGAGTTATGAATCCAAGTGGGGATTAGGGAATGAAAATTTGGGCTGACTAAGGGGGTTTTGATCATGGTTTATGAGAAGCAATAAACCTTCAAGGATGGAAAACAGTTTGCCTATGCCTCGAAGCTTTAGCCTCGGCCATGGAGGGCAAGTTGGGCCTTTTGGCCCAACACCTCTCCATTCTTTAGTTTTTTTCTCACTCGGCCAATTGACTCGTTTTTTACACTCCTCTTGTCTGTCATTGTTTTGATTTTACCTTTGACAAATTGTCTTTCTAAGCTTCATGATTCTTAATCCAAAAGTGACTCATAACAAGAGTTATCACACATTATCTATATAGGTAATAATAATGAATGTGGTTTAGATTCCAAAAAAAAAAAAAAAATCATGTGGTCTCGATTCTTCATGGTACCTTTTTCCCTACTCTTGAGCATCATGATTTCTCTTCTATATGACATGAAATTAGTAACCACTTTATTCTAGCCTCTTCTAAATAATCTCTCCAATTTAAAGTATTAGGAAACTTCTCCTATTGGTTAAAAGGAGTTAAAATTTAAAATGTTATATATTCTTTTAAAAAAGGAAAAAAAAAAAAAAGAAAAAGAATTAGAGGTATGCTCGCAAGTGACTTTGCCAAAGTTGATTTTAAACTTTATTAGGATTTAGATATTAATATTTGTAAAAATGTTAAGGTATGTCTCAGTCGACATATGTGGCTTCAATATATACCAAAGTCAAAACATTAATATACGTACTTAGTCACAAAAGCAATCCAAAATTTTTATGAGAGAGGTGTCATCAACGTCATTGTTGAAAGGATCTTGACAAATATATTTAGAATTTTTTTCTTAAATTTTGAATAGTCGAACGGGTGACAATAAGACATCGGAGTTTTCAACTGGGTAGCTTCCAATACAAAGATGAACACTCTTCTTGTGAATTGGTGGAAGATTTTACGTGATTTTAGAGAACTTAATTGGTGCAGGTTGCAAAAAGATTGAAGAACATTATGATATTTTTACGGGAGATTAGCAACTTTTTAAAAATCATCATTAGAAAAATTAGAAAGAAATAACAAACATAAATTTCATAAATTGAAAACTTAAAAAGAAAAAAAAAATGTAAACTCATCCACGAATTAAATGATGTTCAAATTTTATTGTAGATTGTATTATTTAAAGATTATTGTAAGAAGTGGATTCTAATAATGTAGGCCTTTAACTAATGTATAGATGTCAATAAAAAGCTAATAGCGTTTTGAATCATGTATGGATGATGGCATTGCATCCATACTTCTATGAGCATTTTTAAACACACTGTCGAGGGTTCAAAGGAAATCAAGAGGCAACATAAAAAAACATGCATTTCAAGAAGGAAAAGTTAGAGCTTCGAACTTTGGGCTAACAAGATAAGTTTAATAAATAATCGAGTTGAGCTCAATGCTAGCACCCTACAATTTAGAGACACACAATCTCTCTGACACAACAGGCATTACATGTAGATCATAGATAGGTGTTAGAGGAAGGACAACTTCGAGTCTCCAAGACATCGCTGGTGTTACACATAACTAGAGGCATGTGTTAGAAGGAGGGTCTATAAATAGTCCCAACTCCAAAAATTTTAAAGCACTCCCATACTAATTTAGGCATCAAAGTGTGATAGGCTCGGCACCACACAAGTGCAAGTATTTCTTATGCAAGTCACCTCGAAATGCGATACTAGACTGAAAGAAGTGAGCCAAAAGTTAAGCCTACGAAGAGTCTATAATGACAATAAATGTGAACGAAATTCAAGAACTAAAGAAAGATATATATATATAAAAGCTAGATATTTGTGTGTAAGAATAGAGTTTACAAACCGAAATATAATTTGTTATAGGATAGAAAAGGAATTTGAAGAGAGATATGAAGAAATCATTCCTTTTATTTAATTTAATTTAATTTTTATGGGTGATGAAAAGTAGTAGGTACTAGATGGATCTGCCAAGTTGTTCCATAGAGAAGGATCTAGGGACATTTAATTAATTATAAATCTTAGAAATTGCTAGACAATTCATTCATTGCTACCAATTTCAAACAAACAACCACAAATCTCTCAATCCTGCCTTGCATCTTCATTCTCTTTATTACTTCAATAAATCATTCCATTCATAATTTCCATAAAAAAAATACTTTCCAATTTTTTTTCTTATTTAATTATACCCTGCACAAAAACTCCTATTATACCTATCTCTTTTCAATTTTGTCCTTGAATATTATAAAATGTTTAAATATATTCTTAATCTTTAATATTTTTTACAAGATTTCTGTTACGGTCTCATTGTCTCGCTCTCGCTCTATCTCGAGGAATGGATTCTCGCTGGGACCCGTTTCTCCGATGGGGAATCCTCGCCCTCGTTCCCACCTACAAGATGAGGGTAAATTCCCCTCACGGAGGTGGGGACAGGAACCCCCACCCACCCCGCCCCGTTGCCAACCCTAAAATAGAGTAACATGTGCAATACACTTTTCTTTCTTCAAAGCATATCACATCGTCATCATGTATTGTCTTTGTCCATCTACATACTCACACATTCTGCTACATTTTATTCCCAATCAACCAATATTAATATGTATATAAGGCTATTATTTAATTTATTAAATCATGGGTGAAGATATACATTATGTTCGTGGTGCATCACGAGATTCATTTTAGGTAAATTTGAGGTTCTTATAAGAAGCAGATAGATTGGCTCATTTTATGTTGTTTGATGGAGGCAGATGTGGTCTCATTGCCTTTGTAACTATGGAATGCTTTATTTTTCTCAAAAAGAAAAAAAAATTATTAAATCATCCCTAAACTTAGTCACATCATCAAAACTTCTACAAGTTTTTAAAATTAAATAATTAAGGTCCCTTTTAATTGTTATTTACTTTTTTATTTTTAGAATTTAGTTAATAATTCAAATATTTACCGCTTGGAAAAATGGAATTATAAATGAGAAAATAAAAACTAAGTGGGTTAAATAGACACAACTATCCAAATTTGTATTTGTTGAAAAAGTATTGAATACTTCAACACTTTTTTATAATTATTACGTTAAATTACAAATTTGAACTTTAGATTTGTATGTTTAATTATCCTATAAGTATTGACCATTTAAGACCTTCACCTATTCAACATTAAACTCATAAACCTATATTGACACCAAATTGAATTTTATTCATCAAATATTTCACCTTCATCTTTCAATTTTATATCTAAAAAGTGTTAAACTAAAGAAAAATGTCTAATAGATATTGAAATACAACATAGAAATTTTAGAAATATACTAGATATATGCTCTTTAATATTTAGGAATCAGACTACGAATTAACTTCTAATTACGAATAAGAACTAATTTTAAATATGATTGAATATACAAAGACTAAATTTTAGATATTTAAAAATATCGAGACAAAATTAAAATGAATCTCAATGTACAAAAACAAAAATTGTATTTTTTGACCTAAGCTCTTATTCTTATAATTGTTGTTTAAAATCTCCGTAAAGTCATGCCAAAGAGGAAAAGGGACATGATGTTGTGATGATAGAGAGATGGGTTATGGCTGTGTTTGTCATGAGATGGCTCTGTAGGACTCATTGTCCTTCACTTGATGGACCCAACTCTTTGTTTGTGGGTTACATATGGAGATTCTCTTTATGCATTAGCATCCTCTAAAAATTATTTGATGAAATTACAACAATATCGTTAGTAATTTTATACCATTGAATTTAAGAGAGAAAGGAACAAAGTGTACGACAATGAAATTGGACATATGTGAAAAGAAAGTTATTTATAGGATGTTTGGTCTCTCAACTTGAGTTTGGTTAAAATTGCTAACTCATTATTTGGTCTACCAACTTGAGTTATAACCAACCCAACCTAACACTCTCTCCTTCTAATGTTTCAAATGACTACATTCACCAATCATTGCTAATGACCAATTCTGATAACAACCACCACCTACGACTATCGCTACCTTGCTTTAGCATAACAATCATCGTTGGCAAGATGCTCTGATGACCAACTCAAACATCTACCTCTGGCGACTAACTCCAATAAATACCACCTTCGACAACAACTTCAATGACCAATTCCCATAAAGATCATCTCCAATGTCCAACTCCGTCGATCATCTCCAACGACCAACTCGACCAATCATATACTCATAGAAAAAAAAAAAAAACTTGACTGGTGAAATTATTTTTAAATACAATTTTGAAATTATTAGTTCATAGTGTTTAATATTTGTCTTTATTGTAATTTGACATTAATAGAAACACTTTGAGTGTACATCAAACCAAACAAACTTGTGTATAAAAACACTATTGAGAAAATGTAACCAAACACATGAAAAAATGAAAATGAATATTTGAAGAATAGTTTTTTTCTAAGCAATCCAAACAGACCCAATTCAAGTTTTTTTTTTTTTTTTTTTTGGCTCCATAATACATGTGTAGTTAAAAAAAAAAAAACTGTGTAGTTTAAAAAAAAAAACTTTCATATAAAAAAAAATGTTGTTTTCAAATATAGAAAAAAGAACCAAAATATTTACAAATATAGCAAAATTTCACTGTTTATCTGTAATAGGTTGCGATAGACCACAAAAGACTACTATTTGTGTCTATCTGTTTCATGATGGATAAAGATCGTGGTCTATCATATATAGACTGTGATATTTTACTATTATTTATAAATATTTATAATAATTTTTTCTATAAAAACCTATATAATAAATATACATTTATACTTTAAAGAAAATTGGGATGCATTTTTTCTCAAGAGAAATATATGCATTTGTTCAAAATGCATTTTCAATTGTGGACACAATGTTATTAAAAAATTCCCTTGCCTCATATTTATGAATAGTGACATGTAAATGCTCTAAACTAACCAACAACGTACGTGTATAATAATAAATTTCAACCTACATTTTTACATAAGATGTTATTTAAAAAAGAAAAAAATTAAAAAACCTCTTAATGACCTACTTATTATTATTATCTTTCATTATTTTTTTTTACATATTCCACCCATATAATGTGAAAGTATATTATAATTTTGTTACTCATATGAAATAAAGCCTTTTGTCTATCTCAATTACAATAATTAGTATGCAAGAAATTATAAAATATATTTGTAGTTTTTAAATTCACATTTAAATCGAGGGTTGAAAATTGGAAAAAATATGATTATAATTGAATGGGATTGAACAAAAAGTTAAACAAACAAAAATAGAATGTAAAAAATGAAACCTTTTTAGGTTAAAAAAAAAAAAGCATCATATACCCATAATTTTTAATAACTTTAACTCTACACCTCAAACACATACTTTTATATCAAATTTAACGCACTTATGTATTCCAAACATAAATTTATTAATTACACAAATATATTAACTTAACTCAACACAAATATACATGCGATACACTAACAAATGTTTTATAGAAGAATTAATTATTATGAAAAATGTGTGGAAAAAAGAATAAAAGAAAAGAAAGTATGTGCCATGGGTTTCTTTATTCTATTATCTACATTATCTACATTCTGACTATGTTTTCGAAATCTATATCAAATTTTGAAAATTAAAAAAAGAAAAAAAATAGCAATTATTATTACTATGTGAAACTTGTAATTTACGAATATGATATTATAACATTTAATCATGCATGAACCGAAGGATTTGGTTATTGTGAAAATCATTTGCCTTTCATGGATGAACCTTGCGAAAGAACTTTTAAATTTTCGGACATTGAATTCTCACTAATGTTTTTACTTAAGCCTACATTCTCACTTGCACAAGTTCAACTACTAAACAGTCATAACCATTAAAATTTGAAAAAAAAATTTATGTATGGAGAATTTATTTTGTCTAAATTATAGAAAATACCATTGAACTTTATTTTTTGTGTAAAAAATGTCCTTAATGTTTAGTTTTGGATACGAATAGTGAGTATTTTGTTTCAAGAATATTATTAAACTTTCAAAAGTTTCAATAATACCCTTAAACTTTAAAAAAATCTCTTATAATATATGGACAAAAACTCTTAATACTTCATTTCAAAAATATCCTTGAACTTCAAAGTTATATTAATTTTATTAACCTTTCATTATTTTCTTTCTTGTTGTTATAATCTATATACCAACTTAATTGATATATATATATATATATATATATATATATATATATATATATATATAAATAAAGAGAGAGAGAAGTGTTAGGTCATAAGATTGAAGTAGGGGAGAGAGAAAATGAAAGAGAGAAATCTTATTTTTTAAAAAGATAAGAATACTAACGCAACGACTAAAAATCTCTCGGATATTTTTGCAATTATATTTTTTTTAAACTTTTAAAAATTCAAAAATATTTTTTAAACAAAATACTAATAACTTTCCCCAAAATTAACCATAGTAAAAAGTTTAATGGTAGGTTGAAAAGTAATTTCTTAAAAAGAAAAAAAAATTTAAGGGCATTAATATAATTTAGGAATTGATTTTGAAGGCTAAAATAGTGTCTATTTAAAAGAATATGTGAAAAAGAGATGCCATAATGGAAGCGACATGCTTGTGATGATAGGGAAATGGGGTGAGGGTGGTGGTAGAAAATGTAGGGCACATTGTCTTACACTTATGGGGTTGCCCTACATATTGATTCATAGATTCCGTTAGGCATTAGCTTCCTTTTAGGCACCTCCATCCATTTCACCCTTTCTTCCTTTTGTCTTTTACTCTTTTGTTTGTAGTGAAATACACCATTTGAATATTATTTGTCTTTCTTTCTTTCTTCTTTTATGCAAAATTCACTCTTATTTCCCATGGTTTGAAACAGGCTGGTTAAGGTTGGGGTAGGGTAGGACCTTAAAAGAAGAAGGGAAAGGAACTTATTTTCCTATTTGAAACTATTTTCTCTTTGTTTCTTCTCTAATATATATATATATATATATAAAGTTTGAACTAACATTTTATCCCATTAATGTTAAATTCTAGTTTTATGAGTGGTAGTTTGAAAGTAAATTATGTTGGTGAGCATATCTCGTCAAGTCACTCTTTCATTTCGAGTATTTATCTAAGTTGAATTTGCAAAAGAACTTGCACTAGTATGGTGTCATGTTGAAGCCACTATGATACCTAAGTTAGTGCATGAAACATTTAGTTTGACTAAACACTCAACTATTGTGTAGCTTGTGAGTTGATAGAATGAGGATCTTTATAGGACTCATTGTCTAACATTCGCTTGGTGCGTGTGCAACATTGGTGGTGTCAACATGGGTGGAGTTGTCGAGGTTGCAAGGTGCGAGACCAATGAGTTCAACTCACTCATTTCCTCTTTCGTGAAAGGGGAGCAAGCTTATCCCCAACCGACCTAGGGATCGAGACAATGACTTTCCACATTGGGATGCAGGGTCTCCCAAGGTTCATTTGGGCCCAGGCCTCACTTGGGGTAATCTCTAACCAACTTCCAAGCAAATTTACTTTTAAATAGTGCAACTTGGGGAAAAAAAAAAGAAGAAGAAGAAGAAGCAAAGTAGCTCTACCGAGTTGATGTGGGGAGTGAATCGTCAAATTTAGAAACTATTAGTAAAACTTCAACATAACCAAAAAAAAAAAAAAAAAAAAAAAAGAAACTTAGGACCAACTATTATAATATTTGTAAAGTCATGTTAGCCTATCTCTCAACATAGGAAGGGGTCTCTTCTTGCTTGTTAGCACTTTAATTTTCAATAAGGAACGTTTAGACTTAATTAAGAGTTTCGTTAGGGTGATTGCTCATTTACTAGCTTGAGTAAGCTACCGCAACTAAAATAAAATGAACGAAAGAAGAAGACTTTATTAAAAAAAGACTACAAAGTCATTTGAGATAGACTACAAAATTAAAACTACAATACAAGTCATGAATAATAACCGAGTCAAGCTCGATTTGCAAGTTAGTGAGATACATTTTCAAACAAACACTCCACTAATCATCTAGTAGCACAATGCCTAGATTGTGTAACAATGATACAACTCCATTTTTCACCATTTAGGACATCTCTATTTTGCTTGATTCAACAATAGTGGACATGCATGTGGGGAGATTTAGAACAATATTAATTGAATATATTTTTGTTAAATCAAAAAATACAATCACTGTCAAACTAATATGTCTTGACCAACAATAAATAAGCATAAGACTCACTTATTCCACACTTCAATAACTAAAAATATTGGTTCCTCTTAAAATTTAAGTAAATACAAGAGCATGATACATTTTTTGTCTCTAAATTTGGAATTAGTATCTATTTAGTTTCTGAAAATATATATATATATATATATATATATATATATATTTATTTATTTATTTTAGTCCTTCAATTTTGCAAAATGATTTTAAATAGTCCTTTAATTAATTTGATCATCATTTGACTAATCGTCCCTTCTCCTCCCTTCCTTCCTCTTCTTCTTCAACCTCTCTCTCTTCATCTTTTGCTATGGCTATTGTCTTTCTCTCTTCCCCTTTCTCTCTCATTTTCAATTTTTCTTTGAAGAATGAAGATAAACAAAATCATTAAGAGCACAAACCACAACCACCAACATCAGGTTACTTGCAATTGTTAATTTGCTCGTCATGTGCAACATACTACAGGATGGATTCACAACGGAGAAGATGAAGAGGACATGGCTGAATTGAACTTTTTTTTTTTTTTTTTTTTTTTTTTTTTTTTTTTTTTTTTGAGGAAATGGAAGAAGGCTTGATTGATTTTTAATGGTTTTATGTAAAAGAGAAAATAAGAAATTTGAATCGTTTTTGTTGATGCCAAGATATGGTAAGGAAAATGTACATGACTTTCACGTGACACAGGCAATGAATTTGCTTAAAAGAAAAAAAAATGTGGCCTACAAAAAAAAACTGCACGTGGTGCTTGCCACATAGACCTCAATGTTTAAGTCAGAAATTGAACGAATTTAGAAGTTAGGGAGTTTGAGTGTAGGATTCAAGTTACCTTATGTAAAGTTATAATAATAATGTATTTATAGAAGTGATTTATCTAGGTTGTTCTAATATGATTTCGAAGTTGCTTTAGGATAATTATATAACTTATTGGGTCGAAGGGCGTGCCCTGTTTCGCATTTGGTTAGGGTTAACCTCGGCCAAGACCAAGCATCTTCCCCTAGGCTCATTTTGGTCTTAAGGTGATGCTTTGGGTTACATGCACGTGACATGCTCCATTAACGATTCTGCTAGGCTCAACTTTCGAGCACATTAAGTTGGATTTTGACACTAACTAGTCCTCTCCTTTAGGCCTAAAATGGGCTAAAGATGCTATCTCTGGTCGCCTTATTATTTTCTTGATCTTGTTGTTTCTTTACGTCGATCATACCCTTTGATCCAAAATTACCCGTAACACTTACAGAATTAAGAAAACTTATTTAAAAGTATGCGTTTATATATATATATATATATATATACACACACACCTAAACAAGAGTTTTCAAAAGATTTTCTTTTGTTTGGGAATTTGAAATATTAAGACTCTCCTTCCTAGTCATTTGATTTTTTTTTTTTTTAAATACTAAATCTATAAATACCATTTTTAGTTCTAAATTTTTTGCTTTGCTATTTACTTTTTATCGATGTTATAAAAAAATACAAGTCAAATTTTGAAAGTTAAAAAAAGTAATTATACATCTCATTTAAAATATGCCACGTTAATAAACTAATAGTCAAATTAATTTAAAAACCATTAGAAATTTTGAAATTTCAAAAACCAAATAAACACTAATTTCAAACTCAACCATCAAAACTAAAATTTATCTTAAAATTAATAAAAACTGCCCCTCCATTAAAAAGTTTGTGAACTCAACCTATTACTTGGTTTTCTCTGCTAATTTACTAATAGTCAAATTAGTTGGTGAAACAGAAAAAAATAATAATAATAATAACTCAAAACTATTTAAAAATATCTTCAAAAATCTTGGAATGGACAGTAAAAATGGATGATTTTGGCGTAAATAAATATAAATGGTAATAGTAATAGTAATAGACACCAAACCTTGAAATTTAGATAGAGAGTGTATTTTTCAGAAGTTATATAAATACTTTATTCCAATAGTCTCTAAACATGTCGCTTTCACGTAAGGTTTCAAAAGCTCTGAGATGAACAAACTCTCCAAGAAAATCCAAACCTCAAAGGTATACCAAATCAAACTCTCCAAATCTCTCTCAGTTCATACCACAAAACTCCCCAAATCATTTCTCTGAAACAATCCTTTTCCCTCCATTAACAACCTCTCTTGATTTCCCCCTCTTCTTCCCCAAGAAAAGCATCTCTATCTTCTTCTATATCTCTCTATCCATGTCTCTTCTCCCTCATCATTCAATCCCCACATTTCTCTCCTCTTTCTTCCTCCACACTCTCCAATGGCCGCCCAACACCCTACAGTCTTCACCCCCGTCACCTTCTCCAAATACTCCAACCGGGTTCTTCTCAAAACTCTCTTCGATACCCACGATGGGGGTCTTGCGTTTGTGGGTCAGAAATTGGTGATCGGAGGATGGGTCAAGTCCTCCAAGGAAGTTATCAGAGAGGCTGCGCCGCTGCCGGTCGATGCCAATGTTAGGGCGGCAGCTGATGCCCTGCCTTCTAAGGCTAAGGATGTGAGCTGCATTGAGCTTATTCAGTCGCGGATTCCGGTTTTTAGGTCTTTGCTTAGGATGCTGTATGGAAATAATTTACACGGCGGTGAGAAGTTGGAGACGTTTGCTCATAAGCCGCCTCGTCCTTCCACTGCTTTTCTGGCCGTTAATGATGGTTCTTGTGTTGCAAGCCTTCAGGTACCTCTTATTCATGCATGCCAACTGTTTGTTATTTTGTTATGCGTGTAGGACATGGCTAACTTGATGTTAGATGCATTTCACTATCAAAATTTATTATTTGTCTCTAATAGTACAAATTTTGTCTTTTTATTGAGAAATTATTCCAGTGATGCTGTTACAATATAAGTGATAGTTTTCCACCGTTGTATTTACGACAGTGAAGTATCTTGATTTATATCCAATGGTTATTAAAGGAACACAAATTTTGAATTTGGATTCTTACAAGGCAGCTATATTATTGAATAATTTGTCCTTTTTATGATTAACAAGTGATGTAATAGGATTAGGATGAATTAAGGTATCTTGTTTAAATCTTTGATTGATTAAGATTATGATCAATTTTCTTGATTAATAAGGATTAGAATTAGTTTTCTTGGTTAATTAGGATATAATTAGTTTGTTTTTCATTTCTCCATAATTAGAGAATTGTCTTCTGTTTTTATCCTTTAGGCTACATCAACAGGAGTTTGATTTTTTTCCCAATAATTGTTTGTTGTGTGTATTTCAAATCTAACTACTCATATCTATTGTGCTAACAAGTGTTCGACATGTGTAAGACATGGATAAAGTCCCCAAACAAAAGTGTTGTGATCATAGAAGATAATGAAATCCCTTGTTGACCATTTTTATTATTTGCATTCATACATCTGCCCTGGAGATTTTAAGAATTTATTGTGTCGCATGGGGATGTATTTGTATATTCTCCCCCAACCCACAAGAAAAGAGAAAGAAACAGAATTTAAAGTTGATGCAGAGTTAAGGAAGGTCTAATATTTTTTATTACAACGTTTTAGAGGATAATTGGTTGCTTAAGCTTTGGTTGTGCTTGATTTTTTGCATTCTCACAGTAATAAGAAACTTGTAGGTTGTTGTTGAGTCCTCGTTACATCATCCTACACATCTGATGCCAACGGGAACTTGCATCTTGGTGGAAGGCATATTGAAGCGGACCCCAGTACCTGGGAAACATGTTGTTCAGCTTGAAGTCGAGAAAATCCTTCATTTAGGGAAGGTTGAACAGGAAAAGTATCCATTATCCCAGAAAAAGTTGCCAATGGATTTTTTGAGGAAATTTTCTTATTTTCGTCCTCGAACAACTACGGTAATATGCACAAGCTTCAACTATACATTCCATTTATTTCATATTTTATAGTTCTGTTTGCATGCCTATTCTTAAAGTGCCTATTAGTTTAAAGATCGTGCTTAATCAACAGCAGCACGTGAATTAGAACAAAGGCTTCTATTCATATTTTATATCTGTGATTGGTAAAGTAGACCTTGAGATCAGAAAATTGGTGATTTATACAGTTCAGTTTCTACTAAAAGAAAAGATTATATATATAGTTCAACGTTCCTGAGCATGGAAAAGTGAAGTAAAGACTTTCACTTCATTGTAGATCTCTTTGGTAGGATCACTTGCATTGACCTTTATAGCACCTGCAAAGCTTGAGAAGAGAGTTTTGCATATTTATTTATTTAATCGTTCGAACTAATGAAATGTTGGATCTTGATCTTCATTGGTATTCTTTACTTTATGCAGGTAGCATCTGTTATGAGAATCCGTAATGCCTTGACTTTTGCAACTCACACGTTCTTCCAAAATCACAGCTTTCTTTACGTTCAATTGCCCAGCATCACGACCACAGACAGTGAGGGATTCAGCGAAAAGTTCCATGTTACAACACTTGGAGGTAAAGGTAAGAAAGTAGAACCAACAGAAGACAAAGAACCCGATGGTGTAAGTCTTGAAACTGTTAAGGCTGCTATAACGGAGAAAAGCAATCTCGTCAAAGAGCTCGAGAGAAGCGAAAGCAACAAAGAAGCCTTAGTTGCTGCAGTTCAGGATTTAAAGAAAACAAATGAACTTGCATTACAATTAGAGGCCAGAGAAAAATCAAAATCCAAATCGAGGAAAGATAAAGTTAACCTTCCTGGAAATTTCTTCCCACAAGAAACTTATCTAACGGTTTCTGGACAACTCCATTTGGAGACCTATGCGTGTGCCCTTGGCAATGTTTACTCCTGTGGACCAAGGTTTCGAGCAGATAAAATTGAGTCTGCAAAACATGCAGCTGAAATGTGGATGGTGGAGGTTGAAATTGCTTTTGCTGGACTCGAGGTATGGATTTGATCTTTTACTGATTCCTTTGGATTGCTTAGAATTTGACTTCTAAATTATGGGTTTAAGATTCCATGTTGATTTACTCATTAAAATCTTAATGTTATGTTCTGTGGTTAGTAGTTGATTATAATAACTTTGCCCCATTGAAATGAAGAATTTCCATCTTTTAACTTGCCTTTTGTATCATCATTTGGTGTCCAGGATGCCATGAACTGTGCTGATGACCTTGTAAAATTCCTCTCCAAATGGGTGTTGGAGCACTGTCTGGATGATATGAAATTTGTTCAAAAACGAATTGACAAAACTAGCATTCATCGCCTTGAATCAGTTATATCATGTTCATTTGAGAAGGTCTCTTACACTGCGGCAATAGAAATCCTAGAAAAGGTGAAATCCAGATTATCTACTCTTCTATCATGTGACTCAGTTTTTCATTTCTATCCCTGCCCATCTGAATATTGAAAAAAAAAAAAAATCTTCACTGTCAGGGAACCGATCGAAAATCTCAACACTTGAAAAAGCTTAAATTTGGTGCTGCTTTAACTGTTGATCATCTCAGGTGTGCAAAATGTGCTGTTACAGTCAATAAGCAAAATGAGTTTTTTATTTTTCTTTCTTTTTTTTTTTTTAATGTATTTATTTACAAAAAGTTATTTCCTCTTCTTACATGAAACAGTTATCTGGCTGATGCCATCTTTAAAAAGCCTGTGATAGTCTATAACTACCCAAAAGAAACCAAGCCTTTTAATGTGCGCCTGAATGATGATGGGAAAACCGTGGCAGCATTTGATGTGGTTCTTCCAAAGGTTAGCACATGGGCCTACATTGACTCTTGGGAAAATTTATTTTTGGATGGAGCCTGTATTGAATGAAAATTGATTTCTGAAACTGGGACCCAACTGTTTGTAGGGTGGAGTAATAATTTCTGGCAGCCAAAAGGAGGAGCGTTTTGATATATTGATGACAAGGTATGATATTTTAGGGGTTTGAATATTATTTTGGTGTATGGACTTTCTGATCTATTCCATTCCAGTCTTCAAACTTCCAAATCTTCTATAATTGTTATTTAATAAATTATTCAACAGACTTAGACATTGTCTGTCACATCTGTTATTTATTTACTAGATCAATAGATATCTATTATCTACATAGGTTAGATGTTAGGAGGATCCACTATAGATTTTGGTTCTAATATAAATGGAAAGGTCTAAGATCAAAAAGGAAGATGGATGATTTTAAAGTTGAGGGATCAAAATCAAAAGAAGTTTAACTATCATGAGTTCAAACCGAGTGATTGCTGCTTCAGATAAAAACTTCACTAGTTTCACGACACTCCAATGTTTTCAAAACGCTCACTGTTAATAAAAAGAAAAATGTGAAAGTTATTGATCTTTGTTTGAATATGGATGGCTGTTGGCAGGATGAAGGAGATGGATCTGCCAAGGGAGCAATACGAGTGGTACTTGGAGATTCAAAGGCATGGAACAGTGAAGCATTCTGGTTTTAGTTTGGCATTTGACCGTTTCGTTCTGTTTACTACTGGTCTCACTGACATCAAAGATGTTATTCCATTTCCAAGAAGTTTTGGAAAGGTCAGCAATTAAGCAGAATTCAAGGATAAAATTGTTCAAAAATGTTTTACGACGCAGCTGGCCCCGACCAATGGTGACGCTTAGAAAATGGAACTGAAAACTGTGTTTGTTTGTGTAAAAAGCCAAGGAAAAATGACTTCTATTGTTAGTGGATTTGTGTTTGTTTGTTGCTAAGATTTGTTCTTGTAAATATAAGAGAATTTGAAATCAAATGCATTATTTCTGGAGAAAGTGGATTCGAACTTACGACCTTGAGGTCGTAAATATAGTGTCTTAACTGCTATGCTTAGCTTCATTCCCTATTATGCCTTATTCAAATTTTATAATATCATTTTGTTCTGAATGTTTTAATTACATAAAATTGTGAAAAGATACCCATTAAATATGGCAAACAGTTGATAGAAAATCAAACATAATTGAATATTAATTTTACTTGAGAAAATATTGCAACTTTTACTCCTTTATTAGCTTTTGTTTGAAATTTTGTTACTTAAAGTAGAAAATTGCCATATAATGTATTCTCATATATTTTCAATTATAAAATATATACACCATAAATTTAATAAAATTTCGATGAAAAATGGCATTATAACTAAACTTTTGTTAAAGCTTGTGAGTTTTGGAAATGAAATTCAACCATTGATTTGTGCATTAATCAAATTTAAGTTGGTGCAAACTTGATATCGTTGAAACTGAAATTAGTGAGGTCACGTAAATTTTCACATTACTTCTTGCTGAAATTAGTGGGTGAATTGCCTCAATTAAATAAATGGTAACAATTGCAACATTTATCTAAGTTTAGGGTACAATTCTATGAAATTGAAAGTTTAGAATAAAAATTATACAACTTGGTAAGCTTAAGGGGTAAACATTAAAATTTTCAAAAAAAAGGAAGATTTGGATAACTAATTGATTTTAGTTTTAATTTGTTTTTTAAAGAAAATAGGTACATTTGTTATCCAATTGAATTTTTTGTTTTTTCCAATTTTAAGAACATCTTTCAAAATTTTAAAGCCCCATTTTGTAACTATTTCGTTTTTTGTTTTTGTTTTTGAAAATTAAACCTATAGACATTATTTCTGTCTTTAAATTTATTCATTTGTTATACTTTTTATGGATGGTTTAAAAAATCAAGCTAAAATTTAAAAACTAAAAAAAATATTTTTCAAAAATTTGCTTTTGTTTTTGGAATTTGGCAAAGAGTTCAACTATTATATTTAAAAGAGATGCAAATCAGTGTAATAAATGGGAAGAAAATATGCTTAATTTAAAAAAAAAAATGAAATGATTACTAAATGAGTGTAATAAATTCAAAAGTAAATTTAAAAAATGTGTGAATGTTTATTGGATCAATTTGGACTCTTAGCTTCAATTTCATGCAATTGGACACACACCCCACTTGTACTAAAAACAATTTCATTATTTTATTATTATTATTATTTTTCAATTTCACAATCCCTTTTTGAGTTTTGATTATTGAAAATCTGGGGGGATAAATCTTTACAAACTTTCAATATCATGAAGTTGCATTCCAAGCTTAGATAAACGTAACGATTTTTATCTTAATTTTGAACCAATGTTGCAAGTTTTATCCTATGACAAATTTAGTTTAGAAATATGTTTAAAAAATATTCACATATGCTTATAACATATGTATAGTACATAGTTGATAAAATTAAAGAAAAACTACACTTGAGCTAAAGTTTTGAGGTCTTAACAAAGTTATTGGATAGTTCATTTACGCATTAATCAAACTTAGCATTGATTGAATTAGTGAATGTATGAAGATTTTTACATTATTTTTTAAATTAGTTGGAATTGAATAGATGATAAAAAGGGTAATATTTAACTAAATAAGTTGAAAATTTAGGATGAAAATTGATAGGGACAATTTTTTATATAAATAGTCAAAATTGACTCGTGCCATTTCGCAAACCGCGACTAATTTTTCTAGGTAGGTGGAGATTAAGTGGCATGTCTCTTTTTTAGCACTAGGCCAACCTACGATAGTCTATAAAATATGTTTTTTTTTTTTAAGTAATTTTTCTTTGGCATCCACCCACTTATCTAATTTTCTGTTTTTTCTAACCCAATAATGCTTCCCACCTAATAAAAACAATGATATTAGGGAGAGTTGTATGAATTCAAATTTCGAAATAATAATGATATCCATTTTCAACTATGATTTTTTATAAGTGTATTAGTTTACTCCGTGTAGAATATTGTGTGGATTTTTTAATTATATCAATTAAATCTCTAAATTTTCATAAGGAAATCAAGAATTTTAATTATATCAATTTACGGACAAATTTTCGTAAAGGAATCAATTTAGACTCTAAATTAAAATTTTCTATGAGAATAGTCTAAATATCAACTCTAGTTTTTTCATTATGTAAAATCGACACTTCAAGAAGTCTCCACAGACATATGAGAATTTATACATAGATGATTTTCATATATAATCGTAATGAAGAGACTAAATTGATTCGTTTATAAAAATTTAGGAGTTTAATTATTACAAATTAAAATTTTTACACGATATTTGTCTAAATAAATTTGGAAAATAGCTGCTTAAGAAAGTTTAAGATTTAGATTAATATAATGATTAGGGGAAGATTTTGATTGATATAGCATACCAAAAATTTAGAAATATTAATCAATATTTACCATTTTTAAAAGATGGTGTAATGACAATTAATTAATGAATGTAGTGTCTAATGAGGTATCACCTTGGTATAAGTTGACCTAGATTTGACTGGCAAAAAGGTAAGAAAGAGTGGAGGTGGAGCGTCATCTAAGCCTAACCGAAGCGTTAAAGTTTCTCGGTGCCTTAAATTGCGCACACATGGATTACGATTACCAATGTGAATTCATCAACACAAAATCAAATCCAGTTGGGTCCCAATTTCAAGCTCCAAATTCTTGATTATATTTATGAATTCCCCGATAATCATGGCGTCTTTCAGTGCTTCTTGTCATGTGTTTGTATTTGTAGTTATAGCCATTACCACCATCCATTTCCCACCTCAAGAAAACCTCCATTGCAACTTTCTTCTTCTTCTTCTTCTTCATCTTCATCAATGGCTGCCGACGACGACCAGGGTGGGGAGGAGTATTTGTTCAAGATTGTTCTGATTGGCGACTCTGCAGTGGGGAAATCCAACCTCCTTTCGCGGTTTGCTCGGAATGAGTTTGATAACAACTCCAAGGCCACAATCGGCGTTGAGTTTCAGACCCAAGTGGTGGAAATCGACGGCAAAGAGGTTAAGGCTCAGATCTGGGACACCGCCGGCCAGGAGCGCTTTAGGGCTGTCACTTCGGCTTACTATCGCGGCGCTGTTGGGGCGCTTATTGTCTACGATATTAGCCGCCGGACTACCTTTGACAGTGCCAAGCGGTGGCTCGACGAGCTCGGCGGTACGTTCTCTTCGTATCTTTATGGTTGTTTTACTCTTCTGTTTGTTTGCAGAAGCAATTTGTGGAACTGAATCGAATTTCTTTCTTCGGTTTATTAGAATCTGATATTGGTTTCATTCATTAAATTGATTCTCTGATTTTATGGGAACGATAGAAAGAAAATTCAGTTATATTGGTTATTATGCAATTTCTGGTAGGAAAGGTGAGTTAGATTGGTGCAAAAGGATGAAGGATTTGCTTTTGTTCTTACTTATTGGAGTTACTTTAGTGAGTAATTTGTCATGAACTAAAGAATGAATGGTGGTGAGGTTTGCCCGAATTCATACCAAAAACAGTGTAGTTTAGCCCTGTGTAATATTTGAAAATAGATACCAAATGGAAAGCTGGCTAAGGACCCTACTTCTTTGCTCATAAGTCATATATAGTCAAGTTTAGGATCAATTACCTTAGTCTTCGGGCGTTTTGCCCTTGACCGATAGGTGAACCCATGATAATGGAATTTGAAGCAAGCAAAAACTGATGAAGTAGCTGTATGATTGTATCTCATACTTCATTGTCATTTGCAACTTATAAGATTATAAACTGAAGAAGCTTACTCTGCCCGAAACTGTTGCAGTTCATTGCGATACGGCGACAGTGAGGATGTTGGTTGGGAACAAGTGTGATTTGGAGAACATCAGAGATGTGAGTGTGGAGGAAGGCAAGAATCTAGCAGAAGAGGAAGGACTATTCTTCATGGAGACCTCTGCTCTCGATTCCACCAATGTCAGAACAGCCTTTGAGCTTGTTATTAGGGAGATTTACAACAATGTCAGCAGGAAAGTCCTCAACTCTGATTCTTACAAGGCTGAGCTTTCTGAAAATCGAGTAAGTTTGGCTGATGGTGGAGCCTCGTCCAAAAAAGGCTTCTCTTGTTGTTCTCAATGAGTTTCATGTTACCTCTCAATTCTTTTTGGGTTAAATTACTAAGTTTAAGTTTAAAGTATTAAAGGATTGTATTCGATGATAAGTCTAGTAGGTCTCTAAAATTTTAGACTAATTGTTTTGAAGTTTCAGTTTTGTGTCTAATAGTTATTTAAATTTTAAAAAATATTTAATAGGTCAATGACCTATTAGACATACAATTAAAAGTCAAATCTATCATTAAATTTTAATAGTAGGATCTTATTAGACATCAAATTGAAGATTTATGAACATATTAGTCAGTTCCTAATCTAAAATTGTAATTTTTTTTTCTCTCGTTGGGAAAGTACAAGGTATTGGTTCTAATATGAGAAATGAGTATTCTTTAAAAGCGTTATAAAATATTTGTTAAAATACTATTTCGATGGTGTATTTTAAAATTTGTTCAACTTTAATCTTTTTACTTTCAAATATCCAATTTTAGTCTCTCTACTTTTAATAAATCATAAGTTAGTCCATCTAAGTTGTTATTTTTTTCTATCAAAATTTGTTAAATAATAATAAGAATTTTCACGTAAGAAAATGCAATATGTGAACATCTCTAGGGTGCAAGTGCAAATGCTAATAAATGATAAAAAATTTAAGAAGAAAATGAACAATAAACTAGTTGTAGAGATTGAATTTAGGATGATTTAAAAGTAGAGACTAAAATTGGACATTTAAAAATATAGGTTATGATTTTGTAGACTCAAATTTGGTTGCGCTAATGTCAAGTAACCTAGTCTTGTGGTTGTGATCGATGACCTTTCCTGGATGTTTTTTTTTTTGTTGGATAAATTGTAAAAATCACTCCTCAAGTATGGTGGTAGTTGCAATTACACCCTTCAAACTTTCAATTATAAAAATTGGGCCCCTAAGTTTCTACAAGTGTTTAAATTAGACCCTCTAGCTTATAATAATGGTAGAAATTAAATCCACAAATGATAAAAATTGAACCCCCAAACTTATACAGATGTTACAATTTATATAATTATGTAAGTTTAAATATCCAATTTAACCCAATTTTAACATTTATATAAATTTGAGGGTTTAATTTATAAAATTGAAAGTTTGAGGGGTGTAATTGCAACTACCACCATACCTTAAGGATGACTTTTACAATTTGCCTTTCTATTATACAATTAGTGGGGTGGGGAAACCAAAACTGTAACTTTGAGGTAATAGTATAAACACTATGCCAATTGAGCTATACTCATTTTTGCGACCTTTTCTATATGTTAATTTTTAGTAAATCGCAAGCATTAATTTATAAAGTCTAAAAGAGTGGATGGTTTCAAGTCAATCCAATTGATTGTCATACATGCTTCGTTTGAGATGGTCACTCGAATGATATTGTTAACATGCAAAGAATCTGACTCTTCGGAAATTTTGTGTCGATATGTTATTGTTGCAACTAGATCACGAAACATAACCCCGTACACTCTTTGCAATCAATTTTACAACGTTGAATCCCTCGTGCTTGCATATATAGAGCCTATAAATATCCTGTTGGATATATTTCAAATGGAAAAAACCACAGGCCACATGAGAAGGGGTAATCCTTGCATCGATAAGAGTCGCTTGAGTTGGTAGGCGAAAGGTAAACATGGTCCCCATCAACTAAATTGATGACCAAGGGAGTTAGAGGTTATGAACATAGTTTTTTTAGTGTACGTTGTTCCTAAACATGTTTTATATGTCCTTGTTGCGTTTAAAATGCATGATGCGTTATGCGTCTATTAGCCTAATGTCGCGTTTGAAACTGCTAAAGATTAATTCAGTGATAAGCAACTTTTCTTATAAAAATCCAAGTGTAAGTTTATATAGGTTTCCTCGAGAGTTTAGGGTCAAACGTAGGGATTTGATAATTCGGCGTTAAGAAAGTTCCTTTATTTAATGCGTGAACTATATAATAATTACAAATATTTGCATGTGTTGAATTCTCTTTATGTTAACTACAAAGAATCACTTTATACATAATAAATTGATGGATGAACATGTGGATTGGTGATGCGGGTGGAGATAGATGAATTTGTCAAGTACAAATATGTTCACACAACATGCGTGGAGATGAAGATATCCATGGAAAAAGTAGGGTTAAGATAACTTCATTAGCATATTTCTAAGTATTACTTAAGTATGCATTCATGTCACCAAACTCAAGATTGAGAACGCATCTCTTGATGATTCGATGCCACATTAGTCTTATCTCTAAGACGCATGGTGAGTTATTCATGCAAAAGTTGAACTTTATCTCTAAAGCCAATTCTTTTCTTGTTAAATGACAAAGACTAATCACTTATTTTCTCAAGTAGTTGATTATGCTTACTTAAACCTATTTGTTTTATAGACTTAGGCAAGTTTGAAACACCAATTTAAATAAGATGAAAGCAAACTTAGGTAAAACATGGAAAATACTAACTTCATGCACTTAACCCATTAAACATTCAATCATTCACAATGTAGAGTGTTGAAGATGATTAGAGATGAGTATAATGTCAATCAAACTTATATTAAAGAAATAAACAAATCTTTCGGTTGCCATGATCAAACTACAAGAATGTAAGGTGAACATAATTGAAAAATGGAAATAAAAGTCATCAAGTCGCCAATGACAATGTCTTGCTTCTTACAAACTTGAGATGGTGGTTGTTTGATACAAATTTGCACAGGAGATAGATGAATTCTCACTTTCTGAGAGGCAACTCTGAAACTCTCAGAATCTTCTCACAGAAGAGCTCGAAGTAAAAGGTGGCGATGAAGGTTGAGGGAGAATTTGAGCAGAGCTTTCACCACTATATTTTTCTCTCTCCCTTCAGCATGAAGCTCCTCGAGCTATTTATAGGCGTCCAAAAAGTAATACCTGACACCTTTGCATTTAATTTCATGCCCTGCTGCGCATACTTCATTGCATCATAGCTTCATTGGTTTTGTCATGACCTTGTCAAATCAGTTACCCACTTGCAAGTTGACATGATAGTTCCTGCCCATACGTCTAAGATTGCTTTTTCTTCTCAACGCTGGGTTCTTCGACGTGTTGATTTTCATAACAATGTGGTTTTAATGATTTTGGCAGCATCTTTTCTTTTGTCCTTTAAGTATTTTTGGTTTCTTTCAACTCTATCTTGCGTTAAAAAAGATAGAAACTCATGATTTCTAGAATAGATGCTTTTGTAAACACGGTAAACACAAAGTTATCCATATTACATAATTCAACACCCAGATCCATGCGTTTATCTCCAATATGACTCAAATTATTCCAAATAAAGAGTACAATAATTTGTATTGCTACAAGTTATCAGTCCTCTTAATAGAATTACTTCGGTGCATCCATCTCAGACTTTACTCATCTTTCTTAATTAAGAGTAATTTTGAAACGCATGTCATTATACTCGATATCTTTGGGTTTATGTTGTTTCTAAACATGCTAAATATGTCCTTTTTAAAAATCAACGTGAATTTTAACCGAGGGTGAGAATTTAGGTTTTCTTAAAACTCACAATGCACTTGGTAGTCGCATTTGGGATCCGAAGCATTTGCGATGGGTAAGAACCTGTGATCGCAAATGGACACCAAGAAGATTTTTTTTAATAAATCACAATGCACTGTAACCGTATTCGAAAACCTAAGCATTCACAATGGATGAGAACCTTCAATCTTGAGTAGGAATTTAACGTTGGCAAGTGCTTTGTAATGTAAACTAGATGTTAGTTTTCATTGTTTGCAAAATTCGAATCATTCGAGATTAACACACCTAATTTTGGATCACCATAAAAACAAATTATTTATGCTAGAAGAAACTAGACCAGATATGCTTGACATATGAACTCAACTCAATGTCCCAATCGACCTTTTAATCACTTTAAATCACTTCAAAAATGGTAATCCCCCAAACTTACTAAAATCCATCAATATTTGACTTAAAAAATTAGACATCATCTGGCCAAAAATAGTAAAAATATATCACTCCCAAGATCATTGCTTAAAAGGCTGTGATGTAACCTAAATTCTTTGTGTGTATATCGTCAAGATCTTGCATTTACAAATTTACAAGCTTATTTAGAGGTATTTTTAAATTCAATAATTGCGGGAATGAAGAATCAAACTTTCGACTTCTAAAAAGGTGTAAGGAGGAAGGTCATGCTAATTATTGTTGAGTTAAACTAACTTTAATGCATTATCAATAAAAAACAGTAGATGAACACTAGTAAAGATGAATCCAATGATTGAAGTAACCTCACCAATTCAAGGTCTATGGAGTAGAACATTGTTACAATCATGGTTTAACATGTCGACTCAACACAAATGTCATGTCTGAGGTTTTGTGAATTGACATATTATTCTAAAAAAATCTTAGAAAAATAATTACAATTTCATTATTAATATTATATTAACATCAGTTAATTTTAATGGTATTGTGCATCTTTTTTAATATTTCATCGATTTCTTTAGTATAATAAAAATGTCTGCTTCACCATAATAACAAATGTCATGTCTGAGGTTTTCTTTAGTATGATTTTATTATTAATAGTATATTAACATTAGTTAATTTTATTATTAATGTCATGTTGATGTTAAATATATTATTAATATGTACAAATATTGATGAAATTTTAATAATTTGGTTACAACTTATATTATAATACATGCTACTAGCTCTTTGGAATGATTAATGGATGAAAGCCCATCTACTTTTTCTAACTTGTTTAAGTAGGGTAGCTACTTTTGACAAGGGATTGGTTGTTGAGAGAAGTTAAACAACAAATTGTTTAAAGCCTAAGGAGTGATCTAAAATTATGTGACTACCATAATACAAATTAATTAAAATTATATTGATTACTCTAATCTTTTAACATTCTATTTTTTATTTTATACATCTTTTAACTTTAAAAAGTGCCTAATAGATTTTTTAACCTTTTAATTTTGTGTCTAATATGTTTACTAGCTTTAAAAATGTCTAATAGATTCTTGAAATTTAATTTTTTTTAGTTTAATAATTCTCAAATTCTAAAAAAAAAATAACCTTTATAAGTATTTTCTATAATTTAACTAAAAATAAGGATTAAATTTTAAATCTAGCTATATCTTTTAGAGAAATTCAGAATATAGTCTAATAGTTTATACACATAATTTAGTTTTATAATTTGATAAAATCTTTATATATAGTTCCTACAATAGGTCTATTTATGTTTTATAATTTGATAAAATCTTTATATATAGTTCCTACAATAGGTCTATTTATGTTTTATAATTTGATAAAATCTTTATATATAGTTCCTATAATAGGTCTATTTATGAGAATTGTATTAAATTATATGACAGTTCTTGAGATTTTACCAAACTATTACTAAATTTTAAGTTTCGAAAAGTATAAGGACTAATTACAAAAATTTTCCGAATTATAGGTACCCAGATAGTAATTAAACCAAAAATAAACGACAAATGTTTGTTGCATATTCTTGCTGAGGAGCACGCGATCCTTCTCTTTTCTGGTCCCCTTAATCTTCCTCCTCTCAAAATTTCAGCAAAACCTTCCATTGGTAGCACATTGGTGAGTTCTTCCTGCCCAGTGGATCCGATTAGGGCTTTTGGATGGACCGTATGCAGTCCATACAAAGCCGAGTTGAGTCGTGGATCAAAGATCAGCGCGACAAGGTCCTCAAGGTCTCCTGGGGACCTCTGCAATGGAAAATGAGGTGGCCGTTCTGGAATTCCAACTACAGGGAGCAGAGGAAGAAGATTCAGCAAGAGTACGAACGCCGTCGGCAGCAACTCCACGACCTCTGCCTTGCTCTTAAGGCTGAGTCTGTTATCGACCTGCAGGAGATTCTGTGTTGCATGGTTCTTTCCGAATGCGTTTACAAGGTATCACCAATCTGGGTGTCTTATAGTTGTTTCTTGGTTTGTTTGCATTTCGATGATTCTGGAAGTTTGGGAGAATTGATGCGGACTTGATTTTTTTTCGTTTCAGAAATGTTGTGTTCATGATGTTAATAGGAACCCTAACGGTTCGTACTGAAAAGTGTGCCACTGGTGATTGGCTTCGCGAGCTACTTGTGGAAGTTTACGTGAGGGAATTGTAAATCTAGAGAATTTGGTCCTTTTCTTTATGATGATTGAACTTTCCCTTAAGCTTAGAGTGGTCGAGTATCATAGGAGCCTAGTAAGATGATTTGAGAATATCAACAGGGAATGATCACAAAGTGAATATCTTTTGTATATTAGTGATCAAGCACAGTGCCCTATATTAATAGGCAAACTGTGTAAAAAGAAACAAACAACTTACAACTGAAAATCGGAAAAGTTAAACAAATTGTACAGTTGTAACAATAAAATAGGTAACAGATTGAAATACAAAACTAATGCCCCCTCAAGCCAATGTTTTGAGAAGAACAGACATCGAGCTTGTCTCTTAGAGGAAGAAATTTTGAAGCAGAGAGCGGTGTTGTAAGGATGTCTGCAACCTGTTCAATGGCTGGAAGATGATGTATCCACACCTTCCTTTGCAGAACAAGCTCTCGAACAATGTAGATATCTATCTCCACGTGCTTAATTCAAGAATGTAAAACCGGACTTGCACTTAGGTGAACGACACTGAGATTATCACACCATAAAGTAGGAGGTTGACATAGACGCACGTGGAAATCAACAAACAATGGTTGTTTGTAGCCAAATCAAATCAGTTCAGACATGAGCCAAACGTCTGTACTAGATCTGGAAATTATTGCTTGTTTCTTTGAAGCCCATTGAATGAAATTGCCTCCAAAGTATACGCAAAATCCTGATGTTGTATTTTTGTCATCAAGGTCATATGCTCAATCCGCATCAGCAAAACCTTGGATAAGAAAATCTTTTGGCTTTTTGAACGTCAAACAATGCTAGATATTGTAAAATACGCTAGACTGCTTGCCAATGAATAATGTTGGGAGGGTGTATAAATTGACACTCTTTGTAGTTTGTTTACACTATAGGCAATGTTAGGTCTTGTCTAGGTAACATACTGAAGTTGTGCTTCTATATAACTAAACATCAGTAAATTTTCACCATAATGAGCAGAAAGAACAGACCCACTAATGCACCCTGCATATTTGTCTTATACAACAACTCTGAAACATGCTTCTTTTGAGAAAGAAACAAACCACGAGATGCAGGATAAGACACTTCAACCCCAAGAAAATAGCTTAAAGAGCTTAGATCTTTAAGTGAGAATGTAGTATTTAAAACAGCAACCAATTGATCCACAACCTTTGATGATCTTCCAGTGATGACAATATCACCCACATATACCAAAACAAACCATGCTTATGATATACCAGCAAAGAGGAGTCTGCTTTAGAATTAACAAAACCAAGGGAATTCAAAAAGGAGATAAGCCTTTCAAACCAAGCCCTAGGTGCTTGCTTTACACCATACAATGCTTTCTTGAATTTAGAGACCATAGTAGGAGCTGAAGGATCAATCATACATGATGGTTGAGACATATATACTTCATTCAACAAGCCATGCAAAAGGGCATTATTAATATCTACTTGTCTCAAGGACCAACCATAAGCAAGTGCAAGAGTAAAGAGAACTCATATTATCGTAGGTTTTACCATTGGACTAAATGTTTTAGTATAGTCTAGATCAACCTCCTAATGGAAGCCTTGAGCAACTAACCTTGCTTTATATCGAGCAATCGATCCGTCATAGTTTCTTTTGATTTTGAACACCCATTTACACCCAATGATCTTCTTATCAATAGGAAGCGAGACCAAGGACCACGTTCTATTTGCCATTGAGCCTTGAGGTGTTATATTCCTCTGACTGCCTTAACTCAATGATCACAATCGATTGCTTCTTTAACATTTGGTTCTTTAACATTTGGTGGTTCCACTTCAAGATATTCAGCCATAAGAACTTTTGGTTTAAATATCCGGTCTTCCCTCTCGTAACCATAGGATGCTTGTTGAGAACAAAGATGAATCGAGCAAAGATGCAGACTCAGATGAACTTCCAACATTAGGTGGATTTGAAGTATTTTTGTCAGGGAGATTTTGAGATGTAGAGGCAGAAGTTGAGGGTGAGATATCATGAGGAGAAGGATTTGAAGAGGAGTCATAGGTAGCTAAATAGCCTGTTGTATGATTTATGGGTTATTTCTGAATATAGAAGTCTTGGGCTCCTCGTTTATTCCCCCACATTGGTTAGGTCTTTCACCACAGGGACGCACTTCGTGTACTTGGAATATCTCTATTTGCAGGCTATTTTAGGTTGAAAATATGCTGGTTTTTCACTAACTCTTGGGTTGTTCCTCTGAAGTTAAACATACATTTTTATTAGACTTTAGAAGTTGGTCTCTTATGATCTTGGGCTTTCTCTTGTAGAGTGGGGTTTCTTCAACAATTCAAGGATTATATTTTCCAGTTGCTCAGTGGGATATATATTTCTCAGTTTTTTTTGGTATGCTAGGACTAAAAGGATTTGTTGGTCTGGAGATCTTTTCATTGTATTTCAATATTATTGTCTATTTTTGGTTTACTTTGTTACTCTACTCACTTGAGAGTTACTATGTCTTTGAGCATTATGTTTCTTTTCATTTTTTCAATGAAAAGCTTTGTTTCTTAAAAAAAAAAAAAAAGAAAAAGAAAAAAACGAAAAGAAAAAAAGAAGCCAAAGGAAGGGTTTTGTGGAATTGTGCTGCAAATGCCTTGTTGTCATCACTCTACAAATCCTTCCAAACTCTTAGTGGCCATTAGTGGGTTGTTCGGGAAACAGCTAATTTTCTTTCTGGAAATTATTTTAGTAGTTGATTTGGGCAAGCATGTGAATGGGTTCATGACAATCAACTTGACATTAGACTCCGTTGGACTTCGATTAAGAAGTTGCAGATGTTTTTAGCTTTCTTGTTGCTGTTTTGTTCTTTCTGTATGCCACAGTTATCTCCAATCTCTATATTCTTCCATTTGTTAACTGATCTAAGAGGATATCAATCTTGCATGAAATGCCTCATGAATGAGCACTGTAGAGACCTGCAAGCGAGTTAGTTCGAGCTGTGAATAAATTCAAGGCTGACTTTGGAGGACAAGTTGTTTCTCTGGAGCGTGTGCAGCCATCTTCAGATCATGTTCCACACAGGTTTTCTTTCATTTATGGAATTTGTTTCAGAAATGTTTACTTTTGCTCCTGATAATTCTTCATATCATACACTCTGAACTCCTATTCATGCGTTGCTTCTAACTTAAACTTGTCAATATGAATTTGTACTGTGCTTGTTTCTCTAGGCTCCATTCTTTTTGACAAGAAATTCTTATTATTTTATTATTTTTTCTGAGAAAAATGATTTTAACAATCCTATGGTTACAGTGCTCATCTGAACTTCTCTTATTTTGAAATTGGATTGTTCACCAATAGCTGGAAATGAATGAAGTTCATGTAATTTTCTTGTTACATGCTGTTGTGCGATCTCTTTTTATGATCCATCATATCCATCTTTTTATTTAAGCTTGTGGGCTTGTAGGTTGTTGAATCTTTAGACTTTTGTTGGGGTACTTATCAGGTTATATTGTTATTTTTAGGTATTTACTAGCGGAAGCTGGCGATACGTTGTTTGCTTCCTTCATTGGGACAAAGCAATACAAGTAAGTTGGAAGTTGTTGATTCTCTTTCTACTTAAGTCTACTGTAGAATTCATAGCATCTGTGTGTGGAAGCTTTTTTTCTTCAATCTCTCTCGCTCTTCCCCCTCCTCCATTTTTTTTTTGGGGGTGACGTTTTGTTTTGCAAAATGTAAGGGATGTAATGGCTGATGTGAACATACTACAAGGAGCTATATTCCATGAAGATGTAGTGGATGGTGTTGATGGAACCGAAATTTTGCATTCTGATGAAGATGAGAATCAGAAGGGAAAATCTGAGAACTCATGGAATCCCCTTGAGTCAAAGGCTAAGCAGCTGAAGAATAAATCCAAACCTGCTGCCCATCGGGTAACTAATGTTGTTGGGGTTCTCTTTTTTTACCCAGCTTATGTAGAACCTAAATAGGAACTGTAGGATTATTTTTTTATTTTTTTTATTTTTTTTATTTTTTTTATTTTTTTTATTTTTTTAATACTTACTTATGCATTTAGATTTCTTTGGTTTTTCTGATTTTCGCCCTTTCACATAATATTTTCTTTTATGAGAAACAAAATTCATTGATAAAAGTGATCAATAAAGGTTAAGTGAGGAAATATATCCTCCAAAATTCCCTAGCTGTAACAACTGACCTGTCCAACTTTCATTTGATTAGGAGAGTAATTGCAGAAGCTCTTAGTTAGGGTGCTCTTATGAGGAAGTTATAAAGCAAATAAGATTTCAAAATCGGCCAAATTTATTATCAACCGCTGAAGGATCTTGTACTTTAACTAAATTTTCTTAAGAGCAGCCTTGAGCAAAATGCTTCAAAGAATTCTAGCTTTGCAGGAATGGACTGCTTGGACCAAAAAGATATTGATATTATTTGGAGCAACAAAATAACCCGAACATTGTTGATAATTCCTATTCTGTTATGTAAAAGGACAACTATTGAGAATGTGGTTAGCATCTTCTTTACTTGTCTTGCACAGGGCAGCCATTGCAAGATTCCTTATTATTTAAAAATTTAAAAAAATCTTAAATTAAGTTAGATAATTAATTTATCTTAAATTTCTGGTCACTGGCTGGTGGCTGGTACCAAACCTGTCTATAAACAAGGTGAATAATTTCTTTTTTTTTTTTTTCCTTCTTTTTTTTTGGATTTCCCCACACAAATATGTTTGCAAAACACCTTATACTTCATGTTATATCAATCCTCAGGGTTTTTTGGCTCGTGCCAATGGAATACCTGCTTTGGAGTTATACAGGCTTGCTCAAAAGAAGAAACAGAAACTTGTGCTATGTGGACACTCACTTGGTGGAGCTGTACGCCTGGTTCTTATTTAGTTTTAGCAGTTGATTTCATGTAGTAAATTGCAACGTTAACTCTTGTTGGTGTCCTTCTTAGGTAGCAGTTTTAGCCACTCTTGCCATTCTGAGGGGTATTGCAGCCTCTTCTTCTCTAAAGGAGAGTGAAAAATTTCAAGTCAAATGCATTACTTTTTCCCAGCCTCCAGTTGGAAATGCAGCCTTGAGAGAGTATGTCTTCATAGATGATTTATCAGTTTTCTTTTCTTTTCTAAACAAATTATTTTTTAATTTTTGTCACCTCAACATCCCCCCCACCCCCTCAGTTACGTCAATAGGAAAGGCTGGCAGCATCATTTTAAGAGTTACTGCATTCCAGAAGATTTGGTCCCACGTTTATTGTCTCCTGCATATTTCCACCATTATAATGCACAGCCTCTTAATGTGTCACCTGGGACTCGAGGCACTAATCTACTGACAAACAAACGTGAGGAAGGGGCCGAGAAGCCAAAAGAGAAGGATGGGGAGCAGTTGGTTTTAGGTCTGGGCCCTGTACAGACTTCCTTCTGGAGACTTTCAAAGCTTGTTCCTCTGGAGAGTGTTAGAAGGCAAGTTAACAAGTACAGAGAAAAACATAAGGCTACTGTTGGGACATTTTCAGCATCAGATTCTGTTTCAACAGCCTTACTTGAAGATGATGTAGTTGAACCTCAATCTCTTGAAATTGAGGAGGGTTTGGATGGTATATCTTTGAAGCCAATTTCTGACTCCGATAATTGTCCACCTGCAAATGTAAAAGCTGCTAAAAAGAACGGGGTCAGTAGGAACTGGCGCAGAGTGCCTTATTTACCTTCATACGTTCCTTTTGGGCAAGTATGTTTTCTTATTTTGTACATAACTATTTATTTACCTTTTTTGCTTTTCTTTTTTTGCTTTATTAATTATTTATTATTATTTTATTTATTTTTGGAGTTCCCTATTGTACTCTTTTCTATTTCTTTATTGAAAGTTTCCTTCATAAAAAATGCTGTAAATTCAAACACAACTATTCTTATATTGTAGCTTTATCTCTTGGGGAATTCTACGGTTGAGTCACTCTCTGGAGCGGAATATTCAAAGCTGACTTCGGTATGAGTTTCTTATGCTTAACCATCTTATTTTATTTCATATTGCAACTTCTATAGATTATTGATCTTTTTACTATAGTTGTTTTTTTATTTTGAGAAACTATTCAAAGACCATTTTTTTTTTCAAGTTTTGTTTCCTATTTAAAAAAGGGTTTTCTTTTTTTCTTTTTTTCTTTTTTCTTTTTTTATTTAAAAAAAAAAACAAAAAAAAACTAGCAGTTAGTTTGAGAAACTATTCAAAGGCCATCTCGGTTCTGTTTTGGTATCTCTCATATTGTTTGCTTTCTTCTGGCAAAGGGTATTTTCAGGTAAGTTCAGTAATTGCAGAACTACGGGAACGGTTTCAATCACACTCAATGAAATCATATAGGTCTCGATTCCAGAGGTAGTCAACCATTCTTTATTTGAAGCTTAGTTCTTATAACGTATCATTTTCAATTCTTAAAGTTATCTTAATTAAATGAAATTCTTGGTTTAGACTACTATTTTGATTGAGCCTCTTTTTTTTCTTTTTCTTTTTTTTTTTTTTTGGTGGAATTATATAAACATTTTAGGACAATAAAATTCGGCTCTAAGGTCTGTAAAGGGAGGCTAATTTATTAACATGCTTTGTGGTGCTTTTATTGTGTGCTTTCATGGTGATTTATGTTATTTGGCTAATAACAGAATTTTGTTAACCTTCTGAAAAAGATGGGAGAACGTAGAGCAGAGGGGTCTATCCCCCAACCACTAATTCTCCCAAATATATGTTTCTTTACCTCCAACCATACAACAGACTAAATGGAAGAAAGAGGGGAGCTTGTTAGAAATGTTATTCCACAAATTTCAACAAGTGCCTTTCGCGACACCCGATAACCACTCAAAGGGATGAGCTCCATACTTGCTAGCAATAACCTTGTGCCAAAGGGTATTAGGATCCAGCGGAACACGCAAAGCCACTTAGTCAATGGGGTTTCGCTGCAGATCCCTAAGTTACCAATTTATAACCTCCCTGGTTCACCAACCTCTCCAACAATATCCCACCTAATCAAGTGCAGACCTCCACCTTCTTCCGCCTGTTCCCAAAGGAAATTACACATAAGTTTTTCAATATCCTTGCAAACCTTACTAGGGGCTTTACACAGAGAAAAGAAGTAGGAATGCCCTCAACACAGACCGAATCAAAGTATGTCTACAAGCTTTGAAAAGTAATATTTTTTCCACGATGCAAGTCTTTTCCTTACTTTATCAACCACCAAATTCCATATGAAAGGTTTGGGATTGCACCAAGGGGAAGGCCTAAATAAGACAAAGGAAAACCACCAATGGTACAGCCAACCTTCTCAGGCAAACTGCTAAGCTTATCCAAGTCCCAATTTATGCCAAGAAGTTGACACTTACTCCTATTGATTTGAAGCCTAGATATAGCCTCAAAAAACGCCAAGATGTGATTTAAATTAAAAAATGAATCCTCCTTCCCAGAGAAAAATAGATAGGATCATCGGCAAATTGAAGATGAGATTATTAGTTAACGATGTTGAGAAGCCTTTCAGTCTCTTCTCCTTTTTTTTTTTTTTTTTTTTTTTTTTTTTTTTTTTTTTTTCTTCCTTCTCCTGTAGAGATTGTTTTTAGGACCCAAAAAAGGGGTGAGTATAATAGAAGAGACATTTCAACTAAGTAAACTAAAGGATATTGAATAATAATGAAAAATAGAAAAGATCGGTATTTAATCTACACATAGTTATGCTATATACAAATCTACATCTTTCTCTTTGTTTCGTAGAAAGAAAAAAAAAGATAGAGAAGTCCTTCAGTCTTGATGGCATTCAATCCTGAAGCATGTGGTAAGGTAACATTTAAGTGATTATTTTCGCAACTTCTTGACATCAAGCAGTGTTTCTGATTTTGGACTAGATCATCCTCTGTAGAACCCAGGAATGTGCTAGAATGTACTACATAATATTTTTTCTCTCTTTTTATTTCCTTCCATTTTTTTTATTGACTTTTAACACAATAAATGTGGTGTTTCCAATGACATATTTCTGTATTATAAGAAACTGGTCGTTGTGCAGAATCTATGAATTATGTATGAAAGATGATGCCTCATCTATCATGGGAGTGGAACAAATGCAGCAATTTCCGCATCTTCAGCAGTGGCTTGGACTTGCTGTTGCAGGTACTGTCAAGCTTGCACAAATTGTGGAGTCTCCAGTTATTCGAACAGCAACTTCTGTTGTTCCTCTTGGATGGAGTGGTACACCCGGTCAGAAAAACTGTGACCCCTTAAAAGTTGATATTACTGGATTTGGGTTGCATCTTTGTACTCTTGTGCATGCTCAAGTAAATGGTAACTGGTATGGCTTTATGCCTTCTAATCTTTTCTTTTAATTTTAATTTTTTTTTTCCTGTTATCTCCTGATTCAGATGATCAACTAGGCATATATATGAAAAGGGTAGCACATGTTACTGATTGATGTGTGAAAAGGTACGACCAAGTAATCTCAGTGAAGGAAAACACAAAACTCAAAGATCACTCTAATTAACGCAGTTGAATGATAATGGTCATTTGACCTGAAAACACTCCCTTGATGAGAGTCAGGGGGATACTTTGACAGGAGTAAAGGCTGAACGAAAGAGGATTGCCTTCGGTTGGAATAGCGATGAGAAAGGAGTTGCAATAGAAGAAAAGTCTAGGAGGAGATTTTTAAAAGTCAACCTTCAATTGGGAATGGTAGCATGGGTTAGAGATGGTTGCATTGATGAGGTTGAAACTGGAAACCTTTTTCCAATGGACAAGGTGGTGGAGGTGCTAGTTTGGGCTCACCTCATCAGAAGGTTCATGGAGTAGCTTTGTGGTTACATGAGAGGCATATAAGGGGACGGACCTCATTGATTATTTTGAAGGAAAAGACAGCCGAAGGTGTAGGTTGTTTCTGGAAAAAGTGACCTCATTCTTGCCTGGAACACCACATTTACTACACACCAAACATTTTGCATCATCCACAAAGGTCTCAAAAGTAGTTTCTTCTTTAAAAATAAAAAATTGTTAAAAAAGGTGAGTGTCAAAAGTTTTTCCTTGGAGAATGAAGAGGAATTGGGCCTTTTTATAGAAATATGCAATCATGTGCTGTAATGGCTAGTTATTACTCTTGAACTTGGTTAAGTTTGGATGGGGTTACATCAAGATGTGAGATAACTCCTTGGAACGAGGAAAGGTTAGTTGAGTGGGGTGGAGATCATGGTTTTTTGGGGCTTGGGTGAAGGCGTTGGATGTTCCTCACTTTTGTTTGAAGGAATTTGTTACTCTTCTTGCTGTCTATTTCTTTTTACTTTTGTTCAAAGGGAGGCAAAGATGCTATTCTGGTGTGATGATTTAGAGAAGGATGTCATTTGCAGGCTTGGATTGCAAAGCGGGTGGGGTTGAAGCAGATTTCAATTGGAGTGGATATTATATTTATTTCCACTCAAGATCCCTTTATAGCTAGTTATTTGAATGATAATTCAAATTTATCATCTCCTATGCTTCAAGCTCTGTGTTTTCTTGACATGAGTGGTCTTTTTGAGGAGGAAGTTCTTGACACAGGTAAAGAGAAGAAGGCAAACAACACCATTGTTGGAAATTTGGTGGTGGATGCTTTGGGAGAGAGTTCCTATGTTTGGGATGGTCTTCACAGAGAATCTTGATGTTGAAGGCTTTTTCTGAACCCACCCCCTATTTTAGCCAATGCTTGAAAGACAACCCAGATTCGTCCTTTCTTTGAATTCTCTTTCTCCCGGTGCTGAGTTAATGGGAGGGTGTTGGTCCTTTTGTGGCCAATTCTTCCATTCCTTACTTCGATACCCTTTTTCGAATTTGAATGTGGGTTGGAGCGGACCTTCTCCTTTGAGCTCCTTGCCGTTTGGATTTTTCCCATTTTCTGGTGGTACTGTATCTTCCCCGTAGGTTCGCTCAATTGGAGAGAGGGACTTGGGTTGGGCTTCCATATTGTTTGCTTCAGGTGTGGGTCTTGTGGGGGAGGGAGCTTTTCTGTTTTCCTTTGGGCTGTAGTGGGAAGTCCTGGTACTTTGCCTAATCCCTTGGAAGAACTAAGAAGACCCTTTTAGTGGCTGCTTTTCTAAGTAATTGGCAGCCTGCGTGGGCCATAGCTTACATGGGTCTTCAAGCTCTTCCCGTTGAACCTCTTTACACCCATGTAGTGCCAAAACAAAGGTAAATTGCTTGGGAAGAGTGGTAGAAATAAGAAAGTTGGTAGAAAATTGAGGAATCTAGAATGTTTCGTTAACTATGAGGGTAGAAAAGCTTCTTCAAAAGCAAGGGCTTCTATGGTTTCCTCATGAAAGTTCTATCCTAAAATTTCAGAGATCTTGGAGGGAGGGATAAACGTTGGTAAGTGAAAGAAACTCTTACTTGGAGTCTCTGAAGGGCTTATGAGAAATTTCTTGCGAAAACGAGTCAATGAGGGCAAGGGGTTGCATCTTGTTAATTGGGATATGGTGGCCAGATCAACAGGTGTATTATATAGATATACATGTTTTTTTGGGTGGGTGGGTGGGGGGGGGGGGGGGGGGGAGGGGGGGAAGGGAGGTGAAGAGATAGGTGTAGGGAACTTAAAGAACGTGAAACGAGGTCCATTGGTTAAGTGGTTGTGGTACTTTTCTTAGGAGTTTGATACCTTATGACTCAAGGTTATTGTGAAAAAACACGAGTCCCATCCTTTTTAGTGGTTATCAAGTGGTTTGTTTAGAGGTACTATCTAAAATCCGGGGAAGCTATCTTTGGTGGGCTTCTTTTCTACTTTCACTTCGCTTGGATGCTTACTTTTTGGAAGATAGGTGATTGAGAGATAGACTTCTCTACTATTTGTTTTCTTGATTATACCACATGGCTACTATGAAATATCATTATGGGGTTGTTTAGGGTGCCGAGATGAGATATGATGTATGGAGTTCATATGTTAGTGCTTTGGGTGTTTGGACTTGGAGTGCTGAGTTGAGTTCATATGTTAGGTGTATCTGGTGTAGGTTTTTTTTTTATGCAAATAATTTGTTTTTATGGTGATTATTTTTATTTGAGAACTTTTTTAGTTTTTTTTAATAAACCATGGACTACTTTTTTTTTTTTATTATTATTTTTTTACACATATATTGTTGGAGTTTTGAGAAATGGGGTTTACATACTTTGCATCATGCATTTTTTTTAATTAAAAAAAAAATATAAGAAATCATTTAACAAATTTGTGCATGTAACATTTCTAGTTAAGTTGGATAATTATATTGGAGTCATTGGAACAAAACAAATTTGGGTTTATATTGGAAAGTGAAATATCCTCAAAATGTAATTGTACTATAATGGATGTCACGTTGCATGGTTGACACAAAAAATATGTAACAAAAGTTGCATCTCGGGCCTAGTTATATGATACAAAAAAAATTATATATGATATGTGCCAACAAATGGCCATGTCCACCTACACAAAAATTACTTAAAATCCATCTAAATCCTCTGTCTGATGGTATATTCGACAACTTCCTCTTACCTCTCAAACTCAGTTTATAATCTTTTTTCCCATGATACAAGCTTCTGTTTGGATTAACTTGGGAAAAAAATGTTTTTCAAAAGGTTATTTTTATTTGAACACTTTTGATAATAATTGTTTAAAATAAAAAACTCATGTGTTCGGCAACTCTTTCTCATAAGTGTTTTTCTATACAAGCTTGTTTGGTTTGTTATATGCTAAAAGTGTTTTTATTAATGTCAAATTATTATAAAGAACGGCTATAAAATACTATGAAAGAATAATTTGAAATAATAATTGTTGGAGGTGGCTGCTGCTAAAGGTCGTCGGAATTGGCTATCGAAAGTGGTGGTCGGATGTGGTTGGAGTTTGTCACTAGCAAAAGTCACCGGAGTTAGCTGTTGGAGATGGCAGGGGGAGTGGCAACAGGGGCATCAGTGGTGTGGTGATGAGGGCTGAGTGTATTGTTGGTTGGTATGATATAAATTATTGGTGACATACCAATTGCCCTCCCAAACATTGAGTTGAGTTTACATCTCAACTCATATCATCACCCTAGACACCCTGTGTGGCTTCAAACCTTCAAACCTTCCCACTTGGGGATC
Source organism: Citrullus mucosospermus (assembly GCA_030954485.1). Taxonomy (NCBI): domain Eukaryota; kingdom Viridiplantae; phylum Streptophyta; class Magnoliopsida; order Cucurbitales; family Cucurbitaceae; genus Citrullus; species Citrullus mucosospermus. Next base: position 7,494,525 of record CM062063.1, on the reverse strand, counting down.
TCATTTTCCCCTTCTCTTAGTTTTTGTTGGCCTTATGGGGGTGACTAATATTTGGCCCTTTTATTTTTTGTTGTTTTTTCCATCTTTTAAGGGCGATAGGAATTTGTCTCTGGAACCCTAGGCCTATTGAGGGATTCTTTTATAGCTCTTCGTTTCCATGTTTGGTGAGACCTTCTCCCTCCAGCTTTCTCTATTTTTCCTCACTTTCGAAGATAAAAATTTCAAAGAAGGTAAAGTTTATTCCAATAGCGATTAGTGAATCTTGGATCAGGTTCAAAGTAATTCGTCTTAGCTTGATAACTCCTCAGGTGGAAGGAATTGTAGAGGTCTATTAGACCTAGAAAAATTTTCATGGTTTTGTTCCTGTGAGTTCTTATGAGACTAATGAAAAACTTAGGCCGTGTTCAATAACCATCTAGTTTTTGTTTCTTGGTTTTTGAAAATCAAGCTGATAATGGATTGATCTTATGGATAGCCTCATTGGGGGTACACATTACCACTTAAAAGGATAGATATGTCTGGAATCTAGAAGCAAAGGCTACCTTCTCTACAAAGTCGCTGTCCCTTGATATGGGAACTGACCAGATAGCCCCTTCACATCCTCTTCATGAAGCAATTTGGTCTAATTTTATCCAAAAAAGATTAAATTCTTCCTTTGGGAGGTTAGCCACATTGCCATTTGTATTTGTGAATTGTGATAAATTGCAAGGACACTTCTCTCACATGGCTCTTTCCCCACATTGTTGCGTCATTTCCCATGCTGCCCATGAACTTCGAGTCATCTTTTCATCAGTTGCATTTTTGCATAGCAATTTTGGATGGAGCTAAACTCTTTCCTTTATATAGTTCACTGCTCTTCCCAATGAGCTTATTAGCCCTCTCACACACTGGCCACCCATTCATTGACGAGAAGAGGACTATTTGGATCAATTTCATCAAAGCATTCTTGTGGATTACTTGGAAGGAGATGAACAATCGCCTATTCAATGAAAATGGAAGTTCTTTTGACAACTTTTTTGATCATATTACCTACCTCACTATGTCTTGGTGCAAATGTACTTCATTCTTTAGTTCTTTTAATCTTACATCTCTAGTCTCTTGTAACTTCGTTGGCTTGGGTTTTTTTCCCTTCTTTTGTACATTTCCATGCATCAATGAAATTTTTTCTTATCCAAAAAAAAATAATAATAATAAAATAATGTTCATAAACACTACTTCTGCCTATTAATTTCTTTGTTTTGTATCTAGTTTTCAAAAGTGTTTTCAAAACCAAGTAAGTTTTAAAAATTAAAAATAAAAGTAGTGTTTGAAAACTTGTTCTTGTTTTTGAAATCTAGTTGAGAATTCAAGTGTTTTAAAAAGATGAAAACTATGATAAAGAAGATGATAAAGTAGTAAAAACAAGCATAGTTTTCTAAAATCAAATGGTTATCAAACATGGCTTTAACTTTTTAAGTTGTATATTCCTCTTGTTTGAGTGTGTTCTCATTAATATTTATTTGTTTATGATTAATTTCGTACTGATGAAGTTGTTCTTTCTTTCAAAAGTATAGATTTGTGAATAATACTTCAAATATGCACAATAACAATAGTACTTACAAGTCTTCCTATCAGATTTATTAAAACATCAAACAGTTTTGTTACAAACACAAAATAGAAATGTTTTGAAAATAGTTTTCCAAATAAGCCCTTATCTTCTTAAGTACTGTATCGAAGTTCGCATAGTCAATACATTTCGAATGCACAATTAAATATTGAAGGTCTTACTCAGCATTTACTCAGGTGTTCAACGAGGGTGGAGTCATTTCCACCAGTTCCAACCATCTCATCAAGTGAGGGAGTCCCTGAGCTTCAAAAAATGCGAATTGTGATCGGAACACCTCTGAAACGACCACCAAACCATCAGGCAGTGGCTGATTCGGCAAGTCCATTGTTCCCAGTGACTAATTCATCTGTCAATGATTCTAGCACAGAACATAGATTACCTTTTAATATAGAGAAATACATCCGCCCTGAAGGCTTGGGTGATTTTTTCATATTCTGTACCAGTGATTTTGCAACAATCATGAAAGAGGTACATGTGAGAACTCGTAGGGTGCGGCTACTTGGCCTTGAGGTATGCTCAACCCCCTGCCCCCCAAAAATAAATAAATAAAAATCCCCCTCTTGTTCTCTCGTGTGATGAATATATAACTCATGGGATGTTTAGGGTTCGGGCAAAACTTCACTTTTCAAGGCAATAGTTAGTCAGGATAGGATGACCCCCATTCCACGCATTGAGCATCTGCTTCCAGCAATGGGAGCTGAAGAAGCGATTTCTGGTGGCATTTGCTATTGTGACTCGCCAGGAGTGAATCTGCAGGTTTGACTACCACTCATAAAAAATCCATCAATTTCCATTTTGTATTGTTGTTAAGAGTCTTGTAAGCATAACAATCCTATTTCAAGAAACGTTCAAGTATGCACGACTTGTGTGGTTTCAGTGTGGCATAAAGTTTATTTTCTAAGGCGTTTTTATGGGTTTCTGTATTAAGGCAAATTCAGAATATTTTTCTATTTTAATTCTTCAGGATTGCATACTTTTTGCCTGTTGCAATTTGCAATCATTGTCCAGGCTTTTGATAAAACATCATCCATTGTCGAAAGATGATTCTTGTGTTTTTAAAAGTAAAATATAGACCTTTTCTTTTGATGCAGCTTATCAGCTTATTCTATGAAGTAAAATTTATTGTTCAGAAAAATATGAAATAGGTTTGTATTTGTACTTGCTTTGACATGTTTTTCTGTTGAATGGATCTCCTTGTAGCTGGAACGTGACATATTGTATTTTAAAGGTGGTTCTATTCTGATGGATACAGATTTTACTCCTGTCTTTTGTATACATGCATATATTTCTTCTATTTATATTTCGAGTTTCTGCTCTTACTGTATTTTTCTGTTGTAGGAACTTAAGATGGAGGCATCAAATTTCAGGGATGAATTATGGATGGGGATTCGTGACCTCAGTCGGAAAACAGATTTGCTGGTTCTTGTTCATAATCTGTCACATAAAGTACCTTTATGCATGCAATCAAATGGAACACAACCAAAGCCGGCACTATCTCTACTTTTGGATGAGGCTAAATCTCTTGGTATTCCTTGGGTCCTTGCCATAACAAACAAGTTTTCTGTAAGTGCGCATCAACAGAAAGCAGTAATTGAAGCCGTTTTGCAAGCTTATCAAGCGTCTCCATCCACTACTGGAGTAATCAATTCAAGTCCTTATGTTTTTATTCCTGGTGGTGCTACTGCTTCCTTGTCCACTAGTGCAATTATTGGAGACTCGGATGTGAAAATGGCTGCTCAAAAGCTTTTTCTTGCTCCAATCAATCTTGTTAGGAGGCCTTTCCAGAGGAAAGAGACTGTTCTACCGGTGGAGGGTGTCAATTCTCTCTGTCAGCTTATCCATCGTGTACTTCGTAGCCATGAGGAGACGTCGTTTCAGGTTTAAACATCTAGCTCCAAAAATCTGTAGCTTTAACATGATCCTCTCTTTTTTTTTTTTTTTTTCTGCTTCCTTTATCAGTTGCCCAGAAAATTTGGCTTGGTATCTCATTTGTGGGTAAAAATGATTTCAAATTTTCCTTGGTCTCTCAGTAGTCATCTCTTTTTTGGTTCCTATGGTCTGATTCTGAAGTTCATATCACCAACGGTTTCCATTTTTTGAATTGAAGGAGCTGGCTAGAGAGAGACTTTTCATGGAATTGGAATATGAACGTGCAATGTCCATGGATGCAACTCGAGATGCAAAAGCCAAGGAAAATTCGCTAACATCTGCAGCAGTTGGTGCCTCCCTCGGCGCTGGCCTCGGCATTGTTTTGGCAGTCGTTATGGGAGCAGCCTCTGCATTGAGAAAACCTTGATTCTTCATCTTGCCATAATTTGTGAGTTTGTATATTCGGTGTGAAAGCACTTGCATGGTTTTTTATACATGGTGGTTTATTTAATTAGTTAAGGTTCTTCGATTGATTACCATTACCTACATACACTATTTGCTTAATATTCATGTAAAATTATAATAGGGAAGAAAATTGGATCTCTCAGAAATTTGGCAGATTGGATATAATGTACAGAGCAACATTAGAAATTTAGGTTCCCCCAATTCCCATTAAACTGGTTGTATTCTCAAAAGCACCAGCTTGGTAGACTATTTAGAGGAAGTGGAATTCTTATTATTGAAATATTAATTGGAACAAAAGAAAATCTCTTTATTGAGGTTGAAGGTGTAGCTCTCTCTCTCTTTCTCCCTCCCTCCTGCAAAACTGAATTTGGAATTTTTCATGATAATTTTCTCAGTGTTCTATTATTCCATTGGGCTTGAACTTTTGTTGAGGCATATTTTTTTAACAGATTATTGAAAAAACCTAACGTTTTAGGTACCGTTTGGTTATCATTTGATTTTTTATTTTTGGTTTTTGAAAATTAAGTATATTTCTCAAAATCTTACAATGAATCTTTGTCGAGAGTAATTGTTTTACATAGAAAATTTGTTGTAAATATTTTCAAATATAGCAAAATATTAGTCTATCAATGATAAATGATAGTAATCTATCCATGTCTAGCATTGTCTATTATGACATTTTGCTATATTTGTAAATATTGACTCATTTTGCTATATTTGAAAACAATTAATAAATGATTGAATTTTTAGTTATACTTTTTTATTATAAAAAAGTGACATGGTTTTTTAAAATATTGATAGAAAGTAAATAACTAAACAAGAAATTGTAGGATGGAAATGTCGTTTATTTATATATAATTCTTTGAAATCCATAGTTGTATGGGCATGGCAAACATGAGGAATTCAAATGTGAAGTTTGAAATTTCAAGGATCGATATGTAACTTAAAGTCAAATGGATCAAAAGCTAGCTTTCTTTCCTTTTTCCTCTTCATCTTGTGGTGTTGGATGTGATGATGCCATAAGTTATCATCTAGGAAGAGAGAGAGAGAGAGAGGTTTTGGTCACTTGCAACTATATTTGCACACATCTTAATAAGTAGGTTTTGGTCACTTGTGCAAAGAAAGAATTTTGGAGTTTGTATGTCAATTTCCTAAGCCTCTTTATAATGGTGGTGGATGTTCCCTTTTTTGTGCATTTAATCCTAATTGGGGGCTTGACATCATGCCTTTCTCCTTTCCCAAACTTTGTTGGAGGAAGAAAGCATCTTCAAAAGACACTTTCCTGTCCAAAAGTCCAACCAAGGATATTGGATTTTTTTACCCACTTTCCTCCACCAACTATTGTTGCTCCTATTCCCACATTAATTCAATAATAATAATAATAATAATAATAATAAAAGGTGAGCATTTTGTTTCATACAATGGTCCACTATTCCTCACTATAAGTCTCTCCTACTTTCTCAAGCATGATGAGAGGGCCTTTAACTTTCATGGAAGTGAAAAAAAGAAAACAAAAACCTTCTCTAGCCTGCCATGGTCCCTTAGCAATTCCTCTCTTGGTTACCCACAAGTAGTGGTCAACCTTTTTTAAGGGTGTTTGAGGTGAAAATTGGGTTTAGTGTAGATTCGTCTAATCGAGAGTATGTTAGATTTATGACTTGTTCAATCTCTGACATTTAGTGAGAGTTACATACTAATTAAACTATTTGAGGAAGCTAGTGACATGTGATGAATGATTTTGTCGTGAGTGAAACAATGTTTAAAAGTTGGCTACCACAATGTGACGATCATATTGAATATTGAACCACACTTGAAAATTGAAATTTTTTTAAACACATACATTCTTTCAAGACTCCAACCTCAAGAACATTCACGCGCTTAGCTTCCATACATCAAGCGTATGCATTCAACTGAAAGATAATTAGAGGATCAAATACTAGAAATAGAACCACATTCGCATCAAATCTACATAAATTTAAGTTCATCTCCACAAAACACATTTTTCCAAAAACCTCGTGTGAACAACAAGTCTCAATCAAATTTGAAAAAAGATTTCCTTTATTTCTTTTAGTGATGAGAGAGCAGCGGAGAGAGAAGAAGAAGAAGAAACAAAAAAGATAAAATGAAAAAAGAGAAGTGGCAGCATGGTGGCAGCCATGGAAGGGGGAGGAGGGAGAAGAGAGTGAGAGAAAGGATAGAGAAAACAACTGAGACCAAAATGTTGCGAAACTCAAAATCTTAATGGTTAAAACATCGAGTTTTAAAGTTATTTTAAAATTTGGATACATTAAAAATGATTATTTTCAAATATAGTAAAATGAGCTAAAATATTTATAAATATTGCAAAATGTCATATTTATCACTAATAGACATGGATAGACAAACTGCTATCATCTATTAGTAATAGGCACTGATAGATGATAGATATCTATCAATGTCTATTGTTGTATATCATTAGTAGATATTGACATTTTAATATATTTATAAATATTTATAGTGATTTTGTTATTTAAAATAATTATCTCATTGAAAATATAAAATTTTTTATTTGAGAATTTGTACTATCAAACAATCCAAAAACAGTTTAAAAAACTAACTTTGCCAAATGGTTATTCATTCAATAATCTAAAAACATTAAAAATATATATATATATATATATACACAGATGACATAACAAATAGATTATATATTACATTATATATTTTACTTATGAATCGAATCTCCTACAATATATATTCGACCCATTTAGATCTCACCCAAATTAATTTGAAAATATATATTTAACTTTAGTGTATCTAGTTTATATTAATCTCTTTAGCATTTAATATATGAAATACAATTCATATTTTTTTTTATTTTACTATTTAATACATCTCACAAATTAAATATTAATTTTAACATTTCAAATTTCAAATGGACTCAAACAAATAAATTAAATTTTTATTATCCATTAATTCCTAGGTTGTTCCACTAGACTTGGAGTGGCACCCTTATGTTAACTACAACGAGGCATGTCTATACGTATAACAAATATATGTGAGCCGGTCATTCATGTGTTGCTTATAATTACACATGGGTCAAAAGTTCGTTTTACTTTGTAATTACATCATACATCTTAAATACCATTGATCTTTTAATTAACAATATGTTTATGATCCAATAACAAACTAAGTTCATTTTAGGCCAATGAGAGCGTAGGGTCATATCCTATTTTGTGAAACTTATGTTCCTAGCTCCGTATTTCATTCAGCCCCTAAAATGGTAAGCTTGAAACAACTTATACAAAAGTCACAATCATTACTCATGCAAATCAAAGAACGACATGCCTTCACATATAAGAGTTTGAAGCTCACTAAGTATTAAGATTGAGTCATAAATGATCATTCTAGAATATTTATTTTCTCAATTAACAGATTTATAAAAAGAGCAAAAATATTTGGTCGTGCATTCTTTTACAAACGCATTGGTATATGAAACCCCCACTCACATATTTCCACGTAAATGATTTGGATCAAATAAGTTATAACTATTACAAAGCATGTTGTGTCAATAGTGTTGCTATGATTATAAGATGTATACTCAACTTTATCCATATATTATAGACCCTCTAAGCTATTTCTTAATCTTAAACATGATCCTATTATATGTCAATCACACATCATTCAAGATTATAGCAGAAAACTTGTATTTTTTATGTAATGGATAATATAATATTATAAATGAAACAAACTAATATTGAACATAATTATTAATCAAAGAATATTAATTACAAGACTTTGGAACATAAATCCAACTAGAGAAATTTCAGCCAATTACAAGTTGCCACGTTATCACACCAAAATTCAAACTTGTTGAATTTATGGTTAATTAAATATGAATATGCATCCCTACATTGAAATTTGGAGACAAAAAATAGCAAACTCAAGCCACTCAAGTGCCTCCTTTATGATCGTTTGATCACAACAATTAGCTCAATTGAATTCAATGGTTGTTAGGCCTAGAGCACATGATCAATAATTTTGCTCATAGCCCAATTTGGCCAAAAATTATAAATTGGGTGGAGTCGAGTAAATAATTAAGTTGCTTGGACCCAACATCCCATCCAATTTCACACCCTTAGTAGATAATTTGGGCCAAAAAAAGGTCGAGTCAAACTCAATTCAAATTTATGGGCCCAAAAGTAACCATATCCAAGTCTACGTAAGACTTCCAAAAAAAGTTTATAAATAGGGACCTTTTATTTTGGGGAGGATTTTGGATAAGAAAAAAATCGAAGACTCTAAAGATTATAATTCTAAGTTTTGAAGATCCAAAGATAAAAGCTCTAAAGCCTAAAAATTTAAAGATTGAAGGCTTAGTAGACTTTTTTTTTTTTTTTTTTTTTTTTTTTAGTTTGAGAATACTTCAAAAGTTTGAGACCAAGTTAAAAAAAAAGAGAAAAAAAAAAAACTTTAGAAGATTAAAACCTCATGATTATATATCAACTTTCCTTCAAAGATTAATTAAATTTCACTAAAACAATATATGAAACCTATCCTTCACTTTCTAATTTTAGTTTGATTTGTTTTCTTCGAGGAAATAATTTGTTTGATTGAAGAGAGGTATATGGTGGGAAATTAATGAGTCCCTTTGAAGTTGTCTTGTTTGTGAGTTGCAAGCAATGTTTTGGTAAAGTCACAATCACATTATATATCCTTTCAAATAATTTATGATCACATATTGCAGTCACCAATGTTTAAATCATTACCATTCATCCTTTGGTGTGCGGTTGATATCCTTTGCTAAAAGCATGTGTGTTCTCAGTCAGAAATTATACTATGGTTATCCTTACATTTTTATAATTATTGTTACAAGTCTCATAATAAAGATTTTTTGGGTTGCTTAAAATTTGTTAAGGCAAGCAATGATTTGTTAAATTTGTTAAAATTTGTTAGAGAGACCAAGAGAGGAAGTCAATGTGTGAGAGTAAAACTAGGAAAGTTGCCTAATCTCAAATGGATCTAATATCGACAGGAAACGTGTCCAGGAGAGGCACTAGGTAAGTGGGCAAGGGAATGGGACAATACGACCCAAAACTGCCTTGACCTTGAAGGATAAGGCCGAGGACAACCATTTTGTCCCTTTTTTGGGGCTTGCCCTTTGTAGTCTCACAGCTGGAGGTAATTGGGTCATTTGACCAAAAAGGTTTGTCTCAACCTTGGAGGCCAAGGGCAACCTACCTCGATTGGTTCTCCAATGTTTAGGCTCGATCCAGCCTTTCCAAACCCTATTTGTAAACGCTTTGAGAAAACCCTAGGTTTAACTCACAATATGTGGAACATGATAGCTCCATTTCATGTAAGTTCGTCTTCTTCGTTAAAAGTTTACTCAAACTCTGTGCTGAAAACTAATTTAAGCATTGAAGTGCCTATGGCAAGCATCCCATTGGTATGTTATTTTGATTATTTTGTGTATCACCTTTTTCTCAAATAAATTTACCGTTGGTAGCATGTGAAGGTTTATGTGGCCAAAATTTATCATTAATTGAAGTATGATGGTAGATTCATTTTCTAATGAAAATGCAATTGCGTACAAGTAAGTGCCAGTATAATATTGTTTGAAAAATAATTACAAATTTATTTTTATCTTAATATATATTAGGCAAATGCAAGTATAGCAATCAAATCTGAAATATTAGTAGATATAGTACAATGCCAAAAAGTTTGCAGATATAGTAAAATTTAGATCAAGTTTTCAGAGTCTATCTGTGATAGACTATATTGCTAGTGGGAGTTTTTAAGTGATAGACCTTCATTGGTATGATTCTATCAACGATAGTGTCTATCACATATAGATTTTGCTATATTTGCAATTCTTTAAAAATGTTACTATACACTTAATGATTATCCCTAAAAAGTGCTACTCAATGCAATTACCCATATATATTATTATTAGTCATTGATTAACTTATATAATATCAATTGCTTATTCAATTTATACGATAGTTATTAATTTGAAATATCGGTAATCAATCTACATGTTAATCAGCTATAATTATTGCAATCATTTATTCATTGTGTAATCACGTTGACAACACTTTTAAGGATAAAAATTAAGTGTATAGCAACATTTAAAAAAATGCAAATATAGAAAAATCTATTAATGATAGATTCTATTACTGATAGACTTCTGATAGCATTATTGTCTATCACTGATAGACTTTTACTAGTGATATGGTCTATCACTGATAGGCTTCGAAAGTAGAATCTAAATTTTGCTATATCTACAAATTATTTTGCTCAGTACTATATCTGCAAATATTTGGGACCTAATTGCTATATTTGCAATTGTCCTTATTTTATATTGATTACTACTTTTTTAATTAAAAAAAGTATTTATAAGTTTTTTTTTTTTGTTACTATATATTTAAATTTTACTAAATTCATCTATCTTTTTACCCTTATGTTTTATATGATATATTCATTTTTCCTAAGTCCTTAGGAAAAAGGACATTCCAATTATCAGTATACTTATTTTGGCAAATAATTTTTTTATTTAAATTATAAAGCACGACGATATATATTTATATGTTAATTCAATTGGGTGACATTTCCATTTTTTATTTCTCATCCCTTGTTGGGTAGTTCTTGAGTTCTTTTTCAAAGAAAAAAAATTAATTAGTAATTATTTCTTAGCTTTTCCCTTTTTTTTTTTCTAGGAAAGAACAAAAATTTTAATTTGGTAATGTTTTTTTTTTAATTTTTCATAGACTTAAATTTTAAATTAAAAATTAGAGTTAAAAAAATTAAATTAAAAAATATATATGTATATATATATATACACACATTCCTTAACTTAAAATGATAAAATAATACTTTTATGAGCTCTTTTCAAATATAGCAAAAGTAACCAAAATATTTACAAATATAGCAAAATTTCAACGTCTATATGTGTCTAGTAGTCTATCGCGATCTATCGTGGTTTATCGCAGATAGACTGTGTATTTTGTTATTAATTGTAAATATTTTCAGTAGTTTTGTTATTTAAGATAATTTTTCCTATTTTTAGAAAGCTTTTTAAAAGAATGAAACCAAGAAAATCATAATAATAATAATAAATGAACTATTATTATTATTATTATTATTATTATTATTATTATTATTATTATTATTATTATTATTATTATTATTATTATGTTAATCGCTCGTACACATACTTCATAAGGCAGTCTGTTCGTAATCATAACATTGGGTACGTTCTTTTTCTTCTTGAAAACCCTGGATGGAACAAGATAGTCGTTCATTTTTCTCTCCTGATCAGGTTTCGGTTAAGTAATCTATCTATCCATCTAGTTAGGTTTCAACCAAAGTATGGTTGGAGTTCCACAGTTGAGGATGAGGATTTGGGGAAAAAATATTAACAAAATTCGAGTTTCATTCTATTTTGACTAATCTAATAAAAAATGGCTCAAACCTTTCGACCAACTATACTCAAGCTAAATCAATAGTACAGGGAAACTACTTTAAAAAAATATATATGAAGAAAATGACAAAGAACCGCGTATCCTTTTTAAAAAATAGAAATAAGAAAAAAAAAATTAATGAAGATAAGCATTTCATAAAGTTGGTGAATATTTAATGTCCAAATACTTGCATGGAAACTTTAATTATTGACCAAGTTGGCGATTTTAGTATTTATTATGGCCAGAAGTCATTTGTCAATGGATTTGCTTTCAATGAAAAAGCATTTTTAGATGCCCCAATATAGCCAACCTCGTCACATATAATGATATAAAATGCCAACCACTAATTTCCTTGTTTTATTATTATTATTATTATTATTATTATTTGGAATAATATAAAAATAGTTGTTTGGTTTTATGTTAAACCTTCTTTTAGGAACTAATCAGGTAGGTTGTTTTTATAGCTGCTCCCAATGTGTGTGCAAATTTTGACATCATATTTAAATAGATGTATATTTTTAATTTTTAATTTTTAATTTTTTTTTTGTATTTTTGTATTTTTTTCTTTGAAATTTACTTATATATTCTATTAAAAAAACTCATTTATTTTATTAAGCGTTTCTTGTTGTCTAGATAATTGTACTAATTTAAACTCTAAATTTTTATATATGAACTAATTTAAAATTTCTATTGAAATTCAATTATAATTTTGTTAATGTAGAATTTTCACATGTATAAGACCACTTTGAATACAAAGATCAACATATCTTACAAATTAATGTTGAAATCAAATAAATAGTGTTGACTTTTCATTAATTTGAGTAGTTTTTCATTTTTGTGTACCTCTATTTTCTCTATGTATTTAGGAAAAATTACATTATATTGTTTCTTGCTACTTTTTATAAAACATTTTTGTTTGAAAGATAATTATTTTATTTAGGTAATTTCAATTTGATTTAAATTAAATAAAAATAGTTACAAATCACTTAAAAATGTCTACATTATTGAATCGATTCACTTATAAAAGTTTATAGTTTAAATGGATACCATTGTTAATTTGAGAGGTTGATAATACCATCTCTAAAATTTTTTGATATAAATTGATTTTTTTTTTTAAAAAAGAAATATATAATAATTGTAATTAACTACTATCATAGTTATTATTTAAGTTTAACCGATGATTAAAACATTCATATCGTTACATAAAGGTTAATGGTTGAGATCTCATCTCCTACATGATCCAAAAAAAAAAAAAAAAAAAAAATCACAGCAAAATTTATGCACATGTTTTTTTTAATTTCAACAAAAATATATAATAATACCCTTATTGTTGACGTAGTTGCTAACTAATTTTATAGGAAAATTATTTTAAACAACAAAATTGTTGAATTTTTTTACAAATAATAGCAAAATATCACAGTTTATCATGACACAAATACACATAGATAGTAATCTATCGCGATCTATTGCAGATAGATAAAAAATTTTTGCTACATTTGTAAATATTTTGGTTTATTTTTTTATATTTAAAAATAGCCTAAATTTATATGCTAATTAATATATATGATTTGTGGTAAATGTAAGCTAGATAATTAAAAATTAGTTTCAATGATTTAATACTTGATTTGATAAAATCTTCAATTATAGACACTAAAATTGAATTATTAATCCTGGACCAACTTTACAATATTATATTCATTAATTAGTTTAAAGGCATTTTCCCTTCCACGCTTTTCCATCATAAGCCTCGATATATGTCTACATCAATAAATTAATTTACATATAATTTGGAAGCAATGCTATTATGCTGTCTGTATCTCTATGAGAATGATAACTAAAAAATGTAATCCTAAATTTAATTTTAATTTAAACCATTTATTTTTATAAATCATAAAATTAAGTATAGTTGTATACATAAAATTTTTTTTTTCTTGAAACAAGTTGTATTCATTAAATATTACCTAGTTGAATATAAATTATTATTAATTTATTTAAAAACTTGTGTTCAATGTTAAAATTTTTGGATAATTTTTATTTTGTAATAACATATCCTTTATAATTTATTATATAATATATTTTAATTTAACCAAAAATAAATTGAGTCTATAAATATGAAATACTATATTTCTTAATGTTTATAATGCTATACTTTATAATTTAAAATTCAAAATTGTGATCAAAACTTGGACACTCTAAATATTACAAAATTCGAAAAAATAATTTTAAAAACTAACCTTGGGCTGTTGTATATTTGTCAAACTCAATGATATGAAAGCATAAAAAAAAAAAAAAAAAAAAAAATTCAAATTATCAACTTAAATAGCTTGTAAATGGGAATCACTTTTTTTAGTAGCTTTTCTCTATTTTTCTTTTTTCTTTTTCTAATAATTAGGATTGGATAAAGAATAAAAACAACGTATACGAAATGAAGTAAAATTCATACACGACACATTATAGCCAGTTTTTGCTTTTCTTTGCAATTATTTTTTGCCAAAAGGTTATTATTTTATAGAAAAACATAACTTGAAAGTTATATTGATTCTGATTTTTGATGTAATATATATTTTCTAAGATCTAAATTTGTTCGCTCATACTTTCTTTTTACAACATTTTTTTTAATTGAATTTCTAGGCTATATTTGATGTCCATTTGATTTTTTAAAATTGAACTTATAAATATACCTAACTTTAACCTATGAATTTCTTTGTTTATTTTTTCTTCTAGAATTGTTTTGAAAAAACTAAAAAAAAATAATTTTAAAAATTATATATTTTATTTTTAGAAATGGATTAAAAATTCAAGTGTTTTTATAGAAGGGTGAACCGGCAAATAATAATAATAATAATAATAATAATAATAATAATAATAATAATAATAACTATATCAAATCAAAAAGATGAAAAAAAAAAACGAAAATTATATAAAGTCACCAAGCCAACTTTATTTATTTTGCTTTACGGTTTTTTTTTTTTTAAAAAAATGAACATTTAAAATAAAATAATTACTTATTTAATTTAAATAATGGGTTGATGTCAATTTACGCACAACTCAACTAAAATAAAACATATACATGTGTGACTAAAAAGTCAAATGTTTAAATTTTCCACCTCCAAAATGTTGTACTAAAAAAAACTAATATGATGATGGTTACATTAATAAAGCAATTAATAAAGCAATATACGAGACATATGTTTCAATAAAATTTTGATATTTTCTTATTATTATTTTTAAGAAAAATGAAAATTTCTTTCCACAGGAGCCTTTGCTCAATTTCTCTATTTTCTTCTGATGTGCTCTAATTCTTGATTATGTTGTCTCAACTCATACCTAAAATTTAAAAATGGTAATTCTAATGATCTTAAAGAACAAGATAAAGAATTTGCTTGAAATGATTTTTAAAAATATTTAAAAAAAATAATAGTTTTTAGTTATTTGAATGAGAAGAGCTATAAGGAGGGAAGAAATAATACTATTTTTTTTTTTATAGGGAAACATGCACGAAAACGAAGGTAATATATAGACTCTAACAAAGTCGATATTATTTTTTTTTCTAATATTAAAAGAATGACAAAAGAAAAGGGGACGAGCAATTAAACAAAAAGACGAAAAGAAAAGGAAATGAAATGAAATGGAAAAGCATTGTAGGGGAAAGCAAAAGAGAACAATAATTTCCACTTTATTAAAATATTAATTAATATATTGAAAAATTTACTATGGAGCTTAGGGATCGAGCCCCCCTCAATTTCAATATGTTTTTTATTTGAGTATAAATCAAAGCCATTTTATTTATTTATTAAATATGTTTAAAGTTTAATAATCTATATGATACAAAATTGAAAGTTTATGAACTAAATTATGTAATTATATTTTTTTTTAAAAAAATTGAGCTCCTTGGAAAAAAAAAAAAAACTATGAATATGTCATAGCTAAACTACACCTATTTTTATGATCTTATTTTGTTGTTCAATCATAATTTATTACATGGCAAATTCTTCTTACTTTATTTTTTTATTTTTATGATCATTGTGAAATGCACTCGAGTGTTGACCTTAATAAATTCTTAGTGTATCATAATAAATGATAACACTTGTTAGATATATAACACTTTCTAACTTAAACATAACTCAACCGGTTTAAGTATATATTATACTCTTTCGAAGATGTTAGAGATTTGAATAATCTCAAATATTAAAAGAAAGAAACACTTTAGGGAGCCCTATAGTTTCAGTTAGCCAATCAGATCAAAACACTTTTGTCATGCTTTTTTCTTTGACAAAGTTAGAAGGTAAAGCAAAATTCATTTAAACAAATAGGTAAAATTGTGTGAAGGGCAGGTGAGTTTAGCCTGCTTTCCAGTCGCATTCATTATAAATTATATCCTCTTTTCATTCCATAATTATGGAGATAGCTCCTTTTGAGAAAGAAAAGGGAAGACATAGGACCTACTTCCCACTTCACTTCATCATTAATTAATTTCATTACCACTCAAACATACTTTTACTTTGATAACTCCATCACATTTATTTTGAAATGTATTTTAGAAGCACTTTTAAAAAATGATCCCCTTTGGTTAAAACAAAACCTTTATTTAAAGTCTTTTTTTCAAAAAAAGAAAAAAAAGAACTTTTACTTAAAGTCATCTTTTGACATCCATTAGCTTTTTTTTTTTTTTTTTTTTCATAAATAGTGTTGGTTTTCTTACAATTTTGAATTCTTAATTAATATTTAGAACATATATATACATATATTTACAACTTAGCATGGATTTTGGAAAGAAAATGTTAAGAAGTACTTTTAAACTATGAGTTTACCAAATCATTTTGAACGATTGAGCATGCTATGCAAATCATTTCCGAACACATTTTGAGTGTGAAGTATTGTTAGTTGAAAAAAAAAAAAAAAAGGGTGATTTCGGTGTTATCAAGGACACTCACCAAAATAGCATTACTTCCTTTGTGTTTTTGTAGGCATTCTAAAGACATGTTCGACATTTTAAGTTTAATTAGAGTTTAAGAAACTTGGATTTCAAAAAATTAAAAGAAAAATTAAATGGTTGAATAGCTATTCTAAGATCGAAAATACTTATCATCACCCACACCAAAAAAAATAAAATATTTCAAAAAAAAATAAAAAGAATTTACCACATGTCAAATTGTGATTAAACTATTTGGTGAGATGCACAAAAATATGAGTGATGTCCAAGATGCATCTAAGTATTTTTCTTCTAAGATCGGATAAGAATTTATTAGAGAGGGTTGAAATCACAGACTTTGAAGTCAAATCCAAACATTTACATTGTTATGACCACATAAGGAAAACTAAAGAAAGCTTAGACTAATTATCTCAAAATTTGAGAATAATAAACAAATATGAGATTGATTAAAAGTGAGGGAGAGTATTATGGGAAAAAACCAAAAAAAAAAAAAAAAAGAAAAACAAAAACAAAAAGAATAAATTATACAAACTCTCACTCTGTCTCAAGCACTAATTAAAACATATGATAAAGGAAAAAAGGAGGATATATATGATGAGAAAGTGAAGAAACAGGGAGATTAGGAGCGGGGACGGGCGACGGCGGCTATTGGCGGGATTCGGTGTCGAAGGGCTTGGTGGATTGGTTGGAAGATTTTCTCTTCAAGACGACAACCCAAGTGAAGGCTTCCAAGACGACAGCGATGGCACCGACCATGGCGATGACGCCAACATAGGCAGACTTCCATTTGTGGTCGGGGTTGAGCATGTTGATGCCTTTGAAGACGTTGATGATGCCAAGGATGAGGATTGAGTATCCCACGCTATGGTGGTATACGTTCCAATACTTTCTGTATTTGTGGTCCTTCTTTGGTCTCAAGAAAAATGCCGACATCTGCAATACTCCTTGTATCAAATACCATTTCTTTTCCTCATTTGATCAGGAGCTTTTTCTTTAAAAATCAATTTTAGTTTTATCTATTCTACCGTTTCAATCACAAAAACTCATCTCCCATCTACTCCGACCGACCAATCAAGTTTGGAAATGGATACTCACCGATGATTGGTCTAAACTGACCCATCCATGTTGGTTCGATTGGTTTTGATTAGTCGATTCGTTGTTTTTTTTTTTTTTTTGGAAATCAGTTGATCACACCGATGGGTGTGACCGGAATTAGATGGGTGCAATATAATCCTTTTAAAGGTTAAAAATGCAGATAAATAAATGACATGATAATGATGATTAAGATAAAATATATATATATATATAGAAACTTAGGGTTTAAATATTATTTTGGTCTACTTTAGGACTTGTTCAATTTCAGTTCATATAATTTCTAATGTCCAATTTTAATAATTATATTTTTCATAAGTCTTAAATTTAGTCCTTATATCAGTTTATTGTGGATTTTTTCATAATGTTTTATGTAAATTGTTCCTAAACATTTAAAAATATCTTTTAGATTTGTATCTATTCAACATCAAACTTTTAAAAGTATCTAATAAGTCATTAAAATTTTAATTTTATGTTCAATGGATCCTTAAAATTTAAAATTTGTGTCTCATTAAGTACTTTAAAATTTATTAACTTACAAACACACAAAATTGAAACTTTATAATTTCATTAAACGCAACATCAAAAGGTTGAGAACCTATAGAACACTTTTTAGAGTGAAAAGAGACAAAGTTGGAAAGCTGAAGAATCAAGAGTAAGGATTAATTATCAAGATAAATTGTTTTTTCTCAAAATTCAAAAAGTAATAAGGCAGCTGTCTTTTAAAAATTAGTGGCTGTCATTAAAAAAAAGAAAACAAAAGAAAAAAAAAAACTCTATATATATATATATATTTTTTTTTTTTTTTTTTTTTTGAGGAAAAAAAAACTATCTAAAAATTGACTGTCTCTGTCTTTGTATATTTCCCACTAATTATTTATATATTAAAATTATAATTAAAAAAAAAAAAAGAAAGAAAGAAAGAAGAAACTGTTTGAAAGGAAAAAATTAGAATATAGTAGTTTGAAAAAAAATAATAAAGACAATTCGTTCTGGTATTTTCATTCAAGTATCAATATATTAATTAAAAAACATAACATATTTAATTTAAGAAAAACAGTCAAACTAAATTAAAAAATTCGAATAAAAAAAGGCATGAACATCATAGAAAATGAAAAAATAAATCTGTTTTGTTAAAATATAATTTCCTAATTCCTTTCCACCAATCACCATCAAAGTTATTCATCAAAAGAAAAATTAGAGTAGATTCTCAGTGTTCTTCACAGAACGAACAATTTTCCTGGAAAATTTGCTGAATGCATAGAAAATGTAGAACAGAACTTATTTCTCAAACAGAGTCGGTTGAAAAAGTACCTGCAAAGTGGCCAGGACGAAGAGCGAAATTCCGATATTCCGGTGATCGGAAAACTCAAACCCTTCCGATTCACTCCCAAGCTTCATTCCAGTCCCCCAACCAGCAACTCCAATGGCGTATGCAGAAATCTGGCAAGAAATATGAAGATAAAACCACGCCGGATCTGCCGATGGAAAAACCCTAAGGTACCTCGCCATCACGATTCCTGTGGGGAACAGAAACCCCCAACTCACCGCGTTCAAAACTCCATGAATCTGAGAAATTAAACGCAGAGAAGAAACCAAAAGTCTCAGATGAAGGAAATCGAAGAAACATTCCAAAAATTACGGGACAAATTATCCGTAGAGATCGCACATTTTTCCTCATCGTTCGCGAATCAATTTCACCACCGCCGTTGTTTGTCACTTCACCACCAGACAAAGCTAGGGTTCCTTTAGAGTTAAGATTGGCAGGTTGAAATTCATGAACCACCAAATTAGTTCCATCGACGGACGGCCCAACCTGCCAGACCTGATTCAACGTTGTAGCAGCTGTCGGCACCTTCAATTTCGCGAACATCATCATCTGTCCACCGGAAAGTTCCGCCGCTGTATCCCAAACCTCGAAGGAAAGCTTGGAAGGCTTGATAGAGCCGTAAGAGGCAACATCATAGGTCTTGACAACCGGAACACCGGCGTCGAGATAAGCGACGAGAGCCTGAGAGCCAACCATGCCGGTGGAGGTTGGATTTATGGCCCAAGCGATCCATCCATTGGATTCAGGTGGATTGGCAACGAAGGCAACCGAGAGAGAAGAATTGGAGGAATCGTAAGTCCAATGGAGGAAAGCGGAAAGGGAAGGAAGATCGGAGCATTGAGAATAGAGATTGTTGTTGGAGAATTTTCTTGAAGAACAGGTCTGAGAATTTGCTGGATAAAGAAATAGAAAAAGGAAAAGGATAAAGAACAACCCCCAATTCGAGGACGCCATTGAAGAAGGGGAGGAAGCAGAATTGGGGGCTGTGAAGATTTCGGGGGACTGGAATTAGTGTCGTAATTCTATATATTTTGCTTTAATAAATTTAGCGGGGGAAGAAATATGCTATAATTAGAATATTAAAAAAAAAAAAAAAAAGGACGTTGAGGATTTGCGACACGTGGTGGGAGGATCTTAATTGAAGGGGTGGCTTAGGCAGTTTTCCTTTTTTGTTTCCATCTATACAACGTTTATTAGGATTAAATTACGTTTCGGTCCTTTGATTTTTACTGACAATTCCAATTTGGACCTTGTTTTTTGGATTTTTCTCCCCATTTTATTTTTATTATTTCAAAAGTTTCCATTTCCTCTTTTTTTGCATTCAATTTAGTCTCTTATTTGTGTTGGTTGCAAGCTCATCATGAAGATGTTTGTTTTTCTTTGTTGTAGTAGTTTGTCAAGTCTTTGTTTTTGTCAAATCTAATTGTGTTAATGTTACAGTAGTTAAAAAGTATTAGTGTAGAAGATCCTTTTGAAGATCTCACTTTGAAAAGATAAGAAAAATTCATAATCTTAATTAAATGATACATATGCTCCACTCGTTACCAATTAGTTTTGAGATGAGACCTAATGTTCATCTAATATATTGACATTTTGGTTGTGTAGTGACAAAGTCTCCATGGGTCGTTTTTTTACCTTTTTTGGAAAAGGCCCACAATAAGTCTTTATGGCCAGTTAGGTTATTTTTAAATAAACTTAACAAACGGGTCAAATTAAGTATAACGAGTCAAATTCTTCTAATTAGTTATCTTATATTGTCGAAGTTTGTTGTCAAGATTTATTATCTTGAGATACCTATGGTATATGTCTTTAGTTGTGATTAGGGAGGATTCGTTGTAGTTCATTTTTTTAATTATAGTGGGGATTTTGACTTCATACATCATGCATGGTTGTTTTTACCCTTCATCTTGATGAAGATTTCTACGTTAAAGTTGTATGTCTTACATAAAATTATTATACTTATTTCTACTCGATTAATCTCCAATAATTCACATAAAAAAAGATTGTTAGTCCTAAAAATAGTGTTTGTCCTAATAAGCCAATATTACAACATTAGTGTATTGACTTCCAACAACTGTAAATGCAAATTTTGTTGACTAATTGTGTTAGTGTTATTATTGCTTAAATATTTAAAATTCAGCAAATTAAAGATAACTTATTTAACGTATGAGTATGTTAGTAACCATGAGGTTTGTGTTGGGATACTTATGTTAGTTCAAATTAGTTCAATGAATACTAATAAGTGTGCGTGTGTGAATTAGAAAAGATTGGGCATACCTACATTAATTTAGTCCAATAATAAACTTTAACTTTAGTTTTTTTAATTATTAAATATGCATGTGTTTATCAAATAAAAATCCAAAAAGAGAAGAAAAGGAATATCTTTCTTTGAAAATTAATTGTAAATTAATATCCTACGAGTTTTTTTGACATCTAAATGTTGGATTAGAAAGATTGTTCCGTAGGATTAGTTGAGTTGTACATAAGTTGATCTAGACAATCACAGAAAAAAAAAACAAATAAAATAATAATAATAATAATAATAATAATAATAATAATAATGTTGAAGATATGTTTTTAATTCCTATTTCATTAATGAGCCAAATTTACTAAATCAAAGAGGTTGGGGGTTTTCACCAAACTATATTTGCTCAACAAAGCTTAGATATTACAACAAAACAAATCTAGTTTACTATACAAGGATCTGAGAGGTAGATATTCAAACCATCACACTTTCTAAAAGCTTCACTTGGCCAAATCTGCCACTCATGTGGAGAATTATTGTCCTTGGGGGATGAGAGTTGTTCATTAAAAGCTAACCTAATGTTGGGAGAAAGGAAGTATAACTTTATAAACTTAATAACACTACTAAATTGATTAAACTTAATCTAGATATATTATGCATACTACATAATAATGATGTTTATTCAAAATTAACCTACATGGCATAACCAGGCTTATAAGTTACATGAACAAAAAAACAAAAAAAAAACAAAAAAAAAAAAAGATCTTGTGAAAATGATAATATGTAGTCGAGACACATTTTAAAATATTGTCCTAAAGACAATTATTCACTCTATGTAAGTTGCAAGTAGACTACAACAATCATCTAAACAAGTTACAATGACTAATCTGGTATAACAACCTTAAATTACTCAAATCTGACAAAACTTTTGGGTGCTTTGCTTTAAACTCAATTCAATTCAAAGATTGAAAAGAAAGAAAGTGAGGATGGAATGACATACTTCAAAAGAATAAGTAAATTGTTGTTTGTACGCTAGTAACTTAAGAACTCTTCAAAATACAAAATAAAATTAAATAAAAATAACAGTTGAAATATATCTCAAACTCAACTCAATTGAGTTGCTACTTGACGAAATTCAAACAATGTTCATCAATTGATTAACTCCAAATTTAGTTTTCATATATTGAATTTGTAGTTGAAACATTATCCAATTTGATAGTTTCAATTCAATTTAAAAGTTTCACAAACGAATTTAATTATACTTTTTTTTTCTTCATAACATTAGTTGAGCGATCATTAAACAACTTCTAAATCAAGATGGTTTCTTGAATTAAGAAGAGATGATACTCTTCATAATATTCCCGCCAACTCGATTCGATGTTTGGATACAATTCTTTCGACATGTGGTATGAAAGGAATTTTCTCGGTCAAAAATACATACAAGCTTGGGTTGCAACTTCAACTTCAATATTTACACCATAACACGCTTTGAGTATAAGGTTTTAAATTTTTATCCATAAGTTAACATTTTCTTGTGTCTGTGAATTTGACATCAATATAAAAGGTGATCCAACGTTTCTATTATATTATAGAAAAATCAAAGAACTATAACAAACATATGAATGAAAGATTACTAGTGTGATCTTATAATATTAACCTAATAAGAATTTTAAACGGTGATACTTTATTTTTTTTTCTTCATGAATTTGGTATCATACAAATAAAAGTTAAAACACAAAATTACTACTCTATTTGTAAGGCATTGTTTGATTCTCTATTGGTTAGCCATTTTGAATAAAGTTTAGAAACATTGGGCCATGTGAATACTTGGGCCTTGTGGTGTTTAACTTGGCTAGTTGGCCGAAAATAAGTTCTAAGCATCTTTTAATCGTTGGTGAGTATGGTAAGCTCAATAGTGGCATTATCTAATAAGTAACTTTGTAATTAAATGGTACCTTACTTGGACTCCAATAATGTGTCACATTTTGGAAGGAGAGGAATGAAATTAAAGGCCAAAATTCATTATTCTCTTTTGGTTATCCTATATGGCAACATCTAACAAAGAGTTATTGCTTTGAGGGGCAGAGTTCATTGAGTAATTTGATCCATATGATCATTATAGGAGATTAAGAGCTTTCTAACCCCATTTGCCATTTTGCTCGTCTGTTGTTGGAAGAGTTAATCATTGGAGAGCTCCTAATAGTAATTCATACAAACTCAACTCTTATGTTTTTCTTTAGCACAAGATTAGTGATCGGCTTTGGAGCTATAGCTTGTAGTTTTAGTTTCAACTATGATTTCAAAGCAAAAAGCTCTAAAGTTTATTGATTCTATGGAACTTGTAGAGGTTGTTGCACTTGTAGAGGTTGACTTGTTCATCCTCTAGAATTTACTTCAATGTCAAGACCATTTTAGTAACAAAAACTCCAAGCTTTTGTAGATGATATCCAAACTTTCTATAAAAAAAATGTCTCGTTTTGGACTTCTCTTCTAGTTCACGAAGTAGTAATTTTATTGTTTATGGCTTGGCTTGTCATGTTCATTGGACCAATCTCTCAGGCGTTTGGATTGAAAAACATCTTTCATAGATGAATACTATTGTAGCTTTCAATATGTCTTCATTTTAGTTTAGGCATTTATCTTTTATTTTTATTAAAAAAAAAAAACAAAATTCTAGTACTAGCCAATTCAGCAAGTTGTCTAATTTAGTAATATATAAAAGGGAAACTAATCAATTTCAAATTACACCCATGAGTACTATAAAAAGAATTCAATATTATTCTTTAAAATGTTTCCCAGTAGATTCAGATCTGATGTTTGTTTTTATTATTATCAAGGTAAAGAAAAATAAAAAGACAAAGAAAAAGTCAAATTGATTGGGATTATTTCCACTAGAAAATTAGAGGTATTTCCTTTTCAAACCCAATTTGACTTAATAAGAAGATAGAAAAATAAAGGGTTTTTTTTTTTTTTTTCTTTTTTGGACTTTTATTGGCAACAAAATCGGTTATCCAACGTTTTTACCCTATTCCAATGTTGTTTTTTGGAAACAAGAAAACCACCTCAGTATGGGATTAAAAAATTAGACTATGTCTTAATTTCTAATGTTTCAATTTATTTTATGTAGTATATTAAAGAGGAAAAAGAAAAAAAAAAAAAAAACAAATATACCTTTTTGATCGATTTGAGTCTAATTTTTATTGGGTCCCTATATTTCAAAATGTTACACTTTTAGTTCTTAAGTTTTGAATTTGATCTCAATTTTGTCACAATATTCTAAAATGTTACATTTTTACCCTTGAGATTCGAGTATTGTTTCAAATTGGTCCCTATTTTTAATAATAACACTTTTAACCTTAATTTTTCACTAAATCTCACTTTTTCACCTTTAGTGGTAATATATATTAATTAATTTAAAAGAATTATTATTACTTAGATTTCATTATTTTTGTATCATTATTAAAATTAATTTTAAAATGTGACTTCATGGTTATTTTAATTAATTAATAGACATTTACACCAAACATTAAAAATTAGTATTTAATGAAAAATCGAGCTCAAAAGTATAAATTTTGAAATTTAAGAATTAAATTGAAATTAAATTTAATATTTAAGAATTAGAAGTGAAACATTTGTGAAACATATGACCTAATAAAAATTATATTCAAAATTTAGAGAAAAAAAAGTGTTTTTTTCAAAAAAAAAAAAAAAAAAAAAAAAGTTATGGTATGAAGTTAAAGCACAAAGACATAATCATAAACAGTTTAGTTGTTTAGGAGCCAAGAGACAAAGCATAACAACCCACGAATCAGACAAATGAGACATCAATAAGACAACTATAAACATCAATAACAAGTTAGGTGAATAAATATGAAGGAGAGGGAAATTATTGGTGATTAATAAATTATTTCAAAAAAAAAACTTGCAAGGGATAATAACTGAGTTGACATAAATTAATAAACAAAAAAAAAAAAAAAAAAAAAACTTTAGAAATTTGTAGGAGGAAAGAAAAACTTTCATTTGTTAGATGACTTAATATTAATATTAAATTCCCCCAATTCACTCAACACAATGTCATGTAATTAGTTTATTATAAAATTCACCATCCTATTAGATTAAATTGATACAAGGCGAAATTGAAACATTCTAAATAATAATAAATAAATAAAAATAGACAGCAAAAAATTAAAATTCTAACCAATATTAAATGAAGATTAAATTATGCAAAACACCAATAATTAAATTTAGATTGTAAATGGTAAATTCCTGAAAAGATTTATAAACCTGTTAAATAAAATAAGGTTTCATATTAAATTATCTAATTCTCCATACATAAGAGCTTAGATTCAAATATATCAAATTATTCCTACAATATTATCGCCCTTCACTTTTAGGGTCAAAAAAGTAAAGAAATTAAAATTTAGGGAGGTAATTGAGATTAGATAAAAGTATTTAGTATTTAGTATAATTTAAGAAAAAGAAAAAGAGAGAGGAAAGGGTAAAAGCAAAGGAAAGTAGGTATAAATTATGGGAGGAATTCCACAATCCATGTGTCAACTTCACCAACACTCCGCGCTTTTACTTAATTGTTTATGTCTCTTTCTTTTCTAATTTCCTCCTTCCTAAGCACGTGCCACAAATTCTTTTCCATGACCTTAGCTTTACATCATCATTACCTCATTCAATTTTCTATTTTTAAAACCAAATTAATTATTTATACCTTATTTAACACACTATATTAGTTATTATAATTCTAATAATTATAGTTATAGAGTACAAATTATAATACTTTATATTTAAGTGTAAACTATAGGTCATAATAATCGACTATTTTAATTTGGATTATAATAATCTTTATTTAGGGTGTAAATTATTTTAGTTTAGATTAAATAAATAGTTTGTATTTAGAGTGGAAATTATTTATTTATTTTGGTTTTTTGTTCTGTTTTTTCTGCTATATTTTTTTTTTGTAGTTATATATTTATACTTTAATTTATGAAAGCAATTTGTATGCTCCATCTTATTATAACTATATTAAAACTCAAAAAAAAAATTATTGTTTCAAATTGAAAGGGTTAAAAAACTCTTTCATAGTCTCTTTCTCTCTCTCCAAGAAGGACCTTAAAATTTGCCTAATTTTATTAGCTATATAGAAAATAAGTAAGAAGGCACGTGAAAAATTAGAAATAAACGCGTTAAAAAATTGGATAAAATCAGAATACATAAAAAAAAAAATTAAAAAAAAACTAAAAAATTTGAATATTTTGTTATATATGCAAAATAAAAAAGTTAAAAACCATATTTGCAATTTTTCTAATTTATTTTACTACTCATCGCAATATTTCATCTCGATACTTATAATTAAATAGAAACAAAATTTAAAACTTAAAAAAAACTGTAACAATATTTTAAAATAAATAGGAATTAAATAGAAAATAAACCTAATTTTTTTTTAAAAAAAAAATTTTAAAATAAGAAGAAATATACTTTTGATCTATAAAATTTGAAATTAGTTCTATTTAGTCTTTAAAATTTCAAAAGATTGCAATTTAGTATTTAAGATTTAAAAAATAATTCTAAAAAATTCATAGTTAATTTGATCCTTAGTTTATGTTGGAGTGACATATTCTAAATGAGGCGAATAGCTTTAAATTTACATACAAATATATATTCAGATTAGTTTTAGAAACTCCAAACCGGTAGACCAATAAAAATAGAAACTTGACTAAAAAATTTTTACTAAAAAAAAAAAAATGTAAAATTTTTAGTTCACATGCAAAGAACGCCTTTAATTCTCTTACGTATGTGAAAACAAATATTAAATTCCAACACACATCCCCATAAATAAGGTCAATAGTCCAAATACTCAACCACCCATTTAAATAAAAATAAAAAATAAAACATTTAAAGTCCAAAAATGTCTAAATCTAAATTCAAAAACAACATTTTTAGCAATTTAAAATAAATTGCTTCACTTTTCAAAAGTCTTAGCTGTAAGACTTTTCTTTTCTTTTTCTTTGTTTTTTCCTTTTCTTTTTTTCTTTTGTCTTTTTATAAAAGTAAAAAAGTAAAAAAGTCGCACATTATTAATTAAGTTTTGAAAATATGTGTTAAAATGTGTGTGACCATTTTGCTATCAATTTCTAATCACTCCATGCACATTTCACCTTTCAATTAACAATTTAATTGTTTCATTAATATATATATATATATATATATTAGCAAATTATGATTATAAACTATCTTTTGACTTTGTCAATATTTCATAAGTAATGTAACATATGATAGACATACACATGTGTCGAAATACGTAGATCAATGAATACTTAATGCCCATGTATTAACAGCATTTTTTATTTTAATTATTCTTTTGCCTGGCTTAATTCAAGTTTTTAATAAAATCATGATTAAGATTGGTCAATTTTATTTTATTTTTTAATTCCAGAAGAGATTTGACAATTTTCAAAAGGATTGAAACTATTTCATATATTTAATCTAGATTATACTATTTATTTTATGAAATTTAAAGGGTTGATTTCTATTTGATCGGTTGACGATGTTTCAAACATACATTTTAATTGTTGAAATATGGAACAGAGGTAAATTATTCTTGTACATAATGATATGATATTGTTCATTTTAGACATAATTTTTTTCTCATTACTTTGTTTTTTGTTTTAGACTCAAAAACCTCGTACATTTGAAACAATGAAATAGTTCTCCCTTACCTCTATATTGATTATCTTTCTCTTGTCTAGCTAATGTAGAGTGTCGAATCAACACTACTCCTAACAATACTCCCCTCAAACAAAGAATCATCCATTCAAAATAGTTAGCTCTATGTACACTATGAGTATTTTGTATTTTATCAAAGTTAGTGCTTCCATTTCGTGAAGTATGTTATTTTTTTGTGAGTCCACGACCATTCTTTGTCATAACCTTGATTATTGTCCTCCTCTCAAACAAACTTAATTAAGTCTTTGTCTTTTTGTCGTATCATCTTGTGTAATAGTGTTTGATTTTCATCTTTTTATTAGGTCTCTCAAAGTACTTTGCATTTTCTCCACGTTTTAAGTAGGATTATGATTATAATAAACTATTTGACTTTATTAATATTACCAAATATAAGTTCTCAACACAAAAAATGGCCGTCTCATTTTTCCCATAAAATAAAATTGACTTCTCATTCTATTATTATTTTATTTACATTTCTCGATATGGTCATGTTCAAATGATGAGTAAGATATGATTTATCTAAGGAACAAGTTGTGTATTTCATAAGTAATGTAGTGTATGATTGGTCATGCTCATGTGTCGAAATTCTTTCATCAATTCAATACTATTAATGCCCATGTGTTAATGGCATTCTTTATTTTTGTTATTCTTTTGCCTACCTTAATTGAGGTGTTTTTGATAAATTATGATTGAGATTGAGAATCTTTAAGAGATTGCAAAATTTTCAAAAGGATTGATTTCATATATTTTGTCTAGATTATATATTATTTAGTTTACTAGGTTTAAAGGCTTGGTTTCTATTTCATGTTTCAAAAATATACTTTAATGGTTGAAATTTGTGATAAATGTAAATGATACTTGTAAACAATGATACATAATAATGTTTATTTTAGGCATAAATCTTTCTTTTTTTTTTTTTTTTCAACTCAAAACTTCATATATTTGAAATAAGATTGCACTATCATAAGGTAACAATGTTAAAATACCTACATTTAAGCAACTATCACTATAACAAAAATGAGTTTCATGACTCTCAATGGATTTAACGACCGTGTGATCAGTATATATATATATATATATACTTTAGGCATCAAATTGTAGAACACATGCCAATTAAAGGAGACATTTCAAGATCAAATGCCAATTCCTATAGAGCTATATAGATTTTGGAATTACTCCCTTTATTACCCAATTGTGTGTGAGTTGTTAAAGACATTTTCAATTAAGCAAATACGGATTTACATGCATTCTATGCATTTTGCTATAATTCAAAATAATTTCGTGTTTTGCTATTTTTCCAAATGAATATATAATTAGTGTTATAGGACTGAATTTCCCTATTCTTTTCTTAATTATGAAATATATATAAGGCTCTTTTCAAATATAGCAAAAAAAAAAAAAACCAAAATATTTACAAATATAGCAAAATTTTGATAGACAGATAGACATCGATAAACTACTATTTGTGTCTAAATAAAACCTAAGAACCAAATTATTAACAGTTTTGTCACGATAGACACAAATATTTGTTAACGCGTAACAAATATTTGTGTCTATCGTGACACATATAATAATAGTCTATCGCGATCTATCGCGGTCTATCACGGATAGACTGTGTATTTTACTATTAGTTGTAAATAATTTTAACAGTTTTGTCATTTAAAATAATTTAGATATATATATATATATATATTTCTTCACTTTAAGTTTTGGATTTAGTTTTCATCTAGCCTCTACGTTTCAAAATATTATATTTTTACTCAAGAGTTTTGAGTTTAATTTTTTTAACCTAGGTTTCCAACTATTACAATTGTACTCCTGAATTTTGAATTTTGTTTTCATTTAGTTCTTAGGTTTCAAAATTTATACTTTTAAACTTGATTTTTTCACTAAATATTCATTTTGTCTTGATGTTAATCTATTGATTCATTTTAAATAATTATGATTAATTAGTTTAACTAATTTTTCATCACTATTAAAATTAATTTTAATTTTTTATTTTACAATTATTTAAAACTAAATAACTAAAAATTTATTAGTGAAAATTTAGAGTAGAAGTGTAAAAAATCAGAACCTAAAATCAAATGAAGACGTCTATGATTTTTCTCTCTCACTTTCCACTAAACATTTATGCTAACATAATTAAATATTGAGTGTGCACTTAATTAACTTCTCTAACCAATAATTTAAATATTAAAAAAAATCGTATTGTCTTAATTAAACTAACTCTTCTTTGCAATTTGCATCTAAGTGTTCATCACCTATTGATAATTAAATATTTAAATGATGAATTCCAAGCCATCGATTAACAAATTTATTTCTTAATTTTCGTGAATATACTAAATAAAACAAATTCTAAAAAACAAAATTATTATTGAAAGAGATCATTTATTATGATTGACAACCTTTGTTTTAAATTTTAATTATTTATTAAAAAACAATATTTAAATACAGCTTAGATTATATCTAAATTCTATGAATAAATTATCACGTGACAATTTTTAATTGGATGTAGGAGCGCTACTCAATAAATGGGTGCAATTAAATTTTTTTTCTTTATTAAATATCAAATTAGAAGTACCCAAAAATAAAATTTAAAAGAATTATTTGTTCTCCAATTAAAATAATAATAATAAATCGGCCTTAAAGTAACTTGGACTTCAATTTTCCCACATTTGACTTAATAGATTCAATTATCTCTCTGAATCCATTATGTGTATATTTTTCGTATCTTAAATTACCCCTCCCAATAAAACTAACACATGGTGCCAAATTACCACTTTGATACTAAATTTTTATAGATTTTATTTTCAAAGAATATATATTTTTCTTCATACCCTACATTGATATTAAATATTTAATTCTGATCCTTTCTAAAACTTTTAAATTAAAAAAAGAAATATTTTAAAAGTTTGGACGTCGCAAATCTTTTAAAAAATAATTAATATTTTATCTATTAAGTTATATTCTCAGTAAGAATTTAACTTTCTATTATTTATATTCTAATGTGACAAAAATAGAATAGGTAATATTTTGAAAGTTTGAAGTTCAAAAATCTTTAAAATATAATAATTAATATCTTAAATATTGAATTATTTTTCGGATGAGAGAGCTCAACTTACTATTATTACTACCCTAATGTGTCGAGAATAAAATATAGGTAGTAGAAGTTAGCAAGCAAGCATAACTAGATCTAAAGTATCTTGATTGAGATTCAAATTCTCGTGCTAAAAAGCGTGGAGGTTCAAGTCTTCTTCAAGAAGCCTTCAAGAATCAACTTTTTTTTTCTTTTTTTTTTTTTTTTGAGATAGAAAAGGTTGTGTTTAGTTTTACAAACATAGACAAGCATGATGCAGGACGTAGTATAAATGAGACTATTGGATTAGATTTCTTTCTTATTTTTTGGATTCTGAATGTAACAATGAAGAAGTAGGAATGTTTTGGCGATTCATAATGAATATCTTGAATATCTCCTCTCACAACAATAAAAGTTTGCCTTAGACAAGTTCATGATATGAAGAGAAAAATAACATTTTTATGATCCGAACCGTGTAAATTCTATTTCTCAAAATTGTATTCATATTCTTTGATCCAAATAGTGCAAATTTGAAAACAATTTTTTAATATAATATTACAAAATAATAATTATATAATTTTTTTAATATAAATTATATCCATAAATTAATTAATAATGGTTTGTTGTCAACTAAATATTAGTGAGTAACTACAATAAGTTTTATAAATTATAAATATATAATATCAAATACATTTTAAATAATTATGTATACTAAAATTTAATTTTTAAATCTAATATCAATTACATATAATATAAAATACAACTCTATTTTTTCTATTTTCAGATTTCCTATCAAACAGCTTTTTATTTTTCTATTTTCAAATTTCCTATCAAACAGGTTTTTAAAGTAATTGAAAAAGTTTAGTCAAAATAGAAAATAGCTCCAAAGTCTTATTACTATGAAAGTAAAATTTAAAGAGTACTAAAATATCACCGCTCTCAATTTATATTCTTTCCCTTTCAAACAAATTATTTTGTCTTTTCCTTCTTTTAAGAGTGTTTTTAGTCGGCTAAGTAATGTGAAATCGAAATCAAAAAATTTCAATAAAAGCCTCATTTTAATTACTTTTCTTATGTTATGTATTCATACTAATAAGTGTTCCACTTCAAAATCTATAACAAAAAATACAAACTAATTGATAAGAAAATTACCATTACGAATAAAATTATCATTATTGTTACTGTTCCAAAGGAAAATTATGAATTTTGACACTCTTACTGTTACCGAATTACATTTGCGATTCAAGCTCATTACAAATGGTCCATAGATGGAATTGAATTACAATTACACTAATTTTCATTACGGTTTGATAAGTAAGACTCAAAACTCAAATACTGAGTTAGACGAGCTACAAGCCAAACCACCCATGAAAACCATCCTCGACCTCAACCCATGACCCAGTTTGAAGAAAATATTAGGAATTAGAGAGTCCAAATTTGAAGAGAAAAGACCCTAGATCAACTCGCCTATATATACATCATTATGATTAGTAAGTCAACTCTAATTCTTCAAACTCACACTACATATATCCAAAAGCCTTTGATCAAACGTGTGAGTGAGGTGAGATTTCCCTACTAGAAGGAAAAAAAAAAACTTTTTAGCTAATTTGTTAGCTATTGAAGATTTAATATTCTTCTTAAAAAAAAAAATCCACTCTTCATTAGGAGCAAAGGGAGTTCAAGAAATTATTTTAAGTCATTTGATTTGAAATTTAAGAAATGATTTGAAATTTTGAAAAAAATATCAATTTACACCATTAAATTTTAAATTTGAGAGGGTTTTTCAATTGTTCTATTTAAAAAAGGTAACTTATAATTGTATGAATTAAGTGTTGATATTTGCCCTTATACTGCAACAACGAAATTGAATTTAGTTTTATTATTAACAAATAACGGAATTGAAAACCCTCCAAATTAAGAAAAATAATTAGGTTTGTATTCTAGTCCAGCTTTGTACAAGGTACACCATAGAATGAATGTGCACCAAATAATGATTTTAAGTCAGCTAATAGAATAAGAATCAACAACACGTCATGAACAACGGGAAAAGAAACCCAAATTAAACTATAAAATAAAACTGGTTGAAAATACACAGATAAACAAGTCGTAGGAATCAGTTTAAGATTAATTAAAATAAATTGGATCAAAATCATATTTTAGCCATAAAAAATATCATTATTATTTTTCTTTTCTCTCTCTCCTCAACAAAATTATAAATCCAACGGTGTGGAACGGGAAACTGTGAATCAAACGCAAAAGACTGACAATCATAATTAAAATCAAATCAAGTAGATAACAATTCCCCCAAATAACGCAAACAAACTGTAAAATTAAATATTATTATTCTCTTCTGCAAATTTATATACAAACTAGAAATCAAGGATCGAAAGTTCATAATATAATTATATCAGATGATTAAAATAAAGATTTTTTTATTATATATTTTATAGGGAAAAAAATAAAGAAAAAAAAAAACCCCAAAATTCAGAATCAAGTCGCAAGAGTTTGCTTTTTTTTTTTTTTTTTTTTTTTCTAAACTAAAATTAAAATCAGAAAGTAATAATCCCCCAAACAAGAAACACAAACCAACCCACAACGAACCCCAAATTCCGCCTCCTAATTCCGGCAACCCCACCCTTATCAGGACCCGGCGCGTTAGCCGAAGAGGCAGTTCCATTACCGCCGACAACCGCAGGCGCAGGTGAAACAGACGCGCCACCGTGAGCGCTTGGGGCAGGACTAGGAGCAGTACCACTCTCCTTATCAAAAACCAACACGCTTTTTGCATTCAAATTAGCCGGTTTAAAGTCATGAGGCGCAGGAATACCAGATTTCGGGTCGACCGCCGGTCCAACTTGCCAGACTTGGTTCAACGATTTAGCCTTGGGCGGAACTTTGACGGAGGCGAAGATGATCAACCGGCCGTCGGCAGATTCAGCAGCGATGTCCCAGAACGGAAAGGAGAGCTTAGGCGTAGGAAGAACAGAGGAGTAGGAAGAAATGTTGAAGGTAGCGACAGAGGGGGCGTTGCCGGAGAGAGTGGTGAGGAAGGCCTGAGATCCAACCATGCCAGTGGCGGTGGGGTTGATGGCCCAGGAAACCCAGCCGCCGGAGCGCGGCGGCGAGGCGAGGAAGGCGATGGAGAGAGAGGAATTTTTGGGATCGTGGGTCCAGTGGAGAAAGGCGTTGAGATGGGGGAGATCTTGGCAGTGGGTGAAGGATCTGTTGGGGAATGATTGAGAAGAGCAAGTGAGGGAGTGGGAGAGGGAAAGGAAGGATGAAAGTAGGGCAAAGAAGAGGAAGAAATGGGAGAAGGAAGCCATTGGAGAAGGAGATTTTTGAGTTAAGAATGGAAGAGAATGGGGAATTTGCTGGAGAATATATAATGATGATATTTGTGAGTGGGGTAGATCATGTGGGAGAAGTGCTAGTGCCAACTTACTGCCCAATTAATTCCTTCTTCTCTTTCGTTTTGGTTACAATGTTTGACTTTGACCTTTTAAGTTTAGTGGTGTAGTGGGAAAACAGAGAAACTGAGAAAATTTTGAATATATATGTATAATATAATCAATATTCCCTCCGATTACCTTAATTTTCACCCACTTTTAAATTCACAAAAATTTATCATTCAAATTAAGAATCTCGCTGTAACATTTAACATATGTTTGGGAGTGGTTGATTTTTAAATTTTTAAAATTACTTCAAATTTAATAAAATGAAAATTGCGTTTAAATAGCCAAAATCACTTAAAAAAAATTACATTTAAAAGTGTAAAATTAAATATTAAATTAATGGAATTAAATATTAAATTAATGGCTAAAGATGTATTCTAAATTGATTTTGAACATAATGAAAATGATTTTAACTATTTCAAAATCACTTTAAAGACGCTTAAACATTGAGTTTAAGTGATTAAATGTATATTTTGGAATGATTTTGAACCTGAAAAAAAGTGAATTTAACAATTTTAAATTTAATCTCAAACATGCACTGTTGTTCTCTTTACTTTTGTGGTACCTCTCAAGGAGTATTTGATAAAAGAAATATATTTTCATTTAATAACATTTTTAATTTAAATTCTAAATTCAAATTTATACCAT
This sequence comes from Citrullus mucosospermus, assembly GCA_030954485.1. Classification (NCBI taxonomy): domain Eukaryota; kingdom Viridiplantae; phylum Streptophyta; class Magnoliopsida; order Cucurbitales; family Cucurbitaceae; genus Citrullus; species Citrullus mucosospermus. Next base: position 7,459,632 of record CM062063.1, on the reverse strand, counting down.
ATTTGACTTTGACCTTCTGTTTTTGAGTTAAGTGGGGGAAAAGAGAGAAAGTGGGGAATTTTTTTTAAAAAGCAATGGGTTAAATATCAATTTGGTCTTGCCATTTCAAATTTGCTTAATTGTAGGATTGTATTTTAAATATCTAATTTTAATCTTTATGATTTTCATAAATCTTAAATTTTATTCTAGGAATAGGTCTTTTTTTTCAAACTCTTTTTATAATCTATTCGTAATTTTACTATAAATTTTGAAAACATATTCAAATATCATATTTTCTTTCATGAAAATTATTATTATTATTTAACCAATGTCTATAAAAATTAGCTTTCAATGACTAAACTTTAGATTTATTAGAAGTAGAATAACTAAAATTGAACCAACTCCAAAATATCGAAATAGAAATAGTATTTAAACCTTATTATTAATCAATTTTTAACATGTCTCATTGTATTAGTTTTCACTCTAGCATTTTAATTTTACACAAACTTCTAGTTAAGATTGCAGCACTCACTTTTTATTAAAAATCTCTCATTGAAAAGATGATAAAACTCAATCTAGGAAAAGATCTCCTCTCCTAACTTTTGTGATCAATGGAGCTTAAATATGATATTAGTAAATGAAGTCCAAAGGGGTATTTGATAGTTAAAAAAAAAAAAATCATGATTTTATTGTTTAATGACTTAGATAATTTTAGATAATTTTATATGTTTTTATTTTAAAGTTGAACAATTTGGACTCTATGTATTACAGTTACATAGGTTAATAGGTTAACTATTGTGTTTAACCTTTAAAAAAAATTGGGTAAAAAATTAAGTATTTAAATAGAAAAAATAGAATTTATATAATTTAATACATTTAAAAAAAACTTGGATTAACTTCTTCGCGGGGAAACTCTATTCCCACGAAAATTCCACATGAAAAAAATTAATGAGAAAGTTTCTCAAGAATGGGAGAATGAAATGGGAGGCGAGAATGGGAAAGTCTTCTCTATCTCCCTCTCACCCCACGAACATCCCCGATGAAAGGGTGAGTTGTGAGATCATGGAGGAGATTATAATTTATATTTTAAAAAAATTGAAGACGTACAATTGAAAGGAAGAAAATGACAACATGTACGATTCACAGATGTTTTGTATTTTTTTTTTTTTTTCATGCATGTGTTTAGATTTTGTATACATAAATATACACAACTTTTTCATTTATGAACTTAAGGGCAAAAGTGTATAGATTTCAAGGGTATAATTGATTACAACTCCCCAGTTTAATGGTTTTTTTCTTTTTTAATAATTTAACCAATTATTTTACCCCTCCATCTAGAATCCTTATGTGATTTCAATTCATGTATGTTTGAAATGTCTAAATTTGGTTTCATAATTTCAATAAATCTTAAATAATGTTATTATTAGTGTAAATTTAATTAAATTTAATTTGTTATTGAAGTTGATAAAATAATAATATTATTCTTAATTTAAAATTTTTTTTAAAAAAAAAAAAACGTGAATATATTTCTGAATATATAAAGGAAAGACTAATAAAACTTAGCAAGAATGTAGACTAAATTGTGGGGAGAAGGAGGTCAATTTGGGTACACCTAAATTGTGGGGAGTTGCTAGTGGAAATTTACTTGCAAATTAATAAATTAAATGCTAAAATGGGTTACTTGAAATACATATATAAAAACCATTTAGAAAAGTAATGTAGACTTTTTGTTCTTATTGGATTACGTTTTTTGAAAAGACACATAACCATTCAAAATTTGTGTTGTAGCATTTATTTTATTCGATCGCCGTGAGTTTTGTTTTTTCCTTTATTTTCTTTTTTAAATTTATTTTTATTAATAGTCTTTATTACCGTATCATATTTTTAACTATTTATTCACTATTTTATATGAAAATTAATTATAAATAAAAAAATTATCAAACTATTTACAAATATAGCAAAATTTTACTTTTTATTTAGAATAGATCTCATGTCTAAATGTCTATTTTGGTATACCGTAGTTTATCACGGATAGAAAAATAAAATTTTGCTATATTTGTAATTATTTTCAATCGTTTTTTCTATTTTTGAAAACATCATTTTTATACGATATATTGTTTATTAAAATATATATTTTTTTATTATTTAATTAAAATTAAAATTACTAACATTGAATTTAATTAATTAAAAATGATTAAGTATTGGATTATAATTAATATGACATTCATTAAATATATTAATTGGTTAATTATAAGGGTTCGTTTTCAAATATAACAAAATCAACTAAAATATTTACAAATATAACAAAATTTTACTTTCTATTTGTGATAGACCCAGATAGACATATATCATTCTAGTGATAGACACGGATAGATGTCTAAAATTTTGCTATATTTATAAATACGTTCAACAGTTTTATCATTTAAAACAATTTTCCTAATTTTTAATGATAAATTACTCAATTTTCAAATATTTATCGTTAAAATCGTTATTGATTCTTAATTAATTCATTCTAATCAATTTATTATTGAGTTAATTAATATATTAAATTTATATAAGATTGTCATCTTTAATTTTATAAATTAAATACAAATATAATTTTTTTTGTTTAAAATTATAATAACATTTCTCATGCACAACTGAACATAAACATATTATTCTTAGACATGTTATTCGCATGCATCAATAAAACCTTAAAGCAAACGGCCTAAGATGTTATGAAGAAGTTTTATGAACAAATTATTCTTATAATTCATTATTAGAATATAATTCACTTTGATCACGTCTAGATCGTTCATGGTAACTTAGAATCTCGTGCAGGTGACGGTTGACCTTCATCCGTACCAGTGATCATGGACTCAATATATCAGAAATGGATGTTGAAATCCATAGTAAAGTATGTAAGGGTTGATGTACGTCTTTATTAAGTTATTTGTAGATGGTGGGATATAAATCAAAAGGTTGCATGAAGATTAGAATCATAAAAAACCAACACGGTTTTTGCCTTCAAATTAGCGGCTTTGAAGTCATGGGGTGAGGCGCGGGAATAGCAGAAACCGGCTCGAACACTGATCCAACTTGCCAGACTTTGTTCAACCACTTAGCATTGGGCGGGAGGCGAAGATGATGAACTGCCGGTCCGCAGATTCAGCACCCATGTCCCAGAATGGGAAAGGAAAGCGATGGCGAAGGAAGAACAGAGGAGTAGGAAGAAATGTTGAAGGGGCCGACGGTGGGGGCGTTGCCGGAGAGGGTGGCGATGAAGGCCTGAGATCCGACCATGCCAATGGCGGTGGGGCTGGCCGGCGAGGCGAGAAAGGCGATGGAGAGCGAGGAATTTTTGGGATCGTAGGTATAGTGGAGAAAGGCGTTGAGCTGGGGAAGATCTTCGCAGTGGGTGAAAGATCTGTTGGGGAAGGATTGAGAAGAGCAAATGAGGGATTGGGATTGGGATTGGGATTGGGATTGGGATTGGAAGAATGAAATTAGAGCTACAAAGAGGAAGAAATTATGGGAGAAGGGAAGCCATTGGAGATGGAGATTTTGAGTTAATAATGGAACACAAACAAAGGAGGTGTTGGAATTGAGGAGTGAGGGAGTTGGGAGGTTGGGTTAGGGAAGATCATGTGGAGAAGTGCCAATGTGGTGGGAACTTACTGCCCAATTAACTTTCTTTTTATTTTCTTTTCCTAAGGTTTTGGGTTACAATGTTTGACTTTGACCTTCTGTTTTGTGTTAAGTGGGAAAAAAAATAATAATAAGGGGTGTTGTAACAGTACTTTTTTGGATTGCATAGTATTTTAGTTTGGGTAGAAAGTAATAAGCATTTCAAATAGTAGTACATGTAGTTAATAATTGCAATGGGTAACACTTGTAATAGTTAGGGGTTTGTTTGGATTAACTAGAGAAAAAAAATGATTTTCAAAGAAGTCATTTTTATTTAAACTCTTATGATATAAACAGTTTAAAATACACTTTGAAACTATTTCAAAAGCTATTTTGAATGGTTACTAAATATTTCAATTTTTTCAAAATGACTTAAACACTTGAAAAGTTAAATCGAAGCGTGCCTAAGTCATGACTAAGTGTATAGCAATACTTTTAAAGAATTGAAAATATAGCAAAATTAATTGATGATAGACTCTCGAACCACAAGTGTGTCAATCTTTCATTGGAGAAGATTGTATTGTTGTAGAACTTGAGACTTACTCTAGATCGTGGTAGTTTGTTCTTTAAGGATTGATCTAAAACTTAGGGCCTAGGGGAGCTTAAGTTCATCAAGTAGAGTGTCTTCATTTGAAGGTGGAAAAATAAACATTTTGGTGAGAGGGAGTCTCATACTTAGGGGGAGCCTAAGTGATCATTCACTAACATTCTTATACTTAGGGGGAATCTAAGTACGTTGAAGGGGAAGGGATCTCACACTTAAGGAGAGTCTAAGTGATCATTCTCTAAGTTGAACTATACGAGTGTCACTGTAATTGCAGTCTATTTACAGATAAGTACATTATTGTAATTGGTTAACTTTATATTAGTGAAAATATCTTTTCACGGGCACACTACCCCCCAAACGTAGGTGATATTGCAACGAATTACCAAACTCTTAATTCTGTTCTGGTTCATAGTTTTCTGCATTTTTTTTTTTTTTTGTGATGTTTCTGAAAATGATGTAATATCTTGTGTATCAAATTCTGTCATGTGTAACATAACATTTGTAAGATAACATTTATTTCACTTTTCATAAAATATGTTAGGGTAGTGTAACCATATATTTATTACTAAGGTTGTTAATATTTGAGGAGGGAGGAAGGGGCATTATCCCTGGAACAGGGGAGTTTTATATATACATATACATATATATAGATCTATGTATACATATACATCTATGTATATACATATATCTATCTATATATATGTGTATGTATATATGTGTGTATATATAGATGTATATATGTGTGTATATATAATAGGTAGGACGGAGAATCAAACCTCTTATTTGGAATTGATAGTACAAGTTGAGCTATGCTCATTTTGGCAAATAAGAAAGTTTTATGTAATTTTTATTTTCATTTATCTAATTGGTCTTTGAAGTTTTTAGAATTTTGAGATTGTATATAAAAGGTTAAGGAATTATTTATTAATTTTTTTTTCAAATTTAACTTAATTCAATGGTAAGTGACATACATTTTCTCTTTTGAAATCAAAGTTTCAATCTCTCATACCATAATGTTTGTATTAAAAAATGTCAATGTTTTCTATATTATAGTGGGAGAAATTTTTTCTATAAAAAAAAAAAGTTACAAATTATATACGGTTTTCATTTATTAATTTCTAAAAATATATTTTCTAGTACAACAAATAAAATTAGAAGTTTTGAAGTTCTTATCTAAACGGAACTAAACTATGTTCGTTCCTACAATCATTCAACCATAATTTTTTTAAAAAAAGAAAAATATTCAAAAATAAATAAATTGATTAGCTCTTCTACTTAATTATTTTTCTTTTGTTGGAGGGACTTTTCAAGTTTCTTTCCAATTCTGACATTTACCTAAGTAATCATGGTGAGAAATATTTACTCCTTGTTAATTAGATAATATTATTTATATTTTATGGTGGAAAAAAAATTAAAAATGTTGTAGTAAAGTTATTTTTACTTCATAATAATATAAAAGTAACATGCATTATGATTGTTAAATAAAAGCATCATGTTTTTTACTATAAATTTGTCTCAATGATTTGATAAAAGTGTGTTGGCTGTGCAAAATTCAGAAGTAAAAACTTATCAAGCAACCTTTTTCTAACATGTATAATAAAAAAAACGTAGTAGGTAGAAGTGGTGTTTATGAGCTTAATTTAAAAAGCAAAACAAAACAAAAATCAAATGTTATCAAACGGGGCTTAAACTTTTGATTTTGTGTCTAGCAGGTCCAATTTTAATTTCTTTTAACATATTAGATACAAACCTCAAAGCTTCGAAAGTCCTATTTTACGTACTTTTTTATCGAAGACATATCTTAATCGATTAAATTGCAAATTTAGTTCCTATGGTTTGAAAAAGTTAGGGTTTAGTCCCTATGGTTTCAAATTAGAATTTAATCCCTATAGTTTGATAAAACTCTCATAAATAATTCCTAAAGTAGGGACTAAATTCTAACTTTTTCCAAACTATAGAGACTAAATTATGATTTTCTCCAAATTACACCGGGATCAAATCTAACATTTAAAACCATAACGACTAAATTCTAACTTTTTTAAAGACCAAATACATAATTTAACCTATCTTAACCAATCTAACTATATTCAAGTTGACTTATAAATTTACAACCATTATTTAATTTTAAATTATTGCAAATTAGAGCCAAAACTGGTTGCAAAATGCAAACTATTTATGGGTCCCAACTTTTGATTCAATCAAGCTCAACGTCTCAAATTTATGTCTAAATAAACAGTTAAAAGGTACTAAAATGATAGCTTTTGTGGCAGCATGAAAGTGTAAGTGGCTGAAGAATTATTATAACGTCCCCAAAGCATAAGCATTTGTTTCCTAGCTATAGTGCCTATTGTCAATTTAAAAGTCAACTTTGTTACTTAATCGATTAAGGTATATATTTCGGGTATTTGAATCACTTCATCTAAAAGAATCAAATATTTATATATTCTTTTCAAATGTCCAAACAATCAATAAATTAAAATAGCATATAAGCCTTAAATCAAGTTTAGAAAGCCTTAAATCATGTTTTCGTAGATGCTAAACAAAAATGGTGAGCATTTGAAATGTAATGAAATAAAATCGTGGATGAAACAATTAGGTTCAGCAGAATCAAATAAGTAATATACTCGAGCAGTTTTTAAATGTGCAGCAAAGAGTGATAAATGCTCATTTTACATGTGATCTATGGTGGAACTTAATCAAAACATTTGGTGTTATAAAAATTAAATTAAATTAAATTAAATTAAAATACTTAAATAAGAGTACCTTCTCTACATAGAAAAACTATTTGTTGAAGCCGCCAATATGTGGCTAGAAATTTTTCTCTTGGATGTGTTAAAGAAAAGTACCTCTAATTTATATCCGCTGGTATTAGAGGGCATGCAAGTTTTTTAATCTAATGGTTATTATAAGGCAATCACATCGCGCAGACTTCATTGAATGATTTGTTGTCGAAAGTGGGATATACAAATAAATATCTCTTGATAATTGAGGAGAAACGGGCATGAGAGGTCCCTAACAAGAAAATCTAATGAAAAAAGTAAACAACAATCCATTAATGTACCTATCTATGATTTCACAAGATGGATTACATGAAGGAAACCTTGCAGACTGATCCTCCATCATCATTAATTAGAGATGGATCTTCCATAAGTCCATATTGTAAATTAATGAGTGATGCTTGTGTTAAACACTCACCAGAAATTTACCATCCTACAGATAATAGGGGTGACTACTAGCAAAATAGTCAAAAGTACGGGGACTAAAATGAATCAAAGCCAAAAATATAAGGACCAAAGTAACATTATTTTTGGGATTTGTCAAAAATTTCAATCTTTCTTTCTCCTTGATTTGTGGATTGAATGATATAGATCCAAATCAGACAAACATATCTACTTTTATAAACTCTATATCAATTATTAACACTACTTTGAACTATCTATGTATACAAAAATGAACAAGCCGACCCTAAAGGAGACTAACCTTTTCTGTTAAGGATTTGAATTGTGTGTTCTTATGAGATTTCTCTCCCACTCAAATACTCTTGAAATCTCAGTGTTTTGAGGTAACAAAACTTGAAGATCGAGAGGCTTTTTACTAAGAATGTTTGAGATCACTAGTTGAAGAGTTTGACAAGCATGAACTTCATCCATCTTCTGCAAATCTGTCAATTCCAAGGAATAATCTTTCCATGGCTGGTAGAACGTCCTGAAATCAAAGAGATTGGTGTATAACATAGCTAGCACCGTCAAGAGAATATAAAAGATCAGGCAAACTATATTTTCATTTCTACAGCAAGCAACTTTGCAGATCCCACTTGATAAACAACATTCTACAAATGTACTAGATTTAAAAAAAAAATTAAAAAAAAAAAAAATGAATGCAGATTGACTGTCTTCCAGGATTTTACACAGGCAAATTCTTATTTGAAGCTGTGCAATGCCTTAAACCTAAGAATTTTCTCAGCTAAATGTATCGAAGCTGCTTATGTCCAAAATGCACCATATAACAGATGTAGTTTTGATCTAAATACGAATAAGAAGCTGAAAAGTAGATCTAAAGGGAAAAAATTAAAAATAAATTTCAAAACTGAATCTTCGATACTCTACCACAATAGAATTATATAAGTTCAAGGGAGGAAATGCTGTTTCTCTCTAATAGTTATCATGGTTCAAAGATTGGAAAAAGGTTGGGAGGACTGGAAGAGATTGTTGTTATTTCTTTCGAATACTTGTTATTGACTTAGCAGAGCACAAGTTAAATGTCTTTTTGTCTTTACTTTTTTTCCCCTTCACTTTTCTTCCCAACAATTCTTGGCTCCTTGTGGCTAGCATAATTTTGTATTGCAGAATATATATATCTAAGACCAAATTCAAGTTACATCAATAAGACCGGGAATAAATTGGGTCTTCTTAAAAACATATATTAGCTAGAAAGGCCCCATTTGATAACTATTTGGTATTTTATTTTTTGAAAATTGTGTTTGTTTTCTCACAATTTCTTTTTTTAAAAAAATTCTTTCCAAAGAAAACGTTTGAATTCATAGCCATATTCTAAAAACAAAAGTAAGTTTTCAAAACTGCTAATTTAAGTTTCATGATTTGCTTGGATTTTGAAGAAAATATCTCTAAGTAGATAACAAACCAAAAACCCCATAGGTGGAAGTAGTGTTTATGAGCTAAATTTTTAAAAACCAAAGAGTAAAAGCTAAGTCCCCATTTGAAAACACATTTGATGTTTGGTTTTTGAAAATTAAGTTTGTAAACACTAGTTTAGCATGTAGTTTTTATTTTTATTTTTATCCACTTTCTACCAAATTTTAAAAAATCAATCCAAGTTTCAGGAAAAAAAAAGAAAAAAATAGACAGTTTTTCAAAGCTTATATTTATTTTTGAAATTTGACTAAGAACTCAAAGAGAAAAGTGACAACTATAGTAAGAAAATTAAGAGAATACAAGCATAAATTTCAAAAGCAGAAAATTAAAAACAAAATTGTTATCAAATGAAACCTAAATAGTTCATCAAATGGGTCTATATCTTTGGCATCTCTTGTTGGGATAAGTTTGAAAGACGTAAAATTAAAAGGGTTGGATAGGATATGAATACCATCTCCATGCAGGATTTACTTCTTCAGGACAACGTATCTTTGACAAGTGTTGTGCCAAATCAGCTCCATGACTACGAAAGAGACCTGATTCATTATCAAAACTAGGTTATCAGACTAAATGTAAGACAACAAAGTAATGCAAAAATGCAATCGGAATGCTTTTAAATTGACTTAAAAATGCATTGTTCAAAATATTCCAGGGATATCATTAGAGGAATGTTTCCAATAAAAATTGTTTGTTTTTGCATATCTCTACGGGTTTTCCAAATTAATCCTGCGGATACATATAATTCAAAAGAATATGTGAGTGATTCATATACAGCATCTCTTTCTTTTATCAATGGTTCTACCAATTTATATGTTACCACAAATAATTGAAATTCAATTTCTTGATCTGTATCTTCAATTTTTGGAAACTTAGAAAATTCTTCTGTTAAGCCATGATCAATGAACCTACAAAAACCTTCAAATTGTATCTGATTAAACCCAGGTATTGTAGACATTCTCTACTGTATTTTCCTCTTGTTTTAATATTCAAGTATTATTTAATTTTCTAGTTTCCATTTTGGGTTCTTGTAATTTGGAGTGTTGACATCTTTTCCTTATATTAAAAAAAAAAGAAATTAACACATTCAAGTATACCTGCAGAAATGAGAACATCAAAAAGGAGGAGACAAAGGGCAGATATCACCACAGGGAGCACCATGAAACTACTCTGAAGATGTTGAAGATAGAAAATATTTGCAGCTATGAGCTCCTCACAACCAAATTCTTGTAGACTACTGTCATCACGTGTACTTTTAACATGTTCTAATAAAGAGTAGAGAGTTTCGGCACTCAATCTCTCTGAAGTTGGAAGGTTCAAGCTCCCAAGTTTCAAGGAAACCTTTCCAAGAATTGCAGAAGCAGACAACCAACGTAAAAGTTTTGATGTCAAGGATTCGTCAAAATGCTCTTCCTCAGATTCACTCGTTAAACCCAAATGAGATTCTTTGGCTATTATTCTAGAATCAAACTCTAAAGCGGTGGAAACTGCCCATGACAGAAAATCTGAGCACCTCTTTGGATCCTGCAAGAAATCAAAGAATCGTATATTAACTTTTTATACTCTTTGGGGGCCTATCAGAAGGATCATGAAGCATATCGATAGTATATATTAATTAAAGAAATGATATGGCTTAAGTCCATCAGACTCATTGTGAAAGAAAAGTACAACCTCCTCACTAAGTTTCAACTTACTTCACCAAGCAAAACTAATACAAGTTCAAGAGTGGAAAAAATGGAAAAGCACATTAAACCATTTTTCAAAATGCAAGCATACAAAGCAATGCCTAGATCCTTTTTTTTTTTAGAGAGAGAGAGATACCATGCGTAGAAGTGATATTTGTGGCATGTTCATGAGTATCATTTTGAGTCCGCTAGCTGAAGTTGAACCCTGTCTTGTATAATCTAATTTGTGAACAGCCTGATAAATGTGAAACAGGCCCTCGATGGAAAACGTATAATGGGGCTGGAAAATTTTTCTCTTCTGTGATATTCTGAGCACAGATGTTATTATCTGCAAAATTTGATTAACAAGTGCTCCTATTAGCAGAAATTGCTCACCGCCAAGCAGGATTTTGAAAATATTAGATGAAAATTCCATTAGCTGCTCGAGGGCATCTTTTTGCAACCACTCACAGATGTTTCTGAATGAAATGACATCATTGACAACCTGAATCCAGAAACTTTGATGAGAAAAGGAGGTATTGATTTAAATTTATTTATTTGATCGAGGGAAAAGATGGTACTCAATTAATTGCAACCTGCCTCTTTGAGTTTTAATGGAGAGCATGAATTCAGTTTCAGGTATAAAATCCATAATTACAGACAAGTGCACAACCCAAACGGTTAAAGTAATGAAAAAAATTAAGCACTAGTGTAGTGAAGCTATTAACCATGAATGAAAAATAATCGCTACCTCCAGTACCAAGATCAGCTGCTTTGAAAAAATGGATTTCTGATCTTTAGTAAGTCTCGTGCTAGAGGCTGAAATGATAGAGCATAACCATGAAAATAGGCCATTCTCCACCAAATAAAATGCCATCCTTTGAACCTTAACAGACTTCTTCATTACCTAGAATGTAAATAAGGCAGAAGACATTAAAATCTCTTTCATAAAGGCCCAAAAGTAAAAGAAAACTGAAAAGAAGATACAGGGGGAGAAAAAAAAGGAAAAAACTAGAAAATACTATGTGAAACCGACTACAATGACAGTATATCCCCCCCCCCCCCCCCCCCCCACTCCCAATCCATCTTGAGAGAGAGAGAAAGAGAGATTCTAATCTTTGGGGCGTTCTTGAAAGGATGTTAATGTAAGTTGAATAAAGAGTTCTTTCAAATAAAATCTATGCCAAAATAGTAAAGAGCCAAATAGCATTTATCCAAACAATAGATCTGAATTCAACAAAAGGATCTTTTGCTCGTTCTGAAAAGATGTTAATATAAGTTGAATAAAAGCTCCTCTATACTTGTCTGGGCAACGAATTACAATCCAAAATAGTAATGAGCCTAGGTAAAAGAGCTGTAATATATAAATCTCATACAAACATGTGATCCACTAATTCCTCCTCTCTTACACTGTTTGCCTAGCTGAGGGAAAAAGGACCGTCGTGGGGAATGTGGGGTGTCCTTTCTGGATCTTATCAGGAGTGTCATGCCAATGCAGTGTGAAAGAGCATCAATAGGAAAACTTAACCTTTTCACAGTATATGTCCTTTCCAGTTGCCATGCAAACACTTTTTTTTTTACTGAGAAACAGGGTAAGTGATTTCCTTGATACAATGAAATCACAAAAATGCAAGGAATATCATGTAGATTACACAAGGCAATTCCATTGAGACATAAGAGAAGCAAGACTGTAATCTCAAGTCATGTACAAAACTCAGAAGAAATATCTCCTTTTTCCATCAACCAAAATCCATTCTCCACCTCTATGTCACTTAGGTTTCTTCTTGGCTTAAAGTCCCAAGTTCCAGAGTTTCTTAGTTCATATCAAATATCCTTCCGTGTCTAAAGTTTATTATTGTCGATGTTGCAAGCCATGGGAAAGTCACGTTAAATTGGGGAATTGTATAATTATTTTATTATTCCTGGTTCTCCTTTGGAGGTCTTGTATTTTTTAGCATTAGTCTCTTTCCATTTAACAATGAAAAGTGTTTGTTTCCTTTCAAAAAGAAATATATATACACATACATATATATATATAATTATTACGAGAAGACATTTATCTTCTACCTCAGCCACAAAGGAAACTTTGTCTCAGTTATTGAACTTTTGAGATTTAGCATAGACTTACAAGAGCAACCTCAGTTTCCCTGTCCTGCTAACCAAAAATTGACCTCCTCTTACCACTGGACCACAAAGCCTTGTTTTAAAGGAGGAATCTGGCCTCCAATGCACTATTTCTAATCTGTGATACCTACAGTGACCTACTTTGGTTGAGAGAGAATACATTTTCCAATTTAGAAGGTGGAAATCATGTTCCATTTTTGCCATCCCATAAGAAACTTCACAAGACTTTTTCCATCTCTTTTGCCACTATAAATGGATCCCAAAAAAATCACGATCTTTGTTTTGCTGCTTTTAATTGTTTCCTTCATTAACTGTTCTTTTAATTATTCTTTTATTCATTGTTTATAAATAATCATTAATTACTGTTTAAGGATAACTTGTTTAATATGTATTATATTGTTAAATCGACATATAGAAGCAACCAAGGAACTCCTTTGTTTTTCTCTATTTAACCCTCAGAACGAGCAAATATTGTGAAGAATACTTATCCGTAGGGGATGCAATTGGATAAATATTTAACTGAAATAACAAACTCCAAATCATAAAGATGAAATGAGAGTAACATCACTGACCATAACTTCAATGGGATTTGGGGACAAAATGACAAGAATCTATTGATTCAAGTTTATTATTTGGCACACCCAGTAATGAAAAATACACAGAACACATGAATGATGCCATGAACTTGATTTACCTGAAGGATAAGCTCCTTAGACTCATAATCTGAAAGAGAGGAAACATAAAAACTCTGCAGATCCTCGTGAATTGAGTTCTTGATATATAACCGGGCATCATCATCAACATTAATCCCCACATAGACTAGGCGCAACATCCATAACCTTTCAGATTTGAAGTTTACGGAGCTGCTCCAGAGAAAGTTCTTAAACAGAGGAATGGACTGCAATTGCCAACAGGATAAAGAAATTTAGGCTTCAGACGTGAATTATAAAGGCTAATGTATGCCAGAAATTTGGAATTTGCAAAGAAAATTTAACTGCAACAGTGAAGATTTTGAAATAATGAGCTTGACCAAAAAACTTCTTTTTTCCTCACGTTCATTCCATCATATTACATATTCTCTTTGAATTCTTGTTTTATAAGATGTATAATTGCTATGTCAAAAAACGCAAGACATACATTGGTCACAAAAATTTACCTTCCTATTCATCCTGGTAGATTGCACCAAAAATTTACTTATTGCTGCATAATGATGATGGGATGGTTCCAACAAAATAAAGGATGCCTCTGCAGCAAAAAGAGCAATGATGGAAGGAATTCTCTGCCATGGCTCTTCAATGCCATTTTGCACATATGTTAAGAGGAGCCGAAGTCTCATGGTACCCTTTCTCCTCTTACAATTCTGCAAAGAAAAGGTTTTGGCTTGGCTGTAAAAGAGTTGGAGGAAAAACTCATAAACTTTAAAGGGGAAAAAGAAAGTGAAATCCAGTGGTGCAATAATCTTTTTCAACTTGGGTTGGGTAGACTTAGACATCATCCTTTCCACCTTCCTTGCAATTAAGGGAAGTTTGTTTCTTTGGCCAAAAAAAACAGACACATATTAACAACCAACTATAAACCTAACAAGTGTATCTAGTGTCTCAATATCAACCATGACACAAACTGATTAAATATATTTACATATCGCCCTTTGAGCCATGTGAAGCACACAATCACAAGCTGTTCCACATACGGTATTCCATTAACGAAAAATACTGTATAACTAAATTCCAAAGTGAGCACTTTTCTAAAGCAAGGAAACAATTACACAAGCCATAGAAATACAAAGCAGCATACACCTTATTCCAGCTAAATTCAACTCTACTTTTATGCACCTAAATGTGCCTTCGTTGCTTTCGCATATTTCCTCACTTTTTTTATCTGAGTTCTAATACGCATTCCATTACTGAATTCTTTTAAAAGTGATAAACATGTGTTTTAGATAAATGCACTGTAACAGATTTCACGCATCAAGATAGGAGTGTCACCAAAACACTAAACATTCTTTACAGCATTCTTTACAGGCGTGGCTAGCACGCTAAATCAACCAGAAACCATAATTAAGAAGAATATTAGGATTACCTCCACCACGTCCTTTAGTGCCCCAAGCGTTCCATAGCCTAATTTTCTTAATCTGTCATTAGCTGAAGACAAACTAACAAATGCAATTGCAAGCAAACCCAAAGTAGCAAACTCCAAAGCTTCGATGTATCCCATTGACAGAGCATGAATTGAAAACCGCAAGACATAAACTGGATCATATTGTTCTGGTTCAGTACCATGAAAATGTCCCTGCATCAGTGCATTAGAGTATTCATTTGGGAAATAAAAGTATAAACAAATTGGAAAAAGAAGCCCTTTGACGTGTGTCAATACATGATATTAAAATTATAGTTTACCTTAAAGAGATCATCTAGATCCTTTAATCGATACTTCTTCAAGTGTGATTCTTCATCCAATTCAGTTCTATCATAAGGAAACCATAGCACTGTGGACACACATATTCTGGGATCAACAGGAAAATTTTCTCTAAATTGATTTCTATGACGTTCTTTGAGAGCTTCAGCATCATTGCTGATATTTGAGGAAGGTTCCTGCTCTAGAAGCCGTTCTTTTGAAACGCCCACTACAGCATTTCCCCATAAAAAGTCCATTTGAACTAGATTTTTTGCATCTGATCCAACTATAGTTTCAATGTCATTTAATGTCATTAAGATAGTAGAGTCAGTTTCACTGATAGTGGCACCATAAGAAGACAGAAGCAGTGAATGCAGTTCTCTGAAATTTATGGTATCATCTTTTCCACAACCACCATGACGTACCTTCATTAGAACAAGTATGTGGACCAACTTAACAATTACCAACCGTTTCAAGTCTGTCCGAGTGGCTTTTGAATCTTGCTTGAAATTTGTTTCCTGTTGACTACTTGATGGTATAACAAGTGATCTTAGTATGCTGGACATTGGCCTCAAAAAAGTTTCAATGGAATGAGATGGTTTTGGAGCTGAATGGATAGTGGAAGCAAACTGGGAGTGCGCAAGCAGCAGCTGCAAATATACATCTTCTGCAAACTTGCCATCAGACAACAAATTTAGAATGCTGTAAAGAATGTTTAATGTTGTTGGATCCTCAAACCTATACAAGAGGGAAAATCTCATCAATTGCTCTAGAAAGGGGATGGATAGTAATTTGACGAGCTTATCATGCATTTCTGTGCTTAATTCAAGAATATTGTTCAGTAAGAAAAGCTCCAAGTATCTGAATAATCTTGAGTTTTCCATTTCTTTTTCATAAATATCAGAGATAAAGGCAAATCTTTTCACAATCCACTGCCAGATGCCCACCAAAATATTCAAGTACTGCAACCTTGAGGATTCTTCTTTATTTGACCTTCTTGCTGAAGAATATTCTGTAGACACATCTTCTCTTGGCAAAGATTGAATGCTGCAGCCTTCTGGAAACAACAACACCCTACAAAATGATATCTTTGCAACAACCTTGCTGAGAAAATTGAATACCTGCCTAGGTGGATAAGAGTCAAGTTCATCAACCTCAAATCCTAAAACTTCGTCAGTTGAGCAAGAAGCTGGAATAATGTAATTAAATATTTTCAATCGCATCTTCACTGTCACAAGATCTCCATTAAGTGCAAAGCAGTGCCTTAGCATACTCACTGCTTTTCCAAGAAGACTATTATTAACAAGATCAAGAAATTCTTGAGTAGATGATGGAACTAAATCACCAAATTCTTCGTCAAAAATACTTTTAGTCACAAAGATCTTCCATTTCCGAAAAAGAATTCTTGAATATACTGAAGATACGATTTTGAAATTATACCAGCATTTCTTTCCAAACTTCACAACAATTGAATTCAAGTATGTCAAAGAAGTGGGCAGAAGCATCAAAAATTTGTCTTCCATCTCAGTGTCCATGTGACAAGAATGCTTGTTCATAACATCCACAATGAAGTTCCCAAAGGTTGATAAATGCAAGGAGCTAACCTCAGTAAGAATAAACAACAATTTAGCTTTTTCCTTATTTGTCCCATTGATGCAATAAGAAATCAACTCACTAGGCACGTTCATTATAAATCTGAACATTGCTAAATGTATTTGATCAAAATATTCACATAACATGGATTTCTTAGCACAAATAGCCTTAACCACTTCAAGCAAGCATGTATCTGCAAACTCTGACTTGTAGTGCATTGCAAAGATATTTGTCTCGGTGTAAATTTCATCAATGATGTTACATACATCCTTCTCATCCATTTTCCTGAGTAAGTTGTATGGAAATCTTCTAGATAATGGTAGCTGCAAATAGCCTGTGACATCTTTAAAAGCAATGACAGCAATGCCAAATCCAAATGATAGACCATGAATCTGGGTCGTCTCAGATTTCTGTACCACCAAGCCATTGATATTTACTCTCTTGAATATCCAAATCACCAATTCAAGAAGATCAAAAGGAGATATAAAATGATTTAAAGCATGTAAAGCAAAAAACAGGGGTAGAAGTGGTTTTGGGTTCATTGTCTCAATAAAGATATCAAATCGGTCCCTGAACTCAGAAAATAGCCTTTGTATGAGAACATTAAAAGTCTCCACTACCTCTCTGAATGTTGAATCTTGATCATCGCATGAGGTTATAAGATACTCACAAAAAGTGGTCAATAAGTTGACAATGTGATGATCTAATGTATTAACATTCTTCCGGGACAAATGAACCAAAGATTCCAAATCTAAATCAATGGCATCATTCATCAAGTCCCCAGGACAGTTTAGGGGACTGGACAAGGATGATATTACAGCAGGATGAGAGCATATGGTTTCTGCAACATCTTGAACCTCTAGCCTTAACAGAGGGCCCATGTAATCTCCACCAGTCCCAGAATGAGTTCTTGAAGCTAGCAACTTAGCTAAGATGTTGTGAAGAAGTACAATGCAAATTTGGGAGAGCTGCTCAAGTTCAACTAAAGGCTTACATCTATAAGAGATCCGTATCTGATACATCCAAAATAGGACAAGTCGTAAATACGATAATAGAAGGTGATCAATTGTCAACTCACTTAGTTTTAGCAGAAGGTAATCTTGTATCTTTGGAAGTACAAGAGAATTGGAACCATGAGTGCACATAATTGCAGGAAATAATACATGAAATGGCGCTCTCTTCAATAAGGTAGAAAACCCAGAGGAGGATGCTTCAATTTTATCAGACTCCATGCAACAAATTTTTTCTTCATCATTCATTAAATGACAGTGATCAGGAAAAACATCTTCGTTATGCATAGCAGACAGTCTGCAGGAGAAGAGTAATAGATTTTTCAATGGTCTCCACTCACAGTTTGAACTTCCAGATTTCACATCCAATGGACCATGGTCGTCAAATATCTTAGCCAAGATAGATTCGATCACTGAAGCCAGTAGTAGAGCATCAACCTATGATAAATAAATTCGTATAAACTTGATGTCAGATTTTTAAACCACCTCACTACTAGAAAACCTCGTAACAAATCATGTGCACCTGAGTCTGCAGGAGGTACTTTAGCGTACTGCTCACATAATTAGATATAGCAGCCTTCTCGAGCCGAGTGAAGGTTACAGAGTCGGAGCTGAGCAACCTTAAACACTTCTGCAGAACACATATGATGATTGGGCTGAAATTAGGTGAGACATCTGCAAAAAGAACAATAAAATGACAGATGGAAAGTGTATGCTTTATTCATTTGGTGCACAAAGGATACAAAATATATGCAAGAGTACGTATATTTATCTGGAATCAAAAACTAAAACTGAGAAACAGAATTAGCAGAACAAATTGCATTCCAAATAAAGATCATTTCAAATTGTAAGAAAAACTGGAAAAAAATTGGTAACATTAACGTTATCTTTTAATGGCAAGCGTCTCAACAAGTGGTTTATCAAGTTAATCTAGTAACTACATGATTAAGGAAAACAAAGCAGATTAGATAAAGATGTCAGGTGCGTATTATCATTCTGAAGTTATTTTATTGGAGTTTATATATATTTTTCTTTATAAGTAACAAATGAAAAGCTATTAAAATGCTTGACTGACTCAGGAGACAAGAATAATCACACCATAAGATTCACATAAGATTCACAATAGGCAAAAAAATAAAAGCATAGACCAAAAGATTCCCTTCTGAATCCAATATAAAAATCTGAACTCTGACTAAATTAAACAGGTATATTATATCTATAAAAACTCTACTCACGTCAATGGACAGGATGGTACCACCCATCAGGGGACAAAGTTTGAGTAAACAACTTACAAATTACCTTTGGCATCTTTTAACTGGTTGGTGTAACTCTTCAAGATACCCCAATATTTGAATAAGTTATTTCCCACCGTGGAAATGGCATCACATAAGAATGAAATTACTGTATAAATTAAATCATCCGAACTCTCTATCCCAAGTTCCATAAAAGATGTTCCTCGATCATAGTTCGATAAATATAAGAACCATGATCCAACTTCATAAACATTTTGGTCAAGTGCACCAGTACTTAGAATAGAAGCTTGGGCCAGATAATATGCCTTATTCCTTATGTCGCTGTCCGGTGAACGTATGAACAAGGTAATAAACGGCTGCAAATGCTTGTACATCCCTGGTGGAGTTCTAAAGTGCGTTGAACTCATTGATGATGATGGAATATATTCGATCAGCAATGATAACAAAGAATGCTGCAGAATAGTGGGCAATAATAAAGGATTTCCAAGAAGATTGATGAAAAATTCAAATGACCCCTCCAAAGTATGTGGCAATCTTCGCTGCAAAAAAATAAGTTTCAAATAAAAAATCATGAGAGATGATAAGCACAAGCAGTGCCATACAAGAGTCAAGAATGAGGAATAGTATTTAATATAATACATTACTAGTATATTAATCGCCGAATCGGTAGCATTATCCTCTTTATAAATATCTGATTTCTGAATATAAGACATCGCATAGTATGCATATTCATATTGATGGCCATGAGCTCAAAGATGACATTGCATATATAAATGGTATATCTACTATCAACTATCCCCAAAAATGGAAGCATAATCCTTTTTATAAATGTCTGAATACAAAAGCGTTTATCAACTGTTTGAGTTGATAACTATAGTTGACCATCTATGAAGTCAGCTTTGATTCAAAACATAAAGATTGTTATCATCATACATGATCCAAGTTCAGCAATTAAACTGAATAAATGACTAAGAAATTCAAAATTAATTCCAAAAATTTTAGGATAACCATTTAATTACAAAGCCTCTGCCAAAGAAGTACCTTAATGCTACCATTATATTATTTATTTCCTAATTTCACATAAATATTAAAAACAAAAAACAAAAAAACAGAAAGTAGTATCATGTCACCATATTCTCTGAAATTAGACTTACGTAATAGATTGTAAGACCATCCAATAGCTTTGAAAGGAAGTACATCTCTGCATCCTTCACTTCAACCAGAGTAGACAATGGATCCAAATCCCATAGTTCAGCCAAAGAAATCATGAGCTCCATTTCCTTTTTGGATGTCTCTACCATATAATTATCCCCCATTTTTTCATCGATATTTGGATCTGACACAACTCCAATAACAACAATATCAGTATCATGATCTGGTGAAGTTGTTTTTAATTTTTTAACACCATTGAAGCTACATTCCAGACCAGCAGTCCTTTTCAAATTAACTCCTTGAACTCTAGATTGGCTACCCAATGAAGAAAGCAGAGTAAGTAGCACTTGTGGATCAGGGAGCAAAGTTTGAACTTCATTCTGCAATTCCTGCTTGAGAGACAACCAATACAACATCTTTTTCGCATTGATGGATGATGCTTTGATTAAAACACCAAACAAAGAATCAACCAACTTCAATGCTTCAAGTAGAAGTCGTAGAGTTCCATGCTTTACAAGAATATTCGAGTGAAGCAAACCTTTGTTGATTACTGATCGACTAAATGGTCGAGAAGAGAGGCACCTCACAATGCTTTTTAAATAAGTATTGTCGAATGAAGTAGTATCATCAGATTGAGAAACAATAGATTCGATAGACAAGCCACTGCTCACAGAAGAAACCAACTTAACTATCAAAGAAACCACAGAAAACCTGCAATTGGAACAGTTACCATTAGATATACAAGATGTAGTATGAAGTAAACACTGTAAACAAGATCACTATGTGAGATATACAAGATATAGTATGAAGTAAACACTACAAAAAATATCATAAGTCACATAGTTGCAAAAAGAAATCTGACCAGGTAGGTGATAAAAAGTCTTCAAGGTTGTAAGGAAATTCCTCCAAGTATGTTGAACAGAAAGCTGGCTGCCCCCTAATAATTGCCAAGAGCAAGTCTCTATGATAAATAACTCCAGTTGCTTTTAACTTCTTCATGAGGTCAATTAAACGCTTTGGATTACCTTTTAAAGGATTTGGGCCTCTTTCCAGATTTGGCATCAACCCATTACAAGGGTCAGTGCAAACCATAGTTAAAACCTGGTACGCCGTCTCTGCAGCAAGACCACCATCCTCTCTTCCACATATGGTGGCCAATTGTTCCAAAGTAACACTTCCAAAGAGCACACTTCGAAGACCTGGAGGTACCAGTGACTCATCAACAAGGACTTTGTCCCTCAATGTTGATAAAACATAAGTAATAGTCTCATCATCATCATTTGCAAGCCCACGAAGCACACCAGAATACATTTCCCTTTGCTGCAAGACCCATCTCAACAATTCAGGCTTCCCCACTTCCAAAAATGACATAGCAAATCCAATAAACAACTTTCTTGACGAATGCTTTGATCCTTTCTGATTTGGCTTTTGTCTAAATTCTGTCAACTTGGAAAATGCACGAAGCTTAAAATCAAAGTTCTTTGCAACTTGAGAAGCCAAACGTGAACCACGCCTGACAATTGAAGACATCAACAATAGAGCTGCATTTTTGCGTTTTACCTCTTGGGAGCCTAATTCACTATTTATGTCTCCCAAGCATTCTTCGACAAGTGATCGAGCTAACATGTCAAGAACACGACTAGTTGATAATCTCTCCAAGTCATTAAGACGGTAAATTCCATCAGGGTGACTCAAAATGGCAGAAATTAATGAAAATATATATGGCATTCCAGCCTTCCCCCGTTGAAGCTTCCAAGCATCTAAAAGTTCCGAACACTTGGGGGAAGTCTTTGCATATAAATTGAGCAGCTTACATCCATTCTCCCCTTTTAATAACTTTATGAACTCTTTTGTAGCGTCCGAGCATATCTTAATCTCAAAAGAGTTGATTTTATATAGTAACTCTTTGAGTTTAGCTTCAAGGTTTGCATTTATTGCATCCATAAGACCCAAATTTGAATGAGTGTTCCTGGAAGAAAATTGAAAACGACTAATATCTCACGCACAACACATCATATTGAAGTACATATAGAAAGGAGGCTACGGCTGCACGAGCGGAAGAAAGAAAACGGCGACGACGGCAAGAGTGGAAAGAAGACGGCGGCGGCGGGAGCTCTGAACGGGAGAGAGCCGTCGGCGCCACTGAGCTGCTGAAACGGAGGAGGTGAAGGCGTTGGAGAGGAGTCGTTGGAGCACGTGAGAGTGAACAAAACATCGTTATTTTTAGGGTTTTCCTTTCGTTTTTTTTTTTTCCCTTTTTCTTCTAAGTTATAAAAAAACACCTCTAAATTTTAGACTTTGTCCGGAAAATATTAAACTTTCAAAAAATTTAAAAATATCGTTAAACTTTTGAAAAAAAATAGAAATATATTTTTACCGTTTTGAATATGTATAGTTAAAATTTTGTTTAAAAAATAACCTTAAATTTAAAAAAATAAAAAATATTGTTACTATTAATATATAAACACAAATTGTTAACCTCTTATAAAAAAATATATTTGACTTTTCAAACATTAAATTAGTAACTTTAACACATGTTTGGGAATGTTTTTAAAATGATTAAAATCACTATGAAACATCAAATTTTTATGTTATGAAAATTGTATTTAAAAGTGTAAAATTAAATATTAAGATAATTTCAAGTGATAGCATATTTCAAAGTGATTTTAAACATGTCAAAAGTAATTTTGACAATTTCAAAATCATCCAAACATGCACTTTTAGTCTTGAAAAAAATAAAAATAAAAATACTTCTATCTTAATATAGTAATTTCTTGAATTAAAAAATAATCAATTCTTTAAAAAATGAAAATTATATAGATATTCTCTTTTCTTTCTAACACTTTTATTTTTTCTCTCATTTGTCCAATTCTTATACCAGTTTTCTCGCAACAAAATGAAAACCAAAACTTCAAATTAAAACTTAAAATCTCATAAAATTCCAAACCCAAAATCTTTCCTCACAACTTACAAAAAATGATAAAAAAAAAAGGTCAAGCACAAGCTCAACTAATTCTAACGTATAACCTTGTTTTAACATATAAATTCTAAGGTTGTTTAATGCTTCTATTATTCAATTTCTTTTTGTTATATTTTATATACCATAGCTGAAGGAGAAAATGTTTTTTATAAGATAAACAAATGTCAAATAATTAACAATAAGAAAAGTAAGAGATGAGGGAAAAAAAAGAGAAAGTAGATAAATGTTACATCAAAGATTGAAGTAATGGAGAAAGAAGAAACGGAAGAAGGAGGTAATGGAGATTGGGGTAGATAAATAGTAAAATCATTTTTAACCTTTTTTTAAATAAGGGTGCTTATGTAATTTTATAAAAGTATTGAGGTATTTTTTATTTATTTTTTTCAAGTTAAAGGTTTTTTTAAAAAAAAAACAGGTTTAATGGTAATTTTTAAATTTTTGAAAATTCAAAGGTATTTACTAAATAAAACATTAACAGTTTTCATTCAAAACCAATGATACAGGAATATTTGAACGTTTTTTTGAAAGTTTGAGAATATTTTTGAAATATTTGAAAGTTTAGTATTTTTTATATATATAATTTAGACTTTTTTATTTTTTACAATTATGTAATTTAATCTGTGTATCTTTTTAGTTTCTAAATTTTCAAGTATTGTTATATTTTTATAATTTTAAAATTTAAATTTAATAGGTTCTAAATTCCAAGTGATTATGGAGGAGAGAAAGTCAAAGAATGTGAATTCTTATTCTCATATCCGTCCAAATTTAATGTAAATTTCTCATTTAGTTTTGTGGGAATCGAGATTGGATTCTTGAAAAAACATTTGCAGGGATTAACTTTGTGCAAAAGATTATTTAAAAAAAAAAAAACAATAATTTCAACCAAATATGATGCGTTTAAAATTAGTAATTTCTAATATAATTTTAGGTTTCTACCCTAATAACCTAAGTAAATAGGTCAAACTAGAAGAATGACTTAAATCCATTATTTTGTTACATGAATGGCTCAATAGGTTACAATATTACATAAAAATTCATAATACCCCTATTAATTTCTAGCCTTTTATTAAAAAAAATTGAAAAGACATGGATATGAAAATATATATACACATATAGGAAATTATCTTAAATGGCAAAACTATCAAAAATTCGAGATATTTGTTTAGAGAAAATTTAGGTTAGTTTATTGTGAAATACACCAAATTAAAAGTTGCTATGTGGGAATTTGTTTTTTTTTATTATTAAAAAATATATTTTTTATGTGTGCATTATGTAGGGGAAGAAAGAGCATGAATTTAGGTGCATCTTAGTTATACTTAAGTATTACTCCTATATTGAAAAAACTTGAATACAGTCATGTTGCACCCATCTATTGTGACCTAATGCACCCAATTAAAAGTTGTCATGAGGCAATTTGTTTTTCTAAAAAAAATTATTTATGTGGAGAGCATGGACTTGCGTGTAACCAGACTGCAACTAAGTATTGCTCTTCTATAGAAAAAAAACTGGGGTGCAGTGGGGTTGCTCTCATCTATTGTGCAGCCCCTACTGCACCAAATTAAAAGTTGTTATGTGACAATTTGTTTTTTTTTTTAAATATTAAAAAATTATTCTTTTCATGTGTTCAAAAAAAAGGGAACATAGATTTAGGTGCAGCCTTAAGTATTGATTTTCGCTAGAAGAAGACCTAAAGTGCGGGAGGAAAACACCATGTGCTCTAAAACAAGAGAAAAAAACAACATATACTTTGACATATCATAATCGTTGTCATAAAACTCAAGCCCGATAGTATTTGATGGTGTAGTAAAACATCCCACCATTACCTCCAACCATCCATCCTCCCGCCTTCGAATATGTTCTCATGATGATTTAAAACATATTTATTAATAGAAACTTCGCAAAGTGAATTGAAAGCTAGTAAGGTTAGTAGAAAAGCAGTACCTAGGTTATGGTTACAATGAAGTAAAGAATCATGGTATAGGATTCTGTTGGCTTATTATTTTAGATGTAGGTGTGATCATTTTGTTACAAAGTATGCGTCGAGATTTACTCAAATATGTTCATTAATCAGTAAGTTTTCCTATAAAAACCTAAGTATAAGCTCTTATAGGTTTCCTAGCGAGTCCAGGGTCGAACGTAGGGATTTGTAATAAATTAGGCGTTGAAACTAAATAAATAATCTATGCGGTGACTATACAAGTATTATGTTCAAGAAGGAATTTTCTGTATCTAATTTTATACATAAAGAATAAATGAATTTTCCTACAATTAACATGGTGAGGTGGTCACGGAGAATGTTAATCAAATGTCGTTTACAATCAGGTATCATGCATTGAAGACGATGATGAAACCATGAAATATAAGAAAGTTAAAGCAACCGCTAGTCGTTGCTTAAGCATATCTAAGTGTATTTACATGCCTACAAACTTTGGATTTGAGAATCCATCTTTTGATATTTCGCTGCCGCATGGTAAGTCTAGTTTGACAAAAGATGAATTTCATCTCTGAAGCTCATCTCGTCTTGATAAATGCTATAGGCTAACCATCCATTCTCTCAAGCTAGACAGTCGTGCTTATTTAAACTTGTTTGTTCGACAAATCTATGCAACCTAATGATATGCATTAATCAAGATGTAAACATACTTAATATTACTTAAGAAAAACTAACTTCTGACATTTAACTCATTTAACATACAGCAAACATGGTGGAGAGTATTAAATATGGAAATAAGTGGAAGATAATTGTCAATCAAATTGATATTAAGTAAATAAACCATTATCTTGAATGTCATTAACAAAACATAAGTATGAAAGATGGAAATGTAGAAAGAACATAAATGGAAGACATCAAGCCGCCACTGGCAATGTCTTGCTTCATGGAGGCTCGAGATGGTTGTTATCTGATACATAAATGACATAGGATGAAGGTTCTCACTCTCTGGGAGATGACTTTGAAAATTCTCAAAATCATTCTCACAAAAAAGCTTGAAATAGAGGCTGGTTATGGTGAAGGAGAATTGGTGTAGAGTTTTTGGCTCTTAAACTTGTTTCTCTCTATTTTTGGATTGAGAAGCTTTGGGCTATTTATAGGTGTCGAAAAGGTAAACTCATGATAATCTGACACCTTTACATTAAATTTCATGCTCTAATGCGTAGACTTTTCTCATTGTCGACCCATTGGTTCTGCCTAAAGTGTGATCCATTTGCATATTGGCATACAGCTATCACCCAGGCGTCTATATCTACTTTTTCTTCTTAACACATAAGTTTTCACTTCTTTAGTTCTTGCAGCAGCTTCTTCTCTGGTACTTGGGTTATTTGAGTTTACTTTCTACTTAATCCTGCGTTAAGAACAGAAAAGCTCATATTTTCTCAGGTATATTTTTTTGTAAATGATGTCAACGCATGATGACACATATTACACAATTTAACTACCAAAATCATGCGTTTAGCCCTGAAGTTACTCTAATTATTCCAAATAATGAATATAATAACTTGTATTTCTACAAGTTATCAAATTCATAGTTATACTTACCGTTCAAGAAACAAAAATAATCACACCATAAGATTCACAATTGGGAAAAAAATAATAATAGCATGGACCAAAGGGTAGGGAATGCAGATTACTCCAATATCAATCTTCTCTTTTATTTGCAGCTTGCAAGAAACATTGAAAAGAAGAAATGAGGAAGAATATATTGTGAAGGATGGCAATGCGCTTGTAACTTCTACATTTATAAGCATATATAAATCTCTTGAAATCAAAATACCTCAGCCAAAGCTTAAAATTGCATCTCTTATCCAGACCTAAGTGCAAGATGAAGGTTTATGGCCCCAATGAGCATGAATAAGACCCATCTTCTCGATTACACTTGAATAATGGGTGAAATGCACTAAAAGTGTTTTATGATGCTTGGGTTTTTGTTAGTTTTCGTACATTAAATGTATGATTTGATGCCTATTTCACGTTGTTTTGTAGAAACCGAGTAATTAAATGAAATTGGAAGTAATTTGAAGAATAATCGAAGAAAATAGACATAGGAATGTTAAAATGGAATGAAGAAAGATAAAATGAACTGAAAAAGTTGTTGCAACGCTAAAAAATAGCATTGCTCAATGCTGGAGACCTAAGAGTGTCAAAGACAAAAGCATCACGACGCTCTGAAGACAGGTTCGTGTGTAGCGTCACAACACTATCATATGTCCAACTTATATATCTTGTGTTTTTGTTAGGTTTTGAGGCATCAAGTTTTTGGGATTTTGAAGCTGAGAGAGATAGGTCAAAGCATACTGTAAAAAGCTTTTAGAGCTAAAGATGATTGAAGAGAATTGGAGGTTGGATTCTACCTTGGAGACGGAGTCGGGTCCCTAGATAATGTCTTTTATCCTTTCACTATCTTTAATTGTTCCTTTTAGGTTAGTTTTATGAACATGGTTTTGTCTATGGAGGCTATGTTTGACTTCACCCTCCCCTCCATTCTATGATTTGATATAGTCATTGATTATTTGTAAATTTTATTGTGGATCTTAGATTTCAATCACCATCGATTACCTTTGAGCACATTTGTTTTTATTGCTATTGAATGTTTGTACATCATTTGATTGATTTCATGGTTATTGTCTTGCTCTTGCAAGGAAATTTTATGGTAGATCGTGTGTGCTAAATTGACGTTTTAATATGTTTTAATATACTAGCGTAGAGATTTCGAGATACTTAGACAACAAATTTTAGATATCCTTTTGAATCATGAGTTTCTAAGATTCCAATGTTGAGGTCCTTCCTTTTAAATTTATTTAATTCTCTTTGTTTCACACACAAATGAATCCCATGCATACAAATCACCACACACACACAATGTAGTCATTGTTGTAAAATACTTAAAGACTAATAATAGTATTATTGGTATAATACATAACCTTAAGACATTCAATATACATGTTATGTAAAACAAACTTGGGTTCATTTTGGTTAGAGCAAATATGTACATGAATCACAGGGTCGTTTGGTTGGAGCAGATATTTGTTTTGCATGCATCCAAAATCTAAATTTTAAATTTTAAAATTTAGAATTAAATTAAATAAAGATAAAAACGGTTCAAAACACAGTATTTCATGTTATAAACTCAATTAATAATATTTTATAGTCAACATAATATTTATTGGTTAGATACGACTATGATGAAATGTCATGCCAATTACCATTGAAGTAAGTTCACTTTGACATGTTTTTGAGTATTTATGATTTTATATATTTGAAGATTTTCAATTGTTTTTGGATTGTGTGATCCAAACCGTGTCAATTTTGAAAATAACTTTTGTGTTTTCTTCGTATCTAAATTTTGAGTTTTAAAGTGCAAATTTATATTAAATAAAGATAAAAAACACTTATAAATACAATATATCATGTTAGAAATAAATTCATTTTTAACTAAAATATATATTATGTAATCATTGTAATGTATTATAAATTATAGGACAAATTGCAAAATAACAATTACGTCTCTAAACTTTCAAATTTAAAAATTTAACCAACCCAGAAATTAAACCTCAAACCAAGATAAATGTTGAATTAAACCCATTTACTCAATATTTCTCAAATATTTCTTACTTCTCTTACTAATTTCTCTCCCTACCCTCCCACCTTTTCAAGTCTCTTCCATTGGCATTTCCTTCCCCTTCAATCACCCAGTTTCTCTTTAGCAATTTTTCATCAATTTCCCGTCACGAGATTCTGCCACGATAGACCACTATTTTAAGACAATGTCATTGATTCCAGCCACGCCCCCATTTCCTTCAATCTATCGTAATCAACTTCCTCCCCAAAACCAAACGGGAATCGACCTCCGGAGGAAGAACTAATTGGAAATTGTCGTCACTCTCTATCATTTGCAACTGATTATATGTAACGAAAATTGAAGACGAAGTACTGTATTGATTGTTGTGTTTGCCGGTTGTGGAGTTTTTATCACCAAGTCGAAGAGCACTACCAGAAGAAAAAGAACTCGTCTGTCTTCGCCACGGCCCACGGTTGCTCCTCTTCCGAGCGGAAGCCAACGCCGGACTTCAACAAATCCCTTCATCGGTCTGATAAATTCCATCGCCGGCAAGAATCACAAGATCCAGACTGCAATTTTGAAGTTGAGTGCTGCTTTTAGTTAGCATTGTTCATGTAATTTCAATCTCTATATTCAGTTTCCAGTTGAATTTGAAGCAGGGTCCGATCCTACTGAACTAAAGAAAGGAAAGAAAACATGTTGAGGCTAAGAGCTTTCCGGCCTTCGAGCGAGAAGATCGTGAAGGTACAGATGCATCCGACCCATCCATGGCTTGTTACCGCCGATGCGTCGGATCACGTTTCTGTATGGAATTGGGAGCATCGGCAGGTCATTTACGAGCTCAAAGCAGGCGGAATTGATCAGAGGCGTCTTGTTGGTGCTAAGTTGGAGAAGCTCGCTGAGGGCGATTTGGGTTCGATCCGTTGTGATTCTTCTTAATCGTTTTGTTTTGAATTCTTTTCTGAACGTTAATATGAAAAATTTATGCTGATTTGTGTCTCTTGAACGTGATTGTTAGATTCGAAGGGGAAGCCGACTGAAGCTATACGAGGGGGAAGGTGTGAGTCCGGCATCTTCCCGTTTTCTTTTGTTTCCATCTGTTTGAAATCTGTCTAATGGGGTGCATTGTTTGATGCAGTGTCAAGCAGGTGAATTTCTATGACGATGATGTACGCTTTTGGCAACTTTGGCGGAACCGTTCCGCAGCTGCTGAAGCTCCATCAGCTGTCAACCAAGTTACATCAGCATTGAGTACCCCTGCCCCTTCAACAAAAGGGAGACACTTTCTAGTTATCTGTTGTGAAAATAAAGCCATATTCTTGGACTTGGTGACAATGCGTGGTCGTGATGTACCGAAGCAGGATCTTGACAATAAATCTCTTCTCTGGTAAGTTTGTCACTCTGTTTGATACTTTGATAAAGTATTTGCAGAATTAATTTGTTTTTTTGATTGAAAGCAATCTTGAATACAGTTTTGAAATTCAGGGTTTCTCTGTTCTATTTAGATTTTGAGATTCCTTGATATTGTCCTGTCTTCAAATTAATTGCAAAGGAAGTTTGAACTTGAAGTAGTGTTACAACAAAACAATTTGACATACCCAAGGCATGTTGATGAATTTGAGCTGTGTCTTTCTTCGGGTTTAATATTTTGGAGTACTTTGTAGGAGTAACCATAATGGAATTTAGTTATAGAAAATCTGCATTGTATCACAGCGAAAAATTAAGAAGGATCTGCTAAGGAAATGAATCATACGAGTTTTCTTGATACTCAAATGTTGTAGGGTTAGGTGGGTTGTCCTGTGAGATTAGTAGAGGTGCATGTAAGCTGCCCTAGACACTCACGGATATAAAAAAGAAAAAATAAAAAGAAAAAAGGGCTAGTGCATAAAATGAAGTTGGTAAGAAGTAATTTATATGTTTTCCATTTTATCTTTTTGGAACATTTCTGATCATTGGATTATCTTCTTTAAGAGGCATCTTATTTCTCATACAAAAATAGAGAAATTAAACCTGTTGCTACTTCCAGTATCTAAACCTTCCTTTTCTGTGAAACAAACAATGCCTGATTTTACATGCATGCGCACAAAAAAGAAAAAAAAACCTAATAATTTTTTCTCTTGTTTTTTGGTTGCTGTTATGTGAACGAACTTGACCCTTGCGGATTCTCTATTCTTTGACGTCATTTGACAAGTGGACCTTTAAGGCGTTTTTGTAATCTTGTAATACTAATGCAGCTACTTTGCCTTCGCATTTCTTTTCGCTAATGCATCTCATTCTATGTTTCCTTGGGATCTTTGTGAATATTGAACGAATTGTTTAGGCTTGACATGATAATTAACCCTGTTGCATTATTTGTTTTGTTGTTTAACTTGTTAATTTGTTAGAGGCTTTATGTTTTTATTATTGTAAAATGACACATTCTTGTTGGACTATACATTCATCTGGTAATAACATGGTAACTACATTGTCAAGGAGTTCGGTTTTATGCTTGAAATCGGGTCCCAAACTCCTTTGGATTAATGTCGTCAAAGTTTTACAAAAAAAAGGTTTGGTTTTATGCTGGCTCATTAGAGGGATGTTAGAGTTTCGATCGGAGAGTTCCTCCTCCATTTGTCTTCTAGTGAGAAGGGTCGTTTTCTTAGGTTTGTTGGGGTGTGTGCTTTGTGATGGGATCTTTGGAGAGAGAGAATAAGAGAGTTTTTAGAGGTGTGGTGAGGGACTTTAGTGATGTTTGATCCTTAGTGGAGTTTTATGTTTTCTTTGGGCTTTGATTCCGAAGACTTTTTTTAGTTACTCTTTAGGCAATATTTTACTTAGTTGGAGCCCTTCTTTAGTGAGATTTTTGTGGGCTTGATTTTTGTATGCCCTTGTAGTCTCTCTCTCTCTCTCTCTTTTTAATTTAAAAAAAACAAAAGCAGTTGTTACCATTGTTAACAATCTCTCTCTCTCTCTGTCAATAATCCTCTTCTTATTAGTCCTAATGCTTGTATTAGGTAAAAGAACACGTTTATCTCTATGTAGACTGCAGTTTACTTCATCCAATTCTCAGTTTTTTTCTTTTTGCTATTCAAATGTTTCCAAAATTTATGAAAATCTCCATTTTCTTTTTGCAATGCAAATCTTTCAAAGTTGATATTTTTAATAAAGATCCTCAATTTCTATCTACAGGAACATGGAACATGTATTTAATTGTGTTACTTAGGCTGCTATCAGAATTTTTTGTTTGTGGTTTGTGATTTTGGATCACTAAACTGTTTGTCTTCCTTTTTCCTTTTTGTTTTCTAAATCTCTGCCATCATCATTGCAGCATGGAGTTTCTTTCTAGATCTTCTGGAGGAGATGGTCCTCTTGTGGCCTTTGGTGGATCAGATGGTGTTATCAGGGTCCTTTCAATGCTAACCTGGAAGGTTTGAGATATGTACTTACTGATCAAGTTTGATAGCATTATCAAAATGTTATTCTTATTTTCTAATTTCATATTTTCTTGCAGCTGGTGCGCAGATATACTGGAGGTCACAAAGGATCAATCTCCTGTTTGATGACCTTCATGGCTTCCTCGGGTGAGGTAACTCCATAAAATGTGATCTGGCTGTAATCTATGATACATTGACTCAGTTCAAGTAATTTGATAGGAAATGCCCGTCTCATTTTTATCTAATGAGGTCATTTATTCATCAGTTAAGTAAATAACATTTTGGGAAGAGAGGAATGATCACATTTTCAAAAACATCACGGGGAAAAGTTGTTAAGATTGGAGATGACATGTAAGTTTGAGGGAGTGAAGTTTGGATTATAAATGTGAAGATTTTGAGGAAGATGATGGAAACTGGACTATGATGGATTTGCCCTTCTCACTGGAAGTTTTTATTGGTACTTTGGTGAGTATGTGTTGTTATCTAGTTCAGCCAGACACTCACACACACATATTGACAAGAAACATAGAGTTGAGATATCCATGCACACCAACGGGTTACAAAAAAGAGACCTAATTAGTGTAAATTAACCTATAACGTAGAAGACCAAGTAGAAGCAAAAAGAATAGCCAAATCCCGAAAGCAAAAGGTTAACTTTTTCATTAGAAAAAAAAGTATGCATTTCAATCAATTGTCTTTTTGAGTTAGCTCTCTTATATATTTGCACTTATGTATTAAACTCGTATGTTACACGATTTGTATTGTATGATTCAAATTGAAATGAAGGAACAAAAAAAAAAAAAAAAAATTAAAAGATACAGTGTTTGGGCATTGTTCACATGGTGGCCGAAGCAGATGACTTTGTTTTGTGCAGCAGTTTGCGACACTGCCCAAAGATTAGCATGCTTGAAACAAAAAGAACGTGCTTGAAACAAATAGAAAAGGGGAAAAAGAAAAGGAAAAGGAAAAGTCTAGAAGGAAACGAAGGGGCAGTGGGCATGGCCGCATGAGTAGTGAGAAGAAAGAGCAGAAAAGGAAAATGAAACGGCTTTTTGAAAACCCAAATGAATTTTCATTCTTATTTTTGAAGTCAACTGATTCTTTTCCTCGTATTTTGAACTTTGAAGCTAGTTAATGTTTTGATACTTATTTTGGACTTGCTTAATATTTGACTATTCATTTCTTTATTTTAGGCTTTACTGGTTATATTTATATTTTAATGTTCTTTACCAAATTGAAACTTATAATACACGATACCTTACTATACGCGATACACTAAATTTTAACTTCATATGTGTTATATTTCACGAGTTAACAATCTTGTTTGCACTGTCTTGATCTCCTATTCTTTTTCTTATTGATGCTTTCCCTGCCTTTCCTTTTGGAGTTATTATCATTTTGTATTTGTGAATTTGATTGCCAGGCACTTCTGGTATCTGGTGCTAGTGATGGCTTACTTGTACTCTGGAGTGCAGACAACAGCCAAGATTCACGAGAACTTGTACCTAAACTAAGCTTAAAAGTATGTCCTCTAACCTTCCATTTCTATAATTATTTTATTTGTTGGTTTATTAGTTATTGTGTTTAAAAATTTTATATGTATGGCTTCTTCACAAAACCTTTTGTTGCTGTCCAATTTTCCATATTATATTCTTCTATCTGGTTATTTCTTAGAAGTTGTATACTTAATGCATTCACATACCCTTTCCAAGATAATTATATTTATGTGTGCTCCATAAAGATTAATGAACTTGGTTAATGATAAGATCTATTGCATTTTTGATAGGCACATGATGGTGGGGTAGTAGCTGTTGAACTTTCCAGAGTGATTGGAGGTGCTCCACAGCTTATCACGATTGGTGCGGACAAAACACTTGCAATTTGGGATACTATCTCTTTTAAGGTATTTTTGCATATCTATAGTGCATTACATTTTACAATATTGGAGCACTTAGACATATGT
This sequence comes from Citrullus mucosospermus, assembly GCA_030954485.1. Lineage (NCBI taxonomy): Eukaryota > Viridiplantae > Streptophyta > Magnoliopsida > Cucurbitales > Cucurbitaceae > Citrullus > Citrullus mucosospermus. The sequence continues at coordinate 7,425,690 of CM062063.1, read as the reverse complement.
TTACTAGCTTACCTTCTTGCAAGTCTTCTTGAATATTTTATGATATCCCATTTAATCTTTTCTTCTCAGGAACTGCGTCGCATTAAACCTGTTCCAAAATTAGCCTGCCATAGTGTTGCATCTTGGTGTCATCCTCGAGCTCCAAACCTTGATATTCTCACTTGTGTTAAAGATTCCCACATATGGTATGATTTTTATTTATTATTACTTTTCATTTTATTAATGGTTTATGTCATATAAGAATGTTGAGCATTTCCGTCCTTTTTTTGTGAAATAAAGAGCGGTGAGCTTGTGATATCAGCTTCCATCTATTTCCTAGGTTATTTAATTTCCCTTCTGTTTTTTCAGCTTTCTTATTATATCAAGGCTCTTATAGGGTTCTTTTTTTGATTTTTTATTTTTTTTTATAAACATGAAAGTTGTGTTTCTTATAAAAGAAAAATGATAATTAAAAATAAATAAATAAATAAAATCAAGGCTTTGATAGATTAATCTTTTCAGGGCTATCGAGCACCCCACATACTCAGCTCTCACAAGACCACTTTGTGAACTTTCTTCCCTTGTCCCTCCTCAAGTACTTGCTCCAAACAAGAAAGTTAGGGTACGTCTTTTACCACAAGCATGAATGTTGTAACTATTCCTAATGAGTTTGTTTTGTTTTGGCTTCTATAAACATTCAGCCTAGATTTTTGTTGTTTCGTTGGGATTTTCTACCTAGCTCCTTGGTGCCCTTGCATTTATTTTTTATTATTCTATTACTTTTTATTTTTGTTTTGTTTTGTTTTTGTTTGTTTTTTTTTTTTAATGGGAAACATAGGAAAATATATTCATCAAAAGAGAAGAACGCAACCAAGAGGCTTTAGGGATGAGGGGTTCCTAAGCCTAATTCAGAGGGTTGACTAGGAAGACCTCCAATCTAAATTAATGAGGACACTGTGTATTACAAAAAGAATAGTGTGAGGCAGTCCAAGACGAGGCTGTAAACTGTACATTTTCAAAAAGAGAATTTGTATTTGTAAGACACCCATGAAGGGCCTATTTGCTCCATAACCACATCTAAGAAAGACCAATCAACTTTGGTGCCATTTCTGCCTTGGAAAATCTCAAATCCCCAGGCCCCAATGGCTTCAATGCTCAGTTTCTGAAAAAAGATTGGAACACCATTAAAACCAATTTGTTTAAGGTATTACCAGAGGGCTTTTTTTTGTTTTGGTTTTGTTGTTGTTGTTGTTGGAAAAGGGCATTATCAGCAAGAGAATAAATGAAACACATATGACAGGTGGGAGATTATAGACCAGTTCGTCTCATTTATTCTCTTCTTTACAAGAAAATTGGGAAGGTCCTAGCCGAAAGACTTAGAAAGTGCTCCCTGCTATCATACTTGAGACACAATTGGCCTTTATATAGGGAAGACAAATTATAGATGCCATATATAGTGAAGACAAATTGTAGATGCCATTTATTCTTCCCTAGGGAATTCTTTTTCTTTTCTCTAAGAAAAATAAGACAACATGAATTATCAAACAGCCACCTTAACAATCTCATGTTGCTGGTTTATTGTATAATTGCTCATCAGTCTCATGTTGTAGGTTTACTGTATGATTGCTCATCCATTACAACCTCATCTTGTTGCTACTGGAACCAATATTGGTGTTATCATCAGTGAACTTGATGCTAGATCTCTCCCAGCAGTAGCTCCTCTTCCAACTCCATCAGGTGGACGAGAGCATTCTGCTGTTTATATTGTTGAAAGGGAACTAAAGTTGCTAAATTTTCAATTGTCTCACACAACAAATCCATCTTTGGGAAATAATGGATCCTTATCTGAAGGAGGAAGGTTAAAGGGAGATGAGCTGCTACAAGTCAAGCAGGTCAAAAAACACATCAGCACTCCTGTTCCACATGATGCATATTCAGTTCTTTCCATTAGCAGTTCTGGAAAGTAAGTTGGCCGCATATTCTTCTTTTTTAAACCTTTCTGTGTAAAGTGGATTTTTTTATATATTTGGTTATGCATCCATATTAATAGAAGAGGGGTTATCAGAATTTTCATTGGATGGTTAAGTTTGATCTGTATTTCTTTCAAGTTTTTGCATCAGGATCTATTATTATTTTCAGCGTCTCTAGTAATAAGCAATCAGTACGTGGGTGTTTTTTTTGTTCAGAAATTGTTGCTCTAGGACTTAACAGTCTGTTTTTTCTGTAACTTGCTATTTCTTGCCTCCACTAATTTTTAGTAGATTAAAACAAGAATCTGGTTGAAAGTGGTAATTTCATTCATAAGTCATAATCATTTGATGCAGGTACCTTGCTATAATTTGGCCTGATATTCCGTACTTTTCCATCTACAAAGTAAGTGACTGGTCCATTGTTGATTCTGGAAGTGCAAGGCTTTTGGCCTGGGATACATGTCGAGACAGGTTTGCATTACTGGAATCTGCTATACCTCCTAGATTTCCGATAATTCCTAAGGGGGGATCATCAAGAAGAGCAAAGGAGGCAGCAGCAGCAGCAGCACAAGCGGCTGCAGCAGCTGCTTCTGCTGCTTCCTCGGCCAGTGTTCAAGTTCGTATTTTGCTTGATGATGGGACATCAAACATATTGATGAGGTCTATAGGTAGCCGCAGTGAACCGGTATTTGGCTTTTTGTCCTCACCATTTTTTTTCCTTCTTATGCTTTCTTTTGGGACAATGGTAAAATGTACTTCCATAGTTCAATGTTATGGCAAATGCATCTTCCACAATTTAATAGACTATTTACACTTTACATGGTCTAATATCATGTTATCACAAATGAATGTCAACCTACTCCTTTCTACATAGCACACTCTTATCTTTTTCTTTTTCTTTTTTTTCTTTTTTTTTTTGGTGTTGTTTTTGATGAAAAAGTACGCTCTTGCCATTTAAAGTAAATGAAAACAATCCCTTTATAATTTGATGCTAATTTAACTATTCTACACCAAGCTGTTTCCTCCTAAAATTCCTTGACACTCCCCCATGCAAGATTGTCACATTAAGGGAAACCTAGGTGAAGATTAAGCATCGAAAGTGAAAACAAAGAAGTGAGTGATGAGGAATTCTCTTGAGGCCATATTGGTTTATGAAAAAGGGAAGGCAAATCCATTGAGATTGTATAAATATTGGGAGAAAGTAGGGGTACACACAGTTTGATTCAGGCTAGTGTTGGCTCGAACTTTAATTGACATTATATCAATATTTATATAGTGGGATACTGATATGTGGGATATTTGGTTGAATTTTTGAAAATAAGAAAACAAAAATAATTCTATTGCCCTTCCCAGTGCCTATATATGGCTGAGATGCTTATGGAGCTCTATAATATTATTGATGTCTGAATGTTTAGCTATTTCTTATACATTTGTCTGATTATCAGAGATATGCATTTCTTTTCAGTCATTGGATATTCTACTGCATTCATCTCATGCAGTGCCAAACTTCAATGAGCTGAGCAAGTCATTGCACTTTTCATATTACTTTTCTTATTTACTTTATATCATTATCCAGGAGAAAATGTAATTGCTAAAATAACGTTTTTAGGTTGTTGGTTTGCATGGTGGGGCTCTTCTTGGCGTTGCATATCGAACATCTAGGAGAATTAGTCCTGTTGCTGCCACAGCAATTTCAACGATGCCTTTATCAGGATTTGGCAACAGTGGTGTTTCTTCCTTTACAAGTTTTGACGATGGTTTTTCATCCCATAAATCTTCAGCTGAAACAACACCACCAAACTTTCAATTGTATAGGTGAGAATAACTTTGTTGGGGTTAACATTATCCCCTATCTCTCCAGTTCTATTTTTCCTTTTTATTCACTCTGGATCGTGTATCTCATGCAGCTGGGAAACTTTTCAGCCTGTTGGTGGGCTTCTGCCCCAGCCAGAATGGACTGCATGGGACCAAACTGTTGAATATTGTGCTTTTGCATATCAGCATTACATTGTCATATCTTCTCTGCGGCCTCAGTATAGATATTTGGGAGACGTAGCAATTCCATATGCTACTGGAGCTGTTTGGCACCGTAGACAACTGTTTGTGGCTACTCCAACTACCATAGAGTAAGTTATATTTCCCCCTTGTTTGTGTAACTTCTGGTCGTATTCCAGGCTTAATATCCATAGTCTTTCTCATGAATTCTGTTTTCCTCTCAAATATTGCAAGACGTGTCTTCAATTCTGGAGGTTTTTTTTTAAGAAACATTTCATTGATGAATGAAATCATCCAAAGAGTAATATGGAGATACACCATAGGAGAAGCCCAAATGAGAGTGAATGATTACATCCAAAAGAATAAATGAACAAGTGAAGAAAAGATGAAGATATACAACCAAGTATGGATAAAAACAAAAATGCAGTGTTTCCCCAATAACAAAAGGAACAAGGATCTCGAACATGAAGCATGTCCAAAAAGAAAAAGGCCAAGCTCCAAAAGGATCAGCATGGATGAATGATAGCCATAAAAACCAAATCATCAGCCTTTTTCAAAAATGAACAACACGGAGCCATAAAATCAGAATCAAGTTGATAACAATCCCTCTCTAAGCAAGTCTTTGGCTTTTCTAGATTTCAAAATTCTCTCAGCCTCTTCTTTTTCTTGGTTGATAATCGGTTGGGATGCTTTTGAGCTAGGATCGCCTTTATGCAAAGACCAAGTTCTCTAAACCAAGAAGCCAATGCCATCTCGTAATGTGTTTGTTTCTGGAGTTCAATCTTTTAATGTGTTGGTTTCTGGAGTTCAATCTCACTTTTTCTTCTAAACGTGATTGGTTTTTAAGATCGTTTCCAGTTTTGGGCCTTTTACTAGTTAGTCCCGGTAAAGCCCCCAGACGGTTCTTTTTTTGAAACGAGGCCCTCTGTAACGCGACATAAAGACTCCTTATTTTATTGAAATTTCATAAACCTAAATGAAAACGAAACTAAATGATAAATATGATAAATGAATCGAAATCCAGTAAAGTATTGTACTACAAAACGAAGAATAATTAGATGACTTGGATCAATATTCGGATCCTATTGTATATGTAAATGATATAAAAAAGTAAGAGTTCCTTTCTTGATTTGTTCTACAGAAATAGAACCTCTCCTTTAGTCTTAAAAAGAAGTTCCTACTGTTACCTGTTGTGGACCTCTTTGTTAAAAAAAAAAAAGACGTGGGTGGCATTGTGACTGGGGTGTCAGTTAGAAAGGTTCTTACAATGTTCATTCAAATCAAGCAGCATTCTTTTTTTTTTTTTTTACTTAAGGAGGGAGCTCTACCAATTGAGCTATATCCCCCCGAGCCAAGTGGGGCCTGCATGAAGGAGTCAGATGCTTGTTCTATTCTTTTATTCTTTTCCTTGGCGGTGGGCCTACCCATCCCAACCAAGGGTATGCTAGGATTTGCGAAGAGCAGCACCTTACGAGAGTGCTTCCTCAGGGTTTCTTTCTTTTTTTAGGGGCCCAAAACGCTAAAAGGTGGGGGAGAAGCAAGCCGAACCTCGGATTGACCTGGAAACATCTGGGTTACCTAGCTCAACTTCGAGGTTGATCGTACCCATAGGTGAAATGGGTGCCTCTCCAATTCCTGTCAAGGGTGTCTCGATGCTTGTGAGATCAATAGATGATCCCTTCATTGCTTTAAAGATATCCCAAGTTATCAGGTTCACTGCACTGCCATTGTCGACGAGCAACCTCCCCCCCGAGTGGACGAGAAAGAAAGGAGATTTCTCGGAGCAACCCAACCCCCCTGGTTCCAGACCCAGGAGTGCTTGTTCCAAGTTCGAAGTACCATTTGTACAAATAAGAATCCCCTTCGTTACATGATTTCTTCTTCATATAGATAGATAGATTTGGTACCAATTGTGACATTTGAGAAGCTTGTCTATGACTTGCCCTGGCTGACTCTTCTGAGACTGATTGCGCTTTTTCCGTTTGTCTACAATTTGAATTATTTCTTCTAATGTGTATTCCCCCCAGACAAACAGCTCCTTATCTTCTTTGATGAGATTTAAGTTTCCCTGTGAATAACTTAGCACACTTCTGGTGGTAGCCATTTTTCTAAGTCTCCAAAAAGAGCCACTCACATATATAGATAGGCATTATGAGACAATCGGGGGACAGTAAAGATTAGATCAAATGAGAAGGGAATAATAGGGTAGCGAATCCGCTGCTTCGGTCTAGTCCATCGGAGTAGAGGAATTGGTCGACTTAGCTATCAAAGAATGTCGTTGGGCTTGTATATGGCCCTCATATAGCGTGGATAAAGCTTTGATAGGGTGGCTCCCTGTAATACCAGTAATAGCAAGAATTCTTTCCTTTGCAAGCCTCTTTCGTTGATAAGCCCTTCCGTTCATAAGCCCTAACTGACAAAGGGAAGAGAGCAACCATCTAATCCATTCCTTGCCTTGCTTAGCTTACGGGCTTGAAGAGGTTATTGCCTGTAGGAAAAAAAAAAAATTACGATATTCGAGAATTGTAAAAAGAGGAAAAAGATCTTTTTCCTCTCACCAATTGAGCAAAAGAAAAAAAAAAAAGTAATAAATTACATGAACTTAGATTAATCAAATATTGATATATCTATGCAAGGATTCAGACTAATGAATTCGTTCAGTTAGATTGATTGTCTACATGTGGGATAATTCTAAAAAGAAAGGGTTTACAAAAAACGAGAAAAAAGGATTGGGTAGGGTAATGTGTTTGTTTTGGTTTGGTTTTTGTTTAGATGTATTCAAATTTCATGAGTATTCCAGATTACAATTAAGCATTGGTATGTAACTCACCCCGAACCTAGGTACAATTCATTCTCTGTCAAAAGGCGGAGGAAGACTTGGATCACCTTCTTTGGAGATGTGAGTTTACGACATCTATTTGGAACCACTTCCTTCAAGCGTTTAGCTTCTTGCCTGCTCGTCGGAGGAACATTAGTGATACGATTACAGAGTTCCTCGTCCATTTGCCCTTCTAGGAGAATGGATGTTTCTTATGGTTTGTTGGGGTGTGTGCGTTGTTATGGGATCAGTGGGGTGAGACGTGAGAGAAATAATAGAGTATTTAGGGTGTAGAGTGAGACCCTAGTGACGTTTGATCCCTTGTGAGGTTTCATGTTTCATTATGGGTTTCGATTTCGAAGATCTTTTATAACTATCCATTGGTAACATTTCTCTTAGTTAGAGCCCCATCCTGTAGGGAAGTCCCTTTTTTGTGGGCTTGACTTTTTTGTATGCCCATGTTATTTTTTCAGTTTTTTCTCAATCAAAGTTATCTTTTCTAAAAGCAAAAACAATGGTACCCACAATTCCAAAAGAAACCTTTTTATGGTGGAGTTTGGATCTGTCCACAAAATGATCAATTGAAAGATACTATAGAACGACAATAGGTAGAGGCTCTTTTCTTCTTTATTCGTCATTGTAATGGCCAAAGGTACTTTTAGGTACCCAAACATAAAAAATACAAGAAAACACCAAAGATAATTATACTACAATAACAGTAAAAAAATTACAATATACATAGCCTTTCAAGATGGCTACTCTCTCCTGAAGTCCCACAATGGGAACTCTCACCAAAATGACACCCCCCTCTAAGGTCTATAACTCTCTTTATTTTTAATCAAGACACCACTAATTAATTACCCATAATATCCCTCAGTATTATCAAACTAATATTATCAGTATACCCCTAACTAGTTCTCTCACAGTCACAGATTCACAGGTACCTGATTCAAATATCAGAGAGAGACCTTTTCATTCTGAGTTAAAGAATTTTGTATGTATCAAATCTCCCCAATGTTGCAAGGTAGGTACCAGTTCAAATAGGTACCTGATTCAAATAGCCGAGGACTGGGTTGATTCATCGCCAAGAAGTATGATTGTAAGGTAGGCAGCTCTGACTACCTACTTGGGACTTCCCCTTTATGGTAAGCCCAAATCAGTTTCCTTTTGGCAACCTATTTTGGATAAGATCAGCAAGCTCCAGTCATGGCAACTCAATTTCCTCTCTAAAGGAGGTAGGTTAGCCCTCATCACTGCCACCTTATCTAACTTACCTACCTACACCTTTCCCTGTTTCAAGCACCGGCTACTATAGCTGAAAAAATAGTGAGGCTTTATCGAAATTTTATTTGGTCTGGCAACAGGAACAGTAGCACGAATCTTCTAAAATGGAAAGTTTTGAAACGACCCATTATTGAGGGTGGATTGGACATTGTAGACATCAAATTATGCAATAGGCCATTCTTGCCAAATGGATTTGGCATTTTGGAATGGAAAAGGGCTCACTGCGGAGGAGATTAATAAAACCAAAGTTTGGTTCACGTAGCTTTGATTTCAAACCTGCTGATGGATCCAGAGTTTCATCTAGAAGTCCTTGGAAATTCATTATGGGGAAGCAAGGCCTCATCCACAATGATATCCAATACAAGCTCCAGAACGGTGAATCTACTGCTTTTTGGACTGATCAATGGGTTAGGTGACAGTCCTCTGAAACTGATCTACCCAAAACTTTTTGATATTGCTGTCATCAAAGAAGCTTCCATTACTGAAGTCTGGAATGAGGTTACTGCTTCTTGGGTTTTGAATTTTAGAAGACACCTCAAAGATGAGGAAATATCTGAATGGGCCTCCCTAAGGCATTGTATTCCTAATGTTAGATTGACTCAACATGTTGACCCTTGGATATGGAAGCTTGAGAGTAGTGGTCTTTTTTCCTCCAAGTCTCTGTACACCAAGCTTATATCTATTCATACGTCGATTGCACAAAATTTTTACACAAAGATTTGGAATTGTCTTGCCCAAAGAGAATTAAATTTCTCATTTGGGAAATTGTCCATTCATGTCTCAACACAACCGACAGACTCCAAAAACGCTGCCCTTGGCTTTGTTTATCTCCTTCGTGGTGGTGTTTGTGCCAAAATGATGTCTGACCATGATTGAAGAGGTCTATTATGGAAATTGTCGAGCAGAGCAATCCATCTTGGACATTCCCCACACAGAGCTGGTTCGGGCCAGGTCGCCCATGGCCTTTGTAGAAAATCTCAGCTGTCGCCAGAGAGAAGCTCACTTGGATTCCAACAATTCTACCAACCAAAAGATTACCATCTTGGCAGGATGCAACCCGTAAATACTTTTTCTAATTCAGATAAATTATCTGAAGGAACAAGTCCTTAGTAATTCTATTTCCTCTAGACTCTGATATCAACTTCAACACAATCAATTAGGCAATAATTATTATCAGCATACTCCATGAATTCTCCAAACTGGTCATCAATAGCCTGAAAAACCTCCAATCTCTGTAAAAGTAGCGAAAGATATACATATTGATAAGAAATGAAAATATTATATTTAGAAATGGTGATGACAAAAAGGGGGAGATGAGATATCCCCTAGTCCAAAGGGCTAACAAAAAGGATTCCCAATCAGCCATAGTATGTATAAGATCATAATTACTAAAAAATTAGAGAGAGAACACCAGATGGAGGCAAAGAGCTTGATTGAGTCCCACAGGTCGTCCTTGCTACTGTTCCCCTCTTTGAAAACCCTCTGATTTCTCTCAGGCCACAACTTCCAAATAAGAACAGTGATAACATTGAACCAAAGAGTACGATCTCTATCTTTGAAAAGAGTCCCAAAAATCAACTGCCAGACAACTTCATTAATATTCTTAGGCCGCACCAACTTTATTTGCCAAAAGCAACTTATATTGACATCACGACTTCCTCTTGTGAGTTAAGAACAAATATTTGATCTTCCATCTCGTAATTATTTTACTAGAGAAAAAAAAGGAGACTTAAAATTTTAAAATAAGAAAATATCTTCATTGATGGGATTATAACTAGATTAGGCCACACCAACTAATCCCCCTATTCCATAAAAAACTTGCCCAGGAGCAAAATAAGAAAAGGTGGTTGTGGTTTCCAGCATTAGCTTTGCACATTAGGCACCGATTTCTGAAGGATCTCCCTGGTGTTCAGCCTCCTTAAGGACCCACAAATTTTTTTTTTTACTTTATTTGGAATTTCTGCCTCTCAAAGAACTTCATGTACTCCTTTCTCAATAGGAGCCCAAGTGTTATGGAGATTTGGTATTAGGGACTTAACTGAGAATCTGCCATCCCTATTGAGACCATCTTTTGATGCAAAATATACATCGTTCTATAGCTCTTATAGTCTATCATCTCTTTTGACCAACTGGAGAAATCTTTCGTAGCTCTTTGGTTTGGGCATCCTGCCCTTCCTTTGTAAATTTCATACGTCAATGAAATTTATTTCTAGCTTGCCCATCCTTCGTAGTCTTCCCCACTATATTTCCTTTTCTTCTAGAGTTTAGAAATTTGGTAGTATCTAAGAAGCTTCCTCTTTTGTTTTTGGTTCTTGTTTTTGTTTTTTTTTTTCTTTTGGATCCATATGAATTCTCCATTAAATTATGTTTTCCAAAATAACTTGTGTGACTGTTAGGGGATGAGAAGGGTTTTTATTTCTTATTATTTTTTTTCCTTTCAGGAAATAAGACTTTTCATTGATGAGATGAGAAGTGACTAATGCGCAAAGTACATAAAACATGAAAGAAGAGAATAAAAAGAAGGCCAAGAGAACATTGATATAGGAAAAAATAAGCATCTCAAATAAAACATAACATAAAATGTGAATAAAGAAGCCAGCACAAAGATGGAAAACAAGTGCAACAGGATGAGGCATTGAGATGAGTTGACTTCAAACTAGCAAAAACATGTGAGACTATGAGAAATCTTCCAGATTACGAAGAAAAAGGGTTTTTTTTTTTTAATAGAAAACTTTTGTAAGAAACAATTTCATTGATGAATGAAAAGATCCCAATCATAGGGAGTACGAAAGGTGTTTCCAATTAGTAACGAGAAAATCTATGTTGTAATCTTTACACCAAAAAAGAGAAATAAAAATAGATGAATCATAGTTCTCCTTGGTCGATTTAGCTCTATTGTTGAAAATGCGGTCATTTCTTTCCTCCCAAATTTTAGATATAACAACACGGATGAGTTTGTTTCATAATTTAGTTTTTTGGCCTCAGAAAGGGTGGTTCAATAAAAAGAGATTAATCCAATCCATGGTGTTTTGAGGGAAAACCGTGCTCCACCCAAAAGCATTGGTGATGTCAGACCAGATAGATTTAACAAACTGACATTGTGTGAAAATGTGATTCACCGATTTGTCGCTATTTTGGCATAAACAACACCATGAAGGAGAGATGGAGATCCAAGGGCATCTAATTTGTAGACCATCCAAGGTATTGAGGCTAGGGGTGAGTATTGGGCAGGCGGGGTTGGGTCGGTCGGTTTCGATCTTGGTTATTGTTTCATGCCACATTGTTGGGAGATAAGGAAAAAAATTTGTACCACCTCCATTGTTTCTGTTGATGCATAGTGGAGAAAGGGGGGAAAGGGTATCCAGGAGAGTGATGGGAGAAATTTGTGGTCCTTTTTTGTTGCTTGCACAAGTAGCTTTTCTCATTCATCTTTCTCATTTAATGCAATTCTTATTCTTTGATATCTTCTTTTTTTTAAAAGGAAACCGTTTCTTTCATTGATGAAATGAAATGAGACAGAGCTCATTTTACAATAATTCAATTGTCCATACATAGAGATAATTGAGCATATCACAAAAGAAACGAAAATATGATCAGAAGGTGCACCCAATGCAATTCTTATTCTTTGATATCTTTTTTTTAAAAGGAAACAGTCTCTTTCATTGATGAAATGAAATGAGACAGAGCTCATTTTACAATAATTCAATTGTCCATACATGGAGATAATTGAGCATATCACAAAAGAAACGAAAATAGGATCAAAAGGTGCACTCGGGCATATAAGATATTCTTTGATATCTTATAAATTATTGTAGGTTCTAAATATTGTTTATAAATTGTTGCAAGTTCACACTGCATTCAGTAGAATTTTTAAGGCATTCCATTTCAATGGATGGATCTTTTGGGTTCTGGTCGTCTTCTAGACTCTTCTTGGTGTTCTTCATCGAAGCCTTATGCTAATTATTCTATTCAAGACATTTGCTTGTTTTTCAACATTTTATTTTCTTTGTTTAAGTTTTTGTGTTGTCTCTATTATCTCATTACTCTTCTATGTTTTTCGGTATCGTGTATTTGTGAGCATTAGTCTCTTTTATCAATAAAAATTTTTGTTTCCTTTTCAAAAAATAAAAAAATGATAGACATCTGAAATTTAAACTTAAAGGAAATACTACTAGAACTTATGCTACTTTGTTGTGCTGCATGTTCTAGATGTGTTTTTGTGGATGCTGGAGTTGCACCTATTGACATTGAGACGAGAAGGATGAAAGAAGAGATGAAGTTGAAAGACGCACAAGCTAAATCCATTGCTGAGCATGGGGAGTTAGCTCTTATCACTGTAGATGGTCCTCAAACTGTTACCCAAGAAAGGATAACGTTGAGGCCCCCAATGCTTCAGGTCAAATCTTATTCCCTTTCTTTATTTGTGACTCTGGTCATAATATTAGAAATTTTTGGTATATTTTCTGTATATGGTTTTTGAATCATGTGAATAATGCTAATTTCTTTCTAAGCTTCTAATAATAAGTTTACCATACTATTTCAGGTGGTGCGATTAGCATCATTTCAGCAAGCTCCTTCTGTACCACCATTTTTATCATTACCCAAACAGTCGAAAGCAGATGCAGATGATTCAATGATGCAAAAAGATTTTGAAGAAAGAAAAGCAAATGAGATCGCAGTAGGCGGTGGTGGAGTGTCAGTGGCAGTTACTCGTTTCCCAGCTGAGCAGAAACGTCCTGTTGGACCTCTAGTTGTGGTTGGTGTTAGAGATGGAGTTCTTTGGTTAATTGACAGGTACTTGAATCTTGTAATATATAGGAATTTAAAGGACATAACTACCGTTCCTCTCAAAAGAAACCACAATGTTGAAGTTTTTCAGCACAAATGTTAGAGATGGTTCAGTATGCCAACATGATGGCTCAACTAATCGCTACTGCACGAGCAGCGAGAATTAGCATAAACATTGCTTGTATTTATCAGTTTAAGACCACTACTCTTTGTATGTTTAAACTGCTCTTCTTAGTTTTCAAATGATGGAAGATTAGATGACTGAAATTAACATGCAACAAACAGAGCAGAAACTAAAAAACATCAAAATGCTAAAATTTAAAAAGTGTGTCTGCCATTCGAACATCATGGTTGGACGCTTTTACTTGAAAAATTGATAAGCTGGTTTTCTGTTTGCATATTTTCATTTTGTTGTACCATCCGAGAGCTATTGGTCGAAGTTCAGTAAATCTTTCATCTAACAATGTGCTTGTGAAGTATTTAAAAAATTACACTAGCTTTCTCGATTTTGATCATGTTAGTCTGGATAGAATTTATACTGTCACTCATCAATTCTTGTCTCATTTCCAATTTCATTGTCTTTTATGCTCAGAAGTATTCTTGAATTTTAAATCAGAAAAGAGTTCAAATATAATAATGAGAATTTGAACTTATGCTTCTCAAGTTTTCTTGGCCAGGTACATGAGTGCACATGCTTTATCCTTAAATCATCCTGGTATCCGTTGTCGTTGTCTTGCTGCCTATGGTGATGCAGTCAGTGCTGTCAAATGGTATTAACTTTTTTCTCATTCTTTTAGATGTCGTCATAGCGGGAATTGTTTCAAGTCCTAAATATTTCTTTTTCCTACAGGGCAAGTAGGCTTGGTAGAGAACATCATGATGACTTAGCTCAATTTATGCTCGGTATGGGCTATGCTACAGAAGCTCTACATCTGCCTGGGATATCTAAGAGGTAAACAAACACTTGCCGGAAAGATGGTACCCTAATGTAAAATTAAAAGGCCTATGTTTCTTGTCCTTTGTTGCCGTTTATAAGCCCCTTTATACATAGTTTCTCAATCACTCATTGAAGTTGCCTGGAGACTGTCACTTGATATGAGGTCAATGTCTCAAAACCATGTCAGTTGTATACTTAACAATCTGATTACTCTGGTCCTAGTTCTACTAGTTAATCCATCTCTATTTGAAAATTTCAGATTGGAATTTGATCTGGCTATGCAAGGAAATGATTTAAAAAGAGCACTTCAGTGTCTTCTTACTATGAGCAACAGCAGGGACATGGGGCAAGATAATGCAGGGCTTGATTTGAATGACATTCTTAGCTTAACAACTAAAAAGGAAGATATGGTTGAAACGTTTCAAGGAATTGTGAAATTTGCAAAAGAGTTTCTGGATTTGATTGATGCTGCGGATGCTACTGGACAGGCTGATATTGCTCGGGAGGCGCTAAAGAGGTTAGCTGCTGCAGGTTCCTTGAAAGGTGCATTACAGGGTCATGTGTTAAGAGGATTGGCTCTGCGATTAGCAAATCATGGAGAGTTGACGCGACTGAGTGTAAGTGCTTGAAAACACTTTTCTTGCCTTAGTTCATTTATGTTCAAAGCTACTAAATGTTTTTCTTATACAAAATATGCTCTACAGAATATGCTTTTACTAGGTTAGTTCAGCCGATACCCCATACTGTTGTTTTGTGTTAGCTTCTATCTTAATTATTAAATTTCATGTTGCATTTAAATGTCATTTCAGCATCTTCGTTTTTTCTGGCGTACCCTTCTGAGAATATAAATAGCAAAGAAGGGAGCCTATATAAGTAAGGCTCTTCGAGCAGTTACTGGTCATTGTAATCATTGCAAATTTGGGATCTTTAGATGACATTTACAGTCCCATTTCTTTTCCCCCCATTTTTTGGTAACAGAATTTGAATTAATACAAAGCTGAGCTAAAAATGTTGAGCTTTCTCTGAAATTGGAGAAAATTTCAGGCAATTAGCTAATGGAGTTTGATCGCGGCTAGAATTTCAAGAACTTGTTAGAGTAGAATAATAAATGACGCAAAATATTAGAAAATATGTGAAGGATAACGAAAATAAACATTATCAAATTGGCCTAATTTTGCATATTCTTCGTCTTGTGTAAGTGGCAGATTGGATAATTCTTGCCTGCAGTTGCACTGATATATTATTGTTTCTTAAGATACCTTGTCTTCAATGCTCTGTTTAAGATAAATGACGATGTAAATGCTACAGGGATTAGTAAACAATTTGATCTCAGTCGGTTCGGGACGTGAAGCAGCATTTGCAGCAGCAGTTTTGGGAGACAATGCTCTCATGGAAAAAGCATGGCAAGACACAGGAATGCTTGCAGAAGCTGTGCTTCATGCTCATGTATGCCACCTTTATTTGTGCTGTATATGTACTTCCTTTTTGGGTATTAACTTTCATGCAATTTCCAGGCTCATGGGCGACCGACATTGAAAAGCTTGGTCGAGTCTTGGAACAAGATGCTACAGAAGGAGATGGAGCACACATCGTCAGAGAAAACTGACGCCACAGCTGCATTTTTTGCATCCCTTGAGGAACCAAAACTCACAAGCTTGGCAGATGCAGGCAAGAAGCCTCCAATCGAAATTCTTCCTCCAGGAATGCCAACTCTTTCATCTTCTATTCTCGGTCCAAAGAAGCCAACTCCTGGAGCACAAGGTGCATTGCAGCAACCAGCCAAGCAATTACTGTTGGAAGCACCACCTGCTAATCCTCAACCACCACCAGATGGTACACCGACTCAATCAGAACCAAGTGAACAGACTTCGGATAGTAATGCCCCAACTTCAACAACAGCTACCGACACGTCTCCGACTACTCCAGCAGAAAATGTTCCTACAACTTCAAATGGTTCAGAGCCATCTGATATTCAATTAGCGTCCTCCACCACAACACCAGTAGAGACTCAAATACCACCGTTGTCCGTAGATAATACCGCACATCCAGAGGCTGTGTTAGAGTCGCCTGGGGTTCAGAATTCCTCTGTTCCGAATTCATCATCCACAAACAATGCAGCACCACCATCAGAGGCCCCATCTGAGGTGCCTGAGCTTCAGCATACCTCTCTTCCAAATGTATCACAAATTTGAAATCCTGCTATAGTTGAGTATGGAGGGTGAGGTTGATTTTGGTACGAACTGTTGCCGCCTCTTGACTGAAGCGCCAACCCACCTCACACCCAAGGGGGTTACTAACTAACAACTGAGTCCTCTTCAAACCACAGGTTGTAATGTATTCTTCACGTGCTTGATTCTCTCTTCCCTATTGTGCCATACAAAGTTGCATATATTCTTTTGTTCGTTATTGCATTAGAACTCATTTCATTATGTATGCAGAGTTCCTTTTGTAGAATTCTTCTGGTGTGATTGTGTAATTTAGTGTTAGCTAAAACGTAGAATTTATCTCGGGATTTGACTTTCGTTTTACAATGTTCAATATACTAAATCTAATCATTTTTCCTTGTTAAACGCTTCTGTTTTGTTACGTTTTGTTTTAAATGTGGAGTCTATAAAGTATACCGGTAAGGACTTCTTTGATTGTTGGACTATTTAGAACTACTTTTCGAACTTTAGGAACAAAAGTGTCTATATCTTGAAATTTGAGCCCCAAATAGACACCAATTTTAAATTTCATGAACTAAAATCGTATTTTTACCTTTAATTTTATATTATTGTTAAATTATTGTTAATTCTAATCAGCAACGATAAAGTATTTTTATAGTGATATTACAAAAGAAATTAAAAATAAAATTCATCAATCTCTCCCATGCCAAAAACCTTTCTATCCTCTTTCAGATTATTTTTACCCCTAGAGATGTCTCAGATGAGAATATTGAGAATAATAGTAATCAGTTGTGATACAAACGCCGATTTAATCTAATTCAATTAGTACTATTTTTTTTCATCTTGAAACCTACGAAAGATTAAAATTCTCTAATATTTCTTGATTATTTTACTATAGTGGACCTCTTACAAACAATGGATGACTATTCCTTTGTTGGTCAAGATAAGAGCAAACACTCAGGGATCTTTTGCAGTTTTAGAATCAAATTACTATGAGTTGTTTGGTGCGCCGAATTGAGTTCATATGTTTGGATATCTGATGTAGTTTTATTTTTATTTATTTATTTTTTTTTAAAAAAATTGTGTTTATGATGATTATTTTCTCAAACCCAATGTGGATTCACATGCTATGTCACACCTTAGGACATCAAATAAAGTGATAAAATAAAGGGTTGACTAGATAAATAACAAAATTAAAGGTTTAGTTTGTAAAAATAGCAAAAAAAAATTTAATGTAAAAATGGCAAAACCTTATCAATAGAAAGCAAACGTGAAACTCAAATCCACAAAAACTAGTTCCTAGCCGGAATTGAACTTCAACGAGCAACCACATTCCTTCAAGATAGGTAAAACACTCTAAATCCTTCATCAATCTTTCTTTCTCTTCTACAACTCGTTTTTCATCTAATCTTTTATTCTACAACTTGCTTCCCATTCAAGAAACGAGTTGATAGTACGTTGATTGCGTGAGGAAGCAAAAAAGGGACATTGAAAGGAAAATCCTTCCCAATCTTTCCAAGAGGTAAACCTTACCCTTCTTCCCCAGTCTTGCATTCCCCAATTTGGTTAGTCCATTCTATTTGTTTTCCTTCTAGGTTAAACATGATGTTGGACCAAAATCTTAGGATATAATATATAGATATCAAAATATTGTTTTCGAATATAAGTAAAAGATTTACCAAATCATTGTTTTCACAAAAAAAAAAAAAAAAAAGAAAAAAAAATTTACTTAATCATTTTTAAAAATATACTGATGTGTTTTTTAACAATATTTTAATCGAAATACACTATCTCCATTCTTTTTGGACTCCAAAACTGAAACATAATATTAATCTATTCGTTTATAAAAGAGAGAACTATTTAACTTTTAATACTAACCATTTAAATGCATTTTAATAATTTCAGAAATACACTCAGAAGGTTGGGGAGAAGGATATGTTACTGCAAACTTGTTATTCAAATACATTATATTTCCAAAAATCGAAGCACTAGAGGCGTGGTCAACTATTACACATAAATCATTTTGGGGAAGTCAGATAAAACTGGCATCAACCACAAAAAATTCTTGTCTTCAACAATCGTAATCAGATTCGGATTATTGGAACCCACTTAGTACATTGTCAACCAAGAGAGTTAGATTGGTAGAGGGAAAAAACTTACCTTGGATATATTCAACAAATTGTTGAAATGATGAATTTGATGGAATATAGGGCTCAACAACTCAAAAATCATGATTATGTGAATTTTCACCCCATCTACCATCAAACAAAAGTCTAGTTCATCATAAAGGTCATAGCAAAAACAATAACTTAAGAAGAAAACCAAAAGAGAATACTTTTTTTATATGAACTAAAAGAGAATACTTACTTGGTCGTAAATAACAATCACTTTTTTTTTAGATTGTGAATATATCTCGAAAACTTTAAAAAGATGTACTAATATAATAATATATCAATGATATAAAATGTGAAAATGAAATATGAAAAAATATACAAACAATTTGATCAAAATGTGTATAAGATATTGAAAAAGATTAAGATACAATTAAAATACGAAATATCATTGACCAAATATTTAAAATAATTGTTGATTAGCAAGACAAAATGAAATTTAATAATAAAGATAAACTCAAATAAAAAATATGGAGAGAAAAATAGAAAGAAATTGGTTTATTTTGAATTAACCAGTAAAATAGTTATCAAAATCTATTTTGAAAAATTCAAATTAAAAAGAAGCTTTTTTAGTTGTGAAATTGAATATGTTAGATATAATCTGATTAACTCCCCTACTAATAAAGTTCCTCAATTACATTATATTTATATTTCGGTTCTTTAATCTGGCTCTCTACTTACACTGTATTGAAAATAAGTATTATGAAACAGTCACCCATGTGCTTTACGTTTTTTCATTAATTAATTTTTTTTTTTTTTTTTTTTTGGCTATATATCCAAACCAAAACTTATTTTTTTCTCTCTAATTCAGTTTCCCTAAAATAAAATAAATTTGAAATCTGCAAATTAACTATCACGAAATAACAAGATTTTTAAGAATTTAAGAATTTAAGGTGAAATTTTGGGCTTGCTCCATGTGTTGGCCCAACAGAAGCAATGTTCAGCCCGAAGAATGAAAGCAAATAATCCGCAATGGAACAAATCTCACAACCATCGACTTCAACGCAATCGCGTCCGATCACTCAGCTTTGGGTTTCTGATAATCGTCGATTCATGTGAATTTCACCTAATTCAAATGAACCAGAAGGTTAGTATCCAAATTATTCTAAATTGTTCTAAATCTTCATGGCCTAATGATTTTGATTTTATGTGCCAAGAACTTGTGAGTTTGTTTGTAGTTCATATGGGTTTTCAATAATTGATCTGCCTCAAAGTTGTTGGTCCATACTGACGCTTGCCATTTCCGATTTCCCTCCCTCTGTTTCACCGATATGTTTAGGTTGGTTTATGTGAAGCAATAGCTTGGGGTGGAACTATCTCATCAAGTGATTTTTACAAGGCTGCTTATGCTTTCATTCATAGATGGAAACTGATCAACTCTGATTTTCCTTCATGGTCATGGGTTCCATATCAGAAACTACGGTGGATTAGTTCTGATGATAAGGTGAAGTTTCTTCTTCTTTGGTTAAGATATCACTGGTTTCGCCTTTGCTGAGAGTTGAGGATATTGTTGTTTCTTAACATATAGGTTTAGATACTATTTGCTTTGGTTCATTTCTTCAAAATGTTGATTTTGGACCCTATACTTTCAACTTTGGTTAATTTTGCTCCTTGAACATTCAAAAAATGACCATTATGATTCCTTCAAAATGAAAATGAATGACCAAAATGGTCACTTTTTAAAAGTATAAGGACAAAAAAAAAAAAAAAAAAAAAAACCATTTTGAAAGTAGAGGTACCAAAATAACTAAAGTTGAAAGTATACGGACCAAAATGAACTAAAACCAAAAGTACAAAGTAGTATTTAAGTCTAATATATGTATGTATGTATGTATGAATGCCTTTTTATGCTACCAGGTGGAAGGATACTTATCTTTGGAGAAAATATGCCTTCTGAGACCACAAGAGGTCTGATCTTCTATTTTTGCGGCCCCCTTTTTGTTTTCCTTCTGCAATACAATTGTTCTTCATTGTTTCGTTTATTATGTTTTCTACAGAATGAGCAGGAGAAAGGAGAGTGTTTAGAGGAAATAGATACTGCTGGGGTTGGCAACAACAATGAATCTCTTGATGAAGCTACATTAGTATGTGCTTTTTAGTTGATGTTCTTGTTTGTGGGAACCATACTTCTTTCATTGTGTGATATCCTTTGTATTTGTTAACCAAACTCTCCCGTTTTTCTCAAGGTCCCATCCCCAAGTGATCATCAAGAAGTACATTACTATGATTTTCACATTCTACACTCTGCATCATATAGTGTTCCAGTGCTATACTTTCGAGCTTACTATTGTGGTATGCAATTCTGAAAGTGTCCCAACAAATAACAAAGCTTTATTGTTCCATAATACCTTTAAGATCAAGCTTGGAAAAAAAAATTATATGATGTAAATTTAAACACTAAATTTTTAATTACTAGGTATCTTGCATTTTTTTTTTAGGTAAGAAACATTTCATTGAATCAATGAAATAGGGGAGACTCCAAGCACCTAAAGGTGATTACAAAAGATATTTCAATTGGAAACTAAATACCAGAGACTAAAGTTCTTAAAAGGGTGCCTAGTTTTGCACCCACCAATAAATCAAAGGAAGAAAAAGAACCTCTAAAAAGACGCTTATTATGCTCGCCCCATAATGTCCAAAAGAAGGCTCTAAGAATAGCCAACCAAATTGTCTTCTTAATGTCATAAAATGGATGGCCCACCAAAAGAAATGCAAGGAGGTCAAAAGTATTATTAGTCAAAAGTATTATTAGACCAGACTGTAGACCAACGGAAAACATCCAGAATAATATGTCAGAAACGGAAGCAAAGGGTTCAACATGGCTCTGACACATGATACACCAAGAAGGAGAAATAGACATATAGGGCATACAACATTGAAGACGGTCAGCAGTTTTGACAGCACCAAGGCTAAGCTCCCAAAAGAAAATTTTTATTTTCTTAGGGTAGTGATCCAACCAAATCACTGAATACAAATCCTTCTCAACAGCTGTACTAGGTATCTTGCAAATAAATAGAGTGATGTGTACTGATGTAATGTTTGGTTATGTATCCATAATTGTCTGAGCTTGCTAATTCCTGTAGTTATTCTAAAAATGTGATTCAGTATGATTTGTGTTTCAGATTATGCTATAATATGGCGGTTACTTGCTAGATATTGATTTATGTGTTTGAATTTGTTCCTAATATGAAGTATTTAAAGCCCATTTAGCATACTAATTTTGTAAAGTGTACAGATGGACAACCTCTAATGTTAGAAGAAATTAAAAAGGACCTCCCATCACAGTCTGCAGATACACTATTGAGTTCAAAATGGACATTTATTACTCAAGAGGTACAGCTTTTCTTAGTCTAACTATCTTGGCATTTGATTCTGGATGCGCGAAGCTTAAATTGGGTCTCACTGGAAGATGGTCAAATATGGTCTACTTTTGTTTTCACATTTTACTATTCAAACTACATAGATATTTGTAAATTATTTTACATATTAGTTTATGTAAATAGGTACAGTTATATGCTATGATACAGCCACAGGAAATTATAGTATCAATGCTTTAAAAGGGACTATATGTATATTCTGAGTGTCTTTTCAACTCTGTCACAATCATTTTCTGATTTAAAATAAGAATGTAGGATGCTTTTTTTTTTCTTTTCTTTTTTTTTATTTTCCATTTCCTCGAGTTTGAAAAATGGAAGTTCAAGAAATTTGTCATATAACTAGTTTTGGGTATGGATTAATCTCAGGAGCATCCATATTTAAACAGACCATGGTTCAAATTACATCCTTGTGGAACCAATGAATGGATGAAGCTACTCTTCCTTAGTGATGCTTCCTTGTTCAAGAATGAAATAGCTATTGAAAGATATATTGCCGCATGGCTCTCAGTTGTGGGGCAAGTAGTTGGCTTGAGGATTCCCATGGAAATGTTGAAAGATGGCAATGGCAGTCAGGTCAGCATTTCAGCAGCCTTGAGTTAGTTTGGAGAGTGCTTTTAGTCCATGAAAGGCCAAATCTCAAAATTTGTATAGTGTTTCATTATAATCTGGTTTTGGAGAACTTTAAAATATTTGATGTTTTTAGAAGAAACATGCAATTTTAAGAAGTGTTTATTGAAAAAATGTTTTACTCGTTATTTTTGACAAGGATGACTTGTATATATTGAAGTTGGAGACTTAATCCCTCATTCCCGCAATTATTGTACTAAAAAGATGTCCATTCCATTATATATATTATTATTTCTTCAGAGTTCCAAGTCTCACTATTTATACAGGGAAGTATTTGTCTATTATTGCAAATTTAGGTGATAAAATGAATGTGTAAAGGAGATTGTAAACATCTCCCTACGATAGAAGATTTTTTAAAGTTAAATTACAAGGTTCTTGAAATTTATGTTAAAAGTTTAAAAACTTATTAAACATTACTATTATACATAATTTAAAATTTACAGTTTAATTTATAATTGTCTTGATTTTAATGCTATAATTAAATGCAAAATAGGGTTGAGTAAACTTTAAAATACATCATCATTCCAACCTGAAATGATATAATAATCAATTATGGTAAGTAAAATTTATGCCAAACTGAGCATAGCTCAATTTCCATATTACAAGGTCTATGGTTCAAATTCCCTTACCCACCTACCCCAAATGTAAAGATGGGTAAATTTGTAAGTGCTACTAATTTTGGATTGTGATATAGGTTATGAGTTGAATTGACCTAGCACTAATTAAAAAACACTACTAGGTACAAATCTAATACTTCGATGAAGTATGGTTACATCTTATATTGGATGAAAACTAGATAAACAATCATTGTATGAAGTGGATTACAAAGATTAAAAACTAAAAACTGCTGGTTTGCAAAAAGATAATAGATTAGATTAAGAATCATTCTTGATTTGAAGTAGAAACTGTTTTCCTGTCAAAGCAAACCAAAAATTCTGTATTACCCTCAGCGCCCTTCAATGGTGATTCAATCCAACCTTTGGTGCAGAATCCAAAATTCTCTACACCCTTTATGATCTTCTCAAGAACCTACATCCAAATTTCATCCTATCAATTAAAGCCAATAAGAAATACACAATTAAGGAAACTAATATCCATTCCATTCACAATTAATTCAAAGAACAAACACAATAGATGAAAATCGCTCTCTTTAACCATCTATATAAGGCTGTTATTTGTTATAATTTTTAAGAATCATGTTGTTAAAAATAAATAAATAAGTAACTTTGAAGACCAACTTTCTAATTTTGAAATTTAGTAGAGATTTCAAATGTTTCTACAATGTGAAAAATTGAAAACGGAAGGCATATTATAAGGATAATTTTCAGAAATGGAATCATTATCGACTTGTAAAATATGAAGAGGAAAAGGAAAAATGAATTACTGGAATGTGTTGAAGAGATTGAAGAAGGTAGATTTAGTGACTTAGTCCATACTTTAGTTTTATTAGTTCAATGGCAAATTCTTCTGAGGAATAAGTTTCCCACTTGTCAAAATCTAAAAGAACACAATTCCAAGTTTTCTTTTCTTGTCACTCTTATTAGTGTTAAGTTACTACAAAACTACCAAAGAAACCCAATAAACGACCAACCAACAAAAGACCAACAAAGAGCAAACTGAAAATGCTTCCACAATGCCCAAACTAAAAATCCTTGAAAGAATAAACTGAGAAATGATTTCGAACTCTTCCCTTCTCTTCCTAAGTCCAATTTCAACATGAGAAGCAACGAAACTTTAGCTTGGCTAATGTGTTTGAATCTGCCATGAGAAAAGACACTTGGATATTCCAACACTTGTTGGACATACATAAACACTTGTTATCACAATAGATATGTATTAAACACTAATCGTCCAAAGTGAATATGAATTCAACAATTGTTAGGATGTTCTTTCAGCATAACAAATAGACAAAATAGTTATAAAGGACAAAAATAATTGGAGAAGCGTTTTTATTTAACTGGAGAAGCGTTATAAAGGACAAAAATCATTAATTTTGAGACTGAAAGAATTTATTAAGCATGCATGCATGGAGACTTATTGCAGATTCTAGTTTGTGTCCAACATTCTAACACTTCTACTCAAATGGTAATTTTAAAATGTTCCTGAAAGGTTAATAATAATATTGTAACTTGTGAAAGAATAGGAGCAAAGGGAGAAATAAATGTTTACCTCCTGGTGAACTTGAGGATCTCTCACGATTCCCCCACCTCCTACCTGCAATGAACAATATCTTCAAATGCACTGTCAACATAAACTTATTACGTAGATTATCTATTTTATCACCCAGATTTGTCATAGTTTCATCTATGTCTACAAGATGCCTGGTTTCCATGGTTTTATCACAACATCTGAACTAAATGAAGTACAAGGTCTCACTTAGGAAATATATGAAGAAACAATATGGCACTTGTCAACAAATGGCCTTAGAAATTCGTTGTTCTATGCGAAAAACCAACCATATAGCAAAAATGACTAAAATGGACCTGATCATATTTTCTAGACAAACCTATTTAGACATTAACTATGATGATAACAAAATATCAGCTAATCCTATGAACTGCCACACTCAAGAACGAAAAGAACTCAGAGCCTGTCTTACTTGTGATCTGCGACATTCAAATTGAGGTTTCACCAAAGTAACTATTGTTGACGTTTCCTTCATCACATTGACCACAGCAGGCATAACCTGATACATAAACAAATAAGAGCATGCAAATAAATCCTTTTTATTAAGAAACATTTCATTGAAGAGCATGCAAATAAATGGAATAAGACAAAAGAACAAAAGTACTAAAAATGACCATTGCAAGACCTTACAGTTAAAAATCAAGCGCTAGTAACTAGATATTAAATTTATACTATGATAAACTATGGCTATAATAATATTTCTACCCGGACTTGCCAGACCAACTAATTAAAATAAGACAGCCAATAGATGGAGGTGCCAGTGCCTCAATACAATAAGATAAGTCAAGTCTACAGTCATTATTCATACTCTATTATTTTGTTCAAAGAAAAAGGTGTGTAAAGAAAGCTTGTTTATGTGCACCATTACTTAGCTATAGACATCTAATTCCCAAACTTCTTATTTCCTCCCTCACATTCCTAGACCTTTAGTCCCCAAATTTCAGATGTCAAGATTGGCCCCCTAACTGTTGTTGGTCACCTAAAACTCGAACTTCTGCCCCTTGTGTACTTGTGACTCATGTTTTTAAGAGCATATCAATCATTATCAAGACTGGAAAAGTACCAAATTCGTATGAGTTAATCCTTAAAACATGAGATCCCTTTTTGCACTTTCTCCTTTTGGGATCCTAGTTATGGAAATTGTCATTTACTTCTGCAGCTAAGCATGTTTTAGAGCAAAATACCCATTTACAGATATTCAGCTAAACAAGTTCTTTACATAGATGATAAAGTAAGGAAAAAAAATCCTGACAATTTTTTAAAAATAATAATAATGATAATTAAAAAAAGAAAAAAAGAAAAAACCCAACACCAACTAAAAACTGAAAATATTGCCTTGTTATCAAGTTAGATTGAACAAACTGTGAAACTGATGTGCAAAGTAACTGAAACCTTTACCAAAAGAATAGAGATGAAAGAAAGGTCCAGAGTCACAATATCAACTTTTTGAGGAAGTCCCGCAAGATATCTTAAGTTTGTCCTTTCAATCACACAAACACGTTCATCTCGACGAATCTTGTCGGCAACCTAAAAAGTCTGCAGATCAATGACCCATCACAATGGAACAGATGAAAGTGCAGGGGACATTATTTGATAGTTTCCCGCATCAATATTGAAGGTATCAAAAGTGAACAACGGTTTATCACTTCACTGGGTTACACAATAAACTTGTTACTAAATTTGATTAGTTGGATGGTATTTTGTTATCCCTTAAGCCTGGGCTTGGATTTAATATCTAGTCATCTCCCCCTCTTTTGAAGTACCTCTTCAATTCAATGGTTTCTTGTATTAGAAAGATAGACAAGTAAATAAAACCTTTATTCAAACTTCCCAGAAAAAATGAGGGGCAATACTATTTTTCTATTAGAGATATTTATTTGCGCACTCATCAACTTTCAACAATAATATCAAGTAGATAAAGAGCTATATGCGAAAGAAGTTTATAGATTTCACCTGCCCATATCCAACATCAACTCCATAAACAAATGAAGCCCCGTGCTGAAGCAAACAGTCAGTAAATCCTCCAGTGGACAACCCAGCATCAAGAGCAACTTTACCATCAACATCAACACCCAACTGTTCAATGGCAGCTTCCAACTTGAATCCTGCTCTGGATTTCATGAGAGAGAGAGAGAGAGAGAGAGAGAGAGAGAAAACATATATGTTAAATTAACTTTTGAAACTCTATCTAGTCTAATAGGGATGAAAAACCAATATATATCGGGAAAAAAACAGGTAGTTTTCAGCTAAGTTTTATCACCTACATACATATTTCGGAACTTCAGCTATTATCTCAACCTTAGCTTTATCGCCGACGGGTGTTCCAGCTTTACTGATTACTTTGCCATCTACCAATACTTTACCTACACAAAAATTCATCTATGAAACACAGAAAGGGAAAGAAATCGAAAAATGAAATGAAGCTCAACACATTATCAATTGCAATTAGGGTTACCTTGTAATATCCACGACTGTATGATTGTTCGGCTGTATTGCTGGTATCTTTCTACACATACCTCGTCCAATCTCTTCTTCTTTTTCCTAAAAAAGAATACAAAAGCAGCTTCATTCCCACTTACTAACATACATTTCAGAATTCGTAAACAGATTAAAACGAAAAAAATCCTTACAGGTTCAGTGACAGAATCTTTCCCGACTTGGCAACGGAAAAGGCTTTAGGAGAAGCCGATTGAATTGGAGAGGAAGATAGTGGCGATAAGAGGAAAATCCTTGCACAATTGTTCCGACTCAAGAAGCACTTCGACATGATGGGGCTCTGTTTTCTCACACGATTATGTAAATTTTACTTGCTACTCCACCAAAATTTCGGTCTCCTAAGCTTGCACAATTCTTATACCAAAATGCAACGGAAATTTACGTAGTGATGTTTCCTTCCACAAAAATGGCATAGAATTCTAAAGAAATTCTAGGTTAAATCATTTTTTTTTTTTACGATATATAAGGCTTAAGAATTGAACTTCTGACCTTGAAGGTGATTGTATAAGTTTTATGTTAGTTGAATTATGTTCATTTTAGTTTAGTATAGTTTTTTTTTAAATAAATTAGTTTGGTGTTTGAATGTTAAGTATACATATTATAGGTTATAGTTTATCGCATCCATGACCACCCTAGAGCATTATAAGTGGGACAATGAAATTTCTTCCAATATAATGTGGTTCGATGACAAATTGAGACTCAAGTTGGTAGGTATGTGATGTTCGAGTAGATTTAAAATATATAAATGAACGACACTATATCCAAATGAAAGAGATGTGGCTTCCTATGCTCGTAAACATCAAGCTCGACAAGTTGGCTTGAAGGCAATCCACCATGGGTGGTTTATTCTTTTTGGTTTGATTATCACTATAAACCCTACTTTCATTTCTAAGCACCTAACTTCAGTATGTAATATTGTTGTGGACTTATACAAATTTCTTGTTTAGATTGAAAGGAGGAGTAGAGGAGAAACCGAGGAAGGTAGGCTTGTGGACTTAGCCGATGATGTTTTTGGTAAGCCTAATCTTAAAACCTTATGAAATATACCAAGTTTGAGATTTATTTTGACAAGCTCATTAGAATGTAAAAAACTTAGAGGATTGTCACCATTTGAACCAAGGTGGAAGGATGCTATTAAGGATATTATTATTATTATTATTAGTATTAGTATTATTATGTTATTAATAATTAAAAGTAGAATTTGGAGTTTAATTGAGTTAGTGGATATGATGAGAGAGAGAGAGAGAAGAAAAAAAAAGAAAAGCAAGTAGGTGGAAGGCTAAGTATGAAAAGGGAATTTTCTTTTTCTTCATATCATTGTTGACTTCCATTCTCCTCCAAACTGAAACAAGTTCGTGGTTCTTCAGCTAGGCATCGAAAGGGAGAAGAAGGAGAAGATTTAGGTTGATTGAAATGGAATTTTGAAGAGAAATTGGTGAAATTTGAAGAGGGACTGAAGCTAGTCTGGAATTCGTGCAATCTAGACATATTGTAATGTTCAAAGGATAGCGAGCTGTAGAGATCGAATTTGGAGCTAAAAATTTGAGGTTAGGAAGTTAACTCGTTTCTTAATAACTTTTGTGAAGGATGTCTGAGCTAAATGTGAAGGAAAATAGGTGAAATTGTAGGAAGAATCGACTGGTTTGGCTTTTCGAGTAGTCTGGAGCAGGGTGGAGAAATTTTGAGTTATCGGTTGAACGAATAGGAGTTGTACCCTGAAATTTGGAGGTAAGCTAGTTAACTCAATTACCTACAAGTTTTTAAGAGGAAGTGAAATCTAATTCAGACTGGAATTACTATTTGTGGCAGCTGGAAGTGAAAACGGTATCCTTGAGGCTGACGGGTGAAGCTTGGACGAGACAAGTCTCGCTGGTAAGCATATAGCGACATTGCGGGTGTGAAACGAGAAAAGTCTCGCTAGTCTTGCTAGCTACATTTGTTTCACATATCTCGCTAGTCCCACTGGTCTCGCTAGTCTCGCTCATCTCACCAATCTCGATGGTCTCGCTTGTCATTTTAGCCTCACAAGTCTCGTTGGTCACGCAAGTCTCGCTGGTTTTGCTTGCTCTCGCTAGTAAGCTAAATTTCAATGCTAAAGATTTATTTGATATACATTGATGAGAATCTTAAGAAACCTAACCAAATGAATTAAATCATTTCAAGCCGAGAAGAGCTAGAAGAAGCTTATAATCCATTAAGAGGCCATGACAAGTAGTGAGTAACAAAATTCTATTTAAAATGATTTATTTTCTCAATATTTCTTGTATGCTCGATTTATTCTAAAAGTATGAGTTTTTCTAGCACGAGTTTGAGCTGAAAAACATGAGTTATTTAGTATGAGTTTGAGCATGATTTTACATGGCTTAAATGATTAAGCATGATATTACTTGGTGCTAAAGTTTATTACAAAACATGTTGTTTGATTAACACTTTAGAACTTTGAGGTTTTGTTTTACTTGTATTAACATTTTATTTATTATTAATATCAAAACATGCGTTATTTACAAAAGGACTATAGAAGTCCCTAATGCCGAAGGACATGAGAAGGCATATGGGCAACCTAAATATTAAAAATGATCCCCAATGCCGAAGGACATGGAAAAGGCATATGGGCAGCCTAAATATTGTATATGGGACCCGGTACTAAAGGAAGGACTTGAGAAGGTATGCAGGCAACCTAGGTTTTGATTCCTATGTGCACATAGAGGTATATTCGACGTTGGGTGTGTCGAGACTACTCCACCCCAACTAAGGTTGTTCTCGATGTTGAGTAGCATTGAGCTCCGCTCTGCCTCAACTAAGAAAATTTTTTCAGGCATATGCAAAACTTTATAGATTTCGATGATGAAATATTTACTGTCTTATTACTGTTTTTTAGCATGTTTTTGTTGGGTTTGAAGTTAAGCATAATTTTCTGAACTTGTCACTCACTGAGCAACCTAATTCATATTTGCCATTGTTTTTCTGTTTTCCAGGTAACGAGCGAAACCAGAGTGCTTAGCCTACACAAAAACTTGTATGGGTCTGCTACTAGTTTGTATACATTGTAAATATTTGTACATAAGACATGTGTTATACATATAGAGGTTTAAGGTATGGGAGCTTGTAATCATATGTTGCTTTTAAGCTGATGAATGAAAGTCTATACTTGTATGTTAGCTTATCTTAAGTTTTGAGATTGATGTTTGATTGAGAGTTATAAACTGTTTATTAGGTGCTTGGTATTGGTTTAAGGATTGTATAAGTTGATAGTAAATGTCGTAAAAGGGTCGATGTATGCTATCTTCACACATTTTCATAGGTTAAGATGGTAACTTGGGAAGGGGTGTGACAATCAGAATCATTAACTTTGTTTGTTCTCTTCTCTTGGTTTTCAATTTTGAGAAGTTTTGTTCTTATTCTAAAAAAGAAAACATAGATTTAGAGAGTTAAAAAAATGAAAATAACGTGACGAATATTGTGTAAAAACTAAAGACATACATGAGATCATTTACAACATCATTCACATAAATTATCGTGATAGTTGATGTATAAAAATTGATTAAGTAGATGATTATAGTGAAGTATTATGAGATGAACTAAATGATAACTTCAATCTTAATCTTTCATATAATTGTAAATAATATCACATACACCTTCTAATTCTTATGCACAATTTATTACACATCAACTTCTATCCTTTATTTTAATTGAAAATATACTTTTTGTAACAATTTCAAAGTGTGATTTTAATTCTCTAAATATAACTCATTCACTTACCATAAATCTTAAATGTAATCTTTTTTGTTTTTCATCTATCCTAAATTTAGTCATATTTTCTTTTCTTTTCTTTTCCTTTTTTTTTTTTTTTAAAAAATCGAATTTGGTTAAATAAAAATACTAATTTCCATTTAAGAAAAGACATTATTTATATATATTTCTAAAATTTATTAAGATAATAGAATTTCTTTTTTTTAGTCCTTGAGTTTTTTTTATTTGGTGCATCTAGTTTTGAGTTTTTAAAATGAATTTTTTTAGTCACCAAATTTTTTAGAATGGATTTAAAAGATCCTGCCACGCTAACAAACGGTTAAATCAAAATTTTGTGTCATATAGCCTGCTCGACTAAGATTTTATTTTTTTTGTTTTTTGAAAAAAAAATCAATAACAAACATTAAAACCAAACCATTTAGCCCTAAAATTATTAAACCGAAGTTAATCATTTTTCGTTAGCAAATTAAAATAAACAACCTAATAATAATAAAGTTAACAAACAATCAAATTAAACATAAGATAAACAATCACTAGATAACATAGACCTTTTATTTTAAAATAAAAATAAAAAATCTATTTATTTTATCCCAATTCACAACCAATCTCCTTTCTTCCACAGTGATTACAAAGCTCGCTCTAATGGAGTTCCACTCCCTATGCCTCTCTTCCTCCTCCCCATTTCTCCACAGTCATCGCACAGTCCGCAAACTCCCTTCTCAGAAACCAATCGCTCAATCCCCTTCTCTCATTCCCTTCACCAATTCAAAACCTCTCACCGTTTTCAATGGCGCCCATTTTTCCTCCATTAACAAAACCCCATTTCCAAGCCCCACCATTCCTTCAAACCCCCATTTTCTCTTCGCAAAAACCTCCCCATTTCACCAAGTCCCCAAAACCCATCTCCCTTTTGCCCTAACTCAGGTCCTCCTTCTCACCCCTTCCCCTAGCTTCGCCTTGGAAACCGACGTAGCTTCTCCTGATAAGATAAACTTGGAGTCCATTTTGGTTTCAATCGATGAATTTTTCAACAGATACCCTTTTTTTGTTGCTGGGTGTACTTTCATTTGGCTTGTTGTGATACCCTTGATTGACTACTTTTTTCTAAGAAAGTATAAGTTCATTTCTGCCATTGATGCATTTCGTAAAATCCGAGATGAACCAAATGCACAGCTCTTGGATATTAGAGATGAAAAGAGCTTGGCGTTTTTGGGGTCTCCTAATTTGAGGATTTTGAATAAGGATGTGGTGCAGGTTGTGTATTCAGAAGAGGATGAAGATGGGTTTGTGAAGAAGGTGAAGAACAGCTTTGGAGAGGGTGCTGATACTCTAGTCTTTGTCCTGGATAAGTAAGTTGTTTCCATATATTTCAATTGAAATGGGTTTGTGTGAGCTGTGGAATTTGGAGAGGCTTCAGTGATCTTCATGGTGTTGTGTTTTTCTCTGTTCAACTATGGGGAATTGTTGCTTAATCATTTAAGACTAATTTGATAACAATTTGAGTGCCTTTAATAACCATTTGGTTTTTAGTTTTTTTCTTTTTTTTTTTTTTAATTTAAAAATTGTGCTTGTTTTCTTACAACTTCTTTACTCAAAATAAAATCAAATTTTCACAAACTACTTTTTTTTAGTTTTCAATCCTTGGCTGCGGTTTCTAAAAAGTCAATAACAAAACAAAGAAATTGGACGGTAGAAGTAGTGTTTATAACCTACTTAGCTGAAGGCCTATTTATATACATGAAGGCCGACATGGGCCCAAGACCTTATAACTAAACTAGGAAAGGGAAAATTAAATAAGCTATAAAGGCTTTTAATACAATATTTCCTACATCAACTCCACCCGCCCAAGAAGAAACAAACTCGTCTCTAAGTTTGGTTATGTGAGTTCAAATTGATTCGGCAGTTGGTAATGGTATACGTCGGATATGTTGAATGTAGAGCTGATCTTCATGCTGGGTGGTAGACCGACTTTGAAAGAATTTGGTCCAAATTTTGCCAAGATGGGGAATGGACCGATCTTTTTGCTTGTTAATTTGGAATGTAGTCCAGTAGGTAGTCTTGTTTTCTTGAGGTGAAACATGACTTAGTTGCCAATGTTGAATTCTGCTGCTTTTTTGTGATTGTCTGCTTGCTGTTTGTAAGAATTGTTGGCTGCTTCTAGATGAGCTTGAACTTCTTCATGTATATTTTTGATTTGGTCTGCCATGATGTTTGCTTCAGCACTAAGATCAACAAAAATGGGTAAGTTAGCAAGATCTAATGTTAATCTAGGAGTATGAGTATAAACAATTTCAAAGGGGCACTTCCCTGTTGAGCGGTTGACCATGTTGTTGAAGGCAAATTCAGCTTGTGTTGGAGCTAGGTCCCATTGACGGGGGTTGTCTCCACTTAAGCACCTCAGAAGGTTGCTGAGAGTGCGGTTGGTCACCTCGGTTTGCCTATCTGTTTGTGGATGGCTTGTGGAACTAAAGAGAAGATTAGTGCTGAATTTTTTTTGTCGGATACTATACTTTTAGGGATGTCATGAAGTCTCACGATTTCCTTAAAAAATAAATTTGCAATATTTAGAGCATCATTGGTCTTTTTAAAAGCCAAAAAATGTGCCATTTTGCTAAATCTATCCACGACGACTAAAACGGAGTCGTAACCACGTTGGGTTTTAGGTAAACCAAGAATGAAATCCAAAGAAAGATCTTCCCCAATATTGTTTGGTATGGGGAGTGGGGAGTAAAGTCCTTGGTTTGAGCTAGAACCATTGGAGGTTTAACATATAAAACATCTTTTAACAAAATTTGCAACATCTTTTTTCAATTGTGGCTAATAAAGTTTAGAGGAGAGGAGAGCTAAAGTTTTGTCCCTCCCAAAGTGTCCTGCTAGCCCTCTCGCATGTGCTTCTTTCAAAAGTGACTCTAAGAGATGTGTGTGGTATGCAAAGAGTGTCATTTTTAAAAAGAAAGCCATAAAAAATATGAAAATTGTTGTTTGGAAGGTGATTTGAACAAGCATACCATATGTCCTTGAAATCCGGATCTGTAGGGTACAAATCAAGGATGTGATTAAAGGCTATGATTTCTCCTTTAAGTAAGGTTAGGAAAGTACCTTTACGGCTTAGAGCATCGGCTAGGTTAGGAAAGTACCTTTACGACTTAGAGCATCGGCTACTTTGTTTGTATTACTTGGAGTGTGTTTAATGACAAAGTCGAACCTTTGAAGGAATTGTATCCATCTAGCATGCATGCGGCTAATTGATTTCTGAGAATGCAAAAACTTTAGAGAAAAATGATCCGTGATTAAAATAAATTCTTTCCCAAGAAGATAATGTTCCCATTGTTTAAGAGCTCGAACTAGGGAGTAAAGCTCTTGTTCATAAGTGGATCATTTTTGCCTAGTGGTGCTTAGTTTTTCGCTAAAAAACTCAATGGGATGGTTATCTTGGCTAAGGACAGCTCCTATTCCCAAGCCCAATGCATCTACTATGACTTCAAAAGCTTTAAGAAATTTGGGAATCCGAGGTCTGGTGTTGTGCTTAAGGCCTTTTTAGATTTTGAAAACTGGTCATTTGCTCTTGGTCCAAGTGAAGGGTGTTTTGGCTTTTAAAAGTGCGGTTAAGGGACTTGCAATTGTACTGAAGTTTTTGATGAATTTTCTATAAAATGAGGCCAACCCTAAGAAGCTTTGGATTTCCTTGATGGATTTGGGTTGTGGCCAATCTTTGATGGTCTCTATTTTCATAGGATCTACGCTAACACCCTTGGAACTAATTAGGAATCCTAAAAAATAAAGTTGGTGTTGAAGAAAGGAACACTTCTTTTAAGTTAATGTATAATTCATTTTCTTGGAGCACTTGGAATATAGTATGGAGATGTTTCAAATGTGCTTCGTAGTTGGTGCTATAGATTAAGATATTATCAAAATATACAACTACAAATTTGTTCAAGTAAGGTAATAGGATTTGATTCATTAGTCTCATAAAGGTGCTTGGGGCGTTACTAACCATTCGAAAATTCCCTCATTGGTTTTAAAAGTTGTTTTCCATTCATCCCCTGGTCTTATTCTAATTTGATGGTAGCCACTTTTTAGATCTATCTTAGAAAAGATTGATGTCCCTCATAATTGATCTAATAAATCTGTTAATCGAGGGATAGGGAACCTACATTTGATTGTGATCTTATTAATTGCGCTACTATCAACACAAAGCTGCCAAGAGCCATCCTTTTCTGGGGCAAGCAAAGCTGGGACAGCGCATGGGCCTGATAGGTTTTATGTGCCCTTTTTCTAAAAGGTTTTGTATTTCATTGTGTAGTACTTCATATTCTTTAGAGCTCATATGATTGTGTGGTAAATTAGGCAAGGTGCTACCCAAAATCAAATCTATATGGTGTTGAATATCTCTTAGGGGAGGTAATGTTGTTGGTTCTTTTAAAAGAGAAGGGAAATCTTTAAGTATATTAGAGACATTTGGGTCCAAAGTTTCCTCATTTTGTGATTGAAAATGATCATTTTTAACAATAAAAGCCAAAAGAGATTTTTCTTTAGAGAATTGACGATCCTTACCCGAAGAGATGAGAAATAGTTGTTTTTGTGAAGAGGAGGATACCTTGCTTGTGGTAATTTGCTTACCAAGAGGAAGGAGGACCACCTTTTTTCTCGCCCATTATGAATAGCTCTTTTGTCGTATTGCCACGACCGACCCTAAAGAATATGGCACACATCCATTTCGAGGACATCACAAACAATTTGATCTTGATACATATTCCCAATGGACATGGCACCATACAAATTTCTTTGATAGCAGTTTTGCCCTTTTTTGCTATCCAATTTACCTTGTAGGGATTTGGATGCGGCTCAGCTTGAAGATTTAGGGTAGCTACCAGCTTCTTAGACACAATATTCTCAGGGCTGCCACTATCAATAATCACTTGGCAAACCTTTCCATTGATTGTACACCGAGTGTGAATAGGGCATGTCTTTGAGGGTGGCGGTCAATCTTAAGAGTGAGAAACACTTTTTGAAGGACACAAGAGAGATGATCGCCTTCATCCGGTTGTAGAAAAGCAAGGTCATCATCACCTTCCTCGAATAGGTCAGCTTCTTCATTGGTGTCTTCTTCTTGAATCGCCAAAGTCCTCCGTTGGGAGCATTCATTAGATAAATGGCCTTGTTGGCCACAAAGGAAGCACTTCCCAAGGGTAGGCCGATTGTAGGGATTCGAATTTCGCTTGTTGTTATCATCTTGGGACCTAACTGGAGCTTTGGAATCGTCTTTTTTGGGCCGTTGGCGGGAAGTAGATCCTTGGGGAGACTGTCTTGACTGTTCTGTTGGAGGTCTGCATTGTGTTTGCTGTCGATCCCAAGGTGGTCTCCTCTGATAAGTTCTTGGTTGCTGGCTTTCAGGATGGCATCGACCAAATAAGAAACCGGATGTAACTTAACAACTTCTTTGATATCATCACGAAGTCCCAAGATAAATCTTGAAACAAGCTGCTGTTCGGTTTCAAGGAGATTGTTTCTAGCTCCCAAACGATGGAAGTCCTCCGTTTAATCAAGAATTGATTGGTCCCCTTGTCTACAAAGTTGGTACTGATTGTACAAAAATTGTTGATAATTGAGAGGGAGGAATCTCTTCTTCAACAATAACTTTGGCCAAGATTTAATTGGAGATTTCCCATAGTACCTTCTATTAGTCTCTAGTTGTTCCCACCAAGTTGAAGCCCCCCGCTGAAATTTGAAAGCTACCAATTTAACTTTCTTATCTTCGGGGGTATTCGCATATTCAAAGAAGTTTTCCACTTTAGTGATCCAATCCAAGAAGGCCTTGACATCCATCCTTCAGTCAAAACTCGAGAGATCAACCTTCATACGATAATCTTGATGTTCTTGGAGATATTGCTTCCTGCCATGAGGAAATCCCATCTGTTCTTGGTTTAGAAATTGGAAATTTTCATCTTCATCAGAAGAATCCGAGTCTTGGATCATGAACCTAGGCATCAGAATGTCTTGTGAACGAGTTCTTGGCGGCCCAAATTGTCTTCTTGCTGGCGGATTGTGAATTTCCCAAGGGTTTTGAATCACACCACTACTTCGAATTGGATTCTTGAAGGGATCTTGAATTCTTTCTTGGGTTTTCCTCTCAATTTGCTCACTGTTTTGGCCGACTGCTTCAACCTGCACCCTTTCTTTGTTCTTTCGATTAACTTTTGCTTGAGTCCCTTGGGTTTCAACAGGGTTTTGACCGACCACTTGCTGTAGAAGTTGAGCCATCATCAACCACAGGTCTCCCATCTCATTGTTGATGTCGATCACTACTGTTTCTACTACAGCCAATCGGGTCTCCAAGGACTTGGTTGAAGAAGATGCTTCTGCATCCATGAAGAGACGATCCAAGAAGTCTTTGCGCGGGATCAAAGCACTATGATACCAACTGATGGAGAAGCTCCAAGAATATAAATTGGAAAAGCTCCAAGAATATAAACTAAGTTCTTTTATTAATGAATGAAGGGGGCAAAGGCCTATATATATACATGGAGGCTGACATGAGTCCAAGGCCTTATAACTAAACTAGGAAAGGGAAAATTAAATAAGCTATAAAGACTTTTAATACAATATTTCCTACATCATTTTCAAAAACCAAATGGTTATCAAATAGGGCCTTCATTTTTTGTTTTTGCTTTTTGAGAATTAAGCTTATAAAAACTACTTCCACCTATGAGTTTCTTTAAAGTCCAATCCAAATTTTGAGAACTAAAAAATAGCTTTCTAAAACTTGTTTTTGTCTTTGTAATTTGTCTATGACTTCAAATCCTTACCTATGAAAGATGAAAAGGACTGTAAAGAAATTGTGAAAAGACAAACCATCAAAAACCAAGTCTATATCAAACGGGGTCTAATCTTTTCAAGTTTTAGTATAATGTAAGCTTTTCAACCTCTTCTGATGTAACCAGCATTCCAGATGGTTATGCACTCTGTTTTACCTTTTTTTGCAATAAGAAAGAAACTTGGATTTTTATTTTTTGTTATATGATATAACAGCACACTTTAAAAGGAGTTAGTTTAGGATGGCTTTTGAATGTGAACTTTGGGTGGGATGGGTTTTGAGGATGGTGCTTTTGAGTGAAGTAGTTTTGCATAAGCGTAGTTGGAGGAAGAATGTGTCTCTAAAAGAATTTTGAAGTGCTTTTGAACCATTTTTCCGAATTTTCAACTCAACATCCTAAATTTTTTGAAAAGAGACTCTTATAACCATCAAGTCATGAGGAGCAACCTTTGATATTTGCTAGAAAGTTGGTAAAGAAACTTGGAAATTTTGGCATTCTGCTAAGCTTTCCTCAATTGAAGATGATTGATTTCGTTTGTTAAAGAAACTTGTATTTCTATTTATTTCAGTTCTCAAGCCAATTGTGCATATTACTTGCGATCATGTATTATCATGCCCTGAGTCATGCCTTATGGTTTTCATAGTTAGCCAATATTGCCTTAAACTTAACAGAAGGCTCCAAATTTCGTTGTTTCACTGTTTCAAATTTTACTCTCTTACCAATTATATGAATCCAATTTCATCATGTGTTGCGCTTTTAATGTCCAAGGTAGTTTTGATGGTAACTCCATGAAAGTGGCCGAGTTATTGGTCAAGAG
The DNA here is from genome assembly GCA_030954485.1 of Citrullus mucosospermus. Lineage (NCBI taxonomy): Eukaryota > Viridiplantae > Streptophyta > Magnoliopsida > Cucurbitales > Cucurbitaceae > Citrullus > Citrullus mucosospermus. The sequence goes on along the minus strand of CM062063.1, from coordinate 7,387,514 downwards.
TGGCTTCAAGGAGGCTTATGCAATCAAGGATGGTGTTAGGGGCAAAAAAGGGTGGTTGGTATGTGTCCTTCCACTTTCTACTTGATAAAAAGACTCATATTTTGTTGAAGGCTTAATCGTGATGCATTTTTATTTTAATTTTGATTTGTTTTCTTGTTCGATAATCATGGTACTATGTCGTTTTGTATCTATTCCTTCCTTTTCTTCTCAATGAAAGTTCGGTTATTCGTAAAATAATAACAATAAAAATAAAAGGAGCAAGAAGAGGGAAAAAAATAGCAAAACATCAAAATCCAAGGTCATCCTTGTCCTCATCCTCTTCTAAATCTATGTTTCATCTAAAGATTCTCCTTTATCATTCTCTTCATGATCTCGGATGTCCATTTCCTCTTAACCAAAATTTTCATGATCATTGCTTCTCTTTTAGGTGGTAAAGTCAAGTTGGTTTTCGGACTCAAGATCTTTGAGGCAATTGTATGTGAGTCTGTGACGTGTTCCTCTAGACATTTTTTATCTAGTTTGCTTTATGGCTTCTTTAGTACCACTGGCACACGCTGCATCTCCCATGTAAGATCACCATTGTCAAGAGCCAACTCATCATCTCTTGTTCATTTCCATCCCCCATCATCCCAACCAACCATTCTTTGTAGCGAGGAAATGACATTACTAGAATTCAAACACAGGCTTTGATACCATATTAAATCATCAATCAATTCAAAAGTTAAAAAGTTGATAGATTGCAATAAATTTTACTTTAACCACTGTACCTTTTTATCTTGACGTCTTGGCAGGATTTGGATAAACCAAGTGAGGGTGTGTTTGGTTTAATTTTTTAAGTGTTAAATTTTGAAAATAAGTCATTTTGAAAAGAAAAGAAAATTTAAGTATTTGGCAACTACTCTTTTGAAACACTTTCAAAATGTATTTCAAACAGATTTTATCAAAAGAGTTTAAATAAAAATGATCTTTTTTAAAGACACTTTTTTCTTTAATTGATCCAAACAGGTCCTTAACCACGAGACCTTTTTATCTTGGCATTGTAATTTCTAACTGAATTTCCATTATTGTTTTGGAGAGTTGCTGGTGTTCTCCCACAAGTCATACAATCACTTATGCTTGTTCCCTTTTTGGACAAGCCACTAGCAACTAAGTTTAATTTCATCATTATAGATCTCATCCTTCTAAATAAAATTTAGGGTATAAAATTAGGTACAGTATCCATATCTTCTTTTTTGCCCTTTTGTTGCTTTTGTTTGGTACTCTTTCATTTCTTCTCTTACACTAGTGGACACTTAAAAAAAATTTTTGATATACATTTTCACTTATTGTCTGGTAAATGTAACTTTTTATTCTTTTTCTTTTAACACTCTTGCACTTGAGCATGTTAACTTCCCATTAGACTCAAAAAGCAAATAAGTTACGATCAATTTAATCCCCCTGTATAACCCACGTTAGCAAGCATTTTTATGATTTTGTCATTAGGATCTTCTGATTTTCCTGTGCCCAACAAGGATGCCTTTTGTACTTTTCAAATTTACCTTTTTTTTTTTAATTTGAAATTATATAAAACTTAATCGACCAACATAAACTAATTGATTGTAGATCTCTATTCTGATTTATTGCCTGTGTTGACAGTAGGGCGAAAAGGTTCTTTAAACTCTTCGCTTACTTTTCTTTCCAAATCTTGACTTAGAGGAATTTAGAAAGCAGAGGTTAAGGCTATTTCCCAAAATTTGATAAAGATTTCAATTGATTATTTTCATCCTCTTTGCAGGCAATACAGGAAAGCTTGTTACCACCTTCTGTTCACATAAACAGAAGGAAAAAGGCTAAAGCTTCCCTAAAGTTGGGGACCAATGGAGTTGTTCAACAAAATGGAGACAATGAGGCTGTTTCATCTTTGAAATCCTCCAATGAAGAAATCCAAACGTCACGCCTCCACATCAATGCATCGTCGGCCACCGAGTCACAGTTGAAAACTCAGTCAAGGCCATCCTCTCCTTATCCAAACGTAAGTTCACTCTGCCGACTAATACATTTCAAAGTGTAAATTGTTTTAATTTGAGAAAAAAAGGTCTAAGCTCAGAATTCAAATACAAAAGCACATCACAATTTTTGTATGTTTGAAAACAATCCAAAGTCCTTTTAAATGCCCCCAAAGAAAACAATTTAGTTAGGTCCCGTATGGTAACCATTTGATTTTTGGTTTTTGAAAATTATGCTCTCTCAATTTCTTACCATGGTTTTATCTTTCTTAAATAATAAAGTTGAATTCTTAGCCAAATTCCAAAAACAAAATTTTAAAGCTACGGCCTCCGTTTGGTAACAATTTGGTTTTTCAAAATTAAGCCTATAAAAACTCTTTCCACCTCTAAATTTCTTGCTTTGTTTATTTTATATTGGCTAATAACTCAACTCTTTACTTAAGAAAGATGTAAGACATTATACAAAAATTGAGAGGAAATAGGCCAAAATTTCAAAAGCCAAATGGTTACTAAATGAGACTTGCTTTTTTCAGTTTTCAAAACTTGGCTTAGTCTTTAAAAACATCGGTAGAAATTAGACTACAAAGCAAAAAATTTAGAGGTGGAAGGAGCATTTTCAAAAACCAAATATTTACTAAGTGCAGCCTTAGTGATTTTCCCTGAATTGCTTGTACCTAGTGTTTCATCAAAATTATCTGAAAATCACTCAGCTAATAGAGAATGCAGCTTTCATTACTTATTAGAAACAAAATTAAATTTAACTCAGTAAATGTTGAAACTCTCTTATGCTCTTTTGTATTTACTTTGATTGTGGATTTTCTGTGCATGTGGTTTACAAACTGACTCAATTTTCTTGAACACTGATAAATGGCAGTACCCAGATTTGAAACCACCATCTTCTCCAACTCCTTCAAAGCCAGTGAAATGAAAGACTCACAAGTTTTCATCTGACCATCTTGTTCTGCATAGAGAAGTTTACTACAATATTATCAAGAGGCTGCTATTTGTTTCCATGTGGTGGTTGTAAACTCCAATTTTGTGGTAACTAGCTGTATATAATATATAATTTAGTCTTTTTGCTTCTCAAATAGTTGGTGAAGGTAAAGATTTAAGCAAATGAAGACATGTCAATATTCCACAATGAATAATTACAACAGGGAAATGGAAGGGATATTTATACATGAATCATAAGGCTAAATGACCTTAGAATATAGATTAAAAAAAAAATAATACAATTATTCTAACAAAGAATATACACCCACAAATCCGATCTAGAATCACCTAACCCAACCCCACCATCTATTTGCTACCTGATGATGATCCATTGAAAGAACTTCAAAAAAACCGGGTTGAATATCTCTAAAATGGAGAGAAACTATTGTATTGTGAATCGAGAATGATGGGGGTGGTTTTGGGCTAAAGGGTAAAATCAATGTATCAAATAAGAAGTTACATCTATTGGGTTAAGAAGTTACATCAGAAGATGAAATGAGCCTAAGGAAAAGGGCTAACTTGGCCCAAAGTCAAACGGACATGGTCAGCCTCGGCCATATCATGTATCCCAGACATGAAACAAACTCACATGGACCTAGATGGAAAGGTTGGCTTGGGCCAAAGCCAAATCAGCCTGCTCGGCCAATGCCGAGTCCACTAAATCATGCCTTTTTTTTTTTTTTAGAATGTAGCCCTAGAAAAAAAAGATAATATTCAGAGATCTAGAGGAGAATCCTAGTGAAAGAGGGATTCAGTCAATCTTGCCTTTTTGTGGTAAGTAATAACCAATGTTTATGGACCATTCAAATCTATTTTCTACCGCTTGGGACAAACTAGCAAACTCGTTGATTGAATCGAAGAACTCCATCATGCAGCAATTAATTCCGTATTCCATGGCATATATACTTCTCTTTTATTGTTTTACTATGTTAGTATTCGTGTGCCAAAATGGAATTTTTTTTTAAAATAATGGTTTTTTAAAAAAGAATTCGAAAAATAGGGTGGGGGAGAAAGAATTTGGAAAAATAGGGTGGGGGAGAAAGAATTTTGAAGAATAGGGTTGTGAAATCGTGGACCCGGTCCACGATTTCACAAAATCGTGGACCGGGTCCACGATTTCCAGGGTATCGCTGACACCGGCAGTCTGCATGCCTCTGCATGCAGAGGCATGCATTGACCGAACTCGTGGACGGGGTCCACGATTTCGGTAATCGTGGACCGGGTCCACGAGTTCCTCACTTTAAAATCCGACCGGCAGCCTCCCATTTCCACCTCCTTCCTCTCATTTCCACCTCCACCATCTTCATTTCTCTCTTTTCATTCTTCATTTCTCTCCTCATATCTCTCCTTTCACTCTTCATTTCTTTCCTCCTTTCTCTCCTTTCTCTTATTTCAGTTCTCGTTTGTCATTGTCGCTGTCAATTTTCTTCTTCTTTTCGTTCCGCCGCCGCCGCCGCCGCCGCCTCCACTGCCGCCGCCGCCAGTACCACCGTTGCTACCGCCGCCGCCGCCATATACGTATGCATATACATTTTCCTTTCTAATTATCTTATAAATATGCAATAGTTATATACGTTTTGTTTTGCATGAATGAATAAATTTGTATATGTATACGTTTTGTTTTGCATGAATGAACAAATTTAAATATGTATACCCTATTTTTCGAATTTTTTTTTTAGAATAACATTATTCTTTAAAATACCCCTTTTGCATGCATGAATAAATTTAAAAAATTAAGGTTTTAGTATTGATTATTATTCGGCGTTTATTGTTATAAGAATAATTATTGGTAAATAATATGGTGGTGTTCCAGAGCAACCCGATGACCAGGAACCTCCCATATTACAACCAGACATTGCATCCGGTTCTGGCCATCAACAGGAATATTATGGACACCATGAATTTCCATCTGTCGTCACCCAACAGGATATCGACGATGTAATCCACCAGCAACAACAAATTGAAGTGCCTGTGCCTCGTCGTGGACAACGTGCGCGAAGAAGACCACCATGTGGCACTTGATTTGTATTTTAAATTTTCTGATTTGTATTAACTTTTTATCTTTAACTAAATGAATTAATGATTTTCCATTACATTTTTAAAAATTAAGAATCAATGAAACTAAACAATAATTGATGAACACAAGTAATAAGCAAAATTTCATTTAAGTGGGTAATTAATTAATTAACTTATTTATCATGGGAAAAAAACCGGACGTTTTTGGACGTATCATGAGAAAAGAACGGGGGTAAGAAGTCTTTTTGATCAAAACTCGAACCATAAATACTATCTGAAATAGTGAAGGGTGCTTGATAATATTCCATTCCTTGAAAGCCTGTGAATACTAGAGCTGAAACGGTAGCTACTAAAGCGTAAACTGCTCGTTCCTCCTTCCCCGCGATTGTAGCATGATAATTTTGGCATAAATCGTGGACCCGGTCCACGAGTATGGGCGAACTCGTGGACCCGGTCCACGATTTCGGCCGAAATCGTGGACCCGGTCCACGATTTCGGCCGAAATCGTGGACCCGGTCCACGAGTTTGGTCAACACTCGTGGACCAAAAAAATTGACTGAAATCGTGTACCCGGTACACGATTTCACCACCCCAATTTACAAATTATTTTCTAAACCACCCTACTTTTGTCATTAGTTTCTAAAGCACCCTATTTTTCGAATTTTTTTTAAAAATAACATTATTGTTTAAAATAACCCGCCAAAATGAGAGGAAAAAGAAAAAAAGAGTTGCATAAATGAATCTCTTCGTTGTAGACTTGCTTCTCTGTGGAAATCAGCTTCATAATCTGCACAAATAGAAGATTTTCAATCACCACAAATAGAAAGCAAATTCATAATGCAGCCAAAAAATGAAAAAAGAGCCTAAGAATCTCACTCAACTAAGTATTGGGTTAAGTTTTTTTTTCATTAACAATATGTGGCGTGGATGAATCAAATTTCTAACTTCGAGGATAATACAAGTACTATACTCATACCGGTGGGTTAGCAAATTCAATTTTTACAAGTTTAAAACTGGAAAATAGTCAGATAGGTTCAATTTAGATAAATTTATCCGATTTTGATGGCCACCGTATTAGCATTCTTCAGAAGAGAGATTTTGAACTACACAATGGATGTTTAAAAGTGCTTTAAACTTTTTATACAACCAATGCTCCATTCAAAAGTCACCACAAGTTCAATATTAAGTTCCAATTCTACTAAGATTGAGAGAAAAAAAAAATTAAAGAGAATGAGTATTATATTAGGACATGTTTTGAACTACCTTTAACAATGGCAAAAGTTTAAGGGCTAAAACTAAAAGCATACCATATCCCAAACGTTCCCTTCATTGTAACAAAATACAACAATAATCTTCTATATTTAATAGTTATCATGGTTCTCATCACTTCAATGATCTTCTGCTCTATCATGTGAGTGCGATGATTTCCAAAGTACACGATTGATTACACATAGACAATCAATCACAATTTCAGCCAACTAAATTAGACAAACAATGAAGAATATAAACCCAGATTTTCAATGACTAAGAGAGCATACTAATATGTTCTACGCCGGTTTATCTGCTCTTGATGAATATGAGCCTCCTGAAACTCCAATAAGGCATATCAGAAAATCACAACAAAAAGATATATATTAAGAGAAGCAATCTACAAGAATAAAAAGTGAAATAGAGAGAGAAAAGAAGTGGAATTCTATCTAATCCATGAAACGGTCTATCGTTCCTTCTTGAAACTGATAAGAAATTTACAAGTCATATAGCTCCTAATGAGTCTATCAATAGGTCTCTTATTATCAATGTTGACGCTCTTGGACAGGAAAGCTTGGAATCAAGTCTAGGCATTCTTGATATTTTTCATCTTTGCAAAGCATGTCTACGACTATGGCGCAAGTGTTGTCATTTGACGACACATCATTCTGAACCATCTTATGAAGAAGTTGAACCACCTCCTCTGATTTATTACTCTCGCAAAAACAACGCATAAGGGTATTATATGTAATTATGTCGGGAGTACAGACATTTTCTTCCATCTTTTAAAACAAAATATTTGCCTTATCTACTTGTCCCTTTTTACAAAACCCATGGATCATAATGGTATAAGTCACAACATTTGGTTGATGCCCTTCTTGGGACAGTTTTCCGAAAAGCTCCCAGGCAGTATCAAGTTTTCCTGGTTTACACGGGCCATCAATTAGACCATTAAAGATTTTAATATCCAATTTCAAGTTGCATGATCTTAGCTCTTTAAAAAGTTCCATCGCTTCAAATAAACAACCATTCTTACACAACCCATCTAAGGAAATAAGATATATACATGAATCTGCGGGAATACCATAAGCTTCCATAACACCAAGTAGCTTCTTTGCATCACCAACCTTGCCTGCCTGAAAAAGCCCCGATAACAAGGCACCATATGTTTTCACACCTGGCCTCTCTCCCTCTAGAAGCATTTCATTGTAAATCTTCATTGCTTCTTCCACCTTCCTAGTTTTACAATACCCATTGATTAGCACATTGTAACTAATCACATCAGGTTCACATCCCTTACTTAGCATACTAACAAAGAGTTCCCTCGCACTATTCAAGTCACCAACCAAACAAAACCCCTCTGAAGTATAAGTAAATGAATCTAGAACATTGCCTGTCTGAATCACCGCCTTTAGGAACTCCTGAGCCTTGATAACCTTTCCTTCCTAGCAAAGGATATCAATTAACAAACTAAATGTAACCATATCTGGTCGAACACCTTGATCCACCATCTCATTTAACGAATGTTTAGCCTCCTTCCAGTTTCCACCCACCCTAGGAAAATCCATGAATCAAAGAGGTATAATTAACCACATTAGGCATACAACCTAACTTTTGCATTCTCATAAACAACCTTGTGGCTTCACTACCTATGTTCCATACACAAGCCCTTAATCAAGGTCGTATATGTCACTATATTAGGAATATAACCTCTCCTTAAAATTGCTGCCATGGTCGCAAGACCTTCGCTGACTTGATTCACATTGAGCATGAAGTAATCAGGCAAAAGTTTAGCTAGGCGCATTTTATTATAGAGAGAAAATACTTGAGAGTACTGCTTAATCTTAGTAAGTTCACCAAGTAAATGATGTGTGAAGATATAGGAGGGGTAGGATTTGAACGCATCATTAGGTGAAAGAAATGTAATGCTTCAGTTGCAGTAATGTTACCTGTTCTTCAATTATGTAAGAAGGTGGGAAGCCGATGTTGAAAGGAAATTGGTGAATTGAAGTTTTTTGGTGATGGAAGGGGTTGGGGCGCGCATTTCCCATTAGGATGATTTGATGATGGAAGTGTTGGAGAGGACTGAGTAAATAGAGAGGAGAAGCGGTTAGGTTTGGAAGAAATTGAAAGAATGGAAGAAGCGGAAGCCACAATCTTGGTGGCCATGTTTAATTTGATGGTTATAGTAAGATATGTGTATAGCACATGTTGCATTATTTTTAGAGTTGTTATATTGTCTAGCTGAAAAAGAGGGAAGAAAAGGACGTTTTTTTTCTTTTTTCTTTTTTTCTTTTTTTAAAATAATGTTATTTTAATAAATAATTACAAAAGGAGGGTTCGGTTAAAAATATTGACAAAAACAGGGTAATGAAAACATGGACGACGTCCATAATTTCCACATGAAATGCAAATTATGGATCGGATCCACGATTTACCCACATCTCGAACGAAGTTGCCAAGTGTCAAAGGTTTTCTTCTTTCTTTTTTTCTTTTTTCTCTTCTTCGTGACTCCCTCTCTATCCCTTTTTTCCTTTTTTTTCCTCTTTTCTCTTCTTCTCCACCTTTTCCTTCTTTGACTCTTCTCTTTTTTTTCTTTTCTTCTTCTTCTCCTGCATCTTCTTCTTCTCATACTTCTTCTCTAGCTTTTTCTTCTTCTCCACACAAAGAGTCCAAACCCCGACATGACCAACTTCGAAAAGCGAGAGCGAGAGAGATAAGACTGATTGTGAGTGAGGAAAGGAAGTGAGACGAGCGAGAGTGAGAGAGAGCGTGAGAGATAAAACTGATTGGGAGTGAGGAAAGGAAGCGAGACGAACAAAAGTGCGAGAGATAAGACTGATTGTGAGTGAGGAAAGGAAGCGAGACGAGCGAGAGTGAGAGCGAGAGAGATAAGACTGATTTGTGAGTGAGCAAAAGAAGCGAGACGAGCGAGAGAGAGATAATACTAATTGTGAGGGAGGAAAGGAAGCGAGACAAGCGAGAGTGAGAGAGAGAGCGAGCGGTATAAGATTGATTGTGAGTGAGGAAATGAAGTGAGATGAGCGAGAGCGAGAGCGAGAATGAGAGTGAGAGAGTGAGAGATAAGAGTGATTGTGAGTGAGGAAAGGAAGCGAGAGGAGAGCGAGAGAGATAAGCCTGATTGTGAGTGAGGGAAGTAAGCGAGACGAGCGAGAGCAAGAGCATGGCAGCATGGCGGTTGTGGCAGGGTTGGCCGAGACATGTGAGCAAAATTGTGGACTAAGTTCACGATTTGCATGCCATGTGGGCTAATTTTATGAAATATGGATCCCGATTTTCCCACCTATTTTTTAAAATACTCTTACCTCTACCCTATTTTTGTCATTATTTATTAAAACAACCTTATTATTAAAAAAATTCCACTAACATTTTCTATCCAAAAACTATGAAAATTATAATAAATATCAAACTATTTACAAATATAACAAAATTTTAATTTCTATTTGTTATAGACCGCGATAGATACATATAGAAAATAAACTTTTGTTATATTTATAATTATTTTCAATAATTTTTCTATTTTTAAAAATATCCAAAAAAAAAAAACTATCGGTATGATTATTTTTGAATTCTTTTTTAAAGTTTTTTGACATTTTTGAAATTTAAAAAAATTTAGGGTGTTGTTGACACAAAAATGCAAGTTGAGGGGCAGCCTTTTTATTTTTTATATTGTTAGTTATTATTATTATTTTAATAATTTTACCCTTATTTAAGAAACAGTCGAGGGACCGCGGAAGCCTTACCTTTCCAGTTTGTTCATCGTTTCCAGATTATCAGTTCTCTTCTCAGGTCGCTCTCTAGTTTCGTCGGCTTCCCAGGTACTCTCCATCTTCTTGTATCCCTGTCTATGAGTTATTGTTGAACTTCGTTAGGTTTCCGAGAGAGAGTCAGAGAAACGAGATGGACCTAATGTCTTGGTGTTTTTGTTGCGGTAAATGGGAACTTTATTTTTGGTGTGAGTATTTTCTTTTGGCTTGTTTCTTTGCTCTTAATTTCTGGTTCAGAATTCAGGGCTTTGTGATTGTTTACCAGATTTATGTTAGGGGTTCGTATTTGGATTAGAACAACATATCGTTGCTCGATAATCTTGTGGTTTATAGGTTTGGAGTTTGGCGTATTAGGTTTTTTCCTCTTCTGATTTTCCTCTGTTTTTTTTTTTCTTTTTTTTTTTTTTTTTCCATTTTAGCAATTGGAATCCTTTGCTCTTTTTGTAATTTTTATATTTATATTGTCTTGTCTTCTTGGATCCCTTCTCTGTCGTTCTTGGCTTTTGTTTCCTCTAGAATAAAGCCTTCTTTCATCATGTGTGAACATTTGTCAACTGTCTCTACTGTAAAAATAATAGCATCTAAATTTTGTCTTCCTATGAAAGAAGTTGACTAGGAAACATCAATGGTGAAAAAAAAAAGTACTTTTCTTAACCTTTCCATTAAGATATAAACTGAAATTTTGTGAAGAGGAAAAGAAAGGCTCAACATCAAACAGCGCCTTTCTTTTGGAATCCAGACAAATGCTAGTCTCGTCAGTTCTTCTATTAACATTCCCTTTTCCGGAAAAACTCTTGAAACACTTGAAGTAACCTCTTTGTAATTTTTATTTTTTTTGGGCTAAAAGGACTTTTGATTCCTTAATTTTCCAGAAACACAGGCGTTCTTTTGCAATCAATGTTTGCAATAAAAAAAATTCCTCTTACTTTCCTTGCAAATCTCCTTTTAACTTATTGTAAGTGTAGTTTTTTAAAAAGCTTGAAGTGCACTACAATAAAAAAAGAAAAAAAAGAAGAAACAAAGAAAAACAAAAGGAAAAAGAAAAAGGAAAAAAGGCTCGAGGCTCACTATTGTTTAATGGTCCTGTAGGCTCACTATTGCGCAAGGAAAAAAAGTCATGGGTTTTATAGGGTTTTGTTTTTGTGATTATATTAAAAAAATAATAAAAATAATAAATGGGTGGCCTGAGCTTTAATTTGATTAACGGGAGAGACCTCACTTTAAGCAATTAGAAAATTGCATGTTCGAGCGTGTCCCATGGGTGTATGGGAAGTATTCAAATTTTCTTTTCTAAAAAAATTGAAGACAGACAAACAATTTTGTTTGACATGTGTTTGACACATGTTCGAGGATGGCCATTTCAAACATGTTTGACACCAATTCAACTTATCCGTGCTTCCCTATCAAAGAAGCTAATGTTGTGCTTAGTGACGTTCATGTCTCAAGGGGTTTTTGAAAGCACTTGCCAAGGAGTAGTCAATTCCCATTATATTTGGTGATGGATTTGCATGACTGCACCCTTGATTTGTATTGAAGACTCTTCATTTGATTTTTGCATCTCTCTTTTACTTCTTGTGATAAGAAAGTTTCAAAAAGGAATACACTTTGTTACAATTTTGACTCTCATTATGTTCATGTGAGTAGATCATGAAACAAGATTCAAATATGGAAGCAAATTCTTCTTTGCTTGAATGTGAAAAGGAAGTAGGTATATCTGATGTAGAAAGTTGAGGGGAATGTAGAAGAGTTCTCAACTGAACACGAAGGTAAGAGGAAAGAAGCAATTTCTTCGGTAGTTCGAGAAGATAGCATAATGAAAGAAGATTTCCCTGTAGAACAAGTAGATGACATGAAAGAAGCCGTAACTGAAGTTAGGAACATTGTTGAAGTTGGGAAGTTTGATGAAAAGTGCATTGAAGAAGGGTTGCGTAAAAAGAAAATTGTAGAAGTTTTAAAGATGAAAAATAAAATTATAAAGAAATCCTCAGCAAGTAGTGTGTTGAAGAAAAAAGAAGGCACAGGTTGAACAGGAAGACGACAAAAGGATTAAAAGGTTCTTGTAGCTCAAGAAGAAGAGGCACAAGTTGAACAGGAAGATGATGAAAAGGAAAAAGAGGTTCCTATAGCTCAAGAAGTGGAAGAAACACTTGAACCTCAAAATCCCACTGAAAATTCCAAATCAGAGTCAAAGATTCCTATAGATCAAGAAGTGGAAGAAACAACTAAACCTCAGAATCCCATTGAAAATTCCAAACCAGAGTCGAAGGCAAAGAAGAATAACAAAGCTTTGAAGGTAAAAAGGAAAATTGTGAAGAAATCTTCGGCCAATAGTCAAAAGAAGACTAACAAGCTTCAGAGTAGTCCATAGTGCAAGTCAGAAAGAAAGTGGAGAATAGTAAGAGTTTGTTGCAGGAAAAGGGAAAGGTAGTGAAACGAAGGTAAAAGATACGGAGAAGCCTAACCGAAAGGAAAATGTTACAAAAAGTATCTTAAAAGAGGAGCATATCGAAAAGGGAGAAGAGACTTCTAGTAGTCATAAACACAATTCTGAGTTTAAAAATAGCATAAAAGAAGGGAAGATCATGGAGAAGGTTGGTTCTTCAGATAAGAGCACAAAGAATCAGAAAAAGAAAGAAGAGGATAGAGAGAAAAAGAGTCAAAGAGAAAATAAACATAAAGAAAATCTTGGAGGACTGATTTTCATGTGCAGCGCAAAAACGAAGCCAGATTGTTTTAACTACAATGTAATGGGTGTTTCTGCTGGCAAAAAGGATGTTGTCTTGGCAATCAAACCTGGGTTGAAGCTCTTTCTGTACGATTTTGATCTCAGGCTTCTGTATGGGATTTATAAAGCATCCTCTTCCGGTGGCATGAAACTTGAGCCAAAGGCTTTTAATGGGCTTTCCCTGCTTAGGTTCAAGTTTTGTTAGTTATTATAAACTACTCCGAAGGCTATTCTTTTCATCTACTAAGGATATTGTCTCAATTCAAAAGTTGAAATTTCAGGTGCAGTTCAATATTTACAAGGTATGTTTTCCACTATCTGAAAGTATTTTCAAGAAGGCTATCCAAGAGAACTATTATGAGAAGCACAAGTTCAAAGCTGAACTCACTGTTAAACAGGTGGATGTGTCGGGTTTCTTCTACTAGCTTTGACTTTTCAATAGGAGTCTTAATTCTTCTTGCCTGTGATGACATTCTAGGATTTCATTTTTCAGGTTAGGAAGCTCTCAGATCTTTTTCGACCAATGGGACTCCACTCGAGTTTTGCTCCTGTTCGGGCTCATGTGGAGGTACCAATTAGGAATAGAAATGTTCATGGGGAAGCTAAAGACATTCGGGTTAGGAACTCTAAGTCCAAGGGTGATGCCAAGAAATACCATTTGTCATCTCATGGATGGGATCAACATCAAGAAGAGGCACCTAGACATAGAGAGGAAGTTCCTTGTGATTTATACCTTATTGAAAAGGACTATCGAACATATGGTCTCCGATCAGAGAGGAGAAATATAGATCTTGTGTCTCGGCCTTCTTTAGAAACATACTGCGGAGATCATAATAGGGACTATCAATTGAGACATCTAAAGCCCAAATATAGTGACGATGTCTTTACACACGCACAGAGAGAATTAGTTTGCGCGGATCATGTATACTTTAATGGGAAAAATTATCCAGTTTACAGTATTGATTTTAGACATCAAATATCACCTCCTGGAGCAATATTTGCTAGTGGGTTAGAACGCAATACATATGATTCGATTTACACTCGTCAATGTGGCCTTCCTTCAATTGATCCCTATCTCTTTCCTTCAAGGAGGGACGAAGCAGCCCCTCCAACTTATGCAAGAAGTTATGTTGTTGATACTGAACCCATGAGACATGCTGCTGGAGCTCTATTGCATTACACTCAAGCGCATCACAAAGAAGTGGAAAATAATACAATGTCGGTTTCATCGTGGTACTCATTTGCTGGTCCATCTTTCTCATATTGCTAACCGTAATTTTCATTTTCAAGCTTTGTCGGGAATTTCATATAGCACAGGAACTTTCATTCGGTATGAAATTATTGAGTTTCAAACTCATTGTGCTATTGGAGTTCATCTTACCTTTTTAGTAGTGATGGGAAAGTAGGTTTCTCCTGTCGTTTTGGATCGTGTTTGTGAGTGCTTACTTGGAAGATTGCTCTATGAACTGACAATCTTTATCATTGTTGCACTTATTTTAGATGTGTTTTTAAGTGAAGACAGAATTTGAGGATGATCACAATTTGATTTGATGAAAATCTTGTGTAGGTTTAAGAATGCTAATATAGACTATGTTATTCATTTGGCACAATTGTTTTTAATGAGTTTAGTTTCTGTAACACCCAACCGTTCTGTAAAGTTGGCAGGTTTCCATGTTTCTTAGACAAGTAATTGTTCGTCAAGTTCAAATTCTATTTTGATCTTAATCCTTGAACTTTGATAGTTCAAGATGTTAGATTTTGTCCCTAATCGTTTAAAAATTGTCTATTTTGAGATTATGTTAAATTATTAACAAATTGATGATTTTAAGATGGATATCATCTATGTGGTTGATGTAAATTGTGGGTTATGCATTGTTGGCTGTCTGAGGTAGTTTCTTTCACTCCTTAAGGTAGTTTCTTTCCCTCCTTATTGTCAGTAGACTGAAGTCCTTGCCCCTCCCACTACCATCTGCTTTTTCACCTTCACCTTGATTGCTTTGCACTCGAGTTGACACACTTGCTTTAGTCGTTTCCATCTAGCTGTTGTTGTGTAATGTGTGGCAGATCTAGTTGCTGTTGGTAATTTGTGGCAAATCTAGCGGCCAAAATGTCATTTTCATAATTTTATTCAAGAGTTCAGTTTAATGAACCCGATGTCATTTTCTTGCTCGAAACCTTTGGCATTAGAATTCAATCACAAAAATGGAGTATTCCCCTCGTTAAATAGCTCCAGTTTCGCTCTTGGGTTCTATGTCAGTGTTGATGACAATGCAATCGCCCTTGAATCACTCACATTTTCAGACCAATAGTGTTTTGGACGACGAACAGAGATTTTCTGGTCAATGACTATCCTTTACTTGTTCAATTTGGTAGGCCAAGATGGCCAAAACAAGGTTTCAATGTCGTAGTTAGATACTGGGAATTTGGTTTGGAAGAGCAAAAGTGGAATTTTTGTTTGGCAGAGTTTCCAAACTGGTAAGTTCTTGAAAGATTATGTGCCTTTTAATTTTAGTCTTTGGTGTTAAACATCTAGCCGTAGATTTGATTGAAAACAAATAACCTGCTTATTTGGAATCACGACTACCTAGATGCCCAATTCATCCCAAGATAGTGGCCACACTATAGATGTTTTAATAACTTAAAAGAATTTTAACACCAAAGACGAAAATGGACGCTTCTAAAAGTTCAAAGGCTAAAACAAAAATTTTGGAAGTTACTAAAATAGAGTTATAATTGGGATAGTTGCAAATATAATGATTAGGCTTAAAGGACTAGCCCATATAGCACATTGTCAAAGAATTTGTAGATTATATAGCTAAACATAGAATTTTGTTTAACCCCTAGAAATAGGGTGATGTATATAGGATCATTGGATTGCATTCTTATTTATCTAAGTTTGAGTTATCCATATAGATATGTGTTTAACTTCTTAATCTCCTAAAGTTGATTCTTTGAGGGAGTTGGATAAGTTGGATCCGATTCATGTGGTTAAGTGTCAAATTAGGGTAGATTGTAGGTGCAAGCCAATCTCAAATGACTTAACTCCTCTTAGCTTGAAAGAGCAAATATGCAAGTAAATTTGGGTCACATGCCAGGTTGAGTCTGGGTCTAGTTGAGCAAAGCAGTTGTGGGCACATAATTGGCACAATGTCCATTATATAGGTTGAAACATATCCGTGAGTGTCCCGGCCAACTTACGTGCATCTCGACTAGGTTGAAACTTTCATTTGCATCCTATTTTTCTCTTATATCTTTTTACACCATCTTTCCCCTACTTTTCTCTTATTGTTTTTTTAACCCAATACTTGGATTCTTTCTTTTTAAAGCATTCCACAACTCAAATTTGGTTACCATTAGTTGCAAATTTAGAGGTCTTCCTTTATTTAAAACAGACTACTTGTACTCTATTTCCGTGAGATTCGATATTTTGACTTGTCCATTTTACATTACTTGCTGCCGATGTATACTTGCACCTAATGATTGTTTGCTTCGTTGCCCAACAATAGGATAATAAAAAACTCTTAGTAAAGAGTAATTTGTAGCTTACTAGACTACACTTCATAAGACGTCTATACTTATGTGAGGTCTACGGTTCATTAGATAACATGATGTGCGTACTGTTTTTGCCCAAAACCTTCTAGCTAACTCGACATTAGAGAGCATGCATCTTATTCTCCTCAACAATGCCTGATTCATGCATTCTGTCACCCCATTTTGCTGTGAAGTATTTTTGATAGTATGATGACAGGCAATCCCTTCAACTTTACAAACTCATTGAACTCAGGCCACAAAAATTCAAAGTCCATAGTTCACAACCTTTTGATCTTCTTCCCTGTTGTTTTTCAATCAAGGCCTTCTATGATATTCACTTTTATACTTTATGATTAACATACCAGTTATTCTTGAGTAGTCATCAATTATAGACATAAATTATCCATTACCTGTAATAGACTCAACTTGAGAACGACCCCAAGAGTTGGAATTTACGTAACTAAGTGTCTCTTTGGACTTCGATAAAGAAAGAAGAAAGAACTTTGCAAAAAATCATCAGCCTAGAAGATAAAATGAGGATCTTGAAATGATACCTTTAGACATATATGCACAAGTTCATAATGAGTGTTTTAACAAATTATAAAATGTTAATTATGTTACTTCAGAGGTTTGGATTACTAAAAGAAATGAAATATTTAAAAACAAGAATATTGATAACTATAGGTTAAACTACTTAATGAGCATGAGTACACTAGCGGAGGCTTAAATTTATAATAGAAGAACTCAAACGTATTCAACCTTTATGAGGCATTGTGTTGAACAATTATCCGATAGTACACAATTCATACTAGCGAGCATTTCAAATATTAAAAACAAGTAAACAACGGAAGAAGCTGTGAATTCGAACAAGTTATGTGCATTAATGACAGCCCAAAACCAAAACTCCAAGAAAACAAAAGAAATAGTGCAAATATCTGAGAGAGAAATTACCTGACAACACGCGAATGAAGGGAATGCAATTAACTCTCTGTTCGAAACAATGGACTTGGAAGGATTTCGAATTAGAATGGACTTGAAATCATTTTTTGTGTCTAAGAATCCAAAATGATTAGAAAGAAACTTGTTTGTGGGACTGACGAAGGTAATGAAGGAGAAGAAAGAGAGCTATATGTGGGGTTGGTGGTGATTTGCGGCAGCGACATAAAGAAGGAGAAAGTGGAAACAATGAAAGGTTTTTCAATATCTAATTTACATAAATTGTAAGGGTTTGATTGTAAATTAATTGTTTTATTTGAATTTAGAAATTTGTAAGATTTTCTTTATTATTATTATTATTTTGACCATAGTTGGTTAATTAAACTCTGAAAGTGAACAGTAGAAGCAGTGACCATGGTTAATTAATTAAACTCTAAAGCCTAGTAGTTGCACTTTCCTCATTGTAGGTATGTTCTATCCACTTGATATAACCATGATTAGTAAGTCGATGCTTTCACAAGTTCGTAATTATAGTTAGGTCAAAATACCGTTTTTACCTCTTGTTCCTTAAGTCCCACTAATACTCTAAAGAATAATTGGTTTGTGGTCTAACCAACAAATCTAGTCTCTCTTGGGCCAATAAAAGGGTGGGCCTCTTGTTCAAGACCCAGAGTGAGGAAACTTCTTCTCTACTATCCTTAAATAAGGTATACAAAATCAAGTATGAGTGTATTCCATCTCGTAGGATTATATTCTCAGCTATTTGCCTGAGCTTATCTCTAAAAAAAATAAAAAATGGGGGCTTATTGAGTCGGCGAATCTGGTTACGCTCACCTAGGCAGATTAAAGGATAATCTCAAATAAACAGGAGTTCATAGTTTAGGATTAAGATCAAATTACCTAGGTTATCAGGTTGTAATAATCAGTTTTAACAGTAAATGAATAAAAGTGATTATTTCATGGTTCAGTTTTATGCAAACTCATTATATATGACACCTAACTCACATGTCTCTCTATAAACGATTTAGGATCACATCGTTTGTATCAAATACAAAGTGGGCTTCATCCATAGTGTCTCAAGATAAGGTACCCAATCTTTATCCATATACTATAAACTGTTTTGGTTATTACTTAAACTTGATCCACTTTTATGTCTATATTCACCCTGTAGCCATGAGATCTTAGTTTATTGGATTTATTGAGAATACGTTCCATAAATTACAAACTACTAGTTTTAGGACATCAAACCCAATACACTCTAATATTCTAAACATGAATCCCAATCTCCAACACCTTCTTCTCCAAGTTTCTTTTTTCTTAATAGGACAAGTTTGCCCTTTTTATCTATATGTGAGTTATACATAAATAAAAACTAATTTAATAAAAGAGGTTGATTGCAATCAATAAAAAACTACCGATCAAATTGATCCAATTGAAAGTTTAAGAGTGCTATTGTAACCAACCTCATAGTTCGCGAGTAGTTTGTGCAATTTCCCTATTAATTATTTATATACATTTTATATCAAACAACAATATCAGTTATGTATAACTAAAAATTCATATCATATTAATAAAAACAAATCAACTTATCAAGTTAAAATTCAAACATCATCATCGTAATAATCATGATTCAACTGCTTCTACTATTCACTTTCAGGATTTAATTAACCAACTATGGTCAAAATAATAATAATAAAGAAAATCTTACAAATTTCTAAATTCAAAAAAAACAATTAATTTACAAACCCTTACAATTTATATAAATTAGATATTGAAAAACCTTTCGTTGTTTCCACTTTCTCCTTTATGTCGCTGTCGCAAATCACCACCAACCCACATATAGCTCTTTATCTTCTCCTTCATTACCTTTGTTAGTCCCACAAACAGGTTTCTTTCTAATCATTTTGGATTCTTAGACAAGAAATAATTTCAAATCCATCCTGATTCGAAATCCTTCCAAGTCCTTTGTTTCTAACAGAGGGTTTAATCGCATATATTTTTTTTTGCCTTTTGCGTTACCTTCATTTGTGTCTTGTTGGGTAATTTCTATCTCAGATTTTCACATTATGTCTTTGTTTTCTTGACGGATTTTTGGTTTTGGGCTACCATTAATGCACATAATGTGTTCGAATTCACGGCTTCTTCCATTGTTTACTCGTTTTTAATATTTGAAATGCTCGCTAGTATGAATTGTGTATTTTCGGATGACTGTTCGACACAATGCCTCATAAAGGTTGAATTTGTTTGAGTTCTTCTGTAATAAATTTAAGCCTTCTCTAGTGTACTCAGGCACATTAAGTAGTTTAATCTGTTTATTAAGTTCCAAAATATTTTCATGTATCTAGGAGATATAATATTTCACCTCTTTTTATCTTTTAGGTGCTCATAGGAGTTGAAATCAGGGTCTTTCAGTACAAAAGGGCGGGTTGGCTAGTAGAAGAAGGAAAAGATGTTGAAACACTTCCTTGGAAATACGCGGAAACATGTGGTTTGTGCATGTGAAGTAAACAGGTTCAGGCCTTATTTGTTTGTGCCAACAAGTGACTTTCATAAAGGGGAGGTAAAATTTCATCCTGTAGTTATCAATATTCTTGTTTTTAAATATTTCATTTCTTTTAGTAATCCAAACCTCACTATACACTATACATCTTCAAAACCACAAGGTTTCACTCTTTGCATAAATTTACATATTAAGGTAACATCCGATACCAGAAAATAATGTTGACTTGCACCAAAAAGGCAATTTACCCAACAACAATTTCCTGGATGCAATAGTTTTGAAAAGCTTTGGATAGACCACACCAAGCCATATGAAGCTTGATTAATGCAAAGATTTCTTCTCATGAGGAGCATATTTATGATCAAAGAACTTATTCTTCTCAAACCAAATTCCCATTGGTAGACTTGACAATGTTGATCCAAAGATTCCTAGTGTTTCCTTCTAAATCGTGACCGCTTAAGGAACCAAATATGTTACTTCTAGTTTAAACTTTGAAATTAATAGCCTCTGAGCAAATAACTTTAAGATACCTCCCATGAAATATTATGGGAGGATATTTCTCTAGAGCTCCCCTCCTTATCCTACCTCGTTTGCATGCATTGGGGAAAGGTAAGGGAACGCATTTATGGGAAAATCAGTAGGTGGGGGATAGACCTCTCTAGTCTACGTTTCCTTGTTTCCATCATTTGTTGTCCCTTAAACATCGTGTGGTTTCTAATTTTTTGTTAGGTCTGGACCCTTAGGTTGTTTCTTTTTCCGTTTGATTTTTGTTGTTTGTTGACCATTAGGAAACAACAAAGGTCGCCTCTCTTGTGTCATTGGTTGAAGAGTTTAATCTTTCTAGGCTTGGGAGAAGGGCTGTTTGAGTTTGGAGGCTCGGTACTTAGAGGGATTCTCTTGTAATTCTTTCTTTTGGCACTTGTTGGATCCCTCTCATTAGTGAGTTAGTCTTTGACGTTCTATGGAGGATTAAGATTCCTAAGAAAGTTAAGTTCTATACCTGACATGTTTTACTTGGTCGTATGAACACTATGGATCGACTTTTGAGAAAGATATCTTTGTTAGTGGGCCCATGCTGCTGTATTCTTTTTCGGAAGGCAGAGGAAGATCTGGATCACCTTCTTTGAAGTAGTGAGTTTGTGAGATCTATGTGGAGCTGGTTCTTTTAGGAGTTTGGTTTTATGCTTGCTCGCGGCTGTTAGAGATTCAATTGAGGAGTTCCTCCATCCGCCTTTTAGTAAGAAAGGTCATTTTTTATGGTTTGGTGTGCTTTGTTATAGGATCTTTAGGGTGAGAGAAATAATAGAGTTTTAAGAGGTATGGAGAGGGGGACTTTTTGTGATTTTTGGTTCTTGGTGAGGTTCCATGTTTTTCTTTGGGCTTCAATTTTAAAGACTTTTTGTAATTATTCTATAGGTAACATTTTACCTAGTTGGAATTCTTTTCTTTATTGGGGTTTTTAGGGCTTGGTTTTTATGTGCCCTTGTATTCTTTCATTTCTTCTTAATGAAGACAGTTGTTTCTATTAAAAGAAAAAACCTCCCATAAGCTTTTCGTAGGAGTTGGGAGTTAATTGGTTTTCGTATATGGATACTACCTCTACAATGGGTTGACATTTTCATTTATTTATGTCTATTTTTTTAAAAGAAGAAACAAACTTGGATTAAAGGAAAGAGGAAAAACAACCTAAGGGTCTGGGGTAGAGAGAACCCCTCCCGAAAGAACTATGAGAACACTTGGAAAGGTTGTAGACTTGTAATTATAAAAGAATTTCCTATGAGTATAGCTCCACCATGAGGAAGCTAACAAAGGTTTTAGCCTAGGCTTTTTCCGTTTTCAGTTATTGTTTTCTTGTTTTGGTTAGGAAGTTAAGCGTGTTAGTTAGATGTTGACTTGTAACTGATTCTTTTAGTCAGTTTTATAGCTGTTATTATAGTTAGTTGGGTGGCTGGACATTATCTCCTATAAATTGAAGGTCTTTCCAAAGATGCAAGGCAATTTTCATATAACTAATTAAGATTTATGAGAGGTGTTGATTTCAAACTAAGTAACTAGAATTATAAATATTCTATAAGTTTCAGATATGAATTGCTGTAGGGCTAGACAGTAATCCTTATGTAAGTTTGCCCAGACGCCAACAATGATATAGAAAATCATATGTTCATATTTAATCAATATCTATATCCCTATATCGTCTTATTGGCCATTCTCTTGACTTCTAAAAGGCCATCCTCACATGATGTTATACGAAGTCTTGGTTGGAAATAATTAATCATGTTCTGATGTTCATGCTGTTTAAATTATTCCATATTTTGCATTAGAATAATTAGTTGCCCAAATTTAACCAAGCTTTTTTCAACCTTTGATTATTCCATGCTTGATTGATGCTCCATCACAGGTCCATTATGCACCCAGAAGTTTCTTTGGTGTAGAGGACTTCTTAGATGATGATAATAGTCGGCCATATACATACCAGAAGGTGAAGAAATCCAAGAATCCAAAAAAGCATATATCATTTAAGCAACGGACAGTAGCCTACATGGAACCATTTACACTCGATGTGTTCATCTCAAAGCGGTTCGTTTCAGCAGCACTTACACACAGGGTGACTTGCAAACAAGTTGCAGTTGCAGGTACTAACTCAAAAGATATCAAAGCTATTCTTAGGTCTCGTTCAGATATTCCTGCTTGTTTGGCCGTTGGCCGTATTTTGGCAGAGAGGGCTAGAGAAGCTGATGTTTATACCGCTAGTTATACTCCTAGAGAGAGGGACAAATTTGAAGGCAAAATAAGAGCTGTGGTTCAGTCTCTTATTGATAACGGGATTGATGTAAAAATTTATCTGGAGTAAAAAAAACGGCTTATATTGTTTATGAAATAACACTTCTGGATCATTGATTATCAAGGTTCAGATACCGTGTGGTTTCTGCAGTGTTTGTTTCTTGTCCGAACTAAAACAGGTTGTGCCTGGGTGCAAGGCACATGTAGCTCTGAGCTTTTCCATTAGGGTTTCCTTGTTAACTAGAAAAAAGTCAAATTTACTCCGCCTAAATGTAAATTTTTTTTTGTTTTTCAACTATGTTTACTCTTCTTATATAATATAGTACTTTAATAGTGTTTAAAAAAAAAAAAAAAACTTATTTTTGTTTTCTATATTTTATACTAATGTTTTAATAAATTTCTTGCTTTCTTTATTTTATAAAAAAACAAGTTCTGAGGCTGCACTTAGTAAACGTTTGTAAACATTTGGTTTTTAAAAATGCTCCTTTCCACCTCTAAATTTCTTGATTTCTTTATTTTATACTAATGTTTTAATAAAAAAAAATAATAATAATTTTTAAAAACTTGTTTTTGTTTTTAGGAATTTGGCTAATAATTCAACTTTTTACTTAAGAAAGATGTAAGACATTATAAAAAAATTGAGAGGAAATAGGCTAAATTTTTAAAAATCAAATGGTTACCAAATGAGATTTACTTTTTTCAGTTTTTAAAATTTGGCTTAGTTTTTAAAAACATCGGTAGAAATTAGACTACAAAGCAAGAAATTTAGAGGTGGAAGGAGCATTTTCAAAAACCAAATATTTACTAAGTGCAGCTTAATGATTTTCCTTGAATTGCTTGTACCCAGTGTTTCATCAAAATTATCTGAAAATCACTCAGCTAATAGAGAATGCAGCTTACATTACTTATTGGAAACAAAATTAAATTTAACTCAGTAAATGTTGAAACTCTCTTATGCTCTTTTGTATTTACTTTGATTGTGGATTTTCTGTGCATGTGGTTTACAAACTGACTCAATTTTCTTGAACACTGATAAATGGCAGTACCCAGATTTGAAACCACCATCTTCTCCAACTCCTTCAAAGCCAGTGAAATGAAAGACACACAAGTTTTCATCTGACCATCTTGTTCTGCATAGAGAAGTTTACTACAATATTATCAAGAGGCTGCTATTTGTTTCCATGTGGTGGTTGTAAACTCCAATTTTGTGGTAACTAGCTGTATATAATATATAATTTAGTCTTTTTGCTTCTCAAATAGTTGGTGAAGGTAAAGATTTAAGCAAATGAAGACATGTCAATATTCCACAATGAATAATTACAACAGGGAAATGGAAGGGATATTTATACATGAACCACAAGGCTAAATGACCTTAGAATATAGAGAAAAAAAAACAATACAAATATTCTAACAAAGAATATACACCCACAAATCCGATCTAGAATCACCTAACCCAACAACCCCACCATCTATTTGCTGCCTGATGATGATCCACTGAAAGAACTTCAAAAAAATTGGGTTGAAAATCTCTAAAATGGAGAGAAACTGTTGGATTATGAATTGAGAATTATGTTGGTCAGAGGGTGTTGCCTATTGTTAGGGGTGGTTTTGGGCTAAAGGGTAAAATCGACATATCAAAGAAGAAGAAGTTACATCTATTGGGTTAAGAAGATGCAATAAACGATCAAGCAACTGTGCGCAGAAGATGAAATGAGCCTAAGGAGGGCTAACTTGGCACAAAGTCAAATGGACTTGGTTAGCCTCGGCCATGTCATGTATCCCAGACATGATACAAACTCACGTGGACCTAGACAGAAGGGTTGGCTTGGGCGAAATCCAAATCAACCCGCTAGGCCAATGCCAAGTCCACTATATCACGCCTTTTCTGTAGAATGTAGACCTAGAAGAAAAGATAACATCTGGAGATTTAGAGAATTCTAATGAGGAGGGATTCAGTCAACTTCACCTTTTCGTGGTAAGTAACAACCAATGTTTAGGACCATTTAAATCTATTTTCTACCCTTTGGGACAAACTAGCAAACTCCTTGATTGAATTGAAGAACTCCATCATGCAGCAACTAATTCAGTATTCCATGACATATATACAGCCGTTCTCAACCCATTTCTTAACTTTGTTTCTATTTCTCTTTCATCGTTTTACTATGTTAGTATTTGTGTGCCAAAATGAGAGAAGAAAAAAAAGAGTTGCATAAATGAACCTCTTCGTTGTTGACTTGCTTCTCTATGGAAATCAGCTTCATAATCTGCACAAATAGAAGATTTTCAATCACCACAAATAGAAAGCAAATTCATAATGCAGCCAAAAACTACATTTAGGACAGGTTTGGAACTACATTTAACAATGGCAAAAGTCTAAGGGCTAAAACTAAAAGCATCACATATCCCAAAAGTTCCCTTCGTTTTAACAAAATACAACAATAATCCTCTATATCTAATAGTTACCATAGTTCTCATCACTTCAATGATCTTCCGTACTATCTTGTTGTCTTGTACTTCAATTTGAATGCAATGATTCCCAGACTACACAGTTCGTTACAAAAACAGTTGATCACAATTTTAGCCAACTAAATTAGACAAACAATGAAGAACATAAACAAAGATTCAATGACTAAGAGAACATACTAATTTGTTCTACGGTGGTTTATCTGCTTTTGATGAATATGATCTTCCTAAATCTCCAATAACGCAAATCAGAAAATCACAGCAAAAGGATATATATAAAGGGAAGCAATCTACAAGAATAATAAGTGAAACAGAGAGAGAAAAGAAGTGGAAACCTATCCAATCAGGAAATGATGTGTTGTTCCTTCTTGAAACTTATTAGAAATTTACAAGTCATATCGCTCTTGGACAGGAAATCTTGGAATCAAGTCTTGGCATTCTTGATATTTTTCATCTTTGCAAAGCATGTCTACGACTATGGCGCAAGTGCCGGCATTTGGCGATACATCATTCTGAACCATCTTATGGAGAAGTTGAACCCCCTCCTTTGATTTATTACTCTTGAAGAAACAACGCATAACGGTATTATATGTAATTATCTCGGGAGTACAACCATTTTCTGCCATCTTTTGAAACAAAATATTTGTCTTATCTACTTGTCCCTCTTTATAAAACCCATGGATTATAATGGTATAGTCACAACATTTGGTTGATGCCCTTCTTGGGACAGTTTTCCAGAAACTCTCAGGCAGTTTCAAGTTTCCCTGCTTTACATAGGCCATCAATTAGACAATTAAAGATTCTAATATCTAATTTCAAGTTGCATGATCTTAGCTCTTTAAAATGTTTCATCGCATCAAATAAACAACCATTCTTACACAACCCAGAAAATAAGATATATACACGAATCTGCGGCAATACCATAAGCTTTCATAACACCAAGTAGCTTCTTTGCATCACTAACCTTGCCTGCCTGAAAAAGCCCAGTTAAGAAGGCACCATATGTTTTCACATCTGACCTCTTTCCCCTAGAAGCATTTCATTGTAAAGGTTCATTGCTTCTTCCACCTTCTCCAAGTTTTACAATACCCATTGATGCTACATTGTAACTAATCACATCAGGTTCACATCCCTTACTTAGCATACTAACAAAGAGTTCCCTCGCACTATTCAAGTCACCAACCAAACAAAACCCCTCTGAATTATGAGTAAGCGAATTTGAAACATTGCTTGTCTGAATCACCGCCTTTAGGAACTCCTGAGCCTTGATAACCTTTCCTTCTTTGCAAAGCATATCAATCAACACACTGACTGTGACCAGATTTGGTCGAACACCGTGATCCATCATCTCATTTAACGAATGTTTAGCCTCCTTCCAGTTTCCACCACAGGAAAATCCATGAATCAAAGAGGTATGAGTAACCACATTAGGCATACAACCTAACTTTTTCATTCTCATAAACATCCCTGTGGCTTCACTAATCCTATGTTTCATACACAAGCCCTTAATTAAGGTCGAATATGTCTATATTAGGAATATAACCTCTCCTTAAAATCACCGCCATGGCCGCAAGACCTTCGCTAACCCGATTGACATTACAAAGGCAATTAATCAATATATTCAGTGTCAAGCAATCAAGCAAGAGTTCGGCTAGGCGCATTTTATTGTAGAGAGAAAATACTTGAGAGTAATGCTTAATCTTAGTAAGTCCACCAAGTAAATGATTGAATGAAGATATGGGAGGGGTAGGATTTGAACCTGTCATTAGGTGAAAGAAATGTAATGCTTCAGTTGCAGTAATGTTACCTGTTCTTCAATTCTGTAAGAAGGTGGGAAGCCGGTGTTGAAAGGAAATCGGTGAATTGAAGTTTTTCGGTGATGGAAGGGGTTGGGGCGGGCATTTCCATTTAGGATGATTTGATGATGGAATTTTCATTTTTTGCCTGCATGAAAAGTACTTAACTATTTTACTTTTATTTTTTAAAAAAATAATAATAAATGTAAAACTAGGGAAGTTTTCTAAAAATAATGACAAAAATGAATTAGGCTGAAAATATTGAAAAAAGTAGGGTTATGTTGAAAATATTGACAAAAACTATTAAAGTGGTCTAAAATTTGGATAAAACAATTGTAATGCTTAGAGTTGCTTCGTTGTGGTTGTCTTGATATGCATTTTATTACTTAAAATGGTATGACGACGAAAGCTATGTTTCTTCTCCATAAATTATCAAATGATGTTAATTGAGCTTAATTTGACTTTTGCTTAGAAACATAATGAGTCAAAATGCTTCAAATATATGGTGATGTATCTTGAATTTTTCATTTCACTTAGGTGCTAAGTGCTAAATGAAGCTTATCTTGCTTGTGAATAAGGTGAATGTTGTCGATATTGTTAGGTGCAGAGTTAGCTTCGTATAGCAATTGTCTATGATTATATACACAATTTGCCAACCGTTGATGCATTAACAATTGCCAATGTTGTGGGTGTTGCTACAGCCATTGGTTCTGGTGCTGGTAGGAGTGTTGCAACCCTGGAAAAAGTATTAGAACTTATGATGAAAGTAAATATCAATGAAGATAGTGACTCTTGGAATAAACTATTCAGGGAAGACTTGGAATCTCAAGATATTACATCAATGTCAAAATCGGACGTCGATAGAAACAACAGGTCGAGAAATTACATCATGTTGCAAAAGGTGGTGTCTAGATTGCTACATATGTTTGAACATGCACAATATGAAGGAAAATTGACATCTTAGAATTACAATGGGAGAAATTGATCCATTCAATATATGCTAAAGTTTAGTTACAGTCACAGTGGTAACAAAGGCAAAAGACAAGTTCGATAGGTCATCATATTGCAAAATGATTCATAGAAGGTTGTTTGTTGAATCTTCTTCTCTTGAAGCATACATCTGTTGTGGGATTAGTAGGGGTATTCTTTGGCTTCAACAATCTCTTTTTTTGTATACGAAGATGATTATGTACTTAAGTGGAGCGTAATTGAGGTTCATAGTTATTGAATCCATGTGGCTTTTTTAATACAAATCGATGAAGAACTCAAACTAAATGCATATTTCTTAAATAGATTTGTGTTACGGTTGTAGTCAGACTAGTTTAAATGTTTCATTACTGATGATTTTCATTGGACTCATTTGAACATTGTATAACCATGAATGTATAGATATGTTGGTTGGCTTGAGTAAAGCTTTGGGTAAAAGTAACCTGTAATTTTTTTTTTAATTTTTTGTTATTTTTTATTATTATTATTTTCTTTTTTTACAGTTTCTCTTTGTTATGGTAATTAGGCTCAATTGCTGGGTGGTTTTTTTGGGGGGTTTATATAATAAAACCATTCAAAACTTTTATGATTGCATATTAAAAAGTAATTTTGAGAATTTCTAATATATGATCATTTTATCCATGTACAAGATACGAATATCTACTTGTTTTAATTCTTGCTTTTTTCAATATAAGAAAAAGGAAAAAGTTGATGAAATTGCAATTGAAAGAAAAAAAACTCAAATGAAGTAATCATAATATTTTAATTAAAAGAATTTCTTATGTTATGCAAAATGGGTTTTTTTTTTCCCGGCATAAGAGAAGGACAAACAAGTTAGACTTAGAAAGAAAAGAAGAGGTAACTCGGGGTGTGTATTTTTCAAATCAAATTGTCATTTTTTTTTTACACATTTTTTTTTTGTTTTATTGATTAGGATTGTTTATATACATACATACATATATATATATAATAAAACCATTCAAAACTTTTATGATTGCACACTAAAAGTTATTTTTGAGAATTTCAAATATATAGTCTATTTTATCCAAGTACTTGATATAGATATCTACATCTATTTAAATTCTTGTTTTTCTCAATGTAAGAAAAAAGGAAAAAGTTGATGAGATCACAATTGGAAAAACAAAAAATCAATTGAAATAATCGGAATATTTTAATTTAATCAAAACTTCTCATATCACTCAAAATGAAGATTTTTTTTTTTTTTTGTCTTAAAATAGTGACATAAGAAAGAAGAAAATATGTAACTCATGGTGGGTGTTCTTCAAGTCAAATCATCGAGTGCCTATGTTTACCAGCGTAGGAAGTCATTTTGTAACCAATTAAGTTATAATTAAGGTTATTTAAACGATGAAATTAAGAGATTGGCTTGGTTGATGCTCAAACAATAACTAACATGGCTATCTAAGATAGGTCCTATGTGTTGATGGAAAATCTTTGAGCACATTCAAGGCAAAACTCATTCAATTCTTATTTGATCTAACGTGAGGGCAAACTATTTGTAGAATTCTTGTCCAATCATTTGGCATGAAAGCTCACTATCAAGTCTACTTCATCTATGGAGCCAAGGGTGTTAGTGAATGTTCAGCTTTACTCAATACAAGATCGACTATGTCTATGGAGGGAATCTTTTAGCTTCTTGCCACATGATGAAACGTTTCTCCATCTCCATCACCAATCATTTAGAGCATGTTTCGACTTAGTGCTTAAAAACACTATTTTACACTTAGAAACACTTTTTTAAATATTAGAAAGTTACTCCAAACATGCATTTTGTTAAACTTAATAGAAGATTCAACCTATCATTATAATATGAAATTCCTTTACTTTTGTGACCTTTACATTGAGATCTTCAATTTATATCTAGAATCCTTAATGTTCTTGTCAACTCCTCTTTATAAATCATGTCCACTCGATTAATATTTGTGTGTTGGTATTGTTGTCTATATTGTTATGTTGAAACTCTATTGAATTCTTTACAAATATAAGCAATCACATCATTTGTTTTTAACAAACATTTTTTCTACACAAGAAAAAATTTCATTAACTATGAGCTGAAAAAGCTTATAGACTACATCAACCAGACTACCATTAACCACCAATCTCAAGAGTAAAGATGCAAAAATAGAGGGTCTATAAAGCTACACCATCACATCTACCTCAAATAACATGCCTAAACAAAACACAATGAATATCAAAACAAGATGAGATAATATCCTGAATTATCTTTGCCACTTCAAAGAAGATACTAATTTGGCCATTTAGCATATTCACCGTAAGTTGTGAATCGAACTAAATTTGAGATTTTGGGATCTCCATCTGCTTACCAAGCCTTATCCCATCCAAAATTGCATAAGCCTTAGCCAAAAAAAAGGGAATAGGCACCAGGTCTTGAGTTTTGTAAAGATGCAACAATGGCTGCCATCAAGTTACTTAATGGACATTTCACTTGTGTATTAGTTTTATACCACGATTAGTCATCAAATCTTTATAAGTCAACTGGTTAGATATAGTGCTCCATTCAAAAGTCACCACAAGTTCAATATTAACTGTCAGTTCTACTAAGATTGAGAGAAAAAAAAATTAAAGAAAAGGAGTATCATATTAGGGACATGTTTTGAACTACATTTAACAATGGCAAAAGTTTAATGGCTAAAACAAAAAGCATTGCATATCCCAAACATTCCCTTCATTGTAACAATATACAACAATAATCCCCTATATCTAATAGTTACCATGGTTCTCATCACTTCAATGATCTGATTCCCAAAGTACACAGTTGATTACACAAAGACAATCAATCACATTTTCAACCAACTAAATTAGACAAACAATGAAGAATATAAACACATATTTTCAATGACTAAAGAACATAGTAATTTGTTCCACGTTGGTTTATCTGCTCTTTGATGAATATGAGCCTCCTAAAACTCCAATAACGCATATAAGAAAATCACAACAAAAAGATATATATTAAGAGAAGCAATCTACAAGGGTAAAAAGTGAAATAGAGAGAGAAAAGAAGTGGAAACCTATCCAATCCATGAAACCATGTGTTGTTCCTTCTTGAAACTGATTAGAAATTTACAAGTCATATAGCTCCTAATGAGTCTATAAATAGGTGTCTTATTATCAATGTTGACGCTCTTGGGTAGGAAATCTTTGAAGCAAGTCTAGACATTGTTGATAATTTTCATCTTTGCAAAGCATGTCTACGACTATGGAGCAAGTGCTAGCATTTGGCGCCACATCATTCTGAACCATCCTATGGAGAAGTTGAACCACCTCCTCTGATTTATTACTCTCGCATAAACCACGCAAAAGGGTATTATAAGTAATTATGTCGGGAGTACAACCATTTTCTTCCATCTTTTGAAACAAAATATTTGCCTTATCTACTTGTCCTTCTTTACAAAACTCATGGCTCATAATGTTAGAAGTCACAACACCTAGTTGATGCCCTTCCTGGGACAAATTTTCGAAAAGCTCCCAGGCAGTTTCAAGTTTCCCTGCTTTATGTAGACCATCAATTAGACAATTAAAAATTCCAATGTCCAATTTCAAGTTGCATGATTTTAGCTCCTTAAAAAATTCAATCGCTTCAAATAAACAACCATTCTTAAACAACCCATCTAAGAAAATAAGATATATACATGAATCTGCGGCGATACCATAAGCTTTCATAACACCAAGTAGCTCCTTTGCATCACCAACCTTGCATTCCTGAAAAAGCCCTGCTAACAAGGCACCATATGTTTTCACATCTGGTCTCTTTCCCTCTAGAAGCATTTCATTGTAAAGGTTCATTGCTTCTTCCACCTTCCAAGTTTTACAATACCCATTGATTAGCACATTGTAGGTAATCACATTAGGTTCACATCCCTTGCTTACCATACTAACAAACAGTTCCCTCGCACTATTCAAGTCACCAGCCAAACAAAACCCCTCAATCAGTGAATTATAAGTAACTGAATCTGGAACATTGCCTGTCTGAATCATCACCTCTAGCAACTCCTGAGCCTTGATAAACTTTCCTTCCTTGCACAACATATCAATCAACACATTAAATGTGACCATATCTGGTCGAATACCTTGATCTACCATCTCATTTAACAAACGTTTAACCTCCTTCCAGTTTCCACCACGGGAAAATCCATGTATCAAAGAGGTATAGGAAATCACATTGGGAATCATTCCCTGAGCTTTCATTTCCTCAAAAAGTTCCCTTGCCTCGTCTTGGCGTCCATCCTTACAAAGCCCATCTATAATGATATTATAGGAAATAACAACAGGCTTACAATTAATCTCATATCGACTGGTCTGATGAAGCATTTCCTGATGCAACTTAAGTGCAATGTTAATATTCCCTGTTTGACAATGCCCCTTGATTAAAGTCCCATAAGTAACCATATCAGGGCTACAACCTAACTTTTGCATCCTCATAAAGAACCGTGTGGCTTCATTAATCTTATGTTCCGTACACAAGCCCTTAATCAAGGTCGTATATGTCACCATATCAGGAATATAACCTCTCCTGAAAATCACCGCCATGGCCGCAAGACCTTCGCTAACCCGATTCACATTACAAAGGCAATTAATCAATATATTCAGTGTAAAGCAATCAGGCAAGACTTCGGCTAGGCGCATTTTATTATAGAGAGAAAATACTTGAGAGTAATGCTTGATCTTAGTAAGTCCACCAAGTAAATGATTGAATGAAGATATGGGAGGGGTAGGATTTGAACCCATCATTAGGTCAAAGAAATGTAATGCTTCAGTTGCAGTAATGTTACCTCTTCTGCAATTTTGTAAGAACGTGTGAAGCCGGTTTTGGAAGGAAACTGCAACAGTGGAAGAAGCGGAAGCCATGTTTGATTTGATGATGGAATTGTTGGAGAGTAGTGAGTAAATAGAGATAGGTTTGGAAGAAATTGAAAGAATCGAAGTTTTGGGGATTTTAGAGGAGAGCTTTACCTTTACAACAAATTGGCACACAGTTTTCGTTTTTTGGCTGCACGAAAAGTACTCAACTATTTTACGTTTATTTTTAAAAAAAATAATAAAAATAAAAAAAATAAAAAATAAAAAAATAAAAAATAAAAAAATGTAAAACTAATTTCCCAGCACGTTCTCACACATGTTGGCCCAAAATTAACAAGGCCCATGAGGATGACCGAAATGTGATGTGGCCTGTGAGCTATGATAGTTGGATCAGCCCCTATGTGCTTATTTACATTAAAATTGTTTTGAGAAAAAATGGTTCAAAATTAAAATTTGAACACATATAATACAAAAATTATTGAAACCACCATTGGCGGGCCAATCAGAGAAAAAAAAAAGAATACAATCGAGGGTACTTTTGTTGAAGACGGCAGGAGGATTACTTCAAATGAGGATATTAGACAAGAGGCTTTTCACTATCTTTCTAATCTTTTCAAATCTTCAAGGCCTAATCTGAAGGTTATGGAGAAAATGCTTGACGGAATTGAGCCAAAGATCTCGGATGCGGTGTTCACAAAATGTGATATTGAGAAAGCTCTGAAGCAGATGCATCCCACAAAAGCCCCAAGGCCTGACGGGCCTCATGCCCTTTTCTTCCAACACTACTAGAATATTGTGGGTAACGAAATCACTCACACTTACCTTAACATTCTCAATCATGGTGGCAACTTGAAGGATCTTAATCATACTTTTATTGCTTTGATTCCTAAGATTAAAGACCCTAACAGGATGGTGGATTACAGACCAATAAGTCTATGCAATGTGGTTTATAAGTTAATTTCTAAATCCCTCGCCAACCAGCTTAAGAAAATCATCGACGATATTATCTCCCCGAACCAATTAGCTTTTATTCTTAAGAGGTTGATATCTGACAACGTGCTTGTGGATTTCGAGTGCATCCACAAGATCAATAATAAAACATATGGTGGTGAGGGTGCTCTAATGCTCAAGCTCAACATGAACAAGGCTTATGATCGAGTGGAGTGGACTTTTCTAGAAAAGATGATGGTGAGCATGGGTTTTTCGGTGGGTTGGATCAACAAGGTTATGGCTTGTGTTAAATCTGCTAGTTTCTCAGCTCCAACTAGGGTGTTCCATCCTGAGAGAGCCCTTAGACAGGGGATCCTATCTCGCCTTACCTTTCCCTTTTGTGTACGGAAGGGCTTTCGGCTTTACTCAATAGAGAGGAGGCTAATGGAACTTTCTGGGGTCTGAGGATTAACATGTTCTGTCCTTCTATCTCTCATTTGTTTTTCGCTGATGACATTTTCAGGCTATTAAAAGAATTCTCAATGATTATGAAAGGTGTTTGGGGCAGACCATTTATTTAAGAAAGTCTAAGGTGGTGTTCAGTAAGAATGTGGGTAGAGATAAGAAAATCATGTTTGGGAATTTTTTAGGTGTGCCAATTGTGAAGGATTTTGGTGATTATCTTGGTATGCCCTCTCATGTGGGAAGAAATAAGGTTTAGTGTTTTCGAAAAATTAAAGAAAAAGTACGGAAAGTTCTGCAGGGTGGAAGAGCAAGCTTTTCTTGGTGGGGGGCAAAGAAATTTTAATTAAAGCGGTGGCCCAAGCTATCCCCAACTATACTGTGAGCTGCTTTAGACTTCCCAATAGTCTTTGCATGGACCTGAACCAGCTCTGTGCACATTTCTGGTGGGGTTTGTGCGATAAGAGAAGGAAAAATTATTGGATTGGCAAGAAAAAATTGTGTAGAAGCAATTTGGGGGAGGGTTGGGCTTCAAATATTTCTCTCTATTTAAGAAGAGTTGACGTCTTTGTAAAAAGACCAATAGTCTTTTGGGGCAAATCCTTAGAGGAAGGTATTTTAATAACAACTCTTTTCTTAAGGCCCTTTAGGTCATAACCCCTCGTATGCATGGAGGAGCTTAGTATGGGGCAGGAGTCTTTTCGAGAGTGGATTAAGGTGGAGGGTGAGAAAATGTAGGCACATTATTTTTGATGAAGACTAATGGCTCCCTCAGGGAGGGGCGGGGAGACCGGTGTGTGTTCAGGATGATTTGAAGGGGCGGAAGGTGTCCTTTCTTATTGATGAAAGAGGGAGATGGAAGGAGGAGTTGATTAGAGATTTATTCATTCCTTTTGATGCCGATGCCATATTGAATATTCCGCTTGGGAATATTGATATTGATGATGAAATCTTTTGGGGTCTAGACCCTAAAGGCAAGTTTTCGATGAAGAGTGCTTATCACCTCGCTTTGAATCTGAGTGAGTCCAAGAATGCTTCCTCTTTTAACCCGCAAGGGTTGGCGAATTGGCGGAAAGTGTTGTGGAAGGCAAAAGTTCTACCAAGAGCTAAATTTTGTGTATGGAGGATGCTAAAAAATGTTATCCCTTGAAACTAAATTTGTGGAAAAAAGGAATTATTAATAATCCTTTCTGTGTCTTTTGCAGGAACTCTGAGGAAACTATGGAGCATATTCTTTGGAGTTGTAGGTTTGCAAAAAAAGGTTTGGTCCTACTATTTCCCTAACTTAATTTTGTCTCTTGATATGTGCAGGGAGTGGGAGAATGCGACGTCTCTTTGGGATTGGGTCCTCGATATAGCTTCTAAAGAGGAGATTGCTTTGATCATTTTGATGTGGTGGGGAATATGGTCCTGCAAAAATGGGTGGCTAAAAATATCGTTCCAAATCTTTCCTTCGAAGTTTCCCATGCTTGTAAGCTGATCAGCCGAATTTCAAATGAATCTTCTACTTCTTGCAACAACATGTTGGTCCCAAAGTTGAAGAGCCCGTTGAGTCACGAGCTTTGGCGCCCTCCCACGGAGGGTTGGAAAATGAACTCAGATGCATCTTGGAGTGAGGAGCTTGGGGTGGGTGGTATTGGTTGGATTATTCGTGACTTTTTTAGTTCTTTGATTGGAGGAGGTTGTCTTCATTTTGGCAAGCATTGGAAGATTAAAGTGCTGAAAATGAAGGCTATCGGGAAGGTTTAAAAGCTCCGGGATTGTTATTTCGCCGCTTTTGGGGGAATCTGATTCTGTTGAAGTGATCACGTCCTTTTACAAGATTGATAGTGATCTCTTGGATATAAATCTGTTGCTTATTGTGTTTTGAAGCTAGCTAAAGATTTTGGGAACATCCACCTTGCTAAGTGTTCGATGTCTAGTAATTTGGCTGCGCACTCGCTAGCTAGATTGGTTGTGTCTCCTTTTTTGAATTCTTATTTGGGCTCTGATTTGCCTTCCTCCTCCTTGGAAGGGTGTAATTTTAGTTTTCGGGGTTCTAATGCCCCAAGGTAGTTAGCTGCTGTTATTGGTGAGGCTGGTTGTTAGTTGGGTTTGGTGGCTTAATATGAAGTTCTCTTTCCAAAAAAAAAAAAGTTGATGAGATCACAATTCGAAAAACAAAAACTCAATCGAAGTAATCTGAGCATTTTAATTAAACCAAAACTTCTCATATCACTCAAAATGAAGTTTTTTTTTTTTTTTTTTTTTGTCTTAAAACAATAACATAAGAAAGAAGAGAAGATGTAACTTATGGTGGGTGTTTTTCGAGTCAAAATCATCGAGAGCTTACGTCTACCAGCATAGGAAGTCAAATGTGACCAATTAAGTTACAATTAAAGTTATTTAAACTGGAGGTAAGCATCGTTCGAACGAGGTTGACTTTTCTTAAAAATGAGTAATTTTGGAAAAAAGACACTCAAAATATAACTATAATGACTAAATTTAAAACTTTGTTAGAGTAGGAACAAAATAGAACACAATTCAAGCTAAACAAACATTAAAAATGTTATTTTAACTAATAAAATATTGCTCCAACCTCTCAAATGATGATGTCACATAATTGAGAAACGTCTGTCAGATAAAATAAAATAAAACAAAATCGCGTGAGAAAGTGAGAGAAAAACAAAAAAAATACCTAACGAATCGAATCATATTTGTTTTGTTTAGAGTGCGAAAGAACTACCAAACAACAATTCTATTTGTCATATACTGCTTTTATTTACGTGTTTGATTTATTATTATTATTATTTTTTTTTTCTCGCAATGGATAATTCGAGTTTGTCTTTAAAGTTTCAAATACATACACGCATATTAAAATTTCGTTTTTTGTCGACTATTGAGTGAGAATTTTAAATTTCTAAAAATCAGTAAAATAAGTCTTTATCTTAATTGAATTATAAGTAGTCTTAGACTCATTTTGATATTTATATTTTGAAGTTTGTTTTATTTTAGTCTATGTATTTTTAAAAGTCTAAATTTAGCTTATGTAACTCTAATAAATTTAAAATTAATCCATACAAGTTGGCTAATTGTTAACTTTATTTTTATTAATTTTTATTATCACTCTCTATAAAATTTGGGAATATATTTACATTTTCTTGGAATGAAAAGTTATTCTTATTATTTTGCCACTTTCGATAAAAAGTAACCCCGAATTAATAATTACTACTTTTAAGATTTATTGAAAATGCACGGTCTCCAAATTTAGAAATTTGAAATTACAAAAATTTAAAATAGAACGAGACTCAAATACAGAGATCAAAATAGTGTTTTAGCAAAAAAGAAAAAAAACAAAAACAATTATGCTACATCAAGAAAAGTGTTTTTGTTAGTGGAAATGAACACAACTCAGCTGCCATAAAGCATGTCGACCTCGAGACCAAAGTTTCAATTCCCACACCCTACATGTTGTAAAAAACAGGAAAGTATTTAATTCCACCATACGAGGTATAAAACAAAAAAATTAATAATATAGAGAGTGTTTAGATGAATGTTTGAAGTGTTTAATTTTGAAAATAAGTAATTTTAACAACAATTATAGTATTTGGCCCCAAATCAAAATGGCTTTTAAAACATGAGTTTGAGAAAAAGATAAATTTGAGTAAAGCAATTGATATCAATTTTTAGAAGAAAAAAAATAAGAAAAAAAAGATATTGCAAATCCTATCAAATTTTCATAGAATATGAAAA
The DNA here is from genome assembly GCA_030954485.1 of Citrullus mucosospermus. Taxonomy (NCBI): domain Eukaryota; kingdom Viridiplantae; phylum Streptophyta; class Magnoliopsida; order Cucurbitales; family Cucurbitaceae; genus Citrullus; species Citrullus mucosospermus. Next base: position 7,349,802 of record CM062063.1, on the reverse strand, counting down.
TGAACAAAATACTCTTAACACTATCCCTTCCAAATTTTCGTATCTTCATTTCCATCATGGTTTCTGCCAACGAGCTTCGTCCACCATCGGTCACCGCCTATGTCAATGACCACTACTGTTGGCGTACCACCTCACACCGTTGGCAATCGGAGTCTGGAGACCACTAATTTGAAGAACAATCACACAATCATGAATAGATGGTTGGCGACCAGGAACCACTATGATGATATATCTAACATATATCTCCTACCTAGTGGAATTTTAAAATTAATTTTAATAGTGATGAAAAATAATCAACCTTATAAAGTGAAATTTTATAATAATTATGAAGTGAAATTTAAATTTAATAGTGTTAAAAATAGCGAAATTTGATCCATTATAATTCTTTTATTTCTTTTAAATTAATAAGCAGACATTAACACTAAAGACAAAAAAAAAAAAGAGAATTTAGTGAAAACGTCAAGGTTCGAAGTGTAAATCTTGAAACCTACAAACCAAATTGATACAAAACTCAAATCTCAAGATGAGTTTTTCTTCCCGACATAAGAGAAGAACAAACAAAGGTAACTCGGGGTGTGTATTCTTCAAGTCAAATTGTCATTTTCTTTTTTGTACGCATTCTTTTTGTTATACTAATTAGGATGGTTTACATACATACATATATATATATATATATAATAAAACTATTTAAAACTTTTATGATTGCATACTAAAAGTTATTTTTGAGAATTTCAAATACATAGTCTATTTTATCCAAGTACTTGATATAGATATCTACATCTATTTAAATTCTTGTTTTTATCAATGTAAGAAAAAAAGGAAAAAGTTGATGAGATCACAATTGGAAAAACAAAAAATCAATTGAAATAATCGGAATATTTTAATTTAATCAAAACTTCTCATATCACTCAAAATGAAATTTTTTTTGTCCTAAAATAGTGACATAAGAAAGAAGAAAAGATGTAACTTATGTTGGGTGTTCTTCAAGTCAAATCATCGAGTGCCTATGTTTACCAGCATAGGAAGTCATTTTGTAACCAATTAAGTTATAATTAAGGTTATTTAAACGATGAAATTAAGAGATTGGCTTGGTTGATGCTCAAACAATAACTAACATGGCTATCTAAGATAGGTCACATGTGTCGATGGAAAATCCTTTGAGCACATTAAAGGAAAAACTCATTCATTTCTTATTTGATCTAACGTGAGGGCAAACTATTTGTAGAATTCTTTTCCAATCATTTGGCATGAAAGCTCACTATCAAGTCTACTTCATCTATGGAGCCAAGGGTGTTAGTGGATGTTCAACTTTACTCAATACAAGATTGACTATGCCTATGGAGGGAATCTCTTAGCTTCTTGCCACATGATGAAACGTTTCTCTATCTCCATCACCAATCATTTAGAGCATGTTTCAACTTAGTGCTTAAAAACACTATTTTACACTTAGAAACACTTTTTTTAAATATTTAGAAAGTTATTCCAAACATGCATTTTGTTAAACTTAATAGAAGATTCAACCTACCATTATAATATGAAATTCCTTTACTTTTGTGACCTTTACATTGAGATCTTCAATTCTACTATATCTAGAATCCTTAATGTTCTTGTCAACTCCTCTTTATAAACCATGTCCACACAAGAAAAAATTTCATTAATTATGAACTGAAAAAGCTTGTAGACTACATCAACCAGACTACCATTAACCACCAATCTCAAGAGGCAAGATGGAAAATGGAGGTTCCATAAAGCTACACCATCACATCTACCTCAAGTAACATGCCTAAACAAAACACAATGAATATCAAAACAAGATGAGATAATATCCTGAATTATCTTTGCCACTTCAAAGAAGATACTAATTTGGCCATTTAGCATATTCACCGTAAGTTGTGAATTGAACTAAATTTGAGATTTTGGGATCTCCATCTCTGCTTACCAAGCCTTATCCCATCCAAAATAGCATAAGCCTTAACCAAAAAAAGAGAATAGGCACAAGTTCTTGAGTTTTGTAAAGATGCAACATTGGCTGCCATCAAGTTATAACTTGACGAACATTTCACTTGTGTATTAATTTTATTTCGATTAGTCATCCAATCTTTATAAGTCGATTGGTTAGATATAGTGCTCCATTCAAAAGTCACCACAAGTTCAATAATAACTTCCAATTCTACCAAGATTGAGAATTTTTTTTTTAAAAAAAGGAGTACTATATCAGGACACGTTTGGAACTACATTTAACGTGGTAAAAGTTTAAGGGCTAAAACTAAAAGCATCGCATTTTCCAAACGTTCCCTTCATTGTAACAAACTACAACAATAATTCTCTATATCTAATAGTTACCATGGTTCTCATCACTTCAATGATCTTCTGCACTATTTTATTGTCTTGTATTTGAATTTGAATGCAATGATTCTCAAAGTATACAGTTGATTACACCTAGACAATCAATCACAGTTTTAGCCAACTAAATTAGACAAACAATGAAGTATATACACAAAGATTTTCAATGACTAAAAGAACATACTAATCCATTCCACGTTGGTTTATCTGCTCATGATGAGTATGAGCCTCCTAAAACTCCAACAACGCATATTAGAAAATCACAACAAAAATATATATACTAAGAAAAGCAATCTACAAGAATAAAAAGTGAGATAGAGAGAGAAAAGAAGTGGAAACCTATCCAATTCATGAAACGATATGTCGTTCCTTCTTGAAACTGATTAGAAATTTACAAGTCATATAGCCTTAATGAATCTATTAATAGGTGTCTTATTATCAATGTTGATGTTCTTGGATAGGAAATCTTTGAGGCAAGTTTAGACATTCTTGATATTTTTCATCTTTGCAAAGCATGTCTACGACTATGGCACAAGTGTTGGCATCCGATGATACATCATTCTGAACCATTTTATGGAGAAGTTAAACCACCTCCAATGATTTATTACTCTCGCATAAATCACGCAGAAGAGTATTATAAGTAATTATGTTGGGATTACAACCATTTTCTTCCATCTTTTGAAATAAAGTATTTGAAACCTAGTGTTATAAGTAACTATGGAGTGAAATTTGAAATTTAATTTTAATAGTGTTAAAAACAGTGAAACTTGATTAATTATAAGTCTTTTATTTCTTTTAAATTAATAAGTAAACATAACACTAATGACAAAAAATGAAAATTTAGTGAAAAAGTCAAGGTTAAAAGTGTAAATCTTGAAACCTAGGAACCAAAGTAAAACAAAATTCAAATCGGGTAAAATTGTAACATCTTGAAACATAGAGACTAAATTGAAATAGAACACAAGATTTAAGAACTAAATGTGTAACATTTTTTAAACTCATAAACCAAATAGAAACTAAACCCAAAACCTAAAAACAAAAAAAAATATATATTTTTCTCCAAAGCCTTTCCAGTGGGCTGATATGAAGAATTTAGGTTCAATTACACTTTAAGTTCCCAAAATTTGGGGTGCTTAAGCGGGCCTTAAATTTTCAACTTTGTGTTTAATAAGTATTTTCCTTTTAAAAATGTCTATTAGGTCCATGAACTGTCAATTTTGTGTTTAGTAGATAATTTTTATATTCAACATTATTTTTCAAATGGATTAATCTTTTAATTCAGAGTCCTATAGATTTGTGAATTTTTTAAAAAAGTCAAAAATCGAAAAATCGAGAACTTATTAGTCACAAGATCAAAAGGCTTTTTTTTTTTTAAAAAAAAAACTTACAAGATAAAAAAAGTAGAGACCTCTTATAAATTTTTTAAAACTTAATGACTTATTATACACAAAATTGAAAGTTCATATTTTTTTTTAAAAAAAAATAAATAAATGAAAAATGAATGTTCATATACATATGGAGACTCCTCAAGTTCTATTTGATACAAACATGTAAGACTAGTCCCTAACTTTGAAGTTTGTATATATTTTGATTCAGGAACTTTCAAAAGAGTTTAATAGGTCATTGAACTTTCATTTTCTTTTTGTAACGCACTAGGCTCAGGATTCAAAATCCAAATTTGACACTCAGTGGCTTGGGTATTTTCCTGCAACTTGGTCATGCTATCTATTGGTCTTAAATTGCTTCCGGGAGTGGAGACTATCCTAAAAAACCAACACAAGTCCTTTCAACATGGTTTATCTTCACTCACATGCTTATTAGAAAATTTTCACCTAAATCTTCAAATACATGGACAAAAATTGGACATTTGAAACTATATGAACTAAAATTGAATAAATTTTCAATTGGTCCCTAGATTTCAAAATGTTACACTTTTAATCATTAAGCTTTAAGTTTGGTTTCAGTTTAGTGCCTAAGTTTCAAAATGTTATAAATTTGCTCCTGAGATTTGAACTTTGTTTCAATTTGCTAAATAATAACTTTCCGTATTTAGTGTTAATGTTTAGTAATTAATTTAAGATAATTATAATTAATTAAGTTATACTATTTTGCATTACTATAATTTACAACTATTTTAAATTAATTAATAAATACAAATGCCAAAGAGTGAAAATGATTAAAACTCGAGGTTAAAAGTGTAAATATTGAAATCTAAAGACTAAATTGAAATAAAACTCACATATCAAAGGTAAAATTGCAACATTATGAAACTTGGAGACTTAATTAAAATCAAACTAAACCCTTTTTGTTTTTGAAAATTAAGTTTATGGATACTAATTCCACATTTAAATTTCTTCCTTTGTTATTTAATATTTAGCAATGGTTTAAAAAACCAAGTGAGATTTTTAAAACTAAAAAAATTGCTTTTCGAAACTTGTTTTTTAGGGAATTTAACTATAAATTCAACCATTGTACTTAAAGATGTAAATCATGGTGATAAATGGGAAGTAATATGCTTATTTTTCAAAAACTTAAAACTAAAAACAAAATAGTTACTAGACGAAACTTAAATGCGTGACATATTAAAATAGTTACTAAACGAAGCTTAAATGAGTGGTATATTAAAATTTAAGGATGAAATAAAAACTAAACTTAAAATTTAGAAAATAAAAAATTGTATTTTTCCTTTTACCCTACTATCTATTTCTATTACATGGTGGAGTAAAAATTGGGGGAAACATTAGATTCTTTTTACCGGAAAAGGAAATAGAGGAGTGAAGAAGCAAAAGGTTAACTTGGAAGTTGGAAAATAGAGGGACGGGAAATATCAAAAATGGGAGTGCCCCAAAAAAGGCTAAGAGAAAGAGAGCGACTGATGCTGTACTCTAACCTCAGTGCCTGCAATAAATACTTTTCATTGTCCCTAATCTACTTTCCTCTTTCCTCTATTTTTCTCCCTCTCTTCCCTCTCTTCCCTTTTCTCTCTTTCTCCATCTCTTCTCTGGCTTGGATGTTTGTATTTACTGTGTTAGGTCAAGCATTTATTTGCAGCTTTCGGAGTAATTCCTATTGTGTCTCTCATTCCATCAATCGGGTAATCCATTTTTCTCCTTTTTCTTACTCACCCATATAGATCCATTTCTTTTCTTATTGTTTGTGGGTTTTTGTTCTTTGTGCTGTATACTGTGCTAGAAGCTTTTTGTGGGGGTGTATTAATTCTCGAGGATTCAATTATGGAGTCCCTTTTCCTAATTTGAGTTAATACTGTGTTTTTTTTTTTATGGGTTTTCTGTTTCATGCTATTTTAGGATCATTTTGCTTTGTTTTGTGGAATTGGGTTCAGTTTAGGGTGGAAATGGGGTTTTGGTAGTTATTTAAAAGGTAGTAATCTGGAAGGTTAGTCTGGACTCTCTGGTGGTTCTTCTTTTGAGAAATTTATTCGAAATGTCGTATACCATTTTTCTGAAAACGAGGATTGTTTGAATCTCTTCTGGGTGTTGGATATTTCATTCCTTTTCCTATGTAGGATCTGGAAGAATGTTTAGCTTGGGTCTGTTTTATTCAATGAGCGGTCTTGATTTATAAGATGCCGAGAAGCATTCCATCGAGGCTGTTTCTGCATGCAGTTTCGTATTCATTCTCTGATGTAGCTGCAGAGGTTGTTATGTGCTGTGATTACCATAACCATCTTCTGATAAATGTCAACTAACGAGTAGAACTTTCAATTGATTATTAACGAGGAGATAAAATGAAATAAATGAACGAAAACGTCTCACATTAATGAATCAACCAATACCAAAAATGATTGGGAAGCCAAGCTGAAGCTTTTATCTGCGTAGTCTTGTTAACAATGAAGTGGAAAATGCTCAACATTAAAGGGTAATCAGTCCATTTAGAGGTACCGAAGGAGTTCCTTTTGTTGAAATTATCTGGCTTTTTGTTTGACAAATTCAGTTTATGAACTATTATTCCAAGTGACTTGGCCATTTCCCCTGTAACATTTGTTTCTCTTCTTAATTATTAAATACTATCCGAAGTGTTGCAGTTTCGATATGTCCCCGCTACCACTTTGAAGATTGTAGAAATTGATATTGGACTATATCACAACTTTGGACTATTTGCAATAGGCTCAAACTACACTAGTTTGCTGGAACTGATGGGTGAAACTAGGCTATAAGAAATAACTCAATAGATAAATAAGGAATTCCAACAAAAATTTGGAGCTTATGGATAGATTTTTAGCACTGTCCAGAAAAGTTCAAGACAAGTTCAATGAGAGCAAACTCTAATAACTACCGTTGAGGTCATTAACAGCACTATATGGAATGGAATAATAGTCTCCATTTTTATTTTTTTGGTTTCTTTGGCTATTTGATTGGGGGAGGCCCCCTTATTTTGATTCTGATTTTCATTGACAGCTTCTTATAAATAAAATTGACGAGTTAGATTTTCTTTAATCCAAACTATTAATCTTTCTCCAAAGCCTAAAGATTGTTGATTGTAGTTTAAAATATTGATTTAAATCTTATCCTGGTACCTATACTTTGAACGTTGGTTGGTACACATTGGTCCTTTATTTACAAAATGTTCATTTTGATCCCTGTTTTATCCCTATCATTTTAAAAAATAACTATGTTGGTCTCTGTTTGAATTTTTTTATTACAATTTTTTTTTTGTGCAAAAAGAAAAAAAGGAAACAAAATCTATTCCCAAGCAAAACTCTTTAATACGAAATTATGACTACATTGGAAGAAATATATTGAGTGTAATGTTTGTGTTGAGATTGAGATTGAAAAATAGATAAAAAAGAAATGAAGGGACCTAATCAGTCACAGTTTTTAAAAATCTAGGGACCAAAAATAAGAAAAAGCTAAATGTGTAGGGAACAAAATGAGCGTTTTATGAATACAAGGGCCAGAATGAATAAAAGCTAAAAATACAATGGTCAAAATGGTATTTAAACCTAAAATATTATATGGCACTTTTAAGTCTTTATTCGTTTGATTGGGATTATCTCCTTTTTCCTTGTTTGGCTTCTTTTTACTTCTCTCTTTTAATTGTTCAAGTTGAAAGTCATGAAGTAGATTATTTTTTTTTTTCTTGACCATGCACATTTCATCTTCCTAACTGATGGAGAGGACCTTAATCATCTTTTCTAGCCTTTTCCTTTTGCTTCCAAAGTGTGGGATTGGCCGTGACATCACTTCTTGAATTTAAGCATAAAGAACATTTTTTTGATATGTTACCTGAGTCTTACCTATTTAGCCTTTCACATGGTGCAACATTTCTCATCATCTTTTTAATTATAGCTTAATTGGTCTTAATTGGAAAGGTTTCTTCTCATATTTCTTACCTTCTTGTAATTTCATTTCATCTTGAGGTGTTTCTTATTTAAAAATGTTAGAAGCAGTCATTTTGGATCCTTCATTTTTTGGGTAGAAGATGTTTCGTGGCAAGATGCTTTTTTATCCCCTCTCTATTCCATGGTGTATTTAGTCGGAAAGAAACGAAAGATTTTTGTGGGTTTGGAGTAGTCGCTTGTTAGAGATGTAAGACTCGGTGCATTTTGAAGCTTCCCTCCTGATGCATACTACAATCCTTTTCTGTGTTGTAAGTATTACCCATTGTTTTTTTATTACCAACAATTGTTGTTCCTTTACATTGAATGGAGTGATACTTTGTGGTGGAATGATTACCTGAGGGTGAGAAGTTGGAAGCTATGACCTTCTGTCTAGATGGAAAAGCACTTTCATGACACTAGTGATTTGAGTGGATTGAGAAGTTTGTATGGGCACTGTCAACTTGATGAGCAAAGCATCAGCTACCGGAAATTATTTAAGTGAAGCTTCAGCTAAAGGGATTTGGTTTAAGAAGAGGTCTCTTTGATAAAGAGGTGGAGGAGTGGGCTAACCTTGCTTTGGTATTGGAAACTAGACATCACTCTCATGGGAATGATACTTTACTTTGGAAGCTGGATAAGTTTGGTGTGTTGCATTTGAAGAAAAGAGAATCAATGTTAGATGAAGAGTTGTGTATTCAACTTTGGGCAGGTTGATTTCAAAGCATGTTAACTTTTTCTCTTCTATGGACTATGATTCTATCAACACTCTGGACAAAGTTCAATGGAGGCTCCCCAACCTGTATATCTCCCCCAATGTGTATTATGTGCTATGAATATGAGTAGTCTTCTTCCAATCTGCTGTTGCATTGTGAGTTTGATGGAAAGGTTTGGAATCTCTTTGGTCAGATGTTTGGGTTGCAGGGTGTAAGATGCATGGTATGGTTTCGTGCCTTACATTGGTGGTTTCATTGTCCAATAGGGAATTGACAGAGGTTGTCTCTCTCTTGTCTTTTATTGGAGGGAGAGTTTAATTTAGGCTTGGGAGAAGGGATCGTTGCGTTTGGAGTCGTAGTCCTTTGGAGTGTTTTTCTTGTAAATCCTTCTTTCTTCACATATTGGACCCCTCCCATTAACAAGTATGTCTTTGATGTTCTTTTGAGGATTAAGATTTTTGAAAAGGGTTAAGTTGCTAACTTGGCAAGTTTTACTTTGGATTGGCTTTTGAGAAAGATGCCCTCGTTTGTTAAACTTCTTGTTGGAAGGCAGAGCAGTACCTGGATCACCTTCTTTGGGGATGCAAGTTTGCGAGAATCGTGTGGAAGTGGAACCACTTCTTTCAAACATTTGGCTTCTTTCTTGCACGTAAAATGGATGTTAGGGATATGATTGTGGAGTTTCATCTCCATTCACCTTTTTTGGAAGAAGGGTTGTTTCTTATGGCTTGCCGGTGTGTGTGCTTTGTTATGGGATCTTTGGCGTGAGAGAAATAATAGAGTTTTTAGAGGTGTGGAGAGGGATGTTAGTGACGTTTGGTCCTTTGTGAGGTTTCATGTTTCTCTCTAGGCTTTGATTTCCAGGATCTTCTGTAAATATACTTTAGACAACATTTTACATAGTTGGAGCCCCTTCATGTAACAGGGCTCCCTTTTTGTGAGCTTGGTTTTTTGTATACCCTTGTATTCTTTCATTTTTTCTCAATGAAAGTTGTTTCAATAAAAAAAACTGGTTTGGTTTCTTGGTTGGTTGAAATCATCTTGGTATGGTGGTTGAAAGACAAAGCTAGAGTGCTTTGGATGAATCTTGCATGGGATATTCCTTGGCTTCTTTGGAAAGAGATAAATTTTAGAGTGTTTTAAGAAAAGTCGAGCTCTCTTCTTTCTTTTGTGAACTTGAATAGTTTATGGCCTTTACTTGGAGTGCCCAACGTAGGTTGTTTTGTAACTACTTGATAGACACCATCGACTTAGCTTGGAAGGTCTCTTTGTAATACTTCCTTTGGGAGAGGGGATGCTTTGCCCCTTTGTCCCTTAGGTTGTTTTGGTGCGGCTTTTGCCTCTGGAATAACATTCTCTTGTTTTTTTCCATCATAAAAATGTTTTCCCAAATATGATGAAAAGCTTGAGCCGAAGCCATTTGGTGAAAGAGGAAAGAGTTGCAAAATGGAAGTTTAAGATTTAAGGAGGAAATTTATGCATAGATCAGTTGATGGACATGCAAGAACCAACAGAGATGTTTGCAGACTTCCTAATGGGAGTAAAGATGTAGTTGAGTTGGCGCGAACTTGGTTGTGGGTCAGTTATGTGGTTGAATGATAATGACACAATTTATTCCTTCATCTTAGATGAGTCACTCAAATAGATGGAAAGCAGCTCAAGACATGACGTAACGTGGCATTTTTGGGTTACAGACAGTGCATTGGGTGCCAAATCCAAAATCCAAATCTTGGTACAAATCCTAGATCTAGGGTCATACATGTAATTCATCATTCATCTTTTAAACTTCAAGTATATATCTGTATCCAATGACCATCCCTTCTTTACAGTACACTAAGAAGTAGGAATGCACGGTTCATTTGGACAAATCATTCTGGAGAGTGTTGTAAGGGGTAAAGGGTGTATGTGTAGAGGAAATGACCAAAGGTTTCTCGTTCTCCAGTGATAGAAATATATCTTAGACCAGTCACTGGGGGAGCACCTTCTGGCAACCACAACCAAATTATATATTCCCTCACGGTCCTTTCAGAAACAGGTCAGAAACCCACTTACGTTTGTCTTTATAGAAGGATCATGTTTCTCTTATTGTTTCTTGAATTGTGTGGGCAAATGACATAGAGGATGTATGACCCGTGGCTTTTGTTATTTTCCCAAATCTTTTGTTGGGAAATTCTTATGGTGTTCTTTTTCTTTTCAAATCTTTCCTACTCAGCTCCTGACCCAGCAGAACCAAAATGTGCTTTTTTCTGAACCATTTTTTGATAGTTAATTTTTTTGTGAAGCTTCCTTTTGAGCTTTTTTTTTCTAGTAAAATGAAACCATAGTTGACTAGATGTCCTAATTTGTTTTTAGATTATCTGGATGGACAAAGAACAGGGGAATATTATGAATCTAAATCTATGGGGCTTGCCCCAAGTCAATAGATTAAGCCAAAATAGTTGAATCTACAATCTTTAGAAGGTTATTAAAAGCTACTTGGAACTCTTTATGCCATATGCAACTTTTCCTTCAGGAAAGAAAAACTTCAAGATTACCAAAACAACTTGTTAAGAGAGACTATGGTCTAGAGTTGAGCCATGATTTAATCGTTTTTTAATTGTTCTTTCATTGCCAAATCTGTCAACCTTAGTTTTGTCAACTAATGATTGGGATATTCATTTTCTCACAATATGGAGCTATAGATGTTCCCATTATAGAAAACCTAACCAGATTATATTAATTGGATAAGAAGAGATAGAAGGGAAGCCGTAGCAATCGTAATATTAGCTTCATAGACTTGGTTTATGTACTTGGCAATGTTTTTTAAAGCTCAAGGCACAATAAAGTGCAATAGTATTCTGGGGCTTAAGCGCAAGGTGCAAAGAAAAGCGGGGTTTTTTTTTGTGAGGTGCACTATGTATAAAAGTAATACATAAAGAAGAGAAAGCATAGTTGAATCGGAAATAAGAAAAAAAATCCCTAAACACAAGAAATTTTGCATTTAGGTTTAGTAAATTTGATTTTTTTTTTTATATTTAATAAAGAAGGAAAAACCATAATTATTACTATATTTTAAAAATAATGATAAAGCTCCAAGGCCTAGGGCTTAAAGCCTTGGGGCTTTACAAAAAGGGTATGCTTGAGGTGTGCCTTATTTTGTGAGTCTTGCCTTTTCAAGGTGAGGTGCCAGACTTGTGCCTTGAGCCTAGGCATACCCTCGAGAGGGCTTTTTAAAACACAGGTACTTGGCATAAGCAGTAAATCATTTGACTGTTTCTACTATCTGCCAGGTATTACACATTTTTTTTGGGTTGGAAGGAGGTATTACTAGTTTTTTTAAATGCCCAAGGAGCACTAAGGCGCAATGGCCTTCTAGAGCCTAGGCGCAAGGTGCACAAAAAGGCATGGATTTTTTTTGTGAGGCACACTATATATAAAAATATTACATTAAAAAGAGAAAGCATCGTTGAAATGGAAATATGGAGAAGAAGACCCCAAACACAAGAAATTTTGCATGGTTATTTTAGTTACTAAAGAAGGAAAATCCTTAATTGTTACTATTTTTTAAAAATAATGAACTTGAGCCTTGGGGCTTCACAAAAAGCGTGTGCCTTTATTTTGTGAGCCTCGCCTTGCCAAGACCTGCGCGTACCCAAGAGGGCTTTTTAAAACACCGGGTATTACACTGTTAATATTAGTTACAGCATCTAAACACTCTTGTGGAGGGTTGACATGTGATTGCTGGTTATGGCCTTTGTTGCGGAGTTCTAAGGTAATTGATGTGCCAAAAAAGTACTCCCTCAAAAAGCTTCAATTTCCCCCAATGAAAGTGCAGTTTCTTACCATATTTTAATATTTATATTTAATGCTTGGAAAACCAATCTTGAATCGACCTGCTTACCTGCTTTCTCTTCTTGGAGACTTACTTAAAGCAGCTTAAATCTATAAAATCTGTTGACCCATGCATTTGTGGCTTCTGTTTTGCTTTCATAGTAATGTGGTACTTTTCTATAAGGGTTAACGAATTTGAACTGATTATCTGAATATGTATTCAGATTTGCTACCTTAAAGTTCTTTAGGTCAAGTGCTTATCATTGTTGATGTATTAAGTGTGAGCTTTACTTATATATATGTGTGTGTGTGTTGTTTCAGGCTAGTTGCAGTATTCTTATTTTATTTTCTTAGTGACAGCTACCCAATTAGATTAAAAAATCCCAATTGACGGTTTAACATATCTCTCTTCCTATCACCTTCAGCTCATTTGCCATGGATGTCACACATTCAGTTGAAACGCTGATTGACTCTACAACCTCTAAGATACAACAGCTTCAGAAAGCATTTGCTGAGCTTGAAAGTCACAAAGCATTAACACTTAACTTGAAATGGAAAGAACTTGAAGAACATTTCCATGGGCTAGAGAAGTCCTTGAAGAGGCGTTTCGATGAGTTAGAAGACCAGGAAAAGGAATATGAAACCAAAACAACAGAGGCACGTCAAATGTTAGAGAAGCGGGAAGCTGCTATTTTGGCTAAAGAGCAAGCATCGCTAGAGAATCTTCAAAAGAAAAGAGATGCTGCGGCATTTGCTGTTGCTAATGCCCGAGAGAAGCATCGGAAGGTGGCAACAGAAATGCCTTCTTGCCCTGATGACTATGAAAGTACAGAACCAAGTGTGGTAGATAAACCACCTGATTCTTTGACTAGTGAAAATAACTCAGAAGATTTGAAAGATACTCCTGATGATGATGGACACTTTGGGGTCAAGTCTTATCCTCAGTTAGTACAATTATGTGAAGAGATGGACTCTGCTGGACTGCACAAATTTATATCAGACAATCGGAAGAACCTTGCTGCAATAAGGGAGGAGATTCCATTTGCACTAAAAGCTGCAGCAAACCCAGCCTGTATGGTTTTGGACTCCTTGGAAGACTTCTACAGTGGCGAGGTTGCAAACTTGGATGGAAAGAAGAACTCAGATCTACTGGGTTCACGTCGAACCTGCATCATGTTGATGGAATGTTTGAGCATTTTGCTGAAAACTATGGATGTTAAATCTGTTTCTGAAGTGATGTCAGCTGAAGTCAAGGTGGAAGCAAAGAAAATTGCTGGAGAATGGAAACCAAAGTTGGATGCTCTTGATGTGGATGCCAGTAATGGCAACTCATTGGAGGCTCATGCCTTTTTGCAGCTTTTGGATACTTTTGGCATTGCATCTGATTTTAATGACGTGGAGTTATCCAGGCTTGTGCCAATGGTCTCCCGTCGCCGTCAAGCAGCTGATTTATGCCGATCTCTAGGCTTATCAGACAAAATGCCAGGTCAGTCTTTCATTCTTAATGGTCCATGTCTTGACTTACTAATTTTGGCCTTCAGATTGCTTTTCTTAAACGATCAGATTGGGTGTTCTGGTCAATTTCAAGTCTGTTTTCTTAGGGCATAAATTGTTTTTGACGACATTTTTTGTTTTTTCCTCCCTTCTTCTAAAACGGATACCAAAACTTTTCATTAAGTGATGAAAAAAGACTAATGCTCAAAGATTCAAGAAGCTAAAAGCAAAAAAAGAAAACATCAAACCTTAGAGGTATAAAAGTTCCAAAACAGAACAAAAGAACGTTACAGAGGAAACATAGAACAAGGAAAAAAAATAGAACAAAACCAACAACTTTGAATCTAGAAAAGCGTTCCAGCTATGGCAAAAGTCTTGAAATGAAAACCCGTCAAAGGGCTTGGAAAGAGAACACCAAAAAGAAGCCTTTAATCAAACCGCAAAGAGAACAAAAGAATTTTGAGATGAGTTGTAGAAAGGGCGCTGGGAACTTTCCATCTTATTTTGTATTTGTCTCTACAACTTTTCCTTTTTACTCCCAAGTTTTCTAACATTTTATTTTAGTCTCTAAAATTTGCATAAAAATCATATTTTTTCTATAAGATTTTTTTTTTTTTTGGTAATAAAATTGTTTAATTGAAACCTAACCTAGGCGTGTTTCCGAAAATATGAACCCTAACCTAGGCACTTGCTTTATTATTTCTTCTCATGAGTTTCTACATAGAAAAATATATGTATCCACAGATGGGGTTGGTCATGCATTGGATCTCGAAATTTATTTAGATCTATAGTGAATAATTAACAGCGGGGGTCCATCTTAGTTAAAAGAAAAAAAAAACATAATGAGGATTAAAAAATGTGTGCATGCGAATTTTTGAAACTTTAGAGATCAAAATGGAAGAAACATTAGGTTTGATGGAGGAAAGCAGAATGTTTGAAGGTTTAGGAAGTAAAATAGAAACAAGTTTTAACCAAAGCAGCTGTTAACTTTATTTATTTATTTATTTTACCCCTGGTTTTAAATTTTGTTTTAGTGAATCAAATATTTTCAATCAATCAATGGAGACGTGACATAAATATTTCATTGATATGGTGAAAGTGTTACAAAAGAAATAAGATTCTATTAATATGTAATTACAAAAAACTTTTTTGATGAGCAATGAGGGAAGAAAGGATATGATTATGAAAAAGGTGGACATAATTTTCTTCACTAGAGAGCTATGAAGACAGTAGATTCTTGGCAACCAAATGTCATAGGGTCTCGCGGTAGTCCTGCGAGAATAGTCGAGGTGCGTGCAAAGCAGGGCCAAATGAAAAATGTTGAGGTGGATATTTATAGAAATTAATATTGCTAATCAGGTTCATTCTTTCTTTATTCAATTTTAATACTATTATTCAGCAGGTTTGATTATAGGGGTGTGTTAACAACTCATTCAACCAAATTTCCCTCCATCCTGAATTGTTTGTTTTCAAAGTTATAAAACCGTAAGCATTGTAAACACCAGTAATTTAAGGTATAAGAGATTGTGAAAAATATGTGCCAACACGTTGAAAAAGTTACCCTGCTTGCAATACTATTGCAATTATTCTTGTCTAGATATTGACTCTTTCTGA
Source organism: Citrullus mucosospermus (assembly GCA_030954485.1). Taxonomy (NCBI): domain Eukaryota; kingdom Viridiplantae; phylum Streptophyta; class Magnoliopsida; order Cucurbitales; family Cucurbitaceae; genus Citrullus; species Citrullus mucosospermus. The sequence goes on along the minus strand of CM062063.1, from coordinate 7,334,487 downwards.
TGTAGTATTCTTGACCACAGGAAAGTTGGATAAAGGTTGGATGAGTATATTCAGTTTGGATGTTGGATGCGATTCACCTCAACTTTGTCCTTTTCATTCCCTTTTCATTCCCTTGTAGTCTTTAATGGTTCCTTTGCTTGTCTTTCTGCAGGTGTCATCGAAGTATTGGTTAACAGTGGAAGGCAAATTGATGCTGTGAATTTAGCTTTTGCATTTGAACTTACAGAGCAGTTCTCTCCGGTGCCATTGCTGAAGTCCTATCTAAAGGAGGCAAAGAAAGTGTCTTCACCAGTCAAACCTGGAAATGCATCCCATACTGCACAGGTTTTTCCATATTAACCGAGTTTTATTTAATTACTTCCTCTGAATCAAAGAATAATGTTAGAATCTCGTATTGGTTACTGGAGCTAGTGCATGATAAAATGATTGTAATTATCCTATTCATCATTAGGATTAATGCCACCACTATTACCAGTGGCTTGGCTTCAAACCGTGTAGTAGGTTGGAGAATTACCTTATCACTGACACACAAAAAACTTAAGAAACATAGGGGCAGAACTCACAATCTTTCTACTTCTTGTTAATATTAGGTCAGAATAGTCTTCATAAATTTTAATGTACAAAATGTTTGGAAAAAACCTCCCACTTTTACCATATTATAGAAATAAGCAGAAAAATAATAGAAAAACTAAAAAAGTAATAAAATGAAACACACAAGAATGAAAAATCATGATTCACCAAAAAGAATTCCACTATGTGAAAAATTGTTACAATGATGATTTAGAATAATTCTCTCCCTGATCCCAATTACAAGAACACTCTCTCAAAGGTTTTGTACTACTATCCTTTTTCCACTCTCAAATTAAAGGTTACATAAATGGAATTTAACCCAGAGTTCCAGTATTTCTTTTGGTATCAATAGTAATCCCACAATATCGTTTTTGCACCTCCTGTGAACATTTTGGGGAGCTGCAGTTAGACATGAATTTCTCCTAGATTGGATTTTCCTTATATTGTAATCAAAAGAATGCAGGTGTTAGATCCTCTAATCTGTCAGGACATTTTGCGCTATTGTTTTGCCTCCCTCCCTGTGAAACTTACTATTATCGTTTTTCTCTCTGTTATATGATGTTTCTTCTTTTCCTTCATTGTTTTTGTACAAATTTCAGAATGATGTTAGTGACAGAGAGCTGACCGCCCTTAAGGCCGTAATCAAGTGCATTGAAGAGCACAAGCTTGAAGAGCAATATCCTGTCGACCCTCTTCAGAAACGGGTCATCCAACTCGAGAAAGCTAAGGCTGACAAGAAACAGGTGACCGAGGCTACAAAACCTCAACCAAAACGACCTCGTGCAAACGGTGTTGGTTATGCCCCTGTGATCAATAACAACAATGTTGCTGACAAGAACTTCTATGCTAGAGTGACAGATAGATACCCACAATACATGTACGACCGACCGTACATGTACCCGACCCCTAACGACAACCATTGCCCATCCCTCTTGGGTTCGGCCATGTACAACATGTCTCCTGCAGCTCATGGAAACTACTTTGGAAATGCTTACCAGTATCAAGCTGCTGCATATCTTCACTGAATCAGATCAATGATGGTAAGAGGTGACTATGATCCTTCGTTAACTGTTTAGAGTATTAACCCTCAATGGATGTTGGCAGTGTATGAATGAAGTTTAGTAGTAAGACTCAGAAACTTACCCAAAAACCAAAAAAGGAAAAAAAAAAAAAAAAAAAAAACCAAACTGCCTTGTTAATTTCTTGTTGTACTAAATGATATTTCAACTCTCTAATATATATGCACAAAACTTTGATGTGTAATGTGTTTGTCAACATGACTTTCTTCTTCTTTTTGGTCAGGATTTTTGTTCTGTTAGTATAACGGGTATTTTTTTCACTAGTCTAAATACTGATTCGGCAAATGAGCTCACGATTAAACATGTATGATTGAGGAAATATGGGATCTTTTGAGTTGTTGCATAGGATATGTTGAGGAGGCCCTTTTTTTTTTTTTTTTTTTTTTTTTTTTTTTTTTTTATTAATTGAAAAACTATTTGTTATCTTATTTTAATTGAATTAAAGGTTTTCTTTTGGAAAAAAAAATAACCTTTTTGGTTTCTCACGATTGGTGTAGATTGTACTTGGGTTTTGGGTTTTCATACTCAAACATGAGTTTAACCTATGAAGTTTGAAATTATCTTATTTCTGGTTATTGTCGTTTTTTTTTTTCAATTTTCGAACTACATACCTCTTTGTTGTTGATATATCGTGATATTAATTGAGTTATACTTGTTTCGACATTGTCGTCAAATTTGCTTATGGAAAGTTGATTGATTTTTTTAATTATTTTCTTAAAAGTAATTTCTTCAGTTGAAGTGATGTGAGTTTATTATTTATCATAGATTGATTAAGTAGTAAAGAAGAAAATATAATTTCAATAAATGGCTAAGGTCATGAGTTCAATCTAGGGTGGCTATCTACCAAGTAATTAATATATTACGAGTTTTCTAAAATAAAATTAAAGTTAAAAACAATATTTGGTCTTTGAACTCTTAGGAAAGTTAACAATTTAGTCTTTAAATTTCAGTTTTGTAATGATTTAATGAAATGTCTTATATATGTTGATTGATAAACTAGTTAAGTGTCTAATTTGTTTATAAATTATAAAGATAAAGTTGACCATAATCAAAATTGACAACTAAGTTTGATAAAAATTTTCATAATAGAGGCTATAAGGACTAAGCTGTTGCATGTTAAAATCTAAAGACTGAATTAATACAAATTTAAAAGTACAAGGACTACTTGTTACACATTAAAGTTTTTAGACTAAATCGTTACTTTTATGAAATTCGAAAACTAAAAGTAATTTTTAATCTAAAATTTATTAACAAAACATTAAATATGAAAATTCCAAAGGAAATGTAATCTTCACACTTATTTATTTTTTTTTTTTTGGAGTTTTATGTAATATTGACGTCGTTCTTCGTTGAATTAAATTTTTTCTCAAAGATTAATCCCATAAAAATAAAAAACCACGATACATCAAACTAATTCATTGAAGAAAAACACAAATTTCTTTTCCTCTTCCTCCACCAAATTAATTAGATAGTGGAGATTTCTAAAGACTTTCTTTTCATTCTTCTTCTTCCCCTTTTTCTTTCCCTCTCCAAAACCTCTCTCCTTTCTCAACTCGTTCTTGATCTTGAACAACTAAATCATTCATTAAGTTGCTTATTTGAAATAGATTTTACAAGTATTTCAAGGTTTTCTACATGTAACAATACTCATTAAGTTTATGAACTATAAATTATGTGTGTTTACGCTCATGATTTTTCTTGGAAATACTTCCTTCAAGATCTAGAATCCACAGTCGAGAATTACAACATTCTCCCCTAGAATTCACTTTTGGTTAAAAGGAGAAATGAGCAATAAAAAAGAAAGAAAGAAAGAAAGAAAAAAAAACTCTATTACAAACAATGTGATTTCATCTGAAGGTCAATGCAATATTCGATTAATTCATTGCTTATCAACCTCATGCCAATGAATCAAATTATTGATTATGGAAGTCTAAAGTACTTGCAAAAAGAAATACAAATCTATTTCAAATTCTAAACTTGTGAACTATTTTTTATAATAACTAGGAGGCATAGATTTGGCCCTACACTCGGGGGCACTCATTCTCTCCCCAAGGGTTGAACTCGAGAGACATTAAGAGTTCTCAATATCAAGCTCATCCAAAGGTTTGAACTTGAGACTTCTAAGTTGGTACAGTATGGATAATAGATTCCAAGCCCTTGCCAATGGAGCCACCCCTTGGGGGCTTGTGAACCCCATTTTTCTATACTTTTATCATTATATCCCACATACAATTTAGATCAATTTCGATCAGAAACAATAGTAAAGTAGAATCAATCATAATACACTTCTTAGATTCTATGCCCAAAAGAATTCTACTAGAGCTAACGATAATAAGCCATATGTCTGGAAGACATGAAAGGAGACGAACCAAAAGGAGAAATGTTCTTCTGAGTGTTGGATGGAGGGTTAATTAGCTTCTGCTTCTTCTTCTTCTCAAGTTTGGTTTCAGCACGCAGCCAAGTCTCAACCACAGAAAGCAAATTGGCACAATTCTTCAACTCATCAACTTCAGATAACTTCTCTGACTTTCTTAGCTCACCATCTTGAATATATGCCAGATGAGTTGCCCATGTCTCCAGTCCATCAAATATATGAGTTGCATATACAATTGTAGCTCCCCTCTGTAACAAAAACAGTCAGCTCTTCAATTACTCTCATAGCCATTTCAAGGGAATGATCGTTTTTGTTTTTGTTTTTGTTTCTTTGGGAAGATACTGAAATTTTGTTATTGAATGAAATTACAATATGGGATATGCTACCAACCCAAAAGAACTTGCAAGGGATAGAGGGAGAGCATGGTTACAAAAAGGGTGCTCATAATAATTTTGAGAGTCAGTATGTTCATCAACATTGACATTGGACATTACAACGACGGAGATGGAGATTTGAACCTTTAACCCATTGAGTACTAGATGTCTTAAATAGGTTGGGAAACTGTCGATTTCAGAACCTCAAAAGGCAATGAAAATACTGATATCATGATGCATCATACCATCATCTTAATTTCATCCCAGAGTGAAATTCTGGATTTGAAAGATTACTAGAGAGCAGAATTACATCTTCCATTCTAGATGATATTGCCATTTAACACAAAATTTATGGGGAATAATTTAGCACACATATTTAGTGCTTGTAGTTTGAAAAGTATTCAATACCTGATCACACTCTTCCTTCAAGAAGTCCAGAAGGTCCATCCTCGCGACGACATCAAGGTCAACTGTGACCTCATCTAATAAGAGAACCTGACAAATCAAAATCATTAATTGAAAATTAGCAGACAATGAAGTTGAAATGTTTGCACAAACGTGAAATATTGAACAGGAGTCAACCCACTATGGAAATGCTCTATGGGAACTTTTAAATCAATTGGCCCAGAAATTGGACATAATGAAAGAATGGGCTCCATTATCAGAGTAAACTTACTAGCCCCACAATACACAGTAAGCGAAAAGTCTATGTTTAATACCTTAAAAGGATGCAACAGGCCCATGCAGATTTGCACCCGACGACGTTGCCCATCAGATACCTTATGCATTCGCCACTGGAGATCTATATCAAGGAGGTCAATCAACCTATCTCTCCTTTCAGGATCCGTTCCTTCAACTATCAACATAAATAAGGGGTAATAATTTGTACAGGTTTGCAACCAATAAAAGTAAAAATTGTATACATCTTATTGAAATTGAACAAAGTATGTGAAAATTTAATTCCAGAATGCAAGAGAACGAAAGCATTGATGGGATAGTATTAGTGGCTTATTTAGAAGTATATTAGTCAGATTAATGAATGATTAGAGAAGTTTGTCGGAGCGAGGATGGTATAAATAAAGTTTCTTGCTGGAGTTATTGTTTTTATTTAATTTTTGTTAGAGCAGTATGTTGCCAGGGGAGAATTCTTGTTTTTCACCATTTTATTCTTCATTTTAATAAAAAAATGAATTCGTTCCTAGAATATTGGAATTAGAGCATGCTCATCCTTGGAAATGGATAAAAAATTCAAGGAAGATTTGTTGGACATGTACAGTATTCTATGAGTGTTACAGCAGTTGGAAAAAACTAGATTCATAAAGAAGACGAGGAAATTGGAGACGTAAAGCATAAGAAAAATCCACATGAGATGGAAGCAAAACCAAGTCACAATAAAGAAAAACCACACAGCTGAAACTTATGTACTGTTAAGGGAAAATATTGCAAAATGGTGAAAAGGCCACAAAACACCGAAGAAGAGCAAAAGCTGCTGAGAACTTAGGTTGGGATGGTTATGTGAAGCCAGAATCAAAAGAGTCGAAAAAGAGAACATCAACGGCAACAGGTAGAAAACAGATCAAACGGTGGTGTTGTGAATGTACGTATCAAAAGACCCTCAAGGAGATAAAATCAGGAGGGAAAGTATTTCCAGCAATGGTGAAAGGGGATGGACAGAATTAAAATCACAGTGCCTTTGGCAAGGTAACGTTAGAAAGAGGGTTTATTGTGAAGAAGGGAGTGGAGGTATATGGACGAGTCAAAACATTCTTGATGGGCTAGAAGTGGAAGCTAAAATGGCCATATTAAAAGTACTGAGGTGGGCCAAGTAATGGCTCTTCTCTAGAAATCAGAAGGGGTCATACGTGATCCATTTACGCTATATATCTATGTTATCATTTGAAACTTGTTTCCATATCTCCTCCAAATTTGCTAGCAAATTGGAAAGAACCATGACCTGAAGAAAAAACCAAATAAATCAAAGAAAGTAATTCTCAACCAATTTTACCAATAAAGAGATATAACCTTGGTCCTAAGTTTTGTCCGCGGGCAATTCCACCATTAGAAAAGCAACCAAGATGGGACGCAATATCATACAATGGCCTGAATTTGCAAAAATTCAGAGATGGGCCATATCTGTCTAGGCCTTCTATGTTGTGGAGAGACTAAGTTAGAGTTCACAATGTTAAGCTCATTGGAACTTGGAAATGCCATGAGTTGGAGATCTTCAGGTGACGACAGGGTCTGACCTATAAGCCTGTGTTTCATAAGTTTGAGAAGTTATTGGTTGGGTTACTTGATGGTGGCGAGAGTTGGGTTTCCATTGAGAGTGGGGGGACTTAGAAACTCAATATGGGGATGTAGAAAAACAATTTTCACATAGAAAAAATGAAAGAATACAAGGGCATCCCAAAAAAAGAAACCCACAAAAGGGAGCTTATTAGAGAAAGAGAGAATAAGACCTAATGAACAATTACAAAAAGACTTTGTCACTGACACCCCAAGAGATCATAGAACCTAAAGAAGGACTGCTAGGACCCCTCTCAACTCCTCTAAAGGAAGAATGTGGGGGTTCAATATGAGAGAATATACTACGAATGATTAAGAAGTGTGGTTGGTTGAAGTATTGTGGTAAAAGGATATTTCTGACCAATGCCTCCGTTTCCTACTTTACACATAACTTCAAGTAGCGTTAGAGATAAGCTTCTAGATACCATGTTGTTTTGCATCTTCATTTTCTGAAAAAAGAAGGAACCTACAAGAGCTGACCAGCATTTTCATTTCTTCACTTGAACATAGCTCACACCCTCTGGAAAAGGGGGATTTCAGGAGGAGATTAATAACAGGGTTGCTTAAGGGGTTTATTATATTAGTCATAACTAGTGTGTTGGCAAGGTTTTTCCAGGGTGAAGGTTGTTATAAATAGAGTATTCCAAGTAGTTCAGAATTAGATGAGTAGGGCAGGGTTCTCAACCAGCTTTTGTACTTTTTTCCTTTATTAAGACAAATACCAAATTGCTTCCAATCAAGTATCCTTAGATACCCTTGACTAGAGGAAGACAAAAAAATCTACTCCCCGCATGAGTATAGGAAATATAATGAAAGGTCACAGTTATAATGTTCCAGACAGCAAATATATACAATTGAACATAGCCCACCTCCAAATATCATATGTTCGGCAGAAAAATCTCCCTGTAATGCAACCTCTCCCTGAGTTTTCAAAAAAGAGGGGTACATTCAACGTTAGAAAGTTCATTCATATTCTTGCAAGAGACAAATTGAAGGTAACCCAGTTACTATTTAGGGTTAAGAAACAGAAAAATAATCAATGGTAACATGTTATATTATAGCATAATCAATGCTAAATGTTCTGAAAGCTCATAGCTAAAACCAGATGAATGTCTAAGAACTATATTTAGTTGGTAATCTACCACCACTGAAGTAAAGGTAGGTTACACCATGGACCTCTGAGAATTCTAATACAATCAAATTATAGGAAATCAACTGAAATTTTTATGAAGTGAAGTGCAGGATTGTGTCTTTGTAATGCGCCAAAGATATTGGATGCTTTGTTTGAGACAATCGGAGCAAATTTATGTCCATACTTCTCAAAAAATACTTGTTTCATATAAAGGCATGGACAACACTATCTATGCAATACAGCAGCTTATAACTTAAACAAGAAGTGGAAGTACAGTACTCACTGCAGAGCTAACGGTTTTACTCCAAGATCCTCCCAAGTAGGCCAAATCACCACTACATACGAGTTGAGTGTCATGAAAAGCCGAACCATTTAGAACCCGAACAACATCTCGTCCTCCAACCATATGTTTGCCGGCCAAAATTTTCAACAAAGTCGTCTTCCCTGCACAAAAGTGGATAACATGTATCAATGCCAGTAAGGATCTACCATGAGGACCAATACTTTTTCTGTAATATTTGAATCTGTCTGACCCGAGAGCAGGGAAGTAGCTATAAATTTTATAAGCAAGGGCAAAATTGAGTGTGTTTATATAATTTTCTTAATATAAGAGGAGCTGAAAGGGGTAACACACCTTTCCTCTGCTAACCATCCAAAGTAATTACTCACGGTAGACTTCCAATGATAAATTACAGAAACAAAACGAATTCATGAGCATTTTAATGGGTTACAAATTGGACATCATTCAATTTCAAAAAACACTGGGGGATGCAAAAATTTTAACGTTTTCGTACTTCACATCCTCCAACGAGAAATAAAGAGAGAAAATAGACATGATTGGAGTACCAGATCCATTGGCGCCAACGAGAAGACATCGAGATCCAGAGCCAATCTCGAGATTAAACTCCAGAAAAAGAGGAGAATCACTTTCATAAGAAAATTGCATCGCTTGTACCTTGATGCCGGTGGAACTCTTCTCACCCACAACTTCACTACCATCTTTTCCGCGGAGAGAAATTCCGTTGTTCGCCATTTCTGCAGGGCAAAATTTAGGAAGACGAAGAAATACCCAGAAAATTTGAAGACCCTTGTGGGGAATTAGCAGGCAATGGGAATGAAGAAGTTTGGTCTGGTGGGTGATTCTTCAAAAGTAGCGAAATGGTGGTTGGCGGATTGTAAAGGGAAGGCCAGGTTGGTTGGGTGTGAAGTTGAGGCTAGGATTTGATGCGCCATTGAAACTCAACGTGGCATACGTTGCGATCAAAGAAACTGCAATTTCATCACATTGAAAGTGGTAGATGTCTTGGAACTTCGCGGGAAATTGGTCGCACCGTCTTGTTAATTGCAAGACACCAAAGTTAGGGAAGAGACTTTTATTTACTTTATTTATTTTTCTATTTAACAAAAAAAAAAAATATATATGTATATATATATATATATATTACTTAACTCATGATCTCTCAGAAATTTATTGAGATCGTGTTTTTTTTTTTTACCACTAAACCAACTCATAATGGTTCATTATTTCAATTGAAGATATGCTTACCATTTTATCTACTTTGTTAACATTTTCTTCCAAGATATAAACCTTTTGAAGATCTTATGTCAACTCAATCCTCTTACTTGAAAATAGATTGATTTGGAATTACAAAATTTACAATGTATTATATAAATAAGGGATCTTGCAAAAAAGGAAAAATAAAATACATTAATTAAGTCCATAGTCATGTTTGTTCTTTGCAAAAATGGCAAAAAATGAAACCCAACCCACATATGAAAGATATAAAATGTCGCAAATGTATTCACTACTGATATACACTCGATACACTTAACTGATATATTTGATATATTTGTTAATGATGCACTTGATTGATATACTTGATATATTTGTCAATCATGCATTGATTTATACTGTTGATAAATTTGATGCACTTGACTAATATACTTGATAAATTTGATAATGATGCACTTAACTGATAAATATTGATAAATTTGCCGATCATTCACTATTTTTATTGTTGATAAAACTTGATACACTTGACTGTTATACTACTGATAAACTTGATAATGATGCACTCTTTTACAATGCTAATACACATGATTGATATACAACTGATAAACTTGATAATGATGCACTTGAATGAGTTCATATGCTTTATAATGATACACTTATATTTTTTTTTAAAAAAAAACTGAATTTCTTCTCCTTCATGGCAACAAACCCCTTCCCACATCTCTCTTTCACATACCAGCACTCTTCCACACTATTTGCCATCGGCCACGGGTCCACCTCCCCGCCATTTACCTTCGTTGACCACCACATACGTCTTGTCGCCGATCACCGATCGCTGCTTCTCTCTCTTCCCCCCCCCCCCCCTCTCTCCCTCTCTTTCATCAACTAGCATTGCTCCACACTATCTATTGCTGGTTAGTGCTCCACCTCTTTGTTCCTTACCTTGTTGACCGTTGCACGATCAATCGCCAATAGTTGCTCTCTCTATCTTTCTTTCTCTCTCTATCAATTGATTGTTGAGGACAAATATGGAATAAAAAATAATTAAAAATCCATATTTTAAGTTGTTGCGATATTTGCAAAATATCAAATATAGACAATACACCTACAAAATAGCATATTCGAAATGTCACCTATTGCAATTTCCTTATATGTAAATTCTTACCATTTTCATAAAATCAAATTATGTATAACATTAATATACCATAAATTATATAATATTGTAAAATAAGAACTACATAAAATTTATAGATAACTTTCAAAGTTGAGATTCATTTGGTTTGTAATCTAGATTCTATTCTATTTTATGTTTTCAAATTCACTAAATTTAGCTAATAAAAGTTTGGCAGACAACCTGAATTTTGTTTTTGAAAATTGTTTTGAGATTTTGTGATTCAAATCGTGTAAATTCTAAAAACAACATTTTTATATTTTTATTGTATCCAAAATTTGAATTTTAAAATTTAAAATGCAGAGTTATATTAAATAAAGATAAAAGCATTTAGAAATGTAATATGTCATGTTATAAACTCAATTCAATTTTTTAAAAAAATTAAAATATGTATTATCTAATTATTATAAATTAGGTTAAATTCCAAATTTGGTCCCTATAGTTTGGATAAAGTTACAAGTTAGTTCATATAGATTTCAAATTTAGAATTTAGTTCTATGGTTGGATACAACTTCATATATTGTGTATATGGTTTGTTAAATCAGCTTCAATAATCTTTGTCATTGGGATTATTTATGAAGCTAATTTTATCAAACCATAGGAGTTAGATTCTAATTATAAACCATAAGACCGTTAGATTCTAATTATAAACCCTAAGACCTAAATTTTAATTTCTTCCAACCCTTAGGGACAAAATTTTCAATTTATCCCATAATTAGATAATATTATAAAATAATAATTATACAATTTTTTAACATAAAACCATGTTCGTAAATAAATTAATAATAGTTTATTGTCAACTAATATTTAGTGGGTAACCACAACTAATTTGCAATTGTTTAAATTAGAATCTAATTTTTGAATTTTGCTACCAAACATATACCTAAAACATGGAATACAACTTTATTTTCATTTAATTCCATATTTTCAAATTTCTGTTTTTAGATTCTTTATCAAATGGGCCTTAAATATCTACGACCAAATTTTGGAAACTAAAAAGACAGAGATTGCATAGGTGTCAATAACAGTGTTAAAGGGTTTATATATACCGCACATCTATAAATCCTAGGGAAAAAATATAAAATAACATAAATGTATATACAACTTAGGTTTCAGGGGTGGCCCTGAATACCCACTAGAGTGGCTTCCTCTTTTGTGCTTGGTTATTCAAAATGTCATATATATAACAGATTAAAGCATTCGAACATATGAGAAAATAAGACTTACCATTTTCTTTTAATAAAAACAAGTGTAATTTTCAAAACACAAAACCAAAAACAAAAATACACGTCTTAATTAAAAGGTAATTGAATTGGATAACACTTTTAGAGAAAATAATTAAGTGTATAACAATATTTTTAAAAAATTGCAATATAGCAAAATATGTCAATGATAGACTCCTCAGTGGTAGACCCTGCTATTAATATGGTCTATCACTGGTAGACTTTGAAACCAAATCTAAATTTTGCCATATTTGTAAATTTTTTTACATTATACTATATTTGTAAATACTTTAAATCTAATTGTTATATTTGCAATTGCCCTTTTAGTTGCACCTATAGGTTATGTATACTTTCAACACACCAAGAAGAAAACGCCCAGGTTTAAGCTATTATAGCATTTACAAGGCAAACTATAATATAACATGTGTTGAGAGAACATTTAATTTTACAAAAATTATTCATTATTTCTTCAATTGCATCATATATATATATATATTACTTAATCCAATTAAACAGAGATATCACTTAATCCAATTAAACAGAGATATCACTTTATACAAAACATTACACATAAACACCAAAAAAGTAAAACACTTAACCAAAACCCTTTCAGTTACACATTCACTACAATAATTCAACAAGAAAATATATAATCAACCACCTTTGATATAAAATCTCTTCTCAAGGAACAAAATAATTAAAAGGGAAAGCATTTTGGATGGTGTTGTCAATTATCTCATACTTCATTTCCTGTGAATTTGAATCACCAACTCCATAGGATCTGAAGGCTGTTTCTTCCATGTTGATGTCCCATGGCAGCAGCCCATTTGAGTCGTTGCCGGGGGGAAACTCGACGTGGTTTGGCAGTGAGTGGTAGGAGGACGATCCCGCCGCTGCCGCCGCCGCCATCACCGCATCAAACGGAAAGTGTGAGGCGGTGTGTGCTGTTGTTGTTTCTGTGATGTCTTGATCTGGCTTGGTCTTGTGAAAAACTCTGCATAAAACCCAATCCTCCTGTGTAGATGGATATAAATAATATCTTTATCATGGCACTTTAAATTGAATAGGTTGTTTTATAGGTTGTTTTGTGTATTACATTGAATCAACTTAATCATAATCAGCTTTAGGTGAATTAAAGAATAAACAGACCCCAAGAATACAGTAAAGAAAAATACTAGAAAGGAAAATAGGCGATAATATAATTAACGTTAACACCCTCCCTCAAACTCAAAGTGGTAGTATGACGACCAATTGAGTTTGTGAAGTGACGGATAGAAGCAAGGTGACACATAACAAAAACTAAAGAAAATTTCCAAATTCAATCATGGCATGTCTAGGTTGGAAACAAAAATGAACTTCTAGACCATGTTGTTTTGTGTATTGTATTGAACAATCAACTTAATTAGGATATATTGAATAATTAGCTTATAGTGAATTACAGAATAAACAGACATTAAGAATACAATAAAGAAAAATAGCAAAAAAGGACACTACTGGAAAGGAAAAGAGGCCCTAATTTACGCTAACAAAATAGTTTATGCAACTAACTATCGAGTTGTTTGATAAAATCTAAACTTTGAAAAGTGTCTTTAAATTCCTAAACTTTTAATCCTCCGTTAAATTGCGTCCTTAAAGATAAAAATGTCAGCTTAGGGTTCCTCAACTTTTATTTTCATGTTTAATGTATCTCCGTATATACTTTTTAACTTTAATCATAAATTTATTTCTTTGAGACACTTTCTTTTAAAGTTCAAGAACTTATTAAAAATTGATAGTTCAGGGATGTATCGATAATTTTTAAAGTTAGGACACATATTAAACACAACTTTAAAAGATTTTGGACTAATGCTTCTCTCATAATTAATCCGTAAAACTTTGGTATTTTAAATACTAGTTATGTGTTTTTCATAACAGTTTCTTATAATAACTTAGATATACAGTTAAATGATCCATTATTTAAAATTTAAGGTTATATTTACTCATAATTATATAATTCACATAAAGTTGATTGACTCATTTTCTTGAGGTTTGATGGTTCAAATTTCCATACTCCACATTGAATATTGTTCTACGACTAAGAAATGTAAGTCATCTATAAAATAAATTAAGTTAAAAATTTAGGAGTTGAGGTTTGAGTGGCTATTGAGATTAAAAGTAAAACAAGGGTGATTTTTAAATATAAGAAAAATAAACCAAAATATTTATAATTATAGCAAAATTTTATTGTCTACCTACAACAAACCACAATAGACTGAGATATTTTGCTATTATTTGTAAATATTTTTAGCAGTTTTGTCTTTTAAAATAATTTTCTTTAGAACAAAGACGTGGAAACAAGGGACAAAAATATATAACGAATAATGAATGAATTCCCAATATTTAAAAGATAAAAAATTACTGAAACTTAGGGTTGAAAGTTAAGAATGAAATACATAATAGAAGACATAAAAATAAAATTTAAATTACATGAGAATGTAGTTAAGGTTGAGGCTGCAAATATATGTATTATAAATTATGTAAAAAATTAGGGTCAAGGTTGACATTAAGGTATAGGGTAGGTTAATTATATACTCTAAAATGAAATAAAAGAATAAAAAATAATAACAAGTGTGCCTTATGGAAACCCTAATAACAGGCAAATGACAGAATGGAATGCAATTTTGAATTAATGACAAGTCCTAAAAAATCAATTTAATCCAACAAAATTTTTGTTGTGTTGTTATTGATATTATTATTATTATTTTTTTGACAATATATATAGGATGGGAAAATCGACTTCTTGATTTCAACGCCAATAGTACAAACTTAATACCGATTAAACTACATTATTCATATTGACAAATATTTTTGTATATTATTGACGCACACTAATTCGGACTTACAAAAGCATAAATATTTTACTAACCTTCCTTCAATTTTTGACCTCTTATTAATTTTTGAGTCAACAACATGAAAATATATCTTTCCGTCGTATATATGTCTTAACCAATTAAACTATGCTCAAATTATAGCACAAAAATATCCTTAAATTTTGCCATTTGCTTAATTACGACTACCCATATATTATTTTTTAAAAAGTTGCAATATTTACCATATATATATAAATTTTCCAAATTACCCTTTAAAGTAGAAATGAATTAGAATTTTTGTTGGAAATACATAACTAGAATGAGTGTGGTGGTAACATATATATATATAATATATCAGAGTCATGGTGTTTGGGTCCCTATTTTCATTCTAGGTCACCACTATGTTATTTTAGGTCTAGATTTTCGTCAAACATTCTAATAGATTTCTACGTTAAGGGCGTCTAATAAAAATGAGTGAAGGAGGAAAAGAGATAGGAACCTTTGGAGGCATATGTGGAGTTTCAATTCGAAACTCATGCATGATCCATCCTGTTTTGATCCCATTTGGAGCTCTGTTTCTATAAAACACCAAAGTTTTTCTCATTCCCACAACCTCTCCTCTTGTTGGATCCATCACCAATCTATCTTTCCCTGTTGCCTTCCAATAGCCAGCTGTCGTTGCCCGATTGGTCCGAAAACCTGTCGCATATTTTCGATCCCGAAAGCTGAAGAAGTACCACTCGTTTCCATTCAACTTGGCTACCTCTACACATTATCCATTGAAAAATAGTTTATTTACATAGTATAAATGGATCATAAAAATAAAATTTGTTGCTACTCACATTTGTTTAAAAAAAATATATATATATTCAATATAATTTCTGGAAAATAATATATACATATGTGTGTGTATATATATATCACTTTTAGTTTCAATATCTACTAAATTGAGAGAGAGATTAGCTAGAGAGATGCTCATGAGTTTAAATTGGAAAGAAGTAAATGTGAAAGGAATGAGCCTTGCATGAAATAGCTTTATTTATTTAGGTGGCTATTATGAATACCTAGATACTAGTTTCTTTTTTTTTTTTTTTTTTTTTTTTTTTTTTTTTTTTTTTAAATGGATATTTATGAAGCCTAAGGTTGGAAAAATATATACCAAAGAGAAAAGTTATAAATGTATATATGTCAATTAAGAGCGATGGTAGAAGAGCTATAATTCAGAAAGAAAAAAAAAAGTTGGTTTGATAGACCAAAGGGCAACAAGGTTAATATTGTCATCAATTAGTTTTGATTTCAACATAATCATCATGTATGAGAGAGATTAATAATATTGATGTGATGATTATAGGTTTGAAATGAAATATATACTAGAAAAACACCTATCTTAACAAAGATGATGATTGTTCACAAATGGCAAAACTTAACAATTAACTGTCGTATACATTATTTGAGTCAATAAAAGTCTCATTTTATGGAGTTATCATTGTACTTAAAAGCTTAAGTTTTATATTCCCACACCCTATTTTACACCTAAAACTTTTCCTTAATACACCTAAAACTTTCCCCTAATGTGTGGGCTTAGACATAAATCAATTTAATTAACAAATAATATAAGTATGTGATGAGCTTATATGAATGACATTGGAAAATTTTTGAACATAAGACTCAATATTTTGATACCATATATATTAATTTAATCACTATTATATTAAAAAGGTTAAAATTTTTTTGGGTATATATAATGACTTGATGTAGTTTTGGGTATAAGAAATCAATATGATTAATTATTTGTTGTACAAAAAAAAAAAAAAAAAAAACCTATTTTGAAAACTTATTTCACGCAAAAGTTGAATGTGCAATCAACCTTATTAACTTTACATCAAATAATAAATAACAACACATATGAAAAATAAAAATATCATAAAATGCATAGAAAATCAATTAGGTGGAAAATGATGTCCTCAACGAAAATGTGAACTTTCAGGAAAATATCAATAAAATGTGGATAAATATTTTTAAAAAGAATTATAAAAATAAAACTGATAATAAACATTTCATTATTTTCAATAAGTTAAAATTTATTGTTATTAATACTATTACGTATACGTTGTATCAATAATATATTATTGATATTATCTTTATCTTTAGTAGCATTTTTATGATATAAATAAATATTATCGATTATTTTTATGTACAATAATTATCTTAAATGATAAAACTGTTAGAAATATTTTTAAATATAGCAAAAGGTTACTGTATATTAGTAATAAACAGTGACATATATACAATGATGTTTTACTATATTTATTAATAGGTTGACCAATTTTTAATATATTTAAAAATATTTCTTTTATTTATTATTTTGAATCTTTTTGTCAATATTGAAACTATGAACATACGAGAATGTGATAAAACTATTAAAAGACATCTTTATCCAATAAAAAGCAAACAATTTAGGAGATTATAACCAAAGCATTTCTTGTTAACTCAAAGTGATCACTTTCACATCCATATCTCAAAAGTGAAAATAATGAGAAGTACTCGATTCAAAAAGAGACTTTCAATAATGGAATCTAATGATATTATTACGTGTCACATTATATATATATATAAAAATTATAAATTATCCATATAGTTTTATATGATCAAACAAATGGTTAATTAATGAAAATACATGTGTCAATCAATGAAGAAAACAAATGTAGGGGACAATAATCCTTCCATAAATCATTTGCATGTTGAAAAAAATGAGTAATTTTTCTCTATTTTTCTTCTGAAATGAGTCAGTTTTGTGAGAAGAGAACAAAGTTGGTATTTGGACATTAGTTTATGATGATATAATGGCATTCTGGACAAATATGGGAATAGGATTGGTCTGTCCATTTTCACAAATAGTAATTATTTTATTGCATTACTTCATTACACACGACAAAAATTTATCACATTATTAATCTATATTTTTAAATCTTAATTATATAACACTTCCTTAAATGATATAATTCCTCCTAGTTTAATCCCTAATCTTTTTAAATAAATTTTAGGATAATATATATTTTTATGTTTATGGAGTTTGAAATTTGTGTTGAGATTCACTTCATAACGTTTTAAAATTGGGAATTGAATTTCCAACTTTTAGAAAATACTTAATTTTGGCTCTTTATTAACGGTGACCGTAAAATAGGTAACGGAAGCTAACGTACATGGCAATTATTTAAATAATAATAATAATTAAAAAAAAACTCTCCTTCTCTCTCCTTCTCCTTCAACCCTCCTCCAGCGAAACCATCGACTCTCGTCTCTCATCGTCGCCCACCGTCTCATCCTTCTTCTTCTTTGTCATCATGGAAAAAAAAGAATCCAACTTCTTCCCATCTTTAATTTCTTCCCCAACAAACTCATCATCTCCATCTACTTCTTCTCAAACCTCCTTTTATCCCATCATTTTCTTCTTCCATTTAAAAATAACTCACTAACATATTTACATAAAGTATCTATCCTCGATTAAGCTATCAAAGGTTCGAATCCTCTTTGCATATTTTTAAACTCAAAAAACGAAAAAAAATAAAAGATGAAAAAAAGAGTAAACCGATGCATGACTCATGAATGATTAAAAACATTAACAACACTTTTTCTTTTTTATAATTCAAAGGTTCAAGAAATTCCCCATCCTTGTAATTTTAATAATGCTATAAATTTTATTAAAAATCAATATAATTAAACAATAACGATAAATAAGCAAAACTAATCAAATATGGCATGTAATTTAAGTTTATTTTATGCCACTTAAAAAAGTATTTATATAATTATAACGCGACAGTCAGCTGTCAGCTGATATCATATTCAGTGATGAACTGTCTCGTGAAACATTATATGTACAATAATTTTAAGTTGAATTGTAACGTATAGTCAGGTGGGGTCCATGATGCGTTTCTTATCTCCAACTCTATGATTATTAAATTCCGCATCCGTTTTCTATCTTGGGTAGGAAAATCCTCATTTAGAGATTAGGGTTTTAGGAAAGAAAAGTTTTTTTTTTTTTTTTTTTTTTTGGAAGAAAATAGATGAGTTAAAAGAAAAAACAAGGACTTTTTTTTTTCTTTTCTTTTCTTTTTTAAAATTAATAATCAAGCATCGATTTACATGCATAAACTTCATAATTTCTAGAGTTGGAAAATGAGAATAATAATAATTTTTAGGAAAAAATTTTAAAGGGGTAAAACTCCTATAGTTGATAAGACATCAATTACTTTATCAAAATTGGATGTGATCGATAATATCCAACTTGTAAACTCAAAATAAACTAAAGAAGAAAACGATTTATGATTCAAACGAACATTAACTACACAAATTAGAGTCTAGTTAATATATAAACACAAAACAAACACTAAAAATTAAAACCTATTACAAAAATCTTATGGGTTTTTGAGTTATCTCACCAATTAAATTAAAGTTATCTAGAACCATAGAAATTCTAAAAGGAAAAAACACATACCAGGAAGTTGCCAAGGCTCACAAGTATGCAAGTCAATCTCCACCAAAGTGTCCCTCAAAGTTTCTTCATTTGCAATCTTTTTATACAAATAATGGCAAACCAACTCCTCATCACTTGGATAAAACCTAAACCCAGGAGGAAGAGTTGCTCCAATATCTCGCAAACCCATTTTCTTACAACTCTAAAAATAAAAATAAAAAAAGCCTTAAATTAAATATTGTGTTGGGAGAGAATCATAGAATATGAAAGGGCATTTTGAGTTTGAAAAGTGATTTTGAATGAGGAGATGAAGAGAACTTATTATTGCTTATATAGAGATGATTGGGGAAGACAAGTGGCTAAAATACCTTAAATTATGGGGGAGAGAGAGAGAGAGAGAGAGAGAGAGAGAGAGAAAAAGAAGAGAGGTAACAAGTTGGTTAAATTATGAAGCTTTCACCAAAAATACCAAAGTTATACGAAAGCTTTAATTCACAAGGGAAACGTCTACTTTGAAGATAAACAAGATTGTGGGACACAAAAATTAGGTTTTTTTCTATTGAAGAAATCATCTCCAACATTTTTACATCTTGAAAATTTCAGTAATATAAGTGTTTATGATTTGTTGATTTTTTTTTTTTTTTGGGTCTTTTTTTTAATTGACATGTATTTCTTCATAAATAGAGATGTCTATAGAGTGAGGCGAGGACGTGGAAGCTTCCTGTTCTTGTCCTCGCCCCTTATTTCAATCCTCATCCCTATGCAATTTCTCTTTTAGTTTCATAAGGAATGAAGTGGGGATTCCTCGCATGGAAAATTTTCCGTTTGTTTATTCTCCACCATAAAATTTTCTATATTAAAAGTGTAATTTCTAATACAATTTTTATTTAAATAAAACACTATACAATGTCTTAATAAAAACAATAATATTTAATGTACAAATATATAATTAAATTATTACGCATCAAAGTTTCTAAAAGTTAAATTTTAAATTACAACATAGTTGTCTAGCCTTCACCTTAAATATTACATATACATGATCTTAAAAGTAATAAAGTTTTAAATATTAAAACATCTATATCTTATAAATGCATTAAAATATTGAAAAATTTGGGATGAGAATTAGGAGAAGGCTAATTGATAAAGCTATGATTCTATATCTTGTATATATAGAGTCGGGGACAGGGACGAAGATGTCCCATCCTCGTTTAACTAATGGGGAGAAAATTCTCCTCGCTCCTTCTCGCTTTATCTAATTGGAGATTTCTTGCCTCGTTTGGGGTAGGTCTCCGCAGGACTGGACGTCTCTAATTATAAGCATACCTGGTCAGGGCATATTGCTTCGATTAGGGGTGCAAAACCAAATCAAAAAATCGAATTGAACCCAAAAATCAAACCAAAATATTGATTTTCACAACTAATGCGGTTTGGTTTGATTTAAATATTTATAAAACCAAAAAATGTTGGTTAATTCGCTTTGGGGTAAAAAAGTGAACTCAAAATCGAACTAAACTTCATTTTATGTGTATATATAAGTAAAAATAAGGAGTGATATGCACCATTTTTCTTTTAATATTGAATGGCATAAAATAGATTTTTGAACCAAACATGCAGTTTCGTTCGTTTATTATTACTATTTTATCGTTCGGTTTTAGTTTGAATCTCAAACAAAATCAAATACAAGTGTGAACATCTTTACCCTCAATCAAGAAGTTATAGGTTCAAATAACCATTTCACATAGTAAAAATAATAATAATAATAAATAAATAAATTTAAAATGTTGTTACATGCAAAAGTGTGATTTTCAAATTGCTAGTCAAATTTTGGACATGTTTGAAATATCTTCTGATTTAAGCCCTTTCTTTTTTAAAAATAATTTAAAAATAAATATGTTATTACATCTTACATTTAAAAAAAAAAAAAAAACCTTTTTCAATGCTAATATTTTTGCTCGTATAATATTAAATCTTAGGATAGTGGCTATTATGGATTATTGAAACCATGATCTTTTAGCCCTTTATCAAAATCATACCCCTATTTACCAACCAGCCAATCCATAATTATCTCGAAAAAAAAATTTCTTCAAAAACAACTTTTAAATTTATTCAGGCTTTCTAGTTTTTTCTTTCTTTCTTCTTTTTTTTTCAAGTACTTTCTTGGGTTCTTTCTAGTCATATAAAGAAACACTTTTGATAATTTAAAATTATTCCTTGTTTAGTACAATAATTTAAAATTATTAAATAAATTATACTAAACACATACAGAAATATTAATTAAATAAGGTTAAGATTTAAAAGAAGATTTTATTTTTAGTCTATCGCGATCTATCGCTGATAAATAGTAAAATCTTCAAATTTGTAAATAGTTTGGCTCATTTTACTATATTTGAAAACAACCATATTTTTTCAATAGTTACTCCAACCCCTCTATCGTTTTCTCTCGAAGATTTGTGTTTATGCAATGCGATATATAGTATGTAACAACCCCAAACCCTTGAGGTAATTCTCCCCTAACCAATTAAATTAAGTTATTTTGCATAAAAAGGAATTTTTAATTATTTATTTACATTATGGTAATTACTTAAGTTAAATAGGAAAGTCCCAAGGATTTAATTTATGGTGATAGGAGAATTGAAGATGGGATTAAGGAAAATGTTAGATTTGGTAAACAATAATTTATTCTTATTCTATTTTAGGGCAAATAGAATAAAAATAAATTAATTTGGTAAAAGAAGGATAATATTTTTACCTTATTGAGTAAAAGGGGAGAATTGGGAAAAATTAGGGTTTAAGGGGGAGAGGAATTACCTCGTTTGCAAAAGAAAAAGAAAGAAAATAATAACTCTCTCTCTCTCTCGTTCTCTCCGCTGCACCTCCTTTCCTCTCCCTTTCGCCGCCGCCACAGCCGCCGCCAACTTCCTCTACCGCGACATCTCTCTCTCTCTCGCTCTCCTTCAGTTTTCGGGAATCTCCGGAGGTTTCACGCGTCGGGTGTCGCGGGTTTCGCCGTGAGTGTCGCTGTCGGCATTCAACTCTCGCTAACCGTCTCGCTCTCCCGCTCTCACTTTCTTCCCATCGCCTCACGGTCTCCCGCGCCCAATCGCTCAGTCACTCTCGTGGTGTCGCTCTCTCGCTAGCTCTCGCACTCCCGCTGTCTCGCGCTCTCGCTCGACTCACGTTTTCCCCCGCGCCAGTGTCACCGCAGCCTGCAGACTCTCGCTCTCTCGCCGGTTTCGCTGTCTCGGCTCTCGCGCTCTCGCTCAGGTCTCGCTTCTCGCTCGGGAGCCATTTTCTCACTGATTTTGACTCTCGGCAGCGGTGCTTCTTTTGTCCGGCCAGAACAGTACCTTTAAGTGAGTATCCCAAACTCGTTTGGACTAGTTGCTTATGTTTTGGATGGAGATTTGAGAATTTTGAACTTTACTTGGTATATTTCAATAAGTGTTCGGTAATTGTTAGTCCGTAGGATCGGGGGAAGCTACGAGTTGGATCGCGTTCGGGTAAGGACTCTCTCGGACAAATAATTTTGGGTTACCCACGATAAACTAGACTTGTAGACTAACGTATATTGACGAAAATTTTATTTCCGGTTTATTCAGGAACTAAATTTTTACAAAAGGAGCCGTATAGTAATTTTATGGATCGATCACCAGGTAAGTGATCTTACTACTTGAACCACCTTCGGGCCACACGTTTAGTTACCATGAAGTAGGAAATAATCAAAGTCTTATGATTTAGCATGTTCGTATAAGATCCCTATGCCTAAAGATAGAAAATTATCAAAGTCCTTATGATATAGTATGCTTATATGAGATTTCCATGCTTAAAGGTAGAAATTTCAAAACCTTTATGATATAGCATGCTTGCAGGAGATTACCATATACTAAGTTGTATGTGCTTACTAAAGTATGACCCTATGCCATGTTATGTAATGAATGGAATTGTATTTTAATGTATGTAGTCATGGAATGGAATGAGTATGATTATGACTGTTTACGCCCTAGGAGTAGGGTTACCTCCCCTTTTTTGGTTGGGTGTTCACGGAGGTTGTGTACCTTCAGGTCCACAGGAGGTTGTGTTCCTTCGGGATCACTAGAGGATGTGTACCTTCGGTTGCACTAGAGGTTGTGCTCCTTCGGGTGCACTAGAGGTTGTGTTCCTTTGGGTTCACAGGAGGTTGTGTTCCTTCGGGTTCACCAGAGGTTGTGCTCTTTCGAGTACATTAGAGGTTTGTGTTCCTTCGGGATCACCAGAGGTAAGAGCTCCCTTCGGGGCTCTAGAGGTTGTGAACATCCATAACCAACTGTAGGGTAAACTATTCCCAATGAATGCATGATAGATATGTATGCCTTAGGTTGATGCACTTAAAGGACATAGGTGCTTAGCCCGACTCCAGGTAGTGGGGTCACTTACTGAGTAATAAATTACTCATCCTTTATCTTATATGTTTTTTTTTCAGGTAAGGGAAAGAACGTGATGGCGAATGACAAGAAGAATCCTTGATGGGATCACGGGACTCGTAGTAGCTTCTGCTTAGCATTTTTATGTTTCATGGAGTTTTGTCAAATTGTTGGTTTTTTTGAGACTTTCGATATGTGGCTTTTTTTTCTTTCATGAATTTTATTAATTTCTTTAGGGGTACCCCGAACCAAAACCTCTCATTTCATGTTTATGGATGTTTTCTTGAAGTTTATTAATAGAAATTGCCAGAAAAGTTTTGTTCCTTCTCTTTACTAAGTTGCATAATGTTTTCTAGAATTTTACATGCATTGAGTAATGGTCCGGTTAGGATATGTAAGTTGGGTCGTTACACTAAATGTAGTGTGTCAAGTTGTATTATAACAAAGGTGTTCATTTTCAATTATTCTTCATATGATCCATAGGTATAAGAATTCCAACTTAACTTTTCAGATCAGACATGAAAACACATACATCTTATTACGTAAACTAATGAATATAGTTATTCTCACTTATCTATCCATGATTATCCCTTTATATAATCAATGTGGGACTTTTGCTAGCATTCCCAAGTATATATATATAATCTTTCACTCCTCTTCTTTCTCACTTTTTTCTCCCCCTTCTCCTGATCTCAGACACAAACCGAATAACACTAAAATTTATCACAAAAGATAAATAAAATCATCAGAATGTCAAAACCCTAAGGAGACACGAGCTTCTCCAACATGTAAATTCAATAAAATCAAACAAAGAAAAATCAACCAAAGCAAGGATAATAACCCCATCCATACCACAACTAAAATCAATGACAACATTGAAGGTACCCAAATTAAAAAAAAAAAAAAAAAAAAAAGTTGGAGGGTCAAATTAAAATTGAAAAATGAATTCGAGAAAAACTCAAGCACTCGAGAGAAGAAGAGAAGAAAAGGAAACACAACGTTTGAGAGAGAGAGGGGAGAAGGGAGAAGGGAGAAAGAGGAGAGGAGACCTTTTAAACTTATTCTTGAAAATTCAAGAACTAAAATAGTTAATTTGAAACACTAAACACCAAATTAATGCTTATATATATATATATTCTTGAAATTAAGGAACCAAAAAAAGGTATTTTTTTATATGTTATATGAAAAACAAGGTCTTCTAAAATCAGAGTCTTTGACCACTCTCAACTAATTTGTGACTTAAGTTTACTTTATTAACTAATAATTAGAACATAGTTTAATAGATATGGTAATTATGTGTGGCCATTATTCAAAGTCGATGTTGGATTTTCTACCATATACTTAAATAATAATAATAATAATAATAATAATAATAATAATAATAAAAACTTCCCTAATATAGCTTGGCTTGTGACAAAGGGATCCCGCTACGTTTGAACACATGAAAGAACTTGGAGTCCTCCTTACTTGGCAAGTTGTTGCATGCCTTTTGTCTCTCATAGTTATTTTTTCAATTTGGTTGATTGTAGAATACATTTCACCATTATTATTCTCGTGTTCATTGTTTATCAAAATTCAAATGTGGAAATCAAATTCTACATCTATAAATATCATCTTTATAGATATTGTAAGAAGGATTTGTGTTCGATCGTATTTCCTTCCTAATTAATATTGAATTTCACTTATTGGGTTTTCTAAAATTTTTCAAGCCTACAAAGTGAGGGGACAATTAAAAGTGTTGAAATATTAGTATATAATTAATTTACCGTAACTCATCAACTTTAGCACTTGAGTTGATTGGATGATTTAACAAATAAAATGATTTATACGAATACATTTGTCTAAACCAGGTGTCCTTTGTCATCCCTAAACAATCTCTAATAGGTAATGGTATAGGGGAATACATAGGTAAGATATATACCTACACATATATTTTTTAAGATTTTACAAATATTAGACCGTCATTATATATATGTATGATTACACAAGCTTTGATGTTAGTTATAAACCGTCATCCTAAGTAATTGTCACTGTATCTTTATGAAGAGGATTCTAAACTACCATTATAGCTAATCTATCATCGTATCCCACAATGAAACCTGCAAAGATATGACAGTTTGTAATTCATCATGATATACATATATAATGTCAGTTCATAACTGATATTTTTGGCCAAAATTGTTGTAGAGTCTACAAATTTTGGAAATTATTCACATTATATCTTTTTGTAATGGAAATTATGATTTTTATAAAATGTCTAATAGGTTTTTAAACTTTTTATTTTGTGTCTAATAGATATTCTTGAATATTATATATCTTTCAACGTTTAATTTTGTATTTAATAGGTCTTCAAAATTTCAATTTCGTGTCTAATAAATCTCATTAGAGACAAAAATCAATTTTATTTTTAGTAAATCGATAAATGTTTAATTTTTTTAAAAATATGTTAGAGACTGACTAGACACAGAATTAAATTTTAGGGACTAATTGGCACATGTATAAAATTTAGAATTGAAAGTTTTGAAACTACCAAACACATCCTAAACTTTAGTTCAATGTATTGTTGGTGTGGTGGATTCATAGTTGTAACCTTTAAGTGATAATCATTTTTTTCTTTTTTATTAAATCTATATAACATAATTTTTCCCCAAAAACATTACTATCTAGGCCCATCCTTTTTATTTAATCTCTAAAGTTTCAAAAGTAACACTGTATAGTCTTTAAGGTTTGAAAATAGTTCTAAATAGTTCTTTACATTAGTTAGCCATTAGTTGACTTAGCAAAGTGGTGTGACATGGAAGTTAAACTTTTATGATGTAACAATCTTCCCCTTTGTTATGGAGTTCGGACGAATTTTCTATAGGGACCATTTATGAGAGGTTTTATCAAATATATAAAATTTTAACTTTAAAAATTATAGGGACTAAAATCTAACATTTTTCAAACCATAAGGACCAAATTTGCAATTTAATCATTATTTTATTTTATTTTTTTGAAAAAAATTAATGCAGGAACCTTTTAAACCTTTTTTTTTTTAATTTAGGGACTAAAAAGTAAAATTTTAAAAATTAGGGACAAAATACACATATTTTTAAAAACTCAAGGACTAAAAACGTACATTTTGAAAACTTAGGGACCAAACACACGTATTCTTCCAAACTCAAGGACTAATGGATAATTTTTTAAAAAGAAAAAAACTTCACCAGAGAGATCAAATGAAGGATGATCAAACAAAGAAAAATTAAGTGAGAAACTTCTAAGAGAAGAAAAACCACATTTTCTTTTCTTTCTAAATTATCCTAAAGCATCAAAGTGAGCTTAGTTTAATGGTATTGACATGTGTTTCATCCTATTGGAGTTTCGATTCCCAGTTTAGTAATTGTCATACTATATATATATCTCCAGAAGCAATCTTCTTCTTTTGTTAGTAAACATTAACTTTGTGAGATCTCATCTTTACGTAATTTTTCATTTACCTACCGGAGGATCTCATCCTAATGTTTTGTATATTATGTGAGTTTATGATCATTTTTATAATAGCATAACGTGATTTTTAACTATTTAAAAACATTTTTCACCCTAGTGTTTTGATTAATTAAATAGGACGATTTTTATAATTCTAAATAAACTTAATAAAGGAAGTATTTAATAAAATATTTCTTTGAGGGTAAAAAATATGGTGAAGTATCTACAAGAAGA
This sequence comes from Citrullus mucosospermus, assembly GCA_030954485.1. Classification (NCBI taxonomy): domain Eukaryota; kingdom Viridiplantae; phylum Streptophyta; class Magnoliopsida; order Cucurbitales; family Cucurbitaceae; genus Citrullus; species Citrullus mucosospermus. Next base: position 7,307,343 of record CM062063.1, on the reverse strand, counting down.
TGACCCAAATAGCTCATTCCAAGATAAGTGTTTTACTTAACTGCATATAAAGTGGCCAACCCATAAGTTCAATCATAAAAGCTAAAGAGATCAATTCACGTCATAAGATCAACAAGAATCATGAAAGATGACTCTTAAGGTCAGCCATGGAAGTTAAAAGGTCATAAAGGCCAATTTCGCAAACTTCATGAAGGCTGATTCATATAGAGTCGGCCATGAGGAAAAAATTAATCCCTAATTAATATGGAAGCCAACCCTATGAGATTAAAGAGGCCATCCATAGTGTCAGCCATGATGGACAAGTTATGACCAAATGTTCATCTATTAAGTCAACTATATGTGCTTGAATCCATTCGTAACGACTAGATTAAGTTAGTAACGATCAAATTAATTATCCAAAAGACTAATTATAGCCAAGTGATTGTTGTGAAACCAAAAGTGCTTGAGATATTTGAGGTATGTTGAAAATATTTGGAGTTCTCCATTTTTCATGACTTTCTAAATTATGACTGATTTAATTGTCGGAGTGTTAGTATTCGAGCACCACACTGATACAAAGTTTTCTCTATTGTACAAAGCAAATTTTTTTATTTCTCCTAAATATTACCACTTAGAAACCAAATTTTGATATCAACGGTTTCCTTCCAAACTTCTAACAGAAAAACATGCATTACTTAAAAGCACTACTCCCAAAAATACCCAAAAACTCACCAATATATATATTTGTAATTGGTTCTTTTAATATGAATGTTGTGTGGTTTGAATAAAGGCTTGGTCTTATATATCTATTTTAAGGATCCTAATTATTGCAAGCCTGTGGGCATAACTTTATAATATATAATCTATACACGACAACACAAAAATGGTATTTGGTAATCATCTTTTTTTCCCCCAAGTTAATCATGATGTCCAACATGGGATTATGATAAAATGTTGAAAAAAGAGCAAGAAAATATGAAAACTAAGGAAAAAGAAGAAAAGATAGGATGACAGTTGAAATTAATACACAACATAAGCCTTTTTTCAAATTTTGATTCTTCAATTGATAGAAAAGAAGTTGAAAACTTTTCATGTCCTTTATTAAAATTCATAGTATTACTAGGACATGATGACCAAAATTGTAATCTATGTAGTGGTTTGATTGCTTTTTTGATCAATCCAATGTATAGAAATTCATATGTCTTAATTAATGGTGATCTTTTGAATGACATGACAGTGAAACGGTTATATTGTTCATGATTTAATAGGCCGGAACATTTCGTTACATTTGTCTTGATGCAATAATCTAATATCTAGGGATTTGTTTTGTTTGATCAATTAAACGCTTTCTTGAATGATGTGTGACATTATACCGAGATGTGTAACGTGTTACACTCATGATCTAATAGGAATATTTTTGTTTTGTTGTATTGATGTAACAATTTTGAGTAAAGTCGAAATGTTGATTTGATAATTCTTCTTTTTGAATTTTGTAGTCATTTTTATACCTAAATTATATATTCAAAAAGCTTCATTCAAGAGGCTTTAGTCCCTGCTAGTAATTTTTTTGGGATGAAGGATGCATCCATCTCTATGTATCCTACCTACATCACACACAAAAAATAATTAAAATATTTTAAAAAATAAATAAGAATAATTTGCCACATGACAAATTATGATTGGATAATTTGGTAAGATGCACAAAGATACATGCAGTTTGAGGTGCACATAAGTATTTTTCTTATAAGATTATTACTTTTATCGTTCGAAAAATTTTCAATCTCTCTTTTTCTTCTTACTAATCTATAAAACGTGCAATGATGTGAAATTTAAAGTTTAATTATAAAGTACATAAAGAAAAAAGTGTAAAAGATTATAATTAGTACTTCAAATAATATTTTACATTGTTTGACCTAAATTGTTGTAACATTGAAGAGAAAAGGAAAAAAAGAGGAATTTATGAAATTATAAAAGGCAAAAGATATGATTGTTCGTTCAAACATATCTTCATTGATAGATATTGATGTTTCATATTTATGGTCTAAATCACACTCATACATGAGATGTATTACTTCGATTTGAATAGTTGTAATGTTGCAAAGGACGTGACTATTTGTTCCAACATCATCCTTAAATCGTGATTTTTTATAGCTATGGTCTGCCTCACACACGCATACATGAAAAATATATACCACTTGAACCCAAATAGTTGTAACTGGGAAATGACAGGATTGTCCGTTCAAATATTTCTCTACCATTAGATCATGATGTTTCATATTTATTGGTCTAAATCACATCTGTACATATAAGAATACACCACTTCGCTTATAACCACGCCTCAACCTAAATAGTTGTGACGAAAGGCAAAACAAAAATTATGTAAAGTTGTAAGAGAAAAATGGAGATGTAAAGATTCTCTTCTCATAGCCCCTTTCATGTAGTATAGATTTTGATTTCTTAATTCTATTTGAGAACAAAACTTAATGGTAAAGAGATTATTCTAAACCAAATTTCTCTAAATTCTTTTAGGTTTAAATACCACATTGGTTTATGTAGTTTAGTTTTAATTTCAAATCACTATGATTTGAAATCCCTTCCAAATCCATGGGTTAATTTCAAATCACTATGTCGGCGTCGGCTAACTACTATTGCCCTTCGCCAACCACCTTTGGCAACCGTCATTGGTGGCCAACTCTAGCGACTACTGTATGCCACTGGCGATTAACTCCAATAGGCACCTCTGGCCTCCACCACTATGTAACCACATTTAGTAATCACCACTGGATAGTTAACTCTGACAACCACCATTGACAACCATCTCTAATGACCAACTCTCACAGCCACCACTGGTGGCCCAACTCCAACCACCACCATATACGGGCCAACTCCAACGTACCAACACAGACGTCAAACTTTGACTTACCTCCTTAGACAACCACCACTACCAACTCCGACAATGCACTCTAGATGACCAACTCCAATGACCCATTATTTTAAATTATTAGTTCACAATGTTTTATAGTCATTCTCTATAGTAATTTGACATTGTATATAAAAACTCAAACAATTATATAGCAAATCATACAAACTTGTATAGAAAAACACTTTTTAGAAAGTGTTCAAAAAAAAATATGAGTATTTTTATTTTAAGGAATTTTTATCAAAAGTATTTAATGAAAATGACTTTTTTCCTAGTTAATCCAAACGAACCTTTGGTGAATCGAGTTTCATTTTAAAATTTCAAATGAAAACATGCGATAAAAATGAAAAAGAAGGGACCAAGGCTTTTGTTATTATTATTTTTTTATATATATATATAAGACCTAATTAAAATGAATATTTTTAAAATACATGAGGCCAACCTAGTATTTAAACCATTCCTTTAATTCTTTACCACGTGGAAATGCAAAACTTTTTCCATTTTCCGAAAAAACATAGAAGGTTGTCTTAATACACACTATATTCATCATATGAAATCTATAATTTTACTTATGGTCATCTCATTGACATAAAATGTGGAAAAAAAAACTATTTTTAAAAAAGGGTTTATTACTAAAATTGAAAAACATTACGCTTGGAGGTTTAAATTTTATAAAAATGTCAATATAAAAAAAAATCAAGAAATTAAAAAAATTAAATTAAATAAGCATTTTACTCCTCTTATATAACTTCAAATTACTTACTATTAACCCTATGTTTATATTAACGTATTGTATTGATTTTTTTAAAAAAAAATGCTTCATCACATTTTTGTTTTTTAATTTTAAAACATCAATTCACCTCTTTATGTTAATATTGTAAAATACACATGCACATTCACATTGGAGTTTATATTTGTTTGGGAGGTTGAACATAAATATAAGAGGGGAGATATTATTAGACATGTGAATTAAGGAAGACATATATTCTTTAATTACTAAACTATACACCCATACCCAATTTTTTTTCCTAATTCAATAATATATGGGAGTAGTCGATTAGGGATTCAAATCTTTAACTTTTTAATTGAGGTATAATGTCTTAAATGGTTGAGTCATATGGTTAGGGTGACAGTTATACTAAGATTAGCACAATTGAAATTTAATTGATATAACTGTTGAACTTTTCTACTATTCATCAAATAGCTATTAAAATATGTACTATCAATCGTATATTGTGCTGATTGACTTGAATTGTTAACTTGAGCATAACTCGATTGGTTAAGCTATATATCTTCAACCAAGAGAGGTCAAAGTTTCAAATCCTCCCTTTGACCCATATATGGTTTTAAACTAAAATATGAAAAAAAAAAAAAAAATTGGGATGGGGAATTAAACCTCTGACATCTAGAGATGGAGCGTTAGTCAATCTCACTTTGGCACCAAAAAAACTTTAAATGAAATGTGTTAAGTTAAAATGTCATTTTCATCCTTATACTTTAAGTCTTTAAAGAGATTCATTCAATTTTAATTCTTGTATTCTCACACGTTGAAAATTTATTCACATTTCAATATCATCAATCCATCTTAAAGTTAGCCTTTGAAGTTAATTTTCTTTTCAACCCTTAAAAAAAAAAGAAAAAAAAAATCTATTCTCTATATTTTTAGATTCTTTCAATTATTTAATTCCTTTATTCTCAAATGTTCGAAATTTATTCATATCTCATTTAAATACACACCTTAATATTAGTCTTCCTCGTTGGTTTAAAGTTACTTTTATCTAGTTTCAATTAAAAAGACACAATGTGAACACGTTGTTAGGATTTTATAGATGGTTGATTGAAGCTAATTATTTTTCAAAAAAAAGAAAAAACAATAATTAAGCATCCATGATAACTATTTTTAAAAGTTATTGAAAATATGATGGATAAAAGTTAAATAATTTTTTTTTTTTTTGAAAAACAAAGTTAAATCATTTGAGAGTACATAAAGTTAAAAAATAAAATAAGTCTTGAAATACAAAACCAAAATAATATTTTAATTTATATTAGGTTGATTTGCATGAATCACTAGTTAAAACATTTTTGTCAATATTAAGCTACACCTATTTTCATACAACCAACTCATTTAACCTAGAAAAAAAGAAGTAATAATTATTTTTTTAAAAAAAAGAAAAAAAACCTAACATTTCTTGCCATGTGACATTTTTTATTGGGTAATTGGTGGGTTGCAACCACGCACAAATGAAATCATGGTCAAACATGTCCTAAATTGAATAACTCAATTATTATCCTAATATGAGCATAGTTTAATTGGATAAAACTTTTATATTATTGACCTCGATGTTACGATAGTGAATTGGTTGCTTCATCCCCCGTATTGTAAAAGGAAAAAAAAATATTAAAATACCATTTGGATCCCTATATTTTGAAGTTTGTTCAATTTTAGTCCATGTACTTTCAAATGTTTAATTTTAGTCCCTTTACTTTTAATAAATCTTAAATTTAGTCTCTCAAAGATTATCATAATCTAAATAGTCTAAATAATAACAGTAATTTGATGGTCTTTATTAGAATAGTCTAAATAATAATTTTCGTACAAGGATATATAATATGCAAATACATTTTTCAAAATTTAGAGTGAAAATGCTAATAAATATAAATAAAAAAATTAAAGCAATTTAAGATTTCTTGAGAGTGCAAAACTAAAATAACATTTGAAATTATAAGAACTTAAATTAAACAAACTTCAAAATACAATGCCGAAAATGATATTTTAAAAAAAAATCCCTCCATTTATTATTATTAATTATTATTATTATTATTATTATTATTATTATTATTATTTTGTGCGCGTGTTGACAAACTAACAATCATAAATATAGCTAAATAAGAGATTGAATATTAATAAAGATAATTATTGTTCTAACTAAAATTTTGTTATCATCAAGTTACTGTTAATATATGTTGTAACTAACATTTCCAAAACATTATATCATCTTCATTATGTCATTTCACCTTTGAAATGACATATTACCCGTTTCAATCAGTTTAATATTATCAATTCATAAATGAGTAAGAATTTGAAGGAAAATTATATTTGAGGTCGGAATTAAAAAACACTTTTTATTAGTTCATGAGTTTTGGCAATAGATGCATTTTCTCTCTAAAATTTCAAAATATAATCTTCGTAGTCTTGAGCCATTTTTTAAGAATAAGGGTTTGTTTGAATCCACAATAAAAAAAATATATATATATATGTTTTTTAAAAAATTCATTTTTATTTAAATTTTTTTAATAAAAATTGTTTAAATATATTTTCTCAAAAAAGTCACGTTTCAAAAGTTATTTTGAGTAGTTATTAAACGCTTCAATTTTTTTTTCCAAAATAACTTATTCTCAAAATTAAACACTTGAAAAGTTAAACCAAATACACGTTAAGTTTATAACAATCCTTCAGTAATTTTTTTTATTATTATTTTAAATGTTAACATGTCTTTCTAAATTAATGATAATAATTAAAGAAAAAGAAGGAAGAAGGGTGAGGAAGGAGAGAGAAAAAATATACTTTTTAATTAGAGCATGCAAATATAGCAACCAAATCCAAAATAATAGTAGATATAGCATAATTTGTAAATATAATGCACTTTACATCCGGCTCAAGAAAATGTCCAAAATGTCCAACCTATAGTTTATTAGTGAGACATCTGTCACGGATAGATTTTGGTATCGGTAATTGAAGATCATTGATATGAGTTTATGAACAATAGAAGTTTATCAAAATAGACCATTTTAGTAAAACATGAAAATATAAAAGAATTTGTTATGTTATGATCCCTTGTGATATGGTATGAACAAACATAATAAAAAATGATAATAATTAATTAAAAAATAATTGGAGGAGCCAAATGTTGAGTTATTTAAACATTCAGAATTAAAAAAAGTTTAGAAGAGGACATACACAAATAAAGTAAAAGTTTCTAAATAAAATCACGTGAAATATTATATATATATTTTGTGAGGGGAGATTGATTTGAAATTGTGATTTGTAAGTAAGGATAGAGTAGGAATAAAGTAACATAAGTCAGGAGATTGGAGAAAATACCTATATTTGCTTCTTTTAAAATATTTCTATATGTCTAATTATAACCACTAAAAATACTACTCATTTTCAATTACTCGATAAATTAATTATTATTTTTTAACTTAAAATGTCATTTAAAATAATAATTATTATTATTGAGGGACCTTTTTAATCTATTCTTAAAAACTTAAAGAATAAAAGAGGATATTTTGAAACTTTTGAACCAAACACACCTATTATTTATAATTTAGAGATAAAAAGGTAAATGAGTCTTTTTAAGTTTATTTTTCTTCTTTGTGAATATTTAAGGTTTTTTTCTTTTCTTTCTTTTTTTTTTTTAATAATATGTAGGATGAAAAATCGAATAAGTTCATATCAGTTGAGTTATGCTCCGATTGGCGACAGTAAATATTTAAGTTATTCAATAGATCTGTTAGGTTATCTTCATTTTATTATAGGCTTATAATCATCTTCAAAGAGTTTGGCTCTCATCGTAAGTAGATATCAACTTGTTAATATTTTAAATATAGAAAGAAAAAAATAAAAAAACACCAAGGATGAACAAAATATAACTAAGAGTTGTGGTTTCAACTATGCTAGGTTTAATTCAGTCTGAATTGATGAATTATGAGCAATTGCTTAATAATTTAATAAACTTTCTGTTTCTTATTTCATATTTGGGTTTCTCTCATCTTTTTTAAAAGATTGGACCCAAAAAAAAAAAAAAAATTGGATGTAAGGTGAACCCTTTTTTTTTTTTTTTAATTTTTAATTTGATAAATGTTCATACAAATGGAAGAAAAAAATCTGAAATCGCATATATATTTTTTTTCTTGTTGCTTCCCATTTTTTCAGAGATGTAAATTCTGAAATATCAAAATTGATAATAAAGAACATGAAATGATTACCAAATATTTTTATAATAAAAAAAGAAAGAAGACGAAACAACAAACAGCAAATAATTACATTACCAAATAAACTACAAAGATTTCAAAATTAATTATCTCTTCACAAGTTTGATGTTTAATATCCATCACTTTGGTACTACTACTAACTATTTTTTTCTTTTTGGTAGTACGAAATTAGTTACTTGATTTCTTTCTAGGTACATCCTTTCATTGTGTGTGTATATATATTTGAGTAGAATTTCATAATTCTTCTTGGAAGAGAAGGATTGATGTTTTTCAATAATTACGAGATAGAGCTTTAATAATTTTTGCTTTAATAATTTCCTAGCATTATCTTCAATTTTCAACATCTTTAAGATAATATAAATCATGATGTTTTCAAATATGGCAAAACGGTTGAAAATCATTACAAATATAGCAAAAGTTTTACTTTCTATCTGTGATAGACTGCGATATACCCAGATAGACATTTATGATCGCTTTAGCGATAGACACTGATAGTGAGAGATGTTTATCTAGGTCTATTGCAGTCTAATAGAATGTAAAGTTTTTTTTTTATATTTGTAAATATTTTTAATAGTTTTGTTATTTAAAATAATTTATAATAAAATTATTGATTATAACTATAAATAGTAAATAAAAAGCAAAATTAAAAAAAAAAAAAAATCCTTAATTATATCCACATATATATATGAACAAGAATTTTCCCAAGGGTGCGGATCATGATGTCCCAAGTAATAGGAGATTTTGTCGAATTAGTTCAATAATAATTAGGAACCAATAAATGATTTTTCTTTTTTTTTTTTTTTTGAAAAAATATAAATGGTTTTTCTTTGGTAATAATAATTGGATTCCTTAATTATTTGTGAGAATCTTATGATCCTACTCACCACCTACGTATTAAATATTAATAATTTGTTGTTCCAATCATTATTTTCTGTTTGGTTCATTGACGAGAAAGCCATATTTTAAGCTCTCCTCGGCCCCTTTTCTCCTTCTCGTATATTCTTCACAATCCTTTTGTTATAATAATTATTTGTTAAGTATGTAACACATCCATGTATGTAGCGTATAATTTTGTAATTCCATAATGAGGAATTGGAAAATGTTATAAACAATGATGATCTTTGTGTGTCCATCAAGATTGTGTTGTTATTATAATATACTGAGATAAGTTGAGAGTTATTGTAGATTTTTTTTTATTTAAAATAAATTATTATTTGTGGTGAAAGTTCACCAAGATTAAATATTTATTATATTTTAGAGAAAATTGTACTTTGAGTTTATGAGATTTGAGATTGATCCAAATCATATAATTAAGGCTAAACCATGAAATATTTAATATCTCAATTTTATAAATTTGATAATTGAGAAAATTAATATTCCACATGATGATTATATATGTCACTCGATCTTAATCATGAGTGAGCTAATTATGAATGTTTTTGCTTGTGAGAGCTCGTTCCTTTGATTTGCATAAGTTAAAATGACTTATGTAGTTGATTCAATAAGTTTACCATTTGGAGACTTGACCAAATAAGGAGCTGGAAACATAACCATCACAAGTTGGAATTTACTTCTTCTGTATATGAGTAGTTCTCATTTTGGGACTTGAACAATGGAGCCTCATCCTAGCTCTCACTGGTTTGAGAGAGTGACTTAGTTTATTATTAGATCATAAACAAATTGTTCATTAAATGATTAGTGGTATTTAGTGTGCAAGATGTAATTACAAGGACATAACAAAAATTTGACCCAAGCATAATTATAAACAACTTGTGAGGAATTGACTTGTATGTAATGATTAGACTCATTGACACAACTTGTCCTATAGTACTTAAGAGTGAGACCCTAGGTAGATTGACCTATATATATAGTTAACAAATGAAAATTTAATTAAATAAATAGTTTGATTAATTAATTTCATGATATTTTTGAAGATTTATAACATGTAGGTTCATAGGGTCCCCTTGCTAGTTTGTATAAACGATTGAAGATCAATTTTGTTGAAAAAAATTTAAACCTTTCAAATTAATATCTAATATATTTGATATATTAAATGAAGAAAAAAAATATGTGTTGTAGTCGATACATTAAATATGACATAATTAATGTATTAAGAACGATACATATATATTAAAGAAAAAAAATATGTGGGTGAACGTGTTAAAATGTTTGAATGAGATTCAAATAGTTAAACATATGTATTTTAATATTAGATATTAAAATATATATTATTTAATTAACCTAAGTCATTATAAATAGGAAATTTATGGGTTAAGTCCGATGATGCTTCCTCCCTTGACAAAAGAATTAAAGTAGTTGTCTCAAATTCTGTTCTCCATTTCTTGTCTCTTTCAAATCCTTGATATTGTATTCGAGTCGTGTGACATGGAAGACTTTGTGGAAGAATATTTCAAAACCTACCAAACGATTCTCCATAATATTCGAGCTAATTAGTGTCTAAACCTAAATACATCAAGAGATTTTAATTCTAAATAAAATCAATGAAGACCCCAATGCTTCTGTTGCCGAAGTGAAACATTCACGAAATATACAACAAAAACTTCATAGTTAATTGCAAAATAAATCAACCATTTTTGTATTTTCAAATAGAATATTAAACAAAAAGGATTTGTTGAGGACTCCACGAGATTTCACAATGTTTATAAGATGCATGGATACTACTTCTCTCTTTACCAATATATTTTGAGATGGAACCCATGTTATCTAATATGGTATTAAAGTGTATAAAGTACAAGCGAGTGTTCAATCTAATAAAAAAAAGGATTCGATTACAAAATGATGAACTTAAATAGATGAGTTACTCCTCTACTTACCAATTAGTCATGAGATACTCATGTTATCTAATAAGGTATCATAGCTCACCAAGTCCAAATGGGTATTCAATCCAAAAACAAAAATTGAGACCCGATTGGGCAGGGAGGGGGCCGGGGGGCATGTTCTTGGGCGATAGCTTCTCCATTTCAGGCTTCCTTGAAGATCTTTTACTTAACATATACAAAATAAAAAATACTTATTATCTATTTCAAAAGTCAACCCCACCCTACATATATTGTACTTCAACAAAAATTTAATGTGTATTACATAATAAATATGCCTTCTCTAGACATTACCAATATATCATTGAATGACTTTAAAAATAGATATATAGCATTGGATGACTATTGATTTTCAACGTGTTAGATGATATAATATTAAATTTGTCTTCGCCCATCAGTTTAAATTTTTAGGTCAATCAATGATTCAAAATGGTATGAAAGCAAGTGGTCCATAAAAGTTCTATGTTCAAACCCTTACAATATTTGACTAATCGGTGATTTAAGACTCATATCAAGATTCTTTAACACCAACTTACACATGAATTAGAAAAAATCTATAGAGAGAGAAGCAATAGTAAACAAAAAAAAAAAGGGAAAAGAAATGAGCCAATTACTTTATGAGATTTGTTTCCATATTGGAAGCAAGAAAAAGTTTGATGTCTTTAATTGGATTGAACATGAGTTTTCAAATTGTTCACAACTTCCAAATATTTTACCATATGTATGACTATGACATGGCATCAACCGACATTTGAGTGGTTGGTTGTGACTTGTGTGAGACCCCTAAAAAGGGCTTTTCAAGGAGACAAGAATTTGATTTACCTTTTACACACTTTTTTGAAATTTGTGTTCCAATATATGGTTCCTTAATTAACTATTTCCTTTATGTGCTCAATATGTCAAAGAATAGTTGTATAGAGAATGATGGTTTAATATTAGTGGATGTTTCAATTCAACCTTCATTTATGGAAGGAAGCAAGGAAGAACAAGGTTTGGAGTAAGGGTTATTTTCACATTCACTTTGTTAAAAAAGTTTTAATTGTTTGCGGTGAACGTGGATCGAACACGTGACCTTTAGATCTTCAGTCTAACGCTCTCCCAACTGAGCTATCCCCGCAACTTCATTCACTTTATTAAAATAAAACTAATTGAAACTTAATGGCTAAAATAACTAACTCTCCCTCCCTCTAATGGTTCCAATAACTCCATCCGTTGGTGACCAACTTCACCGATTACCTTTGGTGGCCAACTCCAGCAAAGACCACCTCCAATGCCTAATTTTTGTGATGACCACCTTGGATGATTAGCTCTAACAACTACCTGAGGCGGCCAACTCCGACTACTATCTATGCGATTGATCTATAACACAATTGTTGGTGGATTCTTCATTCTATTGTATGATTGTAATATTTGAATGAAATTTCGTTTTTGCTGGATCTCGATCGTTTGATGCTGTTTCATTCTCGATGCTCTCTGTTTCACAGGGTGAAATGGTAATTTATAGCCCTATTAGTTCATCATCTTTCCAACTGAGTGAACATTCCTTCTTTCCATGTCTTCCATTTCTTATTCTTTTAGGTATTTCATTAATGTTTTCTAAACTAGTTTTTCCCATTTTTGGAGGACGATGGGTGAGAAGAAGAAGAAGAAGAACATTGATTATGTTCCATATGCTTATATGACATATGATGTGTATTATCAATGTTTTATAGGTATGGGCATATGAAACTATATCATCTTTTAGTTTCCGTGTCGCCAAAAGGTCAAATGATAGTGCAATCTTTTACATGTATAATGACAATCTTTCAAAATTCAAAATTTTAGGGGAAGGTGGAAAATCAAAGAGAATACCTTAATATCCCAAACCAGTCCTTCGCTTTGCCCCATCTAGTTCCATTATTATAATAATTAACACCAGTAAACGGTCATTTATTTTTTCAACTGGGGATGGCAGAAAAAAATTAATGACATTGAAAATTTTCAGTAATGAACAATTAGCTATTCTGCCGCATCACCCATAGTTTTTGTTTCTCATCATTTGTTTAAGACGTTTTTAAATGATTGTTTTGATTTCCCTTCTTCATCACCCTTTCTTTCTCTTAATGGGGTTTCACATACTCTACAATCATTATATATATATATATATATATATATAATATACTTACTAAAATGTGGATTTCTTGCTCAAAGACGGTGGTTGTATTTTGTTTTATTATTTTTTTTGGTTGAATTACAATTTTAGTGAGAGTTTGGTCTCTATATCTAGCCTCCATATTTACTTAGTTTCAATTTTTGTCTTAATGATTTGGTCGAAACTTCAATATCATCCCTATCATCCCCATATTTATCCATTTTTTTTATGTGACAATGAGCTAAGATAACTTTGTTAAGGTTTAGGGTTCCTAGAACACAATTTAAGGACTTGGCTTCAAAAAAGGTTTACAACCATGTGGATTAGGACTAAGCTATGAGGCTATCTTTGGTTGAAGATAAATGGAAGCAAATATTTGATTTTGGGTTTGAATTGTGATCCTTCTAAGTTCAACAGGTGGGCTGCTCTACTGGGGTTTGAAGTTTCCCTTCTTACTTTGGACCTTCCTAGTTTGTCTTTTTCATAGTTACCTTTTCTTTTCTTTGTTATTAAATCAACAACATATGTTGTACACTTTATTTCCCTAGGATTGTAGTTCAATTGGTCAGAGCACCGCCCTGTCAAGGCGGAAGCTGCGGGTTCGAGCCCCGTCAGTCCCGATGGATCCAAATCCAATAAAAAAAAGGGACCTTATATGCTGAAAAATTGGTTTGATGTATTATTTATGCTCTTAAAGTTTATTATTTTTTTGTCACATATGGGAATTTTTCTACTACTGGGGTCTATTATACTTCCTTTGTTTCACACTATAAATTTTCCTCATAAACGTTAGTGGACCCCACAATTTTTTTTTTTTTTTGACTATCCGTGAGTGCCTAAGTCAACTTATGCGCACCTCGACGCCTAGTCTCATGGGACAACCCGCCTAACCTTGCAATATTTAGATATCAAGAAAATACATATATTAAATCCTAGGTAGTGGACTCCACATTCATATCAGCGGGTCCCACCTATTTTTAAAAGCATGTTAACATGGCACACAATAAATTGGGGGAGTATAGAGTATATAGGAAATTTTCTCACATACGTGTCTATTTAGTATGCTTAACAAGCGTTTGATGCATGTCAAACAAATGTTGAACCTACTTTGACTTTGTACAACTAGTGTCTAACACATCTATTGTCCTATCAAAGTTTTTAGTACATGTCTAACAAGTGTCAGAGTGCCCAAGCGTTCGACACATGCCCAACATGGACTCGCTAGCCAAACTGGAGTATCCGTGTTTCTTAGCTGTTAAACTTAAACTTTTTAGAACTAATTTAATTGTCAGCTCTATAACATGTTGCTACCTCTCTCTACCAGCTATTGCATGCATTATGTCAAGAATATCCTAGAAATTAACTTGGATCTGCGAGTCATGTCTATGAGGATAGGAGAGAAAGCTATCCAACGATAGGTTGCGAATGTGTGCTGTGTGCTGAACTCCAAAATCGATGGAAGAATGAATTTTATGGATGCTCTTCGGTTGATGGCCTTGAGAAAGGAAATTTTGTGAATAGTCTCAAACGTCTTGACATTTCCTTTTGTAATATTCTTTCTATGAAAATCGCATTCTCTTCACCAACATATTTTCTTGTGGCCATTACATTGTGACTGCTTTTCTAATGGTATGAGAACCCTAGTTACATTGTACCTGCCTCCTTGAATAATCTCTCAAAATGATACACATTTGGGAGGTGTTTGTGGCACTGAGTTGGTTATTATACCGTCAGTGGTTAATTATAGTTTATAATAGTTTGTGCTTAGAGTGCATACTATTATGCAGACTATTTTAGTTTAGATAAGAAATAGTAAACACTATAACAAAGAAAAATTTGAAATAATATTATTATAGTTAATTGTAGGTTATAATAGTTGAAAATATAATTATTATAATTGGATCATCAAACATGAAGTGGGCTATAATAGTCCACTTCACTCACTTGAAGTTGGAACCCCAAACACCTTCTTGAAGTTAATACTTGATGAAAAAGTTGCTATGCTATTGCCTGGAGTTTTACTAATTGAATTTGAAATTTTATTTTAATTGGTTCCACTTTTGGACTTGTCAATTTAATATCTTGTAGCTTGACAGGAAAAGGATATTTAAACTATAAAAACCATTAAGGTTCCTAGAAAACAAATAGAGATTACAGTTGCTCTTGCTCACTTTCCTAAATATGAATTTAAGGCGTGTTTGAAAGTGATTTTGAAATTGTTGATATCAATTTTGGTAAGTTCAAAGTCATTTTCAAATACATGCCCTTAATCTTCAAAATCAATTTAATATTTAATTTTATACTTTTAAATATGATATTCTTCCTACCATCAAAATTGATTTTGAAGGTAAAGTGATATTAAACCTGCATTGGAACCACCCATTTGAAGGCAATAGTCGCAGTATGATCTTTAAAAACTCATCTAATTTAGTGGAAGCAAGAGTTGATAGCACACAGTTTTGAGGTTTAGCTTTTGGACAAAGAGTTATTTACCTTAGATTTCAGAGTTAATTGCTATGGCCTATGTATAAAGCAGGAAACAAGTCAAAAAGGAGAACAAGTAGCTATATATAAGCATGCAAGTGCATAGGTCAAATTATATTATAAAAACGATTAGAGACTAAGTATCGTTTTCTGGAGATTGGGTTGTTAATTCTCTTAGGAATTGTGAAAACTTTATCAATTTTATTTAGAGAACAATTGCAAACAATGGTGTTTGGAACAAAAATTAAAGTTAGGTGAATAACAGAGAAATTCAAACAAAGGAGAGTTACTTCGTTTATGGAATGATGGGCTCACTTGATTAACCTGTAGATAATTTAACACCAATATCATAGGCCCACATGTCTAAACTCTTAGGATTCTCTCTCGTGCTCAAACGTTTCTTGCACCAGGTTATTAATATAAAGCTCTTTGCAAGTAATTAACCTATGTGACACTAAGATTCTTGGTTGTTAACCTTTAAAAATATCATGGTCTAATGTCGTAGAGATTAAATTGACCATTGTTTAAAGTAAATATACCTATTTTGATGCTAAACCTACTAG
This sequence comes from Citrullus mucosospermus, assembly GCA_030954485.1. NCBI lineage: Eukaryota > Viridiplantae > Streptophyta > Magnoliopsida > Cucurbitales > Cucurbitaceae > Citrullus > Citrullus mucosospermus. Next base: position 7,291,434 of record CM062063.1, on the reverse strand, counting down.
CTTAAATCTCCAATCCTCATTCGGGTGCCGTTGAGACTTACTCTTAGTCCATGATGTTAAATTTATGTATTCGTATTTAACATCGATTTCAAGACTACGGGTCAAAATGAGCTTAGTTCAACTAAATAAAAAAAAACGGCAAATGGAGCGGGAACGAGAATTACAAATCCCCATGAGAATAGGGATGGGGAGTGCATCCCCTACCCCACCCCGTCCCGTTGCCAACCCATAATCTAACTTCCAAGTAGTATGTAGTTTGAATTCTCCTTCTTGGTATAAAAAAATAAATAAAGAGAGAAAATAATGGAGACCACTGGTTTTTTTTTTTTTTTTCTTTTTTTTGTTCATACTACAATCAAGCTGCTAGAAAAACTTGAAAGAGATGGCTATAGTGTTCCTATGAAATTGATGTGAAAAGTGAGACTACTTTCTTTCCCTTTCAAGAAGAAAAGAAAAGGGAAGGTTATTTAGTTTACTTTATATTTTAGCTTTAGATTTTGAAGGAAATGGAGAAGATTCAATGTATAGCATTTGAGAATTTTAATTTGAGTTGTCTCTTCTTCCCCTATATTTTTTATGTATCTTCCAGAAAACTTAGAGTAGAATATATTGACCCATCAAAAGATGATCACTTTTTCTAGTAGCCTATCACATGCATGTCCATGTTCCATATGCAAGGGAAATTAAACTTGATAAGGGGGAAAAAAACCATTACTAGCTAATATTGGCCTCTTTTGTGGATTAGTCTTTAGGATACATTCTAAAAAATGCTCTTAAAACTTTGTATTTTCTATCAAAATAATTTTGAACTTTCAAAAGTTTCAAAAATGTCTTTAAACTTTCAAAAAGAGTTCAAAAATACTCTTACTATTAGTTTTGGATGAAAACTATAGTGTTTTGTTACAAAAATACTCCTGAACTTTCAAAATCTTCAAAAATATCCTTTAAAAAGTTCAAAAATGCCCTTACTGATAGTGTATGAACATAAATTGTTAATATATCGTTGCAAAAATAACTCTAAATTTTCAACAAAAAAAAGGTTAAAAATTGCTCCTTCCCATTAGTATAGTGATCAATTTGTTTGAAGTTTTCTTAAGTTCCAAATGAAGTAATGTTAAAATAAATAATATAGATATCTTCATTTTTTTCATATACTCTGATTTTTCTCCTATTTTTTTAATTCTTATACAAATTTTCTCAGCAACCGAAATAAAAACCAAAATCTTAAGTTAAAACATAAAATCTCGCAAAATCTCAAAATCAATCTCTCCTTAAAACATACCAAAACAGTAAATAGTCAAATAAAAAATTATATTTGGATATTAACGAACGCTCAATTACTAATGTACAACATTGTTAAAACATTGAAGTCCTAAAATTTCTTTGGTACTTCCATTATTCTTTTTCTATGTTATAGTCCATATACCTTAAACTAAAATGAGAATCTTTATTTATTTAACTTTTTTTTAGATAAACAAATGTCAAATAGTAAAAATATATATTATAAGTTAATAAGTAAGAGAGGAGAAAAAAGAAGAAAAATTGAGAAGTAAGAGGGCATTGTTTTTCATATACTAACCATAAGGGTATTATTTTTATTTTTAGTTTTGTTTAAAGTTATTTTTGAAACTTTTGAAAATTCAAAAATATTTTTGACAAAAAACACCAATGGTTTTCATCCAAAAGCAACAGTAAGGATATTTTTTAATTAATTTAAGGATACTTTTGAAACTTTTGAAAATTCAAGGGTATTTTTGACACAACTTACAAAGTTTAGGGGTATCTTGTATAATATAGCCTAGTCTTTATATTTGTATTATTTCATTTTGTTAATGAAATTATTCATCATGTAAAAATAAAAAATAAAAATAATAAAAAAATAAAAAACTGAAACGAAAAGTATAAAGTTATAAAAAAATGAGATATTAACTTTGGTAATCTATAATATAGGTCACGTTTGGTAATCATTTGACTTTTAATTTTTGATATTTGAAACTTGTGATTTTTTCCTCACAATTTATTACTCATAGTCTTCATAGTTACTATGCAAACATTAGAGTTCTTAGCCAATTTTCAAAAACAAAAACCACTTTTAATTTTCAAAATTTGGCCATGAGTTTAAAAACACTGCCAAACTATATATAAACAACTAAAACATATAGAAAGCAATAAATGAAAATGGAACTTATAGGGTTAATTTTCGAAAAAAAAGACACAATACATTATTCTTAAGGAGTGAGAGTCAGAAATTTGAGTTTAAAAGCTTCTTAGACTAACATGGTTGTTGTTTTGTTTGGAAATTTTGTCCAACTCATATTGAATTAGTTTGATATTATTTTTGGGAAAAAAAAATATCTTTTCCATCAAAATAAAGAATAATGAAAATTGGTGTGTGATTTCTGATGCGTGTGATATTATTTACATTCATATAGAAAGTTCAAAATGGTTGATACCATTTATTTCATATTAAAAGATTATTTAGGTAATCAATTTTTATGTATTAGTTATTACGTCAATTTTTTTTTAATAATGTTATATATGATATTAAGCATATAATATATATTTTCCTTTCTATTTCTACACATTAATTGTTATGTCAATTGACATCTTATTTTAATACCTTCAATTCTTCCAAAGTATTTTTTGGAATAAATTTAAAGTTTAGGACAAATAAAAGAATTTTTGAAAATCTAAGGACATAAATTGAAACCTACTCAAAGTTTAAAGGGTATTTTTGTATAATTTAATCAAGGAAAAAAAAACGTTTTTGGTTCTTAGGTTTTTGGTCTAGTTAATTTCCATTTGGTCCCTAAATCTCAATATGTTACACATCTAGTCCTTAATAAGTTTTGAGTCTAGTTTCAATTTAGTTTCTAGTTTCAAAATATTACAATTTTACTTTTGAGATTTGGTTTTGTTTCAATTTGGTTCTTAGATTTCAAGATCTACACTTTGAACTTTCAATTTTCACTAAATACTCACTTTACGTCTTTAGTATTAATGTTTGTTAATTAATTTACTAAAATAATTATAATAATTGTTATTAATTAAGTTTCACTATTTTTCATCACTATTAAAATTAAAATTTTAAAATTTCACTTCATAATTATTTTGAATTAATTAATAGACATTAACGTTAATGACTGAAAGTGAGTATTTAATGAAAAATCAATATTAAAAATGTAAAATCATCAAACCGTAGGCACAAAAAATGAAACAAAACTCAAATTTCAAGAATAAAATTATAACATTTTGAAATTTAAAGACTAAATTAGGACCATAATCAAAATTTAAAGACTATATATGTAACATTGTAAAACTTAGGGACCAAACACTACAACAAATTAGGCTTTTGATGTCGGTCCAAAAAACTAGGGACGGATCTTTAATGTCAGCCAAGTGAAAAAAAAGACGAATTTCTAACGTCAATTTTTTTCTACTGACATTAAAAGTACGTACATTTAAATGAGGCTACAATGTAAGTTTAAAACCGATATTGAAAATCTTCCTTAAATTTTTCTTTTAATCTAATATAAACCTAACACCCGAAACTAGACTCAAAATCAGGAAACAAGAAGTTATTTTTCTATTTAATCTAACAGAAACTTAAGACAGGCAGCTGCTTGTAAGGCGACAAATAGAGGAGATGTCAAATCTGAGCCATCTTTTCCTTCCAAAAGCATCCAAAACATTATGTCAAACTAAGAAAATATCCTTATTAATTCAGTGCTGTCTTCTTATTTTTTCCCTTAGGCTTTTAATATTCTTTCACCTAATCTTGTTTTGTTTCCAAACCACATAAGAAGGAAATATGTACAAAACACAAACAGAAATCATTGAAAATTGCATATTTGGTCGCAAAAAAAAAAAAAATGTTTTTAATTGAGACCAAACACACACAATTAAACAACCTCTACTTTTTGTCTGTTGATAATGTTTTGTCTTTTGGTCTTAAAAGCCAAATGAGACTTTGGATTTGTGAGAGAGTTTCAATGCATGTCATTTTTTTCTTTGCCTCTTTGTATATGAAAACACCGTTCTTCTTAGATTTAGGGTTCTTTTTTCATGGGTCGTTATTGTATTTTTAAATGATATGACATATCATTCGATATTCGATGTATCGTAATTATCATATTTTATAGAAAAATTATTATAAATTGAAAAAAACTATCAAACTATTTATAAATATAGAAAAATTTTACTGCATACCAACTCTATCTTCTGTAATAGAAGTCTGTCATAAAATAAAATTAAAAAAAAAATAGAACAAAAGGTGAAACTTAGAGTTTGAGTTACCATAATTCTTAAGCTTATATTATGGTTTTTTTATTGCTCCATCATATATAAATGCATTTCTAGCAAATTAATTTATGCATATTTTAATACACTTCAACTCAATCATATATGTCTTAACAAGTTGAGTTATACTCAACTTTTATCTTTATAATTATTATTTTATAACAATTGCATCAATAAAATACTTTAGACAAAATAAATCAAGAGACCTGATTGGGTAACAATCGATTCTAACACTCTTCATTTCACCTAAAAAGAACTAACCCATTAATCCAACCTAAATTTGATTTTTAAACTGTTAAAAATATCAATTTGCTTTGAAATTTTAGGTCTAAATTTGGTCGTTATTACTTTCAATATACCTATTTAGAATCGAAATTTCAATCTTTGTGAGCTAATTTAGAGGAAAGAGTTGGTGATGATAAACAAATGAAACTCTGCCATATTCATCCATTTGCATTAAGATTGTGATATTTCTGTTCCTTACACCAATAACAGACATCGATTTTCAATCATTATTAAGATTAATAGATTAATAAAATTAACCAATTCATTAAATAGAGACTTATATTGTTTTAATTTGTATATTATGTTATATGTGTGCGTCTCATGTGTGAAAGCAATATAGATAAAAATACGACCCAAAATCCTTGACAATGCAATATGAATACATAATATATACACTTTATATATATAATGTAGAGGTTTATACTCTTGGATTTAAGAGGTTTCATTTTTTAATTTTTTTTTCATTTTAATAATTGGTCAATTGTTTTTAGTACATAATTATTATTTATACTATGCATTAATGGTTTTAAATATTAATATATAATTATTATTTCAAGGATTTAAGTGGCCCCTACATGTATAAATGATTTTTTTTTTCTCTAAGAAAAATTACTAGTATACTTGTTGATTTTAGTGGACTACCAACTAATTGGAATATTATTTGTAAAAAAAAAATTAGAAAAATAATTATATATAGTTTTTAAAATATAAAAATTAGTTTCATAAAATTTTTTATCTTAGAATGAATAACAACCCCATTTTGCTTTTTTTGCTTTTTTCTTTTTTTTTTTTATAAAAAAATGGTTATTCTAAATTTTCTTTTTAAAATTATTACTTTGGAAATAATTTTTAAGTAGGATCTAAGACTTTAAAAGCCTAAAGATTTTTTGTGAAAATTAAGAGAGCAAAGATGACCCATATGATTGGAATATTTTTTTGAATATTAGGATATCTCACTAAATAATGTTTTTCCCCTTTGGAAGAAAATAATCTAACCAAACATTGTTGAAAAACATAAATTAGAAGATTAATCAAGGTATAATTTATTGTAATTTGGAATAACCATTTTAAAAAATAGAATAGTGTATTAATATTAATATAGGATTGAAGATTTGTCTTGGGTGTCTTTGGTTCTTTTGCCAATCCCATCCACCAACCACAAAATCATGTGCAAAAGGTCAATAGATTGACCTTCTCCTTGATGCATATCAACAAATTAAATATTTGTATTTGACTGTTAATCATTTTCTTTTGATTTAAATCTTATTTTAGACACTAATTTAAATTAAAATAAAAAATAAAAACCATTTCGGTTATGATTTCGAAAAATGAATTTTAATTTGCAATGAAAAAAGGTTGATAAATAAGTACATTAATTTTATAAAAAAAAATTAAAAAAAAAAATCTAAAATCTTCTCTAAGCAATTGTCACACGAAATACGGTTTTTAGTTACAAAGTTACAACATCGATAAAGTTACAAAATCGTCGTCAAAAACCTTCAACAACTAAAACTTCTTATAAAATAAAAATTTATCTAGTCATAGAGTTATAAGTCTCTCAGACGGTATTTATCCTAAAAGAACACAATGGAGGGATAAAAATTTATAAGTTTTATAAAAATTCATGGTTTAAATTAAGGCAATTATATGGATTAGAGTTTTAATTAAAAATCTCCTAGTATAAATTCATACCCTTCCTTTCTCTTCTGATGATTGATGTGTAGTCTTATGTTGCTTAGTATATACAGGACACTCATTTTCATTATACTCAACAATGTAGAAGACTTTAAAAAAAATAAAAATAAAAATAAAAATAAAAAATAAAAAATAAAAAAATAATAGAAAAAAAAAGTAGAGAAGTAGGGGAAGGACCCCACAAATAATAAATGAAGAGATCAAAAGTTGCAAGAAGAAATAATGAGTTTTGTGGTTAGACATGGGAAATTAGCTGAATATTTTATTTAGATAATTACAAAACCTAAATGGAATATGGCTTTATGTCTATTTACCAATTCTTTTTCCTAAAGTTGAGACATATCATTCTCTTTCAAGATGGGGATAAAACAATGACCCCATAAGAGAATGAACTACACACGCACAAATATATATATATATATATTATATTCTTATTTAATTCAAATATATCTATATGAAAAAATATTAGTGTAAGATGTATGAATTAGTTTATTATATAAACTACTCTATGATATGTATTTCTTTAATAGAAGAATATTGATCTCTCATCCTCGCTATTATTGTACTCAACCAGTTATCTAAAAAATATAAACATAATGTTATAGGACTCTTCTTACTCTACTTTTTACTCTACCAAATTTAATTTTCTTCCTCCTCTACTCTCCTTTTTTTTTTCTTCAAGAATTTTTAAAGTAAAATAAACATGGCTATTATGGGACATTTACCAAATAAAATTGATGTTGCATATGGCTGAAAATATAATGTCTAGTTTAAAATATGGTAAAAAAACATTTATAATTCTATCTAGATCGTATCAATTAGTTAAGAACTTAAACTAATAATTATATATACTTTGGATTTACACAAATGAATCAATTTAAATTTACTATTAGACTATTAAGGCATAATTGCACATGTGCATAAGACTTCTCAACATGCAATAATTTAACATAATCTTATACATAAATTTTGAGTTTTTTTTTTTTTTAGATTTTATTAGAGCTTTTTTTTAATAGAGCCAAGTGAAAATAGCTCTAAATCACTAATGCACATCTAAGTTGATTCACTCACAAAATTTCAAGGTTTAATACAATTATTAGTTTGAGGTTTTAATTAATACAATCACAAAAATTAATATTGATATTTTTAAAATATAAAATCAAATTACAAGTTTAATTCCTAAACTTTAAGGTTTATGTTTAATTATTTGGTACTTAAACTTTCAAAAATATCAAATACATCCCTAAATTTTTAACTTTTTGTTTAAAAAGTCTTTAAAAACTTTCATTCTAATAGATCCTAATAAATCCAAAATTTTTATAATTAATTTATCTATTAAATATAAAATTAAAAGTTTAGTAGTGTATTGGATACTTTTAAAAACTAAATAGATAGAAATATGAGATTTGCAGGGAGTAAGTTGATAATATAACAAAAATATATGTACGTCGGTGGGGAAGAAAATATATATTTTGTTGAATTTAAATTCTAATTTATTGTAAAAAACCAAAGAGAAAGGGACCATTGATGAGTGTGATCTTCCAACCGAAGCTAAGACTTTTATCTCTCCTTAGAGTCTTTCTATGAAATTAAGAGAAGCTAAGGGAAATCACAAACGGAATTTCAGCTGAATCTGACCAAAATTTCAAAGTTTTGTCAAATTTCTTTGAGGTAGACTTTAAAAAAAATTGATTATCAATAATATGTAGAGTGAGAGAATCAAACTTCTAATTTCGATTTTTTTTTTTTTTTTTACAATATGTAAGGTGAGAAATCAAACATCTAACGCGAGACTGATAGTATAAGTACTATGGCAATTGAGATATGCCCATTTTGACATGTTCTTCGAGGTTGATATTACATTATTTGTGTTGTTGAGCTATGCTCGTTTTGACTTATATTTTAGAAATTTTATCATTTTTTTTTTTATCTATCATAGACTGAAATTACTTTTCCAGATAGAATTTATTGATCTTCATGTTCAAAACCTAAATCTTTGTTTTTTGAAAAAATGCATAATTTTAAGCCCTAATAATTTGGCCCTAATGCCAACTTGTTATGACATAAACAAAACAACATACAAAGAATAAAAAATAAGAAGAATAAAGTCACAAATTTACATGATTCACTAGTAGTATATTAGTCATATCAACAAGGAGAGAGAATCCCCTTTTATAAGTAAAAATACAAATTTAAGGCATCTCAACACCTACACTATTAACTCTTTTTATCGAAGGATTTTCATATTTTTCATGAGTTTTATTTTATATATTATTTTTTAGTATAATTAGAAGTGGAGTATTCGAAATACGGACCTTTTAATTACTAACACACTCATACATCAATTGTACTCGATTTAGTCCATGAATTTTATTGAATTATATGTAATTTGATATATTTGAAATATGTGTGATTGAATAAGCTAGGTTAAGGATTTTGTTTTTTTTTTTTTTTTTTTTTTTGTTTAAATACAGATTTTTCATGGAGAATTAATGGTTTAAAATGCGATTTTGCACAAGTAATTATCCAACTGAAAATTTTGTAAAAGAAATTTTATTTTATTTTATTGAGATTATTAAGGAAAGACTTTTTTTTCTTTTTATAATGAATACGGTGGGTCAGGGATTGCACTTGAACATCTCCACTAGGTGGACACATTCTTAACACCCTCATCATTTCTCTTTTCATTGATATTCAATAAGCACAAAGGGATTACAAAATAAAGGGCTAGAGATAAGCATGAAAAATCTAATTTGTACGGAAAGCATTAAGGTTTAAAGCAATGGTTGAAGGATTATAGTCCTTAAAGATGTGCGCTCTAGATGTGTAACGACCCGACTAACCACTATCTAATCGGACCATCACTCAATGCATGCAACAATTCGAAGAAATGACACTATGCAAAATGGTAAAGAAGGACTCACGTTTTTCATGAAAATTACTACTTGTTTTCATTCAAGAAATCAGTGCAATAACAAATAAATGAAATCTTGGTTCGGAGTACACCTAACACCTAAGAAACTTCATGAATGGAAATTAGCATAAATGAATAAGAAAGACGAGTCTCAAGACATGACCAGATAGTTTGGACAAAAGAAAATTCGATACAAAACATGAAAAACTATACGGAAGCTGCTACGGGTCCCGTGATGCCATCAATGATTCTTCTTGTCATTCGCCGGCACATTCCTTCCTTTACCTGAAAAACATATAAAAGGAAAGGATGAGTAATTATATTACTCAGTAAGTAACTCCACTACCGAAGTCGGGCTAGGCACCTATGTCCATTAGGTGCGTCAAACATGAGACATGCATATCTATCATATACCATACTTCTATAAGGGAATGGTTAGACCCGCCCCACCGTTGGTTATGGATGCCCACAAACCTCTAGTGAGTCCCAAAGGAGACTCAAACCTCTGGTGTACCCGAAGGAACACAAACTTCTGGTGTACCCGAAGGAACACATCCTCTAATGAACCCGAAGGAACACAACCTCTAGTGAACCCGAAGGAACACAACCTCTAGTGAACCCGAAGCAACACAACCTCCTGTAGACACTCAACCAACGTAGGGGAGTCACCACTACTCATCGTACCTGATCAATAAAGTTCACAATCATTCCATCCCATGGATTCATACACTAACAGTAAGGTTCATAAACGTTTTACAACACAGGTTTATACACTAACAGGCACATATAACTTTAAGACATGGAAATTTCATACAAGCATAGTATCTCATAAGTGGCTCTAGAAACCTACTACATCATGACAACTAAACATATGGCCCGAAGGCGGTTCAGGTAGTAAGATCACTTACCTGAGGGTTGATCCATAGGCTAACCACACCACAACTCTCGCAAATTCTGAATAAACTGGGAATACAATTCCCCTAACTTAAGTTATTCATCAAGCCTAACCCGTCATAAGTAAACTCAAAGTTCATTCGAGAGAGTCCTTACCCGAACGTGGCTAAACTCGCAGTTTTCTCCGATCCTACGAACCAAAGTAATCGCCGACCACCTAACAAGATTTACCAATTAATTCATATTCCCAAAGATTTACCGAACTACGCCACTAACCTACTCAGGTTCGAGATACTCACCTAGGGAATATTGATCCGGCGACTAACGATCAGGCTAGCAGTTAGTGGTAGCTGAGAGCAAGATTCTGAGCGAGAGCGAGAGAGCGAGACTCCGAGCAAGAGAGCAAAAGAGCAGGAGAGCGAGAGAGCGAGAAGCGAGAGCCTGAGCGAGAGGGCGAGATCCTGGGCGAGAGAGAGCGTGATTCTGAGCGTGAAACTTCCGGGAAAGAGAGCACCGACTGAGAGAGAGAGACAGCAGAGGCAGAGGTAGAGGTAGGAGAGAGTGTGGCGGTGGAAAGGGAGAACGGAAAAAAAAAGAAAGAAGAGCGGCGGCGGCGGAGAAAATTGAGAGAGGAAGGGGGAGAGAGTGGCAGCGGAGAGGGAGAGGGAAGAGGGAGAGAGTTTTTTTTTTCTCTTTTTTTTTTTAACTGCACACAAATCGAGGAGGATTTATAATAAACCCTAACTCCTTCCCCTCCTTAAATCATTAACTCTACCTTTTCCTTTTCCCAAAATAAAAATTAAAAAAAAATCTACTTTATTTAAAATTCCAACCCAATCAAATCTACTTATTTTATTTTATTTATCCCAAAATAAATTATCTCTTGCCAATTCCAAAAATTTCCTTAAATCCACCCAAGTCTCACCAACCACTACAAATACCAATTTTAAAACTTTCCTCCTTAATCTAAATAAATTAATATATATATATATATATGTGTGTATATATATATATTATGCATAATGACTTAAATTAACTTAATAGGAGAATTTACCTCAATGATTTGGGTTGTCACAAGATGAGCATAAACCTGCAAGTGTGCAAATGCTTTCCCATATGCTCATGTTGCTTCTGATGACGTCTGAGAAAGTTCTTCTATTTCTCTCATTCCAAATAGTCCAAAGAACCGCCGCTATCTGGTTGAAAGTAATGATCCTGCCTTTGAATTTTTGATTTATTTCAAACATATCTCTACAAAGTGATTCCACAGATCTGTGTTGGATTTGCCAGCCGGTTTCCGATGCCACTTTGGACCATAAGTTGGAGGCAATGTTGCACCATAAGAATAGATGATCGATGTTTTCGTTTTGTTTCTGACAGAGGATGCACCAGTTGAGGTTTAAATTGAGGCTTGGAAGCTTTCTTTGTAGCTTTTCTATAGTATTGATACTTCTGTGAGATAAGACCCAAAGGAATACTTTGCATTTTTTTGGAATGTGAGATTTCCACATCTTCTTGTATTTGTTAGCTTCAAGAGGAGGAGGCAGCGTGGGTGATTGATTAAAAGGAACTTCTTTGACCATTGAGGTTTGAAAACTCCATTGGAATTAAGATTCCATATGGGTTTACCTTTGAGCTCATTCCAAGGGATTTGCTCTCTTTCCCTTAAGGATCTTCTAGGTTGTATATCCTAGTCCATCTTCTCGGCATTCCATGCGTCTTTGATGGTGTCGTTTGGAATTTGAGATAGAGCAAACATTCTGGAAAGTTTTCAGCCATAGGGCTTTTTTCATGCCATCTTCCTTTCCAGAAAGAGATGTTGTCATCTTTATTTATTTTCCATGTCTGATTAGAGTTGAACCAGTCTAGACTTTTGACGATGGAGGTCTAGGGGGATTTTGCACTGTTGAATCTGCTTGTTTTAGGGATGTCCCCCACAAAGTTGAGCTGGTATTTGGCCTGACTTAGCCTCTTCCAGAGGGAGGTTTTCCTCTACATGGAATCTCCAAAGTCATTTACAAAGCAGAGAGAAATTTGTGTCTTCTATTCTGTTGATGCCAAGCCCGCCATTTTCTTTTGGGGAAGTAACCTGAGTCCAGTTAAAGAGGTGGGTATTGCTGTCCCCATTTGTATCTTTCCATAAGAAATTTCTCCAGAACTTTTTAATGCTTCTATAAACAGATTTAGGAGCTTTGAATACCGACATCATGTATGCAGGAGGCTGGCAAGAGAAGATTGTATTAATGTGAGTTTACCTCCTTTCGAAATTAAGGAAAGACATTTTTAAAAAGCTAAACAAAAATAATAGTGGGAACCCGGACGTCTTGTCCTTACAAAACATCATTTACATGAACCTAATATTAATAAGGTGGAAAATAATTTGTTAAAGCGAGCATGACTCAATTGATATATAGATGTGTTAGTGATTAGAAGGTTTGTAATTTGAATCTCTTGCGCCCGTTATTATACTAACTTGTTACAAATTTGAAAATACAATGAGTAAGTTCTCGGTCACAAACCAAAGTGCAAAAACTAAACTATTGCTTTTAATAATTGTGGACTCTTTATTTATTAATTTAAATACTTTTGTTTATATTTTTACTTTTATAATTTTTTCATATTTCTATCGATATCAACATTTTATCAATATCATCATTAATGTCTCTATAAAATTGAGACCTCAACATTTCAACGTTGAATAAACCTTGTTGTTGGTCACGATTGATGAAGAACAATAAAAAATTTTGTTCCGTTATGGAATCTATCTCTACCAAGCATAGCTTTTTTAGGGATGATTATTTAAAGTAAATGCTTTGGCATGATAAATCCTAGCTATTCCCCCCTCTCCACACTAAATAAATAATATATATATATGGAAAAAAAAAAAAACCCTAGACCTAGCTAATTAGCATATGAAAAAGAGTTTGAGGTCTAGTAAAATTAGATAAAGTAGCAGCCAACTTTGGATGGAGCTCTTTGCCCAATCCTAGGGTTACACTTAGCATAGGGAGAAGAGAGAGAGAGAGAGAAAAAAAAAAAAAAAAAAAAAAAAAAAAAAAAAAAAAAAGTTCTCCTAGCCTATATATTATAGCATGAAAAAGTATTTGTTAAATTATAAAAACATAAAATAAATAAAAGAGGCTTACTACCTTAGAATAATTCGTAACCAAAGATATTGATGAATTTATCATTTCCAAGTTGAAATAGTGTGAAGGCAGGGTCATGAATAAGCTATATTAAGGATTCCATATTTGGGAGAATATTATTTTCATGGCTGCTTCTTAATTAGCAAAATTTTCTTACTTTCGTAATTATGATATTTCTTGTATCTCTTGTAGCCTCTCTTCCGATGTTTATTCTTTTGACTGATTTTGAGCTCTTCTCTATCTCTTGTTTCTGTAATTATGCTTATATTTGAATGCATCATCTTTGGATTTGAAAGAATGATGAGAGTGCTAAGGATGTGTGTGTCAACCTAGTTGAGATGTCTTGGTACACTTACTAATTCCTACCTCATCTCGTATATTGTTCGAAAAAAAATTGGAGATAGTGCTCAAATTTGAGTAATGTGATTTAAAAAAGTGTACCAATTACTTGGAGAAGAAATTACCAGCTTGTTAAAGGCATTATAATAGATATAAAAACAACTTTTTTGTTTTACATATACATATATATAAATATCTTTAATTTATGCAGATTTTCGTGGTTGAATTTTCAACTTTCACTGGATGAACTTCAAAAGGAAAAAAAGAATAATAATAAACTATTTAAATTTAAGTTTGCACTTGGGATTGAGATTTAAATCTCAACTATTTTTAGTGTTTGATAAATGTGAATAGATTAATTTAAAGAGAATCACATTTTAAATTAAAAAAATTTCACGTTTAAGTTCGAATTCTGTCCAACACTAATTTAATTCGTTGTTTGATTTTCATAAAAGCATGGTTGCATGCATAGACTAATATCTTAGTTGTGTAAGTTCTTCATTTGAGCTAAATTTGTTTGATAAAAAAAATTATGTAATATGAAATGATAAATTACATACAAAATGAAAATTCAATGACGGTCATTTGGAATCACTTTTCAAATGTTGAAAAAAAAATCTATTTATACAAAAACTTTAATTTTATTCTAAAATCAAATATTGGTAACTTCTCCAACTTTATGCTAACACATATGTCTCTACCCATCATCAATAAAATGACTCAAATGATCTCAAGATTCTAACTTTCAAGTATGACATTAATAATTTTCACTTATGTGATCTAGAGATATAACTATTCGTTCATTGCATATCTAGATAGATTACATATATTTAACTTTATATATCTATAAATATGCTCTCATACCTATTCTAATAAAGTATGTTTTATGCTCAATATTAATATATATATAATCTCAATTTTGATGATCTACTCAACCCTATCATCTATAAAGTTATGATATCCTTGTCCATATTCTTAGGTGTACGTCTGATTTAAGTTTGTTTACCCTTTTTTACCGTTTTTCTTTTTTTCTTTTTTTCTTTTTTTTTTTTTTTTTTTTTTTTTTGATAAAGATATACTTCATTAGGAAACGGCACATACGACAAGAAATTACATAAACAAATGTAAATTTAAGAAAATGCAAGAATAAGAGTAAGCTTTTAGTATGATAGAAGCAAGCTTATAATATGGATAATGGTTTTTCTTTTTCATATAATTATGATTGAAGCAAGCTAAAATGGATAATGGTTTCTCATGTATTTATATAATACATGATAGAACCAAGCTAATTAGTTCCTCAATAATCATCAAAATAAATGAAGTAAGATCTCGTTTAGTAATTATTACGTTTTTTTGTGTTTGATTTATAAAAATTAAGCCTATTTTCTTTTTTTTATAATGATTTGTATCTTTCTTAAGTACAATGGTTGAATTTTTAGTCAAATTTTAAAAACAAAAATAAGTTTTTAAAAGTTACTTTTTTTATTTTTAAATTTTGGTTTGGTTTTTTAAACTAATGGTAAAAAAAAAAAATGGAAGTAATGTAAGTTGAATTAATTTTCAAAAACTAAAAACCAAATAGTTACCAAACAAGGCCTAAACTATTTGGTTCGTGATTTCATTACTTTGGTTATCAACACTCTTTAATGGTTGAACTTAATATTCTTTTTTCGGAATAGTTTAGCTTTAACTACAAAATTGACAAATGAATTGAGAATTTCGACAAAACCGTCCCTACTAACAACCATAACTCAAGTGATTATTTGAAAGTTCTGAAATATTAAACTATTCAAAGCTATACTTAGTTAAGGGAAACGAGTGCGGCCTATTGAAAAATAATAATGAAATAAATATAAAATCGTCTCAACTTTGGATGGAGCTCTTTGCACAAACTTATAGGTTGGGCTTAATTAACTTTAACATAAGAAATTTCTTCTAGAAATTACAAAAATAACTTAAAAAATAAATAAAAATAATTGATTTTAAATTGCAAATAATAATAAGAGGGTGCTTTAGCATCTAAGATGATTTTGCCTTGCTCTTTAAATTTTCGTTATATATTATTAATGTTGTAGCCTTACTATTTAAATTTTGGTTATCAGTTATGTCCTAACTTTGATGATTTATAATAATGTAATAAAGAAATAGACTAATTATGCTCTTAGAATTAAGATAGGATAAATTTTTTAATACGGATTGTCGCACCCTATTCCAGATTATTCTTCTTAAATCTATAATGGGTTGTGATGACCGGAGATCTCAAGAGTCTAATAGAAGTTGTCATAATTTTTCTTATCTTCAAATTCAAATTTTATTTTTGCTATTATGTTCAATTATTTACAAACTTCTTCTTCCAAACAAAATATTTAAAACAACTTAAACTATAACATATGTACTAATGTACTCAAATAGTTGTAGGAGACGTAAAAGTGGGTCTTATGCTAATTTTCAGATAGTGCAAAAACCATTTGATATAAAGAAGAATAAAATTAACAAATATCAAGTCTTATATAAACACAAAATAGGCAAAAATAAATAAATAAATAAAATAAAATTAGAACTTAAATTAGTTTAAAATTATTTGATCTACAAAAATACGAATTTTTAGGGCATATTTAAAAATAATTTTGAAATTGTTAAAATAAATTTTAGTATTTTCAAAATCACCTATAAACACGTGTTTAATCATTCAAAACCAATTTTGATGATATTAAAACTATTGTATATAAAAGTGAAAAATAAATATTAAATTAATTCTCAATGAATGGAGGTGTATTTTGGAGTGGTTTCAAACATGTCAAAAAAAATGATTTTAACCATTTCAAAACCACTTCCAAACGTTCACGTAATGGTATGCATAACCTTCTTTATTAAATTTTGGCCTCTTATTAAATTTTGGCCTCTTTGTGAGATGATATCGTTAAAATATCTTGAGTATGTTTTCTATCAATCATATGAAATTATTATTCAGTTTTTAGACTTTTATTTTGAATCTATAACTATAATTCTTATATGCAAATCGCCCATAAAAGTAGCTAAAACAAGATTAGTAAACTACTTAAATATGTATATTGATTTCTTCTTGTTTAATTCTATGCTTGTCGAGTATTTTTGTCATAATATATGTAATGTCTTTTACCTCTCACCAATCAAACAACTAATTTGATTATCTCAAGAGATCATAAATTTCGAGTATGACAATTTTCACACTTACGTGATCTACAATATAATTGTTGATTAATTTCGTATTTACGTATTTAATGCACTCAACTCTTTATCACTATAATTATACTTGAATTCTTTTACGCTCCATCTCTTAATATATCGAAAAGTTGACTTACAATGTACAAAGGTAGGGTGTGTGTTTTTTTTTGTGTCCCCTCTCCTTAGGCTTCTAGGTTTAGATAGGGCTTGAATTAAGGTCCATATCTAGTTTTGGTATTTGGCCATGAATTATACAATGGCTAAAGTGTCTGTCACACTTATTTATCAAATTTAGCTTCATACACAACCCCATAGGCTAGGTCCGACCTAATTTTATTCCAACATAAACTCAAATGACAAAACATTTCATTGATGTTGTCACTTATAACATTTGTTTTAGTTTAATTATTTTATTTTTAGTTTTTGAAAATTAAGTCTATTGGCACCTTTTTTAAACACAGAGTTAAATTCTTAGCCAATTTTCAAAGACAAACTACTTTTTTTAGTTTTCAAAAATTGGTTTGAATTTTGAAAACTTCAATAAAAAGTAGATAAAAAGTGAAAGAAGTGCTTGTAGGCTTAGTTTTCAAAAACTAAAAACAAAAAATCAAATGTTTATCATACCGAGCCTTAGGTTTTTTGTTTTTTTATTTTTGAAAATTAGGTTCATAAAAACTCTTCTGTCTTTCAATTTCTGGCTTTGTTATCTACCTTCTACTAATATTTTAAAAAATCGCACCAAATTTTGAAACTAAATTTTGAAACTAAAATATATATATATATATATATGCTTTAAAAAGTTTTTTTCTGTTTTGAAATTTACTTTTACTTAAAAAAAATCATGCTAATAAATAGAGAGAAGTCACACTTAGATATCATTATTTGTTCCACGAGAGTTTTATTTTTATAAGAAAACTTCCCAACATCCTACCATAATAATAAGAGATTTTATCATTTTCTAAATAATAATAATAATAATAATAATAATAATAATAATACGATATTTTATCAACAACAACACATCTTCAAAAAAAAATTATTATAAACATTAAAAAAAAAAAAATTAAGAGACGCCTATTGCGGTTTTCAAATTTCATAACCAATAAATAAATAATTCATTATAACTTACATTTAGCTTTTTTTTCCTTTATTTTATTTTAAATTTTAAATTCTTTTATTGCAATGCATTTGTAAATCCGTTTTTTCCATATTTTTTCATACCACAATTAGAATTATAATATTGTTATTTTTTCTTTTTTTTTTTTTTTTACAAAAATGCTTTTTTTTCTTTGGTTTTAAGTTTTGATTTTAATTTAGTCCCAAGGTTTCAAAATGCTACTATTTTACCTTTTTTCTTTAAGACTACTTTACTTTGAAATTTGAGTTTTGTTTCAATTTGGTCTCTAGGCTTCAAAATTTACACTTTTAACCTCATTTTGTCACTAAATAATCATTTCAAAATTTGGTGAATGGATATTAATTAGTTTTAAATAATTATGAACTGAAATTTTAAAAATAATTTTAATAATGATGAAATAAATAGTGTAATTTGATTAATTCTTATATATAATTTTTTTATAATTTTTAAATTGATTAATAAGCATTAACAAAAAAGATTGAAAATGAATATTTAGTGAAAATCGAGGTCAAAAGTGTAAATTTTGAAATTTAAAGACCAAATTGATGAAGAAAAAACTCAAAACTCAAATTTCAAGAGCAAAATTGTAACATTTTGAAACCTAAAGACTAAATTGAAATCAAATTTAAAACTTGGAAACTAAAAATAGAACATTTTGAAATATAGAGACCAAATAAGAACTAAGAAGGTTGTTTTTTCCTAGTTTTTTTTTCTTTTTCTTTTTTCTTTTTTTTTTTTTTTTTTTTGTTAATTTGAATAATCATTTTTGAACCATTGTCTAAATTTAATCTCTAATTCCAAATGTATCCCTTAATCAATTATTATTTCTTTAATATTTGTATTTCTATATGTTGTCAGAAAAAAGATATTCGTATTTGTATTATTTTGAGGACTTAAGTTAGTAAATTATGTGTTATTTGACCTATTTAAAGCATGTAAACGTTTTGTTTTTAATACTGGAATTTGGAAGGGTTTTTTCTAATAATTTCTTATTTCATTTAAAGTATTCTTAGTGATATATTATTGTAAACATTCTTAATTAGTATTTTTCCTTTATAATACTTTTGCTTTTATGCATTTTTTTTCTTTCTTAATTTGTTGAAATCTATTTATTTGTTTCGTAATGTATTTTGATAACTACTAATTATTCAATAATATATATAAATTTTACAATAATATGCTAATACGTGATCTACCTTTTCAAAATAATGAGAGATTTAGAGCAAATCTTATTCACAGATAAATCGTTGGAAAAAAAAAATTGTTATGAATGAAGAGGTAATTTCAAATTTCTTATTTATTAATGCTTATCAAAATAAAAATAAATAAATAAATAAATAAATAAAAAAATAAAAAAATAAATCTTTAGATAAACTATAGTCTATATTTAATAATATAATTGTAGCATTGGTTTTTTTTCTCTCTCTCTTTTTTTCACCTCATTAAAATTAATATCTTCAATAAACAATCATTAATGCTAATTTATAAAGTAATGCAAGTACAAAACTTATCCAAAATATTAAAAAAAAAAATCAAATTAACATTTAAATATAATAGTTTTACAATATAATATACACACGTAGAACACATGCTAATATTTTCTACTTTATTCAGAAGTACACATTTTGTAAGAAATTAGATTAAAAGTGCTATTGTCATCGCATATATAAAATCCACATTAATGTTTTTAGTTTATTCAAAGTACATAATATTTAAGAAATTACATTAAAAGTCCTGTTGTCATCATCAACTAAACATTGGAGTCGACTATACGGATAATAGTTTAGTCAAATTTAGGAACTCTCACATTCCTTTCATGCACCACCCACCAAGAAAAAAACAAAAATAGAGTCAAAATTTAAAGGAAAAAATATATATATATATATATTAAAAATGTATTAATGCATTTGGAAAATATATATAAAAAGTAGTATTTCTCAAAAAGTTGAATTACAAATTTGACCCTACAATTTAAAAAAAACATATATAGAATTTATTTTCTATTATTTTAAAAATTAAAATTTTATCCTATAATTTGAAGAAAATTATAATTTAGTCCGTTATAGTTTATAAAAAGGCACATTTTGAGAAGTATTTATGCTAAATTCTAATTTTTTTTTTTTAATGATAGGGATTAAATTTATAATTTAGCGTGAATATATATATATAGTCAATTTCAAGAGAAAGTGAAATCCATTTTCCTATCCATTTGTTAATTTGCTATTACTTCCTTTTCCTTTCACTTTGGCTCTTGAGTCACGGCCGCAGTAGCATCTTTAGGCAAAGGTGGAGGACCACCTCCTTTTTTTTCTTTTCCTTTCTTTTTTTTTTATTTTTTATTTTCCTTTTTGATTTGTTAATTAATGAATAAATAGTAAACACTAAGTCTAGTCTTCCCTAAACATTTAAAAGAAAATTAATTAATTTTATATCTAATAGATTTTTTTTAAAATGATCTTACATTCAATAGATTGAATTTAAATGAGCGTCTAATTATTTGGTCAACATGAGTATTACTCAAGTGACATAAAAAGACATCTACCTCTAATCAAGAAATTATTTGAATCATCGACTTCTTTCACAGATTTTGAACTAAAAAAGAAAAATCTCTAATAAATCTCAATTAACAACGTCCCTACCATGTTCTATATACACTAGACTAAATATTGATCAAATATGTTAGACACTAAATTGAAAAAATAGAAGCCTACTAGACACTATTAAAAGGTAGTGAACGAAATGACAAGGGAATCGAACATTAGACCTTTTGATCAAGAGTATACATTTTATGTTAGTTGAACTATATATTATCTCTTTTAAATAGTAATTAACTTTAATTTTATGTTAAAAAATATTTTGTCTCCAAACTTTTATGAAAGTAAAGAAAATTTACTTCTTCAAACTTTAATAAATAATAATTTTGTGTCCGTACTTTAAAATTTGTAACAAATTAGTCCTCTTTCTTTCTTATACCCTTAGATCACTAAACACATCAAGATCAAATTCTTTTATAAACAGAATTTATTTTTTACAGGTTTCACTAGGAATAACAAGGTTTTTAGGCTCACCCGAATTTCAAAATAGTGTCTATTGGAATTTAATACTTAAATTCAAATATTTTAATACAATTTTTATTTTTTTATTTTTTTATTTTTTTAAAATCATACGTAACATTGTATTAAATCAAAACTATGCTCATTTAAGTCATTAGTAGGAATTACTTGAACCAAACTTTGGAGAATGAAAGACTAAAATAATAAAAGGAGATAGGAAAAAGTGAGAAGTGGGGTCCACAAGAACAGGAGAGAAACCAAAGAATGTGGCGGGAATGAAGAGAACCGGCACGTGGCAGTGAGCCGGTAGCCAAGAGAACAAAACTGGTCTTCTTTCTTCTGTCTCCGACTGTATTATATAAGATAGAGAGTGATAGGGAGATGGAGAGCATTGATTTTGTGGAAAGCGGTTTTGGAGAAAGTGATTTTGAGGTTGGAGATAATGAGTGGAAGAAAGGAAGAGGAGGGAAGTGTGAGTTTGGAGGCTTTGAGGATGAAAATGGCAGAATTTGCTAAGGAAAGGAATTGGGATCGCTTCCATAGCCCAAGAAATCTCCTGCTTGCTCTGGTATTCTTTTCTATTTTTCCCTTCTTCTCTTTCAATTTCCTCATTTCACTTCTCTTTTCTTTCTTTTTTTCTTTTTTTTTTTTTTAATTATTTTTTTATTCAATTTTTTAATACTACGTCTAAAGTTTTGAAATACGTTGATGCCAATTTTTTGTGACAGGGAAAAGACAACTTGCAAAACAAACAAAAGTAGCTTTGATATAAAACTTATAGATCAAAATTGAAGAATAAAGATGAAGTCCTAAGTTTTAAATTACCTCTTATGAAGTTATGATAATGTAATTATACATAAAATTGACTTAGGTTGTTCTGTAGATTTCAAAGTCGCTTTAGGACAATATAACCTATCATGCTAAGAGACGTGCCTAATTTCATATTTAGCTTTAGTCTTGGCCGAGGTCGAGCATCTCTCTTAGGCCATATTTCAAGCCTAAAATGATATCTCAAGTTGAGACATGCTTTACACATGCTCCGTTAGACATTTAACAAGACTCGGCCTTGGCCCAAACTAATCATTTTTTTCTTGGTTCATTTTGGTCTTATGTTATCACCTTTGGCTTGTATCATTCTCTTTTCTTGGTCGTTTTTATTTATTTTAGATGTCAATTATACCCTCCAATCAAAAATCACCCATAAAATTAGAAGTTCAATAAAGTCTATTAAATAACTTTTATAAATCACAGTGTAAATAGATATAAATTTAGAAACTTGGGAGAGACTAAACTTATAATATATATAACTCAGTTATGAAATTTAATTTGTATTTAGTCAAAGTCTAATCCACTAATTAAATGAATTTCATTTTTTCCAAGTGACATATGTCTACATCTCCAAATATGTATTGATAAAAACTATAATTTAATAACATATCCTACCAATTTCTAACTTCTTCCATGTGGAAAGAATAACTTCTTCTTTTTATACGTTTGATCCAACTTTTAAACTCTGTACAAGTTATTTATTATCAAGTTGTTACGAATCTTATTACCCAATTTTTAATGAGGTTTGTTATGTTTTAATTAAAATTAAGTTATAAATTTAATTCGAAGGAAATTATAATTTAATTCTTATAATTTTAAAAGGTAAATTTTATTTTTTTTTAATAAAATTTTATAAATATTTCCATAAGATAAAAATATCAAAATATGGGAGAGGGACCAAATTTATAAAATTGTTAAAAGTAGTTAACATTAAAAATATATATATAAAAAAAATTGAAAAATCATTAATTCCATTGTAGATTTTTATTGATGAATTAAATTACAAGTTTATCCCTTTGAATTTTTAACATTGTGTCTATTTATAAGGTCCTTACTTTAAAGGTGTCTAATATGTTTTTTTAATTTAAATTTATGTCTAAAATATCTAATATGTTTTTTTTTGTTTGAAAAAATGTATACAAATTTGGGTATATTTCTTAAACTTAGGAAAGGAAAATGGAGAAGGTATCAAATGCATATATATTTTAAATATATACATATAGGTGAAAATGAAAAATGAAAATATTAAATTTAAAACAATTTGAAACTTTTGTTATTTGTTAAGTCACAACTCTGTTATATTTTCTTTTTAACTTCTATATGTAGATGCATTTAATTAGATACATATAGATTATATATTAAGAACTACAAGATAGTAAACATTATTATCTAAAATTTAATTAAGGACTTAGTAAGAAGAAGGAAAAAAAAATAATTTTCTTCAGAACTTCGATTGACTTTTCTTAATGTATACTATTTATATTAGATTAAGAAAACTCCGCTAATATTATTTCTAAACACTTCTAAAATAACTTGAATGTAAAAAATAAAAAAGTTAAAAAATAATATTTTCATCTCTTTCCTTTAAATTTTTCTAATTTTAATCCATGTAATTTTAAATATTCAATTTTAGTTTTTTACTTTCAATAAATCTTAAATTAAGTCTTTATTAAAAAAATTATTTTAAAGAAAATTATTATAAATAGAAAAAATATCAAACTATTTATAAATATAAAAAAAAATTCCACTTTCTATCTATGATAAACCTCGATAGACCCTATCTATGTCTATTGTATGTCTATCTGGTGAAGTGATAAATGTTTATCTAGATCTAGTCTAACACAGATAAAAAGTAAAATTTTGTTATATTTAAAATTATTTTTAACGGTTTTTCTATTTTTGAAAACATGTTTAAATTAAAACTTATTGCTAATTTATTGGTTGACTATTTTAAAAAAGAAAGATGATTTTTTATTGGTCTTTTTACTCTAAATTTTGCAAACATATTCACATAATATTTTATTTTTTATTATTATTAATTTTTTTTGGCATGAAATCATTATTATTAAACTAATTTCGATAAAAGTTACAAAATTTTAAGATTTATTAATAGTATAGAAATTAAAATCTGACTTTTGATAGTATCAAGATTAAAATTGAACAATTTTCAAGATATATTCGATGAAAATGGTAATATATTTTACAATAAAAGAAGAAGAAAAAGCACTTATGAATCAGAATGTGTAAAACATACACCAATTCTAACGAAAGAATACTGGAATGAAGAATATAGAACCAAACATCAACATCAAAATGATTTACGCTAGAATTTAGCTTCTACCTGAAATACTCCTACAAAAAGCACTTCCAAGTTCCAATAATCCCATTTTTTAGGTGTTAAATTTAATTTTGAAAAGAAAAAATGGGCAGGTGGGAGAAGTGGGAGAATTATCAGAAATATTCCAATGGAAAGGTGAAGTACCAAAGGGACTGCCAGAGTGGGAAGAAGATGAGAAGAAGCACTTGGGAGAAGAGCTTTCTGATGTGCTTTTGTATTTGGTCAGACTCTCTGATATATGTGGCATTGATCTTTCTAAAGCTGCCTTAAGGAAATTGGAGCTTAATGCAATTAAATACCCTGTTATTAATTCCAATAATAATCACTCTCCTTGACCTAATTTTACAACAACATTATTATCTCTCTATTTTACTTCTAAATTCTTTTGCTAATAATTATGCTCCCTTTGAATTTATATATATTAAAGTTTGCTGCTTTTTCTTTCCTTTCTTTCTTTAAATATCATTTTGATCAACTTTTGCTCTTCTTCCACTTGTTATGTGTGTATATATATATATAATTAAAAATACGTACATTAAATATTGTTATCGAAGACTTCTAATTAATTCAAATTTAAAAGTTTGTACACCAAAATACAATTCATTTGAAATTTGTTATGAAAATACATTTAAACTTTTTTAGTTAAATTGTCATTTCGGTACCTATAATTTGTGTTTCATTCTCACGTAGTTTCAAATTTCCAATTTTAGTCCATAAATTTTAATAAATCTTAAAATTTTATCAACTCAATCATGTTATATAATAAGAATATATAAAGAAAAAAAATTAATCTTTATTAAATTTAAAATAAATCTATTGACCAATATCTAATTCAAATCCTTCAAACTTTTGTATATTTAAAAAATAAGAAAATATGCGTGCATTACACATGGTAAAAATACTGTATACAAGAAAGTAGAGGGCATAAAGATGTTGAACCTTCAATTTCAAAGATTATATGTCTATTACTATTAAGTTAGACTCGCTCTAAAAAAAAAAAAACAATTTTCATTCTCTTTATTAAATTTCTCTACAAATTTCTCCTTTACCTCTAACACATCTTTCTCTTTGAAATTTTTCTCCAGGTCTCTATTTTTTTCAAAGTTTTATTTCTCTTATATAATTTTCTCTACCTCTAATGTTTTTTCACTCTCAAATGTAATATTTTTTTTCTTTAGTAATTTGATGATTCTAAAATTATCTTTCAAAACAAATATTAATCATTTAAAATATTTTTAATTAAATTAAATTATTTGTACAAATATGGAACCAAATATTAATATGATTTATCACACTTTTACAAAATTAATTATAATTAAATAATTTAACTCAAAAAACTTATTCTAAAAGTCAATTCCAAATATGTTGTTAAGTCATTGAAAATCAATCTTAATTTTTGTTATACAAAATTACTTTTAAAAGTATAGAATCAAATATTAAAATAATTATATGAAAATCACATGTGAACCAAATTTTTTTTTTTTAATAGTTAAAATCACTATTTCTAGAAACACTCTCCAACGTGGCCTGACCTATCCTCTTGCCATAGAATTTCAAACCATCGTTGGCTAGTTAAATCATTCTGTCACATCACTAGTTAAATAATAATATTAATCATAGCAACTTACTAGAATCAAAAAATAAAAGTTAAGTAGATTATAGTTAAAGAAAACTGTTCCTAAATTTCTATGAAAGTGAATATTTAACTCATGAGTTTTGGTTTATCTAACGATTAAATTCTTATCCTTCAATTTTGTAACATTTTTATTTCTAAGTTTTATTACGTAACAATTTAGTTAGTATGCTTTAAAATTTTGAACCTTTAAAATTTATAACAATTTGTCCCTATCATAAAAATTATGTCAAGATTTAATAAAATTTATTTCATGAATAGATCAATAAATTAATTAAAGACTAATATGATTATAAGCTATACAACTCTAAATCGTTAAATAATAAAATTTGAAATTTAATTTTAAAGAAAATTTTTTAGGATGGGATTAAACGGTTAGAAATTTAAAAGTATAAAAACTTATAATTTAGCTTTCCTTTTTTAGTTTTTAGGTTGCATATATAGCTTTTAAAATGCAAGCTTGAGTAGAGAACACTTCTCTAGCTAGTAGTTTTAAAATAACTTTTATTTTTTTTAATATAATAACATCTCTATGGGGTTTATTTTTAGAAGCTATGTAGAGCTCTTCGACAATGGGATAGAGAGAGAGTAGCAAAGTCAATGATTGTCCAAAATTTACTATTACTAATAAATAATTGAAATTAGGTTCATTTTTGTGATTTTAATTTGAAGTTAGGCATGGGGACCAAGAATAATAATTAATAGAGTAACATTATATTAGTTAGAGCCTATCTTTGTTGGTAAACAGGCATATTTGTCAGCATCATAGGCATGTTTTTTCTAGTGATTAACAATCATAATGATAGGTCAAGTTTTTCCATGCTTTATATATATATATATATATATATATATATATATTGGGGCTATATAATTAATACTCTTTGTTTGAATTGTGATGATTTAAATTTAAAAAAAAAAAAAAAGAAGGAGAAGTTAATTAGATGCTCTTGTTATGAAAAATATTTTACTTTGCATGTTCAATTTCAACTTTTCACCCATTGTATATTCTCTATTTTTCTCCTCTTTTGCACCTAAAAAGGACGAGAAGATTGTGATAATATTTATTTTTCTTACAAAAAAAGAAAAGGTTTAGATGTGATTAAAAATTAAATGAATTTTACTTTCCATGTTTCCCATTGTTATTCTCTATTTTTCCCTTCTTTCGGATGTCTTGTCATGAACCATTTAATTTTACCTTGTTTCTTTCCCTCCCTAAATACACTAATTTAAACTCCAAAAATGAATAACAATATCTTTATCGTTATAAATTCAGAAAATCACATTTTCTTTCTTTTCTCTCATATTGATTGTCCTCAAAATTAGGACCGACTCTAACTCTCCATGTGCGTATTTCTTTTTTTTTTTTTTTTTTTTTTTTTACTAAAACTCAAACAATATATTTAAACACACTCAACTTGAAGACACTTTTAAGTTCGTTTAGTAATTTTATTATTCTCTTTTTCTTCTTGTTATAGTCTACATAACTTAATTGAAATGGTAGTTTTAGAAATTGGACGAGAATGGAAGAACAGATATAAAAAGGTTTTTTTAGTTTAGCAACTGTAGGGATGGAAGATCAATCCTCCAACCTTTTGGGAGGAAGGTCATGTCAATTACGAATTAAGCTCACTTTAGGGAATAAAAGAGTATTGAAGAAAATAGAAGGAAAAAAAGAGAGAAAATAGAGGTGTTAAGTCTTAGACTAATTGAGATGAGACAGAAAATGGGGAGGGAAGTGATGTGGTGTAAATAAATTATTTTCATTCATATACTAACAGTAGGCCATAAAAAAAATTGAAAGGTTAGGTATTTTTGAAATGATGTATGAACAGTTTCTATCCATTGGTAACAATTTTTTTTTTTTTTTTTTTTTTTTTGAAGTATAAACTTTTGAAAGTTTTGAAATATTATTGAAACACAGTATTAATAATTTCTACCCAAAATTAATAGTAAGATATGATTGAATTTTTGTTAAGAGGTTAATGAATGGTATTGTTAGAAACTCGTAAAAATTTAGCCGCTTGTATAAAATTCAAAAGTATTTTATGTAATTTGGTGTAGTTGGTGTTGATGCATGGAATGTATGGGGGTTGAATGTATAGCCCTCGCTGTCCATTCATTTTTAGACTAAGATAGTGTGGGGTTTTGTTGTTATTAGAGACTATTCTTGATTGTTAGAAAAAAAAAATTGTGTTATTAGAGAGTATTCTTGATTGTTAGAAAAAAAAATTGTGTTATTCAAGGACTTCATAACTAGAATGAGTGTGGCACCCATCATTTAGATTGATTTAATAGTTTTCTTGTTCGGATTTGTAGAAGAGTTCTTGTTTGTATTTCGATATTTGATTATTATTTGGACGTATTGTGATTATATTTTAGCTCAGGAGAGTAAATTTTGGTTTAGATTGTAGGATGCATAACTATAAGAAAAACTTGCACAAGAGTGAGATTGGTCTAATACAAACCATCAAAACAATATTGTTAGTGTCTTATTTGTTTGTAGAATATAAACAGGAAAGTTGATTTTATAGATTAGTAGGAGATTTAACTAAGCTCGGAAGAAGAAGTTAAAAACATGAGTCTTCTTGGCTTATGTTTATTGCATTCTAAAAGTAGGTATATTAACTTCCTGAGTTTATTGTCCAATGCATGAAATCACTTTTATAAGGCACCTAATTTTCTTATTGTTGTCTCCACTCACTTAGGTTTTAAGAGTAGTTTAGATTAATTTTCACTTTATCTTTGTAGGTTCTCATGGTAAAATAAAGTGTTAATTAATTAAAGTAATTACGGTACTTAATGAAACTAGATATCCAATTTTGAGAATGACACCCAACACTCAATTCGCTATACTAAAATTTGACATCGTACACTTACAATTTTGCAATATGGTGTAAAAATCACGCAACACGTACATATACTCAAATTTTTAATACTAACAATATCTTTAGAGGTAGGTTTGTTCATTACATTCCATGTTTGGTCACTCTTTTCAGCATAGAAATAAAGACATGATTGAAAGATTTCATATAATTGTTTTTCCACCATAAAGAGCTATTAATTACGTGTATATTACATATCCCATCCATTCATGTCCTAATTTTGAAATTTTTATACCTACCCCATCTCACTTTTCTCTTTCTTTTTTTTCTTTCCCTCTCTCTTCTAACATCTCTTCACAAAACCATTTTTTTTTTTTTAGGGGAGATCATTTTTTTATAAGTTGGAATCTTCCTTACTCAAAAGGTAATTAGGTATATGATGCTCATATATAAAGTGGTTCACTCAAAGTAACGAGGCAGAATTTAATAATTGGGATTTCATCATAACTCATATTCTAAAGTTTCAATCTTAAGCCTCATGATCTACTAAAGTTAATCATGACTGCCACAAGCCTAGAAAAAGAAATCACAATATAAAATAAGTCCTTATTTGAATCAAATTAAAGCATCAGGCCTTCAATGTAATGATTATTATCATTGTAGCCATTATGACCATCATTATTAACTTCAAGAGCCTTTATGCAATCTATATATATACTATCACATTATGAAGATTTTCATATTCAAATTCAAATTTCAAGTTCACAAAAATATCACATTATTATTGAAGCTAGATCAAGAACCAACTCTTTAGGGTATGTTGAGGAGAGAAGCCATGGCCATATCCATGTGCTCGAACTCGGGTGGGTTAGTCGGATGGTGTCGCCCACGACGACGTTCGCGACGTCGACGGAGCAACACAATACGGCTGGGAAATCGGCGGCGAGGGTTCTGTCTCGGGTCGAGGGTCGTGGTCGGGCCATTTCGGATGCTGAAGAGGTTGATCATGGAGTTGGCTCCAAATGAGAAGTTGTTACAAGCTTACTACTCACTTTTGCCATTTTTACGTCCAACTTTGTTTCCTCTTAGTTGATGAATAATCTGCTTATTCTTTAATGAATGAAGCAATTTTTTTTCATTTGGGTGATGATCTTATTGTCTCTCTTTCATTTTTATGTATACTTTGTATAATTTCTTGTTCTGTGAACTGAAGTGAAATCACAATGATTTTCAGTATGGATTTACTTAGTTTAGTAATAAGTTAATCTAATTAGTGGTAATTTGCTTTATTTGTAGCCTAATATTTTGAAGGGAAAAAAGAAAAGTGCATGTTTTATGAGATATTAGCAAAAATTTCAAAGTAAATACTAAAATAGAAGTTAGGAAAATAACATGGAAAGGAGGAAATCTGGAGTGATCGTAGGATTTGTGAGGAGTTAAAGTTTGGAATTTTTTTTTCCCAATTTTACAATGATAATTAACTAATTATTGAATTTAGCCAAATAATGTGATTCCGATAATAACTAGATAAGATTTAGTAATTATTAAAATGTCAAAACTTTAAAATATAATCTATCACTAATAGGTAGATTTTGTTATATATGTAATTCTTTAAAAATATTGTTTTTTACACTTAATTATTAGTCTAAAAGTGTTATTAGTTGCAATTGCCTAAAAATATATAAGGATAATAATAACTATACACAAGTTTTTTTTTTTTTTTTTTTTTGCAATTTTTTGCAATTTTTTTGCAACGGTCAATTCGGCCGGTTTGAGATCTCATGAGTCTATTTTGCTATGAGCAAAACTGACCCGAATAACGATCTTCGATTCAGACGGTCTGATTCGGGTCAATTTTTCAATGCTTGCTCACTTTTAAAAATCAGAGACTAAAATAAAATGAATCTCAAATTTCAATCCCATCATGGTATTTTAACCTTGTTAATTAAGTTTCTACTATATTGACAATAACTTTGTATCTAATAATGATAATAACTATATTGATGAGATTGGAACTTTTAAGCTACGGAAAGAAATTAAAACCAACCACCAACCATAAAGAGACTAAAAAGGCAATTTCCATACATAAAAATATGCAAAGCCAGTAACAAATGAATCAAAACATAATGCTTTTTTGCAAGAGGAAAATTGTTACAAACATATATCACAAAGAGTTCAGTTTAGTGTACAGCGGAAGGATCAACCATAATCAAATTTTCCCTTCTAAGCTACAAAAGACTGCGCCTTTATACAACAAAAATACGCTGCATTTAACATAATCAAAATGTTCGACAAAAAAAAAAAAAAAAAAAAAAAAAAAAAAAAAAAAAAAAAACCTTCCACGTACCTCGGCATTCCGCAGCATCTAACACAGCAAGATAAACAAACTAAACAGCATACATATAAACACGAGACGTCACGCACGAGTAATCGATTTACCTATCTGGATAATATTTGTTTCGAAACAAGGTAAGGCCTGTCTATTTCCTCCCAAAGTATGAAAAGAGGGTTGATTGGTTGTCATTACCAGTCTTCAGGCTTCCCTTCTTTCTTATCTTTGGACTGCTTCCTACCTTACTGTAGTCATCCACGCCACTTTTCGACTCGGATGAGATGCCTTCACGGTCCCGTTTTATTTGACATGTTCGTGCAGTATCGGATGAACACTTTGCAAGACAATCCTTTGATTCTACAGATGAAGCTTCAAGATTTACATCTCTTTTGTGTTCTTCTAGACTTGGCGATGCCTCATGCTTCACAGATGTGCCACAGGAGGTTTTCTCTTGTGAGTCTGAATGTTCCTTTTTAATTTCTTTTGCAGAGAAAAATTTGGAGATGAGGTTGCTTCCATCATTCTTCAGCTGTATCTACACAAGAAGACATAACAATGCTACTTGTTGATCTATATGAGGTTAATCGTTAACGTAAATCAACAAGGACTATGACTATCAATTGAAATAAAAGCATACTGATTAAAGCTACATTCGCAATTGTTTTTAAAGAATACTAAAATCATAATAACTTCTACAAAAATGCATGCTTGCAAATATTTTAGAAAATGAAGTTACTATTCAAATTTCCCCAAAAGATAAAAATACAGATGAGGTTTGAGAGACTTTCGTGTTCATTTGACCGATATGAAAGCCCATTAAAAAAATTTTGTTTCTTTCCAATACATGACATAAGTGACCAATTTCAGCATAGGTAAGTAGTTTAAGATGCTATAGTATATGTGAAAATATAGGAGCTTATTAGTCTTTTGTCCTTTATTGGAATGTTACTATTCTTAGTTTTATGTTGAACTCTATTGTAGAGAATGAGTATGATTCTTCCATATTTTGGTCCCACGATAACAAAAGATATTTATAACCTTCCTTAAGGTCAAAGTTTTAATACCTATCCCACATCAACACTGTGAATTTGTAAGCCTACACTGAAAAATTCAATGTGAACATAAATCCTAGTGATTTTCATTATTGATGAAGCAAATTTCAAGTGTCATTTCACCAGAAGAAGAAGACACGTGCAAGTCCAAACAAACAAATTAGTATACAAATAAAATATAAATTCCAGTCATTCTCATCTTATTCCAAAACAAAATTGAAGACAACATTATGCTATTTGAACATTTTGTAGAACTTTTTGTTTTTGGCCCAAAGATTGTCTCTCAAACGAACTCCATTTCATGTATCAACGATACAACATTTGTCACATTCACATCAGAGAAGATTCCCTATCAACAAACTCAATCATCACTCTGGCGCACAAACATTTCATCTAATATCAAGAACAAGAAGAAATCATATCATTGCACAAGTAATTTTTTGCAAAAGCCCGAATAGAGGCATTAAAATGAGCATTGATCTATGTATTAGATCTGCAACTTCAATCACCACGGCAGTACATTTCTATACAGATAATATATAGGTTCGTCAATCATGATAAACCGGAAAACAAAATAAAATTTAGAACAAACAGACAAACTAGCTGAAGTGATCCACTGGAAGAGAGAAACGTGAATAAATAAGTATACGATCTCAGATGAACTGTTCCCAAAGAAACTAAATCATCACATAATCTACATGAGTATTGTAACTCAAATTTTCTGCAGCAACAGGCTATAACTTTTAAACTTCAACGAAGATAGAAAAGCTATCAATCAAGTCAATAAGAACAGGCTAGATGAGATACCTCCTTAATGCAGTCTGGCCCATCAAATGATGGCTTACCCATGGATGGAGTTACAGGGTACCATACCTAACATTTAAATTTCAAACATTAATGAATTATTAACATAAGTCACCATTTTGCTTCCAAAAAGTTCTTACCAAATCAGGAGCCCCATATGGTTTAAGAACAGTATCATACTTGGACGATGAAGAATCATTCAACCATATATCCATCTGTTCTTTGTCACCCAAAATTACAGGCATCCTATCTAAACAGATCACCCATCAGTCACTAAACAATCGGATTCTCCCTCATCTAAAATTGATTATTTTATCAATTAGTGCCAATCAGGAATAATTTAAGGCCTGGTGGCTTGATTGGGTATATATCGTATTCACTTCTTTTAATATTAATGGGCATCCATTTCTTACCTAAACAAATTATATGCTCCAAATAATCATGGCTTAGCCTATATGTATGATAGTTTCAAAAAGGAGGTAACATAAAATATTTATTCATATCTTGCGAATATTTATTCATATATTGCCACCTTACCAAGAATTTGGGAGAGTTTGGTATATCCTTAGACAGTAACTTCAAGCAGGCAGCTCGTATTACCTTTGTCAGATTTTCTTCCTTTCCTATGATGTGACAAGCTTGCAGAGAAATAAAATGGCTACTATTTTATGGGATGTTTGGAAGTGTAGAAATAGATGTACTTCTAATAATTGCTTCTCAGGAATACTAAAATCTATCCCCCACGTCCTAACACTCTTCTGTTTTTTACCGAGGCTCATACAAATTCCTTAAAATCCTCAATCCACCACTTAGGTTAATTTCACCCTTATACAATTTGGCATTAATACTATAATTTTTTCAATTAGAAAATAGAAATCATTGCAACCACATCAGATATTGACAACAAGTTCCATCACATCCCTATTAATGTTGAAATCCAGTTGTAAACGTGATCTAAAGCAGCAATAAGAAAAGATAGGACTGACCATGCAACCACTCCAAAGCTGGAGATGATGAAGTTGTAAGAATGGTAAAAGTGTAAAGTAATTCACCTGCCAAAAACAATAATAAATTAATCCATTGGTCAATCAAGAACATTAGGTCCCCCTAAGATGCACATTGAATTTCTGCTCAACAATTTCAGATATCAAATCCAGATATCTAAATTACCAGATATTGAAGAAAACTTCAATAAATTAGTATCCAGTCCAGAAGTTCAAAAAAAAAAAAAAATGGATACACCGACTGAAACTAGTACAAGAAATAAAAACTTTTATTTTTATGAAGGAAAAAGAAAAGGCAAGTTGCCTAAAAATAAATAAATAAGGAGTATTAGCAAAATTATCTTTCGCTTAATCATAAAATAAACATACCTTCAGGATTTTCCCAACAATCATATAAAGCAGCAAGAACAAGTGCCTGCCCATCCTTAAAATGGATATAATACGGCTGCTTTTTTGATCCATCCTTTTTCCACTCATAGAACCTACCATAGAACTGAGGTTGTGAGGGTGTTTGTGCAAGAGTAAAGACAGATGATGAACACAAACACACATTCACATAAATATAAAAGTTTGAGGTTCTCCAAAAACATACCCTTCCACTGCCACAAGGCACCTTCTTTTAGGAACTAGACGGCGAAAAGAGGCCTTCTCACGTATGGATTCTGAGCGAGCATTGAACTGCACGTTGCAGATACTAGATAATAAGGCAAACATAGATTGGCTAGTGTTCATAGTTTATTTATCATAAAAAATTCATCTTAAATAATACAAATTCTTAACACAAACCTAAGAAGCATGGATACGAATGTGAGACACAAATGCAATGCAACACTATACGAACACAATGAGACGTCAACCTTTTAAAAGCTAAGATAAAGACACGACACACATTTATTAAAATATATATCATTTCCATACAAGGAAAATCAAAGTCAACAAGTTTATGCATTAAAAATTGAGTTTGATGTATTTTGATTTCAAACCTTGTATCTATTTAGCATACTTACCCAGAGTTTAATACATGCCTAACAAATGTTGAATCTATATTGACTTTGTACTACTAGTGTCTAACACATGTCTATCGTGCTAACTAACAAGTGTCGAATACATGTTCGATTAGTGTTAGAATGTCCAAGTGCCCCTCACATGTCGGACACTGACACGCTAACCAAACTAAGGTGTTCATCCTTCTTAGACACAAACTAAAGACAAAATAATACTACGACCATGCACCCTCCTCAATTAGAGTATCTTGCCAAAATCATTAAGTATCAAATAACTAAATTTTCTGTCTTCAAGTTCCAAAACTTCCTTGTAGTGTAGCCAGAAGGCAAAAGCATGAAATCATAAGGTGCAAAGGTGCAAAAAAACTTGGAAAATCAGAGATAGCTAAAAAGGGAGAAGGCAATGGATGAGGAGAAATGGAGTGATATGAAAACCCTAGAACTTGTAAATTAGGAACCCTTTGATGAACCCCTAATGACAAATTCCAAAACTTTCAACTCAATTGATGTCAATTAAAAGCGAAGAATTAAAATCGGATTACCTTTTGATCAAAGACCAAGAGATAAGAAGAGCTAATTCCTTACTCCAAGTTCAAACACTCAACAAGCAAGATGATCAGACTTACTTGAATGTTCTTGGCATGCAACCCTGAATTCAAGAATTGCAAAGAATGGTAATGAGGCCCTGTCATCTACCAAAGAATCTTCATTCAAGAAAACCCTGCAACTCAAACATCAAAACTGCGTACTGTGTTCTCCCTTTTCCCCCTTAAAACTCATCCTACTTAATCAAATGGACTTAAAAAAGTCCACTCTACCCCTAATAAAAACCCAAATAAAACATACATGGGTCCAATAATGAAAATACCCAAAAAAAAAAAAAGGTTTGTTTGCAAATATTAAAAAAAAAATGTGAATTAAAAATTTAACAAAGTTCAATTGGTTTCATCTTGATTATTTCAAACCAATCATAGAACTTATGATCAAATGTTGTTGTTTGAATCCCCTCAATTGAGTTCATCTCCATTTATATGCGAGAATTCAATGCTAAATATAGCTTCTTGGCTCTTGAGCTTGTGATTGGTCCTAGAGGTAACACAAGGGCGTCCTGGTTCATATCATGGAGGCAATGGTTAGGGA
This sequence comes from Citrullus mucosospermus, assembly GCA_030954485.1. Taxonomy (NCBI): domain Eukaryota; kingdom Viridiplantae; phylum Streptophyta; class Magnoliopsida; order Cucurbitales; family Cucurbitaceae; genus Citrullus; species Citrullus mucosospermus. Next base: position 7,255,510 of record CM062063.1, on the reverse strand, counting down.
AGGAACGTTGAAATGAAGAGACGAGAGCTAGAGAACCAATACGAATGTTACTTGATCATGCCACCTCTCAAATCCATGCAATCCTCAAAGAAGAACAAAGCAAACATGTTGCGTACCATCACCTATATGCACACCCACAAGGGCATGCCCACACACAACTATGGTCGCCATGCTCAAATTGCAAGCCTCACCCACATGTGCTTATGCCCCATTAGTGCACATGTTGCAAGCCTCACTCACATCGTTGGCCTCAAACAATTGGATTAGAAATTTAAAACACTAAATATTCCAATGGTGTTGAAATAAAAATACAAGTATACCATATCGAAGGCAATTTAATAGCCTTCAAAGTCTTACAAGGAATTCTATCCTCGGTTATAAACCCTTACATTAAACAGAGATTACTTTCACAATGGTTGAACATAAATGCATGTCAAAAGATTATATGTATATGTTTTACCAGGGAGCCAAAATCACTATATCAAGCACTTATATAGGGCTTTTCTTTTTATGGAAACAAAACTTTCATTCACAAAAGAACAAAAGCTAGATAAAAAGGGAAGATAGAGATATCCATACCATAGCATGAGATTAAAGAGTATTCCAATTGAAGAAGATTTGCAACAAATCATAATTACAAAAAGTATTAGAGATAATGCACCAAGAAGAAATCAAAAATTATAACAATATCATAAAACAATTCATAGCAAAGGAACTCCCATGAAACATCTTTTTGTTCCTTTCAGACCACAACCTCCAAAGAAGAGCCATAACAAAGAGATTGTGTTGACACAAAGCTACAAATGGACAGATGAAGAAAACATGTGTGATCCTCTGCTGCACATCACACACCAAGTTGGAATAGATGGAATTAGACATTCTTTTTTGGATTTTGCAACACATATTTGGCCTTCCAAGAGCAAAGTACCACAACAAATCCTTTCACTTTTTCGGGCACTTCAGTATACTAAGCCACAAAGGAGTGGATGAGGAAAGCATTCTTAACGGAAAGATTTGGCACCAACAATTTGGCGATAATGGCACCTCTTCTTTTGAGAGTCCAAATTTTAGCATCTTATTTATTTCTAGGAACACAATTCGGCAAGGAGGCCCATTCCTCCACTTCAAGATCAAAAAGATTTCTCCTGAACTTGAGTTAAGGTCCACCCGTTCAAAACTTCAAACCAGCACTACTAGATCAAGAAGCATTTGGATTTGGCAACCCTAAAGAGCCTTGGTAAGGCAACAATAAAGGTCTTAGCAAAATTTATTTTGAGGCCCAAACGTATCTCAAACAACTTGTCCACTTCATACAAGTTATTAAAATTGAAGCATGACATCAATGAACTAAAGGGGATTTATATGAATATGGTCTGCTCAGCATGAAGCCTTGGAGGCACTCTTCACTTAGCCCTTTGTCAAGAAAGTTAAAAAGAAAAGGAGCAAGGGGATAACCTTAACTTAAACTTCTTGAGACTTTGATCTTGGCTTGACTTTCACAAATATCAAAAGGTCTTTAAGATAGATACACCCTCAAATTAGTGCATTGAGTGCGGCCCTATTGCTAAGGCCCATGATCTCTGAGTAACAACTACACAATGGTTACATATTCAAATCTCCCAGTGAGCTTAATAAAGAAAAATCTTGTTGTTTCCAAAGTGTGGGCCTTGGGATGGGCGCAAACTTTTTGAAACCCTTGAATCACTAGTACCAAACCCTTTTCTGCAAAGCATTTCAAGGAGAATGTCCTGGTCCATTTTATGACCCATTCTTTTAACTTCTTGGTTTAATGCTCATCCACAAACTCGTGATCACACAAAATAGAGTCTAAAATTCGTCTATCATATAAGAACATTGAATGATTCTAAACTATGGCATGGGAAAGCACTCTTTTCCATCTTTTGGTATGGACCAACCATCGTGGGTTGGCCTAGTGGTAAATAAAAGACATGGGTTTGATAAAGGGCTAAGAGGGGATGGGTTTAATCCATAGTGGCCACCTACCTAGGATTTAATATCCAACGAGTTTGCTTGACACCCAAATGTTGTATGATCAGGCAGATTCTCCCATGAGATTAGTCGAGATCCACATAAGCTGGATCGGACCTTCACGTGTATATATACACACACACACACATACACATACCAAAAAAACAAAAAAAACAAACAAACTTTTTGGCATGGACCTTCACCTTGGCTACCTTTTATAAAGGTGCAGGCTAATGAGTTGTTAGTCAAAAACCTTTGGTACTCTACTTTCTTTATAATCAATCGAAGACCGGTCTCATTTACGGAAGAGTTAAGGTTGTTATTTTTGAAAAGTTCTTAAAGTGCCTTTTAAGATATCCCCTTTGGTGATTTCAAGCCTTTTTCACAAATTCCCCCATAAATTCATCTGGCCCAAGGGCATTGTTAGCTCCTAAATCCAATGCCACTTTAGACTCATCTCATATTCAATAAATAGAATTTCCAAACCTTAACCAAAATCTGAAGCTTTTTCAAAAATTAAAAATAAAAAATAAAAATCAGAATTTTGAAATACGTCTCCAATCTAAAATATCAAGATGGAAGGAAGGGCCTCCACTTAATATAGAATAACAATACAAAGAACGGGCAACTTGCTACTTGGGTCAAACAAGATTAGGAAATTAACAATGATAGTGCATAAGGATATTCTCTGGCGACAAGGATAGTAATACAGACATCACAAAGTTACAATGACTGCAAAGAACAAGACCGTTTATTTTTTCAAAAAAAGAAACAAAAATTTCATTGATGAATAAAAATTTTTAAAAAAAAAAATTTTAAAAAGGGGGGGAGGCCTCAAGCCAAAGGATTACAAGGGTTTCCAATTGGCCAAAAGAATTTTCCACACACAGGGGAGCCTCTTGATACTTTTAATACAAAAAGGCTCCCTGTGTTGTGCAAAAAACAAGACTATTGGTTAACTACTATTTTCTAAAGCAAAAGCCAAGAAGTACCTAAACCAAAACAAAACTACAAAATTGCTACTAAATACACTTACATCAAATCTACAGAGCAAATTAGGAATTGCAAGAGTTAATGGTGTTGTAACAAAACACACCAAGACAAAGCAATTTGGCAATGTACAACTCTATTGACCCTTTCTAATCCTTTCTCTTTTGGATTTCGTATATCAAATAAATCACTGCTTACCTAAAAATTAATACACACTCACAGTAATAGCTTTTTGAACTATATTCTAGAACTCGAGAATACAATCATAAAACCTATAGAATAGATCTTGTTCGTAGATATTTGAACAATAGTGTCCATTTTTTAGTCGAAAATCACAACAGCCTACAAATGCTTACTGATCACAGGTAACAAGAATAGTAACTGTCATTTCAAAATAAAACTCCACACAACACCAAGACAAAGGCCAAAAGACAAAAGAGGAAAAATCACCATCTTGAAGTAATTAGGTTTCTCGGATTTCTCAGTAAAACTAGGAATCAGCCCCCATTTCATGCACTGGAGGACGACCTCTCCGCCACCAGATTCATCGTCTCGACGAACAACCGGCAAATCCGAGCCCGGGGAGGCATTGAACAGCGGACGAAAACTAAATAAAAACAATATTAAATAAATAAAGCATCAAACCCGGTAAGTTCAGAACCTTCCCACCGGCACTAGCCATGGAATAGAGACAGAACACTCAAATACAGTCGAGCAGGACGAAATAAGAAAGAAGTGAATAATGTTACCGGTCCATGTTGAGGGTGCGGACGCGGGCGCCGGTGCGGTGGCAGGCCCTGGTGATATCATCAGCTCGAAGAGTACAACGGGCTCTTCCGCACATCCGTCTGTTGTATGCTTTGCTACACTCTGTATAGTATTCTACTGGAAAGGAAAGGTAGAGTTCAGAAGCTTGACTGTTGGATGGCTATGGCGGATGCCTTGCCTTGGAGGAGGTGATGAACCTGAACGGAAAGTTCTGGCCGTGGAGAGACGAAGAGGCGGGAAGAATCAAACCGACGAACTCCCCCACCAAAAACGCATCTAATTTCCTATCTTTTTAAAATTTATAAGTAAATATATCAGAATCACTCAAATTACATAATATATCCCAATTTTGCCAGAGAAATAGGTGTCTTTAATAACTCCCTCTGGTGTGTTTGGTCTAAGGAGTTTAGAAGTAGGGAGTTGGGAACTCTACTCTGTTACTAAAAAAACATCAATTTTATTTCTTATCAACTCTTTATATCCTTGTTATTCCACTTCTTATTCTCGAGGTGTTTGGAGGATTAACATGAGTTGAGTTGTGTTTTAAGCTCAAACTTAACATTTGGCCCACCAATTTCACAAGTCGGTGTGAATAGCTCAATTCTACTAACTCATTTGTGTTTGCAAGAGGAATTTCATCTTTCTCTCTTTCTCTCCCCCTCCCTTCAATGTTTATAATGACTCCATTTGCTGACCACCAACTCTGGCAACAGTCATCATTAGTGACATGCTCTAACACTTCAATGGCCAACTCTAGCAATTATCTCCGACGATTACCCTTTAATACCCAACTATGGCAACAACCACCATCGACGACAAACTTCAACAACTCCTTGGACGGCCAAACTCCTACCACCATCTTTGCGAGACTACCTCTGGCTATCATCTTCAGCAACCACCTTCGATGTCAACTCCATGCAACTACCACTTCCGCACAACTAACTTCGACGATCACCTCCAGTGATCAACTCTATTGATCATCTCCAAGAATTGACTCTAGTGACCAACTCAATTGATCATATATTTAATTTTAAATTAAAAAAAAAAAAAAAGTGATTAGTGAAAGCTTTTTTTTAATACAAAATTGAAATTATTAGTTCATGGTGTTTAATAGTCGTCTTATATAGTTTATACTTTCATGACTTTACTTTTAGTTTCACCCAAGATGTCTCGTATGATTGACGATAGTTGTTTCTCTTATACACTCACGATCATCCATTTATTTAGCTACTGTAGGACTCTGATTGCATTTCCAACACCAACGTATCTGCATTATAAATCCTAACCTACAATTTATCTTAAGATGCCATTAAAAATCCCTAAATCCCCTTACCACCTACTTTCTTTTTTTTTTTTTTTTTTTTTTTGTTTTGTGTGTGTGCACATTACACTCATACATTCCACAAATTATAAACATTACATGCACAAATTTGTAAAATAATTGCTAAAAAATGAAATATATGATAGAAAAGTAAACTCCAAACCCTATTTTTCAAAACTCTCCACAAATACATGCATACTCCTATGCAAAAAATAAATACATAAATGAAAATCAATCCATACTTTGTTTTTATTAAAAAAAAAAGAAGGTGCAGACTTGTTAAAGATATTCATTAAAATAATAATAATAATAAATAAATAAATAACTTAACCTAGATACCCCTAACTTTAAAACTCAATCAAGCACTCCAAACATATATTTCCTAACTTAGACATAATAATTGTGCATCCCAAACACAAACATATAAACTTATTTCAAAACCCAAATTAGCACCCTAAACAACCTACTGGTCTTCTCAACGAGGGTTGGATATGTGTTAAATTTGATTTGATTCAAGATGTTAAGTGTTGGTTATGGTAAATTTCAAGCTCGATTTGATTGAATACGACTTAATTCATCTTGCTTGAATATATAAACTCATTTTGCTTGAAAAATAAATATACGGGCACATTGGGTCGCATGCTATATGTCAAGTATAGTTGAGCAAAGTAACTGTATGTGCAAGTTGAAATGGTTTTAACACTAACTTTTCTCTCATTATCTTTTCGCAGCATTTTCTTTTTTTAGTGTTTTTTTCCTTCTTATTTCCAACACTTTGCTTCTCTTTATTATTTCAAAGCCAACAACCAAATCCAACCATTTTCTCTATTATTTTAGCTACAAACTTTTAGGAGATATTTATTTGTAAAAATGAATTATTATACTTAACTGTCTTGTGATTCGATACTTGAACTTTATCCACTTTATATTATCGGTTGATAGTGCATAATTGTATTTATAAATTATTGTTCCAAGACCTCAATAGTAGCTCAAACAACTCCTAAAATGAGATTCAAATATTTTAATCATCATGTTTTCTTAATTTGGTCTAACTTTTTAAAATTTTCAATTTTTACTTGAAAGCTTTAAAATTAATAAAAATAAAATTTATATAGTTCAATTAGACGTGTTAAAATTTCTTACAATTATTGTTTTGTTTGAATGTTTGGATGGGTATGCATGCCATTTCAACGTATCACTTGAAAAAAAAAATAGACTTTGTTGATGAGTGAGTCTATCATACTGATAGGTAAGTTGGACTCTTCGTGTCAAGTAGCATGTAAAAGGCAGTTGAATGTTATCCTAAGAAATGAATAATTTCACGATAATTTAGTCTCGTTTTGTAATCATTTTGTTTTTTGTTTTGTTTTTAAAAATCAAGTCTATAGACACTACTTCTACCTCCATTTTTTTTTTTTTTTTTGTCTAGTTTTTACCAATGGTTTAAAAAACCAGCCCAAATTTTGAAAACTAAAAAAAATAACTTTTAAAAATTTATTTTTGTTTTTGAAATTTGGCTAAAAATTCAACTAGTGTACTTTAAAAATATACAAATCATGGTAAGAAATGTGGAATAAATATACTTAATTTTAAAAAATAAAAAGGAAAAAACTAAATTGTTACCAAACAGGGTCTTAACTTTTTGTTTATAATATATGTGTGTCTATCAACTATAGACAATGATAGATGATAGTAATTTATCACTATCTATCGGTGATAGTAGTATTTCTTTCGCTATATTTGAAAATATTTCCAATCATTTTGTCATTTAAAATAATTATTCATATATATATATATATATATATATAACCTAATTGATAATTTTTTATACGTTAGGATTAAAGTAGATAATTTTATTAGATAAAGAGTTAGGAACATATATAGTTTTATCGATTAAATGTTTGTTACTTTTTATTGTAAATCAAACTACAACTACCAATACGAGCAATTGTTGTAGGGTCAAGAATTTGTTTATGAAATCAATTGAGGCGTACACAAGTTGATCTGAACACACCTTGAAAAAACATGAGCAAATCAGCTAAGATATTAACATATTGTATGTAAATCTTGTCTAGATGACTTTGTTTGCTTTAGGGGCCATTTTTTCTTTTTTAGGAATGTAGACAACTATAATATTTAGATTCCTAAATTATAAATTTTCGATATCTTTAAATAACCATGTTTTGTAAGAATATTTTTACAAATAATTGGAAATACTTGAGTAAGTGTATTTATTTTGTAAGATTTCCACTAGAAAGTCTTAAATATATATAATGTTATAAGAATGTCCTTACAATTAGTCATTAATTTATAAATAATTTAATATATATATATATATATATATATATATATATATATATATATATATATATATATATATATATATATATATATTTTGTTAATTTGAGCTTGTTTTTAAATTAATATAATCTATATACGTTATTTTTCTCAACAAAATAATAAATAATTATTCAACATTTCTTTTATAAAATATTATTTTAAATTTAAATATAAATATATTTATACAAGATTAAAACAATTATATTATAACCAAGAAGAGTGATGTACATAGTTGATGATACCTATCTTAGCTATAAAATGCAAATAAATAAGATTGTTATGATTTTTTTTTAAATAATGTTTTTTTAATAAATAATTCCAAAAATAGGATGGGGGGAAAGAAATACCAAAATTGGAGTTGTGGAATCGTGGATCCGGTCCACGATTGCCACTGAAAATCGTGTACCGGGTACACGATTACATTGCCAGCCCGCTGCCACGCTGCCACCTCGTCAGCATCGAACTCGTGGATGGGGTCCACGATTTCGGTAATCGTGGACCCGGTCTATGAGTCCCTTCCTTTTTATTCCCGCCAGCCACCTTTTCTTCTCAAACAATTCTCTTTTCTCTCATTTCTCTCCTCTCTCTGCCATCGCCGAAAATCTCTTCGTTTCTTTATTCTCCGATCATCGTGCACGTTTTTTGCTGTCCATTTGTATTTAAAATTTTGTGATTTGTATTAACTTTTATCTTTAACTAAATGAATTAATTATTTTCCATTACATTTTAAAAAATTAAGAAACAATGAAACTAATACAATAATTGAATAAGAACACAAGTAAGAAGCAAATTTTCATTTAAGTGGGTAATTAATTAATTAAGTTATTTATCATGGGAAAAAAACTGGACGAGTTTGGACGTATCATGGGAAAAAAAACCGGGCGAGTTGGACGGAAGTCGTGGACCCCGTCCACGAGTTCGGCTTCCATGTCAGCTGCCCTATTAGCAACTTCACTGAAATCGTGTATCGGGTACACGATTTCACCACTACATTTCCCAAATAAATTTCCAAACCACCCTATTTTTGTCATTAGTTTCTAAACCACCCTATTTTCTCATTATTTTTTAAAAGTACATTATTCTTTAAATTAACCCGATTGTTATACATATAAGAAAAAATAAATGCTAAAAAACTAAAAAAAAAAAAAAATGCCAATTGGACTCTAAAAGATATTAATGTTTAAGGAGGACATTCAAACCTCTTGGAGATTCCTTTTGTAAGGATGTTTTCAATTTACATTAGTGCAATACAAATGAGATAATTTGGATGTACATCGCATGGAAATCTATGAAACGACTCTTTAAAGACTAATAAATGGGTGTGCGAGAGACTCAATCATCAACCTTATGCCAATTATAAATAAATTATGCTTATTTTGTCTAAATGATATTATTAAGACAAAAAAATATTGACAACAATATTAACAGCGACTAAGATAGACATAATTCAACTAACATAAATTTAAATTATCAACCTAACAAATAAGAGGTTGTCCAATGTCATAAAAATAATATAATAATAATAATAATATATTATTATTATTATTATTAGTGAGGGAATGGCCAGCGGGTCGAAGAAATTCCTGCCAAACACCTTCTCCCGCCAATTTCCGCGGATTTCTCTCCACTCCATTCCCGATCTTTCTTCTCCACTTTCTCAATTTCTCATTTCTATGGAAGCGGATTCTGTTTTCATCTGAAGTTTCTTCTTCCACGCCGGATTTTTGTTGAACTACTCCTTACTTCTACTCCCTCAATTGAAGCCCTAGTTCGCTTCTTCAGGTGACTCTTCTTTTACCCTTTTGAAAATTCTTCTTTCTTGATTGCTTAGCTACACGCAGTTTCCCTAGTTTCTGTGAATATTCATTATACTTCACCATACTTTTCTTTCTGAGTTTTTTCCCCTTCTACATGTAAGGTCTTGCACACCATGCCGTCCCTGATTTCATCCGGCAAGATCCTCCGATTGGAGCTCGAGAATTTCAAATCCTACAAGGGTCATCAGACAATCGGTCCTTTTTATGATTTCACTGCCATTATTGGCCCCAATGGAGCTGGGAAGTCCAACCTCATGGATGCCATAAGCTTCGTGCTTGGTGTACGGACTGGGCAACTACGTGGGGCACAGTTGAAGGACTTAATCTACGCTTACGATGATAGAGAGAAGGAACAGAAGGGACGGAGGGCGTTCGTTCGGCTTGTTTATCAGATGGGGAATGGGTCGGAGCTTCAATTTACCAGAACAATCACAAGCGCAGGCGGTAGCGAGTATCGAATTGATGGAAAGAGTGTCTCCTGGGATGAGTATAATTCGAAACTGAGGTCACTTGGAATACTTGTCAAGGCTCGGAATTTCCTTGTTTTCCAGGTTTACTCTGCAAACTTTGTTTCTCATATTTTTTTTATAAAAAGGTTTGTTCCAAGCTTTAATATGCTTGTGTAATATATTTTCTTAAACTTTATAATCGCGGGGGATCATAGTAATTTTAGTTAATTGTTTTTCGTCTCACAGTTATATTTATGAAAAATAGCTTAATTCAAATTAAATATATATATAATTTTCGGAAAATTTGTTATTCTGTGGAGCCAAATTTATAGATCAATCGGTTTCCTGAGTTTTGTTTTATTCTTTTATTCTTTTAGTCTCTTAGATGTCTATGTGGCAACGGAAAATGCTGAACTTAGCAATTGAAAACCCGAGATAATTAACTACGGCCCATTAGATAAAGGCAGATAATGGGCAGTTATATGGTTCTCTACACGATCATGGAAACAAAAATTCTGGATATAATTTAATAATGAAAATAACAACCATGGGTCAGCCTACAGTCAATTAGAGTTGATAAAAACCATATAAAAGATAAAGGACTTATAAGAATATGTTAAAGTCATGGTAGCCACCTAACTAGGATTTGATATCTTACGGGCTACAAGTTACTTTGACCAATAAATGTAGTGGATTAGAAGACTATCATGCAAGAATAGTTCAGATGGGTGCAAGTTGGTCCATACATTCACAAGTATAAAATAATTTATAAAAATAGTACAATCTAGTACAAATTAGAATTGGCTTGGAATATTAAATATAAGAGTTAGGGAAAATGAGTTAGCAAACAATCTTTTTTTTTCACAAATCAGAAGATGAAAATTTGAAAAGAAGATCAACATTAACTTCTTTTTAATTATTCTTTTTTTGTGTGGATAAAATCAATATTTGATTGAGAAAATATGAAAGAGTGCAAGGGCACACAAAAAAAAAATCAACTCCAGAAGGAGGGTTCCAATCAAGCAAGATGAGACCCAATAGATAATTACAAAGTTCTTACGTAAAGCCTAAAGAGAGGCTGAAACCTGACAAGGCACCAAACTTCCTCCCTAAACGGCTCCACACCTCGAAATACTCTATTGTTCTTCTCTCCCTAAAGACCCCAAAGCAAAGCACAAATTCCAAAAGCCCGCAAAAAAAGACCATTTCACTAAAGGGCGAATGCTACGAATCCTCAAACAAAGAATCGACAAATCTAGGCTGACCCACACTAATGTCGAAGGTGTGAAATAAATGATAGATAACCAAAGCATAATCACAAGACCACAAGAGGTGAAACGTGTCATCTTTAAAACGTCCACGCCTGCCCAAAGGCCAAAATGTTGCATTTAAGAAAGCCCACCAGCTCCTGTTCTGTTCACAGGCTCAACCTTTTGAGTCTTTTGATTCATATGTGTGCATTTTTGTTGATGATTCAATCTTGAGCCTTACATTTGTCACATTCCTTGTTAACATACTTTTTCATTTAGGGCGATGTAGAGTCCATTGCATCCAAGAATCCCAAAGAACTTACTGGACTTCTTGAGCAGATCTCTGGATCTGATGATCTCAAGAGAGAATATGAGGAGTATGAAGAGAAGAAAGCCAAAGCTGAAGAAAATTCAGCACTTGTATATCAGAAGAAGAAGACTATTGTGATGGAAAGAAAGCAGAAGAAAGAGCAAAAGGAAGAAGCTGAAAAACACCTCCGTTTGCAAGATCAACTGGTATACAACCTGAGATTCTCTATACATTGGGCATGTTAAACAATTCATACATTGAACAAGTGTCAAGTGTTCAGATACTTTATATCTGTCCAGCTAAATACCTTTTTTTCCCTTGCATTGAGATAATGTCTTGCTTATTCTCTTGTATGGTAAAGTTTTAGGAGTTCTTGAAACTTTCTTTAAATGATTAAATTTTTTAATTTTTTCTTTCCATTTTTCTGTCTGCAGAGATCTTTGAAGAAAGATCACTTCTTGTGGCAATTATTTGTAATAGAAAAGGACATCGTAAAACTTAATGAGGAACTTGAAGCTGAAAGGAGAAATCGTGATGATGTCATGCAACAAATTGATGGTTTTGAACACGAAGCTTTGAAAAAGAGGAAAGAACAAGCTAAGTTTTTGAAGGAAATTGGTAACTGCGAGAAGAGAATTGCAGAGAGAAGTAATAAGCTTGATAAGAATGTAAGTATGCCAGCTTTCTTTTGTTGAATTCATTTCAAGACATGTAGAAATGAATCATCTCAAAAATGTAAGTTTGATGCTTGGAGCTTTGCTTCTGAGGAACTGTGTGTAGGACAGTATACATTATATTTTTGTTGTAGTTTTGACCCCTTTTATTGCTTAATGCTTAATATTGTTAAGGATTATTTTTTTTTGAGTGTCTGATCATTAATTTTTTACATAACATGTGTGCTAGGGTTATTCAACAAACATTCTTTGTTTTATTTTATTTTTCTTTTATTGCCGTGCTTTGCAGCAACCTGAGCTTCTGAAATTGAAAGAAGAAACATCTCGAATAAATTCAAAAATCAAGAGAAGTCGAAAAGATCTTGATAAGAAAATAGAACAACGGAGAAAACATGCTCAGTATATAAAGGAGTTACAAAAGGGCATACAGGATCTCACTGCAAAGCTTGATGATTTACATGAAAAAGGCCGAGACAGTGGTGAAAAACTGCAGTTAGATGATCAAGAGCTGAGGGAATATTGTCGAATGTAAGTCTTTATTTATTTATTATTTTGATAGAATATGCGTTTGTGTTGATACCATTTCCTCACGCTAAAGATTTTCGTTGCTCACTAGATTTGGGCCTTCTCTTGAGAATATTCCTTTAAAAATTGTGCTTCTATAGATTGTGTCCTTGATGCTTGCTTGGTAATGTAGTTTCTTATGCATGGGTCCATGACATGAGAGTTCTTATATATACACATATAACTTTTCCCCTCATTCTTCCTTCATTTCCCTTTTTTCCTCCCCCTCTCCTTCCTTTCCCCTTCTTCATTTTCATTATGAAAAAAAAAAAAAAAAGTGAACTCCCTTGTTCAAGGAGCTTCAATGTTGAAGCATTGTGTTGATCGTGCTAGTTGTGGATCGTCGGATATACGTTGACTCCTGCTGCCCATTGTCAATCCCCGACGATTGGTTTTTGTTTCTTCTTCACCACTCTTCCCTTCTTCACCACTCTTCCCTTCTTCTTCTTCCTTCCTTGTTTTCACTTAAAAAAGCATAAACGAGCTCTCTCCGTTCGTAGCTCCAACCATTGAAGTGTGGCATCGATCATGTTGGTCATGGGTCTGTGGATTCTCTTCACCACCCGTCGGCCGTCCATTGCCAGTCATCGGCGACCAATTTTTTTCTTCTTTCCTCCTCCTCCCTTTTTCCTCTCTCTTCCCTTCGGTATCCCATTCCTTTACCCTTCTTCATTTTCACAAAAAAAAAAAAAAAAAGAAATAAAGAAAAGCAGAAACAAATTGCCTTGTTCTACGAACTAGAGCTCCAACGTTGAAGTGTGACGTCGATTGTGTTAGTGGTGGGTTCGGTTGTCGCACTCAGACAACAAAGAAAGCGAAGGGACTTTGTCGTTTGTTCATGCTGGTCATGGATCTCTGATATGATTTTCTTTTACTAGGAATGCAAGAAAGAAGGGGAGAAATTTAGGAGAATAAAAAAAAAGAAAAGTAAAATGTAAAGAGAGGAAGGAGACCATCTCCAATGGCAGTGGTTGTTAGTGATGTTTAAGAAAGAAGATGGAAGGAGGAGAGGAGAAAGAATGGGTGAGCAAGAGGAAAAAAAAAGTTAAAAAATACCCTTACTGCTAGTATATGAACACAAACTATTAATGCTCGTTTCAGAAATATCCTTGAACTTAAATACCCTTACTGCTAGCAAGAGCAACCTAGTTGAGATGCTTGGATGCTCCGACTGATCTTTATTTTCTCTTATTTCTATATTTCACCTTGTATTTTTGAGCATTAGTCTCATTTCATTATCTTAATGAAGAGGCTTGTTTCCATTTCAAAAAAAGAAGTATCCTTAAACTTTCAAAAGCTGCATTAATACTCTTACCCTTAGAAAAAAGAAGTTTAAAACTGGTACTACCATTAGTATGGTGATCAATTATTTGTTTCAAGCTTTCTTGAGTTCGAAAAGCACCAATTTTAAAACCAATTATATAGTTATCCTTTTTTTTCCCGAAATAGATACTCTCCCACAACAAGATATAAACCAAAACTTTAGGTTAAAGCATAAAATCCCAAAAAATATCACAAAATCCCAAAAAAATCTCACAAAATTTCAAAATCAAAATCTCCCCTTAAAACTTACAAAATTGATAAATAGCCTAATACAAAAAGGGCATATTTGATTATTAACACACACTCAACTACTAATGTAGAACCGTTGGAGTATTACTACATCTGCTTTTTGCGGACGACATTCACCTCTTTGTGGAAGAAAATGATGAATAGTTGGGAAACTGCTACAAAGTGGTCAAGGTGTTCGAGGCTGCTACCGGTTTAAACATAAATTGCAACAAATCTGTTATATTGTTAGCAGTAGACATACTGATGAAGTTGCCAACTGTTTGGGCATTACTACTCAGTTTCTTCCTATCGGTTATCTTGGAGCTCCTCTTGGTGGGCAGCCTACATCTCCTCATTTTTTGGAGAATATTAATTATGATGGAGAAAATAAAAAAAATTATGCAATTGGAAATATTCCTATATTTGAGAGGGTGGCAAACTACTCTGATTCAGTCCTCTCTCACTAGCCTGCCAACCTATCTTTTATCCACTATTCCACCTTCAAAACACCAACATATGTAGATAACCGAAACTCAAGCAGTAGTTACCTCCTACCTGTCCCTAAACACGAGTGGAATAAACTCAGGCTTCCAAATCCTGTACTCTAAACACAAACATTTGTGATTCATAGGCTTCAAAACCCCCTCAAATAAGCCCTCAAGCATTTGTTTCCCAGACTTTTGATTCCGAATCTGCTCGCCAAATGCCCCCTAAAGAATTGGATTTATTGTTTGATAACACAAGGGTTTAAACAGATTTTCAAAACAAAAGAGTGGAACTATGTGAGGACTTGACTGATTATAACTTCTGAACTACTATCCAGAAAGCCAGATGCTCCCCTTATTTAGTATCCAAATTGTGGATGGAAAGAAATTGGAGACTTTTTCAAAGCAAGCATCTGTTTGGGCTTAACAAATTCAAATCGGTTTGAAGTCATCTCCAGGGTGCTCTCTCTAAAAACTTCTGTTGGAATGCCTTTATATATCCTTTGCAATTTATTTTGAGTGATTGATTGTTTATTTTTTCGTTCTCTTTTTCACTTCCTCGTGGAGTTTGTAGCTTTGAGCAATAATCTTTTTTCATTTCTTCAATAAAAAATGTTGTATTTTGTTAAAAAGGAACATCTTGGTTTCTTATGAAAAAAAATCTGAGACAGTATTATATTGATCTTTGGCTTATTTTCTTTAAAATTGGCCTTTGGTTTTCCTGATATCGTACATTTTCCTTCCCCTTAGTTTTTTTTGTACTTGGTAACTAGTTTCTTGATGTTGCAGCAAGGAAGAGGCTGGGATGAAAACTGCAAAACTAAGAGATGAAAAGGAGGTCTTAGATAGGCAACAACATGCTGATATTGAAGCTCAGAAGAATTTGGAAGAAAACCTTCAACAATTACATAACAGGGAAAATGAATTGGAGTCACAAGAGGAGCAGATGCGAACAAGACTGAGGAAGATTCTTGATAGTGCAGCTAGACATAAGGATGATCTTGCAGATCTGAAAAAGGATTTGCATACTATGAAAGATAAGCATCGAGATGTCAGGTTAAGTATTTTTAGTTATTTCTTTTATACTGACGATGATGTCTGTTATAGTATTCTCAAGCTCTTATCACTGGTTAGTTATATTGCTTTCTATTGCATGCTTTGAAGGTTGTCATTTGTTACATACAGATTTTAGTTAGGTGTAGCTGAATGTCACGAAAAAAATCTTATGTTATAATTAATTTTTAACTTGATCCAGGAATAAATATGAAAACCTAAAGTCAAAAATTGGAGAAATTGAAAACCAACTGCGTGAATTGAAGGCTGATAGATATGAAAATGAAAGAGATGCTAAATTATCTCAAGCTGTTGAAACTTTGAAACGGCTGTTTCAAGGAGTTCATGGTCGCATGACTGATCTTTGTCGTCCAATACAGAAGAAGTACAACCTGGCTGTTACTGTTGCAATGGGTAAATTTATGGATGCCGTGGTTGTTCAGGATGAACATACAGGAAAAGAATGTATAAAGGTACATATTCCAGCCCCTCTCCTCTTTTCGTTCCCCAAGTATAAAAATAGTAACCCTTTCATTTGTCTTGGTCAGTAAACTATTTGTTTTTGTTTTTGGTTTTTTAATTGAAATGACGACTTTTGTTGAGATAAAAATGAAAGAATACAAAGGTGTACAAAAACTAGACCTACAAAAGAGAGGGAGGAAATCCTTTCTCTAGGGGAGTTGCTTATGTGGGCTTGTTTTTTTTTATGTCCTTGTATTCTTTCATTTTTTCTTAATGAAAGTTGTTAATTCTATAAAAAAAGGGGAAAAAAAAAAGGAGGAAATCCTCTAAACTCTAGCTATAGAAAATAGAACTTGTAGAATAGTTACAAAAGGTTTTTGAAACTGAAGTCCAAAGAGAAACATGAATCTATCAAGGGACCAAACCTCAAAAGATTTTTTCTCTTGCCCTCTAACATCATGTTATTCTCAATCAAAGGAGTAAACTAGTAGCAACAAAAACTTTTTGTTTGCTTATTCTAGATTTAGACCGTGCAATCATAGAATGTGAAACATGGACAGGCTGCCGTTCTTCAAATTCAGGACAAGAAACATTTTGGATAGTTGGCAAATCCTCAGTATGATTATTTGTAGCTGCAACACTTGGAGATTCAGATATATGTTGTGATGAGATATTAGTAGATGGAGATAACATGGTGGAAATTAGAGGAACACCGTAAGAAACCAAATCTTTAACAAGTGAAACAACTGATGTATCAGTTGACAAATTCACAAATGGAAAAATATCCTTCTGAAAAATGACATGTCTTGAAATAATCATTTTTTTAGATCGAGGATTGTAGCACAAATATCCTTTATACTTGAGTGTAATCCATAAACACATGTTGTGCAGTTTTAGGTTGAAGCTTGTGACTATTATATGGTTTGAGGGATGGAAAACATGCACACCCAAATATGCGGAGATGAGAAATATGAGGAATAAAGCCAAACAACTTCTGAAATGGCGTTATAAACCTAATTGAGGTGGATGGAAAACGATTTAGTAAGAATGTAGCTGTGGCAAATGCATGAAACCAAAATTTCATAGGTATGGAGGCATGAAACAACAAAGTTAAGGTCATATCAACCATGGATCAATGTTTATGCTCGACTCCTCCATTTTGCTCTGGCATATATGGACAAGATTGTTGATGTAAAATTCCCTTGGAAGAGAACAAATTATGCACATCACCATTTATAAACTTACCCCCTTTGTCTGATTGAAAGCCTTTAACACTCTTGGAAAATGAGTTTTCAACAAACAATACAAAATGCCTAATAATAGAGAGCACATCAGACTTGGAAACTAAGGGAAATATCCAAGTGTATTTGTTGAAATCGTCAACAAAACTTACTTAATAGTGAAAACTAGATATAGAAACATGGGTGAAGGCCTCCTAACATCACTGTGTATTAAGGCAAAGGGTTCAAAAGTTTCAGATGTAGAAATAGGAAAAGATAGTTTCGACATTTCCCCTTTCAAACAGCTAACACAATCACAAATGTTTATCTTTGAACTATGAGAAATGCTGAGATCAGAGTTTAAACTTGTGCGAATTGAAGTACGAAAAGAATTGTATTCAGATGAAAAACCGTTAAGCATATAAAGTAGATCTTCATCATTAATTTTCACAAAGACTGAAGCCAATTTTTCAACTAATTCTTTAATTTGAAGAAGGTAATCATCAATTGACTCGCCAAGATTCTTTGCAATAGTGTGAAGAGCAGACTTAAGCTCATGAATATGGGATCTGGAAAGAGAATAAAACTTCTTCTCTAGAGTAAGCCATACCTCTTGAGAGGATTGACAGCTGATAACAATGAATAGGCTATCTTTGACCATGTAGCATTGATGAAGTAATTAGTGCTTGGCCTTGAGCGATCGACTATGAAGCACAAACACAAATAGAGATAAGATAGGATACGGTGATACGTTAGTTTCTAAAAAAACTAGGATACATATCCATTGAGGATACGGTTTTTTTTTTTTTTTTTTTAAATTCAGGATATATGTAAATTTAACATAAAGATACTAAATGCAATCTACTTGAAAGCATAAAATGTCAAGTTAATGACAATAATACAAAATACAAAACAAAAGACAGTATCAAAGATATTTGAATACAATAGTCAATAAAATAGAAAAGGTTGGTGGTGCATCGAAGTCAGATCTATTAGAGAAACAGAAGATCAGGGGGAGAAGTACGAAGATAAACGAAGAACTACTTTGTTGAATGGTTGAAGATAATCAAGTTGGTTATTTTTTTTGCACAACTTTATGGGAACTGAAGATGAAGATTATATGATTCTACGGTTTGGTTTTTTAATTTTTTCGTTTAGTCTTGGATTGAAGCAGTGGGCTTTTTAAATAGGCTGCTTAGTTCTGGAAGGGGACATGTGGGCTGCAACGGCAAAAAAAAAGTTCTGGAAGGGGACATGTGTATTCGATATTTAAAAAAGAAGGCACACCAAATTGCATATGAGATATGTAAGTAAGAAGTATTTGGGAGTATCGATATCTAATACGTATTCAATACTAATTCTCTGCTTCACATGAAGTCTCTATGGTTCGTAGGTGATCCACATAGAAAGAGCAGGATTCGGAGTGGAAGAGGGAGTAACGTCTTCATTAAATTTTGTAGGATGGGGAACAAATCTATCAATAATCCCAAATAGCAAGTGTGCTATGAGCACTGATTCAAGTTGAAAATGCCATAACAAATAATTCGTCAAATTGAGATGCATTGCAACGAGATTGCAAATGTTTGATAGAAGAAAAGTTGGTGAATTTGCTTGTGAAATTCCACTCTGATTTTCAAAGACAACTACTGTTGATGAAGAGTTTGCGGCATCAAAGGAGTAAGAAGATGCCATTGCCGTTTGTCAAAGGCTCTAATACCAAAAACAAATTCAAGAAATGTATGATAAAGTGAATTTATTCACTGATATTTTATTTCAGTATACAGATGATGTATTTATACACAAAACACTTGGAGGTTGTAGAAACTAATTAACAGAATATTGTTACAGGGACAATTAGGTAAAAGACTAATTTAACTAATATTCTCTAACAATGGTGCTGGTAGGTTTTAACAAATTTGGATATTTCATTCGTTCAATGAAATCATTTCTTATCCAGTGAAGAAAAAAGAAATTTAGGTTGCCTAGATCCAAAAGAGTGTTATTCAAGTGGAAGAGTAGGCAAACAAGTGCCAAAATGCTCTCATCTCTCTTCACTTGGGCTTCCTTTCTGTCCGTTTTTGGGTTTTCATGATTTTGTTCTTACCATTTCTGCTCCTTCCGATTCCATGCATTTTAGTCTTTAAAATCATTTACTCCCTCATTTGAGTACCTCTACCATTATGGAAAAAAGTAGTTGCTGTTGAAGATGTAAAGACGTGTATTGATGGGGGTGAGCGTTGGTTGGGCGACATCGGTTTTGGACTCAGGCTGCCGGTCACCAACATTTTAGTTGTTTGTTGGTCGGTCTTTGTTGGTTTGACGAATATGGTACCGCTGCACGCTCGAATACTCGGATGGTCAGTTGATTTTTTTGCTTCATGTCTTTGGTGAGGTGGTTGAAAAAAAAACCCAAAAGCCAAAACAAAAATTTAAGAAGTAGAAAATAAAACGGAAGAGAAGAAAAAAGAATAGAAAATGTGAGAAAAGAAAGGAAGAAGAAAGGAGAGACGAAGAATTGGGAGGGAAACAAAAAAAAGAAAATGATGGAGAAATGAAAAGGAAAAGATGAAAAATGATCGGGGTTTCAAAGAAAAAAAAAGATGAAAAACAATGGAAAGAGGATAAGGAAGTGCTGAAGGAGAAGAAGAAAAAAAAATTAAAGAGAAATGAAATGAGGGAGGGAGAGAAACGAAAAGGAAAGAAGGGGAAAAGAAAAACAAAATTGAAAATAAAGTTTTTTTTTTCATTTCTATAAAAAACTTGGTAATGATTACCTGTAATGTAAAAACTATGGATGGTTTTAAAAACTAGCCCATGTTTTCACCATTTTCATAATATTTTAATATTTTTTTTAGCTTTTCTATGTACCGTGCTTGCAACATTGAGTATGATATTTTTTTTTTTGAAAAAGGAAATGAGCCTCTTCATTAAGATAATGAAATGAGACATACAAGTGAAAGGGATACAAAGATAATCTAATCTAACGGATCAGCGAGTGCACCTGGGCATCTCAACTAGGTTGACACCCCCTTAGCACTCTCATCATCTCCAATACAAGAGATTGAGTATGATATCTTTTAATGTGTATTCGGTCAACTTGGTCGGGTTGAGCTTCTTTGGGCTTGTTGGCTGGCCAATTGGTCGGTTTTGATATGTGCAAAATCGACCCCAGCTTCCACTATTCCAAATTTGCCCGCTCGCCTTCGGTTTGGTCGGTTTTGGTTAGTCGGCTTATTTTTCGGTCATTCCTTGCTCACCCTTATTTACTGATGCCCTATCCCTAACTTGCCAGGAGACTTTTGATGGAAGGGGAACCCTTTGTTTTTCCAAACAAACATATGACATCCATTTAGAATTCATATTTGGTCTTGGTAATATTCCATGTTTCTCTTTGTGTCTG
Organism: Citrullus mucosospermus; assembly: GCA_030954485.1. NCBI lineage: Eukaryota > Viridiplantae > Streptophyta > Magnoliopsida > Cucurbitales > Cucurbitaceae > Citrullus > Citrullus mucosospermus. The sequence goes on along the minus strand of CM062063.1, from coordinate 7,234,867 downwards.
GGTGCCAAAGTTATTTTGTAATGTTTCCTCTCATGGCTTGATCGTTTTGAAGCTGCAAGATTTAACGCTTCCACTTGGTGTTCTCTATTTAAGTTATTTTCAAGTTGTTAGGTGCAAGTTATTAGTTTGAATTGGAGTGCCTTTCTTAGATTAATTTTATTTCTTCTGTATTTTCAGAGTGCTAAGCTTGTATTCTTCTAGTTCAAGTTTATTTCTAATTGTTTCTTTATTCTTGTAAGTTGAGCATTAGACTCTTTTTATTATATCAATGAAAAGATTGTTTCCTTTCCAAGAAAAAAATATTATCCAGTTTTTTTTCCCCAATCAAGCAATTATCCTCAAGTCTTATTTTACTTGATTTGAGCCACATTCTCTCTCTCTCTCTCTCTTTTGTAGTTTGGATTTTTCTTCTTCTTTTTTTTTTTTTGTTTTTTGTTTTTTTTTGTAATGTACTTATTATACTTTTATTTACCTTAAGAAAGTTTGGCTGTTCATAGCACAAAAAAAAAAAAAAAAAGTTGAATACAAAATGCTGATCATGTCATAGCAAGGATATAGAAAAGTTCTCATTGAGAAGTTTTCACAAATAGAATGAAAATCTTCAACATATCCTTTAAAATTTTTGGCATTCCCTTTCTTCCTCTTATTTTATCTCTACCTTAAATGATAATTTGTCCGTGATCTCAATGCTTTTGAATTTTTTGTTCTCAACCTGTCTGGCTCTATACAAGACATTTGTTTAAATTGGGGAGCATTTATTTTCTTCTTCTATTAATTAGTTTTTAATTTAGTCTTGCTATGTTCTTGGAGCTTCATATTTTGTTTAGTATGTTTTTATATTTCCTATCTTGTATTTTGAGCATTAGTCTCATTCATTAATTCAATGAAATTTTCGTTTCAAAAAAAAAAAAAAAAAGTCTGGCACTGTTATCAAATTTGATGTAACTTTATCAGTTTTGATACTAGGGGTTTGGGGTACTTTATATGTAAATTCAATACTTTTCCTGGCTGTCCTGCAGTATTTGAAAGAACAAAGGCTTCCTCCTCAGACATTCATACCTCTTCAGTCTGTTCGCGTAAAGCCCATCATTGAAAGACTACGCGATTTAAGTAAAAGTGTGAAGCTGGTGTATGATGTTATCCGATATCCTTCTATGATTCTATTACTTGGACCCTAAAGGAGAAACACTTGTTACTTTCATTTTTTATAGTGTTCTTCCATCTTCTGTCTGGTTTATGTTTGGAGATAATCTTTTTCACAAACGTAAAGGGTACATAGCTATGTATTAAGTTAAACATTTGTCATGTTACATAAAATATTTAAACGAGAAAATAATCTTTACCTTGGTACATAGTTAATTTTAACTAGCTGGGGAGAATTATTCTAACTTCAAACTCTCATTTCATGAAATTTTAACTTCAAACCCCTCCACTTCTGTTTCCTCCATTTGTACCACCGTTCAGATATGTGGTTGCAGTCTGTGGCCTCAGTTTTGCCGCTTTTGGGTGAGTCTTGTATTATTTTGGAGTTCTGCTTTAGTTTTGCTTCAAAAACTTCTATGTTGATTGGAGGAGGGACCTTCGTATCTCGATGCCTTGCCCTCCCCAGGGTCTTCCTTCTAGCTCTTTTTCCTATCTTCTATGTATTCCATCGCTTGTCCTATCACCCCATTTTCCTTGCTTTGGTAGGTTAAGATTTCCAATAAGGTAAAGTTCTTTGCCTAGTAGATCTAGCATGAGAAAGTAAAAAGTTCATACTTTAGATCAGGGTATAAAACCTTAGTGGTGTTCCCTTTGCAGAGGTGCATTGGAAGACCTTGGAGGCTTTTGGAGTTTCTTTTGCGTGGAATAGGTGCTTCAGGGTTATGATGGAGGGGTTTAATTGTATCCTTGGGGAAGGGCAGAATTCTTTGGCAGACTTGTTTTTTTCGTTGTTTGGAGGAGGATGGGGAGGAATTATAGGTTTAGTTAAAAAGGGTGAGAGATCTGTGGAGGGAGTTGTGAGAGATTGTTAGGTTTAATGTCTTGGCTTGGGCCTTCGTGGATAAGATCTCTTGATAACGTAATTATCAGTTACTTGGATATTTTCATTCTTTTGTCTAGAGAATGAGCCACCATTGCAAATTGCTGGAATATGGAGCATCAAAGTTGGGATTTTGGCATTAGAAGAGGTACTTTTGACAGGGAGATAGGGAACTTGTTAGCTCTTCTCCAACAGACTTACACTGTCCAGGTAAGTGAAGGTAAAGACGTGGCTCTTTTGTTGTTATAAAAAGCAGGCTCTTTCTCAATGAAGTCTGTTTCTATTTTTAAAATTAGCTCAAAAGCCTGTTTGTGTGGAGTTTCCTTTCGTGGACCTAATTTGGAACTTCAAGTATCCAAAAAGGGTGAAGTTGTTTATATGGTCACTGATCTATAGAAGTTTGAATACCCATGCCCAAATTCAAAAGAAATTCCCTAGGTGGTCTTTGTCTCTCTTGGCTGCTTGTTTGTGGCACAAGAAGAAAGAAATGTTAGACGACCTTTTCCTTCACTGTCCATTTGCATACAAATGGGGTGGTCTATCATTTTAAAGGACATGGGTTTGGAGATGATTGGTTGGTCGAAGTTTCTCTTCAAGTTGGGGCCTTAAAGAAAAGGCTCTTTTTATTTTTATTTTTATTATTATTATGGAATTGTGTGGTTAGGGCACTCTTATGGCTGATTTGGAAAGAATAGAACTAAAGGACCTTTGAAGATAAGATAGATTTTTTTTTTTTTTTTTTTTTTTTTTTTTTTTTTTTTTTTGTGTGTGTGTGTGTGATAGCATTGCATCGTATTACTTCTGTGTTCAAACCATACTAAATTCTTTTGTAATTGCGGCCTTCTTTCAATTATTACAGATTGGAAGGCATAATCTAAAGAAGGGTGATAAACTGAGGGTAATAATCTGCTAAATATGATTCACTATGCTAAGTATATCGGTAAGAAACTTTAGGAGTTAAAAGTGGGATTTTCCCTTTGAAATAATTTCGAATGTATGTACTAAATTTTTTATTTTTAAGAAATGGAGATCCATTATTTGATGTTTGATTTTCGCTTTGTATTGCACTCGTGTAATTCTAAAATGCTAGTGGGTATTGTTCTCTTAGTTTCATTTACTTCTTACATATCATTGTAATTTTAGACTCTTTTCATTTCATCAATGAAGCATTGTTTTGTTTTAAGAGAAAAATGATAGTGGGTAATAGGCAAGAAGATCTATGAAGTTTTATGCTTAACAATCACACTTGTGATTTTGAATTGGGGAAAGACAATTTGTACGCTTAACAATCACACTTTTGATTCGACATTGGAGAAGGCAATTATATTTGCTGTGGGGAATACGCTAGTTTGTGACAATCTTGATGAAGCCAAGGCTCTAAGCTGGAGTGGAGAAAGACATAAAGGTATGTTTAATCGGTTTAAAATTATTTTTGTATAGCTTCATCAGGTTTATCTTATGGCTACTTTGTTTATGCTTGAACTAGTTGTTACTGTTGATGGTATTCTGCTTACGAAATCTGGCACAATGACTGGGGGTATTAGTGGTGGCATGGAAGCAAGGTCAAACAAATGGGACGATAAAAAGATTGAAGGTACTCAATCCATTCATTGTTTAATATTTTTTGGAATTTTACCATTTAATGTTGCTGTATTGTAGGGCTTAAGAAAAAGAAAGAGCAGTATGAAGCAGAGCTAGATGAACTTGGATCAATCAGGGAGATGCAACTAAAGGAGTCTGAAGCATCTGGGAGGATTAGTGGACTTGAGAAAAAGATTCAGTATGCGGAGATTGAGAAGGTGATTACCTGAAAAATATTTCTATTACATATTGCACTTCCATGTGAATAGCAATATGCCCTTTTTAATCTCTCTAACATACTTGGCCCACTCACAATGTAAAAATTATCTCTCCCTTTGGGTTTGGCTATCCTCCCCTCTCATGTCTCTCTTTGCTAGTATAGCTCTTTTGTCAATACTTAACAATGAAATTTCTGTTAAAAAGAAAAAAGGGCAATTAACTCTGACAAACATGGAAACAGAAACTGACAAGGAATTGAAATATCCTACGTATGTGAATTGCATGAGATATCTGCGTGCTATCAAAGTTATACAAAGAAATGAGGGAGTGAAATAAAGCCAGCTAGGAATTTGATTTGATTTGCTTTGATTTGATTTTTTTATTTTTTTATTTTTTTGAAAAGGAATCTGATCTTTAATAGAACTCCAAATGTACGTCCAGATATTTGCATACTCCCCTTAATGCTAGATCACAAATTTTCAACTTTCAGGCCCTGGATGGTAATGGTACAAATTCGGAAGGCTTTCTATGTGGTTATTTTGAGAACATTCAAAATTATTTTACAAAATCATTAGAGGATTTGGTTTTTTAGGAATATTAGACTCAGAATTTTTTAGGAGAGGAGTAAACCATCATCTTTCTTGGTTTGACAAATTTGAATCAGCATGTATAAAGTCATCTTCTTGGTGATCTCTCTCAAAGGCTTCTGCTGGATTTTCTTTATAGAGTATTTGTCTTAATTAGCTTGGATTTATTTCTCCGGTTACCCTCTCTGTACTGTTTGTTTGTTTTAAATTTTTTGTTTTATTGCTGTATTATTCACTCATTTTTATTGTTGAACATTAGTCTCTTTTCATTTCCTAAATGAAGAGTTTTATTTCTTTTTTTCTTTTTTTTTTTTTTTTTTTTTTTTTTTTTTTTTTTTTCTATCATAATTTCATTGATGGTATGAAACTACAAAAGGGGCAACAAGTGCCGTGACTGATTACATAATGCTATTCCATTGAGATATAAGAGATGTGGGATTGTACTTTTGTTCCTTGGGTCCAGTGTGTGGTGGGGGAAGGGAGAGAGATGTATTTTTTGGAAATCACTGGGTGGGGGAGAGACTGCTTTGTGGTTCTTTCCGCAGGTTGTACCATTTATCATCTCTTAAGAATCATTTTGTGTTTAATTTTCTTGTGTGGATAGGGAGCTCTTGCTTGTTTTCCTTCAGGTTCCGTCTTGCTCTTTCCAATAGGGAAACGATGGATGTGATTACCCTCCTTTCTCTTCTTGAGAGCCATCTCTTTTGCCTTGGGAGGAGAGATTTGAGAGTTTGGAGCCCTAATCCTTTGGAAGGGTTCTCGTGTAGGTCCTGTTTCCAGTGTTTGGTTAATCTTTTTTTTGGAGGATGAGTCTGTCTTTTCATCGTTGTGGAGGATTAAGATCCCTAGAAAGGTGAGATTCTTTACTTGGCAGGTTCTCAATGGCCACATTAGTACGTTGGATAGGCTTGTTAGGAAGTTGCCGTTGTTGGTTGGGCCTTTTTGTTGTATCCTATGCAGGAAGGCGGAGGAAAACTTGGACCATCTTCTTTGGAAGTGTGATTTCACGAGCTTTGTCTAGGACTCTTTTTTTTTAGATATTTGGTATGATGTGCGCTCGTCAAAGAGGCATTAAAGATATGATCAAGGAGTTCCTCCTCAATCCACCGTATGGGGAGGGGCCATATCGGCCATATCTCTGGCTTGCTAGCATTTGTGCTATTGTTTGGGTGTTGTGGGGTGAGAGGAATAGCAGGTTGTTTAGGGGTATTGAGAGGGATGTTAGAGATATTTGGTCTTTTGTTCGGTTTCATGTTTTTCATTGGGCTTCGATTTCGAAGGTCTTTTGTAATTATTCTATTGATATGATTTTGTATAGTTGGAGTCCCTTCTTCTAGTGGGATTTCTCCTCTTTTTTGTAGGCTTGGTTTTTGGTATGCCCATGTATTCTTTCATTTTTTCTCAATGATAGTTGTTCTTATTAAAAAAAAAAAAAAAAAAAAAAAAAGAGATGTGGGATTGTAATTACAAAAAAAGAAGTGAATTTTCACCAAGAAAGAGATATATACAAAAGGTGATAAAAAACTGAGTGAATTTTGTTTCTCTATCTTTAAAGATACGATGATTCTATTCGATTCAGATCAGCGAAAAGTAAAACCACTTGATAGTTGTAGCAGGACAAGATTCTCATCCAAAAAGATTGGGCAAAGTCACAAAAAACCATTATGTGCATACTGGTTTCACCACAATTGTGACAGAGAATACACCAACTTGGGGCAGACACGACCTAAGGAGCCTTTTTGATAAGAACGTCGGTCGTATTAATGCTACCATGACTGACCTCCCAAAGAAAGAATCAAATCTTTTTTGGGATGGTACCTCTCCCAACTTTTTTTTATAAAGAGTAGCATTCTGATTATTACCACATGATGCAAGGTGTTAGGTGAGAGGTTTGGTAGAGCAGTGAACGGACTTGTCAAGGTTCCATCTCCATGAATCATCCACCAAGGATCTATTAGGGGGCTTTCGCAAGGTGGATAAAATAGACCACTAAGAATCTCAGCTTCATTAAGATTGCGCCTCAAACCAAGGTCCCATGATTCATAATGATGTTTCCAGCAGGAAGTCATCTTCTTGCTGGAAAGACCAAATAATCTAGGAAAAACATTCATAAGGGGAGAAGTTCCCAAACGTGGTTTCACCATTGCAGATGACATTGACAATATTCTCATGAATGAGATCAATCCGTTTAGCTATGTATATCCATGGGCCTTTTGATTGCTTAAAGTATCTATTGACAGACCGAAGAAAGGGTGTTGCAATCCTCTCACAAGCAATCAAATAAAATTTATAATTACCAAACTGTACAACCTATACTACTGAGTGGTACAAGTGGCAAGTTCAGGTCAATTTGCAGGGAAGCGTAAATATAGTTTTGAATGAGTTAGATTCTCTAGCTAAAGCGGTAACCAGGGGGGTTGAAGTGGTTGAGAATTGAAGGCGAGGAAAATGAATGCGGGAAAGTAAAGTGCAGAAATGTAAATGGCGGAAAATAAAGGTGCAAGAAAAGTAAAAATGCGTAGCTTAGGACTTAGAATCCACCCAATGTTTGATTGATCATAGGATTACTAAGAATTATTTCTCATGATTTAATGTGCTTAGTTAACTTGCCTAGAAAGGCCGAGTCAAGCACCTTAATTACTAATTAATTAATTAAACTAGATGTTCGATTAACTTGGTCCAATAGCATCCATGAAAATCTTACATCCACCCTAATTAATTCTTAATTAGACTGATTGTTCAATTGTTTGGGTTTGATATTATCCATAACAAGTAAACAACCGCATTAAGCTCCGAGGTCCAACTAAGACGATCAACAACCCGGATAGCCTAAGTTGGTAATCAATTTTATTCTTGAATTGATTAATCATGCAATGCTGTAAAAGGATCTTCTTAGACAACCTTGAATTTACAAACAAACATGCTTTAACCTTTGCCTTAATGAGATTCATATGCATAGATGCATTTATCTCTAGCCTAATAAGGAATATACGAAGATGAGCCACATCAAGCATATATTCTAAGCATAGAAATTATTATGCATTCAAGAATCACACAAATTCAAAGAGAAATATAGACTCACAGTGCTAAGGAGCAATACTAGGCGAAAGTGGTCGCAGTGCAGGGATTGCGCTGCGGCGCGTGTGCGCCCCTATTCCCCATGAAAGATCCATGGTGTTGCAATGCCCTTGCGCTACTTTGCTTTTGGAGATCACGCCGAGTGCGGCGGTAGCCTCCATGGGGCATTTTCGTCTTTTTGTGCATTTCCTCTTTAGTTTGACTTGGTTGCTTCATTAGGGCTTTGAATTGATCTATTTTAGCTCCATTTGTTCCCCAACGCTCGGTTCTACCTCTTAGGTGCTCGATACCTACAAAATAACATATTTAACATATTAAATAGCGCAATGATCCCGAGTTAGGTTGAGGAAAATAACACCAAGGCACTATCCTCTACCTTGTGGTTGAAGGGGGGAGCCATATTTAGCATCAATAAGGCGTCTCCAAAACACATCCTTCTCAAAATGGTATCTCCAAATCCACTTGGCCAATAGACTTTTGTTCTTCTTCTTTAGATTTGTCAAACCGAGACCCCCTTCAGAAACAGGGAGTTGAACTTTTTGCCATTTGATGGAGTGAGTTCCTCTTTTATCGTTATGGAAGAGAAAGGTTTACCATTTAAGGGAAGGCGGAGATAAGTAGAGGGCCAAGAGCGAACCTTGCAGCCGAAAGCATCGACCAGATATTTGACTATGCTATTGTCTAAATTAATGCTCATGAACTTTGATTTAGAGTGGCTGATGTGGAGCCCAGAAATCTGTTCAAAAGACTGGATAATCTCAAATAGTCTTGTCAACTTTTCCCTATTCGTAGTGGATAAAAGGATTGTATCACCATAAAATTGCAAGTGGTTTATGTGAAGACCTGAGTTTTTGATACCAAAACCTTCAATCAGATTAGAGTTCGACCCCTTTGTGAGCATTTACTAAGGCAATCAACCACCAATGTGCATAAAAAAGGAGGATAGAGGGTCCCCCTACCTGATCCATCCACATGTTCTTGTATTTAAAGTAACTAAGACCCCAATTTTGCTATCCAAGAGTGAGATGCATCGGGCAAAGATTAGAGGTGGGTCGAGGTAGACGCTTGACAATGTCCCTCTTGAATTTATCAATACAAGGGCTAGAAATAAGAAAGCGATCAATGAGATTGCAATCATGAATGAATCTGTTGAAAAGATTCATATTAGCAGTTCTCTGTTTGCCATTGGATTTTTCAAATGACAATCTTGAGACATTTAAATCTCCCCCAATAATCCTATAATCGCTACATAAATGGGAGAGATCATAAAGCTCCTCTCGAAAATGTACTCAGTCTTTGGCTTTAGATGGGCCATGTACCCTTGTCAACCAAAAAGTGTACCATCCATGGGAGAAATCCGTAAAGAGACAGAGAGTGATTACCTTCTATGACTTTATTTACTTGAGTTGGGGGATCGTTCAAAAAACTGAGGATCCACCAGGCTTGTTAATGGCGTCCAAGGAGGCCAAAGCTATATTCCTTGAACTCCAAATGGATTTGATGAATTGTCGATCGATATCAACCTTTTTGGTTTCTTGTAGGATGACAAAGGTGGCATTGGTTTTGTTGAGAAGATCCTTGATAAGAGCTCTTTTCTTCCTCGAGCAGAGGCCTCTAACATTCCACGAAAGGAAAATCATTGATGGACATATGACCCATCTATTAAGGGAGCAATGAATTCCTGTTATAGTTAATAGAGGAAGTGAGGTTTTTCAATTCCCTTTTCAATTCGGTGGATTTCACATTGGACTTGCCTCCCTTCTTGGGTTTGTTAGGAATTGCCATGATACAAAGACCGTTTTTCCAAAACCAAGGTGCCTGTGATTGCAAACTCGGGTGAAGTAAAGAATCAGTTCCATCGACTTCTCCCTTTGTATCTAAAGTGTTAAACTTCTTGTCACCTTCTTGAGGGTGAGAAATTGGTAAGTTCTTAGTTACCTTTGCTTGATGATCGGGGGCCAAGCCATCTTTGTCGAAATCCATCGACTTCTTGAGTGTCTCGTGCCCCTGAGAAGGAAGGTTTGCTTTCCTTCAATATGACAGCCTGGGTAGCAGTGCATATGACTAGGATGGGCCTTTTGGAGTTTCACGAAGTCGAGTTGTTTGCCGGGCTAAGGCTAGAGGCGGATGTTGAGGGGGAGAAGGCTTTTTAGTGAATGATGGTTGATTGGATGGACCCATAGGAGGAGGCCCATTGGTGGGTGGTGATTGGTTGGTAGGGCCAAAAAGAGATAAAGGAACATTACATGGCAAGATGCCTGACTGCTTTGATTCAAATTAGTAAGTTCCTTTTTGCTTCTTGATGGGAAATTCTCTCTACCATCAAGTAAGAAGCCTTCCTGCATTCATTTTCCTTCTTAGAAAGTGTTGGTAGGTACCCACTTCAAGATAGCAAATCGAAGGTTGGGTGATTGCTATCTTGAAGTGGGTTCCAATGAAAGTTAGGTTTCTCTCTCTCTCTCTCTCTCTCTCTCTCACTTTTTAAATTTTTTTTTTTTTTATTTAAAAAAAACCTTGAAGTGGGTTCCTCTTCCTGCACTTTTAAGTAGAGTAACATTTAACTTACAAATTCATTTTTGCTAAGATAAAAGTAAAATATTCTAATATTTGACTTAGAGAGTTAACATTGAGATTTGAAGTTGGTGATAGTTTTAAAAAATCATTTCTGTAAAGCATTGCAAGTGATGGATGAGAGAATGTTATTCTTGACTAGATCACCATACATATAAATGCTATCAGGTTGTTGGAATAATCTAGAAGAGTGATAGTATTTGTGTGAAATGAGCACTTCCTTAATGTTTGACAATCATTGAGAAGTTAATATGTAGTTCCAGTCTTCCAGACATCGGCAAAACTATGTTTTTGTTCAAGTTTTCTTGTCCTCCTAACGGAATCCCTGTATAGAAAAATCTAATTCTTGTAAAGAAGAGAAAATTAATGTTCATAATGCAGAGAAATGGATGTGATATTGATTATGAGATGTTATTGCAGCGAAGTATTGAAGACAAACTTGCAAGCTTGAGGCAAGAGAGAGAAATTATAAAAGAAGAAATTGATCGAATAAGTCCTGAACTTCAGAAGGTAATATTATGACCACTTGTCAACCTATTTTGTAATTCAAGTTGTAATGTTATATATATACACACTTTTGAAAGGCAATGAGACCTTTCATTGATCTAATGATATATTATTTCTATTGTAGTTAAAAAATGGGATTGATAAGAGAAACGCAGAAATTAGCAAGTTGGAAAGGAGGATTAATGAAATTGTTGACCGGATATATCGAGACTTCAGCAAATCTGTTGGAGTGGCAAACATACGAGAATATGAAGAAAACCAACTCCAAGCAGTACAGCATATGGCTGATGAACGCGTTAGCTTGAGCAGTCAGCTATCAAAATTAAAATGCCAGTAGGTTCTCTTTTTTACTCTTGTCATACCATGCTTAGAGTACTTCCGGTTATGTGTTGAAGAAACATGCACAGTGTTTTTGTTTCTTATACATTTTGATTGGGTAGATAATGGGCATGGGTCTCATCTCTTAGGTGCAAAATTGTTCTAGGGATTCATAAATTTTCATTTTAGGAAAAATATTGTTGTAAAACCAATTGCTTGAATGTCGAGTAAGATAGCATGTTGCACTTGAAGATCACATAGCTTTTGTGCTCTCCTAGAAAGATAGGGTGTTGCATTGTTTCTTAAATCAAGTTAATTATTTTTTGTATTTTTGATCAATCAGTACAATGGGTCAACTGAGCTAACCTTTCAACTGAACCTCAGCTCTTATATTGTATATAAATGAATAATTCGTTGACTTCCAATTATTTCTATGAAGAGTTCTCTCTCTTGTTAAAAAGAAACAACCCACTGCTAATAGCACATATTCTGTTCATGACATGTAACACAGGTTGGAGTATGAACAGAATCGGGACATGGAATCACAAATTAAAGAACTAGAGTCTTCTTTGAGTTCATTGGAGAATGATTTAAGAAAGATTCAAAACAAAGAGGCTGATGCCAAATCAACGGCAGAAAATGCCAATAATGATATTGATCGCTGGAAGGAGGAACTAGCTGGTAAGGTCTTGTTGGACAAGAATCTTTCATTATGATCGTCAATTTTTAAATTTTATTTATTCATTTGTTTTACAAAAAACTAAAAACTAAAAACTAAAAAATAAAAAATAATGAAGCCCGTTTCAAACTAAACCTACTTTTTGAAAATTTTGAATCTATTTGCAGCATGAGCCTACTGTATCAGATTTTCGCTATTTAAACTCTGGAGTAAAACAGTTCTTGCATATATTATAAGAGATCTAATTTTTATTTGTTCCTTTTATCTTTTTGGTATGGCTCTACAGTTGTCAATCAGAGGAATAGAGAATAGAGGTTCTAAAGAGTTTGTTCTGTTTCTTTTTAAAATGAAAAAAAGAAGAGTTTATGTGGGCACTGAAACTTTCATCAAAGCTTAGAACCTTGAGAACTGATTATTTAGTTTGATGTGTAAGTTGCAGGAATACTGAGCTTGCCAAATATTCTGTGGTTTTACAATTTTAGTCTTCCATTTATAGTTGTAAATTGGGTAATTGGTAAGAAACTTGAATATCATTTTAGTTTGTGAAGAAGGTCAATGGTCAAATTATAGTGAAAAGATGTATATCATAAATTTATACTGTAAGGCTTTTGTGCTTCATTCTCAAGAGAAGCGTGGTTTTGATAAAATGAAGAAAAAAAATAATGGTAGCAGGTGCAAACAATTTGAGATCTTGACAGATGTTTTTGTGAAACATTCAAAGCTATTGGCACTTTTTTCACAAAGAGTTCATTGGGAAAGAAGAAAGTAAAGGAAAGAAGATGCTGAAGGGACATAAGATTTAGTTTTGTTGAGAAAGTAAAATCGATTGAAAAAATAAATGTTGGGAAAGCAAATCAATGTCCATATGTTTCTTAAACAAAAAGAAGAAAATGGGAAATGAGAGTGAAATTCAATGGATGAATAAACTTACATTGGTAATACCCAAAATTGGGATGCACAAAATGGTGTACAAGAAATGTGATACAAAAAATGTTGTACTACAATTATGATGCTTACTTTACGTGGAAGTTCACCCTTATATAGTACTAATGTGAACCACCACTAACCTACAATTCAAAACAACATTAAATATAGAAACTCACAAAACATAAAGAAAACTTAAGGACAAAAAACTGATCTAACATCGAACAAAAAACTGATCTAACATCAACTTAAAACATTAAACTGAAAATTATATCTAACAATAAATTTAAGTAACTTAAAAAACAAAAAAGTGAAATTTAATGATGAAAAAGCTCAGATCTCAACAAGTCTTAACTCACTTTACTACCCTGAATAATATATGTTATGATCTAAATATCCTATCTATTCTATGCCTGATTGGTAGAAAACTCCACTATGCCAACTAAAAGACTAACATGCCACTTTCAATTACTACTACCGCACAAAGGTCGCTGGAGATGTATTTATGTCTTCAAGCGGATCCAGAAAACAGTCTCAGACACAGTCACCCTGCTAGGAGATGTGGGATAATATATGTATATTTAGTATCCTATATTTCAATTAAAAAATAATTGGGACTCGAGAACTGAAGGACATTGTTTTTTTGAAAAAGGAAACAAGCCTCTTCATTAAGATAATGAAATGAGACATATAAGGGAAAAAGATACATAAAGAAAGCTAACTAATTAAACCATCATCGGTTGGCCTAGTGGTAAAAAAGGAGACATAGTCTCAATAAATGACTAAGAGGTCAAGGGTTTAATTCATGGTGACTACTTACCTAGGAATTAATTTCCTATGAGTTTCCTTGACACCAAAATGTTGTAGTGTCAGGCGGGTTGTCCCGTGAGATTAGTCGAGGTGCGGGTAAGCTGGCCCGGACACTCACGGATATTAAAAAAAAAAGAAAAAAATGATTAGCGAGTGCACCCAAGTATCTCAACTAGGTTGACACCCCTTTAAACTCTCATCATCTCCGAACTGAAGGACATAGTTGCACAACCTATAGAATAGATCTTGTTCAAGTAAGGTTGTAAAAGAAATTGAGACCTTAGTGCTAAATGTTGATGATGTTAGGTGGCTATACTAACATTTTGCTATTAAATGTAACATGAGTTTACTACCTATGTAGTGAACATTGAGATATTCCTAGAAGTAGCAAAGAGTGAATTGCTGATAAAGATACACCTGCTAGGGTTTTTCTTTCTGTCATTTTATGTCACCATGCAATAGAAAAAGCACGATGGGCTGAGTTTGTCATCTAACTGACAAAGAAACTTTAAAACGATAACCATCATGGGTTGACCTAGTGGTAAAAAATGAGACAGTTTCAATAAATGGCTAAGAGGTCATGGGTTCAATCCATGGTGTCCACCTACTTTGGAATTAATATCCTACGAGTTTCCTTGACACCCAAATGTTGTAGGGTCAGGTGTCTCGTGAGATTAGTCGAGGTGTGCGTAAGCTAGTCCAAACACTCGAATATCAAAAAAAAAAAAAAAAAAAAAACTTCAAAATGATACGGCCTCTGGGTGGATTGCTTTACACAAAAAGGTTCTATTATAATTTAGTTTGTTGATGATTATTAATGATCGGCAGCCTCATATGAAGTAGTCGGTGAGGGATCATCTCGACTCCCGCCCCTAGGCCGTCGCCTTTTTGAATGATTTTCTTCCCTTTGAGGTTTCTTAAGCAAAGAAAAAAAGAAACATTTTTTTACTTCCTAGTTGCTGAAAGTGCAATGATTCAGGGTTCAAGTTGAAATGGTACGTTTGTCATTTAAGCAACAAATATTTCAGTTTTTAACTTAGAGCATTTCATGTATAGAAACCACGGATGGAATTTTTCCTCATGTTGCACTAACAGGGTGAACTTCATTAACATGGGCTATTGCTTTGTATTGTTCCTCTAGTTAACAACTCTAACTCTTAGTTAGAGTGACTTTGGGATAACTTTTGGGTGTAGTGCTCTTATGTGATAATATTGTTGGTTCTTTTTTGGATAAGAAACAATTTGTTGATGGTATTGTCATATGAGAAACTACAACCAAGGATTTACCAAAAAAAAAAAAAAAACAAAAAAAAGAAGAATAAGTAAGAATAATAGTAATAATAAAAACTTGGATAAGAGGGTAGTATAGCTATAGTGACAAAAGAAGGGAGCATTTACACCCAGAAACAACCAAAAGAACTATCTAAAAAGACCTACTACTACAAGAGCACTCCTTTTCTTGGAAGATACTTATCTTCCTTTCTTGCCAAACATTCCAGCGCAGAAGGTTCTATTGAAGTTCATCCAAAAAAACATTTGTTTATATTAACATAGTTTATTGTTCTTTATTGTTCCCTAGTTAAGTGATTCATTCTCTTTGTACTTTGCAGAGTGGAAATCCAGGCTGGAAGAGTGTGAGAAGGATATGCAGGAATGGAAGAAGAAAACATCCGCTGCTACAACTAGCATATCAAAATTGAATCGTCAGATTAATTCTAAGGTTCTTTTCACTAGATTTTGATATGTGTAGTGAAGTATTGACACTGACATGTGTAAGATCTATGTGCCTGATACCGAAGACATAGACACTCTATCACTTATTAGATGTGTATCAAATAGCACAATAGTTAATGTGTTGGATTGGTGTGATAACACTCAACAAAAGGTCTTAATATTTAATTTGTTGGTTGGCATACAAGAGATTAACCAAGGAAACTAATTGCCAACTAATTCAACAACGAATTCCTAGCTTTTGACCAATTAAAAACTGAACTCAAATTAAAATTACCAAATTATTACTAACACTTTCGAGGGTGCATTAAAAGCTTTTTTTTTTTGTCATTGTTGTTGGAATACATGTAAAAGTATTAAGTGTGCTCTTTTACACGTATAAGTGCATAATCATACCGAACTCCCTTTGTACTAAAAGAAAGAAAACAAAAAAAGACAAAACTCCTTTTTATTAGATATGAAGCTATTGAGAAAAATATTAAGTTAGTTTAGATATTTAACACGAGTGCATAAACATAGCTAACTCCCTTTCTATATGTTCTGAAACTGTTCTAAATGTTCTTTTAATATTTTGATATAAGGTATTGCGTTATTTAAATGAGGTCATGTGTGATAGTTTCAGCCCCTTGATGTATTGCATTTTCATCACTCACTTCACCTTTCTTTTTTCATATGAAAATACATACATAAAATCTTTAACATGAAAATTGCAGAAACATCTTATATAATAATAATAATTGTGTCCTTGCTCTCTTATTCAGTTTTTTTGTGCTTCTGCTCTTTATTATAAGTATATTTGAATAAACCATGATGGCTATCCACCATATTTTTCTTCCAGGAGACAAATATTGAACAACTGATCACCCAGAAGCAGGAAATAGTGGAAAAGTGTGAATTAGAAAATATAGTCCTCCCCACTATCTCAGACCCCATGGAGACTGAATCCTTGACTCCTGGCCCAGTTTTTGATTTTAGCCAGCTGATTAAATCCTATGAACTGGATAAGAAATCATCTGATAGAGATAAACTTGAGACAAAGTTTAAACGTGAGATAGATGCCCTGGTATCAGAAATTGACAGAACTGCACCAAATTTGAAAGCACTAGATCAATATGAAGCTTTGAAAGAAAAGGAAAGAGTTATATCTGAGGAGTTTGAAGCCGCTAGGAAAGAGGAGAAAGAGGTGGCTGACAAATTCAATTCTATTAAGCAAAAGAGGTGACCTTTTTTATTTGCATCTTTATGTGTCTATTAATTACATCGAGAAGCATGTTCTTAACTCTACTGACTTATAGTGACCCATTTCTTCAACGAAACTTGTAATTTGTCCCGAAGGTGTCTATAACTGTAATATGAATATGTATGTCTGTATAGTTGTCTGGGGGTGTTCAAAAGACACTATCACTCTTACTCAAACTAATCCATTATAGGGTTGTGTTGAGTTGATTCACCTAACTAAAATCAACAACTTTTTTTTTTTTTTTTTTTTTTTTTTTTTTTTTTTTTTTTATGAAACGGAAACAAGCCTCATTCGTTGAATGAATGAAAAGAAACTAATGAACAAAGTACAATAAAGAGAAATATGGAACAAAAGAGCAAACATCTTTCAACCCAGTCTAGTTCAAGAACACACCTGGATTATTTATGGTCATATTCTTTTGTTCTGTATATTTTAACGTCACCAACCATACAATGTAAGGGCGTCTTTGCCTCATTAATATGTTTATATATATCTTTCCAATTTATTTATTCTGAGACATCTGAATACTGTTATTATTCTTGGTTGTCGTACTCCAACAAAATATTGGTTATTGACAACATGGTCCTACCCAAATGACCGTTTATAAGTCATGGAGAGATCTTGATTCATTAAGTTTTGTGATGCTTCAATTGCTGCATTAATTTGCAGTTCGTATTATTATTTATTGCTAAGTTTGTCTTGACAACTGCAGGTATGAGTTGTTTATGGATGCTTTCAACCACATTTCTGGAAATATCGATAAGATATATAAGCAATTGACAAAAAGTAACACACACCCCTTGGGTGGAACAGCGTATTTGAACTTGGAAAATGAGGATGAACCATTTTTACATGGTATCAAGTATACTGCTATGCCACCAACAAAGCGGTTCCGTGACATGGAACAGTTGTCTGGTGGAGAAAAGACTGTCGCAGCATTAGCATTACTTTTTTCCATTCATAGGTATGATGATATGGATGCTTGATCTTACATATATGAGTCTTCATTGTGGATGATTTGATTGCTTATGGCTTACGACTTTATTACTCTAGTTGATTATGTATTTTCTACTAAACTTGACTCCCTTGCCAATGTCCTCGGGTTGAGCCAATAGGATAAGGTGGTGGTTATTATTCATTAAGCTACATCATTGCCTGTCGAGTACCTTCTGTTATATTAGAGTATTTTGGAGCCACTTTCTATATTTCCAGGGAAAGCCAATTAACCTATCAAGAGCCACAAATTACTGTCAACTGATGGCTGTTCACATTGTTCCCTGTATTTCAGTTTTAGGCCTTCGCCCTTTTTCATATTGGATGAAGTGGATGCTGCCTTAGATAACTTGAATGTTGCGAAGGTCGCTGGTTTCATTCGTTCAAAGTCATGTGAAGGTGCCAGGATGAGTCAGGACGCAGATGGAAGTAGTGGTTTTCAAAGTATTGTTATATCACTGAAGGATAGCTTTTATGACAAAGCTGAAGCTTTAGTAGGGGTTTACCGGGATTGCGAAAGAAGGTAAGCTCATAAAACATATTTCATGCACAAATAAATATGAATGATTGTAAATGCGAGGCCATCATTCTGTTACATTTGTTATCTAGCCTAAATATCTTGTTTCCTGGTAGGATGGCCAAAATATCTTAACAAATAATGCCCTTGTGTTTTGCAGCTGCTCGAGAACGTTGACATTTGACCTTACCAAATATCGGGAATTGTAGAAGCATAGTTTGACTGGTTGAAATCTGTAGAATGCCAACAAATGTACACTACACTGTTGTAGAGCTTCTTCAATCCCATGCATAAGAACTGATGCTGGATTTGTATCTCTGATGGAAATGATACCTTAGAATTAGAAAATACTTGCAAAGTATTTCGTGTAACCTAAAATATGCTTCTCGTCAGTTTTTGTAAATATTCTCATCATGGAGGCCAACTCCCATGCTTCTTTTTAGTGTATCTAGCTTGAAGTTTACCCAAAGTTTATATTTGTTTAGTAGTTGACAAACGCTTCAAATGAATTCGGGATGGGTTTTAAGAGTAGTTTTAGCTTTTTTTTTTAATTTATTTTTATTTTTTTATTTTTTAATTTTTTATTTTTATCCACATGTATTTTTTGAGGTAGCTTGCTGAAATGGAAGTTTGCTGTGATGATGAATTTGGCTATTGCTTTAGATGTGAGAGGAAGGCCAAAGTATAGATTCTTTGTTAGGGGCATCTTCAAAACTTGGCTTATTCACATTAACCTTTGTTCAACATATGTTCCCGTTGGTAAGTGTTAGAACATATATGGGATCGATTTTGAAGATGGTAATTTAAAATGTTCTATTTATAAGTGACTTGTAAAGTGTGGTTTTCATATAACCAGCTTCATGTTTGGTTTCATACTTTCATAATTTTATACTTTTAAAAGTGGTACAAAAGTGATTTGTAAAAATGACTTTGAATGATAGTCTATAATTGTCTAGTGATAGACATTGATAGATATTTATTACTAATAGACAGTAACATTTTGTTATATTTGTAAATATTTTAGCTCATTTTGTTATATTTGAAAACAACTTTTTAAAATATTACAAAAATAGCACTACACGATTCAAATGAAACTTTAAATTTAAACTGAATAGAAAATGTGTGAAGAAAAGTTGAACTTATGCTATATTTACAAATTGTAAAAACCAAAACTAACATCTTTTAGCATGCACAATAAAAAATTTAGAAAAATTGTTATAAATAGAAAAATATCGAACTATTTACAAAAAATTTCACTGTTTATCTGCAGTAGATATTTATCGTTTGAGAGATAAAAGTCTATCATGATTTATCACTCAAACGATAAGAGTCTATTGCAATTAAATGATTTTACCTATTTTGCTATATTTGGAAACAACTCAAAAGTTTATATTATTTAGTAAAAAAATTTATATATTGTTTTTCAAAGCAATACATCATAGAAACTTATTTATTCTCCTTTTATATATTTTACAACAAATATGAGAATATATTTGAATCTCTAACTATAAAAAACGATGTATGAGATTTTTATTTTGTTCAAATTATGTTAAATATCAGGCTGAATTTCTAACTTTACAATAAATGACTTAACTTTAAAGTTTGTTCAAATTTAGTCTATATTTTTAAATGTCTAATTTTAGTGTATTTACTTTTAATAAATCTTAAATTTAGTCCATACTATTAGTATATTACTATAAATTTTAGAAACATATTTACATATTTCATTTGCTTGCATTAAAATTATTATTATTATTGAGTTGATAAAAGTTAATTTTGAGAGACTAAATTTAAGAGTTATTAAAATATAGAGACTAAAATTGAAAATTTAAAAGTACGAAAACTAGATAAAATTGAATAAACACCAAATTACTAAACTCAAAATAGTAATTTAACCTTAAAAAATTAAGGTAAGGAGAGACAACAGATTTAATTAAAGGTTGTAGGAGGTAGATAGATATTAAAAAAGTGCAAAAACAGCAAAAAGAAAAGAAAGAATAAGATAAAGGATTTATTAGAGGAGAAAAAATGCAATACTTTTAAGTCATCATTTGCTTAAATTTAAGATACAATTCGATAATCTTATAAGTTTAGTTAAAAATGGATACAATTTTAATTTTTTTTTCCTATGTATATTAATTAATCACTCCAACAAAAGATGAATAAGATATCTTGAACTGATTGATCAAGTTACAAGTTACAACAAACAATAAATAAAAATCTGATGTAACTTTAAAATACAAAGTAAAGCTCAAATTTTCTCAAAAGTATATATATAAATATAATCTATAATAATAAAACATACTTTGGTTGGTTAAATAATTATGAAAAATATTCTGTAAAGCCATTTGGCATGATATCCCTTGGTTTAGAGTAGGTATCATTTTGCTGAATCAATCAAATTTTCTTTCTTTTGTTATAATATTTATTTTCTGAAAGGGGCTTATATTATTTCTTATTGACTTTGACTTCAATATAAAGTTCCAATTCATATTATTAGTAATGATTTCAACCCACATCACCAAAATTTAAAATAATAAAGAGGCTTACCAAAGAAAACTATATATCTATTGTCATATAATATCATGTCATTAAATATTAATGGCAGTTCATATATGAAATAAGTTTTCTACTTCTGAACATAAACATACTAAACATCCTTCTCCTTTTAACTATAATATAATTTTCAATTTGGTTCATCATCTTTTAAAATTTTTAATTTTAACTTTAGTGCATTCAAAATTTTTAATTAGATAATGTCGTAAAAAGGAAAATGTTGAACTCAATAAAAAGAAAAGAAGAAGAAGAAAACAATAAATGCCATAAAATTGATTATTGTTTTATAACATATCCATATGAACATGTCACTTGAAAAAGAAATATATATTTTTATGGACAAGCCAAATTTTGTTAATTGATAAGTTGAATTTTATGTCTTAAGTAGCCTCTCAATCATATGTTTACGTGTTTCTTTTATAAGAGGACTTGTTCATTTTAACAATATATTAATTTTTCTTTTAACGAATTTTCGCAATAATCGTAATGCTCCAAGTTCAGGATTTGGAATCCGAATTGGGTCCCAAAATTTCCTTGCATCCTTGCTTGTCTCGAGGGCTTCTAAGAGTGAAGTCTAACCCAAAAAATCAATATGGATGCTTTCAACATGTTTTGTCCTCACCAATCACGACATTCCTAGAAAAATTCTCAGAAGTTCTTATGATTGAGTCATTGAAAAAGAAGGTACACCTTGTTGATTTTTAAGCTTTTCTTAACCATAGTTTCATATCCTTAGAATCCCTCTCATTCAAATGTGATATCAGTTCATTCTTGGTACCTCATAAACTCGAGGCATTACATGCCCACTAGATTTTGCTTGGTTCGTCCCCATACCACATCTAGCATGTGAGTGAGGACAAATCATGCTAAAAAGACTTGTGTCGGTTTATGGGGATAGTTTTCACTCTTAGAGGCTTTCAAGACAAGCAAGGATGATGTTGTCAAGTCGTAGTGAATGCACGGAAATGTAGAGACCATTAAGTGTGGAATCCGAATCTCGAATCCTGGTTCGAATCCTTAGCCTGGATCGTTATTATAACTTGGTCAATAGTTTTAAAGGGCAAAACTGAAATTATTTACAAATATAGCAAAATATCACTATCTACCAGTGTTATCACTAATAGACAGTGATAAATGATATTAGTCTATCAACGTCTATTAGTGATACACTTGGCATTTTGTTATATTTGTAAATATGTTTACTTAACTTGTTATATTTGAAAATATATTTAATATAAATGGTTCGATCCAATTTTAAGTTCAATTTTCCAATCCAAAATCGAGCCAAATTGTTCAATCTCATTATTTAAATCAAATGGTACCAAAGTTTAGTAAAAAATCGATTTTTTTTTTTTTGATTCAATTTTGTCAATTACTTCAGTTTGATTGATTTTAGTGATCACTCATACATTACATATAATGATTATTCGATTGTTATGTACGTTTGTTACTTGTTGAATACTTCAAAAAATTTTGGTCATTTTCTTTAACGGCCGTCGCTACTTAGATAATCATATCCCATCCCAAGTGTTTCTTGATGTTATGGCTTTTATTTTATTTTTATTTACTTCTTGTACTTCAAATAATTTAATATGAAACTTACTGAATTTGGTTCCTTTATTATTATTATTTTTTAAAAGGTGTTTCCATTATTAATTTGTCCATATATTAATTATATGTCCTATTTCATTTAATTTTTCTTTTTTTTTAAACTCAAGAGACTTTATTACAACACTAAATTCTTACAAAATGAAGAACCAAAATGTTACAATAGTTAGGGACTAAAAATATACTTTGAAACTATTAATCAAATTCTCTAATATTATTTGTAATATCATCCTTATTATGTCAATTAAAACATAATTTAGTGGATATAACATTAATTACCATCTTAAAGGTTAATGATTCCATCTCTCACTTTGAAATTGTTGAACTAAATAACATAACAAAACAACGAATCATTGTTGTGGTAATTATCATCATCATCATCATTTTGACTTCGAATTTTTGACTATTTGATCGAAGATATATATATATATATATTTTAATCAATTAAGTTATGCTCAAATAGACTAGTTTCTCAAACCACATTTTACAAGAAATAAAAATTGTTGATGTTGAGTGATAGAAAAAAATTCTTTTAGTTATATTTAATCTTTAGTTTTAATAAAGTTTCTTTCTTTAGAGTTAAATCTAAAGTTTTAGCTTTTTTTCCCTTCAGATTTTGAGTTTCCACTTTTTAAAACTAATTTTTAAATTGCTAAGAATATCACATATACATTACTAGTTTAGGTGCTAATATTCTTTAATCCATTAATTTTAAGATTAATTGATGATAAAGCCTTCAACTTTATTTTAAAATATTATTCATATTCTTTCAAAAGTTGCAAATATATTAACTTTGACCTTACTTACATAAGAGTTTTAAAATTTCATTTGAAGTAAAAATTCATCAAAATTATGGATGAACGAATGAGTGTGACATTGTTTTCTATATTATATCAATATCATTCGAAATTTAAAAATAATTTTGAAACGTTTATGAAGAGTGAAGAGTAATACGAATATTAATGTAACATTTTAATGGTATATAAATTAAAACTTAAATTGTACTGTGATCTCCCCACTAAGTATATGTATATGTCATAGGTTTTGGCTTTTAGCACTTGACTTTTTGTCCATGGCTTGTTTTCTGCCGGCCATTTTCTTAATACTTCAGATCACAAGATGAAAAAAAAAGCTTAAAAAACAGAAAACCAAGCTCTTATGTCCGCCATTAAAACCGCTCCCATGCTCTTTCCTCATCAAAACCTCCCACCATATATTCTCTTCTTCTCTCCTCGCCCTTAGTCAATTCCCTTCTCCGATGAAGCTCGGCCGACCGGAGGTCATTAACGGATGTCTTCTTCAACCACCTCATCCTCATGAACCTTGGGACTATGAGTTCCCTTCTTCTTCAGCCTCCACCACTCCCGTCCTCCATAATCAAGCCTTCAACTTGCAATGCAACGAGTTAGCGTACTCCGTTGACCATGTCAACCACTTACAAGAGTCTAGCGCTGATGATCAGACGGTGAATGGCGATGAGGTCCAAGTTTATGTAGGAAATGGAAGAAGTAAAGATGTTGATGATCATGGATTAACTTTGATCAGCCTCCTCTTTGAATGTGGTGTTGCGATCTCCGTCGACAATCTCGTGGAGGCACACCGGATGCTTCTTGAGCTCACTCAAATGGCGTCTCCTTACGGTCAGTCGAGTGCGGAGCGTGTGGTCACATACTTTGCAGCTGCCATGGCTAGTAGAGTCATAAACTCCATATTGGGGATTTGCTCTCCTTTACTCAACTACAAAAGCATAAACAATTCCTTCCAACTTTTCTACAATATTTCGCCATTCATCAAGTTTGCTCATTTGGCCTCAAACCAAACCATACTTGAGTCTCTCACACAATGTGACCTAATTCATATCATTGACCTTGACATCATGCAAGGCTTGCAATGGCCACCACTTTTGCAAGCTCTTGCCATGAGGATGGATAACAATCGCTCTCCCCACGTCAGGATCACTGCCGTGGGCACCACCATGGAGCTCCTACTCGACACAGGGAAGCGACTCTCTGACATTGCTCGACAACTTGGACTATCTTTTGAGTACAATCCCATTGCTGCAAAGGTAGGAAAGATTGATGCATCAATGTTGAAACTCCGACGTAGTGAGACAGTAGTTGTGAACTGGGTTCGACATTGTCTTTACGATGGTATCGGAGCTGATTGGAAAACCATTGGATTAATTCAACAACTGGGGCCTAAAGTTTTCACGTTTGTAGAGCAAGATATGTGCTATGGAGGAGCATTTCTAGATCGTTTTGTTAGCTCTCTACATTACTACTCAGCCATTTTTGATTCTCTTGGAGCTTGTCTAAGAAGTGATGACAGTAATAGAAATCAAGTGGAGCACAACATTTTGTATAGGGAGATCAATAACATATTGGCAATTGGAGGGTCCTCAAGAAGTGGAGAGGAGAAGTTTAGGGAATGGAGAAATGAACTAAGAAAGTGTTTAATGGAAGTTCCAATGAGTGCAAACTCCATGGCTCAAGCATGGTTGATGTTGAACATGCATTCTACTAACCATGGGTTTAGTCTTGTGCAAGGGGAAGGTGGGTCCCTAAAACTTCGATGGAAAGATACAAGTCTTTATACTGCTTCTTCGTGGACTTGTTCTAATGGAGTAGTTGCGCTAAATTAGAAATTTAATCCCTAAACTTTAATTATTACATGTCTCCGTTTTAATTTTGGATTTAGTTAAGATTGTGGTTCTGTTTAGTTTTTGTCAAAATATTATCAACAAAGTGTTATTATTGCAAAATTGTCTATTGTTATGTAAATTAAACCAAAATTTACATCAATATTATTGTTGAGAATGAAATGAACTTTAAATTTACATAATAAATGCATATCAATATGAACATTGTTCAACTCGTTAAGACATACTTATGACCAAAAAGTTAGATGTTCGAGCCATCCTATGTTTAGTAAGACCGAACACATAACACCAATAGTTTGACCTACACCTTAAATATGTGGCATTCCATAACAGGGTATAGTGTTCCTTTTCCTTCAATTTGAATGATAATTTTAGTCAGTTGAAGGCTTCAAGCAAATGGTTTAATAAGACCTCATTATCTCAAGAAGGTAATAAACATTCTTCATCATTGTGAAGATGAGAGAGAAAGAGATTTCATGTACATGTGGTATTTCATACAAAGGTATTTGGCATAATCCTATTCCAAATTTGCAATCTCCCTTTTCCTTCATTTGGAATTAGGATTTGAATTAATTGAAGGCTTCAAGCATAAATGGTCAATAAGATTTCATTATCTCAAGAAGGCAATAAACATTCGTGCTCAATTGTGAAGTTGAGAGAGAGAGAGAGAGCAAGAGAAAGAGCTTCCATGTACAGTAGATGATCCTAGTCGAAATCATGTATATCTCAATTGAAAATCTAGGGAATTTATCACAATACTCAAGGATTTCGAAGAGCAGCCAATCGCTTTTCGAGCTCGTCGATACCTGAACTGCAAAATATCAGCAACGAAATAGATCATTATTTGAAAAAGGGAAAAAAATAAGGCTCCGTCCGGAAACCATTCAATTTTTAGTTAGTGAAAATTAAGCCTATAAACACCCTTTCCACCTCTAAACTTCTTGCTTTGTTATCTACTTTTTACCAATATTTTCCAAAACCAAAAAAAGCAATTTTTAAAAACTTGTCTTTGTTGAAATTTGGCTAAGAATTCAACTATTTTTTTTAAAAAAAGATGCAAACCATTATGAAAATTAAGAAGAAATACACTAAACTTTTACAAACAAACAACCAAAACCGAAAGAGTTACCGGGGTGGGGTCTGAATAAATAAGGAACAACTTATGAGTATACGATTTCCATAATCATTTTATATCCTAATTGCACATTATCTTAATCCAGCTACTACGGTTATTTGACCAAGAAATGTAAACTTGCATAATTATACCAGCCATTAAAGAAATAATACCATCTTTTCCATTGAAATAATTTAGTTAAGTTCCAATCATAATCCTTATCTTTTAAAATTAATCCAATCGGGTCCACAGTCTTTTTAAAAGTTCTGTAAAAAGTTCTGTAATTGCCTCTATTCTTTTGCTCAAAGCCTGTTAGATACCTTTGTCATAAATGTTCAATAAAAAAAGAAGTCCAATATAGCAAGTTACTTGTAGATGCAGCAAAGGAGGCCAAGGATGTGACATTTTATTTAAATAATGTGAAAATCTCACAAGTAATTTAAATCAGAAAACAGAAAAGAGGATCAAAACCTTGTACTATTTTAAGGTATAACCAATAAATTTTCTTTTGATTTATGTAAGAAGATGCATATTCATGGGAAATAATACTACATACCTACTGACACCCTCAGTATTCTTTGACGCAATTTTTCCTTTTGGAGCTGTTGAAAGCTGAATCAAATACACATATGATCCAATTACTTTTATTATATGCAATGCAGTTGACAAGACTTCAAAAAGATGTAAAACCAATTTTAACATACCTGTGAGGCAACATCAACGCCGATTTCATCGAGTACCTGTCCAGAAGGGGGAAGTAGGGTTACTTTTAGAACTCAAGGATACAATTGTACAATCTACAAAAAAGTTTACAAAACTTAAGTTATGTTTCCGTTTGAAAAAAAAAAAAAAAAAAGGTAGTACCACCTATAGAACAGATTTTGTTCAAGTAAGATATGAGAAGCTTTTTTGCGTTCGGTTCTTCTTTTCTTTTTAGTAGAAACAACTGCTTTTATTGAGAATAAAAAAATACAAGGACATATAGAAAAACAAAACCTAAAGGAAAAACCCCACAAGAGAAAGTGTTACCAACTAAGTAAGATGTTGCTTAGAGAATAATTATAAAAAGTCTTCAAAACCAGGCCCTCAAGAAGGACCAAACCTCGCTAGGGTCCCTTATGTGTTCGGTGCTTAACTGTGCAAATCATAAGTCATAGCAAATCTGACATCGAGATGGATATAAGAGTCCTTATATTTAGCACAGCTAGTATCACATTAATTTCATGGAGAAATGTTAACAATGGTAGACATTTTGACCTCTTAAACTCAGGCTTATGACTTTAAACTCAATTCACACAATCACAAAGCAATAGATAAACGCCAGAGTTCCAAAATTACGTACTTCGTATTAGTAGCTATTACAAACAGTTTTAAGCAAACTTTTTACTACATCTCCAGCTCCACCCCAGTTGGAAGAAATAAATGATGGCAGCTAGAGAAGCTTACCTGATTCGTTAGATCTTCAGTTTCTTCTTCTGCCTCGTCATCATCCAGGGCATCATCTATAGCATCTGAAATCATCTCCGTCTGCCACCAATGTGAGACCGTAAGGATCCAGAAATTGAAACATGAAATGAGAATGACAGAAATACATTTATATATATATATATAAGATTATGGCTATGAAGTAAGATACCGGTTGCATTTTAACTGATATTTCTATAAATTTATATGTTTTGATATCTATACTGAATAGACAACATCTTTCTTCATTTGCAACGTCAACAAAATTGTCAACCACATGAATACAAATACCAAGAGTGATCATTTACAACTAACTAAAAAAGGTGTTCATTTTTTATTTCTTAATTCAAATAATTCAATAAGTAGTGGTAGCTTTTGTTATTTATTTTTTACTATCAGTCTATTTCTACATGTGATCAATATTTTTATCAACATTTATACAAACTTAAGAGCTTGACATTTCCATTATGAATATGAGTCCAAATTTATCCCCTTCATGCAAGTGAGAGATTGACATGCTAGTATTTTATCATTTCCTTCATTAATATCCTTGGATTTATGATGCGCCAAATATTGTCAGCTATGGTCATTTCAGCCAACAATGAAAGGAGAAAAGAAAAAGAAAAAGTATAATAGGGAGGCTAAGATGTTACAGGTTATTGTGCTATGTAAGAAGCACAAAATAAACAAAGCTAGCAAATTCAAGAGCTTCTTTGTGTATGTATATATGGAAAAATAAAGGTAATAAGAGCAGGATCTTACGGTCATATCCATCTGTGCAGACTGCTTCTGAAATTCTCTAATGACCTTCGCTTGCTTCACGGGATTCATTTGCTACAGATGATTGTGGTAAAAAATACAAATTTAAAATAACCATAATTATAAAACATTAAGCTCAATGGGTGGATATATAATATTACAGTTTCTTTTTTCGAGAAGTATATCAGACACATGATTGAGGGAATAAAATAACTGAAACCAACAGAAGAGACACCCTTCATGGGTAGGTTTCTCTAAGGTAGCCTCACCATCAGACATCCTCTTCTTGGTATATGATGATGCCATAGTGAAGGCAATTAACTTAAAAACCCAAGTTTTTTTTATAATTAATCTATTTAATATTTTATTTAATATTTGGCATTCCAGCAGGCTTTAGATTGGACATCATATACGGCCCTGCTAAACTTTTGGAGTATTAATCATCCAAAAACAATTTATTATACCATCTGATTTAGACATCAAACCGCCCTATTTTATTTTCCAAATTACTACTATCTATAATTTCTTTTCACGTACTTATTTATGTTAACTTGCTCCACCCAAGCAACACCTTTTTATTGCCTCTAACCTTAAGGTTATATGCTTTGAAAACATTGGCTACTATTCTGTCTGTTAATCACAGAAATTTTAGCATATGTAAGAGGTTTTTTTTTTTTTTTTTCTTTTTCTTTTCATGTCTACTTACCTTATTCATAGCTGACATTGCTTTACTGGCACTCTTCATGCCAGCAGCAACGGAAGTCTGAGCATGCATTGCCTGTAAAATGTAGGTAGGTGCTATTAATAATCTATTATGTATGAACACTAGAGAGAAAACCATACATCTAATTGTAAAAATACTCAACCAAATAAGAAGAAAGGAATTAGGCACTCGGCTTCACCTGTGTATGAGTTGCTATGCCTCTCATTTGAGCTCGACTTCCTTGTAAATTTGCTATTTGTTGTCTAAGCCTAACTAATTGCCGAGCAAGAATCTTTGTTGCTGCCTGAAGAATTGAATAGATGATGATAAAAATAATCAATGCACTCGATCCCAAAAGTAGAAATTTTCAAAAAGAATCAATTGTCCCTAGGGCTAGGACTGATACAATCCGGTCCAAAATATGAAATGTCGTACCTCATTTCCTGTTTTGGCAGTTCTCTTTATCTCTGCGACAAGCTTCTTTTCCTGATGAGATAATAAATCGAATCAGAGTTAAAACACAGAATATTTAGATAGAAACCATCTTTAGAAGCTCTTCACGTACTTCTAATTGCAATGCCCCAATTTCCTTCTCTATACCTGAGAAAAGAGAGGTAAAAAAAGAGAGGCAAAAAGATGAGACCACGTAGCGATATCACAAAAGAAAGAAAAATTAATTATGATAGTATGAATATAAAACGGAAACATCTAAGATTTCGACACTTTAAAAAAAATAGTAAAAGGAATTAAACAGAAAAGGTAGCACAGAAATAGTTAATATTTCTTCCTCTTGCAAGATCTCTCTGTTTCTGGATGGTTATGGATCAAAATGATAAGACCATTAATTTTGGAAAGATGTTTGGATGAAGAATTACCCTCTTTTGGTCTCTCTGTTTTTTTTTGGATACATTTTATCGCTTTTTCAAGGTTGAAAAAAACTGTTAATAGCAAAGGAATACAAATTCATGGAAGGAGAATAGAGCTGGAACTTGCTATTTAGAAGACAACCAAATCAGAAGGAACTAGTCAAGTGCCCAAAAATCTATCCCAAATTGTTCTTTCTTGTTAGTTCCATGTGAGGATACTAGAGTTTGCAGTCATAATTCTCCAAGTAGATTCAGTTCAAGATATCTCTTTATCAAACTCTTTCTAGGGCAATATATTATTGATGTTCAGGCGTCCAAAGCAATTAGGAAGAATAACTAGCTACAAATGTGTAGCTCCTGGAAACCTTGTGCTTTAGGGCTTAGAAACTGGGGACACCAAAGTTCGGGACAAGGAATCTTTATTATTATATATATTATTATTACCTATTTTTTGGTAAGAAATTGGACTTTCTCTAAAAAAGTGAAAGAATGAATAAGGGTATGAAAAAAAACAAGCTTATAAAAAAAGGAGTCCAAACACTAATTACAGAAAAGGACTCCAATCCAAACGAATCACCGTTCTTGGCTCTAACTCAATGACACTGTCCTTTTTTTTAATTATTTTATTTTATAATTTGAATGTTTTTTCTATAAGATTTGAATGTGATTCTTGCAATATCGAAATTCCTAATTGCAACCTGAAACAACCACCCTTCTTGGCTTATTAACATATGGATACTCTCAAAATAGGTAAGTTCAAGAGTTATGATGACCATTTAAAAAAAAAAAAAAAGTTATGGTTCAACCTTAGTTAAACAAGATTTTCTCTATAGGTTGTACAATTATATACTTCAGCACAATGTTAAAAAATTATGAATTATTTAAGAAAATGACATTCTTAATTTTAAAAGGTGTCGAGAAACATAACCACACAATATCGTTCTATCCTAAAGACTATTGCAAAGATTAATCCCAAAACGTTAGTACCATCTTATCCCAATTCAAAGCCACCATTATTGTAGCATGTAGGGTAGACACCAAGCTCAAGCCCAAATATTCTTTCACTTTTATCTTTGAGGGAAGGGGTTGGAGGTAATTGATTCCACGCTAGTGCCATATACAATCATAAATTCCATGCTTCTTTGCTCCATTATCATCATGAGCATACGAACGAATTGTAACATAGACAAATATAATGAGAAACATTAACATGTTTAATTACTCGAAACAAAAGGGCAATCACGACTTTGAAACTATATGACTTCCTTCCTAATTAAGAACACTTAAGAAACATCAATAAGATACCTCTCGTAGAGCGTGTCATTTCCCTTTTACTCTCCCGAAGAGCTTCTGAAATCAAAAGAAATCCAATCACAAAAAGAACAACACAAGACAAACGAAACAAACAAAACCCAGTTCAATTTCAAGAATAAACCACAGAGTGAATGAAATCGATGAAGCAAAAACAAATGACAGCAATTGGGGACGACCTTTGGCGGTGGGTTTCTTCGAGAAGATATTCATGGCGTCCCGAAGAACGATTCTGGGCAAAACCCAGATGAATCTAGACGAATTTATGAAGAGGGTGGAAGAGGAAAGGAGGAAATTTTCAAAGACAAGGTAGACTTCCTCTTAGTTATGTACGAGAGGGAGAGACAAGGATGTGCGAAGGATAATGCTGATGAATTGGATCAAACATATAAAAGTTTTGTAGCTTTTCAATCCTTCAATAATCGTTGGAATGGAATATCAAAATGGATATTAATCGCAATCCGCGCTTTAATTCTCAAACAGTGCCATTCAAGAGAGAAAGAGGTCAACTTTTTATATTGGGGTTTTGTGTTCTAATTCCCATGAAATTTCGTGGAGGTCAAACATTTATACTCCAAAGTTTTGATTATAAGAAAATTTGTAGTATTCCTGGTATTGTAAATTTGTTTTCATAAATATTTATAGATCCTATATTCATGTTAGTGAATTTTATATTATTTTTTAAAAATTTATTGACTTTTCACACAATAAATGGAGGGAAAATTTTGCATACTACGAAGTTTTCCCGGCCAAATAAGCCCAAAATGGCCAAAACTAGTAACCAACTACTCTCATTCGTAATTTATAAGTAATAAATAAAAGTGGGGATGGATCAAGGCATAAATTCGAAATTTGTAGAAATCTAGTTTTTCATTAGTAAAATTTCCCTATTTTTTATTTTTAAAAAATCAATTAACTTAAATAATTACTATTGAAAATTTTAATTAAATAGTTAATTTTTCACTAAATTTTTTTATTTATATGATTAATTCTGGAAATTACCACAACTTATTTCTTATCAAATTATTTATATATATATAATTTAAATTTAGATGTTTAATTCAAATGGATTCCTCACCTTGGCCATGAAATAATAAAATATATATATATATCTTGTAGGCCTCTCAAGTCAACCTTTGATGAAAGAAAGGTACCACAAATATCACCTTATAAAAGCAAGTTTCCTATTAAAAAAATTTAAGCTATGTTAACTACTCCATAATCAAAATTGTTGTAATCACATTATGTTATTATTCATAACTCACATAATATTATTAACTAATTTTTTGTTAACATATTTAAATGAGCCACACGTTTTATATTACGATTGATTGATTACATTTATTGAGAAGTAAACATTGCCTTATATTTATTGGGTTTAACAACATTTGGGAGTGGGAAGATTCAAAATCTTCGTCCTATGTATGTTTCCAAACTTGTTTGGAAAATTTAATACGACAGATTAGACTTAGAAGTTGCCTTTAGAAAAGAGGGATGTTGAGGGTGCGAACCACTAGTTTTGTTATTTTGTAATTACCATAATTTTATGGAATAGGATTGTAGGAACCTTTAAAACTCTCTCTTTATATTTTTATGGTTATCCTTTATCGGATAGATACATGCTATGCATAATGTCTTTTTAGATAGTTTAGTTGGAGTTTAGTTAGAGAGTTGTAAAGATAAAAAGAAGCCTATTAAATATCGATATTGTTTATGTTATTTTTACCGTAATCTTAACTTTTGAAACAAATGTTGCAATTTTTAATTTTTATTTAACTTTTATTTGAAATACTGTCAATAAAAGTTTCTCCAATGCATTTAATGAATACAAAACACATAAGTTTTCATCTAAAAAAAAGTTTAAGGCTACAACTTAAACACATATATGTCTGAAGTTTCAAATATAATGAAGTTTAGAGGTAGGTTTTTGTTGACAAGTGTGAGTTTTGGAATATTTATTCAATCATCTTTTGTCAATGTTATGCATTAATCAACTTTTATGCAAAATCCGCTTTTTTTTCCTTTGGTTTTGGGAGATTTCATGTTAAAGTCAAAGGTTAATTAGATGACAAAAAAAAATTATGGTGAAAATTGATAACTTAGGTAAGTTCAAAGGTATTAACATGAACATAACTCAACTAACATGAACTTGTACTATTGATCTCGAGATTTGAGATTAGATCCACTCATCCACATATTGTGGAGAAAAAAGAAATAAATTTAAAGATAAAATTGGTTTTTTCCTCAATCTGCAAAAAAAAAAATTACTTCGTCACAATAGAACGAGTGTTTTTTTTTTTTTTCACAAAACAAAAAAGAAAAAGAAAAAGAAAAAGAATTAAAAACACAAAAAAAAAAAAAAAACCAAACTCACGTAAGAAAAGCCATACAACACAACTCAAGGAACACGAATCCCCTCTATAGAAGTCCAAAACTATCTAGAACAACAGACGAAAACATTCACACACCTTGATTAACAATTTGAAGTAGCCTTGAAGATTACACTTTCTAAATATGATAAATAACAACATATTGGGATAGACCTTCCGCTGCACCTGATTGTCTCAAGACTAACTTTATACTACTAAAATTGTTCGTATTAAAATGATAAATTCAGTCAAGTTTCGTGTCCAATGAGATGAGATGACCAAAAAACCATAAAATTACATCCAAACTTTAACTAACCATTGATGGAACAAAGTATTTCCCAATCCTGTGCACTAGTAGCACTTCAAATTTCGAACTTCATACTTCATACTTCACCCAATTAAAAACGGACAAACCTTAAAACCTAAAGATCCCAAGCTAAAACCCAGCCAGATTCTCAATTGAGCAACCAATTCAAGAAGATGAACAGCAGCCTCCGGCTGTTTCCAACTTGTTCGTGCTCATACGGGTTACCCACAAATCCAAAACCAACTTCCCTGTTTTTCATTAACAATCCTACCCACTTTCTGCATTTGAAGCGAGCCAAGAGGAAGCAGCAATTAGCATCCTGCACCAGTTATGAAGTCGGTGGAGGTTATCCAGAGGAAGAGTTGGATATGCAAGATAGAAGACGACCCATAAAAGAAGTGAAGCCGAAAATGGACACTTCCGAGTACGAAGCTCTCCTTAAAGGGGGCGACCAAGTCACCTCTGTTCTCGAAGAGATGATTGTCCTCGTAAGTTCTTTCTAATTGCCCTTGTTCATATATTCTCTTTCTGGTTTAATTGAACAGACAAATAGAGTTTTCTGGATGGTCCCAGACTAAGAATCGAAAGCTTTTATAGTAATGTAGAGCTGAAACCCAGCTCACTGATGGGTCAATATGAGAGGAGAGGATTGCTTAGCTAGTATACAAATTACATGTGTCAACTGTTACATTAGTGTACAGGTGATGTGTGATACTTGGTGTCCTCTGAGAGAGTGCCTTTGATGTCCTGAACTATTCGTTTACATGCTTTCCAATGTTACTTGTTGATACTGAAAAATGGTTCAACAGTGAATTTGTATTATTGGGGGAAAAGGAGAACCAATGCCCTACAAGACAAAGACCGGTGTGGTGTCAAGCTACATATACTTCAGCCCTCAAGTTAGACTCGAGTTAGTAAAAAGGTTTAATGAATAGGTTGGTAGAGTTCAACGTGCATTTCATGGTTCACACTCCTTTGCTTATGTAGAAACTCTCTTCCGTAACCGAAGTATAGACTCATTACTCTTGTAACGAAAACCTTTTGGAACTCGAGAGCAGTTACAGGTCACACCATGATTCAAGTGGTTACATAATCATGGCCTCCACAAACTTGGGACTTAACTCAGCCTTTAAGGACTTATCCCATCATTCTCACCCTAGGCCATCTTGAATTAGCCTTAGCCTGGTCTTGGACAAGCTGTCCAGGATCTCCACCCAACTACTTGTAGGATCAACTGAGGAAGGTAAGCTCGACTCCTAGCTTTGTTAAACAACTTTGGCCGACCCATACACGGGTCACTCAAATTGGGCATTGGTTGATCCCTACATGGGTTTGCCACTCTAAGGCCCTTGCCTACCCATTTACGGGTGAGCCACCTAGGCCTTAGCCTACCCATATATAGGTCGTCCTCATGAACCTGGATCCTTTTGCTATTAGGCCCAGGTCTTGGGCCTAACCTACTTGAGGAAACTCTCCCACAACATTACTCAATGGGAGAGGATGTCTATTGACTCGGTTTGAGTTTGTTAATTGAAACAGAGAGCTGGGTCTCTAATGGTTAAGTTTGGAAGATCTCTCAAGATAAACTATCATGGATTGACCTAGTGGTAAAAAAGAAAACATAATCTCAATAAATGGCTAAGAGGTCATGAGTTCAAGGGAGAATTGCACAAAGGGCCCCTTTATTGGGACCCAAATTAAAATTAACCCAAATTTGAAAACCAATGAATTTTGGCCCCTTGCTTATGTCAGCACCATGAGAAATTACCACTTCGACCCAAATGCATTTCTTCCTTCTTTTTTTTCATTCTGCATCTGCTCGATTTAGAAAAAAGGTCTGCACCTTTTTTTTCCTTCATTCGTCCTTTTTTCTTCTTCTTCGTTTTGTAGCTTTTTTCTCTCCCTTCTTTGTTCTGCATTTTTTCTCAAAGAAAGAAATTGCAGTTGTGTCTGATGAGGAACTAGAGGCAGGAACAAGAAGCGAGAGGAAGAATTCAAACAAAGGAAAAAAAATCAAAGAAAAAATTGCAGTTGTGTCTGATGAGGAACTAGAGGCAAGAACAAGAAGCGAGAGGAAGAATTCAAACAAAGGAAAAAAAATCAAAGAAAAAATTGCAGTTGTGTTTGATGGGAAACTAGAGGAAGGAATGAGAAGCGAGAGGAAGAATCTGAACAAAGGAAAAAAATGGAAGAAAAATTTATAGTTATGTCTAATGAGGAACTAGAGGAAGGAGAGAGAATCGAGAGCGAGAAACTAGAGCGAGAGGAAGGCCCTTACGCGCGTTTTGAAGTCAAATGGATACTTTCACATGTGGTCGATGTCAGCAGAAGGCCATTTTTCATTCGTTTTTAACATTGGTTCATTATTCATTTGGGCCCCTGAAAAGAGGCCATTCGTACGATAATCCCATGGGCTCAATCCATGGTGGCCAGCTACCTAAGAATTAATATCTTACGAGTTTCCTTGACATCCAAATGTTGTAGGGTCAAGCAGGTTGTCCTGGGAAATTAGTCGAGATGCGCGTAAGTTGGCCTAGACACTTACAATCTTTAGAGAAAAAATCTCTCAAAATACTGCAATGTTATAATGTTGGATTAGAAAATAGATTTGAATTCAGTTAATCAAGAGACATGACAGGAGCCTCTAATATTGGCTTGGCTTTGCATCTTCTGTTCTTGCATTTTTAATCTCATTTGCTTGCATATAGTGTTTTCAAGGTATAGCTTGGGCTCGCCTATCACCTACATTGCATGTAGCAGATGCATGGCATGCACATTCAAAGGTGTTCATGCCATGATTGCCATTTTTATGGTGAGAAGGTGATGGCATTTGAACATTAAGATATCAATGTGCATTATTGTATTCTAATTATTATAATATTTGTGCCACTGACAACTAACATTCTATTCCTTGTCTGGGCTTGTTTCTATTGTCTCAGTTGGAAGATACGGACACTGATGAAACATCTGAAGAGATAGCTTTGCAGTTGGCTGCACAAGGTGTCATAGGTAAAAGGGTTGATGAGATGGAGTCAGGATTTATGATGGCCTTAGACTACATGATCCAGATTGCTGAAAAGGACCAAGATGATAAGGTGAAAGGTTCATCTCCTAGCTTCGATATGATGCTTTATTTTTATTATTGTTTTCTTTTTTGGTACATCAAAACTTAAAAGTTTCTATTAAAATGAAATTGAGGAACAAAAAAGTAGGTAGTGAAATGATAACCAATTGAGCTTGCTTTATTTGTCCCAAAAAAAAAAAAAAAAAAAAGAAGCTTGCTTTAAATTTACCTATTTTATAACAATGATTAAAATATTGATGTCGCTATCAATATCGATGTTTCAATTCTACAAATATATCGATGACATACCAATATTGAAAGATATTCGTATAAATCAAATAATTTACAAAAAACATTTAAATTAATAATTAAGTACTTTTCATTCTCTAAATAAGTTATAGATATTGTTAGTATTTGTTTTTATTTTTGGGACAAAATACATCTTTTCATTGATATAGCGAAAGGATGCAACAAATGTTCAAAGGAAACAAACTATTAAAAGAAGTGAAATAAAGCGAAGCAAAGAAATTAGAAAAATAATATATGGAGCTCAAGCGAGGGAAAATGAAAACACCCTAAATCATACAAATATTACTAGGAGAATATTTTTTAAAAAAAATGGAAATGAGGCCTTTCATTGATATAATAAAAAGAGTCTTATACTCAAAATACAATAATTTAGAAACTGAAAATAAAGTATATTGCTAGGAGAAAAATGAAAAAAAAAGAATTTAAAAACCATTGTAAAGAATTTGAAGATGGCTAAATCAAAATGCTTCATTCAAATTCTAGATATTTTTTTAATTTTTTTTTTTATTATTATTTTTTTAATATCCGTGAGTGTCCGAGCCGGCTTATGTGCACCTTAACTAATCTCACGGGACAACTTGCCTGAGTAAAAAAGGAATCCGTCTCAATAAATAGCTAAGAGGTCATGGGTTCAATTCATGGTGGCCACCTACCTAGGATTTAATATCCTATAAGTTTCCTTGACATTCAAATTCTAGAATTGTCTTCCATTAACCTTTGATTTCTCTCAAACCAAAATCTTGAATTTAATTGCATCATGGATAAAACTATTAAATTTAGATCCCATTGGACTTAATTTTTGTTTTTTCGCATTTTAATTTTCTTGTCTCATAATGTGTTCTAAAAGAGTTGTTTTGAACTCATCTGTTTATTTCTTTCTTTTTCATTCATTGAAGTAATGCATTTTATCTTATTGTTTCTGTTCAGCGCAAGGCAATACTGGAAGTGGTGAAGGAGACAGTTCTATCTCATCTCACAAAAAAATGCCCGCCACATGTATGAACGTTATTGTGAAGAAAAATGGTGTTCTGTTCTATTCATGTTCCATCAATATGTTGTTTTGACCAGCATTCTGAGCTGAATAATAAACTGAGCGCTCTCTGATTTATAGGTTCAAGTGGTCGGCCTACTTTGTAGGACTCCATTGAAAGAAAGCAGACATGAACTACTTCGTAGAGTTGCTGCTGGGGGTGGTGTCTTTAAAAATACAAATGGTTCCAAAGTTCATATCCCAGGAGCAAATCTTAACGACATTGCCAACCAAGCTGATGATTTGGTAGAGGTAATTATTATTATTATTTTTATTTTGATATGAAGCAAAAACCACGCCATTGATTTATGTAATAGAGTACAAAAGGGTAGGGAGTCCTGTAGAGAAATAGTTACAAACCCCTCTCACTTTCTGTTTCTATCCATGTCCTGTTTCTGTATCTATAAATATTGAATGATAGTTTTCTAATGAAACTATTCTCATTCACAATTATTTTAAAGACGATGGAAACTCGGCCAATTATACCTGATCGAAAACTGCTTGCAAGGCTTGTTCTGATTAGAGAAGAGGCTCGGAATATGATGGGAGGAGGAATTCTGGATGAAAGAAATGATCGTGGTCTAAGTACTCTTCCTGAATCAGAGGTAGGCAATATGCATGCTTTTGTGAAACTTCACATCATATCACTTGATCTGACGGTTCCATAAATCTTTTCTATCAACTTAGTTAAACTCTGTTCCTAAGAAATTTTACAACAATATGGAATATCGTTCGTGTTATGTTTTTGTTGCTATTGCTATTCCTCTTATTAATTTGAGAAGAGAAAATCCATATATTGACGAAAAGAAAATGGGTAGAAGAAACAGGAGGGAGGACAAACATATTTCCAACCTCATAGGAGATTACAAAAACACCCTGCAATTGACATTGATAAAGAGAATAAATCAATACAAATATTCTAATTTTGTGAGCGCCAATTGGAGGCTACAATGCGCAAGTTCTACGAAGTCATTCTTTTAATCCATCAAAGGTATTCTTATTCCTTTTTTGGCAAGATATTCCACACTGTCTATTAAATCCAGCAATATCCTTGTTGGTTGTATGTGGCTGCTGAATATATGACCTAGATCATTTAGGAGTGTTATTCAGTCTGTAGTTTGTTGAATTATGGTTACCTGATTTGTCGACATATTCACTAGCATTTCTAGTGTACAACTACAATTGTAGACATGTTTAGGTTCTCTTAGGAAAAATTTAGTGTTTGTTAGTGAGCGCATTTGCCCCTAATCTTTTCACTCTTGTGTTTTCTTGACCTAACTAGTAGTTTCTGTCTCTTCTCACTGGTAGGAAACTGACTTGATTGTAATGATTGAATGGCCCAAAAGTCTTAGTTTAAAAACAAAATTCATGGCCATGGGCCTGGGAATATGTGCATTGCTATCATAAATATAATTGTACAAGATCTCAAAGTTCAATGAGAAATGCTGTATGAAATTCTATTCTGACAGGATATTAGACTATAGATGTTGCACATAACCCAGGCAACCAAACACATGGAAATGCATTGACTATTCATAGAGAAAGTGGTTAAACTGCAATAGATACATGGCAACCAGGAGCCAATTGGTTGTGCACTAACTAATGGGAAGTTGGTAGGGGATTTCTTTACAACTGAAAGAATTATCAGGAGGTAACCCTATGATTGATTAATCCCATAGATGCATATCAATATGTAGAGGATGAGGGATGACAAGATCACTCACTGTGCTGTTGCCAGTATAGTAGATGTTGGGAGCCAACCCTACGCAAATTAACTGTAATTGGGTGCTGAAAAATCCAGCTAGAGAATATGATTAACGTATTCCAAGAAGACAAAAGAGAAGAATTTGGATTCTTTCTCCCACTCAAAAGTATTCTGTCGAAGTGTTGATTTACAATGGGAAAGAGTTAAAATAAGAATTGTTGGAGATCTTTCATTTCCAAATATGCTACAAAACTCATTTTTGGAAGAGCTTGATCAGATCATTTATCCATTATTATAGATGGAGGTACAAAGTCAATCTTTTTGCAGTCTAATATTTTTCCTTTGGTTAGCCTGACAAAGGAAATGGAATCATTCCATTAACTTTTAAGTCATGCAGATTTCTTCTAAATCCCAAACTACAACTATCACAAGTGACATCTCAAACAGCCTCAATGCAATTCAATTTGAGAGTTGAAAGACTAAGGGGGTGTTTGGGGAACCGTAATAAGATAAGCTTGTAATGTAATGTAATCCAAAATGAATGTTTGGATTGAGCGTTTTGTAATACAAAAATCATTCTGTTCCTACAGTTTTCAACCAAATCCTATTTCCCACCGTTTCCATGGTTTGTGATCTCATTTTCGTTTATTCCTTAAATACTCACATATTCCCAGTAATCCTATTATATTTTAACTCCCCAAACAGCCCATAAATGTTCTAGGAAAGGTTTCTTGTGAGAAGTTTTCCAATGATCCCAACTTCTTCCTTAAATTTCATTCTTTAACAGTTACCAGGTCATACTTGAGATTGTTATATCATGATGGAGGATGTATCCTTTCATCCACATTTTCATAATAAGACTTGTGTGCTATGGCACCTTTCTCCCCTATTCTAGAGTATATAGCTTCAGAGGAACAGGAGAACTTTTAGACGGTCTGAGAGGTTTGTGACAAGTTTAATAACTCTCTCAGAGTGTTGGTTTGTTTCTTTTTGTTTTGTTTTTTAAATGAGCTCTCTTTGAATGTTGTAACTAAGGACTTTGGTAATTATCCTCTATGTTTTAATCGTTTGGCTGGGAGTCTTTTTCTGTCTGATTAGGTCAGTTGTTATTTTGCTCCTTTTGGTGGTTGTTTCTTGTTGGTCCTTTTGTTTTCTTTCATTTCTTCTCCACGAGAGCTCCATTTCTCTAAAGCAATTCAGTAAGCAGAGAGGAGACATTCTTCTTTTTATGGTTATCAGTATCTTGGCCTCTATATTTGTTTGGCAAACAAAAAACTTTCAATAAATCTCTTAAAACCTTCACCAGCGTATTAGCTGCACGGCTGGTGCAGATTTAGATATGCTTGACATGTAATTCGGTGAATATATCCCTGGTTTACAGGCAACAACAATTGATGTTCAGTATTTGTCTTACCCATTCCTAATGCTAGTCTAGTATAACACTTTGTTGTTGTCCTCACTCGTTGCCAATTAGTACATTCATATAATCCTTTTGGTGCAGGTGAACTTCTTGACCAAACTGGTTGCTTTGAAACCAGGGAATGTTGTCCAGGAGATGATACGAAATGTAATGTTAGGTAAAGACGAAGGGGCCGATAACTCAGGTGATGATGAGGAAGATACTGCAGGTGGACGGAGGGCTTCAAGGGGAATTGCAGGAAGGGTGGGTCTTCAATCCACTCCTTGGATGCTTGAACAGAATGTTCACATGTGTTGTGGGATTGTCTGACTTGTGTTATGCTTTCTTTGTCCATGGTTACTAGGAAAGTGTATCAGGACGGAAGCCACTTCCAGTTCGTCCAGGCATGTTTCTAGAAACCGTATCTAAGGTAAGATTCTTGCTTGTTTGTAGCGATTTAATGGATTCTCATGGATTGTTTTATGTGGCCTGATGATCTAAAGTTTACGGGGTAGTTATGTTCTGGGCTGTTTGCCTGAAATATTTAATCAGATCTCAGCCAATTCAAGATCAAATCTGATCCATTCGATAAAAGAGGACTCATGAAACTTAAAACAGAAGTGATATAAACATGATATGAGCCAAATAAGGTCAAAACTTATCTTCCTCATAAGCTTCAATTTGGATGAAAAATAGAACAGTTGTACTCATTATTTTAAGCTTTACAACCACAACACTTGAATACTAAAATTAGTCTGACTCTGTACTTGGTGTATTTATTGTCAAAAACATTGACTAAGTAAATCCTCATTATTATTATTTTTACTTTTTGGAATTTAATGAAAGATTCAAACATTACTCTATTTGTCGAGAGTATATGCTTTACATCTGTTTATAAGACCCCATGGAACTTTGATCCCAAGTGTTTCCAATGAGAATTTGGTAATTAATTTACAATGCATGTTAATGGATCCAATTTATTTTACTTGACCACATTTCTAATTTTGTGCTATGAAATTGGAATATTCATCCACTGCCTGTTGCTCATTTGTTTTTCTTGCTCGTTAGTGTTAACTATGCTATGGTATGATTATCATCATATTGAGAGTTTCATCAATAATGAATCGAGCATCAAAATATGCTTTTGCATTTGTTAGGTCCTAGGTGGAATATATGCTGGAACCGAATCAGGTGTCACTGCACAACATTTAGAATGGGTATGCGATCTCTCTCTTCTTGAACTCTAATTTTGTACCCATAGTTAAGGCACGGACTCCAAAATCAAAATTTTGTTTCACTTTTTTGCCATAATTAATAAGGAAACCATGTTCTAGCTTCGAAGTAGTTTTACTGAGCTTTTGATGGTTGTTTAACTGTTTTATCGGAAGTCCCCGAAGGGACTATGGTTGTTTAACTGTGGTTGCATTTAGAACATCTATTCAATTAGTAGATAGTACCAAATTCTTGACCATGTGATCATTATGTGGCTCTTGGAAGACAGCCAACAAATGATATTATAATGTGGATGATTTGTTCCACGAGCCTCATCTAAAACCCCTTTTGTTTCTCCTGTTTAATTTATTTCTTCCTTTGCTAATTGTTAAGAGTATGTCTTTTCACCCCATTTTTTTAATCCCAAGTACAGGTACATCAGAAGACACTTCACATTCTTGAGGAAATAGCATTCTAGTCTTTGTGTGCTATCATCAAGGTATGCTTCATTACCCTTCAGATGTCAATATGTGCATCCAGAAAAGATAAAGAGTTTTGTTAATACCCCAGGGACGAAACGAAAAGATCCCCCACCTTTAATGTATATAAAACTTTTAAAAGTTTTTCTCTAATTCACTCCTTAATTGGCTCAAGCCACCTAGGGTTGTTCTGGTAGTTAGTAAGGGCCAACATAAATAGCAAAGGGGCCAGCCTATAGGAAATAGGATCAAGCTATGGTAGCCAGCTATCTAGGATGTAATAGCTTTTGAGTTTTCTTGGTAATCAAATATAATAGGGTGAGATGTTTGTCCCAAGAATATAGTTGAGGTGTGCTGTGTGCACAAACTAGCTTGAACGCTCATGAATATCAAAAACAAAAACGTTGTAAGTTTTTA
Organism: Citrullus mucosospermus; assembly: GCA_030954485.1. Taxonomy (NCBI): domain Eukaryota; kingdom Viridiplantae; phylum Streptophyta; class Magnoliopsida; order Cucurbitales; family Cucurbitaceae; genus Citrullus; species Citrullus mucosospermus. Next base: position 7,191,758 of record CM062063.1, on the reverse strand, counting down.
ACTCTACCTTGACGATGATATAGTTACGATGATTGAAACCCTTTTGCACCCCCAAGTCTAGGAAGTCATATGACATGAGTTCTGAAACTGAATCTTATAGCTTTTGCCTAATCTCCATCTTTTCTGGTAGGCTTTCTTTTCACATTTTAAAGAAATTGTAGTTTGAAGTACAAGGTTTGGAGAAGATATTAGAGAGTCTTCCTCAAAGTTCTTAACGTGGAAGAGAGTTGGGGTCACTGCAACCCCTAATACAATCTCAACTGAATATCCGGCTCACGCTCTCATATTCTCTTCCCTCAACTGACATATAGATTGGCTTGTAAGTTAGTCGTATCCTACTCTTTCTCACAAAGTCCCCTTGTAAAAGACTTAAGTGAGAGTGCCGATATGAGTGGCAATAATTCCTATTAAAAGCACAATCACATCTTTGAGAACTTGGTCGAGCAAGTAGAAAAGGTAAACATGTCCCTGAATTAGAGTTTAAACAACACTTCATTTAGGAAAATACTTTGATCCTTTGTTGCACACACGTCTCATTACAATAGCACAATATCATATTTAAAAGTATAACGAGAGATCAGAAGAACTTTGGATATTTTCCCGTGGGGCAAGTCGGACAGGGGGTCGAGAGAAACGAGCACGCTTCTTTGTTGTGTAAACTTTGTATGTTGAATCAATCTTCCATTGATGCTATAATGATAACAGGAATCAGGAGCAAATATAGCCCAAATCAAGCTTTTGAATCTCCCAAATCAGCCAACATGATGGAAATATCAAGCTGCCAGTGAAGTACCATGTGAAGAAAGGCCCCACTTGATAAGTCTAATGTAATAAATTTTGCTTTAATGTACACAAAAATGGGGCCTTTGTAATCATCTTCTATGCTGAGAGAAAGTAGAAGCAAACACAGCAAAGCAAGGATGGTTTCTGTTTTATGCAAAGAAGAAGCCCTTTTTCTTCTCAATCTCTATCTATTCTTCTTCTTTTGTGTTTGCCTTTAGTACAATGTATAAAACAAAGGCAAGGCCCCATTACCAAATGTTTCTATTTTTTAACATTTTTATTTTATTTTATTCATTTTTAATATAAGCTTGTTTGCTAACCTTTTCTTTTTGTAGCTTGCTGTCTCACAAATCAAAATATATTTAAAAACTTCTAACTTTTATTTTCCTTTTTTAAGGGCTTGAAATTTGAATAGTATTACAAAAGTTTCTTTTCAGAAGTAGGAAACAAGTTACAAAGTGTTATTATTGGAGAAAGCAGATTGTAGATTTATTTACTTAATTTTTTTTTTTCTATGATTCAAAGGTTGAAAATTATGAGATATTGTCACCTAGCTGTATTTTTCATTTTTCTTTCCTATTGTATGGAATTTTACATATTATAAAGGTGTGTTCGTCATGCTTTTGAATTGTAAAAAATCTCACTTATCATATGAACATTTTGGGAGAAAATTTAGTTGGATGCTCTAAGATCATTTGAGATGTGGTTTTAGAATTTTTTAAACCACTTCTAATTACCGGGTTGGATTAGAATGACTTGTCAAGTATTTACAATTACAAAGTTATTTTTAAGTGTTAAAAAATATTATTTTTTAACACTTGAAAAGTCATTTCAAATAAGTGTTTGGAATAAGTTTGAAAAAAATGTTTTTTTATTTTAAAGTGTAATAGATTTTTGAACAACTAGAAAGAAAGAAATTAATAATTTAAAGTGTTTAAGAATAACTTAGTGAGAGTTTAGATGATAAAGAGTGTCTTTTTGTTTAAATAAAAGATCTTAATGAATAATTAGTTGAAAAACTGGATCAATTTAAAAATATATTTTTCCCATAAATACTTAAAAGATTGATAATCCAAATATAACTTCTAAAGTGAAAAACGCATTAATGTGAATATAATATAAATAATAAATACTTTAATTTATTTTAAAGCGTAAAAAGTTTATTTCCTAATTTGAATATATATTTTCTTGAATTTATTGTTTTTATGATTTTATTAGAAATATCTATCAACATCAACATCAACATTTTATTGAAATTTCCATCTACATTTTCGTAATATTAAGATCTCAACATTCATCAACCTCGACATTTTAAGTATTGTTTCAAACCATATACATCAGGGGTTGATTCGATTCAATTTTTTAAAATTTTCTTTTTTTTAGTACAACTAATTGCAAGGTGGAAGATCGAACTTCCGATCTCTTAAGACGGAGTATATGACAAAAATCAAAATTAGATATTGAGATCTATGAAATCTGTCCAAACTGATTAGACAACCATTTTTCTATTTTTCTTTTTCTTTTTACAGCTTCAACTTCCACTTCTAGTGTGTACATAGATATATATATATATATATTCATTTGAATTTCTCCTTGGGAGGGGTCAATTTCTCCAACTAAAAATCAATTTAAATTCAATATTGGTGGTTTTTTTTTTCTTTTTTTTTTTTATTCTGCACCAAGATGTTAAATTTGAAAGTTTTCTTCAATGTTTATAGATGTGAACACACATAATCATATATTATTGCATATATGACAAATTTCCAGAGATTTGTTCAAATTCTAGTGGAATGTTGTTTTCAGTGAAAGAATTCAAACTATAGATTTTTTAGTCCCTAATACATATAATGAATGGTGTTATGCTTGCTTAAGCAAATAGGAATGTTTTCTAATTTAACTTAAGCATCCCCTAATTACAAGTTAGTTAAACTAAAATTTTGGTCCCGAGAAAATTAGAATTTAGTTATGGTTTTAAAGTTATAATTCAGTCATAAATAATCCTTATGATTTGATGAAATTCTCATAAATTATGGATTATTTATGGAGATTTTATCAAACTAGAGGGATTAAATTCTAATTATAAACTATAGAGATTAAATTTTAACTCTCTCTAAACAATTAATAGTAGATAATGATGATAATTGTTTCTTAAACATTTCATAGACTAAAATAAGTAATTTAAAATTCAAAAGACGGTCAAAATCAAATTAAATCATAAAACTTTTAAGACGAAAATAATACAACTTTGAAACTTTAGATCATTATAACATCTAAATTTAAATATTGTGTTTAGTATATGAAGTTAAACTTATGAATTTTGAGGTTAAGATATGAAATATATTTATGTAGATTAATACTTCGATGCGTTCCAAGATGCATTTATCTTTACTCATCTCACTCTCACCAGACACCTAAAAAATAAATTAAAATATTTCGAAAAACAAGTAAAAAGAATTTGTTTAGTGATAAATTATAATTGTACAACTTGATAGAACGCATAATAAGATAAATGTTGCTCAAGATGCACATAATTATTTTTCTTTTATGGTATATATATATAAACCCAAGATTATATCCATTATTAAATGAGAGATAATTAAAAATCTCATCTAAAAGCATTTCCATTTTTTTAAAAACATTTTAGATTTTTCGTAAAGGCTAAATTATAAAAAATTCTCTTGAATTTTGCATTTTGTATTAAAAATATACCTAACGGTTTGTGTTCATGTACTAACAATAATGATATTTTAAAATTTGTTTTTATATTTAAGAGTATTTTTGAAATTTTTGAAAGTCCAGAATATTTTTTAAACAAAACATTAATAGTTTTCATCCAAAACTAACCGTAAGAGTATTTTTGAACTTTTTTAGAGAGTTTGAGGCCATTTTTGATAAAAAGTACATTGTTTAAGGAAATTTTATATAATTAGCTTTCGTAAATTGTATGTCAATTACATGCTAAAATTTTATCGATTTATGAAGACTTAAAATCTATTTTTTATTTTGAAACAAACATACTACATCTAATGAAGATCACATTACCAACTTACGATCTTAAAAGAAGTAGACATCAGAGGTTCGATATCCCATCGAGCTTTTGAAAACTCATTCTCTCTCCTACTTTTCTCTCTCTAAAAGTTAAAGCTTTACTAAAGGGAGAAGAAATTAGGAAGAAAAAAAAAAAAAAGTAAGAGTGGGCACGTGAGGTTACTTTTAGAGAACAGCGGCCTTACAACAGCACAATTGCACATGATATCAAAATAATTAGTAGTAGGTCTTGCGTCACTTGCCCACCCCTTTTCCTTATAACGGTTGATTTTATTTATTTTAAAATTTAATAAAAGTAACAATTTAGTTGATAAATCTTAATATTAATATGTGATGATTTACTTCTTTATATTTTTAATTTTATAATAATTTAGTCCCTTAACTTTATTATACGATAATTTAATTTTTATACTTTAAAGTTTATAACAATTTAGTCCATATTGTAGAAATTAATGTTAAAATTCAATAAGATTTCTTACATAAATAAATCGATAAATTAATTAAAGACTCAATATTTTTATAAAATACATAGTCTACATCATAAAATAATAAAAATTGACATCTGGTTTTGATGATTTTTCTACGTTGGGGACTAAATTGTTACAAATCTAAAAGTAAACGATAAATTGTTATATATTAAAGTTTATGGACTAAATTGTTATAAAATTGAAAGTCCATTGATTAAATCGTTACAAATTAAAGTTTAGGGACCAAATTGTTACTTACGTGAAAGTATAAATACCAAAAGTATTTTTTAACCATTTTTTTAACTTCACAAATCCTTCCTAAACTATTGAGTTAGTTAGGATTACATTGTCTTTACTTTGAATTTAATAAATTAGTATTTTATAATTTGTTAATTTTTTATAATAAGCCCGATTGTTAGTATTGATGTCAATAGATCTATAAGATTAAAAATTTGACAACAATATCGATATAATCTACTCTTCCATTTTTTCTTTGGGAAAAAGAAATTGTATGGATCAAACATTGAATTTGACTATGGGTATTTTATTTAAACATAATTTCATTACTTTATTCTTGAAAATGAAAAAAAAGAAAAAAAAAGAAATAGGCTCAAAATGAAAAAATTTGTTTGAAACGGTAAATTTCAAAATGTTATATTTTTAGTCATTAAGTTTTGAATTTGATTTTAATTCCGTCCTTAAACTTCAAAATGTTAAGTTTATCCTTGAAATTTGAGTTTTGTTTCAACTTGATCCTTAGGTTTTACAATTTTAATTAAATACTTACTTTCAACCTCCAGTATTAATATTTATTAATTACTTTAAAAGAGACTCACTTAAGCTTAATGTGCCCTCAATGGTAAATGTATAATTTTGTGGAATAAAGATTACCAGCTAGACAAAGAAGAAGAAGTGTTGATGTGGTGTTTGTTATAGAACCTCAAATGTTTAAGTTTATATTTAGCAAAGAGTCCGAGCAAATAAGAGGTAGGAAGAAAATTTTAACTTTCTTACAGAGATATATTATTTTATTTATAGACGGCTAAACCCTAGAGTTCTCAATTTTAAAAAGATAAGATGATGCCAATTTGGATCGATCATAAGAGGTAAGACAATGGAAAAGTGTAACATTTTAAAATTGAATGATAATAAAAACTAAATTTAAAACGGAAGGAACATGAAGATATTTTTTTTCTTAGAAAAAAAACTTATAAATGGGCTCGCAAACAAATTTGTAACGAAACGACTGGTGCGTGATCAAGTCAAATTTCTTCCCTTTCGGTGAGAAAGCATACAAACTTTGCCGCCTTCCTAAATGACGAAACTACCCTTTTCTCTTGACATAAATTTTGAATTTTGAAATTTGAAATTTTTTGACCATCGACACGTGTCGGTTCCATGTTTTCTATCTTCCCAACTTCTCGAACTCCAACCAATCACTTTCTAACTACCATTTCTTGCTCCCCTGGTGTAACTTGTACGTTCCACGTCAGGGTTATTTTTATGTAAATTTCACATATAAGCAATAATAACAATAATAATAGGAAAACAAAATTACTTTTTTTTTGTCTCTCTATTTTAGGTCTACTTTTCATTTGATTCTTAGATTTTGAAATATATATACATTATACCTTTGAGATTTAAATTTAGTTTTAATTTAGTTCCTATGTTTTAAGATGTTACAATTATGTCCTTAATATTTGAATTTTGTCCCAATTTAGTCACTAAGTTTTAAGATTTACACTTTTAATCTTAATTTTTCACTAATTACTTACTTTTCGCCTTTAATGCTAATGCCTATTAATTAATTTAAAAGAATTATAACTAATTAAGTTTCACTATTTTCCATCACTATTAAAATTAAATTTAAAATTTTACTTCATAATTATTTAAAATTAATTAATAAACATTAATGCCAATAACTAAAAGTGAGTATTTACTGAAAATTTGAGGTTAAAAGTGTAAATCTTAAAATTTAATGATCAAATTAAAATAAAACCTAAATTTGAAGGATAAAATTGTAACATTTGAGACCTAGGAATTGAAACCAAACTCTAAACTTAAAAGACTAAGACCACCTTTACCAACTATGGTACATCTAACCTTCATTTTCATGTAATTACCACATCATTTTTTTTTTTTTTTAACTTGAAAACTAAAGAAAGGTTTAGTTTGAAATAATTTCAAAGTCCAAAGGGTATAAATTGAAACTTTTGAAATAATAATAACATCATTGTGTCTTTCTTGAGTTCAAAAGTTCAAATTTTTATACCCCACTTGTTGTACAAAATAAAACATCATTCAAACCTACACCCTAAAATTTAAGAAGGTAATTGAAACTAATTACTTGTGGCACACTTATAATTATTTTTACATGTATCCCCTACTTCATTAAAAGTAAAAAAATTGATAGAACACCTCTTTTGAAACAAATTTAAAGTTTAATTAAAAGTAAGGCGTTATTGAAAAGCTATGGTAGGGTTTATGGACATTTTATATAATTTAATTAACCATTTGAAAAACAACTAACTAGGCATAATTTAAGTCACAAGGTGAAAGTTAATCCATCAATGTTAATATAAAAAGTGAGTCCCAGTTTATTACTTTTGTTGTTTACCTTCATTTCATAATCGTAATGAGTGGCCCATCAAGAAATTTATAATCAAATTGTGCAATCTAATTAACAAATGAAGGGTGCTCAATTTAATTATGGTTGGAAATTACTACCTTTATCGTTACCATTATCTTTACCATTACATATATTGCTATTGTAATAGTATGAAAATTATGAATCTGCTACATTTTTGTTAACTTTATCTTTATCGTTACTGTTACCATTACCGTTAGGGGTCAAGTAGTAACGGTAACAATAAAATGTGACAGTTTCATAATTCTAGGTAAATGTGATCAAAAGCAATCCAATTATATTAGTGATTCATGCCTATTATGATTCATCCATTAATGAAAATCTCATTTCGATTATATCAATTTTAGTTACAGTTTGGTAAACATGGCTTTAGTGTTTATCAAATACATAAATATATATTTTTTAAATTTTCAAAAAGTTGAGAATTTTATCAAAGGACCATTTTACCACTGATATTTTTTGCAACTCAATATAATTTTGTGGCATATAGGTCAAATGGCAAAGGGAAGACAAAAATACTCTCTTTTTAATACAAAGTATGGTGTTTTTCAAATTTCATGAGGCATCATGTTTGCCAAAGGATTTTTCAATAATTACTCTCTCTACTTTGGAAGAGGCCTCTAGAATTTTAGTATAAATTGTACTTTGCACTATGATTAGGAGTGAGAGTTTCATAAAGAAAATAGACAAGTGTGCTTTTTTTTTTTTTTTTTTAATTGTCCTCCCAAATTATTTACTTTTTTGTTGTCAATAATATATTTTAAATCCTTTAATTATTAATTTCTTTATAAAAGACTTCTTGGACATTCATAGTGCTTATGCCATCCTTTCACAATAATAATTGTTGTGAGAAAAAAAAATAATAATGTTAATGACATTTTTGAACAATTTCCATAATAATTGATTATGATAGGATTTTAGAGGAATATATATAACCTTATTTTATTGAGATCTCTACGTACAAAGAGACTATTCTTGCAAGCATAAAAATAAAGGCAAATATCAATTTATACCTTTAACTTTTGGGGTCGTATCAATTTAAATTCTTAACAGATAATATCAATCTAAACCTTGAACTTTTGTAGCTGTGTCAATTTAAATCCCAAATTAATAATTGTATTAATTAAAACCCTAAACTTTCATAATTATACAAGGTCAAACTCTGAACTTTCATAAGTGTATCAATTTAAACCCTTAATTATGTTTTATCTGGATACACATATGAAAGTTTAGAATTTAAATTGGTAGACATATGAAAGTTTAAGGTTTTGGCTGATATAATTATTAGTTTGGGGTTTAAATTGATACAACTCCAAAATTCATGGTTTAAATTGATACAATTATTGGTTTTGAAGTTTAAATTGATACAATCCTCAAAACTTAGGGTATAAATTGATATTTTCCCTAAAAATAAATTAGGGGAGCATATTATTTGTCTACATTGTTTATAAATTTCAAATTTATGTGTTTGTTACAATTTTGATTGACTTAATGGTTTTTATAACAATTATTTTTCTTGAACTTAAATTTAGAAATGAATATAATTGAAATAATAAGTTTTCTTCGTTCTTAACTAAATCACACACCAATTTAGTATTTAATTTACCAAACATCGTAACTATTTTTTTTTCTAATTTAAAATTGAAATTCATACAACATAATTGGACTTTGTTTACATTTACGACAATTCTCTCCTCAAACTAAATGCAACCGAGTCTCCCATTTCTAGGGCTCATCAATGCCTTTGCAGCACTTAAGGATTTCACTCACACAACTAAATCAAAGGTTATAGATCTGATATCTCTTGTAGGGATAATTATCATCCACATCTCTCCAACAAGTATGATATTTTTCACATGAAACATAAGAGCCCTCCTGACTTTACTTTTGATTTCACCAAAAAAGTTTGATCATGCCATTAGAGATAAGGACAACAACTTTGTTTACATTCCCAACACCAACAATCCCAAACTAAAGCCTCACTCTCTTATACTCATGTTTTTGGACCACTTTTTACTTTTTCCATATTGTACTCTAAGCTAAAATCACTAGTATTAAGATTTGATGATGTACTAAAGTACTTATAGTAGTTATTCTTCTTGAATTAGCATGTTTTTTTTTTTTTAAATTCTTTACTAAATATACAAGGTGCCTTGTAGATTTGAAATGTACTTGAGAGAGCTCCAATTACGTCAAGCATCCTACTCCGACATGTTTGAGAGTATTCTAAAATGGTTAAAATCATTTTTGATATTTTCAAAATCACTCTCAAATATGTTTTTATTCATTTAAAATTAATTTTGATGGTATTGAACAAGCATTTAAAAGTATAAAATTAAATATTTAATTAACTTTATTAAAAATATGTTTTAGAGTGATTTTGAAAATCAAAATGACAAAATTTATTTTAATCATTTCAAAAATCATTCCCAAACATGTATAACATACCAGGAAGTTTCAACCATAACCACTTTACTTTTTGCCTTATTTGAAAAACTTGCTTTTACCTTCTTTATCAGTGCTTTGACATGTTTAGTATACTAAGAGCGTGGTTTGGTTGGTAATCTAAATTTTGTTTTATGTTTTCTAATTTACTGAGTTTAGCTAATATGCCTTCGACATACATGTTCTTAAACATTGTTTTGATATTGAGCAGTCTTGAAGTATCCAAATCTTTCTGCTTAATATATGTAAATTATGTTTATTGTAGTATGTAATTTGATTCATATTCAAGGAAGAACTATTTACTTACCATTCAAACTTAAGTCTTAAGTGAATAGGGCATAACTTTTCTTTTTGTACTTAAATCTTATGTACACTTGACATACTCGTAACTTTTAACTTTTCTCGACGTTTGAAACATCGGGAAAAGCTCAAAAAGCATCAAGATAGGCTTTCTTGACGTTTTTCAACCCGTCGGGACTGGCGTCAACAAAGTCTCATAGGGAAAAGTTTTGCCTACACTAAAAATACAATGAATCGGGAAAAAAATCTCTAAACGCCGTAGAATTGATGCAAAAAGGAAAAAAAAAAAAAAAAAAGATCTCTGGATGCCACTTAACTAGCATCGTGAGAAATAGAACATATCGATGCCAATTTTAGTTGTGGCATCGACATATCTAACTTTCCAATGCCACTTAAATAGCATCGGGGAAATAGGATATGTCAATGCTAATTTTAGTTATTTGGTGTCTGCATGTCTTACTTATATTGACACTATCTTAGTGACATATTTATTTATTTACGATTTTTAGGATTTAGAGAAATGTGTTATATAAACTCCCTAACTTTAGAGGTGTCTCTGCTATGTAATCTAAATAATTCTCTCTAATAATAAATTGTTCTCCTTCTGGTTGTGGATGTAGCTAACATACTATTGGTGAACAACGTAAATCTTTGTGTTGATTCTCTTTTGCTTTACGTTTTCTATTCATCTTTGATTGTCGATTCTTAACAAATTAGTATTAGAGTCATTCCCTAACGTAGCCATGTCAGTGGAAAAAACCAGTTTTATTTTTCCTTCTACAATTCTCCAATATTTTTATTTGCTTCCATAAGTTTGAACACAAGTGAAAGAATGGAAAAGGCAAAGTTTCAAACTACAAGTTTGGTCTTTAAAGTTTGTGCAGGTTGGATCCACTTTCTAGAGGTTTGTGTGTAAATTTGAGCTCAATGCTTTAAAACTTTTAGTAAGCTAGGCCTCTAGACTTATTATTTCATTCACTAATTTTAGACACATGTTTAGGCACTAGTAATGTAATTGATAAAGATTCTTAAAAATTCTATGGTCATGTCTTTGTAACTCTAAATTTCGTAAGTTTTCGTAGTCCAATTTTGAATGTGATCATTTTATGTAGTTTGATCATTAATAATATTAGTTAAATGGTGACTTGACATGTCATAGATTTAAATATAGTTAAGTTGATAAGACATTTGTTATCATTTCAAAGGTTGACAGTTTGATATTTCATTTTTCACTATTATTGAATTAAAAAATAGTAGTAAATTAGATCTATAATATTTCGTATGACAAGTAAGATGAATGACAAGTGAAGAAAGTAAATGATTGAATGAAAATAGTGCTAAGTTTTACAAAAGGAGAATTGATATGTTGCCCTCTAAGAAGAGTATAAGTTGCTTTCAAACATTGCTAAATAGACATTATATATTATTATAGATAGAGATCTAACCAAAACATTTCCAAATTTAAGAACTACAAACCAACCCAACTAAACTTAGAAGAAAAGAAGAAACTAAAAGAGAAATCCAACAAATTAAACTTCATTTAATTAACCAAACTATTATTTTGACATTTTTTTTTTTAATTCAAAAGGTTCCTTTTTTAAAATTAGGGAAAAAATGTATTTACCCTAAAATGATAACGAAAGTTAGAAGTTTCAAACGAACAAATAAATAAAGGGAACAAAATTAACTTCTAAATTTATTAAATTGTATCAATTTTAAACTTTTAATTTCATCAAATTATTCCTCAAACTTAATTAAAATTGATAAAATCTAAAAAAAAAAATGATATTATACTGAAATATTTGTTAACACTTATGTTTTTTTTACAAAGTTATTAGATGGTTGATTTGTATATTAATCAATAATTGCAAGCATGAAAATTGAACCATCAACTTTTGAGATGGTAATAGTACTATTAGTACCAAACCAAATAAAATAGCAAGAATTTATGAACTTGATATTATTAGAAGTAGAGCAATACTTTGTTTTTTTTTCTAACTAGTGAGTGAATAAACGTAAATTTATGAGATGCTAGGAAGAGCAATACTTTGGTGCATGCGGGTAGTACCCTTTTTTTTTTTTTTGTTAGGAGTGCAAAGAAAAAAAATTCACATTGGTTAGAAAACTAGAATGATCATAGATATAGGAGACAATCATCTCCTTTCAAGTAGTTTCAAAAGCAAAGTCAAGCGAATTTATGCAAAAAAAAATAGACAATACTATATTCATACATTGCGGAGATAGGAGGAGACACCGTTGTCCTTATCTTTTGAAACTCATGCCCCATGACACATACACACAAACTCAAATATATAATTTAAAAAAAAAAAATTTGACAAACTATTCATGATCGAGAATCTAAATTGATTCACTTATAAAAATTTAAAAGTCTAATTGATTTAATTATAGTTTCACATGATATTTTTCTAAACAAAACATTATGAAAAACGTAAATTAATACACTTACAAAAGTTTAAAGTTTAAATTGATACAATTCAAAATTTTAATTGGTACAACCGGAAAAGAAAATATAAATTTATATTTTTCTTTTTCTTTTTTATTTTTTAAAAATCCTCACAGAATTGAGGACGTCAAAATTGGAGGGTTTAGCCGTTTAGAGGGGCATTTTAGTCACACAATAACAACAAGAAAATAATAAATAATAAATAAATAAATAAATAAATAAAAATGATCTAAACGACAACAGTGGCCCCATCTTGAGTACAACGCTCACTTCTCTGTTGCTTCTTTCTTTCTTTTCTTTTAATATATAGAGAGAGAGAAAGTGAAAAATGGGGATAGTGCAGTCATTATTTGAATTCTTTCTCTCTCCTCTCTCTCTCTCTCTCTCCTCTCTCCCAACAAACTTTGAAATTCTGACAGCTTCCAAGCTTTGGCCTACCATCGCCATTCTTCTTCTTCTTCTTCTTCTTCTTCTTCTTCTTCTTCTTCCTCCTCCCCTTTCCCTTTCTGATTTCTGAAGCCGAAGCCATAAATCAACAACAAGTACAAGAAGAACAATCATCATCATCATCAGCATCATCATTGAACCGGAGCCATGTCAGGCTACGTTGGCATTCTCGTCTCAGATCCATGGCTCCAGAATCAGTTCACTCAAGTGGAGCTCCGGAGCCTCAAGTCTCATGTATGTAACTCTGTTCTTGCTTGTTTTGATTCTTTTCAGTGAATTCTGTTGCCTTTTGGTTTGCTTTAATGTCATGTGAAGAGCTTTATCTCGCATTATTCTTGATTTCTATTTGTATGTATGTTTTGGCTGTTTTCATGTTGAAACCATTGTTTCCTTAGTTTTTAGTTTCGATCTGATTGGATTTTGCAGTATATGAGTATGAAGAGAGAGAACGGTAGGCTTAACCTTGGAGACTTGGCTTCTAAGATGTCGAGGCTTAAAGTTGTCGGAGAGAATCTTACGGAGCAAGAGAGAGCTTCTTTTATACAAGATTTGTATCAGAATCAGGATGATGAAGTCGATTACGAATTCTTCCTTAAAGTATGTTTGTGTTTGTCTTCTTTATCACTCTCTTCTGCTTTTCTTTGTTTAGCTTTGAGAGACACAGAGTGACTGTTGATGTTCATGTTCAATCTATCTCAATTTTAACGGAAATTCTAATGTATTAGTTGATGAATTTTCATAATGAACATGGCAGATTTATCTGAAATTGCAAGCTCATGCAAGTGCTAGAACCGGAAGTACTGGTGCGAAAAATTCATCGGCATTTCTTAAGGCCGCCACCACTACTTTGCTTCATACAATTAGCGAATCCGAGAAGGCATCTTATGTCGCACATATCAATAATTACCTTTCACAAGATAAATTTCTTAAGAGATACCTCCCTATAGACCCTTCCACGAACAATCTATTCGAGATTGCAAAGGATGGAGTTCTTCTCTGGTAAGTCATTAAATCATTATTATTATTTTTTCAATTACATTTATTCTTAATTTGATTGGGTTCGATTACAATGATAAATTCTGTTCTTGGTGGATACAGTAAACTAATCAATGTGGCGGTTCCTGGAACTATTGATGATCGTGCAATCAATACAAAGGCTGTGCTCAATCCTTGGGAAAGAAATGAAAACCATACACTTTGCCTCAACTCTGCAAAGGCCATTGGATGCACCGTAGTAAATATTGGAACACAGGACTTTATTGAAGGAAGGGTATGAATATTTCTCTTCCCTATCAATATCGGAATAAACAGATTCAAGAAGTTATTTCTTATACCTTCCATCTGATATATTAGTTTCTTACATCTACTAAATTTTCTACACCATTCAACTTTGGAGTATGTTTGAACTTATTATTTAAAAGAAAAAAAACCATAAAGCCTTAGGCATGGCAAGCAAGTGAATGTTATATCAATATTTAGGAACAAATGGGAAGCAGATGATATTATGGGGAAAATTCTTCTCAATTTTCTGAAAGTTGTCAGAGGCAGAATGGCGCAATTCTTTTCAATTTTCTGATTTTTGGTTTTCCTTTTCTGGTTAATTTATAATTTGAAGGTTAAAATTTCCTTTCTATTTTCATATTTAGTTAAGGATTTTCCCTGCTAGTTTTAAATGTTGCAGGTACCTGAATGCTTACCCCCCACAGGTCGCCACCCTTTTTCCCCTGTTTTTCTCTTTCATTCGACTTCTACTGGGACTAGTTTATTCCCCTGCTCTGAGCCTTATCCGCTCTTTATTTCCCGAACTTTCCCTTTCCAATATTATACACTAAAAATAAGACATTTTCAGAGTTTCACTTTCCAAAATGGTACTGCAACATCTAGTTACATGATGCGAAACTAAATAACTTATCTTCTAACTTACTCATCATGTTCGGAAAGAATCAAATGTTGAAGAACGAACAGAAGAACCCTAGAGACTACATTTCTCTTAAGTTATTGTGAAATAGTATACCGAGTAATCTTTACAACTTTACTGATAAGAATGAGTTCTAAATCATCTGTTTTCATTTGCAGCGGCATCTTGTACTTGGACTTATATCTCAGATTATTAAGGTAAAATACTGTGATGAGCTTTTAACATTATGTTTTTTTTTTAATTTAAAAAGAAAAAAATTCTGTATACAAGTATATAAAAACTGTTGACATTATATTGTTTTACACTGACTTTTACACTAGAATAATTATCATTACTTTTCTATGTTAAACATGTTGTAAAAGGTTTATGTTTAGATTAATTCATTTGTCCTAATGGTCATTGTACCAGATACAATTATTGGCAGACCTCAACCTCAAAAAGACCCCTCAGTTGGTGCAGTTGGTTGATGATAGTAAGGTAATGATGGCCTTTGAATTATATGATATGCTTTGTTACTGAAAGGTTTACTTTTACAAACTTTTAGCAGCCAGATAATTTGGAAGACATTATTGAATTCTTTAACTGCCAGGATGTGGAGGAGTTGATGAGCCTACCTCCAGAAAAGATCTTACTGAGGTGGATGAATTTTCAACTTAAGAAAGGAGGATACAAAAAGACAGTAACAAACTTCTCTTCTGACATAAAGGTAAAAATGATCTAAACTTTTTAATTTATTAATGTTTCACTTCAGAACCTGCTCATATGTTCTGCTTCCCTATAATACTGATCTAACTTAGTTAGATCTACACTAGCAAATTTATGAGTTGTTAATTTGTATCTCTTATGCGTAACTCGTACAGTTATCTTTCCAATCTCAATTGGAAGGTGCTGGCAAAAGATTCATATCAACCTGTAGGGCGCTTAAAATCAGTATCTATGTTTGATAACTTGTACCTGCTGCTGATAATATTCACATTTGATATTTCTGTACTCTATTAGGATATTCAAAGATCTATACCACAGGATGAAACTGTGAATTCATTTTACATCTGCTAGTGTTTGACAAATGTAAGCGATTATGTTCACATTTAAATGATGAAAAATGTATACGCGAATTCATTCCACATCTGCTATTATTGCTTATACGTGCTAAACCTCCTACTTTTTCCTCACCAAAGGTGAAGAAGTTAGCTTGGAAATTTATTCTTTGACATACAGTGCATATAAATTTTGTTCTCCACAGTGTATATTTTTATTGTCTTTCTATGGATTTCCTTTTCATATTTTTAACATTTGAGATATCTGTCCTACAGGATGCCGAAGCATATGCTTACCTTTTAAAAGTCCTTGCACCTGAGCACAGTAATTCATCAATATTGACAGTGAAAGATCCTTTGGAACGAGCAAAGTTGGTTCTTGAACATGCAGATAAGATGGGTTGCAAAAGATATCTCACAGCTAGAGATATTGTGGAAGGTTCACCAAATTTGAACCTTGCTTTCGTTGCTCATATCTTTCAGCATAGGTGAGAAAATAATCGACTCCTTCAGCAGAGTTGCATTTGGTTCTTATTTTGTTCAATCCAGTTCTATGGATTATTTTCTCTGGTGAAAGCTCATTCTAAATATTTGTATTCTATATTTCTGTATGATACTAGAGCTATGCAAGTTTGTGCTTTGCTTGTTCTACAACATGGACATAAACAGAACATGCATACAAATTTACGTTCTGACATGCATATTTACCAACAAAAGGCACATGCAATGTAACTGTTTATTTTCGGATACACTACTTAATATGCAGGCAGTTTGTTGGTGTATACAAGTTTGTGGATTGAAAGGTTTTGAGACAAGTGGAGGATGAATTACCAAATTCTGTATAAAATGATTTGTAACTTGGATTTCAGGATATCTTTAAATATTTGGTTCTGTTGAGTAACTGTCCTGAGAACTTTTGACTTCTATGTTTGTTTTTCTTTTTTTTTTTTTTTTCTGTCACATGCGCACTTTGTACCTTCTTGTTTTCTGCCTATCATCTTGTAAGTTGTTAATTACATTTCCCATACTTTGTAGGAATGGACTGTCTACGCAGACGAAGCAGATATCTTTTCTAGAAACAATGCCAGATGACGCTCAAATTTCCAGGGAAGAGAGAGCATTCCGTTTATGGATAAATAGCATGGGGCTTTCAACTTATATCAATAATGTCTTTGAGGATCTTAGAAATGGGTAAAAATTATTTTATCTCTTCCTGCATCATTTTGTTTTGACCTAAAATAGGTTAATAGGATACAAATTGATTTACCTGATTGTTCTTTCAAGTAATTGTACCAGATCAGAGTAAATCACTAGATATCAGTGATTTTCTTAATTATGAAGAAATTTCGTTTTATAAAATATGGCAACTTTTTCTAGTGAAAAGTGGGTTATCAAATGGGATCATTCTAATGTCTATGTTTACAAACTAATAGATAATATTAACTGTGAAAGTAATAATTTTTTCCCTTCACTTTTCAGGTGGATTCTTCTTGAGACGCTAGACAAGGTGTCCCCAGGAATTGTTAATTGGAAGATTGCAAATAAGCCTCCGATTAAAATGCCATTTAGAAAAGTAGAAAACTGCAACCAAGTTGTCAAAATAGGGAAGCAATTGAAGTTCTCTCTGGTCAATATTGCTGGAAATGATATTGTGCAAGGAAATAAAAAATTGATATTGGGTAAGCCAGTCAATTTTGTCATCTGTTAAGCAGACATAATTACAAACGATGATTTTCAGCATACTTTAGAAAAATATTCAAGAATTTTAGTTGCATAGTAAATGGTATATTTGGAATTATTCCACTTAGTATATAGCTCAGATGAAGTTTCCTGGCTTTCTTGTCAGCTTACTTGTGGCAACTGATGAGATACAACATCCTTCAACTTCTAAAGAACTTAAGATTCCACTCATTTGGAAAGGAAATCACTGATGCTGATATTTTGCAATGGGCAAATAAAAAAGTCAGAAGTTCCGGGAGCCAGTGTCGCATGGATAGTTTCAAGGTATTGATTCTTCATACTCTGTCTTTTCAAAGTAACATAAGATTGCGATGCTCCAACAAATTATCTCCGGTAGTCAGGTTGGTGTTAGAACTTCTAATGCAAAGTTCTAACTATTTCTTTAAAAGTGCACACGAGTATTGAGCTTTGAAAGCTGAAGTATAATCATTTGTTGGTCAATCCTACTTTCGTTGGGCTTTCCGCTTTGCTTATTTTACAAACACGCACATATATTTTTCAGAACATTTCCTTATTATATTATAATTCCTTCAACTTTCAACCTTTTGTTTTTTTTTTTGTTTTTAGTAGCTATTTTTTATGGTTCTTTTTTTTAGTACAACAAATGGATATTTGAACTTCCAATATATAAAAAAGATAATATATGTAAATTATGGCTGAACTATGCTCATTTTAACTTTTATTTTATAGAATGATTGTTATAAGAACTTAGCACAAACATATATTTTTAATTCAACTAGTCTAAGACCATACCCTCAACTGGGTCAAAAGTTTGTCATGTAATTTTTTTCAAGAACTAACATCTAAGTATCTTAAAATAAGTTACTGTCAGAAAAAAAAAGTACTTTTGAGTTGATTAATAACTTAATAACTTAATATTATCATAATATCTAATCTACAGGACAAGAGTTTGTCGAATGGAACATTTTTCCTGGAGCTTCTCAGTTCAGTGCAGCCTAGAGTTGTCAATTGGAGTCTTGTTACCAAAGGAATCACCGGTATGCTTTTGTGATGCATTTTTTGTTTACTAAATCATTTTGCATCATATTAAACGTGCTCAGATTTCAATTCATAAACTATTCATTGGATGATATTTCTTCATCCACTAACTTAAGCTTTTGAATCAATCAGCGATTTAACACTATACTATCTATTTCAAGAATTTTTTCTTTTGGAAACCATTTTTTCTAGTTTTTATGTTACGACTAGGATTTATGTGTTTTTTTATGTTCAAAGTGAAAAAGAAAAAGGAAAAAGAAAAGATTAAATGATGATCAAACAAAACAGGATATATGAACTTCTTTATCAAGAAAGGTTCGATCATACACTTTTCTAATTTATAGAAGAAAACTTTGTAAAGGTTTTGTAAATTTCTTTTAAAGTCGAAATATTGTTTAATGCATTAAGGGACCAAAGAAAAGACATCCCCACGTGTCTAAAAATTTTCTAATTGTTTGCTCTTTTGCTTTAATCATGACCAACACAGAGGAGGAGAAAAAGATGAACGCAACCTACATCATTAGCATTGCAAGGAAGCTTGGATGTTCCATATTTTTGCTTCCCGAAGACATCACTGAGGTATTTTTTTTAATTTTATCTCAATCTTTTTCCCCCTTTATCTGATTAACAACACTTGCATTTATAAGTTGTTAAATAATGAATTGATAGGATTAAATTCAATAACAGCAAATCAAAAGATGTAAGAAAATGTTGACTGATTAATATTAGGTTAAACTAATATATTGTTATTATTATTTTTTATATATATATATATATTTTTTGGGTAAACGTTTTTGGTTTTTATAAGCTTCATTATGTAGTTTTATTGTTTTAATGATTTTGACACATTTTCTTTCTCCGCGGCAAAGTGAAGTGATGAGCTGATTTTTAATATATGGTTTACTCGGCTGACTTCTAACCGTTTTGTTTTTAATTTTCTATTTTGTAGCTATGTTTATTTTCTTTTTAACTATGGATTTCACATTTGTGAATTCTTGGTCAAATTTCAAAAGTAAAATCTAAACTACTTTCTTTTATTTTCCAAAATTAGACTTTGACTTTTGAAAACATTATTTGTAGAAAGTGTTAAGAAACACAAAAGTGCATAAATAGTGTTTATAATCTTAATTTTCAAAAACCAAAAACCAAATAGTTATCAAACCCAGCCGGAGGCCTCTAAGAATTGAGTTAGATAAAAAATAAGGAAAATAGAGTATATTTTTACATAAAGAGACAATGAGTTTTCAATGAATGAAAACTAGTTTGAAGAGGGCACCACAATTGTAACAATTGGATATGTAGAGTCAAAAAGTCTTTATATCCCTAATATGTTTGGTATAAATTACAATTGTATTTTTAGTTTGTCGCATATATCCAATGGTGAAAAATTGCTAGTCACAATGTAACGGCCTACTCAAATAAATTTGTGTAATACAAGGTTGAATCTTGGCATTCATTTTCCAAAACCCCATTTCCCATTTTCAAAATCCACTACTTCTTAAGGAACATGCTTAAAAAAAGAAAATTGAGATGAAGTTGAAAATGGTAGGGACTAAAAGAATATTGAGATGCCTTAATCTTCTATAGTATCAAACAATATTAACATCATTTGTTTTTGTTTCTGTTGTACCATTAGGTGAATCAAAAGATGATCCTCACCTTAACTGCAAGCATAATGTATTGGTTCTTGAAACAAGGTGGTGATGACAAAGCTTCGGTGAGTTCAGATAGCGAAATCAGCAGCCAATCAGAGGTGATTTCGAACTCGACGACGGATGACTCAGCCTCCGAGTCATCAGCCGATGAAAATGGTAATATGTAAATCAAAGCATCATACAAAAATTCCAATGATGATTACATTTTTTTAGTTGTTTAATTTTCAATTGGAATTTGTTAATTGCAAAAAGAAAAAGAATGTGTATTGGCTAAAATGGTGCATTATAGGAAGAACAAACCAACCAAAAAGTGCTTTTTTAGAAGGAAAAATTTTTGCTTGCTGCATAAGCCTGCGATCTGTGAATAGTTCATTTCCCTCTTCACTCAGTTCTTTTCAACAAATATTTGTATTATGAATTCGATTCTTTTTTTCTTTTCGGTTTTTCACTCATATAGTATCTATTAATATTGCATTTTCTTGTACTATTTCCACTCTTCTTTTCTTTTTTCGTTTGTATATTTCATTGCAATGGGATGATGAGGATTTGAATGTACAACTTGTAAGTTAGGGTCAAATTAGCTAGGGAGTCTATTCATGCAAACATAGCGTTGTGTGGAAGTATTTGAAGTTTGAGTTAAACACATTTAGTCCTGGAGGTTTTGGAAAAAAAATGTTCCATATGATTATTGAAGTCATTTGATTGTAAATTGATGTGTGAAAATATAATGTGACAATAGTAGTTTGTTGACCAGACAAATTATGTTAATATTAAATCGAAAAATACTTGAGTACATTCCAAGATGCACCTAACTTTGTGCATCCCACCAACTCAAGTTTTAAAAGAATTGAAAATTCAAAAAAATGTTTTCAAAATGATATAAGAAGAGTCTGTCACATGACAAACTATGATTGGACAATTAGAGGAATGCATAAAGATAGGTGTAATTTAAGATACAACTAATTATTTCTCTTTTAAATTTGCTTTTGATATTCGCCATGTGGAGTTGCCAAGTCTCTTTTTCTTCTCCTTCTTTTCTTTTGAACTTCAAATAGTCATGTTAGCATTAGAAAAAAAAAAAAAAAAAAAACAAAAGAAAAAATGTTGGGCCAAACTTAACATGTACGCTTGTGTTTACAATCTGACTTGGGCCACAATTTTATACATTACAATTATCCATAGTTATTTAGTTGTGACTGTGTCTTAATTATTTGAAGTGTAGTGTAATTCTACATAGGTCCTATCCTTAATGAAAGATGGCAATTACAAATGTTAGTTGAGATGCTATGGGCTAGGGAGACGTAGATAGTTAAACAAAATTATGTTGTGCATGTGAGTAAAGATGTCCACGGGACAGAGACGGAAAAGGATTCCCCATCTCCATCTCCATTCTAACCTCTTATTTTAATTTTCAATCTTTATTCCCACAAAATTTTTCGTGGGGTTTTAACAAATATTTAATTTATTTTTAACCAAATAAAATTTTATAAATTTATTGAGTCATTTCCAATCTAATTTTTTTATATTAAATTAAAACATTATAATATCCCTTCCCATCTCCATCTAATCGGAGATTTTCCATCACATTCGAGGCAGGTCCTGCAGGTTAAATGGACATCTCTACATGTGTATGACCTTTATTGTGAAACAACATATCAACTTTTATCTTTACTCCAATAATTGGGACCAATTTGCTAATGCTGGTAATGTTTTAAATACTTTTATGTACACTCCATTAATATGTGGGAGAATGAATGAATGTATCTTAGAGGTAATTCTTGCCATATTGTCTAAGTGTTGGATTCCAATTGCCTTCATTTTGTCTTCATTTTGTCTATTATTTTGAGATATATGTTAATAGCTTCCTTCACTCTATCTTACCTTATCTAGAAATACCATATCATAAGGCCCATAACTTTATTGTATCCAAGTATACACCTTGCCATGACTTCATCAAAAAACCAACACTTTTCTTTAATTGTTGTAGCATAAGTATAGATACTTAATTTCACCTATCATTTAAGTTTAAAGATCATATTAATTTTATTAACTAAGTATAAAAATACATATTTAGGGGGAAAAAGTACCATAAAAATTATTTATTGCTCGGGTTTCAATTGCCTTAAAAAATATTATTTTACAAAATGTCAATTAACTATAGAGTAGGTTTAAATTATGCCTTCTGAATTTTCAAAGTTTCATTTTTATCTGTAAACTTCGTTTTAAAATAATTCATTCATCAACGATTTTATTTAAATGAAGGGAAAATGTAACGTGGCAATGAGTTGTAAAATCGTGATACATATGGGCACAAATGACATGAACTTATGTTTCATTTATGCTTTTACCTTTTAAAAAATTTTCATTTTAACTCTTAACCGATCAAATTGTTTCAAAATTATCATTCCATTAGTTTCATAATTAAAATAAAGACAAAATATGATAATGTGATTATTACACTAAACATACCTCACAGCAAGCTATGAAAAATTGAAAAGTTCAATTACATTCAAAATAGTCTCTTTTTAATTCCCATTTTAATGTAAAAATTATGAATTGTTTGAAATTGATTTAACGGTAACAAATGAAACTTTTGAAAGTTTAAAGACACAGTTGAGACATATTCTAGATTTTAGGAAGATTTGGTATAATTTAACTTATTAAAAATGTTCTTTATACACTTGACAATCTTATACTGATTTCTATCAATTTTTCAAATTTGATTTTATTTATGATGTTAATTTGATTAAATGCTTAATTAGATCTCTTTACAAATAAATTAATAAGAATATGTGCAATTTTAAACTATCTCCAAACATGGGTCATTTTTGTCTCTATATACAAGCTGACAACGCTTTTTTTAAGAGACACTAATCTATAAATCCCAAAAACCAAAAACTAAAGGATAATAATAATAATTGTTTAAAGGATAAAATTGGTATGGTAAATAAGTTAACTGATTTTGTTATATTTAAAAATAGTTAAAAAATAATAATAATAAATAAATACCTATTTTCACAAATAGTTTGAAAATTTTCCACAGTTCAACCAATTATTTTTTAAAGAGTTCTAATTTAACATTTAACTCATGTTAATTCACTAGAATCAAGTATGTGAAATCTATTCAAACACAATATTCATAATATTTCCTTCCACATAGACTACAAAATAAAGAACATCATTAGGATTAAAGGATAATATGTTTGTCGAATTTCTAGATATATCACTGATATAAATAACTAAAGTGTTAGTTGTATCTCTAGAACAATATCTAGTAACGAGGTCTCACTCTCAATTTGTTGTTATATATATATATTACTAAAACTTTTCCTATGTACCTAATGACCCTATTATTGAAATGAAAAAAGTGAAAGAAAAATAAAATATGAAGGTGCCATGCAAAAAATATAATTTACCATGACACATCTTCAAAATTAAAAAACTAGGGTTAAGAAAGAAAATTTTCAGTTCAATTAAATTCATTTCCATAACTTCTTACCTCCAAATAGTGAGATTTGAGATACCAATTTTGATTGGAAACAAATATCCAAAACTCTGTATACAAGGGACAAAAATGAAGCAAGAAAGACTTTCTTTTTTCTTTAATTGATTAAGAAGTGGGTATTTACCATATTTTCTGTACAAATAAACAATACATCCCAGTAAACTGAAATGATGATAAACAACCCTTTTTTTTCTTGCTTTTATTTGAAAACTATCATGATACTTCATATTATTCTGCCTCATTCTCATAGTAGCACCCATGAGATTCCCTGTATCATATGAACTTATACGAGTAAAATTCATTTGCTGCTATCTTCTATATGGTACCTGAGAATCACATATGCTAGTTGAAGCACTCTTTTCCTTTGGCTTCAAATGGACTTTTTGCTGTTGCATTTTGAGACTTTTCAACCACTTCAAGAGATGGCAGAGTTGCTAATTCAAGCAGATTCAAGAAGCACTGACAATTGAACTGGTTTTCTGTATCAAAAGAGATGGCAAGTCTCTAATTCTAGAGCCACTGCCCCAGAAAGAAGCTAGACAGAGGCCCATGATGGCCATGGCGACAACCGAGCACGCGGGCGGAACGGCCTGAGTGCTCCCGAGGAACTGAGTAGCAAGAAGCCCTGCTAGAGTGGAGCTCTGCATCCCTGTGCATAGTGAAATTGTTCTGCTTGCTTCTTCTTCTTGCCTGTGACATCCACAACATTGTATCAAGCAATGTTCATATTTTGAAACCAATTATATTTGTTTGAATTCAAATATTCAATCTAATCTAGTTTTCATTAGGCTTAGTATTAAGCCTTCATCTGCAAAGAGAACCGCACATCCTAATATTGAACTCTAAACAACGTCAATGTTTTTCATTTATTAAGCTTTCTACTTTCTATATGTGAACTTTTCTATTCAAGATATTTGTTTGAATTGCGCGCTTTTATTTCCTCGAATAATCATTGTTCTAGTACAGGGTACTCTTGAGATTGACCTGTTTATGTTTTCTGCTTCATCTTTTTGTTTCCTATTATTTTGAGTGTTTCTCTTTTCATTATATCAATGAAATGTTTGTGTTTCCTTTAAAAAACAAAACAAAACAAAACTTTCTACTTGAAATCAAGAGCTAAGAGTTCTATCTCTACAACTTTCTGTTTCCTACCACCTCAAGTTGGAAATCAATGCAAATTCATTCCAAACCAGTGTAACAAACAAAATGGACTACTCCCTAAACAAGTGTGGTCAATCTAATCTAGTTTTCATTAACCTAAGTATGGAGCCAACCTCATTCATCTAGGAGAACTGTGTAACCTAATGTCGAACTCTAAACAACATCAGTGTTTTTCATTTATTAAGCTTTTGTTAGGAACCAAGCTAGTATGGACTATCCTTGTCCCACATCGGTTAGAATAAGATGACCAATGTAGTACTTAAATGGTTTGGCTCTCACACCTCAATGGCTAACTTTTGGGGTGTTGTTCTCCAAGGTACTCAAGTACCTAACAATGGTA
This sequence comes from Citrullus mucosospermus, assembly GCA_030954485.1. NCBI lineage: Eukaryota > Viridiplantae > Streptophyta > Magnoliopsida > Cucurbitales > Cucurbitaceae > Citrullus > Citrullus mucosospermus. The sequence goes on along the minus strand of CM062063.1, from coordinate 7,166,802 downwards.
TTAGAGCAGGTTGTTGACGTTCTAGAAAGGAGCACTAGCAGATGGTTCTGACAGGGTGTTTCCAAGTGAAGTATCGTCAGTCTAGCCGTCGAGACGTCGGCTTTCCATGGATGGGGTATTGTTGTATTGTTAGGAACCAAGGTAGTATGGGCTACCTTTGTCCCACATCCATTAGAATGGGATGAAAAAAGTGGTACTTAAGTGACTTGGCTCTCTCATCTCAATAGCTAGCCTTTGGGGTGTTGTTCTCCAAGGTATTTAAGTACCTAATACTAATAGTTTTCTACCCGAAATCAGGAGCTAGGGATTTTGATCTCCTACCACCTCCTCGAGTGGGAAATCAATGCAAATTCATTCTAAACCAGTGTGTAACTAACAAAATGACATGACTACTCCATAAAACAGAATAGTCCCGCAAGTCAAAACATTATCTCTATAGGAATGAGAAACTTTGTTAAGACAAAGGCGATGGAAGTTATTTATGTAATTCTTAAGCCACCAACAGATACTTGTATACCTAACTTTCATGTAATTTTGTTGCTTGGGAGCTATTTTGAAAAATAGTTTTCGACTTGTGTTTTGAGAATTTTGAAAACAGGTCAGTGGAAATAAACAAGAATAAAATACAAGAATAAACAATTTTCAAAGGTTCTAGCAAACAGGTTTTCACCAAATTTTATTCTAAACTACAGAGTTATTTTTCAAAGTTCTCTCAAGCAGCGCTTCTGCCTTTGATATTTAAGTTCGAAAATAATTTTGATAAACTGCTCCCAACAAGCCATACTATGCAGATTTGATTGATGCTACCTATTCATGTATTATGGCAAAAAGTGTTATCGATGACCCACTTGAACAGAAAGGGAAGCAATATTATTATGACAATAGATAGTTTCCATGTGAATAAAGGGATGAAAAGCCTTCACTAATTATAGTCACATGCCTTAACAGTTTTCTGAAAACATTGAAGGTGAAGGCGATTGATCAAAGCAAAAGATCAGATGGTTTCTAGCTGCCCTGCTAAACTTTTGTAACCATTTTATATAGAGAGAGATACTACTATTTTCATGCCTGATAGAATGTGGGCGGAATCAATTATATGAAATGTGATTTCTACTACAAAAAATCATTCTGAAGGAACTGAACCACAAAGTTCATCAAAATAGATAGGATTTTATGTAAAGAGATATAACTTTTACCTTAAGATTTTCGACGCCCAGTATCCCAAAGTGAATGCCATAGTATGAAATGCTAAAACTGGAAGAACCAACCGGGCTCCATCTATTGACAAAATTTGGCTTCTGTTTATAGCAAGCGGGCTACCGATGCACAATGAAGTACAGATCATTGCAACAAACGGCATCACAGGCTGAAGAATGGCTACGATTGGCTTTGCATAAGAATTAAGGACGAGTCCAAAAGCAACTGGAAGAAGAACAACCTAAAATAATGCCAAAACGTCAATAACCAAACATTAATGATTATATCAGTTAAATGCAGGATGCCCTTTTAACCTTAAAATACAGTATTTCTTGATCGTAGTGAGAGGGGATGAAGATTAGTTATGGCCCAGAAATAGGACGGATATGCGAAATAACAGTGCAAAACTTAACAGAAGATTTAAAGAAGGAAAAGAACACACAAGAAAATCTCCATAAAAGAAGTTTCTGTTTAACCAACCCAATTTGCTAAGAAGAGTTTCTATCTATGAAGACTAGAAAAGCTCCCTCATACAACCAGAAGCCTAAATAATGAGAAAACCAAAATATAAAGACCTTTCTGCACTAATTTTTTGCGTGCATAATTTTGAAAATCAACTACAAAGTAGGAAATGTTTTTTCAGGAAAAATTCTAATACTACTCTAGTACATGCTCAGGAAGGAGTATCCTTTTCGGAATAAGGGAAGAGTTTTGTGGTAGATATGTTGTTTTGCTATAATGTAGCGTATGTGGCTCGAGAGCATAGTAGGATTTTTAGAGTAATGGAGAATGTTTTTGGAGATGGTGAGATTCAATGACTCTTTATTGGCATCCGTCAATCTGATTTGCGAAATTATCAACTTGGTGATATTCTTTTAGATTGAAGTCATTTCCTGTAGTTGAGGACTCCTTTGGTAGATTTTGTTTCTGGATGCCTTTGTACATCCTTTCATTTTTATCAACGAAAGCTTGGGTTCTTACTAAACAAATTAATGACAGAATTATATCCTACAATCAAACTGGATATTTTTTTGTTTGAAATCCATGGAACATATCTACCATACAATTATTCATTGAAGTACCATTACCTGCAATATTGACTTTGACATGGCAACTGCATCAACGGGAACAACCGAACCGATCAGAATGCCAGTCAATAGAGGTGTTAGAAGCACGGATGAGATGGTGGTGAAGCTGGTAAGGAGAATACTCAAGGCAATATCTCCTTTACTCAAGAAACTGGCATAACTTGACAGCTGGGCCCCTCCAACACAGGCTGTGAGAAGAAATCCTGCATAGAACATTGGAGATATGCCAAATGCTCTTGCTATCAATACACCAAGAGCTGGTTTCAAAACATATTGAGCAATAAACCCAACAGAAAGTGGTAGAGGCCTGTAAACAATAAATAACAAACAAAATGAAATGAAATGATTCTCGTGAACAGACTCAAGTTTTTAACTGCAGTTTGATATGATTGGCAATTCAGATGTCTAACCTCTTAATTGCTAGAGCAAAATCATTAATGGAAAGCTTAATCCCAATAGATAGCATTATCCCACCAAGAGCTGGGGCATAGAGATCCTTAGGAACCCTGCAAAATGCCAAGTCAAAAACTTCATAAGATGCTCTTGACATATTCAAATTTGGTTTGATATATTTGTATAAACTGCCTGCACTACCTCAAACAGCAACATATCAATATAACAGTTAGTTTTAATGAAAGTTTGAATCATCTAAATAAGATAGCAACAAAGAAAATAAAAGGGGTAACTGGAAAGCTATTTGTGAATTTAGCAAATTTAAAGTTCCAAAACTGAACTCATTAAGTAAAGAAATACAGAAAATGACATTCAAAATTTAAAACGAATTTAGGGAAGGAAAAAAAAACCCAGAAAGTTGACTGACTGACATATGAAAGAACCCGTTATTTATTAAATATTTGACCGGCAGTGGCAGATTATACACACAACACCACATACATATGCATGCATGCATGATGCATATATATATGTGTGTATTGAGTACAACACCTGCTATATTTAATATCAAGGATATAACAGTTTCAGCCTTTCAGGATGAATAAGATTAATTATAATAATAATAAAAAGTATATATATAGAAATTATTCTAAACTTTGTCATTGGTTTAAAAAAAAAAAAAATACTATTGTAGTTTCTAAAATTACAATATTACCCTTAATCATTCACATAGGTTAAAGAACAAATTACTCTCGGATTAGAAATCATTAAAACAAATCGGGACTCGAAACATTATGGGGATGATCTAAAATAGTGTGGTGATTCAAATTTCTATTCTAAATCACTGTTACGCCATTTATATGTCCTAATTTTTCCTTGAAACGTTTATAACGGTTTAGGGTTAATATTATAATTTTGAAAGTAAAAGGTTATATTTGAAACCAGAAGTAATTGGTAAATTTTGGAGTATTTTCTATAATTTAATCAATGAAAAACAATAATAAATTAATAAAAATCATTTACCAGAGACAAGAATAGAATGCTGACTTCAATCAAGAACAAGGGAGAGAGAAAGAAATTATTAATTTAAAACATTAAACCAAGAAGGGCTAAGTAGTTAACATTGAAAATTGGGAATTACATTGCAATAATTAAATCAATAAGATCCAAATTTACCAAGTAAAAGTAGAAGGCCAAGCCAAGGCCGCAATCCCAGTAGCAGCCACCACAAAAGGAAGCAACGCCGACAAAAACTGAGACGAATCGCCACCGGCAGCCTCGGCCACCGCATTGGAGTTCAATCCAAAGGACAACAACGAGAAATTCCCCTGCCGAATCCTCGAGCCGACTCTCCCAATGAACGGCGACGTCGAGCAAGCAAACGTCGACAAAGCTCCATTACACACCGGATTCCAATTCTTGGACGTCGAACAGTGAGAAGAAGGCCACAATCTCGTGAAAGTACACGAAATCGAAAGGCAGTGGCAATCGGATGAATACAATTTTGGTTTTCTACTAGGTTTGATCGGCGATTGAGAAAGAAAGGGAAGCGGAGAAGAGCAAAGAGCTATGGCGGACATGGAAAAGGTGAGTGAAAACAGTGAATTCGCCGGAGTATTGTCGCCGGAAAGTGAATGGTTGGCCGCCGGTGAGGCTTCTTCTTTGTTGTGTATAAGAGATGATAACGAGGGGGAAGAAAAAGGGGACAGTGGAAGACAAAGAGAGAGAAATATCCGTCCAAGTGTTGGGAGGAAAGTGCTGGCGCTCTCAACATTTTAATTTTCTTTTCTTTTTCTTTCTATTTTCTTTTAAGAAATTGCAAATTAGTCCCTCCTTTGGCTCAATATTATTTCAATTTTAGCCTCTATACTTAGATTCACGGGCCAATCATGCAAAAAGAAGGTTTTCTCGTGCCCATTCCCGCCCCCTATTTTAATCAACATTCTAGTGAAATTCCACACATAATTCTTGGGGATCAGTTTCCCATAGGTAAAATTCTCTATTTGGTTTTTTTTTTCTTTTTCAATTTATTCATTATTTTAATAATTTGTTTTAATTTATTTTTAACCAAATAAATTTTTTTATTTTTTATTTTAAATGCTATTTACAATACAATTTTTAGTTAAATAAAACGTTAGGAAACCTCTTACTAAAAACCATAATATTCTATGCGTAAAAAATATAATTAAAATATTTAGTTTCCATAATTTCTCAAAGTTAAAATTTTAAATATTATAACATATTCAAATCTTCAACTAATATTATATATATATATATATAAAAAAAAGTCCACTATAAAAGATAATTGATAAATTATATATATAATTGAAGTGGGGGCAGGATAAGGAATCGAGGCCAAGGACAGTAATCTCTGTCCTATCCCCATTTAGCCATCGAGGAGAAAGTCTAGTGGAGATTAGCTCAGTCCACTGGCTTGCACATGATCAACGACAAATTTAGGCGTAAAGTACCAAAAAAAAACATCAATTTGCACATTAGTGTGGTGGTTTCTATTAACACTTTGATACTTAAAGTTGGATCAAAATTTCAACCGGATTTATGTCCCCTGAAGTTTATAACTTCTATTTATATGGAGTTGGCCTAGGGTTTTTAAATGTATCCTAAGTCAAACAAAAAATCTCTTGGCATAATTAGACTCCTTATTTTTTGGGATCACCAAATCATCTAGGTTAACTCTAAATGATCAGCTCATAAATAAAGTAGACTAGTTTACTCGACTCCTTGTGCTTGGTTAGTTGATAGTCAACCCTAGACTCAATCAAACCCATGTCTACTTCCACTTAGAATCTTGCGTATTTCAGTGGGTTAAATTCTACCCATAACATATGTTTTAACTAATTAAACCAGTTTCAAGTTTGCAATCAATTACTCCTGTTAATTCATCTTAGATTTCAAATATTTAATTTTTTTTCCTCTAGTCTACCTTCTAAAATTAAAATGGTATGGTTCTCATGTCCCAACCCACAAGTAATTAAAATTATAGGGAATTTGTAAAATTGTGGAGAATTTGTAAGATTTATGGTTACTCGGATCTTAAATAGGAATTTGTAAAATTATAGGGAATAAATTATCAAAGTAACCATATTTCAATGGTAATTCACATGTACTTTGTCCTTAAAGTAATTGGTTCAAATCTTCAAATCTTCGCTCATTGTACTCAAATAAAAAGGAAAAACTTTTGTGAATAAATTTTTTAATCTAAAAAATAAGTAGGGTCAATATCAATTTACACCCCTAAACTTCGAGGGTTGTATCAATCAAGAACTAATAATTGTATCAATTTAAATCCTAAAGTTTCATAAGTGTATCAATTTACATCCTCCTCCAAATTTCATTGGATCAATATCGTGTGAAACTTAAAATTTAAGTCATTAAACTCCTAAATTTTCATGAGTCAATTAATTTAGACATTTTATTGCGATTATCTTTGAAAATTGTCCGTGCATTAATTCTCAAATGAGATTTTTTCAAATGACGGTTTTACAAAATGGACGATTCGAATAGATGCATGAATGGTCTTCAAAGGAAATTATATCCTAAGAGTCTGAATTGCTTCATTTTATAAAAATTTAAGCGTTTATATAGATGTAATTATAAATTTCACATGAAAATTTCTAAACGAATCACACTACAAATTGATATACTTACAAAATTTAAAATTTAAATTAGTTCATATTTTAAGGTATCTTTCTCTCCTTTTTCTTTATAGAAAAATTAATGAAGTATCATATGAATTTGATTGAAAACATAATATTTTGTCGGTTTGTTTTCATTGAAAGTATTTTCAACGCAATTAGATATTTTTGTTTATTGATAAAGATAGCTAGAGATGTATCCAAGTGCATATATATTATCAAAAATGAAAAATTAATATTCAAGTATATATATATAACTAACTATAATATTTGTGTAATGAATGACGTGGAAATAGTAGAATGATCCGTCAAGAAGATGGACGGCTGTGATGAATTGAATTCTTAAGTGTGCCCACTGAAGATGACAGCCAATCAATATGTGCCACGCGTTTCAGAAATTCTAGAACCTACCTTTTGGATTTCCCGGTCTATTCTTTTATATATATATATTTATTTATTTATTTACTGGCACGGTATCTATATAAAAAATGCTAAGTAAGAAGAATCTTTACATCTCCATTTTGTTCTAATAATTTGTTATAATTTCTAGCTTGTCCTTCATTGCAACTATTCGGCCAAGGTTACATAAGAATAGTGCATTCTTTCATATATAAGTATGATATAAACCATAAATATGAAAAATTCGGATATAACAGTGGAAATATGTTTGAATGGACAGTCACATTATTTTTTTCCATTATAACTGTTCGAGTCAAAGTGAATACACATGACGAAGTGGTAAAACTTTTCGTGTACGTATATAATGTATAAACCATAGATATGAAAAGTCATGATCTAACATTGAGATATTTTTGTTCGGATAGTCATGTACTTTGCTCCATTACAACTATTTGAAAAAGTGATACACAATAACATAGTGTATCCTTTCATGTTTAGATGTGATTTAGAACTTAGATATATATACAAAACATAATGATTTGACGTTGGAGATATATTTAGACAAATAATTACGTTTCTTGTCTTTTAAATTCTACTTAGGCCAAACAATGTAAAACCCTATTCGATATACAAGTTATAATCTTTTAAAACCTTTTTTTATTTAATAAAATAAAACTATAAGTTTTACGTACATCACACGTATTATGGACTAGTTTTTAACAAAAAGTTACTTGGTAAGTTATTGAAACTATTGAAGACTACAAGTTAGTTATTTTTCATTTAATTTGTTAAAAAAAATGCAACTTTTTTACAATATTATATAGTTCTCACATTCAAAGGTGTTTGAGAAAATTTTTAAGCAATAGTTAATAGAGATAAATTTTTATAGGATCGTATGACAACATTATAGGGATGCATATGGTTGCTTTCAAAAATAAAAATTTTTCTAAGAAATTCAAACGAAACCAATTCAATTTAAAATAATTTAAACTAATGAAATAAGTAGGGTCACTAATGAATAAATTGTAGAAATTAAAAGAGGAGAGAGAAATAAATGATACCATTAATTTTTGTAGTGGTTCAAAATCCCTACTCCACTCCCCAAGACTTCTTGGGTATTTCTTTTAAAACTTCATTTGATTATAATTTCTTCGTTTTAGGTCCAATTTGAGTAATTCAAAATGCTTTGTAATCGTCTCTTTGAGCTCTATGCTATGAACACTTTAGAATAATAAAATTATTAATAAAAATGTTTGTTATCATCAAAACATTTAATAAAATTGAAATTCATAAAGCTAACAATTTTAGAGTCTAAAGACCAACCTTAAAATTAAAGTTTCTTATATGATTACTAATAATTAAGAAGTAAAATTGTAATTAAACATTAATGGGAGAAACGTTGAGCCAAATAAGGACGTTAATTTTTTTACAGTGGGATTAGACTAGGAAGGTCTTTTGGGTAATTGTTTGGATAAAAGAGGGAAAATATTACATTATTGTGTAAAAATATAGGAAGTTTGAGTTTTGTGTCTATTTAGTTTTTGAAATTTTAAAAATGACATTTTAGTTCTCGAGGTTTAAAAAACAATTATAAATAGTTTTTTAGTTAATTTGACTATTAATTCATTAATAGGAGAATCACGTGTAAAGTTGAATTGACATTTAGATGAATTGACCAATATAATATTTTTATATTAATATAAAATTTGCCAACTCAACTTCACAAGGTGTTTACACGAGTTGGGTTAGGTTGTTTTGGAGATATTTTTTTGACCAACTTAAAAATTTTAGTTGATTGGGTTGGCTACCCAAAAAATCCGAACAAATTCTCTAAACCAACCCAACTCAACTAGGTTAGGTTGTCGAGTTATTTTTTTTTTTATTATTAATTTACAATAGTTAAATTTATCTACCTAAACACATGATTAATAACTAAAATCTCATAAAACTTAAATTTTTTTTTTAAGACAATAAAATTCAAATGTTAAATACCAAATATCCATAATATCTATTACAATTTTAAACAAAAACAAACATTGTAACAATCCTAACATTAAAAATCCAATCTAAAGCTAAACCCTAAAAATTAAAACATATGTATATATATAAAAAGTAGTTCGAGTTGAATTGGGTCAACTCAAAAAAAAAAAAATATATATATATATATATATATATATATATGAGACCTAAATTAAGAACAAAATTCAACTCTTATCGTTTAGATTGGATAATCTCGAATTGTTTAGATTGTCGAGTAATTTGAACACCTCTACTTCACGTATCATTCTTCTATCATGTTAGGATCAAATTAAGCAAAAAGCATCTTTCACGTGAATTCTGGCCGAAGCCCCCAAATGGAGATGATAACGACTTCTCTTCATCACGAGAAGTGGCTTTTTTTACTTATTTATAGTTTGAGTGTTTTTTTGTCAATCTATTTAAAATTTATATTAAAAGGGGAAAAATTGGAGATGCGGGGTATCGATCCCCGTACCTCTCGCATGCTAAGCGAGCGCTCTACCATCTGAGCTACATCCCCGTTTTGTTCTTATATTCTAAATTTTTGATATAATTTCTATTTGGTCCCTAGATTTTAAAATGTTAAAATTTTAGTCTTTGAGTTTTGAGTTTAATTTCAAATAAGTCCTAAGGTATCAATTCATTTTCTTGATATTTAAAGTTCTAAATCTCCACTTCTTACTTGTAAAATAAAGTAAATATCCTCTTATACTCCTAAACTTTAGAGTTGTATCAATTTAAATCATTGAACTTTTGTAATTGTATCAATTTACAATCTTCATGACATTATGTTTGAAAAAAAAAAAAACATCATGTGAGAATTATATTTCAATCAATTAAACTCTCAATTTTTTTATAAAAGAATCAATTTAGATTTCAATTATTATTTTCTTTGAGAACCGTCTCTACAACAACTATCACTATTCATTTTGTAAAACCAATATTTGAAATATGATATAATTATTAGTTCAAAGTTTTAGTTAAGTGTTTGAATATTCATTATATTTATTTCAATAATTACAAAAATATATGAGATCTCAATCTTACCGAAATATTGATGAAAATATCCATAAAAATATTGATATTGATAAAAAATTTTGAAAAAGAAAATTAAAAAGAAGAATTCAAAAATATATATTTAAACTAATAAATAAACAATTCATATTTTTAATTCACGTTAGTAATAATTTATTGCTTATTTTGTATGTTATATATATTTTTGTTTATGATATAATGAAAATATCGATCCACTTATTAAATATGTAAATGTGATGTGAAAATATTGATGAAACGTCTAAAATATTTATATTCATGAAATATAATATTAACTATTATTATTTATTTATTCATTTGAGGAATAAATTTATATGAATTTTTCCTACTTGTGGTACTTTGTACTAGATCAGCCATACAATAAATTTAATTGGGATATTGAATTTAATGTAGCATTTATAACATTGGTTTAAAATAAAAACTGATTTTAGTTGATAAACCAATCCATCAATCAAATTGACAATAGTTAAAGAGTTGGTTGATCAAATATGCCATTTCAATTGAGTCAAATCATTGCTTTATGCGTTTTTAGGTTATGATCATCTTTGTATAGCATTTATTACCTTTTACAATAATTTTATTTTGTTATGATATATTATAATATGTACCAAAGTTATATTATAATACGTACCCAATAGAGTAACGATTATGAAAACTAATTGTGTTGCAATAATTAGAGGGAAAGAAAAAACCAAATGTAAATTCATTACTCTATTGGGCTTCAATCCTTGGGACTTGGGTATTGCCAAAGCTCAATTTTTATTTTTTCTTTTTCCTTTCTAAAACTAGACATTTTGGGTAACATCTATCTCCACTACCAATAGTCTTATATGTTAACCTATTTTCGAAAAGTCTTTAGGGCAGTTTGTTTGTTTTTTAAGATATTTGAAAATACTTGAATAATCGTATTTGTTTTGTAAGATTTTTACTTGAAAAATGTCTTAATTTTACTTAATGTTTTAAGAATACCCCCTACAATATTCATTAATTTAATTTAATTTGAACTTATATAATATATTTTTTTATTAATTTGAATTTCCTTTTAAATTAATATAGTTCCATTATTTTATTTGTTATTTTTCTCACCAAAATAATATATACTTATTTTAATTTTAATTTTAATAGATTTTTTACAAAATAAAAACAATTACAATGTAAACAAAGAGAGACATAGTTGATAATATTTATTTAGTAATAAAATAAAAATAAAGAAGAATGATTATATATATATATGGGAAAAATGGTTAAAAAAGTAAAAAGGTGATGTCCTCGACACGAATCCAAAAAATTTATGTTCCAAGAAGGCATCCAAAACACATCGAGATGCCCGAGAATCTCCGGATACTTGGACATTTTACATATAACAAAACAAACATAATATTTTAGATGCCCGCTTCATGGAAATCTTGAATTATCACGAAACAAATGACCCCTTAAAAGTTTAAGATATGTTTCAATTATGTCTCTACATTTTGAAAAGTTTCATTTTCATTCTTAAATTTTGAAGTTTGTTTAAAAGCACTTTTGAACTTTGTTTCACAATGTATCATTTATGTTAAAATAAAGGATGAAAACTAACATGGAAAATAATACATCAAATTTAGAAGGTATATGTGACATTATTTATAAACGTATGGATCTTTAAGATCCCTATTACCATTTATTTCATCTAAAAAAAATACTATTAAAATTATTCAAAATAATTAATTTTTACACATCAATTTACATAAATGATATCACATATGCCTTTTCTCTTCCCATCTCACTTAACTTAAAAAAAATAATAATAAATAAAAAATTGAAGAGTAAAAATAAAAATAAAAATTCAAAATTTAGACCATAATTAAAACATATCCTAAAGTTTTTTTTTTTTTTTTTTTTTCTGCTAATAAAACCATATCCCAAAGTTCGACGATAATGATGTTTGGAACAATTCAACTCATTTTTTTTTTAATGTCTTTAAACTTGCTAATGTCTTTAAACTTGTCACATCTAACTCAACAAATAATAAAAAAAAAAAGGAAAAAATCATGTCTATCATTGAATTGCTAGCATATATATATAACAATTTGACATTTTTGTAGTTTCTTAGTTGGATTTACTATATTTCTTTAATTTTCATACTTCTATATGATCTGATCATCAAATCATCAATGCAAGTATGCGTTCAACTTTAAATATTCTAAAGGTTGACTTTTGGGTAGGATCATAGGTTAATCTATTTGGAAATTGGAATAACCTAAACATATCCAACATAAATTCCATGATAATTAATCCTATTTAATTTAAAGAATTGAACAACAAAATGGAGTTAGTTCATCAAACTTTGACTTTCTCAACTCAATCTTAGGTCCACAGGCTACTTAATGACCATCACAAAATTCATAATTCATATTTACTTAAGAAAATTAATGAACAATACAAATAAACAGTTTCATATAAACAAATTTTCAAACAACTCATCCTATCTTATCCCAATCCAACCCAACCCAACATGAAATTGCAATATTATTATGTGTCTGACCCATGACAGCAAAGTTCCATTTAATCACCACCATTACCAATCCAACCTAATCAATGCTAATAAATATTCTAAGCCCTCCCAAAAATAAATAAATAAATAATTCAAACACAGCATTCGGTTTCCCATCATACACACCCTGGACATATCCATATTTACATCCCAACTTTATGCATTATTTCCATCAAACATCATCATTTTGTCTAATATTTGTCTCTTCCATTCCATAAACTCATACATATTACTTTTTACTTGTAATATGAATCAATTATCCATCTCTGTACAAGTCAACTTAGATCTATTTATATAAAGTATGTGTGAACATTAAGAAGTCTATGGTTTGAATCTTCTCAACCCATTATACTAAAGAAAGGGAAAATTGCAAAGACCACTCCTAAAATATGATGATAGTTGCAATCATAACCTCAAACTTAAACAAGTGTTAAAATTGAACCCTCAAACTTGCATAATTGTAGAAATTTTAACAATTGTATAAGTTTGAGGGTTCAATTTTTATTATTTGGGAGTCAAATTTCTACAATTATTGTAAACTTGAGGGTCCAATTTTAACATTTACTAAAGTTTGAGGGCTCAATTTTTACAATTAAAAGTTTAAAAGTATAATTGCAACTACCAACATATTTTACTAGTGGGTTTTGCTATTTGTCCAACAAAATCTCACCTTCCAAAAAAGAATTAGAGAGAGAAAAATGAGAGCCAAATTAAAAAAAAAAAAAAAAAATGAAGAAGAAGTCGCATAAAGTATGTATTAACATTCGAATCTCTCCATTCCATTATACTCATACAAAAAAAATATCCCACTTCCCAATCTAATGCCCAACATATTTAACAAATATTCAACAATAACATCATGACATGAGAGAGGAAGAGGAAAAAAAAAAAAAAAAAAGATTTCATCACCTACATATTTGGTGGAGTTGTTGAACAGTCAAGCTTTCTGGCCATCTAGAGATGAACAACACACAAGTCTTGATATAGACTTCATAGTCCAAAAAAAAAAGAAAAAAAGATCTTCCATGTTTTTGGGCATGAATAGAATACTTTATTTTGCTCTTATCCTTCAGAAGTCTTCTTCTATTCATGCCACATGTTAAGTTTCCTGTTGGTCAGGAAGTTTAGTTGTAAATTAAAAGTTTTCATATCAACTTTCAGACTTCCCAACTATCTTACTCCCTAAAATCTCTCTACTTTAATAAAGCTTCTTGAACTGGTCTGAAATCTAACTCACCATGGAATTATTAAATAAACAATCAACAACAGATCACATCATTGTTAAACTGATAAACTTAACCACAGATATTCATGGAATAAAATATTCACACATATTTATCTTAAAAATTCATCTACTTCAATGTATAAAAATCAATCTTGAAAATTTCGGAACTAAACTTCTAGTTTTTGCTTTTTTTTTTTCAATTAAGTCTCTTTGTGAGTTAAAGAGACTAAAAGTTGATTGATCAACTTTTTAATTTATAATATTAATCACACTTACGTGGTAATTACTTATTAAACACGTAACATTAAATCAATTAAAATCAAGACCCTACTTTTCCTTCTTCCTTCAAAAACTACCCAAAAAAACCTAACTTTTTCACTTCCCCCTTCTCTTAAGTTTAGCGGTTAAAAAGGTATTATATTGTGTGTGTGTGTGTGTGTGGGGGGGGGGGGGGGGGGGGGGGGGGGGGGGGAGGTTTAGTATTGTATTGTCATGAAGACCAAAAGATTATTTTGACCAAGAATTCTGAAAAAGTGCTTGTAAATTTCACATCTTCAGATTCTTTACTGTAAAGGCAAAGTAAGACTTTCACATATTAGCACTGTATCTCTATCCTAAGAAACATATGTAAACAACAAATAACAAACTGATGAGATACACCAATTAAAAGTGATCACTAAAAACACACCTTTAATTGACAACCTGATCCAAATCAAACTACATTCAAAGTTCAACACTAAGTTAAAAAAAAAAGAAGAAACATCACTGAAAACACTTTTTGAAAGTGTTTTCACACTAAACCCACCTCCAATTTGATGAACAAAGCGTTGCAATTGGCTACCACTAAAACCTCTATCTTAAAACTTTGTCTAGTGTCTTATCAAATGGTAAACTCTCCCAAGCAAAACCAAAACCCACTTTTCAAAAAAGCAATGGTAAATGCTCTAGCATATCTCATCTTTCCAACAAGATTGTATATCAAGTTTCAACAGCTCTAATTGATTCAATCCTCTATCTCTGTATGTATATCAATATCACCAAAGAAAAAGGCTCAAGAACATTCAAACAAACACTAAGGTAAAACCCCATTTTCGTGGTCAGACCATTGAATATCGCTTTTCATGCAAAAATAAATAAAGTAAAAGTTAAAAAAATGAGCACAAAAACTACTGTTCTAATCAAGTTTCAGACTTCTACATTGCAGAAAATGCTAATGCAGACAATATTGACAATCCCCACTGTTCTGTCCCCATTGCAACATTAGTATGAACTTACAGAACTGAGAGGCAAACAAGACATAGGCATAAAACAAAGAGAACACTATTCTTGACATGTTTATTGCAGAGGATTTGCGTTCAAGACAAAAAAGAACAAAATAATTATAGCCACTGTAATAATAATAACAACAATAATAATTATAGTAATAATGATAATGATAATATTCACAATACACCAAAATTTCTGAAGATTATTGAATAGAAATGTGTAGATTTTTCACCTGAAACTCCACCTACCTTTATGCAAGCTCCTTCCCCTAACAAAAAAAATTCTCTGAATGAACCAAATGTTCTTCTTCCCCCTCATACTTCTTTCCTCACACAAACCAGAAGTTGCTCAACAAACTCCCAGACTCTGACTCTGCTCTCAATGATGATGATGAGAAAGTTCAAGCACACATAGTGTAAAGAACCATATAGCAGAAGCTAATAATATATGCTTTGATGACATATACAATGAAGATTCATTACCCCCCCAATAGAGATTCCTTTGAGCCTTTCTTTTTTCCCCCATTGTTTCCATAGCTATTTCAAGCTATTTTCACTGAACCTGACTGAACAAATTGATTCCCAATCTTCCTGTGTTGACTCTACAGATAAGAAAAACACAGTCACATATTAATCAGACATTCAATTCAAAACAACAACAAAGATATGGAAAAAAAAAAAATTCAAAATTACATCAAAACCTTGGAATTAGGTACACAAACAGGTGGGGTTTCGAAGAGGGATTGAGAGAATTGCTTGAAAACAACACCAACATCGAAATAAATGACGCCGGAGCTAGGAACATCAACACGAATACCCTTAACAGGAAACCACAAGAACAGATCCTGCGCTGAAATCCCAGATAAGGCGCCGATCTTACCATAACTCAAAATTCCCGAAACATTAGTCTCGTAATGTAGTTGATTCTCGAACATCGCATTACACTCCCGATCCAAAAACACGAGAAATCGCCCAGTGTCGACATCGAATTCGTAATCCCTAACACCCTTTGGGAGTAAGCCTTTGGGGAGGCCATGAGCCAATAGCACATCGTAAATCGAGTTGGAAGTTGTGTGGTAGTTGAGAGAATGAGGATCCGCCATTGAAGAAGTGACGTAGAGAAAGGAGAACCAGAGGAAGAGCATGGAAGAAGGGGGAAACATGGTGAGGAGTTGAGTGAAGGAAGAAAGAGGAAATATGAGTGGGAAATGGAGAAATGGAAGCAAGGAGTTGAAGAAGTAGGGTTTTAGATTAGCAATGGGGGATTGACAGCAAGAGTACAGAGAAGAGGAGGAGGAGGAAGAAGAAGAAGAAGAAGGAGCAGATGGAATTCAATTATTGGAGATGAGAGAGAGAAGAGTGGGGTCCATTAATACAACAATTCTTCAATTATGAATATATTTATTCTATAAAACTCCAAAATATACACCATTTTTTTGTGATCTAACTAACATGATATGTCTACCTTTATTTATTTTTTCTTTTTTCCCATTCTTTTTTCTCTTTCAATTATTATCATTTTTTAATTTCTTACATTTTGTTAACCACTTCGAATTCATTTCATTTATGGATAATTTACTTTTTAAATTAACCTAATTCTTAAAACACTTTTTTATTAAAGTTTAAAATTATGTCTCTAAATTTTCGTACGTATAACAATGTAGTCTCTAAAAAAATAAGTATCAATTTTGTTTATAAAATCTAATTTATAAAATTTTTTATGATAGAGAATGAACTGTCACAAATTTCAAACTATATGGACTAAATTAATGCTAAAGTTTAAGAATTGAATTATTATATATTTGTTGATAAAAATTTGAAGGTATAAATACTAAATTATTACAAATTAAAATTTATAGGTTAAATTGTTATTTTTTAAAATTATTAGGGGCCAAAATATTTTTTAATCTTAATTTTATAAAAAAAAATATATATGTGTGTATATATATATATATATATATATATATATATATATTTTTTAACCAATTGGCCGACTTTCTTGTTCTATATTATGTCAAATTATTAGTAGTTAATTTAATCAACAAGATTCGCCGACATTCAAGTAATTGTGTTAATAACATAGACTTTTTTTTTTTTATTTATTTTTTTTTTTGAGAAGAATATAATAACATAGACTTATTACAAATAATTAAAATCAAGTTTTTCATAAATATAATTTATTTCTTTTGAAAAAAAAAATCAATTTTGACCCTAAATTTGCCATAGTGTATCTATTTTACTATAAACTTTCAATTTTATTAATTTTGACCCTAAACATACACAAGTGTTATAATTTTAACCCTTGGTTTAATTTTAACTAATGCACCTACTAAATTTAACAAAATAAATAAATAAATAAAATAAAATTCTTTTTAAATACATTAATTTCAATGAAATAAAGTTTGATCAACACACAAATTAACCAAACATTCTCAAACTTCATAAATCAAGAATTTTATATCATGTATGTATAATTTATCAAATGGATGAGAGAAAACATTTTAACAACACTTAAACAAAGGATTCAAAATTTAAAAATTTATAATCATAATTGGTTTTTTTCCCCAAAAATTTACAATTATATTGACAAGCTCATTAAATTTCTAATAATAAATGAGTAAATTTAAATCTATGGTGAGGGGTTTGGTATGTTACATTAGTTATTGAAAGGGAAAAAGAATTTGTATGCATTTTAAGATATTACTTGACATTGACATGAAAAATGGTAATGAAAACTAGGAGCTTTTTTGTAGTAATATTACAAAATTTGAAATTTCTTATAAATATTTACACATTTCAAAATTTATTAGAAAAATAGTGTAGTTTTAAAGAAGATGAAACAAATTTCTTCCCATTTTATTTTTCAAAGCAAATTCGTTTAATCTTTTAATCAAGTTTGCTTCTTTAAAATAACAAAGTATATTTCTTAATAAGTATTGAAACTTAAGTATATCTATAATATTAAAGAAAGTCCAAAAATTAGTAGTCATCATATTTTGAAGTACTAAGTAAAAATAATCTATAGGAATTTTGGGTTTCCTTGAACAACTTTAAGAAAAAAACATATATAGGGGTCATAATAAAACATTAAAAAGCATAGGATTGAATTAAATATTAAAATATATGAACTAGAAAATATTATATTTCCAAATACTTTTTCTAAATAAAATTAGGAAATAGAAACAACCCATACCATCTCCCTGTCATGTTTAATAAATCACCAAACATACTAATTATATGAAATTATACATGTACAAACACAATTATAAAAGAAATATTAATTATGTTTTTTAATAAAAAAAATATTACTAAAAATAAAAAAATTGTTGAAAATAATTATAAATATAATAAAATTTTACTTTCTACCACTTTAACCAATAGATACGATTGCGGTCTATCATCGATAGAAAATAAATATTTGCTATATTTGTAAATAGTTTGATATTTTTTCTATTTATAATAATTTTTCTTTAATAAATTTATTTACATATATTTTTTATTCTAAATAATCATAAAAAACAACCTATAACATTTATAGCAAATTCATTCTCAAATTTATAAAAAAAATAAGATTAAAAAAGTCATAATATCTCACATACACCATGCTATTTTTTTATTTTAATTTTTTTTAATAAAAAATTACTAAGATATTCTAAAATACTTTTCATTGGATTAATAAGTACGTTCACGTCCTCAAAATAAATAAATAAATAAAAATGCTCACTTTCTTCTTCTTTTTTCTTTCTTTTTTTTTTTTTAAAAAAATAAAGAAGAAAAAAAATATTTAATTTATAAAAAAAATATGCACCATGTTTGACTTATTCATTTTTCATTCAAAGTATTCTTTATTTTCGTTTTATAAATTTAATTTTTGTTTAATTGGCAAATAAATTTACATATTGATAATATAGTTTATAAAAGTTAAATGACGAAACTCATCTTTTCTTTCATTGAAAAAAGTCAATAATTATTAATCAAAGACGCAATCTTTTGCTTGAAATAATCATATTGCTTTCTTTTTACACTTTCTTATGTGTGTGTTTTTTTAATATACATGAATAATTTTAAAATATTTATAATTAAAAAATATTTATAATTTTATTTCTACTCAACCAAAGATGAAAATTCAAACTCCTGGCCTTTTGATCGATGATATATATAAGTCCTTAGACTTTAAATTTTTTTTATTTAATAAGTCCTTAAACTTTATGTCCCCTCTTGTAACTACTTAATTTTTGGTTTTTTGGTTTTGAAAATTAAGTTCATTTTCTCTCAATTTTTTATAATGTTGTATATATATATATATTTTTTTTAAGTAAAAGAGTTGAATTATTAGTGAAATTTGGAAAACAAAAATAAGTTTTTAAAAACATTTTTTTTAATTTTTAGAACTTGGCTTGATTTTTAAAAATATTGATAAAAAGTAGATAATAAAACAAAAAATTTAGATGTGGAAAAAATGTTTATAAGCTTAATTTTCAAAAACAAAAAACCAAATAGTTTTCAAATGAGGTCTTAATTTTTTGTTTTTAGTTTTTGAAAAACTAAGTTTATTTACTCTCGATTTCTTAGATTGGTTTACATCTTTATTAAGTAAAGAGTTGAATTATTATATATATATTTTTTTTTTTAAAAAAAACTTAGTTTGGTTTTTGAAAACATTATTAGAAATAGACAACAAAGCAAAAAATTTAAAGGTGAAAATGGTGTTTATAGGCTTATTTTTCAAAAACAAAAATTCAAACACTAAGGCCCCATTAGATAACTATGTCTTTTTTTTTTTTTTTTTAAATTAGGTTTATAGACACTATTTTCACCTCTAAATTTTTCCTTTGTGGTCTAGTTTTTACCAATAATTTAAAAAACCAAACAAAAATTTGAAAACTATAAAAAGTAGCTTTGAAAAACTTATTTTTATTTTTGAAATTTAGCTAAAAATTCAACCATTGTACTTATGAAATATGCAAATCATTATAATAAATGTGGAAAAAATAGACTTAATTTTCAAAAACCAAAAATAAAAGACAAAATAGTTACGAAACGAGACCTAAATAATTGCAAAACATGACCTAAATAATTACCAAATGAGGCCTAAATATTGTATCTAATAGATAGTTAAACTTTCAGCTCTATATTAAAAAACTCCCTTATATATTTCTTCAATTTTTTTTTTTTTAATTTTGTTGTGAACTAAAAAAATATATATGTATATATATAAAAATAAAAAGAAAATTCTAAAAAGAGGAGTTTGGGGGAGAGATGAAGAATGGCGCGTGGAGGAGGGAAAATTAGCTGGATTCCACCTGTGACAGCAACTGGCACGTGTCAATTAAGAAGGACAAACACTAACGCGACACGCGTCATTTGAGCGCGTGGAAAATGTGAACCAAATGCCAGATAAGCATCGTTGAATTATGCTTTGTGGCCATCGCGACATTGCTTATCTTCTTAGGATAATCATAAACTTATGGTACCAAACAAACTAATTAACATCACAATTATTGTTTATTTAATTCTAGATAAAGATTTGATATACTTTCTCAACTATATCATACTTCAATAGTTAAAGGTAAATAATATTGATTTTAATAGACCCTCCAAATATCATATACACATTTACATTACTAAATTAATATTTTATACTTTTAAATGCTAACATAGACATATTTTTATCGTAATTAGTAAATATATTATTCTCTCGAGGTTGAAGACTTAAATTTCCATATCTCCCCACTTGTTGTATCGAAATAAATCTACACTTTTACGTAAAAGGCAAGGCCTTTTAGTTTATGTTAGTGATGTTTGTTGAGATTTTATTTTAATATTTCATTGTTATTTTACTGTATAATAAAAATATTGATTATCACTTAAAGTCGATGGAAGTTTAGTTAAAAAAGTTTGATAGATGTGATAGAATAACTCATATTGTTCGGTTTAAATAAAATATATTTGCCTTAATTAGATCAAATATCCTTATATAACTATATTTTATTTTATCTTTATGCCGACACTCTATTCTCATTAAATTTAAATAATCTTTAACTTTTCATATGATAGGTTAAGAATTCACTACTAATTAGCTTTTATATGTATATAGAAATTTACTATCAAAGTCGTATGGATATGGATTCATAAGTTTGGCTGAAATTTTCAAGAATTAATTGGTTTACTTTAGTTCTCGAATTTAGAACAATTTTTTTTTTTGTTTGCAAACCAAATCCGACTATAAATAAGTATTCCTTTCACGTTTGTCATTTGTCGTTGCGTTCTTCAGTTCCACTTCAGGTCTCTCATTTGTTATTGAGCGCCTCACCATCTTTAGTTTTTTAAGCTGGCATCTTTAGTTTCATTCTCTCTAAGTCCTAAACCATAGTTGCCCATCGTATTTCTCATTCTCTTATAGTCGATTATCATGTTGCCATCCATCTCCAATCATTTGCTATACGTTGTAATATTAACATACACATATGAAATTGGGTGGATATCTTAATTCAATGTTCGGAAATAAATAAAATATATTTTACATATTAATAATTTACTTTTTCTCAAAACAAAAATTTGAATAGACGATCTAAACGAACCCAAACCTAAATATTTCATGGTTGGGTTGGGTTGGGTTGGATATGTTATTTAATAAAAGTTGTTAAAAAATTCACAACATAAATAATTGAATTATGTTTAAATGTCTTAAACCAACCCAATTCAACTCGTAAATACCCCTAATTGTTATTACGACCCTTATATTAGATTGTGGAATTAAAATTATAATCTATCTTCTATATTTTTAAAAATGTGTTAGGAGTTAAAAAGAAAAAAAAAAACAGTGAAATCTATTTTCTAATAATTTACTAGGATTGTTGCTTTAAAAATTTTGTCAAAGATTTTAAGAAAGTTACGAAAAATGTAAAATATTTATTTGAAGCAAGATATATAATTTTGCGAAATATGTAAGTTAACCTTGCTATTATATTAATCGAAGTCTAATGGAAGGTACAAATAGATTATATGAAAAGAAATAAAGATTCTTAAAAATAATTTGAAACTAAAAAAGTAATTTTTTTTTTTTTTTTTTAGAATTTGGCAAATAATTTAACCATTGTACTTTAGAGAAATGCAAATCAATATAAGAAATGATGAGGAAGTACACTTAATTTTTAAAAACAAAAACAAAAAACGAAATAATTACGGAGCCTAAGATTTGAATGGGCAAATACAAGTAATATTTGTATGTTTTTTTTAATATTAATTATTTTAACTTATTTACATTTATTTATTTTTCATAAAAAGTAATCTCACACACCATAATTTAAGGGTTTGTCTAGTTGGCAGATCAAATCCATGAGTTTATAAAATATATGTTTGGAAGACAATTTGATATCGTTTCTAAATATTGTTTTTGAATTTTGTAATCTAAATAGTACAAATATTGTTCATTATATATATATTTTGAATTTTGAATTCTAAAATGCAAAATTATATTAAATAAAGATTAAAAAAATATTTAGAAATACATTATGTCATATTATAAACTCAAAACTTTTTCTAAAATTAAAATATTTTGTTATGTAATGTACTATAAATTATATAATATTACAAAACAATAATTATGCAATTTTTTTAACATAAAAACATGTTCATAAATAAATTAATAATAGTTTAGTATCAAATAATATTTAATTAGGTAATTACAATTAGATTTATTGATTTATAAATATAGTATCAAATATATTTTAACACAATTGTTTAAATTAAAATCCAATAACTGAATCTCTTCTAAACACATATCGAAACAGGAAATATAATTTTATTTCCATTAAATCCCTTGTTTTCGAATTAATGTTTTTAGATTCTCTACCAAGTATGTCTTTGTAAGTCATCTATTTTGTTTATTCTTAAAATTACAATTTACTAAATTCTTCATATTGCTTTCTTTCCACTTCTTAAAATTTTGGCTAAATTATAGAAATGTCTTTGACTTTGTACACTTTGTATCAAAAACACCGTTGAACTTTCAAAAGTTTCAAAAATATTCTTAAACTTTAGAAAATAGTTGGAAAAATACTCTACCATTAGTCTTAGATGAAATACGTTAAAGTTTTGTTCAAAAAATACCCTTTAACTTTCAAAATTTTCAAGAATACCCTTAAACTTTAAAAAAAATTTAAAAATATCCTCACTGTTAGTAAGTATATGAACAAAAACCATTAATACCTTGTTTAAAAAATAAGTCTAAAATTTCAAAAAAAAAAAAATTAAAAATGCTCATACCATTAGCATAATGATCAATTTGTTTGAAGTTTTCTTGAGTTCAAAAAGAACTAATTTTAAAACAAATTATATAGATATCATTTTTTTTTTCAAATAGTTACTCTCATTTTTCTCCTATTTTTTGAATTCTTACACCAATTTTCTTAGCAACCAAATTAAAAACAAAGATTCTAAATTAAAACATAAGACCCGCCAAAATCTCACAAAATTTCAAATTCAAAATCTCCCATAAAACATACTTGACTATTAACACACACTGACTACCTAACCTACAACTTTGTTAAAACATGTTAAGTCTTAAAATCCATTGGTGCTTCTGTTATTCATTTTCTTCTTATTATAGTTCATATACTTTAACTAAAATGTATTTATTTATTTATTATTTCTTTTTTTTTTTTTGAGATAAACAAATGTCAAATAATTAACACAAAAAAAAAGGGAGCAAAAGGGTATTGAACAAGAGACGGGAGAAAAAATTAGGGTGAAAATAAATAAGTAATACGATATTAACGGTTTCTATTTATATAATATCAAGAATATTTTAACTTTCTTTTTTTGGTTTAAGGGTATTTTTGAAAAAGAACTTCAAGGGTATTTTATGACACAAAACACCAACAATTTCCATAAAAAATGTAAGAGTATTTTTTAACTCATTTTAGAAGTTTAAAGATACTTTGAAATTTTTGAAAGTTCAAGTGTATTTTTGACACAAAGTACAAAATTTAAAGGTAACTTGTATAATTTAGTCAAAACTTTTTAGCTTAAATTTAAAAATAGAAACAAAATATTTTGAAAGCTAGTTTTTTTTTTTTTTTTTTTTAAATTATTATTATCCATTTCTACTTTCTTTTAATTTCCCCATCTTAGTTTTTGAAAATATGCACATTCGGTTAATTTTTCATATTGCTTCTCCTCATTTTTCAGAGACATTCTTTGCAAGTGATATATTCTAATTTCTTAGTTTTTCCCCATGTTTACAAACTTTTAGATAATTAACAAAGGGTTCCATTTTATCATTTTTCCTTATAAAATATATAATAAATATGAAAATTTTAAGTGATATATTATAGTTTTAAATATTTATTATTATTATTAATAATAATAATTTGAAAACATTTTTAAAATTTTAAAGAACGAGGAACCAAAATAATTTCCGAATACTTCTGTTTTTCTTTTTTCAATAAAAGTTTAAGAACAAAAATACATGCAAATATTATTAAAAGTTTAAGAACAACCTTTAAAAAAATAAGGGATGAAATTGAGAAAAAGAAAAAAAAAAACCCATCATTTTTTACTTTCTTCCTAAATTATGTATTTAGCCAAAATAATTTATGAGAATTTCATTGCCTTACTAACTATTCTTATATTTGAAAGAACACATTTAATAGTCATACCATGCAATTGCTCAAATCCAAATAATATATCACTAAAAAAGAAAAAGAAAGAGATGAAGAAAGAGACAAGAGAGTGGCAAAATTTGAAGGATTGAAATGTGTTGTTGGAGGCTTTTTAATTTTGTGTGACATTAATTATTTATCATCAATAATTAGTATAGTTTTGTCTTATCATATAATAATAATAATACTACTACTAATAATAATGACTTTTAACCCTAAAAGATCCTCTCAAAAAAAAAAAAAAAAATGTAACGCCTTCTAACTAATCCAAAGTAAGCTCACATTGGTCTTGAAAACACATTTTTTTCTTTATTCATGAAAGTTTTGAAAACATATCTTATTATTCACATAATAATTTATCTTCTAATTATGATGTTCAAAATCCATAATGCAAACTAGGGCTCTTCAATTATAAGTTTTATATCTATAGTATCTATTTGTCATCTTTATTCAAGATTATATAATTATTAAAGTTAAAACATATAGCCTTAGTCCCAACAATTTACTTTATTTGTAGTTTGATATCTAAAATTAAAAAAAAAAAAATCAATCGCGGTTCAAATTTTAATAAGTTTATGGTTTTACCCGTTGGAACTTTTAATCATTAGAAAAAATTGCAATGCTCGAGTTTAGAAGTAGTATAGTATATGAATGAATCGAGATCACATTTGAATGAGAGGAATCTCGAGAATATGAAAACATGGTTAAAAAAAGTCAAAAAGAATTAGAAGTTACTATCTATACTAATAAGACTCACATTCTTTTTCAGTAACTCGAGCATATAAGAACTTCAAAGTTAATCGTGCTTAATTTTGAACAATTCTATTTTATATGACGTAGAAATTAGTAACTCACGTCGAAATTAATATAGCTAACCTGTCTATCATGTTGTAGCATTGACTTCCAAGTTAAAAGTTCTATTATCTAACTTTTTTTTTTTTTTTTTTTTTTTTTTTTTTTTTTTTTTTTTTTTTTTTTTTTTTTTTTTTTTTTTAAGAACTCACTTAACTCGAAACCATTTGCTTCTATACAGAAAATATGCCTATTTAAATAGAAATTTTTAAAATTTATAATCAATCAACTTAAACAATATTATAATTTATAATTTTCTTTTTATCTCGATAATTATTATTTTTTCATTGTAGTCATTAATTAAAATCAATCATCGATTTGATATTTATTTACGTTTTCTGATTTTTATTTTATATGAAATTTCCTTAATTAGTCGGTAGTCTTTTATAAATTACCTAAATTATATAAATTTTCTCAGCGACTCATTTTCCTTATTTTGTTTTTTTTCACACTTTTATGCACCCCTAGTTTAGAATTAACAATGAAAACCTACCATTCGAAAAATAATACTTCAATTAAATTACAAATTTAGTCCATCAAATTTAGTGACTGTTTTTGTTAGGAGCGATTTTAGACAAAAATGATAAATCTAATCAATAAGGAAAAAATGAAACCGAATGAAAACCAAGACAAGATCACGATGGGCCAAGTGAAGGGAGTTAGATCTGTGGACCCAACTCCCCATAGACCTCGATCTTGGAGACTAAGGAGCCCAACTTTTGCACAGGCACGCCCTTGGGCCCAAGAATCCCACATAGGATTGGATCAAGTCATCGATAACCAGATTCTAAAAGGGAAGAGGAGAAGAACTAGGTTAACCTCACCTCCTTTATAAATATATCATATAGTTCCATATGAGGCCATTTGAATCCTATTCAAACTCTTAAGCTTTCATTCTTTCCCTTTTAACTTAAGCATCAAAGTGTGTGTAATAAGCACACACAAGCACCACACCAGTGTGCATGTTTTCTCCTTTGCAAACCTCATTCTTCTCACCTTGAAATAAATTCAATTCATGGTTGTTGTCACATGAAATCAGGTGTCCCGTCTGAATTTTGGACATAACACTTTTATTAATCCTAAAATTTTAGAACATTTCAATTATGTATCTCTAAACTTTCAAACTTTTATTCATATTCTAGAGTAAAAAAAATAATTTTATATGAATAAAATTTAAAAGTCGAAGAACTTAATTAAAAATTAGGTCCATGGCTAAATAGATACCCCATCAAAATCTAAAGCATAATTTAACCAACACTTTATGACCTAATTAAAAAAAAGAAAAATAAATAAATTGAAATATTTGAAGGGGTTCATCTAAAATCTTCCCAACAACATGACAACAAAAACAGAAATTATTAGATAATTAACTTTAAGTAATACACAAGCTTCTTTTACTTTATTAAAAATAGCTTATAGATGTAAAAATCAATATTTTAGCTACTAAAACATCTTACCAAAGTTACATAATCCTCAAGCTTTAGTGACTTAATTCATTGCCATTTTTTTAATTTTAACCCAACTTTATTATTGACTCTTAAATTATTAACTGGTCAAATCATTTAGTTCTAAAACTTTTGACCAAAAAATAATAATAATAATAATAATAATAATAAATAAATAAATAAATAAAAGCCAAATGGCCCAACTTACTTTTAAAAACAAATGATTCAAATGATAAAGAGTGATAGAGACCAAAAGTTGTAAAATTTGGGGCAAAAAGGAAACTGTAGTGTTTGAATCTCAGTATGGAAAATCTTAGATAGGGCTTAGGCTGAAGGATTCTAACTTTTTTCCATTTAGTTAGAACTTAGAAGTTAAAAAAAGGTAAAATCTTTTTTGAAAAAGCAAAAAGAAAAATCAATAATTTCAAGAATTAGAAATAAATATTAACATGAATATTATTGACAAAATCAAATCTAAGTTCTAACTAAACATCATCAAAAAAAAAAAAAATAAGTTAACTAAATCAAATCTAACTTAGCTCGACAAGATATCATACAAAAATATCTACTCACTAAACTAAATCAAATATGACTAAATATCTCAATTAATAATATTCATATAATAGCTATTATTGTTATTCGACTACAAATTAAGATAAATGCTGAAACTCTAAATGTATTGACTAAAGTTGATAAATTGAATTTGGGTAGAGAATATATGTATAAAAAGGTATTTTATAGTCAAAAGCCCTTTCCTCATATTGGGGAAAATAAACCTAATGTCTAGCTGTCTAAACTCTTC
This sequence comes from Citrullus mucosospermus, assembly GCA_030954485.1. Taxonomy (NCBI): domain Eukaryota; kingdom Viridiplantae; phylum Streptophyta; class Magnoliopsida; order Cucurbitales; family Cucurbitaceae; genus Citrullus; species Citrullus mucosospermus. Next base: position 7,139,210 of record CM062063.1, on the reverse strand, counting down.
CACAAGATTTGAATTGAATGGATGATGCCCAAGTCACCAAATTGTTTTAGTTTTGACTTTAGGGTTTGGGGAACTCAATTAAAAATTTTGGGGGAAAAACCCACTAATATGATGTCAATGTCTACCCAAAGAAATATCTAAAACATTAAACAAAAAAGACCTAAAGAGGGAATTTGTGCAAATTAATTAGTACATTTGATAGACATTCTAGTAATTATAAATAATTAGTGTGGATATATTTACACAAGATTTTTTTTAGTACAGCTGGAGAAGAGGGATCTAACTTGTTGAGCTTAAGCTCACTTTAGCATATTGACATTAAAATTAATTAGTGTATAGATGTATTAGTGATTACGATTAGTTAATGTTTTGAGTAGTATATCAATGATTAAAGATAACAAAAATTATATCAATGATTACGATTAATTAGGTCATATTTGATAACCTTTAATTTTTAGGACACATTTTTTTTTTTTTTTTTATAAAAAATTTTGGTGGTTAGTTTTTGAAAATTAAGCTTATAAATACTCATTACACCTCTAAATTTTTTAGGACCCATTGTTATCTACTTTACTTTACCAATGTTTTCAAAAACCTAAGTGAACATTTGAAAACTAAACAAAATAGTTTTTAAAAACTTGTTTTTGTCTATAGAATTTGGCTAAGAATTCAACTTTTGTACTTAAGAAAAATTCAAATCATTATAAGAAATCGATAAGAAATATGCTTAATTTTCAAAGACCGAAAACAAAAAACAGAATGGTTACCTAATAGCGCCAATGTTTAGTTTTTGAAAATTAAGTTTGTTTTTTTTAATAATGAAAATTAACCTTATAAACACTACTTTCTATATATAAATTTTATGTTTTGTTATACACTTTTTACTAATATTCTAAAAAACCAAGCCTAGCTTTGAATTTTTTTTTTCTTTTTAAAAAAAGGTTCTTGTTTTTAAAATTTAACTATAAATTCTATTGTTTCTTTAACAAAAATGAAAATCATAATTGAAAAATAGGGAGAAAACAAGCATAAATTTTAAAGACAAAACTAAAAACAAAAATGTTACCAAAAGGGACTTTAATGTCAAGTAAAGACACTCACATTAGTAAGTGCATATTTTAGGATTGATTATAAAATGGCGAAAATAATTTATTAAGATTACTTTTTAATATGGCAAAAATGAGCTAAAATATTTACAAATATAATAAAATTTCAGTTTTAATGTTTAATTATACAATTTTAAATGCAATATAATATCATTAAAATTGATTTTGAATGTTTAAAACACGTTTAAAAAATTCAAAGTGACTTTGAAAAAAAAAAAAAAATTTTAATTATGAATCACTCTCAAACATGCCTTATATTTATAATATATTAACCCTTGCCAATCATATGTTATAACCATAGTCAAATGAAGTTGATCAAAGTTTTGACTCACATGATTCTCCTCTATATAGTTATAATTTTTAGTGATGATTTTTTACAAATATTTTTCAAACAATTTCAATATAAATTTTATTTTAAAATATTTAACGTCTTCAATTTTTATAGGGATTTGCTTCAAAATTTATAAACTAACCCAACAAGAAACATTATTTTCAAATAAATAAATAAAAAGCAACACCATGTGTTGGGCCCAAATGGTACAAATAAGCCCAAGACATCACATGTTGCCTTCACCCACGGTTTTGTTTTTGCAATTTTACAAAATATTTATTTTATTATTAAAATATTTATAATTTTAAACTATTTAAATTATTTTTTTTTTCTTTTTCAGTTTTTCAGTCTTCAATCATTTATAAGAATTTATTCCTAATAAATAAAATTTCGAGATTTTTTTTTAAAAGATGAAATTATAAATTTGAGGTAAGATTGCTTTGAATCTACAACAAAACTATTCTCGATATACTTTTTAAAAAAATATATTAAACAAAAATATTAATAATTCTATTTAAAAAAAGTAGAATTAGCCTGAGCATAAGTGGATAAAATACCATTACAATCCATCCTAGTGATGGTGGAAATTAAAAAAAAAAAAAAGTACAATAAAAAATTAGAAAATACAAATTTTTAGTACAACAGAAAAAACAAGTGAGGCCCAATATGTGATGGACTTCTTCCATTTTAGTTCCACTTATACCCTGCAGGAATAAGAAAGACAAAATAATAAATACAACATTGTAACATAAACCCTTCAACAACTTTTATTTATTTATTTATTTTTATTATTTTGGAGTAACAAAGAATTTGGGCCTACTTGATTGTGATAAAATAATAACTAAAGTCGTATTTGATGACAAATTTTTTTTTAAGTTATGCTTGTTTTATTAAATCTTATACCATGATATTCATCTCTTATCACTTAAGATTTGAGTTCTTGGTCAAATCTTAAAAATAAAGTGATTTTTTTTAATAAAAAAAAATTAGCTATTAAAATTTGGATTTGTTTTGAAAACCCTCTCTTAAAAAGTAGATAACAAAATAAAGAAAACAATATTTATACGCTTAATTTTCAAAAACCAAGAATTTAAAATTAAGGTCCTGTTTGGTAATTATTTAACTTTTAATTTTTTAGTTTTTAAAATTTTAAGCCTATAAACACTCATTTTATCTCTAGTTTTCTTGTTTTTTTAATTTACTTCTTACTAGTGTTTTTAAAAAACCAAGCCAAAATTTGAAAACTAAAAAAAGTTGTTTTAATATATATATATATATTTTTTTTAAATTTAGCTAAGAATTCAACTATTGTAATAAAAACAATCCAACTCATGGTAAGAAATTTAAAGGAAATAGAGTAATTATTTTTAAGAAAAGATAGCAAAAATGAAATAGTTATCAAACATAACCTAAATTAATGGTTATCAAACAATGCCTAGAAGAATACTATATTGAAGCTGTTTCACTAATCAATTATGTTTTAAAAATAGGAGAACTAAAATAAACAAAATGAGAACCTTAAAAGCTTTATTTGGTTAAACTTAAGAGCAAGAGGGAGTGTTAGGGAGGCTGCACTTGGCTGGCAAAGCAAGAGCAAGATCAGGATCAATCCCAAGTGAGGATAGCAACATTGAGTGCTTATATTTGCAAAAGCAATCAAAGTCTGCCTTGGAGAGGCTATCGCAACAGGCGGCCGGCGGTAGCTCGGTAGGGCACGGTTTCGTCACCCATGGTTTGCACGTCGTGAGACCGTCCTCATCGACACCGCACACGTCCATCGCCACCGATATTCCGGCTAGGCCAACCAATATCACCACCATCATCACCGCCACCTTTCGAGCCATCTCCATGAGTTGCTAGAAACTATGGTTTATTGTGTGTGTTTTTGTATTATGATATGAGAGTTAAAAAGTTTTGGTATGTGTTTGTTTATTTATATATGAGTTTAGAAAGAGAAAGGAGGAGAAAAAAGAGCCACAAGTTAAAGTTCCCGTGAATGGGATTTGGCAGAATGTGGTTGCTTGAGGGCATCCCATTATTTAATTTCATTTTTGTTTGTTATTGGTAGGTAGTTTAAATGACAGTTTGTTTTTTTTTTTTTTTTGAAAATATTGATAATTGAAATCTTTAGATGTCCGAAATTATAGATATTTGAAATGTTAATGTGTCGCATCTTTATATAACCATATTTGTTTTTTAGAAATATGTTTTACAAATGCCTAAAAATAATTGATAACCGTGTTTGTTTTGCAAGATTTGTACATGAAAATATCTTAAATTTACATAATTTTTCAATAATGTTCATATAATCATTCATAAATAAGCTTCAAAACATTAACAATGTGGATACTAAATTTACTTTGTAAACATCTCGAAGAATAAGAAATAAAACATTAATATATACTAAAAATACATAATCTAATTTGAAGAAATAAAAAATATTCAATCTAATTTGAAACAAATTTAAATAATAAATTTAATCTTTTAACTAAAAGAAATCAAATCTTCCTTCCATTGACAGGACAATTATATATATATGATCTAATTAGTAAATAGAAATAAAAATAGAAAATATAATTTGAAGAAAATTAAAATACACGACCTAATTTTTTCTTTAGAAATAAATACACAACCTATTTGAAGGAAAAAAAAAAAAATACCTAATCTAAATTGAAACAACTTGGATATATACAAAATGTAACCTTTTAACAAAAAGAAAAATCAAATATTTTATTTTCATTTCAGTGTTGGATTTTTTGTCAAAACAATTGTAGATTTTTTTTATTATTATTTTTTTATTTTTATGGTAGAACAAAATTATGAGAATAACTTATCCGACATTTTTTAAAAGTTAAAAAAAAAAATCGAAAGTTTGATAAAATGATAATCATACTGTAACAATAAGATCTAGATTCAAATCTCAACAAAGAGGACAAAAAAAACCACATAAACACGTTGTACATAAATACAATAGAGTTTTTTTTTTTTTTTTTTTTTTTTTTTACAATACATGGTGTGAGAGAATCGAACTTTTAACCTCAAGATTATCGAACATACTTGATACTAGCTAAGCTATGTTCATTTTAGCCTCTAAATTTTAGTCAAGGATATATATTTAACGGTTAAACTATGCTCAAATTGGCAAGTAGCATCCATCATTGCATCATGTCAATAGTTATTTTATTTTTTTAATTTTCTATAAAAAAAAAGATAAATAAAAAAGAAATGAAGTCAAAAGAGGAAAAACAAATGGAAATGGGTGGGCTAACCAAAGGCCCGTGAAGAGAAATTTGGCTGGACATGGATTCACGAGACTTACAAACAAAAATAAATCCATTTAGTCTAAACTCTTTCGGCTTTATTCTGTTCCCAAATTCAATTAATATTATTATCTTTAAACTTTCAAGTAGTGAAGGAATGGAAGATGATATCCAATACAAAACCTCCCACACTTACTATTCTTTTCCCTTTTTTTTTTTTTCTTTTAAATTAAGTAATTAATTTATTTATTTTTACACATGAGGTAAAAGATCGAATTTCTAACTTCGAAATTGATATTACAAAGTTTAATATCAGTTTAACTATTCTCGTGTTAGTTTAACATATGAGTGTTATGAAATCAACTAATTTGATCTAGCTCAATTGATCAAAATACTTGTATATGTTTTTTTAAGATTAGATGCGTTAGAATCTCTATTTATATCTCCCATTTATGGAAAGTGCTATAGAGAAAGTTTATAATTACAATTTTCTCCCCCTTCTCTTTTCAAACCACATGAATAAACCAAACATTAATGTGAAGATCTTGCTAAGTCCACAATATTTTGCCTATTCATAGGAAAATGTGTATTATCTTTCATAACTTATAGATAAATTATAAGTTTGGTATATGAATTTTAAAAAATTCGAAAAACTCTATTTGTTTCCATAAAAAAACATGATTTTAACTTTAATGAATGTTTTTATTTCTCTCCTTTTTATTTTTGTCACTGTTCATGTGTCAAGAAAAGACTAATTTGTTGTAATGTTTCTAAAATCTATTAGGTCTTACTTTAAAACGTGTATAATAGGTTTCTTAAACTTTGATTTAAAAATAAATTTGAAACTTTCAATTTTGTGTCTAATTGTTAAGACTTTAAAAATTAAATTGATGTCTTATCAATCAATTAATAATAATTTTTTTTTTCATATTTTAGTGGCTATTAGACGTTTGTAAAATTCATAATTTTTCTTTATTATAGAACAAACTCCAAAGACTTTAACAGATAAAAATTGAAAATTTAAAAATATATTAGACTAAGTTTAAGAACTAAACTTTCTTTATTATTATTATTATTATTATTATAATTTAGTTTACTTTTTTGAAGGAAGGAAAATAGTATTCACGTATATAATTTAAACAAAAGTCTTCTCTAAACCTTTTTTCTCTACAAAACAAAACAAAAGTTCATCACTCTAAAATAGTCACACAATTTCTGGAAATGATATCAATGAGATTCTTATAATTATAAATTTTTTTTTTTAAAAAAAAAATTACTCTTCCAACGTCTTGGACAAAAGAAACATCGTCCAATTCTTTTGCGTAAGACTTCGTTTCATGGATGAAAAAGAAAACTTCTGTAAGATCCTTAGAATCGCCAAATAAAAGGTTAACAACCTTCAAACAATCGATTCCACGATAACATGACATTGAGAGAGATAATGTTAAGAATGCCTTCACAAATGGCTATTACTTCAAGAACCTTAACTTCATAATATCTTTTGATGAACTTGAGACCAGCTAGACCTAGACAGACACGGCTCAGATGGTCTTGAAGCACCTAAATATAATAAATCAAAATAATATTTAAACATTAATTAATGTTTTTTTTTTTTTTTTTTGCTTCAAACTTTAGGCATTAACTATTAAATAGCTACCTAGTTAGTTGTCTCTAGAGTCTTAGCATGTGGCTCCCTCCAAACACATAAGTGGTTAATTATAGTAAATTGATACTAGATCTAATTCATTTGCCTTCAAATACAAGTCACATTATGCCCCTATAAAATTTTTGGTAAATAGACTAAAAAAGATTTAATGCAAAAGATCCAAAGTAGTTTTTATGCAATATTCCAAGACCAAAACAAAACATTTCAAAAGTAAAACTTGGATATATCGACAAGTTCAAATGTTTTCATCTCTTCTTTTGGTAATGGAAGAAACTAGTAGGAACTTGTTTTACAATTATTTCTTATTTATTGTTTTTAAAAGTACAAATTAAATATTATTTATGTTATTTATTTTAAAATATTTGTTATGCAATTTTAAGCTAAGAATGATATAGTAAGTTTTTATTTTAATGTGGAATCTAGAACCAGAAATAAAATATTTAATTTTTATTTTTGAAAATTTATTCACAATTTTGAAAAATGAGAGAAAATGAGAAACGAGAATGTTACCAAACGACATCTCTAAAATATAGTTGTTTTTAAATTTAATTAGGTCAAAATAGATAGTACAAAAGATCAGCTCGAGTGATGAAGCCCAAAACTTTTTTTTTTTTTTTTTTATACAAATACCAAGAACTATTTACGAAAGGAAAAAAAAAAAAAGACAAAACTATCCTATAATTCCCATACATCAATCTCCCCCTCTTAAAATTTGAGTTTAAACATGTTATAGTTAACAAATTACAAACTTAAAACCATTATTCTTTCAATTATTTAAAAATGCTTCAATGGACAGTGTTATTTTAGTTTGTTAAGACATTTCCCAAAGATTCATGAGAAAATACCAAAGATTGGTTTAAAAAAAAAGTAGACATCTCACTTTCCAATTCAAAAGTAATCATTTCTAGGCCCATGGGCCTGAGCCCACTTTGACCCAAATCTGGCAAATGTATCCAAGAGAGAATAAAAATTGGAGTGTATATTCAAGAAATTTAAAATTAAAATCAGCTTAGTTTATAAGTTGAATATATTTTCAAGTGTTTAATTTAAAAATAAGTCATTTTGAAAAAAATTAAAGGATTTGATAACCATTCAAAATAGATTTTGGAGTGTATTTTAAAGGTTGGTTAATTTTTTTTTTTTTTATCAAAAGAGTTTAATTAAAAATGAATTTTTTGAAAAACATTTTTTTCTTAAATCGATCCAAACGGGCCTTAAGTCAACCATAACATTGAAATAATGCCATATTAGCCGATTTTTCCTATTTGAATTTTGTTGAATTTCGTTAATCTTGATGCAATCTTTTTCTAAGTAAATCTAAGCTTATAAAAAGTCAATATAATCTACCGGCATTTAAAAGCGATTTTCAACTTAGAATAACTAGATAAGTCTTTAGTTCTTAAATATAAGGTAGATTAGTGTACTTGGTTTTTAGGACCTTTTGTTATTTACATGACAATTTGTGGGTCAACAATAAATGTATTGACAATTATCAATGCTCTATCGATGTGTCAAGAACGATCATAAACTAAATAAGTTACATCTTTCAAATATATAGGTGAGTGTGTTAAGTCTGTTATATGAAGATTAACGTTAAAATTTTGTGATGTGATTAACTACATGATAAGAAAACATTACGTTAATATTAGTTTAGTAATTAGTAAGCCGAAGGGGTCAGGAACTGACTTTGAATTCAAACACCCTTGAAGTTTCATACACTTTCATCTTTGCATTTGCAGTTACGTTAATTGAAAAAAATTCAAGTACATATTTTTTTTTTATACAACACATAGTATTTTCTCTTACATACCTTGTACTTGTGTGTGTCTATATATATATATTAAAATTTGACTTTGTTATATTTTCTTGAGTTGCATACTTAACTATCTCAAGGAAATAATATAATGAATTTTTTTGTATAGTTTCTATCAATTAATTAGATAACTTTTAGAATTAGTTTTAAGTCATGTCTTTTGTGTCCCATTAATTAATCATTTGGTCTATGAAGTTGATAGGTTTGTTATTTGATGTTTTTATTGGGATATTTTAGATACTAAATGCGAATTTATTATTTTAATATTACGTTTAGCCATTTTTATTATAATATTAAAATTCTTTTGCTATTTTTTTTTAAATGTACTATTTAGTTTTGTCATTTATTTTGTTCACCCAATGTATTATGTGGCAAATTGTAGAGAACATGTAAAATAGTGTGTTATAACATGTATTTAAATATCTTTTTTAGAGCTGAGCTTAGCTCAGCAGCTATTGGCATAACCTTCCATTCTAGAAGTAGAAGGTTTGAATTCTCCAACTCCTAATTGTTGTACTAAAAAAAATAGACAAAAACCTAGTTATATAGACAACATATATAAATAAATAGCACGTTACAGAAAAAAAATACTCATTTTTCAAAATATTACTTTGCTTTTAGAAACTTATGTTAAAATAGAAAAGTAGTTAATTTTAAATATGATCTTTTAGAGTGAGTTTGGTTTAAATTATGAGGTGTTTAATTTTGAAAATGAGTCATTTTGAAAAAATAAAAAAAATTGGAGTGTTTTACAATTATTCAAAATAGCTTTTGAAACACATGGTGTCAAATAGTTTTTATCAAAATAATTTAAACAAAATGACTTTTTTAAAATACATTTTTTCTCTAATCAATCCAAACCCTTAATCACTAAAGTTTTATACCTTTTCTTATTTTCTATTTTAATTCTTGAGTTTTAAATTTTTGAAGAAAAAAAAAATATTTATACCTCTAAACTTTAGGTTGTAATAATTAAAATTTTCAATCAATAACTGTATCAATTTAAATTATAAAATTTCGTAAATAAATTTAGATTTTTTTTTTCAAACAATAATTTAGATCTACACTAGTGATTTATTGACTAATTTTTATTTGATTTTATTTGAAATGAACTAAAAATCATATAAATAAAAGTAATTTTTTTTTATTTATTTACAATATGCATGCTAGAACTTGACTAATTGAACTATGCTAAAAAAAACAATCTTGTAATCTTATTTTAAGTCAAGAAAAATAAAAGAAGATAAGAAGATTAAAACATTATATTAATGAAAATTATTGTATTATCCCTTCTATTCACTATTTTCCTATAATAGTATGTAATCTTTAGATTTAAAGATGTGTTTAAAAGGAAATCCCAACAAAATCATTTAAATTAGTGTACTTATGAAATGTTAAGTTTTAATTGATAGAAATTGATTTTTTTTTCTTTTAATTTCTTACAAATATATATTCACTCCCATATTTTTGCTGTGAAGTTTTGAAATATTCAACTTTTATCTCCCTACAATCAATAAAGTAATTTGTTTGTCTCAAAAAGAGCTTCCATAAAAGCTCAAATTTAACCCTTTTGATGAAAACAAATGATTGTCCAATGTGACATTATGACTATTGAATAGTAGCAATAATCATGGTTTCAACAGCCTTACAACAAGATTTTTATTACAAGAAGTAAGAAGTAAGGGTTAATATAATATTTATATAATATATGACACACATGATATATTTCAATTTAAACAATGATTCAAAATATGTTGCAATAATATTTTGTAAATCATTAAAAAAAAATAGTTCTAGTTACCTTGAAGTTTAATTTCAACTCTTATTAATTAACATATGAAGATTTGTTTTAATATGTATAATTATCATTTTAATATATTATAATATACCCATTTTAATTTAACATAAAGAAAACAAATTTATCGTATGAAATGCCATATTTATCCTAAAAAAAAAACTCTTTTAATGTAATTTTTCATTTTAAATTATAATATCCAAATTTTGGATCACAATATTAAAAAAACAATTTTCAATAACTTGTTAAATCCACTTAACTTGAATTCAAAAACATAAAACAATAATTGAATTACAAATTTGGTCCCCATGATTTGGAGAAAAAATTTAGTTTTTATAGATTTAAAAAAATTAGAATTTAGCCACAATAGTCTCTATTGTAGGGACTATTATTTATGAGAATTTTATTAAACCAAATGTAATGTTCGGGTTTAAAAGAAGTATATGAATGAACCGATATCATATTCGAAAGAAAGTTATTATATGAAAGTATGGTTAAAAAAGACTTAAAATAATTGAAAGTTATTATATATATCAAAAATATGTATTTTCCTTTAAATTGCTTCATTTTGGAGCAATCCAATGTTAGGTGACCTCTTGGAGAAATTGTCGGGCCCATCAGGTACCTAATTCGAATTTGAAATCTTAGTTTGAATTCTAGGCTTGGGATGTTCACTATATAGACCAATTAAATTGTAACATTTTCTAAACTATAGAAACAAAAACAACAACCATTTTAACGAGAATTGGAATTTACATAGGAAAGATACCCTAAAACCCGAAAACAGAATAATAATAAATAAATAGAAGAAGGAGAAAAGTGACAAAGAAGAGGTAATATTGAATAAAAATCCCAAAGGAAAAGGACAAGCACACAATTTTAGGGTATAAAACAAGAGGGAGTAGATGCATGCTTAAGCTTAAGCTTTTAAAGGAATTGCAATTTAAGTAAAGGGGGCAGTGTTTTGATGTGAATGTGATGCAGCTTTTTTGTTTTTCCCCAAACTCTCCTAACTCTCTTGACCTATGGAAGGACCAAAACTAAATTAATTTATTTTTTAACCTATCTTTATATTATTATAATTATATTTATTAAATGAATGCCCTCTGCCAAAAAAACAGCACAAAACACCAGGTTCTCTAGGGCACTCATGTGGTGTGGTGTTCTTTTATTATTATTATTTTCTCTTTTTTTTTTTTTTTTTGATTAGGCCATAAAAAAAAAATTTGTTTAACAAAAATTCATGGGTTTATTATTATATTATATAGTCAGCTACTTAATAAAAGGCCAAGGTGAAAGATAATATAAAGTTTTAAAAAATACTATATCTTATGTCAATATTTTGGTTTATATACTTTTAATTGATTAATTTTTTTATTTATATATTTTCAATAAATCTTAAATTATTTTTTTTTAATTTTTATCGAATTTTGTTAAATGATAATAATAATTTTCGTGGAAAAAAGTCAATATAAAAATTTTCAAAATTTATAAGAAGAATACTACTAAATCAAGAAATAGGATGAAGATGAAGATGATGACAACTTCACAACTCCAATATCATCAATGTTTAGATAGTGCGAAGAATCAATATGAAGAATCATAGTCACAAATTGACATTCGACAAAGTGAAAGATCTAATGCTCGCAAATTGATCTTTAGACGAAGTGTAAGATCCAACGGTCACAGATGGCCTCTAAGGAAGCTTCTTGAACAATCTTGAAGATACTATTGTTTAACAAATTTCCATAACTTTGAAGGCTTAGATGTCTATTATATAAAGCTTTTAAGGTCACTTGTTTTTTAAATTTCTTCAACCATAATTTATAGGGTTCTTTTTAAATATAACAAAATGAGCTAACTTATTTATAAATATAGCATAATGTCATTATATATAAGTGATAGACATTAGATAAACTTCTATCATCTATCACGATCTATTAGTAAAAGACATTGATACATGTCTATTATTCGACACTAATAGACATAGACATTTTGCTATATTTAAAAATATTTTGATTAGTTTTACTAAATAAAATAATTACCCTAATTTATATTACTTTGATCTATGTACTTCCAACAAATCTTTTCGTGTATCTTACATTACCCTAATCTAATAGACAGTGTACCTTAGTTTTACATATATATTACCCTGATCTATCTACTTCCAACAAAGCTCAAATTTAATTATTGTTATTAGTTTGTTGTTAATCTTTTTTAAGAAAAAAATTAACATGTGTATTAACTTCTCATTATAAATATTTGAACATAACATTTACACAGTATCTTTTCTAACATAAAAATAATAATTATTTAACCAATTTTGATACTAATTAACTTTGGTAGGAATACATTTTATTTATTAGAATTACATGAGCCAAAGTTTTTGAAACTTATTGCAAGTACAAGAACTAAATTTGGATAATTAAAAGTATAAAAACTAAAATAAAATGGAAATTCAAAGTACATGAACCAAAATGGTATTTAACTATAGTATAATGATAGTGAAGATTATTGCTCTCTAACGATAGATGATAGGTTAATTAAAATGCCATTTTGGTCTCTAAGTTTAAAAGTGTTACAATTTTATTCTTAGAATTTAAGTTTTATTCCAATTTACTTCCTAGGTTTTAAGATTTATATTTTTAGCATCGATTTAAAATATCATTTTGGTCTCTAGGTTTATTTTAATGCTAATTTTTATTAATTAATTTTAAAAATTAAAATAATTTTTATTAATTAAGTTTCACTATTTTCATAACTATTAAAGTTAATTTTCAAAATTTCACTTCATAATTGTTTAAATTAATTAATAGACATTAACCCAAAAACTAAAGTGAATATTTAATGAAAATTGAATTAAAGTGTGAATTTTGAAACCTAGAAACCAAATTGAAACAAAAACTCAAATTTCATTGTTAAAATTGTAATATTTTAAAACATAGGGACTAAATTGAAATCAAACTCAAAACTTATGGACTAAACGTGTAATATTTTGAAACTTAAGGACTAAATGAAAATTAGATCAGAAATCTAGGGACCAAAAATATATTTTTTATCCTAAAATCTATGTGATGTCAAAGTTAATAGCATGGTAATAAATTTATGCCAAACATTTTCATCAATATTTTCACATTGTAATAAATTTGACATCTACTTAAATGGTGAATCGACATTTTCATTATATCATTGAAAATATTCATGAAGCATAACAAAAAAATAACAAAATATACCAATGTAAATAATAAACATGCTAACTCATTAAAAAAAAGGTAAAAAAATTTTATTTATTAATTTTTAAAGAAAATATCTATCCACGTTGATAATATTTAATTTCTATTGACATTGACATTTCAAACTTAATTGGCTAATTAATGAATGATACACTATTTTTAGTTGTCATGTTGAGCCAAAAATATGAATGTTTGTTCAATAGAAAGCCCAGATGGAGTCACCATTCAAAAATAAAGATTATATAGTTGAAATTTATTAAAATTTAATAATTGAATTTATAATATATATCATTAGAGAGCTGGCCCCCAAATCTTATAGAAGTAGAATTACATTTTTTGTTTCATTTTCTTGTGGAGTGAACCATACTTTTGTATGATAACTTATCATTAAAAATCAAATATCATTTCTAAGTTAGCATATCCCATTTGTATTTATGGTTTAAAGTCCACTTATTTCAACTATTTTTCATCATTGAACAAAAACCAATCATCTTTGTGAAGCTTATTGAAGAAACTTAGAGATATTTCAAAGGTTGGGTGAATGAGAGTAATGATAATAAGAATATTTTTAAAAGAATTAAATTATTGTTTATCTCGTAGTTAAAACTCTCTACAAATTAGAGTGGTTGAAATATTTACTAGTATAGTAGGATTGTCAACTTTAAAGTTGACTGTGTAACTTAATCTATTAGAAAAGTTGGATGGACATTTTTATTTTAGTTTAGAATAGACTACTCGAAAATATGTATCTTTAAGCATTTACCTTTGATATAAGACTTTTTAAATGCAATTTTTTTTTCAAGTAGAATTTCAATTTAAATATGAAATTGTGACCCAAAATTTTTTTTTAGATGTGTGTCTATATCGTGAGTTGCTAGAACAATTATTGTGATATTTGTATTTTTTTTTTTTTTTAGTTTAGAACATAAATATCTAAGAATCAACTCAACTAGTCTCGAAGTTTTGCCAACTTGATTATATATAACTCACATATATATTTTCAATTAAGAGTTCAAAAATTCAAATCTCTAATATTCCAACATTATAATTATTTAAATAAATAGTTTAAAAAGAGTAAGCCAAGATGGCTTCAACTTTTTCTTTAATTAGTATATGCATATGCATATACTCTCTATATATTATTATATTCTCTTGTTCCATTAAATACCAAACTTACTTTAAAGGTGTCATCAAGAAAGAAGTTAATAAAAGAAAAAGGACAAAAAAAATAAAAAAGTAAAGACAAAAATATGCTAATCAGTTATCTCATGAAGAGAATTTTGAAAAAAAATAATAGTTAAGAACAAATTTGGAAGGGATAATACAAAATTAAAGCCAAAAAGAGAGAGTATTAAGTCCACCCAATTATTGAGGGAGAGACTTTTTTACATCTACCAATCATTTGGTTGTAGATCAAACATAATTCAAATTAAAAATAATACTAATAACAATAAATAAAATAAAATAGTTATATAAATATTACCCAAGGAAAACTATAATTACAAGTGAATTAATATCTAAATCAACCATAGATTATGTAAATCAAGATCATTATCTAAAATATTTTTTGGTTGGATTACTATTATCATTGAGATAAAAAAAAATTTATTACATAATTTGTAATTACTTTTTGGCAATATTTCGTGAAATGGCTATATGAATTTGGTCCATAATTGTAATATTATTCGTAATGTATCTCAAAACTGCTATTTAAGTAACCGTTGCCAAAATTTTGAATGGAAATTGAAAACCAATACAAGTGCAACAATGATATACAATAGTGCGTTGGTATTTACATTTTAGTTTTCGTTTTAAGTTACAACTACACTGTTCCAAGTCTCCATTTCATCTAACATTTTAATGTATTTGTACTCCAACGTTAGTTTTAACTTTTGAAACATTTATGAAAGATTAATGGCATTTCTTCAAATAAATATTAAAAGATTAGAAGTATGTATTTATTTATTTAATTACTCTCACTTTTTTTTTTCTCTCTAAAATATTATATTATTTCAAAGGAAGTTATCCACTCGATTTGTTTTTTTTTAAAAAAAAATAATGGATTCCACTTTCAACTATTTATGGAATGGACTTTCATATGAGATATTATTAAAGTTTGTCGAAATAATGGAAAAGGGTTTAACAATTGTATTGATTGAATATAAAGATGTCTTTAACGATTCTTCCACAACAAGTTCAATTAATTCTAATTATAATTGTCATTAATTTATAATTATAGGTGATTTAGTAGAAAATTTTTAATTAATTTCTAAGAAAAATATTCAAAAGTATTGGTTAGATTACTTTTGCATTGTCAAATGATATTCTATTGACATGGATAATTGTTGTCTTTTTGTGTTTTAAAAAAAGGGTATCTTGGTCCATTAAGATTCCAATTGTATGAATATCTTTAGATACAATTTAATTAGAAGCTAAGAACTCGTGTTTTAAGTTTTTTAACTTCAACCAATATGTATTTGATAGAAATTTAGATTTTGTTATTTGAAAACTATTTTCAAATATTATATTATCTAACTATTTGAAAACAATATTTTTGTGGTTTTAATGTATTCAAATTTTAAATGGTATGTTTTAAAATGCTATAACAAGTAAATTCATTTTTATAAATTTTGAATTTATTGGAAACCTATTAGACACTAGATTGAAAGTTGAGAGATGTATTATATTGAAGTTTCAAAGTTTTGGGACCTATGAGTCACTTTCGAAAGTTTAGAGACTAAATAGACATGAAATTCAAAGTTTCATGGACTAAACTTGTAATTTAACTTATTAAATTCTACAAAAACATCTATTAATTTAGTGTCAGCTTAAATTTTGTCTTTAAATCTTTTGAAGTTTTAATTTTATCCTAAACTTTAAATATGTTTTTAGGACAACTCATTCTCTCTACTTTTTTTTTTTTTTGTTAAAATAGAGAGAGAAATGTGATATACCAATAACTTGTAAAATAGCGGTACTTGTGACATGAGGGGAAAATTTCAATTATACCATGAACTCTTTAGAATAAGTTTGAGTTATTATAATATCCTTGTCATTTTAAAATTTCTCATGGAAATGAAAACAAAAAACGATAACCCGTTTGGTAACTATTTCGTTTTTTGCTTTTGAAAATTAAGCCTATTTCTTCTCACTTCTTACCATGGTTTGTATTTTTCTTAAGTACAATTGTTGAATTCTTATCCAAATTCCAAAAATAAAAATAAGTTTTTAAAAGCTACTTTTTTTAATTTTCAAATTTTGGCTTGGTTTTTTAAACCATTAGTAAAAAATAGATGACAAATGAAGAAATTTGGAGGAGAAAATAGTGTTTGTAAATTTAATTTTAAAAAACAAAAACTTAATGATTATTAAACGAGTCTGATGTGACTAATTTAAAATTGGAGATTACACATAGTATACTTTGGAGGTGAGTTGTGAAAATTTTATTTCCCCAAAAACCTTTTGATAAAAAAAAAAAAAATGTGATTTGAATTTCTTCCTATGAGAAAATAGGAAAAAATTATTTCAAAAAAGAAAACAAAAGTACTATTAAGTTCACCCAATAATGGAGGGGAGACCCACTTTTACATCTACTATTATGAAAAGGAAATAAAAAATAAAAACATAACAACATAAAAAGACAAAAAAACAATCCATCGATTGGAGATCTAACATAATTAAAATTAAATATTATACTAATAATACCTTTAAAAAAATAGAACATACCATAATCAATGAGTACCACAATTACAAGACAATTAAGATCTTAATTAATTGATAAATCCAAAATTCAAGGTCGTAATCTAAAATAAATTTTTGTAGGATATCAATGATCGAAATAATTATTGTATCTACTCAACAAAAATTATAATTATTATATAATTTGTAATTACCTTTCTATACCACATTATATTTATACTTATTTTCAATAATTACATATATCAAATAATTTTAAAAAGGAAAGTTGATACATTTTTTCTTTATTTATTTTGTAATAACGGATAACAGTTCCAACTGTTTAGGACAGGGGACTTTCATCTAAGCTATTATGATTTTTTTTTTCTTTTTTTAATTTCGCTATTATGAAAGTTTATTGAAATAATGGAAAAGGATTTAGTGATTTTATTGATTGAATATAAAGATATCTTTAATTACTCTTCCACCACGATTTCATGTATGCTTTTGACATGAGAAATTGCTTCCTTTTATGTCAAAAAGTTGTTCTATTATTATATATTAAATACCATTTTTCAAAATTTAATTTTAATTTTTTTTTGTCTATTTTATAAATATCTTTGATCAAATGTTATTATAGATTGTTTTAAAAAAAGTTGTTATTATTTTGGGTTGTTTTTAAATATAGCCAAATGAGTTAAAAACTATTTACAAATATAGAAAAATTTCACTATTTATCCGCGATAGACCGTAATAGACAGTGAAATTTTTCTATATTTGTAAATAGTTTGATATTTTATTTATTTATAATAATTTTACTTTATTTTAGAGGATGTGGTTATTGAAAACGAATTTTTAATAATTAAAAAAAAAAAAAAAGAATATGTCAATTATAGCTCAACTAACTAATTTAAAAAATGTTATTATGAATTTTAAAATGATGTAAATGGTGAGAGAGGTATCCCACTAACTAAGTTACATGTCGTTGAAACAACTATTCTAATATGTTAACATGATCAAATTATTTCTCCAATTTAGTCATTCAAATTTTAAATTCATAATTTTAATGGATCAAAATTTATTCAAATTTTAAATTCATAATTTTAATGGATCAAAATTTATTAAACTTCATATTAAGTGCATACCATAAAATGAAAAGAAAATTTTACAATTTTTTCTTTTTTTGAAAGAGAAATACTTAAGTGTTGCCTAGGCTGCACTTATCTTTACGAAGATAGTTGTCCAATAAAAAATTGTCATGTGATAATTTTTTTTTGTATGTATAGAAAAGAGTAGCATGAAATTAAGTAAAAAAAAAAAAAAAAAAGAGTACATGCTAATCACTATTAAATTAGGCTCATCTTACCAAAAATTACTTTTTTTTTTTATAAAAAAAAAAGTACAAAAGCCATAGATTACACTATAATTATAATTAACTCTTATAATCTTAAAAATCAAATTTCAAAATTACATTAAAAGAAAAAAAAAAAAAGGCAAAGATGTTACCAACTTAGAATCTTATAAACTTTATTATCACTTAAGTGACTTAATTATCAAGTCACAACACAAAATCATTACATTTGAGAAACATAATTAAAAGATTAGGGACTAAATTGAAATTGTTTTAAACATTAGGGAGTTAAAAGAAAACATATATTTAGGTAGGGGAAAAAAAAATAGTTTGAAAGTTAGAAGTTGGAAATGCATATTTAGGTGTTAGAAGATGGGAAGTGGGAATAATAGAGTTGAATGTTAGGAGGGAGAAGATATATAGATAATGTACAAAAGTGCTTCAGAGAAACTGAACTGAGGGTCTGAGGGTCTGAGGGTCTGAGGGTTTAGGGTATGGTTATGGGCTGCTGCACACTGACACATACTCTCACAATGCCAACACTAATTTTGACTTGTGCACAAAGCCTCAGATTTGTCAGGGCACCCCCCACCATCCAATTTTTTACTTATTTTTATTTCATCTTCAATTTCTTTTTTTTTTTTATGTATTTAATGAATTTCACTTTTAGAGTTTATCACGCAGTTAATCATTTCAAATACGATTCTAATCACTTGAAATTAATTTAATATTTTTAAAATATAATTTTTATATCATTAAAAACTAATTTTAGAATAATTTTGAAAGCGGAATAGCAAAAATGGGAGGAAAGGGGAAATTAGTTGTAAAAACAGCACAAAGCACTAAGTGAGGTGGGGGAGAGTAGGGGGTATGCGTGTGGGGTTTGTAAAAGTACTTTTCAACACCCTCTGCCCTCACACTACTTCCATATCATCTGTAGTTTAAGCCTCACTCCATACAAATAAGTACTCTTTACTCTCTTTCTGTCATATATAATAAGGTTATAATAACATTTTCCTCCTACAACTTTAATAAACATTCATTCATTTAAAACCCTACTAATATAATTAATCTTAAGTAATAATAGGTGAAAATAGAGCCTCCAAAATAGAGGTGGGTTATAATATCCCACTCCAACCATTTAAAGTTAAACACCTCCCTATCATCTATTAATATTTTTACTATAAATTTTGAAGATATATTCACGTATTGATTTTTTTTTTTCTTGAGAATTATATTATTATTTAACTAATTTCATTAAAAATAAAAATTTTGAGAGATTAAGTATGTGTTTAGAATACATTTCAAGTGTTTAATTTTTAAAAAAAATAATAAGTTATTTTAGATTGGCAACCACTCAAAAAAGTTTTTGAAGTGTATTTGAAACAATCTTTATCAACAAAATTTAAATAAAAATGAGTTTTTTGAAAAATATATATTTTTTTTTTAAATCAATCCAAACATGCCGTCAATTTAAGATTTATTGAAAGTACAAAGACTTACATTAGATATTTGAAAGCACAATAACTAAAATTGAATAAATTTATGACCAACTTGGTATTTTAAGAAAAGAAAATGTTGTTGTCTTGGTTCATTGATAAATTAATCATAATGAGCCTGAATCACGAATATAGTCGGATTGTTTTTTTATTGCGTTTATTTAGAATTGTGAAACTGTCATATTTTACTGTTACCATTACTGTTTGACCCTAATGATAACAGTAATAGTAAATGTATAGGTAAAAATAACAATAAATGTGATAGATTCATAATTTTCATTTTGTTACAATAACAATATTTATAATAGTAACTATAATGGTAACGGTAAAATAATGAGTCTTACGTAATTTTCAATCATAATCAAATTGAGCACCCTCTTTTCCTCAATTATATTATGCATTTTGATTACAGATTTAGAGGCGGACTCTACAATTCATTATGATACGGAACACTAAATGAGTAAGAAACATAATAGCAAAAGCAATTAGGATCTAACACTTTTATTATATCAATTTTGAAAATTAAACATGCTTGTTCTAAAACTAAAAAACAAAAGTTTAAAACTTACCTGTTGTAGCTCAAAATTGAAACAATTTACTCCAAGATTTTGATCACAAATACTTCGTTGACCACCACAAGAGTCATCCTGGTCATCCTCTGGCCTTAGAATGGATTGTGAGATCCAAAAATCTAATGAATTTGGAGCAATTTTTTAAGAAAACAAGGTTTTGGAGAGTTGTAGATCAATTGAGGAGAATTTCAGCATAATCCACTCCAAATATTAACCCTTTTTTTCAAGTAAATCTTCCTCAATTTAAAGAAGAAGAGCATTGAGATCAAATTAGCCAACAATTGACACCAATTTGATGCTTAACATGGTGGATTAAGAGGTGGATGAAGGAGGGTTAAGGTTGTTTCTAAAAGCCCCCACCTCCTACTCCATGCATGCAAAAGTGGAAAAAAACCATACAAAATTCAATTTTTTTGAATTTCTCAAATTAAAAAAAAAATATATGAATTTTCAAACTTCCAATTTCTTTTCAAAATTAATTCTAATAATTAATTTTAAATAATATTAATTTAATATAAATTGATTAAATAATTAATTATATTAAATATTAAATTAATAATTTTTTCACTTATCCCTACAATTTTCAATCCGAAGAATCTCTATTCATTCAATTAATATTTAAATCACATTTAAATATTTCCAACTCTCCAAATTCGTTTAATTCATAATTAAAACAAATAAACCGTAAATCTTACTCCTTAAACGAATTTGAACGTT
The DNA here is from genome assembly GCA_030954485.1 of Citrullus mucosospermus. Lineage (NCBI taxonomy): Eukaryota > Viridiplantae > Streptophyta > Magnoliopsida > Cucurbitales > Cucurbitaceae > Citrullus > Citrullus mucosospermus. The sequence continues at coordinate 7,118,192 of CM062063.1, read as the reverse complement.
TTCAAATTCTCACATCACACTATTCTAAAGTTTAGTCTCTGAGCTAAAAAGGGGACCTAATGAACCTATAGATCATGAGCTCCAACGATCCGAAATTAATTGGGTTGAATTCTTTAACCTAGTTAATTAACATTCGTTAACTACCGGGACACTCCATTATAGACTAGTAGCTGCACTCTCCTCACTGTAGATATATTTCTGTCCACTTGATATAACCATGATTAGTAAGTCGATCATTCACAAGTTATTCCTAATTACAGCCGGGTCAAAAATTACCATTTTACCAATGTAATTACATCTTGTTTCTTAAGTTCCACTAATCCTCTAATGAACAATTGGTTTGTGGTCCAATTATCGAACCGAGTCCCCCTCAGGCCAATGAGAGGGTGAGGCCTCTTGTTCAAGACCCAGAGTCAATACTTAAGGGAACAACTTCTCTACTAACCTTAAAAAAGGTAGGAGTGAATTTCATCTTGCAGTACTATATCCCCAACTATCTACCTGGTCTTATCCCTAAAATGGTAGGCTTATTGAGTCGGCAAACTCGGGTCACTCTCATTCATGCAAATTAAAGGATAATTCCAAATAAACAGTTCATAGTTAGCTCAAGATTAAGATCTAGTTACCTAAATCATTGTGTTGAAATAATGAGTTTTAACAGTAAACAAAGTTATAAAGTAAAAGTGACTATTTCATGATCCAGTCTTATGCAAACTCAATGCATAGGAACCCCTACTCTCATGTCTATACACAAACGATATAGGATCATATCATTTGCATCAATATACAAAGTGAGTTGCATCCATAGTGTCCCTAAGATAAGGTACTCAGCCACATTCCTATACTATAAACCATTTTGGCTATTACCTAAACTTGATCCACTTTTATGTCTACACATAAAGTCTAAGTATTCCTACTATAGCTATAGGTTCTTAGTTTATTAAATTTAATAAGTGCATTTCATATATTTGATAACATTTTTACTGAGTAAACCTCGATAACATTTTATTGAAAATATATTCCAAAGTTTACAAATTACGAGTTTTAGGACATAAAACACAATAAACACAGATAAACAACAATAAATGTGATCATATTTGACCCACTTTTTCATATTTTCATTGATGAATTACGTTTAACCTAGGGTAAAACATGGCCTTAAAAGTTAAGATACTAAACTCCTTATCCAACCATCAAATTACTATAACATTGCCCTTAGATCTCAAGGTAGTATAGCATCAACAAACAAATACCAAAGAAAAAAAAAAGTGAAAAAATGAGAATCATAGCAATAAAAATAGAGAATATAGTATATACATTGTGTTTGTTTTCACTTTTCCCAAAAAAAAAAAAAAAAAAAAAAAAGGTAAAGGGATGATGCCCCATTTTTTCAAAAAAGCAACCCATCTGTGTGTCTCTCTCTCTCTTCCCCTACTCTTCTGTCCTTGTGTCTCCCTCCTCTTCCTAAAACCCCAAATCCCCAATTCTTCTTTCTCTCTAGTCTCTACCATTTCATTTTATAAATAACCCTAATACCCACCCCTCATTTCTTTCAATTTCAACTCCAAACACTCCCAATTCCTTCTCACTCCCATTCTCTCTTCAATTTACAAACCAACAAGCTTCTTCAATGGAGGTACATATCAACCCTAATTGCTCTTCTTCTTCTTCTTCTTCTTCTTGTTTTCATTTTAAAAACAGTTGATCGATCTTTATTATGGCTTGTGTTTCACAGGATTACTACTACCGAAGAAACTACATTCCCAGCTTCGGAAACTGGGAATGGAACGACCATCTCCCTTTCTCCCACTGCTTCGAATCTTCCAGAATCGCCGGTTTCCCTCACGACACCGATCTCTACGTCGCCGGCGATTTGTACCAAAACGACGTCGTTACCCCTGCCATGATCGTCGTTCCTCGCCCCAGGGTCGGTATCTCTTAACTCACTAAACAATTCTTTTTTTTTTTTTTAATTTTAAAATTTGGTTTAATATTATTTGTTTTTTTAGAAAAAAAAGAAAAGAAAGAAAAGAAAAGTGAGAATAATGAGTGGATTCACATGCTTCCTCTCCTAAGCATGCTCTCTGCTTTTTTATATATATACCTTTCAATGTGGAAAAGAAAGTAAAAACTACGTGATCGCCACGTGACATTGCATTAATAAATAGAGGGAAAACGAAAAAGGCTAAAAAAAGAAAAACATAAAAAGTAAATTAGTAGACTTTTGAATAATAAATAATTATGATATTGGTGCGGGTGATGCAGAGGAAGCGTGACAGGCAGGGGAAGCAAGGAAGGAAGGAAAATTGGATGAAGGAAACAGAGAGCCCTCCTAATGGAATCATGAATCATTACCCAAAGCCGATGCCTAAGCCAGTTGATGAAGATTTGTATAAAATCTCTCCTGATCTCCTTGCTGCCAAGACCAAAAAGGTCTTTTCACATTTCTTCTTTTTCTTCCTTTTTTTTAAATTTTTTTTTTTTTTTTTTTTTTTTTTTTTTTTTAATTTTAGATTCCACTTTATTACAATTTTACCTTAACCAACTTCACTTTTCCTACTACCCACTTGTATGACTATTTTAAAAAAAGCTTTCACTTTCAGAAATATGGTATTTCAGATTTGGATTGTGACATTAGTGAAGCTTATTTATTGCTTTCACAAATGTTAGTATAAATACAATACTCTAAACAAAATTGTAAGTTTGGATCTCATTACACATCAATTTCAATTTTATTATCTAATAGACAAGTAATTTTTTTTTTAAAAAAATTCAAGTTAAAGTTTAGAGAAAAAATAAATTTGACACTTGTAATTTAAACTTCTTATTACATTTTCTTAAAATCTTGGTTATAGTTTTGGAATATACTATAAAAAGTAGTAGACTTTTATTTAATAAGGGAAATCTATTAGTTTTCTTTTTCTATTTATATTTGTAGGTTGTAATTGATGAGATATAGAATTTATATTTATATATGGTTATGATATTTTTGCAGAAGAGAGGGCTGAGTTACATAACAAATTGCTTTGTGCCAACTTGTTTGATTTAAAGAAGAAGAAGAAGGAAGAGATGATGAAGCTCAAATTATGGGACAATGAATGTATATTTTTCTCATCAAAAACAGACAATGAGGCCAAATAGTACATATCTTTTGGGATGTTTGGTTATCAAATTCATATGATAATATTTATATATATTTTATCCAAAAAGAAAAAAAAAAATTATGACAGCAATGTTTCTCCCTAGCAAGAGGTGTTAATTTTAAATTTGTATTTTTGGGAATGTATTTTTAATTAAAAGGGGAGAACCATTTGTACAAGGTTCTCCTATTGGTTACTATGTTTATTTTCTCCTTTGGGTGTGTAATGAATATTCTAGATTGTATTATTACAAGTTCAAAGTGAATGACTACCTACCACCTTTATTGGGCCTTCGATTTTATTTCTCATTTTTAGATTGCATTTGGACCCATTCTTATTTATCTCTTATCCATTTTTAACTATTACATTGGATAAGGTGAATCGAACTATTAACCTTTAAATTAGTATCTGGGTTGAAGGATTGAAGTATTGAGTTTTAAAAAGATAAATATTGTATTATTCATAACTGTTCTGCTATTACATTAATCCTATCATTTGTAGATTTTAAGAGAAGAGTATAAACCCAATTTTTTTGTTTTTTCTTTTGGCAAAACCCAAATTTCCTTTTGCTAGGTATTGTGTGGCAAGCCAATACCAGAGAACTCGCGTCAATGTATTTTCTTTTATCTCAAATCTACACGCTAATTAACATTTCTTCGGTCGTCAAAAAAAAAAAAAAGAAAAAAAAAAGTTTTAGCATTTCTTTCCTCTTATTTAACTTTACAAAATCCTTAACAGTAGCATTCTTCATTTTTCTATATTTAATATTATTTTTATTTTAATATTAATTTGTCATTTACACAATGTTTACAACTAATCAATTAAAAATTAAAGATTTTAAAATAAAAATGCTAGAAAATTTTTCATGACCTAAAGAAAACGGTGGCTAGTGTGGAAGAAACATTACCTAAGAAATAAGTTTTTGACTTTTTTTTAACAATGCAGAGTAAGATGAATTTTGACCGAAAATTTGTCGAAGTTGTATTAATTTGGACCATATATTTTTAATTTCAATTACATAACTGATGCAATTTTCACCTTTGATTCAATGTTTACTAATTTACCTACTAATGTTAACAAAAAATAAAAATAAAAATTAAAAAAAAAATTTTAAAAATTCATAAGCTCATTATTTTCAATAAAATAAGTTTTGCACCAAAATATATTTGAATAATGCATAAGTTAACCATTTAAGGACATTCATAAAATTTATAAGTTTTTTTTTTTTTTTTTAAAATACAACTTTTTTTTTTAAATAGCTATTTATTTATTTATTTATTTATTTTAAAAAAGAAGTTATCAGTTTATCAATTTCTTATCTTATATATGTTTTATAATCCATTAATCGAATTAAAGCAAAGGTCTTTAACGATACTTGGAGTGGCAACTTATAAGAGGATTAAAATTGCACATTTAACATAAATTTAGAGTCAAAATTAATCATTTCCAAAAAGAAAAAAAGAAAAAAAATTTGAATTTTGTCTCCAATAACTCTAATATTTTAATTTTATGTCTAATACATCCACAACTTTTTTAAATTATCAAACAGGTCAGGAATTTATCGACACACAAAATAAAAAATTCATAAATTTAATAAACTTTTGAAAATTTAAAGATTTAGCACACATAAATTCAGGTATTTATCGTACATTTTTTAAAATTCAAAGATCAATTAAACGCATGTATGAAGTTGCAAAAACTATAGTTATAATTTAAGTTAAGCATGGAGCATATACCAAGTAATTATATTAATTTATAGTATAAGCATAAAAGACCAATTTACCCTCACATAGCAATAAATCTAAAACCATGGTACAAAATAAACTTAAAGATGCATGCATGAGAAGGGGGAAGAGGATTGAAAAGGACAAGTGAGGGGCAAAAAAGGGTTATTGTGAGTTATGAGATGGGAATATTTTGAGAGGATTAATAGAGTTATATGCACTCTTACTACTCTTTCTTCTTCAAATGGGAGAATCTCTCTCAAATTGGGACCAACCTATGTTTTGACTTTTCTTTGTTTTTTCATGTCTTTCTTCTTTTCCCATCATTACATTATACACATTATTCAATTCAATATAATGTACTTTAAATCTTATAAAACTTTCATCTATAACCATACATGTACTCAAACAAGCTTTTGAATCTAATAAAATCCCTTTTTTGGTATTTTAAATTCATACATAGTTGGACTCAAATATATTAACTTATCTATGCTCTACCTAGCTTCTTCTACTTTTTCATATTATGTGTGTATAATAGTATTTTTCTTTTATTTACAAAACACCAATAATATAGTTGATCTTATGTTCAATTATAAATTCGGTCTCTATTGTTCGAAAAAAAAGTTAGAATTTACTCTTTCTAGAATTTGATTAGGTTTGATAAAATTCTTATTAATAATCATTACTGTAGAGACTATTTATGAATGCTTTATTAAATCATAGAGACTATTTATGAGGTTTTATCAAACTATAGGAACAAATTTACAATTTAACCTTGATTATATATATATATATATATATATATATATATTTGGAGTCTATTGCGGTTTTTCCCCTTTTAACAAATGAATTACATGATAAAGAGAAAATTTACTGGATTGAATGTTTTCTTATGTATATTTTCAAATTAAACAATATAACACTTTTTTTAACAATTATATGTACTCTTGTTTTTTCTTCTTCTTCAATAGAGAATCTACCAACCCTTTCTTTCAAATTGAGACCAAAACCTATTTGTTGACTTTTTTTTCTCCTTCCTCTTGCTTTTATTGTCTTTCTTTCTTTTGTCATCATTACATTACAATCATGATGTATTTAGCTGACTTTTTAGTCTTATAAAATCTTTCACATAACAATAATGCACTCAACATAAACTTTTGAATCTTATAAAACCTTTTTTGGGAATTGAAATTGATACAAAAATAATATTAATTGGAACCCAATGAATTACATACCTCTATTATAAGTTCCTAAATGGAACTAGCTACTTTACATCTTATGTAGAACTTACTTTTTCATATTATATGTATATATGTCCTTTAAATGTCACAGCCATATTTTCAAAACAAACAATATAATTGAATTGTAAACTACCTATTTTGAGTTTGAGTAAGATTCTAGGTTATATACCATTGATGTAACGTTCTTGATTTAGGATTCAAAATATGAATTTGGCACACCCTGACATTCTTCTGTGATATGACAACATCATCTTTACTTGTTTTGAATTGCTTTTAAGAGTAAAAACTATTCTCCCAGACCAACACGAGTTCTTTATAACATGTTTTGTCCTCGCTTACATGCTTTCTTGGAACATTCTTAGGAGGTCACTCAACATAAAATTGCTCAAAGTCAAGTAGAAATTTCTAAGATTTAGCCCTCCTAAAAGAAAGGTGCACCTTATTGGTATAATTAGTAACTATCAATTTTTTTTAAGTATTTCTTGACCACACTTTCATATCTTTAGAATTTTTCTCATTCAAATGTAAACTCGGCTCATTTATGTATCCTTATTGAATTTGAGTTTTATAGTTAATTTAAATATAACTTAATGGGCTAAGACATTAAAGATTGAAAACTCACACATAACTAATGTATGATACTAAAAAAGAAAAAAATGGAATGCATAGCTAATATTTGCTAATATATATTTACTTAACAAGATAATTAGCTATATATATAACAATTTTAAGACTAATTAAGAGAGTTAAATAGTTATATATATTCACTCTTTTCTTGTTGTTGTTCTTCAATAAAGAATAAACGAAACCATTTGTTTCAAATTGGGGCCAACCTATACATTGACTTTCTTACTCTTCTTCCTTCTTTTTCATGTCTTTCTTCTCTTGCATCATTATGTTACACATTAATCATTGAATATTTTCACACAATCATGATGTACTTAACTCACTTTTTAATCTTATAAAAACTTTCACATAACAATAATGCACTCAACTAACTTTTTTGGAAATTTATGCAAAACATTTTTTCGGGATTTTAAATTCGTGCAAAAACGTGTTCTTTTGAACTTATTATATTCACACATCTCTATAATAAATTTCTAAATAGAACTACTTTACGTCCTACATAGAACGAACATACATTTTTTTATATTATATATATGTAATATAATCGACTTTTTTTTGAGCTTATATTTGGTTAATAATCAAACTTCATTACAATTTTGAATGGTTAGCTTAATTTTTAGAAATATTTGTAAATATAATATATTTAAAGATTTTGTGAGGAGTAAGAGTTATATATCCACTCTTTTTGTTCTTCATCCTTTAAGAAAGAATCTGCCAACCCTTAATTTCAAACTGGGGCCAACTAATATATCAACTTTTTCTAGTCTTTCTTGTTTTGCTATCATTACATTTCACATTAATCAATTCAATATAATATATATATATATATATATATATATATATATATATATATATATTTTTTTTTTTTCATAATCATGATGCACTTATAGGACTTTTTAATCTCAATAAAAACTTTCGCATAACAATGATGCACTATCAACACACTTTTTGAAATTTATTAAACATTTTTTTTGGGATTTTAAATTGATGCAAAATACTCTTTTTAGAACCTAGCGTATTTGGGACCTCTCTTTTTTTTTCTTTTTTTTTTTTTTTTTTAATAAATATTGTTGTTTTTTCAAAATAAAATTCAATTGAAATATTGCGTAGTTTCAAGACAATCTTATTTTATCTATATATAATATTTCAACAATAAGTTTCAAAATAACCTTTATCTTTTCTAATAAGTTTCAAAAACAACAATGTTGATTAAAGAATTCCTTTGCATATCTCTCTATTATAAGTTTTCTGCCTTACATATAGAGCCTATGTTTTCATATTATATATATATATATATATATATATATATATATATAATATAATTGACTTTTTTTTTCCTTAAAATACCTATTTATATTGTTATGAAATTTGTTTATATTGAGAAAAGAATTGATTTGAAAGACAAATAATTGAAACTACATGAAAATGAGAGAAGCTTATATTTATTAAAAAAATGTGGTCAGAATTTGAAAGTAAAGGAATTAATTTTTGTTTTTACTTATGTTGTAGAATTGGCATTGGCTTTTGTCATTTGGAGATTTTCAAAAACATATTAATTATTGTGATTTGTCTTTGGTGTGAGGGTCAATGCAGCTTCTCCTTTTGCATTTTTCCAAGTGACAATTCCAATCCTCTTTGTTTGTTTCCTTTTTCTCATTTGTCACTTTCTCTTATTCCTTTTGGGTTTCTTACAAACAGTATATTCTCCCCTTTTTCCACTCAGAATTTAGAGGAAAATGGTAAAGCAGTAAAAAAAATTTTAAATAATCCAAAAGAAAAAAGAAGTATGATTATGTTTTTTTTTTTTTTTTTAAAAAAAAATATATATTGGATATACGTTTGTGGATGATTTTATATTTGGCTTTCAGGTAGCTATTTACCAATAGTAATTTTGAAATAGGAGTTAAGTTTCAAAAACTAAAATTAAACAAAAAAAAAAAAGGAAGTTTATTTTTTAAAACAAGTGTAAGAATTAAATTACACACACAAAGAAAATAATAATGATGATGATGATAATAATGGGGGAAATTGCTTTCTATCCAAGTTTTTTTTTTTTTTTTTGTGTGATTTTAACTTTTTAACCTTTATATTTCATCTTGTTCAAATTAAACATTTATCATTAGTAGTAGGAAGATTACAACTCCAAATCAAAATCTCCACGATTTCTATAACACAATATGTTTGATTAAATTCCGAAAAATATGAAGGTGAAGCATAATGAAAAAGACCCTTGTTCTATTAGCATGCTCATCACATATTAGTTAATCACGTTTCACATCTTTTGTAGTACATTTCATATGGCTAAAAGTTAGATCGTTTAATACTTATCACATATTGAAGTATATGAAGTTGTTACAATTAGACCCTAAGTAATAAACAAAAGAATTGACTCTAAACTATAGGGCTGTTACATTTATATACTCAAACTAATACTTTGTTGCAATTAAATCCAACTGCTAAAGAGTTATATTATTATACTAAGATTGTTTTTAATATTACATCACAAATAGAAAATGAGAATTCAAACTTAAGATCTCGTAATAAAGTTAGCTAGAAACATTTTAACTACTAAATTAGGTGGAAATAGCTTAAATTGGCTATTATAGTAAGATTTGATCACTATCATTTTGTAACTCTACAGTGATAATTGTTCATATTAGAAATTTGAAAGTGTGATGGTGACCATTCATATAATTCAGGGTGTGGTTTTTTTCCTCACAATTTTCCATTTTGATTTATTTTATTTTATTTTTAAATCACACCTTTGCATTCCACTTTGGTCTTTGTTTGGATTTTCTTTTGGTTATTTGGGGGTCTTTGTTTGAATATTCCATTGTGTATCTGAAACCAATATATATGTAGACAAGTAAAAGGTTTATGACAGATATTGCCCCTTTACTAGTCATTTTGAGCACCAATCTTATGTTATGTCACCATTGTATTCCAAGATTTCACTTTCCTTCTTCCCCTTTTGTACAATTATATCCTATATTTGAACTTTCAATTTTAGTCATATATATAGTTGTTTGTTGTGACCACTGCTACTCTAAAAATGAATAGAGCACATTGTTGTGATCATAAATGATGATTTGACACTATGTGATATAAGAGAGTAATGTAGTTGACTTACTGTCTGAAGGTATATTGTAAGCTTCTCATTGTTTGTTAATTCTATTGATGTGTCACATTAATGTATTGAAAATTCAAAACAGAGATTAAATCTGCCCCATCATTGTATTGTTGAGACTAAATTTATAGTTTTAACCCATTTTATAAGTAAATTACCCAATAATTTCAACATATCTTTACATTAAAATGTGGGAGGGTTGAGAATTTTCTTTTCACTTGGTTGTCTTTCGTATAATTTTAATATTTCAAATTTACCCCTACTAATCATGGGTAGTATTTTATTTATTCAATCACCTTTATATATATATATATATATATATATATATATATATATAAATTGGATAGGATTTCAAAAATAACTTTTAAAACAGACTTTCACGAGTAAATGAATTAGAAAAAAAATACTTACTTTAGTAGAAATTTGGGAGAAAAATAATTTGACTTAGATGACATTGAAAATCAAGTAAAAACAGTCATAAATCACTAACTTAATGCTTAAATTGGTTCACTAATAAAAGTCTATAATTTAAATTGATAGCATCATTAATTTGAAATTTTAATTTATATTGTTGCAATTATTCTTACAATTTTTCTCCTTTTTCGGAAATATGGAAATTTATAAACTCTTTAAATGAATAGATTTTTTTTTAAAAATTTTTTTTTAAGAATATAATCGTTAACCAAAATGACCATTGTTTGAACCTAGAGAAATGAGTGCCATTGAATCAAGAGCCAAATTTGGTAAAATATCAAACACTCTTAAGTGGAACTATGACTGAATACTATGATTTTTAACACTACCAAAACAGATCATTTGTGTCATAAAAAACCTATAACCTTCCTTTTGCAATTAAGCATCCTCCCCATGTGATGTAATTGTAAACAGTTACATACAAATAAAGCAATGGGAAAGAAATTATATATACACAAATGATGTCCACTATGAAGCTTGCAAAGCTCTAACTCGAGCAGTCAGTTCCCGAACTTGACTCCTAAGACGTTCAGGATTGCAAAAGAAGTCAACGAAAACTCGACGTTGCAGCCCTACTTCCTGAGAATGATGTTTGACAATCTGCATGATAGAGTAGAATGTAAGTCAGACCTGTTGAGACTGTAGTGTAATCAAAGTGCAAGGATTGGAATGTTTAATTGACATTGTAGGGCTGCACCTCCATTTCACATTTTTCATAAAAGTGCTAACAGAAATTATTTGGCTAGAAGTTGACTAGTACAACGTCGAGTTCGAAAGCTGATCTTATACTTAGAGTTCAACAGCATTGCGCTATGTTTAGATTGGCAAAATCTGATCTTAAATTTGGTAAGAAGATTTAGGGTGTGTTTGGAATACTTTTTTAAGTGTTTAATTTAAAAAATAAGTCATTTTGAAAGAAATACAAGTGTTTGGCAACCACTCAAAATAGATTCTGAAAATCATTATTGTCTTTATTTTAAACCGTTCTTATCAAAAGTGCTTAAATGAAAATGAATTTTTGAAAAATATTTATTTTTTAAGTTAATCCAAATGGGCCTTACTTCTCCTACATTGTATACTTACTAATCCAAGGACCACCGAAACTTAGTTGCATTAACTCAAACTTCCAAAAGTCACTACTCAAGCTAGACACTAAGAGTTAGACCAAACACCATAGATTATTATTTTTTTGTTTTTGGGTAAAAATAAGTCAAAGATTATGAAAGAGAGAAGGAATTATTCTCAAAGATTACCTCATTCTTTTTACAGTGCTCCAAGGTAACTTCTTCAACTGCAGAAGATAGTTTGGCATTTATCTTTTCCATCTCATCCAGCTCTTTCATTAAGGCCTAGAAAAAATAAAATATCCAGAAATGAAGGACCATTGTGTAAAAATAAAAACACATCACAGATAGAATAGAAAGACAATCTAACCACAAAAGGTAACAAACTAACTAATGAAGGCATAATTAACAACAATATGACAGATTAAGTTAACTTAGACGACTGCAAAGACAAATCAAAGAATTGAGCCTCATATTTTAATGTTTTGAAAAAGAGAAAAAATTGTTATCTTATCTAGGTGTCCAATGATTCCAACCAGTTTCATAAAAGGATAACTAAAATATGCATTTGATAAGAGCAATCGCTGCAAGAAATTATTATGATGAAACGTATACCCGTGGCGTCAATATTGGTTGTGCAGTTGTAGAAGAGGCAAAGAGTAATTGCTGCAAACTTTGAATAAGAGAGCACCTACAATTAATTGTAGAAAGAACCGTGTATTAATAAATAAAAATATTAAATAATTAAAAAAATAAATAATAATAATAATAATAATAAAAACCACACGATTCAGCATGGTGGTCATCACCAATACGCAACACACAATCCAGACTGGTTGGTCATAAGATGAAGTTCATGAAATTTTAAAGATGGAAGTCAGAAGAATAGACCAGATTTTTTGATGTCTCAAGTCCATATTCTCTTGTACTGATCTTCTACTACAGTAGTGACACAATGAAAATCCATTTTTACCTCAACCAGCCTTGCATCCTAAAAATTTTATACGTGTCAAAAAAATATTTTTTTTTTTTTTTTTTTTTTTGAAAAATTGTTGCTTATTTGAAAATTCAGCCAATAAAGACAACAGCTCCACACCATATCTTGACCTTCATTTCAACAGCTTCTCCAATTGTTGAAGCCAGCAGAGCTTGAATTATATAGGAAAACAATCTCCAAACGCTAATGCTTGATTTCAAGTGTATAGATGGTCACCAACACTCTTCACCCTAAACAGTCTTCAATTAGTGACCAACCGTCTTGGTTGAGCCATCTTGCTGTATTCTTTATCAGAGGGCGGAGAAGATCTGGATAATTTATTTTGGAGCTGCTATTATGTGCGTACTGTTTGGAAGTTCTTTGAGATGTTTGGCTTTCAGTTAGCCCATCACATAGTTGTTAGTGATATAATCGAGAAGTTCCACCTCCATCCGCCTTTTAAGGGAAAAGGGAGATTTTTGTGGATGGCATTGTGTGTGCGATGTTATGATGTATTTGGAGAGAGAAACAATAGAATAAAATGATGGATTGAGAGGAGCCCTCTTGATGTGTGGTCCCTTGTGAATTTTAATGTTTCTCTCTAGGCATAGATAACATTATTTTTGTAATTATTCACTAGGTCTTATTTGGCTTGATTGGAGACTCTTCCCTTAGGGCCCTCCCTTTTATTGGCAACGGGTCATTTTTTTTGGTCCATCAGACTTCCACTGCTTCATTTGTATATTATTAAGTGCACAAAAAATCTAAAGGCGTGACAGATATATGGATTTGACACTCTTGTATAAAGGAATAAGATACTAACAGATCATTGATGCATCTGTTTCTGTCGCCTGGGAGGGAGTTCTCAAGATCAGATTGAAGGGTTCTCAAGTCTGAATGAAGACTAGATATCTGTTGAATAATGCCGGGAGCAGACACATATGTTGATACTCCAGCCTGGATATCTGTACAAGTCAATTTAGATTGTTAGCGCAAAGCAGACAGAATCTTCAATGATTGACATACAAAAAGGCACAAAAAGGCAAGTTATTTTATTGGTTACAATGTCCAAGTCCAAGTAAATCTTTCCTAGTCCTGACAATAAGCCTTGAGATAAACAATGTAGCATGAACATTCTAATTCCGACCATATGTCCTTGTCAGATGCTTACCAGTCTCATTGGGCCTCCAATGCCAGAATACCCTAAACCAGAAGGTCAAATCTTCTGTAATTGTTTTGACTTTAAATACAATACAATGTCCACATGTTTGAAAACCAATGGATATTTGAATAAAAATATCGGACCCCTTTTTTAAATATATAAATATTCGGATCAAGAATATACATTAATTATAAAAGATAGCAATGAACCAAATCTTACAAACTCATTGGAAAAACAAAAGAAAACAAAAAACAAAAATCTTTGAAACTCCTATGTGAAAAAGACCCATTGAAAGTTGAAAAAACAGCTCTCTATCAAATAATAACCGGCTTTTTAGTTTTCTCAGAAAAATATATTCTTCCTCTCCATGTTGCATGAAATAATAGCCAAAAAGCACAAATGAAGATTACTTTCTTCCTTTTATTTCCCTAAAAAATCAAGTTCTCATAGAAATTACTGATACTATGTAGCATAGTCCTGCTTATCCCAGAAGTCTGTCAAAGCTTTGTTTCATAAGTTGGCAAAAGACAATGAAATAAAAATTATCAATGCTTTCTAAATGACAGACAGAGAATCGTTCATTAATGAATTGTTTTCATTTAGAATTTTCGTCAGAAACCAGCATATCTATAAACTATCTTCAGTTTCCTATCGCATTCAGTTTTATTATAATGGTCACACATCAACATCAATTCTTGTTGGTGGTTCTGAAGATGGAGTTTGTTATTCAAACTTCAGGTCAAGACTCAATATGAGAGGAGGAATTCAGCTACAGTAATTTTGAAGATGCCGTTTCTGTTCTCCCTTTAGATGTTCCAGCTTATGGTTTCTGTAATTTAGTTGGGCTGTCTAAGGTTCTGAAGTGGTTGATCCTAAAGTTAGCATTAACGATTTCTGTTTGTTTTACCAATTTGTAGCATTCACGCTTTCCATTTGTTTTATCAATTTGAGATCTTCTGGTCAAGGCTCTGAGTGGAATAGTTCATTTTGTTGCTTGTTTGGGTTATATTTTTCCTTGTGTAAGTTGTTGCAATTATTTGTGTAATTTTTCATGTATTCCATGAACAATTATTCCCTCAAAAGATAAAATAAAATGGTTACGCATTAATGTCTGTCAAACGATGTCAAACCATATCTGTAGCATCTCGGACAGGAACTTCTTAATAAGCTTTCTATAAGGTGATGATTCGAATACCTATTTCTGAGAGGATTGCTGGGTGAGAGAGAAACCTTTACATTCCTTGTTCCCTCATCTTTACCACCTTTCGGGGAAAAAGAAAAAAAAAAAAAAAAGAAAAGATCAGTGGCCTTTGTCTTGCCTTCCTCTAATTGTTCTTCCTTGGCTCTGGGTTATCATCAAGCGCTGTCTAACCGGGAGGCTAGAGGTTGTCAGACTCCTCTCTACCATCTCTAACCAGGTTGCGCATTCGGGGAGAAGGGATTCTAGGTCTTGGTTTCCAAGGCCCTCAGCAGGCTTTTCCAATGGTTCTTTTTGCAGAGTCTTTGTGCCCCTTCACCCCCGCAGGGAACCCTTGCATTTTCCTCTCTTTGAAAGGTTAAAATTCCTAAGTAAATTTTTCCTTTTTTTTCCTTGTCCAGTTTTGCATGAGAGAGTCAATGCTCAAGAATCAAGATCGTATCTAGAGGCTTTCCTCCACAATGTTGCACCCTGAATGGTGTTTCGTTTGTAGGAGGAAAAGGCTCTTGACCATTTACTTTGGGACTATGTGTTTGTTACCTCCCTGTGGAACAGGTTATTTAAGACCTTTGGAATTGTGCTTGCTCGTAATAGTTGTTGTTCGATGTATTAGGTTTTTGGTTTCTTATAAAGATATAATAATAAATAAATAAATAATTCAAATATCTCATTCATGAATTTAATTCCTAAAAAGAGAGGACCAAAAAGCATAGGGGACCCATTTATTTAATTGGTAACTGTTTCCTTCTTTATTCAGAAACAAAATTTTCCAGTTCAAACAAGAAGATATAGAGTTTTATGCTTAATAGACCAGTATCGAATTTAAACTGTGGATATTCAAATGGAAGATTATCCTTACTTGAATGTATGCTTAATAGATCTCTGACACCATGCAGAAAACTATCGCGATCATCAACTGCACCTTGTTCTTGTACATCAGAAGCAGCTTGAATCAGTGCCAGGCAACGACCCTGTAGTGACATAAACAATAATCATGCAACACTCAAAATGGTAAACTACTAGCATGCGTTTCAGACTAGAGTTTGGTTAATTCATAAAGAAGCAGCCTATCAAATTAATTGATTAGCAGTAGAGCTAACATCAGGGGAAAATAATTGTTAATTAACTCAAAATTCAGATTTCTTCGTAATTATATTGTTTGCAATAAAAAATATGTAAACAGAAAAATTTAGTTGTATGATACAATTAGGGTGAAAGAGAGTATGTCATTATTGCAAAACAAATATTAAAAGATGAGGCCAATACCACTCGTCCTTTGGTGGCTGACAAATATGCTTGAAGTTCTGACTCGATAACTTTAAGCAATGAATATGCTCCAAGCATGTTTTTCTTTTCCACTTGACAAGCTATTTTCAGGAATTGATGCCTAGCAAGTTGATTGACCAGATGACTGATGAACTGAAAAAGGAAATTAATAGTGTCACCAATACAACACATTTTGAAAAAATGTGCGACTGTAACCACAGAAGCATAACCATTGGAGGTACAATGTGATATCAAATGAAACAAATTCTGCTTCAGGAATAACTAAGTTTCATCATTTAGTTTAATAACCACAGAAGCATCATTGGATTAGATTTTCCAAACGTCCATCCTTTAAGCAACACAAAGAAGTATCAATTTCTTTCACAAATCTCTCCAGACATGTCCCAAAAATTTAACATCTTGTTCAGAAAACAATCAGGAGGTACACTGAAATCTAGCTCTGGTTTTGGAAAAAAGAGTTTTGACTTAGAAATTGATAGTTTGATTTAGTCTAGATTGATGCTGTTGAATAGGTAGGTACAAAAATCAGATTATTTAGATCTTAAATAAACCTAGCTCCTTTTTGTGTCCATGTGGATAGAAAGAAATCAGAATATGTAACGAAACATAGAAACATATAGCAGATAATAAATCTGAGTTTTCCAATAAATAGCCTCAAGTTGGAATGCCTTCCACTTGTTGTACAGATTCTTTAGCGAGGGATCCCTCCTCTCCCCGCCTCTAGATTGTATTTCTACCTTTTGCTCCATTTCAATATATTCAGACACATACACAATAAAAGTAAATATTTAAAATTTAAAAATATATAAATAAATAACAACTCCAATCCAACCATACTAACAAAACTTAACTCACCAACAGACAGAAAATTTAACTAACATAAATCTGACCATCTAGTCATTGAGGCTAGTAAAAGAGTGTAAAGTGACTTAGAGGCAAAGTGTTTCAACCCCAATGTGGTCACCTATACATGCGAACTAGCGACAGTAGCCCAAACACATAAATATTTAAAAATAAAAAATAAAAATAAAAAGAAAAGAAACAAAATCAAAAATATATTTCAAACCCAACTAATAATCCAACGACACCTACTTCAGAATGTTTCAAGCCAACCATAAATTCATGAGGAAAAAAAAAATAGAGGCATCTAGACCTTGTAAGTTCTAAAGTTTCATCATTAGAATACATAATAGTAGATATTGAGCATTACCACTTTCTGTCTATCAATGTAGTACTCTTGACGCATGACCTTCAAATCATAATCTCCTAATTGATTTAATACGAAGCTACATTAGAATCATTGATGATGATAATGACGATGACCATAATAATAATCCAACATTTTTGAAAAAGAAAACCACAATAATGTTGTACCTTGCAAAATGTACGTGTCTTGCAATTGAGCCAATTCCCAACAGAGATCAGGAATAGTCTAAAGGAAAAAAGGAGTTCGTTAAGAATTTACACAATCAACATATACCCTTCTGCACCCATTATATAAGGCTGGAGGAAAAAGCCATTAACTGTACCGAGAAAAAAAAAACACTCGTATCATATGCTCTACCATAACTTTTGGAAAGGGTAGTTACTACACAATGAAATGAAATGTCCAATGAATAAACTGACGAGTCGAGATATGAGACTGGAAGCTATTGAGTAAATCTCAATTGCTCACCAAGTCACCAATGCTAATAAATATTAGTTTTTTTTATAAAGAAACAGAATGCTAATAAATATTAGTAGTACAAAGGATTCTCCGAGATGTACTCTGGGAGGTGGGTTGAGTTCGGACACCAAGGAAGAAATTAAAAAGAGTTCTATAGGAGTTTATTAGGCAAATACTGATAGATCATTGGTATATAAGAACTAGCTCTAGTAATGGAAGAGAAAAAGTCATGGTTTAACCACGATATTCTCAGATATTATCAGACTGAAGGTAAAGCTTCGTGAGGTAGACCCTAGAAACCCAAACATAATCAATCAAAAAGATCAACTACCTGAAAATATATTATCATTTATCAATGAAATGAAATTGTTTCTTCCAGAAAAACCATCTAAAAATAGATTCACATACAACAAAAAGAATAGCTATGATCTAAATTGCAACTAAAACTGCATGAGAGCAATTCAATAAATAAGCAGGAAAAACAGTCCGAGGACAGCAACAGCAAATAAAACTTGAGGCTTAATTCATGTACAAACCTCAGATAACAATTTCTCCTCTTTATCGTAGAGATTTGAAAGTTCCCCTACCAGTTCAGAATGCTTTCTCCTGTGAAAATAAGCATCATTTAGAAAACCCAGTAACTGTATCTAGCTTTCAATCTTCAAATCTCAAATCTGTCATCTGTTCAAGACATAAAATGTTTGACCACAGAGTTTTAGAATGCCTAAGTAATACATTTTCTTTACCACAAAAGACTAAAAACACAAATTTAACCTAAAATCTTTCCCAATCTAGTCTTCAAGAATAAGTTTACATAACAAACCACCATTAAATTTGAAAAACAGACCAATGTTCCTCATTCAAAATTTCAGCCATTCAGTACTACGTAGGAATAAATCCATAAAATCTTAATGATGTTATGGAATAAGATGCTCGGTAGAAGAACCTTTTAAAGGGTTGGAAGGTGTAGCATAAAACGCTTAAGATAACAGGATTTGGTGGAAGTTGTTGTGAAGGTCAAAGAACATTACAAGGGTATCTTACCAAAAGAGATTAAATTCAAAATGATGATGGTGTCTTAACAGTAGTTGTTTAGGTTGCGCCAGCCAACAGTGTTTTTTTTTTTTTTTTTCTTTTAGCACCTCACATTTGGGGTTTTGAACCTCCAACCTTAAGGAATGAGTACATGTCAGTTACTACTGAGCTATGTTCATTTTGACCGTCCTAGACAACCGTTGCTAGCACCTAGTAGGTAGGTAAGTATGTCCAGGTTCATAGTTCCTTTGCCAACCAAGGTTGTCAACAAAACTTTATGGAAGATTAGAGGTTTCAGCAAGCCACAACAAAAATGTGATGGATGGGACACATTTATAGAACAAATATGATAACCAGCAAGTTGTTTCAAATAGAGTTGTTTTTCATACTTTGCCAGGTAAACAATATGTTTTTCGGATTCTGGGATTACCTTGTCTTCCATGAATACTAGCTAGGTGGGTGTCATTTTTGTATCATCTTGCAAACATTTGATTCTTACCAGAAAATATAGTTTCAACATGCATCCTCAAAGTTACCGTTCGTTATGTTTTTACAGTTAAGATCCTCTCATGTCTCCACACCAAGGGAAAACATCACTAAATTAAGAATGATATCATCCTTCTTGTATGGGGAGTTCGGTGAAAATGGAATAAAGAATTTTGAAAATCAATGGTTTCAGACTTCTATGAAAGTTGAATGGTAGCTTTTGTCTATGAATTAACAATGATGAAAAAACGTTTTTTTTTTTGCATAAAATGGAAAAACTATGTAAATAGATTTTTTTCTTTTTCTTGTCCTTTTCTTCCTTTTTGGGCTATGGGTTTTGATTATCCGGGTGCTTTTTTAATATATATTTTGTACATTAAAACAAATAAATTAATGAAAATGTGATGCTATAGCATAGCACAAGCAAAAACTAGCAAATTGGCAAATGAACAAAAATATTTATAGTACATACAATCTTCTGAAGAGTTTTTCCAAAAAATAAAAATAAAATAACATAATTCTTTAAAAAAGTTTTTCAGAAGTACAACTACAAGCTCTAAGCTTTAATTTCTGAAGTGAAAATCCCCAAGCCAAAGAAATTATTTTATGAAACTCTAACCTTTAACTTTCAAAATAATGATATTATTTAACAAACATGCTTCGTTAAATAAGTTGGCTTTTTTTTGTGTTTTCCTTCCTCCTATCCAAATTTGGTATTGGACAGTTGAAACAAGCCTAAACAATCTTAAAGCATAATCAGATGCCCTTTGAAAACTACACCTGAGAGAATGAAGATCAAGATGAATATGGGCTTCATCTGACGTTACTTGCGACTTGAGAACCATTAGGATAGCTTGCTGCTTTGCGTTTTCAACTTGAGCTTCAACCCATTGTCTTTCACTTGTCCCAAAACTAAAATGCAAAGATGTGTCCAAATCATCATTGAAATAGTATAATCAACAAAAGAAAAAAAAATATTGATGCATTCAAAACCAAAGAACTAAAGAGAAACCACATGTAAAGAGAGAACCTCTAATTGGAACTCAATGAGTAAAAAAAGGGCCCTATGAAAGAGACATCAGCACAAAAGAGAAACAACCTATAGCCCCTCAATCATGATGGATTTCTTAGAATCTAATGCATAACAATTTTTCATAACAAATACTGAAACAGTAAATGCATGGTCCAGATGATGGACGTGGAAACTGTGCCAACAGTATATAAACATGCTTAGGCATCAGTGTCTTGTTATTTCCGAGGAAAGAGGAAGATAAGGATGAGGTTAGGTACTAACAATAAAAGTAGCAAATATCAAAACCGTTGGACAATCCTTTGAAGAAAACCATACCCAGCTTATGATAAAAGTTCAAAACATGTATGATTTAAAATGGACCATGTGTAAATCTTTTGGATCATGCTTAAAAATATTTCCACATTCCTGAGGCTAATGAACCACTAACTTTTCAACCCCAAGTAATCACTTAAAAATAAAGTATCAATTCAAGTAAGCAAGTAATGCACTTGGCTATAAGGATAAGAAATAAATACATTGAGCGTAGCCTTTGCAATTCAGATACACGTTGATGATGGGATGTCTCCAAATCTGCATGAAGAAGAACCAAGCAATTTAGAAATAAATGAAATCAATCACAAGTGCATTGTAACTCAAAGGACTCAGATCGCTCACCTTCCCCTCCATCTAAAAGATGGCCTTTTGCCAAAATGTTGGAAAAACCACAATTTTAATTAATTGGTTCAAATTTATAAAAGCTCATACAGAACAGAAATTTGAAGTACGAGGGAAATATCAATATGAATGAGTAAGGGATGATAACAGAACATAAATTACAGTGCTGTTTGCCGTCTCATAAGTTTTTTTTTTCTTCTTTCTTTTTTTTTTTTTTTTGGCTAAATCACCACCAAACCCAGTAGCTTAAACTAATGGGTTGGGGTAAATAATTATTTCACTGCTTTTGGACATTCCCCACTTGTGGGTTTGAAAATTTGTAGAAGATCCAATGAGTAGAAATCAATATTAATTGGGATAAAATGACAACATAAAGGCTTAAACATAGGACCTCTCGCTTAGATACTGTGTTTAATTACCACTAAACTCAAAAGATTAAGCTAATGGGTAATGGTATATTTAATTCTTTCAATGCTTTTTAACCTTCGTTTTTCTTTTTTTTTTTT
This sequence comes from Citrullus mucosospermus, assembly GCA_030954485.1. Classification (NCBI taxonomy): domain Eukaryota; kingdom Viridiplantae; phylum Streptophyta; class Magnoliopsida; order Cucurbitales; family Cucurbitaceae; genus Citrullus; species Citrullus mucosospermus. Next base: position 7,096,792 of record CM062063.1, on the reverse strand, counting down.
TTTTTTTTTTTTTTGGTGGGGTGGGGTGGGGGGGATTAAGAAAGAACAGTGAAAAGTGCAAAGGATAATATGCAATTACCACAAGGGTTACAAAAAGGAATTCCACTTTCTATGCATTACCCTTACTTGCTGCAATACTAGTTTTCCAGTTTGGTTATAAATTTGAGTGGTTAATCCTTTTGTTAGTTGCTCAGCTAGAGTTAGTCGACAGTCATTTATAAGGTGGTTCAACAACCTTTTAATGTACAAAGATTTATAGAACCACCCCCTCCAAAAAAAAGAGAGAGACTGCTTAAGACAAGAATTGCAAGGAGTGCCACCCCATGAAGAGAAAAAGGAAACAGTTGTAGATCACGATCTTCAACATAGTCATACCTACTGAACCTAAAGAAAAGTTTATACAACTAGAGGTAAAATAAGGCTCACAAGAAAGATACCTCTTACTAAGATATTTGACATGTCATCAAGACTCACCCATGAACATTTAGACTTGCCCTCCTCAGCAACTAGTCGATAAGGCCCCTAACCATTATTGCATGACAAAAACAATGAAAGTAAATTATAAGGTAGAAGTTTGGTGACACAAAAATCAAATGTCGAGCACATTAATTTGTACTTTCATCAATACCAATGAAATTAAATTTTTTCTTTAAAAAAAGATAATAAATATTAATAGACAATAAGAAAAAGAAAAGAAAAAAGATGTGGTTGTCCTATGGGGCCTTGAGAAAAATAATAGCATTTTTAAAGATTTTAAGAGATTGTGGGAAGAGGCTCGGTCTCTTGCTAGGTTTAAGGCTTCCATTTAGGCATTTTTGTCCAAGTATTTGGCTAACCCTTTTCATCTTGAATTGGAGCCATTTTTGTATAGCTGTTTGGTTCCTGTTATTTGGTTGTCTCTGTATGCCCTTTTATCTTCCATCTTTTACAATGAACCTTGGTTTTCCATTTAAAAAAGATATATTTATATACATATATATGTGTATATATATTGTCACAAATAGAATCAACTTATTCTTTCACCTTTGTCCTTAATAATTTTGTCAACCTTCATGGTAAAAGTAGTAGCATAGAATTACCACATGTCATGGAATATTACATAAGTGAAAGTTTATATTTTAAGAAAAACAGATAGTAATTTGATATTATTGTCCTAGTTACTTCTCAGAACGTGAAGGCTTCAAGCTTCTGTGTGCTCATGAAGGCATAAATTTCGTGTTCTTGTTCAAATCAGGCAAAAGGTTCAACGCTAAAAATTTGAGTCTTGCTTCAAGCCTCAAAAACCTTGTAATACGTGGGTAACTAATACTCCACATCAAAATTAATTAGAAAAGCTCTTCTGTCATTTCTTGGCTTGGGATTGGGAAAATCAGATTATCTTGTTTTTGCTCAATGAAAGTTCTATGTTTCCTATCAAAAAAATTGTCATCACATTTTGCCATAAGCGAAATCTTGATGGCCAAAAGTTCCTATTATACAATTTTGAAGTCAAAAGATCTAAAAATCAAATCTGCATACCGTGTCTAGTTGTTTAGAAAACCACTGATTTAGCTCCTTTATGCAGGATGAATCCCCAACCAAGTATGGATGGAAGTCGGAATAAGCCAAATAGATACCATCCTCTGCACAAGCAATCATATCCGTAACTTGCACAAGCAGGAATCAAAGGGAAAAAAGAAGGAAAAGAATTTGTTTAAAAATGAGTTAAAACTTAGATTATTATCTAAGGGATTGGTGTGTCAATGTGGTACAAAGTAAATGGGCATGCATAATACTCAAGCTTAGTAGTGATTAGAATCATTTGTTACAACACATAGAAGGATTCTTTTTTTTTTTTTTTTCTTTCCTTTTTTTTTTTGAGGCAAACACGTACAAGGATTGGATACACTTACAAGTCAGATGAAATAACACAATTAAACGTACCACTTCTGCAACAATACTACCCATTTCTAATAAAATAGAAAAGATGAATAATAACAGCAATTAGATAAAGCACTCTAAGAGAAGCCTCTAGAAGACATCAGATCCTGTAACTCCTTAGAAACTCTCTCCTCTCCTTTTAAACTATACAAGTAAATATGAGACAGATTCACCAAACTTTATCCTGTAGATGAACCTCTTCCAAAATAAACACCCATATTAACACTTTCTTTTCTTTTCTTATCTTTTCTTATCTTTTCTTTTATCTCTCTGCTTCTTCTTCTTCTTCTTTTTTTTTTTCAGTTGAACAACCATATTAACACTTTTCAAGCATTTAAATTTCCATAACAAAGAATGCTGATGACATTTTCCCGAGAGACAATGAGGTTATAAGAAGGGGAATTGCAAAATGTAGAGGTATCTTTCTAATTACACACACACATGACATATTTAATACAGAAAAATCAGAAGAATCAAAATATAAGCTTGAAACTAATTTAAAATAACTGACCAAGTCAACCTTAAAGTAGTAGAATAAAAATTGGTACAAGAACAACTAAAATAATACCATCGCCAGAATGATAATGAGCCAACTCTTGGGCTGTGGACGCAATCCTTCCAAGAACTGCATTCATCTAAATTACAAAACAAACAAAAAAGGAAAAAAAAAAAAAAAAAACATTTTAAGATGTCTTTGAACAAGATAATTCACCAAGTAGTTTCTCAAGAGGGAAGATTTACAATTACAACAATCTTTCCTCTGTGTGTGTGTGTTTGGTGGGTTGGGGGGGGGAGCAAAGACGTGAGTATAAAGATGGCATATAAAAAATTAAAACGCACACAAGACGAGGACCTATTAGACACAAAAATTATATCTGTAATTGTCCTGCTGCTGCTTGCTCAGAGGACTTATTAAGAAATCTCAAAATCAATTGGTGTTTCCCCAACCGGGCCTCAAAAGCTTTATTTCAGCTGCTGTGTGGGACTCCTTTCCAAGGATAGGCTAGATCTCTTCGGTGCAATGGAGCGATAGCCCTTATATGGAGATTGTGGTTTGAAAGAAACAAATGAATATTTCAAGAAGACATGAGTAGAGACACTCTTTCAAACTGGATAGAATCTCGCATCTTCTTGATCTTCTACTTCTAAAGCTTTTTGTAATTATGGCATGACACAAGTCTTTAGGAAATTATTAACTCTAATTCATCTCTATGGATGTCAATTAATAGGACTTGTTGTAATTATCAGCTTGGTTTTATTCTGTGGATTGGGTCCCTTTTTTGTTATTGGGTTTTGGGATTTTTTGGTCGTGGGGTTTTCTTTATGCCCTTGTAAATCCTTTCATCTTTCTCAAGCCAAAATTTCAAAGACAAAATTAAGTTTTCAAAAACCACTTTTTTAGTTTTAAATTTGGTTAGGTTTTCAAACATTTTCAGGAAAAGGATAATAAAGGATGAAGACTATAAGTTTAATCTTAAAAAACAGAAGACGAAAAAAAAAAAATGATTGTCAAACAAGACCTAAATTGATACTCATCAAGCATAGCATAATACATCCTCAAGGAGCAAAAGCAACTTCAAAAGCCTTTCAAAAATCTAACTCAAAACAACCTGGCAACCCATCACAACAGTAGGGTGTGAATATAAGGTTCAAGATATCCTCGCAGTTTTCATTTTATTCTCAATGGAAGTCGTTATTTTCATCCAAAAAAAAAAAACAAGTTATCTGGCTTGTGGTTGAAAGACAAAGTTAAAGTCCTTCGAGCAAATGCTTATAGAGCCACCCTTTGGCTTCTTTGGAAGGAAAGAAACCGTAGAACATTCTCATATATGTTTACAACTTCTGAAACCTTTTGAGAAAATACAAAGTTTATGGCCTCAACTTAGAGTGCCCTACACAATTACACAATTCTTTTTGTAATTCAACCTTTCCTTCCAATATAGACTGGAGGCCTTCTGTTTCCGATACTCCTTATTAGGCTTAGGCACCGTCATTCTTATGGCCTTTAGGTTGTTCTTTCCTCTTTTGTTGAACATATTGACTAAGCTTCTCATTAAAAAAAAAATAAAAGAAAAAGAAAAATGCAACACTACAAACAAATGGTCAAAGAAGCTGATCTCTAATGAAAACTGCACACTCAAGATAGAACTTCTTTAAAAATAAGAACATAAAATAGTGGTTAAACAGATGGTTAAACAACACATGTTAAACAGAGAAATAAGAAGAAGTAATAAAATATTCACCCCATTGTTTATATACCTCTAAATTCCTTGCAGAGATGCTATCATCTATACTTGTTAATTGTCCATTTACACTAGAAGTTGCAGCAACCCGCGCCCGTCTCCCTTGGGTCAAAGTAGAAGCTTGGCTTGTAAGCATATCATATTGCGACTGGAGATGTCTAAGTTGTCTTTGTAACTCTAATGCTTCAGATTTAAGTGCAAGAGTTGCTTCTCTACCAATGTTGGAACAAGATTGTAGATTGCATAAGAGTCAGCAATACAAATCAAACATAAGAGCTAACATTAAAGAATGTACACAATATGGTACCTTATCTCCTTCAACCCTTCTTCGCCTCCAAAAAGAGCGTCTTGGTTATCTCGTCTAGACGAAAAAGCCGAAATGCTATCATAAGCCGAATCCAAATCCTCCCCCTGTTCGACATACCCAACAGTTAAAACCCCACAATTCTTCTATCAAAACGAAACCATACTGAAAATTCTAAAGAATTTCACCTCCAAAAGCTTTCCCTCTTCAAGGAATTGCCCGTACCTAGATATCAAACGTCAAAATGACACTCGCCGATGAGTAAAATTCAAGCCCATCACAAACATTCACAAATGAACCAAAAAAAAAAAAAAAAAAAAGAGAGAGAGAGAGAGAGAGAGAACAAAGAGAGAAAGGAAAAAAACGAAAATGGAGAAGAAGAAGTTACTGGGAAAGCTCGGAATGGGAGAGGACATTGGAGGGACGAAGGCTAGAGCAGATCCAATCGAGAATGGAGCGAGCATCGTCGTATTGAAATGGCCATTCGAAACTGTCAGGGTCCAATGCTTGTGTTCCTTCATACCCCAATTCGCCCAACAAACCGCACAGCCTCGCGCCACTCATCTGCTGGTTTGTGGGTATCGACAATTTATCCTCCTCGATCGATCTTACAGCGAAATTTTGAAGTCTGCCGCCCTTTTACGATCAGTGGTTTGAATGTCTTCCAAAGAAATGTGGCAATTTTTCGAAAAGTGCTGCCATTTTATCTTTCATGGCAATGTGGGGATTTTTTCACGAAGATTCCAAATTACTTTGCTGAAGCTAAAAACACTTATCAAAATGAACATGACCAACCAACCAACACAACTCGTACTTTCGATTTCGAGGAACAAATTTGATTTAGTGTATATAAATTTCAAATTTTTTAAACATGAGTCCGGGTGGATCACCCAAAAATAGGAGAAGAAATGAAAGTTACTCCACCTTTTAAATTTGATATTTTTTTTACTTTTTGTTGATATCACATCTAAAGTAAAATTATAAAATGAAACTTCATGGACGCAGATTAGTCTTTTATTCTATTCGCTCTCTTCACTCTGTCAACTTTTTTACTTTTTTTTTCTGTCAATTGCATTCGCTCTCCCGCACTCTTGCACTCTCGTTGTTCCGCACTTTCGCTCAGTATCATTCTGCATCACAAACTAAAACGAGAAAGAAGAAGAAATCGACCGAAGTTACTTGTGTGGACTCACCGAAGAAGAAGAAGGAGGAAAAAAAAAGCACTTTATCGAAGTTGTTCAAAGAAGAAGAAGGAGAAAAAGAGGAAAAAAAACACGGAAGATGAAAAAAGAGATTAAAAATAAAAAAGTGAGAATAATTTTGTAAACTTGCTTGAAAATAATGTAAGCAAGAGGTCAAATATCTTAAGTCTTAAAAAGTGAGGAAAAACTCATTTTAAGCTTAAAAAATAGGTGTTTTAATCAATTATCTCCATTTAAAATTAATTTAATATTTATTTTTACAATTTTAAATCTAATTTTCATTTTATCAAAATTTGGTTTAAATGATTTCATAATAATTTTTTAGAATCACTCACAAACGTGCTCTCAATCACCCCAACAATATTGTCAATGAAAAAAAAGTTTAAAATACATGAAATTAAATTTGGATTTTTGTATGGATCCGCTAATAATTTTTGGAAGAGTGAAACTTGGTCGACTTTTTGACAAGGTAGAATATAGAAAAAATTTAGTGTTCTTATTATTGTTGGAGACGAAATACATAGAAATAATCTAGAGGAAGAAGACAAGTTTTAGTGAGAGAGATAGAACCAGAGTTGAGAGAGCAAGACGAAATATAAATATTTTTTTACAAAAAAAAAGTTTGAAAAGTGTTATAAAGCATTGTTCTGAAAAATAATTAAGTCAAGTAACATTTTTGTCCAACTTTGTAGTTCAAGCCATCAAATTACACGGTCCAGTGGTAGATTAAATTATAAATTTAATTTCTAAACTTTTAAAATTGTGTTTATTCGGTCTCTAAAAACCCTTAAACTTTCAATGTGTCAATAGATCCCAAAATTTTAAAAAACATATAGTAGATTCTTAAATTTCCAATTGTGTGTTTAGTAAATTTCTAAACTTTTCTAATTTGCATTATATAGGTCCTTAACATATTCAATTTTTTTAAAATTTCACGTATCTACCAACACATAAAACTGAAATTATAAAGTTCTATTAGACCTAACATTCTTTATTTTATATTTAACAAATCAATTATCAATTACTTAAAATACAGAATATATGTAACACCTATTAGATGTAAAATTGAAAGTTCACAAACCTGTTAGATTCTTTCAAAAGTTTAGAAACTAGATAGACAGAAATCTAAAAATTTGCAATTAAACTCGTAATTTAACCTAAATTATACAAAATATACTCTAAAAGGTACATGTATGAAAATTTGAACCTTCAATCTAAAAAAGTGAGTAAATGTCAATTATTACTTAGCTATGCACACATTTTTACTTTTAAATTCAACTATTATTTTTTAAAAAAAATATACTTAATGTATGAAAGGACATATTAAATACATAATTGAAAGTTTAAGAATCTATCAAACACAAGATTTGAAGCTTATGGACTTTGAAGGTTAGAGACTAAGACAAACCTGAAAATTCATGTATTAAACTTGTAATTACTAAAATTATACAAACTATATTCTAGAAGTTTCCTTTCTATTTAGCACAAGTATGAAGATTTAAACTTTCGATCTCTAGTAAAATTATATAGACGATGAAAGTTGTTGTCATAGCAATTCTTTTCTCTAGTACAACAATTGCAGACACGGGATCAAACAATTATCACTAAGTTAAGCTCTTTTTGGCTTTAATTACCTTGTGGTGTTGGAACAAACAGTCTCTAAGTGCACGTATACACTATCAACAAGTAATATAAATGGATAGAGTTCAAATACCGAATCTCAAGAAAATAGAGTACTATAATTTTGTTTTACAAATAAAGACCTCCCCAAAGACAAAGGTAATTGAGAAAAATGATTCGGTTTGGTTGTGTGCTTTGACGAGACAAAAATAAAAGTAAAGTCCTGAAAATAAAAGAAAACACTAGGGGAAAGAAATGATTTGAAAATATAAGAACAGAAAAGAGGGATTCAAATCATTTCAACCTCCAGGGAAATTTGGACTCACAATGCGCTGCAAAGTATTTGCTAATTAATTACACAGATATATTTCTATGGGTAATTTAAAACTTAAATAAATTAACATGCAATTCTAGTGAATCTATAGACATTACACTATTTATAGGGGACAAACAAAATCTTATGTCTAAGTTATTCTCTTATATTACTTTTAGGACAACCATATGTTACCTAACTCTTTCAATATTAGACTCAACATGGTACGCTAACCTAAGTGATCGAGCTAGTTTAACAATAAACAATAAAATCAATAAAAGCAAATGACTACTAAATGTTCGAATAAAAATTTGAATTCCAAGAAAATGTTTAGCATGAAGAGCACAAGGTAAAAAGAATGAAAAACTCATATTAATATGAACTTGAACAAATACAAAAGTTGTTCCAAGATTAAAAAAATAAAAAAAAATAAAAAAAAAAAATAAAAAAGTCCTAAGAATAAGAAAACAAATAGGATGAATAAAAATAAATAAAAAAATCTCCAAGTTGCTCCCTTAGTCTTGATCAATCTTGAAACTTACAAGATAAACAAAGTTATTGCACTTGCTGGGCGTGCAAACGGTAGAGAGGAGAGCAATGATTTTAAGAACGTGAAATTTGTTCTTCGAATGAAAAACCAAACAATAACTATGGATTGAGTGAGCAGTAGTACCGTTGACTAAGCTGGAGGATCTTTGAGGAAGTAGCCAGTGGCGATGGTATTCAAAATTGATGACTATAACAAAACAGGGGGGGAAAAAAAAAAAAAAAAAAAAAAAAAAAAACTTTCTATCATGAAAACCCTACGAAGGAAAGAATTGTTAGAGACTAGAGAGAGGAGAATTCTTCTGTTTTCTAACAGGTAATGTAATGAAAATAAACTTAAACAGCCCTGAAAACAGATAAAAAGACAAACAAGTGACTTCACTTACCTTATATAGCTGCTTTCCAGTGGAAAACTAAAAAACTTTGAGATTGTTTGAAATAATTTGTTAGTGCTTAAAAGATTGCTTTTAAACACTAAGAAAGTCATTCCAAACAATATTCATTGTGATTTCTTGAAACTGGACTTGATGTTGGCGAACCACCACTAGACAACAGAGTATTCAACCCTTTGAAACGGACCCCTCTTTTGATTTCTTATGAGAACTTCTGTGAGGCTGGGAAAACGTAATGTGATACAATTTCTTAACATGCTATTGAATGACGATCCAATTTCAGGATTTCTAGTTCAGCAGCAGGAGGATTCATTTGGTTTGGCTTCATTTACACATTCTGCCCGCCTGTATAATGACATCATACGCATTGCATAAGGCAAGGACACCAATATTTTCATTGCCAGACCACTTAACGCTCTGAAAGAATCACCACAGATATTCTGAAGATGAGAAATTATCCAGAGCGACTAGTAGGAGACATGAAGATTTTTTAATCTACCTCCAATGGTTATTACGAGGTAGTCACATTGTGTCGGCCTCATTAAATAATCTTTCCTAAAACTTTGGCTTTTTTCTTTGCCCAAGAATCAGAAAATATGATGGTTTCCTCTAGACCTCTGAAACTGTGCAACACCACTTCAAATAACTCGTCTCTGGCAACTGCATGACTTGCTAAGAATATAACAGAGATAGACATAAGAGAGATGCAAATCAGACAAATATATAGACTTTTCAGCATCCTTCTCCTTTTTCTCTTCCTTTAATAACTTTTTATAACGTTACCTTAAAGGACTAACGACCCAACCAGTAATTGGATTTTGCCTCCGGACTCTGAATTTTCTGTTATAGCCACTTTGCAATCTATCAAGTATAGCGTATGTGATTGAATCTGGTGTTAATCCCTGCTGTTTAAGCTTTGCATACAGATCAACTGTTTCAGCAGTTCTGCCAGCTCTCTCAAGACAGTCAAGAAGGATGTTGTACGTTACAATATTTGGACAGCATCCTTCAGTTATCATTTTATCGAACAAACTACGAGCCATCTCAACTTTATCGGTTTTCCCAAAACATTCAATGAGTGTGCTGTACGTTACAACATCAGGATTCAATCCCTTATCTTGCATCTCCAGAAATCTCATGTGAGCTTCATCAACATCCCCATTTTTTCCAAGGCAATTGATCAAAGAATTGTAGGATACAATATCTGGTTTGCAATCACTATCCTCAAGTTCTTCAAAAACTTTAACAGCCTCCTTAACTTTTCCAACACGTCCTAAGCTTGATATAATAATATTATATGTGAATATGTCCGGAAAAGGTCCATCTCGTTTCATCTTCTCATAAAGATCATGAAGATGAGATACTTGCTTCAGCCTCCCCAAAGTAGATAACACTGTGTTATACATCATCGTATCAGAACTAATTCCCTTCTCATGAACCTTACTGAGCAAGTCGATAGCTTCTACAGTTTTACCTGCACTGCATAAGCTCTCCAACATAGAAATGTAAGCATCTCTATCCCCTCTATCATGAAAGCTCCACATGTTGCAAAAAAGCCGATGAGCTTCACTCGCAAGGCCTAGTTTGCTTAAAGCCCTAACAAGATATGCATATATTGATTTGTTCATAAATTTATTGGACACTCCCAGAACTTCATCCAATCTACCCAACTGCCCTTCTGCAACCAAAACATTCAAAATGGCCTCATATGTAAACTCATTTGGCCTACAATTGTTCTTAACCATATTAGAAAAGAGAAGAATTGCCTTGTCAACCATTCTGCTCTTACAAAGTGCCAGAATCATCGTATTATATGCAATCACATTTGGAGTACAGCCTTTTGTTAGCATTTCTTCAAAGAGCGCCAAAGACTCTTCAGTTCTACCCATTTTTCCAGTCATTCTAATCATAATAGTATATGTATACACATCTGGATTACAGTGCTTCAGTTTCATATCCTTCAAAACTTTGTAGGATTGATCAAGCTGTTAAAACACAACAAAAAAGATTGGAACAGAAGAAACTAGTGAACAACTAATTCATACAGAATTAATCAAACATCAAAACTTTTTCAACGTTATCACATCAAACCTTTTCATCCTTTGCCAGAGCATCCAACAGCATATTGTAGGCAAAGATATCCAGCTGATACCCTCTAGTCCGCATTTCCATATACACATCGAAAGCCCTATCAGAATCATGGGATCTTACATGAGCTTGAAGCAAACACCTATAGGTGTAAGCATTAAGCCTCAAGTCCCATTTCTTAATCAAACCAGTACATAATTCCAAGTCCCCCTTGCTACAAAAAATTTTAATCAAGATATTAACAGTAGAAATCGTACCATGTATTTGATCTCTATCCATCTGCGACAGAATCTCACGAACTTGATCGAACCGTTTCGAGGAAGATGAATGGGAGAGCATGAGAAGGATGCGGCTGTATGTGAAGGCATCATGGCGAAACTTAGGGCAAAGGGAGGGGCAAAGCTGGAAGAATTGCAGAGCGAGATCAGGGCAGTTTATGGATTTGAGAATTTCAGAGACTTCGGCTGGGGTTAGGGAGACGGAGAGAGATTGAAAGTAGGAGGATAAATCGGAGAAGCGGTCATCAATGGTGATTGAAGAGGAATGGGGCTTGCGATGGAGGAGTATGTCAACGGCTCTGCAGATGAGATCTCGGCGGGGAAGAGAGTAACCATGAGAACCGACGGGAAGAGTAGCCGGCCGAGTGACCTCGACGGAAACGGAGCGTCCGTTGGGAGAAGAAGAAGTGATTTTGGCGGTGTATTTGGTGGCGAAGTGACGATGCGCAGCGGCGGTGGCGGTGGGTTTGAGGTGACAGTAACAGGGGAGCCGGAGCACCTTCATCGCCGCCGTGCCTGTGACGCTGGTTAGCTCGAACGGCGAACTAAGCCACGGCTTTCTAGCTTCTGTTTTTTTTAAAAATAAAAAATAAATAAATATAATCTAGAAATTTGAAAAATATAGCGCTAAATTACAAATTTGGTCTATAATTTCAAAATTAGAATTTAGTTCATATGGGTTAATAAAATCTTGTAGGAACTATTTATGAAACTTTTATCAAATCATAAGTAGAATTCTAATTATAAATCATAAGGATCAAATTCATCGCAGGAACTATTTAAGAAACTTTTATCAAACCATAAAAACTAAATTAAGAAATAAATTTTATCCAAATCATAAGAACCAAATTTATAATTTAACCAAAATATAGTCTATTACTCACACTAATGTGTTTTTAATTTAAAAGTAAACACTTTTCAATATTATTTGTGAAATGTTAAAATAACCTATGATAAATTTATAAGGAATAATATTTATTTAATGAGTTGTTTTCAAATATAGAAAATTGAACCAAAATATTTACAAATATAACAAAATTTTATAGTCTATTATGACACAGATAGTAGTCTATTGCAAATAGACAGTAATATTTTATACAGTATCGTATTAGGGACGAACATACCATCATGGGTCTATCACGATATTCATTTTTCTCACACTTTGATGTGCTTTCATCATGGATATTGCGATGGGGTGGAAAAAAATAAATATCGCAATAGATATGGCCACCGAAGGTTGTCATGAGAGTTAGTCGTCGAAATTGGTTGCCGACAGGTATGGTCATCATTAGATACATTAGAGAAAGAAGAGTTCGTTATTTTAACCATGCGTTGCAAATAATGTTACTATAGCAAAACAGACCTTTACACGACTATTATAACTCCAAACACTGAATGTTACTTAGAAAAGATGAATGCCCTAAATAAGTTTAGGGGGTAAGGAGAGGGTGAAAAAATATACCATTTTCAAAATTCAAAAACCAAAAACCAAACATTTATGATAGAGTATAACGGCCAACATCTTCCAGACTTTCCGCCTAACCTTTAATATATCTAATCTTTTCATAGATGTTAGAGGCCAAATTAGTAGGAACCTTTAAAATCTTAATCCTTCTGCATAATTTTTTGTAATACTAGACAACTAAGAGGAGACCACCCTTTCTCACTCGACTCCTGCTTGCAATTGGACCAAAACACTACAAACCAACAATTTCAAAGACAGCCCTTTTCATAAAACTCCAAACAAACAGTCCGAAAGTAATGTCTAGCCTGTCATTTAAACTTCATAAGCTGCAGTTTCAACTGTTCATCATATTAGCATTTCAGTTCCTTCACAGTATCTTTGACAGCAAAATTCACACATGGGATTCAATTGTAACAAAAGCTAAGATTTGAAGATGTGTGCAGTACAGATATTATATCCATCACCAACCTCCCTCAATTGGTCTTCTTTCAGAGACCTAAAAAGGAGGCCAAAAAAGCCTCCCCCCATTGCCAACCTCTTTCAATCCTTATGTCATTTGAATGTAGTGTAACGAAAGTTGAGTTTATTTGTGTTCACTCTATGAAGCATATTAACACAACATTGAGCCCAACCGCAGATCTCTTGTTGAACCTACCAAAGCAACCAAAACGACTCTGGTTGTTTAAAACTTGAGATGAGAAGACACCCTATCAACTGCAGATAATGGCAACTACAGCAAAGGGAGAGATGAGCTGTAAGGATATTCCTAACCCACAGAGATGCAGATAACTTTTAGTCAATCTGTCAGTCACTATCGCTCTCCGACAAGTATCTTTGTGGCTGCACATCTGTTCGTTGCCTTCGGGAATTTGGATTCTGTGAGGCAGAAGTTGGATCTCCATGCATAGGAGCAAATGCTGAAAGTTAAAATTAAGCTATTAGTTAGAACTTGCACTTCAACTGCAATTGTATTCATAAACCCAAATGAAGGAGAGAAGGGCCAAAATTAAAGCCAAGAAAACTGCCCCCAAGTAATCAGAGGAGCTTGAATACCTCTCTCCAGTAAATTCAAAACCAAAACAACAAAATATTGTCCCTCTCACTCCCTCTATTTATGGTCACCTCCTACTAACAAAATCCTTTCCTTGTGACTAATATGCCTTAATTCGTTACCTAGTGACTAATATGCCTTAGTATCTTAATAATATTTCTACTGGCTTTCCTACTAATAATCCTAACACTGCCCCACCTCCTAAAACGCATGAGAATTGAATAAGAAATGTAAAATTTAATCCAAAACCGAGAGGCATAAAAACAATGGAAAACAGGGCATTTAACAACAAAGTCAAAGACCTTATTTCCAATAGGTACAGACAAAACTTTATACCTGCTATAGACTAACATTGAAAAGGAGAAAAGTATAAAAGTGCTAACCAAATGGTAAATTGAAAAACCAAAATCAAAGTCAGCAATGTACATAATCTATGCAAATTAAGCTCAATATTTATTGCCCTCAATTAATCTTCATAAAAAAGTAAAACTAGTTTTTTCAAGCTGTAAGAAAGCCATATTGCATCTGAAGGCACAATTTCATCAAACATCCATTCCACATACTGTCCTCATAAAGAAACTAAGTCTTAGAAGAGGTAGCAAGATAATGACTACTGGTACTGAACAATTAATGGCTCATTTAGGCAAGATCCAAAAAAAAAAAAAAAAAAAAAAGGAGAAGGAGAAGGAGAAGAAGAAGAAGAAGAAAGGCAAGATCTATTCTATACAGTTAATGATATAATGAAGTGGATTGTAAAACAAAAAACCAAGCGGTCAATTGATTGCAGAAAGCAACAAAAAAATATATATACATACAAATAAAATATAAAACTCAAGCAATTTATTAATATATACTAACCTCTCTCTCTCATTCTTCTCTCCCTGTCGTATTCAAACTTATCTCTAATCTGACTGACCTTCTCCCAGTTACCACCTTGCATGTTCCTCCTAAAATCCTGTTCCTGCATGCAAAACCCCAATCCTTCAAGTGAAATTTAACGTTAAGATATGTAAAGACAAGAAAGTCATTCGTAGTATTTCTGATCAAGGATTTGAGAATGACAAAATTGTGAAATTGGAATTTGATTGTTAAATATGAGAATACAGCATTTTCTATGAACCTGTGATTTGTATGGTATATGTATAATGATTGTTGTACGACCAATGAATATATAATCTTCTTTCCATAGCAGAATTTGAACACTTCAGCTAACTAATCGGGTTTCACACTGCTTGAGAGAAATATCATCATCCCCAAGTATGAAGGTACCAAATTCCTTCATCGCTTGTGCATAAACAGGCTTCCAGGAAATTGGTAGCTTGGTTCAATTGACATCCATAGCCACTCCCCAAACTCTTGCCTTTCAGTTCATCACCTAGAAGATTCATCTCCTCAACTTTTCCAGTGAACTTCACCAAAAACCAGTTCTGGATTCGGCCTTTGTATCTTACTCCCCAGTGTTTCCTGAGTGCTGGCTTGGGGTGAGAAATTGTACATAAGCTAGTAAGGTGGCTCTGCAATAATTTCTGCAGAAACTACTCCTGCTTCTTCAATGAGTTCTCTCTTGGCTGCAGTTTTGAGATCTTTGCCTTCATTTACAGCACCCTGAGGCATTTCCAACCCCTCAAATCTCACCTCTCTAAAATTATCATGTTGGTCTTCTTCCCATCCTTCCAAACATTTCTGATTTCTGCAAAGCAACTCTTTGGGGGTGTTTGGAACAAGGAGTGGAGTTGTGAACTCTAAGGAGTTGTGAAATCTAGGGAGTTGTAAACTCTTGGGGCCCACAGTGCAAGGAGTTAATAAGTCATGAAATTGATGTTCTTTAGTCGTGGGCCCACGAACTCCTTGTCCAAACAAAGAGTGGAGTTCACAACTCCCTACTTCTCAACCCCCAACTTACAAACTCCTTGGCTCGCCCCCTACTTATAACCTTCAGCACCCACAAGAAGCTTTCCTTGTTCTTAAATCTTTTTTATGAAACAAGTTTGGTAACTTCTCCACCAAATCCTTAACCCACAAGCTTGCTTGGATTCATAGGGGAAGAGAGAAGAGGAGAATCGAAAGAAGAAAGAACAACTCAAACCGTTTTTCAAAATAGACTAACTTTGCTAAATAGTGCAACGTACTTTGAAGTGCATGAAAAGGAGGCAAAATATTTGACTTGGCATGGGGATGAATTGGATGATGCAAGACTAACATTACAACTTATCTTTTTCTGATAGGGAAAGAAAAAACATTGTAAAATTTGTAGATTCAAAGTGGTCATATGGTCTAGTAATACAACAAGCACGTAGAAAATCAATTTGGTTTTGTAACATGCGTGGACCAGTGAATGCTAATGAAGAAGGTAAAATCTTGAGATCACTAGTATTCTTCTTAGTCTTATATACCAAATTCTGCTCCTCAGTAAGTCATCTACTCGTAAAAAAATATCAAGTTTAAGCAACTGTACTGTTCTTCATAAAGAGAAGAATATTCTCAAGATTGTTTACTTTCAGTTCCATTCTCCTCACAATCCTCGTACATTTATCTGGATTAACATAATTATATCACAAACCACAGTATAGAAATGAGTTAAAATGGTAAATCAACTAATACACAGACATAATTCTTCTTCAAAACCGAGTAAGAGTATATAACAAACACCGAAATTAAAGAAATTAACAAAGAAAATTTTATTTACCTTACTCCGATCGGCACCGGATTGCCTATTCCTGAAACACAGGCAAAAGTAGTAAAATTAAGGCACTGCAGTCACATTACAAATCTACTCTTACAGAAACTTAAAATCTTAAATCACGAAAGACAAATAAACAGATATAACTTCCGTAATCGGTAGCTACAACATACAAATATACATGAAAATGAAAATTGCAAAAACTCCAACCTATAAGGGGAAAAATCTTCGTCCTCAGAAGACTCATAGTTTGCATGTTCCCGAGCAAGTTTTTTCGAGTAACCCTCGTCCCAATACAGCCTCTCCCAGTTTTCCCTTAGCTCCTGATAAAGCTCCATGTACTTTTTGCACCAAGGCTCGTGCTCCTTCAAACACCCAACGATTGACGAATTAAGCATTTATCATATCACAAGTGGCTCCACATCAATAGCCTAAATTCTCTTATATATCCAATTGGAGATATACATGTGTGTGTGTGTGTGTGTGTGTGTGTATTGTAACTTCATTTCGATGGAAGTTCTCCCTTTCGTGAAATTCAATAGAATTGCATACTATCAATGAAAATGATATCACAAGCAATTAGTCATAAGAACAAACTTTCTTCTTCATACCCATTTCAAGAAAACGCTAGCTAACATCATGACTCTGAACATCAATCCAAACGAAATTATTATATATAAAAGTAATCCAATCAAACGCAGGGAAGAAAGAAGAAAGAAGAAAAGGGGCTAACTAACAGATTCCTTGAGAACGAGGCGAGTCCGGCGCATGAACTGTTCCCTGAGCTGCTTTCGACGCCGATTGGGGATATTTTCTCTGGGTATAACGAATCGCTCGCGAGGGGGCACATTATCACCGATTTCGTGCATTTCGCCGTCAACAGCCCACCACTCGGACTTCTGGTCGGGCTTGTTTACAGTGAATGCAGCAGGTCTTGAGCGGCGCTTGGAGGGTCCGGCGTCCGTCCGGAACGATCGAAATGGATGAGATTTGGAGCATAGAGATGAGGACAGAGTCCGAAACCTGTGAGTGAGTGAGAGCATAAGCTTGTGAAGCTTCACGCCGGTGCAGGGAAAACTTAGAACTTCCAATAGGGTTTTCCGGTTGCTAGATGGGTTTTTGCCGGGAGCAACCTCTGGGGAAGGGAAAGTTGGTTTGTAAAAGAGAGAAAATTAAAATGAAAAAAAGGAAAAAGAAAAAAGCAAGGCCCGGGCAATTTTTCTTTTTTCTTTTTTTTAATATCATTTTGATCCAACACTTTAAATTTTATTAAATTTTAGTCCTTTACTTTTAATTATCGGTCTGGATTGCTAGTTTATTATGGATTTTTATTATAAAAACAAAAAAGTGTTCTTAAAAAATGAATAACAGCATTATAACTATTTGACATGACACTTGATACAATGGACAAATTAAATAACATAACAAGTCTTTTATCTTCGCTGGGCCTAATTATGTTGGACTTATTAGAGACACTTTTACATGGTAAAACGAAAAATAAAAACTTCATTCGAATGCAATCAATAGAGCGTTGTAATATGGAGATCACAGAAATTGATACATTAGCCATTGAAAAATTGTGGTACTGAAAATATATGAGGTATACCAATTAACCAAAGAATGAATGTACTTTTAGTCTAGAACGGTAACCGATAGTAGAAACCAAATGAATAAATGTCAAAAAAAAAAAAAATCGAAATAAATTAGAGAAGGTAATAAAAAGGTGAAAGTTCTAAAATAATAAATATATGATCATAAACTCAAATTTTATAGATTTTATAAAATAAATGTATAAGAAAGTAACATATCTACTAATAGGAAGAAAAGAAAAGAAATTTAATTTTAAAAATCCAACAAACTTAAACTTTAGGGGATGATAACAAATGGGAATCAAGGGATAGTAGACTACTATCACAAAGACAAATTTGACAAATATAGGTTAATTGTAGGGGACAAAATTGATATATACGGTGTAATTTCAACGTCATACTGACATTAATTGGACTAATAATAAGACGCTTTACTCACTTTCCCCTATAGTCTTAAATTTGTTCAATGTACTGTTTCCCATCATTAAGTTTTGAAGTTCATGCTTAACGTTGCTTTGGATGGTGAACATGATGAAACATTAAGGGTCAAAGAAAATATTTTTCCATAACCAAATAGACACTAGGATCCAAAAGTATATTTTGCCATTAACAAAAACAAAAAAAAACAAAAAGAATCTAATAACTTTCTGAACTTCCAAAAAACAAAAATACCAGAAAATAAATGCATTCATTTTACTTTAAAATTTAGAGGTAAAGGAGGATTGCAGTTCGACTCTTCTTTGGCAGAAGGAGAGAAAAAATGGACCTTAATTTTTTGGTCTACATTATATTTTCCACAGTAAATTATTAAACTTAGCCATACAAGTCACAAACTAATGGGAGAGAAAAGGGAAGGACTAATGAACAAATATAAGTCTGAACACTGAACTATAAACTATAAACAGATGTATAAAACTATATTTTCTTTATGGATTCTGTTGTTAGCTGTTTGAAAATGAATTGTTTTTTTATTCTATTTCTCTTACACTTTGAACAATGTCATCTATGTTTCTTGATAGATGATTTGAGTGTTCCTCCATTTCTCTTAAAATCATGGCAAGCTGTTCTCGATACGCTGCACATCGTTTTCGTTCTTGCTGTAATTCGGCAGTAAGTTCTCGAATTTTTGCATCTTTCTCATCCTGAAATAATAGTAACAGAACATGAAAAAAAATATAAACAATGTATCTTGTACACTATCATTCACAGCAGGTGAAGCAAAAGGAGAAAAAACGACAACTGGGCATCTCAAATGGGGTCTTTCTTATAATGGCCTTTTTTTTTTAACTACTCTGAGAATTTCTCTCACCCATCTAGATTTAATGCATTTCATTTGACCCTCTACAAAAATGGGCATCTTTTTGCCCATTAGGTTGTTTTGAGTGCAACTCAAGGGGCATGTGTTGGAGATTAAACCGTCAACTTCAAGGAAAGTAATAGGTACCCTACCTAGCTTTGCTCGTATTGAAACTCATTACGTTGTTTTATTTGGCTTTTCCCAGTATCTAAATGATAAATGAGCTGCAAGACCTTCAAAGTTGTTTGAGAAATCAAGAAGCAACACTCAGAACCAAGTAGGACTAGAAACAAGCACTATAAGCTTGGTACATTAAATTTGAAAATTTTCTATTCTAGAGTGGCTATACCAGTGCCTCCGGTGGATTCTAATATATATGAAAGCTCAAGACTTAAAGTCAGTCATATTCGCGGATGTGGATGATCTTATCATAACAAGAGGCACACTGAGAAATTCAACAAATAAAATGGCATACCTAATTGTTCTTAATGAAGTGAATGAACTTGGAAAGCTAAAGTATATCATTGGACCAAAGGTAGAGCACCTAGAAAAGGGGTTGTTTCTTGGAAACAGAGTACGTAAAGGATCTCTGGTAGATTTGCCTAATATCAGTGTGGAAACCTATATACACTAACAATGATGAGTAATTTAGAAAGCGACAAGATATATATTCTAAAATTTGATTATGGGACAGTGATTGGTAACGACGAAGAATGCTACAGGCTATACATCTCCAAACCCCCAGCCTTAGTTCAAAATACAAATAATATGACTATCGGCTAATGGCTACATCATCCAAATTTTATGAATTTCAAGAAACTTTCCCCTAATTCATTCAATAAATAAATATCTTCATATTCTAACCAACAAACTCAACACTTATTTTACACCTGAATTCCAACAATTCCATCACTTCATACCAAACATAGACAACTAGGAACACAAGCATCTAATTTCTATACTTTGAGTTCCCCTCACTTTCTTATGCTTCAAATGTATTTTAAAAAAGGATATATTTTCAGGGGTGGAAGTTTTAAAGGCTGATACCAGTATCCTGAACAATCTCTGAGGCTTCATCAGAGAGAGAAAAAGATAGAAGTCCTACAATATACAATATTACATGTATTTATATAATGGGTGCCTTAGAAGTCCTTTCCTGCTATCAAACCGTTTCTATTGTTAAGGGCAAAGCTAAAGGCTACAGCAAACAAATATTATTCCAGAACAGAAGTACGGAAAGTGAAACTTAAGAGCAAATAAGAAACTAGAAAAACACATCATCTCAGCATAAATGAACACAAAGTGAACCAAAGTAGTCCTTACCCGTGTGTGGGATAGAAGAACATTTCGACGAGCACTGGCAGGAGTAACAAGCAGTGGATGATTGTGATCCTTGACAAATTTCGTTACAACCCATTTTCCAGTTTTTTCTTTCTTTACAACAACCATTGCCTTACACCCTTCTCTCGTTACAGCTCGAGGCTTCCTATTTTCACTTCTTTTCGGCCTCAACTTACGAAATCCCTCTTTATTACAAACAAGTCGACGCCAAACAACCGCACCATCACGCATCGACCGACGAAATGCATCAACGCGCATAATAAAACCAAGGCGTGAAGCATATGCATCGTAGAAAACCTTAACAGACTCCTCGGATTCAAACTCCATACCTACATATGGCTCCGTATCTGAAATATTAGTCGCTATTGCTTCAGCTTCAGAAACTACTCTCGCAAAATCCTTCCCGCTAGGGTTTTCTACATCATCCCCATCTTCAACCACAGTGGGGATTCCATCCACTACCAGAAAAACAAGCCGAATTTTTCTGAATTCGTCAAATATAGGACAGAAATAGATACTAGTTCGAATAATTGAAGCGAGAATAGAAGAAATAGATGGCGATTTTCACAAGAAAAATCTCAAGAATGTGGAATCGAGAAACTCACTTTGATTTCTCCCAATACACGAAGTTGGGATTCACTGTTCCTTGATTATTCGAATTGCATTCGACGCCGAAAATTCTTCGGGACCCAATCTCATTTCTTCGGTGTTTTCCGGTGATTGTACAGTGAATCGTGAATCGAGAAGGTTTTAGTCGTTGAAATGGAGATCATAGGGCTGGTCTTCCGGCATGAGAGTGAGGGTTATGGAGTTTGGACTAGCCCCCGTATAACGTGAGAGGCAATTGAGAATTTGAGATACATCTGCTCAAAATCGAATTTCTTTTGCAACTAAAATTTTTATTTAATTTTAAAAATAAAAATAATAATAATAATAATAATAATAATGAAAAGACTTTTTTGTGTGCATTAACTCTCGATCCTTGATTCTCGCTTTCGTTACTCTAGCCTCTTGCTCCCTCCTTTCAATTTCATAATTTTTGTTATTTGCTTTCTTTCAATACAAAGAGCGATAACAAATTGTAAGAAAAAATAGATAGAAATGAAAAAATTTTAATTTAAATGAGCGCACAATAGTTCGAGATTTCATGTTCATATGACATAAGGTAAATAAAATAAAAATTTATTTTAAGAAGTGGGGTATATTTCATTTTGGGCCAAAATTGTTGGTCATTTCTAAGAAAAACCTTTTACCCAAAATAGAATGTGCCCCACCTTTTAAAATCCAAGAAAAATTACTAAAATGATCTTATTGTGCATGTGTATCGCTCATGCTATTATAGAGTAACGAGTGAGAGAGCAAGAGAAAATAGAGAGAGCAACAATGACGTACTTGAATTCAAAGGAGAGTGAGATGAATGAGAGCAAGAGAAAATAAAGAATGCGAGGATCATAATAAACCCAAATGAGTGAGATCAAACCTGCGTACACAATTGTATGTTTTGATAATTTCACATTAATATGAAGTAAGCAAAAGATTAAAAAAAATTTATGTTTTAAAAAGTGGGACAAATTTCATTTTGGGAATAAATTTTAGGCCATTCATGCAAAAGACTCGATAAAATGTCTACATGAATGGGTCGAAGTAAAATGGCAAATAATGCATTTGTTTGTCAAGTGAGTGCAACAGAGATTTACCTAATGTTAAAAAATAATAATAAAATAAAATGAAATAAAAAAATCAGATCATGTGTGTGCGCAAACATGTACACGTGTGTGTAATTATTTATGCTTTTTTATAAGAATTAAAAAAGGTTTATTTCGGGCTTTATATTTTGGCGTTGAGTCCATTTTAATATTTATATTTTTGAAATATCTAGTTTTTAGATTGCAATTTAAAGACGGGTGACCGATTTGATAAGATAGAGCAAGAAAAGTGAGGAAGGGGATAAACAAAAGTTGGTAACACTAGCAAGTGGTCAAAATAACTTATTTTGAAATCAACAAACAATTTAAACCTATTTGTACTCTTCCTCTCTCATTCAACTAATGAGTCGTTCATCTTACCAATAATTACAAACCTTTACTTTTGTTTCAACTAGTAAATGACTATGTTCGTTGTACGTGTACCATGCAAATTTTTTTTTTTTTTTAATGATTTCATATATATTGTAAGTAATAATAGAAATTTAATATTTGACGACATGTACCTCTATTTATGCATGCTCACATATACCTTCGTTTTACGACACCCATCTAATTAGTATAATCTAATATTTGCTTATCAAAGTGAATTTAGTTTAGTAATATAATTGAAATATCTCAAAATCGAAGGTTCAAATCTTCATACCTATATGTACTATGCTAAAATATGTAGCATTTATTTTTGAAACTAGATTATTTATTAGTCAAAGTGAACCCAAATCATAACTGTTTTTTTTTGTCACAATCCAAAAACAAAGAAAAAAGTTAGAAAACTTCCAAAAGTGATTTCGCATGGGAAAAGAGTGTTCTAAGCCATAGTGTCGTGTTTCTCCTCTTGAATTAAATCCCTCTGTCCAGTTATAAAGACAAACAAAAAACCCTTCTTCACGTTCATCCCCTCCTCTTTCTCTTCCATTCAGTCTATAAATACACACAAAAATATGTAATTCTAAACTCCTAACCCTAATCCAAATCCAAATCCAAAAGCCTTTTAGTGATTCGGAGTCATGGCACTTTGGTGTCGAGGTACGTGAAAAATGTCAAATCTAAGCTTTTAATAAATCTGTAGAAATTTTTAGTTTTTGCATTTTTGATTTGTGTGTTTGTTCGTTTTTTATTTACTAATTGCTTCTTAATTAACTAATGACAAATTTGATTACGAGTGATTTTGAAATGATTAAATCATTTTTCACTTTCAAAATAATTATGAAACGTGTTTTTAATCCTTTGAAATTAATTTTGATTTGATTAAGATATGCTTAAAAGTATAAAAATCAAACATTCAATTGATTTTGAATAATTAGAGACATGAGTTGGAGTGGTTACGACGAACATGAACAAAATGATTCAAATTATTTCAAAATCAATTCTAAACTTGTCCTAATTAGTAATCAATTTTAAAAGTTTAATTACAAATATATAACAACATTTTCTCGTAGACCAAATCTATTTATTGAAAAGACTAAAATAATCTCGAAAGTTGGCAATAGTTTTTTCTTCTCAGTGCTATCCCCAAACCTGCAACACATGATGTTGTTGTTTTTTTTTTTTTTTTAACAATATATTGATCTCGAAATTAAAGCTTTGACTTTCAAGTTCATGATAATCGATAGATTCATATGAAACGTGTCTCACGCGATATTTATTAACTTTGAAGGCTTGTATTTATTAACTATGTGGTTTTTTGTTTTTAGTTTTTGAAAACTAAGTCATAAAATACTATTTTTATTTGAAAATTTCTTAATTTGTTATTTACTTTTTATCTATGCTTTTAAAAATCAAGTCAAAATTTGAAAACTAAAAAAGTGATATTTGTTTTTAAATTTTGACTAAGAATTCAACTATCTTACTTAAGAAAATGCAAAACATTGAAATAACTTTAGAGGAAATATATAGATTTAATGTTCAAAAACCAAATACCAAATGATTACCAAACGGACTTAAAATCATTACCAAATAAAATCTCAAATAATTAAGGCTCCGTTTTGTAACCATTTCATTTTTAGTTTTTGTTTTTAAAAATTAAGTCTATTAGACACTACTTTCGCTTCCAAATTTCTTAATTTGTTACCTAGTTTTTCCCCATGGTTTAAAAAATTGAGACAAATTTTGAAAACTAAAAAAAGTAGCTTTTAAAAAACTTGTTTTTATTTTCAGAATTTGGCTAAGAATTCAATCAGTGTACCCAAGAAATATGCAAATTATTGTAAGAAGTGTGTAGGAAATAAACTTAATTTTCAAAAACTCAAAATTGTGCCTAAATTTTTCTAAAAGCATACACAAAATGAATAATTGTTTTAGAAGCCAAAATAACCCCAAACTAAGTCTAAATATTAATAAATAAAAAAAAGAAAAGAAAAAAAAACACACACATATATTTTCTTTAAATATCAATATATATAAGGATTAAAATTGAAAAATTTGGCTATAAAAATGAAACTTAAAAGATATATGTATTGCAATAATATATGAGCAGGGAAAATGGCGTGGCCGGAGCTAGTGGGAACAAGAAGCGAAGAGGCAAAGAGAAGGATTGAAAAGGAAAATCCATATGTGGATGTGGCCGTAGTTCGCGAGGGAAGGGTTGTGACCTTGGACCTTAGGTGTGATAGGGTTAGGGTTTGGGTTGACCGAGATGGAATCGTCACTCGAATTCCATTCATTGGCTAACCCAACAAACTCTAAATAAATAATAATAATATATATAATGTCCTTGTCTCCTCTCGTGTACGACTCATGCATTATTATCATCCATCCCTTGTAACCTAATAATAATGCATACTTAAATCCATAAATAAAGTTTCTTAATTACTACAATGTTATACGGGGGAGTTATTATAGAGTCGTTTTTAAATATAGTAAAATAAATTAAAATATTTACAAATATAACAAAATATCATCGACTTAGACTTTGATAGACTGCTATCATCTATTGATGTCTATTAGTGATAGACATTGATAATTGTCTACTAGTGTCTATTGTTGTTAATTAATAATAGGCACTGACATTTTACTATATTTGAAATTATTTTCAACAATTTTTTCATTTAAAATAATTATCCATTATTGTAAATGAAAAAATAAATTTCAAACCATTTATGTCTATCTCCAGCGATAGAAGTATATCAAGGTATATGACCCAGTGACAGAAGTTTATGGCTGCTGATAAACATTGAAATTTTTTCATATTTGTAAATATTTTGGATGATTTTGTTATATTTGAAAACAACTCATGCTATATAGTATTTACTCTTGTATTTCATTTTTTTGTTTTGTGGTAAACTCAATGTTGACTTCTTGATCAAGGACATAAATGTCTTTACTTAGTTGAATTTGTGGTCATATTAGTAGTAGAAGATTAGTTTGATATATGAGGTTTTGAGTTTTTCATTGGGCAAATGACAAAACCAATACCTAAAGTATGGTGGTAGTTGTAATTATACGCTCAAACTTTCAGTTTTAAGAATTGAGCTCTCAAACTTATACAAGTATTAAAATTTGACCCTCATGCTTACGTAATTTTAGAAATTATAACAATTGTATGAGTTTAAAAGTTCACTTTTTTATCACGCGGAGGTCCAATTTCTACAACTTATTTTAAGTTCGAGGGTTAATTTTTAACGCTTGTAGAAGTTTGAGGGCCTAATGTTTACAATTGAAAGTTTGATAGTATAATTATAATTACTACCATCATACTTCAAAAGTGCTTTTTGCAATTTACCCTTATAAAAATATATATGTATCTTTTTTTAGAAGATATTATTATTTTGTTG
This sequence comes from Citrullus mucosospermus, assembly GCA_030954485.1. Taxonomy (NCBI): domain Eukaryota; kingdom Viridiplantae; phylum Streptophyta; class Magnoliopsida; order Cucurbitales; family Cucurbitaceae; genus Citrullus; species Citrullus mucosospermus. The sequence goes on along the minus strand of CM062063.1, from coordinate 7,070,987 downwards.
TAGGAATATGAATGGAAGATTTAATGTAACCTATTTGACTAATAGTTCACTTGTATGTCAATATATTATGTTGACTTTTGACAACTTTCCTTTCAATTAATACTAAAAGCATGTGAAAATCAATCAATAATGTGAAAGTTTGATAAGCCGAAAAAAAATGGGACTTATTTAAATATGTAGTTTGTCAGGGGTGTTTTTGGAATATAAAAGATGTGAAATTCTCAACATTTCGCTCATGGGCATTTTTACACAATTTATTATTATTTTGCTATTTGTCACTTTACCTATTAAATTTCAACTACTTGCTTTTGTTCTCCTAAAATACCCTTTAATTCTTCTCAATCTCTTTCTCTTTTGGATTGTCTGAGTGATTTTCAAGTTGTCAAAATCACTTTTCTCCTTTTTAATATTATTTTTAAACATATTTTTTTTTTCTTCAAAACTAATTTAATGGTATAAAAATTGCATTTAAGAATGTAAATTTAAATATTAAATCAATTGATTGATTAAAAGCAAATTTTAGAGTGATTTTAAATAGGATAGAAGTGATTTTAAAAATTTCAAAATCACTCCTAAACATTGACTAAATATGAGTATTTATAAAAATAAAAAAGTGTAAATACCACGAGATTGCTGATTAATTCTTCACAAGAAAAATTCATGGCATGGGATTTCATTTTTTTTAAAGAGCTCTACTATTTAGTATTTTCATTTTTTTGCCTATTGTATCTTTTGTGAGATGATTTTTTCAAGAACAATACTTAAGTGCAACCTAAGTCTTTACTACCCTTTACATATCCACATTAAAAAGAATTAAAATTTTAATATTTATTTTTTTTGGGAAAAAGTAAACTTATTACGTGACAGTTTTTAATTGGGTGTAAGAGGGGTTGCAACATAGATGAATACAACTCAATTACACCAAATTTTGTTTGTTTGTTTGTTTTTATTTATTTATTTATATTATTATTATTATTATTATTTTGAAGATATTACCCTTTCCACTATTTTTATTTTTGCTATTTTAGCCCACTGCTTTAAAGTCTTTTTTCTTTTAAATGCACTAATTTAATGTTAAAATATCATTTTGGTTCCTATATTTTGTTATTCCATCTTGATGTTAGTACTTTCAAATGTCCAAATTTAATCTTTATACTCTCTGAAGTTAATTTCATCGAAATTATATTTTGATGCAAAGACAAAAACAAATTTAAATTAGAAAAGAAACATAGTAAGCAACAAAATGAATTTCTTTTTTAGTATAAAATGGGGTGGGGATTCAAACCATACATTTTAGTCGCTAATACATATTATATGTTAGTTGAGTTATGCTTGCTTCAATAAATAAAATAATCGTGGTTCAAAAGTTTAGAGACCAAAATAGATATTTTTAAATTTTATAAATCAAAATAGAGTAAGTTTGAAAGTTGAGATTTAAAACTAGTGTAAATTTATAAAATTAAAAGGCAAACTATTTTTCAGTTTCAAGTTTTGAAAAAAATATGTGTTTGGTCTACGAGTTTTCACACATTTAATCCATGAACTTTTTTTAGAATACCTACATTTAGTCCTTAAATTTTCAAAATGTATCTTTTCAATACTCAAGTTTTTAATAGGCGTGGAAATAATTTTTCAATATTTGAAATAATTTATATGATATTTTGAATGAAAACTAAGTTTAAAAAATAATTTTAGGGAGATAGATAATTTTTCAAAATTATTTTTATAATTTGAAATAATAATAAAAAATTGCAAGAATGTTTTAAACCTATTTTTAAGAACTAAAAAAAATATATATATTTTAACATTTTAATTTATGGTCAAATGCACATATTCTAAAAGCAGAGCTAAAAAGGTGTTTTTCTCAAAAATTAAACTTTAAAATAAAAAGAATTGAAGAAAGAGAATGGTTTGGGTGAGAGAAATCTCCGAGAATTAAGAAGATTTGCATTTTCCACAACAATTCTCAAGAACAGTAAGACAAGTTTCAGCGTTCTCGAACCTCCACATTCTTCTCCTTCCAAATTCCTCAGAAATTGCTTCTCAATTTCATACTATACGAAGAACCAATGGCATCTCCGCCATTTAAATCCGCCGAGAAATCGGCTATTCTTCTTCATCACGCTTCCGATTCTCCTTCTCCAACCAAGCAAAGAGGATGGCGATGCGCGGCGGCGATAAGAACTCGCGGATCATTTTTGCCCTAAAGGTGGTGCTTCTGCTTCTGGCTGCGATGGCGATGGCGAGGCCGATTCGAGACTCCGGCGGTGAGGTGGTCCGGCCACAGGATAGAGCGCCGGTTCCGCCGTCTGGCCGGAATCCTTGCTCTCACGTTCATTTGCCTGGCGATGGAAGGCATTGCCTTTGATTTATTTATTTTATTGTTTTTTTTTTTTTTTTTGTTAGTTTAACGTATGATTTTTGTTGTTTTGTTTTTGTATGGAGAATGATTGGTTTGAATCTTTTAGGTCTAAATCATGGCTTGTAATTTCACTTTTCAATTCGAGCTAATCCATCCATTATAATTTAACTGTATGGATGTTCTAAGGAGATGAATCTCAAGGGTTTTTTTTCTTTTTTTCCTCTCTTTCTTTCGTTCGAGCGAGAGAGACATAGAAAGTAGCCATTGCAATCTAAGTTGTATGTTAGTATTGATTGTTTTAAAAAATTGAGTCGATTGACATGGTGAAATGTAAATAGGGTTATCCATACAAGAAAAACTAATGAATTAAGCCTTGTAGTTTTAGCTTGATTTTATTAAAGCTAAAATTTATGGTAAAATTGAGTTTGCCACTTACACAATTGCATATTGAATTAAAGTCCAATATTGAAAAAATTGAATAATATCAGATCTCATAAAACCAATATAGTTCAAAGGCTAGATATGGTTATTCTTATTTGATCGAACATCTTCGATTCGATTATTTAAGTTCAAATTATTCATAAACATATATTACTTAGGCTTGTGAGATACTTGAACTAAATGTGGAATATGAGACACAGGAGCATGTAAAAAAACATTTGAATTCCCCTTTCATTCATATTTTTCAGTTTTTACTTCTCACCACTAAAATTCATTGTGTTTGAGGAGACTTTTGCTTAAAATTGAATTTGACAAGGAGTCTATTGGAATTTGATGTTTGTAATCCTTCAATTTACTACTTGTTGACGGTGCGTACTTGCACTAGGCTAAAACCATTTTCAAAGAAAATCTCACAACATACCCACATTTCGTTAATCAGTTGACAAGAATGCTAGTCCTATCTAGCTAGTGAGATGAAGGACATGAAGCTCAATTGCTATTTCTTTCATTTTGCGTATCACTTAAAAACTCAATTAAAACTTAATCTATTGAAAATGAAATAAAATTTGAAAACGAGCTATAAAAGTTAATGAAATTATAATTTTGAAACTATAGAAACAAAATTAAAAACTACTTAAATAAAATATCATTTAAAACTGCAACGTCTTGTTTGGTTTGGTATCATACATTTTTTTAAAATTTTTTTTTTTTTATAGTATGTCCATGGATATTGAAACTCTGATCTTATTATGATATTTTTGGCGAATGATACATGTTTTTGTATATAGTGAAAAGGAATGAATTTGTTAATTTTTTTTAATCGAATTTTTAGTTTTTGAAAACAGTTTTTCATATCACAAACCAAATGCTACTATTTTTCATTTAAGTGATAGTAATGGCAAAAGAGTCAGATTTTTAAAAATAAAATATAATATTCTTTTTCTTGAAAAATAATAAAATATAATTTTCTTAAATCGGGTCCTTTTTTTGGCCAATTATCATGCATTTGTGTGTTTCATCAATCTCTCTCCTCTCTGTCTGTTGAGAGGCTGTAGAGCAAAAATAGCCACAAGAACTCCGCCCGAAAATGGCGGAACTGGAGAATTCAAGATTACTACCGCCACAAACCATGCAACACGAGAAACGAAGCTCAAACACAGAGACAGGGAAAACCAAACTTCTGGGTTTACGCGAGGATTTTCCCCCCCCAACCAATTTGAAGCTTCCGCCGGACAATTTTTCATCTTCTCATTGCTTTTGCATACAGAATCAAATGGTTATGTTCGCCTAGCTGCATTTCGGAAATTCATATTAGGACTCGGAATGGTACGTAAATCAACGATTCGATCTTCAAATTTTCAGCGATTCTGGCGGGAGATTTTACAATTGGGGATATGATTGCGTTGGTTGAGTTTATTAGAAATGTAAAACCCTCCCATTATTGATTTCACGGTCTGTTGACTGTTAATAATGAAGAAAGAAGGAATACGAGAGGAAAACTTCATGTATCATATGCTGTTTCTTTATGACGCTGTACCACGTTATTTGTTGACAATGGTACTTTTCGGAGATTGTGTTATGGTTATTGATGGCGCTGTAGATTATTCTGATATCAAGCGATCAGTTCAATTTTATAACGTATGAACCTTGTGCTTTTCACTTCATTCTTGAGCTATAGGCACTGTGAAATCATGTAGCTATATTTATGTAATTGTGTATAATACTGATTAAACTGTAATTTAGATGGACAAGTAATTTTCAATCCAAATGGAGGTAAAAAGCTTTATTTATCTAATATGTGGTTGTGAATTTTAATTCTTATTGTGATCATCTATAATATGCTGCAGGACAAGCCTGCCAATATCGTTGTCGGTTCTCAAATATGGGTGGGAGATATAGATTCTGTTTGGATTGATGGACTCGTATTGAACATCACTGGGGAAGATGCTGAGATTCAGACTAGTGATGGGAGGCAGGTAATATAGTTATATTTATATTTTTGAAAAAAAAAACAATAAATTAAACAAGAGCTGTATAAGAAATTCAGTTATCGAGAGGCCTGCAGAAAAAACAAACAAGATAAGGTTACACAAATCATACCAGTGAGCCCTCAGTCGTGAAAAAGTAAGAAAACAAGGAATACATCCAGATTATCTGGTGACTGAACTCCACAAAGAAGCCGAGGAGTGAGTGCTATTACAATGTGTAAATGTTTCAAGGCAAAAAACGCACCAGTATCTCTTCCTTCATGACTGGAATGTGAAATGTTGACATAATTGTCGTCTCAGCCAGCTGTTCCATCAGTTTATATATATTTTTTGAACTGGATTGTTTTGTCAGCTTTGTGAAAACTCTCTCCATGAGATTCCGGGGCTTCTTGATTTTTCTGATGTTTGGGAATGATGGGCTATTGATATCAAGTCAACAGTCAACACATGTCCCGGCTCTATCATTTCTCCTTGTATGATAGGCTGAGTTTCCATAAAAGAGGAGAAGAGAGATAAAGCATGTAGTGTTTAAAACCTTTGCCCCTTTTTCATAAATAGCACATCATTGAGGTTGGTGACTTTTAAGAAAAAATTTCTCTTTGATGTGGTTTTTGGAATTGATCTTTCCAAGATACACCAAAGCAAGTACGTGAAACTATTTGGAATTTTAGTGTTCCAAATTCCAAACATCTTAAAGATGAGATCTACACTGTAGCAGTGGAAAATAAGGAGTCCATGTTCATTTCAAAAATGGTTTTTTCTAGGAAAAAGCCCAAGTTGTCCAAACTCTTTAATTTGCACATCTGATCTTTTTTCTCAAAAGCAGAGGGTAATGCATTTCTCTAACCAGTAAATATTTCTCATGAAAGAGAACATCAAGTGCATTTCTCAAAGAAACGAGTGTGGAAGAAAATAATTGTTGCCAACATGAGCTTAGCTCAACGGTTAAAGCATTTCTACTTCTTCAAGAAAAAAAAAAAATGAAAAAAAGGAAAAAAGAGAAAAAAGCGGAGCATTATTGAGTTCCTTGAAAAGCCAAACTAAACAACAGTGTATCTTTAGACATTGGATTTGATTTGCAGCCATTTCAGTGTATAAACTATATATCTCATTAAATTACCAAATGCCAAAGATATTATTTCAGAGGAGCTATTGGGCTGGACAAATTATAATATCCTTGAGATCTGCACATCAGTTACTGGTTGAAGTGCTTTCGTCTGTTCACCTCAAGTAACATGCATAGAACGTATATGTTTTCTTTTTCTCCTTTTAACTCATTTTTCACTAATATTCCTTATGATCAAAGTGGACAGCCATGTGCCATTTTGATTCTTCTCCTTTTCTTCTGTTAAGAAAACACCAGCCTTTATAGTTTTGAATATAATCATAATATCCTGATATAAGTTGTACTTGTACATTTATTAACTGTCAGTTTAATTATTGAATCAATGTACAAGGCGTGCCTCACATCACTCAGGCCTTTTCCTTGCCTCACATTTTAGGGTTCTTGGAGTCACTATATCATTGTGCCTATTTTCCAACAAACCACTCAATTTATTTTGCTTGTTTGGCAAAATATTACTCATGTTTATGTTTGCAGGTGGTTGTAAAAATGTCAAATCTATATCCAAGGGATGCAGAAGCTCCTACTACTGGAATTGACGATATGACTAGAATGTCATATTTGAATGAGCCCGGGTTGCTGCATAATTTGGCTATCAGATATGCAATAAATGAAATCTATGTAAGATTATTTTTGGGTTTTGATGATTTACCTGGTGAAGGAGACAGATTCATTCCACTCCAGCTAAGGATCCAAAATAATAACTCTCTGACGTTATACAGACTTATACTGGAAACATTCTTATTGCCATCAACCCATTCCAAAGTATTTCAAGTCTGTATGATGCCCATGTGATGGAGCAGTACAAGGGGGCACCAATTGGGGAGCTGAAGCCTCATGTTTTTGCAATTGCTGATGTTGCATATAGGTTAACTTCTTATTTTTTCCCCTAGTTTTTGTTTTCTAATGGAATGGCATTGACTATCATAAACCTTTGGCAGGGCTATGATAAATTATGGGAAAAGCAACTCCATTCTGGTAAGTGGTGAAAGTGGGGCTGGTAAGACCGAAACCACCAAAATGCTTATGTGTTACCTTGCATTTTTGGGCGGCCATGCTGCATCTGAAGGACGGACTGTTGAACAACAAGTTTTAGAAGTAAGTTGGATACTAACTCTAGTAAATGTAACTATTGTGACACAACGTAATCAACATATACTTCATACAATATTATTCCAGCATCCTATGGTGTCTTTAAGGCACATGGTATTATCAGTTACTGTTTCTATCCATCTTGGAGTATTAACAAGATTAGAGGTGGATCTCTTTGGTATATTTGTAGAATGCAAGATTAAAATTGGGGTCACTTGTGACCATATAGTTTACAGTTTACATGGCATCTTTGACATATAAAGAGTGAGGATGCACATCATAGGTTTGTTTTGATATTGGTATATGCCTATTTTTATTTATTTAAGTGCAAAATACAGTTTGATCTTGGAGGTTTAAGGTCGGTGACATTTGGTCCCTAAGGTTTTTAAACGAACATTTTTAGTCCTTGAGTTTTGAAAAATATTTATAAATGGTCCTTGAGTTAAGTCGACTATTAGCCAATTAAAGGAAAAATGATAGGGCATATATGAGGTGACAGTTTTTAAATGAGTTGGAACTTATATTGTTAGATGATATAATATTAAATTTTCCTTCACCCATCAACTAAAACTTTTGGGTCAATCAGCGATTTAACATGGTATCAGAACAAGTTGGTTAGGAGGTCCTTATTCAAACCCCTGCAATGTGTTTCTTCCCCAATTAATATTCATTTTCACTTGTTGGGTCTTCTTCATATTTCAAGCCACAAGTGAGGGGGAGCGGTAGATGATATAATATTAAGTTTGCCTTTCAATAAAAAAAATGAATATTGAATTTGCCTTCACTCATCAGTTTAAGCTTTTAGGTGAATCACGATTTAACACATATATTTTCAGCTTATGTGACTTTTCTTTTGCTTTTTCCTTTTTCTTTTCCCTTCCTCCTCCTCCTTCCTCTCTTTTTCCAACTCCTTTCTTCCACAAAGATACAATCCACTGTGAACTTCAAATTTTCTCCTACCTCAGTCAACTAAGTCATCTTTCCATTTCACCGAAACCCAATCCAAAATCCAAATTAGTCCTAAAAGATCCACTTTCCTGGTAAAGTAATGACATTTTTGCAACAATGAGAGGGTCCTAATGTAGCTGGATTGTTACAACCTCTATATGCTGATTATACTGGATTAGTCTGTGTGTCAGCGGCCTAAAAGAACTTTCCTTCCTTTCTTTTTCCCACTGGAATGAATTCCTCACTACTCCTTACTGTTGAGCTGGCAAATTCTGTAAACTACAATTGAAAATCATCTCTATGCCTTTAAATTTTTGAGTTCCTTCCTGGCTAGGCAAGCAAATCAATTATCAGAGGAAAGAAAGAATGACTAGAAAGAGGAAAACAAGGTATGAACGAACCAATTGACCACAATGAAAAAGAAAGAGAGAGAATACTGTGCATTATTTATTAAATGCTGGTGATCTTCTCTAATTTGGTACGTTATCAATTGCTTTGGATCTGGGAAGCTGTTAGTAATCTGGATATCAAACAATTCATTTGGACCTTTTTTTTGCTTTGCTATTAGCCTATTATCATATAGGATATCTGCTTTATGTTTCCGGTGTTCGTTTTTCACCTAAACATTTTTCCTTGTTGTCTGCATTTGTACTTTTTGGAAGATTCAATTTCGTTTCATTTTTTCATTGCAAGAGCCAAATCAAGGACGCAAAGAAAATAATTTGAATTTTGCTTCATTTTAGAGAGTTTTTATGGCAGATTTGATGGCGTTGGGGTGGTTTGGTATGCAACATTTTTTCTTTTGTGTGTGTGTGTAAGTAGAGATTGTACGGTCTGTGATGGTAGCTCAACAAAAGACAGCCTAAATGTTAAGGGGAGGGAGGGTGACAGCATTTGACAAGGTGGCAATTGCAAGGTCGGTGGTGGGCAGTACTTGAGAAGAAGATGAAGAAAGGTAGGGAAGAGGGAAAAAATGGAAAATAAAATTGCCACTGTCATGTTATTAAAAATTGTCACCTCATACATGCTATGTCACTTTTCTGTGGGTTAACTCAGTTATTTAAAATCATTTTTCAAATCATATGGACAAAAAATGTCTATTTCAAAACTTCAGGACCAAATGGACACTAACTACAAAACTTAGGGACCAAAAGTATATTTTGTCTTTTATTTAATTATTTTGTTGTCAATCCACATTTATTTGAGTTAACTATTAATATCTTTTACCCGGGAAAGAAAATTTCAAAATTGCTATACTTACGATATTGGGGAAATTTTTCTTTCTCCTGATAAGAACAAGACATTGTGTTTGAGAATGCTTAAGGACAAATCAAGTTCTCAAAAACTTTCATTATTTTTCTATTATATAATTGATGAATATAGAGTAGGATCCAACTTCCCATGTAGGTAGAGCATTCCTGACAATTTAGGGCCATAAGAATCTAATGGTAACATACGGAGTTAAGCTCTTGGAAGAAAATGGTTTCAAATGCAGCTTTTCCTTTTTCTAGGGGACGGTTTTCTTGTAATAATTTCATTTATTCTCACGAGACTTGAGATGTGAATTATATCTATTTATTAGTTTGCATTTTATTATGTGGTGACATCTTCTCTCTCAACTTCCTGAATCCTGTTTAAACCTGATGCAGTCAAATCCAGTTCTTGAAGCTTTTGGCAATGCAAAAACAGTAAGAAACAATAATTCAAGGTAAAAAGTTATCCTTATACTTAAGCTTTTGCAATATAGGGGTTTTCTCAGAAATAATTGAATTGACAATTACATAATCGTAATCTGACTTATTCTGGATAGCCTGCTTACATTTCCACGTACATGTTTACTGTTGATACTAGACCCTTCATTTATTCATATGAACCTTTTCTTCTCTGTTAGAAGTGGAATTCCAATAGCTTGTTGCATGAGTTGCCTATTGATAATTTATTGTATACATTAGCACAGCCGTTTTGGGAAATTCGTTGAGATCCAATTTGACAAGAAGGGAAGAATATCAGGAGCTGCCATCAGAACTTATCTTCTTGAGAGATCACGGGTTTGCCAAATATCAGACCCTGAGCGCAACTATCATTGCTTTTATCTTCTCTGTGCAGCTCCACCTCAGGTTGGTGGTTCTCTCTCTCTTTCCTTTTCCCTCTTTTTTGAAATAGTTTTTTCTTGTCACCTAGTGTTCATCAGCCGAGTGGTTTCTTTTTCAGGAGAGAGAGAGATATAAGCTAGGAAATCCAAAATCATTTCACTATCTAAACCAATCAAATTGTTATGAACTGGCTGGTGTGAATGATGCTCATGATTATCTTGCTACAAAGAGAGCCATGGATATTGTTGGAATAGGTGAACAAGAGCAGGTGATACTTACTCAACAGATATTATTTTCCTACGTGTCAGCCTACTGCTAAATGCCTCCTGTTTCCTCGCTCCTTATTTCAGGATGCAATTTTCAGAGTTGTGGCTGCAATTCTCCATCTTGGTAATATTGACTTTGCAAAAGGAGAAGAGTCTGATTCATCATTTGTGAAAGATGAAGAATCAAAATTTCATCTTCACATGACAGCAGAGCTTCTCATGTGTGACTGGAGCTTTGCTTTTATTACTTTGTATTTCTCATAATAACCTGCATGTTTTGTATATTCTGATCATACAAATATTTCAGGTGTGATCCCCTTGCATTAGAAGATGCTCTTTGCAAGCGCATGATGATTACACCAGAGGACGTCATCAAGAGAAGTCTTGATCCACTTGGTGCAACAGTTAGCAGGGATGGATTAGCCAAGACAATATACTCTCGTTTGTTTGACTGGTAATATTGGTTATCCTAGCATTGTCGCGTTTGAATTCTGTTGTAGTTTATGGGTATTTCTTACTCCAACAGGAATTAGTACAGTCGGTTGTTTAACTTATCCAGGTTGGTAGATAAAATCAATTTTTCCATCGGACAAGATCCTGGCTCAAAATATCTGATCGGAGTACTTGATATTTATGGTTTTGAGAGCTTTCAAACAAATAGGTGATCCTTCTTGTAACTCTGGCTTTTGATGAAAGTTCTCGATAATAACTAATAGGTGATGTCTGTAACGGAGTCGAACTGGACATAGATTTAGACGCCCATGCTCACAACACATGCAAATTATCTTCATTTCTGCCATTTTCATGAAATAGGATAATTTAATCTGTTAGCTAGCCTTTTACTAATTGAGCAATCAAAAAGATCTCTTATGAGGAGTTGTTGATTTGGGCGTAGTTGTTAATGGACAAGTTGTATGTTGACTGTGACTATCCTTTACTCTCTTCAGTTTTGAGCAATTCTGCATCAATTACACAAATGAAAAGCTGCAGCAACATTTCAACCAGGTATGAGGTCAGTCTCGTTTGAAAACTTTGTCTTTGATCTTGACTTTCTTCTTCTTCTTCTTCTTCTTCTTCTTTTTTCTTTTTCAATTTTGAATGTCAAATCTGGATGTTATGATTTTATTCAGCACGTCTTCAAGATGGAGCAAGAAGAATATGTAAAAGAGGAAATTGATTGGAGCTACATAGAGTTTGTTGATAATCAAGATGTCCTCGATCTCATCGAGAAGGTTCCGTTTTTCTTAACTTTTCTTCTGGAGTTTAAAGATGCACACACAACTTATGCTATTGCTTTCTCCTTATTTGAAAGCATACAGAATTTACGTCTCAATGTCTCAACTAATTTTCCATATTGACATACCTTCTACATTACGGAAGGGTATCACTTGGCGGTTAGGACAGACTTATTCTAGGAGGATCATGTGGTTTTATGAGTTGATAAGAGACTTGGCAAGAGTAAATGCTATTTTACTGAAGGAGTGTCACTTTTTTCTTGTAAGCTTTCCTACATGACATTTGTTTCTTTTCAATACTCAAGAGTGAAAAGCTTATGAAAAACATTCTTTAGGAGGGAGTAGATTACTGATGGCACCCATTTAGTTAATTGGGAGAGTTTGCAAGTCATGTCTAAATGTGAAAGGGGTACCCTTAGCCTTGTTAAATGGAATATTACATTGCATTTATTGGGAGAGGTTTAAAGTAACAAGCTTTGTTGCACCCTATTACTCATGTTCTAACCTTGTTGGACAAAGACCTTAAGAAAAGCTTCATCTTTCTTAGGGAACATCTTTCCATATTTTGTGCGTCAGCACCTGTCAATGATATGTCATTATTATATAAAAGAGCAGTAAGCAAGCAATCAAGGTATTCTTATTGACGGGCTTTACCTTTTATAATCCAATAAAATGGATAAAAAAGACTCCTTCAACGTTAGTTGACATTCCTTCTGAGACAAGGTCCTACCCCTATTTTACTTTTGAAAGCAATGGAGTGTGTATAAAGCATCTTTCTGAGGCTTCTTCCTCAACCATCTTCCTGGAAAAGAACAACATCCCCTTTTTCTTGCTTTAGTTCAAACCATCCATTAGCCTCTTGGCAACATTAGGGAATAGCTGGTTAGGGGCTTCTAGTCCTTACCAGACCTCTCTCACATTAGTCATCCTAAGAAGCATGGACATAGGCAAGGGATACAAAGACCACATAACACGGACATGACGGCACACTAACTTCTAAATAAGTAGGATATTGACCACGTGGGGACAATTTTTTTAGAACATATATGTATATATTGATATACTAATACTTCTTTATAGATAAAAGATGTGTATTTGCTTTATTACATATCTCGGGCTTAAACAGGGTTTGTGGCCATCTACATATCTTGGGCGTCCTTTAGGAAGAAGCCCAAAAAGCATTATGTTTTGGCAGCCTGTTATTGAGAAAATTCAGCATAAACCTCACGATGGGAAATATTATTTTATTTCTAAAGGTGGTAGACATACTCTAATCCAAGCCACTCTCTCTAGCACGACTTATTATGTGTCTCTGTTTAAACTACCTACATCATCTCAAAGTCTTTGGATAAACTGGTTTGTGATTTTCTTCTGGGAGGGAGACAACACAGCTCCCTAAACTGACGGGTGGCATTGGAAACTTCCACAATCGTAACTTGACTCTTTTGACAAAATGGATTTGGCCTTTTCTAAATGAAGGGAGAGCTTTCTGGCATAGCTCATAGTTGCCAAATAGTATGGTAATGTGAGAGACTTTGTTTGCACGACTCTTCTTGGCCTTTTAATATGCACTACTCTAGATTTGGTTGCCTCACGTGCTCACTGCTGTTTGGGCAATGGCCGATCTATTTCTTTTTGGCATGATACATGACTTAGTTGTGGAGTCCTTGCTATGGTTTTTCACGTTTGTATCATCTTACTTCTCAGCCGAATGGTACAATTGCAGAAGTTTGGTCTCCTTCTACCAATGCTTGGGATTTGAATCCTCGTTGGAAACTTAATGAATTGGAAATTATTGAGTGGACAACCTTATCTCATCTTCTTTCTTCCATCTGTTTAGGGAATTATATGACAACTGATCTTGGTCTCTTGATTCTTCCAAGGCCTTAATGGTGGATCTTGTGGGTGCCCCTGACAATTCATCAAATGACCTTTACTTGGTGATTTGGAATGATCGCTATCTAAAGAAGATTAAAATCTTTTTTTAGGATCTTAGCATTAGCATTGGATCTATAAATATGGCTGACTGTCTACAACAGAGAATGCCGTTTCTTAACCTCTCTCCCTCCTGGTGTAATGTGTGCTGCCAGTTCAGAGACTCCAGGCACTTTTGCTCATTGTTCCTTTGCTGCTTGATACTAGGGAACTTTTTTGGATGCTTTTGGGTGATCCTTTAACCTTGCCAAACAACATAATCAATCCTTTGGCTTCTATCTTGGTGGGGTAAGCATGGTGCAAAGAAGTTACTTCGGCTTGCTATCAATGGAGTCTTTCTGTGGTTTCTTTGGGGAAAACAGATTGGACGCATCTTCAGGGACACTTTCTCTATTTTTTATTGTTTTTTGGATTTAATTCTTTTTTATACTTCATATTGGTGGAAATATAAACACCCTTTTAACAATTATAGTTTGTCTGCTTTGAAATCGGAGAACTTTCATGCAATCCACCTTTTGTTGTTCTTAGATTTTGTACCTCTTATTTGATTCATCCATGAGATTTGTTTCTCGGAAGACTGATAACTGGCTGTCCAGGAATACAAACATTACAATTGATATCTTATGAACATGATTTACTAATTTAGCTCATTTTCTCAGTATCCCTCTCTGGCATAGCCTCTGATTCTGTGTGCCTTTGCAGAAACCAGGTGGAATCATTGCTCTTCTTGATGAAGCTTGGTATGCTCATTCTTTTACTATAAATTTATTACTATTTCCTTCCCCCGGCCGTGAGACAAGTTGCACATTTGACCACAACGTAGAGTTGCTCTTCATGAATTCATATTTTTTATGCCAATCGATGTGGTCAGACATAAGTTAAGCCAAAGTGCCGCAATTTTCACATGCAATCTTTTTCTTGGAAACTACTAATATTTCCAAATGCTATTGAGTTTCTGTAGGCAGAAAAGAAATCGTTGTTTGAAAATGGCAATTGTCTATTCTAGGAAATGATGTTATTTAGGAAAGGGGGCCACTTATTCTTAGAGAATTAAAGAAACAGAGTAAACAAAATAATTTTGTTCCTTTTACAAGAGAGCAACACCTCCCTTAATGTACACAAAAATGGCAACCAAAAATAACAACCAGCTGGCAGCCAAAGAATTACAATGAAAAATGAAAAGGGGATAGGACATTACAGAATTATCCTTAATACTTAGTAACAAATGTTCGAGGTGAGATAAGGTAATAACCCTGGCTAAAATTATAAGCATAAAAGAATTGTGATCAAATATGATGGTTGGATTGGAACTAAGTAAGAATATAAGGGCTGCACATTCTTTCAACCTTTTTCTTACCCCTTAATAAGTATGGGTGAAACATACCTATTAGCTTCACTACTCAAACCTTCAAAATTTTGGCTAAAGCCAAAGAAATCCTTCCTCAAAGTACCTTTGACTTTTATCAGTGTAAGAATTTGTTTTTTTGCACAAGGAATAAACTTTTCATTGAAACGATGAAAAGAGACTCATGCTTGAAGATACAAACTCCCAAAAGGAAGATAGAAGAAAGAGAGGAAAAAAAGAAAAAAACAAGACTAAGAACATGTAGAAGTATCCCAATTTAAACAAATATATTGTAAAGAAAATTCATGAAATAGCTTGAAAAAGGAACACCAGAGAGAGACCTTCAATTTTGCCGCCTTGAAACAATCCGACTGAGACCTTTGCAGCTAGTGTTAAGATTAACCTTTTGACGTTTTTGACCGGAAAGATGAACCTCAGTTAAAAGAGATCATGCACATAACTGATATATGGGGTTTTAAAGTAGCCATCCTTCCCTTGATTTAATTAGGTCCCTTCGAGGATTAGATCTCTATCTTTGACAAATGCCGTTAGTTAGAGGATAGAAGGTAGACTAGCCATTATTTTTCCAGCTTAGTGCTTCGGTTGTTTTTGTTTTAGCACTTTTATTGGACTTTCATTGCAGTTCTATTTTATGTCTTCCTTGGTTTCCTTTTATTTTGTATATTGTATTTTGAGCATTGGTCTCTTTTCATCTGCTCAATAAAAAGATTCATTTCCTTCTAGAAAAAAAGTTTGGTCCCCTTCGTGGATTAGATCTCAGTCTTTGAGAAATCCCGTTAGTTAGAAGATAGAAGGTTGACTTAATGCTAACCAGTTATCTCATGCAGGAGGATAAATGCCACATGTACATCCCTAGAAATCTTTGTATCTATTGTTTGCCTGCTGCTAGTTGCAATGCCATACCAATTCATTTATCTCATGCAAAACGTATTATCAATTAAATCTCTAACCAATATTGTAATATGAGGAAATATTGGCCACATGAACTAGTCCATAAAGATCTTGTTGCATAGATGCCTTCTTTTAGATCTAAGGTTTGTTTTTGTTATTTGATTAACATTTTTTTCCCATTTGACCTAATTAATTTTAGAATTTTTATTAACAGCATGTTCCCGAAATCAAATCATGAAACATTTTCACAAAAGCTATATCAGACCTTCAAAAATCATAAACGCTTCACCAAGCCAAAATTGGCCCGCTCAGATTTTACGATTGTTCATTATGCTGGAGATGTGAGTTTGTCTTTCTTTTAAATTATGTTAAAATTACAAGTTTATTCCTTAAACTTTTACGGTTATGTCTAATAAGTATCTAAACTTTAAAAAGTAATTTGGGAAAATATCAATTTATCCCCCTGAACTTTGGGGTTGTATTAATTTAAATCCTAAACTAATAATTGTATCAATTTAAACCCTGAACTTTCATAAGTGTATTAATTTAAACCCCCCATCAAGTTCTGTTTGGATAAACACTGTGTGGAACTTATAATTTTATCAATCAAATCTCTAAACTTTCATAAGCCAATCAATTTAGACTCTAACTAAAACTTTCTTTGAAAATTGTCCATGCATCAATTCTAGTCATCCATTTTGTTAATCTGGCATTTGAAGAAGTCCACACACGTATAAGAATTGGATGCATTAACGATTTTTAAATATAATCCTAATAAAGGTTCTAAATTTATTAACTTATAACAATTTAGAAGTTTAACTGAAAAAATTTAAATGCCTTGCATGATATTTTTCAAACTAAATCTGAAGGAGGGGGTAAATTGATACACTTATGAAAATTCAGGGTTTAAATTGATACAACCCCCAAAATTTAGGGGTTTAAATTGAAAAATTTCCAAGTATTTAATAGTTTCTTGAGCTTTCAATTTTCTATCTAATATATCCTTGAACTGTAAAAGTGTCCCATACATGCTTAAACATTAAATTTTATATCTATTACTATTGGGTCCCAAACCTATCCAAAATTTTTAAAACTCTCAAACTTAATTTTGTGTGTACTGGGACTTGATCTTTCAATTTTGTATTTAACATGTTTGTGAAATTTAAAAATGTCTTATTAAATATAGAAATGAAAATTTATGGACCAATTAGGTACTTAAACTTTTAAAGTTCAAGGACTTATTAAACATAAAATTGAAAGTTTATGACCTTGTAGACTCTTTTTTAAATCTAAGGACCTACTTGTCACAATGTTAAAAGTTCATGGACTAAAATGGTTATTTAACCTAAAGTTGTTTATAGATGAGAAACTTAAAGGTCAATCTATATTATTTGGATTTTTTCAGGTTCTATATCAGTCAGATCAGTTTCTAGACAAAAATAAAGATTATGTTGTCCCTGAACATCAAGATTTGTTAAGTGCTTCAAAATGTTCTTTTGTTGCTGGCCTCTTCTCTCCTCATCCTGAGGAGACGGCCAAATCATCAAAGTTTTCTTCAATTGGCTCTCGTTTTAAGGTATTATATGTTATGGACTTGCATATACTTTTGAATGATTTTCTGGAAATATCCTTCTAGACTGCAGAAAGGAAAATTACAATAGTTATGCTTGTTTGATCCATTTTTCTACAGTTACAACTACAGCAGTTGATGGAAACGTTAAATTCAACCGAACCCCATTATATAAGATGTGTGAAGCCCAATACTGTCCTGCAACCTGCCATCTTTGAGAATGCTACTGTTATGCAACAATTACGTTCTGGAGTAAGTTTTAAAACAAGTGATTTTGTTGAACCTTAAATTAATGTTAATTAATTTGCATTGGACACTGTCATTTGTGCAGGGTGTTTTGGAGGCAATTAGAATCAAATGTGCAGGATACCCTACTCATAGAACATTTTCCGAATTTTTATCTCGATTTGGAATTCTTGCACCCGAGGTATTGGAAGGGGAGTAAGTATTTTTCCTTGTTTATACTTTGAAGTAGAATATAAATGGGTGTTGCATTCTGAAATTTGTTAAATACTTCCCTTTGGAGTATTTTAACATTTCCTTGCTGATGCTTATGAGCAGCTATGAAGAGAAGGCAGCGTGCGAAAAGATTCTAGAGAAGATGGGACTTAAAGGTTATCTGGTAAATGAAATGAAGCTATGCTGTTGGCTTTTAAGAGTGTAGATATCTGTTAGCCCTAAACTTTATCTTCAGTCATCAAGGAATTGCCTAAAATCTTTCGCATGAGTAACATTAACATATCATTGATCAAAAGCTCATAGTTAAATAAAAACCGGAATACCTTGGATCTTATATCAACCTTCTGCTAGCTGGATAAGAAGACTGGAAATTCTTGAATAAAATATAGGTTCTATTTGATGTTAGATAACCTAACCATGATTAAAATTCTGGCTATTCTGATTGTGTTGATGTATATACATCTTACTCGTACAATTGGAGCCATCCTCGTCAAAATGGTCACAGTATATTGTTAATCAGACTCGTTAAGTAACCTAATCTACTATGAAAGATGGGTGCTATCTGAAGTATAAAAGGTATTCTTGCAAACAAGAAAATTGAGTATCCTACCTCATATAAAGCATATAAAAGGATACACTTGCATGTGGTTATGTTGCAATTTCGAGTAAATGGATATACCTATTTTGTGATCAGGAAAGAAATAATTATACATAAACAAAAGAATTAAAATCATAGCTTTCTTCTCTTCTTAAAAAGGAAACAACGCTTTTCATTGATATAATGAAAAGAGACTAATGCTCTATAATACAATGAGACCAAAAAGGAAAAATAACATAAAGCATGAGACAAATACAACCAAAAGGACCAAAGCTGGTCAAGACCGAAAAAAAACAAATACAATAAAAAACAAACAATGCGAGCAAATACACCCCAAATCAAGGTAAAGTGACTTTTACACCAAACCCTTGAAACCATCAGCTCAAAACTAATAGCACAATCAACAAGACTTGAAATTTTGAGAGCCAAAAAGATTTGAGTACAGAGGGGCTTGAGGATGAGCTCGTAACCAAACTGACTTGCAAGTTGCCAACCCCTAAAATACCACCTAACCAAGATTACATGATAGCTCCTCGGCGGAAACAAGCAGAACGCTGAAAGCACTGCCATAGACCAACAAAACATCCTTGCAAATAATGAAAGGTCTCAAGCCCACCTCTACAACTCTTCTATGACACTTGAAACAAAGTTACGATCGAAAGCTTCTATGAGAAAGTGATGAAACGATTACCCAAAAATCAAACCACATTCTTCGATGAAGGAGGAGAATTTAGGTGGGATTTGAGAAGGGGATAACTAATAATGCATCGAGCAAGGCTTCTGATCAGGTCAAATGCATAGGAGTGACTAACTGTTTGATATTTGGAAATTTTACATTTGATGGGTGCACGTGGTTGAAAGTTTCTGATATTAATCACATATTTTTGCAGATAGGGAAATCAAAAATTTTCCTAAGAGGTAATTTAATGGCCGAACTAGATGCACAAAGAACAGGAATATATAGTGCTGCTGCTATACTTATACAGAAGCATTTCAGAGCTCGAAATGATTGTAAAAAGTACATTGCCATGCGAAGAGCCTGCATTCGTCTACAATCATATTGGAGAGGTGACCTTCCCAATAAATAAATAAAGTGCCGGAAATGCATAATGGTTCCTTTTTCTTTCTTTTTATAAGTTCAGGGAAGTATATTAACTTGTTATTGTTCCAGGTGTTCTTGCCCGTGAGTCATATGAAATTAGGAGAAGGGAAGCAGCTGCCGTCAAAATTCAAAAGAATGTTCGTGCATACCTTGCCAGGAGCCGTCATATTAAAATGAGGATCTCTACAGTTTTTCTTCAGGCTGGTATGCGTGCAATGGTTGCTCGGAGTGAATACAGAAACAGGAGGCAGGTTAAGGCTGCAAAAGTTATTCAAGTGAGTTCATGGATATTTATACAAATGGATCAATGCTTCATTGCGGTTATCATTTTCATGTCTCTGAAGTCGGGTTTCTTAAGTAATCTTTTCCCTTTTTCTTTCAAGTCCAGTCTTATTGGCGTCAGTATAGAACCTCGTCGAGGTATAAGACGGTTAAAAAATCATCAACCAATTCACAATGCGGATTGTACTCAAAAACTTCTGGTGAAGGTCTTAAGAAGCAAAGGATGGTAGGTAGCATTTACCTTATAGGTATAATTACTGTCCTCTTTTCACTGTGGATATTTTAAAGACGTCAAGAATTGCTCTCTTGCTTAAAATTTCAGTTAACAACTATATCATAACCAGAAGTGTACTATTTTGAACTTCTAAAAAAATAATATTATTAGTTTCTTGGAAAATAACTTTTTCATTTTACCTTAAATTTGGAAAACAAAATTTTTTAGTTTAGAAATTTCTCTTTTCACAACAAATTAACTATGAACATATATATTTTTATTTTAAAAAAAATTCAAGTAGTAACTAAAATCAAGAGAGAAACCTATTTAGGTTCTAGATAAAGTTACAGTGAAGTTTAGGGAAAACTAATTATTTATGTGCCAACAACTGTAAACAATGTTTTTCTAAACATTAACTATGTTATTCTATATTTATATTGCATTGTCTTTTAAATCCCTAGAAAAATATTAGAAGTCAATGAACAAATATGTTATGCAGCTCAATGGTAGGACGTACATTAATGAGAAAGAAGTTAGTGTAGACTTTGAAGAGAGTTATGCCTAACTTCATAGAAAATAGCTTTTAGAATAGCTTAGATTTGTGACTATGGCAGGGGAACACTGAATTTGTTCAAGCTTGGAGTGTCAAACAAATTTGTTGAACTGAAAAGGCTCAGAACAACATTGACTTTCATGTTATAGTTTTCAACTTGTCGGAGCATATTGTGTTTCTGTGGTAAAAGACAGATGAACAAGTTAATCTAATTTAGAAGTACCTTTCTTCTTACACAAGAATTCAAAATGATGATTTCAGGCTAACTTGGAAGAAACAAAGGAGGATCTGGTTTTGCCTGCGTTGCTCAACAGCAGTACAGACACCATTGATGAAACAATTGAAATGATTGCCATGGAAAGCCGTGTTTCTCCACAAGAAATAGAAGAAGCATACTTTATTATTAAAGAGCCCGGTAGTCCAGTTGAAGGTGCAGATAAGGTGGTCACTCTCAGAGCAGAAGTGGCTAATCTAAAGGTGACTCTAATTCAATCAATGTTGATTGGTATTATAGTTCTTTCGTTCTTCCCGTATGTGTTTCCAGGAGCTTCAGTTTTATTCTTTGTGTGACTCTCAGGTAGGTATATGTATATATGCTGGAGAGATGAAACAAGGATTAAATATCACGTTAGACATGTAGATTAGCTACATAGGTTGGTTGGTTAGACTTGAACTTTGGAAAAGTAAATTTGCTAACTACAACGGTTGTAAATAGAGAAAGAATAACTTGTTCTAACCAGCTTGATTTGAGTTTAAGTAATGTGATGCTGTCGACATCTAGCATTATATTTTTTTTGGTAAAAGAAACAATTTCATTGCTAAATTAAAGCAGGGGAAAATATCAAACACCAAAAGGTGATTACAACAGAGAATGCCGATTACTAACTAAAAAAGATAAGCTGAAATGACTAAAAGGGTGCTTAATTTTGCGCAAAAAGAAAAAAAAAATTGTTGAAATGATATATAGCATTATGTTAGAACTCAGAAACAATACAGGCAGAGCAGTTGTTGACTCTGAGATGGAAGAGAATGAAATGGCAGTAGATGAAGGATTATTTTCAAGAAAGATGGATTCAAGTATACCTGTCATGGATATTTATATATGTGAGATGCATGTAATGTCATAGATTGCGAAAGATGCCAACATGTTCATAGTTCAACGAAAATTAACATTTACTCCTTTCCTTGAGGTCAGATGTTCAAATATAGGTTGTGAAAGAATGCGATTGCCAAATTTGATATTATATTCGTTTCTATTAGATCACTGCCATTGAAATGTCTAAGGTGACTGCATCTAGATGTGCAATGGAATTATAATTTATTTTCAAAGCCGAAAGGGTAAAATTCCAAGTTTACATATTATTTGCATTTAACATGAAAGCATTTAACATGAAATGAAGTACTGCTAATTGTTTACATTTAGTTTTAATGAATATCTTCTGTTTTCTATTACAAGTTTTTGTTTTCTTTCCCCGAATTCCAAAATGACTAAAGGTAGAACACATTTACATGAACAGGCCAAGTTGCAGGCTGAAAGGCAAAGAGCTAATGAGTATGAAAGGAAGTATGCTGTAATGCAGAAAGCAAATGAGGAAGGACGTAGAAAACTAAAAAAAACCGAAAGGAAGGTGCATCAACTTCAGGACTACATAAACAGGTATTACTAACATTCTGCCTCTTAAATGTATACAATATTTTCACCATGATATTGAATTTTAGTGTGGAAATGGTGATTACAGCATATCATTTTGTCAATCAGAACATATACAGTAAATTTTGTTTAAAATTGGAAGGTTGATTTTCGATCTGATCAGACATGACTGTTTCTTTTCCTGCTGCTGCTGCCTGGGAATTTTCCAACCAATATCTATAGATGACATCGCTAAAATTAGGAAATATGTTCCTCTCATATTTCTATTAATGGTTTTCTTATTATTTTCTTCTCTTCCGTGTATAATTTAGAACTGTGTTATTAGTTTCACGTTGATGGAATAGAAAAGGTGCTTGCATTCAAAGATGACACTGGATCCTCAACTTCTGGTACATAGAATCAGCTTGAACATCACAATTGATGGTTCCCCGTCCCCGTCCCCGCCCCCGCCCCCGTGGGGGGAATTTACCCCCTCTCCGCCCCCGTCCCTGCCATTTGTAGGTGGGGATTCCCTGTTGGGAAAACAGGTCCTTGCAGGGACCCGGCGACCAACTCCGATGAGCGAGAGTGAGAGTGTGAGATAGAGCGAGAGCAAGAGCGAAAATGTGTGTATATATATATATTAAAAATTTAACTTTCATATTTAATCAGGTGGGGTCGGGGTGGAGATACCCTTCCCATCCCGGCTCTGTCTCCGGATGGGGATCCTAAAAAGATCCCCGGTTTGACCCCATCCCCAGTCAAACCGCGGATTCCCAACCCTGTGGGTTTTTTTGCCAACCCTAGGTTAGGCAGATTGTCCTGGGGAAAAAAAAACCAAGCTTCTCAAGAGATATCAATGGATATTTCAATTGTTCAGTACCAAAAAAAAAAAAAAAAAACCTGTGTACAAGCAATCACATAGCTGGAGTGAGATGATGCACGCAAAATGGATTCAAGAGAGTAGGAAAAGCAGTGAGTGAGATGAATGCAATTCTAACGACATGGTTTTACACATCTGCGAGGGCACTCTGTAAGATCTAAAATTTGTCTCAAACTCAGTTTGAGATTGTAAATTTTCATCCTTGCACTCATTCTGTCAAGTCTCATCTCATTGCTCATATGACCTTACAGTATATGCTAAATCATTTTCTTCCATCACATCAGTCTCACATGCTAGAGAAAGATGTAAAGAGGTCAGGAAAAATGAGAAATTTATCCTTAAAAAGTGGCACAAATATCATATTTTCCAACTTATTGCCCCGGTCCTCAGACACTAACAACGATAACATCTAATTTCTCCTTGCACGTTATTTTGATTATGTCAATCTGATCTAGTGTGTGACAGGATGATACATTGCATGTCAAACCAAATCTCGGAGATGAAAATGATCGTGGGTACTTCTAGATCGGATGCATCTAGTTCTTCTCGGAATGAGGTTCTGACGGATGCCACATCCAGTTGCTCTGATTCATCATCAGAAGACTTCACCTTTCCTGTTCCAAGTCCATCTATACCAACTTTCTCTTCATTCGGTACCAATACTTTTCAGCTGATTGTGCAGGATAT
This sequence comes from Citrullus mucosospermus, assembly GCA_030954485.1. Taxonomy (NCBI): domain Eukaryota; kingdom Viridiplantae; phylum Streptophyta; class Magnoliopsida; order Cucurbitales; family Cucurbitaceae; genus Citrullus; species Citrullus mucosospermus. The sequence goes on along the minus strand of CM062063.1, from coordinate 7,047,269 downwards.
TTCAGCTGCAGAAATTCCAGGTACCTCCGCTTTACAACGATTGATTATTTCAGCACAAATTAATCCATAATTTATCATCTAACTACATATATTCGAGAAGGAATCTTATCTCCTATAATGTTGAGGATTTTTGTTTCTTTCTTCAAGATGCTGTTGTATAGCCACACAGTCATATAAATCTTTCAAATAGTCTACCATAAATTGGTATTATATTTGCATGTATATATGGATCTTCCCCTTGAAATCGTAATTATTGTTCGGTGTTGATGGTGGTTATTTTCGTTATTGATTAAACTGTTAGCAGAATATTCGCTTTCCGAATATGAGTTTTGGAATGGTGAAAAATGATTTCAACATTTTAAACACCTCTCAGTACAAATTCTAGAAAATACTTATCGAAAAAGGTCTTTTTAGGATCAATGGTTGTCGTCGCTACTTAATGTGTTGAGTTTAGTAACAGTATTCCATTTGCTCTTTGCAGGATCTGACAGTGACAGGGAAGGGGGATTTTCTGACTACTTCTAATTCGACTTCCTGTACATTTCTTCTTCCCTCCAAAATATATTCACTACTATATAATTACTCCAAATATAATTAGGTCTTAGAATTCCTCAGGTTTCAAAGGCATTTTAGCATAGCATCTACATCCAAAGGAAAGAAGAATAGTAGATAACTTAACTGCACAGAGATTCAACTACCAAATCCCTTTTGGCCTTTTAGTTACTTTTTTTTTTTCCTATCTTATATACACACATTGGAATGCTTAGATCATTTTTTTTTTAGTCCTGAAACAGTCATCAGTTTCACTAACTTCATTCTTCACGATACTGTCAGTTATTCTGACAATAGACAATTAGTTTCTGAAAATTGCTGGATTTTGAAGATTAATCAAACCATTGAAAAACAATATTTTTACCACTCTACAGTTCTTATTGTAGGTGTTACACATATACACTGAATTTTGTTGTACTATAATTGTTAATGGTAGTGAATACTTTTAGCACCATACTTTTGTTAATATAAATCGTGTGTAAGTTCTTGTAATGGAGTGAATGACTGAGCCATTGTAATGACTAATGAGTCCAACTTTAGTGTCACTTTGCACTTCTTTTATTTCTACTTTTTTCATGGTCATGACATAAAGCGTATATTTTATTTTCAATTTATTTTTGGGTTTTTTTTTTGCTTGGAGTTCAACAAGTGGGGTAGAGATTCAAATTCCTAACCTTTTTGTGGGCTGCAAATGCCTTCACTAATTGAGTTAGGCTCATATTGACGTAAAATAATTTGTGTTGGTTGTGCACATTAGATAAACCATAAAAGTTTGATGTAATCATTGTTGCTAAAGTTTTATGGCATTTAACATAAATCTTGCTGGCCATAGACTTGCATTGGAAGCTTTGTATATTGAGTCTGGTATTTGAATTCATACATTATGAATTATTTAACAAGAATGGTTTGATTGAGCATTTATGAAAGTTTTGGGAACCAAAAAAGAAAATTGAAAGTTGAGAGGATATAATAAGATTGGGAGAATTGCAAAAATCACCTCAAGAGTGAGTTTGAGGTTAATACAAATTGCACACTCAAAATTTTAATTTGAATAATATTTTTCGAAACATGTGAAATTGTTGCAATTAATCCATACAACTACGAGGACTGCAATTAGACCATAATTCTTAGGTAGATCTTATACTACTCGTAAATTATAATAAAAGTTGCAATTATACTTTTCAGCCTAAAATTGTTGTGCCAAAAGAGGTGTTAAATGATTGAAAGGTTTGTGGTTTAAATCTCTCTATTTTCTTATCGTACTCAAGAAAAGAAAAATTTTAGAATTGTTGCTATAATAAACTTAACTATTGTCAAAGTTACACGCTGTAATGAATTTGTAATTATAAGGAACAATTCCTCAAATTAAAAGTTAGTTAAATTACAAGTTTAATTCTTCCACTCTCAATTTTGTTTTTAAGAGGTCTATAAACTTTAAAATGTCTAATATTTTTTTTTAACTTTCAACGTACGTTGTGTCATATATTCATTTTTTTAATTTGATAAATTGATAAATTGATCCTTAAATTAAAGTGCTTAGAGTTGCAACTTTTGAACTTACCACTACAATTCCAAAACATTTTTGGCACAAAATAAAAATTGAGAACTACTTACACGATTGACTATTATTTTAGGTCAAATATATATTTTTGATCCATAATGTTTGAAGATTAAATTATCATTTTAACAAAACGTGAAAAAAATATTGAAAAAGAATAATATAGTGTTCAAATTATATACATTACTAATTAAGTTGTGTATTCTACATTTTAATTTGACCAATTTGGTACAATACTCGCCCACAAATACATAATTAAAATTTTTTTTTATAAAAAAATACATAAATATCATTATTCATTGAATATTTAGTGAGGGATACAATTCAAAATTTTAAACTACTAGAAATAAAATAGATAAAAAAAGGTGTAAAATAGATAGAAGTCTATCGCGATCTATCGCACGTGGAAGAGTTTCTCTATTTGTAAATAATTTGGCTCATTTTTCTATATTTGAAAAAAATCATTTATTTATGAAAGTTCAAAGTTTAAATTTGATACAATATTTAGCATGTGTTTGGAATACATTTTCAAGTGTTTAATTTAAGAAACAAGTAATTTTAGAAAAAATAAGAGTGTTTAATAACCACTAAAAATGAATTTTGAATTGTATTTTAAAACGTTTTTTTTCCTCAAATTAATCTAAACAGGTCCGTAGTTTAGTATACAGGGGGAAAATAGAGATGTCTCCTACGTTACACGTAATATGGGAAGTATCGACGTAATTTCATAGAGTCATTCGGTCTGAATGATACATGAAGAACATAAGCAGTTTTTATTGTACCGAGCAAAAACCTGACCAATTGATCTTTACGGTGCTTCTCTATCAATTAGATCCTTTATCCATAGAATAAAGTATCTAGGGGAGGCCTGTCTTAGTGGTAGAGTGAGCCCCTGATAAAAAAGAAAGTCCACTTGGTTTTAGACTTGGTGCAACCCAAGGGCATCATTCTCTTTGGTTTGCACACCCCCAAAAATATTCCGAAGGTTTACAAGAAGATCAAAAAATACGAGATTGTATCGGAAATTATGTACAGTAGTCAAAATAGGGACAAGTACCCATAGAATCATTTCTTTTAAAAATTTCAACCTCAAAAAAGATTTGATATCTTAGACTTGTGATGTATTAATTATCATTTTAATGATCAAATTCGTGTTTATGCCTCTTGACCTATGCTATTCGGGCTAAATTGAATGATCGCAATTTCTGCATTATAGTTAACGTTGGAATTGATGAGTCATCCTTAGAAGAATCTCAAGTTTTATTAGATACATTGCAACCCTAAAGTTTAGTATAAATGAAAAACCGCGCGTTTAAAGAACGCAACTTAATTACGAAATTGCCCCCAAAGCCGGTAAACCCGTCTTCCTCCTCGAGACAGAAAAATTAAAAACCCCAAAAATCTTCTCTGCTCAAAACTCAAAGCTCCAAACATCACAATTTTGCTCCGCCGAACTCATGGGCTCCGTCAATGGCGACGACGAAATTACCTCCTTTTCCTGTTCTTCTGAGATGGAGAAGTTCCTTTGCGACCGCTTGAACGACGCCTCTCTACCCATTGCCGAGCGCTTTCGAGCCCTCTTCTCGCTCCGCAACCTCAAAGGCCCCGCCCCTCGCAATGCCCTCATTCTTGGTTAGTTCAATTTTTTTTTTTTTATTTTCTTTTCATTTCAAATTTTTACTGAAGAGTTGTAGTTCCAGTTATGTTTAATCTCTTCTTTGTTGTTCTTATCCCCCATTTGATTGATTGTCGAAATAAATGATTATCTGCCATTGATATTTGGTTCTCGTCTTTTTTATTTCTTACTTTCTGTTTTTCTTTCCAACGTGCCTGCAATTGAGTCCTAACCGGCTAAATTTTAGGATCGTCTTAAGTTCCATAGTTTGAGACCTTTGATAAACTTGACTTGAAATATTTGATAAATTAAATCAATATTATTAAAAACCTTGTTAAATTTGTTGCTAGGAATGAACATGACACGATAGGGAAAATAAATCTACGTACTATTTTTATTTTTAAATCAATGTAAAAGCCCTCGTATAAGAGCTCCCGAAGGCCTTAAATTTCCTCAAGCCTCCTTTGATAGAGTTTGAGAGATACTAGCCTCCTCTATGGTGTTTGTAAAGCCTGCAACCGAGCGAATATTGAAAAGAAAAGCTCATGGTGCTTATTTTGTTTGCATAGCAACTAGAGATTCTTCGAATTTGTTGGCTCATGAGGCTGCATTTGCATTGGGGCAAATGCAAGATACAGATGCCATCCCAGCTTTGGTGGCGGTTCTTAATGATCTTTCTTTGCACCCCATTGTTCGGCATGAGGTGAAATTGTAGCCCCCTTGATATCCCTGTGTGTTTTGAATTTGATCAAGTTTTCTGTTCATCTAACCTGCCCTTTTGATTTTTAATGTTGTAGGCAGCAGAAGCTCTAGGAGCTATTGGCTTAGAGAGTAATATTCCATTTTTAGAAAAGAGTTTGGCTTTAGATCCTGCTCAAGAGGTTAAAGAGACGTGTGACTTGGCTCTTAGGCGAATAGAGCAACTGAAAGATTCTGGTAATGGAGGTGATTCATCCACATTTGAAAAGTCACCATTTATGTCTGTTGATCCAGCTGCACCAGCTTCTTCCAATGCCTCTGTAGGTCAACTGAGGTATGTCAAGGAAACTGTATTGAATGCGACATACTGTTTACAGTACATAAGTAGGATATTGCTTGATAGTAGATTCTAGTCAACCTTGCTTTCCTGATCACTTTTTTCTTTCATTTATCCATTTGAAGGGAAATTCTTCTCGACGATGATAAAGGCATGTATGAGCGGTATGCAGCGCTTTTTGCTTTACGAAATAATGGCAGTGATGAAGCTTTGACTGCGATCATCGACTCTTTAAGCTCAACAAGTGCTCTGCTAAAGCATGAGGTTTGTTTACCCTTAAACTTTTATTTCACCATATCAATGAGGACTGTAATTTCTTTAAAACAATGGTTTTTTTTATATACAATTTTATTTATTCTCTCTTTTGGGCCATTATGTGTTTCTTACAGCAATCTCGATATAATTCAATCAGGGACTTTGCAACTGGGTTTTTTCTTTAAAATTTTAAATTATTATTATTATAAAAAAAAAAAAAAAAACTCTTTTTCACCTCCTTTGGAAATAAATTTAAGAGATTTTAGAAGAGTTGGAATGATCTTTTGAATTAATTTAGGTTGATTGCTCAGTACACTCCATTTACAGATACTGTTTCCTGATTTGGACGTTTATACTTTCTGTGAATGTGATTATCAGGTTGCTTATGTATTGGGCCAATTGCAAAAGAAAGCAGCTTCGGATGCTCTCTCTGATATACTTGAGGATGTTAAAGAGCATCCAATGGTTAGACATGAGGCTGCAGAAGCTCTTGGCTCCATTGCTGGTATAATTCTTCTGCATCGATGAGTATTCTTCTTTTCCTTGTTTGTTAAACAGAAATATGAACGAAAAGATTAATCTCTTGAGTGCTTTGTAAAGAATCCTGAAAAAGTAAAGTAATCTGCCATTGTTATATAATGGGTCTTGGTTATAGTTATATGATGAAAGACAAGAACTTATCTGATATGCAGTGTTTCTTAAAGTACGCGATTATTTGAGGCGCAATAGCTCTTTTGAGGCTAAAGTGTGAATCACATTAAAAAGAGTTGCCTTGTGGAGTGTGAAATTATTAAATATTAAAAACACAGGTGACTTCCTGCCAGGGAGTTTTCATCATCTTAATTGATTGTAGAGACCCTTAATTAAATAATCCATAGTATTCATGTTAGGGATCCAAATAGGAATTATACCTTATCTTTTTATGTTTTATATTATGAACACTGTTTCATGAATAATGAAACCATGATGGAGTACAAGATTCTTGTCCAGTGGAAATGGATGGAAGAAGCTGATACATGCTCCCAGTCCCATCTTCTCCTTTATATTTCACTTGCTATGCTTAGTAACAAGTTAGTGCGCTCCATTGAGAACATCTTTTCCGGCACCTAAATTTCAGTTCTTAATGGCAATTTTAGCTGGTACCTCTGGTGCAGTCTGCTTCATTATTAATTGGAATGTATTTTTTATTTTATTTCTTTTGTTTAATTTTATTTTTAAAATTGAACTTGCAGATGAAAAAAGCATAGCACTTCTGAAGGAGTTCTCAAAGGACCCTGAGCCTATAGTCTCGCAGAGTTGTGAGGTTGCTCTAAGCATGCTGGAATACGAAAGGTTGGGAAGATCATTTGAGGTATACATTGTCGACTCCACGACCGTATTTGAATGGATATGTTTTTCCATATTGTCTTGGTTATCATACCTTCAAGTAACACAAAATAATGCACCCTGCAGTTCCTATTCATGCAATCTCCCCAAGTGCAATAAGTTGCAACAAACAGCAAGTAGCATCAATTGCCAAGGTTAGAAGCAGCCCCATCTCCTGCTTGTCTTCAACAAATAGAGGTAGTTGGAATCTGAAAGCGTGTTTAATTATATAGTTGATTTTTCTTTGATTTACTGGAGATCACCAAGATTGGAACAATACGATACAGTAATTATCCGTGTTTATTATTCCATTTGGGGGATATATATATTTCCCAACCGGAATGAAAAGGAACAGAAATTTTACTCAAAACCATTGAAAATTATATATTTTCAAACATGTCTTCAGGTTTCCTTTTTTGATTTTTACTTCCTAAAAGTTGCATAATGTTTTTTTTTCTCCTTTAAAAAAAAAGGATAAATAGGACACATTTAAGTGCCTGATTGATTACTGATTTTGCCCATCTCATTTAGCTCCGAGAGATGTCTTGGCAGCAAGGCTCCTGTACAAAGTATCTTGGATATCTTTTTTTGTTCCATTTGGTAACCTTTTATTATTATTATTATTATTTATTTATTTATTTATTTAAATTAAGACTATTGACACTATTCCCACTTTCAAATTTCTTTCCTTGTGATCTACTTTTTACCAATGGTTTAAAAAACCAAGCAAAAATTTGAAAACTAAAAATAATAGCTTTTAAAAATTTGTTTTTGTTTTTGGAATTTGGCTTAGAATTTAACCATTGTACTTAAGAAAGATGCAAATCATTATAAGAAATAGGAAGAAAATAGGTTTAATTTTCAAAAACAAAAAAGTAAAATGGTTATCAAACATGACCTTTTTTTTCAAGTTTTAGGGTTGATAATTGATTCCTCTTTCTGGTTTGTCGGAGTTAGTCGTCGGGCTGTCGACAGATAAGAATCATAGAAAACATTGGAGAAGAAACTAAACTCAACTCAACCATTAAGTTGATAGGCAAACATTAACTTGATAACTAGCCCAACTCAATTGAAGTTGGTGAACAAAATTCCATTTTGATGTCTGGTTGGCAAATATTTATTATGAGACATCTAAATAAACTATATACCAAACAACAGCTAGATTCCAAAATTTTGAGTTGAACAAGTACAAGGTGTGAGCATTATTAAGCATCCCGAGTAGGTTATTTGACATTTGTGACAGTGAGTAAAGTAAATAGTAAACTACAAAAAAGGCCGCACTCTTTTTCTGGATTGTCGTCCACGTGTTACCATCAACATTGTTGATTTGTTGATTTGTTGATTTTGACGTCCACGTAACCAGAGGGTGGTACTGTTTTTTTACCTTCTTTTTTTCCCTCTCTATGTTTAGGGTATTTTCTTTATATAAAAACTTGGGTGCACTCCTATTGTACCCAACTAAAAATTGTCACACCTGACAATTCTTCTTTATTTATTTATTTATTTATTCTTTTTCAAATGATTAAAAAGTTATTTTTTGTGTGTAGAAAGATTGCTTTTTTGATGGACATTTTAACAAATACTTAAAATTAAAACAAAAGGTTTTGATTTTGAAAACATCATATTACAATATTAAGTTAAATTGTATATCCAATTACTATATTATTATAAATATTTGGCATCATTTTTAGCCTTGATTTAAAATTCAATGAATCGATTATGCTCTATGTAGATATAGTTGAACCTACAATTATATGACACTAATATTTTACATGACATAATCAAAGTGAGCTAGTTTCATGAAAATTGACGTATACTCCTCCTTGGAGGTTGGGTCAAGAAAATCATTCACATAATATTACAAATTAGTTGGTTTTATCATTTTATTATTTCTTTCTTTTTTTCTTTTTTTTCTTTTTTTTTTTTTTGGGAGAAACTTGACCAATTTAGAAAAATGAAAAATGATGATTTGAACTTTATTTATTTTAATGTTACAACTCAATAACCAAATATTTTATGTTCCAAAATAATATATTTATTCTAAGAAAATTTGGAGTCAAAAAGTTTAAAGCGTAAAAGCTAGTCCAACTTAGCCCCTTTCTAACATGCCAATTAATGCAACTAATTTATTTCTCTCTAATATGGTCTCCAAATAGTATTTCAAGACGCTCTCTTGGATGGAGCTTTAATATCATATCTATTCTTCAATTGATTTATAATTTTCTCCTCTTCTTCTTTGAAGTTCGAAGATTGAAATAGAGGACAAGTTCATGGGTTGACCTAGTGGAAATGTTTTAAAAAGGCCAAAGGACCAAGGGATCAAGAGTTAAATCTATGGTGGCTACCTACCTAGTATTTAATATCCTAGGGTGTGCGCATAAGCTAGCCCAAACACAATAGAAGATATCATACTAGTCTTACTCTCTATAGTATATTATATGTTTTTTTAAAGTGTGGCACCCTTGCACGCCAAAAATGGTAAAGAGTTGGCATGGATATTCCTAGCCACGGGCAACATGCCTTGGACAAGCATAACCATGACACCTGACATCTACTCTCATCATCCATCAAAAGCGGGAGGCCATATCTAAAGCACCTAGCACTAGAATAAGGGACTTAGTATGTATCTCTAAAACTTCAATAATAAATTAGACACAATCTTTAAAGTCAAAGTAAAAATTATAATTTAATTAACTTGAACAATAATGTTAGGAAACTTATATGACAAGAGAATGAGAATGAGATTGATGAAGTTTTTAAGAGGAAAATGATAATCTTCCATGGAGCAAGGAAGTCCAAGATTCTCAAATTTGGAGCTAATCCCACCAATTGATTCTACTTTTACATAGAAAAATTACATTTTTAGTTTCGGGGTTTGGAAGAATAGGTGCATTTGGTTCTTAAATTTTTAAAATGTACTCTTTTAGTTATCAAATTTTAAAGAATAGTTTTAAAAGGTTGATCAAAGTTTGAAAAAATAATTTCCTCTATTTTGCATCAAAAGATTGTAATTCTGATTGCCCAATAAGCTTACTAAAATACTGTTGTTGTTTAAAGAAAAAGTCCCACAAATAATTTATTATTATCATTTTAAATAATTATATGGCAATAATTAACTTAGAAAAACCAACTTTTAAAAATATCTCCTCTATAAAATTAAATCTTAAAAAAGTTTTTCTAATTTAAGTATTGTATTATTATTTACAAACTTTTAACTTATTCTTAAAAACTCAAGGAATTTGTCCTAAAAAAAATGTTAAATTTTGTAAACTTAGGAATCACTTCTTCTTAAAAATTTGAGAACGAAAAAGGTACATTTTTAATCTTTAAAAAAAAACATATAGTTCTCAAAATTTGAGAACTAAAACAGTAATTTTCTCATTTTTACATCACTATTTCCATTCCAATCTCCTCGGGAGGCGAACTTTAGCATAGAATAACTTATGATAATGTAATCCAAGCATGAAAAATTAAAGTTATACATAGTGGGTTTGACTTGGTCACTTTGTCATGTCACCCACACCCATTAACATGTAGGGTTCTCTTTGGGCTCCATATCTCAAATTCTAATAATTATGACTCTCATCCATTTTCTTTTTATATGGATGGTTAAGTTGTTAGAGAATTTTTAGATATGAAAAGAATATACTTGGAGCATCTCAAGCTGCATCTCATATCTGTGTAGAGCTCTCCCACTCACCTCCTTTCGATATAGATGTTTAAGTTGTTAGAGAATTTTTGGATATGAAAAATATTTGGGACATCTTGGCCGGGTTGGACTCATTTTTGTGTGAGCTCTCTCATCCACCTCCTTTCCATATGGATGGTTAAATTGTTAGAAAAATTTTTGGATATGAAAAATACTTGAGGCATCTTGGACTGCACTTCATCTTTGTGTAATCTTTCTTTGAAAGTGTTGAATTGTAAGTTGTCACGTGATCAATAATTTTTTCCTTCATTGTTAGTATAATTTGGGGTATCTCAAATATTACCCACTGAGTATTGACAACTCTTGAAAGTGGGCTACCTTTATATACATCAGATCAACTAATGTGCAATGGAGCATCAAGAAAGACAAAGGGCATTTAACCATTTGAGCTTGTTGGCCACTATATATTGATTTGTTAGAGAGAACATGTCAACTTTATATACTTTTTCCTTAAAGAAAAAAGAAATGATGTCCATTTAGTCCACTTTACATGGATTGGAATGACACTGTTTGACTATATAGAATATTTATGTTCATTTAAGTATATTGTCATTACATGCACATTCTCATGCCACTTGCTCAAAAGTTATTTTGTTGCTCATATATATTCAAATTTTATCATTTGACCATTATTAGATGTGATGGTCCAAGTTAGGTGTTCAACAATTAAAGAAAGAATCTTTGCTCATGTGATTAGGACAAACATCTTTATTTAGAAATAGCAGCATGCTCATATCATATGTCCAATTTGCTTTATTAGTCTATGATAAAGTGAGTTTACTTTGATTAGACATGCCACTTTCATTTTAAATGTTTTTCTTTTTTTCTTTTTTTATTTATTTTTAAGATCAATTGCTTCAACAAGCATTGATGTTTCATTGTATGTTTAAATGATAAATGATTGAAGTTATGTGTATGTTTCCCATGTTACATTATTGCATGTTGAAAAGTGTGTTACTATTATTATTATTTTTTTTTTTGTAGAACCTAATGATCATTTCTTATGAAATTACAGTGGTAGTTACCCCTTATTATGTTGATGTGTACATTTACGAGGAGTTGTGTGTGAGAAGATATTGTACCATATAGATGCATCATTAATTATCTTTTGTAGATATATCATGATGAGAATGAATTCTGACTTTCTTTAGATCTAGGAAGTTGTCGTCTCCCCTAATGAAAGAGACAACATCAACATTCGATTCAGAAGTATTTGAAGAACATGTTCTGTAAGGACAATGCTATTTTTACGTGTTTAGTTTGCATTCGAACCACTCTGAACTCTATTGGACCACCATTATTGCTTGACTCTTCAAGAACAATAAAGATTGACATATCTGCTTCATTTATAGCAAATCTACAAATAGTGTGAACATCTCACATTATTCATAAGACAGTAACACATTTCAAGAATTCTTTTTTGATGTCTAAGTATAAATAATGTTGCAACCACATAGCATGTTTCGAAATTCTAGAAGCTATATTGATACCACTTTGTTGGGAAAGGAAACTCCCACTAATATTAATAATTGAAAATTTTAACAATAGAGAACTAGAAAACATAAGAATTTACGTGGACGACTTCAAAACTAAGAGAAATCATGTTCCACCAAAAGGCCTATTTGTTTCATAAGTTTTGTCACGTGATTCCAGGCAGACATTTAATATATCATTGTTTATTTCATAGTATTTCATTTTTTAGAACCTAGAAAATTATTATCTAGAAAATTTTAAAAATCAACTAACATGGATTTTTTAATACCTTCTTTAATTAATATCAATTAACCATTTACTATTAATTTTAATTAATTACTAATAAAGGTAAAGATACTATTTACACTCAATAATTTTCAACTAATACATTTACGTTTAATATTTTATGTTATTTCAACTATTTAATATAAAATTTTATTATTAATCATAATATTTTAATTAATTTGTATTTATTTAATTAGTTTTAAAATTTAAAATAAATAATTATGTAAAGTTTAATATTAAAAAAATTATTTACTTTTATTTTAAATGATTAAATGATTATTTCATTAACTTTACATTAACTAATGCTACATTTAATTTATGACTATATTCTCTTATATTTCATTAAGTAATTATTTAAGTTTGGTTTTTATATACAAAATTGGTAAATCAAACACAAATATTTAACTTCCAGACATTAATTATCGACATTTAAATCTCATATCCACGAAACAATATATGCAATCCAAACGGAACCATAACAAAACCTGTGAAATAAATAGGCCCTATGTGGAATACTATTACAATATCACGAGGAGTTCTCTCAAAGATTCAAGTTTAAAAGTGTTTATGATCGGACAATTTGAAACAAAAGTCATAAGTTTTTCTTTTATATAGTGTTTAGAGCCTATTACTTTTTAAAATTTTTTCAATAAAGAACAATTACTCTTGGAATATTTCGCCAAAAACCATACACTATATACTATGGTTCTTTGGTTTGGTGCTCTCATCTACTCATGTGATCACCTATCCATGACACACACACTTCTAGCAATTAACTTCTTCTCAATTAACTTCTTCATTTGTGAGAGATAATATTTCTTGGTTTGCACTTTAGTAATAGTGAATGACTCTTCTTTTTCACTTACTTTATTTTTATCTACCACAATTCTTGTCCCTAAATTTCACTCGTACTTCCTAGTGGAATATAACTAGAGTTAGAATTTCTATACCTTTTGGCCTTCTTTTAGATTTGCTTCCTCATCTTTCATAATTTTTGAGCGAATCATAATTTAGTATGTTCATCTCTCTATAGTAACCTTTAACATTTTAAATAAATAAAAATAAATGAAAAGACAAAAAAATAGATAATAATAATTTATATATCCAATTTAGAGTAGAAAGCTCTAATATCTAATATCAAATGATACGAAATTAAATCTTCCTGACTTTGACTAAAAACCCTCACCCTTAGCGCCCATAATAATAATACTAAACGCACCAAAATAGTTAGTAAAACTCAAATGAAAAGTTAGAAGTAATTAAGAACTCAAGTTCTTCCCTTGCATGACTTCTTAAATATGCATATTCTAAACTATGCAGGTGACGAAGATTCAATTCTCATATATGGAACTTGTTTGACATTGAAGCATAATAACGTGGCTTTAAATAGCCCAAGGAGTTCATAAAAAGTGGAAGGCCAAAAATTGTAATATAAAATTAAAGCAAATTTCAAAAAAAAAAAAAAAAAAAAAAAAAAAAAAACTCTTACTTGTCAAAATAAACCTAATTCAATTAGTATGTAACTTGCTTTATTACCTTATTAACCTTATTCGATTGTTTTTTTCTCAATACCTCATTTAAAAAACACACAAAAACATCCTTATCTAACTTTAAATATAGTAAGGACTAAATAAAATAGTATATTTTAAACATAAATACTTTAAATTAATTGTGTAAAGAATCGTATATGGTACTGATACGTCCAATAATATGATTTGAATGTGTTTCCTTCCAAATACGTGCGAAAGATACACACACAATTTTTTATTTTTATTATTATTATTTTTTTTTGGAATTAAAACTGCCATTCAATACACAAGCCTGATATAATATCACAGCCCAAAACTTAAATAAATAGAAAAGAACAAATGTAAAATGAAGAAAACCCTACAAAACCAAAATTTTCTTTATCCAATCTCACTGCCGTTGCTGTCTGGCTCTTCCCAACTCCCATCGTCGCCGCCGCCGCCGCCGGCCAGTTTCACCCGTCGCTATTTTTTTTTTTTGTTCATTTTCTTTTTAAATCTCCTTTACTTTGACTTAATTTTAGTATTATAATAAATTAATTAGGAATTATCATTACGTATTAACTTGGTATCTTTATGCTAAATTTACATATATAAAAAAAAATTAAAAAATAATGTATCATCTATGTATCCCTATTTTAATTTTTTTAGAAATTGTTGTATTTCCTTATCTTGAATTTATATTTGTGTTTGTGCTTCATAGTCTTAAGGTTATGTTTGATAACAAACTAGAATTTTAAAATAGACTTTGTGAAATTTAATTTGAGATAAAATTTTGATTATGCCTAGATTGTCCAATTGAATAAAATTCAAAATTCGTCTTTTAACTTATCATTTAACTGCAAACATATAGCAACGACATTCTATTTATTTGAATATATAGTTCCTGTTTTTAAAAAGGCCTATGACAAATTTCAAATTTTTTTTTTTTCTTTAGATAATATACTATAAAAATGATACGTGAATGACCTATATGGGCACATGAAAACAAAGTACATAAAATTTTGTAAAGAGGCCTACGAAAAATTTAAAATTAACTATATATATATTTTTTTTTACAATATATAGAAAAGGAGAATTGAACTTCTCCCATTGTAAAGCTTATATTAATTGAACTATACTTAGCTAAAAATTACCACAAAATCACAACTTTATTACTATATTTGCTATTATGGAAATATATATTTGCCACTAATTAAAACTTTTATAAATAAAATGGAAATGTGTGTGAATTGCCACACACATTTGTGTGTAGTTAGGGCAAGATTGATTCTTCTTTGTTAAAACTAACACTAAATTGACTCTTATTAAAAGGTTAAAATATGATTTCAGTGTCTATATTTTGAGATTTATTCTATCTTTTATCTCTTATTTTTAAATGTCACATTTTAGTCTTATAGTTTTAAGAAACCTTGAAAACATACACACATTAGTTTATTATTGATTCTTTTTATATAAAAGTCTTTCTTTCTCTAACTAAAAGTGTAACAATCCCAAATCTATTAAATAAATTTAAGTTATCATGTATAAAAAGGAAAAATATGATTGTTTATTCATGCATTTATTTAAGCTAAGATGGAAATTTCAAAATTTGAGTTTAAGGAATTTTTTTTTTTCTGGGATTTAGAAAAGGATAATTTTATCTTGGGGCAAGTAAAATAAGGTGATTAATTGTTGGCAAGATTGAATAATTGGAATAAATCTTAGTTGTAGAAGATTTTATTGGATTTTATTTGATTTTATTTTATTTGGTTGGAAAAGAAAAAGGGAAAAGTGGAAGGAATAAGGAGTTAGGGTTTTGTTTTATTTAAACCCTCGTTATGCGTGCCAATATAAAAAAAAAAAAGAAAAGGAAAAGAATTTTCTTTTTCTCCCTCTCTCCCTCGCGCCGTCGCACCCCCCCCCCCCCTCGATTTTTTTCTTTTTCTTCTTCTTCTTCTTCCTCCAGCGCCGCCGATCATCATCTTCTTCTTCTTCTTCTTCTTCTTCTTCCTGAACCGTCGCGCCGCCCCTCGTCACTGTCGCGCCGCCGGGCTCTCCGTCGATCTTCTCTCTCCCTCGCGTCCAGCAGCGCCGCCGCCTCCCAGCGTCAGCCGCTGCCGCCGCTGGTTCTCTCTCTCGCGCCGCCAGTCCTCTTCCGCTGCCGCTTCAGTCAAACGCTCGTCGGACTGCTCGTCACCAAACCGGTAACGTTTGGGTGAGTAACTCGGACCCAAGGTTAATTTGTGGCATAATTTGGTAAACCATTTGTGATATGGACTTATGTGGTTAAAATTCTCTTAGGTGACCGGAAGTTGCGTTGGGTAGAAAGGATTGGAGACAACTGCGAGTTAAGCCACGCTTGGGTAAGGACAGATTTAAAATTTATTTGGAATTAAATGGTGGTGGGACTAGACTTATGGACTGACTTAAGTTGGGAAATTCTATTCGCAATTGTCCAGGAATTTTACAAGAACTGCCGCGTGGTTAATTTGTTGGATTAATCCTCAGGTAAGTGGTCTTACTACCTGAACCGCCTACCCGCCATATGTTTAGTTGCCATGATGAGTAGAATTTCTAAGCCCCATGTGACATAGTATGCTTGTGTGAGATTCTCATGCTTAGTGGATGTATGTGAATGATGATGCATGTGCTTATAATATGAGATGTTTCAAACAGTACTGTTAATGTATGAATTTATGGAATGAAAGGAGTGATATTTTAATTGACCTATAAGGTGGGTAGTGGTAACTCCCCTACGTCGGTTGGATGTTCACCAGATATTGTGGTCCTTCGGGATCACCAGAGGTTGTGTTCCTTCGGGTTCACCAGATATTGTGGTCCTTCGGGGTCACCAGAGATTGTGTTCCTTCGGGTTCACCAGATATTGTGGTCCTTCGGGGTCACCAGAGGTTGTGTACCCTCGGGTTCACCAGAGGTTGTGGTCCTTCGGGGTCACCAGAGGTTGTGTTCCTTCGGGTTCACCAGAGGTTTGTGGTCTTCCGGGACCACCAGAGGTTTTGTGTTCCTTCGGGATCACCAGAGGTAAGAGTTCCTTCGGGGCTCCAGAGGTTAGTGAACATCCAAAGCCAACGGTAGGGCGAGTATAACCAGTTCCCTATAAAAGTATGTTGGAAATGCATGCCTTATTGTTGTTGCACTTAAAGGACTTGAGTGCCTAGCTCGGCTCCGGTAGTGGGGTCACTTACTGAGTAATGAAATTACTAATTCTTTCATCTTATATTTTTCAGGTAAGGGAAAGAACGTGCTGGCGAATGACAAGAGGATTCCCTGATGACGTCACGGGACCCGGTGTAGCTTCCGCATAGCACTGCATGTTTCTCTTATAAGTTTTGTCCAGTTGTCAAATTTTGTTTTGAGGCTTGTCCTTTTATTTTGTATTTGGATTCCTGTCCTTGAAATATTATTGATTTTATCAGGGGTACCCCGAACCAAAATTCTTTTATATGGTTATTCACTGTTTTCTTTGGTTAAATAGACAAAAATTTCCATAAGTAGCATTGTTTCTTTCTTACTACTCAGCATCATGTCTTTTCTTGAAATTTGCATACATTGAGTAATGGTCTGATTAGGATGTATTAGTCGGGTCGTTACAGTTGGTATCAGAGCCCAGAGTTTTGGGTTCTGTAGACTGACTTACTAAGTAAGTCGAAGGGTTCCCATGATCATCAGGAGGTCCTTGGTCATCGCCAGGTACGTGTTTTTCTAATACATGTCTTTAGAATGTTATGCCTATGATGTGCCAGTTTAACCGTGTCTGGATACCTTGAAGTGATACCTTTAGCAAGGAAATTGATGGTGTTTATTGTCCGTAAATCAGGAATGGATCGTGGAGGTAGGGGAAGAGGTAGAGGCAGGAGAGGTAGGGCAAGGGATGTACCAAACCCCCAAGTCCAGGACCCTATGGAGCAAGATGTCCCTGTACCACAAGGACCTCCACCACCGCAGGATCCCGTTGGGCAGGAGGAGCAGGGGACCAGGGCTAGGGGACGACCTCGTAACGTGCCTGAGCCGCCCCAGGCACAAGTTCCGCCGGTGGCCCAGACCGATTTCGCTGCAGTAGTAGCTCAGATAGGGGAGACCGTTACCACCACTTTGCTAAGCAAGATTCAGGAGTTAACTCGCGCCGCTGTGGCAGAGCAGTTAGCTCAACCACCCCCCGTACCTCAGGCACCGGAGCAGCCGATTCCGCCCCCTCAAGTGCCGGCCCAGCATCAGCCTTACCAGGATTTATCTCCAGAAGCAAAACATTTGCGGGACTTCAGGAAGTACAATCTGCGCACTTTTGACGGGTCATTGAAGGACCCTACCAAGGCGGAGATGTGGCTATCGTCCATTGAGACCATCTTTCGATATATGAAGTGCCCAGAGGACCAGAAACTTCAGTGTGCGGTATTTGGTTTGACAGATGACGCCGAGATCTGGTGGCAGTCGGCAGAAAGGTCCGTGGTTACCACAGGAGGATCGATTACCTGGGCTCAGTTCAAGGAGAGATTCTATGAGAAATACTTCTCCACCAATACGAGGTACAATAAGCGGCTAGAGTTCATGAGGCTGAAGCAAGGAGTCATGTCCGTTGAGGAGTATGAGCAGGAGTTTACCAAGCTGTCCCGTTTCGCCCCCAAGATGGTGGCTACTGAGGAAGACAAGACAGAATGCTTTGTCCAAGGTCTGAAGGATGGGTTAAGGGGTCTCGTGCACGCCCTGGAACCCAGCAGTTATGCAGCAGCGTTTCGGGCAGCAGTGAGGATTGACTCCCGTGCCGGAGAAGAATACATCAGAGCCGTGTCCTCAGGACCCTCCTCAGGCCAGAAAAGGAAGCTTGAGCAGAAAGTCCCAGAATTTCCTCCAAAGAACCGGGCAGACAGGCCCATACAGCACTTTAGACAGCAGCCTTCGGCCTCAGGCTTAGTGGAGAGAGAAAAGCCAGTGTGTGGTTCCTGTGGAAAAAGTCACTGGGGGAAATGTTTAGCAGGATCAGGAGTTTGTTTTCGGTGTGGCCAGGAGGGGCACGTGTCTAGCAGGTGCCCAAAGAAGGGAGCAGTGGATGGTAAGGGGCAGTATGCAAGCACCTCCCGGGGGGACTCTGGCAGATTGCAGCAACAGCATGGTCGGGCCTATGCCACGACTCGGCAGGAGGCTGACAAGGCAGGCACGGTGGTAACAGGTATGCTTCCTATTTTGGGGTATCATGCCCTAGTGTTGTTTGACTCAGGCTCGTCACACTCGTTTATTTCTGCCGTGTTCGCTGAGCATGCGGTGCTAGAGTTAGAACCCTTACCTTTTGTATTATCGGTCTCTACCCCATCGGGGGAGATCTTGTTGGCAAAAGAAAAGATAAAAGCCTGTCGGGTAGAAATAGCAAATCGAGAGTTAGAGGTTACCTTAATTGTCTTGGCCATGCGGGACTTCGACGTCATTTTAGGCATGGACTGGTTGGCTGCTAACCATGCCAGTATAGACTGTGCGAGAAAGGAAGTGATTTTCACTCCTCCGTCAGGGCCTAACTTCAAATTTAAGGGAGCAGGGACGGTGGTCCTACCCAAGGTCATTTCGGCTCTAAAGGTCCGCAGACTACTTAACCAGGGTACCTGGGGTATTCTGGCCAGTGTGGTAGACGTAAGAGAAGAGGAGGCTACCCTGACTTCAGAACCTGTGGTACGAGACTATCCGGACGTTTTTCCAGAGGACCTCCCAGGCTTACCACCAGTTCGGGAGATTGATTTCGCCATAGAGGTGGAACCCGGTACGGTTCCCATATCCAAGGTTCCTTATCGTATGGCTTCAGCAGAGCTGAGAGAGCTGAAGGTGCAGCTGCAAGAGTTGCTTGACAAGGGCTTTATTCGGCCGAGTGTGTCGCCTTGGGGGGCACCAGTGTTATTCGTGAAGAAGAAGGATGGTTCGCTACGCCTTTGCATTGACTACAGAGAGCTGAACAAGGTGACTATCAAAAATAAATACCCTCTCCCCAGAATTGACGATCTATTCGACCAGTTGCAGGGAGCCACAGTTTTCTCAAAGATTGACCTTCGGTCAGGATATCATCAGTTGAGAATAAAGGGCAGCGACGTTCCTAAGACCGCTTTTCTTTCCCGTTATGGACACTACGAATTCATCGTTATGTCCTTTGGTCTGACAAATGCCCCTGCAGTATTCATGGATCTAATGAACCGGGTGTTCAAGGACTTTCTTGACACTTTCGTCATCGTATTCATCGATGATATTCTGATATATTCGAAGACGGAGGAAGAGCACGAGGAGCATCTGCGAAAGGTTCTCGAAACCTTAAGGGCACATAGGTTGTATGCCAAGTTTTCTAAGTGCGAATTCTGGTTGAAGCAGGTATCCTTTTTAGGGCATGTGGTGTCCAAGGATGGTGTCTCAGTAGATCCTGCCAAGATAGAGGCGGTTACGAGCTGGCCTCGCCCTGCGACAGCTAGTGAAGTACGCAGTTTTCTGGGTTTAGCTGGCTACTACCGTCGGTTTGTGAAAGATTTCTCTCGTATAGCCGTGCCGTTGACTCAGTTGACCAGGAAAGGTAATTCCTTTGTTTGGAGTAAGGCCTGTGAAGAGAGCTTCCAAGATCTCAAGCAGAGGTTAGTGTCCGCACCAGTACTTACCGTTCCGGATGGATCAGGGAGTTTTGTCGTGTACAGTGATGCTTCCAAAAAGGGACTGGGTTGTGTGTTGATGCAGCACGGCAAGGTGGTCGCTTATGCATCTCGGCAGTTAAAAAGCCACGAGCAGAATTACCCGACTCACGATTTAGAGTGGCAGCAGTTGTTTTCGCTCTGAAGATATGGAGGCACTACCTGTATGGGGAAAGAATCCAGATCTTCACAGACCATAAGAGCTTGAAGTACTTCTTCAAGCAGAAGGAGTTGAACATGAGACAACGCAGATGGTTGGAGTTAGTAAAGGATTATGATGTGGAAATCCTGTACCATCCCGGAAAGGCAAATGTGGTGGCAGATGCCTTAAGCAGGAAGGCAGTTCATTCAGCAGCTCTGATTACAGACCAGGTTCCATTGTGCAAGGATCTTAAGCGAGCAGGTATTGCAGTGGCAATAGGAGAAGTCACTTCCCAGTTAGCTCAACTATCAGTGCGTCCCACTCTGAGGCAAAGGATCATAGATGCCCAACAGAAGGATCCGTACCTTGAGGAAAAACTTCGCCAAATGGAGTCGGGGCAGATCAGTGAGTTGTCAGTACCCTCTGATAGTGGCCTTACCTACCACGGACGCTTGTGTGTTCCGGCAGGCAGTGTTAAAGACGAGCTGTTGTCGGAGGCTCATAACTCCCCATTTGCGATACATCCGGGCAGTACCAAGATGTATCAGGACTTGAAACGTCATTACTGGTGGCCCAATATGAAGAGGGAAGTGGCTGAATTTGTTAGTAAGTGTTTTGTTTGCCAGCAGGTGAAAGCTCCGAGGCAGAAGCAGGCAGGGCTGTTGCAACCCCTGTCGGTACCCGAGTGGAAGTGGGAGAATGTATCTATGGACTTCATTGTAGGGTTGCCTAAAACAGCGAAAGGTCACACGGTGATATGGGTCATTGTGGACAGGCTCACCAAGTCAGCACATTTTATTCCGGGAAAGTCCACCTTTTCAGTAAGTAAGTGGGCACAGATTTATGTAAGGGAAGTAGTAAGGCTGCACGGAGTGCCAGTTTCTATAGTGTCTGACAGAGACCCTCGTTTCACATCTAACTTTTGGAAGAGTCTCCAGACTGCCTTGGGCACTCGATTCGATTTTAGTACTGCTTTTCACCCCCAGACAGATGGACAAACGGAGCGCTTAAACCAGGTACTAGAGGACATGCTACGTGCCTGCGCCCTAGACTTTCCTGGTAGTTGGGACTCCCACTTACACCTGATGGAGTTTGCCTACAATAACAGTTATCAAGCTACCATTGGCATGGCGCCATTCGAAGCCTTATATGGTAAGAGTTGCAGATCTCCAGTTTGCTGGGATGAAATAGGGGAGCGAAGACTGTTAGGACCAGAGTTAGTGCAACTCACTAACGAGGCTATACGGAGGATCAGGGCAAGGATGCAGACAGCTCAGAGTAGACAGAAAAGTTACGCCGATGTAAGACGGCGAGACCTGGAATTTGAGGTAGGAGAGAAGGTATTCTTGAAAGTGGCACCTATGAAAGGTGTCTTAAGGTTCGGGAAAAAGGGGAAGTTAAGCCCTCGATTCATTGGACCATTTGAGATATTGGAGCGAGTTGGCCCCGTGGCCTATCGTTTAGCCTTGCCACCGTCGCTCTCCGCAGTTCATAACGTGTTCCATGTGTCTATGCTTCGAAAGTATATGACGAATCCATCCCACGTGATTGACTTTGAGCCCTTACAGCTGAGCAAAGATTTAAGTTATGAGGAAAGGCCAGTGCAAATTCTCGCAAGGGAAGTAAAAGTTCTGCGCAACCGGAAGATAGCATTGGTGAAAGTCCTTTGGCAGAACCACCTGCGTGAGGAGGCAACGTGGGAACGAGAGGATGAATTGAGGTCAAAGCATCCAGAGTTGTTCCAAGAGTAAAAACTTTCGGGGACGAAAGTTTCTTAAGGGGGGGAGAATGTAACAATCCCAAATCTATTAAATAAATTTAAGTTATCATGTATAAAAAGGAAAAATATGATTGTTTATTCATGCATTTATTTAAGCTAAGATGGAAATTTCAAAATTTGAGTTTAAGGATTTTTTTTTTTCTGGGATTTAGAAAAGGATAATTTTATCTTGGGGCAAGTAAAATAAGGTGATTAATTGTTGGCAAGATTAAATAATTGGAATAAATCTTAGTTGTAGAAGATTTTATTGGATTTTATTTGATTTTATTTTATTTGGTTGGAAAAGAAAAAGGGAAAAGTGGAAGGAATAAGGAGTTAGGGTTTTGTTTTATTTAAACCCTCGTTATGCGTGCCAATATAAAAAAAAAAAAAAGAAAAGGAAAAGAATTTTCTTTTTCTCCCTCTCTCCCTCGCGCCGCCGCACCCCCCCCCCCTCGATTTTTTTCTTTTTCTTCTTCTTCTTCTTCCTCCAGCGCCGCCGATCATCATCTTCTTCTTCTTCTTCTTCTTCTTCTTCTTCCTGAACCGTCGCGCCGCCCCTCGTCACTGTCGCGCCGCCGGGCTCTCCGTCGATCTTCTCTCTCCCTCGCGTCCAGCAGCGCCGCCGCTGATCGGCAGCTTTCTCTCTCCCTCGCGTCCAGCAGCGCCGCCGCTGATCGGCAGCTTTCTCTCTCCCTCGCGTCCAGCAGCGCCGCCGCCTCCCAGCGTCAGCCGCTGCCGCCGCTGGTTCTCTCTCTCGCGCCGCCGGTCCTCTTCCGCTGCCGCTTCAGTCAAACGCTCGTCGGACTGCTCGTCACCGAACCGGTAACGTTTGGGTGAGTAACTCGGACCCAAGGTTAATTTGTGGCATAATTTGGTAAACCATTTGTGATATGGACTTATGTGGTTAAAATTCTCTTAGGTGACCGGAAGTTGCGTTGGGTAGAAAGGATTGGAGACAACTGCGAGTTAAGCCACGCTTGGGTAAGGATAGATTTAAAATTTATTTGGAATTAAATGGTGGTGGGACTAGACTTATGGACTGACTTAAGTTGGGAAATTCTATTCGCAATTGTCCAGGAATTTTACAAGAACTGCCGCGTGGTTAATTTGTTGGATTAATCCTCAAGTAAGTGGTCTTACTACCTGAACCGCCTACCCGCCATATGTTTAGTTGCCATGATGAGTAGAATTTCTAAGCCCCATGTGACATAGTATGCTTGTGTGAGATTCTCATGCTTAGTGGATGTATGTGAATGATGATGCATGTGCTTATAATATGAGATGTTTCAAACAGTACTGTTAATGTATGAATTTATGGAATGAAAGGAGTGATATTTTAATTGACCTATAAGGTGGGTAGTGGTAACTCCCCTACGTCGGTTGGATGTTCACCAGATATTGTGGTCCTTCGAGATCACCAGAGGTTGTGTTCCTTCGGGTTCACCAGATATTGTGGTCCTTCGGGGTCACCAGAGATTGTGTTCCTTCGGGTTCACCAGATATTGTGGTCCTTCGGGGTCACCAGAGGTTGTGTACCCTCGGGTTCACCAGAGGTTGTGGTCCTTCGGGGTCACCAGAGGTTGTGTTCCTTCGGGTTCACCAGAGGTTTGTGGTCTTCCGGGACCACCAGAGGTTTTGTGTTCCTTCGGGATCACCAGAGGTAAGAGTTCCTTCGGGGCTCCAGAGGTTAGTGAACATCCAAAGCCAACGGTAGGGCGAGTATAACCAGTTCCCTATAAAAGTATGTTGGAAATGCATGCCTTATTGTTGTTGCACTTAAAGGACTTGAGTGCCTAGCTCGGCTCCGGTAGTGGGGTCACTTACTGAGTAATGAAATTACTCATTCTTTCATCTTATATTTTTCAGGTAAGGGAAAGAACGTGCTGGCAAATGACAAGAGGATTCCCTGATGACGTCACGGGACCCGGTGTAGCTTCCGCATAGCACTGCATGTTTCTCTTATAAGTTTTGTCCAGTTGTCAAATTTTGTTTTGAGGCTTGTCCTTTTATTTTGTATTTGGATTCCTGTCCTTGAAATATTATTGATTTTATCAGGGGTACCCCGAACCAAAATTCTTTTATATGGTTATTCACTGTTTTCTTTGGTTAAATAGACAAAAATTTCCATAAGTAGCATTGTTTCTTTCTTACTACTCAGCATCATGTCTTTTCTTGAAATTTGCATACATTGAGTAATGGTCTGATTAGGATGTATTAGTCGGGTCGTTACAAAAAGTATCCATTGCTGAACAAATTATATAAAATAGATAAAGTCTCAAGTATTGAATCAATGAATTTCAAGGGAACAAAATATGGTAATTCAATTAAGCAAATAAAGACCTCCTCAAAGTTTGTAACCAAGATAATTGAGGTAAAATGATTTATTTAATATGTGATTTCAAAGATAAAAGAAGAGTAAAGTGCTAAAAAACAAAAGAGAACATCAAGGGAAAGAAATGATTTAAAGAGGTAAGGAAAGATAATAGAAATTCGAACTCTTTCCCTGTTAGATCTATCATAATCTATCGCTGCTTGAAGTCTATCAACAATAGATGTCTATTCTTAATTGTTTGCACACTCCTATGTTCTTATGTTTTTTTTTTACTAGTACATCACATTAAATAGAATATAAATATGGTATATAAGAACTATATCATTTTGCTTCACTAGTGCTTGCTTACTCGTTCATTTTCTTTTAGGTTTATTATGGATATACATTATTCATAAAAATAGAAATATATCGATGATTTTTTTTCCCTATATATATTTGATTACTTGCATGCTCATTTGTCATTATGTCTATCACTGATACACGTATCAATAAAATTAATTAAGAATGGTATCAATGATATTTGAAATTACTATCGATTCATGAATCAATTCATCATGATTGTCTACATGCGCAGATGTGTTATGAGGTCTATTATTGGTTTATCACATCAATAAATTAAAATGTTAGAAATAGTAAATTGGTGATAAATTAATATGAATAACAAATTAAATAACAATAAATTACGATGTATCACTAGTGTGTATATATATATATAGCGATAAATATGTATCAATGATAGACATTTATTATTAATAGGGGTAGAAATGATTTATTAATGATAAACATAAAAATGTTCTATTAGTAATAGACATAAGAAAAATACATAACATGTAGAAATTGTTGTTAATAGATATAAAAATAATCTATATAATATAAAATTATCATTAATGGACATATTAATAGTCATCGATAATATATATATAAAAAATTAATCAACATAAAAATTGTTAATAATGGTCGTCTGTCAATGATACATAAAATTGTGGGTTAGTAATACAGGTCTATTAGTAATTGAAGTTTATCGCTAATAGATAAATGGTTTATCAGTGATAGACTAAAAAATTTTAAAAATTATCATATTTGCAAATTATTTCTTCATGTGGAATATTTGCAATCATGACCACCAATTTTTCCATCCATTACCATTACCCATTTATTTTCTAAAATCAAAAGATCATTTTTTTTTTCTTAAGATTAAAAAACATAAACCATATTAATAAATGTATTTATATACATTTCATCTTTTTTAAAATTTTGGAAAAATTACATTTTTATAACTGAAAATTGGTTTATGTTGTATTTAGATCTCTAGATTTTTAAATTTAATAATTTTACTCGTGAAGTTTGTATCTGGTAGCATTTTCGGTCCCCCTACATTCATTAATTATAGAAGGAAAAAGTAACAAGATACCTTTTTTTATTAAAATCTATATTTTAACTATTTTTTTTTAATTTTGTAATTTTTTTAATGTTTTTTTTATTCTTACTTTTCCTGAATTCTTGATACTCCTTTCTTTCTCCCTCTCAATGGTTGCCACCATCGCTAGCCACCTCCATCACCATTTCCTCTTTTCTTTTTCCCTCCTCCTCCTTTCTCATGTTTAAGAACAATAAATAAATAAAATAAACATTAAAAAATTTAATACCTGAGAAACTAGATTTTTTTTTTTTTTTTAAATAAAAAAGAGGTATTACGTCAACTTCCCATTAATTATTAATGAATAAATTTACATAAGACCAAGAATGCTAATAAATGCTAACTTCAAAGATAAAAAATTAAATATTGAGTTTCCCAAGTGTAACCTAAACCAAACTTGAGAGACCAAAATTATAATTTTTGAAAAGTTTTTTTATAGTTTCATCTTCAAAATAGTCAACAGAGATATCAAAATATACAAATAATTAACATCAAAATTTTTCTAAAATTTTTTCACTATCGTCAATACCCATATCAATATCGAAATATCAAAATCTTGAGTCCACTATTGATAATGATAACTTGTCACAAGTATACTTGACAGTGACGGTTGATAAATTGTCATCAATTATTTATTGTTGACAGTAATATATTATCGTTAATAAACTAATTATGACAATTTTAGAAAGTGTCGTTGATACTCTTATCTCAATGACTGAAAATAAATCGTCATAATAATTTTTAAATATCATAAAATCTCAATTTTCTGGTAGTGATATAACTAGTTAAATATAATTTGCCTAACTCTACATATTAAAGGTCTACAAATTTACACAACCTACATGTACTACTTCACTCCAAATTGGAAGCTTAAATCTCTATACTCCATTTGTGATAGAAAAAAAAAAAATCAAACATTCAGATATGCATCCACGATAATGAAAAACAGTAAACACAAAAGTCTTGGTAGCGTTAGTTTGCAGTTTAAATATAAAATTAAATAAATGACATTCATTTCACTTTTTCACACATCCCTCTCTACCTTTTGCCTTTTCATTTATGACAAACCTAGAAAAAAAAAATATCTATTATATTGATCTAGCAATATGACTTAGAGGTAAGAATTAAAATACCGATGTCAATATCAATATCGAAATTTTAATTTTACGTATATATTGATAAAATATCATTATCAATAGATAATTCAGTAAGTCATGAAATTTATAAAATATATTTAGATTAATAATTAAGTTGTTTTTCTCCCAAACTAAATTTTGGATGTTATTATTAATATTCTTGTTCATATTGAATTTTTTTTAATGTTTTACGAATATTTAAAAAAAATATTGAAGAAATCAATAGATAACCTTTCTAATTATGGATATATATCGACATGTGACAAATATTATTGTCCTTAGTAAGATGTATTGGATGGTTAGGATCTCTATTTGAACTCCAAATTAAACATAAATATGTGAGATTATTTACACATATTCTATTATTAAATGGTGAAACATATAGGGAGAGTGGGGAGTGGGCTGTTAACCCACCTCCTTGGTCAATTCCTTATTTATTTAATTTTTTATGCATCCTTTTGTAATCCTTCCCTACTGGCTGATTAATCATAAGTTTATTTTATATATTAAACAAAAAACCTAAATGGTGAAACTAACTTAGATCCCAACTGTTGCCTAGCAATTAATTAAGATCATTCAACCTATGTATGTGTTGGTTAGTATTGCTCAGGTTCTTCAAAAATGCATAGCTTAAGAGTGGTAACATCCCAAGGTTATAAGTTTATGCTTATTTGGTTAAAATAACATAATTTAATAGACATATAATATGTATTAACGTACATAGCTTAGTTGACATATAGATTAAATTCTTTATCTATGTTGTACTTAACAAAAATTGATTTGATTCGTGTAGTTTTGGATGTGTGACTCTAATTTATATTATGAGAAACTTTATTTCATAAAATACTAAATATAAAAGGTTGTACTTTTGTTATATTGAACTATTAATGACAGAAAATATCGTCATATTTACAGCGGTATGAAAAACATATATAAATGGAGAAAAAAATATAAAATATATATGAGTGGAATGAACTTTTTTTTAATACCTCAAAAAGGGTAAGATTAAAAATTTGGGATAATATCAATTTATATACCTTAAAAATTTTGGGTGTTGTATGAATTTAAATTCTAAAGTAATAAGTGTATTAATTTAAATTTTGAACTTTCAAAATTATATCAATTTACGTCCTTGTGTGACGTGTTCTATTTAGATAAACATCGTGTAAGACTTTTTTTTTTTTTTTATCCGTGAGTGTTCGGGCCAACTTACGAGCACCTCGACTAATCTCGCGGGACAACCCGCCTGACCCTACAACATTTTGGTGTCAAGGAAACCTGTAAAATATTAAATCCTAGGTAGGTGGCTACCATGGATTGAACCCATGACCCATGGCCCTTTGGCCTTAAATCCTAGGTAGGTGGTCACCGTGTAAGACTTAAATTCAATCAATTAAACTCCTAAAATTTAGACTTTAAATTAAAAAAATTAGTTCGAAAATTGTTCCTGCATCAATTCTAACCATCAATTTTTCCTCTCTTCTTGAACATCATTTTTCTTTTTAGAAAGAAGATACAATGTGAATCAGTAGGTGCACCAAAATACCTTAACTAGGTTAACACATTCTTAGCACCCATCATCATTTTACTCTCTTGATCTTCTATTCTTCAACCTCTAAAACTACTCCCTTTAATTCAAGTTATGTAGGCGTTGCTATGGCAAGAAGAAAGAAAAATACTCCACATAAGAGGATCGGAGAAGAAAGAAAACAGGTGCATTACCAAACATGTAGTGGTGAATATTTGTTTCATTCTTTTTGCAGTTAATTAGTCTTTTGATTGTGATAAGTTAAGAAGGTTCCCTTCATTGAAGATGATATATATATAAATATATATATAAATATATATATGTATGTATATTTTTTTTAAATTTGGGACATTATATGAGATTTTGTGGGATTTTGGACTTTAAATTGGATATATAATTCGGATTTTATAAACATTGTATTGACTTCTTTTCATTTACTAACCCCAATTATTTTAGGGTTATTTTCAAATAGAGAAAAATGAACTAAAATATTTACAAATATAACAAAATTTTACTGTCTATTGCAGATAGGCTGTGATATTTTGTTATTATTGGTAAATATTTTCAACCATTTCATCATTTAAAATAGTTTTCCACTTTTATCAATTCAAGTATAGCTATTGAGTTAGACACCTATGACTTTTCTTAATTTTGAAGGTCTAACCATCACATCCCACACACACATATTGAACTCAAAAAAAAAAAAAAAAAAAAAAAAAAATCTTAAATTGTATCAATTTTAATTATAAACTTTAAAAAATATTATAATTTGAACTCTCTGATAAATTCTTGCTCCAGATATGATTACTTTCATACTTACTAGACTTGGCCAAAGTTGAAATTTTCTTTCCACGTTCTAAAATTAGTAAGCATAAAGTTTATGTGTCATTTCCTATAATTAATGCTGATATATGTGGCATGTAAAGAAATTAAAGATTAAAAAAAAAAAAAAATAAACTTCTTTCATGATGGACAAAATAGGCAAGTTAATTAATTAGTTTTGTTTTTTTTTTTTTTTTAAAAAGCCAGATTAAATAAATTCTACTGATTTTTAAGAAAGTTTATTTTCATATTTATATTAACATTGGTCGTATGTAATGTGTGTAATATATATTCCTTAGATTCATTTTCATTCATCCAAAGTAATTAAGCAAAGGTAATCTCTTTCCTTTATATTAATCCTTTGAAACATTAAAAACTTTCTTTGTAAGAGACAAATTTGAATCCCACCACTGCACTTGTAATCTTATATTCTCTTTTAAAAAATTAAATTATATGGTAGGATTAAAGAAAAGATCCTACCTAACCTTGAGTATATTATCTATCTAGTATTTAGTTCATCAACTTAAAAATAATAATAATAATAATAATCTCCATCACATGCCTACATCTTTTATTATGCTTTTTAATTAATTATTTTTTTTAGTTCAAAAATAATGTATAGATAATTTGAACTTCTAACCTTTTAGTCGATAATTCATATTTTATAACAATTGAACTTTATTCACCTTCATATTGACTATTATCATGTTTCCATTTAGTCTCTATGGTTAACACCTTTCCCTGTGGCTATCTTCAAACATTTTGTCGTCATTTCTGTTTTTGAGCTATATATTCGACAATATCTTTTGTACTTATTTGAATTAATTGAATGAATTTGGAGTTGGATATGATGAGGGTGTTAAGAGAATGCCAACCCAACTGAGATTCTCTAGTGCACCTACTAACCTACTATCTATCATATAGACTTTTTAAAAAAACACTCTTTATATATGTCACCATTTTCTTCTCTTTTCTAAAAAACTTAGAAAATGGAGAGAATTATTCAAACATTCAAAGTAGAAAAGTTATCATATCTTTATGATACATTCATGTTTAAGCTTGCTAAAATTAATATGCTTGTCACATTAATTTGTCATTGATTGAATGTAACCAAAACTTTGCAAATTGAAGGACTCAATTGGTAAAATACTTATAACAAAAGGACTAGATTCATAAAATAACCCAAAAAAAACAAGAAGGCTACAATGAATCAGATGAAACATGTAAGCAAATAAAGCGGGTTTGGTTTTCTAACATCTCCTTTTGTCCTATGACAAATATTTTGAAAGGAATAAAGTCTTGTTTTTTTTTTTTTTTTTTTTTTTTTTTTTTTTTTTAGGATGAGATGAAAAATGAAAAATCCAAAATAAAAATAAAAATAGAAAAGAAAAAATGTAAAATTAAATTTGAAGCCCATTAAGAAGACCTAAGTTCATTAAGTATTGATTATAATATATATATACAAATCCCACCCTCCTCCTCTATTTCTCTCACCATTTTTCTTGTTAATAATTGCTACAAAGAGTCCATCAATGGCAGCCTCTTCTTCTTCTCCTTCTTCTCCTCCATGTGGAGCTTGCAAGTTTCTTAGAAGAAAGTGTGTCAATGGCTGCATCTTTGCTCCTTATTTCCGCCACGAGCTCGGTGCCTCCCAATTCTCTGCCATCCACAAAGTTTTCGGTGCAAGCAATGCTTCCAAGCTTCTCGCTCACCTCCCAGTCTCCCACCGTTGCGAAGCGGCGGTGACGATCTCATACGAAGCTCAAGCGAGACTTCAAGATCCGATCTACGGTTGTGTATCTCATATTTTCGCTCTCCAGCAACAGGTTAATACGTAAATTAAATTATCATAACTTATCGACTTAAGACTCTAGATTCGATTCGATGATAATTCATCATATTTTAAAAGATAAGTAAAATGATCAAACTTATTTGAATTCATAAGCTTAAATTTTCGAGTTTCTGTTCGTTTCTTTCAAAACCCTAATTTTCGAAATCGATTTTGATGATTATTTTAATGGTTGGGAAAATGGTAGGTTATGAATCTAAGGGCTCAAGTGGCTTATTTAAGAGAACAAGCAGCTCAAATCCTTCTCAACAACTACACTACAAGAAACCCTATTGAATTACCTTACGAAAAATCTTCATTTTATTCCGACGACCCATTACTAGATCTTCAAAGTTGGCTTCTGGCGGAGAGCTGCAGCGCCGCCGCGCCGGAGTTTGAATCTGCAGCGGTGCCGTACTTTGAGATGAGCGTCGTCGATTCAAATCTCGCCGGAGATTTCTGTTGCTAAGAGATTATTGTGAATCGTCCGGTCTCTTCCTTCGATGTTTTCAGATCAACGGCAAATAATAAGATCGAAGTATGGGTGTCTTTTTAGATAATCTGAATTTATTTTTACTTTATTTTATTTTCTGAATTTTCTTTTTTTGTTGTGTCTGTGCTCATGTGTGATTATAATGTGTAAAATTAAATTAAATAAGATAAAAGAACCCTAAATTTTGATAAGTATATATCAATGGGGAACCCTAAGATTTTTTTTTTTTTTCTTTTACCATCATTTTCCGTGGACGAAAATGCAAAAATAACAAAAGGATTAAGTTTAAGCAATTTAATATGTCATTTATTGGACAAATATAAGGATTAAGTTATATATATATATAGCCAAAGTAAGCATGGTAAGAATGAGATTGTACTTTTTTTTTTTAAATTCAAATCCTCATATTTCTCCTTTGTTCGGTTAACTTAAAAAATAATTAAAAAAAATTTAAACATAGAATATAATGGCATATTGTATATATTTTTTAAAAAAAAACCTCAAATGACATTGGTCATCACAACTAATGTAACATATTATTCTTAGTACTCTCTTCATCTAGATGATCTCATAATATGAATATTAAATATAAAAAGAAATAATCTAATTGAACCTAATTACTTCATAACTTATTATACACATATTTATGATGTAACAAATTTTAATATATACATATGTTGTGTTTTTGTTTTTTTTTTCTTTTTTTTTTCTTTTTTTTTTTTTTTCTGAAGAAGATGAACATTATATTACTGAAAAAAGAATGTTAGATTTGCTATAAATTTTAATTTACGACAACCTGTCTGACAACTAGACAACAACCACTCAGAAAAACCAAAAATCCAACAAAAGAGGTAGTGAGATGTAAAGATCAAATGATTGATTATAGATCATGCATGTTCAAGGTCCAATCCCATAGTTCATGCTTAATTTATCATTTGATTTATTAAAAATAAAAAATAAAAAATAAAAAAAATAATAATAATAAAAAAGCTCCAACCTATGTCGATTGTTACCATAAATAAAAATTGTTAGGGCATGAAATGAGTAAATTGAGATTTTCCTTTTTAGAATGTTACGATTGAAACAATGATCACAATAAGCTAGATTACGACCTACTAATTTTCTAAAAAAGATTATTTAATGCCTACAATAGTTAAAACTATACTCTAAGCAATACAAAATTAAATTTTGATTTATAATAATATTCATCCAAATATATGCTTTGTAATTTTAAAATAGTTAAATCTTTTTTAATGTTGAAGATCATTTTGAAAATTACTTAATGTAAATCATTCCAAATCAATTTTGATGACATGGTATAAAAAGGTAGAGCAAGATCGATTTTGACAATGAACTTGTCAAATTGTATCAATTTGGACCATAAAAATAATTGAAAAATTATTTTAAATGACAAAACTATTGAAATATTTATAAATATTGCAAAATTTTACATTCTATTGTAGTAGACCTAAATAGACTTTTATCTAGGTCTATCACAAACAAAAAGTAAAATTTTGCTATATTTGTAATTATTTTCAATAGTCTTGCTGTATTTGAAAATATCCCTAAATAATTTTCAATTGCATCAATTTTAACCCTAACTTATGTAAGTGTTGTAATTTTAATCCTTGATTCAATTCCCATTAATTTACCTACTAATTTTGACAAAAAACAATATAATAGTCTTCATCAACTCGTACTGAATTTTATTTCCATAAACTATTAATTTCAATAAAATAAAGTTTTGCAAGAAAAAAATAAATTTGACCACAAATTAATTATTGAATAATATTTACAAAATTCATAATTTTCAACCAAAGTTAAGCACATTTGATATTGCATATATATTTTATAATTCATTAAACACATCAGAGTAAACTTTTATAACGATACTTATGTTTTATTATAAGTATATATTTAGAGTTTATTATAAGGATAGCTTAAAATTGAAATATTTTTTAAAGTTTAAAATTAAAATTACAATATTTTGTATAAGTTTAAGGTCAAATATGATGAAATTGAAAGTTTATGATCAAAATTGATATGATCTAACACAAATTCATGGTCAAAATTAATTGTTTTTTCAAAAATGTAAAAAGAAAAAAGAAAATAATAAATTAATTTTTTATTATTAAAAATATATTTCGAAATGATTTTAAATTTGATAAAAAGAGATTTTAACCATTTCTAGCTACCTAAATTAAATTGCTTTTATATCATATATCTTGCACCAAATTAGACCATTCGAGAGAACACATATCCACAAGTAAATGAATGGCTATTTGTTAATGAACTTATTTTATATATATCTTTAGACATATGCCTAAACTTTATCTATAAGACCTAACTACTACCATAATTTTTTAAAAATAAAATGTGGTAAGTTTGCTTCATATATGCGTGTATATATATTATTCTCTACTTTGTGTTCTAATTTATTAAAAAATATATATATATTTCTTAAAATTATAGTTATTTCTTTTTAAAGTCCCTTAATACAAAATTGAAAAATATTTTAGAAGTAGAAAATAAAACAAGGAATTCCAAAATTTTGCATGTTGTTTCTCATTGTTTTTAAGATGTTCATATTGATGAATATTTATAACCAAAAAAATTATAAAAACTATAATATTTATGAACTCATTAAACTATTAATTAATATTTTATCATTTTTAAATAAATTAAAATGCCTACTATTTATGTTACATTTGATATTTTGTTTCTTTTTTTATATATTCATATACATGTGAAAATACCGATGAAAACGTCAACATATTATCAACGATAATTTAATACCACCCTTGTCTTAAGTATATAGTTTGGTCCTTATAACTAATTTATACCATTTAAAAGAAAAATGGATCAAAATCTTAACAATGCTATTTTCTATTATTTGCATCTTTCAAATACTTAATCAGAAAACTCAATCAACTCTACCTAGATAAAAATTATAGAACTTAAACTCTTGCCATTTTTTTAAAATCAAGTAGGATAAATAGATAGATGACTTAATTATCAATTGTGCAAAAAATCCATTCTCTTACTTTTTATTGTTTATTTTCCTAGTTTTTGGATGTTTAACATGTAGCTTAATTTAGATAAACAATATTATAAAAATAAAAATAAAACAGTTAAAAATAATTATAAATGCTAAAAAAAATAAGGACACTGATATAAATACTAGCTAGGTTTTAAAAAATTAACTCCATGAGTTGCAATTTTTAATATTTAATTTTTAGTTTCATGCGCTGGTTTCTTAGTCTAAGTAACCCTAGATTTCTTTAAGTATAATATTATATATAGTTTTTAATTTAATATCAATGGAAGTGAGATCTGATATCAATATAGAACCCAAAATAATAATAATAATAATAAAATTGCAAAATAAGTTAGCTATACATATTTTCATGGTTTTAGGCTTGTTTAATAAAATTGAGTTAAGTTAAGTGGTAGTTGTTTTAATTTAAAAAAAAAAAAAGAAAAAATTGATTTATGGTTTCAATTTTTAAAATTCATATTATTTTCTCACCGGTTCTTAATTATGATTTTCACATCTTCTTAAAAAAAATGTCTCAAGCTTTAGCCAAATTCAAAAGGGAAAAAAGTTTTAACACCTCTTTTTATTTATTTATTTATTTATTTATTTATTTATTTATTTACTGAGTTTGGAGAATTTTTTAGAAGTAGATAAGAAAGAACGAAAAAAAACTCAGACTGTTTTCAAATATAGAAAAATAAACTAAAATATTTATAAATATAGTAAACTTTTACTTTATATCTGCGATAGACCGTGATAATTACTATCTATGTTCATTTGTGTCATGATAGACATGATAGACAAAAATAGTAGTCTATTGCAGTTTATCGTAGATAGACTATGATATTTTGCTATTATTTGTAAATATTTTTAATAATTTTGTCATTTCAAATAATTTCTCTATTTATTAGTCTAGTTTCGAATTTTTTTATTAAAAAAACTAAAAATTAAATAATTATTATAAGGTACTTTTTTATCTTTTCATAATTCAATAATTATTGAGTCTGACTTATTATAGAGATCATTCAACTCAGCTGATCAATCAAATACGTTAGTGAATTTTTAACCATTTAAATATATGAGATTTAGTATCTTCTATTTAATTGTTGAAAAATAAAATTAAGTTAGTACTATTCAATAATTAAATGATGGTGGTTTGAAAATTATTTGGTTTTTGTTTTTAGAATTTTGGCTAGAATAATTCAAAAGTGTTTTATTAATAAAAGTAAAAATTATAATTCAAAATTAGAAGAAAATAGACATAAATTTCAAAACCAGAACACAAAAAATGAAATTGTTATAGAACAGACTATTAGTTTTTGGTTTTTTAGTTTGTGATTTTTTAAAATTGTACTTTTTTTTTTCACACAATTCTCTATCATGAATTTTATCTTTTTTCTAAAGAAGCACTTGATTTCATAGCTAGGTTTCAAACATAAAAGCAAAATTTTAAAAATTACATTTTTTTTTTAATTTTCAAAACATGCTTAAAAGGTTTGTTAGATTGTAGGTAGAAGTATTATTTTCAAAAATCAAATGGAGGCATAAAATGGGACCGAATCAAATACAAGTTTTTATTTAGAGAATAATCAAATAATGTTTATCTTGAATACTACATAAATAATAAAATTAATATAATATATATATTTATATATTTATAAATCAACTAAAAGGTTAGAGCTTTCAATTCTCTTTAAACATATAAATGAATATATATATCACTTTAATTTAATAGTTATTCAAAATTTCTTGGGTGGCCTTTTTCTATTTTGGTAATTAGAAATGGTTGCAACACTTAGTGGTGCATATGAAAAGTTGGTAATAATTAACCATTCTATATATAGCCATTAACAATAATAGTGGAATCATTAATCATTCTTCTCATAATATATAGAATGGCAAAAAACATGGTTGGTCTAAGGTTTGAATTATCAAAGTTTTCTAATTATGTCTTTCAAATTTGAATTTTGTTTTATGTATAATCTTTGCCATTAACAACATTAACTAAATGATCATATGAGACAACCTATTAATTAGGACAAAAATTAGTTGATTTGGCCCCTATGTGACCTACAAATGGTAGACAGAAACAAAAGTGTTAGATAAATTAATGTATTGTCTCTTTCAAACAAAAATATATATGTATGGTCCATTTAAAGGACTTCCCCACATTGCTAAAAAAAATGTATTTAAAGGACTTCCTACATTTATCAAGTATATTGTACGGCTTTAAATTTTTGTCGACCAATCGACATTTCTATCAAAATTTTTATATGTTTACATGAATTTGATTGACATCAATTTGAGAGGTGCGCCAACATTAATTTAATGTTTAATTTTACATTCTTAATAACATAATTTTCAAACAGTTAAAACACTAATTTTATGAATATATTGATGGGAATATAATAATAAAAGTTTGGAGTATGGATGGGTATTTTTTAAACATCTTTAAAAAAAAAATTTTAATCATAAAAGATATTTAAATTGATAAATAAGTTATTCTACATTTTTAAATAAGTTAAAATTTATTTATTAATATTAGGTTCACATTAGTGATATATTTTTTTTGTTATATTTGGTAAGTTTTTATTCAACTCTAGTATATAGGTC
Organism: Citrullus mucosospermus; assembly: GCA_030954485.1. Taxonomy (NCBI): domain Eukaryota; kingdom Viridiplantae; phylum Streptophyta; class Magnoliopsida; order Cucurbitales; family Cucurbitaceae; genus Citrullus; species Citrullus mucosospermus. The sequence goes on along the minus strand of CM062063.1, from coordinate 7,010,135 downwards.
AATGTTGAACCCATAGACATACAAAAATTTCTATAAAAATTTTATTGTTGACGAAGATCTAAGACCGTGCACTTTGGCAAAAGTAGGGATCGACAAAATTCTTTGTGAATTCCCAACCCTATCAGGGTAGAGAAACCCAATTTGATATGGTATGAAGGTCAAACCGGAGATTTAATTTAAGTCCTGAATTGGGGACAGGAAGGGGATCCCCACCACGTCCTTGTCCTTGAACCCCTCCCAGGCTCCGCCTCGAATATTTTTTTTTTTTTAATGTATTAGAACATATATGTTAACCGGGTGCAAAACAAAGAAAATGTTGATTCAAGTGGGTTAAAAATATTAATATTTTTTCATTTAAAAGAGTAGTTGTTTTTAACACATAGAAGTCATTACAAACAAGCTTGTAGTTTTGATGACACTCCCTATATAATAGTGAAAATGTCTAACAAGACGATCAGACAACCACACATACGTATTTTCGTACTCTTAGTTATATATTATTGATTGAATATCAAGTAACAGTGTTAGTTCATGAAGAGATAAAACGAATTAAATTATAGTATATAATATGACAAATCAATAAACATGACAAAAAGATGTGTTGCTGAAGAAGTAAGAAAAATGCGTATATAAATAATTAAATTAGAGCTTTATGAAAGTATATATATATATATATATATATATATATATATATAAAGCAAGGCTTCTAGCAAAAAAAACCACTCCAACAACACCATTGATATTTCTCTCTTGAATGTAGGAGAGAAAAACAAAAGAAATCACTTAACTATCTTTAAAATTAGTCTCTATAATACGAAGATTTTCAAAAGTATCGATTTCTATTATTAAGTAATATTTTAGTCTAATTTATAAAATGCATTTAGTTTCATCAACTATTTCATTGATGTCTACATATGTAACACATCCAATTAAGTCTTAAACAATAAGAAGATAAAAACAATATAAGGGTTCTATTTGAATTTCTTCTGATATGGAGGAGAGAAAGAAGTATTTTTTTTATGAGGGGAAGAATTCGAATTTTCTAACCTCTTGATAAAAAAAATTAAAAATAAAAATAAAGTTATTTTATTTTTAAGCATTTTTTATCTAATAAAATAATTTTTGATAAAGAAATTTTAAATTAATCACACACCAACTCTTGATAATACTTGCCTTTGTCTCCCATATTTCTCCCACAAATTAATTAAATGGGAAGAAACAGCTTCTTTGGTTAATGAATTGAGAAAAATGAGGTCCACAAGCAGAAAGCCTTGAGTACTATATATCCACAATAACAATTTATAACAAAAAGTAATATTATGATTATAATCAATGGTATTTATACTTAGTGCACATTAGAATGTTGATATGTAGTTTGAATAGGAGACAATATGTTGTTTCAAATTACTAAAAGTATCCTTAGTGAATTTACATATACATGTTTGGCTAATTATATTTTAGGTGATCTCTCTAAATATTTTAGATTTATTTTCTTAAATCTAGTTTTTGATATTTTTATTTAAAAAATATTCAACAAGAAGCTAAGCTTAGTGGTTAAAGCATCTACTTCCTTATTTGTCGCACTATAAAAAAAAATTAATTTTCAATTTTACCCACAATGTATTTAAAAAAAAACAACTCATTTTATTTTTTTAAAAAAAATGTTAAATTAAATAATTATTTAATTTTCTTAACATATTTAGACACTTGGACATGTGACATACACATTCGAATTTAAATAAATATATAGATTGTGTTAAATTACATGTCAGTATTGCAATTAAACGTCAACAAAGTATTACAATTTTTAGCCTCTACTCATAAGGTATATCTTCAAAATCCCCTCTCAAAACCTATTTTCAACCAAAATCAAGTATCGGACAAAATTAAACTTAGATTAATGCAAAAGAATTCACTATTGAACAAATTTAAAAGAAAATGGCTATTAATTAAGTATTAAACAAACATTTTAGATGTCACAAAGTTCAACAATACTAATCCATCTTTGTATTGTTTTGATCTCTAGAGGCTCATCAGTTCCATATTAGAAATATATGTTTTATAATCCTTTAAAACAAACATAGAAATATATATTTTTTAATAATTTTTGAAGTGTAAGCTCACTATATATATAAAAGAAAGGTGCAATATTTATCAAAAGGACCCAAAGTATATGATAAAAATTTAAGCACGTGTCTAGTTTAGAGATTTTTATTTATTTTAAAAAATAATTGTCTTATGTGTAAGATAAACACATTTTTTGCTTCTTATTTTTAAAGAATATATTTTCTCATGTTATTAGGGACCAAGTTTTTAAAAATTTAAAATTTTGTATGAACTAAACTATTACACGTGTCAAATTTTAAGGATTTACCCATTGCCCAATATATACGTACATAGAATAACTATATCATTTATATTAGTACATGTTGACCAAAGAGTACTTTTAACCTCTACAAAATCATGTTTTAATTCAAGTTTCTACTTAGAAGATTTAATTCAAGTTTTATTTTGCTCAATAAATTGTCCAAACTTTCAAGGGGTTTGCCCCCAATTATTTTTTTAAATTTCTTTTTCTTTTTAATTTTTAATGGGATGGGCTACTATTATAACTCACTTAATATTTTGGTCTCTTATTATAACAGTTAAAGTTTTTTATTAATATAACTCACACTTAGTTACAGTAAAACTATTTTTTTAAAAAAATCCTTATTGTCTTAACTGTCTTCTCTCTCTTCATTTGTAGTCTAGATCAAAATAGTTCACACCCTAAATATAGTAAAGAGAAGAAACAATACTTTTCTGGGAAGTTTCTATTAATAAATTTCAAGAAAACGTCCATAAACATGTAAAAAAGAAGTTTTGGTTCGGGGTACCCCTAATAAAATCAATAAAGTTCATAAAAAGAAAGCCACATATCAAAAGTCTCAAAAAAACCAACATTTGGACAAACTCCATAAAACATAAAATGCTAAGAGGAACCTACTACGAGTCCCGTGATCCCATCAAGGATTCTTCTTGTCATTCGCCATCACGTTCTTTCCCTTACCTGAAAAACATATAAGATAAAAGAATGAGTAATTTATTACTCAGTAAGTGACCCCACTACCTGGAGTCGGGCTAAGCACCTATGTCCTTTAAGTGCATCAACATAAGACATACATGTCTAACATACTTTCATGGGGAAATGGTTATGCTCCCCCTACAGTTGGTTATGGGTATTCACAAACCTCTAGAACCCCGAAGGAAACTCTTACCTCTGGTGATCCCGAAGGAACACAACCTCTGGTGAACCCGAAGGAACACAACCTCCTGTGAACCCGAAGGAACACAACCTCTAGTGCCCCCGAAGGAACACAACCACTAGTGGACCCGAAGGTACACATCCTCTAGTGATCCCGAAGGAACACAACCTCTAATGAACCCGAAGGTACACATCCTCTAGTAATCCCGAAGGAACACAACCTCTAGTGAACCCGAAGGTACACAACCTCCTGTGAACACCCAACCAATATAGGGGAGATAACTCTACTCATAGAACGTAAATCGTCATATTCATACTCATTCCATTCCATGGATCCATACAATAAAGTACTATACTGTTCATTACATAACATGGCATAGGGTCATACATTAATAAGCACATACAACTTAGGACATGGGAATCTCATACAAGCATGCTATATCATAAAGGTCTTGGAAATTTCTACTTTTAAGCATGAAAATCTCATACAAGCATGCTAAATCATGAGAGTTTTGGCAATTTCCTACTTCATGGCAACTAAACGTATGGCCCGAAGGCGGTTCAAGTAGTAAGATCACTTACCTAGTGATCGATCCATCAAATTACTATACGGCTCCTCTTGTAAAAATTAATTCCTGAATAAACTTGAAATAAAATTTTCCCCAATTTAAGTTAGTCTACGAGTTTAGTCTATCATGAGTAACCTAAAAATATTTGTCCGAGAAAGTCCTTACCCGAACGCGATCCAACTCGTAGCTTCTCCCGATCCTACGGACTAACAATTACCGAACACCTATTGAAATATACCAAATAAAGTTCGAAATTCTCAAATCTCCATCCAAAACATAAGCAACTAATCCATTCGAGTTTGGGATACTCACTTAAAGGTACTGTTCTGGCTGGACAAGAGAAGAACCACTGCCGAGAGCCAAAAATCCGAGAGAAAATGATTCTCGAGCGAGAGCACGAGAGCCGAGACAACGAAACCGGCGAGAGAGCGAGAGTCTGAAGGCTTGCGGCGACACTGGGCGCGGGGCGCGTGAGACGAGCGGGAGAGCGAGAGCGCGAGACAGCGGGAGAGCGATACCACGAGAGCCCGATAGCGTGAATACCTGGCCGAGGGAGAGCGGGACAACGTGAATCCGGGGGAAGCGATACGCAGCAAGGGAACGCATCAGTGACACTCTGGGGGACGGCAACGTGAATCAGCGACACACTTCGCGTGAAACAACCGGGAGCTCACAGAAACTGAAGGAGAGCGAGAGAGAGAGGTGTTGCGGCAGAGGGAGGCTGGCGGCGGCTGCGGCGGTGGCGAAAGGGAAAGGAAGGGGAGAGCGAGAGATGCGGCGGAGAGAGAAAGAGATGATTATTTTCTTTTCTTTTTCTTTTTGACTGCACGGAAAACGAGGTAATCCCTCTCCCTCCTTAAACCCTAATTTTTCCCAATTCTCCCCTTTAACCAATTAAGGTAAAAATAATATCCTTCATTCCACTAAAATAATTATTTTATCTTATTTGCCCTAAAATAGAATAAGAATAAATTATTCTTTACCAAAAATCTAACATTTTCCTTAATCCCACCTTCAATTCTCCTACCACCATAAATAGAATCTTTGGAACTTTCCTATTTAACTTAAGTAATTACAATAATGTATATAAATAATTAAAAATTCCTTTTAAAAAAAATGACTTAATTTAATTGATTAGAGTAATTTACCTCAAGGGTTTGGAGTCGTTACATATAGACTATTATGATCCATATTAAAATAGTATTACCTCAAACACAGAGTATTGTAACTCACATACTATAATAATTAGACTATTAACTATGAGAACCAACTCAGCGCCCCAAATAGCCCATCAAATGTTTGAATCCATTAAGCTTAAAAAACTATCTTTAATCTCACTAATCATCCTTAAATTTTCATTAAAATTTTTTAAAAGGTCATTTTCATAGGCTTCCTTCAAACATTTATCCAAGAAAAACATCTCAGGATTAGAGAAAAAAGTAAAATAAAAAGGATTATTTTCAAATATAATAAAGTGAATCAAAATATGTACAAATATCGCAAAATTTAACTGTCTATTGGTGGTAAACCCTGATGGACTACTATCATCTATCATTCTCTATCATTGATAATGTGATAGATAGTGACATTTTTCTATATTTAAAAATATTTTTGTCGTTTAAAATAAATTACCAAAAAAAAAAAACATGTCTATATAATTAGACAATAGAGAAAAATATGTACTTCTAGTCTTTAATTTTAAACATAATTTCTATTTAGTTCCTAAATTTTAAACTGTTATGCTCTGTAACGCTCCCAAATTTCACATTCCATTAGTACTGAACTCTACAATTTAACTAAACTCTATTGATTTTGGAAAATAGCAAACCACCTTAACCTTTGGAAAAATAATTAACATGTATTGTCCACCCACCGACGTTGATGTTGACTTGGTAAGGTTATTTTTCTTTTCTAGGATGGTACATCTTTTTTCCTCATTATTTCTTTTAGTACAACTACAAGATGAGAGATTAAATCTTTGACCTTCGACCTCTTACTATGAAACTAAGTTTACTTTACCATGCGGTTTATTTTTATGTTTTAGAACTAGATTTGTCTTTAATGTATTTTATTTTATTTTATTCCATGTTGTGTTTTTCTTTTTTTTCTACAAATTTAGTTCTAACTAATTTTATTTAGTTAACTAAATAAAATTAGTTTATATTATTTTTTTATTATTTTATTTATTTATTTTTGTCAACGCCTCTCCTTCCAATTTTGGTAATCAAAAGATAATTTTTTATATACCATTTTTTATTTTGAACACTGATATTGGAATTTAATAATATTTTCGTTACATTAACTAGTCTTTTTTATTCATTATATTTTTCATACCTATATTTAATAATAGTACGACAGAAATTGATAATAATCAGTATCATATGTTAAAGACAATAGATTTGTCATTTTAGAAATCTATTTTAAATGGATGTGAAATAGTTGGCTTTTAATTATTTGTCCTTCTTTATTTATTTTTTTAAAGTCCAATTCTTACTAGAATTTGAATTAATACTACCAAGTTTTTCTTCATTTCGTTTACTATTTTTTTTTTTTTTTTTGAAAAAAAAGGTAGTTGTCTATTTTTAAAAATGTATCTTTATTAAATTTAGCTATTTATCTAGTCACCCATCACTTAATTTTTATAATCACATATAATTTTATTGTTTTTATTGCCGAACACTAAATTTTTTTTAAAAGAAATATATATTGTTGAACTTTCATTTATCCCTAACAATATTAATTCAAACATGCCTTTAATTTTTATATATGTAAATTTATCTTTTCACACACTTTCTCTGGCCTATTCAAACAATTAGTCTCACTAATCTTTCTCACCTTTGTCCATTTCTATAATCTTATCATTCCAATAATTTTTCAAACAAAAAAATAATATATATTGATTTTAGTAATCATGGGTTAAAGATTCGAGTTTCTTAGCTGCTAACACATATGTATGTTTGTTGGGTTAATATCATTTTAATAAAAGAAAATTAATATTATAATTAAATTAAAAACAACTTTAACACAAGAAAATTGAAAACTAATCAAGAAAATATTTTATGATCAAATGTATTATATCAAAGAAAAATATTTGAGTGCATCCAAGGTTTACCTATCTTTGTGCAGCTCATCCAAATGTCCAATCACAAGTTATCACGAGGTCAAAAAATTTAATTTTTCTTTCACTTGTGATGGAAAGAGTTGCACACAAGTATTACTCTTTATTAAGCAGGAAATTTTGTATTATAAAGAATTTTCAATCATAACCCTAAATCTAGTATACTTTCTTTTGTCCCCCATATATTACTCCCAAAAATGGAAGAAACAGCCTTTTTTGGTTAATGCTTGAGACAAATAAGCAACACACCACAAAGCTTCCGTACCGTCCAAGAATTAATTAAACAATTAGTTAGATTATAATTAATGATATTGTTACTTAGTGTATATTAAAATAATCTTTATTATTATTATTAGAATAAAATAATGTGGATATGTAGAAGAATAGGAAACATTTTTTTAAGTTTTAATTCCGTAATATGAGGAAATATTTGTCATTATATTTACATAGCGAGAGGAAACCAACTAATTATATTTTTTAAAAGCCTTTGGAAGTCAAGAGAATATTCATAAACTATCTTTATTAAATTGCATTTTATTCCTTACACTTTAATCATAATTTCTATTAAGTCGTTATAATCTTAGCATTTTTATCATTTAATTATTTAAGATTACAAACATCTCATTGGGAAAATAAGTTAAGTAATTTGTTTTACCTTTAAACAAATTCATGGCTGCATAAATTTACAAAAATATATATTTTCACATTGGAATATTAGCAATTATGGAAGTACGATCGATCCAACTATTGACTCTGAGATGGTAGTTGATATCTTATCTCTAAAGTTACACTCAAATGAATAGCGGGTTGCATTCTAGAAAGAGTATATACATACTAAGTATTCACTACAAAGAAAAATTGTGAGGATGAGAGATCAAAACTATCGATCTAGTTAACATGAAAAGTCATATCAATTATTGTGGACCTAAGCTCACATTAGCTTATATTAAATACTAAAGTCATATCCATTTGATGTGATTTTCATATATTTTTTCACGTCACAAAAACTTGACACGTTTAAAATGTAAAATCTTACCACTCCCCTCACTTAAAAACAGAGAGAGAGAGTATACCTAAACTTACATACAAAGTTGAAAATAATAAAACCATATTGACAAAGTCATTTTCGCTAATACTTAATTAGATCAAATAATATGAAAATGCTTAACAAAATAGTATATACGATAACATTTCAACTCACCCTATATTCTTCGCTACTTAATTAAATTACATTATTTTTCTTTTTAAAAAAATTATCATGTATATCTTCCAACATTTACACATAAGTTAACACAAATCAATTTTCATTCATCACTTTAATGAAAAAGGTTGCCAAGAATATATATTTGAAATAATTTCAAAGTATAAGAACTTTTCAATATGTATATAAAAAAATGAATATACCTACCCATTAGATTTCTAAAAAGAGATATTTGAATGGTTATGAAGATATAATACTTCTACAATCTAATCTCTTTCATTAAAGAAATAAAGTCTAGCAATGCTTAGGCTAGGAATTTCATCACTAAAAGAATGTAAATAAAACATATATGGTCGTGCAACTTTGTCTGAATTTGTAGAATAATTGATGGGGCCAAATATTTAATGTTATAAAATTTAAAAAGAAAACACTTTTTTTTTCTTTTGAGATGAAAGAAAGCACTTCTTTTTATCATTCTCTCTTGGATCTTCCAATTTGCAATCTCTACTCAACTTTACCATACTTTACTTCACCCCTATTGCATACTTTCTTGTCTCTCTCCTACTTTTCAATTGGTACAAACTTTTCTCACCTTTTTCCCACCATCACTATTTGAATAACTAAAAAGATTACAATATTTATTTGTGTATTAATGACTAAATTACGTGTTTAGGTTTGAATTTTAAAATTTGTATTAAAAGTGTTTAATAAATCTCTAAACTTTATTTCTTGTTTTGATAATATCGAACTTTCAATAATTGCATTAATAGACCCTTGTTCTTTTTGGAAAGAATTCAAAAATATTTTTAGTATATAGATGGAAATTGATTTGAATCAAGTGACCTCCACTGTTATGCCTCAGGTCCAATCACAAGATCAAAAGGTAAAAAACTTAATCAATCTTTGATTCTTCATGTTCAATCATTGGAGAACTCAGACAAAAGATTTGAAGGAAGATGTTGGTATTGTCTCCTACATGTGTATGCAAGTAGAACTTCAAGAAAGAGTTTCATTACATGCACTCAAACTTCATTGATGATCGGCTTGTCTTAACGTCAAGTTGCATCGAAGAAATTCAAGTGCATCTCAAGGTTCATTTAATGCAAGTCACACATCAATCAATATAAATATACTTCAAACTACTTTAAGTAGAACTTCATTTATTCTTGGGTTAATACAATCTGAATTTGAGATTTTAGTGTGTAGTATTTATAAGGATTCAAATTTCTTGATAGGTTCTTATAGTTACATGTACTATGTTTCATATCATTTGGTATGAGAGCTACTTTGATTTCTTAAAAAATAAATAAATAAATAAATAAATTCATATCGTGCTTCAACAATACTCTTGAATTTTCGAAAGTTGCATTAAACCTTAACATTTAATAACTCAATTATTAATTTAAATAATTTTCACATATTTATTTATTTACAAAAATATCTATGGGTATTGATAAATCCGTTAAATTAAATCTTGATATCAATATCAACATTAACATTTTAATCATTTGTGAGATGCAAGTAGATCGTGAGATATACCTAAATTGTAGAGACCAAATTGAAACTAAACTAACATTAGAAAGACTAAGGGCCTATTTGGGCCTCCTGAAGTTTATGGAGTTGGTTATTATAAACCGCTCCATATTTGAAATGCTAAATATAATAATGGTGTAAATTTAAGAGATCAACAGGGATTTTTGCATTGTGAGAAAATTGTACAGGCAATTGGGTCCTTTCATAGATTCTCTCTTTTTATTTCTAGGGAGGAGCATTAACTTCTTGCACTTTTTGTGTACCCTTTTTTTTTTTTTCTATATTTCAATTCTTTTAACTTTAATGCTTTCAAATTTATAACAAATTAGTTCCTATAGATATAGATGATATACCACTTAAAAACTAAATGGGTTTACAAACCACAAGGGCAAAATCAAAAGTACACTTCACCTTGATTGGAGTTTTCTCTATACGGACTAAACCATTTTTTACAAATTTTAAATTATAAGGATGTGAAACTAATATATACTAAAGCTTATGAACTAACTTCGTTCAAATTATAGATAAAATCATTTTATACTAAAATTTAGAAGCTAAAACGTAACAAATTTATAAGTATATGACCAAATCATTTAGAGTTTGTTTGCATTAATTCCCAAGTGCTTAAAAACACTTTTTTTTTCACTTAAACAACTTTTAAAGCACCTTGAAAGTCAATCTAAACACTATTAAGGACTAATAATCATTACTTCAAAAATAATCTAATGAAGCTTTTGTTTTTAATCTAAAAAGAGTACATAACAGAGTATTCCAACCCCAATCATATATATATATATATAACAGAGTATTCAACCCCAATCATATATATATATATAAGCATGAAAATGTTGAAATTCATTGGTGTATGGTTATCAACTTTGAGAGGATAAGGATCTTTCCTTATAAGAACATTTTCAGCAAGTCTTGAGACTCTTGAAACTCTTAGTCTTGGACACTTTGGCCCATATAAAATAAAGTAATTTCAAACATATTAAAGTATATATACTGATGTACAAAACATTGAAGGGGAAAAAATATTATATTACTCACATTTTGAACAACTATACAATCAAATTCTTAACCAAAATCTAAAAACAAAAACAAGTTTTTAAAAAAAAAATTTAGTTTTCAAATTTTGACTTAATTTCTGAAAATATTGGTAAAAGATAGTTAAGAAAGCAATAAATTTAGAGGTAGAAAGAATGGTTATAGGTTTAATTTTGAAATACTAAAAATAAAAAACCAAATGAGACCTTAATTTTCAAAACTTTTCATTGAAGGAGTGAAAAGTACACAGAGAATTAGGTTATACACCGACCAACGGAGTTAACAAAAAGGCTCTCCGAATGGCGAAAAAGAAAAACATCCTCCCGTTGTCCATCTCATGTATTCTCTTTGTGTTACTATTTTGATTGTTGTTTGTGTCACTATATTTTTAGGCTACTGTACGACTGGTAAAGGACTTTATGAGAAAATACCTTCATCGCTGCATGATGGCAGGCCTTTAAGCACATCCCTCAAAGCATAGTAGTGGCTATCACATTTATGATCCGAAATGAGGATGCTTGAGAGCACTATTTGCTGGAAATGTTCATCAGGATGCCGCTTCCACAGACTGAAGTATTCTGCGGTACTATCCGTATGCCTCTTCAGATAATACACTGTCCCTGGTACAAATAGTTCCTCCGGAATTTTACATCTTGCGGCTTCGTTTTGAGCACCGGTAGCACTCTGTAGCGCAGTGGTAGCGTGTGAAGGAGGAGATCCAGAGGCCACATGTGACTCTTTTCTATTGCTATCATCTGTGGAAGAAAGTAACTTGTTAAGAGAAGGAGATCTAAAAGGATTTGGAATTATTATGGAGAGCAGTATAGCTGATCTTTGATGTTAAATCAGTGTGAGCTATATTTGGAATTATTTGGAAATATAGAGTTCCCTGTTAGAAAATACCGACCACGGAACAAAGTTTCATCACGACTGCTCGGTCAATCTTGCCCAATCTAGGACCAAAACTAACAGAAACCCACTAAAAAAACAATATTCAATTAATTTATGCCTGAGGAAAACATGAAGTTAAACTTAAGAACGTTAGGATTAGCAAGATTGTGACAGCAATATTTGGAGACGAAACAAAAGACAAACTAGGGAAAATAGATTCGCTTACCAGAGCTTTTTTTGCTTGTGAAATTTGCATAATCTGTAAGTTTTCGAGCAACATCTTGTACTGATGTAACTACCTGCTTTGCATTTGTAACCAAACCAATGATACTTTTCCAGTCTTCTTTATCTATCAAACTCGTCCTGAATCAGATTGAACATGAAAATTTGAGATTACCTTTCCCTCAAGCTCGTTCAATAACAAGAAATCATCTATGATTGAATGTTTCTCATTAAATAAATAAATAAATAAATAAAATAAAATCAGCTATGTTCATTTCCTCAATCTTTTATTTTTCATCCCTTAAAATAGCTCTTCAAATTAGATCGACACCGTAATCTGGTCATCCTCGAAGCAAATTGAGCATAAGTTTCAAAAGACAGCATCGACCATCTCTATAGCAAATAGAAGTTCTGCAATTGAATTGCAAACTTTGACATCATAAACCTGTAATGGGAATAACCAAACTTGGAATTTAGGTTTGAGGAGAGGGCTTTTTTATAGAGAATTACATAGTTGGGTTGGTCTGGTGGAAAAGTTAAGCTCGGTGTGGATGGGAGAGGCAGCTGGCCGTATTTTGTGGTCTCTTGAAAGTTCCGGACTTTACACATGTAAGTCTGCTCTTGCTGCTAAGGCTACTAAGGTGGCTTTGTCTGTGACTAGATCGATTTGGAAGAGCATAAAAAACCGAAGAAAGTGAAAGTGTTCCTTTGGTCTTTTGGCCTATGAAAGTTTGAATACCGATGGTAGATTCCAATTCCAAAGAAAGTTTAGAAGGTGGTCTCTCTCACCTTCAAGTTGTACTGTTGAAGAATGTGCTTAAAAGAGGCAAGACTTAGATCACCTCTTCCTCCACTGTGATTGCTTATGGCTCGTGGAACTTCTTAGATGAAAGCTTGGGCTTATCTTTCTGTATCCCTAAAAGGATTGATGGAAGGCCTTTTTGCGTGGAATTTGAAAAAGAAACTAAGGTGGTGGGTAGCTGCTCCTTTGTGCCACCTCTAGAAGAACAGGAAAGCTAGATCCTTTGAAGATAAGTCCTCTAATTCGTCTAGCTTTTTGACTTTTTGTAATCTTGTACAAAATACAGCAGTTTGGAGGGTATCTTTACACAAGAAATTCTTTGAATCTAAGTGAATTCTACCCCGTCCACTACCCAATTAATACATATTCCATAAAGATACATACCCCAAGGAAATTGGAATCGCATTTCACAAACCAACTCCTAACTGGATTTATCAGCTGTAATACTCTGTATAAATTAATTAGTAATATGCTTTAGATAATAGATATTATGACAAGACGGTAACCAACTATATTCAGATGCAGTATAACAATTGTGGTTATCACATTGTAAAAGATAAAATTGATTAGGTGATCCCTTAACCTAGAGCCTTATCCATAGATTTCCAAGGATAGTTTTTAATCCCAGCTAATCATCATTAGGAATGCTTTGAATGTCTCTTCACACCTTCAACATCCATATTTATTTTCAGCACATCCATAGAAGAAAATTAGATTTAGCCTTCCAAATAGAGCATAATAACTTACCAATCAGTTTGTAGAATTTCAATCCTTAACCTTGTTAGGGAAGCTACACTCAGTCTAGGGATAACATCATCCTGTCCAAAGTAAAGTCAGAGACTTAGTGAAGCAACAAAATGAAATAAGAACTATCAAAATAAAACTCCAGGAAAATTTTACTTAAAAAAATGGAGGCTATTGTTAGAATACATATGAGAACTGTATGTAGCAAATGCAAACCTGCATCACAACAGTGGTAACATAGTCAGCACAACTCTCAGAAAGTTTCCTTGAAACACAAGGAGGTGTTGCATATCCAATGGCAGAAACAATATCAGGGCTAAATCCAAGCTCCTTATTTGACTTTTTACGAAGCATTACGGCTAATAACGAAGCTATAGCTCCACCAAGAGAATGACCCACCAGCCTTAACCTAAAACCCTGTTAATGAGTTAGATACAGCCATGACAATGTGATGGAAGAATGTAAAGAATAAGCTAAAAAAACTTTAGCAAACATAAATACCACCTGATATTTCTCCAAGCATCTTCTTATCATTCCAATCTCATGCTGAAGAAACCAGCGAGCAGATTCAGACGTGCCAAAGTGCATAGAGTATCCTTCAGATGTGACATCTCCACCACTTGTTGTAATAACATCAGTGATGAGATCATACACTGTGTGAGTTCCTCGAATTCCAAGGATTACAAGTTTCTTTCTTGTATCAACCCCTATATAATAACCAGGCCTCATAACACTGGAATTTTTAACAAATTTCAATATGTTGCACTCTCTAAGCATGGTGGTTTTTGCAAGCATAGCTGCAGAATCCTTATAAGAACCTTCAGCTAGTTCAACGAAGTAGATGAGATCTTCGACCTGGTTCACAAAATCATTGCCAATAAGATTTCAATTCAGATTTACGCTTATAAGGGTTTGAAAATTCTTAAATAGAAGACAAAAGGGACACACGAAAACATAATTTCAATGAGCATATATTGTATAACAGATTACAATCGCATCTGAAGAGATCTGGACACCCTTGAGGTCCTCCAGTGGATTTGCTGCAGCCTGACGGAGATATATAAGGCATAATCCAATTGTAAGATCACTCAAGCTCCAATCCTGGATTCCTGTCTTACTCCGCTGGATACTTGCTATGATTTCTGAAACAGAACGACTTCTAGGTGGAATTCCATTCCCTGTAAGTCACAAAAACTTAATTGGTCCAAGACTATAACTTCGATACATCCTGGAACTTTAAAAAGACCATGAGAAAAGCAAAAACAATTTGCAGATAGTATAGGCCACCACCTGCCTTGAACAAACAGAAGTGCATCAACAGAAAATTACAAAAAAGTAAATTGTGTTTGTTGAGCAATAAAATATTGAATCTGTACATTTTTTCTTGGAAGCAAGTAATAATCAAATTAAATAAATAAAGATTGCCTACAAGAGAGATGAGAAATCCTACTAACATAAACAGACCTGATGACAGTGCCCACCTATACAATTGCGAAGCTGGTTCTAGAGCTTTTGTCAACCATGCATGCTCTAACCTCCGGTTACTATCAGTTGTAACTTCAGCGTCAGAAACGTGCTTGGTATGTTTAGAACCTTTTTTGCCATTCTTCCCCATTTCTGACCTTACAGAAACTTCATGTAAAACTTCACCTTCTTTATGCACACCTTTTTCCACCTTATCTACTTTTGACCTCTGAAAATGCATAAGAACATTATTCACAGTTACAGATCTTGCCTGCCACTCCTGTTTCCTAAGAAAACTTCTGGCATAATCTGCAAGGTTGAAGAGGAAAAAAAAAAGCGTAAATACCATACCACCTATGAATTATGAATGAAACCCAAACTTGATACCTGAGAGAAACCCACTTTAAAACATATGATAAAAGATAGAAGTGTGATCAGAATCATTCATCAATGTAAATCTAAATCATAAGAACCAAAACCCTTGATTTCCATACTAGATCATAACTAGAAGAGGGAAAAGTTCATTTCCATCCCCCTCATTAGCTAGTTGAATAATATAGATATACAATTAGAATAACATCCTCTACAAGTAAGGCATACTAACTTTTCCGTGTTAATTAACAGTTATGCATGGAATAAACCTTCTCAAGACACAAAAGTAGCAGAAGGTTAATTCACATTCAAATCCATTAATTAGAGATTTATAATTTATTTTAAAAAATTAATAAATAAAAGAACCCTAAAGAATCCAATCAAATTCAAAGTCAGATAAGATCATGAAATAGATTAAGTAAATCTCTAGACATTGCCTTCCACAAACAATATCAACAAATTATCAATCCTAACTTACTAAGAGATCGGAAAAACAAAGTAACAAAAACTAACATCAATTTTTCTTCTCAATGCAGCTTATAGATTGCGTAATTAGAAAAAAATGCACAGTAATCATCACATTTTCATAGTGTGTCAAGATTCTCCAAGAATTATTAAAGAAACCGCCAAAGAGGCAATATAACAAACAAACTCAAAAACGCATTAAACTCGCACTAATTCAACAATCAAGAAACAAATGCAAGAATTCAAATATTGATGAGGTAGTACCAATTGAGCAAAGAACTAAAGAGGAAATTTCACTTACGGAAGTTGTGAAGAAGGTGTCTTGCAGTTCTAGTAGCCATAACGGCGGCGGAGAGATTTGGTAGTAAAGTTTCGTCGGCGGCGGAGGAAGTGAGGTAGATCGTTGGCGGTTTTGTTACAGAACGGAGGAGAATGGAGCCGGAATTGTTTAGAGCTGATTATTTATAACCCGAAAATGCGCCAACGATTTGGGTTTAAATTCTTCTTAGTTTCATTAAATTGGAGTTTTTTTTCTTTTGTCTAAAAAAAAAAATTCATAATAATTTGGAGCTAAAAATGGGAAATTTACAATCTTTTCCATATTATTACTTTTAACTTTTTTATTTAAAAAAATAGTATTTTTTCACAATTTTTATATTCCCCTAAACGCGTCGTGACATAGAATATCCAAACTATTCCAAGTTCATCTCTTTCGTTCAAAAGGGGGTCAAACATTGTTTTAAAAATTTTTTAAAAATCAAGATAAAAAATAAAAGAATCAAAAATCACATATTTCATTCTTAGATCTAGGATCTTCGGCCTAATTTTCATTTGGTTTCTAAATTTCAATATATTATATTTATATCTTGAGTTTTGAATTCTGTTTCCATTTGGTAAGTAATTAGATTTTAATAGCCATCATTTACTTATCTCATTAAAGTTTCAAAGTTGTGTTTAATGTGTTAAAAAAATATTTAATTGGTCTCTAAATTTTTTTAATAGGTCAACGAATTTTAATAACATATATAATATGTTCCTAACACTGGTTAAGACATTATATCATTTACTAAAAAGTCAAAGGTTTGAATCTCACCTCCATATATTGTTGAACTAAAAAAAGCTATTTTATATTAACATTTTAAAAAGAAAGATATTTGATTCCCACCCCACATTTACATATAACATCTATAGACAAAATTGAAGGTGGACAATCTATGTCCGGCACGGTGGACAATCTCTAATTCCTATACTAATTTTCTCAAGTACCAAACATAGCCCAAAATTTCAAGTGAAAGCATAAAATATCACAAAATCTAATGAATTTATCTATATCAAAATCTCCCATCAAAACTCAACAAAATGAAGAATCACTAAACATAGAAAAGAGCCAACAATAAAATATATATATATATATTATCTTTGGTCATGGGACCTTTTCATATTTTTTTTTAGTACAACAATTGGGGTTGGGGAATTTGAACCTTCCATCCACCTTCTACCTTCCACTTTCCACCTTTAGGATGGAAGGTTATGTCAATTACTGCTAAGCTAAACTCGCTTTAGCTTGGGACCTTTTCATCTAATCACATCAAATAGACTAATTTGAACAATAAGAAGGCTTAACAAAGTTTTTATCTATACAAATTTAATAATACACGTGTTTTCTTTCTTTTTACTCCTATTGGTTACTGTCAAAATTATGATTTAAATTTTCAACGTGTCTCTCTTTATATGTATTAAACTCAAATTTTTTATCTTACTATACAACAACTATTAAAACATTAAGTTTTAAGGTTTTTTGAAAAAAAAAAAAAAAAAAGGGAGTGTTAGGTCATATATTGAAGAAGAGTAAAAATAGGAAATGGATGAATGATGAGTGTAGATAAATGACATTATTTAACCGTTTTTTTAAAGGGTTAATGATACTAATGCAACTTTTAAAAATTTAGACATATTTTTTAAACAAGGTACTAATGATTTCTACCCAACGATAAAATGTATTTTTCTTTATCTTTTTCTTTTTCTTTTTTCTTCTTTGTTTGCCGAACAATAATATTTTTTTTTTTATATTGAAACTTTGGAAAGTTTAGAAATATTTTATAAACAATTTAATTGTCATTTTTTTTCCAAAAATAACATAAAGGCATTTTTTTATTATTTTTTATTTTTAAAGTTTAAGCATATTATTGAAAATTTTAAAAGTTGAAAAGCATCTTTTAAATAAAGTTTAAAATTGAAAATATTACCAAATTAGCTCCTCAATAATTGATATAATATTTTATTTTAGAGATAGAAGGTTAGATCCCCACCTTATTGTGCTAAAAAACAATAGAAGTATTTTCTATAATTTAGTTATTTTTTAGGGAAATTATTATAAATGAAAAAAATATTAAACTATTTATAAATATAAAAAATTTTAGCGTGTGGTCTATCGCCTAGTGATAGTCTATCATGACCTATTGCTCAAATTTTTATATATTTGTAAAAACAATATTTATTATTATTATTATTAGGGATGTTTTAAAAATAATTGTCAAAAATAATTATAAATATATCGAAATTTTACTTTTTATAGTGATAGACTGCAATAGATCCAAATAAACATATATAACTCTACCGGTCTATCATGGTATATCCGAGATAAAAAGTAAAATTTTGTTATATTTGTAAATAATTTGATATTTTTTCTACTTATAATAATTTTTCTGTTTTGTTCTGGATTTTTTCAAAAAGAAAATGTTTCTT
Organism: Citrullus mucosospermus; assembly: GCA_030954485.1. NCBI lineage: Eukaryota > Viridiplantae > Streptophyta > Magnoliopsida > Cucurbitales > Cucurbitaceae > Citrullus > Citrullus mucosospermus. The sequence continues at coordinate 6,991,718 of CM062063.1, read as the reverse complement.
ATTATTATTTTTCTTTGTTGACAATGTTTGGGATTAATTATCTAAACTCTTCATCAATCTATCGGAAGAAAAAGAAAAAAAACTTATGAATTGCTTTTATGGAACAATCGACAGTTCTGTGTTCTACTTTTGCTGTTGTGAACAATTGTTCCATTGTTTGCTTTCTCGGTTTCTCCGACAGATTCAGAAACCCTAGCTCCGGCTTTAAGTTCTTCAGCGTTTTCAAACTCAACTTCATCTCCAAACCACCTTATCTCCATCCAAATTCTCTACCCTCTTCCCATTTGAAGTTTCACAGGTAAAACCACAAGAAGTTCGCGCGTGATTTGTAGTTCTCTTCTCTCTGTTTCTATTGATAACAATGCTAATCCCTACATTTTTGTTTCGTTATCTGATTTTCTTGAATTATGCTCTGTTTTGGGTGCATTGGCTCTTGCTTCCCTGAATTCTGTATAATTGTGTTTACTATGGATGGTTTCTTCTCTTTGCTTCTTCTTTCTGTGTGATTTTGTTGAACTGTTTACAAAATAATGAAAACCAAAAATCTCTGTTGGACACCCATATAACGAGTTGAATTTATGAGGGGTAGGTCCTCAAGCTTTTAATTCATAAGGCCCTCGGGGGGTTGCTTTGCGAGTTCATCTTGTTAGGTATTGGTTTTCTCCTATCTGTTGTTTGTTCTAAGTGTTTCTTTTAAGTCGGTGTCTGGAATGGTGTCTGCCACTTGAAGGAAGTTAGAGAGTGAAATCCAATTTTTTTATAAAATATTTAGTCTCTATTTTGGATTTAGGGTCCTTTTGTTTGAGGCCTTTTGTTTCCTTGTTTCTCTAACTTGTACTTTGAGCATTAGTCTCATTCATCACTTCCATGAAGAGGATTGCTTTAGTTTCAAAAAAAAATAAAATGAAATTTTATCCAATGGGTCTTTCTTCCATCAAGGCTATTATTCATATGCTCGGGTTTTAAAAGGAACCTAAAATTCTCTGGTCCGGGGACAGACGGTCATTAACATTATCATGTGGGTGGAACTAATTTGAATGGATGAATTCTAGTTTGTGTACCCTGAATCTTGTCGTTAACTTTTATCTTTGGGTTTCAATTACCAAAAAGTTCTGTAATTATTCCCTTGGTCTCATCCTTTTAGATTGGAGACTTTCTTTTTTGTATGCTTAGCAAAGTAATGTTTCTCATTTGGGGGAAGAAAAAGAAAACTTACTCCACTTATTTATTATCTTTTGGGCTATTGCAGATGACGGTTTTAGAAAAGTGAAATGGTACCTGTTTCTGCACTATTTAACAAACTGTAGGGATATAAGCATTATTTCATGTTAATTTTCCAGTTGTCCTAATGTCACCTCAGTCTTCATTACAGCCTCTCCTTAATCAGGGGTTATGGATAAAGATTGTACAACAAGTTCATTGAACCGAGGAGTTGAAAATTTATTGGCTCCCCCGGGTTTTATTTCACGACGATCCTTCAGGCTAAGGAGGGTGGAACAAAATGCAAATGATGATTCAATTAAAACAAAGGAAACTGAAAAAGGGACTTTGTCCGAAACAACTGATATTGAAATGATGGAGGCAGCTTGTAGACAGAGACCATGGATACTATTTGACCAAAACAAGGAGGATTCTTTGGAGTTCGAATCTATGGAGCAGGTGAATTATGTCTGCTTTGCTTCCATTTATTTTATTCTTTTCATTGTATTTTCCTTTTAGAGTGCAACATTTGACTTAATATTAAATGTCTGGTACCTTTTCTCTGAAATTTAAAAGAAGTATCTTAATAATAGATTTATTGGATCAGGGATATTCTTATTATACTGGGTTTCTTGTTTCATGAAGATATTATATAAGTTATATAAATACTTCTTAATTTAATCGATTGTGATGCACTGATAAGTTGTCATGGTAATCATTTCACATGTATTAATAATAATATGTTTCCCATAACGCATTTCATTTTAGTCAAATCTTTTTGTACTTCCATTTGAGTTAATGAAAATTGATTTTTCAATGTAAAAATATTATGTTTCAATGATAATTAAAAACATGCAGGATAGTACTTATTTTAAACCTACCACTGATTTACTAATTTTGTACATTATAATGAAAACTGGCTGCTATATATTAATAACTCAGTATAAACTTCTCCATTTTGTGCAATTGATCCAGAACCTCCCTCCACAATCTGACCTTTCAAAAGGGGTAGCTCATGGATGTCCAGAATGCAGTGACTGTCTGAAGGTTAACCTCAATCCACCATTTGAATCTTGAATGGAATCTGTTTCAAAAAATTTTATGAGCTTTATAAAGTCTATGTTAATATTCTGGAATAGGTCACTGCAAGGTGGCGGCCAGACGATGCAAGATCAGATATTCTTGAAGAGGCTGCTGTTTTTTATCCAACAGAGGAGGTGTTGAGCTGTAATGAATGAAATTTACTCATTTCACTGTTTATTCTTTGTTCATGTGTTTAATACGAGCCTAAAGGAGAATATTTACTTTTAAGTTCCTACTCATGATACTGAAAATTGTTCCTACAGGAATTTGCAGATACACTTCATTATATAGAAAGAATACGTTCAAGAGCAGAGTCAAGTGGAATCTGTCGCATAGTTCCTCCTCCATCATGGTTGCCTCCATGTCTTTTGAAGGGAAAGGAAACTTGGGAAAATTCTCCTTTCCTAGCCCACTATCAGCGGATTGATGGGTTACAGAAGACTTATGCATGTGGTCAATTTTCTAACCATAGTGGAAACGTGAAGAATAAGAGGAGAAGGTTAGAGTATGCGTGTGTTAATGGTCATTTGATGGATCCTAATGAAAGTTGTGGTAGTGATGAGAAAGGCCCAAACTCAGATCTTGGTCGAGAGTTTACCCTAAAAGCTTTTAAAAGCTATGCCGATGACTTTAAATCCCAGTATTTCAGCAGTGGAAATAAGTGCACATATACAGAAACAAAGTCATCCATGCTTCAAGAGCAGTGGGAACCGTTGGTGGATCAAGTAGAGGGTGAATATAGACGCATTCTCGAGAATCCAACTGAACAAATTGAGGTAATAGAGATTATAGATTTTGATTCTGTCTTTCTTCAGTCTGATAAGCTTTTGCTGATCCTTTTGTATGATTGTTTTTAGGTGCTATGCGGTGATAGTTCGGGTAGCCTTTCACTTGGCAGCGGATTTCCATCATCATCCAGTCCTTTGACTGAGCCAGGTCATGCTGATCATATGGAATCTGGATGGAACTTAAATAATTTACCTAGACTACCTGGTTCACTTCTTTCTTTGGATAGCTTCAAGACATATTCTATTTTGTCACCTCGAGTATGCGTGGGAATGTGCTTTTCTACCGCTTGTTGGGTAAGAGTACCAAAAGTTCTGTTCAAGTAGAGGTTACCTTTTTTAATTATTTGTTGGACTAACATAACTTTTGATGTTTTAGTTTTATTCCAAGAGCAGGGATTTCTTTCCGTTTCTTTTTCTTGAAGAGAGTTCCTAATCTTTTTATTGTTGCTCATACCCTCCTTTTCAATTATTACTTGGTTTTGTTTGCTGTTGGGGGAAGATAAAAAGAAATGACTTCTTATGGGACATATTGAGCATCATGCCAACTGGAAGTACTTTATGTTAATGCCTGTACTTATTGATATAGTTGTACATCTTGAGGAATAATGTATGTTGTTGCACTTTTTTCCCCTATTTTAAAAACAGCGAGTTGAAGAACACCACTTACCTTTGTTATGTTACTTGCACTTGGGAGCTCCTAAAATATGGTATGGCATTCCAGGAAGATACATTGATAAATTTGACGTAGCCATGAAGAGCCTTCCGGAATTTTTTGTGGAACAGAAAAGGTCTCGTAGAGGAATGGTGAGTATGTGATTTTCATATCCATCATTCAATAAGACTTTGTATTGGGTTTATGTTTAGCTGTTCTATCTATTCATACATTAAGCTATATAAGACCCTATTCGTGAATGCTTATACTCATAATTTGGCATATTTCATGGTATGCTATACTATTATTATACAAGTTCATTTTCAAACCTGTTTAATTTGCTTATCCAGAAAACGAAATGATTTATTTTAAAGTATGATTTGTTCATTCCTGTACTTCATAAAATGAGCACCTACTCTAAGATTCATGTTTCAGTCACTTGATAACACAGGTCAATCAACCATCAATTGCCACATTGAAGAGAGAAGGTGTACCAATTTACCGTTGCATTCAAAATGCAGGAGAGTTTGTTCTCGTCTTTCCAGGAGCATGTCATTCAGGATTTAACTGTGGGTTTAATGTTACTGAAGAAGCCAATTTTGCTCCCCTTGACTGGTTGCCTCACGGTTATAATGCTACAGAGCTGTACTCTATAGAGAGAAGGAAGACGTTAATATCCTTCGATAGGCTGTTGCTTGGAGCAGCCACTGAAGCTGTGAAGGCACAGTGGGAACTCTCACTATGCAGGAAGGAAACCAAAGATAATTTACGATGGAAAAATGCCTGTGGAAAGCATGGGATATTAGCCCAGACATTCAAGGTATGCTCGCGATCTCCACCTCACCAAATTTTACTTACTTAAAGTTCTTCATGGGCATCGATTTGTTTGGGAAAGTTTTGCTTTCTTCTTCCTAAGTTGTTTCCCTTTCAAGACTTATCTTCGAGGACTCTCTAGAACTTCCTCTTACTCCTAGTGGAGATACTCACGGGAAGTTATTTTGTAACTACAACCTTTCCACGATTCTGAACAACTGGGAAGCTTTCTTATAGTTCTTTTGTGAAGGGTTCTCTCTACCTCGACCCATAAGGCTGTTTTTTCTCTACTTTCTTTAATCCAATCTCGTTACTTTAAAAAATAACACATTCCCTATAAGCAAATTTTTATCTCTATATAACTGGTTGAGATTTTCCTTATACGCAGTTTTCAAACTGTTTTAACTCTGATCTTCCTTTTGTGCAGTCTCGCATCAAAAGTGAAAGTCTCAGGAGGGAGTATCTTGCGACAGCTTCACAGACACGTGAAGTAACCGAAAGTTTTGATGCTGTCAGGAAGCGCGAATGCAGCATTTGCCTTTATGACTTACACTTGTCTGCAGCTGGTTGTTCATGTTCTGCTGATAGGTACTCTTGTTTGAATCACGCTAAGCAACTCTGTTCTTGTGCTTGGGTCAACAAATTCTTTGTCGTGCGGTACCAAATGGCCAACTTAAATCTTCTTCTTGAAGCCTTGGAAGGAAAACTAAGTGCAGTCTACAAATGGGCCAAAGAGAATCTTGGACTTGCTGTGCATTCCTACAAGAATAGTTCACTGCAATCTCAGCCTGCTGATACACCCCAGTCTTCACAAGGGCATCAATCCGAGGATGCAGAATCTCCAAATACTTTTAATAACTCGATCAATAGAATTAAGGCAGAGATAAAGGCACGTCTTCTTCAAGCGAAAACCTTGAAGAATATGAAAGGAAATGACAGGGTAATAGAATCCGTGGATGCAGTTAAAGACAATGGTATTGTCACAAATTTGGATTCGAGAATTCCAGCAGAAAAAACCGCATCGAAGCTACAGCCAGTGAGTTCGAATGAGCTCAAAGGAAAAGAGTGTACATCAATCCCAGCAGTAGTTTTAAATGAAAGAGGAGATGTTTTAATCTTTTCACTCAATTTGGAGTCTTTTGCAACTTTACCTGAGAACTCAGTCTCAAGCTTCTCTGAATCCGATGACGATTGGTCAGATTCTGGCTTTTAAATGAATGGAAAAGGACAGCGTTCCGCGGTAGATAGTTGAGCTAGATTGTAGAAGGGGGCTATGATTTTCGGTGGGGGCAACGTTGAAGGGCACAGTTGATGTAGATTACTCTACATTTTGGTCCCAAACTTTGTAAGCTCAATTGCTATGTATTCGGAGAGGATTGATCATAATGGAATTCTCGAATTTTGGGTTTTTTTGTTTCTGAGATGTATTCTTACATGGATTTCTAGTCGAATTCTAGAAACAAAAAAATAGTTTTTAAATTTTGAAATGTATGAATTTAACATGTATTCGCTCCTTTAAGATCAGAGTTGGAGCTCTTTCTCTGCCGTTGTACTTAAAAAAGGGGTTGCAACTAAAAAGTTCAAAAATTTTGAAATGCATGAATTTAACATGTATTCACTCCTTTAAGATCAGGGTTGGAGCTCCAATCTCTCCTTTAAAATACAGCACGACTATCATAAACTGTCTTTTTTAAAAAAAAAAGGCTTGATTTCTCCACTCTAATGATAGGGTAAGTAGATCAGTAATCATTTTATTGCTTTTTTCAGAAAGACAGAAGTAAACCTGAATATAGGTAAAATCTTATGGATGTTTATCAACTATTGATTAGAAACAAATTGAAACTCAATATCCCCAAATCCATTGAAAAATTTGGAGTTCATCTGCGATGGAAAATTTGGCAAAAGAGATTGATTACATACACAGTCCAATATTTGGTGAATCCAGTTCGATTTCCAAACACAGTCAAATTTGGAGTTCATCAAACTCTCTTTCTTTCAGGCCTTGTGATTTTTCGCCATCTCGGCAACATCCAGTTCGACTTCCAATAGTGGGGAATCCCATTTCATGCTAAAATCACTGGTGAAAACAAACACAACTCAGTCAGTCCCAAGAAAACTTTACTTCTTTTTTTTCTTCTTTTTTTTTCCTTTTTTTCTTTTTTTTTTTTTTTTCTTTTTCGTAATATAGAGCAGACTACTCAGTGAATAGTGGCTAACCTATTCTGCACCGGGCCATGATCGACCACTGTGCGTAGGCAATATATGGCTCTGCCTACAATGTCCGACATCGAAACTGGACCAAATGTTCGACTGTCGTATGCCTCCTATCAAGGGTAAAAGGAAAGGAGAAGATAAAAAAAATCTTTAGATTTGTGATCAAGATTACAAGAGATTTAATCATTACACAATACAGCAAAGCAAACCCTAGATTATTCCATTGTCCAAAACTTTTCCAAGTGTATGGTCAAGATTTTTATACAATAACACTGACTAGAGTGGTTTTTTAATGCAAAGTTCATAAATTAAAATGGAATGTCTGGCAATTTAGGAAAAATCAAAGAACACAAGAAAGAACGTCCAAATAGTTTTTGGCAAATAATGTGATGGGGAAAACAAAAAAGGGACTAAAAATCACAAAAGACCAAGAATGTGATTGAAATAACGAAACGAGGAAAGGTTTATAAATATACCACAATTTTAAAAAATATATAAAAATAAAACTCAAACTCAAACTCAAACCGGATCAGCAAATCTTAATTGGCAATCAACCATAAGGGTATAAACTAGAGCAAAAAGGTACAGCCATCATAGAGAGACAAATACCAATGCTGAGGGAAAAACTATCTACAGAAGGATATGCATTATAAACCATAAAACTATCTACAAAAGAATATAATCATTATATTATCATACCTTTGGCTTCAACTTCTCATTATCTGCCAACAACCAGCACTGATCCTTCTTGAGTATGAAAGGCTCATCTTTTTCATCCGTAGACAGCATTTCATACCCTTCAACGGCAGCCAATCTTCTCACAAGATAGTTTTGTGGTTTCTCTGGCTCCTTCACGACCACAACGTCTCCAACAAAAACACTCCTGTGAAACAAATATCTCTGCCGTTCAAAAAGAGAGTTGGTAACAATTGTAAGCTAAAAAAATCTAGCATTAAGCAAATTTCTCTAAATCAGGCTATAAGAAGCATATGCATTATAAACTATAAACAGTTCTCATTCATTCTTATACTGTTTGACATGATTTTTCAACAGTGCCTCATAACATGTACACCAATAGGAAACCTCTTGGTTTTAAGAAAGCTCTTGGTTTTAAGAAGTTTATGAAGTTCAAAGTGGAAAGTGTTCAGCCAGTTCTCTTTCGGGAAGATGAGTGGGCAGGGGAAACACCTTAGTCTTCCCTCTTTCCTGAGTTTTATGCCTCATCCCCTAAAAAAGGGGCATTCCACCGCCGATTGTTGGATTGATAATCCAGACCTGGGATCTGGCCACATCCAAACTGAAAAATTCTGCTTGTTTAAAGAAATCTGCAACCTTAATAAAGTTGTGATTTTGAGAAACTTGTCCACTGATGATCGGAACCTTTTGAACTTCACTTAAAATCAACCTACAAGGACTTAGAAAGAAAATATGATGCGGGCTCAGAAAAGGTGGGCTTAGATGAAATCTAAATGGTGACTTTTTCCACCAAATAAAGTCGGCTAGGAAAATGGAGAACTTGAACTCTAAATTTTGCTCTACTCAAGGGAATTCCATAGTCTCTAATGGCGAAAACGGGAGAAGCTACGGAGTGTTTCTTTTTAACTTGTCTTGAATCCTATTTCTACCAAGGATGGAGATTGCATTGGGAGACCTGTAGCTAAACAGGAAATCAAAAAAGCAGTGGATAATTTGGGAGATAGAAAGCTTCTAGATCAGATAGATATAATGGAAAACTCTATAGGAGTGAAAAAAAAAAAAAAAAAAAAAAAAAAAAAAAAAAAAAACATGTTCAAAATTGACTCTGCACGTTCCAAGACCTTTCCCTCAAAATCATCAATGATTTTCTTGAGAGAGAGAAAGAGACTTCTGTCACAAAGGTGAGGATAAATTTGTTAAGAAAATATTCATAACCCTTATTTACTGAAAAGGAGATTACATTAAAAATTAGCAAATGTGGAAGTCATATTGCAAAATACAGATGACGACTTCTTCTCCGGTGGAAGATACATAAAAAATAATTTGTCATCTTCCTGATCAAGTAAGAGCCTTCAAGGCAGTCTTTAGGTTAAAAGTTTCAATGTCTACAGTTTGGTCTTAATACAATCTATCAGGGTTCAAGGAGATCTCTTCCCTTCACCTGCACCAGTTTACCCAGACCCCAAACCTTGTTCTTTCTTTACAGGAAAACGGAAGATAACCTTGTTCTTTCTTCCTCAATTTCTGAGGGGATAGAGAACCAAGGAGAGAAAATTGGCTCATCTAGCAAAGGGGCTTTAGCATTTTCAAAATGAGCATTATGAAAGGTCTAAGCATTCAAGGTACTTAGAATAGAAATACAATATTAGCAAAGTATATTCAAGCTCTTTGGAACTCTGTCTTGAGTATTCTCAAGCCTAAATCAACTAAAACAATGCCTACCTTAATTTCCTCCCACTCACTTGATATGTAACCAATTCCTCACTAATGACTAATATGCCCCTAATACCCTAGCAATATTTCTAGCAACCCCAACAGTATTCGGTATTCCTACCATCATCCTACCGTGGCCTTGTTTTGCAGTATCTCTGGAAGTGGAAGGCTCCAAAGAAGTGTAAATTCTTTCTAAGGGGCCCTAGCTCTCGATGGCTTGAACACAAATGAAAAAATACAGCAAAGAGATCTCCTCAGTTGCCTTAACTCAAATTGGTGCTTCCTTTACAAAGGTAGTGATGTAGGGGTTTGGGGTTTTTTGGGCTAGCTTTACCTTGATTCTGTATGGCTGAAGGCTAGCTTTTATTTTTCCAAGCATTTAGTTCTGGACTGGTGGTTTTTACCGTCAGTGAGTTGTTAAACAACCTCCTTATGTTTTTTCTTTTCGGTCAAAGTTTCTGAATTTCTTTACTTACAATGGCTCTTCCTCAGATGCACTCAAGAATTGATTGGTCAAATACTTATATGTTGTGCTTTCAACTATTTGGTTGCGAAGTAGAAAAAGAATCTTTTAAGAGGGAGAAGATATTTTTCTTCTTATCGGAAATAAGAGGAAGAAGATATTGAACATATGAACTGCCACTTTTACGCCATTAGGGGGCTGTTTGGGGGCCAGGTTTGGAATGGGATTGGGTTGTAATGAAATCCAAAACTCATATTGGATTGAGCATTTTGGGCCAGATTTGTAATATCAAGCTTACAGTTTTCATCCCAGCCCTCTTTTCTACCATTTTCACGCTTTACGATCTCATTTCCATTCCATTTGGCTGATTTCCAGTAATCCTAATTACATTCCAACCTCCCAAACACCCCCTAGTTGTACAAATAATAAATTTAAAATTATTTTTGGACCATTATTTAAGGTGGTAGTCACACAGAATAATTTCTCTCAAGAAGAAAAGACCATGTTTACTTCATTTCTCCCCGCATGTAAAGAAAATAAATATTATTCTCTTCCCATTTTGTAGAATAGTCGGACCCCCTTTATTCATCTGTCTTTGAATTATATTCTCTTTTCTTATTGAAGTTTGTTTCTTGTCAAAGAATAAAAATAATCACTGAAGTACAAAAAAGTAGAGTAGAGGACTGACTTCACTTTATTTGAATTTCAAATTTAATTGAGGCAATAAATTAGAATTAAATCAATAGTACCAAATTAGTAAGCATTTTAAAGCTGTGACAAAAACAGGAAACTGGTGTTGCAGAAAAAGAGAATAGTTTTTTTATGCTGAGAGGAAGACAAAGTTTACGTTGGATCAGCAGTAGGTAATTTGCGCACAAGAAGCGTTCCCCCTGTCTCACCTACAGTTGGGGCCATCTCCTCTCCCTTAATCCGGTGTAGGTATGTGAGCTTTCCCTGGAGTAAATTCCTCCAAATGGCATCACCTACTTCTTTGTTAGTAATTTGACCCCCTGTATAGTTCTGCATCAGAGTAAAGATTCTTCTTGTCATTATTTATATAAAATAGTTGAAAGGTTTAAATGGCTAAGACATCTCTACTCTTTTTTCTCAATCAAACACTTTTTAGAGTTCAAAAGTTTCCTAGCTGAGAACCAAGAAGCTAACTGAGAAATAACTACAGGCTAATCCAGAATAGAAAGGAGATACACAAAGAGAGAATGAAGAGATAAATCATCTTAAGATTTCCTACTAGAATAGAGTAGAGATATCAGAAGTTCTAAGACAGTCCAGCAAGAACAGTATGAACTTTCAGGAACTGGCATTAGCCATGCACCATTTGCTTTTCCTTGGCACACGGTTTAATTGTCAAGTCCCAGACGCTCACACACATTCAACATAGAAGTTCCTGGCCGGCTTACACTTTGAGAAATACATCTCTATTTGAAAATAAAAAGACCACTCATTCTGAAAAGGAAAATAGGAGATAAACATTCGCGCACAGCCAAAGCCAAAAAAAGATAACAAAAAACCTCCATATATTCAACTTGCATTAAAAAAAAATTAAAAAAAAGGAAGAGTAATTGAAAAGACATATATAGAGACTACAACAGAAGGCCAAGAAGTAAAGAAACCAAGTATATGCAGAAAACTGGGAAGAATTATTCTTTCCATTTGAAAGACTCTTCTAATTTCTCAAGGAATAATTTTATTTGAAAGAAACAGATAAATTATGTTTTCTTCTGAAAGGAAGACCTAGCAACAATGTAGGGATGATGTCCCTTGAGAAAAGTTCAAAATCTAGCCGAAAACACAATTAAAACTTCCTCCCAAACCTGCCTCAAGAAAGGGCAGTATATATATAGATATATATATATCCTGCAATTTCCCCACTCAGCATATGAATGAACACCAACATGGTGAGATGGCAGACATGAATAAGACGAAACTAACAACAAAAACTAAGCGTTCTTTAGATATCACGTTAAAGAATTTAACTCTACGTGAAATCTTTTCTTTTATAACGCACTTACTAATTTGCCCGCCCTTGACAGGTAAATGGTAATTGACAACATGAGTTAATCATAATTTTTTTTTTTTTTTTATATCTGTGAGTGTCCAGGTCGGCTTACGCACACCTCGACTAATTTCACAAGACAACCCACCTGACCCTACAACCTACGACCCCTTAGCCCTTTGGCCTTTTTTTTTAATGTCAACTGATGGTTCATGAGTTAATCATAAATCAAACTAACAAACCAAGAAGAAGTAGCCATTCAAGAAACAATTAAAACAAACAGCATTCTACTGATTCTTCAGTAAAGAATGTGGGACTGTAATATTGTACCAATCACCTTTAAAAAAAAAAAAAGTAAAGATACACATAAGTTGTCAAGAACTTATAAACGATGAATAAAACCAGAGGACTCATAGGCGATCGAAAACCAAAACAAATATAATCAAGAAATACGAATTGAAATTCCAAGAATGCATAAACCCCAAAGCCCGATGACAAAGAGCAGCGCAAGAAATGTGATTATTCTAAAGAAATTCCAATAATGTTCGAATAATCAAAACAAGCAACAACATATGAGGCAAAAACACAGTGATTGAACAAAACCCATGTGGAAAATTGAAGAATAGGGTTAGAAAGAGAAAGTGAAAGACCTTCCGGGTGAGAGAGATGGAGTATTCAAACTTCTGGGCTATGTAGCGTAACCAGGTGGAGGGAGAAGCCATTTCAAGAAGCAAAATTCAAGGAGAATGAATGTTTTGAAGAAGAAGATTGATGCATATACCCCGTTCCTAAAACCCAATCAATGAAAATCTGCCAACTCTACTCCTTTTCCAAGTTTTTTCCTTACGTGAAAGAAACAAGATAGTTAAATCACACACGAAATAATTGCCCAGACCGCCTCTTTGTTAGGCCCAATTGAAAATTAACCCAAATTTAAAAATAAATTAATTTGGACTCTTTTTAAATATAAAAAAAATAAAATTAAATAAAATTAAAAAATATTGTACAAATTAGTTGTCATTTAAGATAATTTCTCTTAATTTTAACCTTTTGTTTATGTCATTATTATGAGAAATTACCACTTTCTTATTTTGCTTCTTCTTCTTCCACTTCTTATCGGTTCTACATTGACGTCTTCTTCATCTTCCTCTTTTAATTTGTTGCGTTGTTCTTCTTCTTCTTTCTTTTTTCTTCTACGTTTTTCTTATTTTGTTCTATAGTTTTTTTCCTCTCACTTCTTCGTTTTGTAGTTTTTCACAAAGAAAAAAATTGTAGTTGTGCTTGATGAGGAACTAGAGCGAGAATCCAAATAATGAAAAAATCGAACAACATATTGAAGTTGTGTCTAATGAGAAACTGGAGGAAGGAGCAAGAAACTAAAGTGAGAATCCAAACAAGGAAAAAATCGAAGAAAAGATTGAAGTTGTGTCTGGTTAGGAACTAGAGGAAGTAGCTAGAAATTAGAGTGAGAATCCAAATAAGAGAAAAAATCCAAGAAAAGATTGAAGTTGTGTCTGATGAGAAACTAGATCGAAAAATTAGAACAAAAATCAAGAAGTTAGAGCGAGAATCCAAACAAGAGTCAAGCCCATTTTGAGGTTAAATGGATATTTTCACATGTGACTGACGTTAGCAAAAGCCTATTTTTCATTGGTTTTGAACCTTAGGCCATTTTTCATTTGCATACAAAAATCCTAATCACATGAGACTATGGGAAGATTGATTAAAAACACTCATTTTTTAAGCCTAAAATGAGTTTTGCCCCACTTTTTAAAACTTAAGATTTTTGACCTCTTGCTTACATCATTTTCAAGCAAGTTTACAAAATTACCAATCACTTTCTTTTTCTCTTTTCTTTCATCTTTTGTGTTCTTTTTCTTCTTCTTCTTCTTTTTTTTTTTTAAATTTTTTATCCTTCTTCTTCTTCTCCAATGAGTCAATGTGAGTAACTTTGGTCAACTTCTTCTTCTCCCTCATTTCAATTTGTGATACAAAATGATATTGAGCGAGAGCTAGACAGTAAGAGAGCGAGAGTGCAAGAGAGCAAGAGAGTCCAGGATAGTGAGAGTGCAAGAGTGCGGGAAAGAGAGGAAATCGACGAAAAGAAAAGGTTGAGAAAGCGAGGAGAGCGAAGAGCAAGAGTAAAGACCAATCCGCGTGCATGAAGTTGTATTTTGTAATTTCACCTAAATGTGACGTCGGCAAAGGATAAAAAAAACCACAACTTTAAAAGGTGGGGGGCAACTTTCATTTTATCCCCCATTTTTGGATCATCCATTCGCCTGACTTTAAAATCCTCTACTTATAGATCTTTTTTTTTCTTCTTCTTCTTTCTCTTTTTCCTTTTTTTTCATCATTTCTTTTAATATTAACAATAAAAAATAAAAAAAAAGAAATATCATACAAACAAATATCAATTATACCTCTAAATTTTAAGATTGATGTCAATTTAAACTCTAAACTAATAATAGTATCAATTTAAACATGAAACTTTTGTAACAATATCAATTTAATTTATACTTTCTATTACTCTCTGTTTGAAAAAATTTCGGGTGAAACTTATAACTATATCAATTAAATTCCTAAATTGTCATAAATTAATCAATTTAGATTCTTAGTAAGAATCTCTTTTGAGAATCGTCCATTCATTTATTCTAATCATTCATTTTGTAAAATTAACACTTGAAGAAACCTACATTGGTTTAATAATTAATTGATGGATGATTTTCAAAGGTAATATGAAAAGTCTAAATTAATTCACTTATGATATTTTAACAGTTATTTCAAATGATATTGATTAGACGAGACTGGAGGAGAGTGTAATTGATGCACCTACGAAAGTTTTGGGTTTAAATTGATATTTGCCCTAATAACAATAACGATTGAAATTATAAATTTAGCCCTTGAACTTTTAGATATGCATTTAATTGGGTCATTCTTTAAACTTTTAATTTATGTCTAATAAGTTCCTACACTTTTAATTTTATATCTAATGTGTATTTAAACTTTAGATATTGAATCTAATAGATTTTTGCAATCTTAATTTTTTTTTTTTTAAATAATAAACAATGGGTCTATTAGATACAGAATTGCATGGGAAAAAAATATTTTTTGGTCCATCTAGTTTTCATTTGATCCCTGTGTTAAAAATGTTACACATCTAGTCCTTAAACTTTGAGTTTGGTTTCAATTTAGTTTATAGGTTTTAAAATGTTACAGTTTTACCCTTGAAATTTGAATTCTATTTTAATTTGGTCTTATGTTTCAAGATTTACTCTTCTAACCTCGATTTTTTACGAGATACTTATTTTTCGTCTTTAGTGTTATTGTCTATTAATTAAATTAAAAGAATTATAGAATTGAAACTATTAGACATTTTTGAAAGTTCATGGGCCTACTTGACATAAAATTAAAAGTTCAAGAATTTATTAAACGCTTTTAAATTGTTGACCAAATAGATTTGAATTGTTGAAGTAAATGACATAAGAGGGCAAATGGTTTGCATTGCCTCCACTCGTATGATAAATTCCTTAAAAAAATAAATAAATAATAAATAAATAAATAAAAACTTTTGACAATTTAGGAGCTAAACAAATTCATAACCTAAGTTTATAGATTATGGATTAAATTTGTAAATGTGACATGTTTCTTAGACAAATATCCCCTAAGGCCTAATTTGGTATAATAATTAATAAAGACCTTACTTCCTAACTAACTGCTATAATGCTTGAACTAGCAGCTACAACCTATTTTTCTAACCAGGGAAGGAATTGACAAGAATCTCCCTACATCAAAGATAAGAGAGAATGATGAAAAGTAAAATAGTAGAAAGCAAGTGATATAAATAAGATAAATTTAAATCATAAAATTAATAATGAACCTTACCACTCTATTTTAGTATATATTTCATACATAATTTAATTACCATTTGAAGCTTCTCTTAAAAATAAAGATTTAAATCTCTATATTTACTAATAAATAATAATAGTAGTAAAATAACAACAATCACCACTTTTCCATATTATTAATCACTCATTATAGCATTGACATGCATTAATGTCAAAGTGAACATAGATCAACTCAAGGACGAATTTACCATAGGCCCATAGGCTCGACTCCTCTTGACTTCGATATGTTAGTAAGGATGCTCTAGTCCCTACATAAATTGGTGCCAATGATAAATTTGTAAATAAAGAAAAAAATCAAACAACCGTCATACAAAATAAATAAAATTTGTATTGGTATGGTGCTTTGTCACCAACACTCAATGCTTGGAGTCAATAAAGAATTTTGCAGAGAATTTAAAAGTCAATAACTCTAAGTAATTTTATTATACAACAAATGTATTGTATTCTCTCGCTTATACTAGATTTTTAGCATGTACATTGCATGTGGTATTTCAATTTTATTGGATCATATATTAGATTTAAGTTTTTTATATGAAACATTAAATACAAATTCAACTATAATCTATCTCAAATTAGTCCTAATATTTTTATTGCTTTTGTTCTTTTAAAGAAACATCAATAACTATAAAATAATTATTAAAAAATAATAGTAAGTGAGAAAGATAAAGACTCTTACATTTGTGAACGGTTTTTAAAATAAAATTCTTGTCTTTATCAGTATGGAAAAGACGACTCTAGATCAACAAATCAAATTATGATGAAAGAAAAAAAATAATAAATAAAGAAATAAAATGAAGTTATTTATTTATTTATTTATTTATTATTTTTATCAAATGTATAGAAAATAAATATTTTTTAATAGGACATATTATTATCTTTAAATTATTTACTTAATTCTTTTGTTAATTATTTAAATTAAATATGTCACCATGACTAAGAAAATGTTATTAATGTTCAATTTAGAGGATGTGTGAGTATGCGATTTTATATTTATTTAATATAATGTAATTAATATTTTTAATTAAAAAAATACGAGATCAATTATATTTAAGTATTACTTAAAAGAGCAAGGTGTAAAAAGTGTTTTATTATATATATGTATGTATATGTGTATATATATTTGTATAATTATTAAGTTGAGTATATTATATCTAAATTAAGAATTTTTTTTCCATTCTAATTTTTCATATTCTTCTAATTTGTCAATTTTATAAATGCATCTAAATTATTGATTTCAACTTTCATTTTTGAAGTTATGGTTATTTATTTATTTTAATTTTAAAACTTTTGAACTATGCACACATGCACAAAGTTATTTTGCAAATTTTACAAATGCAAGCTAGTATATGTTCAAAGGTTGGAGGTGGACTTTGTTAGGAATTGGTAGTGGAAGTTTGTTTGTCTGAGGTGATTGTTGAAGTTGGTTACTAAAAGTGGTCTTCATCGTAGTTGATAATCGGAGGTAATCTTCATTAGAGTTTTCGTCATAAGTAGTATGTTTAGCAGAATTGGTGGTCAAAGTGATCATTTGAAGTGATAGTTGGAGTTGGGTACCAAAGGTGGTCCTTGCCATAGTTGATCCTCTGAGGTGGTATTTATAGTAATTTTGCTTAAATTAGAGTTAGTTGATGGATACGATCTTCAAAATTGATGATCAGAGTTGGTCATTTAAGGTGATTGCCAGAGATGACCTTCATTAGAATTCTTGTTGGAGATGGTATTTGCCAAAGTTGTCATCGAAGTTGATTGTTGAAGTTGGCCGTGTGAAGGTTGTTGCTAGAATGAGACAGTGGCAATTGCCAACGAGTAGAGAACATTTAAGGGGGAGAGAGTTAGGTTTTGAGTTGAGTTGGTCAATATTTTAAATTAGTTGGTCAAACATACGATCTAACTCATGTTGCTAAGCTAAATATCCACTTAAAATAAAAATATAGCATTTTAAAACTTAGAAACAAAACAAAATTTAAAGTCAAAACTTACAACGATAAGAATGTAACATTTTAAAAGGAGGGAGAAACTAAACCAAAAAAGTTTGACCAAAAAAGTAATATTTATACGAGATAATTGATTAAAATACCTTTTTTCAAGCCTAAAATGGTTTTTACCGCACTCTTTTAAACCTAAGATAATTTGAGTAGTGAGGTAAAAAAGTCAATTTTCCAAAAAGTAATAAGTCGATTTTCGACCTCGGGCAATTACATCATTCTCATTCAATTTTACAAAATTACCCTCACTTTCATTATTTTTTATTCATTCTTCATCCAATGTATTTTTTTCCTTTCTCTTTCTTTTTCTCTAACCAGCTCCGGTCCGACGAGTCTACACAATTTCTAATCGACTTATTTTTCTTTGTTTTCACTTTGTGATGTAGAACTAGATTGAGCACCGAGAGCAAGAGAGCGTGAACAACAGAGAGAGAAAATAGAGATGAAGATGAGATTGAGATAGCAAATAGCGAAGAGCGAGAATAAAGGCTAATTCGGAAATTATATTTGTGTAATTTCACCTAAATGTACCATTAGCGAAAGATTTCCCCTCCAATTTTGGGTCCCCCATTGGCAGAGCCCAACAGGTTTCCGACACAACAAAATTCGAGAGAAGAGATTCTCGATTCTCTCTCACTATTACTGTTGAGGTGGAACAACAAGCCACTGCATGTTCCAATTCCGCAGCAATGAGTACTTCTTCAGGATCATCTAAAGCGAAGAAACGCCGACGAGAGGCCGAAACTGAAGACGATGGCAGTGACAATACTGAAATTATCTCTTTGGGTATTTTCTGGCCATTTTCTATTCACCTAATTGCTGATTGATTGATAAAATTATGTTGTGTTTACTCCGAATGCAGAGGACTGTCTTACATTTAACGATACTTTGGCCGCGCTTCGTATGATGCGAGCTCAGTTTCCCAACACTGACAAGGTTCATGTTCTTTAATTTCATTTCATTTGTGTATTTATATTTGGGTTTCTTAATTTTAGACGAGTATGTTATTGTTCGTTTCATGGAGACTTTGAGTAGTGGTAGCCAGAGATATGTGTAATGGGGCTATTCAACTTTTTTAATCGAGTAATTCAAAATTATAGCTAGTGGGTCTTTTTATTGCCAGAGAATGCGGAGTTTTGGATGTGAGAGTCTCGGGGATGTTCCACGGCCGGGAGGTTTCCAGTTGAGGAGGATATTTGATGTGGGGAATTTCTTTTCGGTTTTTTTGATGACCCACTTGATGGAGAGAACCAAAACTTTTCTATGGATTGTGGTGCTTGTTAGGATTATGGAGTTTAATCCTCAAACTAACTCAGTAAAATTCCAAGCTGAAGTCGGGTGTATACCCAAATGAAAGAATCTTTGAAGATGTATGGGTGCGCTGTGGCGCAAGGAGTCTTTTCCACTGCATTGAATAAGAGGCGGATTCTGTGATATATGGCCCAGGCATGACGTCCAACCTCTAAACAAAGTCGTCGTGGTCAGTTCCGGTTACTACTTGTGAGTAAATGGGGGATTTGAGAAAAGACGAGCTGTTAGCGATCTGTGAAGGCTTTGGGGCATTACTCTTTAGTGGACAGAGACTTGGAAGGGAAATATTATTTGGGTCATATTTCCAAAGTTGAGAAATACTATTGCGGGAGTGCATGTATTTTCTGTTGTTTATAAAGGTGAGATGTATTACATTCTCGACCTTCTTTGGGATTGTCTATTTGCGTAATCGAGTTGATCTGGAGCTGATGGTTGAGGACTTTTGGTTTATATTTGGCTTGGAGGAGAGATTGCAACTCCATGATTGAGGAGGTTCTCTTGTCTTCGATTTTCTGCGAGAAAGGCCATGTGATGTGGCAAGTGACTTTGTTTTTTGCTATTATATGGGGTATTAGGCTAGAGAGGAACAATAGGATCACTAGAAAAGTTGAGACATCCAGTGAGGGGGTTTGGGAGGGTCGGTCTAATGCCTTCTTGTGGGTGTTTGTTATTAGTTTCTGTTGAAATTATGATCTTGGTTTGATTTTGTTGGATTGGAGCCATTTTCTTAGTTAGTTTGGGGCTCCCGCTGCTTTCCTGTGGGCTTTTTTCTTTGTATGCTCCTTTTCTTTCATTATTTCTCTATGAAAGTTTGATTTGTAAAAAGAAAAAAAATCAATGTTCGTAGTTGAACCTGCAGAGTCTGAAGGAGATACCATTTAACTAGCTAAGGGTAAATCTATATAATTTTTCGTGGGTTTTATTTTCATTTTATTCTTCTTCTCCTGCTTTTATCATTGTCATTACTGCTTATGTGGAAGGAGAATTACGAATTATGTGAAAATTTCAAATTTCTGACAATAAGTATGAAAGCCAGGTTCATAATCTTGATGTCAATTGATGCTATAGATTGCTGTTTTGAAGGTTAGATCTTTTTTTTTTTGAAACGGAAATGGAACTTTTCATTGATATAATGAAAAAAGCAAAAGCTCAATTACAAAGAAACAGAATATCCCAAAAGGGAAATGTGAATTAGTAGGTGCACCCAGGTATCTAAACTAGGCTAACACCCCATGGCACCCTCATCATATCCTATCCGAAATACAATAAATACAAGAAATCAAGAGTATAATCATAATAATAAGCTTGGTTACATAGAGAAAATAAAGACCTTCTAATTCAGACAAATGTCCTTAATAGAATAATCTTAAAAAGAACTTGGATTGCGAACTCCAAGAAGAAGCTAAGAAACGGGCTTCATCTATTCTACCAATCTTTAGATGTATCATGAAAAACTCGCTGGTTACGCTCG
This sequence comes from Citrullus mucosospermus, assembly GCA_030954485.1. Lineage (NCBI taxonomy): Eukaryota > Viridiplantae > Streptophyta > Magnoliopsida > Cucurbitales > Cucurbitaceae > Citrullus > Citrullus mucosospermus. The sequence continues at coordinate 6,971,407 of CM062063.1, read as the reverse complement.
ATCAATAATTGTTTTCCTTGTGAATAACTAAACCTAATTTTCAAGAAGTCAGATGATATGATGGATGAAGATTTGAAGTGTTTAGAGAAGATACTCTTTTTCTCCCTCGAAGTTTTTGCAAAAATGGTACAAAGTATTTGCAGTGCTAGTTAGGATTAACATTGAATTTTGAGGGAACAAGAATTTCAACCATGAATTTGAATTTGAAAACAGTAGCAATAATAGATGGATTAGCAAGAAAGATGTCAAATGCTACCCTTGCTGTAAGAAGGATCAAGGTGATGATAGAAAATTAAAGAAGCAAAAGAACAACTCAAAAGGAAGACATCCTAGAAAATAATCTCATTAGTCTTCACAATTGACATATGGCTTACATACTATATATTATATTGGGCAGCTGACAGTGCAACATCTATCCATTGATCTCAAATCAAGATATGTTATGATCTTGTACTATAGGTTTTTATGAAAATGTGAAGTTAGAGGAGCGAGAACACATCCTATGGAATATGCATTGGAGATATGAGTTTGAAGATCAATAAATGTTGCAGATTGTTGTTGCGTAGGATCAAATATATTCCAGGTATTTGTCTCTTAGTCAAAAAAGAAAAAAAATATATATATATATATTCCGGGTATTAATTTGAATCTCTTCTCCATAAATAAACTTGATGATGGAGGTTACTCGAGTGAGTTCAGATAAGGCTAGTAGAAACTTACTTGAGGCTTCTTGTTGGTGGTTAGAAGCCACAATAGTTTCGCATTAGAGATGAAAGTTTTTAAGGCATGTCTTGAAATTATAAGGTGTTAGAGAGTAATGGCAACATACTTGAGCACATGGATCAAACATAAAACAGAAAAATCTTTTTCTAGTGGTTACTATTGACAGACCAACGGAATGGTGATAGATTGTGGTCCCTAGTTGGGGTGAGGGTTAATGGGTTTCATGCATTGAAGAAAACTCATTGCAAGGTTTACGTTGTAGGAGTTGTTGATGTAGAGGGAGATGGGAGTTGAAGAGTTGCTGTTTGGTTTCTAAATGAGAGGTCATTTATAATTTGGTGCTTGGTTATCAATTGAACTTGGTCTAAGCTCTGTTTGAACTTTGAAGTTTAACTGAAGATTGAGTGAATGGATCTTTGAGTTGCCATGTTTTGGTGTTAGCTGGTAAGAACTCTTTGTATGGTTAGAAGACCTCCTAACATAGCCATGTGCATGTTACTAGCATGATAACAACCTATAATCAGTGTTTTCTCAATCAGTTTATGAAGGGCACAGCGGAAGGGAAGATTGTTTGCAATTTGAAAGAGCATTGGACGGGAGAAAATTTAGAGAAAAACCCTATGAGAAACTTCTACAAAGATGAAATTTATTCTTCTAGTAGTGAGCATGCTCTCTATTATTCTTCTCATTTAATCTTCAATGGTGGAAACTTGTAGAGTTGTAGAAGGCAGAATCAATATAACTTAATTAGTGATGAACATGGGAAAGAAAAGTTCATGTCAACGTGCAGCACATACTTTTTAGTCACTACTTATTTATTAGTCTGTCCTCATGAAATTGGTCTGTGCCTTATCTTCTGCCTTGCTCTGCATTCTATGAAGCATTTGCATCTTAGTTCAAAAGACATCAATCCGAGTCAAGCCCATTGAACATAAATAGCTTATTACACTTTGTGTTCATTTACTTTTCCTTGTTTTCAGGTGTCGATTCAGCCATTCATTTTGCAATCACAGTTGTATAGTAGTTTGAAAGACCGAACAGAAGTAGACAAGGAATTAGAGGTCTGTACTTCTTTCCTCTCTTCTACTCTGTAATTTCTAAGTTTATAAGTTTTCTCCAAGCGTTAACCTGCGACACTGGAAAGTGGAAGATTAGTTTTTGGTGCATGTGAGAGCAGCACCCCTTTTTCTTTTCTTTTCTTCCCTTTTTCCCCTCCCTTTTTTTTTTTCAAAAATAGGGCTCTAGCCAAACAACTCAAAATTATTTTTCTCCTTTTTAATCTCGTGTATTTTGATTGTCGGGCAATTCCTACTACCCTAGATCGGCCAATGGTCTAGTGGACTCGGGTCGGGTCCTTCTCTTATGTTGTAGAAGTGCATTTTCCGGTGAAAAAGCAACCATGGACTTCAGCTACTTTGTCTATTGAGAGGTTCCTGTCTTGACACGCCACTACATGTGCCACAAAGCATTGATCTTCATCTAACAGCTTTACTTCATCCGGGATAAATACACGATAGTTTCCTTTGAACCATTATGGAAACTTTCACACAATTGGTAAGGTAGAATTTGTTTCAGAATACCCATAAAATATTTGAAAAAGTTCCCTGTAGCTTAAAGACTTCCAATCTCTAGAAATGTGAAGAAATGTTTCTGAATTTAGCCCATCTACCATAAGAAGAGACCAAATTATTCTTGCCATGTTCTTTCGCCTCCCATATCATCATTTTTAGTGAGAATGAGGTGAAAGCGACCCATCCCTATTCATTTCCAGCAGGTGAGCTGTCTCCTTTGAAGGGCATTTAAGAAGGTCCTCATCCAGTGGAATGTATTATGATTAAAGATTCCAGAGTTTGAATCTGTATTGTTTGTGTATCAATTACCCTTTTGGGTAAAGGAGGCTCTCTCCTCTCTCCTCTCTCCCTCCTCCTCCTTTTTTAGTTTAGTCTCCCCTTTCTGGCCAGCATTTCCGACCAGTCCCTGGAGCTCTAGAGTTAGTTTTGAACTCCAATTCCAAAGCCGTACTACAACAGTTTAAACCATTCTCTTTCTCTTCCTCTTTCCTCCACCATACCACTCCTACCTTTAGCGATTCTCTTTCTATCCCCCAAGATGGCTTTTGCAATCGAAGTAGAAAGCTGTAACGTTCATAGTTCTCCCTACTGTATTTGGTTTGAGAAAAACTCTTTCCACATTGAGGATGTGGAAGCCAAGAGATCTATATCATTGTCAAACCCCCAACTAAGATGGTTTATTGACTCCATTTCGGAACTGCTCCAAGTCCCTCCCAACAGGTATTTTTTCAAGAAATTTTGAGATGAAGGCAGAGTAACTTCAGCTTCAAAATTTAAATCGGACTCAGGATGCTATCTAAGATGCGTAGTATGGCCAGCTTTGGAAGGTTGCCACTTTATTCATGTTCATTCGGGAGTCTTTTAGCATGGATGGAGCGCATTTCTGAAATTGTTAAACGGGTTCTTGATAAAACATGAACATTCCCTTCGGCAAAATCAATAGCCTCCTAAGCCAAACTCCTTCAATCAGAGTTCGACAGAGGCTGATTTTCTTTCCGTTCAAATTTAGGGGCCAAGTTATGTAGATAAGTCGAAGACAAAAATTGGAGCACATTCCCCTGTTTCAGTACTGATAAAACAGAGCAAAATCACAAAGGAAGTTTCTGACTTGGGGCTACCTTGTGTTTCACCTAAAGAAAAATAGAAGCACAGGTTCTTTTTGGATTTTTAAGAATTTAGAAGTCTTCAAGGTAGACTTCAATAATTTGTAGATCGTTTCAAGATTGGAGCACATTCCCCTGTTTCAGTACTGATAAAACAGAGCAAAATCACAAAGGAAGTTTCTGACTTGGGGCTACCTTGTGTTTCACCTAAAGAAAAACAGAGCACAGGTTCTTTTTGGATTTTTAAGAATTTAGAAGTCTTCAAGGAAGACTTCAATAATTTATGGATCGTTTCAAGATTGCTTGTATTCAATGACCGGAAAGAGATAGCAAAGGTTTTGGAAGATCTCTTGCAAACCAAAGTTATCATAAACCATTTGTTTGCAGAAAATGCCTTAATTAAACTAGAGGATGGAACTCTAGAGGATTTTATTGAAGTTCTAGGAAAATGGCAGGTGATGGGGTCCTTTCCATATGTTGTTTGAGAAATGGAATAAATTCAAGCACATCCGTCCATTATTGATGAGAGGTTTCGGTGGCTGGATCAAAATAAAAAACCTCCCTCTGGATTATTGGGGTAGGAAGACATTTGAAGCAATAGGGGCTTATTTTGGGGGGCCTTGAAGACATTGCAGCTGAAACTCTCAATTTGTTGAATTGCTCGGAAACCAAAATCAAAGTGAAAAGGAATTTATGTGGTCTTATGCCTTCAACCATAGAAATTATAGATTGTAATCGAGGAAACATCTTTTTAAATTTCAGGGACATTGAAGCACTAGATCCCCCTTTTATTACTTCAGGGCCTTTATTCATGAATGATTTCACAAATCCACGTGATTTACTTGGATTGAAACAAGTGTTGCACGATGAAGGGGTGCAATTTAGTTTCAACTTGGAAGATTTGGATTTCTTAGTTTCATTTCAATCTTTTCCAGCTTTCTCAATGAATCCAATTGAAGCTTTGTTAAAAAATGAAGTTCACGGTTTGAAAATCCCACCGGCACCGGAGAAGAAGAGTCCAAAGGTCGCAACCGACACCTCACAACAAGTCCCCGTGATTGGTGTGAACACAACTCAAGTAGGAGAAGGGTCCCATTTAATTAAGTCAGTTGAAAATTGCGGCTGTCATTCTAAAAAATCAATCGGATTCTCTTTTGGGGGCTCAGACAGCATGCGTCCCTCATTAATGGTAGAAGGAGAGCCCCTCGGTTGCCGTTTTGAAGAAACTCAAAAGGCAAGCAACCCTTTTCTCTCTCCAGGGGAGATGGTAGGTGATGCACACTTTGAGTGTTAACCGCAAGTTTACGAGTCAAGTTATAATATAAGACGGTGAAGTCCGAATATCGTTCCACTGAAGATCCAATTATGAAGGTTTATGTTACTTAGCTATTCTAGAATCGAATCAATTTTATTTGAGGATTGGAATTGAATTTGTGAATTATGGAAAATATAAACCAAATAAGGAAAGTAATAAAGTGAGAAACACAAGAGTCAAAAAGAGTTCTAGGGTAATGAATTTTTGTTTATTTCATCATGCAATATTATAGATTTCATGGATTTTATTGTAATTCATATGCCTAAGTCTAGAAACTTAATTCCAAGTTATTTTCTCTAAAAAACAACTATTTCTCATGCAACTCGATGGATTACTAATCTCTTGAAACCAATACAAATTACATGGCATTAAGAATAATCTTTAGCAACTTTTATTGTCAACCCAACTACTCTCGTGATAGATTAACAACAATTCATCGTTATGGATCAAGTTAAACATACAATCTCTCAATTATACATCTAACCTAACATGTGAAGATGACCAATCCACAAGAATTAAACACGATAACAATGAAAAACATAATCATTCCAACAAAACCATGAGAATTTACAATATCAACATAAATTTATAAACAATTCATCAAAACCCTAAAACTAAAGAGTTTAGCCACTCATAGCTTGAAGCAACATATTTAAACAAAATAAACAAAGAAAGAGGGTAAAGAAAGGGAAACTCTACTGAAAAGAGGCTCTTGATTGAGGTAACACTGTCACGATCTCCTTGGCTCTCACGTTGGAACTCGAATGGCACCACGATTATCTCGAACTCTTTTTCTTTTCCTTGCAACTAACTCACTCTTTGAACTCTTCTATGAACTCTCACTTAATTCTCTCCTTCTTGTGGCTCTTTAGGTCTGTAATTTTGTGGTCTGAAGGGTGATTAGGGCCGTTGGAAACCCCCAAATTTATAGAGTATTCCGCCCAAAAAATCTTTCCAAAAATATATTTTTTCATTTATGGTAACCTGGTGCCGCGGCGCTGGTCTATAGCGCCGCTGCGCTATTGAAGTTATGTAGACGGCGCTGCGACACTGCAACTATCTCCCGCAAACCATGCTCTTGGGTTTTAGTGCCGCGGCAGCGCCGTCCCGGCGTCGCGGCGCTACCCCAATTTTTGCCGTATTGAGTTTTTCTCCTTGTTTTCACCGTATTCTTGCTCGGTTTTGATCTTTTGGTCTTTTCATCTAATTTTTCCTCATTTTAACCTGAAAACTCCTAGCAAACAAGTGATATCTAATATAAACTCCCTTAATTTGGGAGGATAGAAAACACTTTTCAAGTGCTTATCAATAGGTGACATTTATTATTCTCCAACCAAGCCATTAATTCCAAGGTTCCCGTTAAGTCTTCTCCTTTCCCTTCGCCCTCGGTCTTCCATCTCTTGGAAAAAGAAAATCTCCCTTGCTGAAACCTTTTCCAAGACATTTTGTGAGAAAGAAAACTTCTTTCTTTAACTCTTGGTCTGCTCTTGGAAACCCAGATTTATTGGAAAACTGTTGTGTTAATGCCCAACTTTCAGCCAATTCCAATTCTAAGCCAAGCCTTCATTTTTCCCCTTCTCATCATTTTACTTTTTCGGTCTATCAAAGCCCCATCCACAAGACTAAGTTCTTGAGAGACACCCGACGTTCATCTACTTCTTGTCAGCAAATAAGGACTGTCATTTCGGACATTGATTCCGATGTTAGCGCCAACAATGAAGAGATTGAAAGTTTTGAAGATGAAGTTAACCAAGAAACTTCAAATCAAGATGACTACTTTGCAGAGGAGCTTAAATCAATTTTTCAGATTGAAGAAGATCAACATTCAATTGAGGGTTGGAATCTCAAACCAATTCCTCAAATGGAAATTCCAGATCACTTAAAATCCTTAATAGCAGAATGTGGTCTTGTTCTGGGTTAAATTTCCCCTCATCATACGGTTGGAGGTTGTTTTGTTGCAAAGAAGGCGGGTTTCCTCTTGAGCTTTTGGTGTTCTTGCAGCGTTTCCATTTCGAGGCTTTGCTTTTAGGTTTTGTTGATTTTAATTCGTCAGTTCTGATTAGTTGTTCCAGCCCTCCTCTCACTTGGAGCATTTTAACCTTACTGCCCTCAGCATAGTGTTGATCTCTTTCTCTTCAAAAGGATTGTTTTGATGTCTCTCATTTAGTTTAGAGGATGGTAGTTTTTGCGCTGGTTTTGCTCTTAATCGTCAAAAGCTCGTTGTATTGATTTTTTATGGTCTTCTTTGATTGTATTCACTTCAAGCTACTTCCCCGCCCTAGGTCTTGTAATCCTTTTTGCTCTTTGAGATTTTATCTCTTATCATTATATCAATGAATGAGATCATTTCCTTTTAAAAAAAAAACCTACCCATTCCCAGTAATCATGGAAGTCGTCACTATCAGCATTTCCTTCAAATTTAATTTTCTCACCTCCTCTTGCAGCCTTTTAATTTGAGCCTCAGCAAAGAAGTATTTAAAAGTCCTCCACTCATGAACTTGGCTTAAGAGCTTCAGCATACTTAATACCTCCTCTGACCGTGTTTTCTCTCTGGGAGTTTTGAGCTGAACATTTTCTATTGAATGAGAGTCCTCGAAGCTGCCCATCCATTTGGCCATGGAATTTACAACTGCCATTGCAATAAGTCTTCTGCAACATTCCTGTGACTGAGGGACTGGCTAATATCAGGTCTTCCAAGGTGTCTGCAGTGCAACCCAAACTAGCACAATTTCTGCTGCTGTCAAGGCGAAGATCCTCCTCTATTATGTTTTTGGTGTATGATTCTCAAAGAAAAATGTTGCTGTGCAAGATTGCTTTCTCAATATTATTCTCAATTGTACTTTTATTTTACCTCAATTTTATAATTTTTTCAAAAACATTGTGAATTTGGTTTATGGCGATCTTTGTTCATAGATTTTGTTTTATGCAGTGTCTAAAACGAGAAAAAGTAGTGCGTGTATTCAAACTGAACACTGGACAAGATGATCATGCAATAATGTTTTTGGATGACTATCTGAAGCAGGTCAGTTTTATTTAATGTTTAATCATTTGAAGTTTCATTTTATAACCCGATGCCTGGTATTTTGTCACCGGATATTTTGCTTGCTTGTAATCTGTGTATTTGAGCGGTTGATTGATCCTTGGCTTTCCCTTGGACTTGGTCCAAATGATTACAGCCTTCTTGATTTGCTCAAACAGCGATTACCATTTGGTTAGGTTTGTCAAAAGCTTTCTGTTCGGAACATTTGTTGAAAAAGAAATTGTAGAATTTATTTAGGAAAGAGTAAAGTTAAAGAATTGATGGATTTGCCATGTCTTAATTTTTATTTTTCAATTATCCTTCTTTTTTTATGATTGCCAATTGGTGTGCTTTTTCTAATTGCCTTTGTATGAGGATGGATACAGTACCTTCCTCTTCAGGTTTTGTACTTTTTGCAACTTGTGATGAAATATTTCTTATCCATTAGAATTTTGAGGGATTTATTTTAGTTTATCCCTATGGCATTGGCATGCGGATTTGTTTGTTATTCAATGATGCATTTAGTTCTGTCATGGTTTTCAAGTTCTCTGTCTCTGTCTCCTTTTCTATATTTAATTATTTTTATACAGATTGACCATGTGACATCAAGATTTGAAGAAAGGATGCAACGTGGCATGGAAATCTTTCAGTGGTTTAAGATGCATGTTCTTGATTGCAAATTGGAACCTAGTATTGGACATCAGGAGCTTGTGAGTAAATGTATACTTTCTATAGACTCTAAATTCTATGGGCTGTTTCAATAGCTTGTTTCAGGATGGAAATCAGATTTATGCAAACGTATTAAAGGATATGCAAATATAAAAGGATGTGACACTAGATGTTGCATTTTACATTTAAATATTCAATTTTATAATAGCCTGGTGATGAAAATGTGAAGTTCATATACTTAACTAAGCTGTACAGGCAGCTTCCCATAATCGTATGGAGGAGTTATGGATGGACCTTCAGGCCAGTTTAGGTCTCTGCAGCAATAGGGGGCTTGGTGGAGATTTCAACATTATTTGTTGGGTATGAAAACTAAGTAGGACAGCAGAACTGGAAGTAAGAAGGTGTTGGATTACTTCAACAAGGTATTCACCAAATAACTGTGAGGATGCAAAAAATAAGCCAATTGGCGTTAATATGCACAAAGATCATAATTACAAGTGAGATTGATATGCAACGAGTGCACCAAGTGAAAGCAAAAAATTTAATTTGATCCCCGAAACCAAGAAAAACCTAGAGTTTCTGGTGTTCATTATAAAGTCAGATTCTGTGGCATGCTTCTTTGAGTTGGATTTTAAGTCTGTCTTCAATTTGTTGCAAGTCTTGTCTAACTTGGTGCCTAGATCTACATGAAACTATGATAACAAATTACAAAATCGGAGGAAAGATATTCTTCTTCTTAAGAGTCTTAAAAATATCAGTATGTAGTTACCTGTGGCATAACAAGATGACTGAAATTTATGTGAAAGATGATTTTGGTTGGTTTTCTGGACTCAACTTGTTAAGTACTAGCAGGACATCTTGGGAACAAATCTTTGGTGCTCAAGATATGTGGAACATCTCATCTCTAGTGAGAAAATGCAATATAGTTTACTTTTCAAAGGATGTTTGGTTACAATCGCAACATACTCCCTCAGCCCAGCAATGTCCCCAGACCTTTTTAGCTATCCTCCGTGACAGCTTATGCATACATTTCTTAGAACAAGCAAGCGAATGATTTTGCTGAAATTTATCTGACTGAGAGGTGGAAGAGTGGCTTGGTCTAATGAATTACCTTTAAATGTTTTTCACTCAAACAGAGCAGATCAACCCTCAATACTTCGTATCATGAGCCATGAGGATGATGCTCTCCCAAAATCTTCAATCAAAGCTTTGCAAGGAAGATATTTCAAGAAAGTAAATAGTTCTCCTGATGAGTTGATCCAAAAAACAGCCATCACATTTCAACTGAATTGGTGTGATCTTTATATGTTTGAGAATAGAACAACCAGTTGCTATTCCTTCATAGTGACTACTCTCTGCCAAATTTGGTAGAATCTATTTCGATCTTTGATTACCACTTTGTAACTCCAAGGATGGCTGGTCATATCTTTAACCCTTCTGCTTGTTGGGGCTCCTTCCTAAGCAAAGTGAAGTTCTGTGGTTATGATGCAGTACTTCAGCTTGAGGCTCTCGTTTTAGTAATAGGTAGTAATACCATTTGTTTCGGACCAATAAATTTTTCAGGTTTTTGTAATATACTCTTCATAATGCAGTTAGCTTGCATTTTCCTGTATTATTTTGTACTGGACAACTTTAATTTGGGTTCACATAGCCTTGGTGAGCGATTGGTTAGAGGAATTTGTCATGGACCATATGTTCAAACTGAAAGCTAAAGCTGTGGCTTTGTGGTCAATATTTTGCAAAGCTTTGCCTTGGAGCTCCGATCATAAATGTTTTTGTAATTATTATCCTTTTTTTTATTAGCTAATAGGAGAATTTATTGGTATTCCTTGACTTTAGGTTCTTGGGATGTTCTTGTTCTTCAACGAAACAAAAGGTATATGTTCCTAGAGAATTTCTTTGGAGATTGACTAATTTGAATTTGACTACAGTGAATCTCTGTTCTTCTAAAGAGAGTATATCATTGTCATCCTGCTGGCAGGATACTTGACCTTTAAATTCTATTTCCTAATAAATTTTTTGAACTAGGGCTCAAAATATTCCCTGGCGTAGACAAAAGAAACTCAACTGGTTAATTTCTTGCTGCAGTGCACTCTCTTATCTCTTGGGGGAAAGGTTAAAGATGAAGATATCTCCCTCTTGATCAACGCTGGACTCTTAGTAAGTAGTCTTGAGATTCTCATTAAAACTTCCTTTAGCGTGGAAAAGAGCAAGTATATGGTTAGAGTTGAGAGAACATGAATTTAGTTCTTTTATCTGGGTGAAGGCCGTGTATTAGAGATAACCGGAAATAGAGAGAAAGCTTGTTGCATTCACGTAGGTCCCTGCACCAAATACTCATTTCTTATTCTATCAATCTCAGCTGACCAGTGCACTAAATATTTTAGGCTGCATGTGTAATATAATTATAAGATTTTCAAAGTTCAGCCACACTTGAGGTAGTGTGCTTTCTGAGTCCATAGTTCTCCAAACAGGCCCCACACTTTTTTATTTGTTTTTTCATTTTTATTTAAGAACAAGAATTCCTTTCCATATATGAGCTTTTTATGTCAATTTGTACATAGATCGACTGGCCCCTTTTTATTTGGTTAAATAGAATATTTAATGAAAACTCAATATTTCCTTCGACCTAAGTATTTTTTCAATTATGTTATATGCGTTTGATTGTGTCATATTCACTTCTACTTTTCTTTCCAGAATCGCCAACTTATTGATCCAAACGTGTATTGGTTTGCAATTCCAAGTATCGGTTCAGTACTGAAAGGGATTTCTCAGGTATCTGAAATAATTTGCTTTTGAACTTCCTTCACAATTTGTTTGTATTTCAGCAATATGTAGGCAGGGTGGCGTCCAATCTAAAATTGGAGACATTTATATATTCATTAATATTGGCAGAGTTTATTGGGCAGTTGTTGATTCACGCTGGTACAATCCACATGGTAATTTTTTTAATACATTTGCAGACAAACTTGAGTGTAAGGTATCATGGAAATTGGTGAAGGAAAGAGCTGTTAATTGGAAAAGAGTTGAAACGTATTTAACAAGTTCTTTCTACCTAAGGGAAAAAATGTGTCTCTGCCCCTACCACTTTGTAATTGTATCTACTTGAATTTGCTTCCCACTGTGGATCCACAAGCCTTCTGATGTTTCCCATGATGTGAATGCATTATTTCTATATACCTATTAGAGGGCGTACAAATGCATTATTTCTATATACCTATTAGAGGGCGTACAAATCTGGTTTGTACACTCTAATGGTAGAAATAAGACAAATCACTTATTGTCTTTAGAAAAAAGAAAAAAGAACCAAAAAAAAAAAAAAAAAAAAAAAAAAAAAAGGAAAGAAAAAGAAAAAACCACCAATGTATGAAGTATTTATGAATATGGTTTCATTCTCCCAGGAGTAGAGACTATACATGGTTTTAGGATCGCATGACTATATAGAAGGAGGCATTATCTTGAAGATTCTTTGTTGCTGTTGAATAACAATTGTGGTATAAATAAATGCATATCTAGAGGGAATGAATAGGATCTTTCATGTGAAATTAGTCTTTCACCCCCACCTTCCAAGCACTGTCGTTGAAGTAATGAATGAATTGTATTGTGACTTATATGAAATAAGTTTTAAATTCAATAAAAAATGTGACTAATATGACCTTACTTGGACAGGAAAGATTCTATAGATTATATGCAACTATGTCCTTGAGTTCTAATGGGAATTCTGACTTTATCTTTCCCTAGATGTGATGTACTGATGTGTGTGCTCTTTTCTTCTTTTTTCTTAATTCAGGGTAGAAAGGAACTCATTTCTTTGCTAAAACGTACGAAATATAAAGAGATGATGATGACATCTTTGGAGAAAAAGCGTCTTCGTTTTTCTTCACTCGATATGAGATTTCATATACGGGATTTAATTGGCTCCGGTTACCTTCGAACTGTGCAATCACCAACAGGCTTACTTGTTCAGTTATCAAAAGATTAAAATCAGGGAGGACTGAGTCATGTGCTTCTGTTTGCTATTCTCCCCTCTTGTTTATTATCTTGTTGAAAGGTAATTTGCTATCACTTGAATGGTTTTTAATATAATAGAATTCAGGGAAAAGTTCAATTTTTTACTATTTTTTGCCAGTATTCGTTATTCCAATAGTGTTTGATGCTCTTAAGTAGTTGATTTTTTTTATTACTAGTTATTATTATTATTATTATTGCTTTGTTACTAGGATTAAATCCTTTAGTCTTGGTTCAAGTAATTTCACGATAGAGGTTGGACATTTTTGTGACATGATTTATGGTGTTTGTTGAATTTCATATGATCTATTGGTTGATTCATGGACAATTTTCTAAATTAGTTATGATTTTGAAGAGGTATTAATTCCCACATTTGAATCCATGATTTTGCCTTATGAAATTAAAAGTTTAAGATTAAAATTGATACATGTTTAAAATGATATTTTTTATGGAATTTAAAGTTTCTCTTTCTACTTGATGCCTCAAGTATTTGTATCTTCGGCTTGCAGAGTGAAATGGAAGTTAAGCATCAGCAACATGATACACAAAAACTGATCATATGCCATCATCACAAGGGTGGTAAGAGCCAAGAGGATGTGTATTCTTTTAAACTTGTTATTTTTCTCATTATTGATTTATTACCAGATGGGGAAATAACAACTATTGAATTTGTGAATGCTTTAGTTTATGTTGGCGCTACCTTATTTCAGATGTATGTGAACATTCAAATGACCCAGTTGAAATACTTTTGTAACATTTTTTTTTCATTTCTAAATTAGTTTGGATGTACAATCAAAATGTTAGAGTTATAATATTAAAACGCTAATAATATACTTGAAATTTATTTTAAATAAATTAGTATTGACATAGAATTAGAATGTTGATGTTATACTTAAGTAAATCTATATGAATGATATAGTTTGTATTTAGCATATGAACAATACAATTATTATGGTTTTATCTCTCTCTAAATATGGTATTATATCTAAGTCTCATTGATGTACCAATTTAATGTAATTTATATGTCATCAAAATTATATTAAAGTTTTGATTAAAATACTTTATATTTGGTATAGCAGTTGACACATTAATAATACAATTAAGATATACCATCACAATTAATAAAAAAAATTTGAAAACACAACACAATTAATGTCAAAATCTAAATAATATCATCAAAATTAAACTAGTCAAATGAAAATAACTCAATATCAAAATGATAGATTCATCATAATGGAACAAGCAACATTGACTTTAAATAAAAGTATATCAGTATATCAGGTGCAGTATTGAGATGCTATCAGAGTAAAATTGAAATAATAATTAATATTTGAACATTTAGAAAACCATGGCTTTGCGAACTTGTTTTTTCTTCCCATTACTATTTCCCAATATTAAGAATATGATATTGGGTGAGTGATGAAGCCTTTTTTAATTCTGAATGGCCAAAATTGAATCTTAGTTGAATTGGCCATACTGATTTCCAAGGAAATCAAGAAGTTAAAGATTGATGTAGTGATGGCTTTTCATGCTGTCCAATTCCTCACCCTTTTTCCCCACTTTTATTGGGTATATAATCTTGATCTTAATTTGCCTTTTGGTCTCTCCTGAAGAAAACTATACTTCAAATTTGATTTTGAATTAATAAAACATCTAATCATCAATAGTCATTTGCCTTTTCCTCTCTTTTTCTATGAAACATATTATATGCATTCGCTAACATTTTGTTGATGAAGTAGTGTAAGGATAAGTTAAACTATCGAGTCAAATTCTTAATTAATTGGAATTAGAATTAGTTTCTTTGATTAATTAGGATTATAATTAGTTTGCTGTTAAATTCTCCATAAAGAGAGATTTTTTTTTTTTTTTATTGGTAACTTTTGATTAATAATAAAGAGTTTGATTTGATTCTCGAAAAAAGTTATCCTTTTATGATTTAGGCTATATCACTTGTTTTTTAATTACTTGTACAAAGAAATTCGTAAGGTATTAAATCTTAAATAAGTGGACACCATGGTTTAATCCCACTCTCCTCAAAGCCTTTATCCAGACTCTTTATTGATCACTTTTATTAAAGGATATTATTGCTCAAATGAATTGATTTTCATTAATAAAAGTTCTCACTTTATAAGAAATCAATTAACATTTTACTCCAAAGAAAAAGTAAAAAAAAAAAAAAAAAAAAAAAAAAAAAAAAAAAAAAAAAAAAAACATTTAGTGCTGGTAAGGCCATCGAGAGGAGAAATTTAATCAAATTAAATTAAGAACAAAATGGTAAACTGGCATAATGATTCATAGATCAAGAAACAATCAAGTAGAATGGAGCAAATTGCTTTTGCCGTATATTATCTACACTGAAATACTCATGTAAATGCTATTGGTTTGGTGTCTTTTGTACAACATAAATTTTTTAGATAACCCCACCAAATTAGACGTGGTAAAAAAAAGGACAAGAAAAGAACATTATACTTCAATGGTGAAGAATGATAACTACTAATCAGATCTGTTATTCACCTTTTTCAGATCTCTTATTCACCTGACTGGAAACAACGCTACCATGGACGAAGGCTCGGATCCAAGGACGGTTGTTAGAAACCAAAAATCCACCTTCTTCATCATTGCTCGAATTTCATTTTCTGTTAAACCGAAAGTCGGTCAAAGAATTTTGATGCAGAATGCACCATCCTAGATTGAACCTATACATACTAAAAAATTCCAACTGATATTAGCTAATGAATCAGAGCTCCTGCTGTTTCTCATCTGATGATATGCAGAGAATCGACACGTTACATCGACTCTTTCCCCATTTCAACTTCATCCAGTTTTGGAGATGTTGTTGAGTTCGAAAAGCTACCTTCAGTCTTCTGCTGACTATGAGTAGGTGTGTGTGTATCAGATGTGTCTGCTGCCTCCGACTCGCCATCTGTTTGAAACGGTAAATTCAAATCAGTCAGGTAGTGTTGCAACGGGGTGATCTAGTAATAAGTTGTGTTAACAGTGAGTGAAAAAGGAAAACATTGGTGCATACCAAAGAGTGACTTGATTGACGGTCTTTTGGGTTTGCTGCATTTTTTCTTCAATTCAGCTACACGTTAAGAGAGAGAATCAATTATTTCCGTGAGTGATCTCCTTCTTCAGAACATGCCAACTTGAACTTGAAGCAAAAATGTGATATTAAAAATGCTTGAGATGTAACTAGTGGAGGGAGAGAAAGTGAGAGATTCCTCGAAAAGATTTTCAATTTGAAGTCTAAAAATGTTCATTGAAATCTGGGTGGCACTTAAAGGAAAATTGCACAAATCACCCATAAGCTGTGGGTTCATCTTAGTTACACCCGTAACTTTTAATTTGATCAATCACCCCTAAACTATGAAGTTGTACCATTACAACCATAAATTTTTAATATGATCATTGATCAATCACCCCTGTAGTTCAAGTGTTGTAATGAGTCCTTCTGTTAGTATTAATGTAAATATATCCATAAGATTTGGTCAAATTTTTCGCATTGAAACTTTATAAATATAACATCAATACTAACAAATGGGGCTAGTTGCAACAGGTGTGATTGATCAATTAAATTCATGTTAAAAAAGAAAAAAGAAAATCCCATAGCTAAATGGGTGATTGAACTAATTAAAAGTTTATAGAGTTTAATTGTAACAAACTTCATAGTTCAAGCTAGGGGTGATTAGCCTATAGAAAATAGTACTGACTCATAATTTAACGGTCAAAGACACATTAGCAGTCCCAAAAACATCAACATAAAATCATAAGTTGGCAAGATCTGCTTATCAAGCCAGAAAGTAAATATTTGAAACTGTATGCGAGGACATACCCATCCCAGGCAATTGATAATCGTTGACAATTTCGAAGTTCTTGTAAGTATATCCAACGAAGTTGATGTCCTTCGATGAAAGCATCTGATACAAAACAAATCAAAAAGGGAATTGGAGAACGACAATGAGAACACACTTGTTTAACAAGGATGAACGCTGATTACCTAAATCTTAGTGAAATTAAGGGCAAATAAGAATAAATATACAAGGCTATATAAATAACCAATACTTAAGAGTGTTACCTTTCTCCATGGACCAGTTTTAGATGAAGTACTGCTTTGCGAGTCAGACTAGATATAGAAAAATGAAGAGAAAGTAAATGAGACAATGACAAATGCAATTTGCTCTGACAAATTAACCAAAGATAGTGGGACATCATGCTACCTCTTCAAACTTTTCGAAATTTTGAGTGTCTAGCTCATCTTTAACCTCAGGAACAAATGCAGCTTCCATTTGGTATAGCCTATCCCATTCAGTACCTTCAAACCACGGATGAACCTAGATGATAAATTGGCAGGCAGGAACCTTTAGATTATTTTAAAATTTTCAAATTAAACCAAATGAAATTAAGAAATGGACACACCATACAACACCTTAATTTCATCTGCGCCATTTGTACCAAGCCTCTGGTTAACATTGCATAGTAGTCTGCTGATGAGATCTTTTGCCAAGGGAGACAGCTTTGCCTCGTCAGGGAACTTCAAATGAGTTCTCCAGTTCACAATCTGGAGGAAAGAAGAAGAAGAAGAAGAAGAAGAAGAAGAAGAAGGAAAAAAAAGCTTTAGTTGTCATACCTCCCATTATATAGCTAAGAGATAGGAAAGACCACACATTTAGGAACCCTATATTTCCTCCTGTCATATCAACCCGAAAGTCTAACAAACATGATATATAAACATGATAACATTTTCTATCAGAAACATGTCATTACTATATTTTCATAGCATGGGGGATGAAAAAGAAGGCTAAATATACAAAATGGTTACTAATCTTTTAAATAATTCCAAATTTCGTCCTTAATCTTTTAAAACTCTAAATTTTCTCCAATGCATTAGAAATTCCTCATTGGCTCCTTCCATTATTATTATTATCTAATTATTTATTTATTATTATATTTTTAATTTGTTAACAAAAAGTTGATGTAAGGTTGACTTATTGTTTTATAAGCATGTGTCCACTGTCCATGAACAAGTCACCTAAAGCTATTTGACAAATGAAATCTCATCCACCCATTGACAAGACTTAATCCTCCCATGACCAGAATCAATTTCTCCCAAAAGACATGTCAAATTCCAGGCCCACATGTCCAATAACTTAATAATATCCATCGGGAACTTATTTTTAATGGGATCGCCTCATTGAGAATTGTAAATAAATAAGAGTAAAACTATAAGTTTAAAAGATTAATCACAAAATCAAATATCACATAAAGGATCAGGGACCATTGGCATGTTTTGCTGGAAAAAAAAAAGAACCTGGGTACTGCATCACCAACAAGTTCATTGTCTAAGTAAACATCACAGTTTCATGGACTTCGCAAATGAAAAAGAATCGGGATCTCAGATGAGTTACATAGGAGGACTTCACCAACAAACTAATGCAAGTTTCATGGGTTTCATGGACTTGGCAAATAAAAGGATAAATACGCACTCATCAGGAGAAAATTTATGACAATTTTCGTGTCAAATTCAGTTTCAAATGCAAAGATGGAAGTCAAATGAAACGTTGTCTTGTTGTGAAACTTGACTGAATTGTTTAACTGCTGAAACACCTTTCTTATGACTACTATACGGAACTGAGTATCTAAAAAATCTTCTTTTTTTTCTTTTTCTCCACATTAAACAACCACAAGATATGAATGGAGACAAACTACAAAAGTTATATAAATTGCAGATAACAATTCAAAATTGGAGCGAAAAGTTACCTTCCGACATGTCGACATTGGATCATCAGAGTAAAAAGGTGGGTAGCCAACAAGCATTTCATACATAATAGCTCCAAGTGACCACCTAATATTTGGACAGGAAAAAAAAAAGTCATAAAATTGTAAAAGACTACCTACAACATTTGCTCCATAATGTATATATGGTAGTAGAAAATAACATCATGTCAATACAATGTTGCAAATCCAAATGCAAACAAATCGACCTCATCTCTTTTGCAGTTGAGATATTAAAAGATCATTGGCATAAAAATTGTTACATTCACCCTAAATAGATAATAATAGTTTAGAATTACCAGTCACATTCCATGCCATAACCTTTCTTCAACAAAACCTCTGGAGCAATATAATCTGGTGTTCCAACTGTTGAATAAGCCTGGAATTCCAATATACCATAAGATAAAAGAAGAAATCTTGTGCAAATAAACAATGAGCTAGGTTTTTTTTAGAAAAAGGAACTAAATCTACCGAATGGTCCCTAATTTTTTAGGCATTCTTAGTCCTTAATCTTTTAAAATTTTCAATTTGAACCTTAATATATATTAAAATCCCAATTAGATGCTGCTAGAAAAAGAAATTTGTTAAAATATGTTAACGACAAGTTGGTGTGTCATTAAATTATTGTTTTATTAACATGTTTTAGACACATAAGCCTGCCCTTAGACATGCCACTAGAAAGAAACAAATTTTGTTGATGGGCATATTGAATTTTGTTTATGGGCAGTTTTGGTTTCACGTGTCAATTTCATTTCACGTGTTAGTAGCAGTCAAGTGACATGACCACTTGTCCAAATGTATTAATAAAACAATAATTTAATGATATGTCAAGTTTTTGTTAACACATTTCAACAATTTTTGAATGGAATGACCTGATTGAGAAAAGAGTAAACAAAAACACCCTAGGGGTAGGGGAATGAGGGGCCCTCCCCCGAAGGGAAACTACTAACTAATGAAGCACAACCTTCCAATCTTGAAGGATTAGGGCTACGCTATGGTTACAAAAAATTCCTTGTGGCTAAGGCACCATTTCAGATATTTAACCTAAGAAAATAAACTTCTGTAACAAGAAATTTCCCAAAAACCCATTTAATAGCAGAGCACTGGAATAAGCAAACAGCCAACCATGAAACAAATCCTTTCATAATTATAAGTCCATTTAACATATGCCATCAAAAAGAAAAATAAGAGAATCAAACTTCGGTAGGAGAAAACGTACAAGCATTCTTCGATTCTTCTGCCAATGTTGTAGTTGCTCTTGTTGAGTACGGGGAGTTGCATTGCGCTCATCACTTTGTCCAGCTCCATTACGGACACTCCCTACATCAAAATCTTGTTCTTGGAGTGTACTGCAATCTAACGGTTTGCATAGTCCAAAGTCTGAGAGTCTCAAGTGCCCAAATTTATCAAGCAGCAAATTGTCAGGCTTAATATCTCTGTGATACAGAAACAACAGAATTAGCTAATAATTTAAATGTGAAGGAAATAATTCATGATAAGTATCCAAGCAAGGTATAGCACTGAACATAAAAATCGACAGACCTATGAATGTAATTGTGCTTATGAATAGATTCAATAGCCAAAACTATCTCTCCAACGTAAAACCTTGCTTCATCTTCAGTCAAAGTATCCTTTCTCATCAATAAAGTCATCATATCTCCACCAGGTAGGTACTCCATAATAAGATAAAGAAACTCATCATCTTGAAAAGAACAATAGAGTTTCACAATACAGTTGCTGTCTACTTCAGCAAGCAGATTTCTTTCAGCTCTCACATGCTCCACCTGAAAGATCTCCAAAAGTGCTCATAAGCATGCAGAATAATAAGTTCTGGAATACTAGAAGGGGCAGGCCACCACAAATTACCTGGCCCCTTCGAAGCATCTCTGATTTTTTAAGCTTTTTCATAGCATACACCTGACCTGTAGTCTTCTCTCTACAAACACGAACCTACAAGATCAGGAGCATAATATACTTAAGAAGTTACCCTCAAAATAGTAACTACACAAACAAATATGGTTCAAGAATAGTTTTAATTATGAACTTTATTTTATTTTATTGTCGTTTAATTTTTAACATGAGAGTCTGGGGCCTGGGCTTGTTTATGTACATTTGAACTAATCTCACAAAATCACTAATTTGACCCTACAATATTTAATTGTCAAGAATGGACTTTTAACATCTTTGGTAGGTACATGAGGTTTGATTTTATTCTCATCTACATATCCCAACAACCATTAGGTCAATCCCATGGTCATTCATGTTAGTTTTTTAAACTTTTAAACTTTCAAATTTTGTCCCTAAATTTTATCCACCTCCCGTTTTGTACCTATAAATTTTAAAACCTCTATTTTAATCCTCCAACTTTTATTTCAAACTTCATTATCGATCTATTAGGAAGCTGTGGAACGAGGAAGCCTGAGGGTCTTCAAGATAAAGTGTACAGTCTCAACTAGTTATGGGAGTCTATTAGACTCTTAGCCTCCATCTAGTTTTCTCACTCTAAATATTTTTGTAATTATGATCTTGTTCATATCTCGGCCAATTGAGAGTCTTTTTTATAACCCTTTGACTTTGTGGGGGTATCTCATCTCCCTTTTTGAATGATCCTGTCATCAATATATATTTTTTTCTTTTGTTTGTTATTAAAAAAAAGGATCAAGAATAAAAGATAAAGGAAAAAATGATAGAATCCAGTAGTTCATTCCACATGACATGAATAGGACAGGCTCAAGTTGTTCGTTAAAATTTGACTTTGATAACACATTTGATTTTCTAATTATTCAAACAATTAATTTTGTTTCAATTGGAATTAATGACCTATTTGTGTAATCTAACTAGTTAAACAACAAACATGAGCTCAAGGATTATGAGTATGTTCCTAAAAGTGTAGTCATGGGGATTGGATTGTATACAATTTCAACCAGAAGCTATCCGAGAACAGATATGATTTCAATTTAATTGGACAAGGGGGGTTGAGGTGTAGAAAAGGAAATTCATTAAAAAAAAAAAAAAAAATGTAAGGCATACCTCCCCAAAAGCACCTTTGCCAATAATTGTTAGTAAATCGAAATCATCAACACCCATTTTGTGCCTTTGGAGGCGCATGTATTCAGTTTCCTTCTTCTCTAAGAACTTAAGTAAATTGTTTTGATCTTCTTCAGAAACATCAGCATCAGCCAACTTCTTTTCCAATATATTTCGTCTGCATCCATAGAATAAATTAACAAAATCTAATATCCATTTGAAACTTACACAAACAAGAACCTATAACTTGGTAGTTTCACAAGTTTGTAACAAATCAGGAATATAAAGTACAAAAACAACTCTTGTTATTAATTCTGTCCAAATTGTACAATTTATATTAATATAAATAATAATAAAGAACAATGGATGATGAATAATTTGAGAGAATTACAGGAGAATTAAAGAGTAGGCAAGCTTTCCTTCAAGGTTAGCAAAAGAATTTCTCTACTAAAGTCCAGGGTAGACAGTACCCGTATCTGAATGACTCAATTATGTATATGAAGAAGAAAATCCCAAAAACAAGACTGACAAAGTTGAGTTCAAATGCTATTGTTCATTTCTTAAAATAAAAACTAATGAACAAATGTTAAAGTAACTACTTTTTGAGTTGTTTTGCATAGTTAATTCTCTTGGTGGTCTATCCTTTAGAAAAATTAAATTGATCTTCCTAAAAAAATTATAAGCCTGCAATATAGCTATTCAACTACAAGTCTATAACATAGTTTTTAAAAACTGATATGCAAAACAAACTGCAAATACCCTATTTCACACATGCAAAACCAACTGCAAGACCCTATTTCACAAGTGAGAAATATTTTGTAGTTATGCATCATATTCTAAAACTAGGTTTAAAAGCTATAATCTGCTTTTAAGACCATGGAGACTCGACAACCTTTTAGGATCTAATTTATAAACTAATGTCAATACCACGGTATAATAAAGGTCTTAGTGATAAATACGGAATTTGCATACAATATAATAATAGTAGTTTCTTAAAAACAGTATTAAAAAGAATAAAAACTAAAAACCGTTTGATTGCAATCTATAGATGTTGAACACACTCCCAAAAGTCATTAACATCGATAAGTTCTGATGGTCTCAAGAAGTATGAATTGTAAATCAAAGGATTCATCAATTGGTTCCTATCATTTCAAGAGGAATGACCAGTGAATGGAGGAATAAGCTGAGAACACTTCTCAAACAAAAAAGGTGTGAAACAGAGGATGATTTGATTGTGTTTTATGTAAAAATGGGAAGCAATGCAGGAGCATTTGTCTTGTTCCTGCCAATATAATATAAAATGTTCAAACAATCTTCTTAAAACATTACATAGGAATTTCAACTTCAGAGCAGCTATATCCATCAAACGCCAGTTGAAGATCAATTTAAAAGGAAGGTTAAGATATTCCAAGGCAGTGCAACTAAAGCTACTCTTTGGCACATATGGCTCAAAATGAAAAAACCCAGAATTTCCAGGGAAGAGAACTCAAAATGAGCTGACATTTCCAGGAAAGAAATGAAGTTGCATCATATGGCTTTGATTTTGTCGCTCTCAGTTTTGGTTCCCAAATCCCTTGGTGGCTGCGGCTTTTAGCTCTTTGTTTCCAATCCTTGTGTGCTCCCTCTTCTTCCCCAGAAGCCCCTGTATTCTCCTTTAGAATGTCAAAGTTTTCGCCGTCCAAAAGTCAACACTTCGGATCGTATAAAAAGACACTCTTCTTCGAGTTTCAGGTCCACAATGGTGCATTTGAGCTTCAGAGGATATTGATAATTTGCTTTGGAATTGCATGTTTGTGCAGTTCATTTGGGGTGTTTTTTAAGATTCCTTTGGGGTTTCTTTTGTGCATAATAGAGATTGTAGGTCCACGAAGGAGGAGGTAGTGGGAGAGTTCTTTCACAGGCTTGTTCTTTTACAGTTTTATGGTGTCTTTGACTTGATTGAGATAATAGGATTTTTGGAGGGGTGGAGCATTATTCGTTGAGAAAACATTAGTTTTAAAATCTCTTTATGGACGATTGCCACTAAGGCTTTGTGTAATTAGTTAGATGTTATTCTTTTGGATTGGAGGCCCGGTGTTTGTTTTTCTTGTGTGCCATTGTATATTCTTTCATGTTTTTAATGAAAGTTCATCCAATCTCTCATGTATGCTTTCCAATTACATTCCCTCTATAATGAATTAAGACCAGGATGTCTTTCTGCAAACTCCAGTATTGGGGGTATATCAGTGACTAATTTGTCTTCACTTTCCATAAACAAATTAAACAATCCCATAATCATTAAGATGCATTAGCTAAAGAATGCATAACAAGTTTCAGATAAACAAACACTTTGGTCGAACATTACTACTTCACGAATGTTGTAATTTCCAACAGATAAAAAGGGAAGCAACCATATATATATTTATATACCTTTCCTTTCTCTCCTGCAGATTCTTCATTTGCTCCTTGTAATGATTCTCAATATACTGCTTTGCCGCAGCAACCTTCTGCTTAGTAATATTAGAAAGCGCTTCTTCATCCGTTTGATCAGTAGCAGTACCATCCTCATTCTCTCCCATACTATTATCCTTCTTCTTCGTAGAACCCCTCAACCTATCTCTTGGCTGAAGCTTATTAAACCAACTCCTCGCCGAATCCATTTCTCAAACAAAAATCTCAAGAACCATATAGCATCCCTAGAACAAAAACGAATCCCCCAATCTACAACAAAAACCAATCAAATTATTCTATATCCAAAATGTAACCACCTCAAATTCAAAACAACCACAAAATCGTTGAAGAAAACCAACAAACAATCGGGTGGCAATGGAATGAAAAAACCAACATCGGAAAAGGGGTTGTAAAGGGAAAAAATTATTGGGAATGTTATTCAATGTCGAAGAAAATGGAATTGATTGAAATTTCAAGAAAGAGGGAAAGAGGGCTGAGAATTCGGATGACCATGAAACTAAAATAGAGAGTAAATTGGGAAATATGATCCGGAAATGGAAGTGAAAGAGAAGGATTCCAGCATTTTCGTTGCGCCCTTCAATTACAGCTGATCATGAAGAAATTCCAATGACTTTCTCCGAAATGCTCTCTGTTTAGGGATTCGAATTACCATTAATTCCCATATTTTCTTCCCCGGTTTCTGAGCTCTTCTGTTGAATTGGAGTTTGATTGTAGAGGACGATGATATTACAAAGGTGGTGCGTATTTAATTGGTGAATTATTATTATTATTATTATTATTATTGTTATTGTTGTTGTTGGGTTAAAATTTTGGCTAAAAGACATTTTTTTTATCCCCGTAATTTCCAATTTGACCTATAAACTTTAGTTTGTAACTATTGATTTAGTCTATGTATTTCTAATTTTATAACAATGTAATTTTAGATTTGTAACAATTTAGACTCTAATATAAAAAAAAAATTAAAATTAGATGTCAATTTTTATTATTTTATGATGTAGACTATGTATTTTGTAAAAATATTGAATCTCTAATTAGTTAATCGGTTTATTTATGCAAGAAATATATTTAAATCTAACACTAAATTTTACAATCGGGACTAAATCATTACAAACTTTAAAATATAAGGACTAAATTGTTAAATAGTAAAGTTTAGGGACTAAATGGCTATAAAATTGAAAGTACATGGACTAAATCATTACAAATCAAAATACAAGGATTAAATTGTTACTTTTATGAAAGTTTAGGGATTGAAAGTGAATTTTAACCTTAAAAGTTTTATATACAATTTTGATTGTTGTATTTAAGTTTCGTTTCATATGGGTTTCTATTCAATTTTAGTTTTTGTATTTTCAATAAATCTTAGAAGTATTTTTTATAGTTAATTTGTTGTTGATTTTTTTTTTCCAAACGCCATTTACTAGTTATTTGAATCGAAACAATTAAGGTATGGAAGTTAAATATTTGTGTTTAATTTATGTAGAAACCAAAATTAAATATTACTTGATTAAATGTAAGAGAATAATTAATGTAACCCTAAATTAAATTTAGTACTTATTTAATATATTCTTACATTAATTAATTATTTGATCACTTAAAAAAATAATGAATATGTTTATATTACAAATTAACTAAAATTAGTCCAATTATTAAAATAATTAAATTAATTATATTGTTAATAATTAGTAATAAAATTTTATATTAAATAGTTAAGATAACATGTTAATAATAAATTTATTAGTTAAAATTTAAAGTTGTTTTCAAATATAGCAAAATGAGCCAAACTATTTATAAATATAGTTTTACCTTTATTGTACTTTTACCTTTACTGTTATTGTTTTGTTACCGTTTAGTTTTTAAAATTTAATTAGCCCTATAAACATTTTTTTCCTTTAAATTTCTTATTTTGTTATCTATTTTAAAACTTAATTAGACCATTTTGCCAACAAAATTTTGCAAAGTATTTTTACCCAATGTTTTAAAGGCAAATAAAGGATCAAAATGAGTGGTTACACTTCTATGAAAATGTGTATATATATATATAACAAGAATTGGGATGGGGGATTAGAACCATAGACGACCTCGTGGTTACTAGTACACTCAAAATATCAATTGAGCTATGTTCGTTTAAAGTAACAAATGACCGTTGTCTCATACTTTTTTTTTTTTTTATATCAAGTTCAATATTATTAGTAATATTAAAAGATATCATCCACATATATATATGATTTAGGTAGAAACTAATACCCTACTTCCATCTACTATCTTTGATAGTATGGTTATTTTTTCGTTTCTGAGTTCAATAATTATGAAATGTAAATTCAACCTCTAAAAGTGATAATTGGTATTTTATCTATTTTAATATAAATTCAACCTCTGAAATGATGATTGGTATTTTATCTATTTTAATCTAGCTAAAATTAACTGTGATATAATAATTTATTAGAGTGGAAAAACATAATTTACATTTAAGCAAAGACCTAGTCAAATTCTTTTGTTAGGTAAAAAGACTTGGTCAACTAGTTATATCGACAAAGAAACCTTTTCAATGAATAATTACAAACGCTTATATAAATAACCTTTTAATTATAACATCATATTATATATATATAGACACACACACGTGAAATTCACATTAAATTAAGAGTAACACGATCTTACCAAGGTTATTGGAATATCAAACTATAATACAAGACTTTGGTCCTCTTTTTTCTTATGAAATTGATTGTCAATTTTTTTTCAATCAAATCTCATTAAAAACCTAAACTACTGCCATCGTAATGAATTTTTTCATTATTCATAATTTATAAAATATTATTAATTAAATTTTTATAATATTTTTAAATGAATCTCACTTTTTATATTATCGTTAATTGATTACGTTTTTAAATAAATGAATATAAAATTTTATTCGAAAAAAACCAACACATGTATTGAAGGAGTCTCTTCTTAACAAAAATTACTTTATTACATGAATATGAAAATAATATAAAATACAAATTAATTATTGATTATCTTTTCACGTTCTCACATCCATACATAACCTAGATTGTTTTAATTTTTTAATTTGATCATTCCTTTTATTTTATAATTTAGATGGTTGCATTCCGTTACGTTTTTGTTATTTGATAACTATACATTTCTTATTGTTAAAATTCTAAATGTTTCTATTTTCTTTCTAAAAAACGATGTTTATTGCATTGTAACTTTTTTCCTTTAAATATTCTTATATTTTTTTATATGAATACATAAAAAAGTTATTATATTGTTTTAATTATACTATAAATATATTTATTAACCTTTTCAAATCCCTAAAAATAAATAAATAAATAAATAAATTGTCCATTATAACATACATTTTACCTTCTTGCATTGTTCAGCAAATAATTGTGTTTTTCTTTTTTTGCTTAATTAGCTGATTCAAATTATGTCAATCTTATAACTTTTTTTCCATTATTTCATTTAAAAAAATTAAATTGTTACGTTGAATTACATTTTTTAGAGTCATTTTTATTTCATTTTAGACAACACTTCAATTCATAATAAACAAAAATACATTGCAAAAGTCACTTACACATCAATTATCTTTATTGTAGGTAAAAAAAATATTTAAAATAGCTTAAGAAATAAAGTTACAATATAATTTTCACACGTGGAATGCACATTAATGTCTATCTAGTAGTATATAAAGGACCAAACTTTAATTCGACCGTAATTATTTGGAGTTTTAGTATAAATATGTTGGTAGGTAGTTTCCATGTACAATTGACTTTTTAGTGCTTGACTAATTGGACTGTCATAATTATCTTTAGTCTTTTAGATATGTAGACTTAGTCAAATTCTTCGTAAAATAAAGGTCGAATTGCAAAAAATCGGTAGTTACATCTTTAAACTTTCAATTTTAAAAATTGAGTTCTCATACTTAAATGAATGTTAAAATTAAGTCAAATTGGATCTTAAAACTTACATAATTGTATAAATTGTAATATTTGATAAGATCGAGGATACAATTTTTATCATTTATGAATCTAATTTCTATAATTATTATAAATTTGAGAGTCTAATTTTACCATTTATGAACGTTTAAGGGTAAAATTTTTACACTTATTTTCAAACAATTGTAATAACCCTATGCTAAATTATATTCATTTTATATTTTTAATATTGCACTTCGAGCCTTTACATTTTTTCATTCCTTTTGATCATATATTTTTTCATTCCTAAAGATATTCAATTGCTATTTTTTCATTCCTTTTGATCATATATTTTTAATATTGCACTTCGAGCCTTTTATGACATTTGGCTATGGAATAAAGATGCATGAATGAAGGTGGAAAAAAAGTTGGGTTTTATTTATTTATTTATATTTTTTAATAAAATAAAAAAAATCTTATTTTATTTTATTTTCTCTTTTAATTAATAATCGTAAACCATTAAATTAGTAAATCGGTGACATAGAAAAACGGTCATCAAAGAAAATCACCTTTATTGTTGTCTTCTTCTTTTTTAAATATGCATTTTTAGTTTTTAGGACACTTTTTTATTCCTCTTCCCCTCATGCAGCCAAGTAAATTTTAGATGGATTATTTTAATATTTCTTCTAATTACTAATACTACGTATTTTTTAAAGTTTTCAAAAATCCTTTTTTTTTTTTTTTTTTAATTATCTAACCCAACATTATAAGAAACTTGAAAAGGGTTTCTGCCCCATCTAGCAATCATCACAAACTCCTCCTCAATGTTTTTATATATTTTTTCTAAAACACTACTAATGTGTAACCAAACATAATCAAATTTATGATTTTAATATTATTTAATAATAAAACAATATGATGTCTGAACCCTTGCTGTAGTCTCTAACACCAACTTAATTTGTGTGTGTCCGTTAGCTTCACGTTTAAGATATCTACTCTTCTTTTGAGTCAAATGTTATATCTCTATTTCTACACATTTGTTGTACTAAAAAACACATTCTTCATCTTTATTGTTTAATGGCAACAACATAATCTTCTCTCGTCTTAAGTTCATACAACAAGTATCACCACTCTCCCTCCAATTGAAAACTAATATCCTATACTACAAGAGTATGAAAAATTTTCTATACTCCATTCATTTATGTCATGTTAGCATGTTTTAAAAATGAGGTGAGGTCCACTGATATTTATGAAAATTAATTTATAGTGTGAATAAAAGGAATATGGTACTATGGGAGTACTAAAAAATTTCTTCTCCAATTGCAACTTTTTCATTTTCCGACCAATCATGCATGTTTAGAAAAAGCAACAACATTAAAAAAAATTAAAAAATAAAAATAAAATTCTTCTCAATCATTAGCTTCTTGGTTCACATTTGTGTCAATAAAGACATCCCTAACCACCTTCTAACTCTAGTAATTCAAAACCTTGATAACAAAAAATAGTCAACAATAGTAAAAAAAAAAAGAAACCAATTGATAGTTGTATTTTCGAAAATTACAACTAAGTTTTATTTTAAAAAGGAAATTACAACTAAGTTTTATTTCAAAAAGGAAATTACAACTAAGTTTTGTTCAAGGAATTGGAAGAAGGAGAAAAAACACAAAAACAAAAGAAACAAAAAATCAACAAAAATATAATTTTGTACTAAAAAAACAAAAATGCAATTTTCTTTTTTATAAAAAAAGAATAAACAGTTTCTTTTAAGTCGTCAGTCGAGTCAAGTCAACACAATGAACGCGTGGGTCCCATTACCATTAATCATACACTCTTTTTTCTCTCTCTTCTTTCTTTTTTTTCTTAATTTTTGTAATATTTTTTCTTTTTCTTAAAAAAAAATTTCAATTTATTGACCGATTGGAAAGTCGATTTCTTGTTTTCTTCCATGAAATTTCATCATTCTCCAACTTTTTCTGTTGTTCACATTCAATTTTTCTCTCTATCGTATAAGCTCCCCAAGTCCACCATTGAAGGATTTCCATCTCCATCTACCAAGCTGGAGCTTATGGTTCGTTCTTTCTTCTTATTTTTTTCGAGGTTTTCTCGTTGAATTCAACAACCCCTTTTGAAGGATTCTTCAATTCCACCAGTTTTCGACCATCTCTGGTTGATTCTTCGAGCTAGTGTGAGGTTTTGCTATAATCGCAGTCGAATTTTGAGGGGCTTTTCTTTTTTGAAGGTTTATACTCGGTATTGAATTTATAGGTTTTTGTTTAATTGTTGTATTCTGTTTGTTTTGATTTTGAATTGGAAATGGGTGTTTGCTGAAGCAATTGGAATTGGACAGTGTTGAAATTATCTCTCGTTTAGCTGGGATTTTGATTGATTGCTCCTGTTTGTGAACGCTATGCTTTGTAATCGAGTTGTAGATTGTTTGGTTGCTGGTTTTGTTGTGGTGTTGTTGAGTTGTAATGGCTTCATCTCTGCTACTGAGACTGATTTGTCTTGTTTGAGAAGCATAAAGAATTCGCTTCAGGATCCTAATGAGTCCTTGATAAATTGGGATTTTAGCAACCATTCTGAGGGTGTTATATGCAAATTTGCTGGGATTATGTGTTGGCATCCTGATGAGAATAAGGTTTTAAGTATTAGTCTGTCTAATATGGGGCTTAAGGGCCAATTCCCTTCTGGGATTAAGAATTGCACTAGCTTAACAGGCTTGGACCTCTCCAACAACCAGATTTCGGGTGAGATTCCAACCAATATCGGAACCATTATTTCATTTGCTACTACTCTGGATCTGTCCTCGAATGATTTTACTGGTCCCATACCCGTAAGCATTTCTAATTGTAGTTATCTGAATGTTCTCAAGCTCGATCACAACCAATTGTCTGGTCAGATCCCTCCGGAGCTTAGCTTGCTTGGTCGGTTGACGAAGTTTAGTGTAGCTAATAATCTTTTGACTGGACCAATTCCTCAGTTTGGTAGTAATCTGACAAATAGAGCTGATATGTATGCAAATAATCTTGGACTGTGTGGGAGTCCTTTGAAATCTTGCTCGTCGACTTCGAATAAGCCTCATACTTCAGTAATTGCGGGGGCTGCTATTGGGGGGGTTACAGTTGCTGCAGTTGGTATAGGAATTGGTATGTTTTTCTATTTCCGTAGTGCCTCGATGAAGAAGAGGAAGAGGGATGACGATCCTGAAGGAAATAAGTGGGTAAGAAACATAAAGGGAGCAAAAGGAATCAAGGCAAGCTTTTATCCTTTCTCTCTTTGTCAATTTCCTGGACTTGTGTTTGACTTTATTTTTTCTTTTTCTTTTCTTTTCGATATTTGTTACGTTTCTCTAAGGTTTAATTACATCTATGCAGATTTCTGTTGTCGAGAAATCAGTACCAAAAATGAGTTTAAGTGACCTCATGAAAGCTACAAACAACTTCAGCAAAAACAGCATTATTGGGTCGGGGAGAACTGGATGTATATACAGAGCAGTTTTTGAGGATGGAACATCACTGATGGTTAAGAGGTTGCAAGAATCTCAACGCACCGAGAAGGAGTTCTTATCTGAGATGGCTACCTTAGGCAGCGTAAAACACGCAAACTTAGTTCCGCTTTTAGGCTTCTGCATGGCTAAAAAAGAAAGGATTTTAGTCTATAAGGATATGCCAAATGGAACTCTCCATGATCAACTACATCCCGATGATGGTGATGTAAAACCAATGGAATGGTCTTTGAGACTGAAAATTGGGATAAGGGCAGCCAAAGGATTAGCTTGGCTTCATCATAACTGCAATCCGCGGATCATCCACCGAAACATAAGCTCGAAATGTATCTTGTTGGATGAAACGTTCGAACCAAAAATATCTGATTTTGGTCTTGCAAGGCTCATGAATCCAGTTGATACTCATTTAAGTACTTTTGTGAATGGGGAGTTTGGCGATATAGGCTATGTGGCTCCTGAGTATTCCCGAACCCTGGTCGCAACTCCAAAAGGAGATGTTTACAGTTTTGGAGTTGTCCTTCTCGAGCTGGTGACAGGGGAGAAACCAACACATGTCTCAAAAGCACCTGAAGATTTCAAAGGGAATTTGGTTGAATGGATTACAAAATTGTCCGAAAACTCCAAAGTGCAGGAAGCGCTTGATGCTACCTTGGTTGGCAAGAATGTCAACAGTGAGCTTTTACAATTTCTCAAAGTTGCACGGAGCTGCGTTGTGCCAACTGCAAAGGAAAGACCTACTATGTTTGAAGTATATCAGCTTTTAAGAGCCATTGGTGAAGGCTACGACTTCACTAGTGAAGATGAGGTTATGATGCCTACAAACTCCGAATGCGACAGTGGCTTCGAGGAGCTAATAGTCGCTCATTGAGTATAGGAAACTCGACATGAAAGGTACTATGATTAGGAAGAGATGATGATGATACAACCAAAAGTTGTTTACTGTTTATTGGTATTATTATGGTACAATTATGCTATTAATCTCAACGTTTATATTCATATAATATTCATCTCTCTAAATTTTGATGTCACAGAACATGTTATTGCAAACAAATGTATGGAGGAGGGTGCATAACACTTGACTGTCAAAGGAGCTTTTCATAGCTATTCAAGACATCTAATCCAAGAGAGGTTTGTTATGTTTTTCTTTGATGGGTAAGATTAGTAAATCTTAGTTGGAAAAAAGTGCCTTTTTTTAAATATATTTTCTTTACATTTATAACTGATTTTTACTTATTTTTTTCCCTTTTTTTTTTTTTTTTTTTTTGATAGACTCTATTGTATGATATGAATGAATAAAGTTTCAGCTCATGATATTGATCTTGTACAGAATTGGGAATCATTTTGGTAATCTTTTGCACAATTGCTCGTAATATTGATCTTGTACAGAATTGGGAATTATTACCAGGTCTGTATGGAAGGAAGTCATATGTTACAAAATTCCTTTTGCTTTGTAAAAATAATATTTTCTAATTTGTTTGGTAGGAAAGCTTTTTAAAAATAAGTTTTAGAACAAAAAAACAGCTCTACACGACTCTAACTATTTTGTTTTTAATTTTGAAAATTAAGCCTAAAAATACTTCTTTCACTCCTAAATTTCTTGCTTTTTATTACCAATGTTGTTTAGAAATGAAGTCAGGTTTGAAAAACTAGAAAAAGGTAGTTTTTAAAAACTTGTTTTTGTTCTTGAAATTTGGCAAAAAAGATACAAAATATTGAAAGGAAATAAGCTTACTTTTCAAAAATCAAATAGTTATCAAACGAGCGGTTTGTTTTTCAAACATTTTATAAAAGGGTCATTTGTTACATGCTCAAGAGGGTACTTTTTGCTTTATACAAACGTATAGCCTTCCTATGCTATATTGGACCAAGGGCATGTTTACTTATGTAATTGTAATGGAATAAATTGAAAAGGGATTCGTAATCAGAAACTCATTGTAGCTGGTAGTGTTTACTAGCTTTCATATTGAATGGAAATGAAATGATATGTATGACTACTAGAGTGTTCTTTTAAATTTCTAATCAAATTAACTAAAGAATATATTACTGGTTATTATTATTTACCTATTTGGTTTTTTATTTTTATTTATTTATTCAAATTTTTATATTTTAAAATTTTTAATACTTAAATTAAAAGAAATAGATATATTAAAAAAATAAGCTAGATTATTGTATATTCCTAAACTTTCAAAAGTTTCAATAATATCCTTAAACTTTGAAAAATATGCTTACTATTAGTTTTGGATGGAAATCTCTAGTACTTTGTTTAAAAAACTTAAAAAATTTGAAAGTTACAACAATGCTCTTTAAACATTAAAAAATATCCTTACTAGTTATTATTAGTGGGTGTACACAAATTGTTAGTCCCTTGTAAATTATCTATGAATCTTCAAATTTTGCATTAGTATGATAGTACTCTTAATCTTACGGAAAAAAAATCTAAAATAAAAATGTTATTGACGTTAGTATATGGACGAAAATTGTTTGTGTAGCTCTATCACCTCCCTCTTCCATGTTCTCTCTCCTTTGACCTAATGCTTTTCTATTTTGTTAGAGTGTAATTTAACCACCAAGGGACCTGAAGACTTTAATATTTCAACAAAGTTGTACGTTAGTAGTTGATTGTGTTAAATACATCTAAAACTCAAAAGGGGACACGTTGAGAATTTGGATCATAATTTTGAGGGCAACTAGTAGGAGAGAAAAGAAAGAAAAAATATGTGTATTAACCAAATTTGTTATGATGAAGTCCATTTTATAGTTTAAATTAGTCTATTTGTTGTAGTTACTAAATAAGGTTTTCGTGATTGAGAATGGTGTCTCTTTGTCTACTCTTTTTGTTTTTGGTGATTTGTTGTTTGGAGGAGAAATTTTTGTTTTGGGACTTTATGGTTCAACTTGAAGTTGAGTTTTGTTTGGTTGCCAAGAAAATATGTGTAAGAATTGACAAATAGGAAGAAAAAAATGGGACCATCTATATGAGAAAAAAAAAAAAAAAGCAAAGCCTTAAATTTCTTTTTTAAGGTTAAGGGTATTACTATAACTTTAGAAAGTTCAAATATATTTTTGAAACAAGATACTAATAGTTTAGTCTGCATTCTAATGTTTAGAATATTTTTAACATTTTTTTTTAAAGTTTAAGGATGTTATTGGACTTTTGAAAATTCATGGATATTTTTGAAACAAAAATACCAATGATTTTCATCCATAAAACTAATAGCAAGAGTATTTTTGAAACAAAGTAGGATATTTTCTATAATTGTGATATATTTTATCCATTTGATTCAAATTTTGATGATCATGTGTGGTTGAAAATCAAAATCTATTGTTAAAAAAGTGATTTTTGATAAATGTTTAAAAAATGGAAAAAAAAATCTCATTAACAATCAAAATCTATTCTTTAGGTGTTGCCTCGGTTGCATCTATTTTTGTGTAGCCTAAGCCCAATAACATTGCTCATCTCATTAATCTTGTTCAAGATTGTTGGCTTAAAAAATCAAGTTTTTCCTTTTTTTTTTTTTTCTTCTCAAAATTAGACTTCGATTAGCGAATTCAGTTTTCTCATAAATCTTTTCCTTCGATCAAATTTGTGGTCTCAAAAATCTGCCATTAACAAATGTGATTTTGAATTCTCAATTAGGTTAAGAAATTTATGTGGTGAAGAAGAATTAATAGGAGGAAGAAATATATTTGTATGTCCGATTGGATTTTCAAGGCAAATTTTCAAAAATCAGAGTGGTAATGGAATTTTTAGGTAGTGGAAAAAAATTTGAAAGATGGAAACTTAGAGAAAAGAAAGAAAAGAGATGAGAGGGGGATCAAATATAAACCTAATTTTTTTTTAATGTAAAGAAAATTGAAAAAAAATATGGTGTAGGTCCCACATAATCAAGGAGTTGCAATCAATTTGATAGATATCTTAATTATCACTAGATATGTTCACCTTGACGACACGTTTAAAGTTACAAGACTTATTAAACAACTTGAAAAATTCAAGTTCCGTTTGAACATAATTTCGATTTTAGCTTTTTG
This sequence comes from Citrullus mucosospermus, assembly GCA_030954485.1. NCBI lineage: Eukaryota > Viridiplantae > Streptophyta > Magnoliopsida > Cucurbitales > Cucurbitaceae > Citrullus > Citrullus mucosospermus. The sequence continues at coordinate 6,936,301 of CM062063.1, read as the reverse complement.
TTTTACAAAATTGTATTAGTTTCTTATCAATTTCTCTACTACGATCTTTTTCACCTCTCTTAAAGATGTATTTGGAGTGGAGTCATAGCCAAGTTCCAAAAACAATTTTAAAACTACAACTTTTTTTAATCTTCAAAATGAAGGAAAAACGATGAAATTTAAAACAAATATTATTTATTTGATTTTAACATTTTTTACCTAAAAAAAAATCTATGTCAACTATGTTGAGTTATGGTCACTTTAGTGATTTTAATGGATACAATTATTCATTTAAGATTTTAAGTGGTACTATTCACACGAGATTTCAACAAAGGATATTTGATATATGGAATGAACTTGAATTTTATTGATTTTTTTTTTGTTTTTTTGTTTTTTTTTTTTTGTGTGAGTGCATACAATATCTAATAATTATCCTCTGATTCTCTTTCTCATACGTATATTTGACTCAAGGATTAGAATGCTTTTTTCTAAGCAAATTTGGTTAGTTAATCTTGTATGTTGTATTGTTGGCTTGTTGATCTTGTATGATGGATTATCGATATTTTGGCTTGTTAATATTGTATGTTGGATTGGCCTTTGGTTTGTTGATGTTCTATGTTGTATCAACCTTTGGCTTGTTAATCTTGTATTCTGATCCACTTTTAGCTTGTATGGTCTTTAACTTGTTGATCTCTTGACTGCGTCCACTTCACTTGGAGAGTGTGGTGTATGAATATTCTTGAAATTGAAATCTTAGAAGATTTTTTTTTTAATCTCCGTGAGACTTTGTTCTTCAAGAAGTGTTCAATCTTCAAGAATTTTAAGAATCTTCTAATAGTTGGAGAATTCTCTAAGTTCTGTCTAGAGTCTTAAATTTTTTAACCCAAAATGAGGAGCAACTTCTCTGTTTATAAAGTTCCCACAAGCCCATGTGAACTTAGGCTTGGTTTGTGAATGAATCTGGCCATTCGGCCCAACTAATTAGGGTTTTAGACTTGGTTGGCTTCTAGACCAATTTTTTTTTTTTTTGGGTCAATTGAATCCCGACCAAAATAATTGGACAAAACTAGTTTATTAGATCCAATAGTCATGACGAAGACATACAACATTATTAGAATCTGCCAATTTTTATTTTTAATTTCAATTTAGAACACATGTCAATTTTTAATTAATTCTAAATTTGATCATCGATAATTTCACCGTTAATTTAATAAATGCAATTTATAATTGGTAAAAAGTTTTCAATCAACCGATATAAATATAATTGTTATTTTTCCACTTTAACTAATAGTATAGATAAAATAAAAAAATTTGTAATAACAAGGAAAAATTGAGAATATTGGCAAAAATATAATGAACGTGGTCCCTTCAAAACCGCCCATTAAATTAGAAAAATCCAAATGTGACTTCATTAATTAAATACACGGTGGGCAAAATCTTCAATATTAAAGTTGAAGAGGTCAAATTCGGTTCACAAGTAGATGGAAAATTTAATACACAAAACATAATAATTTAAACTGATTTAAATTATTCAGCTGCTTCAATTAACTTTATATCATTTTAAAATTCTCATTTTTATTTTTAATATAATGTTATGTTTGGTGACCAAAAACTATATCTTTTAATGTTTTCTTTTCCAAAACTATATTTTCTTAATGTTAGAACTTAGGAGTGGAAATTAAAATAATAATAATTCACATTATATCTCACTTAGCCATCTTGTAGTATTAGCCATACCAAATGTCAAACATAAACAATATTGAAAAATTGTGCACACGGTAGCATATCGTTGCATGCTATACTATCTCAAAATTTGGAAACCGAAAACCAACCATTAATCTTTTTTTTTAGGTTAAAAACCCCACTCTACATCATCTTATACAACTAGTATTTTTACAATATAACAAATACAAAACAATACTACTAATATATTTTTTAGTTAAAAAAAATGTGAGAAAACTTCACTATGATACAAAATAAGAAGTTCAATATTTTATTACGTCCACTAATGAAAAAAATATGTTTCTATTAACCGCAAAGGGAATAAGATTTATTTAATGATGTTTACTATAAACGGGATGTAATCGTAATCAAACCATTAGAACATTTAAAACAAGAAATGAAGTTGTTATGTTGAGGAAGTTGTGAAGTCATGAGGCCTACTGTGTAATAAGATAATCGGGCACACGAACTCCCAGAGCAAACAAAGCAATTCACACTAGTTAGCTAAACACCACATTTATCTTAAAGAAAACAATAAATAAGGATTTACTACACTATCTCGTAATTGATAAGTGAGAATAATTCAAACCTACCATTTACAACCACAGATGCATGAATAGTAAACATGAATTTGAAAAATCTATTAATAGTTAAATAAAGAATATAAAAACATACAAATAACTTTTATTTGTTTCTTTTTTCTTTTCCATTTTTTTAATTCACAAAGATACAAAGAACTTATAAATGTTCATGTAAATGTGGTGATTGGAACAGTTGGATGTTTGTTTATAAAAGGCTGAGGCAATGTGGAAGATCAAAAGCAAAGTCCAAGCTTTGAACTTTGTTTTTTCCCTCAATTCTTGGAGTTCAACCCCAAAACCCAAATTCAAGTCCCAGTTCCAACGTTCCTTTTCCATGGATTCCAATTCCAATTCCAATTCCTCACCTTCGAGGACTATTTCAGTTTTCTCCACCATTTCTCTGCCGCCGAGTTCCGGCGCCGTCGATGGCTCCGGCAGTTCTTCGTCTCGGAAACCGATCAGTCTCTGGCCGGGAATGCACCATTCGCCGGTCACCACCGCTCTTTGGGAAGCTAGGTCGAGAATCTTTGAGAGGTTGCTTGATCCTCCTAAAGATGCGCCGCCGCAGAGCGAATTGCTTACCAAAACGCCTTCTCAGAGTCGGACTATTGTAATTTATAATTTCTCTTCTGATTTCATTCTTAGAGAGCAGTATCGAGATCCGTGGAATGAGGTCAGAATCGGAAAGTTGCTTGAAGATCTTGATGCCTTGGCCGGTACCATCTCCGTTAGAGTATGGCGCTTTCTTCGTTTTTCCTTTTGTTTTTCTATGCTGAAATTGATAATGGATATGTGATGGTTCTTTGGACTTAATGGCTTATTGATAGCAATTGCTTAAACCTAGTTCCCCTTTATACTTTTCGCCCTCATTTTGTTGTTTTCCCCCCTTTTGTAATCTTCATTTCCAGGATCATTTGTAAAGAATTTGAACTTTTGGAGATGAAACTGAGTGTTTTTTGACTTGAAGTTTTCGATTCTGTGAAATGCTTTCATCCGTTATGATTTTTTTTTTTTTTTTTTTTTTTTCACATTTTACATAGGGATTTCAAATTCATACTGTTTAGATGAGGTAGGGATATTTCAATTATTAAATTATGAAGAGGGAAATATACTTTAGCTGCTAATCATATATGCCCATCATTTTCATCAACTTAGTGGTTTAAATTTTATGTACATATAAATAAGAGCTTCAAATTGAAGTTAGGTGGAACCTTATAAGCGGCTTTGACTGAGATGGATGAGTGAGCAAGAAAATGAATTGGTATTTGGTATTTGGTAAAGGGTTTCTGCACTATGAATCTATCAAAATTATTTTCCCACTTAGGAATTTATTTTTTCTGGTTTCCTCTTTGACAGCACTGTTCTGATGATGATAGCACAACAAGACCACTTTTGCTAGTGACTGCCTCTGTTGACAGGATTGTTCTAAAGAAGCCAATTAGTGTTGATGCTGATTTGAAAATAGTTGGTTCAGTCATATGGGTTGGGCGATCCTCAATTGAGGTTCAGTTAGACATGATCCAGTCCACAGAAGGTATGGATTATGAAATATGGTGAATCAATGACCGTTCTTTCTGTTTAGAAAACTATAGTCCTAAAACCCCTCTCTGTCTCTCACTCTCTTTTTTAAGAAATGAACTTCAAATTTGGTAACTATGAGAGTATGATAAACAGTGGAACAAAAGAAAAGTGGACAATCTTTAGTTATTGTGATATCAGCATTGCAGTACAGTAATTTAGTTGTCTTTCCAGCTTGCTAACGATGACGTTTAGTTGAAGTGCTGCTAATGTACTTGGGAACATTCCAGAGCGAGAAAACTCCAAACAGTTAGAATTTTGATTAGAAATGAAGTCTTCTCGCTTCATGGTAATGTGGAGCTCACTACCACTGTGATCACATTCTCTTCAAAGGGCCTTTTCGACCTCATCTTCGGGTCATTAGGAATTGGTCTAGTTTGAAGCATGAACCTTGGGCTAGTTTCTACGATATACAATTCTTTTTTTAATTAGTTATAACTTCTTTTCTATCTCAATGACTTGATCTTTCTGAAGGTGTCTACACTACTGACTATCATAGTTTTTTGGCTCATTATCCTCTAACAAGGAATGTTTATCATGTACAAACAGTCTTGAATGTCCACTGCTAAGGCAAAACCCAAAGAATAAGAGATGATCTCTCCATCTTCTTTCAAAATGGAGGCTCTTTACCGTCCTCCAAAAAGCAACAGAAGATTCTTCTTTAACCTTGTTAGTTTTCAAGAGTCCCCTCTTGCCTCCAAAATAAAATTTGTGCCAAACCTTAAATAGTAACACCAAGCACAAAATTTTATTTTTTGACTGGAGTTTGGATAGTTGTTTTATTGGACATCTTTTTGCTTGGTTTCTGGTGCCAACTACCTAGTAGGTGCTAAATTGATAGGAAATGACAGCATTCTCATCATTAATCTTACCTTTTTGGTGTTCTGCAGATTGTTCAAACAAGTCAGACTCAGTTGCTCTGACAGCAAACTTCATATTTGTGGCACGCGACTCTCAGACTGGGAAAGCTGCTTTGGTTAACAGACTTTCGCCAGAAACTGAGGAAGAAAAATTGCTTTTTGAGGGAGCAGAAGCGAGGAGTAAATTAAGGAAAAGGAAGAATAGAGGTGATATGTGGGAGTTGGATAATGGGGACATAAAAAGAATTGATGCTTTGCTTGCAGAGGGAAGAATCTTCTGTGACATGCCAGCCTTGGCAGACAGAGACAGCATTCTTCTCAGGGATACTCGCCTTGAAAACTCTTTGATTTGTCAACCACAACAAAGAAACATACATGGTCGGATTTTCGGAGGGTTTCTTATGCAACGAGCATTTGAATTGGCTTTCTCAACAGCATATGTGTTTGCCGGAATGGTGCCTTACTTTTTTGAAGTTGATCATGTTGATTTCTTAAAACCTGTGAGTGCGCATCTCTTTTACACTGCTGCTTATCTTTCTCTTCGATAGAAAGGAAACAAATATCTCAATAGTAAAAATGTTCATTGTTTCGATGTGCAGGTGGATGTCGGTGACTTTCTACGTTTCACATCATGTGTTCTTTACACGGAAGTTGACAATCCAGATCAGCCATTGATCAACGTTGAAGTCGTTGCGCATGTCACTAGGCCCGAGATCAGGTCTAGCGAGGTAAAGATCCTGTATATGCTAATACTATACAAAAAAAGCTATGGTTGAAGTGCAACTTGTCTTTTGAACTTTTGCATTTATGTTATGTTTTTTTAATATTTCATTTGGTTTCTAAACATATGTTATTTGGGTTCTTGTCATTATGTTTTTACATAGCATCTAACATTAATTGAGGCTAATGTATTTCCAAACACTAGACAGAACCGATTTCATGTAGCTCAAAACACAAATATATGTGGTGCCTAGATAGATTGTTATGAAAATGAGGTACTGTAGTAGATTGTTTGAAAATATAAGCTCAAAATTTGAACTAAGTGTGAAAGTTTAAAAATAGGAGTTAAACCTATCTCTGAATCATCAAAAACATCTGTTCCAAATGGCAAAATTGCTTTTGTCATAAAAACCGAAAATTATGTAAAAATGAAGTCAAATGAGAGTTTCTAATGTTAATTTTGTTACTCATTGGCAATCTCTAGAAACTTGTAAGCTTATTGATTGGTTGTGATTTACTAATCCAATGCAGGTTTCAAACACATTCTATTTCACCTTCACTGTGCGCCCGGAGGCAAAAGCTAGGGGAAACGGATTCAGACTTCGCAACGTCGTTCCAGCAACAGAAGAAGAAGCTCGTCGTATCATCGAGCGCATGGATGCTGAAAAGATGCTAAGGGACTTGAGCAAGCAATCTGAATCAGGTTAGGCTTAGGCAGCCAACACAAGTTGTCTTGGTCTAAGAAAATCTTGTCCCATCCTTATTTTGAAATTTGGCTAAGTTATAGGAAACAAATCTTGTAGAATATTTGTGAAGGAAATTAATCTTATTCCATTACTGTTGGAGGGAGAAGAGCAATCAGATTATGTAACGGAGTATTTGATTATTTAAGCTCCATATGGTAATCATTAGTTTTTTATTTTTAATTTGTTTAAAAAAATCAAGTCCATAAACATTCATTTCATCTCTAGTTTATTGGTTTGTTGTTTATTTTACTATTTTTTTTAGAATCATGCCAATTTTTTTTTTTTTTTTTTAAATAGCTTTTAAAAACTTGTTTTTATCTTGAAATTTTAGTAAGAGTTTATTTATTTTTTCTTTTTTTTTTTGTTTTTAGAAAGATGTAAATAAACTGGGAGAATATAATATACCCTTCTATTTCTTCTGATTATGCTTTAACTCTCTTAGCATGATCTTTACAATCTTTGAAAAATGTTTATGGTTAGAATGCTTTTTTAGGTGGCTGTTAGTTATTAGAGGGTAAAAATTTATAATTATTCGTTAACCTTTATTCTCAATATGGCTCCTTTGACCAGCTTTCCTTTTTGTTAATTTTTTCCAACGGTTTTCATAAACGACAATTAAAAATAAAAAAGATAAACTGTAAAAATCATTTCCAGTTACAATTAGACCCTCAAACTTTTAATTGTAAAAATTAGACTTTTAAATTTCTTTAAAGGTTAAAATTGGAACTACAAAACGATAAAAATTGAATTCTTAAACTTATACAAATGTTACAATTTATACAATTATATAAGTTTGAAGGTCTAGTTTACTCAATTTTAATATTTATGTAATTTTGAGGGTTTAATTTTTAAAATTGAAAATTTAAGGGTCTAATTGTAACTACCACCATATTTTACGGGTAGTTTTACAATTTACCAAAAATAAAACCACTAGATAACTAATTGTGAGAGGCTAAAAAGGCCAGGTGTTCCCTTTCAATTCCAAGCACCAACTTAGTTATCTAATGGTTTGTTTTTATTTTTTTATATTTGTGAAGGGACAACTCGAATTTGGGTGTTAAAAGATATTGTATAAACTTATACGATACTAATTCTTAGGTAGGTGGTCACCATTAATTTATTGTTTATTTTCAAAACATTCAAATTGGAGTAAGACATCAAAATGGATAATGTTTCATTTATAAATTTAAACTACATATATTAAATTTGTAGTTACTTTCATTTGATGAGTTATGTTTGAAAAATGTTTCAATGATTATTTATATATACATATATATATATTTTTTGGAGAATTATTAAGTTGCTAGCATATAAACAGAAACTTGTTTCTTCATTTAGAGTATTCAATATGAAGTGTTTGCCTATTCAATCTTAAGTTGAGTTGAAAGTAAGTATTCAAAAGATTTCCCAAATTTGAGTAGTTTGAAGTTGCAATTCTACCAGAAATAGTCATTATATTATGCTAAGACGATTACTGAAGTTTGCTTGCAACCCGTATAAATCAAATAATTGTCTTCAAGAACAGGATTATTGAAAATGTGTCTCAACTACCTATCACCTCATTCTTGTATCAATAGGTTTAACTCGTTTGATTTTGTAGCTGCTGTCAGTATGATAATCCACATGCCTTGAAGCTTCTATTATTTTAATATGGTTTACTATTGCTCTCTATGTGATTTTCATTGTATACAGAGTTTGTACTTATCATATACTTTGTAATTGTTTGTAGCTGGTTATGTGTAATCTGTTTGCTAGTGTGTGACAATTTTATTTGCAGTTTGTTTCCCCAACATAGTTCCCAAACTAACCATGTTCAACACTCTTAGAGTTTGAAAGGTTAAAATTTGGGTTAAATTTCAAATTTAGTCCTAAACTTTGAGCTTTAGAAACTTAAACTTTCAATTTTGATATTGTAGATTTGTGAATCTTATATACTTCGAGTGTTCATAGACTTGTAATTCTGAAAGTTTAGGGGTCAAATAGACACCAACTTCAAATGTTAGGAATAATCTAACTTGTAAAAATTTAGGGACAAATACCTTTTTGGTCATTAGGTTTCAAAATGTTACACTTAAGCCCTTCAATTTTGAGTTAGATTTCAATTTAGTCTATAAGTTCCAAAATGTTACAATTTTACCTTTGAGGTTTGAGTTTGGTTCCAATTTGGTCCTTAGGTTTCCAGATTTACACTTTTAACCTCGATATTTCATTAAATACTCAGCTTCAATCTGTTGGTGTTAATGTCTATTAATTACTAAAAATAATTATGAAGTGAAAATTTAAAATTAGGTTTAATAGTGATGAAAAAAACAATGAAACTTAATTATATACAACATCATCTATACGTAAGAGTTTAAAACGTTTCTTCAAAAAAGAAAAAGAAGAATAAGAAGTGATTCAAACATATTCATATATTTGTATGAATGTGTCGCACATGTTTTAAATGGGGCAGGTGAATGAGGATGAGGAATGTATTCCCTATCCTCATTTACAACCCAAGAATCTAATTTTCTCCACTCCCTCCCCTTCTAAACGGGGATTCAAAATGAACATCTCCACATAATTCAATTATTTCTTTAAGAAAGAAGAAAACCATAATTAAAAAAATAAATATGAATTAAGAAAACTAAAAACGAAATCGTCAGATGAGACCTTAGTTTTTTAATTTTGTGAAAGAATTGGAAAGCCCCAATTTCGATTCTAAAATGGGCATGTTGTATCAATTTTAACTATAAAATTAAAAGTTTAAGGTTAAAATTGATATGAAATAAAAGTGTAGAGTTAAAATGGATGAGATCTATCCGTCAAGTTTAATGTAAAAATGAATTTTTCAATTTAATTTTAGGACTAAATACATTTTAGGGTTCTTTTCTAATATAAAAAAAAATCAACAAAAATATTTACAAATATAATACAATTTTACTATTATTTATAAACATTTTAAAATAATTTATATTTTAAAATAATTTTCCCCCTAACATTTTGGAAGTTAAAAAGACCAAAAGAAAATGTATTTTTCTTAACCAAAATAAAGCGAATATTTTGAAATTGGCACGAAAGCATGTACTCCGAAACCTTACCTAGAACGACGAGTCGGAACTCTTGCGAAGCTCGTGCGGTTCGTTCTTGAAGAAAGCGGCGAGAGGAAAAATGTTGAGAACTCGATTGTTTTGGTTCAGTGTTGGATTTGCAGCCACAGCTGCTTCCATTTCGCAATTAGTCTGGAGAGATCTATTGGCCTATCGATGTGCTCTTTCATCTGATGCAAGTTTTGTTTTCACCCTGAAAATTTTCGTGTTCTTCCGTTTTCCCAGAAGGTTTTTCAGATCGTTGTTTTTGATGTTGTTGGTTTTTTCCCCCTCTATTGACACAGATGGAGCGGAATTTTGACGCCCTGGAAGCTAGAATCTCGAATCTCGAGTCAGTTCGGAACCGGAATTCGATTCCATCTGCTGAGGTATTTCTCTTATTGTGTTAATGATGGATCATGAACGTAAATACAGAGCTATTGGTTTTTATGTGCAATGCGTGTATACCTTATGTTGATGGCAAAATTGGGACGGAGAAAAAAGTCTTGAACTTCAACCACGATGGTAAATTTGTTTTTTTTTTGTTTAGAGGGAAAAACCTGACATGGAAAATAAAGGGAAATTTGTACACCAGTGCTTGCCACATCAGGTGAAGTAAAAAAGTGAAAGAGGGTGGAAGCTTTAGGATTTGAGAGTGAGAATTCTTTATAACTATAATGATGTATTTATGAATAGATGACTTAGGTTATCCTTGGTAAAGTTTAGGAGCTACATTAGGATGACCCTTTTTCTCCTGGTCAGCGCATGCCTCATTGGCCACTTTGCTAGGGTTGAGGCCGAGCATCCCCCTATAGGGCCATTTTGGTCCTAGGATGATGTTATTGGGTCGGGCCATACCTACACATGCCTCATCAGGCATTTTGTTAGATTCGGCCGAGCACATTGGCTTGGGCCAAATGTCGAAGCCAACCCTCTTCCCTAGGTCCGTTTGGGTTCTAAGGTGCTACTTTTGATCTAAATCTTGTTATTTTCTTGGCTTGATTGCTTTTGTTCTTGTTTTATGCTGAGGATGCCTTTTGGTCCAAAATCACCTATAACATTTTGTTCGTTAGCTAACCATTTTTAGATGGGTCGAGGATATTAAATTTTAGACTGGAAGTCACTATGGTCTAAACCCATTTCCTCTAGGCCTTTTCTATGTGCATTAGCTCTCATCCACCTAGCAGTGAATCCATGGTGGTTTGATTATTAAGCATACTCTGTGAAAGTTATTCAATTTTAGTAATGCAATTATTTTCATGAATATTAATGCGATAAGAAATATTTTGATGACTGGATAAACTTGCATTGCTTGCAAACATGATTTACTGTCTTCCAAAATTGGGCAGAGATAGGGATAATTAAATATCTATTTGTCTCTTCCTTCTTATTATAATGTATCAGCTCTTTTTTTTGGTAGATTGTTAACTGTTTACCATGGGGGAAACTATAATTTAAAATTTTCAGAAGGATTTTAGGCAATTTGAATAGCCGATTAAAGCATGAATGTAGAAGTAAAACAGAACACTAAATCATCGAGGCAATGTTCCTTCATCTCTGTTTAATCCTTTTTAAGCTGTTGAGACCAGCTGTTGAATCGCTGAAGTGCTTACTATTGTTGATTAACGTTTCATGAATGTTAATGAACGGTTCTTTAAAAGAATCCAGCCAGATTTGGCTCAAAAGTGGTTCTTAGAATATAAGGGAGAAAGGAGGATGAATGAGTCTCTGGAATTCAGGGGGAAACAACCGAAATTGAAGTGAATTACTGTCAAAGATAGAGGCTCGTTCATTGGCTGTGAAATGTCGAAAACTTTTTGCTGTGCTGGTGAATAAGATGAAGACAGTGTATTAGTAGAATGAACACTCTACGTGTTGGAATATTGTGGCTAGAAGAAATTTAACAGATGTTCAATTTTATGAGCTTATTAAGCTATTAAAGTTACTAAAAACTACACGCGTTGGGGCTGGAAATGATGAGATATTGAGAAAATATTTTTTGATGAATTCATGGGTTTACTAATAAAATTGAATCTAAGACTACTTGGCTTCTACCATCTTCCTTGTGAGAATTATGGGATTTTGCGGGATTAAGAGGGTATGCCAAGCTTTTGAGCATAGGGTGTATATGATATTGCTTGGTCCTAATTAATCAATGGAAGAAGAACAATATGCTTGGAGTTAGAAAAGAAAAATTCTTTCTTGGCCAAGGCCATACCCTACCACCGCTAGCTATACCAAGCCTTAATAAGGCAATTGTGGTTAAAATTCATGTGATGTGCAAAATACAGGATAACTGACCACTTGCAATTCAAATTCTTACTAATCAAGTCAGACATAAGTCTATCTGCTTGAAAGAATTGATGACCTACAGAAATGGAGTTCTTATTTGCTGGGGGGAGAGTTTTTATCCAAAAGGATTTTAAAAAAGGTTTGTGTATCGCCCAGTAGAAGAATACTGAATTTTACTTTTGGGCCATTATGTACAAAATTTTGTTAGTGATATTTTGTAAAGCATAGCCCATATATATATTCTCCTTCGTTATTCTTATTTTTACAAAGAGAACACATCGTTCATATTCATTATTTGTAATATCTTTAGTCTTGCTTTTATACAATCTAGTGTCCCGTTAAGGGGTTATCTTGGTTGAATTTTTTTGCAATCATTTTTGTTTCTGTTCCAATTAGTAAGTTCGAGACAGACTGTCTTCCCTTTTCCTCACAGCATTTCCTCTTTCCATGTAGCAGGCCAATGACTGAATGACTGATTCTTCGTGGAACTCGTTGTTTAGGTATGAATTGGCTTGAATTATTATTTAGATTCATAAACCGTTCACACTGTGGTTGACAGTCAGATTTATTGCAGCAACAATGAGCTTGTGATGCATCCTGAATATTTTTCAACTATGAAACGTGTGCTCCTTGATCATGAAAATTAGCTTTTGATAACATCAATGAGAAGTTATTTCTTGTTTCAAGAAAATAAACCTTTGATAGATGTGATCCTTTATCAAGATCTTAACTCGGAGACGGGGGAGTTTAAGAACCAGAGTTTCAGTTGTGAAAAAAGCAAATCAAGGGTGCCTCAACCCCTCCATGTCCCTTATTTTGGTTTGATGAAATTAAGGATACTTGGAAAATACCTATTAACTCTCTTACATTTTTTCTAGTGTGTGCCTAAAATAATTTTTAAAAAAACAAAAGAAAAAAAAAATCCTCCAGCCTCGTATCTGTCCTAAAAGGGCTAATATTGTGTTTAGTTGCCTCGCACTTTAAGAAACATTAATTAGAACATTGGCTTCCCATTTCCAGCCCTCTAATTTGCTGAGTTCGTGATTTTGTAAGACCTTAGTTTGGGTAATATTAGAATTATTAGTATGGTTATTAGAATGGGCATATTAGTAATTAGCTATAAGTTTTTTAGGGCTTTTTATTATAAATAGAGGGAGTGATTTGGGAGCAAGGTGTGGATCATTTTGGTAGAATTTTCATTGAGGGAATTCTAGGGAGAGAGATAACCCTGTCAAAATACTATGATATTGTAACTTTTTCAATGATATTGTACTATATATTTCAATCATTTAATTGCATTTGGCGCACAACGTTAAGTTGAATTGAGTTGATAACAATTGTTTGTGATATGAGTACAACAAGTCTATGTTTGGGGTGCAAGGCGTAAGATCAAACTTTGTGGAGTTAAAAAATATGTGTTTGGGTGCAAAGTTGAATAAGTCGAATCAGAAAGTTTGTTTTTGGGGTGCTGAGTTAAGTTGAGCTGGGGTGAGTTGGTAATAACCAACTCAACAACTAAGTTGATGGACTAAACATTTAATTGGTAATTTTTAAGTGGGCCCAACTCAAGTTGTGAACCTAACAGATTTATCCATATATCATCTTATGGTGCCTTGCAATTTGGTTTCTGGCTATTACAATGTTGGTGAGCATTTGTTCAGTTTTTGCCTAACATTTTGTATTTTCCTTTCTCACAGGAGGGAAGCAATCTCATGAGGTGTCTTGTAGGTGAAATTTTGTACCAACAGTTATGCAGGATGATACCCCATGTAAAAGGTCTAAACTCCTTTTCTTTTTTTACCTAAATAAAAATGGAGTGTTTTGTATAAAAAGTGAGCTTCATTTTTTACCCAATTATCCTACTTGAAAGGCCTAGCAGGTTTCTCACGGTTGAGTTGAATTTAATATCGTTCTTGTTATTATTAATTCTCGAACTCAAGACTAAAAATATATTTTACTATTTTAAAAAATTCTTCTGAATCGGCACCACTCAGGACATAATTAAAATCACTTTTGTCATTTTCAAAATCACCCCGATAGATGTTTTTAATTCTTCAAAACTAATTTTGATGATTTGAAAATTGCATTTAAATGTAAAATTGAAAATTAAATTAATTTTGAGTGATTAAAAGTGTGTTTTCGAGTAATATTAAAAATGACAATTTTGAAATCTCTCAAACATATACTAAACTTATGCATACAAAATACTTTTAGCACATGCCAACATGAGCCTAACTCAATTGGTAGGAATTTTGAAAATGCTCATATTGGCATGAATTTGTACTATCAATTTTAAAGTATGAATTCGGTCCTCCACTTTATATTGGAACCTTTACTAATTCTAATTTCTAAATGTCAGGTCAACTTTTTTTTTTTTAAGATTTTAATATTTGTCTCTAACTTAAAATTTGAAATATGGTACAAATTTATAAAAATTTTGTAAAAACTACTTACGAACTATCCTTGGTTCTAATTAAATAAATTCACTTTGATCGAATTTAAATATTATAAAATGCATTAAGTACAGGAAAATCATGTGTGTTTTAATCAAACCTTAAAAATATTATTTATTACAGGACGGATAATTTATGTCAAACCCAAAATTTAAGGGAAAGTTGCACAAATCAACATTGAATTATGAGATTTGCAACAATTACACTCCCGTTTCGATCTTATATATAATTTGTTAGTTGTTGCAATCAACTTAACCTAAAAAAGATAATGGCAGATATTTTGATTGCGTGGGTGTGCATGATGGGAGTGAATTCAACTTTGCAACTCACAAGGGGGTGGTGCCAGTGGGTCGAGTTGGATCTGATGTTTGTAATTTACCTTCGGTTCAGCATATAGCTCGAACTAGGTTATGTATTATAGGGATCTATGTCAAATAAAGTAGTAAATTTATAAACATTAATGTTTTTTTTAATGTAGACCTAAAATGGATCTGAAGTGTGCTACAATGAAGACAGGTTTTCTCCTGATAAACGTCAAAATTGAAAGCAATATTCGGTTCTTTTAGTTTTTGGGCTAGAGAAGGGTGATCATCTTCTTCAATCTCCTTAGGAAAATTTGAGAAAATTTTAACAAATTATAGCCAATTAACGAACCATAAGGTGCTAATTGATAATATCAGAAGTCCAAACCACAAAGTTTAAGAGAGTAATTGATCAAATGAAAAATTCAGTGGGTAAAATTCAAGAGTGGTTTGCAGAATTTTAGGCCCTTCCAAAAGGTAAAAGTATTAGAAACATAATACATCACATATTCATATGTATTTCAGCAAAGAAATAACATTAACATAATTTAATTAAGCAGTTAGATGTTGCCTACTTGAATCGGTGAACTTGAAAATCTTGGCTCCAGGCTCATATGCTGGTAAGCTCACATATTTGGGACAAGAAGATTTTGAAGAAATGATCCCATTCTGTGAGTGGGTCTGAGCACAGTCACGAGGCTGCAATAAACCAAAAACATCATTTGAGGAACCCAAATTATATCTCAAATAAACATTAATGAGATCAAACTTAGTCAAGAAGGATAATTAATATTAGGTTATATTACAGTCATGAAATTTGAGGCTTGTGTCATTTTATCTTTGAACTTTCCATTTTGTGTCCCATAGGTCCTTCACATATTCAAATTTTTAAGAAAATTCATTGGCATAGTAGATATCAATTTAAATTTTGTCTAATGGAACCTTAGACTTTCAATTTTGTTTAAGATTAATGAATTTTAAAAAATATCAAATAGCTTAAGGACCTATTAGACACCAAATTGAGAATTCAGAAAGTTATGGAACACAAAATTGAAAGTTTAATGATCCAAGAACCTATTAGACATAAACACTTTTTGAAATTTCAGTAATCATATAAACACAAAGTTCAAAGATCATAGGCTAATACAATAAGCATCAATGTGGGAATTGCTCAAAGTCCCGTTCAATTTAACTTTAAGGCTTCCATGCAGTTCTTTCAGTTAAGGAATTCAATTAGAAACCTAATTTGCAAATGTAAGAAGAACAAACCTTGAAATCCTTGTAGAAACATAAATGAAGTTCTTCCACGGCACCCATTTTACATTCTAATGAAGGGGTGGCATGAAAAGCATTCTCAACTGCTGAAATGATTCCTCCCAGAGGATATTTCTCAGTATTTGAAGGTACATATCCAGCATCATTCAGAACTTTCTGGGACATAAGATGCTCATTAGTAACCAAACTGATTCAATGGCAAACAAATTAATAATAAAGGTTTTAATACATGCTATGGTATTAGTAGCAAAAGGCTAAGACCTGCTAACCCTAAAATTCCTTGAAATGGTCCAGATCTCTTGTATTTCAGATTGAAGATGTGACAGATTTATTAGCTAAAAACAAGGTTATCAACAAAAACCAAATGCTCCATCAGGATTTCTTGACTAGTCAAAGAAACTTAAGCCAGCAAAATTTTAATGACAGTGATGAGATGGAAATCTAAGGCCCCGTTTGATAGTTATTTGACTATTGGTTTTTAAAATTTGTGCTTGTTTTCTTACAACTTCGTTACCATAGTTTCCATCATTCCTAACGTAACACTAGAATTCTTTGTTAAATTAAAAAATAAGAATTACTTTTTTTCCCTTTTGGTTTAGTTTTTTAAAATGCTACACACAATAAATAAAAAAAGATAAAAAAAACAAACAAACAAAACAAAGAAACCAATAGGTAGAAGTATTTATAAACTTAGTTTTCATTTCTCGTTGAGTTCAATAATGGGCATTGACCTTTGGAATGGTGAGGTTCCTTAATTCACTAAGCGTCTATAACCCCAAAGTTTAAGTTCTTAAGTCCTATTAACCTAGAATCTCCCAAATGCTTATCTGGTTGCTCTCAGTTCATTAAATTATTCTCTGCAATCAAGTAAGCCATTAACCATAAAGTAGCAGCTACCACAACTTAAACATTCTAGAAAACTTAAGTTGTAAATAAGCCTGAGAAATGTGAAACTGATATGCAAAGGAAAGTCATCAGTAACATTTATCAAATAAGAGGAAGAAAAAAAAAAATCGACAATAGCAAACCAATGTGGAACTAAAGAGGAAGCAGCCAAGTCTGATCTATTGATTTTAGAGCTAATGTAGAAGGCTAGCATCATTCCAAAACTTACTGTGACATTATATTTGAAATAGACGTTGAGAGTAGTTAAAAAGTAACTGTATTCATCACGAGCTACTGGATAAGAACAAGTTCCATGCTTCTCTGCATGCCATAGAAATACGATATGAGAAAACCAATGCATTGGAAGTACATTAAACATGCTTTGCTTTCAACATTGACATCAAAACAATAATATGAACAGATAAAATTATTTCTTGTGTCTTAAAATGTAGTAAATTACCAAAAAGACACGTTGTCACATCCAATCAAGGACAATCTCTACATAGATAATGAAGGCCATCATCAAAGTTGAGAAGCA
Organism: Citrullus mucosospermus; assembly: GCA_030954485.1. NCBI lineage: Eukaryota > Viridiplantae > Streptophyta > Magnoliopsida > Cucurbitales > Cucurbitaceae > Citrullus > Citrullus mucosospermus. The sequence continues at coordinate 6,919,302 of CM062063.1, read as the reverse complement.
TTGGCCCAAGGTATACGATAGAAAAATACATTTTTGTATGTGATATCATTGTGCAATGCATAGAACATATATGGCCATGATGTGAACGCCTTTAGAAATGAATATTTCTTTATGGGATATCATTGTGCAATTCATAGAACATATATATTATATGGCCATGATGTGAACACCTTTAGAATTGACTATATTTGTCCACTATCGTGACAAATTAATATTGTGGAGGAGAGAGTGCAAAAGTGAAATCTAGAGATCTGTCCTTTGCCAATCAGAAAAATTCAATAAAAGAAGTAAAGCCTCAACATCAATGTATTATAGAATATAAAATATAGTATCCAAGTGAGAGAAGCCAAGGATTATTACCCCACTACCAAATGCAGAAGCCAATTCAGCCATCACAGGAACAAGAAGTGGGGAAAAAAATAATCATCAGTTAAAAGTTGGGTATAATCAGTGCAAATTTACATCAAATATATCTTGTATTAGTGATGGTCACCTCATGAGCCCAAAATGATCCTTTCGCACCATGGCAAGTTGAAGGTGAACTACAACTCAAAGATGGCCAATATTTCTTCAGGGGATCAAATAAGGTACGAATCTGCAGGATTAAAAGATGCAGTATGTTACAAAAATGACATATGCCAAACAATGTATCAATTGCAAGAACAAAAATGGAACAATGATCAAAATAAAACCAACAGCAACATATGAAAATCAGGCTGAAAATGTTTTGGTTTAGCACTTCAACTTGCACTAATCTTTTCCATAAGATACATGGGTTTCTTGGTTCAAGCTTTTGAGGATGACAGATTTTGGTTTTGGAACAAACCCAAAATGCTAGCATGGTTACAGCTATTTGAACGTTTGAAGAAATAGGGTAACTTACCTAGATCTAGATCCAATTTTTGTACGGATTATATAGCTTGTGATATCAACAGCCTAATTTTAATAACAACATACCTCCTTTTCATTAAAATTTGTTCCAGTGCAACATGAAGGCCATGTTCCATCGTTATAATCAGGCCATAACCCATCTATCACACAAGCAAGAGATTATAAATTCAATGCATATTTATACAAAAGCGAACTTTAACTCTTCAAATAAACTAAATTAAAATTAAAATTATACTTACATAAACACATATATACAATAAAAGGAAAAAAAGATCCACAAGCAAATGAACATACTCCTAAGTTTATTCTTAAAGAATCGATAATGATATGCTCTATGATTTTTCTATAATTTAAGAACTAATTATTAGATACTTAAGCACCTTGGAGAACCACACCCCAAACGCCAACTATTGAAGTGGGAGAGCCAAGTCACTTAAGTACCACATTGGTCATCCCATTCTAACCAATGTGGGACAAAGGTAGCCCATATTGCCTTGGTTCCTAACAATACCCCATCCCGGAAAGTCGACGTCCCCGTGGCTACTCTGACGGTACTTCACTCGGCCACACCCGATCAGAACCCTCCGCCGGTTCCACTCTAAAATGTCAACAACCAGCTTTGATATCATTGTTAGGTACTTAAACACCTTGGAGAACCACACCCCAAAAGCCAGCTATTGTGGTGGGAGAGCCAGGCCACTTAAGTACCACATTGGTCATCTCATTCTAACTAATGTGGGGCAAAGGTAGCCAAACTACCTTGGTTCCTAATAGTAATCCCTCCAAAATAAAATTAGAAAAATGGACCCTGATTGACATTTAAGTCTTCCAGCATAAATAAATAAATAATAACAACAAACAGTCACCAAACAGAAATCGAATCTGTGTAACACAGATACAGTATTCAGCAACCCTACATGTATTAAATATTCCAATGCTTCAATATTTTGTATTGGATAGTAAACAAATTAGATCTGTGTGATCGACTTGATGAACAAATAAGACACATGCAACGTACACCACTTTCAATCTTATTTATTTGTTGTTTTAAAAAACAAAGGACACAAAAATATAGGGAAAAAAATAATAAATTTTGAGGTCTACATATATCAAACTATTTTAACGCACATCAGTACATGAACATGCTTTTTTCAATTTTATTTTATTTATGAAATATTGAATCATTTACAGAAACGTCAACTTGGTTATAGAGTTTTTCAAATATCTTGATGTAGGGCATTGCACCATTAGAAAATTGTCTCCAACTTCTTGAAACATCACATGTTCACTGCTTGTTTCACACTCTGCCAAATATAAATATATCATAAATTGAAAAATATTTTGAAAATGAAAATGATTGAGATGTATGAAGATATTAAAATAATATATATTATTCAAATTTATTGTGGTCATATCTATATATCTCCATTCCGTGTCAAGTTTTCTGTGCTTCTTAGTTTGGAATTGTGGAAGCAATGCAATTGTAGCTTCAACTTACGAATTGTAAAGTCAGCAAAAGCACCAGATCTACCAAAGAAGAGATAAACGAATGTAAGTTTATGAACAATGAAAAAGAACATCCACAGAATTTAGAAGAACGCTCGAGAAAATATGGAATACAAGTTACAACAGATGGGCAAAACTTCAAAATTTTTGTTTTATCAATGGTCTCTAATATCCTTTTCTCATCTACTTTTTGGGGTCATCTCCACTGTAATTCTTTCAATGCCGAAATACCCAATTGCCTAATTGCAACAACATGAAATGTAGATGATGGTGCCAAAAGATGCTCAAATTATATCCATGAAAGGTTATTGGATAGCTACTAAAACTTAAATGTATTTGATAGCCTTATACACTCAATAAGCATCTAGAGAAATAGTTTTATTACATTCAATAAAAGAGGAACCGGAAGAAATCTAATTAAATATAGAATGAATTCAAAAAAAAAAAAAAAAAAAAAAAAAAAGAAGGCAATCAATGCTCAATTAGGCACTAGTTATTTCCTATTTTAGCACAAAAAACTCTAGAGCCCTGCATCACTCCTATAGTCCTATAAAAGAAGTCTTCCAAAATTAATAGATAACACAGAAAGGTAGATTGTAAATTATAAGGGATGGCAGAAGGACATGAAATCTAACCGAGTCTATAGCTACTTCAACAAGGAAAGAAAACCGAATTACCGAAGTACTATCTATAACTATAAGGAGTCCAAAATTCTATCAGGAAACAGCATGCTTATTTTCGCTTTGATTTCCTATCAGCCAGCAAAATCATCCAATAATTGGGCCGAAAGAAGGCGGAAGGTTCGATTATGCATAATACACAAACTATATAACTTCTACCACTTTTTCACATCAAACAGCATGAATAAATGGAAAAAAATTTGAGCAAATAACAATCATTAAGCATTCTAAAGGGGGGATATGGTAGGAAAAAGAGAAGAGCCACTCACCGATTACAGCATGCGTTGGAAGAACAACAATGGCGAGTGCCCTTGCAGATAGTACCAGGCCATTGTAGCGCCAATTTGAAGTAATCGAATTCTCTCTGTTGTCGTCCGTCCTTGGTCTGGAAAATTATGGCATCCGAAGCCTGATTCAAGGAAGTTGATGCAAGAGAGAGGCTGAATTGGAGAAGAAAGATGAAGGAAATGGCAGCGAAAGGGAGCATCCTGATCGGTAAATTGCTTCCCCAACAGAACGACGACGCTCTCGACACCAAAAATTCTCAATATAATACAATTGGTAAAGGTTACAATGACAGATTAACATTATACTTTAAAACTATTTTTCAATTACATAAGTCATGCTCACTCCAACAATTATAAAGTTAAAGAAACTTATGTAAGTGAAATAATTTGAAGAGAGATTTTATTTCAAAATCAAATTAATATATTATTAAAGAGTCAGAATAAGCTTTCAACTAACATAAAATTTTATACTATCTACTTTATAGTTAAAAGTTTGATTGTGGAACTTTTTTCACCGATATGGATGAAAAATTGCTCAAAATTACTTCAAATTCAAAAACTTCTATACAAATGACATTTTTTTAAAAGAGAAACATGTTTTTTCTGACTAGAAGTGAAATTATCAGTTTATCCTTATATTACCAAAACATCAACTAATCTAAATTTAAAGTTTGTGGGTTATTTAAAAGTCAAGATGCTTTAACATTTTGCTCTATTTATAAGCATGGTTGAAAATAAACACAAAAAAAAGTAGGAAAGCGAATGGTCATCTAGCTAATACGAACTTTATCGACTAAGATATGACCAAAACAAAATCACAAAACAAGAGCTAGGCAATCACGCACCTTTTCGTTGTGCGATTTTGTTTTGGTCATATCTTCACTAATACAACTTCATTTTAGCTAAATGACCACTCGTATTCATACGTTTTTTCATATTCTCTCCAACCATGCTTATAACCTTGAGAAAATGTTCAACATCTTGACTTTTAAATAGTCTCACAAAATTTAAACTTAGATCATTTAACTCTCGGATATTAAAGTTAAAGATCCTTTAAGTTTTTGTTTCAATTATGAGCATGATTGAGAAGAACACGAAAAAAAATTTATATATAAAAAAGTGTGGTCATTTAGTAAAAACAAAATTTTTATATAGATGATCATTTGAAGTTTTGATGACACCCTTCTAAAGTTAAAAAAAAAAAAAAAATTAAAAAGAGATTATAGTTGTTATATGGATGATCATGGTCAATGAAGAAATGTGATGTGTCCAACAAAAAGGTAGAATCTGAAATCCCTACTCTTTGATTTTACAAAAAGGTCAGGAATGAGCTCAAAAATAAACCCAACTATTAATCTTCACAACTATATACAATAAAATTAGCTATATACATATTAAAATTCATCCTCACTTCACTACCGATAAGTAATGCATAACCAAGGATTAAAATATCTTTTGATAAGTTAATATTATAGATTAATCAATATCTTTGAAATCCTTTATATATACGCATTAAATATAACAAATTATTATTTTTTAATCTTAATAGGTATATGAATTCTGATAATAAGACCTATAACATAGATTGAAAGTAAAAAAGAATAAAAAAACTCCATTCTTAATTTAAATAAATTTTATAATGGGTTATTTTCAAATATAACAAAATGAGTTAAACTATTTACAAATATAGAATTTATCACCCAAGCAATAGGCGTCTATCGCAATATTCTATCACGAGCGATAGACGTCTATCGAAATATATTGTTGATAGACAGTGAAATTTGTCTATATTTATAAATAGGTTGATATTTTTTCTATTTATAATAATTTTCTTTTTATAAATTTTTTTATTTACAAAAATATCTCTTAATATATCCATACAATTGAAATCTCGATATTACTACCGACAACAAATTTGCAATTAATTGACGCTCAGGTAAACTTTAGTGCAAGTTTAATGGAGATGTTAGGTTACCATTAATTATAAATTACGTTATTATATATCAATTTGAAAAAAAAATTTAAAAACTTTATTGGTCAAGAAAATAATAATATATATATCCATACAAGTTTATTGGTTAGTTTTCCCTCCAATTACCTTGAATTGCTTGTAGTCAAATTGTGTTGGAATAAATGGTATGTGACTCTTCATTTAGAGTTGCATCATTTCAATTTCTTGAGTTGCATTCTTTCATGGAGGTATGTATTTTCAAATTTTAACAAACTTAAAGAAGAGACATCATTATACAAATTAGTCTATAAATACAACTTTAAATTGTATTTTCACTTTTTCAATCAAACAATTATATCCTATAAAACTTTACACCCATTTAGAAATTCATTGATGTTCAATTTACTCCACAAAATAGAGTTTGTTGAATCTTATGGATAAGATGTTGCTTCTATAAGAAAGGTAATTTGTTCCATCATATGAGTTTGAAACGAGTAAAATTATTTTAATTCGTAAGGTTCAAATCATCTCTATGTAACAAGGTTTTGTACTTTTTGATATCATATGATATTTATCCATATAACAAATTGTACGAAGGGCAAGATCAAACAACTGACACAAAACATCAATGGAAGTATTGGTATACAATATAAATAAAAATTTTGAAATTTGAAATAGTAATTTAATTAAAACATAAATAGCCTTGAACATATATAAAATATCATTCTCTAACAAATCACATCCAAAATTACACAATTCAAGGGTAACATCATACAATTTGCAAAAAGACTAGCCAAATGTTTGTGTATAAGATCTGTCTATAAAACATGCAATAGTTACATAGACTTGAAAATCAGAGTAAACCAAACCATTTTCAATTCTCATCTCTGGAAGAACCACTCATGTATGAGCCAAAAAGAGAGAATAAATGATCAAAGTCTGTTTTCTATACATATTTACCCTTTGATACCGCCAACAAAAATTACACATATTCCTGACTGATTAGTTCTTTACATTCTAGGAAGGGGATTCAGTTAGCTCAAAAGTGATATGGTAAAAGAACCGACGGGTAGGGAGAAAGAGAGAGAACGAGATATCAAGAGAGAGAATTTCTAGCCTTTACCTTCATTAAACGAAGACGAAGAAATGCTACCAAACTACAACTCGAAAACGGTCTAGGAAATGAAAAGAAGAATATAATGTTACATGTGGAAGGTATTCATCCAATGAACACCCTAAAGAAAAATGAGGAAAACAACCAGTCCTGCAAATCGCTCATATTTATATATCAGACCCCATTGTTTGTTATGATACAAAAGTCCATTTCCACCAAATTTTTTTTTTTACATTTGCTTCCACATACCCTAAAACTGGTAAATTCACCCTCATCAGAAGCTACTCTGCACGAAGAAAGAAAAACTATCATACACTCAAAAGGGTCCAGGAAAAGCCAAATATGAGAAGACGACAATAAGAAAACAATTAAAGCTCAGCTAGGCTACTATCTCTAAGGCATGCAATATACCAAATGGAATTGTGAAGAAACTATATAAAGGGCAGTTTCAGCATGTCCCAACTGAAATGGACTTAGCTTCCCTACAAGAATTTACGATTGTGGAGTTATCGACTGGACTCGGTTAGCTGTTTTTCAAGCAGACTCCAAATTTCTAGAGATATACGGCTTACTAATTTATCATGGAGAACTCCATAAGTCTTATAGCATACTTCAGGGAAAGACAACAGGCAGGCATTAACGAAATCAAATTGCTATAAATGACAAAAGGAAATCAACACAAAAAAATAGAAATGCTTCAAAAGAAAACTCGAAGCTACACCTTGACAAGAAAGACTAAAATAACTACCGTTTTCATTAGGCACTTGATTGAATTGCAGAACACAAGAGGGACTGACAGTACCAATGAAAATGCAATCATATTCCACCGTGGATGAAAGATGCATGAAATGAATGGAGGAAGCTAGATCTGATTTAGTATTCAATTAATACACATGCTTAAAAATCTCCTTTATCCTTTACTATTGCGTTCCAAGTTTCATCTTAAAAGAAGACCAATCCTTAAACCATCAGACACAATACCACGCAAGGAAGAAAACACTGATGAAAGACAATCACCCAATACCCCTACTAGGTCACCCAAAATTATGATAAAGAATTATATTTCTAAATTCAGAATCAAAGGAAGCCAATAAATACATAAACAAAATTTCAACCCATTAGCTAATTAAACAAGTCTAGAATCCAATTTTTCCAAATACATATATCAAGACAAAATCAAGGTCGAGGCAGTTGTTCCTTAAAAATACCCGGGGTGAGCGTAGGATGGCCCCAAACACTCATCATCCTCATCTCTCTCACCCACTCTTGTACTTCTCAATCCCATAACACATCTTTAGTTAGGGTATTGCAACTCCACCATCGCCACAAGTGCTGCTAGTAATAGTTGAAAGAGAACAAAAGTACGTGTAGAAGGATGGTTTTAACTATGTTTTTTTATTTGTGAGTGTCCGGACCAGCTTACGCACACCTCAACTAATCTCACGGGACAACCTATCTGACCCTATAACATTAGGGTGTTAATGGAACTTGTAGGATATTAAATCCTAGGTAGGTGGTCACCATGGATTGAACCCATGACCTTGTAACCATTTATTGAGACTATATCCCCTTTTTTACCACTAGGCCATCATTAATGTCTTATCTTTGTAGATGAAGTACATATGAAAATTTTCCCATACAAAATCAAGAAATTAGTAATACTGGTTGGAAGGTTTTAACTCTAACACCCATAGTTTTCCATTGACTCTTGACCCTATGGTAATGACTTTGTTCAATGATGCACTTTTTAGATCAATGACTAGAAAGGATGGAGATTCTAACCTCTGGCCTTTTGGTCTAGGATATACGTCTTAACTAGTTGAGTTATGCTTAGGTTAGCTGGTTAAATGAAACCTTATCCAATTGTTCTGGGCTCCCTCAAAAAAAAAAAAAAATCCTTTGTGACAAAGAAGTTTTTGAGTGTGAAGAGTTCAAACCATTGACACACAAAAATGAGAAGTCTAACAGGTAACATCTATGGTTAAAAGGAACAAATAACCTGACTGGTGTGGATAGGGTATTTTTTCAAGGGAGATGGGTGGCAAAGGAAGGGAATGAGTACAAAAGGACTTTCCACCGGTGATTAAATACTTCTTGAACTCCTTTTACCACAGAATCAATGATATAGTATTGCTTTTTAATCCTTGGGACCTTTTTTTACTTTTTTTTTTTTTTTTTTCAAGAAAACTCGTAAGATATTAAATTTTAGGCAGGTGGCCACTCTAGATTGAACCCATGACCTCGTAAAGCACCTTTATCAAGATCATGCTCCCCTATTTATTACCTTTTTCTACTTTTATAACGAGATCTTCCATCATGTGCTCCCACAAGCTCTAAAATTCCAGAACCAAACTTCCTTTGTAACTTCCCTAACATCTCCCCAAAACCCAACCCCTACAGAAACCATAATACCTCCTTTCTACCTCCCAAGTCCTAACCCCACTGGATAGAGAAGAAACTCCAGTCAACCAATCACTACGATTTTATAACTTTTCCACGCACACAACACTATAACTAACAACAGTCCTCGCAAAAGCTCCACTAGAGTATACTCCACAGCAGGAGGGAGAGAGAGAGAACTAGAGGAGCGACTTAATTTCCACAATACAACAAATAAAGATACATGGAATCTCTTGCATTTTGAAAAAAGCCTTAATCCATCTAAGAATTCTATGGAGCCTGGGAGATGTCAGACGATGGGCAACCAAAGTTCCAATCCAACCTCTTTGGTACCTAGTCCAGCACATTTTGAAGTTATACTCCTAGTTAGTCAATTATAGTTGAGATGTCTTTTTGTAGACTCTTAATGGAAGGGTTTTAGTTTCTATGTTACTGTTTTAAGTTATATGGTGGCTGGATGCCAATGCTCCTCTGTGTGCTCCTATAGGAGTAACAGCTTTATGATGCAACTTTTCAAATATCACTGACGCAACTTTTTTGTAGCTAGTTGTTGGACTGCCTGTTGGGTTGGGCTTCATTTATTGTGTGTGCATTTTATTTTTCTCAATGAATGCTTGGTTTCTTAACAAAAAAATATGTTTCTTCTTCAAATGAAAAGGAAAAGAACAAGAAAAGGAAAAGAACAAAAAACAATGAATGAAAAAGAACTGTAATCAAACGAAGAACAATTGAATATAGAATATGCTTGAAAAATATAAATATACCTCAAGTATTTTTTGACAACATTAAGTGAAAATTCCACCAATCTTTCTACAACCATACGAGGAAATAAATGACCTAGATTATTCCACAATGTCAGCCCGCTACCTTTATCACTCCCATTTCTTCAATTTTTGAGGTCTTATGCTGCAGAAATTAAATGTGGAAGACTTTTAGTTGGAAAACAATCAATTGAAAGTCAAAACGTGGATTAAGAAGATAAAAGTTGACCCAGATAATTGTTCTTTGCAGCAATCTAGAGCTCAAAAATAAAATGGACTTCATATTACCTTACTTTTCTTGTGCCTATGAATGTCATTAATATCATCTTCTCCATCATGCTTCCTTTTCTGAAAATTAAGTGAAGTTAGAAATTAAGAACCGGCTCATTTGGGCTATATGCACAACAATTGTATATTAGTTTGGTCGTAGAACACAAAAAGATTACTTAATTCTTAATTTTTAGTAGAGAAAATGTGGTACAGATCAGTAAACTTTTCAATTCCCTGCCCTCAAGGCAAGCTAAGAGTTGGTAATCTAGGTCAAATGAACAAAATTCAGAGAAAGGGATACACTTGAAGAAGTGATAATCTTGTAACTGTAACAACAAACTAGGAATTGGGATAAACTAAAGAGTCCATAACGTTAATGTCAATGACAATCTACTCCTCAACCATCTCATTGTTATCAAATCTTGCTTCTTTTTCCTTTTTTTAATTTTAATTGAAAACAACTTTCACTGAGGAAAAAAAAATGAAAGAATACACAGGCAAAAGAAGCTAGAAAAGAGTAACGATTTTCCAACCTTTTCATGATGCTTCTTCGAATGATCAGCACCAGAATCTTGATGTGCACTTTTGTCTTTCTTCTTGTCCTTGTCTTTATCCTTACTTCGGTCTTTATGTCGATGCTTGTGCTTCTTATGCTCTCTATCCTTGTCCTTGTCCTTATCCCTATCTTTGTGCTTCTTATGCTTTCTGTCTTTATCTTTGGACTCGCTTTTTGACTTCCCTGGAATAGTAGGAACACCCTTCTCAGCCTAACCAAAGAAAAAGAAATGCACCATCACTTGCAGAGAAAAGAATCAGGAGGAGAAATGCTGATAATCAGACCGGTTGCCTTGGTGACATCTAAGTTCCAGATGATGGAAGAAAGCTGAAGAAAGTGGCTCATTTTAACAATTTTAATAATAGATTTCTTACAGAAGGCAGATCAACAGGACCAGTTTCCCGCAGCTGGAAGGCTTCTATGAGAGTGTCTTGGTCAAATGGCTGTATGCGGGCATTAGTCTCTCTAGGGTAAGAAGTAGTCTGTATGAGTTGATTCAACTGCATCCCTTCTCCTTTTCTAATTTCTGTGTCTCCAACCACGTTATGAAGATAATGTGTGTCCGAAATTGACAATGGAAGTGACTTCTTGCAGAAAAAATCATGGTGAGGTAACAGCTTGTAGTGACTTATAAGATCCACAGCACCAGTCAGTTCCCTAGGTCCTAAAGGTACAAATAAAAATACACCGAAAATTCAGGTGTCAAGATAATAAATACAAATAGAAAATGAACAAGATGGATCAGAAAATAGCCATATCTTCTATTTCCATGTTCCTTCAAATTACATTGAAATAAAAGCAATAAAGACATATATTAACAAAAGAAAGAAAAGGCCCAACTGATTAGAAAAAACAATTAAAGACTTAAATGTACAACATGAAGAGATAAAAGGAGCTATAGTAATAATATTTTTTTTAAAAAAAAAAAAAAAAAAAAAAAAAAAAAAAAAAAAACACACACAAACCAACAACAACGTTGAACCACTGCAGAGAAAGACCATATTGCTTTAAAGAAAATAGAAAACCTAGAAAGATTTTTTCACTTCAGAATAACGTTATCAACTTTATTAACAGTATTGACAAGATTAACAACTTTATCTTCCTTCATGGTAGAGAAAAAGAATGATATGATTTGCACATTGAAGGTGACTACTGATTAATATTGAGCCTTCAGATAATATTAATGAAATCAAGAAGAAAGATAGGAAATATACGGAAACATTTCCCAAAACTAACGCAAATTAGACTTTGACAGAAAAAAAAGAAAAAGAAAAAGAAAGAGAAGCGAGGATGGCTCGTGAAATATAGGTGAGCCTTACTATTCACTTTAATCTTACAAGAATCTTTTAAAACATATGGGCCCAACAGGTGAGATGCGGGGATTCCTCCAAGAGATAAGTAAAAGAAAACAGGTCAGCAATACCCACCCCCACATACAAAAATCAACTCCAACTCATTCTCCAAAATACAGCTGCAATGGTTTGAAATGGTGATAAAGGGAAAGGAGAAGAACAGATCTCTGGTCTAACTCTAGTTGGCAAAAGCTACTTCCTATTCTTTACGAGAGCAGGAGGCATTGGAGGTCTGCCCCCAAAGCAACCCTCTTTCTTTTCTCAGAACCTTTAGCATCCCCTTTTTTTCTCAGAAATCAAGAACTTAAGTGGTATTTGAGTTGACTTTTTGATGAGTAGGATAATGTAGGAAATTAAAATATTTAACTTCTTAAGTTGCTCTTGTATGTCCCTTTGAGGACATCCGACAAAATTAAGTTGCTCCTATATTATCAAAACAAGAAGAGTTAAATGATTTGTATGGTAAAGGAAGTCTGTTGGGTCCGTTGGGCCAAATTTCATTATGCTATCGCTATGAAATCCATTAGAAAAGTGGTAGCCAAGAGCATCAAAGATCTAATATCCCCTTCAAGAAAACAAAATTTAAAGTTCACCAAAATTGCTCTTTCAAAATTCCCGGATTTGCATTATATTAAATAAATAAATAAAATTCTTGTACACAGGAGACAAAAGTATCAAACAACACAGGCAAAACCTCTTCTAAAGGCTCAAGTGTTTTAATTCAGCTCTAAACTTTAGCTATAAATTTCCTACCACAATTCCAGATCAAGCAAAACGTTGTTTTACTACCTCTTTAAACTTATAAATCCTACAGCCCTCTGTATGTCTTTGAAAAAATGTATTAGAATGAGATGCTCCAGCTCAACTAACCACATTCCTAGAAACTAAAAATGTAAACACGGGAAAATAAGTTTCTAACATAAATAGTAAAGAGATACACATAAGAGATCCTTGTATACCAAAAAAATAGTAAACATTAAGTTCCCAGGTACATAATAAACATCCCAAGGACATGTTTTCACCCAAAACAGGCATGTTCATTTACAGTCGATGATATAGTATCATCAGAAAACATCTAAAGATTTCTAAACGAAAAAGCATCAATGTATATACCAAGCTATGTCTCACTCTTTAAACATGCAAGTGCACAAGGGAGAAGGGACTAAATAGACTATATCAACATTTACCTCGGCCAAATTTCTTATCTTCAGATTCCATGAATCACTCTTCCTTGGAACAATGTAACATTATAACTGCAATTGTAAAACCCCAAAGAGTAGTGAGATTATCATTCCAAGACAACAAACATAATTTTTCTCTATATTTTCTAATAATGAAAAAAAAGGATCCTTTCATGGATAAAAATGCAATGAGCTTGTTGTTTGTTCAAGAGATTAAAACTAAAAAAGAACAATCTAAACAGAAAAGGCTAAAACCCATGGCTTATATAAAAGGGAAAAGAAGTGAACCAAACTTGATTTTCTTAAGTATGAGTCAAACGAAGAAATAACGCATAAACATGCATAGCTCCATTAGACATACTCATAAAACAAAAATATATAGGAGTTACAACATATATGTTGTGTTATCACTAAATGATTAGTTTAAAGGAGAAAATAAATATAACTAGGACAACATCAGCATAGCTTAGCAGTACTCCTCCCTTGAGTTTAGAGGTTCAAACTCCCATACCCCACATTTGTTTTACTAAAAAAAAAAAAAAAAAGAAAAGTAGATTTAATTATAACTTGGAGGAGTAATAGGGTCACTACAAAATAAAATCTAAGACAAAGAACCCTCCAGTCCAAATCGAACATTTAGTAAGTTTTTTACCAAATCATGCACATCAAATCCTATAAACAAGAAAACCTGAGTCATAAAATCAATCCAAAAACCATCAACTAAGAGAAATACTGGTGAAAATTTTGAAAGAATTGTATCGGAAGACAAAACAGAAATTAGCCCAATCCCTATATTGACCACGCTAAAACCACTCTCATCCAAAAGAAAACAAGAAATCCATCTGAACTCGAACACAAGAATGAAACAAGCGGGAAACACAATTTCAGAAGAACCCCAACCACAACCTCCAAAAACGTCTCCTTCTTCAAATTCAACGAGAACCCAAAAACCCAGGAACCAAAACACAATTCGAAACACCCAATTCAGCTCGAGCTACAAAACACCCAGGAGTGGCAGCAAGAAACCCTAAAGACACCAATCAATCATAGAACTGAAAACCCCGGAATTGGAAGGGGAAAGGGGGGAAAAAAAGAGCAGTTCTTAAAACCAGAAAGAACTGTAAAGCAATCCATTCCACAAAAAGAGAAACGAAAACGAACCTCGGCGGCGAAGGGTAGACGAAAAGCAAAGAGGCGCGGGAAAATGAGAGGAAATTGAAAGAGCGATCGAGGAAAAAGGGGTATTGAGGATCGAATCGAAGAATGAGATGAAATTGAGGGAAAAAGGGGTTGGAGAACGGGGTGTGAGGAGAGTGAAGAAGTAGCTCCGGCGGCCGGGAACGGCGGAGAGAGGAGAGAGAGAGAGAAGGAGAAGAGAGACAATTGAGATCGGGGAAGAGAGGAGAAGAAGAGGAGGCAGTGAATAATACTGCAAATAACCCTTTGCCACATCTACAAATGGACCGTACAGTGGACTTTTAATACATATGGTCAAGGGCTTCCTTTGGAACTTCCCCTTTCCTTTTGTGCAAATGTCAATTTATTTTGAGGTTTTTTTCCTTTTTTTATTTTTTTTCCTCTCTAATTTGAATTTTATTTTTAAAAAAAAATAGTTAAATGAACCCTTATTTGCCCTAAAATTTTATAAAAGTAATAATTTAGTCACTAATTACATTTGGTAATAATTTAATCAATGATTAGTCATTATGCCAAAATAAGCATAGCTCAATTGGCATGGTATTTTTATTATCAACCTCAAAATTATAAATTCGATTAAAAAAAATAATTTAGCCATTATATTTTCAAATTTATAACAATTTAATCTCTAAACTTTAATAATTAAAGATTTAATTTATGTATATTACAATTTGTTAAACTATAAAAACTAAATCATTAAGTAATAATCATGAACACTTAATTTTAAAGAATTGTTATCAACTAAAATTCAGAAACCAAATTATTACTTTCATGAAAGTTCAAGGACCAAATGTGTTTTTTAACCTTTTTGTTATTATTATTTTTTTATGTTTATGTAACAAATGTAGGGTTGAAGATTTGAACCTCCAATTTTAAGGCAATAAGTACAGGTCAATTATTACTTAGTTACACTTATGTTGGTAGGTTAGGATTATTTTTAAGAAAAATTTCAATTTGCACCCTTAAATTTTAGTGGTGGTATCAATTTAAGCCATGAACTAATAGTCGTATCACTTTAAACCATAAACTTTCCTAAGTGTATCAATTAGCACTCTCCCTTATACTTGTTTGAAACATATAATGTGAACCATATAATTGTTTCAAATTAAACTTATATATTGTTATAAGTGAATCAATTTAGACTCCTTTAATGAAATTTGTCCATACATTCAATTCTTACATGCATGTAACCTTCTTCAAATGTTGGATTAATTAATAAAAAAGATTATTAGAATTGATAAATTGACAATTTTCAAATAAAATCTTAATTGAGAGTCTTAGGTAATTCACTTTGTGAAAGTTTATGAGTTTAATTGATAAAAAAGACTATAAGTCTCATGATGTTTATCCAAACAGAATATAATAAAGAGTATAAATTGATACATTTACGAAAATTCAGGATTTAAATTGATACAATTATTAACTCAAGATTTAAATTGATACAAACTCTATAATTTAGGAATGTATATTGGTATTTGTGTTTGTTATTTAGTCCATGTATTTGGAAGGTTATATCTATGTTAATTTAGTCCTCAACGTTTGTGTGTTTTGCAATATAGTATTCAACTTTTAAAAGTATTAATTGCATTCTTAATTGAATGGTGAAAAATCCAAGGAATGTTTTTGAAATTTAAAAAGAAACCAAATAACGTTTAAGGACTTGTAATAATTTCATTTAAGTCAAGATAAACTTAGCTAAATGATAATCCGAAACTTGATAGTTCAACCTTATAATTATAATTTAACTTTTATATTATATATCTTATTTTATATTACTCTTTATAAATAAAAATAAATTGTGACAAGATGATATCATGTAAGGATTTTGTGCCAAAGTGAATATAACTTAGTGGTAATTGACATGTTTTACCTCCCTTCGATCAAGGGTTTAAATCTACTCCTCAATGTTGTATTAAAAAAAATTAAATTGTTTGTCAAGTACCTTCAATCCCGAAATTCAATGGAGAACTATTATTTAATTTAAATATATAAAAATGAAGAATAAATAAGATAAAGTTCATGAAAAGAAATAAAATGCGACAAGATGGTATCATGTAAAATGTTCGATAAAATTATCACGATGTGGATTAGAATAACATAAAATGTTCTAGAAAAAGTCAAAAATAACTTTTATAAGAAAAACACTTGTGATTAGCACTTTCATTTGAGAAGTACTTTTAGGACAGGTTTGAAATTCTTAAACCATTTTTATCATGTTCAAAATCACGCCAAATAATTTTTTATATAATTTTTAAATCAGTTTAATGCTTGATTTTACACTTTTAAACACGAATTTCGTTTAAAGTTTATTTTTAAAATATTTTTGGAATTACAAAAATACTTTTATCATAGTCAAAGGTATTTTCTCTCAAATTATTCAATTCAATAGTTACGTAAAGGAAAGTTTCATAACTAATGTAGTTTGTATTCATAACTAATGTAGTTTGTATTCCTTTTATTAGGTCGCACGAGTTGGGACCGCCTATTTATAAGTATGCTAAGAGCTACAAGTTACCCTAACAACTAAACATAGTAAGATTAGGAGTTCGTTCCTAAGAACAATTAAGGTGTGCAAGTTAACAAATACACTCACAAATATTAAAATAAGATAGTAAATAAATTAAATAATATATATAATTTTAGGAAATAATATATTATATTAATTAACATATTACAATAATGTTGAATATTTTATGATCACATAAGAATGCTTCTGGGGAAAGTTAAAAGCATTTTAACTACTTTACAGGAAATGTAGTAGACTTGTTCAACTTCTTATATTGGTTTCGTTAGCTTAGAGATCGAATCTCATTCTTTCTCACAAATATTTGAACTTTAGCCTCATGCATTTTAATCTTCTTGGATTGACCTATTGGTCGACTTGTTAACCTTCTTGGATTGACTTCATCAGTTTGTCGATCTTTTAAGATTAGCTTACTAATTTATTATCTTTATTAATCAACTTGTTGGTTTGTTGACCTTCTCGAGGAGAATTGAAGTCTTGGAGTCTTATATGTTTCAAGCGTCTTCAAATTCCTCAAAGAGATTTCAACTTTCAAAATATAAAGGAACTTCTAACTTCGAAAAAGTATTCGAGCAATTTTTTTTTTTTTTTTTTTTTTGGAAGACTTCTAAATTCTCTCACTCTCTTCTCTGAATTTTTACTAAATGTTTTAATGTTTGATTTAAGATTGAATGCCCAAAATGAAGGACTTTCTCTAGTTATAGAGTTTTGATGAAACTTGTATAGCTGTTGAAGTTATGATTGGTTAATTTTGGAATTAATTTTTGGGTTTGGACTTATTTGGGCTTAAACCAATCTTTTCCAATGGTTCTTTAGGATAACAAAATAGATTGCTAAATTTAAGTAGCGATTTTGAAAAATAACCACACGACTTTCATTTTCTCAAAGTAGCAAAATGTAAAAAGGAAAGATTTTTAATACATTGTTTTTTAGTATTACCTTTTTAATTGTCAAAAAGTTAAAGTAGTTCATATATTCGTATGTAGTTTATGTCTTCAAACAATTTAACATTTGTTGTTAAGTTGTCAACTTATACGACATAACATGGTTGCTTTTTTTTTTTTTTTTTAATAATATGTGACATCTTAATTGACCTTTTTTATTTTATTTATTTAACGAGTTTTATATTTTAGTTTTTTTCCTTTAAATATAGTTTTCTTGATTTTCAACTTTTCTTTTCACCTTTGAACTTTAGGCATCTTTTTTAATAGCGTATTTTGTATAAATTGAGATGTTAGATGTTCAAATTTTGATAAATGTTACCTTGCTTTTATCAATTTATCTATTTAATTTATCAACTTTTCACTTAAAGTTTGATTTTAAACTTATATTATTGTATGATATTTAAAGTTGAGTCAATAAACTAATCAATAAAAATAAAATTACCATTCATACGATAAGCTTATACATCTCTACTTCAAGAATGGTAGCTTTAGTAAATAATAATAATCGAAATCAATTGGTTTTAAAATTTCATTGAAGTAAAAAATGTTTTAAACCATAATTATAATTGAGAAATTTACAATGCAATCGAGAGATCTATAACTATTGCTATTTTTCTTAGAATATAAAAGTATAATGGCAGAGAAACTACCAATATCTTATAATTAAATTATATTATTTAGATCGATAATCTATTATTACAAGAACCAACAATCATTTTATTGTCATTGTTTGCATGTTTTTTTTTAATTTAATCATAAGATTGTTTTCAACTATAGAAAAATAAACTAAAATATTTACAAATATAGCAAAATTTATTGTCTATTTGCAGTAAACTACAATAGACTACTATTTATGTTTATTTGTTTCATGCTAGACACAGATAATAGTTTATCGCAGTTTATCATAGATAGACTATGATATTTTGTTATTATTTGTTAATATTTTCAACAGTTTTGTCATTTAAAATAATTTCTCTTAAATATATGTAAATGTAGAAATTCTAAACCGAAGATATAATATTTTAATTAGATGATTTGTACCAGATTCAGTCATTTTTTACATATAAATGAAGGGGAAAAACATAAAGCTCCATACTTTTAGCTTTTAATAATTACAAGAAAGATGAGCCTCTTACAATAATTTTTTTTTTTTTTTTTTTTTTTAAATTTTTGCAGTAAGATTCTTAATAAAGGTGTCAAAGAGATAGCCCATATCTTATAAAAAAAATAATAATAAATAAACAACACCACAAATCAAATCGCAAAAGATATATTCAACATTGAATATACCTGCAGATCAACAATTTAAATATATTCAAGCTAATAGATTAACATATTTTATTTTAGCTCATCTTTCAATTGTTGTATTAAACCTTAAAAAAAAAGTATGTATATTAATTATAATTTGATTTTACCAATTTATTTGATAATTTTTAACGTTTAGCGATCAAACAAGAACTTGAAAACATTCTCATACCTTAAAGACATTACAAAGGTTTCAAAATATAATTGGCTCAATCACTATTTCTCTTATATGTTTCTCATCTTGTTTTAGGGAATAATTTTTTCTTTTTTAATATCCGTAAGTATGTTTAGATCAGCTTGATTGTTTGAGCATATCTCAACTATTTTGAAGGGACAATTGCCAAACCTTATAATATTTGATTATTAAGGTAACTTTTAGGATATTTTGTAAATTAAAAAAAAAATTAAAAAAATAAAAAATAAAAAAAACCTTTCAGGATATTAAATCCTATGCAAGTTATACTATCCCTATATCAAAGTCCTCTCAAGTGGAAACTTGAATACATAGTCTTCTATTACAAAATATTAAACCTTCTATTACCAATGATACATCGATTAATAAACAATGCCTTTTCTTTCCCAATCACAAATTACTTTAAAAAAAAAAATCATATTACCAACCAAAAGCTCTATAATCCTATTCTATTCAGCACATTGAATTAATGCTATTTCACTATTTGTGTACACAACATTCACAGACTTTGTTACCTGATGAATATTGCCATCAATGTCATGATTAATACAGCCATAATTGAATGAAATGGGTCAGCACTGGATGCCACACCAGAGAATTTGAATCTCTGAGACTGATCCCTGCATAAAAGAAGAAATAAGAATGGATCTTTGTTTTGTTTTGTATCGGTTTTGGTTTCGGTATCCAAAAACCAAACCATAATTTGAAAAAGAAGAGTAAGGTGTAACTAGAGTAAAGCATGGGGAAGAACTGTATCGAAAATCCATCTACATAGAAGGAAGTGTGGTTGAAAGTACGGTTGTTTCTTTCGACTCATTGCGATAAAAAAGATATACTGAGGATTTTGAAATTCCATCTAACAGATACACTCTCAATCCAATGAGAAACTGATATGAACAAACAGGAAGAGAGTGAGGCTGACGACTTACTTTTGTAAGGAAGAAAGAAGGCCACAATATATGGTATTATCAGGCATAGGCATCTCACTTTTGTCAACCTCTGGATTTACAACACTCACGTAAAGTTCTTGGCCCAAATACCACGAGTCGAGATTTTCGGAACGGAGATTCCATATGCCAGCATTGTCAAGGGACACTAGAACTGCAGTCCACGCTCCAGGAAAGACCTTAAACCACGAAAAAGATGGTACAAGTCTGATCATTCACACTATGAGAATCCATATAGTATAATCTGGCTCAATAACACCATAAACCATCTGACAACAAGGATGGGAAGGAAGCATGATAACTACATATCCCTCCAGCCATGATTCATTCTTTTTCCCTATTTTTTCTACTTCAGTTAGTTTGTTCTCTCTACCATTATGTCTTTATAAAAGCCCCAAGCACATGCTTCAAAGAAATTTGTTAAATTTTTGTTCCAAACCATTTCTGTTTCTTCCCTCTATACAACATATTAGATGGGCTAGTTACCTGTGTTGAGCAGCGGGCAACACCATCCCACTTATTGTAAGTCCCTCGGCTATTTTCAGTCCACACTCCAAAATCCATGCTGCAACATAAACAGGTTTCGATTAAATTTGAAGTCCTAATAATTAGCAAAAAGAAAAGGATATTAAAATTCAATACTCACCCAACAACGAAAAATGCATAGCCATCCAAATGGTAGGTCTGAACATTTTTGTCATCATTTTGAAAAATAATCTCCATAAAACCTTTGAAAGTACCATTAATCAGAGACGTGTCAAGTTTGGGAGGCCTATTCATCATTCGAGTTGGAAAATCGAGTTTGTAGACACCAGGGATGCTAAATTGTTGAGCATGTTTAAGTGGAGTTGAAGGTGTAAAGTATGACAAGCCATTTACGGTCCTTCGCCACTTCCCATTTATAAGCTCTGCAGGTCGGTTCAGTATCACATATACATCTGTGACAGTGATTTGACCATATTTGAAAGATCCCTGTGGGTTTGGACGAGCAGCACCGGCAGAAACATTCCATCTAACCATAAGAAGAATTGCAAATGTGAGACAACCACGTAAAATCGAGCAATAGCATGCATGTGATGAAATAGAATTAAGGTTGATTTAGGAGAAAGCAAAACTCATCCATTGATATGTTTCTTCAGTCTAAAGGAAATGAAAATTGAGTTAAGAACTTGTACACCTACCACTGGAGAGAAATGAACATTGATTGACACCATTTCTAGTCCTAAAGGCAAAAGAACAAAAGACCATATCAATGATGCTTGCATATTTATTTTCTTTTAACAGATCTTTTTTCTTTTCTTTTCTTTTGCTCGTGGTAATGAAATGGGAAAGGTATATTGTTAGCAAAAAGAATATGTAACTAACTACAACCTTATAGATCTTGCTTGATTCATTGAGAAAAATGTGTCCAATTCATTAGGAGGATCAGGAAGAGGACCTGAAGCAGGTCCCTGAGAATTGGAATACTGCAGGATAGCCACTCCGGTAGTTCCAGCCAGAGAAGATGAATTAAGAAATCTAGAACTGGCAACAATGTAGTAATCACTGCTAGCATTTTGGTCCATTGTGACCAAAAATGAGTATGATTGACCCACATGAATATCCATATTTGCATAAGCCTGCTGAACCGTGTATGATCCTTCAGTCTCAACCAAAAGTAAGTTGTGATTTTGTATTCTAAAATTCAAGGTCGTTGAGATTCCAACATTGTGCACTCGGAGGCGATATGTTTTTCCTGGTAAAGATTAATTTCCAAAATTTAGTAATCAATTAATAGACAAGAGAAATGTTAATCATGACAAGGGAAAGCTTGCATATACACAGTTTGTACCACACAAGTACAGATTAAATAAATAATTTAAGACAATCTTTTGGAGCTAGAACAAAGTGTCTAATCCTATGTTGCAGAACAGCTAATGAGATATCGTAGAGGAAAGCATAAGAGAATATCTAGTTTGCTTTCTTTAACTTTAAGGCCATAAGATTAAGATTTTCAAGGAATAAAACAAAACTTCCCTCCTAAGACTACATCATGTCAATTTCAAGATCTACCAAGAATGGGTAATGACCTTTCAGTGAACTAACACAATATCAAAGTGGTAAATAATTAGTTTATAATTCTTATCAACCTAGAATCAGAGACGAAAGAATACCCTAACATGGCTTCATGAGCTATCCATGCAATGATACAACTACATTAGGATTCAAGGGGCAGGGATTTTCCCAAGATAAAATAAGTTGAATAGCTTTGTAGATTTGTAAGCCATTTTTGGCATCAAGATAAAACGGCTTCTATTGGTATTACCGAGAGTAAAGGTGTAAGTGTTGGGGCTCATTACTGGGAAGCTGAAGATTTCCACTAAAAAGTTCATTTAAATGTTCTAGGTCAGTATTAAGACTAGGAAGACTTACTAGAAGCACCCACCACATCCACAATTGTTAGATGCAGAGGGGGGGAACTTCTAATTTTCTCTCTTCAGTGTCTCTCAAGCTCGTAGGAGTGACAATCATATTGAAATTTTTCTTGACTATGAGTATTACTAGTTAATTTCCAACACGTGTATTAAATTAAAGTACATTTACCCCTTCAAAGCATTGTTCCTTTTTTTTTTTTTTTTTTTTTTTTTTTTTTTGAATAAGAAACAAGGGTATATATTCATCAGGAGAACCATAAGAATAACCTAAGGGCAGGGGGTCGAGGGAATCCCCTCCCGCAAAACTAAACAAGATGAGCATTGTCAATTTTAAAATAAAACCTTAGAGTTCCAATTTTGGAAATGGAGTTCTTGCTCCTTAGATGAATGATTTCATACGGTCTAAACTTTCCATTGTAGTAAAGGCACATTTAACAAGTCATTGAAAAACCATCTCTCATTGCATCCCCCAATAGTTTTACTAAATTTTCAGAGGGAAATGGGGCTCGCTACTAGCATTCCCTTCTTGGAAGATTCTAGATTGATAATGGAGTCTCCAAGTTGTTCCCCCACATCTTTAATCCGTACTATGAAAAAGGGCGTGTGTGAACTCTGTTTAATTCCTAATGACAATTTTTGTACTGATTTTAATTTTTGAAGACCACTTTGAGATTTCATGGTTCAAGATTTGGCTAATCTTCTTTTTGGTTGTTACGAGAGGTTTGCCTTTCCTCAACATCCAATGAGTAGGTATTATTTTTGCCCATTTGGTGTCTCAGCCAGATTTGCTAGCCTCCCATTCATTCACTTTGGTCCAGAAGGCCAAAATCTTGAAGAGGATCAGGTTTTTTGCTTGGTTGGCTTCGTAGGAGAGGTTAAATACCATAAACTTCATCCGGAGCTCAACTGTAGTTTTATATCCCCCCAGGACCCCAGTGGCATGTAATGAGTAAGAGCTCTGAGAAAGATCTTGATCATACACTTTCGGAGTCTGCTAAAAACTTTAAAGTGGAGGCCTGAACACACCTGAAGGAAAGTTGGTTCCTTCAACAGGTCAGGATGTAATAAAAGAGGTGCTCGCAAACCTCCCTTCGTATAGTAGAAGTCAGATTTGGCAAGAAGTTTTATTTGCTATTTTGTAAAACACAAAGCTTGAGAAATGTTGGAGAACCTTTAAAGACAGGAACATGTTGAGTTAGAACATGGCACATTTCAAGCCTTGCTCTCAGTTTTCTCATTTGGAGTATTTTGCAATCATCCTCTTCTTTCCTCAACAAACAAAGCAATTATTCATATTTTGCTTTACAGTTTTATTTTAATCTTTTTATTTTTCCTTTTTTAGGTTTGCTCCTTTGTCTGCGTCATGCGCCATTCTTTGTTAGATCCTTCCTTCTACATTCATTTTCCTTAACGAGAGCAAGTTTTTTATTTAAAAAAATAATAATAGGGATATCCTTTTAATACAGAAAAGTCATGAATTCAATCACATATCAACATAAAAATCCATTATAAAAATGGAACTTACCAGGTTCAACATTTATTGTATGAAAAGGAATGCCATCAGAAACAAGAGCATTATCAAAGCGAAAAGGACCCTCTCCATTGATGAGGATACCATCAGGAACACCAAGGTTTATCCCATTCTTAACATTCTTCCTTAATTCCTACGTTTTGCATTATCACCATCAAACATGAAATCAAGACAGGGAAAACCAAGTCAGGTTCAAAGTCACTAATCACCAATTCACCATCAGCAAAAGCAAGAACCCAATCAGGCTTGACAGTTGACACTGACCTTATGACTCTTAATATACCAATCACTAATGAAGATTGTGATATCTCCATCTGGCACCGGGAAGGGCAATGGTATAACGTCTCTGTTATTTATGGTGATTCCTCCATATCCACCAGCAGCTCTCTGGAAATTCAAGGAAGGGAAGTAAAAGAAACTCCCTATTTGATCTTTGACCTGAAACTGATACGTCCAGTTCCACCCAGCAGGGATTGGACAATTAGTCCCGGAAACACCATCTTGCCAAGAGTTTTTTCTGTGTTGTATACCATTCCTGAATTAAAAATAACGACAAAGTCAATACTTCAAGAACTTGCTACAGCTTTTTTTATTTGAACTCCAAATTTTTATTTATTTAGAAAGTTACAATGATGTCTCTAAGTTTTGAATGGTAACTTTATGTATTCTTTACCATTCACATTGCTATATAATCTGACATGCTTGTCCAACAAACATTTAAATGATCGAATGATTTGGCACTATCTCTTTTCGAGCAAGATATCGAATTTATTTTATAGTTCATGCCACACTATTTTATCCAATTGTCTGCTTCTTTTTACAATTTGTGTACCACATCATGCTGAATTGCCAAGATTTGTCTAATAGGTATAGTATACCATTATTAAATTAATGGAATATAGAATCGCAGTTCAAACTTAAAGACATAATTAAAAAGATTTTAAGCGTCAGAACTAAAAATGTGAAACTAACAAAGTTAAGGTACTAAATTTTGTAACTTAAAAGATACGTTTTCTCAATATCTCTAGTGAATGTGGTTCATACCATGTCAGAAGCAAAGGCTCATCAAGGTCATTTTTAACATTGACAACAACATTCCAGTTAGTAGTTACATTGAGCACAGGTCCAGGAAACTGTTCGTTAATCCCAATGACCTGTGAATAAAATTACATAAAATATGAAGTCAGTAAGGAGACAAAAACATCTCGGAATTTGCAGTTCTAGTCAACGAGACCATATTAAAAGAAAGTTGAAGCTAAAACAGAATCTGAATTTTCTCCCTCTGTCAATCAAGAAAACTCCACAGTAATGAGTTAGATACCAACAAAACCTCCACACATTTTCATGACGATCATGAATTCTTATGACTTTGGTTTTGAGTTCATCCAAATGCTACTTTGATTTTGAGTTCATCCAAATGCTCATAGGTGTCATTACTCATATACCCATTATATTCGTCCTTCTTAGCCAATATTAGAACAGTAGAAACACACAATTGCCACTATTAGGGAATATTAGAACTCTTTAATCCATGTTATAAGAACTTTTAAATTATTACCCAGTCCCTATTCTTTGGACTAAATTTCTATTTGGTCCCCATAATTTAAAAGTTTAATTAAATCACAACCTTGCTTAAGCAATTTGTTCTATAGATTGTACAACTGCGTCCTTGAGATCTAAAGTTCTAATTAAACCACTATAGTTTAGACTTAGTTTTAATTTCGTCCTAGTAGTTAGATTAATCTTACAAATTGGGGTTTTTCCCATTTTAAAAGGCAAAAATGAAAACCAACCCAATTTTTAGAAATAATGTTTTTGGCATTTTGCTTACGTCATATCATGTGAAATTACCAAAATGGAACAATGTGCATGCAAGTTGGGGTCTCTCGCTACTCTCGCTCCTTAGAGTTTAGGTTTTCCCACTCCTCACTCTCTCTATTTTCTCTTGAAAGTCATTCTCGCTCTCGCTCTTTGTTCTTTGGTCTCGCTCTTGGCTCTTGGCTCTCACTCTTTTTATCAAAAGAAAGCAAATAACAAGAGTTGCAAGATTGAAAGCGAGAGAGCAAAGAGCAAAGAGCAAGAGTCAAAAGTTAAGAGCCCAACACGTATGCACAATAAGATCATTTCGGTAATTTCCATCGATGATGGTGCAAACAAAATGTCAGAAAACTTACATTTTAAAAAGTGAGGCAAATTCCATTTTGGGCCTCAATTTTGGGTCAACAGTACAATTATCTCTACAAATCGTCTAGGAACCATCTTTCCTCCACCTATTTACTTTCATTTTTTTTAACTCGGTTCTGAGCTATAGTATAGTAAACCAACCCAGTTAGCCAAATACACAATATCAATCCATCACACGTAAATTAAAAAATACATATGTCAAAATAGTAACAGCAAATTGAAACTACATTAAAGTATCAGAATAATCAGTACTAAGACAAATGCCTGGAAAACCCATAGTTCCTGGAGCAATCTGAAATTTGCAGAAGAAGCAAAAGAAGAATAAGAATGAAGAGAAGAAACCTTCTGTTTAACTCCAAGTGGAGAAGCAGAGATGTAGGAGACAGTCCAATCGAAGAAGACGTAGGGGTCACCTGCGAGAACCATTCTTTTGAGGCATAACAAAAGAAAAGCAGAGAAGGGAAGTAAAAGGTGGAAGAAGCGAAGCCATGGCATGGGGATCGAGCTGGTTTGGAAGATGGGAAGAAAGCTAAAGGGTGATTATCCAATGGGGAATGGAGAAGAAGACGAAGAACTGACAAATACAGAGAGAGTGAACCATTTTCACATGGGGATTTGAGAAATGAGGAAAGGCAGTGAGTTGGGATGCCGACAGAGTTGCCAATTGGTTCATGGGTCCCAAAAGAGTTGAAAAAGTTATCCCATTGGAATCATTTGGATTAACGATCGGATCTTCGTTAGATAAAAAAAGTAAGACCTATTGATATTAACGTAGGATCTACAAATATTTATAAAGTCAAATTTATAATAGGAACGCGTGGAGTATAATACTATGGAAGTACTATAAATTTTTTCTATTCCTACAAAAACTGTGTAACTTTTAAAAAATTGTGAAGTAGATTCAATCCATTCAAAATATAGGATCCTCAACAATGAAGATTTGAAACTCCAATTTCAAGAGAACATATCAATAACTGTCGAAAACAAAATATATCTTTACACTAAACTAAGTTTCTCACTTTTGAGAAAGATTATTTGACAAGTTCGACACTATGTGCTTTAACAGCATTTGAACCTTAGTTCAAATTTTTGTATCCTCTAAAAGTCTTTTAATACTAATTCGAGAGACTTTTGTAGAGTAGAGGTTCTCATACATCTAATAATGTAAAACTATCAATCATGTTGTTGTGGCCTCCTCGAATAGTTTATCCACTTTGAAGGACTACTTTGTTATAAACGGTAAATAATATAAATTGAATTGTTAATAAATTTTAATGCAAATGCAATTTTGTCATTGAATAACGACTACATACTAACTAACAAGACAAATGCATGATTGCTAACCTTAATATGAACCATTCACATTTTTTTTCGATCTTTGTTGCTTTCCCATTGTTTCCTTGCATTTTCAATAAAACCTTATAAAAGCATTTTAACAATATTTTTGGTGATATAGTAGATGGTATTCAAATTGAACCATTTCTTTTCTATACATGTCAATTGAAACAATAGTGTTCTTTACCCATGAAAAAAAAAAAAATCAAATGTGTTTTTTTAATCTCTAAAATTAAAAAGAAAAAAAAAACTTTCAACATAACATATGTAACTATTTTAGTCATGTTTTTTTATATATATTTAGTAATAGATTTAAAAATTGAATTCTAATTTAAACAATTATTTGAAATGTGTTTGATATTATATATATTTGTAAATCATATTACTAGTTGTAGTATCTACTAATATTTACTAGACAATAAACTATTATGAATATTATTTATGTTAAGAAATTATATTATTATATAATTTATAATACATTACATTATTGATTGTTTTTAAATTTTGGAAAATGAACCAAAATACTTATAAATAATAACAAAATATCATAGTCTATTTGCGATAAATTGCGATAGTCTATCATATATGTCTGTCATAAATATTTTCAGCAATTTTGTCATTTAAAATAATTTTCCTTACATTTTATACATATTATATTTTTTTAAAAAAAATGAATTGAGTTTATAACCTGACATATTATATTTCTAAATGTTTTTATTTTATTTAATAATTTTGCATTTGAAAGTTTTAAATTCAAAATCTGGATGCAATTAAAACACAAAAATGTTGTTTTCTACTGTTTTGATCACATAATTCAAAAACAGTTTTCAAAAAGAGAATCTGAATTGTCTACCAAACACATATTTGTTTAACTTAGCAAATCTAAAAATATAAAACATAATCTGAAATCTCTACCAAACACGCCCTTAATTATCACATTTATTTGAAGTCGAAGGTTCAAATTTCCTTAGTACAGTAAAAAATATATATATATTTAAAAATAATAATAATAAGGATGGGGATCAACAAATACAAATTTTATCTCCTAAATCAATGCACAAGATCTAATATCTATAAATCTTCTAAAATTCACCAATTTCAACAAAAATTCACTTCTAACACAATTTTATATGACACCCTATTTATAATTCATTAAACATAAAATATATATATACACACACATTGTCTTAATTTTGGCTTTCAAAAATTCTTTAGACAAATACCTAATAAAAGTTAAAAGTTAAAAGTCACAATCTATCATTCTAAATCTAAAATTTATTCAATAAATAAATAAAAGCTATCTAAAGCTACTAAATTCAAATATAAACATTGCACATTAAAAAAAAAAAAAGTAAATAAATAATTCAAACTACTCCAATCAATTCAATTTAAATATTTTATTCATATAAATAAAAAGGAATAATAATAGAATTGAGTTTATTAAAAGAGAAAAAAGAAAAAAAAAAAGTTATATTCTCTGTTGATGAAGTGTGCAGTGTGAAAAGGCCAATCTTTGATTCTTTTATTGAAAGAAAAGAAGGCAAAAGTGGAGCACTTTGATTCAAATGGATGACAAATCATTGAAGCACTCATGTTAAAGTTGTATAATTGAACCTTTTGGTTGGACAAAATCAAATATACAAACTCTGCTTTACTAATGTTATCTTTTCTTCATTTGAACTTTATTTTAATATTTATACTCTCATTTTAATCATTTCTATTAAAATCAATAGTTCCATCTTATTATAATTTAATGTATAAAGTAGCATTTCAAAAGTCAATAGTTCGATTCCTCATCTATACAATATTAAATTCAAAATATGTAAAGGAAATCTTTACATATCTTTTTTTTTTTTTTTAAAAATGATCTTGTTGGTCTCGGTTTTTTGGGTACAATTTCATTACGACAATAAAATAAATATTTTTCTGAAATAATATTGGCATAGGTTTGTACTAAAAGATTTTGTGTCATAATTTTATTTTGTTTTTTAAAAATATAACTACAAGGGTTACTTTTTTAACATATAAGACCGAATGGATATCTTAAAAATGTAGAGACTAAAATGAAAAAAAAATAATAAAAGTTTTATTTAAAAAAAAAAAAACTTACTGAACAAAAATTAAAAATAAATCACCAAAATATGGTTATACTAAAGAAAATGAAGAGAGTAATTAAACTTGCATAAATAAGAACAAATATTTTGATATTGAAAATTTAAAATGTTTATGTTAGACTAAAAAGATGATTATCTTAATCACTATCATTATATTGCCATTAATTATTTAACAAATGGATGATATAGATTTTCTTATTTTTATGATGGATTATCATTATTATTATTATTATTTTGATAACCTGTATGCAAAAAGATGAAATTTAAACTTAAAAAAAAAAAAAGAGTAGGTTTAGAAAATGACATAAATATTAAGAACAAAAGCATATGTTTAGCCAAATTCAAATAAGAAACAAGTAATTTTCCTTTAATAGAAACAATTGTGAATAGATTATTTACTTATAATGATAAACTATTATCTATTGGTTGAAATGTGACTGCATTGTTTATTTCATTATCATTATGGCAAATGACAAATCCATCCCTAAAATATGGTATTAATTACAATTATATCCTTAAACTTTCAATTCTATAAATTGAACCCTTCAAACATATGTAAGTATTAAAATAGAGTCAAATTAGACTTTCAAACTTATATAATTGTATAAGTATAAGGGTTCATTTTTATCATTTGTGGGTCTAATTTCTACAATTATTGTAAATTTGGGGTCTAATTTTAATACTTATAAAGGTTTAAGGATCCAATTTTCAGGTATAATTAGATTATTGAAAAAAAGGAAAAAAAAAATCAACTTTTTTTTCACTTTTGAAACTGTGTGTGGGCTAAGACATTGGTTTGAAGCAACAGGGCCCATTAATAGTGCCCCAAAACTGTTGACCATGCAAGCCCACCCTATCATCCCAAAATTGAGAAGCAAACATCTACTAGTAATGAGTTCAATAACAAAAATAGCTTTTGAAATATTCAAATTTACTTAATCTTTTTAAGGTTAGAAGTATCATTTTGATCCTGTATTTTGAGACTTATTTAATTTTAGTCATTTTATTTTCAATAATTTTAAATTAATTCTTCTACTATTGGTTTATAATTAATACTAAAAAAATATTTTATTATCTATTATCATGTTGACTATAAATTTAGAAACATATACATATATTGTATTTTCTTACCTAAGAACAACTATTATTATCTAACCAATTTTTGTGAAAATTTATTTTTTAAAAAATACATAGACTATAATTTCAAAACACAGGGACAAAAGATGGTGTTTTAACCTTTTATTATTATTATTATTTTATATTCAAGTATCTAGAAGGTCGTTGATTGGAAATTACTTTTAAAGCACTTTATAGTATTTTCGGTATTTGTGTGTTCACTTTTAGATGTAGTGCAAACAAACACAATTTTTTTTTTTTTTAACTAAAACTATTTTTATAAAAAGTGGATTAAGAATTTTTTTTTTTTTTTTATAATGTGTTTAAATTAGAAGGTGTATCAAAATCCGCTTTAGTACATAAATAGGAGATTATTGTATCTATGTAGTTCTTTAATTTAATTTTGTTTAATTTATATTCTTAATTTTTAAAATTTTAAATATAATAAAATTTTGTTGAACACAATTATTCAAATATTTACTCGACAATCTAATTAGTGTGATGATTTGATACAAATCTAGCATATAATAATAATAATAATAATAATAATAATAATAATAATAATAATAATAAGCTCTTTGTTTATTTTTTTAATATATTATAGAAAATAAATCTATACTATATATAAGGTTAGGTATAATAATCCTTATATACCTATTTTACCCTTACATTTTTAATAAATGTCTATTTTATCTTTTTGTTAATGAGACAAGATTATTGGAATGTATGTGTCCTTTAAGCTATTTGTGATTCGTTGATAGGATATGCGATTGTTTGAGTGTAGGCGTCTTTTAATGGTACAATATCTACTAATGAGACGTGTTTGTTTGGGTAAATGTAGTTGCATATCAAAATATTGCATTAATTTGTACATGACATTCATTTTCAAGTGTTTAATTTAAAAAATAAGTCATTTTGGAAAGAATCATAGTATTTGACAACAACTCAAAATAACTTTTCACATGTGTTTTAATAAGATTTTAGCAAAAGATTTATGATAACAAAAACTAAATTTAAATGATATTTGTTTATTACATTTATAAAAATTTATATAAAATTAAATACCATTTTAAGATTTTAAATTAAAACTTTAACCTTTCACGTGGGTAGCACGTATTTTTTTTGCTAATAAATTTCAAGTTATGTATTTTTATTAGACCTTAGTTTCACTAATTCTTGCTTTTGGTCTTTTAATTTCAAACATTATCAACTTAATCTCTCAATTAGTTACTTAGACTATATTCTCTCATTTATCCATGTCATACCTTTGAAATTTAATCATGACGAAATTTTCGTAATATTTCAAAGTGATCTTTTATTACAACGGTTTCTTTGTTAAATTTTAGGTAATATCTAACTAGTCTATGCATTTTTTAAGTACAATAGAGAGTGAGAGATTTGAACCACAGATCTCTTGGTCGTTAGCACGTACTTATGTCAGTTGAGCTAAGATGATTTTAGTTTGATTAGTCTATACTAGTATGTATGTTTTACTTTTCTCTCACTAATTTTTCTCTCACTCTTGGTTCAAATGGTTTAAAATAGTCAAGGTCAAATTAGTGCACTTTCTTTCTAAATTTAATTTATTATCACACTTTAAACTATTTTAACTTATCTTGTACCTACAAACTTTGTGAAGAAAGTGATCAAGTTTTATTGATGACTAACAAACTTATCTTACCTTGTACTCATAAATTTGTTACATTGGTGATTCCTCAAAGCCTATTTTAGGGAAGAAAATAAGAGAATTTTGTTACAATATACACTATTTACAAGCAAAAAAAAGAGGTTTTAATAATTAATAGGATGAAGGGACCACTAGAAAAGACATTATTTTAAAAGTGGTTCCAATAAAATAAAATAAAAAAATAAGGGCTCCACAAGATTTCCAAAAAAAGGGGCCCCACAATGCTTAATTCTTGGGGCTTTTTTAGGGTTGACATCAACTCTCTTTGCTTCTTCACCAATCTTTGAGGTACTTAGTGGGGACTAAGTGTGTAGTACAAATCAAGGTTACCAACTCTTTCTTTTTGTCTCTTAAACTCTATACAACTTTGATGAAGGTTGCTCAAATTAGCAAATATGACTAACAAGATAAGATATGATGAATCCAATTTAAGTGTTACAATTTGTTGGATTGAGTTATAATTAATTTTATCATAGAGTAAGATCCACTCGGATAAATTGAAAATTTTATCGGTCAGGTTGCGTCATAAAATTTTTACAAAATCAAAACTCAATGGTTGATCAAAAGACAACTCTTTTTACTAAAAATTAAATTTTTATATAGATATTGAATGTTTTTTACTCACGTCTTCTTTATAAATTTTGAATTAAGTTTAAATATATTACAACAACCCAACTTCAAATATTTTATATATCTTTTAATTTATAAATTTTTTATTAGATGTATATTTTTTCAATCATTCAACATATAGAAAAATACATATATATAATGATTGAGTAAAGATTGAGAAAATTATTTTAAATGAAAAAACTGCTTAAAATATTTAAAATATTTATAAATAATAGTAAAATATTACCGTCGCTAAACTGCGATAGACTACTATCTATGTATATCATGATAGAGATAGACACAAATAGTAGTTTATCTCGGTTTATCTCATATAGACAACAAAATTTTATTATATTTATAAATATTTTAATTTATTTTTTTATATTTAAAAACAACTCTATAAAAATTGAGATACTTATTCAAATTTTATGCCATTTTTTTAAAATAAGAAACTTAACTGCAGAAATGTATTTTTTTTTTCCTCTAAATTTTAAATTAAACAAATTTTAAAATATAAATTATTTTTGGTGATAACATAAGTAATTTTTGTAGAAATTATTGGGCTGACATAACTGCTAAAGAAATCTGAATTGGATAAAGAATCTCTAGAGATGCTCACCAAATTAGGAATGTCAAAAAAAAAAACAAAAAAAAAAAAACTCATAACTCGACAACTCAATTCAACCTAACTGAACGATCTGAGTTCAGCTATCAACTCATGTAAATTGGGTTGAGATCAATTAAATAAAAATTTTATGATCGGAACCAACCTGAATTTATTATTAAATTTAAGAGAAACATACTTTTTTTTTTTTTTTTCTTAAGTTTAGTTTCCATTTGGTACTTAAGTTTTAAAATGTTACATTTTAAGTTTTCAAGTTTTGTGTTTGATTTCAATTTAGTTATTAGGTCCCCTTGAAGTTGAGTTTTGGTCCCTCAGAGTTAAGTTTTATGTTTTAACGTCAATTTTTTTTACTAAATACTCAATTTAAGTATTTAGTGTTAATGTCTATTAATTAACTTAAAAGAATTATTATAATGCTCCAGATTTGAGAGGAAGACATGAATGAACTGAAATAACATCCGAATGAGAGAGATAATGGAGATATAAAAGCATGGTTAACAAAGACTTTAAAAAAATTGAAGATTACTATCTATACCAACAATGTGTACTTTCCTTTTTGGTGGCTCAATTATATATCTATGTCCTAGGCTAACAAAATTGAGGGGGAAGAGGATTAAACTTATGAAGAAAAATGTCACATGTCATAATTTCATTGGATTGTGTGAGAATCTTTCTCTCTCTTTTTTTTTTTTTTTTTCTTTTTCATCTTTTTTTCAATAATCTTCCACTTATAAGATTTTGGTTGGTCCATGTTTGCCACATTATTGACCACATAAAATTTTGTTTCCAATCTTCTTTTACTTGTATCCTTTTCGCTTAAACCCTGATTGAAATGATTCAAGATTTATTAGAATCGTCAACTTTCAAGCTCTACAAGATAAGCAATTTGAAACACTAAATATTATTAGTATAACAACTTGAATTTGTTATCATCAAAATATTTGGTTTGATTGAAATCTTGGAATTAACAATTATGAGTAGTGTTAAAATGTTGATGTTGACACGATGTCGATTGAAATATTAATTATATGTTGATGTCGATGGATATTTTTAGGAAAAATATATATAAAGAAGAAATTCAATTTTTTATTTTATTTTATTTAGTAGATTAACATTATATGTTTTTTTTAAACAAGCTGAAATGTTGATTATTTATGTTATATTCATTGTTTTTTTTTTTTTTTTTTGTTTAATGTTTCATATAGATTTTGTTTACGACATAATAAAAATGTAGATGCACCTTTCATGTTGATGTCAAACATATGAAAATGTAAAAATATCGATAGGTTGATAGAAATTTAATATCATGAAAATAGAAGAATTATTCAATGGCTAATCTCGATTTTGGTCGGCGGGTGAAGTCATTAGAAACATTGGAAGGAGGGAGAGAGATGGGTTGAGAACTAAGTTAGTAGGTCAAATATTGAGTTAATAATTTCTATCAACTCAACTCAAATTTGTGGGTTACACACCCCTAAAAGTTGCATAAAAAAATGACACGTTTTACACACAAATTGGAGGCTTAGGATGGACATGTGCATAAGATCCCTTTCATTTCCCACCAAATAAATAATGGTATGTCATTTTCTACTAGTCAATTAATATTCAACTTTAATTTAGGGATCATTTAAAATTATTTTTCTAACTTTGGAAGTTAAAGTTGAAATTAGAGACCAAATATACCCCTTTTTATTTTAAATAATTAAAATTTATTTTTATTTTTTATTTTTACAAACTTTACATATTACAATACCATGAATATGGAAGAATTATTCAATGGTTAATTTCAATTTTGGTGGATGGGTAGAGTAATTGAAAATATTGGAAGAGAAAAACACTAAGTTGAGTTATAATTTTTACTAATTTAACAACTAAGTTGGTAGGCAAAACATTAAGTTATTAATTTTTATAAACTAGTGAGTTTAAAAAAACAGAAAAGTTAAAAGAAGAAAAGAACACGTTGTGAGCATTAATTGGAGGCTTCGAATGACCATGTGCATAAGGTCCTCTTTTGTTAGAACTGTCTCGCACCAATCACTTTCTTTTTTCTATCTTTTTCCCCACTTTTTTTTTTTTTTTTTTTTTTTTTTTTTTTTTTTTTTTTTTTTTTTTTTTATGAACTCTTAGCGTCAAAGCTTCGAAGGATTTTATTTTCTTTCTAAAAAACAATTTACAAAAAGTGTGTTAACTTTTGTAATATTTCAAATAAAAAAAATTATATATTTATAATTTCCATATTTTATTAATTTATTTTGCAAAAATATCAATATATCTCTTTAAGTTTGGTAGGTTGTATTAATTAAAACTTGAACTTTCACATGATATTTTCAAACAAAATTCGAAGAAGTAAATTGATATACTTAAAAAATTTAGGATTTAAATTCAACCAATATTAGTTCAAGATTTTATTTGATAATTAAATAAAATAAGAACTAAGTGAAAATTTTATTATATGGATGAAATTAAAAATTCATTAAAATGGTCGAACACATTAATATATGAAAAGGTAATTTGGCCAAAGTGAATATAGTTCAACTAACATACGTGATGTTTTAACGATCAAGAGTCATATAGTTTGAATCTTCCTATTCCTATTGTAGTAGAAAAAGGAAAAAAAAATGCGATTTGTGAATTAAGAGACAACCATTCAAAAATCTTATGATAATAGTCACCTATTTGAGATAGAAATACGAGATTTTTTTTCTTCTTATAATGAGTATATTAAAATTTATAGGGACTATATTTTATTATAGGATACCAAACGATCATGTGAAATTAGTCTCTATGGTTTGATTGAACCGTCATAAATAGTCTCTAAAGTAGGGATCAAATTCTAACATTTTTAAAACATAGAGACTAAATTTTAATTTTCAAAAAATTATAGAGATCAAAATTTAACTTTTAACACTATAGAAACTAAATTGCAACTTTTACTAGACTAGGGGGCAGTCATTTAACCATGATATTTTAATTTTTAACATAACAATAATGATAAATGATAATAGCTGGGTGAAGAAATAAATAAGCTCACACAAAAATGGCGCTGAGACACGTTGGGTATAAAAACAAACCAAAGGCGTCACTAATTCCTTGCAATCGCAGACCAATCAAAACTCACTTTGAAGTTCCAGCTCCGAATTCGACGGCCATGGCGAAGACAAGGACTTCATCAGGTCTTCCCTTTCTCTCAGCCATTTTAATCGCTCTCTTCTTTTTCTTCCTATCAGTCAATTCCGCTCCAATTTCGGAGCTCCCTGGTTTCTCCGGTTCTCTCCCTTCCAAGCACTACTCCGGGTGCGGATTTTCGATTTTCAGTTATTTTCATGATTTGATTTTGTTTCTGGAGATTTTTTGTTTCGGATTTCAATGTTATCGGTATTGATTTTCAAGGTATGTGAGAGTCGACGAGAAGCATGGGAGAAATCTGTTCTATTACTTCGTTGAATCGGAGAGGAATCCGATTGAAGATCCGGTGGTTCTTTGGCTTAATGGCGGCCCTGGATGCTCCAGTTTCGATGGCTTCGTTTATGAACATGGTAGGCCTCTTCTTCTTCATCTCCTTTTTGAATAAGCTTCTATTTCTTCGAACTTTTCCCCCCTTTGTTTCTGGTGAAGTTCAATGGATTTGAAACTGAGATTGTGAAACGAATACGAACTGCTTGCTGTTTCTTTTTGAAGTTATTTAACATTTTAATTGTTCACGTTTTGGAATTTGAGGCGAAATATACCTGATATTCCTTATTTTCATTCATCTTTTAAAATTCTTGATAATATTCTTGATTTATTAGAAAATTTTCACTTTGGTATTATTGTTCTTTTTGGTACCGTAATTGAACTTGTGGACACAAGGAATGAGCTTTTTGTTTGAAATATCCTTTTAGCTTTTCAACAAAAGAAAAAGAAGCCAAAAGTGCTTTAATTGGCATGGTCTTAAAAAACATTTTAGTGTCTATTCATATAATTTTAATAAATCTTAAGTTTGATCTCTATTGGTAGTTTATTATTATTTTCTTAAAATAATTAATTTTTTATTTATAATATTCTTGATTTATTAAAAGTTTGTAATAATTAAATATTATTGTTTTTTAGTACCCTATTTGAACAAATAAGAAATGAATTCTTGTTTGAAATCTCCTTTCCTGACTTTTTGATAAAAGAAAAAGAGAGAGAGAGAAATGCCCATTTGTCCAAATATGTCAATAAAATAAGGTTTAAATAATATTTTAATTATATACTCGAAGACTTGTTTGATTTTAATTTTATGCTTTCAAATGGTCAATTTTATCACTGTAATTTTAATAAATCTTAACTTGGTCCCTATTGCTAGTTTATTATTTATTTTTTAAAAAAATTATTATTTTTTATTATTTATTAGATAGTAAATTTTAGAAACATATCAACATACTATATTTTCTTTGCACAAATATTTTTTAGCGATACATGTGATAGACTTTTATTACTAGGCAATCAACTGCGATAAACTTTATAAGACTTTTTAAGACTAAATTTAAGATTTATTGAAAGTACATGAACTTAAACATTTGAAAATATATCTATATTATATTAAAAGGAGCAATAAGGAAAAAATTTGCCTTCCCCTTTTTGCCCCTACATTTTTAATAAATGACTACTTTGCCCTTCCATCTTTAGGGCACTACTCTTTATTTAGTGTTTGTTGAGCGATATTAGGAGAATAGAGTTGTAACCTCATGTCGACACGACACGACTCATGGTTATGTATAAAACGTGAGTATTTGAGTTTAGATGTCCATTGATACTCTTTGACCTTTGGAACATGACTCCTCGAGTCGTCTATTGATTGTTTGTGTGTAGGTCGTTATACATCGAACATATGTATTCATTCATGTATGGATGTGATCCATCTAAAAGGCGACTTATCAAGTTTAGGTGTTCGTTGAGAGACGTTAGAACAATGGAGGTGGTCCTTCATATTTTTACTTTACAATTAATCAACATGATTTATAATTAATAAATATAAATGAATTTTCAACATTTACACTAATCTTTAAAAAATAAAGAATAAAATAAAATAATAAACTATTAAATTCCTAAACATGTGCATTGCACACATGAGTCATTATTAGTTTACTAAAATTGAACAAGTCCCTGAAGTACATGTACCAAAATGATTTTTTTTAGTACAATGGGTTGGGGGATCGAATCATAACCTTGTGGTCGCTCACACATAATTTATGTTAGTTGAATTGTGTAAGCTTTGACACTAAAGTGGTATTTGAACCATAAAACAAACAGATTTTAATAAATTTTTTAGAAGGGCCTAAATGTCATTTTTAGTACATTAAAGGTAAAATTTAAAATTTAAAAAATATTATACTAAAAATACTCTTAAGGATTAATAAATAAAATAAAATAAACTATATTTCAAATATTATTATTGTTAAGATAATTTTTTGTAAATGGCAAAACGGTTGAAAATATTTACAAATATAGCAAAATGTCACTGTATATCAATGATAGACACTTATAGACATCTATCAGAGTCTATCATGGATAGACAATAATAGATGAAACATTTTGTTTGTAAATAATTTGACTCATTTTACTATATTTGACCTTGTTATTATTATTTTTGTCATAAATTTGCAAATACAGTGTTAGGAAGCAAGGTAGTATAGCAACCTTTGTCCCACATCTGTTAGAATGGGATAATCAATGTGATACTTAAAGTGGCTAAGCTCTTCTAAGTTCCACTTTAATAGCTAGCTTTTGGGTGTGGTTTGAATCTCTTTGTTTCTATAAAGAAGAAAAAATATATATTAAAAAATATCTTTTTCTTAAAGGGGAAAAATTTGTCACATATAACTGCATATGCAGCTAAGAATTTCTTTTTTCTTTTTTTTTTTTTTTTTTTTTTTCTTTTTCCAATTGTATGGGCATTTTAAGCAACCGTTTCATTGTTTGTCTTGTGAAGGGCCATTCAACTTTGAAGCAGCAAACACAACGGGTGGCCTTCCAAAACTTCATCTTAATCCTTACAGCTGGTCGAAGGTTGGATTTGATTGTGGAAACAACATCTTAAATCACCAATTGATTCAAAAGCTTAAGATAGTGGGTGAAGACAAATTTAATTTTATATTATTAACACTACCTCACTTGTGGGATTGGGATATGAAGAAGACCCAATAAGTGAAAATCGATTTTCATTTAGGTGAAAATAATAATGCAGGGGCTTGAACAGAGAACCTAAGCTAGTGGGTGAAGTCACATTTAATATTATATCATCAACACTCCCTCACTTGTGAGCTTGAAATATGAAGAAACCCAACAAGTGGAAATCAATTTTAATTGGGGAGGAAAAGATAATGAGAGTTGGTGATCCAGGGAGGAATCTCCCTAATTGATATTTATTTTCACTTATTGGGTCTTCTTCATATATCAAGCCCACAAGTGAGAGAGTGTTAGATGATATGATATTAAATTTGACTTCGCCCACTGGTTTAAGCTTTTGGATCAATTGGTGATTTAAAAGTAACGTTTTTGTTTCTTCGCTTACATTAGAAAGAGAAAAAAGAAAAACCACGAAATTGTTTGTTTTTCTGTTACAGGTCTCCAACATCATATATTTGGATTCGCCTGCTGGAGTTGGGCTGTCTTATTCAAAAGATGAATCTGATTATAATACCGGTGATGTGAAGACTGCTCTTGATTCTCATAAATTTCTCCTTGAGGTATTGGGTTTTTTTTTTGGAATTTTGAATAGGCTTATGATTTAGTTTTATTACAGTTAAACCAAAATATACTGATGTGCTTTCTACATTCATTACGGGCAGTGGTTTAAGCTGTTTCCGCAGTTCCTGCCTAACCCGTTTTACATTGCTGGAGAGTCATATGCAGGAGTATATGTGCCAACTCTTGCCACCCAAGTCGTTAAAGGTATTTCTTTTCTTGGTTTTACATACTTTCTTCTTCAAAATTAACTTGCGAATCTTTTATTTTACACTTCACAGGAATAGATGCTGGTGTAAAGCCCACTCTGAACTTCAAGGTACATCCCAAACAAAGAATTTCTAATTTTTGTTATATTTGAAATCACATTTGTTTGCAAATTCATCGTCTTAGTGTTTAAGAACTAAGCATCTGGATTATAGTTTTCAAGGACAAGTGTGCCAAACTTTTTTTTTTCCTACCTTATATTTAACATTTTAAAGATATAATAGGAAAATGGATGATGAACCAAACATAGCCTTACACTTTTTGTTCAATTATCATTTTAGTCCATATGTTCTGAGCTAATTTAGTCTCCATGGTTTAAAAGTTTCATGATCATTTTGGTTTAAATTTCTGAAACGTTCTTGTTGTTATCTTTAAAGCTTTTTTACATGGCATTTTTTCCTTAGACGTGGGAGAGAAATGATGAGGTACATTTAGTATAAGATACGTGTGGAGATCAAATAAGCTAAGCTAACTCTAAGGAGATCAAGTGGGAAAGTTCATAAAAAGGGTGGGTTTTAGGGACTGGAGTTTTTGAGATTGTGCACCACCTATTTTATGCATGACTAATTTTTATGAAGCCTACTCTCCATTTGTTTCAAGTTCGAAGTCCTATATTATTTGACCAGAGTGCCTACTCATCAGATCTCTCCACCGTGTCCACAGCAAACATGTCTCGTAAGAAAACTATTAAGATTTGGTAAAAATAGATATATTTTAGGAGATTAACCAAACTATATAAATTCAAATCATGTTAAAACTGTAGGGACTACAACAATAACTTAACCTAGATTCTCTTTTATTGCATTTGAAAGAGTCACATTTGCAGGGTTACTTGGTTGGAAATGGAGTTGCAGATGATGTGTTTGATGGAAATGCTCTTGTTCCATTTGCACACGGGATGGGCCTGATCTCTGATGAGCTGTTTCAGGTGAGTTGATTCCTTAGTTTAAACTGTAGTTCATTTATTGTCTATTTTCAAAATATAACTTTGTTATTTTATTTGAGAAACAAAATAAAATTTTGTGCAACTTTAGTATCAATTTGTTTTATATATGTCCTGTAACTTTAAGATGTTTGTAAATCTTTGCCAAAATTTG
Organism: Citrullus mucosospermus; assembly: GCA_030954485.1. NCBI lineage: Eukaryota > Viridiplantae > Streptophyta > Magnoliopsida > Cucurbitales > Cucurbitaceae > Citrullus > Citrullus mucosospermus. Next base: position 6,877,556 of record CM062063.1, on the reverse strand, counting down.
ACTAATATTTTAGAAGGTTTTCAGAAACTAGAAAATATATATATTAGCAAACCATGCCCAGGAGAAAAGAACTATTTGAAAAAGGGGGGCTTTTGGGGCACTAGCGTAGTAGCTCCTGAGAAGAAAGAAAACCTTGTCTAGGTGAGACTTTATTCCCTTCAAAGCCAACTTCGAGAAACATGGATTTTAAATAATTAAGCTTTTGACCTAGAACTTGAACCTAGGGGACATTGGATAGTATCTCCCAACATCCCAAGGCCTTATCATCTGAGCTGCTATTTGAGAGTAATTGATGATCCTCTGCTTTTTCAAGGTTGGTCCTGTACCCTCCATGCAATCATATGTGATTTAACATTCCAAACTTGACATTCAGGAAGTTGAAGATACATGCAAAGGAAACTACTATGAACCCACTGACAATGCATGTGAGGTCAAGCTTGCGAAAGTTGATGAGGTGATGAAGGCTCTTTTTGAATCTAATTCATTTATTAGAGTAAGCAAATTGGATGTGGTATTAAACTCACCTAAGAATATGCCATTTTTTTCAGTTGGTTGATGGCTTAAACATTTACAACATTTTGGAACCTTGCTACCACGCCCCTGAGAAAATAAAGACTGTAAATATTGAGTTGCCGAGCAGCTTCCGATTGCTCGGTGAGACCGAGAGGCCACTTGCTGTGAGGAAAAGGATGTTTGGTCGAGCCTGGCCTCTTAGAGCTCCTGTGAGAGCTGGCATTGTTCCAAGTTGGTCTCAACTTCTTGGTAGCTCCGAAGTTCCATGCACTGTAAGTTCAGTTCCTTGGCTTTTTTGGATTTTGATGGTACCTCCATCGTGTTTTCATCCTGTATTTCTGTAGTTTATGGTTTCTGTGCTTTGATTTATGAGAATTGTGGAAGTGGGAACAAATGGGTTGACATAAGAAACAAGATCTAGGTTAACAAGATGCCTATATTTTCTTTGGTTAGTTCTTATCTTTTTTTCAGAACATCGTTTAAAATCTTAGTAAAAATTTTAATTTAAAAGCTAATGTTTTAAAATTTTGTACTTCTTTCTTATTTTATAGAACAGAAACATTATCAAGCGATGCTAAATTTTCCACCTAAATGCTTTGAATCCAAGTCCAAATAGACAACTTCCAAAATGGGATGTCATTATCACCTAAGTCTCGTCCTTTTGCGAAGCATATTGCCATTATTGCTTCTTACGAATTCTTCTGATCATATGACATGGTCAAACTGGGAGAAAAATATTCCTCAGAGCTACAATACTTTTTACTACATGTAGGCTGCAACTGCATAAAATGGTACACAACCATTCTTTATGGTGAGCCTTCTTCAGTGCCATCCTGGGGTGGACCATTACCTTCCATTTGTTTGTGCTTGTCAATGTATATTTCACTTTTCAATTTCTTTCTGGAGTTTCCTTTACATTTATGTTTGAGGCAGTGTTTACTTGCCCATATCATTTACCTCCAAATGCACCAAATAAATCTTTTGTTAGGATGGTAAATTTATTACACTTAATGCTTCCTAATATTGATGTCTTATCTAAAGAGTGATGAAGTTGCAACGGCATGGTTGAACAATGAAGCAGTGAGGAAAGCAATCCATGCTGACAAAGTAAGTTCATCAGCGCGCACAATATTTAGAAGCCCCTTAATTCGTATTCTGTAATTTGTGATGTTTATCAATGACGATAGCATTTGGCGGGCAACTGGGAGCTGTGCACTGATAAACTCAATTTTCACCATGATGCTGGGAGCATGATCCCATACCACAAAAACCTTACCTTGAAAGGATATCGAGCTCTTATTTTCAGGTACCAATATGTACCTCGTTTTATTGTTGGAAACATTGCGAGCATTCTTAGTCGTGGTATTAAATATTCGTCGTCGTGATGTTAACATTTCCATCAATATTTCTATATGTTCATGCATTTTTTAGGGGGACAGAAAACAGTAGATTGATATTGATATTATATTGAAACTCTTTTGACGAAATATGAATATATCTAACGACTTATTCTTAACATGGACGTAATATCAATAACATTAATATTTAACTTATTTAAAAAGGTGAAAAACATCTTTGCTAATTTAAATTGAGACTTCGACATTAGGATTTAAAACATTGCTCTTATTGTACATGATGTAAATGCTAGTGGCACACAATATTTGAGGCAATAACAGAGCACTCTTAATCTAAGGAGGCAAGTATTGATCTTCTTTTGATGGTCTATTGAATATCTGATGAAGTGTGTGTTTAGGAGTGATTTTGAAATAGTTAAAATCATTTTTGTTATATTCAAAATCCTTTTGAAACACTTCTTTATTTGCTCAAAATCGGTTTAGGGTTTGTTTTAAACTTTTAAATGCAATTTTCATACCAATTTCGAACTATTTAAACCATGTTTTAGAGTACTTTTGAACATGACAAAAGTAAAATCACTCCCAAACATGTCCGAAGGAAAGATTAAAATGTATTAAGGAGAGGCCATCAGATGAAACTGGAATGTTTCCAACTACCTGGCCATAAGACTACATCAAGGCTCTGAAAAGTGAAAATATACATTTTTTTTTTTGGTTTCTGTCCTTCAAGTGACTGCTCTGATTTAGATCTTCTGAAACTGACTTGCATTTTCATTTTTTTTTTGTTAGTGGCGATCATGATATGTGTGTACCATTCACTGGAAGCGAAGCGTGGGTTCGATCACTTGGATACAAGGTCATCGATGAATGGAGGCCGTGGACATCAAACGATCAAGTTGCCGGGTACTATTGTCATTTCATTACCTTGTTTTCTGGTTTCTGCATCTTCATCTTGTTGTCCATGTACTTTTAAGTACTTTTTATTAAAAGTTAAAGTGGGAAATGAGAAGTTAATTTGAAAAATAAAGAAAGTGTATGCAAAGATAGCGATTATAAATACTTCTTTGTGAAGTTAATTTGTCAAGTAAAATGTTCAATACAAAGTGAGTATAAACTCGCATATAATATAAGTTAGTAACCGAGAGGTCTATGGTTCAAATATTCCCCCTCTTATTGTATTAAAAAAATGTATGGTTGATAATACGAGTTTTATGTCAGTTAGCATGCTCATGAGCTAAATTTGAGAAGTTAGTGGTAGGTGGTAGAAAGTTTATGGAAATAATTAGTGAAAGAATAAGGTGTTTATGATTGGAGCTAAACATAAACATCTGCACTCCATCTAAAAACACTTATAAAAGTACTCTCTAATGACAATTTAACCTCCATTATGATACGAATTACTTTTTTTTGAATTGCAGGTACTTACGAGGCTATGAAAACAATCTCACTTTTCTTACCATTAAGGCAAGTGATGATGTAAATTGTTGTTAAAATAATGTCTCTTTTTTCAAATATTTGACATTAAAATGTATACATTGGTAATGATGTAGGGATCTGGACATACTGTACCTGAATACAAACCACGTGAAGCTTTAGACTTTTACCGGCGATTTTTAGCTGGAGAATCAATATGAAACAAGGTAGCGTTTCTTGTAATTGTATTCTACTACGTTAGAACTTGATAAATAAATCACCATAACACTATTAGTTCTGGGTGTTTCTCCTTTTTAGCCTATGTGCATTATCCTATGAAACTACCCCCCCTCCCCCAAGTTTACAATTAGTACTAGGATTCGAACCACAAATTTTGTGGTTACTAACACGCTGATATGTCAATTGACCTATACTCGGTTTGGTGAAACTATACCCTTTTGAACATCATTGACACAATTATTTACATAATCATCATAAATATCAATTTTTAAAAAAAAAAAAATAGTTAAAATCATAAAAGTTCACAAAGTGAATTTCGAATGGAGATGTTTTCAAATGTAGCAAAATGAGTCAAACTACAAATATAGAAAAATTTCACTGTCTATTACCAATAAACCGCAATAAGCTTCTATCTAAATCGAAGCGATAGAAGTCTATCGCAGTGATAGACAGTGAAATTTTTCTATATTTGTAAATAGTTTGATATTTTTTCTACTTAAAATAATTTTCTTTTTAAATAAAGATTAAACAAAATCAATTTTTTTTTATTCCACGTGAAATTTTTCTATATTCATAAATAGTTTGATATTTTTTTCCACATAAACTACTTTTAAATAAAGATTAAACAAAATCATTTTTTTTTCTTCCACGTTTTTCTAGTTTTTTGTGGTAAAAACGGTAATGGATTGAATTATAACTCATGATGTGATACGTGAACTTTTCTATTTTGGAAAGTCCGGATTAATATTATGTTTTTGATTATTGTATGAGACATAAACCTCTTGCAATTGAATTCAACTCGGGCATAATTCAATTAATTAAGACATTAGGTTTGTGATAAAAGATTAGAATTCCATATCTCTACCTTAAGTTGAATTAGAAAAATCCTCATGTTAAAAAATTGGACAATTTTCAAAATGAAAATTTTGAATGTCTCAGTTTACTAAAAAAATGAAAATAGTTTGTAAGCTTCGATAACTTCTTAAACCATTGAATTTAGTTATAGACTATGTGTTAGTCAAAAAACTATTAATTGTATCAATTTAGACCCTAAACTTTTGTAAGTGTATCAATTTACATCTTTCATTATATTTCATTTGAAAAAAAACTTGTCAAAAACGTATAATTGCATCAACTAACCCACTAATCCTTCACAAATTAATCAAATTAGACTCTTAGACATTTGTCCATGCATTTATTCTAATTGTTCATTTTGTAAAACTAACATTTGAAGAATTCTCCACACGTTTGAGAATTAATGCATGGAATTTTCAAATGTGTTCATAGTAGTTTACCTAGCTTAAATTATAAGTTTCACACGACATTAGTTAATGAAATTTGGAGGAGAGTGTAAATTAATAAACTAATGAAAGTTCAAGGCTTAAATGGATACAATTATTAATTCAAAATTTTAATTGAAAAAACTCCCAAAATTTAGGAGTATAAATTGATATATGGTCCCATTCCATATTTTGATGGATTTTGAAAATGTAGAGTATGTGCAATTACTTTAAGTCTTTCAATTGTAAAAATTGAACTCTCAAACTTACACAAATGTTAAAATTTGTAGAAATCAAACATGCAATTGATTCCTAATCAGTAAAAAATTTCATTCCCCCAATTTTTAGAATATGTTTTAAAAAACATTATTAATAAGAAAGAACCCCGAGGATAAATTGATACTTTTCTTCGAAAAAGAAATAAAAAATATAGAAAGATGAAAAGTTATGTAAATTGCCGCTGAACTAATCTCACTTGTATTTGAAAAATTATAAATTCAACTTTCAATTAATATATTAATCACATTCTCTTCTTCAAAGTTTTAGATTTTAAATGAACATTTTAAACGATAGTGAGTTTACTACTCGAGCTATATTTAAATTATTTTGATTTAAAGATGGCTATTTCTAAATTTGCACTCCATAGGGATAATTTACAAAAACTAAAGGAGTCCTTAAATGGAAATAATTGAATCTTCCAATGTCGTCATGTTCATAAAAATCTACTAGTGTACACCACCACAACTAAATCCCAAATACAAAAATTCCTAAATTCTTCTTCAACTCACCTCACCTCAGAGATATCATATCACAACCATTAACACTGATTAAGACTAGAAAAAATAACTTCAAGCTGTATTTATATGTCACATCTTCAATTGCATAATCATAAGTATACTCAGACAACATATCTGTAAGTTACATATCTTCCTGCAGTCTCACTTGGTCTGATGATCTTCACAACTTGTCCACGCTTTAGCCCGTAATATCTTGCAACCGGGTCAGTCACCTGTATGCGTGGTAGCTAACACAAAATATGCAAAACCATATAAGAATTTTATTCATATTGCAACAGAAATGCAAACACATATAGACACTAATGAATAGACGTAGACAAGACAAGACTGTACGACCCGACAAATGACTCTGTAGGTTGCATTGTGATTAGTGAAGTAATAGTGATAGACACCCCCGTGTTGAGATCTTGGCTTAGCATGTTTGGACTTTGGAGATACCCTCCAAAGTTTTAGGTTCAAACTTTAGAGTTGAAAATTTACAACTAGTTAGGTAAGCCATTTGAATTATGTTCTGTCTCTTAATTGTGTTTTCGAAAACTATTTACGAATTCTATACTCTAAACAATACAAATTCTAAAAATAACAATTTTACATTTTCAATCTATCTAGATTCTGAATTTAAAATTTTAAAATGCGAAATTATAGTAGAAAAGATAAAAACAATTACAAATATAGTATTTCATGTTATAAACTCAATCATTTTTGTTAAGTTAAAAGATGTATTATATAATATATTATATATTATATGATATGACAAAATAATAATTATACAAATTTTTTAACATAAAACAAGTTAATAAATGAATTAGTAATAGTTTATATTCAACCTAATATATTAGTAATTGTAATTAGTTTTATGGTTCATAAGTATATTATCAAACACATTTTAAAAAATTGTTCAAAATTTAGAATTTAATTTATAAATTTGCTACCAAACACATATTTGAAAATATAATATACAACTCTATTTTCATTGCATTCCTTATTTTCAAAATTTTGTTTTTCTAGATTGCCTACCAAACAAACCCTTGATAACTTTAACTTAAAATTCCTTTTCCCTTGTGGAGTTAATCTTGGGTAGGGGAAGCCCCTCCTTAGAAACTAGGGGAATCAACATGCCTAGGTTATTTTAAAAAAACAAAAGGCAACCTAAAATAATTCTCCGGGGGGTAGATAGAGCAAAGAAGGAAAACATGGTCAAGAATTCATTGTTGCTAAGAAAATGTGATGGAGCACAACACAAGCTACTAAATAAGATTGAGCAATTTGAACACTACTAAAACATGGACTTGCATCTTAATGGAATCCTAGGACTCAGAAAGATTCCACTAAATAAGATTGAGCAATTTGAACATAGAACAGTGAATAAATTGAGTTATTAGTCGCTAGGTGAGATAAGGTTGGACGAGTCCAACGATGGATTCACCATATGCCTAATTTGCTGCTACAGACATGGGAACCAAAGTGGTAGCAGGAATACATGAACATATCACATTTCAATATAGATCTTGAGATGCATACTCACAATGTTGTATTTTATGAAGAATTAATGCTAACCTGTGTTTCTTTCACGGTATATCTCTCCAGTAGTGTCTTCTTCTCTTCATTGGTAAGTAACTGGTGCTCAGGAACAAGAACGTGTTCTTTGATATTAACTAGCAATTCTGCTTCCTGCATCAACAAATGTACATTAAAAAAAAATAATAATAATAATAAAGATTTTATATTTAAAATGAACTAAGAAAAGAGCAAGAAAATAGAAACCAAGAGATTTTATATGTTGTGTTCTCTTTTTAAGCTTCATGTTAATTTCTCTCTCGAAGATATTTGTTTGAATTGAGGGGATTTTATTTTCTTTGATTAATCATTGTTATAGTTAAGGATACTCTTGAGATTGTCCTCTTTTATGTTTCTATTTCATCTTTATGTTCCCTGTATTTTGTATTTTGAGCGTAAAACTCTTTTCATTATATCAATGAAAAGTTGTTTCCTTGAAAAGAACAGAGGAGAGCAATTGAACAACTACCTTAGCCATTTAATTGTTCTTCAACCAGAGAATCCAGGAAATCCCCATATTTTTCATTCTCATATTGCAAAACAAGGAATTAATGAAGAAAGCACAATATGGTTTCTAGTTTTTGGAGTAGGAAGGTTTCCTTTGATTCTCCTCAAATTATTGGTGAATGATGAATCTAATTTATTTCTCCAACTGGTGGTTTGGTTTTTCTCAAACTTAAATCATAAAAATACTCCATATAATATTTTCACCTGGAAAACTTCCAAGTGTACTTTGGTAGATATTACTTCATTTATACAGGTACGAGCGAAAGGGGTCAAATTCTGTTGAACGACCAATATTGCTCTATAAACATTCTCTGAGTTCATGCGTTGGGTATATGTTTTAATTGTCTTGACGCCGACCTTTGGTTCTTCTGGAAAGAACACGTATATCTACACAGAAAAAAAATCACTATAAGAGGAGGTAAACAAATAAGAGAATTAAGGAGAAACTTGTGGCTCCTGTAACTGAACTTTAATAAGTATGAGAAATATTAATCAAATATTCCCTTTTCTGAGACAATACCTGGTCAGAGCTATCATTTCTCTTGGCTTTATTAATAACAATATCTTCTCTTTTCATGCTTTCACCATATTTATGCTTAAACTGCTCCCTTGTCATATCAATCTCAAAGTCTCCAACAAAATAGCCTCGGTCTTTTAGCATTTGAAACACAGTTTTTCGAATTCTGAAAAGCCTGGTGATTTCCTCCTCTGATAGCACCATCTTGTTTGTGGCTAATTCATTGTCAAACAATTCAATGCTCATTAACTAGATAGGTTCAAAAAGAATATATAACGCACATTCTAAATGAGTAAGAATTAATTAATATGAACACAGAACATCAATGTGACTAGCTATGTTACATACAGGAAATCTCAAAACCAATACAAGACACAACATAAAGAACTCGCCGTAGATATAATAAAACAACAATTTCCAGAAATTCAAAACAAGTTGGAGACACTAAATGATGAACACAAGAACAAGAGAACAAATAGAACACACTGAATATGGAGACAACAATTGAAAGAAAAAAAAATAAAATCCTGCTGCAAAAGCACAGACCTGCAACAACAATTTTCAGACATGTGTACATGACATATCAACAACAATTTTCAAACATGTACCCTTATTGGGCCCTTTTTGTTGTATTATTTGTTGGAAGCTGGGGGAAAACCTAGATCACTTTCTCTGGGAGTGTCAATTTGCGATGTCTATGTGAAATTGCTTCTTTTAAGAGTTTGATGTTGTGCTAGCTGGACATAGGGATGTTCATTTGATGATTGAGGAGTTCCTCTTCCATCCACTTTTCAAAGAGAAAGAGCCTTATTTGTGATTTGCAGGGGTGTGTGCCCTATCGTGGGATCTTTAGGGGAGAGGAACAACAGAATGTTTAGAGGTGTGGATAAAGACCCTTGCGAGATTTGGTCCTTGGTGAGGTTCCACATCTCTTTTTGGGCTTTGGTTTCATATGATCTTCCGTAATTATTCCTTAGGTAATATCTTACTTAGTTGGGACCCATTCTCTAGAGTTTTAGCAGGCTTGGTTTTTTGTATGCCCTTGTATTCCCTTTTTTTTTTTTCTTTTTCCTATCAATGAAAGAACTAAAGCCTATAGGTGATTGTATCGATCACACCTCAACCAAGCTTACAAGACAACAGCTTAACCATGATGATTTTTGCATCCAAAAGTTTAATCTAATACACTTAGTTGACCATTGCGATTTGAACTCTTAAACTCAAAAATATCTAATACCAAAATTTATCCCTTTTTTTATGCTTGTGAGTGTTCAGGTCAATTCGGACACACTTGGACTATTATAATTGGAAAACCACTTGACCATATTAGATTTGGTTGTCAAGAATACTTGTAAAATATTAAATATTAGTTAGGTGACTGTTATGACTTCAACTCATTCCCTATGGCCTCTAGCCCTACACTTAGAATGAGAGAACAATCTCATTAATAAGAGGGGGAGACACAAAAAGGAAATGAGATATCCCCCAACACCCAAGGGGAATACAAAAAGAATTCCCAATTGGCAAAAAATTGAGTTAAACCACAATTACAAAAGCTAAAGAGTGTCAAGAATACCAAGTAGACAAAAACAATCTATTTTTTTCCCAATATACAACAAGAGTAGAGTCTCTTCCTATAAATGTCTTATGTCTTTATACCAAATTCTCTTCAGAAGAGCCCCCACCGAATTATACCCAAAATATCCAAAAGAGGCTGGATCAAAAGGAAGCAGCAAACGGGCATAGGAAAGACAAGTGCAACCTTTCTTCCAAGTCCTTTCTACATAAAACACACTAGCTGAGAGTCAACAGAACAGAAAGCAGTCGTTTTTGCAGCCTGCAACATGAGTTCGCCTACCTCTAAGCCCTTTACAAAGCTCAAAATTTATTCTTTTAACCACTCAACCAACACTTAGGGAAATTATTAGAAGTAACCTAAAAAAGCTTTCATATTTCACAACTAGCACCCTTTTAGAAAATATGTTGAAATAGTTTTTCTCGGTCCTTCCAGCAAAGATCGACCACCAAAATTTGAATAAGAAATTAACCTTTTCATCCTATATACAAACTATTGGTTTTCTTTTGGCTTTCTTGGTGGAATCTAGGATAAAGACCGAGATCTTATATCTTTCCTAAATCTTACTAAATCTTTCCCAATATTTGATCTTTCCCAAATTAAAAATCACACTAGTCTGGATGTAAGATGAAAAAGTTGGTTCATCTCGGCCGGGAAGGATCGAGAAAAACTAATGAATTCTTAAAAGGTTGCTAGTTGTGAAATATGAAACAATCGTGGGTTATTTCTGACATATAAGCTATTTTCTCTTAAGAATACACGAGTCTACATATTTTTTCCACAATGTTGGGTATTCTCACAAGATATATTTATACTCTAGTAATCGGTCTTGTTAAAGCAGAAATTGCTTCTAATAATTAGAATGGGAGGAAATTTGCATTTGAGAAGATGAAGCCCTTGAGGATTATGGAACTATACAATTTCTAGTTGTACCACCAACTGAGTAATTGGCGGAAGGTCAATTGGTAACTTGGTGTTAACTCGAAAGAAGTTCAAAAGGAATGATTGGTTCACTATTGATGCTGGGTATTGCTCCTTTACTTCATTAGAAAAGTTATAAATTGAGTTTTTCGAGTTCGAAGACAAGACATAGATAGAGATTGAGAGAATACCAGTAACAACAAGAAATCGGTGCAAGCTTCTACGTGGGGCGAGGGCGGCGACACTGGGCTGCTGAGAGGGAGGAGGAGGAGCCGGCGTGAAGAAGAAGATGGTGGAGCAAGGAAGATGAAAGAAGGGTTTAGGGCTTTCTCTTTCCTTTATTTATTCTAATTTTATTTGACATTGTGAGCGGCGGGGTGGCTCGTCTCTTTTATATCCTTTGAAATTGTATGAAAAACATCAATTTTGACCTTACATTTTTTTTCTTTTTCTAAATATATATTTTTTAGTCTAATGTTTATAATATAACTTATATGCCAATTGAGTTATGCTCGTTTTAGCCACCTTAGACTTATATATTAATTTAATCCCAAAATTTTTTATTTCATCGAATTTTGCCTTAAACTTATTAATTTAACAGAAAAATGTAAAATTATTTATAAACGGATGAATTTTTAGGTAAATTATAACAAATACTCCTGAACTTTACTATTTGTTTAAAAAATTCTCCTACGCTTTCAAGAGTTGGAATATTACTTTTGATTTTTTATAAACATTTCAAAATTATCTTTGGAATATAAAGTTTTAGAATTTCAAACTGAAATTGAGACTTAGAATTGTCTGGCGATGACATAAAAATGATGGGGTGATCTAAATTTTCTTTACCGGTCACTTTGTCACAGGGTGGATTTCGATATTGAATTTTTCGCCCTCAACCTGTGTGGCCTAAGGATACTCTCCCTAGTCCAGACTTTCTCGTTTTCAAAATGTTCTTTCATGTAGGTTATTTGGTAGAATGTATCACTCTTACCAATGTCACATTGGTATAACTCTCGCATCGCACCACTCACAAGATCCATGTAGCTCCCATGCATGAGTAAAGAATGTCATCAATGTGCATATTAATGCACCACGAGTGATAAGTAAAGTATTAGAGTAACACTAGCCAATGTACGGGAAAACTTACTCCCAACCTTTTTCATTTATGATATGAATAAGTGATATGTACAACCTAGTAGCACATACCATGGGACCCAATAACATGCCCGACTCTACAAACTTGGTGTTGGAACCTTCCATCAAAACTCCACTCTGATGGACTACTACATATCCCAACTTGATTTCCTGAGCTTGCAAGGTTGAACTTCCTCCGAAGAAGTGTCTCCCAAGAAATGTGGAATTCTCCCCCAAAAGGAATCAACGATCCCTCCCAAAAGGAATGCCTTAGAGAATCCCAAGGTCCTCCTTTCATAGGCGAGGGTGAGGGGTGGTAGGGAGAGATTTGTGAAATGAGTGGGCTAGTGGGGTTTGACAACCACTCTAGTAATCGGTCTTGTTAAAGCAGAAATTGCTTCTAATAATTAGAATGGGAGGAAATTTGCATTTGAGAAGATGAAGCCCTTGAGGATTATGGAACTATACAATTTCTAGTTGTACCACCAACTGAGTAATTGGCGGAAGGTCAATTGGTAACTTGGTGTTAACTCGAAAGAAGTTCAAAAGGAATGATTGGTTCACTATTGATGCTGGGTATTGCTCCTTTACTTCATTAGAAAAGTTATAAATTGAGTTTTTCGAGTTCGAAGACAAGACATAGATAGAGATTGAGAGAATACCAGTAACAACAAGAAATCGGTGCAAGCTTCTACGTGGGGCGAGGGCGGCGACACTGGGCTGCTGAGAGGGAGGAGGAGGAGCCGGCGTGAAGAAGAAGATGGTGGAGCAAGGAAGATGAAAGAAGGGTTTAGGGCTTTCTCTTTCCTTTATTTATTCTAATTTTATTTGACATTGTGAGCGGCGGGGTGGCTCGTCTCTTTTATATCCTTTGAAATTGTATGAAAAACATCAATTTTGACCTTACATTTTTTTTCTTTTTCTAAATATATATTTTTTAGTCTAATGTTTATAATATAACTTATATGCCAATTGAGTTATGCTCGTTTTAGCCACCTTAGACTTATATATTAATTTAATCCCAAAATTTTTTATTTCATCGAATTTTGCCTTAAACTTATTAATTTAACAGAAAAATGTAAAATTATTTATAAACGGATGAATTTTTAGGTAAATTATAACAAATACTCCTGAACTTTACTATTTGTTTAAAAAATTCTCCTACGCTTTCAAGAGTTGGAATATTACTTTTGATTTTTTATAAACATTTCAAAATTATCTTTGGAATATAAAGTTTTAGAATTTCAAACTGAAATTGAGACTTAGAATTGTCTGGCGATGACATAAAAATGATGGGGTGATCTAAATTTTCTTTACCGGTCACTTTGTCACAGGGTGGATTTCGATATTGAATTTTTCGCCCTCAACCTGTGTGGCCTAAGGATACTCTCCCTAGTCCAGACTTTCTCGTTTTCAAAATGTTCTTTCATGTAGGTTATTTGGTAGAATGTATCACTCTTACCAATGTCACATTGGTATAACTCTCGCATCGCACCACTCACAAGATCCATGTAGCTCCCATGCATGAGTAAAGAATGTCATCAATGTGCATATTAATGCACCACGAGTGATAAGTAAAGTATTAGAGTAACACTAGCCAATGTACGGGAAAACTTACTCCCAACCTTTTTCATTTATGATATGAATAAGTGATATGTACAACCTAGTAGCACATACCATGGGACCCAATAACATGCCCGACTCTACAAACTTGGTGTTGGAACCTTCCATCAAAACTCCACTCTGATGGACTACTACATATCCCAACTTGATTTCCTGAGCTTGCAAGGTTGAACTTCCTCCGAAGAAGTGTCTCCCAAGAAATGTGGAATTCTCCCCCAAAAGGAATCAACGATCCCTCCCAAAAGGAATGCCTTAGAGAATCCCAAGGTCCTCCTTTCATAGGCGAGGGTGAGGGGTGGTAGGGAGAGATTTGTGAAATGAGTGGGCTAGTGGGGTTTGACAACCACTCACATCCCTATAATCTAGGAGCCCACTCTTCATTAAGTTGGTAACCACTCACATCTAGGACAACTACTCCACTCACAATTATCTTAGGTAACTATCCACTTAGCACTATGTCAGCTCACTATTGACATTCCGGATAATATCAACTAGTCTATTATATGAACAACTACCCACTTTGACTAGACTACCCATTTATGCACCCAAAATGATAATCCAATTAGTTAAGTCAATTGGCGCCAAGGATCGCATCTCTCGTGCACATCATATGCCTGCCATGCCTTGTCGCCCATCGTTTGGCATGTGCCCACGACGCTCGTATGTTTGTCTGGCATTATGCGTGCCCAATGTCCTCTCATTCGAGTGTGTTGTTGCACCATTTGCCCCAGGGCCTTCACTCGTGTGCGTGCATGTTGGTCTAGTTGCGCATGTTTGGCGTGTTGCACGCTTGTTGTGTTACGTGCCTCGCTCTACTTCATGTTGCCCATACACACGCCCTGACACTATTGTTGTAAGGCTCCATCAACTATGTCAATGTTAAAAAACTAAGGTCCTGACACATTGTCACACGATATCTTAATTTTCATCTTTTTTTTAATCCACTTCAATGTATTTTTGAAATATTTATGAAAGTTCAAGGATATTATTGCTACTTCTTAAAATATAGGAGTATTTCTTAAACAAACGACAAAGTTGATGGACATTTATTATAATTTAACCCCTAAAAGGAAAAAGATACAAGTTGATTGTATGTCATAATTGCTCATTAGTCATAAGTTAAATATATATAAACTGCTACTAAGGGCGTATTCTTAGATAATTATACACGAAAATAAGCTTTATTCTTCCTAGGACATGACCACATGAAATGATGGAAAGTATAACCTTACAATATAGAATTCATCATTCACGTAAAGTGAATTGTCAATTCAATAACTGATTTCTAAAAGTATTTCACTGTAGGCAAATTATTGTTTTTTATTACACATAGTCAAACCATCACCAACTTTTCCAACGAGCTTGAATGTTTGAATCCCCACACTCCTTGGTAACATTTTGTTTAAAATAGTTAGGACCTATTTTGGAGTTTTTTTCTTTGCATTACCAAAAACAATTTTCCTTTAAAATTCTCATATGTTGGGACTAATATAGTGAGTTGATTTTAGGATGAGTTTAGTTTTCTAAACCACCTTAACCCTTTTAGGAGAAGAGTTACCTAACTCAGGTTTAAGAGGAGGAACCAATGAGTTTGAAAATAATAATGCACTATTCCTATGGAGTCATGAATCGGCCTTTAGATGGTTTAGCTTTCTAAGTCATCTTAAATCTATTTCACATTTAAGGAACAAATTACCAAACTCAAATTTAAGTGGAGAAACTCACGAATTTGAAAAATGGGCCATTATTCAAGTCCACCATGCAATTTTCAAACTACAACCTATCCAAAACTATACAACAAACACAATATTTATTATTATTACTATTATTATACAACATGACTTTTTTTTTTTAATTTTATTATTATTTTTTTATTTTTTATTTTTTTTTTAACAACGAGGAGCTTCCACAAGTTTTTATTATTGTTATCATATAGCAAATGAAAATATTGAAAATTGAACTTCTGACTATAAAAAAAAAAAAGAATACACGCTAATTATTGTTTGATATATCACTTTAACAACTTAATTTTCTTAAAAATGATATTTTTTAAACCCTCCCTTGGTAAACTCACCTTTAAAAAGGTAAACAAATGTATCTCAAATATTTTGTAGAAAGGTTAAAAACATTAAATTATTTTGTGTAAAGCACCTACAAAATAATTTTAATTAATGAGATTCTTAGTACCTTGAGATCAAGTTATGTTTAAGCTTCATAACTTATTTGAGAATTTTTTTATACCCAATTTAGATCATATTATCAATTTGTGATTATAATTATTTTTAATTGATTTAATTTAAAATCAATTTAAAACACTTAAGCAACATTATTTTTTCCTAGAATCGTAGCAAATTAGTCAGAAAATTATCACCTCATTCCTATTTAATAAGTACTCATCTTAATAAAAACGGTTATTGACCACTTGAAACAAACATTCTTTTCTATAATATTATGTTAATCCTTGAAATTATGATGGGTTTGAAATATTTTTTAAGTGTCTAATTTAAAAAATAAATAACTTTTTTTTTTAAAAAAATATATATACATATTTGACAAAAACTATATAAATAACCATTAGAATTTTTATTTTAAATAGTTTTTATAAAAAATATTTAAATGAAAATAAACTTTTAAAAAAACATTTATTTTTTAAATTAATTTTAAACAAGTCTTCCAAACTCAAAATTGTGTATTAACAGTATAAAAGCTCAACAAAAGTAAATTATTTTACTTTTGAAACTTAATACTTTAAGTTTCAATTGATTTTACAATATATAAATTGTTTTTTTAGAACCTAATTTCATAGAGTAAAGATTCGATAATATTTTATTCTTAATTAATTTACATGCTCTCTCTTTCTTCAATGGGAGATTCAATAATTTGAGCATAACTAAGCTAATTTAGTATATATAATCTATATCTTGTTTAGAAAAAAACATTTAATATGTGTCTTGGTAAAGTTAGGCGTAATGACAAACGTGTCAAAAAACAAGTATAATTTAACCGTTATGTTTGTGAGCAAGAAATCTATGGTTGGAATCCCCTATTATACTTAAAAAAAAAATTAAAACCAAACGTTTTTCTTGTCTAGTAGGATAGGTGTAGGGGATTCAAACCGTAGACTTTTTGGTTATTGCGTCCCTATGTCAATTGAGCTACGCTCACACCCTTTGGCGAAACATGGAAAAAAATTGGAAGTTTGGTACCATATAAGATAACTAGGTCCGACAAATGGATGACCCAAAAACGGGGGAGAAAATGAAAATTGCCATACCTTTTAAATTTGAGGTTTTTTTACCATTTTTTGGCATCATGTTCAGTTGAAAATTACCAAAATGAAACCTTATGCATGCAGATTGACTTTTGCTATTGCTCTTGGCTCTTTGCTCTTCTCACTCTTTTAACCTCCTATTTCTTTCAGCTGCCTCTTTTTTCACTCTCTTACTATCTAACTCTCTTGTTCTTAGATGCTTGATCTTGTTCTACATAACAAAATGAGAACGAGAGAAAAGAAAAAGTTGATAGAAACTGCTCATGTGGACTCACCAAAGCTGGTCGGAGAAGAAGAAAATAAAAAGAAGGAGAAGAGAAACACAGAAAATGAAAGAAAGAGAGAAAAAAGGGAATAAAAACAATTTTGTAAAATTGTTCGAAGATGATGTTAGAAAAAAAAAAAATAATAATAAAAACTCTTTTTAAGTAAAAAGGTGAGACAAAAATCAGGTTGGCCTTGAAAAATAGGTCTTTTAAGTAAATAGATTATCTCTACTAAGACAGACAGCTCGTAATACATTTCGGCATTTCCGCCATGAATTTTGAATGAGAGCTTAACGGGAATCTATGGCGTCTCGGTTCTCATCTCTCCAGTTGCAAAGACGCCTCTATACTACTACCAATCAATGGAGTGTCAGGCAAGTTCGCAATTCCGACTTCCGTAGCTGCTTGGGGGAGCTGAAGAACCACATCTCCGACTCCGACTTCATTGCACTCTCTCTTCAGAACACGGGTTCTTCATCCTTCCCTTGGCACCGCCTTCACCCCTTCGACACCCACGATACCGCCTATTGCAAGGCAAAGTACGTCGCCGAGAAGTTTCAGATCCTTCAATTCGCTCTCTGCCCTTTCTCTGTCAGGGAATCCCACCTAATCGCCCATCCGTAAGTTCCCCCGCCGCTTATCTTCATGTTTTGATGTTTGGAGTTTTGTACGCTAGGGCAGGATTTGGGAATTGGTTGTTTCTTTATGTTGATGAATATCTCTCTGGACTTGCAATGAATTTGGTTTTTGTAGTTGATGTTGAAAGCGAGCATGAAAATTAGAATTGAGCAATATATCTTTCATTAGAATCTAGAGAAGGGATGAGGAGTATATTTTGTATTATTCACAGTTGAGTATGATTTGTAATGGAAGGTGGTAATGGAAAGTTCGATGGCTTCTGGCTGATGTTTTGATAATGGTTTTTGCTTATGGTTTGTCTGTTCATCATCAGTTGAAAGTTTAAATTTGAATTCTCTTTTATCATTTGGTGATTGATACACATTTGATTGCTGAAAATCTGTTTCATTCAATGGTGTAGGTACAACTTTCATTTGTTCCCCAGAGATGAGCTGAACATTGGGATGCCTTCTTACAGTTTTTCATGTCAAGTTTCACATCTAACATCCATGGCTCGTGAAGGTTTTGACTTTGATGCTTGCATATATGATGGTAAGCCTTATTGTGGACTATTTGCTTCTGTGTCACCCTCACTGACCAGTGACTACAAGACTTGAGATTTGTGAGAGACACCATTACTCATCGAGGAGGAATTCTGAAACCCAGATTTCCAATCCCTAAACCACCTTCCTTCCAAGGTTTCAGCAAGAGCACTGGATGAATTTGAGGGGCATTCATTGGAAAGAAAACAATCCACGATTACATTCTCAATCTCACTGTCCCTTGAAATTCTGTTCCCATTATCCTGCTCATTAGAAGATATTAAGTTCCCAAGTCTCCTAAAATGGAAATAAGATGTCTCACAATTACCTTCACTAACCCACTTTATCTTGGATTTTTGTGTCTGGGCCATCTCTTCTGTTCGAATAAGTCTTAAAATGCCCCTTCAGTTTAATTAACTCCTCCCATGCTTCCTCACTCAAAATCCCCAGACTCCAAGTCACCTAATGTGCTTATCTTATTAATAATCTCCTGTTTTTTAACTAGGGAACTTCTGAAGACCCTCAAGTTCCAGTCCTTAGGCTTGAACTTTAGGGACTTCAATCTTATTGTAAATCTAAATGTCTCCCATCTACCAACCATATCATCAGACCATTAATCGACCTAGGAGGACTTGAAAGAAGGATACTTTAGCCACATATTTCCAAATTTGAAATGACAACGACCCCATTTTATATCTGACTTACAAATTGTTGATCAGATTCAACTATTTGTTTGTCCTTTAAGAGCAAAAACATATCCAGCTGACAAGAAACTGCATTAATACACAAATTGAATAAAGTAATCTGACATCATGAGGGGAGGATTAAAAAGACTACTCTTCAATAACCTTTTGGCAAGCTTGCATCAGCCTAGATGATTGCCTTCTAGAAGATTTCTTCAGGACAGAACTCTCAACATCAAAATCCCCAACTAGGGACCAGCTAGGTTCACAAATGCTAGAAGGGATATACACACCCATCTTCTTTTGAGATTCATATGGCTCATATGGTAATTATCTACGATGCACAAATACAAATATGGATAAGATAAAATACGACGATACATCAATTTCTAAAAAACTATGATACAGGTACATTTTTTTTTTAAATGAAAAATTCAAGAAATATGTAAATTTAACCTAAAGATACTAAATACAA
Organism: Citrullus mucosospermus; assembly: GCA_030954485.1. NCBI lineage: Eukaryota > Viridiplantae > Streptophyta > Magnoliopsida > Cucurbitales > Cucurbitaceae > Citrullus > Citrullus mucosospermus. The sequence goes on along the minus strand of CM062063.1, from coordinate 6,858,268 downwards.
TCCACTTAAAAGCATAAAATGTCAACAACAATACAAAAACAATACAAAAGGCAACATCAAATATGTTGAAATATAATAGTCAATTAAATACAATAGAAAAGGTTGGTGGTGCGTTGGAGTCAGATCAATTAGAGAAGAAGATTAGAAGGAGAAGTGTGAAGATAAACGAAGAACTTCCTTGTTGAATTGTTGAAGATAATCAAGTGGGTTATTTATTGCGTGACTTGTGGGGATTGAGGCATGAAGATGAAGATTACATAGTTCTAGGGTTTGGTTTTCTATCTTTTTTCCTTTAGTTTTAGGTTGGGGTTGTGGGCTTTTTAAATAGACGGCTTAGTTCTGGAAGGGGACATGCATATATGATATTTAACAAAAGAAAAAAAAAGATATACCAAATTGCGTATCAGATACGTTTCTACGAAGAATTTGGGAGTATCGGTATATGATATGTATCTGATACTGATTCTCTACCTCATGTGAAATATCTGTGTTTCATAGGTAATTATACATTTGAATGTAAGTCTTCATTCTTCCAAGTTTTTGTTGGTGGATTGCTAAAGATCTGTTTGTTGCTAGTGATTTTTATCATCCTAGATATTCGCTTTTTTGCTGTTTTGTTGCTCGACTTTTGGGAAAATAATAGTCTTTTTCCTCTTTATGGTTTCAGGCATATCATACCTATCTAGAGCTCAAGAGTCTATAGCAAAAGTTCGAATAGGCTGCCCAACTCGAACACCTAGTACTAACGTTGTGAAATCTTCTTCTAAACCGTCAGTTGCTGATACAATTTTTGTTCAACGGGTTAAATCACGTGTAAAGAACTGGAAGGATGCATGTAATTCAAGCACAAAAACAAATGGTAAGTTATGGCCTATATTGCTTTCTAAAACAATTTCATCATGGTCTTTTCTTTCCATTTTGCTCTCTCATTTTTTAAACCATATAGGTTAACGAACACTTTTAGTTCTTGAACTTTTATCAAAGTAACAATTTTGGCTCTGAACTTTAGTTTGTAACGGTTTAATCCCTACACTTTCAAACTTGTAAAAATTTAATCACTAAACTTTAGCATATAATATAACAATTTAGTTCCTATACTATACTCTACTTTAAATATTGTAATTATTTAGTTCCTACCATGAAAATTTTTGTTAAAACTAAATGATATTTTTTTGCTATGTAGATTAATAAATTGATTAGGGAACAATGTGTTTATGAACTACAAACAGTAATCCTTTGAAATAAAAATTGACACTTAATTTTGATGAGATTTTATGATAGGGATTAAATTGTTACAAATTTGAAAGCATAAGGATTAGATTGTTACATAATAAATTTCAAGGACTAAATTATTACATATTTGAAAGTGCACGGATTAAGTTGTTACAAAGTAAAGTTCAGACAAATTGTTACTTTTATGAAAGTTGAAGGACTAAAATTGGTTTTTAACCTCTGTTATTTATTTGTTTCTTGAACTAGTAAAGATAATGTTTCCATAATATAGATGCGCTGCTAATTGTGTTGGAAAAGCTCGTTGTTGGTAGTGAGCCGTATGGATTAAGACCATCTATGACGATAGATGTTTGTAGTGAACGTCAAGTTCTACTTGTATTAGAGGTAACTTGATCTTTTCAACTTATGAGTGATTTAACATGTGTGTTGCATGTTTTTAAACTATACCAGATTATCATGTACATTGTACATTTCCAGAAATATCCCCTTCCAGAGCAAGCCCATGATTGTAATTAGGAATTATAGATCTTTGATCTTTATTTATGTTATTATTTTTAGTAACTTCATATATATTACGCATTGTTTCAATATAATAGCTTATCATGTATGTTATACATGATTTAAGGTAAAATTACTGAATTAGTACGTGGACATTTATGGTTCTCTATTTAATGACTTGACTTTATATAGTTTCCATCGCATCCATGAACTTTAATTGTTATTCTATATAATTTTTGCTATTAATATTGTTACCAGATAATATTGGCCGATAGACACAATAGAAAAAACTGGATAGTTCGTCATGGTCCGAATAAAGTGACACTTGCAACATTGCATTTTCGAAGCAATTTATCAACTTTTTTGTAGACCATGCTACCCTATTTTGTCCAGCTGTCATCTCTTATCTTTTTTCTGCCATGTCATGCTAACTCAGCCCATGTTTATACAATAAGCATGCCACACTGTCCTTCAGTTATCAGTATTAATGACTGAGATGACATGGAATTATTGTTCAAAGTTAATTACAACTCTATTTATAGTTTAGGGAGTAAATAGATATAACTATCAGAGTTAAAGGATTAAATTGATGTAGTATCAAATATTTTGAGTACAACAACTGGGTGGGGGATTGAACCTCCAACCTTTAAGGACAGAGCGCATGCTAATACCACTGAGCCAATTTCACTTAGGCAAAATATGTATTGACTTGTTTTGGTTAGTTAACTAGTTATTGGGAAGAAATCAATTTATACCCCACATTTTGCAAGTTGTATCAACTAAAACCTTAAAGATCAACTCAAAATAACCTTAATAACATTATTCTGAAGAGTCCTCACGTAATAGAAATTGATGGAAATAGCATGTACATATGAAAGGAAAATTACAATACCCAAGCATTTCAAGAGGTTTGGACTCTCTGAAAATTAACCTCCAAAATTCTACCTCCTCTCAACTCCTCTTACTCTATTTACTAACCAAGTCCCTCAACTAATAGATAATGACATGCATGCCCCCTTAATATCCTAATAGTACCCTTAATATTTCCCTATGGATATTCCTAACAAAGATCTCAACCTATAATTCCGATCTTTCATAATTCATTAAGAAGGCAACATGGCCCAAAGAAACCCATTGGAGGAAAACTGAGAGAGAGATGAGGAAGCGATGGAAAACAAGGAAGGTAGTGGTAACAAAAGCCCATGAACTTTGAACTTACTAAATATGAAATTAATTACATAACAATGAACCAAGCAAAAACTATAGTGTGACAATATCATTTCTGAAATGACCATCTCTTGTTAACAAAAGTTATGTTTCTTAGTGAACATACATTTCCTTTAAAAAGAAAAGAAGAGTGAACATGTGTATTCAAATTTATTCTTAGTGCTATCCTTTTTAATGTGTAATGATCTAGACTATTGCTTACAATGTGTTTAACTATGTTGCTTTTTCTGCAGAGGGACTATATATGTAGACTTATATTCCTTTCTGTATTTTATGTAGCTGTTGATGGAATTTTCTGATGACCTGGTTCCTGTATTAATTCCAGCGAAGGGTGGAGGAACTCGAGCAATTCGTGCCATTTTGACAAGCTCAAAAGAAGACAAGATTCTGCTTGAGGTACCAGTATATATTTCACTGGATTTCCACATTCTAGGTTCCTAAACTATTGATTCTTTAGCTAGCTCTTTGTAGAAGTTTATGTACTTCAGTTGATTCTTTCATCACTTTCAACTGACCTATGCATTGGCATAATTAAAAACATGTATATCTTAAATTATTTTTATAAAACAACGATGAAGAAATGGTACATAATGGAAATAAGGTTTTAACTTCCAAAAATTGAGAGTTAGTGGTTCCATGTATTAGACTGATGGGTTAACTGAGTAATGCCAAATTTTAGATTGATTTGCTAGAACGTGTCATCCAGCTCTGTTAAACTTGTAAATTATTTTGTGTTCACTGTTCAGAAGGAGCTTCAAAAGCTTGAAGAGGAAGAAAACAAGAAATTTTGTGGTTTTCGAGAGGTGATAGACATGATTTCTGCTTCACAGAAACCTATTGTCTCCTACAGTCCTCTTAATGGTGTTTACCTCATATATTCTTTATTTTTGGTTTTCTTTTCTTTATTTTTCTTAGTTCTCTAATTTTTATTCTTATCCCTTTGTTTTGGACGCAGATTTTACATTTATTCATTCTAAATTCCTTGCACCCCTGCCTACTAGTATAGACGAGTTTGCATCCTCATTGCATTTGGTTTTCCCACGAGTGCTTGATGTAAAGCATTTGATGAGCAAGATTGGTGGCCTCAGTAAGCCGAACAGTATAGCTTCAGCTCTTTCTTACTTGAAGAATCATTATTATGCACCTATTGACTTGGATATCCCAATTGAAGGTTTGTTATCTTGCCCTCCTTCCTGATACGGTTAAAAACACCTTTTCACTGTGTTTGTGTGAGTGAGAGAGTGACAGCCTTAAATTTACTTTCATGTTTTAATAAATGCATGTTGACAAGGACATAGACACGGGTCCACTCACTTTTCTGGTGGTAAGTTAAGTGATTGATCTACTCAATCAAGCACGGAAGACATTTTGTCTCTAAACTTTGAGGATTATGTCTATTTGGTCCTTAAGCTTTCACAAGTGTATAATAGGTTCTTAAACTTTTAATTTTGTATTTAATAGGTTTTTGAACTTTCATTTTTTTTTTTTTTGTCTAAGAAGTCCCTAACAAATTTGAAATTTTTAATAACTAATTGTTCTATTAGATATAGATTTGAATTTTATGCCTAATGGAACCACCCTACAATCATTAATTTAACAAAATTATATTAAACTATCAAAGTTTAGGTTTAGAAATTAAATTTGTAATTTTAAAAGTTTAGGGAGTGGACTAAATTTGCGATTTAACCTACATTTCATATGTTTACATTTGTTTCTTCATGGGTCTGACATTACTAAGCCTTTTGTTAGGCCTTAGTTAACGTTTTTGTTTTTGTTTTTGTTTTTTCTCCCTTTTTAAATTGTCCTTTGTCTTACCAATTAGTGAAAAGAAACCTATCCTTGTTTTATAATATTTTTCTTTCGTGCTAGATTGAGTCGATAAATCAATTAACTTAAAATATTTTTTTTTCATTACATCCTTTTTATTCTTTTTAGTGAATTAGTTGTGTTTTTCACATATTGAGTATCCACCTAAGTCTCACTATTTTGTTTTGCATCTAGGCTCCATTGAATTTTTGCACTTTTGCAAGCCCTGCATCTCTAAGGGCATTGATCATCATCATGATCCCTAAAGTAGAAATCTTTCTCCTAACCTTTTACTGTTCTATTACAGCTACGGGAAATGATCACAAGTTTCATGGGCATAATGCTATACGCTTGTGCCATTTGTTTGCGAAAGTCTGCTCCGTACTCAAAATTGATCTCAGTGGCTTCCAATCCAACAACAATAATTGTTTGGCCTCGATGCTCGACGGGTGTGCAAATGTTTCTTGTTCATTCTCCCCTTACCACTGTGAACATGAGGACGAGGACATCAAGATCTGGACAAAGAATGTTAGAAAAGTTAGCTGTAGACATTTGGTTTTCTTGTGGGGATTTAGAGATGGGATGACTGCTCGGTTGCTGAAAACTGCACTTGAAGGTTCCCATGAAGTTTTCTGTGAAGAGTTTGATGTTCGGTTTGTGGACAAGAAATGCGCCATTGTCGTTTTCTGGCAACCGGGCTTATCTGAGACCTTCCTTGATGCAATAAATAGTGATGGCATTGTGGGATCTTTAAGGGAGATGGTATCAGAAGGGCTAAGAGCAGCAGGTTATGAAACTTATAAGAGAGTCTGTAGGTTGGATTTATGGGAAGCAGATTTAGCTGAGTCCCTGGAGAGAGCTATGTTAGAACATCATTCCATTTCTGAAGCCGGTCCCGAAACCGTGCGGTTAGACATCAAATACTCTAATGATTCTTTAATTTATTTGAATGATCTTTGAAAATATTGTAGAGATGATTAGGTTGCCAAAATTCAGATAGGTTAGGGAATACTTGAGGTTAGATTCTTCCAATTTTCTAACTGATATTTGGCACCCATGATATTTTCTAACTGAGAGTAAGTCTTTAAAGTTTATGATGATGGATGTTTTTTCTTTCCATTATAATGTACATAGTGTTGGCCATTTTTGGGCTATAATTTGTGGTTTTAAACAGCAGATGACCAAATTCATGAATCAAGTGGGACATGAGTTATATATGTGGATGAACTAATAGTTGTAAATGTAATTTTATTTGATAAATATAGTGGAGTCTTGGACTTATAATTGTTTCAATCAAACTTCTAAATTTTGATAACCTTTGAAATTTATGCTTGAAATTTGATCTCAACTTTTATAATTATAAATTTAATCTACTTTTTATGCTTATTTAAATTGTAGTTGTTCCAAAGGATAAAATTAGTGAAAATATTTTCAAATATAGCTAATGTCAAGACTAGTAAATAAGTTGGTTCATTTTGTTAAAAATAAAAAACACTTTTTTTTTATTTTTTCTTATTTATTTTTTTTTTATATATAAGGTAATGAGTATGATTTTTTATGTCTTAATTTCAAAATTGTCCAATATAGATTTTTGGAATTTATTTTCTTTAACTAACATACGGGCATTATAGGGGTGTCTTGTTGGTAATCTTAGTGATAATTTATTTATTCATTCATTTCTTTGCTTTTTTTTTTTTTTTTAATTTTATGAAAGGCTTGTTCATGTATTTAAGGGGATTCTGTTAAACAATTTGTTATCTTTACAATCGATTTAAATAAAACAATCAAAATTTTCATACACGGCATAAGAGTCTTGCTAGTCCAAAGTTCTAGTCATTACATCCATATTGCTATTGATACAATTTAAAAAAAGACATAAAATATGATTATTTCTAATAATTTCTAGTTATGACTTTCCATAATTACATAAATCATTTACCAAATTCACCTAATTAATTATATTTTCACTATTTTCATATTTTTTTTCCTCCTTCAGTCTTTCTCTTTTCATTTTATAAAACTAATTGCTCATTTTTTGCATATAGCGTGCCCTTTATCATATCCAACGTATAGTTTCGTCCATGCTTGTTGATTTTTGTTTTGCTCAGTGTTATCATATGTATTGGAATGATTTCTTATTATACTATTATAATGTAAGTTAATGTGTGTCATAAATACTTGGTATCTTTAAGATTCCACATTAAGATACAAGCAAAAAGTCAAAAAGACTCAAATTTGAGAAGTAGGGCGTATTTCACTTTTCTCAATTTTGGGTCTTAAAATTTAAGTATGATTCTATCAATCTGGTCAAGAGAGAGTGATGTAAGAAGAGAAAATTCTCAAGTTTTAAAAAGTGGTTCAAAACCCATTTTGAACTATGAAATTGAGTCTTTCATATAACTAAATTAGGTTTGCACTTTCATCTCTTTACTCATGTGAGCTAAATTTTTTATCATTGCTCCGTAGCCAATAAAAACCTTTGTCAATTTGTTTTTTTGTTGGAAAGAAAATTAAAAATGATCATTTTTCAGATTTTTTTTTGGGCAAAATTGAAATAATTACAAATTTAATTAGGGATACAAAATTGAAAGTTTAGAATTTAATTAGACATAAAATTCAATTAGACATGAAATTCAAATTTATTTACAACAAATCAATTAATTTAGAAAAAAATTGAACTTTTACGGTAGACAAGACCTATCAAACACTTCATGTGGTAAAAATTCAATTCTTTGATATAATTCAAACCATTAACTTTCACTTGAGTTATTGAGATTTCTTTTGAACATTTTAAAGTTGCCATCGTCTTGAATAAAATTTGGTTTTCTTCCATAAAAAAAGACAAAAAAAAAAGGAAAAAAACTTCACAAAAAGCAACTCCATCCTAGAAAAGGCAAAAATTAACAAAATGAATACAAGAAAAAAAAAATTTATACTCTTGACAAAATATACCTAATGAAGGAGTTTGAAAATCAGTGATGAAACAATTCAGAAAATATCAAAAGGAAGAAAGTTTCATAGTACGTATGAGATTCACAGAAGAAAACTATTTAGAGTGTGAAGAAAGGAAAATGTAAGCCAACCATGTGCCAATAATGACCATTAAACAAGAAAGATCATCCCGGCGAGTTAGTCGGAAGAATCAACTTCATTTCGCAAACGAAGAAATTGCCACAAAACATTGAGTTGATGAATATCAGTTCTGGGACAGAGTGCGTTTGCTTCATCCACTCCAATCAAACCAAATTTTTTAAAACCAAAATCGAAGAAGAAACCAAATGATTTTTCCAGAAATAACAAAAACAGAAGAACTAGTGGAAAATAAAAAAATGTACCAGCAATTAGAAGGGCCTAAGAATCCAAAAGCGAGATTCTCAGACGAGTGATGCTGGAGAATTCGATATCGCAAGGTTTTGAGTAAAATTTTGGCTGAATCAATGGAACGATCCAGTCAAGAAGCTGAACTTGCTTTTCGATTTGGATTTTTCCACTGCGAATTCTTCCTTACATTGATTGCGATCAATAATATCGAATAAGAAGGTAACCATTCAATAAGCATAAAGATTTTGGAAAAAAATTTGAAATTGAAAGGAGGCTGAAGGAACTACTGAACGAAGAGGTTACGATGAATTTCTTATATAGGGGAGTGATACTGGGAATTAGGGTTTTCCCCTTTGCACTTGCTAGATATCTATGGGGGTATTTATGGTAATTTTGGTTTCTCTAACGGTTCGGTAACGGAGTGAATTGACGGAACTAGTTCTATTCTAATTCTATAGTTTTCAAGTTTTGTGCTTATTTTTCCAAGGAAAGAAAAAAGTTTGTTATTTAGAAACCTCTTAATGTATTTTGGTTAAATTACAAAATTGGTCTTATGCTTAAATTGCTAAATTTAGTCAAATATAACTCTTAAATTCTTAATTTGGTCCTCTTGTCGATTAACTCAAAATTTTTAAATGAAGGCAAATTTAATAGACATCATCTAACAAGATTTAAAATTTAATCCAGCCGGTATTGGGTAGGGAGGAGACAGAAAGGAAGCAACAAGATAGGATGTTTTAGATTATTATCATTGTTATTATTTTATTTTAATGATTTTAACTTTGAACATAGTCACATCATACTAACATATGAAGTAAATAGGATTGTTAATCGATGGATCAAAATTGAACATTTACGAAATGTTGGGGACTTATTGTTCAAACTAATTTAACACGAATTTTAAACCTTATGAGCCATAAAACGTAATTTACCCTATTTTATAGATTCTTAAAGTTTAAGAAGTGTCAAAACATAAGTCTATTTAAAAAGTAACTCTCTTTTAGGGTCCGAAGTTCAAATTTACGTTCTCTCGTATTTGTTGTTCTAAACCAAAATATGAATAATAAGTTTAAAACTTAATTTTGTGTCCAATTTTTACTAAGTAATTGAAATTCGAATTTTGTGTCATAGATTTTTGACCTATCAACCTTTTCAAGATCAGTTTGACATTTTCAACTTCAAAGACTTAGTTAAATATTCAAAAACCTTCTATTCCAGGCAACAAAACATACAGCTAAATTTAAATAATCTAATGTTTTTTATTTTGGTTCATTTTTTTTTATACTACGCTTCCAACTTTAGTTCATTTTAATTGTTTAAATTTCAAACTCCACATTTTGTATTACTTTCACTTTTATCAGCTTTGGCGCAACATTATCCATCCTCGAATCAAAAGGAAGAACAACGAAAGAAAGTGGTGTAGAACTGATGAATTAAACCAAACAACATTGAAAAAAACTAAAGTGAAATCATGATTTTCAACAATCTCTACAATGTAAAACCCTAAAAATTCATACGAAACAGAGCATAAGCATAGAGTAGTGTGCAAAAGGAAAGAAAGAAAGCGAGAGAGACGGAAAGGATCGGATTCATTGCTGAAAACAGAAGAAAAGAATCGATTGATTCAATTTACTCCAATCATTTAGAAACGAAAGCAAAATCATAACAACAGATCCGAAAAAGGTAAGCGAAAACAACTTACCTTTGTTGTTTTGACGATCGATTTCTCGCTCACAGAGGCATTTCCACAAACACCTTGCGTGCTGTTCATAAAAATCAATGGCGATGGATCGAAATAAACAAAGGAATTCTGGTGAAGATTGTTGGATGAAGGGAGTGGTGGTGATTGTTCATGATTTTGGGAAATCGGGACCTGCAAAATCAGCTTCTCTTCAGATTTATAGTGCAACGGAACTTGATCCCAGTGAGCCTTCAACACAAAATTTTCCTTCCACTCCTCTTCTTCTTTGACCTTTTATATTTTGTTTTGTTTTTTCTCATTAAATTATATACTTTTTCGTAATAGATTCGAACTTATTACCTTTTGAAAATCATAAGTTTAGTTACATAATGAAAATTTTCCTTTTGAATTTAACAAGTATGAGATTTGAGATCGAGTCATTAACTTAAGATGATCATCCATGCATTTATCTAATAGGTTGAACTTAGATTGACGCGTAAAATTTAAAAGTTGTGTAGTATTAAATTTTCATTGATGTGTTAACATTATTAATTTAATACACACCCTCACAATAATTGAACTAAATTTTTTTTTTTTATTGAAAACTAACATTTTGCTAACACCACAAACCATAAACCAATATTAAATTCTATTTAGATCCCCTCCGCGGTTGTAGGTTCACAGCTATTGCGAATAGATGAGACCCTAAACACGATTTCAAAATCTCACCAATTATTAAAATTTTGCAATCATATAACTTTTCTCGAACGTGAAATTGTCTCATCAATTTGCGATGGGTGAAAACCCACCATCCAGAATGGATAATGTAATGTTGATAAGTGATTTGTGACGTAAACAAAATGTTAATTTTCATTATTTTTAGAATTCAAATTGTTTGACTTTAGTGCAACCAAAATTGGATCATCCATATAAAAATCTCTCACTAAAAAACTCATTTGTCTACTTCTTAATTTTAGCCAAATCTATTGCGACTTTGCAAGTTCTATTTCAAAGACATAATCATCTATATACTATTTTATAATTTAAGATACAAATAGATAAGAAAAAAGTACAAAAATATAAGTTATAATCTAACTTTTTTTTTTTTTTAATCTCAAGTATTTTCTTTCTAACGTTAGTGAATACCACCAATAATTTCAACATTTAATATCTTATCATAGATTTATTGTGATCTCCAAATTATATAATAATAATGGAAACAACAACTCTAGTCTATATCTAGTTTACTCGTAAGTTTTGTTGGGTATGACTTATATACTGCTTTTGGAAACCTCTCAACAACTAAGAGGTCCATTTGAGGAACACGGAGACTAGTTGAAGTAACGAGCCTCCCAATTTGATTTCGATTCTTACTTTATTTTCATTTCGGTTCTTGGATAAAACAGGTACTGGAAAAGGAAAGCTAAGTAAAAAGGCAAAGTTAGAAGAATGGAGAAGCAAGAAAAAGAATGATGGATCAAGAATCTCAAGCTATAAAATAAAGTTGAAGGTTGAGAAGTGGTTTGGAATTCCAGGAGCTTTTTTGATAACAAATAAACATAAACATAAATTCTTCCTTGGATCAGCTTTTCTCCAAATTTCAAACCATTCCCAAATAATCCACTTTGATTGCAACTCTTGGGTTTATCCAATCAATCTCAATGCCTCTCTTAATATTTTCTTCTCAAACACTGTGAGTTTTTCTTTCAACCCTAATTTGGTTTCAACATGGTAGCAATATTTTGTTGTTAATTAAAATGATGATGTGATGATATTCATGTTGGGTATAAATGAGTTGGTTTGGGATGACTTTCGTTAAAAGTAATTAATTAAAAATATTAACTAAAGTGTTTAATAAGTTGATTGTGAATGAGTATGTTAAAAATTTTAACTTAAAATCACTTGTTTAAAGACATGTTTTCTCTCACAATCTGTAAAATGTATTATTTACTAGCTTTAAAGTAGACTCTCTTTGAATCTACGGTTAGTTTCTAACAAGTTTGAAATTCTTTATTATGACTTAAAACTAGTTTAGAAAATGTTCCTTTTATTTTCTTGAGTTCAACGATATGTGGGGTGGAAAGATTAATTTGAACCTTTTGACTTCTTCGTTGATGAATATGTCTTAACCAACTAGAGTAAAATTGCATATCATGGTTCACTAAAAAACAAAAATTACAATGAAATTATCTTCTTGAAAAAAGAAGTATCATAATGATTGTAAAAATATGTACAACCACTCTAAAGTATATATGGAAAGAGCACTAATTCATTACTATTTTCTTTTAGGAGTGGATTAAAGATATTGCTACTCTTTCTTCATGTATAATATACATATGTGTATGTGTATATATAATTGCAATGGATAACACTTTCAATGCTAATAATTAATTGTATAACAACATTTCTTAAGAATTGCAAATATAGCAAAATCCAGCCGTGATAAACTCTATCGTCGATAGATCCCTATTAGCGATATACTGTATCACTAATATACTCCAAGAACTGGATCTTCATATGTATTATGTTTACTTTGGACTTGATTTGCTAATTTGTAGTTGCCTGACCCTGTACATAACTTATGTTAGTTTTTTTTTTTGTATGTATGGGTTTAGAGTTACCTTCCAAGCCAAACACCAAGTCCTCTAATGGAGCTAAGAAAATTGGAGCTAATAAAGCTAAGAGGAGATGGTACAAGAGAATTTGAGGAATGGGAAAATATTTATGACTATGATTATTACAACAATGTTGGAAATTTTGAAGAAGATTCTAGACCTATTATGGGTGGATCCTCTTCTCTTCCATATCCTCGTAGAGGAAGAACTGTTCATCTTTCTAATGCTGGTAAATAAATTTCTCTTGATCTCTTCATTATTTTTTTGTCTTTTGATTTTCATTAGAGGCACAAATTAATGAACACAAATAAACTAAAAGATAGAACTTGCTAAACTTTTAGATTTGAGTTTTGATAAGATGAGGCATATTTGTTATAAGAAATAATGTGTCTACACTTCTTCCAATTGTCTTTGATAAGGAGGTTAGGTTGTAATTGTTTTCTGGTTGGTACTCTTATTCTTTCAACATCAACAACAAAAAAAAAAAAAAAAAAAAAAAAAAAAAAAAAAAAAAAAAAAAAAGTTTACATGCACATTGGTAGAAGCTTTATTGAATTTCTAAGATACTTCTATCTATTATAGTTCAAGAATATTAGTGAGATTCACTTATTTATTAAATACAAATAAACCACATAAAAAAGTTACTATAGCTTCGACTGTCACATCATTTTAGCAAGTTTTACTCTTTTATATGTTATTTGCATAAGGAAAAAAAAAAAAAAACTAATTAGGTTCATTTTCTAAAATCACTTTATGTACTTTGAAATATTTTTCAATTTTCAAAGGAAGGAAACATTGTGGCTCAGTTTCAAAAAAAGAAAAAAAAACTATACCATGTTGTAAATGAGTGAGGTTGTTAACTCTACTCTTCTAAGGAGTTTGTGGGTCTCATGACTAAATAACATTAATTCATGACTTATAAGTCCCACGACTAAACAATTCTCAAAACTAAAAAACTACCCCCCGCCTCAAATGCTCCATATGAAACTATTGAAAAACTCTTTTATTTGACTAAACACATTTTCACTACGCTATCAAAAATCACAAAAGATGTATCTTAAAACAGTGTCGAAACAATTAAAGTACAATTGTCATCTTCGAACCCAACAAAATATTTTAAATTTGATTAAAAAGTGACAATTTTTTTTCATCCATAATGTTAAAGATAGTTCAAGTGAGACAATGGAATTAGAGACATATGTACCTGCTGATGAGAGGATGAGCCACAACAAAGTGAAAGAATTGGCTTCAAACTCAGTGGAAGCTGCCCTTCAATTCCTCATTCCAACACTAAAAACCCTAAACTATCAACCCTGCACCATCGATCATTTCAAGTCTTTTGTTGAATTGCATTGTTTCTTTTGGGCCCAAAAACCCTCCAACTTGGCTAAAGCAGACAAATGGACCAAACTTCAACTCCAAAAGTTTCTCCCACAAAAGCTTTTCCAACAAATTCTTTCTCAAAAAGAACCCTTCATGTATCCACTTCCTCAATTTCTCAGAGGTAATTTCTTCTTATTCCTTGCTATTCATTTTTCTTTTTCTAAATTTAATTTGGGTTTGTTTCATGTTATCGTAATTGTTTCTTGTTCTCTAAAAATTTTCTTTAAAAAAGTTTACAAAAATGTAAAAAAATAATGTTTTTGTCATTGAGATTTGCCTACTGGAAATATTACCAAGTGCTAAAAATTCGATCCAAAAGTAGAAACATGTATAGTGCTAAATTTTCTTATCAGATATCACCATATTAACTAGATTTTGAAAATAATAATGTATATTATGCAATTACATTGTTCTTTAGTTTCAAATCCGGACTCACATTTGAAAACATATAAACAAATTTGATATTGAATCAACATTATTTGGAAAAACAGAGCATTACATTTTTAAGTTGAATAACATTTTTTTTAATACTTATTTGGATGTTTTTAAAGATATTAATATTATCAATATATGAATTATTAGTATAAATAGTCCTTTTTTTTTTACCTTCAGAAAATGAACGTGCCTGGATGGATGATGATGAATTTGCACGACAAATGCTTGCAGGAACTAATCCTGTGCGAATCACATGCTTACACGTATGTAAAACATCTGTGTATTGACTAATAAATTAAAGAAAAAAAAATTGGGTGAAATTTTAAACTCTAAACTTTAAATTTTAAATCTATTAGACTTGTCATATTCAACTTTTATATATATATATATATATAAACTATAAATGTATGAGATATATATAATTGAAAAGTAGTGATTTTATAAAACACAAAATTCAATTTCATATCAAATAAGTGGATTCTTTAAAATGACAAGAACATATAGACAAGAAATTAATAGTTAAATGACCCATATAACAATTTTACACTCAAAATTCTTTTATACACAACATTTAAAGTTTAGAAACCTATTTAAAAGACTTATAAAGCCTATTATCTTGAAAAATCAAAGACATAGTGGAAGGGCATTTCGACCTTTGCATATAGGGAGGTAAGTAATGTATCAACTATTTAAGCTATACTCAAATCAAATTCTAAACTTTTAACAATAGGAAGAAAAAAAAAGATTCAAAATCTAAGGACATAATGAAACATCTTTAAATCTAGAAACTAAATAAACACTATGGCTAAGTACTTTCCTCTCTTTCCTCTGTATTATATTTTGAACTTTCATAATTTTAGGAACAAAATTGAACAGTAAAATACAGTTCAGTACCTTGACTTATGTGTATTTTTTATGGTTCAAAGTTTAAACTTCATATTAAAAATATGTTAACTCTTCATGAATATTGAGAATTTTGAAGGGAAAAAATAAGCGTTCTAACAATATTGTTACTTGGACAGAATTTTCCACCAGAAAGCAAAACCAAAGTGGTTAGTACAATAAAAGCATCAGATATTGAACATAACCTAGACGGTCTTACCCTTCAACAGGTAAACATATCATCTCCCTTCATTTTGATCCTCTCTAAATCTTTCAAACACCAACTAAATCAACAAGGTTTATATTGTTTGAGCAAATGCATTATTACTGATAGGTACGATGTCAAGTTTTAATATATAAGCAGACAAAATTTAGGGGTAAAAAAAAAAAAAAAAAAAAAGCTTATACTGCGTTAATTAGGATTGATAAGACGAAGGAAAAGAGGTGACAAGAAAATAACAAGGACCCATAGGCCATAATTATCATTTAAGGATATTTCAGCATTTATCTGTTACCTATCTTAATATCAAACTAGGTCTACATTCTAAATAAAAAATTTGGCATTACATGCCAAGCATTAAAACTTTCTTCTAAAAGATATAATCATGTTTGTGAATATTGAAACTTTTTAGTGTTTTGAAATGATATAGGCAATAGAGGACAGAAGGATATTCATGTTGGATCATCATGACTATCTAATGCCATTTCTGAATAGAATAAACAGTGGCGATGTATTTGCCTATGCATCTCGAACCGTACTCTTCTTAAGGTCTGATTCTACACTAAAGCCTTTGGCAATTGAACTTTCTTTACCATACTCTGAAGCAGAAGGAGAAGAGATAAGTTGGGTTTACCTGCCAGCAGCTGAGGGCTTGGAGGCTGCCCTGTGGCAGCTAGCCAAAACTCATGTCGCTGCCAACGACTCCGTCTACCATCAACTCATCAGCCATTGGTGAGACACATCACCTATTTTCATATATTAAAGAGTTCAGTATCAATATAACTAGACAGTAACTTATCCTTCTATGGGTTGCGAAAATATTCACCAAAACTTGAAAGATTGCTAGTTTAGTCTTTTTTATGAGTAGTTTTTTCTTTCTTCCATGTTGCTTGTTTGATTTAGGTTTAGCCATCATCTTAGTTCCTTTTCATGCTTGGCATCAAACTAGTCCTTGCAGTATTAACAAGTTTAGTCTTTAAACTTTGAGGTTTGTATCTAATAAGTCTATGAAATTTCAATTTTGTATATAATAGGCTTCTCTACTTTAAAAACATTTAATAGTCCATGCAATTTCAATTTTGTCCAATAGATACCTAACATGATTGAAATTTTTAAAATTAATTGGTCTTTTAGATATAGATTTGAATTTGATGTCTAATGCAATATTAAACGTTCGATTTTGTGTCCAATAGATCTATCAAATTTTTACAAAATATCACATAGGTCAAGGATCTATTAAACACAAAATTGAAAATCTAAAGATCTATTAGAAATAAAATTGAAAGTTTAAAGACCTATTAGACAGTTCTTAAAGTTCAAGGACCTACTAAACACAAAAAGGACCTATTAGACACTTTTGAAAGTCTAGGAACTAAATTGATAGAAACCTCCGAGCCTTGGAGATAAACTTGTAATTTAGATAAGTTATATTAGAGTTTATAGTTTGATTAAACATCTTAAACCATCATCGTTACCAGAGTTTAATAATTCTGTTATTTGACTTGTCTACATAGTGAGTATGAGCTATAGCATTAAACCAAGTATAAAAGGTTAAATTGACAAATTATATTACTATTTGAGTTCTGTAAAATCAAAACAAAACAAATTTGGGTGAATTTTCGGGTGAATAGGGCATAGGTTGGCAGAAATGAGGGGGGCCTTGGGGGATTAAATTAAAACCTACCTGATCTTCTCTATCTTAACCCAACTGAAACTCTGGTTTAATC
Organism: Citrullus mucosospermus; assembly: GCA_030954485.1. Classification (NCBI taxonomy): domain Eukaryota; kingdom Viridiplantae; phylum Streptophyta; class Magnoliopsida; order Cucurbitales; family Cucurbitaceae; genus Citrullus; species Citrullus mucosospermus. The sequence continues at coordinate 6,841,240 of CM062063.1, read as the reverse complement.
AAACCTAGATTGTCGACTCATTATTTTTCTTTACAACATTGAAAGAAAGCACGTCATCTAAGAAAAATGTAACCGATAACTATAGAGATATTAATGTATTATGGAAGACTTAACTAAACCGTATGAACTAGAATGATAATTTTCCCTTTTAACTTGCAAAAACAGCCTTTCTTTAGATTTTCAATTTTTTAAGCCAATAAATTGATTTGAGATCTTTGTTGACCAAATATGTATCCCTATACCTATACAATTTATGTTGTGAAAGTAAAATGGCATGACATGTAATGTTGTGTAAATGTTTAGGTTACATACCCATGCAGTTGTTGAGCCGTTCATTATTGCCACTCACAGACAGTTGAGTGTTATGCATCCAATCTACAGATTGCTGAATCCTCATTTCAAAGACACCATACACATCAACTCACTATTTAGGAGCTTCCTGTTGAAACCTGATGGAATCTTTGAGAAGATATTGTTTTCTGGTAAATTCTCCATGGAACTATCTTCTGAGCTCTACAAAGAGTGGCGGTTCGACGAGCATGGCCTCCCAGCAGACCTGCTGAAAAGGTAACAACAATAACATAGCTTTTCCCTTTCATGATAAAAGACCTGTGCCAACATTGCTCTGGTTTCTTAGAAATATGGCTGTAAGAGACCCAGATCCGGGAAACCCGACCGGAATTCGCCTCATCTTCCCTGACTATCCATATGCAGAAGATGGCCTTGAGATATGGACTGCAATCAAGACATGGGTGAAGAATTTCTGTACAATCTTCTATAGAGATGATGACTCTGTACATTCTGATGAAGAACTCCAAGCTTGGTGGTCTGAGATCAGAAATGTCGGTCACAGCGACAAGTCCCACGAGTCCGGGTGGTATGAAATGACCACACTATCAGACTTGGTAGAGGCCCTAACAACTCTCATATGGACAGCAACTGGACTCCATGCAGCAGTGAATTCAGGGCAATATGCATACGCCAGTTACCCTCTTAATCGTCCCACACTCTGTCACAAGTTCATTCCCAGTGAAGGAACAGTTGAATATGCCGAACTCTTGAGTGATCCAGACAAATACTATCTCGAGATGTTACCTGGAAAGTTTGAAACTGCACTTGCCGCTGCATTGACAGAGGTCCTTTCACATCACTCAAAGGACGAACTGTACCTGGGAAGGAGGTCATCATACAACTGGACAGATAATGCAAAGGCCCGACATAGCTTCAGTGAGTTCAGTAAAGAACTAAAAAATATAGAGAAGAGAATAGCAGAAAGAAACCGAGATCCCAAACGCAAGAACAGAAGTGGACCCGCCAAGATCCCGTACACATTTTTGTTCCCTGATACATCAAATTTTAGTCCAAAAGGAGGGATCACAGGCAAAGGGATTCCAAACAGCATGTCTATATGATGCAGCATTTGAAATTACTTACAAATAGAATGTTCAATCAGAAGTATGGGCAAGAGCATTCATTAATCATCCACCTTTTCTAAATATGAGAAGTCTGCTACTTAATTACTCTATATGATTGCAGACCCGTCAAAACCAAATTAACCAACGGTGAGTTTGGGATAACTATTGGGAGGGTGAAAAGTACTTTTACCCCAATAAAATTACTTTTCAACATTTTCTATTGTTTGGTTACACAACTTGAAGTGATTTTGAAAATTCCAAAAAATACTTAAAAGTTCTTTTAGGAAGCTTTTAGGAGAATCACTCGTGCTTCCTCCAAAAATGCTCACAGAAGTGTTTTTACTACAATGTAATTTTTTCAAAAGTCTTCTCAAACGCCCCCTAAGTCCTGCTGATAGGTTCATCAACTGCAGCCAATAGGTATATTCTTTTCCCCATTCCAACCATTTAATGAGTTTCTTAATCAGGAACAGCTAGCAATAGTTTATCATGCATCATTCTCATTTCTAACCTCAATGAGTGAGTTCCAATTTATACGGTAAACAAAGAAGATTATAAATTTTTAATGTATTAAAGTCAAATTCAGGAAATTTTCTTGGACAAATAAACTACATATTCTGAAAGTCAAAGTACAGAATATTAAAAACATGGACTTCTGAGTTTCTACAATATCGATGACCTTCAACAACAAGTTGGCTCTTTGGAAGGGGAGAAAGGGGTTGGTTTACATGAAGACCGGAGCCACTAAGAATACCATTATTGGATCATAAGTTGTAAGCATTTATTAACATCGTCCTTGTACCAAAAAAGGAGTGGGATCAACTTTCCCAGGACTTCCCAGCACCATATTAGCAATCATTTCTGCAGTCCCCAGTGCCTGGATGTTAACAAAAGTAAGTCGGATAATATAATCAACCAAAAATAAAGGGTTATAATTGAAAACTTGTCATTTGTTCAATAGAGCCATGATTTCTTGATGGTCTCTATGATGCATTAGAAGGGTGGTTTTGGAGTATCAGTAGTTCTCTAAGAGAGAGAGAGAGAGAGAGAGTCACCATTGAAAGTCCTCCACCTTCATGGCCAGATGCAATGAACACATTTGATAAACCAGGAACAGGCCCAATCACTGGTTTTCCATCAAACACTGTGGGCATACACTCATATAGGAAGATAAGATAATCCAGAACATGAAAATTCAACAGTCAAAACTTATTGTAAGTAACATGATACTCACTGTATGGTCGTAGACCTATTCTCACTTTACTGCTGCTTTTGATATCTGAAAAAGAGATTTCTTTCATCGTAGGAAAAAATTCTGAAGCTCTCTCCCATATACGAGCAACTATGAATTCATTCATTTCAGTGTTAAAACCAGCAAACTCACGGCTGCTCCCTGAAATTAGAAGATAAATTTTCAATAAGATTACAAATTTCTCATAATATTTTTCCCCATTTTGATAAGAAACAATTTCATTGATTATATGAACGCACAAAAGCAATGTTTGAGTTTTTTTTTAAAATAATAACAGTAATAAATAAATAAATGAAACAAAAACAAAGTTCAATTGGATATCAAAGAGCTGTTAGTATACCTACTAAATATAATGATGAAAGAGAGGGAGAGCATTTACACCAAGAGACAAAAAACTAGAGTAAAAGAACAGTAGTGCTCCTTATATTGGAAGATTCTGAGGTTTCTTTCTGTTTATGGCGCCTACGTAAAATTGAAAGCAAGATCTTAGAAATATATTAATTTCAATTATTATTATTATCTTTTTTCCACATTTTATTTTGTCAATTTTGCATTCTCTGCAGGAGGCACAAGGAGGATCTTATATGCTATGGGCTCAATATATAGTTGGCCGGTCCTTTTTGGAGAAGGTGCTTTTGAATCCTCCCTTTAAGGAGAGGAGGAGAGGACCAAGGTGTTGTGGCATGCAAGCTTTTTTGTTCTTTTGAGGAGTATTTGGCTTGAGAAGAACAATAGGGTTTTTAGAGAGGTTGAGAAGTGGGGTGAGAAGGTTTAATGCCTTTTTGCAAGCATCAATTATTAGGCCTTTTGGTAAATATGGTCTTATTGGTCTTGTTCTTTTGGATTGGAGTCTTTTTTTTATAGTTAGGGTCGGACACCAATATTTTGGGGCTTTTTGTGTATGTCATTGTATTATTTCATTTCTCTCCATGAAAGCTTCAGCTCTCATAATAGCAAACCAGTCCTCATGGAAATGACACTGATGTAAAATGACAAGAGAGGAAAGTTCGAGGGATGCCAATTCATAAGAGTGACTAAACTGATGAGTGGTGGCTGGAGTAGGTTTTAGTGGTTTGGGTTTGGTGATTGTTTGTAACAAGACACTAATACTGCGCTGAAGGATTGATTTGCAAGATAGAACATTCATGGAGAAGGGAGGAGAGGCAGTGGCGTAGTTGGCTAGCAACTCAATAAAAAGACTTGTCCTTTCCTATTTTTACCAGCAGAGACGATGATTTCATGCAGTCTCCATGGCCTTCAAATTTTGCAATTTTCAGCACAATTCCCTCAGCGATTCAATAGCTACTCAATACATACCATGCGATTTTAATATCTATTTTCCCTTTAAAAACATTTATGATTTAAAGGGACCTCCAAAAGAGCATGGGAGTCTAGCAAATTCAAGATAATGTGGAGGGGAAGACAGCGAAAGAGAAAGAACGATCATATTGATTCTCAGTCAGGTGAACATAGTTGCCACTTGAAGAACAGTCAGACACATTGGAGAATGCCTGGTCAAAGGAAAAAGATCTCAGGCTTGGATCTCAAGCCATCAGAAGCGAAGGGTGGTTGCTTAGGATTGGAGATGGGGGTGCCTTGTAGAGTCATGAATGGGGTTGTGGGTGGGTGGAGAGAGGAGAGGGAGACACTCTTTTTTAATTTTTAACGCTGAAAGCATTCTCATTATATTTGAATGTAAAATCTGCCTACACTTAATTTCTTCGTTGGCATGCCATCTAAATGCTAAAAGGTTAATGGAATCCACCAAGTTCCCTTAACTTCTATACCCATCGTCAAACATACAGCCATTCTACTCCAGCCAACTCGTTCAAAGAATCCCAGATGCAAGCTTTTTGCGTTATAATTCACAGTTTTAGAAAGAATACCATTCCTTACATGTTTTCAGGATTATAATTGTTATTCATCACATTTCAAGCAAGATACTATAAGGTATAGAATTATACAATTCTATCAGCTTATGTGGGACAGCACGATTAAACACATTAGAACAAACATATACATGGATGCATAAAATAAAAATAAAAATAAAAGAAAGGAAGAAAAAAAATCTCGAGAATTTGGAGAAAAAATTAAAGTATTTTAAAATTGAGGTCACGACATCATATTTTACCAAGTACTAGATTGCCTTGAACATCCATAGTGGCAGTCATTGAAACGGATGAGGTCTGCTCAAAATCTTTAGCCAAAGTTAAAGCTTGGTGATTAACATAACCCACCTCCATCAAACCATGATTAACATGAAGGGAACTAAAATTATCAATGACAAGCAAGTGACCCTGCCATGAAAAATAGAGATTTAGTCCTAACCAACCTTTTGAAGAGATGGAAAGTATTTCAGAGAAAAAAAAACCTCGATAATCAATCACTTAATGCTCTAGGTTATTGAAATGAACTGTCAGGACCCTACTTATGGATATATTAGAATTATTAGTATGTTCGCTTCTGATAATATGACAACATATTATCATCTTTGTGTTCTTTGTATTTATTTGAGTTTTCTTGTTAGGTTGTAACCTAACATGAACCTATATGAGGAAAACGAGAACCTACCTACGACAGAAACAGTAAATATATATCAAGCTAACATGATAATAATTCACAGCCGAAGAACCTGCATATAGGTATGAAAATCACAAGAAAGGGAACTAATTAAAGATATAACCAAAAAAATCAATTCCCAGAAGCAGGGAGGAAAATAATGCTTGTTTCTTCCAACACCTTACCTTGCAGACATTGTTTATCCCTAGAATGTTCATAATTTTGAAAACATATGAGGTTAGGTTGCCACTTATTAATGATCCAGCAATTACAATGCTAGTAAAATTTGAGAAATTCTATTAACTAGAAAACAGCAAAAAGCCTAGTCCCGGTATTCTGTTCAAAACTGGACATTTTGGGTTCCACCAACAGACTCCTCATATTTATAGTATAAATAATAATTCCAAGAACTGACCGAAGGCAAAGAAGATCAGCATAAGGCATGAAAACATCTCAAATAAAAGATTGATTGTGTCCATAGACCACACCTTTCTTGGCATTATGGGAACATCTAAAACAGTTTTTCCTTCCCTGAGCAAATCACGGAGCAAAGTCCCACTCCAACAACCAGCTGCCAAAACAATGGCCTTCTTACTGTACAATGTAGTCTTGGACGTCTGAACAGCTTCTATCTTCCCATTGCTACCAGATCTTGAGCAATTAATGTTTAAAAGACATAGTGGTCAATTTATGTAATTTGAATATTTGGTATCTGAATTAGTTCAGAATTTTTTACAATTTTGAACTTTTTTTTAGCGAGAAACCAGAGTAATTTTGACTATTTGAATACTTGAACAAACAAATTAATGAGGATCGCTCTTTCTCGTGGACTGTTAAGAAGATAACTCATAAGATAGGCTATATCTTTACTTTATCTTATAAAACATAATTGAGAGATGCTGGTCACGCTTTTTAGCATCTGATAGTGGTCAGTGACAAGCATGCTTCTGTTTTACTTTTTCCTTATTTTTCATGATATTCTATTTGATTATCAAGGAAAACCAGTTCATACCAGTTTCTTCTTTCAATAGTATCCAGTTTCTTCTCTAAGAAAACACAACTAAATAACAGAATAACGGCACAAACCAAACTGGCCCAACAGTTGCATTGCTCCAGAAAATGCATCTTTACTGCTTCCTACTTGACAAAGTTATAAATACATACAAGTGTATGTTCCAAAGATTTATGGTTTGATGTTCTAAATAAAGTAAGGATTTTCACTAACATAAAATAAAAGAAAGAGTTGTTAGTAGTAGTTGAAATGAAGTGATAGTGCAAAATCAACTTGACTTGCAATATCATAGGATTGGTGAACGTTCAATCTCAATTTTGTCAATACTTAATAGTTGACCTTTCCTAATCTTTCACGGTCAGAAAGTTCTTTGAATAATAGCTAAGTTAGGATTTTGATGTTTCACATTCATGATATGTTGACTAAATCCAAAGATTAAGCAAGCTTTAAAATTTACTGACTTCTTAATATTTTTCTAAACCCTGCTCAAATTTTATCTCTCCACTCTCTTTTCCTACTCTCTCAAAGTTCTACCACTACTTTTAAGTTTAACGTTATTTTACTATTTTCTCAAATTTATCTTGTGTCAAATTTAACCAGCTTAATGGCCATGGCCTTCTTATTTCAGAAATCTTGTAGCATCGGAGATTCCAATGTTTATGCTGTAGAAATATTTTTTTGATAGATGTTTCGAGCATCTATAAGACCTTCAAGAGTGCATTAATGAATTTCAATAATTTATTTGTTTATGTTTATCAATTAATTAAAGAAAATATCATTTATGATATGCATATTTATTATTGTAGCCAAACATTAACTATCTAGTGATCTATCAGTACTATTGATATTTCTTGTTTAACATCTAAGTGTAATTGGCTAAGAAAAACAAACCTTAATAAGTCTGTAACGGGGTCATGAAAAAACTCTGCATATCTTCCTTTAAAATGTCTGTTAGCCTACATGTTTATCATATCTATCAGTAACACATGGCATGTGTTAGTTTGATATTACTACATTGTAAGCTAACGTAATTGGATGGATAGGTAGAAAGAAAAAAATTAATATATTCAGACAAAACCTTTTGGATAAATGCTGCACTACTATGTGCATCCAGTTGACAGTCATTGGGGAGAAAGGCAGCCCCGCAGTTGTCCCCAATCAGCAGAGCTGGTTCCATGGAAAGCAAATCAGCACCGGATAAGTATTCAGCATCCAGTCCCGCCCCAGAAAGTTGCTTCACCTTCCTCTTTAACATGTCAAGCTCTTCATGTGTTCTACCAATTAACAAGCTCCCTAAAACAGAAATAATAGCAATAAGAAGTAGAACAACTCACTCGTCAGGCATACAACTCATGCAAGACTGCATAATTTTCAGAGAAAAGTGCATCAAAAAGTTCAAATCTTGTCTTTAATGCAGTTTGTGAGCACAAATTAAATCCATGAATTTGTATTAGATAATAACTTTTTGGTCACAGGCGCTTATCATTTTCCTTCTTATAAACCTAAAGTAACCCAGAAGATCCTTAGGGCACACACTTAATTTACTAATCTCTTTACCCTGCATTGTAATGACATGATAAGATGGGTTTTTCCCGATTTGTTATTCTTATTTTATTTCTGTTATTTTAGAATCTTTTCTGTTTTGGGCTGTATTTCTCCATTTTCTTTCTGTTATTTCTTTCTCCTATCATCCATTTTGCGTCAAGCTCAGGCCTCTCCACTGGAGAAAATGTTGAAACAATGCCACGACACTGCCGATGTCATCTACCTCAACCGTGCCAACGGTGCTATCAACCCAGCCAACACCTCCTCTCACTCCTCCCGTTACTCAGTGTTTACCTCCTCTGCCAAATCGGAATATCAACAGCAACCAAAATCCATCAGGATTTCAATATCCACTAGTTTTTGGTAATTCACCCAATGCTTTACCTAATATTCTTCCAAATCAGTTTTCTCCAAATCATATGCCCTTTCCAAATCAATTTCAATCTCCACAAATGTCAATACCTAATCATATTCCCATTTATCCCGGTCCTCAGTCACCTGTGACCTCTCTTCCAAATTTGACTCAATCCCTTACCATCAAGTTGTCCGATACCAATTATCTACTATGGATAAATCAATTACTCAATCTGATCATGGGATATGGTTTGGAAAGTTAAGTTTCATCGATGGCACATCTCCTCAACCACCAAAGTTTCTTGATCTACAACGTACTCAGGTAAATCTTTATTTTTCTCTTTGGCAGAAGTACAATCGCACTCTTATGAGCTTGTTTTATGCCTCTCTTAATGAAGATAAGTTGGGAGAAATTGTGGGCTATGAAACTGCATTTGAAATCTAGGAATCACTACGCAGAGTATATGAATCTTCTTCAACAGCTCGAATAATGGGTCTTCGTTCACAACTTCAAAGAATAAAGGAGGGTCTCACAGTAACTTAGTATTTGGCTCAAATTAAAGATGTGGCTAACAAGTTTTCTGCAATTGGAGAACCCCTATCCTATCGAGATCATCTGGGTTACATCCTTGAAGGGCTTGAAATGAATATAATCCTTTTGTAACATCAATTCAAAATCGTACTGATTGTCCTTTTATTGCAGATGTTAGAAGCTTACTTATCGCCTATGAAGCTCAACTAGAAAAGCAAACAGCCACAGATCAATTGAATTTGATTCAAGCTAATCTTGCAAATGTTTTGTTGGACAAAATTCCCACCGCCCTGCTTGGCTTTCAACTAGTAAATCTCATACTCGCTTCCTTGTTCCTCAAACCAGTTTTCCAAACCTAGATATGCCCACTTCTTTTCCTCCTTTTCCTCCATCCGGATCACCTCGACCTTCACCTCGAAGTCAGAATTGGCCTTCTCCCCGGCCTTCAAATCAACCACAATGCCAGATCTATAACAAACTTGGGCATACGCCCCTGTGTGTTATAACTTAGACAATCCAAAGTATCAAATCACCTCAAACAATCCTTCACCTCAGGCTCATCTTGCCCACACCTCCCCTTCCAAGGTTTTTCCCCACAAACTGACCCTCATTCTACTCCCAGCACCATCCACCCTGATGAAAATTGGTATATGGACTCTGGTGCCACCCATCATATGACTCCTAACCTCGCCAATATTCAACATGCTTCACCTTATTATGGTGCTGAACAGGTTGTCGTCGGTAATGGTAAGTCTGCCTATTTCAAATATCGGTTCGACTAAACTTTTTTCAGTAAACTTAAACTCCTCTGTTCAATTACATTATGTCCTTCACACTCCTATTTCTCACAATCTTATAAGTATTGCCCATTTTTGTTATGATAATAATGCTTAAGTGGAATTTTTTTCATGACTTGTTTCTTGTGAAGGATCTTCAATCCAAGAGTCTTCTCCTTCCGGGCAAGCTTGAGGGTGGTCTATACAAGTTGTCTATCTCCTCATCTCCTATTAAAGGTACTCAACCTCACAACAGGCCTACTATTTTCCTTTCCACTTTCCAAGATATAGCCCTTTGGCACAGTAGATTAGGACATCCATCATCTCATGTTGTGAAACTTGTGCTGTCTCAATGTGATATAAAATATAAAAAAAATGATGTTCTTTCTTTTCGCAATGCCTGTCAAATGGCCAAAAGCCAATTGACATAACAGCTCTATAGAGTATAGATCCATTTTGCATCTCTTCATCTTCTTTATCTTCCTTTATAATATGACATAACAGCTCTATAGATACAACTTGCAAGTATATAAATGGTTAATGGCTAGTGCTTTTCAAAAGAATGGTAGCTACCTAATGTGTAATGCTTTGTGGCAGCATATGAAGAATGTAAATGATGTGAAAGTCAAAGTCACTCACAGTTGTAAAGAACGAATGAAAAAAAGCCAAAAACAGAACATCTACATAAATTACAAAGAATCGGTTTCATCATTTCTCGTACCGGTCTTCCTCCAACCCAGTTCTTCCGATGGATTCAAGCCTTGATCACGCAGAGTCTCAGCCAGACCCTCCCACAGCCTGTGGCTTCTCAAAGCAAGTTCCCAAATGTCACTACTAGGGGATTTGTGCGCCATCCATAAATAGCCCTGCCCTGGAACCAATTCGAATACATTTCGATTTTAAGAAAACGTTCATGACGAACAATGAACAAGATTAACAGTTCATACGAACTCAACATTTTCACCTGCACCCGTAGCTCCAGAGCAAGGGACCGCCTTATCGACAACGGCAACGGAAAGGTCCGATCCGATAAGAAACTGCCGGGCAATAGTTAACCCGATAATTCCCGCACCAATGATCACGACATCGAACTCAAGAGCATTGCCATTATGAGAGGTTGAGGACGAAGATTTCACATCTTTCAAAGCACAAAAGCTCGCAGGTCTGTAACCATAAACATGACTAAAACTCAAATTTCTCGACTGATTAGGATTAATCGGCGGCCATTTTGGATTGAATCCGAGGTTGCAGAAATGTCTGGAAGAACACGAAGCTATGGCAGTCCTGCTAGAAGGACTTGAGCTTGGGCAGGGACGCAGTGAAGAAGCAGAAACCATGTGGTTGCTGTGAAGCATTACTGAAATCCGTCGTTGAAAAACTTAGCGGATCAGTTCAAGAATGCATCGTCTTCTTTGATTGATTGCATCTGCCATGGACTTGCTTCGGGATTCTCGAGCTCTTCCTGCTCGTGCCTCCATCATTATTTTATTTTATTTTATTTTTAAGGATATTCTTAGAAAATGGTTCAACGATTTTACTAAGAAGCAAAAGAGATGGAAGCTTTTGTAAAGTGAACTTTGACTATTGAGAGAATAAATTTACCAAAAGAGAGTGGTTTTCCATTCAACTTTTCAATTCTCGCCATGGATAATCAAGCAGCATCGCATCCATCACAAATTATCGTAATATATATATATTATCATAAATGTCAAAATTGCTGAAAATATTTATAATTAATAACAAAATATACCATCTATATAAAATAGATCGCAATAAATTACTATGTATGTCTATCGTGACACAAACAGTAGTTTATCTATCACAGATAGACAGTGAAATTTTGTTATATTTGTAGATATTTTGGTTCATTTTGCTATATTTGAAAATAGTTATATATATATATATATATATATATATATATATTTTCTTTTTTTTCTTTTTGGATTATTTCGTCTAAAGTTGACATGGTTAACGTGGCTACAAAAAGTGTTCATTATGATTTCTTGTATGTTATAAGCAAGAATAATATTAAATGACTAGGCATATTGTGTGGAAATGCCCAGTAATGAATAATATTTGGCTACATTTTCTACAAATTAACTGGACACCCTTTGTAATCAGGACGATGTGGAGTAATTTGGACCATTAGTCTTGGATTATTAAGAGGGCTTCCTCCCAGGAGTTGGAAAAGATCGTGATCGTCGTTTGACATATTTGGAGTGCAAAAGAAATATATATATATATATATATATATATATATATATATATATATATATATATATATATATATATATATATATTCCTCATGATTCTATTTGATTATGGCTCAATTTATACTTTGATTAATAATCACCTAATTTGTTGATGAGTATGTTCATGTGGAGCATGATGGGAAAGCATTTGTTGGGAGATCACCCTCTCCTATTTATCGACCTACCTCTGTCGGATGGTTTTTGCCTACGATGTATAATTGGAAGTTTAACACGGATGCGATGTGGAATTCAAATAGGTAGATGGGAGGTCTAAGTTAGGTGCTTTGAGACCATCTGGGTGGTGAGGTTAAGGTTCTTGAAGTGAAGACTGACTATATGCGATAGTTTGGAAAGTCTCTTGTCCATCAACGTCCACAATATTTCGGTGGAATCTAATTGTCTAAAGGTCTGTAATATGCTTAATGGATGTTCTATAGATCTCATTGAAGTGTATTTTCTCGTTAAAGAGGTGAAGACATTTGTTCTTGATATTAATGTTGTTTCTTTTTCCTATGTGAGACGGTGTTATAATTTCCTATGCCACTCGCATGCTAAAAAAAGCAATGGAAGAGCTTTCTTCATCATTACTCTTTTCTCCTTATTACGAGCATTGTTTATTTCGCTTGTTTGTTGACATAGTTTGCAATGTGATTGTAGTTTGTTGTTTCCTAAGAGAAAGAAAAAATAAGTTTGAAAACAACATTATATTAATAATAAAATTTTTTAAAATAGGGTAATTGTAGGTAGCACTTTTAAGACTAATAATTAAGTGTATGTAATTGTAAATATAGCAAAATTTAACAATGATAAAATATATTGATGATTGTCTATAAATAGAGATGGCAAAATTTCCCATGGGATCAGGCCGTCCCCAACCCGATTGGGTATGGAGAATCCCTGGTTTGATCGGGTACGATGGTCAAACCGAGGATTTAAATCGAATCCCAACCCCTGCCCCCGCTCCGAATTTTTTAGTTAATTATTTTTAGTTATTTTTTTTTCTGATTTTCATTTTCTAATATAACAAGTTTAATTTTTTTTTTATTAAACTTATAATAAAAACAACTAATTTCTTTAATTATTCATTTAAACAAATATATATAATAATAATACAAACTTCTTACATAAAATATCTACCATTTCAATATGATATTAAATTTTAATTAATTTTAAATAATAAAAGTCAAATTATTGTAAATAGAAAAAATATCAAACTATTTACAAATATAAAAAATTTCAGCAATAAATCACGATGGACTTATATCGCTCTTTCTATCGGTAAGTGATAGAAGTTTATCGCGGTCTATTGCGGAATTATTTCTATATTTATAAATAGTTTGCTCATTTTACTATATTTGAAAACAATCCTAATAAAAATAATAAAATACAAGAGCCAAATTTACAAGAAGCTACTTTGGATCCGCTATTTGCAAATGTCCCAAAAAAATTAAAGAAATTGTCAAAAATATTGAAAATATTTATAAATAATATGAAAAGCAATTTAGAGTAGGAAGCAAAATTGTGGTAGTGAATATTTTGGTTCATTTTTAAAACACCCAAAGTTTAATATGTTAATTTATTTATTTAAAAAAAAAAAGGAAAAAACTCGGCTGTGTACCGAGAAGCTTTTTATATTGTCCGTCGTTCGTCAGCAACGCCAACCCAGCAATGGCAATCGGATACCTACACCGGCTCTCCCAAATCTACCGTCTGCCGGCTACCAACTACTCCAAGATCATTTCCAAAAGATGGTCGGCGTCGGCAGCCACCTCGCTCGAATCCTCATCGTCCTCATCCAAAAAGGTATCAGATCGCACCGTCAAACTGTTCGCGATTGATCCGGAGGGCACGAAGAAAGAGGTCGTCGGATTAACCGGCCAGACTCTTCTGAAGGCGCTCGCCAATCGGGGCCTGATCGACCCCGAATCCCATCGATTGGAAGACATCGACGCCTGTTCGGCGGAATGCGAGGTCAGTATCGCCCAGGAGTGGCTCGAGAAGCTCCCGCCGCGGTCCTACGACGAGGAGTATGTGCTCAAGAGAAACTCCAGGGCTAGGGTTTTGAACAAGCACTCGAGGCTTGGCTGCCAGGTTATTCTCACTCCCGACCTTCAAGGTATGGTCGTTGCAGTTCCCGAGCCCAAACCTTGGGACATTCCTTAATTTTTACTCGTTTTTGGAACACTGGATCTTTGTTCTTCGGCTTATTTGGATGTTTGTTTATTTAATAATTTGTACCTTGAGATGATGGTGCATTTGGTGGACGACTTGTTGTCTTTGCGAAAGATTATCCTCTAATTGCGTCGTTTCGATGCTTCTATATTCTAGTTGTTCTGTCGTCAGCTTGTTTAATGGGATACTTTTGTATTCGGATTTTATGTACTTCTTTGTTCAAGTGGATGTAAGCATTTGGAGAATGTATAAGAAATTGGCAAGCAATTGTTAGAATATGAGAAATTTTGGGTTCCTTTCGGTTGTGTCACTGCTTTGTTTTTCCATGAAATGCTCCCCCCCCTCCCCAAAAAAAAAAAAAAAAGAAAAACCCAAAATTCATTACTATGAAGAGGAAAATAAAAATTTAAGAAGTTCTGAACCACTACGACTTTGTCAGTGATCTAGGGGATGGTCATGAGCCCTGATGCTTGTAAACCTTGATTTCTTTAAAGTTGTTGGTTCAAACGTCGGAAACATCCTATCTAGGTATTAACCTAAAAGTTTCTTGATGTCAAATGATTTAGCGTTAGATGTAGGAGCCAGGATGCTGTATGCATGCTCATGGATGTTAAGGAAATTAAAAATAGCTTATTTCTCTATGTGCACTAGAGCTAGTGCCAGAGTAATTTGGAGAACTTTCTCCATGTTCATCCCCATGAGAAGTCTTATGAAACTTGATATGGGCATGCTGGTATTTGGGTTTTATTTCCTCATAAATATTTGGAGGAGATGTTGTTGTATGAAGAAGCTAGATAGAGTATAAATTTAGAGGTGATGATAACAAAAGTCCTATTTTTTCCTCTCAATTGTCCCAAGTACAACGATTCAATAAAGTTAAGGTTTATCTACAAGCTCCAATTTTTGGATGTATGTATGGTCAATAATGAGTCGGAGTTTATAGACTATTGTGCAAACTCTATTCTAAAGATCAACATGTTTTATCTTACACGTATAGGTTGGAGCGATTAGTTTTTAAAAGGCCTGTCTAGGCACTAGGTGTGCCTCACTTTCCTAAAGCGAGGTGCCCTTGCTAAGGCACATGCTGTAATGTGCCTCATGCTTCTAATTATTTTATTTTATAAGAAATATGTTTTCTAGAAGTGTGAATATTTAAATTAAATATTACATTTCATCAGATATATACATATAAAGACATTGAGAGTGGCCTCCTTTTCCTAACTTAAAGTTATTGGTTGCAAATGTCTATTTAGAATCTTTGGCTTGTATTGTAGAAAAAAATGGTTTAAAATTTTTGGGAGAAGGAGATAAGTGTGGGAGCTAACGGAATGGAATGGAACACTGTATCTTTGCTACAAGATCAAAAGGTTGTATGTGTTGGAAATCTTTTGAAGAAAACTTTCTTAGCTGCTAAATGGCATGGGAGATTCCCCTAGAAGTAGACTTTTCAGTGTTGGATCATTTAGAGCTGATACGGTAAAGATTCTTTGGTTGCTTTATTTATCATATTATCAATGACAATGAGTTACTTAATGTCCCTCGAGAGTTGGAGATTAATGTCCATTGGTCATTGTACTCATAGGTAATTCTCAATCATTGCTCTGGCTCCAAGATTAGATTTTTGTGGTGTGCAACATAGCCTTTCAGTTTCATTCTCACCTTCCCTGTCTGTGTGCATTCAATCACTAACACCCACTTCAAGATGCGTGGATCTATGGTTCTTGAAGTTAGGATTTGAAGATATGAGTAAAAATATAATAAAATTTCATCTTGTTGGTTCTTCTTGGTGGTTTTTCAAATGGTCATAAGGTTCAAGCTAGAAACTCCTGTTGGTGCTTTCTCCGAACTGTTGTCTTCTGTGTGAAGCAAGTGCGGGGGATAAATGATCATCTTTTTCTTAGTTTCCTCTTGGTGCGTGGTTCTTATTTTTTCTTCCCTTTGAGGATATCAACCGGTAGTTTTCTTTTTATAGTTATCTTTTCTGTTATAGCAAGAACAACTAATTAGAGAGTCCCTTTGTAACTCTTTTGGTTGGCCCTACTTTCTTTGATATTTTACATTTCATTGAGACGTTGGTTTCATTACCAATAAAGAGGGAAAATAAGAAACTTTCATGATAGAAACATTTTAGAATGAGTTAGTGCCTGTTTGGGTTGACTTTCTAAGTGTTCAAAAAAATGTTTCCAAATGCAAAAAAAAGTGTTTTTAAGCACGTCAATTCAAATATACTCCTCTAATCTCTTTAAATTGGTGGATAGTTTTAGCTTCAAATGTTAGCTAGGGTCTTATATTTTGTTGTGACCTTCAACGCTTGGAGAAATTTATTACTGAATTATTTTTTTAGCTTCTGATTTTTTTAGAGCATTCCTAAATAAACACAGCTGTGGATTAGAAACTCAAACATCCCGTGGACATTAAACTCTGAATTCTGTCTGGAAAATCTGTACTTTCGACAGACTACAGTCGTGATATACTGAAAGTTTTCCTTTCCCATTTGCCTTGTTGTTGTGTGGTCTTCCCTGTCAAAAATGTTGAAGATCTTGATCACATGCTCATCCACTGCCCTTGTTCCAGAACTTTGTGGTGGTCTTTTACTCCATGGTTTTACCATTGTGAGGTTGTCCTTGGAGCTGGACTGATCTCGTCCTTTGGTTGTTGCTTGATTCTCCTCTCGTGGTACGGCCAATATTCTTTGGCATAATGTTATCAGAGGTTTTGGTTGGAAAGAAAGTGTATGACTTTCATTGGTAAGTTTATGGAGTTGGAGGTGATTGTAACTTGTAAGATGGTAAATTTTCTGTGATTAGTTGAATTTAAGTTAGGATGCATGCTCGGTTATCCAGGAAGAAAGTTGAACCTAAAAACCTTCCTTTTGTGCATCATGTTTCTGTAGACGTTTAATTTAGACACCATTCGTTCCATTCATTTTTCTGGCATTTTCTTTGGAGTCCACCACATATTCTTTCCTAAGCAATATCATTTTTAGCCCTAACAGAAGGAAGTGCCCTTTTTTTCTGAAGTAAGAAAATTAAGATTTTTGGGTACCTCAGAATGGTTGATTATAGAGCTTCTTTGATTGGGTTTCTCTTCAAGTAAGACGACTGGAAGACCAATAATCTGAGATGGATGAGTCACTGTGTATGTTAACCAGCATGCCACCCATTTCACTATTAAGGTACACAAGTTTGCTTATGTTAATTGCATATTAAATGCCAATGAGCTTTGTTAGGGGAAGTATAAGTGGTTCGGTTTGAGTTTACTTTTAAGAACGAACAATAAACTGATGTTAGGCCAGGAAAAACAAAACCAGATGCCTTGAACTGCTTTCCATTAAGCGACCCAACCACTCGACAAAACCAGTAACCAAGACAGATAAAATCTATCCAAACACTACGGAGACAAGTATGTGTCCTTTCGGATTGGATTCACTCAGTTTAGTCAGTTTTTTTTCTGTTTTGGCTTGCTCCCCATAGCATTGCTGTTTTGTTAAGTTTGGTACTGTCAATGACTTTGAGTAAAGAAAGCAAAGTATTGTTTTTGTTTTGTTTCGTGAGTCGTTACGGATATTTCCTAAAGAACTTTCATCCTTAGTTTTACAAAAGATTTCTCCAGTTGGATCGGATCAAAAGAGAGGTGAGAGGATAAGATTGGTAAAAGTGGGGCGTTTACACCAAGTCATAACAAGGAAGATGTTATGTTCAAAGTAATGGTCAAAAGAATTTTCCATATCTTGAAAATGACGGTTGCCTCGTTCCTTCCAAACAAAGGATTCTTTTCCCGTTTGTGTAACAGTGGCCAAAGAAGGTGTAGTTTAGAAGACTATTAATGTCAATAGGGAGAATAAGGCGCCACATTGATGCATCAATCAATCCTTTCCAATAGCTTCTGGGTATTGATAGCATTGTGGCTTAGCTCCCAAAGGAAGAATTTGACTTTCTTGGGGTAAAAATCAGTCCAAATGGCTTCTTGTAAAGTGTTAATAGTTGCTGTCCTGTTGTTAATCAAGGTCATCCAAAAGGGATTTTGTTGAGCAGCATATTTCTATTCACTCTCCATGCCATTGATCTTTGTGTTGTGTCTAGTGAGTATGATCACAAGGGAGATGGATGCCTCCTCAAAATCAAATTCCTACTATTACGATCATGACATAAATCCTGGATAGATTTTCTTCTCCTTCTTCTTCTTTTAGAAACTAAAAAAAGTGCCTCAATTTAATGACTATTTGGTTTTTGGCTTTTGAAAATCAAGTTTATCAACTCTACTTCTAATCACAATTCTCTATGTTTTGCCATCCACTTTCTACTAATGTATTTAACAATCAAGTCATATTTTGAAAATTAAAAAAAAAAAAAAACTTTCAAAAACTTAATTTTATTTTTAGAATGAATTCTAGTGTTTCTTTAATAAAGATGAAAATCATAATTTTAAAAAATTTAGTTTTTAAAAATTTATTTTTGTTTTTAAATTTTCACTCAGAATTCAATTTCTTTTTTAAGAAATGTGAAAACACACCATGAAATTTAGTGAAATTTAGTGAAAACAAACATAAATTCTAGAAATAGAAAAAAAAATCATTACCAAATGAAATTGTAGTTTTTAAAATTCTATTTCTCTTTTAATAATTTAAATCGGTAAGTACAGTTAAAATCATAATTCAAAAATGGCCAGAAAACAAACATAAATTAAAAACAAAATAAATTTGAATATAAATTAAGTTCATAAACACATTTGGTCTTAGTTACTTTATTGATCAATACATATAAGAAATGTCGAAATGTCTTTATAGTTTATAAACTACAAAGACATTTGGTCTTAATTAGTTTATTGATCAATATTTATAAGAATTGTTATTAAATCTTAGTAATATTTTTCATGATAGAGACTAAATTGTTACAAATTAAAAGTACAAAAATTAAATTGCTATAAAGTTTAATGACTAAAATTATTCTTTAACCAATAATTTTTAAATGTGAAAACTCAACAGAAAATTGAAAACTTCACCTCATATTCATAAAACTGCATCAATACCTATCGAGATTTTAAAATTTACTTACTCTGCCAAAAAAAATCACAGTAGAAATGGAATCTTTGGAGAATCGAACCATTTGATTTATGTTTATGTTTTTCTTTTTGAAGTATTTGATTTATACTTGTTTGAACCATGGATCTGGCTAGAAATAATTTTAAATTTAATAAAAGATAGATATTTTATTTTTATTTTTGTTATGCTCTTATAATTTTGTTGGAAATAATAATAAATATTTCAATGTCAAATAACAAAATCAGTTAATATAATTATGCTCACTAACTATAACATTTGCCGCAACATCATTCCCTACATAAATAGGAAAAATTGGTTATTAAAGCATTTTCACATATTTGAATAATTGAATAAGAATGAAATGTGTAGTAGTTCAAATAGTAGGATGATCATACATTGATCAAGCGTTATAACTACTTTGTCCATTAAATTTGTTAACATTTCTAACTTTTTTTTCCTATCAAATCAACTACAAGTGCAAGTGACTTCTCGTCAATCGTTCTTAGGAACATAAGAAGTTGTTTAATTGTTGATGTTTTTTGGGGCCGACTATTTATAAAACCACCATCTACCATTATTTCATACATGTCATTGACATTTAAAGATTCATCTTTACGCTAACAACGTACTTTTCTTTTTACAATTCCTGCAAATACTCCAATTGCTTTGTCGGCTCCATTTTCGTTAGAAATGAAACCCATCAAAATTGTTTTTTACATCCACTAATCTCGAATCTAATGAAAATTGTTTAAAGTATTGTACATTTGATAAATTTCTAATAATGCAACTGTATAACTAATAAAAATTGTCATCGAACTCAATTCTAAATTCTCTACTATGCTCCCAATTTCTCATGATATTGTCTCTACGCAACTAAAATATTTAATATTATATAATTCTAGTTTAGAACATTGTAGACTAAATCAAAATAGATAATATATTTATTTCACTTTTTAGATAAATAAAAAAAATATACATTACAACAATGCTACTCTCCTTTTCTTTCCATATACTTTATTATATATTAAAAAAGAAAAGAACATAACTCCTATTTTTCTATATACTTATTGTATATTTAAAAATAACATGATTGCCTTTTCATTTATTTCTTGCCTATATAAAAATAAAATATAACTATTAATTTTTTTTACATGTACTTTTATATATTAAAAACTAACTTTGTCTACGAGTACAAAATTCAACCTAATTTAAAATTGGATTGTTTTCAAATATAGAAAGATGAATCAAAATATTTACAAATATAACAAAATTTTACTGTCTATTTGTCATAGATCGCAATAGACTACTATTAGTGTGATTATGACACAGATAGACACAAATAGTATTCTATTGCAATCTATGACAAATAGATTGTAATATTTTACTATTATTTATAAATATTTTCAACAATTTTATCATTTAAAATAATTTTTCTTTCAAATTTAGTGTTTTGTTGAAATGATTAATTTTACAACTTATTAAATAAAGACTTAAAATTCAATCACATTACCAACAGGCCAGGTGTTTAATGCATCATATCATCTACCTAAAATTAGAGATTCAAAGGTTGAATTTCATTTATTGTGTAGGTTTGTAATTTAACCCAAACTATTCTTTTGGTAAGAGATTAATCATCATCTTAAATCACTTAAAGATGGAACTTAATAAAAGAAAAACAACGCTTAAAATAGAAATATACAGAACATATAAGATAAGAACAGTGCATTTCCTATATTTTATCCTCTAATACTTGGGCCATTATTCTTGTTTTAGTGTTGGTCCTTTTACTCCGGTTCAATTGTACAAAATACTCATCTTTTGAATATATTCCAATTATGTCCCTAAATCTTTAATAAGTTCAATTTCCACTTTCAAAATTTTAAATTATTAACAAACATATACTTTTTTTTTTTTTTTTTTTTTAAAATTAAACTAAAGAACCAACCTTTGATACTATTTATTTCATCTCATATTTATACCATCAATTTTTACACACCAACTATCACATCAATGTGTATGAACAATGTCACATATGCTTTCAAATTTTTATAAAATCATCGCTAAAAAAAAAAAAAACAGTTCAAGATTAAAAATAAAAATGTTAACATGAACATAACTCAATAGTAATTCATATATATACAATTTTCTTTAAAAGTAGAAAGTTCAAATTTATTATACTTAAAATAATGTTAGAAAAAAAAAGTTTAAGGTTCAGAGTTTAGAATTAATGGTTTAAAGTTAAAAATTAAACGGGAACGTAAACATAGTTTAGCTTAATAATAATTAAGAGAGAAAAAAAATTATATTACTACAATATTACATAAAAAATTTTATGATTGTTTACTGCATATTTTAAAAATAGTGTAAGGTTCACTAACATTGACATTGATAATTTTAAAGACAAATAACAAATGAAGGACAAATACTTTCCTAATACTAAAAAATTTTCATGGGCATATATTTGAAGATCAACGTTCAAATTCTTATACTACAAATCTATTATATTTTCTTTTTTAAAAGTTAAAAGTTAAAAATGAAATTTTAAAAAATTTTAGGAGCATAACTGAAACATCAAAGGATTGAGGGGGCAATATGCTATTTAGTATAATTTAACCATATATTAAGTATTCGAGTCTCCTTCTTTCATTTCCGCGTTGAATTACAACACCAATTTGTCTTTCTTTCGCCGTCGTCTCTTCTCCCGCTCTTTTTTCTTCTGCGTTTACCCGTTTTTCCTCACTAATCCCACCTTATGATCAAGCTTCAATACCCAAAGGTCTAAGGGTTTCAACCTTCTTCTCTTTTGTCGGTGAGATTTCATTTGCTTTTCCCTGAAAATCCGAGATTCTTTTTGTTTTTCTCCATTTTTTATGTTTGAGTTTGCATATTCTTTCTCTTTGTTCCCTAATTTGTTACTCTTTCTCACTATTATGGTCTGTTTGAGAAGTTGGAATTGGAAGGGTTTTCAGCATCTTCGTATCATTTTGTATAGTGGATATAAAACCCAGTTTCTTTTGCGGCTAAACTGGCATTTTTGGGTGTAATTTTGGTCGAATGTTTCGGTTGACTCGATTGGGTTCGAGAACAGATTGTCTTTGTGGCGGCTTGAAATTTATTCTTGTTAATTCTTCTTTCTGTGGAATCCTGTTTCCTATTGAAAGGTTTTTTTGCACGAACTATTGTGGGATTTTGCATTTAAAGATTCAATTTCAGCAACTTGTTTCTGATTAGAGAGAAACAAATAACAAGGATAGCGATTTTCGGGGAAATTTGGGTGTATATTTTTCTCTGGGGGTAGTGTTTATTTTTGTTGATTTCCTATTCCTTAAGGTTGTTTAGGCCACCTCTTGTGTCTTCGTGCGTGAGAGATCTCATTTGTTATCCTTGCTGGTTTTTTCATTGTTGGTTGCTTTTGGTATATGTATCTTGTTTCCCATCGTGTTTGAGAGTTCTCATTGATTTAGTTGAATGATTTATTTTCAAATGTCTTTTCCATTGACGAACTTTTTGGCAATTGAGCTGCTACCAGTTTTTGAACAATTGGTTAGCGTTGTCTGCATGTTCTGGTTATGAAGAATCTCTCTGTTTTTTTCAAGAACTGAAATTGAGTTTTTCTTTTTCTTTTCTATATATAGTACCGTGATCGTTTGTATTTTTATTTTTTACCAATCTTGCTTCTCTCTTTACAGTGTTTATGGCCCACTCTGACTTATTGAATTTGCTATTCGCGGTGGGTGTTTGGTGTTCTGCATATATTGTTGTTGCAGTTATTGCATCATTGCGGATCATCTCCTGTCTCTGTCTGCTTTAAACTTGTGAGACAACTTGAAAGCTGCCATGGGATATGCACAACTAGTTATTGGTCCTGCCGGCAGTGGAAAGGTGATGGGTTAAGTGCTTTGTTCAACTGTTCATGCCTTTTTACTTGTGTTCTGTTGTATGATAATATTTTCTTTTTGATTTTGACCCTAAAATTTAGCATCTAACTTTTTCATGGATCTGTCGTAGTTTTTGAATATACATTTCATGTGTTATTAATAGTAATCAAACTATTAAAGTCTGCTGTATTTTTGCAGTTGGAGTATTGTTCGTATAATGCTTCTAAATGAATTAAAAAAACATAAAACTTCATTATCATATGTTTAAACTGTAGTTGTTTCTTAATGAAAATGTCGCTGTCTATCCCAGAAAACAGTATCTATTTGCAAATTTTAATTAATCGATTTTGACTGCAAAACATTTTGAGTTTACAAATTTGACTCTAGTCTCAATTGGAAGTCTAAAGTTTTATTGATTTTAACTAACTTCAGTGAAATTTTGATCTGAATCAGTCAACTTACTGCTCTAGCTTGTACCAACACTGTGAGACAGTTGGCCGAACTATGCATGTTGTGAATCTTGACCCTGCTGCTGAAAATTTCGACTATCCTGTAGCCATGGGTAGGTGTACATTATGTTTTATGATCTCGTGAATTCGAATGATCGATTTACCGACTTAAATGATATATATTGCATGCTTACAGATATTAGGGAGCTTATTTCATTGGAGGATGTCATGGAGGAGCTTGGGCTTGGTCCTAATGGTGGCCTTTTATACTGCATGGAGTATCCTTGAGTGATTATGCCCTTTCCCTGAAGTTGGGGATTCAGTCGCTATAAATTTTATAAAGAACAATTTTTATTTCTGAAGTTGTGGGTGAAGGATTAAAGAGAGTGTGTGTGTTCTTTAAAACTTTAAGAATGTCCTTAATCTTATTATTAGACATCTTGAAGAAAATCTAGATGATTGGTTGACAGAAGAATTGGACAATTACATGGATGATGATTATTTAGTTTTTGACTGCCCAGGTTTGCATCACTCTCTAGGCTGTACATGTGCGTGTATTGTTGAAGGATGGCCACAATTTGTATGAGGATAAAAGATATCTTCGAAACCTATGCTAATATAGTAACCTTACTGCTTTAAGTTGCTCTCATCATAGCTAGTTTCTGCTTTACTTTTCTCTCAAAGTTTTGCTCGTTTTTAAGTCCTCGATAAGATGTCAGGTATTCTCTTGCTTAGAAGGTTATTTTGGGTTGTTCACCTTTGCTTCCTTGTTTGGTGTTCAATGTAATTCTACGTATAAATGAGAATGACATCCTAGGTTCATTAAAAAATAATTGAACAAACATTTCTGATAAGGGGCATCCTACAAAGAGGTTAAAACTAAACTTTCACGTTTATTCATGCAAGAGAGCATAATTCTGGTAACAAATTGCCAATCCCCAATCTTTGTTAACTTTTAATTTTTAATATATTTTAACAAGAAACTAAAATTTTAAATTAGGATTTGAGATGTTAAAATCTGACAACTTATTACAATAAACAAACCAACCAACCAAAAAAGGAAGAAGAAGAAAAAGAAAAAAGGACCTTTAACTACAAACTAACATTGTTACAACTTCCATAATTGGAAGATAGAGATACCAATCACCCTGATAAAACTAAACAAGCAGCCTCCAAAAAAAAGTAATTAATGTTGGTCTATCCTCCAAGAAAACCAACTTTCTTTGAACCCTCGGAAACTGGTTGCCTAAAATATAGAGAAGTCAAGTTATTGTCAAGATGGAGATCAAGCTACTTTTAGACCAATATTCCACAAAGAAGCTAACCATGAAAAACTGCTTGAATCTACATGTAAAAGAGTTTTCTTTGTGAGAAATTCCTCGTCACTGCAGTAGAAGGCTTACTGCTTACTCCTAGAAATACTCAAGGTGTATGTGACATATGTTGATTGACTACAATATAATTTAAGATAGAAAATAAGAGAATCTACACATATAACAAATCTGAGGATCAGTACATTTTACGTGTCAATTTTTGCTGGTAGGAGAATTTTCCGTATGAATTGTATTGTCATTATTTTAGGACAGATCTTAATTCTTACCTTCTCAAGTTACTATTTGATGTGAAACATAATTTCCTTTTCGAGTTGGAATTGTGTATAAGCGTATTGAATGTTTGTCATTTTTTACCACTATGTAGGTCAGATAGAGCTCTTTTCCCATGTTCCGGTTCTTAAAAACTTTGTGGAGCATTTAAAGAGAAAGAATTTCAATGTCTGTGCCGTGTATTTGCTAGATTCTCAGGTTTGTAAATTCAAAGTCTTCTTTCTTATCACTCCTTCTATCACCCCAAAAAATGTTGTGGTCTATTCTTTACACGTATGGTGACAGATTGCCCCATTTATCAGTTCATGACAGACATCACAAAGTTCATTAGTGGCTGTATGGCATCTCTTTCAGCAATGGTCCAACTTGAATTACCACATATTAACATCCTCTCCAAAATGGATCTTGTGACTAACAAAAAGGATATTGAAGAGTATGTATCGCCATCATCATCTGCTCCTTGTTCTGTTTATTCCATTCAGTTTTATCTCCATTGTTTATAAGTTTACAACTCTAATGCTTTAGACATTATTTTTGGAAACACTAGCTTCTTAAATCCGGAGCCTCAAGTTTTGTTGTCAGTGTTGAATCAACGTATGGCTCCACAATTTTCAAAGCTAAATAAAGCTTTAATTGAACTGGTGAGCTGCTTACACTTTTTTTTTAAATACATTACTCAAGTTGCTGGTGCATGGTTGAGAAGTTTTGTTTGCAGGCTACACATCATAATATTATTTAAGTTTTATGATTAAAATATTATCGAAGTTTATAGTTACTTTTTTTTCATTCTCTCTTTCTCTCTCCTCCTCCTCCTTTCTTTCTTTCTTTCTTTCCTTTTTCTTTTCTTTTTAATTTATTTTTGCTTGTACCACGATTTTCTACAAATTTATGCATTAAACTATTTATGGTTTTATCAATTTTAGTTTTTTCATCATGCAAACGTTTTTGAGTACTTGTATGATCTCTAACTCATTTTTTATATTTTTCATGATGTGGCTCTACTATGCGCCGTATCAAGTGAGATATTTCCATGAACAAATGCGTTTTCAAGATACAATCATGCAATGTAATTTTCTGGAAGTCCTTAATGAAGGGCCATAAATCTCATGATTGTCCAACTGTCCCATCCATGTGCTCTGATTTTTAGCTTTTATGCTCGTTTATTTAACATCTTCAATTACGTTCTTTTGCAATTAGCTATGAATGAGAATGTTGGTTTTGTATTTTTTTACATTTATTTATTATTTTAGGTGGACGAATATAACATGGTGAGTTTTGTGCCACTTGACTTGAGGAAAGAAAGCAGGTACTCTTTTTTAGTGTGCACTCACTTAGTTTTCCTGATGATTGTGTTTCTTGGATTTATATATATATTAGTTTCCACACAATTTTTTTTAAATGTCTATTGTAGCCTCTGATTAGTAACTTAACTATAGTTGCTCATAAATGTGATGTTTAAGCGGTCTATCTTTTCCACATATGAGCTGATTGTTATAAACAAACAAGTAACGCCGGATACAAAGAGTTCTCTGATATTTGAACTGTTGGTTTATGGGAAACAATGATATCTAATTGGTTCTTAGTATGATTTCAAATATTTCTAGTCCGAACTATAAAGTTCATTTTTTTTATGAGGCCTTAGTGAGTCGCTTTTATCCAGTTTTAGCTTCACCAAATTGAACATGGTGAAACTAATAATATCGATTAGTCAAGTTTCCATTTTATGGGTGCTTTGTGACTAGCTAGAAGAATTTTAATTTCAGTTCAACGAGACTATTTTTATGATCACATTGGATATTCTTTTAGTTGGATTTGAGCATTTGATTGCTACATTTCGTCTTCTGTTTACTTGATTGTATTTATATCTCAGTTCGAGTATTTGCGTAGTTGAGCTTGTGCCTTTCTATGACTTATCATGGGTGTTTTAATGGCCGAAGTTTGTGCGCAATATATCATGTTTCCTTCCCCCCCCCCCCCCCCCCCCCCCCCCCAAAAAAAAAAAAGAAAAAAAAACATAATATCAGGCCTTGGCACTCGCGCGTGAGCCTCTGCGTATCGGCTAACCCTGTTAACAAGCAGCGAGGAAGTTCTCTTCTCCTGCCTATTGACTTCCTTCCTAGTTACCTTTCGGTCTTAAGATGAATTGAATTTAGTGTAGGACTGTTTAAAAGGCAAATGCTGATATGATATTCTTTGTTTGAACAGTATAAGGTACGTGTTGGCTCAAATTGATAACTGCATTCAGTATGGTGAAGATGCAGACGTGAAGGTTAAGGATTTTGATCCAGAGGATGATGATTAAATTCCATTTCCTTTTCATTTCAACCCTTGAGATAGGAGGTTCTTTTTGGGGTCTTTTGGACGTTTGTATGTGCACGAAAATCAAATCAAAGATTGAATCTTTTGAGTTTCAACTATATATATACAAATGTTTGTATGAGAGTGTTGGTACAACTTTTTTCTCTTTCTTTTTCTGGTGAAGATGTGTATATGACTACTTGAAGCTTTTTTTTTTGGAAAAATAAAGAGGAATAG
Source organism: Citrullus mucosospermus (assembly GCA_030954485.1). Lineage (NCBI taxonomy): Eukaryota > Viridiplantae > Streptophyta > Magnoliopsida > Cucurbitales > Cucurbitaceae > Citrullus > Citrullus mucosospermus. Next base: position 6,813,864 of record CM062063.1, on the reverse strand, counting down.
AAATGGATGGATAGGTAGGAGGTTATTGTGATCTTATATGTAAAAAAAAAAAAAAAAAAAAAAAAATGTAATGTCAATGTTTCTAGGGTGAGAAGTTAGGAAGTTATTTCCTAATTGGTGGTGAATTTGAATAGGACATATATTTTAACTATTCTACTGGTATAAATACATTTTTCCCCCAATTTTCTTTGACATTTAGAAAGTTTACTTTCAAAATTGGTTAATGTGCATGAGACTTGAACCTATGGAATGAATTACAAATCATATGTAAAATAAATAGTACCAACATAATAGTGAAACAAAATAGTTATTGATAAGAAAAAAAGTAGATTCAAAGTAGACATTGAAATATTAAAGACCAAGTTAGAGCAAACTAAAGTGGACATTTTATAAGTTTAGAAACTGATACAAACATTTAAAAAGTTACTAAAATGAAATAATCCTAAAAGTTTTAGGATCAAAATTGAATTTAAACAAAAGGAAAAGAAAATGTGTAATCTTAGTCCATCTATTTTTTATGCAGGAGGAAATGCTTTCGGCTCATGATTCAAAATTCAAATTTAGCACCTAATGGCCCTCGACATTTCCTTACATTCTGGCCACCCTATCTACTTGTCTTAAAATAGACAAATTGTTTTTTTTCAAAAGTAGAGACTATCCCTAAAAACCAATATGGGCTCTTTCAGCATCTTTTGTTCTCACTTACATGCTTCCTAGGAAATAAACACGTCTAATTTAAAAGTTTTTATAATTTTAAAAAATTAAAAAGGACTATGATTCTAAAGGGGAAGGTGCACTTTATTGACATATATAGTACTTATTGATTCTTTTAAACTTTGTTTTAATCATAGTTTCATACCTTAGGTTCCCTCTCATGATTCATTCATTTACCCTTCCAAAACTCACGAATATCCTTTTTCCAAAGGAAACAAATTACATCCATAATATGAAATACCATAAAGAAGAAATTCTTTACAAGAAAGTTTCTATTCAAGAGGGTTACAAAAATGCCCTCTTAACACTTTACGATCATTAAGACTATTAGCTTGAGAAGGGAGACAACATTTACACCAAGAAAGAGTCTCTATGGATAAATTTTTTGTGAAGTTTTTGAAGATACGGCTGTTTCTTAAATAACAAAGGTAACCATGATGGTTCATATAAATAAATAGTGCTCTTGCAAATTTAAGTGGGAGTCCACATTATCTACATTATATGTACAACACTCACAACAGAATCAATAGCTTACAGCCTAAATCCACAGCAGCGGAAAACTGTCAATGCTATGTTCTGGCCAAGCTCAAAGCAAAACAGAATCCAGAACCTACAAGCCTAGATTCCAGCAAAAAGAAGGAAAAGAAAAAAAAAATGAAGCAGAAATCCTACATTTACAATCCATTCCTCACTTTGAATGTTAGGGAGGAAAAAAAAAAAAAAAAGAACCTGATGCACATAAACATCAAAGATATAATTCATAACTAAAGAATTTAAGCCTCTTGTACACAATTATTTGAGAAGAAACTGATGGTGATTATTCCCTTCAATATTAATTATGATTTGAGAAAATTCTCTTCCTACTATTTTCCTTTCCCTGTGGTTCCATCTCTTTGATTCCGAAAATGACTGAGCAGCTGTTGTGCCTGCAATATATGAGAAAATGTTATTCTCCTCCCTCTCAACTCTTCCCTTGCATCATTCTACGTAAAATATAATTGGTCAAGTTTCTTAGGTAGTACTAAATCAATCAATAATTTCTCAATATATTCCATCACTGTTCATTTCAAGAAAAGACGACCTGCATTTACCTTTTTAAATAAGGTAGTCTACCTTTTGCTAAAGAGGTTCTACATCTGACTTAAAGGTTAGATGTTCGAATTCCTATTCTCACATAATTGGACTCAAAAGATTCTTTCAAACTTCACACATATTTCATATGTAACAGCCTTCCATTGAACTAAACCAGGACCCTTCCTCAATTTGAAATGAGATGGTTTAAGTACAACAGAGAAGGGAAAGGGGATTTAAAAGATGAAGTAAACAAATGTTATATGTTAGTTTTAGTCTTGATATGATTCATGATATTCTAAAAGCAAAGGGCCGTGAAGTTGACTTCCCAAAATGAAAGAATTGTTACCTTTTCTTTTGCTCTAGGTGTGCCAGACTGAGATAAGGCAACAAGAGGCGGGACAGCTCCTTCTTGGAGAACCAATGTGCAAAACTTGGTACTATGAAGGCATAGTTGCAACAGAATCGACGCAGCATTTTCCTTTCCTCTCATAGTTCCAGTTTCAACAATTTCTACCAACAAGGGGATACCCCCTTCCCGCGCAATTGCCAATCGTCCCTCCGAAATTGTTGATAAGTTAGCAAGAAGAGCAGCAGCCTTGTCAACCATTCCTGTGGCAGTGCCTAGAAGCTCAACAAGGTACTTAACAGCTCCTGCTTGAACTATACGAGCCTTATTTTCGTGAAAAATGGATAAGTTGAACAAAGCGGTAGCTGCGTCTTTCTTGCCCCTCAGAGTACCCACACCTAAGAGATCCACCAAGGCTTTAACTGCACCAGACCGACCAATTTTGGCCTTGTATTCTTCTAATACAGAAAGACTGAATAAAGTTGCTGCAGAATTTTCTTTAGCAGGAGCGTTTCCAGTCTTCAAAACATAAATAAGTGGTTCTATTGCTCCTGCTTCTGCAATCATAGCTTTATTATTTTCATTAATGGACAGGTTTAACAGAGCTGTCACAGCATGCTCTTGTATCCGCTTTCCTTCTGAATATAACAGTGAAAGTAAGGGGCTTATTGCCCCGTATTGGCCTATTATAACACGATTCTCTACATTGTCCTTGGCAAGAAGTCTCAATTCTTCTGCAGCCTTCATTTGAACTTCATCCCTTTGGCTCTTAAGGTCTGCAATTAATTTCTTGATATGCAAATCTCCGGATAAGTTATCAGATTCGGATTCAACTGGATTGAAGTTATCCATTGTACCATTACTGTTTCTGTTCTCCACCATGCTTGTTTCCATTTTACAAGCCTGTAATTGTCCTCCTCCTAATGATGAAGCAAACCCTGATGCTTCATTATGAGATGCAGCAGGATGTTCTGATGTGATTTCTCCAGATAATTCCTTTATATATTCATGTTTATTTGATATCTTCAACTCACTGAGTGCTGATGGAATATAATCAATGCTAGAGAAGGCACTGGAGGCTGATACACTCCTGCTGTAGATATATGACTGCTGAGGGGAGGGATGATCAAACTTTGCTGTTTCATTCCTCCGACCATCATTGGAAATTTCCTCAATTAAACTAGTAAAAACGTCCCCATTTCGCTCGTCAGAACCCTTTTCAACTTCAGGAGATGATCCTGCAGTTGAATTACTACCATGTACAGAATAATGAAAGCTATCACTTCGATTCAAATCCTGCTGAGACAACTGAACCAACGATGATAGACTGGAAAAGTTCAATTTGTTTTCATCACACCAATTCAATATCATGGCTTTAACAGTGTAATTGGGAATGAGATTTGTATGTGTGAGCATCTGATGAGTGTTGGGGCAAATGTTTAACCCACTATCAATCCACTTTTGAATGGAGGACCTGTCATAAGTTTGGCCAGATGCCACAATGACTGGATCAAGCATCAGCTCCAATGACAATGGGCAGCGAAAATATGAAGGAACTGAGACTCCATTTATCCCACGGAAGTAGTCCTTTCTAACCATCCAATCTCGTATACGGATAATTAAATCCATAATCTGGTTGATGTGATGTAGTTCCTCCTTCGCATTGTTGCGTTCAGCATTGATTCTCTCCTTTTCAATAGCTATAGTCTCCTTCAGGAGTTCTTGATTTGACATCAAACGAAGTGCTTCAATCAGTTTTAGAAGATGTTCAGAGTTTGGGCCAATGCCACTTCTTTGACTAATTAGAGCCTCTTCTATAGATTCAGATATCCTTTCTTGCTTCAATGATTGAAGGCCTTCAAGACATTTCTGGACAGTTCACAATATCATTCTTGTCAAATAAGCAGAAAATTATGACAAAAGATGCATCAAAATCAAGAGAACTCCTTATATTTCAAAATAAGAAGGGAAAAGTTTGAGCCGAGTGTTTACTCCACCAAACAGCTTAGTTATTTAGAAGAAAGAAAAATAACATAAAATGTGACTTAATGTATCCAAATTTATATATACCTGAACAACATTTAGACTTGAGTTGGATGAAACTGATTCCGACAACTTCAAAACAATCTCACAGATCACTTGTGAAGAGCTTTGAATTTTTATAAGTAGCGGATCACATTTCAAAGCCTAGATCCATACAAAACAAAAAAACCGTCAACTCCAGAAATGATGGGTCTACTCCCTGCCAGAAAGGATAATTATAATACTAAACATTCAAACTGCCATATCTTTTCCTTCCTACTTAATTTTCTATAAAAGGTCACATTTTATTTGTGTTGATGAGAAGCCAATTTCATTGATGTATTAAAATGTGACATTTTGTAAAAAAGAAAAAAAAATAACAATTGAAAAATGGGATCGAAACTGTAGGTTAAAATTTGTTCAATTTTAGTCCCTATATTTTCAATAAATCGTCAATCTCGTCATTCGAAGTTACTTTTTATCAAAATGGGTTACATAATAATAATAGTTATCATGTAAGAAAATATAATATATGAATATGTTTCCAAAATTTATAGTGAAAATGGCAATAAGAATAAAAAAAATTTGAAAAAAATCAATAATAAACTATGAGTAGGGACTAAATTTAAGATTTATTGAAAGTACAGGGACTTAAATTGGACATTTGAGAGTGTAGGGATTATAATTGAATAAGTTGCAAAGTATAGGGACCAAAATGATATTTTAATAAAAAAATGTAAATAACATGATGATAATTAATAAACTCAAATTTCTGAAATTGTCACAGATTTTCAGCTCTTTAAATCTAACAGCTGCTGACAAAGAACCCTTGGCTAATTCCATGAGAGCATGCAAAAAAAGTTGCTAATTCTACAACCACGGAAGCATATGCAGAGGACGCTGAAAAGAAAAATGGAATATATGAAGGCTGGTTCTCAAGGTAACTCACACTGCAAATTTTGCTTGTCTTCGGAGACCAGTTTTCGATGAATTCTCGAGCCTCATTTACAGCTGTATCCAGTGACTCACATTCACTATAAAGTAACTCATCTGAAGAGAGTTTGAGGCTAATGACATCATCAAGCACGAGTTTCAGAAGTTTTAAGACAACAACAAGATTTCTGCATTTCTTAGGAAGAGGCAAAGGCTTTGTAGTGTGGCATGAAACTAGATGGATGAATCTGGAAATACTGTTAGTCAGACATTGTACAGAGGCTGTTCCCATCTGTCCTGATTTCAGGGAAACATGACTAAATGAGCCATAGATAAGCACAATATCTTTGTTAAAAAACCACAAAGTAAGCTCCTCACAGAATTAGTATCAACGTTAAAAAAGACAATGAATTTCCATCTACCATCAAAACCGGGTTCTCACTGACTGAAGTCCACCCATGAGGTAAGTATTACCGGTCACAAAATAGCAAGTCTTAAATACAAATATTAAAAACAAACGTAAAAAGAAGTATATAACACCATGAACATATTTTTTTAATATAACCAACCAGAATCATCAAGTAATCTAATCCACTTCTTAGAATATAACCAGTATTCCTAAAAATGCAACGATACGTAGATGAACATAGAAATAGTTTATCATAGGCAACATATCAGTTTCAACTTATATTTATTATTAAATGTTAGGTTCCTTCAACTTCCAAAGGAGTTGGGCAAGGAGATTTGTGCAATGAATAGTTTTGGATGCGTAATGGAGAGGGTACCAACCATAAAAATTCTCTTGTTTTTATTAGAAACAAAATTGACTAAAGAAAGAAAATACAAACAGAAAGAAAGGAGAACAAAAACTTATCCATCATAGCCAGAGAAGTTATAGAAAAAACTCTCCAGATAATTTATATTTAAAAAATGTTATACTACAAAAGGGAAAGCACTGTATAAAGAATTTCCTCTTCACTCGTGTGCTTGTCATTATGGTCATAGTTATCCGAAAAAATATCTAATACTATGCTTATCATTAGAAATGCACCTATTATTGTCCCACCAAGGCTCCGACAACCAAGAAAAAATAGAACTTGTCCAAAGAACCCTAGGCTTCTTCTTGAAGCCTTGACCCAAAACACTGAATAAAAATTCCTGAATATTGTTTGGAAGACACCACTGGAAATTATAATACTTGAAGATCAAGACCTAAAGGCTAAATCTATGTGGGAAAACTGCATCTAAGGAATAAATGTCTCTGATCTTACAAATCCTTTTTACCAAGAGAAGGTCATCATTCATCAGGGACGATTTTCTGAATTTTTTCATTGGTGTTAATTCAATGGAGTTAGGCTATCCACATGGAAAATAATTTGATTTCCAAACGCAATGGGCATGATCTTCATCTTAAGATGCCAGAGTTCAATTTGAAGACAGAAATTCCATTCTTTCATAGGATCACTCCAAAAGAAAATCCAGCTACCATCCCCCAACTTTCGGACATTGCAAAAGAAGCTCTTCAGCAGTGGAACCAAGGACTCCTAGAACAAGTAAAATTTATTTACTAATAGAACCAAGCCCTTCAGCTACCAGATTACCACAAAATGGGTTCCTTTCACAATAGAACCAAAGAATTCAACTATAGTTTAAGGTTCAATAGGCCAATCTTATTATCCATAATAATATTGCCAAGTTAGAAAACCATCACTTTTCAATAACCGATTGTGTTTGGAAGATTGATAGTCATTGCCCTTAGATTAAAGACATGATTTCTCGCATATTTCCCTATGAAGTAGCACGAAATGTAATAGAAAAAGCACAATTTTTCACTATCAGAGAGCAGTTAGCTCACAGAACTCTACTCACCAAGAATCAAACTCCAACCATTGGCATTAAGTGAAACAGAACTTCATTGTAACACAGTTATATACGTTCATTCACTTGATAAACAGAGATTTTTATTTCCACGTAAACGATTTCTCAAAAAAACACGGGTATCCTCCAACACTCGTACATAAAAAGAAGGCAACAAGAAACCCCTTTCCTCCAAAATCCAAGTAAAACCCAGAAAGCCACATCACAACCATGAGCAGAGCGCAAAAACTCGTATTCCAAGTAAAGAAAAACCAAATTCCACAACAAATTTATAAAGGAAAAAACCCCATCATCCGAAGCCATACACACATTCATGTAAAGGGATTAACGTGGAATTCATAATCAACCCATCTTACCTGCGAGTTCAAAGAGGCGAATCACGGCACAACCGGATCAAAGAGGAAAACCATTTCACAAAAAACCTCCTCAGAAGCTAAACGAAACGAAATTCCATGCACCCTTTTGCAAAAACAGCTCGCAGCGAGAAAAACGAGACGAGAAAAAGATGGGGAAAAAGAAGGGGGGGGGGGGGTGGAATGGCGAATTGGTTCAAGTGGGGTACCTCGTTGCAGAGCTTTGGTTGTTTCCAAGAGGTAAGAAGGGTTAAGGAAGAAAGGGAATGGAGGCAATCGCAATAGAAGATTGAAAGAAATGGGAAAATGGGATTTTGTTTGGGACAATGATTGGATTAAAGGGTAAACGAGAAGAACTAATTTTGAGTTCTTTTTAATGGAGGATGATGGAGAAGTAATGGCTTCCATTAGACATGGATTGTCACTTGGCCCAGCACAAACGTGTATTATCTTCTTAAATTACCATTATGCCCCTCTCGTGATCCCTTTATTAATAAGTTTTTAAGATAAATATCAATTTATATCTTAAACTTATGGCTTTTATCCCTAAACTTTTATTATTAAAAAAAAAAATTTAAATCTGGTAAAGATATTGATGTACACTCTATTCTATATTTTGATCCACCTATATTGTAAAACTAATTTGAGTCAATTAAATTCTTAATTTTTCTTAAATTAATCAATCAATTTAGACTCTTCATTGCAGTTATCTTTACAAAACTATTTCATGCATCAATTCTCAAACACATGTAGACTTTTTCAAATATAGATTTATTAAAATATCAGAGTAAATGTGTGGATGATTTACAAATAAAATTTTGTTTCAAAATTTATTTATTTATGAAAGTTTTTTGGTTTAATTAATACAATTATAAGTTTCACACAATATTTTTCCAAACAAAATGTAACGAAGAGTGTAAATTGATACAACCTATAAAGTTTAGAGTATAAATTGATATTTTTCAAAATTTTATTAGGTTTAAATACCATCGTCATGGGTCAAATCTCATTACATTTTAGTTAATTTTTGTAATTTTAGTAATGGACTAAAATTTGACAAAAAGATAAAAAAAAATAGAACTAAAATGTAATGAAACTAGTTTAGAAAAATGATGTTTTAACATATTTACTATTGAGTTTTTCTTGCAGACCTTTTAGTTCAAATGAGTTTGACCCTATATGTGTTTCATACTCTATTAAAAACCTACCAAAGAAAAGATTATATTATAGATCATTTCATTTACATTAATGACTAAGTTAGATGATGGTGATAACAAATGAGTATTCATAAATATATGAAAGAAATTAATTTTAGATTATCTAAAATATGATTTTTTTTTTTCCAAAAAATGATTATCAATTGAATGTGGAAAAGTGTATTGCATAAAGCAATATAATCATAAAATTTATGGATTTTTGTGATTAAAAAATAAGTATCTTCTTAAATGGAAAAATGTAACCTTTTCTTTCATGTGCAAACAATATTTGTATTGTCCTTTTTGTTCCATAAGGTTCAAATTGAGTGGTTAGATTGAAATTGGCCCATACAACGAAAAATTACTTGCAAAACATACCTCCATTTTTACCAATAGAGAAGTACTATAAATTTTATTTCCAATAAATCTTTTCAAAATTTATTGTCAAGTCTAGAAATTGGTTATTACTGTTGTCTAACATTTGAAAGTTTATATAGAAGTATTCGATTGGATTGGAGACTAATTACAAAATACAAATTGACACGTGTTTTAAGTTGAAGACAAAATATAGGCACAACTTGATGATATCACGTGCTTTCATCATGGTCATTTGAACTCACTCAGCTTGGCTAATTAATTGTGTTATATGAAATTTCAAAAGAAATTTAGATGAGCCCAAAAGAAAGCTCATTTGATGACGAATTAATCCGTAGTTCAAGTTTAAAGGGATTGAGTTCAAGGATTTATCAATAGAGGAGTCCTCCTCCATTTTGGGATTCATAAATTAAAAAACTATAAGGATAATTTATAGTCAATTTATCTGCTATTAAAAGACTCTTTAAGTTTTTTAATATTGAATGCCCCAAAGATAACAAACCTTCTTATACTTCAACTTCAAGAATATTTACACACTTTACCTCTTGAGAGAAGTGTACGATATCACATGTTAGCTACTGTACCAAACCTGTACAAATTAACATAAATTTAAATTTAACTCCACGAACTACATTTCTCTGGAATTCTTTATGGAATAGTTGTTTATTTATCGTTCTCTGAAATTCTTTATGGAATAGTTGTTTATTTATCTTCTTATTTGTTGAACAATGCTTTAAAAGTTATTGTTTCCTTCTTTCCAAAAGAATTGTACATTAAAATTTTAATCTTGTTTGCCTTATCTTACGACCATATCTCTATCAAACTATTAACTTCACATTACCCCAACTTATTTGACATAAAATAAGTTAGATTAATGTAAAAAAAATAAAAAATAAAATAAAAAATTCCCATTCAATATTTTATATAATAAGAGAGTAGTAGCGACTAATTATGAACTTGTTGACAATATCTCTAAATTCATTTAAGTTCAAATCTTCTAGATAAAAAAATTTGTTTAAAAACCATCAAAATTTCGTATTACAAACCTTAAAAAAAACAATACAGATTATTGATTGTAAACGTATTAAAATAATATATATTAATTTTAAATTAAATTATTGTGATCAAAAGGTTGTCTAAAAGTAATCACATCACTATTTTACATCACAATGAAGCACTCAAAAAAGGGAAAAAAGAAAAAAAGAAAAAAAAAGGAAAAAAAAAAAAAAAAGGAGATGAGGGAAGAGTTGAAATTTGCTAACAATATATATGCACTCAATCAATTCTTACTTAAGTAGATATGAAGTAAATTAGTGTGGATAAATTTCACTTCAAACCTTAATAAATTAATTATAGTGTTCGGTAGATAAATACTAAATACCTTCTAGATTTGAGTTTTGTTTAAGTCTGTTACTTATGTTAAGATTTTCACTTTTAACCTTCGTTATTGAGTGAATACTCATTTTCTATTTTTAGCGTTGATGTTTATTAATTAACTTAAAAGAGTTATAATTAACTAAGTTTCACTATTTTCATCATTATTAAAATTAAGTATAAAATTTTATTTCTTAATTATTTTAAATTAATTAAATATTAATGATAATGACTAAAAGTGAGTATGTAGTGAGAAAATCGAAATTAAAAATGTAAATCTTGAAACCTAAGAATCAAATTGAGACAAAACTCAAATAATAAGAGTAAAGATTAGACCCAAAACTAAATTGAAAATGTAAAATTTGTAACATTTTGAAACCTAGATACGGAACTCAAAACCTAGGGATCAAAAGGTAATTTTTCCTAAATTTAATCTCCAACGCTAATTTATTGTTGATTTTTAATTTTTTTTTTGTCATTTATAAATATTTTACTTTGAGAAAACATATTCACATATATTCTTTACTTGAAAATTATTATTATTTAACTAATTTCAGTAAAAATTAATTTTAATGATCGAAACGAATTTAACTCAATAGTAATTGAGATGACTTTGTATGTTAGAGTTGATAGATTTAATCTTTATCTCCGCAATTATTTGTGTTGAGAAAAAAGTTTTAACCGACTAAATTTAAAATGCAGTGAAATGATATTTTTTTTAAAAAGTTCCAAAATGTTGGATTAAGATGCCATTTTAACCTAATAGCAAGAAACACACGCAAAAGGGAAACAGCCGCTTGCAAATAGAGAGAAAATCTTGGTTTTCCTGCAGCAGATTAAACTTGGTGAAGTAAGAATTTTGATAGAAAAGCATTTGAATCTCCTTATCCATTTGATCTTTTGAAGGAATTCGTAATCCAAGTCAACGATCAGAGTATGTGGGGTAGGGTTGAAGTTGAATTTTGCCCTCACAAGATTTTCCGATTTCTCTCTTTCCTTTTGCGCGCTGGAATTCGATCTATGCCGCAAACTTTCCAGCAAAATTTCTCTACTTTCTATCTCCCAACTGCATTTCCGTTTCCAAAATCGGTTCCGAAGAGGCACAAACGGCGGACTTGGGGATTCGACATAGTGAGAAGACTCGGTTAGGGGATTTGGGAAGTCAAATCTTTTCAACTTTTTCAGTTTGAACCCTAATTTTCTTGTCGAAACTGGAAGGTATTTTATTTTATTTTTTTTAAAAATGAATTTTCTGAGATTTGTTTCTTCTGTTGCTTCCTTTTGTCTGGGTTACTTTACTTGTTTAATCTATTTGCTTTCCTGCTATGTTTAAAAGTATTTTTCTTCTGTTTCTTCTGATCGTTGACTTTTTTCTTTTTGTGGTGGGGATTCTTGGAATTGAATGTCAGAGTGATAAACCTTTTATCTTTACTGAAATAGGCTCTTCTCGTTGTAATCTTGTTGTTTTGTGTGTCTCTGTTTTTTGGAAGTCTACTGATGATACAGATATTTGACCAATGACACTGGCTTTATCTTAATGTTTGAATCTGTGTTCGAACCAAACTGTTTGGACTTATATACCGTCCTAGAGAAATAGAAATACCCAGTTAAATAAAAAAGAAAAAAAAAAAGGAAACAATTTCTCACCTGTCTCTAAGTTATTGCCTGCTATATTCTAGGTAATGAACGGGTCTGTTTCAACCAGTTGTGCTACCTCTTCGAGCTGCGGTCTAATTGGAATGGTGGATCGGAACAACAGGACATATTCATAGTAGGAGGGGTTTGAGTTAGACCCGGAGTGTAAAATTATAATTTACTGGTGCTCAACTCTATATACTTTATTTTCAGTTCTTTGCATTGGAAGATGTCGTGGGTGAGGGGTAAATCTCCTGGTTGGGCAGCTTTTAACCTTAAGGAACAGAACAATGGACTTCAAGATGAAGTTGACCCGGATCCATTCCCACCAATGTCAACCACCCTCTCCTCTCTGCCACCCCGTGAAAATTTGCATCGAGTTAATGGTCGTTCGGGGAGATCTTTCACATTTTCTCCCCTTCCTTCTACTGATTCTATGACTTCACCAGAAAAAATTGGTGCAAAAAAAACAGTACTTGGTGCTTCTAACATTCAAAATGGCAAGAAGGTGGTTGAAGAAACTGCTGACCTTTTATCCGTTTGGAAGCTTAAAGAGCTTCATTCCTGGGCTGATATTAGCTTGATTATGGATATAATGGAAGCTGTAAATAATAACTTCAATGAGGCATCTACTTTATTAAAAACTATGGTTTCTAGCGACAATTTTGTGATCAATAATGAGATGAGCACCTTAGGGCTGCATTTCTCTAATGATCTATCCTGGGTGAGGGGTAAATCTCCTGGTGGTGCTGAATTTAACCTTAAGCAACATGATAGAGGCCTTCAAGATGAAACTGACCCGGAACCATTCCCACCAATGTCAACCGGCAATTCCTCTCTGCCACCCTGTGAAAACTTGCATGGAGTTTATGGATGTTCAGGGGGATCCTTCGCATCTGTACCCCTTCCTCCTGCTGATTCTCTAACTTCTCCGGAAAATTATGGTGCAGAGAAGACAAAACCTGATGATTCTATTTCTAGCATTCAAAGTGGCAAGAAGGTGGTTGAAGAAAGCACTGATGTTTTAGCCTTTTGGAAGCTTAAAGAGCTTCATTCTTGGGCTGATTTTAGCTTAATTGTGGATATAATGGAAGCTGTCAATAATAACTTCGATGAGGCATCTACTTTATTAAAGACAATGGTTTCAAGTGACAATTTTGAGGTCAGTAATGAGATGAGCACCTTAGGACTGCATTCCGCTAATGATTTATTATACAACGAGAAGAATGATTTAAGTACATCATTAGGAAGAACGGTCAATACTCCCATCCTTAGTTCCACACTAAAGGATGTGCAAGGCGTGCATAAAAATAATAATGCATGTGAAGAAAATTGTACCAAATTGTTTGAAAATAATTATTTTGAAAGAAATTTCTTTCATAATGTTGCAAATACAAACATAGCTCTAGGTAGCTCAAAGTCTGTTCCTATTGAGCCTGAGTGGGAAGAAGATGATATTTACCTGAGCCATCGGAAAGATGCTATAGCAATGATGAGGTAAATAAGTCTTCTATCTACTTTATAATTGAGTTACATCAATTTAATTTGTTTCCCCTAATAAATATTTTTGTTAAAATTTCCATTATGAAAACTTATTTTGTTTTTTTCCTGCTTCTTTTATCATTGTGATGCCTCACTAGATAATTGTTGGACAGACGTGCTAGTATTGTGGCTTTGGTTTTATTTTTTTATGTAGTGTAAAATGTATGGTTTTTGTGAGAGATGGCGAGATGGTTCAAGTAATCGATGCTATGGGAGTTGGTGTCTTGCTTAATATAAACAGATGTTATTTTATTTGATATTTTCTTTAATCAATAGGTCTGCATCTCAACATTCAAGGGCAGCCACTAATGCCTATCTTAGGAAAGATCATACTTCTGCCAAGTATCATTCATCAAGAGCTCAAGAACAATGGCAAGCTGCAAAAATGTTAAATGATAAGGCGGCTAATGAAATTTTACAAACAAGGAATAGTAAAAATGGGCTGTGGAAGTTGGACTTACATGGGCTTCACGCAGCAGAGGCTATTCAAGCCTTGCAAGAACACTTGCTGAAAATTGAAACTCAGAATGCCTCCAATCGATCGTTGTCGCCAAAGAAAGCTGAAAGGAAAGGATTTCAACGTGCTTCATCCCTTGAGTATCTTAGTTGCCTTGAGTATCTTAGTTGTATGGACTCAAAGTTGGACAAAGAATCACCATCATCTAGGCCTAGGCCGACATCATTGGAAGTCATAACAGGTAAATGTGTATCTGTTGCTGTTTAACTTTCAAGTTTCAACATTTCTATTTTCTTAAAGTTAGGTTGTCTATATATTTTGTGTTTTCTTCTAGTTATTTTGTTATAATAGTCTCAATATTCTAATTTTCAAATGGACAGCTTTTTTGTAACCCTTCTTGGGAAGAGATATTTTCTGGTCTACCTCCCCCCCCCCCCCCCCCCCCCCCCCCCCAAAAAAAAAAAAAAACAAGGCCCTCCTACCACAAAAAAGAAATCTCCTAGTAACTGCTTCAACTTTCTAGCCTTCTTATTAGGAAAGCTTCAACTTAAAAATAGATAGGAAAGCTTAAAAAGACAAATGTAAAAAAAATCAGAAGTGTAAGTACTTCATTACCCAACTCACTCAAAGAACCTTTTGTGAAGGGAGTCCTAGAAGGAAGAGAACTTAGGTTTAGCTTGTAGACAGAACCCAAGATAAGTTTCCCAGTTGCTCATTTTACGCCCGAACCAATCTGCAAAATGAGTTTCCTATTTGAACAGTTACTTCCACCAATCAGATGTTGACAAGAACATGAGAGCCCTGGTGTATCTTACCTATGCGAGGACTTGGAGGAAGGTACCTGGGGTAGGAAGAGAAGTTAGTTAGCCGGGGAGTGGCCAGGAGAGTACATGTATTGTGATTGTCATTTCGTAATAACGGACAAAACAGAAATCTGTTTGGCTGAGGCTGTGATGGTATATATATAAAAGATTAGATATGACAATGGGTGTCCTCATAGATTGATTTGGCTGAAGGGGCAATTTAAGTGTTACTGAAATCAGCATAGCCCTGTAAATAATGAATTCTCTTATGTACTTTCTTTTGATTCAAATATGGCGATTGTGACTTGAGATGTTTTGTTCGTTCCTGAAGGTATAGGTAAACATAGTAAAGGGGAAGCTGCTCTACCAAAGGCTGTGACAAGTTTTCTTAGTGAAAATGGGTGAGTCTTGTCTTACACAACTTTTTGTGATATTGTCATTGAAGCCATTTTTTTCCTTTCCAATTTTGATTTTAACCAAAAAGGAGGGTAAATATGTTTTTAGAATCTACCAATGCATAATTTGTAGGTACCGTTTCGAACAGTTAAGGCCTGGGACAATCAGCGTTCGACCAAAGTTTCGTAGGTAAATATCTAGAGCACCCATTATTATTTGTTAGTATTGGCTTCAGGAGAATATAATGCAAGTTATTTAGTTAGAACTTAGATTAATTAGAGTAGTTGGAGATTGGCTAAGTGAAACTGAAACGGGTAAAATGACTGAAAATGTTATCTAGGAATTTGTCTATTGAATGAAATCTTGAACCTTAGAAGGGTGTACAGTAGGGAAGGATTAATATTGGTGGATTGATTGTTTACAAACGTTACTGTATTGTTATGATGTTCTCTTTCTTGAAGAAGATAGCACTAAGAAAGAGGTTACAACAACTTTAGAGGCTGATCCTGAGGAAAATCAATTTTGACTAATGTGGTTGTTAAGTTATATCAATTTTAACATAAACTTTCAATTTTATCAAATTGCACCTCAAACTTAAATATTAAATATTGTTGCAAACTTGTAGGCTTAACCTTAACAAGTTATTGCTTTATATATTACTAAAAATGTTTTATCTTATATGTTCAATTAAATAATAATAATAATAAATAAGATACAGTTAAAGATGTGAAATTGATAGAGTTTTTGTCAGTTTTTTTTATTATTATTATTTTAAAATTTCTTTTAACTTACG
This sequence comes from Citrullus mucosospermus, assembly GCA_030954485.1. Classification (NCBI taxonomy): domain Eukaryota; kingdom Viridiplantae; phylum Streptophyta; class Magnoliopsida; order Cucurbitales; family Cucurbitaceae; genus Citrullus; species Citrullus mucosospermus. The sequence goes on along the minus strand of CM062063.1, from coordinate 6,797,973 downwards.
ATTTTTGGTAAAGAATTCAATGGTTAGCTTGTGCATGGATCAAGTTTGTGCTAAACTTTATTTGGTTGAAATTAATGAGTTTAGGAAGATTGTTATTTTATTTTGGAAAATTATTATAAATGGAAAAAATATCAAAATTTCACTATCACAAGTTTAGTCTTAAAATGATTTTTTTTTTTTTTTCTTTTTCTCATTATTATACACTATGATTCAATTAAAATCTTGGGAATACGTTAGCTTAACCTCAAGGGCCATATTTACCGCTATAGCACTATTTGAGTCTGCTCAAATCTCAAATCTTGTTTTTTAATGTCATGTCTTAATATATTTTTTAAATGATCCTACTTCTATTTTTAATGGATATAATAATATATGGAAAAGTAGATTTACTGATGAATACATCTCTTTTCTTTCTGATATAGTTGGAACGTCTAGATGAAATTGTTTAAAAGTTTAAGAATATAATTGAAACTTCTCTGTAGACCTCATGTGATAAAATTTGGATTGCTTAAAAGTTTAAGAATATAATTGCAACTTCTTTCTAGACTTCATGCGATAAAATTTGGATTGAATTACGAATTTAGTTTCTATGGTCTTAAAAAAGTTGGAATTTAGTCTTTATTTTTAATGTTTTATCTAACCTTTAAGGATTGACTAAATTTAACTTTAAATTTAAAGGCTTACAAATAATGAAATTGGTGCTTCGGTAGACTCAAAAATATTTTCGATTTAGTGTGTGTGTGTGATTAGAGTGGGGTTTTGCTTTAAAATATAAATGGTAGAAACTGTAATTAGAGGGCAACATAGTATGAAACACACCCCTAGTTTACAAAATAGATAAAAAGACTAGAAATATAATTAATGAAAGATATTAATTAACGTTTTTAAGTATGATTATAGATATCATCACATAGGGAATTGTAGTATATAGTTTTAGTATTACAATATGAAAGATGGAGGATTGATTGAAGAACATTATATTCCAGTAAAATCTTTAAGTGTGGCTCCAATTCTCCCATAATTCTTTTCCCTAAATAACCTATATTCTTTAGTTGAAAATGGGAGGTAAAGCCTTGATTTCCCTTCTCCAACAACCTCACTTGGAGCATATATTTCCTTATTATCATCATCTTCATTTGTCAAAAAGAAAGCCACAGAAAATCTCGTCTTCACATTATTTTTCCTCAAAACAACTCTATGTTCAGCTGATTTCACCCTCCCATTGCTCCAACCCTCCATAAAATCCCCAATGTTCACCAAAAGATCACCGTCCTCGCTCGGCTTTACATCAAACCACTCGCCTCCTTTCGATCTCATCTGTAGTCCCCCAACATCGTCTTGGAACAAGATCGTCACGTAGCTGATGTCAGTGTGCTGCTTGAATGCATCCATTTCTTCTTCGTCGTTCAAGTCTTGAGGAGAGTATCTGTTTATCCTTATATAGCCATAGCAATTACTGAATTCAGAATCATAGAATTTGGTTTCAATATCATCTCCCAATGTTTTTAGTAATAGTTGTACTACTCTTTTTGATATTTCTATCATTTTGCTTCCATATTCGTCTAGAAGATTCCTGCAAATAAATTCAACTTACAACACACATCCATGTCTAGATATATAATAAATAAGATGATGATGGAACGATCATTAAATAATAAAGAAAATAATGTTTTTTTTCTTCTCCAGTACAACAAATAGGGTAGAGAGATTTGAACCTCCAACTTAGTACATGCTACTCACCGCTGAGCTAATACTCACTTTGATAAGAAAATAATGTTTAATGTAGTTGTTGCTTAACCTACCTTTAAATTTTAATTACTAAGTTAGCATGTCGTGTAGCATTTAAGGAATTAAAATTGTCAACCACATTTCATGACTCTTTTTTTAGACTATGAATCGATTATTAAGGAAAGAATATAGTATCAATGTCACTTCAAAAAAAAATTATCATAATTGTTTATTTCATGGCATTGTAGTGTAGACAAACAAAGAATAATCATGACGGTCAAATCATTACGACAACTTACAAATTTTTATAATTATTTTTTTATTTTTTTATTTTTTTTTTTTTTATTTTTTTTTTTTAAGGTTTGAAAACTAAACAAACACAATATCTTCAAATTTGTAATGGAACCACAAAACAAACACCCTAAAAAGTGGAAAAATAATTCAATCTGACCACTCTACCCTCCAAACTGTTGGATTTATTTATAGTGAAATCACAATTTTTAGTCTCTCTCTTGCATATCCAACGATTTTATCTTCAAATTGTATCAGTCTACCTCTTCAGATAATTTCTAAAAAAATAAAAAAAAGACATATAACTCAAGGACAAATCTTTCCACCAAAAAGACATAATTAAAATCTCTATTTAGTAGTTAATTATTACTTATTAGGAGACCTCTATATTTCATATTCATATGGCACTGTTAGTTTATTTTGACAATCATATTGTAGCCGTCTCATTCATACAATTCTTTCCGATTCGAAACCCGAAAAGAAAAAAAAGGAAAGAAAAGGTGACCTGAATTGAGTAGCTTGGTGGCCAAATAAGGAGTCAGTAAAACCATGAGCAATAGCAGAAGCAGAGAAGTTTGGGCCTAAAACCTTGAAGCTCTCCAGGGATGGTGACACCACAAATCTAGGGGTGTAAGAGGAAGCTCCCACTTTCAGTTTCCGCTTCGTCTCGTCGGGAAAAGTAAACAGTCGTCGGTCGGCGTCGGAGATGAGTTTTCTGAAAAACTCCTTAGGAACGCCATGGTTTCGAATGAAGAAGAATCCCCATTCCTTGCAAGCTCTGCGTAGGGAACATATAGCTGATTCGCTAAAGCTATGAGCATCAATGTCCATTACTGGTATTTCATCTATCCATTCTTTTGATGACATTTTCTTTTATTGTAAACAAATACTATGATTATTGCTTTTGGAATTTCATTGATCACTTGTGTTGTTCCTTATATATATATTTTTCTGTCCCAACCTATTTGATGGGTATGCCAAAGTTAATGCTTAGTATTATATATTGTTATTAATGATTTTGGACCAAATGACATCATCAACGTGAAACAATAATAGAAGTAATAGGCCAAGAAAATAACAAGATCTAGATTAAAAAAAAAAAAAATAGTGCTCTAAGACCAAAATGGGTCTAGAAGGAGAGAGTTTGGCTTGAGTTTTTGGCCCAATAAAATGTGCTCAATCTCGAGCAAGGTCAAGCCAAACCAAACAACTAATGGGTCTAGGACCAAAATGAGTCTAAGGGAAACTGTTGGCCGAGGCCGACCCTAAAACAATGCCAAACGGAGGTACGCCATGAGGCATGCCTCACTTCATGCCCAACCCAAATCATCACCCTATAACCAAAATGGGTTTAGGGGAAGGTGTTGGCCGAGGTCGTCCTCAAAAAAATGGCAAACGAGAGGCATGCCTTTTGCTTGCCACGACTCGGTGAGTGGAAAGATAATTCTAATGCAACTCCGAGTAGACCCAAATGGAGATAACATAACCCAAGTTAGCTACTCCTATAAATATATCATGAATAACTCTTTTGAGATGCAAGTCTATTCTCTATACACAAATGTTTAACTTTCTGAATTTATTTTATCCATAAACTTACTCAGAATGTGTGATAAGCATCACGGAGATGTATAAATCTTATTTACAGGTTATATTGTATTTTTACTAAATTACAAATTTACTGTTATATATTTATCTAATTTTGACGACGACAATAATAATAATAATTATTTTTTATTATTTGCATGAAAAATGAAATCTGCCGGTCTCAACATTAGAAGTTGCGTTTCAAAAAAGAATACACATGCAGGCTGCGTCTCTTATGTTTTGACTTCTAGTCAAACTTATTAAAATAACAATATATGCCAAATAGTTAAAAAAATAAAAATAAAATCACTATTTGATAAAAATAATTTGATTTAATTACAAATTTGATCTCATGATATTGAGAAAAAAAAATAGTGTATATTTCGTAAAATTATTTTCATTAAGAACTATTTATATGAGAATTATTTTATTAAACCATAGAGACCAAATTTTAATTATAACTTAACTTATGGAGCCTATATTCTAACTTTTTACCAAATCATTTAACCAAAAAATTTTAAAAGAAATTTATTTCTATAACTTGACAACAAATGGATAGAGAGATTTGGACAACTTCTTGCAAGGACAGATCTATGAAGGCATATCCTCTCAAACCGTGACATTCTATTTTTATTAAATAGAAAAATAATATATATATATATATATATATATATATTATATTATATTATATTATAGTACACTTGAAACAATTAAGTTTTAAATTCATTTTTTATCCTATATAGATATAGAGATACCAATCTTTTATGATCTTTCTACCATTATTTTACAAAAATTGATTGAATGATTTTTTTTTCTTGTATATTTAGATGAATAATTATATAAATGTTTATAATTATTTTATAATTACTATTACTCAATAAAGATATAAGATATTAGTTCATTTAAAATTACATTCATATCAAAGTTAGATTACAATTTTAGTCCCTAAAATTTAAAAATTAAGACTTATAAATTCTTAACCTTTTAATTTTAACTTTAGTTCCTTAAAAATGTCTAATATTTTTAAATTAATTCAAGTTTATATCTAATAGATCTCTAAAAATGTTTAAAAAGTAACTATTTTATAAGACGATTTTTTTTTTTTTAACTATATACACCTTAAATTTTAAAATTTGTAGTTAATTGATACATTAATTTAAAAAGATGGTTAATCGTATCTATTAAGCACAAAATTAAATTTAAGGTCTAATATCACATTTAATTTTTAATATTTTCAAATATGTAAGAGACATATTAGATGCAAAATTGACATTTTCATAATATACTAAACACAAAAATAGAAAATTCAGAGACCTAATAGACATTTTTTAAAGTTTAAAAATTATATATAAATACAAAACTAGAGATTTATGGGCTAAACTTATAACCCAATATACATTTATGCGCCACCCACTTAAAATTCTAAATCCGTGACTGACTTCTTGAGTTATTATTATTATTATAATTATCTAGTATTTCTTGGCGGAACTATGTTAGATGTTAAAATTATTATATTAAAAAAAATCCAAGAAAGATGTGGGTTTGAAATTACTCTTAAAATTATAACAATGCATATATAACGACTATGATCAATTAATAAAATTAGTTGCAAAATAGGTTAATGAATATTTCATAATTAATTTCGAGCCATTAATATAGGTTAATAATATAAGTTAATTAATTCTAGGTCATAAATGAAATAATTTTTATAATTAATACAAATTATTTTTGCTATTAAAATCAATCAATTAAATATAATTACCTATTACTAAATGATTAATAAATTTTAATAATTTTTTTATTGCATTATTTTAATATATTTTATTAATGAAAATGAATTATCAATGAATAATTCATTATTGTTAATTTATTTAGTTAATTGTATTGATTTTCGTACATATATAATTACCACTTAATTTGAATTGTGGGGGACTTATTTGAGAATAAGTGGTAACCTATACTAATCACCTGTTTGGACACCATCTTCGACAAGGCGCCCAATCTGAATTTTGTTTTTGAAAATCTTTTATGGATAATTTAATTCAAATAGGGTAAATTCTAAAAATAACCCTTTTATAAATTGGGATTTAATTTTGAATCATGTTTTTTTCCCTTTTTCTTATTTATTTATTTAAACAATCATTTATATCTATATCTATACTATATTAAAAGGAGATAAGAGGGGATAATTTTTAACTTTACTATTTGCCCCTAACTTTTTCGATAAAGACTTTTTTGCCCTCCCAGTCACACCTCACCATTCCACACACTCTACTACCTTTCATGCCTTTTTTTTCATTTTTTTTTTCATTTAATTTTATATTTCTTTTTCACTATTATATCTTTCAATCATCCCTATTTTGTTTTTACATTCTTTCCTACTTTTTTGTACCTCTATTTTTTTTAATTTTTTTTTACCCTTCATGCATTTTTTTTTCATTTAATTTTACATTCCTTATTTGTCATTACATGTTTCAACAATTCTTATTTTGTCCTCAATTTTTTTTAATCTTTATTAATAAGGAATTAACCAATCAAAATTTAAAACTATTTACACATCCTTTAACAAACAAATTCCTTTGCATAGTAACTACATACTTCTCTTTCTTGCACATTTTTCACATAATAAATACATATATTTTGTTTCTCTTTCCTCCAGACTTAATTCATTTTATTAGAGAGTTCAAAGTCTTCTAGACGAAAATTAAAAATCTTTGTTCTTCATAAGAAAAACATTGAAATTTGATCGAAGAAAGAGAATTTAAAATTTTATTTTGCTAGATGAAAAGATACAGTTAGATTTTATTGATAACTTATTTGATGAAACGTGTAAATATAACTCAAAAAATAATTTGAAGTTTCTCCACAAAATTATAGGTTACTAGATAGTTTATTATTAATTTATTTTCTAATTTTAAACTTCATATCTAATATTTATTAAACTCTTTATATTTTCCTCTATGAAATTATGTTAAATTTTTTTTTTTAACTACATCAAACACATTTCATATTCAATATAAATTAACTAAATAAAACAAACATATAATGATACCATCTTAGTTATCTAATCTATTCCATTACTTTTAAATTTTACATTAGATATTATTTTATTTAAATTTAACTAAAAGTATATTTGTTTAAAATTGTTTTTTTTTTTAAATTCTGAGCCACGTGCATTGCACGGGTCCTTTAACTAGTTTTACTTGTGCATGTAATGTTCCTTGTTAAGTTGGACAAAATTATATTGGATTTATTGGAACAAAACAAATTTGGATTTATATTGTAAGTGAATATTCTCAAAATGTAATTGTACTATAATGACCCTATTAATGGTGACATTATATGGTTGGCACAAAAAATATGTAATAAAGGCTACATTCTCCGACTCAATTATATGATACAAAAAGAAATTATATATGATATGGGCCAACAAATGGCCAAGTTCACTTATAAAAAAAAAAAAAAATTGCATAAACGTCCATCCACATTGTTTATTTGATAGATATGTTCAACAACTTCCTTATTCCTCCCAACCTCTAGTTCATACTTATCTTTTTGCATTATACAAACTTGGATCAATTTGGACAAAATGCGTTTTTCAAAAAGTTTTTTCATTTAAACACTTGTGATAAAAATATTTAAACTAGAAATATTCGTGTGTTTAGTAACTCTTTTTCAAAAATGTTTTTACATACAAGTTTCTTGATTTTTTTATTTTATTTTTTTTATACATATAAAAGTGGTTTTATTAATGTCAAATTTATATAAAGAACAAATATAAAATACAGTGAACTAGTAATTTAAAATAATGGTAGTCAAAATTGGTGGAGATGATTGTTGTTTAAGGTCCTTGGAGTTGGTCTTCGACAATGGTGGTCGGATGTGGCCGGAAGTGGGTTGTCGACAGAAGTCACTAGAGTGGCAATAGGGGCACTGGTGTGGTGATGATGGTTGAGCACACTATTTAATGGAATATATGGGTATAAAATATTGGTGACATACAATATTGGGCTCCCAAATATGGGTATAACCTATTAGGGGTCGTTTGGTTCAATGTTTTATAGATGTCTGGAAATAAAGGATGCTAAGGAATCAAAGACGATTGTGTTTGGTTGTGCACGTGGTAAATGCTATAAGAATTTTATGAACAAAAATGATGTTTGTATTTAATTTAAAAACTAAGCATGACAACCATATATAATTTTAATAGATTAATTAATTAAACAATAATTATCATTCAATATATTGATAAAAATTAATTAATAAGAATTAATAATAATTTTAATCATAAATACTTGAAATCAAGTAATTTATAATTAAAATTAATCAATTAAATATATTTAATGAATGTCATATTAATTATAATATAATACTTAATCATTTTTAATTAATTAAGTTAAACATTAGTAATTTTAATTTTAATTAAATAATATAAGAAAACATATTATATAAAAAGTGAAAAGCTGACATAAAATTTATGTTAATAAGGAATATTAATAAAGAATACGTACAGATATAGTTAGTTAATTAATTAATAGTTTAGGTAAATAAGTAATTGCATTAATTCAATAAGTTTTTATTTGTAAAAATAAATTAAATAAATATTTTAATAAATTATTATTGATTTATTAAAACAAATAATTATATTGATTTTGTTAAATTAATATTAATTACTTTACTATATTCAAAATGAAATTATTGAATAGAGCGAAAACCCATCAATTTAGTTGAAAAAGAAAACTCTCCAATCAAACCATCCCGTTAAAATAATATTGCGGACCAATAGAAAGAAAGATATAATAATAATAATAATAATAATAATAATAATAATAATAATACAAACGCTGTTTATGAAATGATGTGCATATGAGAGGAAAGAGGGGGGAGGTAAGGAGGGTGGAGCAATTAATAAGAAAATAATTGCTAAAGGACAGAATGGAAATGGTAGATTGAAGGCTGGAATTATTCAAAAAGGAAAAAAAAAAAAAAAAAAAGACTACTCATACATACATTTTATCCATGCAAAAGTAAAAAATAAATAATGATAAATAGTAGTGATAATAATAATGGAAAATGTCCTTCCATATATAATTAAATTAGAGTAGCTTTATAATATTAACAGATCATACCCACCAACATCAAATTGTATAGTAAATTGAGATGCCAATTGAATCATTTTTATGATGTATTACACACAATCAAATTTAGTTGGGAGAGCTTCTTAAATTTTGCAATTGATCATAGAGTTGCATGTTAAGAACATTGATCAAGTGAGATTGATCATCCTATTTGTGGAGTGTTCAAATCTTGGGCCAAGGAACTTATTCTTTTTCATAAGAGCTTTGATCTTAAGGCAATATTCATGTCTAACTCAATCCTCAGGGTCGATATCCAATCGCTTTGGAGATTTTAGTGTTTGAGATTTAGGGGTTCAAATATCTAAAAGGTTTTTAATTCCAATTTGCTACGGTTTTCGTACTGAGTAAAAAAAGAGAGAGAGAGAGAGAAATAAGAAAAAAAGAAACAAAAAGGTAGATGGCAAACAATAACGTACCAAAAGCAACATTAAGAATAAAATTGTTGAGTTTAAAAACTCAAAAAACCTAAATGCAACCTAAAAATCAACCTACTGTAGAAAGAATATATTTTTTCCCAAAATTTTAAAATAAAAGATTGGCCATGTAAAACCAACTTTGAATCTAAACCACACAATAAGAGATAGTAGTAATTAATATTGAAGAAAATTACGAGTCATTGACGTTTCAAACTCAACCATTTTATCTTTGAAGTTGCTTTTGTGGCACCATGGGTCCTTCTGTCAAATTTATTTTCTATCAAGTCCTAATAAAAGGCTGGATAACACCTATTTTTATTAAAAAATTATTTTTAAAATTAGAAATTAATAAAAAAAAATTCTGATGGAGAGACCAAAGTTGCTATCAAAAGAAAACATGTAGGGACCAACAATGTATCTTCCACTAAAACTTATATTAATCCTTTTCGATAAATGAAATGTTACTTTAATTAATAGATTGTAGTAAGTCATGAAATAAAATTTTTATCGTCATATCAATATTTTTATTGACATTTCTATACATGTTTATGTATTCAATATCGACACAACAAATGAATCAGTATTTCTATTATATTGTAAAGAAACTAATGAGGCATATAAAAAGTAATAATTAACTATATTATATAATGAAAGGAAATGTAATATTAATGATGATTTAAATATATATATATTTCCAAATATCTCGACATTTAAAGCAATTGTATAGCATAATAAAGGCAGCTACAATAATATTTGCAAAAGCGGTCCTTAATTTTCACCAAATAACGTAGGCCACTAATTTTAACTATTTTGTCACTATAAGTCAAAGTGGATAGGCTTCTCTAATGTGTGCCACATTATTTTATTTATTTATTTTTTTTTTTTGAGTGTGACTATAATTAGTTAGCTACTAATTTCATATTAATAAAAGTTAAAAGCTAAATATAATCTATTTATACTATAGCTATAGAGGAGAAACAATAGTTTCGCATTTTGTTTCTTTTAGATGATGGTTATAAAGTTATCACGGGTTATTTGATAATTAGATCAATTAAAAAAGTCTTATTTTAAATATTTTAATAGATCATTTACGTGGATGGTTTCAAATTTGAGTTTTATTTAATTTTTTTAAAATTAAAACTCTGTCAAATTTGGGTTTTCACTTTTTTTTTCCTAAATTTAACAAAAAAAATCATGTTATCTAAAAATTAAAAATAATTGAATCACTATCTTAATTATCAAATTGTGTAAATTGTGTGAGATATGAGATTTATGGTTTCAAAATCACTACGGATGTGATTTCCAAGGTGAACATAGATTGTGGTTAATAAAATAATATTTTAAACAAATCATTAAAAGATTTAAAATGAGTCATAGTTTGGAGATGCAAAAAAAACTTTCTAAGATTGAATAGATGAATTTGTGAAATTTGTACAAAAACTTTATTTATTAAAATTAAAATGAATGAGTTTATTAAAAAAATTTTTTTACCAAATTTTAATTTTTGTGGAAATAACATTTTTAATTAGGTTTTAGATTTAAGATTTTTATCTACTAAATTGTGATTAAAAATATTAAAATTATTCAAAAAATGAAAAACACAATGAATAATATTTAATAAAATCACATATAACTTCTATAAAAATATGTTATATTTTAAAATTCTATAACACGCGCACCTAGCAATAAACTAGTTTTGGAAATTACAGTAATTAAAATTGCACAACTAAAAGTATAGGAACTAAAAAGAAGTTGCACATTGTTACTTTCAGTTCTTTCTTTCTCAACCATATATTCATATCCTCAAGATCTCTCTCATTTGGATGTAATTTCAGTTCCCTCTTAAACTCGGGTGTTACAAGTATGAAACTGTAATATTAGAAATTTTCTCCAATAATGTCTTGCCAATTCAATTAGTTTGTATTTAATGAACATGTTACTTAATAAATATAAAAATAATAGGTTGTACAATAAATAAATAATGGAGATATTAACTTTTGACTTTTATAAGAAAGAAGTAATTGTTTTAAATGGAAAAATTATTAAAAATAATTTCAAATATAACAAAATGCCACCGTAATAAACACTGTTGGATTACACAAATTATTAACAAAATTTGATTTGTTTTTTAAAACGTTATTTTTACTATTTTTTCCCTTCATAGTCGTTGGAAGGGATGCATGGAAGAAACTCCCCATAAAAAGTTTCAAAACTACTTAGTTTTATTGAGAATGTAGGACTAAAAATCAATTAAATAATATTACAAAATTTGAAAATAATAGAAGTATTTTTGAACTAATATTTTAGAATTTAATTCTGATTTAGTATTCATATTTTGATAAAACTTCAAAAATAATTCTATAAACCCTAAATTCTAACCTCAATTTAAACTTGAAATAAATGACAAGGTTAAAGTTTTATATTATTTATTATTTTTAAAAATTTTAATATAAGATTAGCGACTAAATTTGAATGAAATCATCGTTATCATCATCAACTTCATCGTCTTCCCGAAAACTCTCAACTCCTATGGGTTTGATTTTGATATCATTTCACCATACATTTGGAAACGAACTCTCTAACCTGATTAATCAACACAGAACTCTCAGAAATTTCAGGAAACAAATAAAAAGCATGAATCATATTCGGAAATTCAATCAAATCCACTTTCTTCCCACAGTCCTTCAACCATTCATAATACCTTCTCTGCCAATCCTTCAACGGATCGAATCCCCCTACGAACACAACCGTCGCCGGAAATTCCTCCAATTCCGAAATCTCCTCCGCATTCGGCCCACTAACGTTCGCCGCTGGATGGTCTCGATCCGATCCTTCCGGCAGGAACGCCTTCCAAAGCCAATCCGTTCTCGCCATCGAAACGATGTATCCTGGATCTAATCGGATCTCCGATTCCGTCCGTTCCTCTCCACCGAAAAACGGTTGAATCGTTACTAATCCGATGATTTTCGCTCTCTGGAACTGCGATCTCTGCTGACAGAATCGAACGGCGACGTGGTGAGCGAGGTTAGCGCCGGCGCTGTCGCCGGCGAGGAAGCATTTAGAGAGATCGGCAGTGGGAGGGAGGAGACCAACGGTGTTGTTCTCGTGGTCGAGGAAACGGAGGACGTCAAAGCCGTCGTCGTATTGAGAAGGGAAACGATGTTCGGGAGAGAGACGGTAGTCGACGGAGAGGACGACGGCGGGGATACGACGAGCGAAGCGGCGGCAGACGGCGACGTAAGAGAAAGAAGCGTTGCTGAGTAAGGCGAAACCGCCGCCGTGGAAGAAAATGAGGACGGGAAGAGAGGCGGCGTCGGAGGAAGGGATGAAGACGCGAACAGAGAGGTTACGAGAGGAATCGACGATGACGTCGAAGGAGAGGACGCCATGGATGTGCTTGACAGGATTGGTAGGGGATTTGAAATCGAAGAGGCGGAGGAGGCGGCGGTTGACAGTGCCGTTAGGGCGAGTGGCGAGGTCGCCGCAGAAGGAGGAGAGGGAGACAACGATGCGGGTTTTCCAAGGGAGAGAAGGGGATTTGAAAATGGGGGGCGGAGGGGGCGGCGGAGGCGGAGGATTGCGGGAAGGGCGATCCATGGGATTAAGTGAAAGAGTAGAGGAAATGGATGAGAGGAAGGGGAAAGAAGAAAGGATGGTAGATAAGGAAGGTGAGCGCCTGCTCTGCCATGGCCAATCAGCTCTGTCTTGTGTGAGCTTTTTTTTTTTTTTTTTTTTTTTTTTTTTCCTTTCCATTTATTGCTTTTCTTTTTACTAACTAACATTTTCAAACTACCATAAAGAACCTCTACTTTCCTTTCAGCAATCATGACCTACAATTCCCACCTAATTAAATGTTCTCATTTTTGTTACGCACTAAAAATAAAATAAAATAAATTAGCTTTTTTCTTTCTTAAAATTTGCCACATGCCACATGCCACATCCTCATTGGATGTTAGTACAAAACTTCGTTGAAACAATAATTTTTTTTTTTGTTTTTTTTTTTAAAACTAATTGGTAACTTTCTCCAAAACATAGGGAATAAATTTGTAATTTAATCCTAAAATATTTGTTGGCGTATTTAGATATCTATAAATCGAAGGGATTATTTATGAGAATTTGATTGTAACATAATAAATTCTAATTTTCTCTAAATCATGGGGACCAAATTTGTAATTTAATCTTAAAAAATATATGTTGGCATGTTGATATATTCTTAAATTGAAGAGTTCGACATCGTTCATTGATACCTTCAATAGAAATTACTAATAACACTATTCATTTTTTTTTGGTACAACACTAGGGATTGTGGATCGAATATTCGAGCTCTAAAGAAAAAGGTCATGTCAATTACGGTTGAGCTAAGTTTTAAAAATATTTACAAATAATGATAGATAGTAAAATTTTGCTATATTCGTAAATTTTTTAGTTTATTTTTCTATATTTGAAAACAACCCTTAATTTATTGTCCCATATCATGTTTTCTTTTTTCCTTTTTTGACAAAAAAAATATTAAGGTTAAATTACAAGTTTGGTTGAAGGTTGATGTTACTTTTAAAAATATTTTGTAAGTATCTAAACTTTCAATTATGTGTCTAATTGATTATTGAAAATTTTTAATTTTGGCTAACAATTACTTTTGATCCCTAAACCTTCAAAAAAATAATAATTTAGTCCCTAAACTTTATATAATGGTTTAGTCCATGAACTTTCAATTTTGTAATAATTTAGTCCCTAAACTTTAATAAGTGTCAATTTAGTCTCAATACTTTACACTGTGCAATGATTTAGTCTCTATAATGAAAAATTGTATTAAGATTTAGTGAAATTTCTTACACATGTAGACTGATAATCTGATTACACATCTCATGTTTGTTTATAAATTATAAATATGAAGTGATTACATAATATAAATTGACAATTAAGTTTGATCAAATCTTTGATAATAGGAACTAAGTTGTTACATAAAGTGAGTTTTAAGAACTACATTATTAAAAAATTTGATTGTACAAGGACTAAATCAATGATAACCTTAATAGACTACCATCATCTATTGTTGTCTATGAGTCTATTATTGTTGTTTACTATTGATAGACAGTGACATTTTGATATATTTAAAAATATACTAAGCAATTTTATCATTAAAAACAATTATCTAATATTTGATTTTGTTAAATTCTTGTCATTGATATTCTTAATTATGAGTTTAGGATCTAAATAAACTCAAAGTTTATGAATTAAATTTTTGTAAGTTAACTTAAAAATAATTGCTTGTCATAAAAATAAAATGAAAACATACCAATTGTTAACCAACAATGATAAAATGTGTTATTTAAGTATGGAGTAAAAAAGATAAGACAAATATATGGCATATTTTTTTTTTAAAATATAATTTTGGCTAAAACTATGATTTTAGAATTGGGTATTCAAAAAACAATTCCAAAGAGGAAAAAACATCAAAATTTTGGGGGCCATGCTTACCCATTGTCTGCATTATGATCTCCCATGCCCTACTCCCTTGAAATTATGATTTAGGTCATAAATTGGGGTGGTTGTAAATTTAGTAAAAAACATTAATAAAAATTTACAAAAATAACAAATTTGAAGATACTACCGACACAATTAATGTAGTTTATTGAATACATTTTTAATCGTTCGGAAGAGATTCTCAACCTTTTTCTTTGAGATGATACTCTCTGGTTTTATTATTATTATTATTATTATTATTTTTTGTCTCCCGATGGTTGGCTTTAAGAGCTTTATACTTTATTATTGTTGCAAGTGAAAAAGATAGAGAAGATAAATTACATAAAGTGGACTTAGGTTCAAACAAGTCCAACAGCATGCAACTAATCAGTTATTGAATCAAATTTAATCCTAACTTAGGTAGGATAAGGAAAAATCTATCAAATCCAATTTTAAAAGAAAAATGTAAACTCCATCTCATTCTCCCAACTTCATATCAAGTAACTATAACTTAATCTAGATTTGGATCTTCAACTTAGAATTTATGACTTCTTATTTATTCTACAACTTTTGACATCAAAGCAATTTTTCTTTGTTTTGCAAGTTTTTTCTTCTTCAAATTACAAATTTACAGTTATTGTTACATGAAAGTCAAAGTACATTTTTCCTTATCTAAAATTGGCACTAACAATTACCATATTAGATGAACAAGGAATTACATCGAGATTGTCTGATCTCGTATCTTTTCCATGTAAAATCTGCTCATTTTTCTTTCTAAATAATTTAAAATAAATTTTTGGAATAAGAATATATATATATATATATATATATATATATATATATATATTTATTTATTTATTTATTTATTTATTTATTTAGGATAACATAAGAAGGTAAAATAATCTTTTCAACTGCCGTTTTTATTATGATAGAATAGTGATAATGTTTAACAACGGAGCTTTTTTTTTTCCTCTCTCTCTAACAAATTAGAAGAAGAAATATTTATAAATATATTAGAATGTCACTATCTATCATAAATATATTAAAATGTCACTATCTATTAATGATAGATACTGATAGACATTAATAGACATCTATCCGTATCTATTACTAATAATACATATCTTTTTACCACTAGGCTAACCCATAATAGTTAATTTAATTAATATAATAAAAAATAATCTAAAAATATCCATTCCTATATGATAACATCTTTTAGTTTTTGAAAATTAAATCTTGATCTCTTCATGGATATGTCTAAAAACCAAATCAAATTTAAAGAAAAAAAAATTAAAATTTGGCTCATATACACATAGAAAATATGAACACCATGATAAAAAAATTATGTAAAACAATAATAATTTTCAAAAACTAAAAATAAAAATGTAGAAAGTTATCCAACACAACCAATAACTCAATACCCGACAATTGATGGAACATTTGTTGAATTTTTATTTGATCTAGTATCTTATAAGACATCGTTTAATAACCTAAGGTTCACGTTTTTTTTTTTTTTTTTTTTTTTTTTTTTCAAGCAATCGATTGTTTTCCAATTGTAATGTTGTGATGATTGAACTTTCGACTGTAATTTTCTTTGGGCAAGCATTCTTTAGTTCTTATTCTTAATTTATGAACATGTAATTTCAATTGAATTGACGTCTTAGTTAATGTATTGTATGTTACTTGCGCTATTCAATGATTTCATGATCCCTAATCTATTGGTCTTGTATATGTTTTTGCAGAGTTTTCATAATCACAGAGCTTGACCACATACAATTTTCAATGTAATTATAGATCAACGGATTAAAGTATATGCTCTTTGAATTATAGATTTAGTTTCGGATCATGCATTCATTAGTTTTTAATTCAATTTTATGTGTCCTACAAGTAACTTTCAGTCCATTATAACTATTTTGAAAATTTTATGATATTTTACCACTTTTCTAAAAAAAATAATAAATAAATAAAATCAGAAATACTGAATTTCGTTAAAATTATTTTGAAATTTTCTCGATATGAAACTCTTAGATATTAGATTTGCAAGATAACTTTAATACTTAAAGTTTATTTGGTAGACAATTCACAGATTTTTAGCATATACCAGTTTAGTAGATATTCCAAATTATATTTTTGAGTATAAGATTCAAATAGTCTAAATTATGAAGAAAAAATATTTTCATATTTTTAGTATATTCATTTTGAATTTGAAATAATGGTAAAAGGTAGAATTATATTATTAAAAAAAGATAAAAATATTAACAAATATAATACTTCATGTAATAAATTTAATTATTTTTATTAACTTAAAATATGTAATATATTTGTAAATTAGTAATTAGTAATTGTACAAAGTTTTTGACATAAACCAAAACTTTTCGAAAAAAGCATTAACCAAGATTTATAATCAACTTATTATTATAATAAGTGATTTAACTATAATTAATTTAATGGTTTATAAATATATTATAAAACACGTTTTAAACAATGATTTAAATTAAAACTTAAATTCTAAATTTGTTATCAAACACATATATAAAAATATAAAATACAACTTATATTTTTATTAAATTTCTTATTTTCAAATATTTATTTTCAGATAGGCTATCATATGATAGAAGTGAGTTTCAAAGTAACTTTTGGAATAAAAAGGTGATTTTAGCTCATGGAGAATTAATTTTAAAGAATTCCATAATATTATGTCCATGAAAAGAACTTAATTAGTCTCTTCTACAAATGCACATAAAGGAATCTTCACTTAAGAGTGATTTTAACACTAACTTTTTCAATACTAAAAGAAAGGGATTTTTAAATTTTTTTTTTTTATTTAATCCTCATTAAAATAAACTTATCAAGTGATTAGATAGTCAAAAGTAATTTTAAAATTCTGAAAAGCAGTCTAAAGTTTTTTTTTTTTTTTTTAAATCTAATTTAAGGGTGTATTTGAAATACTTTTTAAGTGTTTAATTTAAAAATAAATAATTAAAAAAAAATATAAGTGTTTGACAACCATTCAAAATAAATTTTGAAAGCTAATAGTATCTTTATTTTAAACCATTCTTACCAAAGTGTAAATGAAAATAAATTTTTCAAAAACATTGATTTTTTAAGTTAATCTAAACCGGCCCTAAAATAAAACCAAACTATGAAGCCATGGTATTCTAACCTATCCCACATTTGTGCTAAAAATAATAAAATCGTGTTACTTATAATTAATTTATCAGTTAGAATTGCTAATAGATTAAATAATTGAGTAATTATTAAAGGAAGTTAATTAAATTAGAAGAATTAGTCCATTGAAGTTAATTAAAGGAAAGTTTACATGACTACTCCTATTTGGTAACTATTTTATTTTTTATTTTTAGAAATTACGCTATTTTAACCTCCAAATTTATCCCTTTGTTATTTACTTTTAAAAATGATTTTAAAAACCAAGCCAAAATTTGAAAACTAAGAAAAATAGCTTTAAAATACTTGTTTTTGTTTTTAGAAGTTGGCAAAGAATTCAACTATTGTACTTAAGAGATGCAAACAAATGTAAGAGATAAGGAAGAAATATGTTTAATTTAAAAAAACAAAAACAAAAAACAAAATAATTACCCATATGGCCTCAATTTTCAAAGGTAATATAGATATTTGTAGTAAGTTATGGTTTCCTTTTTCTTGTTGAGTTTTGAAGCAATGGCATACAATCATATAATTCAAAACATGTGAAGTTTCCTTCCTGCTACAAAATTTGATACGTTTGATTATTCCTTGATGGTTATTGATTTTGATAGATATACTATATCTCATATATTGAACTACATCAGTCGGGTTGGTGTTGGGAAAAACCTCCCACTTCTACTACAGGAACAAGCAGAAAAATAACATAGAAATTAAAAGAAAGCAATAAAACTGGAAACATAAGAATTTACGTGGAAAACTTCAAACTCATAGAAAAACCACGACCCACCAAAAAGAAATCCACTACGTGAAAAATTGTTACAATCACACATAATAATTCTCTCTCCCGATCCCAATTACAATAACGCTCTCTCAAAACTTTTGACCTACACACCTTTTTTCCATTCTCAAACTAGAGAATGCAAAATGAATTTAATTAGAGTGAGCATACTAAACTTAAAATGTTTCTAATTGGGACGAGTTGAAACCAAATACATACTCTTTTTATAGTGCTCAGGGACTTCTTAAACTAACCCAATCAACCCTATTCAAGATAGCAGCCTAATCATTAAATGTATAGATCGAGTCTAGTTGTTTCCACTAGGGTTGAAGAGACGACAACTAGTGAGATGACGGTTAGTTCGCAACAACGAAGAAGCAACACTAATACTGAAGATTTAAGAGATGCAAGGCATTGTAGGGATGAGAACGAACAAAAATCACTTCTCTCCAATATATATTGTGTGGAAAAGGAACAAAATTGATTTTAAAAATGGGTGGAAAAAAATAGATTATATACAAATCTTGTGATGGGTCTAGTCTCCTAAAATCAATTATTCACTAATTTTTCTGTGATTTTCCTCTTCAAATCAGCCATATAAAGAAGTTTTTAAAGTCTCATTTGGTAATCCTCTGTTTTTTTTTTTTTAATTTTTTATTTATCAAAATCCTTACTTGTTTTCTCACAATTTTTTTATCATGGTCTTCATCTTTATTTTTGGTAAAATTTCAAATACAAAATCCAATGGTATTCATTTTGAAAACATGATTAGATAGTAGATAACAATACAATAAAACTCACCATATATAAACATAGTGTTTATAAATTTAATTTTCAAAAATCAAAACTTGTAAAAATAGTTTTTGGAAATTTAAATTTTAGGTTAAAAATCACTTTGTCCCTAAACTTTCATTAAAATAACAATTTAGTCTATATACTTTTAAATTTGCAACAATTTAATATATAAACTAAAGTGTTACTTATTAAAATTTAATGACTAAATTATTACAAATTTAAAAATACAGAGACTAAATCGTTACCAACAAAAGTTTAGAGACTAAATTATTACTTGAATAAAAGTCCAAGGACCAAACGTGATTTTTAATAAAAATTTAAAAAACCAAAAGCAAAAAAGTATTTATGTGTTTGATATTTGATATTTGAAAATGCCTGAGAAATGACCAAAAGCCCCTTACGTAGAAACCAAAAGAAAGATGAAGTAAAAAATCAAATCTCAATAGTATCTTACACACATAAACTAAAGGAATTTAGGGGTAATTTTTTAACATATTAAAATCGTATAATAAGGAGTAAACTAAAAGGGAAATTGTTAATTACTTCTCATCTTACAATATAATACTTAGATGATAAGCCTTGCAATCCTCATCATCAAATATTGTATTTAGATTAGAGGATAATCTAATAACTCACACTTCCTAATGCAAATTGATTCTTGATGTTGAAAGGAAGGGTTAGGAGATGATTGCTTAAGCAAGGAGAAATGAAAAAAAAAAGAAACAAGGATGAGCTGAAATTAATGGATGGCTTTCTTGTTGTGTTGGTCAAGTTTCTAGGTGTTGCTCTTACCCATCTTGTAACCATTTGAATTTTAGTTTTTTTAATGTTTTTAAATATAGCAAAATGAGTCAAATTATTTATAAATATGGAAAAATTTCATTGTCTATCAACGATAAACTGCAATAAACTTCTATCACTTCAATCAATCGCTGATAAACAGTCTATATTTGTAAATAGTTTTTGACGTTTTTTCTATTTATTATAATTTTTCTTTAGTTTTAGTTTTCTAAAATTAAATCTATAAATACTTTATTATAATTTTTCTCTAGTTTTAGTTTTCTAAAATTAAATCTATAAATACGCTTTCTACCTTTTAATTTTTTTATGCTACTTTTACCAATGTTTTCCAAAACTAGGCCAAATTTTGAAAAAAAAAAATTAAGTTTTATACTTAAAAAGATGCAAATCATTATCGTAAGAAATTGAGAATAAAGAGCCTTTGGATTGACTAAAGAAAAAAATATTTTTTTAAAAAAAAATCATTTTTATTTAAACCTTTTTTTTTTTTTTTTTTTTTATAAAATAGGTTTAAAATACACTTTGAGTGTTTTTAAAAACTATTTTAAGTGGTTGCCAAAACACTTCAATTTTTTTTTCCCAAAATGACTTATTTTCAAAATTAAACACTTGAAAAGTTAAACAAAAAACACGCTTAATTGTCAAAAACAAAAACTAAAAAATGAAATTGTTATCAAACAGGGTCTTAGTTACTACAATTTTTTTTAGTACAACAATTACGGGGATGAGAGATTGAGCTTCTCACCTGTAGAATGGAAAGCCATACCAATTACCGCTTAATTACTACAATTTACTCCCGTCAACAAATGCATGGTTCCTTTCTACTTCTCACAACATTTTTTCTCTTGAACATTGAGATCCTTCCCAATGTCGAATCCTAAAAGATGAATCGCTAAACATCTAGATAGTAAGCATATCTTCTCCATGTTGATTGTGCAACTTTTTCATAGCGTGCGGCAAAAGAGAAAAAAATCATTACTTCAAACACAGGTAAAACCCAAATGTATGTATTTAAATATAAAAAACAACGAAAATATTCGAGGTATTTAGACCTTCTCCTCCTAATTCATCACTAAATACCTAACTTCTTCCTTCCCCACTTTCTATATTTATATCATAACAAACTCTCTAACTAATTGCTAATATATATCTATAATAACTTTATCTAATATATATAAAATAACATCCCTGTCAAATAGCCTGAAGATATAAATTTAGTCTCACCTTAGTTACACAAGGATGAAATCTTATATACATAAATAAAAACTCTATTGGCAAAATACACCTCAAATAGAATTCCAAAGTAAAGCCATATGCTAAACAAGTAGACAATGTTAAAGGAGGATCATTCTCCTTTCTCAATTCTCAATTGTCATAGCAATATACATACTCAAAAGCATTTGAAACAGAAATCCCAAAGCTTAAGTTGACATTCTAAGCCTTTGAACATAGGAACCCAAAAGTAAAAACTAGGAGTTCAAATAACATTAAACTCCAAAATCTTAAACTGATGGGTTAGCTAAATGTATCATAAAATTTCCGTTCTTTACCTTTGAGCAACTCAAATGGAATACTACAATGGAAGTCAAGTTATACCAAAACAGAACAGATATCTCACGGGTGAAGCATATATATATTCATGAATATCATCATCATCATCATCATCATCATCATCATGAATCAATCAATGCAGGAAAGCATAAATTGCAGTGGAAATATAGACCAAAAGAGCAGATGAAACCAGAACAAGAAGAGCAGCCACAGCATGAACAGCAGACTTACTTCCACAAGACAACATTCCAAGGCGAATTTGGATAACATCCACCATTGACAGCATCAGAAACAAGCATCCCATAACAGATCCAATGGCGGAAGCCAACATCCCCAATCTCAGAACCTTCAAATTGATGTGTGCCCTAAAAGCTTCATCCACATCCTTACTATTCAGAAGATTAATGGCAAGCTTCAAACCCTGCGCCACAAGAGACGAGAACAGAAAAAAGCTAAACGAAACAACCTCAAACACCAGAAGTTTCCGAGCAACGTCAATGCCGGCGTCGCACGCGGAGGAATTCTCCAGACTGTGCTGTCCAGGCGTGGTCAATGAAAGCCCTACAAAAACAGCGATTGTGAAAAGTGAATTGACGTTGACGAGACCATCCAACGCGGTAACATGGACGCTGGTGGTCGAGGAGGAGGAGGAGGAGGATGTGCGGAGTTCGTCTGCTCTGCTCCGGCCATTGTAATGGTCTTTTGGGTACGTCTCGGATCTGGTTAAAACAGGGAAAATGAGGTGAAAAAGCGAAGAAATGGAAGAATGTGAATAGGGGGGGAGAGAGAGATTGAGCTTACTCGTCCATGGAAGGTGGATTGTGGCGATTGAAGATTGAAGATTGAAGATTGAAGATTGAAGATTGAGGATTGGGAGAAGGGAAAGAGAAGGAAATGGGGATTGGATTACTTGGAGGGATTGTGTTGGGGAATTTGGAAAGAAGGCAAAAAGGAAAAGGAGAATGAAAGTGAAAAAGAGAAGATGCGTTTGGGGTTTTGTGCTTTGGCCTTCCTTTTCTTGGGGATGCTTTTTTTGGTTTTGTTGAATTTGAAGTGTGATTAAGAGGAAGTCAAACAAAGCCTTGTCCAAGTCAAGGGGTGTTTTCGTCCCAAAAATATTTGCATCTAAAATCTTCTATTAAAACAAAACAAAACAAAACACATTAAATTATTTTACAGAATTTTGGTGACACCTTTTTATCGAATAATAATAAAAATAATAAAAACTTTTTTTTTTTTTTTTTAATAATTTACAAATTAGGAAAAAATATGGGTTATTTTAAACAATAATGTTATTTTTAAAAAAAATTCGAAAAATAGGGTGCTTTAGAAACTAATGACAAAAGTAGGGTGGTTTGGAAAATAATTTGTAAATTGGGGTGGTGAAATCGTGTACCGGGTACACGATTTCAGTCAATTTTTTTCGTGGGTAAGTAAGTCGTGGACCCGGTCCACGAGTGTTGACCAAACTCGTGGACCGGGTCCACGATTTCGGCCAAACTCGTGAACCCGGTCCACGATTTCGCCCATACTCGTGGACCGGGTCCACGAGTGTTGACCAAACTCGTGGACCGGGTCCACGATTTATGCCAAACATACAAAACTATCATAATCACACCAATTATCATGCTATAATCGCGGGGAAGGAGGAACGAGCAGTTTACGCTTTAGTAGCTACCGTTTCAGCTCTAGTATTCACAGGCTTTCAAGGAATGGAATATTATCAAGCACCCTTCACTATTTCAGATAGTATTTATGGTTCGAGTTTTGATCAAAAAGACTTCTTACCCCCGTTCTTTTCTCATGATACGTCCAAAAACGTCCGGTTTTTTTCCCATGATAAATAAGTTAATTAATTAATTACCCACTTAAATGAAATTTTGCTTATTACTTGTGTTCATCAATTATTGTTTAGTTTCATTGATTCTTAATTTTTAAAAATGTAATGGAAAATCATTAATTCATTTAGTTAAAGATAAAAAGTTAATACAAATCAGAAAATTTAAAATACAAATCAAGTGCCACATGGTGGTCTTCTTCGCACACGTTGTCCACGACGAGGCACAGGCACTTCAATTTGTTGTTGCTGGTGGATTACATCGTCGATATCCTGTTGGGTGACGACAGATGGAAATTCATGGTGTCCATAATATTCCTGTTGATGGCCAGAACCGGATGCAATGTCTGGTTGTAATATGGGAGGTTCCTGGTCATCGGGTTGCTCTGGAACACCTTCGTCACGTTGTCTCTGTCGTCTACGACGAATACGTTTTCGATCAGTATCAGCAACATTGAGCCTCCTTGTATGTTGAATGATTTCTTCAACATTTACCATGTTTTGCTCACACGAGAACTGAAATAAGAGAAAGGAGAGAAAGGAGGAAAGAAATGAAGAGTGAAAGGAGAGAGATGAGGAGAGAAATGAAGAATGAAAAGAGAGAAATGAAGATGGTGGAGGTGGAAATGAGAGGAAGGAGGTGGAAATGAGAGGCTGCCGGTCGGATTTTAAAGTGAGGAACTCGTGGACCCGGTCCACGATTACCGAAATCGTGGACCCCGTCCACGAGTTCGGTCAATGCATGCAGACTGCCGGTGTCAGCGTACCCTGGAAATCGTGGACCCGGTCCACGATTTCACAAAATCGTGGACCGGGTCCACGATTTCACAACCCTATTCTTCAAAATTCTTTCTCCCCCACCCTATTTTTCCAAATTCTTTCTCCCCCACCCTATTTTTCGAATTCTTTTTTAAAAAACCATTATTTTAAAAAAAAATTCAAAAAATATATATGTTTTTTTTTTTAATAAAATAAAAGTATATTTTTACCTATTTTATATTTATTGAACTGTAGATGTGGAAAATATTGAAAAACTATTGTTTGGTGGCAAATATGAATGGGTTATTTTCCAAATAACAAAATGAGGCAACATATCTACCAATATAGTAAAATCTAATTATCTATCATTGATAAATAGCGACATATTTCTAGCAATTTTGTCATTTAAAATAATTATTCCATAAATTTATACTCGAAATTTTGAGGTTATATTAATTCAAACACAAAACTAATAATTCAAGTCCTGTTTTATAATCATTTTATTTTTTCATTTTTATTTTTTTTGAAAATGAAGCCTATAAACACTATTTCTACCTTCAAATTTATTCATTTGTTATCTAATTTTTACTAATGGTTTAAAAAACCAATCCAAAATTTAAAAACTAAAAAAAATATCTTCTAATGCTCTTGTTATTGAAATTTGACAAAAAATTCAACAAAAAATTAATGCAAATCAATGTAAGAAATGAGAATGAAATACTTAATTTTAAAAAGCGAAATGGTTACCAAACAGGTCTTATCAATTTAAACTTTCCATTAAGATTTTGTTTTAAAATTGATAAAGCATAACTTTGTATAAAACTTGTTTATATTTTTTAAAATTCAAAAGTCTATTAGACACAATCTTGAAAGCTTTGACCTATCACAAAAGCAAAATTTACTCAAAACTTTTTGTTTTTATTTATATTTGTATTTAAAACAAGGGATTTGAAACTTCAATCTAGCTTCCATTCTTTTTACAAAATTTGTTAAAGAGTATTCATTTTTACTCCAAAATTTGAACTTTATCTAAATAAACCATTATTGTAGACCATTGATGCAACGTTAAACTCCTAATTGACCCTTTTTTTTATATTTTAATTTATCCACTAAATTTAACAATTTTTTTTTAATTTATTTATTTATTTAGTTTTTTTATGTACCTATGTTAAGATACATAACTAAATAAGAATGTCATAGTCAAATATAGACATATAGTCATTAAATCATCAATTACGTTGATTCAATCTTTTAAAATTCAAAAAGGAAAAATAAATAAATAAAAAATAAAACAAAGAAGAATGTAGTTGTTCCCGATGTCCTTTGAGTTCACAAGAATTTGGAGAATATCTCGACAAATACATAACCACTCATGAGTTAAGCAACATTTAACAATTAAAAAAAAAAAAATCATCATTAACTTAATAAAAACATGCTAGGGATTTATTTTCTCTCGATAGAAGATATAAGCCTCAATTTAGGAATCGGTCAAAGTTGACATTTTAACCATCTAACGTAGAACCAACTATAGTCGATTTTCAAATCAATTAAATTGACATTTTTTAATTGTGCCTTAAACTAATCAGTCGATCGATTTATTTATTTTTTTTAAAAAATATTTAAACCGTCTAGTCAATCGGTTTGATTGATTGCCAACCAAATCCAATGCTTAAACCGAGTGATAGACTTTCGGTCAGTTAACTCGATGTTTTGGTCTAAATGCTCACTCCTAACACTCATGTTAGCTAACAATAAGGATACATAATACATTAGTTGTATTGAGTTCTCATATGCAAATTGTCAATTTGGTAAATTTCACGTAGTCTACTTCCCCTTTTTTAACATGGAACAAATACTAAACCTCAAGCTCTAATTTGATATCACACTTATTAATTTTTAATTATTTATTTTGACAATATGGAGATGAGAGAATCAAACTTTTAACTTTAAAGTCAATAATATAAATTTGATGGTAGTTAAATTATATATCTTCATTTTGGTAGATTTAGCTTTATTCGAAGTGCGAAAAATTTTGATCTAGAATATAATGTCGTAAAGTTGACACTAAATTCAAAATTGTAACTCAAATAAAGCCTAAATTACCAAAGTCCAAATCTCCATTAGTAGGTACCTCATTATTACGAATAAACCATAGGATTTTTCTTCTTTCTTCTATCCTTTCTTTTGTAGGTGATGGGATATACATATACATATACTGTATATGGTAGATCCACACAACTTGTACGTCAAAAGAACAATTGAAAATTTTGGGAAAGGTTCACAAGTGAAAATCACCCACAAGATCTTACACAAAATCAGGCCTACTTTTGTAAATTCAAGAACAGTTCCTTTACACAAAATCTGTTGCTTATACTTCAAAATTAGTTCTCGCCGTCAGAAACCCACTTCTTCAATCGATCCAAACAAGAAGTTCAACGAACTCACAGTTCCTTCCCCATTGCATCTCTTGATCGATTCAATCAGTGAAGGGGAAGAGATTTCAGTGAAAACCCATTGAACCCAGCTTCCCGTTTTAAACCCAATTCCAACTTCAAACTTCGAGTCTTTGCTCAGTTCAGTAGAACGTTATCAATCTTCTTCATTTCATCTTCTATTTGGATGTAAAGCGCTCTCGAAGGATTAGGACTTTCTATTCAGTGAGTTCTCATAATTCTGTTTGTGGGTTTCGTTTCGTAATTCATTTATCTTGACATTTGCTTTGTTTTACATTCTCTGATTGGATTCTGTAACGTTTGTAATTTTCTGATTTTTTGTTGTTCTTCAATCTAAGTTCATGCCCTAATCTTGCTACTAATTGAATTTTCCCATATGTCGTCTCTTGGGGTGGATTAAAGAGTAAGGCAGATTCTTGAAATTAGGCTGCATTTTCATTATTCTACATTACTGATTGATATTTTTAGTTCTCTCTGGTTGGAGAGTTGTTATTTACTTGAATTATTTCACTTAGTTTCTTGATACTGATTGAAACGAATGGTAATGGTGGTTTTTTCCCCTTCTTCTTCGTATATAAATATTCCATTGTTTTTCTTCTCCTGCTGTTTGAAGGAATGGAGTTACCTGTCATCCAGATACAGTAGTGCCAATTTTTGTAACTCCATTTTTATGGTCTTATTTGTTCCCCTAAGATTAGGACTACTATGCGTCACCGTTTGAGTCTTCTATGTGCTTTACATTGTGAGTTGATGGAGTCAAGCATGATCAATAGCTTGTAATGGGAAGTTTTCCTATCAAGAAGGCTTCTTTGTAACGAGGCTCAATTATGGGAGAAGATAGAAGATTCGAATTGTTATAAACAGCTAATTTGGACAATGTTCTCCGTCAATTTTTGTGACTATGTTAATTTCCCTAAGGGTTTCTGTTTCTGTTCCTTTTTTCCTTCTTTGTTTTGGATTTTCATTTGCTTAGGCAGAGCCGCGGAGGATACATTATGCACGAAGCTTTGTTGCTTGATGCTCTTATATATTTTTCAAAATTATATTTCCAAATTGAAGTTGTTACTGGAGAAAAGAATATTTTGCTATTGGGAAGATGTTTCGCAATTCACATGCTCCCAAATATTGACAATAATTTCTTAACGGGTTTCCCCTTTCTTTGAGAGGGAACTAGCGTTTCATCGATTAATGAAAAGATCGAAAGAAGAGGTTGAAATACTCACTATGTAATGTAGTAAGTACTACAATTTGCATAGATTAATTGAGAACCATAATTAAGAAAGAAATTCGAGAGAGTATACTGCTTTTAATATTATTCCCACTTAACTCATTTTCTATGTTAGTAATGTTGATAAATGTGTTGCAGTGAATTTAGACGACGGATCAGGGCCAGCACACAACTCTATTGAGGTTAACACACATGCAGCCGAAGGAAATGTAATTTTGGAGCCATATGTGGGCATGGAGTTTGATTCTGAAGATGCTGCCAGAAGATTTTATGCTGAATATGCCAGACAAATGGGGTTTGTCGTACGAATCATGCAGCGACGTCGTTCAGGAATTGATGGAAGAACTCTAGCTCGGAGGCTTGGATGTAATAAACAAGGTTTCTCTCCCAATCATAGAGGACTTTATGGATTGGATAAAAAATCACGGCCTAGTGCACGAGAGGGCTGCAAGGCAACAATTTTGGTAAAAATGGAGAAGTCTGGAAAATGGGTTGTTACACGATTTGTGAAGGATCACAACCATCCCTTAGTTGTTTGTTCCAACGGTTTCAACAGTTCGGTGAGATATTCTGATTCTCTAATTTATATGCTTTCTTCCCTCACCACTTCCAGCACAAGAACAACAAGAAATAAGAAATTAAATCTTTGATTTTGTTTGTCCTGTTTTTTTATGAATATAACTATTAATGAGATAAAGTAACACTACAAAGTAATAAATAAATATATTTGAAAAATTAAATAAAGTCGGCAAAAGGATGATGCATAACCATTGTCAAGCTGTTGATTTCTTCTGCACTAGCATAAACAAACAATTCAACACAATGTTGGTCAGTCATTAATATCAACGGCTCAGAGTGTTTTCTGAGAAGGATGCTAGTTATGTGGTACTTAAAACTATGGGTCTCTCTACAATTTATCACTAATTACTCATCCTGTTGTATAATCTAAGAACCACATAGGGCTTTCTATGAAAAGGGGTTTGGTAGAAGTTGGAGGATGAGTTCTCTCCACCAATCAACCATGTCTCAAAGGACTGTGTTGAATTAGATGCTGTGATAGCACACATGAAATTCCTTTATTCTTATTTTTTTAATTTTTATTTTATTTAGTCTAACGTGTGGTGGAGATTTGAACCTCTAATCTCTTGGTTGAACATATATCTTAACTAGTTGAGCTATGCTTGGATTGTTCCTTTATTTATTTCTTTAAACCTATATAGAAGTAGAACTTCTCTTAGTCCAAAACGTGTATGTAACTGTTGCCTAAACAATGAAAAATATATGATTTCTTAGAAAACATTTGAAAGAAACCTTTATATTTAAGGAAGAGAATGCAGAAGAGTTATAGACTGCCTTGTTAATCGGTATCACTGGAAGAAGGTTGGGTGAGTTAGTCAAGTGAAGTTTTTAGATAAAGTATAGTATCCCTTTATTTCCGATCTGTAAAATTAAATATGTTAATTTTACTATCAGAGTTATTTGGTCTCACGGGATGGTTGCAAAGGTAACTGACTTTGGAATGGAATGTTGTGAGTGGATATAGCTATTTAGCATACTTCACGTATGGAGGGGTGGACTTTTGGTAAGTGATCATGAGGAGTAAGAGGAGCTCTCAAATCTTCCTATTTGTAAAAGTAAAGATCTTCATTTTAGTATTAGAGCTATTTGAGCATAAGGGATAGTTGCAAAAGTAACTGACTTCGGCATGGAATGTTGTGAGTGGCTATAACTATTTAGCATACTTCCTGTATGGAGAGGGGTGGACTTTTGGCAAGTGATCATGAGGAGTAAGGGAAGCTCTCAAATTTTCTCCTAGATCTATATCCCTCTATTTTCCATCTGTAAAAGTAAAGATGTTCATTTAAGTATTAGAGCAAGTAACTGACTTTGGCATGGAACTTCTTGACTGGCTGTAGCTATTTTCAGCATACCTAACTATATGGATAGGGGTAGACTCTTGGTAAGGGATCATAGGAAGCAAGGGGGAGCTCTCAAATCTTCCCCTAGTTATATATCCCTGTATTTCCTATTTGTAAAAGTAAAGATGTTCATTCTGGTATCAGATGGTCAAAGGGAACAGTTTCTAGTAAAGCAACAGAAATTAGATTGGATGCTGTTGTGGAGAAAATCATTCAAGTGTGGACTTTGATGGTTGGAGTTCAAAGTATATGGTTAAGAGAAGGTGGTTGAACTTAGAGAGGAGACACATAAATCACTAGGAAAAGGGATAAAGTCATTGTTCAGAAATTGGAAGGAACGTGGTGAGTTTGGGAAAAAGTATCACCAGCAGAGAAAGGTAGTAGAGGAAGAAGGTACGGCGTTGGTGTGGGTGGTAATATTGAACACGATAGAAGGTGGAGCAAATAGCGGACAGTTTTACATAGATAATGGATTGACACTTGTTTTTTTATTTGCATTTGAGGAAATTGGGTATTGATATCCGATGAAGCTAATCTAGATGGATAGTTGCATTGAGTGGAGAAATAGTGGTGAAAGAATGAGAGAGATTGGAAGTTATGATGCTTTATTTGGGTGGGAGGTATTTTCATGGCATCAATGGACTAAAGGGAGGAGGTCGATCGAACCCATGAAAGAATGAGAGAACCTCTGCAACTGGAGATTATTGTAAAGGAACATTGCTATCATTTTTAGGAGTATACTTTGCCACTATTCGAGGTTCTAGTTTAAGAATTTATTTTATTAACTCAATTTGTCAACATTCTTAACGAAGAGATTAAGGCCAAATCTTGGGTGTTCTAACTTATAAATAGCTTCATGTAGAGAGTGGACACGACCCAAAGAAAAGAGGATAAGAAACAATGCAAAAAACTCTTAATTAGGTAGTTCTCATGTGGCATCGGCACCCATTAGCTTATTTTAGTCCTTCACTACCCCACCCACTGCATAAAGCTGGTCACGAATTGTGAAGAATGGCTGTTGTTTTGGCTGTGCAGAAATGGTGTCCTTATTCATTGGTACAGAGGTTTATGATCTTATATTTCAGTAAATATTTTATTTGTCAGAAAGCAAGATATTTGGTTTTGACACATATGGGACTTTTGCCGCCCCTCCACTGATAATGTGTTGGATGTCTCAGTGGATTTTTGTTTCTATTTTGGTTACCACTCTAGGCGTGTGAATTCTGAACTAAGCTAAGTCCTCTGTTTTCATGCCTTTTCCACACTCCTAATTTCATTGGACAAGAACAAATGTTGTTGCCTGAATCTACTTCCATTCACTCTCTTTTTCATGTTTCACAATTCAGGAAGCCATTTATCGCAGTTTTCTAGTTATCTCACTATAAAGAAACTTACTTTAGATATGGTCTTGAGAGTTCAACGTGTTGAGGTCATAAAAAGTGACACATTTAGTCCTTTCTAATTGTAGCCAAGGTTGCAACATTCACGTTTGCTCGTTATTTGTGAATATCTTCATCTCCCTTCTTTATGTATACTGTTTCCTGGCCAAAGAAAAAGGACCATAGATGAGATGATTTTGAAGTATCAAATGTGCGAATAGACAGAGCAGAGATTGGATAAAGGTGATGCGACTTCTGTTAATGAAGGATTGTAGCTGTTTTGATAACATATAACATAATAATTGAAGAACCGATTAAAGAAAATCAGTTCTCCAACTTTGTTTTTGTTCTTAATAGGTGGCATGGTACTCTTCTCAACAGCAATCAAAGAGAACCCTCTCCACAACTTGGAGTTCTTTGGGATATTTGTGTTGAAAGAAGTAGAAGCTTTAGGAGATTTAGAGTGAAAAATTACATCTCTTTTGGGAAGGGTTATTACTTTAAGTCTCCAAATGGAACTACTCTTTGTGGACCTTTTTATACATGCTATATTAGATTGGCACTGATTGAAGTGTCTTTATCTAAGTTCCTGAGGGTTCTTGCGAACTTGTCGTGCTCCCTTCGATGAAAGGTGTTCCTTTCTTGATAATGAAAACACGATAGTCGCAAGAACCCGAACATTAAAAGACATCGAGGAGACAGAGTTCATGATATTTGGAACTTAATCCCGTGTCGTTAGCTTTCACTTTCAGATAGAAAAATGCAACATTTATATTATTAGATCAGATTAGATATATCTTGTGTCCCATTTGAGGCTTATCTGGTGTTTGCAAAATGCAAAATATGAACTGTGTCGATTATAGTTGTAGCAAACTGAATCTACTTCCTTTATTTATTATCTTTGAAGTTCTTGGTATGTGAAAGTGATCGATATTGATACTTGCAGGGCGATAAAGATAAGAAGATTGAGGAACTCAAAATGGAGTTGGAGCATCAGGAGCAACTATGCATAGCTTATAGGGAAAAGCTGTTCAATTTTATCTCTAAGGTGGAAGAACAAACAGAAGAATTGTCTTCAAAAATACAAGTGATCATTAGCAATGTAAGGCAAGTGGAATCTGGAATGCAAAAACATTATCCATGTCGACAATAGTAAACAAATCTGAATATGCAGAGAATTGAAAATTTGAGTCTCAATAATCTTCTACATAATTTAGGAATGTACAGTAGTCATTCATGTATTGAACTGAAAAATGAGTCTTGGACTCTATGTTATACATGTTAGTTGCACTAAAAGCATTATGATTAATCAATTTCATAGTGTTTTCTGTTATATTCTGATCTTGATTTACATACTCAGGACCATAATCTAGCCTTTTCTAAATGTTCGGTTATGAAACTTAGGAGGAATTTGATACAAATCTCAAATTACAGGAACTAAAATTTTTAATTTATTTAAAAAAACAAATAAAAAAAATTAATTGTATCAATTTAAACTTTGAACTTTTGTAATTATATCTATTTATACCATTTCTTTTGAGTATGTGACAATGCATTACTTCAATTGTCCATTTTGTAAAATCAATATTTGAAGAAACCGTACCTATATTTGAAAATCAATGCATAGATAGCTTTACAAGGTTATTATAATGAAAAGTCTAAATTGATTTATGAAAATTTGAGAGTTCAATTGACTCAAATCATAATTTCACACCATATTAATCAAATAAAATCTAGAGGATAAGGTGTAAATTGATACATTTACAAGAGTTCAAAGTTCAAATTGTTTTGAATTGATATAATTATTAGTTCATAATATATATATATATATATAAAATTAATCCAACATGTCTCAATGTTTGCTCATTTGACTAAAGAAACCTGTATCTATAGCTAGTTTTCTTCGTGTAAGGACCCAACTCAATGTCCATTGGCTTGTTGGGTATGAACAACATAGCTCATTGACATAACACATATCTCCTTATTTTGTTATTTCACTTCTCCAATCTTTTACTTTTGATGTATAGTTGAATGTGTGTCAACTTTTATACTTTTCCTTTTTTGGTGAAACCCGAGTCAAACATCCATTGACAAAGATTATCAAACTTGTTGTTCAACCAGACAAATCCATCTAACCCTCCAACATACCAACTAGTTGGTTAGCTAATTGCAAGACTCATTAGCAAAAGCAAAGCGTTGAGACTGAAGTGCAGCAGCCTCTTTAGAAACCAATGCTTTGATGAACAATGTCTTCACTTCCCAAGCCGAATATGGAAACTCTCTTCTTCTAGCATACGAATTCAACAGTGCTACAGTTGCCTCCTTCACTACTCTACCGAACGCCTCCTCTTCCTCGTCCGCCGCAGCCGCCGCTTCCATTAACGTCATTTCAGATCCGTACCGTTCATGAGCCCTCGATCCGAAAATCTTCGCTACCGTCGCCGATTCCGGCGCCATCCGCGGCCAAGCCTCTCTCCTACTACTCCAGAACCTAATGTAAATGCAAATGCGTCGAGGTGTTTGTGAGAATATCTAGGAAAAAATCTCAATCGACTGTAAGATTACGAGAGGATTTCGACCTAATTTTGTAGCGTGGTTGAAGAATTAGTGTTTTTGAATGTATATTTTTAGTGAAAGGAAATGGAGATCTTACTGTGCAGTGCATCTTCCTCTGGTTCTTGAGAAGAGAAATCCAGGGCGGCGCGTTGATGCTGCTTCCGCGGCGGTGGCGGCGAAACAGAGAAGGAGAAGAAGATTGAGTAAGCGAGAAGAATCCATAGTTCCGCTTTTGGTCTCCGATTTTGGGTATTGGAAAAAGGATGGGGATGGGACCTTTTTTAAGTTTTAAATATATTTTAAATTTTAATTTTTTTTTTCTCTTTTGTAATAATTCATGCGAGTATTTTTCAGGTATTTAATTTGAAATATATGTCATTTTAAAGGAAGCAAAAGTGTCTATCAATCCGTCAAAATAGATTTTGAAATTCATCAAGATTTTTATTTTAAACAATTCTTATCGAAAATGTTTAAATGAAAATTAATTTTTAAAAAATATTTATTTTTTAAGTTAATAAAAAATGACCGTTAATTCAATAACCGGGTTATTTTAAACAATAATGTTATTTTTAAAAAAAATTCGAAAAATAGGGTGCTTTAGAAACTAATGACAAAAGTAGGGTGGTTTAGAAAATAATTTGTAAATTGGGGTGGTGAAATCGTGTACCGGGTACACGATTTCAGTCAATTTTTTTCGTGGTCATTGTCATGTAAGTAAGTCGTGGACCGGGTCCACGAGTGTTGACCAAACTCGTGGACCGGGTCCACGATTTCGGCCGAAATCGTGGACCGGGTCCACGAGTTCGCCCATACTCGTGGACCGGGTCCACGATTTATGCCAAAATTATCATGCTACAATCGCGGGGAAGGAGGAACGAGCAGTTTACGCTTTAGTAGCTACCGTTTCAGCTCTAGTATTCACAGGCTTTCAAGGAATGGAATATTATCAAGCACCCTTCACTATTTCAGATAGTATTTATGGTTCGAGTTTTGATCAAAAAGACTTCTTACCCCCGTTCTTTTCTCATGATACGTCCAAAAACGTCCGGTTTTTTTCCCATGATAAATAAGTTAATTAATTAATTACCCACTTAAATGAAATTTTGCTTATTACTTGTGTTCATCAATTATTGTTTAGTTTCATTGATTCTTAATTTTTAAAAATGTAATGGAAAATCATTAATTCATTTAGTTAAAGATAAAAAGTTAATACAAATCAGAAAATTTAAAATACAAATCAAGTGCCACATGGTGGTCTTCTTCGCGCACGTTGTCCACGACGAGGCACAGGCACTTCAATTTGTTGTTGCTGGTGGATTACATCGTCGATATCCTGTTGGGTGACGACAGATGGAAATTCATGGTGTCCATAATATTCCTGTTGATGGCCAGAACCGGATGCAATGTCTGGTTGTAATATGGGAGGTTCCTGGTCATCGGGTTGCTCTGGAACACCTTCGTCACGTTGTCTCTGTCGTCTACGACGAATACGTTTTCGATCAGTATCAGCAACATTGAGCCTCCTTGTATGTTGAATGATTTCTTCAACATTTACCATGTTTTGCTCACACATTGAACTCAACTCTGGTAAATTGTGTTCTAAGGAGTAATTGTGCACATCGTGGACAAAATTATTCTGCACGATAAAAAAAAAATATAAGTATAAAAGAATATTCTTAGCATGTAATTGAAAAACACTACATAATAAGATGCTTACCATGCAGTAATAGTAGGCACCGTCAGGTGTAATAAATCTTCTTGTGATAGAGTCGTACCAGGACAAATAATCATTAGACACATCCGACTCGTTTATTATTTCTCCTTGTGCACAGCGGCCATGACGTGCACGCCAAAATGATATATACTCTGCATGAATTTGACGCCAGTTTTGGTCGTGTTTACCTCTTAAATCAATTTGGTGTAGTTGAGGGAGTGTATTACACAATGTCGGTACTGTTTGCCGCATACCGAATTGTCTCAACACTCGATCTGGTTGATGCCACTCTACGATGTGAAAGCATATAAGTGGGCTGACCGTCAACCAAATGTCTTGTCCATCATGACAGTAATCAGGCAACAACGACATAACGTGTGGTGTATATGGCGTCCAATTAATCTGAAACCATGTACAAGAATAATTAGAACCTAAAAACATATGTAATATTCAGTTATATGCAACATATTTATTATTACCTGATTTTTCATCAAACGGTCAAAAATTGAGCGATATACCAGCAACATGTTTGCTGATTGTTCAGATGCAGCTAATACACCGCTCCATCTATCACATGGATATAAAACAATTAAATACTTTGCTAATTGTATTGACAAAGAAATTAATATATACAGAAAGTAATACCTGGCACTGAGTGGACGTCCTATGAAATGTTCGGGAGGTTGTAGTTGGACTTGTGGTGCAACAATGCTAAATCGATCGTAGGCCCATACTTGAAGTAGTATCAGTGGGCCTGCTATATCCAAAGCTTGTGCATGACTGGCTCGACATAATTCTCTGTACAGCCATGCAAGACAAGCACCACCCCACGAATAATTACCAGCTTGCTCAAAACTGGCCAGTAGTGGGAGGAACATTAAGTGCACCAACGTGTTGGACTTGTCAGCAAACAGAAAGCCTCCGATAAGCTGCATAATATATGCTCGTGCATACCTCTGTATACTGACGTCATCGGCATCAGGAGACAATTCTGTAAACTGAGACGCTAACCACGGGAGACTTAACCTTGAGCCTTTTAAGTCAAGTGGTCGAACGCCTAAGAAATCTTCACAGATCTGTTTCCAATCATGCTGCAACGAACCAGTAACAGGTTCTCCGTCCACTGGTAGTCCAAATTGTACTGCAATGTCCTGCAGCGTAATGGTGCATTCCCCACCAGGCATATGAAATGTGTGGGTCTCCGGTCTCCAGCGCTCTACTAAAGCAGTAATGAGGTGCCAGTCCAACTGTATGAATCCAATTTGTGCAACCCCAATAAAACCGGCCTGTTGTAGATAAGGCACTATACGTTCATCGAACGGTATAGTATGCTGGGAAACTGCCTCTCTTCTCCGACAACATAGTACCACAGTGGATGCATTATCCCATATTGTCTGTGATCGGTGAGTGTTTTGAAGATATAGCTGAACAGGGTTAGATGGACCAGGATCCATATTCAACACTGTTAAATTAAACAAAATTCATTACAATGTTAAATAAACGAAATACATTACAATGTTAAATAAACCAAATTCATTGCAATGTTACAATGTTAAATAACAAATGAAATACATTACAATGTTAAATAACAAATGAAATACATTACAATGTTAAATAACAAATGAAATACATTACAATGTTAAATAAACGTAATACATTACAATGTTTAATAAACAAAATTCATTACAATGTTAAATAAACGAAATACATTGCTTGCTAAACTATGAATGACTCGAAGATGAAGCTCCTAAATTACGGAGTGGACAGGTACGCTTGTTATGCCCTGATCCCTTGCATATCCCACATCGAACTTTCGTGCCTGCCTCGCGCCAATCCATCTCATTATGAATTCGCGAAGTTTTGGGTCTACCATGCTCCCTTAATAAGTTTGCATTAGGATGCACTTCCGTAAATGATAACTCTGGCCAATAGTCAGGGTGCTGTATTGGATGGAAGCGACATTCATAGCATAACTTTAAATGAGACAATTTATAGTATTCATCAATCAGATGCACGTATGACAAACGCATGTAATTACAAATTGCAATTACATGAGAGCATGGAATCTTGAACGACTGCCACTTGTTACAAGAACAAGTCCCCTCTTTCAGGCACACTACTTGTATGTTTTGGCCTTTGTAGGGAGAAACCATACTGATGCCAGTTCGAACTTCAAAACTTTGTGTTTCCCTGTCAACTGACGTCACTGTATGTGCAGTTGCTCGTTTCTCCCACCTTTTAAGCTTTCTCATGGCATATTCTGTGTACATGTCCCCACGATCAAGTGCTTCACTTATTTCTTGTCTACGACGTTCAAAGTATAAGATTGTCCGATAAAATGTTAACCTAACAATCGATGTGATCGGTAACATTCTAGCTCCTTTAAATACCCCATTCAAACATTCAGCTGCATTGGTTGTCATCCACCCAAAGCGATACCCATTATCGTGTGATTGCGTCCATTTATTCAAATCTATATCAGAAAAATATTCAAGACACTCAGGGTTCAATTTCTTTAACTCTTTCATGTTTCGAATGAACTTACGTCTTTGGTGTTGATTTCCAGCCCTAAACACCAAATCTTTAAGTTGCTTTGATTTGTATTTGGAATTGAAATTACTCGCAACATGACGTAAACAATAACGATGACATGCTTTAGGTTCAGCCCAACCAATTTCCTCGTTGTTAATTGCTGCAATGATCCCTCTGTGTCTATCCGAAATTAAGCAAATCCCTTCTCGGTCAGTAACATACTCGCGCAATGCCCACAAAAACCATGACCAACTAGATGTATTTTCCCCTTCAACAATAGCAAATGCAAGAGGAAATATATGCCCATTCGAGTCAATAGACAAAGCAGTGAGCAATTTCCCTTTATACTTGCCGTAAAGATGGGTTCCATCTATTTGAATTAAAGGCCTACAGTACTTAAACCCTTCAATTGCAGGACCGAATGCCCAAAAAACACGACCAAATATAGTTTTACCAGGCACATCAGAAGGGAGAAAATGCCAATCTACTCGTGTACCAGGATTGTAGTGCACAGCAGCACTCAACCAGTACGGAAGTTCTGAATACGATTTCTCCCAATCACCGAAGACTGCAACCAAAGCTTTTTTCTTAGCTTCCCACACACGTCTGTATTTGACGTTATATCCGTACTGTTTTTTAAGTGCTTCTTGTAGTACCGCCACAGGCACACTAGGATCAGCTCTAACTAAATTTTGAATTTCAATACTCATGAAATTAGAATCAAGTTGTGCATTATCTTGTGCCAATTCTGTGTATAAACAACTATGGTTCTCTCCAAGTTTAGTAATTTCAAACATCCCATGGATTTTGCGCCGACATGCACGCAACCTCCACCTACAACCTTCATCCCATTGCTTGCATCGCACATACCAAATATCTTGGTTCGATTCTACCACAAATATTTGGTAGTGTTCAGTCACACAATATTTTTTTACTGCCATTTGTAGGTCTTCTTTCGTATCAAATAACATTCCTTTTTGTATTATACTAGAGTTATCTGTACATTTTTCCCTTTCCTCCAAGGTTGATCCTTGTTCACAAACTGAATCAGTAATTTCCCATTCTATCTGTGTAAATATCTCCGACTGAACCAACTCATTTTCATTTTCTATATTTCCTTCTTCTCCAAACAATTCATCAATTTCTACATCAATGTCACTATCCGCACAATTTCCAGCTTCAATAATAACTAAATCTTCTGGACGAAACGACATATTTAAATTCGTTTACAACTGTAAAGGTTAAAAAGAAAAATTAGTCCAAATCTACCCAAAATTATAAACTCGTGGACCCGGTCCACGAGTTTACTACCCAATATAACTAATTTTCCACCATATTATTTACCAATAATTATTCTTATAACAATAAACGCCGAATAATAATCAATACTAAAACCTTAATTTTTTAAATTTATTCATGCATGCAAAAGGGGTATTTTAAAGAATAATGTTATTCTAAAAAAAAAATTCGAAAAATAGGGTATACATATTTAAATTTGTTCATTCATGCAAAACAAAACGTATACATATACAAATTTATTCATTCATGCAAAACAAAACGTATATAACTATTGCATATTTATAAGATAATTAGAAAGGAAAATGTATATGCATACGTATATGGCGGCGGCGGCGGTAGCAACGGTGGTACTGGCGGCGGCGGCAGTGGAGGCGGCGGCGGCGGCGGCGGCGGAACGAAAAGAAGAAGAAAATTGACAGCGACAATGACAAACGAGAACTGAAATAAGAGAAAGGAGAGAAAGGAGGAAAGAAATGAAGAGTGAAAGGAGAGATATGAGGAGAGAAATGAAGAATGAAAAGAGAGAAATGAAGATGGTGGAGGTGGAAATGAGAGGAAGGAGGTGGAAATGGGAGGCTGCCGGTCGGATTTTAAAGTGAGGAACTCGTGGACCCGGTCCACGATTACCGAAATCGTGGACCCCGTCCACGAGTTCGGTCAATGCATGCCTCTGCATGCAGAGGCATGCAGACTGCCGGTGTCAGCGATACCCTGGAAATCGTGGACCCGGTCCACGATTTTGTGAAATCGTGGACCGGGTCCACGATTTCACAACCCTATTCTTCAAAATTCTTTCTCCCCCACCCTATTTTTCCAAATTCTTTCTCCCCCACCCTATTTTTCGAATTCTTTTTTAAAAAACCATTATTTTAAAAAAAAATTCTTCAATAACCATGTAACCCTTAAGTTTTTTACTTAAATTATTCTTTATATTTTATATTTTATAGTTTGTGAAGATTTAATCTCTATTGTAACTATTTATATTTAGTGAAATTCTTTGCACATGTAGTTCCAACGATGTTACAAACCTTAATTGACTAATAATTCAATAGAACTATGGTACAATTTAATTCTCTTGCGAGAATAACATCAACTATTTCCATAGTGCCATCACACCAACTTAGCAAACATCTCACTACAATGTGAATGTATTCATACAATTTCTACTTCATATAGTCTTGGGTTCTAATATCAACAAACCTAAATGAATCAAAGATTAAAGACAGTATAGAAATGAAGAACTACCAAGCAAAACGACTTCCCGCTCCATCGAGAAAACGATCGGTATGCCACCCTTTAGCCTGAAGTTCAGATAGAAACGGAGTGAACACATTGTTCATCTTTTCGTAAGCCTCAAGCAACACACTGGCGGTTGGCTCATGCGAAGGCCCTTTTATGTTTGCAGTATAAGCAGCTACTAGCCATCCCCTCAATGCATCTTCACCTGAGGCATCATGCTCCAGCACCATGTCAACCCATTTGTGACTTCGGTTCAAAACAAATTTCTCCTCAGGGAATATTTGTTTCATTTCAATAAGCTTTGATGGTTTAATAACCTCATGTAAAGCCCTTCCTACTTTTACATTTCCAGCATCCTCTATGAGTCTTCCAGGAAAAACAAGATCTTCTTGGTACCTTAAGTCAGCGGGGCTCAGTATCCTTCCTGATTTCACAAAATCAGCGACGATCATTGCTGTCCTCTGCGGATTCAACGTGTTTATTGGAGTTGCTCGCATTTGCTCTACAACGCAGTATACATGTACGATTGAAAGGAGAGGTGCCGCAACTAACTGCAAGGAATAGAAATTAAAACCAACTAAACAGTTATTCGAATGTATCTCATGCTTGAACTAGATTTAGACAAATAATAAGCAAGATAAAAATGCTTAACAAATAACTAAGCCACATTGCATTATGATCATGGTGGGGAACTTTAAATTAGGAGCAGCGGGGATGAAATTAAAATGAATGGACGGACGTTATAATTGAGTCAAGACTACAACTGGATGCGGTAGATAGGGACCATCAATGTTGTATAAGTACCTATAATGCTTTTACAGACTTTTGGGATCGGAATTTTTCGATTACTTGTTCTTTCGTATTATTAGCAATTGTGAAGTCCTCATGTAAACCCTCTAGTTCATGTTTGTAGGTTTTTCTCAGGTCCATATTCAGTCGTTTCCTCAACACAAACAACAAAATTCCCCTAGAGTTCAGGATCAGTGTAGGCTATAAGCAAACAATACATTTCTTTCACTTTCAAAAGGAATACGCAAGCATACAAACAAGGAGAAACCCACAAAAAGTGAGGCAACTACAAGAAGTGGCTCAGGTTAAGTTAAATGAGACCAAAAATGCAAAAATGTAGCTAAATCTTTACATGATAAATTTAACACCAGTTTGTTTTTGAATCGTTTTATGTCATTGAAAAATGCACAAGCAAATAGAGGAAAAAGATCATCTGACAGTGGAAATTCAAGTGATCCTACCTTTCCTTGTATTGATGAACAAATAGTTGACGCTAATTGCAGGCCAGCTCCCATTCCAACAACATTGAAGAGAGTGGAGATGGCCTCCCCTTTGGCAAAAAGGTCACTAAGATTGCCTTCTTTAGCAAATGAAGAATATATTGGTAATCTTGTTGCTCTTGCAGCAACTACTGCCATTCCCTAGCCCCGCGAAGAAAGAAATAGAAGTTCAAAAGATCAAACTAGTGAAGAAGTTTAACAAAATAAAGGCATATTTATTTCTTGTACTGGGCAACTAGAACGGAGGAATACTTATAATACTTCATAAAATTCGTCATGTAAAAGAATAATATCGACAGTATGTGATCATGCTTCAAGAAAATAACGGTGAAGAGTATATATATTTCAAAATTAACTATTGAACCTAAGAAAAGGTAGGTTTCCTAGGCCGGCCATCTCAAGAATGATCGGGGGGGGGGGGGGGGGGGGGGGGATGAAACGTAGAGAGAAAGAAGCAACTTAGACCTTTGCAAAGTTTCCTAGGCCGGCCATCTCAAGAAAAAGATGAGGGCATAATGGAGAAATAACTTCCAAGCCAGCGCCCAAGTCATAGAGGACATCAGCTACAACATAAGATCAGATCATTTATATAAGCGATGGTCAATTGTCACTTATAAAAATTAAAATAAATAAAAAAAGGAAGGAAGAAAGAAAGAAAAAAAAAAGACATGCATGCATGCATGTGCATACACTGTGACTCCAAGTAACATAACGTCCACATGGAACTGCTACAGTAACAAAATGATATACGAATAGAAATGCCATCTTAAAATGAATAACAAATTGACACAAACATGCATACCGATAATTCTCCACCTTTTCGGCTCTGAATCCATTCTTGCACCTAAATTGCTGCATATAAGTTTGCCAACATGTTGCATCCCATCCTTCAAAACCTTTCAGGCAGAAAAAGGGAATATTTTTTTTTAACCGTGCACTTGTATGTTTCAAATTTTAAATAACTTTATATGATAAATGTAAAAACTATTTGTTAAAAGACAAGAAAAAAGTTGATGAATAATCAAAGGATGGGGAAGAAAAAATAAAGAGAGAAATACGTCACCAAGCATACAGATCCCTAATGAACAATTATTGAACTTACCCAACTTACAACGGTAGCCTGTGCTGCTGTTGGCCGCAAGCCTGCAGCAAACAGGAGAGACTGAACAGAATTAAGAACATATATCAATGACCATCATTCTATCATTTGAAGTGGGAAAGAATGAAAATAAGATGAAACAAAAATTTGAGATCGATTGCATGATAAATATGTCATATGACTCTTGCAATAAATTGCATGAGTAAGCAGTATCATAACCAACAGATACTTCTAATGTCAACGAGAACAAAAATAACAGTTATAATGGGTAGTTGACATATAAAGTAAATGTCTATGCTCCAGAATACTAAGCCACTTAATATTACGAAGATCGCAACAATAATTTATTACTATTTTAAAGAATTATTATGTAATCATAATGCTACACCAAAGATGGAAAGATTT
The DNA here is from genome assembly GCA_030954485.1 of Citrullus mucosospermus. Taxonomy (NCBI): domain Eukaryota; kingdom Viridiplantae; phylum Streptophyta; class Magnoliopsida; order Cucurbitales; family Cucurbitaceae; genus Citrullus; species Citrullus mucosospermus. The sequence goes on along the minus strand of CM062063.1, from coordinate 6,754,555 downwards.
GGATAAAGACCTGAGTTGACAGCACTGACAGAGCTGCACTAGTAACATGTTGCAAGGCTCGAAATTGTGTATACCTCAAATATCCTTCGTTGACACTGTCAGGTAAGTGTAAGATGTCAAATAATCAAGTAGTTTACGAAGGGCACTTGTTCGTTTTACATGCACATAGCATCGTTCAGTGGTAATTATTTAGGGAGTTAGTTTATGGATTGTATTTAGTTGAGATTAGTTTACCTTTTACTTAATAACATTTACTACTGTATCTAGTTGAGTAAAGTTCAGCATTTCTGGTGGACTTTTACCTTTTACTTGATTACATTTTACTCATGTAATTCTTTCATTATATTACAAACGCAACAGCCCTCCACCTTATTACAAATGCAGATTACCTGTATGGGTACCCTGAGGGAAAAAATGTATTGAGGAAGGAATCAACAACACGCTGAATCGCTGGTCTTGAGTCATCAATAATCTTGACCTACAGAAATCAATTTCCTTTTTATATTAACATTCAATTTGAAGGTTACACAACTAGAGAAAAAAAAAATAAAAAATAAAAAAAATAAAAAAAATAAAAAAAAATCCATTTTCTAATTTTAACTTCAAAATGATCGTGGTTGAATCAGAAACATTGTTATATACTTCAAAATAATTTTTGGAAGAAACCTTCTTCAATCTCTCCTTATTTTCACATAGCAAGAGTCACAAGAAAACTTCGACTTTTTTAGGTATTTTCCCTCTTCCAAACGCCTCTCAATGTAATTTGATTCAGAAGAACACCTTCACTGAAGTTTGTTTAAAAAAAAGACCTACTTCCATTTCATCCAACCATTTTGAACAAGATTTCCTTTTACTGCCTTTTTTTATTTTTTTATTTTAATTTTTTTTTTTACTCTTTGATAACAAACTGCTCTTTCAAGAATACACAAAGGCAACAAAAAAACAAGCCCACAGAAACAAGCCCTCAACAACCTACAAGAATGGTTTCCAATAAAAGAATTATACTAAGTTGATAATTGCAGAAAGTCTAAAGATCTCTCTGTCCCTCTAGAAATTCTATTGTTCCTCTCTAACCATACTTTCTTACCTTTTTCAAAAAGCCATTCAATGAAGTTTTTATTTTTATTTTAAGAAAAGTTCCTTTCAAGAGTCCATAAGAAATTTTTGCCATAGTATGTGGAGGAGGGGGTGGGTACCATTTAGTTGGTTGGAAGGTAACGAGCTAGTTATCAGAAGGGTCTTTTCTGAACGTTGAGGATTGAGGACAACAGAGCCTCCACCTATCTCCACAATGCTATGATAGATATTATCCACTTTGGGCATAAACCCCATGACTTTGTTTTTAGAACCACCCAAAGAAACCTCATACCAATGGAGATAATTGTCCTTACTTATATACCCATGATCATTATTTTCCGTAACCAATGTGAGGCTTTGTTTGCCCTCCCAACTAACCTCCCCTCGAACAAAGTACCACCTTGAGTCTTCTCTCATTCATCCATTTCCAATTGCCTACCAGAGCTTGCTCTTATAAATGCCCAGTTGCGATGCAAAATAGAGCGCAAACACAAATCATTTTTGTTCAATATACTTGGTGTCGACCACCTGTTGCACTCTAAATCTCTCTCCTTCCCTCAAACAAATATCTACTCCCTTGGACCTCAACTAGTGAGCTCAATAGAGTTTATTACTTGTTTGCCGCTCCAAACACTTTTTCATTCGATTTGGGATGCCTCCACAAAACTAATTATTTTTGTTTGAAATCTCTGAGGATCTCACTCACACCGCTAGGTTTAGACCATGACTTTGATACTAATTGATAAAGACAACAGAACCTCCACCTATCTCCACAATGGTGTGATATTGTCCACTTTAGACATAAACTCTCATGACTTTGTTTTTGGAACCACCCAAAAGGTCTCATACCAATGGAGATAATTGTCCTCACTTATATACCCATGATCATTCTCTTCCCTAACCAATGTAGGATTTGGTTTTCACTTCTGAAAAGTCTATGATAGATATGATGGTAATTCTATAAAGTTGTATTAGTGATAGTGGTGATGGAAATTCATTCCAGCTAATCCTATAAAGTTCTGATGGTTATTCATTCCATAATCATATTAGTGACAGTAATGTAAGTAGATCAGCACCACATCATGTCCAACGCTTCAAACCTCAATTGTCTTTCAACCCCATATAAAACTATGAAGCATGACATTAAGTCGAAAACAATCTCTCACTCCCTCTTAATCTCAAAACCAATTGATACTAAACATTAAAGCATATCCGGCTACCAAGATTGCCCACATTTACACTAAATAAGCACGAACACCACCGAATTCCCCTAAGTAGAATGAATGCTAATTTGGAAATGAAACAACCATTGCCCAGAAAGCCCAACACCATTAAGTCTTTAAAACCCAGCTCAAAAAACATAAATGTCGGGTAAAACCAGAAGCTCACAGAAAGTTGACCATCAGGTTGAAATTGGCAGCGGCGTGAGACAGACTCGGAGACTTCAATCCAGGAAACAGGAACAGAGGGCGATTTCTCGGGGTTCTTCTTGCGGGCGTTGAATTTGTTCTGCATAGTGGAGGAGATTCAGAAGAAGAAGAAGAAGATAGGGAGTGGAATGATAACAAAATTGAAATGTACCAGCAAGTCCATGAAGGAAGAGTCGGAATTTGGCCAACGAGCGCGCTGTTGTAGGGACGAAAATGCCGCCGCGAGAATTGGAGTTCAATCCACATATGCCGCTGAAGAAATTCGGTCGGTTTCCCCCAAGGGGAAGAGGCGGTCATTTCCAAGTTGTTTTTTCTTTTTTTTTTTTTTTTTTTTTTTTTTTTTTCCTCTCCCTCTTTCTTTTTCTTTTTATTGAAAAATATTTTATTTGGTCGAAATTTTTGAACGGATGATCCAATCTCATCATGATTAATGACACTCCTCATAAACTAATGAAATCAAATTTCTGATTATGTAACGACCCAAAATCCTTGAGGTAAATTCCCCTAATCAATTAAATTAAGTTATTTTGCATAAAAAAGAATTTTTAATTATTTATATACATTATTGTAATTACTTAAGTTAAATAGGAAAGTTCCAAGGATTCTATTTATGGTGGTAGGAGAATTGAAGGTGGGATTAAGGAAAATGTTAGATTTTGTGGTAAGTAATAATTTATTCTTATTCTATTTTAGGGCAAATAGAATAAATTAATTAATTTAGTGAGTGAAGGATATTATTTTTTTACCTTATGAGTTAAAGGGGAGAATTGGGAAAAATTAGGGTTTAAGGAGGGAGAGGATTTACCTCGTTTTCCGTGCAGTAAAAAAGAAAAAGAAAGAAAATAATTCTCTCTCTCCGCCGCATCTCTCTCCTTTCCTTTCCCTTTCGCCGCCGCTAGCCTCCCTTTGCCGCGACATCTCTCTCTCGCTCTCCTTCAGTTTTCGTGAGCTCTCGGTCGTTTCACGCGAAGGGTGTCGCTGATTCACGTTGTCGTCGCCCAGAGTGTTGCTGATGCGTTGAAGGGTATCGCTCCCTCGCTGCGTATCGCATCCCCGGATTCACGTTGTCCCGCTCTCCCGCGCCCAAATCACACCGTCACTCTCGTGGTATCGCTTTCTCGCTGGCTCCCGCTCTCTCGCTCTCCCGCTTGTCTCACGCGCCCCGCACCCAGTGTCGCCGCAAGCCTTCAGACTCTCGCTCTCTCGCCGGTTTCACTGTCTCGGCTCTCGCGCTCTCGCTCAGGTCTCGCTTCTCGCTCGGGAGTCAGTCTCTCTCGGATTTTTGGCTCTCGGCAGCATTTCTTTTCTTGTCCGGCCAGAACAGTACCTTTAAGTGAGTATCTCAAACTCGATTGGATTAGTTGCTTATGTTTTGGATGGAGATTTGAGAATTTCGAACTTTATTTGGTATATTTCAATAGGTATTCGGTAATTGTTAGTCCGTAGGATCGGGGAAAGCTACGAGTTGGATCACGTTCGGGTAAGGACTTTCTCGGACAAATATTTTTAGGTTACTCATGATAGACTAAACTCGTAGACTAACTTAAATTGGGGAAAATTTTATTCCCGGTTTATTCAGGAATTAATTTTTACAAGAGGAGCCGTATAGTAATTTGATGGATCGATCACCAGGTAAGTGATCTTACTACCTGAACCGCCTTCGAGCCATACGTTTAGTTGCCATGAAGTAGGAAATTACCAAAACTCTCATGATTTAGCATGCTTGTATGAGATTCCTATACCTAAATGTAGAAATTATCAAAGTCTTTATGATATAGCATGCCTAGAAATTTCCAAGGTCTTTATGATATAGCATGCTTGTATGAGAATCCCATGTCCTAAGTTGTATGTGCTTATTAATGTATGACCCTATGCCTTGTTATGTAATGAATAGTATAGTACTTAATTGTATGGATCCATGAAATGGAATGAGTATGAATATGACGGTTTACGTTCTATGAGTAGAGGTATCTCCCCTATGTTGGTTGGGTGTTCACAGGAGGTTGTGTACCTTCGGGTTCACTAGAGGTTGTGTTCCTTCGGGATCACTAGAGGATGTGTACCTTCGGGTCCACTAGAGGTTGTGTTCCTTCAGGTTCACAGGAGGTTGTGTTGTGAAAATCATAAAACTAAAAACATCACAATTGAAATGTTTAAAATTATTTTATAAATAACTATGATTGATATATGCATTCAAACTTTATTTAAAAAGTAAACAAATCATTATCGAGTAATTAAATTGATTTCTCTTAAAAAGTAAAAATTTAAAAAAAATAGAGTAGGTTAAATATTTGGTAAACAAATTAAATTTAAGGGATATTTTCAAATATAGTAAAAAGAACCAAAATATTTACAACTAATAGCAAAATTTTATTGTCTATCTGCGATAGATCGTGATAGACTGTGTATTTTGCTATTAGTTGTAAATATTTCCAGCAGTTTTGCCATTTAAAATAATTTTTCTAAATTCAGTAAATATAATATATTTTCATGGGAATGTTGTCATATGTGATCTTATATTTATTTTAGTTTATAAATTTATAAATTTATAAATTTAATAATTTCAGGTTTCTATACAAATTAACTTCACCTACAAATAACTCTTTATTTGTGGCATAAATAAATTAATTTAACTATGCATATAAACTCAACATAAATTTGTTCTATGAATTAAAATTAAATATAAAAACTAAAAAGTTTAGTTAAAAGCATCTAAATCTATCTTAATGGGTAAAAAATATGAATCCTCAGCTCCCGGTTATAATACTACATCATATACAAATTTTAAGTTAATTACATGAAAATTAAATTTACAAGAAATAAAATATGTTAAATAAAAATATTCAAGGCAACTCGATGAAATATATTAAAATCAATCTTAACTAATTTTAAAAATAAAATCATACATAATAACATTTCACTTAAATTGGAAATTGATTTTAAAAGATAAAAAATACATATGCATTGTAAGTGGTATTTAGCTAGTATATTAGAAATAGGAGGTTTTTTTCAACACCAACAAACACAAACACGAAAGTTCAAAGGCTAAATTTGTAATTGAACTTTTAATTTATATTGTTCATATTTTAGAGTAATGTAATTACAACATATTCTCAAATACAAAATTTATGATATAGATAAAGCTAAAATTTAGCTTTAATCTACTACATATTTATTTTAAAGATGCCAGACCTGATTCTGCTGTGATTCTTGCTAACCCTAATCAAGATACCTAAATCTCACATGCAATATATTTTAGATTTATTTAAATAATTTAATCTTTAATTTGTCAAAAAAGAAAGAAAAAAAAATTGTCAAAGTGTAGGCAAAGTAGGTAAAATAAAATCAAAGAAAACAAAAAAGTATTGAAAGATAAGAGTGATTGGTGTTAACAAAGAGCACTAAACTCTCTTTTCTTTTTTGACCAACAATTCAACCTAACTCAATTAATTTCACGGTTGGTAAGATTGAGTACTTGCTCAAATGATATTTTAGCTAGTTGATCAAGTCAATACGTTAACTTAATTACAAACGAATATGAACATAGTTAGGACAAAGTATATATACTCTTGATCATAAGGTCATAAAGTTAAAAATTAAAAATACATTAAGTTGATTTAATTCTAAATTTGTCTAACTTTTTCAAATATAATTTTGTTTATAAATAATGAAAATGTGTAGTCCTTTGAATTAAGCACCAATTTTATAATTCTTAAATATGAAACTAACTTTATAGTCATTTAATGTCAAGTTCTAACTTGTGAAAAATTATACTACATACTTTTAAAGAATTGTGTTTTGATTTTTTAAAAGTGAAAAATTATACTACATACTTTAAAAGAATTGTGTTTTGATTTTTTTAAAAATAAAAATGCATATCTATATATTTTTAAAAAAATTAATGAAAAGTCAAAAGGAAATATTTCTAAGAAATTATTTTAAAAATTTGTTAGGGGTAAAAGACTTGCAAAAAAAATTATATAATTAAGATATAGAAAAATTATTATAAATAGAAAAAATATTAAACTATTTTCAAATATAGCAAAATTTTATTTTCTATTTGGGATAGATCGCGATAGACCCAGATAGACATCTATCCTAGTCTATATAGCAAAGTAATAGATATCTATCTGAGTCTATCACCATTTATCACACATAAAATGTAAAATTTTACTATATTTGTAATTATTTTCAATAATTTTTCTAGTTTTGATAATATCTATAAGATGCATGTAAACTTAATTTACAAAATCTCTCTCTAAAAAAACACCTTACAAAGTCAAAAGAATATATATATATATATAAATTTGAGCATATTTGATTATGAAAGACAAACTAATTTTCCATTTTTAAAACAAAACAATAATAGTAGTAATAATAAGAAATGTACTGGCATGGTTTTCATATATCCTCTGTAGACACTAGAATTATTAACTAATTTCTAAAAGTAAAAACAATTTCTTGATAAATAATTTTTTTAGTTTTTAGAATTTGGCTATATAATTTTGAAAATACTCTTAAAATATAGACAACAATATATAGAAAACAAGAAATAAAAGTGGTGTTTATAGGGTTACTTTTCAAAAAACAAAAAATAAAAAAAACTAAAGCCTTGTTTAGTAACCATTTAATTTTTATTTTTGTTTTGAAAATTAAGCCTATATGCATTACTTCCACCTCCAATTTTTTCCTTTTTTATTTACTTTTTACCCATGGTTTAATAAACCAAGACAAATTTTGAAAACTAAGAACACGTTTTGTAACCATTTAATTCTTCGTTTTTGTTTCTATCAACCTCTAAATTTCTTCCTTTGTTGTTTAGTTTTTACCAATAGTTTAAAAAACCAAGGAAATTTTTTAAAAGCTACTTTTTTGTAGTTGTCAAAATTTGGCTTGGTTTTTTAAACCATTGGTAAAAATTAGATAACAAATGAAGAAATTTGGAGGTGGAAATAGTCTCTTTAGGCTTAATTTTAAAAAACAAAAACCAAATGATTACCAAATGGGGCCTAAAAGTAGCTTTTAAAAATTTGTTTTTGTTTTTATAATTTGGCTAAGAATTCAACCATTGTATTTAAGAAAGATGCAAATTATTGTAAGAAATGGAGAGGAAATAAGCTTAATTTTCAAAAACAAAAACAAAAACAAAAAGCTAAGACCCTGTTTTGTAACCATTTCGTTTTTAGTTTTAGTTTTTAAAAATTAAGCCTATAAACACTACTTCTACCTCCAAATTTATTCCTTTGTTGTCTAGTTTTTACTAATGGTTTAATAAATCAAACCAAATCTTAAAAGCTAAAAAAATTAGCTTTTAAAAATTTGTTTTTGTTTTTGGATTTTGACTAAGAATTCAACCATTGTACTTAGAAAAGATGCAAATTATTATAAAAAGTGGGAGGAAATAGGCCTATTTTTCAAAAAACGAAATAGTTACCAAGTGAGGCATTAATGATTACCAAACGAGGCCTAAACATTATCAAATTGGGCCTTAATAATCTATTCCGTTATGATTTTGATTGAGTTAATCCAACTTTGAGTCTATCTAACTAGTAATTTTTTGGGAAATATATAGTTATATGTATAGCCTTTTCTAGTTGAGTCTAAAGAAAATTGTTTCTTCTTATTTTATTTTATTTTATTTTATTTTATTTATTTATTTATTCGAAACTCATTAACACAATTTCATTCTATTGTTTTTGGCATTTTTTTTACCACTGCAACAATTTAGAATATGAAAATTTGAGCAATTAACTTTTTGGTAATATGAGTATATATCAAGGAGCATATTATATCTTTGTATCCGAACTTAGAATTTAATATTAACATTAAAACTTTATTGTATTAGATTAGATTATATTCTAAACTTGAATAATTGATAGAATTAATCTCTCTTCATATTCAAATAACGAATATGATTTAAATAATACAAAATTCAACATATAATAATCATATGTAAAACACCCAAAATATTTTTTCTAAAAGAAATTACCCATAAAATCAAGCCAGATCCCAAAATATCAAAGAAAAAAAAATTAGTATTAACCAATACCTCTTTTTATAATGCAACGAGATTTGAATCTCCAACCTTAAAATACATGACTTATCAATTATTGTGAGCTATGTTTATTTTGACTACACAATTGATCGAATATATATGATTCATCACAATTATTGACTTATTTTGATTGTGGAAGTTTCTAAAATATCTTCAATGTTAACCAAGAACATTAGCAATTAGCATTTTTTTAATCACATTTTATTTGATGTAGTAAAGAGAGATATGGTTAGCTAACATTTAAAATAAATTACACATAAAAGGGTCAAACTGTTTGACTTTTATTAGACAATTTGTATTAAAGCTTGAATTTGGTAAAAGAAAAAAAAACATTTAGAAAATTAAGTGGGTTTTTTAGGTAAGGAGAAAAAAGGTAAAATTTTTAGTGCTGTTGTAATACCATATTCCTTGTGTTCACACTATAAATTTATTTCTTTAATTTTTATAAACCTCACAATGATATCAATAGGTCTCACCATATTTATAAAAGCGCGTTGACGTGACACACAATAAATGGAGATAGTATGGAGAAATTCCGTACTCTCATAGTATAGGAAATTTTTTCGAGAAAAATGATCATGTAAGACAAAAAAAAAAAAAATTATTTTAGGATTAAATTTTTAAAGATGTGCAACAAAATCACTTCTCTCTTCTGCAAAAACCTTTTATAATTGGCCCTAGAAAACCTATCTAATTTTCTTTATTCTTAACCCAATTTAAGCCTTATTATGCCATTAATTAATTTAAAATGCAAGATCATTTTAGTCTATTCCATGCATCCTAAAAAAAAAAAAACCAATATTAAATATTAGAAATATCATATTTTAAGTTTTATACTAAACTATAAATATTATAATAAAACATTTAAATTAAAGGAACTAAACTGAAATCTACGACAAATTATCGAAATTAAAAATCTATTCTTTTCTTTCAACTTTTTTTTTTTTTTTTTTAATTTTTACATTTACCTTTTTTAAGAGTCACCTAAATTTGTCCTTTTTGTGGGAAAAAAAAGATCATTTTCATGGAGGATGAAGTATCACATCAAAATCAACTTTATGCACTACATAAATTTCAAATCATGATAATTTATTTAACATTTACTAATGTTTTTTCCATGTTTTAGTTTAGAATTTTGACTAAATTTCAATGTATGGGACTACAATATTTTAGTTGTGTGATATATGTGGAGATATAAGCTTGGATCATTGCCAACGTCACTTACCATTCCCCCCACCGCCACTAATTTGCAAAATAAGTAATTTTTTTTTTCAAAATATTAATTTATACCTTTAAATGTTATGTTGTATTAATTTAAACGGTAAATTAATATTGTATCAATTTAGACTCTAAACTTTTATATTTAAATTAATTTAGACTATTTGTTAAGTATTCTTTAAAAAAAAAAATGTAATACAAAGACTTTCTAAGTGGTCACCTAACTTAATAATACTCTTGCGCAATGTTTAGATGAGATCTAGTGCACTAGTGTTTGTATGGCCCATTTGTTAAGTGATTTATAAACTATTTTCATTTTATTCCGTTTAAAAATAAGTTCAAAATCACATTAAATAAGATTGTTTTTCTCCAAAAATTCCTTCAAAGTTGCACTAAAGTATATCATATAATTCTTTCTAAATAAGTGATATATATTTGTGTGGAGAGACAAATTTTGCTAAAATTTAATGAAAAATTTTACTAAAATTCTATTTGATTCATGCATTTCTTTTTTGAATTGGCATTAATCATTGTCAAAGAAATCTTATACACATGTGAAAGTTAAGATAGTAATTTTTTAATGGAGAGTCTAAATTAATTCACTTATTAAAGCTGAAGATTCTTAGAAGTTTTAGTTGATTCACTCTGAAGTACAATTGGTTTCTAATATTTTATATAACTTTTGATGTGAGATAATGGAGTTGGAAGGACATTTATGTAGCAATATAGGGTTTGAAGGATGCAAAGTATAAATAGTAGGTCAAATTTATAACCATTTAGTTTAAATTTTATTTTTTAATTTTTAAAAATTTTAAGTTTATAAAAATATTACTTCCACCTATCAAATTCTTTTGTTTTGTTGTCCACTTTAATTTCACCTATAAATCAAGTCTATAAAACTAAATAAAATAATAAAAAAAATTGTAACGAGTTGTTTTTGTTTGTAAATGTGACTAAAAATTCAAATGTATTATTTAGAAAATTGTAAAAATTATACTAAAGAAATTACGATGAAATATGTATGCAATTTCCAAAATAGAAAACGTTATCAAATTGAAATGTGTAACTAATTAGTTATAAATATATTTAATTTGTAAAAAATATGAAAATAATTTGTATAAGGGGATTAATTTTACTTATTTCTCCTAATTATAACCCTAAATGAGTTGAGTGAATAATGAGTCAATTAACATAATAATTGAATTCAATAACTTGTCTAAAACTATTTTTGTATCATATTTTTTCTAATGTGATTTTTTTTTCAGTATATGTCAATTACTATTTATCCTAAAAATTAATTCAAAATCATACTAATTTAAAATGGTGAAATGATTTTTCTTAAATTATTGACAAACCTCCTTCACTTTAATGACCAAAACTTAAAAAGAAAAGGTAATGAAGCATTCATAGTTCACCACTTCCACCTCCATCATTGATTCATTGTCCAAATTAGTTGCTTATTGGATTTCCACCTAACTATTGAAAAATCTAAAATACATTAATAATAAATAGGTGTGTGCTTAATGATAATTTATTTATACACCTTCTACTTTTAGCAATCATATAAGATATTGCATTGCTTTATTTATCCACTTTATTTTGTGCAAAAATATGATTCTAAATGATATTTGAATATTTTCTAGAGCAGAGTTAATTCAACGGTGTCATTTTAGAGGTGGAAGATTCGATCCTTCATGTCTATAATTGTTGTACTAAAAACACATTTGATTATTTAATATGCTAGATAGCTTTTTCAACCACTCAAATTAACTGTTTATCTAATTAATCTAAACATATATATAGAGTGAAGAGTCTCTTTTTGTTTTTAATGAAATGGTATTTTCGATTCTTCTTCTCCCTTCATTTATACTATTTCTCCTATGCACAATTAATTATCTTCAATATTTATGTTATATATTGGTTTATTTTTCTTTAATCTCAAATCACAGCCACATTAAATAAAAATAATGATTAAAAGCAAAGAGAAAAAGGTCAAAGATACTTTGATTTATATAATTATCAACTTAAATCTTAGAAAACCCTAGTCATGCACACAATAGTATTAGAAAATTGAATAGTATATGTTTTTTTTTTTTTTTTTTTTTTTTTTCTCTTTTCTAACTTTTTAAATAGAAAAATGGAATCATATTTGATCATTTTATTATTGTTTCTTATTTCTTCTTTTTATAATTTCTAGAGAAGAAAGAAGAAACCAAAACGTATTTGGTAACTAGTTCCCTACTTCGGTCTCTAGGGAAGATAATATTTTTTAAAATTAAGTACTAAAGACAATTTTATATGGTTGCAATTTGGCAAAGCTTTTTGATAAAACGTTAATAATATGATAAGAATATTAAAAATATTTTGATTTATCAACTTGTAGCTTTTTAATGATAATAATTTAACCACGAGGGTAAACTATGTTGGTATTTTTATTTTTGTTGAATCTTTGTGAAATTCACCCCGGCCGACACATTTAGTTATTGTCTTTTCACTAAAGCTTCATGATTTACGTAAAAATTGCAACATTTCTAAAAATAATAATAATTTAAATAAATGGCACGACCCACAAGTTTTAAGTACCTAAATTGATTTTCTTTCTTTCTAAAAATATAACAATGTTGTTACGAGTTTTTTTTAGGCTATTTTCATATATAATAAAATGAAGCAAACTATTTATAAATATAAAAAAATTTTACTGTTTATCAGCGATAGCTATGATAGACTTCAACCACAAAACATTAGACTGCGATAGAAGTCTATCACAATTTATCGCTCATAAATAATAAAATTTTTCTATATTTATAAATAGTTTGATATATTTTCTATTCATAATAATTTTCCTTTTTTTTATGTAGGAATCATTAATGAATTTCTTATAAAAATATGTTATGTTCGTTTTTTTATAATGCTATAATTTTAATTACCTTTTAACTTTTAAATAGCTAAAAATGTTTAGAAACCCTTTTTTAAAAAATTGTTTTTAAATATGGCAAAATGAGTTAAATTATTTATAAATATAAAAAAAAATTACTATCTATCGGTAATAGATAGTGAATTTTTTTTATATTTGTTAATCATTTGATATTTTTCTATTTATAATAATTCTTGGATTAATTATGGACATATTTATTACTCTTTGTTATATTTTTAAGCATCGTCATTTTTTTATTTTAAGTTATGGGTGTGAGAGAATCAAATCTCTTACTTCGAAGTTAATTGTATAAACATTATATCAATTGAACTATGATTTATTTGGCAAATACCATTTTAATTTATTTACTTTCTTTTGCAATGTGCATGCACCTTCAAATAGTATGTATAAAATAAAGATGAAGATTGAAACTATAGTCTATTTTACTATATTTTACGAGAGAGTAAAGTTTATGGGCAGCACGTATGTATTTGTATATTTATTTCTCATTAATTATACTTTTGAAATTACTCTGTCTGTAGAGAATAGAACACTATATATGAGAGAAGTTTTATTGAATAGCACCATATATATATACCTTTTTAAAAATATATTTAAAATTTCATACTCATAAATATATTGGTTTTTTTAGCAAACTTAACCAAAGTTGAACTAATTAAGGTATTATTGCTAAATGAAAATATATACTCATTCTCTTAAATTAGATTTTCAAAATCTCACATTACTAAAAATAAATAAACGACCTCGATTTAGAAGCTAAAATCTCCTTTCATATATTATTGAACTCTATATATAATGATTTTTTAAAAAAGTTGCAAATGTATGGTTTTTTTTTTTTTATTTTTTTTTAAGAAATAATTCGTTAATATGGTTGATTGTCTTTTTCAAAAGAGTTTTTTTTTTTCCTTTGTTCGAGTTCAAAGTGTGAGTGCGTAAGAGATTCAAACCTCTAACGTCTTAACCTCTTAACTAATGACATATACTTATTAAATGAATTTGAGAATAAAGTATGTTTAGAAGCGTTTGTTCACGAGATTGATGATAGTAATGATTCCTTTCACCTTTTTAGCAATAATAATTTATGGTTGATTTAAATATTATTTTCATATATATTATAACCATGATTTAATTTATGTGAATTAGTTTGAGTTGAATTAAAATGTTAGCCTTCACGTTTTAAAATTTTATTCTTATTAAAATATTATATAAAGGGTGTGAAAATACCTTAAAGGTCTATTTGTTTTACAGGTTTTACTATAAAATTTCATACATATATTTTATATCCTTATTTGTTTTACATAGGATTTCACATTTTAAAATTTAGGAAATTATTATCCGAAAACTTTAAAATCCACCTAACATGATATTTTTAATACCTTCCATACATGTGAAATTTTAATACATAAGAGATGAATAGTAAAAATATAGCTCAATAAATTAATAAATTAATATTAGTTTATTATTATTTTTTTTTAACTAATTACTAGATATAATTATATTACTCAATAAATATTTTAGGTTAACTTAACTATTTAATATACAAATTTATTATTAATTATTAATACTCTAATTAATTTATATTTATTTAATTAATTTAAATCATTAAGTTAATGTTTAATTAATGTTAATATAAAATATTCATTTATTTCTATTTTTGAGTGATTAAAATAATTACTTATTAGAGTAATATATTAAATAATGTTAAATTTATTGCCTATGTAAGTAATTATTTAATTTAAATTATATATTTAACTTTTAGATATTAATTCTTTCATTCATCCACACACAAATATTAATTATTTTAAACGTTTAAATCCTAGATATTTAATATCTATATCTATAAAACGATATCTGCCATCTAAGCAGCCATGAATGTCTAATTAGCCATGAATGTCTAATTATGTTATGTAATAACTTACCACAATTCCACAATTCCATTTCACTCGCTGTTTTTTTTTTTTTTTTTTTTTTTTTTTTTTTTTTTAATGTTCATAATGTTATAGTTATATACTCTCCATTATTATTTAAACTAAATAATGATGTGATACATACTTTTAATTAGACAAATGTTTGACTAACATATGGTGTGACATGATGAGAGAATCGGAAGAACAATAAAAAGAATATGTTAAACGTTGCTTCGAAAGAGATAGTATGTTTGCATATGTCAACTTATTCCAACTTTTTAATTATTTTTTTCTTTATAATTTAGGGTTAGTTTGGAATTTGATCATTTATATTTTTTAAATAATTATTTAATATGGTTATATCATATATGCTTTTAATATGTTGTATCATATATATGCTTTGAATTTAAATTTAAATTTTATTTGCTCTAGATTATTTTTTGAAGTATAATATTATTTGTTAAATATAAGAAAAATAGGTGTACAATTTGTTTTTAAATGATTTTATTTAAAGAAAAAAATTGGTGCGTTGAACTAATCAACTTAAAAATTTTGGATATAGAAATTAGTTGGGTAAGGAATATACTAAATATACTGAATTAATTTAATCTATAAATAATAAAATTAAAAATTTGTTAGGAAGTAGTTCCTGATTCTACAAGAATCTATCGTAAAAGTTAACAGAGGATAGATTTTAAAAGTGTGAGAACTAATGAATAGAAAAGTGATTTTAACAACTTCATTTGCAATATTCAATCTTCCCAAACAGTTAATGCAGTAAAAATTATTACATATTCATTTTAACGCTTTCAAAAGCAATCTCAAACGCAATTTTGATTTATAACATCGTGTCAAATTAACTAATATTTATCTAATGAGAGCAAGATCACATCAGCAAATTAACAACTACATTGTCAATTTTGTTTTCATGCTTTCAACAAAGTTAAAGTTTAATCCCTATGGTTCATAATTAAAATTTAGTCCTCGTGATTTCATAAAAACACTCATAAATAAACCTAAGATAGGACTATTATTTATGAGAATTTTATCAAACCATAAGGATTATTTACTCTAGGGTCTAAATTAAGTCTAATTTTTAAAATTATAGAAACTAAATTTTATTTTTCTCAAAAATCACAAGGACTAATTTTGTAATCTAACTTAAATTAACAAGGGTAATAGTTGAGATTACATAAAATCTCTTCAAGGTTTAGTGAAATATAATTCAAATTAACAAAATTACCATTGGTCACCTATAATTTAAACCTAATATCGCTTTAAGCCCTTTGGTCAAATGTGTAAGGACCCTTTTCAATTGACAAAAACAATAAGGACATATGTCGGCAAATATTTTATTCCCTATGGTTTTAACAAACATGACAACATTATATTTGACTTTCATTAAAAAGGTGACAAAAAATAAGTCATTTATGAATTATATATATATGTGTAACCAAAGAGAGGGGTATATATTATATATATAAATACATAGAGAGATAGGTTTTTCAAACAGTTATATGAAATTGAAGAAAATGGGGAGAGCTCCATGCTGTGAGAAAGTGGGACTTAAGAAAGGGCCATGGAGCTTTGAAGAAGATCAAATTCTCATCAAATTCATTCAACTCAATGGCCATTCTAATTGGAGGGCACTTCCCAAAAAAGCTGGTATATAATTTAATTAATTTCCTATTGTTTATATTTATATAGTATATAATTAATTAACATCATGACTACTTATATATATGAAAAGGGTTTCTTATTTTTATTTTTTTTTCTTCCCTCTTTGCTTGTTAGGTTTATTAAGATGTGGAAAAAGTTGTAGACTTAGATGGACAAATTATCTAAGACCAGACATTAAAAGAGGGGATTTCACCCATGAAGAAGAAGAAACTATTATCAACTTGCATCAATTATTGGGAAACAGGTGCTTCTTTTTCTTTTCTTCACTTGATCATATTAACATATTTGGAAATGGGAATCTCTCTCCTTTCACGAACGTAATTTCTGGGTGATAATATAAATTTTATGTCAAATGAACTATGTTCGTTTTGGCTTAAAAAAATCATTGTAGTCTTTTTTTTTTTTTTTTTCATTCTTTTCCTTCTTATTATTGTTGTTCTTGTTGTTTACAATTTCAGAACATGTGGGGTGAAAAAATTTGAAGTTCTAACTCCTTAGGTCAATAATATATGTTTTAGTCAATTGAGTTATACTCTAATTGATTTTATTGATCATTAATGAGAAATAACAAAAGTCCAATGAGACAAATTATGAGAGTAGAAACATTAAAAGAGCTATACAAATTTAATCGAATGATACATTAATTTTTTGTTATTTTTAAATATTGTTTTTTTAAGTATAGTAGGGATGAGGGATTTGAACCACAAACCTCCTAATTATTAGCATATACTTTAGGATAATTGCAATAGATAACACTTTTAGGGTTAATAATTAAGTGTATAGCAACATTTTTTTTAAAAGAATTATAAATATAGCAAAATCTATTGGTAATAGACTATATCACGGATAGACTTCTATTAGTGATATAGTCTATTATTAATAGACTCCTCTTAACGATATAATCTATTACTAATAAATTTTGAGAGTTCAATCTAAATTTTGCTATATTTGCAAATTCTTTTGCATTGTGCTACATTTGTTAAACTTTGGGTCTGGTTGCTATATTTGCAACTGCCTCTATATTCTATATTAGATGAACTAAGCTCACTTTGGTTTAGTGTTGTTGTCACTAGTGAACAAAAAATAGAAATAATATGAAAAATGTTTCATATTAATGTGGTATTATTATATATATTTTTCAATTTAGAGATAAAACAATCAACTTTTGAGATAGTAATTAATTTCTTACCTGATAGATGAAAATCACTAGTCATTCCTTAATCATATTAAGAATTAACATTTGGTAAAACAAAGCATACAACAATCACAAAGTTCTATAAAAGCATAAAGAACATTAAAAAGAGAACATTCATGAACTGTAAGAAAAAAGAATACAAACTCAATTTAAACAAATATAGAAATTAAAATGATGATTTAACTTAGTATGAATATATACATATGTTCAAACATGTGATAATTCTGAAAAGATTCTTTTGTGTAAGATTTTTAATTAGCTAACGTACAAAACCCACCTTGCATTTCTTTTTCCCTTTCCATCTTTTTAGGGTTTTTAATTAAAAATGGGAATAATCAGATTGCATTGTGCACATTAAATATTCTATTAAATTACCAACTAGATCTATATAGCATATTCTCTAATTGTTTTATTTGATTTTTGTAATTTCTTTACCTTATTTAGATGGGCAGCCATTGCAGCAAGATTACCTGGAAGAACCGACAATGAAATAAAAAATGTTTGGCATACTCATTTAAAGAAGAGATTGAACCAAAACCAAAATTCAACAAATCAAACCAAACAAAACAAGAACGACAACAATCAACTTTATGATCAACCGCCGTGTTCGTCGGAAATCAAATCAGATGGAGAAGAAAATGTTGATCGTTGTACTAAGAACAACAACCATGATGACAAAGATATCAAGTTTGTGGAGCTTACTTTTGCAGATGATTTTTTGAACAATTTATTATCAGAAGAAGAAATTTTCGAGAACGATTGGAATTTAGAAAAGGATTGTGTAATGATAAAAGATGTTGATCAATCATCAAAAGAAGTTGAAATTCCTTTGAATGGGGAAGAAATGAGCAGTTGTAGTTCTTCAGATACAGTTGATATCATGGATTTTTGGAGAAATGTCATTATGAGAAATGGGGAGTTACAAGAAATTAATATTATATGAATAAATTTTGGGATTTTGTGATTTGTTGATCTATTAAAGAAAATAATTTGGAAATTATTTTATGAATTTTCATTTACTATTATCTGAATTTTATGTTATAAATTGTTAATGCCAACTGTAACGACTCGACTTATACAATCTAATCGGACCATTACTCAATGCATGCAATAATTCGAAGAACGACACTATGTTGAATAGTGAAGAAGGACCAATGCTTTTTATGAAAAATTTTACTTATATTAATTTAAGAAAAACAATGCATTAACAAATAAAAGGAAATTTTAGTTCGGGGTACCCCTAATAAAATTAATAAAAGAAGCTTCATGAATGAAAATCCACATAAACAAATAAGGAGACGAGTCTCAAAACAAAATTTGACAGTTGGACAAAATTTCAGTAAAACATGCAAGACTACGCGGAAGCTACTACGGGTCCCGTGATGCCATCAAGGATTCTTCTTGTCATTCGCCGGCACGTTCCTTCCTTTACCTGAAAAACATATAAGAAGAAAGGATGAGTAATTATATTACTCAGTAAGTGACCCCACTACCAGAGTCGGGCTAGGCACCTAAGTCCTTTAAGTGCATCAAACATGAAACATGCATATCTATCATACTTCTATAGGGGAGTGGTTACACCCGCCCCACCGTTGGTTATGGATGCCCACAAACCTCTAGAGAGCCCCGAAAGAAACTCTTACCTCTGGTGATCCCGAAGGAACGCAAACCTCTAGTGTACTCGAAGGAACACAACCTCCTATGGACCCGAAGGAACACTTCCTCTAGTGATCCGGAAGGAACACAACCTCCAGTGAACCCGAAGAAACACAACCTCCTATGGACATCCAACCGATGTAGGGGAGTCACCACTACTCATCATACATGATCAACCAAGTTCACACCCATTCCATTCCATGGATTCATACATTAACAATACTGTTCATAAACGTCTCATAGCATAAGCTTATACACTATCAGGCACATACAACATTATGACATGAAAATTTCATACAAGCATCTTATATCATACGTGGCTTTAGAAATCTACTATAGCATGGCAACTAAACATATGGCCGAAGGCGGTTCAAGTAGTAAGATCACTTACCTGAGGATTGATCCATAAAGCTAACCACACTGCAACTGTTGCAAAATCCATGAACAAACTGGGAATAAAATTCCCCTAACTTAAGTTATTCATCACGTCTAACTCATCATAAGTAAACTCAAAGTTCATTCGAGAAAGTCCTTACCCGAACGTGGCCAAACTTGCAGTTTCCTCCGACCCTACGAACCAAAGCAATCGCCGACCACCTAATAAGATTTATCAATTAATTCATATTCCCAAAGATTTACCAAAATACATCACTAACCCACTCAGGTTTGAGATACTCACTTAGGGAGTACTGATCTGGTCAGGCGAGCAGTTAATCGCAGCCGAGAGCGAGAGGGTGAGAGTCAGCGAGAGAGCGAGAGCCCGAGAGCGCGAGCGTGATCTTGGCGAGACAACGTGATTCCGAGTGTGAGAGCGGGAGAGCGTGAGAGCGAGAGCCCGCGGGAGACAGTGATACCCTGGGCGAGAGACAACGTGATTCTGAGCGTGAAACCTCCGAGAATCGAGCGGCAACTGAGAGAGAAAGACGACGGAGAAGGAGAGAGAGAGCGTGGCGGTGGAGAGGGAGAACGAAAAAAGAAGAGAGGGCGGCGGCGGCGACGAAAATCGGGAAGGAAGGGAGGAGAGAGAGGGAGAGAGAGGGGGAGAGCTTTTCTTTCTTTTTTTTTTTTTTTAAACTACACGCAAACTGAGGAGGGTTTAAAATAAACCCTAATTCCTTCCCCTCCTTAGCCCATTAATTCCACCTTTCCCTTTTTCTCCAACCAAATAAAATCTTTTTTATTCAAACTCCATCTCACCAAATCTATTTATTTTATTTTATTCATTTCACCCAAGGATAAATCATCTCTTGCCAATTCCAAAATTTCCTTAAATCCACCTAAGTCTCACTGTAACGACCCGACTTACATAATCTAACCGGACCATTACTCAATGCATGTAAAATTCGAGAAAAACACTATGCAAAATAGTAAGGAAAAGGAACCATGTTTTTCATGGAAATTCTATTAATATGAATTCAAGAAAACATACATAAACATATAAAAGAAGATTTGGTTCGGGGTACCCCTAATGAAATCAATAAAATTCATGAAAAAGAAAGTCACGTATCAAAAGTCTCAAAAAACCAACATTTGGACAAAAACTCCATAAAACATAAAATACTAAGAGGAAGCTATTACGGGTCCCGTGATCCCATCAATGATTCTTCTTGTCATTCGCCATCACGTTCTTTCCCTTACCTGAAAAACATATAAGATAAAAGAATGAGTAATTTATTACTCAGTAAGTAACCCCACTACTTGGAGTCGGGCTAAGCACCTATGTCCTTTAAGTGCATCAACATAAGACATACATATCTATCATACTTTCATTGGGAATAGTTTACACTCACCCTACAGTTGGTTATGGATGTCCACAAACCTCTAGAGCCCCGAAGGAAACTCTTACCTCTGGTGATCCCGAAGGAACACAAACCTCTAATGTACTCGAAAGAGCACAACCTCTGGTGAACCCGAAGGAACACAACCTCCTGTGAATCCGAAGGAACACAACCTCTAGTGCACCCGAGGGAGCACAACCTCTAGTGAACTCGAAGGTACACATCCTCTAGTGATCCCGAAGGAACACAACCTCCTATGGACCCGAAGGTACACAACCTCCTGTGAACACCCAACCAATATAGGGGAGGTAACTCTACTCCTAGAGCGTAAACAGTCATAATCATGCTCATTCCATTCCATGGATTCATACATTAAAATACTATACTGCTCATCACATAACATGGCATAGGATCATACATTAATAGGCACATACAACTTATGACATGGTAATCTCATGCAAGCATGCTATATCGTAAAGGTCCTGGAAATTTCTACTTTGAAGCATGGAAATTTCATACAAGCATGCTATATCATAAAAGCTTTGGTAATTTTCTACTTCATGGCAACTAAACGTGTGGCCTGAAGGTGGTTCAGGTAGTAAGATCACTTACCTGGTGATTGATCCATCAAGTTACAATACGGCTTCTCTTGTAAAAATTAATTCCTGAATAAACCGAAAATAAAATTTCCGCCAATTTAAGTTAGTCTACAAGTCTAGTTTATCGTGGGTAACCTAAAATTATTTGTCCGAGAGAGTCCTTACCCGAATGCGATCCAACTCGTAGCTCCCCCCGATCCTACGGACTAATCAATTATCGAACACCTATTGAAATATACCAAATAAAGTTCGAAATTCTCAAATCTCCATCCAAAACATAAGCAACTAGTCCATTCGAGTTTGGGATACTCACTTAAAGTACTGTTCTGGCCGGACGAGAAAAGAACCGCTGCCGAGAGCCAAAAATCTGAGAGAAAATGACTCCCGAGCGAGAAGCGAGATCTGAGCGAGAGCGCGAGAGCGAGAATCTGAAGGCTGGCGGCGACACTGGGCGCGGGGCGCGTGAGACGAGCGGGAGAGCGAGAGCGCGAGAGAGCGGGAGCTAGCGAGAGAGCGATACCCCGAGAGCGTTAGTGCGATTTGGGCGCGGGAGATCGTGAGGCGAGGGAAGAAAGTGAGAGCGGGAGAGCGAGACAGCTAGCGAGAGTCTTCGAAACCGTCAGCGACACTCAAGGCGGAAGTCAGCGACACCCGACGTTGCTGCCTCCGGAGGGTCACGGAACTGAAGGAGAGCGAGAGAGAGAGAGAGATGTCGGGCAGAGGGAGGCTGGCGGCGGTGAAAGGGAAAGCGAAAAGAGAGAGATGCGGCGGAGAGAGAGATAGTTATTTTCTTTTCTTTTTCTTTTTGGCTGCACGGAAAACGAGGTAATTCCTCTCCCTCCTTAAACCCTAATTTTCCCAATTTTCCTTTTAACTAATTAAGGTAAAAAAAAAAAATAATATCCTTTATTCCACCAAAACATTTATTTTATTCTATTTGCCCTAAAATAGAATAAGAATAAATTATTCTTTACCAAAACTCTAACATTTTCCTTAATTCCACCTTCAATTCTCTAACCACCATAAATAAAATTTTTGGAACTTTCCTATTTGACCTAAGTAAATACAATAATGCATATGAATAATTAAAATTTCCTTTTTATGCAAAATGACTTAATTTAATTGATTAGGGGAATTTACCTCAAGGGTTTGGGGTCGTTACACTCACCAACCACTACAAAAACCAATTTTAAAAAATTTCCTCCTTAATCTAAATAAATAAATAAATACATACATACATACATACATACATATCTATATAATAATTTCTTTTTGAAGCATAATGACTCAAATTAACTTAATAGGAGAATTTACCTTAATGAATTGGGTTGTCACACCAACTATTGTATTAATTATGAATACTTAAAATGGATTTCCTATGATATATTTTATTTTTAAGGAAAAAAAATCAATTTTTATCTTTGAATTTTGAGAGTTGGTATCACTTGGAGTTGAAACATCAAACTGATATATAATTTGTGTTAGGTAAAATCTTAAACTTTGATAAGTGAATCGATGTATTCCTTTCCTTATAATTTAATTAATTTATTTTTAAAATGTGTTATAGTCCATATTTTCATATGTGTATAAGACTTTTTTAAATGCATGTATTGAAGAAAAAAAAAATAATGTTGAAATAAAAAATGGATAGTAATGCTTTTCATTAATATGAGTGGGTAATTTTCTCATTTTGCTCGTCATTTATCTAAGAAGAATTATATTGATATTTTATTTAAGTGATTTTAAGTTGATTTTGAATGAAATTAAATGAATAAAAATTATAAATTATTAAAAAAAAGACTAAATTAATTTAATTATGAAATTTTAAAGTTCAAATTGATACTATTATAATTTTGGGGTTATAATAGATGTAACCCCTAAAATTTAGGGGCATAAATTGACTTTCTTTCTTAGTTTAATTATAACATGAATGTATAATGTATTATTTTGGCTAATAAGTAAAAAAATAGCTTAGGCCAATGTCATTTCAAAAGAACAATATTTATTGTGATATTGTATATAATTTATGATCCTAAATTTCCATTAGCATACATATCGACATTTTTATATACATCCATAGATTCGATATTAATCATACGTAAAGATATCAATGTGTGAAGTACAAGAAAAATGTCTTAACAAAATATAATAATAATAATAATAATAACAACATTCAAATTATTTAAAAAGCTAGTGTGAACATTTTATGCCCGATTTCATAACCCATTAATCTTTGATTTTAAATTTTTGAAAATTAATCTTATAAACACTACTTTCACTTATTGATTTCTTTGGTTTTACCATCCAACATTCTCAATAAGTTTAGATCCCTTACAAATACCATGAGGTATATGTAGTATTGTAGGTTTACATTATATTGATTTTAATAATAAAAAAAAATTGAAAGATAATTACTAAAGTTTTAATCAAACAAGAATATAGGAATAACTATTAAACTCTTAATATATTATTAGATAGTATGACGCTATTCTATCTCAAAACCAATTGGTAATGAGAGGAGTAACTATCTTAAGATTGTGAGCCGTGAGATCTCTTGATTTTTTAGATGTGGGATCCTCAACATGCCCCCTCAAGATAGTGCTTCTTTTGGGTCCACTATTATTCTCGATGGAATCTCAATTTATTTTTATTGGATTGAGTACCAATTTGAGTTTTATGGGCTCTGATATCATATTAAATAATATATGACTCCATCTCAAAACCAATTGGTAATGAGTGCAGTAGCTCATCTATCTTATTAAGAGTATGAGGTTTATTGATTTTTCGAATGTTAGATGATATGATATTAAATTTGCCTTTACTCATTAGTTTAAACTTTTGGGCCAATTGATGATTTAACATATATATAAAAAATGAACCAACATTTATTTTATATTGTAAAAGTTTAATGAAACATTAACAAAAATATCTTGACAAAATATTACTAATTAACATGGATATAAATTTTTTCAATAAAAGTTTTAATTTATTTTCAAATGATAATTAAAACTTAAAACGCTTATTTGTTAAATACATATTTTTTAGAGGTGTTTTCAAATATAAAAAAATGGACCAAAATATTTACAAATATAGCAAAATTTTAATGTCTATCTACAATAGATCATGATAGACTGTAATGGACTATTACATAGTCTATCACGGTCTATTGCAGATAGACCGTAATATTTTGTTGTCATTTTAACAATTTTGTCATTTAAAATAATTTTTTTATTTTTTTTTAATGAATTTTTATTTGTACAATTTTTCTAGATTTATTCGCCGTATTATAAATATTTTTCATGAATGTATAATGGATACCTCATCTTTTTATCGAGATCAACATTTAAAAGCTTGAATCTAAGCACGTGTGCATTTTATTTATAAAAAATAACATTTAATTGTCTTTTTTCTAATGTCACGTGTGATATTCTCACGCATGAAGGGCATGATTAAGTGGGCCACTAAATTATTATTATTATTATTATTTTATAGGATCTTTTTAAATATAACAAAATTAACTAAAATATTTACAAATATAAAAAAATTTTACTATCTATTTACGATAGATCGTGATAGACTACTATTTATGTCTATCACGATCTATCACAAATAGTGTGTAGTTTGTTATTAATTGTAAATATTTTCAGGAGTTTTGTGATTTCAGATAATTTTTGTTTTTGATCGTGGCCACCAAATTATTTAGGGTATGAAAAGTTTGTAGTTTTCCAATATAACTAATATTGTAGTTGTAGTATTATAAAAATATGTACAATATGTTATAAGTATATGCTGAAAGAATCTTAAATAATTAAATAACTTATATTGTAATTGTAGTATTATTATAAAGATACCTACAAAAGCTGAAAGAATCTTTAAAAATATTAAAATATAAAAAATTTCAACAAATAAAATAAAAGAAAATAAAAGAAAAAGAGAACATATGCCCAACAACAACAAGATTGTCAAACTTTTATACAACGAAATCATTTTTAATTTTTCAATTTACAAATATAAAAGAGATTAATTTGGTACTTAGTGGTAGTATTTTTATTACGAGGAAGTTAACATTTTCACGTGTAGAATAATACATACGTTTATATCATTTGAACCACAAATCTTTATTTTGCTAACATAATTGTATACTAGTGACTTATGCTCACTTTGACTTGACCATTTTTTTAGTGGTAGTGTTTTTCACACTTATGTACTTAGATTGCAAATGCACCTCAATATATGTTTAATAGTTGTTAGGAGTAGATTTGGACTCAAGATGATTCTGGCTAAATTCATTATTATTATTTGGACTTAAATGGCAAGATCCAAAATTGAAATACCCAAGTTAGGGCTAAGTGAGTTACAAGTCGGGGATCCATGAGAGCCACCCTCGGCCTCAACCAGGGATGAGACCGAGAGTGTCTAATTCATCCCAAGGGTGTGCAGGTCACACACCCACATCCCGATATCAAGGATTGAAGAAAGATTAGATGTAGTTGAGAACCCAAATCCTAAAAGGACAAGAAAAAATTCTATATATATGTATATGTATATATATCATGACTCCATAAGAAGAATTCTCATCTAACTCTTCTACAACCAAAATCTCTTATTAACTTAAGCATTACAAGCATTCTGACAAGTACTACACTACTATCCACACTCTCCCTTTTTTAGATCACATCATCTCTGAATAACAAATTAATCGTTGAACACGTATAGATCAGGTGAGATTTTCTCTATCCAAATTTGCACATCAATAATAGTGAGTAATTTCAAAATTAGCTAAACTATCCTATTAAGGATGTCATATCACTAAATGGTTATCAAGTGAGGCCTAAAAATCTAATGTCAATATGTTGTCATCTTCATGCGCATGCACTGCCAACTGCATATGCCTATGCCTAAGACAGTCATACATACAAACATCTCCTCTTTTTTTTCCTTGCTATTTTTGGAAAATTTTTGGTCCTGCATGGACATGATTAGAGTTCTAAGACCAAACCCTTTATATTTTATTTTAATCCTCAATTTTGAAAGTTGTATCGATTTAAATCTTGAACTTTCGTAAATATATCAATTAGTACCTTTTTTTAGACTTAATTTGAACAATATCGTGTGAAACATATAATTGTTTCAAATTAAACTTGTAAATTGTTATACGTGAATCAATTTAGACCACTTATTAAACTTACAATCAAAAATCATTTATACATTCAATTCTTACATATGTGTAGACTTCTTCAAATGTCAATTTAATAAAATGGACTATTAGAATTGATGCATGAACAATTTTCAAAAGAGAACTTAATTGGGACCCTAAATTGATTCGTTTATGAAAGTTAAAAAATTTAATCGATAAAGTTATAAATCTCACACAATATTATCCAAACAGAACATAATACAGATTGTACCAATTGATATAGATATGAAAATTTAGGGTTTATATTGATACAATTATGAAAATAAGAGTTTAAATTAATACAACCCTCAAAGTTTAAAAATTTAGAAGTGTAAATTGATATTTTTCTATTACTAATTTTTATCCCTATCCAATTTTGGAGATTTTATTCTAGAATTATGTACCTTTTAAATTAGCTAAAATTTAGTCTATAATGACCCAATTAGTTTTTGTTTGTAATACTTAGTGTTCTATACAAAGTCCATTTGATAGTTAAGACTGTGTGCTATCATGTCAAGTGAATAGACCAGAAATAGCCCATATTATTCGACTCCTACTTGTTGAATTCAAGCGGTGATATTCTATCTTTCTAAGACTAAATACTACTCTTTCCATAGTCTATGTTTAGAGAGCACACTTGACAGGAGATAGACACAAACAGTAAAGAAGTACTTCAAAGTGAACTCAATGATCGAGATCTCTCAGATGTTCCCAAATGTTTTCAACTAAGAATGGTTACTACTCATCACATGAAACAAATAAATTAAGGATTTGTTAGGTAGGCAATCTAAAAACCTAAATTTGAAAACAAAGGATTCAGTGAAAATAGAGTTGTATATCATATTTTCATATGTGTACTTGGTAGCAAATTCATAAATTGAATTCAAATTTAAACAATGGTACAAAATGTGTTTGATAGTATATTTATAAACCAAAAAACTAGTAGTAGTTACCCACTAAATATAAGGTTTAATATAAACTATTATTAATTTATTTATGAATATGCTTTATGTTAAAAAAAAAAAAAAAAAAAAAAAAAAAAAAAAAAAAAAAAAGCTTATAATTATTATTATGTTTTATATAATTTGTAATACACTACGTAATACATATTTTAATTTAAAAGAAGAATGAATTGAATCTACAACATGAAATACTATATTTACTATCGTTTTCATCTTCTTTTTTTTTTAACCTAATTCTGCATTTTAAAATTTCAAATTCAAAACCTTCATACATCGAAAACATAAAAAATAAAAAAATAATAAATAAAAAAAATTCAAAATTTGCAATTCGAAAACAGATTTCAAAAATAGAATTCAGATTACCAAACACATATCTGCTAAACTCAATGAATCTGAAAAACATAAAATAGAATCCAAAATGCCTACCAAACCCACCCTATAAACTCTTCATAATCAATTGGCATAAAACTTTTACTATAGATCTCAAGGAGTTCAATTCTCTCACTCCACATATTTAAAATAAAAGAAAAGAAAAAAAAGGGAAAAAAATATCTTTATAATCTGTTTGTGCCACGAAATTTAACTTTTACCAATAACAAAAGAAATAGTAACACCATACATCATTATGTAGACTTTAAGAAACAGAGAATGTATTAAACCAAAAGGGCAAATACAAAAAGAGGGGATTCAGATATCCCTAACGAGAATTTTATCAATAAATAGACTTTCATAAGTCCAGAATAGTCCGCAACAATCATGAACATAGCTTGAATGGTTAAGACATTAAGACATTAGTACTTCTCCCCATCAATCATAGCTTCGAAACCTATCCCCTTCAGTTATAATATAAAACGATCCAAAGACAAGCATGGCCAAGCACATATATAAATAGGCTACACTTCCCTACGTTAGCCTTGGTGAAGATGGGTTGCTACTTTAAGTACAATAAAAGGATTTAGAGGACTCATCTGACAAAGACGCCATCAGAGGTTCCATTTGCAGCATTTCACAATGTCAAGTCCGGATCATCATCGTAGTCGAAATCTTGCTCGCTTGAATGTCGCATTCTCTTTGCATCCCTAGGGGCCGGTCTTCCCTTTTTCGGTTTCCCTCTGCAAATGCAATGCATAATTTTTCATCTAAACTATCCAAAAGATAAAAGACCTTCAAAAAGCGCATTGTAATATTAGTTCAGGTTACAAATATGTCATTTCTTTTTTATCTGTGGATATTAGTGGTTAAATGGTGTTTATGTTCTAGAAATTTAAAACAAAATTATCGAATGACGGAAAAGATTGGCAGAATACTAACTGTCCATTGGAATATATGCCTCCACCTTTAGATCTGCCAGGACCTAAGTCGGATCTCCCATCTGCAACAAGATTCATAAAACAAGACTAAACTTTCAATTGCAAGAAAACAAAAGTATTTATCTTTACTGTTACGGCTCACCATCTCGTCCAGCTGCAAGCTCTTCAGCCTGAAAATTAAAGGAAAGAAACAAAAAGAAAAACATGAAATCTGAGAGTAAACTACAGTAGAAACTACGGCAAGAAGAAAAGGAAAATACAATACGAGAAAATGAGATACTAAGGACAGAAAAGGGCATAAAGTACAAGAAATCAAATTGTACATTTTCCACCTGGAAAACAAAGTATATTCTATAGCATATGCAATCACCACAGAAATAATTTAGAAAAAAGAAAATTTCAGGCCTGCAGATTCTTAAGCTTAGAAAAGAAAATACTGAAACTATCATGAATTGGTCTAGCGGTAAAAAGGAGACATAGTCTCAATAAATGATGTCAAGAGTTCAATCTATGGTGGTCACCTACCTAGGAATTAATTTCCTACGAGAAGACACAAAATGCTCCAAATCGCATAGGCCAGAAAATCACAAAATTCAATCACCCTCCCAATATGAAGCAATTACCATCAAGGAGAACAATTTTAATTTAACCGTCCAAAGAAGCTCAACGAGAACAATTATATCTAGTCTAGCAAAATAATCAACCTCTCCACACCACAGAAAATCCCTAGAGATCCTCATATGGTTTCTTTCTAACCAAATATTCCATAATATTGCGTTAACCACATAATTACATAGAACCTTAACTTTTCCTTTAAAGAAAGAATCACAAAGAAGTTCCATTCCTTTAAGAGAAAAATGCAGAATCCAATTGTGGAACCAAATTCCGATATACAGACATGAAAAGGCAAATGGTTCATCATTCACATCCTCCCTCTGTAGCAGAGCATACTTCTAAGACGGATCCAACACCAAATCTGGATATCTTATTAGCCCAAAACTTAGAACCTCGTACCATATAGGATGTCCTTGTCTTAGCTCCCTATATGCATTTATCTTCTGTAAATAAAATCTGTTAAAATCTAGTTTACAACTGTTTAACATGAAAATGATTTCCTGTATAACATAACTAGAAGTATTCTTGAGAAAAACTATGACAACAAGTAGTACATCCTTTGTCGTGTAAGTAGGAAGATTTTGATCAGTATCTAATACAAGCAGAAAAATCTTAACTTCCTAGCTCAATACATGAGAAACTGTCCATACACAAAGAACTATAATACAACAAGAATAATCAGGAAAAGCTTAGATTTCCATTGCAGTCACGGGTTAATAGTCAAAGTACATACAGCAGGGGAGGTAACTGAAGACAATGAGAAGAGCCTATCTTCAAGCTGAAACTTCCTAGACCGCTTCAAACTGCATCCACAAATTATTTAGAAACTTTACCTCACTTTCATTCTTTTTAATAACCTAAAAATAAAAAAGGAAAGAAAAACTTCGTAAAGATACTGAACATTAAATGAGCACCACAGCTCACACCTCCTCTTAGAAACAAGTGTCACTTTACAACTTTTGAACTAACTAGAAATTAAATCCAAATCTCATAGATAAAAAGCTATAAAGCATATGCGACTGCTGAATTATTATTTGTTTCTTTTTTTTTAATTTTTTCTTTTAAGGAAAAAACAATGATTTTGTCAGCCCATTAATGTCCAACCCATTTTTCTTTAAAATCCTAGGGGTTTTCAACATTCGCCCACTGACTTTTCCATCTTCAAAACCCACTGGCCACTTACTCATCCAACCTCAAAAGTTTAAGACCCTCAATATTCTGTCCTTTCTCTTGTTTCTCCAAAACTCAAGAACCAAGACCATCAACGATCAGACAACTCGGCAGCTTCGTCGACGTTCACTTCTCCTTTCTTCTCTTCTTTTCTTTTGGTTCTTCTTTTGTTCTCACAATATGTCAAAATATGCACACATATATTTATTTTTGTAAAAAAATTATAATAATAGTGTGTCCCCAACGTGTCATGTGCTACTTTTTTAGAAACTAACGTGTCGACGTGTCAGTGTCTGTGCTTCTTAAATCAAAGTGTAATTTTTCCTAAATTATATTTTATTGATCCCATTAATAAATTAATTCAGTAAACATAAACCATCATGTGTTAAGACAAGTAACAGAATCAAGAGAACTTTAAAGGAAATTTTGCTGAGAAATAATTTTATAGACACTCCATACAGAGCAGTACTCTTAGATGCAGACAGGAATCCTTCAAAACCTTTCAATACATTCCCACATTGGCTTGGATCCTGTAGGTAATTAGTCTCCATGTCATAAACCTGCAGATTATACAGGATATAAGTACAAAAATTACATGGCAAATGGAACTGTGGAAGTAAAGCCAATTAAGCTACTCTACTATATATATATCACTGCTTCTTTTTGTCAATGGGGTAAGCAAGTACTTAACTTCTCCTGAACGAAGGATATAAGTTTATCATAACTTCACAAATAGAAATATAACCAAACAGGCTCTGTTTCTTGTTCAAAAATTAAAAGGAAAAGGAGAACTACTTTCTACAGTGGCAAAGTGTTGGGAGAATACTTTTAAGACCTTTAATATTTTTTAGGTTTTCAATAGAGTATAAAAGGAGAATAATCTCCCGCAGCTAAGGCTGAAAAGTAAAGCTAGGTTGTTGCTGGTTAATGTAGTGAATACTCTCCAGCGTATGTGGTTGGCCAAAGGATCTTTCAAGAAAAATCATTAAATTGGTGTGAACGATGGGATATTTCAAAGAATCATGTCTCTCCACAGTGTTCTAAATCAAGTTTCTTGGCCAATTATTCTCATAATGTAGTCTACTATAGCAGGAGGGCTCGGTTGTGAATGTTAGTAATTTATCTAAATATTTGTCATTAATCTAGTATTCATTTTTTTCTATATATGCCAAAGGAGAGCTCTAATAGCATTGCTCCACAAAATATTACCTTTCTTTTAATGGCATCATCAAGAAGAAAGCTCAAACAAACCATCATCTGAGCTTTTTGGGAGGAACATCCAACCGTTATAAGCAAAATGGCAGTGAAGGAAGAGGTGGCTAGTGGCTACTACTTTCTGAATTCTCATTGCAGAGAAAGCAAATGTTGGGGAAGAGAGCCAAATTTCGATGTCTTCTTTCTATTCCATCCATCGCATTAAGGCTACAATGAGCTGTGGAACAAATGAAGAATTTTACCTTCTATGGACTTCTACCTTGCCCCAATCATTTTAGAGAGAGTGAGATATTGATTTTAGTGAGGAGTGTTCATGTGAAGTGATTTGAAGGTAAATTTGCTGGAAAAGAAAAACAACGGTTGAAGTCTCTAGAAGCTAACACAGTTGATCTTGCACATCATTGAGATATTGATTTTAGTGAGGAGTGTTCCCAAGGAAGACCAACAATTGCTAATTGACATTCTTTTGGAGTTGGCAATTGCGTAAATGGCTGGAAAAAGTTCAAACAAAGGTCTCATTTTTCTAGCCTGCTTTTACTTCTATGCAACATACTTAGTAGTTAGTAGTGAATCCTATGCCTCATTGAACCAAGCGCATGGAGAAAGATTGCCACTTTATTCATAAAATTGTAGCTAGCAAGCACTTAATTGTTAAGCTTCTCTTCTCTAAAGATCAACATGCTAATAGCATGACCAAAACACCGCCTTCAAATTTCAATGCGCTTTTATAGTTTTTGCACCCGGTTCACAATCACTTAATCAGCCTCATTCTCTTACAGAGAATGTAAGAGCATATATCTTTTCAATTTATTAATTCCTCTTCTCTCGTTGATACTCTTAACTACTTCGGTCTTTATTGTCCGTTATGTTAGTCTTTACTGTATGAGTTACACGTCTGTATCTTTTCTTATTGCCTTCAAAAGTTCTGTAGGTGCCCTCTCTATTCCTTACATCCATGTACTTCCAAATATTCCGTTTTAAAACCAAAATTTACCTTATCAACTAGTTTGATCCTGACTACTAGAAATACATATTGCATCAGTTTAAAACAAATAATAATAATAATTGTATGAGATTATGTGTACTCATATTCCAACTCATGTGTAACATTGAATTCAGAACAATTGACATAAGATTTCATAGTATAAGTAGGAAAAAAACAACAAATATATATATATATAAGGCTATGTACCCAAATAGAATCGAAACAAAAAGCGTCGAAGAGATACAATGTCAAGTTCATTTTCAGAAATCAGTAAGTCGAGAAATAAAAAATAATAATAATAATAATTAAAAAAAAAATCTTGAGAAGGAAACAAAGCAAACCTGCTTCTCAATATTCCGTAGCTCGTCCTGTAGTTTCGCTCTCCTGGTGAGAAGACCAGTAAGCATTGCGGAGGGATTTGTGGCCGTCTTTTGACCTGAAGCACAATTTTC
Organism: Citrullus mucosospermus; assembly: GCA_030954485.1. NCBI lineage: Eukaryota > Viridiplantae > Streptophyta > Magnoliopsida > Cucurbitales > Cucurbitaceae > Citrullus > Citrullus mucosospermus. Next base: position 6,721,140 of record CM062063.1, on the reverse strand, counting down.
CCATAGTCTAAGAGATTGAACCGAACAATTCATCAAAAAATTCAAATAAAGAAGAACAAGAAAAACTAGAATCCAACAACGGTTACCTTCAGCTTCCATATTCTCGCGGGAAACCCTAGAATAATTGGGGAAATTTTTTAGCAACGCCAATCTACGTTCCTGAATTTCGGAAAAAAAAAATAATAATCATAATAATTTGATACACGTGCGAATGGATGAATTAACCAAAATGCCCTTACCAAACCTAAAATCTTACTACATGCACCCGTTGATTTGGTCAAACTCTTAAAATTATATATTTTAGCTTTTAAACTTATGAATTATAAAAGTTTTAGACACAAAATTAAATTTTCTTTTTCAAGAGGCAAAAAGTTAAAATTAAGGTTGTATTACACATGAAATGTATTTATATTTTAAAAACACTTAAAAATTAAATTTATAATACAGTAGACTTTAAAGTTTGTTTTATTTATAAACATGATTTCTATAAATTTTTATGTTTGTGTTATTCATTTTATACTATGTTTTTTTTATAAAAAAAATTAAAAAAATTAAGTTAAGTTTTGAAAACTAAAAAAAATATTCAATTTTTTTTTTCAAAATTTAACTAAAAATTCCCAAAAAAATATTCAATTTTTTTTCAAAATTTAACTAAAAATTCTAAGATAAATCTATAATTAAAAAATTGAGATGAAACAAGCACAAATTTTTTAAACTAAGAAATAAAATCGTTATTAGATGACTCATAACAATTGTTGTTTATATTCTATATTACAAGTAGTAAATTAGTCCCAACCCGGATTATGATTAAAAATAAAATAAAATAAATAAATTTTTTTTAAAAAAAAAGTATAGAATAGGTCACAAATTTTCTGGACACCAAATCAAAAGTTCAAAAATTTAATACACTTTTTAAAGAGTAATGACCAAATATAAACGTTCAAGAAACAACATAGTTTGAAATTGAAGCTCTAAATTTTAATTAAAATGACAAATAATATATATTATACTGATTAAGTAAAATTAACAAATTTTCTGTACATGCAACTTAGAGAAACAAAAATGTTTATAGAATACAAAGTGTAGCTTCAATCAGAAGTATTTTGCCTTCATATTCGATAGGCATATATATTATATATAGACTTCTGTTTAAACTAAGTACATAATTTACACTTCCTGTTTTAAACATTAGCTAAAATTTCATTTCAATTTCTCTTACCATTCAGCAGCCATAGGATTCAAGAGCCAACTAATTGATACAATACAACTAATTGTGTTCTCACAAACCTAGCTTCTTTGGTCTTAAATAAGTTCCAGAACCTTGACGAAAACCCGGCATAGAAACTTGTTGCTGCTGCCTTCTTCTTTTCTCCTTTTCCCGCTCTTTATTTTCTCTCTCTGACTCGACTTGAATCTTTCTTAATGACTCCATCTCTTCTTCCATGGCTGTTTTCTCTTCTTTTTGCCTTTTCTTATGCTCCAAGAGTGATGTATCTGACTCCTTGACTGAGAAAAACATTGGTCCGAGCTCAGCTAACCATTGAGGCTCGACCGCTGTCGCACACTGCATATACTCCTTCGTCGTCAAAATCAATTCGTGATACACGACGTAATCAGGAGTACATCCCATGCCATAAAGAGCACTGCTCGGATGAAGATGGCATGGCATCCCATTTCTGCAGTTAACATATTCTCCAACACCCTTCAATCTAGCTGCATTGTGAAAATAAGCAGAGCAAATAGCCTTTCTCACAAGATCTGTATCTGGCCAACAAGATGTCAAAGGTATTTTCAAAGTCTTCAAAATGTCTAACAACTGCGACCGCACCTCTCGAGCCTTTCGTAGCCCTTTAACATGCAAGAAATGATCATTGCACCAATCTCCCCTGTACTGGTGTTGTTTCCATTGTTGATAAACATTATACAACGTTAAATGGTCGGATTCCGGTATGAAAAACCTCTCCCTTGCAGCATCACTCTCCTCGACTCGATCTTTGGGCCGAAAAAATACTGACGGTACTGAAAGCATCGAAACGATCGTTAGTACCTCATCAAGGCACCCAAGTTGTTCGCCCATCAAAAGCATTTTGGCAAGTGGGGGATCCAATGGAAACTCAACCATCTTCCACCCAAGTTCAGTCAAACCTCCTACATTGTTAAGAGCCCCTAATACCCACAACTGGTACATGGAGTTGAGAATGTTATCCTGCGGTGGTGGGTCCATAAAGTCAAAATCCAATAAGTTTTCAACTTTAAGCGATTTAAGCAGCAAAACAACATTCCCCAGGTTAGTTCTTTGGATTTCTGGCACAGGACTTGGCAACATTTCGTTTAAATATGCACTTTCTGTGTACAAACGATAGCAAGTACCAGGTCCAGTTCTACCAGCACGTCCAGCACGTTGATCAGCGGCAGCACGACTTACCGGAAACACTTGTAGTGCATCCATACCCATTCTAGGGTTATACACTTTCATTTTACCATAACCAGTGTCAATAACATAAAATATTCCATCAACCGTTAAGGAAGTCTCAGCAATATTGGTCGCAACAATGCATTTTCGGGCACCATCTTCAGCTTTCTGGAATATCTTTGCTTGCAAATCAGCTGGCAACTGTGAATAGATAGGTAGTATCAAAAGTTTGGGCACCCCCTTCTTTGTAGATGAAATGAGTTGTTCGATACGCTCTGCAAGGGCAAAACAGGCTGCTTCGATCTCGTCTTGGCCGGTCATGAAGATAAGAATGTCACCAGGAGGGCTTGTGATATGGATGGTCATAGCTTGCTTTACGGCTGCTTCAACGTAATCTTCACATGGAGTTTTGCTATACAAAGTATTCACAGGAAATGTTCTCCCAGGGATGTGAAAAATTGGGACACTGCAAACATTTTTGTAAGTAGTTTTAAGAGGCCTATCATCCATAGATACACATAAACAAAAATTAAGAAACTATAATCAACAATACCTTCCAAAAAAGTTTGAAAACTTTTGAGCATTAAGAGTCGCAGATGTCACAATAAGCTTGAAATCACGACGTTGAGCAACCACCTTTTTCAAGATCCCGAAAAGGACATCAGTGCTAAGTGACCTCTCGTGAGCTTCATCCATTACAATTACACTGAAATAAAATGATAACCAGTCAACAAAAAAAAAAAAAAAAGCATTTTCTTCTCCAAAATGGAAAATAAATCCTAACATGGGTTACCGGTATTTTTCAAGATCAGAATCTTTGAGAGTTTCACGTAGAAGAACCCCATCAGTCATATACTGAAACAATATGAGAACAAGTTAATCATAACCAACACTATCAATTATAAGCGTTATAACGATATGGGATGCAAATAAGAATGACATTCATACTTGAACCTAACTCAATTGTGGTTGAGATACGCAATCATAAGAAAACTAAAGACACATAAAAAGAACTATGGCGAGAATCTCACGGAATTAAGAATAATTTGCTTTCTGAGAATAGATACTCACCTTAATAATAGTTGTTGGCCCAGTTACATCCTCAAATCGAATGGCATAACCTACTTTATCACCCAACTCGCACTCCATCTCTTCACTGACTCTTTTTGCTACACTCATTGCTGCCACACGTCTTGGTTGGGTGCAACCAACAATACCATTTGTAGTATAACCATCCTCAAATAGATACTGGAAAAATACATTGGTGTTAAAGAGGTAACCTAATAAACTTTGTAACAATAAAAAGATAGTTAATGATGAATAAACCTGAGTCAGTTGTGTGGTCTTTCCTGAACCAGTTTCTCCAACCACCACAACCACCTGATTTTCACGTATAACCTACAGAAGACATTAATTCAATACGATTAGAAATATTCAAAACAATGAAAAAGAAGTCATCTCCCCCAACTTGGGATATATAAGAATCCACAAATAATTTTGTTTATATTTCCTACAACAATTTGTCAGCACAATCACTAAAGGTTACTGTTATGAAGGATCAAGTGAAGGATTACAATTCACCACCGAATTCAAGCATTAGAGAAGTCTTAAAAACCCTCCTTTTTGTGTTCAATGCAATTTAAATTTCACCCTCTCCTTCTCTTACATGGTTAATAAATAGTAAATACATAACTACTTAACAACATAACATTACAAACTTTTTATTAATGATTTTTATTACTGAACAATAAATTATAAATGGGAAAGAACCAATATAACATGATTAAACATTAAAGGAGAACAAATAGAAGGAAAAGAATTAAAACCTGCAGCAGCTCATCTCTGACGGAATATATAGGAAGATACTGTCTTTGTTGTGCTATGGTTTTTGACTTGGCAAACTCACTCACTGCTTCCCCCTTCTTCATATGTTGTGCAAACTTCGCATCTTCCTTAAAATCAACCTCACCTTCATCACCAACTGCTGCAGTATCTGCATCGATCTATCATATTAAAAAACAAAATATATTTAGGACCATTATGAAAAGAGTATCAAAAGACATCATCCTTAATCTTGCAAAAAATTGCACGAACCTGCTCGGCTGTTTTTTCAACACCAAGGATATCACCAAGTTTAGAGCCTGCAAGCTCCCAAAAGCGTTGTCGTGACTTGTTCATATTTTGCTTCTCATGAATTTCCCTCACCAATGTAGATCCTTTGCGTGATATAATAGCCATATCTGATGTAGGGTCTTTTATTGGCATTATTGGTTCTGCTTGTTTAGTGAAAACAACTCTTCCATCAAGGAAAGGAGGCTTTGTATCTGTCACAAGATTGCAACTTCAGCATGAACTCAGCCGAATAGCATTATAACTATCTACATGTATGTAAGACTACTTCTGACCATGGACAAGAAGAATGACTTTCCGCTCTTCCTCGTCGTCAAAGTCAGTTTGCACCTCAGTACCCCTAACAGCTCCTGACCTCAAAAGTTGTCGGTCTTCCCACTGTGCATTATCTGCAGTGAGCTGAGACAGCTTTTTGCTTTGAGCAAGAGTCATCTTAGTTCCATCTCGACGGACCTGCATCAAAGACCACGTTGATTCACTTTTATAAAAATATTAATTTTTGGAGATATATTGAAAAATGATCAAAGGGACACCGATGGGTTGGGGACGAGCCCCCTCAAGCTACAAAAACAAAGCAAAACATCAAAAGAAGAACCTTTCGATCTATCATTACAAGATAATTTATTATGGCTCGAACACCACCAAGAATTGTGTCATACACTAGTACAAGAGAATTCATAAATTACCTACTTATCATCAAAGATCCATTGATTTTTATCCTCTCAAATGAGCCAAAAGAGAGCTCTACATTGGGCAATATCGTGCCACAATTAACCCATGAGGACTTTTGATGGGTTTAGTGGGCCAACTCTACCATTCAATACCACATATGGAAACAATTTCACCACAACACAACACATTAATCTCCCAGGTAACTCTAAAACCATTCCATCAAAAGTATACAACAAAAACATACCAGAAACAAAGCCCACAAAAAGGAACCCAAACTGAAAAAGGAACTCCAACCAAGTTAAGATGAAACCTGAAGGATAATTACTAAAGCTTTCTGTAACCGAGGCCCAAAGAGAAATATGAAACCTTATAAGAGGTCACACATCACTCAAAAGTCCTCTCGACCCATCTAAAAATTCTATTGTTCATCTTACACCATAGATTCAACAAAAGAAAACACGCTTCAACTTGCCACAAAAATCTCTCCTTATCCATAAAGAGTGAATGAGAAAGGAACTTCTCAGAGATGCAACTCCAAATGCAGAAGCAAATCACAACTCTAAAAAATATGACCAGTCCTCTTTTGCCCTCTTACAAAATATAGACACATTGACACAATTAAGCTGAGTAGCTTCCTCAAAATAAGATCCAAGGTGTTCACTCTCTCGCGAATGACATGCCACACAAACATACTAAACCCTATTGGGAAGTGAGGCAAAGGCAAAACCACTAGCTAGGAAAGGAATTCACCAAACACCAAAATAGGACCTACAAGAGAAACCACCACTAGACTCAACCTTAAGTACGAACATCATTTCTCTCAAAAGTGAAACAAAACTCCTAATTGAACACACAAGGTCTATAATATTCATCATTTCTCTATCAAACAAAGAACAACAGAACTCCAAAAGAGGGAGAGCTCCCCAAATGGGGAAGAGAAGAAATGTAAGTCCTTCCCTATATCCTCTCATTCCAATTAGTATTAAAAATAAGAATATGGGACCAAACAAAAAACAGGATCATTTTGGGAAAGCTTCCGACTTTTCAGAGCCCACATCTAAGAAACCCTTTTGATAGCTCAAGAAGGCAGATGTACAAGAGATAGACCCAAGCTCTACAAATATCTTATAAGCTTTGTTTGTCAAGGACAAACAATATCAATTATTGGTGAATTCCCTCACTCCTCAATTTCCACCTCAAAAAAATACCTTATAATCTAAGATTTCTACTCCTATCGAGTAGGGAGACCTGTACTAACGATCCACACAAGAAAGAAAAGATATGCATTAGTCATTAGAGAAGGAATAAAGTCTAAAAGAAAGCCTAAAAAATCCCCAAATCAATTGGTTACCTTTAGAAATTTTTGGGTGTTATACAATAACAACATATCTTTCAAACTAGATAGACAGATATAGAATAATTGAAAAGATTAGTCCACAACATATTTATTTAAAAAGAAATTAAAAGAACACCAAAAACGATCCCTTAAATTTCCTCCATTACCCAACTCACAAGATAACGACTGTTCTAAAGAAAGCATCAAAGACTGAACATGCTGATTTGGAATTAAAGAGCCTTTAAATAGACAGGGGGCAGAGGACTGAACCAACCAAGCTCATCCAAGCTTATATTGAAGTATACAGATTATAATAACCATTGAAAACATGGCAAATCTTTTGGAATACTTGTTGTATTTATCTACAACCATCAATCTGAAAGGTAACAACATGTTCTAATAAGAAGACTAGGATATAAGAAGATGACATTCTATGATTTCCTCAATTTATCCAAGTTTTACAATTACTACTAAACCCAACCCCAAATAAAAGGTCTAATTCAATAGCAACTTGCAGCAGATGGAGTAGATGACACTGAAAACTAATAAAGAATTTTTCTACTACCGCCATTGATGCAAACAAGTTACTGATAGTGTACATACAAGTTGCATTATAAAGCATGTACACACATCAATCTAGAAAAAGTAAATTGCATCTGTTGAACATACCAATCTTTTGGCCAGCTCAGCTTCTTTCTTCTGGAAGGCAGCACCATCTCCAAAGAAAAATGATGAGCTATCAGCATCAAACATTGTATTACCTTCATCTCTATCATACCTATGTAAATGAAATTAACAGCAGCCATAGGTTTAGAAAAGTGTCGATCTGGCACAAGAGCAAATCCAAAAACCAAAAAAGAAATGTAGATGGTTCAAAAACAATTTCAAATAGAAATGCCAAATATTTGATGCAACTCAACCAAGTTAAAAAATTTACTATACAATATCCCAACTCATCTAGATAGTTTTATGTTTATATTTTTACATTAGATAAGTGATATTTGCTCATCTTGGAAAAACATAAACACTAAGATTTTTGAGTAGATGTTAAATTACCAAGCCCGGTCAGAGTTGTATTCCATCTCCAGACGCATGTTCTCACTGATCTCATACTTGGTTCCATTTAACTCAGACTTGTCTGTCAGAGAATCTTGTTGAGAATCCTAGAAATGGTAACCAAAACAAACTCGTTAAATGATATATGCGCAATGATCATGTCAAAAAGGCACAACTCTAATTCAACTTAAAACAATGCATATAATTATCCATGATAATATGGAAAGTGAATCTACATCAAAAGGTAAGTAAATAAGTTGGCTAAGAAAATTATTCATAATCTGACCACAATGCAATACCTCAGACAAAGGTGAACTTCGTGAAGAAAATTTAAGATGGTGAGTTTTAGAATGATAACTTGAGCTTGATGACTTTACTGAAGATCCAGAGGCACGCACTGGAACTGGAGAAGGAGAGATCTGATCCCAAGGGGAAGCAGAATAACCTATACAAGTTGCATTTTGAAAAGTAGCAGATGCATAAATTAAAATGGGAATATTAATAATATCACCATCATGGCATCATCTATAATCCAATGGAATCTACATGATGCTTTTTTCCCTAGAAGATTTAGCTTACCAGTAGAATTAGGAGTGTTCCCACCTAACCATGGAGAAACTAACCGAGCATCTGGTGAGGCACCGACATACATTGGGGATGGTGAAGGTTGATGGTGCCTACTAGAGTTAGAGCGGCCATCTCTACGTGGTGTTTCTTCCCATTCCCATCTACCATCATCCCAATCAGATCTACCTAAAATAATAGTATGATGAAATCATATTATAACTGAGCATCAATTTATAAAATTTCTTACAAGCACTTAAATATTCATGTCCTTTTCAAAGAAAAAATATATACATTCAAGTCAAGAGATTATCTTATAAGCAATAAATTTAGGTGTTGTACATGGAAAAAACCAATTGCAAGAAGAAATTTCCATTATAACATTACTGCAAATCAGTATAATATTTTCTATCATTGCAAAACAGTCTGAAACAACAACAACCAAAAAAAAAAAAAAAGGAAAAAAAAAAAAGTAGAAAAACAACAAGCTGGTATAAAGAGAAAAGACAGACAGTCGGGCATTTACATAAGAGAGTAGATGGGGTTTTATGTTTAACTCCGAACATAAATAAAGAAAGAAACCTACTAGTAGATGAATTCAAATTTTTTTATAAAAACCAATAAAGTACAAAAGGAAAAAAGAGAGACAACCTAAGGGTCAGGGGTAATTACAAAAGAAAGTTCTCCAATTGTTATCAATGGAAAAGAGATGGTAATTACAAAAGAATTTCCATGAAAACTTTCAGGTTTGGACTTCCAAATAGGATACATTTTCTCTAATCAACTATTAGACTCAACATCAAGCTTATACACGCTGCCTTTCCTGGAAGGCATCAAGCTCGACATCAAGCCTAATAATTTCAGTTACTCATTTTTTTTTCTTTTGGAACAACAACAATTTCAGTAACTACTCTTTAAATGATACTTGTCAAAATTGGAATCCTTTCATGTAAACTTCTTCGTAAACTTAGCTTGGGGTTCTTTATACTCCTAAGAGGAGTATGTAACTTTGAGCACGCATAGCTGTTTAATAATTAAGTAATAAAATGTTTGTTTCTCGTTAAAAGAAGAAAGAAACCAACATATTAAGAGCTAATTACAAGTATCAAGAAGATAATTTACTAAACTGTACAGTGGTTTAACAATATAATAATACATAAAAGAAAAATGATTTGTACCAGGAGTTCTTCTCGAACTTTCATATCTACTTCTCTTTCTTTCAGTTTCCCTGCCATAGTCCCTTTGGTACCGGGATCTCCCATGATAAGGCTCATCACCATCATAACTGTGCCCATGTCTCGCCCGCCTGTTATTGCTTCTACTATCATTGTCAAAAAAATTTCTCTCTCTATCATGATTATCGTAGTCTTGTCTAGGGCTCCTATACCTGCTCACATGTGTGCTTTTGGATGACATAGTTATAACCTTCAATACAGAATAAGAGCAAGAATACATGAGAGATGAGACTAAATAAACCAGAGAATACTAACATATCAAAAAGAATATACTTTTCTAACAATAATCTCAAAACCATGAAGAAACAGATTAATAGAGCAAGGATGTTCGTGTTTGGAGCCCATATCCTTCTGAAGGATTCTTTTGTAAGTCCTTTCTTCGATTCTTGTTGGATCCCTCCCCCATTAGGAAGTCATTTTTTGACATGGTTTGGAGGATTAAGATTCCAAAGAAAATTAGGTTCTTTACTTGGCAAGTTTTGCTTGGTTGGGTGAACACTTCAATAGGCTTGCTAGGAGGATGACTTCACTTGTGGGGCCCTTATGTTATATTCTCTGTCAGAAGGTAAAGGAAGACCTGGATCATCTCTTCCAGGACTGTCAGTATGCGCAGGCTCTTTGGAGTTGCTTTTTACAAGAGTTTGATGTTCCGATTGAAGCCAAAGGAGCATTCGAGCAACGATCGGAGAGTTCCTCCTCCATCTACCTTTCAGAGAGAAATGGCGTTTTTTGTACTTTGCGGAGGTGTGTGCAGTGTTAGAGAAAGGGACAAGGAACCTTGTGAGGCTTGGTCCTTGGTAAGGTTTCATGTGTCCCTTTAAGCTTCGGTTTCGAAGTTTTTTTTTTAACTATTCTCTGGGTAACATTTACTTAGTTGGAACCCCTTCCTTTAGTAGGGGTGTTTTGGTGGGCTTGTTTTGTTGTATGCCATTGTATTCTTTCATTTTTTTTCACAATGAAAGTTGTTGTTTATATCAAAAAAAAAAAAAAAAGCAAGAATATTTAAATATCTAAAGTAACCTTTCAATGTCAATAGAACTTCTTAAGTTGGTTTGCTATCAACACACACAAAAAAACATACATACATCCACCTAATCAGCATTCTGAAAAATAAAATAAATAAAATCCATCAGAAATCATATACATCATGCAAGTCATTATAAACTTCTTAATGGATATTAGTTTTCTATTAATACACATACCTAACATAACATAACATACACTACATACAAATATATTTAATAATTACCATTATGAGAGTTTAAATACACCATTATTAGTGAAACTTTAGTCTCTGAATTCACGACTGTAAAGACAACACTAGTATTGTGTTTCACTAATGATAATATTGTACTTAAGAACAACCAATATATTGCAAATAGAATAAAGTTAAATTGTCAATATCAGGATTCAACAAAATGCACAGAGAAATATGAACACAAGCAACCAAAATGAAAAATGAACTTACACTAGAATCCGAAGTTTCACTAGAATTACGATTCTTAAATGAATCTCCAGCTATTCCACCTTGAGCTAAAGTACTCCCTGCAACATGGTAAGCAAAAAGTTAAAAAAGTATTTTCTACGTGAGTTACATTTCAAAGGGAAACAAAAGAAAACAAAAAGGTAATACGTATATCATGGATATGTAAGGTTGATATGCATGTCCAATGTTTTCTTTATTTCATTTTTTTTTTTTTGGGGGGGGGGGGGGGGGGGGGGGGAAGACCTTTCACTAACAGGCATAAAAAAATATTTTTAAAAAAAAAAAAGAAAGAAAGAAACACCACAGTCCCACAAAGAGAGCACCTTAAAGGAAGGGCCTCTAATCTAACAAAATAAGACCAAGTGAATAATTACAAAAGAAAGTCGTTACCGTCGACCAGAGGTGAATTGACATTAATAAGCAATATAAACTCTTCCTTCTTTTGTTTCACATTATTTAAGAAACGACTTTTGTTAAACCAGAGTGAGAAAGAGAGAAAGATGGGGCATCCACCCACCTCGAGCCAAAAAGATATCATAAAATGCTATCTAGAAGGCACTTCCAAAAGGGTAAACTAAACAAATCTATAAAAACAAAGGAGAGATTGTTTTTTTCCCTAAATAAAAGAAAACGTGGAACAAATTCATGGGGGGAGGAAAACATTCATAGGATTGAAGATTGATCATTTGTGGGGGTTTTGTGGGTTTCGTTTTTAGTATACCCTTGTATTCTTTCATTTTTATCTCGAGGAAATAAGTTGTTTCTATAATAAAAAGATTATAAAAAATAATCTACGATTGATCACAAATAAATCTCTTATTAATTTACACCCATATTGCAATAACAAATATGTAAGGTTCTTGTACATAGCTTCTTGAGAGGGGCAATTTCTACCATAGCCCTCGGTCATTATTTTTTTCTTTGAACCATAGTTTTCTTGTTGAAAGAAAAAACAAAGAAATATCTAGAATTGTGAAATAGAAAAATAAATAAATAACTTTGCATGAAAGAAACTAATCAGGGAAAAGGTACCTTCATTTGAATCATTGGAAGCTATTTCCCGATAATTTCTATTTTTAACATAATGCTTTCGTGAAACAGCTTCTTTTCCTGAATCAGTTACTCCAGATGATTCAATTGTCTCCTCTTCCTCCATTGATGAAACAAAAGAAGCAATACTTTGTTGTGGGACTTTGAATCCATTGTCATTAGATCCTCCCCGTTTTGCATTTGCAAGGACATCAAGGCCTTCACATCAAAAAAAATAAATCGAGACAGATTGTTTAGAGAGGAAAAACTTTCTTCCAAGCACATAAATGTTCTTAAATTTTATAAACAACCGGATTTCAATGGGTACTTGAATTATGATCCAAGGGAAGCCAAAGCAACACATTATAGGAGATAAGAGGCCTCCCACCTACTAAAAACCAACTATGTGCACCTAACTAGATTAGCTTAGCTAACCCTTGAGCACATTTACATCTTAATTTTAAGACCTAAAATGGACTCAAAAGATTCACAAAATAATGTTAGACATAATCACATCCTTCCTAAACTCAAACAATATTATTCAAAGTGTCAGGGTGAATGCAGGAATACATACGTGTTCCTAACCTTGAGAGTTAGGAGATGAGACAGATTGTCTAAAGAAGACAGCTTTCTTACGAGCACATAAACATCCCTAAATATTCTCAAAAATCGGATCACAATGGGATCTTGAATTCTGACCCAAGGGAAGCCCATTAGGGGATAAGAGATCGCCCACCTACTAAGTACCAACTAAGCACACTGCACACAAAACTATTTTAGCTTAGCTAGCCACTGAACATATTTTCGTTATAATTTTAAGCCCTAAACTGGACTCAGAGACTTGCAAAGGTTGAGAAACAAACACATCCTTCCTTGTGTAGGAGAAAATGTTATTATCAACAAACAAATAGTGCAAATCAAATGCCATTGGATCAATCTTTCCTACTGTGGGAAGTTAGTCCTTCTTGTCTTAATACTATGGATAGGCTTCAAATCAGATGCCAATGAATCCATCTTTCCCTTTCTTGATGTTGCCTCTACCAGAAGACAATGAATCACAGAATCACCTTGTTTTCCACCGTCCATTTGCTAGTGATATATGGGCAGTGCTTTTCAATGCCTTTCAATGGGACTCAATTCCTCCTGAAGACTCGATTGGTTGGCTCAAAATGACACGGTTGACCACCCATTCAAAGCCATAAGGGAAGTTTTTTTGGGTCCAACATCACATGTGCAGTTTTGTCTAAGCTGTGGGAAGAAAGGAATGCTAGAATCTTCAAGAACAGTGCAAAAGCCTCCAAAGACATTTTAGATGAATTGATTTTTAATCCTCGCTTGTGTAAAAATCTACAACCATTAAAGATTACAGTTTAAATTTTCTTGTTGCAAATTGGAAACACCTTTTGCACTCCTTTATACCTCTTTGGATTATTTCATTTATCAATACAATTGTTTCTATCAAAAAAGAAAAATTAGGGGATGGATCTAACCTATCATTTTGGAAAGATACTTTGTTGGGGGAAGAAACTCTTGGTAGAAAATTTCCTCTAGAAAAGGATGGGGCTATAAAAAAATTTTGAAATACAGAACTTGGTTTTTGGAACATGGGGTAGGGAAGAAACCAAATAGATGCCAAGATTGAGGAATTTGGAGCCCTCCTACTCTGCCTCCTCAATATTTGGAACTTGGAACCTAATGGAGTTCTCTCCAATAAATCCCTTTTGCATTTCTTTTTATAGAAATAACGACTTTCATTGAGAAAAAATAAAAGAATACAAAGGCATACATAAAATCAAGCCCATAAGAAGGGGAATCCTACCAAAAAAAAAAAAAAAACAGACTCCAACTATACAAAACAGTAACTATTGAATACTTACAAAAGGTCGTATTTTGAAGCCCAAAAGGAATCATAGAATCTAACAAGGGACCAAACATCACTAGATCCCTTGCCACCCCTCTAAACACCCTGATATTCAACTTATTCCATCACCAACTGAGCAAGCCATAAAGAACCCTTCTCCTGTAGGGTGGTGGAGGAGGAACTCCACGATCATATCACTACAATCCCTATAACAAGCATGCATGTGAAAATCAAACAACTAAATGAAGAGGATGCTCTTTGGCATAATGAGATCAATGCAAAACATGGTAATCCTCCTATAAGGTCGTGGCCAAGTACCTCCTTCCTAATTACACGAGAGGCCTTGGAGAGCCATCCTTTTACACCATGACGTTGTTAAGGATCAGGTTAAGGCAGAAAATGGGTTCAAACACCTCTTTTCAGCATGAAAAATGGATGAAAGATGAACTACTAGCGGTTCTTTACCCTCGAATTTTCTCCCTTTCTTTGCAAAAGAACTCCACCATCCATGACACTCATGATGATTGTTTTAGCTATAACTTAATTTTGAAGAACAATCTCTATGATGAGAAGCTGGAAGATTGGCTTAATATCATGAATTCTCATCTGGCCCATCACAGAGATAAATGGTCTTGGAAGAAGACAAAAATAGGGCAACAACTATAAATACATTAAAATAAGCCATATGGACTGATTTTTACCCAAAGAAAGTCAAGTTCTTCCTTTGGGAGCTTAGCCATAGTGCAATCAATACCCAAGACAGAACGCAGCCCTGCGCCCCATACATATCTTTCTCCTCAATGTTGTATCATCTGTAGAACAGCCCTTGAGACACAAAATCTTTTGTTTATCAGCTGTCATTTTGCAAGTAATTTTTGGAAGGAACTGATTGCTTCATCTAATTGGCATCCCACTCTCCCTGATGACACCCATCAGTCTCCTCAATTACACCCGCATGAGCCCTCCTTTCGTAAATTTCATTCATCAATGAGCTTCTGGGATCTCATTGTTCTTGTGGTTTCTTCCTAGAGTTTTTAATCCAATATCTAAAGTTGCTTTGGACATAGTCAATTGGAGAATTACCTCCTTTATATGAATAATAACCAACAATCCCTACCATAATTAAAAATCTCTAAAATTTAGCACCAAAAACTTAACCATGTAACTTTCTAGTTTAGTTTAGAAGTAATAAAACAAATATACAAATGCATGTCAATAATAATCATACCTAGATGAGATTTTCTCTCTGGAGGTCTAAACACCGGTCTATCCTTTCCCGGAACTGACAATCCCCCTTCAATATTATTCTCTGGTTCTAACAATAGTGTTTTCCTGTCTATGTCAATAACTTCATCTCCTCCTTGCGTCTAACCATCAAAACAAACATAACCAAAGGTTACTAAATGCAAGAGTAGAAAAAATACATAAAGATATCAAATATATTGAAAAAATGAGTTCAAACATAGCAATATAAACGCTTCAGACACAATTGAATTACCTTCATTAGAAAGCAAAATTTTCAAACTTCCAGTCGCCTCCCTCCTTGCAAAAGAGAAGCAAGCAAGAATTGATCTGAAAAAAAATAAAAAATAAAAATAAATAAATAAATAAAAAATTAGCCATAACAATGTTATAATTAGAATGGTTTAATATAAAACATACACTTCAAAACACTTCCAAACAAAGCCGAAGGAAGACATAAGAAATAGAAAACCAGATAAAGCAAATGAAATACTGGCTAAGGGAAGATGGGATTTGATTTTTTTTTTCTTTAAATTTTAAATTTTGGAGCCTTAATACTTACCAAAAAGTTTCCGGAACGATCTCAACCTTCTAGATAGCACGCTAAGTCCTCCAAAACTCAATCTAAGATCGAAATATTATGGGTAAACATTAAATCCAGTTCAAACTCAATGGGTATTCAAGTTCCCCAAGAAAAATCCACCAAACTTACCAAAAAGAACGGCGAAATCCCTAATTACTAATGGTCAAAACTCTCCAAATCTCCAATCTAGCATCCAGAAGTCATGGGTACATCAAAACAGACCAAAACCCAATGGGTGTTCAAGAACTCTCAAGAAAAACTCAAAAACCCTAGAAAAATCACCAAAAACTCTTACCCACACGAAACCGGCGAAGAGCGGCGGCGACGCGCGGCAAAGGCAGCTGGCAGGCGCTGCACAGAGGACAACTTAGAGAGAGAGAGAGAGAGAACGGGAAGGAGAAACTCACCGACGGCTGACGCGGTGGAGTGACGATCGGCAGCCGGTCGGAGGGAGGCGGACGGCCGACGGTTGGCTGTGGTTGGCGGCGGTCGTGCGTGGGTATGACGCTGCGCGGGAGAGAGGACTAGAGAGAGAGAAGAGGCTTCTCGCGGGCGTGAGGAAGGGAATAAAAAGGAAGGGGTGCAGTTTAGTTCTTTTTTTTTTTTTTTATTTTTTTTTTTAAGGATAATTGATATATGATATTAGTCTATGAGAGTACAATTTGAAAATCAAACTCTCCTTTCTAAGTCTTTTAAGTTAAACAAAATTAATTCAATTTTGACTCTAAAACTTAACGATTGGGATTGGATAGGTTAAACATTCTAAACTCAACCTTTGTTTGAGACAAGGATCTACTAAGTCTTGGCTTTCTATACCTTTTCTTATGGATTTGAATAGTAAACACCATTCAAACCCATGGATTACTCTTCCTTTTTTTTCTCTAATTTAATTTAGGAAGTTTGTCGGCCCATTTTCGAAACCACCTCAGGTGATCGCCGTAGGTCAACGCTGGTCGCCACCACTGTCGACCAACTTCGGTGGCCAACTCCAATAATTGTCGTCGGCCAACCTCCGGTGATCCTCCCCCATTGGCCAACTTTCGACCACCAACGTCGTCGGCTAACCTTAAAAAACATTATTAAAATGGGTAATTACATCGGACTGCACTTTTAGGGATAATAATTAGGTGTATAGCAACATTTTTATAAAATTGCAAATATAACAAAACCTATCAATGATAGACTCTATCACTGATAGACCATGCTATTACTATTTTTTTTTCTTTTCATTGTGTTATATCTGCAAATACTTTGAACCTAATTACTATATTTGCAACTACCCCTTAATAAAATACTCTTAATATATAAACAAACTTGTATATAAAAACACTTTTAAGAAAGATTTGTCAAATATATGTGTGTTTTTTATTTCAATGAGCTTTTATCAAAAGTGTTTAAATAAAAATAATTTTTTTTCTAAGCCATTCCAAACAAGTCATTGGTGGCATATTTATTTAGGCTATATAGGTAGAAAGCCCTAATTTAATCTAATAACATTGTTTTTCATTAGTCAATTTAACTAGCTCGAAGACTTGGAATAATTTTTCAAGTGTGAAGGTTTAAAATGTTGGAAACAACTCAGTAGCCAAATAAAAATCAAAACTCAAAATTTATAATTTTTATTCCTATAAATTATAGTTTTTCAATAATTTAATTTAACATAAAAATACTGGTTTATTTCAATTATAAGTTAGCATATTATGGTAAAAAAGAAAAATCAATCGTTTTCAAATTAATTAAAGTAACAAAAGTCTACGAAATTTTATAGTACAATTAAAGTATCAAATTAAAATGAATTTGCATGACTTTCAAGTCTCATATGCTATATAATAAGTGTCTAAGTAGTTCATATGAGTCAACTTGATTATCAAAATAAACTAAAAATGCTTAAGTGCAATTTTCACTCTCCAACCAAACCTAAAAACTAAATGAAAAGTGTTTAAATAACACTTTTACTATCAAACCAACATAAAAAGTACAAAAAAGGGAGTTCAAAAGACAATTTGACTCCGAAAACAACCAAAATAGGTCATATGAGTCAACTTGATTTTCAAAACAACCTAAAAATGCTTAAGTGCAACTTTCACTCAACAACCAAATCTAAAAACTACATAAAAATGTCTAAGTAACACTTTTACTATCAAACCAACATAAAAACTAACAAAAAGTGTCTGAGTTCCTAAAAGGTGTCTAAAAGGTGCATATTGTTTCCAAAAGTGCCCAAAAAATAAAGTTCAAAACATGCACATTAAGTTTTCAAAAGTGTCCAAAACCAACATTTTCACTTTGAAGTCTCCTATACTTGAACAAAACCCCAAAAATGCTTAAGTGACAATTTAATTCTAAGTGAAACTTTCACTTTAAACCGAACCCAAAACTGAATCGAACCGCTTTATTTTTAAAAAATAATATTTATTTTTTTTCCCTTTTATCTTACCTTTTCTTCTTTTAGAATTTATGCGGTTCGGTTCGGTTTTAGCCCCAAACGGAACCAAACGAGCCACGAACACCCCTAGAAAATACGAAATAGAGGGAAAAAAGCAAAAAGAAAAAAAAAAAAAAAAGAAAGAGGTGAAACCGCCAAACCGAACCACAAATACGCGGTTCGGTTCGGTTTCATATAATTCCTAAACCGATTTACCGAACCGCAAACACCCCTACTCCCATTATAATAGTTAAATTTCCTTATTATTATAAGAAAAATTGTGTCAAATGGACTAAACGTAGGAGAGTGGTGGCGGTAGTCCTTGGCGGTGGCCGACGGGAGGAGCCATTGAAAACATTGGAGAGAGGGAGAGTTGGGTTGAGTTGTAAAAATAACCAAACTTAATTTTACCAATATTTAAAGTTAGTGAACCAAACATTGAGTTGGTAATTTTTACTAACTCAATCCAACGCATGTTGATGAGCGAAACACTCCCTTAGTCATGCAAGCTTCACCATTAATCCATTTGCAAGAAATACTATTGCCTTCAAAATACATTATAACTAATTAAAGGGGTGTCTGGGGCACTGAGTTGAGTTTTGAAGTATGGAGTTAAAATGTTTGAGTTGGAAAGTTGGTGTTTTGGGTGCAAATTTGTTTAGTTAGAGTTCCTCAATAAACATGCAAAAGAGATAAAAGATGAAATTCTTCGATAAATGTGCAAACTTCAATAGTAAACACTAGCGTTGAGTTACTTAACACTAACAAATGAAGTTGGTGGAGTTATTTAACATGAAGTTGGCGGGCCAAATATCCCCTTAAACTATTTCTTAAAGTTACTCCATCTTCACATCATTGTGGCTGCTGCAAAAAGAACATGAGAATGAAAAATATACAAACAATGTAGATAATTCTAAAGTCAACTTTGATTTACATCAAAAGTATTTATTATCTCAATCACTTAATATCAATAATCCTATATGATAGGAAGGAAAATATAAAGAAAACAAATGGAGAATCTTATGTATCATGTATAAATGTGATCGAGATCCAAAAAGTGAGTCAATGCTGAGACATTCAAACCATTGAGCGGGGGTATCGATGCAGTTTGAGCAAAAAAGGTGGAGTTTTGAAGATCATTTGAAGATGTGGAACCATGGTTCTTCTAGGGTTAGCTTGTAAGTTAAGAATATGGAGGGGTTTGAAGAAAAACTATTTGGAACAGGGCATTCAAGTACTGGCAATGGAATCATTGAAGAAGTCAAATGTATCTTCATCAACTAATGCATTCGAGGAGGTCTTAACAATATAATCTCAGAGCTCTTATTTTCCTTTTTTAGTGTATAACCTCACAAATAAAAAGTTTGGATTCGAATATACAAACTGAGATTAAAATCAAAATGCCCAAATGATTAGATCAAATATTGTATATCATCAGAACAATGGGGTTGTTTCATGATAATAAAAACATGGTCTAGAACTTCATAAATCAACTTGGAAGAACTTGGATGTGTTTTATTAGCAACATCAAAACAATGGGTCTTTGTATTAATGTTAACCCGACTACAGCCAGGAGCCTTCCTTAGACCTCTTTCCTTCATGGTGTTTCTAATAAGCTCAGCTACCACATCCCATCTGCTAGCAGAAGCATGCAAATTTGACAGTGAGATCTTAATTGAGTTTTTACGTGAAAATCATACAAAAACTCTCCCTCACTTTGTACTCTCAAAAGGAATTGTCTACTTTTTTTTTTTTTTTTTTCCCTCTATTTTTCACAAGGTTCCCACAAACTTCTAGAGAAGATCCATTGGTGGTGTTCTTTCAAAAAGAGTGATTACTACCTTGGAGATAAGATCTACAAAGGTATTTGACTTTTTTTTTACATGAATCTTATGGTGTGTTTTAAAGCATGTTTATTTATTCTTGTTTTGTACAAATTCATAGACACAAAATTAGGGCAAAGCGATTAAACGCTTCCGCCAAAAGGATTTAAATCATTTTACTTAGAACAATTGTAATGCCGGAAGGTCAATCTTAAATTCTTATTTTTGGTTAGATGGCTTAAAGTTGCTTTGATTTGGAAGGTTGGAAGTGATTTTAAGTTAAGCCACCTTTGGATAAAATTATTTGGTTTAAATTTGTTTAATTTGTGATCTGAAATTAAACCCAAAGATTTAATTTAAGTTTGGAGTTTTTGCTCTCGGTTTTAATCTAGGGATTTTGTGAGAATTGACTGCTTGAATAACTATTTAGACTTAGTCCTAATTTAAGTAATCTTATTACTGGAATCACCCTTGAGCCAGGCGATTTAAATTGATTTCATTTGAGTTATTTAGATGAAATGAGAAGTCTATTATGATTTGAACTGTTTTCATTAGTTTGATGATACTAGCATGTATTTGATATGTTTATGTGTGGGGCTTTGAGGCATGTTCTATGGTTTACGTGAAATTTATTAAAAGCATGTTATATCTAAATTGAGAAGTGGTGGTTGCCCTCCTAACATTACTATGTTATCGGAGGCTTACGGGTCTCTTGCTATGCCCCAGAAACCAACGAATTCCCTACTACAATATTGGATGTTGGCGGGTGTCCTACTATGTTTGTGAGCTTCAAACCACTAGATGCGTGTTAGGATTGGTTAAATCATTCACTAGGTGGCCATCTAGGATTAGCTTACTTATGCATGTCTCACTTGATTGTTGTCCTTATTTGATATAAGTGTTTAGCCTGACCCTGAGTATCATGTACTCACCCTTTTCATGATATTTCTTTTTAGGTACGGGAAAGGACACCTTGATGTGACAAAAGAAAACTTTGATTGTGGCATTAAGACTAGTCAGATGCTTCCGCATAAGATTTCATGTTTTCATCCTTAAGAATTTTGGTTTATGCAAGTTTCTTGTTTTATTAAATTGTATAAGGGGTAACCTTATAAAAAAAATTTAGTTATTTAGATTTTGCAAAAGATATTTATTTTTAATAATATTTCCTTTGATTTTTAGTTAAATTGTGTAAAAGAGTTGTTGGAGATGTTTGCATGCATATAATGATGACCTAATTCAAGTTCTAAAAAATCGGGTCGTTACAAGTAGATTATCTATTATCACATTCTTCTCTTAATTATAACATTTTGATGCATAATTAACATATAATATGAATTAGAAAACTAATTAGTATAAGAATCTTGGAAAGTTGGAATATGAAAAGCTATAATCTTGAAAGTTTGGTTTTAAATTTTTAATTGATGTAAATTAATTCTAAGATTAATGATTTTACATTTAATCATGTTTACAAATGGAATTTCAATAGTTTAACAACTTTCTTGATAAAGATCTAATCCTTACTCATTTTCTAGCTACAACTATATAAAGAGCTAATCTTTACTTAATTTCTACAAAAGCTTGAGTATCTTCTTCTTAATTTCTCTCTTTTTTATATCACAATTTATTCTCTCAAAGTTTTGTAATGGTTTGTATGAATGCAAAGTAGTGCTAAAGCAAACAAAAAGAAAAAAAATTCTTCAACAAAATATTCTCCATCATAGGTATCAAACTTTTTCTATAGATGTTTGTTGTGATAAATTTTGTGCGTCTATCACTTGCTGTTTTAAGTAGTTAATTTTTTTTTTCTTACTTAAACCAATTGATCGGACGAATTCAAGCAATGGATTGAGCACATATTAAACGAGATGAACTTTAACTTATGCAAAACTTGTGAGAATGTTAATTTATTCTTCTCAACCCATTAAGAAATTAGTTGTTCATGATAGAGAGAAGTGAATACATGAATAGATACGAAATTTACCATGACATTGTCTTTGTCTTTTTTTTTCAAATGTCGATTTACCATGGCTTAAAAAAAAAAAAAACAAAGAATATTTAAATTTAAGGATTGGTTTTTGATTAAAACTAAATCCAATTATGGAAACTTTATAATGCAAAATTAAAAATAAACAAGAATTGTAGTACCTAAAGTTGTTACGGATGTTGACTTGATCAAAGTTTTTGGATGGAAGAAAATATATAAAAGTATTTTAAAACATTAAAAAAATAAAATTTTTAAAACTAAAAAAAAAAAAAAATCAACTATTATTGAAATACATATATAAGAATAGTGGACAAAGAAGACTATTACTTATAGGATCCAAAAATAAGTCATTGGTTTATCCTTTTAACCATCTGGTTTTCTATATATGACTTTCTTTTTCTTCCCTCTTTTTCAGCTTGACAATATAACAACCCTAACTAAATAATGCAACATGTGCCATAAATATATCTTATTATAAACATGAAATAAGATTTTTAAAAATAAGGTAATATACTTTATTATAAACATTCGATTAAATATAAAATTATGTAAATGAAGCTGATCATTAATGACTAAGACTTATTGGAAGTTGAGAAATCCAATAACAATAACATATTATTCTAAATATAGTTGAAGAAACGAAAGTTCTTTGAAGTTTATTATTCTTACTATTATTTATTCTTATTATAATTATTATAGAGAAGAATAAAAATTAAACTTAGAATATATTTGAAAAAAGACTTGGAGTTATAACGTTATAGGACCTATTGGAACTTGGTAGTTGAGAAACACAAAAATAAAAATAATATACTGTTCTAAATACAGTGGAAAAGAAAGTTCTTTGAAGTTTATTATTATTATTATTATTTTGTAGAGGAAAAAAAACTACACATTTATAATATATTTCAAAAAAGGTTTGAAGTTATAACGTTATTTAGAATAAATGATTTAAATAAATTTGATTTGGCTTGTGTACCAAATTGGATTAATTAGTAAAAATTGAAATTAATAATTTTTTTAATATAACATATTGAGATTTGAACCTCTTACATCAAAGAGCGTAGATGTCAAATGTTGCAATGTCAGGTTCACTTTGACAACTAAACCACTTACGATGATATATTTGGGCCACAATTTTAATAAATTTAGTGCAATATTGTAAAGAACAAGTTATATATAAAAGCCCTTTATATGTTTCGTAAAAGACTAAGTACATGTGAACCTTAAGGGCTCGTTTGGTTCGCAATCTGGATTCTGTTTTATGTTTTTAGATTAGTTTAGTGAATATGTGTTTGGCAGATAAACTCGAATACTGTTTCTAAAAATTATTTTCGGATTTTGTGATTCAAAACAGTGGAAATTCTAAAAACAATTTTTTTATGGTTTCATTGTATCTAGAATTTGAATTTTAAAAATTTAAAGAATTGTATTAAACAAAAAATAAAAACATTTAGAAATATAGTATGTCACGTTATAAACTCTATTTAATTTTTTTCTAATTTGTAATTATTATAAATTAGGTTTAATTCTAAATTTGATCCTTATGGTTTAATTAAAATTCAAGTTAGTTCATATGGTTTTAGAATTTAGAATTTAATTCCTATGGTTTGATACAACTCCATATATTGTCCCTATGGTTTGTTAAATCCTCTTAAATAATCCCTAATCCCTGCCATAGGGATTATTTATGAAGCGTTTATCAACTATTGGAGTTAAAATTCTAATTAGAAACTCTAAAACCTACATTTTTTAACTACTTCCAAATCGAAGGGACAAAAATTTTAATTTATCTCATAAATTATATAATATTACAATATAATAATTATACGATTTTTTTTAACATAAAACCATGTTCATATATAAACTAAAAAGAGTTTATTGTCAATTGATATTTAGTAGGTAACTACAATTAGTTTGGAATTATTTAAATTTGAATCTAATGAATTCTGGGACCAAACACATATCTAAAAACATGAAATACAACTTTGTTTTTATTTAATCCCGTGTTTTCAAATTTCTATTTTCAGATTCTCTACCAAACAGACTCTAAACTTCTTGGTTGAATATGTCTAACTTGACTAGTCAAACAATATTTAGGCTGGGTAATTTGTAAATTTATTATGATTTTGTAAAAATAATTAGTATTTAATGTAATACATATAATTACATTTATTGGGAGATTCAAACCACATAGATCTCTTGGTTGCTAACATATATTATATGTCAGCAGTTGGGAATAAGGAAAACATTGATGTGACACGAAATTCTAACCAACAAGTTGGAGGTTTGGATTGGGTACTTCGAGACCATTTTGGTTGTATTTAGCTTGTAGAGTTCAATGTCATCCCATGTTGTAGTCAGATTAAGAATCTTGAAACAAAGGCTATCCATGAAGGCCTTAAGAGTCTTTGCTCTATTAATATGTGGAACATTTTAATTTGGTGAAGTCTAATTGTTTGAAGTTGGTTAATCTTCTAAATAATATTGTTTTTGTGGATCAATTACTAGAAGTCTCCCTTTTCATTAACGAACTAAATCACTCTCATTAACCAAGTAAGTTGAGATTTGTTTCTTTCCTGATATTGACAGAGTAATGATAAATCTAAATTTAAAAAAAAAAAAAAAAAAAAATATCATGAGATATGATTTTTTAAAATTTTTTTTTTATAAGTAAATAGATATAGAATATTACACACACCTTTAATCTATAAAATATTATTAACTAGTTGAGGTATTATAAAATGAAGAAAAGAAGGAAAGAATAGAGGGAAAAAGAATATATCCCTAATGACCCACAACCACAATTTAAGAAGTCAAACTTAAGAGTTCTTCTAAGTACTCTACACCCAAATCCTCAAAAACAACTACAGTTTGCTTCTTCTTCTTCTTCATCTTCTTCTCCATCTTCTCCACCTCAGCCATCGTCTTCCTCCGTATCGAGTGGCGCCGCTTAAGCGCCAAGACCGGCGAGCACCCAGCCTCCCACCGGTACTTCATCTCTCGGAGTGACTCTCGTACAACCTCGACCGGAAAGTTAAGCGTGGCTAACCCTCCTCTCATGCAAAATGCGGCTTGGTCATACGCCAACGCAGCCGCTTCGGCGCTATCAAACGTCCCCAACCACACCCTCACCCCTTGTCGGGTCGAATCCCTAATCTCGGCTGCGTACTTCCCCCACGGCCTCCTTCGCACCCCTCGATAAACCCTATCCTCCTTACGTGATTCATCTTCCTGCACAACGTTGTCGTCACCAAAACTCCCTTCCTCAATCTCCTCCTTAACTTGCATCACTGGAGACGAACAAGAACTCGAACTCGAACTCGAACTCGAATCTGACGACGTCGTTCCTCCGGCCGCCTCCTCAAAAATATCATCAAACAACACCTCTTTCAAGTAATTGAAATAATTCTCTTCCCCGGAAATTAAACTTTCATCCTGATTATTGTTCCACAAGAAATCTTCTTGGTAATTACCAAACAAATCATTAACAATTGACATTTTTTTCTTTTTTTTTTTTTTTTTTTTTTTTTTTTGATAAATGGGGTTTTGAGGATATACTATACAAAAATGTAATGAAGGGTTTTGAGTTTGTGACCAAAATTGGAAAGCTGAGAAACCCTTTTTATAAGAGAGAGAAATAAGAAAGGGATTTTTATGATATGTATGAAAAGTTTATAATATACAAAGTTGGTAGTTTATATAAAATGGAAAGGACCACACTAAAAAGAAATAGGGCACGTGGGTCAAAGGATTTTGTTTGAGGCTAAGGGGCGGCTTTGCCTGAGGATATGATATGGTGTGGTGTGTTGTGGGGGTTCTAAATTCTCAACTGTCAATGTCGTTTTTGCTGACCAAATAGAGCCTACTAGGGTTTTTTTTTAATAAAAAAAATCCGATGATTCAAAAAAAACTAGACCGATTTAGTTCAAATTCAAATCACATCGATTGAGCTGATGAGGGTTGGGCAAAGGAGAAAGAAAGGGTCGTCATTGTTATCTGTTTAGTTTCTTTTAACTAAAATGTATATGAAAGTGATCTTTTAAGATAAAAGAAAAAACCTTTTTGGTCTCTAAGTATTGGGTATAGTTTTCATTTGATTATTAGGTTTTAAAACATTACACTTTTAGCTTTTAAGTTTTGAGTTTGATTTCAATTTAGTCCCTAAGTTACAAAATGTTACCATATTTTAATCTTGAGATTTGAGTGTTGTTTTGATTTGGTCCCTAAATTTCAAGATTTACACTTTTAACCTTGATTTTTTAGTAAATATTCACTTTCAATTATTAACATTACTATCTATTGTTTAAATTTAAAATAATTATGAAATGACAAATTAAAATTAATTTCAATAGTGAAACTTAATTAATCATCGTTTTTTTATTCTTTTAAATTTTAAATTAGTTAATAGATATTAACAAAAACGAAAAATGAGTATTTAGTGGAAAAAACAAGGTTAAAAGTGTAAATCTAAAAATTTAGAGATCAAATTAAAATGAAACTCAAATATGAAAAAAATTGTAACATTTCAAAACCTAAAAATTAAATTCAAACTAAGCTCAAAATTTAAAGACTAAAAATATAACATTATGAAATGTAAGGACCAAAAATATAAATTAAAATCAAAACGCCAAATGACCATTTTTTCGTTTTAGATATTAAAAATGCGATATCGTCCACCTAAAGTGAAAATTTAGGTGGAAACGAACAACTATGAATGTATTATATTCGTTTTAAAGTATTTCTCTAATTTACAGTAAAGTTAGAATTGAAATTAAACACTCAAATAGTGTGGGTCCATGTAATAACCGATATTTATTTGGTTGAACACCCTTTTGGGCATAATGAAATTATAGGATATGATTAAGATTTTTTACGTGGGGTCATACTTTACCACTACAAAACTTAGGGAAAAAAATAGTACATATTCAAAATGACACCCTATATTTGACTATTTTTTTCAATTTTCCTAAAAATAATTTTATTCAAACATTTTGAAAATTTAAGAATAAAAGAAAACGAGAGTGAAAATACAAAGATTATCGCTTCCTTGTAGTGATGCATTCATTCAAAATGGTAGGAGGTTCATTATGTATAAAGAGAGTTAGAGATTAGCTCAATACAAAAGTGGAAACAGAAAAAGACTAGAGAAAAGTCTTCCAGTTAAAGACAACAGTAGAGACATCATAATTACAAAATAAGGCAAATTTGGTGCTCCAAAGGACAGTCAATGATATAATATCATCCCACTAATGGCTATGAGGCTTTTTTCACTGTTCCGAAAAGTTATTCTATTCTTTTCCAACTATATACACCAAAGAGTAGCTAGCTATAATGATACTAACGGACATTCAAACTTATATAATTGTATAGGAGTTCAATTTTTATCATTTGTGGGTCTAAATTCTATAATTATTGCAAATTTGAGAGTCTAATTTAAACAATGATAGAAGTTTACCGACATACTTCAAGGCTATTTTATTTTATTTTTTTCAATTTTCCCTTCATTTGAGCCATTTTATGTATTGAGTTAAGAGGGAAAAAAAATTAAATTAAAATTTAGAGCAATTTGCATTACATCTCAAATCATTCTTTTGCTGTCTTTTTGCCATGAAAGCAGAAAGAAACAAAGAAAAAAAAAATGTTATGTTCTCGAACATTTCTTCTTCGTCAAATCAAACTTTCGACTTTTCTTTTCTCACACAAAATTTATTGAACGTAGGATATAATAAAATAAACAATTAATGAATATACATTGAATTGGTAGTATAATATCATTTAAACGTTCCATTGTGACATGTGGTTTGAAGATTCTATTGATGACTTACAATTAATACAGAAATTTTAATAATGTCGTCTAACACGTGATGATAATAGTATGTCCAACAATCTGAGAAACATATGATATTAGAATATTGAAATTTGTTACTAATTTTATATTTTGTTATTGTATCAATTATTTTTAATCAAACCACTTAATTAGTGTACACAATCACAAAACATGCTAATAGATTTGACACTAATGGTCTATAATTGTTAGTTGTTGATAGAATGTAACGTCATTTAAGATCAATTAATTGTGATAGCTTTTATTGATACTTTTATTTTCATGGTCGATTCAATAACTAGAAAGAAAAAAAAAGGTCACGAAAGGTAATTCTGAGAATTTTTAAGTGTACATGAAATTATGCATATTTTCTTATAATACTATATGTTTTACTTATATCAAATTTGGACGATAAAATGCCAAAGTCATTCAACACACGATGTAGCACAAATTAGACCAACTCCATCTTCACTCGTACTTAGTAAGATTGAGCTCCCCTCATTTGTCTCATAGAAGGACTAAACTATCTGTTGACATGTTGATATATCTGTAAATCGAAGACCTCAACATTAATATTAAAAATATATTGATATTTCTAATATCTTTTATAAATACTTATAAAAACATTAAAAAAAATGTGATCTATTTAGTTCACTATAAATAGAATTACTAATAATAAAATACATAACTTAGTTTGGAAGTAAAAACAATTTAATTATTATTTTAAATAACTTTTATATATATATATATATATATATATATATATACTTAATATCCATCAATATCCATATTTCATGTATATATCGGTTGATATATCCATAAAATTGTGAAAGAATGGTTATCTGACACATAATGTAACAAGTTACACTCAATGTTATAACATTCCCAAGAACATAAAATAAAATAGTAAATGATAGAACAAGACACAAGCTTTGGTGTGTAACCTAGTTTGATGCAGTATCAACTACGTCTAAAGCAGTGTGCTCGAGGAAAGATAATTTCACTAATGAACAGTTCAACGTTTACAACATTGTACAAAGCTTCTATAGTGACACAATGAACAACCTAACTTACTGAAAGAATACTTAGGCTCCCCTAAGTGTGAGACTACCTCTTGATGATTGTTTCGATCTTTCCTAATTTCAAATGAATGTCACTTTACTCATTATGCTTAGGCTCCCCTTAAGTATGAGAATCCCTATAAGACAATGCTTCAAGATGATTAAGAGTAACAACTCAAGATCTATAGAACCTTCACCACACAATCACTTTGGATTGACACACTTATTGTTCTCGAAAAGAACAAGAAAGCGACACTTCTAATCTTCAGAGTGGTAACCCTAAAACAAATAAAACCAACCCTTAAGTATGCACGGCAAAGGGAAGAACCAAAACCGCGTTACCATAACCAACCAAGTTCCAAGGGAAAAAAAAATCCTTAAAAAAAAATACTATCGTTTTTCAGATAAGGGAAAGAATTTTCAAACAAAAACTACATTGTATGAGACATTCTATAGAACATCATGTGGGACAAGATGAATAACAAAGTCACCAACAATTACGAGTCACGCCTGAACAAAAATAACCAATACCAAAGCACTAACAAATTGAAATCTAGATCTCACACATTAACACATATACTTTTGTCTTTAGAATCTTTCTTATGCACATTTGGATTTGTTAATCTGATTATTTTGTTGCATCTAACTCGGTCATCAAAGTTGGTTTGCAGTGGAATGAATCGATCAACTTTTACGCACTATTCTCTCGTTGGACCAAGACCCAATATTCAAATCGCAAATAAATTATGAGATTAGTGATAATTTTATTGTTCAAATATGATTTTTGTTCTTGTTAAACCTTAAATTTATTCCGTATATACCTTTATTGTTGATATAATTTTAGTTAATTAAAATATCATTTTAGATTTTTTTTTTATTTTTAACCTTGTTTAATTTTAGTTTATGTATTTTCAAATACTCAATTTAGTTTTCAAATACGTTTGGATGGATTTGAGAAAAAAATATTTTTTAAAAAATTCATTTTTATTTAAACTCTTTTAATAAAAATTGTTTAAAATTCACTTCAAAAATGAATTATTTTTTAAATGAAACACTTGAAAATATAATACAAACACACCTTTAGTACTTTCAATAAATTTTAAATTGTAATATAGTATATTGTTGATAATTTTTCACTAAAATATCATTTTGACGGGAGTTTTTTTATTTTTTATTCTAAATTTGAAAACATATTTATATAGTATACTTTATCTATTTCCTTGCATGAAAATATCATTATTACTATTTAGCCGATTTTAATAAAAAATGAACTAAGTTTAAAATTTATTAAAATTAGAAAGGAGACATTTGAAAAGTATATCTAAAATGAAAAAAATTTTAAAATGTTGGGACTAATTTTATTTTTGGTAATCTATGTTTGTAATTCCCCTAAAATTTTGAAAACGGAAGTGAATAAAAATACCATGGGCGGCTCCGGCAGCAATAACTCCCAGTTCGGAAGAAAAGTGGGTGTTCAAATCGGATGCCACACAATAATTTCATCATACAAAAAGCCAAGGCATAATAAACCATATGAAAACAAAATAGCAATAGAAACAAAGATTATTGTATTTTAATATAATGCCATTAATATTATTAAAATTTGAAAGAAAAAAAGGGAGCGAAAAGAAATTAACAGAATCCATTTCCAATTTGTTTGCTTTTTGTCATCAATAGTTTCTTTGTCAACTTGTTCATGTGAATATTGAAGAATGTTGGTGTCCGGATCTCGTCTGTACTAGCTTTACTACGACTATTTGGTGGCTTTCACCTCTAGTCTGTGTCTCTTTGATCTGGTCTTGAGATATTTCAAGTTGTCTTACGTAAAAGATCTCTGCACCGATGTAGTGTCGAGCCCACTATACTCCGATGCTTAAAGTTAGTATTAGGAGTGGTAAATTTGGTTAAGCATGAAAAATAAGTAAGATTTCTCATTTGGAGATTACTTACCCTCTCCTTTGGATAGATGAATGATGCTATTTATAAGTTAACTCTCTCACATATGCTCTCAGTTGTGTGTGATGGTAGGGGTGTTAGGAACGTTTCTAGTGCTCAAGATTGTAGGGTGCCAGTCCATTCTTAGCTTAGTTATTTTCCAATTGATATATATTTACCAATTTGGTTAAGATAGACCTAAATCTTGATGCACTAACATTTTTCTTTTGGGACGTGTTCCGTGTGCTCTTTTTTTGTACCCTTTAGGCTTTAGGTCTTATATTGGACAACCTTAACAAGAAATATCAAAGGAAAAAAACAAGGTTCTTCTCTAGGACTTTTAGTATCTATTTTAATTTTTAACCTTTACTTTTAGTTTAACCTATACTATTTGATGTTACATGCTTCATGTTTTACTTTTAGATTATATCTTCTATATACAAGTTTTGTATTTAGTAATAAAGACGCACGATGTGTTGTCCTTATCTATATTTGAAATTAATCGATGTAGGGGACAAATGCTATATTGTTTGCCTATCTCTAATAATGTTGACATGAAACAAATGACTAACAAAAATTTTGTAAAGTTCTACTGTAAATGACATAATTAAGGTAAGAGTAGATTCACCATTTTCATCATAACTATTTTAAAGATATTTTCATTGTTCTACATGATACATGAATACTTCAATAAAAGTTACAACCTTTTTTTTTACCAATCAAGAATTAAGTTATATTAGGCGAAATTTGTTCGTATGGCTTTGATACAACTATTAATTAAAATAATGAAATATATCCATATGTATACAACAAAATGATAATGTTGTACCCTTTTAACTCTAATCTAACATATGGTTTGGTATCTAGAGTTTATCTAGATTAATGTATCGTACAAATAACCTCTTGCACCATACCTAACTTGTTAGTCTAATCATGTATAGATCATAAAATAGTTAAGACTATATATAAGACATCTCTTAGAAAATATAGCATTACGGATGTATAGGTGGAGATTCGAAGATGATCAACATAACAAAAATATTGAACTATATATGCTCAAATCAACGTAATCATTTTTTTGAACGATAGAATTGACATCTACATAATATTTAAATAAGTAAATAAAATATTGTGAATGATTGTCCGATAATAGTCTCTCTAATAGTTAGGAGAAGTAACAATAATAATAACAACCATCTTTTAAAATAATAATAATATAAATCCACTCAATAAGATCAATAATCAATTTTAATATGAGAAGCAACCCTAAAAAATTTGTGCAGAGTTCATGTTCCTCATTAGGTTAATGTCAATATCTAAAATTTTATTTTATTTTGATGTATTATGTATATAAAAAGTATGTTAAATACATATTTTAAAATTTTTTGTTAACTTAATTATATTTTACATTTATAATTAGCCCTCGTGATAAATCAATCTTGGGTTTATTTGGCATGGTTCATGTACCAAAATTTCATTCCTTTGCTAATTGCAAAAGTCCAAAACACCCCTGGTTGGCCTTTTTCATCCTCCTAATTAATTCTCTCCTATAATAAAATAAAAAGAAAGGCCTACAATAACTTATGAGAAAAGAAATATAATAGAATAATCATTATTATCTTAAATTATTTATTTTATTTTAGTGAAGTGAATCATGTAATCAAGTCAGATTAAAATATGTTTAAAATAAAAAAGCTTTGTACTTTTAAGTTTAACAAATGCATTATTATAAAAAAAAGACAGGTTCATTTAATCATATGGAGGGCTTTGAGATACATATATGTACATATATATCCAAATACTCAAGTTGATTTTATTTAAAATATTAAGTTTTTTTTTTCAATTTTATTTTATATGAAAATCTAAAAATATCAAGTTGGAGGTATTAAAAATAATATGAAATGAACCATTAGTCTAAAGTGTCTTGAATTTAAAATTCTCTAAAAACTAATAATTAATTTTCTCCCACTTGCAAAATCAATCTTGAATTTCAATATATTCAACAAATTCATAGTGGAAAATGATGTCATCAAGAAAAATGGAATGGGCCATCTAATAATTTGTCAATTCGCATGCATTCACGTTCTAGCTTTGCTTGCTTCTTTCTCTTCTCTTATTATTTATCTAATTAATTATTATTTTTTATTTTACAACTTTCTCAATCTTTTTTGACCCTCTAAAAATTTAATTCAATCTTTATTACTTCTCCGTTTTAGGTCAATTATCAAATTTCAATCAAAGAAACTTCCAAGAAAATTATATAATTAATGGATAATTGATGAGTTTGAAAATACTTTTAACCAAAAAGAGGGTTAAACAAAACAAATCTATAAACACTTTTTAAAAAATAATACTAATTTAATGCTTATCAGAAAATTAAAGTGGGTAGTTTAAAGATTTTTTTAGAATTTTATTGATTTGAGCATATAGTTGTTTAAAAGAAGAAAAAAATACAAAATTATTTAAAAGGGGAAAGTTTTTAAGATTTTGTATGAAATTATTACTATAAATTTTGAAAAAAAAAATAACATAACTACTGTTCGGTTTAATTTTTGGAGAAATTTAATTCGTTGAATTTGAACTTTGTATTTGTATAAATTTCAAATTTTAATATAATATAGTGATTATATATAGTATCTAATAAATGATTTTTTTATGCTCACTCTCAAAAGGTAAACTTTAATTCTTTGACTTGTTGATCTTCTTGGATAATCAACCTTTGGGCTTGATAATCTTCTTGGAGTATCGGCCTTTAGGGTTGTTGATCTTCTAGGATGATCGACATTTGGGCTTAATGATCTTCTTGGAAGATCGATCTTTGGGTGTGATGATCTTCTTGGAGGATCAGCCTTTGGGCGTAATGATCTTCTTGGGTCTATGACTTGTTAATCAGCTTGGGTCAACCTCTGGCTTGTTGATCGACTTGGATCAGCCTTTGGCTTGTTGATCTACTTAGATGAACCTAGAGATTTTGACTTTCAAGAGTGGTAAAGAGTCTTTTGATCTTTTGGAAGTCTTCTGAGTTTCTAGACGTCTTTTGAGCTTTAGTTTTTCGATCGTTAGGAGAGCAAAAGTTGATCCTTATAAGGACCTATAGATTATAAACTCCAAAGATTTGAGATTAATTAATTGATCTCTTTCATTAATTAACCAAGATTCATTAGCTATGGGCCAAACCACACAACTATGGGCCCAAGTGAGAGAATAAAAATACATGGACATACGAGGAGTATAAATGGAAAGAAAACTCTACACTCTCTTCCCCTAAAAATGTGTTAAATATTTTTGAGAAGGTCTTCTCAACTTGGGTATTTCTTATTATTGTGCATTTTTGTAGCTATTTTTCATAATTTTGCTATTTCTCATAACATCATAATTCCGCTAAAATTTTATTGTTGTAAATAAAGTAATTGAATGAAAGAGTTATTTTGGGCCACAATGGACTCTTCCGTATTGGGCCCTTCTATTAGCCCACTGATGGGCTGGGCCGTTTGGACTAAAGAAAGAGAATTTGTTCAAACTAGTCCAAACTTTCAAAAATATTGATAGCGGTCCAATCCATAACCATAAGGTTCCCTTTGATAATCTTTTTATTTTTTGTTTTAAAAAAAAAAAATTAAGCTTCTATTTTAGATATCTTTGTTTTTTTTGAAAAAATTATCTTCTTAATCCTTGAGTTTTCATTATCTTCTTAGTCCTTGAGTTTTCAGTTATATGTTAATAGTCTCTAAATAGACCCTTTTATTCTCTTAGTTTTGAGAAATAGATTTAAAAAATCACTCACGTTATCTTTCTATTTATTTGGTCTCATTAGAAATAGATTTAAAATATCCTTGATTATTATTATTTTTTATTGTTAGTCTCTTCTTTTCATTCTCGCCCCCTTTCCTCCATTTATCTTTATCCTTCATGGCCAACCTAACCCACTATTTTTTGGCCCGTGACGACCCATCTCACATAGCCCAACCTATTGGAGAGAAGATTGTATGTTGTGAGAGGTAACTTCACACATCAAATTTACATATAATCCATTATTGGGTAGACCATCAAACACCTTTCACCACCCTTAGCGAGCTATAACACGATGTTAATAATAATCATGGCTACTCTCATAATAATCATTGGGTGTATATTTAAAAATTTGCATGCTCTCTAACAATCATTAGATATAAATTTGAGAATTTTTCTTTCATATATCTAACAATACAAAATTGTTAGTCATAGTGTGGTGGGCTCTGAAATTATTTCAACTAAACAAGACAAAAAAGGAAAGTAAAAAAAAAAAAAAAAAAGAATATGCAAACTTCATACTCTAAAACATTCCATATTTATAGGCTCACTACGAGCCTCATAGCTTATTATCATTTATTCCATGATTTATTAATTCTTTAAAAAAAAAAATAAAAAAAATAATTGGGACTTCATTTTCTTTCTTGAAATACTTGTTTGTTAATTATCATTTTTTTTCCAAGTACAAATTCAGACTTTTTTTTTAATTTTTTAATTTTTATATTACACGATACCCTTTTCGTGTAAAAAATCTATATTTCTATCATTTGATGCAAACGTAAATTTTTATGAGCAACTTGAAAGTGAACTCATTTCTATATTTAGATTGCCCTCCAATTTCCGAACTCCGATCCCCTGTCTTCCCAACACGGAAAATTGCCAAAATAATCCAAAATTTCTATCAAACTAACATATTTCTTTTTTTACCCTTTTGAGATATGAAATACCCATTTTGTCCTCACGTTTAAATGAATCACTTTCTCATTTCCCATTTCTCCTTTCTATGTTTCTTTTTATATTACCAAAACATCAAATACAAAAAATAATCTAAGTTTAAACTTTGTGAAGCCATTTAAAAATAAAAATGTCTTTAACATTTTGTTTAGTTTATAAGCATGGTTAGATAGAACACGAGAAATTGTATGAAAACGACTAGTCATTTAGCTTAAACAGAGTTGTATCGACAAAGATATGACCAAAACAAAATCATCATTTGGAAGACAAAAGATGCGCGATTGCTAAGCTTGGGTGCGTGATCACTAACCTTGAGGAGTGCAATTGTGCACCCAAAGTAATATTTTCGTCAAGATAACATTTTCATACATCTTTGTCGATACAACTCCGTTTTAGCCAAATGACTACTTATTTGTAAACTGAACAAAAATTTAATTTTTTTTTTTAATTTCAAACTCCGAAAGCTACATTTATCTATGTTTAAATGTTGTAAGGTCATTTCAATTCAATATTCTTTAAAATTTTGCTCTTTTTGTTTGCATGGTTAGATAGAACAAAAAATTGAATCAAAATGGGTGGTTATTTAGCTAAAATAGAGTTGTATTGATAAATATATGAGGAAAACAAAATCAACGTACGTGCAACAAAAGATATACGATTCCTAAGCTTTTACATCTCAAAAGTAAGGGCAACACGAGAAATAGAGAAGTGGCAAGTAAGGGCAACACAATTGCTAAGTTTTGGTAATATAAGTGAAACACCGAGAAGTGATTCATTTAAAAGTGAGGACAAACTGGGTATTTAACATCTCAAAAGGGTAAAAAACATGTTTTCAAAAGAAGAGGTTAGTTTGATCTAAGTTTTTAGGTTTTTGGCAAATTTACTCTCAACACAACACCCCAAACACAACTACTTTTAAACAATTTTCTGAATCGTATGATTCGGTAACCCTTGAGACAAACCCAACATAGTTCAAATTCTTAAACAAGGAACCAAACGCCCCTATAGAGGTCGAAATTTCACAACAAATCACCCAAAGCATCAGCATGATGCTAATCTATGATCATATGATCATAATAAAATAATAATACCCCCAAAAACATAGACGTTCTTAGATTTCCCCAGATTTTGTCCTTTTACCTTTCTTTCTAATCTATTCAAAAAGCCCCCATTCCATTCAACACCTTACCAAAGCAAGTCAAAGCTCTCTTCCCAACCATTAAAAGACAGAAAACAGAGTATGTGTCAATTTGGATAAGCAAAAAAAAAAAAAAAAAAAAAAAAAAAAAAAAAAAAAAAGAAACAAACATCAAATCTTTGGTTTGACACAACAGAGACCATCATGCATGAATCTATATATCTTATGTTTAGTCTAACAAAGATTTCATAATTTCAAAATCCTGAAAACCAACCTTCAAAAAATTCCCATTAAAATAATGAAATCTTAAAAGAGTTAAAACAAAACCTCCCTCTGCAGAGTTCATCTCTGACGGCTGAAAAATCATCTTCCCAGAAACTTCCCTCACCATATACGACAATTTCAACCTTCAAACATGGCTGACTTGGTTTCTAGTATATTCAATTTGGATATAAATACAACAGATTTTCATTACCTCGTTGGCCGTTCTCCAAATTTGAAATCAATTCCTATTTTTTTTGCTCTGCTGCAGTAGTGCTCTGTTTCACAGTGTTAATATTAATAAATTAGAACTAAACAGAAGAAAAATGGAAGGAAAGAGAACTGGAAATGAAGGAAAGAGATCGACAAATGAAGGTCGTTACCGAGGGATAAGGCGACGGCCATGGGGGAAATTCGCGGCGGAGATTCGAGATCCGTCGAGGAATGGTGCTCGGTTGTGGCTAGGGACGTTTGATACGGCGGAGGAAGCGGCGAGGGCGTACGATCAAGCGGCCTATGCTTTCAGAGGGCATTTGGCGATTTTGAATTTTCCGAATGAGTATCAAAGTGGAAACCCTAATTTTGCGGCGGCGTTTGGTTCTTCTATGGCGGCGGGTTCTTCATCAGCGACGACGATCTCTTTCGCCGGAAATTACAATGACAACAATGCGAGCCGTCGATCGGGGGAAGTGATTGAGTTGGAGTATTTGGATAATGAACTCTTGGAGGAGCTTTTGCAGTCGGAAGGCGAAGGGTATAATCGGAAGAATTGAGCATGATAATATACGCAACCCCCAGATTTTTTTTTCTAAAAAAAGAAAATTTTATTTTGGGGATTTCAATTTTATAATGTTGGATTAATTTATTTCGTTTTTTCAGTTGGTGTAAATTTTTGTTATTGTTTGAATTTGTTAAAAGAAAAAGTATGTGTTTTTTTTAGTTCAACTTTACTTTAGTCCCTAGTTGGGATGAGAGATTTAAATCATTGACGTGGTTGAAAGTAAAAGCAACGCCATTTTATTTTTAAAAAACACAAATGTTAGAGACAAATTCAACTTTACTTGATTTAACACAAATTTGGTTTAAAGATTAGGAGTTAGAGAGAGTGAAATTATCAACTTTACTCCTCCTTTATTTCAAGAAATTTATGTGTCACACAACTAAAAACATAAATTTCATGACTTGCACGGTGGAGTCTCTCCCACTATTAAACAACTCTCCAAATCACTAGACAATTCTACTCTTTGACCTAGATATTGTCTTTAAAGATACTCCTTGACCTTTTGAGAAAATTTCCATAACGTATTAGATATACATAAAATTAAAAGTTTGTAGACTTATAACACGTATTTAAAGTTTATGAATCTTCTAGATACAAAATTCAAAACATCTATGTTTGACAATCTCATAATCTTAAGAGGCAAAATATAAAAAAAATAAATAAAAATAATAAAAACGAATTTCAAACCTCAACCATAAAGAAAAAAAAAAAATAGAGTATTTATGTAGAACACAAATGATGATGTGGAATATAGAACATAGAAACATGAGCAATCATTTGAAAGGAGGGGTGCATGTGGGGGCTTCTTAAAATCCTATTACTTTTCAAATAAATGGACGCACAAATTGACCAACCACCACCACCAATTACATCTATAAAAAGGGCAAAACAAAACAAGAAAAAGGGAGACCCCTTGTTGAATTCTTGACCCACTTGACTAAACAAAGTAGTGAAGACACACATTTGGACATGAATCCATCTCTATACTTTTTATGCTTTCCTTATTCTAACTTCACCTTATTTGATTCCAATCAATTCGAAGAGGACGAGTTACTTTTTTTTTTTTTTTTTTTTTTTTAAGGCCAATAGTGAATAGTAAACAACAACAAATAACCAAAATCCACTACTTTCGTAAACCTCGTCGACACGGATGAAGGAAGAACATAATCTAGAAAAAACATATTTTCAAATCAAAGAACAATGTTGAGAGGATGCCAAAACAGCAAATGCATAGACATTTATTCTCCTCTCTAATGATGTGACAAAAAAGACCAACATTTTTCAAAGGGTGAGATGTTTTTAATGCCCCTCAACTGAAGGGGGGTCATAGATCAAGTTTTGGATAAGGTTAATGCCTTTGAAATTCAACTATCAATCTTAATTCTAATTATTTTTTCATAAGATTAGACCATAAAATTAAATAAGTATTCCACTTTTCATTCTTCGTTTAATGTTTGATGATTTGTTCACCAATTATAGTAAAAAAAACATGGTAAAAATCTTTCTCATTGAGTTCTCTGAAATATAGAGTTTTGCATGTCCTACCTTTTATTGAATATCTAAAAATTCTATGGAAAAGATAGAAAACTCTCATTATTGGTTACTTCATGACTCTTCAATGAAGTCAATAAGCATTTATTAACATTTATTAGATGTCATGGTAACATTTTCTATCAAACATCGTAAATAGTTTTTTCTAATTTAAAATTAAAATTTACCAAGCACTATTTTAGCTTCTTTTGTGATTTTTTTTTTCTTCTTCTTCTAGATTCACATTTATGGGCAATTATTTTAATAGCTAGAATAAAACCTAAATCTTAAGAATTATTATTTTAATTATTTTTCATACTAATAATTAAATTATAATTTATTAAAATATATTTATTTAAAATTTTATCTAATTTTTGTTCAATAATAAAAGTATAAGAAACATACTAGTTATTAAAATATTGAATCAATTAAAATTTGAAAACAAATGACTAAAAATTTCTGATAATCCCTTTTTACTATTGCAAACCTGATTGCAAATGAGGGGTAAGCCTAAGTATATTTTGAATCATATAATTAAATTACACTAATTTAATTTTACTAAGCTCTATTAATATTTTTTTAATTTAAAATTAATTAATTGAACACCATAACTAGTTTTCTATTCATTGCTCTTGAATGACAATTAATACAAATGTTATATTGGAGACACTACAAAATAGTCCTAAGATTTAAAATCTAAAATTCTCGTTGTTTTCCAATCAAAATCGCTGTTTTTCTTTCCATTTGATGATTTTAAAGAAATGTCACTCTTTAGTGACTGATAATTCTAGTCATAAATTGGTGGCAAAAAAAAAAAAAAAAAACTGTCATAAGAGTCAAAATTTTCGAAATTTCATTTTTTCTCGCCAAAATTACTCCATTTTTGTTTTCTTACATTTAATGACTGTTATTTACAGTCATAAATTCGTGACATTAAAAAATTATCATGACTTTAAAAAAATTTGCGGAAAAAACGCATGAATTTGACTTTAATTATTATTTTTTCTCTTTCCTCCCTTGAAAGAGAAAAATATTGAATATTACATAACACTATGGGGTTGTTTGGGGCACTTAGTTAAATATGATGTCTAGAGATATGATGTTTGTGTTTTGAGTGTTTGGGGTGGTAAGTTTATATGTCAGGAGTATTTGGTGCAATTTTTTGTACATAAATAATCTACTTTTATGATGATTATTTTTATTTTAAAATATTTTTCTTTTTTAATAAACCATAGATTGCACTTTATTTTGTTGTTCTTTTAAGCACACATAAATTGTTGAGAGTTTTGGGAAATGAAGTTTAAGGTTTACTCCGGATCATGCATTCCAATTTTTTTTTTTAATTTAAGCAATTATTTTACAAATTTATGCATGTGATGTATCTAGTTAAGTCATTTTTTATTTTAACACTTTTGATTAAAAAAAAAAAGAAGAACTTTTTGAAATAAATACACTCATGTGTCTGACAAATTTTTCTCAAAAGTGTTTTTACATACAAATTGTGCAATTTCTTACATGATTAAAATGGCTTTATTAATGCGAAATTACTATAAAGAAGGACTATAAAATACTATGAGCTAAAAAAAATCGGAAACCCAACGTTTTGATGAAACTTACGAACTTTTGTATCAACAAAGGTGTTTTTATTGACAATTTTGTGCGTCAACTTAAATATAAACATTTATTGATGTTTTATATTTATTTTTAAATTAATTGTTATTTTCAAGCTTTAAATTAAACTTTTATTGATAATTTTATGTCACAAGCGTCAACAAAACAAAAGACTCATTAGTCAACAAAACTCAAATTTGTAGTAGTCATAATTTAAAATAGTGGTCGTCGGAGTTGGTGGGGTGGTCATCGTCGAAGAGGTTGTCAAAGTTGCCTGTCAACAGTAGTGGTTGGATGTGTGTTAGACTGGGCCCTCAGAGGTGGTCACATGAGTTGTTGCTGGAGTTGGCCATCAAAGATAGTCACTTGGTCGCTTGTGATAAGGGTTGAGTGCACTGTTGGTGGATATGGTATAAAATGTCAGTGACATATGAAGTTAGCCTCCCAAACGATGAGTTGAGTTCATATCTCAACTCATCTCATCTCCTCACTCCAAACATCCCTATTACTTTTATATTATAAAAGAATAATAAATAAAAAAAACGATAATTTTCATGAAAGTTGGAAAAAGCTGTATAATATTTGGAAAAAAATAGCATTGGCAAGTTGAAGTAGCAAAATAGGATTTATAGATGCAAATTTAAAAAAGAAAAAGAAAGTTGTGGTCTTCCAATTGAAAATTTAATCCCCCCCCCCCCAAAAAAAAAAGTCATAGAAGAAAAGGTAATTTAATAAATGATTTAAAATTAATAAAAATTCTTAGGTAAGCCAAAACCATAACCAATCCACATTTAAGTAGGAGAGGTATGTTTGGATTGGAGGCCCTACATGTTAGGAATTTGAAGAGTTCTAGATTCTAATGGATCATTGCATCATCCCACGTGTGGGATGACACAAATAATAGAGGTTAATAGTCTAATTTTAATTGTACTAAAAAAAGTCTAATTTTTCTTTTTTTTTTTATTTTTTTTATTTTTAATAAATCTTAGATTTACTTTCTACTACTTATTTATTAATTCTTTTTCAAATGATTTTTTTCTCTATTAATATTTTCATTAAAAATAAATATATAACGTATTCCCATATTATATTTATATGAAATTTTTTATTTAGCCCATTTCATTAAAAGTTAATTTCAAAGGATTGGATTTAAAATTTATTAAAAATATAAGAGTCGAAATTGGACATTTTCTAAAATACAAATTACATGAAAATATATGGACTAAAATCTTTTGATGTTAATGGTTTCACATTCATAAGTCAAAGTTAAAGTTACTGATTTGATATCAACTAATGAAATGAGTTGTTACGTTGTTGAACATTAACTTTAAATCTTTTTCCTCCCTTCATCGTTATTTTAGGCTTTTTTTAGCTACTTTTAAAAGTTGTTGGAGGCTAATCTCAGTTTTGTAATAATAAAAAAAATAGTTTTAAAATTTTCCCGAAATCAATTGAGTTTAGGTATTTTTTAATGGTGGCATTTTACAAATTTAGTCACCCAAAAAATATTTAAAAAATTCCTAAACATTGCCTTTCCACCTCTTCGGCTTCAAAGAAGTCTACCCCTAGGCTTCATCTTCATCAAACCAACACTAAAAACGACACTTTAAAAATAATGTAATATAAATAAATATTGACAAAAAAATAGAGTGGACTAAAAATCATTCTAAAAAAACAGGTTAGATATATATCATGGATAAGGTAACTCAAGAGTTAATAAATGAATGGTATACCCTAATTTCTTTCTCCGATTTACAAAAATTGTGAGTTATGCACAATAAAATTCAAAGCCTAAATAAGAAAAAATAAAAATCTAAAATTTAAACTCTAAATAATATAAAATAAAAGTTTAAACCCTATATTCAAACCTCTAAAATCCAAATATATATTGAAAACAAAATACAAGGATTTTGGAGTAAAATATGCAAAAAAACAAATATAGTAACAAATAGGTATCTTTTTTACTTTCATTATAGAAAACAAAAAAAAGATAAGTAATTAAGATGATAATAAGGAATTTGTGGGGATAAGTAAGGTATATTAACCTAATAAGAAAGTTTCTTTTTAAGGGAATCCGTGTAAACGGTACTCAATTTCTATCAGTTGGAAGCCGTACAAGTACACAAGTTTCTTTACCCATTATTTTATATCTCTACTCCAGATTCAACATTTATCATTACTTTTTTTTATTTACATCATGAAAATAATTTTTCTTTTTCAAACTACTCCAAAATTTATCATTTATTTTTTAAATTACATTATTAATGAACTTAA
Source organism: Citrullus mucosospermus (assembly GCA_030954485.1). NCBI lineage: Eukaryota > Viridiplantae > Streptophyta > Magnoliopsida > Cucurbitales > Cucurbitaceae > Citrullus > Citrullus mucosospermus. The sequence continues at coordinate 6,678,140 of CM062063.1, read as the reverse complement.
CACCTCCTTTTATTTATTATTATTATATTTAAATTGTAAGTTTTATTGTTTAATCTAGATAATTTGAAATGGTTGTTCCTCAAAGAATAAATGGAAAATATTTCTTCATAGCCCACAAAAACTTAAAAAGGTAACGAATTCCTAAATCTAATCTCGACAACATATATTGGAAATTTTTGTAGGGATCAAGAGTGAAATGGGAGACAAAGATGGGGATGAGGAAGTCATTGCCATTCGTAACTCCATCTCCATCGTGCCTATAAACGACTTTGGTTTACAAACTACCATTGGAGCAAAATTACATTAGAATGTTGCACAAAGATTGGAATTTTTTTTTATAAATAATATTTTTCTAATAAATAATTCCAAAAATAGGGTGAGGGGGAAAGAAATACCAAAATTGCGGTTGTGAAATCGTAGACCGGGTACACAATTACCCTGCACGGCCCTCTGCAGTAGACTGACACGCCAGCCTGCTGCATGCATGCATTGACCGAACTCGTGGACGGGGTCCACGATTTCGGGTACCGGGTCCACGAGTCCCCTCCTATATCTCCGGCAACCTTCTTCCCTTCTTCTCAAACCACTCTTCATTTCTTTCCTTTCACTCTTCATTTCTCTCATTTCTCTTATTTCACTCCTCGTTTGTCATTGTCGTTGTCATTTCTCTTCTTCTTCTCAAACCATTCACTCAATATTTGACCGTTTGATGCAAAATCAGGTAATAATAAATATGTTGCATATAACTGAATATTACATATGATTTTAGGTTCTAATTATTCTTGTACATGGTTTCAGATCAATTGGACGCAATATACACCACATGTTATGTTGTTGTTGCCTGATTATTGTCATAATGGACAAGACATTTGGTTGACGGTTAGCCCACTTATATGCTTTCATATCGTAGAGTGACATCAACCACATCGAGCGTTGAGACAATTCAGTATGCGGCAAACAGTACCGACATTATGTAATACACTTCCTCAACTACACCAAATCGATTTAAGAGGTAAATACGACCAAAACTGGCGTCAAATTCATGCATAGTATATATCATTTTGGCGTGCACATCATGGCCGCTGTGCACAAGGAGAAATAATAAATGAGTCGGATGTGTTTAATGATTATTTGTCTTGGTACGACTCTATCACAAGAAGATTTATCACACTTGACGGTGCCTACTATTACTGCATGGTAAACATCTTATTATGTAGTGTTTTTCAATTATATGCTAAGAATATTCTTTTATACTTATATATATTTTTTTATCGTGCAGAATAATTTTGTCCACGATGGGCATAGTTACTCCTTAGAACACAATTTACCAGAATTGAGTTCAATGTGTGAGCAAAACATGGTAAATGTTGAAGAAATCATTCAACATACAAGGAGGCTCAATGTTGCTGACACTGATCGAAAACGTATTCGTCGTAGACGACAGAGACAACGTGACGAAGGTGTTCCAGAGCAACCCGATGACCAGGAACCTCACATATTACCACCAGACATTGCATCCGGTTCTGGCCATCAACAGGAATATTATGCACACGATGAATTTCCATCTGTCGTCACCCAACAGGACATCGACGATGTAATCCACCAGCAACAACAAATTGAAGTGCCTGTGCCTCGTCGTGGACAACGTGCGCGAAGAAGACCACCATGTGGCACTTGATTTGTATTTTAAATTTTCTGATTTGTATTAACTTTTATCTTTAACTAAATGAATTAATGATTTTCCATTACATTTTCAAAAATTAAGAATCAATGAAACTAATACAATAATTGATGAACACAAGTAATAAGCAAATTTTCATTTAAGTGGGTAATTAATTAATTAACTTTATTTATCATGGGAAAAAAACAAGACGATTTTGGATGTATCATGGGAAAAGAACGGGGTAAGAAGTCTTTTTTATCAAAACTCGAACCATAAATACTATCCGAAATAATGAAGGGTGCTTGATAATATTCCATCCCTTGAAAGGCTGTGAATACTAGAGCCAGTGAAACGGTAGCTACTAAAGCGTAAACTGCTCGTTTTTCCTTGCCCGCGATTATAGCATGATGAGCCCAAGTTCTTGATGAAGTGAGCAAACTCGTGGACCTGGTCCACGACTTACTTAACAACAACTGCCACATAAGCAATTTGACTGAAATGGTACACGATTTCACCACCCCAGTTTCCAAATTACTTTCCAAACCACCCTATTTTTGTCATTAGTTTCTAAACCATCCTATTTTTCGAATTTTTTTTTAAAATAACATTATTCTTTAAAATACTCCCAAAGATTGAAAACTAAAGCTGTGACAGTAATTTGAAATGGGAATTGAAACAAGACACTACCACACCCAATCCAATTTCTAAATTCCATTACGATAGTTGTGGAACGTTTATGAGAGAAATCACGGGGTGATCTAGCATAAATCTGAGATGCATCATCTAATCCAATGCATCCCTGTCTTTAACACGTGAAAATAAATAATTTTTTTCACAAAACTTCAATAACCCGTAGCCAAAAAGTACAAATATTTAAATATTGTTAATACTATTGTTATTTATCTCCCATTCTTCTACTTTAATTAAATATAATTAGTTCCAATTTTTTCAGCCTGCAATTTTGGTCTTTCATATAAATGTATTCAATTGTAATAAATATATAATATTATCATTTTTTAAATTCCTTGTTCAAATATTTTTTTTTAAATCAAATATAGAAATTGTTATTTTATCATTTTTCATATATTAATTTTTTTGAAAAAATAATTTTATAAAAGACTCATTTAGATTAAAAAATCTATACTTCATTTTCAAAAGTTTAAAATATACCTATATTAAAAAAAAAAGCTTAAAACATACCTATTTAAAACAAACCTACTTGTTGACAAACAATTATTTTATATAAAAGATTTTTTTAGAACATAAGATAGATAGTTTTAGTATTATAGCATACATTGAAAAAAACAAATATTTTATAAAATAGATAATAAAGTTATTATGCAAACGTTTTATAATATGAAAATTAATAAATGACAATTGCAATGTATAAATTGATAATTCCATTGCCAACACGCGCATCAACGGACTTTGAGGTCTATTTGTACTAGAAAATTAATAATTCAATTTTATTTATGATTTTTTTTTGGATATTTTATTGTAAATTATTTTTACTAAAATTTAAATGAAGCTCCGGAACAATAATTCTAGATCCACTATGATGAAATATCTTTAGTAATATTACAACCTTTTAAAAAATATGTTTTTTTTTTTTTTTAAGTAAATGACTAAATTTAAATGTATTTTTTATAATCATGCCACTTTGAAAATTAAAAGTATGAACTTTACAACAATAGAAAAATATTTAAGTGCATCTCGAATTCATCTATTTTTGAAATATTATAATGTATTTTTATTGTGGGTTATGAGTGGCTCAAAATAATAATAACAAAATAACAAAATAGGATCTCTATTTTAACTTAAATTACCAAAATGCCCCTATGTGCCATTAATCACTTGGTTTCCTTGTCAAAGTCAAGAAGTTCATCCAACAATTTCTCATCCAAACACTCAAACTCAAATACCGCTTCTTCTTTTCTCTCTGTTTCATCATTCTGCAACGAACTTGATTGAGATTCCAAGCTCGAAACGTTCATCAATGGATATTCCTCCGGAAAATTCAAAGTGGCTAATTGGCCTCTCATTCTGAAAGCCGCTCGATCGTACGCTCTCGCCGCTTCTTCAGCCGTCTCAAAAGTCCCCAGCCAAATCCGAACCCCCCGCCGCCTCGAGTCCCGAATCTCCGCCGCAAACTTCCCCCACGGCCGCCGCCGTACTCCTCTGTACTTCACACACATATCTCCTCCTCCTCCGCCGCCCCCGCCGCCCCCGCCGTTGATCTCCAGTGCTCTCTGGTGACGATCTTCCATTTCGGTATTTGTGCCCTAATTACCAATTTCTTTACAATCTTTCGATTTGTATATATATATGTGTGTGTGTTCGATTCGATGCAAACGCCGCCATGGATTAAACAGTTTGTGGAACGTGGTGGATTGAATTGATGGATTGTGTGTGCGTGTGAGTTGAGTGAGTACAATGAATGTAGGGATGGCTTTCGAGACGACGCCATAGCTTTTTAGCCTTGTTCGATCTGGTTTGGTTGATTATCTAATTGTTTAATCGGTTGATTATTCTGATACTCCTCTAAAATTGGAGCATGTGCGTAAATTTCTTAGGTAGAAATCCAAATCAGTGTCTTAATCTCACTTTTTTCATTTTGCTTTCCTGTATTATCAAATAGAGGATTGTGAATTTTTCATATTATATTATATGAATGGGCTGACCAATTATAATTTATAACAGACCTTCCATCTCATAGTTGATTATTGTCATAGTTGTTTTGATGGGTGCTCTCAAAAGCCATCAATCAAACCAACCGCAATTCTGAAATCTAAGAGTTATAAAGTTTTGTTTAGAATCCAATTTTACCAAACTGAACTAAGAACGAGAGGAGGAAGGGAAAAAGGCAATGAAAGGAAAGAGTGAGATGAAAAAAAAATTAGTGCCATCGATAGCTAGTGGTTGTTGGAGAATGTTGGGTGAATGGATTGTTTTTAACTATGAATTTTTGGTGTATTTGAAAATATTTTCAAAAGATTTTTCATTTAAAACAATTATTCTAAAATTAGTATTTTTTTTTTTAAAATAATAAAATAAGTGCCACCCTAGCTTTTTAATGATTAATGAATAAATATCCAGATAAAATTGTATGTAATGTAAACTAAACGGTAGAGACTAAATGTGTACCGTTCTCAAAACATAATAAAAAAAAGTGAGAAAATGGGAAATTTCAAAAACTAAGAAAACTGATAATCAAATGGTTATAAATAAAACAATATTTATTTTTCTAAACTTTTTAGAGGTTGACACCTTTTTAATTTCACGGTTTTGAAAAATAAGGACGTTTGGTCCATATATTTTTAAAACACACTTTTTTAGTCTTTCGAAGTTTAGAGTAGGTATATTTGGTCTTTCAGTTTTCAAAAGTATCTTTTTAATAAAATTATTAATGGGTTTCACAATGCAGATATATTTCTTTTATATATATTTTTAATGAATTTTGATTTTAAAATTTAAAACTTTAAAAGTTAGAATTGCACTTTCTTTTTTTTCTCTTTGAAATAGAAGTTAGAATTTCACTTAAAAGACTAAAATTTTTGATGAATATACTATTACATGTTTGATAAAATTAAAACATTTATAACATAATGCAAATTTAAATTATATAATATTGTAAAATGTTAATTATATAAATTTTACCACGTAAACATTTTCATAAATAAAATTAAGAATAATTGAGATTTAACCAAATGTTTAATTGACAATTACAATAATTAAAACCAAACTATTATTTATTAAAGTTCAAATGCTAAATTGTCACTTATGATTATATAGACTAGAAGTATTTCTCAACTTTCATGACATACTTATTTTTTTAAAAAATTAGACCTAATAATAAATATTATTTAAAAAATTTAAAGACATGAACATAGCTCAACCAACATGTACTATCAATCTCGAGGTATGAGTGTCAGTCCCCTATCCTATTTATTGAAAAAAATATATTTATACATAGGAGACAAATTTAAATCATGAAAATGGTTTTCAAAAAAAAAAAATAATAATAATAATAATTTAATTTGGAGATTTTATATTAGGCAAAGCCCCCCCCCCCCTTGAAGACAAAACGACGTCGTTTAACCCATCTTCGATGTTTCGATTCCTCAAACAACATTGAGGGAAGGGTTTTGCAAAGGTTTACGCTGAACTGAAACAACCAAAAACCTTGCGAAAGCGCAGCACACCATTCAGTTTCAATCCCACAATGAGAAGAAACGCTTCAATTTCACTTCTCTCTCACTCCAATCGTCTCAATCTTCGCTCACTTTCATCCCTGATTTCCCCAAATTCCATTTCCAATCCTTCCCCTTCAAATTCCTCCCCTGTTTCAACCCCCAATCTCAAGCCCTGCACCAAAAACCATGGATTGTTCTTCAAGTTCACTCGATTTCATGCAAACCCATCTCGAAATTTGGACACCCTCGTGGAGAAACGCCCTCAAATTTCCTCAAGACAGCGAAAAGTGAAGGAGAAATCCGAGCTTGAGGAGGCTTTTGAGTCTGCAGACACTGTTGATGAAATGATCAAGGCGTTTAAGGACATGGAATCCGCTTTTGAAGAGAGAGATCTCGGGTTGGCTTCCTTGAAAATTGGTCTGAAACTTGACCAAGAGGGTGAGGATCCTGAAAAGACTTTGATGTATGCTAATAGAGCTTTAAAAGCTTTGGATAAAAATGATAATGGGTATCCTTCTTTACCTGTTGCTATGGCTTTACAATTGATGGGTTCTGTAAATTATAGCTTGAAAAAGTTTAGTGACAGTTTGGGGTACTTGAATAGGGCTAATAGGATTCTGGGTCAGTTAGAGGAGAAGGGTTTTAGTGCTGAGGATGTTAGGCCAGTACTTCATGCTGTGCAACTTGAGTTGGCAAATGTTAAAACGGCAATGGGAAGGAGAGAAGAAGCTATTACTAATCTCAGGAGGTGTTTAGAGATCAAGGAGTTGACCTTGGAAAAGGATAGTAGAGAATTGGGGAAGGCGAATCGTGATTTGGCCGAAGCTTTTGTTGCTATATTGAACTTTAAGGATGCTCTTCCCTATTGTATGAAGGCATTGGAGACACATAAGAAGCAGTTGGGGCATAATTCAGTTGAAGTTGCTCATGATAGGAGGCTTCTTGGGGTGATTTATAGTGGGTTGGAAGAACATCAAAAGGCATTGGAGCAGAATGAATTGTCACAGAAGGTCTTGAAGAACTGGGGCCTTAATTCTGATTTGCTTCGTGCAGAAATCGATGCTGCTAATATGCAAATTGCACTCGGTAGGTACGATGAGGCCATTAACACTCTCAAGGATGTTGTTCAGCATACAGATAAAGACAGTGAAACTCGGGCAGTGGTGTTTATCTCAATGGGAAAAGTGTTGTGTAATCAGGAAAAGTTTACTGATGCAAAGAGATGTTTGGAGATTGCTAGTGGAATCTTTGACAAGAGAGAAGCAACTTCTCCAGTGGAAGCTGCTGAGGCGTATTCGGAAATATCAATGCAGTATGAGACAATGAATGAGTTTGAAACTGCAATCTCTTTATTAAAAAGATCTCTAGCTTTGCTTGAGAAGCTTCCACAAGAGCAGCACTCAGAAGGCAGTGTTTCGGCTAGATTAGGGTGGTTGCTACTGTTGACCGGTAAGGTTCAAGAAGCTATTCCATACTTGGAGGGTGCAGCAGAGACTTTAAGAGAGAGTTTTGGATCCAAGCATTTTGGAGTTGGATATATATACAATAATCTTGGAGCTGCGTATTTGGAACTCGAGAGACCTCAATCGGCTGCACAGATGTTTGCAATGGCAAAGGACATTATGGACGTATCACTTGGCCCCCATCATGCAGATTCAATTGAAGCCTGTCAGAATCTTTCGAAGGCATATGGTGCAATGGGAAGGTATGGTTACTTTCAAGCTGTCACTTTTTTTTCTCCTTCGACAGTAACATAGTTTCATTCTTTACACATACAATGGTTTACTTATTATTTTTCATTGAGATAACTATTGGGGTGTTCTACTTACTATTATTCATGGGGATACCTACTGGGGAGTTGGGTTCTACGGATGATATTAAGACGCAGAACCATATGGATTAAGTAGATCAAGTGTTCTGTTTTGAATGGCAGACTAGGAAATCGATCCATGTAATATTTCTTCTGATCTCAAAACTGCTCATTTCCTATTGGAGATATATTTAACTTCATTATGTATGATAAACTTAGTTCCCATTGTTTGTTCTCAAACCAAATGTCGAAAGTACACATGTTTAAATGCTTGCCCCATTTGCTTAGCGTTAACTGTACTTTTACGGTTGTGGAAGAACTGGAGGTTAATTAGATACACAAAAATGTCAAGCAGACCTTGAGGGGACTTTAACTGATTATTGGACTACCCCGACTAATGGGTTGAACTTGGAATGGAATTTCCTTCAAGTTGCTTGACAATAATGATGAATATCTCACTAGTATCTAGAATAGAAATTTACAGCGCAGAGGGCTTTTGCAGGTCTTGTTAGAAAAAAAAAAAAGGAAGTGAATATGGTGAATATGAGAAGTGTAGATTCTAGAGATACCCTTATATAGAAAATAGAAATAACTAAGTCGTGGTCGGAGATGAATGCTTGTGGACCTAACTTGATACTGTGAGTTGGACGTACAGGTTGAATAGTTTTGAATCACTTTTTACTTTTGAACTATCAATCTGTCATGTAGGTATTCATATTAGGCACTATCTTCAGTTCAGTCCTGCCTCTTTCTTATTGCCCTTGGTATCTTTATCATTTGTTATTGAATGATGCAAAAACCTGCAGAAAGTTTTGCTTTCCTATCAATAATCATGATGAAAACCTTTGTTGCTTGGATCGACGGATCACAGCAGCAATTTGGCTATTGATGGCCATTCTCACTCATTAATTTACTCATTTTTTCTGTGTGTTGGTGCAGTTATGCCCTTGCAATTGAATTCCAAGAGCAAGTGGTTGATGCTTGGGAAAGCCATGGCTCAACTGCAGAAGACGAACTAAGAGAAGCCCAACAGACGCTCGAACAATTAAAGAGGAAAGCTCATGGTACATCGAAAATCGAGCTCTCGACAAAGGCCTTGCCCCTACCTCATTCCTCAACGGCTTCCAAAACTCTGCAACCTGATATTCCCGCCCGTCAGAAACATCTATAATCACATCTATTTTACGACTTCAGATAAATCAATAGATCAGATCACACTTCTTGGTAAGTTTTACCCTAATAAAGACGCTCGAACAATAAAAGCTCTGATATTTTTGGGAAATATGTTCCTTTACTAATTTGGTCATCTTGTGCATAGCTGGAACAACCTTATAAAGACCCCAAGTTTTGCAGGCATTATATATCTATCCTGCTGGGAATGAAAGCTATCTATTCGGGAAAGAGACGACTGTAGTGAATCTAACTGATGCGTTTTCTGAAATTGACACTCACTAATTCAATTTTGAGAACTTTGCATGATTCTCACAACTTACAATTTTTATATGCTCAAAGATTTTCTTTTGTTTGAACTAGTCATAATGATCAGTGCTGAGAGAACAAGTTTATGGATGTTTATTTAGACTGTTTGATAGAGCACTAAATCGTTCTCACAAATGAAACCAATTGTTGACGTGGAAAATAAGTATTAATAGTATGCTGTAGTTGAAGGAGGACGACAAAACAAATGTACTTCAAAAGAAAAGAATCTCAAATGAATGTGGTGCTAAACTACCTAGACTTTGACACGCTCAAATAAGTAATGACCTCTACTAAAGTTAAGGCAAATATGTTTTTGTAGTTGACTTCTTTTTTAAAACTCCAAAATGGTGAGTCGCTCATTTTGTCTTTCTAATTGCCTTGGCTCAAAGTTGCCACGGTCATTTTACTTAATACATGATTGTAATAAAATGAGCAATATTAGGGGTTGAAGGTTTGATTTTTTATTCAGTAGTATTGTACTAAAAACTATTATTTAATTGCAATTGTAACATTATTATATGTTAATTAAAGTGGATAACTTTTCAACTAGTTGACGTAATTCTTTTAAATCTTTTAAATTAATTAGTAGACATGATGAACTCATCACCAAAGACTGAAAGTGAGTATTTAGTAAAAAGTTTATGTTAAAAGTGTAAATAATTCTTAAGATTTAATGGCCGAATTGAAACAAAACTCAAATCTTAAAGATAAAATTATAACATTTTGAACCATAGAGACTTCATTGAGATTAGACTCAAATTTTAAGAACCAAAAGTATAATGTTTTAAAAAAAGTATAATATTTTAAAACATAAGGACCAACTAGAAAAAAAGAAAAAAAAAAAAGAAAAAGTTGTTTTCCCCCAAAATAAAACTCATTATCTTGGAGCCCACCATATAAGTGGAGATCTTTATATTGGTGGTTGGATTTCTTTTGAGAGCACCACTTTCTATTTTATTTTGGATACTTGCCTATAATATTTCATACATCAAGGTACTTAACAAATCATCTTGCTATAATTGAACGGAGAGATATTTTAATATGTTTTATTCTAATTTAGAAATTACATACAAAAATACTCAAGATGATCAATTAGCTCACCAACATGTTTTGTTGGATTATATTTGGCTTATCAATATGAGTTTCATATTTTTTCTTTTTGTTAGGGTGCATTTGGTTCACCAACTTGAATTGAATTGAGTTGGTAATGTATTAGTTTCTTTTTTCTTGCAAAAACTATATGTATCCGTTTCTTTTCATGTTTGAGCATTCAAGTATATGTTAAGGTTGAACTTATCGATGTTATTGTAAATCATGAATATTTATTGAAATATTTAGTAAATTTATTAATAACACTATAACAAAAGATTATTTAAGCCATTCACATTTTAGGCATGCAAACATTAAAGATAGTGAAGTGAAAATTATTGAAGTAAAAAGTAAAATTCATTTACTTTAAAAGATAAAAAATAAAAATCAATTATTGAGACAACATGCTAAATATTTAATGTTGAATGTTAAATTAAATTGATTATTTAAGGCATATATTACCAAAGACAAATAGAAGTTCAAAATATGTATCATAGTGTGTGATTGAAACTTAAAAACTTGAGGCCCATTAAAGTTGAGAACACTTATTGAGCATAATTCACAGTGCATGACATATACTCTTAACCTAAAGTCAAAGAAAAAGAAAATTTTCCAATTTTTAGTCTTGAAGCTAGCAAATTTATCATTTAGAAAAAAAATATAGGATATGTTGTAAGATTGAGGAGCAAAATGATGTTTAATTTATTAATTATAATAAAGAAAAAACGGCACACCTTCAAAACCTACCTTCTACGGAAAAACGGCAAGAGCTCGTGCTGATAACGTGTTGTAAAATTGAGGAGCAAAATGATGGAAAAACGGGAGCACAAAAATCGAGAAATTATAATATTAAAATAATAAATAATAAAATAATATTAAAGTAATTAAAATAACTAAATTAAATAAAGTAAACTTAAAATAAACTAAAATAAAGAAAGTGAGATTTTATGGAAAATGGAATTTGGTAAGTAGGTAATGGCATTTCATGACCTTTAGCCACTAAACACATCTATATAATGGATATTTAATTTGTTCTAATATTTATAATAGGATAAAATTTTATTTGGATTCTTGTACTTTGAGTTCCATTCTATTGTAATCATATATTTTCAATAAAATTTAAAAATATCATTACTATTAATTTAGTGTAACAAAGTACAAAATTCAAGTATATTTTCTCCAATTTAGGCTAAATAAGTTAACCAATCCATAAAAATAATAAATTTAGGTACTCATAGTCAAAATCAAAAGCAAAATTGATATTAAACCCTACAACAAAATCAAATCAGAAAAGGAAAATGAGAAGCATTTATTGTCGTTGCATGCCTTGGTTATTGTTTGTAGGGGTATAAAAACTCGAACCGAATCTATTCAATTCGATTCAAGTTATTTTATTAAAAAATGAAATCGAAACGAACCGAATTGGATGAACAAAAATCGGCCCGATCCGACTCCTGCTAATTGTTTGTATCCGAATATATATTTAGAATTCAAAACCGTGGGATGTTTGGTTTAAGAGTGGAATAATGAAAATTAAGGAGTTATAAAGTCTAGAGAGTTGTGAATTTTGGGGGCCTACAATAAGGAGTTGATAAGATATAAAAATTGATGTTTTTTAGTAATGGGATTTGCCAACTCCTTGGATCAAATCTCTCAACTCCGACTTTCTACTTTCCTTTTTTTTTTTCTTCTTTTTTCTCCTCTCTCCAATGGTCTTCTCGTTCTTGCCTCCAAATTTAAGTAAACCTACGAATGGCCTATTCTCCTCTCAAACATGCATTTTCCCTCTAGCGATGCAACCAAACACCCCTACTTTTTACAATAAAAATCTTTCAGTCTTATGTTTTACATAATGTTGAGACTATATTATAAGTTGTAGTGCTAAGGTGATCTAAACAATGTTAAGTTACTTTGGGTTACGAACGTTATAAATAAATGTTGGGTCAATTTACACAAGATGGAAGGAGGCTCAATAGTATGGGATGGCGACGATGGCAATAGCGACGAATGGTGGACAACGCAACTGACATTGATGGTGAAGAAAGAAGATGAAAGAAGAAGAGGTAGGAAAAAAAAACGACCGAGAAGAGAGAAAAAAAGAAAGAAAAACAAAAGATATGTAAATTTTTTTTTTAATTTTAATAATTAATAGTTAAAAAATTAATTTTTTAAAAATAAAAATAGATGTCGTGTCAACTTTATGTTAATAATTAAAGAACAAATTGACAATAGAACAAAAAAGTGAAATGAAATACAAATTATGAAAGACAAAATTATTGAATTTAAAAAATTGAGAAATCCAAATTTAAGAATACAATACTTGGAATACTTTTCATATTAGTGTTGTTGAATAGTGAACTTATATACGATCATCATTTTCTTAATAAGTTCCATACACTTTAATGATATATAAAAGTAATATCTAATTCATATTTGGTGGTTGGATTTCTTTATGCACCAAAATCTATTTAATTTGGAACACTTGTAAAATAATGTTTACTCTATTATCCCTCCATCAAGTGTATTGATTCAAATTGCCATAAATGAAAGAGGGACATTTTGATACATTCTATTCATATTTAGGAAGATAACAATGACTTTATAATAACCCATCAATCTTCTTATTCTTTTCTTCTTCTTCTTCTTCTTCTTTTTTGGCCTACAAGTCCAAGGGAGGTTAAATAATTTTTGATCAATTGATCTATATATATATAAATGGAACGATTCTCTCCATATCTTTTTTTTGTTTTATATCAAATGAGTATTGATTTGATTGAACAACTAAGGAGATTTTTCCTAAAGAAAACAATATTATTAATGAATACAACACATAAGAACAAATTCTCTTCTCCTACACATATTTAATTAAAACGAATTAAGAGAAAAGCACTTGCACTTGAGAAGAGAGAGAAGAAAAAAATGTCTCTCCATTAGGCATTGATTGAAAGAGATAAATGCCAATGAATTTTTTTTTTCTTTTAAAGAAATCATCTACTCATAATTTGTTTTCTCACACCAAAATAAGCACTTGCACATAATATCAAATGTCTATATGGTTTGAGGCTCTAAGCGATAATTTTAGAGTTTAAATTTTGAAGAATGACTACATCGACATATATATATATATATATATATATATATATATATATATATATATATATATGATTATGAAATATGAATCAGATCTTGATTTATAGGGAAAATGAACAACAAAAAAATAATTACAATAAATTTCGAAATTAATAACTTTAATTTATGACCAAATTAGGAAATAATTGTAGAAATTCTGTGGGTAACAAATTATAATGTGAAAAACTTGTGAAGAATATCAAGGTGTAATAGTTATTATTATTATTATTTTTTTTTGGTTAAATTATATATTTGGTTTTTATGATTTTAACAATTAAAATTTAATTCCTATGATTTGATAAAACCTTATGCATGATCTTCATGATTTATTATAAAATTCTCACAAATAATCACTATCTTAGATACTTGAATGTCTTTTATCAAACTATAGAAACTAAATTGTAAATTTGGTCTCTAACTTTGTCCAAATTATAGGGACTAAACTTACAATTTAACCTTTTTTTTGTTAGGTAAAAAATAGTTTTTATTGAGTTATCCACGAATGTGTGGGAGATGAAACCTTCCATTGTAAGAAATGCATGATAGATAGTTTTTTATCGAGCTATATTTAGATTTACAAATTAAAACTGAAACTAAAAAAATAAAAATAAGTAATTAATGATTATTTGGGTTTACACAATAAACCCTTCATATTTTAGTCCACTATATAATATTTTTTACTTTAGAATTTAAAAGCTTGTGTAAAATATATATTCTTTTTTTAATCCAAAATGATGATATCTATGGAGATTGATATGTTTTACACGTCGATGATATTTTCTAAAAAAATGTAATTTCATCTAATTATTCAATTATCCAATCATAGTTTATCACGCAGTAAATTCTTTAACTTTTTTTTTTTTTAAAAAACTAATTTCATCTGTTTATGATTAGAAGATGCACCCAATTTTTATTTTATATTTCTTACGTTTAGAATAAAATTACACTAAAGTCCCATTTGGTTATCTTCTCCTTTTTTGTTTTTAGTTTTTGAAAATTAATTTTTATATATAAGTTTCTTTGTTTTGTTAGCCTCTTTCTTACCAACATATTCAAAATTCAAACAAAATTTTGAAAAGTACATAAGTTTCAAAAACGTAAATTTTCATTTTAGAATTTAATTAAGACTAATAATTCAATTCTTTTTTTTTCAAGAAATAGAAAACTATAGCCAACTAATAGAAACCTTCAATTGCAGCAACTTGCAATTGTCTGTTTAAACTTTAAAGCATGAAGGTAAAGAGAAGGCTAGGCAGCTAAAATGAGAAACCTCACTATTATATATAAATTGGGAGCTACTTCATTCCCATATTATATATCAATCAATATCATTCAATAGATACCATAATAACATGATGGCTCAAATGAAGTTTTTGTCTAATTGGGAGGGTGTTGAATCAGTGCCAGAAAGTTATGTGTGTCCCCAAGAGATGAGGCCTGGCGTCTCGATGAAGAAGACGATTCCGGTGATTGATTTTGCTACAGACGATCGAGCTCTTCTCTTCAAAAAAATCCTCGATGTAACTGGAGAGTTCGGATTCTTTCAGGTTTGAAAGAGGTCATGAATATCTGTTGTTTACTCTTTGTGAAGCTACCACAACAATCATAAATTTATTTTGATCACTTATAGCCACATAAATTTTAATAAGCTAGCAATCATATAAAACAAGTTTGAAGTCAAGTCCTCTATTATGATACTGATACCATGATAAAATTTACGATTTCGTTTGATAATCATTTGATTTTTAAAATTAAATCATTTTTAAAAATGGAGTTTATGCGGTACGATTGAGGCAGCTGCTATGAATGTGTCTAGCCAGAGTATGTAGTCAGAGTGGGACGATTGTAGTCACATCATTTTGGTCACCGACAGGTGGAGTGATTAGAAAGATTGGAGGGAGGGAGTGACTGCCAACTTAAAGGTGCATTTTGGATTGATTTTAGAAGGGTTAGAAGAGATTTTAAAAGGATGCTAACCATATTTTGTGTTTGGTAAATTTTTTTGATTTAATCCATTAAAGTCACTTTTGCAACTGTTCATGTTAATTTAACATCACTTTTAAATCAGTCTCTTACCAACTTTTTGTTTTTTGTAAAATAAGATTTTACCCTATAATAAATTTTAAAATTTATCCTTCAAAATTAAGACTCATATTATGCATTAATTTTGGTGTTGGGTGTAATGAGAGCGCTACCGATGTGAGATATTTTTTTTTTTTTTCTGAAAAAGATATGTAATAGAAAAAATTACAAATTGTGATAGTACATCTATTTAGATATTACCAAATTATTAAAAAAATTTAATAGTAATAGTAGGTTTATTTAGCTATAATATCTCAGATACAATAATATAGTATTTATATACCAAACAGTTCAACCAACATTTTCAGATCTAAAGCTGGAATTTATCAAACACTAATTTGTTTCATATACTATAGTTGCCAGGTATTATTATTATTTTCTTTGAAAACGTACTAAAGGTTGAGGGATTAGTGAGTGCACCAAAGTTGACACATCTGTAGCACCCTAATCACCTCCTAATCCAAAAGGTGATGCATTGACTTGAAAAATTTGTACAACAAGGGCAAGTAGCCTGATCATAAACAAAAAGGGAGATTGAGAGACTAGAGGAAAGCCTTCCAATTGACCATAATAAAAGAGTGGCTATGTTTAACCACACTAACGGACATGGATTTACTATTTGTTTAAGGTGATAAACCATGGTATCTCAAAAAGATTAGTGGAAGAGATGATGAGGATGTTGAAGGAGTTTCATGGCATGTCACCAGAAGACAAACTGAGGGAGTGCTCTGAAGATCCAAATAAAAGTTGCACAGTTTATTCAAGCTCTGAAAATTATGCAAATGAACAGATTCATCGCTGGAAAGATACTTTGAAGTTAATATGTCATCCTAATTTGGACAAAAATGTTCAGTTTTGGCCTCAAAATCCCCCTAATTTCAGGTAAAAACAACACAAAAGCTTTCATTTAGGCGTTGGTGGATAATTATTGTTTGATTTTTTGCTTTGGTTTTAAGAAATTTTGTTTTGTTACCTACTAATTTAAAAAACTAAACTAAAATTTGAAAACTAAAAAAACTAATTTTTCAATATGTATATATATGTTTTAAAAGTTTATTAAAATATATGAAAACTAACTGTAGGATAATTGAAAGAAAACAGTATAAATTTTTGAGAAAAAAACTAAAAATTTGAAATCTTCATCCAATGGGATGAGCACCACAACTCAAAACCGTTTCGGTAGGGACATTTTCAAATTCAAGCTAAATTTTGGAAACTAAGAAAAATAGGATTTTCGGAGCTTAATATTGTTGATGTGAAATTTAGTTATGAATTCAAATATTTCTTTGAGGAAAAATGAAAACCATTGTAAATAAGTTGTAAAAAAATTAAACAATTACAAACATAAACCAAAGACCAAAAACCAAAAACTAAAAACTAAAAACTAAAAACTAAAAACTAAAATCCCATTTGATAACTATTTGGATTTTTATTTTCAAAATTATACTTATAAATGCTCCCACACATAAGTTTACATGTTTTCGTGTTATCACGTTCTACTCATGTTTTTCTACAATCAAGCCAAGTTTTGAAAACTAAAAAAAAAAAAAAAAAATTCAAAAACTTATTTTTGTTTTTAGAATTTGACTAGAAATTTAAGTGTTTTCTTTAAGATAGGTGAAAACAATAATGGAGAAGTTGAAAAGAAACTAGTATAAATTTAAAAAAAAAAGAAAATTAACAACGAAACCACTATCAAATTAAACGGAGCCAAATAATTACCATATCGAACCAAAACTTTAACATTTCATACTCTTTCTTGTATATTGATATAGATATAAAACGGTCCTTTTTCTAAGTAAACAAATTAATGTTAATATATCAAGATATGTAAAATCTTTTTATATATATATAGGGGTAGGGAATTTGAGATCTCGAGGTTGATAGCACGTATTTTACATCAATTAATTATGCTCACTTTAACTATTAATTTGTTGGATCAAAACATAAGGTAGAGCAACATGATTTGTATTCACAACATACAACTCCGATTAACCTGTTACCTAAATTACATAACTTAGATTGTTACATTAATAATCAAGATTAAAATGAGGTTTGTTATTATTATGTTAGGGATGTGGTGAAAGCATATTGTGTGATGATGAGAAAGTTGGCTTTAGAGATATTAGAGGTGTTAAGCGAAGGGTTGGGGCTTGGGAAAGGGTATTTTGAAGGTGAAATGAGTGAGAATCCAGTGTTGTTGGTACACCATTACCCATCATGCCCAAACCCTAGCTTGACTATGGGGTTGACCCGACATGCTGATCCAACCCTCATCACCATCTTGTTCCAAGATGTCAATGGCCTTCAATTCTTCAAGGATGGTCAATGGATTGATATTGATCCTGTTGATGATGCCCTTCTCATTAATTTTGGCTATATTTTCGAGGTACGTGTAGATTGATTTGCCTTTTATCTCCTTTAACACCATTACAAAAATGATATTACTTGACGTTTGCAGTTTCTTAATTATTTGAAATTTTTATGAAAAAGTGTCAAGTAACATGCATATCATTGGTAGGGGTCCATCAGAGATAGACCATATCGCTATTAGGAATCTATCACCGATAGATTTTGCTATATTTGTAATTTTTTAAAAATATTACTATATACTTAATTATTATCCCTAAAAATGTTACCCATTGCAATCACTCTTCTAAAAAAAATGAGACGTACTTATCAAATTAACTATGGCTTTATATGTAGATGATTAGCAATGGAAAGATGAAAGCAATGGAACATCGAGTTGTGACAAATGCAACGACATCTCGACAAAGCTTAGTCTATCTAGTTTATCCTGGAAATGATGTGACTATAGAACCAGCAAAATGTCTGATCGATGAAGCCAACCCTCCACATTATCACTCCCTCAAGTTTAAAGATATCAATACCAAATTTACGTCTATGTCGGGTGACAGGGAGACAATGATGAAGTATATTAGCTTCAACAAACCTTAATGAGTTTCCAAAGTAAAACTGTTGTGTTGCCTAGATGATTACTATTATTGTAATGTAAAAGAACTATTTTGTTAGTGCTCTTATTATATTATCCTAATATACTACAAAATAATAATTGATGACAGTCACTGCTAGATACTAATGTAAGTGGAAAAAAAAAAGCATCATATGGTATCATATTGTAATGAAAAGAAATGTGTTATGATTATGTAAAATTTATAGTTATGTGAAATTTGTTTTTAAGTTATAATTTAAACCATCCAAAGAAGTCTTTTGGGTTTGATTGAGCTAAATTATAATATATATAATATATAAAATTGAAACTCGAGGGGGCATGCCCCCGAGCACAAGGGATTTAGTACTATTAACATCGGTTGCAAAGAGTGCATAGGCTAATGTTACATGCTCTAGTTGAGTCTTTGCATGCCAACTTGTGCATGAAATTGGACATTGAAGGTGATCTTCATTGAAGTTGGCTAACAAAAGTGGTCGTAAACGGGTGGAGTACTTGGAAAAATTAGAGGGTGGGAGAATTTGTCATTTTGATCATTGAGTTATAAATAATGTTACTAACATCACGAACTAGGGGTTAGAATAACTCTTACCCACTATTATATCTTAACACAAGCCCCAAACACTGAGTAGACTATTATAGCCAACTCAAACCTATTCCAAATCGGTGTTCCAAACACCCCATAAGACCTAATATGATTAATTAAATTAAATTATTGTATTGATTAATATATTCTTTTTTATGACATGCTTAGTTTTAGGTTAAATTACAACTTTATGAACCTTAAAACTTGTGCATATTTAATCCTCAAACTTTCAAGTTATAAATTTAGTCAATATATTTTGAAGTTTAGAGTTTCATTAGAAATAAAATATATTTTATATCTAATAAATCAATTAATTTAAAAAAAAAAATCTAAAATTTAGTGAACAACCTATTAAAGATTTACTAAATTCAAATTTTAAACTTCAGAGACTTGTTAGTCAAATTTGAGCATATAGATCAATACATAAATGTTGCAACTCTTACCTTCGCCAGCAGTGTTTGAATGTTAGGTCTCTCTAGTCCTTATTTACTTAAAAAATGCAAATTCTTCGTATGAACCATCATGCACAGGAGCCTAAACACGACAGATAAATCCCAGTCTCTTTTCCCCTCGTCGTACCTTAATCCTAATTGGTGTGTTCTTAGCAGATTCTTCTGCGGTTTGCATTTTCTTCTGTGAACTCCTCTCTAGCTCTTTATGTATCTTATACAAATCTTCTTGTATTTTTTGGATATGAATGAATGCTTCTTTGAGCAGTATGATAATCAGGGTGCTATGAATGTGTTAATCTAGTTGAGATATTCAAGTGCAACTCTTAATTTCTCAAATGTTTAATTGTTAAAAGAAGAAAAGAAACTATAATAATTACCCTAACTAAGCTGTTAATTTGAATAAGAGTTTCAGAACTTAACCAAATTTGAATCAGGAAGAAATAAACTCAAAATTCCATAACATGTAACCGCACTTAAATGCTTTCTGTTAACTTGCTGTTTTTCTGGTTTGGAGGGGCTTTATCTCTAGCCCTCTTCTCTGTCTCTCGGTTTGGTTGCTTCTTGTGTTCAAATTGAATATTCATTTTAACTAAACATATGGGATATAATGAGGGTGCTAAGAATGTGTCTACCTAGTGGAGATGTTCGGGTGCATCTGCTGACCCAATTTGTATGTCTTAAAAAAAAAAAAAAAAACATGTATCCACACTTTGTGATCCATTGAACAAAAGTGAGTATTTCTTTTAACATTTCTTCAACTGAAACAGAAATTATTGATACTAACCAAATTCTAAGATAGTAAAGTAATTAACTCACTCCATGGAATTCAAGTAAAATAAGAAATATTCCTTTGTTATATTAGATGCCTCATGAGGTTCTCTTTTACATTAGGATATATATAACAATGGTGTCATAAGGTGGTGGTTTTTTTTTTTTTTTTTTTTGAGTAAATAACTAGGATAACAATACTCACACGATAGTAACATACAATAGTTCTTTAATATTATAATAATAGTAATCAGCTAACAACACAACAGTTCTATTTTAGACACTCATTGAGATTGGTTGAAGCTAAATACTTAATCACTACATCTCTATCTCTGGACATAGGAAAATATTCTGTCATAAATACTTTGAACTTGATGGAGCGATATTGTGGAGGGTTAGCTTCATCTATCAGCCTCTTTGCTGGTTCTATAGTCACATCATTTCCAGGAAAAACTAGATAGTTTAAGCTTTGTCGAGATGTCTTCGAATTCGTCACGACTCGATGTTCCGTTGCTTTTAGCTTTCCATTGCTAATCACCTATATAAAGCCAAAAAATTATATATATATATATATATATGATGAAAAACATTCTTAACAAGTTTAAAATACTGAAAAACATTCTTAACAAATTTAAAAGTATTTTTTCAACGTCCTTTCTAAGTTTATTAAGCTCGTAAGAAATGAGAGTCGAAAAGGAAAACATACGTACCTCGAGAACATAGCCAAAGTTGATGAGAAGGGAATCATCAATGGGATCAACATCAATCCATTGACCATCCTTGAAGACTTGAAGGCCATTGACATCTTGAAACGAAATGGTGATGAGGTCTGGATCACAATGTGGGAACAATCCCAAAGTCAAGCTAGGGTTTGGGCATGGTGGGTAATGGTTTATTGTAAGCAATGGATTTTCACTCATTTCACTCTCAAAATACTCTCTTCCAAGTCCCAACCCTTCACTAATCACCTCCAATATCTTGCAAGCAAAGTTTCTCATTTCAACACAATATGCTTCAACCACCTCCCTAAAATAATACTAAGAATTAATTAACAATTTTGTTAATTAACGTGCTAATCTAAATATAAAAGGGACAATTGCAAATATAACAACCAAATGCAAAGTATTTACAAATATAGTACAATGCCAAAAATTTGCAAATATAACAAAATTTAGATTTTGATTTTAAAGTCTATCAGCAATAGATGTGCATAGTCTATTAGTGATAGACTATATCATTAATAGAAGTCTATAAGTGATAGAGTCCATCATTGACAGATTTTACTATATTTGTAGTTTTTTTTTAAAAAATATAGCTATACACACTTAATTATTATCCCTAAAAGTGATATCCAATGCAATTATCCTAAATATAAATTACATTAAGTCAAAAGCTTATGCACATGATTTTATATGTTTTTTTTTTTTTTTTAGTTGAATGAATGCATTGTGATTGGATTTGAGGTATGATGAGGGTGTTAAAGATGTATGAACCTAGTTGAGATGTCCCTATATCTACTGTCCCATTATTCTAGTAACTTGTAATTAAAAAATATTTATCTTTAAGAGTTGTAGGTTAACTCAAAATTTTCTTCTCTCCCTTTATTTTCCATCAACAAACTAATAATATCAAACAGACATATAACCAGTGGTGGATTCATCCATTTATATCATAGTAGAAGCAAAATTTGTATAAATATAATATTTATTTATGTATACGTTGACTTTAATTTGAGATTATTTATAAGGTTTTATCAAATAGTAGTGACTAAATTATTTTTCTAAATCATCACATAACGAAATTTATAATTTACATATAATTTATTGAAAAACTTGAATATATATATATATTTTTTCATTTTTATTTATATATATTGTAGAAAATGAAAATTTAAAATTGAAATAAAGAAAAAGGAGGTATATGTTATAATTTAATTCATATAAATACTTCAGGTATATAGATTTTAGATTATTTTTCATTTAAAAAAAATTATCGCTTTTAATGTAAATTTACAAGAAAAGAAGTCGAAATTATTTACTTCTTAATTATAAAGTAAGTTTTCAAATACCATTTTGGTTGTTGTAGTTTAAGACTTGTTCTATTCTGTTAGTCTTGTATTTTTAAATGTTGATATTTGGTATCTGTTATTTTTTTATAATTAAATTTTAATTAAATTTAGTCTCCACTAATTTTCTTTCTATAAATTTTGAAAACATATATTTACACGGTAGTGTCTTTTCATGAATGAGAATTATTATATTATTATACCCAGAACTAATTTTAAAATTTACTGAAATTATTAGACTAAATTTAGATATTTTTTAAAAAGTGACAAATGAGATAAATGGACGAAAATAGTATTTTAACGGTTTTTTAAAATATAATATCAATAAAATTAACTACAAACACAAAGGCTAAAACCCGATTATATTTGTTATTTTTCCACAATATACCGTGCATAAAAAGAAAAGTTTTAGAAGAATTATTTTAAATGACAAAATTGCTGAAAATACATATAAATAATGGCAAAATATCACAGTCTAACTGCAATAGACCACGATAGACTACTATCTGTATCTATCTAAGTGAAATTTTGTTATATTTGTAAATATTTTGGTTTATTTTCCTATGTTTGAAAACAATCCAAAGCTTTATTGTATTGTTTTTAGAAAAATTATTATAAATAGAAAAAATATCAAACTATTTACAAATATAGCAAAATTTTACTTTCTATTTTTGATAGAGCGTGATAGACCTAGATAGACATCTATCTGTATCTATTTGGTAAAATGATAGATGTCTATTTAAGTTTACCGCTGTTTTTCACAAAAAATTTTACTATATTTATAATTATTTTCAACCATTTTTCTATTTTTAAAAGTAACCTTATTTTTACCTGAATTTAGGTGGCTTTTCGGGCCAAAAATGAACATATTTGTCCAAAGGATGACATTTGAAAGTCAAAGCTTCTCTCCAGTTGTGAGTATGTTCATTGTCATAATATTGAGAGCTTGTATAAAATTTGCAACTTTTGTTGGGGTCCTTGGAACATTCCGTCTCTTTATCTTCCAACGACATGGCATGAAACTCCTTCAAAATCTTCATCGTTTCGTTTATCAATTCTTTTGATACTCCATGGTTTATCACCTAATGTTAAATACGAACACTGGTTAAACATCTTCATCACTTTTTTATTATACATCATAAACGTTTGAATTCTTTCACATTCATAATCAAGTATTAAGCTAACACATTAAGCTTCATTTGGTAATGATTTACTTTATGAAAATTAAACATATTTCCTCTTAGTATCTTATACGTGTTTGCATCTTTTTTTAAATAAAAGAGTTAATCAATTCTTAGCAAAATTCTAAAAACAAGAACTCTATATATATATAAATAGTTTTCATATCTTGATTTGGTTTTTAAAAACATTAATAAAAAGTAGATAACAAAACAATAAATTTAGAGGTTGTCGCGGTACAATGTTTATAAGTTTAATTTTCAAAAATTGAAAACAAAAAACCAAATGGTTATCAAACGAGCCTAAATGATAAAAACACACTTATGTGCTGATTTCAAGCATCTTCTCTATGCTAAATGAGAAGCAAACATGAGCATATAACTCAACTGACCTAAAGTTTTTATCATTGATTTCGAAGTCATATATGTTGGATTTTATGTCCTAAGCTTGTAGTTTTGTAATAAACGATTTATTGATATGTAATGAAATAAATTATTTTATTTTGCATAACATAATCTAGTATAGTAGAAATCGAAGGTTATCATATGTAATCCTGAACGTTATATATATGGTAAAAATACATGTGGATCATGTTCAAGTAATAACCTAAACGAGTTATAGTATATGGATAAAGTTGGGTGCCTTATATCCTAGTGACACTATGGATATGGCCCACACTCAGTAATAGTTACAAACCATTTGATCCAAATAGCTCATGTGAATGACATGTGAGTGGAGATA
Source organism: Citrullus mucosospermus (assembly GCA_030954485.1). Lineage (NCBI taxonomy): Eukaryota > Viridiplantae > Streptophyta > Magnoliopsida > Cucurbitales > Cucurbitaceae > Citrullus > Citrullus mucosospermus. The sequence continues at coordinate 6,653,933 of CM062063.1, read as the reverse complement.
TCCTATACAAAGAGTTTGTATAAGACTGAATCTCAAAATATATAATCTCTCTTTAGAAGTTTGTTAAATGAAGAGATTAATATTTCACATAGGATGATCATATTTGACTTGATCTTAATCCTGAGTGAGTTATGAACTTATATTATAAGGGCTCGTTCTTTGATTTGCATGAGTGAGAGTGGTCCGAATCGCTGACTCAATAAGTCTACCATTTTGGAAACTTTACTAAATAGGGAACTGCGAATGTAATTTCACAAGAAGAAATTCACCCCTTACCATATAGGAAAAATAGATGAGTAGTTTCTTTAAGTGTTGATTTTGAGAACTTGAACAATATGACCCCACCCTCTCAATAGCCTGAGAGGGAATTGGTTTATAGTTAGACCCATAAACAAATTGTTCATTAGCCAAAGAGCATCAATGATTACTTAAGAAGATAGAGGTACTTACAAGAGTAAAACAAACATTTGACCCAGCTGTAATTACGAACAATTTGTGAAGGATCGACTCAATTTGTCTTATAGTGCATAAGAGTGTAACTATAGATCTATTGTAGTTTGCCCTATATATATATAGATTCTATAGATACTTTTTTTAGCTTGTCTTGTATAATATATTGCAATTTATTTTTTTTAAAAAATTAAATTACCAGGGTATAATTAAATAAACAATTGATAACCATGTTAAACTAGGATTAAAAGATTGAATAAAACAAGCATACTCTAACTTAAATAAAAACTTAAGCTCTGAGTAAGTTCAATCATAGTTTAAAATGGATTGAGGAGCTCTTTCAAACCTGCAAAAACCTGAACTCTTGAGTAATGTTAAGAATTTTTTGGAAGAGAAGGGCTCGATCATGTGTGTCAAAATCAAGTACCGGAATCGTCATCTTCACCGGGACGCCGGGCCTCTTCTCCGATGGAAACACATAAATTTCTGGCACTGATTCAACATCCTTCCAATTTGATACATTCTTCATCTGTGCCATGATGTTAACTATCTTTGATGAGTGATGAATAATATACAATTGGACTACCTCCTTTGTTATATAGTAGTTAGATGCTTTCGTAATTATTATTTTCAGTTGTCTCCTCCCTCTTTTTTCAAGTATCATTATTAGACTTACGTTTCATCTCAAAATCAAAATTTAGTCCAACTATATATATAATTGAAAACATTTAAAAGATATATAAAGTCAACATAGCTCAACTGATAGTTTTTTTTAGCTTCAATTAATAAAAGTGAGGATAAATCAACAAATACCAAATTTAGTAAAGCTCTCAAGAATTGACAAATAATAATTCATATTTACTATTATTATTCTTACTAGAAAAATTATTTTAAATTACAAAATTGTTGAAAATATTTACAAATAATAGTAAAATATCACAGTTTATCTGCGATAGATCGTGATTGTCTGCTATTTGTGTCTATCATGACACAGATAGACACAGATAGTAGTCTATCATAAAGAAACAGTAAAATTTTGCTATATTTATAAATAATTTAGTTTATTTTTCTATATTTAAAAACAACTTATTATTATTATTATTTATTAGTGGTTAACTTCGTCCCAAAATTTTTATTTATTGCGGATCGATCAAGATATCTTTGGAATTTAGTTTTAAAAGTAAAGCTACTTATTGAACAAAAACATAAAACATAGAATTTTGATAATATACACAAGTGATTATTTTGGTGATTAAAACAAAATAATTATATGGCAAGATTTTCTTTTAAAGAATAAAATTGAGTTTAATTTCTCTTTCCCCTTCTTCCTCAATTGTCTAATATCCATAGAGGGACAATTTGTCTATTTTTTTTTTTTTTTTTTCTCTTTTTTCTTTCTTTCCCCGATGTGTAAGGACAGAGGCTTATCCTTCCACGCATCTTATTCCATAAATATAACAAAGTTGTTCAATCATGCTTTTATAAATAATTTTATTATTATTACCATTATTTTGAGTTTATGAGATTGAGATTCCAATCTCTTTCTTCTTTAGTTAAAAAATAATGTCTTATTCAAGGGGAGGAACGAATTGGATTGATTCGGTTTGATCACCAAATCGAACTGAACTAGTTTGTCGATTCAAATTTATGTAGTTCAGATCGGTTTTAAATTTGATTTTGCTTTTTTTTTTTTATTTAATGTGTGTATATAATTAATTAATTAATTAAAATGGTTTGGTTCAGTTTGGTTTTGCTATTTAAATTGAAACTGGTTTGGTTTTAAATTTGGTTTTGCTCTTTTTAAAATATGTAAATATACAAATAAATAAATATATATTAGTTAAAAACAACTCAGTTCGATTTTAAATTTGGTTTTCAAAATTGAAATTGAACCAAACGAATAACCAATTTTAAGATTTTTTCATACTAGACCAAACCACATTTTTCGGTTTCATTGAGTCTTGATTCGGTTTTGAAAAACAATTCGAATTTTGTGATTTGAATGACCACCTATTTATTTCTTATCGACTGAATTATGATCAAATTGACAATTTATTTTTACGCTTATCCTTTAGAAAATCTTGGGGTGAACATAAATACAACTCGAATATATTTAAAATGCTTTTTTTTTTTTTTTTTTAAATAGTGTTGAATGCTTTAAACCTATTATTTGGTGCTCCAAATGATCAAGATAGGTCTACATCTATATTTTCTGATACTCTCATCTAATAATAAATTGTTTCTTTCTCTACCTAAAAATGTATCTAATACATTGTTAGCTAAGCGCATAAATTCAGGTGTTATTGTTTACCGTTTCCGTTTTCTTTGTTTATCAGTTTCACTTTTGTCATAACATATATATATATTAAGACATTAATTATTTCCTTTAAAGTTAGTTTTCATGGTTTACCCAAATTATAATTAGAATCATCAATTAAGAAATCAATTAATTTGGACGTAATTTCTAATTTGAATAAGACATTCCATAGTTAACCAAATTATTAATTAGGATTGTTTATTAAGGAATCAGGTAATTTCGATGTAATTTCAAAAATCAGAATAAAACATATTAAAATTTATCTCCCTTCATTTATAACAATATGCTTTGTTTTCTTGATCTAATTTTGAAAAGAATGGTGCTAAAAGAAATCCAACCACCATATTAAAGACGTCCATTTTCACAATGGGCTCCATGGTAGATGGTATGAAAAATCTTATCTATGAGATAAAAGATATGAAAATAGTTTTATTTAGATTATAAAAAAAAAAAAATAGTTTTATTTATTTATTTATTTATTTAGGGACATGGAAAGGAAAACATCTTCAATGCTCAATTGTTCTTGTGATTTTATAATTCACATTCGGTTAAATTATATAAAAATATCTTTCAACTTTGAGGTAATTTTAATTATGCTCTTTAACCATAAAATTTTTATTTTTATCTTTCATTCTTGAAATTTATTTCTAATTATACCTTTAAACTTTAAAATTGTTCCAAAAACTATTGTTTCTAACCCATAAAAGATAAAGTTGATGTTTCAAATACTATAAGTAATTAAATTTAGAAATATAGGACATTATTTACAATTATATAGAAGATTAACTCATGGTTAATTATTGAATCATTTATAATAGCTTTACATTGGTTGACACGTAATATAACTATATTACTTTTGAGGCCGAAAATCCAAATCCACATGTTCCACTTGTTGTACTAAAATTTAGAAAATTATCGTCACTATTTATTTTAGGATTTTTTTCAAATATAAGGAAATTAGCCAAAATATTTATAAATATAACAAAATTTTATTGTCTATCTGAGATAAACCGCGGTAGACTTCTATTTGTGTCATGATAGACAAGATAATTGTCTATTGCAATCTATCTTTTTTTTTTTTTTTTTGAAAAAGCTAGACGATGGGATCAGTGAGCACACCGGAATATCTCAACTAGGTTACAATCAATCTTAGTCTATTGCATGATATTTTACTATTATTTGTAAATATTTTCAACTATTTTATCATGTAAAATAATTTTTCTTTTGTTTTATCTCAAACTTGATATAGTTTAAACCAATCTATTATCAATGTTTACACGTTAATTAGCTATCACGCCATCTTTACTTAAATTGTAAAAGTCACAATTTTTTTTTTAATTTAATTTTTATATATTACTTTTGGAACAAATTTCAAAGTGATTTAAGAATAAAAACCAAACTTTTAAGAGTGTGATGACATAATTGAAACTTACTCCAAATTTCATATTTTTCTTTTAAGAATTTAAGATACTCGATACTTTGTCCATATAATTAACACACTAACCACTTTCTATGATTAAAAAAATTATAACAGATATTTACATATAATCTTAGATATTCTTTACATATTTGAGTACAATAGAAAATTTTGAACTACAAATTTTTTCTTCATTAATCCATCCATATTAAATGCTCAGTTAGTTATGCTCGCATTAATAACTATTTATATATTATGTAGATTAGAATTTATTATCATAATTTTTTTTACCATTACTTCAATGTTTGCTGAATTAACCATTTTTAATTTAAAAATTATTATAAATAAAAAAAATATCAAATTAATTACAAATATAACAAAATTTCATTTTCTATTTGTGATAGACCGCATTAGACCTAAATAAACACATAAATAAAATTTTGCTATATTTATAATTATTTTGAACAGTTTTTAAATTTTTGAAATCATCCCTTATTAATTTATATGCACATATTCTTTTTTTAAATTTATCTTCATTCTTTCTTTTTCATCATCAAATCAAAATCTCATTCATATTACATTATCAAATATCAATCTAGGATTTGTAGAATTTGACTCTAAAATTAATTCTATTCATGTGGGGGAAAAAACATAAGAGGATAGACATTTGACATTTCGTGCAATTGATTTTCTTGGTGACAAATCAAGTTATGACTTGGTGCAACTCAGGTTGCTACACCCATCTTCATGCATCGTCTCCTATAATTAGCTAGAAAGACAAAAAATTATTAAAAATATTTTTTTAAAAAGAAAAATTTGTCATATGACAACTAATTAGATAAATAGGCGGATATGGACAAAAATGTCCTAGGATAGAAAACTTTTCTAGTACTACCATATTACCTACTACCCTCATTCATTATTTGCACATCATTAAATGATTTATTGATTTATTATTTATTTATTTCATGGATCCCACATAATTTTTTAATGCTACCTTTTGGCAAGTAATGAAATAAGGTAATATAAAAAGTTTTCCATACTATCACAGTAGTACTAGAAATTTTCTTGCCCAAGATGCATCCAATTAAATTTTTTTAAAAAATTTTAAATTTTAAATTTTTATTTTTGCAAAATGGATCATTAGATCTCCACATCATTCATAAAGTGCCACATCATATTTTGTGTGGAAATTTCCTTCACATTTTTTTGGTTAGACAATAACATTTTCATTTTGAGTTCTAATTTGAGTGATATAAAAGGCATTGGAATTGTTGTTTTAATTTATTAATTAATTTGTGATTAAGGACAAAAAGCCACCAACAATACTTAGATTTAGTTTGGTGAACTTGTTGAGGTTATTCCGTTAGTTGGTTGACCAAAGTTAAGCATTAAAGTGTTGTTTATGTTTAAACTTTAGCATTGGAGTTGTTGGTTCTTGTTTGGGGTTGAGTTGTTATTAATTGGAGGCTTAAAAAGATGTTAAATGTTGCGACTTTCATAGTACCTTCTCATCTTCATGAATGACATTATTTTTTGGATTGGGGTATGACGAAGGTGCTAAGGAGGTGTCAACTTAGTTGAGATATCCTTGTACGCCTATTGATCCCTCCATATATATATATATATATATATATATATATATTTTTTTTTTTGAAAAAAAGAAAAATGTTAAATGTTTTCCCTTAAATTGAATTTGGATTATATTAGAAATTTCAGGTTGTTAGTTTCATGTTTTATTATAATTCTAGTTTGATTAGGTACTTCGAGCAAAGGCTACTATTAGTAAGAAAGTTTGGCACCATATTAATTTCCTAGTTTAGTGTCAATTTTGGGGCATTACAAGTTACTTAGGGCCATTTTGTTAACAATTTCAGCCCATAGAATCTCTCACCCTTGACATATCACGTCTGTAAATATAAAAATTATGAAGGAGCCATATGCCTAATTGCCATGCTACTACTTGTAACGCCATGTACATCTCAATTTGAATACCTTCGGATACATTTCAATTATTGTGTGCCTTCATGTACATCTCAAATATTGTGTAGGAAAAAAAGTTAATTGTGCACTCAGATGAGACCATATCTGTTTAGCTATTTAGAATGTCAGTTTATGTCCCACCAATTACCATCATTCAACTACACATGATTGCATAGTCTAATCTTAGTAGTAGAGTTACTCACTAAGTATTTTTAATACTCACCCTTTCGTTTTGGGAAGTTTTGAGGTAAAAACAATAATATACTCGAGGCATAATGAGATGGGTTGTTGATGATGCTAGGCAACTGATGAATTTATTTTGTTCAGTGTTTTTAGTAATCGAAAGTTGTTTTCAAACAGTAAGATATGTTACATTAGGATAACAATATTTCCATCAAAATTATTATTATTATTATTATTATTATTATTATTTTAACTGTTAAAAACTTGATTTAGTGTTGACCATGATTTGTTTAAGCTTGTTATAGTTGTTGTTCTTTAAGTTGCTTGTCATTCTATCTCATGAATTATCTTTTTGTATGTCTTTACGACGGCAGGTTCAAACATAATGTTGTTTGTTAAATTACTGATTTTGTAGAATATTTTTTTTTTCCTTAAGTACTAGAAAGTAGTCGCGGTTAATTCTTCCGATTTTTGCTTCCTTTTTCTAAGCGTGGTCGAATCTATTTTAGGGTTGTTTCTTGCCTTTTTTACCGTGCATATTTAAGGAGTTGTGGCATTTAGTTTAGGGACGTTAGTAGTTCAAAAGAATATCGGTGTCATTGTTCTTGTGGTTGTGCTAGACATCACACAAGTCTATTAATCTTACAATTGTGATCGGTTGTGCTGTTGTAGATCTTGAGTGTCTCTTAAGTCCTTATTGAATCCTCTACTACATCTTGAGAAGGGATTCTCAAACTTAGGGGAGCTTAATTAGTTCATCAAGTGGAGTGGTTTTTATTTGAAGGAGGAAAGATAAAATGTGGGTGTGAGAGGGAGTCTCTTAGAGAGAGCATAAGGTTCTTTAAAAGGGAGTCTCACACACTTAGGGGGAGCCTAAGTAATCATTCACTAATATCCACATACTTAGAAGGATCCTAATAGGTTTTATTGAGAGGAGTCTCACACCTTATAGAGAGAGCCTAAGGTGATCATTCAAGGAGTTAAGCTTTACGCATGTCATTGGAATCACCTTTTATTTACAGATAATTGCATCACTAATCACTTAATTAATATTATCTTAGTGAAGTTATTTTTCCTGGACACACTGTCTTAGACATAACTGATATTACACCAAACTGGGTTACCAAACTCTGTGTTATGTTCTTATTATATTATTTCTCTGTTTTTCTCTAATGTACTTTGAATTGCTATAATATCACAAGTAACAAGTGTCGTTGTGTGTTAGATAACCTTTATTTCAAGAACGATTTTGATAACATGATACAGTTGTTTTACATTACAATATAACAGTAGTAAATCAACGTATTTTGAACATTCATTCGAGGTTGCATGTTTAAACTAATATATACTTCATAATTTCCTCTTTATTAGCTAATGCAGGATAAAATTTTGTATTGAAGTCTTCCAACTTGAAGGAACGATAATGTGGAGGATTGGCTTCATTTATCAAGCATTTTGCTGGTTCTATTATCATATCATCCTCAGGAAAAACAAAATATGCTAAGCTTTGTCGAGATGTCTTTGCATTTGTTACGACTCGATGTTCGGTTGCCTTCAGCTTTCCATTGCTAATCACCTATATAAGACCACACAAACTCTATTTGTATGGATAACAATGAACCTTCTAATAACACCAAAAACACATTTCGGAATATTAATTATAAACGAACAATAGTATTGTACTATTAAACATTTTGTTAATTGACTACTTATAATCTAAATACTTTGCTAAAGTCAATATATGACGCAACTATATAAATTGAGGTATGTACCCTCTTAAAATTGGAGGTTGAAATCTCTGCTTTTAATTTGGTCTTTAATTTCTTTTAACCATCTTTCTTTCAAATACATTTTTTTATTATATCAAAATTAATTATGTTATTTAAATTAATTTTATAATCAACCATATTATGTATGGGAGATTTGTAGGAATGATCCAAAATTTGTGCAAAAAAATGAAATATGTTATGGGTAGGAACTTGCTCTCTCTCTCTCTCTCTCCAGCAAAATTTTCCACACGGATCAGGGGAGGGGAGAGATTCATTGCGGGAAATTTTTCCGCGTTCGATTTTTTGTTTTAAAATCACTACCGTGAACAAATTTTAATTGAATGGTTAAATTTCTCACTAGATTTTTAAATATGATTAGTTCTACATAGACAATATGTATTTAAAGAGAAATTACTCAAATTTTAATTTAGTAGAAAGAAATAATTATCAATCAAATTCTTCATATATATATATATATATGTGTGTGCGCGCGCATGCAGTCTAAATTTAAAGGTTATATTCAAATATATTCAATATCTTAACCATTAAACAATAAAACTTGAAATTTAGATAATAATATTTATATAATAATAATAACATAACGTTAAATCAACATAATAAATAAATAAAAGAGGCTAATGGGTGGGCCGGGGCGAGGAATGCATTCTTCGTCCCCGTCCCTATTTCCATTTATCTTACAGCGAATTTTTCCTCCCCTCTCCCTCACACATTCCTCGTCGTGGGGAATGCTCACCCTGACCCATGAGGCCCATCCCTATGGGGAAAATGAACATCCATACCCACAAATTTGGCATCAAGTATATTACTATTGTAATTTATAAAGTTGATTTTTTTTTCTTTACAAAAATAAAAATAAAGATATATATTAAATTAATGTAATTGTGTATTTATTGACCAAAAATGAGCCTAGCTCATCCAACATCAAATATATACTATCAACCTCGAGGTTAGAGGTTTGATCCCACTCCACACATTGTTAAAAAAAAAAAAAAAATTGTGTATATTGAAACCATTACCAAATTACTTATCTATTAAATACATCTAATTAATTGAAATAATTTGGTATAAACAATTAAACTTTTTATAATTAGTAATCTATTAAATTTTTTTCATTACTATTAAAAATAATTTTAAAATTTCACTTTGAAATTATATTAAATTAATGAATAAATATTAATGCCAAATACAGAAGTGAATATTTAGTAAAAAAAAAAAAAATCGAGGTTGAAAATGTAAAAATCTTGAAATTTAGAGATCAAATTAAAACAAAAATCATATCTCAAAATAAAATTGAAGCATTTTGAAACCTAGAGACTAAATTGAAAGCAAATATAAAAATTTAGAACTAAAAGTGTAACATATATCTTAACATTTAAGTACAAAAATATATTTTTCACAATTTACCTCGAAAAGATAGCCAAAGTTGATAAAAAAGGCATCATCAACAGGATCAAAAGAAATCCAATGGCCATCCTTGAAGATTTGAAGGCCATTGACATCTTGAAACAAGATGGTGATGAGGCTTCTATCACAATGTTGATTCAATCCCAAAGTCAAGCTAGGGTTTGGGCATAGTGGGTAATGGTTCACTGACATCCTTTGATATGAACTCATTTCTCCCTCCAAGTATCTTCTCTCTAGCCCCAACCCTTCACTTATTAGATCTAATATCTCTCAAGAAAACTTTTTCATTGCGCCACAATACGCTCCAACCGCCTCTCTGCAATCATCGTAATAATAATAATTTCAATTTTTCCTTCACCCATCAACTTAAACTCTTGAATTAAGCAGTTGATTTAATAGTTATTGACGTGTTCGTCTTTTTATAATTTAATGAGTTAGACACTCGTATTGATTGAGTTCTAAAAATTTATATTATAAAGAGGCAAAAGTTTGTATAAAGATACTCTAAATTCAATTATATATTTGGATATTAATTTATAGGATAATTATTTTAAATGACAAAAGTATTGAAAATATTTTTAAATATAGCAAAATGTCACGGTCTAGATAGACAATGTCATTTTGCTATATTTATAAATAAATCGGTTATTTTATTATATTTTTTAAAACAATCCTAATTTATATTCATTTAGAAATAGAGATTTTTTTTTTCTTTATATAAATAAACAAGAGAGAATGAAAGACGAAAGTTTAATATATAATTTACTATAAATTCAAAAATATTCTTTTTATTTATTTTCATTTATATGGGAAACAAGATCAAAATATAAAATAAACAAATAAAGCAAAAAATATTATTCTTTCATGTTGGCAAAACTTTTAGGCATAGAGTAAAATGTTCTTTAAAAATATTGGTCGTATGGTATTTTAGAAGAAAATTATTGTAAATTATTTACTCTAAATCATGCTATTTTTACTTGAATTTAGGAGGATTTTTTGGCCAAAAATTAATATTTTTGTCTAGAGGATGACAAGCTAAAGTCAAACAATCTCTCCAGAAGTGTGTTTGTTCATTGGCATAGTTGTTGGAGCTTGTGAAAATTCTGCAGCTTTTATTGTCTTTGGAACATTCCCTATTTCTATCTTGTGGTGACATAGAATGAAACTCCTTTAAAGTCCTCGTAGTGTCTTCCACTACTTTTCTTGATACTCCATGGTTTATCACCTATAATCACAAATAGTAAATTGAGGGTGATTAATTAGTGATATTGGTTAATTATATTGTTTCAAATTTATCATATTCAATATTATGGCTAGTATATGAACCTTAGAGTTGAAATTACACATTTGTTAATATTCTTGTCTCATTTCTTAAAAATGTGAATAAACTATTGACTACATTATCAAAAACCCCTCCAAACTTTTAGAAGTTTTATTTTAATACTTAAAGTCTTGAGTTTGTTTCAAAACACAACCCTAGTAGGCTTTGACTGATAAATTTATATAGACGAAAGTTCTTTTGTTTATGCTTATGTGAGCAAATCTTAACACATACATAAAAAAGATATATAACACATGTAAATCAGATATATCAAGTTGTCGTCTTTCTTCTTTTAATTACACACCCCTAAATTTACTTTATGTATGTGTTTAGATCATTTATTCACTTAAGCAGCACATAATTAGACAAACTATTTTATTTATGAATGGGGAACCCAAAAGAAAAAAAACACAATCTTGAGGGTATGTTGAATCCTATATACAAAAAATAGATACATGAGTTACGCTTCTCTCATCGTGTTAATTGGCTTAGAGATAAAAACCCTACGTTTATCTAATATAATATTAGCGCCTATGAAATCCAATTAAGTATTGGACATTAAATAAATTTGGATCTGATCCAAGAATGTTGAATCCATAAGACCACCATCTTGAGGAGAACGTATTGAGGATCTCATATTAAAAATCAATGTAGAGACCTCACAGTCTTTATAAGATCGAGTTACTCCTTTTATTGGAAATTGATTTTGAGGTGAAACCCATATTAATCTAATCAAATTTGAGTAGTACCATTTTTTTTTTTGGTTATCTATGAATTTCCATCCGTTTAGTATCTGTTTTAATATCTTTTGGGTGTTGGATGATGATGTTTGTCTAATGGATTTTAGGGTATTTTATCAGCGATATTTGGAAAAAGAGATGATCTATGGAAGAAGATGAACCTTCCTTTGATTTCTCTGTTTCTTTAACTGTTGATACAAGTATTTCATATAAGGTTTCATTTGGTAATCATTTAATTTTTGTTTTTTTATTTTAAAAATTAAACTCATAAACACTCCTTTCACCTCTAAATTTTTTAATAGGTTATCTACATTTGTAATTAAGTTTAATCAAAAGAAAATAGGTTAAGTTTATAGAAAAAAAAAAACAAAAAGGACATCTAAATTTAGCTTTCAGCCATTTTAATACCATAATTTCATTCCGAATTTAAAGGCTTCCAATTGGAGTGTGCTAAATATGCAAAATTCAAGATCTGAGGGCCAGATTTCCATTGGGATTTCACCATTAACTACTAAGTAGGTGGATTACAATCGATTTTTAAAATAATTTAACATGGTAACATAATAAAATAATGGTTGTTTGACAAGAAATAGAAAGAAAGGGATTCATGAGCTCTTTGAAACCTGAAAAACTCCGAACTCGTGAGTACTGTCGAGGATTTTTTGGAAGAGAACGGACCGATTGTGTGCGGCAAAATCGAGTACTGGCATCGTCGTCTTCACTGCAACGCCCGGCCTCTCTTCCGGCGGACAAACATAACTTTCCGGTACTGATTCAACACCCTCCCAGTTGGATACAAAATTATTCATTTCAGCCATCATTATTCAATGAGTGATGACCTTGTAACTTGTAAGCTACTCCTTTATTTATACACTAATGGACTTGGTGAGGTTTCTTATTTTAGTCGGTTTCAATTCTTCTTCTTTAATTTATAATAAACTGGTGCAACACGAGTAATTCTTATGTGGCCACTCAAATTAGTACTACCTTCTTTCCAACATGCTTAACTGCAAAGTTTTGATGGGATTCGTTGCATTAGTGTTCTACGCTGTTAAGAGTTTGAAGAGTATAAACAAAGTTCTACATTAATTAGGAACGGGAGAGATTCATGATATGGTATATAAGTGAGAACAATTATTTTAGTTTGAGAATTTTAAGTAATTATATTGTGAGATTTTTCAAACTATGCTTTGAACGGATAAAAAAAAGGTAAAGTAAATTTGCCATATTATCCTTTATCCAAACTCCTTTTGTACATAATTGATAAGATTCTTGTAGACTTTTTTTAGAGACGATATATTGAATTGCAAGAAAGAGAGGGAATGAGATCAAACACAAGCACGAGAATTATAAAAATATCTAGGGTAAAAATTAGAATATATTTTTGATCCTTGAGGTTTGGGTTTGTTGTCTATTTGGTACTCGAAGTTTCAAAATGAATACTTTAATCCTTGAAATTTGAAAAATAGTTCTAAATGGTCTCTCAATTAAGTTGATCATTAGTTGACTAATGAAAAAATAAAATTGGAGAATCATTGTTGATGTGGCATTTTATTTTTATTCTCATTCTTTCTTCTCCTCCCATCAATTTTGTTATTTTCTCTTAAAAGCTTGCTGGAGAAGAAGATGAGAGGAAGGCAAAGAAGAAGGTGAGGAGAGAGGAAGGCGAATAAAAAGTGGAAAAAAGCCACGTAATGGACAGAAAATTGCTTATAAGACTAAAACTAATTTTAGATTAATAAAAAAAGGACACTTTATTTAAAAAACGGTCACATCACCAATCACATATCATTTTTCAACTAAAGTACAATTTATAATTATTTTCTAAACTGAAACTAAAGTATTCTTAAAATCTCATAAATCAAATAGGTATCAAACACAAATTTCGAAGACCAAAATGTATTTTGTCCAAATATCTAAAATCATCCAAAAATGCAAATAAGAAACAAATCACACCAACAAGATCCTACATGAATCCTTCCATAGATTGAAGTCCTCAAGATTGAGTTTCTAATTCAATGGAGTACTATAGACACAGTAGGGCTTAAGTTTTTGTAGGAAACATAAAAGATATATTGAATTTGACTGAACCCTAGTATACAAAGGTAGAGACATTAAGAACAAGCATAAGACATTAAAAATACTTTTTAAAGGAAGTTACTTTCATGCAAGGTGATCGAGTTGTCGAGGTCCACCAAAATAACTCGGGGCTTCCTACTCCAACTCGTAGAACTAGTGGACCAAATCAAATCCAAGAAAAACAAAAAATTAAAATTTTAAAATTAAATTTAAATAAATTTAAATAGAGAGAATTATTTTAAATAGAAAAAATATCACACTATTTGCAAATATAAATTTTTTTCATGTCTATTAGCGAGAGACTGCACGCAATAGAATTTTATCACTGAGTGATAGAAGTCTATCACAGTCTATCCCCCAATGATAGAAGTATATCACATTCTATCCTGGGTCTATTGGTGATAGACATTAAAATTTTTCTATATTTGTAACTATTTTGGCTTATTTTGCTAAATTTAAAAACAACCATTTAAATAGATAAAAAATGAGTTTTTGGATTATGTGAATAAATTGAAGAAGTAAATAAGTTCAAATTGAATTACACTAAAGACTCAAAGCTTCACAATCTTATGATCGAACGTTTCCGTGAACCGGCAACTTTTTTCTGCCTACTGCTTCACTAACAGAAGGACTAGGAGGAGAACTTGGAACTGAATCCGTGTCTGACTAGGGTGCTGGTGCTCTAGCAGTCAAACTTCCCCCGCGGATAGATCTCTTCTCTTCCCCTCGGCTTCGCTCCTGCGCCAGCCTTTTTTGATTAGTAAAGTCAAGGGCTCCCTAAAGACTAAAGAAATGGAGCATTTTTTCCGCAAATCATCTCGAGGCTTTCAAACAAGGGCATCCGTTGGAAGGACATCATACCAAAGTCGTACAATTAGGACCTCGATATGGTTTTATTCTGTTTATCGTATCGGAGGTTATGTTCCTTTTTGCTTTTTTTCGGGCTTCTTCTCATTCTTCTTTGGCACCTACGGTAGAGATCGGAGGTATTTGGCCCACGAACTCTAATCGGACATCGTGATAGATATGATCAAAAGTCTCCATGGAATCAATTTGACACAAGAAAAGTAAGTGAAAGGAGGAAAAAAAAACTTAGAAATCTGGTCTTAAAAATTGTTTTCGGAATGGATTGTGACATGTTTGCAATTAGATTTAAGTAAAGGGCTGGTTGCACAAATAGCAATTAGGCTCAAACTAATAAAAAATATAGTACAAGGAAAAACATATTAAGAATATAGCACAAAATTAGCGCCAGATATCACTGATAGCAGCTATCAGTGATAGTCATATTAGTAAATGACTAAAAAGCCCATGTTCAGCCCGTCATTCCATGCTTCTTCTTCTTCTGATTTTCTCAACTTGAAAGCTATCACTAATAGCAACTATCAGTGACAGCTATTAGTGGCTACCACTGATAGCTGCTATCAATGATAGCTTTAAATTTGAGAAATATTAATACAACCTTAAAATAGTAACACTTGAAATATTAGCTTTCAATTTGCTATCATTCAGTAGTGGCTATTATTGATACCCATCAATTAGAATGAAGCTTGAACTATTAACACTTAAGGCCATCGGTGGTTATTAATAGTAGACTTTTATAAGTAGTTATCAACTTTAAAAGGAAGCTATCAACTTTCAAAGATTAACATTTAAAGCTATAAGTGATAGGAGTCTATTAATGAGAGGTTTATAAGTGACTGATATCTACCTAAGTCATATCACTGATGACTCCTGGCTATCACCGATAGCTTTTAGTAGTGGCTATCAATGATAGACTTTCATCAAATGTAATCAACTTTTGTATCATTGATATCATCGATATAAGGATATCACCTAAGTTATATCATTGATATCACATATATCATGGTTATCGATGATAGTTTCTATCACTGATAACATGCTATTAGAGATAACTTTTGTCATTCATTTTTACCATCAAATAACATGCTATCGTTGATAGCTTCTATCACTGTTAACATGCTATTAATGATAACTTCTAAGCATGTTACTTACACTTTAGATTGAGATTCAACTTTATTAATTAATTTCACTAGGTTGGCTACCAATGATAGACTTCTATAAGTGGCTATTAACTGTGGAAGAAAATCATCAAAGATTAAGCTATCAATGATAGAAAATATTAGTGGTTATTTCTGATAAACTTTTATTAGTAACAATCAATTTTGAAATATTAACACACAAAGCTATTAATGGCTATTATTGAGAAACTTTTATTATGATTATCAATAATATACTTCTATCACTGATATCTACCTAAGTTTGATATCATCGATACATAAATATGACAGATATCTATCTAAGTTCTATCACTAATATCACTAATAATGGATACTACTGAAATATCTAGTGAATTCTATTCTAACATTTAAAAACATGAGTGATAGCCAATGAATTCTTCAATCAAGGATATAGTTCTTTGAGTGACTAAGGATATGTATATTAGTGGATATGATTGATAGATTTATATTATTATGAGGAAATTTGGAAGATGGAAGAAAAATAGGAAAAAGAAAAGTATATTAGTGGCTATCATTGATAGATTTATATTATTACGAGGTGAAGAGATGGAAGAAAAATAGTAAAACTAAAAGGAAAAAAAAAAATAAAGGACAGAAGAAAATATGAGAAGATTGGGGAGATGGAAGAAAAATTGGGAAAACAAAGTAAAAAAAAAAAAAGGAAGAAGAAAATATAAGGAGATTGGGGAGATGAAGAAAATTGGAAAAAGAAAAGAAAAAAGGAAGAAGAAAATATGAGAAGATTGGGGAGCTGGAAAAAAAATGGAAAAAAAAAAGAGAAGAAAATATAGGGAGAATGGGAGATGGAAGCAAAAGATAGAAAAAGAAGAGGAAAAAAAAAAAAAAGAGAAAGGCAGAAGAAAATATGAGAAGATTTGGTTGATGGAAGAAAAATTGGGGAAAAAAAAGAGAATAAAATATAAGGAGATTGGAGAGATGGAAGAAAAATTGGAAAAAGAAAAAAAAAAGATGGGAAGAAGAAAATGTGAGAAGATTGGGGACATGAAAGAAAAATTGGAAAAAAAAAAAAGGAAACAGTAGAAAATATGAAGAGATTGGGGAGATAGAAAAATATTAGAAAAAAGAAAAGAAAAGAAAAGAAAATTTGAAGAGATCAGGAAGATGAGAATAAAAGCTAGAAAATGAAAATGAAAAAAAAAAAGTTGTGCAAAACAAGAGAGGGCAAAATTGAAAATCACAAAAATTCAAAAATTGGCTAGTCAACATTTATCATATTTGCAAATATTTTAAAAATGTACTATATTTTTAGATTTTTTCCCTTATTTTATTATCTATTACAAATATCCTTATATTAAACTAAATAAAAGAGAGTTTATTAAAGGAAATAATTATCCAAATCACGACTAAAAGAAAGAATACTAAAACGAAAAACTTTACGTCAAAGAAACAAAGATGTCGACTACTAAAAGAATGCTGAAAATTAAGGAAAATAAAACAAATTAAGTGATTCCTTAATTGATAATTCTAATTATAACTTGGGTAAACTAAGATAAAATAATTTTCAAGGAACTACAGTTGTGTTTATTTATTTATTTATTATTATTATTATTATTATTTTATTTTTAGAAATGTTAGTTGTGTTTATTGTTGGCCACAAAATTTATTTTCATATAACTAACGTAGGTGAATGATAATATCTTTTTATTCATATTCAACGTTTGATATTTTTTAAAAGATAACTTCATAAATAAAATGGTCAACTTGATCATAATTCAACTGATGAACCATATTATCAAAGCCATATTATCAAAAGAAATGAAAAGTTCAAATTTCAATCTAATAACACACATAAAACTCAAAATAATAATAATAATATTTCTAATAACATTGCTGAAACAACTCTTCTACATTTATGGAGTAAGATGCTTAGAAGGATAAGCCTCTCTTCTTACCCATTAATGGAAAGGGGAAAAAAATTAGATAAAGAGTCTCTTTCTGGATATTAGATAATTGTGGAACAAGGGAAAAGAGAAATTGAACTTTATTTTATTCTTTAAAAGAAAATCTTGTCATATATAATTAAGGGCTAATTATATGATGGGTAGCACTCCTACAGATAATAATTAAGTGTATAATAATATTTTTAAAAAATTATAAATATAGCAAAATTTATTGGTGATAGATTCTATCATGATAGACTCTTATTATTGATATGATCTATCAGTAATAGACTCCGGTCTATCACTAATAGTTTCGAAAGTATAATCTGAATTTTGTTATTTCTGCAAATTCTTTTACATTGTGTTATATCTGCAAATACTTTGGACCTAATTTCTATATCTACAACAATTTGATTATAATCGCCAAAATAATCACTCGTGTATATTATCAAATTTCAATTTTTTATGTTTTTTGTTCAATCACTCATGGGATCTATATGTACTCACCCAATCAATTGGATCACCCTATAATTTAAAAAACAAATACAAGACATTATACAAAATTTTGAATGTTTTTTGTTAAATCACCGATTGACCCAAAAGCTCTCACTTGTGGGCTTGAAATATGTAGAAGATCAAACATGTAGAAATCAATATTAATCGGGAAGGAAATAACAATGTTGGAGTTTGGAACATAGAACCTCTCTGAACCACCTACTCTAATACTATGTTAAATCACTGATTGACCCAAAAGTTTAAGCTATAACAGGTGAAGAGTAAATTTAATATTATATCACTAAACACTTTTTTATTCACATATAGCAATTACATTACACCACTCTTCTAATTTTACGATTTCATGTTTAAGCTGTAAACAAATTATTACATAACATAATTATAAATAATTAATGATCATTTTATATTACAAAAACAAGAATGATGTACAATCTTATATTTCATAGCGCTTAGTCCGTTTTTAGTTAGGGTAATGATTCAAAATATTGAACCTGAATTGCAGGAGGTACCAACATAAGCAAGAGAATAATCCTCGAGCCATTTTGGAAGTTTGAAACTTCGATGTGCAAGATTTTGATGATACGAAACAACAATTCTCGTATATACCTGTTAAATAAGATAATCCCAAAATACAAAGTAGATGCAAAAGGAGAAAGTAAAAGGCAACATTTCTATCAAACTTTGTCCACTTTTTCCTCTTAAAGAGCCTTGGAGGAGATTTCATCATCATCTCCTTTAGCTCTTCTTTGGATGCTTCTTCCATTTTTTTTCTTACAGAACTCTTTGTTAATACTTGTGACTTCATCATCCTTGACATATTTTTGGCTTTGGTTCATTTTAGTTTTTATATTTTTAAAATACTCATTTTGATCCCTATACTTTTAATTTTGATTCATTATGGTCCATGTACTTTTAAAATGTTAATTTTGATCCTTGTACTTTCAACTTTTGTTCATTTTTGTCTTTAAATTTTAAAAAAATAATTATTTTGATCCTTTAAAAATGAAGTAAAAAAGATAATGAATGGAGCATAAACATTTTGGAAGTAGAGATCCTACTAGAAATTTGGCTTATGTTGATGGCCAAAAAAAATCAAGAAAGACATATTTTGATGGCCAAAAAACATCAAGAAAGCCAGTCCATCAAGATAGGTCGTTTTGTTGATGGCCAAAAAAGGTCAACACAAACCCTATCTTGATGGTCATGGACATCAAGATAGGTTATGTTGATGTTTTTCGTCCATCAAGTATCGGAGCTTGACCATCAAGAAAGGTCGTTTTCTTGATGGTCATGCCCATCAAGATAGGTTATGTTGATGTTTTTTGCCCATCAAGTATTGGAGCTTGACCATCAAGAAAGTTACTTTTGTTGATACTTTTTGAACATCAAAGTAGATTAATATTGATATTTTTTGTCCATCAAGTATTTGTAAATAACCATCAAGAAAACTCTTTTTATTGACGTTTTTTGGCTATCAAGATAAATGTAGTATGATGTGTTTTTATTAACGTTTTTTGGCCATCAAGAATCCACATTTCTTGACCTTTTTTTGCCATCAACTATAACAAGTTGAAGAAAAAAAAAGATTCGGGTCATTGTGACCCCCCACAAGTAACCTATAATCAACCCCAAAAAAATGTGCATACACCCCAAACAACTTAGATACAATTTTACACATATCATGCATGTCGTCAACTACACAACTCCAATTTTTCACTCACATTACTCCATCCGAATCATATAAAAAACAAAAGAAAAAAAAACAAGAATCCAATCTTTAAATGAAATACCTGGGTTCTAAATAAGAGGCAAAAGAAAGAGTTGGGATAAAAAAAAATAATGTAAAAAAAAAAATTGCAAAAGAAGGGAAAAAAAAAGAAAGGGTTGAAACTGAAAAAGAAAAAAAAAAGATTGCAAAAGAAGGAAAAAAAAAAAAAAGAAAGGGTTGAAACTGAAAAAGAAAAAAAATTGCAAAAGAAGGAAAAAAAAAAAAAAAGAAAGAAAGGGTTGAAACTCAAAGAAAAAAAAGATTGCAAAAGAAGAAAAAAAAGGAAAGAAAGGGTTGAAACTGAAAGAAGAAAAAAAAATGTTGCATAAAAGAAGGGAGAGCGAGAGCGAGAGCAAGCAAACGAGAGCGAGAGCGAGAGGGGGACCATGCCAGCAAGAGCGAGAGCGAGAGAGCGAGACCGACGGACGGAAAAGAGGCCTTTCAAGCGAAACAAGCGACACCAACGACACTCGAGCACACCCAAGAGATACCGACGATACTCGAGTGATCGGCGGCGAGACTTAGGGATGACGGCCGGACGAAACCCACGGGAGGTCTACTAGCAATGGCGAGACTTACTTATTACCCTCACATTCCATGCTTTCTTAATTAAATTCGAGTATTTAATAATAAAAAAAATACCTTAAACTTGGGACGTCGCATTTTTTTCTTTCCAAAAGAGGGATATCTAATTCGATTTGTGTAACGACCCAACCATTACTCAATGCATGTAAAATTCTAGAAAACATTATGCAACTTAGTAAAGAGAAGAAACAAAACTTTTCTGGGCAATTTCTATTAATAAACTTTAGGAAAACATCCATAAACATGAAATGAGAAATTTTGGTTCGGGGTACCCCTAAAGAAATTAATAAAATTCATGAAAGAAAAAGCCACATATCAAAAGTCTAAAAAAAAACCAACAATTTGACAAAACTCCATAAAACATAAAAATGCTAAGCGGAAGCTACTACGGGTCCCGTGATCCCATTAAGGATTCTTCTTGTCATTCGCCATCACGTTCTTTCCCTTACCTGAAAAAACATATAAGATAAAGGATGAGTAATTTATTACTCAGTAAGTGACCCCACTACCTGGAGTCGGGCTAAGCACCTATGTCCTTTAAGTGCATCAACATAAGGCATACATAACTAACATGCAAATATTGGGAATAATTTACACTCACCCTACAGTTGGTTATGGATGTTCACAAACCTCTAGAGCCCCGAAGGAAACTCTCACCAGAAAGGAACACAAACCTCTAATGTACTCGACAGAGCACAACCTCTGGTGAACCCGAAGGAACACAACCTCCTGTGAACCCGAAGGAACACACCTCTAGTGCACTCGAAGGAGCACAACTTCTAGTGAACCCGAAGGTACACATCCTCTAGTGATCCCGAAGGTACACAACCTCCGTAAACACCCAACCAATATAGGGGAGGTAACCCTACTCCTAGAGCGTAAACAGTCATAATCATACTCATTCCATTCCATGACTACATATATTAAAATACAGTTCTGTTCGTTACATGACATGGCATAGGGTCATACTTTAATAAGCACATACAACTTTAGTATATGGTAATCTCATGCAAGCATGCTATATCATAAAGGTCTTGGGAACTTCTACTTTTAAGCATGGAAATCTCATACAAGCATGCTATATCATACGGACTTTGATAATTTCTACCTTTAGGCATAGGGATCTCATACGAGCATGCTAAATCATAAAGGCTTTGATAATTTCCTACTTCATGGTATCTAAACGTGTGGCCCAAAGGCGGTTCAAGTAGTAAGATCACTTACCTGGTGATCGATCCATCAAATTACTATACGACTCCTCTTGTAAAAGTTAATTCCTGAATAAACCGGAAATAAAATTTCCGCCAATTTAAGTTAGTCTACAAGTTTAGTCTATCATGAGTAACCTAAAATAATTGTCCGAGAAAGTCCTTACCCAAACGCGATCCAACTCATAGCTTTCCTTGATTCTACGGACTAACAATTACCAAACACCTATGGGACATGCCAAACAAGGTTCGAAATTCACAAATCTCCATCCAAAACATAAGCAACTAAACCATTCGAGTTTGAGACACTCACTTAAGGTACTGTTCTGGCCGGACGAGAAAAGAACCGCTGCCGAGAGCCAAAAATCCGAGAGAAAAAGGTTCCCGAGCGAGAAGCGAGACTTGAGTGATAGCACGAGAGCCGAGACAGCGAAACCCAGCGAGAGAGCGAGAGTCTAAAGGCTGGCGGCGACACTGGGCGCGGGGCGCGTGAGACGAGCGGGAGAGCGAGAGAGTGAGAGCGCGAGAGGTAGCGAGAGAGCGACACCACGAGAGCGACAGTGCTCTTTAGGCGCGGGGACCGTGAGGCGCGGCAGAAAGTGAGAGCGGAAGAGCGAGACGGGTAGCGAGAGCTGAAGACTGATAGCGATACTCAATGCGACAACAACGTGAAACCAGCGACACTCTTCGCGTGAAGCAACCGGGAGTTCACGGAAACTAAAGGAGAGCGAGAGAGATAGAGAGAGAGGTGTCGCGGCTGAGGGAGGCTGGCGGCGGCGACAGGGAAAGGAAAGAGAGATCGAGAGATGCAGCGGAGAGAGAAAAAAAATGGTTATTTTCTTTTCTTTTTCTTTTTGACTACACAGAAAACGAGGTGAATCCCTCTCCCTCCTTAAACCCTAATTTTCCCAAATTTTCCTCTTTAATCAATTAAGGTAAAAATAAATCTACTATTCCACTCCCTCTACCAATATATTTATTTTTATTCTATTTGTCCTAAAATAGAATAGGAATAAATTATTCTTACCCAAAAATCTAACTTTTCCTTAACTCCACCTAATTTCTCTAACCACCATAAATACAAATTTTGAAACTTTCCTATTTAATTTAAGTAATCACAATAATGCATATGAATAATTAAAAATCCCTTTTTATGCAAAATAACTTAATTTAATTGATTAGGAGAAATTACCTCAAGGGTTTGGGTTGTTACAATTTGAATCCATTTATTTTATGCTTTCTTCTTCAAAATGAAAAGTTGAAAATATAGATCTTTCCAAATCTACCTAGATTTCATTTAAATTTGGGTATATATCAAATTTTATCTCAATCATCTAAATCTTAAGTTTTTATCCTCAAACCAAATTAAATTGAGGGTAAAATCTCAAACTTATCTAAAGTTAAAATTTGGCCATATTCCAAAATTTATTCCAAATTTAGAGTTTATCCTCAAAACCAATATGAGAGTTTTTATTTTCTTTTCTTTTTAGTTAATATTTCATTATCACTTAAATTTTAAAAATTATTTTTTTCTGTTTAATATTTTATGCACACTCTCTATAATTATAATATTCTAATTTTTTAGTTTACAAAAAAAAAAAAAATCTATGTCATATTATCTCAGCCCAACTGAGTGGGTAGTGGTACTCTAGACAATTTTTAAAGATAAAAAAATTGGAGATATTTTAAAATTATTAGATATAGAATAAAGTGTGAAAATATATTCACATTTTAGAGAGAGAATATAGTTATAAATATAGATTAAAATATATTTTACATAAGGGTCGGTGAATTTTAAAATATATCTTTGATATATAAAGTTAAATCAAATTTTAGTAAAATACAACATTTGTATTTTTGTTAAATGTGTGAGTTTTTAAAAATATCATTACATGATTGGTTTTGAGATGCTTTGTTTTCTTGATGGCTAATTAATGTTTATCTTCTCCCTTTTCTTGATAGGCAATGACCATCAAGAAAGAGTTTTCAAATTTATTATACTTATTGTCGATAATTTCATCTCCACCAATTATACTCATTGTTGAATTTAAAAATAAAAAAAAGCGCACACAAATGATAAATTAATTTTGTTCAGTCTTCAAATTTATTAACAAATATATAGTTTGGAATACTATACCCATTTATAACTATTCAATTTTTTATTTTTAGGATTTTAAAATTGGGTTTATGAACATTAAATCTACAATTTACTTGTCTTTCTAACCTTGTTGCTAGCAGTGTTTCTAGAAAAAAAAATTTAATTTCTAAAACATAATATCTATAAATGTGTTTTTTGGGTTTTTTCTTGATGGCCAATTAATGTCCATCTTCTTTCTTTTCTTCATGGGCAATGACCATTAATTTCTAAAACATAATATCTATAAATGTGTTTTTTGGGTTTTTTCTTGATGCCCAATTAATGTCCATCTTCTCCCTTTTCTTCATGGGCAATGACCATTAAGAAAGAGTTTTCTTGATGGTTTTTTATCATCAACGAATCCAAAAACTAGGAATTAATTATTTGGGTTTTTTCTTGATGGTCAATTAATGTCCATCTTCTTCTTCTTTTTGCTTTCTCGATGGTTTTTGCCCATCAACGAATCTAAAAACTTCTCCATTTTCTTGATGGGCAATGACCATCAAGAAAGAATTTTTTTTTTATGGTTTTTTACCATCAACGAATCCAAAAACTAGGAATTCATTATTTGGGCTTTTTCTTGATGGCCAATTAATGTCCATTTTCTCCTTTTTTTTATGGGCAATGACCATCAAAAAAGAGTTTTCCTGATGGTTTTTGCCCATCAATGAACCCAAAAACTTCTCCATTTTCTTGATGGGAAATGACCATCAAGAAAGAATTTTTTTTTTTTTTATGTTTTTTAACCATCAACGAATCCAAAAACTAGGAATTCATTATTTGGGCTTTTTCTTGATGGTCAATTAATGTCCATCTTCTCTTTTTTTTTATGGGCAATGACCATCAAGAAATAGTTTTCCTGATGGTTTTTGCCCATCAACGAATCCAAAAACTTCTCCATTTTCTTGATGGGCAATGACCATCAAGAAAGAATTTTTTTTATGGTTTTTGACCATCAAAGATTCCAAAAACCGGTAATTCATTATTTGAGCTTTTTCTTACGTACTTTTCAATCAAAAAAAATATTTTTCTTGATGTACATGCACATCAAGAAAAATATAAACCTTTCTTGATGTTTTAAGACCATCAAGAAATGTAAATTTAAATAAATAATAATTTTAAAACATCTAAATTATGGTTTTCTTGATGGTTTCTTTTCATGACCATCAAGAAAATAAAAAACCCGTCCATCAAGAAATGCCAAATTTGTAGTAGGGAGACGACTACTATCTATGTCTACACAAATATATAGATACAGATAAAATTTTTTTATATTTGTAAATATTTTGGTTCATTTTATTATATTTGAAAATAGTTTTAAAAATTTTGAATATTTAATTTTAAAATTTAATATTCAAATAAAAGTTTTATCATTTTTATTTTAAGATTTGAGACAACAGGAAATGAGAAATACATGACTACCAACCATCTCATTAATGTTTTTAATTTAGAAAAAAAAAAAAGAACGAAAAAAATAAAGCAAGAAACGAAATTTATCATTCACATTATTTCAATTTTCGTAAAGAAACAAAAGCAAATAATAAACAAAAACAATATTACAGAAGTTCTAAATTTTATAATCTTAAAATTTGTAAGGTAAAATTCTTACAAAATTAAAATTTTGAACGTAGGTGACATTGAGCTTAATTACTTTAGTAGACCTTTGATTATATATGCACTCTCTCATTTAAAGTGGGAAGTTTGATCCTCCATTTAAGTATTAATATTAACACAAACAATTAAGTGAATTTAATGTCAATCTCTTTTGAGTAGGGTGAGTATACTATAAGAACTAAGAAGAAAAATTGAATGGTAATTTAAAAGATGAATTTGATTTATGAGAATATCTTCAATGAGCAAAAAAAAAAAAAAAATTGGGCACAACACATACAACAACCAATAATAATGTGTCATGTGACAAAAATTGTTTTTATTTTATTTTTAACGAGTAAGAAAAAGGAAGCATGAAATTATGTGCAACTTAAGTTACACTAATCATTGCTCATCTCTATATTTTATTATGTTACGATCAATATTAGCTTGAATACTTCCACATAGGTACCAAAATTCCATTTATTTATTTTTCTCCTCTCTAGTGCTCAAGGCAATAAAAAGGAGATTCTCATATTCTTTGGCATGTGGTTTAATTTTGTTTTCTATTTTAGTGATATTTGGATTGCAACTATAGTTGTCAATGTGATAATTATTGATGTTATAGTTGTTCACATCTTATGGTGAATAAATATGTTTAGTGTAGTAGGTAAAATCACATATTTAAAATATAGATTTACGCAAGTCTTAGGTGCTCATGAGATATTTGATATCTATGTTTTTTTTTTTTTTTTTTTGGGACATTTGGATCTAAAGATAAGGAAAAGCTTTTACAATTCGTTGAGCATGATTATTCCTAAGTTTGCTCAAAGTTTTTGTTTGAAATGGATGAAGTTCCTTAGTTAGATTGCAACCAACCACTAAGTTGTAAGTTCATCAATTCTTTCACCACAATGCTTAATAATCAACTCAACCTCTTGAAGAAACATCCCATCACAATAAAAATCACCAATAATTTCTTTTTTCTCGACCCTTGTAACGTTAATTAAGTTCAAGACAGTTATGGATAAATATAGTCGTTCATTGAATAAAGTTTTGAAAAATAATAAAAGTAATAATTATAAAAAATAGTTTATAGGTCCCTACTATTCGGTCGACAATCAACTGATGGATGCATGTGTCACTTTTAGCTCGAATTCTGACTTAGAGACGTTTAATCATAATTCAGTGCACGATAGCTTTTCACCATTGGTTTTTTAACCAAGTGTGACAACCAATTGTGTGAATTTAGGTAGAACTACAACTGTGACGTTGTCATCAGTAAAGTAAATACTACTAAAATTTTAGTCTTTGTTGACTGCCAAAAAATGTTTAGAAAAAATGACCTAGGTTGATGGTAAAAAACGTCAAGAAAACCCTTGTCAAGAAAACCTACACGTCAACAAAAATGGTTTTGTTGACATTTTTTGTTCAACAATTGAAAAATTGGGAGTTCTTTTGACATAAACTTATATATTTTTGTTGTGTTTTATTGATATTTTTGTGTGTCAACTTAAATATAAATATTTAATGTCATTTTATAACTGTAAATATATGTATTTTAAAATGAATAATAATTGAATTTAAGCTGTAAGTGAAAGTTTTATTGACATTTTTTTTAGATAGGCGTCAACTTAACAAAAAAAAGTTGTATATCAACAAAAGTCAAAATTGTAGTAGTGAGAGACTAAAATAAATGAAAACAAGAAATACAAAGACCAAAATAGTACGTATCAACATTATTTGTTAGGGGACAAATAATTACAAGTTAAAAAAATTAATTTATCGTCCCAAAGTCTTTAACCATTTTGTAGAACATTTGTGAAATGCCACACACCAACACACCAACCTTACTAATTTCCTGCTAAAAGTGGTTGGGCAGCCTCCATTATCTATTACCAAAATTTTCCTTTTAGTTCGTGTAATATCAGTTGATGTGTACCTTTGTTCTCATGAAACTGTACTCAAATAGGTTTGTCTATAATTAATTATCAAAGTTAATCGTTACAGTAATTACAATAAACACTGTATAATAATGTTCAAAACCAAAAGTATGTCAAATGGTATTATAAGGCAAATAAATGGAAATAATTGAGAGAAAAAAAAAAGACCAAAATCAAACCTAACTCATTCAAATTGAGGTAACAAAATGGCTCAACAAAATTTTATTTTATTTATAATAATGTTAGGTATATCTCATCTTAGTTGAAACAAAATGATTTATTAAATTGGTTAATGGTTTGTTCCAAACTATTGGGTACGTAGTTTACTATTAAGAAGCAGTATAGGTGATAAATCTTATTGTAGAGTGCATTAACCTATATTTATCTTTATAAGATGAATAATTGATAACGATACATAACTGAAAAGAGGGTTACATAAAACCATACATTATAATAAGATCGTACATTCATATATAATATGTGGATTACACCATTATCTTAGCAACAAAATATATTTTCATATGAGAGAAAATATTAATTATCATTATTCCCAATCAATCATAGGCTTAAGAAAGGTGGGTTTTGATTTGTTTAAAGCAGCCAACTTTTGCTTTTCAGAAGGTACTTTCACATTGGTGGCTAGTCCAATGACTTGAAGGAACTTAATGACATACCAACCAAAATCAATCTGCCACCATTCATGCCCATGCCTTGCTGAATACTCGAAGGCGTGGTGGTTATTGTGCCATCCTTCTCCAAAGGTTAATAAAGCTACCATCCTACAAAATAAAGAAATAATCAAATTGTATCTAAACTTTGTCACAACCTTCATCTTTAGTCGTTTTTATTTAAGGGTCGTCGGTTTAGAATAGTTTGGAAAGAATATCTTTTAAGTAATAAATTTGATTTTTCTATAAGCAAGTAGGTTTGAAAAAATTAATAATTTAAACTAGATTTGGTTTGATTTATTGAATGTTTTATATGATCAAATTACAAGTGTTCTTTTATTAATCAATAAAAAAAAAAAAAAAATTGGTTAATTTAAGAACCTTTGTTTAAAAAAATATCCAAAAGATAAATTATCCAAAAATAAACTTTAAAGTGATTATTTGAAAATCCTCAAAATATGTGGTAAGAAATAAAAACATACTTTATAACCAATAGAATAATCAAATTTAAATTTAGTGTAACAAATTTGTAATCTAAAATCATTTGGAAAAGATGTAAGATATAATAACATTTTTATGAAAAAAATACCTTTTTTTTAGAAGGATTTAAATTAGAAGGTATTTGAACATATTTTAATCTCTAAATTTTACATAAACATCGTTTCTTTAATTGTTATTAATATTTAAAAATTTTACTCCGTACTTCAAAACAAATTATTGGTGGCTAAAACCCATTTTTCACTAGCAAAGGGTAGGAGAAATAATAATAAATAAAAAATAAATAAATAATCTCTTACCAATTGTTCTTAGATAAATCACCAGTGTTCCATGGTTGCTTTCCCCAAATATGACATACTGAATTTACCAAAGATGTGATATGCAAGGCGAGTACGAACCTCACGCACTATCAATAGTTTAATAAACATAAAACACTTTCGTAAGTAGAATATTTCAATGAAAATAATTAATAAAAATAGGATTAATTAGTACTTCATAGTCACACTTGAGAATAAATCTAGAATTACTTCTTTAAAAAAAGTAATAAATAAATAAATCTAGAATAACTAGAGGGTAGAAATATTACTAAAGGAAAAAAAAAAAAAAAAAAAAAGAAGCAACCACTGGAAACACACTTCAATTGGTGTTTATTTCTAATTTATACTAATCAATATCTTGTTTAATTAATAATTATAATCATAATCAAACAATGTATGAGATTTCGTTCTAAAACTATTTAGTTTTAAGTTTTTTATTTTTTAAAATCAAGCTCATAAACATTGTTATTTATTTATTATTTTTTTATTCACTCTCTACTAATATTTTAAAAAATGGATCCAAATTTTAAAAATTAAGAAAAGTTTTTTTTTTTTTTTTACTAAAAGTTATAATGATTCTTTTGAAAATCATGATAACAAAATTTGGAGGACACAAACATAAAATGCACACAAAAATAAATTGAAATCATTATCAAACCATGCCTATATTTTGTATTCTTTTTTTAAATTCCCAGATCTCCTCAGCAAAAAAAAAAAAAAAAAAAAAAAAAAAAAAAAAAAAAAAAAAAAAAAAAAAAATTGAAAATAGGACTCTATAAACATACAATTTAAATTTCTATCTAAACATAAATAATCTTTTTTATAAAAACAAATCCTAATTTTTCAGGAACCTATCCGATTCAAATAATGTATGAACGTATTAGATAAATTACTAAATATTTTTAAAACTTCAACAACTAAATTACAAAAATTTCAAAGTTGAAAGCTAAACTTATAACTTAATCTCGTAGATAATATAAATCAACAATTAATTGTCAAATAAAATAAAATTGAGAAAACAACAATTACCTGTATCAAAGTCAATATAAAGCAATAAATGCATGAATTTTTGTTTAATAACCTTCAATTTGCAAATGTGTAGATGGCGTTGCATAAATATGGAATATTAACTAATTAATTTTTAGGAATAATATACTTAGGAATATTTATGCATACATTCACACTGACATATACATGGATAAGGTGAATTCACAACTTAATAATTTAAAAAGGAAAAGAAATGGGAATAATAATTTAATTTTACCATTCCCCAAATGATGAAAGGAACTCCTCCGATAGCAAACAGCAACACTGAAAGAGCAAGTGGATGAATCCAATATGTTTTATGTATAAACCTATAGAACCTTTGTTTCTCCAAATCTGTGACATTGTCTGGATACCCATGCTTCATGTAAAACATAAAGGTGTTTCTTTCCACCTTTTGAAAATTATTAAAATAGTTTGGACAAACTTTTCTCGTCAAGTTATACGAATCGAAAAACCACATCATTTGACTAAACCAGAATCCGTATATAGGACTATGTGGGTCTCGTTCTGAATCAACAAATCGATGATGACATCTGTGTGTGCTCACCCAATCGATTGGATCGCCCTAAAATTTAAAAACCAACAAAATGTTATCAAAACACACTATTTAAAAAATATACTCTAAGGTTTGTCACTTAGTTTTATCTTTTTAATGACATGAACCCAATTACACTACACTACTCTTGTTTTATGATTTGATGTTTGAGTAGTGTGTGTATGCAAATTATTACATAACATACTTATAAATGATGATAATTTTTTATATCACAAAAACAAGAATAATGTACAATCTTATTCATAGCCTAGTTCATTTTTAGTTAAGTAAGGGATTCAAAATATTGAACCTGAATCGCATGAGCTGCAATATATGCAAGAGAATACTCGAGCCATTTTGGAAGTTTAAAGCTTCGATGTGCAAGATTTCTATGATACGAAACAGTAATTCCGAAACCTGTTAGATTAGCTAATCCCAAAGCAAGCAAGAAACAAGTCCAACTAAAATAGAAGGGTGCCAAAATACAAAGTAGATGCAAAAGGAGAAAGTAAAAGGCAACATTTCTATCAAACTTTGTCCACTTTTTCCTCTTAAAGAGCCTTGGAGGAGATTTCATCACCATCTCCTTTGGCTCTTCTTTGGATGCTTCTTCCATTAGAACTCTTTGCTAATACTTGTGACTTCATCTATGGCATATTTGAATTTATATATATACTTGTGAAATAGACCATTTACAAGTTAAAAAAATTAATTTATGGTCCCAATATCTTTAACCATTTTCAGTATAACATTTATGAACTGGCATACACCAGCACAGTACCCTATTTATATCCTGCTAAAAGTAGTTGGACAGCATCCATTATTTATTATCTTATTTTTCTTTTTAGTTCATCAATTACGAAGTGATACAGTCGATTTTTTAAATGATAATTAGTATTTTATACAATGAATTATGTTAAAGTACACTACATATGGTTACCAAAATTCATTTCATGTCTAACAACATAAATTTTACTCCATGCCGTTATGTATTAATTTAGTTTATACAATTTAAACTTTGGTTCATTTTAATTCTCTCTACTTCTATAATTTCTATTTGGGTCTCTGTATTTTTTTTTTCATGGACCATTTTTGTCTTTTATTTGCAAAATATTAATATAAAATCACATGAAAAATGATAAAAATGAGATACAATGGATGCTTTATTTTATGGATTAAATTATAAATTTAATGTCCAAACTGTTACATTTGTGTATATTTGGTTCTTTGAACTTTCAATAAATGTCTATATGGTTATCAATTTTAAAAGGTCATTTGGTTTAAGATTTTGTAGATGCCTAGAAATAGGATGTTTGGAAATCAAAGATAATTGTGTTTGGTTGTACATGGAAAATATTATAGGAATTTTATGAACAAAAATTGTGTTTGTATTTAATTTATGATATTAAATATAATAATCCTCTATAAATTTAATAGATTAATTAATTAAACAATAAATAACATTCCATGATAAGAATTAACTAATTAATAATCAATAATAATTTTAATTATATATATATGAAAATTAAGTAATTTATCATTAAAATTAACCTTAATTAATGTCATATTAATTATAATCTAATACTTAATCATTTTTAATTAATTAAGTTCAACATTAATACTTAATCATTTTTAATTAATTAAGTTCAACATTAATAATTTTAATTTTAATTAAATGATAAAGCAAGGTTAAAAAACATTTTTGGTCCCTATGCTTTTCATGAAAGTAACAATTTAATCCTTGTACTTTGATTTGTCACGATTTAGTCCCTATACTTTTAATTTGGTAACAATTTAGTCCCTGAACTTTAATATGGAACAATTTGGTTCTTGTACTTTCAAATTTGTGACAATTTAGTCCCTAATGTAAACAAATTCATCAAAATTAGATGCCAATTTTTATTATTTTATGTTGTAAACTTTGTATTATATAAAAATATTGAGTCTCTAATTTGAATATTGATTTATTTATGCAAAAAAATTTCATTGAATCTTAATACTAATTTCTACAATAAGAACCAAATCATTAAAAAAAATTTAAGTACAAGGACTAATTATTACATAGTAAAGTTTAGAGATTAAATTGTTACAAAATTGAAAATATATTGACTAAATCATTACAAACTAAAGTTCATGGACTAAATTATTATTTTTATGAAAGTTTAGGGACTAAAAATAACTTTTTAAACCAAAATATATGTTAATAAACAATATATTATATTACAAAAAGTAAAATGAGATAAAAATATGATATGGTAATAAAGGTTTTTTTTTAATATCATATGTTAATAATGAATAAGTGATAAAATTAATCGCAATAAATAATTAATCAAGTATAAATAATCAATAATGATCATGTATATCAAATTAAAATTAAGGGATCTTTTCAAATATAGCAAAAGGATCCAAAATATTTACAAACATAGAAAAAAATTGTAATATTTTGCTATTAGTTATAAATATTTTCAGCAATTTTGCCATTTAAAATAATTTCTTTAAAATTAATTTCAATAAATAATTGTTTGATTAGAAAAAATAATTTCTAATCAATAATGAAAAATATTTACTAACTAAATTTAAATAATCCTAGCGTACTATTTAAATATATTGAAGATATTAATAGCAAATTAATTAATAATTTATATTAAGAAATAATTGCATTTTAATAAATTTTTATGTTAAAAAAATTAAGTAAATATTTTAATAGATTATTATTTATTTATTAAATCAAATATTTATATTATTTTTTAAAATTAATATTAATTAATTAATCAAATATTTTTAAAATAAAATTATATATAAAATAAAAATACGAGGAAGAAGGAGAAAAGAGAAAACCACAGTTCTGGAAAGGAAAAAAATCCTTATCTGTGGAAAAAGAGGGATAAAGTATTAAAAACTGTGAAACAAATATAATTTTGGATGTCTGTATCAATTCTCATATAGAAAACCCTCCGACCAAACAACCTCTAAAAAGTATGTAATAAGTTTGTTGAATTCTGTATTTTGCGTATTTTAGATCCACGAACCTATTGAAGACATGTATTTGGTTATTTATATATCTATTTAATATAACGAGTAGGAAAAAAATTGAACCTCCTTCTTCAATCTTAAAGGAGGTAGTATGTGTCAATTATTAACTAAAATATAAAATTTTTTGATTAAAAAATTCAATTTCTTTTGTCTATCGGTTAATTAAAAAAAGTTCAGATATGTTATAGCCATCATTGAGTGAATAGACATAAATTCTTCTTTTTTTTCTTTTTTTTTTTTTTGGATAAACATATATTAGAAAAGAAAAAAAAAAAACTGTTATTATTTTAAAATTTATGTGGGGACGAACCACCATGACACTGCCGGCCACTCTTTATATATGTATATGTATGTATGTAGTGTAATACGTATCATACAAAAATTTTAAATTCAATTAAGAAAAAAAAAATACATGCCAATTATGAATTCATCTTTCAAACCACTAAGTAGTAAGCTAAATTAACTTATTTATAAAAAACACTCACACGAACATTTTCGAAAAGTGTATAATGAAATATGAAAGCAATCCTATCCAATTTTATGATGATGAAATGTTGGCCACTCAAATCTTCTTTATTTTGTATATAATTATTGTAATATTAAAATTTCATTAATTTATCGATATTGTCATTTTATTTATCCATAAGTTGAACATCGACATGAGAGTCAATTAAATTTTCATTATTGATAAAATGTAAAAAGATATAGCAACAAAATGTATCCTAACTTAAATATAATATTATAACAAAAGATTTTAACTCATTTAAGGAGTGAAAAAAATGTTTTTTTTATTATTAATTTAGATATAATCTTTAATTTTATTGTTTTTAAAATTTTTCTAAAAAAATCTATGGACATTGACATTTTATATAATTTTATTGACATTTTAAAAATTGAGACCTGAACATTTTTTGTGACATCGACATTTAAAACATGGATAATAAGTTAATAACAAGAGTTGTTTTCAAATATAAGAAAATGAACCAAAATATTTACAATTATAGCAAAATTTTATTGTCGATAGATTACTATATATGTTTATCTATGTCATGATATACACAGATAGTAGTCTATTGCAGTTCATCACAGTCTATTACAGATAGACTATGGTATTTTGCGATTATTTAAAAATATTTTAAGCAGTTTTATCATTTAAAATAACTTCTATAATAATAATCATATTGGCTGAATTTAAAAATCTATTTTAATTAAATTCAATGCATTGGATAATTATTTTAAATAAAAATTTAATAAATTACTCAATTTTTGTTTCTCTCTCCATTATTTATTTTTTTTTTAAAAAAAAGACTATATATATATGGGTGTGATTTAAACTTTCTCCACGATTAAATTCCATCGATTTTTTTTACTAATACGAGCAGCTGAATTATATAGACTTGTACCATTAATTTTAAAGTCTAATGATTGATTTTCCACTTCACACATCTTTTAAAAGAAATTAAGTTAAGTTTTGAAAAAGAGACTAAGTTAAGTTTTGAAAAAAAAAAAAAAAGTGATTTCTAAAGTATGTTCTTATCTTTAGAACTTGAATAAGAACTTAAATGTTTCTTAATACATGTGAGAATCCCTTATATGAAATTTAAGAGATCAAACATAATTTTCTTCAGAAAATAGAAAATTAGAAACAAAATTGTTACTAAATCAGGTCTTAATTTTTTAGTTTTTCTATTTTTCAATATAACGACAATTGTGTTTCTTTTCTCACAATTTTGGTAGATTTCTTCGCATGGTTATATCCACATTTGAGTTCTATGCCTTATTTTGAAAACAATATTTAGTTTTTAATAACTATTATTTTTAAAAAGTAGTTAACAAGTGTAAGAAATTTGAAACAACTCATGGAAATGATCTATAAAAAACAAGGAATCGAAATGGCCTAATTAATTTTTAAAAACAAAATGATCTATAGAAATACAAGGAATCAAAATATGGGTTCAAAGATTTTTTGGTATAAAATTTTATCCATTTTGTTCTTTTTATTATTTCTTTTCCTTTTCCATTTTGAGTTTAAACAATACGGGATGAGTAGTGAATCATCAATAACCTTTAGAATTATAACGGGTATCTTATATACGGAATTATGTTCCAATTGTCATTATTTATTGTTGTTACTACATATTTGTGTGTGTTCCCCTATTAAAAAAAACATATTTAATAATAAAAAAAAAAAAAGAAAGAAAATTAGTGTATGGAGAAAAAGGTTCATGAATACATGTTTAGGATGGGAATGGAAATGGTCTAGGGGAAGAGAAGAAAAGAACTTCACAAACGGAACTTTTAAATAATTAAAAGAGTTTGTTGGACCAAATTTAAAGATGATAAAGTAATAGGCGGCTTATAAAAAAAAAAAGTGGGGCAAGGCTTATTGAAAAATGGAGATTTTTTGAAAAAATATGTTACAATTACCCTCTCAACTTCTTATTTAATTATGGATTATGAGATTGGTTATAATTATAGTTATGAATTTTTAATTTAGTCAATTACTTTTCTACTGATTTGTTACAATTAACTCGTGTAGTTTGTTAAAATTAGATCATAATTCGATGTATACAAAGATATCTCAGACTTGACTAGCTTGATACTTTAGTCTATTCCAATCTCATAATTACTATAATTTTAAAGAAGTTTTGAGTCGTGTAAGCCCATATCTTTTACACTTTCCATATTTTGGTCTAGATACATGTCAATTACTCTATCATTGTCAATGTCATTGTTTCTTCAATTTAATCTCACATTCTCCCTTCTTTTTCCTTCAAAATCTAATCTCACTTCAATGTTAGAATTGTTTTTGGTACATACCAACATTTGATGGAAATATTGATGTGATTGGTATTTTTAGAAAAATTATAAAATAAAGAATTTTAAAATTAATTTTTTATCCTTATTAAACAAATTAATATGTTTATTATTTATAATGTATTCATTAGTATATTTTATTTTTATTATTTTACATTTTATGTAGATTTTTTTATAGTATAATAAAAATGTTGATCCTCCCTTCACGTTAATGTTAAACATGTGGAAATAATGTAGAAATTAATAGCAATAAAAATGTAGATATGACGGCATAAATTTAACACCACTGCAAATACTAGATATTGATACACTCAATTTTAGATTTTTAGCAAAATATTAGAAGTGCAGTTGTCCCACATCAGAAAGGTTTCTTATCTTGGGCTCTAAGTATTATAAAAGGAGCACGTGACTTTGGTTTCAAATTGTTCCAATTATAAAAAAATTTAAGCTTTGAGTGTGTTTATTCTCTAGTTTGAGAGTGAGATTAAATTAGGGTGTGAGTAGTGTAAAAGATTTGAGAGAATGTTCTTATAATTGGGTAGAGAGAGAATTATTCTGTGTGGTTGTTATAATTTTTCACATAATAAAATTTGTTCTCCTCCGTAGTTTTTTCTCTAGTTTGAAGTTTTTCTATGTTAATTCTTGTATTACTAGTTTTATTGTTTTTTCTTTTAATTTTTCTAAAATTTTTCTACTTATTCATTTGATAATAGTGGGAGGATTATGTCTATCTCAAGCACCTCTCTTAGTATGGTAATGGGTAGAGATGGCACAACTCCATGAAATTTAAGATAAGTTGGATATGGGCATACTGATGGGAGTTATTATTCTTTTGTGTTTAGGGGTAGCCACATTAATGAGATCTGATACCTAAATCAATATATGTTCATATTGCTTTTAGTTTGAATTTGTCGTAAAATTGAGGAGTAAAATGACGAAAAAATAAAAATACAAAAATTGAGAAATTATAATAATAAAATAATATCAAAGTAATTAAAATAACCAAATTAAATAAAGTAAACTTAAAATAAAGAAAGTGGGATTTTATGGAAAATGAAATTTCTCAAACAAATTTCACCAATCTTTTCTCTTTTTTTCTCTCTAATGTGTGTATTACAATATTCACCAAAAGCCTGTATTTATAGGCAATTTGGCAAGTAGGTGGTGGAGCTTCATGGCCACTAAAGATATGTATTTAAGAGACACATGGCCTTTAGCCACTAAGCTTGGCTACATAATAGACATCTATTTACAAATATAATAGCTCTTAGATGTCCTTTATATATTATATGAAATATACCTCGTTAAAACCTTACTAGGAAAAATCTAATGGGAAAAAAAATCCTAGTAAAGGAAAAAGTGTAACGACCCGACTTACAGTATCTAATCGGACCATTACTCAATGCATGCAAAATTCAAGAAAGACCCTATGCTAAATAGTAGAGAAGAGACAATGCTTTTCATGGAAATTTCTATGGATATAAATTCAAGAAAACATGCACAAACATATAAAAAGAATTTTGGTTCAGGGTACCCCTAATAAAATCAACAAAATTCATGAAAAGAAAATCCACATATCGAATAAAAAAAATGAGTCGCAAAACAAACATTGGATAATTAGACAAAAAACTCAGAAAAACATGAAATGCTAAGTGGAAGCTACTACGGGTCCCGTGATGCCATCAAGGATTCTTCTTGTTATTCGCCAGCACGTTTTTTCCCTTACCTGAAAAACATATAAGATAAAAGGATGAGTAATTATATTACTCAGTAAGTGACCCCACTACCTGGAGTCGGGCTAGGCACCTAAGTCTTTTAAGTGCATTAAACATAAGACATACACATCTAACATACTTTCATAGAGAAATGGTTACACTCACCCTACAGTTGGTTATGGATGTCCACAGACCTCTATGTACTCGAAGGAGCACAACCTCTAGTGAACCCGAAGGAACACAACCTCTAGTGCACCCGAAGGTACACATCCTCTAGTGATCCCGAAGGAACACAACCTCCTGTGGACACCCAACCAATATAGGGGAGGCAACTCTACTCATGGAACATACATAATCAAATTCATACTTATTCCATTCTATGGATTCATACATTAAAATACTACACTGTTCATAACATAACATGGCATAGGCTTATGCATTAATAGGCACATACAACTTTTAGACATGGGAATCTCATACATGCATGCTATATCATAAGGGCTTTGGTAATTCCCTACTTCATGGCAACTAAACGTATGGCCCGAAGGTGGTTCAGGTAGTAAGATCACTTACCTGATGATCGATCCATAAAATAACCACACTGCCCCTCTTGTAGCAACTCCTGAATAAACTGGGAATAAAACTTCCCCCAACTTAAGTTAGTCTACAAGTCTAGTCTATCATAAGCAACCTAAGAATTTGTTCGAGAGTGTCCTTACCCGAACGTGATCCTACTCGTAGCTTCCTCCGATCCTACGAACTAAAACAATCGCCGATCACCTATTAAGATGTGCCAAATAAATTCGAAATTCTCAAATCTCCACCCAAAAATATAAGCAATTAATCCATTCGAGTTTGAGATACTCACTTAAGGGTACTGTTCTGGTCGGACAGGAAAGGGACCGCTACCAAGAGCCAAAAATCCGAGTGAGAGCGAAACCCGAGCGAGAAGCGAGATTTGAGCGAGAGCGCGAAAGCCGAGAGAGTGAAACCCAGCGATACCACGTGAGCCCGACGACTTGCGGCGATACTGGGCGCGGGGCGCGTGAGACGAGCGAGAGGGCGAGAGAGCGGGAGGCAGCGAGAGAGCGATACCACGAGAGCGTTAGATTGGCGGGGGAGACCGTGAGGCGAGGGGGAGAAAGTGAGAGCTGGAGAGCGAGACAGGCAGCGAGAGCCGAGATGCCGACAGCGACACTCAAGGCGAGAATCCAGCGACACCCGACGGCTACCTTCGGGAACTGCCGGCGATGGAGGGAGAGAGAGATGGCGGAGGCAGAGGGAGTCTGGGAGAGGCGGCAGCGGCGGGAGACGGGGAGGCAAAGAGGAGAGATGCGGCGGAGAGAGAGAGAGAGAGGTAATTTTTTTCCTTTTCTTTTTGACTGCACGGAAAACGAGGAGTGAGTTTAAGCTAAACCCTAATCCCTCTCCCTCCTTAAACCATAATTTTTCCAATTTTCCCTTTTTGTTCCTTTAACCAATTAAGGTAAAATATCCTTTATCCCACTCCAATTCTACCAAAAATATTTATTTTATTCTATTTGCCCCAAAATAGAATAAGAATAAAATTATCCTTTACCAAAAACCCAACATTTTCCTTAACTCCACCTAAGATTCTCTAACCACCATAAATACAAATTTTGAAACTTTCCTACTTAAACTAAGTAAATACATAAATGCAAATGAATAATTAAACTCTTTTTTTATGCATACTGACTTAGTTTAATTTATTAGGGGAAATTACCTCAAGGATTTGGGGTCGTTACAAAAAGAGTACAATATTTCATATAGTCTAATGCTTTTAAAAGAATACAATATATTTGCTCCCCTCGTAGGAAATAAGTCTGCCAAGTTATCCTTCGAACAAATTTGTTGTACAGTGAAGTCGCTATATATTCTCCTTTGATTTGAGCTATATATGTTGTGTTGTTTTCGTATAATATTTTTGGAGTATTTTTACTAGAAGACAAGTCACATGTTGCACGAATGTGTTGAATCATTGATCTTAGCCATACACATTCTCTACTAGCTTCATGGATTGCAAGAATTTCAGCATGATTTGAGGAAGTAGCTGTTATGGTCTGTTTCACTGATCGCCAAGATATAGTAGTTCCTCCACAAGTGAACAGATAATCTGTTTGAGATCTAGCTTTGTGGGGATCAAATAAATATCCAGAATCTGCATAACCAACTAAGTCAAAATTTGATTTATTTGAATAAAACAAACCCATATTGATCGTTCCTCGGAGATAACGAAGTATATGCTTAATTCCATTCTAATGTCTTTTTGTTGAAGGAGAACTGTATCTAGCTAATAAATTTATTGAAAATGCAATATTTGGTCTTGTATTATTAGCAACATACATAAGTGCACCAATTGCACTAGGATTTGGTACTTCAAGACCAAGAAGTTCTTCATTATTATCTTGGGGTAGAAATATATCTTTCTTCACATCTAGTGAACGAATTTCCATTGGAATGTTTAATGAATGTGCTTTGTCCATATAGAATCTTTTAAAAAAAATTTCCTGTATAGGTTGACTGATGAACAAATATCTCATATGCTAAAGGCTCAATTTGCAATCCAAGGTAAAATTTTGTTTTTCTGAGATCTTTCATCTCAAATTCTTTCTTAAGATATTCTATTGCCTTTGAAAGCTCTTCAGGAGTTCCAATTATATTTAGATCATCAACATATACAGATATAATAGCAAATCCTGATTGTGATTTTTTTATAAAAACACATGGACATATTGGATTATTTTAATATCCTTCTTTCGACAAATATCCACTTAGGTGATTATACAACATTCGTCCTGATTGTTTTAATCCATATAGTGATATCTGTAACTTTATTGAATATAGTTCTCAAGAACTTCATTTATGTATTTCAGGTATCTTAAATTCTTTTGGGATTCTCATATAAATGTCATTATCAAGAGATCCATATAAATATGCTGTGACAATATCCATAAGATGTATGAATACACAGTCAGACCAATTAATTATCTTAATGTAATTGAGAACTCTTTGTGAAAAACATTGTGCAACTAGTCTTGCTTTATATCTTGTGCTCTCATTATTTTCATTTCTTTTTCTCACAAATACCCATTTGTATCCCACAAGTTTGACATCTTTTGGTGTCCGGACTACTAGTCCAAAAACTTGAAGTTTTGAAAGTGAGTTTAATTCTGCCTCGATTGCTTCTTTCCACCAAAGCCAATCTTTTCTATGACATTCTTCAACAGATTTTGGTTCAGGATCCTCCTTTTCAGATATATATCAATTACAACATTATATGCAAAAATGTTATCAATAATTACATGAGTCCGGTTCCATCTTTTTCCTGTCATGACACAATTTATTGAAATTTCATTATTATCTTTAGGTATTTCACATTCTTCACTAATTGGATTATCAGTCATGTCCAGGGTTTCTTCATGGATATTTACATCCTCAACCAAGTATTTTTTACTATCGTTTATTTTTCTTTTTCGAGGATTTTTATCTTTGGAACCCACTAGTCTACAACGCTTCTGGCGTGTTCTAGATTCATTAGTGACAACTTGCTCTGTTGAGATATCAATTTTCGACGGAACATTTGCAACGAGTATATGTGATTTAGTTACTTTCTTTGCATCTATAAATGCACCTGGTAATTGATTTGTTATATTTTGCAAATGAATTATTTTCTGAACTTCAAGTTCACATTGATTTGTACGGGGATCTAAATGAGACAATGATGATGCATTCAATGCAATTTTCTTTTCCAACTTCTTAATTCCTTTCCCTAATACACTACAAGAAAATTCAACTATGCCGACGGAAGTCATGCCGACGCTATAAAAAGTCGTCGATAAAACATGGCTATACCGACAATACAAAGTACTGCCGGCAATAATCCTCTCTACCGACAGTGAAAATTTAGGCGTCGGCATAGAGGGTCATATGCCGACGCTATTATATTCATTCATCGGCAGAAAGGGGTATTGCCGACCCCACTTTTTTAATCTGTTGGTAGATGGGGGTTTCGACTGACGGTTGATTATTATTATCAGTAAAAAGAGGCTTTTGCTGACGAAAACTAAGACTACGCCCAAAAAATCTATGCCTTTACCAACGATATATTGCATGCCATCGGCATAGGGTGACCTTTGTCAACGCCTTACTTATGGCATCGACAATTCTAAAAATAAAAAACCCTAGTTTTCTTTTTCTTCTCCTTCCTTCGACTGCGCAGCGAAAAAATTAGAATCCCTCCCTTCCTTCGGCTGTCGACACTCTGGCCGCTCTCTTTCGTTCCCCATTGCCGGTTTTCATCTCGTCGATCTCGTCGCTTTCTTGCTCTCTTCGCGAAGAGACCGATCGGTCTCTGTATCTCTTCGCTCTCCCCAAATTACGGATCCGTGGGTTTTGGCCAAGCTTGGACAAATTTGATTTACTTGAGGTAAGATCTCTCTAAATTTTGGTTGCCTATGGCGAAATTCAAATTGTGCATTATTTGGATGAATTTGTTGATTTTGTTTTGGAAGTTTAGAGAAGTAGGTTGATTATGGTTGTGGTATTTGGACGAATTTGTTGATTATTTGTTAAATTATGGTTGTGGTATTTGTTAAATTTAAAAGTCATTGAATAGAGTTTAATTTTCAAAATAATATTATAGTCAAACAAGCGATTTAAAGAAGATTATAAAACAAAATTTAATGTCTTTCGTACTCCTTATGCAACAATAATGTAGGTGTTTAGATATTCCTCATAATTTTGGTATAATTTTGGTGAAATTGAGAAGCAAAATGTCGAAAAATGGGAGCACGAAAATTGAAAAATTATAATAATAAAATAATATCAAAGTAATTAAAATAACAAAATTAAATAAAATAAATTTAAAATAAAGAAATTGAGATTTTATGGAAAATGAAATTTATCAAACAAATTTGACCAATATAATATTTATAATAGAATCAACATTATATTGGCAATAATATAACAATTTTTATTCTTCAAAAAATCTTTGTCCGATTAACTAATTTTAATGGTTGTTTTTAGTGTTTTTGATAAATATAATTATCTATTAATAACTTTATTTGTATTTTTAGCCTTTTCATGAATAAGTAATACGGGTAAAGTACACGTCTAGTTCCTAAACGTTTTTATTTGGTTTGGTGAGATTTCGGTTCCATTTAAAATATGATAAATCGATTTTGAAGTATAAATTTATACAACTATTTTTTAAAAAATTAATCTCGAAAGGACTATTTTTCTTTAAAGTTAACCAAGATAATAAGGGATAAACAAGACAATGCACAAAAGACACCCAAATAAGAATTCTATTTTTGCAAATTCATTCTTGGATGACCAAATCCCACACTCTAACTATGAGATGATAGTTGCTTCAAACCTCCTTATAAAGTAAATATATTTATTTAGAAGATGTTGATTGCTCCACGTCCTGAAATATCAATGGCAATTATTTTAAAACATGAAAAATCTTCATAGTGATCATCTAAGTTTTGATCATTTTCACATTCTATAGTTCAATAATAACCTTTAAAAAAAATTATGTGGGCCTATTTTCTATAATAGTAATACATTAAGAATCAACAAAAGAAATAGCTAAAATTAAGTAGTTCAACTCAAAAATGGCTAAATGCTTCATAATTTTTTTGAAAAATAGCTAAATGTGAGTTTTAACAAAATATTTAAAATTACAAGATACGAAAATACCCTTGAAAAATAGGTAACGTGATGATTTTTAACTGTATACCATTTTTCTCTTGTATTCTAGGATTTATTTCTTTTTAGTACTAATAATTTAAGTCTAAATTTAATCCTTAGTTATTTATTATAGTATATGAGAAATTATCTTAAATAGCAAAACCGTTGAAAATATTTATAACTAATAACAGAATACATAGTCTATCTACGATAGACCGCAATAAACTACTATTTGTGTCTATCGTGACATGAATAATAGTACAGTGAAATTTTGCTATATTTATAAATATTTTGGTTCATTTTGTCATATTTAAAAAGAGCCCTAATTATAATTATATTCTCAATCATTTTTCTTAAATAGTTCCTATTATGGTTAGATATTTGGGTTAAAATTCATACAATTTGTCAAATATGACCCT
Source organism: Citrullus mucosospermus (assembly GCA_030954485.1). Taxonomy (NCBI): domain Eukaryota; kingdom Viridiplantae; phylum Streptophyta; class Magnoliopsida; order Cucurbitales; family Cucurbitaceae; genus Citrullus; species Citrullus mucosospermus. Next base: position 6,609,795 of record CM062063.1, on the reverse strand, counting down.
CTACTTTTAAGACAAAGTATTAAGAACTAAATTTGAGAAATTGAAAATTAAAATTAAAGAGAATAAATTTGAATAAACCACAAAGTTAGTTCTAAAATTTGAAATTTAAAACTTTTTTTTTTTTTTTAAATTTTTCCTATTTAATTCCACCTCTCTGATCTCTAGCCTTTCTCTTTGCCTTTTGGAAGTGCCACCCTTCCCATCAAAGCAATAGTAATTCTCTCCATCTTCAATAATGTCTTTCTTTCTTTTTTTCTTGAAATTCTCCATCTCTCATTTATAATTCTCACTCACATTCATTAAATGCCTTTCTTATCTTCTCCCATTGTTTCTGCCTCTCTTTTCTCTCATACATTAGTGAAATCTAAGCCTATATGTTTCCCTCTCTTCCATTAATAAATGTTGTTTTTCCTCTGAACCCTTCTTATTCTTTGTGCCATGCAGGGGTTTTTAATTTAGACTGACATGTCACATGTCCATTGACAAGTCAATACTTCTAAATAGTGCACTCATATTTTCATTATATCATCCAAAAATCAATTTTATATTAAACTCACTCTAAAATAGTAAAATACTTATTTGTTAATTTACTTATTTATTTTTATTCTATTTTAAATATTTATCCACTTTGACATTTCTATACAATCCAGGCTTTAACATTTGTGTAGATATCACCATATGTAACAAATATTCTTAAATTTTTGCATTTATTTCAAAAATACCTTAGACTTTTAAATGTTGTAATATTACCTCTAAACTTTCATAAATACTTCAAAACTTAAAACTGTGTGGCAATGACCTAGAACAATCTGGTTATCTAAATTTACGTTTAGGTCACTACCACACTATTTCATATCTTAATTTTCATCCAAAATTATAAAGAATTTCTATTTCGAGATATTTTGAAATGTCTATGAAAGTTCCAAGACAACATTGCTATTTTTAAAAGTATAACGATATTTTAAAAAAAGAAATTGAAAAATTCAAGGTATTTTTTCATAATTTAACCTAACATTTATTGTTTATAATATTAACCGAATTGATGAATGTGGAGCTTATTCATTTTCATGGTAGATTGATTGATGTGTCAAATTATGAATAGAGTAATACTCAAGTGAAACTTAAGTTCCATTTTCTCTTCTTTTAATCCCACAAAAATATATTTTTCTAATTATTTAAAAAATTGACACGTACCAATTTTTAATTAAAGAAAAAGGTGCAACCCGACCGTACTTCAATTTTTTCTTTACAAATATATCTCTCCCTAGATCCATTCATTTCAAAATCATTTTGCATATTTAGTGTGTCCGGCACATTCTTTATTATTATTATTATTATTTTGGTCAAATATTGTCTGATTAGAATTTCATTTTTATAATTTAGATGGTGAAAGTTGTGTCTTTTTTTCGTGATTTTCACCTCTAACAAAGAAAATTTTGAATTGTCGTATAAGCATTTTTTAATTTAAAAAACTACTTTTATTAATTTTTGAAAGGTTGATTTGAATTTTAAAAATATTTTGAAATTTACGTAGTAAAAAAAAATAAAACTATGAAATAGTATTTATAAACCTAATTTTCAAAACAGAAGGTCAATAAAGAATAATTAAATTCTTGTTCAATAACCATTTCATCGTTTTGGGAAGAGAAAAATAAGAATAAAAGAATCATATGAGTATAGCTGCTCAACTAGCTGCATAAATTTATACTAAATCAATTTTGGAATTTGAGATTTAATTTTTCACTCTACATACTATAAAAAAAAGAAAGAAAAAAAAGTAAGGACAAGAGCAACAATTAGTAGTTATATGCCCACATGTGTAAGAGTGTAATATTAAAGGTTTAGTGATTTTGCTATTAAAGAAAAAAGAAAGAAAGAAAAAAAAATCATAACATGCATCAATTTATACACATATATTATAATATTGATTAACAACTCTTCAAACATTAATCTAATTTATAATACTTAATTAACCAAAACTAGAGAAGTGAAAACAAACTCACCTTGCCAAGTTAAAAGGTACATAGAACTTTTCCCCCTGGTATAATATGATGTACTTGTTTACATTACATGAGAATAACCACTTGGTAACAAAGTATAAATATCTAGTAATTTGATCTTTATACTTTAAAATTTGTAACGTTATATTTCTTATCATAAAAAATATTGTTAAAGATTTAATAGGACTTCTTACATATGTACACGAAGAAAGTGATTAGAGACCAAAACGTTTTTATCAACTATAAATACTAAGTTGTTATATAATAAAAATAAACACTCAATTTCAATAAAAAAATTTCTTTATAAGACTAACTAAATTGTTACAAATTTTAAATTTTTAAAACTAAACTACTACATATTAAATTTAGGGACTTAAGTTGTTACAAAATTGAAAATACAAGAACTAAATTGTTAGCTTTTTTTTTTTTTTTTCCTTAAATCATTTTTGGTCATCTGAAAATTGATGAAAACAACAATTAATCCATCATGAAATTTGGTTTGTAACAAATTAGTCCTATACTTTTGAATTTGTACATACTTAGTTTCTTGAACTTTAATATATAATAATTTAGTCATTTTACTTTAAAAGTTGTAAGAAAGGCCAATGGGACAACTCGTGTCCAACCGGTGGCCACCTATGGATTGGTCAGGACCTATGAGGGAGTATAGAGTGAGCTTACAGGACTTATGAGAGAGCTTAGAATATCTAGGGGAACCTAGAGATGTAGCCCAAAAGATGCATGAAAGAGCCTAGAGGAGCTAAGAGAACTCATGGAGAGTCTAGAAAAGAGTTCAAGAAACCTATGGAAGAGCCTATATAGAAGTAGTTTAAAGAACTCAAAAGAGAGTCTAAAATGAGCTAAGAGGAATCATGAAGGACGTAAAAGCATATGAAATCGCGAACAATAAAAAGAAAAACCCAATAATATGCGGTAACATACTAACAACTAAGTATTTTGAGAGATTTACATAAAATAAATCAAATGAAATCCGGCCGAAACATCTAATGGGATATGAAAAGTTTCTAACGATTAAGTGAGCATGCGAGGGAGGAAGAAAGTTTTCTTTTGAATATTTTGAAGTGAATGAAACAAAGGGTAAAAGGGTCTTTTCATATACCTCGTGAAAGTTGGGGGTCGAAAAGTATCACGTGCGATGGGCTAAACCCAAGTTTTCTAAAATAAATAAATAAATAAAGTAATAAAGTAATTTTTTTTTTTTCCCCCGAAGTAAAACTCCAATCTGTCAAAATTGTCAATTTCCCCACTTCGTTTCACCTGTATGTCACTCCCAGTCCCGCTCCAATCGACTCAATCTCCGGTCACTTACGATCATCTCTCCTTTCCAAAATTTTCGTTTCTGCCTAACCTTGTTTTGTTTCTCAAATTCAATCATGTTCAACCATACCCATGTTGGAATTCATGGACAAACTCTCTCAAATTTCTTCCAGACAGGGAAAACTCAAAGAAAAATCCGAGCTGCTGGAGGCCTAAAGCTCTGCAAAGACTGTTGATGAAATGCTCGAGGCGTTTAAAGACAGGTAATCCACTGTTGAGGAGAAGGGTCTTGGATTGGCTTCCTTGAAGATTGGTCTGTAAATTGACCGACAAGGTGAGGATCCTGAAAAATCTTTTTTTGCTATGTTATATACTAATAGAGCTCTGAAACTCTGTCATGGCACTGCAATTAATTGGTTCTGTGAATTCTATCTTGATAGGGATCAATTATTATTTAGGGATTCTGAATAGCGCTAATATTTTGCTGGGTTTTTTTGAGAAGAAGGGTTTTAGTGGTGAGGATTCATGTTGTGATATGTTAATTAGAAGAGAAGGAGCTCTTTCTAATGTTAGAAAGTGTATAGAGATTAAGGAGTTAACCTTGGAGGAGGATAGTGGAGAATTGGGGAAAGTAAATTGCCATATAAGAATGTGTTTCCTTCTTGTATGAAGGCATTGGAGATGGAATTAGGAGAAATATTCAGTTGAAGTTGGCTAGTGGAAATTGCCTATGATTGGAGGCTTTTAGGGGGGTCAAGTGCAGCCCAGTATTCAGGGGCATCCAGAAAACTAGGCAAAACACACTAAACCCAATGAGCTATTTTACTCTCTAGACAAGTGGTTGGATCTGATGACACTTCTCTGTAAGTTCTATCCTTGAAAAGCTCTGATATTTGGTGTAATGTTTATAATTTCTGTCAAATCTTTGTTTTAGCTCAAAGAATTGTAAGTTCATAGGTGTGTCTTTTACTCTGTTTTTTCAAGATTACCTGTATTCATAGTGTAAATGAGTTTGTTGTTTGCTATTAGCTGCATGAGTTTCATGTGAGAAAGAAACTTGTCCTTACTGAGATATCATGTCATGTCATGTCAAATATAGTCTATGCTCAGGGGTTTGGTTTCCCCAATGTATCATGTTTAGGAATAAAGATCTTTATTCCCATTCTCTGTGCCTTGAGTTAATGAGATATTAGAATGCAAGTAACTGTGATGAACTTGACTGAATTCAAGAACTCATTTGTTTGAATGTGTAACTATAATTTAGGCTAGGCCTGGGAGGTTAATTTACAGTTTTTGTTCAAAACTTTGATAGTTCAAAAAGGGCCATAGATTTAATAAAGGATTTGGAGGGAATGGGTTCAATCCCTAGTGTGCCTAGGATTTAATGTCCTACGAGTTTCTTTTGCACTCAAATGTTATAGATCAGACGGGTTTTCCTGTGAGATCAGTCGAGGTGCGCATAAATTGACGTAAACACTCACGAATATAAAAGATTAATAAAAGCTTCAATAGTTAGAGGTGTTTAGTCCAAACTTTTAGAAGTTTTGGTTGTGTCCTTGAGTTTCTATTATCAATTAGTTTAATTAATGATGTGATTTGTTTCGGAGACGTAAATGTTAATTGATTTGGCACAATATGGATAAACAAATAACGGAAGTAGACAAATAGACAAGACAAAAACTAGATGAACTACTCTGGATTGAACCAAGTGAAGAAGTACAAGTGCTTTGGGAGAGAATAGATTCAAACTCCATAGCAGCTACCCATAAAGTGTAAAAGTCCAATTAGATTTTCGACATCGAAATGTCGATAGATTGTCCTATGATATAAAAGGGCCTAGACAGTAGACACTAATGGTCACATAGGAAAAGTGTAACTGTAATAGTGTAATCTCAAGTCGATTGGTTTGTGAAACATCGTTTTGTAGTAAAGTGTTATTTGATGGTACTATATGTTATTTCTTGTTTACATTGTGAAACTAAGTATTACCCAACAGAGAAAAACAAAAAAACAGTTTAAGACTGATTGGAGCCAATATACTGCATCACTGCCTTAGTATCAACAGCCCTGGGTAGGTAGTTTCTTTGAAAGTCTTTGAAGTTAAGGGAGCGATAACGTGGAGGGTTGGCTTCATTTATCAAACATTTTGCTGGTTCCATAGTCGCTTCATCTTTTGGATAAACTAGATACGTTAAGCTTTGTCGAGATGTCTTTGCATTCGTCACAACTCGGTGTTCTGCTGCTTTTAGCTTCCCATTGGTAATTATCTACATAAAACCATCAAATACTTGGTAAAGTTTCCAATAGTAATGTTATTTTAGCAAAGTAGTGATGGAAGAACACTTTTCCATATGGAAGTAGCTTGAGTGTTCTTAGAAGTGCTTTTGAAAAGAAGTGATTATATGAAATGCATCTAGCAGTGAGAGATTGGTAAGAAAAAAGTGGGTAGAGCTTAAAGCAAATAAAAGAAAATATATTCTACTCCTATATTGTTACTTATTGATAGGTAATGTCTATCATTATGTCTATCAGTATTTATTACTTATAGACAATGACATTTTACTATATTTGAAAATATTTCCAATAGTTTTGCCATTTAAAATAATTACCCTTTATACCATTTTAAAAGTCATATCAAACACACTTACAAAATTTCACATGTTTAACCTTCTAAAAGTAATTGAAAGGCAATGAAAGAATGTACCTGTAAAACGAAGCCAATGTTAACCACAAAGGCGTTATCTATAGGTTGAACGCCAATCCATTGGCCATCCTTTAGGACTTGAAGGCCATTGACATCTTGAAACAAAATAGTGATAAGGCTTGGATCACAATGTTGGCTCAATCCCAAAGTCAAGCTAGGGTTTGGGCAAGGTGGGTAATGGTTTACCAATAACAATGGATTTTCACTCATTTCACCTGCAAAGTACCCTTTTCCGAGCCCCAACCCTTCACTCATCAGCTCTAATATCTCCAAAACCAACTTTCTCATTGCAACACAATATGCTCCGACCACCTCCCTACAATATAAGCCCAAAAATATTACATGACTTGACGATGTCATAAGGTTGAAGAGGCACACGATTTTGGTTATTTTCTTATAGTTGGATATTAAAATGAATAAGTATTTTCAACCAGGCAACCTAAGCATAGTTTAATTGATTTTGTCACGTACATTTGATTAAGAGGGTAGAGATTCAAATGTTTTTACTCTATAAATTGTCGAAAAGAAAAAATGATATATATTTCGAAGTTAAATAATTTATTGAAGAACTAATAGTCAACACTAAAATAAAAATTTATGCAAAACCATGAAGCTGAAATAGAATAAACACTAAATATAACATTTATAGAAGTTAGACATTAAATGAAATAAAGTATAATTTTTTTTAAGAAAAAATGAAACAAGTATAAAAGTCTAAAGGTGCAAAATGATATTTAAATTTGGAGAACATAATTAATTTTACTAAGAATAATGATTGTTCAATATTAATTATTATGAATAATTGATCTATATAATTGGAACAGTGACTAGGTAACAACGAATCATTGATCAATTTATAGTTATATATAGTTGATAAATTATCATTTATGATCTTTATGTTAGCTTTGAATTATGGTTCACATTATAGAAAATTATAGACTTGTTGAGAGGCTATTTTCAAATCATTCTGTTATTTATAAATAAAACTTCAATTAAAATATGATAATAGTCAATGGATATCTTAAAAGAAAAAAACATTTTTTTTCAAATCATAAACTTGCTAGCAACCTTTGCAACTTAACCATTCATAATTTTTTTATAAACAAAAAATTGATAATGGATAAAAATAAATAAATGGATAATTATTTTAAATGACAAAATTGTTAAAAATATTTTCAAATATAGCAAAATGTTAGTGTTTATTAGTGATAGTAATAGACAGTGATAGATGCTGTTAGTCTATTAGTGTTTAGTATTTATTGTCACAAACAATAAAATTTTGCTATATTTAAAAATAGATAGACTCATTTAAATATGAAATGTGATTTTTTATTTTAAATAAATTATAATTTATATTAGTCAAACTCGATATACATCAAACTACATGTAACTATATCTTTAATATATTATAACACTTTGTCCAACACCCAACTATTTTTCTAAAATGAAGTACACAAATTTCTATAAGTAATAAATAATTTGAGTTATTTTCATTATAAGAGTGTGACATATAGTAGAAGTCAATTAGAAGGGAAAAGATAAAAGATATGAAAAATTGTCAAAATTAAACCTTAAATGTTTCTCCCTTTCACAACTAACACACCTTTTCGAAGTTTGTTGAAATAGTTTCTTGGCCTTCCTGGTCGAGAGCGACTATCGAGATTTAAATAAAAAAAATTATTTTTTTTTCATTTTATATCATAACTATCAATTATTTTGGGTTTTTTTTTATAGGATGGAGAGCCAGATTCGATATAACTTTCCTCAAATCTTACTTAATCCTTTTTATCTTAACAAAATTTAAAGATCACACTGTGATCACCCCATCCATCTTGATAATTGGTAAATCAATTTGAAAATTCACATAATTGTGAAGACACAAAAATTGAGCGTAAGATTTGAAAGACTACATTAAGATTTGATATAAGATTTGTGAAAGATTACAAAATTTGGAGAGATTTTGGAAAGATGTATGATTTGATTTGAGATTTGGAAAGATCGCATAATATTTTTTAAAAATTGTATTGATCCTAATTTTACAAGAAGGCTCAAAAGAATAGATCGTTGAGATATAAGATAATATATATATATATTATTTATTTAAGTCTCAATCTTCGCCAAGGACCAAGAAATACTATTTTAACGAATAATTTTTAAGTATGCTAATTGTGAAAGGTAACAATTTTCGTTGATTTAAAAATTTGTAGCAATAAACATTTTTAAAAAAAATGAAATATAATGTTTTTGTTTAAAAAAAAAAAGGAAAATATCGATAAAAAATAAAAATTGTTGAGTTAATTAATTAATTAAGGTGTAAGATTTTACCTGTATTTGGGGGGATTTTGAGGCCAAAACTGAACGTATTTCTCCAAAGGATGACAATTGAAAATCAAAGCATCTCTCCAACAGTGAGTTTGTTCTTCCAAATAATTCTCACTGCTTGTGTAAACTCTACAACTTCCATTAGGGTCTTTGGAGCATTCCTTTGCCTTCTCCGGCCCTGACATCGCATGAAATTCATTAAATATCTTCATTGTCTCTTCCGATATCATTTTCGATACTCCATGATTTATCACCTATAGACGAATTACAAGTAAATCAATGTGTTAAAATTGACATATCACATACATAACTCGACTAGTTAAACATCTCGGCTTTTTCTAAATGAGAGATTTTTATTCAATTTCACACATTTTTAACACTTTAGATTTATGAATTATGAACTATATATTATTAAATAATGTCATTGCCAACTTTTGAATCTTAAATAGAGTTGACATTTGGGTTTATTGTCATTATATTTAATGTCTCTTTCTCTCTCTCTTTCTCTTCCATATCTTAGGTTGTATTAATTATATTCATGTGATATCTTTCACCCAAAATAATGTTTGGGATGAGATTAAAGTCCTTGCAATAGTTAAAAACGAAGATCTTTAATTCCTATAGGTGTGCAAATCAGACATTTTTAATGGAATTTAAAATTAAAATTTTATAAAGTGATTTAGATTATTGAAAGTGTAGAATATATAATTCTTTAGTAGTAGAAAATATGGAGAGTTTCTTTATCTTGCAAAAAGGACATTTAAAAAGATGACTGATGTTTCAAGTTATGTCTTTTAATTGGTTATATACTTTGACACTATTTGTTTAATTTAATATTAATGTCCCTTTAATAATCATTTAATTTTTTTTTTTTAAAAAAAACTAAGCTTATAAATACCTATACTGATGTGGCTTATAAGTTTTCTTTATTTTGTTACTTCTTCGTTTGATAACTAAATTTGTATTCGAAACTTAAGCTAATAAATGGTACTACCACTCATACATTTCTATGATTTGTTATCCACTCTCTACTAATGTTTTCAAGAGTTAAAGTGAAGTTTAGAAACTAAAAGAAATAGTTTTCAAAAAACTTGTTTTTATTTTTAAGAGTTGACTGGAAATTCAATCGTGTTTCTTTTAACAAAGGTAAAAACCACAACTGAAAAATTGATAGGAAACAAATATAAATTTTAAAAATAGATCAGAACAAAAAGATGAAAATCATCAACAAATGGATATTACGAAAAAGTTTTTAAAAAAATATTTTTGTTTTTGAAGTGACTAAGAATTCAAATGTTTACTTAAGAAATGTGAAAATTATTGTAAGAAAATTGAAGAAATCACACATAAACTTCAAAGATAGGTTAAATTGCAATAGCTTTAGTCCATATGATTTATAATTAAAATTTAGTTCTCATAATTTGATTAAATCTAAAAAATAATCCGTATGAAATCGGATTAACAATCTAACCATATATATATATATATATTTGACAGCATTAGGGGAAAAAAATTCAGCTTCCAAGGCATATTCATACCAAACACTTGAAACCCAAATGGGAAATAGGGACATATTCCCAATCAAGAAGAAACAAAAAGGCATAAAAAGAAAAAAAAGTCAAATTTTACTTTCTTTCTCTCTTTACTTTTTTAAGGATCCTTGAAGTTTGTCCTTATATATTCTCCAACTTGGTATTGTATTAAAATTTTCTCTCTTTTGGTGGAAGGAAAGATTATTTTTAGTCAAGTTTATTTACCATAATTCTTTCAAGACATTACGTAACTAAAATATTTTAAATCAAACATTTTCAAATGTATAGATTGTAGAATGGGTTGGAGATTTTTATGTAACTAAAATCATGAAACATTTTCTAACTCAAACCTGGAAAAATCCAAACTCTTTAGAAGCATCGAGGATGTTGCGAACGAGAAGGGTTCGGTCGTGGGTAGAGAGATCAATCACCGGAATGGCGTTCTCCGTCGGAACGACGACGTTCCCGGGCCTCTTCTCCGGTGGATACACATAACTTTCCGGTACCGATTCCACACCCTCCCAATTGGATACAAACTTAGCATCTCCCATATTCTATACTTTTGCTTTCAATATATATATATATATATATAGATGATTTGGTAATGTCTTAAATTTTAAGAATTCAAGCTCCCTTTATATAGTCGTCATGAGGTTTCTTCTTTCGGTTGGCTTCTCCCCTTTTTTCTTCATGGCATTAATTAGATATATGCAACTTGCTGCAACAGAATACTTATATTAATACAATCTCCAAACTTGCAACTTGTCCTAATATTTATTTGTTTATTTGTTGCTTTCCTTTTCCCTACTACTTTTTCATACTTATTTTTTCCCTACTTTTTATACTCAAATTCAACCAAAACATTTACAAATATAGTAAAATGTACATATACATCACAATGATACACTACTATCATCTTACTATACAACCATAAACACTGACATTTTGTTATATGGCTTTTATAAATAAACAACTTTCGTACATTGTTTACACATTATAATTTTACTTCCAATAAATCTTTAAAATAGTTAATATAGTATCTATAAAGCCCAAATAGGTATTGGTCAAGAGGCACCATCTTGAGAAATCTTATTTTCGAAGAAAATTACATTTGACATTAATCGAAGACCTAATTAAGTATGCAGAGACTAAAATATAGTATTTTAAATTTGAGAATATTTGAAGATGTGTGACAAAATTATAAACATTTGGAAATTGATAAAGGAATGATATGGAGCTATAAACAAGTTATATAGAATTCTAATAAAACTTCAAAAATTATAAGTACTAAATTGAAGTTTAGATAAAGTTTGAGGACCAAAAAAGAAATAATTTAACCTGATGTTTATTAATTTTATTATTTTCTTCTTGCTTATTTTATTATTGAATGAAGACTTTGACTCAGATTTCATTACTGAAGATCACTTAAAATATATACTTTATTATTTATTTTCCAAATAAATAATAATAAATATGCCCTATCGTAAGCTCATGGTCAAAAGTTTTCGGCGCAATTTTTTTAAAAGAAAGAAATATTATATATATAATATATTCTCCATGGACCAATCGAAAAGAATATTGTTATTATTTATTAGAAAGAAAATAAAAATCATTTTGTATAGTGAAGTCGGTTAATTGATTATGTGTTTGAAGTTCTCGATACAAACGATTAATTATATCTTCTGTTTCAAAACTGTGGATCTAATTTGACATTCTTAGATGATTTATTTATTTATTTATTTAATGAAATCAATGCTAATTCATTGAACACAACCACAAGATTAATTGAGAGAGAGAGAGATTTTTCGTAAAATATAACTGAAGTTTAGTCGCAAAAGTTACAATATGCCTTAATTTTTAAACATTTAGAATATTTTGATTGTTGGTTAGATTCTAATAGATCTCCCTATACTTAATGTGATTTGAATTTAAAATTGGTTGGGTTAAAAGTAATTATCTATTTAATTATCTGGTCTTGTTGAGGTAGATCTGACTTCGTTATCTGAATAATTGTTTAATATCTATTTTTTTAAAAAAAAAGTAATTATTTAAAATTATGGTATAAAATCTTTGGTAATGATTGTTTATTTTGATTAACTAATATGAATTTTATTTTCAATTTATTTTCATGTGCAAAATCTAATATGAAAATGAGAGAAAAAGGGTTCAATTTTCAAAAACAAAAGACCTAAAAAAGCAAATGAATCAATGGGTTTTTAGTTTTTTGTTTTTGATTTTTGAAAATTAAGGTTATTTTCTCCCAATTTTTTACAATGGTTTGCATCTTTTAGATTCTTAGTTAAATTAGAAAAAATTTAAAACTACTTTTCTAAAAGATTTTTTTTTCTTAAATTTAACTTGGTATTTAAAAACAATATTGTGATAAAACGTAGAGAACAAAACAAAAAATTTAGAAGTGAAAAGAGTGTTTATAAGTTTAATTTTTAAATATTAAAAAAAATCATATAATTACCAAACCTTCCTAAATTTTTGTTTTATCCATATATATCAAATAATTTAAGATGGTACTTCAAAAAAAAAAAACTTATAATTTAAACCACATAAATATTTAAATAATTATCTTATAATAAAATAGATACTAAATAATACGTATATAAAAAAAAATAGTAATATGCTGATCTTAGTCATTATACTCAAACCAAAAAATTTAGTATATTAAGTTGCCATATACTTATCTTACTTTTTATAAATTAAATTTGAAATTTACTCCACATTAATTTATTTCATTTTACAACTCACTTTTCTAAAACTACAATCATGACCATGCTGCAATAGTTTTATATTGGCTAAATAGATGAAATATAGGAATTGTTAGATGATATGATATTAAATTTGTCTTCACTCATAAGTTGTTTTGGGTTAATCGACAATTTAAGATGGTATTAGAGCAGGTGGTCTAGGAAGGTCCTATGTTAAAGCCTTTACAATATTATTTTTTCCCGATTGATATTGATTTCGACTTGTTAGATCTTCTTCATATTTCAAGCCCATAAGTAAGAAAAAGTGTTAGATGGTATGATATTAAAGTCACCTTCACCTATAAACTTAAACTTTTGGGTCAATCAATAATTTAAGAAGATAATCTCGTCTCTTTTTTTTTGTAAAAAGAAAAAAAATTTCTATTTATTCGGCTTCATCCATCTATTTGAAAGAGAGAGAGGGAAAAAAAAAAAAAGAAAAAAAAAAGAAAAGAAGAAAGAAAAAAGACTTACTTGTGCAGAAAATGATGGTGCAAGTAAGGAAAGTTGATATATATATGTATATTTTTAATTTTAGCTTTTATTTGTTTGAGTACAATAAATGTGTGGGGAGATGGAATAAAAACTGCATGGAATCATCATTTGTTAGTTTAATGAATTGTGTTATGTAAGTATTAAGTAACTACCATATTCAATATGACAAAAACAAATGAAAAGTTGAATAATATAACTGATATTTATTTATTTATTTAATTTGCACCTAGTTTCTTTTAGAGAACAGAATAATTAGAATTTACCTCTCTTTCCACTTGTTCCTTAAATGTAGAACAGATGAGGACCCTTTTTTTCCTCCCTCTTCAATCATTTTTCCTTAAATGTGTGAATACTCTTTCATGGGTCTTATTCTTTGAATATTATTGAAGAGTAAAGTTGTTATTTCTTTGAATCTATAAAAAGGACCAAAAGAATCCTATGTGCTTATCATCTTTCTTGAATACTTCAGATATTTGATGAATCAAAGGAATCGTTTATTATATATAAAATATATATATATATATATATATCTATATATATATAATATACTTTTTTTCTTTTAGCTCAACTTTAATTAAGTTCACTATCGAAGCTCTAACCTATTACTAAGAAATATATATTTTAACTAGTTAAACTATAATTGATAAAATGTTTTCTTTGTTACGGGTGAAATCAAACTTAATATTTTACACCAAAAATTGCTATACCCAACTCTAAAATTAGCCAATAGAACGTTCGTGTCCATGGCCGCTACGCCCATTGTGGCCTTGAGCTCATTTTAGGCCTGTCTTATCAATCTAGGTCGAATTTACTAGACCAAATAAATTGGCTTTCATCGATTTAATAGACTAAGCATATAAAAGAGAAGGAAGAACTAAGTTACTTAAGCATTAAACTATTTGTGCTAGGCATGACTTTGGCATGTGTCTAAATAGAGATGTACATTTGCCCCACGAGGACCTGCCCCGAAAAAGTTGGAGAATTCCAAATTGAATGAGGAATAGGGGAGGGACAGCGGGGAGAAATTTCTCCTTGCTAACTAAACGGGGATAGGGACGAGGATTACATTCCAAGTCCCCAATCCTAAACTCAATTCCTCGCGTTGGCCCAATGGGAAAAAATTCATACATATATTATTTTCTTATATTCTATGAGTTTACAAACTCAGAGCGAATTTATTTTAATTAGTTTATTTTAAAATGCTTCGATAATTAGTTTTTTCTAATTTTTGTCTTAATAGTTTTATACTGAAATATATATATATATATATATATATATATATAAATAAAAGTGGAAGGTTTAAATTTGTAATATTTAAATTTTTAATTTTTAAAAATTATGAGATTAAATATTTTACTTATATATAAAATATAAAATATAAAATATTATTGTTTTATTAAGAAATTTTATTGTGTTTATTTTTAATAAAAAAAATATATCAAAAATGATCCATTTAACATATAAAGTTGAAAATAAAATGAAAAATTTATATAAAATAAATAAAATAAAAAAAAATATATATATTATTAAATGAAAGTAGATGAAATCTTGGTAAGTAGAATCAAGTCCTATTTCAAATTATGTGAATTTGATTTTGACAAATTTGAATGAGTTGAATACTAGGGAAATATTATCTAAACTAAAAACAGAGTAGGTGAGGGAAAGAAATTCAACCACCAACGTAAAAGATTTCAACTTTTCCGAACGGTCCCATAGTGGGTGAGGTAGGAATAGAAATATAAGACATATATATATATATATATATATTCTTCATTGTCAAAAGAATAATAATAAAATAAATAATAAAAAGGGGATAGGGACGAGGAAATACTTTTTTTTTTCCTGTCTCATCTTTATCTTCAATGCCCATTTTCTAATTTTTATTATTTATAATTCATATTTTCCCTTATCAATTTATCAAGGTAGAAGCAATGATGAACTAATAAAATAAGTATTATTCAATACGATTATACATTTACATTTTATACCATAGAAATATTTAGTTAACACAAAAAGATTAATTCTCTTAGCCTTTAGGTCGTTGATTTCTCAAAATAGTTTAATAGAAAGTTTATAAACTTTTAAATTTTAATAAAGTTATGAAATTTAACAAGTATTTAATTGATTTTTAAATTTCTATTTTATTTTATATCTAATAAATTGGTCTTTTCAAAATAAATAAATAAGTCGGTATAATATTCCACCTTTATTTTAAAAGAAAAAACATGGATTTATTACAAACAAAAATTTGAGCTTTGTATCTTATCTCGACATTTTATCAATCTTTCATTTTATTTATTTATTTATTTTTTTTTTTGTCTAAAGTATTAATGATTTTTTTTAAAAAAATAAATTATATTAAAGAATAGGTAACTAAATAAAAACTGAAGGTTTGCAAACATATTTATAATCTATAATATATATTAAGAAGTCACAATCTTTGAAAAAAAAAAAAATTGAAACTACCTAAAGATATGATTGCGTGGATCATCGAATTTCATTTAATTTAAAAAAAAATTGTAAGAAAAAAAAACTCACTTTCCCATAATGGGGATGGTTGGGAATTGATTGCTAAAAACATAAATAAAATATCATAAAAATAAATACAATAATTAAAATAAAAGAAACGTTAAACTATCAAACTAATTACATAGATGTTAATGTTTTTACACATCCATCGATGAATAATTGGCTAATTTTTAAATCCAATTAATGTTTTGAAAAAATGGAAAGTGAAAGGAAAAATGTAACAAATTCTAAGTAGACATACATAAACAAAATGATGGTGACATCATAAAAGAAGGGATAAGAGAGGTACGATTGAACCACATCATAGTTTAATTATTTTCCAACTTCTTCCTTGTTTCATACTTTCATTAAGTTGATCCAACCAAAATTTCTCCCTAGAACGAATTAAAATCAATTTATTTATATAAATATTAATGTTAGGTTGAGATGCAACATACACGATCAAGAAATGCTACGATGATGAGATCTACAACCAATTTGAAGAGCAGTGATATGAACAGAATGAGTTATGACAATTCCAAAGCTTTGTTTCACAGTATTTACATTTTAAATCCACAATATTATTATCCATAAACCTTAATTTGATATGGGTTTTTTAAACCCTTCATACTTGTTGAATTTTTATACTTGAAATATTAGCAATAAATATATAACCTAATTAATTAATAATCAATAAAAATTTAGGACTCTTTTCAAATATAATAAAATGAGTCAATTTATTTACAAATATAGCAAAT
This sequence comes from Citrullus mucosospermus, assembly GCA_030954485.1. Lineage (NCBI taxonomy): Eukaryota > Viridiplantae > Streptophyta > Magnoliopsida > Cucurbitales > Cucurbitaceae > Citrullus > Citrullus mucosospermus. The sequence goes on along the minus strand of CM062063.1, from coordinate 6,593,439 downwards.
GTCACTATCTATTACTAACAGACAGTGATAGATATTAATAAACTACTTTCATCTATCATTGTTCATCGGAAATAATAGACATCAATAAAGTGTCTATCACTGATAAACAATAATATTTTGTTATATTTAAAAACATTTCAACTAATTTTTTATTTATAATAATTAGCCATAAATTAATCATTATTAGTAATTTTAACTACTTCTTAAATATAATTATATTATTTAGACGTAGTAAATTTCACCTAATACAATTACATATTTTATGTTTTCTTAGCTATTTAATAAAATTTTATTTTAACTATAAATATTCTATTTAATTTTATTCTATTAAACTATTTATTGTATTTAAAGTAAATAACTTAATTGACTTAAATTAATATTTAATGTAAAAATATTAAAAAGAAAAAAATTTATTTCAAGTGATTAAATAATTTATTAATATAACAATATATTAAATGATACCAAATTAAATTAAAAATTATTAAAAATAGAAAAAATATCAAACTATTTATAAATATAGAAAAATTTCAGCGATAGAGTTTATTGTGATTTATCGCCCAATGATAAAAGTCTGTCCCAGTCTACCATTAAAATTTTTCTATATTTGTAAATAGTTTGACTCAATTTGCTATATTTGAAAAACAAGGACCCAAATTAACTTTATGACCATATAAATTGTTTTCTTCCATTTAATTAATTAAGTATTTAATCATCGTTGTTCAATACAAAATTGGTAAAACAAACACATGTATTTAACTTCTAGCGTTAATTATCTGGTATATTCAAACACAAAAATTATTTATTCCAAATATTTAAAAGTGTGATATTTAAGTCCTAAATATTTAATAACCATACCTATGCATAAAACAGTAGATGCTATTCAAACGGGCTGTAAATACTCTTTGGACAGTTTCTATTTATTTATTTCAAGTGATTAGACTCTTTATAGCATGGACCTTCATTTTTATGTGCAAGTGATTTGACTCTAACTTATGATTGTAGAATTGGATGATATGCATGCATCCAAATATTTTCCAACCAACCAATCATATCCATAAAAAAAATATTAAAATAATATATATAGATTAAATTATGAATGCAACATTCTACCTCCTATTAATATATATAGATTAGAACCTTGAGATTGCTTGATCGAGAGTATATATATCTTAAACGTATGAATTATATACTTAGATTCGCAATTACAAGCCTTACTTGAATAATTGAACGCCTCTTCGACTCTTCCAATAAGTCAAAGATTGAATTAAATTTTCTAATTAATACCTAAAATTTTATGTGAAATCATATATCCTAACTAGAAGAATTAAAAAGAAAACACTTATTGCATAAAATACCCAAAATATGGAAAGAGAAGGGAGGGATTTTAGTTTAATTAAGATGGGGAAATTGAGCACACACTAAGTGAGACGGTCCATATAAGAAATGATAATGGCTGGTTTGAAGGAGACATGGCCGGTTCGAGATGTCCATTTCAAATTAATATCATGGGACACATTGCTACACGCACTTCCTATAATACTACACACACTATAATACTTTATTATATGAATTCGATGTATTAAATAATAATTTTGTCCATACCCTTTAACAAAATACTCTGCTCTCTTGTCATAATAAGCATAGCTCAACAGGCGTAGTATTATACTATCAACTTTGAAGTCAGAGGTTCAACTCTCAACTCTATGTATTGTCAAAAAAATAATAATAATAATAAATAAATTATAATCTCTCTTAACCAAATTTATAAAGCATCCTCTAACAACTAATGTCGTTCTTTTTTTCTTGGTCTTGAGAGATTTGAGTTTTGTATAGAAAACTAAACCCAAAACTTGAAGACAAAAATAAAGATATTTTTCTTTTTTGAAAATTTATTATCATTAAGTAAATGATAGGGTTTTGGATAACATGAGATTTTTTATAAAATATATATATGTGTGTATATTATCATTTAACCAGAAAAAAATAGGAAAATCTATTTAATGATTTAATGTGAAATTATTATCTAAGATATGAGGGATAAAAGAGGAATACAAAGTTTCTCCAGTTAGCCCATTTTACTTTATAGATGAAATTTTACACTACATGACGTAAATAGGTCAACAAAAATAAAAGAAAAGTTATAGATGTGCTAGTCTTGAAATCAAAATTCAAGTATGAAATAAAATAGGTTAATTAAATTACCATTTTGGTATATGTATTATGAGAATTATTTAATTGTAGTCTCTATACTTTTAAATGTCTAATTTTAGACCATATATTTTAAATAAACCATATGTTTTATATTTTCATGCATAAAATTTATTATTATTAGTCAACTAAATTGTATAAAACACAATGTATAGGGAGCAAAGGGTAGTTTAACTAATAAAAGAAGAATCAAATCTTCCAACTGAATAAAAATTGGAGAGGAATTTCAAGTTGATTGAAAGAGTGGAGAAATAGAAAATGAGTTTCATGTAAAGGGGGCAATTAAGGGGGTTCAAGGGTTAAGAATATAAAAACTTGATGCCACATTGGGTTTCTTTTCCTTCAAATTAACCATATTTCAAAATGACACTATTTTTCAATTCATTCTACTCCAATTTATATTTTCTTGATTGGTGGGATGGGTCGTTGTCTTTGCTGATGAGTTGAAGATCTTGTGGTTGGATTTTTTTTTTATTAAAAAAAAATATCATTATTGATTTTGACCATTGAGGTTCTAACTCATGGTACAATGGATTGAATGCACAAATAAATAAATGGATGAAGACCATGAATAATTATTAGAGTAGTCATGAACGAAATGGAGGATGGATAGATCAGTTGAACTTTCATTGAAGCTAAATCGTAAACTCAATTAAATAATTTTTACACATTTCAAAGTTTCCTTTTGCTAGAAGAATTGAGCCATTTTTCAATTCACACCAAAATTTTCTCCTTCACATAAAATATAAAAGTTCTCTTGTATTTCTTCTTTGTTTGTTTGGTAGGACAATAAAATGTATAATAATGTTTCCATTTATAGTTCAAAGCACATTTTCACCTTCAATTCAACTATATAGTATATAAAAATAATGTTTGTTTTGTTTGGTAAGATAATTGATGAGTCAAAATAAGCATAACTCAATTGACATGTAATATGTATTAGCAACTAAGAGATACATGGTTTGAATCCTCCTATTAAACTAAAATAATGAAATTTTAAATTATGCCCAGTAAATGTGTATGTGTATAATTTATGTGTGGCTGTTTGATTGTGTATTAGTGCTACAGCTTAATAGACAATAAAGATCAACTAAAGTAAGTATGGTAGGATGAGAAGATCTTTAAAAAATGGTGGTAAATATTTCAAATAACAAATGCGGGCAGATTTGAAAATTAGACTCATTATGCTTTCACAACTACAATACTAATCAATATGTTTTCAAATCACAATATGTTCTTTAAGCGAGACCTATATTACACCCATCTTCTGATGTGGTGTAGAACATCGAGTTAGATGGAGGTCATTTGTGCTAGTTTAATGCATTTACACCCGTTTCTCAATAGCCTATGAGTGTCTTTATTATTCTAATAAAAACTAGTGTATTATCTCACCCTCAGTTAGGATAAATATTTTCACACATTTATTTTGTCCAAAGGTTCATGTGTTAGCTATTTAATTTCAATTGGCTAGATGGAGATAGACAATTTTTAAGTAAAGAACTTTTAAAACAGAAAGATGCAAATAGGATTTTAAAAAAACATTCAATTATTACTAGTAAACTATTACAACATACGGATTATCTAGGCTAGCTTTGACATTAGAAAATTAGTTATCACATGGTTATGATGAAATATAAATTATAAAATACAAATTATTGAATATCAATTCAACACAAATTAAATGTATAGCTTATTTCTCTATGATGTTGTAGCCTCGAGTCTCACGAGAGGGTTCTTCTAATGATCTACAGGTAGCTATGCACGAAAACTTCCTCTTTCTGCAAGTAAATTTCCTTGTTCTCCTCTTTTCCTTTCTCTATCTCCTTCTTTTGATTTTGGAAGGAATATGAGGCTTATGTGAGAACCATTCATAGTTTTACAGGTTACAATGTTGCAGATTGTGACAGTTAGATGTGAGAGGCAGCTCTTTATACCACTTCAGCAATCAACGCTCAGAGGGCTTCCCATACTTCTGTTATTCTTAGTAAGTCGACTAGTTCAGTGTTATTTGACAGCGCTTTAGGATAATGTTGGTTCAAAGGATGAAGACTCCATATTCTGCTGCAAAAATTTAGATGATTTGACAGCTTCACACACTTCTATTGTATTCAAATGATTTGCCATGCTCTGAAAAGGTGGCGTCCTAGGGTATGGATGACCAACTATCAATTTAGCGCATGAAGACATCCCACCATGCTATTGCTCCGAAGTTTAATGTTGCAACTTTGATCTTCATTGTTGCTATAGCTTCTTACTTCTGTAAATCTACGAGTCTTACTTTGTAACAATTAAATGTAACTGTTTTTAATAGCATGCTTTAGCTTAACTCCTTGTATTTCCTTTCTTATACAATTCTAATGGAATTTAAATACTTATTTGTCTCGAAACATGCTATAGTACTAAGAAAGATTTATGATTTAAGAGCATTAAAAGCCTACTTTGGTAAGAAATCATCTATCTACTAAGTAATATTTGATATATATATATATATTTCAAGTGCTATTTTCAAATATATCAAAACGAGCTAATTTATTTACAAATATAGCAAAATATCATGATTTATCAGTGATAGATAGTGATAGATATCTATCAATGTTTATCACTGATAGACAGTAATAGATAATAATATTCTATCACTATCTATCACTAATATACATTAAAATTTTTCTATATTTAAAAATATTTTCAACAATTACTCATTATTCAACTTAATTTCTATACAACAAGTTTACGAAGCGTAGAGGTCACTTTAGCTTGTTGTACCGGAGTGGTTCATCGTCAAAAGAAGAACAATGGGTTGTAGCATTTCCTATAAATTTAGATAGGGGCTTTCTCGTCTAAAGACAGGGGTGAGCTTTTTAGAGGAATTGGTCGACTTAGCGATCAAAGAATGTCGTTGTTACAGGGACGCGTCCCCACTAGAGATTCTAGAATGGACAGATCTCGAGCTAGCTTATTCGTTATGGGGAATCAATGCTCCGGGCCGAATAGAGCTTACCTCCGGCACCTGGCTTTCTCCAGCGTTAAATTTTGTTAAAGGTTTTAATTTCAACCCGTAATGGATAACTAGTATTTCTAGAAAAACTAATATATATCGAATTTTTTATCATAAGAGCATAAAATCTTCATTGTAAAATGAAAATTGGGAATGATAAAAAGAAAAGATTAAATCGACAGAACTTTTCATAAATCTAACCTTTAAAAATTGGGAATGAAATTTTAATTGAAAAAAAAAATAAACATATTGAAGATGAGATCGAAAGTTTTAAAAAGGATAAATAAAAAATAAATAAAGTTAGAGTTTTATATAAATATATATTGGATTCTTTTCAAATAGCAAAATGAACCAAAATATTTAGAAATATAGAAAAATGTCAAGCATCATTGATAGACACTAATAAACTACTATCATTTATCATTGTAGTTTATCAATGTCTATTAGCGGTAGTCACTTATAGATCTCTATTTTTAAAAACTATTCTAAAAAATTAGACTTGGAGACTAAAAGGTGCATTTCAAAAATATAGAGACCGTCAAATGCACCTGTTCTTAAAAATTTGTAAACCAAAAGGTACATTTTGAAAACATATGATGAAACGTACCTAGGACGGCAACAAAAAATCGAAAATCGAAAAATCAAACCAATCCAAACCGATCCAATGGCCTGGTTTGATTTTTAGTATGAAATTCGACATATTGGTTTGTATTTGGAGAAAACAAAAAAGTATTGGTTTGGATCGGTTTTTTTACTAGAAAAACTAATGAAAACCAAACCGAACCAATGACATATATACCCTTGAAAACAAACTTTTCATTATGTATTTTTTAGTGTTTTAATTATTATGGTGCATGTATATTTGATGTTATAAAAGACCGATTATTATGGAGCATGTATATTTTTTTTTGTTTAGATAAAAGTGGCAAGAAAAAAATTTAAAATGTCAAATTTTAATTTATAAAAAAAGAAATAGACCCAATATTAATTTAAAATTAGCAAAAAGGATCAATTCAAAAAAAAGTGGAAATAAAAATTTAAAAAAATTGGAAGAAAAAAAGAAAATGCCAAAAACCGAGAACCAAATCAATAACAAACCAATCCAAATAGAATCAATCCATTGGTTTTGTTCTTTATTGGACATTGGTTTGGTATTCCTTCTTTGTAAAATAGATTGATTTGGTTTGGTTCTTGGTTGGCCGCAAAACCGACAAAATCAAACTGATTATCACCCTTAAACGTACCTATTCTTCAAAACTCGTAGAATAAAATGATAATTTTTCCTTAAAAAAAATAGTAAATATAATAATAATAATAATAATAATACAAGACATGAATAGTTACCAATTTCATGAATAAAAATGAAGAGAAATCACCAAAACAAGCATAGTTCAACTAACATGTATAAAATTTATACTATCAACCTCTAATTAATTTGGTGCATCTCGAATTAAATTCATCTTTGTACAACTGATTCAACTGTGTCAAATCACAATTTTTCATTGTTGTGAGAAATTTTTTCTTCCAATTTTATTTGATTATTTTTTATAATTAGAGGTAGTACACAAGAAGAATAGGTGCAATCTAATTGTTGAATAATAAATTGAGCACGTCATGTTCATAGTTGAGAAAGCTAAAAGTTGAAGATTGCGTATGTGGTCCGTATGAAGACAATAGGGTATGGCCTTCTCCCCTAATTTCTCTCTCTTTTTCATTTTTCTAACAAAATTCCTTATAAAACCCCACCAAATACAACCTTCGTCTTCTTCCTCCATCCCCTCCACCTCTTTATTCAAAACCTCCTTCAATTCTTCACCACTTCCTACATGGATTTCACCCCCCACGACTCCCAAAGAGCCCAACAAGTGAAGGAGTTTGACGATACAAAAGCAGGAGTAAAAGGTTTGTTAAGTCATCACTATACTCAAAGTCTTAATATAAACCTCGTTCTAGATTCTTATATTATACACTATTTATTTTCTTCTTACTCAATCCACACTTGAATTTTAAAATTACCTCAAAATTCAACAAATAACGATTAAAGTTAATTGAGGAGAAAAGAATATAGGGTTTCCAATTCAGGACTACCTCTATATTCTAATGTTATTACCTATTTCTTTAACTAGGTTTGATCGATGGAGGAGCGACTAGGATCCCAAGGTTTTTCATCCACCCCCCCGAGAGCGTGGACGGGGCGGCGACAGGGGCAGTGGCAGAGGTTCCGGTGATAGATCTGAGCGGCGAGAGAAGGAGGGAGGAGGTGGTGAGGGAGATTAAGGAGGCATGTGAGAAGTGGGGGCTATTTCAGATGGTGAACCATGGGATTCCAAATGGGTTGATGGAGAAGGTTTTGGAAGCCATTGTAGAGTTCCATGAGCAACCAAAGGAAGAGAAGATGAAGTGGTACTCAAGGGATCCCTCACAAAAGGTTAAGTTTTATTGTAATGGAAATCTTCTAATTTCAAAGGCAGCAAGTTGGAGAGACTCCATATCTTTTGAGTTTCAACATGGCCCTCTCAGCCCTCAGGCATATCCTCCAGCATGCAGGTCACTTTAATTAATTTTTTTACTTTTTTTTTTTTAATAATATTTGGTAAGGTGCACCTCGGTTACACTCATCTTTGTAGCTCACATGGTTGTCAAACTCTAGTTTGCTACCATTTATTTTTAAAAAAATTTCTACAAAAATGAATGCAACCTAAAATCGTAGGTACTTTTCAACTACTCTCATTCAATTAATATCACTTTCAAATTTAATTCGAAATATAAATTTAGAGAGTAGAATTTTAATATTCTTAGGATAGATTGACTTTGTGAATTTGGACATATATAGATAGATAGTGTGTTATATTGGATTATGATATGTTCATCTTACTTTCACAACTCATTCAATTACATTTTTTTATTTTTGAAATAGTTTTTAAATAATAATGAAAATTAAAGTTTGTTTGGATAACTTTCTTCAAAGAAATCCTTGCTTTTTCTTTTTCTTTCTTCTTCTAGTTCAACTACTTTTTCTTTTAAAGTTCTTGCTAAGATTGCAAAATTCTTTAAGAAAGTTAAATACAAAAGTGAAAAAATATGTTAAAGAAGAGTTTTTTTTTTTTTTTTTTTTTAAGAAAATGAAAATTATATTGTATATTATATTTTTTATAGGGTAATTATTTTAAATGGCAAAACTATTGAAAATATTTTCAAATATAGTAAAATGTGACTATCTATCAGTGTAAACAGTGATAGACACGGATAGATATATAAATATGTTAAAACAAAACGTTTAAAAGTTTAAGACTAAAAATGAAAAAATAAATATAGATATTTACATGTATTGAATATTTAAACATAAAAATTAGGTTAAATTACAAATTTAGTCCCCTATATTTTGAAAAAAAAAATTAGAATATTTAGTCCCTATAGTTTTCACCATTAAGTTTAGTCTCTCAAAATATGAATAAAACCTCATAATTAGTTCTTATAGTTTGATAAAATTCTCATAAATAATTTCTATTATAGAAATTATTTATAAAAGAATATCAAATCATAAAGACTAAATTCTAACTTTTTTTCTCCTATAAATAAATTCAAAAATTATGACAAACTTAAAAGATATAAATAGAATAAAAAGAAAAGAAAGTCAGAATGAAGATCATAAAATAAGTAGGTAGAATGAAGATACTTAAATGAATTACTTACTATTGATTAAGACATTAAGGGTAATTTTAATGTTAAGACTTTGAACTTAAAAAAGTATCCAAAAAATTTAGGAAAAATCCAATTTTCAATATCTACCCCACAGTTGGCCAAAAATTAGGTGAAAAAGAACAAAGAGATGATAGACATGAGATTTTTCTTCCTTTTTCCAAACATATTATAGATTTTGAAAAGAGATTTCATTCATAGGACAATATATATCAATTCAAAACAGCTGTCAAAGGGACATTTTTAGGACAAAATTAAAGGGTGATACAATAAAGGCACCTATTTTAATAACATTTTCTAACAATTCAAAATTACCCATATTAATATTATGAATGATACACTTTTCTCATATAATGTTGTTTTCAATTTGGTCCTTCGTCTTTTAAATTTCTCAATTCTTTTTCATAATGTATTAAGAGTTCTCAATCAAGCCCTTTTAGAAGAAAATAGGGTAATATTTGTTAATAGAAGTTCGGTTGTTAAATATTTATTTTGTTAATATATCCGAATAAATAAGCGAGCCAATTTGGAAGAAATAAATTTTGTTAATGATTACGTCACATTTTCAAGATGATTGAAGTGACAAATATGTAAACAAAACAATAATTTAGTGTTGCATCATCAACATTTATTAATGAATTTTGACATGCTTTACAAATATATATATATATAATAAGAAGACGAATTATAAATTAGAGATATAACTGAGAATTTTAAAAGATTGAAGACCAAATTAACAATTATTTAAAAGATTAATAACCATTTTGGTATATTAATATATTAAATAGTTTTTAATCTGTTAAATATGTAACCTTTATTTAACAACTTGTTTCATTTAAGTTGAAACAAGGTTATGCAATAAAATGTGGATACTAAGATAACTAATTTTTAAGGGAGGAACCTTTTTCCTAGGATTTGAAGTTTCATCTCGAATAAAGATATAAGTGTCTTGGCTACTTAGTTATGTCTATATTGGCAAAAGATTAATCATTTATTTTAATATAGGTAAAATGCTTAATTTTTTTATTATTTATTTATTTATTTTTGTAATATATGGGGACGGAAAATTAACTTTCTAAGAAAAAACATTTTATTGGTAAAGTGATAGCATAGGTTTTTTTTTTTTTTTTTAATAAATAACATAAGATTTAAAATCTAAGAAAACTGTCCAAAAACTTAGAGAAAGTAAATTTTTTTTAGAGCATGTTAAATTAAATATTTTTCGAGCTTCATTAGATATACACAATTAAAAAATTTATCGTTGAGCTAAACTTACTTTTGATATATACAATTAAGAAATTTAAGAATCTATAAAACACAAAATTAAAAATTCACACACTCTTTGAAAATGCATGAGAGGTAAGTAAAAATTTCAAAACTTAATAATAAACTTATAATTAAACCATTAAAAACATAGACAAGACATGGGAACTTTAATCATTTTGGGGATAGAGGATATCATGGGAGAAGGGATTTTTGAAAGTGCTTTAATTAAATTGTAAATGAGAGAGTGATGGATTTTGAATGGCTTTCAAAACAGCTGTCATGGAACACATATTCAAGACAAAAACTACTACTAATAATAATAATAATATATTATTATTTAAAAAATATTTTTAAAAAATCCACCAAGAAGCACTATCGGTTGAAAATTGGCTTCTTTGAAACTGCCAAACCAAAAAAATGCAAAATATGTAGGTCAAGGTTATCCGATTTCATATATCTTTTAGATTAATTTAATAATTCTTTTTCTTTCTCGTTTTTGATATTTATTAAATTATTCAATATTTATTACAATGCTAAAGGTTAAAATTTATTCATTAAAAGAGGTTAAATAAAAACTATTTAGAATAGTCTCAAAATCTATTTTTAATAGTGGTCAAATATTTTAATTTTTTTAAAATAATTTATTTTTTAAATTAAATAATAAAGAAGTATTCGAAGATAATCTTAATTACATTAATTAATTAATTATGAAATTAAACATACAGTGATAAAAGATTTGAGTATAGATTTTTTTTTTTTTTAAATATTTGTGAGTATTAGAGTAGAGTACTTTCACAATATAACTCACTCAACCTTAAAAAAATAAAAATAAAAAAAGTTATTGTTTTTTATATATATATTTTTTGAATGTTGACAGAGAGGCAGTGAGTGAATACATGGTGTACATAAGAGAGTTGAGAGATAAGATATCAGAGTTGCTATCAGAGGCATTGGGGCTGAATATTGATTACCTTGAAGGATTGGAATGTATGAAATCTGAAACTCTCGTGTGTCACTATTACCCAGCATGTCCTCAACCAGAGCTAACTTTGGGCACAACCAAGCATTCAGACCCCTCTGCTTTAACATTTCTCCTCCAAGACAACACTGGCGGCCTCCAAGTCTTCCATCAAAATCAATGGGTCCATGTTTGTCCTCACCCAGGAGCACTACTCGCCAACATCGGCGACCTTCTACAGGTGTGTGTGTGTACGCCTTCTAAAACCATGCATATCTACATAACCACACATTAGTTTAGTACACCATCGTTGATGTTAGTTGTTAATTAAGTTAACATGATACCAACTAATTTGTACACACAGTTAATCACCAATGAGAAGATGAAGAGTGTAGAGCACAGGGTGTTGGCAAGGAGCAATGGGAAGAGAGTATCAGCAGCATGCTTCTTTTATCCAAGTGCAAAACATAGACTTACACCTTATGGACCAGCAAAAGAGTTTCAATCTGAGGACAACCCTCCCATATATAGACCCACTAATATCAATGAATATCTTTCCCACTATATCTTCAACGGCTTAGATGGTCACTCAGCCCTCCCACATTTTAAAATATGACCAACCCCATCTACAACACCACATCGCCAAATTCCATTTTAACACAACAATAAGATGGGATTTTCTTTTTTTTTTTTTTAGGGGAGATAACGATGGAAAAAGTTTAGTAATATTTATTAACTGTTAGTAGTGAGAATATCTTAAAAAGGCCAAAGGGTCATCAGTTCAATCTATAGTGGCCACCTACCTAGGATTTAATATATTGGATAGTACTTTTAAAAATAATAATTATAGATTTCTACTAGTGAGATATAGTCTATCACTAACAGACTCCTACTAGCAATATGGTTCATCACTAATAGACCTCTACTAATGATATAGTCTATCATTAATAAACTTCATAAGCGTATTTTAAATTTTGTTATATCTACAAATTCTTTTGCATTGTGTTATATCTGCAAATATTTTGGATCTAATTCCCTAAAAACATTACTTTCACCTATTAAATTTCTTTCCATTGTTATATACTGCTTGAAGTTTTGTCAAAAACCAAAGCAATGTTTTTTTTTTTTGTAAAACTTAGTTTTTACTTTTCAAAATTTAATTAGCTTAAAAGTTGAAAGAAAATCTGCATAATTTTTAAAAGCAAAAAATCAATGACACTTCTTTGGATAACTATTTGGTTTTTTATTTTTAGTTTTTAAAAATTGAGATTACTGACCTTATTTGTACCTAGAGTTTTTTTTTTCTTTTTAATATTATCTATTTTGTAAGCATTATTTTTAAAAATCATGTCAAGTTTTCCATTAATAAATAAATTTAACATTGAGTTGGGGAAGCGGACATAAGTTAGAGTTAAATTCAGCCATCAGGTAGGGTTTAGATTAAACATCAAGGTACCAAACAAAAATAAAGGTTTAGGGTTAAATTTGGAATTTTCACTGCTTGAGATGACATCAAAACTAATACCTTATATATATATATATCAAATTTGATTTCTGATTTGTTAGTTTTTTTTTTTTAATGGACAAAAAGACAAACAATTAAAAAATTACACCAGAGGATAAAAAGTGGAAAGAAAGGAAGATTCATGTTACTCTAAAACTTGATAAATAAATAAATATATATATTACTAGTACTTGGGTGTGTTTTCATTTTATGAGAAAAATATATAATTTTTAAACTTAAAAATATAGTAAATAACATTACTTATCTAATTTAATGATATCTGACCTGACTATATAATTTTACAAAGTTTAAGTTGAAAAGTCTAAATCTGTGTAGTGCATATAAGGTTTGTGGAATCCTAGGTTTGAAAGTTAGATAACTCTGTTTTTATTAACAGCTTTATGGTTTTCAAAATAAAAATTATTTTAAATGATATAACTATTAAAAATATTTATAAATAATAGCAAAATATCTCGGTCTGTTTGGGATAGACTGTGATAGACTACTATAGACACATATAATAAATAGTAAAATTTTGCTATATTTATAAATATTTTTATTTAATTTTCTATATTTGAAAACAACCCTTTTCACATATATAATATATGAAAATGAATTTTATAGAACTTGAAATTTATGTGTGTAACCAAAATTTTTATGTGTAATTTCTTAATCCTAAATTACACACAAATTTAGGGTTTATGTGGATGGACAAACTTGGAGTTGGCCGATGGGATTGATCGTCAGAGGTGGTCACAAACTTGGTTGCAAGTGATGGTCGTCAAAGTTGATCACTATAGTTGATCATTAGTGGTGGTCACCAAAGTAGGTTGTCAACAGTGGTTGTTGAAGTGTCAAGATTTGTGTCCCAAAACCTCGTAGTTAATTAGTTATTATTAAATATGCAATATTAAATAACAATAAAAATCTAAGATTATTATATGTAATCTTGAACAATATGTAGTTGATCATGTTCAAGTAATAATCTAAACATCTATAGTACATGGATAAAGTTGAATGTCTTATCCTAGTAACATTATGGATATAGTCCATTTCGTAATAGTTACAAATAGTAAATTGTTCATGCGGAGACATGTGAATGAGTGTATCCTATACAAAGAGTTTGTATAAGATCGGACTGCAAAATAATTAATTTTTATTTGTAAATCCGTTAATTAATAATAAAATTAATATTTCACAATATGATTATATGTGACTCGATTTTAATTTTAAGCGAGTTATGAATTTTTGTTTGTGAAGACTCGTCCAAGTGTAAAAAAATAGACTTACAGGTGAGGACTGAGGACAACCTTCCCATATATAGACCCACTAATATCAATGAATATCTTAGCCATGATGTAATGAAGTGGTTAGATGGTCACTTAGCCTTACCACATTTTAAAATATGGCAACCCCATTTAACACAACAATAAGCTGAAACTGTTTGCTGTTCATTTTTTTTTTTTTTTTTTTTTTTTTTTTTTTTTTTTTTTTTTTTTTTTAGGGAAAAGAAGAAACACTTGTTTTGTTCAAATGAACTTATACTATTAAAGTTTGGTTATACAAATACACAAGAGATGCACTCTATCAAGTACAAAGCTTTTTTCTAACAAATGACAGTACTTGCTAGATAGAAAACACACCCAAAAAAAGAAAAACAAAAATAGTTTTCCAGACTTAGAATTCATTAATGCTCTTCACAGAAACTCGGTTTGCTGTCAGAGTAACCCAACATGGTTTGCTTTTGACTCGACCCTTCATGGGATTTTCTTTTTTGTTTTTCCTTCTTCATCTTTTGCTGTATGGAGAAGGCTGAATCTCTGAGAAAGGTGTTGCACTCCATAAAGCAGGACACCGATGAATCAATAGTCACAACAAACAACTCACACTATTTTACAGAAGATTCTACACAATCAGTTGCAAAAAGTTCAGCAGTTGAAGCTATCACATTGTATTACTGCGCTGTAGTATTTGAACAAGGGACCATAAAATATCCATTCTGTGTATGTTTCTGTTATTCTCCCCCTACAATAGTTCAAAACCATATATCAAACAATGATTGACAAGTATAAAGAACATCACATTGGCCTTCACACTACTCTACAAATTCAAAATGGTTTCATTCTATGCAATTAGAGATATCCCAACCTTTGATTTCACCCAAAATACCATTATATAAAACATTTAAAAGACAAGACCAAGGATGCAGATTCCCGTCCAGTCTACCAAATACTTTCATCTTTACTTTGAACACATATAGTGTAAGTCGTCTATCTATCAAGTTCTTCCAAAGCATGAAACGTGTTGTGAAGCACAAAATAAATCTCGTCTGCTGGTATAATTATGGTGGATTGCATTAGCAGAAGTAGTGTTTTAAAGAGAGAAAAATTTTAGCTCTTCACAACTAACATTAAGAACTCTGATTTTGGCTTATTTATACCTCAACCACAAAACAAATCCATGTCTTCTCGCCATGAGCTTCTGTTATGCCTTTTAGTATTGTCAGTCCCAAGCTTCTAATAGCCTCTGCTATCTCCAAAAAGTGGCTGCATTCTTCACACAACATCTGCATAGAGGTGTGTCACTTCGCCATTATGTTAAACAAAGGAAAACTGAATCAAATGAATGGATTAAATTGAAGAAATAAAATAGACAACAAAACATGAGAAGATAACTAATATTTTGCTCTAATAAATGAAAGATGAATTTTCATAAATCATACCTCTACAAGAATCTGTCCATTCTTGTTTAGATTCTCCACAATTATCGAACAAACTTTTAGTTGACCACCCACCTCAACTGCCCAGCTTGAACCCTGATCAGTATTCGAGGTTCCCAACATGCCATTTTCCTTCTGATGCAACTATAAATACATAACATGTAAGAAGAGGGAAAATGTGTTAAAGATTAATTAATAAACATGTTAAATAACTATTGAAATTAGAACTTCCCCCTCTCTCTTCTCACATTTATCGAGAAACTCCATCTTCACAACTCTGCACCCCAAACATAGCCTAACTCCAAGATATTAACTCAAGATTTCATAACTCAACACCCCAAACACCCCCTCCTAAAGGTCATTTTTTACAATAGTTGTTATTACTTATCATAATTCTTTGGATAATATAATAGCCATGCCATTGGCTTTTGCTCAAGCAAACTTGACATGATAATGGAGAAGGTATAAAATGCTTTCTAATCATGTAGAAAAGATAAATAGATTTCCTGTTACACTTAGGTTTCTAAGCCATGAAGGTAAGCCACTACCTTCATGTTGGCGCATTTAGTTAGCTTGTCAGCATGCTTGGTGATGCCTTGCAAGAATAACATGTGCTTGATTGTGCGCTCCAGCAATGAATCAATACTACACTGTGATACAAGCAAGAAACTTTTAGTGGATGAAGCCAAAAAGTAATGGAACATTCTATTTCCATCCAAAAGGAAAAATGGATGAATGGCTTCTCAGAAGTTACTTTTGCTCCATTTGGTACTAGCTCCCGAAGTTCTTTGATTCGGTCCTGGATCAATTGCCTGTCCCTCGGCCTAGGCCTAGAACTCTCACCAGGTCTAGCCCTTCTTTTACTATTCTTTGCTGGTTCCGAAGACTTATCCAAATGCTCACTGCCAGTGCCAGAATAAGTCGACGAGAACCCTTTTGGTGACATCACCCCACATACTCCTGATGAGCTTAAAGAGTTCTGTATGTCCTCTCCAATAAAAGATGTTTGACTTTGACCCATAGAGTAACCTTCTGAGCAAGCAGATGTTGTAACCTTTGTGGAAGGCTCGGGAATTCTTTCAGTCGTTAACAGAGACTGTCCAGACTTGCACAGAGATGTGTCACTTTTAACATCGGAACCACTGTGACAAACATCAGCCACAACAGCTTCTAGAAGACGCTCTGTCGGTAAACCAGATGTCAACTGGCTAACACTCATTCCCTCAGATAACTCGAAAGCTTTACCACCAAAAACGTACTCTGTTTGCCAATCAAGATAAAGAGCATCTTTCAGAAAAGCAGGACCAAGTACTTCATGCAGCTCATACCCAGCAGGGAACTTCAATGATTGGTTGGATGGATACATATCAATAGTTTCCGATGCTTCCATATCATTTTGCAAGTACATTTCTGTAAGATTGGTTCGGCTAAATATCCCGTTGTGATTAACTCCATCGCAGACAGAGGCATGAGGATTCATAGGGAAGTATGCATCATTTGTCATTATCTTTTCAGCTGGAAGTAAATTACCACATATATTAACCATATCCATGGCGGAGTTTTGTGGTCGTACACTGATTTTTTGTTTCAAACCAACTGCCGTATCTTTGCACCCACTAGGCTCCCCTCCACAAGTCCTGTCATCAAGCAATCTCACTTGTGATTTAAAACTCTCCACATTGATAGCATCTGGCTTTGTTTTTAGAGTTTCAATGCCCCCAGATCCTGACAACTCTATCCCCACATTCTTGCTGACACTTCCATCTTCAGTTTTCTGTGTAGAAAGTAGATTTCAGAAAAATCCCAAGGTTTATCACAGGAAGGAAAATTTAGGTACAAATATCCGTGCTGTCCCTATTTTCAAAAATGTCTTAAGTTGTAAACCAACCAGGACTCACCTCTGTTGCTAAGCTTCTAGATGGAATGTCTGCCTACAGAAGAGGAAATTTTGATATGATTAGTGTAACTATTACATACCCTATCATATCAAACCAATACAGACAAATTCTTTAATTGTCTATTTTGTTTTTAGGATGTCAATTTTTTTTATATTCAGACAAATTCTTTAATTTTCTGAATGACGGAAAAAGGAGAGAGGAAAGATAAGAGACACAGAAAGACAATTACCACATATCCCGAGCTCTTACAAGAATGCATTGGCTTAATATTCCCTGCTGAAGGCTCCTGGAGAGTTAGAAAAACATTTCTGATCCGAGCCACAAGATTGACATCCTCAGTTACCTAAATCCAATAATACAATGAACACAGATACAATAAACAAAAGTTAGATAACATTCATATCCAAGGATTAAACTGAATATTTAGGGATATCTCTGGAGTTAAACCAAGTACTCTCTCCAAGTTGATTGAGTAGTTGTAAACCAAGATAGTAGTTACACAAAAGGGTGATTAGGTACTAGGTGCCCATGCTACCCTAAATCTAGACAGTGAGCTAAGAAATAGGTATTCCAGTCACAAGAGATCAAAAGTAGGAAATATTACAGGGGAAAAAAACTATAACATAAGAAGCCCAAATAGCAATAATAAGAAACATGAATCCAAAATGTGGGTTGTTTGGGGACTTCTAAATGAATGCACACGTCGGCTGATATAGCAAGAACCCATCAGCAACACAAAGCATCGAAGATAAACCTAAAAAGATCTATAAAATGGGCCATGAATAAAAAGAAATCATCCAAATTTCCTTGGGTATCCGAAAAGCACACCAGTTTATAAATTAAGGTCAGCAGAATCAAAAAGACCATAGCAAAGATGAAGAACAAAAGAGGACCCATCAGAAAACCAAAAGCAGCACAACTATACTTCATTTGTCAACCTAATGAAAGTTCTAAAATGTGGTGAAACAAAATGTGGTCTCCACTCTCTAGCAAAACGCTCCAATTTAGAAATAGAAAAATCACCTGTATTTTTAACCCCCCTTATTAAATGCATGGGTAAAATTACTGAAATATCATAGATATTAGCATTTAACAATACTAATAATGGACATAAAATGTAGACTCCATACCCTCATGGTCTATGCTGTTCCAATTCACATATAGAATAGCATACATGTTTATAGCCTAATTTTAAAGCATGGGTAGGAAAGCTACTAAAATCTAACAGATACCAAATACTAAATATTGTGGGGAATGTCAGACTACAAGAAATTATAACAATATCAGAGAGGCCTATCATTATAATAGTATTTTATTTTTCTTTTATAAGTCATTATAATAGTATTATATGTATTATGTAATAAGTACAGATACAGTTAATATTGAAAACAGATACAGTTAATATTGAAAACAGTTATATATCCTACAACCCCAAACAAAAAGTTGACGTTCAGCAAGGACCATAATTCACAAACTTTCACAATCCAGAAGGAAGGTGCTCTTACTTTATCTAAAGATCCAAGCTGTAAAACCCCATGCGGAACAACTGCTACTACAACAATAGTCTACAAAGCATATAAATAACAATTAAGTAATCAGTTAGAAAAATATATATATAAAAAATAAATTAAAAAAAATAAAAAATAAAGAGATTAACAGAAAGCAAATTTGAATAAGCTGGATTTATTCTTAGACTTTTCATCAAAACAACACATGAACAGTTGAATCCATGACCAAACCCACCCTAGTTTAATCCAAGTAGATTATTGGATCCTTGACCAAGTCAATAGTAAAACAATTAGAATGCAGTATCCAGACATCAGATACTAGCTAATGAAATAAACCAGATATTATGAGTTAAAAAAAAATGGTAATTCAGATTGCATAATATGATAATGAGAAAAACTAAATGTTATCTTGATTCAAAAGACCTACAAATGTTATTGCAATTGTATATTATAGGTGATAATACACTGCTATTACAATCCCATAGAGAAATACACTCTTAGTCACTAAAATGTTGGCAATCAAGTGAAATACTTTTTTCCTAGTTTTCTGGGTGTATGCATCTGTGTGTGTGTGTTCAAGAGAGAGAGAGAGAGAAAGAGAGAGAGAGCAATGCTGCCATACCTTAATGCCAGCTGAAAATTGTGTTTGCCAACCATCACAGTACTATTAAAAAAACAAATCAGGAAATGAGGAATGAGACGCAGCCTCAAATAATCGAAAAACAAGCATTTAATTATATACCTGAAATGATAAAATAAACTTCATTAACTTAAATTATTGCAGAACAGGGAAGTATAGCACCTCAAGTGTTGAAGAGAAATTTGGTATTTGCTCGTCTGCAGTAATCCATTGATGCTTTCCAGTAACTGCTACTTGTCCAACAATCCTGCAAAAGAAAATAATGATTACAACAAGGTGAAGCCAATAAGAAATTTATAAAGATTCCAAGAGAAACTGATTTAATCAACTGTCTCAAATTTTTAACCATCGTATGGGAGTAGGCTGATTGAAGTCACATATAGCATTAAAAAATTTCAATAATTAATGAAAGTTATAGTCCACTATGTCTACTCTTCAAGCAAACTTGAATTAGGGATAAATGATTAGATTATATCCAAGAATAAGGTGTTTAAACCAAAATTGGCTAGAACTAGTCATAAAATAACCATATAGAATGACAAATGTTAAGACATTTACCCTTCCCCTAGAGAATATACATGATAGGACATCTTTGCAACAGCTAATCCAAGAGGGTCATGTGAATAATGTCCATCATGAAACGTCTCAAGTGTTTTTCTGTAAAACTTGCTCTCTGGGGGTTCATGTTGTTCAGAGTTATCATAGTAGCCATCCTCCCAAGTCAGCACCCTGAATTCAACATTAATTTAAAAGGTAACAGATCAAACTTTAATATCAATTACAAGCCCTGACTGGTACACCCTACCAATAGAAAGATCAAAACAGGGGAAGGGAATTGCTGGACAGCATAAAGCTATCATCTACTGACTAACAAACACTAAAAATAGCCATCCATAAATTACAATCACTGCAGATTATATTATATAAACTTCCATTGATCCAGAAAAGAAAGGATACTCCAATGTAATCAAACCACAAACTGAGCATGCTGGCAAAATTTTACTCAGAAATACTAGTAAATTCATCCTTGAATTGAATAACCATCAAATTCCTTTTTTTTTTTTTTTTGTCGGTGGGGGAGATTGTAGAGATTTGAACTTCTGATCTTTTGTTCTGTTGAAGTTATAATAATGTCTTAACCATCCAAGAATCAGAATTAACAAAGAAATATTTTCTTTCACTTCATCCTAAAATCTTCTTTGCAAACCAGAAAGGGCAAGAGGGTTCATTATTCAAATCCCTAGCTTTCACAACAAAATAAACAAGAAAGACAAAAGAAAAACGACTTACATTCGAGCTCGATGTTTAAGTTTCCAAAAGACAGCATACTTCCATTCAGAGTTGCAACAAAAGCTTTTCAGTATTTGGTGCAAGTCAATAGTACCCATCTCTCACTGAAGAATTATGTCTAACGCCCTCTAAGATGAATACCCTACAAAATAGGGCTTGCTCCTAAAACCACCTTGAAAAAACCCCAACTCTAAACACCTTGAAAAATGAAAATCCACAATTTTCCTAGCTTCCCCTATACGAGCCTCTACCAGCCTGCTTTCTCCTCAACCCTGCTCGCCGTTTTATTGGCGGTCCAACTGTTGGTAATAGCAGACGATCAGTTCCCATCCCCCTAAACTCAAACAACCCCCAAAAAACCCCTAAATCAAATACACGAATTCTTCAACAAATTCAACACAAATAAGATGATATGATCAAAATTTCATCACCAAAACCATAGCTTCTAACACAGTGATCTCCATTAGAGTTGGTATAAGTACAACAATCCATTAAGAACAACAACGGCAGAAGCAGAGAAGAATCTCAAACAAACACTCCAGAAAGAGCTCTTTTTCTCTCAAACCCACCACAGATCACTCAAACAAGGGTGAAATTAAACCCTAGCTTATGTCGGACGACATGGATGAACTTATGAAATCGTCATAAAAACAAAAAGAACTCAACGAAACAACAAAAGGGGCGTAAGAAGAAGTGTTTCCAAGGCTCAAAGAAGAGCCCAAAACCAAAACCAAAACCCAAGAACCCAAAAAGCGAAAAAGAGAAAAGGAATGGATTTCAACAAGCCCCTTTACAGAGATAAACAATTTTGAAGCTTTTTGACTGCAAGAAACGACGAGAATCACAGAGAAATTCAACTCCCTGATCTACATTTCCTTGCATTGTCTCTTTATTTTTCTTATTCTAGCTTCAAAATTCAGAGAGATCCCTCAACTTTGCTCCTCTTCACACAACACTGGGAAGAAGTAGTAGTAGTCTAAAGAGAGAAGGAAAAAGGTTGAAAATGGTTGAAAAAGAGAGAAATCTCTGAGGTATCTGTTGAATTTTGTTCGCTTTTTCTCAATTTGTGAGGGCAAAATAACAGAACAGAACAGAAAACACACTCCCAACAAACAACGGATGGTGGAGAACTTCAAAGCCAACGCCTTTAATACAACTGGACGGCTCATTTTAGCATTGCCGGCGAACTGGGAGCCGTCAGTCCTTGTTTTCACCACTCTTATTCTTCCGGCGTATGTTAGCTGATGATTCCTTTTTAGTGGGGGGCATTTTCGTAATATCTGTGCCAATGGAGGGCAAAAACGGAAAGGGGAATTATAGGTGTAGTTTTAGACTCTCATCTTTCAAATTTGTTATATTTGGATCTATGTGTCCATTTTTGTTTATAAACTTTTAAGTTTGTTTTATGGTCTATCAAAATATTTGTTTTAATTCCTAAACTTTTTTAAAAGACCGATCATTTTGGTCATAATTGTATTACTTTTTTACGTTAAGTTCGATTTGTCTTATGTTTATCTCTAATTTTTTTTGCTTCAAATCATGTTCAAAGTTAATATATCAATACACATATGCAAAGTTATGTCATTAATTTGGTTAGGGACATAATAATTATTTTTAAAAGTTTAGATACTAAAATAGATATTCTAAAAGTTTGGAGACCAAAATGGAACAAGCTTGAAATATTAGAGACCAAAATAGAATTGTAAACCTTTTTTTCTTTATTTTTTGTTCTTTTCCTTTATTGAGTTCATCAAATATGAAAGTGTCCATTGGACATCCAACTATAGGGAAAGTAGAAGTTGAAACATCTAATTATGTCGAATTGGTAATTATAGGTATAGTTGGAGTTTAGATATACATATTGAAATGTCAAATTTTACATTTCACTTCTCAAAAAGTTATGTCTAATAAGAAGAAATATTAAACAAGGTCACCACAAGTTGTTTGCCTCCAATGAACAACTCAATTTTGATTCAAAAAATTGTACAACCAACCTCTAATAATTATTAGAAACAAATACTAATTAATTTTATTGTTTCTTTCTTATGCAGGGTGTAAAATTAATTACATACCAATGACTTCTTCTCTAATTGAAATTTAAACTTTTATAACATCTAATAGATTTTAATGTGTCATACTATATATTTATTAGAAACAACTCCAAAATTCGGAGGAAAAGACTATTATACTTTTAAAAATAATAATAATAAAATCCTAGTAATTTAACCTAATAGAAAAATGGGGGATAAGATAAGGAAGAGGAGTGTTTTTTTTTTTCTTTTCTTTTTTTTAAATTTTCATTTTTGGGTACATTCACTTTGTGGGTAAGTGTCAAAAAAATGGCAAACAACATGATGTGTAAGGAAGGAAAATGCTCCCTTGATCCTTTTTCTTTTCTAAAAACAATTTTGCCATTATTCTCCTAATGCTTGCCCTTTTGTTGGACAAAGGGCATATGAATGTTTCACAAACCTTTCCCTCCTTTGAGGTCCTTTTCAACCATGATTTATATTGTTATAAAAGTTGTCACAATTACACCCCATTGCCTCCCTTGTCCATTTCTTCTCTCTCTCTAAAGGACTTCATCTTTTCTATTTTTTGAAATGATTATATTATACTTTTTTTTTTTCTTATGGTTATTGTTGTGAAGATCTTGAATATGAGAGTTTGTATTTATCATAATGTATCTTTTTGAGATCAAAAGTGAGATATTTAAGAGAGAAAAATAACAAATTTTATGCTATATAAACTAAGGTTTTGATATTTATAGTTTTGTTCAAATCATTTTATTTCATCATAGTTAAATAACAAAAATAATAAGGAAAAAATCAACCCATACTAGTAAGAATGTTTTAGGAAAAAGATTTATTTTGATTTCTATTTTTATCTGTTTTTTTTTTTTTTTTTCCTTCTTAATATCAATTTCATCTAGTTAAACTATAAACTTGAGTTAGTAGTAAAACTAAGGACTTGTTTGGTAACTATTTCATTTTTTTGTTTTTTATTTTTGAAAATTAAGTCTATTACAATTGATTTGCATCTTTCTTAAGTTCTCTTAGAAAAATTTCAAAATAAAAATTACTTTTTTTTATTCAAAAGTTGGCTTGATTTTTTAAAAAATTAGTAAACAGTAGATAATGACAAAGCAAAAAATTTGGAGGTAGAAAGAAGGTTTATAACCTTAATTTTCAAAAACTAAAAAACTAAGGCCTCGTTTGGTAAACATTTTGTATTTGGTTTTTGGTTTTTGAAAATTAAGCTTATTTTCTCTCTATTTCTTATAATGATCTGCATATTTTAAGTACAATGCTTGAATTGTTAGCCAAATACTTAAAAAAAAAAAAAAATTTAAAGCTATTTTTATTTTCAGTTTTCAAATTTTAGCTTGGTTTTTTAAAACCATTGGTAAAATGTAAATAAAAAAGGAAGGATTTTGGAGGTGAAAGTAGTATCTATAGGGTTAAGTTTCAAAAACAAAAACTAAATGGGATTTTAGTTAAAAATTTGTTTTGACTTAACCAACAAATCACAAAAAAGAAAAAAAAATTCAAATGAAAACTTTTAAAAACTACACAATTAAATTAGTAAAAAGATAATATCTAAACCTAAATAATAATATATTAAAAAAAATATTCATTACAAAATTACGTCTAAAACTAATGTGAAATAAAACATATACCATTACCAAAATTAAGGTTAAAAAATTTCGAATCCATTCACTTGAAAATGTGTGATTGAACTTAAAAAAAAAAAAAAAAAAAAGTTGGGTTGTTAACTATATGAAAGACAAAATCCTACCAATTAAGTTGTTTAGAAAGTGAATATCTATATCCACATCAATTAGCTGGCACAAATATTCTAATTCAACCACAATTAAAAAAAAAAATCTATATTTAGTTAATTAATTAATTTATTTTAATAACCTTTAAATTACTAAAATTTATGAGTAGAACATAGAAGCCATGCACAAATCATAATGAGTGTCATTTGATCATGAAAGTGCTCTAAAGTTAATGTGTGAGAATTAGAGAATCAATTTTTGTATGAAATTAAAGAGATTTTTGCTTTTTTTTTTTTTCCTTTAATGTTCTAATAACATACTTATTTCAACAATGTTTCCTGTACCACACCAACAAGACATCATTTTGGGAATCCCATGATGTGTGTTTTAACAGTGGGTGATCTTGTGGGATTATTGCTATTGATTTCCAATCATTTTTTTTCTCTCTCTCTCTCTCTTTCTCTCTTTTAATATTTTTAATTTTGTTGGTTCCTATTTGAGGGGAAAGTGATTATAAGGGAAAAAGAAAATCTACTTTGGGTATGAATAATTAAGAAGATAACAAAAAGAATGTTGAAAAGGAATGGCCTTTATTAAGAAAAAGGAAAAAAGTGAAACATATTATTTTTTATATTTATAAATACATATATATAGTTGATGATTTTTCAACTATAGAGTTGTTAATTATAATCACCCATTCAAATTTTCAATTTAGTCAATCAAACCTTTCAAAAACTTACAAAATTTTTGCACTTAAACTCTATTGTGTTGGTAGTATATTACAAAACACAAAAATCCCTCATTAAATATAGAAAGTGTTACAATTAAATTCTCGATTGAGATAATGTGAAAGCTATAACATTAACTATCAAAAGGTTTCTTAAAGTTCAATAACTTCTACATTAAGTATAGGGTTTTGCATCCTAGAAGTGTTTAATAAATTTCTAAACTTTTAATTTTATGTATCTAAAGGACTATACCCCTTTTGATTTTATGTCTTATAATTAAGCCTATGAAGTTTTTAAAATATCAAAAAAGAAATAATTAAAATTAGTTTAGAGACCTATTATTAGACAATTTTACATTTAAGAACCAACCCAAATTGAAAAAATTTTGGAACCTATAAGATAGTTGTATAACTTTGAAAGTTCACACACTAAACTAGAATCATAAGGTCTAATTGCAATAATTTTGTAAGTTTGGGGTGATTGATTAAAATGAAAGTTTGAAAATGTGATTGTAATTACTACTTCTATATATATTGCTACTTTTGAAATTATCTTAAAAACTAAAGCTCGATTTGGTAACAGTTTAGTTTCACAAAAAAAAAAAAAAAAAAAAAAAAAGTATGCTTGTTTCTTCCTAAATTTCCAATTAGGATTTCACATTTGTTGACAAAAAAATTTCATTTCCTAGTCAAATTCTAAAAACAATGGTTTTGTAAAACTATTGTATGTGACTTGACTTTGAAAACATTAATAGAAAGTAAATAACAAAATATAGAAACTGGTGAATGAAAGTAGTATTTATAATGTTTTCAAAAACAGAATAGTAATTATAAATTTAACTTTTAAAAACTAATTAAAACTAAGTAGTTATCAAACGAAACCTAATTTTTTTTTTTTTTTTAACATTGTTTAGTTTCTAAACTATCATATCTTTATTCTAGTTTAGGTTCTAAGTTTCTAGTCTTTTCTTTTCTTTTTCTGAATAGGGTTAAGTTTTTTAACTTTAACATGTTAGTTGTTTTCATTAACCTTTTCATCAAATAAAAAATGTAATATGTAATGTATAAATTTTTGTTGAATAACCATTTCATTTTAGTTTTGGTTTTTAAAAAAGTAAGTTTTATGAATACTATTTTCATCCATTGATTTTTTTTTTTTAAACCAACTCAACTTTTAGAAACTTTAAGAAAAAAAAATAGTGTTTTTAAAAGTTCATCTTTGTAATATATAACTTTGAAAACAAATACAATCTCCAAAAAAAAAAATTTTAAATAATCAAATTAATTTATTAAGGGGGTTTAAACTTTAACCATTAAAAAATATAGTTGTTTTTAAATATAGTAACATGAACCAAAATATTTATAAATATAGTAAAACAAATTTGTCTACCTATGATAGATCACGATAGACTACTATCTGTGTCTACTTGTGTTATGATAAGCATAGATAGTAGTCTATTGCAATCTATCGTGACCATAGATAGATTGTGATATATTTTGCTATTATTTATAATATTTTCAACAGTTTTGTCATTCAAAATAATTGATCTAAAAAAATAATATAATATTGACGACTATTTGATAAAGGGTTGTTTTCAAATAAAGAAAAATGAACCAAAATATTCACAAATATAACAAAATTTTACTATCTATCTGTGATAGACTGTGATAAACTATTATTTGTGTCTATCTGTGTCGTGATAGACACAAATTAAACACAAATAGTAGTTTATCGTGATCTATTAATTTCTATTGCAAATAGCTAAGATATTTTGTTATTATTTATAAATATTTTTAACAGTTTTTAACATTTAAAATAATTTTTTTTGATATACTATATATATATATAGTAAGTCATACATGTCTTGAATAGTTTTAAATAAATTTATATTCAAAATTATGCTAAATAATGAATGAAAATTAACACCAACACTCTTACCATTTTGAAAAAGAAAATAGATACTAAAACATAACAATTATAAATTTAAAAGTTGAAAAATGAAATAAATAAAGACATCACAACAAAGATTATATATATTTATATATATAACAAAGAAACAAAGAAACGAAATGATAACAAAGATCAGCGATGAAAATCTAATACAATCAATTGCGCCTAAAAAATGTTTGCTTTTTTTACTAAAAAAGATTCAATTTGTCCAAAGTGATTTTAGTGAGTTTACCTAAGTCCTTAGCAATATAATTTTGCATTAATCATGCTAATCTCTTTTCTAATGGATTATTTCTTTTATTATTATTATTCTTATTATTATCCTTTTTTTGTATATATAAAAAGTGATGGATTAATTATTTCTTGTAGCATGATCTAATAGCTAAATTATTCCTCAATTTTGACTATGGTCAATATTTTGTTTGAGATGTCAAATGGATTTGGATATTACATAAAGTTATGTGTACTAAATATATGTTTAAAAAAAAATTTTAAAAAAACTTTTTTTTAAGTTAGAATGAGTTAAACTTAAAGGTTATATTAAAAGTTTAGTATGCATGTGGAATACATTTTTAAGTGCTTAATTTAAAAAATAAATCATTTTGAAAAAAAAATTGGAGTGTTTGACAACCACTCAAAATAGCTTTTGAATCATATTTTAAACAAATTTATTAAAGAGTTTTAATAAAAATGAGTTTTTTAAAAATATTTTTTTTCAAGTCAATCCAAACGGGTCCTTAGTCTATAAAACTTTTATGATTGTGTCTAATATGATGTGATATATAAAAAGTCTATGTCTAATAGGTTCTTGAACTTTTAATTTTTTTTTCTTTTGTCTAATATATAGGTTTTTTAATTTAAAAAATGTCAAATAGATTTATGTGAACTCGTGTCTAATATATAGCTCCATAACATATTTAAACATCCTTTCAACTCAAACTTAAAATTGAATTTCATGTTCAATAGGTTTCATGAATTTTTTAAAATGTTGAATAAAATTCATGACATTACAAACACAATTGAAAACTAAAAGATTTATTACACAAAATTGTAAGTTTAGGGTTTGCTCGTTAGACTTCTAATTAATTCAAAAAACTATTAAATGTAAAATTAAAAGTTCAAATATCTATTAGATACTTTTAAAATTCAAGATACTTACCTAACATAAACTAAAAAAATTAAGAAACAACTAAACTTGTAGTTCAAAGTATCTATGAGATACTTTTGTTTTATTTTTAAATATCAAAAGTCACGTCTACATTAAAAATATAATAAATTACTTTGTTTGATTTCTAAAGCACGCTTAAATACTACATATTAAGAGAGACTCGGTGGATTTTTACCTATAAAATAAACATAAACAAACTAACATACCGTAAAAAGTTTGACATATAGTACTAAATACTCTAACATTCCTGAAAACTCAAAAATCCTAAACAAACTTAAGGACCAAAACAAAAATATTCCTAAAAACTATAGATAAAAACGGTAATAATTTTTTCAAATTTAAATTTAATCTTTAAAGTTGTTATGGCTAACCAATAAATAATTAGTTTACCATATGACGTATAATCAAAAATAATTAAATATATTAGTCCTCTTAAGGTTAGAATTTAAAATTTTCGTACAAAAAGGTATTATTCCTTCTTAATTTATAATCAATCAATTTTAACACATTTATCAACGTAAGAGTTTATAATTAAAAATCTAATAAGATAAAAGATTAAATTGAGGATGAGCGGAAAAAAACCTAATTAGGGATTATTTATCCTATAAAAGCATAACTTTATGTCTGTCATGCTTACTTTTCTTTTATTTATAGCTTATACACTAAACAAATCATTAGCTCTTTTTTGAGATTTTCCCACCAACTCACCTATTGTGTCGTAACATAAATTAAAAGAACAATATATTTTTCTAACAAGAAGAACAACACAGCTATATGGAAGTAAATAATTTTCAACTAATGTTGTAAAGTTCTGACTTACACAATCTAATCAGACCATTACTCAATGCATGCAAAATTTAAAAAAGACACTATGCTAAATAGTAACGAACATAGTAACGAAGAGACAATGTTTTTCATGGAAATTTCTATTAATATAAATTCAAGAAAATATGCATAAACATAAAGAAAGATTTTGGTTCGGGGTACCCCTAATAAAATCAATAAATTCATGAAAACGGAAATCCACATATCGAATAAAAGATACGACTCAAAACAAACATTGGACAAAACTCAGTAAAACATGAAATGCTAAGCGGAAGCTACTACGGGTCCTGTGATGCCATCAAGGATTCTTCTTGTCATTCGCCAGCACGTTCTTTCCCTTACCTGAAAAACATATAAGATAAAAGGATGAGTAATTATATTACTCAGTAAATGACCCCACTACCTAGAGTCGGGCTAGGCACCTAAGTCCTTTAAGTGCATCAAACATAAGGCATACATATCTAACATACTTTCATAGGGAAATGGTTATACTCGCCCTACAGTTGGTTATGGATGTCCACAAACCTCTAGAGCCCCGAAGGAAACTCTTACCTCTGGTGATCCCGAAGGAACACAAACCTCTATGTACTCGAAGGAGCACAACCTCTGGTGAACCCGAAGGAACACAACCTCCTGTGAACCCGAAGGAACACAACCTCTAGTGCACCCGAAGGAACATAACCTCTAGTGAACCCGAAGGTACACATCCTCTAGTGATCCCGAAGGAACACAACCTCCTGTGGACACCCAACCAATATAGGGGAGGCAACTCTACTCATGGAACATACACAATCAAATTCATACTCATTCCATTCCATGGATTCATACATTAAAATACTATGCTGTTCATAACATAACATGGCATAGGCTTATGCATTAATAGGCACATACAACTTTTAGACATGGGAATCTCATACATGCATGCTATATCATAAGGGCTTTGGTAATTTCTACTTCATGGCAACTAAACGTATAGCCCGAAGGCGGCTCAGGTAGTAAGATCACTTACCTGATGATCGATCCATAAAATAACCACACTGCCCCTCTTGTAACAACTCCTGAATAAACTGGGAATAAAATTTCCCCCAACTTAAGTTAGTCTACAAGTCTAGTCTATCATAAGCAACCTAAGAATTTGTTCGAGAGGGTCCTTACCCGAACGTGATCCAACTCGTAGCTTCCTCCGATCCTAGGGACTAAAACAATCGCTGATCACCTATTAAGATGTACCAAATAAATTCGAAATTCTCAAATATCCACCCAAAAATATATGCAACTAACCCATTCGGGTTTGAGATACTCACTTAAGGGTACTGTTCTGGTCGGACAAGAAAGGAACCGCTGCCTTGAGCCAAAAATCCGAGTGAGAGAGAAACCCGAGCGAGAAGCGAGATTTGAGCGAGAGAGTGAGAGCCGAGAGAGCGGGAGGCAGCGTTACAGCGAGAGTCTGACGGCTTGCGGCGATACTGGCGCGGGGAACGTGAGTTGAGCGGGAGAGTGAGAGTCCAGCGAGACAGCGATACCCCGAGAGGCGAGTGGGAGAAAGTGAGAACGGGAGAGCGAGACGCCGCGAGAGTCAGCGAGAGCCCGAGAAGTCGATAGCGACACTCAGGGCGAGAATCCGACGACACCGAACGTGCAACCTCCGAGAAACTGCCGGCGATGAAGAGAGAGAGATGGCGGGGGCAGAGGGAATTGGAGCGGCGGCGGCGGCCAACGGGGAGGGAAGGAGGAGAGAGATGCGGCGGAGAGAGAGAGAGAGAGAATGGCTTTTACTTTTCTTTTTGACTGCACGGAAAACGAGGAGGGTGGGTTTAAACTAAACCCTAATCCCTCTCCCTCCTTAAACCATAATTTCCAAATTTTTCCCTTTTTGTTTCTTCCACCAAATAAAGAAAATATCCTTTATTCAACCCAACTCCTACCAAATTTATCTATTTTATTCCATTTGCCCCAAAAAAATAAGATGAGAATAAAATTATCTCCTACCCAATCCCAACATTTTCCTTTAACTCCACCTAAGATTCTCCAATCACCATAAATGCTAAATCTTGCAACTTTCTACTTAACCTAAATAAATACATAAATGCATATAAATAAATAAAATCCCTTTTTATGCATAATGACTTAATTTAATTTATTAGGAGAATTTACCTCAAAGATTTGGGGTTGTTACAAATGTTTTCGTTATTAATTTAATGAATTCATATATCATATTTCTCTTTTACGGATGGTGAATATTATTTATAAATATAAATATTAAATATCTGAGATTTAAGTTATTAAAATAATTATTTTATGTGCTCCAACATTAGATATGTTAGAAATTAACCTCGTTTACTAGTGTTGTTTTTAGAATTTTAAATAATATATTTATATGAATATCCAAATTGGAAAAAGCTAGAAAAATGATAAAAAAAAATTAAAAAAAAAACTTATTTGCGGAGATTTTTTATGATTAAATAAAATTTAAATAGAATAAAAGTACGGAAATAATTTTAAATGGCAAAAGCAAAAAAAATTTTTTTGTATATGTGATATATAAACCACGATAAACCAGATAGACATCTATTCGTGTTTATTACGGTCTATCACAAAAAGTAAAATTTTGCTATATTTGTAATTATTTTGAAAATTTTTGCTATATTTAAAAAGGATAAAAATTTTTATTTTTTATTTTATTTTATTCTTTTTGGAGAAACCAAGGAAAGGCATTTAGGTCTTTGTCTAAGGGTTTTAGACCTTTTGTAATTTTTGTCTTTGATGTTGGAAAAAGACTAAAAAGAAAACTTGAAAAGTTACTATTTATTTATTACATTGGACCAAATATGTAGCTTTTCTTCAAATTAGAAATTCACCATAATTTTTTGTTGTCGTTTGTGATATATAAGATAATAAAGAAATGTGCTAAAAAGAGAGCAAGGAAAAGAAAATAAATAGAAAATATAAGACCATGAATACAAAGAGACAAAAGGAGAATGATTCTCTTTAATTTGCTTCAATACAAAATTAAAAAAATAATAATAATAATAATAAAATAATAAATAAATAAATAAATAAAGGTCAAATTATCGTATTAATTTTTTTTTTTTTAACGATCTATAACCTTTACTTTTATTTATATATATATAAGACTATTGGGTTTATGTTTGTTGAGTTATATGCTTTTTGTTGGCATTTCGTCTCTTAATATAACAACATTACAAGCTAGTTAATTAAATATGTGCATGGTGTTGGAAGAATTACAAATAATAGAAGGAAAAAAAAGCAAATATTGAAAAACAAATACGTAAACAATTAGGTTGATGTGTAGATATTTCGCTTTCTTTAAGGAGAGATTCAAATATCACCATTGATGCAACAAATATTATTTGATATGTCCCTTCCTGGTACGACAACCTAAAAAGGAAAATATAAAGAAGAGAAGATTGAAGATATAGGTTTTGTTGTTATATTTGAGAGAATAGGTAAGAGATATAAATATGTTTTCACATAATGAATGAACTCTTTCTTCAACGCAAATGAAACTCCAAATTTAATAAAGATTGTTGAATACTAAATAAAATGTAACAACACATGATAATTTAACACAAACATAAAAAGAAAAAATAGAGCATGAAACAAATTGAATAAAACGATAGCTTATAAAAATATTTATTTGATAAATTATTTCAAAAAGAGGGTATGTATTGAGAAAAAAACACATGTCACTTTCTCAATCATGTTCTTCACAATCGAATTCCTTATGTTACATAATTGGTACATTGTGTCAAACCAATCAATATTTATCCAATAAGGATACTGTATTTTACCCAAAAACGAATTAAGTAAACGTAAAAACTCGTCCATTTTCCAAATAGGTCACAATCTAAAAAATAATCCATCAAATAAGATAAATTCCAACAAAAAAAAAAAAAAATCTCTCTAAAATAGAGTTGGGAAACCAAACATCATCCCTAGCAGATTTCATAGCTTAGCTTTTTACAAACATGTAATCTACAAGATGAGTCCTTAGTCTTCAAAGCCATGAGTGACAACTTTGATCTCTCTCTCTCTCTAAATGTCATTCAGTCAATATCGATAGGCGTCAAAATGGAAGACCCATTTGAAAAATCAAACTTGCATAATGCATATATTTATATATATGTGACATTAGTGGCCATTACCTCAAAAATAATATATATCCTTTCTCTATTACCATCTATTTGTATTTCATCTTTTTAACCCTTTCCTCCTTATTATTATTCTCCTTGATAGTAACAATGGATAAGACATCAATTATTATTTTGAGCTATATTTAGTGTGTATATATGTGTCTAGTATTGTTTTATCTTTTAATATATAAGATGGAGAGTAAATCGAGATAATACACATGTTTTTTGTGATCGTCACCAAAATTCTATAAAGTATAAGTGGTTAAATTAAAAGTTTTGTTTTTGAACTTTGGAGTTTTTCTATTTGGTTATACAAGTTTTAAGATTGTCTAATTTAAATTCTTAAACTTTTGATTTTGAGTTCAATTAAGGTTATTAAACTTTAAAAAGTATCCAATATAATAGATATTTGAATTTTTAATTTTGTGTCTAATAAGGACTTGATGTTTTTTTTTTTTTTTTTATATTTTTGAAAATCACAAATCCTACTAAATCTAGTTTTATTAGATATAAAATTTAAATTATAATAAATGGAATCAAATTTAAAAGGTTTTGATTATGTGCCAAGCATCCATTAGACACAAAACAGCAGCATCAAAGCAGCCATTATTATCATATACAATATCAATTCTGTATAGTTTTTGTTTCCTTTTGTTGACAAGTTTATGTCAACTCACACAAAAAAAAAAATTAAGACCATTGGTGGCCCCAAACAAATCTAAGTTGTTAGAGAATCCAATGATATTATAATAAAAATATTATATATAAATTAATGAAGAAGATTGAATAATCAACAATTTACCTACTAACACAGCACTAATGAAATTTAATCGATTCAACATTGTTCATGATTGCTTTATTTGGTTCTTACAAGCCAAGCCAAACCATGTAAATTAGCAGTCAACACATTTTAGGAGAACACAAAACACCATTCTAACAAGTAATTACTACATATATTTATAACTTCAAATTTGGGTTGGTGTGGATTTATAGATTTCTTTTTAAAAGTAAACAAGGGTATAATGATATGATAGATTGTTAAATATATGTTTTGAAAACTAAACTAGGTCTCATCTGTGAATATGAAGTCATAGTTTTTTTTTTTTCCTTTTTTTTTTATTTTATTAATACGAAATTCGTTCACGTATTAAAATAGAGATTAGTTGATTGAAATCATCTATTTGAACAAAGACACGTTATTCTTTTTATTTATATATAACAAGAAAAATGTAGTTAATTATTTGAATGGTTTGTTGAACAGTAAATGTATCTTTCATACAACATGTAGATTTATTACTTTAAGAAAAACTTTTCAAACAAAAATTACTTTAAGAAACAAGTATCAAAATTTTGAAAAAAAAATGAAATAATTATAAATAAATATATAAATAAATGAGAATTCAATACATGTTAGAGGTAATTACATAATTAGCATAAAATAAAGGTTAAAAATATCATTATAATTCATATACTTGGATACTTGTTTTATTTTAGTTAATATGCTTTTTAAATGCCTGAGTTCAATCCTTTTCAAAATAAATAAATAAATACTTTGAGTTCAATCTTCATAATTCATTAAACCTTTTGAAATTAGTCTGTATTAGTTTATTGTTTATTTTTTTCAAGAAAATCTCAATTTTTAAGCTTATTCACAGATTCTGTCCTTTTTTTTTATAGTTAATAAATAATAAATTTCGAAATTATCAAATTTGAGACTAATTAAAAATGTGTCTCAAGTTAAAATTGAAGACAAGAGTTGGTAGATCTCGATGATGTCAAGTGTTTTCATGATCGTGAGATCGAACAAACTAATTTGGTCCAATATATTTGGGCTTAGGTTCAACTAGGCCAATAAAATTGGCTTAATTTGATCCAAAGGCTTATCAAACCCAAAATCCGATTAGTTGAGCCTAAGGACTAAGTCACAAACCAAGCCTAGATCTATAGAGCTCACGTTGAAACTCTTTAAATAGAATGATTCTCCCTAATTTGCAGGGTTCATAAATTTAAGACTCCAAAGAATCTAGAGAGATTTCTTCCAACAATTAGAAGACCCCACTCCTAAAGTTGAACACTCCTTGAAGACACATAAGTCCTTTAAAGATACAAATAAAAGCAACCTTCAAGAATATTTACGTGCTCCACTTCCTCAAATCAAGTGTATATATTCAAAGAGAATAAAAAAATCAAGTACTAGAGATCGAACTTCATAATCTACATTAACTCGAGTTCAACTTCACGAAACATGTTTTTCTTAAAACCTCATTAGAAATGCATCGTTTTTGGGAGAGGTGGGTAATGCATAAGGAACCCAGATGAGCAATGACTACTATTAGAATAAATGGAAGAGCAAATGATACCAAGAGAAAACATGGCCAAAATGTGCATAGCTCAATTAGAATAGTGTCAGTACTATCAACTTCTAAATTAGAAGTTTGATTCCCTTATTTTCAAATATTAAAAAAAAATGCATGAATTAACTAGTTGTGTTAGGTTCATGTTTTTCCCTTTTTTTTATTAATTTAATTTAATAGTCAAAATTTCCACGTATTTATATTTATAGCAACATTATTTTGTATTAATTTCATAATTTTAGGGATTAGTTATTTGTTGGTAAAAGGTAAACTTAAAAGTAATTAATAAATATAATGGTATCTAGTGAATAAATGCTGGAATAGCTCAGTTGGTTAGAGCGTGTGGCTGTTAACCACAAGGTCGGAGGTTCAAGCCCTCCTTCTAGCGGTTTTTTTTCCTCTACATTTTGAATCTAAAATAAAAATAAACTAATATCTAAATGTGGTGAAATAAGCTAAAGATAGTTTCTACAGTTGGTTTTTAGTTTTTGAAAATTAAATCTACAAACACTTCTCCCTCTAAATTTCTTCTTTTATTATTTATTTTTTTTTATAATTTAGCTAAGAATCTACCTTTTGTTTAAAAAATATGAAAATTGTCATAAAAATTGAGAGAAAATAGATTTAATTTTTCAAAAACTAAAGGGTGATTATCCAACAGAGCCAAAAATTTTCATTTCCAAAATTTCTTTATAGAATAGGTAGGAAATGGACCTGTTTATTAAAAATAAATAAATAAATAAATTAATTAATTAAAAAAATATGGAAAAAAAAAAAACCAATTACTTACACCTGACACCCTAGTCAATTTGTTTATTATACCAACTTTGTATTTTGTAAACAAAAATATTTTCGACTTTCCTAAATTAATTAATTGAGTAATTGAAATTTAATCAACTCCAGTCTATTCTATAACTGAACTGCATAAATTAATATTTAAAATATGAAAAAAGGGTTAAGCTAAGGACACGAAGAATATGTAAACAAAAAGCTCATTGAGAATAAACTTTCTATTCTATTCTATAATATGTTATGTTTATCTAATTAAAAGAATGCTAGGAATGTTTGTTGATGCTGACTCAAATCAATCCAATGTTTTGACTGAGTTTAATGTAATTAAGATTATTCCCTACAATTAGTAATATATCCAAAAAGCTTCACGATAGACATCTAACAAAATTATAAAAGAAGCTTATGATCACTTTGCTTTCAAGTTATTACCATTTGAATTATTTCAAATTGATATACTAATTTAGTTGTGTAAGTGATAGAAAACTTCGGGAGAGTACTTTTATAACTGAGGTCGGGAAAGAGATTAACTTCTGTGTGATAGTAACATTCATATAGTGGAATTTCTTTCTGTTTGTAGTTTTTTCTTCGGTTTGGAGTTATTCCATGTTAACTATTGTGTTTCCCAATTTTATTATTTTTATTTTTAATCTCTATGTTATCTTTATGCTTATTTCTATTATAAGAGTGGAGATTTTTCATAATTGAGTATTTAGATTATGTTAGCATTTTCATTCAAATGTAAAATCCTTTACGACCCGTTTGGTTCGCACATATTGTTTCATGAGTATATATATTAAATATCTATGATTTGAATGTCTGAGTTTTAAATTTATGAGATATTAATATTTGTGTTGGCAAAATTGATTAAAATATTTTCAAATATACCAGAATCTCACTGTCTATCTTTGTTTGTGATAAACGATAGAGTATATCCATATCTATCACTATCTATCATTGATAGACAGTGACATTTTGTTATATTATAAATATTTTCGCTTATTCTGCTATATTTAAAAATAGCTCGTTTTGATATGCAAGATAATTAACATCTGAAAATTAAATATATGTATTTAATTTACCAATCTTGTAGATGGAAACTAGAACTAAATAATTACTTAATAATGTAGTCGTCAATTAAATATAATATTAGTTAGTTAAACTTAGTTTATTGTTATATTTGTTAATT
The DNA here is from genome assembly GCA_030954485.1 of Citrullus mucosospermus. Taxonomy (NCBI): domain Eukaryota; kingdom Viridiplantae; phylum Streptophyta; class Magnoliopsida; order Cucurbitales; family Cucurbitaceae; genus Citrullus; species Citrullus mucosospermus. Next base: position 6,555,816 of record CM062063.1, on the reverse strand, counting down.
ATTTAATCAATTAAAATAAAATAAATACTTTATATTAAACATAATTAAATGGTTTAGATTATTACTAAAAAAAATTAAATCAATTTACATTCATTAGAATACTAATAATTATTAAAAATAAATTATATTAAATAGTTAAAATAATAACATAGAATATTGATGGTAAAAATATAAGTTGAAATCTATTAAGTATAAATAATATATTTATATTTAATAATTAATTCAAATTAATAGTAATGAATAATTAATGTATTGTTTTTAAATATAGAAAAATAAATCAAAATATTTATAAATACAACAAAATTTTACTATCTATAACAAATAGACAGTGATAGATCACTACTATCTGTGTCATGATAGACATAAGTAGTCTATCACGATTTATCTCAGATAAACTGTGATATTTTTCTATTATTTGTAAATATTTTTAACAATTTTATCATTTAAAATAATTTCTCATAAATTAATATTAATTTAGTAATTAATTAGACTATGTATTTTTGTTGTTCATCTGCCATGCATAAAAATCCTACCATTATGCAAGGTATTAAAAAAACTCATGTCGGATGGGTTTTAAAGTTTTCTAGATAATAATATCTTTAATTTTAAAAAGTGAAATTCTGTCAAACAAATAAAAATATTAAATGTGTGTGTTTAATTTTCATGAAAAAAGCTGTTAAACAAACGGGACTTTGAGATTAGGATTTTGTTTTTATTTTTTCCTCTCTCTCTCTAAAAGGGGGAATGCCAAGGCAAAGGTTGTGATGTTCATGCAAAAGTGAAATGCAAAATTCAAACTTTGAGAGTGTATTGATTAAAGATTGGATATGGTGGTGGATTATTCATATTGTACTTTGAATCAAAACTCAGACTTTACATTTGTCTATCTATTTTTTTTTTTTCTAATTTGATTCTTAAAGTTTAAAATATTATATTTTTTATGAGTTTAAAGATGGTAATTGAATTGATTTGAAATGAGTTCTAATATGATTTAGAGTCCAAATGAGAAAATTGTCTATACTATAGAAGAGTATCTCTCTATTTATTATGTGCCACATCAACATACTTTTAAAAATAAAGAGAAACTCTCAAATATTAATATGAAATCCATTAATATTTATGAAAATAAGTAGTGTGAACAAATGGAGTATGATACTCTCGTGGTACTAAAAAAATTTCCGATTAGAAATCCATATTTAGTTTATGTTGGGTTTAGAGTTGGTTTGGAATCTTCAACGCATTACAACCGACATTCATTGTATTACAACTTATATTTTTTTCTCTTCCCCATGGCACAAAAAACATACACACTTAGTCTTTTAATGGCATTATGAAGAGACTAAATACTTATAGTTTTTAGTGTCTTTATGTGCTAGTTCAATTAGGATTCCATTAAACCCTGATTAACTAGAAATGTCCTTCGACTCATTTAGTTCATATTCGATTAGGAATCTAATACCTTAATTAAATAGATCAGTAATAATAGAGCCCAAACTTAATAAAATAATCCACGGTAATAAAATACTAATCCACATGCACTGACAATGCTTTAATTAAATAAAACACGTCTAACAAGTTGTTATTAGAAAAAGAAAAAAAAAAGTTTATGTGGTTTTTGGTGAATATCATAATTAGGTGCTAATCAAGTCTATATGCAACCACTGATGCTTCAAAGATAAGATAGCATTTTATGGTGTTTGTCATTGAATTAGTGAATTACCTTACTGTTACACTAAGTTGATAACCCACTGGCTAGGAATTGTAAATAACTTTTTTTTTTTTTTTTTTTTTTTTTTTTTTTTTTTTTTTTTTTTTTACAGGGGATAATGTTTTCTTTTTTCAAGACAGGACAATATTTTCTTTATTGGTATAGTTTCTGATGTGAAAATATTCTTAATTATCTTCTTTCCAAATAACAACATACCTACAATAATTTGAATTTTTAACCAATATTTTACTAATATATTAGATATATTGCTATTTTAATTCTTTATCCTATTTATTTGTTTTAATTTGATTTTAGTTTTTTTTAGTGCAACTCCATAGTTATAAACTTTTTTTTTGTTTAAATGTGTCAATTTTGTATTAAAAACTTTTTAGGTAATAAAATAGCAATTTTCTTATATTGTCGTTTATATATATATATATATATATATATATATATATATATATATATATATATATAATTCAATAACATTTGAGTTGTAGAGATTCAAACATCTCACCTCTTCCTCACACAACTATATATTACAATGAATGGTAGATTAACTATCAATTTAATTTTTTAAGGTAAAATGTTCAATCATTTCATCTTTGTATTATTGTAATAAAAACAATAAGTCCAATTCTACCAGTGAAAAAAGAAAAGGAAAAAAAAATCGCAAACTGAACAAATAAAGTAAGGTTTAAAATACCAATGTAGACAGAGATATGGAGATTTTAATTTTATAAAAAAAAATTGATTAAAATATCAACACAATATCAATCTCGATAAATGTTTATAAAATAATTATAAAGCAAAAAGTTAAAAAGAATATTCAAATTAATAAATAAACATATTTTGCACCTTCATCAAGTTAAAATGTTCATCTTTACTTGATATTGTAACATTTTGTTATTTATTTATTTATCTTATGTTTTATGAATTTTTAATACTCATGTCAATTATTATTATTTTTGGTTGATATTGAACTAATGAAAATGTAGAAATATCTAAAAAAAAATGTCAACATATAAAAAAAATTAATATGATATAAAAACAAAAAAAGAAGAAATCAAATTATTATCACTGTGTTGTTGGATACTTGGATTGGATTGGGGGCAAAAGGGATGTTGGCTCTTGGCTCTTAGGCTCTCACCATTGCCAATCAGCAAAACTTTTGAGCAACGAACAATCAATCAGCAGCTTCTGCAAGATCCCTTTCACTTTGCTGACCCATTGAAAAATAAGTTTGAGTGGCCATAGGAATAAATCCCAAAGAACCCAATTTCTCGAATCATTTTCTTGGTTTTTCTATATGCAGAGCTTGAAATTCCCACCATTTCTTCTTCTTTCCCACCTTCCTGCTTAAAACCCACATACCCATTTCGCAAATTTCCCTCTCTGTTCGTCTTCAACCTTCGTCCGAATGCCGCTAACCGCCATTTCTTTCCAATCTTCACTCCATTGCTTCACTGGACTTCCTTCTCCTCCACCCTTTCATCGCAACTTGGGGCTTCATCCTTCAATTCCTTCAAGAACCAGTCGGGTTTTACTCTGTTGCAAGAAGCTTCAAGTATCGGAGCCTAAGCATTACGCCAACTCTTTCAATTTCTCGAATGAGAGCGTAGCGGTTCCTAAATTCAGGAGTGCGAATGCGAAGGATATAGATGTTGCTACTCTTGGAAATCTTTGCGTGGATATTGTGCTTAATGTTCCTAGTTTACCTCCAGAAAATGATGATGAACGCCAGGCCTATATGGAACGCTTGTCCTCCTCGCCTCCTGATAAGGTTTGTTTTTGCTGATGTTGTTCCCCATCTTCTTCCTGTTTTCTTAGTGCCTGTAAACGCTGCCCCATCAATGTTATCATTTCAATAAGATGTTGTTTGTGTGGCTGAGGATTTTAGAGAAGATGCTATTGCTCTCTCTGAGGTTTATTTTGTAGTTTTGTAGTGTTGCTAACACTTAGTTTCACTCTTTTTTATTTTTTATTTTTTATTTTTATGTTACTTTGAGTTTACATAAAAGGGTGGAGTGGAGATTCAAATATCCAACCTTCAACTGAATTTGATGGGCAATTTTTGTGGGGTTACTGCCTTTTTCTTAATTGTGCAAGGTATTTATTTACAGACGTGAGAATTTAAACTATAGTTGTGAAAAGGCAAAAACTGATGTGATTGATTATAACTTCAATGGATCTCTCCTTGTTGCTGACAATTCTTGCATTCTGTTCATTCCAAACCATCCTAAGAAAGCTCTATTGAGGTGTAGTTACAGTAAATGGGGAGAATGTTAACAACAACTGTAGTTTAAATTTCATGTACATTGATGATGTAGGGCTATTGTCCTTGGCTTGTTCTTGGGTTTCTTGGATTGTTGCTAGTAATTCTTTGTGTTGTTTCTCTTGTTTAATTTGGATAGGTTTTACCCTTCTAAGTCTAATAGGTATCTTTATTTACTTATAGTTCTCTGTTAGGTACTAAAGCACCTTAGAGAACCACACCCCAAAACCTAGTTTTTGAGGTGGGAGAGCCAAGCCACTCAAGTACTACATTGGTCATCCCATTCTAACCAATGTGGGACAGAGGTATCTCGTACTACCTTGGTTCCTAACATTCTCTAATGAAAATTGACAACCTATCAACTATGACCAATTTGAGAGGGTCAGAACCTCTCCACAGTAACTTCACAAAAAACCACCCACTGTTTTTCCAGAACAACCCAAACATATGTAACCACAAAACTGACTAAGGAGTTATAAGTTTATAACTCCCTAACACACAATAGAGAATTCAAATATAATGACTGCTAAAACAACTACTTTTCCTTGCCCTTGTCTTTCTTGCCCCTTCTAGCATATACATTTATAATTGGAGGTTTAACAGATGGATTTTAAGCTGAATGTGTATACAATTCAGTGAACTAAGGTTGGATCTTTTCATACCGTAGACAATGTTGCTGCGAGAATCCTAATATTATATTGAAAAGAGAACGGTCAGTTGTAATTCCTTAAGGCTCTAGAGCAAACCTTTTTACCTTCTGTAGTTTGTACGGAATAACTATCTATTTGGCTACAATAATGGTCCTATTTGCTGCCTACGGTTCTTGTAACCCTTCCTTTACCAAGTGAAAGGAGAAGACCATGCATGTTATCATTGAAGAAGAAAACCCCACTCAAGAAGCTATTTGACCACGACTTTATAGTTTAGGATCAAAAGAGCTGAGGAGGCTTTCCTGTAAAAGGGTAGGCCTTCCCTCTGGTGCCACTATCTTGTCATGACTCACTCTAGCTCCAGCCTTATTGTTGCCTTCAACATCCCCCTTCCCCTTATTTGTGACAAGGACTTTAGTTTAGTGAATCTATGGTGAAAGTACATGTGTCGAAGAAGTTGTGGCTAGTTCTACTGATGCTTTAGGTTTAAAGAATCTGTATAATATGCCACTACTACATTTTCTGGTTATGGTGTTGAAGCTACCTTCAAAACCATTTCAAATAGAGTAAAGTCTCTCATGTAAAATATGGGAAGATTTTCCAAATAATGAGTCTTTGAGGGCCTGTTTGGTAGATAATTTGAAAACAAAAATTTAAAAACAAAAGATTCAATGAAGACAAAGTTGTATTTCATGTTTTCAAATATATGTTTAGTAGCAAATTTGGATAACCCGCCGAACCCTACAACATTTATGTGTCAAGGAAACTCGTAGGAAATTAATTCCTAGGTACTAGGTCGCCACCACGGATTTAAACCTTGACCTCTTAGTCATTTATTGAGACTATGTCTCTTTTTTACCACTAGGCCAACCCATGATGGTTAATTTATTTATGAATATGATTTATATTAAAAAGAATTATATAATTATTGTTTTATAATATTATATAATTTATAGTACATTACATAATACATATTATATTTTTTTTTTAAAAAAAATGGATTGAGTTTATAACATGACATATTTTATTCTAAATGTTTTTATCTTTATTTAATATAATTCTGCATTTTAAATTTTAAAATTCAAAATCTGGATATAATGAAAACATAAAAATGTTGTTTTCAGAATTTGCACTGTTTGGATCATAAAACCTGAAATCATTTTCAGAAACAGAATTCAGGTTGTTTACCAAACACATATTTGCTGAACTCAGGGAATTTGAAAATATAAAACAAAATCTGAATTCTTTACCAAATGTGCCCTAATCACTCATGGCCTGCATGGGTTAGCTTTTTCTTTCTTTCTTCTTTAGTTTTATTTTTCTTTTTGGAACAAGAAATGCAAGGGTTAGCTTTTCTGGAAGTTACTTTCTGATGAACCAAAGTTCCAAGTCCCAAGATAAACAAAACAACAGTCATTTTAAAAGGGATTTGCTTGCAGGCTTTTCCAACGCAATCCTAGGGTGCTTCCTGAACTGGAATAGAACCAATGGCTTTAGATTTTAGATCAACTCCACTCTCTCTACTTCTGATCATATATCACTTCATTGTTTCATTTCATCAATATTGTTTAAAAATTATCTTTATACAGCGTACATGCTTTACCTTAAACTATTGTCTACGGCATATTTCTTTATGTTCCTTGCTATGCTTCTTCAATAGTTACAAAATGATTTCCCATCAATTTCATGCATTTGCTATCGGGAAATGTTGTACATAATCCTAATTCCACCAGGGATTGGCTCGGTAGGAAGCTCAGTTTTCAAAGACTCTAGATCCCCCATAAACTATCAAGTATAGGATTCTAACCTAGAGGACACCATAACCTATAAAAACAGAAAAAGTGGGAATAGCAAAGAATACTTGCAATGATGTATGGATGCCTCAATGAAATTGACGGGTAAGCTTGCTCTATGAGATAGGAAGGTGAAGAGTAGCGAAAATTGGAAAATTTCTTTGGGTCAAAGAAAAATACTTATAAAGTTGATACAGTTTAAATTGATCATACTTAACCTATAGCCAATTTAATTGGAAAAGAGTAATTAATGTTTCTTAGGGATTGTGAGCCGTCTTTGCTAGATGAGAGGCTTAAATTAGCTACTTTTATGTTTTCACAATCTCAGATTTCAAGTTTTTCTTGGCCAAGCAAACACGTCTTTTGTCATTTAGCGTTGTGTTCTAAAAAAAATATTATTATAGTCTTCATTACTTATATTAATCAACTTAACCTGAGTATATGCTTCTGTATGCCAGCGTTATTGGGAAGCTGGTGGCAACTGCAATATGGCAATAGCGGCTGCTAGATTGGGACTTCGTTGTGCTACAATTGGTCATGTGGGAAATGAAATCTATGGCCAATTTCTTCTTGATGTACTTCACGAGGAAGGAATTTCTACAGTTGGAATGAGTGATGCTAGTCGTAGTGTTAGGCCGAAGACTGCTTATGAGACTCTTCTATGTTGGGTTCTGGTGGATCCCTTACAAAGACATGGTTTTTGCAGGTACAAGCCAAAAGAAGAAAAGAAAAAATGACGCAAATTATGTGAATTTAACGTAGTTTTTTTGTGTGTTAAAATGTACATCCTTATTGACATGATTCTCCATTTTGCTATTCTCCATTCATTACTTCATTTTTGTGGTATTCTTTTAGGATAATTATGGTTGTTTTGGTTACTTATGCATATCCTAATTAATCTCACATAACATTTGCACAACCACCCCATCCCCTCCCCTTGCAAAAAAGATAAAAAAAAATAAAATAAAAAAATGTAGTGCTTATTATAGGTTTTTATTTAGGCTTTTCTTTTCTTTCAGTCGAGCTGATTTCTCTAAGGAGCCTGCTTTCAATTGGATTAATGAACTATCTGGAGAAGTTAAAATGACCATTATACGGTCAAAGGTCCTGTTTTGTAACGGTTATGGCTTTGATGAACTCTCCCCTAACCTCATTATTTCAATTGTGAATTATGCGTTGGAGGTTGGAACGTCGATCTTTTTTGATCCTGGACCACGTGGAAAGAGCTTGTCTGTTGGTACTCCTGATGAAAGAAGTGCTTTAAGCCATTTCTTGAGGATGAGTGATGCTCTGCTTCTAACTTCTGATGAGGTAAACTTTTAATTTATTTAAGTATTTTGCGAGACAACCTTCATTCAGTTGTATTGTAAGCATGTTAAAAAAGATGCCTTCATTTAGTATATGGTAAGCATAAGCAATTTATGTCATACATACATATTTATAACTTTAGCGAGTTCGTTTTTCATCCTTGTGGTTAGGTTGGTGAGCCAAATCATAAGTGTTGGAAAAACTAACACCCTCCTATAATCAGAGTGCTTTTATTGTATTTTTTGTTTTGTTTTTTTTTTTCTTTAAGTTTAATTTTTTAATATTTTTAATGAAAACTCATTGATAAATGAAAAAATTGCAATGATAATTACGACACTTGCATCAAATGAAATTGCTCCAACCAAAAAAACAGAAAAATATTTGTAAAATCAAGTTTTCAACTATGATAAATCCATAACGAGGAGAGTCATTCTTTTAGAACGTGATATATCATTAATCTACATGCGATAAAACTAAAAAAAGTTAATGAATTTACTAGGATATTGATTAGTGAGTTTCTGACATATTCCTTGTTTAGATTTCCTATTTTCATTACCAAGAACTTGGAAAAAAGGATTATGAGGGGCATTTTGTCGGAAGGGGTTGACAAGGTTGGGGTCCCATTTAGTCAAGTGGGAGGTGGTGTCTTGGCTTTTGCATATTCGATGGTTTGGGCATTGCTAACTTGAGATTGCTCAATGAGGCCTGTTGGTTAAGTAGCTATGACACTTTTCTTGTAAGTCTAAATCTTAGTGGCATAGGGTTATATTATTGTAAGCTAAAAACCTCGATCACATCCATCCTTTGGAGTTTTCAGTTTTCTGCATAATTTGGGTGGTTTTTTTCTTTTGAGTTGTTTGGTGTTTGTTAGGCTCAATCAGAGAGTGTTGTTTTATGGTGGATGAGAAGAACCTTCTGCATCTTTTCGAGCTAAGGGTAGAATCATGTGTGTTGGCTTTTTCACTATATCATGGGAGATTATGGACTGAGAAAAACAATTAAGATTTTTAGAGGGATTAAGAAAGGATGAGAAGATGATCTTGGTATGATCTTGTTGAAGTTGGAGCTTTTTTTGTAGTTGAGGCTCCTTCCGTCTTTGTTATGGGCTGTTTTTTTTATGCACTAAAAAGAAAGGACAGGGGAGGTTTCGTCTCTTGTGAAGTTTAATGCTTCTCTTTGGGACTTTGTCTCCAAAGATTTTTGTAACTATTCATTAGATTTTATTATCTTGGGTCGGAGCCCTTTTTGTGTAGTTAGTTTTTGTTGGCTATCTTTTTGTATGTAATGGTGTATTCTCTCGTTCCCTTTGATGATAGCTTAATTTTCCATTAAAGAAAACATTTTTTGTACATTTAAATTTCATGTATAGAAATTTCTTTTTAGAAACCGTTTAACATGTCATAAAATATAACTTAATTTTGGTACAAATTATCTTTTATGCTAACCTGTGTTTTATCTACTATTGAATCTTTTTTTTTTTTTTTTTTTTTTTTCCATTTTTATTGAATCTATTATTAATTCATTTCACAGGCTGAGTCTTTGACAGGCATAAAAGATCCAATATTAGCAGGGAACGAGTTGCTAAAGAAAGGTGTGCGTACAAAGTGGGTTATTGTCAAAATGGGTTCAAGAGGTTCAATTTTGATAACTAAGACAGGCATCTCTTGTGCACCAGCGTTCAAGGTATTAGATTAATGTTTGATATGCTTCCACCCAATCCTTCAACGTTATTTTCCAGCTTATTTTCTTGATGTCCTTGAAATGTTTGTGACTTTGGTTGTGGACATGTTCATTAGAGTGTTGTGATGTGTGCATCGTGCAGTTCATCTTCTTATACTGTTTTTGTTGTGGACAAGTCTGGATGTTTTTTTTTTGTTGTTGTGGACAAGTTTGGATGTTTTCAACTTGTCCATATTCTTACTATTCATACATGTTGATCGTTCATCTTTATGTGTTTTGGTCTGATGTTAATCAAGTCTAAATTTCCAGTTGTTTTTAATGGGAACTGATATATTGAAAAATTCAAAGGATGATATTCTTTCAAGATGCTCCCTCTCCCCCACAAATCTCAACTTCCAAATCTCCTGGACCTCTATATCTATCAAACTCTCCAGTAGTTTAGCTAACAAACTTGAAACTACTAAACAACTAATGATGCTGTTTACCAACCAACCTCTAAAATTGACTTCTTGAAGTATTTTCCAAGTAGAACCCGTTGAGAAGTTTCTATCCAAACCAAGCTAGTGATGAATGGATTAGCGCACACAACCTAAAACTGGGAGGAGCCAAGACAAAGTCTAATTTCCCATTCCCGAGGATAATGAAATAAAAATTTTTGCTTATCCTTATTCCGGCACTGAGAATAGTTCTCACCTTGTTAGAAAACGAGAAAGAAAAAAAAGAAAAAGAAAAAAGAAAATCTAACTAATCTGGACAGGAATTGGCGAATGTAACAAAAAATTTGTAACTCTATTATCCTTCAGATCAACACCTTGGTTCTTTGATTTAGAAAGCTGGTAACTGACAGAAACTGAAGAATGGAAATAGAAGTAATATTGAAGAAAAGAAAATACATTGGACTATTCAAGTAATTCAAGGAGCTAGGAGCGTCTTCCCTCTTAAGCCTAAACAATCGAACTTTTACTCTCTTCATTTTTTCTCACTCTTATTCATAGCCAGCTCATGCGAACAAACTTCTTGACTAACTTAAAAGCCTTTAGTATCCTAATAATATTTCTAATACCAAAGTCAAAAGAGGAATATATGTGTGTGTATTTATATAACAGCTACTCGAAATGATATCCTGGTACTTGGACCCTCCCTAGCTAAGCGTCCACAAGACTAAATATCTACAATTGTTGCTTACTTCATTGCCTCGAACTCTTTTTATTTATGACCAATTCCTACTGACAAACTCCCTAAGACTAATGTATCCTTACTAATACAAAGGGATTTCTTAACTATTACCAAAAATTTATTCTTAACACTGTGCTTCACCTCGTACCTAGGTCACATGGGCCCACTTTTGCTTTGGTACATTAATAATTATTCCATTTAGAGTGATTACCTTCTTTGATGTTCTTCTTCAATACCATCTATGGTCTTGACTATAGATAAAATTCAATTTTAAGTTGGACTTTAGGTTGGATGATGGGCCAGGCCTTGGACTAATCCAAAATATGGCCCAAATAAGCTGATGTTATTCACAACTAGTCCAAACAAACTGACAAGCTGGACAAAGTTGGCCCGTCAAACTTCTAACTTTTTTGTTGAGCCTAGGCTGCTTTTAGGCTTTGAATTATTTTGATGAGATCGACGTACACTGTAGTCTGCCACTGATAAACTATTAAAGTGGTTTAAAATTTGGATAAAACAATTGTAATGCTCAGAGTTGCTTCGTTGTGGTTGTCTCTCAAAATGGTATGACGACAAGTAAGCTATGTATTTTCTCCATAAATTATCAAATGATATTAATTGAGCTTGATTTTACTTTTGCTTAGAAACTTAATGAGTCAAAATGCTTCAAATATAATGGTGATATCTTGAATTTTCCTTTTCGCCTAAGTGCTAATTGCTAAATGAAGCTTATCTTGCTTGTGAATAAGGTGAATGTTGTCGATACTGTTGGGTGCGGAGATAGCTTTGTAGCAGCAATTGCCTATGGTTATATATACAATTTGCAAACCGTTGATGCATTAACAATTGCCAATGCTGTGGGTGCTGCTACAGCCATGGGTTGTGGTGCTGGTAGGAGTGTTGCAACACTGGAAAAAGTATTAGAACTTATGATGAAAGCAAATATCAACGAAGACAGTGAATTTTGGAATAAACTGTTCAATAAAAACTTGGAATCTCAAGATATTACATTAATGTCAAAATTGGACGTCGATAGAAACAACAGGTCGATAAATTACATCGTGTTGCAAAAGGTGGTGTCTAGATTGCTACCTATGCTTGAACATGCACAATATGAAGGAAAATTGACATCTTAGAATTATAATGGGAGAAATTGATCCGTTCAATATATGTTAAAGTTTAGTTGTAGACTGTAGTCATAGTGGTATGAAAGGCGAAAGACAAGTTTGATGGGTTATCATATTGCTGAATGATTCATAGAAAGTTGTTTGTTGAATCTTCTTTTCTTGAAGCAGGCAACTGCTGTGGGATTAGCAGGGGTATTCATTGGCTTCAACAATATCTTTTTTTGGTATGCAAAAGATGTAAGCCTTTTTTTTTCTTTTTTCTTCTTTTGATATTGTCATTATGTACTTAGGTGGAGTATAGTCTAGGTCATAGTTACTGAATCCATGCAGCGTTCAGGAACAAATCGGTGAAGAACTCAAACTAGATGCATGTTTCTTAAATAGTTTCATGTTACGGTTCTAGTTAGACTAGTTTGAATCTTTCATTACTGATGATGTTCATTGGACTCATTTGAATATTGTATAACCATGAATGTATAGATATATTGGTTGACTTGAGTAAAGCTTTGGGTAAAAGTAATCCATCATATTTTTTTTTCCCTTTTTTTTTGTACTTTTTGTTATGGTAATTAGGCTCGAATTGTAAGAAAAAGGAAAAAGTTGATGAGATTACAATTGAAAGAACAAAAACCCAAATGAAGTGATCATAATATTTTGATTTAAACAATTCTTATTATTATTTTTTTTTTTGGATATAAGAGAAGAACAAACAAAAGAAATGTGATAATTAGAAAGAAGAGAAGAGGTAACTCAAGGTGGGTATGTTTTAAGTCAAATCGTCCAGAGTCTGTCTATACAAACATAGTAAATCAAATCATGAAAAACTGAGTTACAAGTAAGGTTATTTAAACAATGAAATTTAGAAATCTACTTGGTTGATGCTCAAACCATAACTAACATGATTATCCAAGATATGTCACATGTGTAGATAGAAAGTCCTTTGAGCACATCAAAAGGCACAACTCACTCAATTCTTATTTGATCGATCTAAAACAGTTATGATCCTTCTTCTTGAATAGTTTACGTGAAGAAGATTGGAAATCTTTGAAACCAGTCTTAGAATGTCGTATTAGATGTGCTTGTTTCTTTGATATTATGATTTAGAATAGAATTTAGTTGTCTAATTAAACTTGTGGAAGTTCTTCTCGATGCTTGCAGAAAAGCTATAGTTATCTAAGACAGTTTTGAGAGTGTCTTTTACTGCATTGTTGTTTGTCATATTAATTATTAAATATTGAACTTGTGTAACATTTTTTTCTTCTGGATAAATGTTTACATAAAATGAGTATATAGTTTAAGCTGAAGTAAAGAGTCAATCAGTAGATAGTTAGTTACCTATACCTTGATGTAAAGAGAAAGGAATATATAGATGTCTCTAATCGCTGCAGTTCATTTTCATACCATGGTTTCATGCCTTCTTCTCCATCTTGGTTTCACAATTTCCTTTTGCTTAAGCATTTGGTTGTTTATTAATATATGCCCATTGAGTGCTGATATTGGCTTCTGGCTTCTCTCTTCTTTTGTGAATGCCACTCATCTAGTACTTTTAAATTCAATAATTGAAGTCATATTTGCAATTATATATGTAGTACTTTTAGTTGCTTATGTAGTTTCAATTCAATACATAGATCATCACAAGTTAATATAGTATACTAACAAAGAGTTCCCTCGCACTATTCAAGTCACCAACCAAACAAAACCCCTCGATCAGTGAATTATAAGTAAACGAATCTGGAACGTTTGTGTGAATCATCACTCTAGCAACTCTTGAGCCTGGATGACCTTTCCTTCCTTGCAAAGCATATCAATCAACACACTGAATGTGACCATATTTGGTCGAACACCTTGATCCACCATCTCATTTAACGAATGTTTAGCCTCCTTCCAGTTTCCACCACAGGAAAATCAAAGAGGTATAAACAACCACATTAGGCATTTTATTATAGAGAGAAAATACTTGAGAGTAATGCTTAATGTTAGTAAGTCCAGCAAGTAAACGATCATTATGAAAGAAATGTAATGCTTCAGTTGCAATAATGTTACCTATTGTGCAATTTTGTAAGAAGGTTGGAAGCCGGTGCTGAAAGGAAATCGGTGAATTGAAGTAGTATACGGGTGATGGAAGGGGTTGGGGCGGGCATTTCCATTTAGGATGATTTGATGATGAAATTGTTGGGGAGGAGTGAGTAAATTGTTAGGTTTGGAAGAAGCGGAAGCCATGTTTGATTTGATGAGTGAATTGTTGGAGAGTAGTGAGTAAATAGAGATAGGTTTGGACTTTTTGGAAGAAATTGAAAGAATGGAAGAAGGGGAAGCCAGTGTCTTTGTAGCCATATTTGTTTTGATTTTGCAGCACCAAAACTACTTAACTATTTTTACTTTTATTATAAAAAAATTTTTAAAAAAAATTATAAATTAAATTGTAAAACTAGTGGCATCTATGGAATTTCTCAAAATTAACAAGGCCCATGAGGATGGCCCAAATATGATGTCGCCTCTAACCTATGATAGTTGGATCACCCCCTATGTGCTTAATTACATTAATTGGCCATTTGGGGAGCTAGAATGTAATAGGATTACTGGGAATCATAGGAGTATCCAAATGCGTGAACACTTAAAAGAAATAAACAACAATGAGATCGCGAACCATGAAAATAGTGGGAAGTAGGATTTGGTTGAAAACTGTCGGAATAGAATGACTTTTGTATTACAAATCGGAGCTAAAACGCTCAATCCAAACATTCATTTTGGATTATATTACAATACAAGTCTATCCTATTACGATTCTCCAAACACCCCTTTAATTTATTTTGAGAAAAATTTCTTCAAAATTTTAATTTTAGCAAAATGAGAAGTTAGTTAGTCAACTTTCAAAATGGGAAGATAGATGGTCCGAGGTTCAAAAATTGTTGGGGCAAGACATGGAGGCAATGGGCCTTCAAATACTTAGGTATTTTTTAAAATTAAAGTTCAAAATTATGTATAGTTATCCTGCATTTATGGTAGTCAACTCATACATCTTAGATTTTGTTGGAAAGTGAAAGTTTCACTTAGAATTAAATTGTCACTTAAGCATTTTTGGGGTTTTGTTCAAGTATAGGAGACTTCAAAGTGAAAATGTTGGTTTTGGACACTTTTGAAAACTTAATGTGTATGTTTTGAACTTTGTATTTTGGGCACTTTTGGATACAATATGAACGTTTTAGACACCTTTTAGGAACTTAGACACTTTTTGGTAGTTTTTATGTTGGTTTGATAGTAAAAGTGTTACTTAGACACTTTTCATTTAGTTTTTAGGTTTGGTTGGAGAGTAAAAGTTGCACTCAAACATTTTTAGTTTATTTTGAAAATCAAGTTGACTCATATGAACTACTTAGACACTTATTATATACCATATGAGACTTGAAAGTCATGCAAATTCATTTTAATTTGATACTTTAATTGTACTATAAAATTTCATAGACTTTTGTTACTTTAATTAATTTGAAAACGATTGATTTTTCTTTTTACCATAATATGCTAACTTATAATTGAAATAAACCAGTATTTTTATGTTAAATTAAATTATTGAAAAACTATAATTTATAGGAATAAAAAATTATAAATTTTGAGTTTTGATTTTTATTTGGCCACTGAGTTGTTTCCAACATTTTAAACCTTCACACTTGAAAAATTATTCCAAGTCTTCGAGCTAGTTAAATCGACCAATGAAAAACAATGTTATTAGATTAAATTAGAGCTTTCTACCTATATAGCCTAAATAAATATGACGCCAATGACTTGTTTGGAATGGCTTAGAAAAAAATTTATTTTTATTTAAACACTTTTGATAAAAGCTCATTAAAATAAAAAACACACATATATTTGACAAATCTTTCTTAAAAGTGTTTTTATATACAAGTTTGTTTATATATTAAGAGTATTTTATTAAGGGGTAGTTGCAAATATAGTAATCAGTTTAAAAGTATTTGCAGATATAGCACAATGAAAAAAAAAAAAGAATTGTAATAGCATGGTCTATCAGTGATAGAGTCTATCATTGATAGATTTTGCTATATTTGCAATTTTATAAAAATGTTGCTATACACCTAATTATTATCCCTAAAAGTGCAGTCCGATGTAATTACCCATTTTAATAATGTTTTTTAAGGTTAGCCGATGACGTTGGTGGTCGAAAGTTGGCCAACGGGGGAGGATCACCGAAGGTTGGTCGACGACAATTATTGGAGTTGGCCACCGAAGTTGGTCGACGGTGGTGGCGACCAGTGTTGACCTACGACGATCACCTGAGGTGGTTTCGAAAGTGGGCCGACAAACTTCCTAAATTAAATTAGAGAAAAAAAAGGAAGAGTAATCCATGGGTTTGAATGGTGTTTACTATTCAAATCCATAAGAAAAGGTATAGAAAGCCAAGACTTAGTAGATCCTTATCTCAAACAAAGGTTAAGTTTAGAATGTTTAACCTATCCAATCCCAATCGTTAAATTTTAGAGTCAAAATTGAATTAATTTTGTTTAACTTAAAAGACTTGGAAAGGAGAGTTTGATTTTCAAATTGTACTCTCATAGACTAATATCATATATCAATTATCCTTAAAAAAAAAAAAAAAAAAAAAAAAAAAAAAAACTAAACTGCACCCCTTCCTTTTTATTCCCTTCCTCACGCCCGCGAGAAGCCTCTTCTCTCTCTCTAGTCCTCTCTCCCGCGCAGCGTCATACCCACGCACGACCGCCGCCAACCACAGCCAACCGTCGGCCGTCCGCCTCCCTCCGACCGGCTGCCGATCGTCACTCCACCGCGTCAGCCGTCGGTGAGTTTCTCCTTCCCGTTCTCTCTCTCTCTCTCTCTAAGTTGTCCTCTGTGCAGCGCCTGCCAGCTGCCTTTGCCGCGCGTCGCCGCCGCTTTCCGCCGGTTTTTACTTTTATTATAAAAAAAATTATAAATTAAAATGTAAAACTAGTGGCATCTATGGAATTTCTCAAAAATAACAAGGCCCATGAGAATGGCCCAAATACGATGTGGCCTCTGACCTATGACAGTTGGATCACCCCATGTGCTTATTTACATTAAATTTCTTTTGAGAAAAATTTATTCAAAATTTTAATTTCAACACATATAATACAAAAACTATTGAAACCACATAATTGAACATATAAAAACATATATACACAATGATCTTCTGTGCTATCTTGTTGCTTATACTTGAATTTAAATGTAATGATTCTCAAACTACATAGTTGATTACATAAACAATCAATCACAGTTTCAGTCAACTAAACCAGACAAACAATGAAGAATAGAAAGACATATTCAATGACTAAGAGAAAATACTTATATGTTCCATGTTGGTTTATGTGTTATTGATGAATATGATTCTCCTAAAACTCCAATAAAGCATATAAGAAATTCACAGCAAAAGGATCTATAAAGGCATGCAATTCACACAAATAAAACGTGAAATAGAGAGGGGAAAAAGGAGTGAAAACCTATCGAGTCCAAGAAACAATTTTTCGTTCCTTTTTGTAGCTTAGTAGAAAATTTCAAGTCATATAGCTCCTATTAAGTCTTATCAATAAGTGTTCTATTATCACAACACTCTGGGGTAGGAAACCTTGGAAGTAAGTCTAGACATTCTAGATATTTTTTATCTTGGGAAAGCATGTTTACGACTATGATGCAATTGGTGGTATATGGTGATACATCCTTCTAAACCATCCCATGAAGAAGTTCAACCACCTTCTTTGTATGTTACTTTTGCAGAAACCAAGCAAAAGTGTATTATAAATAATTATGTTAGGAGTGCAACCATTTTCTTCCATCTTTTGAAACAAACTATTTGCCTTATCTACTTGTCCCTTTTTACAAAACTCATGGATCATAATGGAATAAGTCACAACATTTAGTTGAAGCCCTTCCTTGGGTAATTTTTCGAATAGCTCCCAAGCAGTTTCAAATTTCCCTGCTTTGCATAGGCCATCGATCAAACAAGTAAAGTTTTCAATGCCCAATTTCAAGTTGTATTATTTTAGCTCATTAAAAAGTTCTATCGCTTCTGTCACACCCCCTCCCAAGTTACTCTTTTAAACCTGAGAAAAGGCGTGCCTATTGTAACATCAACTATCCATTTCTAGTTCTCTTAACATGCTTAAACATACAAAATCATAAAGAGCACTTTTAATTTAATGCAACAACTTAGGGTTTGTTTACACTGTAAAATGTTTCACAACTTTATATCCAACCCTAAATTCAATATACTATAGCTATAGTATCGTAGATCTTGACTTCGCATAGCAACAGAAGTTCTTCTGCTACCTGAAAAGAACATTAAAAAAAATGAGCTTACAAAGCGTAGTGAGTGGTTAAGCAAACAACTAAGGTAAACACAACCTCATCACAGCATCATAATATAGAGAGTCACAAAGATATCAAGAATCATAATCGAGGTTATCTACTCAAACCTCAAACATGTAGCTTATCTTGGTATCGTATTTACTCTGTTGGCTCCCTTTTGGCTCAGCAACTGAATCTGTACTCTATGTGTGCATAGCCTTATCTTTGAGGGATCAAAAGCTAAACCCGTCAGTCCTCTGACCATCCCATAAGAGGTATCCTACATTATCAGAAACTAGGTTTCTAGCAATCCTCTGACCATCCCGTAAGGTTTTAACCCCGACACAGAATCAGAAGTTAGATCTTTAAATTCTCTGACCATCCTGTGCGGCATTAGCTTCCTTATCAAGCATTCACAAATGCATATGCATAGCAAATATATCTTAACTTGTAATGAAATCACAGTATAACTTAAGGAAACAAACTAGTAACCACTCACAGTTGACATTCTAGCTCTTTAAAGCTTCCTTCCCCTGCTCTTAACTTAGCTTGAACTTCTTGGCTTCCTAGGAGCCTTAGAAAACAGCAAGTGATAGCCCTTTGGAGCCTTAGAAAATCTTCTGGAACGTTTGGAAACACCACCTTGGATGTAGTAACCTTCCTTAGACACATGGTAGCTCCTCTGGACGCAACACAACACCTGTTGGATGCAAAGTAGCTTCTTGGGCACAAAATAGCCTTTTGTTGGACGCAGAGCAATATCCTTGGACGCAATACAACCTTGCTTGGATGCAGGACAGTGGCAAATTGTTCCTCTTGAACGCAAAGCAGAGCTTCAAATCCTTCGAGAACTTGGGGATTTGGATGGATGTTTATGTAATTTTTTTTTAGGTGGACTTGGGAATTTGTTGGCACATAACATATGTAATTTTTTTTTTTTGTAACATATACTATACAGGAGAATGTTGCTTTTGTTACATTTTTTTATGCCAATCATGTAACATAACACTAATAGGGCCATTATAGTACAATTACATTTTGAGGATATTTTCACTTAAAATATAAATCCAAATTTTTTTTTGTTTCAATGAATTCAATATAATTTTGTCCAACTTGACTAGAAATATTACATGCACAAATTTGTAAAATGATTGCTCAATTTTTTTTAAAAAAAATTGAAATGCATGATGCATAAACCGTAAACTTCATTTCTCAAAACTCTCAGCAATATATGTATACTTTAAAAATAAAAATAAAACAAATGAAATCCATCGTTTATTAAAAAAAAATAATTGAATAAAAAAAATTACCAAACAAAAATAATCACAGTAAAAATAGATTATTTATGTTAGAAAAAATTGCACCAAATATAGTCGATCCGTAGAGGGGACGACTTTGCCTCCCCTGAAGAAAAAGAGTCCCGCTCCATGTTATATGAATTCAACTCAAACACCCAAAACACAAATATATAAACTATGTTAAAATATAAACTCGAGATATTATATTTCATTTCATTTTAGTGATCCAAAAATCTTTATAAGAGATGGTCAAATAGGGGAAAAGACAACTCTAAAAACCACTTACCCATTTTTCAATAACCAAAATCATT
The DNA here is from genome assembly GCA_030954485.1 of Citrullus mucosospermus. Classification (NCBI taxonomy): domain Eukaryota; kingdom Viridiplantae; phylum Streptophyta; class Magnoliopsida; order Cucurbitales; family Cucurbitaceae; genus Citrullus; species Citrullus mucosospermus. The sequence goes on along the minus strand of CM062063.1, from coordinate 6,536,160 downwards.
TAGACATTTTTCAAAAGTTGATATTAAGTGTGCAAGCTTAAGAGGAGGAACTGAATGTACCTAGGAATTGGTTTTTTTTTTTTTTTTTTTTTAATTTAAACATCCATATGGGAGATTTATTTCAACTTTGACTTCTTATCCCTTTCACTTCTATATATTTTCTTCTTTAAATATTTTAGTTTTTTATTTTTATTTTGATATCTATTGTATTTATAAAATTTAATTAAATGTGGTGGTTTATGGTGTGAAGCCTTTACTTAATAAAAATTGGAATAATAATATGAATGTTGAGTTAAATTATTGTAAAACTCTTGACAAGCACAATGCTAAAAGAAAGTTTTTTTTTTTTCTTTTTTTTAAGTATAAAGGTAAGATTGTTCACATGCATAAAAACAAAAACCTAATACTATTTTTTATTCAAAGATGGGTTAAAGTGCATGTTATAAGGCTAATTTGTCAAATCATTTTTTAGAGATATAATTTAAATATTTTAATTCATCTCCAAGAATTTAATTACACTAAGGTGAGGTGTTACATATGATTGACTTGACCATTGTGAATCAAATTTTCAATCTTTGTTTCATAGGGGAAATGGCCAATGATTACCCTCTAGTTTCACTTCTTTTTAGAAATAGCATTTTTTATGACCAAATTGGACATGATAATTTCAACACCAATTTAAAAAAAAATAAATAATAACAAGAAAAAGACAAAATGACCTCAAAATTCAACTTTAAATCATTCTTTAAGGAATAAAAGTCAAAATAAATGTTGTGAAATATGATCCATTTGCAATGTACTTCTTCCAAATTTCTTCCATCTAAGATGAAAATAAAGTAATTACTAAAGGCATATAGGCAGATCACATAGTTCCAACAAAATCTTTCCAAATCTACTTTTAAACTATTTTATTCTTAGAAAACTTTATTTATTTTGAAATAATATATATTTTTTTTATTGTGTGTGTTTTAAAGAAATATTATGGGATCCAACCCCAATTTCATGAATATTAAAAATAAAAAATTAAGAAAAAAAAACTATATTGATTAAATTTTCGTTTGGTTTTTTATTTTTTATTTTTGTATGTTTTTTTTTAAAGTTAAGTCTATTTTATCTAACTTTTTATTTATTTATAATAATTTGTATATTTCCTTAATAGAATAGTTGAATTCTCAACCAAATTCTAAAAACATGAGTAAATTTCTAAAAACTATTTCTTTTTTTTTTTTTTTTTCAAAATTTAGTTTGGTTTTTTAAAACTATTTTTAAAATAATAACATGTAATTTTGTAGGGTTTAGAAACATCGAACGTCTTCAATTTCGCTAGAAGACCATCCTGATGTGTGAATTCTTTTTTTAATCCTAAATTGTTGCTCATCCTGTTTTTGTTTTCTAGTATCCTTAAATAAAAAAATTAAAAAAAATTAAAAAAAATAAAAAACAATTACACTATAGGCTCTTTGGTGTACTTAAATTAATTATTAATAATTAAAATTCAACTAAATGATTAGTAGGTAACTATAATTATTTATACTGTTTATAGATATATTACTAAGCAAACTTTGAACAAATTTTTAAATTGAGATCGAATTTCTTTGTCTACTACTAAATATTTATTTTTGAAAAAAATACTAAAAACGTAAAATTACAAATTTAATTTTATTGAATTTCTAGTTGTCAAATTTTGAACAAATTTTTCAATTTTGTTCATGTGTGTTAATCTTATAGTAAGTTTGTAAAGTGTCTTCAATCTGAAAGTTAGTAAGAGCACAAATATTATAGATTTTAAAGAAAATCGAAAAATATAGTGGTGAGAGGTCAAAACTTTTCGATAATATATATATATATATATATATATATATATATATTATTTACAAATGTATTTTGAATTGGCTAAGTAAAATAATCACATATTTATTTAAATTTTGTAGTAGATATACAATATATGAATTTTTTTTTCCAACAATACAATGGCTTATCCCCTTCACGCATCATTCTTCTTATTATAAAAATTAAAGACCTAAATTTATATTGGCTTGAACTATTTACAAGGAGATTTGATTTCCATCTAATAAGGTATGGGTTTAATTAGTTTATTATAAATATGAAGCTAAATAAATATATGTAAAATATAAATAGTAATAATATAAACTAAGAATACAAAAATATTCCTCAATAATTGAAATGAAATGAAGTAAACTTTAATCATATTACAAATTATTGGCGAAGTACATTAATAAAGACATTCTAAGGAAGCATTTATTGTGGATTGTTTTTTTATGACATTTATAGTTCTTTTAAGAATTAGACAAAACATTCCTTCGTTGGTTTCATCATAAATATCATGCAATTAATGCATGAATTAAATCTATCCCACCTTCTCACACCAGCTAGACTTTCAATCTCAACAAAATTAATTAGTGTAGTGTATCTATTAAGCTATATTCTGATTTAATTGAATTGAATACATAAGCTATTAACATGAGAGTTAATTAATTAGACTTAGATGATTTCACTAATGTCATTTTATAAAAATGAAACTGGCAACAATGATGTTTCGGAAGATTCACTACATTTTGATTGAATCTACTTTGTCTCAGTAACAAAAGGGTTGGAACAAACTCCCCTTGTTTGAACCAACGATGGTTATGACTATATCAATGGTCAATTTGAAGGAGAAAAAATAAAAAATAAAAAATCACTCCATCACATTTAGAACTATTATTCAAACTTCATAAACTAAAAGTTTGTTTTTGAAACTTTAATGATATATATATAGTTTATCTTTAAATTTTTTAATCATTCACAAAAATTTATTATGAAAAATATAGTTTATCTAAATTTTGGCCAAGGAAAGATGCACCTAATCTCCACGTGCCATCAATGATAAATTTGTAATTTAGGGAAGAGAGGGACTACAAAACAAATAAAAAGGGATTTGATGACTAAGTTAGTAAGAGAACTAGATAATAGAGAAGAAGTAAGAAGTTCTAAGTTACCTTCGTTGGAGCTATTATGGTGTATTTATAGGAGATTTGTTCTACGATTTACCTTAAATCTACTGTATAATGACCCGAGTTTAGGAGAGAGACATGAATGAATTGATATCACATTCGAATGTGAGGGATCCCGAAGATATGATAGTATGGTTAAGAAAGACTTAAAAGAATTGAAAATTATTACTTATACCAACAAGGTGCACCTTCATTTTTAGTAGCTCAATTATAATAACTTTATAGTTAAGCATGTTTGGCTTAGAGTAATCTTATGTTTGATGACTTCCTTAGAATTTTTCTAAAATGCTTGTGAATGAGGATAAAATATGCTGAAATTACGAGTACGAATTTAAGCATCCAACTAACCCTCCCATTTTACTAAACGAAAAGATAAAGAAAAGTTAGAACAAAGTCAACGGTATTGGGACCTTGCGGACCCCACGCACCGACTACCAATACGGCCAATAAAACCAATGCGCAATTTAGGCAATGCATAGTGATTTTCCGTCTCCTCACAAATGCGCAAGTTAGCAAATGCTATCTTTTAAGAAAACAATTTAAGATAAATAATAAAAAGGGCACAGTCAAAACTGAGCTTTGAGCTACGTGTCAGCCAACAAAACCAAAATATTACACGCGGCAGACTCTGATTGGATTGATTTTACAACGGCTACTCTCTTCATTTTGTCGAGGTCAATTACGCGGGCCCCACTTTTAGCGGGCGTTTCCATAAAATTAGACGTATAAATTTTTTTTTATAGGGAAGGATCCATCTTTGACGTTGAAGTAGTAGCACGAGCTTATATTTAACTAAGCCATGCTCGAATTAGGGTAAAAAATAGAAAATTAGTATAAATTAAAAAAAAATATCAAACTAATTATAAATATTAAAAGAAATAAGCAATAGATTTTTATCAATTTTTCTATCTATCCCGTAACTAAAGAAGTCTATTATGGTACATTATTAAACAATTTTATATTTATAAATTACTCTAATAAAATATTTTTTTTAAAGTTTGATGAAAAGAAAAATAAAAGTCTAATTTTCATCTCATCCATACATTTTAAAATGTTACTCTTTCATTCTACCTTCTATGTTTAATTTATATTTAATTCAAGTTTCAATATATTATATTTCTATTAGTTTTTTAAATTTAATTTTTATTTGAGTTTTAAACTTTAATATTTTATAACTTTTAAATTTAATCAATTTTGATAAACATCAAACTAAATTTAAGATTTATTGAAAGTATAGAGATTAGAATTGGACAATTAAAAGTATATGGACTTTTTTTTAGCAAACTACAAAGTATAAAGACTAAAATGGTAGTTTAACCTTAATAAAACAAATATAAAAAACATGGATTTGGATTTGATGGTAACAATAATATAGTTTGAGAAATTTATTGGAACAATATTTATATCTATATTTAAAAAATTAGTCTCTAATTATTGTATTTTACAATTTGTAATAATTTAGTTTTTATCATGAAAAATATCATCAAATTAACTGTTAGTTATTATTATGTAATGACTTAATCTTTAGAGTATAAAAATAACTTTGATTTACGATTAGCTCATCAATCTACGTATATAAAATTTCATTAAATCGTTACTAACATTTTTAGGATAGAGAATACATTGTTGCAAATTGCAAAGTACAAGAACTAAATCATTACTCATTAAAATTTAAGGACTAAATTATTACAAATTTAAAATTACATATTGATTAAATTGTTATTGTTATGAAAGTTAAAACATCAAAAATACTTTTAGTTATTTTATACGAATTATTTAAGGTTTAATAGTAGCAACTTCGTAAGTTTAGGAGAGTGATCAATTAAAATGAAAGTTTGAAGGATGGCTTGATGGTACCGAAGCTCTGGAGTCCTCTTTTTTTCCAAATTTTATTTAACATAATATAATATTGTCTTTTAAATAATCCAGGCACAGCTTTATGAATATAAAACATATTAAAAGTTAATTATTCAATTTGCCTTTGACTTCCTATGTGAACTGTGGTATACATTTTTTAAAATAAAAAAAATTATAAAAAGTATTCTATTATTTAAATAATATTACCTTAACCTTTCGTAAACGTTTTAAAACTACCAATATATAGAATTTTTTTTTAAAATAGAATTAGAGTAGACAATTGGATCTCCCCACTAGTCCTTTATTTGTTATTTGTTATTTGTTATTATTGTTTTCATTTGGAGAAAGTACGTGTTTATAGACATATAATCATGGGTAATTACAAAAAAAATGTACCTATACTTTAGGTTTTTATTATTTAATATCTTTTTACACATTGTAACACATTCTAAAATGAATATCTAGGTCATGTTTATGGGCTAAAATGTAAATGTTTAGAAGTTAGATCATTTTAAGTCTATAAATCATAATTTCTTTTAAGCACAAGAAAAGATTAAGAATATAATTTAAATATAACTTAGAAAGTAAAAATCTAAAAGCAAAATTATAATCAAACTAATTTAGGATTATGTTTGGATTAACTTGCTTAAAAACAATTTTTTGAAATTAAAAAAAAATTAAGCATTTAAAATGTCAATCCAAAATGTTCTTAATTAATTTTCATTAAGTTAGGAGATTCCAAGAAAGAAAAAAAAAAAAAAAAACTTCATCTTGATATGGTTTCGATGGAGATTATCACAAATAGAAAAAATATCAAATTATTTACAAATATAGAAAGTTTTTAATAAAATTTTAGAAGTCTATCACTGATAAACAGTGAAAATTTTCTATATTGGTAAATAGTTTGATATTTTTCTATCTATAATAATTTCCTTTGGAACTATATCAAAATGAAATTTAAAAAAGAGTGATAGAAGTCTATCATTGTCTAATACACAATGAAATTTTTCTATATTTATAAATAATTTGACTCATTTTGGTACATTTGATAACAACCCTAGTTTCAATTTAGTTCTTAAATCTTTAAAGTTTCATTAATTTTGATAGTTTGAGTTTACTTTTAATTTGATCCTATATTTTAGTTAAACTTAATTAGTTATCCTTAACCTGCGTTTGTTTACAAGAAAATCTCATTTTTTTTTCTTTCTATTGTCTTACTTATTTCTACATTCAATACCATTAACTAAATAAAATAAAATAAAAAAACAAATCATTACCACATCAAAAAATATCTGTTCATATATATATATGTAATGGTGTTAATATAGATGATTATGGGGTTTAAATATATGATAAATCGTCACATCGAGCATAACTCAATTATCGTGATAACAATTTAGAGATCTTTGATTTGAATCTCTTCACCTTCGGGAAAAAAAAAACTATACTATAAAATCAAATTAAAACTATTAAAATAATCATTAGACCAAATTGAAAATATGTCCAAACTAATCTCTAACTAAGTTATAAATGAATAAAACAATTGTGAGTTTCTCATAGTTTTAGAAGGATCCTTTCTTTTTACCAAGAATACAAATTGGCTAAGGATAGTCCTATCATAATAATTTTTGTTAGAAAGGTATTAAATTGTAATAAAAAGAAGAGGACATCATATCGTGAAATCAAGACACAAATAAAATACAACCAATAGGTACTATTAAAAAACACAAATAGACAATGAACCACACAAAAGAAAAAGTTGCACACAACTCAAGAAAAAAGGTCTCGTAGAAAAGAGTCTACTTCAATTTTTTCAATAGATGCCCAAGACACTTAGAACAACAAACGAAAACCTAGACTGCACAACCTAATTAATGCTTGAAGAGGACGCAAGGTAGCTCATAGCTACATACATTACGCTTTCTCTAAACATTTATAATAAATTGACAAATGTTTTGAAATATAGCCCAAAATAAATATAATAGGATATAAAGTGTTAATGTTCGATCTTTTTCTCAACTCTTGTTGTAAATAATATTTAGTTACCTAATTTTTCTTTCATGTAATTGTATGTAGATTTGATCTCTTTGCTCTTATATAAAATGGGCTCTTTAGTTTATCTAAGCAACCATAATTAAGCCATAATTGTTTTTTAAAGAATAATTATTCCATAAATTTGAGCTTGTAAATATAAATTTTGTTTAGAAAATAATAGGAAAATTTGCATGGATGGCCTTGAGAAAAATGTCCTAAAGAAAAATCGATAATTTCACACGTTCCAACATCATCAAAAGGCCATTTTTCATTTGGGTCTCTCAAAAGTGACCATTCGTACAAATTTTCCTTCGATTCTACTACTCCACATATTCTCAAACAAAAATTCTATATTACATATTAAAAATTCTCCATCTTAATAGTTAGCTTATGAAATATTGTTAGGAGTACATATAATATACGTAAACATTACTAGAATAAACAATATTTGAAAAAAATTAATCAAATTGTAGTTGAGTCGATCATATCTCAGAAACAAATGTTTAATAAGTTAGCAACATTTATTTATTGAAAAAGATATTTTACTAATTTTGCATCTTAGGTCCCTAATAAAAGATTTGGTATGTCACCTACTAAATATATATCTCATAGTCCCTAATATTATTTTTATTTTCAATATTTGATATTTAAATCTTTTGAAATTATATAACAAACTAAGATTAAACTATACGTTTAGTTCTTGAATTTTGAGATTTGAGTCTACTTAGTCTCTTAACTTTAAAAAGTATCTAATAGCTCTGTAGACTTTCAATTATGTGTCTAATAGATCTCTAAACTTTAAATTATGTGTCTAGTAAACTCCTAATAAATTAATTTTTTTAAAAATCAATTGATCTATTAGAGTAAATTTGAATTTTAAATATAATGGAACCTAAATTTTTAATTTTGTGTTTAATAGATTGGCAAATTAAAAAAAAAAAATGAAAACTCAAAAATTAGTAACCAAATAAATAAACACATCAAAGTTATGAGACTAAATATGTTATTTAAAAAGTTTGAATAACAATCAATATCATTATTTAGCAAAAGAAAAAAAAAAAGAAAAAAGAAAAAAAAGAAGTAAATAAAGTTGTGTTTGGAATACATTTTAAAGTGTTTAATTTAAAAAATAAGTTAATTTGGAAAAAAATTGAAGTGATTGACAATCACTTAAAATAAATTTTGAAGTATGTTTTAAACAGATTTTATCCAAAGAATTTAAAGAAAAATAAGTTTTGAAAACACCTTTTTTCTCAAGTCAATTCAAATGGGACAAATACGTTGTTAAATACGTTGTTAAAAAATCTTGAAATTGCCAGCAATACCATTATTTACCAAAAAGTAGAAAAAGAATTAAAAAAAAAATAATAAAAGAAGTAGAAAAGGTTTAAAATATGAAGTCAACATAAATGTTGTCCATAACATATTAGGGTTGAATCTCATAAATTTTTTTAGATTTGTTTCTATTTGATTTATAAACTCTAAAATATGTCTGGTAAATCCCAAATTTTTTAATTTCAATAGAAATATCGATAAAATTTCAATATCGATGAATAATTCTACCCACAAGAAGTTAAATAAGAATTTTTGAAATTAGCAAATAAACCTTATTTTTTAAACTAATTAAAATGTATTATTTATATTATATTCACATAAGTGACCTTTAATTGTTAGCTTTTTATGTTTTATAAATTATGATGAAAATGTCGATTTATCCTTCACATTGATGTTAAATCTATACAAATCTAAAAAAAAACGATAGAAATATAGGCATGTGGATGAAAGTTTGATTTAATGAAAGTAGAGTTGTAGTAACCTTACATTGTTAGCTTTTTATGTTTTATAAATTACATTCGATTTATCTTTTATGTTGATGTCAACCAATAAAAATCTAAAAATGTTGACAGACATATAGACATATGGACAAAAGGTTGATATAATGGAATTAGAGTAGTTGATAGTTTTTTATGTTTTACAAATTTTATTATGATATGAAAATATTGATTTATCCTTAATGTTGATGTCAAACCTAGAAAAATTTTAAAATGTCGATAGAAATATAGATACATGGACAAAAATTTGACATAGTGAAAGTGGCATAATAGTGACCTTTAGGGGTTGTGTGTATAGCGAGCATCCTAAATTCCCACAAAATGTGCATCTGGATTACCATGTTTGTTTTCAGTATTGTAAGATACTTCAGAATTTGGAGATTCTAAAGCATCTTAGGATGCTCTTATAGAGGGCATTTCTAGAGTTTTGGACATCCTTCTGAAACATAGGGTTTTTAGATTCCTAAGTTGAGGGCATTCCTTGTTTTACATTTTTGTCCTTTTTTTTTTATTATTATAAATTTTTACACATGCACACGTGCGTGCACACACTCATTGTAATTCTTATTATTTTTTAAGCAAGATTTTTAAATTTAAATTTAAATTTAATTTATTTTATAAAAATCGTAAATTATGATATATTATTTGTTGAGATAAATAAGATATAAAAATAATATAAATTGTATTAATTTAAAAAGAAATTTAAATTGATAAAAACAAATACGTTATTTAAGTTCAAATTTATGAAACGAATTAAAAATTAATAAATAATCGTAAAGACATTGTTGGAAGATTATGTAAATTAAAGATAGGAACATGTAAGATTTTAGTTAAAGAAAGAAAGGAGGTTTTAGTTTAGTGAAATTATGTTTTTATATGTTAATTTTCATGTTTTTTTGAGAAGGAAAATAAAAGTAGAGACTTGGTAATTACTACGTTACTAAGATTGGTATATGAATTGAGGTATGGTGGATTTGTGAGGTTAATTTGGAATGTATATAAATATAATGTAAGTTGAGTAGTTTTGTATAGGAAGATGGTGGGACCCAACTACAAGTGTGTGAGAGAGACGGCAGTTTCATTTCTCTGCTTCCTGTTTCCTCCTCTGCCCTGCCATCTGCTCCTTCTCATCATTTCATTTCAATAAAATTTTTTACCCAAAACAAAAACCCCTTCTCTCTTCTCTCTTCTCTCTTCTCTCTTCATTTCTTCTCCTTCCCATTGTTGAAATCAATCAAAATTTCTTCACCTTTTTCTTTTCTCTCTCTACAGATCATCTTTTCTGAAAAGAAAAAAAAAAAAAAAAAAGAAAAACAGAAGATTTAAAGAGAAAGATGGATGGATGGATGATGTGTGCCTTTTATTCTTTTGGGTCTCTCAAAATTCGTTTCAGTTTTATACTTTATTAATTCAATGGCAGAAGAAAGAATCTAGGGTTCCCATCCTCTGTTTTTCGATCCTGATTTCCCTCAACTCTCCCTCTACTTCTTCTTCTTCTTCTTCTTCTTCTTCTTCTTCTTTGATCGTCTCTTTCTCTGTTATGCTTAATTTCAGTTAGGTCTTTCAGATTTCGCGATTTTGCTCATTTGGGTCTTCTCTTTTTAGGAAGATGATGGAAGAGGTCGAAGAAGCTAATAGGGAAGCTGTTGAGAGTTGTCATAAAGTGTTGAATCTCTTGACTGTGGCTTCCTCGTCTCAAGATCAGTTGAAGCTTAGGAGTCGTTTAATGGCGGAAACTGGAGACGCTGTGTTTAAGTTTAGGAAAGTTTTGTGTCTTCTTGATTCTTCTGGGTTGGGTCATGCAAGGGTCAGGAAAAAGAAGGTCAAGAACTTTTTGTTTAATTCCTCTTCTTCCCCTTTTCCTCTTCCCCAATCTTTGTTCTTAGAAACTTCTTCCCCTAATTGCAGAATGGACCTTCTCCAGGGCAGGAATTTGCAGATGGGTCCTCTTTGTTTGGGGAACCCATCTTTGGAATTGAACTCTAATGCCAAAAGTTGTTCAACCCAACAAATACAATCTCAATCTGCTGCTCTTTATCATCATCATCATCATCATCACTTGCTTCAGAACAGGGTGTTGTTGAACAATAATCCTAATCCTAATCCTCCACAGCCTGAAATGATGTATCTTAGGAGCAATAATGGCATTAACTTAAATTTTGATAGCTCTAGTTGCACACAACACACAATGTCATCCACTAGGTCGTTTATATCTTCCTTGAGCATTGATGGGAGTGTGGCTAGCTTGGATGGGAGTGCCTTTCATTTGATCGGGGCACCCCGGTCTTCCGATCAGAATTCGCATTCTAAGAGGAAGTGCAGTGGGAGAGGGGAAGATGGGAGTGTTAAATGTGGAAGCAGTGGGAGATGTCACTGCGCAAAAAAGAGGTTGGGAAGCTGTGATTTTGTTTATGATGTCTTTAGGGGGTGTTTTATATGTTTTTCTGATTCGATTTTGATAATGTTCTTGCAGGAAACATAGAGTAAAGCGATCAATTAAGGTGCCCGCGATAAGTAACAAGCTTGCAGATATCCCTCCTGATGATTATTCATGGAGGAAATATGGCCAAAAGCCAATCAAGGGTTCACCTCACCCAAGGTATACAAATATCATTTCACTTTTCAGCTTATTGTGTTGATGTTGCTTATTTATTTACAGATTGATATTGGTTTTCATAAATGTTATGCAGAAGATGTTGATTATGTTCATTTGGCTGGCAATACTATGAGCTGATCAATTATATGAATCACGGGTTGCCACATCTTTTCTGTTTTTTTGATTTGGGGAAGGGATTGTAGGATTGCATCTAGGAATATTTCTAATCTTACTTTTGACATTACTTTGTGATTGAAAGATTCTTGAAAACTTGCTCTATTTGTCTGCTCGTGTTCTCAGAAAAGAATACGCCATTGAATTCTTCGCCGAGGTGGGGGAGTTTAATGTTGTTCATTTGTCAAGTTGCATTCTGTACTTTATGCATATAGCAAATTTGTTTATGAGGGGTACATCCCATTCTGCAAAATACTTTAAACATGGCTATTGAAAATTCAACCTGAAATTTGGAACCTGGTTGTAGAAATTTGTAAGAGTTCCACAGATTCTCCATGATTTGATATCGTATATACGTTGTTCCTTCGTGCCTATCTTAATTTACTTTCAAACATCTGCAGAGGATACTATAAGTGCAGCAGCATGAGAGGCTGTCCAGCGAGGAAGCACGTCGAGCGGTGTCTCGAGGAACCTTCCATGCTCATTGTTACATATGAAGGTGAACACAACCATCCTAGAATACCTTCTCAACCTGCAAATACTTGAACCCCATGAAGACAACTACCCAAAACGGATTCGAAAACCTCCGTGCAATGTAGCGGAACGGCGACAAGCATGCCAAGTGTTGCTGTACATATGGAATACTTTTGGAGCAGCTTTGTAGCTTTTTCGATAGGTGGGTTTCCTTGCAAAAGCCTCTTTTAATCCATTTAGCAACAAGTCAGGATTTAGGCAAGTCTGGTGGGTTAGACTGAAGAGAATTCTGTGGATTGGGGTGTGAATGTAAAATCTTGAAAACTTTCATCCTTCTCTGCAATTAGTGCTTCATCAAACAGCTTTGTTATGGAGAAGTCCTAATTTGGAAATTCAGGTTTTGGTTGTCCCTGAGTTTTGGTCCTTTGATCCTCTGACTTTCAAATGTGCTAATCATTTTGTTCTTGGGTTACTGCTGACAAAGTTACTTTCATTCCTATGATGGATTTTTATCAACTTGTTTAATAGGAAGGGGCCTGACTAAGGTGTTTTTTTTCTCTTAACAATCGGGGGTCGGGGATTTGAACCTTCTACATCTAGGATAGAAGTTTATGTCAATCACTATTTAGTTAAGCTCGCTTCTACAAATACAGTAGATTTGGGTTCTTATTAATTGTTGGACAGAAAATTATAACTAATGTAATTTTAAAGCAAATTTTGAGGCACAACAGGGGTGGAATAAAGATAGTCGGATTCTTCTAATGCTTTTTTATTTCGTCAATTTAATTCGATTTTAAATTAACAAATATAGTATTTTATGTTATATTAGATTCTTCTAATGCTTTTTTATTTCGTCAATTTAATCAGATTTTGAATTAACAAATATAATATAACATAAATTCAAACTGTTTTTGTTAAATTAAAATATGTATCATATTATGAATTATATGATATTACTGAATAATAATTATACAAAATTTTTAATAAATTTTTTTTTATAAATTAATTAATAATTGTTTATATTCAATGTAATATTTAACTGGAAAGTATAATTAGTTTTATGGCCTATAAATGTATTATAAATAATATTTTAAATAATTGTTTAAATTGAAATTAATTTTTGAATTTGCTACTAAACATATATATATATATAAGCATGAATTACAACTCTATTTTTATTGAAAGTGATGTATCATTACGACAAGACCTTTCTATTTATATATTAATTTAATGTAATTAAATTTATATAACATTTAATAATTTATAGTTTATCAATGAATTCGGTTTATATTAATTTTACATTTTTTTGAGAGGTCTAAGTTTACATATATTTTTTTAAGTACTATAAAAGACATGACATTAAATATGAACTTCAATTTTGATTTGGAATAATTGAACTTATCTTTAAAATAAGTAATTATATGGTTAATAGTCTTTGTTTTAGTGGATTATATTTATACATTATCAATATAGAGAAAACTACAGAGATGATATCAATTTGTGATATATATTCAAGGAAAAAAAAAAAGTTAAAGTTACGAATTTTACCTTTGAAGAATTTTTTCTTTTTCATAATTTCCTTCAGATGGTGTCGTACTCCTCAACGAGGTTTTTCTTACTATAACTTTTGAGAATGATCGACTTGTGGCTTCCTTGAAAAAGTAATCGAGTTGAGAAGAAAGGGATAAAGAGAGAGTAAGAATGAGAGAGATCCTCTTTTTAACATAATAGCCCTTTAAGTAGGGTTAATTAATTAATTTTTTTATAGTAATTTTAAGTAGGATTAATTAGGTTTTAATTAAAAATTAATTTTATTAAAATAAATAATTATTTAAATCATATTCAAATACAAATTTCTCTCTTATCCTCTCGTTTTAATATGAATCTCATTCGAATCATATTCAAATACATCAATCCTCCTATATTATATAGTTTTAATATGAATCTAATTCATAATTAACCATATAATAATGTATTTAAATACATTACTACTAATATTCATTATATATAATACAATAAATATATTTTTTCCTTAATTCATCACTATCAATTTGAATGTTTCAAATTATTCTTTCAATACCTTGATCCTTGTTGGTCCATTATGAGCTAACAATGAGACCTTGTGGACTTACAAATTATAAGTTTGAATAATACGAGATTAATTAATTAAACTTTTTAATTAATATAAATCCATTCATCAACTATGAGACAAACTACTATAGACCCATAGTCGTACTCTTATGAACGGTAGGACAAGTTGTGTCCATGGATATAATCACTACATGTAAGTCGATTCTTCACGAGTTGTTTTTAATTATATTTGGGTCAAATATCCATTTTACCCTTGTAATTGCCTATATGTCCTTAAGTATCACTGGTCCTCTAATGAACAATTTGTTTATGATTCAACTGTAAACCAAGTCCTCTCGAGCCAATGAGAGGGTGGAGTCTCTTGTTTAAGTGTCAAAGTTAGCATTTAAGAAAACTACTCATCTACTTTACCCTGTACGGGAAGGAGTGAATTCCATCTTGTGAAATTACGTTCTCAACTTACTATTTGATCAAGTCTCCAAAATGGTAGACATATTGAGTCGGCGGCTTGGGCCACCCTCACCCATGCAAATCAAATGACGAACCCTTACAAGCAGGAGTTCATAACTCACTCAAGATTAAGATTGAGTCACATATGATCATTTTGTGAAATATAAATCTCTTCCATTAACAGATTTACACAGTGAGATTAATTATTTCGTGGTTCAATCTTATACAAACTCTTTGTATAGGATAACCTTACTCATTTGTCTCCACATGAACAATTTGGATCAAATCATGTGTAACAATTATAAAATGGGTTGTATTTATAGTGTCACTAAGATAAGGCACCAAACTCTATCCATATACTATAAACCCTTTAGGTTATTACTTGATGTCATTGTTAGCCAACCTCAAGAAAAAAAATGCATAGTTGGGATTAAAGTACTTATATACACTTTCCCTAACATGTCGCAAGTCCAAATCTCCCTTCCTACAAATGTAATAATGTATAAAAATACAATTCAAACTTATTTATTTATTATTATTAATATTATTTACCATTTGACTTAAGACTTGGTTAGATCAAAACTCATAAATAAAGTCATACATTATAACAATAAGAGAGAATGATTTTTGAGTAGAAAAAGAAGTTGAGTGAGTGAGTGAGTTGAGATGGAACAGCCCAACTTCCAATACCTAACAACAGGGATACATCATCATTAGCTTCTTTTGATTAGTTTCCATGTTTGGTTATAAGGATTGGATGAATAGTGTTTGGTTGGTGGTGTGTTACTTGGAACATTTTTTTTTTTTTATTCTTTTGATTAAATTTAGAAAAATGAATTAAATGAAATTAAAGATGTGTGAGTAATTGTATTTGTATATCAAGTCATGTGAGTGTTAAGAGGGGACCAATATGGGCAGAAGGCTTTATTTCAAGTTATATACATGATATTCTCTCATTCTTTGATTTTGTACTCTTTTTAACTGTTTTTGGGTCCAACTCCAAATAATGTTTTTATTATACCCTACAAAACCAAGGAATATAAATTAGAATGGTCCATTTTGAGCTTTTCCATTTCATTTTCAATGGGTGGAAAAATAGAACTACGGTTGAGATAAAAAGATTTACTTATGTGATTTCTTATTTTTAAATTCACTAAATCAAATGAATGTGTACTAAAATCTTGTTTGGTGGATTGATCTATGAAAAAACCAACGTTTAAATTGTACTCGACTTTGGTGATGTAAAAAGTGAAACTTTTGAAAAACAACATTTACATAATTTTTGTTAGACACATAAAAAATCCTAAAAATAGGAAATACAACAATCTTATCTTTTAGATCTCTTGCGTTTTCAAATTCTTGCGTTTAGATCACCATCAATTATCTTTCTACATAAGAAATGAATTTTGTAAAAAAATATACAAATTATTGTTCTAGTGTGATGGTGCTTGTTTTTTTTTTTTCCATAATTTTAATTTAGTTACTATGTTATGTTGGGGATAAAAGAAAGTTTTATGTTTACGATATATGGAGTAGAAGAATCGAACTTATAACCTCGAAGTCAATAGTACATGATTTATATCGGTTGAGCTATGCTTATATTTAAAAGAAAAAATTGGTATAAGGTCTTTGCAATTATGTATATTACATAAAAACATATTCATTGTTGTTATGGTAACGATGGAGGTCATGTTTATGTTATCGTCTTTGCTTATTTATCATGTCATACTTATAAGTTAATTATCACTTTAATTATGTATTAAAACTTGGTTTAGATCAATGAATTAAGGTACTACATATTAGTTTTTACAAACTTTGGAAATCCTGTATTTGTCGTTTGAAACTAATTAGAAGTATTCAAGTTAATTTTCAAGACTTTGTTAAAGTAAGACCAAATTGCTTTTGACAAAGGTGAAGTTTGTAGGACTCATTTTACCTTTGCTAGTTTTGATAATTACTTAATTTGCCTTTTCTTTTCCTTGAAACTAATCTTCAGTGGCATCTTGGTAATAACAATTTTGTGATGCTTTGCTTTTGGTTGGTAATAATTGTACATGTAATGTATTACTCTTGTTTTTCATGACTTATTGAGCATTTTCTATGTGCTACTTAGATATCTAATATAGTCATCTTACGTGGGTTATTAATGGATTATGGATTAATTTGTGGTTTATCAAGTTCATGAGGTTTTAGCATGTGTACAAGTGTATATATTATTTTTTTTCAATAAATAAACAATGACATACATATAATATCAGACAAAACCATTTAATGTTGGTTATTGACAGACTTCCAAGATAGACCAACATCAAAAGACAACCGACATTGAAGAAGATTTTATTAAAGATATTCAATGTTGGTTGAAAATCGATATTAAGGTGACTAGTGATCATAACTTACATTAAAGACAATCGACATTGAAGACATTTTATAACACTTTCTTCAATGTCAGTAATATTGTATCCGTTTTGTACTAGTGTTTAAAAGTCAAACAATATTGAAAACAAAATTATATATTTAACCTCATTTTCTCTAATTATTGGTAGGTAAGGCATACATATTCTAAAAGTTTAATGAATACACGCATTGCAAAGCCAAAGTGTGTTAGGCATTGCATGATTAATAAACATAAAAACAAATTCTCAAGTGAGATGTCTATTCTTCATCAGTAACCTATCCTAATCTTTTTTGGTTGAAACAATATGTTTCCCACAACATAATAATGATCACTTTGTTATGTGTTTTTACTTCTACTTCAAATCATTTTGTTTTCCCTTCTTATCTATTATAATATTGGTTTTTCAATTTTCTTCTTTAAATAGTATATGACTTCTTAATTATTTCATAACTTCTTCGTTAATATATATATGAATTCTTTATACTTTTTAAACAAGCTAACATGTTTATTATTTATATTATATTTATTTTAATGACTTTTGTTGTTTTTTTCTTTTGCATGTTTCATGGATGTTTTGATGATATAATGAAAATATTCATTCACTCCTCATATAGATATTGAACTCATGAAAATGTGAAAATTATATGAAAATGTCGACATGTCGACGGTAGTTTAATACCATGCTGGCACAATATACAATCCTTCTCTATTTTTTTATTATTATTATTATTTTTTCGGTAAAAACTGAATTTTGCAAGATGATATCTTGGGATACTAGACTTGAAATGTTTTTAAGTCTATTCAAAACTAGTTCTAAATTTTAGACCGATTGGATAGCAATTTAGTTTTTAGATTTTGAAATTTATGTTTTCTCCTAAATTTTATATTGTAGTTCTTACATAATAATTAGAAGCACGCCAAATTCTTAAAATAAAAATAACATTTTCAAAACTTTTTTTTTAATTTTCAAATTTTGGGTTGGTTTATAAAAATATTAGTGGAAATAGGTGAAAATAGTATTATTATAAACTTATTTTCTAAAAACCAAAAACCAAATTCCTAACCACCTTAATAATGTGTGACATAATGAATCTCTCAAAACAAAATTTGAAAATTGCCTATAAACTGATCCAACAAGCACTCAATACACAAACCAAACCATCAAAGTACCTAAACTTAACCTAAAAATCAAGTAGGTAAAAAAAATTGCACAACTAAATGAATGAATACTCACAAAAACAGCATTGTTCAACTACAAAAATGCCCATAATTAACTACAACTCACTAAAAATATAGAAATTTAACAAAGTTAGGATATTAATTTCATCCCTTATTCATAAAACTTAGAGTTGAAGTTAATAAATTAGAGGTTTTTGACATTAAAATATACTAAAATAAAATTTCCCCAATCATAATTCATAATTATAAATGAAACATTTATTGAGAAAACTATGAAATGTTGATTCTATTTTTCTCTATTTAGAAAAACTTTTTTAAAAAATAATAAAAAAGAAAAAAGGAAGGAATTCAAAAAGCCCATCGTGAAGCTTACAAAGTCCAAATGGGAAACCCTCATTATCAAAGTTGGGGCAAATTTCCCTTCTTTAAAGACCAAATGAAAGACCAAACTAGTCCACTAAAAAAGAAAATTTTAATAGGGAAATTATCAGAGTTTAGTTTTAAAATTATATATATATATACATTTTGTTTCTTACCTTTATTTTAGTTTGACAAATTGATAAGGTGAGTTCGAATATGTGTTTCGATGTGTTAAGATGACTAAACTATAAGTCAAAGTTAAGTATTATAAATTGAAGATAATATGGTTACCTTTAAAAGTTCAAATTCTCAAATCACTGGCATTTTAAAAGGTTATAAATTAAAATGAAAGGACAAGCCTATCTATTCAAGAATGAAGCAAGATTTTCCTAAAAACTAAGTGAAGTGAATGAACAATTAATCTCGAAACGAAAGCACTGGATCTAATTTGATATTATTTAGAATTAAACAAAAAATAACAAAGGGTTATCATTTACCTACATACGAAGATAATAGAACCTATCGCATGGTAAAATGCATCCTGATATAACAAACTTTTTTTAAAAAGAGAGAGAGAATGTGTTTGCCGTTTTGTATTCCAACTTCATGTGGTCTTCCTTGCTATGACTCTAACAATGATCATCGCTCGTGGCAGTCTCCTTGAAAGAGAAGGAAAAGGAAAAGGAGAATTATGCATATAACTATTTTTAGTAGAATGCGTAAAATCAATCATACCACAAATACTCTAAAGCCCTATTTATGATCTAAGAAAAAAATTTCTTTTAAATAAAAAAATAATTTTAATATAAAATATTAAAATAATAATAATTTTTTTTATGTAACTAAATCTTATTTAATTATTAAATTCTCATAATAAAATATTTATATTTTAATATTTTATATTAAATTACTTAAATCAAATTCAACTATTTTAATTCTCCTAATATATATTTTCTTATTTGAATCTCATTCAAATTAAATATATATAATGATATATTTTTGTACATGAATAATTTTATTGATATCTAATGTATCATACAATAATAAAAACGTTTTACCTTATTTATATATCAAATATATTAAATATTCGTTTGAACGTTTTAAATTTTTCTTTCAACAAAGTCGATCATTAATTGTTTGTATGAGTTAGCAAGGGCTATATAGACCTACAGATTCCAATAATCCAAAATTAATTAATTAAACTATTTAGTTAATCAATTTTCATTGATTATAGACCTATAGTTGCACTATTATGCACTATAGGACAAGTCGTGTCCATAGATATATTCATTACAAGTAAGTTGATCATTCACAAGTTGTTCATAATTACAGTTTGGTCAAATGTCTATTTTATCCTATAATTACATTTTGCACCTTAAGTATCACTAGTTTTCTCTAATGAACAATATATTTACGATCCAATCATAACCAAGTGCCTCTTAAGCCAGTTAAAAGGTGGGGCCCATTGTTTCAAGAATTCTTTTATGACGTGGAAGTTCTAACAATGATGCAACCATAGAGCATACTTAGAAATTCAAGAAATTACAAACCTAAAACTCTAGTATCATTTATTGGGAAAAATCTTCCACTACTACCGCAAGAATAAGTAGAAGAATAACAGACAAATTAAAAGAAAGCAATAAAACTGGAAACACAAGATTTAATGTGGAAAAACTCCCGGTTGGAGAAAACCACGGACCGATAAATTCCACGATGGAAAATCAATATGAAATTTTAAGGCCTATTTGGGTATAGAATCTGGATTTTGTTTTATGTTTTCAAATTTACTAAGTTTCAACAAATATGTGTTTGACAAACAACCCAAATTCTGTTTATGAAGATTGTTTTTGAATTTTGTGATCCAAACCGTGCAAATTCAGAAAACAATATTTTTATGTTTTCATTGTTTCTAGATTTTAAATTTTAAAATGCAAAATTATATTAAATAAATATAAAAACATTTAGAAATATAATATGTCATGTTATAAACTAAATTCATTTTTTAAAAAAAAGTAAAAATTAATAAATTATATAATATTATAAAAAATAACTATATAAATTTTGTTAGCATCAATATATTAAAAAATACATTAATAATAGTTTATTGTCAATAAAATATGAGTTGGTAACTACCACTAGTTTTATGATTTATAACCATATGTTATAAAACACATTTTGAACAACTATAAAATTAAAATACAAATTTTAAATTTGCTACCAAACACATATTTGAAGACATGAAATATAACATTGTTTTCATTGAATTCGTTGTTTTCAAATTTTATGTTTTTAGATCTCTACCAAACATGCCCTTAATTTGTGACAGGAATATGTTCAGTAAAGAAATATTATAGAAGAATGAGATCAATAGAAAACATGGGGTCTCTTGGGTTTTGTTTGGTTTGCTCACCTCTTCAAAAATTTTATTTCCTCCCAAATCTTTTGATCGAGGGAAGAGAAACAATATTTTCACCTAAAATTCATTATATATATATATATTTTTTTTTATTCAAATGATGCAGTTTCAATTGGAATTAAAATTGTTTAAGGGGTGAAGTAAAAAATGAAACTTCTAAATTTCATTCTTTTTAGTTCAACAACTACGAAAGTGAAAAATAACTATTTAATTTGAGACAGTAATTATTGATTTTATCTACAATTAATTAAGTATATTTTATTATAATTTATCTTGAATTGGAATGATAAGTCAAACCCATTTGCATTAGAAACAATAAATCTTAAATTAAATTAATGATTTATAGAGTAACATAGGGAAGTGAATGCTATATACATTGAAAGTTTGAAAATGAAATAAATGTAATATATTGATTGATGAATATAAAATATTATTTCGCCCTTAATTAATGCATTCATATATTGAAAGATTGAAACTGAAATAAATGTCATATAACATTAAATGTAATACTTAAATATAGTACCAAAAAAATAAGGAAAAAAATATATATAAAATATGATTTCCCCTTAATTAATGCTGAAAATGCTTTTTATTCTTGCTCCCAATCAATTACCTTCCATTTTCTTTGGCGTTCGCCAACGTGCCAGAGCCTCAAGTAAACAAATAAAAATAAATAAATAATAAATAAAACCGTTGAATTTTCAGTGGACCCCACCGTTACCGAACCCCCGACGACAGCTGGACACTTCCCCTTGGCCTATACAATCACATTGGTTAGTGTTACCATCCAATCAACGCCCTCCATTTTATTTTATTAAATCTTCAGTCTTAATTAATTTAAATTACCTTTGATTCAATTCAAATAATCTCAAGCTTTGAAAGTGATATTTTAGTCGAGGTTTCATATATCAACATTGAATTTATTTGATAATCATCTCATTTTTTTTTCTTTTTGCTTTTTGTGTTTCGTTTTGAAACAATGAAAGTTATGTTTTGTTTTGAGAATTATTTTTTTTAATTTTTTTTTAAAACTTTAAGAAAGCTGAACTTATTTGATAATTGTTGTACGTTAGGTTTTAGTTTTTTTTTAAAAAAGAAATTAATTAGAGAGATAAAGAGATGTTTTATTGAAAGATAAATATGTAGAGACATGAAAGTAGAAATTTTAAAAAATAGAGATAAATGTTTCCAACAGAAAAATTAAACCGAGTAAATTTAGAGCGATAAAAGAAAAATATTTAGAGAGAAAACTTTTGGTGTACTTAAATTATTAGTTGGAGAAAGGTGAATAAAACGTTAGAGGAAAAAGAATAAATTTTAGAGAAGAAAAAAGTTAAATAAATGATAAATCTTTTGATTTGGTTTTTTATGCTTATGTATGCTTTAATTTGATGCCCTTATTAGAAGGGTAAATTTGACTAAACATCGACAAACGTGACAAGTTTTATTTGGAAATCGATTCATTGTCGCTCTCTTATTTAAAAAATTACGTTGCCTACCTAAAATATTTTGGTTATTATAAAATAATTACCATAGAGCAATTCTACAAGACATTTTTTTGAAAGGTTTAATAAAAAAAAAAAAAAAGAAAAAGAAAAACAAGTTTAGATTACTATAAGTAGCATACACTATAATTATTATTGTTGTAATAATAATAATTAAAAAAAAAAGACATTTTGAGAGGTTTAACAAAAACTATTATAGAAATTAGAATAAAAACTTTAGTAATTGATTTAAATGACAAAACTGCTGAAAATATTTTTAAATATAGAAAAATTTTACTATCTATTAATGATAGACACTGATAGACTATTATAATCTATCACTATCTATTAGAGATAGATAATGACATCTTGTTATATTTGTAAATATTTTGGCACATTTTGCTATATTTAAAAATAGTTTTAAAAATGTGAAAATTAAATTCATGATAAAAAAAAAAAAAAAAGAAAATTGAAACCAAAGTGGGTTTGGATTTGTTTGTTTTTCCATTCCCCCTCCCCTCTAAACTAGGTTGTTTTAATATACGTGAGTGGTTGGGTTTACTTGCACACATTGTGACTGATCTCACGGGATAAACCTATCTGACCCTATCACATTTGGATGTTAACAAAACTCCAAGGGTATTGAATCTTAAGTAAGTGATACTATAGATTGGATCCATTTCCTCTAAGCCATTTATTAAACCCATGTTCTTTAGGGCAACTCATGATGATTTAGAGTAGATTTGTTAAATTGGAGGTTTGGCAAAAGATTTAAACATTTGACTTTTTATTCGAAATTATCGGTTGTTACCAATTAAGCTATGTTCAAATTAATAATATTCTTAAGCTTAAAATGCTAGTATGAATTCCAAATGTTTAAATAATAAATGGAGTATGAATTCCAAATGTTTAAATAATAAATGGTTAAGGATAGTAACAATGAGCTGGAGTTGGTTTCTTCCTTTCATGTTGGGAGTCTTCAATTATTTATGCTCCTTATCCTAAGTGGTTTACATTGACTATGTCTCGTGTAATTGTTCGAATTTTTGTTGTATTGATTCCTATCCTAATAATTAGGAGATGGGGAGATCGAACCTTTAACCTCTGGAAAGTAAAATCATGTAAATTACTATTGAGCTAGCTTACTTTTGACAAAAAAATAATAAATAATAAATAATAAAATAATAATAATAATAAATAAATAATTTGACCAATGACAATAACTTTATTTTTGATATTTAAGGACAGTAATATTGTCATTATTATTATCATGATTATTACTATGATAATCCTCTTTTTAAAATATAATAAGCCACCACTTTCCGCGTCACTACAAGTACGAAATTAAGAATTTTAAATTATAACGAAAATAAAATAAGGGAAAAAAAAAAAAAAGGAAAAACTTGTCAAAGAAAACTCACATACAGAACCAGCCGAAGATGGCCGAGACGAGCAAGCTTCTTCTTCTTTCTTTCTCTCTCTACAATCGGCCAGCCATTAAAGAAGAAGAAGATGAATATTATAACGCTTGACCCTAAACCCTAGACCCACTCCTCTTTTTTTCCCCCTTCCTTTGATATTCCGTATTCTTGAAGCAATCCGTTTGATTCAGTTCTCCCTCCATCGTCAACCAGTTTGAATTTTGTTTTTATGGTTTTTCTGAGGGATTTTGCCACGGGATCCACTGTTGGAAGCCGGCGTTGATGAAGCTTCTTCGTCGATGCCAGAGGATTCTCATCCTCTCTCTGCTTTCTCTCTCTGTTCTTGCTCCCTTGGTTCTCGTTTCTCACCGTCTCAAGACCATCACTTCTATTGGTTCGTTTTATTTTTCTCCTCTTCTTTTGTTTTTCTTGTTGACTACTGAATGTAACACCACGAGGGTATGTTTTGGTTTTGAACTCAATGTGTTCTTTTCTTGGGTTTTTGCCTTTTGGTTTGATTGATTTGGTTGGTTCTTTTCATTCAGGGCGGAGGGAGTTCATCGATGATTTATCCAGCAGGGTATGACTGTTCTTTAAATTTGTGTTTTATTTCTTTCTTTTTTTTTTTTTTTTTTTTTTTTAGTTTGTCAGGTGAATGATTTCCTGAAATGAGAGAATTCGATTGTTGGAAATGTTTAGTGATTTTTGCTTTGGCGTTGGCTTACTTGTTATTCTTTCACTGGAATTTTGTGTTTCGATTTTTTGGTGAGATGTTTTCATTCGTATGTGATGCTTATCAGTGACTGATGGGAGTTTGATTAATATGAATGTTATAAGAAGATTGAAGGCAGTTTTTTTTTTTCTTTTTTTTTTTTTTTTGGTTTCCTCTTGTAATGTAATTCTTTGCAGAAGCGGAGAGACGTTGAAGCACTTAACTCAATAGAACAGGTACTCTTATGTATCAGTTAAATCATTTGCTCCATTGGTATTCCTGGCATTTTCTGAACTTCGTGGTTATTGAATTTGATCTTCACTGGCATTGTCATGAAGGAAGCGGGCGAGAGCTTGAAAGAACCCAAACCTATTGTTTTTGAAGATAAAGATTTTCAATCTAGAGAAAGAATTAACTCCCTTGAATTTGGTATGTGTGTGTCTTATTTCTTCCCTGCTGTTCTCACTTCTCTTATTTATTTTGCTTTATTCTGGGACTTTCCATTTGAACTTTAGGAAGTAAACCCAGCAAAGAACAGAAGGATAAACGGTTTGAGGATGGTGGGGAAAAGGTACTCTGTTCTACAAATGCTTTTGATTCTCTTCAATAGGGACTATTAACGGAAATTTATCTCCTTCCCATTGATATTTGAAATGTATATGTGTGGATTTTGGCTGCAGTGGGAGTGCAATGCCTTCCTTGGTTTCGTATATCATTTATTTTATTTTATTCTTCAATGCAAAACAATTTCTTTAGAAACTTGACATTCTTGATAATGATGCCTAGCATGTGATAGTTGTTTTGGCTATTCAACTCCTGTTTATGATCTTATTTTAAAAGTTGCAAATGAATTGTCTTGTTCTTAAGTTAAATTTATTATTCTTGTATATGATGCTACTCTTCCAATATATTCCATTTTTAAAAGCAAGGAAAATACTTTATGGACTATTTGGAACCCTGTTTTGGTTTTCCTTTGAAGGTATAATTATATCGGATCATTGGTACTTTTAAACATAAAAATAGCGTAACTATTGATGATTGGTTGAAGTTATTTTAATGTTTCTTTATAGAGATTTTGATGAAATATTTACTTTTTAGGAAACCTCTCTCTCATTGATAAGTTGGAGGTGGTCTCCCTTTGAGTTCCAGTTTTCTCAGTATACTCATGCATGAGTCGATAGGTTGAAGTTCAATTTCTTATCTAGTCAGTATTGTTTTCTAATCAAAAGTTTTGTTTTGTATGAATAAACTGTCCATGATAAATTTGGTTGCTCGCAATATATATATATTTTCTGTTTTTACATTATGTTTGAACTATGCGATTAGAAGGAACTTTTTTTTTTTTTTTTTGGTTGTATTCTTGCATTTGATAATATTGAATTTCCTCAAGCCCTTATTTAAGTTTAATCTGTTCAAAATTTATGGTATGCTTTGACATATTGAAGCAAAATATTTATGATTTCTACCAAAAAGATCTACTTAATCTAATGCATCCGATGACATGTGTTTGTACTACTTAAGTTGTAATATTTAAATTTCTTAAAACATCTTTTCAGCTATCAATTGTAGCAAACTGTCTCCTCCTTTTTGTAATCATAGCCTCACTGCCTCACTTATCTTTGAAGTTGCTTTTTGTAATTATGCTATTGATAGGAGCTTTTGTATCCCATTTCATCATATCAATGAATGGTTACTGTTTCCCTAAAAAAAACCAATGTCTTATCACATCACACCAACAGAAATAATGAGCATCAAGTTTGAATTTATTGAGCATGGACATGAGTGCATATTATTTTGTTTGATTTGAACAAATCAGTATATGCAATATTTAACCGTAACTCTTGGAACTGATTTTGGTTCTCAACATTCGAATTTCAGTATAAGTGGCCTCATCATTCATTACCTACTTGCTTTAATGTGTATGTGTGTGTGTGTGTGTTTTTGGTTTTTTATCTTTGGTCTCCATCTGAACCATTAGATGCACAAATGTTCTGCAACAGCGAATTTATTCTCTAGCATGTATGAACTGAAAAGAATAAATAATTTGGGTCACCTGCACATTGGTTCTAAATTTTGATTGCAGAAGCATTCTTATAAGGAAACCGGACAACGTGATAATAATCTTCATGCTCAATCGAGGGGAGTGAGAGACGTGGAGATAGAGATAAAATATCCACAACATAATCGGAGTGCCGCCAAGCGTGATAAGAATGCGCGCATAGCCCAGTCTAGATCTGTAGATTATAAGGTAAAGGAAATCAAAGATCAACTGATAAGAGCAAAAGCCTACCTAAGTTTTGCCCCACCAGGTAGTACTGCTCATCTGATGAAAGAGTTAAGGCAACGAATCAAAGAGTTGGAACATGCAGTTGAGGAAGTAACTAGGGATTCAGCGTTGCCAAAGAGGTAAATAGGAATTTCATTGCGACTTTTCACATTTTGATACGAGAGTTTAAAATACAACTTGAAACTGGTGAAGTACTTCAATGTCAAGTAGCTATGTTAGTGTATGGAAAATTTTATTCAGCTTATTATTAGAAGAGAAATCTAAACTAGTGGAATTTCACCTGAACAGCTGTTAAATTTATAGTGCTTTGCAGAAAATGAAAAATATGGAGTCTTCATTAGTTAAAGCGAGCAATACTTTCCCAGACTGCTCAGCAATGTCTTCAAAGCTTCGAGCTATGACTGAAAATGCTGAAGAGCAAGTTCGTATGCAAAAGAAACAAACTACTTATCTTCTAAATCTTGCTGCAAGAACCACCCCTAAAGGCTTTCATTGTCTATCAATGAGATTGACTTCTGAATACTTTGCTTTGGAACCTTCGGAGAAGCAGCTGCTTGAACACCAAAAGTTGCATGATACAAAGTTGTATCATTATGCTGTCTTCTCTGACAATGTTTTGGCTTGTGCAGTTGTTGTCAACTCCACTATTTCAAGTGCTGCGGTATATACTCATCATTTTTCCCATTGAATTTAAAGCTTAAAACATGCTATTTCTTGATTTGTACGAGGGCATTCTCAAGGTTGTATATTATGTGGATGTTGCCTCTTCTTGCAGTTTTATAAGGGCTATTAGGGACCGGATGGTTCATTCTTTGAAAATATGTGTAATTGTATGTTTTAAATTTACAGGAGCCAGAGAAAATTGTCTTCCATTTAGTGACCAATTCATTAAACTTACCAGCAATGTCCATGTGGTTTTCACTAAATCCTCCTGGAAAAGCCATGCTTGAGGTCCTGAGCATGGAAGACTTTAAAAGGCTGTCCACCGAATATGATTTAGGATGGAAGGTGCAAAATTCAAGTGACCCAAGGTTTACCTCTGAACTCAACTATCTTCGGTTCTATTTGCCAAATATCTTCCCTTCACTGGATAAGGTCATACTTCTTGATCATGATGTGGTGGTGCAAAAGGATCTCTCTGGTTTGTGGCACATTGATATGAAGGGGAAGGTAAATGTTGGTGTTGAAACTTGTCAAGAAAGTGAAGTTTCTTTTCTACGGATGGATATGTTTATCAACTTCTCAGATCCATTGATTACTGATAAGTTCGATAAAAAGGCATGCACATGGGCATTTGGGATGAACTTATTTGATCTCAGAAGGTGGAGGGAAGAAAATTTAACCGCTCTCTACCATAAATATCTACGATTGGTAAGAAAATTGATGTCCTTGCTTTGGTTGCGTGCTACTTTTCCTAGAGATAAAATTATTTTCCCTGTTTATTAATTGGTAGTCACTATTTTAACTACTTTTCAGTGCGATTCTATCATGTTACAGCTATAATCATCTGAATGTGTTGATCATGTTTTTCTCTCCAGTATCTGCTAATATTTTAGGCTGCATAATCTCTTACAGATTCAGTTCAAATTTGTTTACTCGTGTTCTTACTTGTAATGTTTTGCTAAATGAGTCTTCCCTTGTCTCCTAGCTACTTTGTACTTCTTTAGCTTATCAGCCAGGTACATATCGGTAGCACATTTTAAAAGATGTTACATTGTTATGCAAGGGCGAAATGGATGGCTAGCTCATCCTTCCTTTCTTCCTTCTTCCTTGCCTCACTACGTGTTGAAACCTATGTCTGCCTAGTCCAAAGAAAATCAAGGCCACCAAAATTACTGACTTTCATCCTATTAGCCTTGTCACCGTTTCCTCCATGAACTAATTCAATTGTTTGCTAGCTTCTAGATTGAAGAAAGCCTTCTCTCTAGTCTTGTGGCTAATTATTTTGTCTTTGTCTCTAATTGGTGAATTCTAAATCCCATCCTTTTGGCTAATGAGATTATGGATGATTATAACTTATAAGGTGAGGAACAAGAAGGGAGGAGTTATCGAGATTAATTTTGCAACGCCCACAACATGGTCAATTGGGATTTCTTATTGGAAGTGCTTCTCAAAAAAGGGCTTTGGATCCAAGTAGATTTCATGGAAATGTGGCTGCATTTCAAACACCTATATTTTCTAAATAGAAAACAAAGAGGTTTATCTTAAAGTTTCTAACCGAATGACATTCCCTATCATTTGATTATGCTGGTAGATCATGGATCTACTCACCATTTCCTGTCAACCCTCTTATAATCGTTGATCACACTTTTTTCTAATGTCTTAAGTGGTTAGAACAAGCTCCATGGTTTTCTTAAAGTACTGAACCTCTTCAAATTTAACTCAAGTATCAAGGTTAAGTTTGCCAAATCCACGTTCATTGGCATAACAATTAATGATTGTTCAGCCCAGAACCAAATTTGATATTGGGGGTATATTGAGGGACTTGACCTCCTTTTAGCCTGGAATGAATTTTAGAGGAAGGTCCTCCTAGTTCATTTTCTGAAAATGGTGGGAGAAAGAATTTTCAGCATACTTTCCCGGTAGAAGACCACTTTGATCTCTTCAAGTGGCAGATTCATTCTCTCTAATGCTTTCCTATCTAGCATCTCCATCCATCTTCTATTTGTTCTTAAGATAATCCTTCAAAGGTGTATTGTGACTTGGGAGTTTGATTAGGCTCTTTCAATGGATGGTTGCAAGTGATGTTTTGGTAGCATTCTTTGGATTTGAAAAGTTAAAATTTGGACTTCTGGTTCCTTTGCTTGTAATCCTCGTTTTTGTTTCTTTTTTATGTGGATGGAGTGATAATTGTTTGCTCAAGGCTTAATGGAAAGCTGAAGTTCTTAAAACAGGTGAAAGTTATTCTTTCCGAATCTTCATTCAAGAAAATTTCAGCACTTGCAACAAAGTGTGGCAAAGATTCCCTTAC
Organism: Citrullus mucosospermus; assembly: GCA_030954485.1. Taxonomy (NCBI): domain Eukaryota; kingdom Viridiplantae; phylum Streptophyta; class Magnoliopsida; order Cucurbitales; family Cucurbitaceae; genus Citrullus; species Citrullus mucosospermus. The sequence continues at coordinate 6,506,410 of CM062063.1, read as the reverse complement.
TATTCTGTGTATTCGACATCTCTCTTGAAGATGCGACTGCAATATGAGAAAGGAGCCTATTTGTTGAGTGGATCTGATGATAGTCGCCTCAGAGCCGCAAAGATCATCACTTGAAGGCTTGAGGATAAAAGTGCAGTATCTAGTGTGTATTTAGGATGTGAGTTTGAAGAATGAAGTCTACATTTGGCTTGGCTTCATAGAAGGCTCTCCCAAAGTCCCAAGTGAAATTGGTTTCTTTCATCCTTGAAGGGAAATTCCTCCATATTTAGTCTAGAGCGCATCTCTAAGAAAGTTTTAAAGGATTTTTCAGATATTATTGTGGATCTTTCTCAATTTTTTTGAGCTTTGCAGCAGGTCCTTTGCCTAGTGTTTTTGTTTTCTCAATATTCCTCGTAATGGCTTTTAAGTTTGTTGGAGCAGCAGCCTCACTTGCAGCAGTTGTCATGAATATCTACCAAAGCTTTGTCTTTTGGGTTATGGTTTAGAAGCTAATTTTACATTTTGTTGTGTTTTTCTTAGCTTCAGCGGCATTTTGGTTTTGTAAGTTTGTTTCTGAAATTAGGTGCATCGTTCTCCTAGGTACTGTATTGGCTATTATAACTTTTGGGGATTTTCTTTTTTGGTCTGGCTACTTGTTCTTCCCACTCTAGTTTGGAATTTGTATCCTTTAACATTTTTTTTTTTCTCTTTTCATCTATCTAGTTTTTTGTTAAAAAAAGAAGTGGGAAGTATGCATTTGGTGTGTGCTTGAAGTTGGGAGTTGGGGAGTAGTTGGACTTTTGAATCCTTCCCTAGATTTATGTTTCTCTATAGGGTTTCATCAAAAGTGTTATCATAGTTGTTTGATTCTAGGGAATGGTCTAACAAAATATATTTATATAGATCATACCTAGTCCCTCGAAGAGGAAATGGCGGGAGTTAAAGTACAAATGAGAGAGCTTGTTGTGATGGTGTAGGTACTAATATTAGTAAAGGGCATAAGGGTAATTAGATATGGAATTAGTTAGTTAATTCGATTATTTGATGGTAGGATGGAGTTCGAGGAAATGAAGATCAAGGAGGATTGTGGTAAGAGGAACCGTTGAATCTTTCGGTATGTTTGCTGGAAGTTAGGATTAGTTACTTATTTTGATTCTTTCTAAAGGATATTTGTTTGAAGAAGTTGGAGATGCCAATTTTTTGGGGAACATGTATATCCCGATGGTTGATTGCCTTAGGTGGAACATTATTTTCTGCTAAATGGGTTAATAGAAGCAGAAAAACTGGAGCCTTTGTGTTTGTTTAGAGGGAGAGAGATTGTCTTTGGCGTCACTAGATGGAAGGAAAAAGCACCCTATGAGATGTTATTTGTTGCTCAAAAGATTTCAACCAATCCAAGAGGTGACGTGTGAAAATTCCTTAGCTCTTTAACAAGAAACCACCTTCCAAGAATATTGTTGTTTTTTGAGCAGATTGCTGCTCCATTATCGAAGGTGATAGAGCTCCTCATTTGGAGTGTCAATTCGTGAGCGAATTAAAGGAGGAAGTGCTGAGTTCAGCATGTTCCAGCCAGACGGGCTTCTTTGGAAGATAGACAATAACCCAAGGAGGAGCTCCTTTGTTCCAAATATCTAACTTGTGAGCTATGGCATTGAGCTAGCACACTTCAATTGCAATCAACCCGACTCGAAAAGTCATTTTTGTCATAATTCTCTCCCAACAATTGCTGATGAGCCACAGGGCTAATCTCCCACTTTGGTGTTGAAAAATTCTACTTCAGCTTTTAATTATGGTTCGATGCCATGGATGGTTGTTTTGTATGAGTTAGTAACCCCAACACTGCTTCAAATATCTTATAAAGATTTTAAAAACTGTCCAGCTTCTCTTCCTTGTCTTCACCAAAAAATGAGAACATAATTAGCACATGTACGATGATTTAGTTTAACTTTGTTGCTGCTCATAATATTAAAGCCTTCTGGGATACCTCAACTGCTAACCATCTACAAAAGCCTACTTGAAGCAAATCCTCACTGTTTTAGGGACTATTTGGGAGGCTAGAATGTAATCAGGATTATTGAGAACCTGAGGAGCATTGGAAATGAGGGGGGAATCAAAGGCGGAACAGGAATGGGTTTGTGACGCGTGAAAATAGTGGGAAAGAGGGTTGGGTTGAAAATGGTGGGAAATGAATGAGTTCGATATTACAGACAGGACCCAAAACCCTCAATCTAAACATGAGTTTGAAATTACAACCCATTACAAACACATTCCATTCCATCCTCCCATTTATAATGCACCTCTTGCCTACCTTCTCTATCTTTGTCTATGTCTTTTTCTTTCTGATACTTGGTCAAAAAAATTTATCAATCCACGTTATCATAGGCTTTTTCAAAAACAAGTTTGATGACCCATTATTTTTCTCTCTTTTCTTCATTTGTGATTAAACCTGTATAATAAGTTTCTATTGTTGGTTATGTGAAATTTGTTTTGGATGACTTTTTGGATTCTTTCCATCGTCCATGAGAATGGTTATCGTCTGTTTTGGTGAATAGATACCTCTGGAGTTCAAGCCAAATCAAAAATAGCTTTTAGAACTTAAAAAGTATCTACTTATTCCAAGCTTTTAAGAACTCCCCTGGAAACTAGATGGTCATGGCGATTTATGATACCTGCCAACTCTCTCACTTTCGTTAATTGTTATTTCAATTTATAGAACACTTTGTGTTTGTAGTTTGTATTAATACTGTAATTCACATTTTGGAAACTAGTTTTAGAGTCAGAAAATACTTTTCAAATGCACAATTTGTCCTGCCATTCCTCACTGCTACTCTTGTAATAATGCATGCAGAGTAACGAACGACCAATCTTGAAGGGTGGAAGCTTGCCTTTGGGGTGGGTTACATTCTATAACCAGACCACAGCAGTGGAGCGACGGTGGCATGTGCTCGGACTAGGCCATGACTCAACCGTGCCGCTAGACGTCATCGAGAAGGCAGCTGTTATTCACTATGATGGTGTTCGGAAGCCATGGTTAGATATTGGATTTGGAGAGTACAAAGAGTTATGGAGCAGACATATGGACTTCAACAATCCATATTTGCAACAATGCAACATCCACGGGTAATTAATAACCAACAAAAACAAACAAAGGTTAGACGAGGTTTGATTAGATGTGACATTTAGTTACTTTTTCTTAGGAGGCTGCATAATTCTCTCCATTCTTTCTTCTACTTCTATAACAATTCTTCATGTAAATTGCAACTCATTCTTTCCCCCAAATATGTATTCTCTTTTTACCATAACCTTGTAGGTAACTTGAATTATAGTAATGATTGAAAATAAGAAATTTCACCCTTGGTTCGGTTAGTCTTTTGTACATAAAAGGAATTGGGAGAACTTTTACCAATTTGTACATATAATGTTCTTGTGTAGGTTGGTGGGATTATACCATTAGCCTTTGTAACTTCACCAATAACATTGTATTTTTATTTATAATAACACAATCATAAACCATCATGGATTGCCCTAATGGTAAAAAAAAAAAAAAATCTCAATAAATGGCTAAGAGATCATGGGTTCAATCCATGGTGGCCACTTACCTAGGATTTAATATCCTACGAGTTTTCTGCACCAAATGAGTAGAGACCATGCGGACATAATTTAAGTCCAACTCAAATTCCTAAACTTATCTATTAATATGTCTTATTATTAAAATATATTTATTTGGGGACACTACTTACATTGTTAAATGAGTATTTTACAATGTCCAAAATATATAATTTCATTTTGTTAAAAATTTAAAATTGTTTAATTGCAAGGTTAAATTTATCAACGTTTGTGTCAATTTAATTCCCTAGACTATAAAAAGATATATATTTTTTTTGAATTATCTAAAGCTAAATCAATGTAAAATTAAAAAAAAAAGTTAAATTAATTTAAATATAAATTGGGAAGTCATACATAGCCATGAGGAGCTCAATTATACTACGGTATTTAATTATTTTTTTTTCAAAACGCTCTTCGTTTTTTAGTTTCTATATAAATAATAATTTAGTCTCTAAATTATAACTTCATGGCCGGTTTTGATTAAACACTTGAAAAGAGATTCCAAACATATCTTTAGTCTTATCATAAGAAATATACTAACAAATTGGCTAGAGGTTTTGTAAACTAGAGAAACTACTAGTTGGTGCATAATTAAACTTTACATATAATATAATGAGAATGAATATGAAAATATGATACTTATTTTATTGTGTCTTTTAGATGAAAGGGTATCATTTGAAACTTTACATGATGCAACTTTCCATCCAAAGTAAAATGGACTTTACCTTAGCTTGGAAGTAAGCAATTAATGCTTCTCTTCATCATTGCAACTTAATCCCTTATCAGAAAATTATTATTATTATTGTTATTATAATTTATATCAAAGTAATAAAGCAAAGTAAGTATATATAACTCAAATGACATATGGTTTAGTGAAGTTGTAGTTTATTGTTGGTGGTGAAACAGTCTTTACACAAACGTTTGTTATTATATGTCACTTCTCTCCTCATACAAAAACTGGTTAACTTTGGAGCTAAAATCAAAGCCAAAAACGAACGTGGTGATTTGACTAAAATTCAACTTCCTATTAATTGCTTGTGAATTAAGTTAATTTTATGTTTTAATCATTAGCTTGGTTTGATTTAATTTGATTGCTATTGGTTTTTCTTACGGCACTCCCTTGAGCAAAAGGTGCTAGTCGAGCAATGTTATCTTTTCTACTTTCTCTATAACTTAAGGTTTCGTTTGGTAATCATCTTCGTTTTTTTCTTTTTTTTAAATTAAGCATGCATAGCCATTATTTTCACCTCCAAATGTCATCTTTTATTGTCTAGCTTTTACCAATGGTTTAAAAATCCAAGTCAAATTCTGAAGACTTAAAAAAATAATTTTTTAAAATTTGTTTTTGTCTTTGAAATTTGGTTAAGAATTCGACACTTAAGAAACATGCAAATTATGGTAAGAAATGTGGAGGAAATATGGTTAATTTTTTAAAATAAAATAATTATGAAAGAAAACTAAGTATTTTATTTTACTCTATGTTTAAGGATCTTGTTTGCTAAAACTACAATTTTGTTTGGTAGTTTATTGGGTTGCTTAAAAACAATCCCATTTTTTCCTACCTTGTTTTGAATTTTAGGTAAATTCCAACCCAAAGGATTTTTGTAATTTGATTTTCGAACGATCTCTTGATTTATGGGATTTTGTTTAATTTCCATTCAATATCTAAACTGAATATTTTTGTAATTAAAATATGAAATGATGGTTTGACCATTTATCCGATAAACAATCCTTCTGGTAATATTTTTTCAAAAAAAAAAAAAAAACAAAAAATCTTTTAATCGTGTTTCAAAATTGATATTTACATTTGGCCCGAATTCATATTATCTTTTTTATTTTTTCCAAGAAATAATATAAAAAAATTATAAATATAATCTTCAAACCTAAAGTACTAGTAGATATAATATAAATGATTGACAGATATTAAATATAACATTCAAATCTAAAGTAATAGTAGATATAATATAAATAATTGGTAGATATTACAAAATTTAATTATATATATAGATATAATATAAATAATTTGGAGTTATTACAAAATTTAGATACAATTTTTAAAGTTTAGTAGTGATAAGAGGAAATTTTATTATACTCCCGATAGGAAATGTAATTACGGAAAGAATATGGTGAGGCCCATTGATAGGAAGTCCAACCCAAAAGGCCTAAACCCAACCTTAGAGGTGAATTAAGACAGAGAGCAGCCATTCATTTTGGAATCTCATCATCTCCTCTTTCTTCTCTCTCACCCACAAACACAAAACTTTCTAAAAACCAATACCATCTATTCTTCAACTCCCTCAATCACCATCCCCACTTTTTCCCTTCTCTGTTTCTTCACCCCACTGAGGCCTAAAGCTCACTCTTCTTCTCTTTCTCAGCCTCACTCTCTACCCCCCTACTAGTTTTTTTTAGCTATTTCCTTTGAATTTCCTATCTGGGTTCCAAACACTTAGTGGTGACATGGGTTTTGCTGCAGCCTTGTCAAAAATTGCTGGTTGATATGGGGTTTTTGAATTGAGACAGGATCGGGAGCAAGATAGAGCTGAAAGATTTGGTGCACAATCGGGGAAGATAGCAAGAGGTGAATGACAATTCCTTGTGCTAATTTTAGTGCTATTCAATCATGAGCTGCTCTGTTTTTATGATTTGTAGCTTTGGCTAAGGATTGTAGAATTGTTTCTTTGGTTTATTTAAGCTTTTGAAATGAAACAAACGTGGGTTTTGACTTGATTTTATGATAAAATGGCGGTGGGGGGAATAGTCAAACTTTTGTCAGAAAGTAAGGGGGAGGGAAGGCGTCAGTTCGTGAGTGAAATGTAGAACAAAGGAGAAGGAATGCGTTTTGGAAGTACAAATACAAAATTAGACAAAAACTGAAAGTAAGGGAGAAAAATAGGATTTAAACTCAGGATTAAAGAAGAGAAGATATATGGTTGGTAAATTTAAATTTGGTGTGGATATATGGTTGGGAAATTTAAATTTGTTAAATATTGTTTCAAATGATCAAAGTAATCTGAATACGACAGCAACGTGGTTATTGAGTATCTAATCCATAGCTTGGTACATTTCATTTGCACTATCACTTTTAATAATTAATTCACCATTCCTTCTCTTCAATTTATTATTTTCATCTAGTAATTGAAAAGGGATTCTTATGTTTCTCTTTTTAAAATAATTTTCATGTTGAGAGGAAATCAGGGGTTCAGTAATGCACTCAGGGAGGAATCCAAATCTCATTTGGGTGCATAAAAGTCTTAGTAAAAAAATGTATTTTTGTCCCCAAATTCGTGTTATGGAGCCAAGGATGTTATTTCTTCACATCCTGAAGGGTTCATAAGAAAAGAAAGAACAAAAAAGAAAGAAAAAAAAAGAGGAAAGACCTACTTTATTACCTATAAACTCACAGAAATAAACATGAGAACAAAGATAGAGAAACTGAACACTGCTCATCTAGTTTAAGTTGATGGACCTGGCCTATTTGGTTTACTTATTTCTAGTTTCAAACTTATGGGCGACTAATAAGCAGATACACTTGTGACTCTTAACTGTTGTGGTAGCACAAGACTTGTAGTTGTATCTTTGTCTGAGACATTATTGTCTTAAATTATTTGGTATCAGCACAGCAGAAGGGCACCCACCAATGAACGTATGAGAGGATGTTGATGACTATTGTTTTGTTGGTTTGAGGGTGGAGATTTTATTTGGTTGGAGAAAAGTTTTGAATAGACCAAAAAGCCTTTGGAAACCAATGCTAGTGCTAGGTATTGAAGCTTATGGGTATCAATTTTGAGTTTTAGCTGTTATCCTTGATTTTCATTGGCTGTACTTAGCTGCAGACATGCATTGGGTCTAAATGTGGAAGACTCTGGCCACCTTAGATCAAAGTTGGGCGGTCTGTACTTAGCTGTATATGAGAACTTTTTTATGTTACCCACCAACAGTTTCCTGATCTCCACCTTGAGGACAAGTTGTGAGTTTCAGTGAGGTAATACCAAGGCTCACCTTTTAAGTTTCACATTCTCTGGATGTAAGACCGGGTAAAGGGTTAATTGTGTAAGTGTAGGAAGTTGCATTACTAATAGAGAGGTATTTACAATAATATAGTTGGTGATTGTATGAATAAATAGGGCATGTTTTGATCTGATTAAGGTCTGTTCTTTTTGGAGGAATATACTTAAAACATAAGCTGGTTACTACTGAAGGAAACTTAGTCCAGGGCTGTCAAACTCTTGGGGACAGTTCATTTTGAGTCATAATATCCATAGCTCATAGTTATCCTTTTTTTTTTTTCGTTCTCTAGATTTCTAAGCTCATAGCACAGTGGCTCTGTTTGTTATATCAAATTCTCTACATGTGTTACAGTATATACTTATGGCGATTCACAGTTTGACTGCAATAATTTCTGCTTCAACTGGTCTATGGAGGCCCGGAGGCTTGCCATTCTCTGTTCACATCTGTGCCCAATTAACTTGGGACGTAGCCCAGCTCCTCTCTTAAATCTTTCCTCTTCGAGCTGTGCTTCTGGATCCAAGAGTGAGCATCTAATTTATGATTCTCAAAAGGGGGGTCTGCAAGATGATTGTGTTTTCTGCAGGATTATACGAGGCGAGGCACCTGCTTTTAAGGTACTCGTTTATCCATTTAAACTTTTCATGCTATTGTTTACTGTTTACTTTATGATTTATATATGGGATATTTGAAGCAACCAAAGCTCCTTTAATGCAAAATTTCCACCTCTTACGGCCTGCTTACAGTATATACTTATGGCGATTCACAGTTTGACTGCAATAATTTCTGCTTCAACTGGTCTATGGAGGCCCGGAGGCTTGCCATTCTCTGTTCACATCTGTGCCCAATTAACTTGGGACGTAGCCCAGCTCCTCTCTTAAATCTTTCCTCTTCGAGCTGTGCTTCTGGATCCAAGAGTGAGCATCTAATTTATGATTCTCAAAAGGGGGGTCTGCAAGATGATTGTGTTTTCTGCAGGATTATACGAGGCGAGGCACCTGCTTTTAAGGTACTCGTTTTATCCATTTAAACTTTTCATGCTATTGTTTACTGTTTACTTTATGATTTATATATGGGATATTTGAAGCAACCAAAGCTCCTTTAATGCAAAATTTCCACCTCTTACGGCCTGCTTATAGTTAAGTGAAGTTTAGGGGCTGTTTGGGGAGCTGGAATGTAATAGGATTACTGGGAATCAGAGATGTATTGGAATGCGTGAGGAATCGAGGACAAAACGAAAATGAGATCATGAAGCATGAAAATGGTGGAAAATAGGGTTGGGTTGAAAACTGTCAGAACGGAATAAGTTTTGTACAAATCAAGCCCAAAATATTCAATTCAAACATTGATTTTAGATTACATTACATTACAATCCCATCCCATTACAATCTCATCTCCTAAGTCAATTAGAGAAGTCCAGATTCCTTTCTCATGTTTGATTAAAAAAAATCTTGTTAAATTCAGTTGACAATAATGAGGAATTAGTAGCTAGTTTAATTCTTCATTTTCTTACACCTAAATTATGTTAACTTGCAGCTCTATGAAGATGAAAGTTGCCTTTGTATATTAGACACAAGACCACTGAGTAATGGGTAAGGTATCATTCATCCAATACATATTTAAAGCGATTGTTAAGTTAGGATATTAGCTTAAGCTTACTTTTCTGATGATTTATTTGCACAAGACCATTGTATATGACTTAGCTTAGACAACCTTTTGCATTAACAATATCTTGAGTATGTGGTGCAGTGCACAAAAGAAAATAATTTTAGTGCTGATAAGTTACATTGGTACCTCAACAACTTGATGTATTTGATCATGTTCAAAAATCTTAACATTTTGGCACAACCGAACGTATTTATGACAAGGGTACATTGCTGAGGGAGATTTAGAGATCTCCTTTGTATCCCTTTGAGTACAAGTTAGTTTAACTAAAGAATATATACCTGCGAATTTGAGCATAGCTGGATCAAGTATGTATTCTGGACTTAAAGTTAAAGGTTTGAATCCTCACCCTACTAAATAATATATACCCTAGTTCCTAACATACATGCTAACTGGACAGTCATGTTATGGGCGCCTCATTCTCTTTCACCGCCGGAGGCCTACCACTTCTATCCTGTGTAATCATTCATTTTAACTCAATGATATGTTATTGCATGGCTACTAGATAACATCATTGCATTTAGTTGACCTTCTTTGATCAATTTAAGGAGGTATATATTGTATTATATTCACTTAGAGAAGCTTCATTATTAATTTCGATCTTTGGATACTTTAAAATCTTTTACCTAATCGTGCAAACTACTTTGAATTAAGCTCCGCTTGAAACCATCCAAGTCTATATTCAATTTCACAATTTCAAACCATACATGTATCATGGATGTTTGTTGGATTCACAACCCCTTGTTGATGCGCCATTGTATAATTGGCCCATTAAATGTAAGTCGATGCTTCCTAATCTAACTAAGATTAATGTTGAATTGGATTGTTTTACCCATTGAAGGCTCTATTTTTCTTTTTCTGTTCCTTCATTGTTTATATTTCATCCAGGCACTCTCTAATTATACCAAAATCTCATTATTCTTCGTTGGAAGCTACACCTCCTTCTGTAAGTAATCATCCACTGAATCTATCCGTTCTATAGTAATTGTAAAAAAAAGTGTGTGTATATATATATCCATGAAATCTGTGTTTTTATTTGATAACTGATAAGGCAAGCCTTCAATAAGCATCAGAAATCACCTCTTATATAATAATTTTATTAATTTTCTTCAATTCCTAACGGAAAGACATGTTGGGCTAAGATACACCTTGAATACATAATTCAAATGTGGTATGGTTGTCTGTTGAGTTGACTTGTTTCTAGTATTTCCTAAATTATCCTCATCTTCACATTTTTCGCACCTTAAAGATGCTCTGTTGTAAGCTTTGCTTTCTCCTAATATTTTTTTGGCCTCACATGGCTTTATTTTCCCTCATTTGTTTTTGTCAATTTTCTGATGTCATATGTATTTATTTTCTTTATCTTCTATTTATTTACCTAACAGGTGATAGCTGCAATGTGTTCGAAAGTTCCCATCATTAGCAATGCAATCATGAAGTCTACTGGCAGTGGTATGAACTGACATCTACTTGTTTCATTGTATGATTTTGTCTTCCCTCCATTTTTTCAAATATTCAGTTTTTTCTATGTTGGAATCCATGTATGTTTGAAATATTATTTTGGTGAGCGAATTAGGGCTTGAGAGTGATCTCAAGAGGGAACGGTAAGTACCTCAAAACACCTGGTTTGTCTTGTAAGCTTTCACCCTTTATATTTCAATATAGTATGGTTTTGTTTTAGTTCCTATTAGAACTACACCCATTATTTTCAATCTTGTCCCCAATTTATTGTTAATTATGTTTTAAAATGTGCAAGGTTTTGTGTTTAACAGGAAAAAACGATGTCAAGAAAAATGGTTCTTTTAACGTAGTTGCATGACTACTATGTGAAAGGGTGGTTTTAGCCAATCATTTGAACACTTATTAAATGTATAGGAATGAGGTATTGCATTTAGATTTAAAATCGCGTAAAAAATACCTACCAAATTGCAAGGAATTTTCCTTGCCTAAGGATAATATTCCCCTTTATTTACTTTAAATTGAAATATATATAACTTTTTTATATAACCTATAAAAAAGTTATATATTCCAAGGAATAATTCGAGAGACCCCTTCCTCCCTCCTGACTTTCAATCTATCAACTACTATAGGACTACCTTCTCACCACCAAAGAACCTCAAAATAATTGTTGGAGTCACCTCTTGTTCAAGAATACCTAGAAAAACACTAACCACTTAACAAATGTACCCCTCCTCCACTCCCTCTGATGACGACTTCCATAACGTTGATGGTTGACCTATCAGATCTTGAACAAACTGCCTTGATACAAAGTGCTTCATGCAATTCTTAAGGCTGAGTCACTTTTGACATTGACTTTGACGATGAAAAGGAGGTCCCAAGTCCATAAAAAGGAGATTTCCACAAAAGAAAAGGAGTCCAATTGAGTAAAATAAGACCGAAAGAATTTGACATTGTCACCCAAAGACAAACATAGAATTTAATAAGGGACTACACATCCCTACTATCCCCCTCCACCTCTAAAGATCCTATCATTTTTCTCTCCCCACGACCCCCACAACAAAGCAGAAATGCTGGCAAACCATAAAAATCTTCTCTTTTGAATCGGCGGATGGATAGGGAACTCCTCAATTATTTGGCTATAGTCTCCATGATGCGCAAACTGAAAGCTAACCCCCTAAAAAGAATAACTCCAAACAGCTTGAGCGGCGCTACAGTTCCAAAGAATATGATCCAAGCGGCCCTCCAATAAAGAATGCAACAAAATAACTCAACCAAAGAAGGCATATTTCTCGGAAGCTGATCAAGAGTATTTTCTTTGTTCTCTATTCTATTAAAAACCCTTCTCCATGTAAAGTTGATTACATGTACTGTTATACAAGTGCCACAACGTTTGGAAGCCATCTGATGAAAAAACAATATAGCTCTCTAGATTTCCTATTAAATGCAAGTTGCCCTCCTTACTCAACCTTCTATTTCTAGCGCAGGACCCTTCATTTAGAATGGATATCCTTGTCTAATTCTTCTTTTATGTTGCATTGTGATGCCGGTGATGTTTTTATAGAGTTCTGAAACTGACATCATACCATGAATCTGAAGCAGGAACATATAATTAGAATCAATATCGATGTCTAGTTTTATCCATTTACATTTTTCAATCTGTGGTGGATGTTTTTTGCTTCAAGTATGTCTTTGTAGTCTTTCACTTTTTCTCAATAGTTCAGTTTCTTGCCCAAAAAACCAAAAAATGAAGTAGTAGTTTAAATGACATGAAGAGAAACTTACCTCATGCAGATTCATTCAACTTATTAGTTAACAATGGTGTGGCTGCTGGTCAAGTTATATTCCATGTAAGTTGTATTAGATCTTTCTTACTCTTTTTTATTCCCCTTGTGGAACAACATAGGTTTCAGTAATAATGCATCAGTGAAGATCATAAACTCATGCATTTAAACTAAATTCGACTAGCCTTTCAATCTTTTTTTTTTTTTTCTACACCAAAGGGGTCCGGGCTAGTTTAGAAAACAAGCATGTAATTTTATAATATTTAGCAATCAACAAACTTGTAGGACATGTATATATAGTTGACAACGTATAAATTCCAATCTTTACTACTCTAGTCCAACTCATGGTGATGCAGACTGGCTTTTAAGTTTCATATTATATAAGAGCAAATCTTTGCTAATCTTTGTGTAACCTTGAAACTTTCAGACTCACATTCACATAATTCCACGCAAGGCGAGGGATTGCTTATGGGCATCTGAGGTATGTTTTACTATACTGGTAGATCTTGTATGGTGTAGGATTGAGTCTGAATCATCGTTTCGAACACGTAGACTATAAACATTGAGGTTATGCAGAGTTTGGAGAGAAGAACGCTAAAATTTGATGAGGAGGCATCAAGGCTTGCAAAAAGTATACAAGAAATTTTACACAGCACCAAAGAGAATGATGGCAAGGTTCAAGAATCAAATCTCACTGAAAATTAGTAATGTAATTAGCCTGCTGTTGCAATTTTAGCTTGTATTATTTTGTACCATATTCATGTATGTGAATTACAGTTATTCTTTTTAAGCGCCATACAATTGGATACTTAACAAACAATAAGGGAGGAAAAAGAAAGGTTTTCTTGTAGATCTGATTGTAAAGTTTACTTGATGTTTGGTGTGGTGCAAAGTTTATGAGAAATCCCATTGGTTGGGGGAAATTTTATTATTTTCACTTCCTAGATTGATGATGTAATGTATTTTCAGTTTATACATTCAAATGAAATGTTTGTCATTTAACAAAACTAGTTGCTACTCATATTTGATGCAGTTATGTTTTACTTCATATTGAAAGAAACTATCTTAAACTATGTTTAATTAATCTAATATGGATTTAGATTGTTTTTGTTCATGTATGCTTTATGCTTTAGTATAGTGAAAAGATAACCTATTTTTTTGCAGATGGAAATGTTGCCAACTTTGAAAGCAAATAGGAAAATTAGGTCTTGTTTGATAATCCTTTCATTTCTAGTTTCTGTTTCTAATATTTTTGTTTGTTTTTCACAATTTCTTTACTATGGTTGTAACGTTGAAGAATGGTTTGAATTCTTAAAAAATTCTAAACACAAAAAGAAATGTTTGGAAACTTATTAGATTTTGAGTAAAATTTTAGGAAGTTAATATATATATTAGCTTAATTTTTAAAAAATACAAATAATAAATCAAATAGTTATCAAATAAAATTTGAATGTTTGTTGTTTGTTTTGCGTTGTCAAAATAAACATAGCTTGAAAGTTATTGACGTATATTATTTCTCATGAGGTCAGAGGTTCAATCTCTATCGCTATATTTTTGTAGTGTTTTTTCTTTTTAACTTTTAACTTCTAAGCAAAAGAAAATTAGAAAATTGCAACCATAATATGGATCCTAACAAGGAACAAGTTAAAGGGTGAAATGGTGGATTAAATTTTCAGAAAATTCAATAGATATTTTCTTTTCAATTTAGTGAGAAGAATATTTTTACTAATTAAGCTACAACTTGACCTTCTTGACTTACATTTGTAGAATTATCAAATTATTAATTATTGATTATTAATTGCCAAACACTTTTATTTTCCATCCGTGATTGACATAATCTTTCGTCCTATAGGTGGAATGTTCGAATCCCCAAACCTCCAATTATTGTACTCGAGGTGTAAGTTGAATTATTTTCCCATAAGAATTTCATTGATGGTGCAGTTGTTGTCTTCGCATCTTTTTTTGAGGAAGTTTCAACCGTGTTTGGTTTCTTTCTCGTCATTAAGCTCAAGAAATCTTGATACTCTTATACCAATTAGTGCAAACGAGGAAGGAAAAACTTTATTACTAATGAATACTTTTGTTTCAAAATGCTAGCAGCCCTTCATATAAGGCTGGAAAAGGAAAACCCACAACCTATTGTTCAGGTTACAAACTAAAATACACGTCCTAAAACTAATAATACAAGACTCGTCTAAAACAAACCAGCTTAATTACAAAACTCTTACTAAACAAAAACATAAAGAACTACATCAATTAGACTCAGAAACAAGTTCTAATGAGGTAAACAAAAAAAAAAAAAAAAAAAAAAAAAGTAAGTTACAATTTAAATTTATTATTCGTTATATTTAGGTTGGTCATAATTATTTTTCTTATTTATTTATTTATTTTCAAGTGCAAAGACACATAAAAGTTGAAAGCATCTTTGTAAGATATGAAAGAAACATGAGAGCAAAGTTTTAGCAAAATGTCATTTGGGACATTTGGGAAGTCCAGGTAGGAGTAAGCTATTGGCTAAAAAAGGATGATTGGACACGCGTATATACCCAATTGGTCAAAAGTAGATAGAGGATATGAAGGAAATGGTTGGCCCTCTATCTAGCTTTGTGTGGTTGCCACTCAAAACCAACAAATAATATTAATCTTTACAAACCCCTTTGATCTTCACTCTCCAAGTTGCAATTTTTTTTTTCCTTGCATTTTCCTTCAGAAGTTCAAGAGCAAATAAATCAAATGGCCGCCGTCACCTCCGCCGCCGCTGCCGCCGTGCGCACTTCTCTAGTGCATAACCGCCCACTGCCGGCGGCTTCACCCGCCCCATTCCTTCTTGGTGAGTTCTTTTGTTGCTACTACTCGTTTTATTTTTTCTATTTTTGGATCTTGTGTTTTTAGTTGGCTTCATCTTTTTGCTCTTATTATAATTCCAAAACCCCAAATACACACAAAAAAAAGAACTCTGTTTTTATTGTAATCAAGATTTGGTTGGCTTTTGGTTTTTACTTTGCTTGATTTGTTCCTATAAATATATCAGGCACAATTTTAGAAATTCTTAGTATTTATATGTTCTTTTGAGCAATTTAGTATATTTTTATATTTAAAAAAATTTGAAGGATGTTAAAATTCGACCTTATCTTTTGATGGGTTTCACAACTAAATAACTCAATTCTTTACCACAAACGCCCTTTAAGAGTATATTTGAACATATTTCCATGATCACCCCTTTGATGTAGGGTTGCCTGCCTTGGGAAAGAAAGGAGGAGTGAAGTGTTCAATGGAAGAAAAGGGAAATAATGGAGAAGTAGTAAGCAAGTCAAACAACTTGGGGATGGGGGCGTCGTTGATAGCTGCGGCATGTGCTGCGACGATGTCGAGCCCGGCCATGGCTTTGGTGGATGAGAGACTGAGTACTGAAGGAACTGGCCTTCCATTTGGTTTAAGCAACAATCTTCTTGGTTGGATTCTCTTGGGGGTTTTTGGTCTCATTTGGGCATTCTACATTGTTTACACTTCTACTCTTGAAGAGGATGAAGAGTCTGGCTTATCTCTTTAAGCCATCTTATTATTATTATTATTGCTACCTTTTGTTATTGTTGTGGATATTTGCCTTTGGCTTGAATTGTAGAAGCTTTTGAATTCATATCATTCAAGCCTTTTGTTGGGCATCAATGTAGAAAGAAGTAATTAAATGTGGTTCAAAACTACTCCGTTTCATTCCTTCGATATTTTCTTCTATACTGTCTTTCTTTCTAAAAAGTAACTTAGGTTTCGTTTGATAGTCATTTACAAACTTATTACCAAATGGGGTGTTAGCAAATAACAAAGTGGGTTGGATGTGTAATTCATATGATCTAATTTGAATGGTGTACTATTTGATACATATAAGAGAAAACATGATAAAGACATCTTTTTATACATCTTGGTGAGTAGAGTATGTGAGAATCCAATGGGTTGTAATCTCAAACCCTCCTTTGGATTGAGGGCCTGGTTTGTAATCTCTATTACATTTCTTTCCCAACATTTTCAACTCAACCCTCTTTCACACAATTTTCATGCTTTATGATTCCATTCCGTAACCCTAATTTCCAGTAATCCCGATTACATTACAGCGTTCCAAACATGCCCTAAGAGATAAAGAAGAGACATTACACATATTCAACGTCAAGAATCACATTCTTATTTTGATTCCAACTCATTTCTATTACATTAGCCAACGAGGTCAAAATGAAACATTTTTTGAAAATTTGAAAGTAAAAGTGGAAGATTTTAAAAATCTTTCATTAAATAGGAATATATTCCAAACTTGATTAAGGTCAAAATGCAGATAATTTAAGCGGTAGTTAACATGAATTCTTTTGCTTGAGGTGGAGGTTCAAATTCTCATATTCATTATATTAAGAAAGAATTAATTAATATACAAATGACTAAATGAAAAAGTAATCTTTTGTTATATGGTTAAAACTTTCTTTTATTTTACAATATATACATAGGGCGGATTAGCATTATGTCACCTGAGATATGCTCTCTTCGCAACTATCTAAAATTTCAAATATAGCCCTACGTGACTTTTTAGGGTTTATTATTATTTTATTTTAATAATAGAGATTTTCCCTCGTAGTAATATTCTCTCTTTTTAGCTCAACAATTTGAAACAAACTTTGCACACGAACTAAATCCTAAAAAAGAGGTGCCCGAAAAATCTAAAAATTAATGTTTAAATTTTATATAATTTCAAAAGTTGGTATGATCTTTAAATTGAAAATATCTTTCAAAATTGAAATAAGAAACAAGGGTAAATAATCCAATTTGAAGTTTGAATTAAAATATTTGTAGATAAGACATATATGTTTAGATATTTCATAAATTAAAAGGTTATTATTTTAAATGATAAAATTATTAAAAATATTTTTAAATATAATATAATGTCACTATATACCACTAAGTTATTGACCGACGATAATAATAGTGACATTTTACTTTGTAAATATGTTTACTCATTTATATATATATATATTTCTTTTAGGAAAAGTAAAAAGTCATTTTTAACCCTAAGGATGCCACGCGCGGACAGCCTCCTCCCCAAACAGGTAGGCGGCTTCTCCTCTCACACTGATGATGAAGAAAATCGTCAAGTATCCATTTATTATCCAAAACCCAATTCGTTCAAAGAAAAATTCCCATTTTTCTTCTCAAACAATCTAATATTTAATCCATTTTCCACCATTGTTGAACACAGAGAACAAACCCAAGAAGAAAACCATTGTACAGGCTCTTTGTTGAGGCCAAAATGGCCACTTCTCTTTCTTCTTCACAAACTCTTCAAACCCTTCTCTGCAAAAACCTCCCCGTTTCTCTATCCTCTTCCTTTCTCGCAATTCCCAAGCCTTTATCCCCTCTTCCCCTCTGCCACCGCTTCCTTCCTCTCACCCACTTCACTAACAATCGTCTTCACTGCCGCCGTGGCCTTGTAGTTCGCTCCCAGTCTGAAAATGGCGCCGAAGCGCTTCGCCCATATGATTTTGACCTCTTTACTATCGGTGCAGGCAGTGGGGGTGTGAGAGCTTCCCGATTTGCTGCTACTTTTGGTGCTTCAGTGGCGGTTTGTGAGCTTCCTTTCTCCACCATTTCGTCGGATATTGCTGGAGGTGTTGGTGGGACGTAAGTTTGAAATTTCTGCTTAAATTTGCAATTTGAGTTAGTTATCTGAATTAAGGTGTTTTCATTGGATACTGGCTGTTTGCAAGAAACTTTTTGAAGGGTAGGGTTTTGAAATGAGAATTTAGGAATTGGTCATACATGGGTTGTTGTTTCTTTATGCTTACTAAAACTATGTGGTTAGTTTTTGTTAGATTCAATGTTTTTATTTGACTTGGGTTTCTAGAGTTGTTTTGTAATTATTTGCTAGGTCTTGTTTCTCTTTTCTGAACCCTTCCGTGTAGTTTGGCTTCTTGTCGCGAGGTTTTTCCCATGTATTCTTTCATCTACCTCTCAATGGAAGTCAAGTTTTCTCATTAGAGAGAGAAAAAAATACATTTGGGGTTGTGGAGCTTGGCTCAGTTGTCTTGCTGCTCTGCCAGGCAGTTTTGTGTGTGTGAGAGAAAGAGAGACAAATGTGATAGGTTCAGTCCCCCACCTCTAGTATTTGTAATATGATAGTCTTAGTGAAGAAACCTTAACTCAACCAGCCTTCCTATGTTTGCTTCTTATTTTTATGGAAATTGATATGTTGCTTTGTCTGTATGATACTATGCTTTTAAGTATGAATGTATTTCAGTTCCTATGTGCCCTATCTTACTATTAAATTGCCAGGTGTGTTATTCGTGGATGTGTACCAAAGAAGTTACTCGTATATGCATCAAAGTACGCACATGAATTTGAAGAGAGTCATGGCTTTGGATGGAAATATGACACCGAACCAAAGCATGACTGGAGCACCTTGATTGCGAACAAGAATGCTGAGTTACATCGATTAACTGGTATCTATAAAAACATTCTGAAAAATGCTGGGGTCACCTTGATTGAAGGCCGTGGAAAGGTGGGGCAACACTGTGAGTTCATGATTTTAGCACTAAATTTTAATGTTCTACTTTCCAACTCTGTTTTTGCACAGAATGTTCTTTTTCCCTTTCAACTCTTGAGATCCAAACTTGTACAGTTTTGTACAGTGAACTTGTTTAACAATTGTTAAATGCATCCATTTCAACAATATCTACAGATTCTGGATGAACACACGGTTGATGTAGATGGAAAGATTTATTCAGCTAGACACATTCTAGTGTCAGTTGGGGGGCGGCCTTTCATTCCTAACATTCCTGGCAGTGAGTATGCTATAGATTCTGATGCTGCCCTTGAATTGCCATCCAAACCTGTGAAGATTGCCATAGTTGGAGGTGGATATATTGCTCTAGAGTTTGCTGGCATCTTCAATGGTTTGAAAAGTGAAGTTCATGTATTTATACGACAGAAAAAAGTGCTTAGAGGCTTTGATGAAGAGGTGAAACATTGTTGATGATTTCATTCTTGCTTGCTTGGCAATTTTCCTTCACGTCAAAGCTCTCATTATTGTGTTTTATTTGTTCTAGATTAGAGATTTTGTTGCAGAACAGATGTCACTAAGAGGAGTTGAGTTCCATACAGAGGAGGTACCACAAGCTATCCTTAAATCGGCAGATGGGTCATTGTCTCTGAAGACTAGGAAAGGGACAGTTGAAGGTTTCTCACATGTTATGTTTGCAACAGGTCGCAGGCCTAATACAAAGGTACAGTATTACAGTATTGATGAGAGTTTCCTAATGCAATAATAACATCAACACATTGGATATGTTCTAGAGGCATGCTTAAATATTGCCCTTAGTTTTTTTTTTCCCCTCCTTCCTGTAACCATCTTTATCGTAAGTGAGTAAACCTGGGTAAAATTGGAACAGAAGCGGACTATAGTTTTGAACTGTTGTAAGCTTGTAAGCGTAAATATTATCTCTGGAAAAATAAACTGTATTGATTTCTTACTCAAACGAAGATGTATTATTGACTTGTAAGAAGAATCCTGTCTAAACAGAAAAGGAAATGATACTCTAACTAGCATAATTCCTAACTTACAGCTAATTCAAATATACAGAAAAGTTATTTAAAGATGTAGATGTGCAAGTTTTGATCCTTAGTGATAAAACTGATTCTGCTTGCTATAACAGAAACAAAATTGAAAGGTAACTTGTCCAAAGCATGAATTAACTTTTTCAACTGTAGAAAGTAGTGTACAAATTTCTAGGTGGAAATAATCGATAAGGACGGAGCATGATATAAATCTTTAGTGTTTTAATCCCAATAGTTTCCTTGTTCCTCTCATAAACAGCATCGGATGCTGTTAATGGAACATGTATGATATTTCTCTTCAAACAAAAAATAAAATGAATATATATGATGTTTTCAGAATTTTCTGTCTTCTCTTAAAAAATGTTTTTAGAATTTTCTGATTACTCCAACAAACAATGCAGTCTTTTGCTACTGTCTTATCCTCTTCTTGAAAAGGGTTACAAGTATGTCATTCATTGCTGGTTTAGTTGATGCAACTCATATTTGTTTGCAGAACTTGGGATTGGAGGAAGTAGGTGTAAAAATGACCGAAAATGGAGCAATTGAGGTAGTAACTGGTTTTTTTAGCTTTCGTTTCTTTTGTATAAGTTGTTAAGAACCTTATTTTCTGTTTCTTCAGGTTGATGAATACTCCCGCACATCAGTTCCTTCAATTTGGGCTGTTGGAGATGTTACGGATAGAATAAATCTGACTCCTGTTGCTTTAATGGAGGGAGGAGCATTAGCAAAAACTATATTTCAGAATGAGCCTACAAAACCTAGTTATAGGTATCAATCTTATGATAATTTGTTAGCAAGTGGTGCAGTGTGATCTGACAAAATCTCTGGAATCTTGTGATAATCTTCTTATGGCTCTCTCTTTTTGATGGTGATATTTTCTTGAACATCCTACTCTTTACGTAGTGCTGTTCCTTGTGCTGTTTTTTCCCAGCCACCAATTGGAACAGTTGGTCTTACTGAAGAGCAGGTAAGAGGAGATAATATGTTTAAAATATAGGTGTCAGTATCCTAGGTTACACCCATCTTTGTGCATCTCACCCAATTGTCCAATCATAATTTTTCATGTGGCAAACTTTTTTAACCTCTTTCAGTCTTCTTTTATGTGTGATTGGATTGAGATGCACAAGATGGGTGCATCTTGGGATGGACCCAAATATTTCTCTTTTCGTTATGTCGTTAAACATTTCAATAATTGTGATGCAGGCCATACAAGAACATGGTGATGTTGATATCTACACAGCAAACTTCCGGCCCTTGAAGGCTACACTCTCAGGGCTTCCAGACCGAGTTTTTATGAAGCTTATAGTCTGTGCAAAGACGAATAAAGTTTTAGGACTTCACATGTGCGGTGACGATTCACCAGAAATTGTTCAGGTGTCTGTCTACCTTTACATTGGTATCCTTATCAATTTCTCCTTTTACTGTTATTAATTCATAAGCTCACAACGCATGAGGTTTTAATGGGCAGGGGTTTGCAGTTGCTGTGAAAGCTGGTCTGACCAAGGCAGACTTTGACGCGACTGTGGGTGTTCATCCTACAGCAGCTGAAGAATTTGTCACAATGCGGACTCCTACAAGGAAGATTCGGAGAAGTCCTGAGGTCTGTTGACAATGATAAGGCTGTGCTAGTTGACCACTTTGCAATTTTTGATGTCTTGGACAAACAAATAATGAATCATTGCCTTTTAACAACTTAGAATGCATAAATTGGCTTGGAAACTGATATCATTTGGGCTACATCTATTAGGAAAAGTCAGAATCTGAGACTAAAGCTGCAGCAGGGGTTTAAAGCTGATGCAAGGTTAATCAATTTGTCACTCAAAAACTTAGCCAGTCCTTTCAGGTATCCACTCTCTTGACCTGTATTCCACTTATGTGAGTTCTTTACAAGTGTGATGTAACTTTCATTGAATTTGTGTCCATGAAACTATGATATCTTGTTACATTAGTGAACCTAATTGAACTATTTATATGACTATTGCATAATCTTGTAATGTTGAATGTGACTGAAGTAATTGAACATGCTGACGTCGTGACAGCTGGCTGTCCACATAAAGAGGTCCTTCGATAATAAGCTCCTCCCTTTTTTTTGGTTATTTTATAGGAGATCTTGATACCAAGAGAGAGATTCAGAATGATGTAAATTCACCATTCCCTTATCATTTGCAGCCTCAATATGTCTATTTTTCAGTATCTTTAACAATTCATTCTTCCAGCTTACGATACTAATTACTATTCCAAAGGTCGATGGTTCAATCTCCAACTCCCGCAAATTTTGAGCTAAGAAATAGAAATTCATTAATCTCATTGAATTCATGATCAATTAATATTCCAGCTCTCGAAGTGACCATCCCAAAATTCAAAAACACTCTTCCTCCTAGTTTCCACCATGTATAGAGAATTAGAGATTTTGACACTTCAAGAACTCCCCTAATTTTTCTTATAGAATAAATTTAAATAAATTAAAAAAAGAAAGGAACTCCTAAGTTTGATATTTTTCCCACCACCTAATCTCTAAAGCCCAACCCCTTTAGCCTTAGGAAGCAATATCAAAGAGAATGTAGATTGAGATGAGAGGTCAACCACATTGCATTGCCAAATGGTAAAATCTAGGGTTGGCAAAAAAACCTGCGGACCAAAATCTCATTTATAGGAGCGTGAAGGTTTTGAATTCTCGTCTATCCCTTCCTAAATTGTATAGCCTTCTTCAACTCTTCTCTAGTTTCTGTTAGCATTTCCTTCCAACCTAAGAAGCACAACACTTAGTCTAGCTAGCATGTCCATGTCTAACATTTGTTGGACACTTGGACACACCAACACTTACGACCTTGTAGTGCATTAGATGTGTTAGACACTAATTGAACATGGTCAAAGTGGGACCAACATCTGTTTTACATACATCAAACTCTTGTGAAGTATACTAAGTAGACACATATATGACAAAAATAATAAATTTTGAGAGCAATATACATCAAACTAATTTTTTTAAGCATATAAATGCATAAACCCATTGACTTTTAGTTCCTCTTGTTTAAAAATGATATATATATTCTAAATTAATGTGTCCTCATCGTGTATGTGTTCTAAATTATTTAGAAAATGACATGTTGCAATATCCTTGTTGAGGCGTATCCATGTCTTGTATTCATGCTTCTTGGCTTCCAACATTTCTTGGTGTTACTCCGAAACATTTGCCAAATTCTTGTTACTCCCCACCGTATCAGAAATATAGGTAAGTTCCAAAAAGTTTTAACCAAAGGTTCAGATTGCACGATCACAGGTTTTCAGAGTAGATCAAATTTCTTTAAATTTACGCATAACAATACAAGTTGAACAATTCCATTCAAAGCCTGGTGTGTGAACTTGGAAGTTTCCTTCTTTTTCCTTTTTGATAGCTCAACATCTCATTTTTGGCAGGTCGACTATGAAAGGTACAGAAAGAAACAGCCCCAACGTCGGATTGATTAATGGCGATGATAATAATGATGAAGAGCCTGAAGAAACTGGTCGTAAAAAGTCGATAACTTTACAAGGATGCCAATTCCAAAGATTTCAACTATGAAGAACAGTTCAATATGTTTTGATCTTTTTTTTTTTTTTTTTTTTTTTTTTTTTTTTTTTTTTTTGTATTTTGTGTATAACTTTACAAGGATGCCAATTCCAAAGATTGCAACTTTGAAGAATAGTTAAATATGTTTTTGATCCTCTTTTTTCTTTTTTTTTTTCTTTCTTTGTATTTTGTTTGTTTTCTACATCTTGAGCACAGCACAGATTAATCTGGGATTGTCATTGCGTGGTTTGTCTTATTGGTTATTGCTGTACATTTTTCATTATTTAAGGGTGGTATTTCTCTTTTAGTTCGTCGTTCTTTTTTCTTTCTAAATTTTTACTGCCTTGGGTTTGTATTTGTACCTCTGGTGTGTGGGGAAACACATGTAAACAAAACAGCTTTTTGGTGAGAAATTTGATTCTCATTTTTTTTATGGATTCTCATTTTTGTTACAACTCTAATGTTGTACAAGCTTATTGGATACATCTGTCAGAAATAACACAAAAGGTTTTCCACATTTTGATAACGGTATGGCCAATTATTTTAATAACTTGTCTTAATGTCATTTAGTGTATTAATATCTCGAGACCAAAACAAAATTTTAATTTCTTTTATAATATTTTTTAAATATAATTTTTTATGCTTTCACGGTAGTTATTTCCCACCAGGATGAAGGCCGAGATTTGATTGACAAAGTCTTGGTTCCACAAGAGGTAAAAACTCCTCTGGATTTGAACAGTTTCAGATTCGTTGTAAATTGATTGAAATTTTTGTGCAGTTCACCTTCTTCATGGGAGCTCTCGAGTGGCAGCTCGTAAAATAATCCTAGTCCTTTCTCGACTCATTACATCAATGGAATCGATGCATTTGGGAAGAAGAAGAAACAATAAGCTAAAAGAAAAAAAAAAAAAAAGAAAAAAGTTGATCCATAAAGTCTTAGTCTTTGTTCTAGCCGGGAATATCATTCAAAAAGCACATAAATTGGAGTTAAAATGTGCCGTAAAAAGAAGTTGAAATTTTGTTTTGGTCCTGAGATGGATCCGACCAAGATGACATAAGAATGAGCCATTAAAAATAATTGGCAAAAAGAATGTGCTATTTGTGAAAGGTGAAATATTTTAGGTTAATTATTTCTAGTCTCTATGCTTTTTGTTTTTCCCTTTCTGATCAAAGTAAAACAGAATTGCATTTGATAATTGATTTTTTTTCTTGTTCTATTATCAATGATTTTGTATTAGTTCTTTGAAATTTTAAATTAAAAATGCACACATTTTATGTGAAAATTAATTTTTAAAAAGTTATATTACGAATGTTGTTTCTAAGAGGGAAATTGTATAGTATGGTCAAAATAAAAGCGGGTTTTCAAAAATATCCAAAAATAAAATCTCTTATTTATCATGAGTGTGATCTAAGTTGTAATATTGAAAGAAAAAAGTGCCGTGGTATTTCAAGATTCATATTTAAAATTCGCCTTCTTTTTCTTATTCCAAATTTGGTCATTCAAACTATTACTCCTTTTTAAAACTACATGTTTTAATTTGGAAAATTATTTTAAATGAAAAATTGTTAAAATATTTATAAATAATAGCAGAATATCACAGCTTATCTACAATAGACTGTGATAGATCGCGATAGACTACTACATGTGTCTATCATAACATTGATAGACACAGATAATAGTCTATTGCAGTTAGATAGTGAAATTTTGTTATATTTGTAAATATTTTGGTTCATTTTCCTATATTTGAAAACATCCCTTTTAACTTTTCATAGTATATGTTTTTAAATATTTATTATGCATTTGATAAGTAAAAATAATAAACAATATTATTCTTCGTCCATTAAAAAAACTTGAAAGTGAAAACAAAAAATGTGATTTTGTTGGACGACGCCAAAAAATGAGAAACAAAGAATATGAACAATCTACCAAGTACTTTTGTTTAAAAAAAACTAGAATAGAGAAGAAACCAAAAATAAAAACTTTATCAAATCATACATCGTCTAATATATTTGAGTGTTCCGGTAATAATACTCAATCATTAACCCACAAAATAAACACATATTATTTCACATTACACTCTTTGTTGTTGCACTCCAACAAACATCTTTGTCATTCCCCCCTTCACATTCCCATACTTTAAAATCCCAACCCTATAATTCATAAGGGTAACAATGTGATTCCCTGTCTAGAAATTGAATTAACTAATTAATAACAAATTAAGAAATTAGGAGTCAAAAGCTAAGCCTAATTGCTTAAGATGGCGATGTATATCTTGAGGATGATCATCAAATTTTGATCTATCAGGTTGTATCCAACGACCATCCTTGTTCTTTATCATACCTTTATTTTCATCTTGCCTCCAATTTGGTGGGACTAAGTAATGATCTTTCAAAAAATCACAACCCTTGTTAACCAACGCGGGATCTCTCCCACTCGCTAATACGAACCTACTACTCTTTCCATGGTACCTGTTTCACTCACGTAATTTAAAATGACATAAGACTTAGTTTCATAACTATTTCAATTTTATTTTTTTTTAATTTCAAACACAGTAAATAATATTTTTAAATGCGTTTGATTAGGTAGAAACATAATATGGTTTGATTAGTTTCATACCTATGTACAAATGTTCATGGATCGAATAGGCTTTCCTGTTCTTGCCTTGGTAAACTTTTTACCAAAACAAAACAAACATTTAAGATTATATAAAATCCAAATTCTAATATAAAATCACTTTTCCCCAAAAGTTATACCAATCTCAAACATCTTATCAATTACCAACTACCATATTAGATTATTTCTTCCATTTAACGTACTCGTGGTTGATGGAAAAAAATACAAAAACAAAAACACATTCATAGTCAACAACTGTCGTTTTAAAAAATATGTGCATCAGGACAAATATATATATATATATATATATATATATATAATAAAATAATATAAATAAAAAATTATCAAACTATTTATAAATATGAAAAATTTTCACTATCTATTCCAGTCTATCACTAATAGACAATAAAATTTTTTATATTTATAAATATTTTGACTCATTTTGCTATACTTAAAAATCACTCATATCAATGCCAGAGAATCATATCTCAATCCTTGATTTTTGTCATATTATAATTTATAATCTATTATCCAAATCAAGCTGTGTTTCGAAATGTGAGCGATACACTACATTCCCTATAATATTGTCTTTGTTTATAGAGCTCATATTACAAAACAAAGTTAAAATGTTATTTTAGTTCCATTATTTTTAAGTTTTTTTCTTTTATTTAGGTCACTTATTTTTAAATATTTAACTTTAGTCATGTGATTTTATATATATATATATATATAGTCTCTTTATAATTTGTAAAAATATATATTCATACTGTTAATTTTTGTCCAAAATAATTAATAATATTAATAATTTTAACTTGAAAGAAATGAATGCATACATTTAAGGTTTATTGAAAGAACAAAGACTATATTAGTACATAAGCTAAAATGACCAAATTGCTAAAAATATTTTTAAATATAACAAAATATTATTATCTATCAGTGATAGATATCGATAGGCATCTATCTAGACACTAATAGATGTCTATCGGTGTCTAGAATTGATAGATAATCGTTATCTATCACTGATAAATAATAACATTTTACTACATTAATAAATATTTTGATTCATTTTGGTATATTTGATAACAATTATTTAAAATTTATAATTAAAATAAAGCATCTGTACCTATACAATATTTCTTTAAAAAAATTATTAAGTTGGTGTTATTTGATATTGATAGTTAAATGCAAACATGACACGTGCATAAATTAGTTTAATATTGATGATATGGGTTTAGATGAGTATGGCGGTCACAATATAGCATATTAATTAAATAAAATAAGGGTGGTCGAGCCAATTCATTATTAAAAGAAAATTAAATTAATTAAATTCTAAAGTTGAAGGGTAGAATAAACCTTTTTAAAGTTTAGAGTCTTTCTCAATTGAAATCAATACTAAATTTTTAGGAAGTTAGTTTTTTTTTTTTTATTTAATTTTTTAGGAAACAAGAAAATAAGAGATAAAAGGAAAAAGTAGGAGGAAACTTACCCATCAAGTAAATGTAAAAGAGCTTCCAAATTATGGGCACAAATGGGATCGTTGGTTTGTTTAAGAAATGGTGAATTGGTGTGATCCAATTTTAACTCCACTCCCACGTGTGAATAACTCCACGGTAATGCCTCCGCAAATTTCATCACCGCCGTTGGTATCCTTTCATTGAATAAAAATCCGGGTGTTTTTGGCACTATGTCGTGAATATTTACCACTCTCAGTACCTGCTTTCATTTTAATTTCCTTTTCTTTAGATATTTTCACTAACAAGATTATATGTCATTTATTTACATAATCTTGAGGTTCAATCCTCTTATTCCATAATGTTGTCAAGAATAATAATAATCAATAAACTTAGCTACATCAAGTATTGTTTTAAATTTTAGAAAAAAATTTTAATTTTTACTAATTAGTTTATTATTTCGCGAATTACTTTAATGTTAATTTAGAAAGGGGAGAATATATATATATACGTTTTTTCTATTATTTTCTCTTAAAAAATCACACTAAATCTCAATGATTCGAACTTACCAATTCGGAGATGAATTTGAAATTTCAATGCATTCATAGAAATAGGTTGTTTCAAATGCTCTAATTATTTATTTATGTATTTATTCTTATTATTATTACAAATACACTAATTACAAGGATGGAGGGTCGAACTTCTAATCTTTGAAGAACGAAAGCTTATGTCAATTATTGTTGAGTTAAGTTCACTCTTGCCATTTTCTTTTTAAATTTAATTTTAGTTAAATGGAGAATGTTGTAATCTATTTTTATTTTCATACTCATTGATTATTAAATCGATTTTCTTGCCTTAAAACATAGTTGAATAGACATAAAACATGTAATCTCAATTAAGAGATTACATGTTTAGATTTTCCAACTTACATATTGTTGAACTCAAAAATAGAGGAAAAAGTACATTTTGTTCCCTAAATTTTGAGTTTAACTTTTATTTGCTTCTTAAATTTTAAAATATTTTGCTTTTACTCCTAAATTATTTTTATCTTAAATTTTGAGTTTTTGGTTCTATTTAATTCATAAATTTCATAATTTATATTTATATCTTTGATTTTTCAATAATGATTTGAGTGATATTTTTTAAACGAAGTTTAAAATATGGTGTAAATTGATATTTTCTAAAAAATATATATAATATTAATAAAATACCTTAACTCCCAATTCGTGAAGGCGTTCCTTGAAGGAGACGTTACCAACACGGGGCCCCGAGAATGAGAAAACACAAACCGGCATAACCCGCCCATTTGCCAACCGGTTCAAACCGGTTTCCGCAATATCGAAAGCACTCAGAACCGCCAAAGCGCTTCCCAAACTATGCCCAGTTATCGTAATACTCATCTCCTCCTCTCCGCCAAATCTCTCCGACAGCCGCTTCACCTCCGCCATCATCTGCTCTCTCGCCGAGAATCTACTGTATCTACACCCTTCCTCCTTCTCCGTATACAGATCCAGAAACCCTGATTCCACCTTCACTCCTAAATTAGGGCAAGGAATCTTCGCCGCCGCAACAGGTTTCAGAAAATCCATCAGATCCACAATCCATTCCAGCCGCGTCACCGTTCCTCTCCACGCCACCACGATGTCTCGCCGCCCTAGCTGTTTCGATTTCTCTTCGCTCGATACCGCCACGTATCCGATCCAGTTCGCGTTCTTGCTCCACACCTTTGGCCATCGGGATTTCTTGAAGAAATTAGGCATGTTGATGTTTGATGTTGCGTACAGGTACCGCGTTACTTCATAGCCTCCGTTTTCCATTCCGAGTCGCTCGAAGAATTTTCCGCGACTGAATCGGCAACTTCCGCAGTATTTTGAGAACGGATCGTAATCGAAGGCGTCGTAGCAGGATTGCGCCATTTCTCCGTATCTGATTAACTCGGAGCGGAGGAGATCGTTCATCGGGTCCAGCAATCCGGTCCAATCGTTGCTGCCGTGGATTTCTCGCCAGGAATCGGCGACTTTTGCTTCAGGTACTAATTCTTCCATGTTTCTTTGAGTTTCGAGTTCTGTGGAAGAGGATGAGTCTTTGGTTCTTGAAACTAGTTGGCATTGTGATGGTTGCTCTGTCTTCCTTGTATTGAATAATCTGAAGCATCGAAACTGAAAATTTGAGGTTGAGTAATGGAGTGGAGAGGAGGATTGTCTGGAGTGGTGTTGTGTTGGAATTGGGAAGAGAAGGTTGGAGAGAAGAATCGCCATTATTGATTTATGATTACAGTTTTTTGTGATGAAGATGAAGGAAATGAACTGGGGAAGATGATGAATGCAATCAAGTTTGTTTATAATAAAATAATAGATTGAAATAATAAGAGTTGGTGGGAACATATATTTTAGATTCAAATGCCATTCGTCCCAAAAAAATTCTTGATTTTTTTTTTAAATAAATTATAGCAACATTTGAGCTCGAGCTCTGACTCATGGTATAATCCAACCCGGTATAAAGTATTTACAAATACATAAAAGTTTACTGCGTCCATTATTGATAAACAATAAATTTTTGTTCTATTTATAAATAGTTTTATATTTATTCTATTTATAATATTTTTTTTTAAACACAATTATATAACATATTTCTTTTTTATTGAGAAATTATCTTAAATGGTAAAACTGTAAAATATCACAATGTAATAAATCGCGATAGACTAGTATATGTATCACGTGACACAAATAGTAGTTCTATTGCAGATATACGGTTGAATTTTGTTGTATTTGTAAATATTTTAATTATTTTATTATATTTGAAAAGATCAATTTTTTATTTGATTTTTTAAAAGTGGATGCCCTCAACATAGAATTTCAAAAAATTCATGTTTCAGGAGGGCATCCAAAACTCTCAAGATGCCCTCTATGAGGACATCCTAATATGCTCGAGAATTTCTAGATGCTTAGGCATCTTACATTACTACAAAATAAACGTGATAATTTAAATGCTCATCCCAAAAGAATCTTGGATTCTCATGAAACAAAAAATCCCTTAGTGATTGTTTGTTTTTTGGAAATGTAGATAATCGGAGTCTTAGATACTCGAAATTATAGATATACAGAATTATAGATGTCAGACATCTTTAGATTACCATGTTTTTTTTGTAAGAATATTTTTGCATTTATCTATGAATATTTTGATTTGCATGAATTCTACTTGGTAATGTCCTAAATTTACATATTGTTCCAAGAATGTTTTACGATTGTATCTTAATTTCTAATTAATTTGATATAATTTGAATTTATATAACATATTTGTTTTTTTCATTTGAATCTCTTTTTAAATTAATATAATTTATATTACTTTTTTCTGTTATTTTTTAACAATTTTTTTATAAAATAAATATTAATTTAAATTTAAATTTAAATATTTTGCTTAAAAAATAAGAAGAATTACAATATAACAAAAAATGATATATATGGTAGACAATATTTATTTTAATTATATAATGCAAATGAAGATTAATATATGTGTGTAAATTAGAAAGAAAAAAAAAAAAACAAAAATGTAAAATGGGGACGACCTCAACTCAAAAATCTGTAAAGTCCATGTTTCATAATGACATCCAAAACTCTTAAGATGTACTCCATAAAAGCATCCTAGGATGTTCGAGAATCTTCAGATGTCAAGGCATCTTACAATACCGTGATATTGATTGAATATAGACAACTTGTCATCATTTCTATAACACTCATTTAAAAATGACGGTTACAATATTTTATTTTAAAATATCATATTATTCCTTAGTCTGAAAAGATATTTTTGTAGGTTTTGCTTTTAAATCTCTAAAAAAAAATATTAATTTACATTTAACAACAAAGATATGAATTAATAATGATGAGAAGCGATTATTGAAATTTATCTTGAACTTCAAAATAAGTTACTCAACAAGATTTTAAGAGCATTTGAAGGAAAATAAAAAATTAAAAAATAATAATAATAATAAAATAAAATTCCTAAGTTTCATCATCGATTTTTTTTTTCTTGAAAATTTTTATGTAATTTTAAGTTTGATCACTACTAAATTTCCTCAAACAAATGTTTGTTTAAAACAAATTAATTTTGGAGGATTCTTATTTTAAAAATCTAAATTTGAAAAATTGGTCATTTATTTTATTTTAAAATTCATTTCCATAAAATTACTTTAAAAGAAGAGACAATTTATTTTATTACAATTTCCATTGCCAATATTTTATTTTGAAAAAAGAAAAACTATTTTATTTCAAATTCTATTGTCAAAAATAAATTTTGAAAAAAAAAACTTACAAGGTGTTTGGCCCAAAGAGTTGAAAAATATGAAGTTGTTAACTCCACTCTTTGTTTGCCCAAAAGAGCTTGTGGGTCCAACAACTAAAAAATGTCAATTTTATACTTTATTTAACTTTTTACACTGTGGGCCCCAATAGTTCGCAATTTCACTCATCGCCTCAAATATCCCCTAAATGAAATAAGATCAAACTTGACTAATTGAGGGGACATTTGACGCTCATAGTCAGTTGAGTTGAGTTGATAATTATTGTGTGGATTTTATAGATCTGTGTTTGCAGTGGAGAGTTGAGTTAGAGTATTTCGTATATTTTTTCTAAACAATTCTATTTTCTTCCTTTAAAAAAAATAAATAAATAATAATTGATTGATGCAAGTATTCAATTACTCACATATTTTCCTAAAATTTTCAACACTCAATCACTTAACATAATTTTTTTCTTCGTTCTTAAAAACTTGACATATTCTTAAAAAATTAACATATTTTGAGCACAAATTACGCTCAATTAACATATTTTTGTTTCATTCTTGAAAACTTAACATATTCTAACACACAAATTTTCAATACTCACTCAAAAACTTAACGTGGTTTTTTTTTCTATTCTAACACAAAAAGTATGTAGGCTATTTATTTATTTATTTATTATTATTATTTTTTTTTTGGCCATGATACGGAATAAAATGTGGATTAATGTTAATTTTGCTGAAAATCAAGACTTTTCCATCAATTAGTGTGTATGTTTTTTAAAAGATTATGTAGTTTTGTTTTTGTGATATTATTTTAGATAATGGATATATTGAATACATATTTAACTATATTGTATATTTTATTTTTATTGATAAAAAAATTTCAGATCTCCAAAGGATATATGTTGTGATTTGAATTTTCTATTCATTTTGATTATTTCCTCTATATGAGTTGTTAGGGGTCTCTTGGTCAATTGATAATTCAATGTTTGAAAATTTTGTTTGCCCATTAAAAAAAAAAAAAAAAAAAAAAAAAAAAAAAAAAAAAAAAAAGACTTTGAGCCATATTTCGAAAGACAGCTTTCTATTTGGTCATTTCTCTTGTTACCTCAAAAGAAAACAAGAAAACAATAAAACATTAGTTTTCTTCTCTTCAAACAAACTAAATATATAACAGTATATAAACTTTAATAATTAATTTAGGATTTAACTATTTTAATAATAAATAAATATCATAAAATAACTTTAACATGTAGTTTTTATAATATTATTTATTGACTACATGAGCAAGCCTCTTTTAATCAAGTTAATCTTTTCAATAGACGAAATTTGTTCAAAAACTTATTTTTCACCAAGAGAAGAACTTCCCTAGAAACTTAAAAAAAAATAAAAAATAAAAAATAAAAAATAAAAAAATAAAAATAAAAATCTTCCAATAGAAATTTAGATACCATATATTAAATTTTTATTGACATGTTGATATTTTCACAGAAAAATTTTCAGTACTACGGAAGCATAATTTTTAACACTACCTCCATTGATTGTACCTACTAACATCAATGTGGAGTCAAGGTCAAATAATATTTATGAAAACAAATTTATACTATGAATAATGGTAAAATAGTACTCTCGTAGTATTAGAAAAAATTTCACATTTCCATTGATATTTCCACATTTTCATGAATTCAAGGTAAATCAAAATTTTCATTTTATCGTAAACATGAGTAAAAAAAGAAAAAAAAGTAACAAATTTTACTAATATGGATATAATATAAATAATTAAAAGTTTGTTTGGTAAACAATCTGAAAAAAATAAAAAATGAAAACAAAAGATTCAATAAAAACATAGCTATTTTATATTTATAATCCATAAAATTTAAAATAGTTGCTCATTAAAGATTTGGTTGAATAATAACTATTATTAACTAATTTAGGAACATGGTTAATGTTAAATTTTTTTTTTTGTATAACTATTAATTTTTAATATCATATAATTTATAATATATAATTTAACATTGGATTATTTTAAAAAATAGGAAAATGAGCAAAAAAAAAATATATATATATATATTTACAAATTTAACAAAATTTTAGATAAATCGGATAGACTGCTACTTGTATCTTTGTCACGATGGACCTACATATTTTGCTATTATTTATAAATATTTTCTATAGTTTTGTCATTTAATATAATTTTCTTTTAACTTAACAAAAATAATTGATATAATTCTTTTATGTTTTTATTCTTTTTGATATAATTCTCTATACTAAAATTTCAAACTCAAAATTTAAATAAACTGAAAACATAAAAATATTGTTTTTCAAATTTCATGTTTTTACTGTTTGAATCACATAATTAAGATTGTCTAACAAATTCATTGAATTAAAACGTAATTTGCCTATCAAACATGCTGACATTTTAGCTTGTTTTAAAAAGCATAGAATATATATTTATTAATCTAAATATTTTATTTTTTATTTTTTATCTTTTATTTTTTGTTTTCATAATATTTCTCTTAGAAATATGAATCAACATCAACATTTTATTACATTTTTATCGACATTTTTGTAGAATGGATCATTCTATCTTTTCCTTTCCTCCGTACGTAGAAGACCTTTTTTATTATTATTATTTTTATTTTTTTGGCATTTTAATTTTTTTTTTAACCAATAAGCTTTCCTTTATTTCTAAACCCTATTTCACGTTCAGCCACTGCACCCCGGCCCGCCGTTCGCCGCCGTTCCTTCTCGGCGAATTCCGCCGTACGCTGCACTCTCAACTGCCGCAGTCTCAGCCTTCCGACGAAATTGCTGCCGCCCCCTCCCTCTCACACTCTCTTGCCTCTGCGAGCAAACAAACTTACTTTTCTCTCTATCTCTCTTTTTCTCAGAAACACAGTGGTTCAGCCCCTAACCTGCGCCGTTGGTGGATCTCGCTGCCGCCGCTCATCTTTCAGATCCATAAGGTTTTTTTTTTGTTATATTTTTTTCGTTGGTTATGGTGGGTTATTCAAACATTTTTATTGTGTTAATTTCTTCCTCAATCAATGTTCAACTAGTCTAAAAGAAAGCATAAAACTAAGAGTGCATACATCACAAACAAAACAGACGCATCATTCTTATCCGAATCAATAGATAAAAAGGAAACAAAAAATTGTTTTGGAAGATGCAGATGAACAAACCAAAAAGGAAAAAAAAAGTCGATTATAGTTTTTGTTGGCTATAAGAAACTTGTTGGAATCGAAAAGCTGTATTTGTAATTGAAAAGATTGGGATAGAAATACAATGGACAAACAATGTAGTAAACTAACGATGAGTTCTCTTGAATATAGAAGAAACTATAGATGCCTATGGGCTAGGCATAATTTGTTTCTTAAAATCTTTTATTAGTTGTTTTCTTTGTGCAAATTAGTTAAATATACCTTTTTTCCTGTTTCATATAAATTTTTTGGGGTCCCATTTTGTATATGGATATTTTTGTCTTGTTTCATTGCTTCAAGGAATCTTTAATGGACATACTCATATTAGAGAAAAATCCGACTTATAACCATTATCAAGATTCTTGGTGCTAGTTTTTAGATGGCTTCTAACTCCCACGCTAAACCAGCTTATGTATCCTATATGACTGTAAACGCATTTGATTTTTGGGAGTGATTTCATAGGCTTCCTTTAAGAGTTGGTGGGTTTTTCTGCTTGTACTGGTGGCCTTTTGTCCAATTGCTTTGACATACTTCCAATTTGGTCAGGAAAGTTCGAAGTTGAGTATCATCTGTTGTATTTGCATTGCTTGGTTTAGTGCGAAGGCCTAATATGCATATCGAGTGTGTCCACTTCTGATAGAGATAATAATATTTCTTGGACTTTTCTTCTAGGAATCGTTTTTGGTTAACAGTTTGTTTGTTGAACTAGAAGACAATAAAATTATAAATATCCAATTTAAGATATACTCTGAGATGTGTTCAGAAAGTTAAAGGCTACTACCGATGCTTTGCCATTTTGCCAACTTCTATGAGATTTAGTAATATAAACATAAAAGTGGTATTTGGGGCACTAAGTTAGTTATTATAGTTGGTGGTTATTATAATATGTGGGTTACAATAGTTTGTGTTTGGAGTGTAGACTATTTTAGTTTGGATAGGAAATAGTAAACACGGGAACAAAGAGGGAAAGAGAGGATGAGTAGGAAATAGTAAATACTGAAAAAAATAGCAAATATTGTAGCAATGAGGGATTTGAAATAGTGATATTGTAGTTAATTGTAGGTTATAATAATTAGAAACACCAACTATAACCCACTCCACCCACTTGAAGTTGGGGGCCAAACACCCACAAAAACATTTGACATTGCTATTAGGCATCTGCTGTCAACAATGATTACCAACTGCGGTTTTCTTTCTGCCATCTGTGCAGTATCTATATTTTCTATCTAGTATCTACCTTGGTTATGGTCAAATTAAGCTTTATGTCATCCTTCTAATAATTTGCATGTAAAGTGATCTTTTCATGATGGTTTATTCATCTCTCATTTGCTATTGCCCCCCAATATCAATTGTCTTAGTGTTCATTCACTAGATACTTTTCTGTGAGTGATATTTTTCCATTCTAATATAATTGCCTGT
Source organism: Citrullus mucosospermus (assembly GCA_030954485.1). Taxonomy (NCBI): domain Eukaryota; kingdom Viridiplantae; phylum Streptophyta; class Magnoliopsida; order Cucurbitales; family Cucurbitaceae; genus Citrullus; species Citrullus mucosospermus. The sequence continues at coordinate 6,469,814 of CM062063.1, read as the reverse complement.
ATGTGTATGGTATAGGATAGGCTAATGACTGACTGGGAAATATGGTAGTATGAGATTTTTTGAATCTTGCTATATGGTTAGTTTTGTTTCCAAATTGAATGCTTTATAGCTTTGCTTCTAAATTTAAGGACACTATTTGAGATGGGGATATCCATCTGCTTGACAATTTGGCAATCATCTGTTAGGTGTAAGGTTAAGCTGGGAAATAAACCTTGCCTAATTTCCTGTTTCCCTCTTAAGTCTGAACTTTGAATTTCTGGAATTTTTCTTATTTTGGATAGTCTTGATGCAGATTATTTTGCTATGGATTCTTCAACCCAGACATTCCAACCTCGTGTAATGTCAATTAAATTATGGCCTCCAAGCCAGAGCACTAGGTTCATGCTCATAGAACGAATCATCAAGAATCTTACAACACCCTCCATTTTTTCCCGGAAGTATGGCTTATTAAGTAAAGAAGAAGCCGAGGAGGATGCCAAGCAAGTGGAAGATATGGCTTTTGCAACTGCTAACCAACACTTTGAGAAGGAGCCAGATGGTGATGGAAGCTCTGCAGTTCAAATTTATGCCAAAGAATCTAGCAGGCTTATGCTGGATATATTGAAAAGAGGTCCTAGAGTAAAGGAGGATGGAGAGGTACTAATATCTGAGAAGGCTACTACTCGAGGAACAGTTTTCGATATATCAGGAGGACGTAGAGCATTTATTGATGCACAGGAGGCTAAGGAGCTTTTAGAACCACTTAAAGATCCTGAAAACCTGTTTACTAAGATCTGCTTTAGTAATAGAAGTTTTGGCTTGGATGCTGCTCGTGTTGCTGAGCCAATCTTGTTGTCCATCAAAGATCGGTTGACAGAAGTTGACCTGTCAGACTTCATTGCTGGAAGGTCAGAGGGGGATGCTCTTGAAGTCATGAACATTTTCTCTGCAGCATTAGAAGGTTGTGACTTGAGGTATCTGGACCTTTCAAACAATGCCATGGGTGAGAAGGGTGTCCGGGCATTTGGGTCACTTTTGAGATCACAGAAAAATTTGGAGGAGCTTTATTTGATGAATGATGGTATTTCAGAGGAAGCTGCAAGAGCAGTTTGTGAGTTGCTTCCATCTACAGACAAGCTTCGTATTCTTCAGTTCCATAATAACATGACGGGAGATGAAGGCGCAATTGCAATTTCCGAAATTGTCAAGGGTTCTCCAGTATTGGAGGATTTCCGTTGTTCCTCGACAAGAGTAGGTTCCGAGGGAGGTGTGGCTCTAGCTGAAGCTATTGGTACTTGTACCCATCTCAGGAAGCTTGACTTGCGCGACAACATGTTTGGGGTGGAAGCTGGAATTGCTTTGAGTAAATCTATATCTGCCTTTACAGGTCTAACTGAAATTTATCTTAGTTATCTGAACTTGGAGGATGAAGGAGCCGAAGCATTGGCTAATGCTCTTAAAGATTCTGCTCCTTCGCTTGAAGTTCTCGAAATGGCTGGAAACGATATAACTGCAAAAGGTGCTGGTTCAATAGCAGCCTGTGTAGCTACAAAACAATTCCTCAGTAAGTTATATTTGGCTGAGAATGAACTGAAGGATGATGGTGTGATTTTAATTGGCAAGGCACTCCAGGATGGACATGGTCAATTGAGCGAAGTCGACATTAGCACAAATTCAATCCGAAGGGCTGGGGCAAGATTCATAGCACAAATATTAGTGCAGAAGCCAGGATTTAAGTTGCTAAACATAAATGCCAATTATATCTCAGAAGAAGGGATCGACGAAGTGAAGGAGATATTTAAGAATTCTCTTAATACGCTCGGCCCTTTGGATGAGAACGATCCAGATGGAGAAGACTACGATGAAGATGCTGAAGAGAATGGTGATCACGATGACGAACTCGAATCAAAACTCAAGGGCCTCAACATCAAACGAGAGGAGTAAGAATTTCACAGGTCTGATTCGATCATTCTTTGATCTTTGCCTCCGTTTTTGTTTCTTGTTTCATTTTTTTTTTTGCTGTATGTGGTAGTGTTCGATACCAATATTTAACCAACCGTAACAAATCTCTGTTTTTAGCTAGGTATGAGAATCCTATTTTAGAGGTTTTTTTAAGCAAAATTACCTGCTTGCTATTCTGTAATTTGCCGCCATGTTATCAATCTCTATTTTTTTTTTTTTTTTTTTTTTTTTTTCTTGTTGGCATTGATAAATTGATACACAGTTCATTGAGACGTTTTGCCATTAGAATTGTTGTTGTTTTTTTTTTTTTTTTTTAAATTTTGGAAATGAATGTTCATCCCTTTATAGTGGACAACTTGGATGATCTGTTTACTGATGGAACTGAAGGTGTCGTTTGGGGGAGTTGTTGGAAACCATTTTGTAAAAATATAAGGTATCCAAATATTTTAACATGGTAAGCTTATTTATTAAATAATTTTAAATAGGGTTTCAATTTGATGGCAAGAATAGCTTACTTATGATTATTCACATTTATGATCAAGTCTATGTCTAATTTAGAAATTAAAATGAGAATCTAATTTGTAGAAAGAAACAACCTATATTAGTCTCCATTCATATAATGTATCTTTCTCATCCAAGTTGATGGACGATAATTTTCACAAGATTTCTACTTTTGGAAGTTTAGGTTTCTCTTCTCCTTCACGAAGTTAGTGGTAGTGAAGCTACAATTTTAATTAACATCATATTTCTTTAATATTATAAATAAAGCTTTGACGATTTACTCTCTCTCTCTCTCTCTATATATATATATATATAATGTCTCATAAATTTGATGAAGCAATGTTCAAATATTTTTACAATTAAAAAGGCATATAAACAGTATATGCTAAAAAAAAGTTTCAAGTTGAAGTTGGGACCTCTATAAAAGTATAATATATTATATTAAAACAACCGTATTACCCAAAATAGTTTTAAACTAGGGTTGTTTTCAAATATAACAAAATAAATTATAAACTATTTACAAATATAATTTTTTTTTACTGTCTATGATCAATAGACTGCGATAGATATAAAAATTTTTCTATATTTGTAAATAGTTTCTTTGTAAACGTAAGTTGAGAATAATTAAAATAGAGTCAAAATTTCTTTCTTCTCCTTCCTTTTCTTTTCCATTTTACTTTCTCTAAGAAATTAAAATAATATATAATTATATATTTGGTAACATTTAGAGATCAAATTTCTTATATAATCTTTCATTTAAATATACTTTTCTGAAATAGTATAAATAATATGTGTTATGTTTACCTCAGACCAAATTAAAAGATATATATTGCAAAATTGAGAAATAAAGCTAAAAGAAAATTGTTACTCTAACAAAATTCAATTCATAAAATCCATTGAAGACGTTCATTTGAGGGAGATAATCCACCCTTATTAAAAGATACAATGATTTGAAAAAGATAAATATGATTTGTTCCATCCTTCATGCTTTGTCAAATATCAACTACTATAGGAATTATATTAATAAACCATGTCTTATTTCCATAAACATATAACTTCTGTCTTTTCTTTACAAAAATGATATTTGTAAACATTTATTTTTAATAGAAAATTTAAAGATATTGTTTTTAAAAATTGTTACAAAAATGATTCAACTTTAATAAAAATTCAATATATTTGTATTTTATATGGCCATAATCGGTTTACAAAATCCATGATTAGCCTTATATATACGATTGAGGCATTAATTATTCTATGTATGATGTTTAATTGAGGGGTTCTAATTATCCTTTAATTCGTGTTTTACCGTTGATTGAACGACTTGAGTCTTGTGTGAGAAATGAAGCATCATTATTGAGAAGACGTAGGATTCGATCACCAAAAGGGAATCCTCATATGTTTGAAACAATTGTTTAGAATGCTTCGTCTATATAGATCAAATCAACGTAAATAAATCGTATGCTACTAGATCCTTCTTAATTACATTCCTAATGGAAATGAAATTGATCTCATTGAAAAATGATTATGATCAAAATCTTATAATTGAGGCAAAGGAATGGTTCTTCTTATTTCAATCAGATAAATCTCTATGTTGTTTGCTGCTTGGATGTATCATTACTTTTGATCAAGTTCAACCTTCCTATGGTATGTAAAACCATTAGAATGGGGATGTCTAAAAAACAACACATATAATTATACCCCGAAAAGTCTGTTAGATCTAGCAGGGGGTTACTTAAGTTCCCTATCAAGAGATATATATGATCGTTTCTGTCGGTTAAGTTTCGACAACATTAATAATTTGATCAACATATCTCAACTTACATAAAGTTTAAACTATCCACCCTAATCCACATGTCATCTAGAAATAAAAATCAATCTAAAAATAATAAAAAATTGGAGAGCAAAGACATGTTTAGGATATGGGAAGGACAGGGAAAGAAGGAAATTAAAGACAAAGGGAAAAAAAAAAAAAAAAAAAAAAACTTTAGTATCTTAGAAGGAGAAAATATGACAATTTATTGTTGGACCACTTTTAAATAATAATTGAATATGCTTCATACATGTGTATGTTGTATGTAAGTAGGCTATTTATTAGAGAAACTCATTTCTTTTAAAAAGTACAAATGGACTTGTCTTTATCCCTTACAAATTCAATGGTTAGAAACAACATTGATTTGTTTGATATAATTTTTTTTAATTTAAAATTAAGTTACTATTACTGTTTTTTTCATTTAATGGAAAACAGTTGTAAAAATAGAAAAAAAAAAAAAAAAAACTATTTTCTTTTTTCATTTTCTTAAATCCAATTACTTTTTTTTACCTTCATAAATTGGTGGCACTAAAAAACCGTCTTTTATCTCTGTATTTTTTCATCTCTTCCCTAAATTTGACTTTTTTATTGTGTCATGAAAGACCCAATCCAATTTGTTGTAGTGCTTGTGTTTATAGTGGTCCTATATATACATGTACAATCTTAAAAAATATCAATATACATAATTTATTTTTTAATCAAATATGTGAAAGTAGAGAATTCAAACATTATAAATGTATGTTGTTTAGAGTTTGAGGCCTCATAATAACTTAAAAGTATGATCACATATATTATTTAAGTTCGATCACATGTAGATCGGGAAGATTCTTGAATTTTTTGTTCAAAGTTATTGCTTTTAATCAATTTAGCGATATGTGTATTTAGATTTGGAAGACCTATATCCTATCGAGTTTGTCCATACTTATAGTGGTCCTATATTGTCCCACATAATGTTACATTTTCTGTATAATTGGACAACATGTTACATTTTCTGTATAATTGGACAATATGTCACAATTTATTTTATTTTATTTTATTTAAGAAGGTATATTTTAACTTTATTATTGTGAGTTCAAAAAATATGTTTTTGTGATACAAATGCCTCCTTTGGTAAGTCCTAAAATCTATCATTTCGTTTAAAAAAAAATGAAAAAAAAAGGCTTTAACCAACCTTTTCATTATAGATGTATTTGTAATCAACTATTATGTTTTTGGAACTTTTACAAGCGGCTTTTAAAATTAAAATGTGTGGTGGATAATTTTTAATATACCAATTCTAGAGATATAGAGATATTATTTTCTCTTCTAATTGATTGATGAAAAAAAAAAAACATGCATAAAATATGTGGTGGATCATTCTTAATACCAATCCAGTAGTAAAATCTAAAAATTAGAAATTAATAAAATAAAGACAAGTATAAATTACACTTTTTATTTCCACTGTATTTCATCTATGAGTTTTTAAAAGTTATGATTTAATTACTTTTTAAAAATAATTTTAATTTAATTTTTTTAAGTCCAAAATAAGAAGGTGAAAAATTAGAATCACAAACCTTTTAATTGTTGACAGATTGATATGTCAGTTGAGTTTATGCTCACTTTGGTAATTCTAGTTTAACTTATACCATCATATTCTAACTTGTTTAAAAAGCATAAAAAAAAAAAATATATATATATATATATATATATATATATATATATATATATATATATATATTTAGAATTATCTATTACATCAACAATTTAACGCTATTTTCATCAACGTTTTCATAAAATTGAGACTTTAAAATCTTTATCGATATTGACATTTTAAAATTGAGTTGAATCTATCAAGTTATGAAAGAAAAAAAAAATCATTACACTTTTTTTATATAAAAAACTAAAGTTATGAAATTGTTTTTTTAAAAAAAAAAAAAATTAGTGCAATTATTCCCCCCTATCGTACATCCTATTTTCCAGTTGGCTGACGAGATGTTTCATCTTAGTTATCTATCATATGTCCTTTGTTTTTTCCCTGACAAAAAGTCCTTAACTTATTTTAATTTTTTTAAAAAAATTTATATTTAATCGAAAGGAACTTAAGACATTACATGATACATTTAAGAATGTTAATTAAGTTATTGGATATATCTTTCAATCCCTTTCCTCTTTGTTTTTAGAATTTTTTTTTTTATAAGTATGGATGATTTAAGGTCTCGTTTGGTAATCATAATCGTTTTTTGTTTTTGTTTTTAAAAATTAACCCTATAGATATTATTTCTACCCCCAAATTTCTTCTTTTGTTGTCTAATTTTTACCAATGGTTTAAAAAACCAAGCCAAATTTTGAAAACTAAAAAAAATAACTTTTAAAAACTCGTTTTTGTTTTTAAAATTTGACTAAGAATACAACCATATTGTATTTAATAAATATGCAAATCATTGTGAGTGAGAAGGAAATAAGCTTAACTTGTTGTTTATGAAATTTGAAAAGATTAATATTATTCGCATTTATTTAAATATTATTTTATGTTTTTTCCATGATTTAAACGTACAATGGAAGAATTCAACCTCACCTTCCCTTCGCGCCTAACAAAAATACGTCATATTCCATGGTTTTACTTAAAGACAAAAAGAAAAAAAAAAATGTGCCATAAAACAAGAACAAGAAACTAAGAGAATCACAAATACATAGCAAAGTAGAGAGGAACTAGCGAGAACAAATGTTATCTCTATTGTGATGTTTATTATAAAGGCACCATATAATATTATATATATATATATATATATATATATATATATAAAAGATGTAAAATAGTGTAGGTTACGAGATGTCTTTCAAATTTTGTAACTCAGGTGATTATAGATTTGTGTTATCGATGTAAGTTGTGTGATATCTACTAATTACATATTATATTTACAGTAAAAATGATTAAATAAGAGTTATTTAGGGAAAAATACTAAAACTTTTGGGTCCTTAAAAGTTAGTTTTTGGTTATTGTAACTGACATGAATTTGACTAGATAATTTTTTTAATTATTATTTTCTTCACATTGTTTTTAAATTGTATGGCTTATGACATTAGTGATTAATATTTCATTTATTCAAATATAGGGAAAAAATACTTGTTTTACTCGATTTTGAGTCCAATTTTAATTTCACAATATTACACTCATATTTCTGTAAGCTTTCAGTTAAATTTTTATTTAGTTCATAAATCTTAAAATGTTATATTTTCATGTTTGAGTTTTGTGTTTAGTTCCCTCCATTTTCATTTCACTAATGGTTCACATTTGATCTTTGACATTAGCTTGCATTTATTTTTAATTAATTTTCATTGTAATGAAAAATTAGTAAAAATTAACTTAGTTGAATTTATTTAATAAATCTTTTAAATGAATTAATATAGACGTTCTACTATCAAGAACCAAAAGTGAGTATTTAATAAAAAAAATCAAAGATAAAAGTGGAAGTCTTGAAACCTAAGAATCAAATGAAAATATAAACTTGAAACTTAGGTAAAAAAATTATAACATTTTGAACATAAGAACAAAATAAAGATTATACGAAAAATCTATAGACCAAAAATGATATTTTCCTTTGCCTAAAACAAACAAACAGAAACATATCTCCCCCCTTCAATATATTACCAACACGCAATAAATATTCTTCAGCTTCTTCTCCTCCCATTTCCTTCCTAAACAAACTTATAAATTCATTTCACTATAATAAAACCCCACAATATATATACACACACCTAAAATAAGGTCTAAAGTCCATAGGCAGGTGCCAAGTCTGTAGAATACCAGAATGAGGTATAGAAGAATGCGCCTCTTAAAAGGCCGACCAGTCGAGTTGGTAAATGTATACCAATAAAAATATAACTAAGCTACACCCAATCTGGCACCCTACAATCTGGCATCGCCAACTTTACACACAACTAGAGGCGAACATCAAAAGAATGGTCTATAAATGGCCTTATTTTGACCACATCAAAAGAGAAATTAAATTAAATAATCTCCAAAAGAGAGTATTAACCTTAGTTACTTTTTGTGTGTTAAACTATACACTCTCAGCACAAAGTTAAATTATAACAACTTGTGATTAGACCAAGAGAAGCAAGGCAAAGATGTAAGTCTATATAATAGTCGTGGCATCATCCAACACGTATAAGTTTCGAGCACCCACAATTATATGATGAAAAGTGTGAAAGGTAGAAACGGGTCAGGGTCGGAACCCGTGTTCAGTTTCACCACCATCGGTCTTTTCCAATCAAACGAACCACAGAGAAAAGCTAAGCCTTGTGGGAAACGTGCCATAAAAAAATATAAATATATCGATAACTGAGTACTCTTTCTTTTATAAATAACCATATCCTTTAACTTACAATAGGGCAAGAAAGAAATATCATTTCACAAACACGTTATATTATCATCAATGGCGATTCCAATAATGTCTTCTACCATTGTTTTACCACTTTCAATTAAGTCTCAGCTTCCTCTTAACCAAACCCTTTTCTCCATTCATTCTTCTAATTCAGATTCTCATTGTTCACCTTGGAGATGGAGAACTCAACTTCTTCTTCTTCATCAACCATGTTTGGCAATATCTAAAAGAACAACAAAAAATGTACTGTCCGCCATATCCACTGACTCGGAAGTATCAACTCAGACTCAGACTCAGACTGAGTTGGCCAACAAGTGGAGAGACATCCATGGAAGAAATGACTGGGTCGACTTGCTTCACCCCATGAACCCTATTCTCCGATCAGAGCTAATTAGGTATGTACGCATGTTTAATTTTGAATGAATTTCTAAAGGTTTCGTAATTATCGGTAATGATTTTATTTTTGTTTTTACTTTTCTGTTTTTGATATTTGTAATATGATTTGAGTTTTTTAAAATGTTTTTTTTATTAATTTTTAAAATTTGACTCGAATTTTGAAAATATTATAGGTGAAAAATGGATTAAAAAACAAAGAATTATTTAATTCTTTATAAATTGAAGTAATATTTTTAAGTTTAAGTTTTAAAAATTAAAAGTGTTGTTGTTGGAACTTTAATATTTGTTTATTTGGTTTCTAAACTTTTAAAAATGTCTAATAGTTATTTAATATTAAAAATTTTTAAAATAGTTATTTTCAATTTTGTGTAGGGAAGATTCGTGAAATTTAAAATCTTTGAAAATTAGAATTTAATTTTTACGATTGGATAAAACTTGATAAATAGTGGTTATAATTTGATAAAATGTTGGTATGTATGGGGTTTGTAGGTATGGAGAAATGGGTGAAGCCTGTTATGATGCATTTGTACATGACCCATATTCCAAGTATTGTGGAACCTCAAGATACCCTTTGGAAAGCTTCTTCCAAAGCCTGGGCATGGAAAACGAAGGCTACCAAGTCACTCGCTTCCTTTACGCCACCGGCAATATCCAAATGCCTAATTTATTCATCAAGCCTCGTTGGCCCAAGCTTTGGAGCAAGCATGCCAATTGGATAGGGTATGTGTGTGTCTCAAAATAAAACTAAAACTATTGGTGTTTGAAGTTTGAAGTTTTGAAGTTTTTAAGCTCCAATATTTACTGCTACTCTCTTATTTCTTTATTTGTTCTGCCTCTAGGTACGTGGCAGTTTCCAACGACGAGACGTCGAAGCGTTTCGGGAGACGTGACATTGTTATTGCGTGGAGAGGGACGGTCACAAGGTTGGAGTGGATGGCAGATTTGACAAATTATTTGAATTCGATTTTGTCTAGAAAAATTCGGTGTCCTGATCCGGCCGTGAAGGTGGAATCTGGGTTTCTAGATTTGTATACTGACAAGGAAGATGAGTGCGAATTTTGTAAGTACTCTGCTAGAGAACAAATATTGGCAGAGATGAAACGACTGTTGGAAAAGTTTGATGGTGAGGAAGTGAGCATCACAATTACTGGTCACAGCCTTGGTAGCGCTTTGGCTATGATCAGTGCTTATGATATTGCAGAAACAGGCTTGAACAAAACATCAGATGGCCGCGATGTACATGTTTCTGTTTTCTCCTTTGCAGGTCCTCGAGTGGGAAACAGTCGATTTAAGGAACGATTGCATAACCTAGGCGTAACGGTGATTAATTTTCTTTTTTTTTTTTTAAGTTATACTTGAGAGAATTAAATAACTTAAATTAGCTAATTAAATAATATGTGAAATGTCAAACAAAAATTGATCAATTGGTTAGTTGATCAACACTATACACACCCTCTCAAAATTGATTTTCTTCCATCAATGTTACAAACCCTCCAAAAACCAATTACAACTTATCGACATAAGTCGATAAATTGGTTTTTGGTATTGATTTGAGTTGATATTGACTAATGAGTATATAGTCCAAGTTCGATTTGATACTACATAACTCATACAAATAGAAAAAATACTAAATGGAACTAAAGTCAAATAAATAATGACATGTATAACATATCACCCCTTCTCAAATTCAATGTAATATAGATTGAGTTGCCATACCATGTCAAGCCAAAACAACTTATGTAGTTTATGAAAAGTTAATAAGAATGATTAAATATAGAATCAAAATTCAAAGTTTAAAGACAACTATAGTGTTTAGCAACTAAATTAATAATTTTTCTGAAAAAAAGTTTATTCAATCAAATAACTTCTAAACTTGAATAAATCATAAATTCTCTTTTGTTTTGTTTTTTTATTTATTTTTAATTTAAACAAACAGGTATTGAGAGTAGTGAATGTTCATGATATAGTACCAAAATCACCTGGACTTTTCTTCAATGAGAACCTACCACTATGGCTATTGAAGTTGATCGAATGGCTTCCATGGACTTACTTACACGTTGGTGTTGAGCTCAAATTGGATCACTTGGATTCACCATATCTAAGACGTTCTACTGATGCTGGTTGTTCACATAATTTGGAGGCTCATTTACATCTACTTGACGGGTAAAAAAAACTTATATCCTTGAACTAGAATATTTGTATCAATTTAAATAACTTTTTAGAAGTCGTGATTCCAAAGAAATCTTTCGTTGTGATCTCTATATATTGTGAACTTTACACATAGTTTCAATTCGATTGCAGATACCAAGGAAAGGGTATGAAGTTTGAGCTTGCAATTGGAAGAGATCCTGCCTTAGTGAACAAATCATGTGATTTCTTAGAAGACAAGTATGTGGTTCCACCAATGTGGAGACAAGACGAGAACAAGGGAATGATATATGTTGATGGTCGTTGGGTGTTTGCAGAGAGGTCAAATATTGATGGCCACCCTGAAGATACACGCCATCATCTCAAGCAAATAGGCTTGTTTTCTGAGAATGATTAAAATATGGTGGTGGATGGAATAATTCAATCTCTCGATTTTATGGATATGTCGATAGTGATGAGATGTTCTTGAAAAAGGAATATGTAAATCAAGAAAGACTTACGAAACTTTAAAAACTTCCCTTTGCATTTTACTCGGTCATATCGATGATTATTTTTGTTGGGAAAACGATGTACAGGAATTAAATAACACTAACAAACTAATTATACCTCAAGGGATATAGTAATTATTACATTTTACACGTTATATACAATAATAATGTTTAAACTCAAAAGTAAGTCGATGGTGTAACAAGGCTTATAAGTTGAAATAACCAAAAACCTCAAGATCTTGTGGAAATTAAATGTTAATGGATAGTCGAGGCATGTTTCTAACAAGTGTTGTGTTGAAAGACTATTATTTGCTCTGCACATTCTACAAGCAAACTAAGATCGTCTCAACAGGATGCAACAACTAATATTAGTTTCGGTAGAATATCAACCTCCAACTACTTGGATTTGATAGAATTTTTTGATACTTGCTCTCAACTCGACTTAAGATCAAAAGAAAGAAATGAGAGAAAGAATTTTTCAAATTGGAATGAGATACTCCAGATGAAGAAACAATTTATTATTTATAGGCTAGTAACTTAATAACTCTCCAAAATACAAAATAAAATCATGGATGAAATAAAAATAACAATTGAAACATATGCCAAACATAACTCAATTGAGTTGTTACTTGACCAAATACAAACAAAATTACTCATCAAATGGTTAGCTGCAAATTGAACTTTTGTATATGTTAATTTTGTAGTTCAAACATCATCAAATTTGATGATTTCAATCCAATTTGAAAGTTTTACCAATGAATTTAATTAACATAATAAATCCATCCAAGATTAAGAATACTTAAAGAAGAGGTTGTTTGGTGTAAAGAGAAGGGTTGAAGGAGTTGGAAGGAGTGGACTTGTCAAATCCTGAGTAATTGAGTAATTGCATCCTTAATGCTTTTATTTTTCTGGCTAAAGAAGAATAATTGACTCTTCATTCAAGCTTTTAGTTCGATAGAGTAGAATTTAGACTATAACATCAAATGCATAACTAATTTCTAAATTCTTGCATCAGAGTGATCCAAATGTTGCTTGTTCTTAAAAACTATACAAACATGTTATATTTTATTTTATGAAATCCATGACATGAAAATTTATAATGCATCAAGCTAGTTTATTTCACCGTTTTTTTCATGGAGTTTCAAACAAACATTAAATATTATTGTTTGTTTTATAGGACTTCACTTTTTAAAACTTAGGTCGATATTATTATTGAAGAAACTTTAAAACCCACGTGACATGGATTCATATATGTGAGAATTTTTATATCTGGGAGATGAGCACGATTAATTAATAAATTAATATTAGTTAGTTATTATTATTAATTTTAAATAATTATTAAATATAGTTATATTATTTAATAAATTTTCTATGCTATCTTAACTATTTAATGTAAAAAGTTATTATTAATCATTAATGTTTTAATTCATTTATATTTATTAAATTAAATTAAATTATTAAATAAATGTATGACTAATGAATCAATTTAGTCTTTTAATCAGAATTTCATTAGAGAATCATTCATACATATATTCTAATCATCTAACTTATAAAATTGACATTCGAAGAAGTTTACATGTTTGAAAATTAATGCATATATGACTTTCAAAAGTAAACATAATAAAATGTCTAAATTAATTGAGTTATGAAAATTAGGGGTATATGGGTTAGGTTGAGGGTGTGTTTTGGTTAGGATGGCAACCCAAAAGACCAAAATAAAGTCTCCAACTCAACCATTAAAATTTGAGTTGAGTTGGGTTGAGTTGTTGCGTTATCGGTTATTTTTTTATTTTTAATTAAAAAGATGTAAATTTATTTACAACGCATGACTAATAACTAAAATTTCATAAACTTCAAATGTTAAATAGTAAATATCTATGATATTTATTACAAATTTTAAACAAAGATAAATATCATAACAACTTTAAAAGAAAAATATTAAAAATTCACAAATTAATCAATACAAAGTAATCAAATTTTAAACAAAGAGATATATATATATAATTCAGGGTTGGGTCAACCCAATTTTTTTTAGCCAACCTGTGATTCAACCCAACCCAACAAAAATAAAAAACGTTGAACTCAACTCAACTCAAGAACAAAACTAACCCAACCCAATCTTTACATTTTGGGTTGAGTAGATTTGGTTATTCGAGTTGTCAGGTCATTTGAACACCCCTATGAAAATTTAGGAGTTTAATTTACTCAAGTCATAAATTTTACATGATATCAGCCAAACAAAATGAGGAAGGTGTAAATTGATATGCTTACGAAAGCTCGAGGTTGAAGGGTCTTTTTTTCAGACAATTCAAATTATGTTTTATGTTTTTAGATTCACGAAGTTCAACAACACATGCATTTGTTAGGAAGTTGAATTTTGTTTTCGAAATTTGTTTCAGATTATGTGATTCATACAGTGAAGATTTTGAAAACAACATTTTTATATTTTTAGTATATCTAAATTTTGAATTTAAAATTTTAAAATGTAAAATTATATTCAATAAGATAAAAACAATAATAAAAATAGTATTTCATGTTATAAACTCAATTACTTTTGTTAAATTAAAACATGTATTATATACTATATTATACATTATATTACAAAATAATAACTATAAATTTTTTAACATAAAACAAGTTGATAAATTAATTAGTATAATTAGTTTTATGATTTATAAATATAGTATCAAACACATTTTGAAAAAATATTTAAATTGAAATTTAATTTATGAATCTGTTGTCTAATGCATATATTAAACTTGAAATACAACTACATTTTCACTAGATCACTCTTTTTTAAATTGTCAGTCAAACATATCCTAAATTGACAGGCTTAATAATATAATCTCTAAAATTTAAGAGTATAAATTGATATTTGGGATAAAGTAAATATTATAATTAAATGGACATTTGGCGTAAAGTAAATATTATAATTGATAATGTTATTTTCATGCGTGTAAATGAAGACAAGTGGCTATGGACATGGAGTAAAAGGATGGGGAAGCATTGTCAGTTTGTAGTAAGAAAAAGGTGGCACGTGCGAACTGACACGCCGTTCCTATTTTTGGCAACCAATTCCCAAAACAACCCCTCAATATTGCCGTTGAGCTGCCACATTTTCGCTCCCATGTATTTGACTCCATTTTATTTTATTTTATTATTTTTTATTTATTTTTGGCAAAGTCTTCGCGGAAGTTTTAAGCAAGCATGTTACTTTATTCCTAAATACTTCTATTTGTTATTATTGTGAGAATGAAATCAATATGAACAAATTATTGCATTTTTAAAATGGTTTTTTCTCTCTTTAATCTTTTTAGAGTGCAAATTAAAAACTATTTAGTAACTATTTTAGAATTATTTAATTTTTTTTAATCATTTGAGCTTAGTTTTGTTTTAATATGAATATCAATGATTAACATGTCTTTCTTCTCTTGAAGTCAAAGGTCGTTGAATTTTATATTTTCGTTATATTAAGAATATGATAAGATTATTTTTAAAAGAATTTTAAAGTCTCTAGAGAACCAACATCATCAATTAAACTAATCAAGTTAGAATAAGTGAATAAGAGTGTATTTGGAATACATTTTTAAGTGTTTCACAACCACTTAAAATAGATTTTGGAAAAATGAGTTTATAAAATAAGTTGGTTTAAGATAAACACTCAAAACTAACTTTTAGAAAATGAATTTTAGGATTTAATGGTTAATTTTTCCCTAAATTGTAAGAGAAACTCTAGTCACCACCTTTGACGCTATTATCGGCAAACTTTTGACGGTCACCTCTAGTGACCCCACCTTCGATGTTGCTTCCAACAAATATTTGTTCTTATTAATTTGGATTTTCTTTTAAATTTAATATAGTTTCATTATTTTATTTGTTATTTTTTCCAAAAAATAATGTAGAGTAATTTAGTATTTTTTATAAAATAAATATTAATATAAATTTAAATTTAAATATCTTTCTAAAATAAATAAAAACAACCACAGTAATCAATAGGGTGAAATACATAATTGATAGTATTTAGTTTAACTATAAAAATGAAGATAAAGAAAAGAGATTAAATATATGAAAAAAATGTTGAAAAAGTAAAAGGGGATGCCCTCAATGGGAATCCAAAAAACTCATCTTTCAAGAGGGCATACAAAACTCTTGAGATGCCCTCCGTAAGACCATTCTAGAACGCTCGGGAATCTCTATGCTCAAATATCACACAACTGCAAAACAAACGCGATAACCCAAATGCCCACTCCATGGAAATTTTGGATTTCCATAGAACAAACAACCTGACATTAACAAAAACACTTTTAGTATATAACACAAAACAAACTTTTATACAAAAATATTTTTGCGAAACAGTTGCCAAACATAGGTGTCTTTTTATTTTAAGGAGTTTTTTTTTATAAAAAAAATAATAATAAATTTTAAAAAAAATATTTTTCTTCCAAGTCGTTCCAAGCAGACTGTGGCTCTTTTGTGCATTAGATTTTCATGGTTGATTATAAGCCAATATCTCGTTTAATTTCAATAATTTTCAAAGGCCGTCAAGTCTTGGTCCTTTATGGACCTTTATAGGCTTCCTAAAACTCTTTATTCTAAATCCATTCGTTATATTCTCAACCTCATTAGAATAAATAAATAAATAAATAAATAAGAAAAAAATGTTTTCAAATAAATATAAAAATAGTTAAAAATAATTATAAATATAGCAAAAATTTACTTTCTATCCCTATAGACTATGATAGACCCAGCAATAAATATAGATAGATGTCTATCTGGATCTATCAAGGTCTATCACATATAAAAAACAAAAATTTTGCTATATTTTAAAATAGTTTGATATTTTTTCTATTTATAACAACTTTTAAAAAAAGAAGATCATTTTCTAAACTAAATTAGCAGAGTGCAAAAAAAAAAAAAAAAAAAAAAAAAAAAAAAAAAAAAAACTATGAATTATGAAGTTAATTTCAATTATAGTTGAGGACTTCGAAAATTTTCATTTTAACTTTTGGATTTTTTTTTTCTTTCAAAACAACCTTGTATTTTCAATGCTCCAATTTATTTCAAGAGTAAAGTTGACCTCCTAAGTTAATTCGTTATCCTATTATTACAAAGTCAATGGTGAGTATTGTGTGATTTTGTGAAATGAAATACCGCAAGTATACGGTGTTGAGTTTTAATATAGTGATAGAGAATGACCGGTATCATCCTCAATGTTGGTATTTTGGTTCTTTAATTACTATCACTCAATTTGATTTGTTATGTGTTAATCCTCGCTTTCAATATGATCTCTACGTTCACAAACCTTGAATCGTTTCCTTAGTTTTCAAAAGTTTCCTCAAACTCACATTTTTCTTTTTTTAGAAATTGAAATATTTTTTTCTCTCCAAAAAGTATCTCCCAAAATAAGATGAAATAAGATGTATATTATAGGTGGAATCATCGTAGCGTCAAAATGTTAGGAACAGTGTTTTGACGTTGTCCTATTTTTCCAAATTTTTCAAGACTTGTGTTTTTAGTTAACAAAAACTTAATGTTCCTAGCATCTCAACACTCTAACAACATTTCAACTCTATTGCCTCAAAATTTATGGCTTGTTTGGTGTATTTTAGGTGTTGAGACTTTGTTGGCAACATTTAAACACTATCCTTCGAGTCTATTGGCTACATGTCTTTGATTTCTTCAAATCTTCAAATTATTTTCAATTGGCTCATTATTTTATCAAATACTCTGGTTTGCTCCAATTGCTTGAAATCTATATTTCATGCAAACAATCTTATAAGATTCATAGTTTAAACCTCAAAATTAACTAACCCATTATATGTGCTATCAATGAGTTGTATCAAAGAGTTTCAGTATCACTTCATCTTCAATTAAATATTTTTTTAAAAATCTTTTTCTATTTTTAGTCTCCAATGTCATTTTTTCATAAAAGCCACATTAGAGATGAAGGTAATTATAAATCCAACATGAGTATTTGATCCAATTTAACTTCCTTAGGAAATAAAATAATGAGAGGTGGTCTCTATTGTTATCCCCATAATTTTTTTATTTTTTATTTATTTAAAAAAAGAAAAAAGAAAAAAGAAAAAAAAAAAACTCTTCAATTGACTTAAATGAGCTAAAATAATTTGCCTAATTCTTTCAACTACTCCGAGATTAGGTTTTGAACTTGTATACCAAGACTATGCCTAGCTAGTTACTTTTTTTAATGCCTCAACTACTTAATTTCTTTTTTTTTTCTTTTTTTTTTTTTTTTTAATTTTATTTATTTATTTTATTTATTTTTAATATCCCTCTTTAATAATAGCACTCAAGAGGGTTATTGGTTTAAATACAGCTTCGCTCATTTTATTGACAGCATGTATTTGGTCTTTTGAACTTAGGATTCCACTTCAATTTCTATTACCATACACGAATTAAAGTTACCAATATATTCCATCTTACTTTTGACTCATATCCCTCATTTCTAAACCTTCTAATTCACTCAACCAATCAAGTTACATATAACTCAACCCATAAAATACTTCGGGTCAATTCTCTAATCAACATGTTATTAAACTTGAACAAACTACAAAAAGAATACACGAAGATAACTATAAAACTAAGTCGATAATTTTTTTAAACTTAATTACAAAATGTCATGCAAAAATAATAGGGTGAATCGTTTATTTTTTTTTATTTTTTTAAAAAATAGACATCAAACAAATAAACAATTACATAGACAACAATGCAAAATAACCTACCTAAGCACAATGACAAAGCCAAAGAGAGAATGCATCCCACCAACAATGAGAAGCACTCCTAATTCACAATTCAATGAACTATACCATCTCCCACTAAATTTTGAGATCATCTAATGTGGCGAAACTGAATCTCCCTGTGCGTCTCCACGGACAAAATATCCTCCACCATAAATTCATTGGACTTAACACATCGTCTTCTCCTACCGGTAATCGAACAGCAGTCACACTATCTGACTTCACCACCACAACAAAATTTAGTGTTTCAAATTAATGAATATATTAAAGTTATAAATCTAAATATATGCAATGCACTGAAGTAGACATTAAACTTTAATGACTTATTTTACACGATCCATCTATGTGCTTTTAAATATTCCATTCTAGTTTATAAATTTTAGATGATAACTATTTTACCCTCTAACCTTCATTTCTTGCATAGATTTTTATTTTTTATTTTTTATTTTTCTTTTAAAAAATAAATCACATATGCAGATACATATTCTGGTTTGATGGGGTTTATGTAAATTGGCAAGTCCTTAAAAATCACATGTCCTGAATTTGACCTCGAATTTTGAAACTTATTTAGACTTTTTCCCCCTCCAATAAAGAACCTATTTTAGTCTTCCAATTTATTCAATTATTGTCTAATGTACATTCATAATATCATTTTTTTTTTTTGTAAGAATACGTAATAGTATTTTGATCTTACCTTTTAATTCTCTTTAACCAATAAATGCTATAATTTGAAATACATACATTAATATACCAACATGAGTATGCATTAAAGTCACATAAATTACCACAAAATCTAGTATAAATTAGATACATATTATCTACTCAGACCATATTTTCTAAGTTGAAAATCTAAGGGCATACATTTTAAAAAAAAAAGTCCAAATATTGAAAATAAACCAAAATCTAAAAAGAAAAGTAAAAGAAATAAAAAGAGAGAAAATTTCTTTCGATTTTAAAAAATGTCACTGAAATGTTGATATTTTGACAAAACTTATAT
Organism: Citrullus mucosospermus; assembly: GCA_030954485.1. Classification (NCBI taxonomy): domain Eukaryota; kingdom Viridiplantae; phylum Streptophyta; class Magnoliopsida; order Cucurbitales; family Cucurbitaceae; genus Citrullus; species Citrullus mucosospermus. The sequence goes on along the minus strand of CM062063.1, from coordinate 6,450,411 downwards.
AAAAAAAATTGCAATAAATAAATATTATATAGTTTTTAAATGTTTATTATGTATATTTGATTGAAAATGTGTGAAAATATGGATGAAAATTTAATAGGAGGAATAAAATAAAGTAATAGTAACGGATAGATTTGAGGGAATAGTAAAATAATAAAAAGAAGAATCCATGTCACATGCTTTTTCTCCAAATTCCAACTCATCGAAATCAACGGAAATGGGCAATTACGTAATTTCAGTACGAAAAAACCAAAAACACGCTCCACCTATATATATCATTTTTCCCCGAAATCTTTCAAAATAAACGCGCGAAATCCCACCCTTTCTCCCGCGCCTTTCCTCTCTTTTATCCCTTTAATTAACCCCTCTTTTAATCTCTCATTTTCTCTCCCATCCCCCGCCGCCGCTATGGAGCGCTTCCACCACCCCCAGTCCGCCGCCGCCGCCACCACCACCACCGCCATCTCCAACTCTGACCTCAAGCGCGGCAAGAAGCGTGGTAGCTACAACTGCGGCCGATGTGGCCTCCCCAAGAAAGGTCATGTCTGTAACCTCACTTCTTCCACCACCACCACCACAACCACCATCACCGCCGCTGCCACTTCCACTCCCACTACCGATTCTACCAATTCCGCTCGCGGTTCCACTATTGACCCCGCTTCTCACTCCCACCTCCGTCGCGCTCTCTCCTTTGATGAGGCTGACGATCTCCGCAGCGGCTTCCACTCTGACCTTGACGATATCGATGAGGGAGAGCCGGTCTTTGATTATCCCGATATCGATCCGGACTCGTCTGGATGTTTACCTGCGACTTGTCTTTGGGAGGTTCTGAGGAGGCTGCCGCCGACTGGGATCTTATCGGCGGCGAGGGTTTGTAAGGGCTGGAGAGAAACGACGAGGAAGATTTGGCGAGCGGCGGAGGTGTTGAGATTGAGAGTTCCGTCTAGGGCTCAGGTTGGATTTGTTGGTTCGTTGCTGCAGAAGTGTTCTGGACTTGTGACCCTCTCGCTTAGATTGGAAAGGTTAGGGTTTTTGATCGGACGGTTTAGATCTATCGGTTTAGTAGACGATCTGGTTCTGATGACTTAATGTGATAATGAGTTTAATTGAAATGTGAGAAATGAACTGGATCCGGATGTTGTTGAACTAAATGTGACAAAAATTAGGTAGATGAAATGATTTGGGCTTTGATCTGTGATGAACTAGGGAGATGAGGACCTGATCTTTTTATTCCATGGTAATAGCACTTTTAGTTGACGACTTTAGATTCTGATCAAATTTATCCACTGTCATACGATGGGGTTGACTTTGTTGTTCTTGTTCAACAATTTCCCCCTAAATTTAGCTTGCAACTACTGACTTGCTAGCTAGCTCGTAAGTATTTATTTTACTTGATGACTTCTGTTTACTCTCTAAAAATAAGATTTATATGGAATTCTAGTGATCGACCTTAATGAATACTAGTAGGTAGTGAAGTTTGAAGGTCGGATTGTTTTAACATGTGAGTTTCTTGATGTAGCAGTGACTTGGATTCGATGATGTTGGCTTGCATTGCGTTTTCGTGTCCTAATCTTGAAGTTCTGGAGATCACCAAGTCTCAATCATCAATAAATCGCATCACAGGGTAATTCAATATCCATGTGTCTTACCTTATCTTTTACTGATTTATTTTATTTGTTCTTTTTCTTGATCTGTGAATATAATTGACCATGTAAAAGTGGTATAATGAGAAGAATAATGATAGCTGAAGTTTATAACAGAAAATGTGTTCCAATGACTGATGTTTGGCCATTTCATTTTATTTCTAATACACAGTGGTGAACTTGGTCGATTTGTTGCCGATAAACGCTGTCTTAAGAGTCTTAAGATGGAAGGTTGTTCTAGTTTGGGGAGTTTTTCCCTCTGTTCATCAAGTCTTGGCACACTTTGGCTTTCTGATCTTTGCTCCCTCTCTAAGATGGTTATATCTCTTGTCCTTTTATCTCTTACAATGACTACCTCTGTTGGAGAAGTAAGTTTGCTCATTCATTTACTTTTTCGACAGGGTTTCAATTGCCCCAATTTAAAGGAGATTTCTTTGGAGTTTTCTCGTCAAGAAAATGATAGCACTGATCTTGTTTCAATGGTTGATGGCATGGGAAGGGGTTGCCCAAGATTACAAAACATACACATTTCATCTTTCCGTCTTTCTCATGCTGTAGTACTAGCACTCACAGCTGCACAATTGAGGTTTGTGCTACTAGTACTAATTTAGCCTTGCAATGAGCTTGTGCCAAGTAAACTTTCATCCTTTCTTGAATGTTCAGGGTAGACCCTTTGTTTTCATAAATATTTATTGTGAATTTTTCTTTTGTTTTTGCACTGCTCAGGGGATTGCGGATGCTTTCACTTGTTCTTGGAGCTGACATCACTGATGCATCAGTTGCTTCTATTGCTTCAAGCTATCCGAACTTGGAATTGCTTGATCTTAGTGGGTATGTATTTTTTTTACTAATCTCACACGCCATTGTAATTTTGAGATTAATCTAGGAAGTGCTGAAGTGATTGATCAAGGAGTCAATGTTAAGGGTCACATGCTTGAGTGAATAATAGAACTGATCGTGCAGTGAATTGCTGGAGAACTTATCATCTCTCTTTTAAATGCTTACTTAAAAGTTGAATCTCTAAAGTGAGCTTATTGATATGAAATGATTCTGATTCCATAATTGGTACAAAGAGATCATCTGAATCGACCATTGATTTGGATTTCAGGTCTAGCATCAGTGACAGTGGCATAGGAATGATCTGTAATGTTTTCCCAGATTCATTGTCTAGACTTCTCCTTGCCCTCTGTCCTAATATCACTTCAAGTAATCACTCATCTTTATATCCGACTTTTGTGTAGTTTCATCTTTGTATAAACTTTTTAGTATGCTGGCCCTCAGTTTCCAATTACTGATGAAGTTGCATCCTTCTCTTCAGGTGGCATACAATTTGCAACGGCTGAATTGCCACTTCTTGAACTCATGGATTGTGGGATGACTATTTGTGACCCTAATGCTCAGGATTCTACATCTGAAATTGGTGATCACGAGTTATCAAAACAGCCGAACTCTAAGTTTCACCTTATTTACCAAAAGCTGATCATCAAACACAACAACCTGAAAAAGCTGAGTTTGTGGGGTTGTTCCGGTTTAGATGTGAGACTCTCCAGCCATTTACTATCAAATCTATACGTCATTATTTTCTCCATTCTTATTCTGTTCTTCACATGCAGGCACTATATCTTAACTGCCCACAACTAGATGATCTCAACCTGAACTCTTGCAAAAATTTGCATCCAGGTGATTTATTTTTTTCTTACCTCTTAACTGATGATCTCCTTGAAACTGACTACAATCCATATATCTGACAAAAAGTTCTGCACCTAATATTATTGAATATATGCCTGCTCCCAGAGAGATTGTTACTTCAGTGCCCTGGTTTACAAAATGTGCACGCATCAGATTGCAAGGAGTTATTGGTTGGAGCTATTCGAAGTCAGGTATACAAATCGATTACTTGACTTTAGTCTCCTATTGAATTTGAGGATTAGTTATCTGGAAGAGCGGGAACGGTCCATGTACATGGTAGATTGCTCAAGGAAGGATTTGAATTCTGATGTTAATATGTATTTCTTGTCCATTTCAGCTTAATAAGGCTGCTGCGCCCGAGGAGAACTTACTATCGTGCAAACGCTTGGCAGATGGCTCAAAACGTATTAGAGTTCCGCCTCTTGTTAATTCACTGGTATGTAGGAACTTCTCGTTATTTGTATAGTGGTCTGAACACAAAGGTGGTTCCTAAGACACGTAAAAAATCTAATACACTTTCACAATCAGCTTAAAACTTGTGTGCTTTAATGGTATTACGAGTTTAGAGTATCTTAATATGGTATATCATTATAAGAAGTCCTATATTCAAATTCATATGATATAATTTCTTTTCTCAATTGATCAATATGTTTGGCTTGATATCCAAACCTACGCATGACATGAACATTAATATATATATGCACAAAAAATACACAAACTTCTAGTTTTTGAATTCAGTAGTAATTTAACAGTGATCCCATTTTCTTTTTCCTGTTTTTGTTGACAGTCTTCTGATAATTATACAAAACGAAGAAAGGTTGGAAGCCATCAGTGTAAGATTCTTGTGTCTTAAGCAATTCAGAAGTTGTGATTGTTTTTCTTCTGGGTGTACACTGATGATATTTCAGCATTGTGAATTAGCCAATGAAGGCAGAGTGCGCCTGCTAGCCATTTGGGGGTTAGGGGCAGAGTGCCTCGCCTGTATAAACATTTCGCTTTGTAACATTGCCACTCCTCCTAAAAACCATATTTTTCAGTATGGAACTGAGTCCAGTACCCAGAGCCAAGCCATACTTGGAAAACTTATCAAGGTTTATTAGTTCATTTTTTTTCCAATAAAGAATAATAATTATTTATAATCATATTTTGAGAGATTCTTCATGTTCTGGAAGTGAGTTTAGGGCAGGACTTGGGATTTACAGTTTATTATCCTAGGTGCCATTCATTAGGTGATTGCTCCAAATTCTCGGATGCGTTGTCAACCTACAATGCTTTTTTTACTCAATGGTATAAAACTATCAGTCACATTTATTCAGCCTCGAGTAATTTCTTGGGGTTGAGACAGTTCTCTTGACTGATTTTTCTAAATTCTGATGATGCCTCAACTGGTGAAGCTCTTGGATTGATCATCTTAATGCTTGATTAATTGATGCATATGTCAAAGCCATTGTGGAGACTTACCAATGCCTTAATTCAATGGAGGTCCAGTGAATACATTTTATATATATCTAACTATTATGGTGAAAATTCTTAGATTAGCTATTTAGAATGATGGTTCATATTTGAAACTCAACTGTGTTCAGCTTGACCTTTGTTTAGTTTGTCATATCATAAGACATTGACTTGGTTACTCAAATGATCCATCTCTCTTCCTTTTAATGGAAAGGTGGGTTGGAAGAAGTTCTGCTTTAAACTTTGAGCCCATTTGAATATGCTACAAGTCACCCTAAATTGAGAAGGATAAGAAGTGAATTAAACACAATTCTGATCGGCAGCAGGTGTCAAAACCTATGGAAAGTAATGGTCCAGCGGATGAATGACCTAAAATGGGGAAAGGGTAAAAATGAAATATCTCCTACTTTTGAAAATCGAGGATTTTTGACCTTTTGCTTGCCATGTTTGCATGAAATTATCATAATAAAATAAACTTTGTGCACATAGATTGGACTTTCGCTCTTGCTTACATTTTGTTTTGCTCTCCTCTTTCTTGCTCCCTCACTCACTCTCTCTTGGTCTCTCCTCTCACTTGATCTCAACCCCATTGTATCTGACATTTTGAGCAACGTTTTGATCGCTAGCAATGACATCTCTGCAACATTTTGTTGGCTGGCAACGAATGGAGTAAAGGAAAATGGAGAATGACTGGCATGAATGGAAGAAGAATTGAGAAGAAGAGGGAGAGTGAAATAGAAAATTAAGGATAATTTTGTAATTTTGGTTAATGAAGATGGAAGTAAGAGGGCAAAATTCTTAAATTAAAAAAAAGAGTGGGGCAACTATTTTGGAGTTTGAGATTTAGTCTATTATACGATTACCTCAAAGTAAATCATGGTGAGCTTAGGAGAAAAGTATAGTTATAGAAGTTTAATCAATACTAGTGAGGTAGTTGTTGGTTAACAACTTCAACCAGTAGTGTTACCAAATGGAACTTAAGTAATGAGCATTAAGTCGAGCATTTTGGTTTGTTATTAAGAAATCTAGGTGTGCAACCTTTTATGAAATGAAAATATAGTCGTTTGACATCACGAGATTTGTATATGTTATTCAACAATACCCAAAATAATTAAAAACATGGATGAATCTAAAATTAGTTGGAGTAAATTCATATGTCAAAATGGTACTTTCAATCTCAAAGTTAGAGGTTCATTCTCCCCCCTCACATATTGTAAAAAAGAAAAAAAAATAAAGTTTATGCAAAACATTCTCCCAAAACAAAAGTTGATATATCAATTAGAAAGGTAGACATAGCAGTCATCTCATGATCAATTAATTTTGAAACTAAACCATGACAACCACATGCTTCTCCAATATGGTATCATACCCCATCAATCCAAACATGTATTGGATAAAAAAAAAAAAAAAATCTAATCCAAAATTGGTAAATCCAAAAAAACACCATCTCGAGGATATATATGCGTTTGCATCCTTTTTCAAGTGTTTATTTTTTTTTTTAAATGTTTCTTTTTTAATTAATTAACCACTCAAAATGACTTCTTTTTGTAAAATGAGTTTGTGAAATAGATTTATTTGTATGAAACACTTGAAATTAGCTCTTAGAAAACAATTTTTTCTTTTTTAATTTTAACTTTTCCTTTTTTTTTTTTTTGGTTAAATTTAGACCTTTACGAGAAAACATAATAATGATAACAAAATTTTGTATTTTTTTTTTTCAGTATTAGAAATTTAATTTTAAACTCATGTACACCATTTCATAGAAATTTTATGCAGCATTTCATAGAATAAATAAAATACAAATCATTTTATTTTGCTTTGGTCCAAATTTCATTTCCAAACTGTCAAAGAGATGGTCTCCCTTACCAGAGAGATAAAAGTTTTTCTAGAAAAATGGAAATTAAAGGTTTCCATTTTTTTAAAGGCAACATGAGGATCCATAAACTTACTTTCTTTGATAAAGAGATAACATTGTTATCTCCAAATTTAAAATTTTATTTCAGTTACATCACATGTACTTTAATTTTATTAATCCATATATATATTAGCCTTTTCTATTAGTCTATACTTTTAATTTCATGTCAAAATATTTAAAATGTAAACTTAATTATAAGAGAATATTTGTTCAAAAATCTTATTTTCCCATTAAAAATTATGTCTCAACACATTTTCATTTACATGGTAAATGAACTTACACCCAGAAATGCATAGTTTTATAAATACTATGTTATTTAATTACTTAATTTTATAATACAATTTTACTAATTAAACTCAATAAAAAATAAATCCAATCAAAATTAAAATTTTGTCCTTAAAATAAACCATGAACAATATAATATCTTCGTTGTCTTATATTTTGAAATTTATTCCAAACTTTCTGTAGCAAATCTTTGGAAAATTATTATAAATAAAAAAAAATCAAAATAATGAAAAAATATCAAACTATTTATAAATATATATATAAAAAAAACAACTTTTTAATTTTTTTAATAATAAAATGTATTTTGACGTCAAATCATCATTTTTTTTTTAAATGTCGCATAATAGCTTTAACGTTTATGGTACGATAAAAGTTGATTAGAAAAATTAAATATACAAAAAAATGGAAATTCAAACTTTTAAAATATTAAAAATAAAAAATAAAATCGAAAAGAATGACCCATGATTCAATTCAATCAAACTAAAACAAAATTAAAAAAAATATATCACAGATGCAAAAACTACTCGAAAAACGGGCACAGGCGACACATAATTAATCGATCACGAACACACATAGTCACAATCCACATGTGGATGAGAAACAAAGAGGGACACACAATTGTGATTAATACACAAAGTTATAGTTTTTAATTTTAATTTTTGGAGTACTTGAATTTTGGTGTTGTTTAACAAAATTTTAAAAGCTTAGCCGTTGCATTATTAGCATAAAAACACAGACATCTTTCACTATATATATAACATAATAAACAGCAAACTCAAAACATAAATGGGTCATCCAATTAAATGCCTTCTTCAACCATCCACATGATCTTGTTCCCTATATATACTCAACATGCCATTGCTACATCCATATGGAACATTTCCATTTAATTATTGGCCCTCTCCTCTATTTTATATCAGCCATTGAAATTACTTTATATATATATAATTTAATATGTAAGAAGAAATTTCAAGAATCAATCATTGAAAAATTATTATATATAAATTAATAAAACAAATAATATATATACATATATAACTACAAGCAAACATGGAGTTTATATTATTTAAACGCAAATCCAGCCATACTTAAACAAAGGTTGTTAGACAAATCAAGCCAAGTCTTGGAACTCAAGCAAATAATTAAGTATGTATATGACAAATATTAAACTACCACTTAAAAGGGTTTCACATCTTGGTATAGAATAATATTACAACTTAATGATATATATGCAACACCCAAACAAACAACCTGCATTCTTTCCTCAAATCTTTTCTCAATCTAAACTTTTTCTAGATTATCGATAATGTCTCGATAATTAGGATATAAGTTAAGACCCGAGATTGAATCCAGAGAAGGCTGCAGGCCTTGAAGCTAGCTTTTGCTTTTTCTTGCTTAATTAGCTTCTGTTCTTGCATTTCTCCATGGCCCTTGGTGCTGACAAATGAAATGATTTACGTATCATTTAGAACATAAATACATTTTACATGAATATATATTTTTAAAATGGTTATGCTCAGTAGATTGAATTTACCCTAATGATTATATTTCCATTTTAGTCCTATATATAGCTTTTATTTTGTACCAATCTTTATCCTTTTAATTTGAAAACTTACTATATCTATCCCAACAATTTAATTAAATAAATCTCTCTCTCTCTCAAAAAAAAAAATAAATAAATAAAAAAAATAAAAGAAAAATCCTCATGGTATATCAAAGCTTAACATTGTCACTAAAAACTTTATGTAAGAGATCATAAAGATAGATAGGTTGTCAAGAACCTAGAAGAAGTAGGAATGGAAAATCGGTCAAATTTGTTAGTGGGGTTCGTACATAAACTATGTACTTAGTGTCGGTGCCTTTATTACAGAATTGTCTCCATGTCATCCTAACATTGAATAAAGATACTATATATAATATTTTTAAAAATTTAACCAAACCATAAGAATCAAAATTTATAATAAACAGAAGCTATAAGATGACCAAAAATTTATCAGTTATGTTCTTAGATTCAACACAACATAATTGCATTTTATATCAATTTAAATCACAAGTGAAGGAAAATAACTATAAATAAATAAAATTCTATATTCTAACCCTTTTTTAAGACTAGTGGTAGTTTAATAGTTTTCTATTCTTACAACTATGTTATTTATTTATTTATTTAACGTAACTGAAAACTATTCATGCATCTAAATTCATTGGATTTGTAACTAAACTACCTATAGTATATATCCATCATTCACTCACAACTGATATTTGGAAAAAGTAAGGGAAAAAAAAATGTGTAAAATAAAATCTTGTTCCAAGATTGAGAAGATTTTAGACAAGAAAAAGATAAGATAAGAAAGCACATACCAAGTCCAATAGCCTCGTTTCCTTTCATGATGCGTAGACGTTTGCAAGATTCAACAAACATCCTATATTTGTCGAAATAAAGGAATCAAAACATTAATTTGGTACATACAGACATTAAAATTAATAGCTCCAAAAGTTATTAAAAAACTTACTCCCATGGAACATCTCCAACCAGCATCCAATCACCATCTTTGTCTTCATAAGTTGGAACATAATCCGAGCCACTCAAAAGATCCATCAACTTACTCTCGTTCATGAAATCCTTCATTTCTTGAGATCCACAGTTACCTCAAATAATATAAACAAAAACCCCGATTCAAAAGGTCCCCAAAGAAGTGAATAAGTAAAGAAGAGAAGCTAGCAATGTTGACGATGAGAGACCGTTACAATGTGGTTGATACTGTGTTAAATAAAGTTCTTACGTCTATTCCAAAACTATTACTACTAGGAAACCTAAATAGAGTTATTATGGCGCTCTGATTGAATAATTTTTTTCAATTGACTCTTGTCAAATTTTGCTTAATTATATGAGGTTACCAATGGTGGTGAAGGAGCCAAACATGGCAGCAAGAGCATCAGAGAGTTGTTTGTAGCTCTTGTACATCTTCAAGTCCACTTTACGCAAGTATGGCGCGCCATCCATGCTTACTTTCACGAACGCCAACATGTTGTTCTTTCGAAACGATCGAACGGGTGGCCATCCCACAACTTGTGCCCTACAAATTCACAAAAACACGAGAAATTATTCGAGGATATTAAAAAATAATAACATATCTAATCCGAAAAAGAAAAAAGAAAAAAAAAAAAAAAGAATCTAAATCTAAGTATGAATCTTTCTCATGTTGTAGCGATCACATTAAATAATTTTTCTTTTGAAAAAGAATGACATAGTTGAGTTTACTTAGCCGGAGGTTTGGCCGGATCGGCGGTGAGACCGGTTTTGTCTTTGTTGCCTGGGTTGGAATTGGTGGCAACCTCGTCGTCGACGGTTTCTTTTGAAGAAAGATTGAGCTTGAGATCAACCTTGGAAATGGACTCACTGCTCACAGTTTCAGCAAAGCCTCGTTTACGAGCCGCCACCTCTCCCGATTCGCCACCACCGCCGCTTCCGATGTTGTTGTTGTTGTTATTTCCAGGTAGGCCCAGCCGGAGCTCCGTCTCTTCAAATCCCATCTTCTTCTTCTCCATGAATTTTTCTCTCTTCTATTTGAATTATGAGTGGAAAAGGATAGAGCTTTTTTGTTTGGTTGGGTTTTTTTGTATGTAGTTATAATAATGGAAACAGGATCAAAATAACCCGCCGGTGAGAGGGGGTGTTGTGTGCTAAAGTTACATGGCGGTGAGGTGGGTTATTTTATTTTATTAAAGGATTGTGGGGTTTTGGGTGGGGGATTCGTGAGACTGTGACATGTGGAGCGTGAAGTGAGGTGGACTCTTCCAAGTTTTGTGGGATAAATGACCGACGGGTAATGTTAGCATTTCATTATAAAAATAGGGATAAGAGAAGGGAAAAAAAAAAAAAAAAAAAAAAAGAAAAAGAAAAAACCCCACCGTCTTCCCTGGCTTTCTCTTGGCTTTGACTACTTTATTATTTCTTTTTTCCTTCATTTTTCTCTTGGAACAAAATTATATTCAGTAATAATATAGGGCCTTTTTTACGGTTAATTTCACAATATATATATAAATTTTTATTTTTTAAAAAAATGACAAAAATAGGGTGTTGTGAATTTTTTTTTCTAAAAATAATATGATAATTAAAAAATATGTCTCATTTAGGATTAGATGGAGAGTATTGACAAGAACAATTGGGAAAATCGTGTACGGGGTCCACTAGTTTTTTAAGGAAATCGTGGACCCTTCCATTTAAATTTGGTCAAATATTATTTGCCAAACTCGTGGATGGGGTCTATGAGTTTTTTTTTTTTTTTTCTTCTTCTTCTTCTATTTAGTCTTTTATGTTTAGTTTTGTTTTTCATTTTAACAATGAAAAAGGAATCGAACAAATATTAACAATAATATTTTGGTTGAACACAAAACAATTAAAAAAAGAGAAATAAAGAGAAACTCAGGAAATTGACATTATTTTTGTTTCATTTTCTAGATTACATTAATATCTTTTATTCTCCATTTCAAAATTAATTAATCAAAATAATTGTTATTTCCTTTTGAATGTCTCCTCCTCAATGTCGAACTATTTCTATATTAGGATGAGATTTGCACAATTTAAGTTATTAATAAATTCAAAGAGGTTAATGTATATCTTTCCTTATCTTTTACTAATTTATTTGATTGATTGATGAGATATTTTTCATTATTGAGTCAGTGATTATTTGCTATAAATTCAAAATATAATATTAATTATTTTTCATATTATGGACATGTTTTATTTACATAACAAAAAAAGAAAAAAGAAACTACATTTATTAGATGACGTTAAAAAATAATAAAAAAAACAAAAATTCCCCTCCTTAAAAACCAAAGATGATGGCATGAGACCGGAGAGCGGCATAAAAGAAAAAATTGAAAAACAACCATTGTTTTTACTAATTTATTAGGGTAAGAAAACATACACACAAAAAAAAAAAAAAAAAAAAAAGGAAATCGTGGATGGGGTCTACGATTTCCATGTTGACCCGATCTACAATTATCCTAAATCGTGGACCATGTCGACAATTTTATTTAAATAAACTTGGACTCGGTACACATTTTCCAGAAATTGTATACCTAGTCTTGCTACCTATTTTTTTTCAATTCTTTTCTTTCCACCCTATTTTTGTCATTATTTATTACAATAATATTATTTTTTTAAGATATAATTTTTAAGGTTATTTTCAAATATAGGAAAATGATCCAAAATATTTACAAATATAACAAAATCTCACTGTCTATCACCACAATAGACTACTATCTGTGTCTATTTGTTTCATGGATAGACATAGATAGTTGTCTATCGCAGATAGATTGTGATATTTTGCTATTATTTATAAATATTTTTAAAATTTTTGTCATTTAAAATAATTTTCCTAGTTTTTGTTTACTCTTAATCTTTTTTTAATTGTTGGATGATTAAAGTATATAAAATACTCTCAAATTGTGTGGTATAATTTAAATTACGTCTTAAAAGTTTCATTAAAAAAATACTATTGTAATTTTTAAAAAAAATTTAAAGTAAGGTAGACTGATGTGCAAAAGTTAAAAGAGATAAATATGACATCAATTACAACATTATTCACACATGAAATGACGTAACAATGGATATGTAAAAATTGATTGTATAAATAATTTTTTAGATGAAATAAATTGGTAAGAATATGATCTTAATTAATTAACCTTCTAACCATAGTATTAAATTTTCATTGACATGTCACATTTCTATTGATATTTCTACAATTTCATTGATTCAATATCAACATGCAAAGTGAATCAACATCCCCACTATATCATTAAAAACTTTATGAAACATAAAAAATATACTACAAAATTTTATTTATATAAATATAATATAAATAATTTACATGTTTAAAAGCATAAAATATTTATTTATTACTTTAAATTTTTTTGAATTTTTTTATCATCTTTTCAAAAATATCCATTCGACATTTTCATAAAATTGAAATCTTGACATTTTTGTCGACATCAACATTTTAAACTGTGTTTTTAACTATAAATAATATCACATTATGCCTTCTAATTTTTAATCTTTTTTTATTTCAACGAGAAAGATATTTTTTAAGACTAATTTCAAAGTTCAATAATATCTTTTCAAACAAGGGTAAAATGAAACTCTTCGGATAGTAAAAAATTTAAGATTATTTTGTACAATTTAACCTAAATTTTGAATGATGAAACTTGTGTATAGTTTAATTTGATTTGTCAATGTTTATTGAATAAAATTGTATTTTTTTGATATAGTGTATAGAGTGGTATATAGTCTATAAAAAGGAGGTTTGATATGTTGCTTTCTTAACAATTAGGATATATTGCACATAACCAATTTTTTTTTTCTAATTTTATTTTCATATTTTATTTGTTATGCTGTGATAAATTAATTACTATCTATATAATATAAATATAATACGTCATTATTTAATTAATTGTGCCAACTGCGGTAAAGAATAGAGAAGTTTTTATGGACTAAATAAAAAATAAACCACCTCTTGAGAAGGATTATATATTCTCAGCTTCGATCTATTAAAAAAAGGCATTAATATATAATACATTTATCGTCTAATATTTATTTTTCCTATTCATCTTAGTTTATGATTGTTTAATAATTATTGGCTATTGAAGCTCTTTGCAGTTCCCTATGTTTGTATTGCACGCGCCAGAAAATAATTATTCATTCTGGAGTGGTGGTTCTAAGCTCTTTATTATTTATTTATTACTATTATTATTTGTTTAAAAATTACTTTTTAGTTCTTAACTTTGTAACAATTTAGTATTTATATTTTCAATGAAACAATAATTTAGTCGATGAACTATTTAATATATAATAATTGAATATCTCACCATTATCACTAAATGAGATAAAAATTGTTTAACGACTTTAATAAATGTGAAGAGTTAGCTAAAATTAATATATGATCTATAAGTCATGTATTAGAGACAAATTCTTTAAAATAATAGTAGAGGCCTAAGAATTTTTCATTAAGGATCAAGGAAAAAAAAATGATTGCAACATTGAATTGCTAACCAACCAAAGACTTATAGGTTCTCTCTTTGCTTCCAATTACAAAAATACCTTTCACTAATTTTACAATTTACTTAAATTACCCTACTTAACTCTAGAGGATATAGCGAATACCTAAAATAATATATTAATTTAACATCTTTAACATGGCCACAATGACATACTCTATTGGAAGAGTCGCATTGAGTTCAAATTAAGTCGAGAAACACTAATCTACCTACAGTTAAATAATACAAACATATGAGCTCGAAGTAGTATTATCTTGTTGAATAATGGTATTAACATATTATTTTATCAGTACAAAGTAAGAATTTTGATTATTATATTAAATTTATAATTTAAACTTTTAAATTCAATGGTAACTTAACGAGGTATGTTTTAAAAATTAAATATATCATAATTGACCTACCAATAAAGCTTTGGGATGTGATGGGGTTTGAATAATTTCACTAACCAATCAAATCTTTTTTATAATTAATTTTTTTTTTCATATATATATATGCACACACATTTGAGCTACAATGGATTGATTGATGACCCTTTTGCTATAAAGGTGAAAACTAAAAGATCCAAATAAATAAAAATAAGGGAATTAATAACAAATCAACCAACTTTAATTTCACAAAAAAAAAAAAGAAAAAGAAAATTGCTCTTAAATTTCATTCAATACTATTTCCTCTCCACACCCACTAAAAAGTGGCTTGGGAAGAAAAAAAAAAAACATGGAATATGGAGATGTTGGGCTGTGCCCTTTGTGTGTAGCAAAGTGCTTTATCTTGCCTTCAAAAAGATGAGAAAAGAATAAAAACCAAACCTTTAAAAATGGGTATAGCAAAGAACACTCAAAACTATTTGTTGAAAAAAACAAATAAAAGAAAAGGAAGTTCTTGCAATTATATTAGAGAGATGGAGAGAGTCACACTAAAAAAATAATAATAATAAATAAATAAAATTGTTTGATGTGTTAAAAAGAGAGCATGCGCACAAGAGAGAAAATTTTGGGTGGAGTTTTGCTTGAGATGTTGTTCCCAAAATTGCATGTCCATGTTCACAGGGTGGCTATATTCACGAATTTTCAATCCAAAAATAAATTAATAATAATAAATAATAGTGAAAAATACCTTTCCATCCCTAAGTTTTGGGTCGAGTTTCCATTTGGCGTCCCTAGATTTCAAAATTGTTACACATTTAGTTATCAAGTTTTGAGTTTGTTTCAATTTAGTTCTTAGGTTTCAAAATGTATAATTTTATTCTTAAAATTTGGTTTTTGTTTCAATTTAGTCCCTAACTTTCAACATTTACAATTTTAACCTTGATTTTTAAATAAGTATCACTTTTCATCTATAGTGTTAATACAATTAATTTAAAAGAATTGAACGAATTGTAATTAATTAAGTTTCACTATTTTTCATCACTATTAAAATTTAATTTCATAATTATTTTAAATTAATTAATAGATATTAACGTTAATAGCTGAAAAGTAGTATTTAATGAAAAATATCGATCTTAAAAGTGTATATCTTGAAACTTAAAGATCAACTTGAAATAAAACTCAAATCTCAAAGTAATATTGTAACATTTTGAAATTTTGTGGACTGAATTAAAATTAAACTCAAAATCTAAAAAAAAAAAATGCATTTTTCTCTAATGATGATGATGATGATGCCCCCACTTCATAAAAACCATTACTTTAATTTGCTTTTCAATATATCAACCACATGGATGATGGATATATAGGTGTTTAATTGGATGGTGAGAAACTGAAGGGAAATAATGAATAGGAGAATTAAGTTGGAATGATAATGATGATTTTGAAGGGGAAAGAAGAAAAAAGGAATATGGAACTGTTGAATGATTTTATTAGTTAGGTTTTGATGAACTTAAAATATAAATATTTAGAAGAAAAAGGGTTTTGTCACTGTTTGTTGCCCATGCTTGGTTTTTTTTGGTTTCCATAATGCTAAACTATATCATGTTTTGCTTTTAGAGAATGAAAAAGATATGGAAGATTTGTGAAATCTCATGCAAGTGCTAAGAAAAGTTTATAAGGGTGATATATGATTATGGTATTGATTAGTTGAGGATGATGGGGAATATGGTGATATATATAAGTGCTTATTGAAATTTAAGATATTAATGTGATAGGATTTTTTTTTGATCTAATAATGATTCTTTGAAGTGAGGGTATCACTTCAAAATTATAAATGTCTTTTATTGAGGTTATATATATTCTTCGAGATGAATGACATATGAAAAAAAAAAAAAAAAAAAAGAAACTTGATATAAGCAAAGAAAATTTGAACGCCTTCCATATCTCTGGGTGAAAAATACATGTCTTAACAATTAGTTGAATTATACTCAAATTGCCTCTACCATATAATTGTACCATCACAACAAAATCTTTTTTTATAAAACTTACTGGTACATATATTCATTTTAAACCATTAAAATGGTGAACCTACATGCTTTATTCTTTAGACTCTTTAGACTTGTAACTAATAGATAACTAAACTTTCAAAGTGTGTATAAAGTTTTGAAAACTATCCCTCTATATTTAATGTATAGATATTTAACAATCAAAACTCTCTAATATATATAGTTGTTTAACGTTTTTCAATTCTCCAACTAATAGATTATCACTGACTTATTAGACATAATTTTAAGATGCACAAGTTATCAATGTACGAAATTGAAAAGTTAAGGTTCTATTTTAATAAGGTGATGATTTTTTTTAAAATGAATTAGGAACATTAAGCAATATAATATGGAAAGGTTATGAAGTTAATTATTAAATATATATATATATATATATATCAAACAGTAAATTGAAAATCTTGGGACCTATTAAATACTCTTACAACGAAAGTCACATGTCTAGGTTTCTTATTTAACTTTTTTTAGTTCTTTTGATTGCTTTGATGAATGGAAGTTTGGCAATTAGAAACCTTCAAATTCTAGAAATTCATAGCACAAAATTCAATGACTACCATCAACAGAATTATGTTGATCAATAGTAAGATTGATGATCAAATAAAAGTATTTTAATTCTTGAAGGTGCATGCACAAACAAATAAAGGATTTTATGTGTGTATATATCAAGAAGATACATTCTACCATTATTGAGAGGAGAGCTAAGAAGGGTATATGAAGGAAGACAGTTATGTTGAAACCCTTCCAACAAGAATATATAATGTAGGTTTTGTGCACTTAATTTTGTCAAAGAATGTTGTTCATAATGTGGGCAAAGGAGACAACCAGAACTATGCAAGTTGTGTCTAGTGAACCATAGGAATGTTAAGGGAAGAGTTTAGAAACACAAATTGTAAAAAAGAGATAGAATTTGTGGTAAATTGGAGCATGTAGTTTAGTAGATAAAATAATAAATAATCGATTGTAAAGATTGATAGTCTAATCTCACTCCTATAAATTTGAAGTGATTAAGAAAAAAAAAAAACAGAGAATTTATCCCATTTTTTTTGAAAATTAGGCCAATGAGTGATATTCAAGTGTTTAATTTAGGTTTCTAAATCAAAATATTTTACGTTACTTCACATCTATATATATGTGTGGATTGTTGGTGAAGTAAAAAGGGTAAAAAGTGAAATACTTATTTTAGGACAAAAGGAAACAACAACTGAAATTGTCGGCTTAAGAAACTCGCATAGGCTTACTGCGTTTCTTTGACCTTTTCCTCTGGTCTAAGAATACATCACTAGAGCTAACCTGCAAGAGTATTTGCACCGATATGGTGTCGAGTCGAATGTACTTCAATTCCTAAGTCCGTACTTGAAATATTTAGCTCAAGTAAGTATAGAGAGAATATTTTAGCTTGGCTAAGCATAAACAGAATTGTTTACCTCTTGACACTATTGGTGTGAGGCTATTTTATAATGCTCATCCTTTGAATCCCACTTGGGGATATGTGCAATACCGGGGGTATTAAAATAGTTGTAGTCCTTGAAGTTGTAGGGCATGCCAATGGCGAGCTCAACTTGATCATTTTTCCTTTGATAAAATTCCACCAGCTCGGTTGTTCGGTCGAAGGCTTGAGAGCATGAAAATCCCTTTTTAGACGCACAAACCCCTACGAAAGGCTTAAAAATCCCTTTTGGGCTTAGACTCGCCCATGGGTCTTGGCCTTTGCCTTTGATAACCCTCGGCAATAATGGCCATGGTCTCAAGAAACCTATGGCCCAAAAAAGGACAAACGACCTCCATTTGGATTTTTGAGGTCCCGTT
Source organism: Citrullus mucosospermus (assembly GCA_030954485.1). Classification (NCBI taxonomy): domain Eukaryota; kingdom Viridiplantae; phylum Streptophyta; class Magnoliopsida; order Cucurbitales; family Cucurbitaceae; genus Citrullus; species Citrullus mucosospermus. The sequence continues at coordinate 6,432,143 of CM062063.1, read as the reverse complement.
TAGTAATCTTTTGGTTTTTGGTTTTTGAATTTTGGAAATTAAACATATTTCCTCTAAATTTCTTATAATGGTTTGCATATTTCTTAAGTAAAATAATTGATTTTTTAGACAAATTTCAGATTTCAAAAACAATTCTTTTTAATTTTTAAAATTTGCCTTAATTTTTTAAACACATTAGTAAACAGACGGAATGTAGGACTATGCCAATTATATCCAAGAATTCCATTCTCTTGCCTCCTCACACAAATACCATATCAGATTAATGTATCTTTAAAACTAAATTCAAAGAGGGCTAGACCATCAGTTCAAGGTCGATTTAGTTATTACAGAATATACCCAACGTGTGGTAGGTATTTGGATTTTGGTGATAATAAAATAAAAAAAAAAAATTTAATCCTTATGATTAAATCAACCATTATTTATTGCCACTTTTATGACGGTTTAACGCATGCAATCACGTTAAAGCAAGCATAACTTAATAATTAAGTATATAACAACATTTTTTAAAAAATTGTAAATATAGTAAAATCTATATGTGATAAATTTAGAGTCTATCACTTAGACCTCTACTATTGATATGGTCTATCATTGATAGACTTTGAAATCATAATCTAAATTTTGTTATATCTGTAAATTCTTTTGCATTGTGTTATATTTGCAAATATTTTTAACCTAATTGCTATATTTGCAACTATCTCTATTATTATATGTTAGTTCGAACGTCACAGTAACTCCTATTAGTATATGTATAGCAATTGAAATTAGTATTTGATAGCAATTTCATTTGTTATTTTCTGCTTTTAAAAATTATGTTCTTTTCCTCTTAGTTTATTTTCTATCTAGTTTACCTTTTAAAAGATACATTTGTTTGATTCTTAGTCTAATTTTCAAAATACAAAAAAAAAAGTTTCAAAATCTATTATTTTTTTAATTTTCAAAACTTGATTTAGATTTTTATTTTTAGAGAGTAGATAACAAAACAGAATTATTATAAAAAAAGTAATATTTATAAGTTTTATTTTTTTAAAAAAAATCAAATGAAGTCTAGTTTTAATGTTTTTCTTTTTAAAAGAATTCACATCTTATGCAAAAGTAGTGACTAACATATACACTACACAAAATGGAAGAAACAAAGTAGGCATAATGTTTTAAAAATAAGAAAATTAAATTTATAATATTTCTATAATTTTTTGTGAAAATGACTTTTGAAATTTATTAATCCAAGTTCTTTTAAACAAAAATGGGTTTTATTTATTGATTTTTTCCCCTTATAAAACACTCTTGAGCGTTACAATCATTCATAAATTACATTAAACTCACTTTATATCATTACTTTTTTCAAGGTGCTTATAGGAAAATAGATTTTATTTAAACAAAACAATTTCTTTTTTAAAAAATTATTCTAAACACATTAACCATGCGATTGCTTTAGAGGTCAATCCAACAACCTAGCGTCGACAAAACTCCATACATTGTTAGAAATTAGTTGGAGTTAACCAATCAACAGCTACATTAGAAAAAATAATTTCATATATAATTAAGAAAAAAGTATATTTTTTAAGAAAAACATTTGTTAGCGCATGTCAATTTATGATTAAGTATTTGTGTAAGCTATACAAAGACATGTGCCTTGTAGGATGCATCCTACTATTTTTCTTATATATTTATATATATTTATATATCTATATAAGCTTTATATTACATAAATCTTCTGACAAATAGCAAAGATCATGCTTAAAGTATAGTGGCAGTTACAATGGTACTTAAATGAATATTAAAACTAGGTCAAATTGGACCTTCAAACTTATAAAATTGTATAATTGTAATATTTGTATAAGTTTGATGGTTTAATTTTTATTATTTGTGGGTCCAATTGTAGTTATTGTAAGCTTTAGGATCCAATTTTAACACTTATAAAAATTTAAGGGCTCGATTTCTACAATTAAAAGTTTGAGAATGTAATTGTAGTTGCTACTATACTTGAGAGATGACTTTTATAATTTGTCTTAAATCTTGGGACTCTACAAAACATTTTTTTTTCGAGATCTCCACAAAACATTTTTTTTTGGTATAGAAATTTTCGAGAACTTACCTATATAAGTTTTAATTGAAACTCCTACCATTTATATCAATATAGATGAAATGTTAATATGCACCAATGCAATTAAATATATACAATTCTGAAGGAGGGTGTTCTGACAAAAAAAAAAGTTTGACCGTCTTTTAAATATTACCTGTTAACTAACTCAACTAGTACATGTTTTTAATTAATTTTAAAATGGTTAAAATCAATTTTGTTACGTTCAAAATCAATTTGAAACACGTCTTTTATCCAAATTGGTTTTAATCATTGAAACATGTTTCATAATAATTTTAAAAATGACAAGAGTGATTTTAACCCCTTTAATATCACTCCCACTCATATCTTGATCCAAATTTTAACTTGTTTCTGCATTGACTACTTATATGGTTGCTAATCTCAAATGTAATTCTATATTCTTGGAATTATTGACTTTTTAAGTGCTTGCAAAGTTTTACAAACTCATTTTCAAACAAGCTTAAAACTATTAATAGATTATGTGTTATTGAAATGTTATTAGAGACTAAAGATTATAATTCAAAGTCTTACAAAATTTATCTAATTTAAACTTGATGAACTAAATAGATGCTATGCTAAAATATATAATATATAGAAACCAAATTTAACCGTTTAACTTAAAATTATTAATTCTAAATTTAGCGTTTTAAGAAAAAAGGAAATTAAATTAAAATTTTTCTTCTTATATTTTGGACATAATTTTAATTTGAGTACATTTTAATTTTAATTACTCATATGATTTGGATTGTTTCAATAATATATAAATTGTCAAAGTATATATAATTTTAAAAAATTTCAATTTAGTAATTATGATTTAGTTAAAGGTAATTGTGTTGGATAACACTTCTAAGATTATAATTAAGTGTATAACAACATTTTTAAAAAATTGCAAATATAACACCGATATACTCCTACCAACGATATAGTTTATCACTAATAAATTCATAATATTGATATGATCTATCAATGATAGATCCCTACTATTGATATGGTATATCACTGATAGATTTCAAAAACATAATCTAGATTTGCAAATACTCTAAATCTGATAGCTATATTTGCAACTTATTTGTTAGTTAAACCACACAAATATCTCTATATTTATTGTATATTGGCACACATTATGTTATATAACAATGAATTAAATATTTTCCATTTAGGTAACCATATTATTGGGGTCGATCATATAAGAGTTAGTTTAAAAGAGTAAATTAAGTAAATTTTTTGAGATGGTAATAAAAAGATACAAATTGAGGAATGATTTATGTAGTTTAACCAATTACAAATTGAATCAAATGGAAAAGACATTCAAACCCAAAGTTAAGGAAAAAACTAAATTGAAACATTTAGAAAACCCTAATTAAAATGGAGTGGGTTGTTAAATAGGGCCTATAATTTAGAAAATAGAATTGCAAAGAATTCTGTAGTTGGTGGGGGAATAGGGGCCCCACATGGAAGAGAAGGAAGGGCATATCATGTGCATAGATTCATTGGGTTTGAAAGGAAAAATAAAGTGGGACCCACCTCAATGGGCATGTGAAATTGTAGGGTTTGTGTCACCTAAGTCTCAAACCCAATCCCATGTGCAATGGTGCAGGGCATCCCACTGGCCCCTCCCCCTTCTTCTTCTATCGAAATTTTTAATATATTTATTTTTTTAAAAAAAAAAATTTCAAATCAACAAGAAATTACAAAAAGAAAAAAAAAAAAAGTGATATAACTCATTACCTTCCCTTTTATTAATTTTCTCTCCTTTCCCATTATGCAATCCATTTTTGTCTTGCTTTTATATTTTTAAATTGTTTTAATCTTTTATATATCGAGTTTTATATTGTGTAATTTTGAAGGATATTAGAAGTAAGAAATTCTAAATTTGAAAACTTTTTTATTTATGTAATTGTTGAAGTTTTGAATCTTGTGTTAATATTTGAATATATCATGCTTGAGGTCAAACTTGTTACTTTTGAGTATTTAAGGTAGTAATTTAAAGTATTGAATTTATATTTGTTTAAAAATGTTATGTGTTTTCTCCATCCGTCTTATATTAATAGCCATGCTAGCTAGACCGACCTTGAATATGCTAATAACTTGAGCCAACACGTGAAGAGAATATGTAGGTTTTGAATCTAATTTTGATTTAACATATTTGGTAAGATTGATAGTCAAAATGACCTTCACAATTAAAGTGTAAAATTGAGAAAAAAAATTAGCAAACCTCTTATTTCTATTTATTTATTTTTAAGAACAATGTTGAATTGAAATATGATTGACATTCACTACATAAAATCAAGTGATTCACATCAAATATACTAGCCGTATAGTGATTTAAATTTAGTTAATTAATGATTTGTCAATATACCAACTAAACAGACACCACATAATTTTAAAACACTATAAAAAGATGTAATATTTTTTTTTAAATATATAAATATTGTAATGTAAATACATAGTAGCCAAATTGTCTTGCCCTCTTCCTAAGATAGCATATATATTAATTAAATAAATTTTGAGGACTTTGTTCATATTGCTGAAAGATTAAGTTAAGAACATTATGAACCTTGTTTGGCAGACAAAGGAGTTGGTCGGTTCTCAGAAGAGATACCAATTCAAAAATAATAATAATAATTATTACTATTATTAATATGATATGAAACCTCAGTTAAGTCTTATAATAATGCATATTTGATGGTCAATTTTTCTTTTATGGTCACAATCATAATATAAGTGTGTGTATATATATATCTTTATGGGCCAATGATCGTGTTCCCTTTTAATTGATTCCTCTCTTCTTTTAAGAGTAATATTTTAATAATTATTGCCTTATTACACATATGCATGCATTTGTATTATTTCCTAATTATTATTTCATATATTTCACGCTTTTTTTTTTTTTGTTTTGATTTAGGGACATTTCTCATTAATATTCATTCATAAAAATAAATAAATAAATAATAATAATAATAAAGACTACTCACAAAAATATTAAGTGTTTATTATTGGGGAGTTCTATCGAATGGATAGAACACCTATATGATTAGGGTTAAATGATGATTTATATGATTAAAAAATAATAATGTTCTAGTAAACAAATAAACAAATATATACCATTTTTATAAGTTGGTAAAATCAAGTGGTTCACATTTAATATACTATCAAAATATGTTTTCCTTATTTATTCATTTTTATAAGTTTAATATGATAGGTATAAAATATGGTTCTTTTCAAATATAACGAAAGGAACCAAAATATTTACAAATATAGCAAAATTTCACCGTCTATTTGCAATAGATCGCTATAGACTGTGTATTTTGTTATTAGTTATAAATATTTTCAACAATTTTGCCAATTAAGATAATTTTCTATAAAATAACTTAATTCGTCAATTACGCAATTTTAATTAACTAATTAATTTGATTGATTATTATTATTATTTCGAGTCCATCCATATCTAAGGTGTAAATTCTAAAAATAACCATATATACAATATTTTAACTAGCTAAAATTTGTTCAACTTGGTAATCTAGTGAAAAGTTAAATATGTTATTAATTAGATACATTATCCATATATGATACATTCACCAAGTATTTGTGTAGACATTCATGTATTTAGTTTTTCAAGGTAGGGGTAAAATAATGTTAGTTCATGCATGTATAAAGTTAATGGTTAGTTATATTTACAAGTAATTTTAGTATACATTCATCTTTTTAAACATATATGATATATTTTAAGTTAAATGGTAAAATTTGGTCCCTATAATTTGAAAAGTTAAAGTTTAGTCTTTATAGTTTGATATAACCTCATAAATAGTCTCAATGGTTTAAAAAATTTTCGTAAACAATTTATACCATAGGGACTATTTCTAAGAATTTTATCAAACCATAGATACTAAATTCAATTTATAACTTATAAAGTTTAAATTCTAACTTCGTTTAAGAGATTAGGTTTACAGTTTAACCGATCTTTTATTGGGCACATTGTGCATGGAAAATTAAAATAATGAGATGGACCAAGTTTGTGTTTCAATACTCATTTATTATCGTAATTAGATTTTGTGAAACTAAATTGTATATTAGGTAAGAAAACTAATTAAACGTAAAAATTGTAGATTTTCATTTATTTACAAAAATTTGTAAGATTCAAGTAGGTTTCAATGGTTGTTTAAAAAAATTATCATGTATGATTTTGAATAAATTAGAAATATTTTATATATAAAAAAAAGGTCATTCCTGATGCCAAATTTTTAAGTGTCGGGAAAAACAACAAAAGGTGTAGACAATTTTGAAACATTTCTTGAGGCCAAACCAGATTAGTGTCGAGAAAGGTGACTTCTCTCAACGCTAATTTTTCGAATTTGGCATCGGGAAAGCTTTCCCCCCCACATATCCAACCTTTTGTTGATGTCAAAGAAGTGGCGTTGGCATAGGGTAGTTCTCCTGACGCCAATGATAACCAATTTTCAGTATCGGGGAAGTTGACTTCTGCATCTTGGCATTGGTGTATATCCTATCAATTCCAGTCGTCGCGAGATAAATGTTTCTGACATATAAACTTTTTTGCGTCAAGATAGAATTTTGCCGACGAGACTTTTCTGACGACCTTGCCAACGGTCAAAAAAGCATCAGAAAAACCTTTCTTGATGCTGTTTTGACTTCTTCCAACAATTTTTCCTGTGGAGAAAAATTTAATTTCTCGTAGTGTTAAATTTGATACCTTTTTCATTTTTTTCCTGTGAATATCTACTGTACTCTTCCACATTTAGGCTATATTATATATGTAGGGTTTGAATTTCATCACCCCATTTGTAACTTTGCTATAAAAAGTTAATAAAATATTATGTTTTAGAAAAAAAAAAAACTAAAGAGTTGAGATTAGAGGTTGGGATGGCCTCCATCTTTGTACAATTTCAAGATCTTCTGGCCTACATAAATGGCACTTTGATGAAATGACTGATAGGCCCACTTTGTGTGGTGCCTTAAAAGAACATAATATTTCAAAGAACTCAAAGCAAATGCCTATCAATTTTATTTTGTTGATTATGCAATACTTTTAGACTCATGTGCAGCTAAATTCATCAAATCAATATTCCTTAAAAGTAGAGTTCTCAAGATATATATTGATAATAATATTATGGCATCTGTTCTTGGATGATAGGGAAGTTGAATGGTGTGTTCAATAGCCTATAAGTTTGTATAATTTTATGTAGGATGTGTATTTCTAGGTTAAATTATCTAATATATATCCTGAAAGTTTTTCTTTACCATATATGCATATAAAATTACTGTAATCCTAATAAATTTTATTGATGAATCAATTGTAATGATTTTGAATTACAAATATGATTGGATTGATTTTCATCACGTTTATTTAGAATTATGAATTTTGTCACATTTGCTATTACCGTTACCGTTAATTTTACTTCCAATTGCCAAACAATAATAGTAATAGTAACAATAAATGTGTTAAAATTTATAATTTTTCTTTTGGAACAATAACGATCACAATAAACATAACCATAACGGTAATGATACAACGTAATTTCTAAACACACTTGGATTGAGCATCCCCCACTCATCAATCATTTGCGTTTATTTTATTATAGATTTGGAAGTGGGCCCATGTGTTAGTATGGGTAAAGAATACAAGTGAACAACACTAAAAGTGATCAAATAGGACCCACTTTTTACATTACCATTGGTTTATTACATTTTCACCGGAGTAAACGTGGCCTTAATACAATAACGATAATATTTTACATCACAATAATATCATTGAAAGTTAATTCTAGGTTACATCAACGATGGTGTCGTGTCAATAAAGATATAATCTTCGGATTGGTCGGTTTGGTTATATTAGTTTAAATTGGGAGCTAGAGGCATGTTACGTTCTGCCGAGAAGAAAAACTTTAAGCTAACTAAATATAGGTACGAGAACAATAGTATGTTTTACCTTAGACTAAGCTAAATCGTGGCTAAATCTTATGAACTTTCATGCAAAAAGCATCTTTTCTAAATTAAAGAAATTCCAAATCAAGACTTAAATTATGTTAATTAAAAATTTAAAACAAAAGAATAATAATAAACATTCAAGCGACCTTTTTTTATTTTTTTATTTTATTTTCCACCTTACTATTTGTACTATGAGGGTGAAATAAAATATTGAAAAAAAAAATGTAAAATCAATTACTACCATTAATAAGTACGTTACCAAAAATTTTGATCTATCCTTAATTATATTTATCAGTGTTATCACATAAAATAAAAATATATACTAATCATCATTAAAAGAAACTAAATATACAAATGCTCAACAAAATGCCCAAAGCCAACGAGAATTCTAATGGCAAACGTGAGAATTAAATGGTCCAATATGAGTGATAACTATAAATGAATTGAATCTTTAGTGGAAACGAGTGATTGTCTTGTGCTAATAATTTTTCTTTTGAAAAATATTAAAAAACATAGAATAAAAAAATAATAAACAAGATAAACATCTACATAATTTTACAACATGCTTTGATAGAAAGAGAGAAGAAATTCAACCTTTGAAGACTTTCTTCCTCTTGAACAAAAAAAATATGACTCGTCGAAACTCACGAATACCCAATACCTTCTTCAAACTCAATGTACAAAGAATGCTCTTGGGACACCACCAAGACGATCTTCCTTACTATTCTCTAGGAAAGACGAATCAAGGAGTAATGGGCTCTTCTAAATTTTTGGTGAGGAAATTAAATTGAGAGAATTTCCCAGAGTAAACGTCTGTGTATCTATTTTAGAACTCAATTAAAACTTCTAGTATATCCATCACTGAGAGAGAAGGTGGAGTAGGAGTTTATTTCTAACTCCCCACCAACAGATATGTTATTCTTTTAATTAAATTAAATTAAATTAATTTAATTTAAAATATATATTAAATTATATTTAATATATAATTAAATAAAGAAATTAAATATCATATATTTAATTTGATTTTTTTTTAGCAAAATATATTTAATTTGATTTGAATCATATTGAAATAATGTTTTATCACATAACCTATAGTTTTAATGTGAATCATATTCATATTAAATTTAACCAATAGTTATTATATGAATCTCATTCATATAATTAATATTTAAATCTCATTTAAATATTTATCTCTCTCATAATATAAAGTATACATTGTGAATTTTATTAAAAAATAATTTTATATTATAATGTATCTATATACATTATATCATATACAATTAATTCATTTATTAATTTGAACACTTCAAATTAATCCAAAAATAATTGATTCTTATTAAACCCTTCATGAGCTAGCAAATGAACTTTGTGGACCTATAGATTAAAAGCTCCAAGGATATGAGATTAAGTAATTAAACTCTTTAATTAAATTAATCAATATTCATTAACTATAAGTCACTCCACTAAAGTCCTCCAGCTTCACTCTTCGCACTATAGATATAATTATGTATCCGCGGACATAATCAATCTACTGTAAGTCGAGCCTTCACAAATGCCCGTAACTACAGCTGAGTTAAATTATCATTTTACCCATGTAGCTACATCTAACTCCTTGATAGCACCATAAATGTGTTATCCTTCTCTACTTAATTTGAGATTGCTCCTTGATTTCATTTGTGTGTTTATCTGTTTTACAGATATCGAGCACTTCTGAGGTAGAATTGGACATTAGAGTCGAAATGGAGCCTAATCAGACCATACGAAGCTAAATTGCATCAACCGGGAGAGAAAGAGGTAAAATGATAGTTTTGCCCCTGAAGCTACAGCACATCAATGTTGCCAAGTCGCCACTACTGCGCTTTTTCCCGATAAGGCGAACATTTGCGCAAAACACATGGCAGCGTAGCGACGCTTCGAAGACGAGACGCGGAAGAATTTGCGACAGCACCGTGACATTGTCCTAAGCCCTATAGCGCTCCGACTATTTTATAAAAGCCAAGTTTCGATTTTTAGGTTGAAAAAATCAACCACGAACCGATTTCTTTTGGTTTTCCTCTCCCTTTTCCTCTGTTCTTGAGTTTCTTTTGGATGAAAGACAAACTTTTGATATCAATAATGTCACTTATGGGCTAAGGTAACGTGTTCTAGCTTAGGTTTCTAGGATTTTCCCTACTACTTCTTGTAATTGTAAGATTCCGAACCGAAGTTTGATGTATTTGATGATTCAATTGAGAGCTTTATTGTTTTAAGATCATTGTGTTGGATGCTTGAAAATATAATGATCATTGCTTTACGATTAATATTCAATTCCCTATATTTAATTGCATGTTGATTGTAGAAAGCAATAGGTTATGTTAGCTTGTGATTCAAATTAGATGAGTATTGATCTAACCAATCTATAATTGAACCAAATGGATATTTAATTAGGCACTTGAAAATTAAACATTCACCCTAACGTTCCCTAGATCTTAATGCAATTAGGCCAATTTGAACACGCATGCTTCCATATTTTCAAATGGGACTAGTTAGCTACTTAGGACGAATCAATTAGTTTTTCTAATTAATTCGGTTAGGTGTAGGCAATCATTAAATTTCGGTAATGAAGAATCGATGACCAATTACATTAAATAGGAAAATCCGTTATAACCCAAGCTAGATTCTTCTCATACCAATTCTATATTTTTTGTGCTTATCGTGTTCTTTTTGTTTTTTATATTTAATTTTTTGTTGCAATAAAACCCAAAACATCACTTGGTTACTCCTGGACTGTTAACTGTTTTATTGAGAAATTATAAGTGCTCCCTGTGTTCGATCTGGGCTTGCCACTACTACTGTAGTTTTGGTAGGTATGGTAAAATTATTTGGAGCGGGATTGGGCAATGAGTCTGCAACTTCCACTCCTTAAATATCACTAAGGATCCCTCTAATGAACAAATTAAACAGTTTATAGTCCAACTATAAACTAACCCCTCCCGGGCTAGTGAGAGGGTGAGACCTCATTGTTCAAGACTCGAAATCAACCCTTAAGGGAGCAATTTATCTACTTACTCAAAAGATGGGAAAGAGTGAATTTCATCTTGTGAAGATATGTTCCTATCTCTCTACTCAGACAAGTCCCCAAAATGGTAGGCCTATTAATTCAGCATTCTGGCCACTCTCACCCATACAAATCAAAGGATTGTCCTCATAGACAAGAGTTCATAACCCACTCAGGATTAAAGTCGAGTCACCTATGGTCATCCTATGAAATGTTAATTTCTTTAATTAATGGTGTTATAAAGACAAATTAAACATTTTGCGTTCCCATCTTATACAAACTCTTTGCATAGGATACCCCCACTTGCATGCTTCTACATGAACAATTAGGATCAAATCGTTTGTAACACTTTGAAACTCTTGTAACAATTACAAAGTGGGCCTCAAACGTAGTGTTACTAGGATAAGACACTCAACCTTATCCCTATACTACAAATATTTTTTGGTATTACTTAAACATGATTCAACCTTATATGTCAACCACATACATGTTTAAGTTTACATAAAATAACCTTGGAACTTAGTTTATTCGATTTGAGTTAATGCAAACAAAATTGAATAAAATAACTCTTTATTTTATTGGATAAATAATTTGTATTTACGAATATTACAAAGTACAAAAATCCTAAGATTTAGGACACTAGTCCCAACAATCTCCCACTTATCCTAAAGCTAATGTGGTGTACAATACAAGTAAAGTACACAAATATAATAGGGCATAACTCATATACCCAGTAACAAATTAGTATCTTTATTTACTAAACTATATGTTGGAATTGACACATAAATTCTAATCAAACTTATGAAGTTGCATAGAATTCATGCTTTCAACTAATCCAATATCTTATGGCATGTTTGGAAGTAATTTTGAAATGGTTAAAATCACTTTTGTCATTTATAAAATCACTCGAATAATGCTTTTAATTATTGAAAATCAATTTTCATATTATGAAAAAAGCGTTTAAGAGTGTAACAGTAAATATTAAATTGATTTTGCACTAAATGCATGTTTGAGATTGATTTTGAAATTGTTAAAATCACTTTTATCATGTTTCAAAATTTTGAAATATGCCTTTAATCACTAAAAATTAATTTAATATTTCATTTTCTATATTTCTAAATGTAATTTTCATATCATCAAAATTGATTTTGAATGATTAAAAATATATTTCATAATGATTTTGAAAATAACAAAAGTGATTTTAACAATTTCAGAATCACTCTCAAACATGTTTTAAAGATGTTTTTCAAATTGATTTGAAACATGACAAAAGTAATTTTAACATTTTAAAAATTATTCTTCAATATATATGAAGTGAATTTGAAAAATTAGAAAAGTAAACAGTAGATCAATTGAGAGAAATTAAAAACCAAAACTATAATGATAAAAAATTGAATATGAAATTACACCTAGAGAATTTTTTTCTCTTTTTTTTAGGGCAATATAAGTGGGCCTTGATACAGAAAAGATTAGTGACACCGACAATGAAGATATTAAATTTTGGAGAATTTGAAAGTGAGATTTTTTTTTCATAGGGAAGTTTAAATTTATCGAAGTTGTAGGGGTTTGATAACGATTTTGTTATTAGTTTTAAATGTCGTTTGTTTTCTCTTAGTGTCTTATTGTGATTTTCATCTCAAAATATTTGAATTTTTAACAAAATTTTAAAATAAAAACAAATTTTCTTTTATAGTTTTCAAATATTACTTAAATTTTAAAAACACTCTTAGGAAATATATAAAATAGTAAATAAATTCATAGAGAACAATATTAATAATTTTAATTTCTAAAACTAAATAGTTATCAAATGGGATCATAAATTCTCTCTTTAGGGATATATTTTCGGACTTTTTAATATAATAAAAATGAGATCATCAATATTGATAGATTTTTAGATTTTTGGTTCATATTCTAATACCAATACAAGGTTAATAATAACTATATATTTGTTAATCTGAGTATAATTCAACTCATCACGACATATTCTTAGCTAAAAGATTAGATATTTGAATTTCCTCACATGTTGTTGAGTTGAACAAAAATATATATGAGATTATTTTTGTAATTATTTTTCTAAAAAAAATTATAAAACAATTTTGTATTGTTGTTATAAAAAGAGGGTTAAAGTACAAAGTGTCTATGCTATTTTAAAAATTTCAATTTAATCTTTATGTTTTGGTTGAATTTCACTATCCATATTTCAAATCATCTTTTATCTACCGACTATAATTTTATTTAAGACAAGTCAAACAAATCAACTCGTTACTAAAAGAAAAAGTATCAATCTAATAACAATAGGAATAATTGGTGAAGTTCATCATTTTAATTTTTTTTAAACTACGAGAACTAAAGTAATAATAAATTCAAAGTATAAAGACTAAATTAACTGTTTTTAAAATTATAGGGTATGAAATGAAAATTAAGTGAAAATTAAAAATAAAACGAGTAGATATATCCAAATAAAAGATGAAAGAGATGGATCAAAGAAAGGTGGGGGAGGAGCTATTGAGTTAATTGGGCCAAGGTCTACAAGTCCAAACACTGATACACACACGTGTGGGAGGAGGGCCCACAGGTCAAAGCCCATGATGTTTCTTGTCACACGTGTGTCCTCAAGAATTGATGGATTCCTTCAATTTCTTGCATTAATTACCCTTTTAAATAATTAAATATTCTTGCTTTTTAAAAATTGAATTTTTGTGGAGCCTACCAAAGAGAAACTGGCCCACGACACCTAAAAAAATCTAGAAAAACTTTTATTCCTATCAGAATATTTCTTATCTGTCATTAAATATATTATTCTTAAATATTACTATCACAATAAGCAATATATAAATAGTATGTACAATTCTCTATACTATGGTAGGAAAATTTTAGCACTACGGGAGTATAGAAATTTTTCCCAAAAAATTTGTTGACCGTCAATTGCTTTGGAACCATTTTTCATAGCAATAGTCACTTTCAAACTTTTTCTAATAAATTTCAAATTTTAACTTAACATCCTATTTAGTTTCTACAGTTTTAAAACAAATATTTTAGCCTACAACATCTAAAAACTAGTTTCAAATCATCTTAGTTAATCTGTAAGAGAATGTTAGACCATGCAACTCATTGCAAGGGATATGGTGTATCCTAGCTTCTTCGCACAAGTTCTTCTTGTAATTTGGAACTTTTTGTTAGGACAGTGAACATCCACCTATCTTCACAATGATAGTTTAGTTTGGATATAAATTCTCATGGTTTTACTTTTGGTTTTACCTAAAAGGTTTCATCTCAATAGAAACAATTGCTTGCACTTATATATATGCTATAGACTGCTTCCTTATCTAATTAATGTCGACTTTGTTTGCACTCTTAACAGATCTCACATCAAGAAACTTATTGCGTCTTCTTTCTAAAACATTACTAACATCTAAATTTTCAATTTTCTTTTTAATAATTAAAGCTTTCAAGAGCTTAAAAATGGATCTAAGGGCCTATTTTGATTGATTAGAGAAAAAAAATCATTATTATTTGAACTATTTTGATAAGAATTGTTTAAAATACACTTTGAAAATATTTAAAAATCTATTTTGAATGGTTGTCAAACACTTCAATTTTGTCTAAAATGACTTATTTTTAAAATTAAATACTTGAATAGTTAAACCAAACCCACCTTAAATGATTTTTAACGATCTATTTGTTTAACATAAAATATAATATAAATTTATTGACACATAATTTTCTTATCAGATTAATAATATATGTTTTGGTATGGAATTAAAATTTAATATTAATGCATGAACCAAGACTTGCTTATCATGGTGAAATAAACTCTTTAGACAACGCTATAAATGAAAGACATGTCTAATTCGAAGATTCCCCAACGACTTGAAACAATGGCACACAACCCAAGTTCTCACCTGCGATTACAATATTTTATTATCGTCAGTATATCTGTCGACATATCTATAAATTGAAGAAATTTGACATTGATATTGAGGATTAATTGGTATCTTTTAATGTTTAGTATTAATATTCAATAATATATATATGTGCACATCAGTTATTAGATTATAACATTTTTTAATACAAGAAAAATAGGGGATTTGAACTACGATTTTTTTGGTCGCTAACACTTACTATATGTAAATAAAGCTATGTTCATTTTAGCACAAGATCTATAATTTGTTTGGAAAAGATATCAATATCAAAGCCAACGGGCAGTCTCAAGCCCAATGGGAACTGAGGGACGATACAGGGGAACGCACTTCCCAAGAGAGAAAAGTTAGAGTCTCGAGTTTTGAGCCGATCACTAGTCAAACCGGTAAATATATACCAATAAAAAAAATAATTGATTTGCACTCGTTTAGGTACTTTGCAACATTGAGCGTCATAAACCACTTGACATCATAAGAGTTATGTTACATATTATTTACATGCAACTGCCAGAGGAGGGGCATTATAAATACCTTTATTTGACTACCCCAAAGGGAAAGAGTAACTAATCTCTAAATGAGAGTTTTAACCTTATTTCTTGTGTGCTTAGTTTGATCACTATACACTCTCCATACTAACTTAGGCGTTAGAGTGTGATAGGCTCGACACCATACTGGTGTGAGAATCTCTTAAACATATTAGCTTGAAAAGTGCGAGACTAGACCAAGAGAAGTGGAATAGAGGTCAAATCTACAAGAAATTCGCTACACAACAACAAACACGTGCGAAATTCAACCGCGAAAGATGAGAGAATTAAATATATCACATCTTCATTAACTTTATCCAACACGTCGTTCATTCATCTATGGGAAAGAAATTTGAATATGGAAATGTCACTTTGTTGGTTGAAATATGTGAGCTTTTCTTTCCAACTAAACAAATAATTAGCCCAAGATTCAATGCATGCAACACATTAAATAAAGCAGTTTTCTTAAGAATTATTGACCATTTGATTCTTCATTCTACCAAACTCCAATTAATCCTTTTTAGTTATTTAAACTTCTAGGTATTATTAATATCTCAACACTATCTATTTTTAAATAAGAAAAATTGTTATAAATAAAAAATATCAAACTATTTACAAATATAATAAAATTTTATTTTTTATATGCGATAGACCGCGATAGACTCAGTATCTATTTGGTAAAGTGATACATGTCTATCTAGGTCTATCGTAGTCTATCACAAATAAAAAATAAAATTTTGCTATATATTTGTAATTATTTTATATTTTTTAAAACATTCCTTTAAAGGATGATTATATATATATATATATATATTTTTTTTTTTTTTTCTTGAAATAGCTTCAATCTATTATTTAACATTTCAAATGGCAAAATATGCGATATTGCAATTTAATTTAATTTTCTTTTTGAATTTTTTATTCTTTGGAGGCGGAAGATTTGATCTAATCTCGAAAATGGTTGCACTAGAAAAAGAAATAAAATAAGAATTTTAGAATCCACATTAAAGGTTTATGTAGGGAGAATTGGAAAAGACAGAGCGAAGAAGAGGGATTTTAAAGCGAGTGGACCAAACATTGTGTTTGGATGAGTTGGGATTTGGAAGAGGAGAGCAATAATGGATTTGTTAAGCAATTAATTATGAAGGAGAGAAGAAGCTTTTTTGGAGTGTGACATTTCTTGAATATCTCCAATTCTCTCTTAATTCTTATCCTCTCTTCAACACCTGTCTTTGTTTGGTGCATTATATCCTTTGCTCGTGGACTTGTTTCCCTTTCACATCAAAAAAATCACTAACCTAATCTCTTTAGCCTTTGTCCCACATCTTTTGTCTATATGATGTGCCATATGTTTTCAGAAGTGCTTTAATTTTGATTTAACGCCAAAGTACTTGTGAAATGATTAATGTTTACTCCATGCATACTTCAACATGGTTGAGAGAATTGGGAATAAGAATTATGATTAAGTGAAGAAGTATCAAAATTAAAAATAAAAAAAAAAAAATAAGTGTAGAGAGAAAGGTTTGAAAGGAAAAAGTAATATAAAGAAACCTTGATGGCAATATAAGCTAGCATATTAAAAGAGAGAGAGGCTTGTTAATAATCTAATGAAGAAACTGTATAAGTACTGTCTACTTTTTCTTTCGAGTTTATCGGTGGAGATTCCATTAATTTTGGTCGAGGATACACATTTCAAATGTCGTTGAGCAGAGTTAAGCTCACTTTCACAATGCTTAACTTTTTTTTTACATCACCTCAATTCAATCAAAATTGTAATGAACATGTTACATCAATATTTTTGTAAAATAGTAAGAGATGTAAGTGGATAAGGGTGAATCCATCGAGGGGACACATACCTGACATTTTATATATATATATATATATATATATAAATTAGTCACTAAATATTTTGCATTTTGTTTTAATTTTTTATTTTTAAAAAATAATATAATATTTTAATTTTTAATACACATTAAAACAAGTTTGAAAAAGTTATTTCAATTTTAATTTTCTCTCATATCTATACACATATACAAATATAATTTTTTTTTTTATCTTTATAAAATTATTGTACGAAAATTGATGGAAATATTTTTTGTTATATATTTACGTGAATAATTCTATAAAATATTTATAATAATTTTTTTAATTATTATTACTTTATCGAGATATCTATTAATGCATTTAAAATTACATTTATATGAAAGTTAAATTAAAAGTTTAGTTCCTTATGTTTTTAAAAATTTTTATTAATATTCCTAAACTTTTAATTTAGATTCTAGTCCCTAAAAATGTCTAGTAAATATATAAACTTCAATTTTATATCTAATAGATCTTTAAAATATTTAGAAATTAATTATTTTATATGAAAAAAATAAAGTTTGTGTTAATTGAACTTTAAGGGACTGTTTGGGACACCAACTAGAAGGTCGGTGGATAACTCACTCCATGTTTGGGGCACCAAATATAATAGTTGGTGAATATAACTATTTATAACCTACAATTTAGAATAGTAAATACTATTTCAAAACCCTCTTTACCTTCCATATTTACTATTTTTCATTCACCCTCTCTTTTCTTCTTTGCTACCTTAATTACTATTTTCTACCCAAACAAAAATAGTTTACACCTCAACCCAGAATATTAAAATAGCTATAATAATCAACTAAGTGCCCAAACACCCCTGAAGTTTTAAATTTTGTAATTAATAGATAAATTGAATTTTAAAAAAATGTCATTCGTATGTGATAAGCTTAATTTTTAACATTTTCAAAGATGTAAAAGACTTATTGAAAACATAATTGATATTTTAGAAATTTATTAAAAAAAAATAGAGAATTCATATACCTATTAAATATTTTTGAAAGTTTAGAAACTATATATAAACACAAACACTGATAATCGTTAGGAAAGGGCTGTGCGGACACCAAAATAGACTAGAGTTCGAAGATTTCATTCTTACGAAGCCAAATGAATTGGTGTTTGTTGGACCTTCTCCTGATGTCAAATCCTCAACATCAAGAGAGGGTGGATCTCCTGACGCACAATACTATAGAAGAAAACAACAAAACCCAAAATTAATCTACCGACTAGCTTTCATTTTTATAACTTTGAAAAACAAACCTAGCTAGCCAATGTGTGTAGGTATTATATGGTTCAATCTGACTTTGGTTTATCGATAGTTTCTGTATTTCAAACATTAAATAAGATACGACATTTAAATTTTAAAATTTTAAAGGTTGAATTGATATTCTTGTATAAAATATAATGCCAAAATTACCTAGTAAATGCGTATATGTATATATATATTTTTTTTTTGTAAACGTAAGCAACATAGACAACCTTCTAATCATTGATCTGGAAGGCACAAAAACTAAGGTAAGATTTTGATGGAAAAATCAAAATCAAGTTATTTCTAATTGATTTATTAACCTAGTACAACTCATCCTCACCCCACACGATTTGATGTTGAATTTAGTTTCATGTAATGAAAACAAAGACAACGTAGAGACTGCTTTTTGGTGGCACCTAAAGTCGTCTATGAGCCAACCGTCAGAAGTTTGGATTTATGCATGTTTGAGATGTCATACAAACCCTAAATATATGGTTGTATATATATGGTGGTTACTCGATGACACTCTATCGTGTAAATGATGACAACTTGTCATTTTTATTACAAACAAATTTAATGTCATTAAGACAATATTCTTGATCAAAAGGTTAGAGATTTAATTTTCCATTTAAACTCTCTATTACATATCTCATGTTGTGGTTCATTGTAATGTAAAGACATTTAATTAAAAAGTCTACTCTAATAATTATTGCATCTTTGACATATTATTTCTTTTTTTTTTTTTTTCTTTTGAAATGGAACTTTAACGTGTTCATGAATGATAAAATAAGAAGGGTAATATAGAAAGTTTGTAAACAAATGCTAAACATGCTTTTTAAATGAAATTTCACTCTAAAAAGTGACTAACATACTTTATGAAATCTATAATTTGAGCCCATAATGTACTTTGATTTTAAGAGAAATAAACGAGATAATATAATAGAGAAAGATGAGAGAAAATAAAATGTCACTTTTAAACAATGAAAAATCGTTATTGTGCCCATTTGATTCTAGTATTTTATTATGTTAATCCCTATATTTTTAAATGCGAGTTTTATTAAAATTTATTATATTTGACTTGTTGACCTTGAATTCTCCTCTATATTCATTGGCTATTTATATATATTGCCAAATCATTCAATAATAAGTAAGGCAAGTTTAATTTACTATCAGATTTAATAAGTTTTAAAGAAAAATTTCATGAATGATCTAAAATGATACTAATGAAACATAAAATATTTAGTTTAGATTGAAAGTAACTAATGCAACCCTAAAATTAAAGGTATAAATTGATTTTTTTCCTTTTTTTCCATCTTTAATTTTTCACACTATTTCGTATTCAGTGACACGCTTCGCCTAGATTTTCGTTATTCATACGCATTAAGATAGTGCCTCTCTTTTAATACTCCATTTCTTGGGTGGAATTTCTTTTTTTAAATTATTATTATTATTATTATTATTTTGAGACAAAAAAAAATACTGAACTCCAACGTAGTCATACGTATTGGATAAATATAAAATTTAATCTCAAAATCAATTGACTATTAAGGTGGGATACTTATATATCCTTTTAAAAATTCTTAGGATCTTTCTATTTTTTTAATGTGGGATGGTTATAACTTTTTCTTTAGGTTTGCTATTCTTAGGTTGAATCTCCACCTCTTATGAACATTAAAAATTTTCATAATTTAAGTTCCCTTTGGTAACCATTTGGTTTTTTATTTTTGTTCACGGCAACAAAACCGTTTTTTAAAATTAAGTCTATAGAGACTATTTCCACTTCCAAATTTCTTCATTTGTTATCTACTTTTTACTAATTGTTTAAAAAACCAAGCCAAATTTTGAAAATTAAAAAAAAGTAACTTTTAAACCTTTGATTTTGTTTTGGAATTTCGTTAAGAATTCAACCATTATACTTAAAAAAGATTAAAATCATTATAAGAAATGGGGTGGAAATAGGATTAATTTTCAAAAGCCAAAATTTAATTTTCAAATTTTTTTTCATGTGTGGTAATTAATATTAACAAGGGTAAATGTAATCAAGTAATTGGATAAGAAGTATGATGATGACTGGATTTTTTAAATAACGTATAGAATTTTGAACTTATGCTTACAAAACTTAATTGCCACATATTAATTAATATAAAAAAGTTGTTACTATTATTATTTGATTCCTAGTATTGTTGGTAGTTTTGATATTTGGTATGTTATGTTTTGGAGGTATGTGCAACCATTGCTAGTGGTTAATCAGTGATAATAATAAATGGTAAATGCCACACTTAGTTATAAAACTGAATGTTGCAAATACTAATATACAAATATGTATATCCACTTTTTCTCTCCATTAATTCACTGCTCTTTGCCAAATATAAATATTAGTTGCCAAACTCAGATCATATATTTGTTTACATCATGTTATAGACATGCAACCAAATTAAATTAAAATATTAACCATATTTGAGTGCATTTTAGACTATACTTGTATTTTTGTAGTCCCACTGCAAATCATATCATACAAATGGAAAACAAAAATTAAAAACTATTTAAGAAACAAAGAAAAAGAGAGTTTATTACGTGGCAGACTTTGATTAGAGAGATGGGCTGCCAAAGGGAGAACCAAATGGAAAATACTTCTACATAGTAACATTTTTAAGTTTCATTATGAAATTTATTAGCCACAAAATTTGATTTAATTTTTTTTTAAACATATTATGAATTTATTAGAAATAAAATTGAAATTTCAAGGTCATGTTTGATATTTTTTATAATTTAATTAGGACCAATTTAAATACAAAATTAAAAGGTTTTAGACTTTGTTTTATATACAATTTTTTTAAAGGACCAATTAAACACAACATGGATGTTGAGAAACTAAGCTTGTAATTTAACTATCACATAATTTAGTTTAGGATTGTGCTACAACTTTTAAAATAATTGTTTGCAGCTATATTTTTAGAAAAACCATGTTGTGATATGAAGTAAATTAGGATTCATTAGATAACATTTTTTTTTTTTTTTTGGTTTCTAAAGAACTAAAAAATGAAAAACATTGTACAGACGTGTTTGATAAATTGAAATAAAGTTAGTACATATAGTATAATAAAATATAGAACATAGATTAAAATTAATAAAATAAAACAATTATAAAGAGTTAGTAGTATTTGATATGTGATGTAATATCTCAATCCAAAAAATTCACATTAAATGATGGCAGCCTACACAAGTTAGTCTAAATTAGACTAATTCGTAAATTGATTGAAAAATTTTGTAAATTAAATTCATTTGCATAAAGTGTATATATACACACACTTGTGGACTTGGTAAATGAAATGTTTTGATGTATGTGTTTTTCATTAGCCAATTATGTGCACGAATAAAATCTAAAAAAGAAAAAAGAAAATAATTAATGGTAAATGGGAACTATATCTTATTAATAAAATAAAATAAATGAAAATCTTACCAAAATTAAGGGAAAATAAGAAAAAAACCAAAAAGAAAAAAAAGTAAGAAAAGAAAAGGATGGTAGTATATTAAAAGAAAAAATAATTAAAAAAATAAGGAAATTAGAGGAAGAAAGATGAAAGATAGGAGATGGGGGAGGGAAAAAAAAAACCTAGATGTGTGTGAAAAGTGGATTAGAGAGAAACATAACTTTGCTTAAAATTTAGAAATAAAAATGGTTATTAAACCACATTTTTCTTAAAAAATGAGAAACTAGAAAATAGAAAATAAAAATAAAAATAAAATAAAATAAGAAGATTAACCAATGAGCTCTATTATCTAATAAATTTCAACTTTGAACCTAAAAAAGAAAATATTGTTGGGTATATGAGTAATAAAATTTTGTGATTCAAGTATAATGACTAAAATAGGCTATCAAATTTGAAATATTGTTTTGAAGTTGACTTGTAAGATCTCCTTGTGGGTTATGTACCACCGACCCAATCTTGGTCTTCTAAAAATAATCTTAATTTTTAAAAATTACATATACTTTGCTTTAAATGTATACTTTGTTACTCTACCTATTTGTTAAGTATGAAGAGAAATAGCTAGCGATGTTTTGTTTTGGAGGTTTGAGTTTGGTAGAATTTAGGGCCTTAAATTTTTAAACTTGAAAATTAGTTTGTTTAGTGGAAAATTATTTTAAATAATATAATTATTGAAAATATTTATAAATAATAGCGAAGTATCAAAATCTATCTATAATAGATCGCGATAGACTACTATTTCTATCTGTCATGAAATAGGTAGACACAGATAGTAGTCTATCTTAGATAGACAATAAAATTATTATGATTATTTAATCAATTTTGATAAAAATTAAATTTGAGGAACTAAATTTAAGATTTATTTAAAATATAGAGACTAAAATTGGACATTTGAAAGTATAAAACTAAAATTTACCAAAATCCAAAGTATTGGAACCAAAACATTATTTTAATTCTTTTTCCCTCTTCTTTCTCCCTTTTCTCTCTCTCCCTCGTCACATGTTGCTCGCCTATCTACTATCACTTGTTTGCCTGTTGCCTACCGTCACTCGTGCCTAGCCCTTCTACCTCGATCTTTAAACAAGGAGGCTGATCTCTCCTTCATTTCCAATCGAGGGAGGAGCGAGTGAAAATATTTTAAAAATTAATGATATTTTAAAAAAAAATTCCACACATAAACATTTTATATATATATATATATATAAAAGATAAAGATATAAAATTTAGAAAAATTATTTTAAATGGTTGAAAATATTTACAAATAATCTATTGTAAATAGACCTTAAAAATTTGCTATAATTATAAATATTTTGATTCAATTTTCTATATTTAAAAACAATCTTAAAATTTAATTATATGAGTATATATATATATATAATAAATGGTAATTTATTGAAGGATAAAATTGCAAATTTGTTTGGGAAAGTCATTTATTTTTCTACGAATATCTACTTTTACATAAACAAACGGTGATTTCAAACAAACTCTTATTGACTACTAATCAGCTTTATGAACTAATATAAAAAAGGGTTAAAAATCTTAATAATCACTTTGATTAGTATACTCAATTGATGTGAATAATTAATATGAATTAATGGAAGAAGAAAAAAAAGAACAAACAATATACATAAATGGAGAGAAAATTAAAGTTGGTGTGTATAATATTGTCAATAATTGTATATGGGGAATGGATAACCCCTCTATACAGTTTGGATCTAAATTATTTCTTTTACAAACAATAATCAAATAAAAATCTAGAAAACAATTTTTCTGTTTTTTACATTCTTCTTTTGGATCTTTCTTTTTTTTTTTCTCTCTTTTTTTTCTTTTTTGTCCTGTTAGCCCTTCAGCTGCAGTCAGAAGCTTGCTTCAATGGCTGTTCTCTATTTATGTCTTGTTCAATTTGATGATCTTTTTTTTTTTTTTTTTTTTAAATTTATAAACATCCCAACCCTCTTGCTTCTGATCCTTTCATGATCCTCAACCTTTTGCAAGAAGAGATGAACATTCTGCACATTTTGAAATTTGAAATTTCAGATCAGAAATAATGTCCCTTTTTAAGCAATTAATAATCTTGGAAAAGATTAGAAATATATCAATACTTACTCCCATGGAACATCGCCGACGAGCATCCAATCGCCATCTTTGTCTTCGTAAGTTGGAACGTACTCAGATCCATTGAAACCTTCTTTCTCCGAGTAACCACCTGGAGAGAGAGCGAATGTCATTGGTTAATTACATTACGACTTAACTTAAAAGCTTAATTTTTTTTTTTTTTTTTTTTTTTAACTTTTTTCTTACCTAGATTGAATTTGAACATGTTTTCCAAGGCCTTCACGAGCTCTGTGTAACTTTTGTAAATGGTTAAATCAATCTTCCTTAAGTATGGAGCTCCGTCCATGCTCACTTTCACGTATACTCCGGCGCCGCAACTTTCCGCCTTGCTCTTCTTTCCGGCCAGACAATTCTTCCGATATGATCGAACCGGCGGCCATCCAACTACTTGTGCCCTACAATATTAAAAGTTACTTGACATCATTACTTTCAGATCTAAGGCTAGATTTAATTCCACATATTTTGTATTCATTTATTTTATTTTATTTTTTAAGTTCCAACACACTGAGTTGATAGATCCGAATATTAGATCTCTGTATATGTCTAGATTATCACACAATATTTATAAGCTCATATAGTTGATTGGTCATTTTGAGATGAATTCTCCTATTTGTCTAACATTATATCAGATAATTCGTAAAGTACAAATCACTATTCAATCTGCCATTCTTGAAGATTATGTTGAAGATTTCATATCTGGTTGTCAATTAATTTTGAAATAAATTCTCATATTTATATGATAAAATATGCTCGAGTTAGCCTGACAAACCTATCAACATTTTTTCTCTTAATATATTTAATGAAATAATGTTTATGCAAAAGTTATCTTTTAAAGAACTTGTCTCACTAAGTTGACCCTAGATCTTAAAGAAACTCTAAGTCAAACAATGAATTTTAATTTTCTTTTCTCTTACTTGGAGGGAGGAGGTTGGGAGGCTTGATCTAGGCGATTCCCTGAGTCCGAAACGCTGCTGTTGCTTTCCTTATCGATCTCTGAAAAGGTTCTCTTGTTCGGTTGCGATCCGGTGCGGCGATCGGGCTCATCGGAGCCGGGGAGGCCGAGGCGGAGCTCGGTGGCTTGGAAGTTGAGATCTTGGTGGTCAGAAGAAACTGCCATTATGAAGATTTGAAGTAAAAATCGATGGAAGGTTTGAAGAATTTGAGAGAAATAATTATAATGTGGAAATGCTTTTTGTGTTTTGGGGGTTGGCGTGAAAGCTTGTAATGAAAAGAGAATGTATATAATGGGAAGAACCACATTTGTGAAACACACACGGTATGGTCTGCATGAACTCCACCATCAATTATTTGACACTTGTCACCTATTTTCATTTATTATTTTTTATCTGTGTATGTGGTATTTTAGTTTGAGCAATACTTAGGTAAGTATGTACAGTTTAAACTATATCTAAGTTACATGTTCTTTGTTCATCTACACACCTAATAAAATAGGTTTTTTTTTAAAAAAAAAATTATTACGTGACAATATTTAATTGGGTGCAATAGGGGCTGCACAATAAATGAGTGTAACCTTCCATTCTAATTTATATGAAATTAGTTCATATATATATATATATATATATCCTATCAAAGATAAGAAGTTTAAATTTTAATCTTACTTAAAAAATATAATTATTGCCAACTTGCCATTTTTCTTTTGATATAATATTTTAAATGTTAGAGACGTGATTCAAATTTATCTTAATTAGTTAAATTACACACAAATGGACAAGAAAATATTTAATAAGTTGAAATTCTAATTTATGCCAAATTTTGAAATTGGTATCTTCATAATCCTACTAATAACAATAATATGGAAGATTTGTGTATATTAAATGAATGGAGAGAGAATTATCTTACTCCATTTTCTAAATGGTCATTATAATTTCTAAAGTATAGAAAAAAAAAAACACGTAACTAGGATTTAATACAATACAAATACTATAATCATATTGTAATTAGCTTTTATTATAATATAACACTCTTTTTTTAAAAAAAATATACATTTATTGACATTAATTACAATTTAATAAAGAAAGAAATACAAAAAGGATGACACGTGGGCAGCGGACCAACTACATGGCGGTGGCACGTGGAATGGAGCATCCCGTGTGTGTAAAGCGACAGATATGAATGTTCCCCAAAAGAACGGCACGCTGGAGGATGTGGTCCGACGTGGAGGGGACAAGCCTTAGACAATTACAGCCAATTGTATTAAAAGACCTTGGACCAGAAACCAACGGCCCATATTGAGTTTTTGAGGACCCCAATCTTGAGCCGTTGGATGGAGTTAGGGCATTAGAAAACAGCCCATGTGACGTGAGGGCCCTACTTGGATTGATTGGGTAAAGTGGAACAATATGGGTCCTTCTCTTGTGGGACCCGCTTTTTTTTTTTCTTTTCTTTTTTTCTTTTCTTTTTTAACATTTATGAGATTGATTTGATTTGATTAGCATTTTGGTAGGGATACATGTGGGCTGTCAAAAGCTTAGGGTTTACTGTTTAATTTTGATTTTGATTGTCTTGAGAAATTTAGGAAGCTGTTTCGAAACTACACATTTAATATTTTTGTTCCCTTTTTAAAAAAAAAAAAAATTATAATATCTTTTTTCTCTTTTTTGACTAGTTGTAGTTAGTCAATGACCTCGGGTCCTTGCCCATTGTATTGATTGATGATGAGCTGTTGTGTTGAATAATATGATCGAAGCATATGAATGAAGATTTGAAAATATAACCTCAAAGAGTGACTATTTATGTGTTATCGTGTCTGCGACATTTTTTTTAAATGTTCTTGTGGAAAATAGTTACAAAAAGAAAGCATTTTTATTTAGCTAAACATTATTATGTACCTCTTTAAAATGTTAACTAAATGGTAACAACTTTTTATAAACTCGCCATATGTATTTTAAAATATCCTAAAGTAGTTTAACTCAATAATAATTGAATTGCATTTCTTACTATGATGTCAGAAGTTCAATATTTTTCATCCTTACAATTATTGTATTAAAAAAAGGTAAGTAAAACACATTTAGCTAACTTTGTTAGGGCTAGCCTATAAATTGTATTGTTATCTGACAACAATTTTGCTAAGTAATGTACTATTTTTCCAATCATGATTGTTAAAATGGGTATTTATATGTCTCTTCAAATTCTATGAATAAGGTTATATATATATGTACATCTTCAAATTTGTTTACAACTACAACTTTGCTAAGGCTTTAATCACTCCATCTTGATCAAATTTATGTTGAAGTTTTGTGTGGTTGGGTCTTTGTGAAATAAGATAATTAATAATGGGGTTTATAAGAGAAGGGTTTGCTCCATCTTGAGAAACAATTATTGTTTTAAACACACATGTGTGCATGGAAGACATCATCCATTTTGTATACATATTGATATAATATAAATGTTGATGATACAAATTTGTGAGAAGTGAGGAAGATTCTTCGTATATAAAAGTAAGAACAAAATCTCTATTTAATATGAGATAATGGGGATAAAAGTATTTAGAAAGATATTATAAGGTATTTTTAATAACTTGATCACAACTCTCCCAACCTTTTCCCCTCATTTACTAATTGAAATGAGAGTATAGAATAGGGAGATGGAGAGCAAACAGAGGAGAGATGAAATGGCATGAAAAAAAAAAGTAAATGTTTACTCCATTTTAAATAGAGCGATACTAAAGTGCATTTCAAGATATACTTATCTATATACATCTCATTCTCATTACACACACAAAAATAAAAAATAATAAAATAATAAAATATTTAAAAAATTGTCTAATGACAAACTTTAATTAGACAATTTAGTTGGATGCACAAAGTGTCAGTAACGACTTAGCCAAGACCCATAGCAAAACAAGGGAAAATGGAAAAAGAGTTATCCTACATTGAAAGCTTTAGCATTGTCAGAGAGGTATAAATATAAATGCATGCTAAGGAACTTCTAAATTGTAGTTGGGATGGAAATAGAGTCTTTCTCCACATGCATGTTGCCATCTCCAAATAGATGAGTTCAAGGTCTTTAAGACATGGTACTACCTTTCAAATTCATATCCAAAATTTTTGCAAAATCTTCCCTCTTCCCATTTTTCATTTTCCTCTTCTACATATATAGAGGAGTTTTTCCTAGATCTACAGACGTAAAGTTTTTCTGCTTCCTATGTTTTTTTTAAATTACTGTTTTGAGTATTATTTCTGATGATTCGAATCCTTGCTCCAACAAGTGCATGCTTGAGTTTGGATATTGTATTAACCTTGGAGAGCAATCGACACACGAGATTTAGCACTGAGGTAGTGTCGAATTTTGCTTTCAAGGCAATTGATCCACCACAGCACAACAATAGTCTGCATTTGGTTACAACACAAATATGAGTCTAGTTTGAGATGCACCTAAATATTTTTCTTTTAATGATAATTTTTACAAGGCTGGTAATTATACAACTAACTTGTCAAGAGAAACACTATATAATTATTAAAAAATATGATATATCCTTAAGACTAGAAACCACTCTAGCTATCTTAAGATCTAGTAAATTCAAACAATAAACTTTTTAATTGAAAAAGTTTAGCAACTTATGATACCGTCTCCTAAACTAAAAATGATATATACAACTACCATTTAGTTTAATTGGAAAAAAAAAAAAAAAAAAAAAAAAAAAAAAAAAAAAAAACACCATACAAATTTTGAATCTTCTATAAATGAAGCTAATTTGAAAGGCTTGGTCAATATATTGCAACTTGATCTTTACTCAATAGAGTAATTCAATGATTTCTCCACCTAAATGTTTATGTATTTGAGAAAAGATCCCTATTGAAAAAACTGATTTTTCTTTTAATCTTTTTTATGATGGGAGTGATATCAGCACCAAAAAAAATAATAATAATAATAAAAAGGTAAAATTATATTAATGCCCTCACATATTAAATAGAATAAAAATTAGGATTGTTTTCAAATATATCAAAATGAGTCAAATAGTTACAAATATAGAAAAATTTACTATCTATTGACGATAAACCCTGTTTATCATTGAGCAATAGAAGTCGATTGCGGTCTATACGGATAAACAATGAATTTTTTTTTATATTTGTAAATAATTTAATATTTTTTATTTTTATAATAATTTTTCTAAAAATTAATATTTATCATTTTTTATTATTATTTTTAAAAAAAAAAAAAACAAACAAACAAACCTTTTATTACCTACTTTTATCTGTCAAAACTGAATGAAGAAATGTAAAGCCAAAATTTTGTCCCAAGTTTTAGGTTGATGCAATAACCTTAATTGAAAGAATTAAAAAAAAAATTAAAAATCATAAACTTTCCGACCATAATTCATAATTTCAGGTCAATTTCTAACCGTCATTCATAATTTTCGATCATTTGTCAGCCTAAATTCATGAATTCTGGTTGAACTTTGCTCAAAGTTCCTGAATTTTAGTCATAATTCATCTAACATCACTAGGATTGATTGAGGTTCAAGGTTTTTTTCTTTTTTTTTTTTTTTCTGGATGAGAGAATGAAAGAGAAAAAAATATTTGAATACAATAAGAGTAAAATCATAATTTTACATTTTATCTCAAAATCAAAGGGTGCAAAAAAAAAAAAAAAAAAATTAGGGATCTTTTTTAAAAACATAAATATTTAGAAGGTGTTTGGTTCCAACTTGAAATTATTTGAGTGGGCTATAATAGCCCATCCAACGTTTGGGGCATGTGTTAACAAAGTGGAGAGTAAGTTATTTTAACCCCTGTTTTGTTACAATACAAATTTTGACTCCACCCACTAACAATCAACTCTAGTGAAGATCACCTCTAACACCCAATTTGAGTGATGACCACCTTTGGTGACTAGCTTCGATGATTATCTCGAGCAAGCACCTATGCAACCAAAACTTTGGCGACCAGTTCGTAGTATTTAATAGTCTTATTTTAAAGTATTCTGATATTAATAAAAATATTTTAAGTTTATAGCAAACCAAACAAACTTGTGTACAAAAATAATGTACCCAAACACGAGTATTTTTATTTTAAACAACTTTTATAAAAAAAAAAATTTAAATAAAAACGACTTTTTGAAAAAACTTTTTTCCCTAGTCAATTCAGACATGTCCGAATATGTATAACTCGTAATATTTAAACGAAGAATAAATAAGGAATCATTTACAACGATTTATACATTTTAATTCAATTCATATACTATAATAATTTATTTTTGTATTGCAAGCTTATCCTAAAAAAATATGATCAAATCGATCATTCTTCTAGAAATGTTTTTGAATGAAACTACAATAATTTTTTCAGAATTATGTATCTATGTTGATAATATTGTTTGTGTGTCATCGTAGTGGTGGCTTATACTTGACAACTATCACTTTTAAGATATACGTTCTTGTGCAATATTGTTATAGAGTTGGATAATTGACATTAGTTTTGTGTTGGAAGTCAAAATTGGGAGCACACTTAATTACTTGAAGATTTCTCTTAAGGTTTTGGGCTTAAGCCCACATGGGCCTTAGGTTAGTTTTGCAAGCAAAAACACACATATATGCGTGTGTTCAATGCCATCAATTAAAAGTGACGGCAATTTGAAGCCGCAGTTCCTCATTGTGTGAGTCTGCCTCCGCAGTGAGAAGAACAATACACAGACTTATTTTTCTTCAGTATTTTCTCTTTTACACTTCATTCCAAGTTTTGGTATGGAGAATTAAATAGTTGGAGTTCAACTATTTGGAGAGATATATAGTCCGAGTTTGGAACCTTTTGCAATCTTAATCGTAGTAGAAACTTCAATGGTAGAAAGTTAGACGTAGTTCTGAGT
Source organism: Citrullus mucosospermus (assembly GCA_030954485.1). Lineage (NCBI taxonomy): Eukaryota > Viridiplantae > Streptophyta > Magnoliopsida > Cucurbitales > Cucurbitaceae > Citrullus > Citrullus mucosospermus. Next base: position 6,401,084 of record CM062063.1, on the reverse strand, counting down.
TTGAGGTGAACCAGTATATTTTTCGGTGTCGTTCTCTTTTTTCATTTTCTTGATTATTTGTTATTTTATGATCGTTACTGTGAAGTAGGAGTTTAGATATAAGTTGTTTATTCCACATTTATATTTATATCACATATTTTGTGCATGTTCAACTACGTCCAAAAAATGACCAAATGGACGGAGAATAACCTAACTTAAAATCTAACACATTTCTAAAAATTGGGGAGGAACAAATCTTTTTAATTCTATTTATAAAATATGATACTTAAGGTACTAATACTTATATAATACAATTTAAAAGAAAAAGTCCAAAACAACCCTAAACTCATACTTAAAAATTCAATGTTAATTAACAAACCAACAAGCCAAACATAGTATGTACTATTCCAAATACAAACTTTTTGGATTGCTATTAAAATATTTTGCACCCCAAAAAGACAGTTTCTGAAACTAGACTAAAATAGTTTGAACTCCAAATACATATTATTTTAACCTCACAAAACTATAATAACCAAACTATTATAATCAACTTTGTGCCCAAAACAACCCTTTTGGAGTTATTATTATTTTTTAGAGTAACTCCACGAAACAACACCTAAGCTCATCATAAAAACATAATCTTAAACAACACATCCTAAGCTCATCATACAAACATAACTTGAAACAACTTTAATTTTTTATCGTCTAAATCTTTTACATCGTCAATGTCGTTAAAATTAAACCGTGCTCAATTTTTCATAAAGAATGCCAAAGATCATCATGAATATTTCTGAAGTTATCGTAATATTTCTCTTTTTGGCAAGGAGATGAAGCTCAATTGGAGGGTTTATAAACATAGTAATAATTATTAGACTTGTAACATATATATAACATCAAACTAACATCAAAACTTCCAACAATGCGCTTTTGTATAGGTTATAGGGCAGTGTTGTAATAGTTTATATACTTTCCAATATGATTTATCTATTAAAAAAAAGAAAAAAAAAAAAGAAAAAAGAAAAAAAGAACAGTAACAAACAGATGCTACAATTAACAAAAACATCTTTGTTGGACTAAAAACAAGACCTAACCATCTAAGAAATATCAACAAAATATTCTCCATGGGCACTTTGGGTGTGGAATTAATGAACCTTTCCACAAGAATGACATTTGTTGATGTCAAAATCTGAAATGAAAAACACACATTACCTTTACATACACACCATTAGTGAATTTGTCTGAAGAGGATAAGAACGTGACTTGCACATCAGTGTGGTACTTTCCACAAACACTTTGATACTTAAGTTAGAGAAGGAAAGTAATGTAGCGGAAAAAAGTATTCAGGCCAAATCCATAACCAAGCAAGGGAAATCTATCCCCAAAGCAATTTTGTACATTGATTGAATTAAGTATGTGTGATGCAAGCCTTTTTTTTTTTTAACACCCAAGTAAAAGAAGTATAAACAAATGAATCTATTTAGAACGAGAGAAATATTGAAATATAAAAGTATGGATAAGAAAAACTTAAAAAAAAAATTATAGTTATTATATATACCAACAAGATGCACATTAATTGTTATCGATGACTTAAATTATAGTTTCTTTATAACAAAAATTGATAGTTTACATTGGCTTACTCCTTTCTCTCAGTCTTGTCTTATAAATCATTCTCTCTTGTTCAAGATTGAAAGTGAGAGAGAGCGAAAAAGAAGAGTTAAGAGTTAAAGCCTAATGCCAATATCCAGTAAAAGAGTTTCAATAACTTTGGCGGATGATGGTGCATATGAAAAATCAAAAAACTTATGTCCTAAAAAGTGGATCAAATTCTATCTCGAAAAGTTTGTCGTGAAAATTGAAACCAATTTTCTTTTTCTCTTTTTGTAACCGTTTGTTGTTGTTTTTTTTTTTTTTTTTTTTTTTTTTTAGTATTTTTCCATCAAACCCTCGCGGCCTCGCCCAACAGTTTGGCGCGCACAGAAACACTGTCCAAGATAAGAGCGAAATCGAGAGCGATGATAATGGCCCTTGAGCAAACCCTAACTCTTTCTTCATCATTGTTGTCAAAGAACTCCATCTTCTCCACCTTTAGAAACGACTTACGAATTACTTCTTTCTCCACTTTTCTCTCGCATCCAAATGCTCCTAAACACCTCCGTTTCGCAACTCGTTTCCCAAAATGCTCGGCTATGGAAAACTACATCAATTACTCTGTAGCCTACCCAAAACCTTCCGAAATTCCATGGAAGAAGGAGCTCAGTAACTCGGTCAGTCTCATCGGCACCGTTGGTATGCCTGTGGAGCTCAAGCACCTAGCGTCGGGCAAGGATGTGGCTTGGACGCGACTTGCTGTCTGGAAATCCTCTACTGAAACATCTTGGTACTCATCTATTGTTTCATTTCGAAATGGGCTTTAGTATGGTTGCATTTTGATAGAAGAGTGGATGATAATGTGTTTTTTTTTTTTAGAAGAATCAGTTCTTGAGTAGTTGGAATCGAGATGTTAAGAATATGGAAATTTTAGGTCTCTTATTAAAAATAAAAAAATAATAATGAATATGGAAATTTTAGGACGATGGTTTAGACTATATTTCTGTTTACGTCCAGTGCCATCCCTAAATTGGTGTCCCAAGTTGAAACCAATTGAATCTTTAAACAACGGCTTTCCTTGTTTCACCAAGTTTGGAAGGAAGTTGCTCAAATGCCTCTGTTTTGTGTGGAGTTTGACACATTTTAAAATTCTTACCAATGGAAGTTTGTTGTTGTTATCATTATTTTGTCATTTTTGTCCCCTTTTCGGGTCTTTCTTGTTTGTATAGCTTTTGCTCTGTACTCTCCATCTTACAAAAGCTGAGATTCCACCTTCTCTGTCATTCTTAGAATCGTTGACTTGTGTCAATTGGAGTTAGCTAGGGTTGAAGTTTAGAAAACCGTGAATGGGCAGGAATTATGGATGATGGAACCAAGGATCTTCTAAAAAACTAACCAAAGCATCCTGACCAACTTTACATGTCAAGAGGTGATCCACTTTCTGGTCAAGAAATGTAACGGTGAGCATATTTTCACTATGGCACATCATCCGTCTTATAGCTTCCTTAAATATTTGTTCATTGGCGAAGCTCCTCAGTGAGGCTGAGGGCACCTCCCTCCAAGAGAGCTATGTGCCTGAGCTCGTGCGTAAATACAATTTTTAAAATTATGACCTTGCACTTTAGGCCCAAAGGGCTATTATGCTTCAATTCACTTTCAGGAAGATACACAAGTCCTTTTGGTGGTCAAACTTAATGCTTCAAATCTGCATCATCATGTAAGTTATACTATTAGGACAAATGTTAATACATTATTAAAAAATTAGTCATTAGCTAGGGAGATTAATAGAGAAGTAGTTATAACTAAAGTGAACCAGAGGGGTCAATGGGTGTATAATTGTGTATGATCTTAGGAGAGAATTAAGCCTTGTTAATGCTTGGCAACCCATTGTAGATTTCCTCCATTCATTAGCCATATCAATATCATGTTTTCATTCATTTCCATTTCCAATTTTGTTTCCTATCAAATTGGTGTTGGAACACCAACCACTAGGGACTGTGTCCAACTATTTTCTAGTTAGCTCCTACTTTCCTTACTAATGGCCAGTGCTGCTGATTTTTTAGGGAGCATAATAATAGTATCACCCAAAGAGCCCCCCACCTTTGATGACTTCCTTTCCACTCCACCCACATCATTTCAAAACACTTTTGGCTAACTAGCAGGCAAGAAAAATGTTTGGTTTCCTGAAGAATAATCACCTCAGGCCTCTTCTGCAGTACAACATCCTTGATGAGCCTCCACTTCAACCTCTGAAATTTTAAAAGGAACCTTCATTAAGACCCTAGGGGACTCAATGAAGCGCCACCCATTGTAGCCAACAAATTCTCAAGTTAGACCACTTAAAAGACAAATCTAACTGATCCGCTCGTCTGGACATACCAGAAAGAAGCCTGGTAGTACCCAGTATTGCTAGTGGGCTAAGTCTTTCGAGTGCACCCTTTGTCACTTTACTTTGTTGATTAGCATTCCCAATAGCATTTTTTGTTAGCTTCCCTTTCAATTTTTGGTTCCCATCACATTTTTGTTTTGTTTTCATTGATGATGAGAAACATAATTGAGATAGAGAAGGAAAACAGAAGGGGGGAAGGGCATAACGTTGTTTAAAGACTCCTGATTTCTTGCAAGCCAAAAATCCCAGAAAGTGCTCTTCATTCACTCTTTTGCCCGGAACTCTGGTTTCTAGAGAGATACAGCATGGCATTTCAATCATGGTGGGTTCAAATATAATGACAATTAATGACTATGATCCAGATCAGGATTTTTCTCTTTCAGGATAAATTTAACATTCTGGGATGAATTGGCACATGTTGCTTCTCAACACGTCCAGAAAGGCAACCAAATATATGTATCTGGTCGGCTGGTAGCAGATTTAGTTGAAGCTGATGATGGGAAACAGCAAACATACTATAAGGTTTTGCCATAGTTGTTCACATCATTCCATGGTTTTCTGTTCGTTCATGAAGTAAATACTGATGCTTTCAAATCTTTTGCAGGTAGTAGTTCAGCAACTGAATTTTATAGAAAGAAGCAACTCAACAGCACCTCATTATGACCAAGACTCTAGTTCCATGATGGCAGGCATGGGATATTTTTTTAATTTAAGATTATTAGATAACACTTTATTTTGCTTCAGAATCTTATTATTTGGTGTCCAATCACATTTCTTCCCAGGGAGAAAGCTTGGCAGCGGTGCTGTTGATAATATGGGGTCCACACAAGAACTATGGCAAGCATTCTTTGCAAATCCCGTTGACTGGTGGGACAATAGGAAGAATAAGGTACTTGATTAATTATCTTGCAATTTTAAGATTCAAATATCTTGTTTTTGGATTCAAATATTCTTAACATGAACCAAATCTAGTATTTTGCTTGTGTTTTTATGTGTGTGAAATGTGTTACTTATATTGTTTTTTTTTTTTTTTTTTTCCAAATTGATGCATGAACAAACCTTAGGAACTTACAACGAACTCTGCATGACAGAATAGCATACATTTTATGTATGTTATTTGGAAAAATTGCAAAAACCATCCTTGAACTATGGAGTTGGTTACAACCACAACCACAACCACACCCATGAACATTCAATTTGATCAATTATCCTCCTGAAGTTTCATAATGGTTGCAATCAACCCCTTTTGTTATAATTTATATTAACTCACATATGCCTAGGGGGCAGGCCTCATGAATGGTTACATTTTCTTAACTAATCTTCCAGGGATACAAATTCCCAAGGGAAGTGAGAATAAAGAAAGAAAAAAAACAAAATCAAGAACTTTAAGGCAAATACAAGCGAATATTAGAGGTCAGCCGATGGAACATTGTGTTAAAGAACAATAGGTTTATCCAATAAATTACATCTTCTTTGAACCAAAAACTTTTAGAGCTTGCAAATCATGGTCGAAGTGAAGAATGAAGACTCTACAAACCACTCCAAAAGCAGCAGCAGTAACCAAAAACGAGGCTAAAAAAAGGCAATCAACAAGAACACAGCCAAAAAAGAAATTCATCCAGTGCTTGCTGAAAAAACCTTTGATGGATATTTATGAGCTTTACAGCAACAAAACTTCAAATTCCAGAAACTTAGAGTAACCACACAAGTTTCTATAGCTCTTTGCAAACAACATGAGGAGAGTAGGCTTTCTTAACAGCAAAGGACCCGAAAGTAACAACAGGCACAAGACTAACCGATGGGAGCTCTAAAACAACCTCAAAGGGAGCAAGTGAGGCTGTAAAGATTTGCGAAAGGCCCAAAGAAAAAGCAATCAAACTGAAACAGAGCAGACTAAGAACAACTTATCAAACGCTGAAAAAGGTAGAAGCAGCAACATAGAAGGAAGGAATCAGCACCAGGCAAGTAGGCATAGAAAAAGAAAGCCTGCACGAGACCAAACCAAACTCAAATGTATAGCCACGAAGACTAGATGAAATCTCTAGGAGCCCGTATGCTTGAAAACTTGAACTCATAAACCTCAAGATCACCATCTTTAGGAAGGAGGAAAATTATATTTATCTTCTTGTGTGTTCTCATGAATGAAGGAGAGGAGGGACGTCATATCAGACAAATAATTTGGAGGGCTAATGTCTTCTTGAAAAAAGTTACATAGAACGCTATCAATAGCTTGTTCAGATGACATTTTATCATTTCAATTGTCAATTGGAAAATTGAAATCCAATTCCTCACTCACAAGTCTCGCCATGAATTCGTAGTATTATTCGAGCTAATCATCCGAACATTTTAACTTTTTGGTTGACCCATTTGTTGAAAAAATCACACCCTTTGGACACACCTTTATCAACTAGGAGGCTGAAATTGCAAAAGACGGGAACTGGGGAGAGTTGAGTTCGAGCCCACCGAGATTCAGGAATTCTCTTTCAAATAGCTAAAAGCCTAAAAGAGTACTTGAGCTTTTAAATTTTTAAAGTATAGAAGCTAAACCAAGTAAGAGCAACACAGGAAAGTTGCGAACTGGCTTTTTTAGTTATCATATCTAAATATCATTATTTATTGTATGTATAAAATGTCTGGCCTCAATGATTTAAAAGGAAACAAGGAATTAGTAGCCTCTTGCTGGCCATTTTAGACATTCCAAAAGTTACCTTTTGTTAGTATTTGTATGTTTCCTTCACTGTATGATTCAGTTGAATCCATGATGAGAGCTGAGTTTCACTCTTTAATGTTAATACATTGGCATTTTGATTCTGCTTGCAGAAGAACCCAAAATATCCAGATTTTAAACACAAAGACACTGGGGAAGCCTTGTGGGTTGAGGGCAGGTATAATCCACCCTGGGTGAAGTCCCAGCTGGCATTATTGGACATGAGAATGAGTTCTCTTGATGATCAGGAAGCCAAAATGGCCAACTTTGTTACTAATTTTGATTTCCCATCTTATTAAACTGACTCTGGATTCCTTTAAATTGTTTCCAACAGAGGTTTCACCAAATATATTTTGAAAAATTCTTTTGTGCTGTCTGGCTTGTATAATTTGTAAATTAGTTTACTGTATATTAGATTGTTAGTAATTTAAATATTTCTTCAGGCTCCAAGTTCAATGCCTGTTATGGAAGGGAAAAAGAAAAAGAAAGGCATGGAATGTTTGATATTTTGTTTAGGGACGTTTAGTTGACAGTGATTCAAAATATGGTCAATTCGTTTTTGCCTTTCACTTGATAATAGAGAAGTATAGGGACCTTAAACTTTGTTTTAAAAATACCTTATTCTGTCAAAAGTTGTAATATCATCATTGTCTTTCCACAAATGTTTCAATACTATTATACGAATAGAGATCTTTTAGAATTTCAGATGAAAGTTAGTACATGAGATTTTGATCATCACATTATTTTAGATGCTGGATCATGATTTTTTTTTTATTTTTAATTCTAAAAGATTTTTACACTAAAGTAGTTTTGAAAGGTTAAGTGTAAAATATTGCAACTTTTAGAGGAATAATGGTATTTTATAAACAGACGGTAAAGTTCTATGGAATTTTTTAATAATTTACCCAAAAAATGTTAATAAATTAGGAAAAAAAATAAAGTTATTTAAAAAGTTCAATCTAACACATTTGTATCTATACTGTGTAAAGGCTATGGGGAAACTTTTAAGTAATTCCATACTTAAATTATTAAATAAATTTGTTTCCCTTATTTCTTGCCAGTAAAATTAAAAATTTTAAAATAAAAAAAATTAAAAAAGAAAAAAGAAAAAAAAAAAAAAACCGGAATAGCATTATTAAGGTTTTTTTTTTTTTTTTTTCAAAACTAGCAAGTTTTTTGAAAACTCCTTAAACTAGTTTTATCGGACGAGATCGACCACCAAGATTTAGTTTAAAAATTAATTTTTTTGTAACTTATCGATTGTTTAGAGCCTTCTTACATCTTGGGCAAATTATACATCTAGATTCTACTAATTTTTCCAAATATCATCTAATCTTCCCAAATCTTGTATATTTTCATATTTTCCAAGTTATCTTTACCAAATATTTTATCAATAACTTTTCAAATCTTTAGCCTAATTTATGTTTACACAATTATATGAATTTCTAAATTATCCAAATGGTTTTCAAGTGATTGACTCGTGATTTTTAAAATTTAAAAAGGATCAAATTTTGCAAAAAAATTAAGTAAGATATGAGAAGTATATAGAATCTTAGTGTCAATCTACCTGAGAATAATATCGAGATTTTATATATTTTTCATTTTTTCTTTTTTGCAAAATTTAATCTTTCTCAAAATTTAAAAATCAAAATGCAAGCACCTAACAATAATTGGTAAATTGGAACAAAAATTGGCCTTTTAAAAAATTACATAAGAATTTTGATATAATATTTGGTAAAATAACGGAAATTGGAAAAAGTTTGAAAATATATAAAATTTGGTCTAAGATTTGGGTGGATTACATAATAAAATTAGAAAAATCTCAGTATAATTTGACCGAGATGTATCTAGAAGGCCCAAAACAATCTTAGAAAGGTTAATGTTTTAACTGAATCTGGGTGGTAGATTTCGACCAAGAAAAACTATTTGAATGAATTTTCAAAAAGGGTACTAATTTTGTAAAATGAAAACTTGGATATGTTATTTCTGACAATTTTCCCTAATTTTTAGCCTTCTCACTAAAAAAATGTTTGTCCTCAAGCATAACTTCTATCTAAGAAACTTCAATCAGCTCTAAAATTTTCTCAACGCATTAACTAGTCAACTACCCATTAGTCACATTACTTTTCTTCCTCTATATTGTTTTCTTCGAAACGGGTCTAATTTGTGTGCGGCAAGATTTCTTCTCAATCGTCTTTACTTATTATTCACACAATTTTCGTTTATTCTTTTAACTATGAGTCTGAAAGATGAAGATATAAAATTAAGTTATAGTAGGTTAAAAAAAAACACTAATCTCTAATTCACTCTAAATAAAAGGAAATTTTATTTTAAAAAATATTACATTTTATCACTATCTCATATTATCTTAAAATCTATCACTCATTGGATGTTTTCAAAAATAAAAAGATGGTTGAAAATAATTACAAATATAGCAAAATTTTACTTTTTATTTGTGAAATTTTGCTATATTTATAAATAGTTTGATATTTTTTCTATTTACAACAATTTTTCTACATTAAATGATAATAGATTTTTTTTTTAAAAAAAGTCACATTTTATCTCTAATTTCTGTTAAATGATAAAAAGTAAATAAAATAAAATAAAAATTCACCTTAAATGCATAAGAAATTTTCAAAAATAAATCTTATTTTATCTCATAATTTTGAGATTTGATTTAAGTCGAATTAAACTTTGAATCTAACTTTTCTCTATAAATGGACTAAATTACTCATAATTTTCTAAGATACCTCTCTTAGCTTGTTTTTTCCTTTTTTTAAAGATTGTGTGAGTAATATAATCTCTATTTGGTGATTCATCAAACTAATAATAATAATATTAAATTTGAAATTCAAGTATTTCCAATTTTAACGAAACAATTTACTAAAACTGAAAAGACATTTATAATGAGCTATGATGGAACTCATAATCTTTTACTTATATTTTCTTGCTTAAGAAAACTTCTCTAAACTTTATGGTAGTACTGCTCTGGCACATCTCGAACTTTTTTTAGTTTTTCCTTATTCCACATGAAAAAATATTTAGGTGCATCTCTTATCTCTATGCATTCCACCCAATTGTCTAATAATAATATTTCATGTGACAAATTCTTCTTATTTATTTTTTTAAATATTTTAATTTTTTTTTTATGTGATTAATGAGGAGGATGCTTATGAGTGCATCTTGAGATGCACCCAGGTATTACCCTGTACAGGGTTAACATGTCTTGCCTCATGTAGAAAGCTTGTTGTGTTGAGCAATTTTGATTGGCTACTAAAACTTACCTTGATTTGTAAAGTTTTGGTTCAATAATGAGCTATCATGTGAAGTGATTTGATGGAAACTATTCATACAAGTTGCCCCTTATGTTAAATTGTATGTATATTGAATATGAATCCAAGTCAACGTTGTGAAGCTATCAAATGTGGAATGGAACTTTAATTCAAGTCGCGGTTTAGGAGTGGAGAGAGAAATCACCAAAAGTAAACTTAGTTTAACAGTAATTGACATGTATTTATTTGAGGTACTTGTACTAAAAAATTGCTTTTATCAATTAATTTTTGTTAGCTAATTAGTATAAATCTATGTTTGAAATTTGATATCTAACTTATATCACATGGGACAAATTATTATTATTATTATTTTTTTTATAATCAAAAGTCTACAAACCAAAATAAAATATTTGAAAGTCCAAAGATAGTTCAAAGATTCCAATAAAAATCAACATAAAATTTTTAACAAAAATAGATTTTGTGCATAAAATTAGTTTGAAATGACATACAATTTCAACAAGAAAGATAAAGTGAATATTACGCAAGTCTAATCCAATAGTAAAAAGTCATTCTAAACCGACTTTCAATTTGCTAATTTGCACAAGATTTTAGTACAAATTAGTAAGGATTTATTTGATTAAAAGTGTATAATTCTAAGTTGAAGACACTTGAAAAAGGTACATAAAAAATCAGAACCAAAAAAGAGAATTGTCCAAATACCAAAACCACCAGAACCAAGCAATTTCTATGCCAATAATTTGGTTCTTCACAGTGCTTAAAAACTCCTTTTCTTATTCCTTATGTAAAATCAAAAAATGCTCAAAGAAAAAGATAAAGTCTGTCTTCGGAATCAAGGATCAAGCTTTTTGGGTCAAAACACTCTCTCTCTCTCTCTCTCTCTCTCTCTCTTCAATGATTTATTTATCCAATAATGATCTATGAGAATACAAAAGTCTTGATAACTTTGCCAAATCCATAATGCTTCCTTTGGTCCAAAGTTTAATTATAAATTTAGGGAATCAAAGTAAACTTAACTTAGTGATAATTGACAAGCACTTTCTCCTCCCTCTCCCTCTCTGTACTAAAACAAAATATATAATAAGAATGTCTAAACTTTTATGAGTCTAAATCTGTAATTCATCCCCTTTTTTTTTTCTCTTTTTCAAACTCACTACTCTCCATTTTCAAACTTCAGCATTTCCTTTCCTTGTAAAGGTACATCATCCAAAGAAAAAAAATATGCACAAAAAAGGAAGAGCTTTTATTCATATTTTTACAAGGTCCCCACAACCCACTACATAAAAAAAGGTGCTTTGGTCATTTCCCACCACTCCCTCCACCCATTGATGCATAAACAAGAAAAGAAGGGCATATCAAGTAAAGCTTTGACAAATTCTTCTTGCTTTAGTTGAGCTTGTCAAGACCTGAACAGCCTGCTTGCATCTTTTAGGGCATTGACATCCATCCCTGTTTTGACAAAAGCTAAAAGTAATTTTAAAAAGCAATATAACTATGCCATCTGACTTTGATTGCAATACCAATACCCACCATAAGTGAAGGGGGAACAACTATGAGTGTTGCGACGACCGGACGCAGGCCATAGGACCCAACAGCGATCTGTAAGTTTTTTTTTCTTTTACTTTCTTTTTTTTTCCGTTTCCTTTTAGGATTGTGGGAATGCACATCCCTCCCTCGGCTGACACTGCGAGGTGATTCTATGGAGGAGGGTTACTCTCTGGCTTCACAACGCTCGAGCTATCAGGTGGTTGCGTGTGATAAATCGCTGAAGCCAACGAGATGGGCATGATGCAGAGTGCCTTTGATTGAAGGAATTGCATTGCGGCTCCCACATTTTCTTCCATGAGTTTAGCAACTTGTCTCTCTGTACCATCGTTCGACCACTTCTCCCATGCCGGTTGGTTCCTACCACCTTCACTTCCTTCTTCCTAAGATGCAAGAAGGTTAATAATCAAGAACAAATCATCAATATAAGACCCCATTTGATTACGATTTTGTTTACGATTTTGTTTATCGTTATCAAGCAACCACAGAAAACCAAAAGTAAAAACATTATCAAACAGGCTTTAAAGTCAAAGATTTCGTTTTTCATCTCATTACCTCAACTGATGATAGTGGAATATCCGTTACAAGTGGTGCCACAGCACCAGCTCCACCCAATCTACTCATGCTCAGAACCTGCAAAGTAGATAAATGCAACAATGGATAAATACCTAAAAAAGTAGACTTGAAAACGAACTGTTACATCCGAAAAATGAGGGGGAAAAGGGGGCTGAAATTGAACTATGAGCACAAGCTGTCGTTTTAAATAACGCCACAGCCATACTTTTTAAATTTATTAGCTGCCACTACTCCATAAATATAATTCATGTAAAGAGAGAAATATGCTTAAATAAGGAGTTGAAAAGCAAATGGCTCTAAAGACTACATCATTACATACGATTAAGAGAATAAAGGGATTGAATGTACACTACAAAAAATCTTCATATATGTTAAACAACAAGTTTTAACTTATCAGGTAATTGATAAAACTATCATGAATAATATCAGTCGCCAATTGCTTTTCTGCGATCTTGAAACAATCTTTTTAATAGAAATTACATGGATAAACCATGGGGTAAAAAGTAAGAAGGAATATTACTTCACCTTCACTTGGAGACGTAGGAACTTTACGTAGTCCACTATTTCATCGAGCATTGCAGCTCTATCCGTCTACCCGAAACAAAAAATGCATCAGTACCAAACTTAATATTAAGCATCCAAGAATGCCATTATCTATAGAAAACAGTAACGAAATATAAATCAGGTCAATAGGCTACTCATGCTTAGTTTAAATATATATATATGAAGTTCAATATGATTTGACAGGTGCTCTCACATGGGCAAGGGGAATACAGGGGCTGAATGAGAAAGCGGCACATCGTTGGACCAACCAACAGTGTAAACTAGATGTAAAGGTAATTCGAGCTATTGACAATTAAAATCTTAACCATGCAGAGAAAATCACCATATGTTAAGATCGTTTAAATTCCTCATCATCATATGTTTTCCCAGGTTTTCTAAGTTACAAAAGCCAAGAGTTTGAAAAACAACAAGAACACAAAATTTCTATGCTACCATTTCTAAGGATTAAGTTCCAAAAGTTGTAAATCGATATTGAAAACTAGTGCAATTGCCTGAAACTGAAATGGATCAATTATCTCGATAAACCCAATGACTTAAAATGTTAGACTATCACCTTATTGACACTCGGAACAAGCTCCTGCAAAGCCCTAATTCTCTCTGCAATCCTTTCTCTTCGTAACTGCAACAATATGTAAATAGTAATGAAAATTACTTCCAAAAACCTAAAAAAAAAAAAAAACTTTAACAACTCCAAAATATGACCAAGTGCTGCAATAATATTTTGATACAATAATAATATAGCAATGTGCAACTGATTCTGGTTTCTCAAAACTAGTGTCTATCTTACCCGCTCTGCAATGCTATGTGGATCAGTCGCCTGTCCTCGTCTTGCACGTACCCTAGGGCGCATTGCTGGTGGATGTGGGGCTGCACCCATAGTAGCATGCATTTGTTGGCCTTGAAAAACCTGCAAAAAGATTAAAGAGAGTCACTTAATGCAATTCAACCACTCCCCATCCCCCAAAAAGGACATTGGAAAATAAATACTTTGCATCCAGAACAAAAAGAATACGAAAAACCTCTGCCTGAAGAGCAAAAGAATGACAATACATCAAACAGTAATGTCTGCAATTTCCATTTCTCTTAAGCAAGACACCAAAAACCAGAAACATGACAGCCATGAGTCATCATGGAGCACAAGATAAAACTCGAGCAACAAAAATATTAAAATATCACACGTTTGCTTTCATCGTAATTACTTTGAAAAGCAGTCAATGTTAGTTCGAGAAACAAAAATATATGTACACACAAGAGAAAGCACAATTCTAGTTCAATAAGTCACGACCACAACAAAGATAGGTAGCTATTTGAAGCAACAATGAAACGTGAAGAGAATTAAAACATCAGGAAAGAATTCACTCCTGCTTTCACAGTAATCTCCATATATCAAATAATGCCTATAATCTTTTGATATGAAACTCCAAAAGAATCAAAAGTCAGTTAGTTGCACAAGCTCTCCAGTCCCTTCTCTCATTCTACTTTCCCCCATAAACAAAAGAGAAATGAAATTACAACACCAAAACTCTAAGAACCCACAAAAACAGAAACAACAAATAAACGTTTTGAGCAACAAAATCAGAATCACGATCTTACATTTTTTACAGACGAAGCTCGAACATCAACAACATCACCACAATACCGCTTTCCACTTCCAGAGGCTTCCTCAGCCTTAAGAAACCCACTCTTCCCTTGGTCCAAGCTCAACCCCAGAGGAAAAGGGGGTCCGCCATGAAACCCAGCTCCACCGACACTACCACTCCCAATCGTAGCGATATGACCACCACCGTCGCCGGAGCTAAGCTGAAGCATCATCGGAGCCTGACCCTGAGCCGCCGCCGCTGCCGCAGCAGCAGCAGCTCCGGCCAATCCGCCGTCAGTTCCAGCTAACCCTTGGTCCGATGAACCAAAAGGGGAAATCCCAAGAATCTGCTCGAGGAAATCATCAGCCGGAGTATCGGAATGATTGTTCGCCATGGAATTGAGGTCGAGTAATAAGGCGAAACCGAATGGATTAAGAAGAGAAGCAAAACGGCGGTTTCAAATAGCATCTACATGCAAGATAGATCGATGATTCAAGTTTTATGTCGATTTTGGGTTCGATCTTGATTATGCTTCTAACTCTCTGTTTTGTTTGTTTCAGTTTGGTTCTAGAGAGAGCAATGGAGAAGGAAGAGACAGAGGCGAAAAACAAGGAAGCTTTATCCTGCTTAAAAATGTTGCTACTTTGTCTAAAAGGGGTTACGTTTTGCTAAATTTACATTTCTAGCCCCTTAAGATTCTTAATTACGTTTTTTATTTTTTTAAGTTGTCTTACTAAACCACGCCGTTTTTACGTGAACTAGGTCGAATAACAGGTTGTCTAGCTTTCATTGCAAACAAATACTAATCAGAACGAACTTAGTTCAACGCTAATCATTCTAGAGATCGAACCCCACAATTATTGTACTAAAAAAACAAACTTATCAATGTTTGAAATCATGAATAGTCACAAGGGCGAGAATAAGAACTACTTCTCTATTAGAGATAGAAATGTCTATAGGGCATAAAATTTTCTCTACTTCTTTTATTAATTGGGCCCAAAAGTCAAGTTAATGGGCAAACCAAACCCAAGCAAACATGAAAACTCAACAAATTGAGTTCTCATTCACTTTAGAAATTCATAAATTTAAGACTTAAAATAGAACTTAGAGAGAGTTTCCTAAACATTCACGTGGTGTGTTCTTCAAATGAAATGTGTGCTTTCATTAAATGTTAGAGATCAATTCATATATGCATAAATTTACATAAACTCGAGTTAAACTCCATGAAACATGTCTTTTTTAAAAAATAATGATTAAAGTTTTTTTTAGAAAGAAAATATGATGAAAGTTAAGAAGGGTTTTCCTTACTCTTGATTGGAATTTATGTAGCAATTTGATAGTATTTGTTTTAATTTCAAATTTTTATTGATTGGCCTAAAAACTAACAATCCCTTAATACAATTATTTACTGACCGTTGAAAATCTCACACTGAAAAAGTTATTATATCTAATAGGCTACCATAGTCTATACAACTCAAATGAGCATTTAGTCCAATCTAAGAACACAATCACAAGACTTTTATTCCTCAACACTTCCGAATAGGATCCAACAAACAAAAAAGGCAGTACATAAATGTCTCTCCAAGCTTGATATGCACATAAATTGGTCATATTGTCGATAATTAAGGAGAGAATAAATCAAAATCGACCAAATTAATGATTTTTATATTTTTCCTTCTCTGGGCTGTAAAACTGTTGCAAATCTATTTTCAAGAATGCAGTTGCAATTTAGTATAAAAACAAAATTTTACACAAAAATCAAATAAAACATAAAATGAGAATTACCCATCACCATTAGCAGAGGCCATTCAAACTTAAAAAACCAAGCTATTTTCCAAAATCAAATCAAATCGAACTGAGGATTCAATGAAACCGAAAAAATGCAATTTGGTCTGGTTTTTGGTTCAGTCTCAAATTTAAAACCGAGCCGAACCGTATTTAACTATATATATATATATATATATATATATATATATATATATATATTAAAAAAGAGCAAAGTCGGATTTAAAATTGATCCAAACTATATATGTGGTTCGGTTTGAACCTCAGTTTCACCTATAAAAATTTTAAAACTTTCAGTTCAATGATCACCAAACCGAATCGAACAAAACCAAACCAAACCATTCCCCACTCACCATGTACTCTAGCACGTACATGATTGTGTGTGTTGGATTGTTGCTCGCATTTCTATAGTCCATCAGAGCTCTCTCACAACTTCTCAAGTTGGTTCGAGTCTATTTCCACTAATGGAAATGGCTTGTTTGCGTCAACAGAGAAGAAGAATGAGCATGAAGGAAGAGGAAGTGGAAAAGAAAGAAATATAGTTTCAAAAAAATGGTTTGTTTGTTTGTGTTAAAAAAAAAAAAAAAAAGAAAGAAAGAAAGAAAGAAAGAGAGAGAGAAAAAAAAGTTATTTTTTTTCTTTTCTTACAAAGTTTGATTATTGTTATTTTATTTAATATTAAAAAAATCCAATTAATAAAAGCAACGATGATTGAAACCTATTATTCAAAAGTGAGTATTAAAATGACCAAATTGAAACCATAGGATCAAAGCCTAATATTTCTAAAAACTTGAAAACTATAAAGCTACTTTTCTCGATAATTAATTAGTGGACTTTTATCATGTTTGAGAGTGATTTTATTGTCATATTTAAATACACATATTTGATCCTTCAAAATTAAATTTAATATTTAACTTTATATCTTTACCTACATTTTTCATATCTTTAAAATAGCAATAATTATCTAATTTTAACAAGTTCAAAGCTAAAGATTATCATCTAAAAATTAAAAAAAAAAAAAAAACGAAAATTGGAAGCTTTAAACTATAGATTGATTGGATTAGATTGACAATTTGAAGGATATCATTGACTTATTATCCTTTGAAATGTGTAACATTGTGTATTAATGCAATCTTTATTAATCATTCTCATAAAAATAAATCCATTTTGAAGACTACGAAGACAAATTCAGACTTCAGCCTTCCCATAGATCTCATCTCCTCTTTTAAGTATTAAATTCATAAATCAAAGCTACCGTGTTTGGAAAATCAATCGGACCCCGTTTACCTGTATGTTCTTCTTCCTAGATTCAAAACCCAAGTTCATGTAGCTGCATTATTCCTTTCGTATTCCCATTTTCATGGTTCTTCTAGATCCCCATTTCCTCCTTCAAACCCAAAATGTTTTTCTTCTGATCAACACTGCCTAATTCATTCTTCCCCGCCTTCTTCTGCTTCCGGTTTCGTCACATTTGGAAGATAACTGACGAGGGGTTGTTTAGAAATGAGAATTTCATCAAGGGTTTTCGTTTTTTTGATTGTCTGCACCATCCCTTGGAGGGTTCTCGCGATTGAGAATTTCCGGCAAGCGTAAGTCGTTTCAATTCTTTTGGGTTTGGTTTGTTTCGTTTTGAATCTTGTTGGTTGTTGATTTGAATTGGTTTTCGGAGCTCCAGTTTGGATTGCGATCTGTTACTATTGACATTTGAGTTGCGTAGAAGTTTTTTCTTTTCTTTTGTTTATTTTCATGTAATATGTTGTTGATTTCTTGTTACGTAGTGCGCACAGTTGGTCAGTGCCATAGAGGTATAATATCTTACTATTGCCTTCGGGAACATTTCTCTGTTTAAGTTCCGTTTAGAAGGTGTAAGAGCGGGAAAAAGAAAATTACTAGATGATTCATAATTAGAAGATGCTGTATCCCGAACATGAATTCAAGAAAGAAAATTTTGTAATGATATTAAATCCTATCAATTAAGAAATAAATGCATAGAAAAGCTAAAGTTGGTGCAACAGCAACTTAGAGCTTGAATAGAGACTTTTCTATTCCATTTATGTGCTGTTAAGGTACCGGAAAATATCAGGGGATGCCCATCATTTACAAAATTGGCTAGCAAGCCAAGATTGGGTGGGGGATGGGAACTAGAGGATTGAGACAATAATTGTTATTGTGGGGAGATGTTTTTACTTTGAAGTAGATGGGTAGTCTGGGGTTCAGAGAAGAGCTTGTTAGGAAGCATTAGGACGGGAAAAGATAACACCTATTTGGTTTATCTCCAAATTTTTTTTTATGATATAATGTTATTTTAATGCTTAGTAGGTCGTTGTATGCCTACCTAACTTTGTTGTCAGGTTCAAGTATTTTCATAGTTGGGGTATGAGGTTTTTTTTTTTTTTTTTTTTTTTTTTTTTTTTTTTTTTTTTTTTTTTTTTTTTTTTTTTTTTTTGCTTGATTTTGAATGTGTTTTGTTTGTTTAATTTTGTGTGATTTATTTGTTGGTTCATGAATCATGAGCATTTTCCTAACTTAGTTTTTGAGTAGGTATTAATTTCATGGTAGAGTATAGAGTTAGTTTGATGACATTTATCTTGCAAGATTTTATTTTAGTAAAGAATGATATATTCTAAAAATTTTTATATTATGAACTTAATCGTTAATAATAAATTGGGAAAGTTAAATTTATCAAATAATTGTTTTGGTTAGAAAACAATAATTTAATCTTGTTATATCGTCTTCAATGAATTAATAATGAAGTGCTAATTAATTAAAGTGAGAGAACATTTTAGACTTTCAACAAGGTTCGACTTATGAGACAAATGCCCCTCTCATCTTGAACTAAGCTCTGTGCTCAGCTTACAATAATTTATTCCATACATGTATTGCTAATGTTTTTTGCATGTGTTTTTGTATTTTATTATGAACACATGGATGTATCTCTTGCAAGATTTGATTGGTTGGCCATAATCTTCAAACCTTTAGCATCGGTCTTTTGAGTTTATTTCCTTTGTAAGAAAAGGACTAAAGCTCGTTTTAACCACTTGCAGATTTCCCATTGTGGAACCTGATCCTGGCCATACAAAACTTCGTCTTTCTAGAGAAGGTTTAGAGGCTATTGAAAAAATAACAAATCCAATTGCAGCTGTTGCGGTTAGGCTGCGATGCTCTTCTGTGACATTTAGCACTTTTGGAATTTCCACATCTTAAATGAATGGATATCTTTGAATTGATTCTTGAACCATAATTTTCCCTTGTATTCTTTTTAGTGGAGAAGTTTTCCGGTCTTTTCTGAGGAATGAGTTGTTGATGCAGGGACCATCTTTATGCATATTTTTCTGGTTTCATATGCATGTTTTGTAGTTAAAAAATTAGCGCTTCATGGACCATTACCGGATATACTCAACTTACTTGTAATACTGTCCTTCCTGCAATAAATATTGACAGCTAAGCCTGCATTTTGGAAATGGCTGTAGTTTAAAGAACGCATTGGATATGATTTGCAAGAGTGAGAATGTGAAGAAGAATCTAATCTTAAGTTGCATTTCATGACTATTGCACACTATAATACATGTTTAAGAGTCAAGATAGCTATTATGTTCCATTTTTTTTCTTTGGTTAAATTATAAGTTTTGTTCCCAAACTTTTAGTGTGTCTATTTAGTCCATGTTATTTAAAAAGATTCTAATAGGTCCCTACACTTTTAAGGATATGTTTATTTAGTCCCAATACTTTAGGAATTCTAATAAGCTCTTAAACTTTTAATTTTGTATCAAATTGGTTTTTGCATTAACATTGCAAGTTTAATGCTTATGCTACCAAATGCGTGAACCTGCCCAAGATCAGTTCACCACATTATCCTTAAATAATATAGTCTGGGTGCTAAGTGAATGTTAAACTTACATAGTCATGATAGGATACAAAAATTCAAAGTTGAGAGACTTCTTAGAAATTAAAAATAAAGTATGAAGGCCAAATAAATACCACTTTAAATATTCAGGCTCTATTAGAAGCTTTTTGAAGTGCAGTCATATATAGTCAACCTTGAAAACATGAGAACCAAAGTTGTGATTTAACCTTTTTCTTTTTTTTCTCTCTTTTGTTGCTCTATGGCAACTCTTCTGCTTATTTGTTATCGACCTAATGAACTTCATAGGTTCAAGTTTTGTTTGATAATATATATAGTCTGATTATCATATCTTTTCTTTCATATGATCAGGTCATTGGGCCATACCGATCTGGGAAATCTTTCTTGCTTAACCAACTTCTCTCTCTTTCTTGCTATGAAGGTGCGTTAACTCCTATGAATTTGTACCATTTCTCTTGTTTAAAAATTAATGATCCTGTATATATATCATTTATTGTATAAATCAAATATTTTGTGTTTCAGGGTTTGGTGTAGGACACCTGCGTGACACCAAAACAAAAGGTAAATGCAGTTGCAATGATGTGGTGGTTGTGAATGTGTTATATTTACTCGTTGGGTATTTATGCAGTTTGTCAATTTCTTTTGCACAGGGATCTGGGTATGGGGTACTCCTTTGGAGTTGATGATTGATGGAGTCAAAACTTCTGTTTTTTACCTTGATACAGAGGGTTTTGAAAGTGTTGGAAAGTCAAATGTATATGATGATCGGTAATCTGAATTTGTGAGTCAGTTTTAGGTGGTAATACTTGTTGTTTATTCCCTTTAACCACCTTCCGTTTTGATGCGTGTGCAGGATCTTTGCTTTGGCAACTGTTCTGAGTTCTGTGCTTATCTACAACCTACCTGAGACTGTGAGGCGTCACAGCTTTATATTTTCATCATGTCAATTGTTGCTTTTGCTTGACACCTTGTGATTTTCATAGCTAAAAAGAATTCATCGTTTTAAGTTTTAAATTATAATACAGGAAGTGGACAATAGCTATGAGCTCCAAGATTTAATTATCGTTCAAGTTTTATGCTTATTTTGGGGGGGATAAAAAAGGGAGCTTCGGGCCAAGATATAATCTATTAGAATAATCCAATCAGTTAGAATTTCCACATTCGCAAGATCTATATAGTCGTATCATTCATACTCGCCTCTAGTGACTAGCTTCAGAAAACCATTTGAGCTACTCCTGCTATTATTCACAAAGACAAACAACTTCGACTTCCCAAGATTTTGGTCTTGATTCTTCTCTGAAACTAAGCCTACTTATTTGGAAGGTTAAGAAGAATTCTAGATAGTCTGTTGTAGATCTTGGTTAAAAAATACTTTTGGTCCCTAAACTTTCATGAAAGCAACAATTTAGTTCTTGAACTTTAGTTGGTAATGATTTAGTCTATCTATGTTTAAATTTGTAACAATTTAGTCCTTGAGCTTTAATAAGTAGTATTGAAAAAGAGGGAAGAGAAAAACGACACAAGGTTTACGTGGAAAACCCTAGATCAGGGAGAAAAAACCACGATCCAACTTTTTCTCTTTTTTATTAATTTGATACACACAACTGTTACAAGGGAAGAAAATAAATAGAGACCCAAAAACATATAAGGAAAAAAATATTAGAGAACATAAAAGGTAAAAAACCAAATCTACAAGATTCCCAAATATTCTCTTTTATTTTCAACACTCCCCCTCAAGATGGGACGTAAATGTCAGTGAGACCCATCTTGCTAACACACGAGTCAAAGTTCTGCTTAAGTAACCCTTTAGTGAGGACATAAGCAACTTGTTGACTAGAAGGAATATACGGAATACAAATACTTCAATTTTCCCGTTTTTCTTTTATAAAGTGTCTATCGATCTCCACATGTTTTGTTCTATCATGCTGAACTGGATTGTTAGCAATGCTAATAGCAGCCTTATTATCACAATAGAGTTTCATTGGTAGGTCACTGGTTTGGTGAAAATCAGATGAGACTTTCTTTAACCAGATCTCTTCACAAATGCCATGGCTCATAGCTCTATATTCAGCTTCTGCACTCAACCACACTTTGCTTTTTACTCCTCCACGTTACAAGATTACCCCAAACAAAGGTACAGTACCCGGATGTAGATTTCCTGTCAATCACTGATCCTGCCCAGTCAAAGTCGGTATAGGCTTCAATGCATTTTCTGTCAGTTTTTCTAAACATCAACCCTTTTCCTGGTGTGCCTTTCAAATATCTTAGAATCCTGTTTATAGCTTCCATGTGTTCTTCGTAGGGAGCCTGCATAAACTGGCTCACAACACTGACAGCATAAGAAATGTTAGGTCTAGTGTGCGCTAAGTAAATTAGTCTTCCCACTAGACGTTGGTACCTTTCCCTGTTAACAGGAACTTTGTCAACAGACTCTCCCAATTTTGCATTAAACTCAATAGGAGTGTCAGCAGGCCTACATCCAATCATACCTGTTTCTTTCAGGAGATCAATTGTGTATTTTTGTTGTGAAACTAAAATTCCTTCTCTTGACTTTGCCACCTCCATCCCAAGAAAGCACTTCAGGTTTCCTAGGTCTTTGATTTCAAATTTGTCCGTCGTTTTCTATTTTAACTTGTTGATTTCAGCAGTATCATCTCCTAATGGGACAATGTCATCAACATACACAATTAGAACAACAACCTTACTAGAGACGGACCTTTTTGTAAACAAGGTATGATCAGAGTGTCCCTAAGGGAAGCCTTGGGACTTGACGAAGGTGGTAAATCTTTCAAACCACGCTCTCGGTGACTGTTTCAGCCGATACAGAGCCTTTCTAAGCCTACACACACAATGGTCAAATTGGGCTTCAAAGCCAGGAGGAGGGCTCAAATACACCTCTTCTTCTAAATCACCGTTTAAAAAGGCGTTTTTCACATCTAGTTGATAAAGAGGCTAATCTTTGTTGATAGCAACCGACAGAAGAACCGTGATCGTGTTTAACTTTGCAACAGGAGAGAAAGTCTCAGAATAGTCTATCCCAAAAGTCTGAGGGAACCCTTTTGCTACAAGCCTGGTTTTATATCTGTCAAGAGTTCCATCAGATTTATACTTCATTGTGAACACCCACTTACACCCAACTGGTTTATGCCATTTTGGAAGAGCAATGCGTTCTCATGTATTATTTTTCTCAAGAGCTCTCATTTCTTCTGTAACGGCAGCCTTCCACTCAGGAATTTCCATAGCCACATATATGTTCTTCGATATAGTTACAATGTCGAGGCTGGCAGTAAACGCTCTGAACTTAGAAGACAGAATGCTATAAGAGAGGAAACTATACATGGGATACCTGGTGCAGGACCTTGTGCCCTTTCTCAGAGCAATGGGCATGTCAAGGGTGGCATCATACTTTCCTAGTTTGTCGAGTTCTTCTTCAATTGTGAGATTCTGAGGCATGATCTCACTTTCATTCTCCTGAACTGTTGTTGACACTACATCGCTCTCAGCAACCTGGTTATTTTCTGTCATATCATTTTTATCATTCTCTACCGGCAGTTTTGTCAGATCAACAATATCATTTTCAACACAAACATCTTCAGCACAAACAGTATTATTATCAGGGTCAGTAGTACCTTGAGCCTGTGTTGGTTCAGAAGGTTGGATTGGAGCCGGCATGTCATTAGGGCCACTATTTCCTTTCTAAGATTCTTCCTGTAATACGTTATCCATGGGACTTGTCTTGTGGGTAGGACAGTGTCGTGGGTTGTCAGGATGGGTTCAGGAAGGGAATTAGAATAGTTAGTCTCTTCATTACTACTCTCCCCCTGAAGAGGACTAACGGGAAAGAAAGGTTTATCTTCCAGGAAGGTGATATCCATAAAGATGAAGTATTTCCGGGAAGTGGGATGGAAGCATTTATAACCACACTAGTGGAGAGGATACCCAACAAAGACACATTTCTGGGCACGAGGGGTAAACTTAGTCTGGTTGGGACCAAACTATGGACAAATGCAGTACACCCGAATACTCGAAGAGGGACATCAGGTATAAGGCGAGTGGTAGGGTAAGACAATTTAAGATAGTCAAGAGGAGTTTGAAAGATGAGAACGGGGAAGACATTCGATTTATAAGATGGGCTGCAGTCAAGACTGCATCCCCCCATAAGTAAGACGGAAGAGAGGTCGACAACATGAGAGACCGAGCAACTTCGAGGAGATGACGGTTTTTTCTTTCAGCCACTCCATTTTGTTGGGATGTATAGGCACACGAGCTCCGGTGAACAATACCTTTAGTGGATAAGAACTCACAAAGGGTATTGGTGAGGAATTCACGGCCATTGTCACTCCAAAGGATAGCAATTTTGGCATTGAACTGAGTCTCAATGGTGGTGTAATGGAAAATGGATGAGACCTCAGAATTATCTGTTAGAAGGAAAACCCAAGTAAGGCGGTGAGGGACCCCAAACATCACTGTGAATAAGAGTGAAAGGTTGAGAGGGTTTGTAAGGTTGGGATGGAAAAGAGACCCTATATTGTTTCGCTCGAATACACACATCGCAAGATAAAGAAGAGATGTCAACTTTATTAAATAAATGGGGAAATAAATATTTCATATATTGGAAATTAGGATGGCCAGGACGGAAGTGCCACAACATACAGTCATTTTCAGAAGTTGAAAAATAGGAAGATAACAAACGAGCCCTATAACTATGTTTGGAGGAAGTATCACCATCAAGGAAATAGAGTCCCCAATTGTGCCGGGCAGTGCCAATCATCCTCCTCGAGCTCAAGTCCTGAAAAATAACATCATCCGGTGAGAAAGCCACACGATAGTTTAAATCTCTGGTTATCTTACTCATAGACAGTAAATTATAAGAGATTGAGGAACATGCAACACATTCTGTAATATCAAACCATCAAATGGAGAAATGTGACCCTTGCCGGCAACAGGGGCAAGTGTCCTGTCAGCAATCCGGATTTTTTCATTACCAACACATGGATGATACGAGAGAAAATTGTCAGAAGTTCTAGTTAGATGGTCTGTAGCTCCTGAATTAAGGATCCAGGGTTTCTTGCCAGTAATACTGAGGAGGCTCAAGATTGAGAAATACCTGATTGGGCAATCGCCCCAAGAGAGGAAGTACTGGTGTTCACTGGGCAGTTCTCCTGACGTTGTGGCTGAGAGCCACTAGTAGTCTCACTCACCAGAGCCTGGTTGGGTTTGTTGTTTGGAGGTTGTCGTCTGCCATTCGGTGGCTGACCATGTAACTTCCAGCACTGATCCTTCGTATGCCACGGTTTCTTACCGTGTTCACAAACTGGAGGCGGTTTCCCGTTCTGCTTGTCTCTAGTAGTACCAGATGATTTAGCACTAAAGGTAGCAGAATCAATTACGGAGATAGTCGTGATATTCATAGCACTTGATCTATCTTCCTCAAGACGGACCTCTAAACATACTTCCATTAGAGTCGGTATTGGTCTTTGTCCCAGTATGCGACTCCACACAGCATCAAACTTGGAATTGAGACCTGCTAAAGAATCATACTCATGGTCAACTTCTTCAAGTTTATAATAGTGGACTCCTCCACAAGGACAGTCTCAGACAAGTTCACGACATAAATCCATCTCCTGCCAAATAAGAGATAATTTATTAAAATATAATGTGACATCCATAGACTCCTGTTTGCATTCATGGATTTTTTTTCGCTGAGTGTAGAGTCGTGATGCGTTCTGTCTCTTGGAGTAAAGTTCCTTTACAGCATCCCAAATATCACGAGCAATAGCCGCATACAATAGAGGTTTCCTAATTTGAGATTCCATGCTGTGAATTAACAGAGACCGGAGTAAAGAGTTCCTCTCCTTTCCAAATACGCTCCTAAGGGTCTCCTGGTCTGGGTTTCGATATCTCGCCAGTTAGATACCCAAATTTGTGGCGTCCTTCAAGTACCATTTTTACAGACTGAGACCATGAGAAATAATTCTAACCATTTAATCTTTCACCAACAATTAGCCCTGTGGAGTTATCCATTGGTCTAGACATATGAGGTGCAGTTGTTAAGATAGGAAAGATAGTAACCGGATTCTCTAGATACATCGGTAAACCTGATTGAATACCTGAATTTACTGCACCTTGATCAAGGATGGTTGAAGCGCCAAGGGCTGCCCCAAGAGCCACAATTTGTTGTTGGAAACTTGCTTGAAGATTAGCAAGTTGCTGTTGAACCGTAGCCGAGGAAGGGACAGTCGATCCGTGTTGCTCATAGTAGTTTCCGACTCCTTGGTGAGGAATTCCGGCGACAGTAGCAGCTGTAGGAGGGAAACAGTGACAACCCAAAACATGTGGATTGAAGTTGGCACCGTCAGCCTCATGGAATGTCAGTCCTTGAGAAGAAATTCCCCCGACGGTGCTTGAAGTGTGATTCACTCTCGCTGGTTGAGAAGAAATTCCCGCGACGGTGCTTGAAGTGTGATTCACTCTCGCTGGTTGAGAAGAAGAACCTGCGAATGCAGTTTGAGCAAGACTTGGAGCGAGACTCACTCTTGCTGGTTGGGAAGAAGAACCCGCAAATGCAGTTTGAGTGAGACTTGGAGCAAGATTCACTCTCGCTAGTTGTGAAGAAGAACATGCGACTGCACTTGGAGCGAGGCTACACGCGACTTCATTTAGAGCGAGACTCACTCTCGATAATCGAGTGACAGATTAAGGGAAGCGACAACAACTTGTTGGTCGATTCAAGTGGCGGCAGCACCAGTGTCCATCAACGTCGTTCGAATATGAGAAGTCACAGCAGAAGGAACGCTAGGGTTTTGTGACGGCGGCGGTAGGGATTGTAATAGAGCTACGGTGGTGGCTGGGTTAAGGGACTAGAGGTACTGGTTGAGAGCTTCTCGGACGGCTGAACTGGTGGTGGCGGATCTTGCCTAGTCTCATTTTCATCAATGACGGCTAGGGTTTTTGAGGTTTCGTCACCATGCTTTGATACCATATTGAAAAAGAGGGAAGAGAAAAACGACACAAGGTTTACCTGGAAAACCCTAGATCAGGGAGAAAAAACCACGATACAACTTTTTCTCTTTTTTATCAATTTGATACACACAACTGTTACAAGGGAAGAAAATAAATAGAGATCCAAAAACATATAAGGAAAAAAATATTAGAGAACATAAAAGGTAAAAAACCAAATCTACAAGATTCCCAAATATTCTCTTTTATTTTCAACAAGTAGCAATATTTTTCTAGTTCTTTACAATTTGTAATGATTTAGTCCCTATCATGAAAAATATTATTATGATTTATTGTAATTTCTTACACATGTAGATTGGTAAACTGATCGGGAATCAAATTTATTTATAAACCATAAATCTAAGTCATTACATAATAAAAATTGTCACTTATTTTTTATGAAAATTTTCATGTTGGGGACTAAATTGCTACAAATTTCAAAGTATAGTGATTAAATTGTTGCTTATTAAAGTTCAAAAATTAAATTGTTACAAATTTAAAAGTATAGGGACTAAGTCGTTATTAGTTAAAGTGTAGGATCTAAATTGTTACTTTCATGAAAGTTTAGGGATAAAAAGTATTTTTTAACCATAAATCTTTCTTCCTTATAAGCAAAATAAGGTCGATAAAGTTAAACTCTTGAATTCTTTCTCAAATGGCTCTTTCATTGCTCTTGGATGCTCTCTCTTGTCCCTTCGTGTGTGAAGTTGGCAGTGAAAGGCTCTACCTATAATGGGGAGAGATTGGGTTGAAAACCAAAATTAATGAGGGAAGTTTGATGGATTCATATGTGCAAGCCTTATTTTACAGTGCACTGTTCCTATGTATAAGATTTTCATGTAGAAGTCCAGGGCAAGATCTTTTGGATGCATTACTTCTATTTTCTATGCAAAAGTGTGATTTTTGCAGCTTTCAGTTTTGTGCTCGCTTGTATGGTTCAAGTATGAACGTTTGTGTTGGGTCTTTTGGTAGATGTATATGTTCCCTTCAGCCTTGAGAAATTTGCTACCCCTTGGACTCATGGTGCAACTCAATGAATATCTAGATTCTAAAACCTGAATTCATTACCTTGTCAATTCAATTTGCAATTCTTGGACATTGAGATTCAAGGGCATGAAAGATAACAACAATAATTAGACAGAGTTTTGTGCTAAAAATAGCATTGAAATGAACATATAAAGGATGTCATTATTTTTGTCCCGTTCAAAAGTTGTTCTGACTGCTGATTGTTTAGAAATTGTAGTATTGAACATGTTGCGTCTGAAATACTTCACTACTCTCCTTAGTTAAGTATACTTTAGATCACGTTATTGCTCATAGTTATGAGTTTGCCATTTTTTTATTATTATTTATAGCCAGTCATGAACAACCATAGGTTGACTTGGCTTTTCATCAAGTTGGCATAAATGTAGGCTGTTATACACCACGTATCTGCTTGATGTTAATGATTGTGAACTTCGGCTTTAGTTCATATGACAGTATTAGCCAGTTTCCAACCGAGCCAATGTTTTTATGTCATATCATTTGCGCTACTAATGTTTATGGCTTGTTTTCTATAGATCCGTGAAGCTGATATTTCTCGATTGTCATTTGCTGTTGAGCTTGCTGAAGAATTTTATGGGAGGTTTGCATTTTCTAAATATATTTAAATTCTAATCAAGTATTTTTTTAGTTAAATTATTAATTAAGTTCCGGAATTTTGAAAGTTGTGTATATTGATTTTCATTATGATGCATCCTGAATTGTTTACATGGCCACTTAAATGCTGACATGATTTGTTGTTTGAACTAATGAGTGATGATGGAGCATGATGTGGCATAAAGGAATAGGTCAGTTGAATAAAGTAAGAGCAAACCGAAACAATTCATATGAAATGTATTCTGCCCTCTGAGCTCTCACCCCATCAAATATTATGGCTTGCCCACCCCTATTTTATTCAATTAACTTATTTCTATGTCCACGTCATGCTTTAGTGTCAAATCATCACTTGTTAGTCCAACTAGCGTGCTATGTCAATATTTAAGTTTATAATGAAGACTAAGATTTGAGACTTAATAGAAGCAAAATCGAAAACTCGGGAATGTGATTAAAACTTTTTAGAGTTCAAGGGCTTAAAGACATAATCATCAAAGTTTAGATGCTAAATTTGTAATTTAATATTTTTTCCTTTTAATTGTTTACATTTCTTATGTTGAAACCTGACTGTTACATGTTTTATTCTGCACGCTGCTCGTGGGCATGTAGAGTGAAGGTAATTAACTTTTAGCCCAGTTATAGTTACTTTCATTCTTCCTCCATCACATCTTATAATGGAGATTTGCTGCTGTATATTCTGTAGGGACAAGATGTTGCCTTTGAGCCTGCTAAGCTGCTATGGCTTATTCAGCGTGATTTTTTACGTAGGTTCAGAAATGTCTCCCTGCTTTCCTTGATTTTTGCACGTAGTTTTCAAGTTATCTGATGATTCTGCATTCTCCCTTTTTTTAATATGTATACACAAATTGATCGCATCAGCATGTCATATACCATTCGGTTAGTAGGAATGAAGTCTGCTTATTAGAACCACGTCAGTATATCCATATTACTTATATGAGAAGCCCAAGGTGCTTGGTACTGAAGTATACTTGACATCCTTGACTAACCAATCTAGATGGAATCTCATTCCTACCTTAGAAGGTTGTCTTTGAGATCCCAACACCATAGACATCGTTTTCCTCTTAATTGTCCTTGTAAGCCGACTAGTAGTGATTTCTTTGTTTAATTTATTATTTGTTTTGAGTCAATACATTTTCTTAATATGAAAAATTCACTTTCACCAAGAAAAATGAAAGAAGAAAGTCAAACTAACCAGACTATAAAAGATATAAGCCTAAGCAGAAGGAAAAAAAGAACTTACTAGTTACAAGAGGGAGCTCCAATTGTTGCAATTAAAAAGAAGCAATATGATCTTAAAACCATAGCAATTGATTCAAGAATATCATTGAAATCGACTGTTTACTTTGGGAGACTATTAGGTCTATGTCTTTTGGTGGGCGTCGGTTGCACAACCTTTTTGTTATAAGCTAGGTTTTTCGGTTGGATTGGAGTCCTTTTCTGTAGTTAGGTTTCAGATTCTTCTTTTTTGTTGGACTTTTTTTTTTTACTTGTTGTATGCACTTGCATATTATTTCTTTCTTTCTAACCGTAAAATAAAACAAAAGAAATCGGCAGTTTACTTTAGTCTTCAATAAACTAATCCTGCTAAACTAACATAATCATTAGAATCCAAGTCCTATCCTCCCCCCACCCCCACCCCCACCCCCCACCCCCACCCCCCACCCCCACCCCCACCCCCCCAGAATTCTCATGTTAAACAAACAGATTAATCTTAAAATTCCCTCTGATCTGGTGTATTTTGTTTCTGACACTCCGGCAGGAACCTTGTATATATTGTTTGGTCATCAAATAGGGAACAAAAAGTAGGTGTCTTATTCATCCTGCCTCAATTTTTGTACCCTAGATTTATTTGATTCTTCTATTGCTGTTTTATAGAAGGAAAAAGTGTTCAAGAAATGGTGAATGAAGCTCTAAGACGTGTGCCTAATAGCGAAGGTTGGTTTTAATGATTCATGCTAAAGTATCATGGCATATATGTGGCAATTTTTCTTTTCTCTAATGGATGGTGCTTTTTACCATAAATGCAGGAGACAAAAACATTGATCTGGTATTCACCCTCAGGCTTCTGTTTCATTTTTTATGGGAAGAAAAATAAAATATTTACTTTTCTGGGAAAAAGGCATGATCTCTGTAATTGCATCAGGTAAACCAAATTCGAGATTCTTTGGCTATTATGGGAGATAATAGTACAGCCTTCAGTTTACCACAAGTATGACCCTCATTTTTTGATGATCTCTACGTTCAATTTCATTATTAACACGGGGTTTTGCTTAATGGTGGCGTAAGGAAGATGGTATTCTTGCATGCACATTTACTTTTATGTCAAAACATGTTATTTCTATAAACCTGATATGCATGGTAGTAGCAAGCTATGTTCTAGGCATGTATTTGAATAGTCTTTGTTAGGCATTTGGGTTTTGTCAGTTTAAGGATGAGGTAGTTAGTATTTAGGATGGTCAAATGAAATAGTTTACTGGAGTTGGTTGGGAGGGGAAGTATTGATTGTTAAAGGAAGGAAGTTATTAACAGTCTTGTGTGGGGGGTTTGAAATCTGTGCACTCAGGACCAAAAAATGTGGGCACAAGGGTTAATGTTTCTTTGACTGAAGGATCGTGACGAGAAGAGCAAATTTTTCCATAGATGGTTAATAAATTCTCATATTTTCTTCTCATAAAATTCCTTTTAATTAAACTCTCTATCATCACCATTTCTCATGCAACTATTTTACAAAACTATTTTCCTTTTAATTATACTTGACTTTTGACTCTACAAAGCTGCTGTAGGTTCCTATAACTTATATATTGTAATCTTGTAAGTGCTGAAATAGTCTGCAACTATTTTGTAACTTGATTTAGTTATTTTTGGATTTCAAAAATATTTTATTGATAAATGAATATGCAAGAAGAAGCTAGTGAATACATTCACTAAGGAGTTAGCAAAAAGTTTCTCCACTTGGTGCAGATCAGGAAAGGCTGACATAACGATTTAGCTATCCAAGTAGAGGAAACAAAATAATTTATTTCCATGTATTGAAGACTTCCTTTTCAACATACTGTATCCAGTGTATGTGTGTGTGATGTTGTGGGAGTGGGTGAATGCAGCAGTACCATATGGTGCGGTTTTGAAGAGTTTCTTGGTTGTCAAATGGCCTTGTCATCCTACTCTGCCCTATAGACTGGCTTTAGTCTGCCCAGCCATCCTCTTAAGTCTTAAGAGTGTGCCTTATCATGCTTAGTCCTATATGATGAACTCAATAGTAAATACACATTTGTGGGCTTGTTACTCGATTGGAGTCCCTTTTTTCTTTAGTAGGATATTCTTTTGTAGCCTAGTTTCTTTTATACCTCTGTACTGTATTCTTTCTTCTTTTTTAAATACACATGAAGCCTCCATTTT
Organism: Citrullus mucosospermus; assembly: GCA_030954485.1. Lineage (NCBI taxonomy): Eukaryota > Viridiplantae > Streptophyta > Magnoliopsida > Cucurbitales > Cucurbitaceae > Citrullus > Citrullus mucosospermus. The sequence goes on along the minus strand of CM062063.1, from coordinate 6,369,169 downwards.
GTTATTTGATACATATGCTTGAAAATTGAAATAGTTGATGTATAATTGTCTGATACCTTGTAACTTAACAGTACTTTCTTTCAAAACTTTTTCTTGCGGAATTCAATTAAATTGTGACCTTTATGCTTTTAACAGCCTCATCTCCAAAGAACCAAGCTTTGTGATATGAAGGATGGTGAGCTGGAGCCAGCATATGTTGCGAAGAGGGAAGAGTTGAAAGAGCTGGTTACGAGCATTATCCGTCCAAAGATTGTGCAGGGAAAATCTTTGAATGGAAAGGAATTTGTATCTTTTTTAGAACAGGTGGTGCATTATGTGCCTTTTATTGACTCGAATTTATCTGCTCACTACCAGTCTTTTCACCGATGGTTTCACTAACTATTTGATGAACAATGAAACGATGATCTGAATTCATTTTTTTCTTTACGTTATAAATACATGATTGATTTGTAATTTCAATTTACTTTTTGTTCCACGTTTAGATTCTTGAAGCATTGAACAAAGGGGAAATTCCATCTACTGGGTCTCTTGTTGAGGTTTTCAACAAGGGTATTCTTGAGCGATGTTTGAAAATATACAGTGACAGAATGGCAACGGTGCCTTTACCTATTACAGAGCAATCTCTGGATAGTGCCCACAAAATCCATCGAGCAGAGGCAATGCGAGCTTTTGATGAACAACATTTTGGGCGTCATCATGCAAGGAAGTCGGTCACGCAACTTGATGAAGAAATTGACAAGGTTTCAACTTCCCCTCTATTAAAAATACTAAATAGTTTCAAATTGTTTTGGGTTGTGATGTCAAGTATCTTCCTGAATCAAGATAGAAGGGTAAATAAATTGTTGAATAATAGTTGCTAAACGTAGATGATACCCTGACACATTTCAGTCTATTTCATGTGAAGTTGAAGTAAACAATTCAGTTGGGTTAAATTAGGACAACCATCTGAGATGTGCTAGTCTCCTGACATTGGAGTACTCTTTTAGTTTCAAGTAAAAGTAGTAATAATAGTAATAATCAAAGAGAACTTTTTCATGTTTGGTTCTTAACATGGATTGTTTATCATTAGCCTCAACTGCAATAGCCTAAATAACATGTTTTTTTTTTTTCCCTTTGAGGTTCCTAAACCCCTTGTTATGTGTAAGCTCTCAAACCTCTAGAAATTCTTTATAGGTGCATAGTAATGTTATATTGGCAAATCGGTATCAATCCTCAAAGCTCTGTGAGGCACTTTATACGAAGTGTGAAGACCAAATGGACCACCTTCAAGCTCTAAGGCTTCCGTCAATGGCAAAATTCAATGCAGGTTTTCTGCAATGTAATCAAAGTTTTGAGGAGGAGTGTGTTGGACCATCAAAAGCAAACTACGAGCAACGCATGTCAAAGGTAATTCAGTCATTAGATTATTTATTTATTATTTTTTTCCCCATTTTTTGTCTTACAAATCCACTTATTCGGTTATTCCTCACATTGGATAATCAATATCTTGATGTTTAATTCTGATTTTATGTTACCTGATTTATTCATAAAATTTCAAATATCTTTCAAGTATTTTTAGTGACCTTTCATGTGGTGGCTCAATAGGTAATTCAAATCTTATTTTGTTTTAACAAGAATAAATTTGATTTGTACTCAAGTGTCTACGCCAATAAACTGTTCGGGTACAGCCCGTTTGTTTGTGGATTTGCCATATACTTTCTCAAAACTTAGATGGTTGTCTGTGACCAAATTGAACATACAGTTTCAAAAGCTGAATTTTCTGAGCATGGATGAGTCATGATTTGCAGATGTTAGGGAAATCGCGATCTCTCTTCATCAAGGAATACAATCACAGGCTTTACAATTGGTTGGTGGCCTTTTCTCTTGGCATGGTGATTGTGGGAAGGTTTGTCGTAAAGTTCTTTTTAATTGAAATTGGGGCATGGCTGCTCTTCATTTTTTTGGAGATATACACAAGAATGTTTTGGTCGGCCGAGACTCTTTACTACAGCCCTGTTTGGCATTTTGTAGTAGCCACATGGGAAACAATCGTTTATAGCCCCATCCTGGATTTGGACAGGTAAGTAATTTTTCTTGTTATTGAATATTGTGCCGTTTCTATCTATGTTTTTCTTCTGGATTTGCACTAAATTTTGAATTTCATACTACTCATTCTCATTCCTTCAACATTAGTAGTTCCATTTTATCACACCTTAAGTCTTGGATCATTTGTCAAAATAAATGGACGATTTTACTAAAAAGTACAACCAAGGTAAAGAATAAGGATAGCTTTCCAGTTCCTCCATCAACTATTTCTGGAAATATACCTTCAGGAATGGTAATTTTACAACAAAACGCACTCTTTTTGGCTTGTGCAAAGAGAGTGGCTTTTTGTCACTAGGGGAAAGCGAAAGCGTCTTCTCATGTTCATCTATGGATGTCATATATGGTCTTGAAACTAATATGATAGGTATATAATTGGAATATTATAAGGATATATTAGTAATTAGTTAAAAGAGTTTGTTAGGCTGTTTGGTTAAAAATAGGGAGGTTGGGAAATGGAGAAGATAGGCAATATTTTGGGTAATGAATTAGGATTTGAGAATACCTCGAGATAAGGAGGGCCCCGCGTACCTCAAAGACATTTATGTTATATTTTTGTTATCTTTTTTAGTTTAATATATTTAAGTTCTATCATAATACTAGTGTGAATTGAACTTTGTTTCTTCTTGGTTTATTTGATGAAACAGATGGGCAATTCCCATTGGTGTGTTGGCTGCTGTTTTGGTTGTGTACTGGAGATGTTGTGGGAGAAGAAAATATGGTTCCCATTGGATTTTACCATTATACAACAATCCCAAAAATGGTTCACACAGGCCAAGATCAGACTGATGTCATTAAAGCTTTGCTTCTCTTCAAGCAGTTCGCAGTTTCTCTTTTTATCCTTCTGGCGAGCTCCACCTTTTTGATACATGAAGCACATCGCTCCTTATCGACTTCAATTGTAGTTAGGAACAAAGTTTAGACAGGTCATTTTATCATTCTGTAGTGATAGCATAACAAAGAAATGGACAAGGAAATGTTGTCAATCAATATATTTGTAATATGTCTGAAATATTGTATTCAATTTTACTCACGGAAAGGAATTCTTTCTTTTTATCACATGAAAGAAAAAGAAAAATCTATATCACATTCAATTTTACTCCTTTTCTTCTTTTTCTTCAATTCAAACCTCGAAATATAAGGCTCAGTATGGAAGTACCCAACTGAACTTTTTTTTTATAGAAAAAGAGAAAAAAAACCTAACTTAACCAAGTAAGATCCAAGTCTTATTATTACAGAGTAGTGGAGGATGAAATGAAAACAATAGGTAAGAAGAGTATTTTTCATTTCTTATTAATCCCTTTAATCCCCACAAGCTCCATGATAATATAAGAGGAAAAATTGCTACAAAAAAACGACACACGTTCAATTCTTCTTGTGGTTTGGAGTTGAATGGGGAGGTTCTGCATCCCAAGCTGACAAAGGGCCATGCATGGCCTGCTTCTGCACGTGATCAATATGCACAGAGGGCATATCAGATATTTTGGTTGCCACGTCATTCTGTGATCTTCCAACATGTGGAATGGGAGGAGGTTCCAAATTATGGTGATGTGGGGGGCTGTTTGCAAATGCAGACATATTTTGATGGAAGAATTGAGTGTTGGATTGCATAGGCATTTGGTTATTGACAAAGGGCATTTGGGTCTGAGACATTGCAACAAGCAGTGGATTCACTCCTGTCACTCTTTTCACTGTTTCTTCAGCCATTTTCACCTGAAAAAAGCAAAACCTATTCATAAATATTCTATTGATTTCCAGAAAAAACCAAAAAGACTTTAGAACTCAAGACAAACATATCCACTTCAGTTCTATTAATTTCCCAGAAAACTAAAAGGTAGGTATCATTATATTTTCTCTCTAGTGTAATAAAGCGAGAGCATGACGGATGTGAATAAAACAACCACCTAGCCACCATCGCCAATGTGATTTCATTTCATAAACTAATAGTTTTTTTTTTTCTTTTTTTTTTCTCTAAAATACTATTTTGGTCCTCTACTTTGAAGTTTGTTACTTCCAATTGCCCAATTTTAGTCCTTTTATTTTCAATAAGTATGACATTTAGTTAGTCCATGGCTAACTTATTATTGATTTTTCTAAAAAAAACTTTGTTATCTATTAACATTTTTACTGTAAATTTTGAAAACATATCACATATTGTATTTCCTTGCATGAAAATTATTGTTATTATTTAACCAATTTCAGTAAAAATTAATTTTGAGAGACTAAATTTAAGATTTATTCGTAGTTCAAGGACTAAATTTGAACAAACTTTAAAGTATAAGAATCAAAATGACATTTTAATCTAATTCTTTTAATGAATAAGAATAAACATCCTTCCATTTAGAAAAAAAATTGAAAGAATACAACGAAAAACAACTAGAAATGTCTCAAAAAGGGGAGACCAACTAAAAAAAGGTTGTGGAACAACAATAGTTGGCATGCTTCAATATCCTGAATTACTACGCAGGCCATGCAACAAAACAAACAGCACACATACATACACGTGTAGTTGAAACTGGCAGGTTCAAACAAATACAATGTAAACATCCTAAATGCAATTGAAAGTAAACAAGATGCAATTGCAATAAACGCGGAATTTTGTTGTTCGGAAGGGAATCAGGGATGGAAGTCAAACAAATTAATTTCTTTCTTTTTAAACAAAAAGAACTTACCATTTGAGATTACACATGTAGCCTCGTAAAAGAAGGAAGCATAAGATTTCTCCTTACTGCCATTCCTCAACTGAAGAACAATCGAGAAAGGCTTCCTTGATGACTGAGGAAAGACAATGAAGAAATAAGCAGTCTTTCCTCGCCTGTTTCCCCAATAGTTCATTAATACTTGCATTTGAAGTTTGTCTTCTATTTTGCTGTTTTCTTAGTGGTTCTTTGACTGCGATTTCATAATTTCCGGAGTGGTCCTTTAATGTTTCAACTCAAGTTAATAGTTCCTCCGATAATTCATTAGTTAGTTTTTATCAAGTAGTCGAAGTATGTCTTTATATAATTTTAAAACTATATTAGATTTTGTATTTCTTAATGCTTACCTTTTAGTCTTCTTGATTATATACACGGACAGAAAGAACAGGCACAAAAAATGCTCCCACCTCTCTCCCCTAATTTTCCTATCCTTTCTCCGGCGTTCAACCTCCCCCACGCTCCATTCTCATCGACCAGAAAATCTTCACCATTTTCCCTGATGCTTCATCTTGAGTTACAAGGGCTTACATCAAAGAACAAGGTCGATCAATAACTTACTTCATTTCCCTTTCATGGTCTGCTCTTGAATGGCTAACCTCCTCCTTTAATTTCCTTTGGACTAGCCCTTGCAACTTCAAGTTTTTCAAGAAATTGGAAACGACACACTATAGTTGGAAAAGCTTAGTAACAAAAATATGGCTTCTTGTGCTGTTGCAGCACTCAGGCCGACGAATGAAGCTTTTTATACTATCAAAGAAAAATAAAAATGGCTGGTTCTCCTTCTCCTTGATCTCCAACTACAATAGAGAGCCTCCATCATCTGTTCGCAACCAACAGACCTTTAGGGAGGTGGTCCAACAGAAAGTCTCCCTTGTTTTGCAACCAAAGTCGACAGCACCTACCACTGCTTCACCCGCCACCTTGGCATCGACAGTCACACTACCTCATCAAGACTGGGTCGCGATGGTTGTGGTTCAGCGTCATCAACTCCATGATCCCTAGCCGGAAATCCAATTGGCAATTCAGTCCCCACCATCCATCAATTGCTTGATTAATCCTTTCCTCGACAACAAAGCTCTGCTCCACGTCTATGACTCCCACCTTGCTTCCAAACTATGTTGTCAGGAATCTTGGACTACCATTGGCGATTTCAGACTTGAGATTTTGGCAACTAGCACTACATCCTCTTATGTGACTCAATTGCTTCATATGGAGGATGGGTTGGCATCACAAATCTTCTCCCAATTCTATGGAATGACCAACTCTTCAGATACATTGGAGATTGTTCTGGAGGTTTCTTAGCAGTCTCGAATCCAACCGATCGAGGCTTATCCCTACTATCGGCGAGAGTGAAGACAAACAAAACTCCTTGGGTTTTATTCCGGCCACCGTGGAGTTACCAGACCTTGTCGAATCTTCAATTATGGTTCAGCTCTAGTGTCGTGTCGATGACATTCGCCCTCCCAATCGGCGGCCAGTTTCTCCGAAATTAATTGGGTTATGGTATCGAACATTAATGGAAAAAGTAAATCACCAATTGTAGATTCTGTTTTATCTACTGATCCCTCTTCTTTGGAAACTCCACAGATTTCAACCGAAGATCCTATTTTGAAGGAATCTCCAATCCCACAGATCCCTTCTCAATACAGCCAGCCCCTCTCCCTCGTTTTCCTTCCCAGACCAGATCCCTGGGCCCATAAAATTACCATCTCCCTCTTTCTCTCAGCCTTCTCTCTTCACTATTACATTTGACAACGGAACCACCACCCTCCACGTGGGCACAGCACACTTCACATCATCCTCAAAACAGACCCTTCCATTCATGGATACGACACTAAAACCAATTTGTCTAGCCCTGCCACGAAAATCTATGATTTTGCCCCTAATCCCCTTGACGTGGCAATTTTTGGAGACAACCCAAACGAAACCCATCAACAAGCTCCTCTACCCTCGGATTTGGACCCTAGTCCCCACCAACCATCAAATAAACCAACCCATTTGTTCTGCCCTTCCCATACGGTCGGGTCCTGTCCTTTTTCCCTTGATGAGACCCTTCCATCTACCTCCCGACCTCATAGCCAACCCACCATCTCACCTACCACACACCTCCCTCTTAAACCTTCGAGACATGGCCAATATCCTGATTCACTAAGATAAATCAATCACATTGGCTATTCGGGAGGGGGCCACGTTTGACTCATGATGTTCCTCTCATGGAACGTGAGTGACTTATGTTCCTAGAAAAAGGATGATTCGGTTAAGAAGTTGGTTCAGCAACATAACTCTTACATTGTCCTTCAAGAAACAAAGTTGCCATCAATTGACATTTTTCTGGTTAAATCTACTTACTTAGAGCTCTTCTTTTATTGACTAGACTGCTCTTGACTGAGTATTCTTAGTCATGTTTGAGAGTGAATTTGAAATGGTTAAAATCACTTTTGTCGTATTTCAAATCACTCTGAAACACACTTTTAATCGCTCAAAATCAAGAAACGCAATTTCATGCTATTAAAATTGATTTTGAATGATTAAAAGTATTTTCTAAATGATTTTGAAAATGACAAAAGTGATTTTAACAATTTTAGAATATCTTTCCTTATTGGACAAATTCCTTGTCACATATGCTTGCCTTGTCAAATTTGGAGCTATGACCTTCCATCGTGTGGATCGGACTACATATGTGATCATTTCCCTCTGGTTTTGTCCTCTGGTGGTATTGATTGGGTGGGGGGAATCATAAATTCTAAAATTCTAAGGAATCTTGATCCTCCAAACCACATCAAAAACCAACTCCCCAACCAGGGTGGGATCCAGTAACAAACGGAAGAAAGACTTACAAGACAAGCCTTCAACAAGGTCACCGCTCCAAACACAAATATCCCTCCTCCCTGCCCTAAAAGAGCTCTCCTTTAGTAAGGAAAGAAAAGAGGCAACCTCTGTCGTTTTCCTATTGGACAAATGCCGACGGAACCTGAACGAAAAAGACACAAAGTTTGCAAACCAAACCAAGAAATCAGAGATTGGGCAATTTTTTAAAGAAGACAGATGATAAAACCAAGGAAAGGTATCCTTACCATCCCCCACAATACAACGAACAAGATGGGGAAAAGTGGGAAGCTCAAACAAAATTTCTTCCTACGAATTTCTATGAGTGCCTTTAACCCCTTTATCCACTCAATCAAAAGGGTGGTTGCCATGCTTACTCAATATGATTTGATTCCACAACGATTCTGACTCAAGGGCAACTACCAAAGCCACTTAGCCAATAGAGCTTTGTTACGAACCCTTAAATTGCCAATCTCCAACCCCCTGGTTAACAGGGCGCCCAACCATCTCCCAACTAACTAGATGAGAGCCCTTGAAATTAGTTTTAGAAAAGCTATTTTTATTCATTAGTGGAAAATGTTCCACTTCGATCAAGCCTAGAACGCCCACGATTATGATGATCCTGTCCAGTTAAGGTTTGACCTTCATTATGTACTTGATAGGTCACATATTAATCTTGAAACATCTATGGAGTATGAGAGGATTGATGTATGTTCATAGTGACTATTCTAAATTGGAAATTGGAGGAATTGTCAAAACGAACCAAATGTCATCGGAGATTGCATCATGAACATAGGTGTGCACAGTTCAGTGTACAGTGAAGCTTCATATTCTACTCCATGTTCAACTGAGAAATTGAGATACTGAACATGGTCATCTTCCTGTTGAATATAATCATTCTCATCTTGAGAGGACTCACCTTTATCCAGATGTCAAGGCTTGTATATAGTGATCAGATTTTTATGTTCCTTTTATTACGTACACTGAGATTTGAAATACTTTCGAAAACAAATTTTTTAAAAAAATAGGATATCAGATTATAAGCAGTCATAAACATAAGAAACATTCCTTCCCAAATCATTATATGTTGCACTTGGTTGTGTAACGTACCGCCTACTGATGTTGGAATACCATCTTTCATATACTGGACCAACAACTATACCCCCACAATTGTCTCCCCTAAATAAAATAATTAAGTCGATTTTCCCATAATTCTAATTGAGGAGCCAAATGGCAAACCTAATCTCGTTTGTACTACCCACACAGGTTATTCATGTGCAATCATTATTTGTATCGCATTGTCGAGGGATTTGTTGCATACCGAATTGGCACATCAAGCAATCAAGTAAGTGTCATTCTGCACCAAAAAAAAAAAAAAAAAAAACAAAACAAAGATCCCCGGCTCAACTATGGTATTTTTTCATCTGCTTTTCCTCGTCTTTTTTGTATTACTCTCTAACCTCAAGCTACTGTGGCTATTGTGTGGAGCGCAAATTTGGGCTTTTGGAATTCACGTTTTTGCCGTAATCCTACGAAATTGGAAATCACTAAATGGGTTGCTCTATCTCATCTTTTATTTTTAGTCAAACTTCGTCACCCACCTGATCCTTGGTCTTGGCTTCTTGACTCTTCCATGTGTTTCACTGTCAAGTCTCTTATAGTTAATTTAGTAAGAACAGCGGAACCTCATTTCAAAGATCTGTATACGGTTATTTGGAAGGATTGTTACCCAAAGAAAATCAATTTTTTTCTTTGGGAGCTTAGTCTTGGAGCCATCAATGTTGCTAATAGATTGCAACAACGTATGTCTTTCATGCATCTCTCTCCTTCTTGGTGCCATATGTGTCATCAGAATGTTGAATCTCTTGCACATATCTTTATACATTGGTCAATTACATCTCGATTTTGGAAACTTATTCTTGAAGCTTTTGGGTGGTCTTTTCCTTACCCCAATAATAGTTTTGATCTTCTTGCCTTACTTTAGGTCAGTCATTTTTTTTGCTGGTACTAAGAAGACACTTTGCTTGGCTCTTATGTTGTCTTTCTTTTGGAACCTTTGGACGAGCTTAATAGTTGTCTTTTCAGAAGATTCTTTTTCCTCTTTTGATCATTTCAAGGATTTAGTGTTTTCTACTACTTTCTTTAGTGCAAATCTAAGCACCCTTTTCTCATTTCGGCTTACCTTATTTATGCTCTAATTGGCGACTTTTATTGTAATCACCTATTAGAGTTGGGTTTATTTTTTCATTTCATTCATCAACGAAATGTTTCTATTATCCAAAAGAAAACAAAAAATCAACAAAAAATTTTGAGATAAATACCTCTTGATCATGAAGAATCACCAGCATTTTTGTTAGGTTCTTCCACTCTATTCAAGTGTTTGGTTCCTGAAGTTCAAAATCTTATTCTTTAAACATTATGATTTCTACTTTTTGGGCTCCATTATTGAAAAGATAATGGAAAAGCATATCAGGACATTCATATATTTCTAAAGGTGGTCTTCTCACCCTCATACCGGTCAAGGTTTCAAACAGAATTGAAAGAATGATCTGCAATGTCCCATGGAAAGACAGCAAGGAGAAAGCGGGTTCTCACCATATTAAATGGGAGAGTCATTCTCGTTAATTGAGGAAGGTGGTCTTGCCATCATTGGCATCCAACAGAGAAATAAATCCCTCTCGGCTAAATGGATTAGGAGATTTCATGAGGAAAAGACAGCTTTATGGAGGAGAGTTATTGCTTTTATTTAAGTATGGCTCCCCACACACTTTGATCTTAAACCAGGTCGGAATTTCATACCACTATCAAAGGGCCAGCCCTTGGAGATACATTGACAAAATCAAGGGATCCCTGAGACAAAAGCAGGTTCCTGCCTAAAAACTGTGAAATTGGTACTCTTGAATGGAAGAAATGAAGGAAAAAAAAGGATTGGAGGAAAGTTAAAGGAAAGAAAGGAGTTCGTGAAGAAAGCAGAGTGCAAGAAATAAGGGTGTGAAGGAACCGGAGGAAAATCAATCTTCAAGGATCAAGAATTACCCAAGGTAGATGAGAAGAGGCACGCATCAAAAACTAAATCATTCTGCATGGGAGAGCGTAGATGCCTAGTTTCTGTTTTCATTAGATTGTCAAAGTCCTTTATGTCCTTGTTATGGTCTTGTATGTTAATTTTCCTTTTTTTGTTTGAAAGTTTTCCATTCCTTCCTTACTCCTTACCACAAGGGAGAGAGAGAGGGGAAAAAGAAAAAGGACTAACCTTCGCTCTTAAAGTCTCGATATCAGCTTTCAAAATTCTATTGTCAACAGCAGCATCATCATACTTTTGATTTACATCTGTGAGACGCTTTAACAAAGTAGAGTGTTCAACTCTAAGTTGACCAACCTTTAGAAAAGGAACCACGTTTAGAAAATGTTTTAATAAGAAAGAAAAATACCCGAGAACATATAAGGGTAAACATTTTGCAGTACCTGTGTCTCGAGTTCATTCAAGTGTGCTTGTTTTCGTCGTCTGGAGCGTCTTGCTGATTCTCTATTTGACAACATCCTAGGCCACCAGCAATGTCAAGTGAGTAAAGCTAGGACCGAGCAACAAATTGGGTAGAAGGATTGATTTTTCCCATAGGGCCTTCTTTTTCTCTCCTCTCTAATTTATTTATTTACTGATTAGAAACGAAACCTCTTCCATTAAGATAAGAACATTCACTAAACAATTAAGAGGACAGGATGGAAGATGAGATATCTTCCTTACCCAAAAACCTATAAAGATCACAAAAACACTCTTCAATAGTAGCAACAATAAAAGAAGATAGTTGTTTTTAAATGCAAAGTAAAGTGAAACATGCTTAACATATCTCTACTCGTAAAAATTACAGAATTCAATGTTTCAAAATATTTGATCGGAATATGACACTTTAACTTCCTTTTTTTTTCTTTTGTTACACAAATGTACAAGGCGATTGTGAAAGGGATTTGACATGAGACTCTAGTTAGATCAACAAGTTGAGCACACGATGAACCTAGATAATCAATGAAGATGTAACAACAATGCCTTCTCTAAACATTATAACGGGTGAAAAACATAATAGAAGAGCATAAGAAAGCAAATGATCGTTGCTTGAGTCATGTCCTCAATGAACAGAAATATGAACAGCTGGATAATTTAGAGGATTAACAATTTGACATAAGCAAGAGCAACAAAGTCCACAGAACAATAAACCAAAATTACCTCCTAGCACGTCTTGCATCAGCAGGATCCATATTCTCAATGTTTTCAATGTCTCCTTCAAGATCATCATCATCAGACTCATCTCTGGATGATCCACTCGTTGTTTGAGCAGGTTGTACCCCTAGTTTCTTAGGCATTGTAGGTAAGGATGGAATCCCAAGTGGACTACCAGAAACCTCACTTTCTTTTGTTGAAGTGCCACGATCAGAACCTACAGCCACCGTTGAGCAAAAGCGATATTGCAGTTAATAGCACATAATTTAAATGGTAAGAGAGTTAGAAGGGGCAAGATGCATCATGAAAAGGGATCTAACTTGTAAAAATATGAGATCCCCTGAAAATATATTGACTATTATCTGGAGCACGCTTTTTTTTCTTTCTTTCTTCTTTTTTTTTTTTTCAATAGACGTCGACCTTAAATTGAGAAAAATGAAATAATACAAAAGAGGCTTACAAAAATCATTGTCCAAAAGCAGAGCCAAAAAAATGGAGGTATTTTTTGTAATCAATGGAGGTGTTTTTTGTAATGTTATCCGATAGAACCCCCCCATGTATTCCACTCATCATACCAATGAATGGTTTTTGATTCCTATCAAATAAAAGGAAAACAAAATGGAGTCAAAACAATAGCTAGAGACCTAACAAGATAGAAATGAAGGGTTTTAAATAATAAGACCGAGATGATTACGGAAAATTTAGGCACGCCAGGAGATCAATAGAAAAATCGAACTGGCCTACCAGGAGATGAACACCATCAAATAGAGATAATTATAAAACTCGAAAAGAGTCAAGACATTCAATTACCAAAGTGGAGTGAGAAAAATCCGGTTGCAATGCATTTTGCCATGGCACTACAACCGGCAACTCTTCAAACCATTATTCATGATTACGGAAACTCAACTTGATGAAACAAAATCAACACTTCGGAGTCGGAGTGTTCAAAGGATTTGGCTTCTAAAGAAATAACACCGCCCTCCGCCAAAAACAATATATCGAAGTTCCCCACAACAGAGAACAGGAAAACAACATTAAGAAATTTTCCATGCTTTTTTCACAAATTTGACTTCACGTATTAGATCTTCTCATATACAAGAGGCTGCTCGATACTTCTGTCCACTCCAAATGGAAAACGGCCAACGAAAGCCATAGGAACAATAACTAGATAACTACTTGATGAGCTTGACAACGATAAATAATGAATATAATAAAACCCGTAGACTGGATGAGCGGAAGCTACCTTGGCCCGGAGCTTGCATACCAAATTGGAATGCGTTCGAACTTTGCCCACGGTGATCGGCTGGCTGAACTGGACCTTTGGGCTCCAAAGAAGCAGCCTGCAATCCCGAACACAAAAAATGGCTAAAGCAAGTTCTCTTCCAGAAGAAACCAATGAAGTTCCTCAATTTCATTTCAAAACACAATTAGCGTTCAGCATTTCAAATCCCAAATTCATCAAAATACAGTACACGAATCAGTTTCAAAAGAGAGAGAGAAACAATCACCCGCGACAGAGCCACAGCAGCGCAAGCCATATCAAGCTGATTCTTCAAAAACACACGGTACCGATCAGAACTACTCCGAACCATTTTCGACGGATCCGAAGACGGAATTGGCTGAGAACGATCATGATCACAATCCGCCTTCTTGATCTCCACAATCTCATCATCACCTTCATCACGCTTCGACGTTGAAGACTGAGAAGCAGGAGATGCCACATCCACGGGAGAAACCGGCACACGATCGGAAGTAGTCGAAGGGCAACTATTCACAGGCAACGCCGAAACTTCCTCGAGAAACCTCTCGAACGCCCACTCAGAGGCGCTTCGGTTCATCGTCAAGGAAGGATCCGGCGACCGAAAAGGAGAATGAGACGGCGGCGAAGACGACGCCGCCGGCTGTGGCGGCCAGAAGGAGTTATCGGAGAGGTCTTCCGATGAGAAGAAAGTATGCATCGTCGTTGTCAGAGTCCGATTTGTTTTCCTCGTTTCGTACGCGCGTTTTCAATGTGTAAGCATTTAAGCGCGTGGGGAAAAATCTGGTGCTTTAAGGACCACCATATTTTCCCAATAGAAAGCACCCACGTGTATAAATTTGTTTTGTTGTGAAAGTCTTCTATCTATGCAAGGATTGGAATTTGTTTTCACACATGGTTTTTCTCTTTTTTTTTTAAATACCCTTTTTGTACCTGAGAAGGAAAATAGCCAAAAATAAGACAAAACAGAGGGGATTAAAGACATTTGGGTTGGGTTTTAATTTTATAGACTAATAGGACTTTTAACATCTGAAATAACCATTTTACCCTTCCTTTTAGAAAAAAAAAACCCACCTCCTTAATTATCTCTATTAGGTTAAAAGGGTTTCACTCTCACTAATATATTTAAAGTGATTGTTTATATTTTATAGATAGAGCAAAAGAGATCGTCTACCACATATATTTAAAGTGATTATTTAGATAAAATTGGTTTTGACAAAAAAAAAATATTTTAAATAACAAAATTGTTGAAAATATTTATAAATAATAGTAAAATATTATAGTCTATCTGAGGTAGAAACAAACATTATATTTATAAATATTCAGTCCATTACAAAATTATTTTCATTTTAGCTTGTTACGAAATTTAAAAATGTAAACATTAAATAATTAGGACTAAATCATTATTCCAAAAAAATTTAAACAGAAGGTGTCAACAAAGATATTATTTAAAGACAAAGGAGAGGAGGAATAACCAACTTTATTGTACATGTTTCTTTAATTTAGTCTTTTTTTAATCGGTTGGATAAATAAAGCTGTATTGTATTTTACTAATTTATGAAATAAATTCGAAAATTCAAACAACATTTCAAAATTCAGATACTAAAAAGGATATAGGGCTCTCATTATGCTTTTTCAAAATAAATAATTGAAAATTAGGGGAAAGCAACCGAACCGAATCGAACCGACAGGGTTCGGTTTCTGGTTCGCCCGACCCGCTTAAGTTGGGGTTACTTCTTCACTCATCAGTTCATCCTGTCCGCCGCTCGCCTCTCTCTCTTTCTCCTTTGCCGTCAGGCGTCGCTCAGCCACCATTATCGTCGACTTCTTCGCCGCCGTCGCCGTCGTTCCTATTCCGACGGTAGAACCCAGCATCTGATTTATTTGCCGAACCAAGCACCTGGATCAACAACGAAGAACCAAGCATCTTCTGGGTTTTGTTTGCTTATATTTCAGGTAATCTCACTTATAATGGGCTTTGAACTGATTTATTCAATTGACAATAATGAATTTTATGTTCTTTTGATGGGAAATTGTTAGCTGGCTTTGATTGAGCTTCCTGATGTTGAAGTCACTGACTGTTGTTTATTTTTTTGGTGGGTTTCTTGTTGTTAATATCTATTTTTTTTGTGATGATGGTGCTTTGTTTGATCTGAAATTTTGTTGGGGAAGCCATTCTTTATGACATTTCAGAGGATTAGAAAATTGAGTGTTTTAGGCTTTTGGGTTGTCTGAATGGCTGAAGAATGGGGCTCTGTTTGCAAATATTGCCTTTATTGTTCTGTATATTTTATAGGTAAGTGATGGCATTGTCATTTTGCATGTATATCACTTTTTTATGGAGTTGCAACATTGTTTGATGCATTTTTGAATGAAAACTACAAGGGTGAAGTTCCTGCTTTTGTACCATAAACATAAAATTGATCATGATATGATTGATCTTAATTCTTATGATATAATTAACATTTGATTATCTCTAAACTTAGTAGTGTGTTTAATTTTATCACACAGCCCAATTACATCCCTAATTGAATTATATCTGGTTATATCCATAAATTAGAGGATTAAATAGATGTTAAATAATTTTTTGAGTAGAAAATAGATGTTAAATATTATCAATATCTTCATGTCTCTTATAATATGAATGTTTTTATTAGAGGCTTATAAATATGAATGTTGAATATGATGTTATTGCATTAGGGTTTTCTCTTGTTTAATGGGGAACTGGCAGTTTCGGTCTTGTTTTTGTGCATTATATTGGTTGTCAAGATTGCATTAGCATCTTACAGTTGCCTAATCGTTTTGAAATCTCAGCGGTTCAACAAAGATGGCAGCCTTCAATCTTGTTGCGAATATCTATGACCCGGCTTTGAAACCTCGCTTGCTACACAAACTTCTTAGGGAGCATGTTCCTGACGATAAGCATGGGTTTAATGATCATTTGGAACTTTCAAAGGTGGTTTCTGTGATCAAAATCCACAATCTCCTCTCTGAATCCTCATCCTCCATGGACCAAAAGCTGATTGATAGCTGGAAATCAGCCGTTGATTCCTGGGTCAACCGCTTATTTTTTCTTCTCTCCAATGATATGGTATAAGTATGCATCAACTTCCATTTAAAGAACAATATTTTGTAGTACACACGACAACTTTTAGGATCGCGTAAACTAACAAAAGAGGGGTGGGGGGAGAAGTTATTGCCAATCTATACTGTGATATAGTAGACGAAAATGAAATCCATTGTGGTTGTTCCAAAATCCATCAAGCGAGATGTTGTAATAAGAAATTGATGATGACGTGATGTCACACAAAGTTATCTCAGAAACTGAATATTCAAACCTTGCTTGCATATTTGGCTTTTCATTGGCATGCAGGAAGATTGGAAATAATATTATCTTGTCTTTATTTTTCATTTTTTTAGAAATTGCTCAACTTCCTTTTGTGGGTTACTAATTTTAGCATCCAATCTTTCTAAAGCCTGATAAATGTTGGGCGGGAATCATTTTACTTGGAGTGACTTGTCAACAATGCAGCTCTAGTCGTTTCTTGGCATCATATACAGAATGGCTTCACAGACTTTTACCTCACATACAGGTAATAATTGTTTTTTTTATTGGATTGATTCTGTAGTATTTAGCTACATGCATTAAGTGGCAAAAATGTTAAATGATAATGTACGTATGAAGAAGAATAAGTGTTAAATGATAATGTTGTGCTTCTATCAGAACTAAGATACTGGTGACTGTTAGTGGGGCACATAACTGTGATAATTCAATTATTCATTTGATCATACAAAGTGCGACATAGTTCCAGAACAATGTCAAGTTCCTTCTTTTGCTGTTCCTTTTATTTATACTGTATCGTTTTTAGCTTTACGACTCATAATAATCAATGCTTTTTAGTACTTGAATGCTGCTAAAAAATTTTCACTACTTTTTTGTGCTTTCTATTGTTCAATAGACAGATTCTCAGTTTTTGAAGGCGGCCTCTTGTGCTTCAATCTCAGATTTATTCTTGAGGTACATCTTCATTTGACCTTGACAGAAATCTATCATACAAAGTCGTCACTGAACTGTAACATGTCATTGATAAGATGAAATTACAAAAGGATACTTATCAATAGGATTACAAAAATCTCTTCTTTTTTTTTTTTCTTTTTCTTTCTTTTTTTTTTCTTTTTTATTTATTTATTTATTATTATTATTTTTTTTTTTTTTTTTGATTGAGTACAACAATTGTGGGGAACCTCCGACCTCTAGAGATGAAGATCATGTCAATTACCATTAAGCTAAGCTCATTTTGGCACAGAAATCACTTTCATTTAGCAATAAGAGAAACTAAATCATAACTATAAAATGGGGTAACCAAATTACCCCAATTGAGGGCCATATGTGTCACTCAAACACAAATTGATTAGTTAACTATACCCTTTCCAAAAGCAAAATATCTATTTTAAGCCTTTTGCATATTTAACTGAATAGCGTCTTAGGATTTGTGTATTGTTGTTTCTACATTGACTTTGTGGTCTGTGGATTCAACTATTGAATGCTGACTTAAGAATAATAAATAACTGGTTGAATCACAGTCTGAAAGTTATTACTATTAAGTCATTTTGTTGCATATCTGAGCCTAGAACTATTGGTTAAGGCATCTATCCCACCTCCGCATGTTGTTGAGCTTACAAATAAAAATTGTCTATATATATTTCTTTTAAAATAAAATAACCACTTTCATTGAGAAAAAAATGAAGAAAATTGTCTAAAACTTTTAAGCAATATGCTTGACCATATTATGTCTGGTTTCATGACTTTTTAAGATATATCTTTTACAAATTAGATTGGGTAGATTTCAAAGTGTAAAGAAAGATGGGACTTCATGTGCTGGGAAGGTCATTCAACCAGTTGTTAAGCTGTTGCATGATGATAATACCGAAGCTGTTTTGGTAAGTAGCACAAGTGAACACACTTTTCATGGACTTTCACACGTTCGTGAGCTAAATAATTTTGTGACAATGATATTTTAATTATCTATGCCAACTGAGATCATCTTTTGAAAATTCCATGGGCTTTTGTGAAACTTCTCATCTCTCTTTTTGTACTCTTTGCTTGGTAATGGTGGTTGCAACTTTGGTTTCCAAATATATAATTATCTGCATGTTGGTTGATACAGGATGCTGGAGTTAATCTATTATGCAATCTGATAGCTTTCTTCCCCTTTACAATCCAGCGTCATTATGACTCTGTAAGTGATTTATTGAATAATGTGATATCGATACAATTACGTTTGTGGGAGTATGGGTAGCTTTCTGACTCTTTTGTTCACTGGTGGTGTAATCTAAGCTGCAGAGGTTTTTTATTATTATTATTATTTAATTTATATTTATTTCCGCACAAAAAAGCTGCTATAAAATCTAGAGAGAGAGTGTGTTACCATTAGGAGCTAAAAGAATTGAATTTTTCTCCCACAACTCCATCCAGCATCTCGGCTCATATGGCCTCATGTTGTCAGCATGTTGTTTATCTATAGATCACTGTCTTTGTAATTGAAAATTTAACAAAGCGTAAATTCCATGCTAAAAAAATAAGAATTAATTTTGAAATAATTGATTTTGTTTTTTCCTGATGAATTGAATATTGAAATATTCTGTAGGCCGAAGCTGCAATTGTTTCAAAAATATTTTCAGGAAAGTGTAGTTCTAACATGCTGAAGGTACTGTGCCCCTTATGTATTTTAATCAGAGATATCCCCACAAACATTAAATTTCCCCCATAACTTTCTCTGTTCTCATATCCCAAATTTAGAAACTTGCTCATTGCCTGGCATCACTTCCAAAAACAAAAGGAGACGAAGATAGCTGGTCTTTACTAATGCAGAAGATTTTGTTATCCGTCAATAGTCACTTGAATGAGGCCTTCCAAGGCATTGGTGAAGGTTTACTAAACTGTAAAACAAATAAAGTTATCTCAATTTATGAAAATGGTGAGAATGATGCATTTAAATGTTTTTGTAGATTCAAAAGGCAATGAAGTTGTAAGGTTACTGGTTCGACCAGGAAAAGATCCTCCACTACCTTTAGGCTGTAATTCATTGTCAGAAGGTTCCTTAGACAAAATAACAAAGAGCTCAGAGCGAACATTAACTTCTAGTATTTCAACCTTGATGCTTTGCTGTTCCACAATGATAACAACTTCATACAACCATCAGGTAGCATCATGTCATCCATTTTTTTTATTGTTATGCTCCTCTTAAAAGAGGAATAGTTCGTCTCAATATTAATCTATGTATATCTACCGTGAGACCCCACTTCATTAATTAATACAATGAAATAGAGAAGAAAAGTGATGTTTAATTGATATTTTATCAGGTGGCAATTCCCATTCGCCCTTTATTAGCTCTTGTTGAGAGAGTGCTGACGGTGGATGGCTCTTTGCCACCCACTTCAGTGCCATTCATGACATCTCTGCAGCAAGAGTCAATGTGTTCAGAACTTCCGGCACTGCATTCAGACAGTTTGGATCTCCTCATTGCCATCATTAAGAGCCTTCGCAGGTAAGGCATCTGCTATTCAACTACAGGAACTATATACCATAAAACCTTAATGCAGACCCAGACTCTTTCAATAATTAATACCCATCCATAAATATATGCTTTCTTCCACCTCTACAAGATGCAGTCCACGGCGATCTTTCATGTTTATATGAATACGAAAATGATCCAATAGTAATAGGAAAATATGTGAACCCTAGCCAGTCAATTGTCACTACAAATATGGATGCTGAGTTTTTGTTTCTATATTTATTATTAAATTCCTTTCCAGTCAATTGTTACCACATGCTGCATCAATTGTACGACTCATTGTGAAGTACTTCAAGGAGTGTGTCTCTGCAGAACTGAGAGTAAAAGTCTATGCAGTTGCTAAGTCATTGATGATGTCTTTGGGCGTTGGTAAGATTTATTCTGTGTTTCATTTGACATGGATATTATTATAATTATTGTTTCAATGTCTATATGGAAATATTGTTTTGGGATGTATGCTTATTCGACGCCGCATTTGAGTCAGGAATGGCTGCATCTCTTGCACGAGATGTGATTGACAATGCATTAGTTGATTTGAACCCTGTCGATAATGAGAGTTCTGATCCATCTAGTGTGAATGCAAAGGACACACAAAGAGAATTGCTGCAACACCATAAGAAGAGAAAACATCCTTCAGTTCCTACTTCCATGAAAGGGCAGCACAAAAGGCATGAACCAAGTGGCGACGTTACCACCAGCTGTATGTCTACCTCAGTCCACTTGAGGATAGCTGCACTTGAGGCTTTGGAGACTCTTCTTACATTGGTGGGCATTATATATGTTATTTGTCTCTCTCTCTCTCTCTCTCTCTCTCTCTCTCAATTATTTTGCATATGAATTTATTACAAAGTTGTGAATGGGAATATTTTTGGTTCCCTTTGTGTCTGATACCATTGCTAACCGCTATCATTTGATAGGCTGGTGCTTTGAGATCTGAAGAAGGGTTGCGTGCAAAAGTTGAGCATCTTCTAATAACAGCTGCAGCATCTTCTTTTGAATGGCCACGAGCCTCAGATGACATCTTTTTCCAAGCTAATGAATCTATTGAGGTTTGGGTGGATTATCAGTTGGCGACATTTCGTGCACTACTGGCTTCATTTTTGTCTGCTGTCCATGTACGCCCTCTGGCTTTGGCTCAAGGTCTAGAGCTTTTCCGTAGAGGTAAGTCTCTTTTGATATTTCTTTCGACCATGTGGACAGTTGTTCTTGAGAGTGAGGATGTTAACTTGCCTTATTATGAGAGAATTTATGAGTCAAACTGCAGATATTTGTTTGAAACGTGAACTGCAAAATAATGGCGACTGATGACTACTCCAAGGCGGTTTACTAGAATCATGATATTAGAAAACTACTTATTAAACTGAAATTATGTTCATATCTGTGAACTTGCCTTAGACGTGCTAATCAAATAAAATACCTTCATAACATGTTCCCTGTATAAGGACTTGCGTAATATCACCATGCCGCCCACCCAAAAAAAGAAAAGAAAAGAACGTCTACCTAAGCAATTCTGCAGCCTTGTTCTTGCTATTATTGAAGTATAATTAGCTTGTTTCCAGTTGATTAATTTTGCTTTGCTAAGATATTTTAAAGCATTATTTTCTGATAGGTATTTTCTTCTTCAGGTAAACAAGAAAATGGAACTAAACTTGCTGAATTTTGTGCTCATGCTCTCTTAGCCATAGAGGTCCTAATACATCCAAGGGTTCTTCCCCTCTTGGATTTCTTACCTGCGCATTTGAGCTCTCCTGAACCACTAACTACCTATAAATTCCAGGAAGATACGTACTTTGGTAGTATGAATTCTAGCAAATTGTTGAAGATCGACTCACATGGCATGGAGCAGAGTGCCCCCGATTTGGACAATGATTTTTTGTATGATAGAGAAGTTGCAGATGGCATTGAAGAGGCTCCAATTAGAGATCCAGGTAATACAATAAAAACTGATGAAATGACATACAAAACCTCAAATGATCTCGAGAAGGAGCCTTCTGCAAATGGTCTGGCGAGTATTGACGCACCCCAGAGGACCGAGCAGGCCACTGCAGCAGCCATCACAGAAGTTGGGGTTGTAGAGAAAGATGATGTCTTTGCTAATGCGAGTATGAATAGTTCTCCCATGTCATCAAAATCCGATAAAATCGAAGATTTTGAACGTGATCCAGACTCGAATTTAATGCCAGAAGATGATTTCCCTGATATCATTGATGCAGATCCTGACACAGACTATGAAGAGTGAAACAGGTACCGGCAATCTTGACTCAATTTTGTAGCTTTAAGGGTGTTTAGAATTAAAGATTAGTTATTGTTGTGTTCTATTTCATGTCACCATAGTTTGAGCTGATTATTGAGAATGGTTATGTATATTAAAAGATGGAATTTTCGAAATTGCAAAAGCTTTGGTTCTGACTGTCGTTTTTTGGTCATAGAATGAAATTCATTTACTCAGTTTAGATTAATTTTCTTTGAATCGTTGATTTCTTCATTCCTATAGTGGACAAGACTACGGAAATTAGGCTGTGTTGACAAATATTTAGAGGTTAAATAATGTCGAATAGTCATAGATAGGTTTCAATTGTGCTCTTAAGATTTAAAAATCTAATATTTTCAAGAAATACCCTTCGAGAGTTTATGTATTAAGATCGAAAGGATTCATACATAATATATTATTTTACGACATGAGAACTGATGTGTAAAATTTAATTCTATTTTTAATGT
Source organism: Citrullus mucosospermus (assembly GCA_030954485.1). Lineage (NCBI taxonomy): Eukaryota > Viridiplantae > Streptophyta > Magnoliopsida > Cucurbitales > Cucurbitaceae > Citrullus > Citrullus mucosospermus. The sequence goes on along the minus strand of CM062063.1, from coordinate 6,346,795 downwards.
CGTAAATTGTGTGTTTTATTTTATTATTTTTAAAGTATAAATGATGATATCATTTGGATTGAAATTAATACTACGATATAAATGAAATTAGTCAAAGTAACAAATGTAATTGTTTAAAGTCAAAGGCAATTGTTCTAACCTTTTATCCTAGAAGCGGGAGGTTGGACTCCATTCTCACAATTTTTATACTAAAAAGAAGTGTAATTAATTAAGAAAGAAGTAAATTAATAGGAAAAGATGAAAAATAGATTAAGAAGGGTAAGATGAAGTTACTCGATAATGTGAAAAGTAAAAAGAATGGAATATGAAGTTTTTAGATAAATATAAAAAGTAAAAGGAGATGAGAATATAAAGTTACTCAATGAATGATATAAATATACAAACTTCAATATTGTTTACACCAACTTAAGAAGTTAGTGGGTTAAGGGTTTGCCTACATGAGTAGCAAATTTTAAATATTCATTTTGAAAATAGCAAAAAAGTTCAAAAAAATAGGAAAATAGCAACTGATTTTCATAATTATTAATTACTAACAACGTTGATTTCATTAACTATTATAAACAAAATATTTTTTAAATCTTACGGAAAAAAAAAAAAAAAAAAAGATACTAACTAATTTAAAAAATCTAAAATTCAAAACATAACGATCAATATTATATTAATTATTTAAAATCTTGCACCAAAAATGTACCTTGCACAAAGAAAAAAACATCATCATAAGTAAATACAAACAAATACAGGGCACTAAAAAGCATTATTGAATTTGAAAGAAACAAACCATAAATGTCAATGTAATTAACCAAAATACAAATACATGGTATTCAAAACAACTTTTACTCTCGTAACACTAAGCTCCAATCATCCTTAAAAAAAATATAACATATTCGAAGAAAGCAAATAACAAATTTTAATATAATCAATATACCTTGTATTTGCATCCATGCAGAAGATGGTGCATTAACATCATAAGGACAAGGATACACCAAAAATATTCTCTTCCACGCACCACCTCAACACAATTAGTTTTCTAATTGATTCAAATGGATATAACATAAGAAAAAAAAAAATAGGAACCTTCAAAATCTATGGCACACTCTATCGTTCCTCTCCTTTTATTTCCATAATCGACATTGAAATTTCTGGAAGTGCGGGAAACTTTTCGAACTTATATTCCACCCCAATTTACTATTTTAGTCCATATAGTTTGAGATTATTTTCATTTTAGTCAACGTGCTTTCAATTGTCTAACTTTAATATATGTTTTTGTAATAGATCTTCAAATTCTTCTATGCTATTAGTTTTTTGTTGATTTATTTTTTTTAAAAAAATTAGTCTATGAGCATCCCTTATATAAAATCGTGAAAATATATTTGTAGTGTTTTTTTTACATAAAATTGTACAATTATTTACCCAATTTTGATAAAAGTTAATATTGAATGACTAAATTTAAGATTTATTGAAAGTATAAAGACTAGAGATGAAAGTCGGTTTGATCGGTTGGTTTTGAAAACAATAAAAAAAAAAAATCAAATAGAACTGATGGTTTTATAAAGAAGAGAACCGAACAAAACCAAAGAGAATGGTTTTTATTTTGTTTGGTTTTGTCTATTTGGTTCTCAGTTTTTTGCTTCTTTCTTTTATTTTTTCATGTTTATTTTCACTTTTCTTTTGAATTTGACGTTGCTTGCTTTTATGAAATAAATTTGGGCCTTATATATTTTGAAATTGGACATTTTTTTTTTTAATTTTATTGGCATTTTTCTAAATAACAAACATATGTACACCATAATAATTAAAATACTAAAATGGACCTAGCACGAGAGTTTGTTTTTAAGGTATATATGTACCTTTGGTTCGGTTTGTTTTGACTAGTTTTTCAATTAAAAAAAAAAATCCGACAGGAACCAATAATTTTTTGTTTTCTCCAAATACAAACCAAGATGTCCAATTTTATACTTGAAAGTTGAACCAAACCAATGGGTCAACCTGGTTCAATTTAATATTTTAAGTTTTTAGGTTTTTGTTGCACTCCTAATAAGGATTGAACTTTCAGCCTCATCAACAAGCTCGAAGCCCAAAGATCGCCTCAAACCCAACCCAAGCTCGGCTCAAAGTCACCATTTTATTGGCCTAACCCATTTATTCATTAAATTGGATATGGATTACCATTTTAAAAGTTGAGTTGTCTTATTTTGGTCATATTTGAATTGGTCCAAATATTTATGTATGTATATACTTCTTCATATATTATATTTTATATGTTAAAAAAAAAGTATATATAAAATTTTATTGTTTATAGACGATATACCGCGATAGACTTCTAGCAATAGATTTTAATTAACGTAAATTTTTAAAAACATTAAAAACTAATAACTTTTTTTAATTAAATACTAAATGAAACTTTACAGGATTCATAATCTAAAGAAAATAGTAAAAATACGAAATAAATTTAATAAAAAAAATAGAATTTTAATAATATTTTATTAATAAATCTAAAATATATCTATATTTTTTTAAAAAATTACACAAACTACACACCTGAAACTATGAGATTTGTTACCATCACACTCATACACTTTTAATTTGATCAATTAACCCCCTATAGTTTACAAAGTGTTGCAATCAACCCCATGTATTAGTTGACGTTGAATTAAAGTTGGCAAATGCACCCGTATGGGCCAGGAGAGGTAGCTTGTGCAATTTTCCCTATATTTCTTTTAAAATATTTTCATTGTAAAAATTTTAACTCTCAAACTTACATTAGTTATGGAACTTGAAATCCTAAATAATAAAAATTGAATATTTAAACTTATACAATTGTTACAATTTCTATAATATATAAGTTTGAGAGCCTAACTTTAATACTTATATAATTTTGAGGATTTAATTTTTAGAATTGAAAGTTTGATTGTATAATTGCAACTAACTAATGCATTTTATGGATATGGATGATTTTTACTCTAGGTAGAAAATTACAAAATAAAACTGAAAGTGAAAAAAAAAAAAAAAAGAAAAAAAAAAAAGCGGGATTCAAATACCAAAACCCAACTCACATCGACGAAAGCTTAAGCAACCCAGCCGTTCGTCTTGGTGGAGTAAGAAAAATCTGTGAGGTAAGCTAATTTCGAGCTCTCATCAAACCCAATTCTTTTCACATACGTTCAATCTAATCTAACGTGATTTCGTTTGAGCCATAAAGCTACTGCTAGCTATTTTTATTTGTCCATCAGTTACTAGAAGGATTTCTGTTTCTACGACGCCTTTTCCCTTTTGTTTTCACGAGAATTTGTATTTGGGAGTTCCTTAAGTTCGAAAGAATTTTTTATGCGAATTTAATCTCATCCGCCGAAATGGGTCTTGGTTTAGGGTTTAGGGTTTTGTGACGCTACTTGAGTTGGTGCTGTATTTTCTTTTATTGGATTAGAAAAGTTTTACGCAATGTAATATCTTGACGTTGATAGACGGCACCCGTAGATGATTAAGATTGACGCTCTTGTGGGATCTGATATGTTTGTTAATTTTATTTCGCTTAAACTCATAAAAGGAGCTAATTTTTTTTATTTTATTTTATTATTATTATTTTTTTGAATTCTGTCTTGTATATTCCGTATTTCCCAGATGTATTTTTAAGAAATTTGCACATTTAATTGCATATTTAGATTACCCATATGATTTGGATCTACTAAATTCTTCTTTCTATGAAGCTGCAAGTGATGAGCAAGAAGAAGAATCCTTTAGTATTCTTGGATGTTTCAATTGATGGGGAACCAGTTCAAAGAATTATCATAGAAGTGAGTGAAAAGGCCCAAAGAATGATTTTGTTAATTTCTTTGGTCCCTAACCCTGTTGAATGGAAGCAATAATATTTTCTGTGCTTGATTGCTGATAACTTGTTCCCGTTTGAACAATGCAGCTCTTTGCTAATGTTGTTCCTAAAACTGCAGACAATTTCAGGGCACTCTGTACAGGTAGGTTTTAATACTTGTAAGTTCAAAATCTTGCTATTGGTAGATGCCTGATATATAGAAGGCAATTTCTGAAATTATATTTTTTACCAGTGTAGTCTAGACTTGTCCAATAGTAGTAGGCCATAGTATAAACTAAAAAGTCAATAACTAATTGATATATTTAATTCGAGAAAGGGTAAGATCGTATACTTTTGGTGAATATATTCTTTTCCAATGACATTGCCTGCCTCAGTAACTGTCCGCTAAGAATTAATTGTCGTTTCTTTGTCTTTCAATATAGGTGAAAAGGGGATTGGAAGGACTACAGAGAAGCCTCTTCATTACAAAGGAACGTTTTTTCATCGAATTATTAAAGGGTTCATGGCTCAAGTATGTTACTTTTGTTCTTTCCTTTCGATCATCATTAAATGCTGAGCTTCTAAAATTAATAAACAAATAAATGGTGTTGATTCTATTATAATACATAAATAAATAAAGAAGTAAATACATTTCATGCACTTATTCTTAGATAAATGTTTTTTTTTTATTCTCTTATAATAGATATCTAAATAAAGAAAAATGCTTTTGATGCACTTATCCTTAGATAGTTGTAATGACTTGCTGTGAAGGTATGTCCTTTGACATGCTGAACGTAAGCATGTCTTTGTTATGAGTGAAAAAGAAAATCAAATGCATCTTTCTTTTCTTGTTTTGGATGAAGTTTTTTACAAGTTTAATGAAGCTTCGAGACATGCATTTTTTCTTTCTCCAGAAAAGATTTCAATGTAAATTTACCATTTGCATTCCCTTAAATCATGCATTTGGACATTTCTGGTATCACCATGGGGATTTAGTACTTCAAAATGTTAGGTATTCTAAAAGACCTCAGAAGGTTGACATACTATTTTTTGCTCAGCTACTTGTTTATTCCCTTAATATTTTCCCAGTACCATTTTTAATTTTTTTTTTTAAAACCTTTGCTCCTACAGGGTGGTGATTTTTCACGGGGAAATGGTATGCCTTCTTTCTTGTGGTGAATTATTGAAGGGTTTTCTTTTTTTTCTTTCTTCTTTTTTTTTTTTTTGTCGTCTTTTAAATGCCATTATTTAATGCTTGATTATCTAACGTAGAATATTTAACTACACTGTAGGGACTGGTGGCGAAAGTGTTTATGGAGGAAAATTTTCAGGTATTTTCCTGAGTACATTGAGCTCTTGTCAAAATATATGTTCATATGTTGTGATCATAAAAATTTGGAAAACTGCAGACGAGAACTTTAAGCTAAAACACGATGGACCTGGCATTCTTTCCATGGCAAACAGCGGTCCAAACACTAATGGATCTCAATTCTTTATAACGTTTAAGCCCCAACCTCACCTTGACGGGTAATGAGTATTTTCTTACGTTCTCCTTAGGTTTTAATTTTGAAGATTGATAATTTTCTGATCATCCTTCTGGCTCCTTCTCACCGCTTCAAAATAAAAAAATCAAATGGAAATGGTACTACATTATTGTATGTGGATAACTATATGTTCGTTTGACACTTTTCTGCAATTTTGAACAGGAAACACGTTGTCTTTGGAAAAGTTGTGGTAGGAATGCATGTTGTGAAGAAAATTGAGCAGATTGGAACAGCTGATGGGAAACCTGGACATCCTGTGAAAATTGTAGACTGTGGTGAACCATCCGAGATTAAGGATGAAGCTGTGGTGGAAAAGGAAAAAGGTAGTGAACTAATAAAGGTTATAATTGCAAAGCAAGAAATAAGGTGTTCTTCTTAATGCCTCTACATGGTTCTTTGACCTTTTTCAGAGAAAAAGAAAAAGTCGAACAAGATTTCATCTTCAGAATCTAGTTCTGATGACCAAGTGAGAGGCAGACAGAAGAAGTCCTCAAAGGACCGGAAAAAAAAGAGGAGGAGATACTCTTCATCTGATTCATACAGCTCTGATACTGAATCTGATTCATATTCTTCAGATTCAGACTCATCACTTTCTGATTCTAGTTCCTCAAGTGATGGAAAGTACAGGAAGAGGAGATCCAAGAAGACAGCAAAGCCCCAGCATGGAAGGAAAAGAAAAGGCCGAAAAAGAGAGAAAAGAGGCCGATTAGGGAAGCGTTCAAAGCGCAAGGCTAAATGGTTTGTGTCATGTTTAGTTGGGCTTCAGCCTTCTGATTTCCTCTGTAATATTCTTTCAGTGTGTTTCAGGACATTGATAATAATTTGCCTTCAGGAGCTCTGGGAGTTCAACTGACACAGGGAGTGAGAGTACAAGTGATAGCATTAGTAGTTCTGATAGCGAAAGAGTTGATCATCGTCCCGCTACTCGTAAAATAAAGGGTTCTAAGCATTCTGAGAATAAATCGAAAGGAATTATTGGTATAGTATCTCTTCGCACTCAAATATGACTTCTTTTGCATTAATGAGTTTTTAACAAATCCGCATGCTACATCTCTAAGATGATGATAAAGCATACACTGAAATGATTTGAATATTGCAGATGAGAAGGAATCCTTGAATCCTGTTACTGAGACCACTGTGGAAAAACAGAAAAATCAGGACGTCAATTTATTACAGGAAGAAGGTGAACTGTCCCCAAAGCATGATGATATTCCGAACAATAGTCATAAAGCTGAAACGGAGAAGCTTGAGAGATCTGCTAATCAACGTCTTGTTTCAGATGACTCTAACTACTCCAGGTTTCAATTTCATTCTCATTTCCTTCAATCTCTTGTTTCTTTCTCACTATTTGTTCGTTCGACATCTGTTGTTCAAATTGTTCTGAGGTCATATACCAGCAGTTGCTTCATGAACTCTTACATCTGTGACTGACAGGACCCCTACTCCTGAAAGGCTGAGCAACAGCCCCAGAAGCAATCTTACCAGAAATCCTGATAAGTCATTTGGAGATTCTGTGAAGAAGTATGATGAGCGGAATAGGACAATGCGTTCTCGGAGTCCTGCTCGTAGTCCTGTTAGAAAAGCTCCTGAGCCTTCCGCTTCAAATCCTGGTCAAACTTCATCAAGAAGCCATTCTCCAAATGGCACTCCAAAACGTGTTAGGAAGGGGCGTGGCTTTACTGAGCAGTACTCATTTGTGCGTCGTTACCGTACTCCATCGCCCAAACGTCCTCGTAGTTATGGTGGTAGAAATATTTATGGAAGAAATCCTAATGGGTAATAATTTACATATTCTTTTCATGGGTAAATATTTATTTTATGATACTCTATTAAGCAAGACTTTGGGATTTAATTCTTTCATTTTATGAAGGTATTCAAGCTACAGAAACAAACATGATTGGTCACCTGATAGGCGATATCGGAGCCCACCTAGAGGCAGGAGCCCTCCAAGGTTTCCTCTTTCTCTTGTCTCACACACGGTCACACAAACTCGAAACCCTTTTATGGGCACAACTTTTGCTCTTAAGGTCTTATTTTCTTAGAACTGCTGCATGTAGTCCTTTAGTAGTAAAATTTGGTTGTGGGTGGTTCCCCAAAATATTGGTATGACGAATCTCTACTCCATTAAATGAACACCCATCCTCCCAGAAAATGAACAGGACTACCATTTCCTACTTGAAGGTCAGGGGGCAATCCACCAAAATTTTACATTTGCTTGTATAATTTCAATGGCTTTTATAAAAAACATCTTTAATTCAGCATACTAACTGTGATGAATTACACCATTCCCTGATCACGGAATGCCAAAGAGAATAGCTTCAGGTGGAAACTTCCACAACTGTTTCGATAACATTGCTTGGTTCCTTGATCTAGAATTTCAATTCAGCATACTAACTGTGATGAATTACACCATTCCCTGATCACGGAATGCCAAAGAGAATAGCTTCAGGTGGAAACTTCCACAACTGTTTCAATAACATTGCTTGGTTCCTTGATCTAGAATTTCAATTCGGCATACTAACTGTGATGAATTACACCATTCCCTGATCGTGGAATGCCAAAGAGAATAGCTTCAGGTGGAAACTTCCACAACTGTTTCGATAACATTGCTTGGTTCCTTGATCTAGAATTTCCCAGGCCGAACCCCCCAATTTCCAGTGGGCAGACAGTCCGCACTTGACTTGGTGACCGCATCCACCTTCCTGATTTTGGGATTCCTTAGCGACCTTTCAAGTTATTATGAAGATTGACCAAAAATCAACCAAATAATTTCTATTTCTAACACATATTTTGCCTGCTTTGCTTTACCTTCTATCTTTCGTTTTTCAATCTAGATAGTTTTGCAAAAAATCCTCCGAAGTACTGAGTTCCGGAGCGCCAAATGCAAGAGACCCCCTCCCAAGGGAAAACCTTTGAAACACCAATGTGAAATCTGTACTGGCTGGATCAACGTAAACTTGTTTGGGATCCTTCTGACTTCCTCTGGATTCACTTTAAAATACTTGCTAATTTAGATTTTCCAATTTATTTTCAGACCAGAAACTTTCATAAAGGTCTCCATTACTGGCCTCAAAAGTTTCCAACTCTATGTCATGGCAATCACAGAAAACTAGAGTACTATATACGAATTGAAGATGGTTTACCATTCCATTCCCTTTTCCAATCTGTGATCCTTTGAAAGACTCAAAACTACGTCTCTCTGCAGCATCCTACTAAGAGCATCCGCCACATTCACCTTGCCTTAGCAACTCTGCCTCTAGGCCACCTAGATGAGGACTTCTTGTATCCATTTCCTCCATTTGCCATTGAATCCCTGAATTAAATTCCAAATGTTTTTTTTGGGGGTGTTTAGCATATTTATACAAAGAGTAATATTTAGGTGCATCTAGGTTGCACCCAGCTGTATGCATCCGAATTAATTAGTACATAGCCTTTTCCTCATCTTTATAGATGTATAATATGAGTTGGAATTTCTGTGCCTACTAGATATCGAAGGAGGAGCCGGAGTGTTTCACACAGTCCAGGAAGTTATCGTGGTCGTTACAAAGACCGTAGCAAGAGTCGGAGTCCAGCGCGGAGTCCTAGTCCTTTGGAAAAGCGATCTCAAATAAGCGAGAGACTAAAATCACGTCTTGGACCAAAGAACAATATTTCTCCACAGAAAGAAAGTTCGCAGTCAAGGGATCGTAATCGCAGCTTGTCACATTCAAGATCTCCAGATAAACTTTGTGGTGCTGCTTCTCCCAGTCGGTCTAGATCCAGCTCCTTGTCTGGTCAAAGGGGGTTAGTTTCCTATGGAAATGGTAGTCCTGAATCCTGATAAGCTTTGTACAACTATCTGCAGGTTATAGAAATGGTAAAATGCTTGTCCTTTCTTTTGATAGAATGTTTGTAATTTCTTAAAGTGATTTGTTTATATTGGGATTTCGCTTCTGTTATTTTCTTTAGCCCAACATTTATAAGTTTAGCAACATCTCATTTTGACCTTAATTTTGATTTGTTCATATAGGTATAACGTTGTACTTTTCTCTGGTTGGTCCATAGATTATGATTAATAATGATTATGTTCTGGGAGAGAAGGCTTTGGAGGAAATTAATATAATTGTTTCATTTTCCTTTAATTATTTGATGCCTGAAATGGTTTGTTTTGGATACATCTGGTTTATTCAAACAGGTTTAGCAAACTCCTTATTCACTGTCTTTTCTTAAAATAAAATCATGCAAGCGATTTGACTAGTTTATTTTGAAAATGCAAGTTTTTAATATTGATTGTTTGATATGAAATAAGCATTTTTTGAGTAATTAATTTGGTTTAGAATCGTTTCGAATGACTCTAGATGAGGGATTGTAAACTATCTAATGTCACTTTTGGTAATTTAGCATTTATTGTATCATTGTCAGGTATAGTCCAATTTAACAACTTGCAAATAAAATTATTTTTAAGGAAATATAACCCAACAGCAGTTTTTTTATTTTTTATTTTTTTTTAATGAAGTTTTCTTAAATACGTTTATACCTTTCCTTTTCTTTTATCTTTTTTATGTATAAATTCCTATGTACCCATATTCTAAAATAACAATTCTTTTTGTTTTCTTTGCAAAATCTTCGACGGTTTCCATTTTTGTATTTTTAAAATTTTTTTTATGTACTTTTCTCATCTGCACATTATATGCAAAACATTTTGGTTAGATTTATAGAGAATATTATAATGATAAATAGGTTGATTGTGCTTGTGTGCGTTAAGTGCATGTGCGTGGAGAAAAAGAAATAAATAGAGAGCGTGAGAAATTTGTGAACTAAGTTTCTCAAATATTCTTTGTTTGATTATCCTTGTGATGGTCTTTCAGATGCTTGTTTGTTACATTGGTCATCTAAAAAAAAACAAAATAGAATTGTTTTTTGCAAACGGAAAATAACAATTTGAATCATTTCTCTAAGTATCTCAACTTACCAAAGAAAATTACATTGGTTGATGTATTTGTATGAGAGTTCTATTTGATTCACAACTCACGTAACAAATTGTTCATAGAGACTATGAAGAACTAGGATAGTCCTATAATCATGGTTGTGAATGAATTAAATATAGGATAAGATAAGATTTAATCTTAATTTTTTTGAGATTAGGAAAAAACTCCTATCTTAATCCTAATAAAGTTAAGATAAATCCTAGATCAAATCCCTTACCACCAAAGCTCCATATGAGAAAGTTTTTTTTGTTGTCACATGAAAGTCAAATGCATTTTCTCCCGTCCAAAATTCGGCATCAATAGTTGGCGTCATTCGTAGGAACAAGAGTATTATACCTTGGTATTCTGAAATTAAGAAAATCAATAAATTTTCAAATCATTTCAGACTTATGAGAAGAAGTCAAATCAGAGGTTTGAATCATTTAGTCTCATAATCCTTATTTTGAATTATTTTCAAACATTTAAGGCTCGTTTAGAATGATTTAAGGAATTTTTTTTTTTCAAAAATACATTTTCATTTAAACACTTTGGGTAAAAATTTCTTAAAATAAAAACAAATGTGTTTAGAAAATTATTTTAAATGACAAAATTGCTAATACTATTTACAAATAATAGCAAAATATCATATAGATTATGATAGATCGTGATAGACATCTATCGCAAATAAACATTAAAATTTTGCTATGTTTGTAAATATTTTGGTTCATTTTCCTATATTTGAAAATAGCCCAATGTGTTTGACAACTCTTTTTCAAAAGTATTTTTATGTAAATGTTTGTTTGGTTTGTTATATACTAAAAGTGTTTTTAATAATTTTAAATTACTATAAAAGAATTTGCTGATGGAGAAGAAGGTCAATGGTCACCAGAAGTTGGGCCGCGACGATTGTCGGGGTGATGGCCGGAGTTTCTCATATAAATTAGGGGAGATTACTCAATTTTTTTTTTTTTTAAGTTGGTTTCAAGTGTTTATTCTAAATCAAACTTAATTATTTTATAAATTCATTTACAAGTTTATTCCAATTTGCAACCTATGTCCCTAGTCCAGTGGTTAAGTTTGCCACCATATTGGTTATTTCAAAAGGGGATGTGAGTGAGGAGGTAATTATGAGTCTACTCCCATAATCCCGTGGACAATTCTTTTTGAAGCTTCATAAAGCTCTATATCGTCTAATAATTAATAAGCTAAATTCCACTTCTAATGTAGGAGAATTATTAGATAGTATACTTTGTAAATACTGAAGCTTTTTTAATCATAATTTGAAATAGAATATTGTTCTAGAGGGTTCTCTCTCAATTTTAGGACATTGCTTGTAACCAAATCTGACATAAACTATTGTTTCAATTGTTCGGATGATCGATGGAGCACTAGTGGTATTTGTCTATCTCTAAAAGACAATATAATATTTTGATGCTCTTCAAAACAAAATCATGCTATGGCTAAAGATTCTCTTGAAATTATTTGGGTTACTTTGGTACTTCCTATTAGCACTCTTCTTTCTTTTTTGTTGCCACAACATTATTGCTACATATTTTCATTGGTCAATCTAATTTAGGGCAGTTGTACAAATAGCAAGAAAAAAACCATTTTAAAAATTGTAAAGTTAGAAATGGGTTTTTGAAATTTGGAGAAAAAAAATTCTGATTTTCATTTTCTATATTCCAATTTCACCTTATTTGGTGTATGTTAATTGTTTTACTTTATCTTTAGTATATCCGTCAATTGATATACTTTATATTTGGTAGATTAGTCAATTGTATAATTCGTATACCAAATTTACCTTTCAATATACCAAACTTATTAGTCAACAAGTACTCACTTACATATCAGTAGTATATCTAGTATAATATACCAAATACACAAATGAGAATAAAATGGATATCGAATTTAATGTTTTTTGTTTTTTTGCTATACTTGCAATTAGAAAACAACGGCTAGATTTGTAAATACTTAAATATTTTGGTATCCATTACAATTTCTCATCTAATTTTATATCCTCAAACCAAACCTATCGGAATTGACTATGCTTTGTTAAACATGTAGCTCAAAAACAACTTAACTCATTTGTGTCCTCAAAGGATCAACTTGCAAAAAAATTGTCATCGCCGCATTTGGTAAAACAATTTGTGAACAAACCAACCGGCGAAAAACCCATCAAAGCACATGATTAATTTAACAAATTCAACAATTTAAATTAAGTTTCTACCCAAAGTTTACCAACCCAAATAGAACGTTTTTAAAAATACACAAACCAAAACGATGGTTTTAAAACAATGTAAATGCATAACACATTCAACTTTAATACATATTCATATATATACTTTTTGAAGAAATTCAACTTTAACATATGGTTGAACGTTATTCAAAGCAATAGTAGTTATTGAGAGAAATGGTCGTCCAAACTATTGTTGTTTAGTGGATTTTTATTTAGTTAAATTACACATTTAGTCTATGAACTTTCAACATTACAAATTTTAATTCGAAGTTTGAATTTTTTACAATTCATAGATCTACTTAACACAAATTTTAAAATAATTGAAATTACTCATTACAGATGGACCGAGAAAAAGGTCAAAGAAAGATGCATATTTTGTTTTGATTTGTAATTGTTGAATATGAAGAAAGCGACGGAGGAAGATGCTGGGAAGTTGCCATGACGGCAACCAAAAATACAAACTAAATTTATTTAAATTTAATTAATTGCTTTATTGCTTTTTTTTTTTTCTTTTTTTTTCATCGTCGAGTGGTCGTGTTTGTCTTTTATTATCTTATTCATGTTTGTGGTCGGAAATTACTTGGTACTTTAAAATGTCTTGTTTTTATGGCAAAAATACGAATTTCTTTGTCCTTTTAAGTTTACTTTTCGTGCCAACAACTACCAATAATCAACCAAAACGTGCTGCCACTTTCTCTACCAAAATTTTACTTCCTTAACATATTTTTAAAAAACATGTGAGATCCACTAACATTCAAATAAATAAAAAAATTTTTAAAAAAATTGTATTTATAAAGATAGATAAAATATTGTAAATTTCTCCATTTTTTTACACCAAAAATCAAGTTGATTCAAAATTTTTGAACTTTGTTTTTTCTTCTCTCTCACCCTAAACTAATGCTTAAATCTCTCTTTTTATGTAATTTTAGGTTTTGATTTTCAGAGTGTCCATTTTTAATCTCTTAAGTACTTTTTTTTCTTTTTTTTTATTTAAAAAATAACCATTTTAATGCATTTTAGCATTTTTACATTATCTTGCTACCTAATATGTACTCATCAAAGGTTTGCCTTCAATGTATGTTGTACGAATACAAGCACATATTAATATGTTAATATTTATACTTAAAGTTGCATTATCAGTTTGTTAAAAAAAAAAAATGATTGTTTTTCTGAAGTTTATGAACTAAAATCAACTAAATTGGAACAAATTTGAAATTTTGGAGCCAAGTTCAATGAATCAAAATGAAATAAAATTAAAAATTTAGAGATGAAAATGAAATGTTGACTAACTTTTATTTGGTAGAATGTTACCTTATAAATAAATAGGTGAGGATTTAAACCTAATAATCATAAAAAGAAAGTAATATTGATGGATTATTTGAGCTAGATCGAACTTGAATCTCCTCTTCCAAAAAAAAGAAAAAAAACTTATATTTTACTTTAAAAAATATATATAGTAGTTAACTTAAATTATACAAAAATAAACATAGTTAACCAATAATTGAAATCGGAATATCAAATCTCTCGTACTCTACTTGTACTAACTTTTTTCCTTTTAGTTAAGGGTATATATTTTAGTATGCTCGAATCAGCATTTTTTTTTTTTTTAACTCCTTTACATCCAAATATGAATGCATCATTCCATTTAAAAAATGAAGTTCAGAATTTAAATTTTATACAAACCTCGGGATAACAGCAAAGTTATACAATAATAATAATAATAAAAGAAAGTTCCCCAAAACTAAAGTAATCATATATATATAAATGTGTGTGTCCATTTTTCAATTGCGTAACAAAATTTTTCTCAGACCCACCACTTTGAGCCATTCAAACTTAGAACTCCAAACGCTTGCTAATGACACATTCACCAATCCAATGTGAAAAATAGAAAAGAAATAAAAGAAAAAAGAACCATGTTTTGGCTTAAAGGATCCAACAAAAATAGAATTTGACTAACCTTTTTCTGATCTCCACGTTTGTAATATAATATCAATATCAAGCTACATTCAAATCCATTTGTTCTTACTGTATGTACGGGAACTTTCCAAAATATAATTTTCAATCTACAAAACACAATCTTTGTTTCCTTTTCCAAGTTTATTTGAATGTCTGAATCAAAGAAATCAAAGAATTACAGAACAATATTCTGGGAAGATTGTGATACAAGTCAATATTATCTTGAGTTTATCTCTCAGGCTTTATTGTGCCTAAAATTTGAGTATAATAACCATTGATGTATGTTTGTTTGATGTTTATTTGAGCTAAATTCATTAGATTTGACTAGAAAAATTACTGCTTCAAAAGTCTTCGTTTATAAACCTGTGACACATCTATTATATATATATATATATAAGGTTTGCTAAAGCCACAAGTTTAGACTTTTGGCATTGCAGAAGGAAGAAAGCAGCAATAAGCATGAGCAAATGCGAATCTACTTACCATGAGACTTTACTTCTCAACATCAGCAAAGCTCGAAGGAGATGGAGATTTGCCTATGCAGCAATATATTCAATCCGGGCCATGCTTTCTGTTGCAGTGACAAAAAGAAATGGCCATTACAGTTCACTCAACTTTGAGAACTGGCAGGAAGATTGTTATGAGGAACAAATTATCTGCACCAAAGATGATCAGAAGAAGCTGATTGAAATGGTGAAGAACAAAGACAAAGAAGCTTATCATGAGCTTGGAGAAGGTGCAACAATTGCAGCTTCTCTTGGAACGAATCCGGAGAATGGAATCAAGGACAATAGTGATATCTTGAATGAACAACGTCAAATATTTGGTTCTAACACTTACCACAAGCGGCCTCGGAAGAGTTTCTTTCATTTTGTAGTGGAAGCTTTCAAGGACACCACCATCCTCATTTTACTTGTATGTGCGGCTCTGGCGCTTGGGTTTGGAATAAAAGAACATGGAGTTCAAGAAGGATGGTATGAAGGAGGGAGCATATTTGTAGCTGTTGCTTTGGTAGTTGCTGTGTCAGCAATTAGTAACTTCAGACAGGAGGTTCAATTCGAGAAGTTGTCGAAAATAAGTAACAACATCAAAGTGGAGGTAGTTTCTTTTTTCTTTTTTTCTTTTTTTCCTTAACAATTGTTGGTGAAAGTCTCAAGAGACATGTTGGCAAAATGAAGGTAGTCTTAAGTCGATAGGTTATGATATATTTATTCTTTTACTCATATTTTTAACATTAAACAGGTTTCAACAAAGAAAAACTTACTATTCTAATGCTATGCTAAATTACTCTTAGACCCAAAAGCTATAAGTTGATAGGTTACGACATATATATTCTTTTACTCATATTTTTAACATTACGCGGGTTTGAACAAAAAAACTAACTACTCTAATGCCATGCTAAACTAACCTTTTGCTCTTATTCTCCCAACAGGTACTAAGAGATGGAAGGCGCATACAAGTTTCCATATTCGATATTGTGGTTGGAGATGTCGTGGTTCTAAAGCTTGGGGACCAAATTCCAGCTGATGGATTGTTCTTGAGCGGCCATTCTTTGCAGGTGGATGAGTCAAGCATGACAGGAGAAAGCGATCATGTGGAACTCAATACAACAGAGAACCCCTTCTTGTTGTCTGGAACAAAAGTAGTAGATGGCTATGGTCAGATGCTGGTGACATCAGTGGGAATGGACACAGCATGGGGTGAGATGATGAGTTCCATATCTCGGGATTCTGAGGAGCAAACACCATTGCAAGTTCGTCTTAACAAATTAACCACTTCTATAGGAAAGGTAGATTTAAATCTACCCTAAATCTAAAAGCTTAAATTGTTCAGTTTTTTTTTTCTTTTTTTACATTGCTCCTCACTTACGGACTTGGAAAGCATAAACCAACGAGTAGCAACATTACAAATCATCACCAAAACCTAAAAGTTAATGCTAATAGGTTACCGTAAGTCTAATCATTTATTGACATTCTCTTAACAGGTAGGCCTCTCAGTTGCTTTGCTGGTCCTTGTTGTCATGTTAGCACGCTATTTCACTGGAAACACAAAGGATGATTTTGGGAACACAGAGTACAATGGTCGAAAAACGGACATAGATGATGTGCTTAATGCAATTATCCGTATAGTTGCTGCTGCAGTTACCATAGTAGTGGTTGCAATCCCTGAAGGCTTACCATTGGCTGTGACACTAACACTTGCTTACTCTATGAAGAGAATGATGGCAGATCAGGCAATGGTGAGGAAACTGTCGGCTTGTGAAACAATGGGATCGGCAACTGTGATTTGCACTGACAAAACAGGTACTTTGACATTAAACCAAATGAAAGTAACCAAATTCTGGCTTGGCCAAGAGTTCATTGAGGAAGAAAACTCTTCCAATACCATAGCAGAGGCTGTTCATGAGTTGATAAATCAAGGAGTTGGCTTGAACACAACTGGTAGTGTCTATCGATCTTCACCAGAATCCAAAACTGAAATCTCTGGTAGTCCAACTGAGAAAGCGATTCTATCTTGGGCGGTCACAGAATTCGGTATGGACATGGAGAAGTTGAAGAAGTCATATGCCATTCTTCATGTGGAAACCTTCAACTCAGAGAAGAAAAGAAGTGGGGTTTTGGTGAGAAAATTGGCTGACAACACAATCCATCAGCATTGGAAAGGAGCTGCTGAGATGATACTCTCAATGTGTTCAAGTTACTTTGAAAGGAATGGGAAAACATATGACTTGGATATTGAGAACCGAAAAAAACTTGAGAACATTATCCAAGGAATGGCAGCAAGTAGCCTAAGATGCATTGCCTTTGCTTATAAACAAATCTCAGAGGACGAGGAAAAAAATGGCATACCAAACGTCTCAAACTCGAAACAAGATGGCTATACATTAATGGGAATAGTTGGCATTAAAGATCCATGTAGGCCAGGGGTGAAGAAAGCCGTGGAAACATGTAAATCAGCTGGAGTTTCCATTAAGATGATAACAGGAGACAACATTTTCACAGCAAAAGCTATAGCCACAGAATGTGGAATACTAGATTTTGATCACAACACTGCAAGCAGAGGCGAAGTAATAGAAGGTTCCGAGTTCCGAAACTACTCGAGTGAAGAGAGACTGCGGAGAGTTGATCAAATCAAGGTGATGGCAAGATCCACTCCATTTGACAAGCTTTTGATGGTTCAATGCTTGAAACAGAAAGGCCATGTGGTAGCAGTAACTGGAGACGGCACAAATGATGCACCGGCTCTAAAAGAAGCTGACATAGGACTTTCCATGGGCATTGAAGGCACTGAGGTTGCAAAAGAGAGTTCAGACATTGTTATCTTGGATGATAACTTCACCACAGTAGCCACAGTCTTGAGGTGGGGAAGATGTGTATATAACAACATCCAAAAATTCATCCAATTTCAATTGACGGTCAATGTCGCAGCTCTTACAATTAACTTTATAGCAGCAGTATCAGCCGGAGAGGTTCCTTTAACAGCAGTCCAATTATTGTGGGTGAATCTCATAATGGATACATTGGGTGCTCTTGCACTTGCTACTGAGAGACCCAATGATGAATTAATGCACAAGGCTCCCGTGGGAAGAACTGAGCCCCTAATAACAAATATCATGTGGAGAAACCTATTAGCTCAAGCTCTATACCAAATAACAATACTCTTAATTTTCCAGTTCCAAGGAAGCACCATCTTCAAAGTAAGTGCAGAGGTAAACGATACACTAATCTTCAACATTTTTGTCCTCTGCCAAATCTTTAATGAGTTCAACTCAAGAAAACTAGAGAAACGGAACGTCTTTGAAGGCATCCTAAAGAATCATTTATTTCTATGGATCGTGGGAGTAACACTTGTTCTACAAGTTGTTATGGTAGAATTCTTAAAGAAATTTGCAAATACAGTGAATCTAAATGGTTGGCAGTGGGGACTTTGCATTGCAATTGCAGCAATTTCTTGGCCTATTGGTTGGATTGTCAAATTCTTGCCCGTTTCTGATAAGCCTTTCCTTAGCTACTTCAAATGGTTTTAAGGGATCATCAGTTCCTCCTACTACAAAAACTTTAAAAAGTTAGATCAAACTCTTCCTTTGGCCAAATCCTTAGCCCATTTATTACTACAGTGGTGTTCCACAACTCATTTTATCAGCTTCCTGTGGACAAAGCATCCAGTACAGAGAGTTCAAAACAGATTCTGAGCTATTACTTCATTATCAATGAAGAAATATAATCCTCAATTGAACAGAGATTCAACTTTTCAGCCCAAGCTTGCCTCTCCCCAACAAAATACACATGTATACACTATATAATGTTTACAATAGTGAGAGAGGAAAAATCATAATGGAACTATGGAAGCTAAGCATGAAATTATTACTGCCCTTCAAACAGCAGGGCTTGAATTTTTGTAAACCCTAGGAATCTGTATTAACATTGCAAGATGTAATGTAGATCCCTTGAATTTGTTCTAGTGATAGTGCATTGCAATAATCATCAAGGACTTGCTATTTGTATGACTTGAAATAAGAACTTAAATATTATAGCACTTAAATAGTTTCCTTGTTATTTTTTTTAACATATGAAATCAACATTGAGTTTCAAATATCAAAATTGATACTACAAATTTATCCCACCTAGAGCTATGCTCATTTGGCTACATAGTTGACTTTGAATTTTGAAAGATGTTTTAATTAAAAGTATGTTATAGATCTTTCCACTTGTATTATTATTTTTTAATGATAGGTACTAGATTGTTATAAATTTGAAATTATTGGAACTAAATTATTACATCTAAAGTTGGGTATTAAGAAAATATTCAATAAGTAACTCCTCCGACGAGGTCAGTAAAGCACATTTGTGTTACACAAACACGTCACACAAATAGGCAAATAAAATCGTATTGTCATGCACATTTGCGTTGTGACACATACAAACAAATGTACATGGCCACATACAAAACAAGATAAAATCATGTGT
Source organism: Citrullus mucosospermus (assembly GCA_030954485.1). Lineage (NCBI taxonomy): Eukaryota > Viridiplantae > Streptophyta > Magnoliopsida > Cucurbitales > Cucurbitaceae > Citrullus > Citrullus mucosospermus. Next base: position 6,327,341 of record CM062063.1, on the reverse strand, counting down.
GTCATGCACATTTGCATCACACAAACACATCATATAGATAGATAAATGTGCATGACTCGCATACAAAATAGGATAAAATTACATAAGTGCACCTATAAAAGATTTGTCGTCGCACCACATAGATTTTCAACACTAACATATGTATGAGCATTAATGCAAAAATTATGGGACATACATGGTGCTAAAAATGGTTGTCACATCGACACGCAGTCGGTCATTAATTCAATTATCATTCATAATCAATAGCTCTTAAAGTCGTGGTTAGAAAAGCCTCCTACTTAGAATTATAACCACAAATCAACAAAATAAGTTTTCCTCTTTGGCTTATGGAAACCTAGCTCAAAATCCTAACAAAAACATTAAGGAAACATTTGAGACACTAAGTTGGTTATTATAATCTATGGGTTATAATAGTTAATGGTTTTATAATAATCTATGTTCGGGTTACAAACTATTTTAATCTGAGTTATAATACTATATGCTTAGGATCCTATTTTAGTTTGGGTATAAAATGATAGGTAGGAAATAGTAAACACTATAAAAAAGGTGCAAACATCACCATTATTTCAAACCTCAAACATGGAATGTCTATAATATAGCCCATTACACCAACCTTAAGTTAAGGGCAAAGATTAAATCCAAACCCTAACATCAGAGGTATTTTCTACCATTAAAACTTAAACCTAACTACCTCGAAAGTCTTTAAGGGGCCGTTTGGTTTGAGGATATAGAGGGTGGGAATGAACATGGGCTTACAAAACCTATGTTTGGTTGGTGGGTTTCTTTATTTACCTGGGAAAAGATATTTCTCATGCATATTTTACTAAACACAAGTGGGGGCATTTTAAACTCATTGAGAAGCGAGGGTTTTGCATTCCTTCTCGGATAACTCTTCCTTCTCTTCTCCCTCTTCTTCCTTTTTTTCCTTTTTCCTTCGTCTTTTATTTTTTTTTTTTATAATTTTGTTTTCACTATTTTCTATATTTGACTTCCTCTTTCTTCATCCTCCTCTACAAGCATTTTTTTTTCTTTATAAATTTGGTAGTGACACACGAGCGAGAGCGAGAGATAGAGTGAGAGAGAACAAGAGTCGATAACATTTACTACACAACCAAACATATATAGTTATAGTTATCTTTGATTTTTAGACATCTCAGGCATCCTATTGTCAATCATCTTTTATTCTCAGCATCTTTAAAATCTTGAACCAAACGACCCCTAAATGACTTACCAATATTATCTCTCGATCCAATACATCTCAATTCCTCCAATAAACACACAAATCTAAGCAAGTACGCCAGAATAATAAGGCTGGTTAACACCCGAAATAAACTATGTATTGAATTCAATTATATAATGATAATAGGAGGAGGAGAAAGATATTCACTATATATATTAATGGATCAAATTTGATTATAAAATAATACACTATATAAAAAAAACTTGCGATTAATTATAGGCTCGTTTGGTGATTTGGCTTTTGGTTTTTTATGTTAAATTTTGTGTTTGGTTTCTCCCCATTTTTACTCTCGATTTCTTTTAAAAGGTTAACATTTGAATTCTTAATCATTTTTAAAGAATAAAAAGTTTTTTTTTTTTTAAATTTCGCTTTGATTTTGAAACACTCTCATAAAATATTTCGCTTTGATCTTGAAACACTCTCATAAAATATCAATAACATAGCTTAGAAATTTATGGATGGAAATGTGATTTATAGACTCAATTTTCAAAAACCAAATCGTTACCAGGTGAGTCCTAAATTACAATTAAAAGTTTGTTATTAATTAATTGATTTTATTGTTTTATTAATTATTCTATTAAAATTGTATAAAGTTATTGCAATTGATTCCATAAACTAAATACATATAAGTTGGCGCTTGGATTTCTTCCCCATTCGTTGTCATTTTGGGTCCTTAGTGGGCTTGACCTTCGATCAACTTCTATCATTCTGATCTCACTTTTCAAGCTAACCTTAGTAAACGATCATTGCATCGGTGTGGTGTCGAGCTTACCACACTTTAGTGTTCCTAAGTTAGTTTAGCTAAGCAAGATGGGCATCTCCTTTGGAGCTTACTTATTCCTCCCTTTTAGGTCGTGGAATTGGGCTATTTATAATGTTTTTCTTCTGATGGTTACATGTAACTCTGGCGATGTCATGATTGTTTATGAAGCTCGAGATTGCAAGGTACCAGATCGACTATAACTAAGTCATTTTTAGATCGATATATATTTACTGGTTCAATTGGTCGATCCAAACTCCAATGATCTAGCTTTTTACTTCCTATGCTTATTTCCAGTACCCTTTGGGCTTGGACCCACTCCTTATCATACACAATCAAACATAATATTATCAAATATCTTTTATTTTCGAGTATTCATAAAACTATATACCAACCGCCCTTAATTAACTAGGAATGTTAAAATGTAACTAGGGATGGGATGTGAGCAATGGAGAGAAACAATATTGTGTAGGAATAGTCAAATCAAAGGGGGGTGGGTGTGTTATAGGGGTCTATAAGGGCTTAATATAGAGGTTTAGGACAGCTTTTGAATGGGAAGGGCACAGCCATAGGACCTATGCCCTTAATTACTACATAGCCCTGTTTTCCAGATGACATGAAATGAATCCATCTTCAGAAGATACCTGCCATGTAATGCAAAAAAAAGCTCAATCCTCCTTTTTCCCTTTTGGAATTTTATTTTATTTTATTTTTCCCACACAATAACAACATCAATAATAATAATAATAATAATAAATTAATTAATTAATTAAATCAGGTGAAGTCCCACTAGTGAGTAGTCCCAATCTATTTACTGTTTCATTTACATGCTTGTGCTCATAGTTCTTGATTTGGTATCTTTTGTGGTTATTTTAGATTCTCTTGGGATGTCTATTTCAATATATATGTTTTATTTGTTTCTTAATATTTATGTGGTGATTGAATTTGAGTTGTTGAACATTGTCTTTTTCCTCGATAAGGAGAGCGAGATCTCTATGACATGATAAATATTGTTAAAAAGATTTGAGATTTAGCTTCTTATTATAACGTGTTTTTTCTTTTGTTGAGTTTTGCAAATTAGGATTTTTTTTCAATGAATTAAAGATATATGCATGATTTAAAATTGATACTATTTAAGAAATAAATGATGACTTCTTAAAAATAAATAAATAAATGACAGTAGGAGCAATGTAACAAAACATTGTAAAATTTGGCAAAATTAGTAGAGTTAATTTGTGTACTAATCAACTTGAATTTGTGCAATGGTTGAAATACGTTAGTTTGTGGACATATATAATCTATTTTTCTTTTTTCTCTTTTTTTTAAGTGACCAATTGGTAGAAATTGAACAAGGGAGAAATTCAATATTTATACCTAAATTTATGTTTCAATTTAATGAAATCGATTGTTGCATAACATTGCAATATTTACCTAGTTACATAAAGTAACTAGACTTTAAATACCTTTTTCGTAGTATGTCTATTTCTTCAAATTAAAATATAAAATATTTTAACTCAATTATTAAAATGTATTTTCTCATTATATCACTGTTTAGGTAACTAGCCCAACAATAACAACTCAAATTTGCTATCATGATATGTGTTCAAGAATAAATAAAATATCTGATTAATGTGGGTACTTTTTAGATCTACGAAAGACCTATAATAGAAAATTGAATCTACAACTTATTCATTGGATATATAAACTTAAATCAATTCAATTACGTTACAAATTAATTTTATTTAATATAATAATTACATGATGGAGGATTTAACCGCCGACTTCTATATAGAATGCATGCTAATATGGTTAAGTCAAACCTACTTTGACAGTCTCTCGAAATTATTTGCCGATGATCATAAAATTCCAAATCATAATCCTTGAATTTGTTTATTCTTTTTATGGAAAAGATATTTTTAAAAAATAAAAAATAAATAAAACTCTTACCAATTTCTTAATGGTTTGTAAATTTTTTTATTGGTAAACACGACCCAATAATATAAATTCTAACCTTTTGATATGTTAATTTATGAATATTTTGTAAATATGACGAATTATATATATAGTTTTGCAAATATGGCATAGGATGATTTTCATTTTCATTTTATCATTGTTTGAAAGAATACTATTTAGTAATAAAGTATAGGTCTTAAAAGTCTATCAGTGATATAATATTTAATATTAAAATAAGTATATTATGAACAATTTTCTTCAAAATAGTTGTTAGTGACAATCACTTATTTTGCAAATAAAATTATGTAAAGTGATAGAAGTATCGTCGATAGTCACATGCATAACTCAATACATATATAATTATATTAACTATACAAGCCTATCAGATATAGATAGTAGTAAACTTCAATATAACTATAGTTCTAACAACAATACACATGTTTATAATTGAAAACTAAACTATCAAATAATAGAAATATATTACTAGTAGTGAACGATAGACTTCGATATATACATTTAAGTCTATCAATGCAATACAACTCTACTAAATATAACATGGATAGATTTTGCTACAAATAGAGTTACAACAACAATACTAGTTATGATGACACTATTAAAAAAAAAGATGGCCTTTTTGGTTGAAATGAAAACTGGACTCATGTAACAAGCTAGAGAGAAAAAAAAAATAAACGTCTAATAAAATTCAATACACAAAGAACTTAACGTAAACTATCAATGATAGTAGCATGTCAATCATAAACGTCTAATAAAATTCAATACACAAAGAACTTAACCAACAATACAAGTATAACAACGGCAAACTTCTAACTATTGTTTAGAAGTGTGATATAAAAGTTTATCATCTATAAATTTCATAGATTATGATGAACATTTTTCTGATGGATTTTTTAGACTTTTTACACCTACTTAATTTAGATTTTGCTATATTTAAAAATAAACCGAATTGTTATTTTAGTGTATATATGCCTTATATCTAGACTTTATATATATGCAATCAAATTTAGACTTTTAAAATAAATAAAAAAAAGTAATTGTTTTAGATTTTATTGTGTAATAGAAAAAAAAAAATATATTGGGGTTTTGAGAGTGATGTAATTGGACATGAAAGGTGCTATTCAAATTTCAAAGAAAACGAGAGAAGAAAAGCCAGCTGCATGAAATTGACAACTGAGGTTTTGGTTAAAAAGCATGCGTTGAAATTCTAAATCACTTTTTTTTTTTTTAAGAAAAAAAAAAGAAATTTATTAATTGGAAATAGACAAACAGTGGAATATTGAATTGTCTATGAGAAAAACAGTACCACACAAAACCCTATTTTTTACAACTTTTGCTGCCCTAGAATTCATTACACTCTGCCAATTCAACCCTACTCCTCTTCCACTGTCTATACCCAACACTGTCACCTTTTTTAACTTCAACTTTAGAGATTGTTTGGGCGGGATTCTAATCAAGATTATTGATAATTTGAAAAATTGTTAAGATTCGTTAGAAATAGAAGACGAAACTAAAATGTGATTATAAAGCACAAAAACAGCAGAAAAGAGGGTTGTATTGAAAACTGTAAAAACATAATTAAGTTTAGTATTAAAATTTGAGTTTAAAACGTTGAATCCAAATGTGGGTTTTGGATTACATTACAATCCAAACCCATCACATTACTATCCTCCTCCTCCAAATAGCCCCTAATAGTTTAAATTTTAGTTTACACAATGTGGGATGGAGATTAGGTTTGTTTGGTTTCGAATTGTGTTTTATGTTTTCAAATTCATTAAGTTTAGTAAATATGCATTTGACATATAACTCAAATTTTGTTTCTGAAATCAGTTTTTTAGATTTTGTGTTTTAAACACTGCAAATTTTAAAAATAACATTTTTATATTTTCATTATATCCAAATTTTAAATTTTAAAATGCATAATTATATTAAATAAAGAAAAAAAAAACATTTAGAAATATGTCATATTATAACCCACTTCAATTTTTAAAAACTAAACTATGTATTATAAATTATATAATGTTACAAAATAATAATTATACAATTTCTCTTTAATATAGAGCAAGATCATAAATAAATTAATAATTATTTAGTTTGACTTAATATTTAGTGGTTAACTCAAACCAGTTTTATAATATATAAATATAATATATCAAACACATTTGAAACCTTTGTTTAAATTAGAATTCCATTTTTTATAAACACATATATGATAACATAAAATACAACTTTGTTTTAATTGTTGAATTTTTGTTTTTAAATTTTTGGTCAAACATGTATTTAAAGATTAGATGTTTTAAACTATAGTATATATTTTATCTATTGAGTTATATATTTTAAATTCGTCGGTGGTTTGTTTGTATGGGTGATTTAAAAATGCTTTGATAAGGAACATGATATTGCGTACTTTGGTTTCCAACATGAATGTTTGTTCCTTTCTCATTTTCGAAAAAAATAAAACATTTCCAAAACTATGTACACATTGTAGAACCTAACAAAATCAAGTTTGATTCTTCTTTGTTTTCATTTATTTCTTTCTCCCTACATATAATTAAAAGCTTCATCCAATGACTATTTACCTATAGAATGTTCAATAAATAGAGTATAGCATCGAGGTTTTGACTATTTTATTTGAAAATTAATTATCATATATTTGTGTTTTTGCCTAACACAATTATGTATTCATTTGCGACACTTTATATTGCTAAATTTTGGGATTGTTAGAACTCCAAATTAACAATGAAACTATAAGAAATACATAAAAGAAAAAAAAAAAAAAAAACATCTTTCGGTCTCTAAATTTTAAATTGGGTTTCTATTTGGTCATCGCAATTTTAAAATGTTACATTCACAATCCTTGAGTTTTGAGATTGATTTCAATTTAATCCATATATTTTTAAAATGTTGCAATTTAACCTTTGAGATTTAAGTTTTGTTTCAATTTGATTCATTGATTTCAAGATTTACACTTTTAACGTGAATTTTTCACAAAACACTCATTTGCAATTTTTAGTGGCAATGTTTATTATATTTAAAATAATTATAATTAATTAAAGTTTCATGTAGTTGTTTTAAATAGAAAAACTGTTAGAAAATATTTTTAAATATAGCAAAACATCAATATCTATTAGATAATGTAGTAGATTGACTATTTATCATTGATATATTGTTATATGTATAAATATTGTGGTTCATTTTGCTATTTTTGAAAACAACCCTTAAGTTCTACCATTTTTTTTATCACCATTAAAATTAATTTTAAAATTTTATTTCATAATTATTTAAATTATGTAATAGACTTTAACGTTAAATACTAAATATTTAATAAAAAATCAAAATTAGAATGGTAAATTTTGAAATATATAGTCTAAATTGAAACAAAATCTCACATCACAATAAATAAAAGTGTAATATAATGAAAAAAAAAGTGTAGTAAATTTGAAACATAATTACTAAATTAAATTAAACTAAAAATAAACCTAAAATTAAGGAGAAAATGTTAAATTTGGGAAGTTGTTCCCCACACAAAGCAAAGAAATCTCTTCAATTCACTGTTTGGTTAGGGTTACATGGTCTCATCTCTCTCAACTGAACCCAATAAAATCCCTCACTTTTTTCCCTCTATAAATAAACCCAAAGGACCCTCCTTTGTTTCCCATTTTCAGCAACAAACTCCTTTCCTTTTCCTCTTCTTCTTTTCCTTTTTCCCTCTCTTTTCTTCTGCTCCGTTCATCCATGGCCCTTTCAATTCCCACTTTTCCCCTAAAGATCGCCGGCTTTCAATCGCTCTCCATTCTTCTTCTTCTCCGTCTCCTTCTTCTTCATTGAGAGTTGCGAAAGCCACAGAGCTACTCCTCACACGAAGGTCCTGTTCTTTCAATTCTTCTTTTCCTTTTCGATTGTGCTTTTTTTTTTTTTTTTTTTTTTTTTTTTTGGCAACTCGATTTAATTATTGCCTTTGCCTTTGATTGCCAAAGCATTCGTTGACTCTCTTTTTCTTCCTTTTGATTCTTCCGAAAGCATCGATTTGAGTGTGTGATTGAGTGATTGTGTTCGCGAGGGAAAAGGTGAAGCTGCCAGCATGATCTACCTCTGGTCGGCTAGGTTAAGCGAAAAAGAGAAAAGTGTAAAGATAAAGAGATTGATACCAATTTTGCCTCCATTGCTAACCCTAGTTAGGTCATGCTCTGACAGCCTCACTCCTTCCTAACTTCCGAACAGTCGAGAAACTTCAAATCCGTTCTATTTCCACGAGGATTATCGCTAAATTGGTAATGTTTTCATTTTGATTCGCTTTCTCTTCTCTTTCTGTGCACGAAGTGTTTTTTTGATACAACTGTGTTATTCTCGTTAGGTGCGCGATTGCTACATTTCATCGTCTCTGCTTTCATTTCGATTAATTTTTTTATGCTTGTTAATTTTAATATTGAATCGGTTATAGGCTTGTTTTGTTGTTGCTAGGCGTGCAATCGGAACTTTTATCCTCTCTGCTTTTCTCTTTATTTTATTGTTTGTTGCTTCTTGTTTGTTTTTGTGTAGAGAGTTGAATGTCTGTCACTTTTGCTTTTATTTGCTGCCAAAGCATGCTTTGCCTGCCGTTGCGTGGTGGTGGGGAACCACTGCCTTGTGGCCTCTGTTGTTTTTTGGCCTAATGTTTTTAAAATGTGCTTTTACTTGTACGGCTTCATGCTGTGGTTGGCTGACCTCTTCATTTTCCTATTGGATCTTAATCATGTCTGGAATTTTTCTCGTTAGGTTTCAGATTTGTTCAACTTTTTGCTGGGTCCAGCCGTCTCTATAGATTTAACGTCTTACTTTTCTTCACATTCCATGCAAGTTTTTGAGTGATTTCATGACTGAGATCATCTCCTTTTGTTTTTATGTTGGAAATAACAAGTTTCTTTTCTTCTTAAAGTTCTAAAATATGGTCTTGGACTCTTTACTTTTGGATTATACTGAGTTTCTATATCGATACTTCCTCGTTTTTTGTTTTGAAAATTTGGTTATGTTTATTTATGCCCTTCTCAGTTGAAGATAGTTTAGCATGAGTTTTGAATTTAGTGTTCTTTTTTTTTTTTGCAATCAATAGTCAAGTGGATTTCTGGCACTTTTTGAGGGCTTTAAATCACATTTCTTCATTGCTACTATGAAACATTTGAAACATGTCTTTTATCATCGAAAATCAATATTTTCCATACAATATTTACTTTTATATCTTTAAATAAATTTAAAGCATGTTTTGTATCAATTTACGCAAGCATTGTTTTAATGATATTATTTGCTTCTATAGTTTGTACATTTGAATTAGATATTAACTTTTTTTTTCCTGGCAAGAATTGTTTAATGTATATATGAGATTTGTTCTGAATTATTTGAAGTATGTTACGGATTAGTGGGCAAGTATTTTAAGCGTAGAAGTAGATAACTTACAAGTGCTTATAGAAAATCCATACCGCATGAAAGTTGTAAGCCCAAATGAAGCATACCCATGTTCTTTATGCTTTTAGACCAATGGAAGTTGAACACTTCAGTTTGGATAACTATTTGACATTTTGTTTTTTATTTTTGAAAATTAAGCCTTTTTTCAATTTCTTATTACATTTTTTCTTTTTAGTTTGCAAGATTTTGTTTTTTTTTTGTTTTTTTGTTGAAAACATTGGTAGAAAGCAGTTATTAAAAAGTGCAAGTTTATTGGTTTAATTTTCAAAAACTAAAAATACTAAGCCAGATGGTTATCAATTAGGCCTGTGTTTATTGGGTGTAATGTTATAATTTATTTTACGGCTTTAGTTGATGTATTGAAATGAAAATGAAGATTTAAATTTTATTTTGTTTTATAATTATCATTATGTTTAAGTAAATCAAGTGGGTTTATAGAAGATTTGAACAATCTTTTAACTGTTGAATTACGGGTCAAATATTGTTAAGTTATGTTTATTTTGGCTAGATTTTTAAGGTAAAGGAAATCATGTAGTAGTAAATTTGTATGCATTTGAAATTGTTAGAGTGAGTATTGCCTAATAGATAGGGTGGCGATATAAAGGATGAAAACTGAGTTGTTTTTCCAAATCAAACCGAACAGAAAATTCCGTGAATTGAACCATTTTCAATTAACAAATGTATATTTATATATGTATTTTTAAAAGATAGCAAAATTGAAATTAAAACCAAACTGAACTGTATACATGTGGTTTGGTTTGGTTTGAACTAATAAATTAGTTTTGTTCGGAATGAGCAATAAAATCTTTTGTTCAATTCGATTTGACCACCAAATTGAATTGAATATAATTGTTTCCACCTTATTGCTTTAGTAGCATATTTATTAATAGGCTTGGTGAGGTTTGTGGTTTGAATCTAGTGTATATTTGAAGAGACAGTTGAAAAAGCAAAGTGTAGTTAATATTTTAAGAGACAGTTGAAACAGTAAAGTGTAGTTAAATTGGCACTAATGGGTGAGAGGTGATAGTAGTTGAGTTAAGAAATGTGTGTTAAACATGAAATCCCTGTCACCCTCTGCCTTTTTTGTCTTGTAGCAAGTATAGTGAGAAGTGTGCACGTGATTGTAGATTAGAATCACGTGGTGGTAAATATGATGAATTTAGGTGGCCGATGGTAACACATGATTAAATATGTAGACAGTGTAGACCTAGAGAACAAAACAATTTCAATGTAAAAAAGAAGAAAAGACGAACGTAGAGCCACACAACTTCGGACCTCTTTTTGAGACAGATTCTCTTTGTATTCTTGCGCTAGGGCCTTTTCTTTTTATTAGTAATAATTATTTTGTTTTATTTTGTTGCTCTGAGCTTTCCCTTCTAAGTTAGGTTTGGTTAGAGTCCATAAGGTTATGGATCTATTATTAAACATCAAACTCAGTATATATTCTTAATTTTTTTTAGGGTTTAGGGATGAGAATGTGGGTAACCATTTTGGGGATAATTAATAGGAGAGAAGATAGAATACATGCTATAACAAACTTGTGGGGATTTTTTTTAATCTATTTTTCAATTGAAGTTAGTATATTTCTTGTGATCAATTAGGTAGGTTTTTAATAATGAAGATGATACTCTTTTGTTGACCATTTTTATATTTGGTGGTTTGGGGGGATAATTTGATTTTATAATTTATAATTTAGATTAGATGTTAGTTTAGAAAATTATCCATCCATTACATGGTTTCTTGAAAGACCCCTCTCCAAGCTAAAGCATCACCCAAAACATTTCGATCTTAACTCACATGCGTGAAAATGACAAGAATCGTTTCATATTGACAAGTTCTCCAATGTTAATCAAATTATTAATGCCTGATGACTTCTTTTGACCTATTTTACCACCATACACAGTGGGAATTAGACAGTACTTCACTATAACTTTGCAAAGTTATTTTTGGGAAGATGATAAATATTATCAAATACATTATTTATTTGTTTTTAAAGCAAAGTAAAAAACAATGCATTAAAACATGTCAACAATCCAAGATCCTTTAGTCTGATGGCCTCCAAGTTGGTTGAGAGATTTGCTTTTGAGTTAACTAAATTATTGTACCCCTTCTGTTATAGTTTCTGATTAATGAAGTTCCTTTATTATAATAATAATAATAAAAAAATAAATAAAAAAAAACCCGTCAATGGATATTAAGTCCCTTTTTACCCCCTTAATATCTTTTAAAACAAGAAATACCACTTCAGTCTTCAATTGAAGAAATGTTGAATTTTTGGTTAAAATGATCGATTAGCTTAGTTCATTCATTGGTTTCTATGATTTGTTATTCAAAATAAAAAAAGAAAGTAGTTTTTATAAATTTGTTATTGTATATGGGATGAACTCTACAAACATAAAAATAATAATTGAAAAATCGAGGGAAAAGATCATTTGTTTAGATAGATAGTTAAACGAATAAACTCGATGGTGGTAGTACTGTTTTGAAATTTAATTTTGAAAAACAAAAAATAAATGATTATTAGCTATTTATCATATGGACAATGTGACTTCTTATGTATTAGTGTGCTGTTGTATATGTGTTGGCTACATAAATTCAAATTATGAAGAGGTTGAAATGGTTTGTTGGGGTAGAGAATAGGTTAGGGGGTAAAATAATGATAAATTGTTAAAGTGGTTAATTCAACTCCAAAACTAAATTATTTTTTAAAGATAATTTTAAAATCTTTTACTTTTCCCGAGTTTAGGAACTGAAATGCAAATAAAAAAATAAATAAGTAAATTATCCAAAAGAGTAATGATGCCAGAAGCCTAACCCTAAGTAGAGTAGAGCATGGCATTTTAGAAAAGTGGATTGGGAAAAAGAAAAAAGAAAAAAGAGGAGAAACAAAAAAGGAAAAGAAGTCCTAATTCCAAAGACAAAATGATGGGAAAAACAGCAATTATTATTATTAAGAATCAATGTTGCAACTCCGAAGGGATGAAAACTTGAAACTAGAGAGGGTACCCATTTAAAAGACAATCTTAACAGTGTTAATTTGTTTTCTTTATGCTTGAATATTAAATCTGATTAAAAGTAATCTAATCAAACCCATTTCATCATTTTTTTTCTTCTTTTCTTTTAAATGATTGTCATCATTTTGTTCTAGGACCCTCTCTGTATTATATTCGTGTGCGACATTATTTCACACATATGTGCATGTGTAAATTATTTATGAATATATTACTCGTGACACTAATCTAAACATATGTATAACAATAACTTGGTAAATTTAAAATTAAGTATCTTTTTTTTTTTTGGACAATTTTTAAGTTGGAGGAAACAAATTTCCGACTTCGAGTTTGATAGTTTAAGTACTAGACCAGTGAGTTATGTTTATTTCAAAGTTGATGTTTGATTTTTTTTTTCTTTTTTTTTTTTTTGCAAATGAAAAATTTTTAGGTGATTTAAACTGGCATCAAATGAAGAAGCTTAGCCTAACAAGTATATCTAAATTGACTAAAAGATGGTAAATTTGGAAAGAAACGTGTCTTTTTTTTTTTTTTTTTAATTATTTAATAACCATTGTTATTTAATGAATTGAATAAATTAGTTGACCTCAAATCAAATAATTTCAAATCCACGTGAGTCTCGTAATGAAGTCCATAAATGAAGGATGCCATTCGTTTATATGGAATTTGTATGTTTGTTTTTTTAATAAAAATAAATAAAACGACTTTTATAAAGTAAACATTAATCTCCCAAGTCATAAAAAGAGATTCCATGACAGTATTTTTTTTGGTGTCAACTCTACATTATTATGTCAAAAGTTTCCTCCACTATAATTCTTATTTGAGAATAATTTTGGATAATGACGTGATTGTTAGGTATGCAAATTGCGTAGGAGTGTCTGTTTCTCATATTACACCCATTCGAAAGCATGAAAATTGATCTCAATTAGAATTTCAACCTTAACACCAACATTTTAATATATAATTTCACTAACGTGTGAAAGATGTTAGTGAAAGGTTAAAAACCCTCCTAAAAGCTTTTGTGGTGTATTAATGTGCATCACATATATACTTTCGTTGCCACATTGCAAGTTTTAGTGATACGTTGATCACACTCATCTTCCTTCATTGCTACGTAAAATTAAAATGTGGAATTGCCTAATTAATTCTTCACAATATTACTTTATGGTATAATATCATTTAATTTCAATATATTTGTAAATTCTTTGAGTCAAGTTTCTATATTTGAAAATAGTCCAAAAACAACTGTGCGTATGTGCTTTTTTAGAAGATTCTTTATGGACTAAATTTAAGATTTATTAAAAGTATATAGATTAATATTAGACATTATTTATTGTTAGTCACTCCTTTTCATTTAATTTAATTAATTTTTTACTGGATGCATACTTTTTAACATTACACTTAAAAGATAATGAGAAACTAAAAGAAGGTTTGAAATTTTAATTTATATGATAAGAATAATTGAAAGTTATAGAGAAGAGAGACATAGTTAAACTATATATTCCACACTTTTATTTGGAATATGAGAAAGATTCTGACAACAATGAGGAATTTAAAATTTTCATGTTTCACCATGCCAACACATGAACCAATCAAATTCTATTATTTAACAAACGTGAAGGCTATATATATATACTAGGGAAAAATTGAACTTTATTGTTAAATTATAAGATTAGTTGTTACACTTGGTTTGTGTTAATTTATATCTGAATTTTTAATTATGTCTAATAAATTTTTGATAAATTTAAATTTATACAAATTTCAATTTTATGTTTAATATGAAACTACAAACTCTCAATATATCTATGAAGTTAAGAAAAAATCAAAACCCAAGGGTTTAAATTTGTAATTTTAAAAGTTTAAAGATTAAATAGACACAAACTCTATAAAATTTAGAAACTAAATTTATAATTTAACCTCGAACTTTTATTTCTAAATTTAATAAAATTAATCTATTTTATCTGCTAATTAAGTTTTTTTTTTCTTTTTTGTCAAATTCAACTTAGATTTGATAAGTTTTGCAATTTTTGCCATTTACTCAAAACTAATGTAAAAGTCTCCAAAATTTTATTAATTTGACCAAAAAATTTAGCCACGGAAAAATCTAGTTTCCATAAATCATTGCATAGAACTATGTTCGAACAAACTAATATCTAAGTTGAAGGTTCAATTTGATAAAAAATAATTAAAAAAAAAAAATTGCAAATTGATTCTTGTTAAGCTTCACGTGTCAAAATTGAGATTATATCATTTCCTAAACTAGAAACCTCATTAGCTCTTCAACTTTAAAGAAAGTTTTATAATATGTCCTAAATTTAATTCGATTTAAATTCCAATAAACTAAAAAATGCTAAAGCACGAATACCGTAATTTAAACATTGATTAGATATGCTAAGTTAATTAAAGGAGAGAGGCAAATACTTCTTACACCAAAGACTTTCAAATTTGTCTCAATTCCACAATACTCCCAACTTTTTATATAATCATTTTTTAGTTTAACAATGGAAGTGAATGATCTAACTATCGATCTTTAAGATAGTAATTGAAATTGTCCCTTGAATTATGTTCATATGATTATTTTATTTATATGTGTACCTGGAATGACTATACATAGATCACCTATCTATGTGTGGTTCATTCTAGTGACAACATTCCCACATTAATTATCACTTTAGATACTGGCAGGGGTTATTACCATGTTATTAGCCCATCGAAACTTTAATACAACCTTTTCTGATCCCGTTCGAGGGGGACCTCATATTTACCAACATCTCTTTCGATTCTTCGATTATCTAGAAGTGTATATTCCCATTTTGCTTGGAGCCGATATCATTAGTCATATCATTTCGACTTTTTCGGAATATATATATATATATATATATATATATATAATTTGATAGCTTTTTTGTTTTGTTGGGTTCTTTGATGTTTAATTTAATTTTATTTGTTGTGGATTGGAGAGGATGTGTTTGAAATCTTGGGTTTTTATATATTTGTTTGGGTTTTGTCAGTTTAATTGAAATCTTAACTTTTAAATATTTACTCACTTTAGCATGTTTATAAAGTGTAATACTAAAAAGAACGTTGAAAACTAATGTTTAGGCAATATTTGATATAAATGGTTTTGTTTTTAGTTTTCTATTTTTAGAAATTTAGCCAAATAATAGAAGCTATTTATACCTATTCTTTGTTGGGGGCTTTGATGGGATTAACATTTTTGTTTTTGTTTCTATTTATAAAAATCATACTTGTTTACTATACATTTTAATTAAATTTAATATGCGTAAAACATTTTTCATATCATGATCAATTTTATTTTATTTTATTTTTAAAGAAAAGTAATTTGTAAAAGTTCATTTTTGTTTCTAAATTTTTAAAATGATTAAGTGGGAATGAAGAAAGCATTGGTATAACTAATTACATAAACTTAATTTTCAAAAGTTAAATAATGAAAAACAAAATCATTGCCAAATTGTATCTTAGTTGTTTTTCAATTCTTAAAAACCTTCATTAAAAAAAAAAAGTTTCTTAGTCAACTTTTGAAAAATAAAAAACATATAAGTTCAATAACAAATTTTTGTATAGTCCAAAAATTTTGGCTACATTTCAAAATAAACATTATTAAAGTAGATTAAACATCAAAGAAAGGTACTAGTAAATAAGCATGATTTTGAAAGATAAAACCATAGAAAAAAAAGAAAACAAAGAGAGAAAGAACAAGAACAACAAATAAATAAAATAAGCAACATTTGATGGGCCCTTGTTTTTTCAACTTTCATTATACTCCAACTTTTATCTTTTTCCATACCCATGATAACCAATGGAATACCACGTATGGATCGTGTATATATATATAATAAAGGGTTATTTTTAAATATAAGAAAATAAATTAAAATACTTATAAATATAGTAAAATTTCATTGTTTATCTGTGACAAACTACAATAGGCTACTATTAGTGTCTATTTGTGTCATGGTCTATCACGACAATGATATTTTGCTATTATTGTAAATATTTTCAATAATTTTATCATTTAAAATAACTTCTCTATAATAAATACATTTACTATTGTTAATCAAAACTTTGTTGACTCATATACATGTGTCGTTTCATTTTTTAGTACATTTTAAGAGTGGGTGATTCAAACTCCTTAGCCAATAATATAATGTTATACTAGTTAAACGATGCTTACTTTAGAAGTTTAGTTTTCATGCTTTAAAAAGTTCAAATATTACAGATCATTTGTAAACTTTTTCTTTAATCAACCTTGACTTAATATACTCAAATAAGAGAATTAAACAATTTATGGTTAAGAAAATGTGAATACAATTAACTGTAGATATGATTTATGAGATTGACTAAACTACAAAAACACTAAATTGAAACTAAACCTAGATCATGAGGACTAAATTGGAACTTTTAAAACATGGATCAAATTGAAATTATGGTCCAAACTAATGGGTAGTGACTTTTAGGGTTTTAAAATGGCTATAGAGGAGGGAGATGAAGAAGAGGGTGAACATAAAGTTTATGAACACAAATGACACAGTACATGTGAAGTTTAAAGAAAAAGAAAAGCAAACTAATGAAAGACACCTATAAGGAATGGAAGAATGGTACAACTTAGAAGAGAGAGAGTGAAAGGCACATGGGGTTTTGTTAGGTTGAGATTCTAAACCTTTTTCTTTTCTTTTTCTTTCAAAGATAGTGTAAGAAGCCATGCAAATGGTCCCCCATCCCACTGTTTATGTTTTTTTTTTTTTTTCTTGGTTTCATGGAGGTTTGTGATGTTAACTTCTAGAGTGATAAAGTGAGAGAGACCCACATCAAAAGTAAATAGAGGGTATAGTTGAGAATATGTTAGAAAGATTAGACGATATATTTAAACTTATCTCGGCATAAACTTTAACATGGTACTAAAGTAGGATATCACTTTATTAATTACTCGCAACTCGAATATAATTTTACCCTACCCTAAATAAAAGACGATAGACTCTTGTATATGCTATATAAATTAATCGGATTGTTTTCAAGATGTATAGTGTACTTAGTGAAACCACTCACATATATATATGTGTGTATGTATAAATGAGTTTAAAAAGATCCTAATCATGAACAAAAAAAAATGGATTCTATAGTGGGATTCAAATGATGTTGCTACTTTACTTATTAGTTTCTTGGGCTTTAAGAAGTCTTTAAAACATATATTTAAAAATTTTAAATATACTTTAACCTTATCACATTAAGTTTTTAGGTTTAGTGGTAAATTATACACATTTCTTGAATTCCATTGAGTGTGATGCTAAAGTCAAGAGAGAAGAGAAGACCCACATGAAAAAAGAATAGTATTAAGTTGTAAAATATATATACATATAGTACTCTAAATCTTTCTTTAATTAATATAATTAATGTTATACATATGTGCGTGTGCGGTGAAAATTCAAATGTAACTTATTACATGATCAATTACTAGAGCCCATTAACTAGTGGAGGTACATATTAGAAAAATAAACTATAACTTAATAAAATTTAAATTTTTATTGTTGTGATTTAAAATGATATAACTACAAATTAAGTATAATTAAGGTTTTCTTTACCAAAAAAAAAAAAAAAAACATCTAGAAAAAGTAAAATTGTCACCCTTTCTCAACGCTACTAGTATAGTGTCGAAGAAGGGAGCTTTAATTTTCTAAATACCTTTAAAATACCGATAGGAGTCCCAATGAATTTTTTGGCGTTAGGAGAAAACAAAATTCTTGTAGTATATATTAAAACGAAATTAGACCTTCTATATGTTCCAAGTCCTCTCTCACTTGATTCACTTTTATGTCAATTTTCAAGCCGACATACATATTAAAAAAATTAGATGTGTTCTAACTTACTAATAAAAATTTTTGCTTAAAGCATAAATAATCTACTTGGAGTTCAAATTCGACCCTCAAATTCTCAGTTAATTCTATCGTGTGAACTGTGGAAGAAAAGTTCAACTATTATATATATATATATATATAGTTTTCGAGTTTAATGGTGATTTTTGGATTGCAATGTAAAATCCTAGACAAGGAAGAGACCCACATGACAAAAGTGATGGTAGTTTTTTCTTTCTTTTTTTTTTTTGTGTTAAAAAAAATTATAAAATTACATGGTTTGGCGTGGGAAGAAATAATATTCATTATTTGTCTTACTCTTTGGACCACTTTTATTATTTTATTTTATTTTATTTTATATTATTATTATTATTATTTTCATTTTTGCTTTTTGGGTCATAACATAACATAACAAGTAACAACTCATCAAACTTTTGGTACCCTCTCTGCCCTAATTTAATAATAACAAAATGACCAAATTACTTAACACCCAAAATTCCATCCCCACCCTCCCATGGCCCTATCTATATTTATACCCCTTTCCCTTATGCCCTTTCTCTTTTAATTTAAACCCATTTTCTCTCTCTCTCTCTCCGCCGTGTGCTCCGCCGTGCGCCACTAGCAGTTGAAGCTGCCAGCATGATCTGAATCTGAACCCTCCGCCGCCTCCCTGGCCTCGGCATCGGTCCATCGGAATCGGATCATATTGGTAGCTTCACCTGCTCATGGTATCACGATTCTCTCCTTCTATTCTAAACCCTAATTTTTCTTTTTTAACCCTCTCCCTCTTTCCCCCCATATCTCAACATTTTTATTTTTATTTTTTATTTTTTGTTTGTGTAAATTGGGCTTCTTTATTGGTTTTTTTTTCTTCTCTGTTTTCTGAGATGTTGAAATTCTTGTTGAATTAATTAAGAAAACTATAAGAAATTGTATTTGGGTAATATTTTTTGTTTTTCTTTGATTGCCTTCTATGAAATATATGTTGAAAATGTTATTTATTTAATTTTTTTTTTTCTAAGTTGATTCTTCTTTTTCAGTTATCTTTCAGAATTTGTATTTTTTTCCCCCTTGGGTTGTAATCTTATGAATTTTTTTTTAAATTCTAGCCAATTTATTATTATTATTATTTTTTAAATACCTGTTTTGGGAATTCGTATCTCTCTTTGATTCATAATCTACCCTAAAAAAAAGTTGCTGAAATGCTAGCCAAATTTAGAAAACTTAAGAAATTTTTTTTTTTTTTCAGAATTTGGTCAAAACTCTTAATAAAACTTTAATTTTTTTCTTATTAATTTTAAAAGTTAGAATTAGTTCTTATGGTTGGATAATATATTAAAAATAGTTCTTAACTTTTTCCAAAAAAACCAAAAATTTCAATTTAACCAACTTTTTATTTGAATAAAGAGTACTGTAATTTTGAAATTTACGTTGTTTTTGAAATTTGGAAAAACTTTCCTAAACAATACAGAAAAAGAAAAAAAGAAAAAAAAAAAAGAAGGAAAGG
This sequence comes from Citrullus mucosospermus, assembly GCA_030954485.1. NCBI lineage: Eukaryota > Viridiplantae > Streptophyta > Magnoliopsida > Cucurbitales > Cucurbitaceae > Citrullus > Citrullus mucosospermus. The sequence goes on along the minus strand of CM062063.1, from coordinate 6,307,549 downwards.
GTCATTATCAAATGGAGCCCATAAATAAATTGTATTCAATATTTTATCTAATGGATCACTTTGATAGAAAATAAAAATAAAAATAATATGATGAAAAAAAAAATTACAATTTCTCTTCTTCTCTAACTGTTTTTGTGTTCTTTTGGGACTTAGCAATTCCTGCTATCTCAATCTGTAAGCTGAAAAAATAAATATATATTAAAAGAGAGAAAATAAATAAATAAATAAATCAGTACCAAAAACCATATTTATTTATAGGATCAGTGAGATTTAGAATATGCCGATCTCTTTTTCTATTTTTTTTTTTTTTTTTTCATGTGTTTCCTCTTTTTCTGGCGATTAAGGCCTTCCTTTACTTGGGAAACTCAAATAATATCTCTGTATAAAGATGGGATTGAAGATATGTTCATGTTAGGGTTTCCAATGACTCATTTATTTTGTATATTTATCTACCAAACTATGTTAGATTAATTTTTCATGGAAGTTTTCTAAACTTATTATTATTATTTTTAAATTTAGTGTTATGAAATTGATAAATAAAGAATACATAGAATGTGTTAACTACATCTACTTCTCCATGGAAAAAAAAAAAAATAATTTTGTTAGAGAAAATGTTACCGATTATATGTAGCTATTCTCTAAACCCTAAAGCCATAATTATAAATATCCATAAATGTTTAAAATATAACTTTATGGAAGTACCATACAACAAATTCAAGGGCACTCCCAATATAGTATTTTTGTTTAGTACAAAATGATTCAAAATTTTTATTCAATTAATAATGTGATTGATATTGAATAAAAGAAAATGGGGTGAAATAACTTTTCAAAATTTATTCATTAAAATTCTTTAGGCTTGTTTTTAATGTGCTATGATTTTTTTAAATATATGTGAGTATGTCCGAGCTACGTGCACCTCAATTAATTTCATACTTAGAATATTAAATCTTAAACAGGTAATCATCATGAATTCAACTCATTTTTTTTAGTTATTTATCAAACTCGCCAACCCATGATGTTGATGTGTTCTGAAATTTTCAAATCTCCAATTAATTGGATCAACAATATAATTGTTACCTCATTTGTCTTGAAAATGATTTCTTTTACGTCTTGAAAATGATTTCTTTTACTTTCATTTTCTTTTTCTAACCTGGTTGGATGGGTTTTTATGATGAATAATAATGACGGGTGATGGAGATGTTTAACTAACATTTCAAAAAACAATTCAAAAAAAAAAAATAATAATAATGTTTTCTAAAATATGGTAATCACTGCTATTATTCATTATAATATAAATATGAGATGAATCTTCAATTTTAATAATAATAACAATAAACAAAAAAAAGCTCAAGAAACTGTACAATTTCGATATTTCGAGATTTGAGATTTCATCACCACACCTTATATATATAATTAAAGAAAAACGTCAATAAAAGGAGTAGATGATTTGAGCTCCATTTCATAGTAGTTATTTTTCTTGTGTTCAATTTCAATTCAAGACAAAATTTAAGTTTTAAGGCCTAAATCTCATTTCTTTGAAGCCTTTAGAACTTTTTTGAAAAAAATTATACTATTTTGGTTTTTATTATTTATTTAGTTGTCAAATTTTTTAAATAAATATAATGGAAGCCACATAGGTCTTGTTTAGATAGGTGTTAATTAGGTATATGAGATAGAAATAAATGATAGAATAATTATTACAAAGATTAAAATGGTTATTTCTCTTCTCTTCTTTTTTTCCCCCCCCCCCCCCCCCCCCAAAAAAAGTGAGGAAACTAAAATCTATGTGAACAATCAAAATAGAATTGATTTAAGTTAAAATTTTGTTTTTGAAATTTTTGTATATTTTGTCCCAATTTTCCGATCATGTTTTTCACTTTTTCTTTGAATAAATACTTAGAATTTTTATTCAAAATCTAAAGCAAAAATCAACGTTAAAAAATTACGGTCCCATTTAGTAACTAATTAGTTTTATGTTTTTTAGTTTTTTTAAAATTGAGTGATACGACAAACATCCCTTCTAACTTTGCTTTGTTATCTACTTCCACGAATATTTTTAAGAACGAGACCAAGTTATAAAAACTAAAAAAAATAGTTTCAACTTATTTTTGTTTTTTAAGATTCACTAAAAATTCAACTCTTTTACTTAAAAAATATGACAACCATAATAAGACATTGAGAGGAAATATGTTTAATTTTCAAAAACCAAATAATTACGAAACAAATCTACTTTAATTAGTTTTCAATTGCTAAATTTTTAAAAATAATTGGTAGAAAATAAACAACGTAAAAGTTAAAAGGAAAGTAGAGTTTGGAAGGTATTGAATTTTCAAAAACAAAACCTAAACAATTGATAAATTTTAGATAAAATTTTAATAAAAACACAAGGGTTGTCCTCTTCTTATTGGTTGGTTTTGTGGGTTTGAGAAGGGCCATTTGAGATCTTGGGCCATCTCTGCCAACAAAAGAATAAGATAAAAACAAGATGATAAAAAGTGCAAAAAGATCATAAAAAAGAAAAAGTTGGTAACTCCATGCTCTCTATTATTAAATTAAAATTTTATAATTTTATAATACCAAAGTCACTATTTAACAATTTATTACTCTCTATTCTCAAAATTATATTAGACCTTACACAACACATGCAAAAGTGGTTAAATTTTCTCTTCCATTAATGTTTAAACTTTAAAAAAGATTAATCCATATAATCTTTTTTTAATATAGATTTAGAGGTTAAACCATTACAATCTTTTGTAGAGGTTTGTATTTTTAATATTATAAAAAGAACAATGGATTTATAAAATATTATAAAACTGATATCATATACACATATATTTAAGAATTAGGTCAAATTTATGGTTAAATATGAGAAATCTCCTGGAGAGATAATTAACTCTCTAACAATTAATATTGTCTTTAATATGATTTTGAAAGTTTCTTATATTACACAAATTTAAGAGTATCTGTCAAAGTGATGAGTAATAAGCTAAATTAATGTAAAATGTATGTGTATGTACTATCCATCAAAAAATTTGAAGTTCCAATATTTAATCTACTATTGTTTTTAGATAGAACAATTAAACTACACAATTAACGATTTTAAAAATTTTGAAAAATTAAAAAGTAAGAAATGAGCTTAGCCGGTGTATTTTAACATGTAATTTGAATTATTTTAGTCTTTATATTTAAAATATTTTTATATTTTTAATAAATCTTAAAATTAATTAATTTTTTTTTTTTAAAAAAAAAGGATTTTAGGAGATTTACATTTTTAGTTAAAATATATTGTATCTTTAGGGAGCACATAACATTTTTATGTATATTACTTTAACTCTTTTTTTTCCCTACAAAATTACACTCATTTTAGGAAATTCAGATTGTTTTTTAAATCTCAAAAAATACCTTTTCATTGGAAAAATGTGAGTATAAGTGTATACATAGGAAATTAAATTAACGTAACACCCTAAATAATTTTAAAAAGATACCAAAACATTTTTCTTTTATTAGATAACTTAGCCCTTTTCTATTAAAATAAAAATAATAAAATAAAATCATCTTGCAAGTAAAATATTGAGCATTATTGTCAAATGCGATGGATAAATTTTAATTTTATGAATATACAATAAAATTCTAATATTGTATAAAATCATAAGAACCAAAATCTTTGGACTAAATGATTTTTAAGAGTAACATACTTTAAGCCATAATAATAATGATCTTGTGAAAGTAACTTAATTTATGATAATATTAAATTTAAATTAAATCTAATATAACCTTCTATATGAGTATCCGAAAAAAGACTTACAAAAATATCATAACAAAAATATTAAAATTCTATTATTACAAAATATTTGAAATCATTAAAAAGAATTTTACATAGTACACATTTATGCACGTAATATTATTAGTAATAATAAATAAGTTTATTTAGCTATCAAAATAAATAAATAAATAAATAAGTCTATATTTACTCTCAATAATTGAAGTTTGGTATGGATAAACTTTTTTATTTACTATTTCCAAAATATTAAGTTTTATTTTTAGGAAAAACTATTAGGTTTATAAACAATATTATCATCGGTATGCTTCTTTATTTTACTATTTATATTCGAGAAATGATTTTATTTATTTAAAAAAAAAAAAAAAAAAAAAAAATCTAGGCTCCATTTTTCTAATAGAACTTTTTTTACTCGATAACATTTGGTTTTCTTTTATGGTTTTTGTAAATTAAACGGTTTCCTCAGAACTTGTTATGATAGATTTCATCATTTTTTAAAAACATTTGTATCCTTGCCCAAATCTAAAACCAAATATTTATTTATTTATTTATTATTATTTTTTTTTCAAATTTCAAAAATTACCTTTAGATTTTGAAATCACTGCACCGCATATAAAATTTATAGTTTTATTTTAGAACAAAAAGGAAAAAGGTTTTACAAGAGTCTAATTAATGCAATAGACTTTAACATTGTTTGATCCAAATAGTTGTAACTATTTGAAGAGAACGACAAAATAGAAATTTATGGAAAGCAACAAAGGATGTGATTGTCTGCCCTAGTAGATTGTGTCGTTTCATAAATGTGGTTAGATCTCACCGGTACACAAAAGGATACATTACTTCGTAGTGTATTCACTCCAACTCGAATAATTGTAATGGGGCAAAGGATATGATTATTCATTCAAACATATTTCCACGGTTAAATCATGATGTTTCATATATATGGTTTGTATATATCACACCTATACATGAAATGATATATCAATTCATCATGTAATCACTTTGACTCAAATAGTTGTAATGAGGCAAAAAATGTGATTGTTCATTCAAGTATATCTCCACTATTAGATCATAATCTTTCATATCTATTATCTTAGATCAATTCATACATGAAAAGATGCACCACCCCGTTATGTAATTACTTAATTTGTAAGGAAAGTGATGTTTATAAACTTAATTTTAAGTACCAAAAACTAAGGTTCGATAGTGATTTCGTTTTTAATTATTTGTTTTCAACATTTATATTTGTTTCCCTCAATTTTGTTACTATCATTTTCACTTTTCTTGAAGATACATTTGAATTTTAAGTCAAATTCAAAAAAGAAAAACAAATTTTTTTAATTTTTAAAATTACCAGGTTTTTAAAACACGAATAGAAAATGAATAACAAAACAACCAAAACAAAAGTAATGAATAACCATTTGTTTTCAGTTTTTTTTTTAAAAAAAAAAAAAAGATTGGGCTATGTGTTGAGATGAAGGCCCAAAATTCCCCGTGGATTTTTAGATCTAAGAGATATTTAACCATAGAACTTGGGCTTTAGGATAGAAACCATGTGAAATTGAGTTGTTTTTAGAGAAATTTGAATTAATGGTTTCATTTTATAAAATATTCGATTAATATTTAGGGGAAACATAATTTTTCTTTTTCTTTTTTTTTTTGGGTTAAATTAGAAGTTTGATTTTTCAATTTTGAGGTTTATATTTATTTGGTCCCTGAACTTCCAAAACTATCTAATATCATGAATTTTCAATGTTATGTCTAAAAGATTCCATTCAATTTTATTTTTTTAAAATTCATAGTTAAAAATAGACATAAATTTGAAAGTTTAAGAACCTTTAATCTTGTTGCTCTCTCATGGGAAAAAATGGTTGGGGTGGTTGCAAGTTTAAGTCAAAGACTCGAAGGGCGCTTGAAGCTGAGGTTGGGGAAGGGGTTATAAAAGTGATTGAGTTGGAATGGTCTGGAAACAATCCGTTGCTTGAGGTTCATTCGGACATGTTGGAGGCTATTGAGCTTCATGATAGGGAGGAATTCTCTTTTCTTTAGATTATGGTTCTTATTGTGAACATTCTTTTTATTAGTAAACATTATTAGTATTTTGCACTTTTGTCACATTTCTCAAGAGGAAAACAAAGATGTTCATGTTATTGCGGTTTTGGCATTATCTCAAAGTTGTTTTTTTTTTCTAGAAAATGCTTTTTTGGATAGTATTCTTCTCCTATGAAGAGTTGAAGGAGTAGTTGGTTGTGTGATTGCTTCATGTATTCTTGCATAAAAAAGTTTGTGTTTGTTTTATCATAATTTTTTTTTACCATGGTTCGTATCTTTCCAAGGAAACATTTGAATTTTTAATCAAATTCTAAAAACAAAATTAAGTTCTTATAAACTTTTTTATTTCAAAACTTAACTTGAATTTTAAAAACACATATGTAGACAACAAAACAAATAAACCAATAGATAGAAGTATGGTTTGTAGACTTAACTTTCAAAAATGAAATAGCTATTAAATGGTGCCTTAATTATTAGATAGGCATTTGAAGTTTCACAAATGCTCATTCCTTTTCCAATGCCAAACTAAGCATCTTGAACACTCGCATACGCTTAAAAGAAACAAAAACAAACTTGATAAAGTCTGAAATGCTTGTTTGAATTCATTCTTTAAGATTATTCAACTTTTGAATCCAAACTAAGAATACAAACAGAAATAAAGAATATGGTCTAACTCATCTTATAACATGACATTAGAATGAAATTGGCAGTGATAAGTCACAACACATGGATCAAAAGACTACACCATAACAAAAAGTATCAAACATCAGGACGAAGGAAAAGTGTTTTGTCTTTGTATATATTTCATGACAATGACAATTGACATAAGAAAGAGAGTTCCATTGCACCAAGCAAAGAGAACTTAACCAAAATCAATACAATGAGGCCATTACATCGTCCCAAACACAGACACCATGCTCAGCCATATCATTCTCCCAGCTTTCTCTTCGATAGCCCATCTCCTATATACACCCATACCCTCGATCAATTTATTTACACCCAAAAAAAAAAACTATGGGAAAATCTAACATTCTCGCTCAAAATCGAGATCCTAAATTTCGCCCAAAAAATACAACAAACCACGTCCAATCACAATCCTACTGCTTGCTGCCAATCAGACCTGCTTCATACTCTTCACCAATTTGTTGAGTATAATGCAGTAGCATTCATGCTATGTTCTTTATGTCTCAGATGTTAGTCTCATGCTGTTGAGAAGCCCAGTCTTGCTCGGAAGTTGTCGTGTTTCACCACCAGGCCAGCCCTGCGGTCATTTTACTTCTGAGATTTGATTTGATCATGCAGTTGGTTCCCTTCCTCAGCAAGGACAATGACGAGACCGTCGACGGTTGTCCATGAAGAGTAAATCAAATATCATCTTGAAAGTTTGAGATATTTGCACTAATTCTGATGGTCACTTCACCTCAGATTCATTGAAGCTGCTTTCAAGTTCTCCCCTGCCAATGTCCATGAAACAAGATGGCCACTGGAATCACCGCTCAGTAACTGCTTTAAGTCACTTGTTAAGTGAAGCGCAGTCACTGGATGCTTGTGAAATTTCAGTACCTTGTGAAGAATCAATCGGTACTCTGCTACCTTATTGTCGAGATTCAGACCAACCATGCTACTACCAGTAGATTTGGTCTGAGAAACAGGGTTGGAGCAATGAACCATTTGCCAAACCTTGACAGCACCACTCTGATGACCTGTTGCATACCAGTTTGTATCCATCCAATCAGAAAGCGTACTGCTCGTTATTGAAAGAATGGAATCTGAGGGCAACTGGGATGTGTTGACCATTGCAAGGCAATCCCCATTGATGCTCCAAACTGCAAGCAGAATTCCAGCTGCTGTCACAATCTCCCCAGTCAAGTCGTTAACATAAATTGCTGAAACTGCAGTTGGGAACTTAGGAAGCTGCCTGACAAAAACCAGAGAGCTCAGATCCCATATAATGACAGTACAATCATCCGATCCACTCGCAATCAGCATGTAAGGCTGGCTAACGTAAAGGCATGTGATTTTCGCTGTGTGGGCAGAAAGTGCCTTCTCCAACTGCAATCTTCTAACAAGGCGGGGTGCATGTTTGGTAATTCTCCAGACCCAAACCAGTCCATCATCGGCCCCCGTTACCAGCGTGCAACCATCATGGCTAACACCAGCACACTGAATTTGATTACCCTCATGAAGATTCTCATGGGTAGATAGGAGTCTGTCCTGATCATAGCTCAGAAATCTCAAACTTCGGTCTGGGAATCCCCACGCAACATACTTGGTATATGATCTTGGTTTAAGCAATGTATTAGCTCCTGCCACAAGAATTTTCTCATTTATAGTAACAATCTGGGTTACAGATGACAAGCTCTTACGAATCTCATGCGGGACAAGAAGATTAGAATGCTTGAGTGGATGAGGAAACTTTTTGTCAACCCGCCTTTTGACATGGGGCTTAAGGAAAAGTTGTTTCGGTGTTTGGCCAAAGTGATTAATCTGTGCTAGAATGGAGGCTTTCATTGCGGGATCCGTCACTGAATCTATATCCACACTCCCCTCGTATGTGTAATGGTAGAAAACATTGGTAGCTTCCTCTGCCGCCTGTCAAATCCAAAATATCCAACAGTTAGAAGTTTTCCTACAACAGAAGATAGCATGCACCACTTGGCACTTGCTACAGGGGAAAATAAATTGAGAACCTTTTACAAGGAAACTAAACGACATAGATTGAAGAGCAAAGGCTCTAACTTCAAAACCCACCTTCCCTCTCTGTTTATATCCAAAGATGAGGTCTATCCAATGATGCAAATTTTCCGAAACATAATCAGATTCCAATGCTTCTCTATGTTTCCTGATGAACTCCCTAGCACTGCCATTGGCCCATGGAGGTAAGACGACGTCACCAACCTGGCAAAAAACCATGTCCAATGATAAACAATCTGGTGAAGGGATGATTCGTAAGATTGTAAAATGGTTTCTTAACACAGCAGTTGTTTTTGGTTCATTTGTGTTCCTCCTTTATCTCTGGAAATATTTTTAATTAAAATTTATGTTTAACTCCTTTCCGATCATCCCACCCAGTGCACAGCCTCACCCCCAATCCGGTGATACACCATAATATGTCAGCAACTTAAGGGTATGCTACTGAATTAATCATAAAAGATATTAGATATGAAGAATAATAAATAAAGATTGTAGAAACCTTTTCTCCAGATTGTTTCTCGCCCAAGTCAAGATTGAACTTATTTTCGAGGAATTCTGGCATGTAAAAGAATTCTGGAATGAGCTCCTTCACGTCTGATGTGTTTCCCTTTCCAGCTGCACTTAACCAAGTATCTCTAATGCTATTGAAAAGACGATCAGCATGGTCAAACTGCCCACCTTGAAGCTTCTGGTTCTCTGCACTAAATGGTGGGAGCCGCAGCAAATAAAAGAGGACAATTCCAGCACTAGAATAATGAGAACCATAGTGAAATTTTGGAACCTCCGGATCATCCCAACTCTCATATCTGAAGGAGAAGTTAAAAAAGGAAGAAAAAAAAAAAAAAAAAAAAAAAAAAAAAAAAAAAAAAAAAAAAAAAAAAAAAAAAAAAAAAAAGGTTAAAACATAAAAACCAGATGCAAAATCACATTATACGGTCCTTACATGTGAACGTACATTGGATCACACTGAATAAAAATTATCCTCAAAGTAGAGTGAAAAAACAAATAAGAGGGTTGACCTTTTCTTAAACTCCTCTTCTCCCTCGGGTGTCTGACAACCCATTGGTTTAGCAAGCATGCGAAATGTTTTTGGATTTGTTAAGTCCAGGTTTTCACTTTCATAATCAGCAAGGACCCAAGGGAACACCGGATACTGAGTAAGATCACTGTATCCTCGTCCTGCCAATGTATTGAGATGCATGAGGTACTGAAAATTGCTTATTTCACCATTTTGCCACCTCTTTGAAAATGATTTGGCCATTATCTTAAAAAGACGACTGCCCTCACTGCTCTCTTGTTTGGTTGATCCAGAGATCGTGGTGTCCAACCTGAGAGAAGGATATGTTTGTGTCAGAAAAGTTTCGGATGAAAAGTAACTGTGCATTGAGTATCACTAGACAAGGAAAAAATTATAGCAATGAATGATTTAGAGAAAATATGCAAGAAGACTGATTGTATATTCCATACATGCTGTTTCTGGGAAGATTCATGGCAACAAGATTTTTGAAGACTTCTTCTCTCTCCTTTTTATGGAACACCAGGAGGTCATTGCATCCATCCATGCTGAATATTTCAACAGCAACTGGTCGCAGCTGATAATCTCGCTTCAAAATCTCATGAACGCTGTCAAGCTTCCACATACGCCAAGGATGAGGTAGGTTACCACTGCTGCCTACTTTCTCCTTTCCCCAAGCACCACCACTGTAGGCCCATGCCCTTCCCCCAGACCATGACTTAACTGGAACTCCCCAAGATGAAGTTGACTTGGACTGAAAATCCATACTGCCCAGACAGTCCTTCTTTACACCCAAAGCCTGATCAATAACTGACAGTTCATCTTCACATTCTTTTTCACAAATGCATCCAGAGTCATTGATGTAGAAATTCTCAATTACATACAGGCAAAGTTCACCAATTAGAAAGATACCATCATGTTTGTCAAGGCCAATGACTCGCTCACAGTTATAGCGAAATCGTATCTTTTCAAAAGGCTCCAAATATGGTCTGATAAGGTATTCACCATCATCATGTAATTCTTTATCATATTTATCATCACTAACTTTTACCTCATCAATTTTAGCAGAAGATGATTGTCTAGGGGATCCTAGGTCAGATCTTCCTTGTATGCTCTCTGCTAGTGGAATAGAAACAGCACTAGACTTGGCACCAAACTCAAGTGCAGAGTGAAGACTTGCATCATTTGCACTACTAGCTCTATCATCATTCCATCCATTTTTCACAGATGCTTCATCCCTGACATCATCTGATTCATGAAACATAGGTTCCTCAAACAGGTCACTATCTGAATCATTCTGTTTGCCATTATCATTTAAAAGATGAAAGTAGGATTCTGAATCTCCATCAGAAGTATCAAGGCCATTTCCTCCTTTTATCAGCTCTGCTTCTTTTAGTTCAAACTTTCCATCAAGAGCATTTTGAATGGTATCTATCTTCAATTTACTACGCTCTAGTTTCTTGCGCATTCTATATGGACCCTCTATAGGACAGAGCTGCCACTCAGGATCTTCTGACACAGAAGATATGGATATTGGAAATATACTGCGCTCATGAACAAGTTCCTGGAGATGACTTTTCCATTCACTCTCAGCATGGAGAACCCATCCATACTTATCCTGACGAAGTACTCTTAACTCGGTAGACATTGAGTCACGAAGTAAATCCAGAGCATACCTCCGCTCATTAACTTGCTCCCAGTGTCTCATATCCAACTTAGAAATATCTCGAGATCTTCTCCCCATCTCCTTCTTACGTCGACCCTCCATTGCCTTTATCCTCACTCCAGGAAATTTTGCAGATCCACCAATATACTGCACCCACATTAAGGCAGCACACTGTTCCAATACTTTGTTTACAATCTGTTCAGAAGGCTGAAGCCAGTCAAAGAAATCAGACAAGCTTTCAGTCAGCAATTTGTCAAAGCCTCCATGTAAGACATCCAAAGACTGTCCTTGGTTTGGTTTGGAGACAAGAAAATCCTCTAAGGCAGGCCTTCGATGCACCAGAAGGTACCTGACAACATCTACTGCCATGTTTTGAACATATTGCCTGGAGTCACGGAGTAGAGTAATTAAATTCACACACAGACAGCAATTTAGATCAGTATCAACATTGCTTGGACAGAAGATAATTCTTCTGTGAGCAACTAATAACTGTAAGACTGTGCAGATATCAATTCCAGAATCACCATGATATGATGAAGTAAATGATCTTTTCTTGGGTTCCATTAGCAAGCCCAAGCATGAAAGGAGACCATCTTCTCCAATTGAGATCAAGAACGATGGGAGGAAGCAATACAATATCATTCGATTAGTATTCTTCAAAATTGAATGAACGTAAGCATCAAGTTGCTTGCTTCCTCTACCAATAGATAAAAGTCCCTTTCCAGAAGGAGATACTTCTATTCGACCATCCTTATTTGACAGTTGCAACATGGAAAGCAAGAATTCAAGAGTTTTTAGCACACCAGCAGGCTGAGGAAATGCACCCATATATACACGATCAACAATCATCCAGCAAAATGCATCTAAATTTGCAGACCAGCGAGTTTTGTCCAGTTTTTTTTCATCTTCTTCATCATCCCGCAGGAGGCGCCTTTCAAGGAAGTTCATCAATCTGCTAAGACACAAACCCTGAAAGACTAACATAGATTCTGTTTCAACATATAAAGGAACATTTTCCAAGATGCTCTCTATGACTGGTGCTGCCTTAATCTGCTCAGTCAAAATATCTGAAAGAACTTCAGCCATAAAATCCAAGACAGCAGTAGCACCAGCAGAACAAGGACCACCTCCATAACCAGAATCATCCATTTCAAGAAGTTGTTTAGGGCTAACTGAAAAGAAAGTATTTGCAGCTGGATGTCCTTGAGAAGTGGATTTCAGATCTGTTGATAGATCAAATTCTGCAGCTGATGCAAAAGATTCCACAGATGGTGGAGCAACTGAAGAAGATTTTGGAATGGAATCAGCAACTGAAGAAGATTTTAATTCACTGTTACTTGAACTCCCAAGCCAAGATGTCAAAGCAATAACTGGAGATGATGAGGGTGTGAGGGGGATCCGATAATTAGATTTCTCTGACAGGATGGGAGAATCAATTAGATTCAGAGAAGCAGAGCTGTGAGAATCAACTGGTTGCAAGGGTTCCACAGTGTCTTTTCTTGTTCTGATGTTCAACTCATTTGTACTGGACGTGACAGACTCCTGTTCAATATTTTCACCTTCTAAGCTCTCAGCAACCTGATAATCGTGCTCTGATTTTCTTGACAGTTGAGGGGATGGAATAGTATTATTCTCCTCTTTATGACTAGACTCATTTTGAGGCGCAGCAGTGTCATCGGAGCTAGTACTTGCCTGCCCCTGAGGGAAACTTCCAACACTAATGGATGTTTTCACAGACAAATCCTGTTCCTGTGGCATGCTAGTGAAGGTGTTCTGTGAACTATTAGCATCATCACCATCATTTGAATTCTTTTCCTCGGTCTTTACTGATAGCTCCTTAGCCATCCTCACAGCATAAGCAGCCCTGTAGGATGGTGAGCAAGGAAAATCCAAGTCAGTAAACACTTCATACAATCAGACTGTGCCCAAAATTTTTCTTCCAAAGGTGAAGCAAAGTAAATACAATTGAGAATAGAATCCTAAGACAAACCTGACACAAGAAAAGTAAAGGTCGACACAGCTTTCAAGAAAATCTGTCCGTCTGCAAACTGCAGAAAAAGGATGGCACATTTTTGCCAGATCAACCATAAACCTAAGGACAGAGGTCGCAGCAGCAGGGGCCGAAGCCTCCCCACCCATTAGACGAGCAGCATAGGTCTTATGCATCAGAGCTTCACCTTGAAGCTCTCCCGCATTGTCTGCATTCCCTTCTGCAAGTTCAGCCACAAGACCAGCACTAGCCTGAGAAAGGTTACCAGTTTGGTGGGCAAGCATTGTCTGAACACTTAGCCTATCAAATGTAGACTTTGCCATTGCAATTACAGGTTCTAGAAGTTCCACAAATTTCAGTTCCACAAAACTTCCGTCACTTGGCATAAGGGCATGAAAGTCTAGCATCCGGACTTCAGGTAGTCTAGGATAAACTGGCTTTCCAAATATCAGGCAGAAAAGGATATAATATATATCAGGGGAATCATAGAAACTGGGAAGAACACGCACCAAACCTTGATAACCTCCACTTGTACGGAATTTAAGTGCAAATGTTGGTGAAGAAGTAAGACATACCCCAAGAAGTGTCATGATCCATCTCATGCTTGAAGGATGAACAGCTTCATCAAGAAAATATGTTATCAACTTAGATGAAACAATTTTATGCCATTGCTCTAGCAAATCTTCTGATTTTATGGTCACTTGCAAATCAATAAGCATTTCCAACAACATATTTCTCACAATCACATGCTTCCCCATGGACTCCCGCAAAATTGGACGCCTTGGTGTCAGTTGAGGTGGATCGAATGTCATGATCACAAACTTGACTACAAGTTCCAATTCAGAAACCAAAAAACCATCTTCTAAAATGACTCCAAGCAAGACAACTAATTTCTCCAACACAGGAACCTCAACGTCCCCTCGCTGCAAAGTCACTAATAAATGCTGAACAAGGTTGATTCTTCGAAGGACTGTAAGGTTGTGGTTCCTGTACCAGTGCATCGAGACAAGATGCTCAAGGAAACCCAGGAGGGCAATTTGAATTGTGACGGGGGCTGTTACCCACAATGTCCAGTCAAGCAAGACATGCTCAACCATATCTGGATTTGACAATACAACACAATTTGAAGTTTCACCTGATATTTCAGGATTTTCCAGCTCTGAAATATGGCTAAATGAATCTTTTTGTGCAGAAAAATCATCCAAGTCACCATGTGATCCAATTGAGGAAACTTCATCACGCAATTTGGATAAACTAAGCTCATCATAACTGGCCTCCTGAAAAGTATTAATAGGCGAGAAATTAGTTTGAACACTTTCCAACTTTTTTGGCTCCGCAAACGATGCTTCACATGCTGCAATCTGGAAAAAGATTTCTAGTGACTGCATGTCAAATAGTGACATCCGTCGATGCAGAAAAAGAGCTAGTAAATGATATCCCCTGTAGGTCTGCATGTCCCTCACATTCTGCGGATTTTGATGAAGTGCACACGCAAGTAATGTTAGGGCCATGTGCAGCATATCCCTCGTCTCAGAAGCTTCAACAAGTGCAAGGATAACAGTCATCCCACCAACCGGGCGTATAGTGTCACCAATTACACATTGCTTACAAACATAAACATCTCCGTGAAGGCGTCCAAAACGGGGAATACCTGAAGAAAACATGCCAAATAAAAGAGTTAACATAATCCTGCAATGATGTTATTATCTTCATCAATACAAGACCCAATTATTCTCAGTACAAGCCCCAACTAAATTTGAACTTAAATGTAAAACCTTTGTTCATCAACTTGGTTTCTTACCCACAATAATCTTGCAATGATGTTATTTCTTCATCAATACAAAACCCAACTGCTTTCAGAATAAGCCATAGAAAAAAAAATTGAACTTAAATGCAAAACTTAGTTTTTCTAACTTCTTGTCTTACCCCCAATAGGAGAAGCAGCGGCTGACATGGGATCTACTAGATTGAGCATAGATAAAACTCCTGATGCTCGCATGGCTTCGGCAGATGTTCCATCAAATGCAAATATTAGTTTCTTGCCTGAGAGTTGTAAGGAGAGATTCCCTAGTCTCTCCATATCCCAAACTATCCCACTACCATCTCCCCTTGTATCCCCCAACTTGCTTGCACCCTCATGCTTCTGCATATTATGGGTCAAAGCTAAGTCAGCATCTAATGAATCTAAAATAGCCATGCTACCACCACCACAAGCCTGGTTTGGCACAAAACGCAAAAGATCTGTGTCTTGAAAAATCCCTCTATATCCTCTACCAAGTATGTACATGAAACATATGCAGCCTGGAGTAAGCACCTCTTCGAAAAGATAGCAGGAACGAAGCTTCCAATGCATCTCACTAACTTTAGCACATGCAACAGGGGTACCAATGTTGACTTGTAAAGGTTTTCCGGCAGGAGAAGGTGCATAGCCCAGTTTCCCAGTGTGTTTCAGCTTTCCATTAAGATACACATAAGCAATACTAGCTTGGAATAGTCCAGCTAGAGCATTCGGTTTGCTGTGAACAACTGCAAGGTGATGCCATCTGCCTTCCTCAAGATCAATGCCAGAAAATGATAAGGAGGAAGAGTTGCTAGTGGCAAGGGTTAGCATACCATCCTCCTGCAGATAAAGCTCAGCATAAAATGTATTGTCATTGCTTGCAGCACCAACAGAAAATATACGCAGAATTTGCTGCTCCTGGGGCTGAGCATTTTTCGCAGTCCACCTCTTTGAAGGGCCTACTTTTGAGGGTTCCAATTCCTTTCCTTGAGATTTAAGGAAATTGTGAAATTGAAACCAGCAAACAAAAGAGTAACCAGCAGCCGGAGGCCATGATCTTTCTCCAAGAGATACTTGAATAGAGGCATGCCCAATCTTACTCATATCCATCTCTATAAATGGTGCCAAAGAAAGACTCTCCGATGCCATATCTTCCATATGAACCAACCTTTCCATCATATCAATAAGAATATGGCCTGACTTCAGCAATCTCATTTGGAGAGCAAATCTAATAAGCATTTGAAGTTCTGATGCAGATAACCTATAACGAGGAATACAGAAATTACTAACAACAAAAAAAAAGGTGAACAGAAACTAAACCAAATTAGCAGCATAGTATGAAAAAGTAACGTGTCATAAATTTCAACCTATATGCCCCAAGAACTTCCACTATCTTCAGTGTATATGCAAGTAGTGGAGATGATCCCAAAAGGAAAGGACGAATGGTCTCCAATAGAAGTTCCACACAGCCTTAACATTCCAAAAAACATGTCAAACTTAAAGAACATAAACTAGGTCTGATTAATTTAAGAGGGTAGTATGATTAATGCGTACCTACTGAGGTGAGATTCTCCTGATTGAAGGGGCCAGCACGAGCAAGCTTTTCAATGATGTCAAGAACTTCCAACTGTACCTTGGGAGTAAAGAGCAAAAGCAAACGGATGAGAACCCTAATAGCTCCAGCATTGTATACACGTTCTTTATTAGGATGAAAGGAACCAGATGGAGTAATCAAGTGAAAACTGGACGAATTGTTCTCCACAGAATCTGATGATGGGGCGTCTTCTAATTTCAAGTATGGTGGTAGAACCATCTCAAGACAGAGTTCCAACAGTAATTGTATGACTCTCCTTTCAAACTCCACACATATCAGGCCAGACTCAGACAGAAGATCATTAAATGTTTGAGACAAAATCACCGTATGCAGTTTCGTCCTGTTCAAAGCATTATCACACACTCCAGCTGTCACAACACGCATTAGGTACTTAAATACCTTGATCCTATCCACAATTGGACACTGATATGAGTCCCCTCCACTTTGGAAACTATGAAGTGTAGTAAGCAAAAGAGAAAACCCGGTCACTTCACCAAAGACCCTCTGTGCAGAATTATTAACTCCCAGAATACGCCACAAGGTCCCCATTGTTTCACATTTTGCCTCATTATGAAGTCCATACTGAGATCCTGAAATGCTGGTGACCATTCCACTTTTCAGAATTTCAACAATGGCACTTAATTCTTCGGGATGAGCCTGGTAGGAAGAGGGGGGGAAATCAAATTGTGTAGTATAAACACACTCATTTAGGCAATATTAACTAATTGTAAATAATTTAAACATGAAAAAGCATGGAATGAGATTTATGTCCAAATGGCAGCTCATTGCAACACCTATTTAAGAAGATAGTACCTGTGCAGTATCTTCTATGATCAAACATGACAACAACCTGAGAACCCCTTGACGATGTACATCAGACACTAGAAATGGAAGGACAATGGCCACACCATTAGATGATCGAAATGATGTTTGACTGGCTTCAGCTTTCTTCAGTAAAGAGACGATACAATCCCATGCAACAGTAGTAGTACTCTGAACTTCAAAAATGGGGAACTTCCCAGAGCCACCAGACTCCAACAACTTGGGTGAAGAAAGAATTGTATCCTTATTGTCCAAATGCTTCTTGAAGCTGCTGGCGCTGGATTTTCTTTCTAGCTGGTGAAAGCTCCCACCATTCTGGTCAGGACCCTGAAGAAACTTATGCTGCTTCAAATCATCCAACAAAACCTCCAGCACACCAACTTCTCGCAGGACTTTCTTATAATGATGGTCAAATGACAATAGTTTCACAAAAAAGGAAAGTATGGTGTGCTTTAATTCTGACATTATTGGCTGTTGCAACAAACAACACAGTGAAAGCAATTCCTGCTCGGGTACACAATTCACCACAGTGACAGCATATTCAAGAATTTTCAAAATAATCTCTTGCAAGGATGAAGGAAAACCAGCCATATTCAGGATGAGAAGTGGAACGGTCCGTAACTGCTGGCACAACTTGTAATTTTCCAAATGACTTGAAAATATTTTGAACATTCTATTTAAAACCTCTGCCTGTAATTCTCTGTTATCCGCCTTCAGGAAAATATCTTGCAACATTTGGACAGCTTCTAGATCTTTGACTTTATTATTGCCTTCCTCCCAAAGATCATCAGCAACTCGATCAGACGAGGATGTTCTGCTTCTGCTATGGTCAGTGGTCTTGGAATGAGTAGATTTAGATCTTTTTCCAGTAGATGAACACTCAGATTCCTGTGGACCAGTTTGGGCTAGATTTACCAGAACATCAAGCAACCTAGACAATGTAGGGAAAAGTTGCAGGGAAGGGACATCTTGCTCTATATAATCTTGCTTTTCTTCATCATTTATTTGGGAGACATCTGTGGCTTGAATGTGATCTTGTGGATTTGATTTAATAGACTGAGAAGCTTGGCTCCTTGGCAATGTAGAAAGAACCAATGCAAACTGGACAAGAAAGTGATAACCATGAGCATTGTGTATATCCTCCCTGAGACTTATACCATTGGCCTCTGCAAGTTAAAATTGCAACAAAAGCAGCAGTTAAAAAGTATTAAACATGCACTAGCCAGAGTAATCAAAATTACCAGAGATTTAGAAATGTTGTTTATTAAGAGAGAAATTTTTCTCACATTAATACCACTGATGCATCAAATCTCCCAGTATGGTTATTAAATTGCTCGAGTTAATAGTTAAAAGACAAGTTACTTACCAGGCCTATATGACAGCCTCACGCACTCGAGTAGCAAGTCCACTATCCCCATGGTATAAGCAGAGTCACCACAGTTAGGATTGTAATCCTTCACTGCCATTAAGAGAATTTTTATCTGCACATAGAATCAACATAATGAAAGTCACATGCATCTGATAAAATAGAAAATTTAAGCATATGGAATGAAAGGTAAATAAGAGAAAAATAAAAGCTCAAAGAAACAATTGTAGAACAGAAAACTTTAAGCTGGAGAAACTCAAAAAAAAAAACAAAAAACAAAAAACAAAAAACAAAAAAAAAACAAAAACAAAAGAAGAAGAAGAAGAAGAAGAAGAAGCTGGACGTCCAAATTTAGTTTGGGCTCTTCCAGTTTTTCTCATCCAGCATCCAGCCTTATATAGCATGAGAAACTTGGTTTGAAACCATGTCCACCAAAACGTTCGAGAATATTTTTTGAAGTGTTGATACTGATTTGTGGGTTTACAAATTCCTTTTATCCCAAACTCCCCAAAACAAAGCTTTTATCACATAGATGCATAAAAACTTCCGCTCTTTCTTTGAGACCATGTCCACTTTGAGAATTTATTATTTGCTAAAGCATTAAAAAAAACCCACGAAATCCCAGAAACTTGTAACATCTGAACCCACAAATCAGCACTAAAAGAAAATTGGAAAATAAATTCTCCAACAAACCACATAACAACTGGGCCAAAGAATCCAAGAGGGACAATGGTCCTTTCCAAAAGTCCTCCGGTCTCCATCGTTTCCACACGGGGAGGGCCTCATTCTTTTGACTTTCATTTCCATAGGACATTGAGGAGCTAGCCTCTCTTTTGTCTCTTCTTCAATTGGTTGTTCCAACTCCTAATTATAGAGATTATCTATGGTCATTTGAATCGTTGGAATCCTTCTTTTGTAAGACTTTTCTTTGATTGATGTATTATCCAATACCCTTCCCATTTCGTACTTTAATTTCTTCCATGGAAATTGAGAATATCAAAGAAAATACACTTCTTTGTTTCATGGGTAGGAAGAAATTGTACCATGAACGCCCAATAGAGAGCCTCCTCTTTTATTCATACCTTAAATTAATGATTTTAAAAAATCAAGGATCACTGGATCAGGGGAAGGGACACATCCCTGTCCTTAACAAAGAACAGGAGAAAAACTCTCTCCCTCGTCTCTGACCTACTGCATTTTAAACGGCACTCCCCACCAATTTGGAGCGAGACTCCACCAGGTCACTTGAAACCTTCTTGTAGTCTCTACTTGCAGCTCTCATCCTCTTAGTTAAGGTTAGTTTCTTGTTTATTACCAATTTCTTAGTTAAGTTTAGTTTCTTGTATATATTCTCGTCATTACCGATTTCTAAAGAGGTAAACCTAGAGAAAACGTCATTTTTTTCTCCAAGATATTCACCATGTGCTTCTTGAAAAACTTGATTTTTAAGAATTGGAAAATCAACCAAAATCTATATTGTTATTAAGAGAAATGAATTTCATTGATAAAATGAAATAAAAGGGTAAAAACTCTGAACACCTAAAGGTGGATTACAAAAACCAACCAATCTATTTGCCTATAATTTATAAATGCTATTCCATCACCTCGTGCCCTAATTCATGTTGTTCTCTTGGAAATCTCCAATGCAATTTTCCAAAATGCATGGTTCTTCTTCCTTATACAATTCAGGGCCAAGCCAACACTAAACAAAGTTTTTGACTCAACTAAGTGTTTCAAATCCCATTACCACTGCCAAGGAAAGCTTTTAGCTGCTTATCAATTTCATTTACCACTTTTCTCGAAGTTAGACTCCCGTGACCATTATTAGGATCAGATACAATGCTCAAGAAAATGGTTGGGATTCTACATCTAACAAACATGTGCAAAAGAAAATGAGGATTCTTTCTGGACATAGAGAGATGTACATATTTCAATAACTTCAAGTACTAATATTCAAGAATTTAAACGTCTGTATATCATGCAGAATACATACCAAGTGATGTTTGCGTATATATTTGGCAGTGCTTCCACTATCATTGACCAGCAGAAGATTAAGAATCTGAAAAGTTCATCAGAAAGAAGAAAAGGCACATTTGAATATAATATCTCAACGCTAAGAAAGATGCATGTGAGAAGCTAGGCTTCCAAAAATAGAAAAATTCATAATAAATTTCCTGTAATGATTAACATAAACAACATAAAAAGCGCAAGCACTATTCAGTTAGTTTTACCTGCATAGCGTGTCTATGAAGTTGAATATTGTGCAATGGAACAAGACCTTCCTTATACTGAGAGAAGACTGTCAAGGACCCATTTGCAACCATCTGAAAAAGCATCTGAAGGGAATCATCCTCAATCAAACTCTGGGCAGCTGAAGGATGGCTGGCTAGAGCCTTCATGATATGAACAACACTACCCTCGACCTAAATGAGAAACACGAAAATGGGTAAGGTTATCAAAATCATAAAACAAAATCAAGCAAGAAACAAAGAAATATAAAACTTTACACAGGAACAATGGAACAGAAAGGGCATGGTTATTGACTCAACCACAATCCCCAACTATCTCTAAGTTTTAATGTGATGACTACCATTATTGTATCATTTAAGATGGCTTAAAATGAATGTATGAATTATTGAATCTATTTCTCTTTTAGCTATTACTTGAAGCAAGTTATCTCCCCCTTTTTGTTATAGTCTAGCTAGCTAAGAAGCACGGACACTTTAATTTGGCTAGCGTATCCGTGTAGTTGGACACGTACCGGACACTAGTTAGTGCAACAAATGTGTTAGACATGCATAGAACATTTGTTGAGTAGACTAAAACGAAACATATATGACATTAATAATATTTTGAGTGTGAAATACATCAAACTAAGTTTTTAAGAATATAAATGCATCAACACATTTACTTTAAATTTTCTTTCGGTATAAAAATTTTAAAAATGTATATTTTAATAAACGTGTCCTTATTGTGTTATGTCCTAGATTTTAAAAAAATGATGTGTCATTGTGTCCATGTCGTGTCATATTCATGTCTCGTATAAGTATATGTGCTTCTTAGCTAGCTACCCTCACTAACCATTGGAGGTTTTTTTTGTAATTATTACTTGATATTAGTTGATAGAAGGCTAATCACATCCAAGTGGATTTATTCACATATCAAAGGCTGTCAAAGAAACTAGAAGCAGAACAATTCTCTTGTAAATTTATGGCTTCGAGTCTAGGGATTATGCTAGCAAAGGAGTACAAAAACTTATATTTAAAAAAAATGCAGACTGAGAATGTTTTCTTAAACTTAGTCTTGACCCAATGAATGTTAAGTTTTTAGCAGGATCAGATTTGGTGATGGTTTCATCTGAATTCAACAGTTAGCAAAAAATCATTGATGCCTAACAACAATCTCCAGCAGTGAAACAAAAGGCACACTGCTTGTTCGCGGAAGGGCGTTTGTGAAGAATTTTGCAAATCTGATCACAGGCTTCTTCAATGGCTCCACTCAAATGTTGAACCAGAGGGAAAAGCAGTCTACTAGGAGGTGAACGCAAGGGGTAAAGACAGTTCTCCTCAGGCCGATTCTTTGGCAAGCAGAATTCAGTTATTCTTTGAAATCATTGGGAATAACTGTACTGGTTTTATTGAATGATGCTTATATGCACATAAATATTTTTTCGAAGGAATATGCATTTAAGGGGAGAAATTCTATAATGGGCTTGAAAACCAAACCTTTCTTCAAAACTCTATATAAGACCTCGATAAATTTTAATGCCTGTTGGAGGTACTCGAGGGTTGGAGTCTTGCAGTTAGAGCTCTTTTGTGGAATTATTGGCTTGAAACGAAAGGAACCAAATGATTTTTCAAGTTAAGTCCTGATTCAGACAGACATGCAAGGTTGAAAAGCTCAGAATCGGATAAAAATGGGAGGCTAAATTAAATAGCCAACTTTTGTCTCTAGATTTCTCCACCATATAGCAATCTAGGACGAAAGAGATTACAGCAAATACAGATGATTGTAGAGATGTAGTGAACCATAAGGACCCAAAAGCTACAGCGATTAGTTTTCCCAGATTCTTTATAATAAAATGAGGTGGAAGGGCTCTACCTGACAGCACCGATTGAAGTCCAACCCCTACCACTAATAGTTCTTGGCTTGAGAGGCCCTTGAAGAAGAGAAAATGTGGAAGGTTGTGACGGAGTTTGAGGTCCTCTAGCCTTGATGGTTATTCGGTGAGTTCTTCAAAATTGAAGAAAACCCTAGAAGATGAGTTAGTACTTCAGGAGTAGATTTTTTAAAGTGGATAACTTGCATCCTAGAAGAGGACCTGGTTAAGAATATGGGATATCATTTCCTTTCACATGGGAGGACGTACTTTCTTCAGCAATCACCTTCCTTTTGTATTTTCTTCTCTTCCAATAAATAGTCTCTTATCCCAAATGAGTAATATTAATATCAAGATGTCAGAAGTGGAAAATGTTAAACAAGACTGAAAAATTTTAAACTTCCAATATCTTTCAAATAAAAATCTAATAATCATCAAATACCAAATATATAGATCAATAAGGAAACACTGTTGGATGTTCTAAGCTGAAATAAAAATGAAAAGAAGAAGAGAGGGAGAGAGAGAGAGAAGAAACATCAACAGATAGGTTCATCTGCTTATACACAAGCACATGACCAAAAATTTGAAGGAAAAAAAAAAAGGGAATACGCCTGGTGATGTATATGAGCCTGTGTCTCAATGGGAAAAGTTAAAAGTTACCTCGAGCCGGCGTCCTTGTCCACCATGACCATTGATATCTTCACCTAAGACTGATTTTTCTTCATAACTAGCTGTCTTTTCCCTCTGACTGGCTTCATCAGGATCCAGGAGGGCATTGAGAATATGGATGAGACAGCAGAATATACCCGAATCAAGAAGGGATTGCTTGTCAATAGGCTGCAAAAGATTGTCTAAAAAGTAAGATTCTAAGGGCTCTGCAATGCTTGGTGTTATAGCATAAAAGAAACAGCCATCAAATTCCACGGCTCTTCATTTCATGAAAGTAATAGTTTCATCACAAGTAAATACGATTGCATCATTGTCCAACAAACATCTTTGCCTGAATGTGTTTGTTACATCAAATCTATTGCATAAATCTTCTTCTTATGTCAATGCAGATTGATAATTTATCAACAAAATGAGAAAGAAACACAAATTCAGAGCAATACATACTGACAGTAGAATGAATGATAAGAAAGAAAAAGACACATCAACTTTCATGTAAAATAAATTAATTAAAAAAATAAAATAAAGATACTGAACTTAAACAGAATTTCCCAAAGTTTAAGGAATATACCCCAGATATAAGGACTTCAACTGCAGTTAACAGATTTGCACCTGGACAAATAACATCCTGCAAAGAAGTTATGATTTAAGTTTGATTGAATAATCAGTTTAATAGGTAATTTGAATGAGACAGCAAACCCCTGTAAAGCAAACCTCGGCAACTTCAGTAAAATACTTTAGTACTTTTATTACATCCAAAGACCTTCTTTTACAGCTGATTTTTAGCTTCTCAATATCTGTAACAAAAGCTCTTCCCACAACAAAAGAGAATATATGTGTTTCGGCTATCCTGTAATGCATCAAAACCTCAAAGTCAGTCAAAAAACTCAAAAGAAAGAAGATAATATGTCATTAAAGAAATGTCTAAGTCAAAGACCAACCCTCGTTACACATAGAATAACATGCCTCAAAGCTTTTTTTATAGGAAAGAAAAATTCATTTATCATTAAACCATGCAATGGAATAGATTACCGTTTATCTTAGAAGTTGGGTTTCCAAATTTAAGGTAAATATAAGATATCAAACAAACTGATTCCATTCTCAAATCCCTCAATTGATTCTCCTCAATTCAATATCAAAAGTCCACAAGTCAGCCCTATATAATCGAAGTGAAATCTCCTAATAATCAATCCAAAGTCTAAGACAAAACAATAATCTCAGAGAATCACCATAAATAAATTGATAAAGTTTTAACCAAATACTTTTGGGATTAAGACAACAAGTTGATTCCATCATGTACCATCTACTAAAAGAAGCTCAAAATCAAAATCCCTCTGTAGTACCTATTTCACCAAGTTCAGACAGTTTAGGTAGATGAACCATCTGTTATTACATTTTTATATCCAAGGCATACATGAATCTGTGGTGGCGATCTGACATAACTTTCGATTGTGACTCCAGCCATAAATTTTGGAGTACACAATCATTCGTGGTGGTTTAGTTTTATGCATAAATTTCAAATATGACTGGTACTTAGACGAAAATATATAAAATAAACTCTCTTTTCTTAAAGAGGTGCCAGGGCAATTCCAATATCACTATCAGTTATCACCAAATATAGTAGGCTACAAATAAGAGCAACAGGTTCATCATGTCATACAAAAAAACTATCATATATAAACTCTCATTGATGAGTATTTAAATTGGATACTAAGGAACAATAGAAAAAGATTTATCAATCAAAATGCAAACTCAAAAAGAATTATCAACTGAGGTTTTCATGAGAGGGGCAAGAGTGGTAGCCATACAAAGTAACTAATTGAGCTACATTAGCATGTTGCTTCACTAATCTACAAAAAGTATCCACAGTCATATTCAAGGCCGCCTCTTTTTCCTGCATGGTTCATGAAGAAAAGATAGCAATATCAGTGGTCTATCACAAACAATACATTATCTTGTGGTGGGTGCATGTGGGTGGGATTTGGGGAGCAGAGAGAAGGAAAACGAATGGCATAAAAGGCAAATTAATTAATACAGTTGTCAATCACCTTTTCAGAGCTGGATGACCGAAATTCTTCCCAATATCGCTTGAAGTCCAATTCCAGTTCATGTCTGTTTCTGCTTAGAAATAAAAGGTACTGTCGATACTTAGATTGGCAAATTCAATTAGCATGAACAATTGAATAAGTATTAATAAAAGCACCATGACTCCCCCAAAATATCCTCAGTCCCATAGTTAAACGCAAAAATGATCTCAAACTCTATGGGGGGAAAGGATATGCATAAAATACAACATATACCATGAGAAATGGACCAATCAACCAAAAATGACACCAATCCTCTAAAACTATCTCCATCAGAAAATACAAACAAATACTAGGAAGACTATACGAGTAGAACTTGAAGGTAGTAAAAGCCGCATCCAATTCCTACACACTACATCAATTCTCCTGCTTTTCACCAATAAGGCAAAGAACCTCAACTTCTTAGGCATCCAGTTAGGCACCTCAATCAACAAAGTGCACCATCTACGAGAAGTGACCTCAATACCAAATGGTTTGGAGGCAAAGAATGACAGGACAGGTTTTTTGGCACAACACTATATATCTATAACCTCTTATACTAACAACTAAAATAGAAAGGGAATCACAAACTTCATCTGAATATCAACCAAAGTTAACTGATAGGCAATGCTCCAAGAAGCTTTATCAAAACAAGAAGTAAACTCACGATACCTCTGCCCTGGAATAATTGGAGAACAAAAATCACAATTACGCCACAGGAGGGTTCAGAAAACAGGACGTAGCTAATGATCACACATCTCACCCATTTTAGAACATCTCTAACTGGTAGAAATCAAAGTTGTCAGAAATAATACTAGTCCTAAATATATCATAGTTTTTGCTTCACATCGGAGGAGACATGTTCTGTTGACCACATTTTTCTTTATCAAACTCAGCATAACAGTCCATGATGCTTGTTTTCGGTTTGAACAAACATAACCTTCCACCCCAAATACTAGCACTGTCAATCTCACTGTAACCAAAGGACAAATACCAGTGATTCTTGCCGCATGATTTTTTTTTTTTATAGATAGAAAATTTTCATCACAAATGTCAAGTGATGCCCAAATCCGTTTCATCCATTTTGATATACACTAAGTTTTCATATAACTTCTTCACATCCTGTTTAGCCTAAAGATTGATTTTTGTGTTACTAGCATTACGTAAGTGAGAGCTCCAAGGTTCAAACTTTGTCTTTTCTTTTTTTCTTTTCCTTTTCAAAATCAAATGCTTAAAAACGATACGAGGAAGCTTATTTTGTTTCTCATCCACAACAACAACAACCAAAAGAAGGTAATAATGGGAGTCAGCCAGACAGAAGTCTTCTAAAGCATTTTTCATTTTAATTTTTGTTAATATACAAAAGAATGAGTTTTGACACATGAATGGAGGTGCATTTCCTTAATTTTCAGCTAACATGAACTCCATGAGAATTGTTATTATATCTCACATGAAAACCACATAAACATATCAGAGGCAGTCAGTATAGATACTGGCCATTGCAGGAATACGATTAACAGCAACAAACATTATTCAAAAACTTCCACGAGGAATAGAATTCATAGACTACAATTTTAACCGTGCCCAAATTGCCAGAAAAATTGAAATGGTATGGCACAAAAGGTACATTTTACACACGTTAAACAAATTTCAAATCATCACACCAGGAATCAAATGAAAAATTCATTCACAATAGACAAAAGCAACAAAGAAGGCCAAGAACAACGAAACGAACATTAAATCAAAGATACTAGACACTGTTCCTGTCTACATCACACAAGAATTTTGAACTCAACCATAAACTCAATTCATGATTCCCATCCAAAACCCAGGGAATAAATATAAAAAGTAGCCCACATCAAAAAAATGAAACCAATGGGAAGCTTCAACAGCCAATGGGCAGATTAGATTTAGAAAGAAATAAAGATTGGAGGTGGACCTTGCAGGAGATGAAGCGGAGTCAGGGCGACGAACTGAGTAAGGCACATGATTATCTCGGGCCGAGGAAGCGAGTATGGAAGAAGAGGAAGAGGAAGAGGCGGAGGCAGAGGGAGCAGAACCAGCAGAATGAGACGGAGTTAACCCGACCTTCTCTTTGATGTCCTTAAGCAATGTAACCCATTTCATCGTTTTGCTTTAGGATCCTTAAAACATGCGAGTCCTCCGTTTTCATCCGCCGCCGGGTGCTTCCTCGCTCACCAGATCGGAACCCTTCTAGGCCAACCTAGAAGGATATCCTGAAACGACCCCACCAGCTCCAAATTCCTCAAAATGCCTCACAAAATCAACAAGTTCAACGAAATCAAAATCAACCCACCTCCTCAAAATGTCTCCTCTCCTCTCCCTCAATCGATCAAATTGACACGACAAGATCTATAACAAAACAGAAACCTATATTGATTCCGATTTCCACTGCTTCTTAGAAGAGGAAAAAAAAAAAAAAAAGGAATAATAATCCGATAATAATCTATCTTGTTCCCCAGAAATGAAATGATATCCCTTAATCAATCGAGGGTAGTAACAGAACGCGGACTTCCGTTAGAGAAAGAAAAGAAAAAAAGGAAACAGCCACAGCCAAAAGCCACAGCCACCACTTGAAAATCTCTCTTTTTTTTTTCTTATTTTTCCTTATTTTCCCTTTCTTCTACGATTTTTTGTTTTTGGACGGCCACTCCGCGCCTTGTTTCTCGCTCTATATCCTTCTTTTCTTTCACCTTCTTCCTCCTCTCTTTCTTCCTAAAACACTTTGATTTTCCATTTCATTTCAATCTCTTTACATTCTCTCTCTCCCTCTCTCTAAGACTGAAACATGATCGACTGCGTCAACGTGGATTCCACGTCTAGGATTTTGCCACGTGGCCGTCCAAGATTTACGCTCGAGACGTGGGGGCCTCTTTTCCCAAACTGGGCCCCGCTTCTTTCTTTCTCTTCCAGGGGCTTTTCTGGAAATGGATATCGACATATTTAATTAATATTTCTAAATTATATTCGTCTTTTTTTAAAAAAAAGAAAAATGTTATTTGATATCTTTTTTTCTATTGATGTCTTTTTTACAAAATAAATACCCCTTTAGGGTACCTTAAAATCTACGATACTTATGTCGAAGTATTTAAATAATTTCACGTCGCAACCTCTTTTCTTCTTTTCTTTTTTTCTTTCTTTCTCTCTCTCTCTCTAAATATACAAAATGGTACCTACTTCTTTTTAGGTGATTTGTTTTAGTCTTATAAATTTATCTATTTTATTCTTAATTAGTTTACAAATTAATACATAATTATCAATATAAATTAACTTAAAGTTAGAAATATATTGCTAATAGATTTGAATCTCCATTATTTAATAGTTGTATTCAAAAAATTTTATGTATCCTTAATTATTGTTTTAATATATATAAATATGTGATTATATGTTAGATACTACTCAATACTTATATAATAACTTATGTATTTGGATAAATTTTACTTAGCCGTTAACAAGATCAATTTATTACAAATGAAATGTCGAAATGATACATTAGTTTTATTAGCAAATTGTATACTTTTTATAAGGAATAATCTAGTTGAGATTTTGTTAGTTCATTCAAAGAAAAATTGAATAGGTCAAAAGTGTCGTTACTTTACAATTTGTCGATTTTAATCCATATGTTTTGAAATGCTTAGTTTTAGTCTTTATAGTTTTAATAGATCTTAAATTTAGTTACTTGGAGTAAAATTTTATCGAAATTAGTCAAACAACAATAATGATTTTCACGAGAAATACATTGTATGAATATGTTTTAAAATTTGATAGCATAAATTATAGTATGTAACAGTAGAAGGTTTTTTAAAAAGTCAACAACAAACTAATAATGACTAAATTTAAGATTTAATGAAAGTATAGCTATTAAATTTGGACATTTATAAATACATTAACTAAAATTAAACAAATTTTAAAGCGTTTTCACCAATAGTATTTCAATCCACGTAAAATATTAAATACTAATTTGATAGTCAAAACGAGTTTAACTCAGTGGTACTTGGCATGTTCTCCCACTTTCGTTCAAATTTCGACTCCAACAATAATTGTTTGTACTAAAAATACTAATTTGATAATTGCATAATTATATACTAGCGATCTCTTTAATACTAATTTTTAAAAATATTTTTTAGTGGCTCATGTAATTATTTATCTCGAAAAATGTCAACATATTTATTTATCTTGT
The DNA here is from genome assembly GCA_030954485.1 of Citrullus mucosospermus. NCBI lineage: Eukaryota > Viridiplantae > Streptophyta > Magnoliopsida > Cucurbitales > Cucurbitaceae > Citrullus > Citrullus mucosospermus. The sequence goes on along the minus strand of CM062063.1, from coordinate 6,277,763 downwards.
ACCATTCATTTTTATACTTTCTAGATATTGTCTTGTGTATTGTTGTTATTATTTGCTGATTTTGATTTTTTATATAGCTTTTTTATTTGCTTCTAAATGACAAAAGGGATGTGTGTTGAAGTTGTAGCCTTCTTATTTCATTTTTTTTTTTTTTAATGTTTCATCCACATATCTCATATACTATAACAATTATATGGGAGTTCGACTATTCAGTAATATAAAACATTAATCAAATCGAGGCATTTAGTTCAACTAACCATAGTAACTATGTTTTGGCAACATAATTAAGTGGTTGATTACATTTATTTTCTGCCTTTTAGTTTTAGAAATGTACTAGTTTTATTGAATAATATGTTGGTCCAAATTTAGATACATCCAAAATTTTAAAAACCGAATAAGTTCAATCTTCATGCTTTTAGTATACTCTATCAAATAAAAATATTGTTAATATAGATATAAATAATGAGTATCGAATTTATTGTGTATTTAAAAGTTATTTATAAACTTTTTTAATTTTAGATTGCGTTAACAACATTTATCAACATAGATATGTTTTATAAATATGTTCGTAAACATATTCCTAAATCTCAATATTTACAATTGCATTTTAATAACTAATTTTATCCCTATCATATTATTATTTGGTTGATGTCATATCAAATTTTTCTTAACTTAAAAGGATTAAATTTATATAGCCATTTGAATTATAATAAAATAAATATGTTTATATTTGACCATTTGGATATTTAGAATATAACATTATACACGTGGAATGAAAATTCAAACCAACTATAATAAATTACTAATATCATTACCACTTGAAATATTTTTGGATTATCGAACAAAAATACAATTGAAACCATTTATTTTGACTCGGGACAACGAGATAAAAGTGTATGTTTATAGTTGATTATTATTTGGCATGTGGGCTGTGTTTGAATAATGTTTTTATTAGTTTTTTTTCAAAGAAAAATCAATTCATACTTACCCATTTACTACCAGTGTTCTCTCGTTTGAAATTAAACTAATAATGCTATAATTTAAATTTAATTTTTTTTATAAGTGAATCAATCTATATTTTTATTTTGAATGAAATTTTATTTTAAAACAATTAAATCATTATGAGTTGGTGTCACAATAAATAACTAAGTAGTCAAGAGTTGCTAGTCACCCTACCTAGGAATTAATTTATCTAAATGTTGTAGGGTCGAGCGGGCTGTCTCATGAGATTAAGCGAAGTACGCGTAAATTGGTCCAAAAAAAAAAAAACTTTTTAATTACAATCAAGTGAAAGTAGTTATGAATCGCTTATAAATATATTAATTTAGTTCATCGAAAATACAAGGTTTAAATTGATATAATTATTAGTTTGGAGTATTAGTTGTTGCGATATTTGCGGGTACGAGGGTATGGAATAATTGATTTATTTATATTATTTTTTGCTTCTTACTTTTTAGAATAATTAACATAACTTTCTTTTGCTATTATTATTGTTGGTGGTTCCCAAACGATGTAATGGAATAATGATGAGTACGAGTTAATATACTATGAAGTATGAAGTATGAAGTAAGTTAAACCCCAATTTGATACTATTTTCTGTCTTGCTTTTTTGGCTTTTCTACTTTTTACTTACATTTCTCATAAACAAAAACCATATCTTATTTTGATTTTTTTTTTTTTTTATATATAGAAAACATAACATTTTCTTTTATTTTTAATTTTTAAGAAAATATAACTAAATCAATGTTTGTCTAATACACAAATGTTTATGTGCCAATGCAGTAAATTGGTTTTCGACAATTATAATTTTGCATTTTAAATATAAAGAACCCAAATAAAGTTGAAATAAGTAAGATTAGAAAAAATGATGTCCTGCTAAGTGAAAGAGGAATGAAAAATACTTTTGTTAAAAAATATTGCACTCAAATGATGTCCTGCTGAGTTGATTATTATAGCCTATAGATTATAATCGTTTATGTTTGAGGTGCAGACTATTTTAGTTTGAGTAGGAAATAGAAATACAGTAATAAGAAGGAGAGAGGTGATGGATAAGAAATAGTAGGTAGGTAACAAAGAGATATTTCAAATAGTATTATTGTAATTATTTGTATGTTATAAATAGTTGTAAACACCACAATTATATTTAGAGCCCTAAACATAAAATGGACTATACACAAGCTTCAAATTGGGGTCTCAAACAACCTAGGACTAGGAGAGTAGGAGTAAGTGCATTAAATATGAAAAATGAAATAAGAGATTTTAAAAATCCTCGTTTCAATTTTTTTAAAACAAAAATCCTACTATATATGCTAATGCAAACATAGCTCTAGTGTAGAGTTACGAGATTTCCATCTTCACACACCACATGTTGAATTGGAAAAGAGTAGAGTTGTTAACTCCACTCATTGTTTAGCAATGAATTTTTAAACTATGTGAGCCCCACAACATAATAATAATAATAAATTCACGACTGATTAATTCTTTACCTTATGGGTCCTACGATTAAATAGTTTTTCGTACTAAACAACTTTACTTCCTATCAGAAGTGAATACATAAATTCAATTATAAGACAATAGTCTTTAAACTCTTGTTTAATTTTAAGATTGTCAATATAAAAATAGCTCAATTTATTAGTATATAATATATCAACCAAAAGATTACATGTTCTATCCTAACCCTACACATTGTTGAAATAAACATAACCCTATTCTAGGATCATCCAGACAAATAAAAAAAAAAAAAAAAAGACATTTCATTTTGCGGTGGTCCATGGCAGCAAACCAAGTTTTTGTAGACATCAGACCACCAAATTTAAAGGGTAAGAGAAAGGAGGTTATCAATAACTAGAGAAAGAGTTAGATAGTGAGCAAGAACCATAACAAGAGCTAAAAAATGAGCTAGAACTAGAATTAGAGCGAGAACAAAAAAAAAAAATGAAAAAAAAGGCTTGGCCGTAGTAACGGCAACAAAATGTTAGAAAACATTGTTTTGAAAAAGCGTCAAATTTAATTTTTTCAAAAAAATTTAAACTATCATCTGTACAAAAATCCCTACATACCATAAAATATGAACCATTTCTCATTTAACTCATAAGTTAGTAAGTTGGTGAAGTATCCCTAATGCTGGGTGAATGTGGATGGTTAATTTACTCACATAGGTTAGGCTTATGATTGAACATGATGCTTTTGGCTTGTAACCCGATGAAGATTGCTTTTGATTAGTGAAGTATATCTTATTCTTCAAAAGAAAATTCTCATTTTTTGTCACACAAATTTTAGAATCACGTTTAAACGTAAGAACTAAGTTGCAAGGTGCGATGGATTAAATTTTTTTTATATATTTTGATTTAGTCTACCATGCATATTTGTACAATGACTGGAATTTTGATGATTTTTTCAATTTAACATGGAATGAAGGATTAGAATATCATTTCTTTTGATTAAAAGTACACATTTTAATATTAGTTGAACTATATTAACTTGGATTTGATAAAGTTAAATCACAGTCGAGTCACATGTATTTATGTTAATGTTAAAATTGTGGGTGTGATAATTATTATTTAGTATACAAAATTTATTCTTAGCATAACTCGGTAAATGGCATATATTCAATATACACGAGTCCAATTACATAAAGTTGTGTGTCTATGTTTTTTTTTTTTTTTCAATGAGATGTTAATTAAGTAATAAGATTAATGGATGAAGACAATTTACAAACTACAAGGTTGCATACATGGTGGTAGATTAGGTGAAATTTGAGTCCGACTTGGGACCTAAGTTAAGGTAAACACAAGCAAAATAAATATATATTATTTTCCCGATTCTATATAAGTAAATTTAAATAAATCACTACAATAATTACGATACATTTATCAATGGTTTAGCTTTGAAGGGAAATATATGTAAAAATGGACTCTAAAGTTTAACCTAAATAACTACAAGGAAAGTTGACCTTCTCAGCTCCATCCTACGTTTTTTTTATGAATACAATAAAACAATTGAATTACAAAATTAAGATATTAGACAATAAATTATGAAACCACTTAGGATAGAAAATATGGACAATATCAAACTAATTCTCCTTAATAGCTTAATGAGCCAAAGAGCGAGCTAAGACATTTCAACTTTCCATGAGAGATCAATATTAATTGAGGAGGAAATAAGAAGACCAACAAATGAAAATCAATATTAATTGTAGAGGTTTGAACACAGGGCCTCCTTAGACCACCCAATCTGATAACATGTTAAATTGTTGATTAACCAAAAAGTTTAAATTAATGGGTGAAGGCAAATTTACTTTCATGAACCAACTTGCTTTAATACCATGTTAAATTATCAATTGACCCAAAAGTTTAAGCTGATGGGTCAAAGCAAATTTAATATCATATCATCTAACCTCTCTAATCCAAAAAGTTGGTTGAAAATTAATCTAGCTCCATAGTTAGAAGGAAAATCGACATGTTGTAGAGGGTTGGTCTTCTTAATTCTTGTTAAATCTCACGTGCCTAAAAAATTGTGATAACATGTATTTAATTGCAAATAGTTGTCTATTTTATAATAATCGAGTTCCAACCCGCTTATACTTCAATTTCAATCTTCAAAGTGTTTTATAGGTCACATATCCTAAATGTTGATCATATACATATCAGTATATCTTCACTCCTAAAAAAATAAAATTTATATATCATAAAAACTGATGGAATAGTAGCTCAAAAAAGTATATAATATAATCCTTTCTATCATCGAATTCGATCAGAATGAGATAATCATATTTTGTCGATCTCGTGATTGTCTCATCAAATAATTTGTCAAATATTTGAGGTTTCATACCATGTTATTAAAAAAATCATTAGAAGGAAAAAAGAAAAACAAAACAAAAGTCAACATTTATGCAATAGGTCATCCAACTTTTTGGTTGATTAAAAAAAACTTAACTGAGAGGGAGAAACAATCAAAGTAGAAATGGATGGATTGAATTGACAACCCCAATTGTAAAAAGAAAATTATCATTTTTTTTAATATAAAACAATGTATTAGGTAAATTTGCAACACAAATTGAGTTTGGTTGAGTCTTTAAGACCACCACCTGAAGAAGTAAAAATAAAAAATGGGAAAAAATACTTTTCTAGTCCTAAATTTTAGGTCTAATTTATATTTGGCCCCTAGATTTTAAAATGTGGCACGTTTAGTTATTAAGTTTGAGTTTGGTTTCAATTTAGTTTTTAAATTTCAAAATGTTACAATTTTACCATTGACATTTTAGTTGTGTTTCAATATGGTCATTAAATTTCAAAATTTACATTTTTAACCTTAATTTTTTACTAAATACTCATTTTTCATCATTAATAAATTTAAGATAATTAACTTAATTATAATTAATTAGGTTTCACTATTTTTCATTACTTTTAAAATAAAATTTAAAATTTTCACTTCATAATTATTTTAAATCATTTTATAGAAATTTGCGTCAATAATTGGAAGTGAATTTTAACAAAAAAAAAAATTGAGGTTAAAAATGTAAAATCTAGAAATTTAGAAATTAAATAAAAACAAAACTCAAATTTCAAGTATAAAATTGTAACATTTTGAAATTTAGAGACTAAATTGAAACAAAAATCAAAACTTAAAAACTAAATATGTAACATTTTGAAACATAAAAGTTAAATAAAAAAAATTACACCAAAACTTAAAAAGTTATTCTTCCCTAAAAAAATAATAAAAATGATGGAAGTGAGACACGCGAGCAGAGAACGGGTCGTTTAAGCAACACCAGGAATAATGAATAGTCAAAATAGCATAGCCCCCCAAGTCCGCTTTAAATCTCGCCGTCGCCGCCGGAATTCAAAACTTCCGTATTCATTTTTTTCTTTTTTTTTACACCACTTTCAATATGCAAAATTGCAAATGTTATTTTTTCTCACAAAAGAAAAAAAAAAAGTGTTTGGATTATGTGTTTAATGTCTCTAAATGTTTAATTTATATCCGATATATTTTGAATGGTAAGTGTTCTTTATGTATGTTTAACTAAACTGAATACTATATGTACCAACTTAAACATTAGAATGTATTCGACTTATAGCCACACTAACTTATCCTACGTCATCGAAATAAGGAATTATTTGTAAGGCTCTTCCTCTGACATCCATCTGGGGATATGTGTAATACCTGCAATGTCAGAGTGGATGTAGCCCTCAAGGTTGCATATTATTGGTGGCAAGCTAAACTTTGTCATCTTTGGTGAAACTCTATGAGCTTGACTAGCGACTCGAAACCTGCAATTTGACTTTTTCTTCCTTGGGATGCACAAACCCCTTTGTATGCCTCTATTTCCTTTTGGGATTGGTCCTTGCCTGAGATAACTCTTAACAATTTCTAATAAGTTGTAATTTATTCAACATTTAAAAATTTACAAATTTATTTGACATAAAATTAAGTCCATAATTTGGATATACAATTACGCTAGCTTATTAAACAAAATATTAAAAGGTCAAGTAAAACCTAAAAAAAATAAAAAAAAGCATGAATTTGTGGAATTGTCTAAGTTAATTTTATAGTTGGACAAATTGCAAGAACCACTTTGAAGTATGGGGGTAGCACAATTGTACATCTAGACTTTTGGTAAAAACCAATTGAGGGTTTAATTTTTATTTCTTTTTATTTGTTTGGGTTTTATGGACTCTAATACTGTATTAGATAACATGAAGTTTCATTTCAAAATTAATTGGCAATGAAAGAAATAATCCATCTATCTTACAAAGAATGTGAGGTTCTTTGATTTTTCTAATGTGGAATTCTCAACAATTGTTACAACCACTACACTTCAATGATTGTTTTTGTAATTTGCAATTACTTTTTTTTTGTTAAACCTTTCTTTAATGTACTAGCCAATAATTTTATTTTCAATATCTTAAATGAGTTTTTTTCTTTAGTAATATAAAATCAAGAGAAAATATAAGAGTTACCAAATTATAGTTCACAACAACCTCCACCCGTACAGCATGATTTTGTAACTATATGTCAGAGACATTGGTTCTTCGAACATGACAAATTATTTGTCGGTTTTTTGACATCTAAATGATTATTTATGCCAATTTATATATACTTCAACCGTTGAGAGGCACAAAGTTGTTGTAAATGTTGAAGGGTTGAACTCCGCCCCAATAATTGCAATATTGTGGTAATATTTATTAGTATTATTGCTATTGGTGTTATTATTGTTGTTGTAAAATATCACATTATAATAAATGTAGGTGTGTGGTTGAATTGGGCCACTTATACAAGAGGTTAACAATTGGATCGATATTATTGTAAGAGAGAAAAAAATGTATGAACTATGCTAAAGGGCTTTTCTTATTAGAAAAATAATAATAAAATTCAAAATGAGAACTCAACAATGCGGGGAAGTGGAAAAATGTTTTTTCAAGAACACGCAACTCAACCAATTAAACTACGTTCAAATTAAATGATTAGCATTGACAGTTATGCTCCCCATGTTGAAATGGTTATTTATTCTAAAATCTTGTATTTGTATGAAAGGATTTTTAGCAATTATCACATAATTGTTAACCTTTTATAACTCATTTAATTACTACTTGCTGTTTAAATATTTAATTACTATGTTTTAGTGATCTACCATTCTTATTTATTTCTATTTATTTATATATATATATATATATATATATATATATATTTCTAAACTTTGTCATTTAATTTATTTAAAAAATACTCCTATACTTTCTAAAGTTTCGATATCATCTATTGATTTTTATAAATATTTCAAACTCCTTATAGTAGACATTCTGTAGTTTTTTTTTTAAATGAAAAATAGGCACCTGGATGGTGTGACGATGGCTTATAAAATAGAAAATTAGATCATTTTATACTGCAATAATAATTTTAAAACATTTATGAAAGTTACAAGGGAATATTGTAACATTTTAAAGTTAGAGAGGTGTTTGAAATAAGGAATAAAATTTAAGATTTTCTTTACCCCTCTCTCTCTATATATATTTTAGATTTTGAGAAATGTATATGGTTTATATTATTAATTTAAATCCCACAATGTTTACTATTTACTACTATAGGAAAGGTTATATTTTTATAGAATGTAATACAAATATTATTTTTTAAAAAAATAAATTTCCAAATAAATCTTTGTCTTATGTTTAATAATTTCATATATAAGAAATAAAAGAATAATTACCAACCCCACTTTTATTTTCTCATTAAAAATAGATTAATTGTTAAGGATGTTTTTAAATATAGCAAAGCCAAAATATTTATAAATATATAAAAGTTTCACCATCTATTAGCAATAGACTATGATAAACTTCTATCGCTCAGTAATATAAATCTATCACACGATCTATTGTTGATAGACATTGAATTTTTTCTATATTTATAAATAATTTGATATTTTTTTATTATAATAATTTCTCTAATTGTATTAGATATACTATTAATTCACATTATATATAAATACGAAAGAAGAACTAAAATGTTAACAAAGTATCCTAAGTATCATCTCCTCTCCATTTCTTGAATTAAATTAAAGCAAATTATACTTTGAAAATTGGAAAATAAAACAACATTGATTTTTCTAATGATAATTATCATATAAATAATCACAAGCACACACAATTAGAAGGAGTCCAAATTCAATCTCTTACAAAAACAAATAATAATTTCTTCACTCATTCCACCCACCACCAATTTAATCATTATTGACTCTCAACTATAAAAGTCTACTACTTATTTATGATTAAAAATTATTAATTCACGTGGTTACATTTCAAGAATTTTTTTCTATATTTTTAGGTTCTAGGTTTCGGTGGATTTAAGGGATTTCAAAATTCAAAAATTAGTTAGCGTAAAATAATTAAAACTAAAAAAAAAAAAAGAAAAAAGCTATAGTTTCTATTTATTTGTAGAGTTTAAAATGTTATATTTGTAGTATTTCAAGCTCTGATTTGATTTAATTTAGTTCTTAGGTTTTGAAATGTTACCATTTTATCTTTAAAATTGAATTTTGTTTCAATTTACTTCTTAAGTTTCAAGATTTACACTATTAACTTTTCATTAAATATTTAGAAAATTATAAAATTAATTTTTATAGTGATATGATAAAACAATAAAACTTAATTATTTATATATATTTTAAATTATTTTATATTAATTATTAGACTTAATATTAAAGATTGAAAGTGAGTATTTAGTAAAAAATTGATTCATTTTTCAAATAATAAATTTCTTTTTGGTTAACCTTCGGTATTAATTTACCAAGGAACTTTGGTTTAATTTATTTTTATTATAACTAAATCACAAAAAATTGTATTAATTTTCCAAACACCATAATACATCTTTTTAGTTTTAAAATGGAAATTTAACGAATACTATTTTTACTTTGTGTCACATATGATTTTTCTAAAACACGTCGTCAGTAATTAGAGACTCAATGTGCTTGAACCTATCTAAATTTAATCATTCCATAATAAAAATCGACATTTAAAATCTCGAGAAAACTCTATACAATAGAGCTTAAATTTTAAAAAATGAAAGGTACAATAAGTAAATTGGTTACATACTAAATCTGGTGAAGTAACTTGTTAAACAAAAATGAAAAGTATAGAGATTAAAGTGTTATAAACTAATGTTTAGAGACTAAAACTATTACTTTCATAGAAGTGCAATGACCAAAAGTAATTTTTAACCATATACCTAAGTAACAAAAAATAATAGATATAAAATTGAGAATCTTAGTTGCATTTGGAAAGAAATTTAAAATTAGACATGTCAATTGAATATAGCGTAGTGAACAAACCATCAAATACCATTTCAAACACCAATAGTTAATCTTTCGCTATTGTTAAACTTAAAAAAAAAAAAAAAATTAAGAAAACAAAATGTAGAAAATCCCAAGTGGTATTTTTTTTCTTATTATGATTAAGAAAGGAATGTCTATTTTTAGAAAATAAAAATGAAAAGGTTGATTGTGTGTGTAGTCATTAATTGTGGAGGCAGAGAGAGAAATTAATGGGGGAATTAAAGAAGATCAATGAACAAATTAGGTTATTAAACATACATTCATTTGCACCTTCCTTTTATGCCCTTTACACCTGTCATTTATGAAGCTTCCATAAACAAAAAACCTTTTTAAGTCAAAACTTTCAATTTCATTTCACTAGCATTGGCCCCTCATTCCCCCACCTGAATATCTACGAAACACCCTTTAATATGTTTTGGAAAATTAAGATTCTTTTTCATTATCCAAAGATTTTTCTAAGAATATATCAACTTATAAATTTATATAATGATGTGAAAATAAGAAAATTTTCATGTGATGATTTACTTAATAAATATTAGTTGGTATACAAAATCAATTAGGTTTTCAATAACACAAATGGCTTCTAAGTAATTTTTATATTTTTTTTACATTGGTGTAAAAATATATGTGTTTATTTAATAAATAAATAAAAACTTGATTATTGCCTTATCTATACCCATTTTGGTGCAATTAGACAATTGTCCAATAAAATTTTGTCATGTAACAATTTTTTTACCATCTACCAAAAGAGGGATGCATAAAATTAAATGTAGCTTAGGCTGCACTTAATTATTGCACATTCAATAGATAAAATTGAAAATTGCCATTTATAAATCACTAGTTAGAGGACATGCACGTGGTTCAAAGTTTTTAGAAGATGCAATTTTAAATAAATATACTTTTAGTTAGAATTCAATAGAATAATATCTAATGTAGAATTTAAAAGTAATAGAATCGATTAAATAACGAAGACTATATCACTATATGCATGTTTTGTTTAGTTAATTTATATTGCATATGAAATGTGTTGGATGTAGTTGAAAATGTTTGAAACATAATTTCATAAAGGAAAGTATAAATGGTTGAACAATTAATTTTTTTTTTTTTAAATATTAGGCAAGAAGTTTAGAATTGAATAAAGAGATAAGATGGGAAAATATATTTTCATTTTATAATTTTAAATGGTCTTAAATAAAAATAAAGTATCAATAACCTTAATAACAATACATAATTGAGATTTTTTTTTTTTAAAAATTGAAATAATGTTGTATCTTCTAAAACATTGTAGATTTTTATAGATTGAGCAATTTTTTATTAAAAAAAATCTAATTATTTTAAAATTTACTTTAATAACATTTTTTTCTATATCAAAATATCGGATTTAAATTAATGGAACAAAACAATAATGAAAGTTTTAAAATAATATAAATATACATTGAAAAGAATTGTTAAATTATATTTGCATGCATTTTTAAAAGAAGTTATCAAACAGTTATTTCTTCTTATAATAAAAAAAATAAAACAAAATATAATTATTTATATGTATAATCTTATTTTGTTGAAAAAATTGAATGTTCATAAAATATTTTCAAATCGGTGAGTTATATACAATTTTTTAAAAGAGAAACTCCAAATGGTTTTTTGAATTATACTCACATACTATAAATAATTGTATCTAGGGCTCTTTTCAAATATAAAAAAATGAACTAAAATATTTATAAATATAGAAAAATTTCACTATCTATCTAGATCGCGATAAACTACTATTTGTGTCTATCTGTGTCATGATAAACACAGATAACAATCTATCTGATTTATTGCAGATAAACGGTAATATTTTGCTACTATTTGTAAATATTTTTCAACAATTTTATCCTTTAAAGTAACCTCCCTTATATCTACGAAATTTAAAGAAAAAAAAAAGGGATGGGTTAGATACAAAATCTTGATTTGATTGAAAAAAAAAAAAAAACAATATCTTTTTGTCCAACAAAATAAATTTTCAAATTTTCTTTCTTTGATCACATTTAAATGCTTCTCTTATGGAGAATAAAGACTCTTAATCTTCATCTTGGAGACTTTGAGCTCTAGAAGACTTTAAGCTCCCTTATAAAGTGAATTAAGTTTGGGGGAGAGAGAAATAAAATATATGTATTTATTAGAAAAGATTATTATAAATAGAACAAATATTAAACTATTTATAAATATAGAAAAATTTTAATGTCTATCAGCGATAGACTGTAATAGACTTCTATTGGTTAACAATGAATTTATTTTTTTTTATATTTGAAAATAGTTTGACTCATTTTGATATATTTGAAATCAACCCTATTTATTATGTGAAAAACGTGCAAGAAATAGAAGTACGTAGTTATTGTGCAAGGAATTTGTCTGAGTATTTGTATTTGTTAAATGATGTGTATAAATAGTTTTTAAATATGTTAATTACACAGTATTAAGCCCATTATTTATTTACTTATTTAATTAAGGGAAAATTACATTTTTAGTTATTTGAGTTTTAATGAACAAGTACATTTGGTTCTTACGTTTTCAAAATGTACCTTTTTAGTCTCAAAGATTGTAATAATATGTGTGTTTGATCCTTAAGTTTTCAAAATTGATTTTTTCTAGTCATCAAATTCTAAAAAGTAGGTTTAAAACGTCCCTGAAATAATTTTAAATAATTATATATTGTTGATGGCAAAATCCAGACAAGGAAACTTGCCTGACCTTCAATATTGAATTTGTAATTTGGGGAAGGAAGATAATTTGCAAGACAGAGAAGAAGAGAACACTAATGTGGTGTCTGCCATGGAACCTCTGATGCTTAAGTCAATATTTGGAAAAGGGTCAAGAGAAAGCAAGAACTAGGGAGAATAACTTACCTTAGGTGTTGTCCATGACCCCTTATTTATAGTGGGATGGACTTAGGGTTCCAAAATTCGAGTGAGATTAGGAAAAATTGAAAAGGGTTCTAAATGCAAGTAGGATTAAAGAATGCAAATTTGAGTCGCCCAAAGGAGCTTGGATTATAGTTTTTAAGAAGCAAACCTTTAGGGATGGAAAATAGCTAGGCCGAGGCAAGCAAGTTGGGCTTTTTAGCTCAACGTCTCTCCTTTCTCTAGTTTTTTTTTCCTCTTTCAACCCATTGGCCTGTTTCTTACACTCCTCTTGTCTATATGTTTTGAGTTTAAGCTTAACAGCTTGTCTCCAAGAACTTGTGATTCTTGGTCCAAAAGTGATTCATAACATATATCATTTTAAATTAGAATAATAAATTTTAAATTTATCACTTGTCTCTAAAATCATTTTTCAATAATGTATATTTTTAAATTAAAAAATCCTATAACTATTTTAAAAAATTAAAAAAATACTTCAAATACCTTTTAAATCTATTATTAAAAATTCAATGACTAAAAAAAATGCATTTTAAAAACTCAGATCGAGTGCATCTAATTGTTGAAAAATCGAATACTAAAAGAAAAAAAAAAAAAAAATCTTTTAAGGCAATCTTTTAAAATTAATTACATGAAAACATAGGGCGGGGAGGAAAGAGATTTTATTTGTAAAGTGAGAAAAAAGTTGGGGTTGAAGAAGAGAGAGAAAAGAAAAATAAATAAATGAGGGTCCCGCAGTAAAGAAGCGCGTGAAAGTGGGTCCAACCAAATTTGATTAGAGGCAAACAAAATATGTTGTGATTTTATCTAATTCTCTTATTTCTCCCTAGTTTTGCTTTGCTTTGTTTCTTGCTGACTTTTGAAATCCCCTTCCCTCCCACTTTCCACTTTCATTTTTTCAAAATAATTTCATTATACCCTTACAGAGATTTTTAAACCCTACAAATTTTAATTATTTAATTAGGAGTATTTACGTATAATGTTGGACAAAATTAATCTTTTAATTTTATTTTATAAAATTTCCTAATATTATTTTGTTTCTTTGTTCCCATTAGTTGATTTTTTACTTCTTAGGATAACATTTATTATGTTTGGTTTATATTTAATTAATTCGAGATTTGTGAATCATCCCATCATTTCTTTGATTTTAAGAGTTTTTGTTGTTAAAAAGATAATATATATATATATTTTTTTTCAATTAGTTAGTTTTTTTTTTTTTTACATATTTCAAATTTTGAGTTTAAGTTCAAAAATTTCAATTTTGTTGAATTGCATTTGACCTAGAATTGTAGCTACAAATCTTCATTTTCATCTATTTTCGTCTTTTATGTATAATATATATGGGGCTTATTTATAATTATACGATGTTTATTCCAAATGTATTTAGAACAATTACAAATGTAAGGTTGTTATATATAATGTATGCTCCACATTTTGATTCTAGTCCCATTTTCTTATATATTTCACATACTTTGTCGTATGGTAATTGCTGTAATGGTAAAATTGCTGAAAATATTTTAAATATAGTAAACATGTCATTGTCTATTAGTGATAAACAATGATAGACACATATTAATCTATTAGTGGGATTTGATAATATAAAATAATATAAGATAGTATGGATTTTGATTCTAGCTTGTTAGGGATTAGAAAATTCATATCCTAACCCTAGTAGGGTTAAGATAAAATCCTAGATTAAATTTGGCCTCTATATGTAGACCATCATGGCTCATATGAGGTAATTTTAATGTTTGACTTATTCTCCATTTTATAGTTCTCATATTGACTTATACATTGGAGCCATTTTTTCTTTATTTCGCAGACTCTCTCTTCTCTAAATTATAATTTTACTGTTGTTGTCACGTGGAGGTTGGGTACGTTTTCTCTTGGCAAAAAAATTGGCATCAACAATGTGCAATGCACATGTTCCGCAACTAGTTCATATAAATCGTGTTTTTTTTGTTATCGTATTAGAAGACTATTTGAAATAATTATATAAATATAAATTTCATATAAAAAACGAAAAAAAATTAATCTACAACCTTAGGATTACAATAACATATACTTTAATTTCAGATAAACAATGTCTAAAAAGTGATGTGATTAGTGATTTTTCAAAAGGGAGAAAGAAAAAAACGAATGGAGAAGAATTAGCGTCGTTTACAATGTGTCTCCTCAAGGAATATTCAAAAGCTAAGAACGCAAAAGAGATTTTTAAATTTGAATTGTTGCCCCCACCAACATTAAGACGTTAAATATTTAAAAAAAAAAAGGAAAAACCTCTTATTAAGGCGTTAAGCTTAATGTTAAATAAATATTTAGAGACTCTTTTATTTGTAACAAATCAATATTTAAGAGGTTTTTTTAGTAGGGTGTAGATAATTCTCTCTTCAAACACACAAAATCACATTGGTGGGGTAAAGATTATAAATAATTAATATTAAATTCATTTTTGTTCCATTAAATTTTTCAATGATAAAATACTACAAAAATTAAATGAGAGAGGAAAGGTACTACAACGTTAAATTTGTCCAAAAAAATATGCATAATTCTAGTTCTAAAATATTGTTTAAATTTAGGCTATTTATGAAATATTGCTAGTGAAGTAGGTTGGTTGTTTAAATTTTTTTTTTATATATTTTAATCCAACATATATATATTACGCCTGCACACACACATATATATTAATCTAAAGTAATTTTTTTTGTCTAGTTTGAATTATATAGTAAGTATACTTTGCACTTATAATTTATGAAATGTAACAAGAATATATACCTCATATTACTAAATATAAGTATATTTCATATTTATGAAATATAAACCCGAAATAAAAGTTGAAATATAAACATAAAATATAATAAATATATATAAATAAAAACCCGCACTTGTAAAATAATACTTAACAAAAAGTGTTTTGAAAGAATATTTATTCTACTCAATTATATGTTATAAATAATTGTAAAGATAACCCGAAAGATGGAGCATCGTAACAAAAACAATACAAAGAAGATTAATAAGTACATAGAGGGTGATCCAACCCTCATAGCTCACAGGGCCACATCATTCTGATGGGCCTTTGTTAATTTTGGGCCAACATCTGTGAGAACGTGGTGGGAATGAATGCCACTAGTTTCTTGAAGAGTAAAAAATGAAACTTGTTGCAGAGGTAAGCGCTCCTCTAAAAATTACAAATCAGCTCCGAGACAAAAATAAATTAAACAAAAATGCACTGCTGAAACTTCTCAATCCATCATAACCTCTCTCCTAAACTATATTGATTTGTTTACTTGAGACTTTCAACTCCTTTTGGTACTTGGGTCACTTTACATCCATTACTTGCTACAATATTTGAGCATATTTGAGAAGTTGAACTTCATAACAAGCTTAGTCTTTTACTTGTTGATTCTCAAGTTAACGTTGAGATGAGATCCTTTAAAACTCTTCAACCTTAAAGTATGTCCTTCAGAAAAAGGCTTGCTTCAAATGGATCTCAACCACCTTGTGTTCTAGTGAAGCACTACCATTAGTCTTAAACCAAAATATTTACAAACCATTACTTTCATAATTTCACCCATTTGCTACTTCAACCAAAGTTAAAACATTTATTTGGGAAAAACTATCAACCCTACTCTATCATCACACTTTACCTTATAAATTTAGCGGTCTAACAAACTTATGAGATATTTCATAAACAAGAGATTCGACTCTTGAAATTCATGATGATAAAAAACCTTAAGATCGATATGCCTTTAGACTATTATCTCATGAATGAGAGACTATGGGGGGCGTAATTTAAATTCCTAATTTATCTTCTTTTTTGTTACCATGAAATGAATTTTACCCATGAGGTTTGCATCTACTAGCATTCTTAATTCATCCATCAGTATTTCTCTTAATTACTAATGCAAAGTTGACGTGACACCTATTGTTTATTTAAAATAATTTTCTCTAGTTTTTAATTATTAAATAAAAAATAATTTTAATTTTCTCTTTCTTTCACTTGCCCCTTCTTTTTCCCTCGCTTCCTTCCATATTCTTTCTTCAACATAAAAAACAACCACTCTTGCTGGAGACGGTCTCTTACTTTTCTTCTTTCCTATCCTGCTTTCCCCTTTCATTTTCTCTTTCCCCTTCCCATTTCTCCCCTTATTCCCTGCATGTTAGATGATATAATATTAAATTTGATTTCATCCATCAGTTTAAGTTTTTGGGTCAATCGACAATTTAACATGGGGTTCAAAGCAGGTTGGTTCAAGAGGTCTTGTTTCAAACCATTGTTAATGAGAACGATGAACTCCCTTCATTTACAACTTTCATTTGAATTTGACGATTGAATCCATAACCAACACAATCTTCAACATTGCAGCTCCTAGAACGTGGGATCTCCTAGAATGTGGGAGGGGTGTTGGTGAAGAGAATTTGATGACGCATGGCCACCACAATCACTGCCCTACTTCAGTGGTTAAAGCTGCGAAATGAGATAAATTGTATGTGTTTTTTTTGTGTGAAAGTGATGAAAATGGGAGATAGAGGAGGAAGAATAAGAAGAGAAGAGAGAGAAAGAAGAAGGTGGAGGAAAAAAAAAAACAAAATCAATATTTGGAGACTAATAATCGACAGTGGGAATTGAAGCATATCTGAAAATCCAAGATAAGCAAGACCAACGACATGCTTCAAAGTTAAAACTTCAAGAACAAGGGAGTTTGATTTTTTTATTGTACAAATGAAAAATGGGAAATGAAGGAGAAGTCCAAGGGAAGGGGATAGAGAAAGAGAAATGAGGGAATAGAGGTAAGAGAGAGAAAAAAAAGACACTAATCGTCGAAGGTCATAGGTGTTTGGCCAATGACGATTGTCAATGGTCACACCTTCATTGGGTGATCGATGGAGGTCGCTGACGATCACGGGCGACCGACGATGATTGTCGACGATCGACTGACTGTGGTAGTGACGATATTGACATTTAGGATAATTGATCTGCAGTGGTTGCGATGGTTAGCTGGCAACTGTCAGTGACGATGATCACAGAGATTGCCTTATGGCGACTGTTGACGATGGTCACAAGATCGGCTGTTAACAGTTCGACGATGATTGCGTTGGCCAATTTTGGACGGTCATCAACGACCAATTATAAGAGGTAGAAAATGAAGGGAGATTTTTTATTTTATTTTTTTAAAATTCCATGACATTCATTGAAAACTTACTCTTTAAACCCATGAGTTTGGTATATTATTCCTATAAATTTTATTCTAAGTGCCAAATCCCTAATACCAAACCCATGAGCCAAACACTCGTTGATGGGTATCAAACAATATAGAGTATTTATAAGGTTTTTATCAAACCTTAAAAACTAAATTCTAACTTTTAAAAGCATAAAAATTAGAGGCTTGTTTGGATTGATGAGAGAAAAAAATATTTTTTAAAAATTTTATTTTTATTACTCTTTTAATAAAATCTAGTTAAAATATATTTTAAAAGTTATTTTCGAATAATTGACAAATATTTCAATTTTGTTCCATATGACTTATTTTTAAAAATAAACTAATCCAAACTCACTTTAATTTATAACTTCTATTTGAAGTCGTGTAATTTGGAAAAAGTTTAAAATTATGGGAACGAAAGAAAAAAGAAAAATAATGATTCGTGTACCATCTGTTGCAATATGGATGTTTTCTCGATCCCACTAGGCGCAGTACTCAGCCCCCTATGAGTTACATTCGAGCTTCAACTGCACACGAACTCCCGATCGATGGACGAAAATCTCCAAATCCAACGCTTCGAAGTTCCTCTTTCGGCCTTAGAGTTCGAGTCTCTCATAGAATCTCGCAACGTTCCCGCTGTAATCTTCTTGATTGTTTCTCTGATGTTGTTTCCTAGGTAATTCCTTTGCATTACCTTCCGTTTCTTATGTTCTATGGCTCCGTAGGTTCTTGTAGGATGCGTCAAGGACTGGAGAGCTTTATCGGAGTGGAATCCATACAGTGGCGGCCTCGACAATCTTCAGGTTGTATTTCAACTTCCCTTCTCATTTCAGTCAGCTTGAGCTTGCTCCTTGGTTATTCGTTAGGCTGCAGGTTATTTTGAGCTGGTGATTAAATTGTATTTGTAAATTGAACTATAGGAATGCGCAGGGTCATGCATTGTGGAAGCTATGCTCACTAGGACGGCTCCTGTTTTTTATGGCGACCTTAGAAGCCACGAGAGAGTATAATCCTTAACAGGATTCTTAAATTTTTATTTGAAACTGAAATGTAAGGATCTTTTGCTATGATTCTGATGAATGCATCGATCTTTCATAGGTTCCGATTCCATTTTCTACCTTTATTCAATTTTGCAAGCAGCGTCTGCTAGAAAGGAGTCGGGGAAATGTCGTCTCTTCCGAATCAAATTCCAACAGGTTGACCGGTCCTGATTTGGAGAAAGACTGTTTGCCGTTTGAAGATGATCCTAAAAAATTATACTTAGCACAGGTTGAAGAGCTTTAGTACAACAGATAGATCATAGATGTAATGCTTTATTCTGCTAATTGTTTTCCGAGCTTTAATATATGGTAGGTCTATTTCAGGTGCCAATTTTGGATGTTATAAATGAAGAAAGGGCACAATTGGAACCGCTGAGAAAAAATATTCAAACAGTTTGTATATCTCTCCTCCACAAAAGCTACATGTTGTCAAATTCTATTTTTATATTGCTTAACTTTTGGATACCATTTGGTTGGTGTGAAGCCTGTATTTCTGGAGAAAAAGAAGTTAGCCTCTATAAACCTATGGATGAACAGTGCTCAGTCTAGGTCAAGTACTCACTATGACCCACACCATAATGTTCTATGCATAGTTTCTGGTAGAAAACAAGGTTAGTCCTTGATTACCTTCCCTTATCCTGATTCCAATTGCTCATGTTTCTCATTGCACCATACACTTATGATGCTTTTATCTCTTTTTCCCCAATGAAAGAACGTGACACTTTATATTTCTTCATTTTCTTATCAACATTAATGTCAACGATAAAGATGATAGAACTCATATCTCGTCAATCTGCCAGTTTTCATGTATTAGTTCTTTGTTTTCTTCTGGACTGTTTGGTCTCCACTCTTTATCGGCGGCCTTATTATTATTTCTTAATTGTTATAATTACTTTGATTTGTTTAGGAAGATCAAGGAACTTAATTAATTAATCTCCCACCTACATTAGTAAAGAGGAATAAGGCAGAGGTTCACATCACCTATTGTCTCTTCTAACTATGAAATTACCTTAATCTTCAGTTCAGCCAATTTAATCCAATCCTTCACATTTTCAATGCCTAGAAGAAGTGGAGAACAAAATCAAAAAAATCCCTCAACATAATCCTTCACATAATAAATTTTAGTTACAAAACTTAATTTTTCACTCTATGATGGCTTACCTTATAATTGTTGAATAAAATTACATTATGAATCTAAGCACTTTGATTAGTAGTATGATAGTATCATCATCAAGGGAAACCTAAGTGTTGAGGCAACAACAAGAATATTAGCTCTGTCATCAAAAGTAATATATTGTCAAGGACAAACCTGTTTGTTGATGCAATCACATTTAATACAACTGGTTATGGAAAACACATGTATCGGGGCTAGGGCATATAAAAATTTTGGGCAAACAAGGGCACCGCACATCCAATGGCAGGTGGTAAGGTTATGATAATGATAATGTACATTAATAAGTTCTATGCTTCTCTCGGGGCATCATGGTGAAAGTTTTTTTTAGTTATCCTTCAGCACCTTTTTATAGCCTTGTTTTTATAGTTTTATTTATTTATTTAATTTAATTGTATGTCCTTGTGTTATTTCATTTTTTTCAATGAAAGTTCAGTTATTCCTTTGAAGAGAAGTGCCTGAAGTCCTAATACAGCTGATCTCGCTAAAAGAAGGAAAGTTTATAAAATAGATAAAATAACATGCCAATTGGGATTTAAAAAAGCTTACTTCTGGATGTTTAGCTAATCTTTAATGCTTAATTGGCAGAAAGCTATTATAGTATAAAAGTTATATCACAGTAGAGCCCTTGTTATAATTAAAAAAGGACGAGAAAACTAGTTTACCAACAACCACACTCAATCTATTAATTGCAAAAGGTTACTGAGGGAAATTGCAATTTTGTATGATATCAAAACGATGCTTGTGATATCTTGAAATTATTTCCTATTTACATGCACTAATAGGATATATTTTTTTAAATCCAACTCACTTTGTTGTAATATATATACCAACTAGCTTTATTTTTCCAGTAATTTTGTGGCCCCCTTCTGCAACTCCCTTACTGTATCCGATGCATATTTATGGAGAAGCCTCTAATCATAGGTACACTACCTCTTTGTTGTCGTTTTCATGTTTATTTCCTCTAAACAGTTTAATATATGAGTTTCCGGAAAAAAAAAAAAAAAAGCAGTTTAATGTAGGAAGGTATTTGTTCTTGGCTTGAATAGATTAAAAAGACAGTTAATTCTAACTTACCAATTTAAACTTTTGGTTTTAGTAGTAGTACTTTGATGGATCAGTGTCATCAACAGCTTTAATTTTGTATTCCATGTATTTTTTTTCATAATTGTGAACGGCCAGCCTGAGTCCTCGTATATTTTTGCAGCTCTGTTACGTTAGAAAAGCCTGACTATTCACTTTATCCAAGAGCAAAATATTCAATGAAACCCTCTCAGACAGTTGTTCTTCAAGCTGGTGATGCACTTTTTATTCCAGAAGGGTGGTAAGTAATGAGGTCCAGTATCACGTGTTTATTGATAACATCCCTAGAAGCTTACCCTCTACTGTTTTGATCTCTTGCGGTTTTAGATTACATTATGGAGTTTTGTTTTGGAAGATTTCTTCAAGCCTTTCAAGATTAGCTAAAGTTTGGTTGGACATTTTGGAAAATCTTTTCCTTGGTTTATTACTTGTGAGGATGCTTCAGTTTCGTCCTCTCTCGTTTGATTTGGATTGTTTTAGTTCCCTGCATAGATCTTATGCTTTGTTGTTTCATTTTTATATATTTGTATCTTGAGCACTAGTCTAGTCTCTTTTCATCATTTCAATGAACAGTTATGTTTCCCTTTTTTTAAAAAAAGAAAAAAAAAAAAATATAGGGGTCACTTATTGCAGGAAGGAAAATCTTTGATGAATTTCTAATTTCCGATGGGGCAATTCAATACAATGAGGCTCATAAGTTGAGAGGAGTTATTTTTAAGATCGACTCTTAAAAAAGTCTACGACCATGCTGATTGAAATTTCCTTGATAGAGTTTTATGGCAAAAAGATCATGGTTCTAAATGAAGATCTGTTAGTTCACTGCGCTGGTCAATGGTAAGCATAGGGGTGGAAGGTCTTAGGCAGGGTGATCCACTTTCCAATTCCCGCACATTTGTCTTCTGCTGATTAGTGTTTACTGGGAGTATAGAAGTCCAATTGAGAGTTCTTGGGTGGATAGTGTCTGTAAGCTCTTTTTGTATTCTTTCATCTTTCTTAATCGAATCTGATTTCTTAAAAAAAGGATTAATCTTAGGGGAGGTGATACGACAACACTAGTGAACTGGTGTCGAAAACCTTTTCATTTGCTTTACACCTTTGAATCAATTTTATTTCAACTAAAAGAAAAAGCTATAAATGGATTACTTTTGGGTCAAAGTCCTACATGTAAAGAAAACTAATGTAGTAGGATTAGGGTTAATTAGGGTATCTTGGCCTAATCCTTAATTGACTAGGATTATGATTAGTTTCTTTGGCTTATTAGGATTAGGATTAGGATTAATTTCCTTTATTAACTAGGATTAGGATTAGTTTGATTTCCAATTCTCTATAAATAGAGAAATTGTCTTCTTGTATTGTTAACTTTTGATTCATAATAAAGACTTTGATTTTATTATTGGAGATTTCTCCCCTTTTTATCTTTTAGGCTATATCAAAAACCTTTCTTCACTTAAGGCTGAAACACTCCCCAAGTTCGGTGACCACCCAAGTCTTGAATGTTTTCAATTCAAGTCTAAAGCAAGACTTGCAAAAGGGTCACAATGCACTTAACATTAATTAATAGGAACATCAAATTTTATTTATTGAGTCTTCTTTCTAAGACTCGGAACATGGTTTATATAGAAGCCTAAAGTGGGGTAGCCTTGAAAAGAGCTAGAAAACGCAAATTCTCAATATAGTAAGATTTAGTCAAACTTAAAAGGAATAAATATTCCAATGGAATAAGAAAAAGAATTCTTGTAACAATTAATGGGGTGTTTGGCCCACCATCTTGAGTTGAGTTAAGTTTAGTTGGTTAAAATAACCAACTCAATGTTACCCACACCGACTTCACAAGTTGGTGTTAAATAACTCAACTCTACCAACTTCAATAATATTTACCATTGAAGTTTGCACATTTGTCGAAAAATTCCATTTCCCCCTCTTTCTCTCTCCCTCCTTCCAATGTTTCTAATGACTCCACCTGCTAGCCACCATTGATGACCAACTTTGGCGACATGCTTCGAAAGCCACCTCTGGTGGCCTCCACCGGCGATCACCTTCAACACCTTACTCGGTAACAACCATTGTCACTACTATTGCCGCCTCACTAGCTTTGACGGCATGCTTAGACGTCTACTTTTGGTAGCCAAACTCCAATGACGACCACCTTTGCCGATTACTTTAGGTGAAGATTGCTTCCGACAACCATTTCTAGTGACCACCTCCGATGTCCAACTCTACGTGCCTACCATCTTCAGCAACCAACTTCAACAATCACCTCCGGTGACCAACTCCATCAATCATCTCCAACGACCAACTTAGCCAATCATATACGAAAGGAAAAAATCTGTCTGTAAAAGTGTTTTTAAATACAAAATTGAAATGATTAGTTCATAGTGTTTAATAGTCTTTTTACATAGTAATTTAACATTAATAGAAACACTTTGAGCATATAGCCAAACCAAACAAACTTGTGTATAAAAATTGTTTTAAGAAAATGTAACCAAACACATATGTATTTTTATTTTAAATAATTTTTTTAAAAAGTGTTTAAATGCAAAACTTTTTTTCCTAGACAATCCAAACAGACTTTTGTCTTCTCTTTTATACTCATGGTCATCCCCTTTTCTAACCAATGTGGAACTTCTGATCGTATTCCCAACACCAACATATATACATAATAAATCCTAACCTACAATTTGATATAAGATGCCATAAAAAGTCCTAAACCCCTTGATGCCCTACTTTTTCAATTTTGTGCAGATTATACTCATACATTTCACTAATGTGGAAGTATATTGTAATTTTGTTGTTTGTATGAAACAAGAGTATTTTGTATACCTTAAGTACAATGATTACATGTAAAAAATTGTAAAATATAAGTGAAGGTTTTAAGTCAACATCTCAATTGAGTTAAAAAAATTTGGGAAAATATGTATGTAATTTTTAGGGTTAAACAAAAAGTTAAGCAAACAAAAATAACCACAAAAAGTCATACTTTTTTAGATTACAAAAAATTGCACCCCAAGGGGAAACAAACTTATTTAAGGTAGGAATGATAATAGAAGAATATAAAAAACATAATAGGTGCTGAGATCCATAAAATAAAATCCTAGTAAAAAGAAACCAAAGTAGTGTCAAACTATGAAAGGGAACCGACTTGGGTAGCAAGAACTGGTTAGTTGAGGGTGGGAAAATGGGACTGTTGGTGCAGCTGCAAGGTCATATGCATGCATGCAACTGCAAGGAAGCATGCAAGGCAGTGTTTGTGAGCGTATGTGTGGGCAGCTAAGGCATAGGTAGAGGCGAAGTGCACGGATGTGGGCATGCTTGGGCCTAAGTGGTAGACTAGTGGCAAGCATGCGAGGTAGTGTCTAGAGGGAAAGCTGGTCCATGCTACATAGATAGTTGGAGTGGATTACATGGAGAGGCGCATTTCTGGGTTTGTGTTGTGAGCTTATTCTTGGCCTTGGCTCATTTGCAGGTTGGTGAGTGCATGATCGCATCAGGGGATTTGGGCCTTGCTGGGTTCCATGCTTCTAACTTGGTGGAAATTTAGTGCTCTTTACTTTTATCTCTCATTCTTGTCATCCGGTGACCCCCTTTTTTTTTTGTGTGTAAAGATTTGTATCTTCTTAAATTTAATTTTCTTTTGTTCACTAGTTAGTTTCTGTTGTTTTGGGTTTCCTAGTACTACCTCTTTGGAAAATGGAAGCTGATTTTTCCCATAAAAAGGGAAAAAAAAATCATCATTTTGGAAAGGACATCCTGAAGAGGATACCGACATATATTATTGCATGGAAGAACCTAAGTGAACCAGATTTCTTCCCATATATGACTTTGAACCGTATTTCTTCTAATATGTGAAAGAGTCTGGAAGATACAAAATAGAAAGTTTAAGAAAGACCTAAAGTTCAGACCAAACAGATACAGACCTCAAAGTTTAAGGACTATACTTGTAATTTAACCTAAATGTTCCACTTGATTCCCTGCAGAACTTGTTTGTTCTTTTGCACTCACTGGATAGCATTCTTTGCAATTCTAGTATGCCATGCTATAATTTTGGTTTATTGTACTTTCCTAATATATATGGTTACATACTTCAATCTTCTCCTACAGGTTTCATCAGGTTGATAGTGACGATTTAACCATTGCTGTTAACTTTTGGTGGCAATCCCACACGATTTCGAGCATGTCAGAGCACATGGACGCATATTACTTGCGTAGAATATTGAGAAGGTATTTCAGGTTTCTAGCTTCCTAAATTTACAACTTCATTTGGTAAACTAACTTGATGTCTTTTTGTTTCATATCTAATTCTGCTCGTTGAACGACTCTGGTAATTCAAAGATTGATGGACAGAGAAATGGTATGTAGTAATTTTTATGATCTTATTTCTTGGGAATGGTTCTCCTAACTTTTTTAAGGTAAAATATGCCATTTCAATTGTCTCTACCCCTGTAATCTTTCGTTCATTCTCAAAGCTTTCTTTCAATTAAAAGAAAAAAAAAATTCAAAAATTGTATCACGAAATAATGGAGATGATGACATGATATTTAAAAAGATTGTTTTTCTAGAAGTTGACTTTTTTTGCTTGATAAATATCTACCTTATTTCTTTTTCAAAAGACAAACTTTTCATTGATAAAATGAAAATAGATTAATGCTTAAATTACAATGAAAGAAAAATAAAACAATGGAGACAGACCATGATACAAAATCTGGAACCCAAAGATCAAAGGCAACAACTAGGTATGTGAGTACAAAATGAATAACTCAATCCAAGGAACCTTCCGATTAGAAAATCTGCTGCCAATACCAGGTTTAAAAGCACCAATAGAATCTACAGTGTAACCAAGCGTTGCAAATACTTATCCAAAGCTCAAACCAATCTTTACGGATGCATATCAAAATAAAATCTTTCCCATGCAAGCTTTGAACAGATTCAAACCACTTTGACAAAATGCATCCTGAATTACCAAAAAGCTCCACAAAAGACCAACCAAAATCCAGAAATTCCACAATGATTTAGTGGAAATTCGGTCAAAATTTCCTTTTATGTCCCTGAAAATAAACTTCAAGAGGTAACCTAAACCGAATGATGCTTGGCTTCACAAAATTGCAAACCACAAATCTCAATAATGGAGGAGAATGTGGCAGAATTTTTTAGAAGGAGATAAAGAAGGAAGACTTACAGAAGGGACTTGAACAGCTCTCCTTTCTTCTGACATTTGAAACAAATTATCAAAAACTTCACAATAATTCTCAACAGAAAAATTATCCTCAAAAGCAGAAAACTCATAAATATCTACCCCATCTAATCCAATTAAAATGTTTGGATAGGGCCAGGTTGAATTATTTAATCGAGTAAACTCTGGTTGTGTCTTTTTTGAGGATAGAAGGGATATTTACATAACTTATATATATGTCCGCGAGTGTTCGAGCCAGCTTATGAGCACCTTAATTAATCTCACGAGACAACCCACTTGACCGTGTATATAAGATATTTACATAACTTATATAAAAATACTTTTTTTGATCTCACATGGTTAGGTAGCGAAGCGACTTCATTGAAAATTTTGTATATCTTTTGGATAAAGCTAAATTGCCATCAGCTGGAAAACTCAAATATTAATAAAGCCGCTTACCCATCCAACAATCTGTAGTATAAGGGGTACAATGCATATCCCAACCATCTGCACAAGCCCAACTCATGATGTTCTTGAATGTTGTTATGGTGGACACTTTTTAAAAGGAAAAAATGATCCTTTGGCTAAACATCATTTGAGCATTTTTGTATTCTATATGGCTTGAAAGGAATTCTTGCATTTTCACATATAAAGAGCATGATACTCAGTCTCTTCTCCCTTCAAGTATATACCTATCTCTAACTTGGTGTAAATTGAATTCTCAATTTTGTAACTATAGTTTATCATCCTGTGTAGCTCATGGGAATAGATTTTTTAATCCTTTCGATAGGAATTTCATACTTTTTTTTCCTATTTAATTTCATCGTATTGACGAAATGTTTGTTTCCTATAAAAAAAGTAATTGTGGCGGATACTTCTAATAGAGTGTGTATGCTGTATTATTGCATTAAGTAACATTTTGAAGATTGCATCACTTCAGTCATGGATGCGGTCCATTCATATATTTATGAGCTTCAGAAGATTGACCTTTGTGTGTGGTGTAAAGAGTATCCTGATTGGGTAGTATATATGGACATATTTTCTGGAATCTTAATGAAGCTCTGAAGAATTTAACACAACTATAATCAGAGAGAGACCCTTGCTTCTAGAAAGGGTTTCTCGTGGAGTATTGTGCTTAAGCTTAAGCTATTGTGGCCTATGTTTTGAAAACTTGTAAGCTATGATCACTAATTGTATGATGAAAATTTATGGACTGAGTTTGAATACTCCATGAACTTTTCATTATGATTTATTTTTTTTTTGGATAAAAAGCTATTGTGGTAGAGTTGGTTTTGACACGTTTAAAATTTAGGACAGAACGATGTTTTGCGTGTGCCTTGCTCCCTTGTTGACATGGACGAAACGGAAAGCCATGAGCCTGACGTATCGAGTATTAGAGGGATGGGTAAGGTTCTCTTCCCCACTCTAGATTTGTCAATAGTATTTTGAACTCTCTTGAAAGTGTGAGAAAAGAGTTTAGATATTACATTTTAAATTTGGTGGCTGAGGCAATGTGGTATATTGATCTTTATTATTAATTACTAGATCAAGGTGTTCAATGTTTGAGTCAAGCACTTGAAGGTGGGGATTTGAAGGAGAAAGAGCTAAGGGAAAAAACTTCTTCTCATGAACTTGAGCCCTGCACTGCCCAAGCTCTGCATGGGCTTATTACTTTAGTTCACGAGCATGTGAGTGCTTCTGATCAAATTGGAGCCCTACAATCTAGTTCTACAAATGGTTCTGCAGATGAGGAGAGGATGAAGTTGACTTGTTTACATAGCTTGGAGAATGATCAAGTAGCTACCTTTATTTGGAATTTGGAACCATGTATTCTTCAGAAGGTCCTACTCACCATGGCGGTGAGTTCTTTTCTCTTCCCTATTACACTTACAAGGTCGAAATTGTTTTTCATTGAAGGCCCGGAGGAAATTAGTTTATTCCAATTAGTGTCTGGTCTAATTAATAAACTGAGGTTTCTCATTATTGTAATAGATGCATGAATATATTCCATGGATGTCAAACTATTTTTAGTTTTAGTCAGTTATAGATGTGTGGAATTGTTCCTCTTTCTTTGCTTTCCCCTTCCTTTGTTTCTTCCTTAGTTTGTCATCTTATACTACTTTCTTTTCAATCTAGAATAACTTCCCAAGAACTCTAGAGGCTCTTATACTGCACTTGCTTTCACCAGTTGGAGCAGAAGTTCTTACTCGAAAATTTGAGCAGATGGATCAACAAAACACCGAGGAGGATCAGTTAATTATATTATTACAGAAAAGAAGTCTTCTTTTTTCTCTTATTCTGGAGGCTCGGGGAGATATATGACTTTTCGCTTTTATCTCTTTCATCTCAGGAAAAGATTCTACGAAGTTTTCTATAGTTTATTTGATGATCAATTTGCTGTGATGGATGCAATTCTAAACAGGAAAGAGTCTTTTGCCGGTCAGGTCATTGTAATTCTATTTGACAGCAATATTTTTATTTTCTTTTTAATTGTTTTATTTATTCTCTATTTTACTTCGATCATGATATCTTCCCTGTTTATCATATTCATACGATAGCTCTGTGTAATTTGTTTTAAATAATAGGGAGGATATGCCTTCTATCCTCTTTTTCTCTTTTCTCGGAACAAAATTCTGAGCACAAAAGTACCAGTAATTGTAATTGGTCTCGGAGGCAATCTTTGTAGGATAATAACAAAAGCTCTTCTCACATAGTTCTCATCCTCCATAAATTTGGCTGGCCACAAATTGCAGACGACACTCCGCAATTGTCTGCTCAGCTTTTGTTCATGTGAAATATCCACTTCTTTGTAACTATCAGGCAACCTTGAAAAATGAGTAGCATATTTACTCATCCCAAACCGCCTTTGGCAATTAATTTGATTTAGGTACTGTTACATAAGTTGACATTGAAAAGATCCTAATGAAATATACTATTGTCTGCTTGCCTTCGAGGAACTGCAAATCCCATTTTGGTTTGTTACACTGTTCAGTTTCAAGACGAGAAGCAGTTTATTTATTTATTTTTTAACTTCAGTTTGATCAATTGCCTAAACCAGAGCTCTTTCTCCTCACAACTTTAAATATCTCAAATATTTGTTCCCTTCCGTGAATTTGACATCTTTTGTTAATTTTGAATCTCAAAGAATGTGCATGCTCTTTACCCATAGTTTTCTAGTTATACTCTCACTTGTGTCTAATTTTTGTAATTTATTACGCCATTTCAGCATCTGTGTTTTGAAGGCAAAATATATTTATTGTCATTCTGCTTTTATTTATTTAAAAATATTATTATTCTCATCGCCATAGAATAGACAGCTAACCTACCTTATTCATCTGTACTATTTTTTTATGCCTTCCCTAATAAATAAGCATGACCAGCGAATATGCTGTTGCAACGCTTTGAAACTTTACTTTTTGATTTTGTTGTGTTATTGTTATTAAACTTTACTTTAATTTTTGCGGCAGGTGTTCAAGAGTGTGCTGGATAAATATGTGGGAGTAAACTTAAATGGGCCAAATCCGGGATCTTGAAGGAAGTCCTTTAAAGAAATTGGTCCTGCAGATTCTGGAGCATATCGATGCTATCCATTTTCTAAAGCTTTTCCTCAATTGGTACTTTTACGTATAAGTTATCCACAGCTATGTAGAATATTAATCACCTACTCTAGGCATTACTTTGTAATTTATTTCAGATTCATTTTATTTTGTATAGAGAAGGAAATAAAAAGTTGCTTAAAATCAACGCCATTTAAGTTTCAATTTTATACTTCCAGTACCTCCATTTATCATCTAGTTTTACGCATAAAAACTGCCAAAGTAAACCAAGGGCGAATGGACTTTTACTTTTACCCCATTTCTTCCAGCCAAGGAAATAAAATTCCTTTATTTAATAAGGTTAGTGAGCTAAAATAACGTAATTAAGGAATAATGACGTAAGCAGAAAATGAGCAACTGAACCTTGCCGATACTTTAGTCGGTGATTAGATTACCTAGGAGCTTCTGTTTATCTACAGATGACATTGAAAAGTACGATAGGATCCACAACCAATGACCTATTTTCAACTACTCTCCTATCTTGACCCTTTTTATTACCCCTATGATGTCGTCATTATTCTTCTGGCTGTATGTGAACTGAACTTGCTAAGATGACGACAAGGATAGGAAAACCATTCTGATAGGCCTAATCAGAATGAATAAGAACATTGTGGAGGGAGTTAGATGGGGAATGTAATTTGTATTGAATATTCGTTTCTTGTGGAGTGGGGAGTTCCAAAATGGGTTTTAGAAAAAAGATTTGAGGTTACATAGGGGTCTGCAGTAGAAGGGGGAAAAAAAGGAGAGAAAAGCATTGGAAAAGAAGGGTCTGTAAATAAACAAGATTGGAAGGAAGAAAAGAGGGAAAAGAAAAGGTAGTTGAGATGAGATTCCCTGATGGATGATGACATGGGCAGGTAATTTTAATAGAAGAAGAGGAGGGGAGAGGGAATAGAAGCTTTTTGATTTTTGTCTGTTTGTGCAGCATAGAGGGGAGATAAAAAAAGATGCAGTCTTTTTTACCAGGCAAATGGCATATTGTACCTCAATCCTGCAACTCATGCACATACTTTCTAAAAGCTAGGATATACCATAATGCACAACCCTCCTTTCATTAATCCCCAGGTTCTTTCTTTTTCTCTCTCTGTGTTTTTGTCTCTCCCTGCTCTCTCTCTCTCTCTCTTTCTCTGTGAATATCCTAACCTTTTCTTTGGTTAAGTTGATAAGCTTTACCATTTTTGAAATTTTATGTGTGGTGATCAGTATTTTTTATTTATTTAAAAAATTCCAAAACCCTTTTATCCAAAGTAAGCTGACTGCATTTTTACACAGTGGCTTGCAGGAATCATATAAAAGTAGATGCGCCACTTTGCATTATCACCATGGCTTTTTACTCTCATCAACTTAGGACAATATTAAATATATTTACACTAAATTGATTTGACCTCTAGTAAATTCTTGTGATATTTTTTTTAAGATGTCAATTCGAACATAACTCGATAATTGTAACATTGGTAGTTTGATTGTTCACATTTCGACCCTTACAATTACACTTTGCTATATTCTCAAAGTATTTTGTTGGAATTGAAAAGTCTCTGGTCATAGAAAATGAGATTGTATCCATATAAAAGAAAAAAAAAATTCCCCCTTTTTTTTGTTTTAAAGTAAAGTATTTGATTTCTTTTCAAGCATGCTGAAGAATATATATGTTACTGCACCAATGATTGATTATGATGATCTTATAAACAGTAGACTAGACTATATGAGAAAGCAGAGAAGGACAGGGTTTAAGTCAATAATTGGGATGTTATTGCAGGTTAAGCTGCCTACTAAAGGTGTGGGGAATATGCACAGAAATTGATAAAGCCTCTCTTAGCAACAACAACAAAAGAAAAGACTCACCACAGAATTGCGATTCAAACTTCCAGAGCTCTTTGTTGGTGTTGGTATCATTTTCATCCCCGTTGACATTTTTCTTTCCTGTCTTTAATTTTTTTTTCTTTTTTCTTTTTTTTTCTTTTTCTTTTCTTTTTCTTCCTTTAGGTTTTAGTTTGCATCAGTACCTAAGTCCCGGACCACCACCACAATCCATCACTCACTGAGGCACAAATTCACACAACTCCATCAACTTAGTTTGCCTTTAATTTTTAAGTGGGAAAAAAAAAAGACTCGCACTTGCAACAAAATTTTACTACTCCTCCTTCTGACTTTACAAAAGGCTACTCTATTAAAATATTTCCAGTAATTTCTTAGTACCTCTAGAAAAGTTGTGAAGAAAAAGAAATTCTTGGGATTTGATCTTTTCAACTCGAATTTCACCCATGGTGTGGAAAAAAGAATGTTATCTTGCCATCCGTTTTCAACGGTCTTCGAGCCTCTCTCTCTTTTCTAACTTATTGTCATTTGCTTTTGCCAATTCCTGCCGATGATTGTAATGGTAATAAGGTTGAATCTCTGATAGGACAAATAATGTGAGTGTTGCACGAATTGGTTGGTTTGATTTGGTTTTTCCCACTTCAACTTTGGTGGCTAACTTTGGATTTTTCGAACAGAGACTTCATTGAAGTTAAGATTTAGTTACTTTTTTAGCCCCGCATACTTTTAACCCTAATTTACTTTTATATCATTTAAAATTTTGCAATATTGTCATTTCAAAATTTGTATTATTGGTTGCACTTTGTTGAGGATTCCACATTAAAAAAAAATAGAAAAATTTCACTTTAAAAATACATAGGTTACTCATTCTATTGTCAACTAGTTGTGAGATAAAACCTGTGTTTCTCTAATCTGGTATTTAGAGTGCATGAAGTCCAAATGGGTTTCTAGTCGAGAAAATTAATTGAGATATGATCTAAGAATGGTGATCCTCAAGAGATACCATATTGAGGGGACATGTTGAAGAACCCACTTTGAAGAAATTGGAGACTTCACACTCTTTATAAGATACAAGTTGTGAGACGAAACTCAGGTTTCTCTGATGCAGTTCAAAGTAAAGTTAATTTTAGCCCAATATTGTTACAGTCTTATCTTAAGGCTCAAATCCTTTATCTTTATTGAACCAAAAGTATTCTTAGGGCTTACAATTGCTTCTTTTCAATTAGCTATGTAGTAAAATCATTCCAACGTAGACCTCACCAAAACCAAGCAGGGGTCTTGCTTACATGCTCAAACAACTCTTCAATCTAGATGCAATAACCCAGCGTGCTAACAAAATAACAAGCTTAATTAGTCATTGAAATCTGCAAATGTTATCTTTTAGCTCTCACGGGTAAGTACTACACTACCAAAAACCAATATGCTGTATATAAAGAGCCTATTAGGAATGATTCTCTAAAGTGCTCTTAAGCACTCCATCAGTCTTCTTAATATAAAATACACATTGCCTAAATGATTAAAGTAACTTTGTTTCAATCATTTAGTTTGTCATTTTTTGACTTAGTCACCACAAGCTTCCTAACTTGACTACTGACAAACATCACACTAGTACTAGTCAAATGCTCAACATATTTTTTTAAATTAAGATTTTAACTCCTACGTTTCTCAACATATGCGTCGACTAGTGATGTTTGATAGTATTAAATAAAATGTCCCACCATGAAACTCATTTGTCATATTCACTTACTACATTGGATTTTTGTTATTTTCCTAGTAATTTGCTTGTCAAATTTACTCAAAGACTTTGAAAATGGAATCCTTTGAGGCCCTTCATAGGTACAATTGAAACTCTCTTTTGACAACTCAACAAACATCAATGATTTCTTGAAATCCCTTGCATATGCACAGGGGGAAGGATCCGTACCTCTAATGCATATACTGCAAATTTGAAATTAAAATAGTTTTTACATTTTTACAAGTAAAAAAATATTTAAAAAATGCTGGGTTTGGGGTCCCCTATAGAGGAATGGGGCCATAGCCACATTCGTCGCTCTCAAAGAGTACACCCAAATGGCTCCCACCACCGACACTGCCCTCTCTCCACATGCCTTTCTTGTATTCTTATGTCTCACGTTTCATTTTGGCCCAGTTTGAGATTGATTTTTCTAGTCTTGAAAGTAATTATTGAGAGAACTCAATAAAATTGGCTCTATATGAATCTGGGCAAAGCGACCTTTTGAATGGCCACTTAAAACAGTTTCGTGTTTCTTTTGACAAAATTTTTAAAATTTCTATTTAATTCCACGTTTGAATTTTAAATTTACTTAGCACAATTTACTTCTGAATTATAGTTGATTTCTTCAAAGACACATCGTTAGTTATTTTAATTGTTGTAGTAATCTCAAATTAGGCCTAAGTCCTTATTGTTTATCTTCGATTTTCGTTTAGTCTCCTAATATTTTTAATGTTTTTTTTTTTTAGTCTCTATTGTTGTGGTAGTTTTCTTATTTAGCATGTTTCTTTAGACTCTTTCTGTCACGTCTTAAGAAAGCATGCCACATATTAAAAGGAAATATATCATTATAAAAAACTATGTGGTAAGATTAAGGATATGTAAGGGATTTTAACAAAATCATAGGGGATAAATTGAAAATTTTAAAATTGTGGACTAAATTGCAACCAAGTAAAAAAATTGAACTAAACTGGTAATTTGACATATTATTTCTCTCAATCAATTTGCATATTACTCCCTTCCTCTCCAAATGAACCGAAACAAAGTTACCTTTTTTTGTTTTTTTGTACTTTTTTTTTTTTTTTTTTTTTTTTTTTTTTTTTTTTTTTCTGTGGGTGGGGTGGAAACATTTCTTCTAACTTGTTTGGTAGTGAATTTTGTTCACTTTCTTGATAACTTGAACTATATATGTTCAAAAACTAAAATAAGATAAAATTTAAAAGCTAGGTCAACGAATCAAAATCTTAATATGAATAGATAAAATAAATAGTCTAATTAGAGCAGAAACTTGCACTAACCAAAGAAAAAAAGAATTAGCCATTTCCATCAAACAAAGGATTTACTTTTCTTTTATCCTCTTCATATTACGTCTTTCAAGCAAATGGTAATTGAGATGAAAAATTCAGAAAAAAGTGAGGCAGAGAGCTTTCGAAGGTCTCTGACCGTAAATAAAAGATGTTAAGAGGGGTATAATAATAATTTTGTTGCATGCTACTATTGTTTTCCGTGATTCATGTAGGTCCATCATTCCATTATCACGGGAAGAAAAGAAAAGAAAAAAGCTTCGATTCTAATTTTAATTATGTGGTTTCCCTTTGGATTTGTTTCCTTCAACTTATAAAAATAAAATTACTTAATTAAAAAAATTGGGAAAAGATATTATAATAATATTCCATAATAATGGTGTCTAAGTTGAATTAACATCATAACCTCTCCCTAGCTACCATTCTTTGTCAACTCGAAGTCGTACTCGATTGCTTTACCCTTATATGAAATAAAACATTTTAAATAATTTCTCTGTTATAGAAGAATGATTTAGTCAGCTTTATAATCACTAGTCACTGAGCTACTTTGTTATAGAATATAATACCACAAATGTGGGAGTGATGATACAAATCTTTAGTTTATAAAAAAAAGTTACTATAAAATTATTTTTATTATGAAAGATTAACTTATGGAAAAGAAGATTAAAGAAGCATAAGCAGGATAGAATAGGACATACAAGATATTATTGTTTAGCTTCAAATTTAATCTTAATCGTCTTTAAAACTTTTCCCGTCTTAAGTATTCATTTTAGTGCTTATAAATAGATAGATTTAATTATATTGTATTTGATGTTATTTTCAAGTTATACAATCCTCGAATGGAATGTTACTTATACCATAGACATTGAACCTTATGTGATACTTAGAAAGGCCATTATTAAATGTACTACAAAAATTTAAAGAGCCAAGACTTTCTTGCAAAGTTCTATAGATATTAAATATAAGTCATACAAAAATATAAATACAAAAAGTAACAAGATGAAAGTAAAAAAAGAACATTCATTAAAATTTAATAACCTCAAAGAGAGAGAGATTGGAATTAAAACATTGGAAAATGACTTTTGTTTAATATTTTTTTTTTCTCTAGTGAAACGACTGCGTATCATTCAACAATCTCCCCAAGTTTCATTGGCAGCTGGCTCCGCATATCCAAAATTATTATTACTACTATTATTATTGTTATGAGGCTTAAACATCTCCAATCCACTTGCGTACGTTAGCATATCCTTAACGCTCATGCTAACTTGCACCACTCCACTGCCGCCAGAACCACCACCACTACCAACGCCACTGTTCCCATCTCCAGTCAGACCGAGAAAGTCCCTGGTCAGCCGGTCAGTCTTCTGCCACGTGGCATAGTCAGGATCAAGTTGACTCAGTGATTCAATGTGATTCGGTGGACCGAACTCGGGGATGTTTTGCATGTTGAAGTGAGTCATGTGGCCTACTGACTCGGGTTGATGGTGACCGGATTTTGCAGCGCCAACGCCAACTGTCGCTGCCTTTTGGAGTAGGGCTGTTGCTGATAGGTGAGCTGACGTGGCAACATTTGATCCCGGGTGCACTGACACGTGGAGGTTCCTGAAGGGTGAGGTTATCATGGAAGAGGAGGAGGATGAGCCTACCTTTTGGTGGTGGTGGTCTTGAATTAGACCAAAAGGGTTGTTGGCAGAGGAGGAATTGGAGAGGGGCAAATTTGGAATTTGGTGAAAATTATGAGAATGGGAAGAATGAGAATTTGAATCCTCTGGCTTAATGATTTGGAGGGTGTGATTAGGGTTAGGGTTTTGGGGATGATCCCAAGGGTTTAAAGACATGTGGGTTTGAGACAGAGGTGGAGGTGGTGGTAGTGATAGTGTCGAGTTCGAGAATTGATGGTGATTACCATAAGGAAAGAGCGACTGGTCGGCGGCGGTGGTTGAAGATGAGTTTATGTTGATATCAGTGGCACCGGAGGCAGCGGCAGCAGCGGCAGCCATGGCCAATTGGTTAGCTGAGAGCCTTGCACTTTCTTCAGCCAATGCATCACAAAAAGCTCTATGGGTTATGAAGCTATCCTTCCTACACACATATAATATATTTCCCATGCAATGATTAGAGATTCACCAAACATAATTGAATTTCAAAAAGAAAGAATAGATAAGAAAAAGCAATATAATATATATATATATATATAAAATCAAATCCCTCATGTGACAATTCTATTTTCCACCAAAAGAAAAGTGTTTGTTGAAAAGTAATTTGGTTATTGCATGAAGTTATATGAAAAGAATATGTGTAATTTCAACCAATTTAGATTGTGTTTTCTTTTCTTTTCATATATGGTGGGACTTTGGTGAAGAGCTCAAGAAGATTCATACCATGTTCATAAAAATCTCACATTGACCCAAAAAGCAAACACATGGTTTCAAATGAAAAACTCTCTCTCTTTTGGTCAAAATAAAAAGTAGAGCAACAAATGAGACTGGCAAAAAAAAAAAAAAAAAAAAAAAAAAAAAAAAAAAAGAGAAATGAAGCCCACAAATCAGTAAACTTTAGAAGACTTTTATTTTATTTATTTCCTTTAGTGTACTGTAGCACATGCATGCAAACAAATAATACTGAGTGATGTATTCATTTTCATTCATACACACAAACACAAGGCTCTAAAATAATAGTCTAAATCTTTCTTTCATTTATTTCTCTTTTTACTTCTATGAATCAAAAATAGAAAAAGGGAGAGAGATAGGATCAATCATAGACAAATAGCAAGAAAAAGAGAGAGAAGAAAGAAAAAAAAAAAAAAAAGAATCAACAACTGATGAAATATCAGATTTTCTTGCAGATTTATCCAGTTTTCATAATGATGAAGGGTTCAGAATTTCAGACCTCTGCAAGTAAATAATTATCATGAACAATATCTCTCTCAAAATAATAATACAAAGTAGTCACGGATCCATAATATCCTTAAACATCATCCATCCCAATTCTTAGCATTCAATTCAGTCAAATTTCTGTCAAAATTGACCAATAGATCAATTGACACATAAAATTTATACTATCAATGTCTAAATTAGAAAGTTTCAATTCTTCAATTCCACATACAAAAATCAGTCAAATTTCTTCACTTTTTCCTTTCACTTCAAAAAAATCCCATAAATCACACACAAACCCTTAATTCAAAGTTCAAACCTCTCAAAAGAAAAAAGATATTCTTAAAAATCAAGTTTTCATAAATTTCCCATAAATCTACACCATACCCACTAAATATATTGAAAAACATCTCCTTTTTCTTGTATTACTTCATTCTACTCCCAAAATATGAGAATTCAAAGATATGTATTTGTGTATAGACATTTTCCATGCATAGAAAGGTTACCATTTTAGTGAAAGATAATGGAATTAAAATTTGAAAATTTTGCCAAAATTAAAGACTCTAAAGGGTTCCCATTCAAAACAAAAGACCAATCTTTTTGGGTTATTTCCTAACCCCAACGAAAACAAGAAAGAGCACGAACAATAATTCAATGATTTGAAATAATCAAAATAAGCATAACTCAACGATAATTTACAAGAACTAATCGAAAGTTTAAATAAAAAAATTACCTGGAGAAAAGGGTTCCACAATCACATCTATATTCCCTAGTGCCACAAGTTTTGGAGTGAGCTTTCCAATCAGATTGAACAGCATAAACTTTGGAGCATTTATCACATTTCCATTTCTTTTCACCATGTTTTCTGCAGTAATGTTTTTTGATTCCTGTGAGATCTCCTAATGCTCTTGAAGGATGATGATGAACACAACTTGGTTCTGGACAAACATAGGCTTTCTTCTTCACTTCTTTGCTGTTTCTTTGCTTCAATTTCCATGGTAAATTGTGCCCTCTCCTATGCAACTGCAAATTTTGATCCCTTTGGAAACCCTTGTTGCAAATCTCACACACAAATCTATTTGTTGCTAGTAGTGTTTTCGGCGAAAGCGCTATCACTTCCGCATCCGGGTCTGCACCCATACAATTCTCGATCGTTAATCTCGAAAAACATTAAGCAATATCTTGTAGTTTTGGTCATTATTGTTTGTTTCTTATATGCAAGAAGTTAAAAAAACAAACAAACAAAATTCGATTTATTGTGATTATTATTATTATTTGTTATTATAAATCAGAAACAAGAAACGAGAAATAGAAACGCTATTTTGTGAATTTTGGCATACCTGGGTTACCGGGGAGGCTTCGTTTCTTCTTGAGCTTTTGTGGAGGGTGGTGAACATCAGAAAAAGATGGAAGGAGAGGGTTTAAGCAGGTGAATTCAGGGTGGACTCTTGTGGTAGAAGAGACACTAGCTTCTTCAGACAAAGAAGTTGAATTGGACATTGTTGAAGCAAACATATTACAAATCTTTTTTTTTTTTTTTTTTTTTTTTTTGATGGGGTGAAATGCCTTTGAAGAAAACTCCAACAAAGATAAAAACAACAAAAAATACCAAAAACTGATAAATCAATCTGATCTGTTTTTTTGTTTGTTTAGGGTTTGAGAAAGAGAGGGAGATGTCTTCTTGGTGGTGTTGTGATTTATGAGAGACTCTTTCTCTGAAATAGAGAAAGAGAGAGAGATATTAATACAAGAAAAGCCAAAGTTCCAAAAAAAAAAAAAAAAAATGATAAAGAAAGAAAGGAAAAGAGAGAGAATCATAAATAATGATAATCTCTTTGGCTTTGGAATCCCAACTGAATTAGCCACAACAAGGACTGAAATCCTTCATCATCATCTCATATTGGGAATTTGATTTGTGAAGAAGAAAGGAAAAACAAAGACAAGAACATAAAAACATCAAAACATGGCTATATATGTCTTTTGATTCTCTCCAAATTAGTCACTCTCTCTCTCTCTCTCTTTCTCTCTCTCTCTCTTCTTCTTCTTCAAAAAAAAAAACCTTAAAGAATAAGAGCTATATGGTTTCTTCAATGGAGAGATATGGGAAGAAGAGAGAAGATGATGATGAAATTGAAGTGGGAGAGAAGAGAGAATGAGAGAATTAAAAGGAGACCCAGATGGGAAAAAGGCTATAAAAATACTAAAAAAGCTAAAAAGAAAAAAAAAATTCTTCAAAGGAGAGAGAGAGAGAGATAGAGAGAAAGTGAAGAATGGCATAGCAAAAGCTTCAACCCAAAAAGACCTAGCCCAAGTTTCTCAAAACTTTTTTTTTTTTCAAAGCCACTTGATGATGATTGCTTGTTTTAATTTGTCTTTGATTTAATTCAGCTGCTAAAAACCATTTCCTTTTGATAATTAATTCTTCCCCCCCCCTCCCCCACTTTCTGTCTTCTTCTTGTAATAAAATACCCAAACTCAAAAGGGTATTGATTTCAATAGAGTGATAATATTAAAGGGAGGGAGAGCTGAAAGTAGGTCAAGAGACTAAATTTTTCGTGCTACCGTAGTATTATACGTGTTTTTTTTTTAGAAATATATTCTCATATTATTATAGTTTAATTAAAAAAATTTATGAACAGCAAGAGAGAGAAATTCTCATAATAGTGTAGTACAAAAAATTTCTTCTCGCAAGGAAAATTCTTATACTATCGTAGTACTTAAAATTTTTCTAAAAAGATTCTCATACTAATTTATTTGAGCAAGAAAACCTTTATTTTTTTTTTTATCTTTTTTTTTGTTGGGATAATAACCCTCATACTCTCTTAACCCCTTTTCTTTCCATAAAAACCCCACAAACCTAACATGATTGATCCATTGATTGACTCTCCCACTTCACTTCACTTCACTCTTCAAAATTATACCTTTTCTTTCCCTCCTTTGCCACTGTTCCCTTAATGGTCAATCATAGATATATATTATCTTTACAATTTTCATTTTCTTTTACTCTATATCCCTAATCCCCTTTAACACATCTCTCTTTGGGCTTTTTACTTTTCATATGAAATCATTTTAATTTCATTAGGTTTTAATGTCCCAAAAGTCCAACTCCCATTGCAATGATTTTGAGATGAAATAAGCATATCCTACTTTCTCCTATATACAATTATTCTCTCTCTCTCCCTCTCATGGGCAATGTTGGGTTTTTTCAAAGGAAAAAAATCTATCTCTCTCTCTTCAATTAAATATTTAATAGGAAAAAATATATATATATATATATATATATATTATGAAGAAAAATTTAAAAGACAATGTAATAGTGAAAGCAATGAAGCTAACCCCACCAAGAGGGAGGATTGCAGGCCTCCTCTTCTTTCCTTTTCTCAACTTTCTTTATTCCAAACCTAAATCTAAAGGCAAATGGGACTATTTAACCACACAAATTCTCCATTTTACCCTCCCCCATTTACCATACATGCCAAAAGTTGTGCTCAATTTCCACCTTTATCAAAGGGTAGGGTTGTCTTTTCACCTTAAGCCAAATTCAAAGGGTTTTTTTTTTCTCTCTC
The DNA here is from genome assembly GCA_030954485.1 of Citrullus mucosospermus. Lineage (NCBI taxonomy): Eukaryota > Viridiplantae > Streptophyta > Magnoliopsida > Cucurbitales > Cucurbitaceae > Citrullus > Citrullus mucosospermus. Next base: position 6,236,495 of record CM062063.1, on the reverse strand, counting down.
TCTCTCCTAATTGCATGCATGGCCTAAAATATGGCAAATAACATGCAAATTAGAATAGATATGAAGAAAGATTTTAAAGGATTGGATTTTGAGTTTGCTAAAGGGGACCCATTATTTTGCTATATCTTATGGTTGCCCTTAAATATCTTCAAGAATCCTATGTGTGAATTAATTTCTTTGATATTTCATTTGTAGGACTTTTTAAGGGGATATTCCCAATCTTCTTTATTTTTTTGTTTTTTTTTGTTGATAAGGTGAGATTTATGCTTCATTTATTCACCTTTTAACTGTATATATATGAAACAAAAATTAAAAAAAAAAAAAAAGATCCCAATCTACGCACGTAACTTCCCTTAAAAAAAAGAGAAAGAAAGACCCTTTCAAAAAAAAAATATTCTCCCTTATATATAAAAAATAATAATAATAAAGAAAAATAAAAAACAAAAATAAAAACTTTGTCATCTATATGTGTTTGGCTATGGTTATAGTTCAAAACATTATCCTTTGTTGGGGTGGGAAATGATTTTTGTTCATAAGAGGATTCACACGTAGATTGATTTTGTTTTTCAAAGCTGTTTTTTAAACAAATTATTATATATATATATATATATTCAGCTATTTGTAAAATTTAGTGGTGTTTTTTAAAATAACCTATTCGTCAAGAATTTAATGCTTTCGATTAGTTTATGCTTAGGTTTGGAATAAAAATCAAGATATTATTGATTTTATATTTTGTCATTTGGAAGAATGAAGAAGTATGTTCTTTATACACAAAGTCTATATCTTTAACCAACACGAGCATATTTCGATAATAATTGGGAATTACATATATTTCTTTTTTTTTGATTTGAAGGTTCAAGACTTCATACTTCACATTTGTTTATTAAAAAAATATTCTATATCTTATAAAGGTGAAAAGAGGTAAAGCTATTACATTTTAACTTTCCGACATATGTAATTTATTTTTTTATTTTTTTAGTAGCTCAAAACCATGAGGAAGATCTACTCTCAATAATCGCAAGCAATTTTTCACTTATTTCATTACCATATAAAATCATCTAAAAAAAACTTAATTACCTGCATTGCTACTATTATATATATATATATATATATATATATATATATATATATATACACACACACATATATAACCCTTCAAATAAGAGCAAGATTCAAATGTAAAACTAAAAAAATTTTATTGATCACAAGGGATAGAATTTGCATTTTTTTCGACTTACAAAACTGTCAGAAAAAAGTTAAAAAAAACATCGAAAAAGTCTTCCCTGACGCTAACTTGATCGTTTCGATAGTGTACCGTTAGCAAAAGTCCATTCCGACGTTGGCTTGACTTTCCTCGCGACAACAACTTTTTGGGGAGCTTTTGCTGATGCTAAGGTGGTGGCAATGATAGAGGGCAGTTATGCTAACGTCATAATCTGAGATATTGGCGTCTACAGAATTGCCTTCTGTCGATGCCATCTCCTTATTGTCAGTTGAAGGTCTGCAAATGAAAAAATTATTTATCATTGTCAATGGCATTTTGCTCAAAAATAATCGAAAAAAAAACCCTCATCAACACAAAATTGGTATAGCATGTTTTTTGGGACGCCAAACAATGTGGCATGAAGAATGGGTTATAAGAAAGTGAAGAGGGCCAATTATGTGGAGAGGTTTACAACTGAGTCCAACATTAACAAGACTAAATTGATCTGTAATTGAAACTTTAAAAGATTACTAATAATTTAACAGTTAAAACTTAAAAGTTAGAAATGGGTAAGAAAGGGTTTGAAGTTTGATCTTCCAAATTATTGTTAGTAAATGGTAAAAGCAATAAGAGAGGGTATAAAGAAAAATAGAAATTATTTACAAAAACCAACACTAGATTCTCTGCCACTCTCATGTAACAGTTGCCTTTTTGGAGAGAAAGAGAGAGAGAAATTGGAATGCACATGTTTTGATTTAAAGAGAACATATTATGACACTGACTTGGTAAAACCTACTTCACTCCTAATTTTTACCTTTTACAGTTACTGTTTTGCAAAATAACATTCCTATCTTAAATTTCTATTTTTTTTAATATTAAAAAAAAATTAGAACTCTTTATATATATATATATATTTGATGAATTGAATAAAGAAAGAAATAGGTGGGTGCGGGCCACGCCTTATTCACGGGTTCTCCTATTACCAGATTCTGCCATCTATGTTTCTCTTTTTTTTTTTTTTTTTTTTTTTTTTTTTTTTTTTTTTTTTTTTTTCTTCTTCTTCTTCTTCTTCTTCTCTTCTCTTTTAAATCCATATATTTAACTCTATTTTCCATTTTTGCACTCTTTTTTCCCCCCTAAATAATTATCTTTTTATGTTCAGTCCTCTAAATTTATGTAATTTGTGTTCAGTACACCCTCATAATAAAATCAATTGACCCCAATTTCAATGCTCAAACATGAAATTTGCTAGCTATATATATATATATATATATTTTTTTTTTTTTCTTAAACCTCAAGAGACTCAAACCCTCCTTTGAACTAAAAAAATGTTATATATGTATAATTTTCAATACTAAAAAGTAAAAGAATGAAAAAATTGGAGAACAAAAACTCTTAATTTTTTTTAAAGATTAAAATATTATCTTAGTTGGTGTATTAGGAAGTTTATTTAATTTTAGTCTTTATATTTAGATTAAGTATAAAAAAATTATTTTTTTAAATTTTTTTTTATCTAAATTAGTTGAATAAATAATAACAATAATTTTTATGAAAGAAAATATTGGAGACAAAATTAAAAATTAAAAATTTAAGAAATTTATTGAAAACTTCTTAAAGTTTAAAAATTTATTTAACACGAAAATTCAAACCCTAAACTTATAGTTTAACTTTATTATCATTTTTTTCTTAATGAATTATGAAAGTTATTATAAATATAGATATCTATTTTATGATATATTCTGACGGAAAATTTAGCATTTCTTTAGAAATTAATTAATTGTAATTCTCATATGTTTTTAATTTATGTGATAATCATTTAGTTATGTAAATCAACAGTGAATTTAAATATGTTTCTCTATAATCACAGCAATCATTGATTAACCTAGATATTGATTGATTATAATTGTACTACTAGTTGATTTTTATATATATTATTTTTCTAATCATATCTATAATTATTCTCTCAACTATTATTTTAAAATTATTTTAGCTTAATTATGATACACTACCAGCTGGTACACCTATTAGCTATGTGTTTATTTGGTGATGATTCAATTTTCAAATAAATAATACTTTGTTTTGGCAACAATTTCTTTGTCTCATAATCATTTCTTTTAAAAAGGTTACTAAATAGTAATCCTAACATAACATTTTAAAATTTGTTTTGAAAATCTATTTTTGTTCTTTTGTTATTTAAAAAATGAAAGTTGTTCTAATTCCCCCTCATGGATTTGCTTCATGTTGGTACCGAACAACTTTTATGTTCCACATAAACTCATTAGCTTTGTCTTATAAAATATTAAATTTATGGCCATACTATTCCCACATAAAAGATAAAAAATAAAAAAAAAATGAAAAAAAGGGAAGAAATCTTCTTTTCATTTGTTATTTTGACATGTTTATATATATGAATTTTTTAGCTTTCCTATTATAACCATCTGTTTTTTAGTTTTTATTTTTAGAAAATCATTTTGTTTTTCTGACAATTTTTTTATAATAATTTTTTTCTAATTAAATATTTGAATTTTGAGTTAAATTTCAATAACAAAAATAAATATTTTAAAAATTCCGACTTTTTTAGTTTTCAAAACTTGACTTGGCATTTTTTAAAACACTACTACAAATTAAAGTAAATAACAAAATAAAAAGTCATGGGTGAAGGTAATGTTTATAAGTGTAATTTTCAAAACCAAAAACCAAAAAACAAAATAGTTATTAGATGAACCCGACTATAAAATGCATTTTCTTAATTGGGTTTTTTTTTTTTTTTTTTTTTATATTTATTTATTTACAATTATGAGGTGGGAATCAAATTTTAGACCTCGAAATTGACCGCGCATGTTTATGTGAGTTGAAATAAATTGAAACCTAATCATTAATGTTAGGTCATAGTTATTTTCCTTCCTTAACTCCCCTCAATTTACACAACTCATTCTATTGATTGGACTTCTCCATTTGTAAATATTTTCTATTGAAATTCTCTAATTCACATATATTTTATCTCATAATCTCATAGTCAATCGTCATACGTACTTTCTTTAACTAACATTCATATTACCAAAATGAACTCAACTTAACTATAATTGACAAACACTCATTCTCTTAAGGTTAAAATTTTGATCTTCCATACGCCACACAATTGTTGTACTAAAAAAATCACATTAGTGCATAATTTCTTGGGCAAAATCTATATTTTATTCTCTAAAGTTTAAAGTTAAAGTCTATTTGTCCCCTCAAGTTGAAAATAAACACTTTAGTCTCTATTCAAGTACTTCGCCATCGTCGTCATCTATTTTCCTTGTTGTTATGTTGTGCGCTCCCAATGAAAATCTATCTTAATTTAGCCTCCTTTTGTTCTAAATGACAGGCTATTGGAGGCACTGATATGATGACGGCGGCGATGTAGAAGCAAGGAAAAGAAGCATAGAGAAGAAAATTAATTAAAAATGTACCTAGCAAGGTAAAAATATACTATTAGATTTCTTGATTTTACCTAGCACGGTACAATTAACAACAAATCATTTCTTACAATCAACTAATGATGAAAGGAATCTAGTAATATTTAGGATCATTTCTTAAACTTCAAGAACTAAAATCTTCGTAATTTTGAAACTTATCAAGAAATAATTAAATAGACACTAACTCGTCACCAATATATATATATATATATATATATATATATATATATATATTTTGCCCTAATTTCTCTTATAGAGCTTTCTCTACCATTTCCTTGTACTAACTTCCCTCTTTACATAACTTCTCACACTATGCTTTCTTTCCATACATTCCACTTTTTGATGTTTCTACTGCACATACACTTGGAACTCTCACTTGTTTGTTTATTTTATTGTCGGTTTATATAACAACACACACCTACATTATAATTAATAACATGGAGATATAATGACGCATTGAAAGATATTACACATGATCACTTGCACAAAAAGTCAGACTAAGATTAAAGGAAAAACATTGCCAAAAATCTTTGAGCATTCAAAGTTGGTAAATGTCCATAACAAGAAAACATGTGTACTGTCATATTTTTCTGTCATTGAAGGGTCGTATTACAACAAACAACACAGAGAGTGAGTTTGAAATAAATTTAAGATAAAGGGACAAAAAGCAAAAGGAAATATAAAATATTTGGGGCAAAATTAGGAATGAAGTTAAAATTGAAGGACCAAAATGATAATTTAACAAAAATAGAGAGAATATAGATAAGGGGTTGGTGGTTGAAGTTCAGATTTGGGCCAACCATGACTCTGTTAATTCATGGGATGTTTCTAGTCAATGTCCCTGTGGTCCCTTTACCTATATTACCTATTTTTATCCTCTTTTGTCACACATTTTTCTTCTTAACCAAAAATGTTCTACATCAATTTCTTCTTGGTAAAAATTAACTTAAAAATATACGTCTTGGTTTTTGAAAGTTAACTTATAAAAATTAACTAATTTACTTCTAACATTTTATGTTTTTTTATCCACTCTCTAGTTTCTACTCATGTTTTTAAAAACTAAGTCATATTTTGAAAATTATTAAAAAAAAAAAAAATTGATCTTAAAGACTTGTTTTTGTTTTTAGAAGAAGTATTTTATTTTAGATATGTGAAAATTATAATAAAGAAATTGAGAGAGAATAGACAAAATATATCAAATACACAAAATTGAAAATGAAATTGTTATCAAAGATTTTTTTTTTTCTCCTTCCACCATCAAAACCATTCATGTTAAAATTAGCTATGCATTATTGGTGGGGACAATATTGTTGTAGATGATTTGTTATTGATGGGTTAAAGTTATAAGTTTGGTTCCTAAATATTTAGAGCTGTGCTTAATAAGTTCTTGATATTATGTTTTGAATAGAATTTTGGACTTTTAATTTTGTTTAAATGGTTCTTGTTATTAATTTTTTAATTAGCCAACATGAACATAATTCTACTGACATAAAATATTGACTCTCAATCAAGAGGTTTAAAGTTATTGAATCTCCCATGTTGCATATTGTTGAACGAATCAAAAGGAGAAAAAAAAAACTTTTCAACTAACTTGCATCACAATGTCTAAGGACTTGTTTGGATTAACTTAAAAAATAAATGGTATTAAAAAAAACAAGAACTATTTAAAATAAAGTCACTAATGACTTTTAGAATCCATTTTGAATGGTTATTAAACACTTGTATTTCTTTCCTAATAACTTACTTTTTAAATTAAACAGAAAAGGTATTTCCGAACACACCATAAAACTTGTCTATCAATAAAATTAACTCACCATGTAGACATTAAAATGACGAAGCTAGTGGAGAAGCTCGTTGACATGCAATTAATCGATAAAGTTCAAAGACATATTAGGTACAGAGAAGCCAAACACGACAACAAAAGCTTAGGGAACCGTTAGAACTCTTTTTGTATGTTGTGATGACTTATTAGGCACAATTTTAAAATTTGAGGGAAGGTAGAATTCTTGTTTGAACTTTAGGATTAAATTAGAAGCTTGGTAATTTTTAGAATATAACATTGTATTTTTAACATGAAAAAAAATTATTTAAAATTAATAGATCATGTCCAGATATAGCATAACCTAAAAATATTTGTAACTTTTATTTAAAGTCTCCGCTACATATAATGGCAATTGAATGTTTATTTTTTCTTTCTTCTAAAAATATCATATTGCTTCCTAATAATTTTAATGTTTTATTATTTACTTTTATAGTTTTTAATACTTAAAAAATTTCAACCGCATTCAAAAAGAATATTTTTAATAATATATATTAAAAAAATTATACAGAACTTTAGAAGTAACATTACAAACCCAATAAATTGTAAATACATAAATAGAACTTTTAGAATCCAAGGAAAAAAAAAAAAAAAAAGATTTTGACATTATCACCACAAACTGTCAAGAGTATGGAGATTTAGTGTCTATAAATATTTATAGAAGAAAAGGTAATAGAGGACAAAAATTAAAGATATTTTTTAAAAATAGAAAAATGTTTTTAAATAATTATAAATATTGTAAAATTTTATTTTCTATATGTAATAGACTGTGATAGATTCAAAGAAACACCATAAATCATCACTTTACCAGATAGACAAGGATAAATGTCTATCTGAATTTATCTCGATCTATCACATAATTAAAAAATTAAAAAAAAAACATAATTCGTGATATTTTTCGTTTATTTTAAAATAAAATTGAAATAAAGGAGCAAATAATAAAATATATATTACTATGGGGCATTTTTTTTCAATTTTCTCGTTACATGAGAAAAATACCTTAGCCATGAATACATAAACTGAAAAAAAAAAAAAAAAGAAAGGAAGAAAGGAAGAAAGGAAGAAAAAAAAAAAAAAAAGATTTGATTGGAGAACTGAAAAAGAAAAATGTTTTGACTGGAAAAGGGTGTCAAAGTTTATAAGCCCACATAAAAAGCCCAAAAAGGCCCAAACACCGATGATGAGTACAAAGGGGACCTCCTTCACTCGAAATTATGAAAAATGTAACAAATGATATATAATGGGTTAAAATATTATTATTATTATTTTTTTAAATACTATTTTGGTCTCTGTATTTTCAAAATGTATATTTTAGTCTCTATATTTTGAACTTGATTCATTTTGGTCATTGAATTTAAAAAAAGTGGCTATTTAATCCCTTAAAAATGAAAGGACCAAAATAATTAATTTTTAAAAGTATAAAGGCTAAATTGAACCAACAATTTTTTTTTTCTCAAGTTTCTAAAAAACAAAGTTTTTTTTTTTTTTTTTTTTTAAAGGTTGGAACATGCAAAATCTTTTGAAAGATTGTTGAATATTTGAAACCGAAGTGCTAAATAAACTTAAAGCAATGGGGCACATTTTCTATATGAAACAACGCTTATAACATGTCTCAATCCAAAAGATACAAGTTTTTTAAACTCTTATTTTGTTGTTGTTCTGATTACTAATGTGTTGGTATTGATTATTTTAGAAATTTGGTGACATATTAGAAGAATGAAACTATAGTTGGGAATGCATCATCCCAAAAGATTAGTGACATATTAGAAGAATGAGACTACAATGTAAGGCTCTCTTATCAATTTATATGTTCATTATCCTCCATATAAATGTATTTTGTTGAGATGTGCAAGGGTAAGTCTATCTAACTTTGGATGTCCTTGGCCTTTAAAAAGAAACAAAATGTTTGAATTAGTACCTCCATCATTGCTTTAGAGATGTAAAATAGAAGTATTTAGTTTGTTTTCCCACAAGAATTTTTGAAGTTTAAGAAGACCTCCAAACACTTCAAATTTAGCTAGGAGAAAGTAAACATCCAACCTTATTGTATAAAAAAGACACAGTTACCCTCACTTCTTAAACCAAACACCATAATATTACAACATTTGAGTTATGCAGCTCTTTTATGTGGATCAGATATCTAAATTTTATTTTATCAGGAAATAATTTAGCAATTATCAACCATATGTAACCATCCCAAAATATTAACTTTCGAAGGATAACTACTGAACAAAATCTATCTTGGCACTTTTCATAGGTTGAGTTATCCTTCGAAAAAAGATATGTCGCACATTCCTTCATTATTTTTTATGTGTGATAAAACAAAATATATACATATATATATGAGAACATCATAAAATAATTAAAACAAAGCAAGACACAATAAAAATTGAAGGTAAAATTTAGTGAATTTAATTCATTTCAAATATTATTTTCATAAACGCTCTCAAACATACCATAAATAATGAAAAGAATAACACTTTAGACACCAATTTTATTATGGTTGTAGAATGTAAACTCTTTAAGAAACATGTTGGAACAATAGTAGATTGCATAAAACAAATAATTTTAGGGCACCATTGTATTTTATGAACACACACATAATTTCAAATTGACCCAAGAGATATGGTACACCCTGTCCCCAAACATTTCCACTGTTTTATTATTTTGGCAATATATGAGACAGCCAAAAGCTTTAAAATTCTGTTGCCTAAACAGAGGTGAATATGTATATATACCATAAATCATCATTACTCCTAAATTCAACCAATAAAACAAAACTCATCATCATACTTTCAGTCATGTCCCATATTATACTACTAAAGTTTATAACATTATGTTTCTATTTTATTTGAGTTTCTTTTAAAAATAAAAATTAAAAATGGTTTGAATATGGTGATGGTCAATATTGTCCAAAAAGAAAAAAATCATTTTAGGAGACTGTTACAATGGAGTTGGATAATTTTATATTGTTGGATATATATATATATATATATATATATATATATATATATAAATAATAATTGAATTTGGATCAAATAGTATGCAACTGTGTTTTTAACTTTGGGAAGTTTTAATTATGTGCTATCCATAAAAATAAAAAATATATATATAAAAAAAAAGGTTTACAAAAAGTTGAAATAGATAGGAATGATGTAGTAAAGGGCAAATATTAAACCTAATTTTAAATAAATATGAAGAGTCTATTGACCTACCTTAACCCTCGGTTGCCAATAAATTAATAAAACAAAACATGATTTTCTTGGTGAATAAATGTGGGAGTACTCTTATATTGAGGATTTAGGAATAACTATAATAATAACTATATTAACATATAAAAACATTATTGATTTCTGGTATTATAACACATAAACTGGTTATTCTATGTCTTGTAGTAAATAACTTAAAATCAATTTACAATTATTTAAGGAGAATGGTAAGTGATTCTTTTTACTTACCTTTGTTGTTGTAGTTTACCACAAATCAATAGAATGTCATTATTAGCCTAAAAATAGGGTTATCATTACATTTTTCTTTTTATTCATTATCACTCACTTTCAACAAGCGCAAAACAACAAAATATATCTAAACATTTATCCTTTTCATTTTAATTTAATCTTATACTCACCTTCATTTTCTTGTTTTTTAAATGTTCCTCTCCTTTTAATTGAACCTGAATGTAAGAGATTTGAATCTCAAATATTTTATTTATATTCGATGTGTAAATTTTTCAACTCTCTATATTTAGAAATTTAAAAGAAAAAAAAAACAATAAAAAGGAGAAGATTTTGCCGTGTGTCCTCCAATGAAAATCATTGTTTTTTACTTTTACCACATCTATGAACTTGAAATTTCACCATGGTCAGATGTAAGTAACTCAAACTCTGCCAACTAATAAGCCAGCAGTGGATCCACCAAACCCTAGAAATAAAGTTGCTGACATGATTGGTCTAATTGGATAAAATCCTAAATAATTGAGTGTGATTTTTAAAATTAATTTTAATTAATAACCTTCAAAATTATTCTTAAATGCATTTTTAATAATTCTAAACTTTTTGGGATGGTATAAAAATTTTAGTTAAAAGTGTAAAATCAAACATTTAATTGATTTTGAAAGAATAAAGATATATTTTAAAATAATTATAATGAAAGAAGACAACACATTGTTAAATTATATTTATGAAAAAAAAGAATACCAAAGCAATTTTAGAGGTTGTTTGGTTAATTAATTAATTATTCATTATTAGGTTAAAAGTCTCTCTAGATTGTTATTATTAATTATTTAACTTTTGATGGATAATCATTTGATTTTTTTGTTTTTCAAAATTAAGTTTATTTTCTCTTAATTTTTTACCATCGTTCATAGAAATGAGTGTTTATAGATTTAATTTACATAAAGTAAAAATTAAAAATCAAATAATTATCAAACTTATTTATTTATTTTTTTAACTACACATGTGGGAGTGGATATATCTCGATCTAATTGTAACTAGATTTCCCAACCCAAAGACTCATACTTGGTTGGGCATCATAACATAAGAAAAATAAATCCATAATTCAAAATAATATAAATCACAATACAACTTGAATTATGATTTATATTGGTTTTATAGAATTAAATTCTCATTCTCAACTTTTCTTGAAACTTCTTCGTCATGATTATAGTCCATGCCTCCTTTCATGGAGAACTTTAAGGTGGGGCTCTATTTCATTATCTTTATCTTCAAACTTCATTAGTTTAGTATTTGTGTTGTGTCGGGATGTCACTTCTAATTTATATGAAATATTTGGGGCATTAATTTATTTCTATAATCTATAAATTATAATAATTTGTGTTTGAGAAGTAGACTAATTAGTATGGATAAAAAATAGTAAAAACTGTAATAAAGAAATATTTAAAATAATAATAATTAAGTAACTATCAAAATTAATATCCAAAACATAGAGTGAGTTCTAATAAGTTTGTTTCACCCACCTGAAAATGGGGGTCAAAACATCACTTATGTTTCTACTTATATACAAAGACAAATAAAATTTTAAACAGGTTTTAAAATCGATTATATTAGATAATGTAAGATTTATTTGATAGGCAATTTAAAAACATAAATTTTACAACAAGGTCTTCAATCTAAACAAAATTGCTTTTCATATTTTAAGATGTGTTTTGTAGTACATTTATTTTTATAACATTGTTCATATGAAATTTCCAGAAAAACGTGTTCCGTAGAATTAAACTTATTTTTATGTTGATTCTCTCTATTTGAATGTGTACACTTCTAAGTGGGGCATGCGAATTTATTTAAAGTTGAAATCTTAGAAGAATGTTTATACTTCTAAAAAAAACTTTGACGTGATACTAGAAAAAATTTTTAGACTAGATAAGTTTCCATTAATGATTAAAGAAACCCAGTTCCTTACTAGATTAATATTACGTATGTTACTTTTATGTTATTAAGAAAGTCATTTAGTTCAAATAATATCATAATTCATAACATTTTTTCTATATGATATCGATTGATCATGAGCTTGACCCTTGAACTCAGTCAATTAGATATTGAGTTTGGTTGGCCTTTGTGACAACTTAAACCTACTTTTTTTTTTTTCCTCAATTAAATCTAGACCCGAATATCAATATCAAATTGGACAACATTAGCTTATTCAATCTCGATTGTAGGTAACCTCCCTTCACTCCACCCGCAATTTGTTTTTCGTATTGATGAATTAAAAGAGATCTTGAAAATTCATGACAAAAACACACATTTAAAATATACCAACTATTACTAATTTTAATTTCAAGCACATATCAACTTTTAATTAATGTTAAATTTGATAATTTGTAATTTCGTGACTAACACCATAACAAGTCCAAATTTTCAGATTCAACAAACACCGTTAGTTAATTATAGACACATTTGGTATTAAAAATTTTGTACAATCATCTGTTTACAATATCATATGATTTAAAATATATGATATTAGACACATCTTAATTTAACATAAATATACAACATGCAAATTTCGATAATATGAATATGCAGTTTCTATTTTCGATTTTAAATTTTAAATACAACAAAGTTGAATGTTATATTTCAAAATTTACACTATTTAAATACAAACGAATTCAAAGACATAAAACGAAACCATCGATTTGATCATAGAGATTCCAATAGTTTTCACATTATCGTCATATGATGTGAAATCATTGGCTAAACACTGACCAATGCAACACCAATAAAACAAAATAGAAGACGGAATGAGAAGAAATGCATAAAGTAATCTTGTGTGTTTCATTTTGTCACACCACAATTCTTTCGAGCTTTATTTCGTCATGTCGAGCCAAATTAGTTTAACAGTTATGAGTTAACCATGCGACTTTACAGACCATATATCATCACAGATCTATATTCCAAGATTTCTCTACGGATCCAAGAAAAACAAACTCAATCTGTGGCAATACAAAATACCAAGGCAAAGCATTTGTCTTGATGATTCCTTGTAGTAAGAGATGCAGATGTGGCTTTGAAAAAGCTCGTAGCAGATGAGCAGGGTGCTGATTGAACATATAAAATATTTAAATGATTGTTTCATAGTTTCCATCAAACTTTTCTTTGTGTTTTTAAGAGTAAAGGGATAAAAGAGAGAGTTTTGCTAACCACGAAACAGGCTTGTGATTGGTTCTTCAAGGATTCAGCAACAGATCTTTTCCAATTTGATAGAGAGCTTTGGAGTGAGTGATCTACATTTGTTTGTACCGAAATGAAATATTACAAAAACAAGAACTTGGAAAAGGGTAATTTAAAGAGATATACACAGAAAACAGAGAAACCAAAACCTTGAGGCCTCACTAACAGGATAAACACAGAACGGAGTCCAACCAGATTAGATATTCCTGCAAACCTAACAAAAGCCACAGTAGAGAGAATATGAGGAAGTGGTCGCTGAAGGGGAAAAGGGAAATTCATCAACATCTTATTTTGGGTTAGAAAGAAAGATGAAGCCAAAACAGAGAAAAAAAGAGGAAGTTTTGTGTCCCTGAGATAGCACTGATCTTTCTTTTCATCTTCTTGTCCTGCCAAATAGTAAACCAAAAGAAAGGTTATAAGTGGGGTTTTGGTTTAGCTTAGATCAAAACCCCCCAAAGGCCCAAATGGAGTATCTAGTTCTTTTTAACTGAAAAGTTCAAAAAAGGGACACAGCATTCTGACTCTTCCCATCAAGCTCATTGTGGCTTTCTATGGTGGGCTTGAGCCCAAATAGCCCAACCTATCAGCCAAGACATTCACATTTTCATCTCCGCTTCTAGCTACCTCCAACCTTTCACTAAACAATTCTTCCCAAAATCCTTCATCAAGTACTTTATCTTCATCTTCCGATGGAAGTAAATTATCATCTTCTTCTTCTTCTTCTTCTTCTTCTTCCTCATCTTCATGTCTTGTCTTGCCAAGCCCTTGCATCTCCAAGGCAAGTGCTTCTAGCTCTGTTATTCCAAACCCATATTCATCATTTTCTAGAGGTTCAATCTTTATTGAATTGGAGCCTTCACCTAAGAATCTCCCATTACCACCACTGCTATGTTGACCAGCTTGTTCAATGGGTCTTCTCCTTTTCTTAGTTATGGCTTCTTCAAGCTCTTTCCTCTTCTCCTTTTGCTGGATTAACTGCTGAATAAATGATGGGTTTTTCATAGCTCTTGCTAAGAAATTCATCATTTGTTTTTGCTTAATTTCAGTTCCTCTCAGCCTTTGCTCCATTGCTTGAAGATAAGCTCTTGTGTTTTGTTGCTCTTGCCTTAGCTTCACTAACTCCATCATCAGCACTTGTTTGTCACGTTTTAAACGATCCATTTCAGCATCTACTCCGAATTGACCAACTTCTACACAAGCTCCATTAGCCGCTTGTGATTGAAAAGTTTGGTTGTGGTGATGATGATGAAATGTTGTCGCTCTCCTTCTCTTTATGTTCTTAAGAAGGTGCTTTTGGCCCCTGATAAACCCCTCATTTGCAAATTCCCATCTATCTGGATCTATCTTTCTAAAACCCTGCAAAAATTTACAACATAAAACCCTTTAATAACAAGAACCCATCTCTTGATTTTCCTTCATTATGGACAAATTTCCAAATTGTTCCATTAAAAAAAGGAAACCCATTACACAGAATCAGATGAAGATCAAACCAATTGAAATTCCCAATTCAGAAAGGTTCTGGAGATATCCCATCAAGGAGAAAGTAAGGTAAAGTGACAGCGCTTTGACTTTTCCAATAGAAGATTCCAGAATATTGCAATATAAAAGTATTCAGTGCCTAATTGAGAAATTACATCCCTACCCATAAAATCCAAAAAAAAAAATGACAATAAGGGCATTACAGACTAAGAAATTTTCTCTAAGGTCCAAAACTCCAAGCATCTCCAGAAGAAGGGGAAAAAAAACAAGAAATTCAAAAGAGGAGGAGGATTAAGAAATTCACTTACGTAAGTATTAAGTTGACGAACGAAGCTGGAAAAGTTATTGTGCTTAAAAAATCTTGGAAGCAATTGAGTGGAAAAGCAATGAGGATCCCATACGATGAAACTAGTTCCAGCAAAGCTCCAAGAAATTACATGATCGGTATTAAAATCATCAACGATTTCAAACGTTTTAGTCAAAAACGGCGGTGGACCGGCGTCGTGAAGACCCTCCATCGGCAGGGGAGGAGCCATAATCGCCGATCGCTCTCCGTCGACATCCGGCGAACAGGATCCCGGAAACTCTTCCTTAACTGGAAACAGAGGATTCATCTCTGCAAGAATCGCGTAGAAATCAAATTCCCCCCTAAAAAATTTCATTCACCTTCGAATCATCTTACACAATCAATCAATCAATCAAAAAGAAGAAGAACAGAAGAGAAAAAGGAAAAAAAGAGAAGGGGTGGGAGGGGGGATAGGGAAATTCCATTGGGAAAGCATTAAAATTGGAACCCAATTGCATAAATACCAAAATGGAAGGAGATAATTGGAAAGTTCTAGACCTTGGAGCAGAGAAGTTTCTTGGGCAAGTCGGAAGAGAGAGAAAGCAGAGAGAGAGTGAGAGAGAGGAATGAAAGTTCTGGAAGGTTCAAGAAAAAATGGAAGATGAGAAAAGAAGAAGATATGGAAAGGGAAGGTGGAGAGTGAGAGTGGGAGTGGTGTTGGAGGCTCGCAGTCTTATAAATTGGTGACCACGAATGACCTTAAGAGACGGCAGGGGTCCCTTTATATATATTTTAAATAATAATATAATAATACAAATTTTCATTGGTTGGAGACTATAATTTTTTATTTATTACATATTTAGTTTTAAAAGAGACAAAAATAAATTTATTTTAGGTTTAAATACTTATTTTCTCTTTCTACTTTTACCTCTCTATTTCTAAAATTTTCATTTTAGTTATTGTATTTTCAATTATATTTTATATTTAATCCTTGAACTTATAAAAAAAAAAATCATTTTGATCCTTTAAAATAGCCTATTTTTAGATGTATAGCTACCAAAATGAACCAATTTTAAAAATACAAAATCAAAGCATGGGATCAAAATGAACCAAACTTTCAAATTAAACATTTTGAAAATATAAAGACTAAAATGAACCAAAACCGAAGCTAACATTTAAACTTTTACTTTGTATATATTTTAGAAAAGTAAATTTACACCACTTATCGTTGTGTGAAATCTCAAAACTAGACTACTTTCTATATAATTTCATTTTAAATTTGGTGCTCTTCATGGAACTTCATGATTTTGAAAAATTTCAAGCATATAGACTATGTTGTTTGTTATTACAAATATATAAGAGAATAGTTTAAAATATAGGATTATTTTTAAATCATTTTTGCAAATCTCTCATCACAACATTTAAAATAATTCCTTGAATCTAAATGCAATGATTTTGTTCCTTTTCATTGTAGAGCAGAGAATCAACTCCAAACTTTTTGACTAACTATGTATTTTCATTTCATAATGTATTGGTGGAAGGATATTAAGTTTTTTTTTATTTTTTTTTATTTTTTTTATACTTAATTAAAAGTCACAGAAATCGATACACGGATAGGGGGGAAAATATCAAATCGTCGTGGCTAGTTCTCATAAAAAGTAACGAAAATTGTAAAAATTAGAGAAGGCTTACGTGGCATCGATTTAGAAGAACTCTAGAAATGCTAAAGTAATAGCAACAGATACCACGTGGAGGTCTCACAGCACGCCACGCAATATTTAACTATCACTCGGCCCCCTGACTCCAATTTCATCATTTCGAATAGCAAGGCAACAGTTGTGCAAGTTGTAAATATTTTAATTCGAAATATCATTTCAATGTTGACGCACTCAAAATTAAATAATACTTATAATATTTTTTTTTTATTATTATTATTATTATTATTATTATTATTATTATTTAAATGCTTCTGCACACATGTTCTTAGTTCTTTCTAGACTCTTCCTTTGGATAATGTCATAATATGATTAAAAGAAAAAAGAAAAAAAAAAGATGGTATATTTTATTGAGCAATTTTCTTAAAAGTTATTGATAATATGGAAATAAATTGAAAAGAAAAATTTAGGAAGAAATTATAAAGGATGGATAATTTTCATTAATACAATATTAACATCTCACATTTAGAGAAAAAAAAAAGCAAATTAATTGATCGGATTGATCATGAATTTAGATAATATTTCCCAAAGAAGCAGACAACATGTGAAAAAACAAATAGGCATTATTATGTTTATGACATTAGTTTATGTTTTAATTTATTTTTTTAAATAAACAATAACTAATTAAGGATCTATTTGTTTCTTACTTCTTATTTCACATTTCATGTGTCTAAGTAATATTTCTTTGTTTCTTATTCTCTCACAACTTAAAATTTAAAAAAACTAAAGATTTAATTGGAAATTAATTTTATAAAATCGGATATTGTAAATTATAATGTTATATTTATTTTTAAATTCTGAACTTTATAATAAAAACACATATTGTCTTAAGATTCAGAAATGACAAGGAAACAAAAGATATAAACAAAATATTGGAGGTCAAAGAAATGAGTTGACTTGGGAGGAAAGTTCTGGAAGGTCTAAGAAAAATAGAAATGGAAGCAAAGTGAGGGGGGAGGTTGGAGAAATTGAGGTGGGGATTGGCTCGTAGTCTTATGAAATATTGACCACAAATTGCCCGAAGAGAGGGGAGGGTGTCCCAATCTTAATTAATAAAATTCTATTGGTCAGATTGATTTTTTTTTTTTTTTTTTTTTTTTTGCCTTTCCTTTTTTAGAATGGAATACTTTTTAATACTGCTGACTTTTTATTTTTCGAAAGAAAAATTATATACTTAGGGCAGACTACAAATTAGTCCCTAAGCTTTTATTCCAAATGCAAGGATGATTCATGCATTCTACAAAATTTAAGATTTAATTATAATACAACAAAAATGATAAAAAAAAATAGTTGGTTGCAATAATTTCGTAAGCTTGGAGTGATTGTTGTCAATTATATTTTAAGAATAATTATGGTCAAATATGCATTTTAAAAAATTGAGATGTAGCTTGGTAAATTTCAACTTAGAAATGATAAAATAGAATAGGATACAATATGAAATTTGAAATATTTGAAAAGCCATTGGATTTTTTAAGAAGTAAATCCAAAAGGTTACTATATCTACATTTTAGGACATGTCTGAAATAACTTTTGAAAACAATTAGTGTTCTTATTTTAAATAATTCTTATCAAATGAATTTTTGAAAAACATTTACTTTTTTATGTTAATTCAAATGGAATCTTACAAATCAATGCAATTAAAAATTGATTTTCTTTGGATGGATTCATAATTGATTTAACCAAATAGTTTAATGGTGCATTTGAAATATCCTTTTAAATGATTAATTTAAAAAATAAGTTATTTTGAAAAAATAAAAATTCAAGTGTTTGACAACCATTAATAATGAATTTGAAAAAACGAGTTTATAAAATAAGTTGGTTTAAGATATGAAACCACCTTTTAAAAAATGAATTTTGAGTGTTTAATAATAGTTAATATCACTCTAATTTGTATGAGAAACTCCAACCATTATCGACAACAAACTCTGACGACTGTTGTTAGCGAACTCCGGCCACTACATTTGGCTTCCATCGCTGACCACTATTTTCGCGACCGTCGTTGGCCAATTCTCCGACGACTATCATCACCCAACCTCCCCCCACCACCTATGGTGTCGTTGTTGGCAACCTCCGACCACTACTTCCAATGACTGCATCAACCAATTCTTCACCCACCACCTTCGTGTGACCACCTTTGACCACTATTTTCGACGACCACCGTTGGCAAATTCTTTTATCGTAATTTGACATTAATAAAAATACTTTTAGCATATAACAAACCAAATAAATTTGTATATAAAAACACTATTAAAAAAGAGTTGTCAAACACATGTATGTTTTATCCAAAGAATTATTATCAAAAGTGTTTAAATGAAAATGAATTTTTAAAAATCATTTTTTCTAAGTTATTCTAAATAGGCCGTAAATTCCTATATAATTCATTTTAATGCCTCTAAAATAAACTTCAAACTAGCCTAATGATATTTTTGAAAGTTATTTTAAAATGATTAAAATTATTTAATTATATTAAAAATTGCGTCTGCAAGTGTAAATTAAAATATAAAATTAATTTAAAAAGATTCAAACGTATTTTAGTGTGGTTTCTAAACCTAGGAGAAATAATTTTAACAACTTCAAAACTAGAAACGATACATCATGGATGCATGATTTTTGCACCATTTTACCTAAAAATTTAAAATAAAATCAAAATGTAAAATTATACGATAATATAATATTAGACAATAGTCAACTATTTCTTTAATTTAATAAAAAATAATAGTAACTATGTGGATGATATTTCGTTGGAGGTTTTTTCTTTTTTGTTTTCACTGACTTCTATTTTTAACTCTTTAAGTTATTTTATTTAACTTTATGCACATAATTATTAAATATCAAACTTTGGAGGATTCTTTAAAAAAAAAAAAAAACAATATAAAAAAATTGATTTACCATCGTGGCTAGTCCTCGTAAAAACCAGCGAAAGTTGCAAAAATAAAAAGTTGGCTTACGTTTCTTCACACGTGGGAGCTTCTGGATCCGCCACGTAATATTTGTACTCTTATCTCTCACCTCAATTTCGGCATTTAAATTAGCAATCCACTTGTGCAAGTTGTGAATATTTTACTCCCAAATATTATTTAAATAAAAACTAAAATTATAAATATTTATTTTAAATTTTCTCTCTCTCTAAGCACATGTTCTTAGTTCTTTCTAGATCCTTCTCAGATAATATTGCACAATTTTAATCAACCTCAGTATCTAAATCTTCCATCTTCATCTTTAACTTAAAAAACATTCTTACCAAACACTCATATGTACCTTTTTTTTTTTTTTTTTTTTTTTAGATTACACTTATATGGACTCGTTGGAAGCTAAAGCAATGTTAGACGAATTATGTGCAATTGAGTAGGGGTGGTTTAGTAATAACTCTCCCACTAAAATTGAGTTTGATGTATTGGAAGTTGTTAAACACCTCAATAGAGCGGTTGTTTCTCTAGGTGAGATTGAGATCCTAATTAAAGACATTCTTAACATTCCCTTTATTCAAAATGTTGTTAATACTATTTTTATTCTGTCACATCCCTTGAGAAGTGAACAAAGTTGCTTATTCCATTGTAACTTTGGTATTTTATTCAAGATGTTCTTTGATCTAGAAAGATGTTTTTTTAAATGTTATTGTTTCCCTTCTGGATTGATTTGAAGTTTGGAGAGTTTGGCTGTGGTGTTGCTTGTATTTTAGCCTTTTGCCTAAAAGAAAAAAGAAAAATGAAATATTACCAAAATTTTGGAGGTAAAGAAAATGAGTTGACTTTGGAGGAAGGAATGTTAGAAGGAAGGTGGAGAAATTGAGGTGGGGGTTGGTTCCCAGTCTTATGAAATATTGACCACAAATTGCCCGAAGAGAGGGGAGGGTGTCCCAATCTTTAATTAGTTAAATTATATTGATCCTAAAGCGCACACACTCTCTCTCTCTTCAGAATGGAAATTCTTTTTATAAAATTGCTGATTTTTACTTTTTCAAATATACATATACACACGCTTAGATCAACTTACAAATTAGTCTCTAATTTTTTGTATTAAATTTAACCGGCTTATAAACTTTCCAATTTTGAATCTTGGTCAAATTATATAAAAGTTTAATCTTCGTATTAGAGTGTGTTTGAGGCATTGACATGGGTTGAGTTGAGTTAAAAACTTAATTTATTGTTTCGTCCAATGTAGCTAAGTCAGGGTGCCACTTTGATATCTCTTGGTAGAGACAACTAACCTCCAAATCCACCATCGGTGACTATTTCCAACGGGTATGGATACACCACTATGATTGCATTTTCTAAGATTTTTCACTTCTTTCAAATCAATTGTGAGTGCAATATTCATGACTTATTATTATTATTATTTTGGTGTAATGACTACGAGGTGGGGAGATCAAACTTCTCACCTTTGCAAAGAAAAGTCATGCTAATTACCATTGAACTAAGTTCAAATATTTATTTATTTATATAAATAAATAAATAATTGAGACATAGAAAAAAATTCTATAGTTTTTTTATATAAAAAAATCATAATAATTCAAGGATGGTCTATCCATTCTACAAAAGTTAAACAAATAATAATAAAGAGAGTTAATTGCAATAATTTTGTAAGCTTAGAGTGATCGTCGATCAAATTGAAATAAAATTGAAGGCTTACTTTAAGATGGTTTAGCTAATATGTTTTTAGAATTTGCCATCAAATATGCATTTAGAAGAACCAGATGTTGCTCTTAGAAATGATAAAATATAATAAAGTAGGGTAAACTGTGAATTTTAAATGTATGAAGAGCCATTAGATTTTTGAAAAAGTCAATTCAAAATGTTACAATAGGTAGATTTTACAGATCCATGTAATTTAAAAAGTGATTTCTTTGGAGTGATTCTAAAACGGTGGTGTATATATATATTATTTTCAAAATCTCTTAGAAAAAATTTTATTAATTCAAAATTAATTTAATAGTATAAAAAATGTGTTTAAAAATGTTAGATTATATATTGAAATGATTTTGAATGATTAGATGTCTTATGGCCAAAATTAGCATTGACCCACAAGAGAGCCCAAGAGAGCTTAAAGAGAGTTCAATGGGACTCGTGAGATGAGAACTAGGAGAGAGCTCAAGAGAGTTCATGTGAAAGCCTAAGTGAGCTTAGAAGAGAGAGCTCAAGATGATCCACGGGAGAGCCTAAGTGAGTGTAGAGAGAACTCAGTTGGACCCAGGAGATAAGTAAGTGGAGCTAGAAGCTTAGAAGAGAGCTCAAGAAAATCCATGGGATAGCCTAAGTGAATTTAGAGAGAGCCCATGAGGTAAGTTAAATGGAGCTAGGAGCCTAGGAAAGAGCTTTTAAGTGGAGCTAGGAGCTTAAGAGAGAGTTTAAGAGGATCCATTAGAGAGCCTAAGTGAGCTTAAAGAGAGCTCAATGGAGCCTAAGAGAGAGTTCAAGAGAACCCATGGGAGAGCCCAAGAGAGCTTAAAGAGAGCTTGACGGAACTTGTGAGGTAAGCTTAGAAGAGCCTAAGGAAGCCTAGGCGTGAGAAGCCTAAGCTAAGAGCAACTTAAAAAAGCTCAGAGAAGCCTAGAAGAGCTCGACTGATCGATTGAAGCCAAAGTCGTCCATATTCATAGCGTAATGGATATGCCTTCAATAAGACGTTGAATATTTAAGTGGTGCATTAGTTGCGATAATAATGATGTAACAACTCAAATAATTAACTCAACAGTTTCAAGGATTAAAGAGAGGCATTATGACCCTCAACATTTGTTACATTTTACTACCCCTATAAGAATGATCGAGACCATTGGTCGAAGGTATGCTGAAAATTCGAATTATTTCTCTACTGTCTAGTTATTCAGAAACACAAGATTGATTTTATCTTGCAAACACTCGACGAATCTCTCCGTAAAAAATAAATTTATGATTGATTCATTTTTTGACATCAACAAAATGTACATTTCAAAATGATTTTAAATACGATAAAAATTATTTTAGCCATTTTAAAATCATTTCCAAATATGCTATTAATAATTTGGTTAACCAAATAGTTAAATTCCTATATAATCACTTTTAACACCTCTAAAATAAATTTCAAACTATATGATCACTTTTAATGCCTCTAAATAAACTTCAAACTAGGCTAACAACATATTTAAAAGTGATTTCAAAACGATTAAAATCATTTATTTTATTTTTGAAATAAAATTTTATTATATGAAAATTGAATACTAAATTGATTTAGGCAAATTGCAAAAATCACTCACGAAGTATTGTGATAGTTGCAATTAAAGTCTCAAACGTTCAATAAAAATTAGACTCTCAAACTTACAATAGTAAAAATTGGAGATTCAAATGAAAAAATTAAACCCTCAAACTTATAATATTGTTACAATTCTTACAGTTATGTATAAGTTTGAGGGCTCAATATTTACAATTGAAAGTTTGAGAGTATAATTACAATTACCATCACCATCACACTTTAAGAGTCATTTTGTAATTTGTCTAATTAATTCTAAAGGATTAAAAATACTTTCTTTTAGGTGGTTTTAAGTATAGCAAGAGTGATTTTAACTCAGGCATGATTTTTGCACCATTTTTCCTATAAATTTAGAAGAAAATTAAAATGTAACATTATGCTATGATATAATATTAGACAACAGTCAACAATTTTTTAATTTAATAAAAAAAAATTAACTTTGTGGATGAAATTTAATAAGAGGTCTTTTTTGTTTTTGCTGACATCTATTTTTCACTCCTTAAGGCCAAAATGTTATTTTAGTTAACTTTTTGAATTTGATTATTAAATAACAAATAAATCATTGGAGGATTCTCAAAAAAATAAAACAAATAATAATAGTAAAAAAATTGATTTATCGTCGTGGCTAGTTTTCATAAATGCCAGCGAAAGTTACAAATGTAAAAGTTGGCTTACGTGGTATTCTTCATACGTGGAAGCTTCTGGATCCGCCACGTAATATTTATACTCCATCTCTGACCACAATTTCGGCGTTTAAATTAGCAACACACTTGTGCAAGTTGTGAATATTTTTATTCGAAATAATATTTAAATCTTAACAAACTCATATTTTAAATATTATTTTTAAATTTTCTGTCTCTCTGACCACACGTTCTTAGTTCTTTCTAGATCCTTCTTTTAGATAATGTTGCAAAATTTAAATCGAAAATGAGGAGAAAAAAAGAGGACAAATTGTAAAAAAAAAAAAAAAAAAAGAGGATAAATTGAATTTTCCTGCTTTTATGGGAAAAGTTCTCATTATTAAAAATTAAAAATAATAAAATAGGAAAAGAAATTCTCTCTCCAATAAAATCAGAAATACTTTTTGGATCAATAATTTATATTTGCCATAATATCGACAAATTTTTAGAAACTATTGAAATTAACTATTAATTAAATCATAAATTTTTATTCTAATTACCAATTATGTGTTCAAGAATCTACATTTTTACAGTGTTAGAAATAAACATTCACATGCTAGAGTGGCAGGGCTTAAAAATTTCAACTTCGTTCCGATCTTTTCATTAATTAACTTGGACATTGTTAAAGTGAGCAATATGTTAAATAAAGACGTCTGTGACATTTTACCAAGATCTTGTGAGATTAGGATACTATTTACTGTTTGATCATTATTGTATATAACGATATTTTTTAGAATTTTAGGAATCACCAACCTTTGCAATCTTTAATGTGGGGTTGTATGTTTGAGCATGTAGGTAGGTTGATCAACTTGCTTGTTGAGTGTTGAGTTTTATTAATATGATGGAGGATCAAACCTTCATCTTTTAAGAGGGAAAATCATGTCAATTATCGTTGAGCTAAACTCACTTTGACAATTAATCAAAGAGCTCAATTATTATTTAAATGAAAAAAGCTAATTAAATCTGTATCATATAGTTGTAGTCACCTAATTTTGTTTGAAACCATCTTTTTATAAAATTAATTATTATATTAGTGATGTATTTACATATTTTTGCTAATGAGATTTGATTGTCATTAATCTCTATCATCCATGCTTTTTGAAATAAATTTAGCTGTCTTTTTGCAATTCCCCCTAGTTTAGTTTGATGGTTTATTTAGTTGGGAGTATAGAAGCAGAAGGGAAGCTTTCTAAATTTGGTCTTGGTTTGCCAAAATCACTGTTCCTTTTTAGTGTTAGCTAAGTTTGATATGGGTTCAAAATATAAAGCAACTAGCAAGTAAAAAATACTCCCACTTGGACCCACTTGCAAAATCATTGGCAATGGTGAAGAAAATATCTTCTCTGAAAAAGCACTTCTTGGACAACAGCCTAAAAATAGTACTTGTTGCTGGCCCCATCACTTATTACTCCACACTTTGCTTGAAAGCAATCAAATATAATGGTTGAGAGTGATGGTTAAAAAGGTAATTTTAGAAATAGAAATTTAGGCCGGGTTGATTTTACCAAAATTATCTTAAATTAGGAAATTATTAAAAATATTTACAACTAATAGTAAAATACACAAGACTACCTGTAATAGACTGTGATAGACTACTACCTATGTCTATCGTGACATAGATAGTAATCTATCAAGTATAAACATTAAAAGTTTGTTATATTTGTAAATATTTTGATTTTTTTTTTGCTATATTTGAAAAGAGTCATTGATTTTATGAAATTAATATATATAGATACATTTAATTTTAAATTATTATTTTTATTTCAAAAGTAATTTTAGAATTAGTAAATTACTTAAAAAAAAGTATTTTCTTTCTCAGAATTTATCCATAAATACAAGGGTAAATTTGGTATTTCAATAAATAAATAAAATGGGGTCAATTTTTTTTTTTTTGTCACTCCAAATTAATCACCTGCCAAGAATCATCTCTTAACTATTAAAAAAGAAAAAAAAATCAACTTTAAATGATTTTACGTTTTTTAAAATCAAATTTCAACATTAATCAAACATTAATATTTGAAAGAAAAGTAATTTTGACACACATAAATATATCTTTAAATCTTCTCGGTTACCCATTGGGTTACACTTATACATATATTATTTGAGGGGAAAATGAATTTTTTTATTTCTCATGATTGTTGCTTCTACAACTAAGATTTCTACTTGAACGACAATGAGTATTCAACCATAGTTGTTTTTATAATTATATGGTTTTTATATATTAGGATTAATTTAAATAATTGTTGAAATTGAAAGATGAGGGTTATAATTGATAAATAATTTTTTTCATTAATTTGTTTTTCAATTTTTTTTTACAAGCAATGTATGTTGTTTAAACAATGTATAGTAATTTGTTAGACTTAATTTATTCATCAAATGGGAAGAACAACTTTTTAAGTTGTTAATGCATAATTCTTGGATTTGTATAGTATAGAGTTTAATGTCATATTAGAGAGATGTTAGAATCATACAGGGTATTAGTATTTTCCATTAATGTAAATGCTATTTTAGGTCCTTTTTTTTTTCTCTATTTTTCTCTTCTCATTGGAAAAAATTACGTGAGAATATTTGTTTGTGATTATTTAGCAAGTTCTTTTTTTTTTTTTTTTTTTTTTTTTTTTTTTTTTTTTGTCTTTTCCAATTAATACAATTATCTAAAAAAATATAAAATTGGGTTGTATGTATATGATTAAATTGCTAGTACAAGTCCCACGACTTTAAAGTTTTTATCTATATCACCCCAAACTTTTTTAAATTGTATAGTATCTCCTTAAATTTAAGGTCCCTAAACTTTCCCTTTTTTTTCTTTCGACTGTCCTGCACTTAACGTTGTCTTCTACCTCCTAATGGTTATACATACAAAGCCCTAAATGGCGGATTCAGAAGTGCAAGAACAGAGAACAAAAATGGGGGGAAATCCCAAAATACTCGAAATCTATGAGCTCCCATATTCCGACCTGTTGCTCTTGTCTTCTCCTTACGATTCTTCATCTTCACTGCAAGAGAACGAACGGATGGAATCCATAACCAAATCCATACTTGAAGCCCTAGGTCCCAATGGACCTGGCCTTCTTGCAATCACCGGCGTTCCTAATTCTTCTGTTCTCCGGCGAGCACTACTTCCTCTCGCTCGCAAGCTCGCCTTGCTCAACCCTGATCATCGCAAACGGATTCTTAAGGTTTTACTTCCTTCATTTTTCATTCATTCCCTCTCCCTCTCACTTTCCCCTTAAAATCTTGTCATGACCATTTCAATATCGTTTTATATCTGTTAGACGAACCAGAAATAGAACAGGACGCTGAGTAATAACGGATCATTATGAAATGTCTCGAGATAATGTCATAGTTGCACTGATTTAACTTACTGCATAGCTGATAACTATTGGAGATTCAATTTCGGCTGTATTCTGGTTGATCGTCATTTCTTCGGTTTATGTTTTACTTAAATGGTGTTAGCTAAAATAGGACAATCTTCCTAGTAACTCAATTACTTTGTATTCAACTTCTCAGGATCATAACTTAGGGAGCGATGTTCCCTTGAGGAATCCAGAAAGAAGCGTCTCCTCTTTTGCAATGCAACTCAAATATACAGAGAGTAAAGAATTCATGCAGAATAACCAAAGCCAGAGAGAGGATAAACAGTCACCTGGTTTAGAACTTGATTTTTTTTGTCATTCAATCGAGAAGGAACTTCAGGACAATGAATTTAAACATCTTGGTGATTCATTTAAAGAGTTAGGAAGTTGCATGATGGAACTGGGGCTTCACATTGCACGTATATGTGATAGGGAAATCGGTGGTCGAGAGTTAGAACAGAGCTTGTTAGAGTCATGCACTGCAAAAGGCCGTCTCATACACTACCATTCAGCTCTGGATGCTCAGCTTTTAAGAAAACCAGCAAACAGCAAACAAACTGCAAGAAACCAAGCTAGTTCTAGAAGAAATAGAGAACAAAGAATACAAAGTAGACACGAGCCATCCGATAGTAATGGACTATGTCGATCGAGTATAAATCTTTGGCAGCAATGGCATTATGACTATGGTATCTTCACTGTTCTAACAACGCCCATGTTTCTTTTGCCATCAAATACACTCAAAGCTGGAGCACAAGATCTATGTTGCTATAGCGAGTGTACTTCTCCCAGTGGGCACTTGTATTTGCAGATTTTTGATCCATGTAAGAACGACATTTTCACGGTTAACTCTCCACCAGAAAGCTTTATCATCCAGGTGGGCGAATCAGCTGATATTATATCGCGAGGGAAGCTTCGATCCACTCTTCACTCTGTGTGCAGACCTTCTAAGCAAGAGGACTTGTGCAGAGAAATGTTTGTTGTATTCTTGCAGCCAGCTTGGAACAAAACGTTTTCCATGTCTGGCCATCCCACTGAAAGCTCAATGATATCTGAGGACAGGAACGATCTTGTTGAAGAGAAAGGAACCTTAATAACTCGAGAAATCCAGAAAATAGTTCCACCATTAGCGTCAAGATTGAAGGAAGGAATGACATTTGCGGAGTTCTCACGTGAAACTACCAAGCAATATTACGGGGGAAGTGGTTTGCAATCCAACAGATGATTTGGTTCTCCAGTTAACTTTGTCCTGGCAAGTAAACATCAGAAAGCCATGCAAAGAATTAAAACTGAAGCCAACGAAATCAGGGAGAACCCCAAATATGATATTTTGAATGAGGAGAGCTCTTATCAAAACTGACTGTAGAAAGGAGGATAAAGCAATAGCAGCCCTGAAAATAAAGCATTGATTTGTAGACACAAAATACTCCTACATTTGGCTGTGATAATATAGACCATGTACATACATCTCTAAGTCCCTGAAGTTGTTAACTTCATATAACACATACAAATTATGGTGTCAATACATTTCTCTGATTCACACAGGGACAAAAGGGGCCAAGGAAAAACTTTTTGATCATCCTGTTAGAAGGTTGTGATTGAGTAATGATCAGTGTGCTCTCCTGAAGCAAAGTGATGGTAAAGAAAAAACAAAGCATTCTGTTCATGACTCTGCTACCCTAAAAAGATTCAACAGAGAAAGAAAGAGGTTGATGACATCCAAATAGATAGCCACAGCAGCCCAAATGTAATCATCATAAGAGTAAGTGAGGAGATTTCCTGTGTCATATATGATATATCCACAGAAAATGATTGAGGCCAAACAGCCATAGACCATTATAGAGGTCTTACCCAAAGGAAAGAAAAGCTGCAGCAGCCATGAAAATGGAAGCAGAGGTTAGAATACGTAAACCCCAGATAGATTAAACATGGCATTTGTTTGATTTTGAACAGAAGTTAGAAACTTTGATGGAAATGTCTGAGAGAGGCAAAAATTTACCTGAATCATTCCAAACACAAGAAGAATGAGGAGAGCTCCAAACAGGAATGGACCAAGGGAGTTGAATTCAATCCCTCTTCTAGCAGCCCAAAATGTGTACAAACTCAGACTTTGACTGCCACAGCGGTTAGCATTACAGATTCCAAAATCACTTTCCCTGTGAAGCATTGAGGAAAGGAAGGTAGGAAAATGGCCAAAATATGTCAAACTAATACTTGTACTAATGGTTGTCCCTAAGTTTCCATTCTTTTTTTCTAATAAATCCATGGATTTTAGAAAATGTTCATTAGCTTAATAGCGGCTTATTAGATATGAAATTAAAAGTTCAAGAACCTATGAAGACAACACCGAAAGTTTAAGGACTTAGTTTAGAGGTTATTAGACATATAATTCAATGTTTGGTAACTTATTAAACACTTCAAAGTTCAGGTATTAGGTTAAATATCAATTCAGTTTCAAAGTTTTATCTAACGGTACCACTCATCAATTCTCAAATTATTACTTTTTGGTAGCTTTCAATTATTATCGATCTTATCAAAATAAGTGTAGGTCAAACATTTATTTCAGATGCATTAATGTGAGGTGGTGTTTGGCCCTTCATAAGTTGGTGTTAAATAACTCACTTTTAATAGAGTTGACTATCAAAGTTTACACATTTATCAAATCATCCTACAACTTTGCACCATAATCATAGACTTCATAACTTCAATGTATTAACTCCAAACTTTAGGTCAACTTAGTACTCCAAATACCCTTTAAGTCATTGTCTTCATACTTAGTTATTTGCATTCAATAATTTTTTTTTTTTTTTCGAACAATTTAGTCAGATTAAAAGATGCCTCAACCAAATCCAACCCTAACCTACAAAGTACCCCTAATTTGTAATGCAATATTAAAGAAAAACACACTAATTTATTCTAGTTGAGATCATGATGAATGAAGCTAAGAGTAGACCAAAGCAAAAAAGAAAGAGAAAATTATTTACCATTGGTGAAAGCAGAAGTGAGTCCAACAGCAAATGGCAATGAAACAGTGAAGATCCCCAAAAGTATGTAATTCACGGGATGATATTGATGGTAATAGAACAACGGGCATAGCACTCCCATTTTCCCCATCACAACCAAAACAAATTCAAGTGAGAAAATATGATACAAACACCCTCAAGAAAAAAAATTCTTAATTTCCCCAATTTAACTTTAAACTTTCAATTTCATTTTTATACAAACTTACATTTAGATTAACTAGTGCAATTAATATCTTCCATTAGTTATAGTTATTATTTTTCTTTTTTTGTTTACTTTATGATCTATAATTTTCTTTGAACATTCTTATCATTTAAAGTTTCCTTTCCCTTTGTACACTAACTCTCTCAATTGTGTCCATGATTATAATTGTTGAGATGGTTTTGATGGATTGGGTCCGTTAGATTTAGGTATTTAGTTGCTAAGGTCTCACCTAATTTGATGTTTTTAAAATTTATGCTCGTTTTTCCATTTTTATTCTCTTATTATAGTTTTTACATTTTAGAAAAATATCGAAAATTTGGGTCAAATTTGAAGTTTTTTTTTTCTTTTTTTTTTTAATTAAAAAAAAACTTTTAATTTTAGGTTTCAAAATTTACCTTTTTTTTTTTCTTCCTTAAAAAATGAGGCGAGAGGTTTAAATCCTTATCCCACGTTATTGTACTAGAAAAAAATTAGTGTTGATTTGATTAATGCAAACATTTTACCCCTTGAATTTTGTATAATTTGTTATTCTTTAATGGCTTCGATTCAATGAGAACTTTAAACATTACAATAGCTATTCTAAACAATTTAGACTTTTAATTCATCATCCATTAAGAAAAAGAGAAGTTTAAATGTATAAAAAATATTTTTCAGTTAGAAAAAGAGTGTAAAATTGAATTTCATACAAATCTAAAATAATGAAGTTGCTATATTTGAAGGTAATACAAAAGGTTTTCCTAAATATCTCAAAAAAAAAAAAAAAAAAGATTTTCCTAAAACAAAATTATAACAAAAAAGAAGAAGTGATAGAAAATTTACTTATGAAAGGCGTAATTAGGACCAAAATATACAAGGCCAACCCTCCGCTATCTCGGACGAACCGACACGACGGTGGCGGCGGCGGCGACGGCGACGGCGGCTACCAACTGAACGGAAATGATGGAATAAACCTCGCGGATGAAGGCCCATCGGAGGTGCGGCGGCTTCAGCATCACTGGGAAACGGGGGCCTACTCCCTCCTCCACGTCAGGCTTCCGGTAGGGGTGATTCCACATCACATTTGGTCCGGAAATCGGCGGCGCGTGGTTTTATACGCGCTGTTTAGTTCTTCAGGATGTACCAGAAAATGAGCGGTGAAAATGTGAAGAATCAAAATCGATAGTTATTTGGAATGTTGGAGAGATGTGTCCACGTGTGTCACAATCCAATGAGATGCCACGTGGACTGAGTTATGCTTGCTGTACAAACGAGTATATATTTTGACGGTTTTTTAGTATTTGGTAGGTAATTTGAATTTTGTTATATGATTGGATGTATCTTTTATAATTATTCTGTAATTTGTGTGATCCATATACTGCAATTTTGATAACAAAAGTGTGATTCAAGCAGTTAAGGGTTTCTTAGGTAGGCAATTCAATTCAAATTCTATATTATGTTATTAGATTGGTTAGTTCAACAAATATGTATTTAGTGGGCGGTCTGAAAATTATTTTAAAAAACTGTTTTTATACTATGATCCAAATAGAGGAAATTTAAATATATATATATATATATATATATATATATATATATATATATATATATATGATTTCAATCTATTTGAATTTTGAATTTGAATTTTTTCATAAGAAATAGTTTGAAATTCAAAATTATATAAGAAAATATAAAAATAATGATAAATTAATAATAGTATTTTAGGCTATAAACCAATTATTTTTTGTTAAATTAGAATATATATATTATATAATATATGATACATTATACAATGGTACAAAATAATAATTATACAAAAATTTTAACATAAAATATTTTCTTAAACCGATCAGTACTAATTTATATTCAACTTACTATTTAATAACTATACCTAGTTTTATAGTTTATACATATATTATCAAATACATTCTGAAAAATTGTATAAATTAGAATTTAATTTCTGACTACGAAACACATATATGAAAACTAAAATACAACCCTATTTTTATTAAATCTATTATTTTCAAAATACTTTTTTCATATCGCCTACTAAACAAGTCCTATAATTTTTATGTAATCATTTTTAACACGGTCAAAAGTAATCCCAAATGCAAACTAAAGCTCCATTTGAGATTGTTGTAGCTTTTAAATTGAAAAATCAATTGTGAAGAGAAGTAAAATAGTGTATTTGGTAAATAAATACAAAAACATCTTATATTAGATATAATAACTAAGATATATTTATAATCATTCAAAAAATGTAATTTAAAATTTTAAATAATTGTTTAGTATTGTAAATTTTGTTTGTTATAGATTAATTTTTAAATATTAAGAAAAATAGCTTTAATTTTAAAAAAATCAATATGGTATAAAAAAAATGATAGCATTTAACTCATAAAAAATAGAAAATAGGTTTGGTTAGGTGAGAAATATATAAATATATAAAATAAATCTTCTTTTTAAGGTATAAAATTGAAAATTAAATATTAATTAAAAAGTCTACCTAATTGTACGAGAATCTAAAATCTAGTAGGATATTAGCTTAAAATAATCGTGAAATTAACATGAAGTAATTTTGAAAGATTTAATTTAAATATGTTTTACCAAACTTAAAACACGATTAAGATTTTTTCTAAACGAGTTTACGTAGCCTAAAACTAACATCCTTTTAAAGGCTTCCACGCAAGGTCATTTTGGTCAATTACTTGCACCTAAAATTTTAACGGGTGAAGAACTTCTTCAAATTTGCGAAATCGTTGAAAGTGAAAAAAAAAAAAAAAAAAAAAAAAAAAAGCTTAGCTCCTATTTTAAGTTGAGTGACAGTTGAGGCAATATACAAGTGGTAAAGTCTTTTTTGAATTAGTACTCTCAACTTACACTGTTGCCTCCTTGAAGCTCTTGGCCAACCAAATGGCAGTTTCCCTGGGAGATACTTTCTCAGGTCCAAAGGGCTTCAGCAACACTCCAAGCTCTTCAAACCTCTCTTGTTGAAGTAATTTAGCACTGAATTCTAGAAGCCCTTCCAGTGCCTCGGCTCGTTGCTGGTACGACGAGGTGTCGAACCGTCGCTGCCGTGACTCCAAGGATAAACGGCTTGAAGAGGCAATTGCTGGATTTTGATCAAAGTAATCACTTTCATTCCCAGGAACTCTATAGCTAGAACTGAGAAGACCGGATTTCGTCGTTGTGGTTTTGTCCACGACCTGGACAGTGCATTTGTCCTTTGTAATCGAGCAGTTAGTGAAATCTTGTGAGTTGAGAGAGCATTGTGCAGATGTTGATGATGTTCCGTGGATGTGAAGGAGAGGATCCTCAGAAGAAACCAAGGGAAATTCTGCAATCTTATCGATTCTAGGTGCATTGACGGAGATATCGGGAGAGTTCATGCCGTGAAGCAGCCCAGTATTCGACCTGTAAGGAGTGCCAAAGCCTGCAGCTTTTGTTGACAATGGAAGAGATGCCCTGCGAGATGAATGTGAAGATCTTCTAGCTGGAGTATGTGATGCTGGAATCTGCAAAACCAACAGACCGAAAATGAATAATTTCAATAGTGTTTAACTTGATCTCAGGATTAAAAGCATAAATTTTCAAACATTACAAAAGAATCAAACATATTAGAAAACACCCCTATAAAAGTTAAAATCAGCTTGAATAGTTGTATCTTAGCCAGTTATGGCAAAGCATCTAATAAATCGTCTACAGGTGAGCTAAACACAGGTTCACAAAGATATTATATTCCACTCATCTAGAAGCTTCAACTACTTCTGACAATACTAAGATTTCTTAAGCTCTTCTACTAGCAAGAATCCCGTGTCTCCTCTCCAATTATTTATGATATTGAAACTGATGAAGCATCAGATGTTAGATGTTAGTATGAGAGTGGGAAAGCTAAAGAAAATTTAATTGATATAGAGATCGACGGATCTCCTACCAAAGACTCTTTTGCAGAAGCATTCAAAAATATTTTTTCGGTTGAGGATAGAAGGAATTTGGTGGAAGTTTTGCAATCACCACAAATTAAGATCTAATTGTGATTCACTAGTTTGTAATGGTTGTCCTGCAATGTGTAGTTCTTGGTATTTTAGAGGCTTTGTGGGTTTGTTATTTTCGTGTTGTCTTAAAGATCTTGTTCAGTATAATTTTGAAGTTCGAAGTTTTGACCGTTGAAGCCTTCTTTGGGTGGTTCAAAGTTGTTCGCAGTTGAGATTTTTTTTTTTCAAGTCCTTTGTTCCTTAGTTTCTCTTAGCTCCTACTTCTTTCGGTCTCTTTTGCTCAAACCTTAGTATTTTTGGGTTCTTTTCCTTTTTTTTTTTTTTTTTTTTGGGGGGGGGGGGGGGGGGGGGGGGGGGGTTGTTTTGTTTGGTTTTTTATTTTTGGTTTTCTTGAGGAGATTTTAACTTTATTTGAATTGTTTGGAGCTTTGTATTTTTTAGTATTATCTCAATGAAATTATTTCGATTCTTGTTTCAAAAATAGTAAGGTATAAACCAAAAATGAAAAAGAAGAAAAAAAAGAAAGGCATGCCCAAACAGATGGGACTCGGGCCGGAGGAACAGGAGCTTGGCATTGCTTATGTGATACAAGTTATAACACTATACAAAAAATTATTATGTACTTACAGGATTGAAGTTTGCAGGTGAAAACTTTGATGAGATTGTCTGCTTTTTGGGTGTAGCAGAAGCCTTAGCATTAGTCAACCTCGGGGTTCTCGAAATTGTTGAAAACTTTGAGGTTCTTGACAGGTCAACATCACTTTCTTTCTCAGCACAACTGCCAACAGATAATTCCTCAAACTTTTTATTCAAATAACTAGGCAACTGCTGTGATCTTCGAGAGGAACATTGCGACTCTTCCTCGGTCACAGAGATGCTTGGATTAACTGCCCCGTCATTGCTAAAAGACAGTCTCTTCTCTCTGAAAGTTCTTAAGCTATCAGATCCTGGCTCTACAAATCTTGTTTTCTTGATATAGTTTGTATCAGACCGTTGAAGAGGAAAAGTATTTCGCCTGGGGCTATTCAACTTAAGGTGAACCTTAAGAATGTAGGGCTGGAGATGTGGATGGTTGAGTAGTTCAGCAGCCTAGAAAGTAAAACCAAAAGAGCAATGTCAAGAAAAATCCACCAAAAAGATAAGAAAAACTGTCAATGCTCCATAGAACTCCATGCATATTATCACAATATATGACATGAAAAAAAGCCATACACTTGGTCGGAGTTCCGGATTTTTTCGCAGCATGCTTTTGACAAGCCCTCGACTGAACGAGTGATCAAAGAAATATTTCAGAAAACTTGAGTGCATTATTCAATGACCATATTAGGTATAGGATAAGTTGATAATTTATAAATAATGGTTAATGGAAATGCAGGAAGGAGGGAAATAACATCAATGTTTTGAATCGGACAAAAAAAGGTTAAGATTTCAGCACTACTAGTTGATTAGATGTACAGACTAAATTGGGACTCACAATGCACCCGAATACATGGTTGGAAGCGGAGCCACGATGGACTTGTTAATTTTATTGATCAAGGACTGCATATCCTGCTTCAGAAAAAGAAATCAAATGAGTCTTCCCAAGAAAACAAGACTATATTGTTGAGTGATCTAATTTGACTATTGATAGGCAAAAAGCAACTACAAGCAACTTACAAAGGCTTTAAATGCTGGCTTGTGGGCAGCCATTTCATATATGCAACATCCTGAACAGAAAGTTGGTGTCCATATAGATATTCAAGAAATCACAACTGATATAAGATGGGAATACAAGGATCAATAATAGGTGGTTTACCAAGAGACCATATGTCTGACTTTGAACCATAAGGTATGTCAGCAAGAAGCTCAGGGCACATGTAACTTGGAGTACCCACAACCTGTGCATCAGAAATATTACAACTCTAAGTAACAGTCCCTCTTACTCACTAACACCAACACCACCAACACGAAATAGATACAAATGACTGCTGAAAAAACACGTTATAAATGTATCCACAGACTCTTAGCCATGGTACTCACAGATGAAGCAAGGTCATCCGAGGTCAACATTTTAGCAAGGCCAAAATCACCTGCACAGCCAATACAGGCATATATTCATTTATTCCAAATGAAACTAGAAATAAAATGTTGTGTGAAGTTCAAGACAAAGTATATAGAGAGAAACAAGACCAAGGCAGATGGGTTACCTAGGCGTATGTCTTGATCTTTTGTCAAGAATATATTTGAACACTGTATCAACCATTAAAAACATTAAGTTAATTTAATTATTAAATAAATAAATAAATTTAAAAATATAGTAGCTCAAAGGATCATGTAATGTCATCTAACAAGGGCATACTTAGAGAGGTACCAACCTTGACATCACGGTGAAGAATATGGTTGCAATGAAGGTAATCAAGTGCCATCAGAAGTTGAACAAGCCACCTACACAGTTTCTGCACAGTCCAGCGTAAAACAAACCAGGTTGATCAGCTGAACAGTTAAACAATAGTAGAAGTATCGGCAAAGCTGAGGAATCTAGCCGTCAAACAAAAAAGTCACCTCTTCAGGAAAAAAAACACTGTTGGCTCTTTTTATGGCCTCAGCCCTGTCGAAAATAAGGAATATGGGAAAGTTATAGAGATACCACAGAAGAATAAAACTGAAGATGAAATTGAATGAGGTATCTTGGAGTTGGTGACTAAATTCTATATCGATAACTTCTTGGTGTTCTATAGAGTTAAGATACAAAGTTTTGTAATTATTCCCCTGCCCAAGTAGATGCCTACAGAAAGGCTTTCTGTATTCCTTCTGGTCAGCCTAGGAGGAAAGCTCATCTACATTTCTTTTGATAATAATGAAATTGATGCTTCTTACCACAAAATAAGCTATAATGGAATAAATTTCAGCAGAACTTACATGTCTCCTCCTTCACAATATCCAATCACAATGCACACAAAACAGCCCTGGAAGAGAGTATTTCAACAAATCAGGCACACTGCAGAGAATGATAACCTCAAAACCAAAAATAATGGAAGAAAAGAAAAGGCTATATCATACAATGAAACAAAATACAAATAATAAAACTGAAAAGGAGAAACAAGGTTAATAAAATTGCCATCATTCAATACTGAGGATTGAGGAATGCTACAACTAAAATGACAAGGATATATTAGCAATTAGTTAGAGGAGTTGATATGGTTATTTGTTATAAATACAAGGAGTGGGGAAGGAGAAAGTCAAGCAATATTTTGAGAAGTAAATTAGGGCTTGAGAGTGATCTCAAGATTGAGAGGGTCCAAGTACCTCTAACACTTAGGTTTATCTTGTAGTTTGGTTTCATTTTTATCTCTCAAACATTTGAGCTCTATCAAAATCTCATACGTAGATACTGAAGGGAGGTTAAAAATTTTAAAATAAGTTCTAAAGATAATGGAGTCAAATCACACCACAGATCTAGAAGGCCCATAAGAAAACAGACATCAAAATAAATTTTCCCTAAGCAACATCATAAAATAGTTTAAAATTCAAACAGTAATTCAAGATATACCGACCTTTTCTACCCAAGAATCTTTATACTCCACAATAAAAGGGTTGCGTGCTTTAGATATAAGCTCCATCTGAAGAAAAATAATAGAAGAAAGTCACTAATCATGTGATATTTGATAACGGTTTTTTACAAGACTAATTATGTAAACATCAACTAGCAGACACAGGCTTTAAATGGACTAATCAAGTTTGTCGTTTTCAAACCTAGGTTCACAAAACTAGAATAATTTCCATATTACGTTGTTAATAAGACAACAAAAATAATATTTCCTTCAGTTGAAGTACCACTAACCTCCTGATGAGCTGATCTTCTTGTTCTATCAGTCTGGCGAGCAAGACGAATCTTCTTGAGGACATACCTAAGAAAATGCAAAGGTAAAATTACAATTACCATAGTCACTAAACAATTTCTGTCATCCTAAATTATATTTCAACTAAGGCCATATTCCATAAACTGCAAATAAGCAGGACATCATCATACCTTTTCTTTTCAAGCTTATGCCTTACAAGAAGAGCAGAGCCAAACGAACCCTTGCCAATTTGCTCTAGAATTTCATACTGCTCCATTTAAATACCGTCACACCGTTTTTCTTTGATCAATAATAGAAGGGAGAACCCAGGCCAAGGCACTAACTGACATTCATCAAAAAGTTGAAATCAGACATGGAGAGTATCACCATCACCTTTGCTCTGAACCATAAACATTCATAGATTTCCAAGTGAATCGAATAAAACTTTTGGTGGCATAAGACAATAAGATAAGACTAGCGTGGTTTGCCACCCACAATCCAAATGACATCATTCAAAGTTCTTGGCAGCCAAATTCATCTTAATAGTTAAAGTGCCTAAAGTTCAAATTAATTAGGCAGAGCTCGATTATCAAATCGAAACTAGGTTAGGTTACGGAGTAAATCCGGTGCCATTGAATCCAAAAATTCAAGCATTGCGCACATGGTTTTGAATTCAAACACAAAAATAAAACGGCATCAAATCACGTGATCATAACGTAGCCTTTACACTTTCTATAAAGCATTCAACTCAAAGTCACAACGAAGTGACATTCTTGTCCTCCTCTCACTCATCCTCACAATTCACTCAACATTAACTGTTTTGTAAAGCATAAGAAACGTTTAGAAGCACAGATTAATCAAATGCAAGAAGAAAAACAGTAGCAGCAAGTCAGAAGAAACACGCGACCGACGAGAGAGTTTCTTAACCGAAATCAAAACAAAAACCAAATGCAAGTAGAAGCAAGAACCATGCTAACTTTCTAGGGCAAAAACAGCAACACCTAACATCAAAAATTTCGCCGACAAGTTCCGTAATCAGAAAGAAACTAAAAATGAAGTACAGAAAGAGTTGCAACCTGGAGGTGGAAGAGGCGATTCTCCCGCGAGCTCCACGATGGAGGAAGAAGAAGTAAAGAAGCGAAAATGAAGTAAGCTTGGAGTGAGAAAAGTGCAGAGAGAAAATGGACAGAAGGTTGGATGGAAACTCTTCAACCATTCTTTATTGTAAAATCCATTATTATAGTGAGAGAGAAAGAGAGAGACTTGGAAAAAAGCAAAAGAGACGGAGAAATTCAAAGTTTCAAATTTTCAGAGAGAGAAAGAGATTGAGAGAGAGAGAGAGAGAGAGAGAGAGGGGGAGAGAGAGGAGGGGAAGGGGTCTCTTTGCAAAATTTCAAATTTGCTCCCTAAACCCAAAATATCTGTTTAGTCCTCGTGGTTTTAAAGAGATTTGATTCTAAAATATAGTTTGAATTTAATTTTGGTTTGGTCTAGTTCTAATTTTTTTTCTTTAAAATTTAGTAAATTTCCATTAATTCTTTGCGTTGTTATCATTTTAACAACTTTTTTCGTGATGTAGTTTTCTATATGATTAGTTGTATTTGAATAGTGATGTAGTTTAGGCTGGACTTAAAAATGAAAGAAAATAGTAGGCAAAATTTCATGTGGATAACACATAAATTAAAAATTGACTTGTGAAACTTGACTAAAGCTTAGTAATTAAATTGGAATAATATAAATAAAATTATAACTTTTTAATCAATAAGGAAAAGTGATGTTACAATATTATTTTTTAAAGAAAAAAATAAGGTTTTAAACATCTCAATCAAGAGTATGAAGGAAGATTTGAAACTTTAACGATTTAAATTACACTTATACTATAAGAACTCGAGTAAAAATTTGAAAATCATGGGAATAAATTATAAACTAAGCAAGCTAAGAAAAAAGGAAAAAAAATACATAATTATATATTTGGTCATGTAAATTAAAATTTCAACTTAAATTAACTATAAATTGTGATTCATTTATGAAGTGTATCCATATAAATTGAATTATGTCAAAATAATAATAATGGTAATAATAATGATAATGATAAACTATATTTAAAAAGAAAAAGTAATGATAAAAGTAATCCTAAATAAAATTTAATATTGTTATTTTATTTGTATTATGTTTATATTTTGATTTGGTTGGGATTCTTGAAAGGGACGTTGCGTGAGTGAAATCCAGTGCACGGACGGACGGAGGGCCAGCCTTGGATTCGATTCTGTACCCCGCTGTGTACGAAATCTTACGGTGCACTTCTGCCGTCAAATGAAACGACCACGTTACATTACACCTTCACCTTACATTTCTGTCTGACATATATAAATTTTAGCAAAACATTATATGTGAGAAGATTTGCAAATCACTTGATCGCTAACACATACTATAAATCATTCGAGAGTTATACTTACTTTGATAGAAAATATCAATATAACTAAAATTTGAGTTTCTGTGAGTAATTATTTTACACATCTCTTCTGATTTCACTCACGTGAAATTTATAATTTAAAACGATTAAACTTCTAAATTATCGAAAAGGAATCAATATTCTCATATGTTTGTAGATTTCTTCAAAATGTCGATAGTTGATGCATGAAAGAAGAAATGCTAGTGGAAAATCTAGATTGATTTACATATGAAAGTGTATAGATGCTTAATTGATGCAATTATAAATCTCAAAACTTTAATATTTGCCTTAAATAGGTTTCCTATACTTTAAAAATTGTCTAATAGGGTCTAAATTTTTAGAGCTCATTTGATAATTATTTGGTTTTTAGTTTTTTAAAACTAAGTTTATAAACATTACTTTCCATTTGTAAGTTTCTATGTTTTGCTATCTATTTTTACCGATGTTTTAAAAAATTAAACCAACTTTTGAAAATCAAACAAAAAAATTAGGCCTCATTTGGTAATTATTTGATTTTTTAAAATTAAACATATTTCCTCTCAATTTCTTACCGTGGTTTTCGTATTTTATAAGTAAAAGAAGTTGAATTTTTAGCCAAATTTTAATTACAAAAACTAGGCTTTAAAGGCTACTTTTTTTAGTTTTCAAAACTTGGTTTGACTTTTGAAAATATTGGTAGAAAGTAAATAACAAACAAAGAAATTTAGAGGTGGGAGAAGTGTTTATAGAGCTAATCTTCAAAAACTAAAAACTAAAAACCAAACGGTTACTAAATGAGGCCTTCATTTTTAAAGGTTTATTTTTGTTTTAGAATTTAAAAAGGTGAAAACCATAATAGGTAAATTGGGATGAAAAGGCTTTAGTTTTATTTATTTATTTGGACTTGAACTTTAAATATCAATTACGTATTTGAACTTTCATTCTTGTATCTAGTAAATCTAAACATATTCAATGTTGGTTAAATTAAAAGATAGCATCATTAGACATAAAATTAAGATTTGTGTCTAATAAATCATTAAACTTTCAATTTTATGTCAAATAGATCCATGAATTTTAAGAATATTTAAATGGTTAATAAAAACACAAATTTATAAGTTCATAAATTTATTAGATGCAAAATAAAGAAGTTAAAAATTTAATAGATATATTTAATATTTAGAGACATATTTAACACAAACTTTGAAAGTTAAACACTGAACAACTCGTAATTTAACTTAAATTTGAAAGGTTAATTATATAAAATTAATATAATATTTCCTAGACATCTAAACTTTAATAGAAGTTTCAATTATATTGTTGAACATATATTTTTGAACCTTTAATATTGAACATTACTTTAATATTGACGTAGCATGTTGATTGAATTGGCAAGTAATATAAATGTGGCCTAAGATCTAGCAATGAGTAATACAAGGGAGGAAACTATTATTTATTTATTTATCATGGAAAAGGTAGTAAGCTAGTTGGAACCGTTGGATGGAAAAGAGATTGATAATTTGAAAAATTAAATTAAATGTATTTTGCTCACTCTTTACGTTTACGTCAAAAACTTTGCTCGACCCACTTTTATTTTATTCTATGGTATACAAGTTGAAAAATTAAATTATCATATATGTTAACTTCAATCAATACCTTGCACCAACATTTTAAGTAATGTCATTAATGACCAAAATTTATGTTTAGGATACAATTAAACTTTTGGTTAAATTAGACAATTATCCCATTATAAAATTTGAATACTAATTTCAACCATTTTTAATTCAAATAATTATTTAAGAAATTATCTTAAATGACAAAACTGCTGAAAATATTTACAACTAATAGCAAAATATACAATCTATCTGCGATAGGACTACTATCTATGTCTATCACGGTCAATCGCAGATAGACAGTGAAATTTTGCTATATTTATTAATATTTTGGTTCCCTTTGCTATATTTGAAAAGAGCACCATTTATTTTTCACAGAGTTGATTTTTTTTTTTTAATTAAATTGAATTGATGAGAAATGTTTTAAAATCATAAAATTATGATATTAAATTAACACAATGTCTAATGTCTAATTAATTAGAGGATTTATGATGTAGCAAGACTTTAGAGAATTACTGTTGACAAAAGTCATAG
Source organism: Citrullus mucosospermus (assembly GCA_030954485.1). Classification (NCBI taxonomy): domain Eukaryota; kingdom Viridiplantae; phylum Streptophyta; class Magnoliopsida; order Cucurbitales; family Cucurbitaceae; genus Citrullus; species Citrullus mucosospermus. Next base: position 6,194,013 of record CM062063.1, on the reverse strand, counting down.
TTCCCTCACAGATTGACTAGCCTTGATTTCATCCCTGGTCGAGGCCAATATCCAGTAGGTGCTTTAACATGTAGCTCATTTAGCTCAAGACCTGTTTGGGCTTTAGGTTTGATATTTTGGTCTTAAACTTTGTTTTTGTTGAATTTAAGTAAAGCAAATTTAATTAGCCTATTTTACTCGAGTGTACGTTTACCCAAAACAATTATGAATTAGAAAGATTTGAGGGGATGTTTGAAAGATAATAAATTTCAATATGATTAATGATTTAATAATTATTTTAAAGAAGCAAATAGCAGTGGATGAATTTTGATTGTTTTCTAGAGGATTGGTGCATAATAATGTTCAAATTATAAAAGAAAAAAATAATAAAAATCTGAAAATAAAAAAAACAGTCAAGGAATTTGAAAAATAGAGGGAAAAGTAAATGGTTCAAAATTGAAATAAATTATATACTTTTGAAATTTGAATTTAAATTTAGAAACAAAAGCTTTGGTGAGAGTTAAAGAGTATAAATTGCCTATAGTATGGTTTGATAATGCCTTTTATGGACCATATCCTACAAAACATAATTGACCTATTTTTCAAAGGAATGACCACTTACAAAAAGATGTCAACTCATTTTCCTTACATTTCCATCATCTCTTCTAAGAGGAGTATAGTCCAAGTTAAGCATTAGCCTCTACAAGACTCTTTTTATGACAAGGAAGTTCATTTTATTCTTATTCTTATTCTTATAAGGCTTGTCTCTAATTATTATTTTCCTCACTTCATATTGTCAAGTCCATAAGTATTCTTTATGTCACATCGGATTTCTCATATTAAAAATTACAAATCTACCTTTTGGTCTCAAGAGTATCTGCTCTTCTTGACTTGGCGTTCTCATAAATTCACGAGACTCCATGAAGTGTTTAAAACTAATTGATCCAAAATGCTTTTGAGATGGGGAGAATAACTCTCATGCTAGATGATGTTGTTGTTGAAAGCAATCTCAATTTTTAATGTTTCATTGTTCCTTAAATTAAAGCTTATCTCCTTAGTCTCAACATGGATCTTAATGATGAAGGAAGGAAGAATTCAAATAACATCTTTCAAATTTCAAATATTAATAAATAAATAAAAAGTAAATGAATCAAAGTTGAAAAATTTTGGAAAACTTAAAGCCAAAAGTTAATATTTAGGGAAAGTTTGACCTCCAACTAATTTTCATAATTATCGAGGAATTCTATCTTACAACTTTACATTCTAAATACAAAATTTACTGACTCCAACATATTAACTCCAAACTTATGAACCTCATTTAGTGGGCAAAATGCTCCCCAGTTTGTTTACATTTTCTAGCAAAACCAGTTAAGAAACCTTAAAAGAATTTACAGCGTATTACTGATAACATATAGGAAAAAAAGTTCACAATTTCACGTTAGTACTCACTTAAGTTTAGGCTATAATTTTATACTTATAAATAATAATCTAATATTTATAGGTATTAGAGATAATATTGATGTGACAAACAAGGAAGCATAAGATATGAAAGCGAGGACTTAAAAAGAAGATTAAGAATAAATTGGTTCAAAAAGAGAGGAAAGGACTTAAAACATCTAAACAACTTTTTGGAATAACTCAAAAGAATTGAATTGAGAGACGAAGGAGACAAATGGGGTTACTTAATTAGCACATAAATTCGCGAGAAGCACTTTGTTTCGTGTACTCACTATTATTTAATGTGGCCACTTGAAAATCTAAAACTGCAATTTGGTTTCTTTCAAAATGATTATTGCAATGACAATATATATATATTTTTTTCTTTTTTCAAGTGACACGTTTGTCCCAATTGGAGATCAATGGGTAGTTTCACTAACCAACTCATGATTGTACATGTGTTGCACAAGCAAAAAAGTGAACCAAAAAACAATCCATTTTCATTTATATTTATAATAGTTTATTTTGTTAATTTGACATTTTAAAAAGTCCACACATGTGTATTAATTTTTTTTAGCACAACACTTGCGAGGATAAGAAATCTAATCTCCGACCTCTAGAGAAGAAGGCTATGCCAATTATGTTGAGCTAAACTCACATTCTCACACATGTGTAATAATTGATTTATTGATGATTTTCAAAAGCAATTTATGGTCTAAATTGATTCTCTTGTAACAATTTAGGAATTTAATATAAACAATTATAAGTCTCACCAGATTTCTTAAAAGATAAATCTAAATAATGGTGTAATTAAATTAATATAATTACAAAAGTGTAATATTTAAATTGGTGTGATTATTAGTTTATAATTTTTAATTGATACAATTTCAAAGTTTCTAGGAGTAAATTGATATATTTTTTATAACTTTTTTAGAAAATTTCACCACAATAATATTTTATTAATATTTTTATCTAAATTTGTGTAAAATTGAAATATCGATATCCCCATTTTAACACATTGATCTTGATCTTAATTTTGCTTCTTATTTTCTAATTTTTTTTAAATTTTTTTTATTATCTCTCTTTTAAATTTTCATGTCACTCTTAACTCTTTTTTCTCTCTTTAATAATTTGTGTCTCGCTCTCAATTTTCTTCTCTCTTAAATGTATAGCTCTTTTTAATAATGGAATGATTTTAAAGTCACTCTTCAAAAAAAAAAAAAAAGACATTAATAATTCAAAAACACTTATAATCATATCGAAATCATCCTCTAAAATTGTAGTACAACCAATGATATATAATAAACATTTATACTCTAAATTTTAAGATTTGTGTGGATTAAAACTCAAATTAATATTTGTATTAATTTAAACATTAAACTTTTATCCATAAATTAATTTAGACTATCAATTATAATTTTATTTTAAAAAAATTTGGTACATAACTTCCACACGTGTTTAGAATTTCTTTAAATGCAAGGATGGATAGGAATTGGATTGAAATTAAAAAATAAAATAATAATAGATTTTCAATAAATTTGAGCGATTTTTCACATTTTCTCATCTTCCTCTGTTTTCTCTACTTATTTAGTATGAATTATGAATTATGTTATAATTGAAAATTTTGTAGAATAATAATTCTATTTAAGTGATTTTGAATTGATTTAAATATAATCAAGTGAAAGTAGCTACAATCACTTACAAATGTCATACATTGATTGATTTATGAAATCTTGAGATTTAAATTGATATAATTATTAGTTTGAGGTTTTAATTGATACAACTCCAAAGTTCAGAGTATAAATTAATATTTACATTAATTATAATTAAATCAATTTGTTTAAAAATAAATCTTTTAAAATCACTCCCACACTTACTCTTATATATGTTGGTTACCTTTCATAAAGTGATTTTTCCTTAGATACTATGGGTGGAACCATCATAATTTTTTTTCTTATAAAATCACTATTGCAATAGTTATAGTTTTTTTCAGTGTTTGTAAATTGAATCTGATTTATGGTTGTCAACCTGAGTATAATTTATCAGTTGTGTATTGTTTATAAATTCAATCTCATTTATGGTTTCCAACTTGAGCATAATTTATCAATTGTATATTTACTCTTTTTTTAGGTTAGAGATATAAATTCTCATCCCACAGTTGTTTGATAAATGAGTGAACATATATAGGTCAAGTTATGAATTTATTATTGGTTAAATTATAAATTTATTCTTTACTCTTTTTTTTTTTTTTTTTTTTTTTTTTTAATTTTGTCTTAAAATTTATTGCATTAATAGGTTTGTAAAATTTAAAGAAAAAAAAAATCTAATATGTTAGGTATTTTTAAAGTTGAGAAAGAAACTTATCTATACCATGTTTTGGGAGTGATTCTAAAGTAGTTAAAATCATTTTTCTAGTTTTCTAAGGGTGTGTGTTTGGTTTAACTTTTCAAATGTTTATAATTTTGAAAATAAGTCATTTTGGAAAGAATTGAAGTATTTGGCAACCACTCAAAATAGCTTTTGGAAACACTTTCAAAGTGTATTTTAAACGGTTTTTATTGAAATAGTTTAAATAAAAATGATTTTCTTGAAAAACACATTTTTTTATAGTCAATTCAAATAGACCCTAAATTACTAAAAAAAAAAATTATGATTCAAAATCAATTTTAATTATACGAAAAAATATATTAAAAATATAAAATTAAACAATAAAGCTGATTTTGTAGTGACTTAACAGTGTTTTTAAGAATTATTTTACCTGAAAAAAATGATTTCAACTAATTTAAAATTACCCCAAACATGCCCTTAAAATAACTAAAAGTTGGAATAAAAACACTTTTTAAAGCTTAGAAATTTATGACATTCCTAAATTTTAATATAATCTTTGTTATTTCATAAAGTTTTGTGAAATCTTTATTATTTCATAATTGTGAAGGGAAAGAAAAAAGGGGAAATTGTTATTGGGCCGTGGCCCAAAGAAGAGAATGGTGGAACAGGCAGAACTTAATTCTATATATATATATAAATAATTAAATAAATACAGAATATTTCCTTTTAGCTTGACATCCATTTTAATTCTAGATTTTTTATTATCAAACTGAATCCAACTTTGAGTTTGCTTTATAGAAATCAAGAACCAAAAAAGGGGGAAAAAATGTAAGCTTTGTTATAAAAAAAAAAAAAAAAAGTAGAATCTAAGGTTAACTTTGTCATTATTTTAAAATTTATGCTTTCATAAAATGTTCTATGAAACTAATCTGTACAATCCATTATTGTTATTATTGTTTTCAATACAACAAATATGAGGATTTGAATACAATCCCAAGTTTAATTTTTAGTTTGTAATATTGTATTCTTTATTACATAGTTTATGAGATATTAAATAAGAAGTTTGTTAAATATATTAAGACAATTTAACTGCATGCACGAACTATAGCAATTTTTTTTTTTTTTTTTAATTGAGAGATTAAAATAAAAATAAAATATTTAAAGTTTGATCTCGTTTTTGGTTTTTTGTTTATGAAATTATACTTGTTTTCTCATCATTTCTAAATCATAGGCTTCACCTTTCCTAAGTAAATGTTTAAAGTTTTAAACTACATTTTTTAAAAAAATTTAGTTCGAATTTTGAAAATACTCGTAAAATGTATACAATAAAACAAAGAAACCAATAAGTAGAAGTCGTGTCTATAATTTTAATTTTAAAAAATCAAATGTTATCAAACACATCCTATAATTTTAATGACTAAATTGAAATTTACACATTTTATTATCATTAAAGAATTATAAATTTGGTCTTATAGTTTGAAGAAAAAGTTAAAATTTAGTCAATAATTTAAAAACTAAAAATAATTTTTATGAAAAAACCTCATAAAGTACTTAATCAAACTAGAGGGATGAACTCTAGCTCTTAAATCAGTTTAGTTTATCAAATCATAAAGATGAACTTCTAATTTATAAAATTATTGAACTAAATTTGTAATTTTATTTATTAACAAAACAACTGTAAAAATGATTTCTTAACTTACTTCAATTTTTTATTTTTTATAATGCGAAAAACCTTATCTCATTTAAAGTAGGTGGAATAAAATCTCTATCTAACTAATTCCATTCCTCCCATTTTATTGGTTCAATTCCAAAAATTAAACTTTGCCTTAAGATTCTTCAAAAAAAAAAAAAAAAAGGTTCAATCAACAATCTCTTAAAGCAGCCATGAATTTGGAAAAAGAAAAAAGCGTGAGAAAAAACTATCATATATTTAAGTAATTTTCAAGATTCGTGCTTGAATGATTAAATGATGCTTGGGTTTAATTCTAGTAAAATTATTATAAATAGAAAAAAATATCAAATTATTTATAAATATATAAAATTTTTAATATCTATTAATGATAGACCAGAATATATAGACTTATATCACTTCATGGTCTATCATAGTCTAGTTTATTAGTTTATCTACTATTGCATAAAGTTTCATAAAGGTCTCTTTTATCAAACTATTTTCATAGTCTCTTTTAAGTGATATAAGTCTATTGTAGCTCACGGACAGACAGTGACATTTTCTTATATTTATAAATAATTTGGCTCATTTTGCTATATTTGAAAATGACTCATAATATGGGTTGAATTACTTTTGATCGTATATATTGATTAATTTAGGAGTAATAATTAATTTCATTTACCTTTTACATTAAAAAAATTTGAACGGAAGAGAAAATGTTTTTTTTTTCTTCATATTATCAAATATGTCATATTTAATTTTAAATATTTTGTTTAGTGATTATAAAAATTAAATTGAAAAGGAAAAAAGGATGTCTTCTTGTCACTAGGTTTTTGGTCCACGAGTTTTAAAATTTTACATTTTTAGTTCTTAAGTTTTGAGTTTGGTTTTAATTTAGTCTGCAGGTTGTAAAATGTTGCAATTCCACCTTTGAGATTTGAGTTTTGTTTTGATTTGGTCCCTATATTTCAAAATTTACATTTTTAACCTCAATTTTTCATTAGATACTCACATTTCATCTTTAATGAGTAATGCATACTAGTTCATTTAAAAGAATTATAATTAATTAAATTTTTCTATTTTTCATCACATTATAATTTAATTTAAAATTCAAGTTTATAATTATTTTAAATTAATTAATAGACATTAATGCTAGAGATTGAAAATGAGTATTTAATAAAAAAAAATCGAAGTTAAAAATGTAAATTTTGAAATCTAGAGACCTAATTGAAATAAAACTCAAATCTCCAAGAGTTAAATTTTAACATTTTGAAACTTAGGGACTACACATTGAAACAAACCCAGAATTTAAGGACTAAAAAGTGTAACATTTTAAAACCTGGAAACCAAATACAAATTAAAACAACAAATTAGGAACTAAAAATATAATCTTTTCCTAAAAAAATTAGTTCTTATGAAAAACAAACAATCCTTTGTATTATTATTTAGCAAAATAAAAAGCAATTTCAAACTTATTCTAAGTATTAAAATTTTCACTCTATCGAATATATATTTTGTGGGCTATCCAAAATTTTAATAAATTAACTTGTGAGGCTTTTGTGCATTGAAGATTGAATCTTTCTTTTAAAAAGAAAAAGAAAAAGAAAAAGAAGTAGAATATTCTAAAGGGAAGAGTAGCATTTAAAAGATTTAAAATTAAAGAATATATTGTTGAAGTTGATTCTAAATTTATGTTACAATTAAGTTTGGCTATTATTCTAAACCACAAGTATTAATTAACTTTTAAGTATCCAATTTTTTTTTTAAAAAAAAAAAAAAAAGAAAAAAAAAAAAACTCAAGAGTTGGCGTGGTTTCTAAGCCAAACAACACTAAATTTGATCTCTTTATTGTTTGCCAATTCAAATATATTATCCATTCTTTCAAACATAATTTAATAGATATAGATTTGACATTGATGATTATCTTCGGTAAAGTTAAAATAATTTTGATTCCGAATACTAAAATTATTGTACTTCAAATATATAATTAATAATATTTTTAAAAATGGAATAGTAAAGAAATACTTATGATATATTTTTATACAAATGTGAAAATATAGTCAGAGAGGTTCAAATGACAATTACTTCATTTTTCCAACCTATAGAGATCAACTCGAAACAACGTTAGCAATGAATTGTATAAGCTATGATCATTTATAATATTATGGGACTTTGATTCTATTTATGTTCAAATTAAAGTACCATGTTTGGAGATACATACAAATAATTCTAAAGGATAAGCTAGAAATTGGGGATCAAGATCCAATTAATTTGAACACAATTCAAACATTAAAGACATTTTTATTTCTAAAAAAGGAGTTATAAGTTCAAATCTCTCTAGTGTATAATTTACACACGATACTACTTTTTTTTTTTTTTTTTTTTTAGAAAAAAGAAACATGTAAAAAATTATACCATATAAATGAAGGACGTGTATGACCAATAAAGCAAACCACGTAAGCTTTAAACTTTTTTTTTAACACAATAATTAGTCGTTAACTTTTGAAATAATAATTGATATCTTATACATTCGATTATATTCGAAATGACATAAGAGTTATTGATATTTGAATGAAAACAACTGAGGGCATACAACCAAATCATAGGCTGTGAGTAAAGTTATATTTGACAGGAAGGTTCTTAGTCAACATCACATGTAAATGATTAAATGAAGTGTGTTTTTGTAGTTGTTGACAAATAAATATACCCTCAAAACAAAGGCTTATTCACATATATAGTTGGCCAAAATTATTGAATCCTTGATGAGATGGGCAATTGTAAGTGGCATATGATATAAGCAAGCCCCACCATAACTTCCCATCATACAATATGATATAATAATATATGGCCACCACAAGGATATGTGTCACTATTAGCTTCACCTTTTGGACCACTTCAAACAATTAAAACACCTCTACGGCCTTTAATTTTTCTTCTCTCCCATATTGGACACAATTTTTTTATTGTAATACTTGAACACTTTTTCTTTTTCTTTTTTCTTTTTTTCTTTTTTCTTTTTCTAAAGATTCTCAAAATCTTGTGATGGTTAATTTTTGTTAGGGTAGATGTTATGGAATTGACTAATAAAATAAAAAAAATAAAAAAATGTAAAATATTAGATAATTGACACATAGAATTACGTAATATAATTCACCAATGACGTGTTAGCTACGTCTACAAGTAGAGGGAAAACAATTATCCAAAATACATAGTAGTGACACCTCTAGGTTTAAGATTTTATATAGCGCACTTCTCTAAACCTTAGGGTCATAATCGTGATAAATTGTCAAGTACGAATTCAACTTAGGGTCTTAAACGAAATCTCCATGCTTGGTCTTTTGAAGCGTCACATGAAAAATTCAAAGCATTTCAATAGATGTGGAAAGATTTACTGTTGTATTTGACTAATGTTGTTGTTAAGAGAAGAAAAGAGGGAAAGTTGTGAAGTCTTATGATTTGTTTGAATTAACTTTTTTAAGTGCTTAAAAATATTTTGGTGCTTAATTAAGATATTAAGGTTGCTTATTATCCTATTCTCCGATTCCTAAAAAATGTAAATGTTAACATTGTTGAGAAATTTCAAGTCTGTTTCTCTCTATTGTTTGAATCCAAATATGAAACAGTTGACCATATCTTCTATGCATTGCTCTTATAATGTGGCTTTCGTGGTCCAGATTGTGTTTTGCTACAAACTCTTCTCCTACTTTTTACTCATGCTTTGTGAATGATGTTCTGGTTCATTCTTATCTCTTTCACCAAATACGTTATCTTAGGCAATATCGTTGGAGCAACTCTTTTAACAAATATAACCTGAGCGTAACAATAGAATCTTAAAAAATGTCATAAAAAGTCTCAATATACAATCTTACCGCTAATTCTTCTTAGTACACCAATTTTAAGTTAGTTTGTAATTATGATACTTCTTTCCTTTACCCTCTCATTTATATATTCCTATCCATTGATGAAAATAAAAAGTTAGGATGCTCATTACTATGTCGGGTGTAGCCACCCTCCTGTTCCATTTAAATTAATTTATTAATTTTTATCTTAGGTTTTTCTAATCTAATTTTGATTGTTTACCTCCTTTTTATGTTAATGTTTACCTCTTCTAACTTTTATTTTAGTTATGATAAGAAAAAAGGGGAGAAAGCAAAGCAAAATGTAGAAAAAATTTGAATTTGGTTTTAGTTGCCTAAAAGTTGTTATTTCTTTTTGAGTTTAACTCAAGTTTGGCAAAATTTCAAAATTGAAATAAAAATCCATTAAAAAGAAAATAGGCAATTGTGAAAATGACTTTAGCCTTTATAAATCCCATCTTCTCTCCCAAAAACACTAGGTAGCCACCATTCTCATTACCCTCTCATTCTCTCTTCAAAAAAATCTCTAGCCTCCATATCCCTCCTAGAACACAAAGAGCCTAACTTAGTTGGAGGTTGCATTTGGTAAGGGCTTTGTCCCAAGGATCCGCACCTCACACAACAAGCGGTTTCATATTTGAGATTTCTTCTTTCGTTCTTTTTCTTCCCTCTTAGAAACCTTGAAAAAAAAATAGAGAGAAATAAAGGTATTAGCAAAGATAACTACTATTATTTATTATTATTATTATTATTATTATTATTATTATTATTATTATTATTATTATTTTATTCTTCACCTTGTTTATTATCATTATTATTGCTGTTATTATCATGTGATCTTTTTACATGCACTTACTTTAGATATTGGTTCCTCTTATCTTATTTTATCTTATTTGTTTGTTTTTATTCATCTTCTTCCCTAGTTCTTTTTTTTTCTCTCTCTCTTTATTGTTGTTTTTTTTTTTAAAAAAGGAAAGTATGTGTCAAAAGAAGAGGGGAGATAAAAAAAAAAAAAAAAAAGAACTAAAAAGTAAGGTAACACATCTTATAATGAAGTTATGTTTTTTTGTGTTTGAAGTAAAAAAAAAAGGTGTAAAGAAAAGGGTAATGAGTTGAAGAAGAAGATAAAGAGAAGAGAATAGATTGGTAGAGAGTAAAGTTTAGGAGAAAAGAAGTTGGGTTTCTATTTATATATATATATATATATATAAAAGAGAAAGGAAATAAATTTAAATAAATATGACAAATTTACTATCATTGTTGTTGTTATTATTATTATTATTATTATTATTATTATTATTATTATTATTATTATTATTATTATGCAATATGTAAAGTGAGGTTTTTCATCAAAATAGTGAGGCTAGTTTTGACACCCTAAATGACAAGGCCCCCAAAATGGCGTATAATCAACATGATCACACAACCATATTGAGCGAGAACTTTTCATGTGCCCATACGGAAGCATGAGCTCCTCGTGGGTCAACACTACTCCGCTTTCAAATCTAAACTTTAAACGGGTATAGCCCAGGTAGGGGGCTCGTGATAGTGTGTGAAGATAACAAAAATAACAAAACGATTGAAGTAATAAGATAAGAAGATTAAATAAGTGAGGTTAAACATAGGTCTTAGAGGGTAAAGGTCCCCAATTTGATCATAAAACTCATACGAGATTTTGTGACCAAATCGAGTGAGGTTTTTCATGTGCCCGCACGAGAGCATAAGCCCCTCAAAGGTCAACACTACTCCATCCTCATTTCTAATCCTATACGGTAAAGCCTGGGTAGGAGACTCGTGATTGTGTGTGAAATAACAAAAATAAAGCACACAAATAATATGCAAATAATGTTAAAAATAAAAAGAATAAAACTAAAAAATATATATAAAAAGATAAAAAAAAAAAAAAAAAACAAAGGCCAAACTCTTGAGGCAGAACCTCAACTCCCCAGTGGAGTCGCCAAGCTGTCGCCATGTACCCGAGACGACGCAGAGCGGCCGACATCCTCGAAAAGGGTTAATTTTAAAAGAAAATAAAAAAAATGAGTCGCCACCAATCTTTTTTACGGTGTGATTGGACACCAAAGTAAAATAAACAATTTTTAATTGAAAATAAAAATGGTCTACAAAAACTAGAGTTGAGTTCGGGAGTCATTTGTGTATGGGGAAGGTGTTAGCATCCCACAACACCCGTTAAGCGAAACGGTGACCAATTTATTTTTATCTTGGATTAAGGTATTATTTAATTTTTTTAAGAAAATAATGTACCCCTCATTACTCCAATATTTGAAGCAATGATGTAACAACCCCAAACCCTTGAGGTAATTTTCTCCTAATCAATTAAATTAAGTTATTTTGCAAGAAAATGAATTTTTAATTATTTATTTACATTATTGTAATTACTTAAGTTAAATAGGAAAGTCCCAAGGATTTTATTTATGGTGATAGGAGAATTGAAGATGGGATTAAGTAAAATGTTAAATTTGGTAAAGAATAATTTATTCTTATTCTATTTTAGGGCAAATAGAATAAAATAAATTAATTTGGTAAATGAAGGATATTATTTTTACCTTATTGAGTAAAAGGGGAGAATTGGGAAAAATTAGGGTTTAAGGGGGAGAAGAATTACCTCGTTTTTTGTTGAGTCAAAAAGAAAAAGAAAGAAAATAATAATTCTCTCTCTCTCGTTCTCCCCGCCGCATCTCGCTCTCTTTTTCCTTTCCCTTCCGCCGCCGCCGTCGCCAGCTTCCCTCTGCCCGTCATCTCTCTCTCGCTCTCCTTCAGTTTTGTGAGCTCCCGGTTGTTTCACGCAAAGAGTGTCGCGGATTCACGTTACCGTCGCCAGAGTGTCGCTGTCGCGTGGAAGGGTATCGCTCTCTCGCTGCGTATCGCTTCCCCCGAATTCACGTTGTTCCGCTCTCCCTCGGCCAGGCTTTCACTCTATCGGGCTCTCGTGGTGTCGCTCTCTCGCTACCTCTCGCACTCTCGCTCTCTCGCTCTCCCGCTCGTCTCACGCGCCCCGCGCCCAGTGTCGCCGCCAACCTTTTGACTCTCGCTCTCTCGCCGGTGTCGCTGTCTCGGCTCTCGCACTCTCGCTTAGGTCTCGCTTCTCGCTTGGGAGCCATTTTCTCTCGGTTTTTGGCTCTCGGCAGCGGTTCTTCTTTTGTCCGGCCAGAACAGTACCTTTAAGTGAGTATCCCAAACTCGATTGGACTAGTTGCTTATGTTTTGGATGGAGATTTGAGAATTTCGAACTTTACTTGGTATATTTCAATAGGTGTTCGGTAATTGTTAGTCCGTAGGATCGGGGGAAGCTACGAGTTGGATCGCGTTCGGGTAAGGACTCTCTCGGACAAATAATTTTAGGTTACCCACGATAAACTAGACTTGTAGACTAACGTATATTGACGGAAATTTTATTTTCGGTTTATTCAGGAACTAAATTTTTACAAAAGGAGCCGTATAGTAATTTTATGGATCGATCACCAGGTAAGTGATCTTACTACTTGAACCGCCTTCGGGCCACACGCTTAGTTACCATGAAGTAGGAAATTACCAAAGCCTTTATGATTTAGCATGTTCGTATGAGATCCCTATGCCTAAAGATAGAAATTATCAAAGTCCTTATGATATAGTATGCTTATATGAGATTTCCATGCTTAAAAGTAGAAATTTCAAGACCTTTATGATATAGCATGTTTGCATGAGATTACCATATACTAAGTTGTATGTGCTTACTAAAGTATGACCCTATGCCATGTTATGTAGTGAATAGAACTGTATTTTAATGTATGTAGTCATGGAATGGAATGAGTATGATTATGACTGTTTACGCTCTAGGAGTAGGGTTACCTCCCCTTTATTGGTTAGGTGTTCACGGAGGTTGTGTACCTTCAGGTCCACAGGAGGTTGTGTTCCTTCGGGATCACTAGAGGATGTGTACCTTCGGGTTCACTAGAGGTTGTGCTCCTTCGGGTGCACTAGAGGTTGTGTTCCTTCGGGTTCACAAGAGGTTGTGTTCCTTCGGGTTCACCAGAGATTGTGCTCTTTTGAGTACATTAGAGGTTTGTGTTCCTTCGGGATCACCAGAGGTAAGAGTTTCCTTCGGGGCTCTAGAAGTTGTGAACATCCATAACCAACTGTAGGGTGAGTGTAAACTATTCCCAATGAATGCATGATAGATATGTATGCCTTATGTTGATGCACTTAAAGGACATAGGTACTTAGCCCGACTCCAGGTAGTGGGGTCACTTACTGAGTAATAAATTACTCATTCTTTTATCCTTTATGTTTTTCAGGTCAGGAAAGAACGTGATGGCGAATGACAAGAAGAATCCTTGATGGGATCACGAGACCCGTAGTAGCTTCCGCTTAGCATTTTATGTTTAATGAAGTTTTGTCCAGAAGTTGTTTTTTTGAGACTTTTGATATGTGATTTTCTTTTTCATGAATTTTATTGATTTCATTAGGGGTACCCTGAACCAAAACTTCTTTTTCATGTTTATGGAGGTTTCCTTGAAATTTATTAATAGAAGCTTCCCAGAAAAGTTTTATTTCTTCTCTTTACTATGTTGCATAATGTTTTCTCGAATTTTACATGCATTGAGTAATGGTCCGGTTAGGATATGTAAGTCGGGTCGTTACAAATGATCTCATAAAATAAATGGAACAAATTCCGTCAATTTGACTATATTATAATTGAGGAAAAATTCTTCATCTCAAGAAAGTGAGAAATTATTACATTTTCTCAAAATCCGTCATAGTATAGTCTTTAAATAAATGAAGTTTCTTTTTTTTTTTTTAAAACATTCATTAAATTCATTTTTTCTTGAAATCAAATCTCGGACTCCCAAAGATGTGATCTCTCACCTTAAGGATTCTAGGAAATCGAAGTCCCAAATTTCCTAAATTCCATCATAGGATTTTTTTAGAAAAACGGTCTTAAAAACAAGTTCTTAGAGAAAGAATTGATTAGAAAACCTTTTGAAATCATATATTAATTTTTTAATGTTTGAAAACCCAAAATGTGTAAATTTAAACAAAAGAAATTTAAATGATTTAGAAAAAGTCTCGTGAAAAAACTTTTAAAAACTTAGAGAAATTTAAATTAGAAGAATTTTAAAACCTTGAGAAATTTTAACTGGGAAAGATCTAAAAAAACTTTGAGAAATTTTAATTAGAAATCAAATAAGACTTAATATGAACATTATATGAGAAAAACATAATTAAAGATGCATCAAAATAAATGAAGAAACATAAGAGGGCATAATAAAATTTAATAAAACATATATTGGAAATCAATCTCGGACTCCCAAACAATCAATTTCATCACCTCAAGAATCTAGAAAATCGGACCCCCAAATATTTCTAGAATCCGTCGTAGGTTTTTTTTTTCTTTATAAAAAAAATAATGATAAACGAAGATTAAGAACATTAGACCAATATCACTTGATTACAATACAACATGAATATGCAAGAATAGTAACAAAACAAATGCTTGGAAGATAAAATAGACAAATAAAGGCTAAGAAAAATGCCAAATGAAGAATATAAAAAGATAAACTAAAAAAAAGATAACAAAACAACAACAACAACAACAACAACAACAATAATAATAAATTATAATAATAGTAATAATAATAATAAATAAATAAATAAATAAATAAGCACAAAAAAATGACAAAAAAAAATGGCAAAACACCCAAACTTTACATATTGCATAATAATAATAATAATAATAATAATAATAATGACAATAATAACAATAATAACAATGATAGTAAATTTGTCATATTTATTTAAATTTATTTCCTTTCTCTTTTATAAAAAAAAAATAAAATAAATAAAAACTCAATTTCTTTTCTCCTAAACTTTGCTCTCTGCTGATCTATTCTCTTCTCTTTATCTTCTTCTTCAACTCATTACCTTTTTTTTTTACTTCAAACACAAAGAAACATAACTTTATTATAAGATGTGTTAACTTACTTTTTTTTAAAAAAACAACAATAGAGAGAGAGAGAAAAAAAAAAGAACTAGGGAGGAAGAAGAATAAAAACAAACAAATAAGATAAAATAAGATAAGAGGGAACCAATATCTAAAGTAAGTGCATGTAAAAAGATCACATGAAAATAATAGCAATAATAATGATAATAAACAAGGTGAATAATAATAATAATAATAATAATAATAATAATAATAAATAATAGTAGTTATCTTTGCTAATACCTTTATTTCTCTCTATTTTTTTTTCAAGATTTCTAAGAGGGAAGAAGAAGAACGAAAGAAGAAATCTCAAATATGAAACCGCTTGTTGTGTGAGGTGCGGATCCTTGGGACAAAGTCCCTACCAAATGCAACCTCCAACTAGAGGGATATGGAGGCTAGAGATTTTTTTGAAGAGAGAATGAGAGTTAATTAGAATGGTGGCTACCTAGGGTTTTTGGGAGAGAATATGGGATTATAAAGGCTAAAATCATTTCCACAATTGCCTATTTTCTTTTTAATGGATTTTTATTTCAATTTTGAAATTTTGCCAAACTTGGGTTAAGCTAAAAAAGGAAAAACAACTTTTAGGCAACTAAAACCAAATTCAAATTTTTTCTACATTTGCTTTGCTTTCCCCCCTTTTCCTTATCATAACTAAATTGGTTACTTTAACCAAACTAAAATAAAAGTTAGAAGATGTAAAAATTAACATAAAAATGAGGTAAACAATCAAAATTAGATTAGAAAAACCTAAGATAAAAATTAATAAATTAATTTAAATGAAGCAGGATAAAAAGGGGTGGCTACATCAGGTGTTCTAAAACTTAGAAAGATATAATAACCTGATAGTCAAAACTCAATTTGGTTAAGACACCGATAACCTAACTCTACACAAATTTCCCACCTCTCATTTCCTCATTTTTAAAACAAATTACTTTTAACGACCAATTTGAAATGACTTTTTAAGTGCAATTAATATTTTTTTTTCTTTTAAGTATTCTTGAAAAAAATCATTTCAAAATAAGGGCCTTCGTTGTTGGTCAAGAGTACGTAAGAAGTCACTCTTGAAGATTCGAGGTTGACACATCTAGCATAAATATTAAAGCTGATTATGTCTATGAAGCTTTGACTCATACACAATTGGTATCATGGAATTGGTTAGTGCAATGAATTCAAAAAGTTGAAGTCTAAATTCATTTATGTAGTTTTCTATGGTATGGGGATATATAATATAGTTTTTTAGGCATGTTATGTTTTGTTGCCTACTATATATATATGATCAAATTATCCACAGCCATGGATTTGGATCAGATCAAAAGTGATGAAATGAGTGAGAAAAATGGGGTTGGATAGCTCCATCCATCATGGGGAAAAGGCAAAGGGGTTAGATTGCAAGATCATGTGAATGAGCAATGGGAAAATTGGTGGTCTAGTTTCTCACTTTTTCTGTCACTTCAAAATTAAAGCCCTTCTTTTTCATAATGCAATTTGCAAATATTCTCTTCTTCAATAATATCATTGCCTCCATCTAAATCCAAAATGCCTGCTTCTTTCTATGTATTATATACACACACACACACACATAGTTGAGTCAACTATTTGTCCCCTATTCCTATTTTCATTTTCAGTCAATATAATAATTTAACCTATTTAATTAAACTTATATTTGAGTGAAATAATTTAAAGTTGGTTTGTTTGCAATGACGTCATTTCAATTTTAAAAAAATTTTAAACTCCTTTCAAATAGGTACTAAATAGTGTTATTGATATCCATAAATGGGTCATATATCACTTTACTGTCTGGATGTAAATTAAGTGATTGACTTATATATAATCTAATCCAAAATTGAGTTCAAATAAAAACAAGAATAAATGGACATGCTTTTGTGAAGAAGCTCCAAAACATAAGAGAGTAAAGTACGCAAATTTCTTTTATTGTTTGAGAGAACATTGTTCGGAAGAGATCTTTTATCGAAAGGAGGTGGTTAAGGATGTGCACTATCATATTTAAAAAAAAAATAGAAAAAGAACTTGAATGATGTTTAAAGCATGGGCGACATCTCAATTAATACAAAGTTTTTTTTTAGTTGAAAACTACAAAAGAAAAAGAA
Source organism: Citrullus mucosospermus (assembly GCA_030954485.1). Taxonomy (NCBI): domain Eukaryota; kingdom Viridiplantae; phylum Streptophyta; class Magnoliopsida; order Cucurbitales; family Cucurbitaceae; genus Citrullus; species Citrullus mucosospermus. Next base: position 6,176,649 of record CM062063.1, on the reverse strand, counting down.
AAAAAGAAAAAAAAAAAAAAGGCATACTTATTACAAAAATACAAAGAAGGAGCACTATATTGTAATGCCTTAATAATTTAGTTTTAACATTAAATGAAGACTAGTTATTTCATAACCTCCACATAATGAAATCTTCAAGTGGGAGGTGTGTGGCACATATAGGCACCACAAACACTTCCTAGATTGCAATTTCTAAAGGTCCACATGACGTTTTCTCCAATAGTAAATAACTTTGTCGTGTGTGGTGGTGCCTCGCCACCCGGCCCTCAAATGTCGCTCTCTCTATAGACATTATCGACAATTTAAGGTCTGTTTGGTCACAAATCTAAAAACAAAATTTTGATTTCAGATATGTATTTAATAGATTACGATAGATCCAGATAGATAAGGATAAACGTCTATTTGGGTATATCGCGATCTATTAAAGATAAAAAGTGAAATTTTGCTATATTTGTAAATAGTTTGATATTTTTTCTATTTATAATAATTTTTCTATTTAATAACAGTTTTAGAAATTAAATCTCAATTTAATTTTTTTTTCAAAATGATTTTAATAATACATTTATAACCATAAAACTAATTATAATTACTCAACGTTGAATATAAACTCTTGCTAATTTATTTTGTGAATTTGTTTTATATAAACAATTTTGTATAATTATTATTTTTGTAATATCATATATATTTTAATTTAACAAAAATAATTGAGTTTATAGCATGAAATACTATATCTATCATTGTTTTTATCTTTTCTAATATGATTCTGTATTTTAAAATTTCCAATTAAAAATATGGATACACTAAAAACATAAAATTGTTGGCTTTCGCATTTCTATATATCTGCTTTGGCATTGAGCTCTTCCCTTGTAATTACTCTTTTGAGGCATTGCATTGGCTTAGTTTGGAGTATGATTATCGTACTAAGAATGTGTCAAATTAATTGGATATTCAGATACACCTATCCATTCTTTTTATCTTTGGTATCTTTCTCTAAAAAAAAGACATGTTGCACTATAATTGAGATTACAAATATCCTCACATTTACACATTACAAATCACCTTTCAAAATGTTCAATAAATTAAAGGAAATTAGACTTCCAAACACTAAGACCGATTAACTTAGGCTACAACGAAGAAGAATGAAACCCTAAACTCAACTACGAATGATTACCAATAATACATTAAAAACACTGCCTTACAAAACTGTTAAAAGAAAGTCAGACAAAAGAAAACTATATATATAAAAATAAAAAACAACACACACACACACGACCTAACCTAGCCGATCAAAAGATGAATTTATCGAAATCATTTCGTTGCATATCTTTTTTACTTCAACATTGTGAAATAGTATTTCACAACGTTGAAGTAGAAAAAAACTTGGGTGCAAAGCTGCACCCATCTCTTAAATAACCTAGATAGCACCTAATAAAAGGTTGTCATGTGTCAAATATTTTATTTTTACCATATAAAAGTAAGAGAATATTGATATGCACCTAATCATTATCCATAAGGTAATAACTAGCATTGAACACTAAAGAAATATTAGTAACTTGTGCTTTTCATCAACAATTGTGATAGCATTGCAACGCTATTTGAGTGTGACAATTGTCCTCTAAGCACAAAACCTAACAAGCTCTTTTTGCTTCCTTAGGTGTAATGTAATATTGTGAATGCAAAAACCAAGAAAGAAAAGATCCATGATTATTCCTCTTTCTTGAGTCAGCCACTAGAGATCCCAAAATCCTACTAGTGGAACTTTCTCCCAATTTCTCAAACTTTAAGAAAACAAGGATGAGAACTTCTACAATATCCTTACCATATATACCTCAAAACCAACAAAAACTTTGATGCATTCATTTCCACAAGGAAATAACAATTTATATATAACTGTAATTTCCCACCTTTTGAGGGTATGGTTGCAATGTCATTAACCAACAACACACAACAAACAAACCATATCAGCTAAATAGCTCCTCATCCAGGGAAAGACCCAAAAAAAAAACCTTTTTTTTTTTTTTTTTTTGGAAACAGAAAAATCCCTATTTTCTTGTATACCCTCAAAACATAATTCCCTTTAATGGAGACCTCATTCATTTTGTCTCCCACTTTTTTGTTTGGAATGTCAACCCAAAAAGTCAACCTCAATAATGCAAAGGTAACAAACAAGAGGATCCCTATATCCAAACGGTTGAATCCATATTTCATAAAGTATGTCATGTCATTTTCCAATCAAGAAAAATGATATCAAAATCATATACCAACTTATTTAGGCTTGTTTGATAATATTTTATTTTTGATTTCATGAAAATATACTAAATTTATAAACATTACGTTGCGTTTTTCTTATTCTATTTTTAAGGGATGTTTTCAAAAATCAAGTTGAGTTTTATAAGCTAAAAAAGAAGTAATTTTTAGAAACTTTTTTCTTTTTAACTAAGAACTTAACTGTTAGGTTAAAAGAAAATTGAAAATCATAGTAAAGAAAAAAAAAAATTAAAACAACCTCTCACTTCTACTACAAAATAAGCTGGAAATAATTGAGAAATTAAAAGAAAAATAACAAAAAAAAAAAAAACACAAGAATTTATTTAGAAACTCCAAAACTAAAGAAAAATGTAACCACGATCAACTAGAAAGAAATCCATTATGTAAAAAATTATTGCAATCCCTCTGAATTCCTTTCTCGATCCACATTATAAGAGCCCTCTTTCAAAGCTTTATACAAACCCATGCTCTTTTTTTCCACTAAAATTAGTATACTTAAACTTAAAGTATTTTTATTTAAGACAATTTAAAACGAAAGGCAAAAGATCCCTTGTAATGCTCAAAGTGCTATCACTTTTTTGAACATTTTATCCAATTTGAGATTGCTAATATTCTTTCAAAACCCTACAATCAAATGAACCCTAATTATTTTAAGCTTTGCAATTCTGGCTATCAAGGGAAGATTGTTTCTATACAAAGGTAATATATAATTTAAGTGTGTAGAGATATCAGCTTCAACTATGAGTAATATGTGGATAAGATATGGTTTCTTGTTTTCTTCTTCCCTAGAAGGCGTGGTAAGGTCTAGGGCGGTCATGATTTTAGTGGAAGAGATTGTTTAATTTTGTTCTATTATTATTAGGTTTCATTTAGAGCGTAGCTGATCAATTGACATCAAGATTTACGATTAATCAAGAGATTAGAAATTTAAATTCTTCACTAAAAAAAGTTCATAATACTAAATAATACTATTAATGAGACTATATTAGTAAGATCTATATTAGAAACTCAATTTTCTAAAACAAGATGGAATGAAATAAAATGAAACGAATAGAAAATAAAAGAGATAATATAAAATTTATCTCACCAAATATAAAATTTGAAACAAATAAACATAAACATAATCAAAATTGAAATCAAAATTTTCTCCTTCCACATAAACCTCTTTAGAATATATATAAATAAAGTTTAGTCCTTGAATGGCCTCATATGGCCAATGGCCTCATATGGCCAATTACCTTTATATCATAAATTTGGAAATTTTAAGCTTACTCATTGCATTATTATAATTGCAAAAAGTTAATTGTTTGATTCTAAAAATACCCATATGGCCAAAAGATCATGCGGGTTAGATCAAACTTCGTTAATATTTAATTGTTTCAATTCATAATAAAAGCAAACTGTTTTTCTACCCAAGTAGTTGGCCAAAAAATAAAGTAATTTGAGTCATTAATATATATATATATATATATAATACTCTTTTTTGTGGGGAGTCTTCTACACTTTAGTAGGTATGCTTCAATATTCCATTTATAATAATAATAATAACAACAACAAAATACCACTATTTAATTCTCTTCACACTACAATATAATTCGGTTGTGGTGAAAGTGACTTCAATAAACACCGACAGACACATATACTAAGTTGAATCTTTTAAAAGAAATCTATTTTGCAAATGGTTTGAATTAATAATTGAAAATTAGAATTTTGGTCCCTAAAATTTGGATTTGTCTATTTGGTGAGTTTGAAATTTCAAAACAAACACTTTTAGGTTTGAAAACTAATATATTTCAAATAATTTCTTACCTAAAATTTCACCTTTACTTAATGGAATGGAAACATTCTAAGTTAATATTCTGATTTGACATTCATGAATTGATTATCTTGCTGTGAGGAAAATAAATGTATGAAGATTAATCACTAGCGAATGTATAAAACTATTTGATTGAATGTAAAGAAATTGAAATTATTTAGGGTTGGTAGATTTAGAACAAGAAATTGAAAGAGAGGAAAGAGGGGCTCTAGAATTCAAAAGAAACCATTGTCCATTTTTAGGGAAAACAAAAGCTACTTAACATTTAAAAACATGTTTTTCTTAAAAATAAAAAAATAAAAAAAAGACTGAAAATATATAAAGTACCACAACAAGCTATCAATACAGGCATTCTCACTTCACAATGAGAGGTAAAACATAAGTAATGTTAAAGCTTCTAAAATCATGTGCAACATTATTATTTTTTTCTGATTTGGATATCATAATAACATATATATATATATATATATATATATATATATATATATATATATATATATATATATATATATATATATATATATATATATAAAGTAAAAATTTGGAAAATTATTATAAATAAAAAAAAACCAAATTATTTACAAATGTAGAAAAATTAAGCGACAGAAGTCTGTCCCATAAGCGATAGATATATCTATCGCGATCTATTACTAATATACAGTAAAAAATTTCTATATTTAAAAATAATTTGACAAATTTTGCTATATTTAAAAACAGTTATAATATTTTTAGTTCAAACAAGTTGAATAACATAAAATTTTAATAGATAATTTTGTTTTAAGAAAAAATTGAATAGAAAATTGAAGCATCTTCTAGGTCTAATTAATGTGTGTTAATAATTGGAGTGTGTAGAGGGCATTGCCGAAAAGTTAATTAAACAAATGGGAAGAAAATCCAAAGGTCAAAAATTGGAATGAATTAAGTCCAACTCAATTATACTCCTAGAATAAATTTTCTATCGACATGTTGATATTTCCATCAATATTTTCAAGTTTTTATTGGTTCAATATGAGAGGTGAATCGATATTCTCATTATATCGTAGAAAGATTCATGAAACATAAAAAATAAGCAACAAAATGTTACTAATGTAAATATAATATAAATAATAAACATGTTAACTGGTTTAAAAATCATAAAATATTTATTTTTTAATTTAAATTTAATTAAAAAAATTTCAAAAATATCCATCAAAATCGACATTGATGTATTCATCGAAATTTTTCTAAAATTAAGACCTCAATATTCCAATATGGACATTTTGAACCTTGCTTGTACCCGTTTTTGAGATGACCCTACAAGTCCCACTTTGTTTTCAAGCTTGAAACCTAATATTTAATCACCAAAGATACCCTCTTCCTTTGAAATTTGTATCAAAACAGTCCAAACCCAACATAATTAAAACATTATCATCCTTACTAATTGTTGAAAATTGAACTCTAGTATTCCTTTTTTATTTATAGATATTTAATTATAGTCTTTGAAAGATAAGGATGCATCCAAATCTCCAATCTAAAGCATCTTTTCTGAAGGAACAAAGTTTTAATTAAATTTTATTATTGTGATTGTTTTATATTATATACTCCTTTCAATTTTAAATATAGTAGTTCCTTATTAATTTTTCTATGTATATCTAAAACTATTTTTTAAATATAGAAAACAAAAATCAATCCATTTGTGTTGTTTCACATTAAACCTCCCACTAATAATTTTATCAATTAAAATAGTAAATTTTCATAAATGAATCCATTGAACTTTTCATCAAGATTTTGTTTTAAAATAGTGTTAATGCATAATTTTCCCTAACTGCATTAATTAACAAAATATGAAAAAGAAATGCTAGGATCAAACAGAGTTATAGTTGATTTTTATTAGTAGGAGTGAATTTTCATCTCCTCGTCATCTTTCGTGTTTCTCTCCGTACTTATTTAAGAAATATTACGTGATAATTTTTCTTATTACTCTATAATTGATTTTTTCTGTTAAAAATACAACCGTTGAACTTACTATATTAAATAAATATAGGCTTTTTCAAAACCAATGAAAATATGAAAGAAGTAACTTAATAAATTAAAGCATATAGAAATGGATCATAATCGTCTTATAAAGAATATGAAATCTCATCATCTTTTTTATATGAGATTTTTAATACAACTCAACAACTCAACCATTTGTCAATATAATTGTTGGGTTGGTAAATGAGGAAAAATGCATATATTTTTTAGGTTCTTATTATATAATTTATGAAAAGAAAAAAGAAAGTGGCTAAAGCGATTTTTTTTTTTTCTAAATTTGAAGACAAGCAAAGTTCTATTTTAACGGAAAATTATTTTTTGTAATCATATTTTCTTCCACGAGCCTGAGCGTGTGAGAATAATGATTTCAAATGTTATGACATTCTAAACTTATATACAAGTCACCTCATAATTATTTTTGTAAATTTTCAATTTTATCTAGACAATATCAATATCTAACTCTTCAATTTATAATTACATGTACTTGATTAAGAGCTAAATTAACTTAACTGGTTCTTCTTCCATTAAAAACAACATCCCCAAATCAGAATTTAACTTCAATTTAAGGACTAAACTGAATATATATATATATATATATATATATATATATATATATATATAACAAGGACTAAAAGGTAAATTAAAGTGACTTGATCTTGAACACGGGAAGAGAACTGAGAAGAAGCAAAATCCAACCCATGGCACGCTGTCGTTTTGTTTTTATCCACTGCATTTGCACACTTCGATTGGCCTCATTTTAAATGACCATTGTCTCCTCGATAAGATGCCTTTCCCATTATAACGAAAAGGGTATTGTGGTCATTATGGTATAAAACTCCAAAATAGGCCTTTGTCTTTCTATGTCCTTTTGAGGGCTATATTTATAAATAATCTTAATGCCCGTGACATTCTTGCAAGTACAGACACCAGAATTTCTCTCTCCTCTCTCTTATCTTTAATTTTAAATCTTTTTTTCCCACATGAATAGTGGACTTAACAGAGTATTAGGTTGTACTATTCATGTACTGTTTTTCTTTTTTAGAATTTTTTTTATAAAATTAGTGGATTATTGATATAAATATAGTGGATATAATATCATGTATTAATATCATATTGTTATTCAGATCATCATCGATTGTGACTTCTTTTAATAATTATTATCTGTCTTGTAATTATAAACATGCGTTGAGGGTTTTGATCAAACAAAATTGTTTTTATGTGCTTAGCTTCTAGTTCTCTATATAGGATGAAGTAATTTTGAAATTTCGTTGAATTTTGAACATATTTTAAGACTTTATATTATAAAATAAAGAGAATTTTGGGGACATGAATTCCAACTTTCAAACCAACTTGTTTGCTACTTTAATGTCGAAGTGTGTACCTTAACGTGGAGAGTGTATTCAATTTAAAAAAATGTCTTCCACTTCTTCGTTGATTTCACTTTTGTTCCTAAATTTTAAAAAGTTTCATTTTAACCCTTAAAATTTAAAGTATGTTTTGAAGATTTTTGTAGTTCAATTCACCCAATGAAAAGGGTTATGCTTGCTTATGTGTTATTTATGGGAACAAATCAAAATACATAGGGGTATCTATGGCGCAAAGTTAAGTTTTGAAATCTTAAGTTAATATGTTGAAGTTAGAAGTACGTGTTTAGGGTGTAGAGTTGTAAGATGGAGTTTCTCAATAAATGTACAAAAAAGAAAAGGAAAAAAAATTGAGTTTTCCGATAAATGTGCAAATTTCAATAGTAAATATTGTTGAAGTTAAGTTATTTAACAACGACTTATGAATTCGATGGGCCAAACACCCAATAAGAAAGTAAATTTGGGAGATAGAGTAAGGAAAAAATCATAAACGAAAAAATTAAAAATTAAGGACATGAGTTTGAAATGAAAACGAAAACATATATAGTTCACATAGATGTCATGTGTCTTTATTCTTTTTTTTTTTTTCATATATGTTTTTAGATTTGTTTGCATGAACGAACTCAACTTTTTAGCAAATTAACTTTAACATTAAAAGTATGTAAGGGTTGTTTTGAAATAAACTTCTAACCGATGTGTATATATATATATATAAACTACAAAAATAAGGCAAACCACACGAAGGGAAGGACACATGATTTTGAAATAGAAACCAAAAACCTATTCTATATAGGTGTGAGTGAGTTGAAAATATAGCATATGAAACCATGGAAAATTGAGATACATTTTGGGGCATAATGGGCAAAGTGTGTTGATAGGGTCATATCATCAAAAAGTAATATATTTTATTGGTATTTATTTTTGGCTTTACTTTGAAATAATATATATTGTCTTCTTGTCATCCATTTGCTTTTTATATATAATTAGAGTACTTATCTTTGTTATTCCTTAAAAGACAACCCTATACTACATTAGCCTTCACGAGATCATGTTTCATCTTCATCACAACTTTAAATATGTACGATGACATTTTCTTTTTCATTTCTTTTTCTTTTTCTTCATTTATTTCTCTTCATCAATAGATCCAAAAAGTATATACTTTAATTGCAAGTTGTAGATGAGATCATGATTCAAAATTGAAATTTAAAAATTGTATAAAGAATAAAGATCAGTCCTTTTCTTCTTCTTCTTCCTTTTTTTTTCTTTTTCTATTACTACTTTTTTCATTTTTGTTGTTTTATAAAAAAAGAATTTAATGGAAAAAAATTTATTTTCCTATCTTGAACGGATAGTCAAATACTCTATTACAACTTAGAACATTCAAATGAAAAACCGATATTTTCAACTTTTGGATCAAATAAGAAGTTATATTATGGATCAAAGAGTTATACACATTGAGATATTTGTTTAATCTCTACGTTAATCATGTTTGAGAGGGGTTTACAAGGAAGAATTCAATTTATTTGATTGTTGAAACAAGATCATGAATAATTGTGATCTTGTCAAATGGAAGCAACAAGTTTCAAGAGGCAATTTCAACGAAGTCTTTCACTTAGGTTATAGAATCTAAAATTGTTTAGAATTAATAAATAAATAAATAAATAAGAACTTGACCTCTTAGTGATGGGATTGGATACCCGCATTCGAAATATTTCATTTATGTGTTGAGGGATGTCCAAGGTAAGGCCCAATGTTCACCAGTGAGTTCAAGACCATAGGATATCAAGAGGAGGTATAGGGGAAAATGTGCACCTCGAAAGAGGTTTGAGCTGACCAGTTGAATCGGTGAATATCTACCAATCGAAAAATAACCAAGCCCAATCCGAATTGACATCATACAACATTGAGTACCAGAAATGTCCCTAACACCATTGTCATCACATGCATGTAATCGTAGATGTGCGTCAGAAGGCAGACTTATAAATAGCTTCATTCAACCATCCCAAAGGAAGAGATTAACTAATCTCTAAAGGAGAGATTTGACCTTACATCTTTTTGTCCTTTAGTTAAATTAGTCACTCCTTGTACTAATTTAAGCATTAGAGTGTAGTAGGTTTGGCACCACACTGATCCAAGAATCTCTTATGTAGGTAAGCTCAGAAAATATCGAGACTAGACTAGGGAGAAGAGGGTCGGAGGTCAAGCAGTCAAGCCACTAGAAAAGACCCACTACGAAGCCCGACCCGAACAAGATCCGAGTGCGAACAATATGTTTTAAAATAATACTCTAATAAATTGCATCATTTTATAAGTTAGGATTAAGTGTTACTTTTCTATTTTAAGAAAAATAAGGTTAAGTACACTAATAAATGTGTGTCTATTAAATCAATTGCATATCTAGAGTTTGAATTATAATTTTATGCAATTTATATAGTTAAAACTATTAACTTATAAGTTAATAACAACAATGTAATATGTTTATCGAACAAATATTTAACTTAAGTAAAAAATGAAAATTTAAAACTAAAAAATGGTTGATAATCGAACTTAAGATTTAAAATTAAAAATAAAATTTGTATCAGTAGGGACTTGTAAATAAAAAATAATAATAATAACTAAAATAAAATAAAATAAAGTAAAATCCCGCCTCTACCACCAAGGAAGTCAAAAAGCATCATTTATATAAATTATGAGATAAAAATGAAAAGAATTTTTAGTTTTCAGAAAAAGAATGTGCAAATCACGGGCGTATGATTTCAAACAGCCCACTTGCATCAAACTTTAAAAAATATTTATATAAATAGAAAACTTTCATGTATTCCAATTAAATATATTTAAATATATTTAAAATGGGTTTGTAATATATTTTGTAAGTATTTCATTTTAAAGATAAGTTATTTTAAAAAAAAAAAATTTGAAATATTTCACAACCATTAAAAAAAAAAATTTAAGCTAATTTAATGTATTAAAGTACTATAATATATAACAAGTTTAAAGTTACAATTAGTTCACCTTAAGGGTAAAAATTGCACTCTCTAATATTTTATTAATTTAATTAGTTTAAAGTTAAAATTGGTGAGCTAATCTGAGTATATGAGGGTAGAGATGAATTTTTTCTATATTTTATTGATTGATACATATCTATAGTAAAAATATCAACAAGATATCCCTCATGTTGAGCTAATATATTAATAATAAAAAAATTTTAACTTATTTTAAAATGGTAAAATACTCATGCATATATTAAAAAGTTTGTTTTTAAATATAGAAAAATAAACTAAAATATTTACAAATATAGCAAAATTTTACTATATATCCAGGATAGATCGTGATAGGCTGTTATATATGTATATCTGTATCATGATAGACACAGAAAATACAGTAAATCATAGATAAACTATGATATTTTTGTATTATTTATAAATATTTTCAACAATTTTATCATTTAAAATAATTTTTTATATTAAAATTACATTTTCTTTTTATATTAATATAGTTTTCTTGATGTATCTATGTTAATATTGTCATTTTTCTTATCGATTATTCTATTACTTAGACATCTACATTTCCCGAAAAATGTCATATAACTATATAAGCAAAAATTCTACATTGTTCTGTTTTTCTTCCTCTTGCCAAAGTGATTTGATTGGATTTATTTTGATGTAATTTTGTAGGTTGTTTGTGATTTTACTTCATTAAAAAAACCATATTAAATTTGTCTCTCACAAGAAACTTAACCAAACCAATACACAAATAATATTTATATATTATGTCTTAAATCTCTATAAAATTAACAACATGGTTAATTCAACTTATAAAATAATGAACTCATAAATAGCCCTCCACTAATCTTAAATTTGGCCTAACTAATTAAAAAGAAAAAAAGTAATTGAATCAAATACAAAAGTATAAATACACGTGATGTATATAAAAAATAAATCCATTAAATTAAGAATTTGTGGGGAGAAAATAAATTATATATTTAAATAAAAGAAAAAAGAAAAAAGTAAGATATTTAAAAAATGAACGGTGGCGGCATTCATATCAGCCATCAGATCTTTGTAAAGGTCGGCAACGCCACCGTTTAAATCCCTCAAGATTTATTCTTCCATTATCCATAATCCGTATTTCACCTTTTTATTATATAATTTTAAATAATAAGTATTTATTGTCATCGGGTGGTCATCGGTCACAATGGAGGCACGTGTCGAATGATTACAGGTTCGAAGATTCTTTGACGATCAGAGGCAGCGAGGGAATGCGTGTGGCATTGAGTCAGAGGCTGAAAGCGCACGAGTGGTTTTGTTTTGCTTTGCTTCGCCCAATATTGAACGACCCACTAAGCACTCTCTTCATGACTTTCTTGACCAATTTTTTTTGCCCTTTTTAATTTAAATTTTGTTTTTCATTGAATTAAAAGCAGGAAAACAAAAATGTCAATACATGTTGGCTTGTAAACAGATTCCAAACTTACTTGTTACACTTGTTGTTCGAAAATAAAATACAAAAATACTCGAAACATGTAGTACTATAACTAATTTGAAATTTACTATGATTACCCATATTTTAATTTCTTCTCTCCTTTGTAATCTAATATTACTTTTCACAAACCAACAATCACATGGATATATATTATATTGATTAAAGCTAAATACTTTTTTTTTTTTGCTAATTATATAATTTAGTTTCTAATAATGATACATTTTTTAATATTGTCTTAGTCTTTTAAAATAGTTTATTAATCCTTTTTTTTATTATTATTTTTGGTGATGATTTTTTCATTAAAAAACAATGGATAATGGGTAAATTTATAATCTTCATGGAAAGATTCAAATCACATGATTCATGGTTACTAACACATACTATATATCAGTCGAGCTATGCTCGTTTTGACAATATAATAACATTGTTTAATTGTTAATTAGTAATTTTTATTTTTTTTTACAATATCAAATAGATTTAAGGAGTCAAAATAAGCATAGTTCAGTTGACATAAGACTTATACTATTGATCATGAGGTTAGAGGTTCAATTCTTTTATACCACCCACATATTTGAGGAAAAAAAAACTAACTTTCCTGAAATTTTTTAACTCATTCATTGAAAATATTTGGTTACTTTTTTTTTTTAAAAAAAAAATCTCTCTACAAGCATGTTGGCTTGTGAAATGATTGCACAAAAGCTTTAACGATGTTTACAAGTTCAATTTTGTTATATTTATTGCTAGTTAAAATTTATTTGGTAGAATAGATATATATATATATATATATATATATATATAAACAATCTCTAAGATTTTTATATTAATTGTGTGACATATGCATCTAATTTTCAATAACTTTCTTTTAGATGACAAATCAGATCACATCCTTCAATTCTTTTTTTCCCTGTTCTTTTTTATTGTTTACATTGTAATTTGTATTCTTTTCCTTCCAAAGCATATGATTGGACTGAAATGTTATCTAATCAATGGAAGGAAAGTCAAGAAAGATCACCCAACCTTTTTGACCATAAGTCTTAATTATCGAGTCATGAATATTGATTGATATATACACTTATTTTATCATTTTAGTATTGTCAGGTGGGATATCATATTACTATATTTTAGGAGTTGTTTGGAAAAGTAGTATACAGTTTGTGAACTCCAATAGTTATGGAGTCTGAGAAGTTGTGAACTTTTGAAACCCACGTCATAAAGAGTTAATAAGACATAAAATTGATGTTTTTACCCAAGAACTTCTTAGGTTACAAGGATTATAGTTTATAACTCTACTCCCCCATCTCCTCGGGCCAAACACCCCGGGTTGCATATGGTTCGGCCAAACTTATTTTAACATTTTAGTATCTTCAAGGACTTCTGAATGATGTTGATGTAGATTTCTCTAAAGTCTCCTTTATTCTAAGCCTAAGGAACAGGCCAGTTAGCTGAGAGTTTTATCTTCTTTTTTCTCATTTTCGCCGTAATCAAAATACACTGGCGTAATGTGTAGCATGAAAAGCTTTGGAGGATCAAGAGTCTTCAATTCTCTATACTCCTTATCCTGAATGGTTTACATTGTTCATGTCTTGTGATGTAACTTTATAGGGATTTGGCTTCTGGTCTTTCATTTTTTATCCTTAGGAAAAAAAAAAGTGGAGCATTAAAGGAAGTTTTACTGTGACCCGAAACACAAAGTTATAATATATACCAAAATATGCAAGCAATTGTAAAAGTGAGCTTATGCTATTGGTAATTGGTATGCACTCACTTCTTTAAGGCAAAATGTTTGATCCTCATCCTTGTAATTGTTGTACTAAAAAATGCAACTAATTACAATCTCTTGATTGTATGTTATATCTCCGCATTTAACAAATTTCATTATATATAAATGTGTGTGTGAAAGATTCAAAATATCTAAGGATAAAATGAGAAAGATTTGTTGCATTTATAATAATGAAAAACTTTTAGAGAAAGACATGACTAGTAGGAGCATTACTTTGTCTTTTTAAAGAAAAGTTGTAACCTTCCTATCATGAAAGGATTACTATCACAAAAAAGTGAAGAAGTTATGAGCAATATTACAAATTACAATAACTTTTATCTTAAAGTAACACAATTCTTTTTACAATAATAATCAACATTATAAAATATCATCATGAAAAGATTGCTTTTTTCTTCTCTCAATTTAGTAATAAAATTAATGTGGATTAATTATATGGTAATATACAATGAAAATGGAATACATATATAATAAGAGAGGTAAAATTTTGACATTGTAACTTTTTACATCAATTTTAAAATTCAAAGAGGAATTAATTTTAATTTTGAATACAATAACTTGAACGTAAAATAAACTAAAGGGAGTAATTCTTTTTTCTTTTTCTTCCCATCTTTATTAATTTATTAATTGGTTAGGTTAGAAAAAATACATGATTTTAAATATCTACCAAAGCGTGTAAGTTGTCGCTTTGACAAGACTTTTTTTTTTTTTTTTTTTTTACTCTTTTGGATTATATGCATACAAATTAAACACCAAATTATAAATAAATAAATAAATGTACACCAACACATTGATTGACACTACTACTTCCACCTCCCTCAGTTAGACAAACATTTTACACAAAAATGTTGATAATTTACATATACAAACCAAAAAGTTTTCAATTAAATTTTCATTTAAATACAAATAAATCTTTTTGTTGTGTAATATAATTGTTAAGTGTATACTTAACTTGGATTAATGAGCTTGCAATAGTTTTAATAGGATGGAGAGATTACATGCCTAAACAACTTCTTCTTTTTAATAAAAAAAAAATGTCACACACTATAATTAGTGTCAATTTGTACGCTACATAGTCAGAGTTAGACACACACATCATCAATTACATAATACTAAAAAGGGTGATCATCTATTTTGAAATGAGTGAACGTCTATCACAACTTTAGTTGCGGCTTTGTTCAATGGCATAAACAATTTGACAAGTTATATAGTTGTTGTAGTACAATAATATAGCGATAGTTTTGAATATAAGACACAAATGTAGTGGAATGTAATTGATTGCATATATGAAGTTGGACTAAGCTAACATATATTTGATCTCAAGCACCAAGTTTCTCATGGGTTTGAGTCAATATATATATACTCAATCTCACTGATTGAATCGTCGTCCATTAACTTCATTTATACTGTTTGGATATTTCTTCAATCATACATATACGTAAAATCGATTTTACAATCTATTTTGGACTAAATACTTATGGCAACAATACTCTAATTGAATTAGAGCACAATCAATACTTAATTGATAGTGCAACGTATAACATATTATTATCGACTAAATTTACGTAGAATATTTTTTATTTTCGTAAGAGCTTAGGTCTCCGCCATACCTTTTCTCTTTTTACCTTACCAAAAATCATTGTAAAGTTGCCAACTTTTTAGGTGGGATTTTGTTTAGTGTTTACCAAAATGAGATTGTATTGTAACTTTGAAAGGAAAAAAAATCAAATAATTAGGTAGCCGTTATTTTGTTCTTGAGAACACAAAGAATATTAAAGAAATCAATCGTGAAATCTACGTGGCATAATTCATAGTTTCTTTTCAAACTCGCTAACTGAAATTAATAAACACATGTTGATATATAAATATATTTTAATTTTTATAATACCTCTCCTTTTTGAGCTTAAACGTTGTTAGAATGGCAATTAAAGCTTCAAAAAAGTGATTTGTCTAATAAATAATTGTTAATTAAAATTATAGGATTTCGAAACCTATCCCTCTATGTCTGTAACCCAATTGCGATGGGTATACACGTGGCAGAGAAAACTTGCTGAATCATTTATTAATGGACACGTCACCCTTTTGTTTGTGGTCATTTTGGCATTCAAAGATCCACTGCCCAATTCATTCCGTCGGCATTAATTTTTTCCACAATTATTTTTAAATATTAATTAATTATGAGATGTTTTGAAAAATAACCAAAATATTGATTAATATAGCAAAATTTTATTGTCTATCTATCACAAAACTAAAATATACTACTATCTATATCATCTATCGTGATCCATCGCAGATAGACGGTGGTATTTTACTATTATTTATAAATATTTTTAACAATTTTGTAATTTAAAATAATTTTTCATTAATTTAATTATTTGACCAATATGATATTAACTTATTTTTATTTGGTATTTTTTAAATGTTATATTTTTATTTATGTATTTTAAATTTAATTTTCATTTAATACTTAAATTTCATAATATTATAATTTTTATTCTTGAATTTTAACTTCAGTCTTCATTTAGTCTTTACATTTTAATTCTTTTATATATTTACTTTTAAAATTTTATTTAACGTCAACTTTCAGTTAATTAATTTTAAATAATTATGATGTTAAAATTTTAAATTATATTTATAGTGATGAAACATTAATGAAAAATAATTTAATTATAGTTATAATTATTTTAGTTAATTAATGGACATTAATAAAAAAAATTAAAAATGAGCGTTTAGTGAAAAATTAAAATAAAAAAGATAAATTTTAAAATTCTAGGTACTAAATTAAAACAAAACTCTAAAACTCTAAATAAAAGGATAAGATTTTAAAATTTAGGAATCAAATAGAAAAAAATTTCCTAATTTTTAAGTTAAATATAAATTTAGTCTTTTAATTTGGACGATTTTCATTAGTGCAGCCTGAACTCTGAAGTTTGATCCATGAGTTCATCGAATAATTTTTGGCTTAAAATAAAGATGAAATATATGTATTAAATTATACTTCATCCCTTGGTTCTTAATTTTATTCCTAAATTATTAGAATTGATATATTAGCTTATTTCATTTGAGGGGGTGAATCTTTAAATTTTAATTAAGACCGGTTTGATAATAATTCTATTTTTAGTTTTTCAGTTATTAAATTAGACTTGTAGATATTATTTTCATCTTTTTTTTTTTTTTTTTTTTTGTTTGAAAATGTATTAAAAATTATTTTAGAAATTAAAAATATATATTTTTTAAAAACTTGAAATTCAACTTAGAAGTCAAATTAAATGTTTTTTTTTTTCTTTTGTTGAGTACTTAGCATATGGTTTACCTTTAAGCAATTAAATTAACATTTAAGTGACATTTTTGTGGTGGTAGTTTGCTTGGTTCTTTCAAAATGACATCCATGCAATTTCACAATTTATACTTTTGATTTTATTGATTTTATCATCGTTTTCCGTTCAATAGGTAAAAATTTCAACTTTTAAGATAAATGTCTTAACTGGTTAGTTATTATATTTTTAGGCCCGTTTACTACTTTTTGTTTTTTACTTTTTTTTTTTTTAACTAAACTTAATAGATATTACTATGTACTTGTAACTTATAACTTTTTTTTCTTTTTAATCCTATTTTGAAAGACCAAGTCAAGGGTTGAAAACAAAAGAAAAAAGTTGTTATTATTTTTAGAAATTGACTAAGAATTTAAGTGTTTCTTTAAAAAAAAATGTGAAAACTATAGTACGAAACTGAAGAGAAAGTAATCATAAATTTGAAAGAATAGAAAATGAATAACAAAAACGTTTCCAAACAATAAACTTAAGTATTTTGTTCGACTTTGCTAAACACTTAATTATTAACCTTAAAAATGTTATCTATTGTAATTACTCTTATCTTAAAAAAAATATAGGACGGTTTAGTTGGTTAAATTAAACACTACTTCCAAATAAATGGACTAAATTAATTTAATAACTTTGATTGTCAATATTAAATACTACACATTACAAGTCAAATTTAGATGTAGTAAGGTACAAATTAATCTCT
Organism: Citrullus mucosospermus; assembly: GCA_030954485.1. NCBI lineage: Eukaryota > Viridiplantae > Streptophyta > Magnoliopsida > Cucurbitales > Cucurbitaceae > Citrullus > Citrullus mucosospermus. The sequence continues at coordinate 6,158,906 of CM062063.1, read as the reverse complement.
TTTCTTGACCAACTTCGTAATTGGAAGATTTCCTTAAACATCTCCAAAAACTGAGCTCCAATTTTATTAAAGCATGCTAGATTAATAAATAGATCAATAAATTTCTTTTGGGTTTAAAAGAAGGATAAATTACAAAAATTCTCTCTAAAATATTACAGCAATTGTAATTATAACCTCAAACTTTCAATTATAGAAATTAAGACCCCTAATTTATGTAATTGTTAAAATTGGACCTTTTCAAACTTATATAATTGTAGAAACTATAACAATTGTATAAATTTGAGAGTTCAATTTTTATCATTCGAAGGTTCAATTTCTACAACCATTATAAATTTGAGAGTCAAATTTTAACACTTATAGAAATTTGAAGGTTTAATTTACAATTGAAAATTTGAGGAAGTAATTATAACTTTCACCTACCCTTTTGTTGATTTATTAGTTCAGTTTTGACCTAAGCTTTTAATTTTTGTTAGGTTGAACCTAAACCTAAATAAGGAATTAATATAATACTTACAATTAATTTATGTCGAGTTGTTTAGGGAATTGTTTTTGGTTTTTTATTTTTAAGAAATTGTGCTTGTTTAATAATTTATGTAGAATAGTTGTTAATATTATTTTTTAAGAAAACATTTGAATTTTTAAGTAAATTTAAAAAAAAAATAAGTATTTAAAATTATATAATTTCTTTTCTAGATTTTAAAAGTTGGCATGAATTTGAATGTGTGGTTAAAAAAGTACTAACAACACAAATGAAAGTAGTGATTTTAAACTTAATTTCTTAAAATTAAGATTGTAATTATTTAGTTTTTTATTTTTTAAAATTAAGTCAATTCTCTCTTAATTTCTTCTTTCAAAAAAAAATTCTCTTGTAATTTCTTACAATGATTTGCATATTTTTTCTTTATATGTAAATCAGTTAAATTTCAAAAACAAAAGTAGATAACAAACTAAGAAGAAGAGAGGTGGAATAAGTATTTATAGGATTATTTTTAAATTAAAAACAAAAAACCAATAGGTTACAAAATGGGACTTAAATGGTTATCAAATTAGACTTTAAATTTTTTAATAAAAGAAATTCTTCTATTGCTATGAATATTATTGTGTGGTTGGACAAATTTTTTTTTAAAGAATTATTCTTTTCATGTAAAATGTTATAATTGTCAAAATATATATATATATATTTTAAGTAAGAAGTTCAAATATATTATCATGATTGTACTTGAAAAGAAAATTGTTGTTTAATCAAATCTTCATAGTTTATTATTAAGTTTTGGGGTTTTATACCTATTTTGATTTGAGTTTAGAGTTTAATTTGATAACAATGAAGACATATTTCTTCCTAAATCTTCCTTTGAAATTTATGAGATTAATATATATATATAAATAAAGAACGTTATAACTTGACCCTTGGTTGAAATTGGAAAGAAGAAAAGTAATACCAAGACCCTAAGAAAATAAGTTCCAATGACAATACACCGAACACATCATATAAAGTACTTTAAGAAAAATATCAATTTTGCATGAAACTTATAAAGTAACATATGATGTCCAAAATATATCATTTCACTCGAAAAATGTTGTATGAAATTTATAATTATTTCAATTTAAACTCTTAAATTGTCACAAGTAAACTAATTTAGAGCATTTATTAACATTGCCTTTGATAATCGTAAATGCATAGACAATAGACCAAATGTCAAATTAACAAAATAAACAACTATGCCAAAGCGAGCTTAGTTCAATAGCAATAGACATAGTCTTCTTCCTTAGAAGTCGAAGGTTCAATTCTCCATCTTAGTTGTTGTACTAAAAGCAACAAAACAAAATAAATAATTCAAATTAATGCATGAACAATTTTTAATAGAAAGTCTAAGTGAGAGTCCAAATTGACCGACCTATAAAAGTATCATAGGAATTGGTATTTTTATAAAAATTTAAGATTTGAGTTAATATAAATGTCAAAGTTTAGAGATGTAAAATGAGATTTTCGGAAAAGTAAGCTACCTAGAGACAAATGATAAAATGAAAAAGAAAAAAGATTTTATTTTAATTTGTATAATTTTATTTTAGAGAAATGGGTAAACTTATAAAATCAAAATAGGATACGCATGAAATAATTAAAATGAAATAAAAGGAAATAGAGAGTGAAAGATCATAGGGAACGTGTACCTGCCAACAATGCTAGTGGGACCCACCAACCACTCAAAAATAACATTTTTTTCTAAAAAGAAAAAATCAAAATTAAAATTAAAAAAAGCTCCATCGTCTTTCTTTATATAAATCCCTCTCCCCTGCACTCTTCGCTCAACACTCTCTCAAAAGTCCCCAAATAAACAATAACCAAATTAAAACTATTAATTTCCTTTTTCGTTTTTCATTTTTTCTTCCAATGGGTAACGCCGATTACGTGTACCCATCATCCACGGCAGCAGGGGATGGCGGCGAGTGCATGCACAGGGCGGCGATTCCGCCGGCGCAGCCGTTCGTGAAGTCGCTGAAGAACGGTCTGAAGGAGACATTCTTCCCGGACGACCCGCTCCGGCAGTTCAAGAATCAGCCGGCGGGAAGGAAGATAATTCTGGGTTTGCAGTACTTTTTTCCTGTGGTGGAATGGGGGCCGCGCTATAATTTAGGGCTTCTGAAATCGGATCTTATCTCTGGAATCACCATTGCTAGCCTCGCCATTCCTCAGGGCATTAGCTACGCAAAGCTTGCTAACTTGCCTCCTATACTCGGCCTCTGTAAGTTCCTTCCTTTGTATATCTGTTCATGCTCAAATTAAACTAAATCATTTTTAAACTCAGATAATAAATAAATATTTTAAAGTATGAATATGAGATGGATATTTTTATTTTCAATTTAAGAAACAATATTTTCGTTTTATCTACAAGTAGAAATCTTTACCTTTTTTAAAACTACTTCATTTTTTTAAAAAGGAATATAACTTTTTCTTTTTTCTCTCCTTTTTTTTTTCAGTTTCCCTCTCTAATAATCATTGAATTTTAAGCTCTTTTCTTAATATATATATATATATATATATATATAATTGCTTTTTTAAAATAAACATTTCAATTGTTTAACAACACTTTTCGCATGTCAATCTATTTATTTATTTCTTTTTTTTTTTTTGTGATTGGAGTGGATTGTACCTGTTGTCACACAAGAATAGATGGAACTCTTAATACACTTTAAGTATGTCTCTTTTTTAAGATTTTAGTGTTATATAAGTATTTTTCTTATTTAGCTCTAGAAAATAATCTGACTTGATTCATTATCTCAAACTTTTATTTGGTATTTTTAGTTCAAACACATGGGATAGAATTTTGAACTTAAGACCTTTTGATTTATGATATAAGTTTAAATTAGTTGAGTTGTGTTTACGTTAGGATTTTTTTTTGTATAACTATATTTTTAAAAAAAATTTAAAGATTAAATAGACACCACAAGATCAAACTTAAAATTGAAATAATAAATGACATTTCTATGCAATAATTGACATATGTGTACTTTTTTTTTCTGGAGGTGAAAGTGGTCTAAACTCTCCTACTCCAATTTATTATACTTAAAAAAAATGAAGCAACAAAAAAAGGACAATAATCATGGGACCCACCCATGAATCAAAACTTTCATATATGTGTAGTTTTTGGACATTAATCATAATGAGGTGTTATTAATGTAATACGCAGATTCGAGTTTTATTCCGCCGTTAATTTATGCGATGATGGGAAGCTCAAAGGACTTGGCCGTCGGAACAGTGGCAGTGGCGTCACTTCTGATTAGCTCAATGTTAGGAGCAGAGGTTAACCCTGTTCAAAACCCCACTCTTTATCTCCATCTTGCTTTCACCGCGACTTTCTTCGCCGGAGTCTTCCAAGCCTCCTTAGGGCTCTTAAGGTACATAATTACCTCATATCCATAGTTTTGTTTTAATTTAATCCTTGTAATTTAGTACAAACTTATTCCTCTAAAAAATAAAAAAAATAAAAACTATATATTTTTCTTTGATTTAACTTTTTTTTAATGATGGTGGGTAAGAAGATTCTTGCAAAGTTTTAAATAGGTAAAGTATTATTCTTTCTTATCTATCATGTTTTCTTTGCATGTGATGAAAGAGAGATGTGGTAAATGGTAAATCGTAATCGGGATGTCTATAAAATATCAATTTAATCAAATTTGGGGGATCAAATTGAAAATTTTAAAAAATGTGAGGGGTGAATTAAAAAGCATATGGAATTGTTGAATATAAATGATATGTGATATTTTTAAGGAGAAAAAAAAAAGGAGGAATAATAATAAGATGAGTCATGATTTGTATATTATTTCTATATAAATTAAATAATGAGAAGGAATCCTGAAATAGCAATAGATAGATAGATCCATTCCCTATCATATCAAATTATCATCATCAACATTACTTCCGTCGTTGCCTCATTCTCTCTCTCATATAATATAACAAAACACACACATAGATATATATATATATATATATATAAAGAAAAAAAAGTTAAGTATTTGCGTGAATTTGATATGAATGAACACAGGCTAGGGTTCATTGTTGATTTCTTGTCACATGCAACCATTGTTGGGTTCATGGCGGGCGCTGCCACGGTGGTGTGCCTACAGCAACTCAAAGGCATCCTAGGGCTAACCCATTTCACCCACGCGACCGACCTCGTTTCCGTCCTCCGCTCCGTCTTCTCCCAAGTTCACCAGGTTCAATATTTTTAAAAGTTTTGATTTAGTCCTTTCTAAGTTTTTTTTTTTTTTTTTTTTTTTTTTTTTTTTTGAGTTACTTTAGAAAATAATTTAATGACTATATAATGAGAAAGCTCTCCCACTTTTCTGTTTCATCTTTAGCCCTGCACCATGTGCCTTGTCTATACTCTTAACTATTTATAAAATTAGTTTGTCCTTTATGGAACATTTTCAATTTCATCTAAACTATTGGTTTCTTACTAAGTTAGTATAATATAAAATTACTTTCAAATCATGTATGTTAAAAGTGGGTCCATTTCATTGTGTTAAAAACTTAAAAAAGAAAATTAACAATATTTTTATGTTATCAAATTAATTAACATTATGGTTTTTATATGAAAAGAAAATTATAATAAGAAAGGGAATATATATTAGGTATAAATTTTGAGGTATTAATTATTTAAATTTAATAATCATTTCTTTGGATTCTATTGCAGTGGAGATGGGAAAGTGGGGTCTTGGGATGCTGTTTTCTCTTCTTCCTCCTCATCACTAGATACTTTGTGAGTATAGAATAAATTTGCTCTCTCTAATTCTCTTTATAGAATATAACATTATCATTAACCTTTAACCTATATATATAAAATTTATAGTTCTAAAAAACAGCCTATAAAATATATATATATATATATATATAGATATTTTAATCCTATTTGATTCGGTCTCATTTAGTAATTATTTGGCTTTACTTTTGTTTTGAATATTGCAATTTATGAAATTAAATTGATTGGATGAGGTGTCACATCTTACCCACTGGCTTTTCATGGCAGTAAAAGAATTATGCATGCTACCTACCAAAAATTACCAAATATTTAGGTAATTTGGAATTTGGTATTGTCAAATCTCCATCGCCAACGTGGCAAAATCATTTAATTAATTGGTGGACTGTTTTTGGTTTATTTAATTAATTCTACTTAATCATCTTAATTGCCAATACCATCTTGTGAAACAAGCCTAATATTCACATGTTGCTCACGTGGCATTTTCTCTAAATAAAGTATTATTATCTTTCTTTTTTGTGGTAAAAACAATATATATCAAGAAACTAAAATCAAACTTCTAAAAATTACATTTACTTATATTTATATGCTCAGTTACTTTTTTTTTAATAAATATATTTTTGAAACCTTTATATATATATTAAAAAAAACTACTTTTATTTCTATTTTAAAAATGAAGTCATGGTTTAAAAAATAATCGTGAAAGCATAATTTTCCAAAGCAAACAGCTCAAAACAATTTAAAATTTTGAATTTGAAAATTTTAGTCTTACATAAAAAGGATAAGAAAAGAATTTAAGAATATAAGGTTGGTAGAAGTAGTTAGGAATCACCTCATTATTATTATTGTTATTATTTTCATTCTAACTTTGCTTTTGCTTTAGTATTTTAGATAGGAATAATCAAAATCAACTTTCATGATCTAATTTTGTTTCACAAACCCCATTTCAACCCTAACCCTAAACCAAACCATCCCCAAACCTAAAAACTTAGTCAATTTTTACAATTTCCCACCTCACTTTTCTTGCAAAATTCACCCACTTTTTTAAGCTATTTAAAACAACATTAATTTGAGAGAGAGAAACCGTCCAAAATAGTTTGAAAGAAACCAAAATTAAATTATTACATTTTCAAAGATTCGACATCGACATGAATAGTTAGTCAAACACAAAATATCAATAATGTAAATATAATATATTATAAATAACAAACTTGTTAACTTAATTAAAAAAATGTAAAATATGTATTTATTAATTTAACTATTTTTTAAATTTTTTTGTTTTAAATTATAACTTGTTTAAAAATATCTATCGGCATTAACATTTTTATCGACATTGTCAATTTAAACCTTGGTTGTGTTATACATTGTTTCAGAGCAAGAAAAAGCCAAAGTTCTTCTGGATATCAGCAATGGCACCTTTGACCTCAGTGATTTTAGGAAGCCTTCTAGTGTTTCTTACTCACGCTGAAAAACACGGCGTCGAAGTGGTAAGTTTAAGTTGATATATTATGGTAAATTTAATATAGATAACGACTCATTTTTTGTCTTATTTTATTGAAAGAAAATGTTTTTTTGTTTTATTTTAAATTTTCTCTATGTGCAAATAACAGAGTCCAATTTGTATAAATACGGCTTCCTTAGAGACCGCCATACAAAGAGGATAGTGCTGAAAAGAAATTGAGGCTTAGCCAACTGCCAATTTTGGAATATTAAAATTACACCACAATATTTCCCTAAAAGGAATTTTAGTTTCAATTCTATCAATATCTTTTCCTTAAGTTTATATTTATTTAAATATTTTGGTCCATAGTTTTTTAAATAAGCCTGGTCAATAATAAACTAGCCGGAACTTCTAAATTCAAAATTTAAAGTATAGAAGTTAAAATTATATGTTTAAAAAATCTAGACATTAAATTTGAATAAATTCCATATACAATAGTAAAAAAATATGTTAAAATACCATTTTGGTCCTGTACATTTTTGTTTTTGTTCATCTTGGTACTCATACTTTTAAAATATTCATTTTAGTCCTTATACTTTGAATATTGGTTCATTTTTGTTCTTATACTTTCAAAATGTGCATTTTGAACATTGTATTTTCAATTTTGGTTCATTTTGGTTTTTGAAATTTTAAAAAATTACTGTTTTGGTACCTTAAAATATATAAAATTAAAAATGAAAGGATCAAAATGGTCACTTTTTATTAGTTCAAGGACCAAAATAAACCAAAATTAAAAGTAGAATGACCAAAATGAACATATTAAAAGAATATAAACAAAAAATGAACCAAAATCAAAGTATACGGATCAAAATAGTATTTAAATCTAAAAAATACTATTTTAACCTAAAAAGAAATCATCAAAAAAAAGAAAAAAAAGATAATCATGAAAAAAAGAAGGAAAAAAAAAACCCAATTCTTGTTTTTGTCCACTTCAAAGTGCAAAGTGGATGGGCCCCCCACCAATAATGGAATCTGTTTTCATTGGTTTGGTCTCAATTCTTTGTATTTGATTGGACCCTTTTTCAACCCTTTTCCAAAGGTTTCTTTTTTTTTTTTTTTTCCAAAATTATTATTTTTTGTATTGATAATAATAAAAATGAAGAATTTTAAAAGCCTAATTTGGTTTGATATTCAAGTATTGTTCATGATTGTTTTCAGTTGTTTCATGATTTGGAAGAACTGTGTACACAAAATATACCATGTGTGTAATAATGTGAACAAATAAATAAATAAATAAATAATATATATAAAGGGTGTATTTTATTTATATTATAATGAATTTTTGTGTGGACAGATTGGAGAATTGAAGAAAGGGCTAAATCCAGTGTCAATAACAAATTTGGTGTTTGTGTCACCTTATCTTTCAACTGCCATTAAAACTGGCATCATCACTGGCGTCATAGCTCTTGCGGTATTCATCACCCTTCTTCTTTTCTTATTTTTCTCACAAAATTTTACTTTTTTCTTCTATATATATATATTTGAAAAAACTATAACTTTGTAATATCGTTAATTAGTTTACTTACTACTTAGCATTATAGAAAAATGTTCGATCGAAAAATTTTATAATAAAATAGCTTTGAAAATTAACTCTTTGGTCCAACATAACTAAGTTAGTTAAAATTGGTTGAGACATTTGTGTTGATTAATAGGTTAAAAATTTGAATAACTTTCGCTTAACTAGAAAAATAACTTAAAACAATGTTTTCTAACTAAAAAAACCTTTTGTTTTTACTTTTTATATATATATATTATACTAATTTGGTTAAATTACAAAATTACTCCAACTTAAAAATTAAAATTTTAATTGAACGATTAATTATTAAAAAATCTTAATTAAAAGCCTTTGACTTGAATTTTGAAAATATTGTTGAACAAAAATGATGAAGAAATAATATTGGGATGAACATTGATGAATGAGCAGGAAGGAATAGCAGTTGGAAGAAGCTTTGCGATGTTCAAGCATTACAACATCGATGGCAACAAAGAAATGGTAGCCATTGGCACAATGAACATGGTCGGCTCTTGCTTCTCTTGCTATCTCACAACAGGTTTGGAAAAAAAAAAAAAAAAAAAAATCCCTTTATTCTTAATCAATACCACTTCCATTTCTGAGGAAACCCCATTCATTTTGACTTCGAAATCGCCACACTTGCAGGGCCCTTTTCGCGATCGGCTGTGAATTACAATGCAGGATGCAAAACCGCGGTATCAAACGTGGTAATGGCGATTGCAGTGATGTTGACATTGTTATTCTTGACTCCTCTCTTCCACTACACTCCTCTGGTGGTGCTTTCTTCCATCATCATTTCCGCCATGCTTGGCCTCATTGATTACGAAGCTGCTATTCACTTGTGGAAGGTTGATAAATTTGATTTCCTTGTCTGCATTGGCGCTTATGCTGGTGTTGTCTTTGCCAGTGTTGAAATTGGCTTGGTCATTGCGGTATGTTCTGACTTCTTTCGTGTTTTTGGGTCTGCCCGTAAGGTGTTTGTGAAAATGTCTAGCTGAATTCCTCTTTCTGTTATGTCATTTTTAGCGTCCTAGAACCAACTATCAGTAACTTTTAGCGACATTTCTTAAGCGAGTTGGTTTGGTATGTTTGAACTTCTGTAGATTATTCACAAGGTTGTGGCCAAATTATTGCAGGTGGTGATATCTCTGCTTAGACTACTTTTGTTCGTTGCGAGGCCGAGGACGCTTGTGCTTGGAAACCTTCCCAATTCCACAGTTTACAGGAACGTAGAGCAGTACCCGAATGCCGATCATGTTCCTGGCATTCTCATACTTGAGATTGACGCTCCCATTTACTTTGCTAATTCCAGCTACTTGAGAGAAAGGTATCTCATCTATCACATTGGCACATTTCATTGATAAACATTGTAGCGTTGAATTCTTTCCAGTACATGTGAATACTGAGTGATTCATTATTTGGATGGATTTTTTGGAAGTTTTCTCTGAATGTCGAAACTTTTATGTTGTAGGATTATAAGGTGGGTTGATGAAGAGGAAGATAGGATAAAAGCTTCGGGTGAAAGTACCTTACAATATGTCGTATTGGACATGAGTGGTAAGTATTGGATCTTCAACTGTTGAAATGGACAAACTTGTTCTCTTTTTTATATAGTAGTCTGAAAATTTCTCTCTTTTCCAGCTGTTGGCAACATTGATACAAGTGGAATAAGTATGTTTGAAGAGATGAAGAAGATTTTAGAAAGAAGGGGATTGAAGGTACAGTAAGCCACTGTCAAAGCTTCCATTTTCCCGCTGCATACTCTCTCTTTCAACTCTGAAAAAAGTTACAAGTCCAGAAAACATATTAGCATTGTCAAACTTCATATGGATGGGGATGGATCAAGTATATTTGCCCTTCAATTTGTTATCCACTGAAAGTTGCTTCTCTTTTCCCATCTATGCAGATAGTTTTGGCCAACCCTGGAGCTGAGGTAATGAAGAAGCTGGACAAGGGCAAGTTCATTGAGACCCTTGGACACGAATGGATCTATCTAACAGTTGCCGAAGCTGTAGCGGCCTGCAACTATATGCTTCACTCTTGCAAACCGAACCCTGTAACTGATGAGAAAGCTGAGCCATGGAACAATGTGTAAGGCATTGAATCAAGGAAAGCAAGCAGAGCCATGGAACAAACAATGTCTCTGTGAAGTCTCAAGCTGAAGTTAACCTTCGGGGTAATTTTTTCCCCCCCTGGATAGTATCACTTGTAGGCCAAAATAGTATTCATATATATATAAAATATGGAATTTATATTGAGAGAAAAAAGAGAGAGAAATGATATGGAAGTGAGGAAATGCTTGTATTGTATTCCCTATTTTCTCAATCGAATTACTAATTGTAAAGTTGTATCTGAAAATAATGCTAAGCCTTTTTGTGTCTGGAATCTTTCAAGGCTAGCTTTCTAAGAAATATTTCAATGATCAAACAGAATTATAATCTGACAACCCCTTTCAAACTCACAATAGAACTGCACAACATATTGACTTTAGCCAAATAAAAGTTTAAAATAAGATCTTGCGTAAGCCTTTGCGAACTAGTTAACTATTTGCAACGATGAAGGAGAATTTGGTAAGGTAAGATCACCATTTTGATTGGTATGATGTGGGTGTGGCAATCAATTTCAATATGTTTGGTTCCTATTTAGAAGATAAAAATTTGTGTTATCTTAATAGTATTATCATTGTCAAATTGTTTTGTGAATAACAACAATTCAAATAAAAAGTAGTTGGAGAGTAGTTACACGACGAAGTTGTATATACTTGTGTGTATGGATTTGATCTATACTATAGATATGAAACATCACAAACTATCGGTGGAGATATGTGGAACGGACAATCACATCATTTGTCACACTTTAACTATTTAGGTTGAAATAGTTACATTATGAAGTTGTATATCCTTTTGTGTTTGGATGTGATTTATATCATAGATATAAAACAACAATATTTAATAATGTAGATATGCAGAATGAACAGTCACGTCATTTGTCTCGATATAACTATTCCTGTCGAACTTGTTACACAACAGAGTTTCCTTTCATGTATGGATGTGATCTATATCATAGATATGAAACACCATGATCTAACAATTGACATATGTTTGAATATACAATCATGTCTTTTGCTCCATTTTAACTATTTGACTCAAAGTGGGGTATCCTTTCAATTTGAGTGTGATCTAGACATAGATATGAAACATCATGACCTATGAGTAGATTTTGATAAATTCATTTTACCTTTAAAGTTTCTTAGATTCCTATTTTGTGTTTCTTTAAAAATTCACAACTGTATAGGCAATGTAACAAACTACGGGAAATTTGTAAAAATTGGGCCCAAATGCCAAATGACCCGAATTTTCAAAAAATGTGAAATGACCCAAATTTTCAAAAAATGTGAAATGACCCTTTGCTTATATCAAGTTTGGATGAAATTGTCAAAATGAACTTGCGCACATAGAAAAGTCCTTCTTGCTCTTGGTGACGATCCATTATCACTCTCTCTGTGGCCGTCAGGTAAAAAATCCATTTATTCTCGCTCATCAGGTCTCGTCGAATATCCTGAGTCAAAATTTGTAACTTCACTCGTCATAAAGTGGGTTGTCATTTTAAAAAAAAATAAGAGTGATTTGGCATTTGGTGGGGGTGTACAAATTTCGTAACAAACTACTTCATTTATTAGGATCCTTTTATAAGAATTTTTTAAGTAAACGATGGTAAGCATAATATGTAATATATGTTAATATCAAATTGAAAGAAATAATATAAAATGATCACAGGGAGAGCAGAACGTTAGTGCGAGGTCAAACTTCATTCTCCACTTCATTCCTTCGTTTTCTCAATTTCCAAATATTTTCATTCTTCAGGGCAATCGCAATCGCAATCACCTTAATCTTCTTCTTCATCTTCTTCTTCTTCTTCTTCTTCTTTCACATTAGTAGCGACCTCTCCCCTCAAACGAACATCGGCCATTCGACGATTGATTCCTTGTTCAATCATAATGGTGGCTACAAAGAAATCGAAGAAGCGCAAGAAGGATTCCAAGAAACTGAAGAAACGTAAAAACTTGACCGTTGTTCCTATGGAACCCAGAACTTCAGAGCCTGATTGGTGGGGAATTTTCTGGCACAAAAATTGTTCCGTCTCAGGTTTCCCTCCCTCCCCCACTCGCCAATCATAATATTTCTTCTTGATTTTTGTTTTTTTCTTTCAATTTGCTATATGGGTTTTATGGCCGGAGCTGAATTAAAGTAACTTTACATTTCTTTTGGCTGGATAATTTTGAGATGGTGAATATTTTGTGCCTTTTCCTTTTAGTAGTTGTAGAAGTTGCCAATCCAAGTGTGAGAGATTTTGTAAGGGTAGAAAATTTAAAAACATTGGAGATTTGACCCATTTAGATCATTTCTTAGAATTTAATAGCATTTTATCTGTAATTGGAAGGTTGAGAATGATTCAGGGTTGGGCTGATATGGTCGAAGAGTTGGGAATTTTGGAGTGCCACATTATCAACTGTTGCTCATTGCACATTTTCAGTCTAACTTTGATAACTGAGGCATTTTCAAATATCTCACGAGGCTTTCTAAATCTTTGCAGGTTCTCCTGGACCTAATGATGAAGCAGAAGGATTCAAGTATTTCTTTCGAACTTCAAAGAAAACTTTCGACTACATTTGTTCCCTCGTACGAGAAGATCTCATTTCGAGGCCGCCATCTGGGCTTATCAATATTGAAGGGAGACTTCTTAGTGTGGAGAAGCAGGTTGCAATTGCCATGCGAAGATTGGCATCAGGTGAATCACAAGTTTCTGTGGGAGCTGCTTTTGGAGTTGGCCAGTCCACAGTCTCTCAGGTTACTTGGAGATTTGTCGAAGCTTTGGAGCAACGTGCGAAGCACCATCTTCAGTGGCCGAGTTCCTCTAGATTGGAGGAAATCAAGTCACAATTTGAAGCTTGCTTTGGGCTGCCTAATTGTTGTGGAGCCATAGATGCAACACACATCATTATGACACTTCCAGCCGTACAAACATCGGATGATTGGTGTGATACCAACAATAATTACAGTATGTTCTTGCAAGGAATTGTTGATCATCAGATGAGATTTCTTGACATTGTAACTGGGTGGCCTGGGGCCATGACGACTAGTAGGTTATTGAAGTGCTCCAAAATTTTCAAGCTATGCAATGCGGATGAACGTTTGAATGGGAATGTAAGGAAGGTTTCTGGAGGGTTAGAAATCAGAGAATACTTGGTTGGTGGAGTTAGTTATCCTCTTCTTCCTTGGTTGATTACTCCTTACGAAAGTGGCAACCTATCTCCGTTGAAGTTCAACTTCAATGCTGTGCACGGAGCTGCGAAATCGCTTGCTGTGAGGGCATTCTCTCAGTTGAAGGGCAGCTGGAGAATCCTCAACAAGGTGATGTGGAGACCCGATAAGCGGAAGCTGCCAAGCATTATACTGGTATGCTGTTTACTTCAAAACATTATAATTGACAATGGAGATGAGTTACAACCAGATGTTGCTTTATCTGGTCATCATGACTTGGGATATCAGGAACATTGTTGTAAACAGTTGGATCCATTGGGGAACACTACAAGGGAAAATTTAGCCAAGCACTTGCATCAAAATAAAGAGAGACTTTGTTCTTCATAAGGCTTCGAAATTGCATCAAACTCCCAAAGCTTCCAAACGATCTAGTAAGACCTAGATTTGTATCTACGCTGATGGAGTAATGAATATTTCGTTCCAAATTTCCCCCATTGTGAAGATGAGTATTTTAACCAACATGTCATTGTTAGTTTCTGTAAGTACATATTCTTTACTGAATATTCCTATTTACTGCATTTATGTAAGAGATGACATGAAGTTACGGTATGGTGCAATAGGACGAACAAAGTATCTCACATCATTTAAGAGGAGTTGATTCCTTAACAACAACTATTTAGACAAATTGCATCACTTTCTGCTTGTGGATATAACTCCCATTTTGATAACACAACTGAAGGAAATGAGTATGGAGTAGAAGTTGGGGAAATAGGAGTTAGTTGAAGTCTGTTATTTAGCAACTTGAAAGCTTTTTCATCGAGTTCCTCTTTTGGTTCTTATATATCTACTAGGAAAGGAAAATGTAGAAGTTGCTGGATAGGATAGCCTAACAGATAAAACTCGGTTCAAAATAATGTTCGAGTTCAATTACTTCAGAACTAAAACCCCACAAAATTTCACTTTTGAAGCTTTCATTCATTCTTTTTCTTGCCCAATTTTTTTTTTTTTTTTTTAAAGTAAGATATTCAAATTCAAACTTAAATTAGTATTAATAGATTATTTTGTTGAGGAAAATAACATATAAAAATAATATAAACTATATTAATTTAAAAAGAAATTAAAATGAAAAAAAAATATATATATATATATATTATATAAATTTAAATTATGTTAAATTAATTATAAATTAATGAATAGTTGTAACAATATTCTTTGAACATTATGTGAATTTAAGAGATTTCTAACAGGACAGATATAGTTACCAAAGCATTCTCAATTACAAAATAAACCACCTAGTTATTTAAAGATTTGGACATCTTTGATTTTGAGCATCCAAATACTTAGGTTATCTACATTTTCAGAAACACAGTCCCTAATGAAAAAGTGATGGATTGTTCAAAATCATTTATAAGTTTTTAGAATATTAATTATTTGTGGAGTCTGGAGATTTGAACATCCAATCTGGTGTATATGATAAAGTTATTGGTCTATACCAATCATGCTCCATTATTTTCCCTAATGGCTCCAACTAAATACTCATTTATTGAAGAGAGAGAACCAATATTATATGGACAATGAAGAGCCTCTAAGAAGAGCAGCTTTCTCTGATTAGATGCAGCCTTTCATGTACAGCATAATCTCAAAGCTAAAGTAACATAAAAACCTCTCTATACAAACAAAACTAAAAACATATAATTCCAGAAGAACCTCTCTACAAAGAAAATTTGATAAATGATGAACCAATTAATATCCTTTCATTAAACTAAAATCATTATTTCTCAAATTAAAATCAATGCCTCAATCACCCCTTGTTGGAGGTCTCATACAGCCACAAAAAGGTGCCTTCTTCTTTTGCTTCTGCTTTGTTCTCGTCCCGCCGTAAAGATAGTCCCTTAGAAGAACTCTTGGACTCCGCTCTGGTACTTTGCTTTTGCCTTTGGCCTCCCTTTCACCATCTAGTTTCATTATTAGAAACTGTAGCTTCTTCAACTCCAACTGTAACCGCCCGATCTTCTCCGATCCTCTCCGTGCTTGTTCTGAAATTCGCCTACGTTGGACACTGTCATTTTCCTCTGGCTCCAGTGTGGATGAGCCTCCATCAGCAGCCAGAAAACTATCTTGAACATTCTTTGTGAGTTTAATGTTCATCTCATACAATTTGGTGATGGCTTCTTCAGCTTCTTCTACTTGTTCCTTCACTGTATCATATTCAGCACCTTTGTCTATCTTGCTCTTCTCTGTAACATCCATCTTCTTCTTCAAATCTTGTACAGTTATCTGAAGATTTGCCAATTTCTGAGCATCAGAATCAAGTCTCTCTAGAATCCTTCTCTTGTTTCCTTCTTGGGGGAGCTCAGAAATTCTCTTGGAGATCTCTAGTTTATCCACACCAAGTTCCTTCTCGACCAATGATTCGTTTGAAGGGTGCTTACTACTTCGTCTCCTTGTTGATCCAACCCGGTGGTACTCAGTGGATGAGCTTGCTATCATAGGAGCCTTGCCAACCGCCCGATTGTAGCTGCCATCTTGATCAGTTGATTCCCATAGATGAAGCATCCGATCACCAGCCACCGCAGTTTCTCTTCGACTGTTTCCATATGATGAATGGTCAGAAATCCGATCAAGTAGGATGTCTTTTGTCAGAACTTCATTTCCTGCTTCAGAAATTTCAGACCTTGAATGTGACCGATTATAACGCTCCTGTCCATGAAGTGTTGATTTGTCCTTGGTCGCACGACTACGTTCTCGGCCAGATTTTACCTCTTCAATCTCCTTCATTGCTTTCTCTAGCTTGGCATTGGCATTAAACTTTTCTAGTGTAGTCTGGCTCTCAAATTCTTCAAATGCTACTTCAATTGCTTGAATCCTCCTATTCAAATCTTGCAGCTCAACTGAACCATCATGCCGAACTTGATCATCATATGGCTGCTGGAAGCTTTCAGAATGCTGGGAACTTAATGAACCAGATTCCTGCAGAAAGGAAGGTTAAACGCCATGAGATTATGCAACCAAACCTCAGACACTCCGGCCCCAATTCTACGACTTTTTGACACTTGGGTACTTCCATCTCAGCATCCCAATGGATTGAAAAGAGATAAGAGTAATCGCGTCAACATTCGAAGAAACCGTTCATTATGTTAATATATTCCATTAGAGTATTTTTCCTGAAATATCTTCAGATCATAGTATTCTTACAAGTTACAAAGAATGAAATTAAGCATTATTCAAATTCAAAAGAGAGTGGATAATTTTGTCTTTTTTTTGAAGGGGCATAATTTTGTTCTCATGGGAGAAATATTGATGAGGGATGGCTAAATATTTAGGAAAGATAAGTCAAATAATCTTGGCTCAGAAAACTCAATATCAATATCATGCAGAATATTAATTCAAATATTCAATTGAACCTTGTAACTGAAAAAAATAATAATAAAATAAAATAAACTGTGAAGCAAAAGATTGTTAGCCTATTTGGCCAAATTCCTTTCTGATTTTCTGTTTTTGAAAGTCAATCTTATTGTTTTTAACCTTCTTCAGATTAAAAAGAAAAAGAAAAAGAAAAAGGCGAGTAGAAAAGCTTCCTTTTCATAAACCAAAAACAAAAGAACAAAATGGAGTTCTAATTTCTTTATTGATTGAGCCTGTTGGAAAGCTAAAAAAACACTTGGCTTTATATAACTGTCTTCTACTTCATAAGATGCTTTAAACAAGTTTGCCTAACTAAAAGTGTAAGAAAACTTTAGTTTAAAGCTTTAGTAATTTCTTTAAACTTAAAAAGTTCTGAACTACATGGATATGAACACAACAAAAACTATAAGCAAAAGTAAAAATTGATATTCAGAAAAAGGGTTATTGTTAGTACCTTCACTTTTTGTTCGTCAACTTTTTGCGTTTTTGCTGAAGAAATAGCATGCTTTTCTAGAGAACTTATAGAATCCTTCAAGGTTTGAATAGCTAAAACATATGCGGCCAACTGAGTTTTCATTCTTCCATTTTCCCCTTCTGAACTACTGATTTCGTCCTTCAGCAATTCAATCTCCAGATCTTTTGAAGTATTTCTTTCTTGAAGTTTCTCGCATGCTTCTGCTAGCTCATGAATCTTGCCTTCAAAAATTGATTGATAAATAGCAGAAATCTGCAGCTCACCAAAGAAAGTGGCAGCCTGAGTCTCCCATGATTGAACTTCATTGTTCTTCATCTGAAGTTCAGATGTCAAACTTTCCTCTCTGACAATATTCTTTTCAGCTTCATTTTCCATCTCCTGAAGCTTCAAGTTCATTTTTCTATTCTCTTCATGAAGAATTTCAATCTCCTTTGCCAAGCAATCTTTATCTGAAGAGATTTTGTCCATCTGCTTCTTTTGCTCTTCATTTATTCCCTCCAACTCATTACACTTTGTTGATAGCTGCTCCGCCATTTGGTGGAGCTCCAACTTTTCATTTTCCTTCAAGCTTATCATTGTTTCTACTTTCAGAATCTCACATTTTGACCTCTCCAAGGACTCGATGAGCTCAAAGTTCTTTGTTTGTTCATCTCCCAAGTTTCCTTCCATTAATTTTACTCTCTCTTCAAGGTCTTTATTTCTGGACTGAAGATTATCCACACACTCAACGAGATTTCTCAGTTCTTGAAGATTTTTGGACACTATATCCTTGTAAATAAAGGAAAGTTGGCTTTGAAATATTGTTTCACCAAACATATCGATGTTTGCATCTTCTAATTCATGTTTATCTTTCCTCAAGCCTAAGATTTCATTTGTCAAGGATTTTTCCTCCTCAAGTGCCTTGCAATTCTCAGCATGTAATATCTGATAAGCCCCTTCCAAATTTTGCAGCTTCTTGAATACATTCTCCTTTTCAGTTATTAGTAGTTCTACCTTGTGGTTGCTCTCTATTAATTTCAAGCTCATATCATCATTCAACTCCAGAAGTTTCTCCATCTTACTCTGTAGTGTTGAATTCAGTTCAGATTGATTGCTGAGCTCCTGGTCAAGCGTGTTCCTTGCCATCAAATAATTTTCAGCCTCACTCTGTGACTTTTCCAAGGAATTCATGAGTTCTATGTTCTTTGTTTGTTCAGCTCCCAACTTTGCCAACGTTACTCCCAATCTCTCTTCAAGGTCATTATTTTTGCAGTGGAGTTCATCCAAAGATTCAGTAAGCTTTCTCCGTTCTGCAAGATTTTCTGAGACGGCATCCCTGTAAATAAAGGAGAGTTCACTTTGACAGAGTCTTTCAGTAAACATATTAATGTTTACTTCTTCTAATTCTTCTTTCTCTTTTCTCAATTCTAAGATTTCCTTCGACAAAGATAATTTCTCTTCGTTTGCCTTGCAACTCTCATCATGTAAAAACTGGTAATCCCCTTCCAGATTCTGCAGCTTCTTACATACATACTCCATTTCAGTCCTTAGTGCTTCTTCTTTATGGTTGCCCTCCACTATTTTCAACCTCAATTCCTCATTCAGCTCTAAAAGTTTCTCCACCTCAGCCTGGAGGGCCAAATACCGTTCAGATTGGTTCCTATGCTTCTGATCAAGCGTGTTCTTCTCTGTCAAATAATTTTCAGCTTCACTACGTGACCTCTCCAAGAACATTGTAAGTTCTAAGTTCATCGTTTGTTCATATCCCAACTTTCTCTCCATTTCTTTCACTCTCTCTTCAAGGTCATTATTTGTAAACTGGAGATTATCCCTACACTCAGTAAGCTTTCTCATTTCTTCAAGAATTTCAGAGATAATATCTTTACAAATGAGGAAAAGTTGACTTTGAAATATTGTTTCATTGAACATCTCACCGTTCTCTTCTTCCAATTGACACCTCTGTTTTTCCAAGTCTAAGACTTCTTTTGTCAAATATATTTTCTCCTCAATAGCCTTGGAATTCTCCACTTGTAAAACCTGGAAAGATTCCTCCACATTCTGCAAATTCCTGCAGACATTTTCCATTTCCGTCTTGAGTGCTTGTTCTTTATGGTTGCCCTCAATTACTTTTAACCTCAGCTCTTCATTCAACTGCAGAATCCTACTCTGGAGAATCAAGATCTCTTCAGATTGGATTCTATGCTCTTTATCAAGTGCATCTCTTTCAAGCAAAATGTTTGCAGCTTCATTTTTCAGTTGCAGAAGGAACTTTTCAGTAATAGATTTCTCAATCAATAACTGATAGTATTCATCATAAATTTCATTTAAAGAATTCTGTTTCTCCTGAATTTTGACAAAAATATGGTTCAGAAGCATTTGATCTTGCTCAGTCTCATGATCCAACCCAGGGTATGCATGGATGTCAAGAGTTCTCAGTACCTGTTCAAGCCCAGTCCTCAAAACTTTATTTTTCTCGATGAAGGATTTAACCTCCCCCTGCCTTTTAATATTTTTTAGCTCTAATTCAGAGACTGCCTCTTTCGACCTCTCAGATGCCTCGAAAAGTTTTTGAGACTCTAGAAGTAAAGAGAGATTATTATCCTTCATATCTTGCATACAATGCTGTAAGATGAAGATCACAAACTGGGAATGCATGGCTTTGTCTGTTTCTTCCTCATATTCCTTCTTCCAGTGATCACATTCTTCTTGTAATAGATGCATTTCCGACTCCATACCAGCTAGCTGTTTCTTGCTGATTTCAGTAAAACTAGAATGAGCTTGTTTTTCAGCATCCAAATAAGCCTTCAGCTTTTCTATTTCACAAAATGCAGATTCTCTTTCGTTGGTGACCACCAAATGTTTCTCGACTGATTCACGGTATCTTTTATCCAGATCTTCAAGAGTGTTATGGGAGGTATCCAACTGACAGAGTAAGCTCTCTCTCTCTGTAATGAGGTCAGACTTCTGTTGTCCAAGCAATTGGCAGGAATCTTCTAGGTCCTCTGATTTCACCTTCAATGCTTCAAGTTCAGCAATTGCATCAGAAAGGGAGTTCTCTAGAAGTATATTTTTTTCTGAGAGTTCCTCCAGATTTTTAGTTGTAATTAGTAGCTGGGATGTCAGGGCAACCTTCTCAGAAGAAAGAGTTGATTTCTCTCCCAACAGAGATTGACAAGATTCTTCTAACATCTTTACCCTCTCCCTGGTCTCTTCCAAGTCAACACTCATATCAGAAATGGAATTTTCTAAGAAGGCATTTTTCTCAACAAGTTTCTCAAGAATAATCAACTTCTCCAAGAGAGCTGATTTCTCACTTTTCTCTGTCTCACAGGTCTCCTTCATCCTTGAATATTCATCTTGCAGTTCTTTAACAGATGTTCCAAAGCAGTCTAGACTGTAGCCAGTAGACTCCACCTGCTCCATTATGGCCGCATTTTTCTTATTCAATTCACTAATCTCTTCTTTCAGACAGTAGATCTCTTGCTGAAGGGCATTTCTTTCATTCGTTCGATGTTCAACCTCCACTTCAAGTTTACTTATCTTCTCCCTCAAACTTGACAGCTCATCTTGCAAATTTTTTATTGACAGAGCCGAAGACATATTGAGTTCATCAAGCTTCCTGTTTTCATTCCTAACCTCCTGAACTTCAGCAATCAAAGCCTGATTTTGAATTTCCAGGTTCTTTAAAATTTGTGTCCTATTCTGAAGCTCGGCAGCAAGAGATCGCAATTCTTCTTCGGTCTGAGAATGCAAATCTTGCAAAGTTTGGAAAGCAGTTTCGGCCTCAACAAACCGCAAATGCTCATCCTGTATGCAATTCCAAAGTCTTCCCAGCTCTTTTTGATTCTCGGTGAGTTCTTGATTTTGAGACCCCATTTTCAGAACCAAAGACTCCAACTCAGACTGCAGAGCTAGATTTGATGTCTCCAATACTAGACACTTCTCTTCAGCACTTCTTAACTTTAGAACTCCATCATTGATTTCACGATGCAGCCTTTCAGCCTCTTCTTCAGCACAAGAAAGTCTATATTCAAGACTAGAAATCTTCTCCAAACACTGCAGGTACTGGACAGCAGCTGCTTCCTTTTCTTCAGTTAATTTTTCGATTGTTTGCTTAAGGATAATCAACTCACTTTCAGCTTTGTCAGCTAGTTCATTGTATCTTCTGGAACTTTCCTCTGCATGAAGCAGTTTCTCCTCTAGTTTCACTATCATTTCTGAACTCTCTCGATATTGAACAAGTACAGCTTCCTTTTCAGCTCCGACTTCAGCAAGTCCTTGCTTCAGACTTTCAGCTTCATTTTCAGCTTTACTTGCTCTCTCAGTAAGTTCTTCAGCACCTTTTTGAATGTCAAAGATATCACTCTCCAGAAGGGATATTTTGTCCAGGCACTGTTGATACTTTAGCAGACTAGCTTCCTGTTCACTCTCTAGTCTGCTGAGGGCTTCCCTCAATTTTTGAGCTTCGGTTTCAGCTTTAGAGGCTCGATCATTAAGTCTTTCGGAATCCTCTTGTGCACGAGAGACTTCTGATTGGAGATTAGAGAGCTTATCAAGACTCTGCTGATATTGAAGTAGACCAGTTTCCTTCTCAGCTTCTAATTTAGCCAGAGCCTCCTTTAAGGCTAAAATCTCTGCCTCAGTAGCCGAAACCTTGAGATTGTTCCCCCCATTTCGCTCACTCTCCTCTACATCATGGAAATTTAGACCTTTCTTTGCTCTTCCTTCCCCAGAACCAAAAATATCATTAAACTGCTTCAAACCCCTCCGACTTGTAACTAAATTAGATTCTTCGGTAAATGCTCCATTTCTTCTGCCAGCACCAGATTGGGGTGAAAGGCCCAAGCCATCCTTTTGCACCTCATCCGGGTCAAAAAAAGCACGTATTGGTGCTGGCATCTCAGGCGTCCGTGGATCAGACTCATTACCCGAACATGTAGGCGAATCATCAAACGGTACCTGGTTAGGAAATGCTTCAGCCATGGTACGATGAGCCTGGCGAAGCACCCCAGTTGCATTATCATATCTTTCTGCCAATGCACGGTACGCCCGGTAGAATTCTTCAACCAATTTCATAAGTTCCGGGCGCTTCTTGTAGTACATCTCAGCCCTCCTTGCAAAGGAATCTGCATCCTCTTCAAGAAGCTTGATCATCTGTTTCACTTTGGCATCCATATCTGTTTTCAAGCAGGAAAGCCAAGTACCAGTTAGTCAGCCATTTTCATTCATGGAGCACAAATCAGCACTATCAGAATTACACAATCCAAAGCCTATTGAAAAAAAAGATAAATAGCTTCAAAAGATAAATCACTGTAAAGGGGGAAAAATCAATACCTGTAAGATTTTCTTGAAGCCATTTAGAATTTTTTGGGCTAATGTGACTATCCCACCACCATGAGTACATGCGCCTAGAATTTGTGCGCGAGGTAGTCGTCATGAATTCAGTCAAACAGAACAAACACTTTCAAAAAACTCCAAGTGCCAAATTCTTTGACTTGACGTTTGGCCTCTTCTACCTAATCAACTTCAGTAACCCAACACAATAAAAATTAGATACAAATTTTCTAATGAACTGAAAAATGAATCTCAATTTTAAGTTGAAAAAAGAAAAAGAGAAACAGTGTGAAAGAAGTACCTGGTTAACAAAACCAAGTTCCAGAATCTACAAAGGAGGAAGCAAATAGGAGTTTGAGGACTGAACTTGAACAAAGTAGCTGAAAGAAACCAACAAAGAAAACCCAGATAAATGAGAAGATTGAAGATGATGCTGATGATGATGATGATGATGATGATGATGATGAGTACAACATATTTTAAGCTTTTTTTTTTTCTCAATCAATAACAGAAGAAAAGAAGAATCTCAAACAGCCAAACAGGATCATCTGTAAAACAACATCGGAGTATCAAACACCCAGATCAAGAACATCAAGATCAAAAAACAGAGATGGGTAACACAGTTCCGTCCATCCAAATGCTAAATTCTAAAAGAAAACCCCATTTCAAGAAGAACAAAAAGAAACCCACATAGAAGAGGTACACAAGAAAAGGGGAGGAGAAAAAAAAAAAAGTTTCAAAGCAAAACAAAGGGTAGAAGCTAAAAATTACCAGATGGGAAATCAAAGAAGAAAAAAACAAAATTTGGAATATGGGTCTTGGATCAGCAGCTGTGACTAAAATTCAGCTTCAGCTGCTTTTGCATCTCTTTCACCCCATGGCTAATACTCATAGATCTTTCTCTGTTTCTCTATAAACCTTCTTTTTTCCTTCTTGCTTCTCTGTATTGCCCTGAAATTCTGGTTTGCCTTTTGATTGAGTGTTGTTATTATTGCCTTGTTGGTGTACTATCGCAGCTTTTGCTAAAAAGAACTGGCAAAGAGACGACGAATACTGGGCTTAAAGCAAAGGAAAAACCCGACCAAGAAAAAGTAAACGGATCAATGTAAGTTTTTTCCTTTCCTATAATATGTCTTTAATAAGCTTTGATTAATGAATAATATGACAAAATTATTTATAAAGAATAAATAAATAAATGAATAATTGTATGGTTTAATTTTCTTGTGTGGGAATATTGAGGGAGTCCGTAAAAGAACGCCGTCTAAAATTCTCCCTCTTGTTTTCTTTTTTTTTTTTTTTTAATACTATTAATCTTTCATAAAATTGTTTAATTTTAGTCAGGTACTCATTCTCAAATTTATTTTTATTAATTTCCACTAGATATATATTTTCTCCACATTTGAGATTTACTGAAATTAAAAAATTGAAAAAACATAGATCAAAATTAAACAAATTTCGAAATAATTAAACAAATTATAATATAATTTTGGTTTTTTGTCGGGAGAATAGTCTAAATTGAACTGAAATGTGAAATTTAAAAAAAAAAAAAAAAAAAAAAAAAAAGAACTTGATTTGACTAAACTGCCCTTTTTTGGTTAGGGCATCAAAAATGTTCTTTCCTTGTGCTTCCAAAAGTTTGACTTGCTTACAGTAGGGTTCCAAAATCCATGTTCTCTAGGGGGATTTTGTATTGGCACAAATTCACGTGTTTCATCACTTCTAATTTTTTAGTAATTGTTTTTTAGTTTTTCTAAGAAAGTTCTCTTTTTACTCAAACATGTGATAGCAACTCATAATTTTTATGTAACTTTAGAAGTTGTATCAATTAAAATAGAACTAATAATTATAAGAGTAATTGTGTTGGATAACACTCTTAAAGATAATAATTAAGTGTATAGCAACATTTTTAAAAAATTTCAAATATAGCAAAATATATCCATAATAGACTCCTATCACCAATATAGTCTATCATTGATTGACCTATACTATTAATATGGTCTATCACTGATAAATTTCAAAAACATAATCTAAATTTTCCATTTTATATTTGCAATGGTTCATAATTATAACAATTTAAATCTTGAATTTTCGTAAGTGTATCAATTAAACTTTTAAATTTTCAAGTTAGTCAACTTAGACATTTCATTATGATTACCTTTGAAAATCATCGATGCATCGATTCTCAAATGTGTCTAGATTTTTTCAAATGTGGGTTTTACACAAAAAAAATAACAATAATAATTAGAATAAATGCATGGATGATTTTCAAAAAAATTTTTGACTAAGAATCTAAATTGATTTATTTATGAAAACTTAGCGGTTTAACAATACAATTGCGAATTTCACACGGTTTCCCAAAAGAAACGTAATGGAAGTCTTAAATTGATACACTGTCAAAAGGTCTAAATGGACACAATTATTAATTCAAAGTTTAGATTGATACAACCCCTAAAATTTAGGGATATAAATTGATATCTTTTCATAATTTTAATGTTAATTAGCTCAAAGTTTGAATTAGTAGTACAATAATTTGGATAATTTTTAAATATAGCAAAATGAGCCAAAATATTTACAAATAGACTTCTATTGAAATTTTTGAAATTTTTGAAATTTTTTTATATTTATAAATAGTTTGATATTTTTTCTATTTGTAATAATTTTCGAAATAATTTTTCATATTAACTCAAATCGGCTAAATGATGAATCAGGCAATATGTTTGAGTTCAAATCTTGATCTTTATATTTGTATTTGTGATGGAATAATGTTTAATAATCACGGAAAATTGTACACAAGTATAGAAATACTGAGATTTAAAATAAAACTAAATTTAATGCATTGATTTTTCAAATCGCTGCTTCCTAATCCACATTTATTAAACTTGAAAAGAGAAAAATAAATCTAAACCATTAATTTAAATATTTAATAGAGGTTGAAGTTGGCTTGCTAATATGTCAATGTTGAAATGTGAAGATAAATCAAAACAAAAAATTAAAAGTTCAAGCCATTAATTTTAAGGTTGCTGAGTTCTCAATGTCACAATGATGGTAGTGGAATTATTTGGCAATTTTAATATTATTTGTGAGATCTCTTAGGTCTCTGAAATTAGTTAGCAGTATTTAATATGCTAAGTGAAAGAAAATTATAATTTGTCTTTACTTTTTTATTACTAAATGTAATCATTTAGTTAATCATCCTCATTTTTCAATAGTATTTTTATTTCATTGGTTTTTTAGTTCAAACAAAATGTGTGTGAATTAACACTTGAATAAAGTTTCTTTTTTTAAAAAAAATAAAATATTTTTCACATGAATTACAATTTTTTCTATAAAGGTATTAAATTGTAATATAGATAAGTGAATATCACACTCCGAAGGCAAGGCATAAACAAAACACACCAAAAGTTAAAAGCCAAAACAACAAAATAAACATCCATACTCATCCTTAAAACTCTCAAAACGCAACTCAAGGAAACAAATTTTCCAATTGAAAGAAACTACATGAATCTCAATCACAAATCCAATCCAAGTGATTAATATAATCTCATGTATGGGCTACGCTTGGACTTATGCTTATATTAAAGTAGAAGACAAACATTAACTATCTAGAAGCTTCTTGAAGCATCTACATAAATAACTTAGATGCTAGAGAGTTAAATAAAAATGACCTTTTTGAAAAACATTTTTTTTTTAGTCAATCCAAGTAGACTCCTTAGAAAGAGTGAGGAAAAGTGGGTAAGTTGTCAGAGAGTGAAAAGAAATTTCTAAAAAATGTCTGTATTTATATTTTCTTGATTACATTTTTTTTTCTTTTTAGCGATGGTCTCTATTTCTTTTGCATGTCGAAGAAGAAAAATGACTTTCCCAAAATCAATAAGTATTAAAATCAATGGCTTTTATTAACTAAGCAATTGCTTACCTTGTTCAGCTTTAATCTAAAACTCTAATCTTATAAGGTAGAGTTATATGTAGACTTCTTTCTTTTTCAAATCATAGTCAAACATAAGTATCTTATATCTTACCCTTCTTCGAATATAGATGATATTTTTATAAAATATGATTAATCATTAACTTCATTATTTTTGTAACGATTACTGTTTTGAAAAAAAAATGTATGGCATTCAAAAGGAGTTCAATATTTATCTAAATAAAGGAGTACAACATAAAAACAATTATTTATCATACTTATAATATAAAAAAAGTAGATCACATTGTTAACAATATCATGATTTGATACATAATATGAAAAAAAGAAGATACCATCATAACATCTTTTAAACTATGTATTGATTTATATGATACTTTTGTTTAAGAAAGAAATATCAAGACGTAATATATCACAGGATACAACAACATTCATTCATGGAAGATAGTCTTCAATCTATGTATTTTAGAGATTGGTTTTCGAGCATGACAAACTAGACAGTAAACAACATAATTACCACTTTTAGAACTGAAAGAGAACCCTAGAATGAATTATTGAAGACATAAAACTATTATATCATCAACAAATGTTTAGATTTTACTATAAAAATCGTCATGACCTTTAAGTAAAATCCATATAATCAAAGAATCTATCTTGACCCAAAAGAAAAGAATCACGGCTTCCATACTTATTACGATACCGTCCAAGAGAGTTCCTAATAAGTCTCATTTCTTAAACATTTTAAGCCAATAAATCTAAATTATATATCGAATAGTTTTTGCATACTTAAACTTGATTGATTTTTAATCTATTTATAAATGAGATAATTGTTTTAAATGACAACATTATTTAAAATATTTTTAAATATAATAAAATTTACTATTTACTATATTTATAAACAAATGGACGTACTTTGATATATTTAAAAATAGGGGTTAGAAATATAGAATTTAATAAAAAGAAAAGTAGCAACGGTAACATAGAGAAATGATGAAAAGTAGAGGGGTTTATTTAAAAAGAAACAGGTGGCAGATGTGAAACGGTAGTTACATTTTATTTTGAAAAGCTGACGAGATTCAGAGTCAGGGACGGTGGGCGTGGGCGGTCCTCATTCGTCACCACCACTAATCATTTCTCTTCCCTTCCCATTTCCCACTCGCCACGTGTACATTCTCACAAAACATGCGCGCTTCTTTTCTTTTCTTTCTTTCTTTTTTTTCTTTTTTTTTTTTTTTTTAAAATTATGAAACTTTTTTAAGGAGAAAAGAGGAAGGAAAAAATTTTAATCACCCTTCGGATTTTGAAATCTTTTTAATTTACTCTTCAACTTTTAGATGAAAATTGATGCAGTGAGCAGAATAATACGTGATAACATGATATCGCGTGTAAAAATGGATTATATAAAATGATTTTAATTCTTATATTTTGATATGAGTGTCTATAACTTCTAATTCTTACACATTAGTTGTCATGTCAATTTATTACTTTATTTGTTAATGTAAGTTTTTTTTTTTTTTTTTTTTTTTGTATATTTATAATTTGTCTTTCTCAAATATACTTCATCATGACATTCCTATTTTATTGATATTTGTTTTGAAGTTTTCATAAATTTGAGACATCGACAGTTCCATCGATACAGGTTGGGTTGGGTTAGTGTTTTTTTGGACCAACTTAAAATTTTGATTTGGTGGAGCTTGCTACCTGAAAGACCTGAACATAGTCAGTCTTTAACCAACCCTTTAAAATTCGACTTAGAATTTAGGGTTTAGTTGTTGGGTCATTATTTTTTTTAATTATTATTTAAAATACTTAAATTTATCTTATATACATAACTGTGAACTATACTCTCATAAAACTCAAACGTTAAATATTAAATATCCATAATGTTTATTACAAACTTTAAATAAAGACAAAAATCGCAACAATTCTATAAAAAAAAAAATCATTAAAAATTAACAAATTCATTCATCCATAGTTAGTCAAATATTAAAATGGATTGTGTTGGGTCAACCAAAAAAAAAAATTATTCAACCCGAGAACTAATCCAACTTGACAAAATAGAAAAAAATTAACTCAACATAACTTTAAATAGTTTGGGTTGTTCGAGTTGTCGGGTCACTTGAACATCTCTAATCAATATAACATTAAATACCTTGTTTATATAAACACATTTTCATTACATCATAAAATAACCAATAAATTTCATAATTATATTAACAAAATAATTGCTAACATCCAACTCAATTGATAAAATATAAACATTATTCAATTTAGGTCATCATAAATTCAAATCTCACCCACATGTTACACGAAATTTTAAAAATATTCATTACGGTCAACTTCTATTGAGTTTTTTTTCTTCGTAAAATTAACACCTCAATATAAATATTCAACATCGTCTGGTCGGAATTTAAAACTTTTGCACTTTTCTAATCTTAAAAAAAACTTAAGTGACTGTGCATGTATGTATATTTATATATTTCTATTTTGACATTAAAGTGTTAAAAAACTAAAGATTGTTGTAGAGTTTGGTTTGCTAATTTTTTAAGAAATGGGCAGTGCCTTCTTCTGATTTGAAAAATATTAAAAGAAATTAAATAATAAAAAACTCTATCATAACAGCCAATTTTATTTTATTTTTTTAATAAAATGAACTAAGAATATATATATATGCCACAACTTTAAAATTACAAAGTAATATACTATATATAGAGAGATTAGCGCTATTAAAAATTATATTTGAAATCCATTTAAACTCTTGCTTTGAACATGATATATATATATATATATATATATATTATTTTAAGTCACTTTGCTTGAAAATGTTAATGTTATGTCTTTGGAGTTTTAGATAATTCCTCTAATTGACTAAATTAAACTTAAACTGATATTTTCTTCCTAAAACAAAAATAACGTGTAAAGAGAGATATCTTTGTAAAAAAAAGTATACAAATAAAGTACTTAAGAGAAGGAGTCAAAATATATAGAGAAAATTTTTAATGATAAAAAGTACAAGACACGTTACGATGAATGGTCAAACATTTAATTTTTAGTTACGATTTTAGTTAGACATTCTCGAAATATGCTTAAACATTAATAAATCTAACGCTTTATATTAATTTATTTTTCTATGTTTTTCATAGAGTAAAAAGTGTAAAATAGAGACTCGAATATCTAATTCTTTTAAGAAGACCTAACTAATTGGTCATGAGTTTGATTTGGATATAAATCCAATCATCAATTAAACGTAAAAAAGGAATATCAAGAAGTTAAAATTTGCGAATATCGATATTTTCAATTGACAATTCTATAAATTTGTGATCAACAATATTTTTATCGATATCGATGTAACGAGTCAATATTCTTTTGAAAGAAAGAGTTGTTTCTCTACTAAGAAGGCCAAAGAAATGAGACTTGGTCCCAAAGAAAAGTTTCTCGAGTCATCATTTAAAGGCTTGTTTCAAAGACTTACCCCTTAAGGAGAAAAAAAAAAAAAAAAAAAAAAGATCAAGTGAACTTTGTAAAAGAGGACTGAAAGTAATAAAAACCCTCGCGTGAAGCATAGTTATTACTTAAGGCTCCCATGACCTTTAATCAGAGGGCACCAAACTCTCTAGCTAGAAGGCTTCTTTGTTGGACCATTCCATCCCATCCAACAAAATCAGACTTTTCATTGAAAATAAGTATAATGGAATAATGCTTTTCAAATATGTGATCAAATTAACCCATTTCAAAGTTTGGTATATCTTGGATTATATTTATCTTTTTATCGCTTACTTCGACTACATAAGAAAAAAATTAGAAGAGTTTGTTGATCACTAGGTAAATTGTGATTGGACAGCTGAGTGAATTGTAAAAAGAATAAATATAATAACTACAAAAAGAGGGATATAGTTCATGATGCATCTAAGTATTTTTCTTCAAAAAATACAAATAAATTTCCCAACTAATAGCGAGGTCTACCCACACAATTTTCTTGTTTGCTTCTTAAAAGTGTTCTAGAATTATGCCCCACACACACATTTATCGTCTACTCTTAGAAGTGTTTAAAAAATCAAACCAATGCAATTTTTTTTTGTTTTATCATCTATTTTTTTATAGTGTTTTAAAAATGAGAAATACAACCTCTGTAGTCATCTAATAAAAAATTGACATGTGACAATTTATTTTTAAAATGTCATTAATTTTTGTTTTTCCGTGTAAAGGAAAAGGTAGCATGAGATCAGGTGTAGCAATTATTGCTCTTTTAAAATTATGCTCCATACACACACTTATAATTTTCTTGTTTTATCATTTACTTTTTTTAGTTATGCCATTGATAACTAAGAATAGTATTTAAACATTATTTGATAATTGTTTGGTTTTTTAAAAATAAGTTTATAAACATTGTTTACTCATGTTTTAAAAAATAAAGTAAAATTTTGAAAACTAAAAGAAGTAGTTTTTATTTTTTAGAATATGACTACAAACTTAAGTTTCCTTCCTACAAATAAAATTATATATATAATAGAGAAATTGGAAGAAAATAAACATAAATTTCAAAAATTAATTTTTGAATTGTGGCTTAGAAAACCAAAGTTTTTTTAAACCGGCAAAAAATTCAAGAAAAAGAAAAAGATTATTAAATATAGTTTTGATTTTTAGTTTTCTGTTTTTAAAATTATACTTATGAACACAACTCTCACATATAAACATTTTTGTTTTATCATTCAATTTTCTCCATTTTTAAAAACCAATTATTTTTTAAAACTAATAAAAAAAATCAAAAAATAGTTTTCGTTTTTAAATTTAGATTAAAAAAACAAAATTCTGACTTAATGGAGCTTGAAGAGCTTATTTTTCTTTTTAAGACTTTTATTAAGTATTCAAATGTTCCTACATAGGAAATTTTAAAAAAATAGTGAGGAGACAAGAATAATTTTTTTTTTAAATCAAATTGTTAGCCAGTCGGCTCTATTTTAAAAAAAAAATCAAAATTTAACTTGAATTTTGATAAAATTGGTAAAAGAATAAATAACAAAAAAAAAAAAAAAAATCACAAATGAAAATCGTGTTAAAAAATTCGAGTTCAAAATTGGAGCAAAGCAAGAGGCACTAAAACTGTTAAGTTTTGTACTACCTAAATTTAAGCTATTCCACATCATTATAAAAAACTTTGTCTTATCTATTAAAATTGTCATTATAAATTTTGATAATATAATCATATATTGTATTTTTTTCAGATTTGTTTTTATATATAGCAAAATGAGTCAATTTATTTACAAATTGTCTATCAGTGATAGACACCAATAGACATTAATCAATGTCTATCATTAATAGATAATAATATATGCTAGTAGTCTATCATTGTTCATCATTTTGAAAAATCTTTTTTTGTTTTTGTTTCTATTTTGCTTTGTTTTTTTTTTTTTACTATATTTGAAAATATCTTCAAACAATTTTTCCATTTAAAATAATTACTTTTTTTTTACATGATAACAATAATAACAATTTAACTAATTTCGATGAAAATTAATTTTGAGAGTTAAAATTTAAGATTTATTGGAAGTATAAAGACTAAAATTAGACATTTAAAATTATAGAGACTAAAATAGAACAAACTCCAAAATAAAAATAATAATAATAATAAAAACACAAAATTGGTATTTTAAGCTTAAAAGTTATTTTTTTCTCTCTCTATCTCCACCAATTTGTTCATTCAAATTTCTTTTTAATCTTCCAATCCTTAATTGATGGTGGGTTTAGGGTTCTGCCTTAATTAGATTTTTTTTTTTTTTTAAAGGAAATAAAACTTAAATAATTTTTTTTTTCTTTTAAAAAAAAAAAAAGAAAATTGGGCATGGTCATGAGGCATAAGAGGAAAGTGGTGTGATAGAAGAAAAAGGTAGGATGTGTCAATCATGATCTTTGTTGGGTTGGGAGGGTAGCAAGAATTAACAAGCTACTATAATTGATGCATGTGCTTCATCAAATGTTCTTCACATTTTTCATTTTTCTCTATGTCTTCTGCTTTCATTTAATTTCCCCTATAAATCATGGTAATAATTCATTTATTCCATTTATTTACTAATTTATCTACTAACACACTATATTTATATAGGTACACAAAAAAACAAAAAAGAAATGTTGTGGGATGCATGCTTGACCAAAATCAATCTGTTAATACTTAATTAAATTACTATTAATGATATGCCAATTTTACCGTATTTTGTCTCTGATCCATTTCAGACGCTACATTTTTTCTCCACTGTATAAGCAAGATTTCAATTTAATTTATTGTGTTTTAATGTTTTTTTAATGTAGCTGATGGTTAAAGTTGATTAATACTTAATTTAAAGGAAGGATTAGAGGATGCTTAAATTATTCGGCTAAATTCTTTTGGCAATTCGCTAAATATCGTGTCATGTATTGTTAATATCGATCGATTAAACATTTCAATGGAAAGTATACAAAAAAAAAAATGTTATAATATAAAAAATAAATTTTGAATACTAAGAAGTATTTAGTAAGGACTAAAACATTGTTATAAAATGATATCATTAACTTTGAAAATTTATTTTCCTCTTCCATTATAGCTTAAAATGAAAATGATTATTATTTTTATTTTTTGAAAAAAAGGCTGTCCTTTTTGTTTTATTATGGGGAAAATGAATAGAAATTTTAAACATTTTAGCAAAAGGGGTTTGGACTGTTTGCATTGAAATGGACAAGGTGGTTGAAATAGAATGGACGGTGAAGGGATAAGAAGGAAAGTTGATTGGGAATTTTATTCTATTTTAATTTGGTGGATAGGAGAAAATTGCATTATTAAATTAAACATTAGTTTATAATTTACATTGTATGATATGAATTTTCATTGGAACTTTGGAATGTAAAATGAGGAATGATAGGCCAATCACATGTGCAAGTTTTAGGTGTTGGTGGCTTTTGCTTTATTGGATACAACAAAAAACAAAGTGAGTGAGAAGAAATGATAGGAGTTGTCAATTTCCTTGTAGAAATATCCCATCATTTCCTTTGGCTTTCGTGTGATTTTTCCCACTTTTGTACTCCAATATTAAAAAATAATAATAATTTTCGTCACCCTCAATTTGTGTTTTTCGTTAGAATGAGATATGAAAATTTCAAACTTACATCTAAAAGAAAAAAAAAGAAAGAGTAAGTGATCTTTTAACTTTGAAGTTGATGGTACAAGTTTTATGGCAGTTGAGTTACACTTATGTTGACTTACATATTTAATTTAATTTTTATTAAAAAAATTAGGTAGAGAATTCTTGGGCAAACATATTTTTTTTTTGCAAAGGATCTGAAGAAATTTTAAAATATTTAAATTTCACACAAATAGAAAATGATTTGGAGATTAGCTTCTTGTTTATGTTATTTAACACTCATATCTCAATGTTGTTAAACCTCATGACATTCTTAAGTAATGTTGATACAAAAGCAAATAATAATGCAGAAGAATATTATCAAATTTTGTGTGTATTAATACTTACGTTGTGATAAGTGTTTTCTCTCCATGAGATATCATAATTCGCTTTGGATTTAATTTGCGTGCTCTTTTATCTTGAATTTTTAGGTATGTTTAGAAACCTCCATACTTGAGTTTTGACACAAATTCAATGTTAAACTCTTTGTATTGATAAATATATTACAGCCTTATTTGACTTACAATTTAGGGTCTTACTTAGTTGTACATGTTGCTTTGAACAATTATTTAAGAAAACTTTCAAATAGTGATCTAGTCAAAGTAGGTGTCCTTGATTTGATTAACAAGAATGTAGGATAAATATTTGGAGTAACAAGTGATTTTGGAAATGCTTCCTTTGTGTACGTCCGTAATCATATGCCCACTTTATTTGTGGTTACACTAAAGAACTCTTCACTTTCGTCCAAGCATCTTTAGTAAACATCACAATAATGTTAGTCAAGCATCTCAAGTACCTTTATTTGTCTTGCCAATCAATGCATATTAATAGTACATCTCAACATCCAATGCCATATATATGTGTATTATGGGACAAAAAAAACCAAAACTTAAAGTTTGACAAAACATTCACTATTGAACAATAAAATATATATGCTTGATCAGTTGATTATATCATATATTATTTTGATAATTTTGTTAGAATTAGTTAATTAGCAACTATTTGATAACCATTTAATTTTATGAAGGTTGTATTTATTTTCTTGTAATTTTCTTTACAATAGTTTTTATCATTCTTAAATAAACATCTATTTTTAATTAAATTTCAAAAATAAAATTTTAAAAACTATTTTTTTCTTATTCAAAATTTGGCTTAGATCTTGAATTTTTTTTGTAAAAAGTAAATAATAAAACAAATAATACATGTGGGAGTGGTGTTTATAAATTTATTTTTTAAAGATTAAAAAAGAAAAAAAAAGGTAGCAAACCAAAATTTAAAACTACTTTTTTTTATTAAAAAATTGCGGTAATTTCAAAATATATATATATATATGTGTGTGTGTAAAAAACAGTGGAACAAAGAAACATGAAAGGAAGTCATGTTTATAAATTTAATTTTAAAATTAAAAAGTTAATAAACATGACCTTATTGATAAAATAAAAAAACAACATATTGAAATTCAAGCTAAATTTTAAAAAACAGTAGTTTTTTTTATTTATTATTATTTTTTTTAGATTTTGACTAAAGAATACAAAATATATATATATATATACATATTTTAAATGAAAATTATCATAAAAAAATTAAAAATAAATGTTGAGTATGTGATTGTAAAATGACTGAACGGTAATAAATACAAAAAACAATTATATATATTAAATTGCGAAGGACAAATACAATAAATATTTTAAAGTTTCAATTTGGTCCTTTATGTTTCAAATATCTTTCAATTATACCATTAAAGTTGATTGATGATACTTAATTTCTATAACATGATACTTACTCCCCCGTAAGAAAAATTCCTACCAACTTCACTATTAAATTAGCTTATCATCTATAAATTTTAACATTCACCAATAACAATATGACAATAAAATCAAATAGTATACTTAAAAAACACCCGAACAACTAAATAAAAAAATTTCAAACATAATAGTCTAAATTAAAATTATAAAATAATATAAACTAAAAAATGAAAAAAAAAAACTCATACTAGAAATTACAACATATATTTGGTTTTTAATAACAAAAAATATATATAATGAATATAATATAGAGAATAAAAGATGATGCAAATTTTGGGTTGACTAGCAAAAATAAATTAAAAGAGGAAGAGAGATTGTTTTGGAGAACACAACATGAAACATTTGAGAGGTTGGGACAGTGTGCAACTAATACTTTGGAATTAAATAAAGCAGAAATATTTCACTTTCTAGTTTTTGACCTTTAAGTTGAAGACAAGGGGTCCAGGCCACAGCCAAAAACATGCCCTTAATGCATCCCATGTTGTCTTGTTATCCCTCAAATAGGACCCAAATTAATTATTCAAAGATTATCCCTATTATATAATATAGTTATCAGTATAAACTTGTCAACTGAATCGATAATCACACCAAAAAAAGAAAAAATATTATTAACTTGTTCTTCTGTAATTGACATGTATTTTTTTTTTTTTTTTTTTTTTTTAATTTGAAAGGTTTAAGTCTATATATATTATATTTGTTTTACTAAAAAAAGATGAGTACTCCCTATACTAGAGAGTTTGCAAAGCTTAAAATAAAGTTGAATTATCTAGAAGTTGTTAGATTACAGAGAAGAAGTTCACAATGATAACGAGCTCTCTCTACTCATAAATGTTAGAAAAGGAAGTAGTGGTAGAATGTTTCCTTTATGAGAGAGGAGAAAAAAATAAAAAATAAAATAATAATGACATGGCTTGAGGTCGGAGGTTTCTTCCTTCTTCGTCATTGCAATTGTGTATAGGAAAAATAGTGATTTTAATAAGAAACTGGAATTGAGACAAAGATGACTTTTCTCCAATTTCTCTCATAAATTTATTCTTCTATGTTTCTGTTTTTCCCCCTCCTTCTAACTTTTATCACTCACTCCCTAGCCTTTCTCGTTTCTCTTTTAATTTTTGCTCTCAAATGCAATACATTTGAAATTGTAGAATTAGTACCTATTGAAAATTTGAAAAAAAAATTGAATCATCAAATCAATAGCAATAAGTCCTCCTTGGAGAGGTTTGTATATGAAATGCCCATTTTGTTTAAACACACAATTATTCTAAAATTAATCTCAAACATAGCTCAAGATTAATCTGACAGCTCGTTCTTCTAAAATTATTCATAGCACAATTATTCTAAAATTAAGGACTACATTTAAAATTTTTATAGCTTAGGCACTAAATTGAAAGAAAAAAAAAATATATGTGTGTGTGTGTGTGTGTAGCCTAAATGAAATAGTAATAAAATGGAGAAAATTAAATGGGCCGGCCCGAAATATAGGATTCCTTAGATAAAGGGGTTGGCGGGTTGGCGTGGCCTTCTAAATCTCATATGATAAGAATAATCTGACAACTCATTGGCTGCCACGTCACTTTCATCCATATCCTCTGCACAAAGTTTCCACGCCCATATCTGAAAGTCAACCAATCATTATCAGCCACGTCATAAACTACACACGTGAAATATTATTTCCTCGAAACAAAATTATTCTTGCCTTTAAAAACTGCTCTATAATACCATAATTAGTTAAATTTGACTAATGGAGATCGAACCTCCAAATTTTAATGAAAAAAATGTGCCCATTATTGTTACATTAAATTCATTATTTAATATATAAATATAAAATATATTAGGCTCATTCATAATATCTTAATGTGTAGTTTTCTAGTTTTTGAAATTTATGTATGTTATTTACTGCGGTTTTTCACGTTGCTTAAATAAATGTTTGAATTCATATTCAATTTCTAAGGACAAAAATATGTTTTTTAAATTATTATTTTTTAGTTTTCAAAATTTGACTCGATTTTTGAAAACATTGATAGAAAGTTGATATAAAAACAAATACACATATGGATGTAAATAAGGTTTATTAGCTTGAATTCAAACATTAAAAACTAAATGGTTACAACTTTAATATTTAGGCCCATTCGATAATCATTTAATTTTGAAAAATTAAGCTTATAAATTTACTTTCACCCACAAATTTTTATACTTTGTTATTTATTTTATATTAATGTCTTACAAATCAAGCCATTTTGAAAACTAAAAAAAGAATAGTTTTGAAAACTTCATTTTAGTTTTAGAATTTGAATAAAAATTAGAGTATAATTAGAAAATGAGAAGATACAAGCATAAATTTCAAAAACATAATACAAAAAATAAAATTGTTACCAAACTCAACCATAATGTTTTTGTTTCTCTTTAATTTACAATAATGTTTAGTCGTAGACTCTTATTTTTCTTTACAAGTTCAATTATTACAAAAGCAAGAGATCAAACTTATTTTTTCTTTGACAATTAATATATAGAGTAGAAGATTGAATCTCAAATCTCGAAATTAAAGATACAAGTTAATGTCATTTTTTTTTTTCAAACAGAACCAAAGTAAATTAAACGCAGGTAGACTCTGACAAAAGGAAAAAATGGTGTACATTAAACTTACAACTAAAAACTAATCAACGAAGAAAGTGAAAGCCCGTCGAACCAACACATGGACAATTTCATTCCATTCTCGATGGACTGCACAAAACTTGCAACTTCATGTCGTGTCAGTTCAGTTAATTTTTGATAACTTATGCTTATCCACATGAATACTAAATAAAAAATAAATGGCAATACTCAATGTTATTGGAGATTTTGAGTGCTTGAACCAATTTTCGACAAATCCCAAATACAGCAATTTTAAACGGAAAAGCGGGGTTTTTCTTTAGAGTAAGATAAGAACGAACTAATCTGTTTTGCTACGAAACAATAGTGAATAGATAATCCTCATTCCTCGATGATGCCACCACTCCCCAATCGCCATACGTAAATTCCCATTCCCATTTCCATTTTTGCAATTCAATTCTTTTCCCATCTCTCTGTTCAATTCAAGGCCGTGGCGCGTCGATGGCGTCCATCATCTTCCGTCGGAAGCTCCCCTACAAACCTTGCCTTCTCCGAGTCAGACTCTTCTCACATTCCAATTCCAACACTCAGCCTGCTCCGCGCATCGACAAGATTCTGATTGCAAATCGAGGTGAGATAGCATGCAGGATCATCAGGACCGCCAGGAGGTTGGGGATTCAAACTGTCGCGGTTTTCAGCGACGCTGATCGGGATTCGCTTCATGTCAAGTCGGCTGATGAGGCTGTACATATTGGCCCTTCCCCGGCGAGGTTGAGTTACTTGAATGCTCCGTCCATTGTCGATGCTGCATCCAGGACCGGTGCGCAGGTGAGTAGACGGTAGATGGAAGGTTGGAAAATATTGGAAATGCTCGGATTCTTAGTTAGCTTAACTTGACCTCAATGTTTTTTTCTAGTTTATTTTCTGTTTTTGCTGTATATCGTTCGTCCGAATGCTTGCAACTGTTGATTTATACTTGAATTTAGCATGCTATTTGCATGTTAATTAGTACTTAAACAGAATTAGGACAATGTATTTCATTGAAAGCAACTGATATGGCTATTAGAGGCTTGAGAATGACAAAGTGGAAATGATATTCTTGGTAAATGGAGACTTCTCTTATCGGAAAAAGGTTCTCGGATTAAGGTTGTTGGAGGTGGAAATGTGATTATTTTGGACAATAATATATTCATTGCATGGAATGCCATACTCTATTGCCAAGCAAATATGAATAGGGACAAACTTTGTGTGTGGGGAAATCCTCCAAAGGCAAGGACCTAGTGACTGGAAGTGTGGAGTCTATCCCCTGTTCGTTTGACACGCCCAACTTCTTTCTTTAAGCATTCTCCCTTTTGCAAAGTTTTTATAGGAAAATGATGTCGTGATCCAATCTCTTATTTTGAGATGTGATATGAATATATGATTCCGTTGTGATGTCTGAGGAATGAGTACACTGTCTAACATAATGTTGCAAGGAGTAGTTGGATCAAGAAGAATTGAGGATTGACTGTGAGTAGAAGTTCTGCCGTGGCTAATTCTTTTGTCCCAGCAGCTACGAGATGAAGCTTGATCAAAGTTCTGTTTCGTTCTAGATCAGCCAAATTCTGTAGAGTTGTTTCTTGTTTTGTTCTCTTACCCTAATAGTTAGCTCTGCTTTGCAAGTAAACGTTGTCTTTTGAGTTCAACATGTGGGGATGTAGATTGGCATCTTTGACTTTTTGGCGAGGATACAATGCCTTAACCAATGCCTTAACCAATGCCTAACAAAACAAAACACATATTACCTGGATTGCATTCTTTGGAGATATTAGTTTGCGAGAGTTGTGTGGAATCACTTCTTTTGGATGTTTGGCTTCTAACTAGCTCGACATAGCGATACTTGTGATAGATCGGGGAGTTCGTCCTCCATCTACCCTTTCGCTAGAAGGGTCATTGTTTATAGCTTGCTAGGTGTGTGCCATTTTCTGGGATCTTTGGGTGAGCAAAATCACCGAGTGTTCGAGTGTTTAGAAAGTTGGAGAGGGATCCTAGCGAGTATTGATGCTAGGTGTATCCCTTGTTAGATTTCATGTTTTTCTCTAGGCTTTGATTTTGAAGACCTTTTGTAATTATTCTATGAGTTTTATTTTGTATAGCTGAAGCCCCCCCTGTAGTTGGTTTTTTTCCCCCTAAATGTTTTTGTATTCTTTCAATTTTTCTAAATGAAAGTTGTTATAAAAAAAAAAAACAACATATTACTTATTAACATTAACTTTGTGGCACTAGTGATTTGTGATTGCATTCTCGATTGATTCACACCAAAGAAATTATTGAATTAACGCTATTTTTGCTCTGACAGCATCATCCTTACACTCTTTGTTGTTTATCAATGCCGATGATTTATTTAACTCAAATTTTCTCAATTAGATGGTTATATCCTTATTCTGGTTATATAAGGCATGGTTTTAAGAGTAGGTATGTTATTTTGGTACGTAGGCTATCCATCCTGGTTATGGTTTTTTATCTGAAAGTGCTGATTTTGCACAACTCTGTGAAGATGAGGGCCTTACATTTATAGGCCCACCGATATCTGCGATTCAGCACATGGGTGACAAAAGGTTTGAGAAATTGAATCTCTCCTTTTCATGATTTTTCCATTATGCTCATGAGGTAGTAGGAAGTTCTTTAGATAACTGTCTGCAGAACACAACGTTTCCTGTCTGTTTAAATATGCATCCATTTCTGACCATGTGAAGGGGTCGCTGCCTGCTTACAACCAATTTTCCTTCTCTATTCTTGAGACATAATTGTCCTACTTGCCAATCAACATGTTATTTTACTAATCTTTTTCAGTGCATCAAAGCGAATAATGGGTGCAGCTGGTGTCCCACTTGTGCCTGGTTACCATGGTACGGCACAAGATATTGATACTATGAAGTTAGAAGCAGACAAAATTGGGTATCCAATATTGATAAAACCGACTCATGGAGGTGGGGGGAAGGTGGGTAGTATCTTTGAACTTAAAGCCTTAAACACTGTAAACTTTTTGATTTGTCTAAAAAACCAGAAACTTATGGAAGATTCGTGGTCCATTCATGTTTGAGTGTTTGATCGAGAGTTGGCAAAATTCAACAAGTATGAGGGCTGAGGAGGAGTACTCCACATGCCTCTGAGACCAAAACTATCAATTATTAAACTTTTAAGATCACGAAGTGATAATTAGAAACAGTTATATGACGGAAAATATGTATGCAAGTTCAACCTGCAGACCAAGTTATAAGAACAGCTGATGATTAATCATCCAAACAATATGACCCTTTCATTTTTCATTTTCATTTCCAGGCTGAAAGTACAGCAATTTTTTTCCAACTCTGATATTATGAGATATTTCTTACATGAAATGATGAAATATATTTTAGGGTATGAGGATTGTACATAGCCCAAATGAATTTATTGATGCTTTCTTGGGAGCTCAACGTGAGGCTGCAGCTTCCTTTGGCATAAGCACAATACTGCTGGAAAAATATATCACCCAGCCAAGGCACATAGAAGTCCAGGTATTGTTCTTTGCTTTGATAATTTTTAATAATAATTTCTCTTGATATTTTGTCTGCTGCAATGTAGGAGAGTCTATGCAACGTTCACACACTAATATATGAATACATTTGTTTTTATTAGAAACAAACTTTTCATTTTCCAAAGATGATTACCAAAGGAGTGGGAGATGAGATATTCTCACACACCAAAAGGTTACAGAAAGAGATGCCCAACTGGTGTCAATTTGAGATAAGCTATAATTGCCAAATAATTTAGAAGTAATAGACCAAGTAGAAGAAAAAAGAGTGACTAGGGCCCAAAACGCCTCCCTGCTGGACTCTTGATTGTTGAGGATTCTTGAATTCCTTTCAGACCAAAGCTGCCAATATGAATGTCATTTAATGCAACAAATTTCCTCATGAACAAAGTTTTTTTTTAGCTAATATGGCTTGAACATAAATGTTGCATCTGTTAAAACAAAGCTACTGATTTTAACACCTTTCAGAACATCTTATTTATATTGCTCTATCTTAGTAAAATTTTAAATCTTCTTCATATTTCTGAGTTATACCCTTAACTTCTCCTGTAGCTCATTGGAAGTTGTTTTGCTTTTTTGTTTTTGTTTTTGTTTTTGTTTTGTTTTGTTTTGTTTTGTTTCTTTGTAATTCCTTTAGCATGTTTGCCTTTGTTTCATCTCATTCATATATGTTTCCTAGTTTCCTAAAAGAAAAAAAAGGAAAGATAAAGAGGAAGAAGAAGAAGAAAGTTCATAGTTCGCAGAGAGTTTGACACCCTGGATTTCATGATGAATTCTCGTGTAACCTCATATCCCATCCTCAGCTGTCTGGATGAGAGGCATGGGAGGATTTGAATTATAATATCTTTTAGTTTTTGTTTTCAGAAAAGCTCGTGAGATCTTTTTGAATTAGTTTGGGATCTTATTGGTCAAGATTCTTGTTGTTTGCTCATGGTGATCCTCCACATCCCACTTTTTGTGACAGAGGGAGGTTGTTGGTTGTTGCCTGTGGGAGACTGGCCCTTTCATGTTCTTTGGAGAAAAAGATGAGTTGTTGAGTTTCATAAAAGGAAAAGAGGAAAAGATGAATTATTAAGAATTAGAGGAGCAGTGGGTCAAATCTAGTATGGGTTGTACTGTACATATATCCTAGTTGCCAGTTGGAGTCAGCAGCACCTTTAGGAACCGTGGGGAAGATAATCAAGCTTGTAGCCGCTTTTTTTTTGTTCCTTATTTTTCTCTCTTCCTTGTAAGTTTTTTATCCTTTGGACATTAGTTTTTTTACAATTTGTCAATGGAAAGTTTTGTTTTGTTTTGTTTTTTTTTTTTTGGAAAAAAAGAAGCGAAAGGATGTTTAGGATTGGTAGCTCTTGGGTGGAGCTTTGGGTGAGTTTTTTACTGGTCTCTTCTTGTGTTGGTGCTTTTCTCTCTCTCCTTGCCTTGGAGTTCCTTTTACAGTCGTTTATTTTTCCTTTTTTGGTTTCATTTACACCTGGTGTATTTGGGTTCACCCCATTTTCTGTTTGTTTTTTCCTTTTACTTTTTATCACTCTTTGTGAAGGCTGGTCCTCTTATCAGAAAGTAGGATACTCTTCCTCACAAGTCACAACCTTCCCAAATTATATCATCTGACCTACTCAATTGTTATAGCAACTTCCCTTGAACTTTAGATTGCAGATACATAATAAATGAGAATAGTAAGCTAGTTTGGTAAGTAGAAGAGCAAGTTTTCCTTAATTTGATAAAAAGGCATCTCCATCTCTATAGACCCAAAAGAGATTTTAATAAAAAATTATTTATTCATTTTTTAAGTATGCTTTTGAAGTGGTAAAACAAGGTATACTTTCGACCAATCATTTACTGGAAACAATAGGCTATCAAAACCAATAAGTTTCTGATAGGCATGACCACACTTCAAAATCAATAATATCATGAAACAAGGAGTTTCCTCACACTAAGAAGGGCCCAAGTTTTTTCCTTTCTTTTGTTTATGCATTGATCTTTAGTCCTATAATTTTGAAGCTGTAGATTTTTGGGGACACACACGGGAACGTTCTGCATCTATATGAGAGGGATTGCAGTGTGCAAAGAAGACACCAGAAGATAATTGAAGA
This sequence comes from Citrullus mucosospermus, assembly GCA_030954485.1. Classification (NCBI taxonomy): domain Eukaryota; kingdom Viridiplantae; phylum Streptophyta; class Magnoliopsida; order Cucurbitales; family Cucurbitaceae; genus Citrullus; species Citrullus mucosospermus. The sequence goes on along the minus strand of CM062063.1, from coordinate 6,115,073 downwards.
AGCTCCAGCTGTAATGAGTGTTTTCTTACTAAAACATTTTCTTTGTAATTTTTTTTCCAATTGTAACTAAACTATGCATTCGTGCAGCCAAATGTTTTGGATGACTTCCGATCACATTTGGGTCAAGCAGCTGTTTCTGCAGCTAAGGTGAGATCTATTTCCTTCACATGTAATGTAATGGTTAGCAATTGACAAACCTATTGATATTCATAAGATAGTTGGACTGAGCTTTTTTCATGTCTATTTGAAATGCAAACATTGCCATTTATATCATTGAAGTAGTTTATCTTACCCATCATCTTATCGAGTATTAGCATTAGATGAATAGTCTTTAACATGACAAGACTTTTATCCTATAAAATTTGCATCACTTGGCCTTGGAAGTCACATCAACACACCTTTAACTTGAAGTGAAGTGTGTGTACATGTGCGCATATGTTGATGATTTGGATATACAAGGAATAACTTGTTTTATTTCGAGCTCTTTTATGCAAATGATACTTGGCTTGCAAAATCTTTTGAAGTTTTACCTAAGCTTCAAAATGTTTGTTAAGAAAAGAAAACTGGATGCTCCAAATTTATGTAAGAGATGAGATGTGATTTACCCTTTTCCTCAAATTGGAACATGTTTTTTAGTTTATTTTTGGGGTGTAAGCAGGTTAGTTTAGCTCAGTTTTCGATCAAGACCAATACCAAGCAAGTCTGTTGGTGTAGAAAAGAAAAAAACTGATGCTGAAAGCTTATATGTGTTGAAAATTGAAACAACTGCCCAACAAAAACTGACTAGACTGGCTAAATTTGATAAATTCCATCCAAACTAAATTGACTGATTAATTTTCAGTTTTACTTTTTATGAAACCAAACTGAACAATACTTGCTGCTCAGACCAAACTAACCGGCCAAGTACCTGTTGTTTCATTGGTGTTTTTGGTTTTGGCTTGCATCCTTATTCTAGTTACTTAAAGTATACATGCTTTTTGCGTAAATTTCATGGAGCATAATAGTGGTTCTCCATCTTTTGTTGATTTAATACTTGATGTTGAGAAATTCCTACCTTCAAAAGCTCCCCTATCGTAATACGGTTATGATGGGATGGTAGAAAGGTTTAGTGAAGCATGAACACCCATTGATTTGTATATGAGAAAAGATGCTTATCCAGTGGTTGGTTGTGATTACTATTGTTGACTACCTAGCCATGCTGAGTACTAGCCTAGGTAGAGGTTGATATTTATTATCACTTATCAGCCTCTATCGCAATACAGTTATGTGATGTCAGAGAGGTTTAGTGAAGCATGAACACCCTTTGATTGGCACATGAGAGATGCTTATCCAGTGGTTGGTTGTGATTCTATTGACTAATTAGTAAGTAGAATAATAATTAATTTGGGTGCTTCTTTAGTTCTTGTCTAGGCAGAGCTTGATATTGTTATTTCCCTGGTTTAGAACACCTTTTTGTTCTCTTTTTCGTTTTAATTGTCTAAAGTCTTGCCATGACAGTAGGTAAGTTTCTATTATTTTTCCCTTTCTAGGGATTCTAAGTGTACTTTCCTGATTTGAATTTTCAATTTGGTGCATAAAGGCAGTTGGTTATTACAGTGCTGGGACAGTGGAGTTCATAGTTGATACCATCTCCGGTCAATTTTATTTCATGGAGATGAATACTCGCCTTCAGGTTCCTTGATCGAGCTTCTCAAATTCCTTTAGCAAATTATAATGGACGATATTTAATGTCAATTGGCTCTTACATACAGGTTGAACATCCTGTTACCGAGATGATAGTGGGTCAAGATCTTGTTGAGTGGCAAATCCGTGTTGCAAATGGAGAATCTCTTCCCATAACCCAGGAACAAGTTCCCTTATTAGGTAATCTGCTTTATTTTGAAATGATGACGCACGAGCTGCAATTAACTTTTAGCTTTGCATTTGACTGGTTGATATTTAATATTTTAAATCTTTTAGATGCTTTCTAGACAAGAAATTGAAAGTCCAAAGACTCGTTAGACATTTTTAAAATTCAGGAGCCTATTAGATAAAAAATTGAAAGTTCAAGGACCTATTAAATACAATCTTATAAGTTTAGGGACTAAATTTGTAAGTTAACATACAAAGATTTTTGTGAGAGGAGTTTTCAATCACCTTCTATGATATTTTTGGAATACAAATCTATTTTTTCAAGGACTATGTTGAGAATGATTTCATAAACCACCATGGGTTGACCTCGTATTAGGGGGTCAATAATTAGGAGGAATGAGGTCAAACTCTTGTGATCTCCTATCTAGAGGATTTAATATTCTTAATAGTTTTCTTAGGAGCCAAATGTAGTAGTGTTGAATGGTTGTCCCGTGAGATTAATTGAGATGCATTGCATGCAATATAAACACACTTTAAGATACCATAATTAGTTAGAATTTCTAGAGGACAAATCTCACTAAATGTAGATCATTGTCATTGCTGTGTAACACCCAAGCATATTTGTCCAACAATTCCATGAGCATTCTTATTTTCTTCCTTGGCATATGAAATTCATTAGCCTCTTGTCAACATGAGCATAGCTCTAACTAGTTAAAGGTATACACTCTTGACCAAGAGGTCAGAATTACAAATCCCCTACCCCCTATGTTGAACTCAGAATGAATTATTGCCATCCTGTAAAGCTTTGGGTCGGGTCAAAAGACACCTTAAGACTTGAAGACTAAAACAATTATATTAAAGATAAAATATTTACATGTCCTGCTCATTAATGGATGTAGAAATGGAGGGATTTAATAGCCCGTCCTATTAAAGTATTAATCCTGAAAAAGTGACTAGCTATGGTCATTTTTTACTATGGAATTGTTTATTCTCAAGTCTCCGAAGTCTTTGATAAATATCATGAGACACATATATTTGAAAATAGTATTTCATTTGATTGTATACATGGATTTATTTTTATTTTGTTAATCTTCCTATCATATATATTTATATATATAATGAACAAGAGAGAACTTTTCTTTGTTAATTTGTAAATTTGTTTCATATAGTTTACTAATATTGCGTGTGTGCTCAATATTGTGGACCCTGATGAAGCTAACTTCGTTTATTGTTAGGTCATGCTTTTGAAGCCCGAATATATGCAGAAAATGTGCCAAAAGGGTTTCTTCCAGCTACTGGAAGACTTCACCATTACTGCCCTGTACCTGTTTCAGAGTCTAGTATGATGTTTTACTTCACTAGTGTCTTCACTTCTGCAATTAGAAAGAAATTTTATTGAAACATCCTAATATATTTCTTAGTAATGTCTGACTGCTTAGTACCTCTACGTTTTACTTGGAATTTTTATGTTCACTTTGTTTTGCATATTTTCTTTCTCCTTCTTTCCTTTCTTTGTCTTAATCTTTGAAATTAATCTCTCTTTCAACAGTTCGAGTGGAAACTGGGGTTGAACAAGGAGATGCTGTTAGTGTGCATTATGATCCTATGATTGCTAAGCTTGTTGTTTGGGGAGAAAGTCGTGCTGCAGCATTAGTCAAATTAAAACACTGTCTAACAAAGTTTGAGGTAAATCTAATCAGAATTAGTTTGCTTTACAGAATTTACTATTTAACTTGATATATATATATATTCTGTCAAGAAACGAAATTTTACATTGATATGATAATACTCAAAGATTACTATTCAACTCAATTTAAGATGAAGAGAATGCATTTGTGGTTGAAACCTCGCAATGTCACTGCCAGTATTTCAATGAGATATTTGAATATTATTCCTAGAAATTGGCCTGTTAAAGAAAATAAGAACAATTTGAAACTCGAAGCAGTGAAGGTGGTAGTAGACTTGGTTGCCTCAATGGCCTACAGTTAATTTTATAGCAGCTATTGATCAAGTTCGCTTCAACATTATCATTTAATTGAAGGTGGTTATCTTGGGTGACCATCTCATGATTCAATATCACACTGCTTGCTTGTAGGTTTCATGTTCAAAAAAAATATCACACTGCTTGTAGTTATGTCTGAAAGGTTTCTTGACTTTGACTTATATTTCTAATTGACGGCATGCCAAAACTGTCTCCAGTTAACATTTTGTAGTTAATTTGGAACTCTTGAAAAATCCAAATTCATCCAGATTCATCGAGGCCATTGCTCTTTCATAAGGTTGCAGGTGTCCCAACAAACATAAACTTTCTATTAAAACTTGCAAATCATCATGCATTTGAATGTGGGGATGTGGAAACTCATTTTATTGAGCGCTATAAAGATGACCTCTTTGTCGATCCTTCTAATCTTTTGGTGGCGAAAGAAGCATATGAAGCTGCTGGACTTAATGCCCGTCTAGCTGCTGCTTGTATTGTCAGCTTGGAACATTCTAAACTGACTGAAAAGTTTTCTGGTATTGCAAGTTCTTATATATTTTTCTGATCTTAATTGTTTTAGAAAGCAGTTCTAAATTGAAAATTCTACATCTTTTCAGGGAATGATTTACATTCAATATGGTACTCTCCTCCTCCATTTAGAGTCCATCATTGTGCTAGTCGCACAATAGAATTTGAGTGGGAGAATCAATATGATAGCAGTGCCTCAAAGCCGTTTCCACTTACAATCACCTACCAGCAGGATGGGGGCTTTCTCATTGAGGTATTTATACTCCTTTAAGAGGCACGCTCAATTAGCCATTTAATTATTTTTTTGGTCTTTTTCCTTATAAATATTGTATTTGTTTGGACACAAAGTACTTTTTATTTTTTTTTACTAAGCGAGAACAACCATATAGTTTTGGACCTTCGTGAAGGCAATCTCCTTAATAATTGCTTGAGTTCCTTCACCAGACTAAAGAGTTGTTGGGCTAGCTTGGTTGAGTGCCTTGTTTTGGTGGCATTGCACATAGCAATGTCTTTCATAAGACCATTATTAGAAGATACAAAAATATCTGTAGGATGATTAAATGTGATATTGACATATCACAAAATATCTTAACTCGGTCTCAATCTTTGAGTAAGTTACGAAGTCTTGCTTGTGGCTTTATGTCCTTTGATTAACATGAGGCAGAGTGATTAGAATAATCCAGTTAAAAATCCTATTATCTCATAGACATGCAAAATGGGGTCGGAAATATTACATCAAGTGATGGAACTTGATCCTTTGCATTTATGGAAAATGAGGATTTCCTTAAGACCAATTTAGGTCTTGAATAATGGAGCCCCCACCATCTTGGTAGCCCATTGAGGGCTTTGTTCATGATTAAATTATGGATGGCAGTAGTTCATTGGAGGGCTAATGGTTATGGAATTTAAGGAGGGAGATATGAATATAGGGGTTGAGTGTAACTTTATGCACCTATAATTATGGATTGGTTGTGAAGGGTTGACTCATATTTGGAACTTGTTCTTGTGATTTTTCTTTTTGGTGGCTCTTTTATTTGGTTTCAACTTGTATTTATATATGACCTGTTTCCTCACATTCACTATCCTTAATGATAGCAGCTCTCTTGTAAAACAAAATAAAAATTGTATTTATTTAATTCATGATGCCATTTGTTTTCAACATGTGTACAGAATGCAGAAAGTGGTTCTTCTGCAGTTGAAGTTAAAGTAGCCCACCTTGGAAAACATAATTTCAGAGTTGAAGTTGACGGTGTTATCATGGAAGTTCGCCTGGCTATTTATTCAAAGGTAAATGATGGATCTGTTCCTGCATCTGCATCAATATGTTTCTCCCCACCCCATCTCCTTTTGTATTCTTCATTGGACATTTTTGAATTCAGGATCAGACAAAGCATGTGCATATATGGCATGGGTCACATCACCATCACTTTAAACAGAAGTTGGGGGTTAATTTAGCAGATGAAGATGAATCACAACATAAGCCTGGTTTTGAGGCAGCATCCAAACATCCTCAGGGAACTGTTGTTGCTCCCATGGCTGGTCTAGTGGTAAAGGTTCTAATGAAAAATGGTGATGAAGTTGGAGAAGGGCAATCTGTGTTGGTCCTTGAAGCAATGAAGATGGAGGTTTGCAACAGAACTGTGTGTTTATTTTATTTTATATTCTTTTTAATGTTTTGTAGCAGAAGTTGTAATAGTTCCACTCTTAAAATTTTCTCAGCACGTTGTGAAAGCGCCGATGGCTGGACAAATCTATGGCCTACATGTTGCACCAGGTCAGCAGGTTTCTGATGGGAGTATTTTGTTTAGTGTTAAGGTAAGCCATTTACTTTTGGAACTATTTCATGGATTATATTTATTATCTTTTTGTGCATGCATATTCATTGCAATGAAACATAATAAGCAATAAGCAGATCATAACTGATTATGATTACCATCCTTCTGCAAGTTATTGCAGTGCAATTTTGTATTTCTTCTATGCTTGTTATACCGTCGGCCTTTTCTTTTGGTTCCTATCTTTGAAATTTTTTATTTTAAGAACTTCGGTTAAAGAGATATGGAAGTACGATGAGTGGTTAACATGAATCAGACTGCCAAATAGATTTGGATTGAAAACTCATCCTAAAAGAGATAAATCACATATACAACTCCTATCTATCGGTATACTCATCGAATTGTTAATAACAATGAGAAGAAAGAGGAGTATGGCAAAAAGCCAATGGGATAGAATAGAAGAACATTGAAATGCTCTCTCCAAGTCCAAACTTTTGAACCATCGAAGAGCTTGAGAAGCACGATGTCCCATTCTTTGATTTCATTATTTAAAAGAAAATGGTGTTACTTCCCAACTAAAGTAGCCAAAATAATATAATTTGAACTAGTCGTCATGTAGGTAAACATTCTCTCTGCCGATGGAGAGTCTAGTCTTCGTTTACCCCTAAAGAGAGCTTGAATGGTACAAAGTTGGGCTATAGAGGGAAAACTTTGTGGCAATGGATTCCATAAGGTTGACTGTCGAGTAAACTATTTTGCTACTAGCCTAGCTTTGTGCCACAGGGCTTCCATCAACTTTGTATTTAATGATTAAAGTCGATATTGATTAGGAAAAAATTATACAAAATTGGAGATGAGGTATCTCCAACATGCCAAACAGTTACAAAAAAGACTCTCAATTTAATTACAAAAAGATTTAGAAAGAGAACACTAGATGGATGAAAAGAGAGCTTGATAAAATTCCATAGCTCGTCAAGACCAGTCATTATCTCTTTGAAGACTTCCCTCTGGTTCCTCTCCACTAATTCCGTAAGGTTGCCATAATAAGCATTAGACCACAAAATATGGCTTTTATCCTTGAAAGGAGATCCAAAAATAAGTTGAAAAAGAGCCTAGTCATTTCTTTCGAGAAAACACCAACTAAGCCCAAAACACTTCCGTAGTCTCACCCATAAAGAACTTGCCCAAGAGCAAAAGAAGAAAATATGGTGTTATAGAAAATATGGTTTTTTTCCATTCAATCTTGCACATCACACCAATTTGGAGATATAGAACAATTCAGCCTTCTTCTTTGATTAACATCCCCTGTATTTAACTTCTCTTGTACAAAGACCCATAGAAAGACTCATTTAGAAATTTGGTTGATAAATATCAATAGGAGCCCTGTTACAGGAATTGACTGAAAATCGACCATCTTTCTTAAGGATCCAAGATTTTGAGTCCTTTAAAGCTGATTGCAAGAGTGACGCATTGATTATGCCTTACCATGTACCATAGAGGGTAAGAAACCTCTACATATTAAAGAGAAATTTAAACTTGCACCACTCCTAGTTTTTTAATTTGTAATCTTGGGGCCCCCATAACCATGTATTCTAGTAGTAGTGCACTTTTTTACTAGTTGTCAATCCCCCTACTATTGAAGTTGTTTATCTTTTATGCTTTCTAGCCAAATGTTTTCTAAGGAGTTCCAAAACCCTTTTTTTCCAACTCCATTATCTAAAACTGTTTTCTTGAAAATGGGATTGAGGTTGCGAAATGGGCCCATTGTGCCATTGCCACCAATGTTGCGAATTTGAGTTGGAAATAGGCCCATTGTGCCATTGCCACCAATGTTGCGAATTTGAGTTGGCTGACTTGCTCGAGGGAGAGAGCAAGTGCCGGAAATCACTTTGAGTTTCAAAGTGTGCGATTGTGATGGTTGATTATGGTTTTGGAAACCACATGCAAATTCTTATAATAAGGTAGAAGACGGTTTTGATTATTTGGTGCAAGTTTTTACCTCCTAACATTTGGCGATGGGTAAATCAAGGTTCTCAAACGAGGATTAGTGTAAGGTATTAGATGGTTTTGATTATCAGTGATCATAGGAGTTGCTTTCAAAAGCTGAAACTATTCTCAAGGGAATGAGCAGCGTTTTAATTATTTCATTTGATCCTTCTTTTGGACATTCCGATGCTTAGATGGACTCTTCACTTTGTGCAAATGTTGGGAATGTTTCATTTACACAAGTATGGACAGAATTTTTTTTCCTTGTCGACTCTCTTACTAGCCTAGCCTTTTGTGAGAACCTTTGGAAGTCCCCTGTTCCTAGAAGATGTAATTTCCTTTTTTGGATCTCTTGTTTGTGCTTATGGAAGAACAGTATGGTTTAATGCTACGAGGGGACTATTCCAGCCCCTTCAGATGTAGTCACAAAAATGTTATTGAAGGGAATTAGCCATTTTCTTGAGTCTTGTTATGTATGTTCAGAAGTGCATGCGCTTTAGGAGAATGATCAACTTGAATATAGTTCAATTAGTTTTGAAGAATGGCAGATAGAAAGCATCTTTAGTCATTTACTTGCTTGGTGTGATGGTGGCTAGAGGGCATAATGACATGCATATTTCGGCACATGTATTTAACAACTATAATTAAATATTTTTCTTTTGCATAAATGACTTAACTATCAACCAGTATCTGTTTTTTTTTTTTTTAATTGTTCATCAATATAATGTTGTAGATGTTTGTTAGTGATTTTGAAATAGTTAAAATCACTTTTATCATGTTCAAAATCACTTCAAAACTTGCCATTAGTCACACAAAATCAAATTCATTGTTTAATTTTACATCTTTGAATGCAATTTTCACATCATCAGAAAGGATTTTGGATAACTAAATGCATGTTTTGAAGTGATTTTGAAAATAATAAAAGTGATTTTAACCATTTTAGAATCATTCCGAAACATGCATGCATTTCAAATTGAAGGCATTAGCCTTGACCATTTCTTACAAGGGTCACGTTCTGATCAGTATTTTGACCATACATATCATCTTAAATGTGGCTTTAAATCATTTAGGCGCATTTTTGAAATGTTGTTACCACTTTTGAATTGGCTTGTATTGTAATAATATTACTTGAGTTAGAGTGAGTTTTGATTAGATGTTGAAATAAAATTGTGGTTTGGTGCAGAAAAACTGAAATAATGGAGCATCTCTTTTCCTGGGAATGGCAAATGTTGTTAAGGTACGGCTCATTCTCATTTTAGTTTCTTACTATGACGACAATTGAAGGGGTTCCGCCGTCGCCTCTGTTCAGTTGAAAGAAATCTTGTATATGATGATCATTGTGACTAAATAAAAAACGTCACCTATCAATTTAATAAAGTAAGTTATCACTCTCAGGTCCTCTTCAAGACATCAACTCGCTACTCTCTCTTCTCTGACCATTTTATCAACCTATCATATTATTATGCATCATCATGATTCTAATTTTGGCTGAAAATAGATAAATTAAAAGAAAATGTAAACTTGGAACACAAGAATTAACTTAGAAGGACACCATATCATATAAAAACCACAAACTATAAAGAGTTCTACTATGTGAAAATTTATTACAATCACACATAAATTTCTCTGACTCTGAGTACACTAGTACTATCTCAAAATATTTGAGTTTGTATATTAAGCTTAGAGTACTTCAAATTGGGCTTTTTTACATTTGTTTTCTTATAAACAACTTCGATGTTAGTCTGAAGACTTTCAATGGAAGATTTTGTTCTTACAAATATGAAGATTATGAAGTGAAAGTAGTGTTGTCCCATCTTACATTAGGAGTGTTTGATTAGCCAAGCACAATATTTATGATTTATTTTAAATCACAATATTTATGGTTCTCTTTTAGAACTTTTATTTATTTATTTATTTATTTATTTTTATTTTTAAAATTATTTGTATATTTGCATCTACCTTTCCTAGGTATGAGTTGTATGACTAAAGGGAGATAAATAACTCTAGATTTTAAAAAAGAAAATTGATTTATGGAAATAAAGTTTGAATTTGTATTAGTTTGAGTCCGAGGGTTGAAACACTTGTTCTTGAGGTTGAATGTTAAACTTCGAAATTGTGGAAAGTTTTCGAGTTCTAGTTTATTAAAATATTAGTTGTTATAAGATCTTTTGTAGCCTTGAATATCTTCCCTCGTCTTGAATGAAGCTTCATAATCTTTCTCTTCGGAAAGTGTTCAATTTTTGAAGTCTCTTGGAAGTTGGTTTCTTTGGATGCATCAAAGTCTTCCACTTTTATGAAGGATTTAGATTAATTTTCGATTTTACAGATTTTCAAAAGGATTTAAGTGAATTGCGGCGTTTGTTATGCAAAAGGACTTAAGTTTATTTCGACAAGTCTGTCAACTTAGAAAAACTTAAGATAGTTAAGTCTCAAAAGTCTCAAAATCTTCTGGGAGCTTCAGATTTTTAATTTCTGTTTTCAAAGGAAGCTTCGATATTTGGATTTAGGTCAATTTAGGCCTTGAGCCCAGTTACTTTAATGGATTTGCATTTACTTGAGCCTAGCCCACTTGCCATTTATTTTGATGAACTATCGTTTGGGCTTTGGGCCAAATTTTTACTTGATTTTGGTGTGATCGGATGACCGTAAAGAACATGTGGCATTATCTAGTTTTGCCATTTATTTAATTTTATTCTTCATCCTGTCTTAGTTTATAATCAGTTTCAAATTAAATAATTAATTATTGTTATTTGTTGGCATGGGAAATCCATGTATTTGTCATCATCACAGGCCTCTCATGAGCTTGATTATCAACTTGATTAGTATAAAGAGTGTTTAGTTTAGCTAAGCATGCAAAAGTAAAGTCAAGACTCTTCTTGGGAAATTACTTGTTATTTTTATGTGAAGTTGTCGAATGAGACTATTTATAATGCTCCTTCTTTGACATTCGCTTGTAGTTTCGTGTAACTCCGGCAATGTCAGGATAGTTTGCGGCGCTTGAGGTTGCATTGCGTCAAACCAAGCTTGACTAAGTTATTTCGCGATTGGTATATGTTTACCTGCTCGATTGGTTGACTTCCAACCCGAGGTTCTATTCGTTTTTTCATATCACGTTCTAGTTTTCCTTGAATTTGAACCTGCTCGTGGGTGTTGAGTCTTTAGAATATCCCTCAATTCTATTAAATTTAAAATAATGATGTTACGAAATTTCTCATCCTACTTCCAACAAAACTTTTATTGCAGTAGCCAAAGTTACTCTTTCTAGGAGAATTACAAAACCACTCCATCACATTAATAAAAAAAAATATATAAAAAAATTAAAAAAAAAAAAAAAAAAAAAAAAAAGACCATAGTATTTGTATTCTATGGACGCTAGAATTATTGAATTTCTAGTTCAGGCAAAACACCTAATAGAATTGACAAATTTGCAACGTTGAATAATAAACAATTTTTTGCAACGTTGAATAATAAACAAATTTGCAACGTTCAAACTTAAAACTACAATTTTTCAAAGGATCACTCAATTCCATATTGACCACAAAAGCTATCTCCAACACTTTCCACACTTTTATTTTCTCAGTGCAGGCCAATTTGTTTCATCGGAATCCACATTTGAAATAATGATCGGTTATTATCTATTAAACTAGGTTTAGGTTGGCAACATAATAATTTAGATTCTATTTTATACTTTTAGATTCATTGAGTTAACTGACTATACATTTAGTAGACTGTCTAGATTTTGTTTTCAAATTTTGAAATTAAGTTCTTTTAAGTTTTTATTTTATTTTTTTTTTGTTTTTTTTATTTTTATAATGTATTCAAATTTTGAATTTGAAATTTTAAAATGTATGATTATATTAAAAAAATATAACATATTTTATCTAACAAACTTAATTATTTTTGTTAAATTAAAATATGCATTATATAAAATATTATAAATTATATGATACTAAATAATAATTATACAAAAAATTTAGGTTCATAATTTAATTAATAATAGTTTATATACAACCTATTATTTAGTGAATAATTATAATTAGTATTATGATTTCTAAATATATTATCACACATTTTGAATAATTTTTTAAATTTAAATTTAATTTCTAAATTTTTTACCAAATACATATATAAAATAAAAGTACGAAATATAACTTTAGATTAATTGAATTTCTTGTTTTCAAATTTTTATTTTCAAATTACCTACTAAACATGCTTTTAATTTTTTTTTTTTTTTATTCAAATCACTCAATGCACAAACATTTTTGTTTCAAATTTGAGTTTTGTATCCAAATCAATTTAGTTCTTATTGTAGATAGTAATTAGCCAAAGTTTGACAAAAATGCCTCTTTTATTCCTTTACTTAATGGATAAGATGCTTGCATAAAAACTTAATAAAAACCCACATGTAATAGGTTAAGTTTTAAGACAATTTTTAAATTTTTATTCATTGATTAATGGAAAATTTACTGCAATGGCTAACATGGAGTTGAAATATAACCTTTCGCGCTTGTGGGACTGAAATAGTAAAAATCTATCAATCAAAATGAAATAGGTTAAAATATTATTTTAGTTCTTATACTTTGAAGTTTGTTCAATTTTAGTCAATATATTTTAATTGTCTAATTTTAGCTCTATATTTCAATAAATCTTAAATTTAGTCCTCAATACTAATTTATTGTTGATTTTTCGCCTTTTTACTTTAAATTTTGAAAATATATTCACATATTTCATTTTCTTGCATAAAAATTATTATTATTATTTAATCAATTTCGGTAAAAATTAATTTTGATGGACCAAATTTAAGATTTATTGAAAGTACGGAGACTAAAATTGAACGATTAAAAGTATATGGACTAAAATTTAACAAACTTCAAAGTTTGAGAACTAATGTGATTTTTTTGTCACATTCATATTTCTATTTTGGTACCTTTATTGAATATAGTATGACAAAAATTATGCCGTGGGGCCTAAACTATAGGACACAGGTTATATAGTTTCCAAACGATTCTTAGGCACTGTTTGGGGCTTTAAGTTGAGATATGATATCTGGACATATGATATTTGTGGAGTTTATATATTTGAGTGTTTGGGGTGCTAAGTTCATATGTCAAGAGTATCTGGTGCAGTTTTTTTTCTTAAATTTTTTTTTTTACATAAATAATTTATTTTTATGATGAATTTTTTTTTGAATTTTTTTATTCAATAATTCTACGCATATTTTTATTTTTTTTTTATTTTTTATAATAAACTATATAGATTGCGATCTATTTTATTGTTTTTTAAAACATATATGTATTGTTGAGAGTTTTGGGAATGAGGTTTAGAGTTTACTTTTGGATCAAGTATTTCATTTTTTATTTTTTTTTATTTAAGCAATCGTCTTACAAATTAGTGTATAGGACGTTTCTAGTTAAGTCATTTTTATTTTAACATTAACAATTTTTTCTCAAAAGTGTGTCATTAAATACAAATTGTTTGATTTCTTACATGATAAAATTGATTTTATTAATGTTAAATTACTATAAAGAACGACTACAAAATACTATGAATTAATAAAAAAAAAAACTGGAAATTCAACGTTTTGGCATAACTTAGGCTCTTTTGTGCCAACAAAGGTGTTTTTATTAAAAAAATTTGGCTTCAACTTAAATAAAAATATTTAATGATGTTTTATGTTTATTTTAAATTAATAGTTATTTTTAAGCTTTAAATTAACGCTTTATTGACGTCTTTATGTCACGAGCGTCAACAAAACAAAAAGCTCGTGTGTCAATAAAACTCAAATTTGCAGTAGACATAATTTAAAATAATGATCGTTAGAGTTGATGGAGTGGTTGCCATCAGAGGTTTCTGGAATTGGCTGTCAATAGTGGTGGTTGAATGTTGTCGAAATTGGGCATAGTCGGTGGTTGCCAAGGTTGGTTGTCGGAGGTAGTCGCCAGAGTTGGCTGTTGGAGGTGGTTGTCAGAGGCCGTCAAAGGTAGTTGCAAAAGTTGGTTGTTAGAGGTGGTCACTAATGATGAAGGTTGAATGCACTATTGGTGAACATGATATAAATTGTCGATGACAGACGAAATTGGTCTCCCAAACAATGAATTGAGTTCGTATGTCAACTCATTTTATCCCATCTCCTCACAACACCCCTTAAAGAGTTTGTGAGAGGTTAAAAATTTTTAAATATTTAATTTATTATTTGACACGCCATAGATCATATATTATTTTATTTTATGAACTCTGCACTGTTTTTAAATCCTTCTTTTATGAAAAATAATGAATCTAGAAAGTATAATTTTTTTTTTTCATATTACTAAAAATTAAAAAACAATGCCAAATTTTTGTACATCAACATTATATTCAACACTTAGTTCAACAAAGTTGATAAAAAAAAAATATGCTTTCACATCTTCTTCTCTCTCTTTTGTTTTTCACATTTGAGACTTTTAAAAAGCAATCTCAAATTTTCAAATGGTAAATGTTTCCAACTTAAAGGGTTGAGTTAGTTTATCAATTGTTTTGTAATTCATTCAACAATTCCAATTATTCAATCTACAAAGTACAAACCAACTTAAACATAATTGAGTTGGTTTGAGTATTATCAATAATTAATCTACTTATCTTCAAACAATGAATTTGATTTTATAGAGGAAAAAAAAAAAACCATACTCTAGACTTAAATGAATAATATATATATATATATATATATATACTTTGTCATTGGTAAAATGATGTCAGTTTTGATAAGTAATTAGTGTTGATTGATTGTTTAAAAACTCAATCTAATTTTAGAAATACTTATATGAAGCAACCAAGCTGAATCAAATTTTAGGTATTCAATTTATATACTAATTGAACCAAATGGATTGGATTGATCCAACTTTTGGAATAATCCTATTTTATGAATATGACCAAAAGGGGTATTTTCTTTTTAGTAAAAGGGGTATGTATTTGGATGGTGAGGACTTTAAAAGGATATATATTGTGGAAAATAAATGTATTTCATTTTCATCCATTACTTTACAAATGCTTTCAACAATATTATGGACTTTTTGAATTGCTACTAGTGGTAGTGGGTGTATTTGCTTTGTGTGCCTCTCTCTTTTCGCTTTTAATTTTTTTTAAAATTGAAAAAATCAATTTATACCAAATTAAAACCTAAACTTTTATAAGTGAGTAAAAACACTCTCTCTTAAGATTTTAAAACAATCACCCATATAAAATTTCTTTTAAGGAGAATTACATGATAATTTTGAACCTTACACTTTGATTTGAATAGATATAAGTGTTGCGATTTTACTATTAGAGTGTTGATATAACATTCAATTTATCCATAGTCTATGTAATTAAATATTTGAATTGATTGATGATTTAACATTTAAGTTTCGTTATACTTGGCGTTCAAACACTCGTTCAAACACTTAATAAATTAATGAACAAGATGATTATTGAATAAATCTTCTAAAACTCACTAATTTCATAAAATCTAGTCCTAATATGTTATGTTATTTATATCTCTAAAATCATCTATATATATTTTGTAATTCTTTGAATGAAAGCCTAACATTTGAGGTAAAACAGTGGCATTTATCCCCTATTAAATTGGATGAAATTTGAAGGGTGTTTTCTTTTTCTATTTCTCTTTAGATTAGAGGTATGTGGTTCATTTATTCCCACCTCATCGTTGAATTAAAGAAAAAAAAGTAAAAAAATGAAAAAATTTATAATTTTTTTTTCTTTTTTTGTTTTTTGTGACAAGAGTGAAAAATCGAACATCGATAATACAAATTTTATACCAATTAATTTAGGCTCATGTTAAGGGAATTAAAAGAAAAAAAAAGGAGAGAGAGAGGAAAAAAAAGTGAATGAGAGATATAAATTAAAAGGATTTGAATTTTCCAAACAAAGAATTGTGCTTTGAATAATCCTCACCTCAGTAGAATTTTCGTTTTTTTTTTTTTTTTTTTTTTTTTTTTTTTTTCTTTTTCTTTTTGTAAAAAGGAATATGCGGAGAATCGGATTTTATTATTAAATTCCGGCTACACCCCTCATACCATTTTCTACATTCCAACCAATCAAATTTCGCTATTAATTTTTCTTTTCTTTTTTTCTTTTTCAGAAACTCCTAATTCATTTTTCATTTTTCCATACCAACCGTGGAATACTTTTCAGTTTAAACAATTTTTTATTCACAGTTTCTTATCAAAAGTTTTTTTCTTTTTTTTCCAAAAAATTACTTTTAAATTAATTTATGTTTTTTTTAAAGTATTTTTTTTTAATGTATTAAGATTGTTTAGAAAATATATATATATATAGATCATCTAAAATTATTCAATAAGTCATACTAAACTTACTCTAAATCATTATTGTTTTCTAAAATGCTTATAAGAAAATTTTATTTACGAAGATAATGAAAAATTACAAATTCAACAAGTCCAAATCTACCTAAATTAAACAACAAATTCAAAAAAAAAAAAAGTCATCCAACCAACATTTAGTATCATCCCCATCTGTTGCCCAGCGGGCAATACCATCAACTACCATATTCTTAGATTGTCGAATGTGGCAAAACTAAATCTACCTCGTTGTGCCTTCATGAATAGAATGTCTTCTACCACAAATTTCACTAGTGCTAACACGCCTTCTTCTTTTGCCAATAAACGTACAACAGTCACATTATTCGACCCCACTACTAGAGGCATCAATACCGTCAAACCCATACCTTGTAATCTCAATGTTGTTGGAGGAACATTTATAAATAGCATATCAAACAATCCTTGGACAACCTTCCTACTTGCAGCTATGAGTGCATCCTTAAGATCTCAAAGCATCCAACCAATACTGCTCTTACCTTCCGTCACATCCCAAGCAGTATCATGAGAGAAGGCTAGCCATCAATTTGAAGGACAGGCCCACACAACTTGATCATCGCCACCTGATGCCTTTACCATCACGTCCCCCTAACCAATCATCATATGGGCTCCCATACTCACTTAACTCCAAAACTCCAAGAGGAACCCTCAAATCAGATTAAGCAGAGCTCCCTAGCGAACTCCTCGCGAAATACTGCGTGATTGCAAACCTCCCAAATGCACCACAACAAAACAATAAATATCATCAGCTCATTCTATAGATGTAAATATATGTTGGGCAATGATACTTCCCTTTTTTAACACAATTATTTTTTAAAAAAAAAAAAAAATTGCCATAGGGCAGCTTTTTACTAGACAACTTTCATGAAGTATTATTTTTAATATAATATAGTATGTGGATTATGATAGTTTGTAGGATATAATATTCTATATTTAGGGTGTAGACTATTTTAATTAAGGTTTCAAAAAAATTAAATATTTTGTATTAAAAATTTTTTAAAACATTTTTAATAATAAAAAACTTTAGTCAATTTTTCTTTAGCCACAAAAAACTGGTAGCAAAGACCAAGAGTGTACTTATATACATATTAACACAATATTTTGTGCATAATCTAAAAATAAATTACTCCTTAAACTATTATAATTATTCGGATTTTAAATATTTATTTTAATCTTCAAATTTACATAAAATGCTATTGGTTTAAATATTATTTTGGCCCGATACTTTTAGTTTTGATTCATTTTGGTCTTATACTTTCAACTTTGCTTTATTTTGGTCTCCACACTTTCAAAATGTTCATTTTGGTCTTGTACTTTAAAAAAGTGATCATTTTTGTCACTTCATTTTCATTTTTACTTCCCGTTAAAAAAATCAAAATGGTAAATTTTTTAGAGTTCAAGGACCAAAATGAAACAAAATTAAAAGTATAAGGATCAAAATGAACATTTTAAAAGTATAAGAATCCAACATGATCCAAAGTTAAAAATATAGGGATAAAAATAAATATTTTAAAAATATAAAAATTAAAATGAAAAAAGAAACTAAAATTACAAAAATTAAAATAGTATTTAAATTAATCATAGTCGCTTTCATTAACTTCTTATAAGTTTTTATTCACATTTCATTAAAAAATAATAAAACTAAAATAAAATTATTCAACAGGCACAAATTATATTCAAGGTAAGAACCCTTTATGTATGTATCCTAATAAAAAAAGAGTATTAAATTCAATAGAATAACAAAATCATTGAGACTGTAAACAAGTCAATGCTGCCTTTATAGTACCAAATGACCCTTTTTTTTTTTTTTTTTTTTTTTTTTTTTTTTTTTTTTTTTTTTTTTTTTGAGTTTGAGTTTGAGTAAACAAAATGTTATTCAATGTTAGAAGGGATTGATGATTAGGCCACATATAAAAATGATATGATTGTTGAGTCATGCCCTCATTACTTTTTTTTTAAAAAAAGGGGTATTTACAAATTGCATACATATTTTAGAAATAAATAAATCTGTCACTTTCCAAAAAAAAGTCTTACCATTATTATTTATTAATTATGACTTTCCTTTCTGAAATGTTGTGAAATAATTGGACATCCTTACAAATGCTTATGTATGTTTTGCTATATATGCTAATATCTCTTTAAATTCTTAACAAATGAATTTCTAGATTGCCTAAAAATAATTCACATTTTCAAAGTATTAACACAACAAACTTTCAATGTTGTGTGTAATAAATATGTGTCTAATATGTTTGAATTTTTAATTTTGTATTAAATAATTTTATGACCTTCGTTCACATTCTCAAAGTTCATGAACCTAATAAACGTAGTTCGAAAACTTATTAGATGTACTCAATAAAGTTGAAAGACGTAGTAGGCACCACCACAAAAATTTTCCTTTTCACGAACTAAATTTGTAATATAACCGAAAAAAAAAAAAAACATAACACTTCACATGATATTTCCAAAACAATTTATCCGACCTAAAAAAGTACTCGTTTAAACTAAAAATTAGGTACCAGACATGAGCATGATTTATAAACAAAAGATCTTCTTTTGGCTCTCTTTAGCCTTATGTCTCTTATCCTTGGAGGTCTTCCTCCACTAACAAATTTTTTCGGAAAAACTTCATTTATTCTAGTGTGGATGGCAAGCATGCCTATATTTCTTGATTTCAATAGCACTCTTCATAAGCGTCATTTCTATCTACTATTATCTAAAAATAATAAATTATTAAAGACTAGATGAAACCAAGAAATAACCCCTCACATGCGAAATTATAGAAGATCTCCTTTAAGATCCAACAATTCTATCGAATTGAGTATGATTGTACGTGTGATAGCATCTATTATATCTACCAAGAATATCTTACTAAGGTTTATATAATATTATTAATAATGAGGTCAAAATATCATTTTGATCCTTGTACTTTAGGAATTATTCAATTTTAGTCATTGTACTTTCAAATGTCAAATTTATAGTTCTTGTACTTTCAATAAATCTAAGTTTTAGTCACTATTGCTAGTTTATTGATGATTTTTTCAAAAACTTTTTTCCTTCATATTTCCATTCCCAATAAAAAATTGGGAACATATCCACATATTGTATTTTATTGCATAAATTTACATTTAACCAATTAAAAAAAAATTAATTTCAAAGGACTATATTTAAGATTTAGTAAAAGTATATGAATTAAAATTGAACATTTACAAGTATGAATTAAAATTAAACAAACTTCAAAGTGCAGGACCAAAATGATATTTTAGTCATTTTATTTAAAAATCTATTACTTAAATTATCATTTTTTTTTGGTTAATAGTTATAATAATAAAGTTTTGATTAAAAATTAAAATTCAGATGTGAATTCTTAACATTCCTTGTCTGTAAGCCTTACGATAGGCTATTTCATGAAATAAAAAAAAAAAATATATATATATATATATATATATAATAATAATAAAAATAGAACCATTAGGGTTATTTCAGGAATTCCTAAAAGAAACCAAATTTTGTACGGAACATTCAAGAGGAATAAAACGAATAAATAAATAAATAAATAAAACAAGAAAAACTAAATAAAATACCGTTAAATCCGTTGAAGGCAAAGCTTGGCGTATGCGTATCAGAAGGCCGAATTCTTCGTTCTTTTTTGTTTTGGAAAGAAAATTAATTTCTTTTGCATAAATTTTATCTTTTTTAAAAATAAAAATCTCCTTTTTTCCCCTTTTGTCATTTAATCGTTCTTGTTATTGATTTGTTCTCCATCTATCTACCTCTTTTTTCCCCCTTTTTTCTCCCGATTTTCTCTCTGTACTCGCCAATTTTTGCTCTATAAATTGTTGTCCACAAAACCCGCCTCTCCCTTTCGCTTTCTTCCACCAATTCAACAATACCCATTTCTACTTGTTCTCTATTTCTTTTGTTTGGGTTGTTAATTTCATTCCCCCTTCGATTTCTGTGAAGGGGTTTTTGCCTTCTTCATCCCTCTTGTTGTTTCTTTTATTTTGATTGTTTTTTCTTACGATTCTTGACGATTCTGCATATGGGTTGATTTTCCCTGGGCTTCTTTATCGTCCAAATTTGCAGAAATTGATCGAAGATAGTAAAATTTTACAGTTCTTAGCTCCTAGATTTTTGTGGTGGCTGGAACAGTAATTGCTTATCGAGTTTTTAATCTTCCAGTACCATAATATTTTATTAAACGTTTGAATTCCTTGGTTAGCCCTTTTTTATATAAAAGAAACAAAAGAAGGCTGAGAGATTATTGGTTGTTTGTTTTGTTTTGTTTTTTTTATTTTAATTGATTTTATGGTGGTTTCGTTGAACTGGTAACTTACTGATTTTCTTCTTCTTGTCATCTTCATCAAGTTTTTTGAACCAATTTCTTGGTTTGGTTTTTATTGTCTTTCATGTGTTTGTAAAAGTTCCCCAGTGTTTTTAAAACTCCTTTGTTTTCTTTTTTCCTCTTTACTTTCAATCTATCTGTCAATAAAGCTGTATTGAAACATGGATTTAACAAATGGGGGCGAGGCCGGCAACGCTCCAGTAGCTAAGAATTCGAGTCATCAAGTATCTGATATTGTTTCCGGAAAGTCGAGCAATACCCAAGAGAAGGATTTGGGTTCAAAATTGGGGACAGGAAGCAAAAGCAATAGGGATATGGTATTTCGTGCTGATAAGATTGATTTCAAGAGTTGGGATATTCAGCTGGAGAAGCACTTGAGCAGGGCTTGGTCAAGGGACAGGGAAGTGCCTGCTAAAAAGGAAGAATGGGAGATTGACTTGTCTAAACTTGATATCAGATATGTTAAAGCTCATGGAACTTATGGTACTATTTACAGAGGAAGCTATGATGGCAATGATGTTGCAGGTAATATGCACCTCTTTTTAGAGTATTTTTTTGCCGTGTAGACAATCATCATAGTGATTTACCATGTGTTCTTGATTAGATATGGAACATTTTTCAACTGATTAAGAGGGTCCATCTTTGTTTGAGTAATCTGCTAATGATAGATTTTTCCATTTTCCTTATTGTTTGTATGTACCAAATAGCCAAATCAGTTGTGCAGGTATTATGATATCCTCATATATAACTTTTGAACCTGACATAGCTAATTATGTTTAATCGGATCGAGCGTACTTGTGTCTAACTCGAGTGCAAAATGATGTTGAATGTGGTTCCTATGTAGGTTGTCTGTCCTACTAGAATACTGCTCTGACAATTATAGAATTGATAACATTTTGGAAGTACTTTCAGCTTCACACATAAACGTATCCTGCATGTTAGATTATTATTGGAAAATATAGTCGAGTTTTTGTTTGTTTTATCACTTTATGACGATATTCTGAATATTGTAGTGAAAGTGCTTGATTGGGGGGAGGATGGTGTTTCCTCAGTTGCTGAAATTGCTGCTCTTCGAACATCTTTTCGCCAGGAAGTGGCTGTATGGCATAAGCTTGACCATCCCAATGTTGCAAAGGTACAACTTCGAGTATCTTTTACATGTAGAATATGGTATGACACTATGTCAAACAAATCAAACAGCATACACATGCTTAGAGATTATGCTAACAGGGGCTTTGATTCTTTACATTTGGTGCTTGCACTATTCTAAATGTTCAGATTCTAAAGCTATCAATTTCATTTTTCTTGATCGGTCCTCTTACCTAACTTTTAGAATAAGAATCCATTCAAGTTGCTCCTGCTGAAATGTCTCACTCTCAACTAATTTTCTTTTTGTCTCTTCTCTGGGGCTCCTGTATTATAAATTTTGTTTCTCCACTGTGTTTCATATGTGAAGATCAAATAATAATATGAAATTTCTGATAGTTTTATGGAGCATCAATGGGGACGTCCAACCTTAAAATACCTCCCAAGAGCTCATCATTCGACAGTAACCAATCTTTTCCTTCAAGGGCTTGCTGCGTTGTTGTTGAGTATCTTCCAGGTGGAACACTAAAGAGCTTTTTAATCAAAAATAGGAAAAGGAAACTTGCATTTAAGGTTGTGATTCAACTTGCTTTGGATCTTTCTAGAGGGTAATTAAGTTAACGTTATCTTCTACAAATCATTCCAATATGCCAAATGGATTTGAGTTTTGATGCAATTGCTTATTTTGATTTTGCAGTTTAAGTTATCTACACTCCAAAAAGATTGTACACCGTGATATTAAAACAGAGAATGTGCTGCTAGATGCTCAGAAGACTCTGAAAATTGTTGATTTTGGCGTTGCCCGGGTTGAAGCACAGAACCCAAGGGATATGACTGGAGAGACTGGCACCCTTGGTTACATGGCCCCAGAGGTTCCTCCTTCGTTTTTCTTTTTCTCTAAAATTAAGCTCTAGAATGGACTATTAAGAGATTATGGTTGATGATATTTTGTTTTTCATTCCAATACAGTTGATTCGTAGAATGCTTGTCGTTAACAGATCCAATTCTCATTTGGGTTGCAATTTTTACCTCTTTTTGAGTGAATAAAGGAATCTAACATTTTTTCTACAGGTCCTTGATGGTAAACCTTATAATCGGAAATGTGATGTCTACAGTTTTGGTATATGTTTGTGGGAAACGTATTGCTGCGATATGCCTTACCCAGATCTCAGTTTTGCTGAAGTGTCATCTGCAGTTGTGCGACAGGTATGTTTGTTTCATAAACTACACCATTATATAAAAAATGGTGTGATTTAACTTCCTAAAAATTCTTAATATATCATCATTTTGAGTATTATTTGGTTGTTTTTGGGTGGGGAGTAGAAGTAGCTCGGCCAATCTGAATTGGCCATTGACTTCAATGGATGAATCAATAGTTCTTCGCCAAGTTTGTGAACTAGTCTCATGAGCTATTTAGAGAACATTTTGTTTCTAGGACTTGCATTAGACAATTTGATCATAGAAATAGATAGAAACATTTGTTTTTGCTCTTACTAGTTCTCCATCTATGGACTGTCTCCTGCTTTATCCATTCAGTAGATTTGATTGAATTAGCAATTTCTCTAAGTGGTTTGCTCAGATCATTTGTATCCATGGAAGGAGGAAATTTAGTTCGACAATAAAAATGAAGGCCCTCTTTAGAAACAAAAAACGAAGTAGTTATCAAACACGACCTATATCCATGTTGACAAAATTTGTTAAAATAATGAACCGTGTATTCAAGATACTAGATGTACCATAAGTGCTTGTCGGTATATTCTGAAGTTGAATTCATACTTAAAACTTACCTTCAACAGAATTTACGACCGGATATCCCTAGATGCTGCCCGAGTTCGTTCGCAAATATCATGAAAAGATGTTGGGACGCAAATCCAGAAAGGCGACCTGACATGGACGAGGTCGTAAAATTGTTGGAAGCCATTGATACAAGTAAAGGGGGTGGCATGATTACTGAAGATCAGATTAGTTGTTTCTGTTTCCGCAAGCCTCGTGGTCCATAATTTTGACATCATTTGCTATGCCATTTACTTGCAGATAAAGATGGTTCAGAGAGGTCATTGGTAAGCAGATGATCCATCATAAAATTCATTGGTTCACATTATACAATTCTCAAGTCATGGCTTTGTGGTTCCCGTAGTATGAACTTCTGATCCCAAATAGAATAATCATATGTCAACCATTTGTTGGTGTAATTATATTTTATTGCATGGTTTTGCATCCAATATGAATGTTTTGTTACAAGGAACAGCTGATTGGACATATATCTATATATATTTCTTTTTTTTTTTTTTTTTTGGGTCCAAACTGTGTTATATTATACTCATTTTCCTTCTCCTTATCAACTCCTTCTGTTGGATATATACATTTTTAGTTAGGTAAAAGGACAAACAAATCAATGAAACCAACCTAGGCAACGTTCTGTCGTATGTCTTTTGGTTTTAGACTCCAAAATCGACACGTCAGTCCATTGAAAAGAGTCTAAAAAGTACTTTCTCAAATCAATTGATCGACTCCTGCAAAAGTTTTACCATTCTTCCTTTTAAACTATGTTCGAAGTCTTTTACTCCCTTTGTTCAACAAGTCTTTGAAATCGAAGTCTAAAGAGAAACATGAAACCTCACCAAGGATCAAACACCATTAAGATTCCCCTCCATACCTCTAGACGCTTTGTGGTTTCTCTTCCCCCACAAATCCCACGACAAAACACACTCCAACAAACCACAAAAAACAACCTTTTTCTTTGAGAGGTGGATGAAGGAGGAACTCCCCAACGTAGTACAAATATTACTCTGTCGAACAAGTGTCTTATGGGGTAGCTTAGCATATGGAAGCTAGGTTTCCCCCTCCCCACCCCACCCCCCACATTTCATTTGTTGAAAATTTAGTAGGGCAGGAAGAATTAGTTGTGTTGTGTGATGCATTTTCATTCTAATTTCCAAAAGTTGTTTAAAGGATTTGACTAGGAAAAATGTCTTTTGGGATGTTGCTTTTATCTACCACTAGGGCTGAGGTTGTCCATTCTACGCCTTAAATTAAATCAACAATTTAGATTGCTCATCAATATTTTATATAAATCATAAATTTGGAAGCCAGCTGTGTATGTGTGTATATATAATGCTAGCAACTTGCATTATCCAAATTGAAAACAACTACTAAATTTTTCTAAAATATTTATATATTAAAATTAGCCCACAGGTTTGATTAGGAATCTATTTCGAATACTTTTCTAGTTTAGATACATTAAAAAAAAAAAAATTCAGTAAAAATGTTATTATATATTACCTCTTTTCAAACTTATTGTAAATGATAAATTTTTTGGTAAAGTCCTGCTAAAGAAGATGTTATATTTAGTATTTTTGTTATACATTTTTTTTCCCTTTATTTAAATCCAATCCTTTAGTAATAAGCATTTATTAGATCAATATTCAATCTCAATGGTTGAACTAAAAATAGAAAATAAAAATCAGTACCACTTTTTTTTTTCTTTTTGTGACAATATATGAAGTAAAGATATTGTACCTCAGATCTCGAGGTTGATAATACAAATGTCAGTTAAGTTATGCTGATGTTGGTAAGAATTTTTAACCTTTGACTCATCATTTAATAAAAATAAGCCAATAACCATTACTAGAAACCGACTTCTTGCAATAGATCTCTTCTAAAGTTGTTAAGGGGGCAATGATGCCATTAACATCAATGTAATACTAATATTAAATATTTGATTAACTTGTAAATTTTATTCGTAAATTTGGAGAGTTGTGTTTAGCGTGTCCTCAAACTCTTAAAAAAAAAAAAAAAAAGAATCATATGGCATAACTCACAACTTTCAATTTTATATTTGTAATTAAACTTATAATTTTATAGCGTGTGAATGACTAATTTATGAGATATATTTTAAGGTTTGGAAACTTCCAAAATATTAAAACATTTCTTAAATGTTTGATACTTACAATCAAAGTTAATGATGTTTTTGCTAAATTTCGTAGTGTAAAGACATATTTTCGGCCAAAATGTCTTCGTTCTAATCTTCCCCGCATAGTCAACCTGAGCTAGTATTCTTTTGGTTAAAAATTATACTACCTGTAGTGAAAAAAAGAATTAAAAAAAAAAAAAAAAAAAAAAAACTCGTCCATGTGTAAATTCTGAGGGTAAAAAATAAAATAAATTTGTACCACTTTAAATCTTAAATTATTAATTTCATCAAATTAGATCTAAACTTAAGTAAGTGTCTCAAGTTTGATCCTTAGTTTAATTTTGGCTAATTCACACACCAATTTAACCTTAAAAAATGGCAAGAATTTCCGTAAATTTATTAATTTCAATAGAATGATTTTGATTTAAAAAGAAAAAAAAAAAGATTCGTTGAAATAATTTTGTTAAAATTCATACATTTCAAAAAGAAGAATTTCATTTGCTCTAAAATATTATTACTTTCATATCACAAATGAATTATAATTCAATCTATAAGAGAAAACTTTCTTTATCAATATTTGAAGCGAAAGATTATTAGAATGTTAAAATTGGGACACTCTGAAGAACATTTTTTCAAAAATTAAAATAGATTATTCTCCCAAAAAAAAAAAAAAAAAGGGTTAAATGATGTTTCGAAAATATATTTTGATAAAAATAAAAACCCATTTCTGTTTAGATGAATGAAATGAACAGTTGAAATCGCCCTTCGAACTCCTTCTCGAATCTTGATTAGCCTAGCGAAGCTCTGACGGCTGACGAACAAATTCATACTGGATATTCCCCATCCACTGAATCATCGAATCTTTCCTTCGTGTAATTCAATATCTGCAATGGTGGAGACTACTTCCGACGCATTGTCATCGGCGTTCATGACAGACTTTCTGAGAAAAGCCAGTGGCACCGCCATTATTGATGGTGGTTTGGCCACCGAGCTGGAACGACACGGCGCTGACCTCAACGATTCTCTTTGGAGTGCCAAATGTCTCCTCACTTCCCCTCACCTTATTCACACAGTATATCTTCAGCTTGTGGTTTCTTATTTGTTTTTGTACTGGTGGTTTGGTAGAAGGAAAATGTTAACCTTAGTATAATCAGAATTTGGATGATCGCTTTCTCAATTTTTTAAATTTCAAATCTAGTGGCCATCTATGCTGTTTTGAAAAGCCAATTATAATATTAATAATTATTATGTTGGCTTGGCTCATCTGTTAACCTCACTTTAGGATTTCGCTTTTACTTAATTATATGATTGATCATTAGTCCTGTAGGTGGATGAAGCTTTTTCCTGCTGATATTTTACTCCTTTCATGCAAATAGCTCTAGTTTGGAACGAATTAAATTCTGTTTTCAGTTTCCTTGATGTTGAGTTTAGAAATTTCCATTCACCCATTGGCTTTTCAGTTTATCACTTATCAACTCACTTTTAGGTTCGTTTGAGAGTGCTGAAAAGTTCTTGTAGTTTTGGTTAATAACTTTGATGTTTGGTTATATAGCCCTTAAACTCATTTCGTGGTGCTTTTGACTTTTTTTGAAAAACATTTTTATGTTTCTCCCAAGTATGATGAATTTAAGTAGAAAGTGTTACAAAAAACGTGTTTTTAACATGGTTAAATGCATTTCCAAACATAGCTTTTATTGCCTTCATGGGGGCAAAAGTAGGAACCCAAGACAGATGACACAGGTCCTTCTATATGGTGGTTTTCTGATTTTTCTTAATTTTCCTACTTTATAAAAATATATTCAGCATTTTCTATGATGTCATTTGTCAATAAGAACCATTTTTGTTTTGGGGTTTTCTGATTTTTGTCACTTTGCTTACTTTATGAAAAAATATTCATCATTCTCTATGATGTTTTTTTTTGTTAACAAGAACCTTTAGAAGTTGGATATAAATCTCTTATGGAGTGAGACTGTTATAAAGTATGAAATGAAAAAAAAAAAACAATGCTGTCAAGTAAAATGGTGATGTTAGTAATAATGGTGATGATAATAAAAATAACACTTATATTATAATTTTGAGTTTCAATAGAATTTTATGCGTCATTATCACATTGATTTTTCAATTATTTATTTGGTATTGTGTGGTGCAGGTACACATGGATTACCTTGAAGCAGGGGCAGATATTATCATCACGGCATCTTACCAAGTAATTCTCCCTTCTGAATTTCTAATGATGTTTCTATCATAAAAAAGTCAAACCAAGCGTCATTTTATCTCCCCAGGCCACCATCCAGGGATTTGAGTCCAAAGGACTTTCTAGAGATGAAAGTGAATCCTTGTTAAGAAAGAGTGTGGAGATCGCCTGTTCAGCACGGGATAATTATTATGACCGCTGTAATACAAGTATTTCTGATGAGACTCCAGATGGTAAAATTTTCAAAAAACGTCAGATACTTATAGCAGCTTCTGTGGGGAGCTATGGAGCATATTTGGCTGATGGGTCTGAGTACAGGTGAGTTGATTTGTTATGGTTATTAGTTTCATTTTATCTGAATACTACTTCCAGGGGGATTTTACATCGATATATGAAGTTGATTAGGATGTTTCAACAGTAAATGGAACCTCTTATCCATCAATTTTTTCTGCCAACTATTACCAATGCAGAAATTTCTGTCCAATTTCAACTCTGAAGTGATTCGATGTTCTTTTTGTTTCTGCGCTTCGTAGTGGTAATTATGGTGACAATGTTACACTTGAGGCTCTGAAAGAATTCCATCGGAGAAGGGTAAAAGTGCTTGCAGAGTCAGGGGCTGACCTGATTGCATTTGAAACCATTCCCAATAAACTTGAGGCTAAGGTATTTCATCCTAATGCACTGAAATTAACAAGTATATCATCTTTTAATGGTGGTGCATTTTGGACTTTATATATTTTTCATATCTGGGACCATCTCCTTTGATTGAAATTTTATAGTGTAACATGCAATTTCCCAATTATTGTTTTTGGTTTTTTTGGGCTCAGTGATCACTTTACTGGAATTTCATCGTTGCATGCTGTGTAAATTGTGCATTGATTGATCATGCATGCTGTATGTACAGGCATATGCAGAACTCTTGGAGGAAGAAAATATAAGCATTCCTGCATGGTTTGCTTTCAACTCGAAGGATGGTATCCATGTGGTTAGTGGTGATTCTTATTCTGAATGTGTGTCGATTGCTGAATCGTGCAGAAATACTGTGGCAGTTGGAATCAACTGTACACCGCCTAGGTTTATTCATGATCTAATAACTTCCATTAAGAAGGTAAGATTTCTCGTTTTTATTTCTTTATTGAATAATCTAAATTAAACAATGCACTTCTGTCGAAGGACAGCATTTGAGTTTAATATACTTCATTTATCTGTCATTTTTGTTTCAGAGAGTTGAATGTTAGAGCCTTTTCAAGGTCAATACCAAGGGATATATGCAACCTTTTATTGGCTCTTCTTTTAATCTCTGTATAAAACTAAAAGTCGAAAGAAAAGAGAATTTTATCATTTTGTTCTGATTATTTGTTCATTGCGTTAATTTCCTTTCTTCTACCTTTCTTGAATTTCACTTGTTCTTCACTCATGATAAATTTTAGAAAAGTGGAAGTGTGTCAATTTTTTTCTTTTTTATATATTTTTTTTTATCTATCAATCGTATCATTTGAGTTATTTCTTAGTCTTTTTGAATGGATACATCCGTAGTTCCTTACCAGGCAAGCAGTAGTTGAGAAATAATTATTTCTAATGAATCACTCTTTCAGGTCACTACAAAGCCTATAGTGATATATCCAAATAGCGGTGAAAGTTATGATGCTGATCTAAAGGAATGGGTGGTAAGTCCATTTCATAACTCTCTTTGTCTCTCTTCTTTTCATACATTTCTTTTGGTTGATGAATATATTGCTCCTAAGCACTTTCCAAACATTTTTCGAAGAACAGATGAGAGAAATTGTATGGTTTCATTATTTTTTCATCTTCTACCATGCTGAGACGCAAATTCAATCTACAATGTGAAAACATCTTCATGCACTCAAACTCTTTTCAATCATTTATTAGCTTTGATAGACTTAACGCATGTCAATTACAAAAACAACTTCTAACACTCCATCTAAATTTTTTTTAAAAAGTGACCGTTGGAAGATGGTGAATCAGTGTTTGTAGTTACATAACAAGTCTGTTGGAAAATCTAAATGGAATTACATTTTATAAAGAACATGTAGCCAGTCCAGAGTTGAAAATTGAACAAGGTAAGGAGGAATTTCTATGTGTCCCCATTTTTTTCCACACTTATGATTGTAGTTGCTCAAGCAGCTTGCATGCACCTCAATTAATTCCATTACAGCATTTGATCCTATTTCATTTAGTGTCTAAAAACTTGTTGGATATTTAATAGGTTGGTGGTGACCAGATTGGGCATTAGAATATACATTGAATGATTTGGTTTATATATAGAGAAATATAAAATTCTCATATACTCCAAACAATCATCACCCTGTTAGTATAGAGATCATTCCTATACTAAGGCTAACAATTGATGGTAATTTGTGTCCAATGGTAGTAAATGATCTACTCCTAAATTTACAATTATCACTGAAATGTATTATTATGTTGAAGTTCAATTCTGGTAGTATTTTACAGTTCGAAAGAGTTCTGACATAACTAAGTTCCACGAATTCTTCTCTCTTTAAAATGTTTTCTAAAATTAATTTCTGAAGGGACAGGTTTGTTCTCGTTTCCCACAGTTATTCTGACTCACTTAGCCCTTAACTATGATATTTAAAGAATAGTTCTAAATTGTAACTTTTTTACTACGTGCTGCAGCAAAATACTGGGGTCTCTGATGATGATTTTGTATCTTATGTAAACAAATGGTGTGAGGCCGGGGCGTCGTTAGTTGGAGGTTGCTGTCGAACCACTCCAAATACAATCAGGGCAATTTACAGGACCCTCTCAAAGAGATAAGAAAGCCATTCTCTAAAGTAACCGCTTTGGTGCATTTCAAGGAGTAACATCTGAAGGTAAGTCCAATCTGAGGATGTGTCTTGGATTCATATATGGCGACTTATGTTTCATCAAATTTAACGGTAAGACTTGGCTGATGAATGTAAGGATTGTATTTTCTGGAAGTTAATTACTTATCTCCTTCCCCTTTTTCTTGTTCTTAATTTGGTGGACCTGCATTCGCCTGATTCATGAGTTTATTTGTTGAAATATATATCATCATTCAGCTTATGTTTCGTTGTATGATGGCAAGGCTTCGGGTGAAACGTTGCTGGATGCACTGGTAAAAGGGACTCATTTCAATGCAAGAGCTGCTATGTTACATATGCAGGTTCATTTGAATGTGAAACTATTATCTTATCTGATTGATAGGTTTTCTTTGATTGGTAGTTGTAAAAGATCAATCTTTTCTCAACACTTTCTATAAAGAGGATTGAAATTGCCAAGGGGACTAGCTGGCCATTTGGGCTAGATAGTTAAGGAACTTCTGTCCATTTTCTAGGGCTTTGGACCTTTTGTCATTCCTCTCAAATGGTAACTCCTAATTGTTATTATGTGAGTTCCTATAAATTATTCTGTCAATTGAATGTAGGATGTGAAAAATCCACATCTTGGCAGACATGATATAAACAGTTTGCAATTCTGATCTCACGGATAGGCGATGAACCGGTTATCAACGGTACTACGAAACTAATAGAGTTGTAGTGGTTTAATTTTGATGATTTGTTCAAACTCAGATGGATTGAAACAGTTGAGTTCCCTGTATCTATGATTTGGTCATGTCTCATAAATTGTTCATGTCATCCCATATTGAAATATATTGGCAAAAAAGTTTCGATACTTGACAGAAAAGTAACATTATATATTTGATTGGCTATTTTAGTTGGCTGTAGAGTTAAAAATAGAGAAAAATGAGTGAGTCTGAAACGGATCCAATTGAGATTAAGCCCGATCGTTGAAATCAAACTGACCAAATTGAATCAATACATCTGGAGTTTTAGAATTTTAAGTTTATTTGTGCAAAATTTCTACATTTTTAACGATAATGTAGCTCAATAATTTATAAATAATTGCAAAATTTACACGAAATACCCATTATGGAAGATATTAACACAAGAGGTGCATGTAAATAAAATAACAATAACAAATCATGCATTCTCTGTGTTTCTGGTTCTAACCCACGATGTTGATTTGTACCAAAAGAAAAAATGAACACTGGGCGAAGATGATAGCGATCGACGCTGTAACTCGCAGAGAAAAATGGAAGAATAAGTTCAAACGTTCGTGGAGAACAATGGAGGAATGAAAGAATATGTGAGAGTGACCATCCATTAGTATTCCCGCATTCAATTTTGTTGGTATAATGTTAGTTGACATTGAATGATTCTGTAAAATGGTGATAAAGGCTTGAGCATTCAACGTATAGAATTTTGGGAGAGAGGTTTGAACGGCTGTTTTAATTATTGGGGGTAAAATGGATATTTCACATAGCCAAAATGTCTAATGATAAACTTTTTGAAAGTAGATCCTCCATAAAAAAAGTTTTTGATTTGTAGGTTATTTTGTGCAATTTTCCAAACATTTCTTGGATGTTCTTAATATTCGAAGCTGTGATTGGCAATAATGGAGTTGACCCATTTTGGAAATCCGGTCTATGGGGGAGTGGTTATACTATTATTGTGAATACCCAAAATCATCTCTGTTTATCTCATTGGGATTAATCTTGCGATTAAAAACCAAATTTATTATTTCTCAATTGCTTACGATAATGAAAATTAATTGCTATTGAGCCCGCAAGGGAATCTGGAGCAACAGTACTGGGATAGCTTTGAAGGAGAATTAGGAAGTGATTTGGTCGGCTTCTGAAACAACAACTCCGGTAGCGAGAGAAATTGCCTCTAAGAATCAGATTTGGCCCCTGAATGCTCAAAAGCCAAACTGAATAAGAGAGAAGATAGAGAGGGAGGAGAGAGAGAAAGAAGAGGAGACAAAGATTTAGAAAAAAAACTTTCAATATTATGTTTAAATTTAAGTTTTAGAAGTTTTCGATTACAATCGTTATTTTCAAATATAGAAAAATAGTCAAACTATTTATAAATATTATATAAAAAATTTTCTAAACTTTTCTATATTTATAAATAATTTGATATATTTTATATCCATAATCATTTTACTTTGTATAATGGGTGCAAAACTTTATTTTATTAAAACTAATGAATTTGAGAAAAATTTCACTATTTTCTATTAAAATTAGTGGGTTAATTAGCAAAACTGAAAGATAAAAATTCTATCGTTTATTTAAATTTAGAGTCTAGTTTGGCGAAATTAAAGAATCCAGTTGAAATTAGGCGACACCTGAAACAGTCCCTAACCATTGACCCCCTTAATGCAATTAAGGATAAGGTTTCATCCAATCTCCTGTATCATCATCAAGCAATCATCTTCAACCATTAACATCCTGAGTGACCCCAAAAGAGTTTTCAAACCCAAGTTCTTGGTGATAAACAGCTCCTTTCACAATCATATACAACTGTTGGGTTACTGAAATTGTTTGATCTATTATCATAAAAAGAACATCATACTTGATACAACTGAATAACCAGTAAAAATGGTACAAAATCTATACCCCCATTTTCATATGTAACTTAAATCCGTGAAGATGATAGCTGCCTTTACATATGGGGACTGAACCCGAAACAAATAATGTTTGTTGATATCTCGCAGTGCATTGGATTTCGGTTCCAGTCAGCTGCCTTTTTTTGGGTAAATAATACAGTCCACTGCAAATGTGATCTTGTAACATAGCGCTTTGACATGCAATGCATTGTTAACAATTTACTTACAATGGAAGGTCAAGTATCAAAACCAGAGTAGATGCCACTCTCCCTCAACATTCTCTTTTCTTCTTCGACATAGTTTTTCCCCCTGCTCGCTTGACCAAGCTCTCTTTTCCTCTTTTCCTTCTGGGAGAAGGAAAAATTCTTCTTCTCCTTCTCCTTCCGAGTTTGCGCAGTTAGCAGTTGTTCTCCATTTTCTAATGCAGCCCTTGTTTTCTGTCTCTCTTCATACGATTCTTCAGTTTCTCTGTTTTCCCGAGTCTCCCTGCCAGTAGACCATGACCAATCTTGCTTCTCATTTTCTTTTGGAGGTGGTACTTTCAAGACTGATGGACCACCTTTGTAGCCGTGGCGTTTCAATGTATCAAAGTCCACAGCAACATTCTTCCGCTTTCCTCCAGATTTGACTGTAACATGAAACACAGCACATACACAACCATGAGGAAGCTAATGAATTTCTTTTATCATATTTAGAATTGAAAGAGATGTTGCAAATCATATTCAATGAGTTTTTGTTCGTTCACATTCAAATCTTCTAGCCCCTTCACGTTCATAGTACTTAAAGAGAGTATTTATCAGCCTTACAGGAAAGTCAAAAGGTCCCAATATAATGAAGAGAGACTACTACTCCAAAATACAAGAACTCCAAATAGAAGACAAATATTGAAGACCAAGACAACTAATGAAGAAAACAAGCCAAAAAGAAGAAAACCATAAACTAAGAACTAAGCACAAAAAATTTAGAGAGAGCCCTATAAGAAACTAAGAGATAAACCAAACCAAAACAAAACAGGCCAAACAAATAGAAACAGCAAGCCAAAAAACTGATAAACCAAGATTATGTTTGATGAACCAAAATATGTTATGCATTCACATCTTCGCCTAAGTGAGCCTAGGCCTGTCAATTCAACTTCAACGAACTCAGGAAAACTTAAAATACCCATAACTGTAAGGCTCAAACTTATTGCCTTTAACTTATATATATTAAGTCCAACAATTGAAAGCAATACACTCAGAAGAAAAGTTAAGTTATGTGCTTAAAATAAAATGTAGGATGTAGGGGAAAATTTCTAGAGCTCCCCTTGTATCAGTGTATAGATTACTTTTTTCATTACTTTCTGACACAATACGCATTACTTTATTTACTGAAAATGCAAAACAGAGAGACAAACGATTAAACGGGTTCCATGAGGCTTTAGATTACAATTTCATATTCAGGAGTACTAGAAATATTCCCAAGTAAAGCAATTATAACCTTCAGTGTCTTTTTCTTTAGAGGACCGGCCAGCTTTAACTCGAAAGCTTGCTTTTGTCTCGCCATTATCTTCATCAATGTCTGAATCCGACTGTGATAAAGATGAGGAATTGTCCTCTTCATCACTCCATGGGATTGCCCTTTTCATGGCAGAGCAATGTGAATCTGAAGCAAATTATGGTTCAATTCAAATCAATCAACCAGAATCCAAATAATGAAAAAGACAACCCCCTCCCCACAATCACAATACTCAATAGAGAAGACCAAGAATCAGCAAAATAATTGAAGGGGTGCGTTTGAAGTCAACTCCAGTACACATAACACAATGAGTTGCTTCATGAAACAACGTCAAAACTTAGCAAAATAGAGTTCATTTGTAAAGCTGAAAAGCATAAACCGCGAAGAAAGGAAACGCTTCGTGCAATTCGAAATTCGTATAAACTACAAGAATCATGGAGAAAGATAGAAGGAAGAGAGTAATACCAAGTGGAAATTTGAAGCCCGAAGCTGGCGAGCGAGCTTTGATTGGAAATTTAAGGATTGTGAGAATCTGGAACAGGAAAGTGAAGCCCTTTTCCGGATGTTCATGGGGCTTAGGGCTTATCAATGTTAATTTCTTTTTTTTTTTTATTAATTGAAGATCAAATCTCCAACTTCACAAATAAACTCAGTGTGCATTCTAATTAATATCAATGTTTGAATTGTGAAAGTTTTAATTTAGGAAAATAGAGATGGAAGCACTAATAAACTGTCGATGTATATTTCTAAAAGAAAGTTTGCAAAATTAAATAATTAAATTAATAAATAAATATTTTATACATTTTAGATAAGTATGGAGGTTTATTGTTTATATTATATTCTATTTTGTCTTCATAAATTTTTTTTTAATGATATAATAAAAATATCGATTCAATTTTCGTATTAATATATATATATAAAAAATTGACAGGTCAATTTGGGAGGATTTTTTTTTAATGGGGGAAGTAGATTAAATTTTTTAGACATTTTAATTGTGTTCAGTAAGTCACTGAAAAGAAAAATTTACAAACTTTTCATTTTGTACATATTAAAAAAGCACAAATTTTCAATTTTTGTTGGATTGATGGTTTGTTTTAGGGGTGTCTATTGTCTATTAACTTGACCTTTTATACAATTTTTTATTTCACTAAGCTCAAACTTTTAGAATGGTTTTTCAAAACAAGAAAAAAAAATTATGAAATATAGTCAAAAAGAGCATAGATTAATTGACATAGAAGTGTTAGTAATTATGAGATATGTTATTCAAATCTCCCTATTCCTAGGTGTATTAAAAGATTTATGAGTGTAGTGTACCAACAAATCACTAATAACCTAATTTGTTCAATAATATATAAAACTATGTTTGGGTTGGTTTCTTGCTTTGCAACATACTTAGCTCCCCTATGGTAATTATTTAGGCTCATTTGGTAGACATTTCATTTTTTGTTTTTTATTTTTTAAAATTAACCATATTTTCTCTCAATTTCTTACCCTGATTTATATATTTATTAAGTACAAAAGTTGAATTATTAACAAAAATTTTAAAAACTAAACAAGTTTTTAAAAAATCAAATCAAGAATTAACTCCTTTACATAAGAAAGATGCAAAAATCATGGTAAGAAATTGAGACATAAGAGAAAATAAACTTAATTTTCAAAAACCAAAAATCAAATAATTACTAAATGGGTAAACATAATTTAGTTGATTTTTACCATTCTCAATTCATCTTCAACTTAAATACTTTAGTTAATTTAAAGCATATGCAATGGAATAAAGCACCTATTACATTTTTTTTAGGGTTAATACTTCGATACTCATATTCACTGGACTACAAAAAGTTTTCAATCATCTTTTATTATTAACAACACTTATTAGATAAGGAAATTGTAATAAATATATAGAAAAAATAGCAAACTATTTATAAAAAAAAAAAATAGAAGAATTTTCAATAATTAAGATACTAGTTTTTTTTTTTTTTTTTTCCAAAGGAAAAAGAAAAAGCCCTTTTTAACAAGGGGAAAGTTTGAAGTGAATGAACCCCAAAATTTAATGCTGGATTGGATTGTTGAGAACCAATGTACCAATCCTAAATTCTACTATGAACTTGTTACAAAATACCAAACAAATAAATATCAATTAAAATATTTGAAGTTGCAAAATTTTAAACTGGCATATAATCACTGAAACAAACACATTTGGAATGATTTTGCTGCTTCTAATGTTGGGCCTGTTCCAACTACTACTAGCCTTTAACATAACCCATTTGGTCCCTAACAAATTTATCTTTCTTATTAGGAGTTTAATGATTTTTCTTTTGAGATAGACAAAGATTCATTCAATGTAACACATTTAAATATCTAATTATAACATAAGGTTTCACTTCTTTAAAAACTAAATTAGCATGTTAGTTTTCCAACAGTTATCATATTTGTTTTCTATTTTCACCAATCTAAAATTCATAAATAAAATGGATGTTTTAAAAAATAGAAAAAAGGTTGACAATTATCATAAATATAGCAAAATGTTACTTTCTATCTATGGTAGACTGCGATAAATATCTATCACTTTACCAAATAAACATAGATAGATGATTATCTGGGTCTATTGTGATTTATCACATATAGAAAGTAAAATTTTTCTATATTTGTAAATAGTTTAATATTTTTTCTATTTATAATAATTTTGCTAAATAAAACAATTTTATGTTTGCTAATTATTTCTTGTTTCTATTTTTTTCTATTGACAAATAAACAAAATATATTCTATTATAAATATTAAAAAAAATTAGATGTCCATTATATAAATATGCTTAGTGGCAAAAGTCGATGTGTGACACATCCTTTGTGGCCATGAAATGTCACTACCTACTTGCCAAATTGCCTATAAATAGAGGCTTTTTATGGATATTGTAATACACACAGTAATACACACATTGGAGAGAAAATAAGAAAAAGGATTGGTGTTGAGAAATTTCATAAAATTCCACTTTCTTTATTTTAGTTTATTTTAAGTTTATTTAATTTAGTTGTTTTAATTACTTTTATATTATTTAATTATTTAAATATTATAATTTCTCGATTTTCGTGCTCCCGTTTTTCCGTCATTTTGCTCCTCAATTTTACAACACGTTATCAACACGAGCTCTTGCCGTTTTCCTGTTTAAGGTAGGTTCAGAAGGTATGTCATTTTCTCTTTATTATAATTAGTAAATTAAACGTTGTTTTGCATGTTTAATATATATATTAAATT
The DNA here is from genome assembly GCA_030954485.1 of Citrullus mucosospermus. Lineage (NCBI taxonomy): Eukaryota > Viridiplantae > Streptophyta > Magnoliopsida > Cucurbitales > Cucurbitaceae > Citrullus > Citrullus mucosospermus. The sequence goes on along the minus strand of CM062063.1, from coordinate 6,076,862 downwards.
GCTAATATAAATATAATTCTTTGTGATAGTGTTATCATGGCAAATCTTACAAAAATAGAATTTGCAGCCCCTGACATCAATGGAAATAATTATTTGTCATGGGTGCTTGATGCAGAAATACATCTCGATGCCATGAACCTGGGAGAAACAATTAAGGAAGGAAATGCAACATCCATTCAGGAAAAAGCAAAAGCTATGATCTTCCTTCGCCATCATCTTCACGAGGGATTGAAGATGGAATATTTAACAATAAAAGATCCATGTATCTTGTGGAAGAATTTAAAACAGAGATATGATCATCAAAAAACAGTCATTCTTCCTAAAGCTCGTTATGAATGGATGCATTTGAGGCTCCAAGATTTCAAATCAGTAAGTGATTACAACTCCGCGTTATTTAAAGTCAGTTCAAATTATTGTTGTGCGGAGAGAAAATTACTGATGCGGATATGTTGGAGAAGACATTTTCTACATTTCATGCCTCGAATATGCTCCTGCAGCAGCAATATCGAGAGAAATGTTTTAAACAATATTCTGAATTAATTTCATGTCTTCTCGTGGCTGAACAAAATAATGAGCTATTAATGAAGAACCATGAATCTCGACCAACTGGAACAACACCATTCCCTGAAGTGAATGCTGTAAATTTTAATAATCGTGGTCGAGGTCGTGGTCATGGTCGTGGTCGTGGTCGTGACCGTGGCAGAGGAAGAAATAGTTATTATTTTCGTGGTGGTCATTCTAATCATCCAAAGTTCAAAAGAACCACCCGAAATGATGATCATAAAAGAAAAGCTCCACAAGGTAAAAATTCAAAAGATGATGAGCATAAATGCTTCCAATGCGGGATGACTGGGCACTGGTCTCGTGTTTGCCGTACATCAAAACACCTAGTTGATCTCTATCAAGCTTCCCTGAAGGAAAAAGGGAAAAATATGGAAGCAAATCTTTGAATCTCCTGAAGAGAAAGTCAGCACAAATGATGGCACAGCAAATGTTTCTTTTAATTTTGAGAATATGTAGAATTGTTTTATCTATCTTTCATTTTTTTTAGTTGAACCTTGTATTACAAGTTTTGTTTTCTTATTGTAATTATCTTGTTTAAATGAAGAATCATGGACAATTTTCATATATTGAGTGACTCAAAAATGAGGAATGAAAATCTATGTCTAGCAGACTGTGCAACTACACATACAATACTTACAAATAAAAAATATTTTTCCAAATTGACAATGCTGAAAGCAAAAGTCAATACAATATCAGGTTCTGCAAACCTGATTGAAGGATTTGGAAAAGCAAATATTATTTTGCCTAGAGGAACAAAATTTATAAATAACAATGCATTGTTCTCTAGTCAATCAAAGAGAAATCTATTAAGTTTTAAAGATATACGTTGCAATGGTTATCATATTGAGACTGATAGGATAAATGAGATAGAATATCTTTATATGATATCTTCTGTCTCACATGAAAAACGTATATTGGAAAAGTTGCCTGCTTTATCTTCTGGATTATATTATACTCATATACGAGTCATTGAAACATATGCAACAATGAACCTGAAGTTCATGAATCCAGATATATTTACAATTTGGCATGACCGGTTGGGTCATCCAGGATCTATAATAATGAGAAGAATCATTGAAAATTCAAATGGACATCTATTAAAGTAGGAACCGAATCACCTACATTTTTGGAATGAATTCATGGTGATATATGTGGACCCATTAACCCACCAAGTGGACCATTTAAATACTTTATAGTATTAATAGACGCATCCAGTAGATGGTCACACGTGTCTTTATTATCAAGTCAAAACCTTGCATTTGCAAGATTACTTGCTCAAATAATTAAGTTAAGAGCACAATTTTCTGATTATACAATTAAGACCATCCGTCTTGATAATGCTGGTGAATTTACATCCCAAACTTTCGATAATTATTGTATGTCAATTGGGATACATATTGAACATCTTGTAGCTCATGTTCATACACAAAATGGTTTAGCAGAATCATTTATAAAACGTTTGCAATTAATTGCTAGACCATTACTTATGAGCTAAGCTTCCTACATCTGTATGGGGACATGCTATTTTGCATGCTGCGTCACTTGCACGCATTAGACCAGTAGGTTATCATAAATACTCATCATTACAATTAGCTTATGGCCAGGAGCCAAATATTTCCCATCTAAGAATTTTAGATGTGCAATATATGTTCTAATTGCTCCACCACAACGTACTAAGATGGGTCATTAAAGGAGGTTAGGAATTTACGTTGGATATGATTCCCCATCAATTATTAAATATCTTGAACCCCTAACGGGTGATGTATTTACTACACGATTTGCTGATTGTCATTTTAATGAGACAAATTTTCCAACATTAGGGGGAGGAATTAAGAAGTTGGAAAAGGAAATTGCATGGAATGCATCATTATTATCTCATTTAGATCCTCGTACAAATCAATATGAACTTGAAGTTCAGAAAATAATTCATTTGCAAAATATAGCAAATCAATTACCAAATGCATTTATAGATGCAAAGAAAGTAACTAAATCGCATATACCTGTTGCAAATGTTCCGTCGAAAATTGATATCCCAACACAGCAAGTTGTCACTAATGAATCTGGAACACGCTAGAAGCATGGTAGACCAGTGGGTTCCAAAGATAAAAATCCTCGAAAAAGAAAAGAAACGATAATAAAAAAGACTTGGTTGGGGTTGTAAATATCCACGAAGAAACCCTAGACATGACTAATAATACAATTAGTGAAGAAGGTGAAATACCTAAAGTAATAATGAAATTTCAATTAATTATGTTATGACAGGGAAAAGATGAAACTGAACTCATGTAATTATTGATAACATTTTTGCATATAATGTTGCACTTGATATTATATCTGAAAATGAAGATCCTGAACCAAAATCTGTTGAAGAATGTCGACATAGAAATGATTGGCTTCGGTGGAAAGAAGCAATCGAGGCAAAATTAAACTCACTTTCAAAACGCCAAGTTTTTGGACCAGTAGTCCGAACACCAGAAGGTGTCAAACCCGTGGGATACAAATGGGTATTTGTGAGAAAAATAAATGAAAATAATGAGATCACAAGATATAAAGCAAGACTAGTTGCACAAGGTTTTTCCCAAAGACCTGGTATTGATTATGAGGAGACGTATTTTCCAGTGGTGAATGCAATTACATTAAGATATTTAATTGGTCTGATTGTGTATGAAAATTTGGACATGCATCTTATGGATGTTGTCACAGCATATTTATATGGATCTCTTGATAATAACATTTATATGAGAATCCCAGAAGGATTTAAGATACCTGAAATACATAAAGCAAGTTCTCGAGAACTATATTCAATAAAATTACATAGATCACTATATGGATTAAAACAATCAGGACGAATGTGGTATAATTGCCTAAGTGGATATTTGTTGAAAGAAGGATATCAAAATAATCCAATATGTCAATGTGTTTTTATAAAGAAATCACAATCAGGATTTACTATTATATCTGTATATGTTGATGACTTAAATATAATTGGAACTGCTGAAGAGCTTTCAAAGGCAATAGAATATCTTAAGAAAGAATTTGAGATGAAAGATCTCGAAAAAACAAAATTTTGCCTTGGATTGCAAATTGAGCATTTAGTAGACGGGATTTTTGTTCATCAGTCAAACTATACAGGAAAAATTTTAAAAAGATTTTATATGGATAAAGCACATCCATTAAACATTCCAATGGAAGTTTGTTCACTAGATGTGAAAAAAGATATATTTCGACCTCGAGATAATAATGAAGAACTTCTTGGTCCTGAAGTACCCTATCTTAGTGCGATTGGTGCACTTATGTATCTTGCTAATAATACAAGACCAGATATTGCATTTTAAGTAAATTTATTAGCTAGATATAGTTTTTCTCCAACAAAAAGACATTAGAATAGAATTAAGCATATACTCCGTTATCTTCGAGGAACGATCGATGTGGGTTTGTTTTATTCAAATAAATCAAATTTTGACTTAGTTGGTTATGCAGATTCTGGATATTTATCTGATCTACATAAAGCTAGATCTCAAACAGGTTATTTATTCACTTGTGGAGGAACTGCTATATCTTGGCGATCAGTGAAACAGACCATAACAGCTACTTCCTCAAATCATGCTGAAATTCTTGCAATCCATGAAGCTAGTAGAGAATGTGTATGGCTAATATCAATGACTCAACACATTTGAGAAACATGTGGCTTGTCTTCTAGTAAAAATCCTCCAACAACATTATACGAAGACAACACAGCATGTATAGCCCAAATCAAAGGAGGATATATTAAAGGAGATAGAACGAAGCATATTTCACCAAAACTTTTCTACACTCATGATCTTGAAGAAAATGGCGACATCACTGTACAACAAATTTGTTCAAAGGATAACATGGCAGATTTATTTACAAAATCATTACCAACCGCAACTTTTGAAAAATTTGTGCAAAACGTTGGAATGCGGCGACTCAGAGATCTCAAATGATGTTCCTATGAGGGGGAGCAAATGTATTATATTCTTTTAGAAGTATTAGATTATATAAAATATGTACTTTTTTCCTTCACTAGGATTTTTTCCCATTGGGTTTTTTCCTGGTAAGGTTTTAATGAGACATATTATATATATATAATGGGCATCTAAGGGGGAGTATTATAAATATTAAAGAAAATTAGATGTCCATTATATAAATATGCTTAGTGGCAAAAGGACATGTGTCTACTAAAGACACATACTTTGTGGCCATGAAATGTCACTACCTACTTGCCAAATTGCCTATAAATAGAGGTTTTTTATGGATATTGTAATACACACATTGGAGAGAAAATAAGAAAAAGGATTGGTGTTGATAAATTTCATAAAATTCCAATTTCTTTATTTTAGTTTATTTTAAGTTTATTTAATTTAGTTGTTTTAATTACTTTTATATTATTTAATTATTTTATTATTTTAATATTATAATTTCTCGATTTTCGTGCTCCTGTTTTTCCGTCACTTTGCTCCTCAATTTTACAACATATTCAATATAGTACTATTAATTATTTTGTTGTTCTTAAAATTTTAAATTAAAAATATAAAAAAATATATAAATTTAAGTATTGAATTATTTGTGTTTTAAGTTGTTTTAAAATATTTTATTATGTATTTTATAAGTGAAGAATGATAAAACAGTGCTTTTATTTCTGTTTAGAATTTTTTTTTTTTTAAGGAAAAAAAAAGCAAAAAGGGGAGCAAGAAACTTAATCTTTTTACTTTTGTAATCTTTCATATGATTTTGTATTTTATTTGGAAAAGATTAAAAAAAAAAAAATCCCAATCAATTAGGTTGAATTTGTGGATTTCTTCTAAAGATATAGAGCCACATGAAATTTGGGCATATGTGTGAAAGTGATTGAAAATTGACAGTGATGGAGATGCATGCAACAATCAAGCTTGAAATTGTAAAATGTGGGAAATCATTAGGTTGTAAATAAGGACAAAGTAAATAAATGCATCTTAATTTTGATTTGAAAATAGTACAGACTTCAATAAATCATGTGTGGAGTTTTGGTTTGGATGAAGTTGAGACTTGGTTTGGTGGTATTTCAGTTAGTATATATCTTTATGCCGTTTAAGTAGTTATCTAGTAAAAAATTAACATGCGACAAATATTTTTTTTAAAAAAAAATTGTAGGTAAAATATAGGAGAATATGAGATTTAGTGCAAACAGCTCATAATAATAGTGAAATAGTTTTTTTTTTATTTATATCATACGGGCAATCGAAACAAAAGGTGGCCAATAATCAATGTTAGATTTGTTTTGATGAAACAAAAGTGAATATTTTATATCAAACTAAAGTAGCTTGACTTGTACAATATTTTCAATTTAATTGTTAGTTAAAATGTCATTATCATTTCTTTATTTTAAAATTTGATCAATTTAGTCTATCAAATGTTCAATTTTAATATTTGTACTTTCAATAAAATTTAAATTTAGTTTCTACTATAGGTTTATTGTTGATTCTTTCATGAATTTTTCATCATCCACATTATTATTATAAATTTTTTAAACATATTTACATATTTTATTTTCTTACATGAAAATTATTGTTATTACTTAACCAAATTTAATGCAAGTTAATTTTGAGGGGTTAAATTTAAGATTTATTAAAAGTGAAAATACATTTTCGGACCCCGAGTTTTGAGGAATAAATATATTTGGTCTTCTTATTTTAAATTGGCTAATTTAATTATGAGTTTTCAAGAATGAGTTTAAAAAGTCCCTCAATTTAAAAAAAAAGAAAAAGAAAAATCATTAAATTTAAATTTAAAAAATGAGTAAATGCTTGTGTGGGAAAATGAGTTAGAAAAAAATATTTTCTCTCTCTTCTTTCTCTTTCCTCCCTCTTCCTCTCCATCTTTCACTCCCTCTTATTCTATGTCCTCCTTCCCCAGGGTTATATTTTAAGAAAAAATAAACAAAATATATATATATATATATATATATATATATATATATATATATATATATGTATATGTTTCGTTCTCTTCCCTTCACCATGACTAAACTTCATGAAAAACTAGAGAAAAAAGAAAATAAATTCCTTCTGCTGATTTTGGCCCATTCCCATCTCAATCCATATCTTCTCCAAACATCTTCAATTCCACAAACTCAAACCTATTTTTCTCTTTGATATAACTAAAAAACTTAAATTAGACATTTGAAAGTACAAAGGTTAAAATTAAAAAAAAAATTAAAATAAAAGGACTAAATGATATTTTACCTGGATTCTTTTTAAAGTGGTCAATGAATATATTGAATTAAGTTTCACCATTGTTAAAAAGAAAAAATAAATAAAAAAATAAAAAATAGTGAGTAATGAAAGATCTTATTTGATAACTATTTGATTTTTTGTTTTTAAAAATTAAGTCTATAAATATTAAGATAATTATAACTCTTATACCAATTGTTAAGAATAACCAATCACGTATCTTTATAAGAGTATGATATTTGTCCACTTTAATCCTTATAATTTTAAGTTTAGTTTTACTAAAAAAAAATTTGTACCATTAGAGATAGTTTCCTAATCACAAATCTCTCATTTTTCTTAGCCAAATGTAGAATTTTGTTGCATCAAACAAAACATATCAAACTTGTATGAAAAATGTTATCAAATGCATTTTTTTTCAAAAAAAAAATTCACCTACAACCCATTATTAAAATAACTCCGATGATAATATTTTATTTCTTATCTTTTGAATTTATGCATTGTTGGAAGACAAAGATTATGTAATCACTAACAAAATCAATTATATTGTTAAAATAATTGCACCATCTTTTTGCCCAGCATCTTTTCAGCGGGGATGATTTCAACCGAAATTAACATTTACAAATATTTTGACTCATTTGATTATATTTTAAAAAAATAATTGAACAATTATTTTTAAATGACAAAATGATAAAAATATTTTTAAATATAACAAAATGTTATTATCTATCACTGTTATATGATGGTAGTCTATCAATGTCTATCACTAACAGATACAAATATTTTACTATATTTGTAAATATTTTAACTTATTTTACCATATTTAAAAATAACCCTTTATAACAAATTTGTATGTTTTTTTATATTTTTTTTCAAATAAAAAGTTTAAATCAACCAAATAAATATATATATTAGTTCTACATTTACTCTCACTCAATACCCACATCTTTGCCCTCTCTTCTTTTGTCCACCATCCAATTTTGTCTCTCCCCTCTATAGTTTTCTAAACCCTAAATAAAATATTCGTTCTTTATAGGGAGAAAGATAAGTTTGTTTATAAAAGGAAAAAAAAAAGAGAAAAAAAGCATAGAGACAAAATAGTAAAGGAATGTGAATTTGAATAAGATAAGGTTTAATGAGTTTAAAAATAATGGTGAAGGAAAATATTTGGGCATTAAATGAAGATGATGGACAATACCTGTTTTGATTTGATAGGGGACATGGGGTGGTGATGCAAGTTTAATGCATATTGAATTGGTATCAACATATGGACACAATTTTTGCTTTTGGTCAATGGACTCTCTCTCTCTCTCTCTCTCTCTCTCTCTATATATATATATATATATATATATATATATTCTCTCTTTTATATAATTAAATATTTCAACCAAAACTTTATATTATATTTACACATTATATCTTCTCTCCTAGGTGAAACTGAAAACCCTCACATCAACAAAAACATTTCTTTTTCCAGAAAAAATAAAAATGAGTAATTGTTTTCCCTTTCCATTTGCAAGCCTCTCTTTAATATCCCACCATCTTCCCTCTCTGTCTATTATGACTTATGAGAGCAATTGCAAGGTTTAATTTACCTCTATTTTTATTTATTTATTTATTTATTTTAAATGAATGTATTTACAATGTGATTTTTAACTGGAAAAAGAAAAAAAAGAAAAGAGACTTTCAATTATGATTCAAAGTTAAATGAGTTATTTATTTCTAAATTGTAGTAAATTCAATTAGTTTAGTGAAGATTTTTTTTTTTTTTTTTTTTTTTAACGTAAAACTAGGATAAATTTCATTTTTTTAAGTTTGGCATGAAGAATTATTTTAAGGCTTATGGTTGATATTTCATTACTACTTTATAAAAATTCAATTTAGTTTGGGGACTTGGTAGTTAACCAACTACATATAGTTTCAAATGTGTTTGTCCATGTAAACATTTATCGATAAGTGAAATGAATAAAGAAAATTTTATGTTAATTTTATATTAAATAATTTATTAAAAAGATTAATGTAAGCGTGTCTAAAATGATTTCTTTTTATGTGAAACTTTGGGATGAAAACCCAAATATTTAAAATCTAGAAATTAGAATAACAGGGTGTTCCTTATTTCAAAAATAAAAATAAAAAAAATAAAAAATATATATTCCATGTTCAACGTATATTTTAATTTCTAAAACTTTAAATCACACCATTTTATTCTGTATATTTTCAATTAACTAGAATTTATTGAAAAATTTTAACTAAATAAGTCCAAACTTTTGTTTATTTATTTATTTTTGCTAAAACTAGTTAACCAAAAAAAATTGATGTATAACAAAATGATTGTTTTATTAACTTATTTTGATATAAAATATGTTACTCGAAAATGCTACTCAACACTTATATATCAACAAAATTAAACTCACTTGTCAACGATTGAGAAAATAATTATATTTCTAACTACTTTTTCATAATATTTTGTCTTAATTATAATAGATTTGTGTGATCAATTTAAACAAAACTTAGTGAATCAAATACGAAAGATCATTCCAAGGTCGATGGTTCAATTCAGCTACTGAAATAACTGTCACAAAGGTAGTTGCAATAATTTTGAAATGTTGTAGAATTTCCGTTTTATCGTAGTACTTTCACTCTTGCAAATGTGTTGAACCCAAGGAAAAAAAGAAAAGAAAAGGATCAATTTATACCCCTAAAGTTTTGTTGTCGTATCAATTAGTTTAGTAATTATATCAATTTACACAATCTTTTACATTTCGTGTGTAGAATATTGTGTGAGAACTACAATTGTATATGTTAAAAACTCCTAAATTGCTATAAGTGAACCAATTTAGATTTTTTTTTATTAAGATTTGAAAATCGTCAACACATAAATTAGTATAAGTGTTTAGACTTCTTCCATGTCTAATTAACAAAATGGACTATTAGAATGGAGAGCTATACAATTCTTATGATATTTTTCTTTAAAAAAAAAAAAAGAAAAAGAAAAAGAAAAAAGAAAAAAGAAAAATCATGTCACCTCAGGGTAAATGCATATCTATGGTTGAGAAATAGAATAAGGACAGGAAGGGTTACGGTGATTGTACGGTCCATTGGGCCGGAAATTATATGAGGTCCAATAATTGAGAATATATATATATTGATAAAATAATTGAGGAGATAATCATTATTATTATTGAATTTGAAATTTTCTTTTAAATCTGACGTGGCGATTTGTTTTGCAAACACCATATGGACCCTAAGATCCCATTCCACAAACTTTTGCACACTTTCTTTATAATATTAATAAATAAAGAAATTACATTTGAAGGAAATACAATTTATTTCAAGATGGTTTAATTTACAAAAACAGAGCAAAATTAAAAAAATCTATAAACATAATCCAATTGGTCAAAGTAGTACCATATAAAGGAAGAAAACAAAGTCACAAATGAGCCTAAAAACAACAATAGAGAAATATTTAAGATGGCTGGAAAACTATTTTATTTATTTACCTCACAAATGTTGAGATTATTGCCAAATTCTGAATTCCTTATTAAACACAGTCCTAAAAAAGCTATATCTATCTATCTATTTATTTATTTATTTGAAGAGTTGTGGGTTCTTTTTCACAACTTTCGGTCACTAAAAAACATTAGAGAATTACATAATGATAGAATATTGGGAATTCTTGGTTTTTTTGTTCTTCTTTAGAAAAATATTCAAGGGAAGAGTATATTAATAAATAAGTTGTGGGAATTAGTATATTAAAGTGGCATATGACTTATTGTGTAAAAAAAAAAAAAAATAAATAAATAAATAAAGGGATGAATGAGATAAATTAGTTGAAACCTAACCCCGTCCATCTTAATATTGTATTGTTATACTCTATCTATTAATGTCAATTAATCACCAAGTTTGTTCAATGCAAACATGTCATTTAAGCTAAAAGTAATGAAAAAAAAAAGGGGGGGGTACTATGACCAATCATAAGACACTATAATGATGGAATTGAAACTAAAGATAAACCGAAATGAAATATAATATTTAGTTTTTGTTTATTTAAATGAGGAGAAAACAGTATTGTTATTCAATTTGAAAGAGGAATGTCACAAGAAGATAAAAAATGGGTAGAAGAAAGTCTCCATCAAAAGCAACATCGACCAAAACCAGAGGGTGCTTTGGAAATACCCTAAAAATATATCCCCATGCTAAATGGTGATGAAAGGGACATGAGCACAAACCCCATTAACAAATATCAAAACAAAATAATACTAATATTATAAAAACCATAATTTATTTATTTATTTTCCTTAAAAAAATGCACCAATTTGATCATTTCTATGTGTTAAAGCTGAAAAAGCAAAAGGGAACTTGAAGAATACAAAATTCCAACTCCCAAAAGAATAGGAAGGAGAGAAGATAATGAAGAAGAAGATACTTTGTTTGTTACAATGTACTAATCAAAGCATCATATTTTGATTACCACTCCTTAATCTCTCTCCTAAAATATATTATCTTTTTGACGTTTGCTTTATATTAGTAATTATAAATTACTTTCCATTAATTTAGGGTTTTATTTAATCAACATTTTTCTTTTAGTTTTATATATAATATACATTGAAACAAACATTAGTTAAATTTTTAGAATTAAAGAAAAAAATTCATTACTTTTGTTGGAAGGATAGTTGAGTAATTTTGAAATTTATTGCTTGGATTGGATATAATTGTTTAGATTTTTCAATGATATTTTGAATTGGTATTTTATAAAGAGTCGGTGTCGTTTTCCAATTCAAACCAACAATATCAAATAATATTGACAATAATGAGTTCCACTAGATAGGTTCCATTACAAACATTCTACTAGTGATCATATATATATATATATATAGACTTATTTTATTATTTGAATTAAATCCCTTTCTTATGTAAACGAGATTGATTTGGACAATCAAGATAGTCTTCTTTTTCAAAATCATAGCTGTCTTTTAGTTATATTTTACCGATATAATTGCTAGTGGATCTTACATCAAATATCAAATGAAATGTAACATTATAAAATGAAATTCGAGTCATTTTAAGATTTTCTATCAAGTTGGGACAAATACTTGAAATATGAAAGAGATCGAGAGAGGGAATGATGTGAAAAGAATGGAAAGTTGAATTTAATTAAAAGAATAAAAATTTGGTAACTACATCTAATACTGTATTGTTGATTAGAAAAATTGTGAATAGACAAGACTCTAAAAAATGACTCATTTACCGACTTTCGAGTCTGGCAAAAAATTTAGGGCATAGAAGAGAGATATATGTTAACTGATAGCTAGTATCAAGTTGTTATAAATATTCACTCCTCGTATTGATTCATGACCATGAACAAATTATCCTTTTACAAGTTTAAGGGAAAGATTTCAGGTATTCAAGCTTCTTTGACTCCATTTTTTTTTCTTGGTACAACTCTTTCTTTGAAATTTCTTCATTAACGAGGAAAAGAGATTTAGAGAGGGGAGACATAGAATAGTTAAACAAAAAAGATCAAGAATTAGGTCATGGAAGAGAGATTGTATTTATATCCCTTCTCTATCCAAGTCTTCTTGAAATATATTAATGGCACCTGGAAAAAGAGTTACAGAGGTAAGTTAGACAAAAGAGTCCAAGAAGACCACTTTTTTTTTTCTTGATCCAACTCTTTCATTGAAATCTCTTCACTAACGACAAATGGATATAGATCTAAAGAGAATATTAGTCAAATAAAAAAAATCCAAGATTCAAGTCATAGAATAGAGAACAAATCATGATAGACAAAGAGAAGATAACTTTTTTTAGTACAACAATTGAAGGGAATGAGAAATTGACTCTCCAACTTTTGGGAAGAAGACCATGTCAATAACGGTTGAGATAAATTCATTTTAAGAAATAAAATGGAAATGGTTGAGAATGCAAGAGATGTTATTTTAATGGAAAATGATGAATAAGAAAAACCTCTCATCACAAGAAAATGAAAGATTCATATTCATATTGCTTTGTGTGATAGTGTGTACTTTTTAAATATGCCTTTTTGTACAAATATATTTTTTTTAATACTAATAATAATAATAGAAAAAAAGAGGTACTATCTGAGTGTTGCGTAAGCCATATGATATATTGATTTGGACATTTGCCTTTCAAAATGGGTCCTTCCCAATTCACCCATTTGTGTTTGTGTTTTTTTGGGAGGAAAAAGAGATAGAAATGGACAACTCAACCATTAAGCTAGAGTTTGAAAATATGATGAAAATGACAAACCTAATATTTAACATACCATATCATCCTCTCAAATATATGACTAATTTGATGTTATTTCGATAACAAAAACCTAATTTCATTTCTAAAAATTTGTTATTTATGTTTCTTTTAATCCATCACTACAAGAGTTCTACAATCTTTCAACACTAAAGAGCAACGAAAAAAAAAAAAGTTACCCTAGTACAATTAGAAAGAAAAGAAAAAAAAAAAAAAGAAGAATTGTCGAGAGTGTCATCTATAGTTTTTCGTCGACAAAAAGGCTTTGTTGGCGCTACCTCCTTAGCGTTGACTTATGCTGAAATTGTCGATAATTTTTTAAAGTTGTTGTCAGCATCAATATCATTTTTTTTTTTATAGTTTAAATGTTTAATTCAAAACTTTTGTACCAGAATTAATTATACACAAAATAATAATTGTGTAAGTGAAAATTTAATACCAAACCACGTTTTTTTTTTTTTTTTTTTTTAGAAAGTTTGAGTGAGAAATAAAAATAAAATTACAATAGACATAAATAATGCTAAATATTCTTGGAAGAAAGTTCCATTCTCGTTGGCTTCAATGTTAGCATAATCTTAGGAAGTAGCTTTTGAGAATAATGTTGACCCAAATCACTTTGAAAAACTGAACCAATATCTCATTATATTAAAACGAAAGTTTTTGGTTTTCTTGTTTTTTAAAATTAGGCATATAAACATTTTTTTTATCTCTAAATTTTTTGGTTTGTTATTTACTTTCTATCAATGTTGTAAAAATCAAGTCAAAATTTAAAAATTAATTTTTTTTTTAAAACTACTTTTTGTTTTTGAAATTAAGGTAAGAATCAAATTCTTTTACTTAATCGTTGAGCTAAGCTCACTTCAACTGAACTAAATGCAAAATTGAGTGCATCTGAAAACACAACAAAATTAAGTAAATCCTCTCTCTACACACTCAACCTGCTAAAAAAAACCCTCACCCACCTCCTCATTCAAAATAATAATAAATAACAACACTCACAGCATACACTCGAAACAATTTCTAAATCATATTTGATAATTATTTGGTTTTTAGAGTTGATTTTTAAAAATTATGTTTGTAGACACTATTTTCGCTCATAAATTTCTATTTTTTATTCATTTTCTACTAATATTTTCATAAACAAAAATACAAGTCTTTGAGTGTTGTCCCAAGCAAGGCCCAAAGCCCACGGATGGGCTCAAGGTCAAAGAAAATTGGGAGGTGACATGGGTAAAATGTGTGTCCCAAAAGGGAACAACTAGAGACTTGCAGACGTACTAACCAAGCTAGAGGAAATACACAAATTGAGAAATAATTGAAATATATATAGTTAACTACGCGATTACATTAGAAACAATTATAAGATACGGGAGTTGATACCTATTTAGATATTTGTTCTTTTGCGAATACATGATTTGTTTAACCATTCCTTAAGACTAAGTCAATTATGTTCTACTAATTGTCATGTATTAACTTATGTCAACTCGTCTCTAATCTTTTGTTTATTTACCTTCACTAATTCCTAATCAAATCCTAACATCTAAATCAATCAACATAGATATTCCAAAGGTACTCATATCCCCAATGAATTTTTTTGGCATCAAGAAAAAAAAAACTATTTGCTCTAGAAATTATTTTAATGAATCATAGAACTCATTTGAAAAAAGATGGATCAAATTGCTTTCTCTATGGGTTAAGTTTGTTATGTGTATTAAGTTATATGAAACATTATATTTGGTGTGGCGCAGTTGTTAGTATTGGACTTTAATTAATATAACAAATATATATTCTAAATCAAACATAGATCATGGGTGTCGAGATAATTCTAACTAATGAATTAACAATGTATTTAATTAACCTTAAATATATCAATCATGCACTTTTCTCCATATCAAAATCAAGACTACTTTCTAGAATAGAATATATTTAATTATAAATGGATTAAATCTTTAAGATAATTAGGCCCACTTCAATCCTATAACATGTTTAGTTAACTACTTAATTAGCCAAAATCAAACAAAATGAAAAGCTAAAGTGAACTTATTATACTATCTCTCTCAATGTAATAGGGTGACACCTAAGTCTTTGACAGCCCATACTTTGGGAGATTTTGCTATAAAATGATAGTGGAACCTTCATAAAAGTATTATAAAAATTTAGTTTGTTGGCTGATTCCCCCACTTAGGGGATAAAAAAGAAATTTTAGGGTTTTATTTTTGAAGGGCCAATTTCTTGCTGTCAATCCCATTTCTTTAATCTCTTCAAGGAGAAGTGAAGGAAAAAAAGAAAAAAAAAAAAAAAAAAAAAACCCATTTGTTTAATATTAATTTTACTAGGGAAAAAAAAGTGGGAAAACACCATAAACAATCAAGCATGCTAATTGATTACCAAAGAGCCTTGAAATATGAAAGCTAAGATTGAGCTTAGGGACCAAGACACAGTCTCCCACATGTAGCATGTGTATTTTTGGAATAGTCAATTAAGATCAAGCCTTTTAAAAGGACCTTATTTTAAAAAAATAATAATAATAAACAACCCTTAAAAATTGGATATAGTTTTCTTATAGGGCCACTTGAATACTTCAAACTATATTTTAATAAGAAAAATCCTAGAAGCAAGCATTTGTGGGGGAGAGTGAAAAGGGTGGTCATGAGATTAAGGTAGGGAACCCTAATTAGTGCCCTAAACAAGATCCTACATCTATGTTAACATTTTAATTTAAACAAAGAACAAAGTTCACTTTTACCCATATGGGGTGTTTTTTTTTTTTTTTTCATTTTATAATTTTAAATATATAAATAGCAAAAATTATTCAGACAAAACAGTGATCCTTGAATTAGGACTCACTGCATTGGTCCAATTGGACACAAGTCTTAGATTTGAGTCAATATGCCCCAAAGTAAATTGTATCTTACAAGACATGGCATTGTGTTTCATTCAAAAAGTAGAAAACACAATGTTTTTATTTTAAGGAACTATGTATCTTTGATGTTTTTTTATAAAGCCCCCTCTCCCCAATAAAAAAAAAAAAAAAAAAAAATTACTTTTGCCCCTCACAAAACACCAAAAAATATTTATTATTTATGGTTTGAAAAAAAAAAAAAAAACATTCTTGATTTGAAGCTTAAAATGTATAAAAAAAGCAAAGGCAAATTCATCCATTTTAAGAACTAATAGTAAGAGAATTGTACTAAAATGAATTTCAACCCGGAAGAGAAAAGTCAAAAGGAGATATTTTGTAAATTCAAAATGTATGATTTTTAAATAAAAAGATATAAGTGAAATTATAAAATACATCCTTGAACTTTGCCACTTGTTTCTAAAATACTCTTATACTTTCACAAATAGCAATAACACCCCTTAGATTTCACAAATATTTTTAAAAATATCTTTGGAGTATAAATTCTTTAAAATTTTGTTATTTGAAATGATGTTGAAGTTAGCTCAAAAGAAAATTTAAGTCACCACATCAAATTAGGTTATTGCTACACAAATCCAAGTTTTGATTTATATTCGAAATTTTAAATAATTTTTATTTTAATGGTAAGTTTTGAAATGTTAATGAAATAAATGACAAAATTTAAAAATATTTTTTTATAATTTAGCCAAAATTATAATATGGTAAATCAATCTAAGTATAATTCGGTACATAAAAATATGTAATACTTTTTTCTAACGTCAAGAGTTGGATTCTCTATTTCGAAATTTATTACACGAGTAGTAAAAGAAAAAGGAGGAATTTTTCCATTTATTTATGATGTAATATTTATTTGGAAATTGGAAAGGTTGAAGCTTTGGGAAATAAGGTTGAGTTAACACAAAATTTTAAGAGGAAACAAAAACAAAACAGAGCAATCGCTTTTTCTTTGTTATTCTTTTTCAATTGCTCTTTTTCCACAACTCCGTTGGTTTTGATGAATGGTGGATTTACAATACTCTGTTTTTTTGGGGCAGAGAATGAGCATGTTTCTACACTAACCCCAGATGCTGACCGCGGGCAGCTTTTCAGAGAGAGAGAAGAGCAAAATATGGCTTCATGAGACAAGCCGTCAGATGGGTTCGGGCAATGCTGGCTTGGGCGGGTACCCTATAGATCCACAGCACTTCCCCAAGTCCCCAAATTGGGTCTCCCTTGAATTTTGAGCACAAAAAACTTCGCCTTCTCCCTTTATTGCCTTCAAATTCCTCATTTTACTCTGTACCCACAAGGGGATTTTGCTAGAGAGATACTTCTTCTTCTTCATCTCTACTCTATTTGTCTACATTGCTTCTTTGCTTCACTTGGAATCCCATTCTACCCTTTGATCGTTTCCCCATTTGGGTTTCTATTTTGTTATCTCCTTTCTTCTTCGTTTCTTTTGACTCTGTTTTTCCCCCATTACTTGTGTGAGTATTGGGAAAATTTGAAGCCCCACTTGGTTGATTCCCCTTCGTGGGTGGTTTTGGGTTATGTCTTCCTGTTTGGGAGCTGGGAAAATCAGAATGCCAAGAAACAGAGATTTTCCTTGTTCACCCCTTTTCTTTTCTCTCTCTTGCTCGCTTGATAGAACAGAGGATTGCCCATTTGATTATATGTTTTCATTTCTTTTGACTTGATCGTTATAAACCAAGGGGTTTGTGTTTTTCTTGAAATCGTTTTGAGCATTATTCAATAGGGAACTTCTTCACCTCCAGCATTTTGTTTTTGATTCTTCTCTTGGATTTGGAAATAGTGATTAGTACTTTTTTCTTTCATTGAGATTCTTCATTCTCTTCCACTTTGGAAAGGAAAAACTGAGAGGCTGATATCTAGGTAGCAATTAGTGATTTTCTAGTTATTGTTGTGAATCTGGGGTCTATATGAATTTTGTGGAACAATGAGAGATGAGAATTCAAAGAAAAGCAAGGTTAGAGAAATGCTTTGTTTGTTGTTTGTTTGTGTACGTTCTTCTTTTCTGTTTACTGCGTATTCTACTGTATGGTCTAAAATTTTCTTATATGCTCCTGTTCTTACTGAAGCTTTCATGGCCTAAAACACTGGTTAAGAAGTGGTTCAACATGAAGAACAAGGCCGAGGATTTCGTATCGGATGATATCGCTTACAGAGGTGATTGTTCCTTGTGTTTGTTCAAATTGCAAAATAATTTGGATATGTCAATTGGTTTTCCGGTTCTTGTAAATCCAAACGAAACTGGGGTTTTCTCATTTCCTGTAGCTTGTTCTGAAGCTGAATTAAATTCTTCTTCTAAAGCCTTAATGATAAACTTGCATTCTTCTGCTTCTCGTCACTGCTTTGTCTGGTATACAAGTTCTTTTTGGACATTAACGGGGTGTTCTGTTTAGGTGTAGCCCAACAAGAGATTTATAATTTGTTTTCTTCCTCTTCCTGTTTGTTTTTTCTTTTGGACAGAGAAAAACAAAAGACTGAAAATTGAATTGTGTTTTTTTTTTTTTTTTTTTTTTTTTTTTGGTTATGGATGGATTTGAATGCGTGCGTTTGATGATGATTAACTGGTAAGTAAAAGCATAGCTTTAACATTCTTTTGTTGTTGGTGTTTCTTTTTCAGGTGGTGATGAAGAGTGGAGGAACAACTGTTCAAAGAGGGAGACGTGCACTGTCAAGAAAAGCAAAACAGGTTGGTTCAGTTTCAGACATCTCTCCATTGCTCTCTTTTGGACCACAGCAGCCTTAAAAACTCCAAAACAACGGACAAACTAATATGCTTTAATCATTCCTCGTTTTCTGCTCCCCAATTATTTTTCACTAATCCCTTTCATCATCTGCCAAATTACATCCACAGACAGATCCAACAAACGGCATCCCGATCGAACTCGGAGAGGCAAGATTGACCTTGATGCTACATTAGTTACCGATGTGCAAAATTATAGGTTTGGCTCTATTGTTGTTGTTGTTGTTGTTGTTTGTTGGATTTGTTCTTTCTTTATGCTTATCTGTTCTATGTGGACAGGGTTTTTGTTTCTACTTGGAATGTGGCTGGTAAGTCTCCTCCTAACTGTTTGAATCTTGAAGACTGGCTTCATGCTTCCCCTCCAGCCGATATCTATGTTCTCGGGTATTTACTGAAATCTAACATGCATTTCTGTTAGCCGTTTTATTACAAAAGTTTGGAAATAGTAAAGGAGAAGCTTAATGTTGTTTACTTTTGTAGGTTTCAAGAAATTGTTCCTTTGAATGCTGGTAATGTTTTGGGCACAGAAGACAATGGTCCAGCCAAGAAATGGTTGGCTCTGATTAGGAAGACTCTGAACAGTCTTCCTGGCACTAGTGGGAGTTGTCACACACCTTCTCCTGTCCCCGATCCAGTTGTGGAACTAGAAGCGGATTTTGAAGGATCAACAAGGCAGAAAGCTTCGTCGTTTTTCCATCGAAGATCATTTCAATCACTGAGTCGCAGCATGAGAATGGACAATGACATGTCAGTGTCACAACCACGACTCGATCGACGGTTCAGTGTATGTGATCGGGTTATGTTTGGGCATCAACAGGGTGATCATGATCCCAGTTACAGATGGGGGTCCTCAGATGATGAGAATGGGGATTCACCAGTTGCCTCACACTATTCACCTTTCTCTTATAATGGTTTTCTTCCCATGGAGGATAGAGATAGTAGACATTCTGGACACTCAAGGTACTGTTTAGTTGCAAGCAAACAAATGGTCGGCATATTCTTAACCGTATGGGTGAGAAATGATCTCCGAGACGACATTCGAAACATGAAAGTATCTTGTGTAGGTAGAGGTTTAATGGGTTATCTAGGGAATAAGGTAATAAATTCTATATATCAACTTGAGGAGCCATAATGTGAAATGAAGGAAATAAATAGTAATCTGGTTTCCTTATGGATTTGTAGGGATCAATTTCAATTAGTATGTCTTTGCACCAAACAAGTTTCTGCTTCGTCTGTACTCATCTGACCTCTGGTCAAAAGGAGGGCGATGAACTTCGGAGAAATTCCGATGTCATGGAGATTCTCAGAAAAACAAGGTTTCCTAGAGTTCACGGCATGGGGGATGAGAACTCTCCTCAGACGATTTTAGAGCATGAGTAAGAATTCTGATCTGATCATTGAACAAATGTTTCATAAAATGTATGAAACTTTGGTTGTTGGTTCAACGTTATTAGCCTTCTCTAAGAGTTTGTCATTGTAATTGTCCTTTCCTAGTCGAATTATTTGGCTTGGAGACTTGAATTATCGGATTGCATTGTCATATCGATCTGCGAAGGCTCTTGTCGAGATGCAAAATTGGAAGCTATTGTTAGAAAAGGATCAGGTATGCTACAAATCTCCTTTTAAGAGCAAAACATATTCCATCAAATGTCTTGTTCTCATTTACAATGAGGATCACTTGATCTAAGATTGTAATATTCTGTTCTTTCAGTTACGACTTGAGCAGAGACGGGGCCATGTCTTCGAAGGATGGAACGAAGGAAAGATATACTTTCCTCCCACATACAAGTATTCAAATAATTCAGATCGATACGCAGGAGATACGAGGCACCCGAAAGAGAAGAGAAGAACTCCTGCTTGGTAAAACGATAGTATATGAAATTGTGTTTACATATTCACAAAACAATACATGTACTATTCTGAAAACGTTGGTTCTAACCTTGATTATATGTGAAGGTGTGATCGCATACTATGGTACGGAAGAGGCCTTCATCAACTGTCCTACGTACGTGGAGAATCAAGATTTTCAGATCATAGACCTGTGTACTGCATATTCTTAGCCGAAGTCGAATCTATAAACCATAGTCGCATCAAGAAAAGTATGAGCTATTCGAGTTCCCGAATCGAAGTAGAAGAGCTTTTGCCATGTATGTATGGACACCCTGAAATGAACTTCTAAGGGATATTATTGCCACAGCATGCTTTACTAAGCCAACAACTTATGATCAAACCTCTTACTCTAGAAGGTAATTACCCAAATCCTAAGTACATCTATATCTTTCAAACTTACCTTTCTCCTAAATAATAATCATACATCCATTGCCATTATCAGGTCTCCTTCAGCTTTCAACCGTTGTACTGACTTCCTCATAAATCCAACTAATACTCACCCTCTCAAAGAAAGGTAATCCCGTTATCTCCCGTATTCGTAAAGTAGGTTGTTTTTTCACTTTTGTGAAAATCTAGACATTGTTTTGGGAATGCAAAACTGTTTAGGTTTGTGCATAATGTAATCATTGATAATGTTGATTTTGGAGATCGAGCATGATATCTATTCTGGGGTAAATGGTGTAGTAACTTTAAATTTCAAACTAACAAATTCAAAATCTGATATAGTTGACTCCCATCCTTGGAAAACAGAATAAGAACCAAGCATTTATTCTGACCTACTGCTACAAAAGTTGTCTTGTTTCAAAAACAAGTTTAGGTTTGGATCTGTTGGTTGGCCTTATTCTTATTTGCAATTGGTCCCCCAATTTTGCAGGTTCTCTCTCTCTCTGTGCTGCAGGAATGGAAAAAGAAAAAGAATAACTTCCTTCTTTTACACAGCAATGGCAGCTCTCTGAAAATCTGCAAGATCAAGAAGGTCCATTATGAGCTTTCTTTCATTCTCTAAGTATGACAGCAATTTTTTACCATTTTATGATCTTAATAGTTTTTTTTTCTTTTTCACCCATCACTGTGCAGGTGGTAGGTACAGACTGCAAATTTTTTCATCAGTAAGATTCAAACTGATATGTTGGACAAAATAAGCAATTTTTTTTTTTTTTTGGGTTCAATGTGTTGGGTAGGAATTTCAATTTGTAATTGGTGGTAAGGTGGAGGGAAGGTTTGAGGATTTTGAAATGTATTTAAGTTTTAGTGATGATTCTTGTCTGATTTTGGGGAAATAAAACTGATATGTTGGACAAAATAGGCTACTTTTTTTTTTTTTTTTCTTTTTTTTGTAATTTTTTTTAAAAAAATTCTTAGTTGGTTTGATCAAACTGTAGAAAAGTTGAAAAGAAGTGGAGAAGTGACAGAAACTAATGGCTCAATGCAAAGTGTAAAGAAAGAAAGAAAGAGTTGAGGGTTCTTAATGGTATAAAAGCTTCTTTTTTTTTCTGTTGATGAGGCTCTGATATATTCTTTTTCTTTTTCTTTTTTCTGTCTTTTTTTTTTCTATAAATAGTTAATTATATTAATATTTGTTGATATATTTTCTTTTTTTACTGCTCTTTATAAAGAAATATATGAGAAAAGGGATAATAGTTTATTTTGCCTTTTATCTTTAGTTCATGTAGACCAAAGTTATATTTGTCTCACTCAGTGAAATTGGTTTGAATCCTATTTTGTCCTTTGAAAGTCTCTTCAGATTTGCACTTTTTTTTTTTTGGGGGTGGGAAAGATATATTTTCTTCATTATCATTAATTACAAATCTTACAAGGACTCATTTTCAAAGTAGCTACCAGACTCAATTTTTTCTGACTTGATGCAAAAAATCTATGCAAAAGTAGGTAAGACTTTAAAATAAAAATTAAACTGTAAAATGGATTGTTACATTAAACTTAAGTATAAATATGATAACGAAATAAGCATATAATAAAAATAAAAATAAAAAATCAGGATAGGAAACATCCTAAGAAAACAAAGAAGATAACTAGACAAGAAAATTTCAACATGAACATAGTTCAATTGATATAAAAATCAATTTTATAAATTCCAAATATCATTTTTTGGAAGGGAGAGATTAAATTCCAAATATCAGTAATAAAAATAGAAACCACAGTTAACACATCCAAGTCCATATCCACCATTTGAATAACAGACAAGAAGTTCAAGGAAATTGTGGATGCCCATCTTCAAAATCTATTGGAAACCATAGTAAATAATAAAGTCTTGGCACAAATTGGATTTGTAGTTTATGCGGATTGAATTGAAACTTCTCAAATTATAAAGTAGGAGATTAAAACAATTTTATACTCCAATCAAGAGTGGAAAAAGGGAAACTTTATAATAATTCTTTATGTTTCTTATATTCCAACTCGTGACATGTTGTTTGAAATTAAAGTTCACCATGAGAGATCTACATGTGCCTTTATTCTACCAAATTTATTGGGATTCTGTTGGACCTTCTATTTATTTATTTATTTTTATTATTATTATTATTATTTTTTAAAGTTTTGGGGTTTAAATTGTAATTCTTTGAGGTGAAAAAAGTAAAATGTATATAGTATTTCAACCACCTCTTGTAGTTGATGCTATTTTAGATTTAAGCTTTAATAATATATATATATATATATATATATATATATCTTATTCAATTTTTTTTTAAAAAAACAAAACAACTTTAGGTATAGTTTCTTGATAGATAAATGAAGTGACTCCAAATATCTACATTAAAGTGCATTAATGTGCTGATGTCTTTATGTGAACATTTATTAAAGTCACATAGACTAAATGAAATAAGTACTAGATAGAGATAATGATGAACAATAGAATAGAATAAACGAGAAGAATTAATATTGTTATTTTTCTTGAAATATACATTTTTGTAATAAAAATAAAACTGACATAAATTTGAAAGTTAACTAAAATGTTCATGTACATTTAAAACTTTATATATTTTGATCTTGATATTTTTAGGTTGTATGCAATCACATTACCAAATAGACACGAATAGATGTTTATCTAGATCTATCGCTGAAATTGGTCTATATTTATAAATAATTTGATATTTTTTCTATTTATAATAATTTTCCTACATTTTATGCTAAAATTGTGTAATTAAAAATAGAAACCAGAATATAGATTTTGAAGATGCAGCAAAACACAACAAGAAAATAAAGGTATATAAAATAAGAGATAAACTACAAAAGTTTTTTTTTAAATACATCTCCAATAGTTTTTAAGAGGTACAAATTTATATCTAACTATTATTAATAGACAATCACATCGTGACAGTATTATATATCTTAAGGATATTATGTTAATGTGTAAGAGAGGAGTTTGATCCATTGCTTTTGGAGGTACCTGCAGCGACACTGGGTGGTATGGAGAGCGGAAGGGTGCACGGATCTAAGCAGGCGCACGCAAGATTGGTTGGTCAATAATGCTTCAATGGAGCTCAAACTGGGTGACAATAAGGGGGGCTTCAATGATAACATTACGACAAAACGAGTAACTGCAGAGGTGGTCGGATCTGAGGACAGATGGAGGGCAAGGTGCTAGAATTGTTTGTGTGGATCTAGTCTGTCTCCGCCAACAGTAGTTGTCAACAGAGACCAAGATCGAACAAAGGTAGCAGCTACTAGAGTTGAATGAGACAAAACCTAGTTTTGATACCATGTTGTTTTGTGTATATTTTATTGAAATCGGCATACATTTACAAATGTGAATGAAGGAATAAATATACACTAAGAATACAATAAAAGAAAATAGCAGAAAAAGAAAATACAAGAAAAGAAGATACTAATAAGAAAATTAGGACTCAATATAAACCATAATTTACGTTAACATAATACAATGAGATGAAATATTCAAACCATAAATCTCTTAATTGTCAAAATATATCTATATTAGTTAAGTTCGTGTTGACTTATAAGTTAAGGATGCTCTATAAAAAAATGAAAAAAAAAAAAAAAAAAAAATTCATTCCTCGAGGTGTGTTAAGTTATCACAGCCCGTTGACAGTTAATTAAATCCAAACACCGTCCAGAAAAATAATAATAATTAACAAATAAGTAAATCCGTAATAAAAATAAAAATATATTTCCCTTTCTCTATTTTCAACGGAATATAAATACGTGGCAAAGTCTCATTGGAGTAAGCAGTTCAGTAAAGTTCTGATTACTCCAAGATTTCTCATACTCTTTTTTCAAAATAATAATAAATAATATTTAGATTATTTCCACGTCAGCGACAAATCTAAATCCAGATCGATCAAACGGCTTTTCTTTTTTATGTCGTCACCGTTCACTTTTCTCCGTGGGCGCTATTTTAAATTTGCAATTTTCTTTTCGTTAAATTACCATATTTTCTTTTTAAATTAATAATATGTCCAACCATTAAAATATGGATGTTGACCAAAATATATCCGTCTCAATTTTACAAAAGTATCGATGAAAGGGTAATGTGAATGGAAATCTTAGAATAATTATTAATACAAAAAATTTCAAATAAATTATTTATATTAATAAACAAATGATTTAAATAAATAGAAATATTGTTGACTTTTATCCCCTATGTCAATATCTAACTCATGGATATATGCAAAAATATCAATGAAAATTTCGATATGTCAACAAAAAATTTAATATCATGAATATACTTTTATTTTTTTATTTTTATAAAAGTGAGCATAAAATAATAGGCATATAATATGGGTTCAACAATTCAGAATTCTATAGTTGAAAACCTCAACCATTCTATTAAAGCAGAGAGATTCTAACTTTTTTGGTTAAACTAAGTAGAATTATATAAAAAAAGGACAAAAAAACTTTCCAAATCTATATATTGATATGGGAAATCTTATAATATTTTAATAGTTTATATTCAATTGTGTTTAGCTTTTGACATGTCATTAAATGATATATTATTTTATTTCATAGTTCCATATGGCTCTTAAATGCTTCTTTTTATTTCATATTCTCATATTATTTTATTTTATAGTTGGATCACACGCAATAAGTTCGGCAATGAAGGTGTGTCTAGGGATATTACTTTCGAGCCATATGATCAGGTTCAACCAAAGCACCATAAGATACATAAGATACAATGACTTCCAGACACTAGCATTACAAATATTCCATAATGAGAAGGGATTCTAGTCATCCAATTAACTTTCAATTGTTTTCTTATGTGATTACAAGTTGTATCCGACTAATAAATCTCAATCACAGCTAATTTATGAACTAAAAAAAAAAAACATAGCTAATTTGAAATTATGATGTTGAAAATTTAAACCTCTAAATTCTTGATTAAGAATATATTCATTTGAGAGTTATCAAGTTAGGTAATGATCGGTCATAGAATAAGTTAGTCCTATTATATTATGCATAGAAAAATAGAAAATAAAAATGCAAGCAATAAATTTGTAAACAAGGAAATATTTGAACTCATCGAATTCAAATGCATCATTCAAGACAATTAATTTTAGTCTCTCTAGTATTAAGTTTAATAAGTAATTGTCTACCGATAATGGTCAAATGTTATTCCTATATATGCCACACCTAGCTCATTTGCAAACAAGATCTAACAAATTTTATTTTATAGAATAAATCAAATTCCAACAAAAGTTTATAATTCCAAAAAAATAAAATATATTTAATTTTAAAAAACTATGGTAAAGGAAAAAAAAAAGATTCCAAGATAAAGAAAATAAATAAACAAAGCCAATATGAATATAGTATAAAGAAACTAAGAAGAAAATAACTATTTAAACAAGACCTTTTAACTTATTTACAAATTTGTTTAAAAAAATTTTTTTAAAAAAATCTTCTTTAAAAGAATGACCATGGCTAATGTTTGATTTTGTTCATATAAACAAAAGGCTATGTTTGGATAACATTAATTATGATGATTAGACTACTTACAATGGAGTCCTCTAAGCTTTGTTAATTGGGGTCACTAATTTATGACAATCTTCAATTCACCTAATCAATCAATTCATAATTATATTGCTTATTTAATTTCTTAATTGGTTCCAAATTTGCTCCAAATGGACTCATTCTTAAAACAACCAAACATCACTTTAATTAATTTAAGTTAAATAAAGTAATTTGGTCTCTCATTGAGGAAAAGTTATGTTGGGACTGCCAAGTGGCATCTTATCAACATGTTATTGTCTACCCATATACTATGATTTATATATTTAAATATATTCTAACACAATCAAATAATAATATTGCTGACAGATTCTTTCCCCCTTATGTAAATAATAATTCATTTTAACATTAAACCAAAAAAAAAAAAAAAGTTTGGGGTCCAGTGTTCCTAGAGATATTATATTAATTTTATCTTTATACCAATAATCTATCTCACTTATATAATTGATCTGAGCTACATACAAAGTATTCAATTTTTATGTCGTATCTCGATTCTTTTATCGATATTTTTATATTTTCATAGATTTGATATCAATGTAAGAAGTGAATCTACATTTCTATTATATCATAATAAAATTTATCGAACATAAAAGACTAATGTGAATATAATAATAAATAATAAACATATTAACTTGTTTAAATATATATATATATATATATATATATATCTTAAATTTTTTGGTTTTATAATTTTTCTATTTTCATCAAATTAAGAATTCGATATTTTGGTTCACATCAACATTTTAAATTTTCATCTCTAAAAAGAAAATATTATATATATTTAAACATCAAAAGGGTAAAGTAAATGATATTATTGTTGTTGAATATAAGGAATTAGTAAAATACTTTTTTAACCTTAGCTCATTCTTTGATTTGGAAAAATAAATGTCCAATTTTAGTCGAATCGTTTTTGGCATCTTATTAAGATTATTTTATG
The DNA here is from genome assembly GCA_030954485.1 of Citrullus mucosospermus. Taxonomy (NCBI): domain Eukaryota; kingdom Viridiplantae; phylum Streptophyta; class Magnoliopsida; order Cucurbitales; family Cucurbitaceae; genus Citrullus; species Citrullus mucosospermus. The sequence continues at coordinate 6,049,332 of CM062063.1, read as the reverse complement.
ATTTGGAAAATAAATTTTCAGATAGTCTTCTCCCCATATATTTTTTATATGAGGAGACTAGATTGTAATCGTTTTTATAATTGATTTTTTTTTCTATAAAAAAACCAAATATTAATGTAAAAATTAAAAATTAAAACAAAGTCATTATCAAATACATTATAAGAGATCACCCAAAAAGCCAAGAGGGATTTCAGCTTTGTTGTGTTGAAAAATAATAATAATAATAATAATAATAATAATAATAATAATAATAATAATAATAATAATAATAATAATAATAATAATAATAAAATCTCACTCTCTTTCTCAGCTTTTGTAGTGTATTTAATAGATCTTGTCTCTCCTTTTGTTTTTTTAGTCTCACAAGATCCCATCTTGTTCCCCATAGAACAATTTTCAGCTTTTGTTTTGGTATTTTAATATCATTATTATTTTAAGTATTTTAGTTTAGAATTGCTTTTTAAAGTGTTAGTTGTGATTTCAGAACAAATTCTTAGTCATGTGTCCTCAACCTCAACATGTCTCATTTTTGCATTATATTGCTCTCATTCACTACTAACTTGTTCTTTTAGTGCTTAAATTTTATTTTAGTCCTTGTTTTAGTTTTTAAAACCTACTTTAATAATTTTTTTTTTGGAAGAGTTAGAATAATTGTCATGTTGGAGATTGAACTATCGACCTAATTTGGAAGGATAATTTAGTCTCTTTATTTGCTGGAAATTATACTTGAACTCATTCTTTATTTTTTGTATAAAAAATGTGTGCTTATTTTCTCACCATTTTTTAGATTAAATTAAAATTTTAATCCTTAAACTTTGAAGTTTTTATTTATTTGGCCTCTTAACTTTCAAAATTAAAATTTTGGCATTTGAACTTGGTAAAAAAAAAATCAAAATATCTGGAATCTCATATTAAAACAACACAATTTTGATAGTTATTTGTTTTTTTTATATATATATTATTATTATAACCCTTTTCACAAGGTTGAAATAAAATTTGACCCACTTTATAAGAATATAAGTATTACCTTTTACTTATCTCATCACGAAATGAAATTATGTGATTGACCTCATTTTGTATGCATGCTAATACATGACTCTTGATCTCGTTACTTTTTTTTTTTTTTCTTAATTTTCTTTTCCTCCTTTTGTGATTCATTAATGCAATTTTCTCTCTCTCTCTCTTTTTCATTATTCACTATGTGCTACGTTTAAAGGAATGACAACTAAAAAATGTGAAAAAAAGGAAAATTGAACGAGTAATGAGATTGAATAACAAGAGTGAGGGTTAAATATCAACACGAGTACACGTTGGGCAACGGTTTCACAATTTCACTTCCATAGAAGGTTAGAGTTACATATATGAATATACCTGAAATAGTTGTAGATTTTGAATGTTTTTTTTTTTATTAAAAAAAAAAAAAGTTATAAACTTGAATGCAGAAATCTTATGATATGAGTAATGATTAGGTGTAGTCTAAACTGCATTTAATTTCATACTCTTCTTTTCTTTTACACAAAAAAAAAACATTTTAAAAAATAAATAAATAAAATATCATATGATAGATTTTTATTGGATGTTAATCTAATTGTACAGATTGCACCAAAGTTTTTTCCTTACGTTATTTTATTGTATATAGTAGGGAGTATTGAGCTTTTGTTGAAGCAATATGTCTTCCCAAGAATTATGAAATATAAAACTATGGAGAAATAAGCCCTTTTAGCAAAGTTTTGAACAAAATAAAGGCATAAACTTTGGGAAAGGCAAGAGAAAAGAGAGAGAGAGAGAGAGAGAGAGAGAGAGAGAGAGAGAGAGAGAGAGAGAGAGAGAGAGAGAAAGAGGAGGCAAAAAATCCAAGTGGGGTTAGGGTTAGTTGCCAATTTATGAAGCAAAGAAAGAAAGGGAGAATGGGGTGCAAAAGGTCTGAGATTCAAACAGGTAAATGAATTAAAAGAAGAAGAAGCCAAAAAGTAAAAGAAAACAGAAGAAACCCAAGAAGAAGAAGAAGAAGATTAGAAGGAATTTCAAATCCCAAAAATTCAAACTATCTATCCATCAAATCACCATTGTTGTTTGACCCCTCTTGTCCTTTATCCATTACTGTGCCCATGATGTAAAATGAACTTCTTTTTTACCCTTCACTATGTTAATATAATTATTTGAGTTTAAGAATTAAGATAGATATTTTTTAAAGTTTAAGAAACCATGGGTAAAATAAATTTTGCATATTTAGAGATATGAACTAAATGGTGAAGTGGAAGGATGAAAATGGAATTTAAATTTAAAATTCTAAATGTGGACTAATTTTGTAAACTACCTCCATCAAATACCTAGTTACACTATAAGAAAGTTAATCTCTCTTAATAATGATAATTCTTCTGACATACAAAATATCGTTGAGATAACGAATTAATTCTCCATTAGTAATGTCATTGTTGGGAGAACGGGACTTCTCCTGGATTAATGTGGAGCTAATATGAGGACAAATAGTTCAAGATTTTGTGGCTATTTTTATTGATCTCCACCCATTTTAGCCATCAGAAAAGGCTTTTCCGACAATAATTCTCAATGGTGAAAATGATGTTGAGAAATGCTCTTCCGATGCTTCTTGTCATTCAAAAATGGTAAATTTCTTAAAGTGTAGCCTCTTTTAATGGCGACAAGTTCATCCTTTAAATTTAATATATTATTTTTTTTAAAAAAAAAAAAAACTTAATTCTATTTATGTGTGCTCTCTTTTTAAATATTCATGAGTGTCTGGACCAACTTACGCGCGTCTCGACTAATCTCAAACTGAATTTATTTATAAGATCTTTTTCTCCAATCTATGTTAAGAACAAGTCCCAAACAATTACCAAGTTTTTGGTAGAGCACAATGAGCCCACAACCCACAACTACCTAGCACACAAGGACAGAATAAACATCTTCCAAATAATGGAAATATTTCATACTCTATGAAACCTATTTTGTTTGTTTCTAAAGTTAACTGTAAATCACATAAAATGTTACAAAAAAATATATATTTATGAAAAAAGTAACTGCAAACCTAGAGGAAAAAAAAAAAACAAACTAATACAATAGGAGTATAGGAATTCAAATTACGTACTTGATCACTAATATATATATTAGTGAGTGATTATTGTGATTATAAACAATTATTAATTTTTCATTTCAACTATTAATAGATTTTTTCAATTAAATTTCAAAGTTAAGTTTAGATATTCTACCTATAACAAAATATATCTAGGTGCATTTTGGCACACCCAATTCTTCAACCATAGTTTGTCATATAGTAAATTATTTTTTTTCTTTTTTTTAAAAAATACTTTTTAATTTTTTTTAATGTGTAGTTAGAGTTAGTTGTCCAAAGATGAATTAATCTAGCGCCCAAATATTATTCTTTCATTAACGTAATATCATTAATATTTGAGGATATTCTTTCTAAATGCCAGATGAAAATTCAAATTTTACAACCTGTAAAGAAAAATAGAAAATCATTAATGAAGATGCTACAAATTAAATTGAGGCAGTCCATCATAAAATGGAACTTTAATTTTCAACTCAAGTAATTTTATCCTTTTTTTTCAACTTCCATACACTTCCACATCATATCAATATCATAAATCATTATTGGAATTCGTTAGTTCAAACAATAGGTTTGGTTAGGCAATAGATAAATAACATTGTTAACAATAAAGATAGATAGAGTAGAATTCATGAGCATTTATGATATTTTTTAAATTTTTATTTTTTTGAAAGTTGCATCTACTTAATTATTATGCAATAATAAAAGTGATGTACTTGCAGTACTGCCCACATAAACAATAAATAACAATGGAAAATAAACATTTTCTTCAAACAAACAAAGCAAAATTTGTACAAAACCAATAACTTCAAAGAAGTAGGGGCTTTTATATCAACATTTATGACCATTTTTCTGAACTAACAGAAACGTACTGTTTTGTCCAATGCCTCTTTTTTTTTTTTTCTTTTTTCCAACCTATTAATAGATTAAATTAATATTTTAGTGATATTTTAAATTTAATATATGTATGTATATGACGTCATCATGACTCAACACACGAGGTTTGCTTACTCAGTCACTGCAGGTATGACGTCATGCGATGTGGAAGATACCTTAACTCTTGGAATGTCATTGCCCTAAGATTGGACCCTAAACTCACCATTTGAAAGATTCAAATAAAAATGCAAATTGAAAATTGGCATAAATAAATAAATAAATAAAAAGAGAGCAAAGTTTTGAGATTTTTGAGATTTAGAATGTTGATGTGACTTGTGATAATTTAGTACGACTTAATTGAATAAAAAACAAAGACATGAGTTAAAAACTTTTCGAGAAATTGATGGAAATTGATTCTTTTAATTTTCATTTCTGAAAATGACCCATTTTGTGAAATTTTAATTTTGGTTCTCCAGATCATATCAAGATTAGGTGAATGTATCTTTCTTTATATCCTAAAATTATTATTATTTTTTTTAATCTACTTCTATCAAAATTGAATAAGAAATTCTAAGCCAAAATTTTTGTGCAAATTATTTCTTGTCAATACAATTCTTTATAAGATTATTTTAGATAATGTTTTCTTTGTTTGGTTTACTAAAATGTATGAAAGAAAGAAATATTAAAAATATATATATAAAGAAAAAGTAGAAGTTTCAGAAATAATCAATTTCGACCAAGATTTTGGGCGGCATTCATGATTTTCAATCACAATCTTGGTCGAAAATCATGAATTCTGGCCAAAAAAAAAAAACAAAAAAAAAAAAGCAAAAAAACAAAAAAAGAAAACCTCTTATTGGCTATATTCCAAAAACTTAATAGGTAAGTCATCCATTTGCATTAGAATCAAAACCAAAAAGTTTTTAAGACTGAAGTTCAAACTTTTAAAAGTGCAAAGCTAAATAGATTAGACCATCCCAAAACTTGATAAACTTAATCTACACTTTAGCAGCCATTTGTTACATGGTATTATTAGCCTATTAGGTATGAGTTTATAGGGCAATGATATTTGGTAGGACCCACATATGAAAAGAGGTAATATTTGAGGATTGAAATGTGGGGTGGGAAGAGATATATCCAATAAATAGCAATAGTCTTTTATGGTTAAGAGTAATGTGTCTGATTCTGAGCAAGCAGAGAGCAGTCAGTGTACTACAACTCTGTCTCAACTGAAATGCTTACAACTCCAAATTTATTAAATTTGGCAACAATGGAGATTGGTTAGCCTTTGGTTATGCTGAAATTGAATGCAGCAGGCACATTTTTTTGGGAGGTATAGTAATTATAACCTATGAATTCACTTCACTACTGTAAGTTTGGTTCAGCCAAAGCTCATTTAACACAGCACAAACACCACAGAAGACGCTGCAATATATATATATATATGGAAACGAGATGCTGCTACTGCTACAATTCTGACACTGTTCACGCACGCTTCAAAATTACACCAATGGCAATCATCATCAATGCTGGATTTCTCTCATGCAAACAAGAAAGTTGGATGTTATTACCGTCTATAAAGGAGGTCGAGAATCCGATGCGAATGCATAGTCCTAACTCAATTAAAAGTAGAGAAGATCATAGATATATAAGTGAAAAATATATTCTTAGATGGACATGGATAGAGGTTTAGAAAGATTCTAGATATACTAGTAGCAACATTAATTCCATTATTTTGAAGTGGTTTAGTAAAACCAAACTACAAGTAATATCTCTATTATTGTAAAGTCTTTTGAATGAGATCAGTATTGGGTTACTTTCCATTTATAATCATTGTCCTTGACAAAAGCAGGCAAAGCTTTATGAGAAGGGGGAGAAGAAAGATGGGAAAAAGATTAATGGAGACATAATTAGGAAAGCTTGTTAAGATGATGGAGGCAGAAATTAACAGTTTGGATGGTGGTGGGTAATTAATTTAACCACATCAAGAAGTAGATATCAGTATTCAATATCAGTGGTGGGTTTAACTTGTGATACAAGGGATGTCAGAAGATGAAAGGGGTTGTGGGGACGATCAATTATGAGTCAAAACAACAAACGAGAGAAGAAAAGCCAATTGGGAAAAGAAAAATTTTAAAAAATAATAAATAAATAAGAAAAGGACCTTGGTTTTGTGGGTAAATGACCTCACTCTCAGCGTAAACACTGCAAAAAAATCAATGAGGTTTGTTTGTATGTCTTTGTTTGCCAGCTTAAGTATGGAGTAAAAGAGAGCCAAACGAGGTAAGTCCTTGATTTGATTCAGTGATTCAGTCCGATCCACTCGTCATTTCATTTACAATGTTTTATCTTTTCTTTTCTTTTCATTTCTTGGGATGGTGTTTGGTGTCTAGGGCAAGGCAACCTTAAGATTCCAAAGGTGTATGTCACACTCCCTTTTTGTTGTTTTGCATTTTTTCTTCACCTCTGAAAGTGTTTTTGAGATTTTCGAGAAAGGAATGAACCTGACTGTGACTAAAGAATTCTACTTCTACTTACCAACTGCCAATAAGTTTTCAAGTTAATATATTTTATTAATACGTGAATTTTAGTTGAATCTGAATGGTTTTCAATTTTCAAACCATAGAAACTAGTGCCTTTTAGGTTGAGCACATTCAAGTGCTTGATACCTTACCTTGGGCCCTTATTTTACCTCACATCGAAGTGGGGAAAGGTCTCTCAAGCTAGCTACTCTGTAATGGAAATTTCCCAGGAGATAATTTGTTAATTTCAGGGAAGCTTTGAACCCATTTTACCAACTAAAAGTCAAACCCTTTAAACTAAACATGAACATTAGACAGTACATGGTGTCACGACTATTGAACGTGATAGGAACAATGAGATCTCTTGGTCCCATTATAGAGATTTTGAAATCTACAGGTACAAACCACCTCAATGGCTCGCCCTAGTCACTATTTGAATAAAAGGAGAATAGTGAATCTGTGTATCTACAAAATTGGTCCTGCACAAGTATAGATACTCTTTTCATTCACCACTAGAATCGTAGGTTAGGTCATCTGATCCTCAAGCTCACAGGGACCATGTCTTTGTTTTCAAAAAGCAAATATGGTACTCATGGGCAATGGATCTAGTTGGTGGAATAACATTAATCTATGGTAGTCATGTCCAATTTTGCTCCACATCCGTAACTCTCTTTTTAATATTTGCTCCAGTTTCTCAGTTGCCTTTATAGGCGCATGAACACTTTCTTCAAAGGTGGGCGGGCACTTGGCAGTTTCTACAGGCAAGGTCCACCTAGTGCTAACCATAAAGCTAGCATAAATTGGGCCGTTCGTGAAAACTTGAGAATTGTTCCTGTATGGTGCCAAATTGTGTTTGATGGAATCAAACCATGATTCTGGATAACACTAACTCTAGAAAGAACCCTAAGAGGCCCAAGGAAAAATCTCTATTATTTAGGACATCGAAGCATCTAAAGTAAAATTTCAATAGAAGTACAATGTTCATCACAGATTGTCCAACTAATATGTTCAATACAAACAATATTCGAAACAACTTCATGTTTCCAAAACAAAAGCACCAAGAGTTTCTTTATTAGTCATTACTTATTTTTTAGAGGAAAAAAAGTATTATCTCTTCCACTGTTTTGGGAATACTCATATTAATGTGGACAATAGTCCTACTACAAGTTATTTGATCCAACTTTCAACGAACCCCTTAATCCCACATCACAATTCGACAAAAGCTATGATTCTAAAACAATCTTGCACGCCAACATAAGAATCTAAATGCAGAAAACGTTCATTAGTCACATAACTGCAAGACAGTCTCAAATGCCGTTCCTAGAGTCTCAGTCTAAGTAGCTGGCACACTTTACAGTAGACGACTGAAAAAACTGCGAACCAGTACCTTATTAATCACCATGCAGGAATACCATGACCATCCAGGAAGGTGGAATAAATTAAACAATGCTCATAGATTCGATCAACAACATTGCCAAAGCTGAATGGAGGAGTATCCATTTCTCTTGACTCTGAACTTTCTCGATTGATTATCTTGTCATCTTGTCGCGGGGAAGAAAAGAGTGCCTCCAAAGTTTAATTACTGCAATTTGCCACCAAGGTACAGTTTAACAATTTTATATCAGGACAAAACTTGATATTAAAAAACAGGTCGAAAGATCATCACCACATGCAGAAATCCATGGACAGTAATATCATAACAAGTAACACTTCTACTGAAATCAACTCTAATTAGAATCACGATCACCAAAAGAAAAAGGGGAAAGAAAAGTACATGTATTTAACTCCAGAATATAAAGGGGGAAAACGTAGAGAATCTCTGAAGTTCACAAAACAAAACCAAATAATGGAAAGCCAAGTTAGTGATAGAACTGATCAATTTCTACTTCATGATAGAACTGATCAATTTTTTTCCTTAGATACTGTGGTCAAACCTCATTACCACAATGAGCAGGTTGGTCACAGAGACTAAATGAAGATGGACAAAATGGGAATAGAAATGGAAACACAAACCTTTGTCAATATAAGAAAAAGTGTCTTTTTAACCAATCTTCTTTCTTACGGCAGTAACATTCGTCAAGAAATTTGACAATCAGTTCCTTGCAATGCCTGCTTGGTCTCCAGCAATGACAAAATCACAATCCCTACTGAGTTCAATCCCTTGCCATACCACCTCCACATTCGATGTCTTTAGAACTCTGTCATAAATGGATTGAGCTTCTTGGAGATAGGTACATTGAGAAAGCTGAGAAAATCAATCCAATCATGTTGTAGAGTTGAATGTCATCAACAAGAGATTGTTGAATACATCCGTATTGGACTCAAAAGCTCGAGGGCCCAGATGATGGGAGGGCATTTTGACAGAAGAACTGCATATTTTGAGAAAATCAATACAAACCAACCCACTTCTTAAAAGCCAAGGCTGATTCTCTCTTCCTTAGTTGGCCTTCTGTTTGGAACTTGGGAGCCTTGCCCTTGTAAAGTGTTCTATGGTACTTCAAGAACAAGGTCCTATATTTGTATTTGTCAATGAACATGTTATCTTTCTCCATCACCTCCACAACTTCATTTGCTCGAGCAAAAAACCCACCCCTCACGAATGTATAGAGTACAGAATCAAGGAGTTCTTGATCAAACTTCAAGAACGAAGCTGATGCAATACTTTTCATTTCCCCCCACAGTTCTGTTACTTCTACATATTTCCCACCAATGGCAGCATATCCAGTTACCATCGAATGGAAGGTCTGAGCATTCGGACAATGTCCAAGGCTTCTCATTTTCTTCAGAGCCTTCTCAGCATCTTGCATCAGTCTCTTCTTACAGAAGAAATGTATAACGTTGTTCCAATCATGAAGTCCATAATCCACTCTTTGCCCATCTTTTATTTCCTGTAAGAGTTTTGCCATCAATCCAGCTTCATCATTCTCTGCACTATTCTCAACCAATCTTTTAAATTCTTGATGCCCAGATCTTGGTATTTTAGCTCCTTTCATCTCCTGAAAAAGTCTGAGTGCCCCCTTGTTGTCATTCTGAAGCACTCTAGAATTAATCAATGCATCATAACAGCTTGAATCAAGCTGTATTCCAGCCTTACGAGCATCTCGCAAGAGAGATGCAACCTCACCAGTTCGATTAGTTTTACAATACGCTTTTAACAGAGAACCATATACTGAAGAACCAGTCCTAACACCAGCCAGGTGCATCTCATCAAGAAGGTCATGTGCTTGATCTAACCACCCAAGTGAAATGCATGCATTAATGACATGAACCAACACTGAATCATCGTTAGATACTGGTGACTCTTCCCTCTCTGCCTTGATAAGAAACTGAGCTAAATCCTTGATCTTGCCAGCTTCCAGAAAAGCCCTAACTAGTTTTACAAGAATAGCCTCAGTTGGCTGGAGAATACCACGTTTGGTTGTAACCAATTCAACTTGCAATTGCAGCTTCGTAAGCAAGGTGCGAAGAATTTCCTTGGCTTCAATATCAAGTTTCAGAAATTTTTTGTCCATAACAAAATCTTCATAGGAAATGGACTTCGCATTTGATATCTTATCTTTCAATCCATCATTTTGGCAGATAAAATTTTTCTCAGAACCTTGTCCAGATGATGGTTTTATGTGATTTTCTGCAGTATTACATGCCAAGGTAGCTGTAGCGACCGAATTTTTAGCTATTTTTGCTTTCCTCAGCATGTCCAAAACCATGTTAGATGCAGATTCAAGATCTCCAAATTTCAGGTGACATGTTAGTAAGCAACTATAAAACTGCCGAAAATGAACATCACTTAAGTAATGGGCTTCATCTATGTGTCTCTGTAATTTCTTTAATTCTTCTCTCCGTCCATTTCTTTCATGTATATGAACCATTACCATCAATAGGTTGGTATCTACTTTGACACCAATTCTAGGCATCATATCAAGGAGTTCTTCTGCCTTTCTAGTTGTCCCAAACAAGACACAACCTGCCAGAGCAATGTTAAAAGCAGTAGAATTAGGCTTCATTGCAATCAAAGGGGCATTACATTTTTTACGTGGATCCACCCTGCCATCTTGGAACAAGTAGCCTATTTCAAGAATCAATTCAGCAGCAAGGTAAGCCCCAGGACCAGTTTGTGACATGTGGGCCAATATTGCAGACCAAGCAGCTACAGGGAGTAACTGTTCCATTTTTATCAAATTCCTTAGAATGGTTGATGCGGGAACTGGTAGCCCCAATTTTGCAAGACTAAAAGACAAATAGATTAGAGGGTCCTTCTCTAACAAGTTCTGCTTCCCTTCTGTAAATGCCTGTTCTACCAAATCATAGGCCTTTTCAAGCCACTGAATTTCGAGAGTTTCAGCAAAAGCAGTTAACAGTTTATTAACAACAGATTTTCTAGGAAACCCTTCCATCTGCATATGCTGCTGGTATAACTTCCACGTATCATTCAATCTATGCTCTTCAATGGAAGTTTGTATGTCCACACTTAGCTTTGCAGGATCTCGAGCCTGAACCAAAATTCTTTCAGACATTGTAGATAACAACTTGACGTCAAAGATGCATTTATTCTTGAGTCCTAGCACAATGGGTTCTACATTTGAGCTTGATGTTGAGGAAACAAATGCTCTGAAAGACTGACAATTGGAATTAAGTGTGCATTTACAGACCCCAAAGAAGCTGTGATTAACACCACGAAATAAGAGATACATAGAAGAAGATGAATATACAGAAGCCCTGAAACTTGACTTCATGATCAGATGTAGCATCTTCCCAACTGCGGCATGCAAGAGCTAAGTTCTTCAGTGCTCGACAGTTAAAGTACAGTATAAGAACAGACCATTTTATTACAATTTGCAAATGAGGATGCTATGTTGCTAACTACAAATTAGGCACTCTTAATTCTTATTTCATTATAATTATGGTCTTATCAAAATACAGTTTCTAACAACTTCCCTCCAATGTCAAATCCCCGTTTCATTTGTTTAAGCTCTTACAAGTTTGTAGTGTTCATTTTTCATTTGAAAATATATATATTGAAATTCTTGTAAGGTAGCAGGAAGAAGAAATAGACTGCAATTCCAAGAGAAGAAAGGATTTATAAGGAATTCTTGAGAAAATTAAGCAGTTAATTCAAAGGACTCAATCCCAGTCCACAAACTAACAACAAAACCCCTTAAAAGAAATTTATTATTCAAACCAAAACTCATATATATCAAGATGAATATCACATAAATTCAGAGATACAACAAAAAGAAAGCTTCATACTCTGAAAATTAATCATCAAACCATGTAAATAATACGACAAACGGTCTCCAAAAACCAAGCAGATGAAAACCCAGAAGGGATAATGCAAATAAAATAAAACAAGGAGCAATTGCAATCGCACCTTTGGGTAAGTCCCCAGAGAATCAACCTTTGTGGAGGAAGAAGAAGAAGAACCATTTAAACAAACACCATTATGTTGCTCAAGAGTGGCGGATGCTCATTCAATTGCAGACCCATGGAAGGTTCAAAGAGAGGCGGTCGCCATGGAAGAAAGTTGAGGGGGAGCCAAAACCATAATTACAGAAAATTTTGGGCCTTTGACGTGCTGCCGATTAACTATTAAGGCTATGTTGAATCTTGGAGAAGAAGAAGACGACAAGACAACCCTAGTCATTTTGGGGGGAAATTGCATCAATTTTTTATTTTAGAATAAATTATTCTCTTTTTTTCTGAATATAGTAAAATTATCTAAAATTATCGAAGGATAAATTACTAAATATATGTCAATTTTTGTCATCTATCATATTATACTTCAAAAATATTTTCAACAATTTTACTATTTAAAACAATTTTACCTCTTTTTATTTCCTCCAAATTTGAGAAGATAATTTCATATTTACTCCAAATATTTGATTTTGGCTTACTAAAGTTTAAAAGAAAATTGGATACATATTATTATCAAAATGAACTTAATTTAACTTAATAATTAATTCAACTGAAGAAATAGAAATTTATTATTTATGAGTGAATTGAAATAGATTTAATGATTCTCTATAACTTAATTGAATGTCAAAATTGTATCAATAATAAAGTCCAAGCCTTTGTTTATGACATTCGAACTTTTCATCGAAGATTGTTAAATATGTAAATAAAGGTAGAAGTGAACTTTATAAACCTAATATTGAAAATTAAGTTATTATTAAAAAGTCTAAATAAATCAATTAAGATTGATTTATTTTTCTAAAGTCTATGCCTTTTGAATCCTCATATCTCGTATTAGTTTCTTTTAGTACAACGTTTATATTAATAAAATATTAAAAAAAAGACGATAATGTTTAAATTTAAGATAAACTGTTTTCAGATTCTGTGATTCAAGTAGTATCAATTTTAAAAACAACATTTTTATATTTCATTGTATCTGAAATTTGATCTAAATTTTACAATATCTACAAATTCTTTTACATTGTACGATATTTGCTAATAATTTAAAGTTTATTGTTATATTACAACCACCCCTAAAATACCATAATAGGTATATAGTTCTTGGTATTTTGCCAAAATGAACCCAACTCAACTACTATAGTGTTTGTATTATCAAACTCGTCAATGGTTCGATTTTCCACCCTACATATTATTTGCTATTGGTGTTTTGAATTGATAGTTGAAATACTATACTACAAAAACTCTAGAGGTATGTTTATTTATTCCTTTTAAGTAAAAAATGACGAAAAAGAGAAACAAACCTTCAACTTTTAGAGATGAGGTCATATTATTCTACGAAAATTTAGAACGAAAAATTATCGTCAACTCATCTTATTATTATTATTAATCGATGTATGACAACATTACAACATTTTTAAAAAAATTGCAAATATTACAATGTATCCATAATAGATTCTGAGATTTGATCTAAACTTTAATAAATGCTAAATTCTTTTACATCGTATTATCTATTAATATTTTTAACCTGATTATTATATCTACTAACTATATATAACAATACCAAAATGAGCATATAATTGAACCTATATTTCTTGAAAACAAAAACTATTGTCTAAAAAAAACTGTGTTTTAGTTTGGTAATTGAAATAAACTATATACTACAAAAACTCTAAATGTGTGTTTGTTTGTTTTTTTAAAGTGAAAAGGCCTCTTGGTGTTTTAATTTGGTAATCAAAGTAAATGTGTGTTTGTTTATTTATTTTTATAACCAACTTTCAACCTTGATCATACATTTATTTTTGCTTTATCATTTCATGAAATTAAGGATGTGTTTAGAATACATTTTAAAGAGTTCGATTTAAAAAATATGTCTTTTTTGAAAAAATTAAAGTATTTAGTAATCACTAAAAATAGATTTTAAAGATATTCTAAACCGTTTTTATAAAAAGAATTTAAAGAAAAATGAATCTAATTTTTTTTTAAGTCAATCCAAATGGATTGATGGTTGTTTTTAAGAAATATTTGTAAAAATAGGATGATTTGCATACTATAGGTAAAATAGGAGTTTTAAGAAATATTGTCTTATTCAATTCAGTCTCTTGAAGAGACTGTTTTAAGAGACTGTTTTTTCTTTTTTTTTTTTTCTTTTCTTTTTTTCCATTTGACTTATTTTAGTCCATTCAAGAGTGTGTCTTTTTTTCTAATTTATTGTATTTTTTAGTTTTTCCATCAAATTTTCCTTTTTATATTTGATAAATTTTTTATTTTAGATTTTTAAAATCTTTTATACCTTTTTTGCTTTAGAATTTTTCATCTTTTATATTATGTTGACTTTTTTTAGATATATATATTTTGTTTTAGGTGAAATTTATGATCTTTTGATATTATTTCTATTTTATATATACTTACAATAAAATAAAAATTTGGTTGAAAATGTTTTTTTATGGAATTTTCTAATTATTCGAGTTCTCTGATAAAAGAAGTTTGAATTTAGTTTGATAAGAGGTAGATGACCGAGTACGATAAAAGTTTAGGTTTAGGAGTTTAGGAATGAACATTGACAACTAATTAAATTTTTAAATCAATGATATTAGGAAAAAAAAAAAACGTATATAAGATATTAACTAACGATTATTTTAAAATAACAATATTTTTATTGTCAATTTTGAAACTTAAATATATTAACTATATTTTGGTTAAAAGATAAAAAAAAAAAAAAAAAAAAAATTGTGAAGAAGAAAAATGTATAAAAGATGAAAAAAGGTAAAATAAAAAATTTATCAAATATGAAAAAGAAAATAAAAATAACAAAGATGGAAAAAATTAAAACAAAAAAACAATAAATTAGTGTTAGAAAAAAGATGCACCCTTGAATGGACTTAAAAAAAGGAAAAGGAATAAAATTAAAAAATAATAATAACAATAAAAATAAAAATAGAGGTTTCAGTGTAGTGTTGTAAGACAAAAGAAAAGACCCGTATTTTTGCAAATAGTTCACAAAAATTAAAGCCCATCTGCGCTGCTTTTCTGCTTATTAATATTTTATTTGATGAAGCTTTAACAAAATGACCAACAATAGCAGAAAGAAGCTTCTTTATTTATGCAAAAGCCTTTACAAGAGGGAGTAACTAGAGCCTAAGCTACATAACTAGTTAAGTGATTTTACAATACCCTTTTTTTACATTTCCATGTCCCTCTAGTCTTATGGAGGGGTTCTTTTTAAGTACAGCTTCAGTTCAGGCTTCAGCCCATTCATGTTCTTGCTGGTTTGGTCCTGGGAAGAAAAACTCCTCCTCTTGCTGCTTGAACATTCTTTCAACTTCTCTTCCTGGTGTGTTGAATCCCAACTCTCTTGCTACCCTCTCCATCTTGTTCACTATGTTATCTTTCCCTGTAAACAAATTGAATTTTAGTAATCTTTGGGGTCATGAGATATTGAGTTATAGCTAGGTTGAGCTTGCAGGGACAAAAGTCGTCCATAGTGATGGGCGAAAACTCTATTTTACAGTGTAAACATCTAAGTTTTCAGTACGGTTAGAAGTCTGTTGATCAGATTGATTTTATACCTGCTAGAAGATACTTGGTGTTGCCATAGGCATTGACTTCAAAGCAAACAATCTGGAGGCTGTGGTTAGGTGAGGCGAAGACTGAAAAAGGATGACCTGCCGGAACTACGAACACCACCCCACGTCTCAGCCGCCCTCTAATCTTCTGGTAACTCCTCTCACCTTTCTGCTCTCGCTCTCGCTCTGACCACCGGCCACTTCTTCCGGAAGATGATGAAAGGTGGGGACACGCCATTTGGAACCCCCCTTCCCCATCCACCACCACAGCTATCTTCATGGCTTTGGAATTATAATGAGGAGCCATCATTGAACCCTTCAAAGAACAAACACACAGCAAAATTAAATAACCAACTGACAAATGAGTTCAATATAGATATATATATATATATAGTATAGTCACCCTATTAAGTAGAAGTAAATTATACTTCGGTCACGTTGGCAAAGGCAACAGCGACACCGAGGTCTCGAAGCTGGCTGAACTCATCAGGATAGGCTTCAAAGAGACGACCGAACTTATTTGACTGACATGGATGTTGCTTGAGCAGATTGAATGGACGCTCAGTTTCACCTTCTGAGAAGGGCCAAATTTTTGGGATGATTTCTTCATGTTGGCTAAGCGATCGGATCTGTTCTCTAGAAGCCTTGATTATGGTCCCTGCTCTTTGTTGCTTGAAAAATCTCTCCAACTTATCTCTTGGAATCTGTTTGGCAGCCAAGAAAGATTGTAGGAATACAAGGAAAAATAAACACACACATATATATAAACCAAACACAATGTTAAGGCAATTTGGGAAGGACTTTTTTATAACCTTGAAGGCTGCTTCCAGCAAGTCCCAGCTGAATGCCGTGTAGAATGATTCTGGGTTTTCACCACCACCAGCTGGCTGGAAAATCTGCTTGAAACATTCATTTGAACTAAATCTATGGCCCTAGACCTTATATCACAAAGATTTCAAAAGTACCCTTATAATAGAAATTTGATGGTTTTACCTCAAAACGTCCAGGAACAGATGTGGTTTGGAGAAGCTTAACAATCTTGAGTTTCTGATGTTCGTCCTTGTTTATGAAATAAAAGGGAGCTCCAGATGGGATTCTGAATACATCTCCACATTTCACATCAAAGCTTCCTCTTTTTTCCTTAATCACTGTTATTGTACCTCGTCCTTCCCCAACCAACACAAAATTCCCAAATCTCATTTACATAAACACCTTACTAAGGATTAAAATATTCAATATCTAAATTTCAATTTTACAAAAAAAATATGTCCGTATTCAGATTAATTCATGGTAAATTGGTATGTTTTATGTGTATTTCTAAAAGATATTATCTATTAATCTTTAATTTCGATTCTAAGACTCAAAGTTAACAGATACATCGACCAAAATTTCAATCCTTGCACCTTACCCCAACACATTAAAATTCATAAGCATGAACAATTTTTTTTTATTTTTTAAATAATAATAAGAAGAATAAGAAAAACACAAGTGATTAAATTTAGTTAGGACTAAAAAGACTAATCGTGGATAGATGGATGTTAAAAGAAAAAAATGGTTTGAAATACGATTTTGATTCTAACTCAAATGATTATCTTATTTTAGTTCATTCTCAAATCTCTAAGTTTAGTTATGTGGTCTCAATAGATCTTAAAATTAGTTAAAATAGCTCTTATTATAAGTTTGATTTAATTTTGGTTAACGTTATCATGGGTCCTGTTCTTCGGATATGGTTCCAATTTTTGTTCATATATTTTTAAATATTCTAATTTAACCTTACACTTTCAATAGTTCTTAAATTTAGTCCAATTTAGTTTTTATATTTTTAAATATCCTAATCTAATCCTATACTTTTGATAGTTCTTAAAATTTAGTCCAATTTAGTTCTTATATTTTAAGTTTTTATTTCATTTTTATCTGTAGTCCAACTTTGTACCATTGTTTAAGATTAAATTTAAGATTTATTAAATTGACCAAAATGGCTTATTATTAGATAAAATGATATTTAAGTTAAATAAACTAAATTAAAACAAGTTAAATATATAGCAAAATGAGTCAAATGAGGTACTTAGGTAAAAGGCATAGAATGTTATTTTGTTATATTTGAAAATATTTCAAAATAATTTCATACACCGGCAATCATCTCTAAATCCCAAGGGATCTTTTAATTTCCAACAACTTCAACATTTTATTTCAATTGATATAAATTGAGTAACTTATTTTTCTAATTTTCTTGAATTGCTTTTCAAATGACAGGCTATATTAATTTTTTTAATCATGAATCTAAGTTGACAATATTTGACAATATTACCTAGTCAATTATATGAATTTTACTGACTAATGTCAATATTGTCAATATTACCTAGTCAATTATATGAATTTTACTGACTAATGTCACATATTTGTGGATTTTCGATGGTATTTGTCGATTACACAGAGAATGACCCAACTTAAAATCTAACACAAAATTAGTAGAACACATTTTTTATTGTTATTTACAAAATATTATATTGAAGGCATTAGTATTGTATAATATTAATATTTATAAATTCCCTCCCAAGAATCCTATAATACTATTGTTTAAAAAATAAAAAAATAAAAAAATAAAAAATAAAATAAAATAAAAAACCAAAGTGTGTAATCTTTCAAAGGTTGTTTCTAAATATTAAAATATGATAAAGATATTTTGCTATTAAAATATTTTCACCTAAAAAATGTTAAAGATTCAGAAATGATGTAAATGTCTAAAATAAAAGTAAAAAAAAAAAAAAGGAAATAGGAAAATGGCATACCCTGAGCAACAAACAGAATGATTTCAGCATCAAAATGAGCAGGAATAACGAAAGTGGAAGGATTAGCCTCCACAATCGAAACCCTAAAATTCTCAATCCCTCGAAGAAGTTCCGATCGCTGAGTGAATTTCTGAAGAACCCTAATTCTTCCCTCCCCTGTTTCAACCTTACCTTCGAAATGCTCATCCTCAAACACATACGGATTATTCTCCTCTTCTTTTTCTTCTTCTTCTTCGCTTTCGTAATTCCTTCCTTTTTCTCTCTCTCTTTCCTTCTTCATCTTATAATACTCATCACAACTTCTCTCGCAGTCGCGCTTCTGCTGTTCGTCGAACTGCCGCTGGACTTTGCACTGATGCTTGCACTGCTTCAGCTCAGGGTCTTTGGAAGCGAGACAGGTGGCGGCGACAAAGACGATGAGAAGGAAGAGGAGAGGGAGTTTGAATTTGGAAGCCATTGTTGTTGCAGAGAAGTGAAGGAAAATGGAGGAAGGGTCTGGGGATTATATGAAGGGAGTTGTGGCCTCATGCGTGAGGACTAGTGTCCTGTTTACGTGTCCATTAATGGACCAACTTGAAGCTTCGTAATCAGATTTCGATGGAGAAGACATGTTGTGGTTTTTTTTTTTTTTTTTTTTTTTTTTTTTTAATGATGAAGCTAAACATTTCCAGGTTGATTATTATACTCGGTTATTATAGGTTCATATTCTACCCATTTTGTTTTATACCTAAATGTTAAAAGGTTATAGGATCACACCCGTCCCATCAAATTAGTCGAAGTATACAGATCCAAACACTCACTCATGAATAATATATATATAAGTTATGATAAATTGTTTTTTGTAAAATTATAATTAAATAATTGTTATATAAATTTGAAATTAACAAACATTATTGAAAAATGAAATTAATTTCATTTATTTTGTTCTCATGTATAGCAATGCTATATGTCCTCCCATTGTTGAACGTGAAAATAATTATCAAATATCGATTTTGTTCTTCATTTAAATCATCACTAAGAACATTCCAATCTTTCTTAAAATCACAACACAATTGTAAAATAATACAAATTTGTTGTGATTTAACAATAATGATCAAACTAGACTTATTATTGTAATTATTTTTATATTAACATTTAGCACCTATTTTATTATAAGTTAACTGTTTAGAAATTTTATATGATTTAAATTGCAATTGATTTTATTTATGTTAATTAAAAAAAATTGTTATAAAAATGTCGAATTCGGTCAAGAATGTATTGAATCGGTCAAAGGAGTAATGTAAATACAAAATTCATAAAATTCTATACAAGTTATTATTTTATTATAAAATTACTAAAATATCATTTTGATCCTTGTACTTTTAATAAATCTTAAATTTAATCACTTGAAGTTAATTTTGATCAAATTGGTTAAATAATAATAACAATTTTTATATAAAAAAAATATGATTTGTTAATATATTTTTAAATTTTGTAACAAAAAATGCTAATAGAAAAAAA
This sequence comes from Citrullus mucosospermus, assembly GCA_030954485.1. Classification (NCBI taxonomy): domain Eukaryota; kingdom Viridiplantae; phylum Streptophyta; class Magnoliopsida; order Cucurbitales; family Cucurbitaceae; genus Citrullus; species Citrullus mucosospermus. The sequence continues at coordinate 6,029,588 of CM062063.1, read as the reverse complement.
AGAGTTTTTAAAGAAGTCAATAATAAACTAATAATAGAGACTAAATTTAAAATTTATTAAAAATACATGATCTAAAATAAATTTTTCTAAACATAGAGACTAAAATCGAATAAATTTAATCTACATGTATAAGTACAATATTTTGACCAGACTCACCCTGTTCTAAGCGGATATACATTATAATTGATTTGAAATATTTGGAATTATTCAAAAGCATAAACAACCAAACACATTATTAACTTCGGTGTGGATGGATAAACAAAGACAGAGATGAAATCAAATCAACCGTCAGCTCCTTCTCTCTTTAGCATTGGGTTGGATTAGAAATTTCAAATATATGTCTAGCTATTTCTTTAGGATGATTCCAAACAATTTTCTACTTTAAATTCAGTTATACTCATATTGGCAAATCCTATATATTTTGATCTTGAATTATCGAATTATTATTCTGAATTTGATTAAATTAATAGGTGGAAGACTACCTGTGTTTTATTTTAGTAAATAAATAAAATGCACATATGCACTCAAACCACAAAAGATAAAGGCAAACATCGACCAAGTAGATATTAATATATCATGTAGCAAAACAACATATTTAAGTCTTTGCAAAATAATAATAATAATATATTCAGGCTCAAGACAAATTGTGTATTTATTATAAGTACAACAAACTTTAGAAGTTCATAAACCAAAATAAATATATATTACAAAAAATAGGTATTAAAAACCACTTTAAATTCAAAGACAAAACAGAGATTTAGACCTTTTTAAAGTACTAATTTCATAATAGCAACATGAGTAATAGAAATTAAAGGAAATGGCTATCCTATTTTAAAATTAAAATTTTAAAATAAAATTAATAATAATAATTTAAAAATTTTTAATTGAAAAAGAAAAAACCCCTCCAAAGCCAAAAATGAGATTCTGATGCATGATTCCAATTCGATACAAAAAAGTTGTTTCCATTTCTCTTACAGATGGAATAATAAAATGACACAAGATATCACAAACCAAAATTTCCTTACACTAGGGCAAAAATTCTATGAAAAAGAACTGAATTTTAAATAAAAATCATAACACAAAACTTTTGAATTTACAGCTAAGCTCATTGTGATTGCGGTTTTTTTATTAGGATTATCAATCACTTCTTTTTGAAATCCACTTTAAAGTCATAGTCATCATCTTCCATAGCATCCGTAGACACTGATGACTTGCTATTATTGTTTGCCTTCTTTCTCCTTTTCTTCTCTGCTCTCCTCATTTTTGTATTCAGGATACCTTCTGCTGAATACAGCTTCTCGTTTTGCCTGCTAGTTGCATCTTGTCCCATCCCTTTGCTCGTTTCATCATCTTCTTCCTCCTGCTCCATCGACTCGTCCTCACTATTATCCGTTGCATTCTCCAGGACTTCGTTGTCTTGTGTGGATGGCTCAGCATTCCCATTCTAAATAACAGAAAATCATTCAGTTATGAGAAGATAGATCTTTGAACAAGATGCAAATCTCTAAAAAGGGATTTAGATGTGAAAGAAGGATTAAAGAACAAGCGTACATTTGGCTCTTGCATGTTCTCATCAAAATTCAGTGGACAACTTGGGGGAACTTCAACAGGATTGAAATCATTGACGGATTTGAGGCTTCCAATGAATGAAGATTCATCGCCATAAACTTCGTCAATGTTGAACTCTTTCCCGAGCTCTGTGACGATCCTTGCCTCTGAAGGTTCTACCTGACTCCTAACAGGGGGCATTGTATAATATGGAATTTTACCTATGACATCAAGCAAGCAGATACTAAAATCAGCATCTCGAAAAACTTATTTATGTTTTGTATGGCAGCAGCCATTTTCTGTCCTAAACTAAACAATAAAGCTAAATTATTACCAGAGAGAAAAATGAACATTTTCTTCCGTTTCGTGTGCATTGATAACTTTTATTAAATAATGCCAACGGGAGTAGTTTAGTTGGGAGAAAGTTTAACTTGATTTACACTTTTCATATATCAATAGAAAGTTTAGAATGTGTTTTGTCTTAAAATAAGAAAACACAATCGAAAGTAACAAACAGAAATACCTTCGTTCCAGTCATGTAGAACAATTCTAGCAGCAGCTCCAATATCCACAATTCCCCCCTTTTTAAGTTTGCCCCGAATGAGAGCTACCTTCTGCAGAAAATCATCGACCGTATCGAAGCTTGAAAGCTTATATAGAGTTACCAAGGTTTTGGAGGGGCAAAGCTTCAAGATCTCCTTAACTATGATATCCAAAAGTAGTAAATAAGCTTTAGAGTACAGAATTCTCAAGGACCACAAAAAGAAGTTAAAACATTGCAAAATCAATTTACCAGGAGCAACAGGATCTTCCAACTTCTCAATTCGTTTGCAATTCCGCAAAGCTATAGATGGCTCATTTTCTTTAGATCTTACCATTACAACACCTGGGCAATCCAACAATTTGACGTTCTTGTCTAAATGGACCTCTTGCATCGATCTTGTTAGTCCTGGTGTAGCACCAACATTGACAACGTGGGATCTCTTCAGACTATTGATAAGACTGCTTTTGCCAACGTTAGGCAAGCCAATAACACCCACGGTTATTGATTTTTTAATCTGTCAGATTCAAATACACAACAGACCACGTCAATTAACCAAAAGTGAAAAGGAAAATTCCAGATATTGATCAGAGACAACTTTAAAGAACAAAAAAATGCAGGCTAGAGAACTAATCCGATGGAGCAGAAGGATATACAACCAATCACTGAATATACATATATATATACACACAAAGTAATCATCAAAACCAGAGTGGGATGATTAAGCATATCACAAGCTTTCAGATGCACAAAAGGCAACACCAAATAAAACAAAACAGAATGGTCAATTCTTGAAAGTTGAAAGTACAGAAGTTTTTGATAAAACTCCCAAAACCTTAGAAGTACCTCATAACTTCTTGAGTAATTCTTCAACAGTTTAATTAGAGTTTCAGCTCCAAGGCAGTCACTTCTCTGCAATAAATTGCTCGTTTTCGTTTTAGATGTCTTTGAAGATTTCCAACCTAAGTTGGACCTTTGTTCTTGCGTGCTACACTTAAAGGCAACAGCAGGCAATTCTTCTCTCAGATAATTAAGCCACTTCTCAACAGCCTCTCGAGGGACAAGATCTGTTATGAAAATCATATAAAGACATATACAAATTGTAATTGCTACGGATAAATACACAGGTTTTTGGGCTTCACATGACTAATCCATCCACAACTTAAAGAGGAGTCTAATTAGAAATACGTGGTCACTAAGTTATCAACTAATCGGCATAAACACTAGTGAGTTACCAAAAAGCACAAACATTCAACTTGGTTAACTTACACTTGACAAAAAAGCACTCATCGAACACAAAACTTAATTTCACATCCTTTCATTGGTTTTTGACACAACATAGTATGAAATTTTAAAGAAAAACACTGAAATCATTTTTAATAAAGTGTACAAGATAAGTGTGTTGTATAGCATCTATTTTCTATGTTCGTGTCCTTCATTAGTTAGTAGAATTTTGACACAAAGGGGAAAAGTTTACCAATTTTATTCAGCAGTAGTACAAGATGCTTATTAGGACCCGCTTTCATCACCATCTTCTCCATATCAACACAGCGGGTGCCAAGGGGATCTCGTGCATCCAAAACTTCTAAAATTACATCTGATGCCTCAATAACTTTGACCAATTCCTTGTAGAAAACCCTGTCTGAGTTATCTGCATATTTATAGTAAAAAACTTAATGCAAAGAAATGAACATGAATATCATAATTTGTTTACTCCATTTTTTATCAAAACTCTTCATAGAAAACAACCTACCACGATTCCGGGCAGGCCCAGAGTTATCTCCATCTTTGATCTCTCCTAAACTTTGATGTGCAGAAACCATATTATCATTATCTAGCAACCCCAACTTCCTCTTTTGAGCCTGGACAAGATTAAACAGTCAAATTACCAGTAGATTGCCATATAGTGATGTAATATACATGGCATACCAAAATACATACACCATTCACAGGCTCATAAGTATATACATACATTAAAAATCTAAAAATGTCCATGACAAAAAGTCTAAAATTATAATACCCTCTCCTTCCGAGCTGCTTTCTTTTGTTCCATCTCATCAAGAGCACGGGCACGGCGAGCTTCAAGTGCCTTGAGCTCCTGTTCCTTGAAGGGCCAATCATTGGGAATACCCGGGTCCTTCTCAACTTTGCTCTTCCCCTTGAAGCTTAGCTTCTTGGCTTCCTTCGCCTTCTTCTTGTGATGCTCCTTCACCTTTCTAATGATCTTGTACTTTTTCTTTAAACTAACCCTCTTGCTTTTACTCTCTACAAGAAACAAAACATTTAGAAGAAAACCAAGTGTGTCTACATGCTGCAGAGAGAGAGCGAGACTTTTGGCTTCCAATATTATAAATAGAACCCACTTACTTTTGCTCCTCTTCACCATCTTTAAGTCTCAGAAGACAAGGGCTTTGTGCAATAGGCCTTCACTGTCAACACAAGTGAATGACTCAGAGAAATATTCTTCCGAAAATTATATGAGGCAGTATCACAAACAAAAGACCGAGAAGATCCAGCATGAAAATTTTGAAAATATACCAAATCAAAGATTCAAAACAGTTCAGCTGCATCCATATATTTCTTCTATATTCAAGCAAACTCAACATCACCAATCAACTTCACACTCAAGGATGGCTTTCTATTTTTCTTGTCCTTGTGCTGTTTTTTTTTAATAAAAAAGTAACTGATATCAATGATCTCAATCTTTTCAAATACAAGACTTCAAAGTTTTTATAGCCAATCAAAATACACGTATTAAGTGTAACAGATAAGCTTGTAATTAGTTACAATCTGATAAATAGTTTGAAATCAGTTAGGTAGTTTTATATCAAGCTTTTACTGGCTATTTAGAGCTGAGGGATGTGTATTTGATAGTTTTCTTTTTCCTTTGTTCATCTTAAACTTTTTTTTTTCATTTATTAATTACGATAAGAGTAATATTTTATTTTCATTTTTACCTATGGACTCGATCTTTCTTTTTCCTACTCCATGATGCATACGTTCTTAGTTTTATGTTTCAACTAGACTGGTTGAGGAAGAAATTATTAAAAAAAAAAAAAAAAAACTTATGATTTCTCTCCATGGGTGAAGAGAATAAACCAACTAACAAGATAAAACGAAAAAGCAAAACCTGAGGATCTGAAAATGAGCGGCGGCGCGATCTCACCAACGGCAAGGAGGGGCTGAACCACCGTTTTTTAGGGGCGGAAAACAGAGGTAAGGAACTTAGTATGTCCGTTTGCTCGGAGAGGCCAGAGTCTGTGAGAGGCAGGGAGCAGAAACGACTTCTTCGGAAGGCAGAGACCGTGGCAGCTGAGAGTACAGCGTCCGGCGAAAGCCGGTGAGACGGCGGCGGGGCTTGGTGCAGTGGCTTTGGAGGGATGGGGTGGCTGAGAGTGAAATAGGGTTTAAGAGATAAAGAAAGTAGTTGGTTATGGAGAAGAAAATGTATGGAGCGAAATAGAAAATAGGAGAAAAATCAATTTTCACAAAAAAATAATAATAATAATAATAATAATAATAAATAAATAAATAAATAAATAAATTATGTTTTAATTTTAATCATAAACTTTTGTTGATTGAATTTTATCAAATTGCACTTTAACTTTTTAATAAGTTTTCCTTCTAAATATGGTTTTAAAACACTTTTTCATTGAGCATTAATGAATTATAAAACATATATACGCTATGAAATAAAATTCTAGAGAAAAATGACATCAAAACTAAATTGTTTATGTATTTTTGTAAAGTTAAATGATTAATGTATACAATGGTCATCCTTTTGTTTTTAAAAAAAAAAAAAAAACTTTTATTAAATAATTTATTAAAAAAAAAAAGAAAAAGAAAGTCATGTGGTTTCTATTAAAATTGGTTTTGGAATTACCAAAAATTGATTTCAGGCCAAAAATTTCAACACTTATTTAAGTTTATTATCAAACCAAGTAATTTAAAGTTAAAGTTATTTTATTTCATCTAATAGAAATTATGAATTTAATGGATAAATATAATTGAGAATAGATTTTATTTTGATTAAATTTTTTATTATAAATATTATCATTTGAAAGTAAATTACAAATTTGATGCCTATATAGTTTTCGAGATTATCATTTAAAAGTTAAAATTTTTATCTTAATAATTTGATAAACTCATATAAATAGCCTTACGTGATTTATTATTATTATTATTATTTTATTTTTTAGTTTTAAATTTCTGAATTTAATTAAAACTTTGTTTTTAATTATAAATGATATATTATACTTTTGATATCACAAAGAACCAACAACTACGGCCCCATATTTTCTTATCCTGGAACTAGTCTCACCAAAGAGCTCGTGGACTCCAGAATCGTTTCATCTTGCTTCTTTTTGTTCTGAGGTGGAATCCAAATCCTTTTGCTTTTCTATCGTTGACCTAATTTAGATTTGTTGAACCATTTTTTTTAGTGTATATTTACCTTCAATTTTATGGAGCATTCATTTAATTAGCTTCCATCTGTAATTGCTATGACTTTCTGGTTTGATTTATGCTTTGATGGGCTGAATAGATTATGGGATTTCAGTTAGTACTACTTACGTTGTGTTTCTTGTGTTATCAAGGTAAATGAATGTAAAACATGTACCCATATTCAAGAAAGGGATTGTGCTCCATGAAAAATGTTTGACGATCGTTTTTCTAATTTTATACTTTTCAACTTAATAATACATACTAGAAGTCTTGACTGTTGGAGTTGGAGAGTTTGAACTCATTTTTTGCTTTAGCGGCTCAAAATCATAGCAGATTTTGGCCAGAAAATTCTTATAGTAATTGATGGATTATGTAGTTTTAGTATAAAAGATTTGGTTGAAATATGCTTGGCTAAATTCTAGAGTTAAGTTGGGAAAATCCTTGTGAAACAGAGGCTTCATTTATCAAAATTTTGATACTTTTTCCTCCACAATCTCCACAATCTGAATCATTTCGTCTTCCCTAGTTTTTGTTTTAAGGTGAATTCCAAATCACTTTGCCTCTCTATTTCCCCTTCATTTCCTTTCCTAATCGGAACCCAATATTTACCTAACTTACAGCCCTCCCACCAAAACCACTCTTGTTTATACTTGCAGATAAAAGCTTTTATCTTATAGAGTATTCGTTTTGTGGTTCCTTTCTAGTTTTGGTTTTGTTTTTGAAATGCCCTGGACTTTGGCTGAATTGTATGATAAACCATGAGATATAGTACTTATATTAAGGGTACAAAAGAATTAATGCCAGACATGTACCAATATTCTGGAAATGGATTGTGGTATATATTCCATTTTCTCAAGTATAAATGAGTTGGTTGAAATGTTTTGTTGGCTAAATTGTGAGAGTTAAGTTGGGAAAATACTGGTAGGACTTGGTTTCTTTTTTGTATGCCCTTATACATTACTTCATTTCTCCCAATAGAAGTCCAGTTTCTTACCTAAAACACAAAAGAAAAGGAAAAACAATGTGAGGGTCTCATACTCATAAATTCGTTGATGTTTCAGCTGCCTGGCTTTCTGAGTAAAAACTAATTAATACGAAGCAAAATCATGTCTGCTTTAATTGAAGGCCTCCCTGATGCAATTTCTCTTAGATGCCTTGCTTATATCCCATATTATCTCCACCCCAAGTTGGAACTCGTTTCTCGCTCTTGGAAAGCCGCTATTCGTAGCACCGAACTGTTTAGAGCCCGACAGGAAGTTGGTTTATATGAGGATTTTCTATGTGTATGCTCTTACCATCCGAATAATACATGGCAGCTTTATGACCCTCTTCACAACCTCTGGACCACCCTCCCTGAACTTCCCTCAAAAAGAACGCACCTCTCATATTTTGGTGTTGTCTCCACTTCTCAAAAGCTGTTTGTTCTGGGTGGTCGCGGCGATGCCGTTAATCCAGTGACCGGTGACCCTGATGACAACTTTCCAACCAATGAGGTCTGGTCCTTTGACCCCATAACCCGAACCTGGTCTTTGCAACCACCCATGCTTGAGTCGCGCCTTATGTTTGCCTGCTGTGTTGTGGATGGCAAAATTATAGTGGCAGGTGGCTTCACCAGCAAATCAAAATCAACTTCTAAAGCAGAAATGTATGACTCTGAGAAGGATGTTTGGATTCCATTACCTGATCTACTTCACACCTATCATTCAACCTGCATTGGATTGGTGATTGGAGGAAAAATGCACGTTATCTACAATGGAGTGACCACAGTACAAATTTTTGACAGTTTGGAAATGAAATGGAGAGTTGAGGATTACGGTTGGCTTGCCGGGCGTAAGGCTGTTGTTGGAGATTCACTCTATGTCATGACCCTAACACGAGGATTTGTCGTGAAGCAAGATGGAGGAGACTGGCAGATTATTGATTCGGCAACTCAGTTTCTCCGACGGATGGGGATGGCGGTGGTCGGTTTTAGAGGCGATTTGTACATGATTGGAGGCGTAATTCCGTCGAACCGCGCTGGTGGAGATCTTACAAAACTATCTGACGTGCATGTTCTTAAACTAAGGGATGAGAAGCCGACTTGGTATTGTGCTGCTCAAATGAGTAGATGCCATGGAACTGTTCTTGGGTGCACAGAGTTGAGAATATAGGATTTGAATGTTGCCTTCTCTGTTGTCCCTCCCCCACCAAAGTAAATAGTTCAGAGTTCTACACTTTAAATTTGTATTAGGTTAAATTACATCTTAATGTCTGTGGGTGTATTATAGTGTATATAATATATGTTATTCAACTTTCCTTTGTGACTACCAGGTTTCTAAATTTTAAAGTTTATCCTTTAAAAAAATATATATATATATCTATATGTCAGTGTGTCTTTTTAGTTTTTGAGTTTGTAAGAAAAGGTATATTTGATTTTTATTTTAAAAATGTACTTTTTTTTTTTTTTTTTTTTTTTTTTTTTGGGTTTTTCACAATGAATAGATTTAAAAGGTCTCAGGCATGTGGAGCTGTTCTTGGTTGTGCGGAGTTGAGAGTTTAGGATTTGTTTATGTTTTTTTCTTTTTTTTTGTTGTGTTTTTGCATAGATATGTTTGAAGGGGTTGCTGGTTTGTCTTTTAGGGTAGTTAGTCAAGTTGTTTTTTTGTGAATTTTGTGGTTTGTACATTACAGAGAGGATATGAATAAGTGGTTGTTCTTTTGTAATCATTTCACATTTTACGTAATATTATAAAGGAATAATCTTTACATTTTTTAGATTGAGAATGAGGTGAAAATAGTATCGGACACCTATTTTTTTATATTTAAATTACAGTAGAAATGAGAAATTTGAAGCAAAAACCTCTTACTATTGATCGTTAATACATGTTGAATGTTAGATGAGCTATACTCGTCTGCCAATGAGACTTATCTTTCTGAAGCTTAGCTTAAAGGCAAGTCACAAAAATGACAAGACTTTTATGAATGAGTTGGAAGACTTATCTTCGATATTTTAAACATTTATAATAATTTCCTAAACAAAAATAAGTTCTTAAAAATTTACATTTTAAGTTTTCAAAACTTGGTTTGAATTTTGTACATATTTTGAAAACACTTCAAAAATCAATAGCACTAGTTAATTATTCATCACCCTTAAAATTAAGGGCAAATTGTAAAAACTGTCCCTAAAGTATGGCGATTGTTACAACTATACCCTTAAACTTTAAATCGTAAAAATTGAGCATATATTAAAATTAGACCTTTAAATTTATATAGTTATAGAAATTGTAACAATTCTATAAGTTTGAGGGTTATATTTTTATCATTTGCAAATTGAAGTAAATAAAAATGAGCCGCACTTTTAAGGATAATAATTAAGTGTATAATAACATTTTTAAGTATTACAAATATAACAAAATCTATGAGTGATAGATTTTAGGTTTAAATACTATTTTGGTCTCTATCATTTTTATTTTGGTTCATTTTGGTTACTGTACTTTGAAAATGTTCATTTTAATCCCCATACTAACAAAAGATACTTTTAATCTTGATTAAAAAAAAAAGTGATTATTTTGGTCATTTCATTTTCATTTTTAAGGGATCAAATATTCACATTTTGAAAGTATAGTAACTAAAATGAAACAAAGCAAAAATTACAGGAACCAAAGTAGTATTTAAATCTAAATTTTTATCACTGATAGTGATAGACTCCTATTAATGCTAAACTCTATTGTTAATAGACTCGTACGAATAATATAGTTTGTTTAAATTGGAACTGAGCAATTTTTTTTTAAAAAAAGGTATTGGGATAACCAACTCAGGCTGGTGGGTGGATATTTGGTCAACGATAGTTTTATTATATTTATAAAATTATAAATTTAGTTAAAAAATTATTTTAAATGGCAAAACTGCCAATAGACAGATAGTAAAATTTTGATATGATTGTAAATATTTTTTATTTTTTTTGCTATATTTAAAAAAAAAAATCAAATTTAGTTAAATATAATTATATTTAGTAATTAATTAATGATGAAACAAACATGTGTCCATAATTCTATGGCACAACTGTCAGTCAGTAAAACAAACCTGCCCTAAAAGAAAGATGTATTTCATGGTATGTTTATAAAATTACCATCAAAATGTGGATTGCTGTAATATTTCCTTAACCTCCTCGTTCAGGCCGCCGATCATCGTCTTTCTGTGGACATCACAGTACTGCTTCTCCCTCAACAATCTCAATCATTTCATCTCCCATGGTTATTTTCAGGTGAATTCCAAATCACTTCGATTCTCTTTTTCTCCTTCATTTCCTTTCCAAATCGCAACCCAATATTGACCTAATTTACACCCCTCCCACCAAAACCATGCCTGTTTCTACTTATTTACCTTTAATCTTATGGAGTACTCATTTTCTGCTTTGAATTTGGAATGCCCATGACTTTCCCCCATCATCTCATATGTTTTTTTTTTTTTTAATTTTTTATTTCTAGTTTTATGACCTGAATGGATTGTGGGGTTTTAATTATATTATTTATTTATTTTTATTTTTATTTTTTATTATTATTGTTATTATTATTTTTTTATTTATTTATTATTTTTTTTTTTTTTGTGTTTGTCTATTGAAATTCTGCATGTCCTGGATGTTGCTGAATTTTCTGAAAAAGCATGAGATATGGTCAATGTTTTAAAAAGCTATTTACGCATTACGACGCCTTTGTGGAAATGCATTGAGGCCTAAAATTTGTACGCATGATTAGAGAAATAGTGGTTTCATTCTTCAAAAATATAAAGGTGTGAGTTGTGACAATGTAAAAATATTGAAGAGAAAAGTTTATTGTATAAATCAATTCTGTTAATGATAGTAGGTGTGGTGTTAAAATATATATATTTTTTTAGAATTATTCATTAAGTGAAACTTGCGAGTGTGGATTTTAAGGTAAGAAAGAATGAAAGCCATGTACAATGTTCTGGAAATGGATTATATTGTGCTATTCCATTTTCTTATTTGGCATCTAGTACATGAAAATGTTGACATGGTTTTTCTTATTTTTCTTGTCAATTTTGTTAAAACAGATTGAGACGTAGAATCCATTTCTGTTTTAGTGTAAATAGGAATAAAAGATTGTGAAGAGGATTTGGTAGAAATTCTGGTTACATTCTTTTCCCATTATATTGGTTGGTTTCTCATAACTCTATTCATTGAAAGAACTTATATTTTCGAAGACTTTTTGTAACTATTTCAGTATTTTGTATATAGCTAGAGTCCCTCTTCTTGTTAGCTCTTGTTTTTGTGTGCAAGAAAGTACTTAATAAATGGACAAAGGTTTCATCTATTAAAACAAGAATCTTTTCTCATATGCAAATTAATGGCTTGTTTCGATTGATTTTCTGAGTGCTTGGAAATATTTTTCCTTAACTTAAAACTACTTTTGGAACCACCTAGAAAATCAATCCAAACAAGCCCTAAGTTTTCCTATTTGAAAGCTTTATAACTAGAGAGATGACCAATCATTACAGAGCTCCTAGTAATTCACTTATTTTCATTCTAAACACTGAACAAAATTGTTATCAGTCACCATTCAGCAATGATGATTCCCCTGGTTCTTTATGATATCTTATATAATCTTAGTTCCTCCATATTTCATATGTTCTTTTTGAGACTAGAAGATGGTGCTGATCAGTACGTACGGAAGATAATCTGGATTTGAAGATCATGTCTAGCCTGATTGAAGGTCTTCCTCACGACGTTGCCCTTAGATGCCTTGCTTTTGTTCCATTTTACCTCCACCCCACGTTGGAGCTCGTTTGCCGGTCTTGGAGAGCTGTCATTAGTAGTGGCGAAATTTTTAGAGTTCGACAGGAGTATGGTACGGAGGAAGATTTTCTATTTGTATGCTGTCATGATGAAGAAAATAAATGGCAGTTTTATGACCCTGTTGAAGACTTCTGGGTCACCCTCCCTGAACTTCCAGGGGGAAGAAAGCATTATTTTGGAGTTGTCTCCACTTTTCAAAAGCTGTTTATTCTTGGTGGTCTCTTGATAAATGCTATTGATCCATCAATTGACGATGATTTTTCATGCACTGAGGTATGGTCCTTTAACCCTAAAACTCGAAAATGGTTGAAACAAGCACCAATGCACGAGTCACGTGCATTGTTTGCTTGCGGCGTTTTGGATGGAAAGATCATTGTTGCAGGTGGCATGAATAGAAAATTTGAATCAACTTCCAAGGCAGAAATGTATGACCCTGTGAAGGATGTTTGGATTGAATTACCTGATCTGCCTCAAACCTATGATTCAGGGATCTGTATGGGAGTAGTAGTTGGAAGAAAAATGCATTTTATATACAAGGGACTGCCCATTGTTCAAACATTTGACACTCTGGAGTGGAGGTGGATAGTTGAGGATTACAGTTGGTTTTCCCACATCTGGTTGATGGCTGCTGATGGCGACGTAATCTACATTATGAGCCAAGGATATATCTTCATGCAGGTTGGACAAAACAGCAAAGTTGTTATTTCAGCAGATCAGTTTAATCTCAATGATGGGATGGGGATGATTTGTTTTAGAGGCGAACTGTATGTGATTGGAGGAACACTTTACACCGACCGGGATTATGAATATCTGTCTGACGTGCACATTCTTACATTGCGCAGCAACGTGAGGACAACCTGGATTAATGCTGCTCCAATGAGTCGAGGATATGGAACTGTTCTTGGTTGTGCAGGGTTGAGGTTATAAGATTTGTATGTTATTTTTCTTCTGTTCTAGTGATTTTATGACTGAGTTGGATTCTGTGTGTTCTTGTCACTGGAAGTATTATGAAAAGTTGCATACATGGAGAATGACTCGAGGGGGAGGGTTGTTTGGGAGGATTTCTTTTCAAAGTATTGCACTAGTAGAATTTTATTGGTCTCTTTAGGTGTGTTTGTTTAAACTTTTATAGGGTTTGATAAAAAAAAAATAAAAAAAGGTCATTTTGAAAAAAAGTTGGTGTTTGTCAATCATTCAAGATAGCTTTTGAGAGTGAGTTTATAAAATGAGTTGGTTTAAGAAGTACAATTGAAATCAAGTTTTAGGAAAATTATTTTTGAGTAGTGAATGGTTAATCCCTCTTTTATTTGTATAATTCATACAATTACCAAAAATGCTCTTTCTTGTCTTCTACCTCCATTGCACCGTGTTAGCATTCACTATCATCGCCCTCCGCTTGTCACCTCTAGCAACTGCCACTAATAGCCAACTTTGGAGGCCATCAACCAACTCCAACCACCATCCCTGACCACCACCACCAACAACCACCTTTGGCAACAACCACCACCAAATTGGGCATTGACCACCCCAACAACCAATTTCGATGATCATTATTTTAAATTATTAGTTTATAGTGTTTTATAGTCGTCTTTTATTGTAATTTGATGTTAATAGAAACACATTGCATATCAAATAAACTTGTATAAATTTATATAGAAACACTTTTGAGAAGGTGTCACCAAACACATGAGTATTTATTTTAAGAGTTTTTATTAAAAGTGCTCAAGAATGACAAATGACTTTTAGAAAGTACTTTTTAGTCAATCCTTAGAATTACAAATTAGAAATACTATTAGGCTTTGGAGGGTTTTTCAAAGTGAGTATCTTGATTAAAGGGTTAAAGGGTTAACAATATAAATGGGTAGGTTTAATTGCCAAATTTTCTAAATTGTCAAGTGAAGTATGACCAAATGATATATTCTAATATTAACTAGGATTTATGTGTAAAGGAAAACTAGATATACTAAATTTGGATAGTGGTTTTGAAAAATGGCAAAATGACTTTTTAATTAGATTGATGAAGAAAAAAAAGATAGAAAATCTAATCCAAAGACAATCTGTTAAGATAATTTGAATATGATTTTAAGATGGGTTTATAAATATGGTGAGAAAATTGACCTTCAATGGTCATTTTGACAACGTTTTTGTTTCATATCTTCTTAGAATTTCTCTGGGTGAAGCTTGTTTGAGAGGTTGAAACAAGTTGGAAAAATCCCCGTTCATTAAATTTTATGTTCTTGTTCTTCCAATTATTTTGAATGTTTATAAATGGAGCATAGTTCTTTTTTTTTTTTTTTATTCTTTTTTTGGGTGGGAAAGTATTGCACTATTATAAATTCATTAGTCTACTTTTTTGAGTTAGGAATATTGATGTGATTTGAGAGTGATTTTAAAAGGATTAATTTTGATCAAGAGTATGTTAAATAGAAGCACTTTGATAGAAGGGTTTTAATGCGTAAATGACTCAATTTATTTTGGAAAAAATTATTGAAAAGTTATACGAGATATAGATAAATGTATAATAAATTAAATTATATCTCACACTCTTATTGTTCAAGTTAGAATGAAATAAGTAATTGGTCATAAAATAACAAATAATAAAGATAGGAAAAAAAGAGAATGACATCGAAAAATATATTGATTCACTCTAAATGTTCTCTAACTTGTTCTACTATGATGGAGATTACTAAATGTCTCAAACTCGTGCTATATATATATAATAATTAAGTCCAAAATAGTAGCAACTATAAAATAGGAGAAATTTATCAGCGACAAAGTCAATTAGTCTTAGAAATGTTATCCATTTTAATGATTCACAGGTGTATATTTGTGTATATATATGATCTTAAAAATAAATAAATAAATAAATAAAAGGGAAAAACGGAACCCATCTCCCATTTTTATGATCTTATAAAAACTACCCACTAGTGTGAATAAGCCATATGTTAACCAACCACTAGTATGAGTGAGTTATGAATTATGACATTACCATTTTACCCTTTATTTTTAAATAAAAGAAATACTCCAAGGTTATTTTTGGAAGAAAAGTGTATTTTCACGATCAAATTACAAATATAATTTATCAACTTTGAGGGCGGTGTTTATCTATTCCACAAATTTCCAAAATTATAAATTTAATCCTTAAATTTTGTTGTTTTGAAAAATCATAGATACACTCTACAATATCAATAGATATAAAATTCAAATTCATATTTGATAGATGGGTTTTTTCTTTTTTTAATAAAAAAATGATAAAACAAACTTAAAGATAATGGTAATCGAAATGAAGCGTAAAATTGCCCATAAAGGGTGATTGGCAAGCCACACATTCAAATGTTAAAAACTACGAGCATGGGATGCTAGAGCACGAGTAATAGAGTTGTGCATGCAGTGAGTTCACAAAAAACTAAGGATAAAGCCATTTAGATAGATATGTCAAATAACATCAACAAAAATTTGAACCTCGTTCACGTATCTAACATTCCCATCCATAAGGTTCCAAAGAATCTTGGAATCGTTTTGACCCAAAGTGGGGGAATGCTAGCTTCAAGAGCTTTGGAAAGACGATCAAATATGACAATGACCTCAAAAAATACCACATAGCCTCTCATAAATAAATGACTCTCCATAGCTTTCATAACATCACCATTCTTGTCACGAACAATGGCGCCAATTCCCACATCACCATCCAGACATGCCACATCAGAGTTCACCTTAAAGAACCAGGCAGAGGAGCCTCCCACCATGAATTCTCATCACTAATTAAAGGCAATCAAGCCACCTAACTGATGTGTGGACCAACCTGATAGGATCTAACAGAGGATGGAGGCAACCATCAAAACACCAACATGTTACGTTTACGTCAAATGACAAAATCAATGATGGAGAAGTTTCTGACATCTTGAGGAGTCAAAATCTCAAAGGCCCTACCAAATAGATAAATAAAATTAAAAGTCCAAAAACTTATTGGACATAAAATCTAGTAATATGTAGACCTATGACATACATTTTGAAAGTTCAAAAACTAAATAGACAATAAACTTGAAGTTTTGAGATAAAACTTGTCTATACCTTTTAAAAAATAACACAAAAATGTGGATTCTAACCTACAAAATACCAATAATATTTAACCTTTTACTATACAAATATTAAAAAAAAAAAAATTTAAGCCTCTATATTTTGAGACTTGTTAAATTTTAGTTAATGTACCGTCAATGTCAAATATCTAATTCTAATCTATATACTTTCTATAAATCTGGAATTTAGCTCATATTGCTACTTATTGATGATTTTTTTTAAAAATGTTTTTGGGTGGATTAATGAATTTATGAGGTACCACTTCTCCTTCCATAATCTTGATCATTTCGTCTTCCATGGATTTTGTTTTCATGTGAATTTCAAATCGTTAAGTATAATCGATGCACAAATAATCAATTGCTAAATAAGTTCGGCGAAAGTCACAATTTTTTTTTTTTTTGAAATCATATTAATCATGTATCATCCCTATATTTTAAGCTTCATTTTTCTAAAAAATTTAACATAGAATGGAAATCTCTAATTTCGAAGTTGATACAAGTTGAACTAACTCGTTTTAGTAATCAGAAAGTTAAAATAGCAAATCCATGGTTTTGATAAAATTTGATGTGTAATGCGAGGGTATTTTAGTGATTTTGATGTTTGAAATACAGCAATTCCCCCCACTTTTCTCACGAAAAACCCTAATTTTCCTTCAGTTCACCGGAAGAATGGAAGAGACGCCGGTAGAAGAAGGCGATACCAACAAAGATGTTGAGGTTGCTCCGGCCTTAATTGCAGTTCACCCAACCGAGAAATCTGTTGCCGTCGCCGTTGGCTCCGACCTGCGTGTATTCGATCTCGTGTGAGTTTTTTTCGGCTCCATTAATTTTATCTTCTGTAAACTTGGATTGATGGTACAATACCGTTATATTCACTCTCTTTGTACTTGTTTGGTTTAAAATTAAAATCGAACTCTACTTGCCTTTGTAGCCTTGTTGAATTCCTTTCTTGAATGTTGATGGGTTGTTTTGAGTTAACTGCAGAGGTAATTGTCCGGTTTCTTTGGTTGATGAATCTGAGGCACCGTATCATAAAGACTCCATTAGAACGATTTGTTATGGTTCGAAAGGGAAGCTTTTTATATCTGCTGGTGATGATAAGACTGTTAAGATTTGGTCTACTGAGTCTTGGCGCTGTATTTATAATGTGTAAGTTTTTTCTCCCTTCTCTGCTGTCTCTTTTTTCTGGGCGATCTATTGCGGGGATGTTCATTCGCTGTGGATATGGGAGCTGATTGATGTGTTCATTGGCTGCGACTTATATATTGAGCAACCTTTTTTTTCCTTCCTTTTTTGTTATTATAATGCGTATAGGAGTTTCTGGATTATCTGGAAAAATTGTAACACCAGCTGCATGCTTTTTCGATTGGTCTTCCTTGTGTAATACTGAAAATTTCATAATTCTGATGACAGGGTTTCTGAAAAACGAGTGAGTGCAGCTGCCATTAGCCCTAATGGTCTGCACGTTTGTTTTGCTGACAAGTTTGGGGTTATCTGGGTTGTGGATCTTGACGGAGGGGTTGATGGAACTCAGCCTCTGGCCAACAAGAAGGCGGTGTCCTTGCTTTCACACTATTGCAGTATAATCACGAGCTTGGTAAGCAGTCCTCTCTTAACCATCTTTTTCTTCTTCTTTTTTTCCCTATATTTAGTCATGTTTTTGCTATGGTGCATCTGTGGCTTTTCTTACTTCTGTTCTGCGACCCATTTCGTTGACTTGTGCATTATGCTTGTTTTACTAATGTTAAATACTTTGACTTTTTGAAATCTAAACATCATAGGTGAGGGTCTTCAAACCTATTTATGTGGAGAAATGAAGTTTTAATTTATAATGTTTTTTTTTCTCACCATTTCTCTCATTTCTATGAAATATATATTCCCTTTTAGGAGAGACTCATTTATACTTTATTTGAGAGTTGAATTGTTAGGGGTGCAATAAAGTTGGGCAGGTCAATATTGGTCATTGCACCATATGATTTGAGCTTCATCCAATGAATGGGATGCTACAAAAAAAAAAAAAAAAAAAGTAGCTTGGATGAAAAAGAAAATTCAATATGTAGAGAGTGGAAATGTAAATGACTATTTCAAGGGAGACTTGATGGTTCTTTTTTGGAGGACAAGTGGAAGGATGGTGATGGGCGTGGCCAATTTCCCTTATTTGTAAGTAGTGAGGAAGAGCATGAGTTTATGAGAACATTTTCCTTGTCATGTCTTTTTGGATTGTATTCAAAATCAAATTTATATGGGCTTATGCATGTGGTGGAATATTTCCGTACACCAATTACTAATATGAAGAGATCGAAGGACATGTCTATCCAAATACAATTGTATATCTATCATGAGAAAAGAACCAATGGAAAAATAATTGGGACGTCTTTCTATGGCTTGCTATGGCATATGAGGGGATTGATTCTTTTACAACATCTATAGGAGCATCCTTGTAGATTCATTGCTAGTGGTGCATTTCTGCAAAGTGGCTTCAAAGGACCATCACCTTTCTTGATGCATGTATAAAGCTTCATGTCTAACAATGGGGTGACAGTTATTTCGAAGTTACTTTGAAATTTTACATTTGAACATCGAGGGAGTGATTTCTATGTGGAGAACCGGGGTTTTGGATGCTCTTCAATACATATGGTTGATCATTACCTGAGGATTTATACAATAGATTTGTTAATGGGTGTACCGAACGTTTGCATATGCATTTAGTTTGTTTGTCGGGCTTGTCTATCTATTTTTGTACTTACATTCCTCTTCATGAAGTTTTCTTTTTCTATTCAAAAGGTAAAAAAACAAAAGTCGGATGAGGTTGATTCATATGATGCATGATGCTTTGAGATACTTACAATGGTGGGAAGTGTTTCTGTTGTTTTGCTGTTTGTATGGTTTTTATGCAGTTACTTACACATAATTAATATCTTTATTGTTGCAGGAATTCTCACTGGATGGGCAGTTCTTAGTTAGTGCAGATCGTGATTTTAAAATTCGGGTAATCATATTCTCCTCTCATTAATTATGAGAGTAACTCACTGAAATTCATGTTTTTTAAAATGGGGTTGCTTTTGTTGAAGGTTACAACATTTCCCACAAAACCTGTGAATGAAGCTCATGAGATCCAAAGTTTTTGTCTAGGCCATACGGAGTGAGTTTCCATGATCTAAATTTAATATTATTATTACAAGATAAAGGTGGATGGTTACTAGTGGTGACATTTTTAAGCGACATTTCCTTTGATTTTGATTCATATGTTTATTCCATGTGCCTTTTCAAGTTTCGTATCCTGCATAGCCTTCATTTCCAACCTGGAGTGCTCACATGGATTTCTTATCTCTGGAAGCGGTGATTCAACTGTAAGATAGTCTCATATGAACTCCTAATTTGCTTTTGGTGCAATATGTGAAATACAACCATATTTTGTGGCCTTTTCAGGTACGCTTATGGGATATTCTCTCTGGATCACTCCTTGGCACTTGCGATATTGGAGATAAGGTGCTTCCTTTGTCCTAAGCTTATTTTGGACCTCTAACTCTCACTTCAATAGTTTTTTAAAAAATGGGATTGATGAATTCTACATTGAATAACACTAGGTTTTTCTCAGAGTTATTACCTTGATTAATGAACACTAAAACTAGGACAAGATACTTGTAAAATATCTTTGGATTGTTCCGGTTTCTCTCTTCTGTAACTAGAACTAAAGTGTGCATCCTTCTCTTTTGTGCTTTTGTTATATGGTTTTTGACCTCCTTGTTCACAACTTGATTTCTCTCACCAACTTAATGAAGGTAGAACTCTTAGAGTCTAAAGAAAGAGAGGGCTGCCATTCAGCTGTCACAAGTCTCTGCACGATAGCCGATGGTGCCCTAGTTGCAGTGGCAGTTCAAAGGCAATTTCCCACCTCTATGCTCTTTTTTCTTCTTTGGTGGAGTCTACCATTGAATTTCTGTCCTGATTTACCTTATCATTTTTCTTTGTAGCTTGCATGGAATAATTCTGCTGAACTGTGACCTGTCAAACCATACTCTATCTGTAGTCAAGGTAATGACTCATGGCGCAACTGGAGCAATCTTAATACTTATTGTGACTCGACTGGGGGTTCTCCAGATTAATATCTTACGAACTTTTGGATGATATATAATGATAAGATTTTTTGCTCTTTCAAGTAATATTTGTATTGGGGGTGTTTTGGCCGAAGTAGTTGGAGTTGGGAGGAGTAGAACTTCACTACTTGTTTGGTCAGAGGAGTTTGTGGGCCTCATGACTAAAAAACATCAATTCTATGATTTAGATCAATTCTATGATCTACTCCTTATACTGTCGACCTACGACTTCACAACTTCTCAGATTTCATGAATTTCACTCCCTATCCCAAAACACCCTTTGATGTTTGTGAGCTTCTGAGTCTAGTTGCGGGCACATTGTCTAATTTACTTAATCTCCTTGTTTCCAAATGAGATTAATTTGTTATAATTTTGATATTTCAGGTGGTTTCTATAAGTGAGGAGACGTTCATCCCGACTAGCTTATCAACTAGTTGCTCGACTGGGTACCTATGGATGGTAACCGGTGTCTCCAGTTTACACAATTTGGGGCACTCCTCTCTGGCCCGTGTCAAGGTCATCAGTGGTTTCAACAAGGACGATCCCAATTCCACTGCGAACAAGGTATCCATAGTGGAAGATGATGCAATACCTGGGGGAATGAAACTACTTGAAAAATTGCAGGGAGGTTTAACATTCGACGAAAAAATGTTCTTGGCAGCTGCTGAAGCTGTTAAAACTGCAATGAGCAATCTGTTGACTAAGAAACAGTACTCCACAGAGAAACGGGACTTCAGAAAGAGAACGAGAAATGATAGGAAGCTTAAACAATGATATGAGTATTCATTAGTTCACACATCAACAACAGTACCCTGTTTCATGTAAAATTAGTTCTTTATTCAACTTTTTTGTCTTAACAGAAGCTTTTAGTTCTTAGATTATATTGTGATAATATTTTAATTTATTCTGCAAGAGAAACTTGACGTGCTTTAGCCGCAGTTTTCTTGGTCAAAGCCATATCAGTAAAATAGGAAATTAGGAATGTAAGTTGGTCCCCTCAATTATTTTGAAGAAGAATGCGTAATGACCAACATAGCCCTCATTTTTTTCTTTTGAGGGAGGAAGTATGAGTTAAAAATGGTTTATTATATATGGCTTCAGGAAGTGCAGTTGAATCTCAGCTGCCAAAGGGGACACCAATCTGAAGGGGGCAGGTATGCAATAATTAGCTTAAATTTTTTTAATGATTTAGAGCAATTAAGTATGGAGTATAGTTGGATTTGAAATCCATCTACATCAAATGTCAATAATTGAGGAAATATTAAAACAGAAGAGTGGGTGAAATTGAAAAATGAAAAGGACAAGCTAGCAATCTTCATCTTGTATTTGTTGATTTATCATTTCTAGTAATTAATAAAACCTATGTCTACTTCTTCACGTAACACTTATCTATCCTCCACATTTTACGTGGCCTTCATAGATTCTGCCCACATTATTATTTCAAGTTAATAATAAGAAAGCCTAATTCAAACATAATTTAGTGGATATAATACTAATTATTATTTTAAAAATTGATAATTTGATTTTTTACCAAATTTAACACGATTGACAGAATATTGGAATCAAAAGTAAAAGTAAAGAACTTAGAAGAGATGAGTGCGAACTACAAGTCAAGATTACATGGATTAGAGAAGCACAACACACCCTTAATGCTTAGAAGTTGATGAACTACTTCAAGTATAAGGATTTATTAGATACAACCTTTAAACTTTATGGACTAAATACATAATTTAAAATAAAAGAAATGAATTACTATTTCTTTCCATGATTAACAAAAGAAGTAAGGGTTGAATGGTTA
This sequence comes from Citrullus mucosospermus, assembly GCA_030954485.1. NCBI lineage: Eukaryota > Viridiplantae > Streptophyta > Magnoliopsida > Cucurbitales > Cucurbitaceae > Citrullus > Citrullus mucosospermus. The sequence continues at coordinate 6,007,294 of CM062063.1, read as the reverse complement.
ATTTGTTTTGCAAACTTTAGGAATTAAATCATAGGTTTTGAAAATTCAAGAATTAAATAGGTATATAAGTAAATACTTAGATAATATAATTAAGGTTGTTTCCAATATAACAAAATGAGTTAACTTATTCATAAATATAACAAAATATTACTGTTTATTAATAAAAGACACCGATAGATAGTAGTTTATTAGTATCTATTAATATATTACTTATAAATAATAAAAATTTTGTCATTTTTATAACAATTATTCATAATTATATGTATGCCACACATTTTTTACTTCATAAGGTAGGGACAATATAATGATTTTTTTGGTCAACCATTTGTTGGATTATCATTTTCAATATTTATTCATGGCGTTGATTTTATTTCACTTTTTTTAAAAAATAATTTTCTTAATGTTTTACTGTGAGAAAGGGAAACATTGATCTATCTGGCATTTGATAATGAGGTTGACCATTTGATCATTTGAGTGTACTCTACCTAATCTTGAAATTTTGTTGTTTTTTATAATGAAAAATGTTTTATCTAGATCGTCCAAATAAGATTATTGATATCAAGCTTAATGCTACATTTTCTTTTCCAATATTTTGATTTGTTTGTTATGCAATTTAGATCATTTATTTATTTTTATTAGAACGAATTGATGCGATGAATATATTCATCAGTAAATGAACGTTGAAAATTTGGAAAACATTTGGTTTTAGATTTGAATATATAAATTAGGATAAATATACTATTTCATATTATAACTTATTTTATCTTCATTAAATTTAAAACACATAAAAAATAATTTACTATACATTTAAATTACATAATATTGAACAATAATTATACAAAACATATAACATAAATTTGTCGATAATTTAAATAAAAAAAACAATCTGTAAATTTAATTAAATATTTAGGTAGTGGGTATTGTAGCCAAATCAAGTATAGCTCAACTAACATGTAATATGTGTTAGTGATTAAGAGATACATGCTTTGTATCGCCAATCTTCTATTGTACTTAAAAAAAACGATTTGGTATTGTATATGAAAATATTACCTATAATGTCGAATTGAATTATATAGGGCCCATTTAGTAACCATTTTGTTTTCGGTTTTTGGTTTTTGAAAATTAAGCCTATTTATTCTTCATTTCTTATAATGATTTGCATCGTTCTTAAAGTACAAAATGGTTGAATTCATAACCAAATTCCAAAAACAAAAACAAGTTTTTAAAAGCCTACTTTTTTAAGTTTTCAAAATTTGGCTTGATTTTCTAAACCATTGGTCAAAAGTAATTTAGAGGTGGAAACAATGTCTATAGACTTAATTTTTAAAAACAAAAATAAAAAACCAAATGATTACCAAACGGAGCCATAGTAATTAATTACCAGTCTCGGGAAGAAAATGATTAGCCCGAGCTGATACCACCAACTTTGCTATAGATTTTATCAACTAAAGTCAATTTTGAAAGCCTTGAAGTTGGTACAATAATTGTTTGGATTCATCTTATGAACAAAGAAGATGAGAAATGGTTTTGATGTATTGAAACAAACAAAATTAATTGAAGACATATCACATGTGTCTCAAGTATTTCAAATTAGGACAAGTTCATTTAAAAGTAGCACAGATGAATAACTTGTTTGATTCAAAAACCTTAACTAGAAGGAAAAATCTACAACATTGCAAATTAATTTAGTACTCCATACGTGACTATGGATAATAAGAACAACAAAAAAGTGCCAAAGATGGAGGAACAATGCACATGCATGGTACCATTTCTTGTTTCCATCCAAAATAATTAATTCCCCATATCTGAAAGTATGAACAATTCATTATGGACTAACACATAAAAATTTGGAAAGAATAATATTAAAGTTATGAAAGCTAATTATACCCTAATGGTAAGACCAAACAAATCAATAACAAAAATGTTAATAAGTAAAATAGGATTTGAAAAAGCTTATAATTTGGGTTGGACGCGTTGTAGAACGCTGTCTTTGAAGAAGACATGCCTCCATTTGCAGTGAGTAATTCGACACTCCACTTTCAGGATACAATTGATCTCTATAAGACATTTTTTTTTTTATACGAATTAAGTTAACTTGTACACTCACGAAAACCTTTTTGGAATCCGTGTTTTGAAAGTAAAAACTTTCATGTGAAATTAACGTCTTTTGGTAAAGCTGTATTGACCATCTAACAAAAGAAGACAATTAGAAGAATAAAAAACTTGACCTCTTTCAACCTACCTTAAAATTTTCTTGAAGAGGGAGAAATAGGAGATCAACTATTTGTAACCCATTTACTTGATAGTAAATTAATATAATTATATAATTAAAATTAAAATTTTTCTTAAAATCATAATAAAGTAACATTTTAAATTTAATTTAGCAATGTAGTTAATTATAATTCTTTTAAATTTTTTAAAATTAATTTATAAATATTAACATTAAAAACAAAAAGTAAGTGAAAATTAAAAGTGAAGTTAAAAATATAAATATTGAAATATAGTGATAAAATAAATATTTGATAAACGTAATTTTTATTTTTAGAAAAAATAAGGTAAAAAAAGGCATTATCGACACCTATAAGTGCGTGCCTTTAATTAATTTCTACGTTTTGGACGATCCGTGTCAGAACTTCGAATTGGATATTCCGACATTTTTCATTTCATTTTATTTATTTATTTATTTCGTTCAGATTTTTGCGACTTCTCATGATTTTTTTTTACTTTCAAAATATAAAATACATTGATTCACAAATTTATTTTGTCAGGTTAGTTCATTTTTTTTATTATATCAAAATTTACCCACCACTCACCACATAATAAAAAACATTATAAATCTATCCGACTGTTCTTTTATTTATTAAAATTTAAAGACATTTTAAACACAAATTCGAAACATAAAAAAGTAAATATATAATTTAACATTTAAAAGAATACCCACGACTATAATTTAACTCTTTGTTTCAAACCTATACTTATTCTTCTCAAAAAAAAAAAAAAAAAAAAAAAAAATTGTAATAATACTCTTCACCTTTCACAAGTATTTTAAAACTATTATTCAATAGATTTTTTTCTTTTTTTCAAAGAACTTACTATATTGGGACAATGATTTAGAATGATGTAAAAATTTAAATTTTAATTGCATGTCATTGTCATGTTATTTTAACTTCGCCAAATTAATTAAACAAAAACTAAAAGATGATATTGTTATTTTTCAAAGCAAATGACAAAAACCATCCTTGAAATATGATGGTAGTTACAAGTAAGCCCTTAAACTTTCAATTTTAAAAATTAAACCCTCAGAATTATATAAATGTTGAAATTGATTCAAATTGGATCTTCAAACTTATACGATTATATAAGTTGTAACATTTGTATATGAAAGTTCAATTTTTATAATTTGTGGATCCAATTTCTACAATTATTACAAGCTTGAAAGTCCAATTTTAACCCTTGAAGTTTAAGGTCCAATTTTTACAATTAAAAGTTTGAGATTATAATTACTACTACCACTATACTTTAAAATTAGTTTTTGCAATTTACCCTATTTGTTAAAATGTTATTTTCAGATATAGTACAAAATGTCACTTTATATTAATTACACTGTGTTATATTTAATTTTTTTCTTTTTCTTTTTTTTTTTATTTACAATTACTCGTTTTTAAAATATAGAGATATTTTTTAAGCCAATAAAAAAAATTCAAGGGTTTTTTTTTTCTTTTTTTTTTTTCTTTAAAATTTTAATTTAAGAAGTATTTATAGAGGTCCCCACGCAAAGACGATCTAATCTAAAAGTGAGAGAGTAAGGACAAGACTTCACGTGATATAAGCATGAGAATAAACTGTCACACTACACGACAAAGCCCCCACATCCAGACAAAAAATAAAATATTAAATAAATAAAATAATTGATAATAAAAGAGATAATAATATTTTTGTTTTTATATTAAATTTGAGAAAACATCCAAATTGAGGTAGTTTCATTACATCCCCCACCTCTTTTCAATTATTCCACCATACTTTAATTCATCATTTATGATTTTTGTTTTTTAAAATAACAATCATATAATCAATCTGTTAAAAAATATTAAATATACAAATTTTAACTCCATTTTCTTTTAGATTATAATACTATATTGTCATAACTTATTCCAAGTATTTCTAACTTCAATTAGCTTAATTTTATATTTTCAATACATTCATACATATATTTCGAGGTATATAATAGATCTATATGGTAAACAACTAGTGGAACTTACACTAAGATTAAATTAAATTAGAGACATACCATTTTTTAAAGTGAGTTTAGCTTAGTAACAATGAACACGTACTCATTCTTTTAAAGTTGGAGGTTAGATATTTCATCCTATGGTTGTTCACTAATAGAAAAGTTTTTTTTTTTTTTTTTTTTTTTTTTTTTTTTTTTTTTTAATAAAAATTTTTCACATTTACTTCATTCTTACTAAATATCTTCTTATAATTTTGAAAAAATTATTTAATTTTTTTTAATTTTGTTCCCTCTAGATTTTGAGTCTTGTTTTCATTTGATCTACAAGTTTCTTAAACGATGTTTCACTTTTATTCATGAGTTTCAAGTTTAATTTCTATAAGATCTCTAAGTCTTGAAATGTTAAATTTTTATTTAGTATGATTTTCAATTAATCTCTAGATTTCAATATCTTATACGAGCTTTCACTAATACTCACTTTTGATATTTAGTTTTAATGAATGTCTATTATATTACCTTATAAAAATTAAATTAGTTTCAACTATTGTAAGTCAAAAGAATCTAATTATCAATCCATTGTTTTTAGTGCAATACAGAAATGAAGATTCAAACGGCATACTTTTCCATCACCAATTCATTTGTATGATAGTTAAATTATGCTCGTTTTGACAAACTATGGACTGATTGTGAGTTAATGTCATAAATCCTAAAATAGGTAAGTTTTAAAAGTTGGAGAATAAAATGAAATTTAAACCTCAACGGCAAAAAGATAAGATTGTTTGGTGAGTTTTGTTTTGGGGGTAATTAAGATGTTATATAAATAGATTAATAACCAGGTCAGAAAGTAAATAAAAAGAAGTTAAAGAGAGAGAAAGGCATGAAGAAAGATGGTGAAGTGATAAGGTTTGTTGTTAATTTGAATTAGTCATAATAATTCCACTAATTATATCAAATTAATGACAACTTTTGGAGTGAAAAAAGGAGCCATTTTTGGAGGTTTTGTGGGACTGTCTTCTTCTTTAATTCACTCTAAATCCACTGATTTTTTTTGGTGTCCATCATTCCCCCTTTTTCCCACTCTTTTTCCTTTCTTCTAACCCTTTTTTTTTTCCTTTTAAAAAATTCCCATTTTCCCTTCCCAAAATCTTCATTTTTCATTATTCATCTTCTTCTTCAACCTTCATAGCAAAACAAATTCTCCAAAGAAAAAAAAAAAAAAAAAAGAAGGAAGAAAAACCCTGTTTATTTCCTCAGTATCCATGTCCGTCATCACATGGCTTCCACACCCTTGGATTGATTTTGATCAACGGTGGTAAAGTGTTTGTCTTGTTCTTTTCTTCCACCGCTTTAGCAGAGGCAGCCATGGAAGCCACTGAAGTTTAATTTATCATCCAATTTTTTTTTTTTTTCTCAAATCCAATACCCAAAAAGCTTTTTCCTTTTTTCCTTTGGAAAAAAAAAAAATTAAATTCCCATTTCCCAATTCCAAACCCAGAAGCTTCTTTTTGCTATTTATTTTTCAGGTATTTTTCTCATTCATCATCTAATTTTTTTTCCTTTTTTTTCCCCCTACAAAGTAAAAAATTAAATTAATTTCTGGGTTTGGTTTTGGTTTAAATTTATTAAATTCTTACATGAGATCTGATTATTTTATTTTATTTATTTTTTCAGGTGGAAGATTTTTGAATAGGGAAAAAACATGCTGAGGAATAGATCTAGAGCTGTAACTGGAAAACAAGCATTAATGGCAGATCAAACCTCTCAATCTTCTTCTTCTTCATCTGCATCTTCTTACACAAAATCACATCAAAATTCCTTCTTTGGATCTGCAAGATTCAAAGCTTTTTCATCAACAACTGATCACTCTGTTATTAGCCCCACCTCTGTTCTTGATTCCAAACCATTTTTCTCTTTACAAAATCCCTTCAAACCAAATCCCAATAATACTCCCAAAAAGAAAATTGCAATTTTCCCAGAAAACAATCACAAAATTTCAGGCCCAAAAAAGCCCATTGGGCTTGCTTTAATTGAGGACAAAAATGATTCCAAGCCCACTAAGAGTGTCATTTTTAGTGCTAAACTTCGTGTTCAAATCCCTGCGCTGGAATCCACCGTGGACGGCGGTGGCGGCGGCGGCGGCGGAGGAGAAATGGGTAATGGGTTGTTGATGACGGTGAAGGAGATGGAGGTTTGTGAAGAGTATACTTGTATTAAAAGACATGGGCCTAATGCTAAGATTACTCATATTTTTGATAATTTTGTGGTTAAAAGCTTTGTTGATTATGGTTCTTCCCACAATTTTTCTACGGCGGATGTGAGGAAGAAGAAGAAGAATAACACCAACAACGATTTTCTTAGCTTTTGTTATACTTGCAAGAATGATCTTGAACTCACCAATGACATCTATATTTACAGGTATACCACTTGTTTCATTATCCGTTTCTTGTTTCTTATTATTATTTTTTTTCCCTTTGTTTAGTTGTTTGATGTCAAAATTTAATTTTGTTCCATAGATTTGTTTAATATCTATTAGATTTTTCTTTGTTTTGATGGTTAAAAAATTGAACTTATAAATACTATTTTTACTATTTTGTTTATAAATTTGTTCTCAAATTAGATATTAGTACTGAGGATTCCATATTGAAAAAATTAAGGAACTTCACACTCTTAATAAGATAGATGTGCTACTCTTGCCAACTGGTTTTGAGATAAAACTCATGCTATTTGATAACTAGCAATCATTTGTGAATTAAAATTACAACTTTTGAAGTTTAGTTTGAATTATGTGTTTGGTAATTGTTATGATTGTGTTCGCTGCTTAAATTGGAAATCACTCCTTTTTACATGAAAATTCATTTTAAATAAAATATTCAAGGTTTTTAGGTTATATTTGATTTTTAACCTTTATTATGGAATTTATAGGTAAGATTAGATAAAATAATAAAAAGGCGAAAAAAGAAAATCTTGACTTACAGATAATTTAGAGCTTTTTTTTTTCCGTCCCAAGATGATAGAACATGAAACAAGTAGAAAAGTTGCTAATATCCAAAAAAAATAAAAAAAAATAAAAAAAACAAAAAAAACAGATAAATAAATAAAAAATAAAAGAGTAATTGCTTAAAATATAACATAATGTTACTGTTTATGATTGTTTATTAATGATAGATAATAAAATTTTGCTATATTTGTATATATTTTGACTCATTTTTGCTAGATTTGAAAATAATCTTATTTAAAAAAAGAAAAAATTGACGAGATATATCATCATTCTCAAATACACTTATATGATAAAAATGTCGTAAAAAGGTGACATTTTATTTTTAGGTCACTACAAATAGTAGTATTTCTTGTAGTAGTGGGAGTATGGACAATACACTTTTTGTGAGGAATTAATATCATTAATTTGAAAGTTGATATTAATGATAATTATCCGCCATTGTTGTTTGCAGAGGTGAGAAAGCTTTTTGCAGCCATGAATGTCGCAACCAAGAAATGCTTTTGGATGAAGAAGAGGAAGAATATTCATCATGATCATCATTTTCAGCTCATTGTTTCTTGCTTTCTTCTTCCATTATATTTTCACAAATTAAATTCATGGGAAATTTTACTATTTTTTTTGGGTTTTTTTTTTTTCCTCTCATGCAGATAGAGATAAGAGAGAGAGGTGTTTGTAGAGAGAGATATTATGATGAAAAATATGTTCAATATGTTGACTAATATGATTGCTTTGCTTTGGCTTTTACCAAGAACTTGGCTTTTTTTTTTTTTTTTTTTTTTTTTTTTTTTTTTTTAATTAATTAATCTATTTTTAAAAAATATTTGATAATGTGGAATTGAAAGCAAGCCTAACTTTTGTCTATTTTCACTTTAATGATTATGCATATAAATAAATATATATACCTTTTGGGACCAAGTGTATTTTATTACATTGGGGGAATAAGATTCCTATTTCATTTCATATCTATTGGACTTATCCTTTCCTTTTCTCATTTTTCTCTTTTTTGTTTAATTGGTTAGCTTAATTAATTGCACCTTAACATAAATTATCTCGGGGTTAAATGACTAATTGGGTGGGCCCCCATTAGTTTCTATTCAATTAGTTTAGTTTAAAATTTTCAATTTAGTCTCCAAGTAAAAGTTAAATTTCATCAATATTCATTAATAAATTATTTTATTTCTTATCTACTCATACAAAAATTAGTATATTTCACAATCTTTATAAGATACATAAATTACTCCTTTCATTATCAATTATTTTTTGTTTTTAAGAGAACCTTTGTTTATATAATATGGTATATGATAAAAAAAATATATATATTAAAATTAGATCTAAAAATGGCCAACCTAAAGAAGAGGTTCCATCTTTCCTAGTTTCATAGGAAAACCAATTACTGCTTGGTCTGTACTACCTCTTTTATCTCAATTTTCACCAAAAGGAAGAGAAAAATAGAGATGTATATTTGAAACCCTACGCCTAAACTATATATGTCAAATTGAAAATTTGAAAACTATACTTTCTACTCCAATTTCTAATCGCTTTTATAAGTATAGTATTAAATTTTCATCCACATGTTGATATTTTTATGTTTTCATGGGCTTGACATCAACATGAGGGATAAATCGATATATCCATTGTATCGTAGAAAAATCTACGTAACATAAAAATAAGCAACAAAATGTCACCAATGTAAACATAACATAAATTAATGGTCTTTTAAAAATCATAAAATGTTTATTTACTAATTTAAATTTATTTTTTGAACTTTTATTTATTTTTTAATTTTTTCCCAAAATATCTATCGAAATTGATATTTCCATTCAAATTTCCGTAAAAATTAAGGTCTCGATATTTCGTCAACATTGATATTTTAAACCTTGTTTATAAAATCATATATTTAAAGGAAAATATCAATTTATACCCTCACCTTTAGAGATTGTATCAATTAAAACTTCAAACTAATAATTCTATATTGATTTAAATCTTAAAGTTACGTAAGTGTATCAGTTTACACTCTCCTTCATATTTTGTTAACAAAAATGCTATTTGAAACTTATATTTATTTGGGGTAATTGTTTCAAATGGTAGCAGTTCTAAAAATATTTTCAAAAATAGCAAAATGTCACTGTCTATCAATGATGTACAATAATAGACATCTATCAATATTTATCGTTAGACATTTTATATAGTTTCATCTCGATAAAAAAATTTGCCCTTGTAATTTTAGAAATTTCATTGATTTTGGTCATTTGATTAAATTTCTTAAAACGTCTATTAATTATTTCATGACCAGGTTTCAACCAAGTTTTACATGGTCATGTAATACATATTATCTCTGTCATGACTAAAAAATATGTTTCATGAAAGAATAGTGTTATGTGGTAATAGGGACATTATTGTGTATTAAGATTAAGCCAAATCAAAAGTACTATATAATGATAAAATTTGTGGAAGGTTGGTATTTCTTAATCTAAGATTTGGATTTTATGAACAAAACAAATAATTAAGGGGCTAAGTTCATCTTCATCATCATCAAATTAATGATGTGTCAAAGGATGAGATTGAGTTTAATTTCTTTCCTCAAAGGCATTGCCTTTAGAGCCAATGCTTATATTAATTGATTACTTTACACAACAATCATTTAGATAAGGATGCTCAAACATAAATTCACTATTCACCAAAAAACATCCCTTCTTGTGTCAAACAAAACAAAATTGAAAAAGAAACCTTTTACAAAATTTTCAAATTAAACTATTCTAACCTTTTTTAGAAAGAAGAAATTTGTCTACTCACTTTTTATTTTTTTTTTAAAATGAGCTAAATGTTCAAAATTATATTTAAAAATGGCTAAAAACTTTAAAATGTGCAATTTTAGTGAACAACAATCTGTGATAGAGAAAACTTAATTATATACAAAAATGAAAAGAAAATGTCATTCACACAATTTTTTAGTCATGGGTTTTAAATTTTGTAGGTCAATATTTTAAACAAATTTTAAAAGCAAAACATAGTTTTCAAAATTTGACTCGAATTTCCTAAATATGAAAGTGGTATTATGAGTTTAATTTCAAAAATATAAAGCAATACTAGAAATCTATTGAGAACATTTCGAAGTAAAAAACCTAGACAAAAGTCTGAGAAAAATTTGAGTACTACACTACTACATACTTCCTCAAATCAACATTTGACACATTATTTAATGATATATTATTTTATTTTATGGATACACTTAATTCTTAAATTTAGAATTTATTATTTTCTAAAAGAAATATCTTTTTGGTCTTTATGTTTGGAGTTCTAGTTTTCATTTGGTCTTTAGGTTTTAAAAATTACATATTTAGTACTTTAAGTTTTGAGTTTGATTTCAATTTAATTCTTAACCTCAATTTTTAGTTATTATTGAATGAAATAACTTTTTAAAATTAATTTTAATAGAAACTGGAAAATACTAAACTTTAATTAATTATAATTGTGTTGGGAATTTATAATTTAAACTAAAAGAGAAAATGAAAGAAAGAAAAAAATGATTGAAATGTGGGATTCGAAATCATTTTGGAAATGAGTAAAAAAGGGAAAAGAGGATTATGGCGTCTCCCACTTGCAATTGTCGATTCCTTGTCTCTTTCTTCCTTTTTTTCATTCCAAACCAATGAGTAAAAGCCAAAATTCTCAACCTCCACTACTTAATTTTACTCATCATATTCACATTCAATTATCTTAATCAAACCCCTTCACATTCTTTAAATAAAAGTATATTTAAATACTCCTTCCTCGTTATATTTTTTACTTTGATTTATTTTAGTTTTCGTATTTTTAAAATATTCATTTTATATATATATATTTTCAACTTTAGTTCATTTTGGTCTTTGTATCTTTAAAATGTTTATTCTGATCTTGTACTTTCAACTTTTGTTCATTTTGGTCATTGTACTTTCAAAAACCGATCATTTTGGCACCTTCGACATTTTCACCTTTTACTTCATTTTTAAAGGATCAAACTAGTCACTTTTTGAAAGTTCAGAAATCAAAAGGAACCAAAATTGAAAGCATAGAGACCAAAATGAACCAAAACCAAAAGTACAATTACCAAAATAGTATTTAAACAAAAATAAATAAATCTTCACATTTTATCATCAACTTTTTAAATTTTTTTTGTTTAAAGAATGGTCATTTCTAGGATCAAAATATAGTTAGTATTTGCATAACTAATTAAACTTGTTGGATAGAATAAGATAGGTTGAGTATTCATGATCTAACTCTTTAATAGAGTAAGGTAGGATGAGCACACTAGACTTAACAAAGTGGGTGAGAAAACATATTTTAGTATAGTGTAAATCAATATATAGTACTAGAGTCATAGAGACTTTAGTTGAAACTTCATTAAATAATAGCTCGATTAGGTATTTAAGATGAATGATCCCTTATTGAGGTAGCTTCGCCGAAGATTAATGTCTTTCAGTACAGTGAATGGATAACACATGTTTCTTAGAGATTATGACTTTTTTTGCGAAGTTAGACATTTTAGCGATGATTAAAAAATTATTATTACCCATTCTATGAATAAGAAGCTTAGGGTCATTTATATGTAAATGCTTGTTTGGATTTGCTTGATTCTAGTTTTGACCTAATGTAATATTGGTGGGAAGAATGAATGCTATATAAAACCTTCAAAACCAATGAAACTAACACTTATGACTTTGAGTTCTTACGTACAAATGGAAACTTAATTAAACATAGTGAATGCATTTTATTAAGTTTGAATATGTATGATGGAGCCTTCAATTATGCATCAATTATTCATATGATGAGTTGTAATACATTAAATCTGTAAGATGTGGAAAATAGAGTAATTAAATACTTCAAGTCGTCAATTAGGTTTGTAGTTAGACTGATCCCAACTTACAATCATATTAAATGTTTGGATAACTCTTGTTTTAATCACATACTCAATTTTAATTATAAAGTTTAGTTTATCAATTTAGACATAAAACAATTAGTTTAGCCATCGATTAAAATATCAAAGATTTGAATTATCTCATATCACATGTTGTACAACTAAAAAGAATAAAGTTTTATTTGATTACTAAAATTTTAGGAAGCAAAATGTCTAAAATCTGAAAATAAAAGTATCCAAACCTTATACGTAATTAGCAAATTCAATAAAGAACGTTGTAAATTAAATTTTATACTTTATTCAAGTTCATGATCTTACTTAACAAATTTAAAATTTAAAGGTTAAACTATGCATAATGAAAAACAAAATATTTTTACATTAATATTTAAAATGTTGATGTCAAAACAAAAAAAAAAAAAATGTCAAAGATCTCAATTTAATAGAAAATTAGTAAAATTTCAAGGTCAATGAATACTTCTAGAAAATCTTTAAGAACAAAATAATAATAATAATAATAATAATAATAATAATAATAATAATAATAATAAGTAAACATTCTACATTTAAATAAGTTGAAATACTTGTTATAGTAATAATATATTCTCATCAGGTTACATTTTCTTGCTATTTTCTATAAATATTTTATCAATTTTGTATAGTAGGACAAAAATGTCGATTCACCACTCATGTCAATATAGAACTCATAGATATGCGAATATGTTGATGAAAATATCAACATGTCAACAATAATTTCATACTATGAATCATTATTTAATTTTTAATCACTTTGTGAATGATAATCTATGATATAATAAAAGTAAACCAAACTTGCAAATAGTAACATTGTCTCAACATATATGCTTTGTTGTCGGCCTAATACACATTTAATGAAGAGTTCATAACATGAAAACCATAAAATATATATATATATATATATATATATATATATATATATATATATATATCACTCGGTTTACATTTTATTTTCTAAATAGAGTTAGCACATGATAATATTTATCTAAAAAGAAGGGAAAAAAAAAAGAAAAGAAATGAGTCAGTTGCATTTCCATCTAAAGGTTTCAGAATAAGGCTATCAAACTTGAAAAGTTTGAGGGACTTTACTATTGAGGCCATTATGTTTAAACCAAACTTAAAATTTACTAAAAATTCATTTTAAAATGGAATAATTCAAAGGAGAAGGATTTGACATTACTCCTAAAAGTTGGAATTCAAGAAGATATTTATCTTACTAAAAGGCTCAATGGAATCAACTGACTCCAAGCAGATGAACTTTATCAGTAAAAAGTCTAAACAGTGTATAGGGAATCTAGCATGGTAGAGTAAACAGAGTGGAATAATACAATTACATGTTATAATTTCCCTTCCCATCTTCTTCCGTTCAAATGATGTAGAAGATGGAAGATGAACTACAAGAGGAGCCAAGATATAAGATTGGGTAAGTAAAAAATATCGACGATCGACAAACAGGCAAGATTTTGCAACAAAACGATAAGCAAATACAGAAATAGTGAAAAGAGCAATTGGACTGATACATAATTAGACAGAGACTATCTTTAGAACAAGATGGAGATGAACTAGAATCATCAAAGTTGAAAGAATCGAAACGAAACCTTGAATTCTTTAAAGCTACATTTCATTTAACGTACTAGTATCTAAGTTTACAAGCCTAAATCAGAGCTCTCAAAGTGTATGATGAACAAGAAGATTAAGTGAAAAGATAGGGTACAGAATTTACATTCTCACTTTCTCTCAATCTTCTTCTCTAACAAGTTTGAGGTAGCTGGATTCCTTGCTGCTTTACTCTTTTTGAGTGCTTGAACAAGCTCCATATCTAAGCAACCACTCACAGCTTTAACTTTCAAGAAGCTTGAGATTGAATAAAGCTGAGAATATTAACCATCAGCTACAAATCCCACTTCTCAAAAACTAAAAAGAGATTCAAAATTCTAAATCCTACCCATATCAACCATGATTCTTCATTATATTTACAGCCGTACACTAACCCCACATCAAAACAGAAAAGTGAGCTTGATGCTCACTAAAAACATCATTCATTCAGAGTCAACATCAAGGTTAAGGATTCTTCTAAGTGTTCTTGTAGCAGAATCAGCACCATGGAATAGCTCTCTTGAAGAAGGATGAGTATGGCCCCTAGTTGGGGATGGTGGTGCAGATTTCACAACAGGGTGAATTTTTTCAACTGAATTAGTGGGCAATTCGAGCGATACAGTTCTATTTCCTCGGATTGAAAATCTGGGCATTGGCAATGAACTTGCAGGGGGTGAATTTGAGTAAGTTGGTCCAGCCCAAAGCTCAGGAAATGAAAGTCTCTTATAACAGCAATGTTCATCAAAATCAATGCTCTCATTAATCGGAATCGGGGTACTTCTAGGAACTGTTGCGGCGGAAGGGGGTGGTGTTTTGGGGGAAGAAAAGCAATAAACAGGTATTGAAGAAATCTCCAATGGAGTAGGGCGAAATCCTGTCCCTGATTGAAAACTCAATCGATTATGATTTTTCCCTTTTCCTTCTTTAATCGTAAAATTCCCAAATCGACCCGATTCTAGAGTCTTGACACGATAGCAGAACTCATCTCTGTACTGTTCTACAATCACCAATGTTTCCATCGCAGAATCAAACTCCAAAAGCATTCAATTGCAAAATCGATTCAAAGATCCAAAACTCATAATCTCAGTAAACACCGAAGAACATCAAATCAACGACGAACTCGAGAAATCCTTAATCTAAAGAAACAATAACAACAAGAAAGAAACAAAATGCTGCTTAAGAATAACACAGAAATGGTTCAACAGAATCGGAAAAAAGAAAACGGAGGAGAAGAAAGATGAACTGACCTGAAATTGGTAATGGGGTTTGTGGGTTTCATTGATGAAATGCTGTTTTCTACGAGCGATTGAAGTAGGAAGTAGAATCAATCGGGCGGCTTGTTCCTCATCTTTGTTCATCTTCGTCGGGCTTTAAAGAAGCCGCAGCAGGCTCGGCTTTTTATGAAGTTTACGGCATTTGTCCTTGTGTTGACTGAATTTACTCATTATAGGTGGCAGGATTTGAGGGGTAGCTTTGTCTTTTCCTATTGGATTTTCAGTTGGAAATTTGAAATTTGAATGGGGAGTTTTCTTGGGGAGTTATTTGTAATAGTTTTTTTTTTTCTTTGTAATGGAGTTAAAGAAGATTCAAACTACACATTGTTTAAAACTCTTGTAATAGTAATTGATTTGCATGAATCGAGGGAAAATGTTGTAATTAACTTATATGTTGATTAACTATAGAAGGTTTTAAGTTTAGTTTTATTATTTTAATATTGCCAGTTTGAAAACTTTTTTATTTTTTTTTTAAAGTTTCAAACTTATTAGAGAAATGTTGTAGTTTGAAGAACATGGCACTTTGAAGATGCAACTTTCTTAAAAAACAACTATTGAAGAAAAAAATTGACATATGTTTAAAACAGTAAAACTAAATAAAAGATTCAACGTTGAAAATATATATATATATTTTTTGGTTTCTCAATACACCTCAGTCACTTCAACTTGCGACCTATTCTAAATTCAAAACTTTCAAGGGACTAAAATTTGGAGAACAAAATGGTGAAAAAACAAAAAAAATAGACTCGAGAGTTTTGAATTTAAATCAAATCTTTTTTTTTTTTTAATCTATGTGGCTTTGTGTATTTTATTGAATAGTCATTGTATCTTTACAAGGGTAAATGGAAGACTAAATACACATAAATAATACAAGAAAATAAAATACACGTACTGAAAGTGCTAATTAGGGGAATTACAACTCATGCATAAATGGAATAAACATAATTTATGGTTTACGCTAACACCCTCCCTCAAACTTAAAGTGGTAGAGTGGCAACCAACTTGAGTTTGTGAAGTAACTGATTTTTGAGAAGTGACCGGGTGACAAAGTTTTGGTGAAGATATCATCAGCTGTTTGTTCGAGAAGAGTGTTGCTCAGAAGATGATGATGAACAAACTAACAGTCATTTTCAATATGTATAGTAAGTAATTAGTATGCTCAAGGAATACATCATTGTGAGCAATCTAGATGACACTACGGTTGTCATAGTGAAGTATAGTATAGCAGACTGATGAGGAACACCCATATCAACAAGAAGCCAACGAAGTCATAGTAAGTTAGAAGTAGCATCAACAAGTGTATAATATTCAAATTCTGTACAAAAATGTGAAACAGTCTATTTCTTGCTTGGCCAAGAAATAAGGGAATCACAGAAACAATTATTAAGATGATATAATTAAATTTGCCTTCACCCCACTAGCTTAAGTTTTTGGTATAAGAGTAGGTGGTCCAAGGAGGTCCTGTCTTTAAGCCCTTGCATTGTTGTTTCCTCCCCAATTAATATTCATTTCCACTTGTTAGGTCTTTTTCATATTTCAAGTACACAAGTGAGGGAGAGTGCTAAGATGGTATAATTAAGTACAATAACCTGTGGTGGCACAACGATCATTGGTAGGATAACCAACCCAAAAGTAAACGGAGAAACCAAAGAAGAATGTGAAGAAAATAGAAGTCCATGACCAATGGTACCTTTGATATATCGAAAAAAGTGTAGTACAACAAGAAAATGTATAGTCCGAGGAGCAGTTGTGAACTGACTCATAACATGAACAACGTAAGACTGCCTACAAGTTACCAGTACATGGTGATATCGTTGAGAGGAACATTGTCGAAAGGAGTCAAGTGAGAGAGAAAGAAAAATGTGTTGAAGAGAGTTTCTTCTTTTTCATTTTTCAAGTAGACAATTGTATTCTTCAAAGAGGAATATTACAACGTGTGAATCTTCTTATCTTCCTACTTGTTTTTATTTAGGAAAATACTTGTGTGCAGCCAAGCTGCACCCTATAAAAACTTGTCACGTGTCATTTATTATTTTTAAAATGTTTAAATTTTTTATTTTTATGTATAAAATAGAGAGTAGCGTGTATTAGGTGCAACCTAGCCTAATCACTCTCTTTCTACTTATATTTAGAATTTTGGAGTATTCCAATGTTGAATTTAGTAAGTGAATTAGTTTCAATCATTACTTTAAAAATATATATATATATATAATATTTCTCAAAACGGAAAACTTTCCTAAAGACCGGTGCATTAATCGATCACGGAGTGTTTAAAATATATTTTCAAGTGTTTAATAATATAAAAAAATCATTTTTGAATAAATACAAATGTTTAGCAACCCTTCATAGGTCAATAAAAGTAGAAAAGAAAAAGAAAATAAAGGAGAATATTTGTTAAAAGTAAATTATGGTTCATTCATAATTTTATGACACAAGTATCTAAACTCCACATCTTATAAAATCAGAACAGATGTAGATTGTTCCTCACTTTAACCTCTTCACCAATTCCACGTGTTAATTAATTATGCTGCCATATATATATTATTCATATCCACGTGTACATACCTCCAACCATTCTCTAAAAGCTTCTCATTCTCCTCCCAACACTTGTAAAACCACCTCAAATCTATCTATCCCGTGTGTGTGTATATATTATATACAAACTCATTAAAGTAAAATAATTAAATTAAACCCACAAATATGAGCCAACCACAGCCTCAAAAACCTGCCGGGGATTACCAGGATCCGATCAAATACGGCGACGTTTTCAACGTCTCCGGTGAGCTGGCCTCCAAGCCCATTGCCCCTCGTGATGCTGCCACCATGCAGGCCGCCGAGAATATGGTCCTCGGCCAGACTCCTCGCGGTGGCCCTGCCGCTGTTATGCAGTCCGCTGCCAACGTCAACGAACGCATTGGCCTTGTCGGTCACTCTGACGTCAGCGATGTTGCTCGAGATGAAGGTGTGACTGTGACTGAAACCGTCGTGGACGGTCAGCGATTTGTCGTTGAGTCGGTCGGTGGACAGGTAAATTTTATTTTCATTTTTACAATTTAAATTATGATTTTAAATGTGTATTTAACATATTGATAGGGTTGTAATTTTCTTATAGGAAAGTGATTGAATATGGTTTGCAATTTTATACACTTGCATTAAGAGTTGAATATTTTAAATATGTTATAAATTGTTTTGTCATGTATATTCAACCTTTTTTATTATTTTTATTTTTTAAAATTTAATTCTTTAATACACCCAAAAGAAATAGGTAGATTCAAACCTTTGAGGCGTAGGTAGATAAAATTATTATTTGTAGAATAAATCTCTATGGATAGCGATCTGTTTTTAATTTTCTATTGCAACTCCTCTCTTTATACACAAAGAAAGAATTTAAAATTTTATTTTTTTAAAAATTAAAATTAAAAAATTACAAAGATGCCGCTCAAGCAGCCCTAAGTAGCCCTAAGCATTTAAAGAAAAAGAGGAAAAACAAAATGGCTTTGAAATAAGCCGAAATTTTTAATAATCCATACTATATTAAAAGGGGTTATGAAGGAAAATTTTTGCCTTCCTTATCTCTACCGACTATTTTGCACACGACTCTTTATTTAGTGTCAGTGGAATGATTTTAGGAGAATAGAGTTCCAATTTTATTCCTAATTGGTAATGAGTTCACATAGTCATGTGACTATGCGAATTTAAGTGTACCCTTTAATCTTTAATCTTTGGAACGTGACCTTTGACTTTAGGTCTCTATGGGGGTGTTTGTGTAGACGGTTATATCAAATGGATGTGTTCATTTATGTATGGATTTGATCTAAAGGTGACTGATCAAATTTAGGTGGTATTTGGTTATTTGTTGGGAGACTTTAGAAGAATAAAGGTCCACTCCTAATTTATAAATGAGTTTTCAACCCTTACATTAATTCTTAGAAAATAAATAATAAAATAATAAATTATCAAATTCATTTTACACTAATATTTGGAAAATAGAATAATAAGAAACTATAACAGGTGCAAGCCAATTACAAGTTCTTAATAAAATGGAATTACTAGGAAACACACAAAATTAATGCTTTATTTGATAAGTTTTTTTTTTTTTTTTTTTTTTTTTTCTGTTTGTTTATCCACACTAATTGTTTTTAATACCTTCCTTACTTTTTAAAATTAGAGAGAATAGTGATGATAGGTTGAATTCTCAAAAATAGGAAAAAAATGTAAATGAAGACCAAAACAGCAAATTTGAGCAAATGATTGAAAAGAACTGAAGAAATGAAGTTTTAGTGAGATTGATAATTATATTTATATATAGGTGGTGGGACAATTTGTGGAACCAAATGTTCCAATGAGATCTCCAGGAGCAACACTGGACAACAATTCAATCACAATTGGGGAAGCTTTAGAAGCAAGCGCAGTGAGTGCCGGAGACAAGCCGATCAACCAAAGCGACGCCGCTGCAATCCAAGCGGCCGAGGTGAGGGCCACCGGTAAAAACGAGATAATCCCTGGTGGAATAGGGGCGGAGGCACAGTCGGCTGCCACCCTCAACACTCGAGCCATGCGGGACGAGGACAAGACAACACTTGCCGACATTCTAACGGTACGTTGAATTGTGTGAAAGTTTGTTTGTTTGTTTCCTTACATGTCTTAACCCATCGAATTATTATGCATTAGGATGCAACTCAGAAGTTGGCAGGGGATAAGACGGTGACAAAGGAAGATGCGGAAAGGGTAATAAGTGCGGAGATAAGGAATGAGCCCACAATGGCGACCACTCCGGGAGGTGTGGCAGCGTCGGTGGCCGCCGCGGCGAGGCTTAACCAACAGGGATAGCCGTATAATGTTGTGTGATATTATGGAAGCATCGTATGTTTTTTTTATGGGTGTGTTTTATGTTTTGTTTAAGATGTGTGTTTCTTTTATTTTAGACTTTTAGTATTGGAATGGCCTCGAGAGGATATATATGTGTGTGTGTTTGGATTTTGGATTTTGGGCTCAAATTTATTCATGGGCTAGTTTAGTTGAGACTCATATTCGATGACTTTTGGGTCAACGATCCATTTTGATGCCCTATTAAAATAAAAGAGAGTACTCTCACTCTACCATTCTTTTTTTTTTTTCAAAAAAAAAAAAGAGAAAAGGCACATCCTTATTGAGTACTAGTCGAATTGCTGGAAAGAATTTTTAGATGGTGTATTTTACTACATTGTGTCCTAAAGTAATTTTAACATACTTTTATGTATGTGATGAAAGTGGGTCCATACCAAAATGCATGTATAAAGTTTCATGTCAAGATGCGTATAATATAAAAATTCAGGATTTTAAGCGAGATGCATATATATAGAAATTCAAGATTCTCTAAGCCTTGTTTGGTAATATCATGAAAATTGAACTCAACTCTTTTCTTTGTGATTAGAGTTTTTAGTCAAGTTTTTGTTAAAAAGAAAACAAGTTTGAGCCTATAGATACTATCTAAACCTTTAAATTATTTCTTAAAAGAGAAAGGTAGTTCTTAATTTATATTATTGTAATCGTGGTATTTAAAAAAGATTTCAAATTATTGTAATCATGTATTAAATTAAATCATCGGCCCATAAAAATAGACTTAATTTTTAAAAATAAAAAACGAATTAATAATTATTAATGAGTTGAAAATATTTTAGTTTTGGTTTTTAATTTCTCTTTAGAAATTAAATACTTAATCCAACTCTAAAAATAAAATTAAGTTTTTAAAACTTGTTGTTTTTAATTTTTAATTTTTGGTTTGGTTTGGTTTTAAAAATTAAGTTTTTAAGAATACTATAGAAAATAAGTAACAACCTCAAAAAGTTTTAAAAATCAACTCAATTCTATGGAGGGTTTTTTTTTTTTTTTTTTTTTTTTTCAAAATTAAGTTGGAAGAAAAAAAAATTAGAGACTGAAAGATAATTTATAACTTTAATTTTAAAAAATTAAAAAACATGTTTTAATAATGTCTTTAAAATGTTATGATAGGTAGTGGAAGCTGATTTAGATTCGATTGGAATAAAATTATTTAGAAGTCGAAATAATTGAAGTACAATTGGAACCTTATTTTTTTGTAGATTCCATTGAGTACAAGTTGTGTAGAGTGTATGGCTGTTGGCTTTGTTGTTCTTGTTCCCATTAGAGAAAAAACAGAGACCTACAGCTAATATCTAAGATCTTGAATGTATGTGTGTGTGTATATATATATGTAAGTAAAAATCCCATTTTCTTTTTCTCTTCTTTAATTTAAAAAATAAAAAAAAATGTTCCTTCTGGTTCCTTAGAAACTTCTTGGTTTTGTTTGTATTATTCACTTAGCTAGCTAATATGAATCTTAATCATTCGGGTTTTGGCAAATGCATTATCAGATTTGGTCATGTTTTTAAGATTAAAATTATTATACATGTACGTATGTAGCCTATATAAACTCATTTCAAATTATTTTTAATTTTTAATTTAGGTTATTTTACACTTTAACAAAATAATAAATAATAGTAATATCATGTGATTCATTTTAATGATGTGATGTGCATTCTTTTTTTTTATTTTTGACAATTCGTGGATGGGGGAATCTTGAAGTCGAAATGAGGTGGCAGTGATACCTACAATGGTGCGTTGGAATTGGTCGTCAGTGAAAACATTAGAGGGAAGGAGATGGAGTTGTAAATAATGTTACTGTATGCAAAGTGAGTTTTTAAAAGATCACTATTCCATTCATTTTCTTAACACATGCCCCAACTGAGGGACAACTCACTCAACTCATACCAAATTTAGGCCTAAATGACCCCCTTAAGTGGCTTGTGACAAGGGAATAAAAAACTTACTATATTAAGGGTGATAGTCGGTTTGGTTTTGTCGATTTGGGAACCAATCAAGAACCAAACCAAACCAATCGATTTTACAAAGAAGGTATCCAAACCAATATCCAAATACCACCTAAATTTGATCAATCGCCTTAAGTACAAAACCAATGGATTTATTTTATTTGGATTGGTTTATTATCGGTTTGGTTCTCGGTTTTTGACATTTTTCTCTTTTTCTTTTCCAATTTCTTTTATTTTTATTTTTACTTTGTTTTAAATGGGTTATTTTTACTAATTTTAAATTAAAATTGGGTTTATACCTAATGAAGAGTTTATTTTCAAGGGTATATATATATCATTGGTTCGGTTTGGTTTTTTTTTATTGTTTTTCTAATAAGAAACTTATCCGAACCAATACTTTTTGATTTTCTCCAAACATAAATCAATATGTCCAATTTCTTACTAAAAAATTAAACCAGACTATCGGATCGGTTTGGATTGGTTAGATTTTCGGTTTTTTGTTGCACTTCTACTTACCATGAGTAGTAGATATTACTAGTCAAGGTTTTAAAAACTAAGACCTCATTTGGTAAAGATTTCATTTTTTGTCTTTTAAATTTATATTTGTTTCCTCCCAATTTTTCAATAAGGTGGTTCAATTTTATTAAATTAACCCTTGAATTCATAATTGAATTCTAAAAACAAGAACAAGTGTTTGAAAACAGATACTACTTGGATTCGTTTCTTTTAAACATTAACAAGAAATGGATAACACAAAACATAGAAACTTATAGGTGTGAGTAGTGAGTAGTGTTTATAAACTTAATTTTCAAAAATCGAAAACTAAAAAAAAAAAAAAGGACTCTTAAGAAGTAGACTAGAAAACAAAGAAAACAATAAGTAGAAGAAACATTTGTAAGTTTAGTTTTCAAAATTAGAAAATCGAAAACTGAATGGCTATCAAATAGCGCCTTGGTTTTTTGTTTTTTATTTTTGAAAATAAACCTATTAAAATACACTATTGCACTTATTGATTTCTTTGTTTTATTTTCTACATTTTAGGAGTGTTCAAAATTCAAGCCAAGTTTTGAAAAATAAATAAATAAATAACTCTTTCTATTTTCAAATTTGACTAAGAATTCAATCGTTTATTAAAAAAAAAAAAAATGAAAATCATGATTAAAGAAACTTGTATAATTTTGAAAAAAAAGAAAAAACGAAAAACTAAAAACATCAAAAGGGCTAAAGTTTCAAAACTAAATAGATGTAATATATTTAAAACATATTGTTATTATTTTTCTGATATTTTTATATGGGTGTAGTTTACTAATTTTTCTTAATTATAATTTATAAAATTTGACTAAAATTTATTATTATTATTTTTTTCTAGAAAAGTTATATTTTAAAGGATATATAGCCTCATCATTAACTCGTGGTTTATTTTAGGCAAAATACAACATGAGATTTTGGTTTCCTTTAATAATCACGAATCACGATCAACATATATAGTTGGTTTAAATATATACGAATTTCAATACAAACGTTATGAGATTTTGTTCCTCATCTTTTGTATTTATTATTATTATTTTTTTTTTAACAGAGATCATGAGATTTTGTTCTTTTAAGACAATCCTATATATATATATTGAAGCATAGTTTTGTAACGTGTTGCTTATCACTCGAAATAATAATGGAACATAGTCCGTATAGTCTTTCCTTTTATCTATTTATTCATTTTATTTATTATAGTTTTTTTTTTTTCTCTAATCAGAGTTTCAAATATACCCTTCAATTATTTGACAAAACTATGAGGTGGCATCAAATGTATGTTTCAGTGTCACCCTATGAAATCTCAATTATGGAATGGGATGTGATCTATTTGTATTATATATAATTTTGATAGTTTTCTAATTTAATAAAATTTGCATAAAAGTATGTGAAACCAACCTAAGACAGTTCAATTGGTAAAAATCACATGTGTAGGTAAGATTCAAAATGTCAATAATATTTATAGAAAAATTATAAAAACAAAAGAATTAAAAAATATATATATATACACACACATATTAATAAATAAAAATTTTACGCTTTTCTAAACCAATTAACATCTTATTATTTATACTATATATGCATTAGTGACATTTTGTTACTTATTTTTTATGTTTCATGGAGGTTTTTCCCGATATAATAAAAATATCGATTTACCTTTTATATTAATGTTGAAAATTGAAATTATGAAAATGTAAAAGTATCACTGAAAATGTCTACATGTTTATGAAATTTAATATCATATGTATATGTATGTCTATGAAAATTTATTACATATACTTTCAAATATCCAATTTTAGTTTTCTACTTCGTCTATGGATATTTATTACATGTAGTTTCAAATATCCAATTTTAGTTTCTTTATTTTAAAAATATTAAAATTATTTCATACTATTAGTCTACTGCAGTTTGTTTTGGAAAAGAAATTAGTCTTTGTTGGCATTCCTTTATAATTATGAAAAATATATACATATATTATTATTTTAGTTAAAATATCATTTTAGTCCCCATTCAATTTTAGTTTGTATATTTTCAAATGTCCGTTCAATTTTGATTAAAAAAAAATTGAAAGACTAAATTTAAAATTTACTAAAAGTACAAGAAATCAAATTGGACATTTGAAAATACAAAAACTAAATTGAACAAATTTCAAAGTACATAGAACAAAATGGTATTTTAATCTTTTTTTTTTTAACGAAAATTATTATTATTATTTAATCAATTTTGTTAACATTAATCTTGGAATAGTAAATTAAAGATTTTGTTGTTGGAAGTAGATAGACTAAAATAGAATAAATAATTAAATGATATAAAATTTATTATAAATAAAAAAAATGTATCAAATTATTTATAAATATAAAAAAATTTATGATTTGCCAAATACTTCTAAATAATATTTTGTCCTAAAATAAATGGAGTGGAAGTACAATGGAGTGACATTTCACAGAAACCAAAACTTTTTGTTGTTCTTTCCCTCTCATTGTCTCACATCACTATTATTTTAAGTACATCCCCTTTTTGAAGTCTCATCATTTCTACTTGTTACATCACACAATTCAACCAGAAAAAAAGTAATAATAATAAAATACTTCAATAGTTACTATAGCAAAAAGATATCGATTAAATTATTTCAAGTGCATACCCCTTTTTTGATACTCATCATTTCTACTTGTTACATTTGTTAAATATAAGCATCTTTTAAGTTATTTGTTTAAATGTAAGAATCTTTAAACTCAAATATACAACTGAGGTCGATGTGACACACTTGTTAAGAAGAAAGTATATACAACATCTTACAATTGCATTAATTCGCATATAGGATGCGATTCATGTACAAATGGATACATTTAAAAAACCATAAACATTTTATGAAAATTATTTGAAATGTGATTATTTTATGTTTCACTAATAGGATATGATTATTTGAATGTAAGTGTCTTTAAAGTCTAATAAGTACAATTGATGCTGACGAGACGAAACGTGCTTGCTTGATTGAGAGGGAGTAGTTATATAAGGATTCATTCATGTTACATTTTTTTTTAAGTTCTCAGGTTTTTGGAATCAACAAAAAAAATGTGTGAAAAAAAAAATAAAATAAAGCTTTCTACAAATACAATCTTTTAACTTCCCTACGGGGTAAAAATTTATTTATTATGTATTCTTATTTACTAATTCTTATCTTAGCCTCCTAAGTACATTGTCAAATTAATATCGAATTGTATGTATATTAGTAATGATTTTGATGATATCTTTGAAATGTATAAAAAAACAATAAAAGAATATTAAAGTCAGAGACATGAGACACAAAATTTTAAAATAGACTAACAGTAAAAAAAAAAAATAATAAAAAATTAAAAAATTAAAAAATTAACATATAGGATCAATTATATTTAAAAATTTTGTATCTACAAAAAAAAAAATGCTTGGGTCTACTTTCTATATAATTAAAAATTGTTTATTTTTCTACTATTATGATTAAAACACTAGGAAGTTTGAACAATATTTATTTATTACATTTATAAAAGATTTTTTAAAAATTTTTTTTTATATATATCATATTATCGTCACACCGACTAAAATTGTCAATGTAATTTATTTTTCAAATTTTAGAAAAAATATTAATTTACATCCTAGACTTTAGAGATAACAATTAATAAGTGTATCCATTTAAATCCATAACTTTCTTAATTATATCAATTTACACTCATTACATTTTGTTTGGATAAACAAACATTTATAAATTAAACAAACCCATAAACTTTCTCAAACTAATCCACAAAAGGGAGGAAATGTGTGATTAATTAATTAAAAATATAAATAATTATCCAAGTTAGTATAACTTTTGATTTCTACTATTTTTCTCATATTATATCTGCGACAGATCGAAAAATAATAAACAAATTGTAGTGGATGGGAGCACAATATTCCCAAATTGCTTTTGCATATCACTTTTTCACTTTGATGTTAATTATTGGAAATTGAAATAAAGTAGAACAAGAACCAATTTCAAAATGTTCATTGATAAAGGTTAGGGATCTTTAAATTTTTTTTTTTGTTTCATCATTTTTTTTCCTTTTGACATGTACATCACACTTTCATATATATTATTTGTATTTAAATTATATGCCTTTTAGTTAATGGTCAAGGGTCAATCTATTCTTTTTTTATAAAAATAAATTTTGTTTATACTATAAACTTTATGGATTTTATAATTATTAAAATGTTGGTTAGATTGTGGCAGATGATCCCATTAATTTTCTTTTATAAGATTTTACATAATAGGTAATAAGTTATTATAATTTTTTAATGGACAAACTAAAATTGTTATTTAAGTTTCACTAGGTAGAGCCACCAAAAGTATTAAAAAGAATAAAAATAGATTAAGTTATAGAAAATATTGAAATATCTCTATTTTTTCAAAAGTCACAATTTTACCTTCGATCTTTTAAAATAATGTAGCAGTGATCGCAATTTTGATCGAAAAAAAAAAAAAACTTCAAAATTTCTCCTTTGTTTAAAAAATCAAACCTACTCTCAACAGTCGCAATATTACCTCTGAACTTCCATAAACATTTCAAAACTAACTTTAAAGTAGAATTATTAGACAAAAATAGAGAATTGGAAAAAAGTGAAAATAACCTTAAATATGATGATTCAAAATTTTGATTTAGGTTAGTATCACATCATTTCATGGCTCAATTGCGGTGAGAGATTCTAAACAATTTTATATTTCAATAGTAATTTTGAATTGTTCGTGGAAGTAGAAGGGTAACTTTATAATTTTGAAAAGTATTAAGTATATTTTTTAAACAAATGATAAAACCTTGAGAATATATAAATATATATATATACAGAGAGAGAGAGAGAGAGAGAGAGAGAGTGAGTGAAAGGAATATTTTATATAATTTTAACTAAAAAAATGCCTCCAACCACCGGTCTCTGCATGTGCGGCTTGCTTCCATTCTAAACCTTGCAGGAAGTGAAGTGAGGTACTTAAGTTTGAGTCTACCCCACGCCCAAATTGCCGCGTGTACTACAGCTGCACTCATAGCTACAGGATGGAAAGGAAAGCGAGTGGTGAATACGACTGTGAGTGGGCGTGGAATTAAAGAAACCAAGTTTGCGGAAGGCATTAAATGATCCGGTTTGACGGGCACAGGCTGTTTGGTCAACATTTTGTACCATAAAGAACTAGCTTACAAATCACTTCATACGCATGCATGTCAATTGTCAATCCCAATTTCAATAATTTTACCGCTTAATTTTGACTTACCCAACAATAGACTAAGGTCAAGGTAACTCGGATTTATGATACCTAAAACCAGGACTCGATGAATAGCCTACACCATTGGATTTTAGTTCAACACTCAAATAGGGCCTTCAACAAGAGATGCCACATATTAACAGGTCAATTTAGCCTAGGCTCTGCAAATTGCACACCCAAGAATGTGGATACGTCGGGTACAAATTTTGTATGCCAAACACCTTGCATGTCGTTATCTATTCTCGTGCACTTCATTCTTCTAAATTACAAATTAAACGTTTAAGTATATGCAAATTAAGTGAGTTTTCCTTACGTATATTTGAGCATCTTAACAAAAATCATAACCACTAATAGTTAGATTTGCATTACTCGTAGATTTTAATTAGTTCTCAATCTCACACTTGTATATGTTCTTTTCTCTTTTAAATTAAATTTAGAGGGAACATTAAGGGTTTGCAATTATGTTTTACATTTTTAAATTCATCGAGTTAAGCAAATGTGTTTAGTAGACAATTTGGATTATGTTCCTGAAAATTATTTTTTAATTCTATAATCCAAACCATGCCAATTCTGAAAATAACATTTTTATGATTTCATTGTATTAGATTTTAAATTTTAAAATTTTAAATGAAGAATTATATTAAATAAATGTAATAACATTTAAAAATATAATATATCATATTATAAACTCAATTTATTTTTTAAAAATTAAAATATGTATTATGTAATGTATTATAAATTATAAAATATCACAAAATAATAATTATAATAATTTTTCAATATAAAACCTGCTCATAAATACACCAATAATAGTTTGTTGTCAACTTAATATTTAGTAGGTAACTACAACTAGTTTTATGATTTATATATATGGTATTAAACACATTTTAAAAGAAAAATTAAATTAAAATTCAATTTTTGAATATACTACCAAACACCTATGTGAAAACAATGAAATACAACTCTATTTTCATTGAATTCCATGTTCTCAAATTTGTTTTTTAAATCCTCTACCAAACTAACCCTAAATTTGTCAATGGAGAAATAGTGGATGCATTTTCTATTATATTATGCTTATGTAGGTAGTTAATTCTTGTACTTTGTCGGGGGCATATTTAAATGGCTAAATATATAACTTAGTATTTGTAATATGTTCCATAAGTGTAGCTTGGTGCATGAGACATCAATTATGTATTCATCTCAAAATTTGATGGTTCGATCTCTCACTCGCAATAATAGAACTTTAATTGGAAAATAAAGTTCACACATACAAGATAAGACTAAAACTCTTAAAGATAAAAACCAAATTGAAAACAATAAATAATAATAACAATAATAAATATAACATTAAAAACTTATATATTTAATATATTTTCAAACGTGAATCAAGAGGCTTTATTCTACTATTATAATTGCAGTTTTTAGGTATACTATAATTGCATTTTATAGGTACATTTGAGAATGCTCATATGAAAATACTTTAACAAAACTAATTATTATTGATCTCCTAGGCACACTTTTTAAAGAAATTTACAAAAGCTACTTCTAAACCATAGAATTGTTACAATCAAACATTCAAATTCCAGTTTCATCATCTTAAATATTGCAAAATGTAAACCACACATCCATGAATTATAAATTTTGTTCCAATTAAAGTTTGGAACAAGTACAAAATTAATTATTGCGATGAAATCTCAAATTCTTTACATTGAGATTATTTTTTTTTCTTTTTAATGATTAATAATGTAGTTTTCAAACCTTATAGAATGAAAGAAAAAAAAAAGGCTAAATTGTAACAATTTTATAATTGAAAAATGTTGGATTGTAACAATCTCATATAGTATAGAGGTAGTTTGTACGTTTTGCAACACTTAAAAAAGGCCTAATTATAAAATTTTGTTACTTTAAGAGGGTCATTTATCAAATTAATACTTCAAAAGTGTGATTATAACTCAGTTCAACTTTTCTATAAAATATAAAATAAGTGAGAGAAATGGTGCGCATAGTGATTGTTTATTGGGTGATCACATCATGTGTGTAGTAAGACATTTGCAAAAGAAAATTTGTGTGAAGAGAATGATGAACGAGAAAAAATATATATATAAATATATTTATATATATATTTGCTCTGTGAATGTATTGTACACTCCCTATTACACCCAATTAAAAAATGATTAATTTTATAGGGGAAGGGAATATGTAACTTCAAAAAAGGAATTTAAAATTTGCTATTATTTGTAAATTTTTTATATTGTGCTATAACTGCAAATACTTAAAGAATGATTTGATGGATGTGATCGAACAAGTCAAACACTTTTAAATATGTATATATATTTTCAAAGTGACAAATTATATTTAAAGGTTTTTAATTGAGTAGAGTAGTAATTTTTGGAACATCTAAAGTAAACATGAGTACTATTATTATATAGAGATGGTATGGAGAGTCCGTTATGTTTGACAAAAACAAAGAAATGTGTAAATGAAACAAACATATAAATGTGTTATCACTTTGCAATTATCATTTTCACACACACAAACACTCTCTTGTCTTTTGCAATAATATAAAAGAGAGTAAGGTCCTGTGATTGGCCATTTTTGAAATTCACACCAAAAGAAATGCCGACCAAACTTGGAAGAAACTATTTGAATCTTTGTTTTACAAAGATCAAAAATCCTCTCTCCGCCACTCAATCCTCTCCCCCTATCACCCACACCGCCGATCGCCGCCGTCAAACAACCCGTTCCTTCTCCTCCACTGCCGCCGCCTTCATCACAAACTACAACTCACTCTACGAGGTCACCGCCACCACCAACTCCGACTCCAATTCCACCTCCGTACCCCTTTTCGGCCTCACCAACGACGTAGGCGCTTCCGATCCAGACGCCTGCGTTGCGGTCGATTTCATTACCGCCTTCACCTCCCACCGTTTCTTCTTCTCCTCTCCTGGAAGCTCCAACTCCATCATAGAATCCACCACTACCACCACCACCGCCACCGAATCCACAACCACTTCACTATCGTCCGACTACTCCGCCGGTGGTGGCGACGATGACTTGATGATCTTCAATAATAGTCATGCAATCCCCACGTACTCGCCGGACCCATACGCGGACTTCCGACGGTCAATGCAGGAGATGGTGGAAGCGCGTGAAAAAATGGCAGCGGCGACAACAACGACGGAAAAGTCAAGTTGGGAATTCTTGCATGAGCTTCTTTTATGCTATCTCGCACTCAACCCTAAAGCCACTCACAAACATATCCTTAAAGCTTTCGCGGACCTTGCCACGGTAATAAAACCGCCATTGCCGCCAGAGGCTGCGGAGGAAGATAGGAATGTGGATCGGGAAGCTGGGTCAATGGGCGACGGCGATGGCAACGGTGGCTGTCAGATCTCCGGCCAACAAAATGATAGAGATTGATGCATATAATTATTTATTATTAAATGTGGGGTTTTGGGAGAAAATATTGATTAGATTAATAAGTTTGATATGATTTTTGAGTTTATAAATATTAATATAATATATGTGTGCGGGAAAGAAGTGGGTCCCACAAGACTTTGGTTTTTGCCACCCTAATTATTACATCAAAACCATTATCTTACATTTTTGCCCCCATCTTCTTTTACATTTGTATATTTTTGTTGCTACAACAAAGAGTGTTGATGCCAAATGGATTATTAGAGTAAATTATTGGGAAATTATTATAAACTAAAAAAAAATATCAAACACTCTTGTTGTACGATAGATTTTTATTTTTAGATGATAGATTATGTTAGACTTTTATTGCTCTAAATTTTTTTTATATCTATAAATATTTTTTTTTTGTTCATTTTTCTATTTTGAAAACAATTTTTACTATTTTTGTTCATTTTCCTATTTGAAAATAATCTTTTTAAAATTACTAAGATGAAATTTAATTTTATAGTTAATAAATCGATTAATTAATTAATTAATTAATAATATTTTTATGTTTATTTTTGCATGTGTCGTAGATTTATTGTACCCAAAATTTGAAGTTTAAATATTTTTTAAGGTTTTTTTAAACGGTATCTATCTTTTAAGAATTTTTAAAATTAAAAGTTTCATAGAAATTTTGGAAGCAAACTAAAATCTTCAGGTTACAATTTAGTTTTTAATTTTGTGATTGTTTTCAAATATAGTAAAATGAGCCAAAAAGCAATAGAAGTATCGTGGTCTATCGTTGTTGATAGACAATAAAATTTTTGTACATTTATAAATAGTTTAATATTTTTTCTATTTATAATAATTTCTCTTTTAAAAATCTTCAAATAGATCAAAACTACATATGAGATAGCTTTTAAAGTTTAAGAACTAAATAGACACAAATATTTATTTAAAAACTTATTAGACGGTTCAAATACCAAATAAGTACCATTATAAAAATTTAAAGAATAAAATTTGTAAATGGAAGTTTTAAATTTCAATCCTATTTAAAAAAGTATATAATATAAAATAAAATGTTAAAGAGTATATTAAGTTATTAAGTTATCCACTTTAACTTTTATATAATTTAACATGAGACAAAATTTAATCTAATGTATTAGTCAAAGTTTTGGAGTGTATTGAAAATTTTAATATAAAGCTAAAGACAAATTTCTTATACAATGGATATGGAGCCTTACTATATGATTGAGGCTTTGTTGGCTTTTTGTGTAGCTTTTTTTAACCCTTTTACCTAGATGGTAATTTGATATATATGCCACAGTAAATAAATGGGAGACAAATGTGAATAGATAGACGACACTCGATTAAAGATATTTGATATATTTTAAAGAGAGGATAACTATATATATATATATATATATATATTACTTCGTTTCATTTTGTCCTTCCTATAAATTTCTATTCTCCATCTATTTGTCACTTCCCACCAAATCAACTAATATATGTCTAGTAATCTATCCAAAAAAAAAAAAAAAAAAAAAAAAAAAAAAAAAAAAAAAAAAAAAGTATATGTCTACTAGTACATGTCACATCCTCATTTTAATTAGCATATGTTAAATGGTTAAAAAGCTGAAAAGTTAAATATATCTACTACTTTAAAAAAAAAAAAACTTCGAGACAAACTTATAGTTTAATCATGAATAAATATAGGGCAAATATCAATTTATAGAATTTTTTTTGTACAAGTGTCTTATTTTACTTACCTCAAGTGCACTATCACGTTAGGGATGACTAAGTCTATTGTGGCCCTAATTTGATGACCATGTGTATTGTAATCTTATTTTTCTCACAATTCGTTGAGACATGGTCATCCCTAACGTGATAGTGTATAAAAAGCAGTAATGCACTAATTTGATGGAAATTGAAAGTTAGATTTCACATCTCTTTCAGGAGCAGGTCATTAATCATGGAGAATAAGTCATCCGTACAAAAATCTCTCAATTTATATCACTAAACTTTGGAGTTAATTTGTATCAATTAAAATTCTGAACTAATAATTATATCATTTAAACTCTAAACTTGTGTAACTAGTAGGTGTATCAATTTACACCTTCCTTTAGATTTCGTTCTATCAATATCGCGTGAAACTTTTAAATTTTAATAAGCCAATTAATTTAGATCATTTATAAAATAGACAATTAGAGTAAATGCATTAATTATCGATTATGAAAAGAATTATGACTGAGAGCCTAATTAAATCGATTCATTTATAAAAATTAGAAGTTTAATTGATATAATAATTAGTGGAGGGTTTTAAACCCCTTTCTCTTGAAAAGCTAAATAATAAAGACAATATAATGATGGAGCCAAATTGGCAATAAGGATGCAAACAAAGGAAAAAATTGGAAGAGCAGCATATATTTCTGTGAAATTTGATGTGAAGCAACATATGAAAAGAAGCACTCAAACTGTCATATAGAAGATAAAGCAAATCATAAGAAGAGATAATGGCTTTCTTTTTTCTTTTTTGTTCTTTCTTCCTTTTTTTTTTTTTCTCACAAATTCTCTCACTTTTGTCTTCCTTTCCCACAAACAAACAAAACCCAATTTCCATATTTTCCTAAAAAAAAAAAAAAAAAGAAAAAAAAATCACATGGGTACATACAAAAAACCATATCCTTCTGCATTACACATGCTCTTCTAAGAAAGAACCCTAAAAATTCAAATGGGCCACATGGAAGCACTCCAAATGAAAAAAAAGACAGTAAACAATGACAAGTTACTGTGCATTAAAGGACAGTTTAGAGAAAAACAAGTGTAATATTGTAATGTTTTATTGAGGTAGACTGTCCAATGTTGTGGAGACAAATGATGGCTGTACTTAATTACATTACATTGGGGGCCAAATGGGAATCTTTGGATTGTAAAAATTAATTTATAAAATGCTGCCAAATTGGGGGAATCTTTGATTATTTTGTTCTAAGTTTGAAAGGAGGAAAAACAAGAAGTGGGTGGATTCATATGCACTCATGAGATTCAGTGAATTTTGCTTTAATCAAGTGGGAGTGGGATTTAGCTTGAGGAGTAGCTCTTACTAATTATATGTTATTATCTATTTTCCACCATTTTTCATGTGGTGGGTTTCTTGATCATAGTGAAATTTTGGCTTTTTTCTTTTTTTTTTAATATGATTTGATTGTGAAGTTTCTCCTTTTTAAAGGATTGGTTATGACTTTGGTTGAAGGAAATGATGTCAAGTGCAATTCAGTTGTAATTGGTTGAGTCTATTACATCTACTTTGTACTTTCTATAGTAGTTCATTTCTGGATTTTTTTTTTTTTTTTTTTAAGTAGAAGTTGTTGAGATAATCTTTTTAAAAAATGTTTTAATAGCTAGTTTTTTTTAGAAGATGTAATGATAGCTGGTTAGGTATCGGATCGTTGTTTGTTTTTTTTTTTTTTGGAAAAGGTAGATAACCAAATTCTTTAGATGCTTGAAATTACAAATGTATGATATTCTTCCATAACTATGTTTGTTTTGTAAAAATATTTTTTAAGATATCATGCAATACTTGGATAATTGTATTTGTTTCGTAAGATTCCTACTTTGGAATGTCTTTAATTTACACAATGTTCAAAAAATGCCCTTACGACTATTCGTTAATTTATAATTAATTTAATATAATTTAAACTTATATAAAATATTCGTTTTTGTTAATTTGAATTTCTATTTAAATTAATATAGTTTTCTTATTTTATTTGTTATTTTTCTTTTTAAAAAAATAATATATATTAATTTAAATTTTATGTAAAATAAATATTAATTTAAATTTAAATTTGGATATCTTTCTTAAAAGGATAAAAACAATTACATGTAACCAACAAAAGTGAAATATATTACTGCAAAACAAACATGATAATCCATATGTCCACTCCATAAGAATCTTAGATTCCTACCAACCATATATCTACTCTATGAGAATCTTAGATTCCTACCAAACAAATGCCCCTAAAGTTTGTAAGACTAAACATAAATTTTGTTAATAAAATGTATTGTATTGTTCTTATTCTTCAAACTCTTTCAATGATATATTATAGATGTATCCACCTACTTCTATTAAGTTGTCGAGTAAAAAGGTATATTAATCAAAGTTTGATGTGATATTAAGAACATATTCATTTGTATTATCAAAGTCCTTGAATCAAAGTTCAACTATAATGTTGGATATTTGAAACATCTCCAAGCATTCAATTTTGTATCGAATAGGTTTTTCACACATTCAAAATTTTAAAAAATTAATTGTTCTATGAGATATAAATTCAAATATTATGTCTAATGAAATTCTAAATTTTTAATTTTTTATCAAGTATATCTATGATTTTTTAAAATATCAAAACTCAAGAACTAAATTTTAATTTTAAAAAGTTCAAAAACCAAATATACACAACCTAAAATTTTAAGGACTAAATTTGTAATTTAAGCTACAAAGTCTACCCATTAAATCCACAGTAAGTGAATCCTTGTACAAATCTTGAGTGAAGCCTCTCTTTCCTTTGCTTCTCTTCTTCTAGGAATTTGCACAAATCTTCAAATTTAACAACATTCCAATGGTCTCAAATTCATACCTATTTCACCCAAATTTCTCATCAATATATGAAATTTGGGTTACTTTTGGCTCACAACTAAACATAATAAATATGTTCTGGAGTGTATAGTACGAAGAAGAGATTCAAAACTCTAATCTATTATAAGTATTAGTTAGAATAAAAAAGAACAATAAAACTCAAATCCACAATGCCATGAGAAAGTTATTATAGAGAGCTCAAAGCCCAGATACTTACATGAA
Organism: Citrullus mucosospermus; assembly: GCA_030954485.1. Classification (NCBI taxonomy): domain Eukaryota; kingdom Viridiplantae; phylum Streptophyta; class Magnoliopsida; order Cucurbitales; family Cucurbitaceae; genus Citrullus; species Citrullus mucosospermus. Next base: position 5,971,402 of record CM062063.1, on the reverse strand, counting down.
AACAATCCTTTTTGTAAGAACTGCCTGGAGCTACAGCCATTATTTTACATCTATATATTAATATAACTAAGAAAACAGTTTGTCTAAAATTAGAAAATCATGTTTGTAATTTTAAAAATAAGCTATTCCCGACTCACCTTGTAAATTTAAACTCATTCTCAAAGTCTTATCTGCCACAACAAAACATAAAGATAAATACACAGAAAGAAAAGGATGTACAAAGGCAATAACAATTTCAGAGTAAGCCAATTAAACTTTTAATTTACAGTAAACAAACAGGCTTCAAAATGCACAAGCCCTTTTGGGCATTTTAGTAATGCAAGAAGAAACTTACACTGCTCTCCAGAACTGTATGCCAGAAACAAAAACGGGATGTACAAACCCTTCTACCCCTATGTTAGATGACGTGAACATAAGATCAAATTTTCCCTAAATACTTGCTCGAAATGCACCATAAAAAAAAAAAAAAAAAAAAAAAAAAAAAAAAAAAAAAAAAAATCTAGAAAATAGTTCTTTCCAGGGGGATCAGGGGCGGTGGATATCATCATCCATCCCAAAAATGGCACAATTGGTTAGTAGGACCAACAAAAAGAGTTCTGCAGCACACACTCCTACAGTGGTAGCCAATGAAGATGCATCGGTTTGAGACCAAAGGGATATTAGTAGCTTGGTTTGACAGAATCATACCTGAGGGTTACCGCAACAAAACTATCTTCAGTCGTGCAATGGCGAAAGAAAAGCCAAAGTAGAAGCTAACTTTTAGTAGAACAGTGATCTAGGCATGTGTTAATCTGTGAACCAGACTCCTATTGATTTGGTAGACTGTTTAAAATCTCAATTCTCTAAGGAACTAATTCTGCTTCAGAGGTGGAGATCTGACTATGCTACAGTCGTCACTTCTTTCGGCTAATCATCATCCTCCCAAGAAGTTGCTGAAATCCTGGTGATCTAGGTCATCTGCCTATGACACAACGTCCTCCGTTGGATGGCAATTAGAAGAAACCTTAGCAGATACAGCATGTGCATTAGTCCTATCACCTTCAGAAGGAGAACTAGTTTTATCATCCACATGTAAAGTGGCGTCGCAACCATTTTCAATTTCTGTATCAAAGAGAACCGTCTGTCCATCATGTACTGTAGAAGTCTTCTGCAAGTTACTAGAGTTGATTGTCTCTGACTGATTTACATGCTCGTCTTGAGTCGACTTGAGTTTGCCACTATGAATACCATTTTCTGCAGTCTCCTGGCAATCAACACTTGCAGTATCTTTGGGACGTTCAGGACTGGACTTAAGTTCAATTGATGAGCTTCCATCCAATTGTCCATTTAGTTCAGACCTCCGGTCTTCAGGCTCTGAAATGGTAGAACCAAGAGACGTTGTTTGGCTCCTTTCCCCCAAATCATCATCAATTACATCTGCATTGTAGGCCTTGACATTGTTAGTAGAATTCTCTATATCATCATTCAAAACTTTATCATTTGGTTTAACATCAGATTCAACAACTGCAGGTTCACAAGAAATCCCCAATCCATCATGTGCAGTGCCATCGCTGCATGAATTTAAACAAGGGGCAGGAGAATGTTTCTCTTCAGGAGAGGTTGGAACGACCTCCAACGTTTGTTGTTCTGAAAGTTGAGGAGACTTGGATCCTACAAGAACAAAAGAAAATAAATTATTTTTAGCCATTTCAATGTGATGAGTGCACAATGAGCACAATCCCTAATAACTAGATACCTTTCGCAAGAGTTGTACGCTCCATCGGAAGATGATCCTTCAATAGCGGTTTCTGCAGCATTTCTACACCAGGAAAGACCAACAGACTCATTTTCCTCATCCTTTGCTTGCTAGTCTCTTCAAGGGGCTTGAAACCGAAGACAGAAGTCCATGTATCTTTTACTTCAGATATTGCGGGAATGACCAACTTTTCCACATTTAGAGAGGACAAAGCCTGACAGAGAAAGGGGTAACAGAAGAAAAACAGACATGTATCATTAAATCATATAGCACAATGATATGAATTTTAAATAAACTTAGTATAAGTTAGCTAGGACCCAAAGAGGTCAGATATCTGTTAATACACATATTTAGATATTGACTTTCGCACGATAATATATTACTTCCTTCTCTGTAAAATAATATCATCAAGTCTCTCCAGAAGGAGAGGAAACTACTAACACATGGAAATATTCAGATTAAATGAGACAATCTAAAATTAATATAAGTTACTGTCGGCAAGGGGTGTGTCAACTTGAAAATTCCTTTTCGCCATAGTATATGTTAAAGCACTATTTTGATCAAGATGGTGTGGCTACTCCTGCCACTAACTGAGAAGTCGATACCCAAGATCCTTCACCGGTAATACCCAACTACATAATTTATTAGATACTTAAAAATTTTTCAAACCTTCAATGTTCCATCAAGTTCTAACCGAACACATATTAGAATTCTATTTGATACCTATAAGTTTTGAGAACCTTCTGTGTTCACCAAGTTCTAACCTAACATGTCTTTGAATTCAGTAAGCTTGATATCAATTTTGACTCATGGCCACTAAGCTAAGTCTAAGACCTATTTACTGCTGTGCATCTCTGTCTATGCCGCACCCTAGTAGGAAAAGAAAAAAAAGGAACCAAATGAAATCTATAGAAGATTGATCAACACTAGTAATTTATTGGAGCACAAAGAATACACAATAACATGAAGATACAGTAAGATATAGATTATGACCTACCGATTCAATAGCACTAAGAAAGCGACGGCACATTCCCTGACGCCTATACATATAACGAGTCCCAATGAATGGCATCTCTGCTAATTCATTTCCATGGATCCTATTTCATCAATCAGGAAAGAATTTCAATGTTAGTGATTAGAAATTCATGGGAGTAAATTTCAAATTTTTTTTAAAAATGACTAAAAAGATTATTCCCTTCCAAACTAGAAAGCATAATATGATAAATATTGAGTTTCATACTATTCCATAAACCTTTTTACAAGTCTCAACCTTTTGATAGGTTCCAAAGTACTTCCTCAAAGAACTTCCTCAACCACTGAATAGTTCACAAGACTAGCAAATAACCTGAAACTAAGGGCTAATCTATGAAGCAATCCAACTAACTTAGGAAAATCAAGCAGTAAAAGAAAGATAACCACAAAAAATACCTAAGCGCTCCCTTTAGAATTCAAAACATCCCCAATATAGGGATACTGAAAAAACTAGTCTGGTGTACAGATCCACTACATTATATGTGGGGATGACAAAAGCCTTCTTAATGCCCAGCTTTCAAAATGGGTTTGAAAATAAAATTAAAAAGAAAAGAAAATTACACGATAATGTAGCATGCATTAAGTAATAAAGCCAGATCTTTCACAATATTCTAGAGGATGGTGAGAGCTGCATATACATAGCATCCAAAGCACTGGACAAAGCCTGGCCTTTGGTAGAAAAGCACCACTAAAAACAAATAGATTACGTTTGAAGGGATTACAAATAACAAGTGGTATACAACATCCTTGACATGAATGCACACAAAGAATGGTTATGAACTTTCCATCCAGGCAGGGCCAACGATTTTGCACTCAATTGGTCAGGAAAGAAAACTGTCCTACCCTAGAATAAACCCAAAGGAGCTTTTGTGAACACTATAAAGATCACAGAAAATCACATTGGGTATAGGAGTTTGTGAAATTTTAATAATTTTCGCATCTCACAAGGACCCTATTAGCTAAAAAGCCTTCACATCTTTTAATCTGTGGGATGATCTTCTTTATGGTAACTAATGATTAAAATTGCTATCTTTTGTTTCTTATCCCAAAAAAAGATCATTAAGTTTAAATGTAAATGTAAGCTTTTAATACAACATTCTTCCGAAGTTAGCAATTTTCTAACCTTATGTAAATGTAAACTTTTAATTCAACATTCTTTCCAAAATCAGCAATTTTCTAACCTTATGTAAATGTAAACTTTTAATTCAACATTCTTTCCGAAGTTAGCAATTTTGTAACCTTATTTACAGGCTTAGGTTGTTCTTCTGAGACCAATTTATTGTCTAGCGGCAATAAGCTACCAAGTCACTAGATGTCCATTTTTGTTGACAATATTCATTTCTTTTCAAAATAAATAAATAATAAATAAAGTACTGATTGTACAAAGATACTACAAAGGCAAGTTGCTTCAAAAGAAAAGGAAAATTCCGACAGTTTAAGATAAGTTCAATAGAACTTGCACCAAAGGGGATTTAAGCCCCATGATAAATAAGACACATACCTTAAGGATGCAGCACATATAATCTCGTCATCCTTTTCAAGAATTGCAGTGTAAAAGCCACTAAAATTTAGACGAGTAAAATTTGACCTGGAAAAGGAATTTAGCACTTTTAAGTACACATGTTGTTTCCGTTGCTTTAGTAATTAGTACAGAAAGCACAGAAGTTGAAAGAAATCGAAGGTAGTCATAGGATAAAATGCATGTCCAAGAAAACTACAAGAATTATTGGACTTAAAATTTAGTGGTTACACATGGAAAATTTACAGGCCATTGTTAATGCTTTTGCGGCCAGTCATTTTGCCTCATTTCACTGTATTTACATCCATATATGTCATAATGGAAGCAGAAAAAAGGACAACTCCTCTGATGAAGGACAGATGTCTTAAGCTGACCAAATTATGGTCCTACCCACATAAGACATTCCAGTCTTAAATATTATGCTATCATCTATCTTCATGCACTCCTCCCCATTAGATAATCCCTCATCCCTATGGTGAACCTTTAGGCCATTTAAAACTTCAGAGCCACGATATCAAGCAATGAAAGTGATGCTTTTGGAATACAGTTGCAACTTTCAACCCCTTAAACAAAAACTATCATCCTGGAAAGGTGAGGTTTCACTCCTAGCTAATGATATTTTTCTATGCTTCTCTCATGTATAAACACTAGTTTCGCCGGTGGAAGTGGCACCAATGACTATGTATCATCATAAAACCAGAGAAAAATAAACTAAGATAACTATGAGCTAGTAAGCTGAGAAGGTGGAAAAGATATGACCGATTACTTCCATATTCTCCAAAACTAAAGCTTCCATCTTTATTCAAACTGATGTGGAGAAAAGCCAAAGCATAACCTTGGTTCCCTGCTAAACACCAGTTTTCAATTAAGTTGTGCTGCAAATAAAAGCATCATTGACCCACATGCAGTTTCCTAGAACAGAAACATCCAATGGTTTTTTTTTCCAGGATAGGGACATGTAACCATTCATTGATATGATGAAATGGGGTAAAAAAAAGTCTTATCAAGTAATAATTATAAAAAGAAAACACCTCCACTGATTAGCAAGGGTAGTAAGACTAAAGTTACAACAAAAAGGGGGAGAAAGCCTACTTCACGTGATAGCTAGAAAGAAGTAGAATCAATAAAATAGCCATCCAAAGAGAAAAAGACAAAAAAAAGGAAAAAACAAACAAGCAAAGCAATATTCCCATCAGTTTCGAAGCTTTCTACTGCCACTATTTGCTGGGTTGTTTGGCTAAAAGAAACTGACGCATTTCTTGTGGATTAGACCGCTCCTTCAACCAACTCAAGCATGATGTCAATTGCTTTATGGCTTTGTGAGATCTCAAATCAAAAGCACTTCATATTATCCCTTCCCTTTACTTCTAACCAACTGGCAAGCTCTTATATAAACTCCCCTACTTGTATTTATCTTCAAATCAATGCATTACCCTTTCTTATTATAAAAAATATATATATTCCCATCATTTTAAGCATCTCAATGTGTGCATCAGAAGCACCTAACCACTAGTAACAGGTGTTTTCTAAGATAAAATTGGAAAAGCTAAAATGCAAATTAAGTAACTGCCCAACTATAATTCAACATTCAATAGTCAAGGGACCAGCAACTCCTCAGTGAATAAACTTGTGAAGAGCGAAAAAATTCCATTCATCATTTAATAGATTAATATTTTCCACATAAATTACAAATAGAAACCAAGTAATTGATGAAAGTGTGTCCGTTTATGTATTCTACAACCTCAAAGACTAGTTTTTGGGGGGAAATCATGTCAGATATGGAGACAACTAAACAACTAGCGCATATTTGTATGCAGACAAAAACATAAACAAATAAACAAGTAATTAGTTATGCAGAGTTGAAAGGTACTTACCCACAGTTATAGAGAATGTTATGAATCAAATTAATGCCACTTCTGTGGTCTATGATAGGTAAAAAGCACTCATCCATAACAAACAAGGCAACTGCAAGCTCGGAATTACATTTAATCTTCTGAACTACTTCACTGCAGAGACTAACATCTGAGCCAACATCACTTCTACGAATAAGAGTCCAAGAAAATCCTTCTTCCAAATCCTGCTTAACCCCAAGAAGCATTTGTAGCCTTTCATGTAACTGGAACAACATCATATAGTTCAACTGAGTAAGTGAAAGCACCATCAGATTTTTTTATTTTTTATTTTTTATTTTACAATTGGAAGGAAAGAATTCAAATAATTTGCATTCCAAAGAAAGGAGCCATGATACATGACCAAGAACCTTAGCCTTGTTCCTATTCAAGGAAAATACAACCATGCTAAGGTATAATTTAACTTAAAGCTGTGGATAGATAAATATAGACTGATGAATTCCTAAATGTGGCATAGCCACTTTACCAAAATTAAGAATACCAAAGGTTTTTCAGTATCATAGTGTCAGGGATAAACATCCAATTTCAATTCCAAACTAAGAAGTTGTAAAAAAAAGTTAAATATTTCCAAGTCTGATTATCATAACAAATAACTGAAATATTACCATTTGACACTTCTTCCCACAAAACGATGGGCTATGCACGTCATCACCAGAAGCATTATTTGTCTGAACACATATGGGATGATCTGCAAAGAACAATTGCTGATTCACAGTTCTGTTTACAGTCATCGGAATAGAAGTTAAAACAAATGCGACGAATGACTAGAATGATGGTTATCTGATGTTATCATACTATGTCAAATATAGCAGTGATGATATGATTTTAACAACAAGAAAAGCTGCTAACAAAATAAGTAATATAACAAAATAAGCGTTACAAAAGAATAAAACGAAGAATCCACAGGAAAAAGAGATCTAAGATTCATTACATTTTTCCTCGCAGAGATGGCATCTACATAACACATCTGCAGCTGCCTCACGATGATCATCCTGTGGATGCAACCCCGTCGTGACTTGTCCACATGATTTGCATGAACAATACAAACAGTGCCAGGGACCAGAAGGAAACTTCTGAAGTTAAACAAAACAGTTAGAACTCAAAGCCTCAACATTTTTAAGCAAACTTTTATGAACTTTGGTATATCAGAAGAATATTCAAGCACCAATTAATTACGGCAACAAAAATCATGTCCTGGGTGTTTCAAAAAAGAAATCAAGTTCCAAATAGTTTTAGAGACTTTCACAAAACCATTACATGTAATTGATGCAATATACAAGACTGAAAACTCATCCAGACATCCAGATGTATTAATTCTTCTTCACCTGTCTAATTCTTTCTGTGGAAAGGACTAAACAGGAGTACCTCAACATATTAACGGCTTAACACATGAATTTATAGTTTAGTTGTACGACCAAAAAAAAAGTTTTAACTTAAATCGGGGTAGCCCAGAGGAAGGGCATGAACCCAAAAGGATCACTTGATTGCATATGAATGTAACTCAACACACCAAAATTATGATGAACACTAACCTTAATATCCAAGCAACTTTGATGAAACGTAGATGGGCAACTATCACAACACATCAGGTCTCCGCCATCTCCACAAATTCCACAAGTATCATCATTAGGATCTTCGACATCAACATCAACAAAATTGTACCCTTTACATTGAGGTTCATTTTGTTTATTCCATGATTCCAACAGGCATTGGAGGAGGGAAGAACCAGTATGTACATATATATTTTCAAGTGGCTGACCAACTTTACTTCCTGCATGCATTTCAAATTTTGAAATTGTAATAACTTCATCACAGCAGTTGCAATGAATTCCATCTCTTGTAAGCCTACCCTCAAGCTTCACCCGTGTCTTTCTTTGGTTCATGTACTGTACCTTCTCATCAAGTGACAAAATCCCCAAATCTATCATCCAAGCAAGCAGTGTCCGCTTCCCATTATATAGCAAATACCCATCATTGGAAGAATTAGCCGTTTCCTCTGTATTTCGAACCAATAAAGCACATCGCTTTCTATTTTGTGTCCGAAATGAACTAGGAAACCCGTTTTCTAGGTTATGGTCGGAATTATCAAGGTTGTGATGTGACATATCTTTTTTCCTCTTCCTCTTAGTTGACTTGGAAACTGGACTTCTTGGAGAATTTGCTTTCTCTTTACACTTTGTCTTTTCAATGATCCCTCTCATTTTTAATTTTTCATTTCTCCTTTGTTTCTTCAATTCTCTGTCCTTCCTTGCTCTTGTAACCCTTGTTAGTGTCATGATTTCTTCTTCTGGTATTGGAGTAAATATAAAACCAGTATTATAAACTTTGGAATCGCCATCACCTACTTCATAGTGCTTTTTAAGCACATTATAAGCCAGGGTGATTGACCAGTGAGTTCGTCCCTCTGGACTTACATAAACTGCATCCTTGTACTCCCGATTAAATCTGGGCCTATACTGAATTGTCCAACCAGCAGTTTTTAATATTTCAGTAATCCTCTCTCTCAATAAATTCTTTGCTACTGATCTCTTGCATTCATCTACTTTGATCTTTGGCTTTTTTACTTTCTTCACTTCCTTAGCCTTGTCGCTACAAGTAATTACCTTTGAACTCGCTGTCAGTGCTGCTTCTGGTTCCAAGATTTCCTGAGATAAATCATTTCCAGCCAGCAAAGTTTTTTTAATGTGTTCTTCTTTCCTGATATGCCTCTTATCTGAGGATAACCGATCAGTTGGCACATTACTCCTCACCCTGTTCCTCAACTTCATACTTAATTTTCTCGCCAGCCTAAAATTTCTTCCCTCAGGGTGCTCATCCTTCAAAGCTCCATTGCTTTTTTGCAACTTTGGTGGTCTTCCTCTTCCACGCCTGGGTTTTAAGGTATTCAATTCACCAAACAATGAATTGTCATTTTCCTTTTTGATCTTGGGTGGCCTCCCACGCTTCTTTTTTAACTTCTTATTCTTCGACTCACAAACAAACTGATGGTTCTTTTCACTCTCCAACTTGGGTGGTCTCCCACGCTTACGTTTCAACTTCTTCACAGGGCTAACAACTACTTCCTCAACTTCCTTTTCCACCTTTGGCGGTCTCCCACGCTTTCTCTTTACCTTCTGATCCCCAGAGAACAATTGTTCTTCACTTCCCTTCTCCAACTTCACTAATTTCTTGCTACACCTAGTGCTTCTACAGTTCTGCACCACCATACTACTATGATTCTCTTCACTAGCACCTACACTATCGCACTCTATCTTTACAACAAAACTCGACCGCAAAATTCGATCACTACCCCGTAGTTTATCAGCCATAAGTTTTCTTTTCACTTTGTCCACTACCTTTTTACTTCCAGCTTCAATGTGGTCATCATCCACCTTCCTCCTTTTCCTACTCCTATTTTCCACTTCAGCATTTTCCCCGCTACCCCCCTTAAGGACATCCACCATAACTTCCTCAACTCTCGCCTCATATCCCTTCTGGATTTCCAACTCCAACGACTCTCTCTCAGAATCACAGCTAATTGAAACCGAATGCAGATTTTCCTCACCGTCTACATGAAGATTCCCCAACGCTTCATTATCCTCCCCTTCCAAAACTCGATCATTCCTCAACAATTTCTCAGCACTCAGTTCCTCCTCCATACCCCCAAGAACACCCAAAATTTCAAAATGCTCAAACAGAACCCCCTGAACCTAACCAAAATTCGCACCACAAAACACCCATAAACAAAACAACTTCCGCTCCTCCTCCCACCGTAACGAAAACCCCAAAAAGAAAAATGATCCAAACCCAAATCAAAAAAGCACTTGAGAACAAGAAAAAAAACACACACAAATTACTGAGAAAAAGAAAAACAAAAAGAAAGAAAAAACAGATCAAACCCCCGCCATGCCAACACCGAAGAACATCCTTCCAATGCAGCAAATTCCAAGAAATTACAGAATCGTGGGACTTGAAGAACGCTATTGAGGTCAACAGGTGTGTGATTCGGTAACAAAACTCTTCATATTTTGGAATGAAAAAAAATTGATTTTGTTATTTTGGGTTTAAAATGAGAAAGAAAGAAGACGGGTTTTTAGTCTATAGAAGAAGGGTAGAGTCGTTGGGTTGCTTTTTATTAAAATCAGTTCATCCAAGGGGAGGTTCGTACGTAATTATTGAAGCTAAAGAGGGGTAAAATAGTCATTTCGCTATTTACGATTTCTAATTTTCCCTCCACAAAGTATTTCCAAATTAAAAAATTATATACGTATACCCCCAAACAAATTGGGGGACGAGAATCCAATTAGGGCTTTTTTTGGGGGTCACTTGTTAATTAGGGTTAGATTTCCAATTCCAATTAACTTTTGGCTTTCTTTTTCTTTTCTTTTTTTTATTTTTATTTTTATTTTTTATTTTTACTTCAGAATAGATTTTTTCTTTCTTTTTTCTCTTACATTGGTTTTTTTAAAAATAATTTAAAATACATTCGGTAATATCTTCTTATTTTTATTTGTAAAATTAACCAACAAAATTCTTGAAGGTTAATGAAAGTAAATTTTTAAAATTTTAACTTCCTTTTTAATGTTTTTTTTTCTTTTTGTAACGTTCAACAAAAGGCAAAGTGTAAACCTTCAACCAAAAATAATTAAGGCAATAGTATTTCTAAAAAATTGAAACCAGAAAATTCTTTGTTTAAAAAAAAAAAAACACAACAAATTATTTTCTAAATAAATATCTGTATGGCCTATGAAGATTTTCATTTACTGCCTGATTTAAAAAATCTTAAACGTTTTGATTTATCATAAATGTTAATAAATAGTTTCTAGGAAATTTTTCTTTTTTAATCTTTAAGTTTTAAAAGATAGGTAACATTTGATCTTTGAGTTTTCGAAACATACATTTTTAGTTCCTAAAATTTTTAGAATAGGAGATTTGGTAAAGATGTATATTTTTAGTCTCTAAGTTTTTTAAAATAAAATTTTAAAAGTTTCTTAAATATTTTTATTTATTATTTTATATAATTCTATAGCATTTCGAATTATAAAAATAAGTATGCAAAATAATTTTAGAGAGAATGAGTAATTTTTTAAACTATTTTTCTAATTTAAAATAATTAAAAAAAAAAGGTATTGTAGAGATTTTTTCAACTTACTTTTAAAATCTCAAAGACTAAAAAGATACATTTTAAGAATTTAGAGACCAAATATATCTATTCTAAAAAAAAAAATTTCGAAGACTAAAAAGATACATTTTAAGAATTTAGATATCAAATGCATCTATTCTAAAAAAAAACTCAAAGACTAAAAAGGTATGTTTTGAAAGCTCATGAACCAAACGCTCATATGCTTCAAAACTTAAAAACATGAAAGGTAATTTTACCTAATTTCTATCATTAATTTTCAATTGGTTTTTTATTTTTCATGAGAACATATATATATATTACAATTTAATTATGGGGTGAAGTTTATATTTAAATCACTAATAGATAGGAAAGTTATTGATTCTCTGATGTTATTAAACTTTTCTTTTCTTTTTTAAAAAATGGTCAATTTCTTTTCTTTCTTTCTTTCTTATTATTTATTTATTTTTTTTCCTCTCTCCTTTTCTTTTCTTCTTGTCCATCCAAGACATTCAAGTAAGAAAAAAATCACAAAAGACGACTTAATTTCATACAAAACTTTATTCTTAGCTCTATTCTATCTTAATAACACTTTAGTATGTTGTATTGAAGATTTATGGTACTAAATAGTAAATGGTTATCGAAGAGATAATACATGTTAGGAACAAGATTATGATTAAAATAAGATTAAATGAGAATATATATATGATCCATGCTTTGAAATATATTCTTTAAAGAGGGCTTTTAAAGGCCATATGAACTTTAAAGCCTTTTAGGATTATATTTTTCAATGGCTTATTATGGATAGGTGGGAATGTTAGGTTTATTCTACTCTAGAAAGCAATGTGATTGTAGCATGATGTGAATATATTTCAATATATAGTCTAAATAAAGTAAGTAAAATTAGTATGTTTTGGTAACTATTATAATTTATATGTGTTTCTGTCTGTGATTTTCACATTATCTAGAGAAATATTTTAAAATTTCTAAATCAAAAACAAGTTTTTGAAGTTTGCTAGATAACTATGTGAAAATTTTGTTTTGGAAATAAACTTATAGATACTATTTTTATTTGAAGATTTATTTGTTTTTTTTCTACATCTTACATGTGTTTTGAAAATCAAAGTAAGTACTGGAAACTAAAAAAATGTCGTTTTTGTTTTTGGAATTCGACAGAGAATCCAAATGTTTTTATCAGAGAAGCAAAAATCATAATAAAGAAATGGTAACCATTACCGTTTTTAAAACACAAAAAAAAAATGGATTGTTATCGAATAAGACAAAAAACTACTTTTTTATATTTTCCAATTTTAGTTTAGATCTTGAAAACATTAAAAATAAATAAATAACAAACAAAAAGTGATGATTAGAGTAGTATTTATATCATTAATTTTTGAAGTTTTTAATATATATATTTTTAGAAAGTTTTAACTTTTTCACCTACGTTATTAAAAAAAGAAAGTCAGTCATGAGCAGAAGTCTTTCAAATTATTTGTTGCATATGACTCATATATATCACAATTAAATAATAACTACTCATTTGACTTTGTTTGAATTACATTGGTCAAATTTAAATAATATAGCAAGTTAAATAAGTACATTGTTTTTTCTTTTTAGAGTTTTTTAAGTTTTAACCAAAGGTATTTTAATTATACACATGTTTAGTAAAAATACACTTCGTACTAATCATTTGACATTTGATTCTCACATTAAAAAAATAAAAAAAATTCAAAAAAATAAAAGAAATTAAAAAAAAGCACTTTTGAAATGCTTCTCCATCAAGCATTAAGTTTAAAGTATTTCATGCAAAAACTTTCTAAAAACAACTAATGGTTCTTTTGACCTTTTTCAAAACGGTGTATGTTGTTTCTAAATTATGAAACTTTAAGGAAAGGTACTTTTAGTCATGATAAAAGTTTTTTAGTTTGTCAAAAATACTTCCAAAATAGAGTGTTTTTTTAAAAGAAGAAAAAAAAAAAAAGCTCAACAATGAAATGTAATACTAGTACATAATAGAGAAATTATTTTAAATGACAAAACTACTGAAAATATTTACAACTAATAGCAAAATACACAAGTCTATCTGTGTCTCGTGACACAAATAGTAGTCTATCGCGATCTATCGCAGATAGACAGTATAATTTTGCTATATTTATAAATATTTTAGTTCATTTTGCTTGAAAAGAGGCCAAATATAATATGTTGTATATAAAATTGAGAAAATAAACAAAAAGCCACTTAATGTTCATCTTTATTTCTCGAAAACGCAACTGTCACTTATATTACCATCAAATTTCGTATCAACTATTGGGGATGTTTGATAATTATTTGAATTTTAAAATGCTTTCTATGCGTATAGTCTAAATAAATAGACTTAATTACATAATATATATATATAGAGAGAGAGAGAATAATATTAGTACTAAAAGACACATATAAGAAAAGTTTTTCGCGGTTATAAATTTTTCAAAACGGTCTTCTTTTCAAAACTTACACAAATAAAAAAAGTATATAACCAGAAAATTGTTCCCCTCATAAACCAAAGCAAAAATTCGGAAATAAGTTTTAAGAGAGAAAACAAGGTGTAGATATATATATCACAATATATTCAATATGATTTGAATTTTCTAAAAATAAATCACGTTATATTTGATAAGTGCATGGACAAGACAATTGGTACAAAATATTGTCTTATATACCTAACAATATATTCCATGTATATTTAAAAATTTCTAATATATTCATAAACGCACCAAAAATAAATCATGGTATATATGATGTATACTTACATTTTTCAATATATCATAAATATATCGAACATATACTTTAAGATCTTAATGGGGAGGTAATCAATAAATTTCAGCTAGGAATATGGAAGAAAATAAACAAAATCTTATAAAATGAATGAAACATTAATTTGAAATATCCTCCATTAAATTAATACAATAAAAATTAATAAATAACAAAATTAAAGTCGAAATTTGAAAACGGTGTTAATAAGAAAAGAATTAAGTATTTCAAATATTTTAAAATAATGGTAAAAATGTTAAATTAGTCCAAAATTAAACATAAAAACTCTTCGTGAAATAATTCAAAATATATTACACTTATGAAATATATGGTATACAAAGGCAAAAATCTCTTTCTAAAAACTATGGTGGTCCTTTTCCAATTTCTTTACATCATTCACATCTTTTAAAGGTAACACATTTGAATGTTTAATCATATTCCAAAATCAAACTCAGAGTTTTTGGAGAAACTATTTTTTTGGCTTTTAACAACATTGTTATAAAAAGTATATAACAAAATAAAGAAATTTATAGATTTGTTTAGGGCATTGAGTTAGGTTGAGTTGAGCTATTAACTCAACTTAGTGTTTGGCCCACAAACATCACAAGTCGGTGTTCAATAACTTATCTCCACCAATGTCAATAGTGTTTACTATTAAAGTTTGCACACTTATTGAGAAACTCCATCTCCTCCTTCCCAGTCAAACCTAGTGTAAGCCCTCTTGGTTTTACTTTTGGTTTCACCAAAAATGCTTCATACCATTGAGAGGATAATTGTCCTCTCTTATATACTCATAATCATCCCCTTATATAACAAATATGAGACTTTTTTATCGCATTCCTGACACCAACATACATGCATAATAAACCATAATTTACAATTGATATAAAATGTCATAAAAGTCCCTGAACCTCTCTTATATTAATGATGTACTTTTTTGTACACATTACACTCCTACATTCCACTAATCTAAAAGTATATTATAATTTTATTGTTTGTACGAGACAAGAGTATTTTGTCTACCTCAAGTACAATGGTTACATGTAAAAAAATTGTAAAATATACGTAAAGGTTTTAAACTGAGAAAATATGTGTGTAATTGAAGGGTTAAATAAAAAGTTAAGTAAACAAAAATAACCACTAGAAAATCATTATTTTTTATATTACAAAAAACCGTACCAAATAGCCCTGACTTAATAATTCAACTCCACACTCCAACTTAACGTTCCAAACAGCCCTATAGGAAAAAAATATTATTTACTACCGTAATTTTAAAGAACCCAATAATTTTTAAAGAGGATCTTTAATTTTCTTGATTATTAGATATTATCACTAATCTTTGCGCTACTCAAGCTGACATTCTCACTTCTACTTTATCAACTACACTATATATGGACAAGTGCTCGATTCCCCCTCTAAGGTAGAATACTCCCCTATTGATACATTTTTAACTCCTACAATTTTGACAAGCTTGCTTCCTCTCAATACCACATATAAAATTGACATTGCAATATTTCAATATTTTTTAAAGGTCAATATATTTTTTTTTTCTTTTTTCTATTTTTCCCGTATTGGTTATAAGTGAGATATTTCTCACTACGCCTCAAAAAAAAAAAATTGTATTTTTCTTATATATATAATAATTTTTAGAAAAAACGTTAATATAAGTATCCAAAACTTTGGGATTGTATCAATTAAAATTCTAAGCTTTCGTAAGTATATCAGTTAACATCTTTGTCGAAATTTTGTTTGAAAAATATAATATCATGCGAGAATGATAATTGTGAATTACATATATATCAATCTCTCATTCCTCCAACAAAAATGAAGAAGACAAAGAAAAAATAGATTATTATAAATTAAACATTTTAATTTATGTGTTTTGAATATATTGTGAATTGCAAAATTATGTATATTCCCATGAGGAAGGGGAAGAAGAAGAAGAAAAAAGAAGTTAAAGAAGTGGAGAGATTTTATAGAAAATGTGTGGAAGTAGTAGGAGGGGTTGGTTGGTGTGTACAAAAACCGCCATCTCTGGCAGCGGAGAAAAGCGTGCTATGGGTTCAGTTCAGGGTGACGATGGCGAATTAGGAGGGGAGCCGGAGCCGGAGCCGGAGCCGGACTCGACGAGAATGGACCAAAGCATTTGAACATCTTCACAAGGGCAAGACTTCACATCTTTATACAAAATGTAGATTCCTTTCCCTACATCATAAAAGATACCAAAAGTTCATGCTGTGTGAGTTTGCATTATATAATTGTCAAAAATTGAGAGTAAATAGATTTAACTTTTAAAAACTTAAAATCAACCAAAAATCAAACAGAGAATTCTTAAAAATTTTAAATTGTTCTTTTTGTTAGACAATTTTATTTCTCCAATAACATTAATCTAGACAATTAACAAAATATCATGTCATCTAATTTTACCACCACTGCCACACACTAACACAATATATATATTAAACAATAATAACAAATAAATAAATTGTAAACCACAAAAGGGCTAAATTGAAACATTATTTTAAACAAGAAGGACTGAATTACTAAAAAAAATAATAATAATAAGAGATAATAACATATAATGTAGGATTTATTTGGATTGAATTTCTAAAATGAGAGAGAGAGAGAATGGAGGATTACTGTTTGATGTATGGGGAGAGTGAAGACGATCCCAAAGCTTCTTGAATGGTGAAATGAGGAGGGATCTGAACCATCCCATTTGAGGAAGATGGAAGAAGATATTATATTGGGGCAATTATTAATTAAAAGGCAGAGTGAGATATGATTATCTTAATTAGTTGCCAAGGGTTTGGTTCATGGTTGGTGAAGAAGGTGAGAAACGAAAATATATCAAAAATAAGAACAGAGAGACACAGGTTTTAAAAACTTCAAAACTACTAATCTATGGTGAGACTTTGCTTAGGGTTTAGGACTTCAAATTTGTTTGCTTCCTATCTATATATATACACATGAGGAGTTTGATTATTCACTTTTTTTCTATCTCCATCTCCAATAATATGGTGGCATTTTAAATCAATGTTAAAAAATAGTATATATGATCAAGACATTGGTGGGACATTTTAACTTTTCTTAATGAATATATATTCATTAAGAAGTCTGAATGCGCTCATTTTTATGCATCACAATCTCATCACACAAATAAACAAAAAAAACCAATAAAATATTTAAAAAAATGTATGAAAAACTTGTCATGCGACAAATTAAAATATTTAAAAAAATGTATGAAAAACTTGTCATGCGGCAAATTGTGATTTCACAAATTGGTGAGATAATGCACAAAGATAAGGTACAACACAAGATGCACCTAACTTTTTAGGTTGTTTTCAAATATACCCAAATGAATCAAAATATTTATAAATATACAAAATTTTCACTGTCTATCAATGATAGATCGCGATAAACTTCTATCGCTTGATCTATCAATGATAGATAATGAAATTTAATTTCTCTATATTTGTAAATAATCTGATATTTTTTTCAATTTATAATAATTTATCTTTCTTTAAATATATTATTAACGGTTTAAAATTGTCGGTTACATTATTATAATTACATCACATGAATTGTAATCAAATTAGTATAACATATAGTAAAATTAAACTATTTAATACCTTGCATAATCCACCACGTGACAATTATTAAACTTTGTTAAAAAAAAGTTTGAGATGATAGTACCAAAATAATTTATTTCATACATTAAATGGGTATGATGTATTATTGCATTTATTACAACTAAAATGGTATATATTAATTCATATAATTACACTACATAATTGAATATTGGTGGTAAATAAGATCCATGCCCTAGCATTAGATTTTTGTAGGAACAACAGGTGGTATGTCCCTATATTAAATCTTTTTGTACTTTTTTTTTTAGGAAAAATCTTTTTGTACTTTAACACGTGTCATAATTTATCAATATTAAATATTAAATAGTAATAATATGAGCCAAAAATTTGGAAAAATAATGAATTTGTATTTTTTTATTTGTGAAATTGTTATTGATTCGGGAAATTTAGGCATTTGGTAATCATCTAGTTTTTGTTTTTGTTTTTTAAAATTAAATATATCTACTTTCAATTTCTTATATTGATTTGCATTAAAACAAGAAAGACTAATTACATATATTTTTTAATATTTATATATATAGAACGAACAAATACAAAACATTACTAAACTAACTCCTGGTTTTTCTTAAAAAGAAAAAAGCTACATGAATTCTAAGAAATTATTAAAATATTCGTTGATGGGTAAGAAAAAAGCTAAAATAATTCTAAGAAATTATTAAAACATCCGTTGATGGGGCGATATAGTCATAAATTGGAGTAACTGACATTTATGTTAAAGATAATATCTTTTACAAATAAATATTCATAAAAATCATAAAAAAAAAAAATAGAAAAATTATTTTAAATGACAAAACTGCTTAAAATATTTACAAGTAACAACAAAATATCTCAGTTTATCTGTAATATATCAGCGTCTATCTCGTCTATAGCAGATAGACAATAAAATTTTGTTATATTTGTAAATATTTTGATTCATTTTCTTAACTATTAAATTAATTTTATTTACAGAAATACCTATCAATATCAATATTAAAATTAGAATATCTGTATCGATATCGGTATCAATATTTTAATCTTTACTCTTAATTAGGTTTCTTGTTTTCCTAATCTTCTAGAACACCAGTAAAATTTTCCCCATTCTTATCATGTTTTAATTTTTTAACTTGCAAATATAATATCAAAGATGAAACGTTTTTCTTTTGTTTTCAAACACACTACATAACAATCTTTTAATGTTTTTATTACTAGAAAAAATAACTTTTTGACTTCTTTTTGTTAAAAGATTTTAGAGAATGGACAATTTCTGCTCTTTTCTTTAGTAACAAGATAGAAAAAGGTACTTTAAAAAAATAAAATAAAACAAAACAAAAGAGAGAAAAGAAACAAAAATTAGCTACATTCTTATTATCTTCATTCTTTCTATTAAAAATATAATAAATTAGAAGCATTATTTTACCAAAATGGCCTTAAATTCACACATCTTTGTTCAAGATAAAGTAGGATTTTTACCAATATGGTCTTAAAATTATCATATTTGTTTAGAGAAGCATATTACCAAAAACATTCATGCTACAAAAGTCTAAACTTTTCTATAAGGAAATTCGTCCTTTTAATTGCCAAAAATTGAATAGTGAAGAGGAAATTTTCAGTTGTTAAGCTAACACGAAACATTTATCTCTGCTAATTAAACGACTTAAATTTTCAATAATGTTCTAGATAGAGAGAAACATTTTACCAAAATGGCCCTAGCTATATTATTTCACACAATAGTTCTAGAGATGGAAACTATATTTGCTTAAGCTTGTACTCTAACTATTGTTTTTCTTTCTAATAATTCTAACAATGTCATGCATTATTCTTGCAAGAAAAACATGCAAATAGTTTTTGGTCTTCTGTCTTCATCAAAGATCTCTCTCTCTCTCTCTCCAAACACTATTTTATAGAAAACAAATGGATATAGATAGTACAACACACCATATCTCAACCAATATATATATATATCCATAGCCTAAAACTTTGATTTTTATCTTAATATTCTCTTACAAGCTTCATTTCTTTAATCAATTTATAGTAATAAAAAATCAATTTATCAAAGTCATCAAGCCATCTCTTGTATATATGCACCTCTACAATAATAAAACTTTAATGCAAAATAATATTCATTAACATGTTTTATATATATATATATATATATATATATATAAAACAAAACACATTTTGTAATGGAAGGAATTAACATCAACATTAGAGATTGATCAATATTTTCAATCCATCATTAAAAAATCAATTCAATATACAAATTAATGAAAAAATTATTATTATTATGCACATAAATATAATAGTAATATTCATCACAAAAGGTCAATTTGAATACAACTTTAGTGAATAAGACACACATTATCATCTAAAATCTAAAATGTCGACTCAACATTTTTTTCAAAAAAAATCATTGATATATCTTTGAGACTTCCAACATTTATATTGACATCTACGTTTGATTCTTTGATAATAATAAATAAAATTAAGTCGTTAGGTCGTTATATTTTGTTCAATCCAATAATTTGCATTGAATGGTCTATTTAATATAACACTACGATAATCAAAACAAAGTAACATATATATTTCATTTTTAAATATATGATTATGGATGTTTCTTTTACTTATTCTTGTGTGTCAAGCTAAAAAAGATGTGAAATTTCAACTAAAAGTTTAATAATATGCATATAGCTTCATGCCGAAGAGTTTTTGTTGTGATGCAATAATTAATTTACTTCAATTAAATGGGAATGGGGCAAAATTTCAAAGATAAATAATATACATCTATACACATATATATAGAACAATGAATGAAGAAAACAATAATTAACTAGACAACGTGTTAGGCCAAATCACATAAATTAACTTTTGACAGACATAAGCTGCAAAAACATCAAGATCAAAGAATATACCAGCTCAAAGATGATTTTAGCCACAATGGAAAGGGCCCGTCTTGTTCGGTTAGAGGGAATGACCATGGCATGTGTAGGATTGTAGTGAGAAGCCTTTTTTCATTTCATGATAAACTGTGCTCAAATTTGCCTACGCACGTTGTTCGCAATCACATCAATTTCTATGCCTACCTCTGCAAATCAAAAATCCAAAAGCTAAACATTCTTTTTAATGAAACACTACATTTCCTTTGAGGACAAATGAAAGAAATACAAGGGAAATTCAAACAAAAACCACCCATGAGGAGCCCAATTACCCTAAAAAGGAGTTCCAATCAAACAAAATAAGACATAAAAGGGTAATTACAAAAAGCTTTACCCAGATAGAGGTATGATATCTAAAAAGAGACCACAACGTCACATGAAAACTGCTAACTAACGCGTGAACAAGAGCCTAAACTGCAGAGGTTGAGTCCGTACCTGATGGCAATTATGCAGCAGTGAACATACATCAACCTGCAAAATATATGACCCTCCTGGTATCGAGAGCCCAAGTCCATCATAAATTGTAGACTAGGCCATTTCTCATCCCAATTAGACATGCTTCATTTTACTTTTTACACATATCGATTATGTCGATTTGCCAAACAAAAAAGTTAATGGCATTTTGCAATCTTCTCTCCAGTAGCCATATCAAGAAGGTTATTGTGTTGGCTGCGCAATTTCACATTAAGAAATTATCTCTGTAAATTCCATCCTTGTTATGATGATGCAGATCTTCAATCACCAAATGAAGAACTGAGCACAAAGTGACCTCTAGAGTTGACATGACAGCACCATCTTCAATATTGCTCAATAGCAGATTGTCTGTCACGAAAGTGAAAGAGGGTTGAGAGCAATACATTTTCACCAAAAGCGCAAAGCGAGAAGAGAGAAAGTCTAGAAAATTATAAATGATTCTATGATTAAACAGAGAGATCAACTTTATTAAGCTTACAATTGAAAGCATGAAACTCCATTGTTCTGTGCTCACTCCAAGTTTAAATGTCCAGAGTGTTAAATTGACATGCACCTTTCAAAGATATTAAAATAAAATAGTTACAGAGTGTTTTTGAAGAAAATAATAAGATAGAAGAAGTCGACAGTTGAAAAGGTGAAAAATTGATGTGGTTTGCAATGTCATCCAATGGATATAAAAATAGATAGTTTCCAACTGTTCTTTTGGAAAACCATGCATTGAAAAGTTTAAGGGGAACTAATTCATTGCATAAAACAAACCAAACTAGTCCAACCCAGCTACCATGCATGTCAATTTGATTGATCATTATTATTCACATTTAATTATACTTGTTTTATTAGTATCATTAACAATATCAAGTACAAAACTATACACCTTTGAATTTAAGACTTGTCGTTAAAATGTTTAATTCATCGGAAAATTTAAGAAAAGCACAAACTAACATTGTTGCAATTCAATTTAGCTTGAACTATTTGAAAATAAAACTGCAGAAATATCAATTTATTGTTTAAATAGTAACATATAATTTCTACTCAATCAAATTCTTTCTCCTACTGAATCCATTCATATACAATGATATTGAATTGTTTTGAGCATAGAAACCACATTCTGCTATCCATGTTGGAAAAAAAAAATCGAAAGTAGTACCTATAGGATATCAGAGTCTTGTTTGAACTTTAAACTTGTTTCCGTGTAGAGACCTACCAAAGCATCCAATATGGAATTTAAGTTTCAGGCTTTCAGCTATCATTAACTTACCGTACATCAAGTGACAGTTATAAGCAATTATTTATTTATTGATCCATGAGACTGTGGAAGAGGATTCAAGTGCAAATAGCAAGAGAAAAATGAGTTCATACAAAAACATACCTGGATAGACATTACCCTTAAAAGAACCAAGTTTCTTCAGTCCAGAAATTGTGATGGCTTGAACAAGTTTCCTCGGTATCAAAATAATAGACCGACTCAACAATAAAGTCCATAGGGAAGCCACATCACCAAAAATCATTGCATGAGCAAGCACCACTCTTAAAATGGTGGAATCTATGAACATCACGAACAACTATTTCTCGATTAGTGAAACTTGATATAAGCTTCATGACATCATGGCAATCTCCACAGATACGTAAATTTTTAAAAATACGAATTTTCTTCATTGTGTTTGTACTTATAAGTGAAAAAGCAAGGGCCAATCTTTCACTGTGAAATCGAAGGTTTTCCTTTTTCTCTGTTTCTCCAACATTATGAAGCACGTATTCAGTTTTGGGCACATATCCTATGGAGGTCAGTTCTCTGTCAAGCTCCTCTAGCTTTAGATGTATTTCCTGAATTTGTGGATGTGAACGATCGTGAGACACAAATATGTGAGCTTGACCATTAGCCTCAACCCAACTACAACCTGGCTCCTTTTTAACTCCTTTACTAGACATCAAACCCCGAACTCTTTTGACATCATCCCACCTTCCTTTGGTTGCAAAAATATTTGAGAGTAATATATAATTTGTCTCATCCTCCGGTTGAAGCTCAAAGAGTTTGTTTGCAGCTTTCTTACCCAGTGTCAAATTGCCGTGCATTTTGCTAGCTCCAAGGACAGTCTCCCAAATAAGTGCATGTTGTGATAGTTGCATTTTTTGAATGAAATCTTCAAGCTCATCAAATTTTCCCACCCGGCCTAGAATATCAACCATACAAGCACAATGGTCTACGGTAGGAGAAATGCCAAAATCTCTGTACATAGAGTTAAAATGTTCTTTTCCCTCTTCAACTAATCCTTGGTGACTGCATGCAGAAAGAATACCTATGAAGGTGACCTCATCAGGCAATATGCCTTCATCTAACATCATCTTAAAGGCCTTGAGAGCTTTGTTGCCTTGCCCATTTTGTGCATATCCACATATAATGGTGTTCCATGCAATTGTATCTCGCCAAACCAATGCTTCAAACAACGTTTCAGCTTCTTCCATACAACCACATTTTGTGTACATGTCAACAAGGGCACTACCAACAAACATATCACTTATGTGTCCACTCTTAAAAACCATGGAATGAAGCTGTTGTCCACCTTCTAGAGAAGCCAAAGAGGAGCAACCACTCAAACAGCCAGCGAGTGTGAACTCATTTGGCTTTACACCTTCTTGTTGCATTTGTCTGAAATAATTAAGAGCCTTTTCTCCCTGGTTTGTCCGTGCATAATTAGTAATGATAACCGTCCAAGTAAAAAGGTCCTTAGTACTTAACCTGTTGAAAGCTATATCAGCATCTTCCAAGTGCATACATTTGGCATACATGTCAATTAGAGCTGTTTGAACAAAATTATTGTCATTCAAATTATTTTTAATTATATGTGCATGCACTTGCCTCCCAAAGTGCACATCAAAAAGACAAGAACATGATCTTAAAATACTGATAAAAGTATACATGTTCGAAATAAAACCTTCCTTTAACATGTGATGAAAGATAGTACGTGAACGATCATACATTCCAGAATCATGAAAACCAGATAGATATGTATTCCATGAAACCAAATCTCGGTCAACCATTGATTCAAATAACCTGGCACCCTCATGCACACATCCATTTTTCATGTACATTGTGACCAATGCATTGCTGACTGAAACGTCAGTTTCATATCCATATTTCCAAACACAAGCATGGATGCTTTGGCCATATTGCAAGTCTCCCATATTTGTAGCAGCACTTATAAGACTGCAAATAGTATACTGATTCGGTCTAGTACCACTTGATCTCATTAAGTGAAATAACTTAATTGATTCCTCACTTTGTCCTTGCTGATCAAGGCATGTAATCATGGCACTCCAAACCACTATATCAGGCTTTTTAATCTTCTTAAATACTTCTAACGCATCAATTGCAAGCCCACATTTTGAGTACATATCCACCAAACCACAACCTAAGAATTCATCACCTTCATACCCACATTTGACAATCAAGGAATGGATTACCTGCCCTTGTCTTAAATCATTGGAGTTTGCACAACCCTTAAGTACTGTAGTTAAAGTGAACTTGCTACACTTCACATCTAATTCCATCATACTACAAAATAATTTCAAGACCCCTATCCCATCACCCCCTTGAGCATAGCCATTGAGTAGCACATTCCACGTCACATCATTTTGCTGAGGCATACCAATAAACATTTTAGATGCAAGTTCGATCTCTCCGCATTTAGCGTAAAGGTCAACAAGTGCAGATCCAACAAACAAATCTAGTAATAATCCAAGTTTAAAAGCTTGGGCATGCATCTGCTTTCCAAGATCTAAGGCCATGCACATAGAACATGCTTTTAATCCAGTAGCAAGAGTGAACTCATTGGGCATGATTCCTTCATTTTGCATCTCCTGAAATAAATAAATACTATCATTAGCAAATCCTTCTGCTACAAGACCTTGAATTAATGCCGTCCAAGAAACAACATCACGATCAGGCATTTTAGCAAGTACTAATTGAGCATATGCAGAGTACCTGCACTTTGCATATACATTCACCAACGAAACCCACAAATGGGAATCTGGATTAATTACATCTTTCACGATAAGCCCATGAATAGCTTTTGCAACACCCAAAGACCGTTTTGATGCACATTCATGCAACATCCTTGAATAATATTTCAACTTCTCCTTGCCACTCCAGCATACTCGACTTTCCATGCCATCTTCAGTCTTTTGGTGTTCAAAGTTACATCTATGTGGGAAATTATGAACCGCATTCTTAAATTCATGACCAAATTTATCTTTTGACATTGAAATTCCAATAGAGTTGGAAGGATACATGGGATTTGATAGTATTTTGAAACTACTCAGTTGAATGGGAAGAAACAAAGATCCAGTAGTATTTTGAAACTTGTTGGGTAATTGAGGCGAACTGTGTAACCAACTTGATATAAACAGATTTTGAAACCCAAGAGGTGAACCATGAATTCTCATAGCAATGAAGTTCTGTCCCATCAATTCAAACAAAAAGAATTACTCCTACAACAAAACCAAACTCAGTAAACATCCATTAGGGAAGGAAAAATATCAATACTTTTAAGCTTGAGTGTAGAAAAAACAATGACATGTGTGCAACTAATAGTGTTTTAGGGTTCTATCACAAAGAACACCTTCTACTACTGCCAATGTAATTGTACAAAATCCATGATAGAATCATAGAAACGATGCATGATCATGTGTATCAAGTACGGTGGATGACAGAACAGATCAAAACTATTTGAAGTGGTTAGAAAGAAATTAAAATAATAATAATAATAATAATAATAATAATAATAATCCTTAAAAGAACCAAATATGAGATCCTCTCGGGGGAACAATAAATACTTTTAATAACAAATTGCATATTGCATGAGCCAACAAATTCAAAGTTGAATAGCAATAATTTTTCTAATTTATAAAAAAGTTCTTGATAGAAACCTCATACGTAACAAGGGACGTACTATATCAATGCTAAAATAGATAGCAAGCAAAACGAACATTTTTGCCACATCAATAACCTCTCCTGAATTTCCCAACCATTCATTTAAATTGTAAAACTGAAAAAGCAAAAAAGGGTAAAGAACACTTTATTCTAAGGTAAGAGGCAGTTCATTAATGGAAACACCAAACAGCAAACATTCACAAATGGAAACACCAAACAGCAAACATTCACATACTTGCAATACTTTTCATGGTAATAGGAAGCTTTCGACTATTCTAAACAGTCTCCAGGGAGGAGGTAGAAGATTACCTTCTTCGTTATGACTCCAAAAACCAAATAATGGGGAGTGACATAAAAAACAGGTAGTTCCAAAACAGAGAAACCAGATGCGGCTACTTGCTCCACAATACCTCCACGGGATTTCAAAAACACTTTGGGAGTCTTTGCCTCTGAAATGAAGAAAAGGGTAAGTTGTAAATGGTAAAGTGAAAAATTTTGTAGATTTAACCAAATAAGTGAAAGGGGGGGACAGACTGAAACTAGAAATTGGGAGAAATCAATAAAGCAGAAATGAAAAAGTTCAAAACTTTAAGCTTACCAGTGCGAGGAGGAGTATAATAGAATAGAATGAGTGGTGAAATACGATGATGAATGCTTGAAAAGTGGTATTTTATCTATTAGAAGCATAAAACAAGTTAAAACGATCATAAAAGGTGTCTAGTTATCAATGTGATCCTTAACATACCTAGAAAGTGTGTAACTCTCCTTTTGACTCCCAAACCTACCAAAAAAAAGTTCCTAAAAGATGACTAAGAACCCAATCCAGACTGCTCGGTTCAACATATGTGCAACAGCCACATTAGTTTTAAGCACACTGAGTAGTCTACTTTCTCGTTTTAGACCTACATTAATATATGCACTACTGCACCTCATTCATACAACTAACTACTGAAGCCCAAAATTTTTGCCATTTAAGAAAAATTTTAGTTTTCATACCCACCATTTCAATCCAACAACAAATGGAAGTTTTAATATAAAAAGTTAACTTAATAAATACAAAATCCTGGTCCTCAAAGATTAAATTTCTCCAAATATCTTGAAAAGTCAGAAAATTAGTAGAAACTTCAATGACAAAAAACTCAAAATTCACCAAAATCAATTAAGCTCCCCTCCATCCAATATAAACACTCCAAACAGAACAAAGCTATCCAAGAACATCAAGGAAAAAAAAAAGGTTCTCTCACATAAACAAGGACCCCACCGAAATGAAACACAAACATAAACGAAAATTGGAAATTTATGAAAATTTGAAACAAATTACAACAATTCAGAAATTTTCTTAAAAATCAATTGTACGACAAATAAATTCAAACTACGAGAATGTTAAAGAAACGATATTTGATATAATACCGTAGAATGAAGACGAAAAAATAATATGGCGGACCAATGTACGGATGGGTGAACTGACGCCGACGGACAACTGGACTGACGCACGACGGACCGACTGACGACGGACCGCTGCTGCACGAATGGCTTCGACGCGCGACTTGCTGCTTCAAGACGGCTTCGACGCGCGACGGCCGAGAGACGGCTTCGACGCACGATTTGCCGCACGCGAAAGAGAAAGGATTACATCCACACCAAAGATGGTGGCGCGCGCGAAAGAGGGATAGATTTGATATTTAGGGTTTTTTTTTATTTTTTTTATTTTTTTTAATAATAATAAAAAAAAATATTTTAATATTTTTTAATTCATATTTCTTGATATTTAAAATATGTCAAATAGAATGTCAATAAGTAAATTTTATTCTAGATATTTTTTTCGAGTCAAGCAAAAGTGTTATTATATTTGACATTAGAAAAATGTCAAGTATGGGTTCGCATGAAAAAATCCTAAACATTTCGTAAAATTTCTGCTTTTTTATCAAGTAATTAAAAGTTGCAAGTGTCAAGTAATGCAGTTTTTGTAGCAGTGTACCTCTATGATATATACAATACAACATTCTAGAAGCTCAAGGATACATGTTGTGTTTTGATTAGTTGAGTGTGACAGAGTGTTAGACGAAGTTGGTTGTTGTCATCTAGATGGATACATTTATTTGAAGAGAGCATATTAAACTCTTCGCGTTGGTGAAGGGAAATACCATACTTAATAAATGAGCTTATGTTATGCGTTGTAATATTTCTCTTCCATATTATTTTCGGTCCTCGTATATGTTCATTTTGCTTATGTCATCTTAAAAACCAACTATTCTATTACATAAATATGTTCATCGTATACCATGTTTTTAGGACATGCATTATTGTTGAGACTTGTAGGTGCTTCCCAAGTTGGTTTAGAGCAACTTGCCTTCTTAAACATTACGGGGTTATTTGGACTTTGACTTCAAGTAAATAGCTCACTCCATGTTTGGGACTTCTAATTGATGTTTCCAACTATTATAATGATTTCAATTTCCTATATGTTACTGTATTTATTATTTTCTATACAGACTAAAATAGTTTGCACTCCAAACACAGACTATTATAACTCATACTAAAATAATTTGCATCTCAAACACATACTATTATAGCCATTGACTATAATAACCAACTCAAGGCCCCAAACGCCTTTTATGTATTTTCAATCAAACATGTTAAATTGTTTGGACCAAATGAATATTCTTCATTATTCCACTAAGTGTGTAACATAACCATCTAAATATTTAAAATTATCACTAACAATGACAAAAGTTTAAATGAATTTAGTTTAATACTTAACGGTGAGAATGTACCAACATTGTCATTCTATATGTTTTGAACTCTTAAAAGTGATTTTTTTTTTTTTTTTTTAACTTAAAAAGTAGCTACACCTTAGGTAAGTGATCCTCTTTGACATGCTTTTGGATTAAAATGTTATATACATATAAGTGGGGAATCAAATTAAAATCTCAAAATGTATCCTTGGTTTCAAGTGGGAATAAATCTCATACCATTTTTTTCCCATTCTCCAATCAATTTTCATCTACTTGTCATAAAACATAAGATACATCATTTATTTTGATCATATAACCAAAAAGCAAAATACAAACAAAACACTAGACAAGAAAAAAATTCCATAATAAAACAAAACATGAGGGAGAGAACACCAAAAGAGGATAAAAGCACAAGAACTTCAAATCATATATCTTCCAAAGGGTAATGAAATTAATTTGGTTTGACCCAAAACAAATGTAAAAGGAATCAAAATTAAACACATTTAACTTGACTTTACAATTAGATATATGCATGGGATTGACCCAAAAACAAGTTGTTGATCGTCATAAAAGGTAATAGCAAATGAAAAACACAACAACATAAAATGGGTATATGAGAGATTATTAAGAGAGGCCATCCCTTGAAGATTAATTGAATATGGCACATGACATGTTTGATGAGAGTGAAGACTTGGAGCTTTCATTCACATGGCAAACCCACATGTAATATGGGTTGTTTGTGTATGTGTGTGTATGAAAACAAATATTGTGGGGTTGGTGGAATTAGGGCAAATCCATTGCAACTTTCAACCTTCAACTAACTTGGAGCTTTTATTTTGGGTCCATTATTTCATCTCTTTATATGTTCATCATGATTTCAATTCAAATCCGTTCAATTATAGATATTCTATCGAGATCTTTAAATTTGATTTGTTTTGTTTGATCTAAATGGTATTTGTTTTGTTGTTATGTTGATGGTAAGAAAGAAAATAATATTTAACAATAGTATATATGGTATGATTACGTCACTTTCCATATATTATAGACGATGTTCATGGTCATATATTGTCACAACAGCAACATTTAAGATTAGTGTGGGGCCAAAAAATAAAAATAAAAAAATTTGTGTTGGAATTGTCATTTTAATGTAGGCAATTGAATGAGGCCTAAAGTTGTTTGGTGTGATTTTATTTATCACATTTGGAGAGAGTGTAATCTCTCCCTCCATGGGACTACCTTGCGTTCTCATCGAATAGTTAGTCAAGTTGTGCAGTTTGATATTTTATTTGTTTTTCGAAATGTCGTAGGGTTTTTGTTGAGAGAATTCATGGTAGCTTTCTTCCTTGGGATTTTTTTCCTTAAGTTTGTGTGGCGTGTTTGGTTTTTATGTTGTTTTTGTCTTTTATTTCTTTAGTTTGTAGTTTGTTTGTGTCTCGACTTTAGATTGTGAAGTCTAATTCTCTTTAATGCAATCCAATACTTTAATAAATAAAAAATAATAAAAATAAAATAACATATCACATAGTAAGATGTCAAATTGTGAATGTGAGAATAATGGAAGGAGTATGTGTATTATTGAAAATTTTAGTACTGCTAGAAAACCTTTTCATTCTAAGGAGTTGTAATATTTGTTTGTTTATTTATTGGTAATTGTATTTTTATTGAAAAAAGAGTGTTCCTTGAATTTAAAGAAAAAAGGGGGATCTTCATGAATGTGAATGATGGAAGACTTTCTTGAATTTCAAGAGTGTTTGTAACTTTATGAGAGATGTTGTTTAAAGATGCAACAGTCTCTAAAATTGATTGGGTTTGATGAGGAAAACCCAAATATAAATAAATAAATAAATAACCAACTTTCATTATTGTTGTTTATTATTCAAATTTCAAGATGGATTTCTATTTTTTTTAAATTTGAAAACTTTATTGGGTAATGGGTAAGGATTTTGTTTTCTAATTTCTAGTTTGTAAAAGTGTAAAACATATTTACTTACTTAGAGTATGCTTAATTAATTTTAATCAACCTTCTTAAAAAATTTAATATGTTATGATTTCAGTTTTTTTTTTTTTAAAAAAAAAAAGAAAATAATGGGAAGCAAAGGAAATAATTGTTTTTAATCATCAAACTTAATTATTCTTAAGAACAGAAAACTCAAAACAAAGTTCAATAAACTAAACTTTATTTATATTTTTAAAATGAAACTTAAATACTTTTTAAATGTAAATTAATACTATTTTTTGTGTTTCTAGTTAAAAATTTGACAAGATAATTGAACTTAAGCGGTAGGACCAACAAATATATATATAATTTCTTGAGGGTCTTTGTCTATAAATATCTGTGAACCCAATTAATTACATGAAAACAAAATTAGATGGTTGCAAAATTAATTGTTTGATCAGAATAAAAATCTAGGGTTTAAAATAGTTTTAAAGTTTTTTTTTTTTTTAGGGGAAAAAATAGAAAATAGTAATTTGCTACTGTTGTTGATGTTCTCTAAAAAAAATGTTTGTTTGATGCTCTCTTTTATCTGTTTACCTATAAATCATCAATTTCTTCTTTTGAGATTTTCTCTCTTTATGTACATATTGATACAAGCATTTGTATGAATTTTCAAATTTGTTATATCATAGTGTAATATCCAAAGTTTCAAGAAATTTTAAAGTCATTTTGATCTCATGTTAGTTATGTTAACGAGAGATGAATAATATATCGAAACTTACTCTCTCCATCAACACACACAAATACACATATTAAAAACTAGTAATCAATTTATTATAAACAATTGAAATGATCGTAAACAATATTAATGACCAAAATTGTTATCATCTGAAAATCCATATAAATTAAAATAAATATTTTGAAAAAAACCCAAAAGTTGGAGGGCCAACTTAACCTTTAAACCTTATTTTAAAATAACAAAATGAACCAACTTATTTACAAATATAACAAAATGTCATGATAGACACTGACAGACTATTATTAGGAGTATGTAGCAGTCAGTCGGAGTCGATTTTCTGATCAAGTCGCCATCAAACCGACTATAGTCAATTTAGTAAATGTTCAAATTGACCTCGACCGTCGAGGAGTACAAATCGGCCGTCAGTCTAGCGGTCAATTTTGGTCGTTTTTATTCTTCAATTTTTTTTTTTTTTAAATTGTTGGGTTTGGATTTCTTCCAAGTCGTGGTTGAACAAATCTCTCCTCTTCTCCGATCGACCACCTTCAGTTCAGTTGGTTTTGATCGATCTGCTCGACTTTTTGGTCTATCATGCTTACCCCTAACTACTATCATCCATTACTATTTATCAATGATCATTGATAGACAGTGACATATTGTTATATTTGAAAATATTTCTAACAATTTTATCATATAAAATAATAGTTAAATTAATATTTAACTCTAGATGTAGGGATAAAAATGAGTACATTAATTAAATTTCAACCTTAGCACTAAATAATTTGGGATTATTCCTACAATATAATAGTTTCTCAATAATACAACTTTGATAGGAATTTACACCAAAGTTTTTCTATTATCAACGATAAATGAAAGAGACATATTTTCACATAAATCGAGAATGATAGTATGCGTATAGAAAATCAACAATTTAAATAATAAAATCAGCCACGTAGCGTAAATAAATAGTAGAAATGATTATTGGGATTGGGGAAATTAAAAGAAAAGAAACTATTTTTTTCATTAATTATACCAATTAAACCCCACATTGAATTAATTGAATTGGTTGAATAAGGCAAAGGGATTTGAAGCATATGGCCCAATTGAGAGTATTGATGGAGAGAAAGAGGTCACTATGTTTTCAAAATTTAATGTTGATGCTTAAGGCTGTCCAATTTCTAGAGAGAGAATGATTCATTATTTCTCTCTCTCACTCACTCATATAGATGATATGATCAAATTGATGTTAATAGTTGGTCACTTGTAGTCGAGAAAATCATCAAATCGTGTTTCAAGTAGTTTTCTCGATTGAGATGTAATAGTTGATAATACGTGTAATGCACGTAAAATTTATAATTTTATTTTAATAGGTATAGGGAAAAAGAGGTAAAAAAAATCAACAATATTTTACAATGTTTATCAAAATAGTTATAACTATTTAGTGAAAAATCAAACACCACAAATTTATTAAAGTTTAAATATTGTTGGATATATATAAATATATTATAATTTCGTTGGGGTTTACTTTTTTGTTTTTCAAAATAATTTGAACTCACATTTCCACAAAGTCAGTCGTTTATTTGGGTTATTAAGGTTTTAATCACATTGTTTATTTTAAACCTTCAATTTTTTATTTGATTAGTTGAAAATAAATGGTAAAAAATAGATGAGAAAATAAAACAAAACAAAAAACATAAATATTAAAGAAACATATTGTCATATATTTTGCAGAGAAAATGAAAAACAGTATCATTTTGAATACAATTATATAGAAATATATATTTCTTAAATAAAAAGGCAAATAGAAAAAAATTACCAAAGCAGAAAAAACAAAACAATAAAATAGTTGTGGCGTAATTAGCATCTAAATATTGCTCTTTTCTTTCTAGTACCTCCAATTGGAGGTAGGGAAATTCAAACCACAAGGCTCATGGTTATTAACATATTCGTATGTCAATTGAGCTATACTCGATTTAGCTAAATATTATCTTTTAATAAATTGATCGTGCTGCACATCATTAATACTTGCATTGATATATATATATATATATATAACCAAAGTTCTCCCAAGTAAAGAATTTGAATGGAAAAGTTTAATCAGGTGAAATTGCCTCATTTGGTGCCTTTGGACTTGGCTCAATCAACGACCACACAATAGAGACTTTTGTTTCTATCTCAATAAATATTACTTTAATTTAAATGTTTTTAATTTAACAAATATGAGGTATGATGATTTAAACTTCTAACTAAAAAAAAATTGCTCATATGGAAGAGATTTAAAATAATAAACTGGCAACTATATATATAAATTGACTAAAGTAAAATCTTTAAAAACATCAAAGTAACAACTAGAATAGATTCAAGTATTGGATCTAAATTTACATCATCTATTATTAAACATTCCCTACTAGAACCATTCTCATGTATGAAATGTTCTCTCCATATGTAGCTTTAAATACACTTTTAGCCTTTACTCTTCCACTTTTTCTTTGCAACTTTTTGTCTTTTGATTCTTATTTTTCCTTTTTCTTTTTTTTTTCCAACTTTGACAAACCCATATTTAGGTATGAAGCTGAGATTTAAATCTCAATTAAGAACCTTAAGAATTGTCTTTTGTTGATTTTGACAAACATCTCATATTTTGCTAATCAATTTTCTTACCATTATTATTTTTTAAATTTAGCTGTCAATATATTTATTTTTCAGCTATACATTAAGGTAATTGTTAATGACTTGATTATAAGGTTCTGAAAATTAAATTATAAATTTAGTTGAATTATAGATTATATTTTCATAATTTATTCTCCATCATTAACGTCATTAAATTAATGAAATGATGAAATAGTATATTTATTAATTTATTTGTCAAAGTTAGTTTCGCTCCACGATAATTGGTATAACATTTCTCCCTCGAAGTAGAAGTTTTTACAATCAAATAGTTGTTGTATTGAAAAAAAAAAAGTCTATTTAGTTTTTTTTTTTTTTGTTTTTGTTTTTTTTTTTTTTTGGTTACATCTCACTACCCTTAGTAAAAATTAATTAACTTGATAAACATGCCATGTCCTCAAAACTATTAGAATGACACCAATTTTTTATATATCTCATCTATACAAAATGTAGAATCTATTCTATTTGTTACAAATTTCAAAAGGAAAAAGAGAGATAATCACACAAGTCAATTCTCAGACTTTTTAATTTATTTATATATATATATAAAAAAAATGAAAATGGACAAAAAAGTAAATCCTTTTATATGTTCTGAATGTAATTATTATGTTTTTGTTTTTGTTTTTTACTTTCACTAGGAAACAAAGCAATCACTACATCTAATGGCAGATTATTAAAACTTCAAATGGTGGGAAAATGATGAACTTTTCTTTTTCTTTTTTCTTTTTTTCTAGAATTATGGTAAGAAACAAAAAAAAAGAAAAAAAAAACAAATTAGACCAAATTGTATTTTTTTTTTCACAACATATGAAGAATTTTATGATCGTTAAACTGTGCTGATGAAGACGTGTAAATTGATTTGATTTTATAAGTTTCAAAATAAAAAATAATAATAAAATAAAATAAAACTAGTTGGTTGGTTTGGTATTTATTGATTTTGTCGACTTGAGTCATTTCACTGGTCAATTTTATCCATTTCGATAGCTTGAGTTTTAAAAGGCTAATTTTGACATTGGTGTTTGTTTTTATTTTGGTTAAATTGACTTTCATAGCTCTATTTACCTATTCCCTAAATTCTCTTCAAAAGACAAAATCCATAAATTTTCATGAAATTTGATTTTGAAATTCTACCAATTGACTATAAACGACGAAGGAAAATATATACAACGAAGTATTAGTATATGCAACGTTGAGAAGTTAAGAGAATTAATTTTTCAACCAGATTTCATTCAATGTGTATTAACGGATATTTCATGCAAGATTGTGTGTTACCGAATTACTGAGATGGATAGTAAAGAGAAATCCTTTAAAGCAAAACGTTTGTCTCAAATTTTCTGAATGAAATTTGAGTTTCATTTACATAATGAGTCTTCCCTCACAAAAGAGTATGAAGAAGATGAAAGAATCAACCTCCACCCATAAAGAAAGAGGAGCGACTCAATTGCTGTGATAATTCCATTGTTTTCAAGAGTATGATATATTATTACACCTATTTGTTATATGGACTTTTAGAGGATTAATTGTAAAATATTAAAAAAATTGGATAATCAAATTTGAATAATGGGTGGGTTATCCACTAAACCCATTTGGATATCAATTTTGTTTTAAAAAAAATGTCCGTTTATGAGTTGTTAGGCACGCTTTAAAGCAGTGATTTTGAAGCTTTGAAATTGCATGTGTTAATGTCAGTTAAAGAATGCCCATAATCATTCCATTAATTATTCTCTCAACAATAATATATATATATATATATATATATATATATATATATCTTACCACTTTTAATTTTGATCTATCTATTTTTAAATATCTAATTTTCATTCATATATTTTTTTAATTAATCTCAAATTTATTTTTTATTATTCATTTTTTAAAAACCTATTTATTTATTTATTTATTAACATCATCCTAACTTTTTAGAACATATCCACATATTGTATTTTTTTTTTCATAAAAAGTTGTTTTTAAAACATATTCGCATAATGTATTTTTTTTTTTCATAAAAAGTTGTTACAACCAAGGACTAAATTGTTATAAATTTAAGGTTAAAATATCATTTTTAATCTCTATATTTTTTTATTCAATTTTAGTCTCACTAATTTCACTAAATCTTAAATTTAGTCCATTGCTAAGTTATTGTTGCTTTTTTTCACAAGATTTTTAATTATATTTGATAATTAAATTTAATATTTATTGAAAGTATTAGAATAATGGACAATTGAAATTAAAATTGAACAAATATCAAATTATGAGATTAAAATGGTATTTTAAGTACAAAGATTAGATGGTAATCAATTAAAGGAAGTAAATTGTTATTATATGAAAATTACAAAAATTGTTTTTCAAATTTCAACCCCCAAAAATGTTATAATTCAAATCCCAATTCCTTTTTGCTTCCATTTCCCTTTCGCTTCATATAAATCTGTCCCCTTTTACCCCCAAATTCCTCAGTTCATACTCTCTCTCAATCTCTCCCATGGCTGAAACCCCAAATCAGATTCAACAAATCCACAGCCTAGTCCTCAACAATTCAGCCATTTCAGCTTGATTTCACCTTCAATTTCAATCACACCTATAACTACAACCGACTGCATTCTCAATAATCCAACTAAGTTTTGGTATCTCTGTTATTATTATGAAGGATTTTCCTTCTTGTTTCGGCGAAAATGGCGTCCAAATTGCAGATTCATCTTCTTCTTCGTCTTCATCGTCTTCAAGTGTCAGTAAAGCCGCTCAAAACTTAGTCACCTGCGTCTACCAATGCAAATTACGCGGCCGATTGAGCTTCATCGTCCTAACATGGACCAAGCATTTGATGGGACAAGGCCTCTCTCTTCAGATCCAAAATTCTGTAAACCAATGCCTCTGTAAGGTCGATATTAAGCCATGGCTATTCTCAAAGAAGAAAAGATCTAAGATTTTCGAGATCGAGTCCAGCAAAATGGAGATACATTGGGATTTAACAAACGCGAAATTCGGCTGTGGTCCGGAACCAGAGGAAGGATTCTTCGTCGCTGTAGTGTACGATGGAGAGCTCATATTCTTCGTCGGCGATTCACCGTCGAAAATCGCGGCAGTTTCCGCGGCGGCGGCGGTGTTTGTGGCGAGGAGAGAACACGTGTTCGGGAAGAAACTGTACTCGGCGAAGGCGCAATTCAGCGAGAAAGGAGAAACGCATAATGTGTCGATTGAATGCGATACTGTGGGATTGAAGGAACCGAGTTTGGTGATTCGAATTGATAGCAAGACGGCGATGCAGATCAAGAGACTGAAATGGAAGTTTAGAGGGAATCATACGATTGTGGTGGATGGAATTCCGGTGCAGGTGATGTGGGATGTTCATAATTGGCTGTTTGGGAATTCCGCCATGAGTAGTGCTGTGTTCATGTTTCAAACGCATAAAAGCAGTGGAAGCCATAGCCAATCATCTTTGTTAAATTCTTCTTCTTCTTCTTCTTCTTCTTCTTCATATTGTCAACAACAGGTTAAAGATTCAAAGTTGCAGGGTTTGGATTTCTCCTTGATTTTATATGCTTGGAGGAATGAATGAATGAATACAGAAATAGTTTAATCATTTTTTTTTTCTTTTTTTTAATGGGGAATCAATCACTCTAAACAAAGTGGTTTTTAATTTATTATTATTACTTTTTTGGGTACAAATTGCTTGTACACCTTAATTAAATGATGTGTTTTGTTATTTCATACATGATATCAAAAACTTGCATAACCTTTGTTCTAATTTGGGTTTAAATTGCACAACACAAGTGCATCTACATTTTCTTTTTTCTTTTTCTTTTTTTTTTTTCCCTCTTTGGTTAAAGTTTGGATGATTGACCTTAAAATCAATTAGATTTTGAAAAATGAGGAAAAAATGAGCATGCTAGATGGGTTTTTTAGTTGCACAATTTAGGAAGTGGTAGACTCAGACTTTGACCTTTTGGTCAAGAGAGTTGAGCTGCTCTTGTTGACTATTCTTATTCAAGGGCACCAATAGTTACTCCAAACTCGAGACATCAAGATTTTTTTTTTTTTTTTTTTTTTTTTTTTTTTTTTTTTTTTTTCTTTTCTTTTCTCGTATCAAGCTCGCTCAAAAGTTTGAATTATTAAAGTAAAAAGAAACATTAACTATTTTAGTATTTTTATTTAAGCGTTTTGGAACATCTACAACATCTCCTAAATGTATAAATCAGAATCCTGTAGAATTATGTTGAAGTGTGTTAATAAATATGTATAAAAAAAAAAAGAAAAAAAATCTAAAAATATCCTAGTATTCTTTATGCTTCAAGAAATTTGATAATTCTTTTAGATAAAGATATACTCATATAAATATCTAGGTTATTTTAGATTGCTTAAAAAGTCTTTTTATTTGGGATTTAAGCGTGTCTATAATAATTGAGTGACTCCACATATAAGCCAAGTTATAAAAAATTAGAGAAACTTATAAAGATTAAGAAAAGACAAGTGAGAGAGTATTAAGAGAGTAAAATAGTGTTTTATCAAAAGTGTTAATATTTATACTTCCTTTAATCATCTTCCGTGTGATTGTCATTGGTCTCTAATTCTTTTGTGCCAATTTCTTCACCATGAACAAGTGACTTTCAAAATTGGTGTTACTTGAAAACATATAGCATCCTCAAAATTTAAAACACTTCATATTCTTAAAAAAAAAAAAAAAAGACGACTCAATATAAAGAGATGTTATCCCATAACTTCACTTTTTTCTCTTCCAAATATAATCATATTTTCAATTAAACATTTTTCTCTTTTAGTAGAAGATGGAGAAATGCATGTCAAATACAAATGAGCTCACTTAGACTTCCAATTAAGCACTTAAGAACATAATTCTATGTAGAAAAAACATTAATTGTCACAAAAAATATATGTTATAACCAAAAAAACATGAGGCTATTACATGAAAATAATTAACATTTAGGAGTGATTTTGAAATCGTTAAAATCACTTTGAAAATACTTTTTATCGTTCAAAATCAATTTTACTAGTATGAAAGTTACATTTAAAAATGTAATATTAAATAATGAATTGATTTCTAATTTTTTAAAACCCTAATTTTTTTTTTTTTTTTTTTTGGATTTTTCGAAATAAAGATGTGACAAAATCTATTTTGGACCCAAATTTTGAGTCGACGGTATAATTATCTCAAATGTCCTTTTTGTAATATCATGATCTGATCAAACTTCTGAGTTTGTAAATAACCTAGAAACACCCTAACAAGTTTGAACAAGCAACTTGTAGAAACGTTTACCAAATTTTTCAAACACTAAGCACCGCCCAATATGCCGTTTTCCCTAAAAATAGAATGCCAAATACGAAAGACTAGAATTGCTGTCTGATTTTGAGCTAAGAATGATTCAAAACTACTTTACTAGCTTTGTTGTTCTTTCTCACCAAATACAATCAGATTTCCAAATTCAATTCTATGTAATAAACATCAATAGTCAAAAGGAAAAGGATGACGAAACTCTTTACCTGTGTTCATATATACAACTGCCAGTGAAATCGATTAATGATGCCCGGTAATCAGGTAC
Source organism: Citrullus mucosospermus (assembly GCA_030954485.1). Classification (NCBI taxonomy): domain Eukaryota; kingdom Viridiplantae; phylum Streptophyta; class Magnoliopsida; order Cucurbitales; family Cucurbitaceae; genus Citrullus; species Citrullus mucosospermus. Next base: position 5,931,729 of record CM062063.1, on the reverse strand, counting down.
ATGTTGAAAACATTATTCAACATCGATTAACATCATTCAGCTTCTCTTCTTGTTTTGTTACTTTAATTTGCCTCTGGGGTTAGTGATGAAGGATCTGAATGTCACGAATCTTGAACCCAAACTCTCACTGATCGATCTCCATCAAGTCCTGCAGATGCAATCTTGTTCTCAGTTGGATGGCAGGACACAGAAATCACAACATCAGTGTGGCCTTCAAGTTTCTGAATCATGGTTTTCTGCTGTAGATCCCATATATACACACATTTATCCTCCGATCCACTGACGATGTATTTTCCATTGGTGACAGAAAATGTGGACACAACACAATAGACTCTATTCACATGTCCTGTATATATCTTCAAAAACTTCCCGGCTGAGTAGTTCCATAGTTTCTGCACCCCCAGATACAAAAATATGTAATAACAAAAATGTGAATGTCTAATCAAAGAAGGCATAAATAATTGTATCAAAAAACTAATACAAAGTAACAATTAAGTCTAAGAATACAAAACTATAACAAGATCTCTGGGTGGAATCATCATCGCTACCATGGTCCAATTATGACATCCTCTCCCAACAAAATTTTGTAGTTTTTCTGCACCTAATAAGTTGCAAAGAAGGGCTAAATTTGATCTAGGTAACATAACATTCCCAACTCTGAATGAATATTTACTTCCATGAAGGTTGTAAACCCCTACTTTTTCTAAAAAATAAAAAATAAAATAAAATCTAGTCATCAAACCAAATAGTCTGAGTTCACCCCTCTTATACTTCAGAAAAAGCCTATCCTTTAGGCCTTAGCATTCTGAATTGGAGACATTTGTTGTACGATTAGTTTAGTTTCGGGGTGGCTCCTGTTGTTGAGTTTTTTCAACTTTTTTTTTGGGCATGACCTAGTATTTTCTTTCATTTTATCTCCATGAAAGCTGGTTTCCACATCAAAAAACCAAATAGTCTGAGCTACGTACCACACACAATTCATAGGCTTGTAGCGCAAATTAAGCGACAACTAAAACTAGCATAACTGCAAATCTTTAAATTGACTATAGACATGATAAACTTTAGCTGGATGTTATGGAGTTCATAGATTTTATATTCTAATGTCTATCAAATTTATTGAGTATGAAAATGCCAGCAAATCTTTATAATCTCATATCTTGCAGATAAAAGTTTGGAATGATTAAAGAATCTTAATAATTCAGGATTTTCAAATGTCCTACTCCTATAGAACCTTACTATCCTAATTCCTATGCTTCTAATTTGGTTTATCATCAAGGATACAAAGGGGATTACTATTTCCGAACTATGTCTATGCTACGTCGAAACCTCTGATCCTGAAATGCCACAGTATGACAACTGGTTTGAGCAACCACGCCAGTATACAATTTTTTAATCAATCCCCATCTAATGTCACTAGGAAGGTAAGAACTTTAAGAAATCAATCCTAATTTCCCTAAGAAGTTGAAACCTCTGATCCTGAAATGCCACAGTATGACAACTGGTTTGAGCAACCACACCAGTATACAATTTTTTAATCAATCCCCATCTAATGTCACTAGGAAGGTAAGAACTTTAAGAAATCAATCCTAATTTCCCTAAGAAGTTGACAGTGCACCACTGCTAGAGACTTAATCAGCCCAAAAAGGCTCCTCCTACGGTATTCAAGTAAGGGATTCCTTCAATGGCATTTTGTTTTCTTTCCCCAATGTGGATTATCAGATCATGGCATAGGGATGAGAAGGCGTTGGGAAATGAAATATCTTGATACTTTTGAGGTGGAGTCTGCATTTTTTGGGCTTAAGCTGGATTTTCAGGGTACAATGGTAGTTTTGAAGGAGGCATGAGCCTCGTCAATAGAAACATACGTGAAGGAGTAGACCCTGCCACTGCCAACATGAATTAAATGTACATTCTTATTCTAGATTGCAAAAACAAAAGGAATGTTAATCAAATTCCATTCTGAAAATACCATTTGGGCATTTCCAACAATCTCACTGGGTTCAATAATCAATCAGCCACTTAATATCATCAAGAAAGCAATTTAAAGACTCAAAAAACTAAAAGCACAACAAGCACAAGGCCTCAGTCTGAAAACTTACAAGGGTATCATTGAGAGTAGCAACAAGAATAAACTTGCCATTGGGCGAGAACTTAGCAAAAGACACAGCAGGAACCTTATCATCAATAAGAGTCTTCAAGCACGTCCCAGTGGAAGCATCCCAAATCTTACACGAACCATCGTGACTACCAGAAACAATAAGCGAACCATCACGATTAAAATGAACAGAAGTAACAGGCATAGAGTGAGCTCTAATAACATGAAGGCATTTCCCCGTCTTCACCTCCCAAATCCGGATCGTCTCATCAAAAGAACCCGAAACAATGAGATTCGACTGAGGATTGAAATTGACGCAGAACACAAAATCGGAATGGCCACGCAGGGTTTTGACGCATTCACCAGTGGGAGAACGGGCGTCCCAGATGCGGAGAGTGCGGTCGTCGGAAGCGGAGCAAATGTAATGGGAATCGGACGACCAGGCGAGATCGGAGATGCCTTCGGAGTGGCCGACGAGGCGGTGGCGGAGGGTGAGGGAGGAGGAAGACCAGATGATTAGGGTTTTGTCGAGAGAGGCGGAAGCTAAGAGAGTTCCGTCGTTGGAGAATTTGACACAGGAGACGGCGCGTGTGTGTGCCGTCAAGGTTTTCAGGTGCCGGTAGGGTTTGTAGGGTTGCTGTGGATTTCCGCCGCCGCTTGCCATGGAAGCCAGTCGCCGACTTGCCTGCTAACAAAAATTGAGTACCATTTCTATTTAAATTCAGCTTTATTTATTTATGGTTAAAAAAAAATTTAGTTCCTCAAAGTTGTCAAAGTAATAATTTAGTGTTTAAATTTTGTTTGAATGAGTATTTGAAATTTTAATTTTCTAATAAATTAATCTTTAAATTTCAGTAGCTAACAATTTGATCTTTGTAATTTCAAATTTGTAATAATTTATAAAAAAATTCATCAAAATTAGATGTCAATTTTAGTTATTTTATGATGTAGACTTTGTATTAAGTCTCTAATTAGTTTGTTCATTCATTTATGCAAAAAAATCTTATTAAATCTAAACACTAATTTCTATAATAAGAATTAAAGTATAAGGACTATAGTGTGACTTAGTAAAGTTCAAAAACTAAATTGTTACAAAATTAAAAGTGTAGAAACTAAATTGGTTACAAACCAAAGTCCATGACTAAATTGTTAATTTCACGAAAGTTTATGAACCAACAGTATTTTTTAACCTTTATTTATTTATTTAAATCCTTCCCATTCTTTATTATTATTGTTATTTTAATCTTCTTGAACTTTATAAGTGTTTCTATTTTAACTAAGTATTAAAATATAGATGTTGATATCGATATTGAAATCTCAACTTTACGAATATATGGACAAAATAGGGATGTTAAAGAATATTTTTATAAGTCATGAAATTTATCGAATTTATTTTAAATTAATAATTAAGTAATTTTTATTCTCGAACTCAATTATAAAAATTATTAATTAGTATTTCGATTCATATTTGACTAAATAAATAACATTTTTTATATTTTATGAGCATTTATAAAAGATGTTAGAGCCATATATGTCATTTAATATCAATGTCGATTCCTTCAATTTATTTGACGATATATCAACATATCGATGAAATATTCAACCTTGATTATAGACTGGATATATACTATTATTTTTTAACATTAAAAAAAAGAAAAAATAGTGCGTAAACTTAAGAAAATGAACTTTTGTTTTATGTCAATAAAACATTTGTGGTGTATCGTGAATTAGAGGATTCAACTTAAATATTAAGTATTAAATATTTATAAATACAATCTATTAATCTTAATTTAAGTATATATACTAATAATGTTTTCGGATTGAAATCAAGCTCAAAGCAATAATTTAACCCTTTTTATAAATCGCACTACAGTAGGTAAGAACCTAACAAGGAAAATTCAGAAACTTTCATGTAACCTCAATGAATTAGAGATATCAATAGGATAAACAGCTAAATAAGCAAACATTTTGATTTGACACTGTCAAACAAAAACAAAATATTAAAGCTAAAACTAGACCATATTTAATTTTCCTGTCTGTTGTGAAAATACAATATGTTAGTTAGAACATATTCCACAACAGCATTTGGTTTTCTAGCTTCCTATGAGAGGAAACAAAACAAGTTCTTGGAAAATAATTTTGATCCCTAATGTTCTGCAAAGTTCTCCAAAAATCGTCAAAACTCTTCCATGGCGCATAGGTATCTATTAACTCAACTTGAGTAGAGTGAACCACAAGTACGTTTTTAACAGAACGTCGTAGAAAGTATTGACACTATCATCATAAAAAATATAGCATGATTTGAAACACGTCAAAGCAAAGATTATGTTATAAATGGTTTCTTTATTTTATTATTTACTTTTTACAAAAGTTTTTTTTTCAATCTAAGTATTTAGAAAAATTTTAAAGTAATTTTTAAGACTCATTTGGTAATCCTATGATTATTATTATTATTATTATTATTTTTTGCAAATTAAGTCTATTACCTCTCAATATTATTACAATAATTTTCATATTTCTTGAGTAAAAGAGTTAAAATTATTTACGAAATTTTAAAACTACTTTTTAAAAGTAAATTATGTTAAAATACCATTTTGATCTCCATATTTTAAATTTTGTCTAATTTTAGTCCACATCCTTTTATTAACTCTTAAATTTAGTTAACTTTTGCTGAAATTGATTAAATAATAATAATAAATTTCATGGGAGAAAATAGCATGTGATGATGTTTTCAAATTTTATGGTAACGATGTTGTAGGTAACAAAGAGTTTTTAAGAAAATCATCCATAGGCTAACACTAGAGATTAAAATCAAGATTTATTAAAAGTATAAAGATTAGAATTGAACAATTGAAAGTACATGAACTAAAATTGGACAAACTTCAAAATATAGAGATGAAAATGGTATTTTAACCAATAAATTATTAACCCAACCCAACCAAAAAAGTTATGCAAAATCTGGCTGTCTCAAAATTCACATAAATGCTTAAACACACGCAAAAAGTACTCGAACTTGAATATGTGAAACCAGCAAAAAAATCTTCTTAAATAATCACCTACTTCAATCATAATTGCACTTAATGAAGATATAATCAAGAATCTCTAAATCGAAGAGTTCGACATCAATATTGAGAATTAATCGATATCTTTTATAAGTACATATAGTATAAAACATTTATCATTGTTTAATCTTAATATGAATACTAATAATAAAATATATAACATAATTTAAATAACTTTTTATAAGTTTCTTTATTTACAAAAATATCAGCCACAATATAGTACTTCATAGATATATCCATAAAATTAAAATCTCGACCTGGATATCAACAATCATACTTTAATCCTTGGGTATATAATCAATCAAAGAGGAGAAAAGAGAAAGAAAAAGGCCAACACCAGCAGCAACCACCTTACCAAGATTTGCACTTTCCTTAAACCAAAGGATACAAGGAGAGCAATAACTACATTCCTGAGACAATGCTATAATTTGAATTGTTGATGCATACAAAATGTCATCAATTAGAACAGTAACTTCCGACTCCTATTGAGTTGGATCAGGTTAAATGCGCTACAAAAGTAATGGTATAACAAAATTTACATTCATGGCAGATTAGCATCATCAGGAACTAGAGCTCTCTACGAAACAATGACGATGACGATATGTGATCATCTACAACGAGGGAAGGGGATAGGGTACTAAATCTCCACTCTTCTCTCCTCTTATTCTTGTATTTCCTCTTCTAAAGAAAGGGTTGGAAGGAACAGGAAGGAGGCTAGCTGGGATATAGCTTTTGGTTGTATCTCAGTAAACATAAATGGGGACGTCAAGTCAACCAGGCTACTGATTCAAAATTTTCCGGTAAAATGTCGAAGCACCAAATCACTCATGGCGGCACCCACAGATTGTAATGCGTGAAACCATCCTCCCTACATGGAAAACTATCATCAATTTCTAAGTATGAGTAGACATTTCAGGAAAGAAATAAATCAAAAGTTTGATGGTTGTATTTTATCTCTAAACTTTAAGAAGTTGGGATGACGTTCCATGGCTATGACCTTTATGATTTTATGTATTCCCATGATTAAAACCACTAGCTAGATAAAATAACGTGACATATAACATGCTTATTTGCAAACTTAGACTAATCTGACGTGTAGACAACAAATGACAGGATGAAGTTCATAGTGGGAGAAAATGAGGTGGTTTGAGCATCTCTGTATTTTTTTTTATTAAGCTTTGTTAGAACATTCATTATTCTAATTTTTGAAATAGGTTATTTTAGGTGTTTACGGTTTGGGTCTTTGATTTATGTGGTCCCTAAAACCCTTAAATTCTACTTTAGGTGTTTACTAGGATTATAAATTTTATTACATACATTTTAAGTTAGGGTAGAATTATCTTTTAGCTAATTGGCTAAACAAAATGGGTTTAAGGATTTGAATAGGACACTACCCATTTAGTTTTTGTTTTTTGGAATGAGATTTTCTCTACATTTGATGACTGAGCCTCATCACCATACTTTCAAACTCTTGATCTAAGGTTGCATGTTTGAGCATTTAGATAGAACTGAACAAGCAAGGTATAATTGATCAGTTTGCCCGTGGAGTTTTCAAACCTTGGATTCCCAAACCTCTTAGTTCTCGATCACAAGGTAATCCTCATCTAATCCTTCTATTGAGATTGAAATCGATATTTTTAGTAATTAAAAATTAGGGGTTCTCATCAAAATCGAAAATTTCAAATTAATAGGGTTTTCATATATCAGTTTTAGTGCATCAACACAATATTTTCTCTCCCAGGGGGTTCGGGGGGAAGGAGTTAGGTGGGGGTGGAGTGCAGTGAAGTTCTCCCCTCCTCGTTTGGCCCTGGAAAAAATGAGTTCTTAAACACCAGTGGGCTCAATCCCACACAAAAACTAGAATTGTGGATGCATTTTGGACAAATCCCCATCGTACTGTACGTATATTCAAGTGTCTGTGTGCATTTGGGAGACTGGAGAAAAGAGTGTCTTTACCGATTTCATTTGGTTGCTGCAACAACCAGCGCTTGCTTAAAACTTTTCCTCCTACAAAGCAAGAAAATCCACCTCATCTGAGCTCTCCTCAAATATTACATAGCTGGCATCTCGACCATCCTCATTTCCACTGCCTTGATCGCTATTATAGCTGCTTTCTGAAGAACTTATAAACATCGAATCAGATGTGTCACCGCTCAGCTGTGTTGGCAAACTAACGTCACTATTTACTTCGCTTTCCAGCATCTGTTCAATTTCAAAGTAACTGCAAAAGGATCCCAATGCAAAACAGAAAAGAAATAACACAATTACAAGTGATTTAATGATGTCAGCCATAAAATTCTAAAGGAGAGATGATAGGGGCTGGAATATGAAGGGATACTTATAAGAAAATGTTAATTCATATTAATATGGAAGACGAAAATTACAAGTTCTTATGCATTTATTTTGCTCCTTCTATCTCCGATACTATTCCCATAATCAGCCTAACCAGATCGTCACTCACTCTTTACTATAACAAAAACAAACTAACCAGTAAGTGTGACTATTAGACCCTCAAATCCTAACATAACTCCACTCCTAAAGGCAAAACACATCTTGTTGTAACTAGTACAACACTAGAAGTGAAGAGGCCACACAACTTGACGGTACAAGTATCCAATATCCATACCCCACGGCAAAGTCAACATCTAGTGTCAAACGCTTCCGAAGTATATATACCAGTATACCCCCTACCATTCCTCCAAAATACTTTTACTTTTTCATCTGTCCCAACCCATAATTGATTTGCCGGCCAATATGTATCCAAATTATTATGCTGGATCTAAGATCCTGAACTGCTCCTAAAATAATTCCTATACTTGGCTCCAATTTCACCAAACTTTACTCCAATATTGCCAGAAATGATAGGGCCCAGATCCAATCATACCATCCCTAACCTTAATTACATCAACAGCAATGAAGTGTTCTGCCCCTTATGATGTAGCTTAACAACTCTGTTTTCCTTTTTTGTATTAGTTTTTATTTTATACTTGGCCCAGACACATTTTTCGGTTTTTTCTTTTTATTTTTTTTTTATTTTTTTATTTTTATTATTTTCAAAAGAACCAACTGGAGGAAAAAATGAAGATCCACAAGGACATAAAAAATAAAAAAAAACTAACCAACTAAGCCCACAAAACCCCATAATATTGCCTATGGAGCAATTACAAAAAATCATCGATTTGAAACCCCAAGAAAATCGTGGAACCTAACCAAGGACCAAACATTACTAGGTTCCCTCTCCTCACCTCTACAAACTCTGTTAGTTGGCCATTAATCTGTTGGGAGTTCCAATGGGAGATTGTATCCTGAAAAAATTGCTTCTTTTCATCGATCAAATGAAAAGTTTGTTGCTTATTTAAAAATATATATATAAAAAAGAAAGAAAGGGAAAAAAAGTTTGTAAATAATAGAAACTCAGCTCTCTACCTAAACATTAACAAAATCTGCCTTAACCCAGTTCCACTTCCTCATCCAGTAAACATGACTACTATACCCTCAATAACAGTCGTAACCAGTAATTACCTTCCTTCTGACGGAAAGTCAGCCAGCAAGCATACATCAGGCCTTTCCCTCATTACTTGCTCAATTGGAATGATCCTGTCCATTAAAATAGTCAATAAGAACTAGTTGACGGAGTCTTAAGTACTGTATAAACCAAAAAAAGGATGAACATAAATAAATAGTTAAAATATAACCAAAAAGAGGGATGAACGTTGACTTTAAAGGAAATATCCAAACAAATTATGAGCTTTACAGTAAGGCTTTATCAAGGAAATACCACCTTGAATTGTAGCATCTCTCATACCAATCACCCTCCGATGCCAACCCTTCCCTATTGGATATATCCTGTTTAATGAATATGGTATTATTCAATTGAATGTCATTCTGAACCTTTAACCAGATATTCAGAAGAAAATTATTGCCAATTTCCATCAAACTCACTAGATGTCGAAGAAACTTGAAATCTCCAGCAAGTAATGATGTCATGAAACGAGCAACTTCCACCTGCATGTGAAAAATTTATTAGCTTACAGCAATTTTTGGGCAATGAGGTGTCAGAAAAATAAATGATCCTGACCTCTTTGAGATGCATACAGTCTCTTAAAATCAAGACCTCCAATAAATTACCACCTATACTGCTGTTGTAAAGGTTTCTGAGGAAAACATAGACGCTCTTTTTAATTATTCAAAGTATCAAAAAAGTATTATAGATAGGAAGAATACAAAGAGAACAGTTACCTAAGAAAGCTTCCAGTAATTGAGTAAGATGTTGAAAAGTCAACATATTTCAGCCTTCGAAGTCCCTGGACAAGTATTCAAAGAGACAAGTTTACTGAGCTTAAAATTCCATGGAATTACACAATACAAGTGTATTTGAGACAACCACCAACAACAATGGCCAAAAAGATCAAGAAAGAACCAATCCACACAAGCAAATCAGCTACACACATGATGTTTTCTTATGGATAACAATGAAACAAGGAACCACGGGATTAAGAGTTCCAAATGACTATGGGGCTCTTGAGAATGGTGCAGTTTTCTCCAATTAGTTTCCATTGTCTAAGCTTTGTGAGGAATAGGGGTCTCCCAGTCCAGATTTAATTAAGGAAATTTGGAAAGCTAAATTTGTAAGATGGTGAAAGTTTGCCTTAGAGTCGTTGCTCAAGATCAGCTAGGCACCTGAAATAGGGTTCAAAGAAGGTTTCCCCCCATTGTGCCCTCTACCCTAACTGGCGTGCTCTTAGTCAAAGCAATTCAGATGATCAAAACCACCTTTTCTTTTCAATGCTCCTTAGAAGCTGATTGATGATGAAACATTTTTAATCATTTTATCATTTGATCCAATGCCATTATGGCAATTCTATGGAGGCTTTAATTTGAAAGGAATCCAAGAATTTTTCAAGTAGCTTCCAAGTCTACTTTTGGGGTCTAATTAGATTCTTCTTGATCTCTTAGTATTCTTTTTTAAGTAGTTTTGCAATAACAAGTTCTGGCATATTTTTGCCAAATAAAAATTCCAATTCCCATAAAAAGTACTTTTTAAAAACTCCTTCGCCTAAAATTTGATCTTCTTACGATTGCATTTAGTAACTATTTTTGTAGTTTAATCATCAAACAATGATGAATGAAGTATTAAAAAGCAATGCCATAATCATAAGAATAACATGGAAAAAAAAAAAAAAAGAGTTCAATACTAGCCACACTACAAACCCCCATGCCCCATACTAAGTGTACCAGTATGATTTTTAAAGTGTTGACACAAATACACATAATGAATTGAATACAACTTAAAACACATAAAACTTATTCTTTGCTCCTTCCATTTTTCTAGAAAGAAATAATTTTCAATGGTATGGTGAAAATGATTAGAAAAAGGGGAGAAATAAAATATCTAAACACAATATTTCTGACATTTTTAAAGCCCTGGCCAAGAAAATACTGGTTCCTTAGATGAATATTCACTTTTGTTCCAACTTGAAAATAACAGACTTTCTTTCTCTCACAATGCAAGGTTCTTTTCTCTTTCAGAACCCCACAATAGAACATTAGTCCAAGTATAATAAGAGAAGGAGAAGACAGGATGTGTGTAGAAGAATCCGCGAGCAATAGAAAATAAGCCCAGTTATGATAATAGACAAGTGAGTGGGTGCAAGCAAGCAAAAATGCCACTAGTCATTGTCAGGACTTGGATCTACAAGTAAATTGCAACTATCCTATGAGATGGAACACAAAATAATTCCAGTAAATATATATATATATATATAGTAGGTAAATGAAAAGCAAAACAGCTTATCTAGATTACCTATTATATTCAACTAATTCAAGTATTTTTTTAATTAAAAAAATTTATACATGTTATACTTCAAAGACAATGTCCTATAATTCAGAATAATTAGGCATGGCAGTAGTTAAATTCTTGGTTAGATATTGTTGCAATATAAGAATCTAAAATCAGGAAAGGAAATAAATTTTGTATACATGTGTCACAAAATTCCTTGTAATTGCAGATAATACCTTAATAAGTATGCGAACTTTATAATCATGGAGTTTAAATCCTCTAAGGGCTAAAGACACTAAACGAGGGCACTTGTGAACTAGATCAACACATGTTGGTGATTTCAAGCTGTCATCTCTGCCTGTCATTTTCAAGAAATAGCTATGAATAAGCAGATGACTAGAAAGACTGAAAAGAGGATATCAAATGAGATTAGATTTAAACCTGTTTTTGAGGATTCAAAGAACAAACGCTCTATCAATTGACAGTTTTCAATCACAGACATCAATGTCTGTCTCAACTCCACATGACTGTTCAATGAAGGACGTGGATTACTAACTACCATTAATAAATAGGAGTAACCAAAAGGAGCGGGAAAAAAGAAGCAGAAAATGAAGAGCATTTCCTTCTAAATCTGTTGACAATTATCATGCCCTTAACTGATTATTAAATGTTAAAGAAGAAGAAAAAATACTATCATCCAATTAAAAGCACCATAAACTGAGATAAAGTCATGAACCTATCTGGGAAACATAATTTCTATATTTGTTTAAAAATAAAAAAATAAAAAAATAAAAAAATAAAAAATAGCAAAAAAAGAACAAGTTCATTGGAGAGAGAAAAAAATAATAATGAATTTATGGTTGAAAAATGACAAGAACAAGTATGGTGAATCAGTGATATCAAAAGAAAAGGTTAGGCACGTCAGGACAAGAGTTGAAGAAATCTTAGTCCTGGATATTTACAAAAGGTTAAAATCTGAATCACAGTTCACTATCATCAACATTTGTAAACAAAAATATTATCTGCCACTTAAACTATTAAAAAACCACAAAATCAGTCAACTAAAGAAACTTACAGGCCCACGATTTCCAGATCAAGGAGAGACGGGCAAGCAGATAATGCAGCACGAAGTGACGGACTATCCATTCTTTCAATATTGTAAAGATGCAACGTTTTTAAGAGCATCCTATAGAATTTAACAGTTTAGAAAGAGAACTCCTTTTTCATAACGAGCACATTCTAAACTTCAAAAGTAAGCGCATACCCAGGAGTACTGGCCCCACCCAAAGGGCTTAAGCAGGATCTTGTGAGAACTGATGACTCCTTCCCTTGTCTGGATCTTTTGTCATTCCATGAGAAGTTAGTAACATTGTAAACCAACGGTTGGCAAGATCCTGGGGATGCAGTTGGGCCAGGAACTATACCAAGCTTAAGAGATCTGAAATTATTGAGGGGACAGATTAGCCAAGTTAATCAAGGCTTAGGAAACTATAAATAATGCAACTCAAAGTGTTTCCTTTGAGAGGGTAGAAGGAACTACAGTTGGAATTGATGATCGATGAACCTAATTCACATGCCTTTGCAGGCTAGAATAGACATGGTTGCTAAATAAACAAAAAAGCTAACATTATAATTAATCATATGGGCGAGAAGATTCAGACTTCATTTCCATCTAAGAAGCAAAAAGAAAAGAATTTGGATAATGTCGGACCACAGAGGGGAATAATTTAGCATCTTTCCCAGATGCTAACACTACGACAGAGATGGTGCGTGACACAAGATTTGGAAAAACAAAATTCCTTACCTCAGCTTAGACAGACAGCTGTGCCCTCAATACTTGGGTAGTGAATGGAGAATGTCTAATGCAAAATGAATAACCATGATGGCCGAAAGACACGATTCAAAGACCACACCACTAATGAGCTTAAATAAGTATGCATCCTTCTGTTTCAGATCCTCAATGTATATATTACCGCATTTAAATTCAGCTTATGGAAATTTGATAATGAACTTTTAACAGAAAATATCTTACTGAAGGGAGTTTCCAGCTCGGTGAATCATTGTAGAAACCACTGCATTATTAACTCTTGGAGAAACTGTTGTTAAGTCAATGTTGGCATAGCAGGAAGGATCCATCGCACACTTGTGAAACATTGAACAAGTAGCTGTTGCGTAGCAGAGGCTCTGTGCGTCAAGCATGGAGAAAACCTGAAAAGCCACAGTTCGTCATCATGCACCATTTTTTAATCGACTGTTATAACAGGAAGATGAGTTGAAGAGGTGGAACCTGGTAATGATGATTTCCAAACTCGAAATTAATGAATTATAAGCATGGCCATACACTATCCTTAACTTGAAAATACCTTTGATGTCTCAAGACTCTCAACCTAACCACTCGATTACTCCCATACAAAATATGAACTAGAATATGCATATTCTCTCAATCCTATTGCCAATGAACACATACACAACCAGGGCTGGGAAAATTTTATTCTCATCAATCACCAAACTAACATCTCACTCTCAAAAACATTCCTGACTGCAAACTTGCTTCGGATTCACTCAAATTTCAACAGAAAGCATTATAATTTCATCACATTAAACATTCGACACAACATAACCAATCAACGAAAATCATATATAAAAAGACACCAAATCCAATATTCAATAACAGAAGCACTCATTTCCAAAAGCGATAAATCCAATGCAATTCGCAGCAAACAATTCCCAAACCGCAGCACAATTCAAACGATTAAAAATATCTAGAGAAAAAAAAACGAAACAATAACGAAATACGAACATACTTTGATGGTGAGGTCAGGAGGAAGAGCCCAAACGACGGAGTTATGCTTGGTAGCTCGTTTCCGAGCGGAACGTTTGCCAGCCTCGAGCAAGAAGGTGCCCATTTTCAGGGCGCGATCGATGAGACGAGTCTGATCCAAGTCAGAAGGCAAGGAGTCGAGAAGCCTCTCGAATGAAAAGTCGATACAGATGGAAGAGGAGTCGGAAAGGCCCAAAAAGGCTTCGAGAAGAAGGTCCATCTGAGTGAAGGTCGGTATTCTAGGGTTTTGGGATGGACATGGCCGCTTCGCCATGGATGAAGGAGCCGAGGTTTGGAGTTGAAAGAGAGCATCCATAGCATCAGCGGGTGGACACGAGAGAGAGCAGAGAGAGAAGAGAAGAAGGAGAAGAAGGAATACGGACGAGCCTGTGAGTGCCACGTGTCCGTGTAAGTTTGGGAATTAGGGCTGAGAAAGTAGGTGGCATGGAAGAAACGTGATACTTTGGGTGAGATCATCAAAAGACCGGCTTCTGAGCTTTTTTATTTTTTTCGGGAAAACAAGAAAAATAATGAATATTAAAAAATAAATTCTTAAAAATTTGGAACATGACGTCACATTCTATTTTTTGTTGTTTCGAAAGTACAAAATAGTTATATTTCTGAGGTAATTAGATTTGGCACCCACATTATGCCACGTGGGCTCTAGTTGATGCGCAGTTTTTAATGTTTTTTAATTACGTCAAATGTCCTTCCAAACTTGTCTTAAAATAATATTAGCCTAAATTATATAAAAAACATATATATCATATTTTGTGTCAAAAATATCAACTTTTAAAAGTTTAAAAAATATATCCAAAAAAAAGTTCAAAAAGTACCATTGTTCATCAAATTTGGATGGAAAGCGTGAAAATTTTCTTTAAAATATATTCTTGATTTCCAAAAGTTTCAAAAATAGCCTTGAACTAATAAAAATGTTCAAGAATATCCCCTCACTGTAAGTATAGGAATATAAATCGTTAATACCTCATTGCAAAAAAATAAATATAAATTTCAAACAAATATAAAATAAAAAATGCTCGTACCGTTAGTATGGTGATTGATTTGTTTGTAGTTCTTCCGAGTTTGAAAATAACTAGTTTTAAAACAAAACTATATAGATATCTTCTTTTTTTTTTCTTCCGTACAAGTACTCTCATTTTTCTTCTATTTTTCCAATTTTTACACCAATCTTCTCGACAATCATAATTTGTAGTTAAAAGTTAAAATATTTAAGTCCTAAAATTTTTTATGCTTCCATTATTCTATTTATTCTTGTAATTATAGTTTATATACTTTAATTGAATTCTAAAAGCAGGGAATCTATTTTCTTCCCGAAAAAGTAGAGTGAATAAGAATCTTGTTTCTCCAAGATTCCTTACCTAAACCTCTTTGTTTTTTAGGTTACTTCAGCCACGGTGCTGATTGTGTTTTGGTTTCTTTCTAAATCCTCAAAGAAGTAGATGATGCTTCTAAGTGGTGGATAGAACAGAAGAAGTTTGAGTTAGTTGTAGTCAAGATTCGCTATTAAGAGATTTCCAGGATGAACGCGGAGGACATTATCGAGAACTGGAAGAACCTTCGTTTATCAGATGAAGAAAAAGGAACTAAGAGTGAATTCGATCATCAGCTGGGATCCATGATTGAAGACCAATTGGATTTATGTCTAGTCGGCAAATTGCTGACCCCTCGTATAATAGCTCCAGGAATAATCAAGAATGTTTTTGCAAATGCCTGGAGAACAAAGGATGGGTTTCAGTGTTGAAGGTCTGGGTAGGAACATCTTTCTTTTTAAATTCGACTCAAGGAAGGACAAAGAGTTTGTAGTTCGTTTGGGACCTTGGCTCATGGATAATGCTTTATTGGCGCTAGAGGCTCCTAAAGCAAACATAAAAGTCTCACAGATGAAATTTGGAAAAGCTGCCTTCTGGGTCCGTTTCTTGGATATCCCTCTTGGTTTTCAAAACAAGTTTATGGCAAAACGGCTAGGAAATGCGATGGGAGAATTCTTGGAAGCTGAATGTAACCAGGATAATTTCTGTTGGGGAGAAAGTTTAAGGGTCAAGATTATGATCGATATAACCAAGCCCCTTCGCAGAGGAATCTGGATTGAACCAGGGGAAAATGTAGATAGTTTATGGATTCAAGCCAAGTATGAGAGATTACCAGATTTCTGCTATGGATGTGGAAGAACCGGTCATGTCGTGAAGGACTGTCCCCATCTATCTGAAGGAGAAAAACAAGAAACTGAACCCTTTCAGTTTGGCAATTGGCTGCGATTTCAGGGAAGCAATTTGAAACGCAAAAAGAAAAATAGGTCGCCCAGTTTTGAGAAAGAAGAGTCCCCTGAAATTCCATGTCACCCAAATCCTCCCGTTTCTAACACAGTCGACTCCCCCTCTACTCACTCCAAAGAAGGTTTTAACATGCTGCACAATACTTGGCAATCCACTGATCAAGAAGAAGATCCTGCTGTTAATAATCATACGATTGACTTAAATCTTGGCCCCCAGGTTTGGGGAAGAAAGGAAGCTCCTTCGAAAAATTTATCTAATGGTAATCCAAACGCAGACAAACATGTGTTCTCTGATCCAAAGGCTTCAATGGAGGAAGAAGGCACTATAGAGGATTTCACTCAACTGGTAGCAATGGAGACAAATCAGAAAAAAAGAAGAGGTTGGAAAAGAAGAGCAAGATCAGAAATCCTATATTCTCCTCAGAACAGTGAAGATCAGGTGTTATTAAAAAGAAAAGGAGTTTCTTTGGTAGAACTTGAAGAGGCAAAGAGAAAAAGAGAGTCGTCCCTACCAAATTACCCTATAGTTTCCCACTCAAAATCGGCGGAGTTTGCTCAGCAGCTCTGCCGGGAACCATGAAAATCCTCTGTTGGAATGCTCGGGGCGTGGGCAATCCTCGAGCATTCCGTGCTGTGTCTAACCTCATTCGGGTAAGATGTCCGCATGTTCTGTTCATATCTGAAACAAAATGTGGTGAAAACTGTACAAACAAGATAAAGAGAGTTGGGAATTTTTTTGGATGTCTATCGGTTAATAGTGTTGGCAGGAAAGGGGGGTTGTGTTTGTTGTGGACTGATCAGGTGAACTTGGAAGTATTATCGTACTCCCAAAACCATATCGATACAAAAATTGAGTGGGAAAACAAAGTTTTTAGATTCACAGGAATCTATGGCCACCCTGAGAGTAACAAGAAAATTCAAACATGGAATCTACAAAAGAATCTCTGTGATGGAAGCGACTCCCCTTGGCTGGTACGGGGTGATCTAAATGAAATTCTCAGAATAGAGGAAAAGCATGGAGGATCTCAAAAAGATAACTATTTTCTTGAAAACTTCAGGGAGGCCCTAGATGATTGTAATTTAAAAGATACAGTTTTCGAAGGTCCTGATTTTACATGGTGCAATAGAAGGAGAGTCAATTGCACTTGGGAAAGGCTAGACCGTTTCCTTTGCAATCTGAATTTTGAATCACTATTTGAAAATTTCACAATTAAACAGGATTGGCTCTCTTCGGATCATAGGCCTATCGAGTTCTCTTTAAGAAACTCATCTGCTGGAAAAAAGGGAAGGAAAAATCATTGAAAATTTGAAGAATCTTGGACCATCCACGATGAATGCAAAAAAATTATCAAGGAAGAAGGAATTTGGTATCCATCAGCCCAGTTCAAGATTCTATGCCTTAACCAAAATCTCAACCGGTGTGCTGTTGCCCTTAAACAATGGGGCAGGCCCATAACTAAAGGCTTAAAAAGCAGAATCATCAAATGCAAAAGAGCCTTACACGATGCTTACAATTGCTTCCCTAATGTTGACTTTGACAAAATTCATGGGATCGAATTTGAGTTAGAAAGTCTCCTTGAAGAGGAGGAAATTTACTGGAGACAAAGATCTAGAGAGGACTAGCTCAAATGGGGAGATCAGAACTCAAAATGGTTCCACAAAAAAACATCGATAAGGAAGAAGACAAACGAAATCAAAGGAATCATGGATATAAATGGAGTCTGGACTGAAGAACAGTATAAAATTGAAGACACTTTCATCCAGTATTTCCAAAACCTTTTCTCCTCTTCAAATCCTACAAAAGAAAAAAATAGAAGAAATCCTAAAGAATATAAATCCTATGGTTGATAAACAGATGAATGACGCCTTAACAGCCCCCTTCTCTCAACAGGAAGTCGAGAAAGCAGTTGGTCAAATGTTTCCAACGAAGGCTCCAGGTCCGGATGGTTTCCCTGCACTTTTCTTTCAAAAATATTGGGATGTGGTGGGTCCTAACACAATATCAAACTGCCTAGAAATTCTTAATAACGCGGCAAGTATTCAAGATTGGAACAACACTAACATTGTCTTAATCCCAAAAGTGAAGAACCCTTCATTGGTGTCTGACTATAGACCAATAAACCTATGCAATGTGAAGTATAAAATAGTCACAAAAGTGTTGGCAAACAGGTTAAAAACTATTCTGGATAAATTCATTTCTCCGGCTCAATCAGCCTTTATTCCTGGGAGGGCCATCACAAACAACATTATGGTGGGCCATGAAAGTCTTCATCTTTTAAACAACAGAAAATCTGGAAATCAGGGAATTGCAGCAGTAAAACTTGACATTAGCAAGGCTTATGATAGAGTTGAATGGGATTTCTTGAGGAGAATGATGTTGAAACTTGGGTTTGATAACAAATGGATGGATATTATTATGAATTGTTTAACTACAGTTCGTTTTTCTATTATCATTAATGGAGAAGCAAGAGGATCCTTTTGCCCAAGCAGAGGCTTAAGGCAAGGGGATCCCCTGTCTCCTTATCTTTTTCTTATTGTAACTGAAGGTTTGTCTTCTCTTATTCAAGTGGCAAACACCAATGGAACTCTCAAAGGTATTGACTTCCCAAATGATGGTCCTCTTGTATCTCATCTCCTTTTTGCTGATGATAGTCTCATATTTTGCAAAGCAGATGAGTGGAACATTTCAAACTTAAGAAGGCTGTTGAACATTTTTGAGGAAGCCTCTGGTGAGAGTATAAACTACTCCAAGTCAGCTATTATTTTCTCACCAAATATTAACCAAGATAGAGTTGAGTTCTTAAGCAACATCCTTGGGGTTAAAAGAAAGAATAATCTGGGTTTCTACCTTAGTCTTCCATCCTCATTTACACAGAACAGGTCGAAAGATTTTCAATCTGTAATTGACAAGGTTTGGAATGTTGTTCAAGGTTGGAAGAGATCCCTTTTCTCTGTTGCTGGTAAGGAAGTCCTAATCAAATGTGTTGGACAAGCTCTGCCATCTTATGCTATGAGCTTATTCAAATTGCCAAAGAAGCTTTGTGAAGAAATTACTAGAACTTTTGCAAGATTCTGGTGGGGTTCTACTACAGAGAAGAGAAGAATTCACTGGAAGAATTGGCGAGATCTTTGTCTACCAAAGGCCTTGGGGGGTTTGAATTTCAGAGACCTTGTTGGTTTTAACCAAGCTCTTGTGGCAAAACAAGTTTGGAGACTTCTGACAAAGCCAAATACTATTGCAGCAAAAATCCTTAAAAGTCTTTATTTTCATAATGTGCCTTTAATGGATGCTGATTTGGGATCCAAGCCCTCGGCTCTATGGAGGAGTTTAATATGGGGGAAGGAGATTATCTCAAAAGGTCTTAGATATAGAGTAGGTAATGGGAGGAAAATTAAAATGTTCATAGACCCATGGATTCCAAGAGCTACTACTTACAAGCTTATATCAAGAAGACCTTAATATGAGAATCTGCTAGATTTCATAGACGAAGATGGTTCCTGGAAAACAGAGGAATTGGGAAAGTTTATTCCGTCTGAAGAGGTTCAACTGATTAGAAGAATTCCCATAAATAACAGAATCCAAGATAGGTGGCTATGGCATTTTGAAAAATCTGGTCTTTACACCGTTCGCAGTGGTTATAAAGTATTCCTGGAATCTTTTATTAGAGAAGCCTCCCCAAGCTGCAACGCTGTGGAACAAATCTGGAAGAAAATTTGGAGTCTTGAAGTCCCAAGGAAAATTAAATTTTTTTGCTGGCGGGCTTTCCATGAAATTATCCCAACAAACTTAAACCTAAAGAATAGAGGGATTAATATAGAACCCTTTTGTCCCAGGTGTAACAATTCCTTTGAATCAACAGATCATGCCCTTTTTGGCTATAATCAAATTAAGCCCCTATGGAGAAAAATCGTCTCATCCGAGTTATTAACAGCTGAATTCAATGGTTGCATCAGAGACAGATGGTTAGCTCTTTGTTCTGCTTGTAAACCAAATGAGTTAAATATTATTGTTATTACCTGCTGGGCCAATTGGAATGACCGGAACAACCAAAGGTTGGGGAAACCATTTCCTAGCATTGATTTTAGAAGAGATTGGATTCTCAAGTACTTTGATCATTTCCAAAGAAGCGCTTCAAATCCAAGGAAGTTCGAAAGTGAAAGGCCAAAGAAGGATTTAACATTTGTTCCTAATTGGACTCCTCCCCCTCTTAATTTCTGTAAATTGAATGTTGATGCTGCGTGGAAATCAGGAATTCCCCAGACGGGTATTAGTGCAATTTTAAGAAACTCAGAAGGTATCCTGTTGGGAGTTGAAGCAAAATCAATCGATCTGGATTTCCCTCCCCCTCTAGCTGAAGCTTTCGCAATAAAGGAAGGTTTGCATTTTGCTGCTAGCTTGGGATGCCCATTGTCGAATCTGACTGCTTGGAAATTCTAAATCAAATTGACGGAAATGGAGATGGGGCACGGGCTGCGAACTGCTGGATTGAAGAAATTAGGAGTGCTACTGGAAAATTTGAGACAATTTCCTTTAAATTTTGTAGAAGAGAGTGTAATACTTTTGCTGATCGTGTTGCCAAAGTAGCAAAAGATATCGGTCTAAATTGTTTTTGGACCGATAACTACCCTGAGTGGATCTTAAACCAAGTCCTAAAGGACACAAAAACTGTTGAGCCCTCGAGGCTTCTGCTTTATTAATAAATATTGTTTCTCTGCTTCAAAAAAAAAAAAAAAATATATATATATATATATATATATATATATATATATACTTTAATTGAATTAAAATAGGGAAAATGGAGAAGTATGGCTGTTTCCATTCATATAACACTAGAGATATTTTTAGCTGTTTTGTTTTTTTTACTTTTTTTTTTTTAAGTTTAAGAGTATTTAAATTTTTTTTAAAAGATTTGAAAGTTCACTAACGGTTTTCTTCCAAAACTAACTGTAAGAGTATTTTTTAACTTATTTTAGAAATTCAAATATATTTTTTATATGAAGTACAAAGTATAGAGATATTTTGTATAATTTAATCATAATATTATAGTCTAATTTTGACTTTCGTTAATTTCAATCGATTTATTTTCAACTTTTATTTATTTTGATTCATTTATTTTTAAATTGATATTTTGGTTCGTGTTTTTATGGAGTAATCAATTTTTTGAATAATGAAATAATAATATAAATAAATAAATAAATGTACCAAAATATTTATATGGTCACTTCTTTTAATCAAAAAATATATATTCTAAATTATTTGAGAATAGATCGCGATAGACTTCTATCCCTCGTTCTATCATTGAAGTTTACCGTGGTCTATAGCTGAAATTTTTATATATTTGTAAAGAATTGTTTTCAAATATAGGAAAATGAACTAAAATATTTACAAATATAGAAAAATTTTGTTGCTATTTGCAATAGACCACGATAGATTACTATTATTGTCATGATGGACACAGATAGTAGTCTATCGTGATCTATCGCGGTCTATCACAAATAGATTGTAATATTTTACTATTATTTTTAATTATTTTTAGTAGTTTTTTCATTTAAAATAATCTTCCATTTGTAAATAGTTTTGTTCATTTTATTGTATTTGAAAACTACTCTTTTTTCTTATAAAAAATAATTATAAACTATTTACATAAAATAATTTTATGAGAGTACATGAATTAGGATTAGACATTTGAAGGTATATGGGCCAAAATTGTATTTTATTATTATTATTATTATTATTTGTCTTTACTTTATTTTCAGATGCTTTTTTTTTTAAATATATGCCAAAATTTTGAAAATCATCAAAAGGTAGTTTCCAAATTTATTGTGAAAAAAAAAGAGTATATTTTGTTATTATTTTTTAAAAAAATAAATATTCAGATGGAGGAAATAAATTGATCCAAAAAATAAATAAAGAGGTCCTTCACTACAAAAGAATACACAAGATCAAATTACACACATACATACAAGATGATTCTATCTTGTTTTGAAGTTGCTCGATCTGCTTACGTGGCGATTCTATCAATGACCCTCCAATTTGATTGCTACATTATTAGCAATAGCAAAATAAAAGAAAAAAAGTATCACCTATCATATTTCTAAAAGAGGAAGTCTCTTTTTTATTATTATTATTTTTTCTTAATGATATATATTCCCACATAAACATAATATTGAGGGTTAGCTTCAGATTGAGCTCAAATTAGAGGGAATCGAAGAGGCAACATTTGGATCAATCAATTGAATTGAATTAATTACACCTATCAATCGATAAATAATCAAATCAAACTTGGCCTTGGCGCTCTGCGACCTCGAGGGTAGCACTCTTCTTGACATCGCTAATGTTACACATAACTACAAGCAGGTGTTAGAGGAAAAATATTATGAATAGCCTCCTTCAACAATTCCAAAGAGGAGAAGTAAGCAAACTTCAAAAAAAGAACTCTAACTCTCTTTTCTGTGCTTAGTTAAACTAAAACACTCAATGTACTAACTTAAGGATTCGAAGTGTGGTCGGCTCGGTATTACATCAATACAAGTAGTCTCAAGAAAGTCAGCCGAGTGGTCTCAAATAGGTTAGCTTGGACAAGGCCCGTGACGCATGCAAGTTTCCAATCTCAACCGTACATATACACACACACACACATATATATAGTTGTTATTTATTTATATATTTATGGGTGAACGTACACACACATGCACGCACCCATATACACGCACACAACACATGCACCTACACACCCCATGCACCCACACGTGCACACAGTGATAAACAAATATCTATTAGTGACATATGATAGTAGTGTATCAATGTTTATCGTTGTTTATTATTAATAAACATTAATATTTTGCTATATTTGTAAATAATTTGGTTCATTTTACTACAGTTGGAAAGACCTTGTATAATTATTTTAAATGACAAAACTGTTGGAAATATTTTCAAATATAACAAAATGTCACTATATATTTGTGATAGATAATAGTAATCTATCAATTCATTTTGCTATATTTATAAATATTTTAGTTTTTTTTTGTTATATTTGAAATTTTTTTTTAAGTTAAAAAAGGAAAAAGGAAAAAAAAAAAGAAAAAAAAAAAAAAAAAGGAAAGTAGAGAGATTGGAAAAGAAATGGGAAAAATAATTGAGAAAAAAAGGAGGGGAATATCACAACCAGCATCATATGCCTATGCTTTTCAACATTAAAACAAATCCCGCAATGCTTGGCTCTTACGTGTATATTCCCCTCCCCTAATTATTCCAATTGCACTCTTATTTTTAAATTTCCCCATATTGTAAATGTGTGTTAAATTATAAGTCAGAATTAACACTTCTGGTTTTCTGGTGTTAGTTTGAAAAGAAGTCTTTTCGGTATGGGTCTTAGCTCTCATTCACGAGGGAATCTAAGACTTTCTATGTTGGCCGGTTTATCATGAATTTTGAAGTTTAAAATTGTACAAAAGTCTTCTTTAAACTTTCAATTTTGTATTAATAGGTCTTTGAAGTTTTAATTTTAGGCTCGATAGAATCTTAAGCTTTTAAATTTATATCCAATAAATCTGTGAATTAAAAAAAAATTGAAATCTTAAAGACTAAATTTGTTATTTTAAAAGTTAAGAGACCAAAGTCGCATAAAAAAATATATTTTTTAAAAGAAAAAAAGAAAGAAAAGAAAGAATAAGTAAATTTGAGTGTTTATTCTCTCTTTTTCTATAACTTGTATTAACATTAACTCAAAGTTTTCATTCCATTTTCCATTTCAATCCCTCACTCATTTTGATTTTCCTGAAAAACCAAAAAGTTGTAATGTTGTTTAGAGAAACTCAACCTCTTGATTTGACATTTTTCAATTATATCCTTTCTGTCAGTGAATATCAAAATTGTTGATCCTAAAGTGATGTGACTTTGGTAATCATGCGTTTGGTATGATTAACAAATAAAATGTTTTTCAAAATATCATTTTTGTTTCAACATTTTTTTTATAAAAATTGTTTTGAATAAAAACACTAGCTAATATGTTTGGATACATTTTTTTTTTTTAAAAAAATTTATTTTATATGCAAATTTATTTATATTTGGTTTGTTATAACATTTTATAAATGATGACTATTAAACACTCTACTATATAGTAGAGAACTGTTAATTTAAAAACACTTTCATTGATTGAGCTTTTTAGCATATTCTTAATCTAATTGGTCATTATAGTGGATTGTTGGAGATAATCAATGAAATTGGTCGACGGAGTTGATTTTTGAAGCTAGTTGTTGTTGGAGTTTGTTGCAAAAGAGGGTCATTAGAGTTGGCCAAATTTATTCTGATGTTGATTCAATTAATCAATATTAAATTGATTCCCTTTTAATTTATGGAAAAAGTTATAAATTTATTAAGCAACTTTATTCACTCATTTCTAATATTGTCATGCTCTCAAATGACTTAATTTCTCTTATAAATTAAAGCCAAGTCATCAAGTCGGGTAAGTGAGCGATATTCATGAATAAAAATAGTATAATTATTGAATGTTAAAATATAAAGGACTATATTAAGTTTTTTTACTAACAAAATTAAGACTTTTTCAATAATTGAACCACTAAAAAATGTTGGTTAAAAAAATTATTTGACTTTCCATCTACTAATGACAATTTGATTTTAAACATATATTTCGCTTTCATTTAGCTAAATATCTTTTCATTTGAAAATAATTGTAGGAATAAAATAAAGTTGTGAATTTGAAATATTTTATTTCAAGTATAAATCAAAACTTTACTTTTCATAATTATTCTATTCCAATTTTTTTAAATTGCACATAAAGTCATTTTAATCATTGTCATTAATTATCAGCAAATTGTTTAATGGATACACAATAAAACTTGAGGTTAGTATTTTATTTTATTCATCTATTTATCTTTGAAAAAGAGTAAACATCTCATATATCTACTCCAATATTTCTACATAAAAGAGTATACATTTAACTATCAATGATAATAAGTGAAGTGAGTTGTTTTTTTGATATATATATGTGTATATATATATATATATATATGAAATGCTTCCAAATTCATGGGGAAAAAGCCAATAGTAGAATGCATTTCTCCATACACAACCCTCGAGAGTGGGAGATATAAATTTATGTTCAATTATAAAAAAATACTCCTAAATTTTGTTATTTATTTAAAAAATAGACCTGTAATTTTAAAAGTTTCAATATTATTTATGAGATTTCATAAATGTTTTAAAATTACTATTATGTAGAAATTATTGAGAATCTTGAATGGGTTGGCGGTGTTAGGTCATCATTTCAAATCCCAATTTCAATCTAAATTTGAGAAGAATTTATATTCCAATGGTAGTCTAGAAGTGTTTGTAAAATCTTGGGAGTAATATTGCAACGCTTTTTAAAGTACATAAGTATATTTTTTAAACTAGGGGCCGAATTTAAGGGTATTTCTTATAGTTTAGCCATTTAATAAAATAAAAGGTTAGTTGGTAAAAAAGAAATTATCCGTTAACTATATACCTTGAATTTTGAAAAGTTTCATTTTAGCCCAAAAATTTTAAAGTTTGTTTCAAAAACTACTGAAGCTCTTACAACTATATTCATATATGAAAAAATATGTTTTGATTATGTGATCTCAAGTGAACAAATCCAAACACATTCAGAAAATAAATTAGGAGGTCACGGTTAAGAAAAATCATAAAAGAAATGACATAAAATTAGACACTTGAAGTTAAAAAAAGACAACATGGTTGTATTTTTATTTTTTTCCTAAGTATGCTTTCTGATTTCTCCACATAAAAATTTTGTTAATAAATCAAACGTCAAAAGTTTATAAGGATAGTTTTACAAAAAAATTAAAAGGTTATAATGATTTTTTTTTTCCAAAATTTAGAGTATGTGTTAAACGATGTAGTTTAAGAACTTTTGGGTATTTTACCTAAAATTAGATATATGCGCCTCTTAATTTTTAAATTTTGATATCTTTCAACAAGTTAGGGTATCTTTTCAATATTTAATACGGTACTGATCATATCAATGACCTTGATTGACACGATAAATTATTTTTTATTTTTAAAATTTAAAATATAAACTTATTTTATTTTATTTTATTTTATCTTATCTCAATGCACAGTATTTAACAACCACCGAATTTTCAAAACCATGAATATCTTTATTTTAAAAAGTTCTATTTAAATGAAAATGAATTTTTAAAAATAAAATCCAAACATTTTCAAAATGCTTGATTTTAGTCTCTAAAATTTGAATATGTTAATTATTTAATTGATGGTGACGTGACAACTTATTTCTCTTACCTGAGATGACTTGTTTGGTTTGTATTCTTAAATATCTATAGATACATACACATACTATTATAAAACAATAAATTTTCAAAATCAAAATAATACCATTTATTTACAATAAGAAAATTTTTTCAATAGTTTTCATTTTATTAATCTGTTGATTCGAGAATAATAGAAACACTTATAATTAGATCAAAACAAAACTTTGAAATATTAGGATGAAATAAATTTACTTCCAATCAAATAAATCCCATATTAATATTGTCTTGACGATTCCAAGTTCTAAAGTTCTCTTTTTTTCTTTTTTGAGTAATTTATTTTTATTTAAAAAAAGAACAATAGATTGAAAAAAACACCTTTCAATTGGGAATCCACTACTGTGATATTGACTTTATTTATTCCAACTACACTTGTCATCCTACTCAATAAGCTTGACATTGCACTCAATTACCTACTTCAGCAAAGCAACAAAATATTAGGTAAAGACTTCAATCTCATTCAGTAGCCAAAGCCAAATGAGTATAGTTCAATTGATATAGAGTAGGTAACCTCGATCAAGTCAAGTTTGGATCTCGCACATCTTGAACTTAAAAGAAAAAATTCTCGATCAGTACTCAGATATTGACTTACTGACTACCAAGCTATGCTGCTGAAGCTTCAAATTACATTTCATACAGACATAAAGAATGGCAGCGAGGAGAGGATCATCTTACCAGCTAATTATCTTCGGGGGCGGGCGTGATTTGGATGCACTTTGTCGGAACACCTTGATTGACTACTCCAGATTCTCTTCAGATAGCATGGACTGCAGGTCATTACTGTTCGCAAAGCTGTTAAATTCTATGGCCTGATAAAGCAGTTGACAAAACATCGTTAGCAAGTATTTTGACGTTGGCAGACTTCAATCTCAAACAGTAATCAGAAATTGACTCGACGACTACCAAACTACGCTGAAGAGCTTTAGATTACATATCATTAAGCCAGGAGAGGATATTCTAACTTGCTAGCTATCTTCTGGGGCAGGCATGATTCGTAGCCTTTCATCAGAACCCAGCTTGCCTCCTCCTCCAGAAACTCTCTCTTCTGCTAGCAGAGACTGCAGGTCACTACCGTTTGCCAAGCTGTTAAATTCCACTGCCTTGGATGGCATTGTTGGATAGCGCCGTTGACAGAACGTCATTAATCTCTTGATTGATTGCAAGTATTTCCTTGTTGTTTCATCATTCATGATATGAGCCACACTGTTGGTGTAAATCTTCTCACGAGCTGAACGTTCGTGAATACCAACCATAGTAACACCAATAGGCCAGGGGGCATTTCCAATAGCCATCTTAATGTATTGATCCATGGCAGCTAGATAGTCTCGCTTCATGCAGCATTCAACAACTACCAACAATGCTTGCCGAATATCGTCGGGAAGAACCTAAAAGAAAATTTTAATTAAACGTTAATGAACATTATCTGCTAAAGAGAAAATCTTACAAGATACTCAATTGATTTCAGCAAACCCAGATCACGGTTCTCTTGTTTCTCAGCTCTCACAAATGTCAAGTTATATCTAAGGATATTGTCGTGAAGGCCACAAAGAGCACTAAACATAAAAGATCATTGAAGCTTAAGAACACTGCAGTACAATAATTCATTCCATACAACACAAGTATGTTTCATGCCAGAATTTTTATCACGAAGAAACTAGCCTCAGATAAATAATTAGAAATTAAAAAAAAAAAAAACTATTTAAAGTATATGTTTGTCACATGCATAATATTTGTCAACTGAATGTCAGTGGTTCCTTATGAACAAGTAAAAAACAAAACAAAGGAGAGTAAGTAACATAATAGTAGATTTAAAAAGGGAAGTTCGAGAATGACACTTGCATGTGGCAATACAAAGGAGAGTAAGTAACATAATGCACATTCCTCAGCCATGGCAATTAGAAAGGGGCAGTTACTTACACACAGGTGGCTAGAGCCAAGGGTCTAACCGAAGAGATATCAGGCCAAAAGTTAAGCATTCACTCCTGCTAATAACAAAACAGCCAGCAACCAACTATCTAAACAGCTGGGCATAGTCCTACACTGCAATCGTAAAAAAATCTGATTTGATAAATGGAGTAATGGTTTATTGTCAGTATCTACTTCTTAGCACATTTCCAAAGGCGACTGCAAATGGTTACCATTTTTTTGGGGGTGGTTTTTTTTTTTTTGGTAAAAGAAACAATTCACTAAAGAGAAAGGGGGAAAACCCTAAATAATACAAAGGTTGATAGGTAGTATAAATTCATGCCATTTGAGCTATGTTCATATCAATAATTGCTGAATGGTTACCTATTATCGATTAAAAAGATTTGAACTCCAATAGGATCAAAGTGTTGATTTGAACTCCAATAGGATTAAAAAGACTTGAATGGCATTCCTACAAGCTTTTGGAATGAATTTTGGATGGGGGTGTAATGATCCATTTTCAAACGCTTTCCCAAGGAAATCCCCTATCTTCAATTGGTAAACTACTTCTATCCAAGACATCTACAACCTCTCTACTTGAAACTGGGACCCTGGTTTGAGAGATTTTTTTTTTCTTTCTTTTTTTTCTTTTTCTTTTTTTTTTTTTGGATCTGAAAACAAAGAATGGGTCTCTCTCCCATACTTGCTCTTCAACATCTACTTAGTGTTCTTTCCAATAAATGAATATGGAAGTCTGACAAATACACGTTCTTTCCCTTCCAACTTCTTATTGAAGGATATAGTGGACAAATGATTCCAAATAACCAACCTTTACAAGGTGATAATGTACCTCGAAATATATCCAAAGGAAGTTGAGCTTTTTCTTGTAGGAGCTCTTTCATGAGAGCACCAAGACTTACAAAACTAATAAAAGAAGACTTCCAAATTGATGCCTCTCCCCACGACCCAAGTTGTGCTATACATACATGGAAGATATTGAATCCAAAAGCCACCTCTTCCTCACGTGCCAGTCGGCTGAGGAACTGCCAAATTACATGCACATAAACTTCTAGTGCCAAGTGGTTCACCCCTTTATCATTAACAACCTACTCCCTTGGATGCTTGATAGTCATCGTTTCAAAAAGAGAAAAAGTTATTTGGATACAGTTTGCCAGAACTTACTTTTGATTATCATGGCTAGAGATGAAAACAATCTTTTAGCTTGGTGTAAATTCTACGCTACTTTTAACTCTTCCATTTAGTTCTCTCTCAGTCACATCTCCGACCTTGGGACTAACTTTCCTTTCATATTTTAAGCCACTAACACTACTTCCAATCTACATGCTCAAAGTGCAGAATTATCAAGAAAATGGAATATTCGACAAATCGACTATGTAACTAAAGCTAAAGGGACAAAATTGTACCTTCTTCCTGCAAAACTTGAACAGAGGATGTAAATAACGAGCACACTGCTTGAATGTTGCTACCATGGACTTCCCTTTGGCCGTCCGCTTCTCTGCTTCAGGCATTTCATCCAACTCCTGGTTCCATTCGTTCAACAACCTCTTAAAAAACACCAATATCTTATCTTCCTCACATAACTCATCAAAATTAGCTTTCATTCTCTTTAAATCTTTGTCAGCGTCAACCCCACTCGACCCCCCATCAGCACTTTCTTCATCAGCCCCACCTCCATCTCCCTCTTCCCCAGCACCATCCTCCTTCTTCTGCCTCTTCCTCTCACTCAAAATCCCCGTCTTCTGCCGCTTCCTCAACTCTGCAATATCCCGAAGAAAATCATTCGTTTGCCCCTCGGTCAAATCACTATCCACCTCGAAAAGCCCCGCTTTCAGCACAAACTTCAGACGGTCGAGCCGAGCATCATCATCTTCCCCGAACAACGTTATGGGCTGTTTCAGAAACCGAAGTCTCCGGATCACTTCCTGTCTGGGAAGAACGAGGTTGTCGATGTTCTGCTCGTCCGTTAGGGATTTCGAAGTGGTGGCGGTGGAGTTGATTACGACGGAAGAGGAAGTGGTGGAGGCCGAGGCTAATGGATTTGATTTGGAAGATGTGGAAGTGGTCTCAGCGGCGGCAGCGGAGGTGGTGGATTGGCGGAGAGCTTTAGCTTCCAGTTCGCGCTTCTCTTTCTCGCGTAGCTGTTGGATTTGTTTCTGTTCGATTTCGGATCGCTTGAAGACCCGCTTGCCGCCGGTTTCGGTGGCTAGGGCTTGACGTTTCTTTAAAAGTTCTTGCTTGAGAAGATCCATTGATTCTGTTCCGCTTCTCAGTCGCCGGAATCTTCTGTTAGGGCTTACTTCCGGAGCTCTGATTTGGAAGAGAAAGGGGAAAGAAGACGTCTATCGAAAAGAACACCGACCTTAATTGTGATTTGTTCGTCTTGCTTGAGCCTAAAATATGAGTTCGAATTACATTTTTGTCCCTACCTTTCAACCTATGAACTTTAATTTACAATGATTTAGTTGGTGCATTTCTTAAAATCGTAACAATTTATTCTCAACGCATAAATTTTCATGATTTAATCTCAATTATAAAATATATAATTGAGATTTAATAAAAAATTATTAGACACATGGAATGATAACTTGATTACATATTAAATTTGTTTATAAGCTATGAAGTTCAAGTCATTAGATAATTAAGTTTGATGAAATTTATCGTAGTAAAAATTAAAATATTTTAAATTTGAAAAATATAAGTAGAGATTATATTATTACATACTAAAATGTGGTGACTAAATTATCATAAAATTGATATACAAAGATTATATCGATACAAATTATAAACATCACAAACTAAAGTTATGTTTTCTATAACCATCTTTGTTTTTTTTTTTCTAATTTTTGTTTTCTAAAATTAATCCTATAGACATTACTTCTCCTCAAAATTTATTCATTTGTCATCTACTTTTTGCCAAAATTTGAAAACTTAAAAAAGTAGCTTTAAAAAACTTGCTTTTGTTTTTTGAATTTAGCAAATAATTCAACTATTGTACTCAAGAGAGATGCAAATCAATATTAGACATGAGGAGAAAGAAGGCTTAATTTTAAAAAACAAAAATAAAAACAAAAAACTAAATGATACCAAATGGAGGCTAAATTGTTTCTTTTAGGTTAAATGGTAAATTTGATACCTATGGTTTGGAGAACATTAGAATGAGATCCTTATGGTTTATAATTAGAATTTAGTACTTAAAATTTAATTAAAGAGATTTAATAAAAGTTTCATAAATAGTTTGGAACTACGAGAAAAGATTTTATAGAGCCATATGAATCAATTATCAAACTATAAAGATTAAATTTTAATTTATTTAGAGAAGAAGGGGCATAAGGGGAATTTCACGTCCAAAATTGTACCCTTTTTAATTAAGGGCATTTGGCCTATTTTCAACAAAGTACACTGCAAATCCTCTCTTTGTGTGAAGAAGAAAGAGAAGCAAAAAACAGAGCATACAAACACAGAGCGAGAGAGAAAGCTATGACGACGTTGCGCAGATTTTGCTGCAATGACCTGCTTCGTTTCACTTCCGTCAATCTCGATCACCTCACGGAAACCGTAAAATTTTTTTGTTTCAATTCCAGTTCTTCTGATTTGAGAATGGTTTTCCGGTTTTTAAATGCGCTCTGAATGTTGTAGATGCCGATTCGGTGTTGATTGCAATCTTCTTCGGCTTTTTTTGTAGTTCAATATGTCCTTTTATATGACCTACTTGGCAAGATGGCCTGATTACTTCCATGTCGCGGAGGCCCCTGGGAGCCGCATAATGGGTTACAGTGAGTTTCGCCATTTGCTTGTTTTGCCACTAATTCTTTTCTCGTAATGTCTTTTAGTCTGGCTGAATGTTCTGTGTTTCTCTTTTTTCTTGCTTGGATTGGTTTCATTGTTTGGAACTTTATTTTTGAGTTGTGGGTGTTGGATTTATTTATTGAATGGTCAGAGACACGCATCTATACAGCTATTTCTAATTCGTATGGGATTACTGATTCTGTTGAAGTTTACAGCCAAGAAAATTTGAAATAATTTGAATTTCAAAAGGCCAGTTAATTTTAGTTAAGTTCTCATGTTCATTCTCACCACCGAGCTGCCAATCTGAATAGGATCCAAATTATTAGATAACTGAAGTGAGTTTATTCAAAATATTGAGATCTTGTTGAACTTTATTTCATACTGTTTAAAAGTATTTGGTTTTTGTACGATTTTCCATTGCAGTCATGGGAAAAGTTGAGGGGCAAGGCGAGTCATGGCACGGTCATGTAACTGCTGTAACTGTTGCTCCAGAATATCGCAGGCAACAATTAGCTAAGAAGCTTATGAACCTGCTTGAGGATATTAGCGACAAAGTGTAAGATGAACTTAGTGCATGTTTGAGAGTGATTTTAAAATCGTTAAGATCACTTTTGTCATTTTTAAAATCACTCGAAAACACATTTTTAATCACTCAAAATTAATTTAGTTTTCAATTTTACACTTTTATGCAATTTTCATAGCATCGTAATTAGTTTTGATGGAGAAAAAACATGTTTCATGGTGATTTTGAAAATTACCAAAGTGACTTTAGCCATTTCAAAATCACTCTCAAACATGCTTTTAATTTATTTATGGTTCAAGATTTAATGTTTAATTTAGTTTTTCTCTTTGGCTTGAGCCTTATATTTAATGAGAGGCTTTTTTTGCTTTCTGGCAGTGACAAAGCTTATTTCGTTGATCTCTTTGTGAGGGCATCAAACACCCCTGCTATCAAGATGTATGAAAAGGTAGATTTTCTCTTCTAGGACAGCCAACCATCAAGGCTTCTAAATTTTTAACTTGAACTGTAGTTATATCTTTGATGCTTCTTTTTTTAAGAAATGTGCCAGTGAAGTTGCATGCTACTCATATTACGGTAGTTTATTCTTAGGTCCTTATTAATACTTCAGTTCTATCAAAGTTGTATACTGTCGAAGACTCAATGTAATGAAATGTTTAGGGATACAAAACCTCCAGGTGGCATAAGTCAAAAAGAGAACATAGTTACAAAAAAGACTGTTCATAACTGAAATAGGGTGAGAAAAGCAGTAAGCTTCCAAACATAATATCTCTTTCCTCCCACCGGACCCAAATTTCATGTACAGTTACTCTACTAGTGTTCACCCAAAGAGCTTTAGCCTTCCGTTCCAGGACTCAGGAGAAAAACACAAAGCATTAGAGGAATAAAGTTGTGAAGCAACCTAGGATCAAAGGATCAGTAGTCTCATCTGCCTTCATATGCAGGCTACACCTATTTGGGAGAAGGGAGTTTTTCTTTTTGAACTTTGTTCTAAGAACTGATGGCTGTTTGTGCTAACAAAAGACTCCATGTCAAGACATTGGCCTTCTTTAGGTGATTATGTTCCATATGATATAATCTGACATAATTTTGAAGGAATACCAGCCTTGGTTTTGACTGAATAGAGTCAAAGATCTTGATAGGTGAAAATAAGGCTGAGGTATCACTTCCAAACTTTGATGTCTTGGTGGTTAGTAATCCAACAGTTTTCCAACTTTTACCTCCCTTTCCAGTGGGAACCACGGCAGCCATTTAACAAGGAGGTTCACATTTCTTACCTTAAATTTCCAATGCCGAGCCCCATACTCTTTTGGTAAGGTAGCAACATTCCACCTAACCAAGTGGAATCTCTATTTAAGTTAGGACCTAAAAAATATTTGTAAACATTTTCCCAAAATTAGGATACCATTGTGATTGCTGACATTAGAAAGATAAGGGGAGGGGACAATATTCTTTGGGCCAAATAGCAAAAGATTCCACTCGTCCAAGTGACAATCTGTATTCACTTCACAGGTAAATGTTGGAGAGAGCCAGAGAGGAAAAGTTACTCTTTGGGCAATTATTAGCTGGGGCAGCAAGATCCTTTTGAGTGTGTGTGTGTGTGTGGTGGGGCGTTGTAATTAGCCAGCATTTTATCCACAAACACACACAGATATATATAATTACTGTTTTGTTTGATACTAAAGGAAAGTAATTGGGTACTGTCAGTAAAGTAAAGGTAAGTGATATGGAAGCCATCCATACCCTCTTTTAAATCTACCACCAGCTGTGTTTTCATTCTTTTAGAGATTAACCAGTTGAGGTAGTTAGCTAAAAGACAAATTAGAAGGGGAAAAGTGTTTCCTTTCTTGCCTGACCTCTTTTGTGAAGCAATAATCTCATAATTGGTGTTTGAAACACAACCAAGAAACCTTTCTTCCATTTATTTCCTAAACTTTTAACTTTTAGGATAGTATCCATAAAGCTCCAGTTGACCTTATCATAAGCCTCCTATTATCAAGCTTGAAGACCATTTTTCTCTTTTTTCTCTTATAACCATCAATGATGAAAGCCACAAGGATGGTTTATTTGATTTTCCTTTACCATTGAAAGCTGATTGGAAGTTAGAAATTCTGCACTTATGCTTGATGCTCACTTTTAAGTTGTTTGTCAAGGGGTTTCAGTGTCAAAATTAGCACTAATAAATTTAGATATGTAATGTTTACCGATATATTTTTTCTTGCTCTAACTTCCAGTATGTATTCATTCAAAGCTAAACTGCTACTCCATTTCAACTTTCTACAAGTGGTATCAGGTATATTCCAGTTTTCAATGACCTCTTTGTGGAGTTCTGAATGTTATGTAGTTTCTAAGACGCTGTCCCTAATTCCCCATAGTATAATAAGCAATCTTAATATATATATATATATATATATTTTTTTTTCCTTTTAAGACTTTCATAATCCCTCCTGGGATTAAGTGTAGATTTCTCATCCCTTTTTGAGATCTTTCTCCCAGCCGAAGTTTTGGCTTTCTTGCAAATGGATTATATGGTTATGCACTCATCCTTTAGTAGCTTTTCTGCAAAGAAATTCATTACCATCTCATGTAGTTGTTATTTGTTCTGTGGAGATGGTTGAGAATGGATGGAAAGATATTGAAGATTGCGATCTACTTCATAGATGAGGAGGCGATTATAAATGATGCCAGACAGGTTGCAGTGTTATGGTCATTACCATCATCTATCTGTAACTGTGGATTGTCTTAGGATAGGTAGTTATTATAGGTGTCCATTTAATTATTGGAAACTTAACCCAAGAATTATTCATTAGATTCTTATATTTATAATAAAATAGCCAACATTAACCTAGCTCAACTGGTTTAGCCTTGGTGACCAAAAGGGCAGAAGTTCAAATCCCCCTCCACAATTGATGTAATATTTGAAAAAATATATATATTGTATTATTTGCAGAATGGTAATTTACTATCTAAAATAAAAACTCTGGAAATGCTGGTTTGAAGAGTAGTATTCGGTAGAAGAGTAGAGAAAAATGCAAAAACGTCCCTGAGTGGTTTAGTGTTATCTATGGCAACCTCACAGAGATTCCAGTTAGAACATGCGTTTTGGTCATATTTCTTCTCATAAGTTACATTAAAAAAAAGAAACAGAAAAGAAAAGGTCAATATTACTTCGTTGTGTAATCCTTTTATTTTGATTTGACGCTCAGTTGTGTTTTTATAAGTTCCCTGTTGGAATGATTTTTCTACCTTCATATTGAGGAAGGTGATACTTACCTTGACATTCTCTTGTTGCTTATTTCTTTCCCTCAATCAGCTTGGCTATGTTATTTATCGGCGCGTGCTGTGTTATTATTCGGGGGAGGAAGATGGATTAGGTAAGTCTACCGTACCCCAGAGAACTAAAGTACCCCTCCCCCGTTAATCTCTTAATTTACTTTATCATGATTCATATTCAGATATGAGGAAAGCATTATCGCGGGATGTCGAAAAGAAGTCCATCATCCCGCTAAAAAGGCCAGTGACTCCCGACGAACTAGAATATGATTAACTCAAGAGAAACGGTGTTTGATCATTGATGGAGAAGAAACATCATGTACTCATGAGCTGAGGATAGCAAGGTTAGCTATCGTCATCTTGAAAAGTGTTGTACGTGTATCCTAAATATGTTTGTTTAACTTGTATTATCCTAATGAAAAATCAAGCTAAACCTTTTACTTCCAACTATTTAATAGCTTGTTGTTAAACTTGGAACTGTTACTTCATTTAATTCTTTTTCAATGATCACATAATGTTTTTGGAATACACTTTTTCTGGACCTTTTGTTTTCAAGGTGAAAAATTGTTCACAGGATAGAAGAACCTCAATATCCTCAGAAGCTACTGCCTTTGTAATCTTAATGTGCTCAAGGATTTCCAATTGTTGTAGTGATAGTTGAAAGTTGTTAAGTAGTTGATGGTCAATTGTTTGATCCTTTTTTAGTTATGTATACATTCAACTCATTAAACCAAGAATTAAGCTTTTGGCTTAGATGCTTCACTGGCCATTAAATTATTTTGGAGGGGATTCCCCTTTTGCAATTAGGGATTTGTTTTGCAAGCATCTAAGATGGAGTGAACATCTAGATTACTGTGTTTTGTTTTGTCTTGACATCTTGGAGATTCTCAGGCATCATATGATGCCTTTATAATGGACATAGATTTTTCATATTTCCATGTTGAGGGCATCTTACATTTTATAATTAAAATAAATATTTTCATGTTATATTGTATTTATTTTTTTTAGAAAGATATGTCCAATTTAAATTTAAATTAATATTTATTTTATAAAAAATCTTAAATTAATATATAAAAATATGTAGATTTAAAAGCAAATATGTTATAAAAGTTCAAATTATATCAAATTAATTATAAATTAATGAATAGTTGCAAGTACATTCTTAAAATATATGTAGATTTAAGACTTTTTTTTAGTAGAAATCTTACGAAACAAACACCATTATCTACGTATTCTCAGATATTTGCAAAAATATTGTTACAAAATATTTATCCAAGTATTCTTAGATATTTGTAAGAGTATTACTACAAAATAAACATGATTATCAAAAAAAAATGTCGAGCATTTTGAATTAGGCATCTATAATTCTAGACATGTAAAGATGTCAGTTGTCTACGTCATAAAACCAAAGATTTGATTTCCTAATGATTTCAGTCCCATTCAAATGGAGACGTTTTTGTTTTTCTTTCCTCCTTAATCTATTCGAATGAATTTTCTCTCCTCAATGGAATTGTTTTCTTCTTTACACCCCAAAATAAAAAATACATTCTATATATGAAATTGTTAAATGTCTAATAATTTCAAAAATTACAAAAGCAAACGACAGCTAAACTTTGTTCTATCATCTATGTAATGACAAAACTGCCGTTCGGTTATTGGTATATCATATATTACAGGTTAATTTATCAAATTAAGGCCATATTAAATTCTTTTAAAGTGTAGAAAAAAGGATCTAAGTGCTCTGTTTGTTTCAGTACACATGTGAGAATTGTGGATCGAACCTCCTATGTTTATTTAGAAAATTCATGTGCTAAACTATCAAATTTGCGTCATTGTACAAACATCACTGTATAGTATTAGGATTTTTTGTTTCTAGTTTCTAGTTTCTTCGTCAATTTTTTATTGGAGAATATTTTTAATGTATCTTAAGATGTATTTATTTATGCATCTCACTTTCATCATTCACATCAAAAAAATAATTTAAATATTTGAAAAAAAAGTAATAAAAAGAATTTATAAATTATGATTCACTAATTTGACGAAATGCATACAAATAGGTGACCACAGAACGTAGCAACCATTTTTATTTTTTATTTTATTTTTTATTTTTGCTTTCTTCTTTCAACTCAAAATGGACACTTTTCAGTTTTCCGTATCAAACCGCCAAAGAAAAAATGGTATCTCTCCGCTTTCCGTTCTCGTTTCCTCAGCCACCAAAGCCCCCTCGCCATAGCTTTCTCCGTCCCTCTTACGCCGCCGCCGCCGCCGTTGCGGTTGGCGGAGCTGCGGCGGCAGTCGGATTTGTCGCTGCAACTAGAAATTCGATGAACCCACAAAACCCATTTCTTGAAAGCGCATTGAATTTGCTCTTCTCAAATCATTCATCGCCCCTGTGGGCTTCTCTCTCTCTGGCGGACAATTCGGCTGCCTCTTCAGTTGTTGACTCGAAGACTGGATTTTCATTTCCGTCTGTAATTGGAGATTCTCAGCAGCTTCTCGGAATTGGGTTGCGGAGA
Organism: Citrullus mucosospermus; assembly: GCA_030954485.1. NCBI lineage: Eukaryota > Viridiplantae > Streptophyta > Magnoliopsida > Cucurbitales > Cucurbitaceae > Citrullus > Citrullus mucosospermus. Next base: position 5,893,332 of record CM062063.1, on the reverse strand, counting down.
AAAGCAATTTTGGGACTGAAGAACATCAATGTTTATGCATTTGGTATGTATCCCACATTTCTACTTTTGAGGAGCTTTGTAATTTGATTGAATGTTGAATTTGTGCTGATTTAGCAGATGGGCATTTGTGATTTCCAGGATTAAGAAGATTTTTATTACTTTTGAAAATAGCATTGATCCGTAATCATCTAGGGCTTTGGGAGACTGTTTTTGATAGATATTCTTTCTGAAATCTATTCTTAATAGCGGCATTGGCCCGGATTTGAGCTTGAAAGATGCATAACATCTTCAGTAATTTTCAAAACAGATCAAACAAAGTGAAGAAAACAAAAAGAATCTTTTAAAGAAGATAGGAAAGCAAAAGAAGATAACTGATGCAGGACAGTGACTCAAATATGCTTTCACTGATTTTTCGTTTTGGAAAAATGCAAGAATGTTTTGAAAAACATTTCTAAAGCAAAGCACAAGATTCGCCAATATCAGCAAAGCTCAACGACCGAGTTCAGAGGTTTGAATATTCATCCATCGTGCATATTATTATTGAACTAGAAAAAAAAAAAAAAAAAAAAAAAAAAAAAAAAAAAAAAAAAAAAAAAAAAAATACCCACAAGATTCACCATTGTTAGATAATAGATTAGAAAATTTAGGCTTTTTTTTTAACCATTTAGTTTTTGGTTTGTAGTTATTGAAATTTAAGCTTATAAATACTACTTATTGATTTCTTTGTTTTATTATCTATTTCTTTAGAGTGTTTTAATAATCGTGCCAAGTCTTGAAAACTAAATGTTTTTGTTTTAGAAATATGGTTAAGAATTTAAGTGTTTAGTTAGTAAGGATTAAACCAGGGTAAAGTTGTAAAAAAACAAGCATCATTTTCAAAAGCTATAAACCAAAAACTATGTGGTTATCAAAGAAGGTGTTTTTTATTTCCCCTCATATTTGTCACGAGACAGACTTTCCTGATTCATTAATATGTATGATATTTTGAAATCCATTCATGGGATTGTCAATATACTTTCCTGTTTTGTGATAATGAAAATTTTTTCATCCCAAGTTATCTGTTATTCAAATGAATGATTGTGTGTAGGTGTTTATGCTGACAATGATGACATAAAGGAATCACTGAGTGAGAAGTATGGAAAGTTCACTGTATCTGAACTACAAGAAAAGGAGTTTGACAAAGATGTTATGGAAGGTGATATATGCATGACTGTTAGACTTCAAATAGTCTATGGAAAACTGAGCATCCGTTCGGTTCGAAGTGCATTTGAAGAGTCGGTTGGAAACCGACTCCAGAAGTTTGGGGGTTCAGACAACAAAGAATTGCTTCACAAGTGAGTCATTCTATGACTTAAAGTTATTGTCTTAGAAACGATTTGTGTGGTTTTTGCTTCGTCTCACCATCACCATCACCATCACCGTGTCAACAAAACGTGGTCTCTAGACCCTACTCTTGTGTCCTTATAAGCTGGTTTCTTTGCAGATTCACTTCCCAATTCAAAGACGAGTATAAAATACCTCGAGGATCTGTGATCCATCTCTCAAAAGAACGAGGGCACGTCCTCCGTACAATCAGTGAGATTTCAATCCTTACTAGTGCAGCAATGAATGAATCTTGTACATTGTTTTTGGAGAAAGAAAAGGAACTGTTGGATTGCATCCATCCTATGACACAAGAATTACTCATGCATTTGCTTGATTGCATTTTGTTGTTGAAATGTTACAGACAAACATTTACTTATCATCTGAATATGGAATGTGACCATTTTTTCCCCCTCTTTTGCAGTTGATGGGAAGGAAGTGGGGAGCATCCAGAGTCAATTGCTGTGTAGAGCCATTTTAGATCTCTATATTGGTGAAGATCCATTTGATAGACAAGCCAAAGAAGACATCAGACAAGCTTTAACTTCTATTCTTCAGCAGTAATTTAAAATATAAAATAAATAAAAGCGAGAGGAAAAGGAGAGGTTGGTGCTTCCTTGTTGTTTTGAAATTGCTGATGTTTAAAATGGAGTGTTTTTTTTTTTCTTTTTCACTGCTGAATTTATACTTTTCGGGTCAAATTGCATTTTGGGCTCTTTTAATCTTAATTTCAAACTTTTTAGAATTACGTGGAGAGAGAATCGAACTTTAACTTTTAACTTCAAGAACGAAGCGAAAGCATGCCCGCCTCTGTTTCAATTTACATGTTGGCATCTTAATTTTAATTTAGTTTCTATCTTATGTCAGACATTTCAATTATTTGTAGTTAACACGTGCAACAGTGTCATAGAAATTCAACTGACACTATAAAATGCATTAATCATAGTCCTTTAAGTAATTTAATATTCAAACGATATTTTATTTTATTTTATTTCATTTAATTAAAGGAGGATAAAGAGGATAATAAAATTTAATTTTGGTTTCTTAAACTCAAGCTACACTTGGTTTAGCAAATGGATTTTTTCTTTTTTTCTTTTTTTTTTTAATACAAATTTAAAGATAAAAATAGGCATTTTGGAGGTCTAGAATTCAAATGAAACAAATTTAAAATTTTAGAGACCAAAATAGAATAAATTTGAAACTTAGATAAAATAATAATAATAATATAATAAACTTAAAAATTTTAAATAAATCGTGATTCAGGTTTTATGGAAACTAAGTTCTAATTTTTTTTAAAATCACATTGACTAAATTCTATCGTTTTTCTGAACTATTTAACCTAAATCAGAATTAAAACCTACAGTACTTTCTTCCACTAGAAATGAAATTTATTGCTATTACTTTCTTCATCTAAAAAGCTACTAAAGTGCACAAATCTAAAATAAAATAGATAGTTGTTTAATCAACTTACACATTTATTGATATTTATTAGTTGTTATTTTGCCATCAAATAATTAGATCACCCATCTGATTACCCAAAAAAAAAAAAAAGTAGATGAGAAGTTATCACTTTTGAAGCAGAAAAATGAAATTTTCAACTCTACAGTCTCCTTTCTTCCATGTGGTTTCCCCAATAATTTCCTTCTTTTCTCAGTGCATCAAACTCTATTATATTATTTATTATTTTCACCACTGAATATGACAGAAAATTAGAATCATAGTAGAAAACTTTGCCATTCCCTTTTCAACAATCTTACCTATCTCCAAGATTCTCCTTCTTCTTCCCTTTTTCTCCCTCCTTCACTTATTTTTATCTTCTTTTCCTGTTGCATATCAGAACTCAGAATGAAGAAATAAATAAAATGAATACACTATTTTTTTTTCCAAGTATAATATCATATTCACATGTCTGTCTAGCAATAAACAATATATAACCAAAAAATTGGCCCTACTAATATGCAATGACTTACAATATACATAGCCTAACCAACCAAATCATGGTGTCACTAGAGTTAAACTTGGAAGTTTTAACAAAAATCCATGCCCCATTCATCGTTATGCTCCTCGATGTGCTTCTGGTGAATCGTGTATCAAAATGTGTTGGTGGTTGTAAACTTTTCGAGCCTTTGATTCCTTCGATTCCCCCTCGAATGCCTCGCTTCGTCAAATCGATTCTTGATTGTCCTTTCATGAGGAAACCAAATCTCTTGCTAGGGTTGGGATATTCCATCAAACACATCTAATGGGCAGGAGGAGCTGGAATTAATTGAACTTGGTGTTAGTGTTTCTATAACTGCTGGAACAAAAAAGGGTCTAGTATTTAAGTTCTGATAGATGACTGGGGCATGTGTTCAAGATTGAAGGCACATTTCTACCGCACACAGGAGACGATTTCTGGCCAGCTCCGGTCGATGAGCTTTCATCCTGCTTCGGTTGTGTGGGAGTAACGGAAGGACTGGTTTTACTGCTGGTGTTGTTTCTTAATTTTCCACTGCTAGATGGAGAGTGACCGCTAGTTGGGATGTGTTGCATCTGTGTATAAGCTGGCTTGAAATCTCCTCCCCCAAACGATATCTGGGTCTGACCTTGAGGAGTACTACTTCCTTTTTGCTGAATGGAATTCTTATGAACTGCAGTAGAGGAAGCAAGATGAAGAGATGTCATAGGGACGACGGAAGCCACCATTCTTCCCGAGTTCTTCTGTGCAGGAGGCTGGATGGAATTGTCGCATTGTAACAAAGGTTGTGAGAAACCAGGAGGAGCAGTACAAGGAAACTTGGTTGTAGCTGATGAGGGCAAGGTATTATTAGTTGGTGCTTTAGTACGAGGCGCCATGGTTGCTTGTTGCTGTTGCAATATGTGCTGCTGTGGAAGCTGAAGCAGTGGTTGCTGCTGTTGGTTACCTGAAGAACTACCGGCAGGGCGGTTTGTTGTTATAGCACCAGATTTTGTGGAGGGAGAGGGCCAGTTTACAGGGACTGAAGATGTCATGAAGTTAAGAGTCCTTGAAGAATTACCAAAAACTAGGGTCTGCCCTGAAGTTGCAGTGGAAGGCTTTGTAGAAGAATTTCCAGTGTTCCTATCACTGGTACCGGACAGAACTACTCCGTTCCTCCCTTCTGAAGTTTGGTGATTCTTCTGCTTTGTTGTTTGGGGTGCAGGTGCTACCTGAAACCCTGTCCGCTGTATGTCGGGAAGATTCTGAAAGATGGTTGTGTTTTGCGCTATCGGTGTGAAGTTGAGGTTAGATGGGGTACCATTTCCATTATATGAAGCAAAGGACATTGTGAGTCCCTGAGATGGAACTAAGGCAACTGTGTTCTTCAAATTTTGTGGATGAGACTGTTTCTTCTCACCATGATTTCCACCACTGCCATTATTCAATGTTGCAGATGGCATCAAGGTGAAACCCAATGCCTGAACAGGCAAAATGTAGTTTTGTCCATAAGCACTTTTCTGAACTGGAGCTGCCCGCTTGTCAGAAACGGATGTAGTGTCCTCTCCACTGGTCTCATTCTCATGCTTGCGAGATTGATTAGACAGTGGCAAATGCTGTTCTGTTGACTGCTTCACTTGCATACCATTTGATGGCAGTACATTGTTCCCAGGTACATGCACACTCCATTGCTGCTGCTGAGTTTGTGGTTGTTTATGGGAGCCACTTGGTTGGTGATGTGATTGAGTTTGTGCTGGCTGAATTTGGGATGGATGGAAAAGCTGAGATGGATAGAAAGATCCATTGAAAAGAGGCAAGGGTTGTGCATTGCTTGTTCTATATGTTGTGCTTGTTCCCGCGGGAGTAGAGAAGGTGAATGGATAGACATTGTTCGGAAGTTTTGCCAAGTATGGAGCTTCTACTGAAACCACATTGGGATGACTGTAACTCATGTTAGTAGATACTGCAGGAAATGCTGGAAAGCTCACAAGTGTTCCAGCTTCTGGATTATTGAACAGAGATGTTGATTGATTATTAGAAGATTTGGCGGACCCAGATGGATTTGCAGTGGCTGCTGCTGTTGGTGCTTGATGCTGACTGATAGGGAATATGAATCCAGAACCAGGCTGCAGTAGAAAGAAAATAAATTATTTGATGTTATTTACTGATCGATCAAATTCAATGCAGAATAATAGTCAAGAAGATCATACCATTGAGTTACCAAAAGGAGCTCCCTGTGTCTGCTGAAACACGAGCTGTTTGCTTTTAGCCATATCAGCAAAGTTGGCAGCCTCAGGACTTTTATCCTTTACCACATTACAAGGAAAGTCACCTTCAGCTTGCTCTCCTTGTTGCACAGAATTAAGGTTCACATCCAATTGATTTCCGCTCAATGGGTTACTCAAAAGCATGCTTTCTTTTGAGGACATGTTTTTGAGTTTGGCCTCTGCAAGAGATGCAGAAGCATCACCTGCTGGGTGGAAATAGTTCGTCTTTGTAAATTGCTGGTGTAAGTAAATGTTTCGAGCAATGTCGTAATGGGTCAAGCATCTCTTTGGTCGAGGATGTGAGAGAATAAAATTGGGATGCTGCAAGATTTTGGACATACAAACAATAGTAAATTCAGTGATGAATCCACAGATGTACTTCAGATTTAGAAAAATCCTGAAAAGTACCTGTAGTTTGGTGGATGATTTGTCAACACTATCCACGGGTAGCACTGTCCGGAAGGGTGGCATGTACCTGAATGAATTACAAAGGGGAAAAACGAACACGTTTCACTTTGGTTTGAATAGGAAAATTCTTACAACAAAATACATATAACCCAGTCATTGGCTTAAGTATATAGTTCTAAAGAAATGGTTTCTAACCCGACAGAAGGAATTTCGGTAGTTGGCCAGCCACCCAGGATAATGGGCAAGCGCACTGAAGTGGATGCCTCTGAGGAAAAAATCAATTATCACAACAGTTGAGAAGACAGTTTGGCATATAATCGCTATTTTAATCAACATAATGAACAGAGTTTCAAGAGGAAATGATGGGTACCGTTTTTTTCAACTGTGCTGGCGGCTCCTTTAGATTGCTGTTTTTGACTCAGATTTTGCATTGCCATGCTGTTGCTATCTAATTGTGGTTTCTCCAAATCCAGTTTAAAGAATTCAAACTTTGTCCCACTTGTCACTATCTTATCTTCGTCGATCACCTTCTCTTTTTCCTTAAATCCTTCTACTTCATTTTCAACCTTAGTTGAAGTCTCTTTCCCCTACACCAGATTAATGAAAAATATATATATATTAATCAAAGTTCGAAAAAAGAAAACCAGGTATACGGCTAAAAATGCAAAAATCTTGTTCACCATTTGCATTCCCAGACTCAAAGGCTTAGCATCCAATACCATATCAGCCAACCCATCCCTTTCTGGAGATGTTGGAGGAGCCTGTTCAAACAAAGGCACTTTTTAGAATCTTCACACTCAAAAAATCAGAGGAAATCAAAATTGAAATGTAAAACTGCAGACTCTGACCATTAAGTCAAATTTGAATTTCTCTTCTTTCTGGGTAACAGCCTCTGGAATCCTAAGAACGCACACAAAATTATATTGAAATTAATTGTTTCAGGAACTACTGATGGAAATGAAGATCTTATATCGCTTACGATTTAGTTGGTGGTGAATCTTCAGGATCAACATCCCCTTTTGCGCATGAAGTTATATCTTCTTGCGCCAACGCAGTTTTCTTGCTCCCCTTACTTTCATCTCCACCAGTGCAAACTTCCTTTGCTGGTTTAATTTCCTCAGATGCTCCTTCCAACTTTGAGGGGTAAATTTCAATCTCTGCAGGTTTCTCGGATTCGCCTTTAGCTGCACCATCCAATGACGAACTGTCCACTTTTTTCTTCTCCCCAGCTATAATGGAAAACGGAGTGAAAACGAACGTTATCAGTACAGGATAATCGGAATAGAGAAGGGTATTAAAGTTCCAATTGGAAATATTTGCTTTAGCTCAAGGATTTATAATACCCACCAACATTAAGTGACAAATCAGAGATAGCGCCATTCTTTTGAAGCGAAACAGATTTTTGGAAGGCAGTTTGTGCAGAGTTTGCCGTTGTAGATGTAACTGAAGACTTGGAACCGTCTTGAAGAACACTGGAATTCTCTGTTTCTTGCTTCGATGATGGTTTCACATTAACTTGCTTTTTGGAGCACTGTGGTTGTTTCTTTAGTCCGAAAAGAACCTCGGCGATCTCAATCTCAATATCCGCTTCCTTGGCAGACGGAGAAGAACCCTTAGACGTCTTCATTGATCGAGTCTTTGGTCCAGTTGGTTTCTAAAAATTCATGGGAAAAAAACTCACACCAATATTTCGAAAAATATATATATATGTATTGGCAATGATTATAAGAGGAAAAAAGCGATGAACTAACCATCTTCTTCTTGGCCGAAATAATGGAAGTCGACGGCGAAACAACCTCAGCAGACGACCTGGCCGGCGAATCGGACTGGTTCCGATGGCTGTGGTCGTCTGCAATGTCTTCTCCGGCTCCACCAACACCACTATTTCCTGAAACCGTGCAATCATGTGATCTTTTGACAGAAGCTGTACAAAAAGAATTACAAACAAACTTCACCATCATGAAACGGAGCATGATTCCATAAAACACAAACAAAAGAAACCAATCGTTCTATTTCCTTTTTATTTTCTTCGCTTTACACTATACCTGAGCGAGCCTTTCTCGGAAACGGAACACCAATCATCGCGTCATCAGCAACCTTCCATTGTTGCTTCGCAACTCTCGGCGGAAGAGAGTTCCTCTTTTGGTTCTGATTCGAAACTGAAGAAGTAGTAGTAGTAGAAGAAAGAATCCGAGAAACTCCTCCACCGTCTTCAACCTCATCACTATCTCCATCAGCAACAATATCTTCAGCACTAGTATCTCCTCCTTCTTCTTCCTCCACCTCTTCCTCTCTATTTCCTCCTCCCCTCCTCCGCTTGCTCCGACTCGCAAACTCTCGATCTCGATCCCTCTTCCCTCCTTTATCCCTTAACCGCACCGTCTCCTGCAACTCCACCTGACCTTCCTCTGTAACAAACAGCAACCATCAATAAAAAATCAAACACAACAAAAGTCAAATAAACAACGAAATCGAAGTTCGAACCAGGTAAATCTCTGAAGGCCGTAGCTCTACTACGTCGCCTTGAGGATCCATTTGCGGCCACTATACTGGACGAACTCCTCGCTTCTCTGTTCTTCTCCATGATCATGTGTATCAATCATGAAATCAAACTCTCTCACCGGAAATGAATCGAGATTCCGCTTCACGTCTTGAAGTCTAATCAAGTCCACCTTCGCCGGAAATCAACCATAAACTCCGGCGAACTTCCGATGACGAAATGCACAGCAAAATCCTCTCTCTCTCTCTCTAGCTTCTTGGTGTTTATTTTGTGAGCTTTTATGTGCTTTTAATCTAATCACTTTCTTTTACTTTTTTATTTTTATTTATTTTTAAAATTTTATTTGGGAGAATTTGACACTTTCACGCAAAACCTGCTTTGGAAGGGGGAGAATGGACGGTTGAGATTGCAGGAAGAGGGCTGCCTAACTGAGTAAAATCATTGGAATGAAAAATGAATCGGACGGCTGTGATTGGCCGGCGCCAGCAAGGCAAAGGGAAAGAGGGTCGTTTTTCGATGGAATATTGCCACTTTGCACACATAAGCCACGTGTAACTTTATTTTATTTTAATGTATTTTTTAGTTATCCGAATCGAAATATATTTTTCTTTTTCCTTTTTTTTTTCATTTTCACTTCCACTTAACCTGCCACGCGCCTTATAACGCGTGAGGGATAATGTCTCCTCAATTCTCAATTCTCCAATTCGGTCAGAGGACGGTTCTTCCACGGTTGCAGACGTGGATCTCAATTGACGACACCACCCATTCCTTTTTTCTTCTTCTTTTTATATTTCTTACATTTAAATACCATCTAATTTTTCAAAAAAGAAATTAAGATGGTAAATTCTCGTTTAGCTATGCTTTTCTTTTTCTCTACTAAAATAAAGTAATTTTTTATATAAAAAAATATTATTTTAATAAAATGCGAATTCAATTTCTTTTTCTATATATAAAATATCAAAGCTATAATAAGGAAATGGTAGGTAAACAAATATAATTTTTAGATCAAATTTGAAAATTAAACTGTTGTCGAATAAGATATTCTTGTTTTATCTAATAAATCGCTGTCATCCATATGTTATTTTAAATGTATGTTTTAATGACTTGATAAATTGTGATTTACAATAAAATAGGCTTTTTGAGCAAATACGAAAAAAAAATGATGTGGTGAGCATGCATGATTTTTTTTGGTTAAAATATCATTTTAAATCTCACAACATTTCACTTATTTAAACTAAGTATTTATATTCTTAATAAATATTTTATAGTTAATTTTTTTTTTTTTGCTAAAAAAGAAAAAGCAATTCCTATGAGTCTTTTTGAGAAATATGTTCACATATTTACAAATTTTTTTAACAAAAATTATTGTGAATATTTATTGAGTCTATAAAATTAACTACAAGAAAAATTTTCTCGCATATCATAATTCAATTAGTATGTCATATCAAAATTGAAATCATTAATGATATAACTTATTTTAATTAAATTTACCATTTAAATATGTAATTCAATTTTTTAAAGTTCACAACAATGACCATTTAATCATAATTTACCGACTAAAGTATTTGCTAATTTTTTTTTTCATATAGTTCAAAGATTTGAATCTTATATTAAAAGTTGAATATAAGTATTAAAGTTTAGAAAGTTTCAAATCCGAAATAAAATTTAATTGGTGTTTCATTCTTAGTACTTAAATATTAATTAATAAATATGACACATCTACTCTCCTTTATACATTATATTTAATGGTGTCTTATTTTTCTTTCTTTATTTTTAAATATTCTTGAGTATTAAATTAGCTTTTGAGTGACGTTTTAAATGTTAAGTAAATTAATTACTGATTAAAAATATATTGCTAAATAATAAAATCATTCTTAGTGGCTAATCGCATCGGAATACATAAGAATTAGGAAATTATTTTTGGTACCACGAGAAATACTCGTCGTGCCTATCCACATTTAAATTATTTTTATTACTATTCCAAAAAATATATACACACTTTAAGATATGGTTTCATTTTTGTATTATAGTAATTTATATGTATAAACAAAAACTTAAGATCTTGTCAGAAGTAAGATTAACTCAATGGTAATTAAACGACTTTCTTTTTTAAAGGTCAAAAGCTTGATCTCTCATCTCTACAGTTATGGTAAAAAAATAATAATAATAAGTAAAGTCTTGTTTGATCACGATTTCATCTAGTTTTAACTTTTTTTAAAATTTATATTTGTTTTTCATCTTAGTTTCTCTATTATGATTTTCATCTATCTTAAAGGAACACAAAACAAGCTTTTGAAGCTTTTTATGAAGTTGGATGATAATGCTAAAAGTAGCTTTAATCTTCTTGTCAATCTCTCAATTTTGGCAAGACTATTTATAATTTGAGGAGATAAGTCTAAAAGAGGTCTATTGTTTAAGTAATATGCAACACCATTCTTAAAATTTTGTAACCAGGTTTCATAACAAATTTAAATATGATGTGACAATACATATATTCAAGTAATTTATTTATTGTAATGGTAAAGTTTTTAGCATAAATCAATGGATAAGACACTAATTATCGTTTTAAAGGTTAATAGTTAGATCTCTACCCAATCATTGCTGAATTAAGAAAAATAAATTTTTAAGAGTTTGGGGATTGGTGCATATTCTTCTTTTGTAATCAACATATTCCTTCATAGTTGACCATACAAAGCTTGAAAAATGCCATATGTTGTCCATATAGTCAGAAAAATCCATATAAACATTTTATTTTGTTCCTTTTTTTTTGTGTGTATAATATGGTAATTGCATTTGCAAGAGTTACAACCCATTGTTTAACTTTAATGGCCAATAAAAGAAAACGCAATATCGAGACATGTTTTTATTATTTACTTCTAAGTTCAAATGTCATGAGAAGGTACTTAGTACCCAAGTTGAATTTCCAAGTGAAAAGTATACAATTTGGATAAGATCAAAGTTGTCTAACACATTTTAAAAGAGTCGTAATTTAAATACTAAAAGGTATTTATTTTCAATCAAAAAATCAGAAATTTAAATTTTCATTCGCAAATATTGTTGAACTCGTAAACAATAAGTAATAAAAGTATACTCACATGTCACAAAATAGCCACTTAATCATTTTAAACAAATTAGTCTTACTCTAAATGATTGTATTGGGCAACTCAGTAAGAAGAATTCATACGATGACTTGTGCAAAAAAGAACATTTATTTGTAAGAAAACAAACACACTTTTAAAAAACCAAAAAATCATATCCAAATGGTTAGCTTCGAGGGTCCCAGTACATACTTGATGCCAATTGAACTATACTTATTTTGGTTGTCTTTTGCACAATTTTGAAACCTAATAAGTCTTTAAATTTCATAAAGGTAAAACACATTCCTCAACTTTCAATTTTACTTAATTAATCCTTAACATATTAGAACATTTAATTTATGTATTAAATATAAAATTCAATTTTACACGTTTAATGAGACTTTTATTTTTCAATTTTGTCTTCAATAAATTTAAGAAAAAAAATGTTTGAATAGGTTAATAACATATTTAACCTAACTTATTAGACTCAAAATAGAAAAAACGGATAATAAATACAAAATAAAATAAAAGTAGAAAAAACGGATAATAAATACAAAATAAAATAAAAGGCTTAATAAACTTTAAAAGTTTTAAGGAACTGCACGAACGAAATAAAAAAGAATGACGAACTAAATAGACTAAAATTATAATTTAATCTTAATTAACCACGTTGACAACTATGGGTAGTTCATAGAATATATACATAAAATAATCCAATCACAAAAATATTCCAACGCTCTGTTACAAATATTTATCATATTTTTTAAAATAAATAAAAATACAATCGGATTTCGGTGAATATGATATAAATTTTCACATTCGTGACGTGAAATTCAACAGTCCAACAAATATCTCAACATCGGAAACAGGCGTAGCCGGTAGCTCGTCGCCAGTACCATCAAACTCCGAAACTTTTCACAAGCCACTCGAGACAATCAAGTGGGCCCAGCTGACCGTTCCACCCGGTCAATTCCACTCTCAAAAATCTCCCCACGGGCCCACTCGGCAAGTATTAATTACATGCACGCGGGACCACCGGTTAACTACTAAACCAACGGCCGATATTTCTTATATCAATCAAAAACGGTTCCAAACCGTAAGATTAGAATCCGACGTGGCAATATCTAAACTATTTATAAAAATTAAAAAAATTTAAAGGTCTCTGAACTGGCAGCCACAACCACCTGCCTCCTCAGTGAATCAAATTAAAAATTGTGGGCCCCGGTTGGTCGCCTACCTAGCCGTCTACCCTTTGTTTTCACGCGCCTTAAAAGGCTGACGTGGGCGCGTCGGGAAGGCAATTGTAACCTGCGGGTGGGAGCATTTTAGAGCTATGGACATTGGTTGACTTTATAGAAGTCAATTCTATCGGACGGTCGAGATTAGAAGTGACGTGCCGTGGAATTGGAAGAGATTGCCACGTGGAAGAAGCGACGGGAACTGTGGCGTCAATTACGACGTGTCGCTTTTACAGCATGGAAGCTAATTGAGTGATGGAGTGTGTGTGTGGAAAGAAATTTTTTTTATTGTTATTATTAATTTTGCTATCTGCACCCCCCCACTTTTATATTATTTATTTATTTATTATTATTTTCCTCCTCAAACTACTTTTTTTTTATTGCTATATTTTCAACATTCATTTAATTCAACCGCTCCTTTTCTTTTGTCTTATTACAATTCTTAAAAATCTGCCAATCACGACTTGCCACATCACTATTCCAAAGCATCCTTTCTTTTTGTGTATTCCTTAAATTTTAAATGTGGAATTTTCATATTCCCCATTCAAAGAACTTGAAGTCACATACTCACGTCCCTATATTTCTTATTTGATTTGATTTACTTTTACAAGAATCGATTAGATTTCCATATTTATTATTTAATAGTTTTAAATTCCTTCTATGATTATTTAATTTTTAAAAATTTGTACTTGGTTTTCACTATTTTAAATGTTATTTATGTGCATAAAATATTAAGAGTGTAAATAAAGTTTCACGTCGATTGGAAAATTATTTTATATATAAAAATGATGATAATACTCCAAAATCTTAAAACAAATCATTATTTAAAATGAGTCTTAACCAAATTTCAAAAACTATTATTTTAAATTTTAAAAAGTTGACTTGATTTTTGAAAACAATCTTAAAAAAATAGATAGCATGACGAATAAATCAATAGATGAGAGTAGTGTTTGTAAGTTTAATTTTTAAAAACAAAAAAAAAATCAAATGGTTATCACGGAGAAACGTAATGGTCCTAATTATTAATAAATAATGTTAAAAATAAGAAAAAAAAATTGACGTAATGGTAATGTAGTCAATGTTTAAGAACTTTATGAGGTGACCCATTGATTTTTAAACTCCTTAAAATTCAAGGATATTTTAAGTATAACATCAAAATTAGAAGATTTGCTAGGCATTTAAACTTCAAAAACTATGCTCATAATTTTGTTTAAAAAACATAAAATAGTAATGGTTTTTAAATATAGCAAAATCAGCTAAATTATTTAAAAATATAGCAAAATGTCATTATCTATCAGTGATAAACACTGATAGACTGTGATAGACACCAATAAATTAAGACATATGTGTATCACTAATGCATTTTGCTATATTTAAAAATATTTCAACAGTTTTTCCATTTAAAATAATTATCTTAAGAAAAATCGATTAAAAATATATATAAACCAACTTATCATGTATTATTAATATTTTCAAATTATTCAGGTACTTATTTGAAGTATACTTATTGATTTTTAGATATTACAATAATTGAATTTGCCTCCTAAAATAAAAGTATTTAATTTATCTTAATTTGAGATACACTTTCCTACAATTGTTATTCTAAAATTTTTTTTTTTTTTTGAGAGTCACACAATATTTTTTCTTTTAAAAATAGATTGTATATTAATATGATGTTTAGGATAAGCTTTATATTAATATAATGAACATAAAATAAATTAATAACTATTCAAGCTATTTAAATAGTAATAAGATGAATATATGAATGGCATAATATTTATTTATAGGAAATATGTTCTACCTATACCATATTAAATATTGAACTCCTAATTTACGGTATCGTATCATCTTCTACTTCTCTTATTTAATTCTAAAAGACAAAGGAATAAAAAAATTATTGAATTTAATTAAAAATCAACTATTTTCATTCTTTCTTTGTATTTAAATCAAGAAATAAAGTAATGGCAAAAGATAAAAATAATTGGTTAGAGATTTTCGAATCGGTCAAAAATGATTACCTACAAATTAAAAAAAAATAATAAAGAAAAAAAAAAGGAAGGGAACTTGTTTGTTACCCTCAAAATATGCCTCGGAGAAAACAAAGTCATGGTTACAAAAAAAAAAAAAAAAAGTAATAATAATAAAATAAAAGTATAAAACTATATTTTTTTAGAATATTAAAGTCTCAATAACTTAACAAGATTAAAAAAGATAATAATAATAAAAAGAAAGATTAGCTTTGACAATTTGTTTACTATTAAAATAATATTATCTTTTTCCTTTGTCTTTTGGGCAATAAAAAAGGATGACCAAAGAGACAATATTTTATTGATAGTATTTAAAAATTCATTATTTTATTTATTAATTAATATTAAAAGTACAAACATTATCTTTTCTCTTTCCATGTTTCCTCTCACTAAAAAACTAATATTTTTCCAATTAAAAAAGGAAAAGAAAACAACATCCCATTAGGCTTTTTGATAATTAATTTTTAATATCAAGTAACAAGACACTAGGCAAAAGAATCCATCCCCTCTCCCACTTGCCCATTTTTCAAACATACTTTATTATAATTATCTTTATTATTTTAATTCTAAAATTATTTTAATATGTATATTTTTTCTTTCTAGCTAGTTCAACCATTATAAGACTAGAAGTTCAATTATTAACTTTTTAGGATGATAATAGGTATATTTTTATTTTTTTTATAGAGAGAAATAAATGACAACATGTCAAAACGAGCATAGTTCAATATGTGTTAACAATTAGGACTAATAACTCACATCCACAAAATTCCTATTTATCAGGGTCAAAAACCAATATAAAAAATTACTATTCTAAGTTTGCTAAAGTCATCTCCAAAGCCACCATATTGGCAATGTCATCAGAACATTTTGTACCCGTCTTATGTGTCAAAAGTTGCAAACCCCATGTGATTGATCCAAGTAGAGCACCATTCACACTATTATGAATTTAATGGGCATGCAACTAAAATCTTTCTCATTGAGAAGAGAAAGCACCTCTAAATAGTTAGATTCGATGATGATGGGTCATGATTCACTAGTAAACACAACCTATAACACCTTCAGAATTGTAGCCTACTCAATTCTTTAAATAGAAAGTGAATTAGTCATAAACCGACAACTTGCACGAACTAGAATGACAATCTTATTTTAATAATTTTGTATTTCATAAATTTTCACATTCCCTATATTTTAGACTCAAATGAATCAATTAGAATCTTATATCGACATATTTTATTTTTATTTATGTACATGATCAATGTTTGAAAGTCACATGTAATAGGCTATGTATGAGATGCTTTGAATAAATTTAACTGGTTGTAGTAAAGACTAAAATAACTTTTTAGTTTAAACAAAATTTAGATATGAAAACAAAATATTTGAAATTTAATAAAACGAAATAAAGTATTTGAAAGTTTAGATAATAAAATAACATTAATACCAAAATATATATAGATATCAAAATGGGATTTAAACATATACTTTAATATAGTCATCCTTAATTATTTTGAGTAAAGGAGCTTACGCGCATCTTGATTAGATTTTTAATATTTAATTAGTAGATTTCAACTCATCTAAACGTGATTATTTACAAATGCCACTGCTTTATCTTTTTTTTTTTTTTTTTTTTCCTTTTAAATAACGTAATCATTTCAATTATTTTATTTTGACCTAAGTTTGGTTTGGTATATTATTTTAATAGATATATAGGACTGGAGGGGAGTTTAAATATTTATATATATTAGTGGATGGAGACAAATTCACCATTATCATATAATATTCATAAGAAAATATTAAAATAATTGAAACTATATAATAGCTTAT
The DNA here is from genome assembly GCA_030954485.1 of Citrullus mucosospermus. NCBI lineage: Eukaryota > Viridiplantae > Streptophyta > Magnoliopsida > Cucurbitales > Cucurbitaceae > Citrullus > Citrullus mucosospermus. Next base: position 5,876,696 of record CM062063.1, on the reverse strand, counting down.
TAAATTCTTATAATATTATAAATTGGACCTTAGGTTTGTTTTCTTGGCAAGTTGTCTTGTTTGTTACCACACATCCATGGAGTATTATAATAAGTTCACAATTTATTTTATTTAAATGAAATTTCCATGGGCATTCAATTAAATTTATAGCTAACTGGATTGCTCAATTTAATATAGAATATAGTTTTGTTAAATTGAATCGTTATTAATCATAGTACTAATAAAATTTATTACTGACCCCTATGTTAATGTTGATGCATTATATATTTGTTAATCTATTCAGCCATCTACTATGTCAGATTAATTTAATATAAATCGTTAATTTAATAGACATGCTAACTCAATGTTATTAACTACAATCTCAAATAAGCATAATCCAACATTAAGAGCTATAATTGAAAATTAATAATGCTGCTAACTAATTATACCACTATCTATATGTCAAAAATGAAACTTCAATGAAATACATATTACTTTTTTTTTCTTTAAGAAAAATATCTATTTGGTCCTAGATTTTGAATTTACTTTCCATTTGGTCACTAGAGTTCAAAATGTTACACTTTTAGTCTTTAAATTTTGAGTTTGATTTCAATTTAGTCATTAATTTTGAAAATGTTGTAATTTTATTTTTGATGTTTGAGTTTTTGTTTCTATTTCGTCCCTAGGTTTCAAGACTTACACTTTTATCATCAATTTTTAACTAAATATTCACTTCCGTTTTTTGTGCTAATGTCTAGTACCTAATTGAAAATAATTATGAAGTGAAATTTTAAAATTAATTTTATAGTGATGAAAATTTATAAAACTTAATTAATTATAAACTTGTTAAATTAATTAATAAACATCAATACTAAAGACTGATTTAGTGAAAATTTAAGGTTAAAGTATAAATCTCGAAACTTATGAACCAAATTGAAACAAAAACTCAAATATCATTTTGACATATTGGAACTAATTAATTGAAATCAAATTCAAAATTTTAGTTACTAAAAGTGTAACATTTTGAAACTTTTGGACAAAATAGAAACTAGTAATTTTTTTTCTCTCTTTTTATATAATTTTAATATATATATATTTTTTAATATATAGATGAGGAGATCGAACTTCAAACCTTGAAATTAATTATATAAGTTAATGTTAGGTGAACTAGGTGCATGTTTACTCACATCTAATTGAAATTTTGCAATAGAAGAAAAAATATATAAGAAAGTGAAATTAGTAAATTTAAGGGAAATAATTTCTATTTTTCTAAATCTTATATCTCTCTCTACGTATATAATATGTTCACTAAACCCAACCCACGATGGATTAAAATAAAATTAAAATAACGAAAACATGAAATACTTTAATAGTCATATGATAATTAACTAAACAAAAAATCTTAACATGTCAATATTTTATAAATTCCAAGAACAATATTGTTTAAATAAAATTGGCCAAAGTTGTCTAAAAGTATAAATTATTAAGTATTATTCAATTTATTATTAATATTTTGGTGTGCAATGACTTGGGATATGGGCTCTATTACATATTCAAATGGGGCAACATATTTGATTGGTATTATTTTACACTATATTCTCAATATATTAATATTCAAATAAAAATATTATCTAATGGTGCAAAAAAAAAAAAAAAAAAAGTGGTGGGGCAAGTAGGCATAAACAATTCCATTTAAAAAAGTTAAATAAAAAAAATATTATTCAAATGGTGATCTTTAGCCTTCCTTTATTAAATCATTATTATATGAAAGACCATATTATTTTTAATATTACTCTCTTAAAATATTGATTATTCAATAATTAACAAAAGAATTCAGTTAGTATTAGATATATATTTTGTGATCTTAATTTTCTATTGCAATAATGGCCCATGATTGCTTTATATGTATTTGTATATATATTATAAGTTGATAAAATTTGTTCTCAACTAATTAAAAGTTTTTTTTCCAATTCTATTTATTTCTAGTGTAGTTTTGGGGTTAGAATTTTTGTGAAGTATTTTTTAAGTGATTTAAAAGTATATTTTAATTTTGGATCTAAAATTATATATACACATATATATACTCTAATTTTGGTAATTATACGATCATTTTCAATAAGTTATACATAACATTTTTTTGGGATTGGGACTAGATATGAAATCTAATCATAATTCAAATTTGAAATGAACAAATGAACAAAGTTGAATTTTATGAAGGTTAAAAATACTAAAGATGTAAAGGAGTTAAAAATTTAAACACAACAAATCAAACTTCCTAAAATTGAGGGGCCATAATTTAAATTTGCTTTTATATTCCAAAAAGTTTAGTAGATTGATTTTTTTTGGTTAAAAGAAATACTTTTGGCCAAACTTTGATAACAATATTATATTTTAAAATTTGTAATAATTTAGTCATTGTCATAAAATATCTCGTCAAAATCATGTGTAAATTTTTATTACATGATAACTTAATCTTTATAGTTTATCCATCTTCATGTGTAAAATTTTTTTATTAAATCTTTATAATATTTTTCACAATAGGTACAACATTGTTGTAAATAATAAAATGTAATAATTCAATTGTTACTTATTAAAGTTTAAAAACTAATTTGTTACAATTTTAAAAATACATATATTAAATTCTTACCAACTTAGTTTTGAGACTAAAAAATTGTCTCAAAATATTGTAATGAATCAAACTAAACTTTACCCGTATAACTATCGATGATGCGATGCAATATTTTAGATTCAAATAACCATTGATGCTTGTCTTATCAATGTTCACAACATTATTAAACTAAAAGTTACCTACTTTATTTATAGGAAAAACATATCAATTTATATTCTATGTCAATTTAAGCATTGTTACTATTTAAAATGACGATATTTGATTCTTACTTGTGTAATTGTTGAACTCAAAAAAAAGGTTTTGAAACTTATATGTGTGAATCAATTTAGATATTTTATTAGATTTTGTTTTTAAATCATCATCGTATAATTTTCATACGTATATAACTTATTTAAATATTAGAATTATTATAATATTAGAATAATATATATATATATATATATATATATATATATATATATATATATATTATTGATACAAGATGTGATAATTTGTCTTGCTACAAATTGTGTTTGTTTGTTTATTTTTCTTTTTGGAGCAATATGTGATAATTTTATGCTCCCCTTTCCTTTATTAAAAAAAAAAAAAAAAAGTCACATGACAATTTTTTATTGGACAACCGTCCTCGGCTGAGGTGCAACAACACCTAAGTTTTTCTTCTTTTTTTATTTTTTATTTTTAATGGTTATGATGTTAGATGGAAACAAATTCCAGCATTAATTATTAGGGAAGGAAACTACTTATGGTATATAAATAAGGACAATCATCCTTATTAATAAGAGCTTACTAAGTGAGTCTAAAAGTAAATGAAATCAAGTTATATAATAGTGTTATAAATTACTAGGGATAACATAAGATTGTTTAATTAATAAAAGTTTAATACATGTTTGAATTGATACAACTTAAATTTGAGTAGAAGTTAATTTTATTTATAAAATTTCTAATTGGACCCCATATATAAATTTTATGAGGCAGAGAGATCCAATTAATTTAATAAAGGGCTTTTAACTTTTAAGGAATTCACTAATTCAAAATAGCTTTAATTGGAATTGAAGCAACTCACCACTTTTTTGTCACCAATATATAAATAATATACCATCATTTGATTAATAGAAGCTTCCTAGAAACTCCAATCCACAATTTCAAAAATTATCCTTTCAATTTTATTTTCATTTATTAATATTTGATCTTCTAATAATTTGTTTTTATTATTGATAGCACAATTATTATTATTTTGCTAATTTATTGTTGCATCCTTCCACTTGAATATTCATTGGTAGTTCCCTTTAGTTCATTGTATTTATGAACTTAAGCCTATATATATATAATTTTAGAGTATGAATTGAGAATAATAACATTGTTAATTAATGGGTTAATTTTTATGATAGCATGACATTTTGAGTAAGTTACTATATGTTATATCATTGGAAATAATTAGATTAAGTTTTCTGATTAAAAAAAAAGAGTATGTTTAGTTTTATAAACAATTAAAAAAGAGGCCAAAATTAAAAAATAAAAATAAAAATATCAAAGGATTAGATGGATTTAGAATCTCTCTTTCTTTCTCTAGCATGATGGCTTTTCTAAGCATCAATTCCATTTTCCATGTTGGGAAAATCTCAAAGAGAAACACATCACTTTTGTTTTTTTGTTTTTTTGTTTTTTTTTTATAATAATAATAATTATTATCATCATGATTTTGATTTTAAATAATATAATTCTTTTGGATCTATATATTTAAAAAAAAAAAAATCAAAATTTAACCATTGTTTGGTAATGGAATCCTAATTTAACCTTGTTTGGAATAATGAATACCATTAAAGAAGTGGAGGAAATTTAGCCAATGGAGTCCAAACAATTTGAAAGAAAGTTAAGTTTTCCCCATTTGCATTATTTATATTCCCTCTAAAGTAGAAAAATCCATGCAATATCTTCTTAATCATTCTATTTTCAACTTTACCTTTTTTTAAATAGATATTTTAAATAAGGAATTGTTGTTAAAAAGTTGTCAATTTGATAATTTTTTTAAAAAAAAAAAACAAAAATCATAGATTTGTTTTTGTTTTTTGTTTTTTTTAATAAAAAAATTAAAGAAGAAGGTGAGTGTATTGATTAGGTATCTAAATTTAATGTCTTATAAGAACATCTCAACTTGGCAAAATCCTATTTGTTACTATTTTACCATTATGACTTTTGAGAAAACCCCACCACAAACAAATTTTGGTTAAATTACCAATTTTAGTTTTGTTGCTTTAAAATTAGTTCAATTTGACTTTTACAGTTTTCAATTTTATATGACAATTAATTGTTTTTTTTCTTCTTATCGTTGGTTGTAGAAAAATTAAGGTTGAGTAAAAAACAAAACAACAAAAAGAAAAAAAAAAAAAGAAAAAAGAAAAAGAGCTAGTATTAAAGTAAAAGTGTTTGAACCCAACAACTAACTATCTAGAATTATTATAAATTAAAAAAAACATCAAACTATTTATAAATATAAATTTTTTTTAATTATTTATTATCGATAAATTGCGATCAACTTCTATATTTATAAATAGTTTGACTCATTTTGCTATATTTAAAAACATTCAAAAACTATTTATGAGGTTACCATGTAGACTAAATTGAGTTTTTTTTTTTTTTTTTTAATATGACTCAAACTGATATCAAGTCCAAATCATAATTTAAAATTTAATACCATAGGAATAAAAAACACAACCCATAAATGTTAACTAATTTTTGTAGTTTAATTGATTGATTGTTTTTGTTTTTTTTTTTTTTTTTTTTTTTTCCTTTTTTCATGGAGGCAAAGTGAAAAAGATAATCTCTTAGACCATTAGAGTTTTTAATTTTCATTAATTATATTCTTTATTATTAAGGATTTTGAACCATGGTCTTTATTGTCAATTCAGATAAATTAGCAAAAATGTATTCCTTCACGGTTAAAAAGTAGGCACAAATACATATTTAACGTGATTGGGAGATAATAATTGTAATTTTAATTTTAGAGGTGAGAAAAAAAATCATCCATCGTGGTCTATCGCAGATAGACAATGTATTTTATTGTTTGTTGTAAATATTTTTAGCAGTTTTGTCATTTAAGATAATTTTTCTAATTTAATTGAGTAAAAATCATTTTACATGAACGTATCACACCATTTTTTCTCTGAATCAACTATCACTAAATTTAATTTATGGATTGTTTATATTTTCATAAGCATATAAATTTGGGGAGTTAAAAGTATCTATTTTAAAACTTAAAAAATTAAATAAAAATTGTGTTCAAACTTAATGAACAAAAATATAGTTTACCCTTTTATTAAATGAAATTTATATCTGAATTTTAATTTGCTTACTGACTATGTAAACAAAATTACTTGTTTACCAACCAGTGGAAAAAATTGAAAAATAATATAAATTTGAGAGAGCTTTACTAGAAGGAAATAAAAGTTTTTATTTATTTATTTTTTATTCTTTTAGGGTACAATGAAATAAAAGAAATTAGCATGCGCAATTAAGGTGAAAAATATAAAAAACGAGGAAAACAAATTTAAGAGCATGGTTGGACAGTTTTCTATTATTATATTATAAAATTTAAAATATTTTTTTGAAGATAAAATAAATGGGCAAAAAAGTCTGTCCCCTATGTTTATAGGAGGCTGATTGATTTAACTTAATTTTAGCTATAATTGATGTCACATTTAGTTCGTAATTTTCATTTATATACTTTTCTATTTTATCTACTTATTTAGAATTACGTGATAGTTATTTTTGTTACTTTATTTAATAAGATTTTGAGAAAATAATAAATTTATTTTGTTTCAGTTTTGGTAACTTTAACTAGAATCAATTGAAGATAATTATAAATCACTAATAAAAAGTTTAAATCGAAAGTTTAGACATTATATTGACACAATTATTAATTTAGAAATTTAGATATTTAAAAATAATAATTTTAGAGTTTTAATTGATACAACAATTTTCAAAATAGAGATTACTTATATTAGAAAAAAAAAAAAAGATTTCAACCGGCCCAAGACAAAATCCAACCCTAGCCCAAAGTCTATTTTAATCTTCATTTTCTATTTCTTTTAAAAATTGTACTTATATACTAGAATTAAAATTTTTGTTTTCTTAAAAAATAAAAATATTTGTAGATATGTTAATATATTTGTAAATTAGATGGTTATTAATCACAATCTCTAATATGTTTTAGAAACATCCATAAAATAAAAATATATCATCCATTAATTCTAATATGAAAATATACTCTAATAACAAGACCAATAATTTACAACGTAAATAGAAAACAAGTTAAATTATTAATTTAAATATTTTTATAATCTTCTATTTACAAAATATATCCGTAAAATTAAAATATTTATATCATAACATTGATATTTTGATCTCGACTTATATATAAATAACTGTCTCCTATAATTATTTTAAAAATATTGTTCAAAGTTTACCAAAATTTTAAAAAATAATAATAATAAAACAATTGTGACCTTAAACTTGTAGGTTGTATCAAATCAGTGACCCTAAACTTAAGTAATTATTGCAATTTTTACCTTCAATTCAATTTTTGCTAATTCTACACTAATTTTAACATAAAACAATATAAATTTTTTCATACACTCATTAATTTAAATATAACAATGTTTAAAAAAAAAAAAAAGTTTCATGAATGCACAAATTCACCATTAAATAAAATTTCCAAAATTAATAAATTTTAAAAAACAATTACTCTAAAATTCTATCAATTCCATATTCGACATGTGTTTTTATAATTCAATGAACTCATAAGAGATATTTTTCAAAACTATATTTGAAGTGCAAACTTATTATAGGGTTAAAATGGTAAGTTCAGAGATAACATTATAATTCATATCTAAGTTTGATGTGCAATTTGACGAAATTAAATAGGGTTAAAATTGATTTGCGTTTCTTTCTTCTTATTATTATATAAACAAATTTGGTCAAATACCACCAAATGCATGTCTTATTTTTACTTTTCATGATAGAGACAAAATTATTAAAAATTTTAAACTATAGACACTAAATTATTACTTATCAAAATTTATAAACTAAATTGTTATAAATTTGATATTACAAGAGGCATAAAATATTTTAAAAAGGTAAACCAAAAATAAAGTCATATAGGAGGCCCAGTTTTGATAGCCCAACATCCTATCCAAGCTCAGCCCATCATGGTCTATTCAATCACTATCAAAGCTAACTAACAATTGGGGGCAACTAAAGCAATGAGATTGAAAATTAATTATTTCATAAATTAATTTTTTTCTTCTTATTTGATTTTTTTCCCCACATAAATTATCTCTAATTTTAGGCTTTAAAATTTTCATCCTCTTATATTTTTGGCTAAACATATCATTTCATGTTTAATTATTTGTATCACTTTTCAATTAGGGTAGGATGTTTCAAAAGTTTTAATTTCATTATTGGTGCATTAAAATTGTTTTGAGTAAAATCTTTGGTGATATATTATGACTTATGACATTACATACCTTTTATTAAATAAGCAATAACCACATCTCCCCTAACAAAAAGCAATAAAAAGCAATATCATAATCAGATGATGTTATTTTTATGTTTTTTTTGTCCCTTTAAAATTACATATCTTTTATCAAAATTGTTGTAACCATAATGGATTTTTTTTAATCATTCATAATTCCCATAATATTGTTAACTAATTTTATGGAACGTATTTAAATGGACCCCACTTTTCGATTGATTACGTTTGTTGGGAAGTAAACATGGCTTTTTAGTTTGTAACAAATAGTTCATGTACTTAAAAGGTTAAAAATCAATTTTGGTCCTTTAACTTTTGTAGAAGTAACAATTTAGTCCTTAAAGTTTGGTTTGTAACAATTTAATCCATATACTTTAAAGTCTATAACAATGTAGTTTTTATTGTGAAAATTATTGTTAAAAATTCAATGTAATTTCTAACATAAGTAGATCGATTAATTAATTAAGGACCCAATATGTTTCTAAGCTACAATATCTAAATCGGTAAATAATAAAATTCAAAATTTAATTTTGATGGGTTCATTATAATGCAGATTAAATTGTTACAAATTTGAAAGTAACAGGACTACATTGTTGCATAATAAAGTAAAAAAATGAAAGTAAGAGGACTAAAATATTACAAATCAAAATTTCACTAAATTGTCATCTTCATGAAAGTTTATGAAATCAAAGTGATTTTTTAATATGCTTAAAATTTTAATGTTTGGAAATCTGAGGACCAAATGAAAATAAGAAAAAAAAGACTTACGGATCGAAAAAGTATTTTTTTCTTAAATTTTAATGATGGTGTCTATTAAAATTAGTCAACCAAGTAAAATAAAGGTGGGTGGGCCAACATTTTAAACAAAATTAGCATTTGAAATTCAAAAGTTAATAACATAAATAATTTGATGCTTCTAAATTATGAAAAGGTTTGTTGAGAAATTAAGTTTGTGGGGGAAAGAAGGAAAGATAATTAAAAGTATTGACTTTGAGCTAATAATATTTAAAAAAAAAAGGATGTATTTGTTTTGTTTTTAGAGACAATTAGCTTAGTGGGCCTCTTTATGGGCTTATTTGGTTTGAGAATATTTATGAGCCCAAATAAATCAAACCATAGACATTACAAAATAATTCATTGTCCTTTATACCTACCCCAAGAATAATCTCTCTTTAGACATTACAATTATTTGTTTATTTTCATTATTCACCTTTATAGATTATCTTCCATTTAATATTAACATTCTCTCTCTTCAATTTTTTTTGTATCACTTAGTTAACCTAAATATTTTATATCATTTACAACTCTAGTCTTGAAATGGGGTTTTATTTATCATAATTACAATCTTGTCTTCATTTTAAAAACTAACCTTATCTATTCATTTTTTTTATTGGTTTTGTTTTCTATTTTTCAAAGTTTTTTTTTAATTTTTTTAAATTTTTAAAATTTTTTTTTAAACAAGATTATGAAACAGAATATTTTTTTAAGTTAACAATTGAGGTTTAAAAAAGAAAAGAAACAAGAAATATATATCTGAATCATTATGAAACACATACTCATCAACTTTTCTTTTTTTAGAGTACATAACCTAACCTATCAATTTATTGAATTATACTTCTTTAATCAATGGGTTATATTGACAAACAATAGTTTATATTATAAAGTAATTTTTAATCTCTTATATATTTAAAATAATTTTCCTATAGATAATGATTAGTCAACACATTATCAGCTCCCCTCATACTTCATTGAATTTGTACCCTTTAATTAGATGTAATAATCTAGAATAATAAGTCTTTTAGATATCAAATCTATCATAAATAAATTTTGAATATATATATATATATATATATTAAAAAATTAAACTTCAATAAAAATTTAAAAATAATCAGGATAGATTCAAAGAAACAGATTGAAATATGAACACACTCATATCAGATGAACAACCTCGAAATCAACCACGAAGGAAACTGTAACTGCCACTAAAAGTATAATTTAGAGAAACTCCAACGAGTTAAAGAATCAACTGTTTTCTTCCATTATCAAGGAATATATCAAAACCTTGCCAAAGAGATAGTAGAAGCAACCAACCACATATCCTTCATAATATCCAAATTTTCAGTTAAAAAGTGATTCTCCTTGTTAAATATAACAATTAATGATGAGGAATTAGACAAGATCGCATCCAAATTTGAGACCAACTTCAACCATCCAACACTGCCGTGACCTTGATCCCAATTACTGACAACGACTGGTCATGAAACCCATAGGAAGCTGTCAATATAGACATAGAGAAAGTTAGGACTTAGTTCTTATGGTTTGTTAAAACATCACAAATAGTTCTTATAGACCAAATTCAATCATAAATAGTCACTACCAATAAAGGCTATTTAGGAGGATTTTATTAAACTATAGATACTAAATCCTAACCTTCTCCAAATTGTAAAAACAAGATCTATAATTTAACCAATGAAGAGTCATACTCATTACCCAAAAAGGGTAGAGGAGTAATAATATGATAAGTTGTTTAGAGAGAAAGGTTAGGTTAGGTTTTGTGTTTTACCCTATGATCCTAGCTAGATGCCCTTGTCTATATTGAGCAAATAAAACAGTCAATACTGTTCAATGCTCAATGTGCATTATAATAATTATAATGATAGTAATAAAAAAAAAGACACCTACATTCAATTGGCTGCATTATATAGCTCTTAAAAGCTATGGCAGCTCAAGGAAAGTGTTGTACTAAAAAATTTAACTTAAAAAATTAAAAAAAAAAAAAAAACCCTAAAGGAAAGTGTTGGTAAAGAGCAAGGAAACTTTAATGGGGTTTTCTTTTGAGCAAAGGAAATTCATTCCTTAATTGGTGCTTAGCAACCTAAGAAAGTGATAGAAAGTTTTCTTTTGAGAGCATGAGGAAGAATTTGTTCGCTAAGAGATGTAGATAATCTAAGGATACATTGAAAGAATGTTCATAAAATTAGATTATTAATATTAACTTGAACATATCTCAATAGTTAAAAATAGTGGTCGCTAACTTGCATAAATGGAGATTTAAGTTTTCAATCTCTGGAAAAAGTTACTAATGTCTTAACCTAATCCGTTTCAAATTTCTTAGGTAATTTTGAGTTTTATTTCAAAACATTGGAGATGAAATAGGAAAAAGGACAAATATTAAAAACAAAAGTTATATTTATTTAACCAATTAAAAGTTACTATTCATAAGCAACTAACAAAGGGAAACAGCTTTCAAAATACATATACCAAAATTAAATATGAAAGGAAAGGTTACCATTTTTGTTACAAGGGAAAAATGGGAAACTAAATCAAAGATTTGAATGTTCTAACAAAAACTCTTCTATGGGTTCTCTTTTAAAGCAAGAAAGTTGGATAGCTAACAACTTTTTATGGAAACTTGAAAAGTGTTATAGGATTTTGGTGGTTAAACTCATTTATCATAGAGATATTGGGATAAAAGCCACCAAAAATAATATTTTTAAATACGAAAAAAAGTAATATTTAAGGGCATTATGGACATATTCATTTTGTGTTGTCCACGCCAATCATACAATACGGAAAAATAATAATAAGAATTTGCCACATAACAAACTATGTGGGACAATTGCACAAAAATAGGTGTAACCTAAATGCATCTAAGTAATTTTCAACATAAAAATGACCATCTATATATATATATAAATTTTCTAAAATTGAAAGTTAGCAATGGTTTTAACTTGAAATCAAATGATGTTTTAGTCACCTTGAGCAATTTTAAATTGTCTAGTAGGTCAAGTTTTTAATTCTATGTTTAATATTAAGTATTTAAAATATTAATATACTTTTCCTTGCATCTAATAGGTCTTTCACCCACCTAATATTTTTATAATTCACAAACCTATTAAACACAATGTTAAAAGTTTAGATTTTCATATTAAATACAAAATTAAATATATATTAAAGATCTATAATCTATTGATTTTAGAAAATATCAAATTCAATATGTGAACTAAAATTTAAAGACCAATTAGACATAAAGTTTAACAATTTATCAAATATAAATTATTTAGTCTTTCTATGCCAAAATGAGCTTAGTTAAACAGTAATTGACATGTATTTGTTCTCTTGAGGTTGAAGATTTGAATCTCCACTCTCCAGTGTACTAGAAAAAATATTTTTCCTCTCTTATTTAATGTTAAAAAATATTATAATTTTTTTTCTCACATGCTAACTAAACAAGTGAAATTATATGTCACGACACCATCATAATTATGAGTTATTATTACAATAAAAATGTGGGTATAGAAATTTGAATGTTCAATCTTAAGAGAAGAAGTGTGTGTCAATTATTACTAAACTATGTTCATCTTCATAGTGGATTTGGGTCCTTCGAATAAATCACTCAATTTTTGGGGAAAAAATGAGTTTTGCCTCACTTTCTAAAAATGAGATTTTTTGACCTTTTGTTGACGTCAAATTCGAGTGAAATAACCAAAAAAGAAATTTCACGCAAGCGAAATGAACTTTTTTCGCTTTCTTACTCTAAGTCTTTTACTCTCACTCTCTCGCTCTCTTTTCTCTTAGAGATTGCTCTCCTCTTTTTCCTTCTCTCACGATCTAGCTCTCTCACAAATCATTCTCCTCTTTCTTTTTCTCTCACGGTCTCGCTCTCTGATGTTTAGTTTCAAAGAAAGAATGACAAATTTGTAACTTCAAGTGGTTATAACAACAACAAAAGGTGAATGATTATTGTTGTTAACTTTTTTTTTTTTTTTTTTTTTATAATTTTGAGACTCCAAAATGGATTGGCTGTGAAATATTCTCTAATGAATTTTTGAATCGGTTGAGATGGTTATACATTTTCGTATGAATATAATGAAAATGATCTAATTTTTACCAATTAAAAATTAATAGAAGATTCCTCTTTCTTTGCAATTATTTACTCGGCTCCTCCAAGTGGAGTCATTAATTGATTATTATGTTCATCCATCTTTATTGTGATGGTATTTTGGTCCTTTTAACTGTTGAAATCTTAAATATAAGGTTGGTTTTTACAACCATCATTGTTCTTTTTAATTAAATACAATGGTTCATTTACATTAGTGCCCATCTTATTTTTCAAAATTAATTTCAATACCATAAATTAATAAACACTGCCTTCCAACTCTTCTTCTAATTCCATTTTCCCCAACCATATGCTTCTTTAATTACTTCCTTATTTTTTGTCAACATTTAATGAATTTCTCTTTTCAATTTTTTTTCCAATTAATTACACTTCTCTCTCATTTACTTTCCAAATTAATAAATTAGATTTGCTTATAAGAAGTAGAGATATTTTAACTACCATGCTATATACTCATATTGACATAAAATGTCATTTTTTCTATTCAAAATGAAAATTCATGGCATGATAAAATAAACCAACTCTTGGAATAGCGTGTGTATATATATATATATATATTTGTCATTTGTTCATTATTTGATTTACCAGTGTCATGTCATCATTGAAGTTAACAATGTGTAATGCTAAAAATTAATCGTCGTTATCTAATTTTAACTTACAAATATAAGCGTAAAAAAAACGAAAAATAGATATGGTGCCAACGTAAGAAATTGCAAGGGTGAGACGCACTTTGACTTAATAGTTTGTTGAAGAGTATGCTACTTCAATATTTATTTAGGAGTGTTCATATAATAGAAACATACTTCTAATAATATTATTACTCTACATCACATCAACACACTAAAAAAATTTCACTCTCATGTAAAATTTAAAAAAATCACAATTCAAATAATTGAATAACAGTAAATAACAAAAAAAAAAAAAAAAATAATAATAATAATAATGACAACACATTTTAATTTTAAAAGATTAAAACACATGTAAAGTTACAACCTTGCTCACTCACTCTTTGAAGGAGCTGTTTGGTTGTTGTTTCTACTCCATTTACATTATTCAACACAAAAAATAAATAAAAAGTAAAAGAAAAAAAATAAATAAATTTATACTCTAAATTTTGAGAGTCCTATCAATTAAAACATTAAATTAATAATTATAGTAATTTAAACTAAGATTTTTAGTAAGTGCATTAATTCACACTTTTCAAATTTAGTTCGATCAGTATTTTGAATCAATTAAAATTTTAACTTTTGATTAACAAATCAATCTAGACTATTCATTAGGATTGTTTTTAAAAACAAACATGTCTCAATTCTCACATATGTGTAAACTTCCTTAAATGTTTGTTTTATAAAATGGAGATTCTCAAAGAAGATTCTAATTGAAAACTTAAATTAATTGATCCCCTTAAGAAAATTTAAAAGTTTAATTTATATAAGTAACATTTTTCAAACCTAACACAAGGGAGGGAGAGTGTAAATTGAGATATGTACAAAATTTGAGGGTTTGAATGGATTTCAACATCAAAATTTAGTAAATAAATTGAATTTTTTTCCAATAAAAATTATATTATATATTTAGCGCGAGCCGAGCCGGCTAAAAAGCCGAGATTCGCGCAGTGTTAACTCAAACAAAACACACGCCGAACAGCACGTTTGAAGCCACTGCCTAGTGCCTCCTATGAATTATTAATATATTAAAAATCAAAATATTTATAAAGAAAAAGAAAATTAAATAAATTTGTGTATATATAAATAGGCAATAAAAGGAAGAATATCCCGTCCCTCTCGTCGGCCGCTCTTAAACTTTCAACTCTCTCTCTCTCTCTCTCTCTCAGAACCAATTAGGGCTTTTTTTTCCCCTCTCTGTTACTAAAAAAACTCACACGCCTTCTTCCTTCCTTCCTCCATTAGTGGCTTCCTTCCTTCCACCAACAAATCCTAAACCTCAATCCACCATTTCTCTCAATTCTTCCATTTCCTCTCACTAATTCCCACTCATTTCTTCCCTTTCCCTTCCCGATTATGGAGTTGAGCAAAGTCACTTTGGAGATCTTCACCAAGCTCGAGCAGCAATGGCTCTCTCATCAATGCGACGCCGTCAAGAAGATTCGCATTCTCAGCATCGACGGCGGCGGAACTACCGCTACTGTTGCTGCTGCCTCACTTATTCACCTCGAAGACCAGATCCGCTTCAGGACTGGCGATCCTCACGCTCGCATTGCCGATTTCTTCGACCTCATTGCTGGTACTGGTGTTGGAGCTATTCTCGCTTCCATGATTGTCGCGGATGACGGTTCTGGTCGTCCTCTGTTCTCTGCTAGGGATGCTGTGAGTGCCATTTCCTCTAGGAATTCGGAGATGTTTAGAGTGAAATTTGGTAGTGGAATTTGCCGACGAAGGAGATTCTCTGGTAGGTCTATGGATGGAGTGTTGAAGGAGTTGTTTAGAGGTGAGAATGGTAAGGATTTGTCTCTGAAGGATACTTGTAAGCCTCTTTTAATTCCTTGTTTTGATCTCAAGAGTTCGGCTCCTTTCGTCTTCTCTCGTGCCGATGCTTCTGAATCGCCGAGTTTCAACTTCGAACTTTGGAAAGTCTGCCGTGCTACGGCGGCGACGCCGAGTTCTTTTAAGCCCTTTCATCTCACTTCCGTCGATGGAAAGACCTCTTGCACCGCCGTCGACGGCGGCTTGGTTATGAACAATCCGACCGCCGCCGCCGTCACGCACGTTCTCCATAACAAACGCGATTTTCCGTCTGTCAATGGCGTCGAGGATTTGCTTGTTCTTTCGTTAGGTAACGGATCGGCGAGCGGTGGCAACGGCAAGGTCCGCCGGAACGGTGAGTGCTCGACCTCCGTCGTCGTCGGCATTGTCCTCGACGGCGTCTCCGATACCGTCGATCAAATGCTTGGAAATGCTTTTTGCTGGAATCGAACGGACTATGTGAGAATTCAGGTACAAATGAAATTCTCTGGTTTTCTTCTTTCTCCGACACCCAAAGATTTCGTTTGTTTGGTTGCTGAGAAAATCCAAGAAAATAGACACCAAAGTAAAGAACGGTGTTCACTTTTTTGACCTCTCAACTTTTTCTTTTCCATTACCAAATTATTCTTTATATTTAATTCCCATCCTTTTAATATCTTCATTCTCCCTCAATAATTTACTTAAATCTTACAAATCCTTCATTAAAATATCTAACATGCACCTTTTTTTTTTCTCTCAACTTCAAACATCAACACATTCGTAATTTTAAGATTCAACTAAACTGAAGCGCTTTTAAAATAAAAGCTCAAACGAAATTGGTAATTTAATTTTTTTTCTTTTTTCTTTTTTCTTTTTATAACGACGTTAAAATTAACGTGCAGGCAAACGGGTTAGTGGAAGAAGAAGGGGAGGTGTTAAAGGAGAGAGGGGTCGAAACGTTGCCGTTTGGCGGGAAACGGTTACTAACGGAGAGTAACGGGCAGAGAATTGAGAGCTTTGTGCAACGGCTGGTGGCTTCAGGGCGGAGCAGTCTGCCGCCGAGTCCGTGCAAAAATCTCGCCGCCGTCAGCCCACTTTCCGGCCGTTGAACATATATATTTTTTTTTCTTTTGTTTTTTTTTTTTTGGGAAGGAAAAAAAATTATTGTTATAATTATTTATTTGATCTTTTAATTTTAACATGTAACCTATCTCAGGTTCACGTTTTAACTTCCGTTTGAGTTAGTCATGGAGTTAGCCGCTAATTGGAAGTAACTGTCTTTCATTGTTTATTACTTTTCGTAATTATTAAAATCAAAATTCAATCTTTACTCATAAAATTTGCAATGTTAAATTAATTAACCTTTACCACGAAATTAAGTTTTAATGCAAATTCACAAACTTAGCACAAGCTTAACAACTATATCCATTTAACAAAAAAATATATATGTTCTTTCGTATGTGTTAACGGTAAAGTTACATTATATGAGAAACTAAAAAAATTAAAAAAAATATATCTCCCGATTTCTATTTTAACCCTGACATGAGTTTCAAAATGTTACACTTTTGAGATAAGTTTTGAATTTGACTTTAGCTTAGTCTTTAGATTTCTAAATCTAACAATTTTACCCTTAGTATTTTAGTTTATTTCAATTTAATTCATACGTTTTAAGATTTACACTTTAAACATAATTTTTTCTATTATTATTAAATACGCTAATTTTTTAAGTTAATGTCTATTAATTTATTTAAAATAATTAAGAAGTAAAATTTTAAAATTAATTTGAATGAAAAATAGACATTAATACTAAACACAAGAAGTGGTTATTTAGTAAAAAAATCGATATTATAAGTGTAAAAGTTGGAATTTTAAGACTAAATCGGAACAAAATTTTAATTCAAGTGTAAAATTATGATTTTAAAATTTAGAGATGAAATTAAAATCAAATTTGGAAGAGAAGAATAAAGAGAAAATGTCGGTGGGATTGAAGTGTGGACAGTTTGATTTGCGGGAGAAGTGGGATATGATGGAATTCCCATTTCCTCTTTTCTCTCTCTTCTAATTTCCATTTTTATTCTTGTTTTTCCAACAGTGTTGGATATCATTTTTTTTTTTTAATTTTTAATTTTCATATTCTATATTCGTTCTACTAAAAGAGATTGTTAAAAAAAAATTGAAATTAAGCTTTAATAGGTATAAAATTTAAAATCCCAAAGGATTAATCTCTATATTTTCAATTGGCTATTTTAGTGTTTCCTTAATTATTATTCGTGATTTTTATAAATAAGTCAAGTTTTTTTTTAAGACAATAAATAAGACACGTTAATATGTAATATATGTATGCACTCACAGATAATGATACAATAATGTCCACTTTTAGACATATAAGCCTCACACCAATTGAAATAATTTCCTTAGTTATATACTACAGATTTCTCCATTTTTTAACCAATACGAGACCTTGTATGCACATAACATATTGTTTTTCTAAAGGTCATGGATTAAAATGATATTTTTTTTAGAATTCAAATAGAATTTCTCCTACTCTTACATATGGTTGAACTAAAAATAAAAGCCATTTTTAAAGTCTAAAAAAAAAAAATCCATTTTTAAAGTCTAAAAAAAAATTCTATATGAAACAGACAGACATATATGGACTAAAATTAACACATGGTTAGAAAATTTGAGAATCAAAATTGATACTTTCATAACTAAATAATTAAAAAAAAAATAGTGACAAAAAAATTTAAAACCATATAAAAATGTCAATAAGAATATCATTGATTTTTTTTTTTTTTTTTTTTTAAAGAAAATAAGAATATCATTGATACCCAATAATAGAAATTGACAATTATGATATAAATACATAAATAATATATACATTTTTTGAAAGACAATTATGAGATTTCACAACTTATTTAACATGTGTAATACATTTATTTTATTAATTGAAAAACTTATAACTGTTTTAAGGCGGGGATGGACACAGATGTTATGCTCATGTTTTTATTTGTTTATTTATTTATAAGATCGACCCCTTTAGATTAAGATTTAAATTTTTGCGTCTACTTAGGGATTTGTTATACATAAATAATCCTAGGCATATTGTAATTAAATATTGAATTTTTTTAACATTAAATAAACTTTTGTTTAATTAAATTTTCCCTATGATAATTAGAGAGTTCGATGATTGAACCTACAACTTTAAAGAAAAAAATGCATGTTAATTATTACTGAACTAAAATTACTTTGACAACTTTTACTCGTTATAGTGAAAGTATCTTATGTTTTAGTTTAGTTTGATAAGCTCACTATGTCAAACTTTCAAAGTTTTTTTTTTTTTAAAAAAAAAATCCTATTTCACACCCGACTTGATATATATATATATAGATTGAACAATTGCTATAGAGAAAGATTTTTTTCGGAATGTTTACAAAATAATATTTTTGGTGAAAGGCTATTGCATTAATTAAACAAAAAAAAAAAAATTTACATATGGTAAGTTTGAAGCATATAAACTTACAAAGAGACCCCTACATTGAGAAATGTAATCCATAATTTTTTTTTTTAATTGAAACTTCTAAAAAATTACACAAAAATTTGACCCAAAAAATATATATTTAAAGTTAATATACCATGGTAATTTCAAATATAGCTAAAGTACAACAAGTGTTGTAGTAGACCATAATAGTATTTTAACATATATCTAATTTTTTTAAATAAAAAATAAAGTTGGAGAAATTGAATCTCTGACTTTGAGATTAATAGTATATGCTTTATGTTAGTTTTGTTTGTTTGTTTTGTAATAAAGAAATAATAATGAACTAAATAGTCAATAAATCACAACACACATCACCATCTACCCATGGTGGGTGAGCGTCAAACTAAACAGAGGTACATGACAAGCTAGCCTATGAGTGCAAACTCGAGGACTAAAAAGGAGAGAAGCTTAATTACAAAAAGGCATCATCGATGAGAGCTTGAACTCCATCAACAAAGGCTTGGATTTCATTGTTCAAATAGTCCCAACCTTCAAGTAAAATTCTTATAGAATCATCGAGATCGTCTCAACTTAAAACTAGGAGATCTCTACTTCCACAGTTGTAAAGTACTATTGTTTAATAGGATGAATTTTATGCTAGTTAAATTATGTTTATTTTAACATATATTTCATTTGTTGAGCAAACGATTTATAAAATTATTCAAATAATTTTTAAAACTAAAAACTCTTTTAAACGTTATTAGTTTCTAGAATTTTCTTCTAATAGTATTATTTGTTGTCAAACGTTATTCAAAATATTAAAGGGAGGGAGAGTTGGCTTAAATTGATAATTTTTACTTGCTATCAACAAATAAGTTATTGGCCCAAATATTGAATTGTAAACAACATCGAAGATTTTTCTTTTAAATTAATGAATTCCAAAACCTAATTTCTGATTTAACTAATTATGATGAATAAACATAATATTGGCAAAGAATTAAAAATAACATGGAAATTTAAGATAAGATAACCCATATCTCCATAATTAAGGTGTCTCACAACATATCAATATGGTATGATACATTTTCTTTTTAAAATAAATGATATGATAGGGTTTTTTTTAAAAAAAATTTTTAGATTATGAGTTCCATTTTTTTTTTCTTCTAAAAATCATGGAAAATAAAAAGAGGGAAAAAAAAAAGAAGAGAGAGAAAGCAAGATTTGATTTTGAATCATGGCCATAATTCTATTTCTCTTGGCAATTTAATATTTCTTTCTATATCTTTTAAACAATATAATTGTCATAATTGATATTAATTTTAGATCTATTCCAACATAATACAACATTTATTATATCATTTAATCATTTTGGAAAGATGTTCAAATATTGCAAATTTATTTATAGAATAAGTTTGAGAATCTGAGATGACTATATAATCAAAACATCATAATATATAAATAAATTTAAAAAAAAGACTTAAAAATAGTGTTTTGTTTTCTATTATTTTAAAAAGTGTCGTAAAATTCATTATCGATTGTTGATTTCTTTTTTTGGAAAAGACAATTATGCTCAAAGCTACACAATTTTCCATTATTTAACTCTATAACTAACTTTAGGAAAACATTTACTCTCATATTGAATGCATTTCATCTTTGAATAATTTTACATTTTTTTTTTCAAATTTTATTAATTTCATTGGTCCCTACTGAATAAATGTAATTAAATTTAACATAAAATTGACAAGTCTTTAAAATAGATGGATATAATACTAAATTAGTGAACAATATTTTAACATCAAATGCAAGAAATTAAATTATAGAATCAAGATGGACACATACATGAAAATAATTAAACCATTTGCATATAATGTGACACATTAAATTAATATTGAATAATTCATAATATTTGGCCACTTGCTTCTCTCATATATTTTCCCTCCTATTTTTAAATTTTTAAAAGAGATTTGGAAGCATTGGAACAAGTTGAGTAAATTTAAAATACATAGTTGAGAGATAGGGTCATGAATTTATTGAAAGAAAAAGATTTATTTTTGGGTAAAGACAAGATTTTAAAACATTAACAATTAAATGTATCTTTCATGTGAGTCTCTATCACTGACCTTGATTAATTATCCAACCTGGTTGATGTGGACAACCTTTTGCAAAATCCTTTTTAACAAGAATCCTATGAGCATATATGTTTTATATTTATACTATATATAAATTTTATTATAAAAAAATATGAATATAGTCTCTTATTTTTTCAGTCCGAAGCTAAAATAATAATAATAATAATAATAATAATAATAATAATAATTATTATTATTATTATTATTATTGTGGTTGAACTTGAAATTTGACTCGCTCTAACTTGTGTGCACATGCATAAACGGTAAATCGTGAATCAAACTAACTAAATTTCTAGTCTAAACATTTCGATCGACTTAGTTTCCTCTCTAATCTATTTCAACTTTTGTTTTTATTTTTTCTTCACCGAAACCGCTGTTTCGATTTCGATTTTGTATAGTAAACAAGCTTAATCTAACCATTGTGCCCTTAGTTAATATCATTAATGAGACAAATGAGTAATATCTTCATTAAATATATGTAGATATCAATTACGTTTTTATTTGTTTATTTATTCATGTAAAATGTATTTTGAAAATGATATTGCTAGTAAGATGAGAAATATATATATATTATGATTTTTTAAAAAAAATATATTACATAAATATATTAATTAGTTCACATGCATACATTTTACATAGAACATGGCATTGAAAAGGAATAATGTATT
Organism: Citrullus mucosospermus; assembly: GCA_030954485.1. Classification (NCBI taxonomy): domain Eukaryota; kingdom Viridiplantae; phylum Streptophyta; class Magnoliopsida; order Cucurbitales; family Cucurbitaceae; genus Citrullus; species Citrullus mucosospermus. The sequence goes on along the minus strand of CM062063.1, from coordinate 5,854,924 downwards.
TTTAAAAATATATTTGCTTTTCTATATCTTCACATAATATTGCATGTTGTTTCTTTTTTTAGGCATTGCAATTGAGATGTTTTTGGCTTATTTTCCAATTTGCATTTTGTCATGTTTCTAAATTCAAATTCAAAAGTTGATTAGTACTTTTATACTATACCATATCTACAATGCTATTTTAATAATTTTGTTGGTTACATATATAGTTTTCATCCTCCTATTTTTTAATTTCAATATTTTAGAAAACTCTTAAATTTCATCTCTAATGTGTTTTTCTTCTTCAATAAAATATCTATCGTCACTAAAAAGTTCATTAATAAAATGATATATGACATCAATTTTATTAATTTAATTAATCTTAATTAGACTAATTTGTTACTAGTTAATATTATACTATCGATTAATAAATGTATTGATAGATACTTAACTTTACTAGTTGAAAGATTTCAAATCTCTTTATACCATTGATTTACTACAAGTTAATGTGCAAAAATATTAAGTTGAAGCTTTCATGAAATTATACATTAGGACAAGTAGTTGCTTTTTATTTACTGAAAATATTAAAGTGGCCTAAACCTAATTATTATAAAGCAACTTCTAAAATTTTCTAAAGTGGGCAAAAGCATTTCCCATACAATTAAAAAAGCAGATTCTATAGTAGAGAAAGCTCCAAGCTTTATTAAATTAATTAAGCTTATTGTAGGCTTTATCCTTGCTTGTTTAAAATAAAATAATACTTCACTATAATGGTAAGTGGTCAATAAAGCAAACCTCAATAATATAAATTTAGACCAAACGAAGAAGAAGAAGGAAAAAAAAAAAAAAGAAAAAAAGGGAAAATTTTGAATTGTTTAACATGTATGGCCCCCTACACATGGTAGTTGACATTTAATAGTGAATATTAAATTGGTTGTTTTTCTTTTAATTTTTTCATTAAAAATAACTGCTATTGAAATCAATAAAATTCATTGCATTTCCAAAATATTCATCAAGGCATATTTTAATATTAATTTTGATTAAAATACTATTTTAGTCTCTATGCATCGAAATTCGTTCAATTTTAATTCTTATATTTTCAATAAATCTTAAAAGTAGTTGCTAAGATTTGTTTATTGTTGATTTTTTGTTTTAAAAAAATTTATTATCCATTAACATTTTAACTATAAATTTTGAAAACGTATTTACATATGTTGTATTACTTGGCATATAAAATATTATAATTAGAATGATAATTAACTTTTAGAAGTATAAGGACCTAAATTAAACAAATTTCAAATTATAGGGACTAAAATGATAATTAACTTTTAATTTTTGTATAAATTATGTTTTGTCTAATAAAAATTAGGTTTAAATACTATTTTGGTCCCTATATTTTTTACTTTGGTTCATTTTGGTCATTGTACTTCCAAGATGTTCATTTTGGTCCCTATTCTTTCAATTTTGGTTCATTTTGCTTCTTTACTTCTTGTACTTACAAAATGTTCAGTTTAGTCTTTCTACTTTTAATTTTAGTTTAATTTGGTCTTTATACTTTTAAAAATTGACTATTTTGGTTCTTTTGGATCAAAATCACCACTTTTTGAAAATCAAAATGAACCAAAGCCAAAAGTAAAGTACGAAAGTAGTATTTAAACCTAAAAGCTAATATGACTTCTTGTAGTTAATATTTATTTAAAAGAATATTTTTAGAACGAATAATTTATTAAAATAAAAATATTTATAATCTGAGAAAAAATAAGTTAAAAAAAAAAGCCATATCTTTGAATATCATACAAAATAAAGAGGTAAATCATTTGAACCGTGATTTGTTGTTTTATTCTATTCATTAGTACCCTTTGTAACTTTTATGGTAGGTGTAAATATTAAAGTTGTGTTAGCCTAGAAAAAGATTTAAATTTGTTATAATAAAAATAAAAATTCAAGATTCTCACGATGACATTAGAAGCAAGAATAATTGGGAAAAAGGAAAAAAAAAATGTGTTATTTATGATCCAAAAAGTGTTGTTCTTTTTCTCCAAATCAAGCATTAATTACATCATTTCATTTCAATTCATTGATCCCTTACTTGAAGAAAAAAAATCAATGATTAAATGAACCTAACAAATTAAAGATAACTTTAAGAGTATGATGGAATTTTATGTGTTTGTTCAAAGCTAATACCTTTGAGTATGCTCAAATGCAAGAACCTAATTCACTTAAGTAAATGAATTAATGTTTTAAATTTTGAATTGCCCATTTTTTATATTTGGGTTTCAATCCCATTTTTGGTGTATAAAAATTTTCAAATATTATGTTTTTAGTTTCTCAAATTTCAAAAACACCATGAACTTTTTCTTTAAGTTCAAAGCTAAAATATATATAAAGACTAAAAACTTCAACCTTTACTTTGCTAAATATAATATAAAAAACACTAAATATATGATAGACATTTGAGATCATTTGATAATATAACCATCTAAAATATTTAGCTTCATACTTTTTCTTTTTTTTTTTTTTTTTTTTTAATGATTTGATTAAGATATTAAAATTAGTTTTAAAAAAATAAATTCAAAAGTATTTTTATTAAAAAATTGTAAAAAATAAAATAGATTGTCATCAAACAACCATAATATTTGTTTAAATGGATATTTTGAATAAAAAGAGGACTTAGATTGATTTTTCCCAGATGTTGGAAAAGTTTATCTTTGATATGTGTCTTTGTTTTTTCAAAGTTACATTAATCATTATATTTTATGAAGTTTAGCTATGGTCTTTGTGTTAGAATGATTTGCATATTATTGATTTATAATAATATACTATTGTTATTGTGTCCACTAGAACATGTCTAAATAATAATAATGTTTAAAAATATATACTATTTCATATATAATATATAATTAATATGAGGGGTAGACAAATTATCATCTATATTAGCATCTTCACTAATATTTGTAGGAAGGGTTTTAGGCACAAGACAACTACCACTTTGATAAAATAATTATCCTCTAAAATAATTATCCTCTCAATTCAAATTCATTATTCTAATCAAATGTGTCGATTTGAATTGTATACGTTTTGACGTCTTTGGTATCAATCATCACAAATAGAAGATTTTTTTTTTTCCTACTATTATTATTTATAACATGTAGATTGAGGAAATCCAACCTCAAACTACGAAGTTGATAGTATGAGTTCATGTTAGTCGAGCTATGCTCGTGCTAACCCAAATATATAGAAAGTTTTTTTAAATATAGGTAAAAGATTACATTTTTGATAGACTTCGAAGGGACTTGCCCCTTCACTAAAGGGAATGAAGGAGGGAGAAGGAACATAATTTTTCTTGTTCCATCTCCAACACCGTTCTCATCCCCACCTCATTCCCTATTTGTATTTAAGAAACTCTAAAGCTGATTAAATTGTTTTGTTTTTATTAAAGCAAAACTCAAATGAGAAATTTTATAGGGATAAAGATAGATAAACACTTCCGTTCTTGTCATTTCTAGTGATCATTATCCCCTAATGAATAATTATGGATTAAAATACTATTTCGGTCTCTATACTCTAATATTTACTAGATTTTAGTTCATCTGCCTTCAAATATTTAAGTTTAATCATTGTACTTTTAATAAATGTTAAAAATAGTTCCTACACTAGTGTTTTTTTTAAAGTTATTTTATTATTTAATTAATATAGATAAAAATTAAATTTTTAATAAAAAAAATTAAAATTTATTAAAAGTAGTACTATTAAAATTAGAATTTAGAAAGTATGAGACTCAAAGTACAAACACTCGAAAATAATATTTTAAGCACAAAATATGTAATTTTATGACCGGGACTATTCATTTTCACAAATGTTTATTTCTTTTAAGAAAAAGTATCTCCTCATGAAAATTCACGTACCACTTTCTCCTTTTTATGAGTTTCTTTTCATGAAAATTATTATTCTAATAATACAAATGAATTGTTAACCACGTCTTAAAAAAAAAAAACCTAACTCAAATGTAATTAGTATATACTATTTTCTTTTGAGTGGGGTTCAATTCCCTAAACTCTACTATTATACTAAGTGTTACAATTATATTTTTCTTTAAATTAAATCATGGAATGGAGACAAAGACAAAAATATGAAAATAAATATATTTTTGTAAGTTGGGAGGAGAGGGAGTGCACATCTCGCCCATGCCCCTATCTCAATGTCACCATCTTTAATAAGGAATCTAAATACAAACAAATTAAAATTCATATATTACTCTAAACAATAAGGTTGAAACATATAATAAGTACAAATAGTCATATTCTATTTTTTTTTAGATTTGATTTATTTTTATTTTTATTTCCATTTTTATGCCTCTTGAAATTTGTTCAATTTAAGTCCCCACACTTTCAGATGTCTAATTTAAATCCATGTACTTTCAATAAATCTTAAATTTAATCTTCCGAAATTAATTTTTATCGATATTGATTAAATAATCAAATAAACCAAAAAAAATATTTTTTTTTTCCAAAATTTATAGTGAAAATACTAGTAAAAAAAATAAAAAGTAATGAGAAAATCCACAATAAACAAGTAGTATAACTAAATTTAAGACTTATTGAAATTACAAAGACTAAAGTTGACTATTTAAAAGTATATTGACTGAAATTAAATAAAGTCCAAATTATAGGTATTAAAATGATATTTTATATAAAGAAAAAACCAAGCATCGGGAAAAAGGTATGACCATACACACACGTGTGGCTCTCTTTCATAGTCACACACACACGTGCTTTCCCTCTCTCTCATGTTTGTGAAAGTAGCCTAAGCATATATATATATATATATAATAAAGATTATGTAAAGATACTGTCTGGTTTTGTATTTTCCTATGTGTCTTTTCTTCTTCTTCTTCTTCTTCTTTTATTTTTTGAAATCCCACTAATAACTATACACACTCACATGTGTAGTGAGTGAGCATTAGATGTATAGTATATAGCTACTCAATTTTATATTCTTTATATATCATATGCTCCTTCTTCACACCTTCTACCCTTCCCTCATTTATTTAAACGGTTGTTAGAATTGAATGCATGAAACAATTTTAAAAATATAATTTTAATAAAAGGTTTGTAAATAGATTGTGATATAAGAATTTAGAAGTTTTGACACAACATTTATTTTAAACTAAATTGATATGACCCCGGAGGTTGAAAGGTATAAATGGATTTTGAATTTTAAATACATATTTTGTGAGAGGGAGGCACGTGAGGGGTCACATGCAGAGAGTGTGGTTACACAACTGGGAAAGGCCTGAGAATATTGCAGCCATTTAAGTTTGAAAAAGGATGTCAGTGATGACACAAAAAAAGTTTTTTATCTTACAAAATTCACATTTCTTGGTTTTTTCCTCTATCTTTACTCTTTTACCTATCTCCAAAATTAATTACCTTTTTGTATTTTCCATATAATTACCCTCTTTTCTACCTTCAACTCCAACTGCAACCTTAACATTTCCTTCTCCTCCAAATAACCTAACCTAAATAAAGTAAGGAATATTTCCAAAAATAGAAAAATTGTGAAAAATAATTTATAAATATAATAAAATTTTAACTAACTCCAAAAAAAAAAAAAAAAAAACTTTTTAAATATAGTAAAATTAACCAAAATAATTACTTCATTGTCTATCAAATTCTATTCCAAATACACTATGATATTTTGCTATTATTTATAAATATTTCTTTTTGCAGTTTTGTCATTTAAAATAATTTTCTTTAATAAATATAGAATATTAATATATTTTTCACATATATTTTCAACTTTTAATTGATTCAATTTTTTTGTAACAATTATTTTTCTTAAGCTTTTATCAAATAATTTAGGTTAGTAAGATTAGTTGAAAGTTAAATCATATAAATTTTTTAGAAATATATATTATAATAAAATAATAAGCCTGCCTTGGTTTATATAATTAAATTATAAAAATTTAGTATTAATTTATTAAACTGTGACTAGTTTTTCTAATTTAAAATTAAAATTTACCAAATACTATTTTACTTCTTTACACAATTAATTTTTTAAAAAGTAAAATTGATAACACTTACGATGGAAGCTACTGTAATCCCAAACTAAGCTTTAGAGTAACAAAATTATAATTACTTTTGTATAATGTGTTTGATTATAGTGTTTGTTTTGATTTGATTGAAAGTGTATGACTTTTAAGATTGTTGTTTGACTTTTTAAAGTAATTATAGAATAATCGATGTACTTAAAAAGTCATTAAATTTGTGGAAAAAAATTAGGAGAAGGATGAACAAACATTATATATATAGTAAGAAAGAAAAAGTAGTAAACAAATTTATGAGGAAAAGAAAAGGTTGGAAATAGGGAAGGGTGGAAAATTTAAATAGAGAAAAAAATGGGGATAAAAATTGAAAGAGAAAAAACTATATATGGAGAAAAATTAAGAGTGAAATTAGAGAAAAAAAATACACTTACTTGGGTCGTGTGAGCATTTTGCATGGTATATTGTGTTATTTCATATGGAAAAAAATGTCAAAATATTAAAAAAAAAAAAAAAATATCACGTGACAGATTACAAGATTTGATAGAAAAATAATTGTTTTTGAAAAATAGATAAAAATTCAATATTTCCTTTTAATTGGGGGACCCGCCATCAATTCTAATATGGTAAATTTCTTAGTTCATTGGTCTAGTTTTTATTTCGACTTTATATTTTAAAATATTATATTTTTAGTTTTTAAGTTTTGAGTTCGATTTCAATTTAGTCCTTAAATTTTAAATTGTTACAATTTTATTTTGAGATTTGAGTTTTGTTTGAATTTGACCCCAAATGTTAAGATTTACACTTTTAATCTAGATTTCACTAAATACTCACTTCACTCTTTACGAAGTGAAAATTTTAAAATGATTTTTAATTGTGATAAAAAATAGTGAAACATAATTAATTACAATTCTTTTAATTTTTTAAATTGATTAAATTCCTAAGGACCAAAATTGTATTTTTTTCGAAAACAAAAAGTATCCAGACAAATCACTCCACCAACTAAGAATGACAATGCACAATCACTCAAATGTCGTAGGGTCAAGTAGGTTGTCTTATGAAAATTAGTGGAAGTGAATGTAAGTTGATTCAGACACTCACATGTATAAATAAGAAAACAAAATGAAAAAGTATCTATTTGCAATGGGAAAAACACATCCACATCTTTATGCATCTCACTCTCATTGCACACATAAAAAATAAATTAAAATATCTTTTAAAAAATAAGAAAAAATTACTACATGACAAATTACAGTTAAACAATTTGATGGAATGTAAAAAATAATACTCTTCGAAATGCACTATTTTTCATTTGCAATAAACAATATGTAAGATTTGACCAAATAGACCCATTTGTAATCTAGCTATTCTTGTAATGACAAAAAAATTCCCCACTAAAAATAAAACTAACAAAAAGGTGTGTTTGAGAAAAAACCAAAAGCATTTTAAAGTAGTTTGACTCATAACTTTGCTCCCATATACTTGATGCTAAAGTAATCAGAAAGATATTTGTAAAAAAATTTAGAATCAAATATAAAAATGATTTATGATTGTGCACTTCTCATTAAAATAATTATATTAAACGTTCTTTTTTCCTAAAACTACTCCCAACATCATTTTTTATATTACTAGGGAAAATAGTTCATTCTCTCACTATAGCTTAAATTATAATAAAGTTAGATTATGGGTCTTTTGGATTGAGGTAAAGAAAAAATTGTTTTTCAAAAAATTTATTTTTATTTAAATTTTTTTATAAAAACGAATTAAAATACATTTGAAAAGTTACTTGGAGTGGTTGTCAAACACTCCAATTTCTTCCAAAATGATTTATTTTTTAAATTAAACACTTGAAAATATATTACAAACACACTCTACATATACTATTGGTGAAAAAAAAGTATAATTATATATAAAATAGTCACACATATTGCTTTAATTCGTGATGTCACATAGGGAGTTGAGAGACTAGTATAATCTTGACCATAAACTTATACAAGGAGTATATTATATAATCATTTTTGAGGTTACACATATATAGTATAAGATATGACGTGGAAACTATCTTCCAAACCATTTTCTATTGTTTAGAGAAAGGAAATTTTTATTTTTATAACCGTAGGTAATAAAAGAAATGAGAATCAAACTATCCATCTTTGAAATTTTATTGATATTTAAATTATTAAGCTATGTTTGAGTTCACTATTAATTTAATATTAATTTGATTTAGGAAGGTGCTTTGATGATTCTAAAACATCTAATTTGATTTTTTTTGTTTCTTCTAGTTAATTTATATTTGCTTACGGATTGTACAATTGAGTGGACCACGTTAAATTTAACAAGCAAAAAATATTATTAAAAAACACCTCCACGTACACTCTTTAGTTTATTAAACTTACATACTCAAAAAATAAAATTTTATTATATTAAAACAATACGATGTTTTTATTAAACCACCCATAAACTAAAACGCTTTTAATTTTTTTCAAAAGTTGAAATTGTTGTAAAATTGAGGAGCAAAATGACGGAAAAACAGAGCACAAAAATCGAGAATTATAATATTAAAATAATTAAATAATTAAATAATATAAAAGTAATAAAAACAACTAAATTAAATAAACTTAAAATAAACTAAAATAAAGAAGGTGGAATTTTATGAAATTTCTCAACACCAATACTTTTTCTTATTTTCTCTCCAATGTGTGTATTACAATATCCATAAAAAGCCTCTATTTATAGGCAATTTGGCAAGTAGGTAGTGGCATTTCATGACCACAAAAGATGTGTCTTTAGTAGACACATGGCCTTTTGCCACTAAGCATATTTATATAATGGACATCTAATTTTCTTTAATATTTATAATACTCCCCCTTAGATGCCCATTATATATATAAAATATGTCTCATTAAAACCTTACCAGGAAAAAACCCAATGGGAAAAAACATCCTAGTAAAGTAAAAAGAGTACATATTTTATATAATCTAATACTTCTAAAAGAATATAATACATTTGCTCCCCTCATAGGAACATCATTTGAGATCTCTGAATCGCCGCATTCCAATGTTTTGCACCAATTTTTCAAAAGTTGCGGTTGGTAATGATTTTATAAATAAGTCTGCCAAGTTATCCTTCGAACAAATTTGTTGTACAGTGATGTCGCCATTTTCTTCAAGATCATGAGTGTAGAAAAGTTTTGGTGAAATATGCTTCGTTCTATCTCCTTTAATATATCCTCCTTTGATTTGGGCTATACATGCTGTGTTGTCTTCGTATAATGTTGTTGGAGGATTTTTACTAGAAGACAAGCCACATGTTTATCGAATGTGTTTAGTCATTGATCTTAGCCATACACATTCTCTACTAGCTTCATGGATTGCAAAAATTTCAGCATGATTTGAGGAAGTAGCTGTTATGGTCTGTTTCACTAATCGCCAAGATATAGCAGTTCCTCCACAAGTGAATAAATAACCTGTTTGAGATCTAGCTTTATGTGGATCAGATAAATATCCAGAATCTGCATAACCAACTAAGTCAAAATTTGATTTATTTGAATAAAACAAACCCACATCAATCGTTCCTCGAAGATAACGGAGTATATGCTTAATTCCATTCCAATGTCTTTTTGTTGGAGAAGAACTATATCTAGCTAATAAATTTACTGAAAATGCAATATCTGGTCTTGTATTATTAGCAAGATACATAAGTGCACCAATCGCACTAAGATATGGTACTTCAGGACCAAGAAGTTTTTCATTATTATCTCGAGGTCGAAATATATCTTTCTTCACATCTAGTGAACGAACTTCCATTGGAATGTTTAATGGATGTGCTTTATCCATATAAAATCTTTTTAAAATTTTTCCTGTATACGTTGACTGATGAACAAAAATCCCGTCAGCTAAATGCTCAATTTGCAATCCAAGCCAAAATTTTGTTTTTCCAAGATCTTTCATCTCAAATTCTTTCTTAAGATATTCTATTGCCTTTGAAAGCTCTTCAGGAGTTCCAATTATATTTAGGACATCAACATATACAGATATAATAGCAAATCCTGATTGTGATTTCTTTATAAAAACACATGAACATATTGGATTATTTTGATATCCTTCTTTCAACAAATATCCACTCAGGCGATTATACCACATTCGTCTTGATTGTTTTAATCCATATAGTGATCTCTGTAATTTTATTGAATATAGTTCTCGAAAACTTGCTTTATGTATTTCAGGTATCTTAAATCCTTCTGGGATTCTCATATAAATGTTATTATCAAGAGATCCATATAAATATGCTGTGACAACATCCATAAGATGCATGTCCAAATTTTCATACACAGTCAGACCAATTAAATATCTTAATGTAATTGCATCCACCACTGGAGAATATGTCTCCTCATAATCAATACCAGGTCTTTGGGAAAAACCTTGTGCAACTATCTTGCTTTATATCTCGTGATCTCATTATTTTCATTTCTTTTTCTCACAAATACCCATTTGTATCCCACGGGTTTGACACCTTCTGGTGTCCGGACTACTGGTCCAAAAACTTGGCGTTTTGAAAGTGAGTTTAATTCTGCCTCGATTGCTTCTTTCCAGCGAAGCCAATCATTTCTATGTTGACATTCTTCAACAGATTTTGGTTCAGGATCTTCATTTTCAGATATAATATCAAGTGTAACATTATATGCAAAAATGTTATCAATAATTACATGAGTTCGGTTCCATCTTTTCCCTGTCATGACATAATTAATTGAAATTTCATTATTATCTTTAGGTATTTTACCTTTTTCACTAATTGTATTATTAGTCATGTCTAGAGTTTCTTCGTGGATATTTACATCCCCAACCAGGTCTTTTTTATTATCGTTTATTTTTCTTTTTCGAGGATTTTTATCTTTGAAACCCACTGGTCTACCACGCTTCTGGCGTGTTCCAAATTCATTAGTGACAACTTGTTGTGTTGGGATATCAATTTTCGACGGAACATTTGCAATAGGTATATGCGATTTAGTTACTTTCTTTGCATCTATAAATGCATCTGGTAATTGATTTGCTATATTTTGCAAATGAATTATTTTCTGAACTTCAAGTTCACATTGATTTGTACGAGGATCTAAATGAGAAAATAATGATGCATTCCATGCAATTTCCTTTTCCAACTTCTTAATTTCTCCCCCTAATGTTGGAAAATTTGTCTCATTAAAATGACAATCAGCAAATCGTGCAGTAAATACATCACCCGTCAAGGGTTCAAGATATTTAATAATTGATGGGGAATCATATCCAACGTAAATTCCTAACCTCCTTTGAGGACCCATGTTAGTACGTTGTGGTGGAGTAATTGGAACATATACTGCACATCCAAAAATTCTTAGATGGGAAATATTTGGCTACTGGCCATAAGCTAATTGTAATGGTGAGTATTTATGATAAGCTACTGGTCTAATGCGTGCAACTGACGCAGCATGCAAAATAGTATGTCCCCATACAGATGTAGGAAGCTTAGCTCTCATAAGTAATGGTCTAGCAATTAATTGCAAACGTTTTATAAATGATTATGCTAAACCATTTTGTGTATGAACATGAGCTACAGGATGTTCAATATGTATCCCAATTGACATACAATAATTATCGAAAGTTTGGGATGTAAATTCACCAACATTATCAAGACGGATGGTCTTAATTGTATAATCAGAAAATTGTGCTCTTAACTTAATTATTTGAGCAAGTAATCTTGCAAATGCAAGGTTTCGACTTGATAATAAGGACACGTGTGACCATCTACTGGATGCGTCTATTAATACCATAAAGTATTTAAATGGTCCACTTGGTGGGTTAATGGGTCCACATATATCACAATGAATTCGTTCAAAAAATGTAGGTGATTCGGTTCCTACTTTAGCTGGTGATAGTCTAATTATTAATTTGCCTTGAGAGCAAGCATCACATAATAATTCACTAGATTGAAGAATCTTCTGGTTCTTTAATGGATGTCCATTTGAATTTTCAATGATTCTTCTCATCATTATAGATCCTGGATGACCCAACCGGTCATGCCAAATTGTAAATATATCTGGATTCATGAATTTCAGGTTCATTGTTGCATATGCTTCAATGACTCGTATATGAGTATAATATAATCCAGAAGATAAAGCAGACAACTTTTCCAATATACGTTTTTCATGTGAGACAGAATATATGATATAAAGATATTCTATCTCATTTATCCTATCAGTCTCAATATGATAACCATTACAACGTATATCTTTAAAACTCAATAGATTTCTCTTTGATTGACTAGAGAACAATGCATTGTTAATTGTAAATTTTGTTTCTCTAGTCAAAATAATATTTGCTTTTCCAAATCTTTCAATTAAGTTTGCAGAGCCTGATATTGTATTGACTTTTGCTTCCAAGATTGTCAATTTGGAAAAATATTTTTTATTTGTAAGTATTATATGTGTAGTTGCACAGTCTGCTAGACATAGATCTTCATTCCTCATTTTTGAGTCACTCAATATATGAAAATTGTCCATGATTCTTCATTTAAACAAGATAATTACAATAAGAAAACAAAACTTGTAATACAAGGTTCAACTAAAAAAAAAAAATGAAAGATAGATAAAACAATTCTACATATTCTCAAAATCAAAAGAAACATTTGATGTGCCATCATTTGTGCTGACTTTCTCTTCAGGAGATTCAAAGAAGTCCGCCACATCCAAATTTGTCATATTGGATTGGTCAAACATATCATTATCCTGGTGTGCAAAATTTTCTTCCACATTTTTCTCTTTTTCCTTCAGGGAAGCTTGATAGAGATCAACTAGGTGTTTTGATGTACGGCAAACACGAGACCAGTGCCCAGTCATCCCGCATCGGAAGCATTTATGCTCATCATCTTTTGAATTTTTACCTTGTGGAGCTTTTCCTTTATGATCATCATTTCGGGTGGTTCTTTTGAAATTTGGATGATTAGAATGACCACCACGAAAATAATAACTATTTCTTCCTCTACCACGGTCACGACCACGACCACGACCTCGACCACGATTATTAAAATTTACAGCATTCACTTCAGGGAATGGTGTTGTTCCAGTTGGTCGAGATTCATGGTTCTTCATTAATAGCTCATTATTTTGTTCAGCCACGAGAAGACATGAAATTAATTCAGAATATTGTTTAAAACCTTTCTCTCGATATTGCTGCTGCAGGAGCATATTCGAGGCATGGAATGTAGAAAATGTCTTCTCCAACATATCCGCATCAGTAATTTTCTCTCCGCACAATAATAATTTTGAACTGATTTTAAATAACGCGGAGTTGTAATTACTTACTGATTTGAAATCTTGGAGCCTCAAATGCATCCATTCATAACGAGCTTTAGGAAGAATGACTGTTTTCTGATGATCATATTTCTGTTTTAAATTCTTCCACAAGATACATGGATATTTTATTGTTAAATATTCCATCTTCAATCCCTCGTGAAGATGATGGCGAAGGAAGATCATAGCTTTTGCTTTTTCCTGAATGGATGTTGCATTTCCTTCCTTAATTGTTTCTCCCAGGTTCATGGCATCGAGATGTATTTCTGCATCAAGCACCCATGACAAATAATTATTTCCATTGATGTCAAGGGCTGCAAATTCTATTTTTGTAAGATTTGCCATGATAACACTATCACAAAGAATTATATTTATATTAGCAATTTAATATATTTATTAAACATGCAAAACAAAGTTTAATTTACTAATTATAATAAAGAGAAAATGGCATACCTTCAGAACCTACCTTCACCAGGAAAACGACAAGAGCTCGTGCTGATAACGTGTTGTAAAATTGAGGAGCAAAATGACGGAAAAATGGAGCACGAAAACCGAGAATTATAATATTAAAATAATAAAATAATTAAATAATATAAAAGTAATTAAAACAACTAAATTAAATAAACTTAAAATAAACTAAAATAAAGAAATTGGAATTTTATGAAATTTCTCAACACCAATCCTTTTTCTTATTTTCTCTCCCATGTGTGTATTACAATATCCATAAAAAACCTCTATTTATAGGCAATTTGGCAAGTAGGTAGTGGCATTTCATGGCCACAAAGGATGTGTCTTTAGTAGACACATGGCCTTTTACCACTAAACATATTTATATAATGGACATCTAATTTTCTTTAATATTTATAATAGAATTTACTTTATAAACTTTTTAACTTATCATTATATCAACTTAATTTTCGTAACTATCTCAATTTTCATCTCATTTAAATTTTATTCGAAGAAATAGTGTGATATTTATATTATTTTAATTAAAATTTTAATTAATCCTCTAATGAGTCAATTTAATTTAAATTCTTTATTAAGATATATTTGAAAAATCGTTAATGTAAATTTCTTCAAATGCCAAATTAATAAATTAAATTATTAGAATTAATGTATACACAATCGATCGTGAAAACAAATTCTAAATTAATCAATTTATAAAATTTACATAATTTTTGTTCATACGAAAGGCATTAGATAGTTTAAATTAATATAGTTAAAAAAAATTAGAGTTGAAATCTACATAATTATTAGTTGAATTGGATTTTAGAGGCATTATAAATCAAAATTTTTTTGCTAATTTTTAGTTACTTTACAAAATAGAGAAGTGAAAAACGCGTGGCAAATGAAATGAAAGGAAATTGTACGAACTATTTGTTTAAAACGACGTCGCTTCCAAGGTTATGGGTACAAACACGTGGCATCCATGCGAAAAGATATGATCCACGTGTGCATGTTTTTATTAATGGGATCCGACGGCTGATATTCGTTTTTGACTTTTTTCTCTAACAAATAAGACAACTGGCATTGGGACAAACGCGCTTCCAAGTTATCTAGAGAATTGCAAACGCAAAAAAGCACTTTTATTTATTTATTAATTAATTTCATTTCCCTATAAATCTAATTAATTAGCATTCATTAAAACTGATTCCCAACAAAATCATGCTTCCACTTTTATAATTAAAATGTTGCTTAAATTCAATTGAAAAAAAAAATAGTTTATGTTAAACAAAAAATTGGCATTTATTTGATTTAGTGGGGCAAGTCAACATATAAATAAATAAAAATAAATAAATCACTGAAATTGATTGATCTATAGGGGTTATAATTTTTGCTTCATATAGAGGCATTTTGTGATTTAGTGGTGAAATTGATTGTCACCTAATTTCAAATTTATTAACGAGGGAAGAATTGGTGTAGGCATTTATGAAAATAAAATTATTATTTCATCCAAAAAAACTAGTATGAATGAAAATGTATAGAGGATGTGTGTGGTTGCGGTTGTCAATTGTTTTAAAAAAAGATATAAATCAACTATGATTTACATGAATTACCTTTTTTTTGAGATCGAAAGTTTAAACCTTTCATCTCCCGTTTGTTGTAATAAAAATTAGTTGTATAACATAGTTATGTTGAGAACCTTTCCAACCACCAAAATGAAGATTATTCTATTTTAAAATAGACTAAAGGCTTAAATATTGGGAGCAATTAGCAAAGTGATATTTTAATATTAAAAGAGGTAGAAAAACAAAAAGAAAAAAATATATATATTTTACACACGTGGGAGCAAGTGAGGGAACAAGTGTAGTACTGTACTGGAAATTGGTCGGTAAGAGGCAGTACTCTGGTGGTGGCAGGTACACAGTAAGGACGCAGTTATCACGTGGCCACTTCATAATTTTTTTCCCTAAAGCCAAAATACTGTGAGGTGGAAAAACTAATTTAATATTAAACATTTCTGCATCAATTTTTTTTTTTTTAAAAAAAGTATTTATTTATTAATATAGCATCTGATCTCGTGAAACTTTTGTTTGTTTCTGCTTAAATTTTATTACTATTATATTTAATTTTAATTAATCCTTAAATTTAAACAAATTAGATTTCGTTGACTAAATTTCCACCAACATCAAAACGTGGAAGGAAACCCAACACGTAGCTTCTTTGTTATTAGATTTCAGTTTTAAAAGAAAAGAAAAAAAAGATTTGGCTTCCATGTAATTCCAAATTTTGTTTTTATTAAGGTTTATTTATTAATTAATCAGTTTTTTTTTTCCTTTAAATCTTTTAATCATTTATGGGTTGAATCTACTCTATCACACAAGTTGGTAGTTTGTGATGAGTCAAATGAGTTAGAGTTTAATAAAGTGATGTCTACTATCTACTTCTAATTTAAATTATTATGTGTGAGATTGTGATATCAATCTTGGAATAAGATCTTTTTGTTTATGTCTTGTTTGATATTACTTGAATTGAGAGAAGGATCGTCGTTTTAATCTCGAAAGATAGTCGTCAAGCTTTTAGAATGATCTTTGTACGACAACCAAGAAAACATGTGTTTGTGTAAACCTAGTACGTTAAAGTGTGTGTAAGTGCGAGCAAACACACTTTACATGGTTGTGAAGATTTTTCTTCTAAACTTATGGTGTCACGATCGAGGTGTGAGCATTACTAAGTTTATTTGATTATTTTCTATCAATTAAGGTGAGATATGATTCTAGATAGGATTCTTTTCTCTTCTATGTAACCATGAAACTCTCCATTTGGATGCTTTGCTTTCCAACTATTATTACTATGTGTTCTAAAGTAGTTTTATATATATATATACACACTTGTGATAGAGCTAGTTGGCTTATTATTGTGTTGTTAAAACCTTGTTCAATTTCGTATGTATATTGTTAATTTCAAAGCTCCAAATCAGAAACCCTCTTAAATATATTTAAATTATACTAATAATCTCACTTATATTTGAGTGGTTTCATCCTAACTTAGTCCTTTTTTTTTTTTTTTTTTTTTTTATGCATTATAGGTTTTCATCTTATTTCTCTTTTATACCCTGGGCCACCAAATTTACCATTCAATAGATTTTCTCCTTACAATTCTACACATGTACAAAAGGTTAAATTTTTTTCTTTGTATTTTAGAAATTACCTTATAATTCTATAAAATTTTACTCTTTTTTTTTTTCCTATCTATATATGGGTAATTATTTTAAATAGTAAAACACGGATAGAAATATTTTCAAATAAGAATAGATGGTAGTCGTCTCTATCAGTGACATTTTGCTATATGTGTAAATATTTTTGCTCATTTTGATATATTTTAAAACAACTAAGTCTATTTTTAGAAAATAACACTACATAAGTTATCAAATTTTGATTATTTAGGTTTATAAGAAAATTGTTAAATTGAATAAGTAAAAGAAACAACAATCAAAAGTGAATCTTGGATTCTTTAATTTACATTTGGGTACATCTTAAATAATAAAATAAGACAAATTTCTTTTGGTATTTTGTGAGAAATGGGGTTGGGAGTGTTAGTCACTACAACACAAGCGAACAACCAATAAAACAAAGTACAAAAACAAAAGGATATCCAATGTCAAGACAACACGATATCCATCAACCCAATTATTGAACAAAAAGTTCAATTATTTAGATGCTATATTCCCAAGGAAAATTATTGCCAAATATATCAAATAAAAGTTAAAATTATCAATTTCATTCAATATTTGCAAAAATGATTGATGGGTTAATCCTTATTTTGTACTGAAATTTTTTTAGTTATATTTTGGCTTTTATATATATTATATAAATATAATCTTATTTTGAAATATATATGATATTTTTTTTATTAGGCTTAGTAAACAACCATTCATCAAATAGAATTAACAAATGAAAATGAATAGATGTGAAAGGGAATATGTTAAACTCTAAAATTTAGGGACTGAAATAAAATATTTTAGAAAGAAAAAGTTTTAATGGGTGGCATAAATTTTATAAACTGTTTAGAAAATATGTATATTGTAAAAAGTAATTACAAATATAACATTTGTAAATATTATTGTACCACAATATACCTGTACAATTATGCATGATTAATTGTATAATTACTTTTTTTTATTCTACTCTTATATAAATTGATTTTTTTCTAATTTAATATTGGTTGTTAATATAATTATAGAGTTTCAACTTTTCCTAATTTTACTTTCTTTATATTGATTTTCTTATAAGCATTAAATATAGACTTAATCTTTTTAATCTTTGCATTATCTCATATTATTTCAATTAAGGTTATATAATCAATCATAGATATGATTGTTAATAAGAAATTTTAGATCAATCACAATTTGTCACTTCTTTTCTCAAGTTAATTACAAAATTACAAAGAATGATATTTCAATCTTTTGACATATTATACAAGAATTTACCCTCACAATATCCATGTTTTTTCATAAAAATATTTGACCATCTTATTTGGAAGATTAAAACATTTTCTCTTAAAATTATAATATACTTTTTTCTTAAAAAAGATTACATTTTATTATAACTTTTTTTAGCTCAATTTTAGTAGAAAATTGTAAATTCTCCTTGCCCAATATGTAATATTTATTTTTATATTAAAAATTTTCATCCCTTTGTTCTAGAACCACACTGCCCCTAACTACCAACTAAAAGCCCACTAAGCTTCAAAGCATTGGCCCAATTACTTCAGGGCTATTTCCCACAAGCCATTTGTCATATAGTGTTTGAAAAATAGCTAAAATTATAAGATTTTGAGAATATATGACAAACATTTATATGAATAGAATTTATTGGAGTCTAATTTGTATGATTCTCGTAAGTTTGAGAGTCAAATTTTAACATTTGTAGAAATTTGAGAGCTCAATTTTTACAATGAAAAGTTTGAAGGTGCAATTACAACTATCATCATACTTCAAGGTGATTTTTGCAATATGCTCTATCCACTTTTTTTTTTTCAAAGTCGAATGACAAAAGAATACATGATGTAATGAAGTTAGTCTCTGCAAAGTTCACGAGATAGAATTCTTATGACCTTTTGTTTTTCTTCGTTGAACTTAGTGTTGTATAAACATATGTTTATCAGTATCTACATATTCACACACAAATATATATTTTTGCCCCAATTTATTTTACCACTATTTAAACATAGGTAAAATGGTGGTATAATCTTGAGCTATATTAGCTCTAAATATATAGACATTTTCTCAAATGTACTTAGTTACAAATTCTTTTTATTATATATTGTACACAAAAGTTATTGGGGAACCATTTTAAATTTATTTTTAAAAATTCAAAGATATTTTGAAACTTAATTTTTTCTTAATTACAAATTAAAAGTGAATGATCGTGGAAATTATTCATCCAAGAGCGCGAGAATATCATTGCCTTGTAAAACTAATCAATTTTATTCCTTTTTCCTATTTCGTGTGGGACCCACAAGCAATTTTTAGAAAATCTCATACTTACAATTTCTTTTCCCCCATTCCTTAATTAAAATTCAAGTTAACAATATAAATTGAGTTCATAATTCAAAATTTCCAAATGATTTTGAAGTAAACTACATAAAAGAAAATGTCATCATCATTTCTATTCCTATTGGTTCTTTTACACCAATTATCATTATGATTATTAGTTTCTTTTCATTTTTTCTTTCAAGGATGAAAATATATAATTATTCAAATTATTAATTAACATTACATCTCAATTGACTTTATTATACAATACCCATCACCAGCATAACTCATAAATAATTAACATACACTCCTTCTACTGAGGTCAGACGTTTAAATTCTTAAATCCTACATTTGTTGTATCAAACAAAACTTTCATAGTTCATTATACGATAGAAACATTTATTTTCTCTTTTCTTTCTTTACTTCGCTTTTACCAACCGCCTATTTTGTAAAAAAATTGGAATTATTCCCATGAAGAAATGAGCTTGCGCTTAGAAAGAGTATTTGGAACAAATTTTCAAATGCTAAAAGAGCTTAAAACTATGTTGAAATAAATAAGTATTTTAAATGACTTGAAATCCTGATGTGGGATCCTCAGCACACCCTCTCATGATGGTATTTTGGACTGAATATCGATTTGAGATTTATAGACTATGGTGGTACCATATTAGGTAATGTTTGAAAGCCTTGAATCTAGCATGTGACGTTTAGAACGACCAAGTATGAGGTCTCGCTGCCATCTTTACGTTATTTACATTTGTGATCAAAAGGTTTAGAATGCACTATATGATCTCTCTAATTCTAATTCTGTAATTCATACATTCTCTCTAATAAAGTCGTTTTTCCTCTATTCCGTGAAAGTAGCTAAATACATTGTTAGTGAACCACATAAATCTCTATGTAGATCTCTTTTATTTTATATTTTTTTGTTTATCTTTGATTGTCAATTCTTAACAGATAAATATAAAATTTTATCACAAAACCAATTAACAGTAAGTAGAATAACTTATATAAGTTATATCTTATAAAAATGGCGAGGTTTCTTCATCCTCTAATGTCGTACAAGAAGCAAAAGAAAACTAGACATTATTCAACCTGAACAAACCAATTCAGTTTTGTTTCCATTATAAAGGAACCCATCTTTTATTCATCTCTTTAAATAGAGTATGTGAAAAGTTATAAATTAATTATAAGTTAGTTGAGAAAACTTACATATTAAAAAGTAAACATTAATTAGATCTATATACTTTTTAACCTTGCTTGGGTCTGACCAATGAGTTCATCATTTCTTTACCAAACTAAACCAAACAAAAATACAGTAAAACAAACCAAATTGCTTTAGTTGGTTTAGTTGGGTATGGACCAATTGAGTTCGGTCTCCTTCGTCGTTCAATCTAAAGTGACATAAAGAATAGTGCGGTACAGATCTATTTAGTTGGATTTCGTACACTACACCTATGTTGCTCAATCTCACTTAACCGTAATTACCGGGATTTAAACATAATTCAAGTAGTTAGCGACCGATACATCCCAATCATGTGTTCAGATGGAATAAATAACATCCACACAACTCACAGAACTGACATTCAATTTATAAAATATATATATATATATATATTCTCAAGCAATGTTCTTCTACTTCTCCAATGGACTCTCACCAATGCTTACATGAAGACACAGACACAGTCACAAGAAAATAAAAAAATCCATTGGAAATAATTGCCATCTTTCTCAACAATGCAAATTTTCTAAATGAATCATATATGAAGCAATGAAAAAAAAAAAGTTGTGAGTTTACATACAGTGGCTTGTGGTAAAAAGAATCATCTGGCTGTTGTGGAAGCACAGGATTTCTCATCTTTATTTGACCAGCTCTCCTTAAGCCTACAGGCTCGTATCGAGCGTTCGATCTGACGTGTTTCAGTGCCTTCTTTCTCCAGTTGATAACAGTATCGACCGAACGTCTGTAT
Organism: Citrullus mucosospermus; assembly: GCA_030954485.1. Lineage (NCBI taxonomy): Eukaryota > Viridiplantae > Streptophyta > Magnoliopsida > Cucurbitales > Cucurbitaceae > Citrullus > Citrullus mucosospermus. Next base: position 5,833,637 of record CM062063.1, on the reverse strand, counting down.
ATTCACCTGAAGTCTGAAGTCGATACTAAACAAAAACTTCATCTCCAGTTTGTTTAACTCCGCTGTGCTTACTCCCCCAACTTTCGCGTAATAGGCATTGTTGAAGAATCTACAAAATCAAGTAAATCAAGTTGACAAAGTAATCATCACAAAATAGAACAATCAAGAGTGCAAATTTTTTGTGTTGGTGCTTACGAGTCATCAATGAACTTCGCAGCCAGCATTATGCTCGTTATCAGCAGTCGATGAACGTTGAGGGAAGTTAACTGAATCTCTGTGCACTTTAGGAATCGATCAACGTAAATATTTGCAATGACGAAGCACGATGGACTGCAGCCAAAGTACTTGAAGATACGATCAATATAACATCGAATACTCAGGGTAGGAGCTCGTAGACCATGAAACATTGTACGAGCATCTTTGACTTGTGTAGCCTCCATCAGTAATTCATTTTTTTTAACAGATCTTTCTAAAAGTGAAGAAAGAAGCGAGAGAACCCGAGGATTTCTCCGGATTCCTTTGTGCAATGACTTAAGCCCCAGATTAGCGTAGATATCAGAGCAAACATCTTCGGTTTCGAGTTCTGAAGCTGCCATTTCCAAGCTGCATAGTAAAAATATTGTTAAATTCAGTGATCGAAGTAAACCAAAGACAGCAATCCAAGTCCGGAAGCAAGTTCATTGATATATATTTGAATAATTATAAACAGAGGAAATGTGAAATCCGGATCTTGGGAACTCACTCCTTGCACCATGCTCATGGCCTACCCTACTAATTTCACATGAGACTTAACCACCCTGCCTAAATCCAACTTCTTTGATGAGAAACATGGATTTCTTCATTTTATTGGGAAGATGAGGTTGGGAAACATTGCCAAAGAAATTACAAAAAGAAAAAAAAAAAAAAAAAAAAAAACCTTTTCAAGAGACGCCGTAATCACGAAAATAAGGAGTGAATATATACCACGAGAGAGCAACCATATGGACCAAAGGAAAGCTCTAAATTTAACTTCGAGACATAACAAGCATATTAAGTAACTAAGTTACCAACTCAAAGGCTACATCCACCCTGAGAAACAATGTCATTAGAAGGTCGGGTTTGGTTTTTGAAAATTAAGTCTATTTTATTTCATTTTCTCACAATGACTTGCATCTTTACAAAAATCAAATGGTTACCAAACGAAGTCTTAATTATGTTTGTTAAGGAAACACTCTCCCTCACTTTCGATCTTGATATAGATAGAATACCCAACAAGTAAAAATTAATATTAATTGGAAAGGAAATAACATCGGACCACCTGCTCCAATACTATGTTAAATCACCGATTGACTAAAAAAGTTTAAGCTAAGTGACGGTAAATTTAATATTATATCATCAAACATAAGCTTAATTTTCAAAAACAAAAAATCAAATAGTTATAAAAAGCCACGTTTCCAACCTAGAGGTTTCAAGTTCCATTTTCTTCTACGTTCTTTAAGTTTAGCCAACAGGAATTTCAAGTTGTTTAAGTTTTCATCTCTCGGTTTCAATACAACTTAGTATCACCAAAAATCCGAAGCTTTTTATCCAAGATCATCTCCAGTGTTCTTTCTTGTACTAGAAAAACCAACATACAATTCAAGTAGCCAAAATAAACAAACCCCTAATCCAAAACCAAATCCTAGCATCACAAAGTAATCTAAGCCCTAAAAAGTTCAAAACAGATTCAATTTCACCCAAATACCAATTCCCATAAACAGAAACATCAGTGAATCCAACAATTTACACTAAAACCCAAATCAAATCTGACAACATAAGAACAAAAAAAGCAACCCATAAGAAGATTCGGATAAAGAACAAACTTACAGAAGAGGGAATAACGGCAGAGAGCAATGGGATGTTGTTTGAGCTACATTAGAGGCAAAAGGGGAAGGAGTTGAGAATCTGAATGAGATGGAAGAAGGATTAACAAATTGTAATGAATCTTGTTTTCTGCTCTATCTCCCATGTTCCTTCCCCCTTTCTTTTTTGCTCAAACTTTTGCTTTGGGTTTCAAGGATTCTCTCTCTCTATCTTCACATGGGAAGTTGGGAAATTCTAAGAACAAGAGCTTTTTCTCTCTAGAATTTAGAAGAAAGAGAAATAAAGAATGTAATGATTTTTTTTTTTTTTTTATTCCTTTTTGACATCTAATTAAATGAATTTTGAGGGGTGGCATTTTTCAAAAACAATCGCCGCTATTCAAACAGCAAAGGGGCAAATTATGTTATAAAATTAAAAAATAATAATAATAAATAAAATAAATAAATAAACAACAGAAAAAAGGACAAAGGCCAAAGGGCAAATTATTTTTATTTTTGTTTCGTAAAAAAAAAAAAAGGAACATTATTATTATTATTATTATTATTATTATTATTATTATTATTATTATTATTATTATTATCATCATCTTTTGTCTTGTCTTGTGGTGTAGAGGTGGTGGGAAGGGGACTTTAGTGGCCCCAACTATTTCCTGCAATAACGTCGGTGAAATATTAAAATTCATGAAAATTTTCGAATTTTATACCATATGTCATTGACTTATAATTACATGATAAATTATCTTTTTTTCTTTTTTTTTTCGTAGACGAATTAATATATTTCTTGTTTAGTCTCTAAATCTTCAAATTATGTTTTTAGTGTTTAAAATTTAAGAATAGATTTAAATGACTTTTTAAATAATGTTTTAATTTAAATAATTGTATGACATTTTATGGTTTAAGTTTGACACTTTCTTGACAACCTTATTTTGCGGTCAAATTAGGTTAAATAATATATTTAGCTTTAATCCAAATATTTTGTTAATTGAATCCTGTATGAGTTATTAGTTAGCGTTAAGAACAAAATTTTTAATTTAGTTTTGAAAAGATTTGAAGTTAAAATTTAGAGAAAAAAATTGAATTTAAATATTTGAGTCCAGAAAGAATCCTTTATTACCAAAGAAATTGATTTGTTTCCTTACCAAATGCAGGTCAAGATTCAACTAAAATAATTGTAATTTTCTCTTAATTATAATAAATAATCATCAACTTCCACTTCAAAATAATTCTTGTCATTGGACAACAAATAGTGGTCAACTTCTCACATTAACTGTCAATTAACCATAGGTTTATTAATGAAATTTTGTTGATTCACATCACATAAATCCTAATCTCTTATTTCTACATTTACTTTCATATTAAAAAAAAAAAAAGCAATTATTTATTTTCTTTTAAACATTTTCAACACAATTTATTAATAGCTAAAATTATTTTAAAAATTGTAACTTTTAGTAAATATAACAATAAACTAAACACAAACTTAAAAATATGTAAACATACATACTAGGTAATATAATAAAAAAAATAATGACTTCAATATGGGACCATTTGAGCCATATATCGTAATCCTCTTAGAAAGGCATGTTTCAAAATATAGAAAAAGTGAAACTTTCCAATAACCAACGAGTTGGTCATACCCTTCTTTGAACCATACAAGCACGTCTTCTATCACTCTCGAAACTACTCTCCTTACTAATCTTTAACCCAACCCAACTAGTCATGACTCTAGTTCTTCCCTTTTTGTTCCTCTATAAGTGGACCGAAGAGCATTGAGCAATATCTATTTTCGACGGATTGAAAACATCTTTTTTATATATAAAAACCAACTTCGAATAGCTTTGTTTAAAAAGAAAAATCATAATCGATTGTAATTTTTTTAATATTACATAAAAGGAAGTAATAAATTTAAACCACTAATCACTTCGGACTATCATCAAATTAATAACAATTAACAAATAATAGTGCAACGTTAACAACTTTTTTCACTCCCTTATATGAAGACAAAAATCATGAATGTTTATGATTATACGGATTCATATAGTTTAAGTCATAATTATAATGTAAAAACAAACATAGTTCAATTCACATACGAAAGTGTTAGTCATCATTTGATTTGTGGGTCAAATCCCCCACTCCAATTATACGAAAAAAAAAGGTCATAATTATAACATTTGGATGGTAATTCTAAAAGAAGACGACGGAAAAAAATAAATAAATAAAATGACAAGAAGGTATGACTTGTCCATAATTACTAAACCATATTTCATAAAATAAAATAAAGTAAAATAACTTTACTAAAAGTTTCCGCAACTTTGGCCACCGTTAGTGGGTCACTTTTGCAATAACATTGATTGATAACCAAACTTTAGTTTTGGAAAAATAAATATTTGCTTTCACTTTTTCAATAGTCACCCACACTTTTTATGAAATTAACTTCTAATTTTGATCACTTTGATTATTTGGCCACCTCAAAAACATTTTATTGTTAAATTAATAAAATTCACAGTGAGCCAAGCATAAAGAAAAAAACAAAAAGGTAGAAAAATGTTTTTACCCTATTTAAATAATTATAATGTTTTTTTAATTATTATTTTTTATTAGAAAAATTATTTTGAATGACAAAACTGTTAAAATTATTTACAAATAATAGCAAAATATTACAGTCTATCTGCAATAGACAACCAAATTTTGATATATTTATAAATAATTTGGTTCATTTTTATATATTTAAAAACAACCCTCCTCCTCTCCCTTCTTCTTCTTCTTATTATTTTGCAATGGTTAGTTGTAATTATTGCACTACAACACTAATAATTGTTCTATGAGCCATCCAAGCCATATGATGACGATTTAAAAATAAATAAATAAAATAAAATAAAATAAAACAAACACCTCCTTTAGTCAATCGAGCCATATAAGACTTGAATTAAATAAGGCTAGGAATCCAAGTTTATCTAAAGTGATTAAGGTATATATTTTTTACGATGTTAAAAAATGAATAAAGGAAGCTATCATTTTTAATGTGACTGATAATATTGTTAATTAATTTATCTCAAATTTATTGAAGTCATTTAAGTTCGCTAAAAACAAATACTAGATGGGTGAATGGATATTTTACTTATTAAGTTTCGAATGAATAACAATAACAAAAAGAATTTACATGTAATTAACGATTACATATTTTTAAAGTTTATGGATAAGATAAGATGAATTAGTTATAGTTTTAGTGTTTGAGATTTGAATTTAATTAGTTTCTATTTAGTTGATAAATTTTTAAATGGGTTATTAAAGTTTGAAATTAATTTTACATTAGTCATTTTGTATAAAATATTAATACATATAAAAGAATTTATTCGTTTAAAAAACACTTCATGAAAGTGTAGTCGGCATATGTTAAGTGCGTTATTATTGCATTGGTCAACTCAGCAACTAATTTAAAACTATCTACACTAACTAGAAGTCGAATTAAACTTTGTAAATCCAACCTATCATTTTGAAGGACTAATTAAAAACTAAATTTCGAAATGTTAAGAATGAAAATCCCTTTTAGAACCATTAGATTTTTTATTTTTTATTTTTTATTTTTAAATATTAACCAGACAAACACTTGTTCTATTCTACTTTTAAATTTTTTTAAAAAGCTATCTACTTTGTACCAATGTTTTTAAAAAACTAAGCTAAATTTTGAAAACTAAGAAAATGATTTTTAAAAATAAGTTTTTATTTTGGAATTTGCCTAAAAATTAAACTCTTTTTATTTAAGAAAAATAAAAACTATGTTAAGAAATTGAAAAGAAATTTACATAATTTTAAAAAATAAAAAATAAAAAATTTAAGATTAGTTTAGTAACCATTTAGTTTTTGGGCTTTGATTTTTTGTTTTTGAAAATTAAATTTATAGAGACTACTTTCACATTTAAATTTTTTTCTTTGTTATCTACTTTTTACCGGTTGTTTAACAAATTAAGCAAAATTTTGAGAACTAAAAAAATAGCTTTTAAAAACTTGTCTTTGTTTTAGAATTTAGTTAAGAATTAACTATTATACTAAAAAAAGATGCAAATTATAATAAAAAATAAAAGAGAATAAGGTTAATTATTTTTATAAAAAAAATTAAATAATTACAAAATAGGACCTAAATGTTTGGGTGGGTGGGTGGAGTTTGTGGACAAAATGAAAAATGAATATTAAAAAGAAAAAGAGAAACCGCCACGGTGGAAGTGATTGTTATAATAAAGAAACCCTCGTCACAGCTGGCAGCAACTGTCGGCCACCGACATCACAGCACTAAGCCACCTCATTTATTTGGCCCGTTGCTTAACCACGTTCAATCTTTTTTTTCTTTTTAGTTAAATTACAAATGTTGGCCGATTTGAGATTGGGTTGGCAAGCCTAACAAATGATTATTACAAAAATTATAACAATCTCAAATTAAGCTTTAATCGGAACGTTTTAACATTTGTATCTATTTAGTATTTAAAAATTATAAATTCAGTCTTTGAAATTTAGAAATTTTTTGATAAAAAATTTAAATTTGTATCTAATAGATTAATTGATTTTAAAATTCTTAATTTTATCGAGCACTTATTAGATAAATAAAAAACTCAGAGATCTATTATTAAAAGTTTATGAAAAAAATTCTTACACTAAATAAATACAAGCTTTACCCTCCTATTTGGATTCAAGAAAGTTGAATAAATGATTTTAAATTAATTACTTTGTTTTTAAGGAGAAAGATTTGAAATGAATGTAAATTTTGTGTTTGGATGGTAACAAAAAACGAAAAGAAAGTTAAGAATTTACTCATATAAGCTTTTAACTATATTGTGTTAATTGAAAATTAGAATATGGCAAGGTCAATTAAATAATTTACTTTTAAATTCTATGAAATCTTGTACGCATCTTGGCTAGAAAAGTTTTTTTTTTAAAGTAAAAATTGGATTTGAAATCACTTCAAATTTTAAATTCATTTTCTTTCCTGAAATAATGAACACCAAAATTCATTTAAAATCAGTTAATTCTAATTATAAACTATAATGACTAAATTTAACTTTCTCCAGACTATAAGAAATAACCTTCGATTCTTCCTCTATAAACTAACCTTTTGAACTTCATTCTTTATTATTATTTTGATAATTTTGAACTTCAATCTTCAGTAATCTAATCATGTAATTGGAGATTAATTCAATGCATTTCTGTATGACCTTCCCTTAGAACTCAAAGACACATATTTTGTATTTCTTAATTTTTTCTTAAAAAAAATAAAATTATTTCATCGTACAAGTTCTTTTTATTTTATTAGTATTATAATTTTTTTTTTTTTGTAAATTTTGAAATCAAAAACTATTTTTTAATCTAATTTCCAAAATGGTTATCAAACAAACCCAAAATCTAACCTCCTTCATTCATTTTCATGGCTAATGAGAGGGCTATATAAGGCTTGTGTTGACAAAACAAGTTTAGCTAAAGAGCAAGCAAGGAAAGAGTTATAACCATGAGGAGGGAACCCATATTATAGTTCAATTTTGTTTAGTGAGCTTCTTTCTCTTGCTTGGAGGAGGAACATCTCCAGCGTCGACAGACGTAATCTTGTCTAGTTCTCCATGAGACGTAGCTTGAGTTGATTCAGAAACTCTCAAACCGTTCGAGATCACGATGACATCCTTCAACTTCTCCAACATTTCAAAAGCATCATGATTCCCATTCTTGTACTGCACAATTTTAGAGCTACATAAGTATCGTTATGTCAATGTTTGGTGAGCGGGTTTGCTCACCCAAGCTATAAATTTGTTGATCCCACATTGAAAAAAAAATGCATTCATAGATTATACCAATATAGACATTCTAACTCTACGTATCGTCATTTCCATGCATGATCCAAACAAATTAAAATTGTGAGCCAAACAAGGATGAAAATATCCATTGATATGTCAATTTATCTATAAATTGAAGGGTCCAACATCGATATTAAATATTCATGGATGTCTCCAACATCTTTTATAAATGCTCGTAAAACATAAAGAAATGTCATATATTTAGTCCAATATAATACTAATAGGAATATTAATAACAATATCTATAACTTAGTTTGGGAGTAAAACAACTTAATTATTAATCTAAATAAAGTTTATATTTCGACGATATTGATATATCTAACGATATATCTGCAAAATTGAAATCTCGATATCGATATCGACATCGATATTTTAATCCTTGGAGCCAAATACTCTCTTGGTTGTTTTCACAAGTGACCCTTGATAATTAGCAATTTTTATAACCATTATACATCAATTGCATGGATAACAAAGTCAACGACTTAACAACTCAGAGACATGACACCATTTAGAAATGGACATAACACAACATGACCATTAAAAATGGCAACATATCATTTTCAGAAAATGATACATGTAAGATGTTGAATCATATCATATTTTTTATAATACTTTGTATACCAACACCTATTTCAACAAGATCATTTTGTTAATCATTATTTAATTTTCTCTCACATCACCTCCAGTTTTAGAATGGAACTTTTCATCATATAGGAACCACATAATATCATTGGACTTTATCAATGGCATCCATACAACCTAAGAAAACTGTAGTTTTTTTTACTGCTAACAGACTTATATTTTTATCATTCCTAAGGTTTAAAATAATGGCAATTTTTAAGGATTGCCACTCTTCAAACTTTAGTAAGAATTGGCCCAAAATACAACATTATTTGTTGCAACATAGAAATCTAGCTTCTTCCTCACTTTTGCACAAGAAGAGAGATCTAGCTTCTTGATCTTTGTTGGTTCATGATACAACTGCAGGACCCTACTAAATTTGGTTGCCGAAGAAACTCACTAAATCCTAGGTCAATGGACATCCTTTATCTGAAATGTTGTATTCTAAGTCACTTTCCACCAGAAGTGGAGGGCTGATGATTTTTCTTTTTTGCTTTCCCCATCAGACATGGGAATTACAAATCTGGAAGTGACTCAATACTGGAAGCTGTACAGTTCTTGAGAAAATATTGCTTCAACATTTTTCTTTCGAGTAACGTCATTCTAAAGAAAATTGGAGTTGGTTTCGGAGGCTAAAATCTCTAGAAAAGTGAAGATTTTCGTTTCAACTCTTCTGCTGAGTGGGTTTAACATGGCTGACAAAATGCAAAGCAGAAATCCTGCCTTGCTTTTTCCCCTCTCAAGGTGTATCTTGTGCCATGGTAATGAGGACTGCCATTTCCCTTCATGTTTGTGGAAGAGAATACTGAGGAAATTCAGTATGTGTTGGGTCTTCAATACCAACGAGCAAGTAAATTTTGAGCCATTTATTGGTCATAACATTGGAGGCCGTTCTTTGGGAAGTTTAGAAAAATTGGAACCATAAAATTTCCCTTTTAGCAAGGAGAGGTTGTTTGTTAGTGTTACTTTATTGGAAAGAGATCAGGATTTTGAGTTCTACTAGCAAGTTCTTTTATTCCCCTCTTTTGTAGGCAGATCATGAAATGAAACCTTTCTAATGCTTATGACTGACCTGGGATGCTCTTTTACGAGTTCTAGGGGTCTTTTGGGAGATTTCTTATGTACATTTGTATTCTATGAACAAAAAGTTTCTTTGTTTCCTTTTCAAAGGAAAAAAAATGTGAACATAAATGTCCAAGTGGATCTCATAATTGTGATTGCTAGCAGCAGAAGTGAAATTCAATAATACTTACTGCTTTGAATCGGTCAAGAGCGTTCTCCAATTTTTGAGTAAGAACTCGATTTTCTTCAGCTAGTTCTTCAATCTGCACATAAGCAAATAGTTGTCAAAATAAAGAGTTGGCCTCAAGAAAGCTTCAAAAAGAGAAAAAGAATCAGAAGATGGAAATGACTAAATATAACCTTCTTCTGGGATGCTATGTACATGCTCTTGTAATTCATTTCAGGTGTAGGTACCGCTTCTGTCGAGAAGGATCTTTTGATAACCTGCCATTCACTAAATAATAAGCAAAATCTTTCAACCTAAGAACACAACAGAAAAAAAATGCTCTGTACCTCAGTCTTTATTGAGTCTAAGTTATAGCCATGTTCTTCAAGTAGTTTTACAATATAGTCAATTTTCCCTTCAAATTTCCTTTCCTTCATCATTAACCCTGGCCAATCATTCTCTTGGTCAGGAGGTGGCAAACTTTTCTCATGGTCAGTAGGCAATTCATCTTCTTCATCACTTTCGCTAAGAGTAATCTCTTCAACGACGCTTTGTATTTTGCGGTTTCGAGGTGAAGAATTTTGGATACGTCCAGATCGACGGATAGAGAACCTATTCACTTTCTTTTTAGAAGTACTTTGGCTGGTCAGTGGTGATGTTACTTTCTTCAAGGATGTATTGGTTCCTTTTGGTCTCTCAGAGGTAGTCATTGTGCTTTCGTGTGCTGCTTCTGTGCTCTGCAAAAACAAATGATCTTTTCAGGCTTTGATTTGAAGTTCTACATCAGCAGATTCAAAACTTATAATTTATTCTACCATTTCTGCAGTTTCGAAGTTTACTCGAAAGAAGGAAAAAAGGTCATGAAAAAAAGAATACTTCAAGTGAGCTAGAAAACATTAAGACTCCATGAACAACACTTCAGTAAAAAAAAATAAAAATACATGAACTCATTGAATTGTTTTAACTCAACATGATTTCAGATCGCAAATTAATGCAGAAATCAAATGCTAATAAATTTTCAATAAACAAAATACAATAATTAAACGCAATCTAGCAATCTAGTTTCACACTGGATATGACATCTTCCTAGGTGATCACAGGTGAAGAACAGAAAATATATGAAAAAGTCCCAATTGAACAGAAGTACGAATCAGGAGTGTCAATCACAAGCACAAACTCAGGGACTGGAAAAGAAAAGTTATAGAAATGATCTCCAATTTTCAGTGATAAAAAAGGAATTCGTAAAAAATAGAAGAACCCAACACAACTGCCTCTAGCATTGCCCACAAACTTGAGTATTGAACAACACAGACGTCAAAACTCAAAAGAATGCCAAATACAACACCACACCTTAAAAGCATAGAGTATAGCCACAACAAGCAGTCTAAGCCTAGACAAATTACATCAACAGGGGCCAAGGATGAAAGTTGAGACACTCTAAATAAAGTCTAAAGCATTGACCCTCCCAAGCACAAACAAATGATAAAGATTTCATAAGCAGGCTATTGATGCAACATGCTTGAACAAAGAAAATCCAGAAATGAAAAGGCCAAGTAGCATACATAGCTAGACTTCAAAAAGAACCGTATAATGAAAATTTTGCATGCTTCTAAGGGAGAAGTTTTTCCTTTTTCCAGAAAAGAGGTTAAAAAGAAATTACTGTAGCAAAGTGAGGAGTATTATGTGAGACTATAATTAGTAAAATGAGAGAAGAAGAAACATAGAAGGCTGCCTCCACTAAATGACCAAGCTGAACGCCCTTTAAAGGTGCTTGCCATGGTCTGGAAACATGCGTTCTCATTTGTAAATGTACAAAATTGTGCCTCGTAAACCCAGCTGATAACTTGTACATCAGTATCAACCTTGCATTAAATATAAGATTTGGCGAATTTGAACTTGATTGGCTAATTTTGGCGCTCAACATCTAATTTATCCACTGATGCTAATATGATCCTTTAAACTCAATGAATAGAAACCAACACAGTTGAAATGAGCTGTAAGTTCAATCACAAGAATCAAGGAATATTCAGCAGAAATGTGATGCTTTCATTTAAAAATGCTCCACGCAAAAACCCCACAAAAATACTGCAGTTTGGAGATACCTCCAATGGTTTCAAGCTACTAAACTTAGGCTCTGTTTGGTAACCATTTTGTTTTTGGTTTTTGAAAAATAAGTCTATTTCCTCCCAATTTCTTACCATGGTGTATCAACCTTGCATCGAAGAGAAGAGTTGAATTCTTAACCAAATTTTAAAAACAAAAACAAGTTTTATAAAATACTTTTTAAAATTTTCAAAACTTGGCCTGGTTTTTTAAAACATTGGTGTTAATAACTTAAATCCCTTATTCAGTCTAAAATAGTCTCAAGTAGGCAAAACCTCCTTATGAATCAGTGAGATAGATAGATAATGAGCATGATGCAAAAGAAATGAAGAACCATGAAGCAAATAAGTGAACTCTACAAAAAAAAAAAAAAAAAAAAAAAAAAAGAATGTTTGGAATGTGACCAAAGTCCTACATTGGTTAGATTGGATAAGAAAGAAGATGGTAAGTATACAAGCATGGGACAGTTAGAACTTAACATTTTACAAGGAAAAGATCATGAGAGTATATAAGATCATTGCTTCCATTTTACAATCCATCTTCAGATTTTCACCACTACAAGAATGATCATCCTAAAAAGTAAAAAAGAACAATAAGATACTTACCTAAAGACTTGAAAGTAGTAAAACAAGTGTTGTATTAACAACTTCAAATGTAAAACAAGTAATTCTCAAACACAAATAGCTTCAGAGTTAGAAACAAAAATGCATGGAAGAAACAAGAGTTGATTCAAGTTACCAATTCTGCATTTGCCCCAGTTTTTGCAGCCTGAGTTTTCTTCCTCATTTTATAGCCGTAAAGAGAAAACTCTTTTGAGAAAAAAAAAAAAAGAGATCAAAGCATAGAAATTTCCCACCAAACTTTACGTTTCAATCGAATGAGAAGAACCCCATTTGAGAGATTGGGGAGAAGGAGAAGGACAGCTAATTTATTATGGAGGATTCACAAAACCCATTTTGATGATCATCCAATTTATTACAGAAGAGAATCAAAAAGAGCGTCATTAAGAATCGCTTTCTGAAAATGGAATCTTCAAATTTCAGAACGTCTGAGCATTTGGAGTTCACAGTTATGGTGCCTCCAATATATATTCCGTTCAAAATTTTTGAGTGGGTTTTTATTGAAGACCTTTGGGTGGGTAAAGACTTTTCTAGTTTGAGAAGAGAAATAACAAAATAAAAGGTTTCGATTTCAAAAATTGATATTAAGAGAATGGCAAGATGATTTTCGTGTTACCATCGACTAAAATGCCTACCTCAAACTACAAAATATGATTAATTTAATCCATCTAAAATTCAAATCATAACAACTAAAAAAATATTTTCATAATTTGAATATTGATATCATTTATTTTATTTTCTTATTTTTATTTTAACCAATATCTAACTTCTATAACCTATTATTCTAAGAAAAACATATTATAACTATTTTAAATTAAAAAAATGCATCAAAGAAAAAGAAGTTAATATAATTTCATCATAGGGAAAATTATTAATATAAAATATTAAAGTTAATTCTTATAATATTTAAGGCTCTTTTTAAATATAATAAAAGCCATTAAAATATTTACAAATATAGCAAAATTTCACTGTTTAGATCACGATAGACTATTATTTGATAGATACAGATAGTATCGTGGTTGTATTTTGCTATTAGTTGTAAATATTTTAAGCAGTTTTGTCATTTAAGATAATTTTTTTAATATTTAATAATTTATTTTATATTAAAAAATAATAGTAAAAATAAAAATAAAACCACCTATACAAAAAATGGTATGGATAATTTTGGACTAAAAACATAAATATGAAAATTAAGAGAAAAGGAAACCACACCCAATCCATGACAAGACAACAAGACAAATTGAATCAAGGGATGTGAGATGGGTCTTTAGGCCAACCCCTTGCGCAACCTCAAGAGCCCAATCAACATACTAGACGTGTCCATCACGACCACAAAATATCTAATTTAGTTATATGATAATTAAATTTTTGAAAGAAATCCGAAGAGACCTAGGTCAAATCACACTATAAATATATAATTATAACTCCCAGATAGGTAACTTAAATCTCAAACTTAAACTTTGTAGCATCCACACTTTTTTACTCTCTAACTTAAGCATCTAAGTATGTGGTAAGCAATTCATGTTCTTTTTTTCTTTAAACAAATTCACAATTGTTGTCAAGTGAAGGTTAGGTGCGTCTTTTTTGTCCAAATTTTAGTGTGAACATAATGCATCATCTAATGAGATCTTAAATGTTGAATTGATCAAAAGTGAGTCTAGCTCAATGATAATTGACATGTTTTACAACCCTTGAGATTCAAATCCCCTTCCATATCTATTCTTTAGTACTACTAAAAATTTAATCCAAATCTTCCTTTCTTAAATTAGTAGTTGGTGGCCGCTCAAAATTACACAAATTATTCTCTTTATCATGTTGGCTCAATTAATTTATCACTTTACCAGATAGACACGGATAGAAATAAAATTTTGCTATATTTGTAATTATCTCCAACAGTTTTTCTATTTTTGAAAACATCCCTTTAAAAAATAGTATATACTAAATAAAATGGCTAAATTAAGTTGTAGACTATTAATCTAGTGTCTATAATATTTTTGAGATTGTTACTTATATTTTCTCATCATTTTCATCTTCTCATAAGAGCTTAAGAGTTAGATTGCCGAAGTGAACATAACTCAATTCACATAAAAATGAAAGCTTAAGGTTAAGTTAAGTTGTAGATTATTAATCTTAGGTTTTTTTTCTTTGTTTTGCATATTTTCTCTTCTCTAAATTACAAATTTATCATTAAATTACATTAAGTTCAAATGAAATTTTTCTTGGCCGAATTTTTGGTATCAAGAACTATAATTATGAGTTTCCTTGAAAATTAAGGAAATTGTACTAAACCATTCGAAATATCCTTTGATGGAATGTTAGTATTACTTATAAGCAATGAATTCATTTTTACATTCCATCGAAGGAATAAAAAATAAAGTTAATATGAGCATAGTGCAACTAACATATATTGTGTTAATAACCCAAAGTTTGAGGTTCAATTCTCCTACTCACAATGTTGTAAAACAAAATAAATAAATAAATAATGTATTATCCAATAACCAAGTAGGAAAACACTATGATGAGAGAGTGTTGATTTGCACTTGAATGTGGCAGTTTGACTCTCATTCATAAAAATATTTTCAAATTATAAAATCTGTATATAACAATTTAATCTATATACTTTCAAATATGTAACAATTCCATTCCCAACCGTAAAAATATAATCAAAATTAAATGTTGTTTTATATGTAACAATTCCATTCCCAACCGTAAAAATATAATCAAAATTAAATGTTGTTTTTTTTATTAATATTCAAAGATTTGGACTCTGTAGCTAACATATTACGTTCCGAATTAATTTATTGCACATAAATTATATTATTACATACTTAAACTAGAGACTAACCCTTTACCAATTTTTAATTAACATTTAACTCTCAATCCTACGTACTCATTTCCTTGAAATAGGAAATTATTTAAATTCACATACTCCAAATTTTCAAATAATAAAAAATATAGTAACATTTAATTAAATTTGTATCCAAAATTTAATAGTAATTGACATGACTTTTTATTCTATATAAAATTTAATAATAATTGACATGAACTTTAGAATCATTCTATATAAAATTTAATAATAATTGACATGAACTTTCATTCTAAAGGTGGGAGGTTCGATCCCCCAATCGCACAACTGTTGTATAGATAAGAAAAAAAAAACTAAAAAAATAGATCTTAGAAATAAAAAAAATAAAAATACAAAGAATAAGGTACATGTACCTAGACAGCTATAAATTAATAAAACAACACAGAACCTACCTCTATACAAAGAAGAAAACATAGAGAAATGATAATTACAGAGAAACTTTGCTCATTAAAACCTTTTTTAAAAAATGAATTTAGATTTAGACCAAAACTTTCCACCTTATTCCAACAAGAGAAGAATGAAAAAAAAATCACTATTTTGGTGTAATCTGGTAAAGTCTGTTGTACCAAATGGAGTGTAATATCATATGAAACATATCATACTTTTGAGGCCTTGCATGCCATAGAAAATGAGGCTGCAACTTCTTCACCCTCATCTGCATCTCCCTATACCTCTTCTCTGGTATTGAAACCAGGATTTTCTTCAGATTTGGAATGTCTTTCTCCGCCACGAAAACTGCAAATGATTCCCAGTTAAGAACCTCAAACAGCGGAGGCACGAAGTTATCCGAAATGATCACGGGAACACATTCATACAAGATGGATTCAACGACTCGGGGGCTGTTGACTTCGTAACCTTTAGCACAGATGCAGTATTTGCTGTTCTTCATGTGCCACAGGTAGTTCTTTCCACCTTTGACCTTTGGCATTGGGCCGAAGATTTTTATGTCGGGGTCTTTTTGTTCCCAATAGTCCAGGAGAATTGACCGTAAGTAGCCGTGCATCCTTCCTGCAAAGAAGGCGAGGATCGGCCTCTTCGATGGAGGATTGCCACCGACATCTCTTAGAGGATTCCGAGCAATGCGCACAAATGTTTCGGGAAGGGATACATCCTTGCCAAAAACAAAACCTTCTTTGACATCTGAGTTGCACAGAGCTCTTATGCACTTTGCCATATATTTTCTGGTTTCTGCAGGCGCCTGAGGTCATCGCTTATATACATTAGCAAATCGAGATAATGGCATTCTAATTCACGGTTAATTAGACAGTTCACATGGTGTTTGAGAGGCTCAGAACATGCTTTACAAATCAATTCATAGCAGTTCTCTCTTGTCCCAGCATACACAAGTTGTAAAAGATTCTAAAATGAAAAGTATAGAATATCATTTGAGTTTTGAAAACGAATATTGAATGTTGATAACATAAATGACCAGAATGAAGAGAGACGTACCCAATCGTGACACGCAACAAGAAAATGGTCGGCTCCTCCAGTCCTGTTCCAGTAAGGATATTTTGCACCAATGAAGTCCAAGTAGTTCTTGAGGTGTTGTATGAGGTTCTTATGGCTGTGTGAGTCGCGCACGTATAAAACCTCTTCCAATTGTCGAGAACTGAACGGCAAGTAAAATAGGTGAGCTTTTCTTGGGTTCTTAGTAACGAATCTTTTGTTCGATTCTAGTATCTTCATGAACCACCCCTCGGAAGCATAGATACTCTGGAGCGGACCCTGGTGAAAGATTGGTCTCTCTCCTTCTCTATAAATGTACACTTTGAGAGTACTCTCCATTAGTTCATAGCTCCTGCAAAATAGGATGCCACATAAAATCAACATAAACAACATCTAGCTATTTGCAAAATTGAGTCCATGCTGGAATTTTAATCCCACCTTTTGAAAATGGAAACATTTCGAAACAGAGGAGCATAAAGATTCGGGTCATTATCTATCATGGGTGCGTTTTCAATCTGTAATTTTGCTTGTAGCAGTTCTTGATCAGCAGCTGAAGACCACCTTGGTACCTGCAAATAATTTGAGAGGTACACCAGAAAATTGTTTAAACCGACTTCGAATCCGAGATAGACATTTCATAAAGACAAAATGTTTCAGCACTTACAAGCGGGCTGTTGGATGTGCGACTTTCAAACAACAAATTATCCATCTCAGCTATTGTATATACTCCTGAAAAAGGGACTTTCGACACTTTCTTCTCCTCAGAGACTGACTTGTTTTTCGATGTATTGCCATCACTGTGCAATTGCTCAGTTTTCTCTTTCTTATCAAGTCTATCAGAAGTGTTAGGAGCATTTGATCCAACAAACACGTTCTGGCTTGATGTATTTGTAGCAATACTACTTGTATTCCCCTCTATCAATGAAGATGAACTTGTTGGTGGAACTGCAGGTGAGGCTGCAAAGTTATCGCCCGAGTGATTGTTATACCCTAATGTCGAAACATAGGTTTCTGTCCCATTTATTCTGATGGAATCATTTCGTAAAGAGTTGTCTTTCCCATCGAAGCTTTGATCCCCATCAATAGATTCATCACCAACCGTTGAATTATCAACAGGCTCCATCAAACCTCCTAATGAGGATGTCCTATTAGCATCATCATCCATGTCTAATTCTAACGACTCTTTCAAGGTATGATCTTCTTCTGGTACGAATTCATCATCTCTCTGTTCATGTGGGGAATCGGCAACAATCTGAGTCTTTGTTGTTGGATCACCAACAGGAGAAGGGGAGCTGCCTTCTTCGATGACCGAAACCTTACCAGCAGAAAGTAAAGAAGACAGAGAAAACCCATCTGGAAGTTCAAAGCATTGAAAAGCCAAAATCATAGCAAACGTCAACCCCATCAGCCACAGCACTCTTTTTGTACCGATACGAGATATTGAAAAGAGTTCTTGACCCATTTTGAAAAACCGAGTGATTGATCCTTTGATGACTTCCAATGACCATAATCAAAATCTTGCAGATATTTTAAAATCCCAGGCCAGGATGGAAAACACCCTGTCATAAATATTAAAAAGGAAAACTATAATATGATTCATTCCTCTGTTACCATACCAAGAATAAAGACAGCAACACAAGCAAGTAATGGAAGAGGGAAAAAAAAATTGAAATTATAACACCATCATGCACTAAAAGAAAAAATAATGGTTCATCAAGGCTTTAAGCAGATTGAATCCATTACCATTAAAGTAAAACAGAGGTTATAGATCTACCAGATTTATAAGATCTGTCTCACCAGCATCAGAAGAATTTCTAACTTAGATGAAACCAACTAAAAGAAACAGAAAGTATAACTTGGTTGATTCCTCTGTTATTATAATGAAAATTAAACACTCTGCCATATATATATATATAAAAGAAAAACTATAACATGATTCATTCCTTTGTTAATATACCAAGAACAAAAACAGCAAAACATGCATTTATGGGGGAAAAAAATCAAATAGAGACATAAGTTATGGAATTCCAACTCCATGATGCTATAAAAGCATTATTAATGTTTCATTTAAGCACAATAAAAGCTGATAATGGTAGAGCTACAAGATTTATTAGATCCATCTTGTTAGTATCAGATGAATTTCTACTTAGTGAATAAGACACTCGTTACTATCATAAAGGTTGGTTCAATCTCCCACCCGAGATGGTTGAACTCAATAAAACAAAATAAAATAAATATGAATGAACTACAAGAAATGGCAAGTATAACTTCCATCAAAGCATTTCAAAATGCTGTTGAGCTGCATTTGATTACTAGCATGTCTGAATTTGGAAAAAGCATGAAGTTAATGAAAATCAACTCATATGAAGATACTCTTTCATCTACAAGCAAGGAAGTAGAAATCCAAGATTTCAAACCTATAACAACAACAAAATCAAGTTGAAAAAAAGAAAAGAATCAAGATAACAGTTAGAACTGAATTGAATATCAGAACGAAGGCAATTTGAACCCATGATCTGGTCCATGCAAGAAAGCAAAACATAATAAAAAAATAATAATAATAATTAAAAAAAAAAACCCACAAGAACCACATCCATTATCACAAAACATAGTCAAATAATCCATTCATCTAATTCCTAAAACCCAGAGACGATCTCGAATAACCCATCAGAAATCACTCCATTCCTGTACAAACCAACCAAAAATTCCAAAGGAAATTGAGTAAAAGAGATTCAAACCTTCAAAAAATTGAACTCGGAAATGGGTTTCGAGCGGTGACTTTAAGAATCGCGATTCAGACCCATTTGAAATTATTTTCTGGGATTTCACGTGGTTTCTCAGGATCGAAACAAATAACGAAAATCAATTCGATTACCGAGGAGCTACGTGGCTTCTACGGGATTCAGAAGATGGTTGGAGAATGTGAAGAAATTGAATGTGTTATTTGCTACTTTGCTTGCTGCTTCTGCTACTGATTTTGCTGCTTTTTGTGTTTGTGTTCAAAAATTATATTTAATGGTTTGGAAGAGGGACGGCCGGAGAAGAGAGGCCGTTGATTTGATGTTGGGTGAAATGGCGTAGACGAATGTTGATGAGCGACCGCCGCCGCCGATTTGGTCAAAAGAGACGGCGGTATCGGTCGCCGTCATTTGGGCCTAAACAAACGGTTTCATTTGTCTCGCTTACTTACAAGCAGCCGAGGAAATCGCTTTCTAAATCTTTGTTTTTTTGTTTTTTTGTTTTTTTTCTTTTATTACTTTGTAAACTTTTACATTTTTCGTGCGTTCTCAGAAATATATATGGTTTAAATTATAAATTTGAAGGTTAAATTTAATCTTATAATTTATAATTCTATCTAACCATAAGAATCCAAATTCTAATTATAAATTATATAAATACAATTTTAATTTTCTTCGAATTATAGGAACTAAATTTATAGTTTAATCGACTGAATACTTGATGATATTTTATTTTTTATTTTCATATCACAATACTCATACTACTAATTTTTTTCTTCAAACAATTGAGTTGTAAGAAATGAGTGAGTGAAGATTAATACTTAAAAAAAAAAAAAAACCAATAACTCAACAAAATATCTCATGTAGGGTGAAAACGATTCAATTTGGTGGTAAAACCAAACCGAAAGGAAAATTTTAAAATTTTTATATGTGAAATTGAACCAAACCGATTTATTAGTTCAAATTGAATCCATTCAAACCACATATATGTAGTTTGGTTCAGGCTTAAATTCCGATTTGCTATTTTTTTGAAAAAATAATTTGTATATATATATTTCATTAAAAACAATTTGGTTTGGTTCAGCTCGGTTATAAAATTGGTTTTGCTCTTTAAATTGAAATGGTTCGGTTTTGAATTTAGTTTTGCTCTTTTTTAAATTATATATATATATGTATATATATATATATATATATATATATATATATATATATATATATATATATATTAGTTAAAAATGGTTAAGTTGGGTTTCAAATTCGATTTTCAAAATTGAAACCAAACTAAACCAATTAATTTGGTTTCAAGAGTTCTTCAAACCGGATCGAACTGTATTTTTCGATTTCATTGAGTTTTTAGTTTGGTTTTTTCAATTTGAATGGCCACCCCTAATCTCATGACTCATGCTTCACTAACTTGCATCAATTTAAATATAGTTTAGTGAATAATTATTTAAAAGTTGATGATTTGATATTTCATCCCGAATGATTAGAAATAAAAATAAATAAATAAATAAAACTTAATTTAGGCATATACATTCTATCTCTTAGTTGAAAATTCATCTCTCTCCCACCATAATTTTTTTACCATATCTATCTTTTACTATTTACTCATATAGATGTACGTGCACAATGAGAAAGAGTGGTTTAATTAACATGCCATTATCATCCATATTATAAAATTTTAAATATTTTTAATCAATTATATAAATATTAGCTAATTTGACTAAAAAAATTAGAGATTTAAATTTTTGTCTCATTTATTATTGAACTAAATAGTGTTGCTCTAAACTCATAGAAAGGTAATGATAATAGATTAAAAAAAAATGATGCGTCAAAATTCAAAGGCTAAAATGGCTTGTTGAAAGTTTGACCAATACATATTAAAACTAGTTTTAAAATAGTTAAATCATTTTTATTTATTGAAATGAACATTTTTAATTTTTAAAGATTTAAAATCAAAGTAGTAATCTCGTATGATTTACTATTTTTTATAGAAAAATTGGAGTGTAAAGTGAAAATCTGACGTGCGAGACTGAAAAAATAGTAAAAACTAGAAACATATAGAACGGACGAGCATTATATTGAAGGGAAAGACTTCCATGCTGAAATTAGAATGTTTTCTTCATAATTTTGTTAGGCAGTGTGCTAATTTACATGGGAGGAGGCATAGGAGTTTAATATGATTCAAATTGTTATAAGGTTGGTGGCTTCCAACAAAGATATATTTTTTAAATTCTCACAACCACAAGGTACGTATTTGTATTTGTGTTAAATTAATGGCATTTTTGGACTTTATTAGCCCAAAATGTTATTTGTGAGAAGTTTAATTTTGGATTTGGTCATTTTCAAAACCATCAACAATGGTCTATTCATTTTGTGGTCATATTAATGAATTAATTAGATATCTTTCGTAATTACATTATAATTTATGTCCAATAATCCCCTAGTTAATGAGATTGAATATTGGTTCTTTAAACCTTAGAATTCAGTCATTTATTAAATTTAATATGAATATTAAAACATATGTTTTGCTACTTTTACCCACTATTAAATTTTGTCATTTTACCTGGTTAACTAGATTACATGTTTATTATTATTTTTTAAAAAAGATTGCATTTATACTTTGCCCAAAAGGTAGAACATAAGCCCAATAAGAAGTTTAGAATTTAATGGGCTTTAGGCCCAACATTGGGCTTTCGGATGGTGGTCTATCATCTTCATCCAACCTCATTTTTAAGTCTAGTTTTTAGATTGAAAGATTACTTGTGAAATTTCAAGTTCACTTGATGAAAATATTGGTTTCTCCTAAAAGAAAAAACAAAATTAAGCTCTTAATAGTTACTTTCATAGTTTCCAAAATTTACTTAAATTTTGAAAATATTTGTGATAAAAAAAAAAAAAAAAAAACAAAGAAACCATTTGTAAAAGAATATTTGTTAGTGGTATATTTTCAAAATCTAAAATAAAAATCAAATGATTATAAAAACAGATTTAAAGTTTTTAGAAAGTTATTCAAATGAAGATTCTAGTTTCACCTTTCATTTTGTCATTCTAACAAACACTCATATTTGTGAATAACATTAGGAATCCAAACTCTAATTCAAATATCATATCAGAGTATATACTTCATTTTCAATCTATTATAAATGTAATATTTAAGGTAGATATTTATATCCTACATAAGTTACAAAATTCTATAACCTCTCGTTTAATTCCATGTTGTAACATATACATTCTCATGTCCTATAAATAGTAATAATGTATGGTGTCTTTCTAAGATACACCACAATTGAGTTCGTTTGTTCTCTCTAATTTCTTATCTTTACTTTGCTCTCTAATTTGCTTCTTTAAAATCGACAATAGTATAATCATACAATTTGATTGTTTTAGGCCATTATGTAATATGCAATTAACTCTACTCAATGGTAATTGATATACACTCTCTACTTTAAAGTTGAAGGTTCAATCTCTCATCTCCACAAATATTGTACTAAAAAAAAAGGAAAAAACCTAAGGGTAGCCATCATTAATTTATAATATCATAAACTTGTCGCAAAGTATTATGCTTTGATTAGAATGAAAGACTAACATGTATTAGTAATTAGCATCTTAAATAATGTTAGGGACAACAAATCTCTACATATATCTAATATCCACATTAGTATTATATTATATGTTTTTTATTTCACCTAAAAGGTCTCGTATTAATGATTCACACACGATTTTTTAAATGGAGGCCAACTAATTGAAGATTTTTTTTTTCAAAGAATATTTAGTCGAGAGGGAACACAGACAAGTGGATGAACTCTTGAGAGGCTGCAACAGCATCTTCTCAGGAAGACAACATCTTAACAAAACCCTAAATTTACTCATTTTAATTGTTTTGGATTTTTTAGCATTGTGATGTGTATTCATCTAATGGTATAAAAAATGAAGTTTCAAAATTAGAAAATGGCCTTTAATTATTTGGAAAATGCAATATGTGAGAGACACCTGGCCTTTTGTTGGACAAGACAATATATAGGTAGAGAAGGATTTGAAATTGTCTTAACAATGTTGGGGAATTGGGAGGTTAGTGATTGTAGCTAGACTTGTTCTCTCTTTTTGAACAACATATGTTTAGGTGTGAGCCATTTCACTGTTTAGCTATTTTTGGCATCAACTTGCAATAATGACAAAAAATAGAAAAACAATAAAAAATTAAAAATAATGGTTGTTGGTCTCCTAATGTCATCCTTCATGTATGTGTATGCGAGAGAACTAGAAAATTTAATCATAGTTCAATACTAGTTAAGACGCAACATATATGTTAAAGCAAGAGGCAACATTAATTATTTTAGAAACTTTTTGAAATATCGATATAAATAGCTTAACCATAAATATTAAACAGATCTCTAGATTTATTTAGAAGATTATAAATAAGTATCTCAAAAGAAATACGCTAGAAACATCCTAACATTTCTTTAGAATCCAAGGAGAAATTCTTTAGATAAGGATAAAGTCATAGAAATATCCAGATTACTTTAGAATCCAAGAACGGCCTAGAAAGATTCTTGCCCAAGGATCTCACACTTATAAATAGTAGTTGTGTTCTTATTTGTAAGTTAAGAAAAGCAAAACAAAGAAAGAAAGAAAAACTAGAGAGTTAGAAAAACGAAAAGTGAGGAAAAGTGAGGGCCGGGGGCGAGAACAGTGAGAGTGATAAAAGATTTTTTTTTAACTGTTATCTCTTTACTCTGTGTCTATTTTTTTAACAACATATTATTCATTAAGAAAGTGAAAGTTCAAAATCTCTTTTTTACATGTTGTTGTTGAAAGAGATGAGAAAAAGAAAAAGAAAAAAAAAATGTGGTTTCATTTAATGGTCTAATTTAATATGAGTAAACATGTGGTGGTTTTAAGGAATAAAAAGATTCAGCTTCATGATTCATGTTTACAAAATGTGGGCATGACCCTATTTGCATTATGGAAGCCATTCCATGAGCCCCTCCCAATGCCTTTTTTAACTTCAATATTTTAAATCAAATAAAGTTTTTTCTATTAATGACTAATTCATAAACAAGAAGTCAAATCCTTTTCTCATTAAAAATCGGTTTTTACTTTTGGAGCATTGATGAGAACTCTAAATTTTTTTTTTCCAAATATATAAAGTTTTTAGAGTTAGGTCCATCATTAATTAATAATTCTTTATTTATTTAATAATGCACAGGTGAAAATTTAAATCTTGAAATTCAAAGAAAAGAAAACTATGTCTTAATCGTTGAACTATATACCCATCTCGATACATATAGAATCTTAATAGAAGAATAATACTTGAGTGTAATCTAAGATGCATCTGTCTAATTTGTATATCATCATTCTAACCACCTAGAAAAACAATTTTAAAAGAGAATTAGAAATAGTTTCTTAGTTAACAAACTATAATTAGACAATTGAACAAAAGTTTTAACTTATTCACTTTATTTATTATAAGAGATAAAAGTTGAATTCTACATCCACCCACTTGCTCGTGTCCTAATTGCCACCATACAACAAACATGTTGGCTATATCTTCTTCGTCATTCCTTTTTGTTCTCTTAATTTTATCTTTTCTGCTTTGAAAGTGTTCTAAAAATATATTTTAAGATTTTTCAATTGAAATGATAAATAAAAATCGACACAACAACTAATTTATAAAAATTATTGGGCAGATGACATAATTCACAAAAATTTAATGTAAATTAATGTGGCTGAGCAAAAGATTGACTTTGTGAATGATGTTGTAAATAATGTCAACAACAACTTTGATTTAAAATAAAGGATAACAACGATCTTAATCTTTTATAATTGTTGAAATCACATTCTACATGATGTTAAGTATGTTTTTCAATTTTCATACCATCAATCATATATAAAACTCTCCAAGAATATAATTTTAGCATAGAAATAAAAATAAAATTTTTCAAAGTTTGGAGTTATGTGGGAAATGTTATGACAAAAACAAAAATCAACAAATAAAGAAAGTGTAAACAGTAATGATCAACGTAGAGATTGACATAGTTCACTAACAATGTGTTATTTACGTCCAAGTACGGACAAAGGAAAAGGGCAATTTTATTATTAGAGAAAAATACAATGGTACAAATGCAAAAGCGCCGATAAGAGTTTATATAGTCAACAAGACTTTTGTGTTTGGTCATTCGAAGTACCAAATAAGAGATTCAAGACATTGCAACAAAAACTTACCAAAAAGTTTTTCATGCGTATTTCGTATGATTTAAACCAAAATTTGATCAACTCTGTTTTTAATTTCTTTCAAAAACCCAAATTTGACATTTTCACCTATAAATTCCTGCCCTCAGCCACTTCTTTCTTCATCTTGAACTCCCTTCTCTCTCCTCCACAAGCTAAGTATCTTCAATTCCAACCAAAACCCATCTCATTTTTTAGTGTTTTGAGCTCATACAAACTTCAAAGTTTCGATCTTTTTGGCCCATTTATTCATAGCCAAATCTCACTCTTTTCCTCTACTCTGTTTTTTTCTTCTTTGTTTTCGAATTTGTATACACCAAAATAATGTCGTCCAGTATCTATCAAGGGTTGTCATCATGTCTTATGGAACCACGTGTTTTAAGGCTCAAATTGTCTCCCTCCAAATCCATTTCTTCCCCGCCGCCGGCCCAAGACGAAGATTCCGATCTCTCTGCAACTCATTCTCACCCACAAATTGAAACCCATCTGAAAATGGAGGAGAATGACACCGCCGGCGCCGTCGATTCTCCGGCCGAAAACAGAGTCACCGTGAATGGCGGCGGGAATGGTGTTGGTGGGTGGAGCTTTCTCCAAGCTCTGTCGCGTGTGGATGGCCATCCTCCGGCGAAGCAATATTCTCCGACGATGGCACTCAGCGGGAAGAGCCTCGAAATGTGTACTGAGAGCTTAGGCAGTGAGACCGGCAGCGATGGTAGCGAGATTAGCGGCGACGAAAAAATGTCTCTGTTTTCGTCCGACGAAACAGAGATTTGTCCGTCATCTACCACCGCCGAAAAGCCAGTTAAGTTTTCGAGGCTTCGAGCAAAGAAACTTGGCAAACCCAGGTAAAATTGTACTCAATAGATTACCATATATTTAATAATCTTTTATATACATATATTCTTACTCCTATTGATAAATTAGCTCGAGGAAATGACATTAATTTTAAAGGTTTAATCTAATATATAACATCATTTATTCATATTTTTAATCTACAGTTATCCTCCACCATTGACGTCGATGAGCGGGTCGATGGGTGTGAAGGTGAAGCCTTATCGGGAAGGCGGGCGGTTAGTGTTGAAAGCGGTGTCAATTCCATCGACAAAGCCGTGTTTTGAGGTGGAGCGTGGTGGGGGAAGGCTAAGGTTGAGGTTGTTGAATAGTTTAGAAGATGGAGATGAGGAAGAAGTAGAAGAGAAAGGAGAGAGGGAGGAGGAGAGTTCCGAGAGCGGCGGGCGGCGGCGGAAAGGGAAGAGGTGCAAGGAAGGTGGCGGAGGACGGAAAGAGTTGGTGAATTGGGAGCCATTTTTGGTCTCCACTTGAACAACTTCTATTGTTTTCTTTTATCTTCTCCCTCTAATTTCTAACTATGATGCCTATCATCATATATTCTGTACGTTTGATTTTGCAATATATGCTAATTGCTAATGGCAGTTATTATGGTTGCTCTCTCCCCACCTTAAAAAAAAAAAAAAAAAAAAAAAAACTTTGCATAGTGAATTTACCATTTGGAGCACCTATTATCCTAAAAGAAATGAAATCTTTACTCGTTGATGCAATTTAGTTGATCAACAAACTTCATTTGCAATATCTAATAAATTTGAGAGTATAATTGCAACATATCGTTTATAATTTATAAAAGATATAATTATATTGGGTCCCATAAATTTAATTAAGATGAGCCTTTGCAACTTTTCATTTAAAATTTATGATTAAATAATATTTTTAACTAAATTATAGTACAATTCCATAGAAAAAAGTTTCAATTAATTTGTAGTATAACTCCACGTGCACTTTCATTATCATAAATATAAATAAATTAAATAATTAGTTGATAACAACCCAAGTTCTTCTATTCCACTTTTTTCCCCTTTTGATATAAAGAAAATGTAGCATCTCTCTATTTCAAATATACGTTAAAACAAATAGATTAAACCAACAAGAATAAATTGTGAGAAAATATGTCAAAGAATATAATAATCATGAACGAATAATACATATGATATTCATAAACACGAGAGTGTACATGTAGTGAATCTGCAAACAATAAGGGATCAAGATACGACAACAAATCAAACGTACACAAATACCAATGTCATTTAAAAAAAAACAATTTCACTCAACTTGTTGGGTTGGTTGATATGGAAAGACAAAATATAGTACACAACAAATACTATATATATTCTTAATTAAGTAGAAATTACAACGTGAAACAGAGAACCGCATATCCAAAATAACATGTCCACATGACGTGTCTTGAATTTTTCTTTTTTTTTTTTTTTTTTTTTTTTTTAAAAAAGATCCATAATGTTAGCTCCTTTATTGAAAAGTTGAAAGGTAAAAGGGGTTAGTGGTCCAATTGGGTTGAGTTGGGGAAAGCACATAAAGGAGTATTGTAAGTGCCAAGTTGTGAGGAAAAGAAGGACTATATGAGAGGACAAATTAAAGAGTGAGTACATTGGCCTGCTAAGTTTCATATGGGTGTAGGACCATCCATATATATATATATTTGAAGAGAGACCAAATTGGAGTGAGTGAGACTGAGTGATCTCTGATCTCTCATCATCATCCATGTGCTTCTCTCATCTCTATTAGCTAAACTAGGGTTTCTAACAACACATGATATATCTCACATATATAGCCCAAGGGCCCCCGACTACTCTTCTTTATATACCATCAAAATCAATTTGAACCCTATTATTATTTTCATATATGAGACTGATTATTTCAATCGACGGATCAAATTGAGAAAACTTTTCTCTCGACGGCCCTGAAACTAAAGAGAGCTTTGTTTTAATGATTGAGAGATCTCCATATAATTAAAATACATATGCTAATTTAAACCTAATATTAACTTTTAAAAAGAAAAAAAAATGTGGAAAAGAAGTGGGAGAGTATTTTGGACACATGCATGATCAACTTGATTATACTAGGGAAGGCAAAGAGATGAAACAGAGATTTTATTATGACACATAAGAATAATGGAAGCATTTCCTTCTGAATATACTTCAGTGTGAACAATATGACTCAAGAAGATAGGGAAGTACAGTAACTCTGCATCAAAGTAGCTATCCCAACTCATTCAATTTCAAAGGTTGCTTTTGTACTAAAATGGGCCATATTTAATTGAATCATAAACTCAACAACTACAAAACAATATTCTTAGACCATCTTCAATATCTCATCTCAATAAACATGAATAAATTTGATTTTCTCTTAATGTAAAAGGATCCATTAAACAAACCTAAATTTGTTCTTAATCCATCAAATTGAGTTACTTTAAACTAATTAAATGAACCCTTTGTAAAGAAAGAGTTAATCATCCCCAACTCAAACTAGAGAGGTTTTGGTAATTAAGAAGGGTTCCATAATATATAATATATCAAATTAGACACAATAGGAAGAATTAGGGTTTTTGTTTAACGTGTGGTTGGTTAAGGTTGAGTTGTACATTATTTTTTTATTTTTTTATTTTTTGAGAGAGGGGGGAGGGTTTTATTGTCCAATCATGGAGTTTTAGGGCAACCCATATGCATATAGGATGAAGGGGTACAATAACTTTTTTGGGGAGTGGTTGCTTGGATAGGGAATGAAGGTGTCAACTAAAGCATAAATATTGCATCATTGTGTCCCTAAAATCATGTGCTAGCTTCAAGAAATTACCTCTTCCCCTACCATATGTTTATGTCTATATGTATATTTTGTTGTGCTAAAATTATATATGGAGGAGGAGAGAGAGAGGGCCCATTTTCTCACACCAAGTCATGTCCCCATTAACCAAAAATCTTCAAATGTCATTTTCAGGTTTGTATGTATAAAATTGCACAAAGTTGTTGTTTGGAAATGAACTGTAGAGAAGTGAAATTATGTGTGTATTTGAAGCTTGAATAATGGGAGGAGAAAATGCACCAGTGTAATTGGATCTTTCTTATGAAATTGAAAACATACACGGCGGTCCTATTTGATAATCATTTTGTTTTTTTGTTTTTTCATTTTTGAAAGTTTAAACTTATAAACTTAAATATCATCTCTTCTACAAACTATGTTACCTGGTTTATTTTCTACTAATATTTTCAAAAATCAAGCTAAATGTTGAAAACTAAAAAGAGTAACTGCTAAAATATATTTTTATTTTTAGATTTTGATTAAGAATTCAAATGATTCTTTAAGAAAAGTGAAAACTGTAGGAAGTAAATTGGGAGAAAAATGTGGATTAGTTTCAAAAACAACAAACTAAAAACAAAATCGTTAACAAATAGGAGTCTTTGTTTTATTTTCTATTTTTAAAAATTATGCTTATAAACATAATAAAATTTGAGAAACTTACCAAAAATTGTGAGAAAATAAGTGTATATATCTTTAAAATAGAAAATTAAAAAAGATAAAATAAAAATAAAAATAAAAATAAAAAAAGCAAAATAGTTATCAATCATAGTCTATCATTTTCTTTTTGAAATTATAGTTACGTACAATGTGACTATGAAAAGGCCCCTATATTATTTAAGCATAGGGGTTCAGAAATGTGAATCATTGACCTCTTTGTCATTAATATATATTATATGTTAATTGAACTATACTTGTTTTGATAGATATGATCTCTCTCATTTTGAAATAGGAAAATGTAGAGCAGAGACAAATTAATTAGAGGTCGTGTACTTAATAAAAGAATAAAGAAAAAATAATCAAATTTTTTATTTTCTATTTAATTTTTTTTATTTCAGTTAGATGATTTTTTTAAAAATAAATTTTCAATTAAATTGTTGATTCCTTAGTTAAAATTCTCATTTTAATGGTTAATTCCTTTTTCTAAAAAATCACTATTTAAAGAGAATATTTTTCCATTCTCTTAAATTGAGAAAAAAAAGGGTAATATTTATTTCACATCAAATTAACTAATTATTCATATGTAGTACTTCAACATTGTTCAATTACTATATCAAATTATCCCTATGATATATCTCATCAATCATTAAACTATAAAATTTAAAGGTGAGATTGACAATCCATAATCACAAATAATTTAAACAAAATCATGTCTTAATATATATAGTTGTATAAGTATAAATTTATATATTTGTATTTCATAGAATAAACGAGACTAATTATTATATCTCACGTTATCATATTGTATCAACTACCATCATCCAACTCTTAAATACTGGGTGTCACATCAGCTAATATTTAAATGTTATTAATCTACATCATTTCTCATCTGACATTCAATTTGAGTGATTCAAAATATGCTAAATCATCTATATGACGTCAACATTATAAACCATTTGAAATATATTGAAATCACTCTTTTAATAAACGCATTTATCTATTAACTTAGGGTAAGTCAAATTTTTCATATATAATAATAATTATTATTATTATATTGCGCAAATATATACTTTCTCTTACTTATAATATCTTTGTGCAAACATATTTGCATGCACTTATTAAACATCTCTCTAACATTATGATATGAAAATCACTCAATATATGAAGTATGAAGTTGAAAAACAAAATAATAGATTTACCCTTTAATTAAAAAAATATAATTTATTTTTGAAAATCATGTTCTTCCATTTGTGGATCAATTTAGGGTTAAGGAAGGCAACTTATATTCAAACCACTCTTTTTGGAAAGTTTTGATTCTTCATGGACTTGGCTAAAGGTTTTGGCTTTACAAGATGACCTTTAAGTTTGTGTGGCAATAGTTTGGGACACCTCTTAATAGTTTTTGACCATTGGCAACAATTGGACAAATTTTTAATTGGGAGTATCATTTTCATATATTCTTTAGGATTGCACCATCTCATTATTGGTTTATGATTCAGTGAGAGATATCTTTTTTTTTTTGTGTATTATCCAAAATTTCACTCTTTTACATATATTGAATTAAAATGTTATTTTGGTTTATATACTTTGAGTTTAGTTTCATTTTAGTTCTTGTACATTCAATAATTCAATTTTAGTCTTTTGTACTTTCAATAAATTTTAAAATGTTAGGCTCCGTTTGGTAACATTTTTTTTTTAAATTAAGTCAATTTCCTCCTCATTTCTTACCATGATTTGCATATTTCTTAAGTACAACTAATTGTTGAATTATTCATCAAATTTCAAAAACAAAAACAAATTTTTAAAAGCTAATTTTTTTTAGTTTTCAAATTTTGACTTAGTTATAATTTAAACCATTGGTAAAAAGTAGGTAATAAAATAATAGATTTGGAAGTGGGAGTAGTGTTTATAGGTTTAATTTTTAAAATAAAAAACCAAAAACCAAATAGGTTACCCAACGGTGGCAATCGAAACCTTAGTTTATAGAGCTAATTTATTTTTTATTTTTTTAGAATAAAAATGTATATTTATTAGCATTATCTTTATAAATTATAAAAATATATTCCTATAGTATCTTTTGTTATATAAAAATTATTGTTAAATTTAACCAATTTTGATTAAAAAATAACTTAAAAGGATTAAAATTAAAATTATTGAAAATATATAGACTAAATATAAGATTTATTGAAATTACAAGGTTTTAGTCCTTTCCTAAGCTTTAAAAGTTTCTAACTATTTCCCTCTTAAATTTTCAACTCCACAATTCTTCATTGGATAAAAACATTAATAACCAAATGATAACATTAGATATGAGTATTAGACAAACAAGAGGACTAATTTAACACAATACAAATCAAAATCGAGAGAATAAGAATTAAAAAAAAAAAAAAAAAAGGTGTTATTTTTCTTAAAATTAAAAGTTTGATCTCTAAGTTTTTTAAAAGAGAGGGGACAGAAAAGCCAAGTTTTATTGAGTTGTAGACACACCTTATTTCCACATCAAACCATAATATATAAATATAGAGTAAAGGTATGAATTTGATCGTAAATCTTTGCGATTTTGAATGCCCAAGTTGTCGTTGTCTCCTTCTGTCCCTTGGATATATATGCCATATTTACAAATTAGATTATAGTTGAAAAGCCCACCACAAATATAAAGCCAATTTGTGTTGTAGGATTAGGAAGCCATCTGTATTCACAATTCACACGCAAGAGAGAGAGAGAGAGAGTTATATTTGAAGTTTTATGTGGTGTGTTTTTTGTTACAATATTTTGTCCTACCTGGTCAACCCTAGCCAATGTTCTCCACATCTTATGTCTATACTACGTGAAGATCCATGTCATCGACCTAATCTTCCACTATTTCCTTTTCCTTCACCCTTTTTGTTTCTTTTATATCACTACCAAACTGAACCTATCCATAAGACTGCAATCACATTTCTTATATTTTGTTACAAATATTTAAGTTAAGGTTCTTTATACCCATCAGATCGTGATTTAGGGTTTGATCAAGATTCTATTTTGATTATAAAATATTAGAATGCGTTGATTAAATTAAAAGCTGAAATTAGTAACAAACATATGCCACCAAGACGACAGGTTTAGTTTTTAAAAGAATACCAATCAGTTAGACATGAAGGGACGATTAATATTATTAAAACAAGTTCTTATGTGTGACTACAAAATTATAATAAAATATAATTGATATGGAAGCTAAGGTACTAATAATTTGGAAATTAAATACAGTAGGAGATTAAAATACAATTAAAAAAAAAAAAAAAATCAATCTTAAACTAAAATTTTCTAAACTCTTTTCATTTTTCTTTTTCCTTTTTTTTTTTTTTTTCCTCTTTCTTGGTGGGAACTGAAATTGAACCATTTTTTCCAATTACTAAAGAAATAAATTCTATTTCTATAAAATTCGATAGAAAAAATGCTATCCATTCTAAATTTTTTTTTTTTTTTTAGTAGAAATTATATTGCTTAAGATGATGCAAGATTTAGAGAATCCAAGATAAGGGTCCCATTCGATTATTTAATATTAATTTTTTTTTTTTTTCTTCCAAAGGTTCTTTTTCAGAATCTAATTTCTTGTCTTCTTGCAAGTTGCAATATCGTTCTTTTTTTCTTAACTTCTCTTCATGTAATGATGAACTACAAAAAGACAATGTTTAATGAGGTCCAAAATTGAGCATCTAAAATGTAATGGTTAAATGAAGAGTTAACTAATTGAACTATGAATACATGATAAAATTAAAATTATTTTTTTTACCACATTTGTGAATGATAAAATTAAAATTATTTTTTTACCACAGTTGTGAGTGAAAAAATCGAATCATAGATAGTAATTGACATTATTTTTATCTACTAAGTTATGTTTTGATTAGCTTAATGGATAAACGTGGTAAGTTAAATGCAAGAATCTTTTATTCTCAATCATCTTTATAAGATTCTCATTGACAATTTATTACCAAACAAAAAAATGAATCTAGAATACTTTCTCATTGAAGTATACCATATTTTATCCATATAGAATCAAAGAACAAAATAAAAAAATTTCACGTGTGTGAAAATGTCGTCTTTAGGGTTTCATTAATCTAGTGGACTACAAAGCAACGTAAGCCTCTACAATATGGATAACATACCTAATCCATTTTAATTGGCTTTAGAACTTAAAATGTCTCGTCTTAATCTACGAGAATACTCAATTTTCTTATGAAAATCATTAATGAGTGAATTAGAAATTAAATCTTGCTAGCTTAGACCATTAAAGGCGAGGTTTTATTGTTCAAAGACTTAAACTAACACATTAGAGAGTCACTTTTTTTACCTTTTAGATAAGGAAAATAGTGAACTTCTTATTGGAAAACTGGGTACTTAAGACTCTTTTTGAATGAGAAATTTTCAATGTACTGGAATACTTATTCTTAAACTAAATTCTTAGTCCTTATTCAAGAAATTCTTATCTCAATATAACAATATTAATATTGTGAGCATGTGCCAATTACTTAGTTACTTCCTCAAAATACTTAATAATATAGGGTTTTTTTTAATATAGTTCTCTTATAGACACATATATATGTCTATTAATATTTGGTAACATTTTGCTATATTTGTAAATATTTTCAACAATTTTAATTATCATTTAAAATAATTTTTCATTAATGTAGGTATATTTATACTAGCAAAGTTTATTATATATAAAATCTATATAGTTAGTGGGTCTCATCATATATTGTTATATTAAAATAAGATGTCTCACTTTTTTATACCAAGAAAAGGGTTAATATTTGAAATTAATGTTAATAGTAGACTTGACAATATAGATGGGTGGAAAAGAAATACCAAATCAACCATGTTATTGTCAGCTGAGTAGAAGATAAATCATAGCCGTCCAAGTTCCCTATCTGTGAGACAAAAATACCAAGAATTTGGGGATATGCTGATCTGACGGCTGACATTTGGACAACAATTAAATTAGTAGTCTGAGGTGATAGTCATGGAATAATGTGTTGTTTAGAATATATTCCTTTAGTCCACCCTGTAAACTTATCTTGTCGATGTATCTCACTCAATTCCTAAAAGAATTTTGATGCGACATACAATAAATAAATAAATAAATAAATAGAATTTTTCATACTTGAGTACTATCCGAAAATTTTCTATACATATTCAACAAATTCTTTTTTTTTTTTTTTTTTGAGAAAAATATTTAAAAAATTATTAAAAAAATAAATGAAAGACACTCTATGGCGACAACCAAAAGAACAAACAAGTGTTGGACTTACATTGGATTAAAGGGCAAGGTTTTGGAAGCAAAGGCTATGGTGGATGGCGTGATTGAGAATAAAAAGCATTGGCTTGAGCAGAATCCCCATATGGAAGTTGATTTTTTGTAAAGTCCCTCAAGAGGAGAACATAATTTCCCATAACTTTGTTTTTGTTTTTTTTTTTTTTTTTTTTTTTTTGCATCCTCTTTTGGGTCTTCTTGGATCCGGAAGGCTATCTTTCTAGTTTTTGTATAATCTAAGGGAAGAGAAGTTGTGGTTGTTGGTATGGTAGTTCGTTCCATTTGTTTGCTTATATGCTTGTTGATCTCACGACTAATCGTTTTTATAATCTTTATTTTATATATAGTGAGGCTCAAGGTTGTGGATTAAAGTTTTTGTAAACAAATTTTTAAAATTATTTTGTTTAGTTTTCAAATTTTAGTTTGTATTTTCGAAAATATTCATAGAAAGTACATAATTTTCAAAAACCAAATAATGATTATTCAATAAAATTTTGTTTTATTTTTATTAAAGAAAACATTTATATAATATTCAAAGTACTCACAAATTTCCCTCTTTTTTTTATTTTTAAGAAAAATACTTTTTCATCTTCAACTTTCATGAAAATAATAATATAGTTCTTAAATTTTAGCTTTTTACTTTTAAATTTGAAAGTATAGAGTTTTTGAACTTTAATATGTAATAGTCATTATAAGTTAAAATTTGTACCGATTTAGTCTTATTATTGTGAAAAATGTTATGAAGATTTAATGAAATTTCTTACACTATAGATTGATAAACAAATCAAGAATCAATTTTTTTTTTTTATACGCTATGAAGACTAAGTTGTTACGTAATAATAAATGACACTTAATTTTGATAAGATTTTTCATGATATATAACAACTAATTTGTTACAAATTTCAAAGTATAAGAACTAAATTATTTCTTATTAAGATTTAGGAACTAAATTGTTACAAATTAGAGAGTATAGAGACTAAAATGTTACCAACCAAAGTTTAATTTACTAAATTATTAATTTTATAAAAGTTTTGAGACAAAAATATTTTTAAAGATTTTTTAACTTTTTTTTAATATATGCAAATATACTAAAAATCATCTTGACGTGAATTTTGAAATAGTGATTTTCAAGAAATTTCTAACTTGGGATTATTTATGTTAGATACTTAAAATTTTAAAAGCATTTGTGTGCTTTTTCTATGCTTAAAAGACACACGTAGTTGACTAATTGGTGATTTTTTCAAAAGTATTCCGAAAAGTATAATTCAACTAGAATAAAATATAATTTGACCAATAAATTTGAAATTTGAATCGTCCACCCCTACATACCATTGAACTATAGAAAAGAAAAAAAAAAGTAAAAGTATATTTTCACTTCAACTTAAATTCATACACCCTACCTACCATTGAACTATAAAAAAGAAAAAAAAAAAAAAAAAAAAAAAAAAAAAAAAAAAAGTATATTTTCACTTCAACTTAAATTCATATGACCTACTAAGAGGCATTTAGGATGCTCTGATAAAGTTTGAAGTTGTATAGTTTAAGAGTTTAATTAGTCTATAGAGTTAAATAATCTGTATTTTGGGTTTGATTTGGTTGTCGGGTTTTTATTTTTGTGTTAATTTAAAATGATTAAATTGATCTACCACACATGACTAATGACTAAAAGTCTTTTAAAATTCAAATGTTAAATATCAAATATCCATGATATTTATTATAAGTTTTTTTTTAAAAGCAAGCATAACAATCAAACACAACCACCACAAAAACCACACTGAAAGCCCTAACCAAGGAGTGGAAGAACACTATTTGGAAAAACATCTTTCCAGATCAAAAAGCGTCCTTGAGAGTAGGCCAAAGTAGCAATGTCATGAGCAGATTTGTTCTTCTCCCGAGAGACATGACAAAAAATAATAATATTAATAGTGTTCCCAACAAGAAGAAGAATATTCTCAATGAAGACCCCAGCAAAAGAAAAAGTCTTCCCTATTCAAAAGCATGATAACCTAGTGCACATCAGATTCTACTTCAATAGGTGGGTTTGTTACTAGATCACTCTCGTTCAATCGCATATAATTAAACTCTTCAATCGTGCTTTTGCTTCTGGCAAACTAACACTTCTACACCTCTAGATGACCTTGCAACCTCCCAAAATTGACGGACTCTCAGGGTTGTGTACAAGCTAGCCAAGTCTACCTCTTGTATTAGAAGACCGACGATATTTTGCAAATTAAATAAAGTACGTCTATAGATCTAATCGATTGTAGTGTCATAGATACAATTTTTTTTTCCAACAACACCAAATTAAAATGTTGGAAGTAATAGGGTTGGCAATTAATTGACAATACCCTCTATAAGCTACATAGGCAATTATTTATGTTTTTGTTTGTTATTTGAAAGTCTTTGTTGATTGATATGCCAATTGCCAAACAAGTTGGCTATGCAATCTAAACCCTTCGAAAGGAATTTAGATGCGAATCCATCTAAAAAGGAACACAAAAATGGCAATTTATTTACTTGTCTTTTAAATTAAAAACCACAATATATCTCCCATATCTTCTTGAAAGCTATGCTACAAACAAAAAAAATAATAAAAGAAATCTTCTATTGCAGAATTGTACAGACAGAGAGAGAAATGGTGTGGGGAATGATGGGGATGTATGAAATTCGGCAAAAAATTCAAAGACTTGAAATATCGATGTTGATAGAAATATTGAAATTGATGTTAAGATCTCAATTTTATAAAATGTTGATAGAAATCTAGATAATATATCGATGTTGATAGATATTTCTAGAAAAGAAACAAGTATTAAGAAAAGTATTTTAAAAAAATATTTAAATGGATAAATAAATATTTTACACTTTTTAACCGTTAAAATATTCAAAAGGAGCATGATTTAATGGTAATTTGTATGTTTTATCTTAAGCTAGGTTGGAGTTTGAAATCTCTCCTACTTTCATGTGTTGTATAAAAAAAATCATGTTAAAATATCATGTTGGTCCCTATTTTTTTGCAATTTGTTCAATTTTAATCCATGTAATTTCAATAAATATTTAATTTAGTCCCCAATGCTAATTTATGGTTGATTTTTTAAAACAAAAAACTTTTTGTTATCTAGAGTATTTTTACTATCAAATTTTGAAAGCATCTTTACATATTTTATTTTCTTGCATGAAAATTATTGTTAATATTTAATCAATATTTGTAAAAAAAAAATAATAAAACTTTGAGAGACTAAATTTAAGAAAAGTGTGGAGACTAGAATTTGACAATTAAAAGTACAATGATCAAAATTGAACAAAGTTCAAAGAATGGGGACCAAAATGGTACTTTAACCCAAAAAAAAATTAAGTTAAATTAAGATTATATTCACATTAGTGATATATTTGTTGCTTTTGTTTTATGTTTGATCGATTTTTTATTGATACAACAAAAATATTCAATTCATTCTTTATGTCAATCGCCAACTCATAAACATATAAAAATATTGGTGTAAATGTCGATATATTAATGAAAATATAGTATCATATAAATATCATTATATTTATGTACTTTCAAATATTCAAATTCAATTTCATACATCAGATAGTATTGATCTATCATTGATTAACTTAAAAAAAAGAGAGAGAGAGAGTCAAGATTGGGTTTTTATGTTTATGGAAATGGTTATTATTATTGTTTTATTAAAGATTCAATAAAAGTTAACCTTAACATAATCGAAAGGATTAATTCTAAGATTTATTAAAGATATAACATAAATTTAAACAATAAATTATAGACTAAAATAAGAGAAAGTAGAAAATATAGAACTAAATAATATTTTAACTAGGTATGAATGTTTGTTTGTTGAGTATGGAAACCAATACAGATTCCCATAATCCAACAATATTTGAAATTCTTCTCCAACGCATTGGTAATATTGGGCAAAGTGGGATTTCATTGCACACAACAATCAAAACATCAATCATTGTGCCATTTTAATGGCTTGGATTTGGGCTTTAATTTTGTGTGTATACATTTCATGCAAGCCAAAGTTTTGTGATTTGATATATTGTGGCTATTATATATAAGTATTTGTATAGGGAGTGGGATCTTTCAAAATGTTTAAATCAATATTAGTCTTTAGTTTTTTATTGGTTGTTTGGTATCTATTTCATTATTTGATTAGTATGCTTTTAAAATTTTCCTTAGCATTTTTATCGTTATCGAATTTTGAAGTGAATAAAAATGTTGAAGTCTCAATTTTGTAAAAATTTCAATAGAAATATCGATAAAATGTTAATGTCAGTGGACATTTCTGAAAGAAAAATTATTTTAATTGACAATATGTGGAATATATTTATAAATAATAACAAAATATCACAAGTTCCTATCTGCAATAGACTGCAATAGACTACTATCTGTGTTTATCGATACATATAGTAGTCTATTGCTATCTATTGCAGCTAGACAGTAAATTTTGCTATGTTCATTTTCCTATATTTGAAAACAAACATTGCTAAAAACTATATCAATAAAAATTTATAAAAATATTTAATTAAAATAAGCATTTCACCCTTTATAAATAAATTAATATTTTGTATTATCTATATTTATATCCACAATAGCAAATTATATTTTGTTAATACTTTCTCTTTGTATATCGTTGTATCTTTTAGATATCGTAGAAGTGTCAGCTCACCCCTCATATTGGAACCATATTCATGTTTATAAACACGTGAAAATATCGATAAAAATGTCAAACATATAGCAAAGATTTAATACCCTTCTCCGTATCAAATATATCCTATAATAGCCATATCATTGGTTAGAATTTTGAAAAAGCATAAATCCAATACGGTAATGAATTTGTTGCATCAAAATTCTACTAAAAAATTTAGAAAAAAGATTGCATAATCTACCATTGAACTATGAGACTTATTATAACTACACTATAAACTTTGATCTAGGGAGTTTCCTACAATTATACTCATCAACTTTAAATTTCATCAATCAATCTTTGAACTTGGAATTTGTTACAATTAACCTTTATAATTTGTTAAAATTCTACATTTACCCTTGTTCGTGAGCTCTATTTTATTGGAGCAGTGTTAAATTAAATTTAAATTTTTTATACAAATTAAAAGATTAAAATATTGACAAATTGTAAATTGATGGATTTGAAATCAATATATTGTTGATCACTCCAAATAAAGCAATATATTGTTGATCAATCGAAATAAAGCACTAAAATACTAATGTTGATTGCCAATGTCAAAATTTTTAATTTCACAAATGTATCAACATCAATACTAATCAAATCAAGGTTGATTGCAACGCTTTACAAACATAGGAGGTAATGGATGAAATTAAGAGTTTAGAAATGTAACAAACTTCATGCTTCCAAGTTAGATTTGTGCAAATTTTCAAACAAGTTATGTTCTTCAACCAATTAAATTGAATTAAATTTACCAATGGACAACAAATAAAATCACATAATAAAACATATTTGTCAGAGTCAAACCAGTCAGGATTAGGGCACACAGAGAGAAGCAAAAGCAAGTGGATGTTGTATGTGCTTTTGCTAAATTCAGCATTGGTTTTGTAGAATTCAAAAGGTATTTCAGATCTTAGAGTTCAGGAAAATTATATTCAAATATCATTACTTTTGGGCAAACAGAGCAAATTGGAGAACCTAGTTGTTTTTTTTTTTTTGTTTTTTTTATTTTTTATGTAGTGGGGGAGGAATCGAACCTCTAAATTCAAGATTGATAATACAAATATTATGTCAATTAAATTATACTCATTTTGCCGATGGAAGAATCTAATTTACAGTAGTTAAAAAAACAAAAGAAAAAAAAATAGATGTTTGGCTTAAATCTTAAATTTGAACCTAAACTTTCCTACTTATTCTGCTCTTCTTTCCCAACTTCCAAATTCTACATTTATATATTTTGTCTATCTCTTAATTTAAATGACATTTAGAAAATATATATTTTTCTTTTAGTCATTGACATGGTCGTTAATTCTTAAATTTAAAGATTAAATCGAATATCTAATAATTCATCATTAGATGTTAAATCTATTTTTTTTTAATTTATTCTATTAGTTTTGTATACTTATGTCTTTTCAACTTTAAAAAAATTTTCAATATTTCAATTTTCAATTTTATGTCTAATAGATTTCTAAAGGTCCCGTTTGGTAACTCTTTAGCTTTTAGTTTTTAGTTTTAAGTTTTCAAAAATTAAGTCTATAAATGTCTCATCCACCTATATATTTTTTCTATTTGTTATCTACTTTTTACAATGTTTTCAAAAGTCAAGCCAAAATTTGAAAAATAAAACAATCATTTTAAAAAATTTGTTTTTGTTTTTGGTTAAGAATTCAACTCTTGCTTAAAAAGAATGCAAACTATTATAAAAAAATGGAAAGAAAATATACCTAATTTTCAAGAGAAAAAACCATATAGTTACCAAACAGAATCTAAACTTTTGGTTTTAGATCCATTAAATCTTTGAACTTTCAATTGTATTAAATTGGTCCTCCGTCCTTGACCTATTCGACAAGTTTTAACATTCACAACCCTATAATACATAAAATTGAATTTTGTGTACCACTGACACAATTTATAGATATTTTAATTTTAGAAAATGTTGAATACTAAGTACCAATTAGACACAAAATTAAAAGTTCAAAAATCTATTAAACACAAATAAGAAATCTCGGGCACTTAAAATTCCGGAGAGGTTGGTAATGATACAGTCAATATATGATGACATATTCCTACCTGCATATGCATTCCTTTCCCCTAATCAGTTTGATGCTGACCTATTCATATTATCCAAAACGACGAAGATAAAGAACATGGGGACTCATAAGGATTATGTGAGAAGAGAACAATTCTTTTCAAAAATATATGTAAGAGGAAAAGAAACACTTGAATGATTTTAATTAAAGATTCGAAAGGGCTTTAAAATTGTTGGTTACCATTTAAAGTCCTTGGTTTGAAAAACTTGATACCTTTGTTGTCTTCAAAAGCTAGCTTTCAAATGGGCAAACCCTCCTTGGAAATTAGTATAAGGTGAGTGTTATGAACTTGT
The DNA here is from genome assembly GCA_030954485.1 of Citrullus mucosospermus. Lineage (NCBI taxonomy): Eukaryota > Viridiplantae > Streptophyta > Magnoliopsida > Cucurbitales > Cucurbitaceae > Citrullus > Citrullus mucosospermus. Next base: position 5,791,419 of record CM062063.1, on the reverse strand, counting down.
GAGCTTAATTAATGTAAGAAATAGGGTCCTACTCCTAACTTACTCAAAATACAATACAGTACAAGAAATCAATAAAGTGCTAAGAGAAATGCAATCCTTACTGGCGAGAAATCTAGTAGTAGTAGTTGATAATTGACAATCGCCCTGTTCTTCATTTTCCTAAGAGAATATTAAATGAAGAACACTAGTCCAGAATCATGAAGATCGAAAATTTCAGTGATGAAGAAAAGAGGAAAAAGGACAAACTATTGATGGCAGCAACGGAGAAACCCAACATGAGTGCAAGAATCGTGGTGGAAGAACCTGGAGATGGATACACATATTATAATTGAACTATAGAACCTTTTTCCTGAATGGTAAACTTCATATTCATGAACATGAAGGAAATAATGAAATACACAAAGGCAAATACATAATATATATCTGGCTTCAACAATGAAAATCAAAACTAGTTTTAGTAATTAACAAGATAGGTTCCCAAGAAAGGAATAGACATCCTGAATCATATTAGCAATTACTTCAACAAGACCTTACCATCATAAGCCAGAAGATGAAACCTAAATGCACAACTGCTGCGCGTCCACATGGCAAAATGAGAAACAATTTTAGCAGAAGTAAGGGAAGGTTTGGAATGACTTTCTAAGTGTTTAGAAAAGTTAATCGAAACTAACACTTAATTATGATAATAAAATAAAATAAATCATGACAAAGGAATACACAGCACAATTGTACCCAAAATAAAGCACAAGGCCATAATATGATAGAGCAGTATCTATCTTTGCATTATTATGAATATATGATTGCTTTAAATAACATTAGTTACATGGAGAACTGGTAGCCCCAAGAAACTCGTTCCACTTACAGGATACCCAGCCCCAAGTCCTCTTTGAATTCCTTCTGGTCCAGAAATACAAGTTAAACAAATAATTTGAAACAAAGAACAAAAACTGGACGAATTGTTTGGCGCGTACGAAATTTAGATCCCAACTTGAAAGAAATACCAAAATATTCTTTCTATAAATAACAAAATATGCTTCTAGATTACATCAGAGCATCAATTAGACAAAGAGAAGTATAACTTAATAAAGAAATTAAGACAGTGTAATTGCGGTACTTAACAGCAACCACATAAGTCGATTTCTTGCAGCTAATTTGAGGTGTTTTTCCTGGCAGCGTATGCACGGCAAGCAGCTAATCCAATAACACCCACAGCAGCTCCAACTGAAATTTGCAACAGAAGAGCAGTCAGCATGATCGTTGCTAGTTTTCTAACATTTGTAATATGCTTCCATTCTTCTCCCCTCTAAGGAGTTGGAAAAAGAAATGGATGAACTACAAACATACCTGAGACAAATATCAGAGAGCGATTGAAGAGTTTGTGATACCGCTTACGGTTCCTCCCTCTCTCTGTTTCTGGAATGTTTGTATGAGGATGTTCTGCGGCGCTCAATATTTTATTGAATACATTGCTTAAGTCGCCTGATTTTGAGCTCACAGGTATAGGTGCTTCTATTCCCAGTCCCAGACAAACCTAAAATAGATGACTGAAGTTAAACTAATATTCTAGTGATTTGTGTACCAAATACGTTTGTAACCCTCAATAATGTAAAACAGAGAAGTTGAGGTGAAATTTATCTTATCCTTTTACATTAGAGAGCGGGTACTTTGGATAAAACCTAGCATGAAAGTTTGAAGTAGAATGGTAAGCATACCCTCACTGAGTCTTGTACTGCAAGAGGAGATGGATCAAGATCATCCTTGGCAGCAATAACAATGCAAGGAACTCCATAGCCGCTAACTTCTCCCTTCCTCGCAACCTCAACAAGTAGTTCTCTTGATCTATTCCATGAATCTTCATCTGAACTGTAGAGAGTGAACCAATATCAAAATGAAGCTTTATATTAGAGGAAGAAACATAATTGACAGTACACACATAATGATCCCGCTCGATAGTGCACACTACATTATCAAGAACCAATTACATTTTAGCTTTCAGATTAATGTTACTCATAGTAATTAAGACGACAATGGAAATATGATGTATCGTATGAAAGCCTGCATCAACTTATGAGAAATTGATGTTTTCATATGATTTTGTTCTCTTATTAGTAAAAATTGTCATGTCACCTGTCATAGACAAAGACAGCAACATCACATCCTGCCAAACACTCTTCATTTGAAAGAAATTTATGGACGCCGTCTTCAGATATCTCTCTCAATATAAGTGTCTTCTGACCTCCCTAATAATGCAAACAGTATAGTAAACATCATCGAAAGGCCATATAAGATTCAGATTTTAAAACTATGAAAATGTGACAGATTAACCGGTAAATATGCAAGTTTAAATATTATGACTGCACTGAACTCTATGTTTCAGCGCCTGCTGAGCTTACAAGATGTGTGAATCTGACCTTTTTTTCCCCTTTCGAGGGAGGATGAGAATAAGAGAACAAAATCATAAGAAAACATATTATAGTCACCTGAACGCTTTCAAGCATATTCATGACGTAACCATCTTCAGTTGTTGAGCTATAGTTTTTTGAATAAGGCCTGCAACGAGAGTAAAGAACAAAAGTAAAAAGCAATTTGAAGATGGTAATAATGAAGATATTATAAAAGGCTGTGCAATAAAGCTGATAAGGCAAAGGTATTAGTGGGATCATCACTAAGAAGTGATCAGTAAAGGCATGGGACCTTCGGATTAAGGTATTCAAAAGAGCAGACTTTCCAGCCTTTTTAGGACCAAAGACGAAGCATTGAAACACGTTTCTTTCTGTTTTTTGCTTCTTACGGTCTGCCAGTCTTCTCCTAGTAACACGGAGAGCTTTAGCTGGATCACCACCATATCCAATGTATATTAAATTAGCCAAACTCCGTGGAGGATCCAATATTGTCATCAGAGCCCACTGCAGTGACATAATGGAGTGACTGTTGTCATAATAGATCAATATTTTTTATAAGAAACAAAATATCATTTTTAAGGAAGATATAACTTCGTGACACTATCAAGGTGTTTACTTTTTAGATGAGAAACATTAATTTATTGGTGGAATGGGATAACAAAAGATCGGAAAGATATCCAAAATCTCCAAGCCAAAGAAGTAATAACAAAGGTTGTGCATACAAAATTGCCGAGTTGTTTTTTACAATCCAATTGGCAATAATAGAAATGTTACGGGACAATTACAGAGATTGGATAGAGAACTCTAAAAAGAGGCCACAAAAGAATAATATCCTTCAAACTTTTGAAATGTTCTCTCATTCCTCTCTAAAGCACTTCCTACAAAATGGCCCGAGAGGCATGTTTTTGGAATATTTTTACAATGCCCGTTTGTTGCAAACTTTTGGGATCTTATTTTGTCTTCTTTTGGGTGGTCTTTCATTTGCCTTAATTCCATCTCTAATGCTTGGCTTCCTTATTGGTGGGTCATCCTTTTGGTAGTACTAAGAAATCGGTTTGGTTGGCTTTCGTGCGCACTTTTTTCTAGAGATTGTGGAGCGAAAGAAACAGGGTTTTTTAACGAATCTTTTTCCCCTTTCAACCGTTTTATGGAACCGGTTTTGTTTACTGCTTTTTCTTGGTGCAAAATTAAGCACCCTTTTAGTCATTTCAGCTTATCTTTTTAATCAATAATTCGAGTTCTCTAATGTAGTAATCGCCTTTTAGTGTTTGGGGTTTTCCCCTGCTTTCATTTATCAATGAAACTGTTTCTTTTACTAGAAAACAAAATGGCCCGAGAGGCATTGAGCTGAGCCGAAGAGTCCTCAGCTTACCTTTGAAGCTTTGACCAAGAAGGAGAAACAGTAGGGTTTTGGTAGTTCTCTAAGCAAAGGGGGACCAAATACCAAAAAAGTTTAAGCAGCTTCCAGCAAAGCTTTAGCACGTAGCGTCAGATGAGTTCAAGGTGATCAGCAATTGATCCTGTTATTTTGTTATTTCATAGGTACCAGAGAACTGAAGTAAAATTTAACAGAAAATGCTAATGAAATATGAAAGGAAAACTACAATATCCCAAAACATTGAGAGGCCTAAATTCCCCCAAAACCATTCCTCAAAATTGGCTTGCTTTTAAACCCCCCAACCTAAGCACGGCTCTAACAAATTATTTCGCTAACAAGTAAGGGTAATATGCCCTTGATATCCCAACAATACTTGTAACATAGAATTTTCTTCATTTAAGAGTGGAGAATCAAGGCGCTAAGACAAGTGGAAAAAGTAAGAATGGGACACTTGGAACATTGGTTCAAATCATATAGTAGCCATCAACCTAGAATATTAAAATCCAACGAGATTTTTGTCAATCAAATGTCGTGTGGTCAAGCAGTTGCCTCGTGAGATTACTTGAGGTAGGCATAAGCTAACACAAATGCTCATGGAGATATATATATATTTATATATGTAAAAAGAGAAAACCAAGGGCATTTTAGACCTAATACAAGAGTGTTTCCAACTGAACTATTCCGTTGTCTAGTTGCCAATGCGAGCAATAATTCTATACCATGAAGTCTCAACTCCCGAAGGAATCTTCATAACCATTTGGCAAATCTCAGAGGAAGAGAAACCATACTCTAGTTTTTTTGGATAAGAAGAAACCGTACTCTAGTTAACACCAAGTGGCTGGTCATCTATTTCTGCCATTTCCTAGAAGTCTCTAACTACACTACTAGTCTTCTTGACAACTGAGCAAGGGAAAATAAAGACTTCAAAGGAATAGGCTGGGAGAATTGCTTTAGTATGAGTGAGGATCTCAGTTTCTCCTCTGGAAAACATAGATTTCTTGATCTTCCCTTTACTAAGCCTGCTAGAAACCTTTTCCACCATAGGCCAATAGAACTCCTTGCTTTCAAGGCTAGACACAAATATTCAAGAGACCACTCCCCAAACTCTACTCCTTGGCTATATCTTCAAACAAAACAAATCAGCACCTGGGTGAAGAACGCCAACAACCGAGGTCAAAGTTTCCAAGCAAGTTGTGAAGAAGTTAACTACTTCAATTTTATCCCCATTCAGTTGCCCACTTTTTCGTCATTTTGGGAAGTTCGCACTCCCAAGAAGGTCAACTTTCTTGTGTGTTGGATTTTACATAACAGAATTAGCACTTTGGACCATAGTACGAGGCATACATCCTTTTTGAGAGGTGCAGGGAAGCATTGAAGACCTAGATCGTCTTTCATGGAGAAATTGATTTACTTTTTCAATGCAAAACCGTTTTTCTAAGACCTTCAATGTTTATTTGGGTCACCCTCTGTGCTTAAGGAGTTCCTTCTCCACTCTCGATTTTGTGAGAAGGGGCCATTGTTATGGCATGTTGGCTTCTCTACAATTTTCTGGAGACTTTGGGCTGAGAGGAACAAGATTTCAGAGGGTTGGAGAGTTCTTGGGAAGAGGTTTGATGTGTTGCTACATTTCACGTTTCTCATGGGAATTAGTGTCCACCTTTGAGGTTCTATGTTCTTTTAGTTTAGCTCCTCTTATTGGAATTTTTTTTTGGTGCATGCCAATCTCTCATCTTTCTTGACGACAGCTTGGCTTTTTATCCAAAAGAAAGAAGAAAAACTAATAATAACGATTTATCAGAAGATGAGGAATGATAAGGTGTCCCCAGACCCCAACAATATATCAGTAGTTTAGAGGAATAGAATCACTCCCAACCTGAAAGCCTTCAGTGAGACCTTCCCTCAAGTAGCCTACTAAAGGCACCAGCAACTAGCACAAAGAGGAAGGGAGAAAGGAAATTTCCTTGCCTCACTTCCATCTAATGAACAATCCTCCTTCTAGGTCTCCTATTAATGATAATAGAAAAACCAAAATGGATCATTGTAAGGAATGAAATTTTTTGTTCAAAACACGGGAGCATGAACAATCATATATTGAAGCTATCCTTAAAATTTATAGAGAAAATGGATGAAAAGAAAGAAATCCAAACTCAACAATATCATTTGCTTCACATTTACCAACACTCTTACCATTAATTACATCCAGAACGACAGTAGTCATATTCACAAAACATATAGGAATTGTTGATGTAGCAAAATTTAGCTCCCATTAACGTACCTGGGATAGAAATCCATTGAGAGTTAAATTTCCAAGAGTAGTTCTCTCTGCAGAATCCTTGTAAGGAGGCTCGTCCCAAGGACTGATTTAAACAAGCAATGAGAAAATATTAGTAAGAGCATTTGAATATTACTAATATCTGAACATATGAATTAAATAAATTTTTTCAAGGAATTATACCCATAAGATCCATAAGCAACAAAGTAAAACTGATAATGATTAAATAGCCAGACAATTGAAACAAAATGTTTATTAAGAAAAGTTTTGTGGTAAACTTTCATAAAAATATGAAGCTTTTAAAATATAAAGTGGAACAAATATTTTGTTTAAAATGAAAAATAAAGATATATTGCTTGCTATGTCCGTAATGAATCTGCACAAAATTGAAGTCAAATGGAGAACATGCCAATAAGTTAATAAGAGTGGAGTAACATTAAAATGAATAACATGTAACATGAGAAAACGTTTCTAGATTAACAAAGTCCACCTTTCTGGAGCAGTACTGAATAGTTCCTCGAGCTCTATTGGACGAAGGGCACCATCCTAGCAATCCCAACCAAATGCATTTTTAGGTTCAAAAGAAGGTTAACACCGTTAAACAGCCTCAACTACCAAATACCACTGCAGCAGAGGAAAAAGAACACAGTGGAAAAAGAAATCTCAAGGTATGCGAATACACACATTATCTGTATCGAGCAATTGGAATACACCACGCAAGAAATCCAAGGCTTCATTTGACAGCTCCATGCTCTAACAATAACATCCAGTTAGTATCTTGTACACAAACATCTGTTGAGTAAATTGTAACAGGGGATAAAAATTCATTATTCACGGTAGTTACATACTGGAGAACTCAAAGGATACGAAAATTATACATTGAATTATAGATCAACCGCAACCCTACTGATGGATCCTGCGTTTTTTTAGATATAACCAACTCATAAGTTGTGATTCATTATTTATTTGTAATAATAGAAAACAGCAATTTTTTATGAGAAACTACCACTCCATTAAGAAGAGGGGGCAGAACTCAATGATCAGAGAGATAAAAGTGCCCCATTCCAAGGAAACGGTCCAAGAGGCACCCCAGTCTTTGTTCATTAAGAATGTGCAGAAGTTACAAAGACCGAAGCATCTGCCACTTTGACCAGAGGCTTTATTAAGAAACATAAGGTAGAAAAGGGGCTGCTTGAGAGGAGAAATCTCTCAGAAAGAAAAATTGAATAGTTCAACTTTAAAGGATCCATCCAAAAAGTACAAGAGGCCTACACAGCTAGAGCATCCAGACATTACTTCCCCCCATTTCCATAAATTAAAAAGAAAAATGAATGATAATCTATAAATTCTAAGGACAGGGACACCCAAGGAGCTAAGTTACACCCCATACAACACTGCAAATGGAACATACAAACAAAAGTCCCTTTGTTAATATGTAGCCAACTATATTTGGTCTTTCATCTAAAATAATAAACCAAATTTTTTTTATTTGAAGCAGGTGAAGAAAATAGAAGTTACCTGATCAGGTGCTTGTTTAGATGGAACTGGAAGATAATCTCCACTCAAATTCAAATCATCATCATAGCCGAATTTCCTTAACACTGCCCAAGTAGTCTCAAGGCGGCCTTTCTCTATAAATAGAGCATGAAGGAATAAGAACCCAGGAAGGGTAAGACCACGATCATTAACTCCACTTGGTAAATTCTCTTGCACAATTCTTTTAACGCCCACTATTTCTGCAGGCTGCAATGGAGCATTGAAGCACTTAACCTGTTTAATAGTTGAAAGATGTCAGCTTCAAAGAAAGAGGGAGAAAGTGCCATAAAATGACCGGATAGAAAGCAGGAAGGAAGGAAAAAAAGAGTTCTCTGTGGGGGGCCAAACACAGGAAGAGAGACATGAGAATGTGACCTGAAATTCATTCAGCTCTTCATCACTAAGGGCACCATCCATGTCACGATCACAAAGAGTAAATACCCTTCTCAAAGCATTTTTGCAACGGGGTTTCAAGCTTTGTCTTTCTAAATCAAACAACGGTGCTGTTGGATGAAGCACTGCCCTTTGAGCATAATAAAAAACTTCCGGCACCTGTAAACAAGTAGTTTAGAGTTTCAAGATTCAAATTCACCAGGAACAAATCTGGAATGCAAAATAGGCTTTTAATTGACACTTGACAGAGAAATTGAAACTCTATGAGATATTTTAAATTATACTACAATAAATAAGGATAACACTAAAGAAGCATATGGAAATGATAAGGAGCATGGTTGATAAGTTCCTTCGCCCTTCTTTCATGTCAACACTTCTTAACAATTTCGCTATATGAACGGTCTTCCAAAATTGGACATCTGACATGCAGTATATCAAATATCGTTGCAGCAACAATTGAAATAAAAATGGAAGAAGGGCAGAAGGCATTCCATGGACTTCACTACAAATAGCAATACCATAGCATTAAGGTGCAACTTACTGCTACAAATAAAAGTAACCAAAACATTCAAGGGATACAAACCCCTCAACACTAATTGAAGCTTATTTCTCAATTAATAACTAAATAAATCAAGTAAGCAAGAAAGCTTGAAGGAGAAAAAATCAATAAGCTACAAGAACGAATGGCTTCTCAAATACCTGAAGTAGCGTAGCTGCCGAGCATTCTATACAAGTTTCAATCTCCCTGAACTGTTTCATAATGGGTGCGACAATATCCTCCATGCTCATTGGATGGTGTTCATCACGCAAATCTAGCTTGCAACCAACCAGAATAACGGGTGCCTTCACCTCCAACTGGCGCAGCTCATTGAGCCAGTACGAGGTCAGACGGTTAAGAGTCATTGGTTGATCACATGCATATGTTAATAACACTGCATCTGCACGCTTCAGTTCTTCATAGAGCTTAGATTTGTTGTCCGTGCTAATTATAGATAGATCATAAGAAATTAATCACAAATTGAAATAGCAGCAAGAAAAGGAGTCACTACATACTGGAGGGAACAAAAAAAGGATAAATCACTACTGTGAACTAAAATTTTGAGGAAAGAGAAAACGATTGTCATTAACCACTATCACAAAACTAAAAAACGTACACTGATCTATATCAATTATGACATTCGAATCAATCAGAAGACACAGATACAATAATGACATTGTTTTTCATTTGACAGTGAAAAGGAACTTTGAGGCAAGAAAAAACGGCAGTCGTATTAAACACTAGCACTTCCTACAACGGAAGAAATAAAGGAATCCTTATCAATTATGACATTCGAATCACTCAGAAATCACAAATACTCAAGCATTCTTAAATTGAACCGTTGAATAAAAATTTTGAGGAAAGAAGAAATGAAGGTTGTATTAAAGACTCAACTACCTAAAACTGAAACACAAACGAATACATACCAAATAGAACATTCCAACCATTCAGAAATCACACACACCTAGACACTCTTTCATTGAACCGGATGAGATTTTCAAGGAAACAGAAACAATAGAGCTACATTAAACACTAGCACTCTCTAAATCTGAAAAACACAAACAAATTTGTATCAAATATGACACTCGAATCACTCAGATATCACAAATACATAAGCATTCTTTCATTGAACCATGGAATGAAAATTTTAAGTGAAAAGGAAAATGGAAGTAACATTAAACACCAGCACTTCCTAAAACTGAAAAAACACAAACGAATCCATATGAAATATGACATTCGAATCACGTAGGAATCACAAACACACAAGCACTTTTTAACCGAACCGTTGAATGCAATTTTTTAAGAAAAGAAGAATGGAAGTTACATTAAACACCAACACTTCATAAACTTGAAAAGCATAAGCGAATCCCTATCCAAAATGACATCCGAATCACTCAGAGATCACAGAAAACACAAACACAAAAAGTGGCATACCTGGAAGAGGAGTCTATAATGGTGAGAGGGACGCCGTCGGCGTAGAAATCAGCAGGAAGATGAGTCGGAGGAAGCACAGAAGGAACGTTGTCGGGGAATGATTCGGTGGCGGCGGCCGCAATCAAGCTGGATTTTCCGGTGCCTCGGTCTCCGGCGACCACGATTCGAACGCTGGTGCGGGCGCCGGTCTTAGCTGCCATTGGAACAGCGAAAAACAGAGAGAGGGGGGGGGGAGGGAGGAATTAGTTCGTTGGTCGCATAGGATTGAAGGCCACAACGTGTGAAATAATGGACGGAGGGGTCGATGGCAAATACGCTTTGTTTGCTGTCAGCTGTGCAAGGTTTGAAATTTCGCCCGTCTCTTAATTTTGGTTTTAAGTGTTGAGATAAATAGTCCGGGCCCACCAACTTCTTAATTTTATCTTTACATTTTTTTTTCTATTTTTAAAAAACTTCTATGATATCTTTTCTTCTAAATCTACATTTTATAATTATCGAAAACTTTCGTCTTACCCTCTACACTCCCCACACAAATTTACTAACTCTATCATGTTATGTCCAAACGTCACTTTAGTATATCTCGAACAGTATTTATATTTGTGCATCTCACTAAACCTTTCATAATTTATCTATGGTGAATTTTTTCTATTTCTTTTTCTAAATATTTTAATTATTTTTATATGAACGATCAAAGATGATCAAATAGATGCATCTCAAGTATTACTCAAATATCGATAGATATTTTTGAAAAAATATTTTTCTAAAATAAAATAATATATACATTAATTAATATGTTAAAAGAAAAAAAAAATTAATTGGTATGCAATTGCATCCAAATATTTTTAAAATGTTAAACTTTTACTTCTTAAAGTTTGAGTTCTATTTCGATTTAGTTATGCGTTTAAGTTTTATATTTTTAAGTGTTATTTTTCATTAAATATTTTCTTTCAGTTTTTAGTTTTTGTTGTAATGTTTATTAATTTATTTAAAATATTTTTTTAAGTAGATTTAATTAACTATAATTCTTTCAAGTTAACTAATATAGATTAATACTAAAAACTGAAAGATAATATGTCATAAGAATTTGGAGTTAAATGGTAGATTTTAAAACTTAAAGATCGAAATAAAACAAAATTTAATTTTGTTGGCAAAATAGTAATGTTTCGAAATATATAGACTAAATTTAAATATTATATATATATATATAGTGTTAGGGGCATTTACGAAATCTAACAAAATGAAGAGGGTATAATTGAAATATCACAAATCAAACAGATTCAAAACAAAGAAGTTCCAAATATAAGAATAGGTCACTTACTTATCACTCTTCAAAAGTTTTAGAGTTTAAGAAAGGCGAAACCCAATTCAGCAATCAGAGCTTTTGCCGCCCTTTGCTTATTGAACTCACCAGCCATGGCCGCTGCTAGGACCATTAAGGACGTCTCTCCTCACGAGTTTGTCAAGGCCTTTGCCGCTCATCTCAAGTGATCCATAAAAGGTATCCATTTTCTTTCTCAATTTGGCTTTTTTTGTTTTGGTGGCTGAGATAACTTGATTTTCGATTCAATGAAGTATAAACCCAGTGAATGCTAAATGTGAAGTTGTAACCATTTATGGCTTTGTTGTGGAGTGCTTGATTTTGCATTGTTTCTCCTCTAGTTATTATTATCTTTTTAACCAAACAAATAGTTTACATTAAGTATTTCATTTTTATTATGAATATTAGAACAAATTAGATGTCTATTATATAAATGTGCTTAGTGGCTAAAAGTCATGTGTCTACTAATGACACATCCCTTAGTGGCCATGAAATGTCACTACCTACTTGCCAAATTGCCTATAAAGGGAGACTTTTGGTGAAATTTGAGAATTTCTATTTTCCATAAAATCTCAATTTCTTTATTTTAGTTTATTTTAAGTTTTTTTTATTTAATTTGGTTATTGTAATTACTTTTATATTATTTTATTATTTTAATATTATAATTTCTCGATTTTCATACTCCCGTTTTTCTGTCATTTTGCTCCTCAATTTTACAGTTGGGTTTAATTTCAACAATATGTTGGTTTTTTTTTAATGACAAAAATAGGGTAGTAACATTTTTTTTCTTATAAAAAGTATGTAGTTTAAAAAAGAAATTATTGAAATAGAGTTTAATTGAAAACTAACAACAAAAATATGGCTGGTGAATCGTAGACGGTACACGATTTTGGAAAGCAAAATAGTAGACGGGGTCCATGATTTTGGTGGCATCCAACCTAGCATTAACTTGCCAATTCATGTGGACTAAAATCGTGTACCTCATCTACAATTTTTTTTTTTTGTTCTTCCTCGTGTCTCCCTCTCTGTCTCTTTCTTCTTCTTCTTCTTTTTTTTTCCTCTTATTATCCTGTTTTTTCTTCTTTTTCTCCACATTTTCCTTATTCGACTCCTCTCTTTTTTTTTCCTTTCTTCTTCATCTCCTATATCATCTTCTTCTCAAGCTTTTTCTTTTTTTTTGACACAAAGAGTCCAAACTTCGACGTGACTAGCGAGAGAGAAAGAGCGAGAGCAAGAGAGAGCGCAAGAGTGAGAGAGAGAGCGAGAGAGATAAGAGTGATTATGACTGAGGTAAGGGAGTGAGAGGGAGAGTAAGAGAGCGAGATTTTTAGTGGGATTTAATTGAAAATATCCCTCCTTTTATTTTGTTGTTTTTTTTTCCTTTCAAACGTGGACCGATGGGGTCAACGATTTTGGTGACATGGACCAAAATCGTGTATCCTGTCCACGATTTAGGAAAATTGTGTACTCTGTCAACGATTTAGCAACTCTATTTTTGTCAAATTTGTTCCATACACCCCATTTTGTTATTACTTATTAAAATAACATTTTTAAAAAAATTCTTTTTGTTGCAATGTTTATTAATTCATTTAAAATATTTTTTTAAAGTAAATTTAATAGGTATTGAAAAAAAAAATATTGAAACTCAATTAATTATAATTCTTTCCAATTAACTAATTTAAGTTAATACTAAAAATTGAGAGTGAATATGTAATCAGAATTTGAAATTAAATTGTAGATTTTAAAACTTATAAAATCAAAATAAAACAAAATTCATTTTTTTTTTGGTAAAATGGTAATGTTTGGACTGAATTAAAATCAAATTCAAAAATTAATAGTTTAACATTTTAAAGACCAAAATCAAAGAATCGATAAAGTTTTTTCGAAAATTTAAACATCAAATAGACACAAACATAAAACCCTACATTTAAGTATAATTGCTTTAAATAGCAAAAAATACTGAAAATATTATAAAATGGTTATAGATAATCTATGATTATTTATTAGTGATACACCATTATTTATAAATAAATTACCTTATTTGGTTAGGTTTGAAAACGCATTGTTTTCAAACATAACCAAATGAATCAAACTACAAGAGCGATAGACTCAAGTGCAATAAAATGAAAATTTTGTAAATTTATTGATATTTTTTCTATTTATAATAATTTTAGTATATTTTTAACGTATTTTATTAATTTTACTCGTCTCCGTTTTATTCATTTCCTTTAGTGCCGTCGTTTATAATCACCGTCACTCGAGTTCCTCACCTTCATTTCAAAACTTGACCACGATGTTCCGCTTATTGCGGCCTTCTCTAGCAACGGCCTCCGCCCGCAGATTTTCCGGGGAAGCCCTCAGGGCAGCGGCGGAGAACACAGCACTAGAAGGCGGTGGCGGCGTCGATTCCGGCACTGTCGGTGGTCGAGACACGCTTGGGCGAAGGCTGATGAGCCTCACTTTCGTCAAACGCAGCGCCGTGATTGCCATTCGAAAATGGCAAGAAGAGGGTCACACTGTTCGCAAGTACGAGCTCAATCGCATCGTTCGAGAGCTTCGCAAGCTCAAGCGCTACAAGCACGCACTTGAGGTATTCAATTCCCTTTTTTCCTTCTTGTGTGAAAACTCATGTAATGTAATGTAATCAATGCACGATATCATGTATTTATACTGATTTTTTCATCTGAAGGAATCTTTCACATCTTGATAGGGATCTGTTCATCTTTTTTCTATAGATTTACAGTGATTACATTTTTTTTCTTTTAAAACAGCCCAAGATACTATACACATGAAACCAAAAGATACTGTACACATGAAACCAAAGACATGACTGCAAAAATGATATTGCAGTGATTTGCTGGACTCACTTCTGTGGATTAAATCAAGAGTATCCAAAAGTTTAGGCCTATTCTGTGAATTAAATAAGAGTATCCAAAAGTTTAGGTTTAAATAGGTGTGTTTGTTAACCATTTCATTTTTTGTTTTGAAAGTTTAGTATATTTCTTCTCTTACGATGGTTTTCATCTTTCTTAACTAAAAGAGTTGAATTTTTAGCCACTTACAATCATTTTCTTAACTAAAAGAGTTGGGCTCTCACCCAAATTCCACCCAAATTCCAAAACAAAACTACTTATTTAGTTTTCAAAAATTAGTTTGGTCTTTGGCTCTACGTAACAAAGCAAGAAACTTAGATGTGGAATTCTTAGCCAAATTCTAAAAACAAAAACAAGTTTTTAAAACTATTATTTTTAGTTTTCATAATTTGGTCATTGGGCAAAAGCAGATAACCGAAGCAAGAAATTTGATGATGGTATGGGTACTTATAGGCTGAAAAACTAAAAACAAAAAACCAAATAGTTACCAAAAGGAGGCTTAGTTAGATAAGTTAGGGTCACCGAGAGCTGAATATTTATAACTTCATTGATTATTTTGCTTTATTTCCTATAAAAAATAAATAGATGAATAAAATCCTCTAATCTTTCTCGAGCTTTTCCACTGTGCAGGTGTGTGAATGGATGACATTACAGAAAGATATGAAGCTGCTACCTGGTGACTATGCAGTTCATCTGGATTTGATTGCAAAAATCCGAGGTCTGAATAGCGCAGAAAAGTTTTTCGAGGATCTCCCTGATAAAATGAGAGATCAATCAGTCTGCACAGCTCTTCTTCACGTGTACGCGCAAAATAATCTATCTGAAAAAGCCGAGGCGTTAATGGAGAAAATGTCCGAATGTGGTTTCTTAAAAAGTCCTCTTTCTTTCAACCACATGCTATCTCTTCACATCTCAAACAAGCAGCTAGAGAAGGTTCCTGCTCTGATTCAAGCATTAAAGAAGAACACCAAACCAGATGTGGTAACATATAATCTTTTGTTGAATGTTTGCACTTTGCAAAATGATATTAAAGCTGCAGAAAACATTTTCCTTGAGATGAAGAAGACAAGAACCGAACCAGATTGGGTATCATTTAGCACATTAGCTAACTTGTATTCCAAAAAACAACTTACCGAAAAAGCAGCGTGTACTTTGAAGGAGATGGAGAAAATGGCATCTAAAAGAAACAGAATCTCATTTTCATCTCTTCTTACCTTATATACAAATTTGGGGGATAAGAATGGAGTTTACAGGATATGGGAAAAGATGAAGTCATCCTTTCGCAAGATGAGTGATAGTGAGTATACTTGCATGATATCCTCTCTTGTGAAACTTAATGAACTTGGGAAAGCTGAGAAACTATATACCGAATGGGAGTCAGTATCCGGGACCGGTGATGCTCGGGTTTCAAATATATTGCTTGCAGCATATATCAACAAAAACCAAATGGAACAAGCCGAGAGTTTCTACAAACGGATGTCGCTAAAAGGAATAGATCCATCTTACACTACTTGGGAGCTCCTCACATGGGGTTATTTGAAGGAGAACCAGATGGAGAAAGTGCTGCATTTCTTTAATAATGCAATTGGCAGTGTGAAGAAATGGAATGCGGATGAGAGGTTGGTTAAAGAAGTTTGTAAGAAACTCGAGGAGCAGGGTAACATTGAAGGGGCAGAGCAGTTGTTGGTTATTCTTAGGAACGCTGGTCATGTGGATACTGAGATATATAATTCTCTCTTGCGGACCTATGCAAAAGCTGGTAAAATGCCACTCATTGTTACTGAAAGAATGGAAATGGACAACGTTCAGTTGAACGACGAGACTCAAGAGCTTCTAAGGTTGACCAGCAAGATGTGTGTGAGTGAAGTTTCAAGCACTTTATTCCACAAAACTGATCAAACCAACTCAATTCAAGCCGTTTGAAGTACACTTTTGGTTACTTCAACTTTCTGAAGTATCAAATCCAAAAGTTGCATATCAGATTGGCTTGGATAGTTTTAGCCGGTTCATTTCGGTTTAGATGGTTGGATTTGTCTGTTGAAGTCGGGTCATCTTTCTGATATGTTGGTTTGACGTTGGCCAAAATTCCCACCAATACTGGCCCGCACACACCCTTGCTTTTTACTTGTAGCTTTCGGAATTTACTCGGCCAGGTTGCTGAATCTAAGACACATTTTCCCTGCTGCAAGTTACTGTTCTTGTGCTGTTTTAGCTGTGTTTGCAATTGAATCATTCTAATCAGCTAAATTCAGAAGCTGGCTCTGATGAAGCTGCCATGGCATAAAGTTTTGATGTGCACTGGTCAGCACAACATGTTAAGTCTTTTCAAGTTCACTTAATGCTATATTTAGATCTCAATTACTTGCTAGCATTGAATGTAGAATACAACAAAATTTTGTTGTTAATTAGCTATTTCAATGAAGTTGGCTGGAAAAATGTGGGGTTTCATGTCTTTGAGAGTTTTATATTATTTTTTTAGCACTTGTTCCTGTTCTTTTATGGTAAACAACTGCTGAGGTTATAAATCAATGGATTGGATACAACTTATTAAAAGGTGAAGGCATTATGAGAGAAGCAGAGTTTCTATTCTCTGATTTTACATCCACAAGCTTGTCAGGTGGGATTAATTTTTTGGAGGCCTTAAAAATGATTATGTGAAAATTTTAACTGTTTTTAGTTTTTGTTGATCCAATAATTAATTAATGGGAAGAAATTTACTTTTAAATTAGGTTGATTTGGATCTAGTTAATAGCTTTTGGGATTGATTTCAGATAATTCTTCCAACTAACTTTTCGAAAGATAGGTTTTTTTTTTAAGCAAAATGAGACAAACTATTTATAGTTATAGAAAATTTTAACTATTTATCAACAATAGAGATTGAAGTCTATTCACGTCTATCATTGATAGATAGATAAATTTTTTATATAGTTTGATATTTATTTATTTATAATAATTTTTTTTTTAAACTTTCAAATTTACCAAATTCCTCTTTCACTCAGGATTACATATATATCTTCTAAAAGCATATTTGATAACAATTATTTAGTTACAACAATTTCAAAATGAGTGGAAGTCAAATAAGTGACTGGTCTAACAAATGCTTCTTGTTCAAAACATTAAAAGTGGTTTTGAAATTGTGAAAATTATCTTTGTCAAAGTGATTTAATAATTCAAAGCCATTTTAATGTTAGTTTTATGTATTTAAATAATATTACATACTATTAAAATTGATATTAACAAAATACAAATTATTCTAACGATTTCAAAATTGCTCTAAAAAAACTGTCTATTACTTCTTTAAAAGTGTTATATATGTTTTTTCTCAAATCATCACAAACTCTCGTCGAGTTATAAAAACATTCATTCTCTAGTTACTTGACTAACAGTTTCCTTATTTATCTAAGAATCAAGTATGAATTCATAGATCAATTAACTATTTAGCTATTTCTCAAATTGTAAGGATAAGTTTGGTGGGATCAAATAAAATACCAAACTCAAACTTCAAATATCAAAAGTATATTTTGTATTATTTAAAATCAACCTTTATTTTAAAAGGTCAATAAACAGTGTAATTATATTAAAAATTTATTTTTTTTTTACAAAAATTATATTAATAATTAACATTTATTCTCAAATATATAAAAATGTACCAAAATATTTACAAATATAGCAAAATCTCATACTATCATCTGTATCTATCTATTTCATGACAGACACAAATAGTAGTCTGTTGCAGTCGATCACAAATTGGCTGAGATATCTTGCTATTATTAATAAATATTTTCAACAGATTTATCATTTAAAATTAATTTTTCTACAAATTATTACTATTATTATTATTTAAAATAGGTTACAATTTTGGGCAAACAGACCAACGGAAAAAGTATTTAATCACATTATATCCAAATCATATTACCATTAGATATGGAAAAAAAGTCCCAAAAATAAAAAGGTTAAAACACGTCTTACAATTTTTTTTCTTCAAATTTTTATTATGCAATTATTGAAAAAACAAATTACGAGTTTAGTTTTGAACAATTACGTAAATTCATTATTTCATTGAACTTTTTACTGTCGATTTTTTTTTTTTTAACAAGGCAATTAATTTTAAGATTATCGGATGAATTTTCAATTTTGTACTTTTTTAAGTCTCATTTTTAATATTTTTCAACATCAATGAAAACTAAATTCTAATTCTTTTACCAACTATACGATAGAACTTTGTAATTTAACCTTCAAGAAACCACTTTTTAGTAAGCTAGCGATTTATTTTTATTTTTTTTTAAAAAAATATATGTATATGTAGTGTCAAGGGGCATTTACGGAATCTAACAAAATGAAGAGGGTATAATTGAAATATCACAAATCAAACAGGTTGAAAAACAGGAAATTTCCGAATATAAATATATGGCACTTATCACTCTTCGAAAACCCTAGAGTTTGAGAAAGGCGGAAACCCTAATTCAGCAATCGGAGCTTTTGCCGGCCTTTGCTCACTGAACCCAACAGCCATGGCCACTGCTAGGACCGTCAAGGATGTCTCTCCTCACGAGTTTGTCAAGGCCTATGCCGCTCATCTCAAGCGATCCGGAAAGGTATCCATTTTCTTTTCTCAATTCGATTTTTTCTGTTTTGGTGGCTGAGAGAACTTGATTTTCGATTCAACGGAGTATTCTAGAATGTAGATTTCGAGAACCGAGTGAATGCTAAATGTGAAGTTTCAACCGTTTCTGACTCTATTGTGGAGTGTGCTCGATTCTGCATTGTTTCTCCTCTTTATTTCCTTTTTTTTTTTTTTTTCTTTTTGCATCTATTGTAGTTATTATTATTTTTTTTAATCAAACAAATAGTTTGCAAGTTTTAGGCTGTAGACTTTTCGATTGATTTTTGTGTGTGTGTGTGTGTGTGTGTGTGTCTGTTTTTAAATCTTAATGGGTTACAAAATTATCTGCTCGTGCTTTGAAGATGCCTCATCTGTTGATTAAGTTTGTGGGTTGGGTACAATTTGTCTATTTGTTCCTCTTTTTTTTTTGCTCGTTGCACTTCATCTGAGAGATCATGCTTTTTTTTTTACTGAGCTTGCCATAGACTGTTTCTGGGATTTTGTACATATTGTGGATATGTTCTCAGTGTAAGGTATTCTTTAACTTTTACAGAGCCCTTATGTTTATGGGATTTGAGTTTCTTATGGTTTTTTTGGCCATATGGAAAAATTTCATGTAATTATCCACCGTTCGGGATTTGGGTTTTCGCCCGCTACTGTAATATTTCATTCTATCAATGAGTTTTTCCTATCAAAGGAAAGGAAGAATTTAGAAGGCTTTTCCGATTCTCCCTGGTTTGGATTATCTGTTTTTTCTAATCCTGTTTTTAGTAGTCATGCTGTTCTTGGATCTTGATGGGTTAGAACTTTCTACCTTATATGTACCTTGTTCACTAATAACTGATAACATTTAACTATATGATTTTTACTAATGAATCGATTATGATCAACAAATGTAATTTTAACATATTTCTTCTGTGGATCATTGCCGAGCAGGTTGAACTTCCGCCATGGGCGGACATTGTGAAAACTGCAAGGTTCAAAGAGCTCGCTCCATATGATGCAGATTGGTATTACGTGAGAGCAGGTTAGTTTCCCTTTTTCTTCTTGTTGACTTCCTCATATTCGTACAAAATGAGCTTAATTTTATTGCCATTTTGTATGTTCTGTTTGTGGGATTTTTATGATTGCCGTTTCAAACATATTCAGCTTCCATGGCAAGGAAGATCTACTTGAGAGGAGGTCTTGGTGTTGGGGCATTTAAGCGGATTTATGGTGGAAGCAAAAGGAACGGAAGTTGCCCTCCACACTTCTGTGAAAGCAGTGGAGCCATCGCCCGTCACATTCTACAACAGTTGCAGGAGATGAACATTGTTGATGTGGACCCAAAGGGGTAAGTACACGCATTTGAAGTTTTAGCTTATTTCCTCCGATTATGGGCCGTATGGATTGGTTTGAGAAAAAATTGTTTTTAAAAAAATTTATTTTTATTTAAACTCTTGATAAAAATTGTTTAAAATACACTTTAAAATCTATTTTGAGTGGTTTCCTAACACTCCAATTTTTTCTAAAATGATTTATTTTTTGAATTAAACATTTGAAAATGCATTCCGAACACATCTTATGTCTAATATTAAATTCAATTACGACCAGTGATATTCTATACAACCCTGTATTTGCTCGTGTTCAATGCCGATTTCTAACAATTTGTTACAACAATGCTATGTTGGTTGACTTGTTCTTCTGTCTGGATGGTTTGCAGTGGAAGGAGAATTACTTCAAGCGGTCGACGAGATCTCGATCAAGTTGCTGGCCGCATTGTTGTTGCCCCTTGATCGATCAATTACCCGTTCTGTTAATTAGAGATTTGTGTTTTGCTGATGAGATACAATTTCGTATGCATCATTAAAATTTTGGATTTAGCTGTTGAAAGATTTTCCAGATGAAGATGATTACTCTTGTTTTCTCATGGGTTTTGAATGGTTAAAGTTTTTATATTCTTTTTTTTTTTCTGGGTTTTAAGGACGAATCTACAACAACTTTGATGCTTGGCCTACATAATTTTTGCATTTAGAGTTAGTTTTATTCTCATTTGTTGAGGATCGGTTTCCCCTGCTATTAACTATTTTATGTGAATTTTAATGCCCTCTGAAAATGTTCCTTGGGAAAGTACATTGTCAATTTTTAAGACATACGGTAAAATCAAAACTTTTGCAAGTTTCCTCAATTTGTTTAAAGGTGGGTATTGGATATAAATAGATTGATTTTGGTATTGGATTGTTGGCATTGGTTATATGTTTCTCTTAGAAAAGTGAAATTATTAATCATGATGGTTGGGTCTAGTGATTAATAGTTAATAGGGTACATGTTCTAACAGACTTTTTATGGTGGTCATTTATGTAAAATTTAATATTTTATGAGTTTTCTTGACATTTGAACAATATGGTCAATATTATATGGTGGTCATTTATGTAAAATTTAATATTTTATGAGTTTTCTTGACATTTGAACAATATGGTCAATATTATGGTCACGCATGTTGTGAGAATAGTGATAAAATTAACTTTTATTATGTTTATTTATTTATTTATTTTTGGATGATGTTCATTGAGAATGTGCTCACTTAAGGCGAATGGTTAAATTATAAAAATCTCTTTGAATTATGGGAATGAAGGTTTTTGGGGACAATGGTATGGTTCCATTGTATTGTATATTTTTTAAGAAGATGATAGATATAGATCGATCTATGTGATGTGATTTGTTCGTACTGTATATAAAATGGTTTTTATGATTTAATTTTAAAACTGAAACTTCTCAAAATTTACTCGTACAGAGAAATTGTTGTTATCTTGTATAAAATTTACCTATCTGAATCCATCAACTATGATGATTGTTTGCTTTAGATGATAATATGAATACAAGGGGAATATCAACATTGGGAAGTTACACACCATTGTCCTTAATTAATTTCAGTTTTATAACTGTTCTTTGACATAGGTATATCTCTTGCTTTTGCTATACTTACGTGCCTTTTTTAAGATAACTTTTTATCTCAATAGCGGTATACCTTTTTTAGGGTGTGTAATTACAAAATGTGTAGAGTTAACCGTCAAATGTCATATCTCAGAGGACGCATAAGTATTAGATAAAAAAAAGTTTTTTTTTAATACAACTTGGAGGAAGGGATTCAACCCACAAACTTCTTGATTACTAATACATCTCTCTATTTCTTAACGTTTAAATTTAATTCCTTACTTAAAAATTCCGTTCTTGACTTATTAAAAAACAAAGAGTCTATATTAGACTCATCTAACAATTTTGAAAACATATTTATGCACATTACAATAAAGTTAATTTTGTAATTAAAGTGATATAATTTTAAGATTTATTGAAATTATATAGATTAAAAAAAGCTAGTTTAGTTATTTGACGAAACTAAAAAGCCAACAAATAAAAACCCTTCTAACAATAAATTAAACTAGGGGTAGACATACGGGGGTTTGGAATATATTTTCATCCTTGTCAGTGTTTAGCTTACAAGATTTTTCCCTTACTACATCCCTGTTAGGAGCGGGTTCTCGGAGAAAGATGAACATTCCTATCTACAACCTTGAAGCAAGTAAATAAAAGCATGTTTGGCAAAGAACCAAAACATAAATTTGAAACAAATAATTAAATGAAAACAGAGTTGTATTTCATATTTTCATATATATGTTTGGTAGCATAATTCATATTAGATTGTAATTTAAATAATTGCAAACTACCCACTAGTTGACAATAAACTACTATTAATTTATTTATGAACATGGTTTTATGTTAAAAAAAAATTGTATAATTATTATTTTGTAATATTATATAATTTATGGGATAAAATGAAATTTTTGTCCATATGATTTTGAAGAAGTTAAAATTTAGGTCTTAGGATTTATAATTATAATTTAACTCCTATAGTGTGATAAAAGCTTCATAAACAATCCTTATGACATGGATTACTTAACATGATTTAACAAACCCCAGGGACAATATATGAAGTTGTATCAAACGATATGAACTAAATTCTAAATTTTAAAACTGTATGAACTAACTTGTAACTTTATCCAAATTATAGGGACCAAATTTGGAATTTAACCTAATTTTATAATAATTACATAATACATATCTTGATTAAAAAATTGAATTGAGTTTATAACATGACATACTATATTTTTAATGTTTTCATTTTTAATTAGTATAATTATGCATTTTAAATTTCAAAATTCAAATTCTAGATATAATGAAAACATAAAATTCAAATATATATATATAATATAAATTTATGTGAAAATGTTTCCAACTAGAGAGAATATATCAGGATCCATCATAACAAAATTTTACAATATTAAAAGCAATTACAATTATACAATTCTATTTTTAACACTAATTACAAAAGCACTCTCAATACTACTTTGTAACTCTCACATCATTTTTTTACTATAAAATAAGATAATACAATAAGATGAAAGATTTTTATTATAAAGTTTGAAGATATATTCACTATTTGTATTTCCCCACATGAAAATTATTGTTATTATTTGACTAATTTCAACTTTAAAAAATTTTGAGAGACTAAATTTAAGATTTGTTGAAAACTGTAGAACTAAAATTGAACAAACTTTAATATATAGAGATCAAAATGATATTTTAACATATTTAGAGTCAGTACACCAAAAATTAAGGTGTTTTTAATTATGACAAACCCCTTTTTATAGCACTTAATATTTTGTCATAAAAACCAACCCTACCTTTTGTTGCCATAGATAACTAACAAGAAACTAATAACAAAGATGACACTCAATATATTTACCACAATTCAAAGGTAAGAAAAGTTTTCAGCTTTGAAATTCACACTAAGGTAAACCCTTCCCACCATTTTTAAGAACCAAAAGTATATTTTGATTTTTTTTTTTGAAAAAAAAAAACAATATTATCAATAAATTTAATAGTTCTATATTAACTTGCCTTTAAAATCATTCTCATCTAACAAATAAAGTTAAATAAGGGTGTCTTCCCCCTTATCCACTTGAGCCTACTATTTTAACTCCAAACACACATTTATTTATTTATTTATTTTTATTTTTTTTAAAAAAAAATGGACAATCATATTTGTTAAAAGGTTGACCTACTCCAAATTATTTGGTTTGGTTTAGAATTGAACTAAAAGGCCAACTAACATAATATACCTCAACTCCCTTCTTCAAGTACATTGTTTAATCAAATAAGACCTGCATTATTTCATAAAGTCAAAACTAATTTTAGAATTCATCAAAATTTCAAAATATAAAGCCAAAAATGTTGAAACGGTTAAAAAAGAAAAAGAGATAATCTCTCTCTACATAGAGATTTATAAAAATGTAGATAGATTTGAAATATTTAATCTTCGAGTTGAACATAATTATCCATTATTTTCTTAAAGATGTATAAATTTAACTTTTTTTTTTAAAACTCACTTGACATACGGTATCCATTAGCAACTAGTAGGTTCAAGTTTAAATTATCCACATTTATTGTATAATATATGTATAGTTAAAATTTTAATTAAAAAATCCAAATCCACTCTACTATTTATTTAGCTTCATGCTTAATCCTCTATTCCAATCTAGGTAACCTATAACTACTACAAGTTGCCACGTGTGATTTAATACCAAAGAAAACATATTAGCTGACCAGAAAATGGGTTCAACGCTAATTTTATTATAATTTAAAATACCTCAAGAGTTGAATTTGATATGATTTCTAATTCTCTATCTAACTTTGGATGCTAGTGGTCCTCAAAACTTAACACTAATTAATATAATATTTTAAAAAGTGTACTTTTTATTTCGAAAAATGGATTTGTTGTACTAAATCGAACTTCAACCTATAAATAAAAATGTCATACCAATTATTTTTTAGCTTAGCTTATTTTGAGAATTGATTACCTTAGATGTTATCTTTGCCGTAAAATGATTATATATATTAGGCTTGTTAATTGAAGATATATGCTTAAATTTTAAATCAGATAAACTATATTCAAATTTTTAATTTGTTATTTTATTTTTTAATTAAATTTATAAAAGAGTATTTTATGTCGGTTACACTTATATTTATATTTATGTCTATAAAAAAAGAAATATTGTTTGGTTAAGAATGGATTGAGTTGGGTCGGTGAGAATGAGAGACATTTAACTAAATTTAAATTTAATTGAACAAATAATTAAATTAAATTAGAAAAAATAAATAGGAAAGCATTTGGAGATGCAATAAAAGGATTAATAATTATTGTGGAGTAGCAACATGGCTTTACTTGCATAAAAAGTGCAACAACCAAAAAAGAAAAAAGAAAAAAAAAAAAAAATTGAAGGCCAAGGGTAAGTTGGTTAGCCCAACCCAACTCCTTATACTTACTTCTTTGACCAAATTCCAAATTTGCCCTTTCTTTTATTACTTATTACTCATCCACCACTCTTTAGTTTCATATGGTGTAAGTTCACATTTTCAATTGGGGTGGTATATTGTGTCAAATAGCCAATTTCTAATATATATTCATTAGTTAAGGTGCAACATGCACATATAATTTTGATACTAATTGATATATATTCTTTTTTTTGTTTAGATTGAAATTTTAAAATTTTCATATATTTTTAATTTGGTTTTAATGATATTTTAATTAACCAACTTGAACATATTTTAACCGGTTAAGGAGTTAACACGAATGTAGTTCGTCTCATTCAATGGTAATTAGTTTGTAGTATCTATTTAAGGTTTGAGATTCAAATTCACATATCCCATTGATTATGCTAAAAATTCGCGAACATAACTTAGAGGTAATTGATATATACTTTTTCCATTGAGATTGAAAATTACTAATTTTATACTCCATGTTTATTATACTAAAAAACAAACAAGTATTATAGCTTTGATTTAAAAGTGAATTACATGATTGAGTTATTGTTTTTATTTTATTTTATACATAGTTTGAGCAAGTAAATAAGTTGATAGACCTTCTACAACATCAAAGTTATTCAATTTGGTGTGGTTTCATCTAATTTACAAATAGCACCCTCAAATTAGTCCATGATGAGTCTAAGTTGGGAAGCATTCTATATAATTTTTAATTAATACGAAGTCAACAATATATGTAGTTTAACTGAGTTAACGACAACGGCATAAATCAATGTGGAACTTTAGGGGTAAACTTGTAATTAAACACGCCCACGTATTGAAACGTTTAGCATAAATCAAGGTGAATTCCAATTAATGTTAAACCACCAAATCTTATCTCACCTTCATGAACCAAAACGACGACGTATGGCTTGTACAGAAGAAGAAAAAAAGTAACGGTTTCATAGGGAAGCGCGTGAATGGAAATATGAAATATAAATATATAACTCTTTGGATCCTCTATTTATTAATTTTACTTTCTTTTTTAAAAAAACATTAAAATACTAATTTAGCTGTTATATTAAATTTTAGTCCACATCTTTGATGTTTTCGTTAACATTTTTACATTTGGTTCAATATTGCGTGGATTGATATTTTCTAAAAAAACAATAAAGATGTTACTAAATATAATAATAAATAAACAACATGTCAACTAGTTTAAAAATCTTATTTAGTATTTGTTATTATATATTTGATTCATAAATATTCGTTAACATAGTAATTTTATCAATATTTTCATCTACATTTAAATAAAATTAAGATATTTATATTTTTTTTTGTTGAGATCAACATTTAAATTTTGATTTTAGTCCCTATATTTTGAGATCGTTATGTATTTTAATATTTAATTTTAGTCTTGCTACTTACCTATAGTAAATTTTAAATTTAGTCTATTTTAGTTTATTGTTTACTTTTTCAATTTCTTAAAAAAAATTGAAGCAAAAAAGCAAAAAGATACCGTTTATAACCTAACTTACGCATCAAGAATGACGGAAAAAATGCTATGAACAAAATCATCGTTCCAATTGAAGAGCAATAAAAGAGAATGCCAAAGTAACAAAAAAGTAAACCACGAATCTTAATTTTTTTTTTTTATTTTTTAGTATTATCACTCTAAATTTTGAAAACATATTCGCATATTCTAATTCATTGTATGTATTAAGATGCATCGCACTGTCTATATTCTATATAAGGTGAACAAGTTTTCAAGTTACAAATTATTTGATATTTTTAAATATTTTTCCCTTTGTTATCGAAGGAGTTGCAGCAATGTATTACAAAACATAAGGACCCAAATCAAACAATATATTTTTATTTATCTATTTATTTATAATTTTTTAATCCTCCAATCTCCCTCTTCCCTCCCCACGTAACTATATATTTAGTTAAGTTACAGGTAAGACATTGGAGCTCAACTCTCTCTCTCTCTCGTCAATTCTTCGAATCCAGAGAGAGAAACAAAAACTGAAACCAAAAATCTCTCTCTCTCTCTCTCTCTCTCTCTCTCTCTCTCTGTTTCACTTCCATGGCTGCCGACGAACTTCGTGTAGAAGAAGCAATGCCATGGCTTCCTACTCAAGTTCTTGACGAAGCTTGCGATATCAAGGTTCTCTACACTTCTACTTCTCTTAATTCCTCGCCTAATTTCTTTTCTTCACTTCTGTTTTCTGTTTGTTTCTCAGGAAAACAAAAATCTTCCGACAAAAATTAGTTCTACGTTCCGTCTTAATCTTTTATTTTTGATGATCATCAGGTGCAACATCACCACCACATACAACAACCTTACTTCCTCCATCGCCAACGGCGACGCGATCATCCTCTGCTATCGCCGTCCGATTTCGCTCTTTCACCGGTACATTATTCGCATTGTTTTCTATCCCCTAGGTTTACGATTACGATTTTTGATTACGTTACTGATTTTGTTCTTTTTGATTCGGCGAAATTGAATTAGAATCAGAAATCGAAGTACAGTATGCCGCACCTGAGGCAAAAACCAGCGGCTGCGGCGGCGAATTGGACGGCTGGAGGACATGGAATGCAAGCGATTTTTCTCGATTCCGGCCGGCAATTAGGCGGTACCGGCGTTTTTCTTCCTCGGGGAACAGGCGGCACCAGTTACCAACCAAACAAGAAGCCTGGTACGATTCCGAATCCGATTCATCTTTTATTAATCAATAATTTTCTCCATTGAGAGATTAAAAAAAAATAAAAATAAATAAAGAAACAGGGGAAGAACTCTGTATTCGTGCGTACCTGTTTCTGCTTCTCTCTCTCTCTGTTTTCAATCAATTCAATGGAAAAGAAGAAGAAAAAAACATTTTGATTGCTAATTTTAATTATCATAATAGAATATATTAAAAAAAACAAAAATAGAATATTGTATTTTCTCAAATAAGTGCATGTCATAACCAAATGAAAATCAACCAATTGAAAACATAATATATATATACATAGAGAGAGAGAGAGAGAGAGAGAATGTTATCTTATTGTATTAAATCCAACCCCAAATTCGCTTTTGTTCTGTTACTGTATAATAAATGAGGATATGTACTAAAAATATTAAACGAAGAATATTGTCATACTATGTATGTATCTTTTAAAAATAAAATAAATAGGAGTTGGATTAACAATTACCATATATATATTGATTTTTGTATTCAATCAATATATGTCAACAAACTCCTACCATATAAATTCATATCCCTATATTTGTAGGATTAGTTTAGAAAATCACCTTTAGATGTATATATAAAATTCGAACTCGAATATATTTTAGATTGATTTTAGACATGATTATTGTAACAATAAAAAAATTGCAAGGGTAGATATTTTCTTAAATGCTAAATTAAAAAAATAAAATAACTTCCAACTAGGTTTATATATTATAATATTGACGAAATGGAGTGTTGAAAAGACTATATTTAAACATTTTTTTTCTTTAATTGAAAGATACCAATTCAGCAATCTTATTTCCTAATACAAATTTTCATTAAAACTTATTCAAATAGTTATCCGGTAAAAGTTATTATTATTGTTTTTTTTTGGAATTTTCATGAATGACGTAATCTATAAAAGAAAAATAACAAAAAAAAAAAAAAAGAAAAGAAATGTAACGCCTTTCTTAAATTACAATCATGCATGTTGTTTAAAATTAAAAAAAAAAAAAAAAAAAGAAAACATACATGCATGTGAACAAGGTTTAATCCACAATTGAAATTCAAAATAATAATAATTAAAAATGAAAAATCCATACTTGGGATTCCTATTTTTAGACTTAAAATTGTGAAATTTATTTGCAGCTTGCTCCATGGTGCTTGTCCCTGCTCGTGTTGTTCAAGCTCTTAATCTCGATGTTCAAGCATTGGGATTGCAAATTCCCCCCCGTAAAGGTATGATAATATATTTTCAAGATTACTATAGAAGTTTAATAATGAAATAATCTCATCTCATAAATTCTTAAAATAATAATAATAATAAGTAAATAAATAAATAAGGAGCAAAAAAATTGTCAATCTTTTAATCTTAAGAGAGTTAAAATACCATTTTATCCATATAATTTGGGTTTATTCAATTTAAGTTTTCTACGGCAAAGTAAGCTCAGCGTAATGGTATTAATATGCGTTTTGTACCTAGAGATTGTAAGTTTAATCCCTCTCTCTAAAGTTGTTGTAGTAAAAAAGAAAAAAAAAATTAAGTCATACTACTTTCAATAAATCTTTAATTTAGTCCTTTCAAAATTAATTTTTATTAAAATTGGTGTAATTATTTTAAACAATGTATTTGGTGTCTATTTGAACATCTTGCTATATTTGGGAATAAGTTGACCCTTAAAATTGAATAAAATAGAACATGTGAATATATTTTCAAAAATTATAGGAAAAATGTTAATAGATAAATTGTTTTTGAAAAATTCAATAATAAACTAACATTAATATTAAATTTAAGATTTGTTGAAAGATTAGAGAAAGAAAATCTAAATATTCAAAATCCACACATATAAAACAATATTTATAATTCAAAGAAAATAACTTATAATTTGACAAGATGCTGATGACTTGTTGAGACTTTTTTTTTTCTTTAATTAAAAATATTTGTTGCGACTTATTGCAGACCCCAAAAACAACCAAAAGGGAAGAGAATGCAACTCAATAGTGAAACACAAGAAGGGCAAAGATGTAACATCCACACATTGCTCCTTCATGTCCCAAAATCAAACCAATTCATCCCAAGAGATATTCCTTCCTAAAGAATGGACCTATTAATGTCCAAATTATTCATATTTTACAATGTATGAAAACTTCATAATGCAACCTAGCTTGCTCTTTATATGCTTTCATTCTAATGTACATTTTAATAATACGTCAATTTGCAATCTTCATTTTTTAAGGTAAATCAAATATCATTTTCATCACTCCTATTGTCTCATTACATTTTTAAAAAAGGCAATTCATTAACACCTCAATGGAAACGATTTAAAATGTCTACAACAAACACTATCTAATCCAATTTAAAATTGAAAATAATTAATAAACCAAAACTGAGCCATTTTAAAATTAAAGCAATCAATTTTAGAGTTAAATTTGATACAATTTACCAAGCTTGATGTATAAATTGATGAAATTGAAAATTTAAGAATAAAATTGAAACAATTTGCTAAGTCTAAGGTTTAAATTGATGGACAAAGTGAGTTTATTTAAGCGGTAATTGACATAGTTTTCCTCCATAGAGGTCGAAGGTTTAATTCCTCACCCTGCAATTGTTGTGCTAAAAAAAGTTTAAAGCGTCTAAACTGAAAAATTGTAAATTGCCAAATTTGAAAATTTAAAGTTAAAATTGACAAGACTTGTTAAGTTTAGGATCAAAATTAATTATTTCTAATCTCTCTTAGGGTACTTTTTTAAGTATGTAAAATTATTATTGTATGATATATGCACAAGAAATCAAAGTTGAAAAGTGCATTTATATTCGTGTTAAAACAAATCTCTAAACTTTAAAAGTGGTATGATAAATTCTTTAAATTTAACCTTAAACTAATGTCGAATAAGTTTCGGGCGGACTTAGTGTCGTGTATAATAAATCCTCAAACTAACACTTCTGTATTTAGCAAATATTTGGCCTATTCAACATTTTTAAGATTTACAAACTTATTAGACTTTTAATATTTTATTAGTCACAAATTTATATTTTAAGTCTTATTAAATTCCTTAAATTTTGAAAGGAGCGGAATGTATACAGATTTATTATATACAAATTTGAAAGCGTTTATGAATCTATTTGACATTTTAAGAGTTTTTAAATCTATTAAATATGAAATTAAAAGTATAAAGATATATTAGTCAAATACTACTTATAATTTAACATATTTTAAATCTATTTTACATTTCTATCGACATATTGGAGATTTGAATTGTTGTCGCATGTATTGTTGGACTAAGAAAATTGTACAGACATCACACAATTGTTTGTTATTATGTTTTCTAAAATGTATCTTATGTTATTTGCTTAAAATAATGTTAATGTTCTATGAAACTGGGAGGGAGAAATTATGTGCCACAGAATTTTGCCTTGTTGTAAGATTCCAAAGTTTTTGTATTGGTTGGGATAATTATCCATCTATAAGTTTTAAAAATTTGAATAGCCCAAAAAAAAAAAAAAAAAAAATTAATTCATATAATTTAATAGAGGCATCACACTATGATCAACATTATAAAATTTTAGTATGAGCGAGTAGTAAACATTTTGTCAATAAGATTGATAACGGCTCAATTAATTAATATATATTTTTTATCTTTAGGTTGAAGATTCAAATTCTCGTAATACATTAAGTAGAGACATAAAACATATGACTTTCAACTTTAGAAAAAATATATTATTTATATATTTTAATTACTCTCTAACACAATTATATATATAGAGGATGATGTGAATTTATTTTTCTTTTTATTTTCTCTCCTCTTCACTCTTAAAAAAAAGAAAAAGAGAGAGAGACCTTTTTCTTAGACATGCTGTTTTCTTAAAATCATCTTGGTACCAATTTCACCTGCCTTGTTTGTCAATAGTTAAATCCTTTACTAAAAGGTTGTTCTACATCCAACATTGGACCAATTTATAGAATTAACGTATTAATTTGCGAGGTAGAATCCAAATCCAAGAACTATTCATTTAATTATAGTTGGTCACGTGACAATTTTTTTTTAATATTTTTGAGTTTTGTATTTTTGTATTTTTTTATTTTTTACATAAAGAGTTTGGTATGTTTTGTGGTTGGAGTAGGTTGAAAATGAATGCAATTTATGATACACCTAAGTATTGCTAAAAAAATAGTTAAAATATTTTACTAATTCAAACATATATAGTTCAACCGTGGATAAATACTAAATTACCATCTCAAAGATTGAAAGTTAGATAAAATTAATAGTTTTAATTATTTTTTTTTGTGGGTACAAAATAGCTTTAATTATTTACTACATATTTGCTTTTAAATTTTCTAGTGTAGTTGTCTATTTTAAAATTTAAAATTATAAAAAAAGTGTGGATGAAAAATATTAAAAGGAAAAAAAAGAAAAGAAAAATTGTTTCTAGAATTTTTATTTAAAAAAAAATATATGTGAAACACCGTGACGATATTGCCCCTGGAGTGCGTTCCCTCTTCCCGCCTCATTTTCATTTGAAATAGAGGAAAACTTGCAAATATACAAACAAAACGCATCCCTCTCCCTCAGAAACTATCATTTCTCATTTCAAATCTCTCTTCGGAATGGAGGGAGAAGGTAGCTCAGAGATGGAGTACACGGAGATCGAATCCTCCGCCGATTGCTTCGACAGCTCCATACTCTTCAATATCATCAACGATGTCTCCGCCTTCATCTTGTACATGCATCAACAAGTCCCTTCGTAAGTTACTCCTTTCCAATTCCAGCCTATTTTCCGTTTCTTAACTTAGAAACTGCTAGAAACGG
Source organism: Citrullus mucosospermus (assembly GCA_030954485.1). Lineage (NCBI taxonomy): Eukaryota > Viridiplantae > Streptophyta > Magnoliopsida > Cucurbitales > Cucurbitaceae > Citrullus > Citrullus mucosospermus. The sequence goes on along the minus strand of CM062063.1, from coordinate 5,758,813 downwards.
AGGAAAAATCCATTCAGGTTTGCTTCCTGATGGAAATTATATATGTGATTGCTAAACAATCGAGTGATGGATGTTAAGTTTGGTATCAATATGTTTGGTTCGCTAAGTTTTAAGTCGATTGGAGTATCTGCCTGATTTCTGCACGTGGTTGGATTTGATTAGCTCAGTCACTCTGTTTGAAATTGTGCCTTGTAAATTTGAAGAAGGAAAATTAAGAATTCCATGAGCTATGAGATTTGTTCGATTCCAAATTTAATGCGGCTTTCGATCTGTAAGATTTGGGGGATTTAGATGCTCGTTGTTATTAATGTGTTGCTGATGGAAGACAATGAGCAGTACTTTATGAATGTCATATAATATTAGTGATTTATTTCTAGGATTTGCAAATTTCTATGGTTATGGTATAAGAATGTCTTTAGGATGAAATCATATATAGAACAATGCCAATATGTCCTCCAGATCGAGGTTTAAATCTCCATGGTTACATTTGTTGTACTAAAAAAATGAGAAAATAGTCATAATGAATAATGTTGAGGTAGCAGAACTTTATTTTGCCTATTATTGTTTAATTCTTGCTTCATTCTATCCGTTTTGATGTGTCTTCTATGATTTTTGTATCAAGATCGTATGACATCATATGTAATGATGTAATGTAACATTAGTTTGATTGTTTATTTCCTAGTATTGCAAGAAGCCCTTGCAAGAATACCTCTACAAAGTAGATACTGTGGAGAAAAAGGTCACCATTAAAGAAACGAACATAGGTAGCTTTTGTTAGTTTGAGACTAGAACACGGTATACGAGACTACCTTATAGCCTTGAAATGAAATCCGTGTAATCTGCATTTTAAGTATACATGTTTGTAGAGCTAAAAACTTATCTTTCAGTTTCATTCGACATTGGTTGTCTGATTCAATCTTCACCACTTATATCCACAGAGCCCAAAGTTCACAAATTATATTCAACCCCAACTCTGGCCCCCCCTTCATTTTGCTAAATTACATAATTATATGATTTATGAAGATTTAACATTGTATGAGATATCTATTTGGTATGTTTGTACCATAAGTACTCTACTGACTTTAGGTGGCTTATCTGCAGCATCCTACAGGATATGAGCATTGAGTTCGACAATTTGCACGAAGAATACAAAGAGCTGGTATGTTAGCTAAGAATGGCTAGTTTCCTTTACACTTTTTTTGCTTCAATATGAGGATCATAAGAATGGTTAGTTTTAGGGAAGTGAACTGGCACAAAATGAACTAAAAGCATCATCACGAAGAAAGCATAATGGCAGAATGAGGGAGGTCAGACAGGGAATTAAGAGAATGGAGAAGTTAATGAACTCAGTCTCTGGTTTTCAAGCTGCCATCAAATCGTTGATTAGTGAGACACCTAACATCCAGGACGTCTTATTAGTTCTTGGAGCAACCCCACTACGACCTCAATATGTTTATGAGATGTGCTTTTCACATAAAAAAGTTGTGGTGAGAGGTGCAGATAACTTCGTCAAACACAAAGCAGCAGAAGCTCTTTCAAGAAAGGTGCTTGTGAATTGTAGAGTCTTTCCTAATTTTTTTCAGTATTTGTAATTTGATACAAATTTTGTTGTTAACAACAGGCAATTCGGACATTAATCTCAAAGGATGCTGGGTCTGTCTCATATCCAGGTACACAGCTGTGCATGTTAAAGCAAATTGATCAAGTTGGGAGAAGAATACTCATCCTTGAAATTTCCCTCATTAAGAAATGATAACATATTCTTTTAGGCCCTACTAAATTGTTTCTATTGGTGAAGGCCCCTTCTTCTTTCAATCTGCCCTTGCACTTCATTCCAAAACGTGAATTCCGATACAGCAAAAAGGTAAACGTTAGACGTGTTTGCTTTTATTTTCATGTAAGTATATTAAATGAGATCATCTGGTAGATTTTGTGATCTATCTATCTTTTATTAAAGAATGCTTTATCTTGTTTCTGGTTAAAATTTAAATAAAATATTAGTGGTAAAGAGAATCATCTTAATTTCAGTTAGCTGATGGAAGAATACCAATCAATTATTTGACAAAAAGAACATAGTATATCCTTGTGTAACAAAAATCAGTTATTTGTCAACTGTCAACAATATCCTGAATCTCCCAATCATATTAGATTATCTTGTTTCATGAGAATTTGACTGCTTTAATATACTTTACTACATCACTTTTTGTTTATCAATATCGTTTGGCATTAGATCTTTCAGTTTAATCCAAATGCATAATCTGAGGTCAAAATAGGATGTTGATAATTTTGATTGTCCAAACTATGAAGCACCATTGCGTGCATCTTTCTTGGTGCATTAGAATCTGTTAATCAATTTGATATCGTCTAAAAAGGTCTTTGATGCAGATAGTGCCTTTCAAACTACGATTTAAGTGCAAAGCCCAAATCCAGCAGATGACTAATCCTGGTCCTGATCGTGAATCTCAAGTGGGAAACTCTTATGACTTGACCAACTCTTCGGTTGAAGATTCAATCTGGTATGGAATGTTTAATCTTCAGTTATTATTGTGAAATTTTATTAATTATATAGGTAGTCCTCCATTGACTATAGATGGAAAAGTCATGGTATATAAATTAAGGACAACCTCTATGTTGATTTTGAGTCTTTTGGGTGAAATCCAAATCAAAAGGAAAAATATGAGAATTTATACTTACAGCATACAATATCATACGATTGTGAAAATAAATGAAATGTGAATCTATATCTTCTCTCTAATAAATTATCATTCATTGTTAAGTAAAAATGATTGGTTAAGTATATTAGGATGGACATTTAATACAGACTGGGTTTAGGTACTAAAATTGTGTGGTGTTTGTGAGTGTTTTAACTTCACTCTTGAATTAATTATTGCAGACATCAATTAAAGGAGGGCGTTACCAGTAAGAAATAAAGTTAGTTTAAATATAATATAAAGTCAGACTTATATCAGGGCATTGGATAACACTTGCATTTTTAAAAGTCATGCTCGTTACTGATATTTTTCTTTTTTTGCCTAATCTGATAACCTTTCTTTTCAAGTTTAGTGATTTTTGAAAGTGAAACTAAAGAAAACAGAGGTCTAAGGAATTTTTATAAACATAACATTTACAAGTAATAATAACTATCTTCGAGTGTGACTTGGTCACTTTAAATTGCTACTAAATAATCATTCTGAGTATAGGTCAATCAGTAAAGGCATTATCCGCTCAACCAAAATGTTAGAGATTTAAACCTTATTCGCACTAAACTAAAGAAATAACCTTCTTTTTGTGAAAGTATGCCCCAAATTTAGAGCTTTATGCCTGTTGTTGATCCTTTTATGCAACAATATCAATATTTCATTCCTAATTTTAGCTGGACCTTGATGATCATTTCCAGGTTTCAATGTCGACATGCAATCAAGGGGCTAGCATTCAACAGACCTGATGAAGATTGAAACTGCCCACTGTCAAAGTTACAATACAAGTAAACACTAACCTGTAAACTTGCAAATGAATTGCTTCTAATTGTATTTTTGTAGACAAAATGCCATTGACTCTGGAGAATTTAGCTCTTGATATGCAGGTGATCTGAAAATAGTATTTAGATCCTTTTAGCTAATTTCAATGGTAGGGATTAAGTGAATTTCAATGTTGTCTCAATCTTTTAAGAAGGTGAATTTTCTTCTTTACTCTTTAGGTTTATTGTTGTCTTTTATCAGGTCGATGACGATTGTACTCAAGTTTCTATACGACCAAATATGCTAAGTCTTGTAGTTTCAAATTGTACTTTGTTTAACTTCAGCATAGTTATTTATTGAGTTCCACATTTGGGTGGAGATTTGAATTTCTATTCTTTTGATGGGAGGTGTTTTAATCAAATCGATTAGGTTAGGTTTTTACTTTTCTTTTTTTAGCATAACAATTAGGAGTTGGGGGATTCGAACCCTTCTATCTATGCCAATTAAGCTAAGCTCCGGTGAGTTATATTAGGTTACTTAGTTGAGTTATATTAAGTTGTCTTAATAAAACATGATATTTGAAGGGAGACAATAAGTGAGATAATTTATAAATAAATTAAGATGATGAAATTATTTCACAAAAGCAAAAAAAACCATGGAACATATTTGAAAGGTTTTTGAAATAACTAAAAGTATTTTTTTTTTCGTATTTCTAAATCACTCCCAAACATGTTATTAATAATTCATTATAGTTGTATTTAAAATGTAAAAAACAAATATTAAAATAAGAATATGAAAAATATTTTTAATAAATCATTTAAAAATTATTATCAATAAAACAATCACTTCCAAACATTTGCATTCAGATTACAACAAAGTAATTTTGAAACATACACAATTCACTATTAAGGCATAATAACGTTTAGCAATTTTTGCCATCAAATTCTACTAAAAAACGCCTAGAAATTTATGACTAATTTTAATAAAAGTAAAACTTAAGCACAAAATTAAATCCAACAATACGCGAAATTGCCCAAATCACTCCAAACTCAAATTTTAGCATTTTTTTAAAAATTTTTAAAACATTGTAAGTTTAATATTAAACACATTTGTTTTCGAAAGTCTATTAGAAGTTGAGATTATCTAATTTGTTGGAATTGTACTAAAAATGGTTGAAATTTAAATTATTATTCAAAGATTAATTTTATTTTTTCCCTTTAAATTTAAACGTAAAGAAATAAAATTATTATAAATTATAAATTATTTATAAATATAAAAAAATTTACAATTTTATCACCTACGATAGAAGTTTATTTGGATGTGAATTTTTTTTATATTTATAAATAATTTAATTTATTTTGTTATATTTCAAAATAATCTTAAATAAATTGATATTTTTCCTATTTTCCTTTCGGTCAAGAAGTAGACTCCCCCAAGGTATTATTTGCATCGATACAAAAAAGAAAAAAAAAAAAGGAAAAAGAAAAGAAAAAAAAAGAAAAAGAGAAAAATCGGGTGAAAGAGACGGAAGCCTTTGTGAAGTTCGGGCAAAGACTCTGTTCGCGTGAGAGCGAGCACCCTCAGCAAGACCTCTGAAATCTCTCTGCCACCGCCGCCGTCGCTGCGGCTTTTGTTCTCCGCCGTAAGCTCGTCACCGGCGGAGCAAACACCATGAAGTTTCAATTAGAGGATGTCACAGTCTACTTCCCTTACGATCACATTTACCCCGAGCAATACGCTTACATGCTCGAGCTGAAGCGAGCTCTCGACGCCAAGGGCCATTGTCTTCTCGAAATGCCCACAGGCACTGGAAAAACCATCGCCCTTCTTTCCCTCATCACTAGCTACGCCCTCTCCAAACCCCAAAATCCTGTCAAGCTCATCTACTGCACTCGCACCGTCCACGAAATGGAGAAGACCCTCGCCGAGCTCAGATTGCTCCATGATTACCAGGTTCAGCAGCTTGGCCCTCGCGCTCAGATCTTGGCTGTGGGGCTTTCGTCCAGGAAGAATCTCTGTGTCAATCCGAAGGTTTTGGCGTCGGAGAGTCGGGATTCTGTCGACGCTGGTTGTCGCAAGTTGACGGCGAGTTGGGTTAGGGCTATGGCGGCTGAGAATCCCAATGTGCCCACTTGTGAGTTCTTTGAGCAATATGAAAAGGCGGGTTCCAGTGCAGTGTTGCCGCCGGGGGTTTATACGTTGCAGGTACTTGTAGCATTGAAACTCAGACTTTCATGAAATTGAGAATTCCCTAATCAACAACGGCGGTTTCAATTGTGTACCCGGATACTAATGAACTAGAAACGTATGCTGTCGTTACTTTTTTCTTTGGTTCACTGAGAAATTGCCTCGTGAAAAATTAAAATTCCAGTCTCTTCTTCGGACTGTAGTTCGTGAAACAGTGTTGAGATTACAATTGAGTAGCATTTAGTTTGTTGAGGATTGCCAGATAAAGTTTGAGTTTCACTTAGGGCATTACTTCTAGTATTATTGTCCAAAGACGAGTTGATTCTGAAATCATTTATATATACTAGGCTATATTGACTAAATTCTTCTAATATTTATTTTCATAGATGGAAATTATTAGTGCCTTGAATTGATCATTCATGTAATTTCCTTACTGAATTTATAGGATTTGAGAGCTTTTGGGACAAAGAAGGGTTGGTGTCCTTATTTCTTGGCACGGCATATGGTACAGTTTGCTAATGTGGTAGTATATAGCTATCAATACTTGCTTGATCCCAAAGTGGCTAGCATTATATCCAAGGAAATGCAGCGAGAATCTGTTGTAGTGTTTGATGAGGCACACAATATTGATAACGTGTGTATTGAAGCCCTTAGTGTTAGTGTGAGGAGGCAGACTATTGAAGGTGCCAGAAGAAATCTCAATAAGATGCGTCAGGAGATTGAGAGGTATAATCAGATACTAAGTTGCTTTCTCTTATTCTCATACCATATCTTGAAAGGCCATGGTTCATTTGTTTTTAATATTCTTAAGAGTTCATGTGCAAATGTCTCTTAATGAGAGATTTATCTAAGTTTCTTGACTACTTTGTATGACATGTCTCTCATATAGAGGAGCATGTATACGAATAAGTTGATTGATTCTGTGCACTGTCTAGGTATTTAGGTGTTTCTGCTACTCTTGAATTGAAATTTAATCAGTATTTTCCTTGATATGGTAGGAAGGTTCAAGGAAACTGATGCAGGTAGACTGCGTGCAGAATATAACAGGCTGGTGGATGGTTTGGCACAAAGAGGAAACCTACCTAGTATGTTGTAAATTATTGTAGTTGTAAACAAGATTGCATGATTATTTTCCTTGTATAATATCGTGAGTTTCTTTAATTTTGTGATGCAGTTTCGGACATGTGGCTCTCAAACCCTGCCCTTCCAGACGATATTTTGAAGGAGGCTGTGCCAGGAAATATACGCCGAGCTGAACACTTTATACATGTATTGCGGAGATTGGTTCAGTATCTTGAAGGACGTTTGGACACTGAAAATGTTGAGAAGGAAGGGCTTGTAACTTTTGTTGGATCTATTGGTTCACAGGCTGGCATTGACCAAAAAACCTTGAAGTTTTGTTATGATCGTCTCCACTCCCTCATGCTGACACTTGAAATTACTGACACAGATGAGTTTTTGCACATACAGACCATATGTGATTTCGCAACACTCATTGGAACATATGCACGAGGTTTCTCAATTATAATTGAGCCTGTTGACGAGAGAATGCCCCATATTCCTGACCCTATACTGCAGGTTAGTTTATATCTGCTTTTGTTCTCTCTCACACACGCACGGGCATGTACACACACATACATACATCCTTCTTGAAAGCATTATGGAATTTGGATGCTAAAGTTTTTTATCTTAGGCTTAGATGATCCATTGATGGTGGGGAGGATTTTGAGTTTTGGACCCCTTCACAGATAGGTACTTGGTTTTGTATTTAGCTATGGTTCTGATCTTAAAGTGTGGAGGCTTCGTAGATTAGGAGAATCCACGCACAATCTTTTCAATCCCTTTTCTCTGGGCTGGAGACTCTCTCTTCTTCTCCTATTTCAATATTGAGACATCCAGAAGATGTACTAATCAAAATAAGAAAAATCCTAGAATCTTTCAAAACAAGCCATTTGGGTGATTTGGAACAAAAGAAATACAAGAATCTTTCAAAACAAGGAAAGATGCTAGGAGGAATTGACTGACTCTTCTCATTTCTTGCTCTCTATTGGTGTAAAGAAGGTCTACCCTCTACATTTTAGCAATTATAGTTTACATTCACTTTTATCTAGTTGGAGATGTTTTTTGTAATCTCTATGGATGGGCTCCCATTTTGTACGTTTATTTTAATCAATGAAATTGTTTCCTATCCAAAAAAGGAAAAAAAAAAAAGAGGAAAGAAAAAGGAAAAAAAAAAAAAAAAAAGAAGAGGATAAAGAAAAGAAAAATATGAGAAAAATCCTAAAGAAGAAGTAAACATCTATCTTTGTTCTCTAGTTGCATAGCCTCTAGCTCATACATGATGCTATTTACTGAAATTAAAATTTGAACTTTATTTTGTGTTTTAAATATTTATGTCCATTTTTTTATACAAAATTATTTATTAGATATTTCTCTTTTCTCCTCAGCTAAGCTGTCATGATGCCTCACTTGCTATTAAGCCTGTGTTTGAACGATTTCAATCAGTTGTGATTACATCAGGCACTCTGAGCCCAATTGATCTCTACCCTCGTTTACTCAATTTTAATCCTGTTGTTAGCAGAAGTTTTACAATGTCCTTGACCAGAGACTGCATATGCCCAATGGTTCTCACTCGTGGCAGGTGTGTGGTTCAGTTGAAATACATTACCCTTTTGTTCAATATATTGTTGATAATGTTCTATTCTAATTTTTATTTTCTTTTTCATAAAATATTTATTATTATTATTATTTTTTAGTAAAACGTAGGATCTTCTGTACTTAACACAGTTTGTTCTGTTGCTCTAGTGACCAGCTTCCAGTAAGTACTAAATTTGATATGAGAAGCGATCTTGGTGTAGTAAGGAATTATGGCAGGCTCTTGCTTGAGATGGTCTCAGCAGTTCCTGATGGGATAGTTTGTTTCTTCGTCAGTTACTCATATATGGATGGGATTGTAAATAGTTGGAATGAAACTGGCATACTAAAGGTGACAATTACTCATATTTGGCTTGGTAACAGTGTTTTAGTGGGAAGTAGTCTTAACATGATCTATCCTGATCACACTAAACTCGCAAACTCATTTCCTCAGGAAATAATGCAGCATAAACTTGTGTTCATTGAGACCCAAGATGTTGTGGAGACTACGCTGGCTCTTGACAATTACCGCAAGGCTTGTGATTGTGGGAGAGGTGCTGTGTTTTTTTCTGTAGCCAGGTACCCTATTCCTCTGTCAATGCTTTCCCCTTTTCTCCCTTTCTTTCTAGTCAGCAAACTAGTGTGGTTCAGAACGGATTGTACTTGTATTATCCTTTTCATACAAGTAACGGATATATATGAATACAACTTGTACATTGCTGGATAGGTGGCAGATAATTGACAATGACTCCCAAGTCTAATGGAAAAACTTGGTCTAATAGTTGAGAGAAGCTGAATTTTCATTTCTGTTGCATCAAACATTCTGAACCATGATTTAATTTTCTTTATTCTTAAGATAATGCCGACATATTTCCTAATTTGTCATGGTGGAATGGGAACGTGAAAGACATGCTAAGAAAACTTTGATTTCCTTGAGTAATTCATGATTTTAGGGTAATAGTTTGCTCAAATTTTGCAGTCTACAACATGATTTTAGGGTACTTGCAAGTGTTGTGCTAAGAAAACATTTCTGTAACTTTGCAATCTACTTAGAAACAGGTCTCTTCTTGACACGTGGTTGTGATGATTCATTGCCACATACATTTACCACAACACTTGCAAAGATACTATTCTTTCTGAATCCTGACACAAGGTGAACAATGGAAGCTCCACCAGGTCTTGGCTCAATTGGTGCACTAGGGATGCTCCTAGTTATTCTCCCATCTTCATTTTCCTTGACTGCAGTTCCCTTCTGCTCAAAAGCTCAAAAAGCTCATTGAAATTGGAACCTCTCCACCAAGACTTGAGACAAGAGGAGCATACCTCCTAGACATTCTTCTCATGATATATCTCATTCATCACTGTTTTCTTTGCCGTCATATCCCTCTTTTTGGAGTTGGGGAAACACAGCACCTACTCGTGATCCATCACACACTTGGAGATTTGGAATGGTCAAAATCCAAGCTGTTGTATTATCTGCAAGGATAGTTGTGAAGGGCCATGTTTTCCTCTGATGTCCCTTTGCAAGTAGGTTTTCGGAGACCTTTGAATTTTTAATTGGCAAGTGGCTTTCCCAAAGAGCATCAAAGCTTTTTCGCAAGTCCTCGGTTAGGACTTAATAGTGAGGGTTAGTATGGTATTAGCACTGTAGTTTGTTAGAGTTTGTAGCAAAGCAATTGTCATAAAGTAGGAAGATGAGACATATAAAAAGGTAGGCAAACGTTATGATAGTTCAACTTTTGACCGTTCTTAAGTGGAGAGTGTCCAAGTACCTCAAATTACTTGGTAGTCATCTTTCTGTATTTTCTTCATTTTTTAAAACAAACCGTGCTTTCACAGAGGATTTACATGTAAATCCCACAAAAGGAGTTCAAACCTAACTATAGAAACGAACTCCAATCTGAAAGAATCAAGCCGAACTCACAATTTCAAAAGGGCTGGGTCACAAGATGCCTACAAAAAGTGTTAAACCAGCAACCTCCAGGACCTCCTCACATGGTCTCTCAAACCCCCTAAAAGTTTTGCATTCCTCTCCAGCCAAATTCTCCTCAACACGGCAAAAGATAAGCATGTCACAAAACTCTACCATTATCTTGAGAGGGAGGATTTGGGAGCACCTTCTCAATTATAGTACAACAGTCCCTACACCGCACCGAGCATAATCGAAAATAACTCAATCAATGGGTTCCAAACGGACTGAGGATCAATGAAATAGTCTCTTATCTAAAGGGACCGAGAATACTCACACCTCAAAGCACACGGTCCATATCCTCCTCATGTCTCCTACATAGAATGCACCAATGTGAACACAACACAAAGGAAGAATGTGAATGTCTTTTTTGTCCAAGGTGTTGACTCTCCCATGCAAAACCTGCTATGTAAAGAATTTGACCTTGGGAATTTTAATCGTTAAAAGAGAGGAGAAAGCTGAGGCAATATGGAAGAGAGAAGGGTTACATAACATGTAAAAAGGGAACGACATGAGAAGGCCCCAAAAGGATTAGGAGTCCAAACCTTAAAGCCCCTCCCCCAAGGCACACATGAAGGTCACAAGGGATAGAGAGAAGGGCTGTCACTTCCATCGTTTTTCTACTAAAAGGAGGGCGACAAAAGCCTAAGGAAAGTGTAAAGGAGGAATCCGAGGAAGGCAAGATAGAAGTAACCAAATGTAACTTCTTATCTGAAAGGTGGTATTGACGTGGAAACAAAGCACAGAGGGGAGAACCCCCCCACAATTCAACTCAAAAACAAGTCTTTGAGCCCTTCCCTACAAAATATTTTATAAACTGGGAGAACAAAGGGAATCCAGAAGAGATAGCTAAATAGAGATTCTGTAGATAATGATATATATTTTCTTCATTTTCAATATACCTTTTTGATACCATTTCTCTTGGACACCCTTTGAAAGATGAAACCAGTACATTCCAGCTACAATTGGTTAGGTATTTAATGCAATTTTGGTTATATAAAAAAACAGATTCTTCAATGATACAGATATAGAAAAAGCCATAGATATATTTGTTTTGAACATGTAATTTGTTTGTTGGCCTTTCTTCGTGCAAATTTCATTCCCACTTAATAACTAAGGTTTATGGGATCTTTGTACCAAATGGAAGAACTTTTATGATTTTTCTTCCTTGGGAGGCTATCCTCCCTGTTTTTGACGATTTCATACCATCTATAAAATTATTGGATTCATTCAAAAGAAATAATATCACTTTTAGTTCATAGAGATGGAGATTAAAAGATGAATGATACGAATGTGATTTGAAATTCAATCTATGTTAATGCAGGGGAAAGGTTGCTGAAGGTATAGATTTTGATCGACATTATGGACGATTGGTGATAATGTTCGGTGTTCCTTTTCAGTACACATTAAGCAAGTGAGTTTCATATTGTGACTTTCTAATGAGAACTTGTGGGACTAAATGATGATTAATCTGTGTAATAGAGCATTTTTTCTTTTTCTTTTTTTAAATTTGGACTTAGCACAACCATGGTTTTTAATCTTGACAAGAACAGAACCTTGTGCACTTATTTATTTATTTATTTTTTTTTATTTTTATTTTTTAAATTTATTTTTTGTAATTGAAAATTGAGTGCGTCTCTTTCTTTTTGGGCTGGTTGGCTGTCCCCTGGGGTGAGGAGGGTTGTGTGGTCGTTTTGTTTGGACTTGGTTGTTCTGACTGTGTAGATAATGATTTTATTTTCAGAATCTTGCTTGCTCGGCTGGAGTATTTACGTGAGACATTTCAAATAAAGGAAGGGGATTTTTTAACTTTTGATGCTTTGGTATGGGAAACTTACTCTTACTATCTGTAGAAGCTCTTTTTTGTGTATGGTGGAAATAACTGGTCTGACAATTTGAGCAGAGACAAGCTGCACAATGTGTTGGTCGAGTTATCCGATCGAAGGCTGACTACGGGATGATGATATTTGCTGATAAAAGGTTTGATTTTTCCTATATTGATATTAGTATGTAGTTTCAAATCAATTAATTCCTCGATCACAGAACATATATCTTAATAAATATACGAATTTGTTCATACTGCTTCAACTCACTGCACCTTCTCATCTCTACAAGCTGTAAACCATATGAGGTAAAGTGCAATAGAGGGTGTCTTTAATAATAATTTATGAATAAAATAATTATACACGGGATGCTGAAGAAACAATCATTGATCTTTTTAGATAAAACCATTCTAACAAGAATATAGTACGTAATTAAAACAAGAATTTAAAGCATAGTTACTCAAGACAAAGGGCCTAGGATGAAAACAGAAGTTAGCGGTTAAACTAAAGAGTAGAACCACATATTAGGAGAAGAAGTTTCTCTTTTAAGAAGAAATTCTTTGGGAAGAAGAATTGAAGAAGGTTAGGCACCCTTCTTTTCCTAGATAATAGTCAGTGAGTGCCTGTTGAAGGGGGGCACCATGTTAGATGGACCAATGAGGGGGTCCTTGCCACACACTTACATGCACTTGAGCTTGCTTCGGAAACACATGTAGCCAGTGAATGGTACACCAGATTGAAGGTGTAAAATCAGTTTAAGAAGCACTGAGTGCTTCTTGTTTCAATGAGTGTGCATCACGAAAGTTGATGTAATTACTAGAGAAATGAAGCTGAGAAGATTTTGAAATGATGATTGTTATTTGAAATTTGTAGCTTTACTTCTATTGGATGTGCTCTCGTTTTCATTAGTATCCTTTGAGAAATGTTGGTAGGATGTTATGTGGACAATTGAGAATTACTATTTAGCATGCAATTGTATTTTCAATGGATGGTTTTAATGGAGATGTTTGAAAAGATGGTTTAATAGGAAGCTACTGTGTATTTCCGATATGTTTTGAAAATACCATGATATTTGGAATTTTTAGTACAAAATATTAAAAGCGTGATTTTTTTTCCTTCTCATGAATAGTCTTTGTAATCTTCCTGATTTATTTTTTTTTCACCTTTGTGCAGGTATAGCCGTCATGACAAGCGCTCGAAATTGCCTGGATGGATATTGTCACATTTACGTGATGCACACTTAAATTTGAGCACAGACATGGCTCTGCACATAGCTCGGGAGGTTTGTAATTGTTAACATCTCTGTAGTCCAAGATATTGATATATTTTCTTTCATATGCATCTACAAATTGTTGGCATTCAAATCGACTTCTTCGAGTTAGAGCTGTAAAAAAGGATGTTGAATAATTTGAAGTTGCCATTTCCCTTTGAATTTGCAGTTGGAAGCAAAGTTTGGTTTATTATCTTAAATGCATCTTTTATAAGATGTCTTTCGATGTTTAACATCCAACTTATTAAGAATGTTGAAGCATTTTCGGTTTTTCAGTTACCAACAAAATAATTGAACCAAAATATTTGTGGGTGCAGTTCCTTAGAAAGATGGCACAACCCTATGATAAGGCAGGGAGCAGTGGTAAAAAGACCTTGTTGTCCCAAGAAGACTTAGAAAAGATGTCTGAAGCCAACATGAATGAGATGTTGTATTAAGGATCTCAATGCTGCGAATAGACCCTTTCTTAGTCCAGAGTGCTGTTTTACATTCTTCTCGAGTCCTACTCACGAAGTACATCGGATTCATAGGCTTGACAATTTGGTTCGATAGTTTGAAAAAGAAATTAGATTCTGAGATTCTGCTGAAGAGGAAAGAACTCAAATTTGATTGCCGCCTGGTTGTGGAATTGCAAAGGGTTGTTAACCTTTCTGAATGAAATACCCTAAAGGAAATTTTGACAAGTAACTTATAGTATATGTATATAAATGATCTCTTGTTCCCTTTCTGACTTGTAGTGTTACTCATGTTTTTTTTGGGTTAGTTTATGGTTCCATTAGTTTCCTAATAAAATCTCAACTGATTGGCTGAGCTTGTTTTGTTATTAAACAATTGTTTTTTATTTGATAGTATGGCTAATCTGTTGTCATTTTACAAGGGAAAATGATTAGAAGGAGAGAAACTATTGTTAAAATAGATCTTTCACAATTTACCCAGGGACATGACAACTGTCAATGAGTTAAAAGGTATTATGGTATCAACATTTCGATCGGAGGTTTGAATGATGATCTTTGTCCGTTGTGTATTCATGTATTTATGGTACTTCGAACTAATAAAGCAAGTTGAAGTGGTAAAGTTATTAGTTGTGGGGTAATGGAATGAAGTTTCTCAAACCTGAGAAAATAAGGAATTTTCTTTCTGTACTTTCCTCAAATTTTCAGCAGTTAAAAACCAAAGATTAGAAGATTAAAGACTGTATTTGGAATAGTTGAAAAGAAGTAAGAGATGGTGAAGAAAGTTATTAAACCTTCTGGCAAAGAGGAAATAGAAAAAGGCTCTTTCAAGGTAATATTATCCAAAAACTAAACCAACAAAAGCTATCTCCAAGTAAATCAGTGCTCATTAGCAAACCGCAAACTTTGAAACTGTTTGAATCTTAAGATAATGAATCTGTATATCTCTAATAAGCAACCTCTATATCTAAGATATTTTGAGAACTAATGCTTCTTCATTGAGAGGTGTTTTGAACTCAACCCACTTGCTCGTTTGAGTTGCCGATTCTTATAATTCAAACAACTCTCGTTAAATAGTGAATCCAACTCAAATCAGACGATACAAAGGGAATTGGGTTTGGTTGTTTACCTTCTATCAGTTCAATCAAAATTCACATTTCATATAGTTGTGAAGTAGCCTATGTAACCTTCAAATTTAATAAAGGGTGTTAGAACGTTGTTTCCCAATAATTTTTCAAACATTTCAACCCATCCAATTTGAGTTTGGATTTAAACTTAAAAAGAGAAATGAACGTGGAGTGATGAGGGATAGTGAATTTTAGGTTATCAACAAATTTACAAAATTTATGATTTTATATTATAATGAGTTGGATTGTAGTAGACACAAGAACCGAACCAATTCAAATGAGTTTAGAAAAGTGGATCCATTTTAATCCAAATTAAACTTTAACCCAATACAAACTTTGAAGTTCTTTTGTACTCTTGATCAATTTTTTATTTTTTATTTTTTATTTTTATACAATAATTAGAGTATGAAGATTCGAATTTCCTGACTTCAATGATAGAAGTATATTCTAATTACCGTTGAGTGTGTTTACTTTCACATTTTTCAACACCTTAAGTTGATGGTTGCAGTTACCTCAATAATTGATGGGCCTTGACATTCTACTTTAAGCAACTTTTGGCTGCCAAAATAAAGTCAAAAATATTTTTATCTAATAATAATAATAAAGACGACAACAATATGATTAATAAAAATCAATTTTTGTCCTTAAATATTAACATAGTTAACAATTTAGTCATTGAACTTTGATTTGTAACAATTAGTCAATGTAAAACAATTTATAAGTACCTATACTTTAAAGATTTGTCATGATTAAATCTTTATAATAAAAATTATTATCAAGATTTAATTAAATTTCTTACCTATAAAGTCTAAATTATAGTACTCAGATTAAATTGTTATAGATCAAAATTAAGAATTAAATTGTTGTATTACCCTAAAAAGTTTAGGATGAAAAGTGATTTTTAATGAAAATTCTCATTTGCTAATTTAAATATGTATATATTTTTGAATTTTTATATTTATAGTTTTTCTAGTAATTCTTTTTAAAATATAGCAAAGACATTTTGATAACCTTGTGATATTTGAAAATATATGTTACATAATAAAATCGAACCATTTCTATTAAACATTTAAAACTTGATTTTATCCAACTATCATTGATTCCAAGTGGTGTTGATAGAAGTGAAGTTGAAGTTTGAACATGAAGTCCCTTCCGTTGACGCCGAAGAACTGAATCCAAATCTATAATTTTCAAGATCAAACTGCAACAAATGATCTTCCAGTTGTAGACCTCCGATCACGATCGGCGTTCTTGGAAATTCTCCGCCATTGATGAATCCCAAGCACCAAGCATCCACTCCATTCTTCTTAATCCTCACCATCGTATTCCTCCCCCCCAATTTCCACACCACTTTCCCTTCCTCCATCATCAGATCCACCACCGGCGCCTTCGCCTGTCCTTCCGCCGTCACTCCCACGCTCTCCGCCGCATAGCACACCCCGAATGGCTTTACCGCATTCGTCAGCGTGAAGTTCAGTAAAGCAGATTCTTTCATGAACGCCGTCGCGAATGCTCTGTAAATTGAACTCTGTAGCAACGCGTAACTGGTGGAGGTGCTAATCTTCGTCCCGCCGCCGCCGTGATTCGGCTCAAAAGACAATAAAGAAGTGTTGAACGCCACCGCCTTGCCGTTGATTCTGATGGCGGAGAGGCCAATGTAATACTCGTAAGATGGTAACCAATAAGTGTAAATGGAGGCGCTAACCGGATTGAAGAGCAATGGAGTGTAAGTTAGAGATTTAGAAAGATCGACATTGGGGGAAAACCTGTACGGACCTTTAGATCCGAAAAAAGCAACGCCAGGCCTTAATCTCGTTCCCGATAAACAAATCGCGAAAAACTTAGGGCTATTGAATTTCGCGCTAATCTGCGATGGAATCGACTCGTTGGAACGGCCGAGCGCCGCGAAGCCAATGACATCCCTGGCAAGTCCTCGGAGGAAATCGGTCTTGACGCAGGAGAAAGGAATTTCAGGAATACGACGGAGTGGACCGGAATTGGAGCCGTCGGTGGTGGAGAGAGCAAGAACATCGGTGATCAAATTCTCGGAATCGGTGAGCTTAGGGTGACTGTAATCAACAAATTGATCTCTGAGGGATGGTTTCTCAGGATAGGCGAAGGAGAAGATGGTATCGTTGGCGCAGATGGGAGATGGAGCTTGAACGCAGGAGCCGCAAATATTCTGGTGGAAGGAAATGGAGAGAGGAGAATTGCAAAGGACGAATTGGTAAGAGGAAGAGTTGTAATGGTTGTAGCAGTCGATCCAGGAGAAGGCGCCGCCGAGGTCGAGGTGGAGGCTGGCTGGCCGGAGCGGCGTTTTGAGGTGGACGGAGATGGTATAGAGAAGGGAGATATGGTCTTTGTAAATGGGAGCGACGAAGGCCGTTTGGAGAGAATACAGAGGAAAAGAAAGAAGAAAGAAGAAGAAGAAGAAGAAGAAGAGAGTAGCCATTTTTATTTTCAATACAAAGCTCGCATTTTTAGACTTTGAATTTAACTCTATTTATAGACAAATAATCCACACTTTATTCTTAAAACTTACAATATTAGTACTTACATTACCTCAACTAGTTTCATATTCACTATGATTTATTTATTTATTATTATTATTATTTTTTATAGTCACACCGTTCTAGCTACATCAATTGTAAACCTAATAGTAAGTAAACATGCAAACAGTTTTGAATAGAATAAGTTAAATACAATAGGTTTGTCATTTTTTAATTTTTTTTATATAGTAAATCGATGATAGATCCAATAATAATCTAACATGTTAACAACATCTTATTAAAAATAGAGTCGAATATCATATTCATTTTCTTATTCTATTCATATTGTGTACCAAAATTACTAAAATACACGTTTATCACTGATAGACATGATATTAAGATATGTCGATAGACCTTCTAACTTCTTATACTCTTTAATTCAAGTTATTAGATTTAAAATTGTGTCATATTTGCAAATCTTTTTAACTTGTGTTAGAATACTTTATTTATTTATTTTGAATGAAATCGATACATATGTCATTCTACATATTTTAGACTATTAAAAATGAATGAAATAAATATAAAGAATAATGATATATAGCTTCACGATATTTGACGTATATATTTATTCTCTCGAGATTACGTATTCAAATTTCAATACTCGATAGTTGTCATATATACGCAAAAAGAAAAAATCATTATTGAATGCATATACACGTGCGATACAATTCATGTGCAACGCATGGGGATAAAAATATTATTATATGATTTTAAAATTGTAAAAGAAGCAATTAGATAATGCCTCAAAAGAAAATAAAAGAAAAATGGTCCAACCATGACATTTCAAAATTATCCTATAGTTTATAAATATTGGTATTTTAATTATTTTTAAAATTAAGCCTATAAATACTATAAATATATACCATTTCTTTTATTTTGTTATCTAATTTATAAGGATACTAGTTCACAACACGTGCAACACACATGAAGTTTATAGTTTATTTTAGTATATGAAGAAAAAAATTTTAAAAAATTATAATTAGCATGTCAATAGTTTTTTACATTGTTTGACCTAGATATTTGTAACTATTTGCAGAAAAAACACAAAGTAGGAATTCATGATGTTTTAAAAGGCAAAAGACGTGACTGTATCTTCAAACATATCTCCACCTTTGGATATATTGATGTTACATATTTTATGGTTTAACTCACACTCATACATGAGATCTATTTGACTTGGACAATTGTAACGTGGCAAAAGATGTGATTGTTCGTTCAAACATATCTTCACTGTTAGATCATGATTTCTCATATTTATGGTCTACATCACACCTATACAAGAAAATATGTACTATTTCGACCTAGAAATTTGTAACTAAGAAACGACATGATTGTCTGTTCAAACATGTCTTTACCATTAGATCGTAATATTTCATATTTATGGTCTAGATCGCACTTGTACATAAAAAGAATACACTAGTTTGCATGTAACCACCTCGACCCGAATAGTTGTGATGAAGGACAATATGAATTATGAAATGCTACCAACAACGTGCATTTTCTTTTTCAATGGCTCAATCATAATAGTTTTAAAGTTAAACATATTTAGCTTGAAGCAATTCTATGTTAGGTGACTTATTGAAAATTTTACTGCAAATCATGTGAGTGGGAACAAAACATCTTGAAATAAATTCCGTTGGGATGTGGATATAGTTTTCACTTACTAAAAAAAGTTATTCTTACAAATGTAATTTTAAAATTTGACCCAAAATTAAAATGTTTCATAAAAAATATGAAAACTATTGTAAAGAAATTATAAGAAAATAGATAGAATTCTTAAAAATAAAAAGCCAAAAACAAAATATGAATGCTTTAGACTAGATTGATAACTATTTAATTTTTAAATTTTAATTTTTTAAATTTAAGTTTACAAACATTACTTCCACCAATTGATTTCTTGTAATCTCTCGAGGGTAAGTTGACTTTGATTTCAGTTTTCTAGCCCACTTTTCAACTAAATTTCCAATTATACTATTTTACAATGCGCCCAACAAGTACTGTCTGGATAAAGAGAGAGCAAAGAAACCAAAAGAAGTTTAAAGTGGACATAGTGGTCATTTTCTAAATTGTTTGATGAATTATTTTTAATTTTAGAAAGACAATTTAATTATTTATTTTGAGCTCAACAACATCAGTAAGATGAAGAATTTCATTTTTTTGATATATTAGTCAATAACATATGTCTTAACTAGTGAAGGTAGATTCTCAAGTTATAACAATTTATTTTCTATTATTTTAATAAATTTTTTTTAATATAATCAATAAAGATACGAGAATTTAAATCTTTAATTTAATTTGAGGTGAAGGAATAAAAAAAGTTGCATTATTTTGAATATATAATTAAAGATGAGTGGTGATATTGAAGGTAGTGGCGGGACCAAACTTTGAAATAAAGTAAATATCAATGTATGTCATTTTGATATATATACATCAACAAATAATATATATCATTTTGTAAACAACAAAATTTAGAGTAAATATCCATGTATTCTCTTCAATTTTAGGATTTTGTATCAATTAATTTAGAATTAATAATTGTATCAATTTAATTCTTAAATTTTCATAAGTAAATTAATTTATATAATTTTTAATTAATAATGAAAAGCCGCTAATTTATATCAATAATTGAATTTAAAGAAGTCTTAGGTAAATGTGAAAGTTATAAATTAATGATTTTAAAAGGAGTTTCGAATGGAGGGTTTAAAATTGATCAACTTAATAAAGTTGGTATTTGCCCCAAACTTTACAAAGAATCACAACTCAGGCTTCAAGGATGTAACCAAAACCTATTAAACTCTCAAAGATTATATGAATACCAAAAATAAAGTCTAAGAGCTAAATATATAATATAAATGAAAATATGTTATAATGCTTTGACTTCCGCCTTAAAGTCTTGTTATTCGTCGTCAGATCGATCTAATGTGTTATGCCATAGAAACTACTGTCTTGAAAGCAAATTCATCACCACTTCGGTGTGAATCATTTTTGCCGATTGCTCCATAAGGTTAATACAACACCCACCTTTAGACGTGCACTTGTTAGATTAGGTTAAAATCAAATCGAGAGAAAGTCTTTACTGCTCAGAATCAATGAGGAAGAAGACATAACAAAAATACTACTTTTTGAATGATCCCATGAGAGCTCCCTAGGCCCTATTTATAATACTCTACAAGTTTCTTCTAATCCTATTAGGATAACCTTTGTGAATAGATTTTAATTAAATTATCGATTTAATATCTTATATTAAAATTTTAAAAATTTAAATCATATT
Organism: Citrullus mucosospermus; assembly: GCA_030954485.1. Classification (NCBI taxonomy): domain Eukaryota; kingdom Viridiplantae; phylum Streptophyta; class Magnoliopsida; order Cucurbitales; family Cucurbitaceae; genus Citrullus; species Citrullus mucosospermus. Next base: position 5,738,073 of record CM062063.1, on the reverse strand, counting down.
TAAATATTTATTCCGAAAACATCTTTTGAAATCATTTTCCCACTTTATTGTTGTGATGCAAAAATCAAGGAAGATTCATAATTCACATTAATTTCTAATGTCCGCTATCCTCTAAAAGAGATTGTTAGCAAGTAACTCTACAATTATCTCTTTAATTTCAATGCAATGCAATTATTTCTTTAATTTGAATCTTATTCAAATTAATTTTTGAATTCTCTCAATAAATTATTTAATTTGAATCTTCTTTTCTTATGGTATGTGTGGATCATTCCTAACAAGCTGAAGTGAATTTGTGATAATTGACATACATTTCTTCCGTTGAGGTTAGAGGTTAGGTCTACTATCTTGACACTGGTTATGAACTTTTAAAAAAAAAATTTAGTCTTCCTATATCAGAAAAGATAACAATATCCAAACTCCAAATACAAATCCAAAGGCTAAAAGTAAAGTAAAACACGAGAATAACCATTTGATCAGTAACACTTATTAAAAGTTCTTACACAATATGGAGAAAAGATTTAACAATGGTTGAACATGAAATTTTATACCAAAACAACACCTTCCATCATAGTAATAGCTTTCCCTCTCAACAGAACTCTTTGTTTCTGCTCATCCAGATGAATGTGCAATATTCCACTTCTAGGTGATGCCTAACCCCAAAAAGGAAAAAAAAAAAGGGAAAAAAGAGAGAAAAGATTCAATAATCTACAAAATCTGATCAACCCAATTCAATAGATTGAGTTTAGTTAAGTTATAAGCTCATGCGAGTTGGAATGAGTTCAAATAAGGTGAAGGTTTCTATGCTGGTTGATCCGTAGGTTCTTAAATTAATTTGCTTAGAGTAGAAACACATACATCTATATCCATTGTAAGTCCATTTCAATCAATAATTTCTTTCATATTTTTAAGTATATACTACTTTTTCGTAGTATATAGACTGTTCATCAGTTACTAATTTTGATATCATGTTTGAAAAAAGTAACAGATAGGCAATGCAAGAACATGTTGGAGACTAAGTTGAGAGGAAAGAGAGAGTACCATATAAGCAACAAAATTAGATTTCCCCAACTTTTTGGCCCAGTAGACTGCCAAGGCACAATGTGCACTACCACATACAGGATCCTGAATGTGAACATACAACAAAGTTTTAAGATACATGTAACTATGGAGTGTCAACCTAGTTGAGATGCCTTAATGCACCTCCTAATCCCTCTTGCTTTGTGAATATTTAAAAGAAAAACATAACATAGAGACCGAACTACTTGGAAGAACAACATTGTTAACATTTGAAATTTACAATACCTCCCTTTTGTCCATAGTTGATACCCACATAATAATTTAGGTTAAAAATCACTTTTGGTCCCTTGAACTTTACATTTAAAGAGTTAATAATTTAGTCTCCAAACTTTGATTTGTAATGATTTGGTCTCTACACCTTCAATTTCGTAACAATTTAGTTCTTGTATCATAGTTGTAATAATCTAGTCTCCATATGTTCAAATTTGTAGCAATTTAATCATTGTCATAAAAAATTTCATCAAAATTAAAAGTCGATTTTTATTATTTAAAGATTTAGCTTTACAACATATAAACATATCGGATCCCTAATTAGTTTATTGATCAATCTATGTATGAAATTCCATTAAATCTTAATAATAAATTTCACCATAAGGACTAAATAATTACATATTTAAAAGTAAATGGACTAAATTGTTACATATTAAGGACGAGGGACTAATTGTTACAAAATTGAAAGTACAGAGACTAAATCGTCACAAATCAAAGTCCAAAAACTAACTTATTACTTTCATGAAAGTTCATGGACTAAAAGTGATTTTTAACCTAACAAGTTAACAACTTATAAAACATGGTAGAGAGGATTAGTCTACCTAATGCCATGCATTGCCTTCAGCTCAGGAATAAACAATCGATATTCTCAACATTATAACATTCAGGAGAAGATTGAGCATTGAGTACCTCGTAGATCCCAAATTTGGGGCAGAAGTATCGAGTATAGAAGTCAAATTTCGACTCAGCAGGGCATACTCCAGTTATGATTAACCCAGTTCCAGGACACTTTCGTATCTCATCAAAGTTAGGTTGAAAATCCACTACATCTTTTTCTGAAGGAAGAACAACCTACAAAATGTTGCATTAGTTAACAGATTAACTTGAGATACCCAAATACCACTTAACTGGAATGTGAGGCTAACGCCCCAGAAACCTAATTGTATATAGATTCTACGTAATTTATGATTTTGGGCCTAGAGTTCAGAGGGTGCCATATATAAATCTTCTAATTTCAATGGTACCTAAGTATCTGTATTTTTTTGTATTCTCCTCAAATAATAAAACTGCTCTCTCCCTGCATGTAAAATCTCTTTTATGTCGTTCTTTCCTATTTATGCTTTCTTTACTTGTCGATTCCGTTTATGTCATAACAGTTTTCTTTTTCCTATATTATGGACTATCATGATTCCTTGCTAGGTTCAATGGCTCTCTCTAGAGACTTTGAAAGTATTCGTTCGACTTCGGCCTTGTTCATTCGGATTTGAGCCATTTTTATTTCTTATTAGGTCACTTTTGGCTGCCTCCTCCATTTTTGTAGGTCTGCCCTTCCGTTGGCTTAATAGAAGGCAGGTAGCAGATTTGTACACACAATTTTAGCCTAGGAGAAAATCTTTACTTGAAAACAGATAAAAACTCAGGATCCAGAAGTATCAACCAATTTTCTCATCTTATAAGAATGAAAAGTAGAGTTGTCAACAAAACATCAAAGACAAATGAAGGGCTTACTTACCAAGAGATTATTGAAATCGACGTTACACATCTTTATGTCAGCTATAGAAGCAACGTTCAAGGCTTTGGAGATTGAAGAAACATCAGCGGCAGAGTTGAGTTCAACCGTGTGGATAGCTGGGAGATCCAATTCAATAAAGTTACTGTCTTGTGATTCACCATTATGAACATTTGAAACCCCAAGTTGGTTGACCTCTGGAACCTTTTTAGCAGTTAGAATTCCTGAAAGTGTTGAAAACTCAATAATGTTTGATTTTACTAAACCAGATGAGAAAAGTGTATGTGCAGCCGCCAATGTTGCATGACCACAAAGTTCAACCTGGAAAAAGTTGTCTTAATCAGAAATATAAGATTTATAACAACACAAATAATTATATTACCTTCATTCAATTGCGCAGACAAATAGGGATGTTCAGACCATCCCATCACCGTCTATATTTTATTTTTGGTTAAATTATAATTTTAGTCTCTATAATTTGGAAAAAATTATAATTTAGTATTCATTGTTTTAAAAATCAGAATCTAGCCCTTGTAATTTAATAAAACTTCATAAATAGTTGAAAAATTATTATAAATAGAAAAAATATCAAACTATTTACAAATATAGCAAAATTTTACTTTTTATTTGTGATAGACCTAGATAAACATCTATCTAGTCTATTACGGTCTATCTATCTAAGTCTATTGCTGTCTATCACAGATAGAAAATAAAATTTTGCTATAATTATTTTTAACAATTTTTTTATTTTTGAAAACATCCCTAAATAGTTCCTATGGTTTAATAAAATTCTGGCAGAGGCTATTTATGAGAGTTACATATAGGTCAAATTCTAATTATTAACCATATAAACTAAAGTCTAACTTTCTCCAAACAATAAGAACTAAATTTGCTATATAACCTGTATTTTTTCATTCCGGTCCGGTAGAGAATTATTCTCCATTTCGTTTTTGTTTTTAAATAATAATACAATATAATGATTTTTTAATAGAAAATAACTATTTGAATGGTTAATTTCCAATGAAAATAGTTTAGAAATTTTATCAACCTATCTAAAGAAACCAAATATTAATATTTAGGGAGAAAATATTACATCATAATCTCCCACCATTTAAAGTTCAAACGTATAAAAAATATAAATCATTAAACAAAAAGATAAATTTAAATATTACAAAAAAATCCCATATAGTTAAAATATATGTATAATAATAATAATAATAATAATTAAGGCACGGAAAATACAGCAACTAGAATTGGTCTGTAATAAAGAAGAAACTAAAGCTAACAATTATTCGTATAAATATTATTTTCACCAATTCGTTTGTATTTTTTTTATAAAAAATTTAGCTTAGAATTCAAATCTTTACAAACTTATGATTAAGATATTAAACTAGCACAAGTTTTAAAAATTAAAAAACAAAAAAAAAAAGAAGTTATTAAACCAGCCTAGATAATAGCCACAATGGGTTGTTTCGGAACTTTAATCAAACACAATCAGAGCATTCATTCAAAACAGTCGAAACTAGAAGAGTAAAAACCTCATCAACAGGAGTGAACCATCTGAGGCTAAACTTGGGCGGCTTGAGCGAATCATCAGTTTCTTCTTCGTCGTTTACGCGGATCAAATAACACGTCTGGGGCATATTGAACTCAGCCGCCAAAGCTTTCAGCCATTTCTCCTCCCTTTCTTCCTCTAATAGACAAACAGCCGCCGGATTTCCCTTGAACGGCGAGTCAGTGAACGCATCGACCTATTTTATTCAGAAAATCAAAATTAATCGGAATAGTTCTCAAATTCTAAATCAGAATCCTAATGTAAGATAGAAAGAGATTGGGTAAAGTAAAATACCACGAAATACTTGACTGGTTTTTTAGCCATTGTCGAGAAAGAGAGAGAAGAACGGTGAGAATCGCGGTTGCTGCCAAGAAGAAGAAGAAGAAGAAGAAGAAAAGCCGCCTCCCTCCATTGCGTCTATGCTTACGAAATTTCAACGAACAGATTTCTTTTTGTATTTGTAGTTTTTATTTTATTTTATTTTGGCTAATGGTCATTATAATTTGTAATTGCAATTCCACAATGCCTCTCATCAGCCATTTTCTTAATTTATATTAAAATAAGAATCATACTATTTTCATCTGGGTATACCCCACGTAATTCTTTAATCATATTTGATCACGTGATGAATTTTTTTTCACTATTTTTATTTTGTTTTATGCTCAAAGACCATTCATGTCTATGCATCTATTTCAATCACAAAGGACAGTAACTTGTTTTTATTTATAAAGAATTGTAATGTGGTAATTTGTGATTGGAGTACGTGAGTGAGATGCACGAAGATTGGTATAGTTAGGAATGTGAACAAGTGTTTCTCATGATTGAAGGGGGAAAATTTTTAGAACTACCCTAATACCTACTACCCTAATTCATTATTTGATGTGTCACAAATGATTTATTATTTTATTATTTATTTATTACGTAGATTCTATATAATTCTTAAATATTAATTTTGTGGCAAACAATGAGTGAGGGTAGTATAGAAAATTTTCTATACTATCGTAGCACTAAAATTTTTTCGATTGAAGGGGAATTTGATCGTACAAAGATAAGCCCAAATATTGCAACCAAAACTCTAACTTTTATAAGTTAACTTAAGATTACATTTTAAAATTACGAGTAAGTATGGGTTGTCAAAATCTTGAGATTAACTAATATTAAAGAGAAAAGAATTAAATTGATAGTAGAATTTTCTATTTTATCTATTTATTTCAATGCATGCATATAATTTTTTGACTTCGAGGTTGACAATATAAGCACTATATTAATTGCGCTATGCTCATTTTGGTTCTTATATATATACATAAAGTTGAGTTAAATTGCAATTTCAGTACCTTTTGGACAAAGTTAAAGTTTAGTCTATATAGTATAAAATTAGAATTTAGTGCCTATAGTTTGATAAAAACCCTCATAAATAGTTTCTTAAATTGGGCCTAAAATGGTAATGAGTGTTTTATCTAGTGAGTTATCCTCAAATAATGTTATTTACTCTACTTTTTTAGTAGGGGAAAAAAATCAATTTTGATTCTTGAAGTGTCATCAATTTTTAGTTCTCAAGTTTTTGTTTAGAAATACAAGAAACTGAGCAAGAAGTAAATGACTTTCTATCATCAACAAGTTGAGAGATCCAAAGAGGAAAATCCTATCAACTTTAAAATGTATTACCACTTTGATGTATTCAACTACTTATTAAACAATTGTACAACATGAAATTGATAAAAGTTGAAAGACAGACAACACTAGTTTTTTCTTTTTTTCATTTTTCTTTTTTGAAATTTATGTCTTCTAAAAAATTTAATTAATGGTTAATTCGTACATTAGTCAAACCTATTTTTGTGCAGAGCATTATGTTATCGATTGAAATTAATGAGTTTAGGAAGATTTTTATATTGGTTTTTTTTTTGGTTAAAATTATTGGGCAAATTAGCAAATATTGAGTAGAAGATAAACATTGTAACACTTTAAGTTTAAGGTCAAAGTTGATGAAATTAAAAAAACATTTGATCAATGAGTAATACTTATTCAAAGTTCTTACGCAATAAGGAGAAAATATTTAACAATGGTTGAACATGAAATTTTAAGCCAAAACAACACCTTCCATCGTAGTAATAGCTTTCCCTCGCAACAGAACCCTTTGTTTCTGTTCATCCAGATGAACGTGCAATATTCCACTTCTAGGTGATGCCTAACCCCAAAAAAATGAAAAAAAAAAAAAAAAAGAAAAAAAGATCAACCCAATTCAAATTATATGGATGGAAGAAGAAGAAGAAGAAAGAAGAAGAAGAAGGTGGTTTAAACACTACTTTGGTCATTATACTTTTGACTTTCGTTCATTTTGGTCCCTATACTTTCAACATAAGTTCATTTTTGTTCTTATACTTCCAAATGTTCATTTTGATCCTTGTAATTTCAACTTTAATTCATTTTGATCTTTGACTTTAAAAAATTGGCTATTTTGGTCCCTTAAAATTGAAATAAAAATGAAAATGAAAGGACCAAAATAGTCACACTTATTATTTGGGTCGAAAACAATATCCCACACTTATTATTTCATTAGAAAAAGAAACCTTCCATATTTTCCCCTCAAAACTTCGAAAACCATTAGGTTTAAGTCTTCAAGAGTATACTTTTTCATAGAATATAAACTGTTGATCAGTTATTATAATTTTGATTTAATGTTTGAAAATAAGCAACAGATGAGGCAGTGCAAGAACATGTTGGAAACTAAGTTGAGAGGAAAGAGAGAGTACCATGTAAGCAACAAAATCAGATTTCCCCAACTTTTTGGCCCAGTAGACTGCCAAGGCACAATGTGCACTACCACATACAGGATCCTGAATATGCAACAAAGTTTTAAGATGTACATACAAACAGAATTTCTTAATCCAACCCACTTCAAAACCAAAGGATATCCTAAAATCAACTCTGAACATAACATTGCGACTGAACTACTTGGAAGAACATCATTACTAACATTTGAGATTTCCAATACCTCCCTTTTGTTCATAGTTGATACCCAATACACATAATAACTTGGTTAAAATATCCCTTTTGGTCCCTAAACTTTTAAGGATTTAGATTTTGTAGCTTACTAATTAGTTTGTTGATTTATTTATGTAAGAAATTTTATTAATTTTCACAACAAGAACTAAATTGTTACAGATTTTAAAAGAAAGAGACTAGATCATTACATACTAAAGTTCAGGGACAAAATTGTTACAAAAAATTTGAAAGTACAACAAGACTAAATTGTTACAAATAATTCATAAGGACTAAATTGTTACTTTGAAAGTTCTAGCTTTAAAAGTGATTTTTAAACTAATATCTCATTAACATGGAAGAGAGGATTAGTCTAGCTAATGCCATGCATTGCCTTCACCGCTCATGAATGAACAATCTCTATTCTCAACATTATAACATTTCAGGGAAAGATTTGAGCATTCAGTACCTCATTGATCCCAAATTTGGGGCAGAAGTATCGACTATAAAAATCAAATTTCGATTCAGCAGGGGATACTCCAGTTATGATTACCCCCCCACTTCCGGGACACTTTCGTATCTCATCAAGGTTTGGTTGAAAATCTACTACCTCTTTTTCTGATGGAAGAACAACCTGCAAAATGTTGCACTAGTTAACAAATTAACTTGAGATCCCAACATACTACTTAACTAGAATGTGAGGCCCCCAATCCAGTTTACATAGCTAAGTCTATTAGTAGAATTTGCCCCCAAGTAACCGTCCATACGCGAGAAGGGGCAAGAAGAGGAATTCACCCTCGACCAAGTAGTTAGAAGAATCTAAACGATATAGGGAGGGAATGTTGAATAGTATATATGTTAGGGAAATAGTATAATGACGCTTATGCTTTTAGCGTTATAGATGGTAATTAGGGGAAGGAAGAGAATACCACTACCAGCCCTCCCTAATGGGCCGGGATAGTCTTTATATCGGTTTTGGGCAACTTCTTTGTGTATCAATATATCATAAGGGAATAGGAATACCTTACAGATTGTTTTCTTTTTGAGACCTTTGTGCTATGATAGGGATTAGGGAATGTTGCTTTATGATGGAGGAGGTTATCCTTTCAAGGATGAGGGTAGTGTTATTTGAAATGCTAGTTTTCTTTTTGCTTTATTATGGCCATGGAATATCATGATCAAGAGAAACAATAAAATCTTTTGGTGTTAAGAGGTCTTTGAAGGAGATTTGATTCCTTGCTAGGTTTAATAGCCCTATTTTTGGGGGCATCTCTAAAGACTTTGTTAGGCCTTGTTCTTTTGGATTTGAGCCTTTTTTTCCTTTCTTATTAGGTCACATTTTGCTCCTCCATTTTTTAAGGCCAGCCTTTTGTTGGCCCCTTTTGCATTCTTTCATTTCTATCAAAGAAAGCACCGTTTCTTGATAAAAATAGGAATCCTCAACGCATGCCCAACCTTGCGCAAGTGGAATACATTTTGAAATAATAACTTGTTACAGGGGTGGGCAAAAAATATTCAAAAGAACAGGGAAACAATAGAAGGCAGGTAGTTGATTTGCACACAATTTTAGGCTGAGAGGTTTGACAAAAGGAGCAGAGTCTGGGTCTCTCAAAGAGTACGTACTTTTACCATATTTTACATATAAATGTGAATAATTCTCAATACGAAAATCTTCCCTTTTTTAGAGTTCAACAAGTGGTGATATGAGGATTGGCTGAACTTCGCTCACTTTGGCTGGAAAAAAAATCTCATGATCTAGAAGCATCCACCAATTTTCTCATCTTATAAGAATCAAAAGTAGAGTTAATAACAAAACATCAAAGAAAAATGAAGGGCTTACTTACCAAGAGATCACTGAAATCGACGTTACACATCTTTATGTCAACTATAGAAGCAACATTCAAAGCTTCGGAGATTGAAGAAACATCAACATCAGAATTGAGTTCAAGCGTGGGGATAGCTGGGAAATCCAATTCAATGAAGTTACTCTCTTGTGATTCACCGTTATGAACATTTGAAACCCCAAGTTGGTTGACCTCCGGAACCTTTTTAGCAGTTAGAATTCCTGAAAGTGTTGAAAACTCAATAATGTTTGAATTTACTAAACCAGATGAGAAAAGTATGTGTGAAGCCGCCAATGTTGCATGACCACAAAGCTCAACCTGGAAAAAGTTGTCATAATCAGAAACAACAAGAGTTACAGCAACCCAAATATTATTGGTTAAATTACAAGAAACACCCATAAACTTTGTGATTTGTTTAAAAAATATCCCTATACTTTCAAAAGTTGCTACAACTTTACCTCTAACTCTTGTTTACATTTCAAAATTACACTTAGAGCAGAAATTATTTTTATAATTTTGTACAAAAATTGAGATATGAAATGGTGTGGCAGTGACCTATGATGAAAATTTGAATCACCATATTGTTTTATGTCATCGCCACACAATTTTAAGTCTCGATTTCTATTTGAAATTCTTAAAGATTTCTACTCTTTTGAAACACTTATGAAAGTTGAGGACTGATATAGTAACTTTTGAAAGCATAAGAGTATTTTCGAAACAAAGGGTAAAGTTAAAAAGGATATTTATTATAATTTAGCCAAGATTATATTAACTTCATTCAGTTGCGCAGACAAGTAAGGATGTTTGTAATAAAGAAGAAACTAAAGCTAGTTGATAAGATAATAGCCGAAATACGTTGTTTCAGAAGTTTAATCAAACACAATCAGAGCATTCATTCAAAACAGTCAAACTGGAAAAGGAAAAACCTCAGCAACAGTAGTGAACCATCTGAGGCTAAACTTGGGGGGCTTGAGCGAATCATCAGTTTCTTCTTCGTCGTTTATGCGAATCAAATAACACGTTTCGGAGATATTGAACTCAGCTGCCAAATCTTGCAGCCATTTCTCATCCATTTCTTCCTCCAATAAACAAACAGCCGCTGGATTTCCCTTGAACGGCGAGTCAGTGAACGCATCGACCTATTTCATTCAGAAAATCAGAATAAATGGGAATAGTTCTCAAATTCTGAATCAGAAAACCCAATGTAAGATAGAGAGAGATTGGGTAAAGTAAAATACCACGAAATACTTGACTGGTTTTTTAGCCATTGTGGAGAAAGAGAGAGAAGAGCTGTGAGAGTTCGTGGTTGCTGCCAAGAAGAAGAAGAAGAAACAGAGCCGCCTCCCTCCATTGCGTCCGTGCTTAAGGAATTACAAAATTTCAACGTAGGCCGGCTGCAAACGTAATCAATCCACTACAATAGTTGATCCAAAAAGTAGGAGTGCAACAAAATAGAGAAAAACCAAAAAACCAAATCCATCTAAACCAATCTATTGATTTTTTTTAGTATAAAATTAGGCACTATAGTTTATATTTTGATAAAACTAAAAAATATTAGTTTGAAAATCCATTGATTTTATTTTTTATTTGAATATTGGTTTGAATACCTTCTTTATAAAACGATTGTTTTTGTTTGATTCATGCCCAAAAACCAACAAAATCAAACTATCACCCCAATACAAATTATTGATAAGGGTATGAGTATGAATAAAGGATGGAAGGTTAGTAAAAGAAATTATATAGCTCCCATATAATAATCAAAAGGTTTTTGATTGATTACCTTTTAAAAGTAATAAGATTTAGAAGAATAAATTTTCACTTTTGGTTCTCCAAGTTTGAGTTGATATTCCGGCGACTTGGCAAATAAATAAAATGGTTCAAAATATTCTAAAATCTCTTCCTCTCCTATGTGCCCTAATTAAGTCTTTGATTACTTCTGCTTATACAATTAATCAATCGTCGTCCTCAACCCGTTCATCGTCACATCTCTTCCAGCCTATCGCTCGTTGCAGAAATTGGATTGTGAAAATGTGAAATGTGTGCCAACCGAACAAATCAAATTGATAGATTATTGGAAAGTTCTTCCGAGTGTAATAAAAAATAAAAATAAAAAAAAAGCATCAGAATTTTGATGATTGTTTCACCTAATTAAGTACTTATTGGGATAGTTGGTTGGGTTAGAGAAAAACAAGGAATAATGATTTCATAGTTCCTAAATTCAAACGAAAATGAAGAATTTTTTTTGGTTCTTCGACAAAAAAATTTCAAGAATTGGCAGAGGTTTTAACTAAGTTTCGTCGTGTCGGATGGATGGACGGCCCAAATTGAGCCCAAATGGTCATATTTATCAAGAAAATAACAAATAAAATAAATTGACACATTTGATATGTCACATTCCTTCCATACAAATCACATTTTGGCCACTAAACTAAATTAGCTGATTTTCATGACAATTTCATCACGCGTTACGATCTTTGTAATTGCCATCATTTTCCCACAAGTTCACCTAACAAGAAGACATTTGTTGAATAATGTAAACAAGGCATTCCCCTGCCGAAATAATACAAATGGTACAAGTGGTGCCAAAAGGAAAAGAGATAATATTTTATAGTACATCAGTCCAGCAGTAGGATTTGAGCAACAACTGTACAGTACCTACAGTCTAAATATTTTACCCTACATTGAATCCTTGATATTATTGTAACAAACATTAATTTAGTAAAGTCCTATCAAGTTTCTTCATCTAATTAATTGAAGTTACCATGTTCCTTCTTTGGACATTTTAAGGAAATGGGTCAGGGTTATATTCGGGACCTTAGTCATGGACTTCTTCTTCCTTGTTATACGAGTCATCTTTATGGAGCCACCGTTCTTTGACTCCGGGACAGTCACCGAGTCCAAATTGTAGAACTACCAAGAAAACAATTTGTATAGTGTCAAAAGAAGTCAGCCAAATAGTGCAGCTTATTTGGGTTAAATGTACAATCTAGTCTTTAATATTCAATTTTGTGAAAGTTACGATTTCATCTTTATATATTAAATTCGTTTTGGTTCTCGAGACTTGTTCACTTTAGTCCTGGATCTTTGAATGTCTAAATTTAGTCCTTATACTTTCAACAAATCATAGAATTAGTTCATAAGGTTAATTTATCATTAACTTTTTCAAAAACATCTAGTCTCTATTAGTTTACATTTCGAAAAGATATTCACATTTCGTCATTTCATTTCATGAAAATTATTGTAATTATTATTTTACCAAGTATGAAAAAAAAGTAACTTCAAACCAACTATAAGGACTAATGCTAAGATTTATTGCAAGCACAGTGGCTAAATTTAGACATTTAAAAGGAGGTACCAGAACCAAAGTGGTATTTTTGCCTATCAAATTTTAAATTTTGATCAGTATGTACTTTAATGTATTGATGTATATAAGAGCAGGTTGTGTAAATTTTAGAAGTTCATGATCGAGCAAGTTTATTTTTTTTAATTAAACCCGGAGGAAATACCTCACAAACTCCATGTAGCAATAATCTGTGAAAAGGATCTTGAACCCGCAACGTTAAGACATCTTCTTTACCAGTTTCTGAAATGAATGATCTTATGCACTCCTGAAAAAACACAAATGCAAAGAAACTTATTATCAAGTTATAAGTTAAGTTGATTGATGCCTTGCCAGTTGCCACTCTTCAACCAACATTCAGCTTTGTGATTAAGTAAAAACAATTACCCACTTCTACAGATGGAGTAAAAGTTTAACCTACCATGTTAATCATCCAGTAAATGCAGAAAAAAAGAATTGAAATTTGTAATTAACCCACATTTAGGAAATGAACGGAAGGGATCTGAATTTTTCTAAACACACATACCTCAAAACCTTCAACAAGCTCTGGAAGAAAACTACGGCGAAGTGCCTCTCTCGTTCGACACTCAATTCTGCGCCAGGCATTCAAGAAAGCCATTTTGTCTGCATCAATATGACCCTTTCTCTTAGCAGATGAGTTCTCGAAGACTCCAATGATCTTAGCCTAACAAGAAAATTACATATTTGGATTATGTTCTTAAATTAGATATTTGCTTTGCCATAATTTAATTTCCAGAAAATTCAGCTGTCTTGAAGTTCAAAAAAACGAAATGGTAACATTAAAGTGAAAAGTAGAAAGACCTCTTTATCCATGTCAATACTCCTGAACTTATCCCAGTCTCCTGCATCAATCATGGAGAATGTTGTGGGCCGTACATCATCACCTGCAGATTAACCTCAAACCATGAGGAATCCTTTCACAAGTGTGAGGAATTTCTAGGCTCGGGTAAAATGATCAATAAATATTAGCATGTGAGAGATGAGCACTGATATAGCCATTCCCTCTAAGAATTATCAGTAAAGCCAATAGATACGACAAAGAAAACCTTGCACAAACGACATGATCATAGCCAGAATTAACTTGGCAAATGCAAAATATTGATTGCTAAACAATTTAAACAAGTTACTAATTCTAATTGCTGCCAAGTATAATATCTGTTCAATTGAAAATTTACAGCAAACTCCTATCCAAATATATACCAGCACTCACAGCTTTCTCTTTCCCCTAATCACTCCTTCCCTTTCCTATTTCTTAGGGGGCTTATCAGAAGAACAGACTTTAATGTCTTACCTAGAGTTGTATAGCATAGCACAACATAACACAAAATGATGAATGCAAGAAGGCTCTACCTTCTAAAACATCTAGCATTTATATTACTCATAAATAACTCTTATCATAGCTTGCATAATTACGAAAATGACAAAGTCTTTAGATGTATCACACCCCAAGGTGGTGGAGCAAACAAGCCTCTAATTTCTTCAGCATTCAAACGAGGAACAAGCTCCATCAAAAGACGATCATTTAACCATCTGCGAGACTTCCTATTGGTAACCTGAGAAGAGTAGGGGAAAAAATTAAGAGTTATCAACAAAGAGAAGTGCCGTGGACAAAGATTAGAAAAAGTTAAATATGAAAGTACACCATCAATTTATCTTTGGGGAAACACTTAATTTTCTTAAACTAGAGCCTTTAGTAAAATTTTTGAAGGTGATGAGACTATGAACACTATTGCACTTCATATAATAAGATAATTGTCATGGTATCACTCAGGTAGCACATTATAGCATGGAGATGAATATTCTCAATGGAATTCCAATTTCCAATTAGAGAATAGATAGTAAATTCTAGACAACCTTACCACATGAAATCTACTCCAAATAATACTAAAAAGGTGACCACTGAAAAAATGACCAGATGGTTACTAGTTTTCCCTTAAAATGAAGCCAATGATATTAGCATGCAAAACAAAACAAAACAAACAAAAAACCCAGATTGAAGTTCACATATTTTGTAACTATTCCTCATCAGGTAACCACGTTACACTTCCATTTCATCCAAAGCAAATTGCAAAAGCACCATATCGCATAAACAGAACTACAATCAATACAGGCAAGCAGTTTACAGAACAGTCCTGATGTAAACCATTATGGTTTAAGAACATTTCTAACATTTCCAAAAATCCCACCTTCCCAGTCAAGCTCTCCAAAAATTCTATCTTCTTCTCGATTGACATACCCCGAGAATCCGTATCACCTGTGGAAATTAACCCAATAAGACAACCGAGAGAAATATAAATCCCAAAGAAAATTTCAAAATCATAAAACAGAAACAGCAAAATGATTCAAATGGGCATTACTAAATCTAAAGAACCCGCCCTATATCAATCAGCAGATACGATTAACAAAAGAGAAGAAGAGGTACCATTGAGTGGATCGTTGAGAGGAGAAAAAGTGAAGCGATTCGCTTCTCGTTTAAGAACATCAGTGGACGCCATGATTGGAGAGGAAAATAGAGAATCCGATTGAAGCCCAGGTCGTGCTTTTTTCCTGCGGATGGGACTGAAAATCTTGTTGGGAGGGTGATTTGAGGTGGATGAGCAGACGGAAAGGGGAGAATCGGCGAAAGATGAAGATAAGGGAGATCGAGATCGGAAAAGTAAGGTAAAATCGAATCCAAGGCTTTGAGAAGAAGGAAGAAACAGGGCCTTAGAAATTGCAAAGAGGAACAGAGCGAAGGATTAGATTCGGAAGAATATTCTGTTGCAGATGGCATTTGAGAGACGACGTCCTTCTCCGCCGCACACCGCCACCGAGACCAATGCGAGAAATGACAAAAGTACCCTGGGAGACCCGACCCAGTCCGACCTTCTACTACTTATTAGTTTTTATTTTATTATTATTTTTTTAGAATACAAACCATCTAAGAAAACTACAGGGACACCAAAAAAATATATATATAATAAAAAAATAAAAAAATAAAAAATAATAAAAATAAAAAATTTAAAAAAAAATTGAAAGATTTTAGGACTTATTTCCTCCCGATTCTATTTTATGTTTTTAGATTTATTAAGTTCGGGTTAATATGTTTTTGTAGGCGGTTCAAATTCTAGTTTCAAAATTTGTTTAATGATTTTGTAATCATAATGGTGCAAATTCTAAAAATAATATTTTTATATTTTTTTGTCTATCTAGATTTTGAATTTAAAATTTTGAAATGTAAAATTATATTATAAAAGATAAAAACAATCCTCGTAATATTTCATGCTATAAATTAAAATATATGCATCATATAATACAGTATATATTATATGATATTAAAAAATAATAATTATACACAAATTTTAACATAAAATAAGTTGTAATAGTTTATATTCAATCTAATATTAAGTAGGTAACTATAATTGGTTTATGATTTATAAATATATTATCACACATAATTTTAAAAATTGTTTAAATCGGAATTTAACTCATGAATGTGTTACCAAAAACACAAATACAATGATTTATTTTCAAAATTATGTTTTCAAGTTGCACCATGATTCATTAGAGAGGCAAGTATGTCTATTGGAGAACTTCCTCCATTCCAAACCAAATAGTAACATTAGTATTACCTTAGCATAGAGAGATGTTTGTACTATCTTCATTCATCGTTTACTATGATAACATCATTCAAGAATAATGCGGGTCCACAAAATAAATTAATATATCATTTAATGACGTGTCAAATTATGAATGGAAGTAGTAGGTACGATAATAACAATATTGAGAGTGGTTGACTTCTCTGTAGCAAAGATGACCTCTCTTGAATGATCATGAATGATAGATTGATATCTTACCTCATTAGAAATTTTAGGAATATCAAAGTGATTGCAAGTTTTTTTTTTTTTTTTTAATCTCTGAAATTCTCTCCAAATTAAAGTTTTTTTGTGGAATTCTTCTATACTTACAAAATTCTATTTTTATCTTTCGAAAATCGGTTCCCACAAATCGGCCCTTGTCAAAAGAATAGTGGGGAACACCCTAAGGAAGCGTCAACATTTTTGTTCGTGAAAAGATCTTGATGTTGTTCGTTGAGGAAGAAAATTTCTATGGTTTTTCTTGAAAAAAGGTTCAATGTTTTCTTCTATTGATTTATACATTGAGAATGTTGTATTTTAATTTTGTTTTGTTAGTTTTATCTTCCCAAAATAAAAACAAAAACGTTTATAAACTTCCACGACAGGATCAAATCCATCATAAATATATCATTCAAATTTATCTAAACAATATTTTAAATATGAAATACTTCGTTTGTATCATATGTTATCAATGAGCTCTCCTCATTGGCTTATTGGAAGACACTTCACAATATTTTAAATGAAGCATAATATAACATATCTCGAAAATATGTCATTCAAATCTATACAGATAAACAATATTTTAATTAAGTGAAATATTCCGTCAATGTTTTTTATTCCTAAAATTTAAATATATATTTCTCTCATTAGTTTAGATTTAATTAGGGGTGTGGATTTGGTTTAAGTACTCATTCAAATTAAATCAGTGAGGTTTGATTTAGGGGTATCGTATTATATTTTAATATATGTTATTTTTAAATATAAAGCTTTGGCAATTAATAATCAAATTTGACATATTAAATAGAGTCATTTCCTTTGCAAATAAATAAATAAATAAATAGAGTAGTTTCTATTATGTTCCCAATGTTTAAAGCTTACCATCCCAAATTGACAATCCTAAATTTAATTTATTTTTACTTCTAAATTTTTAAATATTATATTTTAGAGATAATTACCTTTTCATTATCCGAGCTTTGGAGTATAGGTGTGTATTTGGTCCCTTAATTTTCAAAATATACCTTCTAAATAAGTGTGTTTAACCTACAATTTTTCAAAATATATCTTCCTCTTCTTTGAATTTTTAAGAATTGATGTGTTTGGTGCCTTATTTTTTAATTAAAATCTGGCTTTATTTTTAAAACATCTTAAGAAAAATGGTTAATAAAACAAAGAAAAAAAAAACTATAGACGAAACTTTCACCTATATATACATAGTTGTATGGTTATCAATTAAATTGCAATAAAACCCATTTCATTTCATAAATTATTTAGAAAAAACCTAACTAACTTATAGACATGTATTTTATTCATTTACCTAATAAATGAGATAGTTATATAAAAAAGATCATAAATTTAATGGTCATATACAATAAGTCAAGTTCTAAGTTTCTAAACAAATTTAATATTAACATGAGCATAAGTTCAAATATTCTCATACTTAGTTATATTATACGGAAAAAAAAAATTCCGAAAACAAATATAGGTCGTTCAAAATGGGATTTCACACTAAAATAAAGTTTGCCATATAAATAAAGGGTGTACTTAACTTTAATTTAATAATAATTATTATTATAATTAAATATATGTTTGTGTATGAACACAGTAGTTAGATACATTGTATCAAAATTTTCTCGATATTTCTATGTCTATAAGTTACATTATTTCTATTATCTTGCAAATAAATAAATATGAAATAGGATTATTTTTAAATATAACAAAATGAATTAAGTTATTTATAAATATAGCAAAATGTCACTGATAATGATAGGACATTGTATATCATTAATATACAATGATACATAGACATGTATCATATTGTATATCATTGATAGACAATAATAGATAGATGATAGTAATGATATATATATCTATTAGTGTTTATCACTAATAGATAATGACATTTTGCTACATTTAAAAATATCATTTAAAATAATTACCATATGAAATATGGAAAAAAAAAAAAAAAACTCATCATATTATCACAATGTGGACATCATAGTAAATAATAAACTTATTAAAACAATGGTGAAATGGTACTCCATAAATTAAAATATTTTTATGAATTTCTTGATTTGATGTAATTTTTTTAGAAACATTTATAATCATCAATATTTTATTGATATCTCAATTAATATTTTTATAAAATTGAGATATTGACGCCAGATGATACTTAGAAAACTTTAAGTATAATATTTTTAATTTGATTTTATGTTCAAGAATTTAAACTATATATTAATTTAGAGGTGAAAATAATAGCATCTATCGTGGGTTCAAACTGATTCAACTAACATACAAAGTTTTGGTTGTTTTTTTAGTAGGGTTAGTTTTGTCTACTTTTGGTCCCTATTATGACTCAAAGCAAAATTGAAAGAAAAAAATATGTGAGAAAAGGGTAAGAAAGAAGAAAGGGATAATAAAAAAAAATAAAAAAAAAAATTGAAGAAGAAAGAAGTAACAGAAGAAAAGAAAAAATGGAAGACGAAAGAAGAAAGGGAAATGTGTAAAAGAAAGTCATATAGAAAAAAGAATAATCATTAAATTTCAAATTTGTTTGTTCACACGCGATTTCAACAAAGAAACTTCATACGGGTAATAAACTTTACTTGGTATTGATTTTTTTTTTTTAGTACAATATCTAATATTTATCCTATGATTCTTTCTCTCTCAAATTAAAATTGTTTTAAGGGCTTCACAACTTATTTTCAATATCGATTTGTCTTGAGAGCTTTACAAACTTGATATTTGAAGTACTATTGGTCTTCAAAGGTTATTTGATCCTTGAGAGCTTGGATAGTTTTTAATTTGTTAATTTTGAGTTCTCTCTCGATTTTGAAATAGAGGAGGACTTATATCTTTTTATAAAGTTCCACGACATAGTGTGGCCTTGGACTTGGTTGACATGAGTCTAGTTCATTAGATTTAAGCTTTACTCGTTTTGGGCTTAACCCATTTGAACTTGGGTTTCGAGTTAATATGTTATTAGATGATCTTTCTTTTGGACTTCGTTTGGGCTAGAATTTCATATAACTTAATTTAGCCAAGTCGAGCTCAAATAACCATGACAAAAACACATATAACATTATCAGATTTTGCGAGTTTTGTATTTTGGGACACATGTCAATTTATAAATACTATCATATTCAATATTTATAATTATGTCATTAATTTGAAAAATGACGCGACAATTTGTGTTTGAGTTGAAATTTCTCCATCAACACTCTATCTCATCCACAGTGCTTGCCTAAATAAAAGAAAATAATCTACTTTTCAAGAAGTTTACTTTTACATCCACACCATATGAACACACTAATAATCTATTTAAAGTTTACTTTTCATTAAAAGTTTGAGAGACTTTATTTTCAATATACATGTGTGTCTATATGTGTTTGTGCTTTCCTCATATCATTATAAGAGTAATCATTGCATTCTACATTATAGAAATATAAAATGATTTATTATCAAATAACATCAATTAAAAAGGCCACTTTTTAAATATAGTAAAATGAGTCAAACTATTTACAAATATAAAAAAATTTCATTGTTTATCAACGATAGACAGTAGTAGATTGCGATAGATTTCTATCCCCCAAGCGATAGAAGTCTATTGTGATCTATTGCTAATAGATAGAATTTAATCTTTTTTTTATTTATAATAATTTCTCAACTAAAAATGTACCAAAATAACACCTATATTCAAT
Organism: Citrullus mucosospermus; assembly: GCA_030954485.1. Lineage (NCBI taxonomy): Eukaryota > Viridiplantae > Streptophyta > Magnoliopsida > Cucurbitales > Cucurbitaceae > Citrullus > Citrullus mucosospermus. The sequence goes on along the minus strand of CM062063.1, from coordinate 5,718,003 downwards.
AAATTAAGTTTGAGTATGATGCTGTATTATTTGACCCAAAAAAAAAAAAAATTCATTGAGAGAGATTTTGTACAAATGGAGTAAAAAGATTTGAACTTTTAACTTTTTATCACATACACGTTAATTCAGCTAAGTTTGTTTTGTCTTTAAGAAAAATTATTATGATATTTTTTTTATATCTACATTCTTCTAAAAACTTAATTATGAGTGAGCTAATATTTTTTTTTCAAAACAAAAACATACCTAGAGTTTATTGATTTTTTTTTTTTTTTTTTTACCAAATTTATAAATTCAAGTGTTTTAAAATGGGCTATAGTAGCTAGTAGGTGCATTGAATATCAAACTTTTGAGTATCTTGTCAATAATATACTTTCACTTTTTTTAGATGTGAAAGCCTATCATAGATATAATCTATATTAGTTTATAGCCTATTGCAAGAAATGCCAACTGAATTGAAGTTCACATTTAGCTAGGATTCTCATCTCTTCTAATCTAGGTGTATCTTTCTAACAAAAGAAAAGCTAAAAGATATCTATATTTATTTTAGATCTTCATATCATCACATCTTTAATTTTATATTTAAAGTCACAAAAAGAATAATTTACATATGTACTTAATAAGAAGCTAGTCATTGCTTGAGTGAATGATGAAATTAATTAATCTCCTTTAGAACTCAATTATATTAGAATATTATTTATGAACCATGGAATTGATATAATATTGTAAAATCTAGTTAATCAATCAAACTTCCAATATTAAATCATATAGTGCTCAAAGTGTACTACTCAAAATATTTAAATCTAGCTATAAAATCCTATAGATACCTAAATCTAACGAGAAACATCTAATGCAACCACAAGAAATGATTCGTTTATATTCTCAATAATAGAAAGTTTGAAATCTTATTGCCTTTACCTAGACGAAAGGATGCAAATTGAAAATATAAATTTGAAACAAAATTTTCAATCACACTGTTCCGGCCTAATCAAGAATAGTGTTAATTTAAACAAAATCAAAGATAGTTACTATATGAAAAAATGACAACAAAATGAAAAAAGAAAAAAAAAAAAAAAAACACATTTGATCCTATTCCAAGAGAAGGCTAAAACCCTTATCCATATTATACTCATCACTCCCAAGCCCACTCCTCTTTACTTTGTTGGTTTCCCAAAGTCTCTTTATTGGCATATTTTGGTCAATATGTTCCCATTGATTTTGTGATCATAACTAATCATTCAAAATGGAAAGATTGATTTTGGTCAACACTTTCTTTGGATAATGATTGATTTGGAAAGCCAATGCAATTAAGGTTTAATTTATTCAAAATGGAAAGATTACCTCATCTCTTCTTTTCTTAATCATTGAGATTAAGACTCCATACATTTAAATAATTGGTTTTGCAATCATTTGGCATATGATTTTTTTTTTCCTAAGTGATATAAATTTTCATAAGCTAGCTAGATTTGATTGAAAGGGCAATGATAATCCTAAGGAAATTGTAGGTATGAATTAATTATGATAGATTATATTGGAAAACCACTAAAAATTTCTCACTTTGAAAAAAAGAGGATAAATCTAAGATCTTCATCTCAATCTTCCCCACTTTAATTAATTGCTTATCTAGAGCTATGGAACCTTCTGTTTTATAGCATTTTGTGTTGAAATTTTATGCCTAATTTTTTCAGCCACAAAACAAAAGAAAAAAAAAGTAGGGAAAAAAAATTAATTTTAAAAATTATATTAAGGGAAATGAACTTTTGACCTATTGGGAAAGCTAGTTGATTCAAATCCATTAATTGTATTTAATTATATTTTTTTATTCCAATAATTAATTAAAGGAATTAGTTGCATTATTAAATAAAAAAACGTGGGGTTGCATACTTTTAGTTAATCTAAATTGAATTTGTGGGAAAAATAGTTGGAAACTGAAACTTTTCCATTTTCTCAATAATTGAATAAGCCAAATAGTTATGTCCTAATTATATTTATTATTATTATTTTGGGTTTACTTATTCAATTTATAAATAAACTTTAATATTACATCAAATCAAACCCAATTTTGAGATTTTTTTATTTTTGTGAGTTGAGCAGGTATGTTGAAATAATATATACTTTAACTAGTTGACTTATATCAAATCGACAATTGATCTCAGTTTACTTAAATTCTTTTAGAATAGTTAAATAGAGAACTCATAACTAAGTAAAATAAAAATAGAAATATTATGTTAGGTTAACATAAACATAATTCAACAGTCTATTGACTTTGAAGTCAGAAATTCGACTTTCCACGTTATCTTGAGACAAATCAATTCGTGCACGTGTGCACCGCTTTGATACAGCTTTGAGGCATCAAACTAATTTTCAGCTTAAAGAATTGCATATGCCTTTATTGATTTTATTACTTAAAGAAATAATTCTAAGACTATGCTTTTTTCAATATGACTTTAAATTTTCCTTTTGAATATGTTATAAACAGAACCATATCTAAGACTAGACATATCATGGGTTGTGTCAAAATAACAACTTGGAGAAGGGAATCAAATGGTGTTTTCCTCTTAAAAGAGAATAGGGGGGGAAAAAGTTCCATTTGAGAGTCTATATCCCACTTATTACAGTGACAATTGGCCATTTATGAACTTAAGAATCTCTTAGAACACACATTGAACTAAATTGAAAAGATTGTCACACACACATAATAACCTTATACTCCATCTAAAAGTATTCAAGCACAAAGTATTGTACGTTGAAAGGACTAAGATTTTCTCCATTATCACGATTATGTGGTTAAAATTATCCGATTTCGATTTTGATGTACGTTTCAAATCATAGTGTTACATCTACACTTTGCTAAAAGAATGAAGTGACTTTTGCTTATGATCGTTTGATCCTAAACGTATCGAAATCAAATATAACTTTTCGTACTTTTAAGTGTGTTATAGCTGTTGTAGTTAGTGTACCAAACAAATCTTAGTAGATTGACAGAAGAAAAAATTCAAAGTAAAATAAAAGTTTGAATTACAAATTTGATCTTTGAATTTCTTGAAGTTAGTTTAGTCCCTTCACTTAAAATTTTTTAATAGGCATACAAGGGTTCAACTTTGTGCCTTATATAATAAATACATGACTTATTCAACGTTTTAAAAATTTACAGACTTATTAAAGATAGAAAGGTTATTGAAAATGTTTTTTTTTTTTTATATATATATATTTTTTTAATTTAGAAACTTATTAGATATAAGCTTAAACTATGGAACTAAACTTGATATTTAATAATAATAATAATAAAAAACTATACATTGAGCAAAGTTATTTGTGATTTTGATTTTTTTTTTTTTTTACATAGAACTTCATTAATTGAAACAAACAAACCAATACAAACCAACACTCAAATCATTTCCTTTCAAGAATAAAGAGGATAACAAAATCGACATCATTTCAAATATACGACAGATTGGAAGAGGAAGCCAAAGAAGCTAAGTTATGAACTACTTTGTTTTCCCTCTAAGAAATGTAAAAAAAAAAAAAAAAAAACAATATTTACAGAAGAAGCGAGACCAAGAGCCTCTTACACAATAAATTAACTTCAAACATGGTTCACAAAGTTCAATAACCTAACAAATCCAAAATATTTGATTTAACATTCATCAAATGATTATAATCGTGCCATTTGAGTTTCAACTCTTTCGAGCGTTCAATAAGTGCATTTGCTTTAAGTACCTTCACTTTCCAATTATGACAGATGAACTTACAACCTTCCAAAATAGGTACACTGGATGAACCTTTCCTAAAAAAAGCTAAATTATTTGTGGTTATTATAAATAATGGGGGAATATTGGTATTAGTTTGGAAATCATCAAAGAATGGAAAGTGTAAAGCACTTCAAAATGGGTTTCAAGTCTATGGGGTTTCTTTTTGAATTATATCTTATTGCTCTTTAAAAACTCAATATTCTCAAGTTAGTGAAGGCCAAAAAGTCATATATTCCTAGTGCAATTTGCCAATACTCTACCCATAGCAATATCAAATCAATCACACCAATAACCTTTATTTTCAACCCATTTTATATTTTCCCATTCTTTTTTAATAACGAGTCCATGATCCTTTTTTTTTTCTAATGAATCCAACAGTTTAAGTTAATTAGTGGTAGTAAATCTTATTATATTAATAATTCAACACTTTTTTCACTTGTAAATTTAAAATTTTGTAGAAGACAAAATAAGAGAAATTCAATATTAATTAAACATGAAATGACATTACAGAGATTCAAACACGAAACCTTATGATACTCTTATAACGTTGAATATTAAAATTGAAGTGTTGTATAAGATATGAAAGAAACCAAAATAGGAATATGATTAAGAGAGAGAGAGAGAGAGAGAGAGAGAGAGAGAAAAAGAGAGATCTTGACCAAGATTTCAAAATGAAGGCTATAAAAAGCCATAACCTCCCATTGATGCTTGAGACATTGCAATTGTATTCATTTTCAAAACTTCATTAAAATTTCCTTCATAACACTTCACTTTTGTTCCAAGAAAACATACCTTTTTTTTTCTTCTTTCATCACCAAAAGAGTACTCAACAATTCAAAGTTAATTCAGTTTCTAAATTCTCGCTCAAAAGGTGGGGCTTCTTTTCTTTTTCTCACTCTCTTTTTCGTATTCTTTAATTTTTTTTTTCTTTTACGTGATTGGCTAATTTTGGTTTACTTTCATGATCAAATTATTAGATTTAAGCATGAATGTGTCCACCATGTTCATGAGCAAACAGATCACTCAACAACCATTGATAAATCTTCCCCCAGCAAGATTAAACACCAACCCTTTCTTCAAGCTCAGGAAAGAGAAGGTGGTGATTGTAATCGGCGCCACCGGAACGGGAAAATCTCGGCTGTCGATCGACATCGCCACCCGATTCCCAGCGGAAGTCATAAACTCCGACAAAATGCAAGTCTACGACGGCCTCGACATAGTAACAAACAAAATCACAAAGCAAGAACAACACGGCGTTCCACATCACTTACTGGGAGTAATCGATCCCTTATCCGATTTCTCCACAACAAACTTCTCCGATATGGCCATGCTTTCCTTGGATGCCATTTCTAGCCACGATCGGCTCCCAATCGTCGCGGGTGGTTCCAATTCTTATATCGAAGCCTTAATTGACTCAAAATTTCAATCGAAATATGAATGTTGTTTCCTTTGGGTTGATGTGTCAATGCAAGTATTGCAATCCTTTGTATCCGAACGAGTAGACAAGATGGTAGCGAAGGGAATGGTGAACGAGGCCGAAAAATACTTCGATCCCGCAAGAGATTACTCTCGAGGGATCAAAAGGGCAATCGGAGTTCCCGAATTCGACTCGTATTTCCGATTCAAATCATTGTTAGATGAGGAAGGTCAAGAGAAACTTTTGAAGGAATCCATATCAAAAGTGAAGGAGCATACATGTAAACTAGCATTGAGGCAATTGGGAAAGATCCAACGGCTGAGAAACATCAAGGGTTGGAACATACATAGATTGGATGCTACAGAGGCCTTTACAAAGCAAGGGAAAGAAGCAGAGGAAGCATGGAACAAGCTCGTCACCCTACCCACCACCACCATAATCGACCAATTCCTTCACCCAAATGTCGTCACCACCAAACTCCCCACCAATTTAGCTTCCCTCATCGGCGTGCCGCGGAAGAGAACTGCAGCCATGGCAGCTGCAACTCCTTGAACAAGGAAATGCCCAAAAAAAAAAAAAAAAAAAAAAAAAAAAAAAAAAAAAAAAAAAGGAAAAATTATTATAACTCATATATATACACACATTACAAAATTAAAACTACAAACAATATATACAATTTGAAGAGTGCCAAATTGAGGTCTTTGGGGATCTTCAATTCATTTAGTAAAATCAAATAATTAGGTGAAGGTGTGATTATAAGAAATGGTTATAACCATTTAGATATGGTTCTACCATATAATGTGTGTATTTATTTATTTCTTTTTCTTCCATGGTATTATATATATATATATATATAAAATGAAATTTTGTTCTCGTTAGTGTTAGTTTGACGATTTTCTCTCAATTTCATACCAAAATTATTTGATGTCCCAATAGATAGAAATTGATTCCAATCATTTTATATATAAATATCAAATATTATAATGTCGTCAACCATATAAATATTGTTTTATTTTCTTAATCCAATGTGATCTAATTTTTATATTCAATATTTAGATATATTCTCAAATTAACTTTGATAATATCTCAAAGATATTGATCCTTGAATATATATATACAAACACATGTAATTTCACTTTTTCTTTTTTTCTAATAGTTGTTGTTGCGAAGAATATAGAAACCACATTTTTTTTCCGTTTGACATACTTATCCTAATAATTTAATAAAAAAATGTGGTTTAATAATTATTAGGATAAATAATATATATATACACACATGTAATAAATATGTAAAAGAAGAATAAAAAGATCGGTGTAATAGTTGTTGTTGACATATTTATCCTAATAATTTACTCACCTTTTACTAGTGATGAGACAAATTAAAAAGACAAAATAAATAAATAAATAAATAATTTATGAACTTTCTTACTTCCTACTTATTATAAGTCTTATGGTTTGATTTACATTAAAGATTTTTGTAGGGGTTGGATGCACATTAAGATTCTAAAATCAACATTTGTTGCATATTATTATTGATTTACAATCTTGCCCAACATTATAAATATTTGAATTAAAATTAATATTCATACTCAAACAAAATAGAAAGGGTAGATTAACTAGAGAATAAGAAAAGTAAAATGTATAGGTGAAAAGAGGAGAAAATGTTAAATTACTTAATAGATTAGGTCTTGTTTGGTCGTTTCGAAACAATTTGATATCATTTAACATAAAAACAGATTTGGGCAAAGGTTTAAAAAAACCTTCTTAGTGTATGTGTGTGTATATGTAAATAGATAGATAGATAATAACAACAAACAACATTTCTTTTATTAAAAAGAAAAAAAAATGGAACTTTTGTCTTCATTGACAAGGTGTATTAACTATTTGAAAAAATTAGTCGTCCAAATCTGAGCCAACCCAATTGTCACTGCATTTTGCAATCGATATATGTGTCATAATCTTTTGACATCTAATAAGGAGATTCCTGATTTGACCAAAGGAAAATATATTATAAGAAATATTTTTCCAAAAAAATATAAATTTCTTAATAATAATCCTATGCACAAGGGGTTAAAAAAAACAACTTTTAAAAACGAAAAGAAATTATGTTATGGCCATTACTTACTTATAATTAAGAACAATCATTCAACCCACAAAGATGAAGTTGGGTTGAATGACAACTCATTTTGGTACACATCCTTGCATCTCCAATGGTCCTTAATCACAAGAAAAAAGAGTGTCCGTGGTACTATCATAACTATTGATTTGACACACTATCATAACTATTAATTTTTTTTTTTCTCTATTGTACAAAGTTAAGGAAGCAATAGAGTGATTTTTCCTTTTTTCTTTTTTTTTTTCTTTTTTTTTTTTTCTTGTCTAGTGAGATCAATATAGGAAAATGACATAGATAGATTTTATCAATTATTGCATCTTTTTTGGGACAAAAAAAGAAAATTGTGAATGCACCCTATCAATTTAAATTACATCAACTAGGTGTTATTAATTGACAAATCTTTGTTGGATACCTATTCTTTTATAGATATTGTAGTGGTTTTACAAGAGAAAAGTTCTATAAATAGTAGCATTATTATGACTTGGATGGGATATGTCTTTTGAAAGATTGAATTTCAATCTACCACTATATAGTTACTTTTAAGCTACAATCATTTAGATTTTTTTTTTTTTTAAAAAAATAAATAAATATTATATAAAAAATATAGATGGATTAAGATAAAATCTCTTCCTTCTACCTACAAAGAAAATTTTGATAATCTTTTTTTCCCTAAATTATTTACCATTTTTTTATTTGGTCTCATTTATTATACATCTCATCATAAAATAATTTGTGAAGTTCTATTTTACTAGAACTTTATAATAAGTAATAAAAATGGGTAGGAATGAATACACTTGTAATCTGTATTGCACTTCGTTAACCAAATAGCAAAACATCTCATCAAAATCAACTTTGAAAAATCTATTTGGACAATGTGTTAATATGAACCAAGTCAATTTTATTTCAATCGATCAATTTAAAATTAATTCCTAAGTCTAAATTCCTTGATTTTCTTCGATTTAGAAAATTTATGAATCTTTCTATAACACGTTGTCTCATTATCCATCACAAACTTAACTATAAAAGTAAAACTACAACCTAGTATAATGAAATTGCCAAACATGACTTCTTTCAATCTAATCAATCTAAACTTGTCTATGTATCTATAAAAAAAAAAAAAATAGGTCAAATTTATAGTCTCTAAACTTTGTTATCCTATTATTTTTTTTTTTTGCCTACTCGCTTTTATTTTAGCCATTTGACATACTTTTTTACATCTCTCATTGTTACATTCATGTTAAATCATTACCCAACCATATATATATATATATATATATATATATATTCATGTGGAGAGCAAAATCTTACCTTCTAAGTTTATACATTTTATTTGTATCATTTTAGCTCCGTACTTTGAGACGTGTTTAATTTTAATCTCTATACTTTTAAAAAAGTCTTAAATTTAGTCGTTATTATTAGTTTATTGTTGATTAAAAAAAAACTTTTAGCATCTATTAGTATTTTTACTCTAAATTTGGAAACCGTATTCACAAATTGTATTTTCTTGCATGAAAATTAGTTATTATTTAATCAATTTCTTTAATTTCGACTAAATTTATGGTTTATTAAAAGATAGATACTAAAATTGGGCATTTGGAAGTACAAAGACGAAAATTGTATTTTACCCTGCATTTTTGTTAATTTAAAACATACTAGCTTGGAAAATTCTATGGCGTGCTCTCTCTCTTGAACTCGGAGGTTTGATCCCTCATCTTTGCAATTATTGTACTAACTAGGGTATTTCAATCTTTACCCCTACTTATCAATCATTCAAGTAAGATGTTAACAAATTAAAATATGTGTTGGAATCAAAGTCGAAAGTTCAAAAACATATTAGATAATTTTGTTGAAGCATATGTTAATTAACGATGTTCACTAAAATGATCAAACCAAGCTTAAAGAAAAAATGCAACTTTTTAATGAAATGTCGATTTAGTTCAGTTTAAAATTACTAAAGCATCGAATTGGTTCAATTTTGAATTTTAAGGAAACCAAATATTTTTTGTTGGTTGAAACAGACAAATAGTTCAACTCGGTTGGATACAAGTTTAAAATCAAATTTTTCCGATTCAGCTCAATTTGACTATCAAACCAAATCAAATCGAACTATTGAACGCTCTTGATATTAATAGACTAGTTTTGAAATCTTTGTCTCTTTGTAGCTTAACCTTAAAAAAACAAAGAACACAAAACACAATACATGACAAGAAAAGAAACCAAATTGGTGCGAAGAAATAGGAGTAGAGAAGATCCAAAATGTTGATAATAAAAAGGGAAAAAAGGGATACTTAGATACGAAGTAGAGGGTCCGGTTAGTGTATGGTGCGTGAGAGTGCGTGGCGTGCGGCGGTGCGCGCGGGAGAGGGTTGAGTCAAACACCACATGACGCTCCGCGCCTGGCTCGGAGACCTGACTTCATCGCCAAACTAATGGGCGGCGTTGTTTACCGTTGACGGTTTATGTGGTCAGATTCTCATAATCCATTTGGGATTTTATTTCTTTATTTATTTTTATATTTAAATACATTAACTGTTGGGTCTAATTTTTATTTAGCAGAGTTTCAAACGTTACACTTCTTTAAATTTTGAGTGTAATTTTAACTTAATTACTCGGTTTTAAAATGTTACAATTTTATTCTTAAGATAAAATTTGAGTTTTGTTTCATTTTGATCTATAAGTTTCAAGATTTATACTTTTTAACTTAGATTTTTCAATTAAATACCACTTTTTGATGTTAATGTCCATTAATTAATTAAAAATAATTAAAAAATAAAACTCTAAATTTAATTTTAATAGTGATGAAAAATAGTGAAATTTAATTTATTTTAATTATTTTAAATTAATAAATAGATATTAATGCTAAAGACGGAAAGTGTTTATTTAGAAAAAAGTTGAAGTTAAAAATGTAAATTTAGAAACCTAGTAGCTAAATTGAAATAAAAGTCAAATTTTCAGAATAAAAGTGAAACATTTTGAAACTTTGAAACTAAATTAAAACTAAACTTGAAACTTAGAGACAAATAAAAACTAGACTCAAAATTTATCAATAAAAAAAATTTATCTTGAAAAAATAATAAAAAAATTCCTCCACAATGTTCTTCTAAAAGGTCTAATTTCGTTTTCAAAATATGTTGTAGAAATTTAGGAGTGACACTTTTTTTTTCTATGGTTTGGATTCAATGGGGCATAGAATCTCCATTTTGGATAGAGTAGATGTAGAATTAGGAGAAAAGTTCCTTATTTTAATTTTGGGATTAGGATGAGGATTTTCCCCCTTGATAGATATATAAACTTCAACATATGCTACATTTTATATATATATATATAAAATGTAGCATATGTTATAAAAGTTGAAGTTTTTATTTTTTATTTTTTATTTTTTTTTATTTTTACAAGTGGAATATTGAATATCTGGCCTTTGAATTTGAGTACATAACAACTGTGCTAGTGAAATTTAGAGAAGAATTTTGTAGAAATAAAGAATGTTTTTAGGGAGATGACATTTGCCCAATTGACACTTCTCTCAAAATTGAATGACATAAATATTATGTAATTATTAAGGATTTTTTTTAACCACATTTCTCTATTCCATTCACTTAATGATGTTGTGAAGTCAAAATGAACATATAGCTCAACTAATATACAATATGCGTTTATGATCACGAAATTTGTGATTTGAATCTCTCATTTTTAATGTACAAAAAATGTGATATTGTGGAGAAAAAATTACAGACTAATGTTATTCATTTTCTTTTATAGAATGGCCAAGGGAGTTTTTAAATATTTTTTAAGAAGCAATATTGAGTCTTTAAATTGAATTGGGGTACGTGGATATTTAATATTTAAAAAGAATTAAGTTGCTTTGGTCACATCACTAGAAATTTTAATATTAAAGACAAAGTGGCATGAACTTCGTTTATGATTTCTTTTAGTACTGTAATTTAAACTACTAAAATTTTAGTACACAACCTATACTAGAGGTAATACAATTGCTCACTTGTTATTGTCCAAAAATTAAAAAAAAAAAAAAAATTTAAAAAAATAAAAATAAAAAAAAATAAAAAAAATAAAAAAATCCACTTGCTTTCGAAATAATTCAAAATTAACTTAATATCCAATTTTAAACTTTTAAATGCAATTTTTATATTATTCAAATCAATTTTGAATTATTAAGCATGTTTTCGAGCAATTAAAAAATAACAAAAATGATTTTAACCCTTTTCAAAAATCACTCCAAACATATATCTCTTTAGTTAATTAAGTTACTTGTAAATAGAGTGTTGAGCAATTTCATCTCATCATAATTTTGTTTCATTATGTAATTTGTATCTTGTTGTTCGTTTCAAGTTTTATCTATTAAAATCAAATTTATAATTTATAAAAGACGTTATTAATATTCGGAGCAAATTTTTTTAAGATTATAAGGAAAATGTCAATTATATCCTTAAACTTTAAAGGTTGTATCAATTGAAATCTTGAAACTAATAATGGTAACAATTTATACCTTGAGTTTTTGTTGAAATATCAATTTACACCCTTAATTATGTTTTGTTTGGAAAAATCTCATGTTAAACTTGTATTAATTAAAAATGTTAAACTTTCCTGAATTAATTTAGACTCTTAAACAAAATTTCATTTGAAAATCGTCTATGCATTTACTCTAATCGTCTATTTTGTTAAAATGACGTATGAAAAAGTCTGCACACATTTAAAAATTAATACATAGATAGTTTTAAAAATAATTATAATGAAAGGTTGAAATTAATTAGTTTATGAAAAAAATAGAAACTTAATTTACTCAAAATATGAGTTTCAAATGACAATAGCCTAATCAAATCTAGAAAAGAGTATCAACAGATACATTTACGAAAACTTCTGAATTTTAATGGACATAATCCAAAAATTTATGGATAGTAATAGACATTTGCAAAAAAAAAAAAAAAAAAAATAATAAAAATAATTAATAATAATAATATAATTAATTAATCAATGAATAAAAAAAAAATCAAATAAAACTATATGTGGATATAGATTGAGAACGTGGCCTTATTTGATTTGTTTGAGTAAAAATGAAAAGATGGATTATCATATGCTCTTAATCAATGGGGATTGCTTTTATTTGGGAAAAGAGTGAAGAATTAAAAATAAAAAGAAGAAAAAAAGAAAAGAAAAAAAAGCAATTTATTTCCCCTTTTGTCATTATTGTGAGGCATATCTTAGATGCTCATTTCTAGTAGATTTTGAGGTAATGCAACCATATAAGAAAATAAGTGGATTGAGATTCTATTTCATTAAACAACTTACAGTTTATTGATTTTTTTTTCTTTTTATAATTTGTCAACATTTTATGCCAATTAATAAAACTATTTATTTAAATGATAACTAAATCACAATAATTTTTTAAAAGATTTTATTTAATTTAAAATTGAATTAGTCAAGTTTGACCATACTGATTTAGAATAGCACCCATGAATTCCTTTGTTTTGTTTCTAATATTTATAATCAAATTGATCATTTCGTCTCTTAGGTACCTCAATAAAAAATAGCACTTACAAACATACGTTTAATTTTTTATTTTATTTAAAAAAAGTACTTTTCTATTATAAACTTGTCTATTTGTGTAAGTTGAGTTTATTTTTCATTTTACATAACATACATATGTTGAAGAATGTATATAAAAATTAAATTAAATTGAAGTAAAATGTTAGATGATATGATGTAGTTGGAGAATTGGGTTTCACTATATATGTAATTATGGTACAAATAAAATCAAGTGGGTTAAAGCATTTACTTATGCTTGCACTAAAGATAGAGATTTCTAATGTATTCCTTTCAATCAATCAACATCTTTCAAAACTGTCCCATCATCTCAAGGTATTCCCTAATTTTATCACTTAAAAAAGTTTTATATAATAATTATAAATTCTAATATCTTAATTTTATTTTTGTATTTATATTACAGTCTACTCTAGTCTATTTTATTAATTCGATATTTGAAGATATATATATATATAAAAGAATGAATACATTGACGATTTTCAAATATAATCTTAATAAATGGTTTAAATTGATTCACCGATAACAATTTAGAAGTTTAATTGAAACAACTATATGTTTTGCATTATATTTTATGAACTAATTCCAAAGAAGGGTATTAATCGATACATTTACGAAATATAGGGTCGAAACTAATACAACTATTTAGTTCGATGTTTAAATTGATACAAACCTCATAAGTTTTTTTTTTTTTTCCGTGAGTGTCTGGCCCAACTTATGCGCCCTCCACTAATTTCACAAGACAACCCGCTTGACTCTACAACATTTGGTTGTTTGAAAACCCGTAAGATATTAAATCCTAAGTAGATGTCCACCATGAATTGAACCCATGACTCCTTGGCCCTTTAGCGATACAAACCCCACAAGTTAAGAGTTGTAAATAAAAAATTTTCCAATTTAAAATATTATGTTCATCCTATAGATTGCATTTCATTTTAATTATTCTACTTTCAATAAAGATTAAAATTTGTCATTCGTAATTAACGTTTTCTAAAATTGTTTAAATAATGATAATAATAATTTCTATGAAAAAACTATATCACTAGACATTATAAGTTGAATCAATTAGAGAAAAAACAATTTATAACCCTATATTAGTCTTAAACTTTTAAAATTGAATTAATTCATGACTATCTCTAGTTATATAGGATTGTTTTTACTTAATTTCATTTAAATTTAACTCCAAATCACCTAAAACTCGTTTTAAAAAATTATTAGAAAAATTGAACAAAATTAAGACGGAACTATTTCTAAATAAGGAATTAAAAAATAAAAAAAAAAAAATTGTTCATAAATGACAATAGCTTCTATCCAATCGATTCTAATATTTTCCTTTAATATTTAGTTATTTATTGTATTTTTAAAATCCTTATATAAATGTGAGAAATATACACTAATTTAAAAAAGAAATCCTACAAGAGGGCTTGAATAGATTCACTAATATGAAAGTTTGACAATTTTGATACAATTATTAATTTAACGTTTCAATTGATTCAATTCTAAAGTTTAGAGTATAAAACAATTTTCTTAATTTTCTTTTTTCAAAAAAAATATTGTGAGACAATAATGATTTGAAAATTGCTTTCCATTCTTTCTCATATGGACTATTCAAACAAAAGTTGGTTTGTATGTTTGAATTGTTATCTCTTTAGGGAGTAGATAATTCGAAGTTGAGAATATATATCTTACATCCGTTAATCTATGCTCAAGTTAATTATGTTCATAATATATATATATCTTTAATGAGTAAATAAAGAGCGAAAGATTTGAATCACAAACTTCTTAATTGCTAATATATATTACATTCTGTTGAACTATAGTCATTTTACTTATGCTGCGAAAAGCTTAAAAAAGTATGTGTGTGTATATATATATATATATATATATATATATACATACCAAAGATAATCGTAATGTGTAGCACTTTTTCACTGGTATATAACAATTTCTTAAATATAGCAAAAACTGACTATCAAAGCTAAATCTAAATTTTGTTATATTTATATCAAATACTTAATTTTTATGAATCAACTGATTTTTTTTCTTTTTTTTTTTTTTTTTTTTTTTAAAGAATCAACCTATTTTATTTGATGAGTCAATTTTTTAATTATTATTTTGGAATGAAAAGATATGATGATATGTTTGATAATAATTTTTATTTACTAAAATCAAGCTTCATTTGCCAACGACATATTCATTAAGATTATTTTCTCTCAAAGATATATAATTTGAAGTCCGTGCCAAATTTTACACACAAAAAATGGTTCTCAATATTTTAAAAAGTTCTTAATGTTTTTTTTTATTTTTAAAAAAAAAAAGTTTCTAAATGTTTTATTAGATAGATTAGAAGACAATAAAAATTATTTCTTTTTATTATTATTTGGATAAATCTTTTACAAGATAGATTAGAAGACCATAAAAATTATTTTTTTTTATTATTATTTGGAAAACAACAAGGTGTAAGAGGAAAGATTTGAACATTAACTTTTTAATTGAAAATATTATTCCTTATGTTTAGATTGACAAAAAAAAAAAAAAAAAATCGTATAATAACATTATGATCCACAATAAAAGATAGAATTATTATCAAATCCACCCTATAATGGAATGAACCAAAAAGTTCTAGATGTTACATATTGAAGGAGGGATTTGTGTCTTATTTGACAAAATATCATTATACCAATACCACTCATATCATGCATAAAATAATGATTATATTGTATGTATATATATTTTTAATGGAAGCTTGTCAACATCCAACAATCATTGGAAAATTCTTTGGGATATACATTATAGTTTTGGTTATGTGCTCAATCAATTATTTTGATCGTGATTTTTATTTTATTATTTTATTTTTTTTATAACTGATTATGAATTTAATGTAGGCATATCTAAAAAATCAATGAAGATTTTTCTTCTATTGAGATCTTGAGTATAGTAATGGTATACAAAAAATCAAAATAAAATTTTTATATTAAATTAACCAACTTCGATATAACCAAAAAAATTAAATTAATTAGATTAATCTCACTAAAATTTACATGAAAAATAGCTTAAATTTCCTTTCAGAACAATAAAGTTAGATGCTTTATTAACAATATCTTTGTTTTATCTTAAACTTTCTTGAAAATATTAGTTAGAATTTGGGATGTTTTCAAATATAGCAAAATGAACAAAACTATTTATAAATATAGAAAAATTTTACTGTTTATCAACAAAAAACAGCGATAGAGCGTTAGGGTTGGCAAAAAAACCCGTAGGCCCCAACCCAATCGAGTTGAGGGATCCTTGGTTTGACCGGGGACGGAGGTCAAACCAGGGAGATTCCCCTGATATCCATCTGGGGTCAGGGCGGGGACGGGGAGGGTATCCCCGCCTTGATATATCCTCAACTGCCCCCATATATATATATATCTCGCTCTCTCTCACAGTCTCGCTCGCTGTCTCGCTCTCGCTCTATCTCGGGGAATCCCCGCCCCTGTCTCCGCCTACAAATGGCAAGGACGAGGGCAGGGATGAGGGTAAATTCCCCCCAAGGGGGCGGGGACGGAGAACCCCCACTCGCCCCGCCGCCGTTGCCAACCTTAGAGCGCGATAGACTTCTATCACTCAAGCGATAGAAGTTTATCATAGTCTATCGTTGATAAAAAGTCAAATCTTTTTATATTTGTAAATAGTTCGATATTTTTTCTATTTATAATAATTTTTTTAAAAAAAAAAAATTAAATAGAAAAACAAATATATGCCCACTATATTTCTTTTGAAAAAAAAAAAAAAGTTATGTATATGATTTTAAATAAAAAGCACAAACAAAATTTCTTGATAGAATAAAAAAAAAAAAAAAAGTAGGTATAAAATTCTCACATTGAGTTATGTATGGAAAAAAGAACAACAAAATTTTGGATTGTCCAATAGTTTTTTTATTATTATTATTTTTTTTAAAAAAAAGTTGAGGTAAGGCTTGTTGGACATCACGAACTGTTTAGCTCTTATTTGTTGGGTATGTTAAATTGCCCTTAGGCATACAATTTTACTATCACTTCAAATATATTTTAAACTTTTTAGATAAAAAAAAAATAATCAATTTCTTGAGATTGATAGGTTTGGGAGATAAAACAAAAAATAATGTTGACTTTGAGAAGAACATCGACTTGACAAGTGACATGTCCTATCATCACAAATAAAACAACGGTCGAAATTAAGATTTTTGGTTAAGTTAATTGTTCTTTTTAAAGAAAAAACTCCCTCCCTCAACAAGTCTCTTAAAACCACCTATAAATGTGATTATAAATATTTTTCTCCAAGAATTGAAGGATAATGTTAATCTTATGGAGGATCCTATCAACTTCCACCATCCAATGCAAAGGTTTAAAGTTGATAAATGAATAAGGTGAAATGACCTCAAGGATCTTGTGGAGTTACCTATAAAAAAAAACTTGTTGTAATGTAAGTGGATCTTTTTTAACTTAACTGTTCAAAGAGTAAAGTCAAAAGAATGATACAAAGCATATCTTCATAAAGTTTTTATAAGATCATCATGGCACTAATGGAGCATTTTGACCTAAATTCGAAACAAGCGGATATAAAGATAACATTCTAAATAAACATTCATAAAATCATTTCATTTGTTAGAGAATCAAGACGTTTATTTTGTGAGAATAATCGAAGCATACCCTTGACGATTTAAGATTACATGATCAATTTGAAGGTAATTTTCTTCCTTTGATTTTGTAAGATCTCCCAACATGAGTTTCACATGGTACGATTGTCCAAGAGCTTTTATTAAGACCATTACGAAACTGTTTTAATTCATATTTGGAAGTATTTTTAGACCATAATCCATAAAAAACAAAAGAAGATAATTGCAAATACGAAGAGTTCTTAATAGAAGTGATCAATAATCATATAACATCCCTACAGCACAGACAGGATAATCCAACACTGAGAAAAATAAATAGTGCCTGAATCACACTTTTAACTCAAGGATGACCAGAAGAATTTTGCTTTAGCTTTTGATTCCTCCTCTGCACGAGTATGTAGCATCACACGAACCGCCAACGGTAACGGAAAAGTTATGCTGAGGCCTCTCTAGGAATGCAGGCAACCGGGACAACAGCCCACATATACATTCACTATCCAACTGCTGCACCCACTTACAACAATTCTCCTCCATTGGTGATAGTGGGATCTTGTGCTGGTGTCCGTGCTCGTGTTCGTGTCGGTGTCTGTGCTGGTGTTTGTGCCAGTGCCTGTGCTGGTGTTCGTGCCGGTGTGTGTGGCTAGGACTAGGAGTGCTTTGGCTTTCATGGTTATCAGAGAGTGATAATGATGGAGTTGGCGGCGGCAGGACTGTGGAGTAAGGCAGCATTGCACACGCATAGTTTGCTAATGCAATCTGGGAGGCGCAGAGTGGTCGAGGTGCAACGTCCGGTGGCTGCCATTGACCCTCTGTTTCAGTAATCAGAGCAAAGAACAATGTTACCGCAAGTATAAGGATATTGAATCTCCCCATTCGAGCAGGATATCTAGCTTTTCCTTGTCAAAGCAAGAACACAGGAATCCGGGAAGGTTTTCTGGCTGTTCCAGGCTGATACCTACGGTATTTATAGAATCCAGAATTCATAAGATCCTTGGGTCAGTATTTGTTTTTTTTATTTTTCCTTCTTTTTCTGTGAGAGTGAAGTAAGTTATCGAAGAATGAGGTTTTAGGTTCTGTTTGGTTGGTATTTTGTTATGGGCTCATTCATTTTGAGACCAGTTTGTTAGGTGGCACACGAGAGTTGAATTAAACCTCATGAGTGAATAAACTTCATCACTTTCTTGTTGAGTTCGTCCCTGAAATATACGAAATAAGCAAGATGAACTCTCAGAGAAAAGGAAGTACTTATTTTAATGCTTCAAAGGGTGACTGAATTCTCTTATCCAAAAAAAGGGTGAATGAATTTCACATATAAAAACAGGTCTCTATTTTGCGGGGTTGGAGATCTAATTTAAGAAATTTTCTTCTTATAACAAGGATGAGAAGATTTTCCATCCTGTGAAAACTTCAACCTTTTTCCCCCTGCATCACTTGTAACATGAACAATTACTAGATTATTTTGAATACAATGATGAAAAGTTCACTTGAAGTGTTCACCTCATTAAGAAGCATATACAACATGCACAAGATGTGGAAAAAATCATTCCATGGATACTAGATTATTCAGTAGACTAAACCCTACCAGATCGATCATGTCCTTCACATATTGTCAATTATATCACATGTAATAGGCTTACAAAAAGGGATTCCAATTATGCAAAATAGTGCCTATCATATATAATAGGCATCATGAGACCATTTCCTAATCAATAATACTGTGTATATGGGCGCAAATATAGATGCAATGGTCTATACCACCCTCCATGATCAATGGTTTAGGGTGCTGCAAGAGTCAACCTGTTTTCCATAGGCAGTTCAGCTTAATGAATTTGGCAACCATTGAAGCAAATTTGAGTAAACCCCAGAAGCCATTTCTAAAGGTAGTTTGAATGACAATACATTTCTAATGTTGGGTATAAGGCGACTAATGGGGGTTTCACGCAAGTGAAATAAGGTTAACGAATTTCAACTTTCAAGCTGGTATACTAGGCCAGCCTCTGCCTACTTGCTTGAAGGCTAATTTGAACATTTCGCTGCTAAACCATGTGAGACCAACAATTAGGTACCAATATTCAAGAAAGGGTGTGAAGGTAGATTCAGATGAGACCGTTAATGGAGCAGCAAGTTGAGGAGCGTACTGTTGGTGGGGATCAAGAGAGGTCTAAGAAGGTTTTTGCTGAGAAGGACGGTGGAAAATGTTTTGGAGCGAGTAGCAACACTAGAGGAGACAATTCAGTTCTCCCAAATAGCCGAGGGTTATTGTTTCCTTTTTACTTGTTCTTCATATAGTTCTTAGACTTTTACCTTGTAATTGTGTGCACTTGTTGTGTTTGGGTTTATTTTAGTGAATATCCAGGGAGTATTGTCCCTTGTTCATGGTTTTTCTGCGTGCAGGAATAGTTAGATACCTAACAAACCATTTAGCACTAGGCAGAGTTGCTAGATTGGGTGATTTCCTCAGGACTGGATGTTATTCCAAAAGTTGCACTAAGTAAATGGAGATGTGTGCATTTCATCTTGGAGCGATGATGAAGAAACCTAGAAAATTTTCAATTTTTTACACTTCTCATTGGTGGACAATTCATTTGCTGATTGTTTAGAAATGTTCCCAAAAGGAAGTTCTCTCATGTATGAACAGATCATCAATTCTTCCCATGAACTACATGTCAAGATTATTCACTATTTTTATTTTTTTATAATCGTGAGTGTCCAATATTGCTTGTACCTCAATTAATCTCACAGTACATCCTGCCCTCTACAACATTTGGTGCCAAGAAAACTTGTACGATATTAGATCCTAGGTAGATGGCCACCGTGAATTAGATCCATTCCCTCTAAGTCCTTTATTAAACCTAGGACCCTTATTGACCACTAGGCCAACCCATGATGATTGAACTACACATCAAGATAGAACAATTTCTTCCCAAAAGATGATAATTATTAGGGAGAAGTTAGGTGCCATTCAAACACCATGACATGAACCACACCTTGAGTACTACTACTACTATGATAATTAACAAGGTAATTTGTTACGAGTTTGTAAGAGATTGCTTTTTAAAATAGAGTGAAAAAGAAAAAACCAAACCCATGTAAGAAGGGAACAGTTAAAGAAAAGGACTCCAACCATAAAAGATAATTCCTATAGAATAGTTACAAAAGGTCTTCAAAATCTTGAAATCAAAGTCTACAAGAAAACATAGAATTTGACTAGAGGCAAAACATCACTAGGATCCCTCCCTAACCCTTTAAACACTGTTATTCTGCTCCAAAGCACCCTAAAAGCTACTAGTCCCCGTGTACAATGTGTAAAGAGAAGCAAACAATAGAATTCAAGAGCTCCTTTTATCAGCTGTTGATTAACCACTAAATTCTGGCAATTTTTGTTAACCTATTCCAATTGGCATACTACTTTTCTGAACACCAAGATTCCCCTCAGCTCCGAAAGGCAGGCTTATGGGGTTTGAGTCACGACCAAATTTACTTTACCAGAGCTTTATTTTCGGGGACATTTTGGTCAGAGAAACAGCATGTTTTTTTTTTAGGAAAACAAAGATTTCCTAGGAATCTGCTATTTTTAATGCTATGCTTTCATCCAAACTATCATAGCTCTTTTGTTTGATCTCAATCTCAAATTATTCTAATTTGAAAATCACAATAATAATAATTCACAACTTCCTTGACTTGAGTTGAGGCGCTCATTCCCCATTTTGTTTAATTTTATCATTATTACGTTTATTATCAGAAAAATTATTTTCTCATGGTCATCTGTAGATTTATACTCGTTAAGAGAAAAAGAAAGAGGGAAATTTCGAGTATAGAAAATATTAATATCAATGCCGAATGACCCCATATACACAACAGGAACTTAGCTCCTTACTCCTGATCCTTTACCATTAAGTAAATCCCACTTATTTTTTGACCAATCACAGGCATTCTTGATAAACATAATATAATACAAAGAAAAAAGAAAAGTGGGACTCATGCATGAACGTCAAGTAAAAAGAAAAGTTGTAGAATTTCCTACATCACGAGTAACATTAAGCATAGGCAAACAGTGGCTTCACTAAATTTTATAGTTAAATATTCTACGAAATCATAAAGATTGTCAAACCTCCACAGAGCAATGTCAATGGACAAAATCATAAAGGTTAAATTGAATTACGGAACTACAATCCTAATCTGTCCAATCAGACATAATCATAATTAGAATAACCATTTTTGGCTATATTTCAGAAGGCAAAATTCTTGATCCAAATTTGTTAAAGCTTGAACAGAACTAAGAGGTTTCCCCCTTCTCTCTCTCTCTCTCTACAACATTTGGATGTCAAGGAAACTTGTAGGAAATTAATTTCTAGATAGGTGGCCACCATGAATTGAACCCTTTTCCTTTTAGTCATTTACTGAGACTATGTCTTCTTTTTACCACTAGGTCAACCCATGATTTCACAACTTGAATAAGTTAATGATTCGACACGATTAAATTGAAAGTTCAGAGATCAATATGATTAAAAATGAAGATTTCCCAAAATCTATTTACCTGGCAAGGTCATCTTCATCGCAAGACTCAGCCCTTCAAATGAACAGCCCTTGCAGCCATGAATTCCATGTCCTTCCTGAATTGTTTTGCCCGTTGCCTTCGCTGCTCAGCTCTCTCCCTCCATCCTTGTTCCAACAACTCCACAAACTTATCTTTTATTACAAGCAATGGGTCACAATCAATCAACTTGTCCCCCTCATATGCCTCTCGAAGCATCGCAGTCTCAATCCCACCTTTCAAAGACATATAGAAAATCCCAGAATGCCTTGTGAATACACTGGAAAATGCATTTGAAAACCGGTACTCATCACTAAATTTCCCCAATGTCGGCACTGGAATCCTCTTGAACAATGAAAGTGATAGCAACTCGTGAAAAACTCCTACTGTTCTCTTCTCCATCTCCGGCGAAGATTGAGCCAAATGGGACACGTCCTCGTATGGCGATATGTAATCTAATTCTAACCAATCTCTAACCCATTCTCTCATTTCCTTTCTTAAGATGAATCCAGGAGGAAGCTTGTAGTCGAAATTAGGCCGAATACGAATGCCTGTCGATATCGATTCATCCTCAGCTCTTCTCTCAATCACTGATTTCGCAAAATCAGGGTTTCGAGAAACCAATTGAAGAAACGATTTTCCCTCTCCCGGACTCCCAACTATCTGAAAATATTCAGGGTACTTCGGCACCAAATTGACCAAAAAATCATTCGGAAACCCAAATTCCCTCTTAACATGCACTAATTTATCGACACTAAGCATTTTATCCTTCGATATCATCAATAGCTTACACAATTTTGAAACGATCAACCCTTCGTTTTCCATCATAATCCTCTTCTCTTCTTCGAGAAATCCCCTAAGTCGATCGCTCGCGCGTAAGAACAAAACAGGTTCAGATTTAGGTTTGATTCTATCATAATAAGTATCGAACAAACCCGGATTGAAACTCAGAAACGCGTTGGCTGACACATTGAGGCGCAATCTCTGTCGTCGTTTTTCCAGATATCGAATTGGAATCACCTGGCCTGGCTCGTTGAGAACCTCCCTCACAACACGCGCGCATAGCTTGTACCGCTTGTCGTTCTCGATGGCTTCGTCCAATCTGTGATCCTTGCGCCAAATTACCTTCAAACTCGAAATGGATCTGATCTGGAGGACGATTTCTCGGCTTAGGAAAGACGGCTGAGCAGATTTGAAGCTGCGGAGATATGAGAAGAGCTTATTGGGCAAGGAAAGCATACCTCCAACGAGACAACGAGCAATCTTTGTTGGGTTGGCGACGGCTAGCTTTCGCCTTTCGCTACTCGGAAGGGGTTTTAGGGATTTTTTATTTTTTATTTATTTTTTTTTTATTAATTTTTTTAGGGAGGACCATCCACGAGTGCATCTATTATTGATGATCCATCCCATGATTATATAAAATCTAACTTTTTGTTTACGTCAAGTGCACAATACTACATTTTATAATCTATCGCGTTAGGGCTACACATGGACTTCTTATCGCATTAGAGTTACCATAAAAATCATTGCGTTAGGGTTAGAATAAAAATGGTCATCCCTAATGTGATATGTTATAAAAAGGCGATAGTGTTGTAACGTAAGCAAAGTGTTAGATTTCATATATTTGTAAGTGTTGTAACGTAAGCAAAACGTTAGATTTCATATATTTGTAAGGGTGTGGATCATCAATCATAAATGCTCGGTCAACCATACAAAAAACCTCTAGAGAGTTTTTTGTTGGTACCAAGTGGCAAAAAGTTTGTATTGTTAACTTCGAGAGTATAGGTTTGTTTATTTCCAACTTGCATGTTATAAAAAAAATATTTTGCTTCCGTCAGTCACTCGTGCCTCCTTCCTATTCCAAGCACATTCGAATTAACTAATCCACTATATAGTCTTCTCATACACTCACTCTCTTGCTCTTCACTTTCACTCCAAAAGTCCTACGTTGGTTAGAGAATCAAATAATCATAGGTATATAAGTGAGGACAACTATCTATATTGGTGTGAGATCCTTTGGTTTGAAACCAAAAGTAGAGTCCATTCTCACTGAGAAGATTAATCTTTAAACTCAAATACTAACTTATACAAAAATATCTTTAAACTTCATGATTAATCCCTTTACTTTTAAATGTACATTGTTCTCCAAGCTTCAAAAGACTCGGACTCCCAATATACCTTATTTTTTAATAAATTAAAATTTTTCAGTAAATATTTTCCTCCCACAAAGCTAGCTTTCTCTCTGTGATCACTTGTATCTCTTTCACCTTTTCCAATATTTGATTTTTCTTTGTTAAAAACATAGTTATTTTGTTACCATTACATGATTTTTCTCTCATTACATTTCAATACAAAAATATACTCCCAAGTCAATGTGATTAAAATCCTTCCATTTCCTTATAATTCATTGCAAAATACACCTACATTCTTTTTTCCAACAATATGTGATGTGACAATTTGTATTTTGACTTTTTGATTGAAGAGACAATGCTTCAACAAATTTAAACTATGTTCGAGTTGGCAAAATATATATGCTTACATGCAGTATTTATTTTTCAACTAGTTGTCACATTATATTCTCCACTTAATTTTAATGGAAAAATTAAAAATGAAATATTTGAAATGATAAGAAACATAATTTTAAAGTTAAAAGGCTGAAACCGATCTTTACCACATGTAACACTAATAACAAGTGGTGACTTCACCTTTTCAATTAAATCTACATAGATATAAAATAAATAAAATTGTCGAACATAAGAACAAGAATAACAAAGCGAAACAATTAAAAAACAAAATATAAAAGGAAAAAGAAATATAGAGAAAATGGATTACCTATTAAATTGTTGTTTCTTTTGTTGTACATTTCAGAAACCATTTATAAAATTACAAATATATATTATAAGATTCGATATAAATAGAAGCCAAACGAGTTATATAGATTAATGGGACGAGTTAATAAACTATATATAACTTATGAAAGTTTTGAGACATTGAGACATTTAATCAAATATTGTTAATATTAATTTAAATATTCATAACAAAAATATATAAATTTGGTCTAAAAAATTCATCCAATGCCTCAAGTTCTAAGATTTGAATGGAATGGTTGAAAACTTTCTAAGTTCAATTTTTTTTTTTCTTTTGAGATTTTGGAAAATCAAAATATGAATTTTAACCTAACAAAATAAAAAAATATTAAAATTTTAAAATAAATATTAATGATCAAAATTAGGAAAATTATTATAAATGGAAAAAATATCGAACTATTTACAAATATAGAATTTTTTTTTTGTCTATCAGCGATAGATCGCGATGGACTTCTATCGCTTCGTATGCTAGATAAAAGTCTATCTCTATCCATGTGAAATTTTTCTATATTTGTACATAGTTTGGCTCATTTTGCTATATTTGAAAAGAGGCCTTAAAATTAATTGTAATTAATATGTATTTACGCTTTGTTAAAGAAAAAACATGTGTTTATGTGGAACCAACATAAATATAACTCATTTGACTTTACATTAAACACTTGACAAGAGATTTGAATTTTCATCCCAAATTGTTAAACTAAAAAAATGTATTCAAGATCGGGACAAGAAACTCGAATCCTCCATTGTCATAACTCATGTTATACTAAAAAATAAATCAAAGTAAGTTTTTGTTAAAATACAAATTTGGTCTTTATAATTTAGAAAAAGTTAGAATCTAGTCTCTATGATTTTAAAAGTTAGAATGTAGTTCTTATAGTTTGATAAAATTTCATAAATTGTCTTTATGGTTTGATAAAATTTTCATAATTAATCTTATAAGGATTAAGTTCTAATTATAAACAATAAACAATAATTTTTTTTTAAAAAAAATTATAGGGGTCAAATTTACCCTTTAACTATAACTTTTTTTTTTGTAGATCTCTTTATTTGTTTGAAAATCTTTTATTTTAAAATAAAAACCAATGATCTCATATTCTCGTGTTATCCTAAGAAGAACAAATAAAAATAACTTTTTTATTAATTTACAAATTTAATCCACCTATTTTGGATGAAATTAGAGTTTAGTATCTATGAATTTAAAAGTTAGAATTTAATTCTAGATACAATCTCATAAATAGATTTTATAGTTCGATAAAATTTTCATAAATAATTTAAACTCTAATTATAAACTCTAGTAATCAGATTCTAATTTTCTTCCAAACCATATAGACTAAATTTGTTATTAGATAGTTTGAGAATTATTTTATTTTAAAATAAAAAATAAAAAATTAATGATCTCTTGTTTCAAAAAAATAGAAATTAGGAAAAAGAAAATCAATGATATAAGAATTAGGATGGTGAATCAGATTGACGATAATGCCCAATTCCTTGCCTGCTAAGTAGCCCGCGACGCTTTGTTAAACCCAATTGATCAATTCCCATTTTCCCACTCTTCGGATTCTCTCTTCTCTCTCGATAACTGGTTAGTCTTCATCCCTTTTCTTCCATTTTCTGTTTGATTGCCGATAATTTTGGAAACCCAAATGCGATTTGATCTTGTTACTCCTTTTCATTGCCTCTGTTTTTATCTGTCTTTTGAAATTCCTTCATTTGGTGTTGAATTATAGCTTCTATTTACCAGTTTTCTTGTTTTGTGGCGTTGTTTTGTGAACTCGATTGCTTGGAGAATGCGTTAGTTATTATCTCAATTGAATAGTTATGTGAAATTTAACTTGTTCGGGTTTCTTTTTTTTTTTTTTTTCCTTTTTTTTTTCTTTTTTTTTGGTTGATTGACGAGGTAGTGTTTGTTTTGTTTGTTTTTTTGCAGATTAATCTATTTTGAGAATGGATTTTGATAACGTTTACGACTGTCTGAAGGAACTCTTTCCGGAGGTATTGCGTTGATATAATTTTGATTTTTTTCTCTTTTGCTAGTTATTAATTATTATTCTCTTGTCTATGTGATAGTTGAAATTTATGAAAATTCTGCTCTTAGTTTGTTAGTATGCCGAGGTTTTAAGTTCACTTGTTTTCATATGTTAATTCTCAGGTGGACTATCGGATACTAAGGGCTGTAGCCCTTGAAAATCCTAAGGATGTTCATTTAGCTGTTAATGATGTTCTCACGGAGGTTATCCCTCATTTTCGTGGAGAATTTAAATTACCCTCACAGGATCCTCGTGTGGAGATTGCATCTAAAATAGAAGGTATACCCTCATAATTGTATTGTCTTGTTATCACATTTTTCAATTTCTCAGTGAAGTTGATAACCTTGACTTGTTTTCCAACTCCTAAGTGTGTGTTTTGGTGCGTCATTGGAAAGAGAAGAATGTTTTTAAGGGAGCACTTATATTATGAACACCTTTGAATGAAAGTAGTAAAATGCTTCTAAATACTTTTTGTTAGTTTTTAGAATTTCTCAAACCACTTTTGATTATTGGAAATTCTAACAAGTGTTTTTAAATGGTTTAAAACACTTCTTAGCACTCTTTGAAATTTTAATCAAACACTACCAATTTTTAAAAATCACTTTAGAAGACATGCCAAACACCTTGTCCATATCTTGTATTTATTTTTTGTTGGTCATGTGGAATGTGCAGTTGAGAACAAAATGCAAATGGATTCCTTGAGATGGGTGCAGAGGGGTATGGATTCTTCGGAATCAGGTATAATTGGTGATGAAGTATTTCATGACTCGTTGAATCAATTTGTCTCTGTAAATAATTATGTTGCTAGTGATTGTGAACAATCACGTGAGAATACTGAAACTACAAGCCTCCCTGTACCAGCCAGCATACAAGAAGACCGCAGTGAAGTAGAATTGAATCATGTAGCACCTGGAAAATCAAATGGTTTGATTCATGAAGATAGTGAACATAATGATCACGAGCAAAGTACTCAAATTACCAAAATCTGGAACCAGGTTACTGAGGATATCAAACAGAATAAGACATTGCTTCATGGTGTCAATCATTCTCGTAACATTTGTGATTTGAACTCCTTTCTCGTGCATGAATCATACTATGATAATCGATCCGTTTCTGTGTATGAGAATTCTGATGGTCAGACTGCCAATGTATCTTTTGAAAATCATTCTCCTGTTCAATCTGTAATTCATCTTCACTCAGAATCTGACCATCAGAAATCAAATGCAAATGGCACTTCAAATCCTAGACCCAAGCAAGAGTGCTCTACTGGTGAGATGGCTGCAATTGAAGATGGGTTGATGGGGCGTACCACAATCACTCAGTCAGGCCAACCATGTAGTATTGATCTTCTTGACGAGATCATTGAGGATGCTAAAAGCAACAAGGTACTTAATAACTTGGTATTGATAAATCTCAGGTTGAAAATTCTAAATATGGTAATGCTCAATGTTTAGGATTATTTGTACAAGAGAGCCTTCACCATATTCCTTTAGTTTTCTTGGTTCTGTTCATTTATTAGGTTAAATGAAACCACTTTACTTTGGTGTGTCATTTTCATTTGGATTGTTTTTAGCCATCTGTCAGGGCGACTTTGTTATTTGAAATTGGGTGCTCAAACACATATTTGCACGTACTTTTTCCAAGGTGAAACTGTGCCATGCTGCAGTGTTAGGTGTTTCATATTGCAAAAACTTGTACTAATCTTTGAGACATTATCAACTCACCAAAAATCATTGGGATATGAAGGTATTTGTTAGTTGGTTACTCTGTCCGATTGCTTTTCCTGTCTGTCTTATGTGATGTTATCTGACTAACATTGGGAGAACTGTAGAAGTTTGATACTAACAAAAAAAGTAAGAAACTGTGAATTGCCATGTCTATGTCCTAGATTTTAAAAAATGATGTGCAGTCTGTTGTATCATTACAATGTCCATGCTACTGAGTACCTTTGCAAATATGAAGTATCACTATGTCATTAATTTGATTCTCCGTGTCGTAAAGATGGATCCTTGTATGTAATAAAATTTAAATATAAGCAGCTCTGACTAAGGTTTGATGTATAGGATTAGTGATATCGACTCGTTGTGTTCTAAGCAATTAACCTTTCTGCAGGTAACGCTGTTCTCAGCAATGCAATCAGTTATCAATAAGATGAAGGTATTGGAAGATCTGGAGAAACATGTTGAAAAAGTCAAAGAAGACGCTGACAATAGAGAGTCAGAAATTATGGTCAAAGTGGAGGAAATGAAACAGACAGTTGCCCGTACTAAGGAAGCAAATGATATGGTGAAATATTTTCTTGTTTAGATCCTATAGGCACTGTATGGAATATATGCTTGTATGTTCAATTAACGAGTGAAATTTCTTCTTTTATAGCATGCTGGAGAAGTTTATGGAGAGAAGGCGATTTTAGCAACGGAAACAAGGGAACTTCAGTCTCGTCTGCTCAGCTTGTCAGATGAGAGAGACAGTTCTCTATCAATTCTTGATGAGGTGTTTCCCTACTTCAACGATTAGTTGTTCGTTACCATCTTATCTGAAACTTTTTTGGCCATTGGCTATTGTTTATAAAATTAAGGATCCATGTCTTGTGAAATATTTGGTCTGTGCGAGCTTTTTATATATACAAGATAACAAATTAATTTTGGATCTTTTTAATCAACTAGAATTCTTTGCATGTAATAGAAGCGCTATTCTTTTGACGCATCTTTCTTTAATGAGAACATGTTAGACTATTTGATTTTTGTGGGTGCCTTTCAAAACTATTTCAAATTTTCATTTTCCATTTCTTGTGTTTAAAAATAACTCGTTCAGTTTTTAGTTTTGAAGTTTCACAAAATAATTTTTAAACTGTAAAAATTTTTAAAGCCTCATAAATAAGTTTTTGAAAACATATTTTTTGGTTTTTTGAAATCTCACTCTTTCTCACTCTTCTCTTGACCCTTTATGAACGCCTTATAGTTATAACTCCTCTGTTTTTCTCTCTCTCTCTCTCTCTCTCTCTCTCTCTCTCTCTCTATCTCTCTATCTCTCTATCTCTGACAGCTCTCCTTATCTTTCATTTCTCTCTCTTACATATTTTTCCAGAACTTCTTTTTCCTTCACTTATTATATCTCTATGTAGTTATTTCCTATTTATTCCCTGTTACCTATTATAAATATAAGAAAATAAAATTTTGAAATCATCGTATTATTGATAAAATAAGTACACTATCAAATAGAACTTGGTCTTCTTTTTAGGAAAAAGGAATAGAAAACATTATATAACATTTTTTGATTTTTGGGTGTTAAAAAAGAACAGAAGACTAAAATTAGTTATCAAACATATTATGTTTTTTTTTTAAGGACAGAAAACTAAAGATAAGTCAAGATTGAGTTATTTCTAGCCATGAGTGTCATTGTCTATGAAATATTAGTAGTTGAAGAATAACTGGTAAAAGTTCTTTATCATCCAGATGCATACCACTCTTAAATCTAGAATGGCTGCAGTAGAAGCTATGCTGAAAACATTGGAGGATGAAAAGTTAGCTAAGGAAGAACATGCACAAAAGGCTCTGGCGGAGCAGGAGGCCCTTATGGAGAAGGTAGTCTGGGAATCACGGATACTACAACAGGAAGCAAATGAGAATTCCAAGGTAACTAACCATAGTTGTATGTGTAGGGGTGGAAGCAAAAAATCTCATTTCTGAAAACTTGATGGGAAAACTAGAGAACTTTTAGGATACCGAAGATAAACCACGAGGGGGCAGCTTCTTTGCACCACCATGTGTGTAATGCACCCTTCAGGGGGGAAGTTGATTATTGACTACTGATGTTAATAGCTTTTGTCAATGCAGTTGCGAGAGTTTCTAATTGATCGTGGACAATTAGTTGACGTATTACAGTAAGTTTTTATCTTCCATAATCTTGCATAACAAACTTTGGCCTTGTCCATTCTTGTGAATCACATGAAAAACAAACAAGCCTATATGTGTTATAAGCATTTGCATAACAAAGATGAACTTGTGCAGTTAGTCGTTCCTGTGTTATTAATTCTATGTTCTCAAACTATTGTTACTGCTTTTAAGATTTCGGAACGTCTATGTGATAATTATCAAAACACTCCATGGTATGCTTGCAGGGGAGAAATTTCAGTTATTTGTCAAGACGTGAGACATCTGAAGGAGAAGTTTGACTTGGAAGTACCACTAAGCAAATCTCTTTCCTCTAGTCAAACAAGTTTCATTCTAGCTTCATCAGGCTCATCTCTGAAAACCGCAACTTGTGATTTGGCTCGTTTTGGCTCACTCATAACGGACATAGCAGCTTGCTTGGATGCTGAGAAAGCTGCACCATCAAATCTCGGAAAGGAAGGAAGCCAAGCATCCTCGGTCAGTAGCTCTAGCTCGGCGTCAAACAATCTTGAAGAAGAAAGATCAGAAAGAAACCATTCCAAATCATCATTTTCAGATGATGGGTGGGATGTTTTTGACAAAGATGCTGAGTTTGCTGAAGCTCCATATTTTGTGGATCCAAAAGAATAAAGTTTGAGGGAGTTTGTGAAGAGTCCAGAATTGAAGATTTGTTAGGTTAGCCCCATGCTTTCTGCCTCAGTTTTATGTAAAGTTTGGGTAGTTAGGAGGTCAAATAAATTTCAATCTCTTGTACATAGATGGAAACTTTTCTGAAGGTGGGTTCATGTCTTCAGATTTATTTTTTTATATTGGTTTTGCTTCAGTATACAATGCAATGGATTGGATGTAGATGATGTTTAATGATATCATAAATGCAGTGGTTATGGAGCCAGTTTGGATTGTTCTGTCCTGACCTTTGTTATTCAATTTCAACTACCCTATCGAAGTGAGACTTGGACCATGTTTGCTATTTCGGAATCTAAATTGTTGCAGTTATAATGGATTTTCCTCGTTATTTATAATTCACATAATATTTATTGGTAATTGGTTTTTAAAATGTATTTAAATGACTCCTTTTTTTATATTATGATTGATTGATTACATTTATTTTCCAATAAAAGTGGTTTAAGGATTCAATATGGCCATGATGATAGGAACTCACAAATGAATGGCCATTTTGTATAGATTCTTACGTATATATACTCAAAACTATGTGTCAATTTTTTTTTGACATCTCGATATTTCTAAATTTTCATGAGTTTGACATCAAGGTATTCCAAACACCCTAAGGTTAAATCTTAACTCTTAATCTACCCAGGCTTACAACTAATAATACACAATTTAACATAAAGTAGAGCCACTTTTTTTTTTTTTTTGAAAAATATTAAGTGCTCCCCTGGTGGTATGTATCTATCTCTATGCAGCCTAAGGAGCTATCAAGTAAAAATGAATTTTTAAATTTTTTTTCTTTGTGTTAAAAAAAGGGAGTATAGAATTAGGTGTAGCCTAGGTTGCATTTTTTTTTATTTTTTTTTATTTTTTTATGCAAACGAATCTTTCTACCAGACCTAAATGAAATTTGATTAGCTTTTTAAAGACAAAAATTTTATAACATTTTGCTTGTGTCATCACGAATGCCAAGTGTAATCACAAAATCGACTCTATTGAGTAGAGTGCTGTAATATCAAAAAAAGAAAAAAAAAATTCAACAAGTAGCAATAACAAGAGCTACATTTCAATACATACCCAACAAGTCGATTCTATAATTGAAAGTCAACAAAAGTAAATAAAATAAAATAGAAAAAGAGAAAAATTGTGATGTGGTCTATTTAAATCTCAAATTGAAAAATGTCCAAAACTTTTAGATACTCCACATATGGCCAATTAAATCTTTTAACCCTTTGAGATGCAAAATCTTTATACTTATTACCTATTTTTTTCCCCTTTCCTTTCTTTATAACTATTTAGTTTTTGTTATTTTAAGCTCGTAGTTCTTTTTTTTACCATTTTCTTAGTGTAGTTTTTATCTTTTTAAAATAAACATTTTAATTCTTAATCATATTTAAAATACAAAAAGAAGTTTTTGTTTAAAAAAATTAAAAATGATTTAATAAAAAATAGAATTATATTTTACATTTTCACATATGCAAAATTGGTAGACAACATTTAAAATTTCTCAAAATAAATTTTAAGAGAGAGAGAGAGAGAACATCTAAAGAACTTCAAATAAATCACCTTCAATCCCAAAACTCTTCTCTGCTAGTCTTTCTGATTATTCTAGAAATATTATCATGGAATAATTTTCCCCCCTAATTATCACTAATGAGAGTTTTAAGAATATTTTACAATTTACTTTTTTTTCTACACAAGTTTTTTTTTTTTTTTTTTTTCTGTTATTCAACGATGTAGTTTCATGTATGTAAATCATTTTCCATAAACATGAAGTTCATTGAAGAAGTTGATAAGAGTTTGGAGAGATGAAGGTCTTTGCACCCAAAAAGTTTAATTAATTTACTCTTTACATAAGATCTATTTGAGTTCAAATCTTTCCATCCTAAAACTTTTTTTCTTTACAAATATTATTGTTATTTATGCTCTCTCTCACAATTAATGGTTAAGGTCCGTAGATATATTGGTAAATCAGAGAGTTTGGCATTAATATTAGGGTTTAAGAGATATTTATAAATATCCATAAAACATATATATGTGTGTGTGTATATATATATATATGAAAATTATTATAAGTAGAAAAATATCAATCTATTTATAAATATAACAAAATTTTACTTTTTATTTGTGGTAAACTGCAATAGAACCAAATAAACATCTATTTGTGTCTATCTAGTAAAGTGATAGATGTCTATTTAGGTCTATCGCAATCTACCACAAATAAAAATAAAATTTTGCAACATTTGTAATTATTTTCAATAATTTTTTTTTTTTTGAAAAATATCTCATATATATTTCATGAATTGGTCACCAATAAAATATAAATACTTATATTAAGATTTATAACTTATCATAGAGTGAAAAAAGATTAATGGTACATTTAAGTTATTTTTAAAAAGTATTTGATTTACGTAAATATGTCTCGAGATTGATATTTTATCAATATGTTCCTAGAATTGGAACCTCGATATCAACGGACATTGATATTTTATGCTTGGGCAAAATAAAGACTACCTTAGAGAGAGAGAGAAAAAAAAAAAAAAACCAATTAGGTCATTATTTTTCTAAAATTTGAGAAGTCATACCATATCAAAACTAATATATAACTCCATATTTTTTTATTAGGAAGATAATTGATGTCTTTTAACATTGAGTCATGCTTAGATTAATCATCTAACTCTATCAAACACAAGATTAGTATACATAAGCATAATAGTAATCAATGAGTTGCCGTTCAACCCAAGTCAAACCAAAAGTCATTCTACTCAAGTGAGCTGTAGTCTAATATGGTAAGACCAATTGTCATCAAGTGGAAGTAGAAGTCACCATGTGTGTCAAAGTTAAATCATGTGACGCAGAGTCAATATGGCCAAAATGGTTCGTAACCTAGCCAAATAAAAGCATCACATACAAATATCAATGGTAAATTCCAACCTAATTGAGTGAGACTAGAAATCACTCAATCTAAATGATTAGTAGCCTTGGTGCACCTTAAAATGGGCATGGGACCTATAAGGTCACATTGGAAGTTCATCATCATATCTAAGTTACATGACTAGATAGTGGTGTGGTGTGCCATATTTAGTTGCAACATCAGCATATTCTACAAAAGATATTCGTGTACAATTCACTGGGAACTATCGACACTAATAAAGAGATCATCAACTTAAGGTAGCCAACTTTTGCCAACACATGTAGTTTTTGCATCAACATAACCCTTTTTTCAATCGAACTTTTTTGTTTGGATAACCTTTTCCCAATCCTTTCTTTTCTTTACATTTTCTAACACTTTTTGGCTATAAAAAAAGATCAAAATTCTAATAATGTATACATGAGAATAGAGAAAAATAATGACACACATTTTGCTACTTCGAAATTTGTCAATCTACACTAATTTAAGTATCGAAGTGTGTTTAGCAAATATGTAAAAAACAGAAGAAAAAAAAAAAAAAACTCAAGCAATAAAATCATGCCACAATCATATTACTTCACCATGATTTTTTCATAAATGTACAAAAGAGAAGGAAAGTGAGAAACCTATGAAAATGAAAATATATATATAAGTAGATCTCTCAGCTTTTTCACTCTCTATCAGCTGATTTGACAACAAGAACTAGAAAACTTTTTGTTGAGAGAGATTTGGATATATAATATATATACATCATATATATTGGTTAATCACTCCAAGAAAGAAGAATAATTGCACATTTCCATATGATATAAAGCCTTCCTTTCTGTTGTTTCAAATGCTTTGAAATTTGACCCCATGAACAGCTCTTTGACTGTTTTTGCTCTTTCTTTGCTGCTGCCATTGGTGATGGGATGATCAAAAGAGAGGCTCAATTTGTTCACTTTGAGTGTTGTGTGTGATGGGATTTTAGGGTTCAAATATATAGTGCTTTTTATAGCCTTTTTTTTCTTTTTTTAATGTTTACTTTCATGCCAAATTAGAAATTGACATCCGTCACAACATCATCCAAATAAATCTTTATTGAAATATCAACTTTTCGGTATTGTAAGAGTCACAAAATTTCGATATTTTGATATGATCAAGTGAATGTTGAACCACATAAAAATAAAATAAAAAATTAGATATATCAATTAACTATGAAGAAAAAATCAATTTAAAATAATGTGAATTAACAAATATATATATCATACCATTCAAAACATTATGTGTGGTTGCCTCGATACCTATCGTGACGTATCTTTCGCACTTGTTTGTTGTTAAGACTCTTGTGGCTAAAGTTATCTTTGTCCCTCATTTAAATAGCTTTTAAACGTCATACTCTAAAGTTTGCAATATCATCTTCTCTTTCAAACTATTTAAGATACCAAAGTGTAGTAGCTTTAAATATGAGACATTTTTTTTAGATACTCTTTTCCTTTCTAAATTGCTCTAGAGTATCAAACTTATATATTCTCTATCCTCTTTAAGTAGTTTTGTAACATTTGATTGACATTCTGGTTAAGATATCATTAAGTCAATAACTCCAAATGTGATAAGGACTAAGGAATGTAACAGTGTTGCCTATTATTTCGCTGAGGGCGACTAGGTCATGGAGATTCCGTGTATGCTTTTGTGGGTGTTACCTTCTTCTAGCTTGGAAGAATCTATTGTTGGACGGACCTTTTATTTCCCCTATTGAGTTTCTTCGTCTGTATTTGAAAAAAAAAATTCGTTAAATTTGATTGGCAGTTCGACATAAATTTCTATTTTTCAAAAAAATAAAAGAAAGAAAGAAATAAAAAGTAATGATAATTAAATAACATAAGATAATGATGATGCACATTTGAAAAGATAATGATTCTCCTTTTCATAAATTACAAATATTGATCATTTCTCTTTTGTGATACTCACCAACTTCTTTTTATAATGATCAATATTGTTTATAACATTAACTCTTTTGCATTAATTTTATGTACATTGCCAATAATTTGTCTTCTCAATAAAAAAAAAAAAAAAAAAAAACTTCATATTGCTATTTTATTTATGTATATGATTTTTTATAAATTGAAATTTTTTATAGTCGTTTTCGAATATAGCAAAATGAGCCAAATTATTTATAAATATAGAAAATTTTTATTGTCTATCAACGATAGACATCTATCACTCAAGCGATAGAAGTCTATAAGTCTATTACGGTCTATCGTTAATAGACAATAGAATTTTTCTATATTTGTATATACTTTATTTTTTTATTTATAATAAGTTTCTTTTTTTTTTTTATCTACTTTGTTTGCCTATTTAATTTTAATCAGTAATGTTCATTATTTAATTTGCTAAAAATAGAATATTGGTCATTACACACAACTTAGACAAAAATTAAATTCATTACTAATTTTCTTCCAATGATTACAAAAATAATAATAATATTCTCTTCTAATGATAACATATACATATAGTAGTCTATCCCAATTTATTGTAGATAGATAGTAAAAGTTTGCTATATTTGTAAATATTTTGATTTATTTTTCTATATTTAAAAACCGTCCAAAAAGAAAATCTATTTTATTAGTTGGGCCATTACATATAAAAATTAATAACATTTCATATCAATAACATATACTTCTGATGTAGTTTTATTATTGTTATTATTTTTTTGTTATATATTTTTTAATATCGAATAAATTGTTGAAACATAATTCGTCACACTATTAAATAACATCAGAATGAAACTCATAAAATTTTATATTGATAATTTTTATTTTAATACAAAAAAAATTGTTAATATTTTTTAGGTGATGTAAGTTTTAATTTGAAAATATTTTAAATCATAAATAACTTGTTAAGAAAAAAAAAGAACACCATTATCAAATAAGATAGTATTTAAATACACTAAAATCTAATATTTTGAGTGGGAAAATTATTAATACAATAAGATTTACTATTGACTTTATCTTAATTTTTTTAAAAAAAAATCATCTAGTATTTACAGTATAATTAATTTTGATTCTAATTTTTTACAAGAACAAGAATAAGATTAAGATAGAGCGCAGTTCAACTAACATGAATTTATACTATCAATCTCGAGGTTTAAAGTTCAATCTCCCCACCTGCAAATAGTAACAAAAAAAGATTCATTCCCATTGATTTCATTTCAATTGATTTTTATTCCAATCTTATTAAGTAAATATGGCTAAAGTGGCCAATTTATACCAAGTTGGCTTTACAATTTTTTTCAAAATACTGCTAGTTAGGAACATGTTTGGAACTAATTTTGAAATGGTTAAAATCACTATTGTCATGTTTAAATGTGATTTTAACGATTTCCAAACACGCCTTTTAATCAGTTAAATCTAGTTTAATATTTAGTTGTGTTCTAATTTTAAAGACATGTATAAGAGTGATTTTGAACATGACAAAAATGACACATTAACTATTTCAAAATCACTAACTCTTAAAACATATTTTACTGCCATGATATTACACTTAAAATATCTTACTCTCTCACACACAATATATGTTCTTAGTAAAATGGGGCGAAACTTATGTGCTACTAAATATCTATTTTAAAGATATGGTGATCTCAAATCAAATTAATAAATATATTCTAAGAATGCCAAAAAAAATAAAAAAAAATAAATAATAAATAATAATAATAATAATAATAACAACAACATTGTAATCTAGTGGTGTTGGAAGAGATTTTAAAAGTTTAACTCTCAATGTATGGTGGTCGAGAGAATGTTGGTTGTTCAATGGATAACAAGGTAGACAAAGTTGTCTCCTTGACAAAGCTCATTTGAGAGTGACTTTTCATTAACCATTGTCATCTCTAATTGATGGATGCTCATTCTTCCATTCATATATCTAATAATCTACTTTTGTAGCCTAGTCATTCATTCCCTAGGGTCTACGTGTCGGTCACTTATTGCATAGATTCATGAGTCTGATTGGATTTTATTTTTTGATATTTTATAGATTTAACTTAATTGTTCAAGTCGTATATTCCTATGATTCAAACTATCTTTAATGAATTAAGAACTCAACGCATTTAATTAAATTATTTTGGTTTTTTTAGGTTATAAATAAAATGCTCGTACTCATAATTATTCAGTAGACCTTGATTCTTGCATTTCGATTTTATATTAATTTTGATATGAAAATAGATGATCTTTTTCTTGATGGGAAGTAATCTTAACAATAAATTTATATATAAAAAAAATATATATGATTACACATATTTGATCTCATGCAACTCTAGAAGTTTACTCCACTTCTTTCAATTGGAAAGTATGGTGAATGTATTGTGAACCTTGCATTTTTTACTAGCATTATGGTTAATTCTATTCAACCTTATGGCTCACTATCTTCATTAGCAATATGGTTAAGTATTATATCTTATTCAAATTAATTTTTTTTTTTAAATTTTATTTGTAGATTCAATTCTTCTTTCACTAACGCGTGGAATCAATCAAATGAGATGAGTTATCTATCACATAAAGTTTGATATTATATATATTAAATAACTAAAGGGATGAAAAACTGTAAACAATCGCTTCTGCTTCAAGTCACACGTTAGTTGTCTTTCTAGCTCTTTCCATCTGTTGACTATCTTTAGAGTTTGGGTTCCTCTATGGTCATCTTCACACAATTCATCCAACGTTTGTAGAATAAGCCTATATATTTAATAAAGGTTGAAAAAAGCTCAAATACATATGTTATATTATGTTAGAGCATGAACCAATTTCTTATTCTTATTTTTAGCTTCATAGACAACTAGAACAATGGCAAATATCTAAGGGTATAAATTTTAGGAGTTATCTATTGTTGAATATATATACATCAAGACGGTTGTCGAACTATATAGATATCAATATAAGAGCACGTAAGTGATGTTATGAGACCAAAATGAGCATAACTCAACTGACATAAAATTTGTGTTATCAACTTCGAATTTTTTGATTCTTCTACTTAACATATTATAAAAAAAAAAAAAAAAAAAAAAAATTATATTATGATAATCGAATATAAGTCTTATAAAGGTTCTTATTTTAAAAAGTGACCTCTTATTAAATTTCTATAATAGTAAGATTCTTTTCATATTAGTATATTAGAATTATAATCATGGTAGAAATAATGTTTGTATGAAAGTAGAAATAAAATATGGAGTTGTTGTGGGCCAAAATTTAATTAAATTAAGCCTAAACCCTAAACTTTTATATTTGTGTCTATTTTATTCCTAAACTTTAAAAGTGTCTAATACATACTTGAATTTTCAGCTTTTTATCTGATGAGTTCTTAAACTTTTAATTTTGTATCTAATTGATCGATCACTGATATATTCAATTTAAAAAATAAGTAAATTGATGATTGATAAACTAGATACAAAATTGAATTTTATGTTTAATTGAACTTAAAATTTTCAATTTTATGTTTATAGATAAGTGATTTTTAATATATACATCAATTAGGTCAATAATTTATTGGATGTAAAATTGAATAATTTAGAGATTAATTTGATATAAATGGAAAGTTCACGAATAAATTACACTTTTAAAGCTTAAGAACTTAATAAACATAAAAGTTAAAATTTAAAAATCTATTAAATCCTTTTTAAAGTATAAGGATGTATTAAACATGAAATTGAAAGCTCGGTGATCTATTAAATACTTTTAAAAGTTTAAGGATAAATATAGACACAAACTTAAAAGTTCATAGACTAAAATTGAAATTTAACTTAATAATATTTAAATTTATAGCTTTTTATACCATATACTAAAGAAATCAGCTGATCATTAAGATTGATGTCTAACCCATCAATTTATCCTTACAACAAATATGGAAACCTCATAGAAGGTAGTACATATCACTTTAGCTCCATATATATCATTTAATTATCCGTGGAATCACTTTTAAATTGGCAACAATTTTTATTTGGAACTTGTCTTTAAAGTTGCACCCCTCTATTATTGTATTTTTGTTCTTTTTTTCTTTTTTTCTTTTTTTCTTTTTTCCGTTCAATGTGAACATGTTCAATTCAATTCTTTTCATGTTTTTTTTTTTTTTTGGGTATTATTTCACTCATTTAATCAAACACTATTCTCAACAATTATTTCAAATCAAAGAGTAAATTCTCAACATTTCTAACACAAAGACGATAATTGAGTTTAAAATTTTCCACCCTTCAGTTTAACAATTGAATTTATCAGTCTTTTTTATTTTGTATATCCGTCAGTGTATCTAGACTAAATTATGCACACCTAGTCCATTCTTACGAGACAACCCCTAATTTTGAACTATGCCATCAAACTTCTCCACTCATGATATATGCATACACAAGCAAAAGACCAATTGATTCTTTCAAATTCAAATTCTCCCCACCACGTGTCTTGAAAAACAAAGGAACTATGCTATTTTAAGATCAAATGTTTGAAAACCATATAAAAAAAATAAAATAAAATAAAGAAACTAAAGCGACAATATTACATCAAACTTTCCTTTTATTATGAAGACAACTTTGCCTTCCATAATAATGCATTTCCTAATACCAATCAAACAAATATACATACCAAATAACAGTCTCCAATAATATTACACAACCCAGAGAAGAGCTACTACTTACATTCCCTCCAAATCGATGAGAAACACACACACACAGACTCCTTGGATTATTATTGTTTATACAATAATCACAGCCAAAAGACAGCACATCTTCACCATTTAGTTCCCCCCGTTTTTTTTTTTTTTTTTTTGAAATGATCTTTCAGTTATATTCTGGTGCCTTCAATTAATTTAATTCATGTGAACTTACATTAAGTACGAGGTCAAAGGTAACTCAAGCAACTCCCAAAGCTTTTTTGATGTCATCCTGAATTCAGTAGCAAGAAAAAACCACAACTAGAATCAACAACTAAGCAGTTTCATTTTCAAGGAAATGGGTTTTATGGGGATTGGACGAACTACCTCAATTGCCAATGGACTGGTGGTTGGACCGAAGCGGTTGATGACAACCCCTTCCTTGTCTACCAAGAACTTGGTGAAATTCCACTTTATCCGGGAGCCTAAGAACCCATTGCTAGTTGCTTTGAGGAACTTATAGACTGGAGCTGTGTCTGGACCATTCACTCGTACCTGAATGACATAAAGAAGACGGGGAAAAAAAAGGTTTGTGATTGTGGACTCTCAAAAGAGAACGTACCAAATTCTTGATTTTTAAGAAGCTTTTGGGAATATTCTGTTAGGTACTAGATATTTAGTTAGTGTTAGTCAAGGGGTATAAGTGTTATAAATAGAGGGAGGGTAAGTGAGTGAAGGGGGTTTAATTCGGTGGAGTGATCTAGGGCTTGAGTGAGTACACTCAAGAGCGAGATTCCAAGTGCCTTGTACTCGAGTTTATCTTGTATTTCTTCATAGATATATTTCAATAAATTCAGATCTTTCTTGTTAGGAAGTATCCTAACAAATTGCATTGTTAGGTACTTAAGCATCTTGGAGAACCACACCCCAAAAACTAGATATTGAAGTGGAAGAGCCAAGCCACTTAAGTACCACATTGGTCATCCCATTCCAACCAATATGGGACAAAGGTAGCCCATACTACCTTGGTTCCTAACATACTGTTAAGCTGCTTTGGTTATCAAAGTGGGAAATGGGTTGCTGTACTTGGAATTACTATTTAATTTATGATTTTGAAAAGAACTTAAGTAGAAGAACCAGAAATCTACCATCAGTGAGAACAAACTAAAAGAAAGAGAAACCAAATCTGATAACAGACAAATGTTGAGCAAAAGAGCTCCTAGTCTTAACTAACCCAATTACCAATTTCATATGCCGTTGAAAAGTAAGCTTAAAAAATCTAATCATTCGTACTTCACATGAATTCTATTCTATCTACTGTGATAGTTTAAATAAGAGGAACTCCCAGAAGCTGCTCAAATAACAATAGCATCAGACCGTACGAGGGATTATACGAACAGCAAAAGGTGATACTTCATTATCATGTATCCAAAATCTTCATGGCAAACATAAAAACAGAAACTCACTGTTCAGATTTTGAATATCACTGAATTTTCTTCTCTCTCTCTCTCTCTCTATAAGAAACAAATTTCATTGATACGTGAAATTTACAATTGAATATAACCAAGTTCGTGGCACATAATCAGAAATATGATCCTTAGCATTCAATGAAAGCCAAGACAAGGCTTCTCTTTGTTACGCTCAGAAAAGCATAATTACCTTATGGAAAATTGGATATTCTGCCTTATACCTTGTACAAGCAAATTCTTGAGCATCCTGGCTTGTTCCTGGCTCTTGCTTCAGAAACTGATTGCATGGGAATGCCAATATTTCAAAGTCTGAGGGCAGCAAGCGTATAGTGTAAGAATCAAATTGAAGGAACAAATAAAACCAAAAGAAGATACAGTATGCTTTAATACCATAATCTAGGTCGCAAAGAAAAAGGCATTAAGGATCAGCCAAAAAGAGGGGTAAAAAAGATCCCAGGCGTATATACATATATCATACAATTTAAGATTTTTTTCTATTTTTTATTTTTACAATTCAATCACAAAGTGGAAAACTCAAAACCACTTTCCTCCTACAATGTTTAGCCAACTACAAGCTCCCAGACAACCACCAGCACTGCTATATTTAATTACTAAAGAAACTCGTAAAATATTAAATCCTAACATAACATCAAGCCTATTCCATCTAGGCCCTTTATTATTCTTATTAACCACTCGGTAACCCATGGTGGTTCGGGGTGTTTTAATTTAGAATCTGCCACAGTGAAACCAGGCAGAATGGAAAAATAAAAGGCACAACACACAGAACACCTTTTTGAGAAACTAAAGAGAAAACAGAGAATGGCCTTTGTAGAAGCTTTTGTCACCGAAAATGAGAAAATTTGTTTCCTTCTCTCCGAATCAGCAAAATTATTCTCTCACAATTCCTTTCATTGACCACACCATTCGTGAGAAGGCTTAACTGCACATGAAGTTGTTGTTTCTTGCGAGAAGAGTGTAAAAGGAATAAGGCCTGTCTTTTCTCAGGACAGGGCTCAGACACACACCACAACCA
Organism: Citrullus mucosospermus; assembly: GCA_030954485.1. NCBI lineage: Eukaryota > Viridiplantae > Streptophyta > Magnoliopsida > Cucurbitales > Cucurbitaceae > Citrullus > Citrullus mucosospermus. Next base: position 5,674,512 of record CM062063.1, on the reverse strand, counting down.
TAGGGCCTTGGTAACCTCCTTGTTTTCAAATTAATAATTTATCTCTTTCCATTTCATTGTTTTCCTTTTAATTGTTAAGTGTGGTTCACAAAACCCTTGCTCCATCATATCATACTTAGATATTTTCTTCTAACAATATGCATACAAAAAAGTTCCTATATGTGTGTGCAGTTACAAACAAATCCTTAACTCTGTATCACATGGGTATTCAATTCAATTCATCAAGCAGCAGAAAAATCTATGAAAAGATTAATGACAAAACAGCCTCACAGGAATCAAAAAGGGGGAAATGAAACCTTGATCCTTGTATCGATTGTAAAGGTCAGTCAACTGCGAGTAATTCGAATCCGTAAACCCACTGTTCAGATGCCACAACACACACAAAACAAGTAGAACATTCAGTAATTAAGCCAAACAGCAAAGACCCACCAAGAAACAATCAACAAAAGAAAGCGACAAACAAACCATTTAGACGCAACATTAACCACAAGAAGAACCTTCCCCTTATAGACATTGAGGTTTACGTCTTTGCCTTTGAAATCCTGCACCCCATCAGCACGATCTCATTAAGCAAAAAAAAAAAAAAGAAAAGAAAAGAAAGGATGGTAGGAAAAGAAAAATGGAGGTCCCAGTGAAGAAAGAGACGAAACACAGATCGAGACGGAAAAAAAGGAAGAAAAAGAGAAATGGGGTTCTTAGGGAAAGGGGAAATTAAAACCTTGACAGTGAATTCATGGATGGATTTCTCGGCCACTGATTGAGACGCCCCCATCTTTTTGCTTCTCTTCGGAAATTTGTGCTCTGTTGAATTTGAAGATGATGATGATGAAGAGAATGGGGATTACTTCAAGGATTTGGAATCGATCATTTTAATGGATCTCAATGCATTCCCCCAACTGGTTTTTGAGACCTAATTGGTGTTGCTTCAATGGTTATATCAGTTACAAACTTTCATGTTGTGTATGGATTGACATCGATGTGAATTGTGTAAAAAAAAAAAAAAAAAAAAAAATGAAATATAAAATAAGGTTATATTGTAAATTTCAAAATTAAAATTTAGTGTCTATTAGATATTATTTACAAGAGTTTTATCCAATCATAAAATGTAATTTCAAACTTTTAATATTATTGAGACTAAATTCTAACTAAAGCAAATTTGTAATTTAAAGAAAAAAGGAATTGTATGAATGAGAGAATCAAAGGTCTTAAAGTCAATAGTAAAAAGTTTTATATCACTAAACACTAGCAATGCTCATTTTGACGAAAACTAAAATTTTAAAACTTTTCGGCCCAGTTAAATTTTATATTTCTTAATTCAACAATTATAAGGTGAGATATAAAAATTGAACTATCAATCTTTTGACTTTGACATAGTAATAACTTTCTTATCTACTAAGTTATCATTAGATTTATTTAGTTGGATTAGGAAGTGAATTTAAGTTAATGGTAAATAAAATCAAATAAAAATAGTTTTTTTAATACAACAAGAATATGGGAGATTCTAAACCACTTATCTCTTAGTGGTGAACTCATTTGATGTTAATTAAATTTTAATAAGTAAAAAATAATTAAACATCCATAAAATAAAAAATAAAAATAAAAATAAAAATAAAGAAAAGATAGAAAAATTGTCTTTTTATAATTTATTAGTACACTATTATTTATTCTTTTTTATAGAAAAAAATTGTGAGAGTAGAAAATTGAACAAGTTAGACATGTAGACATTACATACATGGATTGACCTATTCAAATATTCCTAATGCAGTATGCCATTTGAAATTACATGTTAGTCATCGCTTCTGCTCTCAAATATTTAAAACTTCTTATTTTTGGAACTCTTAGAACTTAAGTACTTCTTTTTCAAATAATAAATACACGTAGTACGACAAATATTCCATACTAACCCAGTACTATCTTGTTTTCTATGCAGTTTCGTACCTCATCTTCCAAACAGTATTATCTAATTCTTGCTCGCTCAAAGAAATGTCTTAAAACTACTTTTTCTACATTTGTATAACTTGTTAAGGAAGGACTTCAAATATATATATCACAAGTCACAACTAATGAAAATACAAAACACCAAACAATGACTACCAAAAGTTCATCTCAAAATCCATCCAAACAAACAAGCCATAAATGTACACAAAACATAATAAACAAAGAAAAAACTCCTTATATTCCCATTTGAAATCTATCTCTAGTCTTTAGCAATAACAACAGGTTCTTAATTATTTAAACTCCCTCTTCCAAATAAAAACAGCACCGGAAACAGAACAAACCTAACAAATTCTTTGAATTAACTTCTAGAGAACTAATATTATCAATATGTGTTGTAACATATCTATTAATATATCAAAATGCTGAGACAGCCTCTACCAAAATACTTGCAGGCATGAAGAGGAAGATCTATATATAAATGAATATACAAAAGTTGCGACGGGGAACCGCCATGTATTTCTAATGTTGAACAAGAAGTAGCTGCTAACATAAGTACCTTACATTATGTTGAGTTATGAAAAATTCAAATGGGGAAGGGGAGAAGACAGGGAGTTGTAAGGAAGCATTGTTATGAGTTTGTTTCTAATGGATGAATTTGCCATTACCTTGCTTCAGAGGAAGCAAGAGGCAAAAGATACAAGCTAAGTTCTTCTATAACTAAGGCATGGGGATGGGGAGATAGAGTTACTGAGGAGGTAAAGAGGTAACAATCCTTTTTTTTTTCTAACAACTGCCCTTGTATATTGATAAACCACCCAGTGAAGGGCTTTTCCAAGTGATAAATTATGCTAAAAAAATTGGGGACTCAACAGTTCTAAATTATAAGAAAAATGGAAAAACTGCATAAACAGCCTACGTAATTACACTTCTCAAACCATCTCTACAGCGGTTCCGGCCTACCCGCCCAGCATCTGCATGAGAGGAGAGGTTGATATATTACCTATGTACACCATCGGCACATGTGGATTCTGTTATCATGTGCACCTTTGAAGAACCGTGCCGACATCTCAAGGAGTAAGCTAAAAAATCATTTCTACCTGCAACACCCAATGGTTTCGCAGTTAGCGCAGAACTTCAAAAATAAATAATAAAAATAATAATAGTGAACTTTATAACAATTAGTTACCGTTTCTAGTAATTAGATCATGTTTCTTCATCTTGGTCGCCAAAAGCTAGGACCTGAAATACAAAGAATAAATGAACAAACTGTCCAATCCAAGCAGTTCACACTTATAAAAGAGTGCATTCATCTTAATGATATTTTATACACCAGCATTGACATCATTGATGTCATATGGCATCATGCGTATATTCTTTGATTTATATATAGATGAAAAGAATGCTATAAAATAAGTCAGTCACCTCTATTTGAAACACGCACGGGGCCTTCATAAGGTTGTCTATAGGGCATGGAGTTTCTACTGTTTATATCTCGAGAGGGAAATCTCCACCTCTGGCTATGTAATCTTGTTGGTTCACATGGAGTTCCACCGCAAGAAACAGGACCATAGGATGATCTACCTCTATCGTGATAGCGAGAGCCTATGTCAAAAAAGAAACAAGTTACCCACATTAAAATATTACAACAAAATTAAAAGAGATACATAGATACCATGACTACAAAATCCAAATATCTCTCTTATTGATCTGTCAAATACGGTACAAACTTTACCATAGAACGGTCGTGGAACCCTCCAGTTCTCATGTGGTTCATAGGAGTAATGTCTCATTCTTTCATGGTCATTGTAGAAGCATTCGCCATCTGTGTCATCTGCATAACGGAATCTACTTGAATAAGAAGCAGGTGGGTCCTCCCATCGAGGCTTCATGCGGTGATCTCCGTGGACATAGGTAAATTGATCTTGTGGGGGAGGAGGATGGGGTGGTCTTAAGGTGTAACCCTTGTTGTGCAATGCAGTAGAATCATCTCGCTGGCCATTATTCAATACTCTACCAGGAATGTTGCTGAAAGAACGAGAAGTAGATTCAGGCATCTGCATCTGAAGATCTCTTCGTTCTGAAGCAGGGTATTGCCCTGCATCACTTGTTCTTTGAGTAATCCCAGATGCATTTGATGAAGCAGGGTAATGTACTGCATCACCTGATCTTTGAGTAGTCCCAGATGCATTTGACGATTGAGCCACCGGTTGCATCAAATTATCTTGAACATTCTGCATTATATGTTACCCATAGGGGAAAGAATTAGAAAATTTTAAGTAGAACTAAAAGAAAGAATAAATTAAGCAAAAGAAGGGGTGCTAACATTTGTCTCCATATAGGAGCGATCCAACTCAAAATCACTGGCACATGAATCATTCCTGGAGAATGAAGGGGGCAAAGGCGGAGGCTGGGGAGGAGGGGATGACGGAAGTGGTGGGCACGATGGTGGCACATCTTGAGGTAGTGGAGGAGCCATAGGTGGAGGAAAATGCTGCTCAAACTTATTATCCACAGCCTCAACGGCATTAACAACTACAGAATTAGAGGAACTAATTTCAACTTCACAAGGGGGAGCAACATCTTCCATTTCAAGCTCACCATCAACGTCTTCCAGAATATGCCTACGTTTCTCCAGAACAGGAACAGTCTCAAATTCTTCACAAGCTTGAGATGTATGCTCGGGAGTTACAGCCTCAAAACTCCCTCCATCAGAATCGCTTCCCTCATCTTCGTCCTTAAGCATTCGAGGCATGCAGAAACCAGGAATTTGAAAACTTGAATTGCTGCAATATTGTAAAAGCTATAAGTGGACATTACTCTAGCAGTTATAGTTATTTTAATAAAAAGACTATATCTATCTTTTAGGAAAAGTGACAATATATTCAAACCTTCCATATTCATCAACAAGCATGCCCTCCATTTCCCTGAGAGGATCATCTAATGACCTTTCTGTTCTGGATGAACGCCGAGAGTAGGCACCAACGGATGATGAGCCACTGAGTGACTCCAGTTCTCGCATATGATGACGAACTATTGGTTCTGGAAGGACCCCTCTCTGTGACCAAAGCCTTAAAACCTGTAGCAGACATGAAGTGTGAGTAAGCCAAGACATGGATATTGAAAGAAGAGATTGAACAAAATATCCTTTCAAGTACTTAGGATTATTGAGACCTTAATGCACTGTTTACGATTTTCCTGCGCATTGCTTCCAGGAGGAGCAACAGCAGCCAGGAGTCGTGAGAGTACCAACTGGATGGCTGGTGGGTAAATATCCGCAACATTGCCTGGAGCATTAACAAACATCTTCTTATGAAGTTTAGAAAGAAAAGAAAATCTTAGTTAAATCATAACGTTATAATGTGCTAGTAGAGATTTAAGGTCAAATGACATGCCTTTTAGATTTTGAGAGCTCTGCGTGATTGAATCAATAAGAAAGAAGAGGTCCAACTTTTTATGCAAGCTTGATTCCGTGTCCAGAGTCCGAGTGAGAACTTCAACCACCTAGAGAAATTTTTTATTCAAACAAATGAAAAAGAAAGAACAAATAATAACTAGAAGTTGAGAAAAGACATTATCCAATAGTGCCTAACGGCACAGCATCTGTAATTTCCAACATAGTTCGACCTACTCACTGAACAAGGAGCATAGATGCAGTCTTTTTTCATAACATCTCAAGAAAATTATTGTGTAAGAAAGAAAAATAAAGTCATATCTCTTGACAAGTAGTATGGTCTTATTCTTACTTTTTCAGAAGTCTAGGTACAGGAACATAAGATGGTTACTATAACAGGTTATCAAGTCATATAATATATATTTGTCTGCCACCGTTTTCTGATATCACTTCAAGGACTTTTTCAGCAAAAGAAAAAGAGAATCTCTTCAAGGACTAAAATTAGTTATTAACCATAACAGGAATGATTTGTTTCTTCCAACAACATAGCTCAGTGGCAGAGATAACTTTGGCAATTTGCACTATTAACGTTCAACTTCAAATCAATTATAAAGATGCAGAGGCTAGAGAACCTGCAAAAGAACCATGATAGATTCTATAACTGAATCCGTTCTAAGGGTATGTAAAGGTATAATCATATGCTTACTTATTAAAGTGCTGATGCAGTTTCCTTCTTCGTCCCAGCATTTTTTTATGAATTGAAATAATGAAAATTTCACCAACAGGTTAAGATAATGCATGCCATTTTCACAATCAAACCCCAACTAGCAGATACTATTTTGAGCACAGCATTGGTGTTGGACGTGTAATCCTCAGACATACACTTGACATACAATACACTTAAACATTCAATTTAGGACACAAATATGCTTAAGACATACAGGAACACATTTTGTAGGGTGAACGAAGAAAAATTAAGAAAACATGAACAGAAATGACAGTTATTAAGTCGATAATAAGAGTACATAAATCAAGGAATTAAGCAGCACAAATGAATCAGTGACATCAAATTGGCATGCAACAATTCTCTCTTGACATATTACTAAACAGATTATTAATTACTTTGCAGATTGTCCAATGAGACACTCAAAGATGGTCACTTGATTCGAGTATTTTCTCTGTAAAATCTTTTATCTCATCATTGGGCATCTTCGATCCCCATGGAGAAAGAGATGCTTACAACTCTATGGAAAGTCTAAATGCCCCCAGAGAACTAATATCCTTTTGTGGATTATGCTTAATGAAAGTCACAATACTATAGAAGTTTTGCAACGAAAACTTCCCTTCAATTACATTATACCGTCAGTTTTCAATACACAGTGGATTTTTCACTAAAAGATTTTAGAAATAACGTTCTTAATTAACTTATTGGCCCTCCGTTGAACCCTAGGGCCAATCTTTAATGGATCAGTATGGTTAAAGCTATCTTATCAGAAATATGGATGGAAAGGAATCAAAGAACTTTCCACAGCAAGCAATTGTCTTGGTAGTCGGACAAACCTTCTCCCTTGCAAATTACAATCAACAATGAAAAGGAAAGAAACTAGTGAAACAACAAGAATCCAGAAAAGAAATTATATTACCTTAGGGCCAAAACCAAACTTTGCACATTCAATAGCTACGCGTGTCGCTCGACCAATGCTATCTTTTGTCCTAGTCAAGTTCCCAAGCATTGATTCAAAGGATGAAAGAGCAGCACGAGCTTCAACATCCTTGCCCATAGGTTTTAATTTTAGAGTTGCTGCAGATTCAAATTTAACTTCCTCCAAATGCATACCCAAACTTTTCTTATGAAAATTAGGACTAGAACTGATACTATTTTGTAGAAGACTGCGCCTATCTGAAATAGAAACAGGATCAACTGAATCCACTGTAAGAGAATTGTCTGTGCCTGCAACAGACAGACTGGACCGTACTTCTGACGCATCTTTTTGAACACGATCACCAGAAAAGTGAGATGTTTGATTGTTCACCAAATCTCTACTGTTGACCTCTTTCACATCAGGCCTAGGACAGAAGAATAATACAAGTATTCAGAAAAGGCTGGGCAAAAGAATCATCCAATTAAATTTTTGTAAATATATATATACATTGAAAATTAAGGTGTTTGACCAAACACGGTCCCTAAACAACTCTCTTTTTACGGATTTGACTTTCCTCCATATCGAGCATCCAAAAATGATGAATCCAAGATTTAAATCAGAATCAGCACTGTATGTCTGGCATAAGGCTAACTAGAAAGTCATTAAAAATGGTTCAGAAAAGGTTGCAATGAACAAACGTGCTGCAATCTAATCATAAGCCCAAGTTTTAAAAAGGGATCATGAAGAGTTTTTCAATCTATAACTGAGAGGACTTTTATGTGCCAACTGACAAGGAAATATAAAATTAAATCTTCGGATCTTTTTTCAATAAACACAACAGATGAATGAAAACAAACCTGTCAATACACAAAAATTCAACATCATCTTTCCTTCAAATTTATTGGCTTATATATCTCAAGAAATTTTGCATCCTCTCCATCTTATATATGTTCAAGGAAGAAGCTTAAAATTCCTTTTAATCTTTAAATCAGAGGCGATAATGGGGAAGAACATGAAAAGTCAAAGTAATTCATGGGTCGAGCAAAGAGGCATAGATTGAGAATTTCAAGTTTAATTCAATTAAAATTCCTGCAAAACAAGGTAGGTAATATAAAACATATAATTATGCTTACATGTTCTCTTCACAATTTTCAGCAAGTGCAGGCTTCGGGGACTTAGCAATCATGATGTCATCTGCACCATGCTTCACTTCATCAGGTCCATTCTGATGTGAAAGCTTAGCAATATTATTCGGACCAGCAACAAGTCCACAAACCATCCTACTGTTCTCTGAAGATTCCAAATCCTCGTCAGGATTTTCAGATATAACAATATGTGGACCAGCAACATCAGCATTGCCTTCATCTTCCAGAGGAAGTAACTGATCCATTTTACCACAATTAGATCGCATATCAGCCAGTTCTCTAGGAGACTCCTTTTTCACACTATTAATATGAACTACCGTTCTATCTGAATGACAACCTAATTGTGAATCACAATGATCTACAGCATCAATATGCTTTCCCCCACCTTCCAATATGACATCATCCTTGAAATCATGTTGTTGATTCTGTGAATTTTGATCTGCTTGATGACCAAAGTCTACTTTTAGAGGAGATTTTCTATTTTCCTCAGTGATTGTTTCATTCACACTGGTAGAGAATCTTTCATCTTTCATTTCAGAGAGATCATCATGAAAAGTTCGACTCTGCAGCCCTAAGCAATTGCCATCTTTGATTTCCATCGGGAAATGAGAGGAACTACATGTAGAAGTTATGGCACACCCATTCATAGAAGTTTGCATTGATACGGCGGTTTCAGCAGCGGCCTGATCTTCTTCAGCCACATTAGCTGACATGGCCTCCAAAGCACGGTGGAGGCGTTTTGATGGTGGTAAAACAGATTCACCATCAACTGAGCAACAAAACGATTGGTCTTTCTTATAATTACTAAGCTGAGACCAATTTGCAGAGAACTGAGTGCAAACCTTAGAAGGTGATGTGTAATTGGGAACACCATTTGCTGTATCCAAACCTCTATCATTGCTGCCATCAGCAGAGTTTGAATAACTGCCAACTTTTCCACAAAGATTGATAGCTACTGCTTCCTTTTGATTCTGTTCTTCTGTATCTGAATGTCTTTTACATTCTTCTGAAGATGATACTTTGCTCATCCGAACTCTCGCTCGTTTCACTAATGGAAGATGTTCATCGCCATCTTCTTTGGAACATCTTTCTGTCTTATTTTCACAATCGTTTTGTAAACATTGATTAGAGTTATCCACCACAGCTTCCAAAATCTCCTCCTTGTCTTGAGCCCCTCCATTATCTTCAGATGCATCATTGATCACTCGTTTTCTCACTGGCTTCCTTTTCTTCTTGATGACAACAGCCTTTATGTGGAGATCAAGTCCTTTGCCAAACTTAACATCTCTCTCCAAACACTCCACAGCAGTCTCAGAGTGCTCAAATTTACACCCGGAATCAATAGTGCTACATTCATTCAGGCTATAGGTATCAGAGTCAGCTGTAACAATTTCAGAAGCATTGTCTTCAATGCTAACATTTGAAATTAAAGCTTCTGAAGTTGCATCATCACAGTCAGATCCATCAGGAGATTTTCTGTTTCGCTTATTCCGTCTCAATAACTCTTCAGGAATATTATTCGCCACTATGTCCCCACTATTAAATGGGATTGCCAGGTGTTGTAACCTGCGCGACTCCACCCTAGATGAGCTTCTAGATCTCTGAACAGATACATTTCTCTTTGTGACAGAGCTTTTTAATCTTGATCCTCCAGACCTTTTCCTTGAGGAGGTACAAGCAGGAAAGGGTTGCTCAGCAGCAGTATCAGTAGATTCATCCCGCCGGGCCTCTTTATCAAGCAAAGAATTACCTTGTGCACTAGCCAAAACAAATTTTAAAGGTAGAACTGGGTCACTCGTGTCTCTAGAAGAAAGTGAATTATTTGACTGCAGATTGTTATTAATTGCTACAGGAGCTTCTGTTTCATCTTTTGATCCCACGTTGGCAGATGAATCTACAACACTGCCTCCATTTACTCGAGCTACATCATCAGATGAGATAATCTCATCATTATTTTCACATTCTTTTAACTTCTCATGACAATCAATGATCTCCTGTACAGCACGAACAAAATCAGCTCCCTTTCCTTGACGTTTAACCAAAAGAGATTGCTTCTTCTCTTCAGTAAATGCCTCAACATCAGCAGGGTTACAAAAAGCTCTGCAAGAAATATTGATGAGAATAACATAAATTTTCAGGTTCCCCATGTCCAAATCATTTTTCCTTCAGATTCAACTCGTAAGAGCAACCAAGGAAAAGGGAAAAAATAAGAAAACCAAGAAATATTGATACTGAAATTCCATCAAAGGGAAAAAAGAAGAAAACCCAAGACATATTGATAACGTAATTCCAACCAAGAGAATAACGTTGCTACCATAAGACCGTGAAGGCTAAGGCAGAGATTTTGAGAATATCTAAGGGTAGTCAGTTCTCGCCCATAAGTCTTTTTGTGGAATATGATTCAATTTCATTTCTCCAATTTTTAACGGAAACTACTTTCATTGAGAAAAAAATGAAGCAATGCAAGGGTAATAAAAACCAAGCCCACAAAACTCCTATATAGAAAAGGTTACCAACTAAGTAAGAAACTACCTAGAGGATAATAACAAAAAAGTCTTCGAAACCGAAGCCCAAAGAGAAATATGACACCTCATCAAGGGACCAAATATCACCACAGTACGTCTCCACACCTATAACCACTCTGTCGTTCTTCTCTCCCTAAACATCGCACAATATAGCACACACCCCAGTAAACCATAAAAATCAGCCTTTGTCTTTGAAAGGCGGATAAAGAAGGAACTCCTCAATCATCTCCCAAACCTCTCTCTGGTGAGCTAACTCAAGATCAAACTCTTGAAAGAAATAGTTCCATGCAAACCTTGTAAACTGACAACTCAAGGTAAGGTGATCCAGGTCTTCCTCTACCTTCCAACAATGAATACAACAAAAATGCCCCATAAGCTTAGACTTCTTCCTCAAAAGCCTATCCATAGTAATTTACAAGACTCTTTAATAATAGAAAGACTCAGATTTCTTGGACATCATTCCGTTAAATGCCACATTTCTTTACCGAGGCAATTCGAGAAATTTCTTTTAAATGTACTAACTTGGTCCAATAACTCCCCTTTTCTAATAGTGGTTACTTCTTGGAAAGGTAAGTTCTCTCTCCTCTCTCCTCTCTCTTCCCATTTCCTCTCTCTCTCATAGTGAATAATTACCTTTGCTCTGGCATCCTTCTTTCATCGATGAAGTATGGAAATAGTTAGCTGTAAGGTGATTGAATATTTTTACTGCATTTGGTCCGAATTTGACGTGTTTCATGTAGAAGATATGGAAGCAAACAAAATTCTCACTATCGAAATCTCATCTTCATTGGTTCATAGAGCAGATTTCAGATCTTTTACAAGGCACAAGTGACCATTATTTTTAAAAGAATGGTCAAGATTCAACAAGGGCGACAAGGTTGACGAAGTTTAGAAACAACTCCGTTGGGTTTTGAGATCCGTAGCTTGGCAAATAGCTGGAGGTTGCTTCTTCTTACATATTCAGGAGGGGATGGCACAACAAGGTTGGCTTTCTTTTTTGGGAATGTTAAAGGATCTTATTCAAAAATATGAGTTAAAAGTTCAACACAAACCATTGATTTTGGAATCCGATCACAATCAAATTGATATTTTTCCACAAGAATGTTATCCTTCAAAGGGCCAAGGGTTGAGCTATGCGGACTTGTTGAAAAAGGACTTTGTTTTTAAGCCTCTTATCCCCTCATCAGCTATACAGAGCAAGTTATCTCCTTCAAATTGCAAAACAATTTCATGGATGCAGCAGAATGGAAGTTAGCCAACGTTTTGGAAGCTCATTTTAGTGTTAAAATCATCCTTAACCCTTTGTGTGCTGAAAAACTTTGATTAGAATCAAACAAGGGAAATCGAAAGACTTAATTGAAGCTCCAGGTAAATGGAAGTTATTTGAACAGTTTCATCTACTTTTTGAGAAATGAAATACATTGAGGCATAGTAGACCTTCAGTGATTAAAGGATTTGATGGTTGGATCAAAATAAAAAGAAAAAAAATCTTCCACAGGAATATTGGAGTAGAAACACGTTTGAAGCAATTGGTGCTTACTTTGGTGGTTTGGAAAGCATAGCTAATGAAACTCCTAATCTCCTCAATGTCTCGGAAGCCAAAATTCAAGTAAGAAAAAACCTTTGTGGATTTATGTCAACAACAATTGAGATTAAAGATGAGAGAAGACGTAACGTATTTTTCAACTTTGGTGAGATTGAAACTACTGAAGCTCCTAAAGAAATTCACGACGCCTTGTTTCTCAAGGATTTTTCTAATCCTATTGATTTAACAAGATTAAAGTTGGTAGCACAAGGAATTGATTTTAACTTTCCAATCCAAGATTGGGATTTCCTACTACAGAACAAGCCAAGCTTTTCAAGAAATCCTTCCATTAAAGACTCTTCTCAACTGCTGAAGCATCCTTCGAAGCTCTGTCACCCACAGAAATGCAAATTGTCCCCCTTGGCCGTTGGTATTCCCAAATTTCCATTGAAATTTCAGCCATCCAATGTAACGTACCTCATTTAATTTCTTCAATAGAAGTCGAAGAGCCCAAACTAAGCAGGGAAAGAGAAAGGTCTTAACCTTTTAGTCCACCGAGGGTAATCTATTTTATGATGGTTCACCTCCAAGATTACCAACCACGCACCATTTATTGTCTCCAACTCTTTCAGTTCCCCAGCCACTAAAAACCCCTCTCTCCCCGTCAGAAGTAACCACTACTAATCCCTTACCCAACGAAAAAGACTCCCAATAGTCAGGTGGCTTTTCTCTCTCCAGAAATCCCATTAGTTGGCAACCCCCCCCCCCCCCTTGTTGGTCAGCCCAAAAGACTTACCAAACTCCTTTCATCCAGCTTCTATCTCTAACCCTTTGAAGCCAAAAAATCGCCCTAGATTGCTTAAGCCTTTCCCCAACCACTTCGTCATAAGAAAAACCTCTTTTTTCAACTCTTGGTCTAGGATGGTGAATGTGGACCTGCTGGAGAGATATTGTGTTAAAGCACAAGATCCAGGTCTGTTTCAAGAAAAATCAGATTCCACGTCTCAAGCCTCCTTTTCCCACTCAAATTTCACGTTTTCGGGTTCCAAAGTCAACTTTGTAAGGGGATTGTCGATCAATCCTTCAAAAAGAAACCGTCGCAAAGCTCATGCTTCTGATAAGGACTCGAAAGGTGATTCTATAGCAAGTGCCAGCAGCGATGAGTTAGATCATTTCGATTCGGAGGACTTCAAAGAGGAGGATGAGGTAGACGATGGGTCTGTCTTTGAGTTTATTCACTTATTCCTACCAAAGGAAAGTAATACGATTGGTAAGGCCAAAAATCCTTTATTTTCTCCTCTTGATAAGAGTGGAATCTCGCAACATCTACACTTGATCATTGATGCTTGCAATCTTGTTCTTGCTTAAGATTTAATCCAATCGGGTGGATTCCTCTTCAGCTTTAAGCGTCTCTTGCTTCACCCCCAGATTTGAAGATCGTTCGTCCCAGGCCTTCTCATTAGAAGATTATCGCTATTATTGTCCTTAGTTGGGGTTGTTTTCCCCAAAAATTTTGTTCTATTGTCTTCTCTTTTGTTTTACTTTTGAGTTTGGAGTTTTTGGGTCTTGTGGTCTTATTTGTGCCAAGGGTAGTTTTTGTTAGCAGCAGTTAGTTTCAATTTTGGTCTTCTTCAGCTTGTTTCTCTTGGTTGTATTTGTTTCTTTCGTATTCTCTTCTAAGACATTGTAATCCTTATTGTACTTATCTCTTTACATTATATCAATGACAGAGATCGTTTCCTTTTCAAAAAAAAAAAAAAAGAAAAAAGCCTATTCGTAGTATTCACACGACAATTTTCTAGGTAAATAACTTAACTTTCTTAGGGATCTTAATCCTCCAAAGCACATCAAAGACCGACTTGCTAGTGGGAGAGGGATCCAACACCAACTAGTAACCAAAAAAAAAAAACGAGAAAAAAAAAGAAAAAAAAAAAAACCAAACCGACTTCGGTGGTCAATTTTTTGATCGAGGTCGGTTTTATATTGTAATAACTACTTTGAGCAATAGTCTCATTTCATTACATCAACGAAGAGGTTGCTTTCCGTTTCAAAAAAAATAATAAAATAAAACAAAACAATGAAAATGTCCCTTAAAAAAGTTGCCCACTTCTCGGACACTAGGACCCTAAACAAGAAGAAAAAATAACAAGGGAAACTACTCAAGAAAAACTAAATAAGAGTAGATATTCCTCCTTCAGGGAAAAAAGGTTTCTCCCACAAAACTAGATACTTATAAACGGTTCCCACAACTAGATCCCAAAAAGAAGCACTTGGAATATTATAGCCAAGAGTGAGAGAAAAATAGCCTACTTCAACCCCACCAATGACACCCACCTATTCAACTTAGTAGAATCACAATTAATGCCTAAATAAGACTCTTACTTCTGTTAATCTTCAACCCAAATATCACAAAATGAAAGAATATGGTTTAGGTTAACAAAGGACTCCTCCTTGCCTCGGTAAAAGAAAAAAAGAAAGTATCATCACCGAACTAAAGGTGGGACACAAAATGATTGTCCTTACCTACCAAAAATCCCCCAAAGACAACCCAACTTGAGATATCCATTATCCAGAACTAGCAAGAAAAGGAAGCGAGAAACTAGAACACCTCATCTCAAACCTCTTGTAGCTCAAAATAAACTCCTCACTTCCCATTAACAAGGATGCAGTACATAACTATCCTTGTACAACTCAAAATTCAAGACTCCATTTAAAACCAAAGCCCTTTTCCCCCTACTCTTATCTAGAAAGTCCCAATTCACATCATCATAAGTATTGTCAAAGTCAACCTTAAAAATGATACCCTTCGATTTATTGGGCATGGCTATTTTCTGTACGACTTATCTTGTATCCTCCTGTGTAAGTTTTCATTTTTCTCAAAGTTCGTTTCGCATTCAAATAAAAAAAATCTCCACTCAAATTCGTGATTTAAATTACCAAGAAAAAGTTAAAAAATCAAGGCCTCCTTTGATGGAACTTTATCAAAGAAACCCAATTTTTAAAAATCAAGAGACCAAGGTTTCATTTTGTTCGATGGAAGCATTCAAAAATACCAACAAGAACAACACAAGAAGGGAGTGAAACAACAATAGACCTAAACTAAAAGGCAAAAAGGGCTCCAGTCAAAAGAATAATGATGGGAAGGATAATAATGGTTAGGTTATTACATAAATTCCTAGTTACAGAACCCAAGGAGAGGCACCACACTTGGCAAGTGCCCACACTTCTTCCACGAATACCTTGTAAAAGAATTTCCTTTTTCTAGATAAAAACAACTTTCATTGAGAAAAAATGAAAGAATACAGGGACGTACAAAAAACCAAGCCCACGAAAAGCAGAGACTCCCCCTACAAAAAGGGGCTCCAACCATGCAAAATAGTGTTGATAGAATAATTACAAAAGGTTTTCGAAATCAAAGCCCACCGAGAAGAATGAAAACAAACAAGGAACCAACCTCACTAAGGTCCCCCTCCACCCCTCCAAACACCCTACCATTCCACTCCCCCCATAGAACCAACAATATCACACACACACCCAAAAAACCACAACAAGTGACCCTTCCCCTGAAAAGGCAGATGAAGAGGAGCTCCCCAATCATGTCACTAATATCCCGTGCCGAGCATGCAAAAAACCAACATTTGGAAGAAAAAATCTCATACAAATCTTGCAAACTCACAACACAAAAAATATGGTCGAACTCTTCCTCTGCCTACTAACAAAGACTACACTAACAAAGGCAACTTCCTCACAAGTCAATCCTTCCTCTTAGCAAATACTCCATTAAACAACAAAATGACTAATGCGCTCGAGAACACGACCGTTGTCACAAAAAGATAGATAGATGAGACAAAACATCCTCCATCGTAAGACAATGATCACTATAATAAGCCAAGCAGAACACCAAACATTTCAAAACAAAGAAGTTTCATATAACAAGAGCAAACTTTCACTCCATAAGACATGACCTAGATCCACATACGCTTCCCAATAAAGAATGCAACATAACAATGGTCCTCCGACGCAAAACCTACCAAGCAAAAAAATTGACGTTCTTACGAATTTAACCTTCCACAACAAGGAGTACTAGGAGTTTCTAACACTATGTGAATAACCCAAAATGAGAACAGAACAACAAGAGAACCCCTAAAGGGGATTGAGGGACCAAAAATGAGTATCCCCATTGTAAAAATGAAGATAGAATCTTACAAGTAAAGCAAGAAGACCAAAGCCAAACACATTCAACAGATCCAATCAAGGAGAGTGAAAACTAAAATTGAAAAAATAAGAATTACCAAAAGATTAGATGGCATAAGCCACGAGAAACTATTTCCAAGGAGGATGGTGATTCAAGCAAAAGGAACAAAGTACAAAATAAAAAGGAGGTTGTCGCACAACCAAAGATCCTCCCAAAATATGTGTTCAAACAATCCCCAACCAAGCAACTCACAAAATGAGGAAAGAGAAAACAAAACTCAAAGAGAATAGCTTCCTAGGAATTCCTATATGTGCATTTATATCCACAAATGGAGGCCCAATCTCAATTCTTAATCCACTTTTTTCCCATGAAAATTCTCAATCCATATAATCATAAGCCTTTTCAAAATCAATCTTGAACTTGATTCCTACCAATTTGTCCTATATCTCCACGCTAATGGTTGGGACAGTTGTGTAGTTTCCATTGGCAACTTACAAAATCTGTGAAAGATAATTTTTTTGCTAACTTCCAAAGTATCTCAAATCCTTAGATCAGTCAGTCAAATAGGGCAATTTTGTATTCACTCCCAGCAAATATATTTTTCTTTTGACAAGGAACTATCAAGCAAGATTTCGTCTCGAATACACTACCAAGGATAAATCTATGTTAGGGGTACTACGGATGGACTTTAAACTCCTTTGAAACCATCCACCAAATGTCTCTCGAACCATTTGGTGCTCCCTATAAGTGCCCTCCCTCATTAGGTTCTAGGTTATGGATGTTGAAAATTATGAAGAAAGCAGTACTTTTATTGCTTGGCTTATTTATATCTATGAGTATTTGGGTTAGTTCAAATGCACCTCAACTAGACTCAAACGACCACCATCTGACCATACTACATTTAGCTCCCAAGGAAACTCCTGGAATTTTAAATCCTATGCAGGTGTCACCATAATTTGAACTCATTCACCATATGCCCAGCTACTTTTCATAGGCTCCACATAAGATTTATATCAATAATAACATCCAGATGTCTTCTTCTATGGTTTGTGAGTTTTATCCAAACAAGTTTTCAAGCATCGGTCATCTCTAAAGGTGACATTGTGCTTCTAGTTTTCTTTCCTTAAAGTTGCTTGAAAGATGGAAAAGTTCTCTTAAACATGCCTCTATATATGTGTATAGGAATTCAACTTAATTTTTGGGCATAATAGAGCTTAGGCATGGACATGCCTACAACCAACGTCAATAAATTATGGCATAGTCATGTCATGTAGATTTTAAAAAAAAAAAAAAAGTCATGTCATGTAGATCATTATGGCATAGTGACATAGTCATGTCGACTACAACAACAACCTATTAGTTCAAGTAATATTACAAAACCAACACTAAACTATAGACCATCTAGCTACTTGAACAAGAAGAAGCTCTTGACAGATTTAGAAGCTTTGATGAGAAGAATTAAGGTCAATGTTCTAAAATACAGTTGCCTCACTTAATCTTGTGATAAGAAAAGGATTCATTACCAAAACTCTTGGCCTTTTAACATATAACTTTTAGAAGTAAAGTAGACACATAATAAAACAGGTCAAGTGGCCTAAAAATCATACGGTACCTTGTAACTCTTTCAATTTTCCAAGATTGTCATGGTGTTGTGCTCGCACAGTGAAAAAGAAGGGGAAAAAGTGTTCTTTGCATGTTCTAGATTGCAGTTAACACTTACTAGAAGTGCAGGTGCTATTTTTTATTTAGAAATTCTTTTTCTGATAAGAGACCAACTTTCATTGAGAATGAAAGAAAAAACAAACATGCAAAAACATAATGATAGAAGTCCGCAAAAAGGAGCACCCTAAAGGAAGGGACTCAAATCTAACAAAATAAGACCAAGTGAATAATTACAAAGGAACTCGTCATTGGTGTCTGGAGAGAAACATTAAGTTCACAAGGGACCATACATCAACACGTTCCCTCTCAATCTCTCTAAAATCTGTTATTTGTCTCATCCTAAATACAACAAAACAGTGTCTTCGCACCAGCCATCTGAAGGGAACTCCCTTACCCTAAAGGGGGAATGGAGGAGAAACGTCTTAGAGAAGAAATTCCAAAGGGAACGATCATAATCACAACTGCAAACTAAATGATCCAGATCTTCCTTCGCCGCCATCCGACAAAGAAAACAGTGAAAAGGCCCAACCAAGGATGGTAACTTCCTCAAGAGCTTGTCCAAGGTATAGATTCTTCCATGAACGACCAGTCAGACAAAGAACATAACCTTTTTAGGTGACTCCCAAAGAGGAGAGGGATCCAGCAAAGAATGAAAGAGTTGGATCTACAAGAAAAAACCTTAGGAAGGCTAAGACTCCAAATACAAAGATCCCTTCTCCCATGTCTAAGCTTAACCTCCCCAGTAATTGTAAAGAAAGGTGGGTCATAACCTTCATCATTACCCTATCGAACAAAGGACTACAAAATCCAAATGAGGGAGAGGGCGAGCTCCCTGAATGCAAAAGAATATCCACAACATGAAGATTTTTCATAAAAGATAGGTGATAAACATAAAGGATATTTTGGAATCCATGCAATTAAAAAAATTGTTGTGACCTTAGATTTTTAGAAATACACACTTTTGACTATTAGTTACAACTCTACCTCAATAATTAGGTTCAACTCAAGCCTCACCAAGCACCTAATGAAAGGTTGATCTAAATACCTAGTTCTTGATAACAACTCCAAAGCTCCAGAGGCCTTCTCTTATTTTAAAGTCATTACCATCCAACCTATATGATCAATTCCAAGGGGTCTCTACTGAAAGGAACTATGGCACTTAAGAGTATGCATTTTTAATGACTAATGTTAAATGCTTGAATACATAAATAAGCACATAATTCAGAAAGGATATACATAATCGATAGTCAGAAATTTCTTAAACCTGTGATTCAAGGAAAGGAACACCTCCATAATTGTCCTCCCTTAAGAGTATATAATTAAGTTGGAGCAATAGACAACCGGAAGAAAGAGAGAGAAGTGCCACTACTACAAACACCTTGAGCAAAACTAGCTTAAAAACATTCCATAATCCTTGAAGAATGTCGAGAATGTCGAGAATGCCGATGAACTGTAGTCTTACAACTAAGCACCTCTTTAATCTCTTTCAAAATGAAAGGAGTCTGGGTGGGGCCCTAATACCCTACATCACCCTATTGCAACAGGCTTCCTACCTAAACAGGCCACTCTAAACAGGCTAGCCTGGGAATGCATAAAGGAGAAAAAGAATGTCATCATTCACTCCATCTCTCTATTACCAAAAGAACACGTCCATCATCTGTATAGAGAAACAATATCAAGTTCAACATCTCCTGAAACTAAACATCCCATAACTTGCTACAAATTTCAATATCCTTCTTCAAGAACTCACTTCACTCTGATTTCTACCTCCAATTCATCTCATCTTTGTCAACTACCACCTCATATTCCCCTTTGAGCCTAATCCGTCTTTCCCTTAACCTTTATAACCTATGCTTGTTTTGTTTCACTCAATCTCCTGGCACATTGGTTCATCGGTCCAAACCTAGCAATCCATTAACATCACTGGAAGGTGAAGGGTCAACATAAACTATATGATGGTGAACAAATAAAACAAATTATTGCTAATTAATAGGAATAGAATGGAAAACCATAAATAGTAAGGCCAACAAGCAAACACAATGATTCCATTCAACAAATTCACCAAAAAAAAATAATTTCAAATGATAGCAAAGTTAGAAGGAAATTTTCTAATATCAAACTAACATTCCAAATAAATTCAGGTTAGAGGCATTGAAAATGTGTTAAGTACTCACATCTGCTGGGTTCCAAAGAAATAGACAAGAACTTTCTTCCAATCGGCTGAAAAACCCCATTTCTCTGGCTCGCTTACCTGTCATCAAAATGAGCTTGCACATGAAAACAGATAATCCACTATCTTTTCTATGTTAATCTTAACTACTAAAAATGGACAGAGAGATCAGAAAACATCCGATCCACAAATGTTCACACCAAAAAAAATGAACACTGAAATTAGCAACACGAAATTGCAAGTTGTGAATTAACAATAAGGTGCCATGTGATTGTTCCATTTCCAATATTTCCAGAAATTTGTTTCCTTCTTGGGAAATTTTAAGTCGCAATAGTTGTGCATCGACTACTTTCCAACCGCAAAAAGATTAAAGTGAAGAAGAACAAAAAAAAACGGAAATTTCCAAATGGTTTAGATTCCATTCAGTTCCAAAACCGTTTACACACTTCCCAGTAACCTGTCCAAATAATTATACTCCACAAAACCATCGTAACCCCTAAAATTCCAAAAGCTTCCGAATTGTACAATGAAAACCCATCAAACATCCATAAAGTTAAAAGCTTTTCTCAATCAGAACCACCACAATCTTGCTAAACTACCTCCAGCGCCGTGCCAGACCACTAAGCATCCCAAAAATCAAATACACCTAAAAACATGCAATCCAAAACTTTTACTAAAGCACAAAAGAAAACACTGCCCAAAAACACATAAACAAAGTTCAACAAACTAAACCATACCGTAGCAGGCCAAGCAGGGAATCCTTTCACTTTAGCCAGTACAAGATCCCCAACTTTCCACTGCCGGCGCGAGGCGGCAGCGACAGCGGCTTTACCGGCACCCTTTCTTCGACTCGGTGCCATAGCCACAACCACAAGGGGCTTCGATTGAACAAAGAAACCCACTATTTCAACTCAATTGGAAGCACAAAGCCACCAATCAGCAGAAATAGCCCGAAGAATTGGAAGTTGTTGCACCGACAGAAGAACTTCAAGTAATTAACAGACATTGGAAAGCAAAACCCGTCCGAAAAAAGAAGGTTGCAGTGATGGGAAGAGGAAGTAGAAGAGTGAGAAGACAAAAAAAAACCCTAAAATTCCACAGCAAGAGAGAGAAAGAGAAAGAGAAGCCGAAGAAAAAAACAGACTGTAGAGTTTCTTTCTTTTTTTTTTTTTTTTGGTTCGTGGAAGGAGCGCTTTCACACAGAGGGATATGAGTTGGTTAGGTGAGCGGGATGCTAAAATACGCCGTGCGTATAATAAGTAATAAGTTTGCTGTTTATTCTAATGTACGCTTTTATGTGATTTAATATCTTACTTTTAGATACTGTGTAAATAACACGTGACCCACCAAATCAATCATTCGCCTCCGGCCGGCCCGGATCGGCCCATTTTCTCCAAGATCTTGGGTGGGCCGGTATAAACGGTCCAGTTGCCTGATGATTTATGGCCCACATAAACAAATACTATGGATCTTCAATTGAGAATTTGGATGGGAAACAAACGAATTTTGAAAATTATCTTTCGGCAAAATTGTCTTTCTAATTCACCTCACCAAAAAAAAAAAATTTAATCATTTTTAAAATAAATTGTGCCACATGGTACAATTTTATTGGGTGTTGGCCGAAGATGGTTAAAACCAAGTTTTTTCATTAAAAATACATGTTTTTGGTTCTAAATTTTTTAAAATATATCTTTTTAGTCTTCAAAATTATAAGAATTGGTGTGTTCCAAGAATTTTCAATATATACTTTGTTAGTCGAAAGAGTTAGAAAGTAGTTGTTAGTGAACTTCATTCCTTATTTGGCCTAAGGAGTTGGTAGGTTCCATTTCTAAAAAGCTTAGGAGTTCACAATTATCTAGACTTTATAATTCCTTACTTCTTACTATTCTACTCCTTACTCGATACACTTTTTTAGTAATTTTTGTTTATTTTAAATAATTATATGACATTTTAAATTTATAAAACAATGTAAAATAAATAAATAAATAAACTATCTCCTCTTTCACCCCACTTTCTCTTTTCCTTCTCCTTCTCCTTCTCCTTTTTTCTTCTTCTTGTCTTACCTTCTCTATTTTTCTGTAGTTACAAGAGTACTTATGCTTAGAATATCACTAAATATGTGAAGTTATTGTATTTAGGTTAACCATTTCTTTCTCTTTTTTTTCTTTTTTTAGTACAACGACGGTGTGAATAGAAGATCAAAACTCCAACCTTTAGGGTTGAAAATCATGTCATTTGCCATTGAACTAAACTCACTGATTTTTTCACCTCTAATAATTCTAAAATTTTGACTAAATAATAAAATAAAAAATAGGACCCTCTGTTTTTGCTTTCTTCGCCACCTGTCTTCTTATTTTATTAAGTAAAAAGAATGGAGGAGGAAAAAGGCAAAAGAAAAAGGAACGAGGAGGAGAGAGATATAAATTGGGAAGAGAGACAAAGAAAATATATAGTTTTTCTTTCCTAATATAAGATGTCATATAATTATTTTAAATAGTTAAAAAAACAAAAAAAAAATTATTTAGACACCTTTCAAACATAATCTTAAAAATTTGGAAACAAAAAAAAGATATAATTTGAAAGCTCAATGACCAAGCACACTTATTCTTAAAAATTAGGGGAATAAAAATGTATACTTTGAAAATTTGTGGAAGCTCCGGACACTAAATTTGTTATTATAGCATGTAGATTATAGATACTTTATAAGTTTATGGTAGTCTGTGTTTGGGGCATATTATTTTAGTTTGGTTATAATAGTCTATTTTTTCAACAAATAGGTATTCTTTGTCTTCTTGTAATTATTGGAAGTACTTGAAAGATATCAATCACATAGAACAATTAGGAAGAATCCTTAGGTTGTTTGAGTTTTTGGAATCAAGGGCCTTCAAGTGAGATAACTATTATTTATGCTATGGAGTTTTCTTTAGAAGTCTCCATTGGAAGATTTCTCTTTCCTCCATTACCTCCTTCCCTTGTTGTGCCCCATTAGGTGGAAAGCTCCTGAGAAGTACCATTGGAAGCTCAACGTTGACGCAATGTAGTCGAAGTCTCTTTACCAAGGGGGTATAGGCTAGATTTTGAGGGATCATCTCGTGAAGCCAATCATGAGAGTTTGCAAGCATATTAGCAACAATTGGGAGGTCAAGGTTTTGGAAGCAAAAGTTGTAGTGAATGGTCTTATTAAGATTGATAAGCATTGGCATGGGCAAAATTTTCCAGTGGAAATCATTTTTGGTTATTTGGAAGTGGTCAGATTGATGAATCTTCAGGATTTTGGTTTATCTAGAGTTGAATTTTTTTTGTTAAAGATGTTCTCAATCTTGTTGATTATGTTATATTTCATTTTTACAAGGTTCCTAAAGAGGAGAACAAAGTTGCCCATAACTTAGCCTTTTTAGGCATTCTCTTTTGGATCCTCTTGGACATGGAAAGATGTCTTTCAAGCTCCAATTCTTCCCTTCATTCTTAAAGGGAATGAAAACATTTGTTTGGTGGTGGTTGTTCCTTCGATTTGAATTTCTGATTTTTGTTTATCCCTTTAGTTCATCTTACTTCATAAGTATTTGTTGATTTAAATATTGTTTCATTTCTTATATTTTTAACTTTTGTCCATTTTGATTAATGTGTGTTTAACATATTCATTTTGGTCTTTATAGTTTTAACTTTGGTTCATTTTAATACATATATTTATAAAATGTCCATTTTGGTTCTCGTACTTCTAAAAAGTGACCATTTTGGTCATTTTATTTCAATTTTAAGAGGCTAAAATGATCCATTTTAAAAAATGCAGGGACTAAATACAACCCAATGTTGGAAGCACTATGACCGAAATAAAAAATGTGAAGTATAAAAACCAAAATAAATCAAATTCGAAAGTATGGAAACCAAAATGAATATTTTAAAAGTATAAAAACTAAAATAAACCAAAGTTGAAAGTACATAGATCAAGGTTACGGACTTCGCGACCATTTATTTCACCATACTTCTTAATTCTTATTCTCTTTGTTGAATGAGGCTTGATATACATTCAAGTAATATATATTAGCTACGAGAAGATAATATTTGCATGTCTATTTTGTCCTTATAATTCATATCATGTCTTTCGTTGCAACTATTATGGTCGAGTAGTTACCCACGAAATATTGTGTTTTTTTGTGTATAAGTTTGATAAAGACCGTATATAACAAAAAAAAAATTAAGGAAAATCGAACAAACTTTATTTTATTTAAGAACTCAAAATCATCTAAATGAGAAGTAAAAGCCTTTCTTCTCTATATGAAGATTTATAAATTTATTTTAGTGCGTAAAAAGATATGATTAGATTTTATCAACGTGCAAATTTTTTAATAGAAACAAAATATAACTATTTTCTGTTAGGTTAAAAAGTAAGTAAATAAAACTCAAAGAACTATTTAAAGTTTTTCTTCTAAAATTAGTGTCAGTAGATGGTTTAATATTAATTTATTTTCTCATATATTAATAACAATTTCAATCATGCTTTATGGATGTTAAAAAAAGAAAAAAAAAACAATCCAATTGTATCCAACCAATTCCTTTTTTGGTTTGTTTTGTTTTTTATTTTATTTTAAGAAAATATAACTATTTACCATTTTTTCTAATAGAAATAAGATTATATATATAAATAATTATATTTTATTTAAAAAAGAAATAATCGTCTGCTTGAAACTTATTTAAAAACACATGAAAATATACAGTCCCTTTCTATGTATATTTATATTGTTTTAAAATTACATTTCATTATTGTTTTGTTTCTTTGATTTGATTTCAATGTTTATGCTTAATATTTTGAAAAAGTTAAAAATATTATTAAAGTAAATTTTAAATGAATTGAATGTCAGTTTCTTTTTTAATGGTTTTTTCCTATTATTATTGAACAAAATCAAAACCAAAAAACAATAGTTGTCAAACGACATGATTCCATATAATCTTCTAGAAGGAGGGATGAGTAATTCGTTATTTACATTGTTGGATATTTGAATTTAATTAGCAATGATATATGATTTTTTTTTGTTAAAATAAAAAGTAACATATGTTTTATATAATAAATAGGATAATTGTTTTAAATAGCAAAACTGTTTAAAATATTTATAAATATAGCAAAATGTTATTGCGTAATAGTCAAGCAAAATGTTATTGCCTAATACATATCAATATAGTAATAGATAGTGATATATGATAGTAGTATCAGTGTCTATCCGTGATAGACTTGACATTTTGCTATGTTTGTAAATATTTTGGCTTATTTCACTATATTTCAAAATAATCCTAACAAATATATTTAATTATCATTTTTAATTAGTGCAATCTTAGAATAAGATGAACCAATTTATTTACAAATATAATAAAACGACACTGTTTGTCAGTGTCTATCATTAATAGACAACGACATTTTGTTCTAATTGAAAATATTTAAATTAGTTCTATCATTTAAATGATTACCCATAGTTTTTTAATATGAAATAAACAATTCAATTCAAATTCATTTCCCCTCAATATCGTCATACTTAGTTTCATTAATATTTTATATCAATGATTGTTACTACATTACAAATTATATTTTTCTAATATGAATTATTATTCATTAATATTCAAGAAAAATATCAATTTATACTTCTAAACTTTAAGAGTTATATCAATTTGAACTTGAACTAATAATTGTATCAGTTTAAACTGTATCAATTTGTACTCTCAATTACGGTTTGTTTGAAAAAACCTTCCGTGAAATTTATAATGGTATCAATTAAACTCATAAATTTTCATAAATGAATCAATTTAAGGACCTTAGAAAAAAATTCATTTTAAAATTGTTCATGCATTTACTTTAGTCATCTATTTTATTAAATCGACATTTGAAGAAGTCTAAACACATTTAAGAAATAATGTGTGGATGATTCATAAAAAGGTAGTCGTAATGAAGCGTCTTAAATTGATCAATTTATGAAAATTTAAAAATTTAATTATCTCAAATTATAAGTTTCACGTAATAATAGTTGAACGAAATTTGGAGGAGGATACAAATTGGTACACTTTGGAAAGTTATAATTGAAATTGATACAATTATTAGTTCGAGGTTTGAATTGATACAATCATCAAAATTTAGGGGTATGAATTGATATTTGTCTTCGAAGGAGTTATGAATGTAAAAACATAAGCAATTAGGATCTAAAACACTCTAATTAATAAAGATTAAATATGATTGTTTCTAAAATCGAAAGACAAAGGAATTGATACTTATTTGTTGTAGCTCAAAATTGAATCCAAGATTTTGATCATAAACACTTTCGTGGACCACCACAATAATCTTCCTTGTTATTCTCGGACCACCATAATTTTGAATTAAAAAAATGATTTTTCAAAATTCCACTTTCTTTTTAAAATTAATTATAATAATTAAATTTAAATTATATTAATTTAATATATAATTATTATATTAAATTAATATTAAATATTAAATTAACAATTTTTCCACAAGTTCCAATTTAATAAATATCTATTCATCCAATTAATATTTAAATCACATTTAAATATTATTAACTCCCCATTTTCATTTAATTCATAATTAAAATGAGCAATCTATAATATTCACTCCTTAAATGAATTTGAACGTTTTCAAATTCAACAAGCAATCTATAAATTTACTCCTTAAATGAGTTTGAACGTTTTCAAATTCTTTCATCATACTGTTTTAAGGTTTAGTCCATGAGCTAATAAGGAGACCTAATCATGAGTTCCAATGATCCGAAATTAATGGCTAAACTCTTTAACCTAGTGAATTAACATTCTTTAACTATCGGGACACTCCACAATAGCCCAGTAGTTGCACTCTCTTGACTGTAGATATATTTCAATTCACTTGATATAACCACAATTAGTAAGTCAATCATTCACAAGTTGTTTGCGATTACAATTGGGTCAAAATTACCGTTTTACCCTTGTAATTACATCTCGTTCTTAAGTCTCATTGATCCTCTAATAAACAATCAGTTTGTGGTCCAACCATCAAACCGAGTCCCTCTCGGGCCAATGAGAGGGTGGGGCCTCTTGTTCAAGACATGGAGTCAATACTTAGGGGAACAACTTCTTTACTAGCCATAAATAAGGTAGGAGTGAATTCAATCCCGCAAAACTATGTCCCTAGCTATCTACCTGTTCTTATTCCTAAAATGGAAGGCTTGAATTGGCGAACTCGGGCTAGTCGCACCCATGCAGATTAAAGGATAATCCCAAATAAACAGGAGTTCATAGTTAACTCATGATCAAGATCGAATTACATAGGTCATCATATCGAAATAATAAGTCTTAACAGTAAATAACGTTATAAAGTAAAAATGATTATTTCATGGTCTGGTCTTATACAAATCCATTGCATAGGATACCGCACTCTCACGTCTCTACATGAACGATATATGATTACATCATTTATATTAAATACAAAGTGGGTCACATACATAGTGTCCCCAGGATTAGATACTCAACTTTAACTACTTTTATGTCTACCCATAAAGTCTAAATATTCATACTATAGCACGAGGTTCTTAGTCATTGGATTTAATAAATGCAATTCACATATTCAATAACATTTTTACTAAATAAAACTCATAACAATTTTATTGAAAATATGTTTCAAAATTTACCAACCACGAGTTTTAGGACATAAAATCCAACTTTTTTAATATTAAATAAAAATAATTGATAGTAATGTAGTAAATTATAATGTATAATCGATTGTCATTAATTTGATTAGAAAATTTAATAGCATATTGATTATCGAGCAATCCATTTTAGAAATATAATAACTAAAATAGAAAAATTATAAACTTCGCGTAAGAAAAGGAAAAAAAGATAATAAAGAATAATAAGAATAAATGTGAGTAAGGGCAAAATGGTCATAGAGGCGATTCGGATGAAGAATCATTTGTCACGTCCATAACGGTTATAATATAAATAGCGCGCGCTTAACGATCTCACTTGGACGCACTCCGATCCGATTCGGAGCTGTTGATTTGAAGCCATTATAACCGCCCTCGGATTTCGAGCCGATTTTGTCCCAAAAACAATTCCTCAATTTCATCGTTTTGATTCTTCGTAGCTCCCCCGAATTGATCGAGCTCCTTCAGAATATCAATTAATATTCAATCTACAACGCTGAAAGGTTTGTTTTCGGCATTTCCTCCAGTTTTCGTATTCGTTTTAGCCACATATTTCCGTTTGTTTCCTGAGAAAATGTTTGGAAGGACTGGAATTTTGATGTTTAATTGCATGAAAGCGTTGCATGAGAAGACCGATACTGTTGTTTGGTTACGTTCTTAGTATGAAACGTAGACGTGAATGTGCAGGGCTATGGAATCCTTATTTTATTTTCTCACTTTCGCATTCCTTTTAGCCATATATTTCCGTTTGTTTCCTGACAAAATGTTTGGAAGGATTGGAATATTGCTGTTTAATTGCAAGGAAGTTGGATGAGAAGACCAATACTGTTGTTTGGTTATGTTCTAGTATTGAAATGTAGACGTGAATGTGCAAGGCTATGTAAATCCTAAATTTCTTTTCTCATTTTGGCATTTATTTTAGCCAAATATTTCTGTTTTTTTCCCGAGAAAATGTTTGAAAGGACTGGAATATTGCTGTTTAATTTCATGGAAGTTGGATGAGAAGACCGATACTGTTGTTTGTTTAGGCTCTAGTATTGAAATGTACACGTGAACGTGTAGGGCAATGTAAATCCTAAATTTCTTTTCTCATTTTCGCATTCATTTTAGCCAAATATTTCCGTTTGTTTAATTTCCTGAGAAAATCTTAGAAAGGATTAGAATATTGCTGTTTAGCGTTTGCATGGAAGTTGGATGAGAGGACGTGAATGTGCTGAGAAAATAAAAATGTTTGGAAGGACGGTTGTTTGGTTAGGTTCTAGTATTGAAATGCAGACGTGAATGTGCTGGAATAAGTAAATCGTAATCTTTCTCTCTTTTTTTAGCAGCTGTTTTGTTGGTGCAGCCTTTAGAAATTCTTGTTATTTTTTTCTTTCTAGTTGAAAAAACATTCGGACTTGGATGTCAATTTGTTGTTGTTTTTCTGCCATCTGGGCTGGTGTTAATTAAACGACCAATACTTTTTATCATCATTCTTGTGATAGCGACCCTGACCAATGATGTTTATAATATATTTTTTTCCCGTGTATCCTTTACTGTCTGAGATTAAAAGGCATGGAGATGAGAATGTATAACTCAGAAAATTCCTGGAATTTGGTTTAGGGTGTAGGGAAATTTTTAATCTGGTTTGCTGAATAAGAAACAGCTGGTAGGACAGGACGTTGAACTGTAAATTACAAGACAATTTTGTTTCTCCACTCATTCATCAAAATGAATAATTTCATAGATGCCAGCATCAAAGCTATCATACTAAATTTGAGAATGTTTATCGTGTATTTCTGGTAAAATCAATCAGGAGATCAACGATCAAGGGGATAAATAATGGCCAGTCTTCAAGACATAGGTGTTTCTGCAACAATCAACCTTCTCTCTGCATTGGCATTTCTTGTGGCATTTGCACTATTGCGGCTTCAACCAATCAATGATCGAGTGTACTTTCCCAAGTGGTATCTTAAGGGAATAAGGGGCAGTCCAAGACACTCAGGACATGTGCACAATGTTGTCAACTTGGACTTCAAGATGTATATTAGGTTTCTCAATTGGATGCCTGCAGCATTGAAAATGCCAGAACCCGAGCTAATTGAACATGCAGGACTTGATTCTGCTGTGTTTGTTCGAATTTACCTTCTCGGGTGAGTTGAATTTTGGTCTGTGCATTAACAAGACTATAGAGTTTGAGTATAATATGATATTCATTCATAGATCGTTCCAGGAGAAGCTTATATGTGATCTAGTTTGTACTACTGCATGTTACATCACATTTCACGTTCTGGAAGGATAATGCATTTAACAAAACATATATGCAGCTTAAAGATATTTGTACCCATAACTTTGCTTGCTTTTGCTGTTCTGGTGCCTGTCAATTGGACTGGAGAAACTTTAGAGCATGCCAAGGGCTTGACATACAGTGATATTGACAAGCTCTCAATTTCCAACATTCCTCCAGCATCGAAAAGGTTTTCCTCTTCTTATCTGTGTCATATCTGTTTCCAGCTCTTTTATTGGAGGCTGCAATAACCATCATATTCTGAAGTGCTAAAATGAACCAAATTGAAAAATTACTGTGAATAGTCCCATGTTCAGTTATCAATCCCCAAATCATGTTTCTTGAATTCTTCACAGAACTTTAAGACAGATCGAAAATTTTATTTGATTCATGGAGACGAAACTGTTGCATCTTTTTTATGAAACTACCGAGGACCTTACCCATCATTTTAAATTAAAAACCCTTGGGAAATTTATTTTCTGTGTCCTATAGAGGAAGTTCCTTGAATGTTATTTTTAATTTTTAAACTCTAGCTTATAGTAGTTCCTCTTCGTATTATTGGCAGTATCTTTGTGCTGCTAACTTAATATTTTGTGGTTGTACGTTTTTTGAAGTGTATTTTAATAATCGTTGAATGAAGTCCTTGGTGTAGGTATCATTTTAGGTTTCTTTCCCTCTTACACAACGTTCTCTTCCAGATTTTGGGCGCATCTAGTCATGTTTTACGTCTTCTCGTTCTGGACGTATTACATTTTATACAAGGAGTACAAGCTTATAGCTTCCATGAGGCTATGGTTTTTAGCATCTCAAAAACGACGTCCAGATCAATTTACAGTGAGTTCAGATTGTTAACTTTTCTATATTTATAATGTCCAGATCAGTCATTAGACCTCCAATCCAGAAGGTTTATCCAAGAAAGGGAAAGGGAATTGTGACGGTTTCTAACCATTAAAATTATCGGTTTCAGTTTGTTTTCTTTATTTGGTATTTTAGATTAGGGAGTTATAACTCCTTTAGTCAGTTATGTTGTGTTTACTGTAAAGATTGGATTATCTGGTATTTTGTGTGGTTTCTGGATGTTTCTGGAGAGATAGTAGACCCTCTCGAATTGGTCTCTAGTTCTGTGGTGAATTTTCTTGTGGATTTAGTGAATTGATAGGGAATCCTATCAGGAGCGGAAGAAAATGCATATGCACAACACTTTAGACATTTTATACTCCTTATCGGCTGAAGCTTAATCATGTATCTGCCTGTGGTGGATATTGGTGGATCTTGACGAAGATCAGATAACTCTATTTGTTGATTTGCTCAGATTAAAGCATGATGAAGTTAATTTTGGAAAAGCTGGAAGGAATACTTGCAAGTCATACCCATGCATTTAAGAATGGTTTCAAATCTTCTGGGGTTTGTGGGATCTACAAATCATACGCACCTGTTAGGCTGTTAACTATGGCCATTTTTTTTGGTGTTAATTATGGCCATTAATTTTTAAAGGGGTCAATAGTGCACGGGCTTTGTATGTTAAATTCCATTTAAACTAATAGCATTTGACGGAAGAGCATTGCAGATTTCACAAATCTTTAAGGGTAAAACATGTCATTGTCCCAAAAAAATTTGCTTTCATAAAAAAGTAAGCAAATTTATATTCTCTTGTGCAAATGTGAATTTGCATCTATTGATTTATGACAATAGATTTTCAAACACGAGTATTTTATTGTTTTTGCTCCAATATTCCTGTATCTTTCGTGCCAATTTTAAAATGATTGTGCTTCAAATGTCTGATTGATGTGACTTGATATGTTTGTTTTTATATTTTGTTTCTAAATAGTAATTTGATAACTTTCATCGTTGATAACTTAGTTTCAAGCTCCTTTACAGGTCCTTCTGAGGAATGTTCCTCTAGATCCTGATGAGTCAATCAGTGAGCACATTGAACATTTCTTTTGCGTAAATCACCCTGATCGCTATCTGACACATCAGGTATGGCGAGACAAATAGTAGGTAAATCTTCAATCAATTATTTATGTTGTGAAGGAAATAAGTTTATGATGTTACAATATCAATGTAGAAAAGAACTATATTAGTCATATTAGATTTCCCCTTTGAGGTATATTAATCAAGCAACATGGATGGTCATGCTCGGATCCTGGAAATATGATTATCTCTCATCCAAGCTTTCAAGTGTCAAAGCAACTTTATTTATTTATTTCTTTCTTTTTTACTGCAGCTTGTTTATAATGCAAACTACCTTGCAAAGTTGGTTGAAAAGAAGAAGGGTTTACAGAATTGGCTCGTATACTATGAGAACAAGTATGAGAGAAATCCTAAACAAAGGCCCACTACAAAGGTATTTTCTTTACACGGGAAACTTGTCTCTTGCCTTTCTGAACTTTCTCATCGAGACTTTCAATAACCTGTAAGAAGTGAATTGCATTCATAGACAGGTTTCTGGGGACTCTGGGGAAGCACAGTGGATGCAATTGATTATTATACTGCTGAGGTGGAGAAGTTAAGTACAGAAGTGAGTAAACAAATCATGTACTCTTTTCATCACATTTTAACGAGCTTTCATTCAATTCCTCATCTGATATCTGGTTTCGTTATAACTTACTTTTGCACACATCAAAACTTCCATTATTGTCCATGTTTTTGTTGTTACCTTTTCTTCCTTCATCAGATTGTAGCCAAAAATGCTAGCATTTCTTTATAGGTCCTCCATTTTCTTGTACTTGTCCTTTCTTCAAAGAAGGAACATATTTTGGCAATGACTAACTCTTGTTAGTCGAGGGAAAGACTGTACACCACACACACATGTAATAGGAAAAGGGAACGTATGCGAACTGATGGTTGTCCGATCACCTACGTATCTTGAAAAGTCTTCCTATGGTCTATTTAGCATCCCCTGCCCAACATATATGCAAACTGATAGTTGTCCGATCACCCATGTATCTTGAAAAGTCTTCCTACGGTCTATTTAGCATCCCCTGCCCCCATCCCAGAAAGCAAAAAGGAAAAGCTGATACACTTTTAACTTTATTTTTCTTAAATCATTGTTTTTCCTGCCCAAGCACTTATTTTTCAGGTCTCATGTAATCAATAATCTGTCTTTAATAGAGTAATGTCCACACGTGGTACCAGTTTTAAGAAAATATTGATGCCACGTTATTTTGCGTCCTTGAATTCAAATTTTTTTTTGCAACACTTTTTGTTGGTGTCTAAGGTGTTATTTTGGTACAGGAAGATGAAGAAAGAGAGAAGGTTTTAAGTGATCCCAATGCCATAATTCCTGCAGCTTTTGTGTCATTTAAGACACGATGGGCTGCAGCTGTATGTGCTCAAACACAGCAGTCCAGTAACCCTACAATTTGGTTGACAGAATGGGCTCCTGAACCACGTGACATCTTTTGGGATAATCTTGCTATTCCATATGTAAAACTTGCAGTACGAAAACTGATCATGGGGGTTTGTTTATTTTTTCTCACCTTTTGCTTTATGATACCCATAGCTTTTGTTCAATCCTTGGCGAACATAGAGGGAATTGAGAAGGTCTTCCCATTCTTGAAGCCTATAATTGAGAAGTAAGTTCTTTCTACCTTTATTACCTTCTAGCAATATCAAGTTTTTTCTACCATTTAATATGCCTAATTCTTAAATTCAGTATTCGAGCTTCTCAGAGTCAAAAAAATGCAACTGCAATTAATAATAACCCAGGCCAGGAAGTTCCCCATTGTTTACGATGAACTATAGGGTTTAACATGCATATAAAACTATATGACAATTTATTACCTTCTCTTAAACTTCGTGCAACAGGTAGATATCCTATTGTGGTGGCAGTTATGGCCTAACAGTTACAGTTTCAAAAACTGGAAACATTTGTTGCAGGAAGGTTATAAAGTCTGTCATCCAAGGATTTCTTCCGGGAATTGCTTTAAAGATTTTCCTAATTCTTCTCCCAAGAATTCTCATGACCATGTCACAAATCGAAGGTTTTACATCCCTCTCAGCGTTAGATAGGAGATCAGCTGAGAAGTACCATCTGTTCATTCTGGTCAATGTATTTTTTGGAAGCGTTGTAACAGGAACAGCATTTCAGCAGCTTCAGAAATTCCTCAATGAGCCATCAACAGAGTATGTTCGTCTTTCATCTTGGAAAATTATGCTAATATTCCACAAAAGTTCTTTAGAACAAAATATTCTTTGTATTACGGAAACAATTTTTTCTAATAATTGTCAAGAAGATAAAAAATCTAGAATCAAGTATAATGTTTAACTTTAACTTGCTTATCAAAGAATATTATCTTCCTTCTAAATTTTTTGCAAGAATTTTGATTATATTTTTACAACAAACGGTGCATGAACCAAAGTTAATTCAATAAAGGCTGTTTAAAATGAGCCTACTCAAAGTTTTGATATCTATAATTTTGCATTTTCTGGCCTTTATCTATCCAGATTGCTGCGTATACATAATACATGCCATTTCACTTTATCTTCTTATTTGTTTGTTTTCAAAGTGAATTATAGACATGTAAATTAATATCCTGAAAAAAAGACAATCCCATATAAGTACATTGGTAAGCTCGTTAGGTTGTTGCTCCTTAAAGATATGGGCCTTTTCCTATATTCTTGTAGTCAAGTATGAGATAGGATCTCAACTTGGAAGGATGATAAGCGAGCATACATTTTCATACTTTTTATGACATAAAGGGGATACTCCAATATGATGCATCAATTCATTCTGTTTTTTCAGGTTCACAAAAACTGTTGGTGACTCCATTCCAATGAAAGCTACATTTTTCATTACTTATATAATGGTTGATGGTTGGGCTGGAATTGCTGCAGAGATTCTCAGATTGGTTCCACTGATCATATTCCACCTGAAGAATACACTTTTAGTTAAGACAGACCAAGATAGGGATCAGGCAATGGATCCTGGTTGCTTGGACTTTCC
This sequence comes from Citrullus mucosospermus, assembly GCA_030954485.1. Classification (NCBI taxonomy): domain Eukaryota; kingdom Viridiplantae; phylum Streptophyta; class Magnoliopsida; order Cucurbitales; family Cucurbitaceae; genus Citrullus; species Citrullus mucosospermus. The sequence goes on along the minus strand of CM062063.1, from coordinate 5,639,434 downwards.
CGTATCTGAACCTAGAATACAGCTTTATATCTTGCTGGGGTTTGTGTATTCTGTTGTCACACCAATACTGCTCCCTTTCATCATTGTCTTTTTTGCTTTCTCCTACCTGGTTTATCGTCATCAGGTGAGTCTGCTGAATTGTTCGCTATCATATTCTCATTTTTGATTGTCAACTAGAGCAGCAATATTAGACTTTATATCTCGTCAATTACCATTGCTTCATGACGGTTTTTGGTATTTAGCTTATAGTTTTTATCTCGTCAATTACCATTGCTTCATGACGGTTTTTGGTATTTAGCTTATAGTTTTTACTTTTTAAATCATTTGTGGCTTCAAAGTTCTGGAAAATTCACTTTAAGGAGACTTAATGTGCATGAAGGAAATAGTATGTTCAATTTATTCAACCATATTACTCAGTGTTCTTTTGCACTCATGACAATAAATTAAGTATACTTGTGTTTTACAGAGCAATGGAATTAATGAACAAACATATTATAAAAAGGTCTTGTGCATGCTCTCCCAGATTACTTTTAGACTCTGAATACAATTTAAACAAACTATAAAATTTTCAATAAAATAGCTCAAGGATTTCTACTGTTCGATGGTGCTTATGATGCTTATATTCTACAGATTATTAATGTATACAACCAGAAGTATGAGAGTGGTGCAGCCTTCTGGCCGCATGTTCATCGTCGAGTGGTTATTGGTTTAATTATAGCCCAGCTTCTTCTGATGGGATTGTTCAGCATGAGAGAGGCTGAGAAGTCATCAATATTTCTTGTTGCACTGCCCATTTTGACAATATGGGTTCACAAATTCTGCAAGGGGCGTTTTGAGTCTGCCTTTGTCAAGTTTCCTTTACAGGTTAGTTAATACCAACGAAGCTTTTATTTCTTTTCTCAATCTTTGTGAGATAGCTTTTCCATTGGTATGCAATAAGGAAACTCAAATAGTAACAATAATTCTGCTAAAGATATGTGAGGTTCATACTTATTTTAAATTAATTAATAGACATTGACGGCAAAACTAAAAGTGAGTATTTAGTGAAAAATTGAGGTTAAAAGTGTAAATTTTAAAACGTAGGAACCAAATTGAAACAAAACTCAAATCTAAAGGGACTACATTGAAACCTATATGACTACATTGAAATCAAATTCAAAACTTAACGGTCGTTTTGCCCATTGAGTGGAGTTTAGTTTGGGGTTAATATATTGGAATTAGTAAGTTTGTGTTTGGGGCGTAGAGTTGTAAGATTGAATTCTTCGATAATTGTGAAAAGTAGATTAAGAAAGTAAGATGAAGTTAATTGATAAATGTGAAAAGTAGAGATAGAGGAGAAGACGAAGTTACTTAGTAAATGTGAAAAGTATTAAAAAAAAATTGGGAAAATAGAGTTACTAGATAAATGTGCAAGTTCAATAGTGTTTACTATTGAAGATGAGTTGTTTAAAGTTGGTGGGCCAAATGGTCCCTTAAGGACTAAACATGTAACATTTTGAAACCTAAAAATCAAATAGAAATTGAACCTAAAACTTAGCGACCAAAAAAACATTTTTCCCTAATATATATATACACACACAAACTCTTTTCTGTATTTTGAATTTCTGTGATATATTAGCAGGGCATTTGTTCTAAAAGTCCCAAAATGAAGGGGGAAAAAAGTATTATAAACAAACATGTAATGGAACAAAACCTTACTCTACATTTTCAAAATATACACACAGTCTTAATTCAAACCATCATAGAAAACACAAGAAACAAATAGATATCATATTCTTTATCATGATGAGAGTGAAATCCAAATTGAAAAACTGTTGGGCAGGATGCAATGGTGAAGGACACACTGGAAAAGGCCACAGAACCAAATTTAGACTTGAAAACCTATTTAAAGGATGCTTATGTACACCCAGTTTTCAAGAGCAGTTCAATAGAACAACCTATACTCATTGATGATGAAGAGAGCAACCCATTGGTTCCTACAAAGAGAAACTCTCAAAGGAGTAGTAAACTTCCTTCTGAAGACAACTCTGAGACAGAAGTCTAGACAGGTTTTCTAATCCATTATTGTAATGAACTTAGAAAAAGCATCTAATTTACTCATGAATGATATTTTAACTGAAAAAAAAATATCCTTTAGAGCTCTTTCTTACACTCTTTGATGTATGTAGCCAGACTTTGGTCAACAATAGAAATCATGCAATTTAACTAATCATATAGAAGTTTAAATCATGTATTATTGTCTACTCAAAAGGTAAATTTACTCTTCTCCTTTGTGTTCCTTTGTGTTTTGGTTCAAATAGTGTGATTGTTCTTCTTAAGAGGTTTAACACGCTTCCCTTTTGCAATTTTATGGTCTTATTTATAGACAATTTTAGGACATGACTTTAGCACATCATTTAAGCTTTATTTGGAATTACTCTAGCTTTTAAAGTGATTGTTGGCAAATATGCTTTTAGTAAAATCAATTGTCATATTAAGCATCTAAGTGTTTGATAAATTTCCGTTTTGTACCTAAATAAATAATAAATAATATCTAATAACTAAAATATACCTACGGTTAATTTTTCATAATTCATAATTTTTAAATAATTGTTTATAATGATTTTTTTTCTCTAGATTGATTTTTAAATATTAAGTAAAATAGCTATATTATTATTTTCTTAAAAATCAATATGGTATAATTTTTAAAAATATGGATGCATTCACATTAGAAATAGATTTGATTAGGTTACAAAGAAATAAAATAAATAATAATTTTAAAGAAATTTTGAATTTTAAAATTAATTAAAAAATGTATATGATATTAGGAGAATTAAAAGCTGAAAATTGATTTTAAAATAAGTCATTCCTCCTAAAAGCAACCCTAAGCGTACCATTAATCATTAAAAATTAACATAATGTTTTATTTCACTTCTAAATGTGATTTTCATACCATCAAAATTGGAGTAATACGAGGAGTGGTAGTGAGATGGGGGGAGGTGGTCAAGTTTGATTTTTGAAAGTTGTTTTCAGATTTTGTGATCTAAACAGTGTAAATTCTGAAAACAACATTTTTATGTTTTTATTGTATCCAAATTTGAATAAAAACATTTAGAAATACTTGTATTATGTATTATATAATATTACAAAACAATAACTATATAATTTTTTAACATGATTCATATTCATAAATAAATTAATAATAATTTATTGTCAACTAAATCTTAGTGGGCAATTACAACTAGTTTTATGAACACATTTTAAACAATTGTTTAAATTATAATCCAATTTTAATGAAAACATGAGATACAATTATGTTTTTATCGGTTCCCTTATTTTCAGATTTATATTTCCAAATTTTCTACCAAACATGACATAATTATTTTAAAATTAACAACTAAATTGCATTAAGTAAAATATGCAAATAATCTAAAATTTGTTTTACATCATTATACTCTTTCAAATCAACTAGGATATGGTGGACTAAAAAATGGTTAGGTTGGTTAGTTAATATTTAAAAAGATTTAGTAGTATCTATTATCCTATTTCATAATTTGACACGTCATCAAATTATATAATCATTTATTATGTGGACCTTATATAATCATCAAATTATATAATCATTTATTACGTGGATCTTATATAATGTTTAAATGCTAATTTTGTGCCAGCAGTGAATTAATGTAGCATGGAAAGCTATTCCTAAACTATTAAATTTTTCCTAAGTTTGGATCACAGCTCAAGATGGTTGAACTTGAAAAAACATCCTGAGAAAAAAAAGGGAGCTCTTTTTTCATTTAAAGAGAAAAGGCAAAAATACGATATTAATACCTTTAAGAAAAAAAAAAAAAAAAATCCAACGGACTGGATGGAAAATGGAATGCTGGTGGGATCCTCACAAGAAGACGAAGCAGAGGTACAGAAACTCGCTCTCCTTCGCTCCTGTCCCTCTCCAACACTCCATCTCCATCGCAGACCTTCCATTTGCGGTGCTTTGATTTCGATTATTTATTACCATAAAGAACAACCCACATTCTCCTCTCCTTCGTCTCTAATTCCTTTTCTTTTCTGTCCATCAGCACTGCGAGCAGAATCAAAGAAATGTAAGTTCAAATTCTCCAACTCTGCTTTTGAGCTATATTTCTCAATCTTTTGAAGCTTTTTCCATCTGGGTTTCGCTCAATTTTGATTTCTGATGACTTTCTCTTTCTGTCCTGAGCTCTTGATTCACACAAAAATGGATTGATTAGGTTATATTCAATGTACATGCTGATTATGGTTAAAATATCGATGTCTACGGAAATGTAGAGATCTTGTCAATGAAAATGTCGCAAAATTATAAAAAGAAATTTAAATAAATTATTCAAATTAATAAATAAACATTTCATGCTTTTTAAAAAAGTTTAAATGTTTATTATCTATATTATATTCACATTTGTAATATTTTGTTGCTTATCTTTTATATTTCATTGAGCTTTTCACGATATAATGGAAATTGTGAAAATGTCAATGAAAATGTTGATATGTTAGATGAAAATTTAATATCATGATTCTAATGTAATTGGATATTAATTTGATTCATGAAGTCTAACAAGTGAACTGATAGCATTGGTCGAGGAGAAAATGACATTGCAGTGAATTAATGTAGCATGGAAAGACTTCATGAACCAACTAACTAAAGAGGATTGGTTAGAATGTAGTTAATATTATACACGTATTCTTAGATCCTCTATGTTTATTTGATGGCCACTGTTGCATTTAGTCTAGGAGCTGAACAGAATTGATGGTTTATTCTTGATTGGCACAGAACAATTGATCAATTTCAGGTTGGAAGGTTTCTTTCTTTTCAGTTAGATGCTTTTGCAGTTATAGATGGCAACTTTCCCGTCTTCACTTGTCATACAGCCCTTCTGTGTATATAATTGTGGAGTTACTGAATCATTCAAACTGGCTGTAAGTGATCACCATACATATGGACAGAAGATAAAGTATCAGTCTGGAAAAATGGATGAGGCTAGAATGCTAGCTCATGGAGAACGTAAAGTAAGTTTTATGAAATCTTCGCACCGCAACCTTAGTATAGCATATGCTACATCGGGAATTTCGGTTGGGAAAAGTGGACAGAGATTTAGTACTGGTGGTAAAAGTAAGGAACACAGAAAGGTTGCAACTTATCTGTTTAGAACAGAATTTGGGGATTTGGTGAATGTTTTTGTTGAAAAGACGGGGTCTGGTTTTACAGTCAATATCGAAATTTCGTCCGTGCAACGAGCAAACATTGATGAAACACTGCTGCTTAGTTGGGGGGTTTATAGATCTGATTCAACTCTTGTAACTCCCAACTTTCAGAGTTCACTCCCAGATGAGACAATTGGAGCCACTGAAACCCCTTTTTTGAAAACTTCTGAAGGAAAATTTGCTGTTGAATTGGAGTTTGATGCTAAGCACACTCCTTTCTACCTTTCTTTTCTGTTGAAATATTCATTGGGTGTTGATTCAGGCAGCTCTGAAATTAGAAGTCACAGGAAGACTAGCTTTCCTGTACCTGTTGGATTTGGTCGAGGCTATCCGAGTCCGTTGGGTCTTTCCATTTCAGGTGATGGTTCCATAAATTTTTCCATTTTCTCAAGCACTGCAGAAAGTGTAGTTTTATGTCTGTACAATGACAGCACATCAGAAAAACCTGTATTAGAGCTAGATTTAGATCCATACATTAACAAATCAGGTAATATTTGGCATGCCTCATTTGAAGGTGCCTCAAAATTTGTAAGCTATGGTTATCGATGCAAGGGGTCCAAGTTTCATGAAAATCAAGATGGAGTTGAGGTAAGTCAGATTGTTGTGGATCCGTATGCTAAGATCCTCACAGCATCTATTCCTAAAGCTCGTGGTCAGGGACTTGGATTGCCTTCAAATCTTCTTGGGCAAATATGCAAAGTACCTGCCTTTGATTGGGATGGCGAAGTCCGTCCTAACTTGCCAATGGAGAAACTTTTTGTTTATCGGTTGAATGTGAAGCATTTTACCATCGACAAATCAAGTCAGCTTCCGGCAGATATTGCTGGTACATTTTCTGGTTTGACCAAGAAATTGTTGCATTTTAAAAACTTGGGAGTGAATGCAGTTCAACTAGAGCCAATCTTTCAATTTGATGAGAAAGAAGGACCATATTTTCCCTTTCACTTCTTTTCTCCAACAAATAGTTATGGTCCTTCTGGGGCTTCCATTTCTGTTATCAACTCCATGAAGGAAATGGTTAAAGAACTGCATGCCAATGGAATAGAGGTCATCTTGGAAGTTGTTTTTACTCACACTGCTGTGGATGGAGCACTGCAAGGGATTGATGATTCGTCTTACTATTTTGTGAACAGGGTTGCGAATTTGGAAGGAAAAAGTGTTCTGAACTGCAATTATCCCATAGTGCAACAATTACTTTTGGATAGTCTTCGATATTGGGTGACTGAGTTTCATATAGATGGTTTTTGTTTCATAAATGCTTCATCTTTGCTGCGAGGACATCATGGCGAATTGTTATCTCGTCCTCCTTTTGTAGAAGCGGTTGCTTTTGATCCGCTTCTATCAAAAACTAAACTAGTTGCAGACTTCTGGGATCCACAGGATTTAGTATCAAAGGAAACTCATTTTCCTCATTGGAAGAGATGGGCAGAGGTGAATTCAAAGTTCTGTAATGATATAAGGGACTTTTTCAGGGGTGAAGGTCTTATCAGTAGCCTTGCAACCCGACTTTGTGGGAGCGGAGATGTATTCTCAGATGGTCGAGGCCCTGCATTCTCTTTCAATTTCATTGCTAGAAACGTTGGCCTTCCTCTCGTCGACCTTGTGAGCTTTAGCGACAGCAAGTTAGCTTCAGAGTTGAGTTCGAATTGTGGGGAAGAAGGACCGACAAGTAATATTGAAGTTCTAGAAAAACGACTCAAACAAATTCGTAATTTTATATTTGTGTTGTTTGTTTCACTTGGTGTTCCTGTTCTTAACATGGGAGACGAGTGCGGCCAATCGTCAGGGGGATCTGTGGCATCCAACGACAGGAGGTCATTCAATTGGGATTTACTGAAGACAGATTTCGGTACTCAAACCACACAATTCATTGCATTTTTTAGTTCATTTAGATCAAGGCGTTTTGACCTTTTCCAGAGCAGAAACTTTCTGAAGGGAGAGAACATAGACTGGTTTGATAATAACCAATCATCACCACAGTGGGAAGATCCTTCTTGCAAATTCCTGGCTGTGATGCTGAGGGCTGACAAAGAGGAAAATGGATCAATCACTGAGAATGCCAAGCCTCGAAGCGATATATTTATGGCTTTCAATGCATCTGACCAATCTGAAAGTGTTGCTTTACCTGAACCATCAGAAGGTACATCCTGGTTCAGGCTGGTTGACACAGCTCTTTCTTTTCCCGGGTTTTTCTCATTCAATGGCGAGCTGGTGCCAACGACAGGATCTGTTACTTATGAAATGCAAGCTCATAGTTGTGCACTTTTTGAGGCTAAAAGTTCTAATGATTGAAATTCTGCACATATTGTGACTAATAGAGAATCTCAAGCCAATTAGAATAATGAGACACAAAAAACATCAAATGTGGCCAAATAAGGATCACTCATAAGGCAACTCCTTGTAGCCAAATATATGTAAATTCATAAGTTTCTTCCATCAAAAGTATTGTCTTTCATTAGACAGACATTGTTTGCAACAGAAGGAAATTGTAGCACAGTGTCAATTGAACTTAACTATAACCTATAATTGTCTGCATAGTCAGTATAATGCTGCATCATAGGATTATCTTGACGAGGAGATTGACGCTGAAAATAACGATAAGTAGGCAGCGGATGTGGCTCCAAGTAGTAACCATGAGTTGTGAGTGTATGGCCAGGAACTGATTGATGATATGGCCACACAGGTTGGAATCCAAGTCGAGGCAAGCTCCGAGAATACAAATACGCATGAACATTAGAAGACACAGCAGGCAGTGAGCTCCGGGAATACGAACACGTATGAACATCAGAAGACATAGCAGGCAAGCTCCGAAATTCCCAATCTTGTTCCTTCATTCCCATTCTCTCTGTTACACACTTATGTTGTGAATGCCAATCAAACTGTCTGTCATCGTCATTGTTACTATCACATTCAATGCCACCATGTTCGATCTTCAAAGCACTCTTCGAATGGTCAGTGGCTTCGTCGTCGCAGTCAGGTTCCTTTTGAAAGAACCAAAGCTTGGCTTCTTTGCCCATTGCTTTTATTTTTTGTAAGAGCACAACAGGGTCAATGTCACCTAATACTGTTACCAGCCCTTTATATGGGTCTATAGAAACAGATTCCACTCCTACCACAGTAAATTCACATAGGAAGGGAAAAAAACTCAATACAATTGAAGGGTAAATGCAAGTTCTATATTGTGGTGAAAGAGATAAAGATTGAAATGTTTCTTATTAAAACGAAAAAAAGAAAAAGAAAAAAAATATTGGATCTAGTTTTCATTTGGTTCCTAGATTTCAAAATGTTACATTTTTACTTTTTTGAGTTTAATTTCTATTTGGTCCATTTCAAAATGTTACATATTTACCTTTGAGTTTTAAGTTAAGTTTTTATTGGTCTGGAGATTTCAAAACGCAACATTTTTATCTTCAAGTTTTTAATCCTAGAACTTCAAGATTTAATATGGTCTGTTCTAATGTCTATTTAATCATTTAAAAGAACTAAAAGAATTACAATTAAATTAGTTTTCACCAATTTTCTGTCATTATTAAAATTAATATAAATTTTCACATCATAATTATTTCAAATTAATTAACTGAAAATAAAACCAGAGTACTTAGAAAACTCGCAGTTAATAATATAAAATATTGAAATCTGGAGACCAAATGAAAATTAAAGTCATGATTCAAAAGTAAAAATGTACCATTTAGAAACCTAGGAACGAAATGAAAATTAAATTCAAACTTAGAGTTACACTTTGAAACATATAAGGACCAAATGAAAACAAAACTCAAAATTTAGGTACTAAAATGATATTTTTCCTTTTAGGGACGTACCATTTGATTTGAGGAGCTTCCTTTCTAGCTTTAGAGGGCACTTTTGACAGCAGTTGATATTCATTTTTAAGGTACAAATCTGCAGATTAAGTTAGGAGAAGAAATATAAAAGAGAAGGTAAGGAGAAGAATTAAGAAAAGAAGAAATAATAACTGAAAAGTGCTTACTGAAGAAGATGGTGTTTCATCATCCGCCATTGGAACTGATTTAATGAGCAAAAACTGAGAGAGGAAGAGAGACTTTCTATGAAAAGCACAAACAGAAAGTGCTTTTCTTTCGTGCTTTTCATATTTTAAGAAGAGAGGTAGGACTATGGAAAGAAATTTATTTTAGCTAATAATAAAAAGCCTTTTAAATTAAGAAATTTATTATCATTATACTACATATCAAAATAGGGTTTGATTTGAGCTGAGACCTGATTTGAAGTTATTAAAACAATATATCACATTTAACGATTGTGTTAAATTATGAATAAACTGATGTAGGGGAAAATAAAGGTTAATCATGTGATTTTTTTCTTAATTAAATTGGGCGAAAATTTGAATTTCTCAAACATATTTGGCTCTACATCACTTCTAACAACCGGTCAAGATATATTCGAATATATATTTGATAAAGACTCAACTGGTTTAGATATAGACTCTGGACTAAGGTTTTTGACTAGGCTGCACTTAAGTCAAATGTTCTTCACTTTTTAACCACAAAAACAATTATTTTTTTTAAAAAAAATATATGTTAACACATATCAACATTTAATTGAGTACAGCAAAGCTGTACAAGAGATGGATGCAGCCCGAGGTGCACCTAAGTTTTTTCCTTCCCGAGGTGCACCTAAGTTTTTTCTTTAGTTAGAATCCTTCTAAGTTCACATATTGAACTAAAACAAAACAACCCCAACATGTTACAAAGATTTTCAAAATACACACCAAAAAACAGAAAGATAAAAAGGGGATAATGAATTTAACATTGAATATCAACTTTAAAAATGAAAATTGGTGTCTTATCTACTAAACTATGTTGGAAAGCTCCCAAACCAATATTCTATTTCAAACTGTCAACATGAACTGCTCAGTAACAAGTCATTGCCTAAACAATCATACACCCGTCTGTATTCTCGTCGTTGAATAGGTAGTGCCCCGGCGCATTCCCCACCGGTGGCGGTTGCTCCTGCAAATAATAAGGTAGGGGTTCCGACCACCGATAATATCTATGTGCCGGTGACATTGGTGGCATCGGCGGCGGTGGCGACATCGATTCCGACATTCGAGGCCAAGAACCATGACTTCCCCGAAAACCCACACCTCCATATTGCGACACCGGCCGCATAAACTGCTGGTTGTGGAATGGCAAAGCCACTGGCGGATTGACGGCGGCCGCCTCGTTGATGTGAACCTTGTCGGAACAGCCATGGTGGTCGGAAAAATGGCTAGAGTCGGAATTGCCATATTTAGTCCTGTCAATTTTGTGGCAGCGATTGTCTGAATTAATGGAAGGTCTGTTATGATGATCCGAAACAATGTCAATGGTGGCCGCCGGCGCCGGTGCCGTATTCTTCATGGCCGGAAATTGTGATTTTTTGCCCAGCGGTGCCGGTGCCGGTGCCTGTGCCGTATTCTCCATGGTCGGAAATTGTGCTTTTTGGCCAATCGGTGCCGGTGCCGTTGCCGCATTCTCCATGGCCGGAAATTGTGCTTTTTTGCCAGCTTTTGCAATTGTTTTTACCAAAATTGATGGATCCAAGTTGTTTCCTCCACTGATTTTTACGAATCCTGCTTCTATATCCATGTCTATGGAAACAACTCCTTCATTGGAAGCCATTACAACATCCCATACAAGTTCATAGAATATTCAACAGTCATGATAAACAAAAATATATAAATATATATAAATTATACATATAGTATGTTCTAATCTCAAAGTGGGCAATACCTAAAACTTAAAATTACTAAATTGTATCAATCAAAATTCCCATTGCATACTTTAAAAATGTTAATTAAATGTAGAGATTTATATAATCAAGTAGATATTAGTAATAACTATTCTTTAATATGATTAGTTTTTCATGTTAGAACTCAATTGTCACTATCTATTTTTTAAAAAAAAAATTATATGATGAAGTGATTTTGAGTTGATTTTGAATGAATTTGAGAGTTAAAATACTTATAAATTTAGGAGCATTTGTCTGCCAAAGCGCAAGTTTTTAAATCTTAGGTATCATTATCAACCGGTTCTATAAAACACATCTTAGTTATTAGTGTGGCCAATTTTATTTTATTATATATGTGGTGTGACTAGCTTTATAGGCTTAATTTTAAAAAAAAATAATACACCAAAAACCTAATGTTTATCAAAGGGACCTAAAAACATAATTTTTAGAAATTTCTTTTTGTTTTTTCAATTGGACTAAGAATTCAACTTGTTTGAAAACGGATGAAAACCCATGTAAAACGTGGAAAATGATTAATAAATAGGTCTTAACTATTTAATATAAAATTTAAAAATGACTAAATAAACAGTAATCAAATTTGAATTTTGTAACTCAATCTATATCATAAAAGAAAGAATACCTGGAATTTTGGAAAGCTTCTTCCTTATTTTCTTGGGACATGCATTGCAGCAATGGAGATTATTGACTTTAAGAACATAAGTCTATATATACCAAGAAAATGAACATTAATATTCAAATTTAAAAGAAAAAAAAATGAAGAACACAAAATAGGAAGAATGAAGAATTATAGTAGATCATTGGAAGATTTGCCATTTTCCATTGCTACAAAAAGCTTCAAATCAATGTAACACTAGAAGAAAATTACAAGATGAAGATTTAATTTGCTAATTAGGGTTTATTTTCTCAATATTTTTTTTTCCTTCCAAAAATTGCTGAATGATTTATATATGGAGATTAACTTTCCATATAATATATTTTCAACCTTTTTCCTAATACATTATATATATATATATATATATTTTTTTTTTTTTAAATAACCAAACAAATGGACTTTCCTTCTCTGCCAAAATTCCTATGTGAATTCCATTTACAAAAATCTTCACAATTTTTCCCACTTTCTCTGTGTAAAATTCAATTTACTAAAATCTCCCCAAATTTAGCCTATTTTCCAATTCATTTAGAATTTAGAATTTTGAGTGGTTTTCTTTTTAGCGAGCTACTTATGTACTACCTCATTTGAGGTCAGATATATGAGTAGTACTTTATTTAACGTTGGATATATGAAGGTATTCAAAACTTTGATCACTTAGTCATTGGTGGTCCATATAATCAAGAAAATATAAGGTTTGTTTTTGAATGACATTCCATATATTTGAAAAAAAAATATGTTTTCAAGCATGTGAATAGTCTGTTTCAAAACAAGCCTTCTTAAAAAAAAAGGGAAAAATTGAAAACAACACATAAGGGTAAATGAAAGCTATAGCGTGGTGTGAGAAATATATATATATATATATATATATATATATAAAATGAAGGAAGGAGAAGAATTGAAAAGTGCTTACTCGAGAAGAGCTTTGTTGATTGTTGGCCATTGAAAGTGATTAAGCTCCAAATAACCTTTTTCCTCAATGGAACAAAATAAATTGGAGCAAAAACAGAAAATAATCAAGAGAGATATGTTTTTCTTTTTATGGAAAGTTGTAATATGCCAGTTTTTTTAGCTCCAAAAAGCAATCAATAAAATTTGATATATGGAAAGAAATATAGAACATATGAGTTTTTTTTTTCTTTTTTCTTTTTTTTTTTTTTTTTAAGAAATAGATATATTAATTGAAAGCGAAAAGAATAACACAAAAGCAAAATTAGGGGTGTTCAAAAGAGTCTTGACCCGAATTACTTAATTAACTTAATTCAACCCGACTCAATTTGTACGGTTTGAGTTGGATTATAAAATTATTTAGGTCTGGCTGGGTTCAAATAACTAAAATGGGTTGGATTGGTTCTTAGGTTCATTTCAAATTAGTTTGGGTTGAATCTAAATACCTCGAACTTATTATTAAATTTCAATTTTTTTTCATACGATAAAATTATATATACGTATATTTATGAAAATTATTATAAATAGAAAAATATCAAACCATTTACAAGTATATAAAAATTTCACTATCTATCCACAATAGATAGCGATAGATTGCAGTCTATCGTTGATAGTTGATAGACAATAAAATTTTTCTATATTTATAAATAATTTGGCTCATATTGCTATGTTTGTAAGCATTTCTAAATTTATTTCGATTTTATTTAATTTCAAAACTTGTTATCAATTATCTATGACCTTTAAATCATAAATTTGTAAGTCTTTTGGAATGTATTTTTTATACAATTTGATATTTGAAACCAAATAAAAATATATTTTACGCATTAAATTTTTACGTTTTCCCAAAATAAAATTTTGAAACAAAAATGCCCAACAACTCAAATAATTTTTAAAATTTATCTCAAACCCAACCCAACTCAACCTATAAAACTACTAAATATACAAAAGGGTATATGTAATAAATGTGTGGTTTGTTTTATGCATATTCAATTATATTGATTGTATGTTTTTTTTTTTTTTTTATATAGTTTAACATTGTGTTATTATCTCTTTGAGCGTCAGTGGATTGCAGGTGAAGTTTTAAAGTGAATCTAACATAGAATACACACAAATCAAGTGCGGTATTGTAATAAAACAACGACAAGTATACAAACTAAATAACATATAATAAGAGTAAAGATAAAGAGACATAGAAATTGGTAACCCAATTCAATGCAATATCACCTGCTTTGGGGGCAGTGTACCAGTTGAAAGATACTTAGCTATGAAAAAAGTTAGACAATTAAAATGAATTATTATCTTTTAGATTCCATGTACATAGTGACTCATGCACAATCTATTCTTTAGTTTCAACTTAGGCTTCTCTAGATTTCCACTTACTTCCATAAATGTGCTTCTTTCAAGTTTTGTTTGTGATCCTTTCAGACAAACTTACTTAGGCTCCCCTAACTATAAGCTCTCCCACTACATCACTGCACCACATGGTTTAACGAATAATGAAGATATTTTCAGGTGCACAGCATGTAACAAGATTTTTGACATTTTACAAGATATGTTCCAAAACATTTTGATATAATAACAGTAGGCATGTTGTTTAGAAACCTTAACTATATGTTAATTAACTTTGAGCTGCTATTTAATATCATGGATCTAATTTCATACTTTGAGATTTTGGATATATATGGTTATGAGTGGGTGATCCAAAGACATTTGGGAATTATAGTCTTTAGTCTGCCAGCTGTTTCACAATTTTTAACAGTTTAAATTTTATTACCTGTATTATATTAATTTCAATTATATAGAAGTTTAAGTGGAAAAATATGTCTTTCTACACAATATTCTAATGTTTAATATATTCAGATTTGGGAATGAGATGTATGAAGTAAAATGTTCAAATTTTTTAAATTGAAAATTGTTCAACGAAATCTATAATGTAAAATTTATTCAAATGGCCCTTTTCATAGGCCAAATAAAATTTTACTGAACATTTAAAATCACATGCAAAATGATATTTTGGTTGCATCAACAACTCATTTGAACCTAAAATATGTCTTCTTTCTTTCTTTGGTTCTTCAATTCACGTTGCTCTCCTTTCATTTCAATTCGTTTCTCTCTGTTATCGCTCTTTTTCTTTCTTGATCTCGTATCTTGGTTTCGCTCTCTCTTCTTGATCTCGCTACGCTCATCTTCTATATTTGATTTTTCAAGGAGGCCAAAAAAATTTGTAGAAAAGAGATAAAAGAGCAAAGCAAGAGTAAGAAATAAAATCCACATTCGAACGTTAGTTCATTGATCATGTTCGTGAATTGAATTAGTAATTTCACAGCACACTCGGGGGCAAATTTCATTAAACAGTGGGTATTTGGGCTAAAAAAAAATAGCCATGGTGCCATTTTCCCATGAATTAGAGAGAAAAATCAAAATACAATTGAAAGATGTCCATAAATTTGTTCCCCAAACTCCCATAAGCAATACCGCCGGCTGATCATTCCCCTTTGGACTGCACATCGTCGTCTCCAAATTGGCCTGCAGGTTATTACTCTCCCTCTCTCATTTTTCAATTTCCTTCTACCTTCCTTTCTATATTTCTAGATCTTCGATTTTCATTATACTTAAATCTGACTAATCTTTCTTCATTGTGTTGGATCTAACGATTATCTTCTCGTTTTCCCTGTTTAAGATGGACTGGGTAGGGCAAAAGCTAGCGGAGCAGCTGATGCAAATTATGTTGGTTGCATTTGCCATGGTGGCCTTTTCAACAGGCTTTGTTATGGGATCGTTTCAAATGATGATCTTGGTTTACGCTGGTGCTGTGTTTCTCACCACATTAATCACTGTTCCAAATTGGCCTTTCTTCAATCACCACCCGCTCAACTGGTTGGATCTTAGTGTGGCTGACAAATACCCTAAGCCGCAATCGCAGGAGCCCGTGATTTTGAAGAAAAAACCTGCTAAGAAGTAGGTTAGTTTGATTGTTGTTGTTCTTGTATTTAACATACTGCTTGAACCATTGAATTTCGAATGTCCCCAAAATGATTATACATACACTTGTTATAATCTTGAAGTTTTAGAGAATTACAGACCTCTTTGATTGATGCCCTTGTCTATTGCTTTACTTTGGTTGGTACTTGTGGGTAGAACCCTTGTGTTCTTCCTGTTCTATGGTTAAAAATAGATTATGATATTCATAATCAACATGTCTATATTGTCATAATAATAAGTTATTGCTTGCTTGCTGCTGTTCCCTGGTTATTATGGCTCCATTTTTGTAACCTTTTTATTTTAAATTAATACTATTTTATCTCAATTTCTTACCTAGATTTGCATCGATGATGTTAAGTAAAAGTGTTGAATTCTTAACCAAATCTAATCAAGAGACCACAACAACCTCAAAAATAGTTCAGGAAAACCATTGAGGCACAAAAGGAATCCGATATCCATCTTCTTCAAAGAGGTCGTCCGATGGGGATGCTCATCGCCTTGTTTGTGAGGCAATTGAGTTTGGTTGTAATGGTCTCATCATGTTAAGACAATCTATGTTTCTAATGCCATTGTTGAATTGAGTGCTGAACATTAATTAAAAATTCTATAAGAACTGGTTTAGATCATGTTTCTTACTCTGGGATAAGGTTTTGTATAGGGTTTCTATGTAGGATAAAATAAAACATTTAGGGGTGTTTGTCGCACAAAGTTGAGTTGAATTATGAGTAAATATGTCCTTAAATTATGGTTAATTATTTTAAATGACAAAACTATTCAAAATGTCACTAATAGACATGATAGATGATAGTAGTTCATTAGTGATAGACTTAAGATTTTGTTATATTTGAAAACAACCCTTCAATTAATTGTAGAGCTTAAAAAATTCAAAAAGCAAATTAGACTATACATCCTTTCGATTAGTTTTTCGTTACCAATAGAATTAATTCTCCTTGTCTGTGTATATAAATTTCTCTTTATTATTTAGCATGCCATTCTTTCTCCTTGCCAAGTTTATCAGCTTATTTCTTCTCTTTTATTTTTTCTAGGGACATTTGTTAGTTTTTTACTTTTTGTGAATGCTTACACCATGTGCCCAACGAGAAATTCATCATAATTATTGACAGAGGCTTGGCATCAAATTTGAAATTTGTGTAATCCAAGTTGAACTTTGAACTCATCTCCATGCATTACAAAGAAGCAAGCCCTCCTCCCCCTTCACACCATTTCTAATACTATAAAAGAACCGATATGTTATCTAATCAAACATAATACTATTTTTTTTTTTTCACTTTACTCTTTATTTGCATCACGCTCACCAATATTGTGTCAAAAGAACTCAATGCCCTAGACTTCCCGTCCACGCTTTCCCTCTTCTCCTTCCTCTCACATTTCAAAAGGATCAAAACCCTATCAACCATTGTTGCTAGAAATTCTCCCAGCTGTAGCAAAAACCCTCCATAATCACCAATCAAAACGTTCTTGGTCCTTCAAAGAGTGAAGGAAAGAAGACAAAGAAGACTTTTTCGCCCACATTCCTACAATTAAATCAGATGAGAGCAACCTAAACAAAGTTTAACTGGTTAAGATAAGCCACTTATTCAAACTCCCATGTGACCCTATATCCCGCAAACAACAAATAATTCACCACAAAATAACAATAAACTACCAGCTGATTTCCCACCGGACTATAAAGTGAAACATGTAATTGTTTAAATACATCTTCAAAAAAAAAAAAAAAATGTTAACTTGAACGTGCATACATAATGCCATCCCCATTTATGTACTCTAAAATTATTAGTGATCAACTTGAGAACAGAAAGAAGAGATGAGGACCAAGATCATCTTGACGGCTTGGGCTCTATGAGAACAATAAAATCAAACTTCCTTATAATTTATGCAGATTACAAAGCATTTCTAATAATCTCTCAAGTGCCTAAAACAAATAACTCATCAACACCGGCTCTGGAAATAATGTAAAAATAGCATCGTTTAGTCAAGGATCTTCAAAAATTGTTTGGCCACACCTTTGCAATGGGTATTGAAAGAGCTTTCAGGTTGCAGTACCTTCCTCAGCTAATAACTTTAGAAACTACTCCAGCACCAACTGTTCTACCACCTTCCCTCAGGGCAAATCTTTGTCCTGTAAATAATACAACATGAAATTTTAGGGAGTATTGTTGGATAAAAGAACCCCAATAGTAACAGATTCAGATTCAAATATGTTGGTAACATGCAAACAATCAAGGCTGTAAATAATTAAAACATGGAACTTCTCTATATTTTATATTAGAAGCCTAGGCAGACTAATGGCACACCCTTCTTGATCCACAACATTTGATATAAGAAAAAGAACTCAGTAAAGTTTTAAGTACTTTTAAGAAAAGAAGACTCGTTTATTAATTGGAAAACACTATCAAAATCAAAATCTATGGGAGGTATGAGAATAGGGAATTAATTGGCAAACACTATCAAAATCAAAATCTATGGGAGGTTTGAGAATAGGAAATCTTATTCTCCAAATATAGTCTAATGATATTCATCCATCAAGATTTTCTTTCATTAAATGTTCTTTAAATCCAAAGTGTAAATATTTTATTTTTAACAGTATTATTTTCTTGTTTCCAATCCCCTCTCGTGATATTCCTTTTTTCAATGGAAACACTCCTCAGGTAAACATTCTTTTTCTAATAGTAATATTTCGTTGTTTTCAATCTCTAGTGAGGGACTTATCATATATTAAAGAAAAAAAAAAGAGAGAAGTAAATTATTAGCTTAGTCTTTATATCCACAGAGAGTTTAATTGTGACTCACCTGCTTCAAGGGGAACGGGTAAAATCAACTCAAAACCTGCAGTCACATTGTCACCAGGCATAACCATCTTAACATTTTCAGGTAATTCAACCTTTCCAGTGATATCTGCAGTTCTCATGTAAAATTGAGGTCTATAGTTGGACATAAAAGCAGTATGTCGGCCACCTTCCTCCTTTGTGAGAACATATATCTCTGCCTCGAATTTCTTGTAAGTTTTTAGACTTCCAGGCTTTGCAATGACCTACATATAAAGAAATAAAGGAACGTTGCAAACATCCATACTTAGGAGTACAGAATAGAGCCATCTTCAAAATGTTTTCCAGTGAGCATACGGAAATTAAAAGAGAGGAATAGAATGATTTTCAATGATGTGCATAGAGACGTAGATGACTTAATTAATCTAGTTAGCTTGGAGTAGAGGCTTTCTTATGTTTTTATTTTCTCAGTTAAAGAATACTTTTTCTATTCAAATATGTTTGCAGTACACAACATTATTTTCTCATTTTGCAGTAAAATTTAAATTATGATTGCGTCAATGTGTTAAGGGGCAATAAGGTTTACAAACTAAACCAGCTGAAATCATTCGGATATCAACAAAATAAGAGTGTTTGGATGCCTAATGATAGAAGGATGAGCATGAAATTGTGTTAGAGGCAGAACGGAAGAACCTTCAACCTCATTGTCATAATGTTATCAATAATGATCTTTTTCAAGAGAAGGAATGCAAATTTGACGAAAATGCCAATCTACATACCTGTCCACGTTGAATCTCTTCTCTTTTTAGACCACGGAGAAGGAGACCCACATTGTCACCAGCCTAATTAAACCACAAAATTAACATTAGACAAATATAGTTGAGGAATTTGAACTCATTTGGTAGTCCAATTGGAGGTTCTTTCACTATTTGAGTTTCATTTTTAAAATCAATTTTCATTTCTCGCATTAAAAACACACACACACAAATAGGTGCTAGCTAAATTAGAATCAAAATGCATAAACAGTTATTCATGTTAAGGTAGCTTCTAATTTTCTGGCTTATATTTTATCTGACTTTACTTCTTTTATCGTCTTTTTTGTAAATGCATTCTATTTAAAGAAAAAAATGCCATGTACAAAAATAAAATTTTTTTTCCATTTTTTTTCCTTCATGTTTCTTATCAGAAAAGAAAACAACAGTCAATTACTTGTCCTTGATCCAAGATTTTCTTGAACATCTCAACACCAGTTACAGTAGTTTTCAGAGGAGGTCCCTGCAAAAGACATCACAAAGAAGTACTATCAAAACAATCTTTAATTTTCAGTAACAACACACAATACCTAGCCCCAAGAATGTAATCATCCTAGCTACTTGTAGGTTCAATAGTGGCTCAAAAGTGCCACAAGGTGTGAGTGCCCATGGCCGCACACACAAAACATGGTTAGAAATTGAACATTGTAACATCAATTTACCTGAGTTAACCCCAGAACTTCAACTTCTTCACCAACTTTAATAGTTCCCTGCTCAACACGGCCAGTAGCAACAGTTCCACGACCCTTCAGCAAAAACAGAAAGAATCAAGTTCACTTAAAAAATAGCTCTCCATAAATATTTTAAAAGCAAAACATGAACATTTTATTCAAATTCAAAAGTAAAGTGCAACCATACTCAATATATTAGAATTCCACATTGTGACTTAGTAAAGCAAATCAGACAATCTTGCAAATAAAATGATGGACAACATACAAAAGAAGGAAACTTTTTGCAACTATGGGTACACATGGTACAGTCTACACACAAAAAAAGAATGTTAAGTACTCACTGGCTGTAAGTTCCACTTGGTGATATACAGCCTATTACGAGCAGACTCTCAATTTATTTTGTTTTCTATAAGAGCACGTTCTTAGGAAAATAGTTACAGGAAACAAGGATAAGAGGATGGGAATTCCTCTTACTAAGACAAAATAAATAAATTTCATACAAAGGTTGACCGTCCAGAATAAATCAAGGCAACAGAATGAACTGCAAATCTATCGTCATACAAAACCCAGGGCGAAATTTCCACACCTGAATAGAGAAAACATCTTCTATTGGCATCAGGAAAGGTTTGTCAAGCTGGCGAACAGGGTCAGGAATGTATTCATCAACAGCATCCATTAACTTTAGAATAGCCTGTTTACCAATTTCTTCATTTACACCCTGTAATGCAGATAAAGCTGAACCTCTAATGATGGGAATGTCATCACCAGGGAACTTGTAGAAGCTCAGAAGTTCTGCCAAAAACATAAACCACTATTGAAAATGTTTCCAAGTATTTGTCATCCTGGAACAGTAGCTGCACCAAAATACAACTGCATAATCATACCACGAAGTTCCATTTCCACAAGGTCCAACAGTTCAGGATCATCAACAGCGTCAACTTTATTCAAAAAGCACACAAGTGATGGAACACCAACCTGATTAATGCAATAAAACAAATCTATGGTGCATCAACATTACATCCTGAATTCATATATAAACGAGGCTAAAATCTGCAGAAAACACAATGTGCTCCAAATGAACAAATGTACACCTGCCGTGCTAGTAGAATATGCTCCTTTGTCTGAGGCATGGCCCCATCAGGGCCAGACACAACGAGGATACCACCATCCATTTGAGCAGCTCCAGTAATCATGTTCTGCACCAAGTACCACCATCTTTCACTAATCGTTATAACAACTCAGACAATTAGAAAAAGTAACCAATGGATGTAATTGGTGTGCCATTGGATGTTAACTGACATATTTTCACTAATCGTTATAAGAACTCAGACAATGAGAAAAAGTAACCAATGGATGTAATTGGTGTGCCATTGGATGTTAACACTGACATATTGTATATCTGTAAATCCGTGTTATAAGTTTAGAAACCTCCTCTTCTCAAGATAAGAAATGTAACAATATGTACATTGTCCACCACTAAATGGCAATCAGCTTGCAATGGACCTGACTTGATAAATTACTGAGATGAACTATAAAATATAAAGTATCAATCCAAAGTTTACTTTGACATAATCTGCATGCCCTGGGCAATCTACGTGAGCATAATGTCTCTTGGCAGTCTCATATTCTACGTGAGCCTGTAAAATTAAAAGGTATCATTAACCCAAGTCAGGTGATGGAGGTAGAGGTGTACATAAGCCATAAAGTACATGGAGAAGTAAGCGGCCAACGAAAATAAAATTTGAACTCCAACCGTTGCAATAGTAATTCCTCTCTTTTTCTCTTCTGGGGCTTTATCAATTTCATCAAATGCGATAGCCTTAGCTTTCCCTTCCTCGGCCAATACCTAAAGGAATTGGAAAAACCATAATTCCCAGTATTAGATAATTCAACACTTCCATGTAATATGCAAATAGCAATACATAAATCCTTCTACAAAACATAGTTTTCATTGGAAACGCCAATTAAATGTATATTATTAACACTTGGTCAAGCAACAAAAAGCATCTGTGTAATCCAACCTTCGTAATAGCAGCAGTCAGTGTAGTCTTTCCATGGTCAACATGCCCAATTGTCCCCACATTCACATGAGGCTTTCTGTCCAACGGCAAAGTAAATCGAGATAGACAAACAATAAATAATAATGATCAACAGTAGAAAAACAAAACAATCAACTAAATACAAATAAATCCTCCGCTCTAATACCCGCGATCTGTCACTCGCATAAACAAGTTTGACAAAATAGAAATTCCTTACGTGCGAGTGAAAGTAGCCATGGATCTCCACCAAGGAATGGAACTGGATGCTCCATCGTTTCTGGAAAGCAATTCGGAGATGGAAGAATGGGAGGATGCGGATCCTCTGCAACACCATGATAATGGAGATGAGTGTGTAAGGAGGCGCTTGGAAGTGGAGTTTCGGAGTGCAACCGAAGCCATTGGAACTCAAATCGCCCGCCGTAAGCAGCCCTAGAAGAAAGTGGAAAGAGAGCAAAGCTTCTTAGTTTGATTTGGCGGAAGCTTTTTGGGGTTTTAGGGAGACATTGTTCTGTGAGCCGGCGAGGGTTTTAGAGTTAATGGGCCCAGACTTGCTCGTCTTGCAGGCCTATGAACGGCCCATCTTAATTTTAAGGCCCAATGGACCAAAATATGTGTAGTCCATCTTTTATTCTCTCTCTTTTTTTTTTTTTTTCAATAAAACAAAACAACAAGATAAATGACCAAATTTAATTCTGTGTTTTGAAAGATAATCGGTTGTGTTGAAGTCGTGGTGGTGCTTGCTATCACCTCGCTTTCTATATATGTTATACTTGTAGGAAGGACATATCTGTTGGATAATGAACATTCTTCCTTAAAGATAGTGTGTGCAATATTGAAAATGTATATTTGTTGAAAACTACTAGGTTGGTCACATGAATGACCCAAAATTTGGGTATAAGATGTGATTTGCCCCGCTTTAGATTTTTCTTTTTATTTTTGTTCGCGTTAAATTTGGATGAAATTATCACAAATAGACTTTTGCGCACGCAGCTCTTTCGCTCTTACACTGTCGCAGTCTCATTACCTTTTCTCTCATAAATCGCTCTCTTCTCTCCCTTTCTTTCATGGTCTCACTCTCTTACTCCCCTTTTTGGTCTCGCTCCCTAGCACTCGGTCTTGCTCCACAACACAAGCTGAATAGAGGGAGAGAATAAGAAAAATACCATCAGAGCTGCTCATGTGGACTCGCTAAAGCTAGTGTGTGGCCTGGCTTCATCAAAGTTGATGATGAGGAAAAAGAGGTAATTTTGTAAAATTGATTGATGATGAGGTAAGCAATATGTCAATATTCTTGAGTTTTAAAAAGTGGATCAAAATCATTTTGGCCTTGAGAATGAGTCTTTTAATCCATTTTCCCGAAAACTACTAGCCTCAAAGATGAAAAATCATCTTGTTTCGATCAAATCATACTTAAACCTTTATGTCTTCCATGATAGTCGAAGAGCTAATTCGGGCTTGTTTGAATTTACTTTTTGAGTGCTTCAAAAATATATTTTTTATGCACTTAAAATGACATCAAAACATACGTAGTTAAGTGAGTGATTATTTGTAAGCAAATAGAGGCATCTCCGTATTGCAGCTAGTAAAGTGTTGTGATGTGAAGTTGATGAAAACCAATACATTGTCCATTGAAAAATCATGGCATTGATCATCTTTGTCTCGTCTTCTATTGTACAATGTAAAATGTTGAAGTGCCATTAACAAAACTTTAAAATGACTATACATGACTTGTGCCAAAGATCAATGATATACATGTGTTCAAATGCTTAATGTTTAATAGTTCCCCAAACTTTGAACTCTTTGTTTAACATATATGTATCTTTTAACTTTGTGTAAAATCAGACATTGACAAACCCATCTCTTTTTATCAATCTATTATTTATAAATTTGAACTTTATGTCTGACGAACCTCATTCTTTCAATTTTCTCTAGTAGAACTATGAATTTTAAAAATATTAAGTACATTGAACAATACTGTAATATTAATAGTAGAGACTAAATTTGTAATTTAATTATAACTTATTAAGTTGATTATGATGCTCAAATTCAAATTCCAACCTTGAAATGCTTTCCATTTTGTACTGACTCACAAGTCAAAGTAAACATAACACAGTTGTGATTAATGATATTAAGTTTTTTTTTCTTCAAAGGATTAAATATGTGGGGTAGAATAATCGAACTTCATGCCTGATTTAAAGCATTATGCTGATTGAACTATGCTCATTTTAATAACTAAGGGTCAATTGGACTTGACTTAAGGAAAAATATTTTTCAAAAAAATAATTGTTATTTAAAATTTTTTTATAAAAATTGATTAAAATACACTTAAAAAAGCTATTTTGAATGGTTGCAATCTTCCAAAATAACTTATTTTTTAAACTAAATACTTATTTCAAACTAGCTCTAAATCTAAAAATTTTAATATATTTATTAACATTTAATTATTATTTTTTTCCTTGAATACAATAAAGACGTTACAATTAGAACTATCGATGTTGTGATTGCTACCTGTTGATTGAGTTTTTATTTATTTATTATTATTTATTTATTTATTTAATTTTTTTTAATATTTTATTTTATTTAAAATTTTGATAACTTGTTAAAAAACATACATCAGCATCTACACTTTGGTCGGCAACATTTTAAACAGGTAATAGTTTGGTTAAGCTCCAAATCAAATCTCTAACACCAAATTTGTTCATAGCACTACGTAATTAATCCAATGCTCTCATCAATCATCATCCACATGTTTTGCTGCAGCAATCAATGGAGTCGGTAAGGTGAAAAGCGCGATCGACACGCCGGTCAGTGTTTCTTGCATCAGAGAGCAGAGCAAGACGCTCGATTGAATTGAACTCCTTTCTCAACACTCCATCACATCCTTCGTCCCCTTTTTCATCTAATCATTCCGATTTCTTCCAATTTTCCTCACCAAATTTCATTCATTCTATAATCCACTCGAGAATTCCAACTCCGAAGTACCCAATTGCCAATTCATCCGCTGTATCCTCCCGCTTCCCGCGAGAACAACGTTCCTTACTTTGGGATGTTGCTTAATTTCTCTCGTTTTTACCTATTATGAAGAGTACAGGCTTCGGAATCTGAAATTGGAATCTGCTATTGCTTGTCGAGGATGCTTCCGTGGGGAGGTCTTAGTTGCTGTTTGAGTGCAGCTGCTCTTTATCTTCTTGGAAGGAGTAGTGGCCGGTATGTTCTTGTCTTTTTTACTTTTAATTTTGGCCTCTTTGTGCTTGCATACTGGGAGGGTTACTCATTTGCAAGTTAGAGGTACTCACCCAAGTTCTCACGGACCTCTCAATGTTGGTATACAGTAAACATAGTTGTTTGTTGTTGTTTTATGGTGTTACAGGGATGCGGAGTTACTGAAATCTGCCACGCGGGTCAATCAGTTGAAGGAATTGGGTATGTGATTCTCTATTTTATCAATGATACAATTATCATTTGGTTTGCTTTCTATTTCCCAAAATTATAGTTTGAGAGAGATCGATTTTTTGGTGCGAGATACTGTGATTAAGTCCGGGGTCCGCCTCTGTGGTTGTTATTTCAATTTTGCGTCCTAATCTTTCATTATAGTCCTCGTAAGACCATCTTTTAGAAAGTTCCGTTGTTTCTTCGTTTTTGCTCATGTTTTGTTGACAATATTTATGTTGGAAACATGTTTCCTAAGAGTGGCAGGGACATTTTTCAGTCATTTAAAAACATTAGGATTTCATGATTCAAGGTACTCATCATGAACTTATAATAAAGCCGGGGAGGTTGTTCTGTTTGTTTGTTGTCTAGACAACGACCAAACTAAACCAACGATTGGTTCATAGTGCTATTTTCATTCTGAGTTGGTTTTTTAGCCTTTATTTAGCCAGTTTCTCTTGGTTCATGGGCGTGGAAAGTAACTTTGCATTAAAGGATAAATTCTTTGTTTGGTTTGTGGATAATAGTAACGTGAACTCCTTGGATCTTGCTCCTAGGAGGCTTGGGTCTTTGTTTTTCCTACTGGTATGTTATGGTATAGAAGCCACTGAGGATCAGGATTGTTTTGTTCTTTTGCATTGCCTTATCTCCTGTTCTGTTTGGCGTGAACTGTTATGTAGGTGAACCATGAGTTTGCGACTACCATTTTTTGGAGGGTTTGCTTTCTCTTGTAATTTTTTTCAACTGTAACTAATATGAATTATAGACCTTTTTCCCGTCTCTTTCACTGATCTTCTTAAAAAACCATTAAGTGTCTGATTTCTTGATTTGGTTGGAGAGCTCGATTTCTTTCTCATTTGGGTTTTGTCGCTCTGTAACCAATAGAGAAGTGATAGATGTCTCTCTCTTGGCCCTGATTGGCGAAGTTGTGTTTAGGCTTGGAAGAAGGGATTTGCATGTGGAGCCTTAACCCTTCAGAAGTCTTCTCTTGTAAATCATTTTTTCGTCTTTTATTGAACCATGCTTCCTTAGTGAGTTGGTTTTTTCTGCTTGCTGGAGTATTGAGATTTCGGGTAGTGTTTAGAGGGCTGGAGGGGGGCTCGGTGACGTTTGGTCCCTTGATGAATATCATGTTTCTTTTTTAGCTTCAACTTCAAAGTTCTTTTGTAACTACGCCTTGTACTCTTGTTTGTTTAGGTGGACTCCTTTTATTTAATGGGATCCCCTTTTGTGGGCTTGGTTTTTTTGTATGCCCTTGTATGTCATTTTTTCATTCTTAAAAAAAAAAAAAAAAAAAAAAATCCCTTTCCATAAGAAGGTTTTGTTTTTCTGTTGTAATAGATTTGGCTTTTGATAACCAGAGTTTCACTTTCCATTTTGATATACCTTTCACTAAATCCATGAAAAGTGTTTTTTATAATGTTTACGACTGTTAATGCAATTTTATGCTATTGTTTTTATAATGTTTACAACTGTTATAGCAATTTTATGCTATTGCTTTTTTAAATTCCCCTTTGCTCTTGAGTAAACCACGAGCAATCACACGATGTGTCTGAGATGCTTGGTGATAACCTGAAAGGCCTTAGTCAAGCCTCAAGTTGATAACTTAGCAAGTCAAGACTCTTGTTGCCCCTGGAGTTGGCCTTGGATGGTGAAGCTTCTCGAGGATTAGTGGGGTGAGCTATGACTATGAGCACAATAGAAGACCTCCCCCTTGATACACCAATTATTTAAAGGAAAATTAGGGAATTAAACCACAAACATTTAATTTGGTTGTCTTTTGTAACACCATGAGCTCTCAGGCACATGTAAATGTTAAGGTTGCTCATTTGAGATCATTGATCACAAACACATGCTTTTACCTGTTGTGCTACTGGAAGATTTGAAATTATATTCTTATCGGCGTGTGTGTGTGTCATTCCTGCTTTTTTTTTTTTTTTGGGGGGGGGGGGGGGTGTCCTTGGTTTCTGGTTTCTACCTTTCTTGTACTTTCAACCTCACGAAGTTAGTGTTGTAATAATTGTAATAACGATAATAGATAAGAGAATAAATAAACTCTAGGTTGCAATTCAGATGCAGGCTCCAAGTACATTTAATATTAATAGTATATAATCATCTATTTTCTTGCTGTTAAAGGTATTTTTGTTTCTTGTTTATGCATCTGAAATTATCTCCTTTAGTTATAGAAACATCTCTTTCCGTTTCAGCTCAATTGCTTGAGGCAGAATGTCTATTACCTCTGGTTGTTGCAATTTCTGGAAGAGTTAGCTCTGATACACCAATAAATTGCGAATTTAGTGGGTTAAGGGGTGTAATTGTGGAGGAAACGGTAATGGATGTTATTTTGCTTGCTATAATACATTTAACAGGATATTTAACTTAAGTTAGTGCTTGTTTTTCTTTAGGCAGAACAACACTTTTTAAAGCACAATGATGCAGGATCATGGATTCAGGATTCTGCATTGATGCTCTCCATGAGTAAAGAAGTTCCTTGGTATCTGGTGAGAGATATATTAATTCTATTAGTGCATTGTTGTGTAGGTCAACCTGTGTGCAGAGTTGATAGATTGAGTTCAACCTTCATTTATGATGATTGGTCTGATCCCATAAAGTTGCCATCTTTTTGTTTCTTTTTATCAGGATGATGGGACTGGTCGTGCATTTGTGGTAGGAGCTCGAAATGCCACAAATTTTATATTACCAGTAGTGAGTGAGGTTTTTGAAGAGTCTGGCAGATCCCTTATGCGTGGCACTTTAGATTATCTCCAAGGTCTTAAGGTTTGTCTTGTTCTGAAAATGTTGCATTTAGTATAATGTGCTTGCAGTGGTCTTATTGACCTGATTTTATAATTTTCTTTCAAGATGCTTGGAGTTAAGCGAATAGAACGCGTTCTACCTACTGGTACTTCCTTGACTGTTGTTGGTGAGGTATGCATTTTCATATGTGCAAGCTATAATCAAGAGGTAGCTGAAGCTGACAATTTAATGTTTGGCAGTACAGTGTTGATTCATAGTATCTTGATGCTTCTATTACAAATCATATTATTAGTCCAAGACTTACCACCTTCACCTATGTTCACAATTTTGCAACGAAAAGTCTACATGTGGAGAACTAACTGAATGTTATTTGACGGCAACTTTAGTTATAGTCTACTAGAGTGAGAACACACATTCACATGCTCACACACACATGCAAAGTAACTAGAGAGAATTGTAAATAGATGTTATTACATTCCGTTAAAACTAGTAGAACGAGACATTATGGTTTAGATTTTGGTGAGTGAGGGAGAGACAAATAAATGCAAGTCTGCATTGTGCTTCTGATGTTGTTTGGTTCACACCTACTCTATATGAGTCATGCCAAAAAGCAATGGCTGCCTTCCCATTACCCAATTTACAGAGAGATAGCATGTTCATCCATCCTGTTTTGGAGAAAAGAAATAGCATTCCAAGGTCCTTTGGCAGTGGACCGGGAGTGTTGGGTCTTCAGTTCGGAAGAAGTATATTTTTCCACAATCGATCATCTCCATAATCTAGACTTTTCCAATCGGAACCTCCAAATCCACTTGGCTTGGAGCCTAGGAGTGTCTCATTCCTCTTCTTCCCCAAACCCCCCAGATTGATAGGATTTATAACTTTGTCCAGCTGACAAGATGTATGCCGAAGCCATCTTCCTTCCCTTCTGATAGAAAGTCTGCAAAGTTTTTCAATGACTGGTGCCACTTTGCTTGGTATTTTGAGGAGGGTCAAACAATAAGTTGGGAGGTTACTCATAGTCGCTTGTATAAGAGTTAACCTACTCCCTTTGGGATATATGAGCTAGACCAAGTCTCGAGTCTTTTTTTAATCTTTTCAACCATAGGAAGCCAAAAGGAAATTGTCATCGGCTTTTCATTTAGAGGAAGGCCTAGGTAGGCCACAACCCAACCTTGCATCCATATGAATCAGCTCTGTTCTGTACTTCACTTTGCTCAAAGCCAATAGCCAAAATTTATGATTTTTGGTGGTTGATGGGAAGGCTAGAGCATGTCTCAAAGATCTTGATAGTGTTGAATAGGTCCTTTATAGATTCCTCATTTTAAATGGAGTAGAGAATGGTATCATATGCAAATTGTTGGTGGCTAATAGAAAAACTGTCTTGCCCCACCTTGAAGCCTTTAATCTTCCCCTCCTGTTTGGCTTTAGACACAAGTCATGAGTCAATCACAATGTTAAAAATGCAAAGGAGATAATGGATCACTTTGTCCAATACCTCTAGGCTCTAGTAGTTTGAACTTTTCAAAACGGTCTACTATTTTTTTTTCTTTTGATATCCGTGAGTGTCCGGGCTCACTTACACGCACCTTGACTAATCTCACAAGACAACCTGCCTGACCCTACAACATTTGGGTGTCAAGGAAACTTGTAGGAATTAAATCCTAGGTAGGTGGCCACCATGAACTGAACCCATGACCTCTTAGCCATTTATTGAGATTATGTCTCTTTTTATATCACTAGGCCAACCAATGATGGTTGGTCTACTATTGATAGTAACTGTATAGTTTGTTGCAGAGATACATACTATGATCTACTTCCTCCAACGGATCCCAAAGCCATTTGCCTCAAGAACCATGTCAAGAAAGACCAATCAATAGTATCAAAGGCTTTTTCAGTGTCGAACCTGACAATGATGCCTCTATTTTCTTCCTCTTCCATTTGTCAATAAGCTCATTAGCGATCAAAGAAGCATCAAGGATTTGCCTACCCTCCACAAAGGCCAATTAGTTTTTAAAAATAATTGATGGGAGGACCCTCTTTAGCTGCTCGAAAAGGACTTTAGCACTGATGGTGAAGCTTATTGGCTTAAATCTCCAACACTTTGTGCATCGGTCTTCTCAGGAATAAGGCAAATGTATGTCTCATTTAAACTTGCATTTACAATTTCATTCTTAAGAAAAACATGGAACACCTTAATATGTTGTGCTTAAGGATGTACCATGACTTTTTATAGAATTTTGCCAAGAAACCATCTGGAGACTTGTCTGAACCAAGGTCTCAAACTGCATGCCAAATTTCCTGTTCAATAAAATCTAACTTCAGAAGTAAGGCTTGTTGAGTTGAGATCGCACTCCAATTAAAAGGAGGAAGTTTCTGGAGGTTTGCCCTTTTTGTAAAGAGATTTTTTCTTTATATATATATATAAGAATGAATTCAGATTCAATTTAAACCTTTGTAAATAAACTGACTTCTATCGAGATAAGATTTCAAGAATGGAGCTTTTCCCTCTTTCGGTGGCCACCACTGTATGGAAGAAACAAGCATTTAAATCACCAT
Organism: Citrullus mucosospermus; assembly: GCA_030954485.1. Classification (NCBI taxonomy): domain Eukaryota; kingdom Viridiplantae; phylum Streptophyta; class Magnoliopsida; order Cucurbitales; family Cucurbitaceae; genus Citrullus; species Citrullus mucosospermus. The sequence continues at coordinate 5,608,822 of CM062063.1, read as the reverse complement.
ATTTCAGCCAAGTCAGCTTACATTTTGTCTCCAAAGAACTTCTCTAGCAGTAAGGGAGAGCAATTGGGATTTTAGGCTTTTATGTTGAACTCGGTGAATATTCCTTCTCCTATTTCTTCTAAATTACCGAGCAGAGTTATTTCCATCAAAATCTGGTCATTTTGAGTCATGACACACCCAAAGTAGTTTTGTTCCATGCTTTGAGCACCTCCTTTAAACCTTTTAGATTTTGGATGAGTCCATGGCCTGGCCACTTCTAGGAGGGGTGTTCTTCCACCCGTATTCGTCTGTTGGCAAGATATCCGTGTTGGAGCCGCATATTCTTGAACGAAAAGGTGTTGGTCCCCATTTGTCTGCCCCTATGGATAGAAGGATGAGGTAATGGTTGAATGTGGGTCTCTCAATCCTCTTGACCCTCAAATTTATCTATAACATTTCTTGTGAATAAAAATCTGTCTATGAGAGTGAAATTGGGTAGTGCCTAAAATCAAACCATCTATAGAGGCCATTTTTTGAAGGGTAAATCAATGTTATGTCGAGCTCTCTTCATCATGATGATCAACATTTTAACTACCTTCAATGCTATAAATTCTTTCTTCTGCAGAAGATATTTTGTTCAGTCACTCAATGTACTCTTGCTCAAAATGGAATGAAAAAGCTAGACTTCGAATCAGCTTATGTAGAGACTGTCTAATAGAAGTGTAGTAGATCGCCATTTAATAGGGTGGTTACCATACAAAAGTACCAGCAAAGGACCAGCTAGAATTATCTTGAGGACAGCAAACATGCCGTAAATTTGCCCAACGACACACTTATTCGTTATTCCTTCACTGTCGGTCGAAGCCATTCATAGTTCAGTGCAACCCTTGTCTTTGCATCCACCAGTTTCAGAAGTGTATTTCAACATAAGAAAATGTCAAATTCTGTTAATAGACTTCAAGAGTTATTTTATTATTTTTAAATTTTTGACGGAGAGAGATTCCTCACTTTTGGGCAAGTCATTGAAATTTCATTTTCATTTTTTGTTCAACTCCCTTGCATGTTTGAGTCCTCTGAAATTTCAACCATGCCACTAATACAAGGGATAATTTAGAATCATTTTGCAAATCTGGAGGACTATATCTTTTGGAACTTCACAAACCAAATAGACTTGAACTCCAAACTTTAGAGACAAAAAGATGCATTTTGCCCAAAAATATAAGAAATTAATAGATAACTGCTCAATGATCAATTGACTATCACAATTGAAAAAAAAAATGATCCTTCACAAAGATATTAGAACCCATTCATATGGAAATAATCATTGGAAAAATGCAATTCAAATGTTCCCAATTTCTTGGACCTTGCAAAGATGACATGATATAGGATGAATCAGATATACTCCATTTATAGTAAACAACTAGCTGTCTCTTCAAATATTCCCTTTTCCTTTATTTTTGTCCTTCTATGTTGGAAAATTCTATGAAATATAGCTTTTAAATGCACATCTAATATGGAAATCTAGTTTATATTCTTCGATGAATGTTGTTTCTGTTCTCTTAAATAGGAAGAGGGTTGATGAACTCAGTTTAGTGGGATAGAGAGGAGTTTCCCTCTAGAGTCTGCGTAGATGATTTTAAATAGGAAAGTACCGTGGTTATCTTCTGAATTACTTATGATTCTTCTGTTTGATCCTTGATATTATAATCAGGCTGCCAAAGATGACATTGGTACCATCAGAATTCAACGTCCACACAAAGGACCATTTTATGTCTCCCCAAAAACTATCGATCAACTCATAAGCAATCTTGGGAAGTGGGCCAGGTTGATTATGTCCTCATATCGATGTAGCTATTTTAATCTCTTTATTTGCCCATAATGTATGTATATGTTGGCCATTTGTTTCTCTGTGCTTTGTTATGACACGGATTCTTACCAGGTGGTACAAGTATGCTTCCATGGGTTTGGGTATATTTGGTTTGTATCTGGTCACAAAGCATGCTATTCTTTATCTCATGGAGAGAAGGCGTCGCTGGGAATTGCAGAAAAGGTATATGCTCAGTTTATTTACTTATTGAACTTTCTTTCACTCGTTCTTTTTCAAATGTGATATTTGAATGTAAGACTGCAAACAGAGGTGATGAATAATAGTATCCAGAAAGTACTTATAATTTGTATCATTTGAAGAGACGACCAAGGGCCAACTATAAAGATAGATGCTTATAATATACCAGTCAACCTTATGGATTATCTCTCGTGTCTCTTTCCTCCCCATGTTTTTCTATCATTTTTATTTTTATTTTTCGTTAAGCTAGCTGAGAAATATTCTGATTGTACAGGGTCCTTGCTGCAGCTGCCAAAAGATCAAGCCAAGAAAATGAAGGTAGAATCCTAAGTTTTTGATATGTAGCCTCTAGAATTAAATATACTCATGGATGAGATTAAATATAATGCTTCAGGGGAAAATGAAAAGGCCAGCAATGGAACAGATGGTACAAAGAGAGACCGGTCAATGCCAGATCTTTGTGTAATATGTCTCGAGAGAGACTACAATGCTGTTTTTGTCCCGTAAGAGCTCTTTCTCTCCATCCCCGAACACACACACACACACACACACACAAATGTTTCTCCCGTGCCTAGAGATGATAGATGCAGTGAAATTATCTAAATATCTTCACTCGTTCCACCATCAATGGTGAACAGACGTAGGAAACCCTGCTTCAATATTCTGAGAAGCGAGAGAATTGTGAAGAGATTTCAGATAAACTTGATTTTCTTGCCTTTGGTGGCAGCTGATAATTGGAATTATAAATGGAATCAGAATACATCCCAATGTACGGCGGTTTTTTCTGATGTTTAAATGCGAAGTGGAAGTCCACTCTTAATTGCACTAGAAGTACATCTCGTTTTCTTTGTTGGGTCCACTGTTGTATGAAAGCACGACTAAGCACACTTGGTGTCTCTTTCTCATGAATGTCGCCAAACGATCAATTTCTATATTTCCCTATACGGCTTTACCATATTGCGAGCCCATTTTTTTAAACTTTACTTTTTAAAATAATATTTAATTTTACTTGAAAGATTGTTTTTCTCTTAATTTTTAATTGGCCGTCTTTCTTTTGGCTTATGTTTCGGCTCCTGGCTCTTTTTTCTTTGACATTTGTCGAAACATGATCATTAGTCCTTTCTTTCCCTTCTTTCGTTCTTTGTTAGGTCGTTTTGTAGATAGAGTACTCTTATCCAATTTTTTTCTATATGAGTACTTAATTATCCTTAATGGATAACGGAATCTACCTCTTACATATTCTTACATGTCAGAGTTATTAGTTGAACCATGGCATTCATGCGCTTACTATTCAACACATTTAGTTTTCTTTTCCTAATGATGTATCACCTATCTAGTTAACCTGTACAATATATCAGGCTTGAAGGAACTTTTACGCCTTTATTGTACCTTATCCTGAATAAAATTAATTGCAGATTACCATTCTAAAATCTCAGTATTTAATCTAAAAAAAAACTGGCTACTGGCTGTGATTTCAGGTGCGGCCATATGTGCTGCTGTGTAGCATGTTGTTCACATTTAACAAACTGTCCACTCTGTCGTAGACGAATTGAGCTGGTAGTTAAGACTTTCCGCCATTGATGTGCTGCTTTGAGGACTGAGGACTCGTTACCATTAACCTTCATGAGCACTTCTATATGTCTGGAGCTGAACCAAAAAAATGTGAAAAGCCGTCATATCGTTTCTTCATGAAGGCATTTGTCACATGTTGCAAGAATCTCACCAGCCAATTATATGTTGCAACCTCCCCGGATAGCAATTGAAAGGTTCTTTGAGAAGGTAATTAAACATAATTGCTCTGTACTAACTTTGTCTGTGAAATTGTAAATGGAACCAGCCGTCTCTATGTATATTATCATATCATTCCCAGATGAACCCATTATGGGGAGGAAAAAAACAATAAACTTCTATACATATTCCATTTTGGTCTCTAAACTTCAAATTCTACTATTTTAATTCTTCGACTTTTAAATATTCAGTTTTTATATTAAAATAGATGGACGGAAACTTCAGGGACCAAAATTGAATATTTACCAAGAGTTTAGAAACTAAAATATAACTTGGAACCAAGAAAGTAATTGCCATTGTTCTTCAACAGAAAAGAAAAAGGGAAAAAAAAAGGTTGTCATCCTTCCATCTCTTTTGTTTGCTTTTCTTTATGTGACTGTGGCTTTCATAGTTAGAATTGTACACTTTCCAAAGTCCAAAAATGCATGCGGAGAACAAATAAACTTTGTTTTTCATTGGTGTTGTGTTGTCTATCTGTAATCAAACCTGTAGTCTCTCTCACAATACTCAGGTTTTCATTTATAAATTGTTGTTGAATTATTAAAGATATGTACAAGATAGAAGGGATGTCTTTTCCTGGTTTCCATTTTCCATTTTCTTAGTTCCTTTTTTGGTCCATATTTGTCACCTAGCACATAATGATGGCCATCCACTTAATGTATTTTTCAAATATAATATAATAATATTGTAGTTGAATCTTGAATGAAGTGGGAATATATTATTTTTTCTCTTTATTGTTTATTATTGTTTACATGATTTTACAGAGTATGATGCAACATGAAATCATTAGAAATAATGTCAAAGTGTTTATTATTGCATAATGTTAGGTACATTTCTTTAGGCTTCATTGGTTGGTTGGTGGCATCTAAGGCCCATCAAATTAGATGAGAGACACAGGTTGATGAATAAGGATTTGCTCCTTTTTATCTCTTCTACCTTTCATTCTCTTTCTAGAACAAGTTGGTTGAAGAATAGGTGTAGGACTCACCTTTAAATTAAGGAACAACTTCGGGTTGTTTAGGGTCGGTTTTATCGTGATTTTGTTTTTATTTTTCTGTTGGTTAAAACAATACTTATCTACTAGCTTGTTTCGTGTTTAATATAGAAAAGATGACAGTTTTTAAATATGATCATATTTGTTATAAATAGGAAACTGAAATAAATAGTTATCAATTCAAAGTCTTTGTTTCCTTGAATTGGGTATCTTAGAAACATGGGAAATGTAGGAGTATTAAATTTGTATGAATTATTATTATAAGATAAAAAGTGATTTCATTGATAAATTACAATAGAAGCTTTTAAGTATAAAGCTAGTCTTTTGAAAGAGATTAGAAAATTTGCAACTTGTAGAGGGGAAAAAGTGCTTTATGACATGATTTTACTTTTTCATTAGACTAAAAAAATCCTATATGCTGGAACGTTCTATGATTTTTACAGATCTTATAACACTTTTACGTAAGCACATTAGCTGTGTTTTCGTACACTGTACTTTTACTTTAGAACATTAGTTGTGTTATCGCACACTGTAATAGTCAAGTGTTTCTTCCCTAGAGTTGTAGGTTTGAATTTTTTCCTCTTACTTATGATTAAAAAATCAATACATATTAGCTAGTAAAATAGCAGAGATTATTCGAAAGATGTTTTAAGAAAGAATATGAGAAAAGAAAGACCAAGTATTGATATCGAGACCAAATATGGTTAAACTTCCCTTTCAAGCAACTTCTACACCATCATGCAAAGGAATCCAAACCTTTGTACCCTTTTCTTTTTAAATTTCATGTTCAACGGTGTAGATCAATTCACATGACTTGTTTCAATAGTTTGTAGCATAAAGTGGTGTATAATCACTTCCACTCACTTTGGATGGCTCAAAATATTTTATCTCTTTCAACCTTTCTTTCTTAGATGCTTTTCCTACCCTCCAATACTCACTCACACAAAGCTTGTAAAAGCACTTTAAGAGAGAGAGAGAGAGAGAGAGAGAGAGAGAGAGAGAGAGAGAGAGAGAGAGAGAGAGAGAGAACAATGTGTACTTTCTTTTTAAAAATCCATTCTTGGTGCATATTGTTTTTGCCAAGATTCCTAGTTAGGTTTTTTGAGGGAATAGATAAAAAGAAGTATGTTTGTTTTGGGCCAAGGTTCATTTTTTTTTCTTCATGAATGTGACAAAAATTTTCCCACTTATATACCTCAACTGATTCATGTTTTAAGAGTTTTTTTTTTTTTTTTTCTTCTTCTTCTTCTTCTAATCCTCTTTCAAATAAATTGTTTCTTGAAGCTCACATTGTTTTTCTTTTTTAATGTTGCAAATGTGTGTTTCAAGTGCTATCTATTTTACTATATAATAGAATGGATACCGTGGTGGTGATTTGTCACTCTCAATAGTTTCTTTGATCTTATATAAGGACATTATGTCAATATCAACATCGAGGATTTAATTTTACGAATATATTGATAGATTTTTGTGTAAATCAAATAATTTATAAAAATCATTTTAATTAATAGTCATATTCTTTCCAGTCTCTAAGTAAATTATATGTTTTATTATTAATATTTATATTTACATTGGTGCTAATAGATGATATATTTTTCTTATATATAATTTTATGGATAATTATGTGAGATATCTTGATATCGTTATTAAATCCTCTTATAGAAATATCCGCATATATATCTAATCCTTGTGCATATATTTATATAGTTATTTCTATCAATGATTTTGTAAGTGGAAAGAGGGTGTTTTTTTTTTATTCAAAAAATTAGTATTATTATATTTATATTTTTAGTAGAGTTTTAACACTTCAAAATATTTCTATGCAAAGAGACAAGCAACTGTCACTAAGTTATGCCCCTTTATCTTAAACATGAATTCTCAATCCAATGGTAGAATGTGATAGCAAAGATAAACATTTTGGATCAAGAATATTAATATGATAAGATGGGTATCTTAAATAGTAAGCATTAAGTATGCCAAAGCACTCCTAATCTCGTGCAAAACAAATATTTAAAAATGTTTTTAAAAAATGAGTAAGAAGAGTTTGTCACATGACAAATTGTGATTGAACATTTATTCTAGAATGATCACTGTTTTGGCAATAAAGAACATAGAATGTTAATAGAAATCTACTAAAATTTCGTATTCAAATATAATAATTTAAAATCCTAGCTGTATTTTGAAGTTGGCCATAAAGTAAGAAAAGCCTATTGGAAGAATAGTAGAAATATGCAATGAACAATGACATAAGAAGAAGTAGGGACCATAACACCAAAATTATAAAAAGAAAAAAAGAAAAAAAAAATGGTGAGGAGCCAAAAGCAAAGGTTTTTTTTGACTTTGTATAATATTATAAAAGAAAATTGGAAATTATATTGGTTAGTTTTAATGGGTGTGTGAGTTTATGTCATGAGCATGCCCATGCCATCACTATCCAAATGAGCATTACCTTTTTATTTATTTATTTTATTTATTTATGGGTGTTTGTATTGTGTTGGCCTTTTAACATGGACCTCCCATGGGCAACCCCTTGACTTTTTATTTATTATTATTTTTGAATTGAATTGAAATGAAATGAAATGAAAGGGGCAATGAGAATCATGGCTTTTTGTGTTTGAAGAGTTCCATTTGAATTCTTTTCAGCACTTAAATTTTGAGGGGTCAGCTTGGCTTCTAAGTGTCAATGGTCTTGGCCACAAATTTGGGGTTGTTTGCTTTTTGTCACTCAATCCAAAAAAAAAAAAAAAAAAACCCTCAATAAAGTCTTTAAATACTTTTTTATTTGGTTTGAAAGTGATTGTTGCCAATGTAAACATAGTTTAATGGACATAAAATTTAAACTCTCAATTAAGAGATAACAAGTTTGGATCTCCACTTTATATGTTGTTGAAATAAAAAAAAAAAAAAAAAAAACCTTCATTTCAAAGTACTTTCAAACTTGACTGGCGAGATTGCTAGTTTTATCCATTTCACCTTTGTATTGTAAAAAAAAAAAAACTTAAAATATTTATGCGGTTTAACATAGAATCTATAAATTTGATATTTTTGTAATTTTTTAGTAAAACAAGTGAGGTCATAAGAATTTGAAACTCAAATCTCAAGGAAATCAGTATATTTAATTACCGATAAACTATGAACGCATCTCAATTTAGTTTTATATTGATTATTATAGAATATGAGCAATATAATAAGTCACAAGCATCCAATTATATTAAAACAAAATGTTTAAATCTATCTTGAAAAAGAGGAATATAAATCCCAAAAACTTTTAAACTAATTAATTTTCCATTGTCTCTCTCTTGTGGCTAACAGCTTAAATATGTCATATTATAACTTGTGCAAATAATTGTTTATAGTTATACCTACTTGTGCCTAAGATATATATATATAATATCTTACTTCTAAATTATTCTACTTGACATCTCATGTTGTTCTAAAAATATCTTTATTCTGTCTAACCTAAAAAGCTTACGTTCCAAATAACCAAATATATTGATTATAATTTATTTTTTTTATTACAAATTTAAAGATAATTAATCTTTCTAATTTATCACTTTACATCTTTTGTGCGTTAATATTATTTAAATACATCTTTTGGAATTTAATTATAATTTTCTCAAGATATGCATGATATTAAAAATATAACTAGGAAACATTACCTTTTTAGTCATGAATTTTGAAGAATAGGTATATTTGGTCCTTTAGTTTTCAAAATTTACCTTTTAAGTTATCAAATTTTCAAAAATAGGTATATTTGGTCTTTGAATTTTCAAAATGTAACTTGTTTGTTCTTGAATTTTAAGAAATGCACCACTTTAATTCTCAAATTTGTAAGAATAAGTTTTAAAGTTCCCTAAAAGAATTTATTATTATTATTTTTAAATAATTATATGACATTTTAAGTTAGAAAAATAATTTTAGAGAGAAGAGATTGTTTTCTAGAATTATTTTTTCTAATTTAGATATCATATAATTATTTAAAATAATAAAAAAAGTTACTTCAGAAACCTTTTAAACATATTGTGAAAAGCGCGTTGACTAAAAAAATTACATTTTAAAAATTTAGAGGATAAAAACTAAAAAGGTATATTTTACAAATTCATGGACGCGCACTTATCTTTAAAAAGTTGGGGACTAAAAATATATATTGTAAAAATTTAAAGACCAAACGCTCATATCCTTCCAAACTCAAGATTAAAAATGTAATTTTTTCATACAAACAAATAATAAGATATTTGATTGGTTAGCTAATATTAGGTGTCCATTATGCTAATTATGCTCTCCACTTTGATGTCATTATGATTTTTATTTTTATTTTTATTTTTATTTATTTATTTATTATTATTATTATTTTTTTAAAGAGAGAGAGAGGGGAGATTTGTTTTGATCATCTTTATAGTAACAAAATTAGCTTTGAAGCAAGAGAATAAGAAGGAAAGTGACTGTCCTATCTTTAAACTCAAAGGGGATTCCTTTATGCTAACAAAAAGAAAAAGTACTTGTGAATATATATATAATAAATTTTTATATAAAAATTTATAATATGGGTAAGTCATGAATCAATAATGATTGAAAAATAATATAAAGCAATCTTTGAAACCCTTCATTGGTGAATAATACAAGTCCACTTGGAATTCTCTTGGGTTTGGTATTGATTAATATATAGTTTTAAAAAGTTTCTTTTAATCTTTTGGCAAAAGTAAAAAAATGAAAAATAGATGCTTTTAATTTTTAAAGGGACTAAATCTATATATATATTGTAATGCAAGAATAGAATATGAAAACAATAAAGAGAGAAGGAGAAATGGTCCTTTATTTGAAGGTTCACAACACCAGCAAAGGAAAAATCTTGGCCAACTTTTAGCGTTTGATGAAACAAAAATGATAGAATGCACTAAATTTAGAGCATCGATCTTTAACACGAATTGTTCTCAATGTACGACTGTAATATAGTCTATGACAATATTACAAAAAATGACGATTTTGAACAATCATCATTATATAAGTTCGATGACTATGCAGAAAATTGACATCGTAAGTCCAAATTGCTACCGTGATAGTAGCCTTAAGTTTATAATGTTGATTATGGATTTTAAAAGTCTTTATGAGGATCATTAATGAGCTAGTATTGGTGTATCAAACTGTAATTCTTTATAAAAAGTTTGTGTTACCCTCTAAGTTTAGATTGCTTAACTATATATCCCTTCAAATAACTTTAGGTTAACATATTGTTTTGGTCCTGGTATTTTTTTTACCTATGTATATTTAATTTTTGTGCATTTTGGTTCTTGTACTTTTAGAAAATAATCATTTTGGTTCATTCATTTTTATTTTTAGCTCATTTTTTAGATCAAAAGTTTAGGATATATGATACTTGATTCACTAAGTTTCTTAAGATGAGTAAGCCATAAATTTGTATTTAAAAAAAAAAAAAAAACTCTTAATAAACTTCACCCAAAATTTATAAATTATTTTTAGACACATTGCCAATAAAAGAAATCATTATTAGGGGACACATTTTTTGGAATTTTAAAACTAATTTTTTTTTTTTTTACAAACAGATATTTTTTTCGTTTTTAACTATTTGAACCATCTTACCGTCAACGACTCAACTTAACTTCAGGATTATTGTTTAACTGTAAAACATTAATTTGATTATCAAAAAATTCATAAGATAGATATTTAATATTATGAAATTTGAAGGCGGATTAATTAAGATGAAATTTGAACTTACTCCAAAACTCTAAATCCTAAAACAATAAAAAATCAAATCAAATGAACAATTAATATAAAAAACCATCAAATTCCTTCTCATAACCATAAATCACTATCTCCAACCTTATCAAAATAGAACTATGCATCTCCATCTATATTAACTTTTTCATAGAAAACTATATATATCCATATATTTTCTTTTTGGGTAATGTGTTCATTGGATAGCAACCTATGAACAAAAATAACTACCTTATCTTTGATAATGTACTAAATACATATTCCTTTTCCTAAAGGGTAAAAGTTTCCATCTAGATAGATGTCACACATCAATATAATATAAACCATAAACCAAGCTTTTGGGGATATGAATTGGACTTTCTTTATATAAACAAAAAGTTTTAAAAAATATCATTTTGTTTTTTATACTTTGAATTTAGTCCTGTTTTATTTTTAAATATTTAAATCTAATCTTCGTACTTTTAATAAATTTGTAAATTAATCCCTACTATTAGTTTAAAGTTCAAATGTCTCCAATTTGTTTAAATCATAATAGTTATTAAATATAGTTTGTGTAGTTTTAATAAAATTTTAAATTAATTCATACTAAAGTTTAAGTTAAAATTTCTCAAATTTGGCTAAATCATAATAATTATACTAGGGTAAGAAAAGATACAAAGTAAACGACATATTTCCTAACTTCATATAATTTTTTCAGAAAAAGTTAAAAAATAAGTTATCAGGGATAAATTTTATATTTATTGAAAGTATATGGACTGAATTTAAATATTTAAAAATGAATGATTGAAATCGAATGAGATACAGTGATGATTCTAAACTAATTAAAATAATTTCGTTGTTTTTAAAATTGGTGCGGAACATATTTTTACCAAAAATGAATTAAATAGTTTATGAGAAAGAATTGCTTATTTATTAAATTGGAAAAAAAGGAAATAGAATAGAATATGATTCAAAAGGGATTAATTCGAAACCCCAAAAGATGGTTTGACACGTAATGTTGAATGGATAAAGTTATTCTTTTTTACCTCTTCGAATCATTGCATCGAAATTATTAGCAAATACTTCTTCGGGACCTTTTTGGAATTTTCTTTAATCTCTATATTTTGATTAATTTATATTTTAAACTTTAATTTTATTTATTAATTATACTTTAAATAAGGGGGAAAATTAATAGTGTTTAATACAAATATATCTCAACCGACATGAACTTGTACTATCGATCTCGAAATTTGAAGTTAGATTCTCTCATCTTAAAAATTGTCCAATGAAACTTTTGTGATCGAACAATTTTTTTTTTTTTTTAAAAAAATGTAAACTAACTCATAACACATGTATGCATGTGAAAATGTATAGTTTTATTTAAGTATATAGAAAAAAATAAAAAATGATATGTAATTAATGAAATAGTCAGCTTTTATATCGATGGATCTAAATAATTACATAGTTTGTAACTATTTGTAAATAAAGATAAAATAAGAATTTATAAAAAAAATTAAATGGCATGGACGTGATTTTCTGTTCAAACATATCTCCACTATTAGACCTTAATGTTTCATATCTATGGCCTAAATCACACTCACACAAGAAATGATATACCGCTACATCGTGTAACAACCTTTCGACTTGAATAGTTGTAATGAGGCAAAAAATGTGACTATTGATTCATACAAACCTCCACCTTTTGATCATAATGTTTCATATCTATGGTTAAGATTACACTCATACATGAAAGTTCTATCACTTCGTCATGTAACCACTTCAACACAAAATAGTTTTATCAAAGCAAATGACGTGATCTTGTGTTCAAACATATCTCCACCATTAAGTTGTGATGTTTCATATTTATGTCTAGATATCACACACCTATTCACAAAAGAATAAGACATTACTTCACTCACGTTTAATCAATTCCACCCAAATAATCTGTAAGAACATAATGGAGATGTAGAGATTTCATCCTCATAACCCCTTTTATATACTACACAGATCCATGAATTTCTTTTAGTGATGATATAGAGTATTTTTTATATAGATTCATACATTTTAATTCGTTTGCTTTCTTTAATACAACAAATGTGAAATATATAAATTTGAACTCTAGACTTCAAAAGGAGTATAAGATGAGAGAATCTTTACTTGTTTGATTTTATGGTTAGGTTTGATATTTTGTAATTAGGTGTATACATTTTTTTCTTTAATCTTTGTTTCATTAGTCAATTTTTAATCAATTAATTATTTTTTAAAATTAGTCTGAGATGTATTAATTTGACAATTTCTCTAACCTCATGGTTCAAAGATAAAATTGATTCACCAAAAAAAAAAAAAGAAAAAGTCTCCTTATCTTATTTACTCCTATTTTTGGGTCTTTATTTTGGAATTTCTTTATAAAAATTTGTGTTTGAAAATTGTTTTCCATGTGTATTTGATATATAATTGATATTAACATTGTTTCTCCAGCGAATATAATTCAATTGAATCATATATAATATGTGTTAGCAATTATGAGATTTGTAGTTCGTATCTCTTCAATTCTATTGTACTTAAAGAAATTCATATAACAATTATAAAACTTGTAAAAAAATTACTTTATAATTTTAATTTCACAGCATATTTAAAAAATTAGATTCGATTTAAGAAAACTAGATTAGATGTAAACACAAAACATATTTAAATAAATTAAAAAAAAAAAAGACTCCCAAAAGAAAAGACATTACATACAATCACAAAATAGTCTCATGTAATTCATGAATTAATTTTGCTGTGTATGATATTGCACTATGGCTATAAATTATTCATTGTTTGGTTTTCTTTTTCTTATGTTTTCTGTTTCTTTCTACTTTTTTCCATTATTTTGAGTATCACATGGTTCTGTTTTGAAGCCAAAATAATAATATTAGCAAGACTCTTTTTTTCTTATTTAAATTATATTCTAGTCTATGAAAACTTCACTTGGAAAAAATATTTTAATTGTTATTGTCCGTTTTTGTAAGGGTCATTGTAACAAATAGTAATTTTAGGGATAATAACCAAGTGTATAGTAACATTTTAAAAAAATTACAAATTTAGCAAAGTCTATCAGCGATAAAAGTCTATCGCTGATAAACTTTTATGGTCTATCAGTGATAGACTATATCGTTGGTGGTGGTCTATCTATCACAGATAGATTTTACTATATTTGTAATTTTTTTCAAAATATTGCTATATATGTCAATACTTTGCATTTGATTGCTATATTTAAAACTGTCTTTTTTTTTTTTTTTAATTATTATTATAAAAATAAATCTTTTCAAATGTGTTCAATAAAACTTATATATGGTATGAAATTGATATGATTTTAAAGAAAAACAACAACAGGGTTAAAACTTGGGTAGAATTTGTGAGTATTAGTAAAATTATTCGACAGTTATTTTGTGCATTAGTTAAAACAAAACTCGATATTATTTGATCCATTAATAAGTTCATGGAGATGTTGAGGTTAGTGGGTGAATTAGTGAAAATTGAATGGTCGGTAGAAATTGTAGTACTTATCTAAGTCCAAGGTCCAATTTGATGAAATGAAAAGTTTATGATAAAAGTTGGTGATACAATTTAACAAGTTTAGAGGTTAAAATTCAATTGTTTTCTCAATATACATAAATGTCAATATTTTATTTTATTCAACATTGCAACATTGAAAATCAAACCATCGATCATTAAATAGATAACACGTATTTTTTCCACTTAATTATACACATATTGATTATGAATTATTGATTTTGTTTTGGATAATTTTTTAAAATTCAACCATATACAATGTGGGAGATTCAACCTATTGTTTGTGTGTTTACTTGAAAAGAATATTATAATTGTACAAATTTTCTCCATTAATGGCCTTTATACATTTTCTTCTCAACCTTTTTTTTTTATTTTTTTATTTTTAATCTTTTTCTTATAAATTCTTCAACAAATATAAAATGAACGTTTCATAAACAAAACGAATATAAAATGAAATTGTAATTAAAAAAAAAAAAATTTAGAGTGGACTAGCATAATCTATATTAATTTTCTAGCTATTTAATTATTTTTTTTTCTCAAAACCTTTAAAATCTATAACACACACATACCTAAATATTGGAATGTGTCATTTCACTTTGATTTTTTTAGCTTTTTGTTGCTTTCTAGTTGTGAACTTCCTTCTCTTCCTTATTTATTGTATAGATACCTAATGTCACATTTCTTATCTACCTTTACTCATTACTTTCACTTTTGCATGAAACTTTATAGATTAATTTCTTTAAGATATATATTTATAAGAGAGTTCTACCACCAATTTGATAAAAGTACTAAAGATATGTTTGAATTATTTTTTACTTGAAAATTAATTTATAGATCAGAGAAAAAAAAATCAATATTTTAATCTTTCCATACATGCAATACTCTTAAAATTGGAATGATGAACAAATAAAAATACATTTTGAAACTTGTTAAAATTTAAATATAAATTGAAAATATTGGTTATGTTTTTATTAGTACATTTTATTTAAGTTAATTTGTAAAAGCTTTTGTCATCTTTAAAATTTTTATTGAAGATCATCAACAAAACTCTAAAACTACATTTGAATTTGAATCAAGACTTTCCACAAAATAATGAGGTGTGGTTGGGAGTTTAGAATATTGCACTCTCTATCCTTAACTTGACCTACATGATATTGCACTCTTCATTCTTTTTGTTACCATCTCATCTCATTATAATTAGAAAATTTCAATCCCATACTGAGTTTTTTTTTTTTTTTTTATTTTATTTCTTAAGTACAACAATAAGTTAGGTATGAAAATGTGACCCCCGTTGACCTCAAGAGAAAAAACAATACATGCCAATAACTAGTTTCATGCTCACTTTCAGTAGTCTCATATTGTTAAATCACCGATTTACCTAAAAAGCTAGAAATGTTACATTGCAAGTTTTTTCTGGACCATCTGTTTTAAGAACATATTAAATCATCGATTGACCCAAAAACTTAAACTGGTGGGTGAAAGTAAATTTAATATTATACCATTTAACACATATATAATCTTAATTATGCTCTATAAGATGTCAAACCTCTAGAAAAAATTTCATCACTATATGTACATGGTAAATAATGTTTTTTTGGGGGGTGAAATTATAATTAAAAACAATGTTATCTTTTTTCCCCTTGATTCATGAGGCAAGACTCATTTTAGACATGGGATGAACAAATCTCGTGATCAAGATTGGAACATCAACCATAAACTTCTTTTCTTTGTCATATATGGATCACAAGATCATAAATTATATCAACCATGAATTCTTTCCTTTTCTAGAAACAATGGTTCATCCACAAATTTAAGCATGGTTCAATTATATTTAAAATTTATTAAAAGTACGAAGACTAAAATTAAAATTGAACAGACTTCAAAGTATAAAGACCAAAACTATATTTTTTATTTATTTTTACTTCATTAGAAAAGATAATTAATAAACTTTTAATCGGAGAGAAATTTCTCCCCTTCCCCTCAATAATAGAAGCACTTTTTTTCTTAGATTAAAGTGTATGTTTGTGAGTGATTTTAGAATTGTTAAAATCACTTTGAAATACACTTTTAATCATTTAAAATTAATTTAATGTTTAATTTTCTCTTTTCAAATGTATTTTTCATACTAATAAAATTGATTTTGAATGATTAAATATATTTTTAGGTAATTTTGAAAATGAAAAAAAAAATGATTTTAACCATTTTAGAATTTGGACTTAATTAATAATTATTAAAAAGCCCTATGCACAAGAGATATCATTGAAACATATTTTAAAATAATTGAAAATTGATACACATATAGATTAGGGAGAAAATTGGTATTTTAACGCTTCAATGTTATGTAACACTTACAATAAAGTCTCTTTAACTTTTGAAACTATGAGAATTTAATGGCATATGTGAACTTTTTAAAGTTTTTTTGAGATATCAAATTGTAAACCCCTGGCTATGCTTTTATATATATATATATATATATATTTGTTTATTTTGCAAAAGTTTTGTGATTTTTGAATTTGTTTGGAAACTAACCAAACTCTAAAACTACATTTAAATTGAACCAAACTCTCCACAAAATAACAAGAGGTAGATTTTTCTCCATCAATGTGTGCATTCATCAAGGTTGATTGTGATCAAAGATTTTACATAGTTTAAAAACATGTTTCAAAGTAATTTTAAAATGGTAAAAATAATTTTAACAATTTCAAAATCATTTTCAAATATGACATATGATTTTAATTTAAAACGATTTTGTTGGCCTTCATCTTAATCGAGAGGAGGTAGGACACATCATCTTCAAAAAAAAAAAAAAAAAACTTCTTTAAAACGAACTTATCTCGTGATCGAGATGAGAAACGTCAACCATATATTTAATTTTCTTTGACAAAAAGCTTCATCTTTCTCACATTAGATCACAAGATGAGAAATATATACATGAATTCTTTCTTTACATATTTTTCTCTTCTTCTTGGTAAATGTCATTATTTTTTATTTAAGTTATAAGAGCTGAGGTCTATTTTGGCAATTCGTCCGAGATTGACTTAGATGAAATTGATGAATTAAGATATAGTCAAATGCTTAAAATATTCAACTTGTTAAGACATATATTTTCGAATAAGAAGTCAAAAATTCGAATTTATTGTATGAATTAGAAGAAAGAGGAGGCATCATATCCTAATAAAAAAGATGCGATGAGAAGTAATAATGCAACATTGGATGGGTTGTTAGAATTAAGAAAAAGGGAAAAGAAAACCTAAGATTGAGATTGGACCAACTATAATTAGTGGAGAAGACAACTTAATAAAATATTAATTTATAGGCAACTTTACATAAAACTTCATCATCAAAAAGTTATTAATAAACCTTTTAGCAAAAGGGATACTTTTCTCCTCTCTCTTCTATTTTAGACCAATAACAAAAACCTCCTAACTATAGCTTATTTATTTATTTTAAAGAGTAGTGTTAATTTCAAACAAAATAGGAAAAGTATTAATTCAACAAATGTCTTAAATCACTTTAACAATAAATATGTTTTTTTTTTGTGCTTTTATTTGTTACTAATATTTTAACATCTTATCATACTAGCACACAACTAATTATAGAGATTTTATAAGGCTAGATAAATATCAAAATTTAGACTTACGTAGGTGCCCAATTTTCAAAGATTGGCCTTCTAGGCTTAAATAATCAACCATCAAATTCAAAATTCCCTAGCTGACTAGGCTATTATATGTAAATTGTCCTGCCAAATTTAATGTCAAATGTGAATAAAAGAAACTTGGAACTTCAAAATATAATTTATTATTATTATTATTATTATTTTTTTATAAGTCTTTATGGTATAATGGATAGTGTTACTTTTATGTCCAACTATGAAAATCAATAGTAAAATATGTGGTTTGTTTGGAGCCAGTCTTTCAAAATTATTGAGCTAACTTGGGTAGCTACACAATTTATATGATTAGTTTAAATTTTTTGCTTGGAAAATAAAACAAGCTTTTTTGACGCAAAAATTAAGCAAGTTAATTAGTGATTGTCTGTGTTGTGAAAACAAGTAACTTTTACCTTTATAGATAAGTTCAATTGTCAATTTGACCGCCAACTTTTAATTTTATCAAATTGTACCTTTAACTTAAATTCGTGTGAAATTAAGGACAAATTCACTTTCATCACACTCAAACATTGAATTAAAATATTTGAAGAGAAATTTGTCATGTGACAAATTATATAAAATTGGACAATGTGATTAGATGCACAAAAATAGGTGCAACCCAAAATAGACTAAGTAGTTTCTTGAAAATTAATATCTTCTCTAGAAAATTAATTCAACAACCTATTAGGTTAGGATTATTGGAATTGAAAATTTTAAAAAAAAGAACCAAACTGACACCAATTAAATTAGAAGTATTTCTATGCTCATCAATGAAGAAATGAGAACTTTTTCAAAGCATTTAGTATTTCCATTAAATGCAAGGGAGCTCTATGATGACAATAGCGTCTGGCTTGCCTAAGAATTAGGAAAGGTTTCGAATTATATTATTTTGTCAAAATCGCTTTTATGTCTCCACCACTAATTATTTTTGCTTTATATTGTCAATATTTAATTTAATAGTTTCAAATGTGCCTTTTTATTCCACTCATTATATATTATAAATTTCAAATATTTGGCAAAATACCATACAACTGATGTATAATATATATATATATATATATATATATATATATATATATATATTAACGACTGAGATGTACTCAGAATCCTACTTATATTATACCTAAAAAATAAAAGTCCAAATATTTATTTAATTTACCATTTAGTCAAATTGTTAATTTTATCCAAATATATTTTTGGTTTTGGTTTCAACTTTTGTAAAAGTAACAATTTTAATTTCTAATATAATTTAGATAACATATTTTGAATTTTGTAACAATTTAGGCCATGAATTTTGATATATAATAGTTTAGTCAATTTATTTTAAAATTAGTAATAATCATTTTTTATTTAACTAAACAAAACAATAAATGCATATTTGTCAATCCATATTATCAATAATTTATGTGACACTCCTTGTCCAACATCAACTAATGCATTTCTAGTTCATAAAAGAATTCTAGATTAATTCAAACCGTAGTATTACTTTTCAAGGTCACATTAGTAATTAACAATTAATTCTATTAATATGCGGTTTGATTTATCAGAAAATGAAATAAAAAATTGATGACATCACACAATGTTGTCTGGCTGTCTTTAAATTTTAACCTAAAATCAATATTTTTCTTCTTATTAAATTTTATATATTTGTATATTAATTTTTTTATAAAAAAAATCAAAGTCAGAGACTCAGATTGTTGTTGATTTAGTTTGTATATATATATTTTTTAATTTAATTCACTTTAGTTTTTAATATCTTATTGGAGAATCAAACGACATGCCTCCCGTTTTTTAAGCAACAAAGTCCAATCAATAATTAAATAAATAAAAATTAAATATATAATATAATTTCTCAATTGTATATAATATTATTTTAAAAATCTCAGTTTTACGATCAACATTTATAAGAAAAATTATCTTAAATTATCTTAAATGACAAAACTGTCAAAAATATTTATCGCAATATAGTAAAATTTTGTTATATTTGTAAATATTCTTGTTATTTTTGTTATATTTAAAAAATGCCTCATTTTTAATTACATTCTTATTATTTAATAATATTTCATTAGCAGAAATTGTTAATGGCCTTTTAATTAAGTGCAATTTGAAAGAGTTAATATGCTAAATGTAAAACTGGAACTAAAATGATATTTCTCCTAATTAAAATTTTAAAATTATTCGAGGTTACTATTTAAACTTTTGAATATTTTGTTTTAAACCTTTCACATTTAACTAAAAGTTTACTCGCGTTGACAATTTTCTTTTTAATTATTTATATATATATTTTTTAGTAGAAACATGACATATATTTGATGAATAGATATGAGTGGAGTTATTTATTTTTTAAAAAAGAAAGAGTAAAATTTTGCATGGTAAATTGGGTTTTAAATAATATCTTAATTCAATTATATGTACATTTTGATTAGATACCACTGCGTAATAATAATTAATATTATTATTATTGTCTAAAATATTTAAGCAATAGAGAGTGATAATTTAAATAACCGTCATTCTATAATTCAACATATTTAAAAAGATAAGAACTCTCTAATTCATTTTAGTCCTTAAAATTAAAAATAAGTTATTTTGATCTTTAAAAAATTGAACATGTATTTTTAATTTTTCTAAAATTTAATGAAGTACCTAAAATTAGGAAAGAAAAACGAATTTCTCTTTAAGATTAAAACAACTATATTTTAAAAGTGTTGAGATGCTATTTTAACCTTTTGAAAGTTCAAATACAAAAATAAAATAGTAAGTTTCAAAATAGGATAGAACACCACTTTTTACACATTAGTGGAATCGACATGCTTAAAACTCTGATCCAAATAAACATTTATTTGGTACGTTCTAAAGAACAATAACTATCATTCTAACCATTTTCAAGAGATTCCATTCGCAAATAAATTTATAATGAGATGGAGTATTAAATCTCTGACCTTGAATTTGATAGTATACAAATTTTATATCAGTTGATCTATACTTATGTTAGTTTCTTGTTGTTAGATGGAGACATTAAACGTCTGACCTTAAATTCAGGGTAGCTGACTTGGCTTGAGACGACATAGCTTAAAGACAGCCAGCTAGCCGACTTAATAGTTCTTTGTGATTTTTATTTTTAAACTTTTCATTTTATTTACATTATTTTTATAATTCAAATTGAAATATTAAACACTCAATTATTAAGATAAAATATTATTTTCATTAAAAATATTTAAACTTAACATGCGTATTCATTCAATTATTTTATATATTTGAAAAATAAAATTTCAACGGCTAGTTTTTATTTTATTTATAATTGTAAGTATGACACATCGAGTGAAAAAAACCAGCCGTCATTGATTTTTTAAAAGAAATTATTTTCAACCGTCGTTAGTTATTGGCCTTTAAATATAATTTAAGTGGACTCCATTTTCTTTTAGTTTTATGCTTTTAATATTTAGGCTGATTTCACATACTCTCTTCTTTTATCTTTTTAAAGAAATATTTTAGTTTGAGCTAAATTTTGAAGTAATAAATATTTTTTTTGATTAAGTAGAATACAATTAAGCAATTTGGAAATGGTTTTGATTTTTTTTTAATTATTTTAATTAAGTAGAATACAAAAGGGTCTACTCAACTAGTATAAAACTTTTAGAAGACGGAAGTATTAGGAAAAAACCTTCCACTAGTACTAAGCAGAAAAATTTAAAAAAAAAAAATTAAAAAAAAACAATAAAACTAAAAACACGAGAATGAAAAACTCCAAATCGGAAAAAAACCCACAAACTAGAAAAAATCCATTATATAAAAAGTTATTAGAATCATATAAAAATTTATTTCTAACTTCATTTATAAGATCACACCCTCAAAGCATTATACCATTCACGCAACTCCATTATATATCACGCTTAAAGTACTTCAAATTGAAATGATTATAAACTAAATGCCTAGACTTCTTTTATAGTGCTTAGAATCCATCACTTTCTTAAACCTTTTAGATGTCCATGACTGCTATTCTAATATTTTACCAAAATTTAATAAGAAGTTCATTGTTCCGTAACTTTATTTTTCTCTTCTAAATGACTTAATTCCTCCTCAAAATTTCAACCAACTCAATATTCTTTCATGGGAACAAATCATCAAACCACATATAACATCTACTCATGAATAGTATGATTGTAAAATATTAAAACATGGAAAATTAAATTAAAATATTTGAACTACTATAGGAATTAAATTGAAAATATCTTTAAGTTATAAGAATAGCCCACAAACTTTTGTCTGTGTCTACCTGTTTAGTCTTTTAACTGTAACCAGTATCTTATAGGTTTCTAAACTTTCAGTTTTGTTCTAATAGATTTTCCAACTTTAAAAATTGTTAAATAGGTCTTTAAACTTTTAATTTTGTGATAGTAGGTCCCTAAAATTTTAATTTTCACTCACATTTACAAAAAGAAATCCATAGACATATATACAAGATAAAAAGTTGAAAGTTAGGATCCTATTAGACATTGAATTTAATTTTATTGATCAATCTTTTAAATTTTTGAACATGTGAGAGACTTAGGAGACACAAATTGAAAGCTTTAGGTCATCTTTGACATTTTTAGAATTTAAAGAATTTTTAAATACAAACATGGAAGTTTTTGGACTAAACTTGCAATTAAAAAAAAAAAAAAAAAAACTTCAATTATTATTTTGGTTCTTAAACTTTTACTGTTGTTCCATTTTAGTTTTAAACTTTCAAAATGTTTATTTTAGTCCTGTAACTTCTAACTTCGTTACATTTTGGTTCATAAACTTTTAAAATGCCTAACTTTAGTCTTTGGACCTTAAAAAAGCTAATTATTTTGGTCGTTATGATATTATTTTTTTCATCAAATATCTACTTGTCATATATTTTGTCTTTAACCTCTATGACTTTTAATACTCATACTCTAAACTACCATGCTCCTTGTGGAAGCTAGTCATTGGTCTGCCCTACCCCATGGTTCTTACCAGGTACATTCCAATGCGACAATCTTTAATGATGATTAGGTGGGGAATAGTGCCATTATTCGTGACTCATAAGGGAATGTTATGCTTGTCATGGAGAGATATTTTTCTATGATTGGGTCTGTTGAGCTTGAAATCATTGTCATGTTTGAATGTCTTTTCAGAGCTTTTGAAGACGGCATTTTCCCTCTTTAGGTTGAAATTGATTCACAAATCATTTGGAGTCTAGATTCGAGAATGAGATTCAGATGTTCGTTGATCCCATTCATGAGTTTTATCACTGTGGTTCTGTTAAGGGTTTCTTTTTGGTCAATCACAAGATTAACTCTGTCGCTCATGATCACTTAAATGTCCTTGAAGATTTGGTTTTTCCACTATTTGGCTTGAAGACCTTCCTCCTTAGGTAGTTTCTGTCTCTCCAGTTTGATTTGTTATGTCCTAAAGTCATTTTTTTTTTCCCTTTCTCTTGTTCTTTAAAAAAAGAAAACAAACAGAATAAAGGTATGGACCATTATAATTATTTTCATGAAGTTTGGGTACTAATTAGGACTAATTATAAAATTTAGTAAACAAAAACCAACGTTTAAAATCTTTAACAACTAAAATGAAACGAGCTTGAAATTCGACCAATCAAAATGAAATTTAAACTAAAATGTAAAATGATGTCAACAAAAAAAAAAATAAATAATATCGACGAAATTTAGTACCATAGCTTAAACCAATAGCATAGGGAGGGGCGATTTAATTGAATGAATGGTCCTTTTTCTCCCTGAAGTCACTATTTCACTAACCGAAGATGGCTCAGACACCGTTGACGGTGGGAAACCATCCTCTTGTATGGGCCCACACACATGTCATATTCTTAGTTATTCATTATCATTTTATTTGTTTGCTGTTTTTTTTCTCCAAAAAAAAAAAAAAAAGAATAAAAGCAATTTTTTTCCTTATCTCAGGGCTTTTATTTATGACGTCAGCATGATTCCATTGCTCTTGACCTGTCTTTTCACTATATTATTTGTTTTTAGGAAAAAGAAATTGTTTTGTTACCCAATTTTATATTGAGTTTGAATATTTTTCAAAACCATTCTTAATTCAATTAGTTAAAGGTACTCAAGTTTTAGTTGGAAAAGGCTCCAACTCAACCCAAAAAAATATAGTAGTAATACTACCTAGCTTTTTTTTTTTAAATAAAAAATAAAAACATCTAAAAAAAGTCTACTCAATTAATAGGTTAAACATGATTTTGGTTCAAGCATTTTCAAGTTACACCACATTTACCAATATGTAATAAAATTTAGTATAATTGGAATAGAATTTCATTGATGGATCAATCTTAATGGGTCTAATCGTAAATATGATTGATTGCTTTTTTATCACGCTTACTTATAATTATGAATCTGTCACGTTCATTGTTACCATTATCATTTAAGGTAAAACAGTCATGATAACGGTTAATGTAACAGTAAAGTTGACAATAAATGTGACATATTTATAATTTTCACGTGGTAATAGTAACAATAATGGTATTGCCACATAATTTTCAAGTGCAATTGGATTGATCATCCTTTGCTCGTACATTTTGCATTTTTTTTTATTATAGATTTGAACGTGGCCCTCATATGTCAGTACAAGTGCAAAATTCAGGTAAACAACATCAAATTTAATCAACTGGGCTTCTAATTTTAGTACATGAATATTGAATTTAGTCACCCAAAATTGATTTTTATCAAAATTGATTAAATAATAATAGCAATAATTTTTATGCATGAAAAATAATATGTTAATATTTTTTTTTCCAAAGTCTATAGTAACAATACTAATGAATAACAAAAATGTGTTATAATATAACTAAATTTAAATTTATTAAAAATATAAAAATGAAAACTGGATACTTAAAAAGTAAAACTAAAGTTGAATAACCTCCAAAGTAAGTACATAAATAAAATAACTAAAATAGTATTTTAATCTAATTTAAAATAGCAATTCAAACGAATTTGAACTCTAAAAAAAATTTATGGAGAGAAAAATGTTAAATTTTAACTAATCTTTACTATATATATTGAAATTTTAAGTGGGAAAAATTGGAAAATTTTAATTTAATATCTATTTTAGAAAAAAGTAAAATAAATAAAGAGGAATTCAGTGCGCCCATATGGCCAAAAGAATTTGTCTCTTTAATATGTATATATACTTGAGAAGATAGAAACAATGTTTTAAATGACAATATTGAAAATTTTATAAAAATTAAAATAATGAAAGAAGAAGACATAGATATAAATGCTATAAGAATAAAAAGAGCATATAGGAATATAACTTCTAAATATCTTGCCTTATTTTTCTATCATTAGTTGGGAAGATCTTTCCCTCAATAATTAAAGGAGGTGATATTCTACTTCTATAATTAGGACAAACAAGAGAGAAACACAATAAAAATTTTCTGATTTTCTTAATTATTTAATTCATCTTTTTATTTTTTCTTAAATAAAAAGAAATAACAACAACACTATATAATATATGTATAAATTTATTTTTCTAAAACATAAATATCAATATTTAAAGAGACAAAAAAAAAAATAACAACGGGTTTAATATAATCATAATCTTTAAGCCATCATGATCTAAACTCAACATTTAAGGCATTTCTATTTTTTCGAAGAGGTCATTAGACATTCAAGTCCTTCCCTCTTGCAAGCGATATAATATATTTTTTTATTTTTTATTTTTTATTCTTAAAGATTTGATTACTCTAAAATTGGATCACTTTTTGTTACAATTTAATTAGAAAAGTAATATATGTTATTGTAGGCTAAATTCATATGTTTATAAATAAAACTACAAGGAATAAAATAGAATAGGGGAAAGTATAATGTTTAAAGGTAGAAAATTAAAGTAGATGGTGTGAGACTAAGGCACATGCAATAGTTTTATAAACTTAAAATTGAAGTAAAAATTAAAAGAAGAAAGAGAAAAAAAAAATGGTAGTGATGATTTAGGGGGCTACTCCCAAATTATATTCCCTTTTAAAAAACAGTCTGTCATTCAATTTTATATATTTTTTGTTACAGTTTTTAATTCACTTTTAGTTCAATTCAAATATAAGTTTATTTTTAAAAAATTAATACATAAAACCTTTAAGTTTTATTTTAAAAAGTCTTTGATAAATATTTCGAATTTCATTAATTTGTTTATATACTTTTACAATGATTTATTAAAATTTTGTAATAAATATTACTTTATCTAAATATTATTTATATGAATGTTGCACAAGTTTAGTCTCTCGATTTTCAAATTAATGTCTACTGGATCGATGAACTTTCAAGTATTGATTAATTGTAATCTTAAGAATCGTTAGTTAAATTATATGTTGGCGAACTAATCAATAACAATCACTTAAAATTATATATATTCATTGTTCTACCCATAATATAATAACTAACTTAGGTAGTACTCTCGCTTCAAATAATAATAATAATAATAATAATAATAATAATAATAAACTTATATAATATGTGTTTAATCATTTAAGTTTGAATTCAATTTTTAATTGTCCCATGAGTTTAAAAATAGTTTTGGAATTAAGGGTCTTAATTAATGTTAATTATTAGTTGATATAATAGAAGAAGATGTTGGATCCTAAAATATGATCGAAATGTAGCCCTCCAAACTATATTATCTAGATTTTCCCTTGATTATATGATGATGTTTTCTAAGATCTAAGTAAAGAGTTTTAAAGTTTTAAAGATGATGGAAGAAAATGCTCAAGATATAGTTTGATTCTATAATTTTTTAGTAAAATAGATTCGGTGGAGAGACTTGAACTACAGACGTGCATGGTCACTAACACATGTTATATGTCAGTTGAGTTATGTTTGTTTTGGCTAATTCTATATCTAAGTATTAATTTATGAGTTTTTTGAAGTACAAATAAAAAAGACATAAAAAAACATCATATTAAGAGATAATTGTGTCCAAAGGTGGGTGTTTTTCAATCAAAATTTAGACAATTTAGAGGTTTTAGCATGATGAGCAACAAAACTTTGTTTTGCACGAAATAACATCTACATAATGTTGAATTTCGTTACAAAATTGATATTTTTTCATCAACAAACTCTAAAGAATAAATGAATTGATTCCCACCTAACAAATACGATCCAAGAGTATATTTTAAAGTTTGAAGTCAAACATATAGTTAATTAATATATATGTGTTTGTTTATTCATACCATAAATTTATTAATCTCTTTAGCTCATGTTTCAAGTTGCACAATAAACTATATAAATTTTGAGCTCTCAAATCAAACTTGAATTCTACGAACTCATTTCTTTAATTCTCCAATTTATAATTTTCTTTTGTACTTTTGATCTTTAAAAGTAAAATTTGAAAATAAAAAGTACATAATTATTGTTTAATTCGATTAAGTTAATTAAAGATCGACGCCATGTCACCATCGTTGACAATTTTCCTCATAAAAATCAAATCTTTATATATAATATAATATTATCTAGTATACAGAATTGCAATGTCTCTCCCCCTAAAAAGAGAAAAAGTGGGATCGAAAAAATAATAATAGTAAATAATATTAAATATGCAAAATTGTGATGAAAAATCATTTAGTCCCAAAAAACAACTTCAATTTTATATTATATATACACGTGTAATAAATGTAGGTACTATAGAAAACTTTAGTCTTAAAGAAAATTTGGTTGATTAGGACTATTTATATTAGTCTAAAGGTCAATTTTTTTTGTTTTTTTTACAATGTGGGATAGACAATCGAACCTCTAACCTTGAATCGATAGTATCAAATTTATATTGGTTGAATTATACTCTTTTAGCCATTAGTGAACCATCTTAGTTCATATTCGATATAGAATTTCACCGGTTAGATTACTTTCTTCATTAATGAGTTGTTTTTAAGTCTTGAATTTTTAGGCTAATGAGTCTATACATTTATCTTATATGTTACGAGTGATTTTGGACCGAAGAGTATAATCAACATAAAATAAGAATAGAAACAATAAAGTTGAGAAAATAGTGAGATTTATGCCAAAAATAGCACCCTGAGCCCAAAATGGTCCAAAGGAAGAGGGTTAGTTCAGGTCAAAGCCTAAGTTAGCATGCTTGGCGTCGGCCTCAACCAAGTTTAGGGTTGAGGCCGACCTTAGCAAAATAGCTAATGGGCATATCCTACATGTACCATAGCCCAAAGCATCATCCTAGGACCAAAATGAGCCTAAGGGGTGATGTTCGACCTTGGTTGAGGTTGACCCTAACCAAACACGAAATTGGGCACGCCCTTTGGCCTAGTGGGTTATCTAATTACCCTAGGATGACTCAAAAATCTTAGGTAACTACTTAAGTTAACTTTTCCTATAAATACACCATTATAACTCCCATATGAGATAACTTAAACTTCTGGTTTATTCTCTATTATATAGTTCTCCTACTAATTTTGGCGAAGGAGCCATTTTCAGTCATCCTTTTATCAAATTACAAATTTACAGTTGCTGTCAAGTGAATGTCAGATGCATTTTCCCCGATTCAAAATTTAGCATCAACACTATAAATTATTTTGTTTATAATCAATTAATTTAAGTTTAATATATAGCAGGAATTTCATTACTAAAACTTGTTGATTATTATATTTAAATTTTTAGGCGTTCAAACCTTATGCTTTTCATTAAACTTTGTATATATAAGCATTTAAGTTGATGTCAATATTTTTTTTGGTAAATTATTTAAAATAGAAGTCTATTATTGATACATTTTACGATAAAAATTTCAGTATTGTTGTGGAAAAAAAAAAAGTTTTCATAGCACCTATTTTTTCTTGACCTTATACCAATTTACTTGATAAGTTTGAGAAAAATGTAAATATTTAGGTGAAATTAGAAATGGTTAGTAAAAGAGGTAAAATTTTACATATTCCAACTATGTACATATAACTTTTTTAAAAAAATTTAAAGAGGCAAATCAAAGTGAGGGGGACTTCACCCTTGGAAGTGTCTCTTGATCTTCTATAATTGTTCAGAGAAATTTGTAGATAAAATTTCATTCATATCAATTACTATAAATATAAAATTCAGGTTAAAAGTATCTAATAATTAAGTTTATGGATAGTAAAATTTATCTAATAAATCTTGTAACCTTCAATAAGTAAAACCAGCATAGTTCAATTAGTGTATCGTAAATGTTAGCAATTAAGATGCCTATATTTCGAATCTTTTCACTTTTATTGTTTTAATAATAATAATAATAATAATAATAAATAAACCTTCAAGTCATGAAGTGTATAAGGTTTATCAAGTCAAGCCCGACCCCAACTCTCTAGTTAACTGCACACTAATTTTTTTGGTGTTACTTGGTTAAGGCAATATTTAGGGCGAGATAAATATGTATATTACGGTTCATAATAATATAATGCAATTAAAAAGGTAAAAACTAGGGTAATTGTTTTAACTAATAGAACTGCTAGAAATATTTTCAAATATAGCAAAATGTAATTGTCTATCAATGATAGACAGGAATAAAGATTGATAAACATCTATCACTATCTATCACTAGTAGGCAGTGATAAATGATTGTAGTATATCAGTGTCTATCACTAATAGACAATGACATTTGGCTATATTTATAAATATTTTGACTCATTTTGCTATATTTGAAAACAATTCTAAAAACTAAATAAAATATATGTATTAAAATTACGGTGTGAAATTACAAATTTTAACTCCTGCGCTTTGACAATTGTGTTGATTTATACCACATTTGTAATTTGAATTAAAATAAAAGATTAAGAACCGATAACTTGACACAACACAATACAATTAAGTAAGTTAAATAAAAAACTAATTAATAGTAAAAAAATATTTTAAATGGTATTATATACCCACTATTCTTTTGACTTTATGAATCACATGCATACTTTATTATTATTTAATTAAATTATTGTGTATTGTATTATGTTAGATCAAATCATCATAGTTTAACGGTGATCGGAGTGAAAAGTTCAAATACCCCAATTCCTAATTTTTGTAATTAAAAAAAAAAAAAAAACATGCCTTGCAATTAACATCATTCACTAAAATACATCTAAAGGGAAAAAGAAATTAAAGTTTAAAACAACAAAATTAGTGCTTTTAACCTAGAATAAAAAAGTAACTCCAAATGTGTGATTAAAAAGGCAAAAGAAACATAATTATATGATTAAAAATAAAAATGTGTGATTGTCTAAATAAGAAAAATCTAATTTTTGGGATTACTGAGATACATCACCATGATTGGAAATGGAACAGAATGATTAGACTTCCTTACATTTTCAGCAGCAGCACATATTAATTATAAAACCAAAAGTACAACATACAAAAATTAAATCACTTTATTTAATTTCTAGTTTATTCAAATTAAGTAACTTTATAACTATTTAATTTTTTTTTATTTTAAAAAGGACCTGCCACGTCACCATCCCATAAAATATGCCACGTCATAGAATTCCCATATATAAATACCCCTTCAACGCCTCTTCCCTCATTTCTCTGCCAATTACAAAGAAGAACCAAACGCGTTCTCCTTTTACACTTCGACATTTATATAAATTTTCATATATAATATATATACATTTCATTTGTGTATATATAATTGTGTTGATTTGAGGCTCTGTGGAATTAAGGAGTAATAACGATACGGTTCCGAAATTTGGGTGAATTTGGAATCAGGAAGCAGGGAAGGGGGATTTTTGGTTTTTGGTTTAGTATTGGTATTAGTGGATGCCGATGGCGGCGGGGGCGACTGATCGAGCTCGGCCGGTGGTGATGCCGGCGGCGGCGGCGATGACGGTGACGGACACAATAGCGAAGGACGCGGTGTTGGGATGGTTCAGAGGGGAGTTCGCGGCGGCGAACGCGATAATAGATGCGTTGTGTGGGCATCTGGCGCAGGTGAGTGAGAGTGGAGGATCGGAGTATGAAGCAGTGTTTGGAGCGATTCATAGACGGCGGTTGAATTGGATCCCGGTGCTGCAAATGCAGAAGTATCATCCGATCGCAGACGTAGCGGTGGAGCTTCGGAAAGTGACGGAGAAGAAGAAGAAGAAGAAGGATCAGGAGGAGGAGGAGGAGGAGGTGAAAGGAGGCGAGGTGGAGGCGGTGGCGGTGGCAGTGGCTGAGGGCGACGGTGATGTTGAAATGGAGGTGAAGAAGACGAGTGAAGAGGATGAGAAGGAATTTGTTGAAGAAGAAACAAATAATGGAAAATTGAAGATCGAGGAGATGTCGATTGAGATTAATGAAACTGATGGCGGAAGAAATGAGGTTTTGCCTCCCATTGAAGAAGAAGATTCCATTGGAAGCGAGATAACTGATTCAGGTAAGTATGTTTTTAGTTTCTTTCTCTTAATCAATCAACCAAAATCTGTAATTCATTTTTTCAATTCTGTCGCTTTCTGTTGATCTCGGAACTTGAACACTATCTCAACAGTTCACGATCCGAAAACTTTTGATCGATCCTCCGAAAATTTCTCAAAATTCCGTCTCTGTCTGTGCGTGATGAACAGTGAAATCATTCTGAATCGAGAAAAATTGTTAAAAGTGCATTTCTCAAATGTTGGAGAAATCAAGAACAAAAGCTAACAATTCTTTTCCACATTCAAAGGATTCAAGAGTCAGATCCGTGATTTTAGTCTTTACACAAACCCTGTTTCGTCAAATTTGATCAGCTACAGATTTGATTTCTTTCTCTTACAATTACCTCCCAATTCATCCAACAAAAAAAAAGTACTCAAAAATTCAAAATCATTACGTTTTTTTTATCCTATCGCTTCATCTTTACGCGAAAATTCTTTCCAAATGAAAATTTCTTAATTCCAATCGAAAATTGACTGCAAGTTGAATATCTTCCCGAGGTTTAAGTGGGGGTTTGAGAACTTCGAGGTGGGGGAAGAAAAAGTTAAGCTGTTACAAGATTCTACAGTTAGTTCCGGAATGACGAATACTGTCAGATACGCAATGCCTCGAGATGGAAACTTTGTTTAATCAAAATCAACACCCATCTTTCAATCTCAGCCCTCCATTCTACCCAAAACTAAAAAATACCCTTTTCCCCCAATATTATTATTATTTTCTTTGGGGGTAGGTTGAAGGGGCACTTTTTTGACAAATTTCATTTGTTTTTTTTTTCCTTAAAATTCCTTTGACGACAAATTTAATAATAATTTTATCACAGTGTGTGGCTCTTGCACGTACTCTTTTACCTCTATTCTGTTAATTTACATGTACTTTTTCTTATGAAGAACGGTAAATTATATATCTTTATTTCATATTTTTTCAAGAGATTCGAACTTTTGACACAATATCAATAATATAAATTTGTACAAATTTATGTTGATTGAGATATCTTATAGTGGTGGGTATGGCCTATGTCTATGACTATGTGATGACCGCTAGAGCATAAAAATTGTCACGGACAAGGAGTTGACTAGAAGAGGCGCATGAAAATTAAAAACACCATCTGGCTCCATTTCTGACCATTATTTTAAATTGCACAACTCATTAAATGCATTTGTTTAGTTAATTGTTAAGTAATTTATTGAGGCTGAGATGTAAATGTTTCTGTTTTCTTTTGGGAATTTACAAAAAAAATAAAATTGGGGCAGGATCTCAAGGAGGAGTGCAGGCCAATTATGCAGAAGTTGAGATATGCTCTAACCATGAAGAGTGTGAAGCACGTCCAGGGCAAATGAAGTTGACAAAAGGTTTTTCCGCCAAGGAGCCAGTAAAAGGCCACATGGCGAGTTCTTTCTTTTCCATTGAAATTTATTTAATGCTCCCCCTTGAAATTTATTTAATCCCCCCCCCCCCCCCCCCCCCCCCCCCCGAATTCAATTCCCTCTAAAAATTGGCAGATTTTTCTGTTGTCCTATAAACCTCTAAATAACGGTAATTTACATGCGTTTCTTCCTTTAGAATCTAAGTTTTCAAAATCTCCATACCTCACAAAACAGTATGGAGTCAATCAAATTGGTCTATATATATCATTTATAACAGAGGAATATATATATGTGTGTGTCTGGGGTAATGTAGTGTTTGAAATTTTCTCGAAGTTTGGTTTGGGACTGATTATTTCATTCGTCTGGTGACATTTGGTGGCAGGTGAATGTTGTGAAGGGATTGAAGTGTTATGAAGATATTTTCACCCAATCTGAATTGGCCAGGTTGAATGATTTTGTTGATGACCTTCGTTCTGCTGCAAATAATGGGGAACTCTCTGGTTAGTCTCTTTCATTTTATCATTATTTTGATTCTCTTTTTATTATTGATTTTTGGTCTTTTAACAGTTGTGTATGCCCTGTTTCTTAAAATATAAATTATGTGGAAACACGTTTTGTTTTAATTGCTATTTAAAGTGGTCCATTTTTTAATTTATTCTTTTAGAGGTGTGTACCTAATAACTTTATGATTTACCATTTCAATCACATTTGTTGAAAACTATTCTGATATGGACAATGCCCTTTCTGCAAATCTCTGTACCCATTTTGTCCTGCCATTTGTTTGTTTTTGCTCAAGGGTTTAAATGACCATGTGGGCACAAAAAAGGAAAAACCCCCCAGAAACTATTGGTGTCAACAAGATTTCATGAATTATCATAGGAATGAAGAAATTTATAAAAAAAAAAAAAGAATTATTTAAATTTACATATAAGTATTTTATTTTTCTTTAATAAGTTGTACGTCCTTTTCTAGTATGTATTATTATAAATATCAATTGGCCCTTATTATGAATGTCAAATCCTTTCATTTATCAAATTACTGGTAGAAATATTAATATTCACTGCTTCTATTACTATTACTATTAGAGGAGATGTATGAAATGATTAGTTTGAAGGCCTTTCTCCATAGGTTCTTCAACTTATTTTATCAATCAAACTACTATATTATTTTCTTATCCATGTGTGGTTTCTTGAAACAACGTGTTAATTTGTTAACAGGGCCAAAATTATAAGAAGTTCGTATTGGTTTTGAATTTGAATTGAATCTTGCAGGAGACACATTTGTTTTATTCAATAAGCAGGTGAAAGGCAACCGGCGAGAGATGATCCAGCTTGGTGTGCCCATTTTTGGACAGATAAGAGATGAATCAGCCAATAACAACCAAACATGTATGACATAGGCTACTTTCCTATCAAATGAACTAAACTATAATGTTACCATGAACATAATTCAATAAGTTAAAACATTATAATTCAATATTCTCCATGCTTACAGGCAACATAGAGCCAATTCCACCTCTTCTTATGACGGTCATAGATCATCTCATTCAGTGGCAACTGATTCCGGAGTACAAAAGACCAAATGGATGTCTTTTCAATTTCTTTGAAGAGGTATTCTATTTCTAAACAACGTTGATGTGGCTACAATGAGGCTTATGTTGTTCAACTTACCATTTTGGTTTGGAACCAAAAATTTGATTTCTTTGATGATGACTGAAAGTGGTAAGTAATTAAAATGTAGGGTGAGTACTCACAGCCATTCCAGAAACCTCCACACTTGGAACAACCTATCTCCACTCTCTTCCTTTCTGAATCAACTATGGCTTTTGGGCGTTCTATTGTCAGTGATAACGAAGGCAACTATAAAGGGCCACTCATGCTGTCCTTGAAGGAAGGGTATGCCCCTTTAAACTCTCTTATCTTTTTCTCAATTCATTAATGACCTTTTGTTATAGTTTCTCGTACTTGAATCACGACGGTTCAAAACTGATATACATGCATGTTTTCAGTGTTGTAGCCTTATTTGAGTTGTATTGATGATAATGACGAGCAATGTAATTTTTCAGGTCTCTTTTGGTCATGAGGGGCAACAGTGCAGATGTTGCACGCCATGTCATGTGTGCATCTCCTAACAAAAGGGTCACCATCACGTTCTTCCGAGTTCGGCTAGACTACGATCTATGCCAATCACCAACTCCTCAGATGTCGAATGCCATGACTCTATGGCAACCGGGAGTTGCAGGCGCATGCGCCTTGCCTAATGGAGCCACCTATGGCTATGAAGCAATGGAAGTAATGCCGAAATGGGGGATCCTTCGCGCACCGGTGGTCATGTTAGCTCCTGTTTGCCCTATGGTGATGAGCCCTGGAAGATCTCAACGTGATGGCACTGGAGTGTTCTTACCATGGGCTGTTAATACAAGAAAACCAGCAAAACATCTTCCTCCCCGTGCTCGAAAAGGACGGTTCCTTGCATTACCTTCTGCTGTTGAAACTCGTCTACCAGACTCATCTCACGAGCCAGGCATAAGTGTTTGAGTTTGAAATCAGATTGTGGCAGTTGAAATCAGATTGTGGCAGTTCTGAAGTCGAAGCAACAGGACTCAACTAAGAAGTGTTCTTATCCTTTTACTGATGATCTGAGTGAGTTTTTTTTTCCCCATTCCTCCCCTACCACCAACACCACAAAACCGCTTATTTATTTGGATGCCATGTTCTTAGGGTTTTTTTTTTTTTTTTACTTCTCTTTTAGATGAAGTTGAGGTTCAAGTTTGAAGAGTGAACTAGAGGATTTAGGTTCGAATTTTGTATTTACTAATTGTATTTAAATCTTTCCTTTTCCTTCTAGAGTTGAACCTGAACTATTTTCTGCCCGGGGTTCCATGGATTTTTTCTGCTTCCTGTTTTGCACTAAACAAAATAGTTTGGAGGAAGCAAAATTTGCATCAGTAAGAAACCAATTTCAAATCTAATTTGTATACCAACCAAAGCACAGAGGCAAACTTGCAACTTCCAAAATTCAAATTCAACCTTCTTTTGTTTCTTACAAGCTAACTATTATTGCTTTCATCCATCTTACACATCATTAGTTCTTGATGGGAGTGACTATATGAAGAACCTCAAACAAAGAGGTTTAAAGGAAAATATAGCACCCGAGAAACAATCTGAATTCCGAAAGGTTGGCTTCTCTTTTGAAGTGTTTGTCTCAAGGCCTAAATAAAGTAAGGTTGTGCATATTGAAGTGGAAAAACCCAAAATAAATACTATCATATATAATAAAAATCAATGTGGAGAAAGAGAACTCAAAAGTTGAAGGAAAGGAATTCACCTAATTTTATGATTGGGAAATCAAGTACAAATTTGAACATGATTCCTTCAATGACAGTTGAAGATATACAATCATGGAACATTGCATTTAACGGATAAGGAATAATAACACTTCGGAAAAAAAATGAAAGATAACATAGGAAATCAAATAATAACCTTCCATGAATTTTGATTTATCAAAGCTTTAGGAGTTTGTCATTCGGTATCCGTACCCCAGTCCAAATCTTCATCATCTTCAGCAGTACTCAATCGCTTTCGCATTTCCTCTCGATTTACTATCCCACCTTCAGTTACTACTACTTTCTTTTCGTCAATGATGCTCAGATCCTCAATCTCATCCCACCCAAGATCTTCGTCCTCAGGCATTGAAGGCTGTGTTGAAACAATCGAAACATCACTGTCTTTAGATGATTCACCATGATCAGACTTGGCCTCAGCCGCCACCGATTTCATTCCTTGATCTTTGTCGTTCATCCCAGAGCCACCTTCCAAATGGACTTTCTGATCAGACCCTTTGTTGTTTCCATCTAATTCCTCAACAGAAGAACTCTTCTCCCTCTTCTCATCATCACCAACAGAGCTTCCTCTATTCAATTCCTTGACAGGAGCAACCTCCTTCTTCACAACTTCAGCAGATTCTTTCCCACCCACTTCCTCTTTCGCCGGTAAATCATCCTTCAATGCTGCCTTGGCAGCATACTCCTCTTTCACCGACTCACCGACATTCACTTCCTCACTCTTCGTAGCCTTATCCTGAACTTCATCACTTGCATCACTCTTAACCGCATCCCCTTTCGACCCAACATTGATCTCATTGTATCTTTCTTCATCATCATTGTCATCATCATCATCAACATCCCAACTCAAATCCTCCTCTTCTTCTCTTGCAATAGCTCTCTTCACAAGATTTGCCCTCACATTTTCAGCTTGCTTAAGCTTATGAACTTTATAAAAATACCTAAACCAGAAAGTTTCATTATCAACAACATTAGGAACAACTTTTTTGTGTATATTATCTATTGCTCCATTTTCTTCAATCAAGTTTTCAATTTCTTCACTCTTATCATTCAGCACAAATTGTGATTTCCACTTCTCATAATCACCTAAATCTTCAGGTTCTTCACAGTAAGTGCCCGTATCGCCTTGAAGCGAACGAACCTGAGCATCAAACCTACTATAAGGCTTGGAATTCGAGCTTCTTTGATTACTCAAATTTTGATAACTACTACTATCAGAATCAGACTCCTGATCTATAGCAAGGATCGCATCCTTACCTTGCGCGATAATCTGAGCCGTACCTTTCAAAACGGAGCTACCGAATTCATCGAAAGCGTGCCCTACCGTCTCCAGCGATCCCTGAGCGACTTCAATTTCCTTCTTCAAACCCGAACCAAATTCCTGGAGATCGCGCCGGTAAGTCTCGATAACCGATTCCGATTTAGCGCTCAAGGTCTTGATCAGCCCACCGAAACTCCAAGCTCCGGCATCTAAGGAGGAATCGTCAACATGGCTTGGCTTCGGATCCGATGATTCTTCTCCTTCTTTCAACAAGGATTTTTCAGGCGATTGAGGTTCAGTTTCGGACGTCGTTGAAGGATCGGGATCGTCGGAAAACACCGATCTGAAGAAATTCATTTGACGGATTTGAAAACAACGACCAAATTAACAAAGGTGGATCAAATTAGAGAAATTGATTGCGATTATTGGAAGAAAGCAAAGATCGAGAGAAGAATAGGTGTAGTGAAATGAAGTTTGGAATAGAAGAGCAGTGTTCGTCTTCGTCAAGACGGTGGGAAGTCTCTATTAGAAAGAACGCAAGGCCACACCATAATCGATGAAGTTCGAAATCTCAATCCTATTTCGAAGTTCAGTTATTATTTCTTGCGAAAGTTTCCATTTTCTAGGGCTTATATATGTGTGTGGGGTTTGGTTTTTTCACTGTTAGGTCAAATTATACCCGATTAAATTATACGAAATATCCTAAATTTTAGGGTAAGTTTCAATTATACTTTTTAACCTTTTTAACTTTAATTTGATTTCTAAACTTTATTTTTTCTAGTTAATGATAACAAAAGAGAAGAGAAACCAAAATTAACAAACATGATCATCGGAGAGGGAGAAAAGGGAGTCACCCATGGTTGGAGTTCTTCTAACCAAATCGTCGAGAATTATAATCTAAGAGCATAAAAAGCCAACTCATGAGCAACTGAATACAATTGTGACGGACATAAAGAAATCTATGGATTGAACCACAATGACGCAGCTCACGAGGGGAGTCGATAAAAGGTTGAACCTCATTAGCATATTTTGCTTTTCATATCAAGAGATTTCAAACAATGATGGAATTAGTTTCTACCCATAGAGTAAAGATGCTTTCCTTAAGAGCTTAAAAGCACCTTAATGGAGAGTGATTACCTCGGCAAGTTAAACTAAACCAATCAATCTTCTGTAACTTTTAAAGCCAACATAGTATGACCATTAGAATCATGAACAACGACACCTAGATCGACCCACTTCACCATTAAGAAAAATTGCATTAGCACTCACCTTGAAGGAGCCAGGAGAAGGAGGGGACCCACCACAAAGAGGCTTGGGGATCTGATGATTACATATGTGCCAAATTGTTGAGGCGAAGACACTAATTTCCAACGAGTTTTAAGATATCACTCAGGCCCTAAAAAAAAGATGAGTGAAATCAAAATAACATATATTAGAGAGATGAAGAGTACTAAGGGGCCAAAGAGATCAAATTTGTTTACTTCTATTACATAACCACATAGTGTGAATATTAGGTTCTAGTTGTTGATGACATAACATATATTCTCTATTATCAACGATAGATTGTTCGACAAGGATGTGGCACATCAGAGAGTGTTAAGGTCCCACAAAAGTTTCCAACTTTCCCTCTCTTAAGTCGATGAGGCTAAAGCATCTTGAGTTGAGGCTAGAGCTAGCTTATACCAACTCTTTACATAATATATACCTTTTTTTTTATCATAGTGCCAATATATATATATATTGGATCGAGGGGGATGACAAAAAGGAAGACTGGTGATAATATCAACACTTCTTGACATAAAAATTCATGAATCAATGGCTGGTTCTAAGACCTGTCACTTAAAATACTATTTACCCTTGTATCAGTCAAAGATTGAGGAAGTGAGATAAGTTTGAAAGTTGCTTCTCTAGGGACCCACTGAACAAAGTAGATGTTAATAGACGACTATCACCAACCCTCTAACGACCTCCTTTAATTGCAAGCTCTGTCCCTAAAGGATACTATGCCACGTATATAATAGGCACCTATCCAAGCGCGTGCATAGAAAAGAAGAAGTGGTACATATAACAATGTTATAGTTTTGAACTTGTTTTAAAACTATTATTTTTGTTAATTTTTCTATCCAAACAATGAAGGCAATGTAATATAGTTATGACTTGCAAAATAGTGGTACATTTGACAAACGTGACATTTTTTTAACTATTTCTAAATTGTGTAGTATGTTTTAACTATGTTACTATCATTTGAATTATGCTTCTAAATTTGTAATTTCACCTATTTATATGATGCCATTTTTTAAGATTTTTCAATTTTTTTATTTCATTTTTTATTCATTTTATTATCTATCTTGTGAGCAACCAACCCTGACTTCCTTGCTTCTATTCTTTATGTTATACAGATTTGGTGAATATAACTATTATTCGAACACTAAGAAGAGTGATAGATTAACTATTATTATTCAAAAATAATTTTGAATTTTTAAACTACATAAAAAAGATATATATATATATATATATATATATATATATATATATATATATATATATATTTTGTAATATGTGCAAAAATGTATGAATAGGGTGATTTCTTTACTTTGAGATTTCATTAACTTAAACTTAACTCATTGTCATTTAAACTTTTTGGATAAAAAACTATTTAAAATATTTCTTGAAAGTGTTTTAGAAGCTATTTTGAGTGGTTGACAAAAACATTAATTTTTCTCAAATGACTTATTTTCAAAATGCAACACTTGAAAATTTAAATCTAACACACCAATTTTTTCTCAAATAACTAACTTTCAAAATTAAAGTTAGTGATGATTTAAAAGCATTTGCAAACACAAAATTAAAGTGTTTGCTTTCAAATTTCTTAAACCAACTAAATAAATATGAATCCTTAATCTTAGAACTAAAAGTGTATTTGGTCATAAAATCTTCAACAATACATGTTCATTCTTTTGTAATATGATAGGGTAGCTGTAAACTATATCATCTCATCTAAAATTTATTTTATAGAATTTCATGTAATTAATTATTTGTCCATCAGTATTAAAAATAAGCCCTAAAGACAAATGAAGTTTGAAATTAACAAAAAATAATTAAATTCAAGAACTAAATTAAGTAAATATTGCAGAACTCCATTTTTCCATTTATGATTTGTCATTCATAGAAGTTAATAATTTATTATTTATGAATTTTGTTAATTTATCATTTATGAACGTTGTTATTATGAATTTAACTATAGATTTATCTTTATTGCCTATATATTCCTTCTGACATATTAAGCATTATCCAATAATTAGTAGATAATAAATACTACCGTTAATTAAGTAACATTTTTAAAAGTATATTACTTTAATTATTACAAGATTATTACATTTATCAAGCGTAATATAAGGGATAGAAATAAGTTTTGTAGTTCTCTTTAAAAAAATAAAAAATAAAAGTTAAATATGATTTTTTCTTTTTCTTCTCTTGTGCTCGAATTCCAGGCATTTCTGGTTGAAGAATATGTATTAGCTCTTAATTAGTTGAGTTACACTCCAATAAAAATGAAAGAATTTTTTTCAAATATAACAAAAAGAACTAAAATATTTACAAATATAGCAAAATTTCACTATCTATTTGCAATAGACTGCGATAGATTGCGATTATAGACACATATAGTAGTCTATCACCATCTATCGAAGTCTATTGTAGATAAACGATATATTTTGTTATTAGTTGTAAATATTTTTAGTAGTTTTGTCATTTAAGATAATTTTCCTAAATCAAACTCATAATATTGTATCTTGGAATTATATCACTTTTTGTTTAGCTATATTTTGGAAAAATAACTATACATGCATTGAATATGCAACTTCATTAGATCCATCGCGGGTGAGCAAATATACTTGTAATGTTATTTTAATTTTAATTCTAAAATGTCAAGTAAGAATTAAAATAATAAAAGAAAATGGTAGTAAATGAGAAATATAAGATAAAACACCTTTTAAACTTATTTTTCAAAACTTAGGGGATTAAAATGACTAATTTAAAATCTTAGAGACCAATTGCACATATTCCTGAAAAATTCAAGGGTTAAAAAGGTACATTTTCTTGATTAATATAAGTATAGCAAAAGTAAGTTGACATGTATTTTTTTTTGAGGTCTAAGGTTCAAATCTTTATCCACATTGTTGTACTAAAAAAAAGTAGAAAATATCAATTTATAACCCTAAACTTTAAGAGTTGTATCAATTTAAACCATAAATAAAACTCCGAACGTTTGTAAGTGTATCGGTTTACTCTCTCCATTATATTCCTTCTGTTTGAGAAAAGCTCATATGGAACTTATAATCGTATCAATTTATAGGCTCTCAAACTTTCATACATGAATTCACAATAATAGAGGTCGAATGAAATCTGGAAAATACGATAAACTTACAAAAGTTCAAGATATAAATTGATACAATGACTACAAATCTTAATTAATATACAATCCTAAAGTTTAAGAGTACAAATAGATATTTAAAAAAAAATAAAAAAAGAAAAACTATACTTTGAGATCCCACTAAAAACAATCAACATTATCTAAAAAAAAACATATGAGTCAAACAATATATCCTCTCAAATCTCTTCTTGAATCATAGCCAAAAATTAGAAAGAAGGAAAAAAAAAAAGTAGAAAAAGATGGAGTGGTTGACTATTTTGACAAAACAAAAAAATCTAAAAATTGCCTAGATACCCTCCATTGAAAATTATATCCTCAAACTCCAAGAAAGGTGGAAAAGAAAGTGTTTTTTTTTTTTTTTTTTTTAAATAATAATAATAATAATAATAAAAGAAATAAATAAATATATTCAAAAATAGGTAATAATTAGTTTCTCCTAAGAATTTTCCCTTCCTCAAAGTCCCACCAACCCTTCTTCTCCCCATTCTTAATCCCTTCTCATCATTCATTCCTAACTTCTTCCTTACCCTTCTCCAAACCAGCCTAACAATGGCTGCCTTCACTCTCTCTCTCTCTCTCCTTTGATCAATTTCCCCCTTTTTTTCTTTCTTTCTTTCTTTCTTTCTTTCTTTCTTTCCCCTGTTTAATTAATTCAATTTCCCTAACTACAAGACAGGAATGGCCACTTTCTTCATCAACAACAACAACAACAACAACAACAACAATCTCCATTTCTCCATCTCTCTCCTTGGCCCCCTCCTGTCTCTGCTCCTCCTCTCCGCCACCGCTACTTCCGCCGGAATCCGCTTAGGGATTATCCGAAAACCTACCTCCGATGTACCTATTTTCCGCGAAGCTCCAGCGTTTCGCAATGGCGATTCGTGTAATAAAGATGAAAAAATTCATGTAGCTATGACATTGGATTCGAATTACCTTAGAGGAACAATGGCGGCGGTTTTGTCCATTCTTCAGCATTCGACTTGCCCGGAGAATGTTGAATTTCATTTCTTGTGGGCGAGATTTGAATCGGATGTGTTCTCGTGTATTAAATCCACGTTTCCTTACTTGAAATTTAAGGTTTATCGATTCGACGCCGGTAGGGTTCGGGGGAAAATATCGAAATCGATTCGTCAAGCTTTGGATCAGCCGTTGAATTATGCAAGGATTTATTTGGCGGAGATTCTGCCGGCGGAGGTTAAGAGAGTTATTTATTTGGATTCCGATTTGGTTGTTGTTGATGACGTTGCAGAGCTTTGGGGAGTGAATTTGGGGGACAAGGTATATATATATATATTTTTTGAGAATCACCTTCAGCACTAAATTCCAAATTTATACTTTTCTATCCAAATATATATGTATTTGGCAAATTACACAATTCACCCTCAACTACGGTGAATGTTGCAATTACAATCTTAAACTTTTAATTTTAAAACTATATAACTGTTAAAATTTGGTCAAATTTAAACTTCAAACTTATATAAATTGTAACATTTGTATAAGTTTGAGCATTCGATTTTCATCATTTGTTGGTCCAATTTATACAATTATTATAAGCTTGAGAGTCTAATTTCAATACTTATAGAAGTTTGTAGGCTCAGTTTTGACAATTGAAAGTTTGAAAATATAATTGCAACTATCATCATACTTTATGGGTGTTTTTTGCAATTTGTCCTTTTTTTTTTCAATTTTCACTCTCTCTCATCTAATTTCCACTTTTTTTATCTGTATTCTTTTGACTATCATTTGCTTATATCAATCTGGGCTTTAAACTTTCAATTTCATCAGTTTTGACCTCGACATGACATCAAAAATTGATGTGAAATTTAAAGTTTAAGGTCCAAATTGATAATACAACATGATCAGGGTTAGAAGAATACAGACAATGACTTTAAAGTGAAAATTAAGTGTCAAAATTGATGAAATTGAAAGTTTAAGGACTAAATTGATACAACCTAACAAATTTAGTGTCAAAATTGATGGAATTAGAAGTTTATGATCCAAATTGAAACCTAACAACAAGTTTAGAGTCAAAATGGATAAAATTGAAAGTTTTGGGTCCAAATTGATATTGTTCAAGTGTATGATTAAAATTGATATTTATGTATTTGTTTTTTTCTTTTGGTTCAATTGTAAATTTGGTTTTTATATGGTTCGGAAAAAATTGGAATTTAATTCCTATATTTTTATAATTAGAATTTAATTGTCATGGTTTTATAAATTCCTTAAGATTAATTGTGAAAATTTTATCAAATCATAAAACTTATTTATGAGATTTGTCAAATTATAAAAATAAAAATAAAAATTCGATTTTTCTTTCAACCGAAATGATCCAATTTTTAATTTAACCTTTTTTTATTAAACAAACTCATTATTACATTTCTAGGTTTTTTTCCTTTCTTTTTGAACGTTGTAAAAACCTTTGTTTTTTGGGCTAGGATATCTTAATCCACGTTTATTCTATTTATTCTTTTTTCAAATTGGAGTTGGAAATTAATTTGGAGAAAAGTGAGATAAAAATTAAAAAAAATAAAAAATAAAAAATAAAAAATAAAAAGAACGAATTTGTTTTCAAATATCTAATTGCGTTGGTCCAAAGTATCCTTAAGGAACTTCTTGGAGATGATTTCACTTTTCAGATTGTGAAAACAATAAAAGGAATTTGGCCTTTTTTGTTACAAAATTATTATTACTATTATTAAAAAAAAATCATTTTTTTTTTCTTATAATGTTAGAGTAAAGTTTTATTTTATAATATTCAGATTAACTTTAAAGTTGATAATACAAATATTATGTTAGTTGAACATATTTTAATAAGACTCTTTCAAACTTGTTGCAAGATTAAAATGGGTTTAAAGACATTGGTAATTTTATTTAGAAGAGTTATGGGTGTTTTAATCATTGATTGATAATATGTATTATTATTATTATATATCACATACATAGGTATTAGCAGCACCGGAGTATTGTCATGCAAACTTCACAAAGTACTTTACAGACCAATTTTGGTCGGATTTGGAGCTAGCAAAGACGTTCGACGGGCGACAACCGTGCTACTTCAACACAGGTGTAATGGTTGTGGACGTCGAGAAATGGCGGAGCGGTGAGTACACGCAAAAGATGGAGGAGTGGATGGCAGTGCAAAAGCAACGACGAATATACCACCTTGGCTCTCTACCGCCGTTCCTCCTCGTCCTCGCCGGTCACATACGAGCCGTCGATCACCGCTGGAACCAGCACGGTCTCGGCGGCGACAACCTTGAAGGCAAATGTAGGAGCCTCCACCCTGGTCCCATCAGCCTCCTGCATTGGAGTGGCAAAGGGAAGCCTTGGCTAAGACTAGATTCTAGGAAGCCCTGCACCGTCGATC
The DNA here is from genome assembly GCA_030954485.1 of Citrullus mucosospermus. NCBI lineage: Eukaryota > Viridiplantae > Streptophyta > Magnoliopsida > Cucurbitales > Cucurbitaceae > Citrullus > Citrullus mucosospermus. The sequence continues at coordinate 5,563,937 of CM062063.1, read as the reverse complement.
ATCTTTGGGCCCCCTATGATCTCTACCGTCCATCCACTCATTCATTGGAAGAGTAAAGAGAGAGAGAGAGAGAGAGAGAGAGAGAGAGAGAGAGAGAGAAGAGGGAGAAAAAAGGGTTTTTTTTTTCTTAAATGAGTTTTTTGCTACAAATTTGGGTCAACCTCAACTAGAAGGAGCAAAGAACATGTATTGATTTAATGATCAAAGTCAGATTTGGGGGAAAAGTTTGCAAAGTGGGTTAATTCTTTTATCTTATTTTTAATTTTTTGATTTTTTTTTTTTTTTTTTTTTTTGGTTTGGTATTCTGAAAATCTTTTTTGAACAACCAAAAGGTTTTCCTCAAAGGGAATGAAAAAAAAAAAAAAAAAAGGAAGAGAAAAAGAAAAAAGAGAGAGAGAAGGAAAAGAAGGAAGAAGGAAGATGTGAAAGTGAAAGATTTGCATAGTGATGTAATTTGTTGTTGTTATTGTCAATCTGTGAATAGAGAGAGTGATATGACAATTGAAATTCTCTCCTTTTCTATGATTGTTGTTTGAGGGTCACTTTTTAGCTAACTTTTCCCATTATTTTCATTTATTCACAACTTTTCTCTTTTCAATTATATATAAATATCACTTCAAAGTTTATATTATGTTAAAACCCCATTTGTTGTGTGTGTGTGTGTATATATATATTTAGTTGCATATAATTTATTTTCACTTCAGCTTTTGGCATTGTCGTCATACGCGATCATCCTTAAAAAAATGGCATAGATAAAGTATACGTAATGCAAGAATGACAGCAAAACATTTATGAAGAATTTTAATTGTTCTCTCATGAACTTAACAAAGAAAATCATGCTAGAATTTAACTACATATACACAATTTAGAAATAAAAATTTTTATAGGCTAAAATCCATATAGTTGTCTCATAAGATTAGTTGAGATATGCAGCTCTGACACTTATGGATATAAAAAAAAATGTTGTAGAATTAAGGCACACATGAGACTTGAAATTAATGACAATAAAGATTTCATTTCAGTTATCATCTCTATGATTGTGATAATGCTTCAAGAGTTCTATTGGCATGTTGATGATGATATGAATAAACTTATACTCTATGTGTAAAGAGGATGAAATTGTGTCCAAGCATTAAACACATATATATATATATATAAAAGTTGAATAAAGTTTAAACTTTTTAGCTAAATTATATATATATAATCTAATAAAACATGCTAAAAATATACTACAAAATAAAAATATTCAGCAATATAAGATATGACACTGAAAATTTGTATATTGTTTGAACATTTATTTCACTCCACAAGACTTTTTCTTAAATATTTTACGGTAACAAACTCTCTTATAGGTGAGAACCAATTGGTCCATCATCTTTGTTTTTTAGTTCAAAGTAAATCCTTACAAATCTTAAAATAGGTTCCGGATCCAACCTATATTGACCTTTTTAGGGGTTAAAGGTCTCAAACCATTACAAACCTTTCAAATGGATTTTATTAGAAACAACTCCTCCAAGTTCTTTTACAAGGTCAAGATTAAATTACTCACTCAAATCTCAAAGTGTACCTGCATCTTATTTTCGAATTCAGATGAAAGATAAAACAAAGTCTCTAAAAAAAATACAAGTTATCAAAAAGAACAAATAACGAAAGTTTTGAGTTCAATTATATTTCAATCAAAGGTTTCAAAATGTTGCAATTTTACCAATTTAAATTTTGTTTCAATTTGATCCCAAGATTTCAAGGTTTATACTACGTTAATATATACTAGTTAAAGTTTATACTTTAACTTCAATTCCCGTCATTTACATTAATGTTTATTAATTAATTAAAAAAAATTATGAAAATTTTGTTTTACTTATAATATTGATGTGAAATAGTAAATTTGAATTAATTATAATTCTTATAATGTCGTTAATTCGATCTCTCAGGTCACTCATAGTAAATTTTGATTAATTATATACATCCATTTTATTTCTTGGGACATTTTTTTTGTGGGGGCAAAATTTCTCTGTTGGTTTCTTAGTGAAGGAAATTTCGAACACTTCCACCCGAATAAAACTTGATCGTTTGATCCTTTAGCTTTTCAAAGGATACAAACATATCTAAGTAAGTCATTCTATAAGACCATAATGAAAGAACGATTTTCCTTTTTCTTTCAAATAAATATGATATCGATAAAAAAAAAAAAATTATCAAAATTCTTTCACAATAAAAGTGTTAGGTGGAACTAACATTAAACGATTTATTAGTAGATTAATAGATCACTTCGAAATGCCTTATACATCACACATTCGGGAGCAAAGAGAACCTTACTAGATCTGAAGGAAGATCTTTCATCCACAACCAAATGTCTCAAATGTTCTTCTGTGAGATCTTTCACTGCCTTTTGTCTGCCCATTGGGAAGTCTTGTGGAGAAAATGACTATCACTCCACTTTTCCAGTCATTGCTATGGTATGAGCAAGGATTGGGGAATATGATACTTTATTAACAAAACCAGAAATTTGAAGTAGAACAATGAAGATTTGAATCTTCACACTATAGTTCCACATTCCACTGTTTTCTTGAGAGTTCGACTTTACACTTTATGTCTAAGGACAAAACTTGATTAACATTGAAGGGTTCAAAGTTCATCCTTTACTGGCGCTTCGAAACACTGTTCATCCCAATAGTAAGGGAACTTCAATCTTGCAGCAGTGTGGGGCATGAACCAGTCATCATAAATAAACCTGAAAGCAAAAACCAGAAAAGTAAACTTTGACTGAATAATTAGAAGACTAATTTATTTGGCATTTTGTAGTCTTTATTCCTCGGTCTAAACCAATCGTATCTTAGTTGTTCAAGAGTCTAAAGCCCCCAGAAGACGCTTGAAATTGCTGCCTCAAAAGATTGATGTACTATAGCATATTTGTAAGTGGGTGCATACGTGTGTGCGCATGTGACAGCAAGTTTATAATCCATTTAGACCCATCTTTGATCAATTAGAAACAAATACAGATGAAATGCAGAATGTAAAATGGAAGAAAAATACGCACACTTTGGCTGGTGGCCTAGAAATGATGACGAGCATCTGTAGATCCTCATGTTCATTCGTATTCCCAACCTGTGTTAATGGTTGAACATTCAAGGGATATCAGAGGCTTGGTTCGAGTTCAAAATTGTACAAGCACTATGCTCTATTTGCTAAACTAAAAATATATTTTGAAAAAAAAAAATCCAAATAAGGTCTAAACGGGCAACTTAGTAAAACCAAGTAATGCTAGCATGATCAGTGGTTTAAACCGATGATACCATGCACATTGGTCCACAGTTCATAGATCAGTGGAGAAAGTCACTGGAGAAAGGTTCCATCTGAGAGCCAGATTTCATAATTCTTTGTTCCGCTAAAAGAACTGGAGAAAGGTTCCATCTGAGAGCCAGATTTCATAATTCTTTGTTCCACTAAAAGAAAAGGAACGTATAACCATAATCCCATTCCTTTTGGTACCTTTTTTATATATATAGGAAACAGGAAACTTCGTTTTCCCATAAAGAAAAGCATACAAAGGGAAGGGGAGGTAAGCCATTGTTAGATGACATAATATTACATTTGCCTTAACCCATCAGTTTAAATTTTTTGGTCAATTTGTGATTTAAGTTGGTATCAGGTCCAGAAGGTCCTGTGTTCAAACCCCTACAATGTTATTTTCTCCCCAATTAATATTGATATCCACTTGTTGGGTTTTCTACATATTTCAAGCCCACGATTGAGGGAGAGTGGTATATGATATAAGATTAAATTTGCCTTTACCCATCAACTTAGGCTTTTGGGTCAATCAGTAAATTAAGAGCTATTAACTCCTAAAGACAAAGTAAGAGGGAGTAATGCGTATGTATATACATTGGATCAATGTTATCTCTAGTTTTGTTTTGCTGTATTTTCTAGTTTTTGCCCTCACCCTCACCTTGCTGCATCTTCTCTAAATTTTTCTTAAGAATGCTAAAGCAAAGTCGTAGCAATGTGAATTGAAAAATGAAAAAAACAAGCTATCTTTTAAAAGAGGAAAAGATATCACGTGACTAGCTAATAGTTCAATTATAATATTTAGTTCATATTACTGCCTCTGCTAATTTTAAACAGTCATCTCATTATTTGCTTTCTCAACCATTGTGATCCCACACTTCTTTGGCATGCACTGCACTCATATGACATACAATACCTTTCTTTTCTTGTTTAATGCTACAAGGAAAAGCACTAAAGGCCTTTTTGCTGTCTTACAACTACTGAAGTAAATGCTAAACCCACATATAACATTCTTAAGCCTTAAAGAAGAAATTTCTCAAGGAAACCTCCAAAAACCACATATCCAGAAGAATGAGATTTTTACAATGTCTCGTTTTTCTGGATAGCTAGCCCAACCCAACCCTAAACAATGGATATTACACCTTACTTCACCTAACAAAGTAAGTACCCCCTCACTTCACCAACTTTCAAAAAGAAGGCTCCCATAAGCTTTCCAATACTCTTTGCATGGCAACAAAAATTCTAAAGGTAGCAAGACTGATCATTCATGAGTCTGGCTTATACTTGGGTTATTTTCCTACTTCACCTTATAAGAAATTATTGGGTTTACTGCCCTAAAATTTGTAAGCAAGCAGAAATGATGTAGATCAACTAAGCCACAGTATTTATGAATAGTTCGGAAGCATGGAAGAGATTTAAGTAGACCAACATACCTGGTGAGCATCATTAACAGGTATGAGAAATGTACTGTTTGAATAGATAGGAAATTCTTTTGGTGTTCCAGGGAACTTTTCATGAGAACTAGAAGCGAGATAGAGAGTGCCAGTCCCCTTCAGAACCACAAAAACTTCTTCACAGGAGTGCCTGTGAATAGGTGTGCGTGATCCAGGAGAAAATGTTTGGAGCCACACCTCCACCTGCAAAAGCCAGTAGAGCGGTAATGGCTAGTGCAAGCAGATAAAAAAATATCTTCTGCTTCATTTCAAAGCTTGATTAGGTTCTAGGACCTTGCAAGATGAACACACCGTACCTCCTTCATCCCATGCAATAATGAACCTGCAACAGTAATGTGAGACAAGCCTCCCCTTCCATAGTTATCTTGTGGAAGCTCACTGATATTTCTTACTACGGGCAACCCTGTGAATCAAGGAAAAAATTTACATCCATTTAAAAAGAACAAAAAATGTTCACTACCATACAGAAGTCAGTCAGGTACATAAAGTTCAACTTTCAGGCCACTCCGTCACGTTTCTTACTTTACAAGTACACATCAAAACACTACTGACCGAATCCAAATGCTTAAAGGCATAGATAAGCTTATCTACAACAATTTGGAGATTCAAAACAAAGCATAACATCCATTAGTTTGGTACTAAACTTGTAGCTCTTTGTCTTGAATGCTATCACAACATAACATGTGCAATACTGAAATACCCTGAAACCAAAACCACCATTTCTCTAGTCTTAAAGCACAAGCATAAAGGATCATTAACCCAATGAAGGTATCACGAAAAATATGAAGCCCAATTTTATGTATATCATTATTCGAGACAATATCTTCAGTTTTTTTGTTTATTTGTTTGTTTGATGGTTCTTATCATTAAAAAACAAACAAACAAACAATCAATTTTGATTGTGCTCGTAATGATGCCTCTTGGTGCTAAGGTAAGGGTAACCTTTCTTAAAACTGATTTTGGAAAATTTTGGATGAGTATAAACATGAAACCTTCTTTAAATGACGACATTTCCACTTATTCAGTCTTCCTCTTCAAAATGTCTGTCAAAGTTATCAAAATCCTCGAAAAATTCTATGAGAAACTTGAAGGAAGATATTGACCTGGTTGCTTGCCGCTTAGTTAATTCGAGAAAAGTCTCTAAAGGTCAAAAGGGTTTCAAAAGCTACGCAAATGAAAACCAAAGGATTCAAATAGAAAACATGTAATGTCAAGAGCATTGCATATGACAGAACTCAACTTCTTCAATACACAGTCAAGACTGAAGGTGGAAGAAGAAGGGTTCTTACCGACGATCGAGCAACGGGATGCTTCAGAGATTGTAAAGAGGAAAATCAAGCAGAAAGATAAAGCTAAGGAAATTCCCGACATTGATGTCTAGTCGCTTATGCAATTTCACCATTTTTGGTGTTTCATCTCTTGCTCACTCTATATACCCTTATCGAGAATTCCAGAATTTGTATATAAGCATTTTTAACACAAATTTTATTTATCTTTTAATAATAAATTACATATATTTAAAGTTTTAAGGAAAATATCAATTTCCACTATTAAATTAAATTTTACAACTTGTATCAATCAAAATTCAAGTAAATGCATGAAATCTTTTCACGTTGGAAATTATAGATTTAAAAATATTTTAGTAGATATTTTAGAATATTTGAATGGTTGTATTTGTTTGGTAGTTTCGACTTGAAAATATTTTAAATTTCAAAAATGTCACTATGACGGTTCATTATCTTAGAAATAATTTAATACAATTTAAATTTATATAACATATTTAGCTTTATTAACTTGAATATCTTTTTAAGTTAATATAGTTTATATTATTTTTATATGTTATTTTTTTTCCTACAAAATACTATACGTTAATTTAAGGTTTTTTATAAAATAAATATTAATTTAAATTTAAACTTGAATTTGAATATATTTATAGACAAATAAAAACAGCAACAATAAAATCAAAAAAGAGTGATTGATAGTTAACAATATTTATTTTAATTATAAAACGCAAACAAAGTATAGTGAAATACATAAAAGAAAAAAAAAAGAATGGTAAAAAAAGTAAAAAAGATAACTATGGTAATTCAAATGTTTAGTTGACGGGACTATTGGAATTCTCACAAAAACAAACTCCTAATTGTATCTATTTAAATATTAGACTTGTGTGAGTATATTAATTTATACTTTGAATTTTGTTTAACAAATTGTATGTGAAGTTTATAATTTGTAGCGATTAAACTATTCAATTTTTATTGGCAAATTAATTTAAATCTTTCATTACAATTGCGTCAAAAATCGTTTTTGTATCAATTCTCACATGTACATATATTTCTTGAAATGATAGTTCTAGAATATGGACCTATTTAAATTTATGCATAGACAATTTCCAACTAAAATTATAAGTTATGTTTTTTTAAATAAAAAATAATGGATGATGTAAATTAATACACTTAGAAAAATCCAAAGTTTAACTAAATACAATTTTCGATTTAGGGTTTTAGTTGATACAACTCCAAAATTTAAGAGCATCAACATGAATGACTCGGTTCTTTTGTTTTTTTTAAAAAAAAACCTAAAGAAGTAAAAATATGCTAAAAACCATTCAACTCAAGAAACCCAACTCAACTTATATGATTGGAGTTTAATTTAAAATTTTTTTTTTTTTTTTTTTACACGATTGGGTTAATTCAGTTCTTGGCTCAACTGAACGTATTATATAGCAGCTTGAATTTGTCCACAACATACAACTAACAATTTCTCTGCACCAATCCTAGAGAATATAAATACTCCTCTAAAATCAATCCTAGAGTTCGATGGAGCTATATCACAAATGCAAAATGTAGGAAGATATTTGAAATTTGAGAATATCAACAATATATTACTACCTTCCATAAGATCTCAAATAACGATCATTATCTTCTATACATCAGAATTTTTTACAAATTACGACTAGGATCCGAAAGTCTCGTATCGATTATTTGAGGTCCAAGTCTGTTCTCTGGAACCATCCCAACTGCATATGAAAGCAATTTTAGGGAAGAAAGAAAAAGAAAACTATTACGTTTAGTGACATTTTCATTTCTCATTTCATGTTTCTTGTTTTTCAGTTTTTGAGAAACATTGTCATTTGGTAACTATTTTACGTCTCATTTGTCATTTGTAAGAAGCGTTTCCAAAATATCACCAAAAATCAAGTTTCTTGTATACTGTTCTTGTTTCCGATTTGTTTTCCCAAACCATAAATAAAAACATTGTTTTTTCATTTGTGACGTATAAAATGTCCTAATAAATAGAAAATTATTATAAATGAAAAAGATATCAAACTATTTACAATTATAGAAAAATTTTACTATCAATTAGCGACAGACTGTTGTAGACTTCTATCGCTTAAGTGATATAAGTCTATCGCGCTTTATCCCTGATAGCCTGTGAAATTTTTCTATATTTGTAAATAGTTTGACTTATTTTTCTATATTTGAAAACATTCCTAATAAATAACTAAAAATAATTAAAACATAAGATTTTTGGATGGTTAAGTTTAAAAAGTAACATTCACCTATAAACATTCTGAGTTTTTAATTTAACATGCATTATAATAAGAAACAAGAAATAGTTATCAAATATGTTTCTTGGAAAAGAAAAAAAGAACCAAGAAACAATTACCAAATGCCATTCTCTTTTTATTTCTTTTTCTTTACTGAAAAACAGGAAACGAGAAATTGAAACATGACCAGAGGAGTCTATATTTCCATTAGGTAAATCATATGTGAAGAGACAATCATACCTTCCAAGCATACATTCCAAAAAAGGCTATGGTATCAGCTGACCAGACGACTGCAAAAGACTTCAAGAAAAATGGAATTATAACGTTGAGTAATGGAATGAGGAGAAACAGGTAGTTGAGAGCTTCTTTCTCATTTTTCGAGCAGTCACGTGCTCGAAGCGAAGGTATTGCTGCCATTTGAATTTTTTATGTCATCAATCAAAGCTACTTCGGAATTTTCTTTGTCACGCAAGGAAATACAAGATGTGAATATGTTTTCAAAATTTATAGTAAAAATGCTAATAAATAATAAAAAGGTTTTTGAGAAAATCAACTATAAATTAGCATAAGGGACCAAATTTAAGATTCATTAAAATTACAAGGACTAAAATTGAACAAACTTTAGTATAAGAATCACAGTGGTAGTTTAACCTAATAAGAAAAAGAGCTTTGCTAATGGTGGATGAGACTTCATTCTAGCAACCAAAAAGGGGGGGAAAAGATTTTTTTTAAAAAAAGTAGGAGAAAAACTTACTGAACATCCATATTGACCACATTCCCATTAATCTCCATATATCAGGTTCATTTGAGGGGAATAAAAGATTGAAAGATAGTACACCGCCTAACATCATTGAGGCATAGCCTTGAACCTCAAAGACAGTATATAAAGTAGTTCCAGGTACAGCAGGATTTTTTGAAGCAGTAGAGGCCCTTGGTGCAAATGTTGCAGCAGTCTTTTGAACAACCTGTTATGAAGTCATTGAAAGTGCGAAGTGCTTAGTTCTCAACTATACTTAAACTTTCTCTCCAAACTAAAATAAACTTCCTCCTGTTTTTACTTAGAAACATAAGTTTAACAAATAGAACTATAAGCGCATATAGGAAGGAGATTCGCTCTCAATATAAAAATCGTACTTCAACTAATGCTTGAACTTGCAATATTTAGTTCCTATAAAACAAGTTGCAGTTTAATATCCTAGATACAGGCTACCGTGAGGATGAACCTTTCCCCTAAAGTCTCTTTGCTTTTTTCACATTTTTAATGCCACTAGGCTGATTCTCATAACCAAAATCACATCACATCATATTTGTTGCTTCAATCTTGAAGCTAAATGACTTTGTAACACCAGAATCTATTAGTTTCCTTCTTCCATTCTCTACCAATTTAATTTCTTCGCTCCTACCTGTCTTCCTGTAGCTATATTTAGTCTTTGATTCGAAATCTGGAGGAGGAGGGGGGGATGAGGGGATTAGCATCCACTTCAAGGGATGGACAGTAAAATTATCAAACCACCTAGGAGTTTAGGTAGAGATGTTTGAGAAATGGAACGAAAAGAAATTTAAGGATTCCAAGTTCCAGATAGGCAAAGATTAGAACGTTGGAGAACTTTCTTGAGTACACCAAATAACAAAAGATGCCCGAACGACAGGTAAAAATACAACCGATAAAGATAAGAAGCAAATGAGATGAACGAAAGTTGTACAACCAAATTGGAGAAAAAAAAACAAAAAATATAGAGGCACTAAAACAAAGCTAAAGGAAGCACCTGATGAAACACAACAGACAATAGAAATCCCAAAAATCAGGTCCCAAACAACCAGATTCAAAAAATAAACAAGGTGGAAGTCAATAGCAGACTCAAGTTCAAGATTGCTCTTCTCCAATCAAATCTTTAGCTTTCTTTGTCATATGATATAGAGCTTTCAAGGTTTTGAAGCTCTCTCCGCCCCTTTTTTTTCTTTGTTCATAGACGGTTGGATTGTTTAGTATTGGGTCGGAAAATAGTTTTCAAAGTAGTAGAAGGAGGCACATAGCTATTGTTGATAATTGAGGAAGATCCCGGGTTGTGATTGGTTAGGTAATCCAATGATGATGAGAGGTCTTCTGATGGTCATGAAGAAGAGATTGTAGATAGTAGTAGGAATGCTCTGGAATTGGATGAAATAGTCCCCTTTGAAGAAGAGGAGGTAGACTAGGAGAGAATGTGACTATGTTAAAGTAGAAGATGTTTACACAGTGATTGTTGTTAAGGTATCCTAACCTATTCACTTAACCTTTTGAGTCTAGTGGTGATTTTTAACATATTATCAAAGTAGGAAATCACGAATTCGCCTCCAAAGTGTCATTTCCTCCCTGTTTTATGTGTTTATTTACTTATTTAGTCTATTGCTAATTTCTAAGCCCACAAGTAGAGGGAAGCTTTAAGAATATATATAAAAGATTAATTATAACCAACTTAATAGCTCAAGCCTTTGAGTGTAGTGGTGACTTAACATGGAATCAAAGTAGAAAGATCTTGAATTCGTATACATGGTTGTCATTTCCTTCCCATTTTACGTATAGTAGTCCACTTGTTGGATCTCAAGTCAATTTCCAAATGCATAAGTGAAAGGAGAGATTAAATATATCTTAAACCATGCTGAAGCTTTTGTTTTCGACCATTCTTGTTGGATTCACCATTCTTGGAGTCTAATCATTTTTGTTTCTCGACCGAATACCCATCGAAGTCCATGATCTCTTATACTATATTAGATAAGAGAGGTTACACTTACATCTCACAACTAATTCGGAAGGAGGAAGTAACTCATCTATTTTATAAAGATTATGAGATCTCTTCATCTTTCTAATATGGTATCTTTAACCGTAATGACAACTCCCAATGCCTAAAAAAATCCCAATAATCTACCAGATGGAACTGAAAAAAAATTCTAAAACCCCATTAGACAGTTCTGGAAGTAAATATTGAAAGTTAAAATCACTGAAATGACCACAAAAGAATATGTAAACTAATCAAGTAAAATAACAAATACCCATTAAATTATAGCGATCAAGATCCGAAAAAACAATAAAAGATCATGAGATACACCAAATTCAGCATAGATAACAAACCTTCTTGAGGTCTTTTTCGAGTGCAGGAGAAGAGGACGCCTTGGTTTGCTGCTGGGGTTCGGCTGCTATCCCATTTTCTTCTTCTTTCGGTTCCTCAACTGCCTGGGTTTGTAGGTCGTTGGAATTGGCGCGTAATCTGTGGTTGGTTTTTGTGGCGGAAAGCTTTAGGGAAATGGCGGTTCTGTGGGAAAAGAAGCTTGGGATATCGCAGAAATTGCAAGGAGAAGTGGGAATTAGAGTGTTCATTGCTTTGTTTTGGATAAGAAATGCAGGCCAGAAGGGAACCTGGCTGCACGACCAATGGCACGCCACCACCAAAAGTATTATTTATTTAGAGAAAAAGGAAGAGATGTTCTATGAATAAATGATACCACCAAAAATTATAAAATAGAGTTTGAGGTAAACAAATTTACATTATCTCTCGAAATGGGACAATACATCTCTTAAAATAGTGTTCATAAGATCCAACAAACTCTAGTTCGTGTAATAAACTGAACTTCAACAAATTTTTACGATGGAAAAAGGTTTTATATGAGAAAATAGCTTAAAAAAAAGTAAAAATCCAATTTGAATTAGAGTCATATTTATAGACTAATCTGTGATTCTCAAAATAGTCATGCTTCTTCGATTTTGTTAGGATTTAAAAAAGACAAATGTTTTTCAAATCACGAACTCATAAAATTGAAAAGATACAACCCTAAATGAAGAGTCACATCCATTTATTTAAATAAAAACAAATATCGATTTTGACTGTAAACTTCAATTATATAGCCTATGAACTTTATAAGTTGGAGTTAAATAACTCAAAACTCCCAAAACGCACATTCATTAATGAACAATGTATTCCCCTGTTTATATCTTTTGCATATTTATTGAAGAGTCCCATCTTTACTCCTCTACACCCTAAACACATAAAATCTAACTCCAACATATTAACTTTAGACTTCACAACTCAACTCAATGTCTCAAACACTCTTTAAATATAATAAAAACTTACTGTGTAAGTTCGATGTTGGCACCAAATATTATAAACGGTCTCAATTAGGTATTGAATGTCGTTATGGAACGACTAATTATGCCAACATCAAGTAAATGACAATTTTTTGTTAACTAGCAATGTATATACATTGACATTATTGGTTAACGATACCTAAGCCAAGTAGTTAAGTATGCATTTGTCTATTTGTTATGGAGCGTACAATTTCTTTTTATTTTTTAAAGTTAAATCTATTTTAGTCACTTGAATTTCAAATTTATTATACTATAATCAATTGACCTAAACAAATTATAGTTTTTTATACATTCAGTTTTTATTTTTTTTTTTAGTTATTTTATTCTCAAAATGTCTATTGCATGTGTGTACATATGAGAGTTGGACGACACAAAAGTTGGAGATTTAGTCACCTAAATTTTTTATCAATTTTTTTATCGAGAACATAAATTTAAATTAGTGTTAATTTTTTCTTTTATTTGTATTTATCTTTATTTCTAGTACATGTTTGAAAGTGATTTTACTATCATTAAAATTACTTTTGTCATTTTTAAAATCACTCGAAATACACTTTTAATTACTCAAAAGTAATTTATATTTCAATTTTACACTTAATTTCATATCATAAAAATTCATTTTGAATTATTAAAAACATGTATTACAATGATTAAGAATATGACAAAAATTATTTTAGTCATTTTAAAATCGTAAAAATGATTTTAGTCAACCATTATAAACTAAAGCTAAATTATTAATTTGATCTAAAAAAAGTAAAAAGAAACCTCCTTGCACGTGTCGTAGGAGAAAAATCACGTGGTGCCGTGCCTGTGGCCAATTGCTGAACTGAAGCCGGCAACCCGCAAATTAGTTTTTTCTTTAAAAAACTTTTTCCTTTTTCTTTTAATTAAAATTGAGATCACTACTCCAATACGATTCGAGATAAGTCTGGAAACCCAACTAGAATGACTGATTTTTAGTTATACACTAGAATACTTTTTTACTCTCTATAATAGTCATTTTACTCTTAAAATTGCAACTCGTTTAGGAACTATTTTATTTTTTAGTTTTATTTTTTTAAAAATTAAACATATTTATTCCACGTTACTTATAATAATTTGTATCTTTTTGTTGAATTTTTAGTCAAATTCAAAAAACAAAACACAAATTTTTAAAAGCTGTTTTTTTTAGTTTTCAAAATTTGGCTTGGTTTTTTAAACAATTAGTAAAAACTAGACAACAAATGAAGAATTTGGAGTTAAAAATAGTCTCTATAAGACTTAATTTTAAAAAACAAGAAACAAAAAACGAAATTGTTACAAGACTGGACCTTAGTAATTGAATAATTGTTTTTTTTCTTTTTTCTTTTTTTTTTTTATGAATGAAATATTAAACTTTCATATATAATAATTTGGTCATACTTTCTGATTTATAACAATTTATTTGGGTTTGGTTTAATTTTTCAAGTGTTTAACTTTGAAAATAATCTCTTTTGAAAAAAATTGAAGTGTGTGTCAACCACCTAAAATAGCTTTTTAAATAGTTTTTATCAAAAGAGTTCAAACAAAAATGACTATGTTGAAAAATATTTTTTTTCTAGTCAATCCAAAGAGACCCTTAATCACTACCAAGATAAATTTCATCAATATAGTTTCTAAACAAATTTAATGCCTACTCAATTTATCAATTTATTTTATTTTTAATACAATAGATGTGGAGAGATTCAAACCACATATGTATCAATTGCTAACACATACTCAACACTTTTTTTTTTTTTTTTTAACAACATGTGGAGAATCGAATCGTTGATTTTAAGATTAATAATACAAGTATTATGTTAGTTGAACTACGTTCACTCTGAACAATTTATCAAAATCGATATGTGAGAAATTTTGAATAATTTATCAAAATCAGTATGTGTGAGAAATGTTGTCAAGTTTTAATAATATCTACGATAGGAACTAAAATATAAATTGTAAATTATAAAAATCAAATTAGTGTTTATTAAAGTTAGGACCATTGTTTTAAATGATAAAACTAATGTAAATATTTTTAAATATAATAAATGTGATTGTCCACACGTGATAGACACTAATACAGTAATATTTTGTTATATTTATAAATAAAATTATTTATTTTGTTATATTTAAAAATATCAATTAAATAATTATTTATCAAAGTCTACGATTAAATTGAAAACATTTTAATTTGCAAATCGTAGTGGAAAGGCATAGTTTTTTTTAGAAGTTCCCAGAGTGTTTTTAAACCTAAAATTATTATTTGGGCTTTGGCCTAAATATAGCTCCGGCAGATCATCTTTCAACGAATCAGAATTCAGTTACCCATTTATCTACATACATTTTTCGGAGCTTCGATTCTAAAGTCTGGTTGATGCTCTATTGGCTTGCAAGATTATAAAACTATACAGTTCCACCGTCGATTTTGGAGCCCCCAATTAATCAAATTCTGATTTCTTCTGTTGCAAGCCTAAAATCAGCTCACTTTTTGACTTTCCAAATTGTAGAGAGCTTATTTATATATATATACACCCATCTAGCGCTTCCTGGAAATGGGTTTTCACGATTTTGATTTAAATCGAAAACCCATTGCCGGAGTAGCGCTAACGATGGAATCGAAGTGATCGCTCTCTGCAATTCGTCTCTCATGGGGAGTTTTCTTGGTGGGTTTTTGTTGCCGCTTCTGCTTCTAACTGGTAAGAGTTGGTCTGTTTCATGTTGTAATTTGTTGTGAGCTTCTTTTTTTACGAGATATTTGCACCCTTTGCTTCCAAAAATTGGTTGAGGGCTTGCTGGTTTAATATTTCGATTGAAGGAGCTTATGTGTTTGTGATTATTTGGTGCCGAGTATGTGGTAGTTTGTATTTTTTACTCATTTTGATCTCTGTCGGGACATTTTATAGGATCTAAACCGATATACTGGTAAAACAAGGTGTGTGGTGTGTGTAACTTGTTAAGTGCTTTGAATGTTGGGAGATAACCTGTGTTCAAAACCTGCAATGTCATTCATTCCTCATTAGTTTTGATTTTCACTTGTTGGATTTTGTACAAATTTTCCAAGTCCGGAGTGTTGAAATAGTTAAATTTAACACAGCCCATTAGCTTTTAAGCTTCTGCGTTGAGCAGTGATTTGACAAATGGCTTGACATGTTTGGGGATAAGGTTAAAGCTGGAGGTTGAAAATTTAACAAGTTAGAACTCTTGTTTTGTCTCACAAGCTGGCAGCCTTTGGTGGGCGAAGTGAACTTATTCAAAGAGAGGTTTTGTTCTAGAGACCTTGGCTATGTCTAGCATTCCGGATTGGACAATCCACTTCTGATCAAAGTGGACATTTGATCAAAGTTTGGGTTTTAATATTGCTAACTTCAAGAATAAGAATAACCCAATAACTTATATGGAATTGTAATTACTTCTGATCAAAGGGGACATTTGATCAACAAGGACTAGTGTTCGAACTCTTTTAAAGGGAGGAGGTCATGAAGTCCTCATCCACATGCCTAATAGGTCTATTTTGCTGGATTTTTCTGAGATATCTGAAACAATTGATGATGAAGCTATAGCATCAAATTTCTCCTCTGTTCTTGCCCACCAAGACAAGTCGTCGTCGCGGTCCTGAGATGACGACAACTCTTCTTTGCGGTCGGTTCAAGTGAATGCAAGCAGCCATGTGGAAGACGAAGAAGATGAAGACGTGGACGAAGAAGAGCTAATCGAAGACAAGGAAGAGGAAGAAGGAGATGATGAGAACGATCACGGGTTGGTAGATGAGCTATGCGAGGGACTTAGTAAAATAATTGTGAATGAGAAGGGGCAATCAAAGGAATTTGTAGGGAAGCACACGAGAACCGACCGAGGGGAGTTAGTGATGAGAGCCATGGCGGGGTTTCGCCGAGCGTCCTTCGTCTGAAGGGATGCCGACGTCCAAAGGGAAACATTTGTCTTTTTTTGACAACAACAAATTGGGTTTTTGTGGGGAGTTTTTGTGACTGTTTTTGTAATATTGTTTTTGTAATGTTGTTTTTGTTTGCATTTTTCTGTGTTGGGTAGAATTTTATTAAGTTCTGAAAGTTGAATGAATATTTTACTCACATTATATGCCAAGAAAAAAGATGTAGGAATCTGAACATAAACAAAACTAAGTCATGTGTGTGCTACCATCCTGACATTGTTACCTTTTAGTTGACCTTTGTCATAAGCCATCTTGTTTTGACACTGTGTTTCTTTTGTCTTAGGTTGTTCATTCTTTTGCTTTATCTAGAATTTTTGGAATTGGCTTGAGGTGGTCAGGTCTCTTCTGCAGTTTTGCTATTAGTATGATACGTTTTCAAAACCTATATATTTGGACAAGAAGCAAACATCATAAAAACCAAGTTCGTTTGGAAGAGGGGGTTAGATATGCCCTAATCCTAACTAACAAAGAACTTCAGAAAGCTTCCCAGTTAACGACTAGAATCCAACCAATAGAGATTAAACTAGAACTACAAAATACTTAGCACATAAAACTCTCTAAAGTCTACTGCACATCTTGGACGAACCTACCACTTATTCCTGACCACTGTAGGCATTCAACTAAAGAATTGAAATCTTCAGCTTTACACATAAGCCACAATAAACTTCAAGTAGATAATCGACAAATCTCTTAAGCACACACCAACATATTGTGAAAGTTTTTTTCTTTTTTTTTTCTGTGTGTGTGTGTGTAAAGGAAATAAAACTTTTTATTGATATGGTGAAAAGCGACTCATGCTCAAAGATACATATACCCTTAAGAAGGGAGAATAAGATAAGCCAAAAATAGATACATGATACTAAGTTTTTGGATGAATGACCAGTAAACTTCCATGGAATTTGTGCAACCACAGCTCTAATTAGTGAAAAAGCAAAGGAGATGGATGAATAAAGGGCTTCAGGCTATTTGTTTTGTAATTAAGTTCTTCTTCTTCTTCTTCTTTTTCTTTTAATATTATTAATTTATTTTTAAAATAGAGAGAATTATGGAACTATGAAGAGGAAATATGTAGATCTTAAAGAGTGATAACAATTGTCATATATAGACATTAAAGAGTTATTGCACAACGTGCATTCACACAACCATTATACCATTGAAGGTCACAGAAACATGAGACTAATTCCATTTTTGAGCTCATTTGAACTTAAAATTCTTGACATGTTCAGGTTAGATTTACTTTATTATTTAGCTTCCTTACTTCTCAACTAATGTCACATAGAGATACGGATGCATCTTGTCTGTTTGACATTCGGAACTATTAACTCACTCTTTTTATTTTCTCATTTTCTTGCAGCGGCTTTAAGCAATTGGAGTCTGGTCTCTCTTACAGATTTATTGGTGTTTCTTTTCATTCAATTTAATGCACATAAAATAGGTAATGCACTGTCAATATTACAGTTGATAATATTGATTGTCTGTTTAAGTTATTTTTCGTTTATGCCTAGTTAATTCTAATAAATTTAATTGATGAACGGTATGTACATGAGGCACAACTGTAAGAGAGCTAATGGGTTTATAGATAGGATCCCCAGTATGCAAAAACCAAGGAGATAGGATATTTGCAAAAAGATTTAGATCACTGGAGGAGGCAGCAAAAATATTTAAGGGCAGGTCTAGTATAGCTTTTGACAGTAGTAATTTTATCTGTTAAGTGAATTGCTACTTTTTTAATAAGCACTTTGAGGGGAAAAAACTAATTATGTAATTCATCCAAGGACATTTTACAGTGATTTTGAGTCCTTTACTATCCAAGGGTCAAAGACTATTTCAGGTGGTCGTTTGTCTTTCAAGTTGGCTCGTCAAAGATAGTTTAAAATTGATCAACCACCAACAGATGAAAGAAGTAGTGAAGTTTTTGGGCATTTAGATTTGACTTTTTTTTTAGTTTTAAGGGAAAGACTTTGCCTCAAGTTTTTTGGGAGGGTTGTTCGAGATCTAAGTTCCATTTGATTCTAGATCCTTGAAAGGTTATTTCTCTTTGGAAAGTTTTGTGGTTCTTATTTGGATGGGTTCAAAGCACCATTATATTTTTGGATTATCTTTGATGGGTTTGTTTTACTCTCCTAATGGGATTTTTTTTCTTTCTTCTCTCTCTCTCTCTCTCTCTCTCTTTTTTACTAACTACACTTGTGACTCTTCATTTTCTCAATGAAAAGTAAATAAAATTAAAAAAAAAAAAAGGACAAAAAGCCCTTCACCATTTCAAAGTCATGCCAAACTGAAATCTCAAGGGTCCTAGCCTAGACTTCATTTCATTGCAGTGTTAACTTCTTGAAAGTTCTTCTATTACTTTCCAATCACAATCCTCAATTGATAGCTAAAATGTCACCACACGTCAACACAACCCAAAGAATACTTTTCCTTCTTATGGCCTTACATGATGATCCCTACCTTTTGGAATAAAGTGAGTCTTGTGGCAGGCTTGTCGTTTTATTATTTTGTGTGGAATGTTGGCTTGAGAGGAATGATAGGATTTTAGAGGGGTTGAGAGGTCTTTGAACTTTGGAGGGGTGGGAGTGAGGTTTATTGCTGTCGTTATGGGCAGTCGTTGATGAGATCTTTTGTAATTATTTGCTTAGTATCATTCTTTTAGATTCTTTCATTTTTCTCGATGAAACTCTGTTTCTTACAAAAGAAAGGTATTTTTTATATATTTATTTATTACTTCGTACTTTACATGACACTTCTTTCTTGTAGGGTTTATTTTTGGTCGGCGGTTTTTGGTATTATGGCCAATTATCATATTCTCTTCGCTTGTTATTCTTGCTCAAGTTACCTTTCTCGTTATATGGGCTCTTGAGGGATATAAGTGGAGCATAGCCAATGCATGGTGGGCTAAGCTGATTGGATTCATGACGTAAGATCTGAAAGAAAGCATTTTCCTTTTTTCTTCTCATTCACGTCTGCTTCTACCTTCTGAAAATTTATTCCTGTGGATCATTTGCAGAATTCAGTCATGGAAATCGCCTTCTGTTATTTATTTCTTGGTCGTACAACTGTTAGCAATTTTTGTTGCCACTGCTGATATTTTCTGGTACAGAATTGGTCTTGTTCCAAGGGGAGATTCATGCTGGGTTCATTTCTTTTCTTTTGTCGATCATCTAGGTTTGTGGATAGTACCATTTGATTATTTGAATATTAGTTTTTCCCCCTTTTGTAAGATTATCACTCCAATTCAATATGCACGCATACATTATAGAATTTGATGCACTTTCACCAACGTATAGAATGTATGGGGAAAAAAGAGCCGAAACTGACCTATTGCTTAGGACCCTTTTTTTTTTTTTTTGGAAAAGGAAACAAATTTTTCATTAATATAATGAAAAGATATTATTGCTCAAAATACACAGAGACGTAAAAGCAGAGAAAACATGAACGTGAGGCCAATAGATGCACCTAGGCATCTTCACTAGGAAAATACACCCATAACACCCTCAACATATCCTTTTACATGAATTCCAAGAGTCTCGAGTACATGATTACACAGCAAAAATAAATAAATAAAGAAAGAAATAAATACATTCTAATTGAGAAGTCGTTATGAGATGAACTGGAAACCCAATGTAAGTTGAAGTGGGAGAATGATTTCCACTAACACATCCTGGAGGATGAACAAGTGAGCAAAAATACTGCCATCTTTACCAATAACTGAACACATTTCACATATGAATGGGATAAAGAGCTTCACCAATTGACTTCCAAAGAGCTAATATATCTTCCGATCAATAGAAGAAGAGGTAATCAGATGCTTGGACAATGATTTCACCAAAAACTCTCTGATGCATCCAAAGACCAAAGCCTTGAATCTGTAACTTGATTAATCCTTAAGCCTTCTGTTTTGCACAGTGGAAGATGAACCAAAATTGCTCCAAATCTTTGTTATGCTTTGATGGCTAAACGAACAACCAAGACTAGGGGTGGAAAGCCTTCCAGATCTTAGGAAATTTCTGGAAGCAAACCATGTAAGTCGAAAGTTGGAGTATGTCAGGGTTAAACCACTTCAGAATGGGGAGAGCATATTTGTTTGTACATTTATATGCTTCAAATAATGAATTTGATGTATTTCACACTCGATACATAATATTTCTCACTCTCTCTCTCTCTCTATATATATACATATATATATATCAAAAGCACTTTAGCTCAAATGTCCAATAAGGGGAATTATGAATCTTATGAAATAATTTAGTTGATTGAATCAACTTTAATTCAGATAACTTAAGCCTTTCGTTAATGTTTTATCCTTTCTGTTGGAGGAAAGGAGGATCGAAGTGTACAAAGTAGTGGTTGTTTAGTTTCTAGGATGATATATCATGCATGTAGGACTAATTATCAATCAACCTATTCTGCACATGGAGCACTTTGCACTCCATACACATTTATCAAGCCCTCACTTGCAATTGAATTGTGTCTTAAGATTTCTTCAAAAAATGAAATGCAAAGATTCAATTTCTGTTGGAAATGGCAGGTTCTCATCTAAGGGTTGCTTCATGTTTGCTACTTCCTGCAATTCAGATTATTGTGGGAATTAGCCATCCTTCGTGGGTTTCTCTTCCATTTTTCGTTGGCAGCTGCGTAGGTCTGGTGGATTGGTCTTTGACAAGCAACTTTTTAGGTCTTTTCAGGTTGCTCCTCTGAGATTCTAGATTGTTTCTTGGCCATGAACTTTGGTGCATGAACACTCTGTTGTAGTTTGAAGTTGTCTTTATCAGTTGCATCCTTTTTTCTGTTCTGACTTTGCATGTTATTTGAAGGTGGTGGAGGCCTCTTCAACTATATGCAGGTTTCAGTATTTTTCTTGTTTATATGTATCAGCTTCCGGTTGAGTACCCCAGTATGTTGAAATGGGTAGCTGAATTCATTGGTCTGTTTAAACTATCATCAACCTCTGAATGGCCTGAGATCTGTTCCTACGTTTCTCTTATACTTTTCTATATCATGGTATGTATCTTGTTTGTCTAATTTTTTTCCCCCTCTTTAACGTGTGCTTTGTCTATTGATGGCAAGATGTGAAGCAGAAAGTATCTGTTTCAACATTTACAGTTCAGACGCACCAATAGGTGTTGGAGTTTTACTCCTTTATCTCATTTATCAATGAAATTGTTTATTCTTCTTCTTAAAAAAAAAAAAAAAAAAAAATTGCATTTCAGACTCGCTATGATTCCCCCTAGAGACTCTGTCGAATTGAGAATAATTTGTTTGCTTTATGGTTGTATATTGCTGTCCCTGATCTTCTGTTTGATTGATTAATTGTATTGTAATACCTCTTATGCAGCTTTCTTGCGTTAAGTGCGATCTTGAGGAAATGGATTTCATAATGTCAATGAGGGAAAGCAACTTAGTGGAGCAACTTCTTCCCTCCAAGCATTCATTCTTCATTCGTGAATTGAGGTCGCAAACTTAAGTTGATATTATCTGGTTTACAACTTTACATAATATTACATTTTACTTTCTTATCAAGATTTTCCCCCCCTTCCCCCTTGTTCATATCTGCTTACTACGGTTTCAAAAACATCTTTTAGTGAATATTTTGAGAAAATATTGAAATACCAAAGCTTATCTTTACAAGGTGTATTTGTATTATGATTGTAGTTCTTTTCTCATAAATACCTGCTGTTGATGTTGCAGGTCTGGTGTGAAGCATACTAATGTTTTGTTGAGGAGAGAAGTTTTCCGAACATTTACAATTAACTTTTTCACGTATGGTTTCCCGGTATATATTTCTGATCAAAATATTTTCTGTGGACTAGCATATACTTATGTTTGTTTCTTCTCTATGGGTGTATTAACTTTGTGGGCGTGGAGAGTCATGGTGTAGTAACCTTATAGTTATGATGTTGAATATAGATATAAACGTTATCTATGAATGGAATAATGATTTGGTTTCATAGTTTGTGCTAGCCATTTTGTTATTATGTTTCCAGTTTTCAATTGGTTTCTTGCTAAGCAACTTGCCTGAGTTTGGGGGGTTGGGGATTAGTAGCATGAGTTGATTTTATATTTTTCTGAAACAAGAAACAACTTCCCATTGATGTAATGAAAAGGTACAAAAGTTTAAAAGGTACAAACTCCTAAAAGGAGAGAAGAAGAAAATATACACATAACAAATACAACTAAATCGAGATAAAACTTTCAAACAACTTTGTCCGACATGTCTCCTTCAAATATTGAAAAACAATGGGCCAATCGCTGCTACAGAACTACCAAAGAAACCCAAGAAACAACCACCAACCAACAAAAGTCCAGCAAAGAGCAAACTGAAAACTCTTCAACGATGCACAAACTAAAAATCAGATGAAAGAAGCTTTTGATGAACCAGCACTAAAATTCTTGAAAAGAAACTTCCTCCTAACGCTCTAAAACCTTTCAACACGAGAAGGAATCAGAGCTCAACAAGTGATATTAAACTGCACCACTTAGATCTTCCAAAGAAAGCAAACAAGAACCCAACCACCCTCTATAAAGCAACCCTTTGAAAATACTCTCAATATCTCTAATGTTTGAAGCAAAAATTCCACCTTTAATTGGCAATCAAACTGCCAGGACTGCTTAGATCTTTACAAGAGGGGATAAATGGTGAATTTCTTCGAACTTCACCATCAAATCTTTGATGGTTGATTTAGTGGGTGATTTGGATTATGTTCTGTCGGACTTTTATTGTGTGATTTGGAAAGATAGATGTCCTTAAAAGGTTAAAATCTTTCTTTAGGAGCTTAGCTGGGGTGCCATTAACACTGCTGATCGTCTGCAGCGCCGTTTGCCTTATATGTCACTTTCTCCATTTTGGTGTCATATGTGTCATAGGGATGCTGAAACGCCAGTTCATTTGGTCATGCACCGTTCTTTTGTTGCTAATTTTTGGGGTATTGTCTTGCTTGCTTTTGGATGGTCCTATACTTGCCCTAATAACATCTCTGATGCTTTAGCATCTTTGTTGGTGGGTCACCCTTTTGGTGGTACTAAGAAGACAATTTGGTTGGCCATTACTCGTGCTTTCTTGTGGAGCTTATGGGGTAAAAGGAATAGACGACTTTTTAACAATTCATTTCCTCTTTTCCTCGTTTTATGGAACTTGTTTTATCTACTACTTCTTCTTGGTGTAATACAAAGCACCATTTTACTCATTTCAATTTATCTTTTTTAGTCAATAATTGACTTTCCCTCTTGTAACTCTTGTAATATTTGGGGTTTTCCCTTGTTTTTTCTTTATGAATGTTTCCTTTACTAAAAAAATAAAAAATTGTGCCACAACTCTATATTCTAAATCAACACTCCGATGTGAAACAACATTTTGCTTCTTATTCTTCCACGATACTACATTTCCTCCCATGAAAACACAATATCCAAAGGTTGATCTTCTATCTTCTCTAGATCCAACCCAATCATCTGAAAAATATTTAACTTTTGTATGACAATGATTTTTATATAATTCCACAACCAGGTGAAGCTTTTAAGTAGAGCATGTAATTTGTTCCACTGCAGCCTAATGATCGACTGTTGATGAAGTCATATACTGATTTACAATACTTGCTAAGTAAGTGATGTTTGGTCGTGTCACTGTTAAATAATTCAACTTTTCAATCAATCGTATGTTTATTTTCTTTTCTTTTTTTCTTTGAAAAGTAAATTGAACTTTTCATTGAAATGATGAAAAAAGACTAATGCTCAAGATACAAAGATATAAAAATAAGACGACAAACCCTCCTAGAACAAAGCATAAGATCTATGCACAAAAAACTAAAACAATCCAAATAAAAAACAATCTTGAAAAAAGTAGATGCACTAAGCTTGGAGAGAGAACAACAAAACGTAAGGTCTATGCAGAGAAAACCATGAGGAGACAAAACTCTAAGCAATCTCAAAACTGACAAACCAAGGAAGAAACTAGTCTTGAAAAGCTCGATGAATTCTTCCAAAGCAGAACTTCGCAAGAAGGCTATAATTGCAACTGAACAAAACAACTACAGCTGAGGATAAGGGTTCTAAATTGGCTAACCAAACTGAGCATCGTTGATCTTAATCGAACTATCGAACACCCACTAAATGTGAAAAAAGGAGAACCAATGCCCAACAAGATTGTAGGCTTCAAAAGATGCAAAACATAATTATATCAGCACTTAACAAGAATTCTGCAAAACGCATCTTCCAAAGAAGGGATTTCAGAGCTAGAGAGAATTTGTGTTAGGGCCATTCCAAATTAGGTGGAAGGCCATTAAAAAAGACAACTATCTTTTCTCTCTTGACCCTATTGCTTTTATATTGCACTAAATGGTAATAACAAAGCAAGTTCTGCACATGTATTCTTAAGTTTCATAAAGTAACTCGTAACAGATTCTTCTCTCTACTCTGCACGAAAGAATGTCATGCAAACTTCAAACATTCTATTAACTATACCTAATGATACATATTATAACAATACAATACAGTCCTCACTTCTCTTCTCAAATATGAACATCAACATGGACTATGACAATGAAAGGAAGTTTTTCTTTTAGAGCTTGTGGCCAGTAATGGGTTTATCACACTATCTGGAAAGACATAGGAGGGGGTTTACTTATGATCACTTTTGTGTCTAGTTGCGGCCGTTGTGCCTTGCTTCTTTCAAAGTAGTAAGGCTCTCTCAATGAAGTGTGCTCTTGTGGCAGCCTACTTTCGACTATCTTTTGTTTTAAAAAAAAATTCAACTTTTAAGGAAGAAACTCAGGAGCATTTTTTTCATTTCATTTTTTTTTTCAGTCTCTAATAAAAGCTCTACGTCTCCTAAAATTTTCGTCATCTTATTATCCAGGATACCAATTTCGTATCTAAAATATTTATTTACATTTTTCTATTGTCCACCTCATAAAAGAAGCATTCACTTCTCTTTGTTGCACTAATCCTCAAAGTGTGATTGTGCTTTAGTGAGCCTTGAGCTTTAAAAGTAGTGATTATGATGGGTTCCAAAAGCTTCAGCTGGGAAAATGTTTTTCGTTTTTATGGGTTTGCCATGAAAATGTCAGTCATGGTTCAATTAGCTTGGACATCATCTTAATATATGAGTGAATTATGTTCTATATTTTCATGTGTTCAAGTCCTTTTTCTTTTCTTTTTTCTGTTTCAAAATCAGGATATAGAGATCCACTCTCCTTGCATTAGGTTAATTGCCAACTTCCCACTAATTTGTTGAAAGGTTTTACCTAAGGAACCTTAGGCTCATATACAAAGAAACATAACTTTCATTATCAAAGAGAAGGATACAAAAGGAGGGGAAGATGAGGCATCCCCACACAACAAATTACAAAAAAGAGGCCCAACTAGTATAAATTTGGGTTAGGCTATAATTACAAAAGAATTTAGAAGTGGAGGACCAAGTCGAAGCAAAAAGAGTAACCAAACTCCAAAAAAAAGTCACTATTAGGTGGGATGATCCTTGTTTAAATTATTGTTGGGATATTTCTTTTAACTTAAGCATAACTGTTAAGACAGTATACCATTGGCCAATTGGAGAAATATTATCAGCCTTTTGTTTAGACTTGCCTCTCTAAAGGTTTTATAACTACCACATTTCTTATGTTCCTTCCAGCCAATTTTAAGAATTTTTATCCTTAGCTGATGCCTTTTATTTCACTTATTCCATGAAATTGGTCCCAGAAAGAAATAATGTTCCGAAAACATTTTGTTGCACATAGTTTTTTTTTTTTTTTTTTTTAATAACAAGATATCAAACATTTTGTAATAGTTGACGTAGTCCAATTCATTTTTCTGTTGTTCTGTTAATGCCATTTTAACGATTCCAAGTTATTTCTTGTTTTGAGTTCACCCATATTAAGATTTATTTAAGCATGTAGAGCTCCTTGTGACAGGTCTCCTTGGTTGCTCTGTCCTTCTGGAGTTTTCATTTTGCAAGTCTATGTGCATTTGGGTTACTCGCATATGTTGGGTACATCATATATGCCTTTCCTTCATTATTTCAATTGCATCGGTTGAATGGGCTGCTGCTCGTCTTCATTCTCTTCTGGGCTATTAGCACATATATTTTCAATGTAGCATTCACATTTTTGAATCGGAAGATCGGAAAGGTATTATTGAATTGACTACATATCAATTTCTTCATTAGGGCACATGCATCAAGGGTTGTCTTTCTTGGTTATGTTTGCAGGACATGGATGTTTGGGAGATGGTGGGCTTGTGGCATTATCCAATACCAGGATTCTTTCTGCTTGCACAATTTGGCCTTGGAATTTTGGTTGCCTTGGTCAATCTTGTAAACAATTCAGTTTTCCTTTGCTTGTCTGATGAGGACGAGCGTTCTTCAAATGACAACTCCAGTGCTAAAGGTATTTAGTGATTGATTGCCACTTCCCTATGCTACTTATTACGTTATGTAGCTTACGTAGCCTTTCGGCTGCTGTTGGGATTTGTAATCAGTTGGTTTGGCTGGTTTTCCTTAATTATTTCGTATGGATTAAAGCTGGTTGGTTTGGATGTTTATTAGATTGTTAGGCTGATTGGTTAGTAGAAACAATTATCAAAATGATTTTTTTTTTAAAAACGAAAACAACACTTTTCATTGATGAAATGAAAAGAGACTATTGTTTGAATTACAATGAGACAAAATAAGCTTGAATACAAGGGATCAGCAGGCGTACCAGACCTGAATATCTCAACTAGGTTAACACATCCATAGCACCTTCATCATATCCCAATACAAAATACAACTATTAAATTAGAGTACTATATATCATAGTGACATAATTACATTGAAGATGCTTTCTATCTTGGACTGAGTAATCTGAAAATGGTTTGGAAAGAGAGCACCATGAGAAAGCTAGACTCTACTATCTCAAAATGGTCAAACTACTGAAGTGACTTGTCTTGGAAGATGCGCTAATTTCTTTCAAACCAAAACATTGAAAGAATAGCTTTGACAACATTAACTTATGTAGAAGCTTCTAGTTAACAGGTGTGGTTTATAAATACAATTTTTTTTTCTCTTTTCTGGTATTGAGTATAAGTTTTTAAACATTCTTGGAGGAGTGATTCTTGGCTACATCGTCAATTTGTCCTGTATTCTTTAGTACCTGTGTTTTTTGCCTGTCCCTTCTCCTCCAAATGCTGGAACAAGATTTTTAATTTGTTTAGATTCTCATGGGTTTTTTACTCAAATGTTAAAAACAATGTGCTTCAGCTGCTGGAGGGTCCTATTTCAGCAAAATCATACCTTATTTGGGTTAATGCAGTAAAAGCTTTGCTATCAGGCTTATAGGTGGAAAGAAGCTTAAGAATTTTTGAAAAAAAGTGTTGTTCTAGCTCAAATATTTTCGCCACAGCTTATCTCTCTCTTACCACATCCTTTTCTGGTTACTCTTCTCAGGACATGAGTCTCAATTGGCCAACATTCCTCTTCCCTTATTAGTTCAACTTTTGTAATTCTTATAACTATGCATTTCCTGTTGTTGCATCTTTTATGATTATGTTTTATTTTTAGAAATAGTATTGCATTTACTTTTTGTGCTCTGTGGAGCTTTGTATCTATTGGGCATTAGTCTCTCTTTTCATTCAATCAATGAAAAGTTGTCTCGGGTTCAAAATTACCTTACAAATATTGGTCATCTTCCCCTGAATTTTATTTGTATTTTTGTCAATTCCTTGATAGCAGTAAAGTTGGGTCCTTTACATGATTTAATTTTCAGAGGCAGGAGAGACCAAAGTATTAATTGTGGCAACTATTGCATGGGGTTTGCGCAAAAGCTCTCGAGCTATCGTGCTAACTTTGATATTCCTGGTTGCAATGAAGCCTGGTTTCATCCATGCTGTGTATGGTAAGTTGTCCTTTGCCAAGTAATAATCATAGGTTCATAGTGAAAATTTGCATTATTTTTGGTTGTTTCTTATGACATGAAAGCTACAAATTATGATCTTATGTAATACCTCAATTTTCTTATTGATTCTTTGTTTCAATGTTATTCAGTGGTATTCTTCCTCCTATACCTTTTGAGTCACGATGTTAGCAGAAAGATGCGCCAGTCCTTGATTCTTCTAAATGAGGTTCATTTTGCATTATTATATCTTCTTCAGATCGGCTTGATATCAAATGTGTTAGACCGGGAAGGTTCTTTGTGTAGGGAAATTCTGTTGCAACTAGGTACATATGCTTTCATCCACGGATATTATATTATGATATTAAAAATAGATGTCTGTTTGGAAGTTTGCTTGTTTCATTTTATCACTTCTTGTCACCTTAAACTTTTTTCAAAATAATGTTGAAAGAATAAATTGAGTCTATGACAATGAAACAGGTTGCAGTGACTTTTTTCAGTGGTTTAATGCAGGTCTCCTTGGACGTGATAGCAAGTGGGAGTTCCTGGAAATAACTCTGCTTGCTTGCTTTTGCACTATTCATAACCACGGATTTGAAATGCTATTTTCATTTTCTGCCATTGTGCAGCACACACCTAGCACCCCAGTTGGATTTAGCATTTTACGAGCTGGCTTTAATAAATCAGTTCTGCTATCGGTTTATACAGCCACAACGAATGATTATTGCCATGATAATCCTTCGCACGGTATATCTATCAAAACGCATCATTGATTATATTGAGTCTCGTATTTGATCTGTGATACATTAAAAAAAAACGTCTTAAAGCCTTCAGGTCTAATTTATTGTTCTAATGATTATGGATATGCACAAGTTTAGGATCCAAAAACTTTAAGCAGAAGAGATGTGAAAAGCTTTGTCTAGGATAACCTTTTTGACGCATGCAAGGGAATATTGGTGCTTAAACTCTACTGTCTGTTTATAGTGTTAGAGCGGCAAATAATTGCTTCCACCCAAAATTTATTACAAAAATCCAGTCTGAACACAACACTTCAGCAAGCCCAACAAATCTTGAATTTCCTCTTGCCAACACTATTTTGTTAAGAAGTATCTGATTGGCAGACTATACTATTTTCTGTTAGGTTTCCTTTATCAATTTAGATGCAACCATTGTTTCAATTTGACATGAACTAGCAATTGTCTTGCTTATAGGAACTACAAAATAATTTGGTTTTTATGTTTCATCATTTGAATCAACATTGGTGGTTCTTCAGCTCTGTATCCATTTCCTACTGCATCATTTGTATTGCTCATTTATTTTCTTTCTATGCAGAGAGAAAAATTGCTGCATTCCTCAGTTCCATTGGAGAGAAGTTCCTATCCATGTACAGATCATGTGGAACCTATATTGCATTTCTGACTATTCTTCTCACGGTGTTCTTTGTCAAACCAAATTATATATCCTTTGGTTACTTATTCCTTCTTCTTGTTTGGATGATTGGAAGACAACTGGTTGAAAGAACAAAGAGGCGACTATGGTTCCCATTAAAAGCCTATGCAATTATAGTTTTTGTCTTCATATATTGTTTAAGCAGTTTCTCCAGCTTTAGGATATGGTTATCCAGATCAGTTGATCTTGATTTTTATTTGGGATACAACTCAGAGGCTTCATCTTTGCAAAATTGTTGGCAATCTTTGGCTGTATTGATTGTGATGCAACTTTATAGCTATGAGAGAAGGCAGAGCAGGTATAGCAGCTCTGAAGAACCTGAGCTATTAGAATATGGGAGACTTGGATTTATAAAACGCTTCCTTATTTGGCACAGTGACAAGATTCTGTTTGCTGCTCTTTTCTATGCATCCATATCACCGATCAGTGCATTTGGATTATTATATCTACTTGGCCTTGTCATATGCGCCACTTTACCCAAGATTTCACATATCCCATCAAAGTTGTTTCTGGCATATACAGGAGTTGTCATGACAGCTGAATATCTTTTCCAGATGTGGGGTAAACAAGCTGAAATGTTTCCTGGACAAAAGAATTCTCAATTGTCTTATTTTCTGGGTTTTAGAGTATTTCAGCCTGGATTTTGGGGTCTGGAATTAGGCTTACGGGGAAAAGTACTAATAATTGCTGCATGCACTCTCCAATATAATGTCTTTCGCTGGTTGGAGAGGATGCCAGGTTCTGTTTTAAATAAAGGGAAGTGGGATGACCCTTGTCCATTATTTGTCTCAGAAGATGATGATTACGACATATCCATTTCTAATGAGAAAAATAAACCATCATTAGACTCTGGAAGATTGTTTGAACAGCAGGAAGGTTCGGATCGTATTTTAAGGCCATCCTTTGTCTCTGCTCAGTCTCAAGTGCCTTACTCTGCATCCAATAAAAGAGACAACCCTGAATGTAGCAGCAATAGGAAATATTCATTTGGATTTATATGGGGAAGCACCAAAGAAAGTCACAAGTGGGACAAGATTCGAATTATATCCTTGAGAAAGGAAAGATTTGAAATGCAGAAAATCATTTTCAAGATATATATGAAATTTTGGATGGAGAACTTGTTCAATCTCTTTGGTCTCGAGATAACAATGATCTCCTTGCTTCTTGCCAGTTTTGCTTTATTAAATTCTGTCTCGCTGTTCTATGTTGGGTTGCTGGCTGCCTGTATTCTTTTGGATCGGGGCATTATACGTAAACTATGGCCTATATTTGTCTTCTTGTTTGCTTCCATTCTTATCCTTGAATATATTGCCTTCTGGAAGAACATGTGGAATTCAAATTGGCATATGCTAAGCAAGACTGGTGTCCATTGTCATGACTGCTGGCGAATCTCTAATCTGTACTTCCAATTTTGTTTGAACTGTTGGCTGGGTATAAATCTTCTGTTTGATACTTTGTATTCAGTCTTCAGATTAATCAACAAGACATCTTCCAATTTGCCTGCTTTTATTTGGGTTCTTTCTTCTTTCTTTCTTTCGTTATTTTTCTTTTCTTTTTTTTTTTTTTCTTTTCCCTTTTTTCCCTCCCTCCATCTTTTGTCAAGAAGTAAACTTTTATTGAATTAGTGAAAAGTTACAATCATATAAATATCCCCTATTGGAAGATTATTAGCATGTTGGCTATTTGATTGAACAAATATTCTGAACTTTGGTTCCAGATACTTTTATGCTTTGAAAGACCTGAACTGTAGAGTTATTTTCTTGAGGTGTCAAGTAAACAATTGCAATTGCACATTGTCTCTATCTCTCTCTTTCTTTTAATTATTACTTCAACCTTTAATTGAAAGAAGGGATTAGAATATGGTATGGTTTCTTGAGTCCATTGGTACAAACTTATTCTCAAAATCCTTTTGTAGTTTATTTTTTTTGCTTTCCTCATAGCCAGCCTCTCACTTGCATCGGGTCATTGGCAGACTAAAAATTTGACCGCATTTATGCTTATTATTTATCTTGGAGCTTTTCCAAAGACAAAATTTCTCTTCTTATTTTGGTGTGTAATGTATGTGTTACCTGATATGCAGGACTAACTGTCGATGATTCAAGGATGCTTTTCAGTTATTTTGTGGTGTTCATCCTTTCATCTCTCAAACTCCGTGCTGATCATTTATCCGGTTTCTTACTATCATCTACTTATCGTAAAATGATGTCCCAACGCAAAAATACATTTGTTTGGAGGGATCTATCTTTTGAAACAAAAAGCATGTGGACCATCCTTGACTATCTGAGGCTCTATTGCTATTGTCATTTGTTGGATCTTGTCCTGGCTTTGATTTTGATTACTGGAACTCTTGAATATGATGTACTACATCTTGGTTATCTTGGCTTCGCACTGGTTTTCTTTAGATTAAGACTTGAAATTCTGAAGAAGAAGAACAAAGTATTCAAGTTCTTGCGTGCATACAACTTTGCTCTTATTATTCTCTCTCTAGCCTACCAATCTCCACTTGTAGGAGAAGTTAGTGCTGGCAAGTGTGAAACCATGCATTACATATTTGAGATGATTGGATTTTACAAGTATGATTATGGATTTCGAATTACTGCAAGATCTGCTCTCGTTGAAATTATTATCTTCATGTTGGTCTCTCTCCAGTCATACATGTTCTCCTCTCAAGAGTTTGAATATGTGTGTCGGTATCTTGAAGCTGAGCAAATTGGTGCTATTGTCCGTGAGCAGGAAAAAAAAGCTGCTTGGAAAACTGAACAGTTACAACATATCCGTGATTCTGAGGAAAGCAAACGGCAGCGCAACTTGCAAGTAGAGAAGATGAAATCAGAGATGCTCAATTTGCAAATCCAGCTTCACAACATGAACTCATTTGTTGATGGCAATAATGTTTCTCCAAGTCCAGGGAATGAATCCCTTAGAAAACGAAGCACCTCTAGGATACATGATGATGCAATGACCACTGATATAGAAGGAACACTTCTGAAGGTAGAGCAGATAATTAGAGAAGATTCTTCTCCTCTTCCTGAATTGCAGGAGTCGCTTGCTAATCTGAGAACAGAAATAACAACAGAGTCCAGAATGCCCTCAATGGAATTACCAGTTGCAGAAATTTGTGAAGTTGATTCTCAGGTTTCAGATGTATCTTTGGATTTGGATAGAAAAAGGAAACATAAAAGTTCAGCAAAAGGAAACCCGTTAATGTCTGCTGTACAGTTTATAGGTGACGGTGTTTCCCAGGTACAATCTATTGGAAATCAAGCTGTTAGCAATCTTGCAAGCTTCTTGAATGTCACCCAAGAAGATGACATTAATGAACAGAGCAATACTGAGGACAGGGTTTATGATCAGATAGAGAGCCAGGAAACTAGGTATACACATTTGGAGCGTTCTTCCTCACTGCAGTCTGATAAGAGTTCTGACCCTGCAAGTATGCAGTTGGGAAGGATTTTTCGTCACATATGGTCTCAAATGCGGACCAACAATGATGTCGTTTGTTATTGTTGCTTCATCATCGTTTTTTTGTGGAACTTCAGTTTACTTTCCATGGTTTACCTTGCAGCTCTCTTTGTCTATGCCCTGTGTGTAAATACTGGTCCTGGTTATATGTTTTGGGTTGTCATGCTAATTTACACAGAATTGTACATATTGGTACAGTATCTGTACCAGATAATTATCCAGCATTGTGGGTTGACTATTAATTCGGATCTACTACTGGAACTGGGATTTCCTACACATAGAATTACTTCATCCTTTGTTGTCAGTTCATTGCCTCTGTTCCTGGTTTATTTATTTACTCTATTGCAAAGTTCAATAACTGCAAAAGATGGCGAGTGGACATATTCTAATGCCTTCAATAAAAATTCTCTCCCCAGAAAACTGAGTCTTGGACATTATGGTTTGACTGAGAGGGCATATGAACTCTTATACCTAGGGAGAAAAATGATGATGTTTGTACTCAGGAGTTTGTGCAAGTACTGGAAATCACTAACGCAAGGTGCAGAATCTCCACCTTACTTTATCCAGGTGTCTTTGGATGTCCAAATATGGCCAGAAGATGGGATTCAGCCAGAGAGGATTGAGTCTGGAATTAATCGGATGCTTCAAATTATCCATAATGAGAGGTGTAAGGAACAGAACCCTCGACTTTGCCCTTTTTCTAGTAGAGTCCATGTCCAGAGCATAGAAAGAAGTAAAGAAAATACAAAGGTAGCCTTGGTTGTTCTAGAGGTAGTATATTCTTCTCCTTCAACTGATACTTGTGCAGAATGGTGCGACTCTCTTACTCCTGCAGCTGATGTAGCAAACGAGATTCGGCTTGCTCAACGCAATGGATTTGTTGAAAGCACAGGATTCCCATATCAAATTCTCTCCGTGATTGGGGGAGGCAAAAGGGAAATTGATCTATATGCCTATGTATTTGGTGCAGATTTGACAGTGTTCTTCTTCGTTGCGATTTTCTACCAATCTGTCATTAAAAATAATAGTGAGTTTCTCGATGTGTATCAACTAGAAGATCAATTCCCCAAAGAGTTTGTGTTCATCTTGATGGTAAGTGTAACTATTAAATATAATTCTTCGTGATTAAAATATCTTTACTTTCATATTCTCCCTTCTTGATTGACAATGGTAGGAGGTGTTCTCATTTTGATCTGAATTTGTTCTTTTTAAAACAATTCAAGAGAGAAACAAATTTTTTGTCCACATTGTGCCATTTTAGCATTTTCATTAGCCCTTGGTGGAGAAGTTAACCAAAGGGACTAATGAGAATATTTGAGTCGGTATATTTTCATTAAAGTAAGGTTGTAGGAGTGTAGCTGTTTGTGCACAGAAAATGTGAAACTGCATATTTAATAATGATATGTAAGCAATGGTGAAATTAGTTAACGGTATTTTGAATATAATTGGTTCCAAATTTTATCCACATAAAAAAAGATTAATGCTCAAAATACAAAGAAACAAAAGCAATAAATACAAATACATAGAGCAAAAGAACTAGGTTGTAAAGACAAAGGCCTTTCAAAATAATTATAAAGTTGCATAATTGAATGTATAAGCCTCACTTTTCTTGTTGTGTGTCTATTCTAAGCATGCAATAAGCTTTATTGGTCGAATATTCCTAGCTTGCCGCCATGATAGATATCCTGCTGAGCATTTGCATTTTAAGGTTTCATGACTGTCACGTAGCTTTGATATATCATCTGCTACTCTTAACTAAATATATTCTGTGCCTCAGATTATATTCTTCTTGATTGTGCTTGATCGATGTATATACCTCTGCTCCTTTGCCATTGGTAAAGTGATCTTTTACCTTTTCAATCTCGTTCTCTTTACTTATGCGGTAACGGAGTATGCATGGCAAATGGAGCCTTCCAATCAGCACGCTGGAGAGTTGGCACTTCGAGCTATATTTCTTGCAAAGGCGGTTTCTTTAACACTGCAAGCAATACAAATTCGATATGGTCTCCCACACAAAAGCACCTTATATCGGCAATTTTTGACAAGTGAAGTTTCAAGAATTAACTATTTGGGGTACAGGCTTTACCGCGCTCTTCCCTTCTTGTATGAGTTACGATGTGTGCTGGACTGGTCATGCACAACAACTTCTCTGACCATGTACGACTGGTTAAAGGTGATTATTTCATTGTTCTAAACATACCCTTTTACTAGAAATACCTTGTCGAGATCTTAATCCTTTTAGGTTAGATAGGAATATAACTGCTGTAATAAGTTTTAGAGAAAAATCTATATGTGCCCTTCTACTAGGTTCTATTCATTAACAATTGTATCAATTAAAAGTGAATCAATTTAAACTATTTGTTAGTGATTCATAACTACTTTCACTTGAAATCAAATTAAAATCACCTAAACAACAATATTCTTCTCCCTAAAACCTACCATCATAGTTCTTCCTAAATGTGTAGGAAAAAAATAAAGAAAGAAGAGAAGACAAAGAATTGTTCATGTTTATGAAAACTACTACAGTACTACTATCAACTTGATTACAACATTTCTCTCTAATAATATGTTAATCTCTACTTTAAAGAAACCGTATACATGTGAGAATTACAGATTATTGTTTTTAAAACAAAATCATAATGGTTGGTCTAAATTGATTTCACTTTTGAAAGTTTAGAGTTGTATTAATTAATACAATTACTAGTTTAGGGTTCTAATTGATTCAACCCACAAAGTTATGGGTATAAATTGATTTTATTTCCCAAGTTTTAAGTGAGCATAATAATAATTTATATTTGAAGGCTGCAGTGACGTACGTGAGACCAGGTTTTTCAGTTCTTTTTTCAGAAATAAATTATTGATTTTCTTGATACATCATATTCTCGTCGAAATTTAACTGTTTCGATGTAAGCTCTAGATAGTTTCGTGTTTTCTTCTATGATTTCTTACCCACCCTGCTTACTGAAATGCTGAGTTAAAATAATATATGAATTTCTTTTCTCAGCTGGAGGACATAAATGCAAGCTTGTACCTTGTCAAATGTGATGCAGTCTTAAATAGATCTCAGCACAAACAAGGAGATAAGCAAACTGTAATGACCAAATGTTGCAATGGAATATGCCTGTTCTTCATATTAATCTGTGTGATCTGGGCTCCAATGCTGGTAAGGAACTTCAGAGCATTAATCGTTGTATGCAGAAATTTCTATCTAGTGAAATTTATTAGTCTTTTGGGATCCCATGAAGATAATGCAAGGAGTAGGGGCGAATATCCCAATTATCCAAAAAGAAAAAGGAAAATAAATATACGTTTTAGGACCCAGTGAAGTATTTTGCTCCTCTATGTTCTGTTTTTCTATCTTTACCAAAATTTTCTTCCTTTTTATTATTTTATGAGCCTCAGGGTTTCTCTTTTAATCAAGAGAGGACATGTTTTATATACCCTTAGAAGCTTTTTAATGTCAAAAGATCTAATTGATTATCATTTATTGTTTCCGATAAAAAGATTTATACTCCCCACATAATGACATAAAAGGTTAATATTTTCCACTTTGGTTGTCAGACTATGGTTCTTTTATAATCTTCTTGCACACCAATGGTATTATGAAGGATAAGATAATAAAAAATATTGAAGAACTCAAGAGATTAGTCCTCGAGGGGCTTTTTTCAAAAGCCTGTTCGGGCTCCCCCTTAGTGAATGTTGCTAACTATTGAAACTCCTTTTTGTTACAGATGTACAGTAGTGGAAACCCAACAAATGTTGCAAACCCAATCAATGATGCCAGTTGCCAGGTGGATATCAAGACAACTTCAGGAAGATTGACTCTCTACCAGACTACTCTTTGTAAAAAGATCTCATGGGACAAGTTGAATTCAAATATGGTTCTTGATCCCGGAGGTTATCTGAGTCCTTATAATAAGGATGATATTCAGTTAATTTGTTGCCAAGCTGATGCAAGTGTCCTGTGGCTCGTCCCTGGTGTGGTTCAGTCCAGATTTATTCATTCCCTTGATTGGAACCAAGATATCAGCATTTCCTTCACTTGGATACTCACCAGAGACAGACCAAAAGGGAAAGAAGTTGTAAAATATGACCGAGTCATTGATCCTCAGGATCTTCCCAATCAATATGATGTCCAGAAAGTTCTGAATGGCTCGATGAATGGCTTTCGGATAAAAAATGTTTACCAAAGATACTTTCGTGTCACAGGCTCTGGGGATGTTAGACCTTTGGAACAAGAGGTACTCCCTACACCCGCTTACTGATATTTTTGTTAAGATTTGTTAAGGTATTGACATAATTAAATGTATCGTAACTCATTAGCTTAAGCTTTTGGGTCATCGGTGATATAACATGGTATCAAAAGGACGCCCTATGTTTTCAAATCTCATAGTTCCATTTTCTCTTCAATTAATATTGATTTTCAATTTTTGGGCTTTTATAAGTTATAGCTCACGAGTAAGGGAAAGTGTTAAAGTAATGATTGATTAAGTTTACCCTAACACATTAGCTTAAGCTTTTGGGTTGATTTAGATTTAACAAGAGCCCTACCATGCATATAACTTCTAGATAAATTACACATAGTCTATGAGTTTTACCGGTTTCTTTGGGTCCTTGAGCTCTCACACGGTTATTTTTCACTCATTTCTCTACTATTTGCATGAGCATATTGCTTAGCTTAAAATTTTTAAAAATGATTCAATTATTTTTGTGCCATGTGAGCATCATTAATCTAATAAAATTCTTTTAAAAAAACTATCCAATCGTGTATCCATTATTATAGCCATAGAAAAAGTAATTAGAGGAGCTAAATGGAACTATTTCACAACACACAAAACTTGGGGGCTGCACTGTAGGCTTACAAAACTTGGGGGCTACAAAAATCGTACACTTAACTTAGGGGCTAGATTATACGCTTAAATAACTTAGGGACTGAAGACAGGGACCAAATAAAATTATTTTGCAGAACTTAATTGCATGTTTGACTCATGAATCAAATGACAGCTATGGAAACTCATGGTGCAGTTCACTGATTTAGGATTAGGGTCATTGTTCTTCATCTACTGAGGCAGAAGTAACGGATATCATTTCTATGCTTGTGTGAGATTTTATTCAAACAACTGATCCGATTATCATTTACAGGAAAGTTTTGTCAGTGCTGATCTCATCTTGAACCGTAACAATTACGAATGGTGGTCCTTCCATGACATCCAGCCAATAAATGTCAGCGAATGTGGACGTTTCACTGGACCTGTAGCCTTTGTAATCTCTGAGGAAATACCACCTCGTGAGTCTGATTAAAAGCATATGACAAAGATGATTAATAGAATGAAGTTCCAAAATCATATTACTAACCTTAATATTTCTTTCAGAGGGCATTCTGGGTGACACTCTCAGCAAGTTCAGCATCTGGGGTCTTTACATAACCTTTGTTCTAGCAGTTGGCCGTTTTATAAGACTTCAATGCTCTGACTTGAGAATGAGAATTCCCTATGAGAATCTTCCTTCTTGTGACAGGTAATGTAACAAAATTCACTTTCTTTTCGAACAATGAAAACATTAGTTTAGGAATATTTCAATAGGCTATCAAAGAAAGTTTTAAGTGCTTCTGTTATATATATATATATATTTGAAAAGAAAACAGAACTTAAAAGAGACCAATGCCCAAGATTTGAAAAAAAAAAAAAAAAAAAAGATGACAAACCCTTCTACATCAAAGTGTAAGATCTATACAGAAAAAAACTAAAGCAATCCAAATAAAAATAAAAATAATTAAAAATTAAGAAAAAAAAAATCTTGAAAAAAGTTGAATGCACTAAGCTTGGAGAGAACACCAAAACGTTAGGGTCTATGCAGAGAAAACCATAAAAAGACGAACCTCTGAGGGACCTAAAACGAATAAACAAAGGAAGGGACTAGTGCTTTGATTATATTCTATGGTGATAACTGATAACTTGTTTGATTTATCTTGTATCCATTTTCAATAACCTCAATATGTTTCTACTAAACTACCTCTTCTAATATGAATTAATTATGTGTTGAAATGTTGTTATAGGTTGATTGCTATTTGTGAAGATATATATGCTGCTAGAGCTGAGGGAGAGCTTGGAGTTGAAGAGGTCTTATACTGGACACTAGTGAAAATCTACAGGTCCCCTCACATGCTGCTTGAATACACAAAAATAGATTAGACAGCAAAGTTTAAACAAACATTTACCAGATACCTAGATTGCCATTATTGAAACATGGAGCTTAGATACAAGTACGTATACGACTAACACCAGTTATAGTGAAAGCCAACCTCGTGGTGATCCGTGCGTTCTTGAGAACATGCTATTGTTTCCTTAGTGTCTGTTGAATACTAAGAGAATGAATTGTGGATTATTCAAGAACAATTCACATTTATAGATGATCTGGTTAGTGCAATGCAGAAATTTTAGCTTCAGAAACAGAGGGACCAGGCTTTCTCACTAATTCTACAAGTAAATGTAGGGTTGAGAAGTTTGTTTTTCACCTTTTTCTTTTAGTTGTTTATGTAGTTTAGATGTTGACTTTACTCTAATTAAAAGAGCCAGTTTCTCAGTTGCACCATTAATTATTATTGTATCTACTCCATACTAAGTGTCTAACATCAATCTATCTAGCATTGTCTCTTGCACTCCTCATACTAGGAATTTAGTTTTCATTTCAAGGGATAGATATTGTAAGGAGGATTATTGATTTGTACTTCATTTAGTATTCGATTAAGGACTTGTTTGCAATAACATTTTAAGTGGGAAAAAAAATATTTTTAATAACTTAAGAAGTTAAGATGGATTAGATAAATGTGAGTTTGGAAAAACGATAGAAGTATTTTTTCACTCTGGAAACTCCTCTAAGAGCATTTTTTAATTGGTTTTTTTTTTTAACTTTTTCTTTTCTAGAAGAACAAAGGCTCTTTTCAAATATAGTAAAATGAACCAAAATAATTACAAATTAAAATTTCACTATCTGTGATAAACTGCAGTAGACTATTATTTGTGTCAATGATAAACATAGATAGTTGTCTATTACGGTCTATCGCAGATAGACTGCTATTAGTATTATTTGTCACGATAGACATAGATAGTTGTCTATTACGGTCTATCACAGATAGACTACTATTAGTTGTAAATATTTTCAACAGTTATGTTATTTAAGATATTTTTTGAAAAATAATTAATTTAATTATCTTATAAAAACTAAATATTATTTTTATTTACTACGAATGTTTTGAGAAAACATTAATTTTAACTTAAATTTATTGAGAAGTATCTATTCTTACTCAGAATTTTTAACTTCATCAAATTACACCGATCAACAGAGACCAGTATTGCAGTTTTTACTTTATGATAAGTTTTTATTTAAAGAATTATTAATACACACATATATTCTCAAGTGTGTCCAATGAATAATAAAACATATTTAACACAAAATTCAAAGGATCTATACTAATACTACAAAAACTACTTTTTTTTTTTCTTTTTTTTTCCTTTTTTACATGATTTAGAGGGCAGGACGGGGTGGGGATCGCTTCCCCATTCCCCGACTCCACTCCCCATATCACCATCCTTCGAAATTTCCTACGGGGATCAGAAATTTCCCACATTACAAAAATGGAAACTTAAAATTTTAAAAGTAGAATTATGTTAAACATTCATAAACTCAGTTATTCTTTAAAATATATAATATGTATTTTGTAATGAGTTATAAATTATATAATACTACAGATTAATACTTATATAATTTTTTTAACATAAGTTATATTATAAATAAATTAATAACAGTTTACCATTAATTAAATATTAGTTTTATAATTTATAAATATATAGTATCAAATGCATTTTTTAAATTAGAATTAAATTTCGGGATATACTACCAAACACATATTTGAAACATGATTTTATTGAATCCCCTTGTTTTTGAATTATCTACTAAACAACCCTTAGTATCTCACTAAATCTTTTATATAATTAGTTCCACATAGTCAACTTAAATTTAAAGAGAAATTATTCGAATTTTCAAGTAAAAAAAAAATTCTCAATCAAATTATTCATAAATATAATCTAAATTTAAATGTTCAATTTAAATATATTCATTATTTTGACCATTGAATAATAAATTTTGATATTTAAATATAATATTTATATAACAATCATAATAGCATAACATTAAACTATTATAATAAATAAAAAGAAGAAGCTAACAAGGAGGAGATGGGGAATGCATCCTCTTGCTGTCCCCATTTAGAATACGGAGAATTTATTTTCTCCGGCCTAATTGGAGAATCGTTGCCTCGAGAAACCACCCATATAGAGAACATGGACATCTTTAGTAATCATGACTTAAAAGAGAAATTTCATTGCAATTAGTAATATTTCGGAGATTGTAAATGTTTTTTTTTTTTTTTTTTTTTTTTTTTTTTTTTTTTTTTTTTTTTTTGGTGTTGTTGTTGTTGTTTTTGTTGTTAAAATTAGTACATGAACTAGCAAATCAAAGTAGATGGTATTTACCTACCTTTGTACAACCTATCTAACTACCCAATAAAAAGTTGCCATGTGACAAATAATTTTTTGAAAAATAAAATTGAATTATTATTTTAAAAAAGTTTCATAAGATATAGATGCAGGTTAAGTTG
This sequence comes from Citrullus mucosospermus, assembly GCA_030954485.1. Taxonomy (NCBI): domain Eukaryota; kingdom Viridiplantae; phylum Streptophyta; class Magnoliopsida; order Cucurbitales; family Cucurbitaceae; genus Citrullus; species Citrullus mucosospermus. The sequence continues at coordinate 5,522,163 of CM062063.1, read as the reverse complement.
TATCTAAACATTGACTTTGACCTAAATTCAAGAATATATTGATGCCATTCGCCATGCTTAAGGAATAAAATGGATTGTTTTCCTCATATATTTGTCACAACTCATTAGTCATATCAAACATGGCCATATACAATACACCACAACCGTCCTCGTGAGTGAACAAGAAAATGGTGCAATAATAGGAGGAGAATCATGGTTCTACATCTTTCAAGCCAAAATAGAACCATTCACAAGGGTTTAAGATCAGGAGTAATAGTAGAAGAATGCTACAAGGAATCCTAAGTGGCTCACTAGAGGTCCCTAAACAAAGAAAGAAAGACAGAATCTTACTGGAAGGAAGCAAGAAGGAAGCAAGTCGTCTTAAAACAATGCGCTCTTCAAGGCTTACTGAGAGGTTCACTTCCAGTTGTTGTATCCGATGCTGCTAGCAGAGCAGAAAGTTGAATGTTGACTAAGACTGCTTATCATCTCCTAGAAGGCAAGAAAACTAGAGGGTTAGTCCTTATAAGACATCACCTTCCCATAGAAAGCTATTCCATCGCCATTTTTAGTCAGTATGGGAAGATTCATTCTTTGTTTTCTTATATCTTTTGACACTGCTGCTATTTAACCCCTCTTTCAAAATGCTTTCGGGTACAGTTTCTTCCATTACTTTTGGGACAGCAAAACTGAAGCTTGAAAGAGGTATATCCTTGTATTGTGGATTTGCTTCTACAAAAGCTAGCATCTCCGTAGAAGATCTCACTGTCTTCCCTGTGGGTGTAACATAGTAAGCATCAAATTTAGAGAAATTCTTTCTCAGAACTAAACGTCTTGTGAAACCTTCTGGGGTCTTTGGGATGTTGGGTTTGTCAATTCCCCAAGTTCGAGTTGTATCATAATCAATATCGGGAGGATCGTTGCAAGAAGTATCAGTTTTCCTATGGCAAGTAAAGGGTTCTTCTATCATTTTGCTTCTAATATCCTCGTACTCCTCTTGGGTACTTATCAACCTCCATTTGAAGCATTCCTCACATTGTGCAGCAAATAGACCTACTGGCAGCCGTCCTGCCTGTAAACAGAAACCAATTAACATCTTAGTCTACACCAAAAGAGGCTTCTAATAACTTATATGGACTCTTATTTAAAGATACAACAATCAATGCAACTACAAATGAAGATCCCCAGCAAATTCTAAATTTAAATTTGTAAAAATTGCACTTGAGACTGAGAAAATTCACTTCCATCTCTAACTTTCACTTCTTTTTGGGTAAAGGAAAAATGAAAGAATATAAGGATAAACAAAAAATAAACTCTAAAAAAATGAGTTCAGTACTAACTACAACAAGGACTCGATCCCAAAAGAACAAGACCAATATCATAATTACAAAAATGTCTAGTGAACAAAACCCTCAACTTCCACTTTCAACTTCAAGAATTGGAAACACTGTCCAAATTGATCCATCAGAAAGATAATTGGGCATCTCAATTGATTATATGACTTCAAATAACCCTTTGGCTTCGTTGAACAAACTTACCAACTCCCATGAACTCAAAATTTTCATAAAATTCACTATCTTCTAAGTTAAAACAGAAAAGACTATATGCAAAGCACACACTGAAAAACTAATTGAATTAAATTGAGTGTTATAGAACAGCTAACTCTGAATATCAAAATAACTTCCCTACAGCCATTGCCAACAAATATTTTAACTCACTTGCACATAGATGAATTTCTCTAAGTTTATGTTTGAATTGCTGTTTATGGATCTAATGAACATTAATTCTCACACAATACTTAGAGTTGGACCTACAAAGTACAGACTACTATCAAGTTATGTTAAACCGCCTGTTCCCATAGTTAAGCAAAACTCAAGTAATTATTTCCCCATTCAAATCTCCTTTTTTGTGAGAAATTATTGCAAGAGACTGCTAAGTGTAACTGATAGTTTTGCACCCTTGATTATAGCCACATTCAATAATTTTTCCCTAGTTACCGTGAAACATCATGGTACTACTTAAGCGAGGAAAATAAAGGCGTAACCAGCTCGAACCAGCATCAACCTATTTTCCAATCTTCAGAATTGAAGGGTTACAGTTTCAAAGAAGCCAAATGACAGATAATTGAATCCGATCATTGGGAAACGATGGAGGATGTTCAGAATAAATTGGAGGAAGAGGATAAAATTTCCGCCGTACCTTCATCGGCGTTTTGGGAGGCCTGGCGGCGGCCATGTCGCCCGACGATTCTCTCTCTCTCCCTCTGCGGCGTGGTCCAATCTCCACCTGCCGAGCATCACGAAAATCTGATTTTCTCAATAACAAATCGTTTTTCTCTCTTAAAAAAAATAATAATAAAAATAAAAAATAAAAAATAAAAAATAAAAAATCATATATTCCTAACTTGGTTAATTTACTAGTTGAAAAGATACTTTTAAATTTTGAAAATGGATAAGTCGATAAGTTGATAGGCTTGAAAATCAAGAACTTTGATACTCTTTTTAAGTCAAAACTAAAATAGACCATTATAAAAATCTGAGGGGCGTTGGTTTAACATAACCCAAAAACACAATTATTAAATATGTTTGTGTTTTCTAGTTTTTTAAAAACAGAAAACCACAAAATTATTATCAGACGTGTTTTTTAGTTTTTAGTTATTTAACAAATAGAAATTTTAAAACAGTTACTAAACACGTATGATTTTTGTTTTTTAAAAATTGAAAACCAAAAACCAAAAATTAATGTTTCGTTAGGTAATTGTTTCATTTTCTGTTTTTGTTTTTTGAAAATTAAGTTTATTTATTCCACATTTTTTACAATAATTTGCATATTTTTTTAAGTATTATTGTTGAATTCTTAGCCAAATTTCAAAAACAAAAACAAGTTTTTAAAAGCTTTTTTTTTTTAATTTTCAATATTTGATTTGATTTTTTAAATTATTGGCAAAAATTATACAACGAATGAAGAAATTTAGAGGTAGAAGTAATATTTATAGGCTTAATTTTCAAGAGTAAAAGCAAAAAACGAAATAGTTACCAAATGGGAGCCAAATGATTATCAAAATTGGTCATAAGGATTAAACTTATAATTAAATAATCAAAGGTTTATGTGCTAATTTTTCAATGCATAAAAATTTAATAGTTTTATATGTACGTAGTCGACCGAGGAATAATTATGGAATCAAATGTGTTTATAAATTAATTAAATTATAAGTTAAAATATCATTTTGGACCTATTCAATTTTAATCCATGAAGGTCTAATATTAATATGTGTATAGATTATTCATAACATTGTTATAGTCCTTATACTCTAGGACATGTTCTATTTCAATCTTTGTACTTTTAAATGTCCACTTTTAATGTTTATACTTCCAATAAATCTTAAATCGGATCCTTTAAAATTAATTTTTTATTGAAATTGATTAAATAATATTAATAATTTTCATGCAAGAAAGCAAACTATATGAATATGTTTTCAAAATTTAGAATAAAAGTCTTATAGGTAATAATTTTTTTTTGAAAAAATAAACAATAAATTAATAATATTAACTAAATTTAAATTTGGACATGCTTGATAAACTCATATATTCATATATTCTATGAATATATGAGTTTCCAAAAAAAAAAAAAAACCTATGAATATATGATTGGTTTAATTGGTTTGAGTTAACTTAAAATTTTATAAACATATTAGCATAAAAATTTTCAGGACCAAATAAATATAAATATTAAAGTTAAAAACTAAACTTTTAATTTAATTTAATTAAATCGATAATAGTAAGGATAAAACTAATTTTATTTTGGTCAAAGTTTATATTAGTTCTTAAAGTCTTCCAGATATAATTATTTGGTTTTTTTTTTTTTTTTTTTGAAGATTAATTATTTGGTACTTCGAATCTTCATACGCACCCTCAGTTGTTATATTAAGAAGTACTATTTTATATAGGAACAAAATTACATATTTTAAAAGTTAGAGGGTTAAAATATAATAAATCATAAGTCCGAGTGGAAAAAATGAATGCATAAAACAGAATTAATGTAATAATATTATTAAGGTTGCATCAAGGTCGATATGTCCGAGTGGTTAAGGAGACAGACTTGAAATCTGTTGGGCTTCGCCCGCGCAGGTTCGAACCCTGCTGTCGACGGTTTTGCATCCTTTTTGTTCCCTCCTTTTTAAAACACCATTTATATCTATATATATACCATCATCAATGTAGACTATTTACTTCGAATAAATTTTAAATTTAGTCACCCAAAACAATTAAAACATTGAAGTTTTATGAGTGTATTAATTTAAACCCTACTCCAAAATTAGTCCGCTCAATAATTTGTGAAACTTATAATTTAAATCAATTAAACAACATTCATACACTAATTCTCAAATGTGTATAGGCTTTTTTAAATATATGGTTTCACAAAATGGACGATTATTATAAATGCATAGACGATTCTTAAAGGGAAATTCTAACTAAGAATTCTAAATTCATTTATTTATAAAAGTTAAAGAGTTTTATCGGTACAATTATAAGTTTCACACAAGATTTTCCCAAACGAAACATAATGTGAAGTGTAAATTGATACATTTACAAAAGTTCAAGGTTTAAATTAATACAATTATTAGTTTGAGGTTAAATTAATATAACCTGTAAAGTTTAGGAGTATTAAATTGATATTTTTTCTAATAATTTGTACTATATATTTTGAAAACATATTCACATATTATATTTTCTTGATGAAAAATATTGTTGTTATTATTATTATTATCATCATCATCATTTAACCAACCTTGGTAAAAATCAACTTTGACGGACTAAATTTAAGATTTATAAAAAATATAAGGACTAAACTTGTTCAATTGAAAGTATAAAGACTAAAACTGAACAAATTTCAAAATATAAGGACCAAAATAGTATTTTAACCTCTAATTATGGTTTAAATAGGAAATTAAGTTTCAATTTTCTTCCCATACAATTTAGAATGTTTCATCGAGAAAAAAAAAAAAGATTTTTGAAAGTCATTTTTATTCAATTTTTTTTTATATATAAAAGTGGTTTAAAATACATTTTAAATGTGTTTCAAAAGTTATTCTGAAGGGTTACCAAAACATTTCATTTTTTTTTTCTAAAATGACTTATTTTCAAAATTGAGCACAAAAATTAAACCAAATACACCCTAAATCACGTTATTATCTTAGTTTGTTAGCTTTCAAAATTATTACGAGAATAGAGATGTATGATGTACCGAATTGAGACTTTAAAATAATAAGTTGGTCAAAATTTTGGTTCCAAGTCACTTCCAAGGAAATGAACAAAAATAGGCCCTTTCAACTTTGAATTGAGAGAAATTGCCATTTTTTCAGAAAGACTTTTTTTAAACCTTTGCAGGTGAAAAGTCACACATGTTCTCTGTTAGGCTATTTGTATAGAAAGACTTTAAAAGATTATGGAAGGTTATGATGATGACTAAAATAGTGTTTATAAAAAGTTTAATAAATTAACCTAAGTTTGTGTTAAAACCAAATATAGGTTAAGAAATATCGTACTTAAGCTATTATGAAAGTAATAATTTAGTCTTTAAACTATAGTTGGCAACAATTTAGTTTGTATTTTCAAATTTGTAAGAATTTAATTTTTGAATTTTAATATGTAACAATTTAGTTCCTATATTTTGAAATTTGCAACAATTTAATTTCTGAATTTTAATATGTAACAATTTAGTCCCTATATTTTAAAATTTGCAACAATTTAATTCCTATTATGAAAAATCTTATCAAAATTAAGAAAACATGTTTATTACCTAATGACTTATTATTTATAATTTATAAAAAAATAAATAAAATAAAATTTGATATGAGATCAATTTATTGATCTACATGTATAAACTTTTTTATTAAATTTTATAAAAAAAAGTTTTACAATAAAGACAAAATTGTCATAATTTATAAAAATTTATAATGAATAGACACTAAATTGTCACCTATTCAAATTTAGACATTAAATTATTACTTTTATTTTCTCTACTGTTTTCATTTAAAAGTGCAGCCACCACAAGTGTTCTTTGAAACTTTATAAACCAAACTAAATAATATAACTCCGGAATATTATGGACAAAATAGGTTTTAAAGCCATGACAAATAAATAAATTTACCGTAATATTTTTATTATTAAAAATATGAATAAATTACAATAGATTTAAATATTATTTTAGTCTCTATATTTTTTATTTTTGTTTATTTTGGTTCGTACACTCTCAAATTATTAATTTTGGTCACAATACTTTCAATGTTAATTCACTTTGGTCCTTATACTTTTAAAATATTTATCTTAATCCTTGTACTTTCTACTTCAATTCATTTTATTTTAGTATTTGAACTTTTAAAAAGTGGTCATTCCCTTAAAAATGAAAATGATTGGACCAAATTGAACAAAAATTAAAAGAACAAAGACACTTTTTGTAAATATAGAGACCAAAATGAATTAAAATCAAAAGTATAGAGGCCAAAATAGTATTTAAAAAATAAAATTAATGATATAAAAGATATATTTTAAAATTCGAAAATAGCGCATCGAAGTCGATATGTCCGAGTGGTTAAGGAGACAGACTTGAAATCTGTTGGGCTTCGCCCGCGCAGGTTCGAACCCTGCTGTCGACGTTTTTTTATATATTTTTCTTTTTTAATTTTTATTTAATTTTTATTTCTTTCTAATTTTTACCCTCACGAGTTATTCAAAATACAATTTTAATTAATTTTAGAATAGGAAACTCGATTTAAATTGTTTCATTTGAAGCTTATTTTTGTTGTTTCAATATATATGGACTAAACATTAAAATTAAGATTCATCACGATTGGTTAACCTTATGATTGGTTAACCTTATCAATTTTAAGTTAGACGAGACATTTACTCATGTTAAATTCAAAGATTAATTTATAGAAGTAGATGTATATGCAAATCTATTATCACAATTAAATGAAGGATAGTGAAAAATGACTAAATTAAAACGATCCTAATGAAAATGGTTAAAAGCCAATAATATGAAAATAAATTGATTTGGGGTCTTAGTTCTTAAGTTTTCAAAATTATTCTCAGAGTACAAATGCATAGTTCTTAAGTTTTCAAAACTATCTTTCGATTGAAATTGAGACTTAGAATAGTAAGACAGATCCAATTTTAGTTCCAAGTTGCCCACATTGTTTGAGGTCCTAATTTTCAAACAAAATTCTTATGAAAAATTAAAGATAATTTTAAAACAAAAGTCCAAAGATATATACTAATGTAATTTAATCTAATTTTAATAAAATTAAAGGTTTATTTGAATTAAATTCAGAAAAGAGTGTCTTCCAAAAAAAACTCCTTTTTATTTAAACTCTTTTGACAAAAATTGTTTAAAATACCCCTCAAAATCTATTTTGAATAGTTGTCAAATAGTCCAATTTTTTTTCTTTCTAAAATGACTTATTTTTTAAAATTAAATACTTGAAAAATGTATTCCAAACCCTCTCAATTATCTAAAATTTGTATTTGAAACCATTATCTGTGAATCAACTTTCTTTTTTCTTTTTTGTCCTGTGACTTTACAAAGGTATACAATCTTTGGCAATTTTAATATTTAGACAAAGGGAAAATTTTGTTTTTACCATTATTAGCTCTTAGAAAATAAATCTTATCAAAATTCAAAACCAAATTTATATATGTCCAATTTAGATAGTTTCATTTTATGTTTTGTGACAAACAGCAAATGTGAAAAAGTTAATGGAACCAACAGAACCAAGTTAGTTGAGTCTATTCAACTATCAACCATACTCGTCCAGTGAAAAATTTCTAGTACTACGATGTATGATAAATTTTTCATACTACTTACATTCATTGCTTACTAGAAAATAAATATTTAAAAATTGTACGAGACCATTAAAGTAAAGTTACATATCATGCAATGACATGTAAGATGTTAAATGGAAGAAGCATGTACTAACGTAGTACTATTAAAATTTTCCTTTTTTACAAACTAGTCAAATAGTTCATCCAAATTAGATAGATTTCTTCGTTTCGATCGGTTTCTTCAAGTAGTTCAAGTTAAAAAAAAAAAAAAAAAAAAAAAAAAAAAAAAAAAAAAAAAAAAAAAAAAAAAAAACTCACTTACAGTCAAACCCCTATTATATGCACTTATAGAGGAAAGAAAACCTGGGAATATATGCATCCACAATTCCAAGTAAATGATCATATGTTTATACTTGTATAACAAAGAAAACACGTGAAATCCAGAGTTAAATCAGAGGCCACCAAGAGGGTTAATAATGAACCCATTTCTCTAGGATCTCATGGTGCAAAAGCAAAACCAAAGTCTAAACATTTGAATGCAAAATCTGAGTGGGAAAACAAAAAGTATGTTCTATGTTTTCAATACTCTCCCTCCAACACTGAACTTCAAAAGGGATTAGAAATACTAAATACTTACAAATCTGTCCATCTTTACAATGGAGTAGAAGCATGGACTCCAATTCTGGAACCATCCAACTAATCCAGCAAACAAAACAAATAGCTCATCGCAGAAAATTGGCCAAGACTACCCTTTCGTCGGAGTCTAAGTCGTGTTTCAATCCCAGTATGGTCGATCATCCTCGAAGACCAACAACCAATCAGCCCTCGGTATTGGTAAGTTGTCTCACCAACTAGGCAATCAGATGCAAGCCCCTTCTCGAGCTGATTCCTCACAACCATCTTTTCGTAAGAATGTAGGTCGTGCTTCAGTCTAAGACCGACAACCAATTGTCCCTTAGATGGTAAGTTGTTGTCTCTCCAACAAATCAGATGCAAGCCCCTTCTTGGGTGTATTCCTCCTTTTTCTCGTACGGCCGGTTTCTATCACCTAGACACCCCCCCCCCCCCCCCCCCCCTACCTATGGTCATTTTGTAATGTGAAACTATGAAAGCCAACTGAACCAGAATGCTGAGCCGAACCACTACTACTCATAGATCTCTCAATTTCATCAATATCAGCAACTAGAGGGATGGGTCTCTCCGGGATTGAAGGAACAGAGAGCTCAGTTTCCAACATTTTCACAACTTGATCCATTGTTGGCCTGGCATAGAGCTGGGGATGGGAACAAAGAACAGCAATCAATACATACTTCTCAACAACCTCTGGAGAACCCAGCTCTGGCATGCCTTCTTCAATAACATCCATTGCTTTTTGTTCCCTAACCAAAGACCAAGCCCAATCAGTCACTAGAAAGGGCTGGCTGTCATGGCTCCTCACCCCGAGTGCCTTCCTCCCACTCAAAAGCTCGAGCAAAACAACTCCAAAGCTATACACATCACTCCTCTCCGTCAACTGGCCGTATAAAGCGTACTCGGGCGCCACATACCCCATAGTTCCAGCAACTCTTGTGCTCAAATGAGTCATTCCTTCTGGAGTGAACTTGGCTAAACCAAAGTCAGCAACCTTGGGATCAAAGTTTTCATCCAAAAGAATGTTGCTGGCTTTGATATCTCTATGGATAATGGCAGGCTGAGCTCCATAATGCAGATAAGCCAATCCCCTAGCTGTGCCAAGAGCAATCTTTTGCCTAATTGGCCAACTCAACCTCTTATCTGAAAACCCAAACAAATGGTCATAAAGACTCCCATTCTTCATCAGATCACACACAATTATTCTCTGGTGACCCTCCATTGGTGTAGTTGCAATACAATATCCTCTTAAAGCAACAAGATTAACATGCCTGACACTTGAAATTACCTCCACTTCATGAGCAAAAATGGCGTCCCCTGCTGCAGAACAGTTCTTAAACCTCTTCAATGCAACTTCAGAATCATCTGATAGAACCCCTTTATACACATTTCCATAACCCCCTCTCCCAATTATGTTATCTCTAGAAAAATTCCTTGTCGCCCTCTTGATTTCATCGAATGTGAACTTCACCAAAGTAGTGCTTGCACTTATCGACTCCAATCCAGAACCCAACCCTGTCTCAACTCTACCAATTCTATCGTTCTTCTTCACTTTCCCCTGTTTCCGCCAGAAAAACAACCCGCCTGCAACCGCCACCGCTGCTGCCGCAACGCCACAGCAAATTAAAACCACTAACACCACCGTATTCCGCTTCTTGCTCCTCGAATCCCCCGACGAAAGGGGATGGAGCGAGAATAAGCATTTGGCAGTTCCCCAATCGGTCGGTCCGAACTGATTTACAAACGCCGCCACGTAGATCGACGGATATGCGGGGCAATCGGTGACATTGCCGATCGACGGACCGGTCAAGAACGAGGCCTGAACGATCGCGAGCCTGGTCGTGCACGAGGCACAGGGGGAACCATTCTCAAGCGATTGATTACAGTTCGCAACAACACCATCGAGGGCCGATTTAGGAACGATTCTCTCGAACTCGGATTTGGTCCTGATGTTCATACAGCCCTGTGAGATCCACCCGGTTTGAAACCCGCAAGAGCTCCGAATGTCGAAATTCGGCCATGTGACATCCACTATCGATTGGTAAGAATTCCAGCATGAATCGGAAGAGTTCACCGGGGGCAAGAAGGAGCCGGTGAGTTTGAGGTACTGCGAGAGGACGAGGCGGAGACCGAGGCGGATGTATTGACATTCGTCGGAGAAATCGGGGCGGGAAACGGCGGAGCCCTGGGAGAACTGGCGAAGGACGGTGAAATTGAGAGGGCATTCAACGGCGTCGGCGGCGGCAGAAAGGGATGCTATAGTGAGAAGAAGGAGCAAAAGATGGGGAGAAAGGGACATTGAAATTGATTTAGGGTTTTGGATTTCATGGAGAAAGAAAGGGAAATTGGGGGAATTGGGATTTTGGTTGGTGGTGACAGCGGAGGTTGTTTTTCTTAAGCAGCCATTATCGACGGAGCTTGAAAAATGCTCCCACTGAAAGACAAACTTGGTGAAGCAAGGCAACTTCCATGGAACTTCAAAATGAGTTAAAATTTGAATTTTCTATCTTTCTTTCTTTCTTTTGGATAATTAATTCTTTTTTAAAAAGATATTTGGTGAAAAAAATATCATTTTCCCCTTGGATTCCAAAATATTACCCTTCACTTCTTTATTTGAAATTTAAATTCTATTTCACCTATATTTTCAAAATGTTACATTTTTATTTGAGTTTTAAATTTTATTTTTCTTAGATTTGTTGGTTTCAATATTTACATTTTTTAACTTTAATTTGGTTAAATTATAAAAAATGCTCCTCAATTATGCACTTTGTGTCAAAAATACATTTGAATTTTCAAAAGTTTCAAAAATACTCTTAAACTTCCAAAAATAAAGTTAAAAAACATCTATGTCGTTAGTTTTGAATGGAAATCATTAAAATTTTGTTTCAAAAATACCTTCGAACTTTTCAAAAGTACCCTTAACTAAAAAAAAATTAAAAAATACTTTCATCATAAGTATATGAACAAAAACTGTTAATACCTCGTTGCAAAAATAACTTTAAAATTAAAAAACAGAAAAGTTTAAAATTCCTAACATTAATATAGTGGTCACTTTGTATGAAATTTTATTAAGTTCAAAGATAATGAACTTTAAAATAAATTATATAGATATTCTCTTTCATTTTTCTCTTAATTTTTCAATTTTTAACTTACACCCATTTTCTCACTACCCAAAATTTAAGTTAAAACATAAAATTTCACAATAAAATCAAAATCTCCCTTTAAACATACCAAAACGATAAATAGTTAAATAAAAAAATGTATTTGGTTATTAATACACACTCAACTACTAACATTTTTTTTTTTTATGTTTAAGGGGAGATTTTTATTTTAGAATTTTGTGAGATTTTATGGGATTTTATGTTTTAACTTAAATTTTTGGTTGGTGAGAAAATTGGTGTACGTTAAAAATTGGAAAATTAAGAGAAATATGAGAGTATCTATATGAAAAAAAAATGAGAATATCTGTATAATTTAAATTTCATTCTTTCGAACTTAAGAAAACTTCAAACAAATGAATCCCTATATTAACGTTGGGAGTCGTTATAAACTTTTTTTTTTTAATTTTAAAGTTATTTTTGCAACATGATATTAACGATTTATGTTCATATACTTACAGGGAAAGTATTTTTTTGACTTTTTTTTAGTTAAGGGTATTTTTGAAACTTTTGAAAAGTTCATGGGTATTTTTCAAATAAAACTTTAACGATTTCGATCCAAAACTAATGCCATGGGTATTTTTTAACTCATTTTGAAAGTTTAAGAGTATTTTTTAAACTTTTAAGTTCAAGGGTATTTTTTAAACTTTTAAGTTCAAGGGTATTTTTGACATAAAATGCACAGTTGAGGGGTATTTTCTATAAGTTAGCCTTCATTTTTTACTAAGTATTGTGTAACACCCAATGAGAATGTCGGGGTCATTAGTTGTTGAATCTGGATTTCGAATACTGGGCCTAGGGTGTTACAAATGATATTAGAACGAAATTCTCCCAGTAAGATGTGGTTAAGGGATGAACCAAGGGGAAGCTAGTGATCATGTAATGACTTGAGTTTAGGAGGGAGACATGAATGAACCGAGATCACATCTAAATAAGAGGGATCTTGGGATATGAAAGTATGGTTAAGAAATACTTTAAAATAATTGAAAGTTACTACATATACCAACAAAGTACATCTTCCTTTTTAGTGGCCCAATCATAAGAACTCCTGAAAGAACCGGTTTGTGGGGATAGTTTTCACTCTTATAAGCATTTCAAGATAAGCAAGGATAACGTTGTCAGGTTGTAGAAAATGCAGAAAAATGTTGAGGTCATCAAATATCGAATCCGTATTATGAATCCTAAGTTTGGAGCTATACATATCTAGTCCTTTGTGTTAAAGTATGTTACTTAATTTAAAAGAAGTACTAATAAATTATTTAAAATTTTTCTATCATAATTATTTTAAATTAATTTGCTAAAAAGTTAATGTCAACAAAACTAATGTGAATGTTAGTAAAAATTCAATTGTAAAAATATACCATATTAAATCTCAAAAATCAAATGAAAACTAAACTCATGACTTAATAATAAAAGCGTAACCCTATAAAACTTAAAAATTAGATGCCAAATTTTGAGATTAAAAATATATTTTTCTAAGAAATTTTATGATATAATGCATATCTTGGAAATAATTATCATAAAGTATACTTTTTGTACAAAGCAAATTATTTTAAAGTAATTTTTTTTTATAAAAAATATAAAGGGAAATTATTTTAAATGACAAAACTGCTAAAAATAATTCATAACTAATAGCTATGATAGACCGTGATAGATCACGATAGACTATTATCTATGTCTAACACTGTGAGATTTTGTTATATTTATAAATATTTTGGTTCGTTTTGCTATATTCGAAAAGAGTCCAATTATAAAGTATACTTTTGAAAGTCTATTAGTCAATGACTCATCATCCACGTGATAATTGGTTTTGAAAATTTTAGGGATTTCATACAATACAATTTAGTGGATACCACTAATTATAATTTCGAGTTTTGATGTTTGATAATTGTTCAACTATAAAATAGTGTGAATAATACAACTTCAATCTATTAGAAAAAATTCATTTTTATTTAAACTCTTTTGATAAAAGATATGTTTAAAATATACTTTAAAAATGTTTCAAATGCTATTTTGAGTGATTGTCAAATACACTTGAAATATGTATTCTAAACACACCCTTATTTTTAAAATTAAACACTTGAAAAATTAAACCAAACATTTTAATTTTGAATAGCTGCTAATTTAACTACTAATTTTAATTTTAAAAATAAATAGAGTTGTTTTCAAATATACAAAAATGAACAAAAATATCTATAAATATAGCAAAATGTTACTATCTATTTGCGGTAGACTACTATTTGTGTGTATCTATGTCATGATAGATACAAATAGTAGTCTATCGCGGTCTATCGCAAATATACTGTAATATTTTGCTATTATTTATAAATATTTTCAATAGTTTTGTCATTTAAAATAATTTTCAAATATATCTTGCTAGTTTATATAATTTCATTTTTTTATAAAATTAAATTCGATTGATGCACAAATTAATTATTAAATAGTTTTGTCAAAATTCAAAAAAATTTAACAAATATTTAGTTTGTACCATGAATGTTTTATAACATTTTTTGTACAAAATATTTTATAGTTGGTTTTAAATATATGAGAGATATTAATCATAACGAATTTTCGGACGAACCACTCATTAATTTCACATATTTTCAAGTTTAAGATTAAAAATGCAACACCTATATGAGTTTTAATTGCAGCGGGATGAAATTGAAGTTTTATGGTAAAAATAATCCAACTTTTAACAACTTCAATGTTGATAATGTCACTATAAAAAGAGGCTCTAAAGGAGAAAGAGAGAGAAATGCCACATAAGCCATGAAAAAAAAAAAGTTAATTTAATTGCTAAAACATTTTTTTTCTTTTATTTTTTATCTTTTACAATTTATAGAATGAGAAAATTGAATCTCTAACCTCGATACAAACATTATGTTAATTGTGGGAAAATAAGGGTCTGGTAAACAATGAATGAAAAACAAAGTTGCATTTTATATTTATATATATGTGTTCAAAATGTGTTTGATAACATATTTATAATCCATAAAATTAAGGATAGTTATTCACTAAATATTCATTAAATATTATGTTGAAGAAAAATTATTATTAATTAATTTATGAATTTGATTTATGTTAAATTTTCTTGTGTAACTATTATTTTCTAATACGATATAATTTATACTACATTATATTATATAATATATGATTCAATTTAACAAAAATTATTGAGTTTATAACATGAAATACTAAATTGTTAATATTTTTATTATTTTTAATATGATTATGCATCTTGAAATTTCAAATTCAAAATCTAAATTCATTGAAAACATACAAATTTTATGTTCAGAATTTACACTGTTTTGATCACATAATCCAAAAATAAATTTCGAAACTCATACTGTCTACCAAACACATATTCATTGGACTTACTGAATCTGAAAACATAAAATAAAATTTGAATTGTCTACCAAATAGGTCATAACATTACCAACACTATTTTCACATATTGGTTTGTTTTGTTTTTTGTTTTAACAATAAGTGGGATGAGAGAATCAAATCTCAAACCTCCAGGTTGATAGTAAGTTCATATTAATTGAACTATGATTTATTTGTTTTGTTTTTCTGATTGTTTACGAGTGTTTTAAAAAACCAAGTTCGTTCTTGAAAGCTGAAAAATATATAGTTTTTTAAAAATTATTTTTTATTTTTTAAATTTAGTTAAAAATTCAAATGTTTAGTAATAAAAGATGAATTTTATAGTAAAAAAATTGTAGGACATAATTTCTGACAATTTAAAACAAAAAATCAAGGAATCTTTTGAAATACAATAAAACGAATCTAAATATTTATAAATATAACAAAATTTTATTGTCTATAAATAGTAGTCTATCGTAGACAATGATAGACTGTAATATTTTGCTATTATCCGTAAATATTGTTAGCAATTTTATCATTTAAAATAATTTCTCAAAAATCAAACGGTTATTGGGATCTAAAATGTCCCAATCCAAAGGGACAAAAATGTAATTTATAAAATGACACTCCCAGTGACATTGCAAAAATGAGCCCAATGGTTAAGATCAGCCCAAAGGCCATTGTATGAGCAACGTCCGGCGGCCCAGTAAAGAAAACAGAACAACAAGAGGAGGTTTACCAAAGCGCAACCCTCGCCGTCGACGGTCACCCTCTCATTCTCAGGTGAACCCTTCGCTCTTTCTTCATTTTCTATGTGAAAAGCATTTCAATGGTAGCTTATGAATGCGTGTTCAATATCGGTTATTCCTGTTATTAGAACTTCAATGCAAGTTCTAGTATCATATCCCTCAAAATTTCTTGTATGGGTTATGAATTGTTGTTCTTTTTCTCTAATCGGTTGTGTGTGATTCTCTCAAGTTCAGAATGCAGAGATCGTTCAGTTTTGCCGGTCAGCTCGTGAAGAGGCGAGGATTTTCGACGAATTCCGAGAAAATTGTAGCGTCTGTACTGTTCGAGAGGCTGCCAGTCGTGATTCCGAAGATTGACCCCGTGGTCTATGCATTTCAGGAGTTCAAGTAGGTCTTTCTTTCTTTTATTTCTTATTTTTGGCGGAAATAGTTGTTGTATCTTGACTTGATTTCCATGAGGATAGGGAATAATCTGGAATTGGAATTCGAACGACGTGATTATATGTATTATAGCTATTATAACTATAAGCTTGCAGTTAAATCAAGTAATATTGTTATCGTAGAGTCTCTGTGAAAAACAGTTTGTCTGATATTTCTGCTCGATTGTCTTCAGATTTAGGTGGCAACAGCAATATCGGCGCAGATATCCTGAAGAATTTTTAGATAAAGCTAATGCCAGGTATATGTTCTATCATTTTGTGTGGTCGTGTCAAGTATAGGGTTTTGGTTTATGAATTGTTCTAACTTGACTTTCTTTTTGAACTCTTCTAATTCTTGTGCTATTTTAAAGTTCCAAGTTCTTGAGAGTGCTTTTTTAGTCTTTTTTTTTTTTTTTTTTTTTTTTTTTTTTTTTTTTTTTTTTTTTTTCATTTTGTCAAACATCATTATCCACAACAATTTGATAATAGTTATCATATTTTAGCTTATTTATTCTTAATGGTGCAAGACAATTGTTTCTGTGGGCTACTAGGAGGGCACCAGTTGAGTCCAAACTTTGAGCAAGAAAATTTTGTGGAAGTAAAGAAAATCTATGTTAGAAAACTTACGTGCCAATGTAATTTAATTATCAAAAGGATGGCACTGCCATACTGATCGAGAAAAGTAGGTTCCAGTTTCTAATCACATTGCAGATTTCTAATTCTAACGTGATTTGTGGAACTGAAGTAATAACTCTGAGTTCTTTTGGTACCAAAAGCCATTCAAGAAAGTTACCAATTATTGGTAAAGTTAAACTTTATGCCTTCCTTGTAGCCTCTTCTAAGAAAGCTCTTTGCTGATAAACCTAAGGGCTTCCTGTAGCAGTGAGCTTTGTATAATGTAGCTTTTAGGTGATCAGTTTTCTAAATTTTCGAATCATTTGCTTGGATTATCTGGGTGGAGGATGACCAACTTTGTAGCCGTTTTTCCTGAATTATCTTAGTACATTGTTTATTGTTACTACTTGAATTACTGAAATATTATTATCACTAGCACAATCTCATATGTCCATAGGCCATCACATAATTTAGTGCCATCAATTTTCAGTTAGCCAATTTGTGGAGCTTATTGATAAAACACTGGATAAATGAAAATGCATGATTTTTCTTTCTTTTGGTAATTATATGACTCGAGCTGCTGATAACAGGGGAAAAGGTGACTACCAAATTGATTATGCTCCAGCTCCAAGGATTACTGAAGCTGACAAAACAAATGATAGGAAGTATGCAGTCTCTTCTTTCTTCCTTTTATTTTTTCGTTTTCTTTCTCTCTCTCTTAAATATAATTTAGAATTGATAGATTGAAGGTTTCTTAATCCATACGACATTACCATTGATAATGCTCATACATCTTTAAAACCATAGTTCTACTTCATTTTCATGATGACTTATGAAACTTGTTTTAGCCCTGGGGAAGAAATCCCTTTCATTTGATTCATGAGAAAATTTCCAGATCTCATTGTATATCTAATAAATGTTGAACTTATATTTCTTTGTTTCTATGCCAAGCTATCAATGTCTTTCCTACTCTACAACTGAAGTTTTTAGATGTTGTCTCTAAAATACAGAGTCTCCCTTTTTCTCATTGTTTATTTAGAGTTCAGGCTATCTGATCCAAGTAATTAGTTTGCCAGATTCTAAGGTCAAAAGTGAGGTTTACATTCTGGTTAATTGAGTCGTTCTCTCTCTTTTTAGGTCACTGCAGAGAGCACTTGACAGAAGACTATATCTTCTTCTCCATGGTACCTCTATTGGGGCACCTGATGAGAAACCTATCTGGCATTTTCCGGAAAAAGTTTACGAGAGCGAGGAGACATTACGTAAAGTAAGAGATTGCTACCAGTACTCTTCAGTTTTCTTTTTCCTCAACTTTACCTTTCTGACTTTCAAGTTCTACAGTGTGCAGAATCTGCCTTAGAGTCCGTCCTTGGAGATCTTTCTCATACATATTTTGTTGGAAATGCTCCAATGGGTCATATGGTTGTACCACCTACAGAAACTGCACAAGTTCCACCTTTGAAGGTATATGTCTTCTACTAAAAATTCTATATCATATAATACCTTCAAGCCTTCAAGCATTGGCAATTGGAATTGGTTAAAATACCACTTTGGTTCTAGTACTTTGAATTCCATCCCAATTTAGTTCATGTACTTTCAGTCAATCTTAAATTTAGTCTCCAAAATTATTATGAATATATAAAAACTAAATTTAGACATTTGAAAGTACAATAACATGAAATGGAACAAAATTCAAAGTTCTGGACTAATATGAATGATTTTTTAACCTCTAGAGTTTATGCTTGAACTAAACGATGAGGTCACTTACTCATTTGCTTAAACAAAATCTCTCCTGTTTGCCAGCGATTCTTTTTTAAGTCTCAAGTGATTGCAACCAATAAATTCAATATTGGGAAATGTGAAGATTTTGTATGGGTTACGAAGGATGAACTGATGGAGTATTTTCCCGATCAAGCTGAATTTTTCAAGAAGATGATCATCAGTTGATGCTAGTAGATTTACCCTATAAGCCTTACATAGAGTTCCTCAATCAACATATTTATGGTCAGGGTGTAAGTGGCGTAGAGGATTGAGTTCTAAAATGCTAAATTATTAGGGGTTGAGGCCGAGGCTTTGTTTGTTTCTGATGTAAAATGGATGAATGAGGATACCAATTTGGGATCAGGACTTAGGCAATTTCCTCTTAGCTGTTTCTTTGATTATTACAGTCAGGATAAATGGTTCGATCCTCTTATTTTGATTTCTCGAACCAACGAGTACATCGTTGGTATCATCTCAAAATTTTGAATATATAATCTTTCCTTCACATTTTTCTTTTTGGTGTGATGAGAAGCAGTGAATCCTTCATTTCATTGTTGAGATGAAATTATCACAGAAGTGAACCTATGTATGTCCAGAAGGAATTAATAATAATAAAAAAAACTTTAAGGTTGGTTTTTTTTTTTTTTCTTCTTCTTCTTCTTCTTCTTTTTAGTAGAGGACGAGAGATTTGAACTATAGATTGCTTAGTCACTAATACATATTATATGTCAGTTGAGCTATATTTATTTTGTCACGGTATTTTCATTTTAAGACAATGTACATCATTGTCCCCGCCTTAGGTGTGCCAACATTTTTGTCGTCTATCCTGACTTGAATTTTCCCCTCGAGTTTTCATGTCTCTCCTCCAAATAACCTCTTGGTCCACCATGGCTACTGATTGTATTTATCCTAACTCTAATTTTTCTTAGAACTTGTAAGTTATTTTGTCACTTTGCTTCTATGAAGTCCTAATTAACTTTTTATCATGTTCTAATTTTTTTTTTTCCGAAGCCATATGCAGTTGGAGTCTTAATAAACTGAAATCTTTTAGCAAAGAAACAACTCTCTATGTTGAGATTTTTTCTTATGCCACAAATTTCTGTTTACATGGTGTTCAAATTAATGAAGAAAGCAGTCATACTAATTTATAAAGTTTTAATATGGTTGGTTCATCAAAGTGTCACTTAAAAGTATATGGACAATCAAGTTAAACAATTGTACACGTAAAAACTCATCATTCAATATAATATTTGGCATAAGCTTTTCAATGGTAAACATTTCTTTAATTTCTTAGCTACATTTTCTAGACTTAAACACTCTTTTTTATATGATCATGACCACCAGTTATTTTGTCACTTGCTCATAATTTGGCTTCAAAATTTTAGTCTTAGTGTGTCTATTGATATGATGTTTTTTCCTAAAAGAAACCTTGTAAGATTGAAAAAAAATCACTCAAACAACCTTCTAAACTTTTGAAAAAAATGTATTTTTAGAGAAAATTTAAGTTAAAACAAAGAAACCACATTTAAATGGTAAAATAGATTTCTTAATTTTCATTTCAGTAGTTTATTTGATGTTCCTACTTTCATTTTCTTACCCAATATACATTGAACATATTTGAAATGTATGGATTATTTGTTGAAATTTGCTTAGACAATTAGGCAACAAGACAACAAATGTAGAGAAATCTTTCATAGTAACTATTTTGCAAATTAGTCCTCAAAGTTCAAAAGGCTACAACTCTAGTCCTAAAAAAATAAAAATTTGTCTTTTACTCTAAACATATCTAATGAAAAGTTTAAATTACTACTTTCGTTTGATTTGGATTTAATTTGATTTGATTCTTATGATTTTTCAAGCTTAAATTTAATTCTTATATTTATTTCTTTTAAACTAAAAAGTCTCAAACAATAAGATTACCAATCTTCTCTAGCGTCAATGATATCTCTAGAGATTTAAACAAAAATTTAAGGACAGCACCTTTTATAAGACCTTTTTTTTTTTTGTAAAAAAAAAATCGTAATATTTAAACATTCAAGAGACGTTTGAAGCACTGAGTTGGTTATTATAGTCAATAAGTTATAATAGTTTGTGTTTGAGGTACAAACTATTTTAATTTGGGTTATAATATTCCATGTTTGGGGTACAAACTACTTTAGTTTGAGTTATAATAGTATGTGGTTGAAGTGCATATTATTTTAGTTTGGATAGGAACTAATACATATTGTAATAAAGAGAGAGAGAAAATGAGTAAGAAATAAGAAGTATAGCAACAAATAATAAAAGCCGTAACAAAGAGTGATATGTTATAAGTTATAATAGTTGGAAATTGGAGCCTCAAACATAGAGTGGGCTATAATAACCCACTCCACCCACTTGAAGTCGACGGTTCAAATAACCTTAAAACCTTAAAAACTTAATTAAACCATCCTATGAAAATCTTAAAATAAATAAAATATTATTGTTTTTAATAAAAAGATCCATGACATTCTATTTTGTTTAGTACAATATGACATTCTACTTTGATATCAGATAAATTACTAGACCCACTAAAAATTTTAAGATCATAGTTACAATAAATTTAAATGTTTTATCAATACTCCAAAATTTATCATTCCTATCAACTAAGCATAACTCAATTAATTAAAATAAATTAAAACATTATATTATTGATCAAAAGTTAAATGTTTGAATCTCTATTTCAATAAGTTAAAG
Organism: Citrullus mucosospermus; assembly: GCA_030954485.1. NCBI lineage: Eukaryota > Viridiplantae > Streptophyta > Magnoliopsida > Cucurbitales > Cucurbitaceae > Citrullus > Citrullus mucosospermus. The sequence continues at coordinate 5,500,954 of CM062063.1, read as the reverse complement.
TTAGAGGGAAAAAAAAACTTATCATCCCTATTTACTTGAAGTAAATTATAAGTTATTTGAAGAATCCACAACAATTTTGAAAGACAATTTACCTTAAATATATGAGAGATAAACTATCAAAGTATCTCTAATTTATATATTATGATTGTTACAAAAGATATGCAAAATTTTAAATTCACACTAAACAACAGAGTGCATCGTAAGTTGTGCTTATCTTTTCGCAACTCACTACAACCACGAGGGAACATCTAGTTTAGACAAATGAAACATCATACTCTTATTATACACACTAAACATCTACATTCATAAACAATTTTTTAGTGCCACTGAACTCTATATTATTCTAAAAATATGTTACCTAGCAGGAGAAGTATCATGAAAAGTTTGTCATGGTTGGAAAATTGGAAAAAATTTATAGTAATACAGGATTACCATATTCATTTGCTCACACTATAAATTTGTTTTTATAAATATTAGTGAACTCCACATTAATTTAAAAATATGCTGACCTAGCAATGAAGAGTTAGTCACGGTCGGAAAATTAGAAAAATACTAGAATACCATACTTACTTTGTTGACACTATAAAAACATCTAGACGTAACATATAATTGTAGTATTATTATTTTTTCTCTCTCTCAAAAACTAGTGGAATCTAAAACGATAGGTGTTTGACTATTTTCAAAAGTTAGTCCTCAAGTATGAAAGGTTTGAACTATAGTCCCTAATAAAACGAAAATTTTACTTTAACCCCCCAAACAAACATGAGAAGCGGAAGAGGTCGACACGAAGAAATTCCGAGGGAGAAAATCAAAGTCATGAAAGCGACAGAACGAAACGAAAACGATTGCATTTTGGAGCTATAATTGCAATCAACGTTGTTGAATCAGAGACAAAGCTTTTTTGAGTTAAATTTCCTATAAAAGAGAAATCGTGTTCTCTAATTCTGTGCTGAATTTCTTTGCGTTTGTTCAATTATTCTGCAGTTTTCGAATGAGATACCCGATCGTCGGCGGCGATCGGAGATGTTCTTCGGCGGTGGTACTGAAGACGGATTTGCTAGCAGAGGAGATTGGTGGTGAGACTGATGATTCTGATGGTGATTTGGACGGTTGGTTGAGTGAGTCAGTAGAAGAGATAGTGTTGTGTTGGTTGCTACAGTGGTACTTGTGGATAAAGCTTAGAAGTCGTAATGAAGAAGGGGAAGGGCAGGAACCTCGGGCTTTTGCCTAATTCTCTGAAAATGATCTCGTCGTGCTTGAAGACGGTGTCTACTAATGCCAGCACCGTTGCTTCGACCGTCCGCTCTGCCGGTGCCTCGGTTGCTGCTTCGATCTCCGCAGCTTCTTCCGAGGATGAGAAGGATCAGGTGTTCATTTTCTGTTGCAATTGCTTATGTCTTTTTCTTTTAGCTTATGGATGAATTTTTGCTTGCTATTCCCAGCGATTTCATTGACAATAAATTGGAACATGATTTCATGGTTTTCTGTCGATATATATATCATCTGAATAAATGGGAAACCACTTTTGTTACTAATGTTGAATAAAACGTCGACACTTGTTGATTTGCATTTGACCAGGAGTTCGGAGGAGAGTGCAGTAGCAAACAAAGGGCGGATAAGCCGGAAAACGTTAAGGGGGTGCGTGGAGGCCTGAGAAAAATGGGAAATTATGCTTTTTATTCACCCCTCAGGCTCTCTCTAAAAATAGATTGTTGGGTTCCTTTTTTTTTCTTTCTTTTTTTATGTGTGAAAAATTACATCTGTGACTATTCTCATATTTCCTTTGGTTAGAAACAACCATTTCATTGATGAAACTGAAATCTTCTACTTCTGTTGAGATATTACGAAAGGACACTATTTGTGGAAATAGAAGGAGGGGGGTAATTGTAGCCTGTAGGTTTCCTCAAAACGAAGAATTCCAAAGAGGAGCAATTAAAACTGTAGACTCCCAAAATATCACTTCCAAGCTTACAAATTTCCTCATAGGGTGAGCTTCAGAGGATGACCTTACTTGAAGAGGATGATATGACCTATAGGTGGTACAACTATTTCCTCATGAGCTTTAGATGATTTTTAGGAGATAAAAAATGCTTTTACCCCAATACAAAAGACGTTTCAAAATTTTCATTTCGTCCCGTTATATAATTAGAAACAATTTTGAAAAATCTAGAACTACTTAAAAAAGCACTTCAAGAGCCATGATAGTATTTACCAATACGTCAGTAGCCTTCTTTTTGTGATGAACACCTAAAAGGTAAGAAACAAAACCATCCTCTGTGGCTCTGTCAGAGAAGATCATGTGAATGCCAAAGCTGTTAAAAACGTTCTGTTCTAACCAAATAACGGAATTATTGAAAAACAAGTGTCTGGCATGTTACTGTGATCTTGTACAAAGAGAGCACAGACAGTGGTTCTTCCACCTCCTTATCTTATACAAAGCAAGTTTAGGAACTGGAAGGCCAACTACCCACCACTCCACTTCGTCTGGTGCATTAGACAAGAGAAACATTCCAATTTTCAATTAAAGAAAGTGGTTCTTTCACCTCCTTATCAATCTAAGTTCTTACTAAAATCAAAGGCATATGATTGTCTCTGATATTGCTGAACAGAGGAGTTTTCAAAACCTGCTAATCTGAAAAGGCAAGGAGAATTTGAAGCCAGAGATATTTCATAATCCACGCATCAAACCAAAAATTTACTCTAGTTCCATATCGGCCTAAAAAGTAGTGTTAGAAGAGAACAAGCTGTAGAAAGCCAGGGTCTATGAGTGGAGGCTTTAAAAGAAGTTTTGTGCCCCAATTGCAACTATCCAGCGCAAACCATAAGTAATTTGTCTCCAAAGAGAATTGTCTTTCTGTAATTTTGTACGGTACAGGGGGTTTTTTTGTCAATCCAGGAAAATTTAGAGTACACAGCTTCTAATTGGAATGTTTTTGATGAGATCTTTTGTAATCACATAGTATTTACTTTTACAAATTTGTATTTGGGGCATTTTCTTTGATCCTTTTCTAGGGAAGATATCTTATCTCCCTTGGTCCTTGCTTCTCCCTTTTGATGTCCTGTGGTTCTTTATCATTTTTTCTTCTTTTTATTTTTATTTTTTAAATTTATTATTACCTCTAAATTCTTATTCTTAGCTCTTTTTAGTAGTTTCTGTTGCTTTGTAAACTATTTATTTATATTGTTCTGACTTTGAGCAGGTAACTTGGGCTGGTTTTGACGTTCTAGAAATTGAGCCATATGTCATAAGGCACGTTCTCTTACTTGGCTATCTGAATGGATTTCAAGTGCTTGACGTGGAAGATGCTTCTAACTTCAAAGAGCTTGTTTCAAAGCGTGGTGGCCCTGTTTCATTCTTACAGATTCATCCATCTCCAGCAAAGCTTGATACTCCAGCAAAGCCTGATAGTCATGATGTACTCAGAAGATCACACCCTTTATTGCTGATTGTTGCAGGAGAAGAAAGGAAGGATGTAGCTGTGGGACAAAACCATAGTCCTACGGGTGTCCACCCAGGAAGTTGTGCCAACTCTCACAATGCTGTTCAGTTTTACTCCCTTAAGTCTCACTCTTATGTGCATGTTTTGAGATTCAGATCTGCTGTTTGTATGGTTAGATGCAGTTCTCAGATAGTAGCTGTGGGCCTGGCTACACAAGTAAGGACCAAATTGACTGACAACTATGGATATAGAATTGATTTGATGGTAACATCTTCTTGAAGAGTATGTACTAACATAGGGAAAATGCACTTACAAATACAAGTTATGATGATCTGCATTTCTATTCAAGTATTGTTCAAATGATGCTCCCCAGAACATTTCCTCCCCCTTGTGAAATGGTAATCTAAATTAGTTTTCTAGTTTGTAAGTATGATATAAATTACTATATCAGTCAGTCGTAGGATCTATCTTATATAACCTCTTAAATTATGAGTGTAATATTCCAGCATGTTGTTCATGAGAGAAACTTTCTAACTAACTTGATGTTTGGTGGCAGATATATTGCTTCGATGCAATCACCCTTGAGGTTGTATTTAGTGTTTTGACCTCTCCAGTTCCTGAGATATCAGGACAAGGAACCACTGGAATTAATGTTGGTTTTGGTCCCATGGCTGTGGGTCCGAGGTGGTTAGCATATCCTGCTGTTGGCCCACTGCCGTCAACCACTGTTCCATTAAGTTCACAAAGCCTATGCCCCTCTCCAGGTGTAAATCCCTCATCATTGCCAGGCAGTGATCGGACAAAGGCCCATTATGCAGTGAAGTCTGGTAAACAACTGGCTGCTGGAATTGTCGATTTGGGTGGTTTGGGATTTAAAAAATGGTCCAAGTAGTGTCAAGATCTGAACCCTAACAAGTCTAATTTATTGATTGAATCAAATTCAGGATGGAAAGCTGGAAGGCATGCAGGAATGGAGGCAGATTATCCCGGGATGGTTAGTGTTTACTTTTGATAGTCCAATGCAATATTGTTACTGGAAATTCATGAATTATAGTTTTTCTTTCATTTTCAGGAATGTGAACATCATGTTCTGCATCATTCTAAAAGACAGTATTTTTTTCAACTATTTATGTTGCCTATGCTTGAACAGTGAATGCTATCTATGTTTTTGTTTGTTTTTGTAATGTTTGAGTTACCCATTTAGTTCTTTTGGCATTTCTTTTCAAGGTTGATTTGCACTATAAAGAAATGCCGTTCATCTTCTGGCAACAAATTAAACCTTTAGTTTAATCTGTTCCATAAAATAGAAATCCAAGAGGGGAAAGCATTTGAAATCATCATGATGTTCATCAAAGTTTCTCTTTATTTTCTTAACATGGGGTAAGAACCTGGAAAATCAAACGTGTGAAATATTGAATTTTGTCTCTTTGATTTGATGGACCCAAATGGTTATTGTAGGTTGCTGTTAAAGATTTTGTTACCCGGGCTATTATAACTCAGTTTAGAGCTCACACCAGCCCATTGTCTGCACTATGTTTTGATCCTAGTGGGACACTTCTAGTGACTGCATCGATATATGGGAATAACATCAATATTTTCCGAATCATACCGAACTCACGCATTGGATCAAGTGGTCTAAGCTTTGACTGCAGCTCTTCTCATGTCCATCTTTACAAACTGCACCGTGGAATAACATCAGCTGTTAGTACAAATGTGGTTTTCTGATGGTAGTATACTTGGTCTTCATCTTCCTGTGTTTTCAAAGTTTCTTACCCTTTCTATTTTCCTGTCTACTTATCACAGATGATCCAGGATATTTGCTTTAGTAACTACAGTCAATGGGTGGCAATTGTTTCATCCAAGGGGACGTGTCATGTTTTTCTCTTGTCCCCTTTTGGTGGTGAAGCTGGATTTAGAATTCTTAATTCTCAGGGTGAAGAACCCTGTCTGCTTCCAGTTCTAACTTTACCCTGGTGGTCCACGTCATCACTCATGATAAATCAGCAATCTTTTCCACCCCCACCACCTGTTACGCTTTCTGTCGTGAGCAGAATTAAATACAGTAGTTTTGGATGGCTAAATACTGTAAACAATTCAGCTGGTTCAGGAAAAGGTTTTGTGCCTTCTGGTGCTGTTGCTGCTATTTTTCATAATACGCTCTCTCACAATATTCAGCATGTAAACTCAAAGCCCAATTCCCTGGAGCATCTGTTGGTTTATACTCCTTCAGGTCATGTAGTTCAGCATGAACTTCTGCCTTCTTTTGGTGTTGAACCAAGTCTCCGCAGTTCTACAACCGAATCAAGTTCTTTTTTACATATGCAGGAAGATGATCTTAAATTAAAAGTTGAGCCGATTCAGTGGTGGGATGCATGTAGAAGATCAGATTATTCAGAAAGAGGGGAGTGCATCTATGACTCCACCTTTGATGGGCAAGATGTCAAAACCAAAACCAAAACCAAAACCATTCAAAATGAAAGAACAGATACTGAGGAAATCTATGATTTGGATTTCCAGGAAATGAATGATGGTTCTACTGCAGAAAAGGTTCTTAGAGTCAGAGATCAATCTGGTATATCTCATGAGCAATCCCACAGGTTTCTATCGAATGCAGAAGTACAAATGAGCTCTGGAAGGCTACCAATTTGGCAAAACTCCAAGGTATTTCATGTGTGGAAGTAGTATATCAATTCCTTGACACATTAATAATTTGATTTGTTCTGTTGTAGATTTATGTTATGAGTTCTCCAAGAATCAATAGTATAGCTGGTGGAGAGTTTGAAATTGAAAAAGTCCCCGTTCAAGAAATTGAAGTTAGGGAGAAGGAACTGTTACCTTGTTTTGACCATTGCCTCAGCCTCAAGTCTGGCTGCAATGACAGGCGAGTACAAGTTCTTGGTTCCAATATTTTACATAATAAATCTTGTACGGAAGTGTGGGTGTTTGGACGGAAGTGGGTGTTTGGGAGGGAATCATTTGGGTACCACAAATCTTTGTAGAATATAGGTTTGGCAACATTGAATCTTGAGATCATTGAAACTGTTTTGAGATTTACTTTTCAAAGATGAATTTTTGGAAACTATATATTTCAAATTTCATTTCCTTCCAAGTTTTTACTTTTTGATGTACTGCTCAAGTTTGATAAAACAGAATATAAAAAATTTACAGGAATGTCGTCACATTTATTTAGTACATACCTTGTGACTTTTTTGAGAGGAATATGGATTTATGTGTGTATGTGTAGGAAGTTGTAATTTCACACAAAAAAAATTTACAGGGGGCAATGAGATGAGCTCAAATAGGTGTTTGTTGTGATTGGTTTATAACATTTACCAGTTCCTATTTTATTCTAGCTGTGGTACCATTCTTGGCTTTATTGGATGCTCTTACAACTTTTTACCTGTGTGTTTGTAATAACGAGCCGTATTTAGTAACATGCGGTCAAATATCTCTAGTTATCTGCTCTGGATTTACTGGCTTGACATTGTATGAGAACTGTAATAAAGAAACTCCTTATTAGCAACCATAAAATTTTCTTCTATCATGATCTATGCAGGCGTATGCAATATTTGGTGTACTATTATCCTTTCTTCGTAGTGAACTTTTGTTAATGGAAGGTTTATGTTATAAAATATATTATTGACTGTTTGGTTGTTTTTTTGGATCCAGAGGCCTTCTTTTGGGAAGAAGTATCAGTCCTACTTCTTTCGAGACGTACCAGTCTGAGGTCAAAGTTACTGAAGAAATTGTTGTTATTTGTCACTCCAAACCTGCATCACTTAGCTCCACAGAGAGCTCAGATGGGGGTAAGAAATAAAAATCTTCTTTAACTTATTAATGGCTTTGGACTATTTAAATTGATATTGTTACCATTTGTCGGTTTGGTTTCCTTCCTGTCTATTAGTTTATTGAAGAGAATTGTGCAAATCGACCGGTAATTGCTTAACTGGTATTGATGATATTGCAAATCCCTTTTATGTACATACTTTGGTTAAATCTAAAATGTTGCTTATGTGTCTTCGAGCATGGTTACCTATACTATCCTTTGAACATCGAAGGTGCATCAAGAAGGATGGAAAATTTTATTGATTTTGATCAAGCAAGCTGCGAGAAGTCTGGTACTCCTCTTTGTCAGCATCTAAATGAGATGTACTGGGAAAAAAGAGCAAGTGAATCTTGCATGACTCCAAAATCCTCAAATATTCTATTTACTAAAGTCGAAGGTTTGAGGATCGATGGTTCCCCTTGTGATTTACACTTCTCAAGCAGCAATTTTGATTTCCCTTCCATCGAACAAGTTTCATCCAAAAGACCGCCTTTCAACAAAGGTGCAACTAATATCTCCATTTTAAGCCATGTGAAATTGAACCATAAGCTCTTGTTGCCAATAGTACTAACTTTGAAATTGCAGTTACTTTTGAACGCATTTGCCAGGAGGAACCCTGCAAGGCATTGGAGAGTAATGATGGTTGCCAAGACATAAATGATATTTCGACTGATCATGTTGATCCCAATGGTAATAGCGATGTAGAGTACGAAAATATATGTAGCGATGAGAATGACAAGGTATTTGGTGACATGTTCACCTCTTCTGAAGAAGGTTGAACCCTGAACCTTTGCCTTACCTGTTGATTCATTTATCATGAATTCTTTTCAGATTTATCAGTACTTGATTTCTGTTTGGCAGGCTGATATATTGATAAGACTTGTAGATCTTATCGTTGTCAAAGGGTGCTAAAATGTCATACCCAGCCACATCTACAAAATTATGTGAATCTCTCTCTCTCTTGTATAGATCTTGTGAATAAAATTTCTGGAATATGTGAAAGTATCATCCCTTAATGGTGGTTTTTACAACTGTTCTTGGTGAAATAATATGAAAATATGTCCATACTTGTTGTACAGTGTTTGTCTTAGAAGATTACACTATAAACTATTTGTAAAAGAATTCCCAAAGGTTTATAAAAGTTGCTTATATTCTTGGAAAGGAATGGATTTTCATAATATTTTTATGAGTGGTTTCTTTTTTTTTTTTGCAGTTTTTGTTTTTCTAACTAATATGTTCTTTAGGATTTTAATTTTTAGGGTTAAGAAAGATGTTTAGTAGTTATATCTTAACTGGTAATCTCATTAGGACCTATGAATTCCATGTATGGGATGGATAATTACTTTATGAGGTTGAGAAGTTGTTGTGACTACTTTTGTAGTTAGTATTTAATGTGATGATTGTATAATTCAATTGTAATTCAAATTTCATGGTGCTCAATTATTTATGATATTAGAATTCTATAATTTCTCGACAATTTAAGTGGGTTTCATGTGAGATTATTATTTTTGCTACTACTTTTGCATTTAGTGGTTGCTATTCATTTATCATATTGAAGATTTTCAATTTACTGTGTGAGATTAATTAAAACGCATCCCTTAATTATAGAGAACAAAAGAAAATCAATTAGATTAAAAATATAATTAGCAATATTGTGGTTAGAAATATTTCATAAAAAAAAAAAAGAAATCAGTGTTGAGTTGTTTATGACACTTCGACTATCTATCTGTATGAGACATTGTCAAGTTGTTCATAGAGATGCCTATTTAACTCGTGGATTGAAAACCTGTTCAAACAGAATTGGAAATTCCAGATTAGATAGAGAATGGGTGAGGGAGCAAAGAGACTTTTCTCTTAGATAACTAAATAGGGACGAAGAATAATCTTTTCGTCCCCACCCTACCCAAATTAATTAATTGAAGGGATCAAATCCCGAAGCGAATATTGTTTTGCTTTCATTTGTGTTTGAAAATCGCAACACAAAAAAGATCATATTACATAAATGTTAAATTAATTACCGAGAAGAACTTACTTTTGAAGAATCTTTCTTCAATTCTTCTCTATTGTCATACTCTACTCGTCATTGAATAGTTCTCTCAATGAATTGTGACACTACTAAAAGAGTTTTTCCTACCATTCTTTGGCAAGAGACCAATTTGTGGGGACTATCTTTTTAAGAGAATGAAATTTTGTGTTACGGAGATTAAAATAAAACATAGAAAACTTTTGTATAAAAAATATATATATATATTAAGTTGAAGAGTTATGTTTGTAATATTTAAATTTTAACTTTTACAAATTATGTAAACTACATATTTTAATTATGTCTTATTTTAGTAAGGGATTTTATAATGTTTTATTTTAATAACAATTGTATTAGAAATTATCCATTTAATATAGAAAATTTTGAAAATTTTATTTACTTGAGAATAAATTTAAATTTTTTTAAAAAAAATTGAATGAATTAAAAAAAAAAAGAAAGAAATTAATTTCCCCGCAGTATACTTTATTCCTGTGAATTTCCTGCAAGGATCGAGAATCGACATCCTAATTCTTGCAAAACTAAACAAAAAATTTTCAGTGATGAGGATCAAAATAAAGGGTCGGGATGGGGACCCACGGAACATCTCTAGTTGTTGTATAACTCCTGCAAAATAACATTCTACATAGATGGGCAATGGCTTACTTCTCTTAAAAAACAAGATTTGTATAACTAATTAACATTAAATATCTTTTGACTAATTGAAACCTTATTTTATATTCTAGAGGATTTTATAAACCACATGAATTAGTAATTAGTAATGTGATCTTATCGAACTATAAAAATTACCTTCCAACTTTCTTCAAATTATAGGAACCAAATTTGTAATTTAATAGAGATGATCAAATATGAAAAACGAAAAAACATATAATATTTAATAATTTCATTCATTCTTATCAAATTCAGTGTTCTTTCTTAAATTTAGAGATTAAGATATAAATCAAAAGAAGTTTTTTCAGTAAACTTATTCCGATAAAAATATTATTTTCTACAAAAGAATATTGACTAAGAAAGTATATTTTTTCTATTAAACTATTAATAAATATTTTAATGTTGGAATATTGACTAGAAAAGTGTATATATATATTTTTTTTCTATATTGAACTATTACTAAATATTTCAATTTTTGTCGAAAGTTTGTTGTCCCAAGATAACAAAGTTATTGAAGGAGTTCAAATAGTGTTAAAAGTGGAAATAAAGTTGGTAGAATTTTAGCATATCTCAAATAGTCAACCATAATTAAATCGTTGAATAACATAATCTCTTTGTGAATAAGGGAATTATGGTAGACATGAAACTCTAATCAAACTATTAGTGTACTAAGCGAAAGTATGTTGGACGGTGATGGATGAAAACTATTGATGTTGACAAAAATGTCAAAGTCCCAATTTTACAAAAATGATGATGTGATAGAAATTTCTAAAAAGAAATATTTAGAAAATTAAGAGAATATTTTAATTAATGAATATTTTTGAACAAGTTAACATGGCTATTATTTAGTGAAATTTAATTACTAATTTTTTTTTATGTTCGACTGTTTTTTATATATAATGAAAATATCAATTATAATTCCTCGTTTATCTCGATATCAAATTCATGAAAATGTAAAAATATTATAAAAATATTAATATGTGGACCAAAAATTAGTATTATAGTTGCCATAATTCACTCAACAACAACTGAAATGGAGCACTTTTTTTTTTTTTTTTTTTAGTTTGTCTTCATTCATTTTGCATAACAAATAAGCCTCTTTCAAACAAGATGCCTCGAGAATTAAATTTTGAAGAAGTTTATCTATTATTTCTCTAAAAGTTTTGAAATGTAGATATTTTAAAAGAAAATTGGTAGGATATTAAACGAAAACTATACATGTAAATCGATAAACTAATTGGAGATCAAATTGTTTTATTCTATAAAGAGTAAGTTATTACGTAATAAAACTTACCCTTAATTTTGATTATAGTTTTCATGATAGAGACTAAATCATACAAATTTCAAAGTATAGGAACTAAATTTTTATTTATTTTTCAAAGACTAAATTATCCTAAATCTAAAAGTAGAGAGATTAATGGTGTGTTTTCATTTTCAAGTGTTTAATTTAAAAACATAAATCATTTAAAAAAAATTAGAGTGTTTGACAACTACTCAAAATAGATTTTGAAGTGTATTTTAAACAATTTTTATCAAGATATTTTAAATAAAAATGAGTTTTTAAAAAAACATTTTTTCTCAAATCAATTCAGATAGACTCTAGATCGTTACCAATTATAGTTCAAATACTAAATTATTCCTTCCATAAAGGTTGAAAAATATCTTTTAACCTAAGTTTTAAAATTTACAATACTAAAAAATGAAAGAATATTAAACCCTAATAAAAAAAATTAAAAAAAAAAATCTTTAAACCCTAAATCCAAACAAAAAAGAAAAAAGAAAAACTCCTCTACGGCTGTAAACAGCGTACAACTTACTTCAAAATCCGACGTGGCAAATCCTGCTAGGCTTACAACTGTCACTGTCGCATTCCAAAGTATATTTTCGCGTGACTATTATAAGTTAACGTCGTCAAGTCCACGTCAACTAAAAGTTCACGGCCGTCACGCTTTTTGATCTCTCTGTCTCTTCTTCCCCAACCAAACCACCCTCTCCAGCACGTGACCACTGTCTCAAAAGCCAATAACCTCTCATCCAAACCTCCCGCCTCGGACTCCCCAAGTAGGCTCGGACAACCGTTTGACTCCGAACCTAAAACCCTCCAACAAAAACAAAAATACGTATATAATTAATAAACAAACAAACAAATAAATAAATATTCTGCCATTAAAGAAAAGAAGAAGAGAAAGCGTTTCTTGGTTCGTTTGTTGTAGAAACTGAGAGAGGCTGTGGCTGTAGTCATTGAATCTTCTCTAAGAAGCCTTCAAAGTTCTTCTTAAAGCAAATCCAGTACAGTGATAAGAGATTTTAATCCGTTTTTTTTAATTTATTTTGGTTTGAAGATTCTGTGATCTTTTCTCTGTTTGCGTCTCTTTGAAGCTAATCGATCTCGCGGTTTGGGAGTTTTTCGTTTTTGATCTTTCTTTTTTGCAGGTTTCCGCCATTAATTTTGAGGTTTCTCACGAGATATCTTGCTTCTTTTTCAACCTCTTGTTTTGTTTCTCACGGGAAAGAGTTCTTAAAGTATTCCGTTGGTTGCACTATATAATTGTATTGTGTTTGTGTTGCTCCTATCTGTCAGAGCTTGCTGCTCCTGCTCTAATGGCGGAGGAGAAGAAGCAGAGTGAGTTGAGGATGAGGATGAGGAGTTTTTTTGTGATTGTATTGTGTTTAGTGCAATGTTGTTGGTTTTCGGATGCGATTTTGGATCCCATTGATTTTTTGGCTCTGCAATCGATACGGAAGGGTTTGGAGGATTTGCCCGGCTCTAATTTCTTCGCGTCTTGGGATTTCACGGCTGATCCTTGTAATTTTGCCGGTGTTTTCTGTGATTCTGATAAAGTCGTCGCCCTAAACCTAGGGGATCCGCGTGCTGGTTCACCTGGTTTGGTTGGCCGGATTGATTCTGCCATTGGCAAGCTCTCAGCACTCACGGAGTTCACCATTGTTCCTGGTCGAGTATTTGGAGCTTTGCCGCAGTCTCTCTTCCAACTGAAGAATCTCCGTTTTCTCGCTATCAGCCGGAACTTCATCGCTGGTACTCTTCCGGCGAATCTTGGCGAGCTCCGTAGCTTGAGAACGTTGGACCTCAGTTACAATCAACTCACCGGAGAAATTCCTCGCTCCATCGGAACGATTACGGAGTTATCCAATGTCATCCTCTGCCATAATCGTCTCACAGGTTCAGTTCCTATGTTTCCGTTCCGTAGCCTTAATCGTCTTGATCTGAAGCACAACAATCTCACCGGACCTCTTAGCCCGGACTCTCTTCCTCCTTCTCTCCAATACCTCTCTCTCTCATGGAACCGCCTCAACGGTCCTGTCTTCCGCCTTCTCAGCCGCCTCGACCAGTTGAACTACCTCGACCTCAGCCTGAACCAGTTCACCGGAACCATTCCAACTCGGATCTTCAGTTTCCCGATCGTCAACCTCCAGTTGCAACGGAACTTCTTCACCGGTCCAATCCTACCGGTTGATCAGGTGACGATCCCGACCGTCGATCTCAGCTACAACCGTCTCTCCGGTCCGGTATCCCCAATGTTCTCCACTGTGCAGAATCTGTACCTGAACAACAACCGCTTCACCGGCGAAGTTCCGAACAGCCTTGTGGATCGATTGTTGGCTGCGAATATTCAAACTCTGTATTTGCAGCACAATTTTCTGACGGGAATCGCGATCAATCCGACGGCGGAGATTCCTCTAAGTAGCTCATTGTGTTTGCAGTACAACTGTATGGTGCCGCCGATACAGACGCCGTGCCCGGAGAAGGCCGGCGACCAGAAGACGAGGCCGACGGAGCAGTGCGGCGAGTGGAGAGGGTGAAATCTGGAAATTCACATAGATGAGGGGCATAAGTGAAAGAAAGTAATTAAAAGTGAAAAAAAACGATTTTTTTTTAATTTTAATTTTTTAAATATAGTTTTGGATAATTAATTGATGAATATATACAAATGGGGGGGAATGTTCTATTATTTACTTTTAAATATTCGTTTATTTGTTTTGTGTTTAGTATTTTGGAGGGTAAAAAATAAGAATACTCTTCTTGATGTAATTGCTTTGGGGGAAAGCTCTGTATGCTTCTTCAATTATATGTATAAAGTCCATTTATTTTTATTTATTTATTTATTTTAGATTTCCCCCTTAGCCTTATTTTTCTTTTCTAATACATATTTATTTATTATATATGAGGATTGATTTGATAATGATTTCATTTTTTTATTTGTGAAGTTTATGTTGTTTTGTTTTAAATTTCTATATTTTTTATTTTCATATTTAAAAAAAATATATTTGAATTTTTAGTTCAATTAAAAATAATAATAATAATAATAAAAATTTCGAAAATTACTTTGTGTAATTTTCAAATATTCATTTAGTTTTTAAAAACATCAATAGAAAGTGTATAACAAAACGAAAACAGAAACTTATCGGTGGAAGTTGTTTTTATAAACTTAATTTTTAGAAGTAAAAAATAAATAACGTTGAATTCTAATTTGTAACGAGGTAATATTTTTATTTTTAAATTTGTAATATTATAGCTTATAAATTTTTGTATGTAATGGTTTTGTCTCTATAATTTAATACTTATAAGAATTTCATTTTTATCATATAAAATTCTAAAAACTCTTTTGAGGTGTAGTGAGTTCTTAGTTTCAATATATATCGATAAACAGAAATTGTTACATTAATGAAAAAAAAATGTTCAAGTATTTTTTACATCTTTCTAAAGCTACAAATATTTAAAATGATTATTATAAAATAAATAAATAACTCAATTCTTTCTTCTTCTATTAGTACAAGAAACATGGGAGTGAATATTCGAATCTGCAACTTATAAGAGATCATCTACTTTTAATTTAACATAGTTACATTATTGAAAGGTTGAGACGTAGTATCGAAATTTGAATGCTTGATGAAAATTTATACTAAAAAATGTGTTGTAATAGAATAATATCAAATGGGTCGAAAAATCGAAAAACACATAATTTCCTAAACTAATTTGGTTTGATTTTCAAATTCATCAAACAAGCCTATTATTCCATTGTGAGGATGAAGCCATTTAACAACTTATGCAAGAAGAGATTAGGTAAGGATAATTAAACCACATGGGGAATTATAAAGAAATCACAAAGTGTAAGATATAAGTCATCATCAACAAACTAAGCAAAATGTATTTGCATTGTCACACTTTTAATTACTTAATTCAATGTCTTTTGTTTTTTCCCTATAACTTTACAACCCAAAAAAATGAATAAACTAACCTTATTCCCATCAATCCCAAAACTTTACTTACTTTTCCTAAAATGAACTCTTAATTTAATTCTTAGCAATTTGAGGGAGACAAACTTTGCTAGGAAACTTGAAAACTCTTAATTCTTAGCCTTTTATGGGAGACAACTTTCAATTACTTCTCTCCAAAATGAATTCTTATTTTACTTCATCTTATTGAATAATATTTGTGTATCAATCATGAATGCCACAAGTTGGCTCATAAAGAGTGGCAAAGGATCTTCCAAATGAAATTAAGGTGCTAGAGAGACAAAGAATTAGGGCTTTTGTCCAAATGTTTTCCTATTTTATTTTAGTTGGTTTCCGTCCAATTATAAATTTAGTCTCTAAACTTTAACGTTTGCATCTAATAGATTCTTGAATTTTCAATTTTTTGATTTTATAATGTATAATAGGTCCTTAAAAATTCAATTTTGTGAATGTATCACGAGTTTCAGGGACATATTAAACATTTTTTAAAATTTATGAATCTAAATTAGACAAAAAAACAAAATATAGGGACTAAATTGCAATTTAACCCGAAAAATATTCTCTCAGCAATTCCTAAATTTCTCTTGTAAAAGAAAAAACAAAAAGTTACCTTAAAAATGTGGAAGATGAATTCAAACCTACTACTTGTACACAGAGATTGAAATTAAATAAAACTATGTTCAGATCAGTAGGAAGAGAGATTGATCTACATATATCTCAACAAATCAAAACATCGATCCAGGACTTGAAGCTTTTCTCCTTGCTAGAATTATGACCATCTAAATAGAAGGTTAAGGGAGGAAAATTTTAATAAGGGGCATAATTATTAAGGGAAGATTCTTAATCACTTAGAAAGTGAAAAACTACTTTTATCTTTTATGTTCATTGTATGTTAATTATTATTCAAAGGGTTGTTAATAATTTACCAAAGTTTCTTCCACAAGTAGGATTAGTGGGCCATATTTTATTATTAAATAAATAGCTTAAATTTTCACTTAAAAAAATATGTTATCCAAGTAGGGGCCCTCATAGTTTTATGTTTCCCCCTCTTTCTTCAATGCGTCCTCCAAAAGTTCTCTTCTCAACTCATCATTATATTACTAAAAAAAAAGGGGCAAATTGAAAGACTATTCCTAGAGTATGGTGTTAGTTGCAATTAAATCCTCAAACTTTCAATTGTAAAAATTGGGTCCCTAAATTTTTACAAGTGTTAAAATTAGACCCTCAAACTTACAATAATCGTAGAAATTAGACCTACAAATGATAAAAATTGAACCCTCAAACTTATACAAAAGTTACAATTTATACCATTATATAAGTTTGAAGGTCTAATTTGACCAAATTTTAACACTTATATAAATTTGAGGGTGCAATTTTTACAATTGAAAGTTTAAGGGTACAATTGCAACTACTACCTTAGCAATTTGCTCTAAATAATTAAAAAAAAGAAAAAAAATTCATTATCATCTCCATAAAAAACTGGTCATTTTGCATGTAGGATATGTTGGAAATTGAAAAAGCAAAAGTTAGGACTTGAAGAAATCCTCATTTTTCATTTTGAACTACTCAAGCCTTGTTTCACTGCAACTTCAAGATTGTTCTCAAAATGAATTCCCTTTTTTTGGTTTAATTACAAATTAATGAATACATTGGGGTAACTTTTCCCATAAAAATTGTGTCTCTTCTCTTTCCTTCTAGTTTGTTATGATTTGTTTTTCGAAACAATTGGCATATGCTTTTCGCTTTCAATATAAGCTATCATCCAACGTAAGTACTACTATGTGTGTATATATACATATATTCGCAATTTCAATCAAGACGATAAAAATTTCATAGAAATTCCTTATTTCTTCTACTTTCGCTTTCTAAAAGGTTTGTCAAAATCACAATAATTGCTTTAACAACGATTTTGACAGCAACTTTTGTGTTTACTTTCAAAAGTATAATTGAATGGACTTATTTTCTATTGAAAATTATTGCACCTCCAAATTCGTTACGTTTTTGTAGTGTATTTTTGTTCTTTCTTCCCTATCTTTGGGATAAACATTTCTTGACTTTCAAACATGAAAATGGGAATGGGAATATAAATAATGCATTTCATGAAAGTTTTGAGCCCCAAAAAAGGTGCAACAGTAATGAGTATTGCTTTGCTTCACAAGAAATTGAAAGCAAATGCAAATAATTGGTTAGTGAGTTTGGTATGTTCAGTCATTATATTATAGATTTCATATTTCTAGTAGGACTTGGACCAACTGCTTATCAATTATTTTTCTCATTCAAGAATAAAGAGTCAGCACATTCAATAATTTTGTTACTCTTTTGGCATGAAAAGACTATATCTTTATTTATTACATCCTTCTCTACCTATTGTACAAAATTATGTTTCCCTCTTGAATTCTTGAATTCAACTTTGAGTACCTTTGATGGAAAGTTAAGAACGAGTGTCCCCCTTGCATCTTACGTGATAGGCAGCCTAGCTAGATTGACATTTGAGGCTCAGGACCCTACTCGACTGACGTATAAAAAGTAAAGTGGTTGCAGCACAAGTTCGCTTCCTGTCAAAAACTTGGCTAACCTTGAATGAACTTAGAACCCTAAGACACTATCTAGCAGTAAAACATTGAATTCTAAGTTTAAACAAACATTATTTAGCAGTTCTTTTGGAAAGGGAAAAAATGTTAAAGATTCTATTTTTAAATAACTATGAATCTAAAGTAAAGAGTAGGTTTAATTACAAATTTGGTCCCTATAGTTTAAAAATAGTTAGTATTTGGTTCCTATGATTTCAAAATAAGAATTTAGTTCTTATGATTTGATAAAACCTCATAAATAGTCCCTATATTTTGATAAAATCCTCATCCCTACCATGAGGACTATTTACAAGGGTTTTATCAAACAATAGGAACTAAATTCCAATTATAAACTAAAAAACTAAGATCAACCAAATTTAAAATTTAACAGAATCTCAAAGAAAATCTGACTTAAGGGGGTGGTGGCATTGGCAGAATTAAGAGCAATAGTAAGTTCTGTCCTATTCTAAGAGTGAAAAAAAAGGATAGAATGAAGAAGAAACACTGATGCTATGCACTTTTCACCATTTTGTTGAACATTACTCAACAAATTTATACACTTACATATATGTATATCATATTATTCACATAGATTATACAGAAACATTATATCGAAGATTTGTTCAAGTAGGACCAACAAAATATTGCAACCGTGAGATATAAAAGGCATATACTAATTGCATCTTATTTTTGACAGTAAGATAGGATGCATGCATCACAGTGCTATACTGCATTTGCCAAGCTATAAAGGACAGGGAAGAGCTTGGCTTACAATTTTCTTCAGCAGTCTTCAATAGAAATGTCGCCTGCGGACCCTCTTCTTGTTCGGAGGAGTCGGTGCTTCACCACTGCCCGGAAATTCCCATTTGACAACATCCCCATCCCATGAAGAGCTTACAAGCATTGGATATTGAGGGTGCCAGCTACAGTCTCTTACTGGTGATTTATGATGCTTGAGGTTGGCAACTAGAGCTCCAGTCAACTGCAAACGATATATAAACAAGAGAGATAAAACAAAATATGAACAATAGGATACGTGGAATATAATTTTTCTAACCAGAAATACCCAATTGCTGCCTATGAGTGCATTTTTCTATGACCAGGAATCCCCAATGATAGCCAGTGCCTAATTTAGCAATATCTGATGACTGATAGTTTGATAATATTGTGATCAATATCTCAGGTAAACAGCCAAAAGTATTTCAAATGTGGTTATATCAAACCACTAAACTAAGTTCTAATGGATAGGATAGTGTATATATAAAAGATTATACATCTTGTTAACACTCCTTCCAACATGTGAGTTTGGAAATTTATGCAATATTAAAATGGAAAAGCTATTGATACTAGTTGAAGCGAATAACATTCCAAGAGTTCAAACACACGATCCTTGCACCCAAAACCAGGGTAAACTAATACTGAACTCAACAGCTTAGCTAATATTTAAATTAATAGTGAATTTAATATTTCAAACATATGCCCAAAACTCTCCTCGCTTGTGTTCAGCATAATAACCACAGGTGAGCTAAGTAACCCCCTCACTTGTGTTCAGCATAATAACCGACACGTGAGCTAACTAACAAAGAATTGCATGAACTTTTAGGTAAACTAGTGATTTGGCTATGACCTGTGCCCTAGAAAATCAGCAAGAGATGGCAATAGACTCAGTCCACAAGCCAAGAAAGCTTTGAACTGCAAATGAAAACTTTTAGATAAACAATTTCCAATATCGGAGATAACATGGAAACTAATAGAAATGCTATTAGGGATGCTATTTGGGATATTAAGGGAATGTCAGTAATTAGCCATAGAGTTTGTTAAGAAAGTTTTGTTAAAAATAGGGTGGGATAGAAGGAAGAAGGTAGGCAATTATTCGGTTGAAACAGAGCTTGAGTGATATCAAGAGAGGACCGCCCAAGCACCTCAAATTACATTGGTTCTATTATAACCTTCTCTTGAGGATTCAACATTAGAAAGATCAGGAAACCTCACAATCTTTATAAGATACATGGGTTACTCCTCACATTACCAAATGGTTTTGAGATGGAACACCATGTTATCTATTAGGAATCAAAGCCCATGAAGCCCAAATGAGGATTCAGTCTAAAAGAAATTTGGTATTCAATCCAAGAATGGTGAACCTAAAGAGGCACTATCTTGAGAAGACATGGTGAGGATCCCACATTGAAAAAATAAAGAGACCTTACACTCTTTGTAAGATACATGAGTTACTCTTCCCATTACCAAGTGGTTTTGAGATGGAACCTCATGTTTATCTATTATGGTATCATAGTTGTGTTCGTAAGGAAGAAGAAATTTATCATGCCAATTGGTCATAATATGAAACTCTACGTTTCTCTAATATAGTATCAAAACCCATGAAGCCCATACGGGATTCAATAAAAATAATAATAAAAATCCAATGTAAAAATGGTGATCTAAAAGAGACACCATCTTGGGGCATGTCGAGGAACCCACATAGCAAAAAATAGAGAAACCTCACTGCATCTTTATGAGATACATGAATTACTCACCCTATTGCTAATTGATTATGAGATGAAACTCCATGTTTATGTATTACCTACGGTTTCAGCATTCTCACAAAAACTATTAAATCATTGCCTAACTTCCTCCCCACCCACTCCTTCCATGTATAACCAACTCCCTCTTCCCAACAAACTCTTTAGCTAATTACTATCATGCTATCTAACAATATTTTTATGAATTACCTCTGACGGCAGTCTAACATGTTCTTTTGCATTTGCACATTATTAGTAATAAAAATTAATGTTCTCCATGTGCGTGCAGTGTGCCATCGGAATAAAATTCTGGTTTTGCTTATTTAAGAGGGACGAAGCTATAAATTAAATGATTCCCGGGCTCCAACTTCAACTTGAAACCTCACGTGAAAATAAGATGCATATAAATAAATGTCAGATGACTCACCAAATCATAGATATAAACACAAGAATTGTGAGACCCAGTGTAGATGTACTTCTGACCGGTGCTGCAATAATGAAACATAGACGGGGAATCAAAATATAGATAGTCTCAACTATTAACCATCTCCAACGTATCTAACTAGATACATAAAAATTTGAATTCACAATAAAATAAGGTTTATTGAAAACCAAGCAAAGTAGGGAAATGAAACCGATTACAGATCAAAATAATGCAGGTTAGCTACTTCCCTTGAAACAAAGCTTAAATAGCATAGCACAACTGCTGCAAAATGCAAAACTTCACAGGTAATATTTTCATGCAGCAGAGCAAATAATTAAATGTCTCTCAGTCATGCTACGCAAGGCAGACAAAGGAACTCCATCCTATGAATTCCCAAACTATTAGTCAAAGGTATCTTAAAATATAAATATGCAGTTGCAGCCACAAAACCTCACCTATATTCCGGGGAGAAATAACAACGAATAAGCGTTCGCAGGACTGAATGACCCTTGTATGTAGCAACGGATCGATCACGTGGATGCATCAAATTCTTTGCATGGAGTGGATAATCCATCCATCTGTAGTCCCAATCAGAATTTCTAGGCCTATTGTAGCTGGAACAAAAAAGGAGGGTTGTTCATCAATGAAAAGAGTATCCCTTTTAGGAAAGATACTATACTTGCTCTGTCTTTAAAAAATGAGAGCTATCATGCCATAAACTTATAGGAAAAACAATTCAAAGAAAAACTAGCAAAATGATTGTTGATTTACACTGTAGTTTAAATATTTCAAATTTTATCTTCTGCATAAATTTCATTGTGGACACTGAGAAGTTAACTCCCTCTTGTGATTCCTTAACAAAACGGATACAATTTGATTTACTTTATCTGTTGTAGTTTCAATGTATGCATTGCTTTAGACGACAAGCACACTTGCATTGGGGGGGAAATCATAAGGGCCTGTTTAAGTAGCGCTGTTTAGAGAAATATTTTTTATGTTTGTGTTTTCATTTAATTTTTGTTTATGGTAACTTAAAATACAATGTATTCAAGAATCAACAATAGTTAATGATGATAAAAGAATAGTTACTCAGAGTAGAATAAACAAAGAAACTACACGTTAAATATCAAAATTTTATTCCAATCTACTACAATCTACTTTCTACTATTGCTTTACAAAAACCATCCTACCAAATATGTTTTCTAATTTCTTTTTATTAAAAAAGACTTCCTTAATAAATAAATAAATAAATCAAACGGTTTTTAAGTGTAACTTCTTAACAACCATTTATTTTATATATGCTTGAAATTCTGAAAACTGCCGTATATCAAATGTTTCTTGCTAAAAGAAAAGAGAAAGGAAAAAAGATTAAAAAAAATTATATTATTTGGAAAAAAAATCTACACAACAAAGATTAAAAAGGTAGTAATTTACTTAAAAGAAAGTCCAGAAGAAGTTAATATGAACTCATGTTTTAGGATTTTTTAACTCACCATCATTTGAGCATTTATTTCATAATAGCTTGTTTGTTGAGATCATCAATTTTTAGAGATTTACGATAGCTAGAAGGTAACCAATGGTTTTTCTCACACCATTAAATTAAGCTCAGTTTCCTACTATCAAATGAGAAGTAAAAATCCAGAATGAGTAATAAGACAAGGTATAAATATAGAGTGTATATTTAGAGAGTATCGAAACAGTACATACTGAGTAGCATTGTTGGACATCTTTCTGATATCCCAAAGTTTGATGGTCTGGTCTTTACCATTGGAAATTAAATATCGACCATCCCCACGACTATCAATGAATGTGATACCTTCTACATGTCCTTCTAGAATCCCTGCAGCCTTCCCTTTAGATATAAAGCAGCGTCTGTCCCACACCTACAATAATATATCCATCCTTTTAATCCTTAGGAAAGAACAAATTTCTCAAACATGCAATCCTCAAGCCCGCACATTTTCAGGATTAGCAAATAGTTAGTTGCCTTAGGCAATTAAAACCATTGGGTTCAAGTAACTCCTGAGTTTCAAGAAAACTGAGGTTGCAAGGCCAAAAATCACTCCTCCAGGCTTAATGCAGAAAAAGTTGGAAAACTATTAAATAATGGGACAAAACACTCTTAAACTTCCTTCTAAACTAAAGTGGTTAATCTTTGACAAAAGTAGTAAAGAATCCTCCAAGTTGCAGGGGATTCGTACCTTACAGAAAGTATCATCACTTCCAGAATAAACCAGATGGCCACTTTCATCAGCAAAGCACACAGTATTCACATCAGACTGTACACCCAACAAGAGAAAACTTAGAATGCCAAAGAAATTTATTATTAAAATAATTAACAAAAAACTCAGCAGGTACATCATATGCAAACATTCTTCCACAGGTATGTTTAGTACAAGAAGATGATAAAGTGAAGTACAACAATATTTAAAATGAAGCACGGCTTTTGGAAACTATTCCAAAAAAAAAAATGCTTCGGGAATCCACACTAAGTTTCCATCGTAAACATGTTTCTAACCATGTACCAAAGAGACCAAAATAATTTGGAAAATAACATGAATGCGGTATTGGATATTCAAATTAGACACACACAATATTGACAGGTGGGATGAAGACTGACAGCAATATCACCAATCATCTAATCATCTCTCAACCAGGCATTACAAGCTATGTTTTAGCCATCACTCTGTGATATTTTGATTCACAATCTTGTAGCAGATTTTATGATTTAATCCAATTTGTTCTATTATAAAAGCAATGACTAAGAATTTGATTTTCAAAGTCATTTCTTCACTAGGTGCAACCAGGAAATTTTCTTCTTTAACTGTCTAGTACTAAATGGAAAAAGGAATTCAGGTTGCTGTTCTTTTGTTGATGTCATCTTCTAAAAGAGAGTTGTAATTATTCAGTAGTTGGAATATAGAGCTTAAGTACAACTCTAGTCTCGCAATTATTTGCAAGATAACAACTTTTCTGCATAATTTTGAGGTCAGGTAGCCTATCAGGTCGACTTTAGAAAACTCTCAATACATGTACCTTAAACAATACAGCCAAAAATTAGATAATTCAAGTGAGAACAAACCAATCTTCTGTCTTTCAATTTTTTTTTTTCTAACAAGCTGATATCACAGATTCTTATGGATACAAGAAATGTAATGGTTTGAATCATTAAAATGTCTGAAGTTCCTTTTTTCTTTTCTTTTCTTTTCTTTTCTTTACATGCACCTCAAACAATAAAGCAAAATATTGGAAAAGAATCTACAGGCATATGAAGCATATTGTGTAAATACTAGAAAATGATGAAGAAACATTACTCTGTGAGCCAAAATTCGAAGGGAAAGCTTATTAGTTTCAAGATCATAGACATATATAGAATCATCGCTACTTCCAGCAACAAGTTCTCGTCCATCTGTTGAAAATTTCACAGAGAAGATTCCAAAAGAATCTCTTCCATCACCATGTGCACAGAAATCCAATCCCTCATGAACCTCCTGCATCATTTGTAATACAAAAGTGAAGAAAGCAAACTAACATAGATAAAAGGGGTACTCAATATGACAAACGAGAAATCCAGATTTCCAATCATCTTAGTGAACTACTTTAAAACATACTATTTGTAACCTTCACAAGGAGGAAATTTCAAGAGCCAAAAAGGTAGGAGGATGGCTGAGCTCTGGTCGAAACCATGAGACTTGAATTTCCATAGTTTTATAGCACAGTTAAATGACTGTACCATGAGGCAACATGCTCCCTGTTCCATTTTATGACATCTAACAATTTATACTTGTACAAGCAACTAACATATCGCATGATTAGTTGACTTATTAGGCTTGGTACAAGCACTATAGACTTACCACCCACATAATTACATTGCCGATACAATTGAACGTTTAAAAATTTTCAATAGTCCTTAAGAATATAAGAGTTCAATAAGGTATCAGATAGTTGAGAGATACCAACAGGCAACAATTAAAGTAGACTTTTGTTTTTTCTTCTTCTTGTAGTAAAGATACTGCCAAACTTTCCAATGTACATTAGCTAAACAGTCAAAGTAAGGCAAATCACAATCAAAAAATCAAAAGGTCGGCCAAAAATCTATGTCATTTCATAATATGAGTTTAACTTCAAAAAAACTATATTTCAATATATAGTATTGTCAACTGAAATTCAAATATCAGCAAAACCCATACCGTAATATTTGCAAGAGACTCCGTTTCAGAGGATGTCACATTAACAATGTGGATGATCGGTGACATGCTGGCATAGACCTAAAACAACAAGGCCAATAAATTAGATAATTCAAAGACAAAGCTATATTCACTCCACATTCAAAAATCATCCACTCATATAACTGAACTCTATTACAATTGAATAATAAATGCATCCTAAAACAACAAAAGTAAGTGCACCAAACATCACAAAGGAGTAGTTTCCAATTTATCTCAAGCGTGGAACTGTGTTCTTAAAATGTGGAGCTGAATAGCAACATAACTATGTCTAATCCAAGTACAACAAGGATATCAAAATGAATTGAATTTGAAGCATTTTCTGACAAATACACTGAAAAAGAATATAATCAAGGAACAGATTCCCTTTGAATAATACTAACAAATAATTTGAACTGCAAAAGAACACTACTCCATCATGATTTTACGCAACTATAACTTGGAAGTTGTTCGTGCACATCCTTCAATGGGGTTTCAGTGTATGGTAGAGAAACAAGGTTTTCAACCCAATCACAAACTACCAAAATACCAAACGTCATTTATTTAACAGGCAACTTCATCTGTAATTTTTCCAAATTAACCAAGTAAAATAAACAAAACCTTAGCAACCAAACAGTAACATGTAAAGACACACAGGAAGATTTTGTTCTGAGCTATTTGATAATTCAAGCACAATAATCTACTAATTAAGACATGTAACATATTACTGTTACATAATTATTGAGTATCCCCAAAAAATGCCAGATGAATAGAGAAGATAAAGTAACCAACAAGCTATTCTATGATGTCACGTGCCAACAGAAGCAGAAACCTAGAAGCTTGATACACGTATAATTCCTCAAGTAAACACTTACAAGGAAACGCTGGTCAGGAGAAAGTGATGTATCAGTAATCGTCCACCGCAAACTTTTTGCAAGAATGTTCTTTTGAACTTTCCACCCACTATCCACATTATATATCCTAATGTGGCTTCCCTGCCAACAAATGTCCTCGTAATGAGTTAATAGTTACAGTACAAAGTAATAATCTCCCACAAGCCAACTTTTCAACAGAGAAAATAAAGACAGTACAAGGATTAGGCACCTTTATGATTTAACACAGTTTTAAAAACTGAAAACAGGAAGGAACAATACCGATAGCAGTACGATTAGGACAAATGAAAAGATCCAGATAGTAAAAACAAAAAGAAAAAGTTCAAAAGAGAGAGAGAGAGAGAGAGAGAGAGAGAGAGAGCTACAAAGCAAAATTTTGTTCTTCATGCCGATCGAATTCATCAGAAGCCGCAAAAAGGTTTCACATAATTACATTTCATACAAGGGTTGCAAAGAGGTACCTGAAATCCTGCAACGAATAGGGAACCATCTGATGAAAACTGTGAGACATAAGCTCGGCTAGTCATTTGGTCCACAAGCCATGGACCATTAACAGGCAAATATCTGCTTAAAACGTGACAGCAATCTCCAGCTGAGAACCTTCCCTTTCCTGAGTAGTTACATTCCCTACCTGCCAACATTTTTACAGGGGAAACAGAAACCTCCCGCTTCCCAGGCAGTACTCGACTTAAATGTGTACTAGGTCCTGATTTCATTCTAGTGAGCTGTGCAATTTCATCATCTAAATTATTCAAAGGCTTATTGGACACTTGACCTTCACCCGTTGCATTGATACTCATGTCACCATCACAGTCAGAACCAATCTCCAGCCTACTCAAAGCATAACCCATGTCACCAATGATGGCCCAGCTTGGAATACCATACATTTTAGTTCAAGAACAACCTGTAATATGTTGATTGCCACACTCGTAAAACTTCAGATTAACCTTCATCTGAATCCCAACTTCATTCCATAACTGGTTTCCTACAAACCAAACGTTCCACAACCCAGAAAAAAGAAAACCCAGATGATTTATTAAGAAAATTCTGGAAATTTCATTAAAAAATGGAAAAAAAAAAAACGAAATTAAGGCTCAATCAGGTCCCATAAAAATAACCCATATTCCCAAATCCCAATGGCTAACTTCAATTATATGCATATGGGTAATATATAAATATCCATAATCCAGCCCCTAGATTGACATTCTTCACTCTAGAAAATGAATATATTCATACAAGTTCAATTCAATGAGCTGACGAATATGAAAAGTCATGCATATAACTCGCAAGGAGGAAGAGGGGGAAGGAAATCAAACCTGTGTGGTGGGAAGATGGAGATTGTGTGAAGAAGATGAAGAAAATATCAGTTCAGCAGTGAAATTTCGTATGGGGAATTGGATAATGACTGGATTTTGGTTGTGGGTTATGGACGAAATGGTTAGGTGCGGTGTGGACGATTAATAACTCTTCGTTTCTCGTGTTGAAGAAGCGCTTGGTAAGTCGGGATTTTGTCTCCGAGCACTTAAAAGAAGCGCTTTGTGAGTTTTAACTTTCTATTTTGGTCTCGGTTGCGTTTTTCCATTTCCTCAAAATTTCTATTTCTTTCTCAAGTTTTATACAATTCTATTTTGAGTGTTAATCAATCAAGGTAAATGACGGTGGAAACATTGATTTTTATATAATATCTAGTTCGAACAAATCTTATCTTCATAAAATTGTAATTTGAAAAAGAGATAATTTGTAAAATAGAGAAAGTTGCACATTGGTGCTTTCAATACACTACGATGCATAGTGATAGAATCTAGCAAACTTAGGTTTCTTAGAGTTATAATAAACTTGCTTTCTTTGAATCATAATTATATGTAATTATACAAGAATTGACCTAGGATTCCTATTCCTTCTCGAATCTAGGTTAGAGAGTCGAACGGAGCTAATCTCTCCTAGTTCTCCAGGCTAAGGGCATTTTGCATGTCTCAAATACCTAAGTGAACCCACTAGTTTGGTCCTTTCTTTTTTAGAGTTGTCCTCGGCCCAGACTTACCTTGGCCAAGCTCAAATCCTTCTTTTCTTTAGGCCTAGTTTCATGTTGGAGTATAGTTCAGCCTCGAGTTTTGTCTTGTTTCTAGTTAGTGAATTTTGGATTGGACAAACCTCACTTTTGCCCTCGTAAGACTCGAAATTTCCCACAACATTAATAAATGTATGGATATTATTTGAAAATGTATATATCATAACGATAAAAATTCAAAAAATTGTTTAGTGACATTTTGTTTATATATATATATATATATATATATATAAATTTTTTACACTTCAAAAATACTTATTACTTAAACTATACTCACATTAGTGACATTTTGTTTTCTCTTTTATGTTCCATCAACTTTTTTTACATTCCAACGGAAATGTCGAATCACTTCTTATCTCAATGTAAAAGTAGAACCCATGGGCATGAGTATATATCGTTGAAAATGTTAATAGGTGAACGAAAATTTAATACCCCAACAAGACAAACTAACTATTTGAAGAGGTTGCACAATGTCGATGATAGTTTTGTACCATTTGTTATATGAGAGAATACTTTGAATCCATATTCAATGATTATTAAGGACATACGAATTTTCAAATCTATATCCAAAAATGATTAAGGGACAATTATATTATAACGAGTCTCATTGAATATTTTTTTCTAAACTTTGTTGTTATATATATATTTATGATTTTAGTGATATACCATTTTTTGTGTCATTTTAACTTTGACATCGTGAGGTCTAATAACCTTCACAATTTCTATAAAATCATACATTTTTAATTAAGAAAAAAAATCATACATTAAACTACATAAGGGAAATTATTATAAATAGAAGAAATATCAAACTATTTACAAATATAGAAAAATTTCTTTGTTTATCAGCGATAGACTACAATAGACTTCTATCACTTGAGTGATAGAAGTCTATCGTGATTTATCGCTTAAGCGATAGAAGTTTATCAAGTGAAACTTTTCTTTATTTATAAATAGTTATGCCTTCTACATAAGAGTCCTTAATATAAGACTTATATTACGTTAATGTCTTCAACATTCCATTTTTTTACATAAAAGACCTTCTTCCTAGACTTTATTCATTAATGTCATAGGCTATTTACCATTTAGGCCTTATATATATATATATATATATATAAAGTTTCTCTCTTTTCATGCACAAAGTTTTTCTCTCTCCTCCATGCATAGTGTCACGGTCATACTTCTTCAACCGTGCGGCACCATGATTCATGCTTGATCATGGTCAGCCTTAAAGGAAACACAAGTCCCAAGCTACATTTTGCTCATTCTTTTTTAAGCTTCGTCGGACCTTAAGCGAGGTTCTGTGGTTCTCAACCAACCTGAACTCATGTGGAATTGACTTTATTCGGCCTACACGTCGCTTGTACGTGCGATTTCCCTCATTTCGTCATCAAGATTCTCAACAACCCAACCCCATAATTCTATATCGCTTCGAAACCTTGTCGGGACGAGTTTAGACCCTTCATCGAGCCAAACAAGCTTATAATACCCTACCAAGGCTTTCCGAGACACTATACAGCTTATCGGGACAACTCAAGCAAATACGGAGTCAACGGGGACTATCGGGTCTCACGGACGCTTTTGGATGTCATCTCGAGTGTCGGGACGTCATCAGCTTTCTCTCTCCTGCTCGGGTCAACTTATCGAGAACCGTCACCATCGTCCCATGGGTATCTTCCCACCTTGGGACCTCTCGGACATCCATCCATCCAGACATATCTAGGCATGAATCTTTCTGTGTCCATGCTAGGTCAACGCCGAGCCAAGATGGCATACCGGGGGCTATATCGAACCTCCCACCCATGGGGAGGGGTGCAATGCCAGCACACCCGTGCCGTCCGACACTGTCCATCGAGATCCCATTCCCAATGGAAGACGCCTAAGACACTCGTCTTGCAACGCTCGCCCACGCCATGACACACTCGTGTGCCATGGGGTAGCTCACTTAGGCCGCAGGGCCCAGGGGTGGTGGAGAGCTGACACCATGCCTCCCCCTATAGTACATTCTGAACAATTTACTCTTTGGCACCCATGCATATGCAAAGGGGCGAGTGGTCACTTACCAGCGTCGAGCGCCCGTCTGAATTCTGATTGACCTGGAATTCAACGTGCTTCCATCTTCCATCAATATGGAACTAACTCCAGAGCCGCTCGTCCAAACTCGCGACGAGACCCCTACTTCTGAGGTCATGGCTCGGGGCCACCCACCGGGCTTGTCGTTGACACTGCCAATGGTACTAATGCTCGTCTTCTTGCTTGTTGTTCAGCTTGACATGCTTGCCCACTTTATCTTAGTGTGTTGGATGATGCACCGTCCTCCTCAGTCGCATCACGGCACTTCACTTAGCCCTCTGTCATTGCTAGATGTGTCGACACTCTTGTGTCGCCACCACCCTGTCTACACAAGTGGGGTCACAATCTACTATCTCAAAGTTGGATTGTGACACATAGTCTATGTCTTCATGCCCATTGATGTCTTTTTTAAAAAGAAAAATATGGTTGAAAATTTTCCACTTCCCCTTTCTTCCTCCTCCCTTTCTTTTCTGCTCCTTAGCGGTGTGAGTTGGTGGGAGACGAATGGTCTGGCGGGAGACGGACGATTATATCGAAACTACTATGTTTTTTGGATATATACTGTGATATATCTTCAAATTTTTATTGAATTTCTGTTTTATGATATATACATTAATATATATTGAATATTATGTTAGTTTGTGATTTATATACGGTGGTATATAGTTTTTTTATATATAGAGTGATTTTTCGATACATACATATATATATATATATATATATATATATATATATATATACAATTCTTTATTGAGACTTTCTATTTTATGATATATACACTAATACATGTCGAATATTATGTTCATCTGTGATTTATATACGATGATAGAAGTTGCGTTTATTTGAAAATCATGAAGTTTTAAATTGAATTCAAAACCCTTGTGAACTGTCCGTGCATAAATAGATGGGATCTACAAAAATTTATAAAGACAAATTCTGAAATCAAAATCTCGTTTATACTTTGTTTCTGTCGAGACTTCTTTTTTAGTGGGAAGAAGGAAGAAGAGGATGGAGGGAAAAGAAAAGAAAAGGAGAGAAGAGAAGAGAAGAAGGGTAAAAAAAGGTGACGACAAACAACCAGAAATGGAGGTAGGAGGAGAGGGACAAATATGATAGAGAAACCCAAAGAATATTATAAATTCTAAAAACATTATATTAATAATATAGAATCAAATTATAATAACATAATTCTGATGTATATCCAAATACAATAATCTTTTGATTTATAGCCGTCTTATTTTTAGACATATTATACTCGTGCACTTATTGTTATTGGGAATCTATAAACCAAAAAGCCTATAAATGTTAAATTTTAAGTTTAGTATTTGATAGTTTAAGTTTATGTTTATTTGGTTTAAAAAAAAATGTTTAATACGACTTGAAACTTTTGAGTTGTGTATTGAGTATATGTCTATTAGGTTTTTCAATTCTCAATTTTATTTCCAATAGGTGATTTAATTTTTAAATTTAATAGATCATTGTCACATTTGACAGTTTTTTTAATTATGGCCTATCCAACACAAATTTAAAAGCTTAGAGTACTA
This sequence comes from Citrullus mucosospermus, assembly GCA_030954485.1. Taxonomy (NCBI): domain Eukaryota; kingdom Viridiplantae; phylum Streptophyta; class Magnoliopsida; order Cucurbitales; family Cucurbitaceae; genus Citrullus; species Citrullus mucosospermus. The sequence continues at coordinate 5,469,447 of CM062063.1, read as the reverse complement.
TTGACATAATATTCAATTTTATATTAAATGGATGGTTTTGTTTTCTTAATTATTATTACAATAACAAATGGGAGTAGGGCGACTTCGAACATTTGGACAGCTCACGTTGATTGATAGACGAGTTAAAAATTAAAAACTTGAAATATGTTGAAGAGACCCATAAAACACAAAATTGAAAATTCATGTATGTATGATGTATCAAACATTTTTAAAGCTCATAAACCTATTAGACAATTTTAAAATTGGAGAGATAAAATACAAATTTAAATGGCTAGGACTAAACATTTAGTTTAACTTTGGCTAAATTACAACTTTAATCCTTGAACTTTGAGTTTTGTACGTATCTATTTAGTCCCTTGAACTTTTAAAAGTGTCATATATTACTGAACTTTCAAAAATTGTGCATAGTACCATCTAAACTTTTAAATTTGTGTCTAAATAGGTCCTTAAAAGATTAAAATATTTTGAAATTAATTGATTTATGGGATTGAATTTTATGTCTCGTGAAACCCTAAACTTTTAATTTTATGTCTAATACAGATATGCAGAATTTTAAAAATTCGAAAATTCAATGACAAAATTTGTAATTTTAAAAGTTTAAATACCGAATAGACACAAAACCTCAATTTCTTATCTTTATGGGAGAGTGTGTAGTTTGAGAATATTTTGTTATTTTCATATATTATGAAAATCTTTAAAGGATTCTCAATTAAACACTAGAGGTAGTGGTAGAAGCATGTCATTAAAGTTGGTCATCTATGGTAACTAACGAGTGGGGTCAATAAAAACATTAGAGGGAGAGAGAGAATGTAGGAAAATGAAGTTTTTCGATAAGTGTATGGACTTAAACAGTAAACACTATTGAAGTTGGTGGAGTTAAAGTCATTTAACAACAACTTGTGAAGTTGGTAGGCCAAACACTGAGTTGAGTTAAAAACCCAACTTAACTTAACCCAATTCAATGTTCAAGACATACCCGATTTTAAATGTCTCACTCAAAATAACTTTTTTCTCAAACATATATTTTTTAACAAAACACAAAAAGCCATATGGGGTGACAGTTGAATACTGCGAACCTCTTTGGATTAATTTTTTAAATTCTAAGTACTTGCAAATACAACAATAAGAACAAAATATTAATTAATATAATACAATTTTAAAAAATTTGTAAATATACCAAAATTTAGATAAAAAATTAAACACTTGCTGTGTGGTCGGACACTACCATTTTTCATTTTGCTTGTTCACCTTCACCAAACCAACAGAGCTGGGTTGGAGAGGTGAGCATTTCTTCTTCTTTCTTGTTGGATATTGTTCTTTTCGGATACATGAATTTGGTTAAAAATTCGTTTGTTTCTTTTTTTTCTCTCTCATTTTTTTTCTTTTTTCTAATGGATGTTGCTTTTAGCTGTCTGTTCATTTCATCAAGGAATCTCTGCACTTCCATTTCGATTTTTTTCTTTCTGGGTTTGTTTTGGAGCTCCATTTTTTTTTTATTCTAAATGTTTTCTTGTTTGGTTTCATGAATCATTGGAGCGAGGATCTGATACCCTGCGAAAGAAGATATTACATGAGTTTTTCCCCAATGGAGCTCATTGCTTTCTGACCAGGTTGGGTAAGTTCCCTTTGGGCCTACATCTTTGTCCCCAATTTGACGTGCAAGTTCTATTTGGACCACATTGAAATTATTGAATGGTTACCCAACTTGAACTTAGTTCATATACCACTTGTGGCCAAAAAACTGATTGATATCCATTATCAATGCCTGTTGCTTTCAAGACTTGGAATTGGTGAGCATGTAAAATAAATAGATTAGATGCTATAAAGAACCTGTTCAAGATGTCACATTCACATTGAGAGTCTATAATTTCTCTGCATTTTAGACAAGTTATTCTATCTTTGTATCATTCTGTGTCCTCTTTCTCCACTTTGGCTAGATGAGTCTACAGATAATGTTTAGAAAAGTGGGTAATTGGCTGTTTAGAATTTTAGTGGATCAGTTAAAAGTCATATGTTCGTCCTTTGTCATTCTTAAGAGAATACTTTATTCAAGTTCAAATAATAAAAAATTAGTTCATATGCCAAACACATTATTTCATCCCCTTATCTTGCCTTCAATGTTGGCATTTAGTTGTCCACTTCCTGCCTTTGTCTTCTTGAAGAGATGTATGTAAAGGAAGAATGTACCTCAATCATTATTTTAATTGCAAAGCATGATTGTAAGGATTGAAAGGTATTGCTAAAAATAAGAAGTTTTCAGTTTGATTATGATTGGGTTATATTGTTCCCAATACCATGGAGGCATGTGTAAAGTATCAAACTTCTTTTCTTCCTCTTTTATTGCTAAGAAACATTTCCTCCTCTTTCCCTTTTGGACTACTAGAGCTATCAGAATGGTTTAGTGCTCCCACCTGTAGATTTTGTTTGGAGCAATATAGTCCATCTCACTTTCCAAGTGTTTAAGACCTTGAAATTGCCTTGCCCTTTTGTATGTATCCTTTCTATAATTGCTTATGGATATCAGAGAAAGTGACCCTCGAGCAAGAACTCACCAATTATCATTAAAATGACTTATTTTGGAGGAAATGCCAGTTTTCAAGCAAACATGAGACATTCAAAACCTTTTATAATAATACAAAATTACTGTTTTGTTTTCCTATCCTAGTCAGCAACAATCAATAAAACCACTCACTTTCTTTTTCTAGTGTGCCTCTTTATCACAAATGGATGAGTTATTTTCTATTTTTTTTAATTATCTTTTTAAAAATGAACGAACCATCTTTTTTCCTTTTCTTTCTTTTTATAAATAAATGAGCTATCATAAGTCAAGTAACAAATAGCTCATTTCTATGTCATAAATAATGGCGAGCCAGTAGATTTTGTATACATGGATGCTTCTAAAGTTTACTTGGCAAAGAAGGAAGTTGAGATTGCTGAATTGCCCAAGTAATAGTCTGAGCTTGCTAAGTTTGTAACCAACAAGTTAAGTTTGATGAACTTCGTCATCAACATGTAGAGTATGCAAGAACTTTCACCAGATGCATGATTTCATAAAATGTTCATCCAGTAGATTGCAGTTTTATTTCTTGATTTTGATTGTGTCCTGTAGTTTCAATTTTACATGTGCGGTTCTATGTCGTTGTTCTAGTTTATGCTTTTGGATCTAATCCTACTAGGTGATTTTTGTTGCAAGTTGTGCTTCTAGTTTATGATCTTACTCCATTGTCATTGTTATGTATTATTATTATTATTATTTTCATTTTTAGTGAGAAACCAAACTATCATTGGGAAGAAGTGAACGAATACAAAAGATAATGCCAACGGAAATACAAAAAGATAACCCAAACCAAAGGAGCCAATCTACTAATGGTATAAAATATAGCTCTAATCTGCAAGAATAAGACCTAACAGGTAATTAGAAAAGTCCTTGAGGCCAACACCTGGATAGAAGCTAGACCTAGCTGGCAACCAAACCTCTCCCAAGCTCTCTCCAAATCCCTACAAATTTTAGGGGCAGTTGCAAATATAACATTCATACCCAAAGTATTATTGGATATAGCACAATGCAAAAAAATTTGCAGATATAACAAAATTTAGATCCAACTCTGTGAGTCTATCAATGATAAACTATATCGTTGGTAAAAGTCTATCAACGATAGAATCTTTCACTAATAAGAGTTTATCATTGATGGACTTTGCTATATTGTAATTTTTTTAAAAATGTTGCCACACACTTAATTATAATCCCTAAAGTGCTACTCATTGCAATTACTCCAACTTTTATTATTCCTTTCAAGCCAAAGGGCCCAAAGAACTGCACATAAACCAACCTGCCACATAATCGAACCCTTATCTCGAAATGGCTAATGCAAAAGGATCTCCTTCATTACAGAACTTCCCTCCCTTCTCCTTGATAAACGAATGCTAAACAAATGAAAATTACTATCCTATCCCAGATAGGGTGAGCAAATTGACAGTCCCAAAGGTATGATCTAGGTCCTTTGACACACTCTTACAGAGAATACACCACAATGGAAGAATGCCTCAACATGCAATCTAAGGTATTGGCCCCTCCATGTAAAACCAAACAACCAAATAATTCAACCTTCTTTGTTATTTGGAGAGGGATTGCTCAAAATACAGAAGGAAGAACTAAAAAGAACTCTCTGGAAAGGTCAGGGGTCCAAATACAAGAATCCCTACCCCCAGGAGTAAAGATGAACCCCCCAGGCAAAGAAAGGAGGAAGAGGTACTTGAATGATAAAGACAGGGAGATCTAGAACAAAGAGGAGTGTTGCCTAACCAAGTGTCTTTCCAAAATAAGTTTTGGACCCATTCTTCACTATGCATTTCACAAACTGAGAGAAAAAGGTAACCCCAGAGATTATGTCCGACTTAGAGTTCTACTTGTGATTATGTGACTGACTTGTAGTTTTAGTTTGTTGCTTTAAATCAACTTTCTCAGCAGTGATTACAGTTTTATGGTCCTGGATATAGGTTTGGTTTGTGGTTGCAGTTTTTTGTTTTATATTGTGATTCTTGTATTAGATTTTTGGATCTAATTTACATGGTGATTTTTGTTGTGACTTGCTGTTCCAGTTTTTTGTTTTTACTGCATTTCCTAGTTGGTGTTTTAGGTTTTGCGGTTCTGGGTTTATTTTTAGTTTGTGCTTGTAATTTTGATTTTACCCTTTGGTTCGTTGTAGTTTAGTTCACGACTCTGGATCAATTTCTACTGGTGGTCGTTGTTCTGGTTTTATATTATGGTTTTGGATTTAGTACAGGATTTCTAGTTGATGATTGTGGTTTAGCTTGAAGTTTAATATGAACTATAGTTATATAATTACATTTTTGGCAACAAAATCCCCCTCTAATTTAAGGCCATGATATACGTGCTTATTGTAGGAGTTCTATCAAATGTAGCGAAAGAAGTAAGGCTTTGTTGTTGAACCTCATTCTAGAAGAAGAATAGAATGTGTGGTCGAATTTCTAGATTCTTTATTTAAATAAATGTTATAGTCCCTGTTGTTTGGGAGCTTTTACACTTTAGTCCCTTTTGTTTAAGAAGTTTCAATTTGACCCTTTATGTTTTAACCTTTTTTCCTTTATCTTTTTTGTCAGTAAATGTTCAATGTGGTTGATTGTAGGGTTGTTAAAGAAACACCTGTGACTCGAAATACATAAGCAACCTAACTCATATAGTTTAGGTTAGATTGAAACTTAATTTGGGTTAGATTGGTTTAGTTTGGCTCTTGATTTAAGTTGAACCAACCAAACCCATGATAATATATAATCATGAAATTTATAAATTTAATGTTAACCTAAAATTCACATATACTCCTAGCTCACTTATATTTCTAACCCAAAATCAATTTTAAACCCAAACCCAAATTGTATGGGCTGGCTTAGTTTAGAACTTTTTGATAGTTGATTTTTCTAACTCCCTTAGTTAAGAATATATTAAAAGCTAGGTAGAACTGGCAATCTGGCAGTTACCTAACAACTGTGAGATAGGATTTTGATTGAAACCCGGTGGACTAAACCAATCCAACCTAATTTTTATGGTTTGGTCCGAGTTGAGTTAGGTTATTTGGGTTATGGAATCTACAACTCAAACGACTAAGTGGGGTCTGAAATTTATAAAACTCAACCCAATTCATGAATACCTCCCAGCTAATGATAACCTTACATTACATAATACTACGCAATTAAGCAAAAATTGTGAGGAGGAATTAGGTTATCAGGAAATTTTTTAATTGCTCTTTTAAATCTTTAAGAAATGAGGAAATTTTGACTTTTCTCTCTTGGGTGACTTAATTCCCTCCTCAAATTCTATCTAAGTGTTAACTTATTAAGTATCATGGCATCGTGCCACATAAGCTTACCATCAACAACATTTAAGATCTAGAAATGTAAATTAAAAAATACGATGAAAATGGTAAAATTAAAAGATGGTCTAAAGTACCGGACTAAGTTTGAAAAAAATACAATATATACGTTTTCCAAGTAACTAGGTTCCCTCCAACGAAGAAAAAATAACCATATGTAGATCTTCTATCCATAGCCTTCCTGCCTAATTTGCATCCATATAAATTTCTATATGGAAGTGTTGTGCTTTTTGTTTTTAAATACAATACCTTTCCAGGAGTCCCTTTTAGATACCTCAGAATTTTGTAGACATCCTCAAAATGAGTTGGTTTAGGTACATGCATAAACTGACTTACTGTGCTTACGACATATACAATGTCAAGATACATAAAATCTTCCAACATAAAGGACTAAAACACACACCACCTCCAAGAAGGGGTTGACAAAGGGCCGGATTCAAAATAAGTATACTTAAAAAGGGAGCATCAGTTCTAAAGGAGGCAGTGTGCTGTACAGCATCTCAAAACCTATTGAATTCTCTATTTCTATCTTTAAACTAATCATTATTCCTTTTAATCTAATAAGACTAAAACATAGTTCTACCAAGTGATATATTGCTTCTAACCTGCTATTGCAGTTTTAAGCAAACTTAGGAGAATAAAACCACATGAGGAATTTTCTTTAAGCAAGAGTCCAGTTGGATAAAGGTCATTCTTAGGTCACTTTTGGACTTGGAAACTAGTGCAAGGCTCTTGTCAATATCATTTCGGTGAAGAACGACATTATAGGGAATGAATAGAAGATCTCTTACTCTAATACGATGATATCTTGTCAACTCACTTCTAAATCCAAAAGCTGAAGTTGCTCGGCTCTGGTAAATTCCACGTTTTATTCAACTTTTATCACTCTCCTAATATCTACTTTGGTAATAGAATGAACAAGAAATCTTTATCTGATCAAAGTTTATTCAAAGTTATTGGCGATTATGAATTGCTTACAAACTTGTAATTTATTGGTTGCTGTCTGCTACCTGTTTATTTGAGTAGTTGGGTGCCATTTTGTATGTACAAGTGGCTTGGTTTTGTTCTTTTGTAAAAGGTTTTCCTACGTTTTTCACATGTCTTGCATTCTTTTTGAGTGTTACAGAAAATACTTTGGCTCTACAATGTAAATGATTTGTTATTAAAAAGATTGAGAGAAATGTGTAGAATTCATAGTTAAAGTGTATACCTACTTTGTAGTTATTCTAGATTATGTATTTCTATTGTCAAGGCTATTTGAAACTTCTGGTACTTAGACTCAATTGTATGAAATCTTTTTTCTTTTTCCTTTTTTTTTAATTTTTTTTTTTAGTAGAGAAATATACCTTTCCCACTCTTGACTCTTGAATTTTGAGTTCAATTTGTTCATAAGTTTCAAAATATTTCACTTTTATCTTTGAATTTTATCTAAGGTTCGCTAAATCAGGAATGAGTTACCCTAATGAAACTAACTCCATGAAAATTGTTAGCATTTGACACATGTTCAGATGAAATATTATTTTATTCACAAGTTTCATGTAATTTTTAAAGGCTTCTTTTATGACAAGTTATGAATAGAGTTTGTTTATTATTTTAATTATCGTATTATTAGAAATTTTCTCAACTCCCATACTCCATGTTTGTCGCACCATTAGCTATCAGCCATCTCCCACCTCTTATTAGTGCAAAAGAAGCATAGGGCTATTTCTCCCTCACTAAGCCTGGTTTGCTATCTTTTTAATATATATACAGAGGTTTGCTATGTAATATTATTATTAAAATTTTGAGAAAATGCCATTTATACCCCTAAAATTTAGGAGTTATATCAATTTAAAGTCTAAACTTTTGTAAGCACGTCAATTTACACTCTCTACTACGTTTTGTTTGGAAAAACCTTTTGTGAAATTTACACTTATATTAACTAAAATTCCAAACTTTTATAATTGAATCAATTTATACTTTTAGTCATAATTTCCTTTGAGAATCATTCATGCATCTTTTGTAATTGTCCATTTTGTAAACCTAACATTTAAAGAAGTCTACACACATTTGATAATTGGTGCGTAAATGATTTTCAAAGGTAATTGTAATAAATAGTCTAAATTGATTGACTTGTGACAATTTAGAAGTTCAATTAACTCAAATTATAAGTTTCACATGATATTAGTTGAGCAATATTTGGAGGAGGGTGTAAATTAATACATTCTCAAAAATTCAGGATTTCAATTAATAAAATTATTAGTTAAGAGTTTTGATTGATACAACTCCTAAAAATAATATAAATTAACATTGAATAGATCAATCACTAATTTAGTCATCATTCAACTTTGGTTACTAACGATTATGTTACATAAGGACTACAATTGCACCGATAAAGGTGTATCACTTTTAACATTTTTTCCCATTGTAAACACGTTAACTAAACACGAATTACGAGTTTTTTTTTTTTTTAGTTATTCAAGTTAAGCTTTTTGAGCCCCAAGAATTTGAAGTGTTCCGATGTTCAAAGACAAGTTTTTACTATTTTTAGGAGCAATTTTTGTGCAACATGCAGAATTGAACATTATTTAATATCACTCACTATTCATGATTTGCATAATTTGGAGGAGAAGAAGAACCTCAATTATTTGAAAGAAAAGGTAGGCCATTTCTCAAAAGTAATTTTGAAAAGAAAAACAACCTTCATCTTTCTAGACCACTCTCAACTTCTCATTCTTCAAGAAAAAGAAAACACAAATAAATAAACAAAATAAACAAAAACTTATTGTTTGGTAGAATGAGGACATCAACTATATATATATATATATTTATGTTTTGAATACTACAAAATGATCATTTGGCCATAATAATGTATGGACTATGGAATTCAAAACCACAAAAAAATGAGGGGAAATGGAAAAGAATTGAAAAGTGGGAGTGTTTGTTTGGTGGGAAAGAAACATGTCAACAGTCTCCACCTTGGAAAAAGGAAAAACATAGAGAGCCAAAGAGAATCCATTTCTTTTAAATGTCAAAACCCCATTTTTGTCCATTCATTCATTCATTTTCCCACTTTTACCAATCATGCATATGCCCTTCAAAAGGGGTTCAAGTTCATGAACCTCTCTCAAAGTCAACCTACTTTGAACTCTCTTGTTTTTAGAGGGTGAGACGTCATGATTTTAATGGGATTCGAATTAAAAACTTCATGATCGTCAACACATATTATATGTCAGTTGAGTTGTGATTACTTTGATCCCTCTTTGTCATTTTTAGTTGTGTTTTAGTGTTTTATGTTTCATTTAGTTCCTAAGTTTTAAAGACTTTAATAAGTTGTTAGATCTAAGATAACGAAATCTGATATCACATAGCAATATGTTTGGTTGTACAAGAAAAATAGAATCGGGAGCTACGAGCTTGAGCTCATTAACGTTTATTTGATTTGTAAATTTATATATTATTGGAGTATAAATTGGGAGTGTTATAAGTTTGAAGGTTAGTTAGACAAACTCATAACTTAGGGTAGATAATTCTATGTAATACACGTAATTTTAGTTTTTTAACATTGAGATATGCAAACTTAAACTATGAGGGCCAAACAATAATCAACCTGAGTATAGCTTAGGTAGTCGGACTTATGAAATTTCCTCTTATGTGTCATAGGTTCAAATCTTTTTCTTTTTATACTATAAAATATTCTAGAGGAAATAAATCTCGATTCGAACACTCTCCAATTGTTTAAATTATAGCTAGGTTAAAATTGATGAAATTATCGATAAAATATCAGTGTCGATTGATTGAAAAAATAATAAAAATGAAAATTTTCAAAGTAATATTGAAATTAATAAATAAACATTTTTCGCTTCATTAATGAGTTAAAATTAAAGCTTACTGTTTATGTTATATTTGTGTTAGTGACATTTTGGTGTTGTTTTTTTATGTTTTATCAATTTTTCATGATATAATAGAAATGTCGATTCATTCACTAGATCGACGTCAAACCTATAAATATGTAACTTTATTAGTAGAAATATCGACATATTGACAGAAATTTAATATGTCAAAGGAGTATTGTGGGCGATGGCTTCTTGGCCCTAAGAGGGAGAAGTAATCCAAAAATCCCCAATTTCTTGTTCAAGATCCATTGGCCATTGTGTTGTATCATTACTCCCACCCTTCAAAAAGGCCAACAAAACTTTGGGTACCAATTTATTATGACTTTTTACTATTTTTCTCATATGGGAATTGGAAATATCAGCTACCAAAGGCATATATGATGATTGGGAAATTAAATCTCCTTACTAAACAATCAAAGATACACCAATGTTGTAATTTTTGTTTTTGTCTTTCTATGTTATCCTTAAAATAAAATTAAAAAAAAAAAAAAAAAAAAAGGTTCGTTTTAGATTGAAATCTTGTTAAATTATCAAACTAGAAACCACTCTATTTTACTTAAACCTTAAAATATTGTTAAATCGCTGATTAACTCAAAAGTTTAAGTGGATGGATAAAGGCAAATTTAATATTATATATCTAACAAACATAATTTCTAAATGACTTCTTTATCCCTTTTGAAAATTCATACTTTTCCTCCATTTCTTTACATAGCCATATATAAGATAAGTGAGTCGAATGAAAAAAAAAACATCAACTCATTGTTAGCACAAATAAAAATATATATATCATTCATTCGATGTGGTAGCTAACAACTAGTAATAAAAAACGCAATTTATGACATTGGATGAAATCATATATACAAAGTATATTGAAAGTTTATAATCATAAAAACTAAATTGAAACTAGATCAAACCGTAAAAACAAAATAGGTAATTCAAATTTGAAATTTTCCATCTTGAAATTTAAAGTTTGTGGGAAGAATCCAACATTTGAAAAAGGAAATAGAAAGAGATAAAGAGAGATTAGGTAAAATAGAAAGTAATAATTAGGGAAAGAATTAAGGAAAAAGAGGAAACGTTGTCGTTTTAAGGGAATACTTAAGGCAAAAATAACATCTAATTGATGTTAGTAAAGGACAAAGAAAACAAAAGGCAAAGGAATAAAATGACAAAAGTTGGAAACTTTTGGTGTGGAAATTTGAATTATAATAAAAGTTAAAATGATTTCCCATTGTGATTGACAGATTTGCAATTCATAAGCATATATTCTCTCTCTTTTTCTATATATCTAATTAGAAAGAGAGAGTCTTTTAATAAAATTAAAATATTAAAAAAAAAAAAAAAAAAAAAAAAAAAAAAAAAAAAAAAAAAAACATGAAAGTCAAAATTTTGTTGTATGTTTAGGACAAGATTCTATGTATGTCTTTGTCCAAAAGCTTAGCTGTTCCCATCTTTTCCAATGCAATAACCAAATCCCATTTGGGTTCTTAGGATTTGGCTAACCCTTTCTTTTCATTTTTTGGATTTTCTCACTTTTTCTTCATATTATATATTTATACCAAAGTTCAAAAATATTAATTTACTCCCTCTTTTCATTGACATTTTAATATCTATAATAAATCTTCAAATTAGTATAACAATAATAAATTAAGGCAATAATTAGGTGTAACCTTGGTTGTACCTATCTTCTATCTCTTCATTTATCACATGATAAGAAAATAATAATTCAATATTTTTAAAATATTCAAAATCTCTTGCCACATAGAAATTTTTAATTAGGCAACCAACTACATGAAAATAGGTATATCCTAAGTAACACCTAAGTATTTTTCAATAGATTTTATGGTACTTTTTATTCCTCGAGTTTTATTCTAATGGGTAAGATGTTGCTTTAACTTTAATAAATAATAAAAATAAATGATACATTTTTCAAAGATAAAAGAAACTTTGAGGTCAAATATATTTTTTGTTCAATCTCTGAATTTTCAAGTTTGTCTATTTAGTTTCATAACTTTCAAGATTATAAAATTTAATTCCTAATAATCATTTAAGTTTTCAATTTTGAGTTATTTAAAAGTAAGCCTATATAATTATACATCTCTTTTACCTCTAAATTTGTTGCTTTGTTATCTATCCTACTTTCTACCAATAGTTTCAAAAATTAAGCCAATTTTTGAAAACTATATAAAAAAAAAAAAGTTTTTAAGAATTTGTTTGTGTTTTAAAATTTGACTAGAAATCCAACTCTTTTACTTAAAATACATGAAGACTATGGTAAGGAATTGAGAGGAAATATGTTTAATTTTCAAAACTCAAAAACTAAAAAACAAACCATTTAACAAAATACCAAAATTTGTAAAATTTTAAAATTCATAGATATACTAGACACAAAATTAAACATTAAAAGTTCCATTGGACATAAAATTCAAATTTCTATCCAATAGAACAATTAATTTTTATAAAATCAAAATTTTCAAGGATTTATTAAACGAGAAACTTTAAAGGTTAAAGAACCAAACAGACACATGTTTCTCCTGACCTAACCTAAATAAGAAAGGTTCGATTTCCCATTTAAAATTGAAATTCACGAAAGTCAATATCCTCCTAATTCCTAAACTAACTTTCCTGTTACTCAATTAGCATTTAAAGATATAAACTCTACAATCTTTATCAGACATACAAAACATAACCAAAGAACGATAAGACAGAAAAATTGGAAGACAAGTCTCTCTAAAGTAATGACAAACTTATCACTTAAAAATTGGATGAAAAAGAAACAGTATTGTTGTTGTGACTAATAAGAATAGATCCAAAAGAGCCAACAAAGTTGGTGTTTTATAAGATGTAGGGTGGGCAGTGAAAAGGGGGTTTGTGAAGTTTGATGTTATCCCAAATGCCAAACAACCCCTCTTTCTAAGAATAGTCTATAAGGAAATGACAAGAAATAATCAAATCGATGTTTCTAAGGATAGTGAAATCCATGATTTTGATATGTTGTCCAATCATTTTTGGTTACAAAGTTTTATGCTATTTTTGGAGGAAACGTGGGCAACCCATGTCCCTTTGACAAGAAATAGAAACAAATGAGTTGCTATGCTAAACCATTAACCCCCAACTTCTCTTTTTCTTCCACCAAAACTAATCTTCTCATTCAACAGAAAAAGAGAGGATTAAACACTGGTTTTTCTAACTACTTTCTCTCTTGGCCGAGCTATGTTAGGCGTGAATTTGATGATTTTTACTGTAAAATCATTTAGAGACCGTGGCATAACAAAAAAACATGAAAAAACTACGTCAAGTCTCAAGTCACTTTAAACGGACTCTTATTCTTTTGTTTTCAACTATATTATGTGTTTAGCCTAGTTTTTACATCTATCTTAGGTAAGTTCATGTTTGGAATAAACATTTTGGGCCCAATTTGTTATACCAAACTCATTATATTCCCACAGTTTTCAATCCAACTCTCTTTCACACCACTCTCACACTTCACAATCCCATTTTCGTTCCGTCCTCAATTTCTCACTCATTTCAACAGCCTCAAATTCTAAGTAATCCTAATTACATCCCAACGTCTCCAACGGTCTCTAAATGTGTTTGTAATTGGAACTTGCCCTTTTTTCAACTATTGTGCATCTTTAAGTTGAGCTTAAACTACCAAACCCTTCAACATTCATGGAAAAGACAAGCTCACCCTAACTTAAGTAGATAGCCACAGGAAAAGGGGGAAACAAACAGTACTGCAAATAAAACAAAAATGAGGAGACATATAGAAAACTCCAATACAACTAAAGTCTTAAAACCCTTTTCCCCCATATGTAAATAGGCTATTCAATCTTTACCACAAAAAAAAAAAAAAAAAAAAAAAAAAAAAAAAAAAAAAAAAAAAGAGCAAAAGGAAGAAGAAGAAGATAGGGAGAGAGAGAGAGAGAGAGAGAGAGAGGCAAAATGTAGAAGAAAGAGGGAAGAAGTACAAAGCTAAAAAAAAGGAGTACACAAACAAAAACCTTTATATTTCAGCTCTAACTCCACAAGTATAACATACAATTCACAAACAAGATGGACCATAACCCAAACCTTTGGTTGTGAAAAATTAGTGCTAATAAATCAGAATGCCCATATTTTTCTTCCTCAGAAGATTCATAAACCAACAAAATTTACCCCTACACTTCACACACTCACTTGTTTGATGGCTGGAAGAGTCAGGCAGGCAAACTTTTAAGGGCTTTTTGGCATCTGAACTTTCTGCTCTTTCAGACTCCTCATTCTTCTCATCTCAGCTCTATGAATTTGGCCACTTGCCTCCTGACTATCAATAAGCAGCAGCAGCAGCAGCAGCAAAGAAGCAGAATCCCAAGATGTTAATTAAGGACCATAAGTGGTAAAATATTGTAAGTAAATATATATATATATATATATCAGATCATATCATATATATATAACTACAAAGCATTACAACAAAAGGAAGAAAAGAAACCCAAGTCATATATGTCAAAGCTTCTGTTAGGTGTGGCAGCTTTTGTTTTGTTTTTTTGTTTTTTTTTCCTTTCCTTTTCCTCTTTCTTGGGTTTGTAAAGTTAACTGGTTGTATTAACAGTTAAGGGTTGATGAAGTTGCTTATCTCTTCCATTAGACAGTAGAAATGTTCATTGTTTGGCAAGAAGTAGAACCCAATTGTTGCCTGCTCGAGGAAGAGAAGTTTCACGTCGTGACCAGAGTCTTTTAGGCCTTGCACATAAGCGAGTTGCCAATCTTGCATCAGATCCAAACCGGCAACCACGACTAAACTTTTTGGGAAGTCAAGTCCTACAAGGCTTTTGGCTCTGGGGCCAAAAATGTTACAAGCTGGATGATCTCTGTCTTCTCCTTCAGGGAGAAAAGCTCTCCAGTACCAATCTCGGTCTTGAATGCTTACGAAGTATTTACCATCGAGTTTTTTCTCCGATTCAGTTCTCTTTTCACCCCCAAACATCGGGTGAAGAAGGATGTTGCCGAGTACCTCGATGTCTTCTTCAGCTGCCCTCACTGCAACATGATGAGCTATGTTGCCACCAGAACTGTCTCCAGCCAAATACACATGAACCTTACAATCCTTCCCACTTTGCAACCATGTCTTTGATTTAACCCATTTGAGTGCAGTCCAGCCATCCTCATACGCACATGGATATCGGTGTTCGGGTGACCGACGGTAGTTAACCGAGACTACAACCGCCTTACATACACTTACGATGCGGCGGCAAAAAGTGTCATAGATAGCACTGTTGGCTGATGAATGAGCAAAACTTCCACCATGAAAAAACAGAATGACAGGGACAACTTTCGACGTGCTTAGAGGCTTCTCCAGATCAATGATGCCCCATCGAGCTTCATTCTCTGGGGCCAGCTGGTAAACTCGGTTGAGAAGGCCAGATGCTCGATCAACATGATCAAATGAGAAAACCCCATCCACCGGAATCACATTGGCCGGAACTTTACGCTCGAGATACTCTGCTAACTCACGGTTGAAGGTTCCATCGGCACGGCGGAGGATGGTGTAGGCAAGCTTGAAATTGGAGATAAGCACCCATGTATTCAGTGGAACAACTCTCTGCATCAACAAGATTAACGCAATGAAGAGACGGTGAACAGGCAAGAAAACAAAGAGATATAATCAGATAAAACCAATAAATATCAAGTATGAACATGATTATCCTGAAGAACAAAGATATCATCTCCAAGCATTTCTGCAGCAAGTGCACCTAAAAATCCTCAACCCTCCACTTTCCAACAGAAGAAGACTCGCAACTCACAAGTAGAAGTTGGAAGAAATGGGAAGAAACAATCAAAACATACCAGAAATAAACTCTCGCCAGCTCATTGTTAGCCAAGAACCATAACATATAATTCAAACCCAGTCTAGTAATTTACAGAAAGTCCCCCAAGAAAAAGAAAAAAAGAAAAGAAAAGAAAGGAAAAGAAAAAACTCCTCTCAAGTCAAACTAAGTGCTCAAATCTTCAACCCAAAAACTTACCCAAAATTCAGCATACAAGCAAGAAAGCTTGAAAACCCAAAATCATAACCATTAAAAGCAAAGAAAAAGTTAAGAAAAGCAGAAGAGACCCCATAAATGAAACCATTAAACCCCAATTCAAAATCTAGCAAATAGGCATAAAATGAATACAGATTAAGAAACAAAAAGAAGCAGCAGTAAATTACCTTAGATTCATTAAGGTTGACTTCATTACTCCCAGCCATCTCCCCCTCCCCCTCCCCTCTTCACACCCAAAACCCAAAAATCAAACAAGGGTTAAGAACAGAGCCAGTGATCTTCTCTCAAAGAAGCATCAACAACCCTTTGATTCCCATAACAACACAAACAAACAACAAAATGGGTTTCTCCCTTTCAACCCCAATCCTTAACCCCCTTCTTCTCCAAGTTGTTCAATCAATCTATAGCGATGATTGAAGTTAAACAAAACCCTTTTGGCAGTATTTCTATTGAAGTTAAACAAGACCCTTTTCTCCCCTTTTTTTCTCTCTCTGATTGATTCCTCGTTTTGGGTTCTTCACTGGACATTGAAGAGACGGCTCCTTTCAGAAATAAAAGGAACAGAGAGCGCTCAGAGAAGCAGGGAGATCAAGGGAAGGATAATAGAGAAATAAAAGAAAGACAAAGTACAGAGAGAGAAAATAAAAAGAGAAAGAGAGTGTTTGATGGTCAAAATCGCAAGGGAAGAGAAAGGAAACGACGGTGGTGGACGGAGACGAGAGAGACGACAAATCGGGCGGCCGAATTAAACTGTTCACAAGGGACCTACCATTTCAATTTCAGTATATATATATATATATAAAAAAATTATAAAAAATTATAAAAAATAAAAATAAATAAATAAATAAAATAAATAAAATAAAAAGGATAAACAAATTGTCTTTTGGGGTTCCTCTGTTTTTGAATTTTTTTTTCACAAATTTCTTCTTGTTTTGCCCAATATTTAAAATGTGGGTGTTGGGTGTTGTTCTTGAGGAAGAAGAAGAGAGAAAGATAGAAGAGAAGGGTTATGGAGCTCAGTCAATGTAATGAAAATGGAAAGGTTCGAACGGAAGAATGGGCTAATGGCAAATGTCAGAGCCATTTTGGGATTTTTTTGGTTCTTTTACATTAATTCTTTTTTTTATTTTTATTATTTTTTGTGAGTGAGTCATCCACAGATTATGGATGCCAATATTATTTGTTTTCAATTATTTCACAATTTACATCTACTTTTGAAAATTCAAAATTTTATCCTATCTTCTTTTTTGAAAAATAAATAAAGGTCTTTTTGGTTTTTTTTTTTTTTTGAAGTCTTTTAAAAAGTAGGTTAAATTTATAGCTTTTGTCTTTTTGTTAGGGTATATTGATGTCTGCTTAATTGAATTATGTGGAGATTGACCTAATGTAATTTGAACATTTGTAAACAGGAAATTGAAGAGGATTAAAATTATGGTTATTGACTCGCTACAACCTAACTTTGGATGGGTTATCGAGGTATAAAATGGATTGATGAAAATGTTGTCATACAAATGATCGACACTCAACACCAACAAATATTAGTTATAATTTATATATACTCATTCCTTTTAGATTGGAAGTTTTAATTTCCCTACCTCGTATTTGTTGTACTAAAAAATATTCTCATATAAAATATATCAATTTAAGTTACATGCATTCTTTCTTAAAAATTAAAAAAATAAAAAAAAATCATATATTGTTGGTCTTTTAATATGCAATAACGATATAGCTAGGCTAACATGAGCATATTCAAATGGCATGAGGCATTGTCTCTCTCTTTTCATTATTATTATTTAATTCTTTTAGATGGATACATAAACTTCTAACCATTCACATATTGGTTCTCATTTCCTACCTCTAGATTATTGTATCTAAAATAATAATAATAATAACTAAAAAAATTTAGTAACCATAGTTATAATTATAAAATATTAGATTTTCGATTAATGTAATTATTAGTTTGAAATTTTAAAACAAAACAAGTTAAATTGAGTTGATTTATTGGATAATTGTGTTAATATGTTGAAAAAAAAATAAAAATTTATGTTAGTGACTTATTGTTGATTTTTTTAACTAGATCTTTAAGTAAAATTTGGTCTATTTCATGTTTGTTTTTTATTGAATTGTTAGTCCATTGATATATGACGATTTGTCCCTTTTTTTGGTTGTTTTTTTCTTTCTTTCCTCTTACAATGATGGATTTCCTTAAATTTTGATGTTAACCTTACTTGTTATGAGGATACGATTTTTTTCTTTAGTTGCTTTGACTCTCGTAAAGTATATGTGTCATTAAGAATCAACATGGTTTGAGTAACTTTATCAAATATTAAGAAATCAATTTAATTTCTTTCAAATGTTTAATTTTATATATGGTATAGTTTTATAAATAAATATTACACTTTACATTTGACAACAATATTAACCTTGATTAATTTGAGTATGTTTGATTTACTAAGACTTTGAATTGAAAAAAATAAGGCTTTGTGATATCTAACCTTTTATGTTACTTTTTATAAAAGCAATGTATCATCTCAATATTACAAGAAAAAAAAAATATCTTTTTCATTTTGAATGCTGTCGTGCATTTTTCGTTAGGTCGCTCATTTGTTTCTCTCGTTGGTCTCAATTGACTTGCAAAAAGAAACTGATACTATGTAGTGTCGTGTCATGTAGAATTTACTTTAATGCATAAGTTAATACACGAAATACATAAGTTAAGGTTTCTTTCGCCTTATAACTATATCGCATATGGTAACCTCTAACGGTGAACAAAACATACTTACTTGGGTTAAATAAGAAATTTAGTGTATGACTTATTTATAATAGTATGTACATAAATTATAAACTTTGAATAAAAAAGAAAATAGATACTACAAAAGCTCTAAAAATGTTCATATCTATAAAACGATTTTGTGGACGACTTTTTATGTTGTGGTGTCCTATCGTGTAGCCTTGTAATAGGTCGGTCAACTAAAGAAAACAAGAGGAAGATGAAAGAATGAATTTTAAAACTAATTTGATTTTCGTTAATTAATATGTTTAAAATATATTTTAAAAAAATGTGTGTTTTGTTTTTTAATTTTTTTTTAATAATAATAAAGAGAAAGGGTGGAGACAGAGTTTCCTGCGTGCGGCCAACGCCAAAGCACGTGGCGACAAGGGGTTCCGTTTGGACTCTTTTTTTTTTTTTTTTTTTTTTGCCAAACCCACCAGCTCGTCAACTTTTAACTTCCCAAAATGCCCTCCACCGTTTTTCTAAAATTACCAAAATGCCACTGAGAGTGACACGTGTTTTGTCCTCTTCCCACAAAGCGCGTGACGGCATGTTTTTTGTCAGAATCTGATAGGAGGCTTTGCTTTACTTTTTTTTTTTTTTTAACCCTCTTTTTATTTTATTTATATTAAAAAAAAAAAATTGTTGAAAAGTTGTAACGTGGGCTTCGGATTTTGTCGTATTCTTCTAGAGCCCCGTTTTGGGGGTTTTTGAATTAAAAATATTATAATAAGAAAAATCTTATGGGCAATGGACACGTGGCAATGCCTGGTGGGTCCGGTCTATAATCATCGGTTTTTATTCTTTGTAGAAAGGAAGAAAAAACAAAACCAGTTGTTTGTTGTTGTTTTGTTTTGTTACGATTATCGAACTCTTCCCCTCGTGGGTCCCATCACTCCTTCCCTCCGCCTGCCACGTGTACTTATCCTGTCCTTTCACCCCTCTGATTGATTGGATATTCTTTTTTAGATTTTAATATCATTTTCTTTCATTTTATTCTATTTTGTACTACCTACTTTTAATCCATTTTAAAATTATTAAATTCAAAATAAATATATTGAAAGTTAAAAAAACTCTATTAATCACCCTTGAAAGTAAAATATTGTCGTTAGAATACTAGGTGGGCTAAAATAATATTTATATCTCATAAAAATTCATCTAATAATTTTTTTCGTAAAAAAATTAAGTTTATAAGTATTATTTTCAACTATAAGTTTCTTTTCTAGTTATATTTTTTTTAAAATCAAGTAATTTTAAAAAAAAATATAGTTTTTGTTTTTTAAAATTTAGTTACAATATAAATATTCTTCTAAGAAATAATAGTCATAGAAAGAAAATTGAAAGGGAACATGCACAAATTTTTAGAAAATAAAATTGAACACAAAATCTTTGTAGATCTTGTCTATTTTAGCCCGAGAGTATTTGTAGAATACTAATTTTAGTTTAAATGTTAAGTATAATTTTACTTTTCATTGTTAGTTTTAGAAGGGGAAAAAATAATTTATAGACGCTAAATGTTCGCATTAACTTATTTAGATAGTTTCGTACTACAAACCTATATCAACATATTAATACACATTCAAAGTCACACAACCAAATGTATTTTTTTTTTTTTTAGATGTGATTAAAAAACTCTTTCAAGAGTTAAACAGACATTGCATTAAACATCTTAAAAACTCAGAGTCAAACTAAATTTAAAGTCTTTAGTTTGATAGAAAAATTAAGGGAAGAATTAATTTAGTCAATTAAATGGCATTCCAAATATAGATTGAGGTTGCAAACCTAACATTAATTAACATTTAAAACGTGTTACATTTTTTTTATCTTGGACAAATTTTAATCTATAATTCGTTGAAAAAATTTGCATTCATGCTTTTAATAAATTATGAAACATATATATGCAAAACGTCAATAATTTTTTTTTTTTTTTTTTGAAGTTTCCGTAAGTTTTGGAAAAGTTTTTCAATGGTTAACTTGTGTCTCAATCAAATTCAGAATTTTTATTTTTATTTTAAATTAGTTGATAAATCAAAAAAAAAAATTGAACATATGAGATAGAAATGGTAATGTTTAATAAGTCCAAAGTTTAATTCAAGGAAATCGAAAGTTTGTGGTGGAGATTCATTCAATTTAAATTTAGTGTATAAATTGAATATTTTCAACAAATTCAATTAACTGTTTAGATAGGGTAATTAATGGTGTGTTTAGTCAATAATAATAATTAAAAAAAAAAAAAAAAAAAACATGATTTTGGTTTTTCAAAAAAAAAAATAAATAAATAAAAAATGAAGGCAACATAAATTTACTGGTTGGCAAAAAACTTTTGGTCCAATAATTTTAAAAAAAGTAAGATTTAATTTCCAAACATTTTTTTCTACCTACTTTTATTCCTATAATAATGAGTCATAACGTACATATAACAACATAATCTATAAATTTTTAAATTTATAATAATTTAATCCATTCCATTATTTTTTCCATCAAAATTGAGTGTCGTTAATTATTATCTAACAACTTAGCATTAGTAGTCCACAATACATTTAGTTTGCAATTAGTTTATCAATAATTTAGTCTACAATCAGTTTATCAATAATTTTCACCAGCCAAATTAAGGGTTTATTTAAATTGATTAGAGAAAAAAATGTTTTTAAAAAAAGTCATTTTTATTTTTAAAAAATGTTTCAAATAAACTTTAAAATTGTTCTAGATGATATTTTGAGTGGTTGCCAAACATTTCAATTTTTTTCTACAATGACTTGTTTTTCAAATTAAACACATCAAAATTTAAATCAAACACATCCCGAATTGTTACAAATTATAAAACACATGAACAAAATGATTATATATTAAATTCAAGGAGCTAAAATTGTCGGCAAATTAAGAATTAGGCCATTGCTTAAATCACCCTGCTACATTTTTTTCTAACTTGCTTTTTACAAAATCTAAATACAGTTGACTGTTTTCAAATATAAGCAAAATGAGCTAGCTTATTTTTAAATATAGCAAAGCGTTACTGTCTATCAGTAACAAACAAGGATAAACATTAATAAAAAATTACAGATATCTATTTCTATTAATGTTTAACAGGGAGACAGTGACATTTTATTATAGTGATAAATATGTTTGGCACAATTATCCAAATAAGTATTATATACATATATTTGTATTGAATAAAGTAGGGCCCACATATAGATGATCCGAACCGTTGGATTATGGGCGTTTTTGCTTTCGGCCGGGAAGATCACGATGCAAAAGAGGGGGAAGAGTTTGACAAAACAGAAAGGAGATGGGAAGGGAAATACTAAGGTACAATCCCTGCAGACATTCATTTGTGTACTTCAATCTTTCTTTTTTATCTTTCTTTGTATGGAATATACCAATTTAACCCCTCCACTTATACTATACACCAACTCTATCCATAAAACTCACATTAAATAATATTTCACTATATCTTCTACTTAGGTCGGTTAAAAATATTTAACAACAACTGACTGAGAGTCGTTATTGTCACTATTAAGAAAAAGTAATTGATATTGTCTGATACGATGTTCCTGTATTCAAAATTTGAATTTATTTGCTAGAAGTGAGTACGAGTATAATTAAATGGTTCAGACATGTCTAATTCTATATTTGTCACGTTTTATTTTAAAAATAACTGTGCTTACTTTATTATAACTTGATTGAAAATAAAATTCGTACATTATATATTAGAATCAAAACTTTAAAAATAAGAAGTACAAATTTGAAAAATGAATACAATCTATATAGACTTATGGATGTATTCGAACTTTTACTTTATTTACGAATCTTATCTCAAACATAACATTATCCCATGTGATCAAAATGCTTCTAAAATTCAAAAAGAAGACACTTTCCATAATTAGGTATCAAGCTATATATTCAACTCAAATCCAATCCAACTTTTTACCTGACTACAATCAAATTAATCCCTCAATATCTTTAGCATATGACAACTATACCCTCTTCATTTAATCAGCAATGGAATCAAAAATTCTAAACAAGTCATGTTCATGTGATGGAAAACACTATCTACAGTGAAAAGTCTTTTAGTTTTATGTATATCAATAAGGAAAAAAAATATCTACTGGAGCCAGACTAACCTGTTAGGTGCAATTGTAAGCTAAATCATACATGCAGCCGAGTTCAAAATGTTGGGTTTTGGTAAAATGTTTGAATAAAGAAATTTCTTCGTCCAAAAGGAATCGCAAAGTTATGAATTCCAATTTTTTAAAAAGAATAGAAATTAGTTTATGCTTTTATAAATGGTAGAAATTAAAGTCATAGGTTCCAACTTTCAAGTAGTATAAAATGACTTTAATGACATCGAGTTCAAATCGTCACAGTTAATTTAAGTATAGCTACTATAATTAAGTTTCATTTTTGTATTATATAATCTAAGAGTGACGAAAAGGGTCTGGGTGGTACAAAAGTATGAGAGAGTATTCTCATAAATCAAGATCAAATTAAAGAGAGAATTTTGCGTGATTGTAACAAATGTTCACATAGTGGATTTCTTACTAGGTGGGTTGAGATTGTTCTCTAGTTTTAAAGTTTTTCATGTAAATTCTCGTGTTTCAAAGTTTCGTTATTTTCTTTTAATTTCTTAATTATTTTGTATGTTTATTCTTGTAGTAGTAGTGAGAAGATTTTTTTTTCTTAAAAGTAGATGATATATTATTATAGGTTAAAATATTTTTTACTATAGAGTTTGAAAACATATTATTTTATTTATTGACTGAATAAAAGAAAATAAGTTTAAAAAAAAAAAAAACCTAAATTAAAATTTATTGGAAGTAAAGGACGAAAATAATAATTTAGTGTCTATTATATCGTAATCATTTACAAAATATAGAGAGATTCAGAAGAGGTGAATTACTTGAAACACAAGAAAACTAAGGGAAAAGAAAATTCAAATAAATAAATAAAACTTTTTTTTTTTTTTTTTAAAAAAAAGAAAAAAGTGTGTGGAAAAAGAAAGAAAAAGGAGTTGGAATGAGGTTAGTGGTTGAACAATTGGATGCGTAATTTGTCGTGTAGTGAGTGTGGTTGAGCATGTGCCGCGCACACACGCGAATAAAAACACACAATTATTTATACCAAACTCATTGTCGTGTTGGTTTCAACTTCTTTTTTTATTTTCTTAAAAAAAAGGATATATATAAAAATATATTTTTTGACTTTGCTATATTTATTGTTATTTCAAAAAGTTAATTAATTATTATATAATCTTGCTTTGTTCTGAGGTTTTAATTAGTAGGTCCCACTCCCACTCAGGTGTGATTAATTTAACTTACCCAATGCCAAACATAGCATAAGCATTTAATTCACCAAATATCAATTTATATTCTTAAAACTTCTAGTTTGTATCTTCCATTCAAATTTTATATATTGTATCTATTGTGTATCAATTTATATCGTTGATTCTATTCTATTTAGATAAATATTATGTAAAACTAATAATTTATCAATTGAACCATAAACTATATCTTAGCGAATAAACTTGAACATCGTCAATGCATCAATTCTAATTATCAACTTTGTTAGTTCTCCATTTGAAGAAGTCTGTACATGTAAAAACATTGATATATTGGTGAACTTCAAAAATAAACTTAATAAATGGTCTAAATTATCTCATGTGAAAACTTAGGAATGTAAATAAAATAATTACAAGTCTCGCACGATGTTTTTTTTAACACAATCTGAAGGAGAGTGTAAATGAATATACATATGAAAATTAATGGGTTAAATTGATACATTTTTTTAGTTTGGAGTTTTAATCGATATTGTTAATGCCGAATTCGGGACATAGGAAACACATTCAACCTTCATGCGATACTAGGAATGAATTTGTCTTAAGGGAGGAAATTACGTGGCTTATAAAATTAGGGGAAAAAAAAAACTTTCACACGGGTATGGTGTTTATCACACACACTCTGATGCTTAACTTACAGATTGAAATAATGTGAAAGCTAGGTAGTTTGACAATATAATTCGAATTATCTCCGTATAAAACTACAATGAAGTATGAAAGCAAATATGATGAATGAAATTGCCACGACTAAAAATAGCTTCTAAACACTAATTGAATTTTATCCTTAAAAAAACACACAAATAGAAATTTGAAATGTTGAACTACTACTTATTACATCATTTATTTCAAACAGATTTTCCATCTAATAACAAATTAATTAAGTTGGAACTTCGCACCCATTATTTTAATGTCATGTTTTAAAAGAAAAATAATACGCAACGGTTTAATAAGTTCCGTAGAGTTGAATAGGTAAAAATAAATAGATTTTTTTTTTTTTTAAGAATAAAAATTTAAATCTACAACTTTTATAAAAAGTTGAAAATATATCTTAATCACTTTTAATGGAAATCCACAAACACTTGAATAATGGAAAAGAGGAAGCCAAACGTTACAGAAATTTCTCAAAACATGTTATTAAAAACGAGAAAAAGAGAGACTTTATCTTTCTCTATTTTTTTTTTTTTTTTTTTTAAAGTTTATCTCTTTCCCAAAAAAAATAAATAAAAATAAATAAATTATACCTTTTTACCCCTAAATTTTAGTCTAGTTTTTATTTGATTTGTAGTTTTAAAAATATTACATATTTATCCCTAAGTTTTGAGTTTAAATTATATTCGACCTCTAAATTCTAAAAATGTTACATTTTGGTATTCAATTTTAAGTTATGTTTTCATTTAACTTCTAAAATTAAATACTCACTATGTTTTAAAAAATGTTAAATACCTACTAGTTAGTCTTTTATGTCAAAGTCTATTAATTAATTTAAAAAATTAAACTGAATGTAATTAAATTAATTTTTGCTAATTGCCATCACTATTTTAAGTTAATTAATTAAAAGTTAACACCAATTAGCAAAGTGAGTATTAGTAAAAACTTGAAAATAAAATGTAGAGTATTGAAACTTAAAAGAACCAATAAAATTACATGAGAGGAAGAATGTTTTTTTTTAAAAAAATAAATCTTTTTTGAAAAAAGTATTTTAATTAAGGTGTGCTTAAGGGAATTTAGTTATATTATTATTATTATTATTATAATAACGTGCAACCCACAAAGGGGATTTGGCATTTAGTGAATTAGGTCAACAACTAGGAACCCTCCTTGGCTTCTTCTGCCCATGTTGGTCAATCCCACCAAATGCTAAAACTTTCTTTATTTCTTTTGTTTCCACTTACATTTTTAAATTACAAAAATTTCAATAATAATTAAATAATAATTCTTGGAAATTTCCCTTTTATCCCCATCATTTTAATGTCACACTGCAAAAACATCCTTTCTTCATATTTTTTTTTTCTTTTTCCCTTTTCAATTACCTCTTTAATTAAAATATCATTTCATTCATATATTTTCAAACTTCTCCGATTTTAGTTCAGATAGGAAAATTACAAAATTCATCCTTAAAGTATGGTGGTAGCTAGTTGCAATTACACTCTTAAATTTCCAATTGTGAAAATTAGATCCTCAAACTTCTCTAAGTACTAAAATTGGACCCTTAAACGTATAGTTATAGAAATTGAACTCTTAAATGATAAAAATTAAACCCTCAAGCTTATACAATTGTTACAATTTTCTACAATTATGTAAGATTGAGGGTCCAATTTTAACACTTTTAGAAGTGTGAAGGTCCAAATTTTACAATAAAAAATTTGATGGCATAATTATAACTACCACCATACTTCATGAATAATTTTTACAATTTGTCATACTTTTAAATAGTCAAATTTTGCCTTTTATATTTTACATAAATATTAAAAGTAATTTCTAGATTTTTCCTATAAAAGAATATATCTTTTAAGTTTACACTATAAGTTTTAAATCATATTCACCCCTTTTTTTTTTTTTTTTGCATGAGAACTATTATTGTTTACTTAAACAATATTTTATCAAAGTTAACTTAAGAAAACATCACCCTGCCCTTTAGTTTTGTATTTTAAATTTAGTCTCTCAAAATTAATTTGTATTATTATTAAATAATAATAATATGTAAATATATTTTTAAATTTTATAAAAATGTTAATAGATAACAAATATTTTTTATAAAAAAAATCAAAACAAATTAGTCGTAAGGACTAAATTTAAGATTTACTATAAAAAAAAAGTGAAAGAATCGAGACTAAAGAAACTTCAAAACATTTCTTTTTAGATAGCTTCCTTTGGAGTTTTTTGATTCCATGTTTGTTTGGCATTTTGTTCCTCATCCCATAAGACATTATTACAGGGTCCATCCTGTTTTAACCCTATCGGTTTGGTACATGTCATTATTAATCTCCCCAATCTTTTTTTCCAATAATGCATTCAAACTTTCAATTTCCAATTCATGTAGACGTGTGTTGTCTTGATTCTCATCTTCATCAAACTCCAAAAATTTGATGTTCTTTTCACTTTAATTTAAGATGTTAGACAACAAGAGATCAAATTTTCAAACTACAAGGAAAACGTAATCTAGATTGACCCAAAATTTTGATATGTATAATCCCTTTGTTTCTATTAAGATTGCAAACTATTGAGAAAAAGATTATATAAAAACTAAATACACTAACAAACTGATTACACCTTGACTAGAAACACTACACTGAATGTATAATATTCAAACTCAAACGTAAGCCAAATGGTGTAACAAGGCTTATACAAGGAAATAATCAAAAACTTGAAGAGGCCTCAAAACCTTTGGAAATTCAAAACGTAAGCCAATTATTCATTCCGCACGGGTTATAAGCAAACTACAACGATCTTCTCAACATGATACAACAACTAACTCCAATAGATCTACAGCCTCTCAAACTACTTGGATCTAGCAGAATTATTGGATACTTGCTTTCAACTCAACTCAACTCAAGATCAAAATAAATAAAGAAATGAGATAACTCTTCAATTTGAAGTGATATACTAAGAATAAAGAAACAAGTTGTTATTTAGGAACTTAGGAATTCTCCAAAATACAAAATCAAATCAAATAAATACAAAAATTGAAACATTTGTCAAATCTAACTCAATTGAGTTGTTACTTGACAAGATTCAAATATAACTTATTCAAACGAAAGAAACTACAAATTTAACTTTCATACATATTAAATTTGGGTCAGTAAAGACATTGTTTTTGTCGAAAAAGCACACACATGGTTAAGGCCAACATTATTACTGCAACAACACAGATGTGCGACTTTGGGTAGGTTGAATTTTTGTTTACTTCTTATTATTAACAATGACTTTTTGGTGAATTTAAATTTAAAAAATGAAGAAGATAATGGAGTATAACAACAAATTAAAATTAAAATATTATTTTAATACATTTACTTTTGATTTAATTTAATTTTAGTTATCGTACTTTCAATAAAAATCTAATATAACATGTTATTAGTTGTTGACGTCCCATAAAAAAGTTGTTTTTGTAAGATTCTTTAAATGAATTTAATCTTATGGCTCACCTAAAAATTATCATTATTATTCAACTAATTTTGTTAATAATTATTTTCGAGGAACTAAAATTTTAAATTTATTAAACACACCAAAGTTAAATTTAGATAATGAAAAATACGGTATTATAACCTAATTGCTACTTTACTCCAAATCTCCATGGAAACCTATCTACTATTTTCCATTTTATTAATTATTTTTTTCATCTACATGTGTTTGATTATTAAATGACACGTGGACAATAATATTATAGAGAAAGAATAAGGGTTGGAGTTCTCCACCAAAAAGGCTAACCTTTCTTGTTTTACATTCATATTTAAAATGAAGAATCTGAAAAAAAAAAAAAAAAAAAAAAAAAAAGAAAGAAAGAAAAAGTGATTCTTACTTTTAATTTGAGAAATTGTACTATTAATTTTATTTCAGAAAGTTAAATCAAATTCGTTTTCCCAAAAAAAAAAAAAAAAAACCCATACTTAAAACATAACTTAACTTAATTCAATATCTAGTAGGTTTATCAAATTAACTCTAAAATTTAAACCCGTCCATTTCTTTTAGTTCAACAAATTTAGTAGTAAAAATCAAATCATCACCATTTAAAGTAGTATAAATATCATATTTACTTAATAAGTAAAATTTGAATATGTGAACTCCAACATCAAATAACATTGAATATATCAATCCAATATGAAAATCCTATAGTTTAGGAGCGATTTGTTACTAAACAAAACTATTATTTTTCAAATTATGTTGTAAAACAATTGTTTTAGCTTAAAAGTGTTTAATTGTTAGCTTCTTAACGTTTAGTTCTCAATTACAAGAAAATACTTTCTAAGAAAAACAACAATAAAAATACTAACAATTATATATATATATATATATTTGGTCAATTGTATTGCTAAAGCATGCATTTTAATTCGAATACTTAATAATTATCAATTTTATCTTTATATTGTTTAATTTTTATCAATCAAAATTTCAACACAAACTTTGTATTTAATAATTTCTAGAAATATCTTTATAATAATATTGAATTAAAGGATTTTTCATCATGCATAGAAATTAAGATAGAACTTTGAAACAAAAAAAAAAAAAAAAAAAAAAAAATTAGAACAACCAATTCAAACCAACAAAAAAATATATATATATTTATTGCAAATGGTAGGTGTCTCCCGATAGGGATTAAAAGACAAGGCAGCCGACTTAAAAAATAAAATTAAATAATGATTAATAAAAAGAAATTAAAAATTTATTATGGGGTTTGTCTTGTGGTTTGAATCGGACAAGTGGGTTATTTTTTTAATTTTAATTTTAATTTTAATTTTTGGAAGAATTGATAGAGTTCCTCCGTTATTGGCTAATAACATAATGTCGTGTTGTAAAGCTAATGGACAACAAAAAATAATCTTAAACAATTCCTTTAACATTACGTGTATGTACCAAAGTCATTTCATTAAGAAAAAAAAACAATTGTAAAATTCAAACATTTTGACAAATTCCCAAAATGCCCCTCCTTATTTATTTATTTATTTTTAATTAGTTGCATTATGTACTATACTCCTATGATAATAATGACTTCACATGGGTCCATTCATTTTCTTTCTTTCTTTTATTTTTTATTTTTATTTTTTTTTACTTATAAATGGTTGATTTATATATGTATTTTGGATTCGGTGTATTTTGGTTTTTGTACTTTGATATTTGTTGGGGTAAATGTAATTTCTTTTTTTTTTTTTTTTTTTACGATCATTTGGAATCTTGATTATGGAAGATGGAGTATTTAAAGCTTCGACCATTTTGGTGTGACGTTTATCGTTTATGTTTTGTCATTATTCTATTTTGTGTAGGGGTGACCCTTAAGATACAAGGATGTACATAAAGGATATTTTGAAGTGCTTTATTTAATAGTCATGTCTCATTCAATACGCCTAATGTTTTAATAGGTTGTCTAGAAGCTATTGATGGAGAAAATTAAGTTATTTGTCAACAAATCACACAATTTTTAACTTTTAGTATGACGATTTAAGAGGTGTTGCAACGCCTTGTGCTCTTGATATGATTTTTTAAAGACAATTTTTACTTCCCTCATCTTCAAATCACTAAGTAAATAATCTAAGGGTTCTTAGGTTTTGAAGCTAATTAAATACATCACCTAGTGTCCCTTAATTTCTAATTTTTTTTTTCCTTTTCTGTCCCTTCATTGCAAACACATCAAATAATTGATACTAAATACTTTTCAATCTCTATACAATGTTTTGTTTTGATTTCTAAATGTTGATATACACCTTCATTTTTTTACCCTTTTTTTATTTTAATTTTGAAGGGTAGTTTGTTAGAAATCAAAATAGTGAATTACTCAAATACCCAGCATTGTAGATGCCTAAAAATGTAAGTGTCTAATATCTTTCAATAACCATGTTTGTTTTGTAGGACAATTTATAAGGATGTTCCAAAATATTTACATAGTTTTTTTTTTTTTTTTCAGGATTTCTGAATGAAAATATCTTCAAATGATATATTATTCAAACAATAACCTTCTAATTTAAAATAATTTAGATATTAATTTAATACAATGAAATGTATATAACATTTTAATGTATTTAATAATTTAATTTTTTATTTAGTACAATTAGGATATGAAGATTCGAATCACAAACTTCGTAGTCACTAAAATACTTATATATTAGTTGAGTTATGCTTACTTTAACTAATAATTTAGTATTTTATTGTTATGATTTATGAATTCAGTTAATATTAATTTTATTTATTATTTATTAATTAATTTTTTTTTTTTTTGGCAAACAAGTTAATTTATGTTGTTTTGAAATTTTTATAGAAGATATGGCATTAAATATTAATTTTGATAGTACTTAAACTTATTTTAAAGGAAGACATTATAAATGGTTGATAGTATTTGTTTGAGTAGATTTTATTTAAACATGACAAAAATAGGAAAAGAAAAAAAAAATTGGGAGAAATCATATCAATTTGTGATAGTTTTTCCTAATAAAAATGATTTATTATTAATAATAAAATTAAAAGAAAAGAAGAGGGAGGAATATACAAAAATGGAAAGGCATTAATTAAAAGTATGAAAATCCATGTTTGGAGAGGTTAGGCAAAAAAAATCTTAATATATAGGGGATAATTACATTAATAAAAATAAAAAAAAATAAGGAGATATTTAAAAAAATATATGAAATTAGCATTTGAATTTTAAGGTATGGTAGCTCCAAAAATTGAACACTAGTCCAAATACATGTACGAGTGTTGTAAAGTGAATGGGGACAACTTCCTCTAAAACTATTTTCAACAAACCTTCCATTAACAAAGCTTAAAGATGAGGATACACAATCATTGCAATTATTCTTTTAAATAAACAAATATGCGTTTCTTTAAGATTTTTTTTTTTTTTTAATATTTAAAATTTTAATAATATACAAATACTGATTATTTTATTTGACGAAAAATAAGTTTATTAGTAAACTTTCAATGCCTTATCCTTCAAATTAGAACTAAAAAATTCTTATCCTTGTTTGAAATTTTAATGTTGATAATATTCCTTTTTTATAAACATCAATTTCATTTTTTAAACTAATAATAAATATATATATATATAAAAAACTAGCTTATAAATGTCTCTTTTATCTATTATTTATATGTGTTCTGTTGTTTGCATTTTATGAGGGTTTTCAAAACTCAATCCAAATTCGATTTAAAACTCGATTTAAATCAAATATTTTACATAAGAAATATGAAAATCATGATTAAGAAATTGGGAAAAGGACAAAACACAAATTTCAAAAATCAAATAGTTACTAATCTTTTCAAGGCAAGATAAACAAACGTGCTCATCCACTAGAATGAAAATCAAAATAGAGTTTAAACCTAATTTTTAAAACATCATTAATTTTTTTTAGAAGAAAACATGATTAATTTAACAAAACATTATTTAATATAGAGGAGACAATATCTCCATGAATTGAGTGAAAAGCAAATTATATATATGCTCCACATTTGATGAAGTGAACTTGTCTTTTGAATTACAATCACACAAACAAAAATAAATAATCAAACTCTAGAATCCATGTTTGAGAAAGGAAATTCTTCTTTAAATTTTATTGTTTTTTTTTTTTAAAAAAAAAAAGTAAAATATTGACATAAATCCATGTTCTTTGAACCTTCATCATCCTAGTTAGGGTTTTATTATTAAAAAATTAACCATTTAATATGGAAAAATGTAAAATAAAATGAAAATGAAAAGTTATATGTTGATACAATGTATGAGAAAGGGGTATGTTTGCAATTTGGTTAATATTTGTATAAAGCCCATTAGAGGAATGACCCAACAAACAAAGATTGTACAATGTATATGAAAAAGCATAAGGATGATTGGGTTATTCATTGTAAAGAATATTCCTTCTTAAAGATAAACAAATGAATCACATGTTTGGTTTATCATCACCACTTTCCCACCCAATTTGCTCACCAAACAAACACCAATTTTGAAAAACCCTTTTTACCCCCAAAAAAAAAAAAAAAAATTACAACACATATTAATTAGTTGTATTTATAAGAAAAATCAATACATGTGTATATAAGGGTGAGGATTTAACATTCAACTCAAAAGAAAGTAATAAAAAAAAAATTAATAATAAAAAAATTGTTAAAGGAACTTCATGACTCGAAAAATTCGACCAACTCAAATTGGGTTGGGGTTGGACTCAATTAGATCAAAATTGTATAGGTGGTTTATGAATTTACTTAAAATTAGTTTGGGGTTGAACCTAACCAACACCAACACCAACATTATTTTCCTATTTAATTCTTATGTTTAGAACTTTGTTTAGATTATTTGGTCTCTAACGTTTTTTTTAAAAAAATAATTTGTCATATCATCTAAGCATAATTTTTCGTAATATAAATTTAAATTGTGTTGCCAATCTTAATTCTATGTGTGAAAACAAGTAAATAGATGTTTTAGACATTAACACTTCACTGTAAAAATATCAAAAGATTAAACTGCCTAAATAACCTGAACCAACCTAACCCAAATATTTTGTGGCTGAGTTGTGTTGGAATCATTAATTTATGAGGGTTGTTTAATGTTGTATTCGCTAAGTTGTGCTCATATTAACTATTGTTCCCAAATTTTGAACAATAAGAAAAAAATATGATCTTTGCATGGAAGCAATACTAAATTTATTTAAAAAGGGAAGAACGTGACACCTCCAAAAGAAAGAGAAACCTGACATTGTTAAGTGGTTGTCATACACACTTCGATACTTAAGTAAGAGAATGACATAGTATGGAAGCTCTAGAATTTGAGTGTGGGAATTGACTTACTTTTATTTTAGCCATCGTAATGTATTCATAGAAATAAATAATCTAGATTATTATTCATAGAGTTTCTAAGCTACATTAGGTAAATGTTATGAATTTGTTTATAGCTCATTTATGAATTTCACAACATTATGTAATGCAATTAGTTGTTGGTGTTGTTGTTTCTTAATTTTAGAAAATGGGAAAACATGTGCTGGTTTTTCACAACCATTTTGTTAGTGTTTGGGCCATTGGCAAACTTTTGAGCCCATTAACCAAATAGTAAACTTCATATATTTTTCATCATTTTTTTAGGTTTAAATATATATTTTTAGTAAGAGTCATAGAGATTCAAACTCCTTATATTCTTATCAAGATGGATATCTAACTCAATTGAGCTATGATTAATCTGGCAGATTTAAATATTATTTTTGTCTATAAACTTTTAATTTTAGCTTTTTGTTTATTTTGACATATATACTTACATACTTAACTTTTATTTATTTTGGTTCATGTATTTTTGTAAAGTTAATTTTGGACTATTTTGGTTATTGTTTTAAAAATTCTAAAATACAAAGCCATTAATACAAAGCTATGACTATACTTCAAGCAATTTATTATTATTTCTCCTTTTTATGACAAACACTTCAAGCAATTTATTGGTTGTAGTATTTTGTTGAAATCGCAATTTAAAAAAAAATGATGTGAAAAGAAAAATTAGAAAACCAAATAAGTCATTTGGAGAAGTGTAGAGATCAAATAGACTTTTCGAGAATATACTTATTTTTTTGGTTATTTACTATTACTATTATTTTGAGTTTTTAAATGAGATTGGTAATATAACCATTAATTAATTTCTAGTTGATGTCCTAATTTTAATTAATAGTATAAATATTTTAATAAATGAAGTCTAATTAAGCCCAATATCAAGTATTGAGCATGACATTTGCACAATAAGCCCATAGAGCATGAATATTTCCGGCCTTTGATTTTGTTTTATGGGAAATTAAATTAGAAGGGAATTTTGGTGTAAATAGTTAAAATTAGGGTAATTACTACGGATAATAGTAATATTTTGAAATAATTACAAATATAACAAAATTTATTTGTGATTCTAGATTTTACTATATTTGCAAGCAATGCAATAACTTCAAATATCATGAGTATGATGGTTATATTTGTAAGTTCCCCTTACAAATTAAATCATGCTTTTGAAGATTTAACATTTTGTTTCAATTTAGGTATTTATATATATTTTTTTCTTCGTGTTTTTTAGTTTGTTTATTTTAGTCGAATCTTAATTTAAGAATCTAATATCTATTCGTGTTTATTGATTTTCATATTTTTTTAATATTGATTTTGTAAATATAAGTTAGTTGATTTAAATCCATTTTGTATTTTGTTTAAATAAATGGATCTTTTGGTCATTTTAGCTAAAAAAATCTCTCTTTTGTGTTTGGCTATATTTACAAATGGAAATCTCTGAGTTATTTTTGCAAAATCTATATTTAAATTTTAGCCACCTGTCTTGTTGCTCCTTAAATAAATAATATCAAATAATTTAAATGCTCTCAAAATCTTAGCTAAATTACTAAAAGGTGTATTTACTTTTCTTTTTCTTTTTTTTAAAAAGGAACGTAATAAAATGAATATATTCATCTCAAATAAGATAACATTTCAAAAATATAACTTTTTTCTTAACAAAAAGTCAATAATCAAAATTAAAATTTTTAAGTATAATAAGTGAAACATAGAGATTTGAAATTTTGACTAGATGATTATTATCATTAAATTTAAATTTTTCTACAAAATATATTTTATTGAAATAAAAGTAAATGGTCCACTCCATATCAAAAAGAAAAGAAAAACGTGGGATATTGTAAAACTTAGCTAATTCCATTCCTTAAAATAAAATAAAAAATGGTCAAAATATTGGAAATTTCAAAAGTATTATAGGAATCCTAATTGTTTTGATGACTTGCTCTCAAGTCTTCAAGATCATGGATTTTTGACCAAACATAAACTTATTTAACAAAAATACAATAATATGCTTTAAAGACCCCAATTGTCAATATTGGGCTGTATGATTCTTATTTTCATACTTTTAAATGTATTTTGTTTATTTTTCTAATTTTATCTCTATAAGAATGGGTAAGAGACAAGTCGGATAGAGAACAATTTTTAGTTTAATGCATATTCCACCAATAATGTCTTAACTTAGACCACCTAAGTCTTTATTCTTTAAGTAATATATTTGTTATGTCAAACAGAAGCAAAAATAACTTAATTGATATATATAGTATGTGGTAGCAATAAAAGTGGCTAAAAATTACAAAACATACCATTCAAGTTGATCCATTGATTTGGTTAGATTTTTTTGTTTTTTTGTTTATTTTTTAAATGTAAAATTGGATGTATTGGATTTGTATTTGAAAAAAAAAAAATTAAAAAAATAGTTCAATTCGATCTTTATTGAAAAAATATGTCAATCTCGAACAAAATAGATGATATATATAATAATAATAATATTATTATTATTATTTTGTATGGGATGAATTAATGGTATATGTTTAATAAAAAAAAATTAAAAATAAAAATAAAAGTTTAATAATTCAATTGGCATGGCCTCATCTCTAGAGGTTGGACATTCAATCCCTGCCCTGCAACTATTGTACTAAAAAATTTATATATATATACACATTTTGGGAAAATTACTTGCTCTGGATTTTTTTTTTTAATCATAAGTTACCAATCATGAACTTTATTTCTCCTCTTTTAAAACCCGTAGTTCATATATGATCTTTAAATATATTGTCTAATTTATTTTTAATCTTTTTATCGAGAGTACATGTCTTAACTAGATATAGCATATTCGGTGGAATCACCTTACTTCATAACTTGAAAAAAATAATTATAATATTTTAATAGAACTAATTGTAACATTGCAACCTTTAAACTTATATAATTGTTTAAATTGTAACATTGGTACAAGTTTAAGAGTTCAATTTTTTTTTTTCATTTATGGGTCCAATTTCTACAATTATTGTAAGTTGAGAGTCCACTTTTAACACTTGAACAAGTGTAAGGACTCAATTCTTACAATTAAAAATTTGAAAACCTAATTGCAACTAACGCGAAGTGATTTTACAATTTTTCATTAATAAAATGTTGGGTGAAAAAGACCAAACAAATTCTACGAAAGCTATAGTCCAATTGATATGATCTTTGAAACACTTTGTCCAAAGCTAGTACAATCTCTTTTGAAATCATTCCATCTATGACACTGAATAGAGTATTTTATATAATTTATTTAGTGTAGATTTTGATATGATTGGTCTGTGTAATTTCAAGGCATTGTTCATTAGCAAATTGATTGTGATTTTGCATTGAAATGCATTGACAGGGACACCCACTTTAAAATATCATTATCTCAAATCTAGACATCACTTTGATGATTTCCCCTACATTTGACATAATTCATTCCCATCCTCAATTGGACATGGTTTCCTTATATAAGTTTGCAATGCTTAGTGTAGAATTGGTGTGGCTTTAAAGACATGTATTTCTAAAACTCAGCTATAATCAACTATAAAAAAAAGTTAAGTTTAAATGTTTAGTAAATAAATAACATACTGTTGTGATTTAGATTAATCATTTCTTAATTGCCTTTTTAAATCATAAAGTTTTTTGAAGGAAAAAAAGGGTTAGCATATAATGTAAAAATAATATAATAATTAAAATGAGAAACAAAAGTACATTAACTAAAATTGTCATTTTTTAAAAATATTTAGATCAAAATATATATTATGAAAATATAAGAACTAAAATAAACAAAATTTAAAAGTATATGAAAGACTAAAATAAACCTAAAATAAACCAAAATTAAAAGATTTAAAATTCATGAGATGTAAAAGTAAATCAAAATTATGTGTATATATAGAAAAAGTGATTCCTAAAAGAAAAAGTTGTTTAGAGTGAGTTTTTTCAAGTGTTAATTTGAAAAAAACAATTGAAGTATTTAACAATAACTAGAAACAGCTTTTGTAATAATTATGTATTTTTAAACTAATAAAAATGATTTGTTTGAAAAACATTTTTTTCCTAGGTAATCCAACCAAACTATTAAACGTTTTCATTTCTAACTGCAGTTATATTACGACACTATAATTTATATTTTCCCTTACTTTAGAATGAGTAGAAATTAGTATTAAAGAAGTCAACTTGATGTACACTTTATAATTATTTAAAAGATAGAAAAGTATTTTTGCAAGTAACCATTATATAAAGTTTTCTCAAGTATTAATTTCGAAGAATCTTTGCTGATTTTCCAATCAACGCGCAATAACGCCCGTCCTCTTGTCGTCTTTTTAGAACACTATTAAAAATTCCCCAATATATATACACCTTAGATTACAATATTTTAGATTTCTATATTTTTTTTAAATTAACCGTTTGAAATAACTTTTCAAGTGTTTAATTTAAAAGATAAGTAATTTGAGAAGAAATTGGAGTATTTGACAACCACTCAAAATAGATTTTGAAATATATTTTAAACAATTTTTATCAAAAGAATTTAAATAAAAATGAGTATTTTAAAAAATAATTTTTTCTCGAGTCAATCCAAATAGTGGCTAAATTTCATTTGACATAGAATTAAACTTATTATTTTTAAATTAATTAAAAAATTAAAATTTTGAGAATCTATTACACACATCATTAAGAGTTTATGAAGTTATTAAGCACAAAAGTGAAAGTTAATGGACTTAATTATGAACTAAGGCCACATTTATTACTTCCCCTTAAACATAATCAATCTATAGTAGTAAGAAAAGTGGGTCAATTTAAATATATTAAAAAAAAGTAAATTATTGTAAATATAAAAAATATAAAACTATGAATAAATATAGCAAAATTTTAATTTTTATATATGATAGACCGCATAGATTTAGATACACATTTATTCATGTCTATCTGATAAAATGACATTACTAATATTAATATTTTCTTTTTAAATTGTAAATATATATTTATACAATTTCTTTTCTAGCATAAATCTTATTTGAGTAAATTGGAGAATTTTAACTATAGGAATAAAATTAAAAATTCAAAGTATCACTAAATTCAAGGGAGGGGTTGTTTAAATCTCACTTGTTTTTCAAATAATAATAATATTATTGTTTATATATATTTATTATTATTTTTTTTTTAAAAAAAAGCATCATCGTCTCTATCAAAATTAGACCTAAACCACCAAACTTGCCATAATTTAATCAATTTAATACTTTGAATTAATAATCTCAACCATGGATTAGCCCATAGAATAAACTACTCTATGATCAGAGTTGAACAGTAGGAAATCAAGTGGAAAGCCAAAAAACAAGAAGAAAATCAAAGAAAGAGAGATTTGTTTCTGTTCATACCTTTCCCTTTCTCCATTGATTTCCTTGTTCTTCTTAGTTTGGTGTCTGCAGAAGAGAAGATTGAAGAAAATTGGCCTCTGATCTTTCTGAGATTTTCCTGAGAAAAAAGGAAAGAACAATGGACAGATTGGTGAAGCCTGATGTGAAGGAAGTGGAATTTTCATTCATGAAAGGAGAGAACTGTACTGCAACTTTCTGTCTCGCTAATCTGATGCACACCATGTCTGTTGCAGTTTGTTTATCGACATCCAATCCTTCTGTTTTCTCGTTTTCTCAGGATTTCTCTGTAATTCCGCCGCTTTCTTCTTCTTCCTACACCATTTCCTGCAAGTCATCGGAAAAACCTCCTCTCAGTACTCCGCCGGACAAAATCTCCGTTCGATCCGCCATGCTTCCAATCGGAAAAGCTCACACCGACGACCTACGCCGCCTATTCTCCAACCCTGGCCGCCACGTTTTCAAGGACGCTTCGTTGTTGATCTCCTTCGTCGGTTTCGATGTCGTTGAATTCCTAATTTCGAACCATAAACGAATTCCTGATTTGAGATTTCTTCTTAACAAAGCGATTTCTCGTTGTAACAAGTCTCAATTGACGGCGCTGATGGAACCGGCCATTTCGTCCGGGAAATTAGGGTTAGTTTCGGCTTTAATCGACGCTGGAGTAGACGTCAATGTGAAGGATTCGCTCAAACGGTCAATGTTGTCGATCGCAGTTAGGACTGGGAAGATCGATATCGTCAAGCGATTGATTGATTCGCACTGCGAAATCGATTTCGCTGTCGATTTGGTCCTACACATAGCGGCGGCGATGAACCGCGTCGATTTGATAGAGCTACTCCGCGAAAATTTTCCTGACATACCAGTTAATTCCGTCGATTCCGACGGCCGTACTCCGATCCACACCGCGGCGGCTCACGGTCACGTCGGGGCAATACGTTTCCTCGCTTCGATCGGCGGAGATCCGGAGGCGGTGGATCGAAGAAAATGGACTCCGCTACATTCCGCGGCAGCGGAAGGACATCTCGAAGCCGTGGAGTATCTTCTAAACTGCTCGAATGTGAAATACGCGGTGAATTCCGATGGAAAAACGGCGTTTGCAGTCGCGTCGGAGAAGGGACACACAGATCTGTTCGATTCGTTGAGATTAGACGATGCATTGCACAGAACGGCCAGAGCCGGCGACGTTCGAGGTCTGAGAAGTTGCGTAGCGGCGGGAGCGAAAGTGAACGGAAAAGACCAGAACGGGTGGACGGCTCTGCACAGGGCGGCGTTCAAAGGCAGAGTGGAATGCGTGAAGGTGCTGCTGGAGCACGGAGCAGAGGCGGACGCGGTGGACAACGTAGGGTACACGCCGCTGCGGTGCGCCGTGGAGGCCGGACAGGAAGAGGTGGCTCGGCTACTGCTTGAAAGTGGAGCGAAACGAAGTTGGTTGAAAGGTTTGAGAGGAGATTTGAATGTGTGTGGTGAGATTCCATCTATGTGCTGTGGAAAATGAGAAGATTGAGATGAAGAGGAGGAGGAAGAAGAAGGATTTGCGCTATGGATTGCAATTTGTAAATAGTTAATGGCCATTTTTGTAGGGATGGTTTTCAATTTTTTTGGAAGTATGAAAATTGATAGAAGAAAGCTTTCTCTCACTCTTTTACTTGCCTCATTCACTTTTTAATTTCCATCTAAATTTTTCCGTACTTTATTACATTCATGTTGTAATATTTAACATTTCCCTACATTTAAAACCGGGAATGTTGTAAGGTTTAAGTTTTTTCTAGGATGTTGTAACATTTATAATTTCTTTTTAAAAAATCATATTATTTATCAAAAATACGGTGAAAATGAAAAAATTGACAAAAATAGGTTACAAAATTGTAGACCGGGTACACAATTTTCGACAAGGTGTATTGAGTCTACATTTATTTAAATGAAATCATGGACCCGGTCCACTATTTTCTCCTACATGATTGCCACGTTATGACAGTAAATGCTGATGTTGATGAAAATCCTGGACCACATCCAATCTTTTTTTTATTA
Source organism: Citrullus mucosospermus (assembly GCA_030954485.1). NCBI lineage: Eukaryota > Viridiplantae > Streptophyta > Magnoliopsida > Cucurbitales > Cucurbitaceae > Citrullus > Citrullus mucosospermus. The sequence continues at coordinate 5,428,655 of CM062063.1, read as the reverse complement.
TTATTATTTTCTAACACTAGTTAATTACCAAAAATAGTGATTATTTTCTAATTTTTCTTTTTGTGTCAATCCTCCTCACACCATCATCTCCGGGTTTTAGGGGGGTTGGTTTTTTTTTTTTAATGTTGTCTGTTAAATGTAGGTTTTTTTTTCTTTTTTTTTTTTTTTGTTATGTTTACAAAACATGCTCATAATATGAAAAATGATTAATATTATATTTCAAATTTATACTAAATAATCCTTTACTCAATATTGGAAAATATCTCATTAATCAATCAAAATAGTAAAATATAAGGAAATATATACATAATTACCTTATTGAATTTATTAATAACTTAAACGGTGTAAATCTCATCTTAATATAGAAATAATTTGACATTTAGGAGGTAACATTCAAAAGGAAACAACGATTATTTTGATTAATTAATTTTGAAAGTGAGAATAAAATATATTAGGCCAATCTAAAAAAGGAAACAAAAAATAATGTCAATTTAGTAAGTCTCTCATTTACCTTTCTTTAATTGTTTTGTATTCAACCAAGATATTATTGTTATATTTGTTCAATTCCTTTTTTATTATTAAAGTGAAAAGCAAAACTAAACATAGAAGAAGTATTTAGGAGTTTTATGTTGTGACAGATGATATTTGACCAAATTTAAATTACTAATCCACAATTTTTTCATGTATTTGAGACATATTTTTTAATTATCATATTATTGTCAGAAAAAATTTTGCAACACCCTATTTTTATCATTTTTTTAAAAAGATTATATTATTTGTAAAATTAACCGTAACATTTAAGTTGAAACTAGACTATATTCTTGTAATATTAAATCTTAGAAACTGTGAGATTAAATATTTCGATTTAGAAATTACCATTTAATATAAAAAAATTATTTATTTGAGAATAAGTTTAGAATAGGTTTAAAAAACAAACGAAAATCTTTCCCATTCCCCGCCTCAATCTTAGGAAATTTTGCACGGACGGGGAAGCCTATATGTATAGATATATAATATGTGTTGTACAATGAAACATATAACACAGAAAAATGAAAATTGATATGTTTTTTTTTTTTTTCTTAATAATTAACTATGTGTTTGTATGAATTAAAAAAAGAAAAACATTGTTGAACATGGAAAAAATAAAATAAAATCTGAGTAAACTTCACAGTATAGGAAAATTAGAGAATGAATATTAAATGTAATTGCAAAATGTAAGGTTGTAATTTCTTAATATTAATGAAAACAATCTAATGCAATAAGTCAATTATTTACCTTAAATGAAAAATCATCATGACGTCATAAATATAAAGCGAGAAACTTTACCAAAAATAAAACTGTAGGAAAAACAAGTCAAAACAATCTAGCCAACCTAATTTTGAAAATTTTCATCGTTTGTAGTAAAATATAGATTTATAACTTTCTCAGCTGAACACAATTTTTAGATTCACTAATGTTGTTTTTTTTTTTTTTTTTTTTTGTCCTTGTTATTTTTATTTTTCTTCTCTTTGATTGGTTGTTTTTTCAAATTATGAAAAAAAAAATGATTAACTAGGGTGACATAATCTAAATGTTTACTTTGTATAGGTTTAGTGATCACATTGAAATATAACAATTATGTTTATTCTTCGATTAAACCACTTTGCTAATTAATCATACTTTGTACTAAAAATAAATTAATTACAATTTAAACTTAAAAACTTTTTATTAACTACGTATATGTTTCTTGGAGGACAATAATAAGATAGATTTATAGGAGAGAAAAAAAAATAAATTATAAAAACCACCCCTAAATTATGGCGGTAATTATAATTACACCCTCAAACATTTAATGGTGAAAATTAGACTCAAGTTTATAATAATTGCAAAAATTGAACCTACAAATTATAAAAATTGAACCATCGAGTTTATATAATGTATTATTCCATTTGTACAATTATGCAAATGTGAGTTCAATTTTAATACAGGTATAAGTTTGTAGACTCAATTTTTTAAATTAAAATTTTAAGGTACTATCATTATACTTTAAGGGCGTGCTTGTGAGTAATTTTAAAATGGCTAAAATAACTTTTGTTATTTTCAAAATCATTTTAATACTTCAAAACTAATTTTGATGATATGAAAGTAAATTTGAAAACAAAATTAAATTTGAGTGACAAAAATGTGTTTTCGAATAATTTCAAAAAATGACGAAAGTGATTTTGACAATCTTAAAATTACTCTCAAATAAGGATTAAAAGTAAGTTTCTACAATTTACTCTAAAATCAATAACTTAAACATTAAGATATATTATTTATAAATCATTTTAGTAATTCATTTGAGTAATCTTTTTGCTAATTTTGATTGACTTTAAGTTTTATTATTGCATAAAATTGTTGAACATTAACCATTCATGAAACAAGGGTGAGTTCAATCTATGGTGGCCATACCCTATTGGATTAATTTAGAAAAAATATTCTTCACAAATTCATTTTTATTTAAACATTTTTTTAAAAGCTTCTAATGTTTTTCAAAAATAATTTTGAAAAGTTATTCCAAACACACTTTTTATATATCCTACAAAATCCTTTGACACCCAATTGTTGTGGGACCAACTGATTCAAACACACACAAATATCAGCCGAAAATAAGATACAACACATAGAACAAAATCTAAACATTTATTTATTAATAAGAAATTCAAACAACATATTTTTCAAGCAACTGAAAACACAAACACAATTTATTCCATTTGAGATGGTAATATCATTCTCATATATAACAAAATAGGATTATCTTATTCCCAAACAATGCATTATTCCATGCAAATTAAAACAAACACAAGTGATGTTGATATTGATATTGATGTTGATCAATGAAGATCAACAAGGATAAGTACAACCACATGAATGAAGTCCTGAACAACCTCCATTTGATGCAGATCCAAATTGAATTTGGCAAGCAGTAATACACAAAGAATCATAGCATGGTTGTGATGTAAATATAGGCAACACCTTCTGACAATATTGTCCTTCCACATTTCTCACCATCATTTCTCCTCCTACAACATAAATTTTTATTTTTATTTTTATTTTTATCAATCACATATAAATTAAAACACAAAGAAAATAAAATAATTACTATTATTACTATTAATACCACTGAAAATGAGGAACACAAGAAGAACCATGGCTGAAATGGAGGTTGACTTCATTTTTCTTTCTTTCTTTTTCACTTGGGATCTTGCAAAGGCTAAAGTGATTATGTTATTGGTGATTTTTTTTCTTTTGATCATTGGTGTATTTATAGGGAAGAGGAAGACAATTTCAAGTTTTTATTTATTTATTTATTTCTCTAGCATTATATTTATGGTAAATATCGTGTTTTTATGTGTAATGTTACCAATATTTTCCTTTTGGATTTTATCGGATTATATGATTCTATGATTTAAGGTAATAAAATCATTGGTAATATTCTAAAAAGGTAAGAAAATTATTTGATTGAGTTTTCCGATTCATTAATTTAGCTCCTTAAGATGATGTAGTTTGTAAAATACCTAATAATTCAAATTTAGGTATTTCCATATAGAGGAAAGCTTAGGCGCTGGCAAGCCACGTGCCACATATTTATTGAGTCACCTTGTTTTTTTATTTTAAAAACTATAGTCTTAATTAGTATAGAGCGACGTGGCACAAATTTATTGGGCCACCTTGATTTTTTTTTTTTTTTTATTATAGAAAAGTTATATCTTGTTGTTGTTACTTCTATGGCTAGCTATGAATGGAGATAGTAGTGTTATGAAATTTCTCTCACAATTGACATCTATTGCATCGCTTCAAAATTTTTTCATTTGAAAATAAAAAATTTACTTTTCTTAATCCTTCAATTTTGAAGAAATTGAAATAAGTGTGTTTGGTTTAGAAGTATACTTTTTTTAGTCTCCAAAGTGTTTAAGAATAAGTTTTTAATTTGGTTTTAAAGACCCTTCAAATAATCTATTGTTGTTATTTTACGTAATTATAGTATCATTTTTCTCTAAAATTATTTTTTAAAATATTTTTCTAATTTTAGATATTATATATTTATTTAAAATTATTCAAAAATTATTTCAAGGATCTTATTAGACCTCCTAGTGTTAAAATCTTGAGAATAAAAAGATATATTTTGAAAACTTAGTGACTAAATAAACCAATTTTTAAAATCTTGAAGAAAGATTAAAATGACACATTTTAAAATTCAGGGATTAAACACAAATGCTTCAAAATTTGAGGATTAAAAAAGCAAATTTCTTTTGTAAATAAAATTTATAATTAATTAACTTTAATAATTTTTTCCATCATTAATAACATTATATTTAAAATTTTACTTGATAATATAAATATTAAGAAGCTTCCCTTCATCTGCATAGGGCAGGGACTAAGTGCCTTTAACAAATAAAAATGAAATATGATGAAAAGTAACCGAAAATCAATTTATTTAACGCGATGATCAAACTAATCTATATATTATTTTGAAATTAATAAACTCTATAATCATTATAACACAGATTACGTAAAATAACCATACAACCCTCAAATAAGATGGGCAAAAACAAAAATCAATTTTATTTATTTATTTTTTTCCTGCATATGCTCTTTGTTGATTTCAATAATTTGCAATATATCTATCGACATGTTTGTAAAGCTGAAGTATCATTGTCGATGTTGCATTGATACTTTAATCTTTAACACATATTAAATAATAAACTGAAATCCATCATTCAACAAAGATTCAAGTGAAAATTTTGAAAGTTGAGCAATAAAATTGAAATCAACCATCTTTGCCACTAATACTATTTTACAAGTTGTTGTTACATTACTTTTCATATTTATTTAATAGAAAATCAACTAAGGCTAATTTTGAAACACGCTTAAAGTTTTCAGGATAGAAATAAAAATAAAATGTCACATCGTGAAAGAGTGTTTTGTATAACTTACCATAAATAATCCTACATTTTTTGTTTGAGTTTGGCAACAAATCCCATGAAATAAAGCTAAATAATTCAGCTGTCAAAATATATGAAAAATTTATATTTTGGTCCCTAGATTTTGAATCTAGTTTATATATAATTTAAAATGTTATATGTGTGGCCCTTTTAAGTCTTATTTAAATTTAATTTCTAAATTTCAAAATGTTAAAATTTTAACTTTGAGATTTGAGCTTGTTTCAATTAGTCTTTGGGTTTGAGGTTTTACATTTTATTTCCGATATTTTATTAAATACGTACTTTAAATTATAAGTATTAATGTTTATTAATTACTTTAAAATAATTATGAATTAAAATTTAAAATTAAGTTTAAATGAAAAAACCTTAAGATTTAAATAATTATATTAAAGAAAAAAGAAGATAGGAACGCAAGTAACATTACAAAAAAATGTATAAATCTTAAAACATATGATTAAATTAAAATAAAACTTAAATTTAAAGGATAATAGTAAAGGACTAAACTTAAAATTTAAATTACTTAAAAGTGTAAAATTTAAAAATGAAAACCTAAGTAATTTGCCGAAAGGATTCCCATTCTCGAAATCGAAACACACAACAAAAAAAAAAAAAAAAAAAAAACGCGAAAAAGCGCAGTTTTCAAATCTTCCGCCCCCTCGTCGCGCCAAATTTTCAAAAAATTTAATTTAAAAACCAATTAAATTCAAATCCCGCCACGCTGGCGATCCGCGTGAAACCTCATTCAACCAATCACAGCGTTCCATTCTTCACTATAAAACCAAACCAAGCCCTCTCTTCGTCTTTATCTCGTCAAAAATCTTCTCAGCTTCATATTGATCACTTCTCAATCTCACAATCGGAAAGCAAAAATGAGTTCCACCGACATTCCGGCGAAGGGCGGTAGAGGCAGGAAAGCGACCACCAAGTCCGTTTCCAGGTCTCGCAAGGCCGGTCTCCAATTCCCCGTCGGCCGTATCGCCAGGTATCTCAAGAAAGGCCGTTATGCACAGCGCGTCGGCTCAGGCTCCCCGGTCTACCTTTCCGCCGTCCTCGAATATCTTGCTGCTGAGGTTTGTAATCGCTTACTTCACTTCGAGTTCTATTCTTCAGTTCCCAGTTTCTCAGTGTTCTGATTTGGGTATTCTGTTTTTCATTTAGGTTTTGGAGTTAGCGGGCAATGCTGCGAGGGACAACAAGAAGAACAGAATCATTCCAAGGCATATTCAGCTTGCGGTGAGGAACGATGAGGAATTGAGCAAGCTTTTGGGATCGGTTACGATTGCAAGCGGAGGAGTAATGCCGAAGATCCACCAGTCTCTTTTGCCGAAGAAGGCCGGGAATGCGAAAGACAAGTCTGAAATCGGATCGGCGTCTCAGGAATTCTAGGTTACAGATGAAATCGCCATTGATGAATAGAATTAAATAGTTAGTTAGGTTATGGTAGGTTTTGTCATTAGTTTCAACGAATCAGATCATAGTTCTTTTGGTATGTAAATTTGCGAAACGAATTTCGCTTAGATTAGTATCTGTCATCGTCGTCGTTCAAATTTTCTATTATTTAGTGTAAATGCCGATGAAGTTCAACACTAATTTGAATCGAAAGAAACCATTTGAGTTTTCAATTACCTATACATCTAAATTTGCTCATCAGCCAATCGAGAATTACGAGATGTGACATCGTTGAAATTCGAAATCTTCAAAGTATTTATTTACTTTGCCCAATAAATTTAAATATTTTAAAATAAAATGTTAAATTAGTTGCTAATTTGTTTGTTTTTCGTTTCTCTCTCTGTATATATGATTGGAATTCTTCTTCCTTAAGCCCTCGATATTTATTTTTTCTCTGTCAAGTTACACATTCTCTAGGGTTTCGACCATCCGCCGGAAAAGATCGTAGAATGAGTTCATCGGCTTCTACCAAGGGCGGCAGAGGGAAACCGAAAGCCACGAAGTCTGTTTCTCGGTCTCAGAAGGCTGGTCTTCAGTTCCCCGTCGGTCGTATTGCACGATTTCTTAAAGCCGGTAAGTATGCGGAGCGTGTCGGTGCTGGTGCTCCCGTCTACCTCTCCGCCGTCCTCGAATATCTGGCCGCCGAGGTCAGTGCTTGATCTTCGAATCGGATCTTTTGCTTTCGTTTCTGATCTGTTTGTTTGCTACGTCTTTATGTGACGAAGTAGGGTGTTGTAGTGTAGTGTTCTGATCACTTGGGTTTCTTCTGTTTTGGGTCTGGAATCGGTTTGGAACAGAGGAATTTCCATTTTTTTGTGTGATCAGTATATAAACTGATGAAGAAACTGCGAATGATTTTGAAATTAGGGTTTGGGATTGCATGGAAATGTAGTTACCATCATTGCTTTCGGAATAGTAATCTTGAGCTTTGAATTGTGGCCTTCCTTTTGCCTTTGCATTGCTTCTAGTTGGCTAGAAGTTTGAACTCAATGCAGCTTCTTTAGTTTTGCGTACTGAATAAGGTGATAGAACCACAAGACTATGTTGGTTGTTTCTTTAGATGAATGAAACTTCGCTTATGTTCATCCCCATAATTTTCTTAGCAATGATGATGATTTGGATTTGCATTTGAAGTAGCTGTATATACTTCCATTTGTAGGTGCTTGAGCTTGCAGGCAATGCTGCCAGAGACAACAAGAAGAATCGCATTGTTCCAAGACACATACAGCTTGCTGTCCGCAATGACGAAGAGCTAAGCAAGCTTTTGGGTGATGTGACCATTGCAAATGGTGGTGTGTTACCAAATATCCATCAAAATCTCTTGCCTAAGAAGGCAGGATCAGGCAAAGGCGACATTGGATCTGCATCACAAGAGTTCTAATCGTGTCTATCTCCAAATTTTGATATGCGAGATATTCAACAATGAAAATGGTTGTGGTTTCTTTGCCTTGTTTTGGAATCTATGTCATTATTGTGAACCACAGAAGACTGAATCTCTTTTATTGGACATATAATTGAAGCCATATTGTGTTTTAACCCTGTTGATTTGGTTGTTTTGCTTGTTAATTAGATTTTGCAATTGAAATACACCATTCCCATTTAAGATATCTGCATCAGGTTTGTGCCACTTACATCTTCATAATCTACTATCCTCTTTACCTTTGTATTTTCTGAAAAGGGTAGCCATTACAATCAATCTTGAAAAGGAAAGAAAACATGCTCTAGAAAGCAAAGAGAAGATTAACCCAAATAGCCCTTAGGAAATGTTTTCTAGCACTAGCCATTAGAATAGGGAGATAGAATGGATTCCTTCGCAAATTTATTTGTGTCAGCCCTGTCGAGAACCAAATGGATCTCATTCGCTCATACTTGGTGTCTTTACCAACACCATGTTGAAGTCTACTCTCTTTCCTTCTCTATCTTCCCTCTCTTCCCTGCTGTCAAGACTGGGTTGTTTGGCTGTAGTGTTGCTTGGCTCGACCGCATCACAATCTCCCCATTGCTGGAAGTGAACTGCAGCTGTTTCATTGGCCTCCAAGGATGGACATGCTTGGTTGTCCTAAAATTGTTTCCTTTCCTCTTTCATTTGCTTGCTTCTTAACTGCCACAAACAAACAAACATTCTCTGCTTTCAAGCACATCATTCTAAAACTATTACCAGAAGAATGTTGTAGAAGTTTAAGCTATATTTGTCTGAAAAATCGTTGGATTAGCCTTCATTGGAGAGCAGAGGATAACTTTGATTATGTACTTTGAAATTGCCAACTTTGTGTGGCATGTATGGAGTTGCTTTTTTGAGGTGTTTGGTTTATAACTAGTTTGTCACATGGTCTTTAGTTAGATAGTTTATACTGTTCTTTCTCTGTACATTGTTACTCTGTTTCTCTTTGGGCGTCGGTGACAAGTTAGTATATTTGTTACTAATGATGTTTGGTCCCTTGTTACGCTAGTTTTCCTTTGGGTGTCAGTGATGTTCGTTTGTGGGCTTTGGTTTTATTTAGTTCACTCTTCATCGAAGAAAATTGTTGGATCATCTATTTGCAAGAGTGGTTTTTTCTGACATTTTGGAGGTGTTGTTCCATGTCTAGTCTTCATTTATGTGGTATTTTTTTTTTTTGTCAAAAAGAAAATTGGATAGATAATAAACATATCATATTTCAAATTCATTAACTAAATATATGCATATTTGAAAGTTTAAAACAATTATTAAAATGTCCAATAAGCATAGTCCTACTAACATAAGTATGTGCAATCAACTTTGGGACTAAAGGTTTGAATTCTCCCTCCCTATTTTGAATTAAAAGAACAATTATCAAAATACAATTAAATGGGCATTTTATTGAAAGTTCCTAAGTTAAAATGTTTTTACAAAACTTGAATCCATATTTAGTACTTTCTACAAACCAGTAGAGAACTTTCAATATGAATAACAAGTAAATCTTGTGCAACTTTGCTTTCTTAATTTTGGTATGAACTTCCAAAAAAAAAAAAAAAAAAAAAAAGGAAAAAAAAAGAGAAATGAAGTAAATCAAACTTTATGATCTGAAGCTCAGAATTGATTAAACATAAATAAAATAAAACGTTCATCTCTCGAGCAAAAGAAATTTTTTTGAAACGTGTTTAATATTTCAATCTCTATCAAATAGCTTCATAATTTTCAAAAAACTATTTATATTGATTTTCTATATGTCAAAAAAGAGCAATATTTGTAAAATTTTTTGGACTATTTTTTCCTTTATCAATTTAAAAATTTATACAACATACCTCTAGCAATTATCGCATATTCACAATTGTTTAAAAGACCTAATGCAGACATTTTCTATTTATTTTATTTTAAACAGTAACTGGACAAATTACTAAAATTGAAAGCCATTTTTGAAAAATAGCTACTGCTGTTTTCATGCCTAAAAATAGCTAAACGAATTAATTAATTAATTTATTAAATATTCAAAACAAAATCAACCAAATCAAATCAAAAGAATGTTAACACGTTTAAAACTTCAGTTTTTTTTTTTTAAACCTCTTCATCTTCAAGCTTGCGAAATCTCGTGGGGAATCCCTCCATAGTTCGGTACTCAAGATTATAATAAAAGATCAATTTAACAAAAAAACTAGATTCAAACTAATCCAAAATCACAATGGAAGATCAATTTAAATTTATAATATAGAGAATACTTATAATTTAAAATAATTAAAAAACTATCTAACCAATTATTGGAAAATAATTTTTATTTAAATGTAATCAATATTTGACTTTTCAAATATAGTAAAATGAACAATTTTTTTTTTTTATAAATATAAAAAAATTTCAGGGGTAGACCATAATAAATTTCTATTAATTAGTGATAAATCGTGATAAATTTCTATCACTTAGAAACTATTTTATATTTGTAAATAATTTGATATATATATTTTTTATAATAATTTTTCAAAAATATATGCAGATAAATAATTAAAAATTTAATTTAATTTTGCCATATTTTCAAATGAAACACTAGAGTCTAGATTTATTTATTTATTTATTTATTTTTTGTTCTTTTTTCTTTTAGATTTAAAAAGCCCAGCAGCCCAGTCAGCCCAAAATTTACAAAATCAAAACCCTAAAATCTTTTGTCCAAACCCTAAAAGGAGTCCCACGCCCAAATCCTTTCTCCACGTCTCCACCGCCACCTCCGCCGCCACCTTCACGGCTTCAATTCCACCGGCAGTCATCTCCACTGCTCTAAACACTCACCTCGGCACCTGCAGCTCCACAGAACCAGGCCCAGCTCCGCGGCTCCAAGTCCACCGCGACTCTACAGCTCCAACTCCACACCTCCGCGGCAGCGACGTAAATATTTTTGTGTACCCTAAAATTTCTTCAACTGCTATCTATTTGCTTGATTTAAATTGCATTAAATCTTATGTTTTCCTTGTTTTCTGAATGGTTAGTGGGTATTTTGAATAACAATGCAAAGTTTCAGAACATTATTTATTATTTGATCATTTGGGTTCTTTTGATGTTGAATGTAGTTGCTGAATTTTCATTGAAATGTTTTGTATTGTTAGTTTGTAACTATTTTTTTTAGTGGCAGACTGCCCAAGTCCTAAATCAATGCAAAATGGAGTGATTGTATCTGGATTTTATCTTGTTTGTTCATCAAGAACTTTCCATGCTTTCTTTAAATGTATATTTTTCTTATTATTAGGTTTGCTTACTATACATTTTCATGCTGTGCTGCAGATCAAGTGAGAAGGGCCTTCTTTCTTCAGTCTAATGATGGCAGAACCTAATTCTTCGAGTTTAACAAGGACCTTCCCGGTCAAGCCAAAGCTGAAATCTAAGCCTAGGACATCCAAACAAACTCCAGAATCAAAATATTGGTCTTCCTTCAAACGCTATGAGATTCCAAACCTTGTTTCATCTGTATCCTCCATTGCCTTCTCTCCAACCAATCCTTCTATTTTCTGCGCTACACATTCGGCTTCTCTCACTCTCTTTAGCACGCAGACCATGGCCCCTACCTCTACCATCTCATCTTTTCGAGATGTTGTAACTTGTGCTTCATTTCGTTGTGATGGCCTCCTCGTTGCTGCCTCAGACCTTTCAGGGCTTGTCCAAGTCTTTGATGTTAAAACTCGAACCCCACTTCGAAAGCTTCGTTCCCACTCACGCCCTGTGCAATTTGTCCAATACCCTGTTCTTGATAAGCTCCACCTGGTATCTGGTGGGGATGATGCGGTTGTTAAGTACTGGGATGTGGCGAGTCAGACTCCAATTTCAGATTTTTTGGGCCATAAGGACTATGTGAGGTGTGGAGCTTGCTCCCCAGCTAGCATGGACATGTTTATCACTGGGTCGTATGATCACACTGTGAAGCTTTGGGATGCTAGAACGAATTCAAAATTGGTTTTGGAAGTGAATCATGGGAAACCAGTGGAGGATGTGATTTTCTTACCATCAGGTGGATTAGTTGCAACTGCTGGGGGTAATTCTGTGAAAATTTGGGATGTGATTGGAGGTGGGAAGATGGTTTGTTCTATGGAGAGTCATAATAAGACTGTTACTTCACTATGTGTTGGGAAAAAACTGGGCCAGGATAGCGGAGAAGAGTTGGATCAATTTAGAATCTTGAGTGTAGCACTGGATGGATATATGAAGGTGTTTGATTATTCAAAAATGAAAGTTACTCATTCAATGAGATTCCCAACACCTCTCATGTCAGTTGGGTTTTCTCCTGATTGTAGTACTAGAGTTATAGGGACTTCAAATGGGATATTGTATGCTGGCAAGAGGAAGACTAAGGAAACTAAGACGAGTAATTTGTCAAACCCTTGGAGCCTTGGAACAGTTGGGGAACCTCAAAGGCGAGTTTTGAGGCCTTCTCACTTTCGATACTTCCATCGAGGCCAAGGGGAGAAGCCAACTGAAGGAGATTACCTAGTTATGAAACCCAAGAAGGTGAAGTTGACCGAGCACGATAAACTCTTGAAGAAGTTTAGGCACAAGGATGCTCTAGTATCCGTGTTAGCGGGTAGAAACCCTGAGAATGTGGTGGCTGTAATGGAGGAATTGGTTGCAAGAAAGAAGCTGTTGAAATGCGTTTCGAATTTGGATAGGGAGGAGCTTGGTTTGCTATTGGTTTTCTTACAAAAACACTCTACATTGCCAAGATACTCAAGCTTGTTGATGGGATTGACAAGAAAGGTTCTCGAACTACGGTCCGAAGATGTTAGAGCCTCTGGTACCTTGAAAGATTATGTTAGAAACTTAAAGCGATCTGTAGATGAAGAGATTCGAATACAACAATCATTGCTGGAGATACAAGGTATTATTTCACCTTTACTAAGAATTGCTGGAAGATGACGAGAATCAATTTTTCAATTAAATGTTTGTAAGGATAAGCCTTTCGGTGCTTTTTTTTTATAATTAAGATTAGAAGAGCAAGGCTCCAATTTTGTCTCTGTGGTAGATTGTGTATTACCTGTTTGTTTGAATTCATGACTTTTTTTGCACACAGTATAGAAAGTTTTAGCTACCAAAAAACAGTGCCTTTTTAATTGATTAAAAATATGGTCAAGGGCTTTCATGGCTTCTTGTGAAGGTTCTATGATATTCATGGCATTATTATATTCAGCTACTGTCTTAAAATTATGTTTGTATGCCTATATTATTATTATTATTATTATTATTATTATTTTTGGAAATAACATGAAAATTGACAGTTGATTTGAACTTGAGGTGAATGGGTGAAGAAATCCCAGGAAGTTATCTGGGCAGATATTAGGATTTAGGACATATTTTGAATGACGTTCCAAGTGATTATAAAACAATTTTTAAATGCAAAAAAACCTTTTGAAACACTTAAAAGGTTATGCTAAACATATCATGAAATAGGAAGTTCAAAATGAAAATACAGATGAAATCATTATGGGTCTGCCTAGTGATCAAAGGTTTAATCCATGGTGGGTCACTTATTTAGTAATTAATATCAGTCAAGTTTCTTTTACATTTAAATATTATGCAGATTGTCAAAAAAAAAAAAAGAAAAATAATAAAGATGAGAATGGACTGACTGACGGATGACAGGTAAAAATACATTTGATGTTTTAACTTTGAATAGTTATTTTCCCTAGTCTCAAAGGTTTTGATAGATAAGAAATTGAAATTGTTTTAGATTTTTGGTTTTTGATAATTGGGTTTGATTTTGAATGCTCCTCAATAGTGATGTTGAAACTCGAATTTATTTGTATAAAAAGTAACTTGACCAATTGGAACTTTCACGTCAGACCTCAATTCAGAATGTGATTAATTTTCTTTTTAAACTATAAATTTCTATCAAATGTCACTTCAATAAAAGAAACTAAAAATATATTTGTACCTTACACATAGGTGTAAATGTAAAATCTTAGTCTTAATTTCTAGATGTTCTTTAAATTATTATTTAATTAGAAAGTTTCAATTTTATATTTACATTCTAGTCGAGTTCTTTTTGTAAATTTTCTTTATAAATTATAAATTTCATTAGATGTTACTCTAATAAAAAAAAAAAAAAGTTAAAAATATTTTTATAATTCACAAATAAGGGTAAATGTAAGTTTTTACGAAGTACAAAGAGACTGATGATAACAGTTAACAAACTAGAAGGGGTTAACTAACTCAAGTTAAAAAACTGATCAATTTATTATTTACTTCTTAGAAGTTAAAATTGTTAGATTTTCAAATTTATATTAAATTAAAATGAAAATTAAAAGTTTTTCTTTTAACTTTCACATTTGTAACAAAAAAAAAAGTTTTATTTTTTATTTTTATTTTTTTTAAAAACTTTTATAATGTTTTAAATAAATTCTTAAACTTTTAATTTTGGGTCTAATAAATCATTGAACCTTAATAGTGTCATAAGTCCCTAAACTTTCAATTTTATATTAAGTAAGTCCTTGTCAGCGAACCTACTAAACACAAGGTGAAAGTTTAATGATTCTGTTAGACACAAGATTCAATTTCAAGTATATTAGTTAGTTTTTTCTTATTAAAAAAAGTTTAATATATCAAGGTCCTATTAAAAAAAGAAAAAGTAAGAAAATTCAATAATTAAAAAAAAAAAAAAAGGATTTCTAGCTGACAATTTTTAATTAGCTGCGCTAGTGCACAATAGATGGAGGCTTTGGTTATATTAATAAAAGATTAGAAAAGCTAACCAAATTTCATCATTTAGATTCTAATGAGTAATGAGATGTGAATCAAAGATAGTGGGATCACTCTGATGAAAAGCAGGAATCACTTCTATGAATGAAAGCCCTTTTCTCTTCCATTCAACACCCACCTCATTATTCAATCTTCCTGCTCAATCTCGCCTTTCAAATCCTCCATAATTTCCGACCACTTTCATCATCAACCTCCGCCGAAAAACCCAAATGGAATTCACTTTCCAGCCTCTTCATTTCCAACCCAACTCTTTTAATCCTTCAATCATGCTCTTCCATGTTCCAATTAAAGCAAATTCAAGCCCACATGACTCGTACTGGCCTCATGAACCAAATCTTCCCCGCCAGCCGCCTCCTGGCCTTCTGTGCGCTCTCCGATTCCGGCGACATTCACTATGCACATCTCGTCTTCTCTCAAATTGAACACCCCAATTGCTTTATCTGGAACACAATGATCAAGGGTTATTGCAGAGCTAAATACCCTTCAATGGGGTTCTCATTTTTCCGGCAAATGATTCGGAATCGCGTTGAATTGGATTGTGGGAGCTTTGTTTTCGCACTCAAGGCGTGCGGTCAATTAGCAGTGGAAATGGTGGGAATGGCGGTGCATTCTGTGATTTGGAAACTGGGGTTTGATTCTGAATTGTTAGTCCAAAATGGATTGATTCAAAACTATGTTGAAACTGGGTGTCTTGGTTTTGCACGCCAAGTGTTTGATGAATGTTCTGTGAAGGATGTTGTTACTTGGACGACTATGATCAATGGGTACACGAGGAACAATTGGTTGGAGAAGGCTATAGTGTTATTCAATTCGATGTTGACGAGTGATGTCGAACCGAATGAGGTTACTATGATTGCTTTGCTTTCTGCTTGTTCGCAGAAGGGAGATTCTGTAATGGGGAGGACTCTTCATGAACATATAAGAAGGAAAGGCATAACCTGCAGTGTTAATTTGCTCAATACCATGTTGGATATGTATGTGAAATGTGGTTGTTTAGGTACTGCAAGAGAGATTTTTAACAATATGGAAAGAAGGGATGTTTTTTCTTGGACTAGCTTGCTTAATGGATATGCAAAAGGTGGCGACTTGGAATCTGCAAGGAAGCTGTTTGATGAAATGCCTGAGAGAAATATTGTCTCTTGGAATGCAATGATAGCTGGTTATTCTCAAAACAGTCAGCCAATGGAAGCTTTGGAGCTATTTCACAACATGGTGGATGTTGTTGGGTTGGTTCCAACAGAGGACACTTTGGTCTGTGTGCTTTCTGCTTGTGGCCAATTAGGATGCTTGGAAATGGGCAAAGGGATTCACAACAACCATGTCAATAAAATGGGAATTCAAGTTAGTTTGATTCTGAAAAATGCAGTTGTGGACATGTATGCCAAATGTGGAAGCATTGGTGCAGCTGCAAAGCTCTTCCATTCCATGCCTGAGAAAAATCTGGTGTCTTGGAACTCCATGATTTCTGGATATGCATCTCATGGCCATGCCAAGAAAGCTCTCACTCTTTTCGACCAAATGAAACTCTCGGGACTAAAACCGGATCACATCACCTTCATTGGTGTCCTATCGGCTTGCAGTTATGGGGGTTTTGTTTCCGAAGGTCGGGTGCATTTTGAAAGCATGGAGAGGTGCTTTGGAGTAGAGCCAAAGAGGGAACACTATGCATGTATGGTGGATTTGCTTAGTCGAGTCGGGCTGTTGAAGGAAGCTTATGAGCTAATATCAAAGATGCCGATAGAAGCAAGTGAAGGGGCTTGGGGGGCTTTGCTTGATGCTTGTAGGCAGCATGGGAATGTTGAAATGGCAAAGTTAGCAGCTGAGAAGCTTCTGGAATTGGATCCAGAAGACAGTGGGGTTTATAGTCTTTTGGCAAATATTTGTGCTGATGGGAAGAAATGGAAAGATGTGAGAATGGTGAGAAGGATGATGAGAGAGAGAGGGGTGAAGAAGGTTCCTGGTCATAGCCTAATAGAGATTGGAGGTAAGTTTCATGAGTTCTTAGTTGCTGATACTTCTCACCCTCATTCTTCTCAAGTTTATAGAGTCGTAAATGAATTGCTTTTGTTGTCTAGTTTGGTAGATTTTGAACCTCAAGAAAATAGTTAGTTCTTTTGGTAATTGCTAGCCATTCTTATATTGAAAATGTGATTTTATTTGTTACCTACATAAATGGTTTATGGGATATATAATGTGACCCGAAATTGTAGAATTGAATTGTGTTTAGATTTTCATTGTTGACTTGTTGGGGTATTTAAGATGGTATATTTGAAAAATGTCTTCAAAGACATTATTACATTTTAGGTTTTGCAACAATCACTCGAAGTGTACACTGGTTGAGTTGGGGGTATTTTGGACCAACCCAAAATTATGGGTTGATTAGGTTGGCTACCTGAAAAACCTGTTTCCAACCCGATAACAATTGGGTCGTCAGGTCATTTGAACACCCCTAGTGATCGTTGTGCCTTCCTACTCATTTAGTCTCTTAGTTCTTGTGCTTGAGTTCCCTAACCTTGCCTTTGTCATTTATTTTCATTTAAGTGGGTACACTATAAATTTATATCGAGTACATATAACTAACTGTATACAATATTTACATTTTGACTTAATTTAAGAATGCTTGAAGTTAAACTAATTTAAGAATGCTTGAAGTTAAACTTTTGAGTGGTGGACACTTCAGAAGTTTTAAAAACATAATATGACTCATTCATTACTTCTATGTCACCTTTTAGATTATAACCTTCATAGTAGGAACCTAAACAAGAATTTTCAAGAAAGTTTGAAGGTTGAAATTGAGTCTTTTAACAGTTTAAGTTTACATACATATCTTACCCAATACTATGATTTTGGTAAGCATTGGCTTCTTTGCTGGATTCTCTTTGTATAGTCCAAACCTCTCTCTCTCTATATATATATATATTTCCCTAATACAAGTGTGTTGCTTGTAATAAGGTAGGAGAATCTTAAGCATGGACCTTTCTTCAAGGAAAAAGCCTATGCCTTCTAAAATATGGACCCTAACCTATATTTTACTCTATTCAATTGATATTTTGGTGCTATCCTAGGGACATAGACATTTAAAGTTCACTTCTATTTTTTTCTTTCTTTTTCCTTCTAGTTTCTCTAAAATTAGACCTCAGTGTAATAGTGATTGATATGGTGTGTGTATGTGTGTGTGTATATATATAATTTTTTTTTTTTTTGAGAAAAAAAGTCCTTGGTTATTGTATTTTGATTATAATTTTCATTTGGTCATTAGGTTTCAAAATGTTGCATTTATATCCTTAAATTTCAAAATGTAAAAATCTTGGGACTAAATGGAAACTAAACTCAAAACTTAAGGATGTGTAACATTTTGAAACCTAAATACAAAACTAAACTCAAATATAGGGGTAAAACTAAAAGTATAACATTTTGAAACTTATGAACCAAATGAAAACGATACTTAAAACTTAGGAACTAAAAATATATTGTTAAAAAAAAAATCATACTTGTTTACCATAAAAGAAGTATTTAAGATCAACATGAGCTTGAAATGAAATAATAGATCTCTTAATGACGTGTTAAATACGAAATGAAAAGAGTATATACTAAGATTGCACTAGAAATTTTCTTGATTTGAAATCATTGTTTTGAAAAAAAAAAACTTGCTTAAACATTCTTAAACATCAAATTTCTTCTTAAACAACACTTCGACTACAAATTTTCTTTTCCTAACGTTTCTAATTTTTATTTTCACTTTTATTTTGATATAGTTAAAAATTAGAAAACTATTATAAATGGAACAAATATCAAACTATTTACAAATATAGAAAAATTTTACTATCTATTGCGGTCTATCGCTTATAGACAGTGAAATTTTTATATATTTGTAAATATTTTTACTCATTTAGCTATATTTGAAAACAACTCTTAAAAATTGACTCCTCATTCCCCTCATAATTTTTTAAGTATAATTTAATTATTATTTTTATAATCGTAGAAGTTAACGCTCGTGGTAAGGTTACTAGTGAGACCTCAAAATGCTCATGAG
The DNA here is from genome assembly GCA_030954485.1 of Citrullus mucosospermus. NCBI lineage: Eukaryota > Viridiplantae > Streptophyta > Magnoliopsida > Cucurbitales > Cucurbitaceae > Citrullus > Citrullus mucosospermus. Next base: position 5,410,024 of record CM062063.1, on the reverse strand, counting down.
CTGCGTATTCCACTTTTCTTAAAAAAAAATAATACTTTGTTTACAAATGATTTATTTTTGAAGAATTATTCAAGTTCTTTCCTCTGAAAAATGACTCAAATGGTTTAGAAAAAATTAAAATTTAGTCATTGGGTTTAAAAGTTAGAATTCACTTCTATGATTTTGTATTGATTATTCACGAGGTTTTATCAGACTATAAGAATGAATTAACTTTTAAAACTTACTTTCTCCCAACTATTAAAACTAAAATTGTAATTTAATTAAACTTTATTTTATAAATAATTTCAAGTATAATATTTAAGGAAAACAATCAAATTTTAGCTCTAAACTTTTAATTTTATTTGATTGTAACTAAATTTGGATACATATTGCAATTTTCATCACAAACTTTAAAAGGTATTGAGTAGATTTTTGTTTGAAAAATCATTGAAAAAAGATTCCTATGTGTATCCAACGTTGGTAAAAAAAATTCGATAGATTAAAAAAAAAGATAATGGTTGATCTTATTGTAGAAATTTGTAAGTTTTAATTTCGACGTCGTTTGGTTTTATTAAATTAATGAGTTCTTCTTTTTTTTTCTTTCATTTTTTTGTTAAAATTTGTGGGAGTTTATCGAAAATTGAATGGAGGGTAAAAATAGTAAATTTTATCTAAGTTTAGGTAAAATTTATAGTGAAAGTTGATACAACTTATCAAATTTATGAGTAAAAATGACCTTTTCTCTTAATATTTGAATTAATCTACAATTACAATGGTTAATGCCTTCATGCTAAGGTTAAAAGTGATTAGTACAGGTTGAAAAACAATTTTTTTAAAATATAGATATATATATATTTACCTTTCGAGTATGTGAATTTTCTTTTTTACCCTCAAATTAAATGACTACGTTTTTTTTTTTTTTTTTTTTTTGTATTTTTTTAATTTTTAATTAAGGTTTCACTTACTTTGCAATGTCTGAAATTTATCCAAATAACATTTTAAATTGTATGAATGCATGTCCGAACTTGTTTGATGAGGTAGATGATAAATGGTTTGAAATGTTGGTTTTTAACGTTGTGAGCATTAATGTTACAATTTGTATATAACATAAGTAATTGAAATATGTTGTTAGATCGTTGCACCGATTTTGATTAGGAATTAAGATTGCGGTATGAGATGATAATCCCACTGTGCAATCATTGAGTATTTTATAGCTTCATGATAAACACTTATAGACATTCAACCAAATTTTTAATAATAGTGACGAGATACCATATCTAGATACGATTGTCTTTTCTATTCTCAACGAAAAATTGGTGAAATTTATAAAACCAAACTATTTGATTGTGAACAATTTTAAGATTTCATAACTCCTTACCTTGTGTTCATAACTAATTAACTAGACTTTTTAAACTTTGGTCGATGCCAATATAAAAAATATTTAGAAAGTTTCTTTTTTGAAGTTGATAACACTGGTGGTGAAAATGTGAGAAGTTTTAATATAGAATAATCATAAAAAATCAATGTTGTTGGTAAAATTTAGGTGGGAAAATTGAATATATTAAATTTTAACATTTAATAAGTTGTGGGGATATCTTGGTAAAATCACGTGAGAAATGTTGATTTCTTTCTTTTAAACTCTAAATTGTTTTTGTAGAAGTTTATGTCAGATGAGTCATTTTTTTCTACACTTATGTGAACGGGAGGATCGAATCTCAAACCTTGAGATCGATATCACATGTTTATGCTAGTCGAGTTATGGTCATGTTAGACAGATGAGTCGTTTTACTAATGATCAAATACATCGTTTTTCTTTTCATAACCATAATCTGTAAAACTTGACTTGAAAAGCATATTAGTACATTGATACCCTTCTTTACAAAATACCCAATCATAATTTTCAGCTAATTTTTAAAGAAAACAAATGTCATTTTCTTAAAAAAAATTTAAACTAGTGTTTTTCTAATGAAAACACTTTATTACTTAAAGTTACATAAATAACAATTTTTTTTTAAAAAAATTACATAAATATATATATATTTTCATTCTTAGGTAAAAAAAAATTCCAATCTAAGCTTGAGATTTTCAAAATAGTTTAAAATATTAGAAAATCCAAAAAGAAAAGGCCAAATTTTTAGTAGAAAAATCCATAATAATAATGATAATAATAATAAATCCATTCCACCACCATGTGAATAGCCATTAATAAGAAAGCAATAACAGGTTGGAATTTTGAATGAGACAGAAAAAAAAAAAAAAGCATCCAATGACACAACACAAAAAACCAAATTAAAATTTTAAAAATAAAAAATAAAAAAGTATATATTTTCTTAAAAAAAAAAAAAAAAAAAATTCTCTCTCTCTTTGTTATTATTAATTTGAAATTCAAACCTTTGGTTTTTGGAGGGAGATCTGACAGTTCCATTCTCCACATGATTTTGTGGGCCCCCAATTTAATCCCCTGCTTTAGGGTTTAGGATACCAAATTGTGGGTCCTACCACTAGATTCAATCTGGTCCGCTATTTCCTCCACATCTGGCCCCACTTTCTTTCCTTTTCTCCTTAAGATTCCTTAAATAACCAAAATCATAAAAGATCACATTTTGTTACTTTTTTGTTCCTAAAATTATTTTCATTTATATTTTAATCTATTTATTTTAAGAGAAAATAGTATATTTTTACTAATTAATTTTTTAAAGTTTGTATTAATTTCCATAGTAAACTTTCAATTTAATTAATTTAAACCTTTTTAACAATCTATATTAAGTTTCGCTAATTCACACATTGATTTTAATAAAAAAATTTTAAAAAAAACATTAGTGAAAATTAAGTTTTAAATTTGATTAATATATTAAATTGCTTGTTAAGGCTCCATTTTGTAACTATTTAATCTTTTGTTTTTGAAGATGAAGTCTATGGACATTACTTCCACCTTTCAAATTTATTATTTTGTTATATACTTTTTACCAATGATTTAAAAAATAAGTCAAAATTTGAAAACTAAAAAAATAGTTTTTAAAAATTTGCTTTTGTTTATGGAATTTGGCAAAGAATTCAATTATTGTATTTAAAAGAGATGCAAATCAATGTAAGAAATGGAGAAGAAATATGCTTAATTTTAAAAAACAAAAAACGAAATGATTACCAAACGAGATTTCACTAATTACACCAAAACTAGTAAATTTCAATAAAAAAAAAAAAAAAAACTAAACTAAACAAAAAGAAAAAATTCTTTACATATGTATTTGACGGTTGATTAAGGATACATGATAATGCATTTTTAGTGACATTTTGAACAATAACATACCTAATGTATTGCAACCCTTTTTAAAATTGAAGTGTAATTCAAGTTTCAGATTTAATTTAATGAAAATAAAAGTTTTGAGTAAAAATTGATATACCTTGCTGAGTTTAGAGCTGAATTTGATATTTTCCCTTTATTTGATTTTTTAAAATTTTATTTTAGTTTCAATTTTTTAAATAAATAAGTTATTATATTTATTTATTTGTCCATTTTATATCTAATTTAAATCTCTAATTTTTAGGTTGAGAACATAATGCTCGTAATGGATTCCTAATTGATATTTTATTTAATCTTGATGGGTAATTAAGGCTTCATCCAAATATATAGATCAAAAGTATATTTTTTAATAATAATATATTTTTTTCCCAAAGAAACATGTCACTGAATTAATAAACTGAATTTTAAAAAACTTATTGATTATGATATATGATTTTCTTGATGTGACATTACCATATTGCATTATTAAGGACAAACTTTTGATAAAATAATGAAGCCAAAAGAATTTAAATAGTCCAATAGAAAAACTTGCTATGTAATCTTCTTTTGAGTCTAAAGCTAAATCAAACAATGATATGTTTGTCAATAAACAAAGACCAAAATGAATGTAGGGAAAAGGGGACATTGATTGTTGAGGAAGCAATACAAACAAAAATTTATTTGTTAAGGTGACAAAAATATTATACAAAAATTTGTGGAAAAAATAATAATAATTGAAATTAGTATAAAAAGTAAATCCTAACATTGGAAATATCAAGCTTGTCCCCATTTGGCCCTCAACAATCAATAATCCAATTTTTATATTTAACCAAGGGTCACACCATTTTATTTTCTCACAATAATAATAATAATAATAATAATAATAATAAAATCATATCCCCATTATTTAATCAACAAATCATTCAAAATGGTTATATTATTTGAATTAAGATCTCCTTGGTGTAAGAAGCTCAATCAAATTGTGTTTACATGATTTGAACCATGTTTTTTTTTGTATAATTTTCTAAAATAAGGTTTGAGGTACAATTTCAAAATGATATTGGTAAAATTTTGTAAATCTTTACTAGGCTTAGATATTTTATTTTAATTATCATGGTATTATAATTTTAAATATTTCCTATGATTCCAAAAACTTTAGAAAATATGAATTATTTTCGAATGGGATATGCTTTAATTCATATAATTTAGAACATAAAAAACTCTTAACAAATTTATATATTACCAATAAACAAATGTGATTTTTTAAATATCATTTTAGACATGTTTGGGAGTAATTCTAAAAGTGTTAAAATCATTTTTGTCATTTTTAACATAATCTTGAAATATATTTTTAATTATTAAAAATCAATTTTGACGATATGAAAATTGTATTTAAAATTGTATAATTAAATATTAAATTAATTTTGAGTAATTAAAAGTGTGTTTTAAAGTGATTTTAAACATGATAAAAGTGATTTTAACAATTTTAAAAATCACCCCAAAATTTGTATTGTATAAATAAAAAAATATTTAAAAAATACATGCACCAATATATTTATGTTAAAAACTCAATATCAAAATAAAGACCAAAGTACATTAAATATAGAAGGAGAATTAATAAGAATAATTAGCTTAGATAGCTTAAGAGTTAATTTGAAGTTTAAAAGTTTGAATTTATTTTATCACAAGATTTCTAACTTTAAATACATTGGAAATTCTATCAAAGTATGAAAAAAGATGTGTAAAATTAGTAATATTTCATTAATCACGTCATGAAAATGAATTAGGATAATCGATATATATAAAAAGAATGTTTGGCTCCTAGTTATATGTAAATTTATTGAGCTTGAAAGTCTATATTTGTTATAATAAATGAAATTGACAAATTAAACATGGACTCATAAATTTTATCCATAGCACACATACATTAGGGACAATAAGTTACAATCACTAGGTAGTTGCCAAGCTAATTAAGTGCATAATTAATTAACTTAACTAAGATAATAATTACTAAGTCAAAGTCTAAATTCTCATTAATAATATGCTTTGTCTAAAAGTCATAGTGCATATTAATTAACTAACTAAGATAATTATCATTAAATTTCTAATTACTTTCCTATATTTTAAAAATAATGGGTAGAGACTAGGAGTTTTATTCCAATTTTAACATATTTTCCTATTTAAAGTGTTCCCAATTCACCTATTCGATAATTTTTCTTTTTATTTTAATTGATAAAACTATTTTAAAGTAATTCAAACCATCTGTGAAGTTCAACACAAGATTGAAAAGTTTAATAATTTACTGCATACAGTTAACATTTAATAATCTTTTTTACACAAAATAAAAGTAATTTAATTTAATTTTTTTAATAAAAAATGTGTTGTGCAAGGAGCAAACGGTAGTGTGCGCAGATAGAAGAGCTCATAAAAAAGCGAAAAAATTTGAAAACTGAAGTGGCCGTTTGAAAGCTTTTTTTTGAAATTTGTTTAACTTCGAAGAACAAGGGGAAGTTCACTTCCTTCCTTCAATGCAAACATAAACAAACAAACCCCACATTAACCCACTTCGTCATTCATCAAACCCATCTCTCAGATTTTCAAAACTCCCTTCAAAACCCCACCAAAATCCCTAAACAAACACACCCAATTTCACAATCAAGACAATGACAGGCATTGTAATGGTCACAAGAGGCGGCGGCTGCGGCGGAGGCAGTAAAATGGTCAAAGGAGGAGGAGGAGGAGGAGCCAAAGCCTCAGTTACTGACGACCAAAATCAGCTCTCTGTGGTCGATGTTCTGTTGACGGCTTTAAGGAAATCCATGGTTTATTGCCGTGTTGATCGTCGGGAAGACCTCATCTCCACCGTTCATCAGATGGACATTGGATGGCCGACAAATGTTCGACATATTGCCCATGTCACTTTCGACCGTTTCAATGGATTTTTGGGGCTTCCTGTTGAGTTTGAGGTTGAGATTCCCAGTTCTGTTCCCAGTGCCAGGTGAAGATTTTCCTCAGTTTTTGGGTTTTTTGAGTTCATTTCTTTGTTGGGTTTGTTGTTTTTTCAGCTCATTTTTCAGATTTTGGCTTTGGGAGGTTCTAAGTGGCAATTTTTGCCTTTGGAACTTGAAGGAGCTCATGATGACACTTGAATCTTAGCTTTTTGAGCTTAAATGTTTGGTTGGGATGCCATTCTTTGAGCTCAACCTTTGAGCTTTTTGCTTGGGTTTCTAGTTTCAGAGTTTGTAAGTGGCCATTTTTGCCTTTGGAACTTGGAAGGAGCTCATGATGAGACTTGAATCTTAGCTTTTTGAGTTTAAACGTTTGGTTGGGATATCATTTTTTGAGCTCAACCTTTGAGTTTTTTGCTTGGATTTCTAGTTTTAGTGTTTTTAAGTAACCATTTTTTGCCCTTTGGAAGGAGAAAATGTGCTAAGAAGTTCTTAATTAGACTTAAAGCAGCCTTTTTCTTGGCATATTAGTTTTGGAGTCACTTAGCCATTTTTTGTACCAGTTTTTGGAGATGAATGGGTGGAAGGAAGGACCAAAACTTGGCTTTCTTCTCCCAATACAGATCCCTTTTAACTGATATGAGATGGTTTGCATCCAAGAACTAAGACATTTCTTGCATAAAATAAAGTTTTAAAGACTGGGTTATAGCATGAAATAATTCACATTTTCTATCTTTAAGTACCCAATTTGATTTAAACAGTACAATCAAAGGACTTCTTTTTAGTAAAAATGTTCTTCCACTCAATTAAGTTGACTTCCTCTCCCTGTCATTAGAAACAATATTGAATAGTGTCACGGTCTATGACAATGCTGTTTCTTGGAGCTGGTCACGGGGTGGGAGGAGCCTTTCGATGATTAGTCGGGTGGGCCATGAACATAATGTAACGAGTGGGGTCCCAACATCATTTAGTTATTTCTTATCTTCCTGTACAGTTAAATTATGAGCATCTTAACTTTGCAGTGCCAGTGTGTTTGGGGTCTCAGCTGAATCAATGCAATGCTCTACTGATTCAAGAGGAAATAGCGTACCGACAATACTTTTGCTAATGCAGGATCGCTTGTATCGTCAGGGAGGTCTCAAGGTACCGACATCGTGGTTAATGGCAGATTGCTTTATATCTACTCCGTTTGTTTTGTATGTTTATATGTTTTCTGTGATGATTTTTGCTTTAGGCTGAAGGGATTTTTCGGATCAACCCAGAAAATAGCCAAGAGGAGCAAGTAAGGGACAAATTGAATAGAGGGATTATACCTGAAAACATTGATGTCCACTGCTTGGCTGGCCTAATAAAAGCTTGGTTTCGAGAGCTTCCGTCTGGAGTGCTTGATGGACTCTCTCCTGAGGAAGTTCTGCAGTGTAACACCGAAGAGGAGTCCGTTGAGCTTGTTAAGCAGTTAAAGCCAACTGAGGCTGCCTTGTTGAGTTGGGCTGTGGATCTTATGGCTGATGTTGTTGAGGAAGAAGATTCCAACAAAATGAATGCAAGGAATATTGCTATGGTTTTTGCTCCAAACATGACTCAGGTATAAACCGAAACGGATGAATAAAAATCGCTGCAATAGAAGCGTATACGACTTACATTAAAAATTTTCAATCAGTAAATATTTTAGTCACTTGCATTATGTTGTGTTCAATGTCGTTTTCAACTTGTTAAAGTTGATTGAATTTGCTATTTTCTTGGATAGATGTCCGATCCATTGACGGCTCTAATGCATGCTGTTCAAGTAATGAACCTACTCAAAACACTGATTATGAAAACTTTACGGGAGCGGGAAGAGGGTGCTTCGGGAGGATATTCGCCCATGTCATCTCGTTCTTCTGATCGACAAATGGATGAAGATTTCGATAGTCAGGAAGATATGGATACTGGTGATGAATCAAGAGGGCCAAACTCCGACGTTGAGAATAATGATATCAATGATTACAATCAGAGCAGTGAAGATGGAGATGAAGATGAGGGGTCATTAAGTGAGATAGAGGAATGCTTCTTGAGGCAGTTGGATGAAACCAAAAGTGAATCTTGCAGGTCTTCAGCAAGACAAGAAGGTGATTTATATATAGATTTGAGTACAAGAAGCTGCTCGGGATTTAATGTTGAGTCCAGTATATCGTTCACTGATAGTAAAAACGAAAACTCATGCCTTAGTAGTACTAGTGATGGAGAAGATTCAAGGACGAGTTTGCAAGAAGATGAGGGACAAAGCATTCATAAAGAAGTCCTCCCCATAGCATGTAAAAACTTCGTTGATATTCAGATGGATGACAAAATGAGGGAACCTGTTTCTTCCATGGTCGTTGCTTCTAACGAATCAGTCTAACAGCTCTCACTGACGACGACGACAACGACGACGACGGTACTTCGAGATATGATTTCTTTGTAGTAGTTCAAAGTGATGCTTGCTTCTTTTGTATCATAGCACGACATTTAGCGAGAGGCTTTGACCGGAAAAAAAAAATTAGAGAGGATTGTTTGTTGGTGTGCTTTTGTGATTCCTAAAGTTTAGCTTCGAGCTGAACGCGTTTCATCCGTTTCTTTTGTAACTGAAATGATCTTAACCTTGAAAACTCTCTTGTTAGTTGAACTGTGTGATTGCTTATTGGATGAAAAACTTGCAGTTTCATAATGTTACCGAACTCTCATCATCTCTTAGATAACTTTGGTTTATAAAATTTCACTGATCATTTCCATGTTTAGATTGGTTCCATCATTTCATAGGTTGAACTTCTATTAAGAATCCACTCGAAGAGGGGCTCGAGTCAAATAGTTATTCGGTGAGACAATAGCTTACCAAGACGATAATTAGCCACATTGGAACGGAGACACTACCATGATTTTGAGCCACTTTGATAACAACATAAAAAAGGCCAATATCTACAATGAGTTGGATATCCTCTTTGAGATTATTAGCTCAAACTAGGACAGCCACCTACCAAACCAATCACAATCATAGGAGGGAGGAAGTTGCAGATTTTGATTTTAACTCTAGATTTGAAGTCTTTGTATGGAATCTAAAATGTTAAATTACAAATTTAGTCCTTGTGATTTGTTAAATGTTAGAATTTAGTCTCTAAGATTCGATAAAATTCTTATAAATATTTTCTATGGTAGGTAGGGATTATTAATGAGGATTCTATCAAATCATAAGAACTATTAATGACGTATTATCAAATTATAAGGATTAAATTTTAGCTTTTAAAACCATAGGGACCAAATTTACAATTTTATCGATTTAAATTTTATCATTTTATTGGTTCAACTTGAACTGCCATCCATTCTTGAGAAATCTAAATCATCATAAATAAACCCAGAAAACAAGGCAAAGAAATAAAAGTCAAGATTATGAGGGAAAAAAGAAAAAACAGTGTCTTAAATGGATCATTAAAATCCATTTCTTACTTTCATGTACATTTTAACATCAAACAGCAAGAAAAGTATATTATAAAAATAAAAATAATAATAAAAAAAAAAAGTGCACAAGTTTCTTTCTTTTTTCTTTAGCACAAACCTTTCAATATTTCAGAAGTGAGGTTGGAAAAATGGCCACATAAAAAAAAAAAAAAAAGAAAGAAAAAAGAAAAAAGAAAAAAAAGGATTATGGTAGCTATGAAGCCAAACAAGCCTCCCAAAACAACCTGTTTTTGTCCACCTCATTCAACATTTTGAACTCCTTAGTTGAATCAATAGAAGCATTTGACTTTGTTGTGAATCCAATTGGCTTGCTTTCAACTACTTCATGATCATCATCATTCTCAACCATCTCTTCTTCTTCTTCTTCTTCTTCTTCATATTCATAACTTCCATATATCCCAAATTCATTAATACATATAGTAGGAGTGTCATCGGTGCAAGATTCAGCATCGTTGAACTCCGTCGAGGCGGCCGAGCCCCCGGGGTCGACCGAGGAGTCAACCTCCGAGTCGCCGGTCGCCTCGAAGAGAAAGTAAGAGGAAATATCCTCAATGTGGTTGCCTTGCTTATGAGCAAAATGGTGAGGATAGAAGTTGAAGAAGAGAGGAGTTGAGAGCATAATATAAAATTGGAAAAATAAGAAAGGAAGAAGAGGAGCAAAGATTTTGTTTAGTAGAATATTAACAAATGGAGGGTGTGGGGTGGGGAGGGGTTATATATAAAGCAAAGACTAAAAAGTTTTCAAAAAAGAAAAAAAAAAAAAAAACATGGGCTGCCTTTGAGATTAGAAATAATTTTGTGGGTCATTTTCTAAAGTTGGTGTAAAAAATGGGGTTTTTATAAAGAAAGAAAATTGTTTTTTTTTCTTTTTTTTTTTTCTCCTTTTTGGAGAAAGGAAAAAAGGGAGGCAACTTGTGAAATGAAATGAAATTGACAACTACATGCAATGGGGCTTCTAGAAGGAAAATGAAAGTGGTGTGCTTGAGTTTAAACTTGGTCTTCTAGAAGGAATTAATGTTATGAAGAATTTGTTTTTTATTTTTATTTATTTTTTAAAATTTTCTTTTTATATCTCTAGAAGGAAGGAAGTGGTCCAACCCAATTCTTACACATGTGCCAAGTTATTATTATTATTATTATTATTATTATTATTATTAGTTTCTCTTGAACATATAGGACAAAACAGCTGCCACCAAATCAATTCAAGTTATTATTATTATTATTTATTACTATTATTATTTTTAAAAAATTGATTCTAGTAGTAGTAAGATTTGGGGATGTACAAGCTTTGAAAAACAATTAAAATTTGGGGAAAAATTATGTATTTGGATGACTACTTCCCTTTGAAATTTTCTTTTCCTTTTATCTAGGTTATAGCTTGGCCTTCAAACCCTACTTACTTTTTTTTTTTCCACTTAAAAATATTTATAATTGATTCCTAAATTTTCTTAAATTTTGATGGAGTTCAAATATACAAGAGTTAGATATTTTGAATTTAAGACTTCTTGATTGAAAAAAATATATGCTTTATGCAATTAATTTATATTTATGTTGATATATAGTTAATTATATTAATTTTTAAATGTTAAATTAAGGATTGAAACAAGAATTTTTTCTACATAATATTGAAATTATAAAACTTATTAAAAGTGCTTTTAAAATAAAAACACCAAATAAATTGAATTCTAGAAGTTTAAAAGTCAAACTTCTAATTTAAACTATTTTCTATAGTTTATTTGAGTGAAATCTCTCAAACTCTCCTAAAATTTTAAATAGAGAAAATGTATACATAATAATAAAATAAGTGATTATATATATAAAATTATTATCAATATTTTGAATTCAATGTCAACCATAGAGATCATAATTACTTAAACAAGTGATAGAGTTTAAATATATATAAAAAATAAAAAAAATTAAAATTCATTAGCATAATTAAAAACTTGCGAAAATGGTAATTTATTAGATTTATCGGAGAGAAATCTTACACGGAAGCTGAAAAGGGTAAAAATGGAAATGTGAAAGTGAAATTAAAAGATGAACACACAACAATTACAACAAGAGGAAAGAGAAAAAAAAATAAAAAAGGTTTTTTTTTTTTCTTTTTTTTTTTTTTTAGACGAAAGTTGAACTAATTTTCAATTCTTTTTCTCAATTTCAACTTCCAAAACACACAAACCTTTTTCTTTTCAATACGTTTGACTGCCTCTAAATTTTACTTTTCCCAAAAAGAAAATATACCAAAAAAAGATATTTTGAAGTAAATGTTGAAACATACTTATCCCTCAAATAAATAAAAACTTTTTTAACACGTATCATTTTAGTCTTTATATTTTTAATTTCGATTTTTTTTGGCCTCTAAATCTTTGAAATATTTATTTTAATTCTTATACTTTCCAAAAATTAACCAAAATGGAAAGCATAAAAGATAAAATTAACCTTTTGAAATTACAAGAATCAAAATGAACCAAAGTTATCCAAAAAAAAAAAAAAATAAATAAAGTTGAATATACAAGGACACAAATATATATATATATATATATATATATATATATATATATATATATATATATATATATATGTATGTATTTTGAAAAATTGACATAATTAGCCCATTTGAACCTAATTAAACTGGTTAAGACATTAATAGTCTCTTTACCATTGCAAATCAGAATTGTTATCTTCTTAATTGAGCTTGATAAAAATTATGATTACACACTTTTTAGAGAGTTGAAATAAAAAAAAATAAATTAATCAGACGTTTCTTTAAAAATAAATAAATTCTTAGTGGCGTGAGGCTTCTATTGAAGAGACTCACTCAAGCAGGTTCTCCTTCTTGAGACATATTTTATGGAGTCGTGTACTTATATATGTCATATTTATGTACTTGGTTGGTTTTTTTTTTTAATTTTTTTTTTTTTGGTTTTATTCTTTTCTTAATTTCTTTAGTTGTGTTTATAATTGTGTTTTGATTATGTCTTGACATCGGACTATGAAGTCTTCCTCGTTTTATTACACTTCAATACATTTAAAAAGAAATGAATAGATAACTAGAGAAGTAAGCTACAAAAGGAAAATCTAAAATGGCCTTTTGTCTTTTCTTTTACTCCATTTCCATTTCACCCATTTAATTATTACCTACAATAAAGTTACTCTTACCTTATTATTTTTTCAAGGTTAAAAACTTTTTACCCATCCCTTAGTTATAAAAAGTGCCATGAGAGATTTAGTAAATATTAATAGGGTATTAAAAATTTTACAACTACTTTTATGATTTATATTTCGATAAAAAAAATAGTAAAAAATTATGGCGAAGCCCAAATCAAATTCAAAAGTCCATAATACCCTTATGTATTACAATTGTGAGGGCATTAGTTGTTTTATTTATTTGTGTTTTTAGCAAAAACGTCTATATTAATTAGATATATAGGTTTAAGATTTAAACTAAATTTTGAAAGTTTCATCATACATCCTTTTAACTTTGAAATTGTCCTAACAAAATATATATTTCGTTAAAACAAATGAAAATTGATGTTATACCTAATGTATAAAAATTAGAAGATAATGAGATTTTATAATTTTTAGTTATATAGAAAATTAGATTTTTGTAAACCATTAATTTTATCTCAAAAAGATGTTTTATACTTTTTTTTTAATACTTTTTTTCTATTGAGATTTTTTAGAAAAAAAATAAAAGCTTGAAGAAAAAAATATTTCTTACGCAGTAATTCTCAAATAAAAATGTTTATTTTAACCATAGTTCAATTATTACTTTTCTATCAATCGTGTAGCTGATTCATTATATCGCTTTAAACACGTGACGTATTAAACATGAATATGATCAAGCGGTAAAATGATAGTTAGAACCAAGAAAGACAATTTTTTTTTTTTTAAATAATGAAATAATATAGTTTTTTTTTTCAAGAAAAGAAAGAGATTGAAATAGATAATGTTGACATTTAAACTTTGTTATTGTAACCACAAGTGACATCAGCAAGTCCCATTTTCCTTCTTTTTCAGTTTATTGGATCAAATGCCAATAGACCCTTTAAAATTGGGTCACTTTTACAATCATTCCTATTCTTTTTTTCTTTTCTTAGGAAGAATTATTCCTATTTATGCCTCCAAATTAATACAAACCTCTCTCTCTTTGTTTTAAATTTTGATTATATTTCAACTTTTTTGGAGAAATAAAAATTACAAAACATAAAATCTAATCAAGCTTACTTTACATATCTATCAACTGTTTATAGTATTTAATGTTTTATAATTTCTTTTTTTAATTCGAACCTAAATTAACTAGTTAAAATGTTTTTTCAAAAAGAAAAAATATATTATACTTTCGACTAAAATATCAAAACTTTAAATTCTCACCGGTTTGAAACTCAAGGAAGAAGTCTACAAAATGTAAAAAATTTTCAAATTAATTAGAATTATTGAAGGTGCATGTAAATTATTTTAAGCACTCGAAAATAAACAATAAGCTTAAAATTTATTATGCTCTATAAATTTTAAGGGTGATCCATTTTTATCCTTAAATTTTCAAATTTTATATTTTGTTATGAACGGTAAAAGAATTGTTTTGATTCACATTGTTAATTATTTAACATACAAACACAAAGCCAGATAAAAAATGAACCATATGTTAATGTGAACATGTATCGAAACTATATATATATATATATATATATATATATATATATATTTTAGGATAAAACTATACAATTTAATATTTGAAAACCAATTAAAATTTTGATTTTAGATCCTAACAAACATATTTTGAATCATTAAAAACATCTTTTGAAGTAACACTTTAAGGTACGAGAATTTGAATCTTCAACCTCAAAGAAAGAAAAGCATGTGAATTATCCGTGAATTATCCATGAATTATATTCATGTTGATAACTTACAAAAGATAATTTTAAAAGTATAGAACCAAAAATCAAAATATAATCTAAGTGAATTCTCAACTCGATAATAATTAATTGACATGTACAGCTTCTTCTAAAATAAGAAATTCAATATTTGATGTTTGTAATTATCATATTTAAGAAATCAAAATATATTATTTATAAAGTACTTTTTTACATATACCACTTTAATAATGGTTTTATAAAAAAGTAGGTTGAAAGGGGGAAAAAAAAAATGAAGAAAAGAAGGAAACGTTGAAAGGATGACTCAAATAAAGACAACAAAAACCCAACGTTTAATTGGAAAATGAGCTGTCCGTAACCGCTCTTCCCTTTTAATTATTACTTCTTTTAATATAAAATTATTACTTTTTATTCTATTCTTTTTCTTTTTCCTTTTAATACTAACATCATTTTGTAACGGTTGATGAATTCTTATTATTTAACCAATGCATTTTACTCCCATACATCATCTATATTTATGTTTTTACTTTTTCTTTTTTTTTTTTTTAATTCAATATGAATATGAAATATGATTTCAAATTTTCTTTTCAAAAGTACATAATTTTAAAAAAAAATTTTTAAAGTAAGAGTAAGAGTTAGTTATGCTTGTTTAGACGTATAATTTTGAATTTAGTGATGTTTTATTAGCAATGTTTGTAATATCCTCTATATTCATTTAGTTTATATATTATTTTATTTTTTATACTTTTAAGTTTGGTTCATTTAAGTTAATGTATCAAAATCTCTCAGCTTGCTAAGCTCCTTAGGAGCTATCCAAATATCTGCTTTGATCCTTGTACTTTTTTATTTTGATCCTTATTAGAAAATTTGAATACAAGTTTTACAAACAATGAAAACTATTGTTTGGTACAAAATGTATATCTTAAGAAATTTAGTAAATGAAGTATCGTGTTAAAATTAATCGAAAGAAATGAGATAAGATTGAAAATAAAGGAACCAAAATTGTTACTTTTTAAAAGTACGGTGACTCAAAAAGAATGTTTTCAAGGTATAGTGACTAAGGTGAAAACAATTTGAAGGTATATGGATCAACAAAAACCAAAGTAAAAAAAAAAAAGATATACCAAAAAAAGAAATTAAATTAACTTTATGTTTTAAGTCTTTTCTTTGGACTCGTATTTCTCAATTTTTATTTTATTTTATTGAGTTCAACAACATGTGGATCATAGTACGTAGTAGAGAGATTTAAGCTCCTAGTCCTCTAGTCAAAGATATATATCTTTTCTAAATGAGTTATGCTCGGTTGACTATTCATTTTGGTGGTGTACTTTCAAACTACTTGTTTTTGCCTTAATACTTCCATTTTTCATTTCTTTTGATCATTATATTTTCAAAACGTCCATAATTGTTAGTGGACACTTAGTTTTTTAAATTTGATTTTTTAATCTTCATTTTAGCATAATACTATGTTGAACAATTAACTTCCTATAATATTGTCATAGTATCTTATTAATGGAAAAAATGATCATAGTTCAATTGACATAAATAATGTATTTTCAACTAAGAGGTCAGAGTTTTATATCTCCAACCTACATGATATTGACCTAAAAAAATTTTCTTATCAAGAAGTTTCACTATGTATAGAATTTAAAACTAGTTAATAAAGCTATTTTCAAAAAAAATAGAAAGAAAACCTTTGTTTGAAATTATATTGACCAAAATAGACAAAAATTAAAAGTAAAAAAAAGCGAGAACATCCACTATAATATTTGTTTAGAATTCATTAGGAGCCAAGAGGAATGTGATTTGATACTCCATTATATTCGAAGAAAGGTGTAAGTGTTAAAAGAATTAAAATGAAGGGGATCAAAATAGAATTTAGGGCTATTTTCTTTTAAAATTTCTAAACATTTGAATAAAATGCATTATTTTTAAGAAGAAGAAGGAAAAAAAAACCCATTTTTTCATGTGCCAAAAATAGTTAAAAAAAAAAAAACCTGGAAATGATCAAATAAATAAATAAGTCCATGGTTTTTGACTATTTTGCGAAGACAAGGGACGGTAAGGCGGCAGAAAAAGGGGCCCATTTTTGTCATTTCGGTTTCTTCAAATACGTGTATCGCATGCACACGCCATATCATGTGGTCGCAGTCAGTTTCACCATTAGATGCACAAATTACACGTGGCAGAATCTGGACGGTGGATGATGTCCTAGTCATTAAAAACCAACCCATAAGGCTCTTTCTTTTAACCAAAGCGTGTGAAAAGCACTTCTCATCAAATTCAATCACTAACCTAATTTTCGTTCTTTTTCCTTTTTTATGCTATTTTTCCTTCTAGAAGGTTTTAATTTAATATAAAACCTTAATTGTTTTTGGGATAATACATATCCATTACTTTGGTATTTTCATAGATAAGATGTATATTTGATCAAATTTAGGTAAAATGATTGTATTTGGATAGGTGGGGACATTTTGAGTTTTTCTTAATTTTAACCACCAACTTTTTAAAAAAAAATTATTTAAAGAGTATTACCATTTGCTAATTCAATAGGTAATACTTCTAGAATTAATAATTAATTACCTGTAAATTTAAATATTCGATCTATAAAATTTTCTTAGGGTTAATAATTAAGTGTATAACGCTTTTAAAGAATTGTAAATATAGATAAATTTATTTGTGATAAACTAGGCTCTATCACTGATAGACTTCTACAAGCGATATAGTCACTAATAGACTCCGAGAGCTATATTTAAGTTTTTTTTTTTTGCATTGTATTATATTTGCCATTACTTCATTACAATTCATAAAATTTGAATGCAATAGGTAAGAAAAAAAATATTATTATGTCTCGATCAACATAGAGATGATTTAACTAGAAAAAATTAAGTGGAAAAACTAGTTTTGGTCCATAAACTTTTATGAAAATAACACTTTAGTATCTAAACTTTTGTTGTAATAAGGTAATGTTTGTACTTTCAATTTTATAACAATTTAGTCTTCATATTTCTAAAAATAGAAAGATTTAGTCCTTATCACTAAAATTATTATTAAGATTTAATAAAATTTCTCATATAGGTTGATCAATAAACCAATTAGCTACCCAACATGTTTATAAGCTACAAATTTTATATCGATAAATTATAAAAATTAACATTTAATTTTGATGAATTTTGTTACGATAAGAATTAAATTGTTACAAATTTGAAAATAAAGTTCTTAACTAAATTCTTACCTACTAACGTACAATGACTAAATTGTTGTAAAATTAAAATTACATGAGTTAAATCGTTGTGAATCAAAGGTAGACTAAAAGTGACTAGATTAAAGAGAGAGGAAAAAAAAAAAAAGCATCCTAAAAAATTGTAGTACATCATGGAGTAGAAGACATGAAGCTAAAGAATCTTTTTGTGAATCAATCTTGGGATGTTAGCGAGGATTTAGGGCATATATGTTTGTTTCTTTGTGTTTTCTTTTCTTGTAATTTTCTCAATAATAATAATAATAATAATAATAAATAATAATAATAATAATAAATTCTCAACTTGTATGGAATAACGTTCATGTTTCAAATTATTTTAATTTTAAAAATAGAGGTTCCCACCATGGCAAATATTTTTGTCTAGATTTTACTCTTGTCTTTGCAACAATTGTCATCTCTTTTAAGGAGGTACTTAAATAGTTATAACCCAAATTTTAAAATAAAAAATTCACTTTGAATTTTGAAACTATTTGTGAAAAGTAGATAATAAAATAAAATAAAATAAAAATGTATAGATGAAAATGTTTTTTAGTACATCAACAAATATAGGTGGGGAGATTTGAACATCTAATCTAAAAAAATGATTAGGGTTCCAATGTAAAAAGAAACAAGGAGGTATTAGTGGTTGAGTGGTTCGAAACGTCATAAGATCTCCAATCTGCGCAGGTTAAGAATCTCGCTATGTTGCCAAAGAAAGTGGAAATCTCTTGTCCATGTGTTTGTATGGTGCTTGATTGATCGTGAGGTTGTTTTTGAAAATGTATTGGATGTAAATATTCCTTCTTCTAATTTACTTTTTTTTTTTTTTTGGTAAGTGACTTTCTTGTTTGGTTGTTTGTTTTATTTAACTTTAAAAAAAAAATAAAAATATGAGTATACAATCATTACACTTGCACTGAATTATGTTCATGTTGAAAAGTGGAAGTAGTGTTTACCAACTTATTAAAAGAGTAACAATGAGAAGAATAAAAATTTTTTTGTTTATTTACTCCACTTACTTAGCTTTCATGACGTAGACATGTGAGAACAATAGCTAAATATTAAAAACTTGTAAAAAATAAGATGCTTTTATAAATTTTCTTTCCAAATTTGACCAAGAATTAAAAATATTTTAAGAAGTGAAACACTACAACTTAATTTGATAATAATTTTTTTCTTTAAAAAGAAAAATCCATAACAATTTGATATTTGGTTGCTTTTTTTTTTTTTAAAAAAAAAATTAAACTTAATATATAGATTTAGTTTTGAACTTTTTAAAAATACTTTTAAAATTTTAGTATATTAAGATTTTTCTATTTTTTAAAGCATCTCAAAACACTTTTTTTTAAGCTAGAAAAAAAAAAAAGAAATGTTTTAATTAGAAAAAACTCAATCTTTTGTATTATCTTGAACTTTTTTTTTTTAATAAACATTTGGATAAATATTTTAACTTACAATCAATAAAAAAAAGTTTAATTTATGTCTTACTCGGCACTTCTAATACTCAAAATGATTTTTAAATGAAATAGAAAATTATATATTGATGTAGTATAGATTTGACTGATTCAATGTATTAATTAAATTTGATTGAACGTCTCTACATTAATTGAGCTAATGAGTACAATAACAACTTTTTAAATGTACAGAGCCAACAACTTACATAAATTTTCTAATATAATTCTTATTTAACTCTAAAATATTCTATATTATCCTCTTATAAATTTGACAATTAACTCTATGTAATATTTAATATTTCTTTTTTTAAATATAATAGTAAACCAATTCAAACACTTCATAAATATTAAAAATATATGCATCATAAAATAATTTGGTTTCAAAATAATGACCATCATGATCCCACCCATATTTTAATATTAAATGGAATAACTTTTCATCTACTAAAATCTTTTTTCTTGTCTTATTTAAAAAGAACTACTAATGCATCACTCACCATTTTTCTTTATTTTTCTTTTATAAAGTTTCACATAAAAGTTAAACCTTTATTTGAGGATTATTTTTTAACTTTAAAAATTCCTTTTTTATACCTTTAGAATTTTCTAATTATTATTATTAACAATTTAGGTGGTGGATCCAATTTTCAATTTCAAGAGAGGGTTAAACAGAATGAATGTCAATTATTGCATAGCTACATTTATTTTAACTTGTATACCGTTTAATTAATTATTTGACTTCACATATATATATATATATATATATCCCATAGATAAATTAATTTTTAAGATACAAATTAAAATTTTAGGTTTTCATTAAATATAAAAATTAAATTTATATCCAGTAGAATCAATTAATTTTAAAAATATTTATGGAATAAAAAATTAAATATTAATAAATCAATTAAACACTTTTGAATTTTTAATAACTAAATAAACACAAACTAACTTGAAATGGATTGATAATCGTCTTGTTTCGTAATCTAATTTTTTTTAGAAGTCAAATTCAAAAAAGGAGACTTGCATTGGGCTTTTAAATGTAATTAATAATAATTATTGGATCCTATTCCATAGATTAAATAATTTATTGGAAAATAGATTATTGATTCAATAACATTATGAAACATCTCAAATCAAATTAATATAATCAATTACTCACATGACATTCCTCATATCATATATGCAATTCTTTAATGAAAAATGTCTATTTAACTAATATATTAGGTAAAAAAGTCCATAGATAGTACTATCAAAAAACTAACATATTAGATACTACTAGAAAAACTATATATTAGGTAACTTGAACTCATTAAAATATTATTCAATAAAACTTTGAAAAATTGCAAAAACTTCCCCAAAGTATAGTGCTAGTTGCAATTATATTCTTAAATTTTTTATTGTAAAAATTGAGCTCTCAAATTTATATAAAAAAAATGTCAAATTACTTTCGGGAATATCCTCAAACTTATACTAAATTTTGAAATAAAGTTTAAGTTTATAATTGCAATTACTCCCATATTTTAAGAATATAGTTTTTTTTTTTAATCTAAAAATTGACTGAGATCCTAAAAAATTAAACAATTTTATTACAATAAAGGCATATGTATAGTAGTAGTCTGTGGCAGTAAATTATCTCTTGAATTTGAAACAAACTAGATGCTCCACTTGAAATTTTGCCTATCCTTATCTCAATAAAAGTATAATAATAACAATAAGGATAAATTATTAAAGATAACCCTCGTATTTTGTGTCAGAAATACTTTTAAATTTTTAAAAGTTATAAAAATACTTTTAAAAATTTAAAATAAAAGTTAAATAATATCATCAACATTAGTATAGGAACAAAAACCGTTAATACCTCATTGCAAAAATAAATCTAATTTTTTTTTTTAAAAAAAAATTTCAAAATTCTAACCATAGAGACTAAATTCTAATTTTCTCCAAAGCATAAGAACCAAATTTGCAATTTAACATTTTCCTATACTCGAAACTTTGTCTTTAGTTTTAAATATAATTATATTATTTTTAAAGTTACAAAATAATCTCTCACTTTTTATAAATGTTTTAAAACTATCTAATCGAAATCTATTAGAGCATTGAAAAAAAAAAAGGACCAGAAATAATGTGAAGGTGATCTTAAATGGAAATTGGGACCTATGTATTTTCACATTAAATTAGGTCACCACCCATACTCGTTTCAAATCTCAAATTTCATTAAAAAATTTCTACTATAAAGATAGTTTTGAAGTATTTATCCAAGAAAATAGGCAATATTGAAACTTTTGAAAGAATAAAAATATTTTTTTTTAAAGAAATGAGAGTTTAAGTATATATACATATTTTTTGTAATTTCGCCTTTCTCTTTTTGTCTATCGCATCTCGAGCCTGATGGCAATTCGATGCCAACATTTAGAGACATAAGAAAGAGATATTAGGGGGAAAAACTAAAATTTACCTCTAAATTGTTAGTTGTATCAATCTTTACTTTAAACTTTCAATTTCATTGAATTACACCTCAATTTAGTTAAGAATTGCAATCATAACCTTGAACTAGAAAAAAATGTTGTAATCCTCACCCTATGAAAAGTTTTCATTTGAAAATTTTGTTTTTAAAATTTTGTTTTGTTTTGTTTTTTTTATGTGCATTCAATGAATTACAAAACATATGGCACAAAGTTAATAAGATTTTAGAGAGAAAAAAAAGGCTAGCCCTCAATTTCTATTAAAATTTGTAAAGTTCGACAAAGTTATTCAATAATTAACTTGCAAAACAATCAAACTTAAATTTGCACATAACTTGATATTATTGAGAATAGTGAATTCAAGTTATATTCTTTTCATTAAAATGAGTAGATGAATTAGCATACATAGAATATATAGTAGAAATTGTAACATTTTATATCTATGGTTGGCTTTGTAGCAAAGTTGTCGAGGCAAAAATCTATCCTCTTTGGATTGAGACACATTCACAAATTCTATGGAACCTTCTTACAAGAAAGGCTTGTTATTCAAATAAACTAGAACATTAGTGAATTCCATTCGAGATCATTATGGAAGGGGTGCAATTCAAGGTTTCTTCTTGTTAATCACAAGTGCAACTTAGTCGCACATCAGTCAGTTTGGCTCCTCACCCGCAAAGACGCAGAATGACAAAGATTTAACTTGGAGACCTCCATCTATGAGTGGCTTGATTTGATCTTTTGTTATATTCGCTAAAAATAAATTAATTAATACACCCAACAAGTTTATAAGTAAAAGTTAAATATTAACTGAGATATGAATTTTATTGAACACTCTTCAAAGAACCAAAACATAACAAATAAGGAAAGACAAGTCTTGAGAATGACAGCTTAAGAATAGTATTTGGCCCTTTTTCAATTTTCAGGACAGCAATAGAGAACCAACCCCCACATGATTCATTAAGAACAGAATTACCAGAAGACATCAAAATTGATCAACAAAGACTTTTAAATTCATTGACTCTAGAAAATTAGAAAAAAGAAAGCTACAAAATGCATTAACATGGACATATGAATCTTCCTCTGTCATTTATACTTATTTGGGACAAAATATCTTTTAATTTAAGCTAATTTCACATGTGATACATGAAATGGATAAGACTTTCCTTTTCAAATTCCACCTGCATCTCATTATTGCTACATGTTTAAGCCATCCACTAATTAACAAAAATAAGAATATGCTATATATATTAATATACAAGACAAGGTTTGAATCTTCTCTTAGACTTTAGGTTCCACACCTGCTTCTCATTATAATGGATAAAATTTCACATGTTATCATACATTTCTTCCAAATATGATATGAAGTCTAATGCATGTGGTGTGAGTACCTATCAAACTTCTATCAAAGGGTAGTAAAATTCATTCAAAGACCATAATGAAATATTTGGAAGTAAACAAACCAAAGCTGAATTTGAATCCTACAAATAGATTCATAATTTATTGGAATGACTTTTCAAGTGCTTAAAAATACTTTAAATCTTTTATTAAACAAGTGGATAGTGGCTATAAACAACAAAACACATGTAAGAGTATCCATAGATTTGCCTCTCAAGATTTGATTTCACTAGGGTCATGAGAGATCTGTTGAAAATTGTTGAAGAGATGGGCCAGAGTTAAAGAATCAATTTCACAATTACATAGTAAAATATTTGGCTAAATTATAAAATAAAAAAATAAAGAAAAAAAAGTCCCTAACTTTGTACTTCATTTCAAAAAGTTATAATATTACCCTTAACCTATCATTAGCGTTTCATAAGAATTCCTTTAGAAAAAAATATGTCAATATAGATTTTTGTTCTAAGTCACCAACCATACAATTTTAGGTCTTAATTTTTGTTTCAAACTCTAAAGGAAGTTTTGAAACGTTTATAAAAGATAATGACAATTGCAACTATCAGTAACTCTATAATAAATGGGAAAAAATATGGGGTATTTTTTTTTTTTTTTTTTTTTTTTTTTATAATTTAAAGAAAAAATTTTCATATAACAGCATCTAGAAACAAAAACAAATTTTTTGTTGAAGGTTAAGGATGATTGAACATTACCCAGATGGGAAGAGACAAAGCAGAGAACATAGAGAGCAGACAAATCCATAAAACTCAGCATCAAACTGCAGTACCCATAAGCTTTAATAAGAAAAATACAAGACACATAAGTCAGTGATCTCAGAAGGATTTTGAACTCATTGTTTTGGACAAATCAATAGCCTTTGGCCAAAATTGCATTACCTCTATGCTGTTTAACTTTTGCTGCTTTGTTTTTACCTCCACCGTACAAGACTTTAACAAGCTACACGAACCGCCGAGACTTCAGGCAAATCAACAAATCTAGTTGTAACATCAGTTTGATCAAGTAAAATTTAACAAGCAGAGCCTAATGTAATGATCCCAGTAATTCGAGTTGAATTTCTGCCTGCTTTCTATTGTCAGTATGCAGCCATGCCAAACCATATTCAGTCAATCTTTCACAATATAACTCAAGAACAGTAAGAAAGCTTCATCTGTCTCCATGAAATTGCATCTTCATCTTCACTGGTGGATATTTCACTGTCTGCCTAAGACATTTAAGGTTAAGTAACCATATGTGAACACGACAGGAACCGAATTTACTGTTCCACATCTCTCCTAAACTCTACCATATGTCATCTAATTTCATTTGCCAGTGGCTGTCTGCACAATAGTACTTTATTTGTGAAGTCAATATACAGAAAATCCGTATTCATGTAGGAACATCCAGAGAGTTGAGTATCCCAGGTAGCAATGTTCATACCTACTAAGACACGGCCATGGCCTTGTGGAAGTGCAGAAAGAATCTCATGCTTTCATATTCGGAGTTTTAAGTCAGAAAAATATCATATCTGGCAGGTGGTTTGAAAATTCTTAGTTCAGAGGCCTTGTCCTCTCTTTGTCCAATGAAATTCCATCAATCTGCGAACTTCATCAAACCATCATTGATAGATTAAAGTGAAATCTTACCGTGGCCAGGAAGATGAGATGGAGAATAAATTGTGAACAGCTTAATTATTAGCCGTAGGAAGAATGGTGCCATGAAGAATTCAGGACCCATATTTGTTCGTCTAGCCCTGCAACTTTTGCATCACAACAGAATTCTTGAGCTTGAAGAGTTTCCAGAGTTCATATCTGACACGGTATAACATTTTATGACGCAACAGTGGGCTCTGGACCATCACTGAGAATACCATTCTGAGAATTCATCATGCACTGGTTCGCAAAATCAGCTGCTGTTAAAGGATCATTCATGGGTGATGGATCTACTTCTATCTTTTCTCGGTGCCGTTCATTGTCTACAAATTTATTTAAATTACAGACAGTATCGTAACTGGAAGGTAGACTATCATACTCCATATCAGTTTGTACTCTATTTTTACTTTGTTGGAAGAAATTGCCACCTACAACCTCTTCAACAGAATTTAGTCGAGCTGGTGATATACAGATTGAAGTTGTATCGATATCCATCTCAGTACAAGGGCATTCTTGCCCAGCAGTTTCACCATCCACACGGTTTCCAGTCACAGTTAAATCAACAAGCTCACTACTAGAGTTATCAGTAATATTATTAGAAGCATCCTGTCCAGAGTCACAGTCAATCTCGTTCTGATTCAACTCGGACTTGTTTCTAAGTACTGTCTCTCCAGTAGATAATTCCCTATCAGTTTGATGTTCCAGGGTTGTTATCATGTGGCCCCGAAAAGAACTCCTAGATTCTAGGTTACTTCCAATACTGATTAGTGCATTCAACTGCTTTTGGACAGACATAGCAAAGGATACAGCATGATCACGTATTAAAGAATCATGAGGTGGACAACGCAACATGTCAGTCAAGACCTTCTGGTACTGTAATAAGCTGACTGATGGTCTCGTAGTCCCTTTTTTACGGCATACGTTAATAACTTTGCACATATGCTCACATAGATTACCCATTTCTGCCCATTGGCAATCACAAATACCAAACTGTGAACCAGGATTCCAAACAACAAATTTCCTGTCTCGAGTAATTTGGTCGGTAACTTTTGCAATGCCACCTTCAATAATAATATCAGAGTCTGGAATCCTCAATGCTCTGCGCCAATATGTCAAACCACTCATCCACTCATCTTTCCAATACCGAGAAAAATTATTCTTCTCCGAGTACTCATCAAGCCAAAAGTAAGAATGTACCTTTGTACCCAGCTTGTCGACCAACCAGTCTGTACGCTGATAAACAGCACTATCTTTCTCATTCAGCAATCTGAGCTTCAACTGGCTGTGGTAAAACTCCATTGCAGCACATGTTTCGAGACTGGTGAGTGGAAGGTTTTTCAGTGCAGTAGTCCACATTCCTAAGATGAAAAAGGAAAATTCAGACGATGAGATTTCCAATGTGCTCCTAGCCACCAAGGTCTTGTTACTTGTTGCACATGTAATGAATATACAATCTAGCCTTCCAAAAACTAAAATTCACAATTGTCAAAATAAATCCTGTAAGCTGTAACTCATTTGTTTTGTGATCGATAACCTATCCTTCCTTCAAATAGAAAAGAATGAAAAACACAAAAGCCATGTGCCTGAATGATAGTGCTCATGCACAGAGCACTCGCATTTACCATATCTAAATTCAAATATAAGGTAATTGTGAAAATACCAACATTAATTATCAATTTGTGGTCATCAGAAGACTTTGGAAGATATAGATTATGCAGATATCTATTGAATAAAATGATCACAACAATATCTAGCAAGTATGATAAATTGTAAAGAAACCTATTTTTTTTCTAAGAAAAACTCTTGATTAGAACAGAGATGGATATAGACCTAGTCTCGGACACCAGGTTGCCTTAAAGTAGTCAATAAATTCTGGATCATTAACTTGATCTTTAATCAGCAGTTCAAATGAATCCATGTTTTCATCACCACGGCAAACTCCATCCACTGCTTTCCCAAGTTGCCTTAATATCTCAGCTCGCTTCTCATTTTCTGCACATTTCTTCAGGATGTTTTTATGCCATGCATGGCGGACCCGCCAGAAGCTTAATAGAACAGAACACTGAAATATCTCCCTGAATAAAATCAAAGAAATACTCTCAAAACTCGAACACCAGAGAGTGACATACTTGAATGGTAACAGAAGGAATTTAGTTTTTTATACTGAAGAGTATTGAAACTTTCACATGTATAATGGTTTGACTTTCATTAATTAGAAACTTTCATACTCACCAATAAAAACAATTAGATCACACTAATCAAGTAAACCTAAGGCAGGTGCAAGAATTTGAACATAAAAATATATTTCAAAACCACTCCTATTGAGAATCATAAGAAAGATCAATTGCAGCTCTTTAAGTGGATTTATCAAGGTGTGTATTGTTTTAAATCCACCAAACAGTTCAAAAAGAGAAGTCAGCACATTCTTCTCATATTCACAAAACTTTAACTCGACAGTATGGATCAATAAGCATCGCTAACCAAGACAGAAAGACAAAATGAAGAAACAAATTAAGCCTAAATTTATAAATAATTCATCACCTATTAAGCAGGTACATTTTCATTTTATGGGTTCAATGTTAATCTTACAGATTTAGGGAAGACTTCTTAGGTTAGTTAAGTTTAGCTTCCAAAAATATCCTCAATTTCAGAACTGCAGAGAGAATTTGGGAAACCTTATTGTCTGTACATCAGCAAGAGGATCATCCACAACAAAGCCAGCCAACTTCCAAGAAGGATCTTTGGTTTGAACTCTACTATGAAGAGCCCTCATCCACCTATGGGCATCCCCACTAGCAAATCTCGGTGATATAATCCAAGCTACTGGAATTGCGTTGTAGTCTAAATTGAATACTACCAGACTATGAACTGGATACTAGACAAAAATTCAGAAAACACATAATTAGCATCATCTGACATTGAAATCAGATCTTATACTTTAATAATGTTGAAAGAACTAAGACATAAGAATTGACTGACATACCTTCAACTTGTTTGTTCCAAACCTGGAATCTGATGCAAGAAGGCCACGGTTGCCAAATCTTATCATTTGTTGCAATTGCCACTCCGTTTGAATTCCCAAAGTAAAGGTGTCCGTATCAGTAAAATTTTCATAAAAGAAGACATTACTTCGGTGACCTTCAACCCACATAGATAAGCTTACTGCATCATCTTCATCAAGTTCATGAGTAGAACGTCTGATGCTTCTCTCCTGTCTTCTTACATATCGATGGGTTAAAAGGTCATCACGGTTGCATGGACCACCCTGTTTCTCCACCGATTCATTATGTCTTTGCATAATGGTCTCAACAGAGACACCAACATATAGAAGCGACAATACACGTAGACGAAGATCTTCAGAGATGTAGGGTGCAAACATAGCACGAGTACCTTCAGCCTTTTTGTCTAGAGGACCATGACATGGCGACCCCTTCTTATCTACATGCTTATCTTCATTATATATGATCAGTGCAATAGATGGTTCAGCAATTAAGCGTTTGACAATAAAGTGACAGGTGCAACCCCTTTTAGTGTTTGGCCGTCCAGCATTTTTCTTCTTTGGTACATAAGTACTTCTACTGGGTCGTATGACTCCCCCTTTCCTGTGGTCATCAGGTCCAAACGAACACCAATACCTATATATTCAATGAAATAACTAAACTTCTTAAATTTGAAGAAACAACAAAAATAATTAGATGAAAACGTCCGTACATATTATACAAATACATGAATGTGGGACTTACAAAATGTATTCCAGTACACCATCAACCTTGGCCTTGAAAGGTGCTTTCAATGCTCGTCGCCGCCTTGCTTCAACATGAAATCTGGTTGGACATTCTTTATTTGAAGACTCACCACGTACAAAATCATCAACTCTAGCAAAAGGGATTACAGCAACTCTATCCATGTTGTCACGCCATCCTTCTACCTTAGACCACACAAGATCAGCTGAAGAAAATTCCAAGGTTGGCGGATTCTGTACTGGAAGAGAAAAAATTTGGTCCCATCTGGCCATCTAAAAATCAGACAAAGAAATTGCATGAGTCAATAATTTAAGAAGCAGGACATGAAACACATATTAAAAGACCCCCAAATTTATAAGAAATCAAAAACAAATTCTCTCACAGCACAACAAATCTACATAAAAAATTCAAATTGAGCAAGAAACCATCAGCATATTATCCAACAAACTTATCTGACACATTGCAATACCGGAACCAAGGTACCAAAATCCAAATGACAAAAAATTGAAAATAATAATGTATCCCTCTACTTGTCAACTCTACACTAGAAATTACAACACCCATTTATACCTATCACAATAAGAATGTCAGACTTGATTGAACAAAGGGCGCATGATAAAGCAGAAACATCTGCGAACCTCCGGCCCGTAAGCAAGCAGAGATAGAGGACAACATAAAGGAAGACTATACGTCAACGAAAAGAAAAAATCAAAATATAATAAAATCAAAACAGTTCATCACTATAAAAGACCTAACCCTACAAGTAATTGCAATCACACGAACTCTAAAGTTAATGAAAACTTTAAACAAAAGACCAAAGCCTCAACGTACTGTCTCATCAGAAAGCCAAAACCAACTGCAGCTTGATGTCTATAGCTCGTCGCACGCTTCAACGAATGAATGAAACTCGCCGTGTGTAGCCAGTTCTTCCCACTCAATCACCGTCGGCGAACGCAATTCACTGTTCGCCGACTACCGGAAAACCGAAAAGGATTCCGTAAATGCTCGTAGAAATCGATATTGGTTTCGGATATGCTCTGAGAATTGAATGATGGAGGCGAAGAGCTTAAAGCTGTGGTTATCGGCGAGAGATGAAAGGAACAGAGAAGAAACTGCCACCGGAGGCGGCGAGGCTTAGCTTGAGAAGAAACATCCAAACCGAGCCCAATTATAAAAAAATTCCGTCATAAATCATAATTTTAAGTATACACAAAAGAAGGGCAAAATTAAATTAAGGGCCGAGTTAGTTGTTAATATTGAGGTGCAAAGTTGATTTGTAATAATTATTTAGGTTTGGGATGCACAATTGAGTTGATTGAGTTATAAATATTTGTTGCTAACCTAAAAGAGTTTATATATATATATATATGTTATTTTTTGTATTTAATTCCTTTTTTCCATCATTCAATTACAAAATACTATTACCTATATAATTAACAATCCTAACATATTTTAATTTCTAAACGTATAAATTGAACCTTCACAAAAAATAGAATTTTCATCAATGGTCTATTAACATGTTCGCAACAAAAAATATAACATGGCCAACAATGAGTCACATTCATGCATACAAAATCTATATTGTTAATTAAAAGATAGTCAAGTTAGTCAATTCTATCAAGTAGCAAACAATACCTCTTCTTACACTGTGGTGGGACTAATACATAATGATATGAAAATCCTATCAAATTGGAATTAGAAACCTTTTTGTATGAAAACTAGAGATGTTCATTTTTCCTATGAGAACAGAGCCCGTGGGACCCATTCTGAACATGGTAGGGATTTCTTGTTTAGGTGGGGAGTGGGGAGGAAAAATTTCCATGAGGTAAATGGGGACAGGGATGGGAATGCATTTCCCGCCCATAAGCTTTTTTATTTAATTATTATAATAATTTAATATTAGAGAAGTTATTTTAAATGACAAAACTGCTAAAAATATTTATAAATAATAGTAAAATATCACAGTCTATCTACAATAGATGATGGTGAAATTTTTATATATTTGTAAATACTTTGGTTCATTTTCATGTGTTTGAAAACAATCCTTAATGTTATATTATTATTATTATTAAATATTTATATCTAAATTTCAACTAGTTAATATATTGTATTTGAATTTGACCTTTATATTTAGATTATGTTTATCAATAATGTGTGGTAATTAATTATTTCTTCTAAATTTTTTTTGAGTAATTTTTTTTTTACATTCAAATGGCTCATCTGGAACTAAAAATCATTATTATTTTTTACATTTAAGTTATTTGTTTTTTTTAACAAAAAAGTCAAAAGGAGAAAAATTATCCATAGGGAACTCGATCTCCGTGAATTATCTGTGGGGAATGTTCGTCTTAATCTTCGTAGGAAATTTTGCAGGAGTGGGGAATGAAATGGGAAGCGGAGAAGCCATTCTTAGCCCCGCCCCACCCCTAATTTTCAATCACTAAAGCCTCAAAATCGATTTGATTCAACCCTAAAAATTGAGTTGACATGAATTGCCTTATTTCAACAAGATATTATTAGGGTATCGTAATAGCAAGAGCGATAAAATCGTTATATAACATTATGATTAAAAATGCAAACAATAACAATGATGTACTACAATTAGCGCCACAAATTTTAGTAAATTGCATTATCTCTCCCAATATATATGAGATAAAAGATAACCATGAACATCGATACACCTTATAAATGTCAATGACAAATACTTGATCATGAATAATGGTTCCCCTTCACGGTAGAACTAGGAGAGTGCAAGCCACTAAAAGTTTGTCAATTTGATCAGATATATATTTATTTTTAGAAATAAAAATATTAATTTATAATCCTAAATTTTGGTGTTTATATCAATTAAATTTTTTAACTAATAATAGTATTAATTTAAACCTCCAATTTTCTTTGTGAAACTTATAATTTAAATCAATTAAACTCCTAAATTTTGAAGTGAATCAAGTTAGAACCTTCATTACAAAGATAGTATTCATTCTCAAACATGTGTAGACTTCTACAAATTTTAGTTTTACAAAATCGATGACTAGAGTAAATGCATAGACAATTTTCAAAAAAAATTGTGACTAAGAGTTTAAATTGATTCTTTTATGAAAGTTTAGGGGTTTAATTGATACAATTATAAGTTTTCTACGAGGTTTTGTAAATAGAATGTAGTGGAGGGTGTAATCAAATTGATACATTTATGAAAGTTTAGAATTAAATTGATATAATTATCAGTTCAGGGTTTAAATTGACTACTATAATTTGATATTTTTCATTATTTTTATTATTGGTGTGCCACCTAATTATCAGGAATAGTTTGATATTTTTTATTATTTGTATTATTGGTGTGCCACCTAATTATTGGCTTTATTTCTAACGTCTCGCCACAAGATCTAAAAGTATTTAAGAATAAAAGAGATCCATGTATATTGAAAATTACCTTTTTGTCCTAACTTTTTTTTATCTAATTTTCAGTTCAAAATATTACACTTTTTATCTTTGAATTTTTAATTTAGTTTCTATTTAGTTCTAAGTTTCAACATGTTACATTTATTTTGATTGAGTTTGATTTCCATTTAATATTTAGGCTTCAAAATTTACAAAACTCACTTTTGATCCTCGAGGGTAAAATACATAAAACAAAGGAATTTCTTAAGATTGCGCTAGACATAGTCTTCAATATGTAATTATTTACTTCTACTAGGAAAGTTGAGAAATTCCTCTTTGAATTCAAATTGTCTATATGAAACATCATATAAAAGATTTGTGTGAAATTTAACTATTTAATTAAAACTTTTCAATAGTAGTTATTTGAGTTAATTAATTCTTTTTAAAAAAAACAATAAAAAAATATCTCCTCATGAAACTCGATCCAGCAAATTCTCCATAAAATCTCAAGCAAAAATAAATTGAGAATTTCGCAGGAGTTGATTGTAGTAATTATTGTGAGAAAGCTGAAAAGGTAGTGGTTGACGAACCAGGTGATAAGAGATGATATGAGAAGGAAAAAAAAAAAAAAAAAAGTGAGGGTTGGGAGAGGGAAAAGAGAATAAAAAAGAAGGGAAAAATCATGTCATTTTTAAACATAATATAACATTCATGAAATTCTCAGACTCATAAAACCAATATCCCATGTCATATATTCTAAATCTCAAGGGCTAAAATATAAATTTTAAAACCTCAAAATGCCAAATAAACACCAGTTCCAAACCTCATATGCAAAATGTCACATTTTGAGTAATGGATTTATAGCAAATACCAATTGCATACCATTTATGATTAAAAATGTATATCGTCCTGTTTTATTTATTTATTATTTTTTATTTTTATGGTGACAAAATACACTTTTTATTATGAAGTTTAGAATTTATGTCTATTTAGTATCTAACACATACTACTAAGTTTTAAAAGAAATCCTTGATGGAATCCTGAAGCAATCCTTTTGATGGGATACTGAAGCATTTCCACCAGCCTTTCTTCGAACCATTGCAAAGAAGAAAAAGAAAGAGAAATCTTCTACTTAAAAATCAATCTTCCAAAATAAATATTCCTAACACAACAACTTTTAATATCCATATTCAAAATAACTCTGAAGACTTTGAATAAAACTTGGGAATACAAAGGAACCAAGCAAGAAAGAAAGTCGAATGGCAATGGAGGTTGACTGGAGGGGAAGCTGGTCGGAGGAAGGTGGAGAGGAAGAAGAAAAGAAAGGAGAGAGGGAGAGGAGAGAAAAGAGAGCATACCTTAAGTCTCCATCCTCTCTGCTCATTTGTAACCCACAACTTTAATAACTATGTACTATAATAACCAACTCAGTGCCTCAGACAACTCCTTAGTGGATTAGAGTTCTCGGGCAAGTTGCTTCCTTTGCTACTTTGTGAAATATTTAGTTAAAGAAATAAAAGATTTTCTCAACGGCGAGTGTTTGAGAGTCTGAGACAATGCGTGGCCCATTTTAATGCCTCGTTTTTTATGTGTGAAATTTTTTTACATCGACGTAATTTTCACTTCATCTCTTTTGAGCTGGTAAAATGGAAACAAAAAATAAAAGCTTGACCATCAGGATTGAAATGAATGAAGAAATTAAGATGAATATGTACCTGTGCAAGTGAATAAGCCCATGAAGAATATATCCCAGCAAACCTTTCTCTGAGCATCACAGTCAATGCCAAGGGAGATTACAACAGTGTACATCAAATCGAAAATATTGAACAGATTCTGCTGGTTTTCTCTTCAAACACAAACAAAAAGAAAATAAAAGGTTGCACATGCTTGCCACTCTCCTAATACTTAGAGAACTGAAATGGAATGACACCAAAAGCTTTTACATCCATAAAATTAGACAATGAACAATATGATCTTTGAAATACGAGGAGCATGTTGCATGAAATAGAAAATGAAAATCACCCATAAAGGTTATGAAAATGAATGGAGTATGTGGCTACAAGCAGCGCATTGCTAATTTCAGAGCAGGCTGACCTCAAAATATTCTATACCCTTTCCTGAACATTGTCCGAGTGGTCTGCAGTAGATCACCCGACCACCAATTTTCAAAAGTCAACTGCACATAAAGGTCATCCTTGGAAAAGTAATAGTTCCAAAAAAAAAAAAAAAGTTCTTTCTCTTTACCGTTGTATGTGGACAAACATTTCAAGACAAGAAGGTTCAATGGAGAAATGCAGCTAAGGATTTGCTGTAAGAATTTGAAAGGTTTTTACCTCATCAAACGATTCAAAGATATGGTACAGACTATTGTTCTTCCAATATCAACCACATTCTTAACCACTCGCATGACAATGGCAGCTGCTCTTGCATCCAAACCAGTGGTAGGCGCATCCATGAAGATGATCGAAGGATTGGAAACAAGCTCTACAGCTATGCTTAACCATTTATGTTTCTCGGTTGATAGACCACTAACACTAGGTTTGCCAACCAACATATCTTTTATGCCATCAAGTTCAATGGTCTCAAGGACTTCATTCACAAATTGCTATGAAACACAAAACTAATATCAAAATCAATAAAGAAGTTTTAGCTAAAGAGGGAAAGAAAAGATCTTGCTATTTTCGTTATTAAGTCGATATCAGTTGCCAAACGGAGCGAAACAAAGAAGATCAAAGATTCTTCCACTGTTTCTTAAGGAGAATGTATATCAGTTCGTTCACAGCAACCAGATACCCGAGCAAACGTTTCCTAAACTTCAGGAAAACCACCAATTTTGATTTCTCTTTTGATGTATCCGCTCGTTTTTCGTCCTGCAAGAACATTAAGCAAAGTTGTTTTCCCAGCTCCACTGACACCTATCAATGTTGTGAGGACACCAAGCCTTAAAGCCCCTGTTAATATCAGAAAGTAAAAAGTATGAAGAAAGTGGGGCTTCTTTTGAGGTACCATGCCGAATCTCATTTTGCCACAATTTCTTAGGACATCTGCAAATAAAACAACAACAACTCCTCAAATAAAAGAAATGGTTTAAAACAATCTCACAGACAAGCTAATTTAGTGAGACTGTAGAGTACCAATGGCATGTCCACATAATACTCACAAATCCTGAAACACTACTGTTAAAGGTGTGAAAGGCAATGCTATTCTTCAAACAAAGAAACCATGAAAAAAACATAAAGAAATTAATTTATCATTTAACAACAAAAAAAAGAAAAAGGGATAACTTGATTGTGATCTTTGGTGGATTCTATGACGATCTTAGAAGAAGGAGGTTGTTCCATAGAATTAGCTCCTTCACTGTTCTTTGATTGCGAAAACTTTTTATATGAGATAATAGCACGAGATGATCCAAGAGCTAAATGTAGAATAGAACACAATTTTTTTCATATTAATATGCAATGCCTACTTTGAAATAGAACTCAAAACAATAGAGAAGGTAAAATTACAATTTTGGTCTCTCAAGCTTTTGTGTTTTTGTTAAATAGATTGTTTAACTTTTTAATTTTTTTGTTTAATATGTCCTAAAACTTTTAAAAGGATATCTAATAAGATCTTAAACTTTCAAACTTTTGTATCTAAATAAGGGTTTGAACTTTTAATTTTGAACTAAAAAGATTCATTTATTTTTTAAAATAATGTTGAATATGTTAGGGATTGCATATTTTAACGAGGTTGCGACTGAAATCCAATACATGCTTTGATGATAATCGAGTCCCCGACTTTGAAGCACTTCATGACCTATTGTAGTGTTTGTAGCTTGTACCTAAAAAAATTCAACCAACCTTTTTAAAATATATATTACATGTTCAAGAAAATGTAAAGTTCCCAATGCCATGTAAATGATAAAATGTGGATATTTTATTTTAATTCAACATGTCGAAATTTGTTGATTCAAACCTCTGACCTATTGGTTGAGAATATGTGCCTTGATCGATTGAGTTATGCTCAAGTTGGTGATCAAACGTGGATGTTGTATAAGGAGTAATACTTGGGTGTATCTTAATTATGCATCACACTCTCGTCACACTTACACAAAAAGAATTAAAATGTTTCAAAAAATAAGTAAGTAAAATTTGCCACATGGCAAATTATGATTGGACAATTTGGTGGGATACACAAAGATAGGTATTGCCTGAGATGCACCTAAGTATTTTTCATAACGAAAATCTCCAATCATCTTTTATATATTTCATAGTTGATGGAAATGAATGTCAATATTTTATACATTGCTTGAGATAAGGGGACTCACCCTTTTCCACCTAGGAGCAAGAAATTCATTGACAGAAAGGCCAATTTCTCCATAACTAATAGGTGAAACCCAAAACACCCATTTCAACCAAGCTGGCATTATCTTGTTGAAACACTTTCCCGTTTTGTTCATTATCTTGTTTACGACCAACAAAGTTCGACATTTCCTTTGCGTAAATTACCCAAAATCGCCAACCATAAGACCAAATTTCTGGGAGGTACTTGACGAATCTCCCCTATTTGTCAGTAGAAGAGGACTTAAGATTCAGGCAACGACTTAATAGTGAGTGCTAGCAATGAAGAGTTAGAAAGATATGGGGAAGAAGATAATAAAGAAATCTCAGAGCAAGTTGACAACTTGGTAGAGAAGCTTAATTCTATGTTTCAGATCAAAGAAGGGCACAACAAACAGAAGAGGAAAGGAACTCTTGCCTTAAACCACTGCCTCAATCGGATATTCCTATACATTTAAAGTCCATAATTGCAGATTGTAGACTTGTTATGGGGCAATCTGACCCCTCTCAGTCAGTTTGGTTGTGAAATTTGCCACATTTATTTTAATATGAAATTTGTTTCTTTGTTCACATAAGGACTAAGTGTTGCACTTAAGCGGTTGGTCCTCAACAAAGTTCTTAAGAACTGTAATTCGGATATAGTTCTATCTCAAATTTCATGGAGAGACGACTTAGTTGTTGTTTCCATTAAAGCTTTTTGGAGAACAAATGAAATAGGGTGGCGTTGGTTCCAAGTTGTCTCGGTCGAAGGTGGTGGGGTTTTGCATCAACTTTAGACATTCTTGCTTTGAATTCAATCTTGTGGATTTGGTCTATGGTTTGGTTTGATTTGATTTGTGTTTCAGACTTGTGAAAGTTGAATCAGGCTTCCTCTCCCTCAAAGTTTATCCTACTAGTTGTCCTCATCAAAGTGTTGATTTGTTTTGTAAGTTTTGAGTTGGTGGTTTTTGGGGCCTGATGAAAAAGTCAATGTCTTTTGATTTGGGTCATATTTGTTCACATTTGTTCGTAGTTGTTTGTATTTGTTTTTCGGACTTGTCCAACTTTGGACTCTTTTTGGTTGTATTTGTTTTAAGTTTCTTTTTCCTTTTCGGTCTCATTGTAATCTTGAACGTTAGTCTCTTTTCATTACATCAATGAAAAGCGTTGTTTTCTTTCCAAAAAAGATAAATTACCCAATACCAAATGGAAGTCTTACCTTTTCTCACAAACCTAGGACATTTCCAAAGCCCATTATGCCATGTCATTCCAAAATAATCATTTTGAATAATAATTCAGTTTTTCTTTCAATGCGTATTGTAGACAATAGTCCTTTATGCTTTTTCCTAATGTAATAACATAGTTATCTTCTCATATCCATCTCCACGGAAATCACATCATGCATTAGCTTAACACTTCATCCATTTTGATAACCCTTTATCCAAAAATGGCAAGAGTTCTTCAATCAAAATCTTGAAGTCCAATCTCACACTTAAATCCAAACTTCTCCTGTCCTAACATATCGTCATTCCTCCTTACATACATAACCATAAAACTCAACAAACTCAAGAGATTGTCCATTATCTCATTTACATCCAATATAGTTTGACTTTCTTTGGCCTCTAATACCAAAAACCTAATGAATGGCTGAACTTTACACACAAAACTACATTTTTCAAGTCCTTTTCGCCATTTCCAAACTAATCTTTTCCAAAAAATTGATTTTTTATTATGTTGTGCATTGCATTCAATAATCCTCCATCTCACGCTTTAATCAGAATTTCTTGTAACCTAACTTATCTTACTTCCTCTCTACATACATAGTCATGAACACTCCATGTAAGATAGTCTTTTTTTCTTTTCATGTGTATTCCATTCAATCATCCAGTTATATAGTCTAATGTTACATAGTCTAATCTTTTTTCAAGTGTATTCCTTTTTCTTTTCCTACTTCTATTACATAGTCTAATGTTTATCTTCCAACATCCATGTCAATGAAAAATCACTAAATGCACTATCTTCACACTTAATCTACTTTGCAAATCCTTTATCCAAAGAATGGCAAGAGCTCTTCCATCAAAAACTTGAAGTCCAATGTCACACTTTCATCCAAAATTCTAGTATTCAAACTTGTCTTCCTTCCTCTTTGCATACATAACCTTAAAACTAAAAATATCCAAGAAATTGTCCACAATCTTGTTTATGTCCAATGTAGTTCGAAAATTCTTCTGCCAATATAACCTAAAATCCAATGAATGTTCGAACTCCATAGACAAACTTAGCACATTTTCAATGTCCTTCGTGCTATTCCAAACTAATCATTCCCAAGGACATTTTGAATTCTTTTGTTGCATAGGTAATCCATTCACAATAGACCTCCATGTGTCTATTTCCTAGTTTATTTACATAGTCTAAACTTTTCATTCAATTGGCTAATCTTATATCCAAAGATTGACAAGGGTTCTTCCATAGAAAACTTCTAGTCCAATCTCACGCTTTCATCCAAAATTATTGTATCTTAAGTTATCTTCCTTCCTTCATACATAGCCATAAATCTAGATGGTAAGGTAGCTTTTTTTTCTCTTGACGTGTATAAGTCCTGCACATCTCTTTTCCTCATTTTACTTAGGTTGTCTAATATTGTCTTCTCATATCCATGTCTATGCCAGATCACTTAATGCCTTATATTGACACACAATCCAATTGGCCAATCTTATATCTAAAGAATGACAAGAGTTCATCAATAAAATACTTCTAGTCCAATCTCATGCTTCAATCCAAAATTCTTTTACCCTAAGTTATCTTCCTTCTTTCTTAAATACATAGCCATAAACCTCCATGATAAGATAGCCTTTATTACCTTCTAATGTGTACAAGTCCTCCACGTGTCTTTTTTCTATCTCGATTAGGTTGT
Source organism: Citrullus mucosospermus (assembly GCA_030954485.1). Classification (NCBI taxonomy): domain Eukaryota; kingdom Viridiplantae; phylum Streptophyta; class Magnoliopsida; order Cucurbitales; family Cucurbitaceae; genus Citrullus; species Citrullus mucosospermus. The sequence continues at coordinate 5,370,941 of CM062063.1, read as the reverse complement.
CAAATGTTATTTTTCCATATCCATGTCAATAACCCTTACTGCACTATATTCACCCTTCAATCCCATATTCTAGTATCCTTACTTGTCCTCCTTCCTCTTTGCATACATAGCCTTAAAACTCAACAAATCCAAGAGATTTTCCATAATCTCGTTTATGTCCAATGTAGTTCAAAATTTCTTCTGCCAATACAACCTAAAATCCAATGAATATCCGAACTTTTGACACAAACATAGCACATTTTCAATGTTCTTCGCACTATTCCAAACTAATCATTCCCAAGGACATTTTGATTTCTTTTTTTGCATAGGATTTCCATTCACAATAGACCTCCATGTGTCTCTTTCCTAGTTTAAACTTGTCTTCCCATATCCATGTTTAAGGTAAATCAATTCATGCATTATATGAACACTCAATTCAATTGGCTAATCCTATATCCAAAGATTGACAAGAGTTCTTCCGTAAAAAACTTCTAGTCCAATCTCACGCTTTCATCCAAAATTCTTGTATCTTAAGTTATCTTCCTTCCTCCTTACATAAATAGCCATAAATCTAGATGTTAAGTAATGTAGCCTAACTAGCCTCAAGGAGTAATCCTCCAAGAATCAAGATTTTGGATCTTTTATTAGAATGATAAAATATGTTTCATACAAGAGGGGAAGGTTCCTATTTATGGAGTTTTATTACAAGTGGGGGTAAAAAGGGAATTAACCTAGAATATTGCCTAATTACCCAATTAACCTCTATTCTTCTTACATCATTAAGATAGTTTTTTTTTTTTTTTTTTTTTCTTTCGACGTTTATAAGTCCTACACATCTCTTTTCCCCATTTTCCTGAGGTTGTCTAATGTTGTCTTCTCATATCCATGTCCACGCTAGATCACTTCATGCCTTATATTGACACACAATCCAATTAGCTAATTTTATATCTAAAAAATGACAAGAGTTCTTCGATAAAAAATTTCTAGTATAATCTCATGCTTCAATCCAAAATTCTTTTACCCTAAGTTATCTTCCTTCATCCTTAAACACATAGCCATAAACCTCCATGATAAGATATCCTTTATTACCTTCTAATGTGTACAAGTCCTCCATGTGTCTTTTTCCAATATCAATTAGGTTATCATGTAAACCCTACTTTCATTTCTAAGCACCTAACTTAAGTATGTAATATTGTTGTGGACTTATTCACATTTCTTGTTTAGATTGAAAGGAGAAGTGGAGGAAAGCTGAGGAAGGTAGGCTTGTGGATTAAGCCAGGAGTACTTTTGGTAAGTCAAACCTTAAATCCTTTTATGAGACATACCAAGTTTGGAATTTATTTTGACATGTCAACTAGAATGTAAAAGACTTGGTTGTCACCATTTGAACCAAGATGGAATGAGGCTATTAAGGATTATTAGTATTATTATTAGAATTACTATTTTATCATTAACAATTAAGTAAAAGGAAGATTAAAAAGGAAAAATAGTTGAAGTTTTTGGATAAATAATTTTTTTTTAGAAAAAAAAGAGAAAAAGAGAAAGTGGAGAGTGAGTCGGTGGGATGAAAAAAAGAAAAAGAAAGAAAGAAAGGAAACTTATCTTCTTCCATTGTTTGCTGACCTCCCATTTTCTCCAAAACCGAAATGAGTGATGGTTCTTCAGCTAGGCATCAAAAGGGAGAGGTAGAAGAAGATTTAGGTGGATTCGAGTAGAATTTTGAGCAGAAACTTGGGGAAATTCGAAGAAGAACTAAAGCTAGTCTGGAATTCGTGCAATCTGGACAGGGTACGTTGTTCGAAGGATAATGAGCGGTAGAGATCGAATTTTTTTTTTTCTTTCTTTTTTGAAAAAGGAAACGGTCTCTTAGTACAAGATTATAGAACCTTCATCATCTCCAAGGTACAAGATTGACACTACAAGCAAAAACTTAGTTAGGATCAAGAGGTGCACCCGGGCATCTCAACTAGGTTGACACCCCCATAGCACCCTCATCATCTCCAAGGTACATACAAGCCGAAACTCAAAAGCAAAACAATCCATAACAAAGGCCAAAACCCTCGTGAGTTACACATTTCTTAATTTGGAGCTGAAGACTTGAGGTTAGTAAGCTAACTCATTTCTTAATAACTTTTGTGAAAGATGTTTGAGCTGAATATGAAGGGAAATAGGTGAAATTGTAGGTAGAAGCAACTGGTTTGACGTTTCGAGTAATCTGGAGCAGGGTGGAAGAATGTCGAATGAAGGGGAGTTAGACCCTGAAATTTGGAGGTAAGCTAGTTAGCTCACTTATCTACAAGTTTGTAAGAGGAAGTAAATTCTAATTCAATCTGGAAATACTATTTTCAACAGTTGGAAGTGAAAACAATAAGCTTGGGTGAGCCAGGTCTCGTTGGTAAGGACACCGACATTGCAGGTGTGGAGCGAGACAAGTCTCGCTAGTCTCGTTAAGTCTTGCTTTGACGCAAAATTCTTATATCCTAATTTGTTTTCCTTCTTCCTTGTTTAGATAACCTTAAAAATCCTTGTTAACAGTCCTTTTTCTTTACATGTGTATTCTATTCAATAGTCCTTCATGTGTAATTCTTTCATTTCCAACTGCGTCGTCTAATATTAGCTTCTCATATCCATGTCCATGGAAAATCCATTCATACATTATATTAACACATAATCCAATTCACACACCTTATATCCAAAGGATGACAAGAGTTCTTTAGTCAAAACTTCTAATCACCGTTTAATCAAATATGCTTAAATCCAAATTTGTCTCCCTTCCTCCTTGCATACACAACCATAAACTTCTAGGTTAAGACGACCTTTCTTTTCTTTTGATGTGTAAAAGTCCCCTGTGTGTTTTCCAATTTCAATTAAGTTGTCTAACGTCATCTTCCCATATCCATGTCCAGGACAAATCACTTCATGCATTGTATTAACACTCAATCCAATTGCCTAAGCTTATATCCAAAGAATGACAAGACTTCTTCAATCAAAAACTTCTAGTCCAATCTCACGCTTTAACCCAAAATTTTTATATCCTAACCTATTTTCCTTCTTCAATGTATAGATAGCCTTAAACATCCTTGTTAACATAGTCCTTTTTCTTTTGATGTGTATTCTATTCAATAGCCATTCATGTGACTTTCTCCTATTTCCAAGTGCGTCGTCTAATGTTAGCTTCCCATATCCATGGCCATGAAAAATCCCTTCATGCATTATATTTACACTTAATCCAATTTGCAAATCTTATATCCAAAGGATAACAAGAGTTCTTTAGTCAAAACTTCTAGTCCAATCTCACTATTTAATCAAATGTGCTTGCATCCAATCTTGTCTCCCTTCCTCCTTGCATACATAACCAAAAACCTCCATGTTCAGACAACCATTCTTTTCTTTTGATTGTAAAAGTCCCCCATTTGTGTTTTTTCTATTTCAATTAAGTTGTCTATCGTCATCTTGCTATATCCAACGTCCAGGGCAAATCACTTCATGCATTGTATTAACACTCAATCCATATGGCTAATCTTGTATCCAAACAATGACAAAACTTCTTCAATCAAAAACTTCTAGTCCAATCTCACGGTTTAACCCAAAATTCTTATATCCTAACTTGGTTTCCTTCCTCCTTGTATAGATAGTCATAAACATCCTTGTTAAGAAAGTCATTTTTCTTTTGATCTGTATTCTATTCAATAGTCCTTCAGGTGTCTTTCTGCTATTTTCCACTACGTCGTCTAATGTTAGCTTCCCATTTCCATGTCCATGAAAAATCACTTCATGCATTATATTAACACTTAATCCAATTCGCAACTGTTATATCCAAAGGATGACAAAAGGTCTTTAGTCAAAACTTCTAGTCCAATCTCACTGTTTAATCAAATATGCTTGTATCCTAAGTTGTCACGTTTCCTCCTTGCATACATACCCATAAACCTCCATGTAAAGACAACCTTTCTTTTCTTTTGATGTGTAAAAGTCCCCCGTGTGTCTTTTTTCTATTTCAATTAAGTTGACTAACGTTATCTTCCCATATTAACACTCAATCCAATTGGCTAATCTTATATCCAAAGAATGACAAGACTTCTTCAATAAAAAACTTCTAGTCCAGTCTCACCTAAAATTCTTATATCCAAACTTGGTTTCCTTCCTCCTTGTATAGATAGTCATAAAAATCCTTGTTAAAATAGTCATTTTTTCTTTGGATCGGTATCTTATTAGTCCTTCCTGTGTTTTTCGCCTATTTCCAACTACGTCGTCTAATGTTAGCTTCCCATATGCATGTCCATGAAAAATGGCTTCATGCATCAATATTAACACTTAATCCAATTCCCAAATCTTATATCCAAAGCATGACAAGAGTTTTTCAGTCAACCCTTCTAGTTCAATCTCACTATGTAATCAAATATGCTTGTATCCTAACTTGTCACGTTTCCTCTTTTCATACATAGCCATAAAACTCCATGTTCAAATAGCTTTTATATTCTTTTGATGTGTAAAAGTCCCCCATGTGTCTTTTTTCTATTTCAATTAAGTTGTCTTACGTCATCTTCCCATATCCATGTATTGTATCACCACTCAATCCAATTGGCTAATCTTATATCCAAAGAATGACAAGACTTCTTCAATCAAAAACTTCTAGCCCAATCTCACGCCTTAACCCAAAGTTCTTATATCCTAACTTGGTTTCCTTCCTCCTTGCATAGATAGCCATTAACATCCTTGTTGAGACAACCTTTCTTTTCTTTCGATGTGTAAAAGTCCCCCATGTGTCTTTTTTCTATTTCAATTAAGTCGTCTTACGACATCTTCCCATATCCATGTCCATGGCAAATCACTTCATGCATTGTATTAACACTCAATCCAATTGATTAACCTTATATCCAAAGAATGACAAGACTTCATCAATCAATAACTTCTAGTCCAATCTCACGCTTTGACCCAAAATTCTTATATTCAAACTTGTTTTGCTTCTTCCTTGTATAGATAGCCATAAACATCCTTGTTACGATAGTCCTATTTATTTTCATGTGTATTCTATTCAATAGTCCTTCATGTGTCTTTCTCCTATTTCCAACTACATCGTCTAATATTAGCTTTCCATATCCATGTGTATGGAAAGTCGCTTCATACATTAGATGAACACTAAGTCCAATTGGCAAATCTTATATCCAAAGTATGACAAGAGTTCTTTAGTCAAAACTTCTAGTCCATTCTCACTGTCTAATCAAATATGCTTAAATCCTAAGTTGCCCCACTTCCTCCTTGCATACATAGTCATAAAACTCCATGTTAAACAACCTTTCTTTTCTTTTGATGTATAAAAGTCTCCCAAGTGTATTTTTCCTATATCAATTAAGTTGTCTAACGTCCTCCTCCCATTTCCATGTCTAGGACAAATCACTTCATGCATTATATTAACACTCAATCCAATTGCCTAATCTTATATCCAAAAAATGAACAACTTCTTCAATAAAAAACTTCTCATCCAATCTCACGCTTTAACCCAAAATTCTTATATCCTAACTTGTTTTCCTTTCTCCTTGTATAGATAGCCTTCAACATCCTTGTTAACATAGTCCTTTTTCTTTTGATGTGTATTCTATTCAATAGTCCTCATGTGTCTTTCTCCTATTTCCAACTACGTCGTCGAATGTTCACTTCCCATATCCATGTCCATGGAAAATCGCTTCATGCATAAATATCAACACTTAATCCAATTAGCAAATCTTATATCTAAAGGATGACAAGAGTTCTTTAGTCAAACCTTCTAATCCAATCTCACTACGTAATCAAATATGCTTGTAACCTAAATTGTCTCGCTTCCTCTCTGCATACAAAGCAATAAAACCCCGTGTTCAGATATCCTTCCTTTTCTTTTGATAAAAAGTCCCCCATGTGTCTTTTTTGTATGTCAATTAAGTTGTCTAACGTCATCCTCCCATATCCATATCCATATCCATGGCAAATCACTTCATGCATTATATTAACACTGAATCCAATTGGCTAATCTTATATCCAAAGAATGACAAGACTTCTTCAATCAAAAACTTCTAGTCCAACGTCACGCTTTAACCAAAAATTCTTATATCCTAACTCGATGGCCACAAATATCCTTGTTAAGAGAGTCCTTTTCCTTCTAATGTGTATTCTATTCAATAGTCCTTCATGTGTCTTTCTCTTATTTCCAGCTACGTCCTCTAATGTTAGCTTCACATATCCATGTCCATGGAAAATCGCTTCATGCATAAATATCAACACTTAATCCAACTCGTAAATCTTATATCCAAAGGATGACAAGACTTCTTTCATCAAAACTTCTAGTCCAATCTTATATCCTAACTTATCTCCCTTCCTCATTGCATACATAACCATAAAACTCAATGTTCATATATCATTTCTTTTCTTTTTATGTGTAAAAGTACCCCATGTGTCTTTTTTCTATTTCAATTAAGTTGTCTAATGTCATCTTCCCATATCCATGTCCAGGGCAAATCACTTCATGCATTGTATTAACACTCAATCCATATGGCTAATCTTATATCCAAAGAATGACAAACCTCCTTCAATCAATAACTTCTAGTCCAATATCACGCCTTAACCCAAAATTCTTACATCCTAAATTATTTTCCTTCCTCCTTGTACAGATAGCCTTAGGCATCCTTGTTAACATGGTCCTTTTTCTTTTGATGTCTATTCTATTCTATAGTCCGTCATGTGTCTTTATCCTATTTGCAACTGCGTCGTCTAATGTAAGCTTCCCTTATCCATGTCCATGGAAAATCCCTTCATGCATTATATTCACACTTAATCCAATTCCCAAATCTTATATCCAAAGTATCACAAGAATTCTTTAAGTCAAGACTTCTAATCCAAACTCACAGTTTAATCGAATATGCTTGCATCCAAACTTGTCTCCCTTCTCCTTACATACATAGCCATACACTTCCATGTTTAGACAACCTTTCTTTTCTTTTGATGTGTCAAAGTCCCCCATATGTGTTATTTTTATATCAATTAAGTTGTCTAACGTCATCATCCCAAATCCATGTTCAGGACAAATCACTTCTTGCATTGCATTAACACTCAATCCATATGGCTAATCTTATATCCAAAGAATAAAAAGACTTCTTCAATCAAAAACTTCTAGTCCAATCTCACATTCTTATATCCTAAGTTATTTTCCTTCCTCCTTGTATAGATAGCCTTAGGCATCATTGTTAACATGGTCATTTTTCTTTTGATGTCTATAATATTCAATAGTCCTTCAAGTGTTTTTCTCTTATTTCCAATTGCTTCATCTAATGTTAGCTTCCCATATACATGTCCATGGAAAATTCCTTCATGTATTATTTTCATAGTTAATCCAATCCTCAAATCTTATATCCAAAGGATGAATAGAGTTCTTTTCTGTCAAAACTTCTAGTCCAATCTCATTGTTTAATCAAATATGCTTGCATCCAAACTCGTCTCACTTCCTCCTTGCATACATAGCCATACACCTCCATGTTAAGACAACCTTTATTTTCTTTTGATGTGTAAAAGTCCCCCATGTCTGTTATTTCTATTTCAATTAAGTTGTCTAACGTCATCTTCCCATATCCATGTCCAGGGCAAATAAATTCATGCATTGTATTAAAACTAAATCCAATTGTCTAATCTTATATCCAAAGAATGACAAGACTTCTTCAGTCAAAAACTTCTAGTCCAATCTCAAGCTTGAACCCAAAATTCTTATATCCTAACTTGTTTTCCTTCCTCCTGGTATACATAGCCTTAACATCCTTGTTCACATGGTCTTTTTCTTTTGTTGTCTATTCTATTCAATAGTCCTTCATGTGTCTTTCTCCTACTTCCAACTAGGTCGTCTAATGTTAGCTTCCCATATGCATGTCCATGGAAAATCCCTTCATGCATTATATTAACACTTAATCCAATTCCCAAATCTTATATCCAAAGGATGACAAGAGACCTTTCGTCAAAACTTCTAGTCCAATCTCATTGTTTAATCAAATATGCTTGCATCCAAACTTTTCTCCCTTACTCCTTGCATACATAGCCATACACCTCCATGTTAAGACAACCTTTATTTTCTTTTGATGTGTAAAATTCCGCAACGTGTGTTATTTCTATTTCAATCTCACATTCTTATATCATAAGTTATTTTCCTTCCTTCTTGTATAGAAAGCCTTAGGCATCCTTGTTAACATGGTCCTTTCTCTTTTGATGTCTATAATACTAAATAGTCCTTCAGGTGTCTTTCTCCTATTTCCAACTGCGTCGTCTAATGTTAGCTTCCCATATGCATTTCCAATTAATATCCCTTCATGCATTATATTCATACTTAATCCAATTCTCAAATCTTATATCCAAAGGGACAAGAGTTCTTTCGTCAAAACTTCTAGTCCAATCTCATTTTTTAAACAAATATGCTTGCATCCACCCTTGTCTCCCTTCCTCCTTGCATACATAGACATACACCTCCATGTTAAGACAACTTTTATTCTCTTTTGATGTGTAAAGTCCCCCACGTCTGTTATTTCTATTTCAATTATGTTGTCTAACATATCTTCGCATATCCATGTCCAGGGGAAATCACTTCATGCATTGTATTAATGCTCAATCCAATTGCCTCATCTTACATCCAAAGAATGACAAAACTTCTTCAATCAAAAACTTCTAGTCCAATCTCATGCATTAATCGAAAATTCTTATATCCTAACTTGTTTTCCTTCCTCCTTGTATAGATAGCCTTAAACATCCTTATTAATAACATGGTCTTTTTTCTTTTGATGTCTATTTTATTCAATAGTCTTTCATGTGTCTTTCTCCTATTTCCAACTGCATCGTCTAATGTTAGCTTCCCATATGCATGTCCAAGAAAAATCCCTTCATGCATTATATTCGGACTTAATCTAATTCCCAAATCTTATATCCAAAGAATAACAAGAGACCTTTCGTCAAAACTTCTAGGCCAATCTCATTGTTTAATCAAATATGCTTGCATCCAAACTTGTCTCCCTTACTCCTTGCATACATAGCCATACACCTCCATGTTAAGACAACCTTTTTTTTCTTTTGATGTGTAAAGTCCGCCAAGTGTGTTATTTCTATTTCATTCTCACATTGTTATATCCTAAGTTATTTTCCTTCCTACATGTATAGATAGCCTTAGGTATCCTTGTTAACATGGTCCTTTCTCTTTTGATGTCTTTTCAATAGTCCTTCAGGTGTCTTTCTCCTATTTCCAACTGTGTCGTCTAATGTTAGCTTCCCATATGCATGTCCATGGAAAATCCCTCCATGCTATATTCATACTTAATCCAATTCTCAAATCTTATATCCAAAGGATAACAAAAGTTCTTTCGTCAAAACTTCTAGTCCAATCTCATTGTTTAATCAAATATGCTTGCATCCAAACTTGTCTCCCTTCCTCCTTGCATACATAACCATACACCTCCATGTTAATACAACCTTTATTTTCTTTTGACGTGTAAAAGTCCCCCACGTGTGTTATTTCTATTTCAATTAAGTTGTCTAACATCATCTTCTCATATCCATGTTCAGGGCAAATCACTTCATGCATTGTATTAACGCTCCATCCAATTGCCTAATCTTATATCCAAAGAATGACAAAACTTCTTCAATCAAAAACTTCTAGCCCAATCTCACGCTTTAACCCAAAATTCTTATATCCTAACTTGTTTTCCTTCCTCCTTGTATAGATAGCCTAAACATCCATGTTAACATGGTCCTTTTTCTTTTGATGTCTATTCTATTCAATAGTCCTTCATTTGTCATTCTCTTATTTCCAACTAAGTCGTCTAATGTTAGCTTCCCATATCCATGTCCATGGAAAGTCCCTTCATGCATTATATTCACACTTAATCCAATTCCCAAATCTTATATCCAAAGGATGACAAGAGTTCTTTCCTCAAAACTTCTAGTTCAATCTCATTGTTTAATCAAATATGCTTGCATCCAAATTTGTCTCCCTTCCTTCTTGCATACATAGCCATACACCTCCATGTTAAGACCACTTTTATTTTCTTTTGATGTGTAAAAGTCCCCCTTGTGTGTTATTTCTATTTCAATTAAGTTGTCCAACGTCATCTTCCCATATTCTTGTCCAGGGCAAATCGCTTCATGCATTGTATTAACACTCAATCCACTTGCCTAATTTTATATCCAAAGAATGACAAGACTTCTTCTATCAAAAACATAGACTTCTTCAATCAAAAAGTTCTTACTCCAATCTCACGCTTTAACACAAAATTCTTATATCCTAACTTGTTCTCTTTCTCTCCTGTATAGATAGCCTTAAACATCGTTCTTAACATAGTCCTATTTCTTTTGATTTGTATTCTATTCAATAGTCAATCATGTATCTTTCTCCTCTTTCCAACTGCGTCATCTAATGTTAGCTTCCCATATCCATGTCCATGGAAAATCGCTTCACTTGTACAAACACCCATAAATCCAATTGGCAAATCTTATATCCAAAGGGTGACAAGAGTTCTTTAGTCAAAACTTCTAGTCCCATCTTATTGTCTAATCAAATATGCTTGCATCCAAACTTATCTCCCTTCCTCCTTGCATACACATAGACATAAACCACCATGTTAAAACAGCCTTTCTTTTCTTTTGATGTGTAGAAATACCCCATGTGTGTTTATCCTATTTCAATTAAGTTGTCCAACATCATCTTCTCATATCCAATGTCCAGGGCATATTACTTCATGCATTGTATTAACACTCAATCCATATGGCTAATCTTATATCCAAAGAATGACAAGTCTTCTTCAATCAAAAACTTCTAGTCCAATCTCACGCTTTAACCCAAAATTCTTATATCTTAACTTGTTTTCCTTCCACCTTGTATAGATAGCTTTAAACATACCTGTTAACATGGTCCTTTTTCATTTGATGTGTATTCTATTCCGTATTACTTCATGTGTCTTTCTCCTATTTCCAACTGTGTCGTCTAATGTTAGCTTCCCATATGCATGTCCATGGAAAATTCCCTCATGCATTACATTCACACTTAATCCAAGTCGCAAATCTTGAATCCAAACTTGTCTCCCTTACTCCTTGCAAACATAGCCATACACCTCCACGTTAAGACAACCTTTATTTTCTTTTGATGTGTAAAGTCCGCCACGTGTGTTATTTCTTTTTCAATCTCACATTCGATATCCTAAGTTATTTTCCTTCCTACTTGCATAGATAGCCTTAGGCATCCTTGTTAACATGGTCCTTTCTCTTTTGATGTCTATAATATTCAATAGTCCTTCAGGTGTCTTTCTCCTGTTTCCAATTGTGTCGTCTGATGTTAGCTTCCCATATGCATGTCCATGAAAAATCCTTTCATGCATTATATTTATACTTAGTCCAATTCTCAAATCTTATATACAAAGGATGACAAGAGTTTTCTAGTCAAAACTTATAGTCCAATCTCATTGGTTAATCAAATATGCCTGCGTCCAAACTTGTCTCCCTTCCTTCTTGCATACATAGCCATAAACCTCCAAGTTAAGACAACCTTTCTTTTCTTTTTATGTGTAAAAGTCCCCCATATCTGCCTTTTCTATTTCAATTAAATTGTCTAACATCATCTTCCCATATCTAATGTCCAGGGCAAATAACTTCATGCATTGTATTAACACTCAATCCATATGGCGAATCTTATATCCAAAAAAGGACAAGACTTCTTCAATCAGAAACTTCTAATCCAATCTCACGCTTTAACACAAAATTCTTATATCTTAACCTATTTTCCTTCCTCCTTGTATAGATAGCCTTATACATCCTTGTTAACATGGTCATTTTTCTTTTGATGTCTATTCTATTCAATAGTCCTTCATGTGTCTTTCTCCTATTTCCAACAGCGTTGTCTAATGTTAGCTTCCCATATCCATGTCCATGCAAAATCCCTTCATGCATTATTAACACTAAATCCAATTTGCAAATCTTATATCCAAAGGATGGCAAGAGTTCTCTAGTCAAAACTTCTAGTCCAATCTTACTGTATAATCAAATATGCTTGAATCCAAACTTTTCTCCTTGCATACATAGCCATACACCTCCATGTTAAGACAACCTTTATTTTCTTTTGATGTGTAAAAGTCCCCCACGTGTGTTATTTCTATTTCTATTAACTTGTCTAACGTCATCTTCCCATATATGTCCATGGCAAATCACTTCATGCATTGTATTAACACTCAATCCATATGGCTAATCTTATATTCAAAGAATGACAAAACTTCTTCAATCAAAAACTTTTAGTCCAATCTCATGCTTGAACAAAAAATTCTTATATCCTAACTTGTTTTCCTTCCTCCTTGTATAGATAGCCTTAAACATCCTTGTTAACATGGTCCTTTATCTTTTGATGTCTATTCCATTCAATAGTCCTCCATGTGTCTTTCTCCTATTTCCAACTACGTCGTCTAATGTTAGCTTCCCATATCCATGTCCATGGAAAATCCCTTTATGCGTTATATTAAGACTTATCCAATTCACAAATCTTATATCCAAAGGATGACAAGAGATCTTGAGTCAAAACTTATAGTCTAATCTCACTGTTTGATCAAATATGCTTGCATCCAAAATTGTCTCCCTTTCTCCTTGCATACATAGCCATACACCTCCATGTTAAGACAACCTTTCGTTTCTTTTGATATGCAAAAGTCCCCCATGTGTGTTTTTTCTATATCAATTAAGTTGTCTAACGTCATCTTCCCATATCCATGTCAGGGCAAATCACTTCATACATTGTATTAACACTCAATCCAATTGCCTAATCTTATATCCAAGGAATGACAAGACTTCTTCAATAAAATACTTAGTCTTCTTCAATCAAAAACTTCTAGTCCAATCTCACGCTTTTAACACAAAATTCTTATATCCTAACTTGTTCTCTTTCTCCCTTGTATAGATAGCCTTAAACATCCTTGTTAACATAGTGCTTTTTCTTTTGATTTGTATCTTTCTCCTATTTCCAACTGCATCGTCTAATGTTAGCTTCCCATATCCATGTCCATGGAAAATCCCTTCACTTGTACAAACACCCTTAAATCCAATTCGGAAATCTTATATCCAAAGGATGATAAGAGTTCTTTAGTCAAAACTTCTAGTCCAATCTTACTGTTTAATCAAATATACTTGCATCCAAACTTGTCTCCCTTCCTCGTTGCATACATAGACAAAAACCTCCATCTAAAGACAGGCTTTCTTTTCTTTTGATGTGTAAAAGTCCCTCATGTGTGTTTTTTTGTATTTCAATTAAGTTGTCTAACGTCAGCTTCCCATATCCAATGTCAAGGGTCAATCACTTCATGCATTTAACACTTAATCCATATGGCTAACCTTATACCCAAACAATGACAAAACTTCTCCAATCAAAAACTTCTAGTCCAATCTCACGCTTTCAACCAAAATTCTAATATCCTAACCTGTTTTCCTTTGTCTTTGTATAGATAACCTTAAACATCCTTGTTAACATGGTCTTTTTTCTTTTCATGTCTATTCTATTCAATAGTCCTTCATGTGTCTTTCTCCTATTTCCAACTGTGTTGACTAATGTTAGCTTCCCATATCCATGTCCATGTAAAATCCCTTCATGCATTATATGCAAACTTAACCCAATTCCTAAATCTTATATCCAAAGGATGACAAGAGATCTTTCGTCAAAACTTCTAGACCAACCTCATTGCTTAATAAAATATGCTTGCATCCAAACTTATCTCCCTTCCTCCTTGCATACATAGGCATACACCTCCATGTTAAGACAACCTTTATTTTCTTTTGATGTGTAAAAGTCCCCCACCCATGTTACTTCTATTTCTATTAACTTGTCTAACGTCATCTTCCCATATCAATGTCCATGGCAAATCACTTCATGCATTGTATTAATGCTCAATCCAATTGCCTAATCTTATATCCGAAGAATGACAAGACTTCTTCAATCAAAAACTTCTAGTCCAATCTCACGCTTTAACCCAAATTTCTTATAGCCTAACTTCTTTTCCTTCCTCCTTGTATAGTTAGCCGTAAACATACCTGTTAACATGATCCTTTTTCTTTTGATGTCTATTCTATTCAATAATCCTTCATGTGTCTTTCTCCTATTTCCAACTGCATCGTCTAATGTTAGCTTCGCATATTCATGTCCATGGGAAATCCCATCATGCATTATATTAAGACTTAATCCAGTTCGCAAATCTTATATCCAAAGGATGACAAGAGTTCTTTAGTCAAAACTTCTAGTCCAATCTCACTATTTAGTCAAATATGCTTGCATCCAAACTTGTCTCCCTTACTTCTTGCATACATACCCATAAACCTCCAAGTTAAGACAACCTTTGTTTTCTTTTGTTGTGTAAACGTCCCCCATGTGTCTCTTTTCTATTCCAATTAAATTGTCTAACGCCATCATCCCATATCCAATGTCCAGGGCAAATCACTTCTTGCATTGTATTAACACTCAATCCATATGGTTAATCCTATATCCAAAGAATGACAAAACTTCTTCCATCAAAAACTTCTAGTCCAATCTCACACTTTAACCCAAAATTCTTATATCCTAAACTGTTTTACTTCCTCCTTGTATAGATAGCCTTAAACATCCTTGTTAACATGGTCCTTTTTCTTTTGATGTGTATTCTATTCAATAGTCCTTCAAGTTTCTTTCTCCTATTTCCAACTGCGTCGTCTAATGTTAGCTTCCCATATCCATGTCCATAGAAAATCCCTTCATGCATTATATTAACACTAAATCCAATTCCCAAATCTTATAAGCAAAGGATGACAAGAGATCTTTAGTCAAAAACTTATAGTCCAATCTCACTATTTGATCAAATATGCTTGCATCTAAAATTGTCTCCCTTCCTCCTTGCATATATAGCCATAAACTTCCATGTTAAGACAACCTTTCTTTTCTTTTGATGTATAAAAGTCCCACGTGTGTGTTTTTCCTATTTCAATTAAGTTGTCTAACGTCATCTTCTCAAATCCATGTCTAGGGCAAATCACTTCATGCATTGTATTAACACTCAATCCAAATGACTAAACTTATATCCAAAAAATGCACAACTTTTTCAATAAAAAACTTCTCGTGCAATCACACGCTTTAACCCAAAATTCTTATATCCTAACTTGTTTTCCTTCCTCCTTGTATAGATAACCTTAAACATTCTTGTTAACATGGTTCTTTTTCTTTTGATGTGTATTCTATTCAATAGTCTTTCATGTGTCTTTCTCCTATTTTCAACTAGGTTGTCTAATGTTAGCTTCCCATATCCATATGTGCATGGAAAATCGCTTCACGCATTATATTGACACTTAATCCAATTTGCAAATCTTATATCGAAAGGATGACAAGAGTTCTTTAGTCAAACCTTCGAGTCCAATCTCACTATGTAATCAAATATGCGTGTAACCTAAATTGTCTCGCTTCCTCTCTACATACAAAGCAATAAAACTCCATGTTCAGATATCCTTCCTTTTCTTTTGATGTGTAAAAGTCCCCCATGTGTCTTTTTTGTATGTTAATTAAGTTGTCTAACGTCAGCTTCCCATATCCAATGTCCAGGGCAAATCACTTCATGCATTTTATTAACACTTAATCCATATGGCTAATCTTATATCCAAATAATGACAAAAATTCTAGTCCAATCTCATGCTTTAACCCAAAATTCTTATATCCTAACTTGGTTTCCTTCCTCCTTGTATAGATAGCCACAAACATCCTTGTTAAGATAGTCCTCCTTTTGATGTGTATTCTATTCAATAGTCCTTCATGTGTCTTTCTCCTATTTCCAACTATATCCTCGAACATTAGCTTCCTATATCCATGTCCATGGAAAATCGCTTCATGCATAATTATCAACACTTCATCCAATTCGCAAATCTTATATACAAAGGATGACAAGAGTTCTTTACTCAAACCTTCTAGTCCAATCTCACTATATAATCAAATATGCTTGTATCCTCACTTATCTCCCTTCCTCATTGCATACATAACCATAAAACTCAATGTTCAGATAGTCTTCCTTTTCTTTTTATGTGTAAAAGTCCCCCATATGTTTTCTATTAGAATTAAGTTGTCAAACGTCATCTTCCCATATCAATATCCAGGGCAAATCACTTCATGCATTGTATTAACACTCGATCCATACGGCTAATCTTATATCCAAAGAATGACAAACCTCCTTCGAACAAAAACTTCTAGTCCAATATCACGCTTTAACCCAAAATTCTTATATCCTAAGTTATTTTCCTTCCTCCTTGTATAGATAGCCTTAGGCATACTTATTAACATAGTCCTTCTCCTTTTGATGTCTATTCCATTCTATAGTCCTTCATGTGTCTTTCTCCTATTTCCAACTGC
The DNA here is from genome assembly GCA_030954485.1 of Citrullus mucosospermus. Taxonomy (NCBI): domain Eukaryota; kingdom Viridiplantae; phylum Streptophyta; class Magnoliopsida; order Cucurbitales; family Cucurbitaceae; genus Citrullus; species Citrullus mucosospermus. The sequence goes on along the minus strand of CM062063.1, from coordinate 5,354,578 downwards.
GTCGTCTAATGTTAGCTTCCCATATGCATGTCCATGGAAAATCCCTTCATGAATTATATTCACACTTAATCCAATTTCCAAATCTTATATCCAAAGGATGACAAGAGTTCTTTCGTCAAAACTTCTAGTCCAATCTCATTGTTTAATCAAATATGCTTGCATCCAACTTGTCTCCCTTATTCCTTGCATACATAGCCATACACCTCTATGTTAAGACAACCTTTATTTTCTTTGGATGTGTAAAAGTCCCCCACGTGTGTTATTTATATTTCTATTATGTCGTCTAACGTCATCTTCCCATATCAATGTCAGGGCATATCATTTCATGCATTGTATTAACGCTCAATCCAATTGCCTAATCTTATATCCAAAGAATGACAAGACTTCTTCAATCAAAAACTTCTAGTCCAATCTCACGCTTTAACACAAAATTCTTATATCCTAACTTTTTCTCTTTCTTCCTTGTATAGATAGCCCTAAACATCCTTGTTAACATAGTCCTTTTTCTTTTGATTTGTATTTTATTCAATAGTCTTTCATGTATCTTTCTCATATTTCAAACTACATTGCCTAATGTTTGCTTCCCATATCCATGTCCATGGAAAATCGCTTCACTTGTACAAACACCCTTAAATCCAATCAGCAAATCTTATATCCAAAGGGTGACAAGAGTTCCTTAGTCAAAACTTCTAGTCCAATCTTATTGTTTAATCAAATATGCTTGCATCCAAACTTGTCTTTCTTCCTCCTTGCATACATAGACATAAACCTCCATGTTAAAACAACCTTTCTTTTCTTTTGATGTGTAAAAGTCCCACATGTGTGTTTTTTCTATTTCAATTAAGTTGTCTAACGTCATCTTCTCATATCCAATGTCCAGGGCATATCATTTCATGCATTGTATTAACACTCAATCCATATGGCTAATCTTATATCCAAAGAATGACAAGACTTCTTCAATCAAAAACTTCTTGTCCAATCTCACGCTTTAATCCAAAATTCTTATATCCCTAACTTGTATAGATAGCCTTAAACATCCTTGTTAACATGGTCCTTTTTCATTTGATGTTTATTCTCTTCAATAGTCCTTCATGTGTCTTTAACCAATTTCCAACTACGTCGTCTAATGTTAGCATCCCATATGCATGTCAATGGAAAATCCCTTCATGCATTATATTCACACACTTAATCCAATTCCCAAATCTTATCTCCAAAGAATGACAAGAGATCTTTCGTCAAAACTTCTAGTCCAACCTCATTGCTTAATCAAATATGCTTGCATCCAAACTTATCTCCCTTCCTCTTTGCATACATAGCCATACACCTCCATGATAAGACAACCTTTATTTTCTTTTGATGTGCAAAGTGAGCCACATGTGTTATTTCTATTTCAATCTCACATTCTTATATCCTAAGTTATTTTCCTTTCTACTTGTATAGATAGCCTTAGGCATCCTTGTTAACATGGTCCTTGCTCTTTTGATGAATATAATATTCAATAGTCCTTCGGGTGTCTTTCTCCTATTTCCAACTACATCGTCTAATGTTAGCTTCCCATATGCATGTCCATGGAAAATCCCTTCATGCATTTATATTAACACTTAATCCAATTCCCAAATCTTATATCCAAAGGATGACAAAAGTTATTTAGTCAAAACTTCTAGTCCAATCTTACTGTATAATCAAATATGCTCGAATCCAAACTTGTCTCCCTTCCACCTTGCATACACAAGCCATAAACTTCCAGGTTAAGACAGCCTTTCTTTTCTTTTGATGTGTAAAAGTCCCCCATGTGTGTTTTTCCCATTTCAATTAAGTTGTCTAACGTCGTCTTCCCATATCCTTGTCCATGGCAAATCACTTCATGCATCGTATTAACACTCAATCCAATTGCCTAATGTTATATCCAAAGAATGACAAGACTTATTCAATCAAATACTTAAACTTCTTCAATCAAAAACTTCTAGTCCAATCTCACACTTTAACACAAAATTCTTATATCCTAACTTCTCTTTCTTCCTTGTATAGATAGCCTTAAACATCCTCGTTAACATAGTCCTTTATCTTTTGATTTCTATTCTATACAATAGTCCATCATGTATCTTTATCCTATTCAAAGTGCATCGTCTAAAATTAGCTTCCCATATCCATGTCCATGGAAAATCGCTTCACTTGTACAAACGCCCATAAATCCAATTCGCAAATCTTATATCCAAAGGGTGACAAGAGTTCTTTAGTCAAAACTTCTAGTCCAATCTTATTGTTTAATCAAATATGCTTGCATCCAAACTTGTCTCCCCTCCTCCTTGCATACATAGACATAAACCTCCATGTTAAGACAGCCTTTCTTTTCTTTTGATGTGTAAAAGTCCCCCATGTGTGTTTTATCTATATCAATTAAGTTGTCTAACGTCATCTTGCCATATCCATGTCCAAGGCAAATCACTTCATGCATTGTATTAACCCTCAATCCAATTGCCTAATCTTATATCCTAACTTGTTCTCTTTCTTCCTTGTATAGATAATAAGCATCCTTGTTAACATAGTCCTTTTTTCTTTTGATTTGTATTCTATTCAATAGTCCTTCATGTATCTTTCTCCTATTTCCAACTGTGTCGTCTAATGTTAGCTTCCCATATCCATGTCCATGGAAAATCGCTTCACTTGTACAGACACCCTTGAATCCAATTCGCAAATCTTATATGCAAAGGATGACGAGTTCTTTAGTCCAAACTTCTAGTCCAATCTTACCATATAATCAAATATGCTTGCATCCAAACTTGTCTCTCTTCCTTTTTTCATACATAGCCATAAACCTCCATATTAACACAGCCTTTCTTTTATTTTGATGGGTAAAAGTCCCTCATGTGTGTCTTTTGTATTTCAATTAAGTTGTCTAATGTCATCTTCCCATATCAAATGTCCAAGGCAAATCACTCCATGCATTTTATTAACACTCAATCCATATGGCTAATCTTATATCTAAATAATGATAAGACTTCTTCAATCAAAAGCTTCTAGTCCAATCTCACGCTTTAACCCAAAATTCTTATGTCCTAACTTATTTTCCTTTCTCCTTGTATAGTGTGATATTTTATTTATTTCACAATTGAATCAATTTAAAAAAGACCTAAAGTTAGGGATTTATCAATCGGTAATGTTGCTCCAATACCCAACCAAAGGGCGATAGCCTTAAACATCCTTGTTAACAAGGTCCTTTTTCTTTTGATGTCTATTCTATGCAATAGTCCTTCATATGTCTTTCTCCTATTTCCAACTGCGTCGTCTAATGTTAGCTTCCCATATGCATGTGCATGAAAAATCCCATCATGCATTATATTCATACTCAATCCAATTCCCAAATCTTATATCCAAATGATGACAAGAGTTCTTTCGTCAAAACTTCTAGTCCAATCTCATTGTTTAATTAAATATGCTTGCATCCAAACTCGCCGCCCTTCCTCCTTGCATACATAGCCATAAACCTCCAAGATAAGACAACCTTTCTTTTCTTTTACGTGTTAAAGTCTCTCATTTGTGTCTTTTCTATTTCAATTAAATTGTTCAACGTCATATTCCCATATCCAATGTCTAGGGCAAATCACTTCATGCATTGTATTAACACTCGATCCATATGGCTAATCTTATATCCAAGGAATGACAACTTCTTCAATCAAAAACTTCTAGTCCAATCTCACGCTTTAACCCAAAATTCTTATATATCCTAAACTGTTTTCCTTCCTCCTTGTATAGATAGCCTTAGACATCCTTGTTAACATGGTCCTTTTTCTTTTGATGTGTATTCTATTCAATAGTCCTTCATGTGTCTTTCTCCTATTTCCAATTGCGTCGTCTAATGTTAGTTGTCCATATCCATGTCCATAGAAAATCTCTTCATGCATTATACTAACACTAAATCCAATTTGCAAATCTTATAATCCAAAGGATGACAAGAGTTCTTTTGTCAAAACTTCTAGTCCAATCTTACTGTATAAGTAAATATGCTTGCATCAAAACTTGTCTCCCGTTTTCCTTCCATACATAGCCATAAACCTCTATCTTAAGACAACCTTTCTTTTCTTTTGATGTGTAAAAGTCCCTCGTGTGTGTTTTCCCTATTTCAATTAAGTTGTCTAACATCATCTTCCCATATCCATGTCCAGGGCAAATCATTTCATACATTGTATTAACACTCAATCCAATTGCCTAATCTTATATCCAAAGAATAACAAGATTTCTTCAATCAAAAACTTCTAGTCAAATCTCATGCTTTAACCCAAACTCCTTATATCCTAACTTGTTTTCCTTCCGCCTTGTATAGATAGCCTTAAACATCCTTGTTAACATGGTCCTTTTTCTTTTGATGTCTATGCTATTCAATAGTCCTGCATGTGTCTTTCTCCTATCTCCAACTGCAACGTCTAATGTTAGCTTCCCATATCCATGTCCATGGAAAATCCCTTTGTGCATTATATTCACACTTAATCCAATTCCCAAATCTTATATCCAAAGGATGACAAGAGTTCTTTCCTCCAAACTTCTAGTTCAATCTCATTGTTTAATCAAATATGCTTGCATCCAAACTTGTCTCCCTTCCTTCTTGCATATATAGCCATACACCTCCATGTTAAGACAACTTTTATTTTCTTTTGATGTGTAAAAGTCCCCCATGTGTGTTACTTCTAATTCAATTAAGTTGTCCAACGTCAGATTCTGATATCCTTGTTCAAGGTAGATAACTTCATGCATTGTATTAACACCCAATCCACTTGCCTAATCTTATATCCAAAGAATGACAAGACTTCTTCAATCAAAACCTTAGACTTCTTCAATCAAAAACTTCTAGTCCAATCTCACGCTTTAACACAAAATTCTTATATCCTAACTTGTTCTCTTTCTCTCTTGTATAGATAGCCTTAAAAATCGTTCTTAACATAGTCCTATTTCTTTTGATTTGTATTATATTCAATAGTCAATCATGTATCTTTCTCCTCTTTCCAATTGGGTCATCTAATGTTAGCTTCCCACATCCATGTCCATGGAAAATCCCTTCACTTGTACAAACACCCTTAAATCCAATTCAGAAATCTTATATCCAAAGGATGACAAGAGATCTTTTGTCAAAACTTCTAGTCCAACCTCATTTCTTAATCAAATATGCTTGCATCCAAACTTATCTCTTTTCCTCCTTACATACATAGCCATACACCTCCATGTTAAGGCAACCTTTATTTTCCTGTTTAAAAGTTCCCCACGTGTGTTATTCCTATTTCTATTAAGTCTAACGTCATCTTCCTAGATCAATGTCCCAAAGAATATCACTTCATGCATTGTATTAACGCTCAATCCAATTGCCTAATCTTATATCCAAAGAATGTCAAGACTTCTTCAATCAAAAACTTCTACTCCAATCTCACGCTTTAACCCCAAATTTCTTATATCCTAACTTGTTTTCCTATCACCTTGTATCCTTAAACATACTTGTTAACATGGTCATTTATCTTTTGATGTCTATTCTATTCAATAGTCCTTCATGTGTCTTTCTCCTATTTCCAATGAATCGTCTAATGTTAGCTTCCCATATGCATGTCCATGAAAAATCCCTTCATGCATTATATTCACACTTAATCCAATTCCCAAATCTTATATCCAAAGGATGACAAGAGTTCTTTCGTCAAAACTTCTAGTCCAATCTCATTGTTTAATTAAATATGCTTGCATCCAAACTTGCCGCCCTTCCTCCTTGCATACATAGCCATAAACCTCCAAGTTAAGACAACCTTTCTTTTCTTTTGATGTGTAAAAGTCCCCCATCTGTGTCTTTTCTATTTCAATTAAATTGTTTAACGTCATCTTCCCATATCAAATGTCCAGAGCAAATCACTTCATGCATGGTATTAATACTTCATCCATATGGCTAATCTTATATCCAAAGAATGACAACTTCTTCAATCAAAAACTTCTAGTCCAATCTCACGCTTTAACCCAAAATTCTTATATACTAACCTGTGTTCCTTCCTCCTCGTATAGATAGCCTTAAACATCCTTGTGAACATGGTCCTTTTTCTTTTTATGTGTATTCTATTCAATAGTCCTTCATGTGTCTTTCTCCTATTTCCAACTGCGTCGTTTAATGTTAGCCGTCCATATCCATGTCCATAGAAAATCTCTTCATGCATTATACTAACACTAAATCCAATTCGCAAATCTTATAATCCAAAGGATGACAAAAGTTCTTTAGTCGAAACTTCTAGTCCAATTTTACTATATAATCAAATATGCTTGAATCCAAAGTTGTCTCCCTTCCTCCTTGCATACACAACCATAAACTTCCAGGTTAAGACAACCTTTCTTTTCTTTTGATGTGTAAAAGTCCCCCATGTGCGTTTTTCCTATTTTAATTAAGATGTCTAATGTCATCTTCCCATATCCATGTCCAGGGCAAATCATTTCATGCATCGTATTAACACTCAATCCAATTGCCTAATTGTATATCCAAAGAATGACAAGACTTCTTCAATCAAAAACTTCTAGTCCAATCTCACGCTTTAACCCAAAATTCTTATATCCTAACTTGTTTTCCTTCCTCCTTGTATAGATAGTCTTAAACATCCTTGTTAACATGGACCTTTTTCTTTTGATGTCTATTCTATTCAATAGTCTTTCATGTGTCTTTCTCCTATTTCGAACTGCGTCGTCTAATGTTAGCTTCCCATATCCATGTTCATGGAATCCCTTCATGCATTACATTGACACTCAATCCAATTCCTAAATCTTATATCCAAAGGATGACAAGAGATTTTTAGTCAAAACTTATAGTCCAATCTCACTGTTTGATCAAATATGCTTGCATCCAAAATTGTCTCTCTTCCTCCTTGCATACATAGCCATACACCTCCATGTTAAGACAACCATTCTTTTCTTTTGATGTGTAAAAGTCCCCCATGTGTGTTTTATCTATATCAATTAAGTTGTTTAACGTCATCTTCCCATATCCATGTCCAAGGCAAATCATTTCATGCATTGTATTAACACTCAATTCAATTACCTAATCTTTTATCCAAAGACTTCTTCAATCAAAAACTTAGACTTCTTCAATCGAAAACTTCTAGTCCAATCTCACGCTTTAACACAAAATTCTTATATCCTAACTTGTCCTCTGTCTTCCTTGTATATAACCTTAAACATCTTTGTTAAGATAGTCCTTTTTCTTTTGATTTGTATTCTATTCAATAGTCCTTCATGTATCATTCTCCTATTTCCAACTGCGTCATCTAATGTTAGCTTCCCATATCCATGTCCATGGAGAATCCCTTCACTTGTACAAACATCCTTAAATCCAATTCGGAAATCTTATATCCAAAGGATGACAAGCGTTCTTTAGTCAAAATTTTAGTCCAATCTTAATGTTTAATCAAATATGCTTGCATCCAAACGTGTCTCCCTTCCTCCTTGCATACATAGACATTAACCCTCCATCTAACGACAGCCTTTCTTTTCTTTTGATGTGTAAAAGTCCCCATGTGTGTTTTTTTGTATTTCAATTAAGTTTACTATCGTCAGCTTCCCATATCCAATGTCCAGGGCAAATCACTTCATGCATTTTATTAACACTTAATCCATATGGCTAATCTTATATCCAAATAATGACAAAAATTCTAGTCCAATCTCATGCTTTAACCCAAAATTCTTATATCCTAACCTGTTTTCCTTCCTCCTTGTATAGATAGTCTTAAACATCCTTGTTAACATGGTCCTTTTTCTTTTGATGTCTATTATATTCAATAACCCTTCATGTGTCTTTCTCCTATTTCCAACTACGTCGTCTAATGTTAGCTTCCCATATTCATGTCCATGGAAAATCCCTTTATGCATTATATTAACACTAAATCCAATTCGGAAATCTTATATCCAAAGGATGACAAGAGTTCTTTAGTCAAAACTTCTAGTCCAATCGCACTGTTTAATCAAATATGCTTGTGTCCAAACTTGTCTCCCTTCCTTCTTGCATAAATACCCATAAACCTCCAAGTTAAGACAACCTTTCTTTTCTTTGGATGTGTAAAAGTCCCCCATGTGTGTCTTTTCTATTCCAATTAAATTGTCTAATGTTATCTTCCCATATCCAATGCCCAGGGCAAATCACTTCATGTATTGTATTAACACTCAATCCATATGGCTAATCTTATATCCAAAGAATGACAAAACTTCTTCAATCAAAAACTTCTAGTCCAATATCACGCTTTAACCCAAAATTCTTATATCCTAAACTGTTTTCCTTCCTCCTTGTATAGATACCCTTAAACATCTTTGTTAACATGGTTCTTTTTCTTTTGATGTGTATTCTATTCAATAGTCCTTCATGTGTCTTTCTCCTATTTTCAACTGCGTCGTCTAATGTTAGCTTCCCATATCCATGTCCATAGAGAAAATCCCTTCATGCATTATATTAACACAAAATCCAATTTGCAAATCTTATATCCAAAGGATGACAAGAGTTCTTTAGTCAAAACTTCTAGTCCAATCTTACTGTATAATCAAATATGCTTGAATCCAAACTTGTCTCTCTTCCTCATTGCATACACAGCCACAACCTTTCTTTTCTTTTGATGTGTAAAAGTCCCCCATGTGTGTTTTTCCTATTTCAATTAAGTTATCTAACGTCATCTTCCCATATCAATGTCCAAGGCAAATCACTTCATGCATTTTATTAACACTCAATCCAATTTCCTAATCTAATATCCAAAGAATGACAAGACTTCTTCAATCAAAAACTTCTAGTCCAATCTCACGCTTTAACCCAAAATTCTTATATCCTAACTTGTTTTCCTTCCTCCTTGTATAGATAGCCTTAAACATCCTTGTGAACATGGTCCTTTTTCTTTTGATGTCTATTCTATTCAATAGTCCTTCATGTGTCTTTCTCTTATTTCCAACTGCGTCGTTTAATGTTAGCTTCCCATATCCATGTCCATGGAAAATCCTTTCATGCATTATATTAACACTTAATCCAATTCTCAAATCTTATATCCAAAGGATGACAAGAGATCTTTAGTCAAAACTTATAGTCCAATCTCACTGTTTGATCAAATATGCTTGCATCCAAAATTGTCTTCCTTCCTCCTTGGATACATAGCCATAAACCTCCAAGTTAAGACAACCTTTCTTTTCTTTCGATGTGTAAAAGTCCATCGTGTGTGTTTTTCCTATTTCAATTAAGTTGTTCTAACGTCATCTTCCCATATCTATGTCCAGGGCAGTGTTAATATAACTTGTTTTCCTTCCTCCTTGTATAGATAGCCTTAAACATCCTTGTGAACATGGTCCTTTTTCTTTTGATGTCTATTCTATTCAATAGTCCTTCATGTGTCTTTCTCTTATTTCCAACTGCGTCATCTAATGTTAGCTTCCCATATCCATGTCCATGGAAAATCCCTTCATGCATTATATTAACACTTAATCCAATTCTCAAATCTTATATCCAAAGGATGACAAGAGATCTTTAGTCAAAACTTATAGTCCAATCTCACTATTTGAACAAATATGCTTGCATCCAAAATTGTCTTCCTTCCTCCTTGCATACATAGCCATAAACCTCCATGTTCAGACAACCTTTCTTTTCTTTCGATGTGTAAAAGACCATCGTGTGTGTTTTTCCTATTTCAATTAAGTTGTTCTAACGTCATCTTCCCATATCTATGTCCAGGGCAAATCACTTCATGCACTATATTAACACTCAATCCAAATGCCTAATCTTATATCCAAAGAATGAACAACTTCTTCAATAAAAAACTTATCGTCCAATCTCACGCTTTAACCCAAAATTCTTATATCCTAACTTGTTTTCCTTCCTCCTTGTATAGATAACCTTAAAATTCTTGTTAACATGGTCCTTGTTCTTTTTATGTGTATTCTATTCAATAGTCCTTCATGTGTCTTTCTCCTATTTCCAACTAGGTCGTCTAATGTTAGCTTCCCATATCCATGTGCATGGAAAATCACTTCATTAATTATATTGACACTTAATCCAATTTGCAAATCTTATATCCAAAGGATGACAAGAGTTCTTTAGTCAAAACTTCTAGTCCAATCTCACTATGTAATCAAATATGCTTGTATTCTAAGTTGTCTCCCTTCCTCCTTGTATACATAGCCATAAATCTCCATGTTAAGATAGCCTTCCTTTCTTTTGATGTGTAAAAGTCCTTGATATGTTCTTTTTCTATTTCAATTACGTTGTCTAACGCCATCTTCCCATATCCATGTCCATGGCAAATCACTTCATGCATTGTATTAACCCTCAATCCAATTGGTTAATCTTATATCCAAAGAATTACAAGACTTCTTCAATCAAAAACTTCTAGTCCAATCTCACACTTTAACATAAAATTCTTATATCATAACTTGTTTTCCTTCTTCCTTGTATAGATAGCCTTAAACATCCTTGTTAACATAGTCTAATTTTATCTTTCCATATCTATGTCCATGCAACTCACTTCATGCATTATATTAACACTTAATCCAATTGGCTAATCGTTTATCCAAAGAATGCTTCATTCAAAACTTGTATTCCAAAATCTAACGCTTAATCCAAAATTCTTGTAACCTAACTTATCTTCCTATCTCCTTACATACATAGCCATAAACCTCCATGGTAAGATAGTCCTTTTTTCCTCTCATATGTATTCCATTCAATAGTCCTCCACGTGTCTTTTCCTATTTCAATTACATACTCTAATGTTATATTCCCACATTCAGTCCTTTATCCAAAGAATGGCGAGAGTTTTTCAAAAAAATAAAAAATAAATCATTAAAGTCCAATGTCAAACTTCGATCTAAAATTCTTGTATGCTAACTTATCTTCTTTCCTCCTTATACTTAACAAATTCAAGAGATTGTCTACTATCTTGTTTACATCCAATATAGTTGTTTATTTTGATGTGTGTTTAAGTAAATCTTCCATCCCCCTACACTCCATATATCTTTTCCCTTTCTAAGTACATAATCTCGAATTTCATGTCAATAACTGTTAGAAATCGCACAACCATCATGGATTGGTCTAGTGGTAAAAAGGAGACATAGTCTTAATAAATGACTAAGAGGTCAAGGGTTCAATCTATTGTGGCCACCTACCTAGGGAGGTTAAGGGTTCAATCCATTGTGGCCACCTACCTAGGAATTAATTTCCTATGAGTTTCCTTGACGCCCAAATGTTGTAGGGTCAAGCAAATTGGGCCCCCTGTACGGGAAGGTGAATAAAGTTTTTTTTAATTACTCTTTAGGTCTTGTGTTGCTTAATTGGAGCCCCATTTTTAGGTTAATTGGGATCTTCTTGAGGTTGCTTTTTTCTTATGTTTGTCTTATATTCTTTCATTTGATCTCAAATGGAAGCTAGGCTTTTCATAAAAATAATTAAAAATAAATTGAAAGAAAAAAAAAAAGATCATTCCTAACTACCTAAAACATTTCATAAATCAAAAGATATTATTTCATTGCTTTGTGAACTTCTCTCAAGTTCAACATTCATTGCAAATAGTTATGGCAACTTAATCATTTATTCTCAAAAGAATAACATGATAATTTAGTTGCACAAAGAACATGAAATAAAATTACAAAATAATAAATATAAAAAAAGATATAATAAACATTAAGCAGCAGCTAACCTTATTAGGAGGACACTAGTACCAAAAATGTATTTCCAGTGAGAACTGGGCCACTCGTATGGTGGTTCATGAACAGAAAATTTCTTCCATGATGGAGTGTTAGAATGTAGCAACTCGGTGTTGGCTTCCTTGTCGGATGACCCCAACTTTATTGTCACCATTTCCATCTGAGATTTTCACAGTATAGTTACTAAGCAAAACTTCTTCATTAGCAAAAGAAATGCAAACAATGACGTCAAACCGATAGAGATATGGATAATTTGAAACCATAACATCAAGTATTTTTTGTTAAAGTTTGACAAGTAAATAGAACTAGTTCTGGCTTGTTTATCTTACAAATTAAATTGTGCAAAGTTCGTCAAGAGCAATGTTAGCAAGAGCAAGTTTAGAACGAGAAAGATCATTCTCAAAAGCTCCAGTGAAATCAAAATAGTAACAGACAAGAGTTCTTCTATATTCTAGAACCAATTGATTCTACAATGTGGATTAACAATCAGAAACAAAAATCGAACGAAACTTCACAAATATTCCCAAACAAAGTAGCAAACACAGAAAGGTGAAAGCAGGATAATCTAACAGAATAACCCGAACTTGATTTAACGCATGACTTTGAATTTATGGCAAACATACCTAATCTCTCTTGAGCCGCAAATTCATTCTACCCCACACTCAATACCAACATAAAAGCCATCTACGGTTCCTGCATTCAAACAGAGAAAGGATAGTTCGTCCATTATTACCGTTTTTCTATATTTCAAATCGATTTAAAGTTCTCATTTTTGAAATTATACCCAAATCTAATAATCTCGAAAAAGAAGTTTTAAAGCATGATTGGCGCCTACAGATTGATTAAGTTCTTGGAGTGTAACTGAATTTGGAATTTACCTATTTTGCGTTCATCGTTGCACTTGGAATCATATGCGAAAATCCCAGCGGCCAGGCAAACAATTCATCAACATCAACAGCTCTGTTTTGTCTTTGTTTCCTCAAAATAAAACTTCCCAGAATTGTAGTCGAATGCAAGCATAATTCCTACTCCAACAAAAATTCCATCTACAGTTCCTGTGTTCAAAAAAAAAAAAAAAAAATAGTATGTCAACATAAAAAGTTCATTGGGGAACTTTTTTAAATCGATTGCTCAACAATTCATTTGAGAAAAATAAAATGTTTGAAAGCATGATTGTAAATTCAATCAATTTTTTTTCAGAAAAAAAAAAAGGCCCCTGTGTTGGGGACGGTTTTTAAATCGATTTTCAAATCAGTTTAAAAAAAGACATACTAAATTTGGATTGACTCTACAGATTAATTAACTTTATAATTTTGAACAGGAAGTTTGAAAGCATGATTGGCGCCTACAGATTGATTGATTTCTTAGAGTGTAATTGAATTTGGATTTTACCAGTTTTGCGTTCACCGTTGGGCTTGAAATCATTGCGAAAATCCCAGCGGCCAGCTGCTTTTCTTTTGACCAAGCAAACAATTCATCAACATCAACTGCTCTGTTTTGTCTTTGCTTCCTCAAATTCCTACTCCAACAAACAGAGTTCGTCATAATCCTTCTGATTACAAAGCCCTAATCCTCTGTAAACCCTAACCCTCGAAAAAGGCTGAAGGGGGTTTTTGGTTTCAGCGTTGATGGAGAGCTTCGCTTGTAGTTGGTCTGAAATCTTGTTGAAGAAGAAAGTGACAAAGTGTGAGTAAGGGAGAAATATATAACTGACAATCCTTCGTCCAAAATTCCCGGGAGCCAACTGGAGACAGCAATGAAATGTAACGGCTCAATCTTTGACTTTGACTTTGACTTTGACTTTGACTCTCTCGTCCACCATATTAACTAACGGCTACTTAATTTAAAGGATTCGTGTTTTCCTTTTAGTTGATTTTAATTCTTCCATAATTATACTGATTTTTCAACTTATATTAACAATTATTTTGTTTAATTTTCGAACTAAATAAATCATGTACAACAATTAAAGGCTTATTTTTCCTTTTTTTTCCCTTTTCTTGTTTAGTTCTCTTTGAACAATTTAAACTTTCATTTACAAAAATTCCTAACTAATTTTAACTTATATTGAAATATTATGATTAAATTTATTTGAGTAAATAGAGAGAATATGATTACATTCTTTATGGTCAATTTTTTTTTTTTTTTGAAAAAGTCCTGATTTATTATCTTCCATTTTTTTGTCCCCAATTTGGTTTCGGTTTGTTAACACTACAGTTTTGTGTTTAAATTTTTGAGAAAAATACCTCACATTTACCTTTTGGCTAAAAAAAATTCTCAAAAACTCCAAATCTCACTTTAGAAATCAAAATAAAATCTCAAAAATTTATATTCTATTAGTCTTATCTTGATCCTCATCCAAGTCTTCGTCTAGGTCCTTATCTTAGCTGGGATTTTCACCAAGCACAAAATAAATGGTACAAACGTATCACTTTTAAAGATTTTATTTTGGTTTGATATCAATCCCAAACTAGATAGCACAAAAAAGTGCTATTAAAGTAATTAGCCAAAAATGGTGTTAATTGTGAAAGTAAGAACTCTTTTTGTATTATTTTTAACACCTACTCAAAAGACAAAAAAAATTAATCGAATTTTTATATATACATTTCATATAAAATTTACAATTGTATGATAGCAACTAGTAAGTGTTGGAATGCATTGCAAAAGTAGAATAAAAAGTGTAGTATTATTGGGAAAAACAATGAGATCTCCAAATTAGGAGATGTGAAGTCCCATGAGATAATGATTTCATTTGATTTTTTTTTTTTTTTAACGAAACATTTGAAAGTGTATAGCTGTGAAATTATGGATAGAAATTGAAATCTTTTAGAATTATGGATAGAAATTGCGATATGAAAGTTGAAAGTGTGTAGCTCCTGCAGCATATTGGAAGCAGGAAATCAGATCCTTCTTGGCCACATTTTTCATTCCTTTCTCAATGAAAACAAACAATATTAAACAAAATTGATGAAGAAGAATGCTGAATCATCTAAAGACTACAAAACTATGAATAATGCAACATGACTAAACATTACAATCATGTCGCAGTTTTCTTACGAGCAAAGCGCTGCAAAGACTTGGGAAGTTCGACTTCCTCGCTCAACCTCGACCTCTTTCGAGACAATCCTTCTTCTTCCTTTATCTGTTCATGAAGGAAAGGCCTTTTGGCCTTCTCAATAAGTTCATGTTTCTTCTTTTCTCTCTTGGTTGGCTTATTCCTTCCCTTGGTTTTCTTCTTCATGGTAATGCCCTTTGCAGCATCAATTGCAGCCTCCTCTTCCGCATCTCTTTCCTTCTTCGTCTTCTTTTCCTTCTTCTTCACTGCCATGACGGTACCAATTTTCGAGGGGTTGAGCAAAATTGTCTCAGGAGGAAGCTTATCGAGAAGAGACCGAACCTCCTTTTCTCTCCGTTGTTTCGATGTCTCAAATGGGTTTGCTACCCAAGTATCAAAGTTGGGTTCACCAGATCCTGGAATGAGGATACTCGACCAACCCATCGAATGACCTATGCCTAAAACATCTTCATATGGTCGAAACAAAATCTTTCCTATTTGGTAACCTTTCACCATTGAGTGAGCCATATACCTAGTGTAATTCTGAGCTCCACATAAATCACCCAGAATCTGTACGAACGACCCAGTTCCATAGGCAAGTAGCCCTTTCTGACTGAAATCTAAGGTCTTAGCATGCCCAGGCAGAGTCTGAAGGACCTCAAACTTCCTCAAGTCCCAGAGCTTAATTTTCCTCTCGGAACCAGATGTAGCCATGAGATGGCCATTTGGGTGGAACGCTAGCGCTGAAATAGGCCCTTGATGACAAAGCATCTTTACAAGAGGAGCAGAGCTTGTAGGCTTCCACATAGCGACTGAACCACCTGAATGACCAGTTGCTATAACCCCATTGAATGGGTTTACCTGCATCACATCAGTACGACCTAACCCAGTGCGGAAGGAACCGACCATGCTACCAGTTGTTACATCTTGATAGTGAAGCTGTCCAAACTTGTTTATTGATGCCAAAAGGAAGTGATTTTTCAGAAATTGAAGCCTCAAGACTGATCCATGCTCCTAATACATTTAGAATTTGGTCAGTTCAATTCGTACATGAAAATAGATACTTCAGAGAATGAACAGAACAAGAACAATAACTGTATGAACATTTACGCTGGAAGAATTGAAACGTTTCTAATGTCATCATAATCCATTAAATGAGTTAAAATAAGATTCACCTAATTATCAAAGGTCAAGTATATGGTCCCTATGCACATTGATCTAGAACTTTGAGGACGCTATCATTTCACAGAAGCTCAAGTGAAACAAACATCATCTAAGTGAAGCTTCAAAACGACATAAACTCAGATTCATCCGTAATTTAACAACTTGCCATCAATTTATTGAAGCTTAAAGCAAACAGCATCAAGATGACATTCAGTATAAACTACACTTGAATGTGGGAAAACTATGAAGAGCTGCCAGAATGAGAATTAGGAGAAATATAGCAGGAAAGATCTCACTCAAATAGTAGGATATACCAACCTTAAGGCAATGAAGCTCTGTGCCTTCCCGATTATAAATATACGGATACCTGTTAAATTTCAAAATTTTCAATTATATTATCATTTTTTTATTCATAACGTTTCAGTTGTGTGTAGTGTGAAATTGCATTTTTTTAATGAATCAACAACTTCCATTGAGAAAAATGAAATATGTGTAGTGTGAAATTGCATAATCTAAGCAATGCAAGCTACCCCTTTTGTATTATAAGCATGAAGATTTGATTTAAAGGCCTTTGTATTATAAGCATGAAGATTTGATTTAAAGGCCTAACATATGGAATTATTTTTCTTTTCCCTTGGGGAAGTTTGGGGGTAATCACCAGAATCCTCTAATGATAAATGAAATGTCTCCATTTAGACATCCAATAGTGTACAAATTAGGAGTTAATTATTGCCTACAAAATCAAATAAAGTATACATCTAATAAATTGACACGTATGATCCAACAATCAACAATCAAGAGAGAGGGGAGGGGGGAGAAACAAAAGGAGCATACTTTTTTTGTGCAGCAGCGAAGAACAGCTCATTGTGCAAGAAGACCACATCACGAACAGTTTCCATAACCTGAAAACAGTTAACTGTGAGCAATGACTATAAACTTAACGTAACACATCTTCTAGAATAACTCTAATTGGTACAAACAAGCATTGAAGTACACTGTAAATAATGACTTCTTGGAGAAAATCTGATATGCGATGAACACAAAAACCAAAAATTTATGGTCATTCCATGTTATTTTATTTTGCTAATTAGAAATTCTTTTTTGGGTGATCACTTTTGGCCTCCCTATGAAGTATACCCAATGCTCCTCCTGTACATGTACTTATCTTGTACGTCACATTCCATGTTTGTATACCATATCAGTCTAAAGAAATTTTCTATTCACTTCTTATTATAGCATTGAGGAAAATCTCCTTTTTCTAAAAAATAAATTTATACCAAATCAAGTTGATCTTGTAGGGATCACCATCACTACCTGAAACTCTTTAATTAAATTGAGGTCCTTCATGTCTACAAGGGCCAGGTGACCCTTACGTCCAGCAATGGCCATATATCTACCGTTTGAAGTATAGTCAAGAGAATATGGTCCAAGAGCTGCACATTGAATTGAATAATAAAGATTAATCCTGAACTTCAAGACAGATTATGAACAAAATTTCGCACTAGAATGAGAATTTTTTATATACATAAAAGAAAATAATAGTGTAGATTAAATAGTAAATGAAATCAGAAAAGAGAGAGGAAGAGAGGAAAGGCAAGCACAAGCTGAAGGGGTACAAAAATGACGAGCTGTGTATTTTGGGGCCATTATCATCACATAAAATGCCTAAACGCACAAGCAAATATTGAAGTTGTGTTACAGAAGTCATTTCCTTAAAAAGGGAATACAAAAAGAAAGATAAGCCAATGGCATAGAAGTCCGTTACATAAATCTCAAGAAAGAGTACATCTCAATGTTGTTAAAAATCTCGCCAAGTCCAGAAAATTAAAAGAATTTCTACATAAAATCAAAACCGCATTGCTTACAACAACAGAACCTAAGACAAAATTTACAATGTCACGGAGCACAAACATGTTGGCTAGGCAAGATAAGTCCATGGCCAACAATGAGAAGAAGAAACACAAGCAAACAAAAGGAACAGATATAGAAATTTCATAACAATGATTTCAAGGGAAGTGGTATCTTAAAGTATGAAAAACTTGCATAGCAGTTGTAAGAGCAACCTGGTAAAATAATATCATGTTGGTTCCTTCTACTTAAGATATCTACTTCGTGAGAAATTGTTTCCTGTTTGATTCTCCATGTCTTCTCCAATCCTTCAGCCTCCAAATAGCCTCCCTCACTTGGCATAAGCCACTAAAGATAAAATTAAAAGTTAAAAAATGAAGGGAAAAATGCGTCTGCAATGCCAAGAATTCAAATTAAAAGAGGGAAAGCAAAGTCTAGATGAACTTGTATCATTAAATAAAATCTTTCAGCTCACTTGATAGACACATTTACCTACTTTTGTGTTCCTTTCTTTGATTCTATTGATAAATTTCATGTTTCTTATATGGAAAAGAGGGAGAAATGATTACTGCACGTTTACAATAAACTATTAGAAAGCTTAGGAAGCAGAAATGCAATTTAAGAGATTTGGAGAATGACAATTTACCTTTTCGACCTTTGCGGCAGCTTTAGCAGATTTCCCATATAAATCTTCGATAACAGAAAGTTGACCCTTCAACTTTTTGTCTTTCAGAACCTGGAAAGGAACATTTAGCACCAAACACAAGGGGAAAAAGAAAATAAAAATAGAAAAACGTAGATGCATAAGCCCATAGGCCATATCCATACCTCTAGATTAGCACCTTCTCCTCGCAGATATTTTTTAACTTTCACATCTATCTCATTTGATACCTCCTGCACAACAATATGTGAATGACAGACAAGTTTCAGGTTGGTAAATGCAATTGTCATTCAGCAACTTAGAATTCACATTCCAACCAAGTTTGATACCTCGTGAAGTTCTATCTATCTAAGGTTGCAGAAAATACAAAAAGTACATATATAGCACCTGTTCAGTCGGAGGAAGAATCCTTTCAGCAACTGCATTTCCTAGCTCCTTCTCCATTTAGCTAGGCTACAACGTCTTCAAGAACTGCACGAATTTAGGTAAATGAATAACATGTCCAAAGCAATGGATTACTTCAATAGAGGCACAGCCTAGTCTCACCAACAATCAAACTATTATCATCAATCGAAAAACCAACAAAGTATGACAAATTTTCTCCACACAAATCCTTTTAGGAAGGCAAAATAACAGAGAAAGCACACTAAACGACCCTAATCAAGCAAAAAAGCCTGATTAGCCACATTGATATTCTTCATGCGAGTGGGAAAGAATCAACAAAGTATAAATTTCCATGATCATGAAGCATCAATACCTAGCTTGAGCACTGCAGTGGAGTTTGAAAGTACTAAGTCAATTGTGCCGCTCTCGATCCTACGCACTTGAGATAAGAAAGAAAATATGTTTCAGGTAGACGCCAGAAAAGCTAAATTAGGGTTCAGGAGAATGGCGGGTGTTTAGTCCGACCAGCTGAAAGTGGAAACTTAAAACGAAGAGCGGCGAGAGACGACGGAAGGCCTACGGCAAAAGATCGAATCGGACGTCCTCAGAGATGGTTTCTCTCTTAAATGGGCTTAGACCAGCCCACGCGTCTAAGTGGATGCACATAGTTGTCAATGGAAGATTAAGGGCCTGTTATTTGGAAAATGTTATCGACAAACATCCAAATTTTACCAACACGAGTATAGCTCAACTACCAAAAAGTCAAAAATTTGAATATCACTCCCTTATTGTTCAAGCCAAAACGACTTCTAAGTTTTGGTGTTCAAGTTTTAAAAAGGGAGGTAAAATTTTGACATGACTGTACACTTGAGAACAGTACTCACAATCCAGAATCCTATATGATATGTCGAAGGAACAACTTCAATTCCAGACAATAAGTCCTCTACAATGAGAAAATTTCATCAATTTTTCAAAGAGCTCCAGAACAACTGCTACAAAAAAAAAATGAAACCAAAACCATCTATTTGTAGAATCCCTTCTTCGACCTTCAATTCTGAAAACTATGCTACCATTTACGTCTCCATAATGGTTTAAAGCCTATAATTTAGGGCATCGAAATCAGGGTCTAACTAATAATTTTAAAATACATTGAAAAATTCACACATGAATTTCCTATTTTTGAAACGAAACTCGCAATTCATCTAGAATTTGAACATACTAATAAAGAGTCGTTTGGTTAAAGGTTTTTTAGATGTCTAGAAATTAAGAATGTTTGGAATAAGATGCATGGTTTTAGAAACGTTGAAATGTTGTCAAATTTTTATATGGAATAAATTGCAAATTTACATATAAAAAAAATTGTTTTTTTTAGCGATTACCTTCAACATTTTTTGCTTATTATTATTTTGGTTTCTAAGTTAATTAATACTAAACTTCCCAGCAAATTAACTTCTTCCACCAAAAAATTCAGCCGCCATCATCATCACCATCAACAATCTTTAATTTCCAAGTTAATTCTTGTAGGGTCAAGCCCGACTAACGAATTGTTACGTGAGATTAGTTTGAAGTACACTTCGGACACTTACGAATATTAAAAAAAAAAATCACAGCTCCACATTTAGTAACTGGAATCTAAACAAATACATGAAATTAAAGATTGAAAAACCAAAATTCCAGCAACCATACAGGCTTTCGAAGGACTTCTAGGCCTTAACACTTACAGAAACGTCGCTCCAAATCAATCCTTCGCCGGACAGCAACCTTAAATTCCTCCAGGACACAAATCTAATACCCAAAAACCATAAATAAAGCAAAACTTTAGGCTAAATATCAAATAGGAATTAGAATTAACAAAAGAATCCCAAAACTCCATCCGAAACCCTTACTCACAGCAACGACTAGCGACAACAGTAACCCGAGAAGTGCCAAAAACGATGCCGAACAGCGAACGGCAGAAAAAACAGGTGAGAGAGGCGGCTACACTGGCTACTGAGATGTCCGAGGGTGCACGATGTTTCGACGACGGCGGAACTCAGCGACCCACTTGCAACAACAACCTACGGCACTCGAGGGCGTGACAGCGAGTGGTGTGGCAGCCGGTAGCGTGCAACAATCGACGACCTATGGTGCAGACGGCGGCGTGCGGCGGTTGGAAGGCTGGTGCGGCACTGCTGGAGCTTCACGCAAAGGAGAAGAGTGAAGAGATGGAGGCTACACCTAAAGAGAAGGTTATTTTAATTATTATTTTTTTCAGAGGAAAAAAAAAACAAAAACAAAAACAAAAAAACAAAAAAGAAACCCGGTTTGACCAAGTCAAAGCCCAAAAGGCTTACTCCAATTGGCCCATTCTCTTTTCCAAATTCTGCTAATAGTACAATTGAACTACTAAGGACCAATTTAACTTCAATCTAGTTCCAAATTCCAATTAGGGATTTATAGAGAGAAAAAAATAATAATAATAATAATAATAATTGAGGGAAAATTTTTTAATTAAATCTCATAATCAACTTCAAACAAAATTCTATCACATAGAAGACATATCATTATATGGTCTCGATTTGTGAGTTGCCAAGAGGTGTGAGGTGTAGTTTGAAGAGCATTATATTGTTACGATTCATGAGTTGTCATGAGGTGTAGGTTGGAGAATATTATGTCGAATGGAATAATTGAGATTATAAAGAGTATTCATGAGTTTGTGAGTATTTTGGAAAGCTCGCGAGTAATTTTGCACAAAACACTAACAATATCCATCTAAAATTAACGATAATGGCATTTTGAACTCATTCTGAAAGTTTAAGAGTATTTTTTAAACCTTAAAAATTTAAAGGTATTTTTGACACAAAGTACAAAATTCAAGGATAATTTTGTATAATTCAACTTAAAAATAATAAATAAATAAGAAAATGATTATCTTGAGGGCCCATGTCCAAAGGATATGATAAGATAAAAAGCACATAGAGAGATGATTTTCCACGTTTTAAAATGGGGATAAAACAAACCATATATTTTATGACAATATATGTGTATATATCACTTTTAGAGAATGTTAGTGTTTAGTCTCTATATTTTTAGAAATTAGAATTTAATCGTTATAATTTAATAAAATCTCATAAATAGTCTGTCTTTGATAAAAGTCTCATCAATAGTCCTTACTCCAGGGACTATTTTCAAGGGTTTTATCAAACCATATGGACTAAATTCTAGTTATAAACCGTAGAAACTAAATTTTAATTTTCTCCATACCATAAGAACCAAATTTGCAATTTAAAATTTTCCTATACTTGGAACTTTATCTTTAGTTTTAAATATAATCATATTGTTTTTAAAGTTAAAGTACAATTTTTTACTTTTATAAATGCTTTAAAACTATCAAATTGAAATCTACTAGAGCATTGGAAAAAAAAAAATTGGACGGGAATGAATGTGAAGGTGACCTTAAATGGAAATTGGGACCCACATATTTTCACACTAGGTTAGGTCACCACCATACTCGTTTCAAAACTCAGTTTTCATTAAAAAAAAAATACAAAAATAGTTTGATCGTTTTGAAATATTTATGAAAGATTAAGAGTAATGTTGAAACTTTTGAAAGAATAAGAATATTTTTTAAAGAAATGAGAGTTTAAGCATATTTTTTTTTTGTAATTTTGTGTTGCTCTTTTTATCAACAACATCTCGAGCCTAATGGCACTTCAATGCGAACTTCTAGAGACATAAAAAAAGATGTTATGGGAGAAATCAAAATTTGGCTGTATCAATTTACACGTTGAATTTTTAATTTCATTGAATTGCATATCAATTTAGTTCAGAATTGCAATCATAACCTTCAACTTGAGAAAAAGATGTTGTAATTTTCGCTTAATGAAAAGTTTTCATCTGAATTTTTTTAAAAAAATATTATTTTTTAAAACATATAGCACAAAGTTAATAAGATTTCAAGGAGAGAAGAAAGAATATTAAACCTCAATTTTTGTTAAAATTTGTAAGTATTTGACAAAATTATTCAATATAGTTAACTTAAAGTTGCATAGAGATTAATATAATTGAGAATATTGAGTTCACGATAGTTATATTATTTTCTTTAAAATTAGCGGATATTCAGCATAAATAGAATATACAGTAGAAATTGCAACATTTTATATTTATGGTTAGCTTTCTTGAACATAATGAGGCGATAGCTCCCATGAAGGCATTAGCAAAGTTCTTTAGGCAAAAATCGATCCTCTTTGAATTGAAACACTCACAAATTCTGTGGAACCTTCTTACAAAGATAAACATTTGGAAATTCCATTCAAGAACATGATCAAAGAGGTGCAATCCAAGGTTTCTTCTTGTTAATCACAAGAGCAACTTAGTAGCACATCAATCGATTTGGCTTTGGCTTCTCACATGCGAAGACACAAAATGGTAAAAATTTAACTTAGAGATCTCCATCCATGGGTGACTTGATTTTATCTTCTGTTATATTCGCAAAAAATAAATTAATTAATTCAAAAATAATTAAAAATTGATACAACCTAACAAGTTGATGGGTAAAAGTTAAATATTTTCCAAAATATGAAATTTATTAAACACTCTGCAAAAGAACCAAAACATAACAAATGAGTAATGTCAAATAGTAGTAATTGGGTCCCTTTTCAATTTTCAGGACAGCTATAAAGAACCAACCCCACATGATTCATTAAGAACATAATTACCAGAAGAAATCAAAATTGATCAACAAAGACTTTTAAATTCATTGACCAAGAAAATTAAGAGAGAAAAAACAAAAAGAAAAAAAGAAAGCTAGAAATGCATTAACATTGACATATGAATCTTCCTCTATCATTTATATCTGAATTGGGAAACATGTGGTGTGGTTGGTTAAAATCTAGACAAGTCAGTTCATGAGTCTTTGAATGCCCAAGAGGAAACAAAGTAGCTTTTAATTTAAGCAATTTCACATCTGATAGATGTAATGGATAGATTTTCTTTTTTAAATTCCACCTGCATCTCAGTGTTGCTACACGTTTAAGTCCACTAGTTTACAAAAATAAACACATGCTATATATTAATATACAATGCAAGGTTTGAATCTTTTCTTAGACTTTAAGGCTTCACACTTGCTTTATTTTAATTCATAAACTTTCACATGTTATCATACATTTCCAAATATGATATGAAGTCTAATGCATGTGGTTTGAGTACCTATGAAATTTCTATCAAACCATAGCAAAATTCATTCAAAGACCAAAATGAAATATTTGGAAGTAAACAAATCAAAGCTGAATTTGAATCCTACAAATAAATTCATAACTTATGAAAAATTTATTGGATGTGTAGGAATTATACGTGGATGAAAGAATCTTAAAATCTGTTTGAAATAACTTTTCAAGTGCTTAAAAACACTTTAAATCTTTTTTTAAACAGGTCGTTAGTGGCTATAAGCAACAAAGCAGAGACGAGAACCTCTCTAGATCACAAAACAGCAAAGAGAACTGGAAAAAAAAAACCGAAGAGATCACTATATAGAGAAGTTCTTACGGCACTTTTTATGTTAGGTGCTTGATTCATCCTTGAGTTGCCTAAAGAAAATTTTCAAAGTTTATATAATACTTAGCTGCACACAAAGCTCAGAATTAATGCATTGATGGAGGGGAAACGCAAGAAGAAACTAAAAATCAGAAATGAACAGGGTGAGCTTCTACACAGACCTCATCAATAATTTGAAAAGGCAGATTCCATTACGATCATCACGGTGAAAATAAAGTAATTGATTAGTCGGTTTTAATGACTGGAACAATTTGGAAAGGTAAAATCATTATCCTGATTCAGGACCTAATAGCATACCAAGTAAAGTAATTTGAGTCCTAAGAACTTAGAACAACAATAGTCATGAAATGTGATTTCTGAACAAATAGAATACTTCTTGGAGGAATCAAACTCCAAAACCGATTATCCGAAATACCTCTATGATGCTGCTGCAGCTGATGAGTTGCCTGGACAAATATCCAGCATTCTTCATTTGAAGGCTGCAAGAAAAGAAAGAAATAAGATTAAAGGATTAAGTATTGTTTTTTAAAAAATAAAAATAATAACAGAATCGTATGTATGTGCTCGTTAAAATAAAGGAACAAGTCGTGCATTGGTAGAAAAGCAGCAAAGCCACATGTATAATAAACCAACAAAAGCCATCTTCTAACAAAATACACGGGCGAAAATCAAACAAACTTTTTGCTGTTTAAGTCAGAGCATTTAAAGGGATGTCAGATTGTTTGGAACTATGTTGATCATCTTCAACATGCAGGCTCTTAGTCCTAGAGAAAAAAGAGTAGTCTAGTAATAAATAATCTAAGACAAGATATGCTTCCCACAGTACTACAAGCAAGAGATATTTCTTTCAAAGAACAAAAGAAACCAGAAGGCAAAAAAGCATCAAATTAGGCAATACTAAATCAATAAACCTAAAAGAATCAAGGGATCATTTATAATTACATTGTATTTTACAATCAACAGATGTCCCGGAAGAATCAATTAAAGAATGTTAATCTTCCAAGATACATAAATTACAAATTGCATCGGCATGGCCGAACCATGGATTACAAGTATCTTTGATTTCATCTGATGATGCAATCACAGGCAGGATGGAGTAATGAATTTTTAACCATAGACCGTCCCCAATCCACCCTAAGATCTGATAATGGAATGATTGTCATGCATTTAGGCCCCCCAATGTCAGCAAGCGGTAGCAACTTTGCTGCCTTTGATTACATTACTCCGAATCAGTATGGTTTACTCTGTTTGTTGTCTCTCTTCAGCTGGACTTTTAATTTCTTTCCACCTAATTGGCATCCATTCATCATACTTATGGCAGATTGAGCAGCCTCAGCGGAATCATAACTAACAAACCCTGTAGATGGAACAACAGTTAGATGTCTACACGTACCAAAATACAGAGGAGAATGGTTAAAAACACTTTCAACTTCAACATTAGTTTTTGCACAAAGTTGCAGGAGTAAAATAGCAAGAAAACACGTGCTCACCAAAACATTTGCTAACTCCAGATGTTTTGTCAACAAATACTTTAGCGCTCAAAACTCGTCCAAATGCTCGAAAAGAATTAGCAAGCTCCAAATCCCCAAATTCTTGAGGTATGTGATAAATAAAAAGATTAGCACCAGGTGGACCTAGAGAAAAAAAGATAGTGAACTATAACCCCCCAGAAGCTCAAAACCAATCAATAAATCAAGGTCAGACAAAAAGGGAAATAACTAACTACCTTCAATCTGACCTCCAGAGCCTTTACCCAAACTAGACGTTGGAGAGTTATTCTTCCCACCAGTAAATGGCCCTGGACCAGGTGAACTGCTCACAACCCCAGGACTCATCATTCCTCCAGGGTACGCCATGGGATGCTGAAGACCTGGAACTCCAGGATAGGCAGAGCCAACGTAACTTGCAGGAGGCATGCCATAATTTCTAGTGGCCATACCCGGGCCAAGGTCAGGTGGGATCCCACGCATTGCATTTCCTTGATTTAATTGAGGTATCATATTGGGGAAACCAGATTGATTCTGCATTGGAGGTAGGTGATATTGCATAAGCCCATAACTTCCAGGAGCCTACAAAGAGAGAGTAGAGACTATCATTGGCTACCCTCACGATTCAATATAAAAATGCTCAATTGCAAACATGAAAATGAAAACCATTCAAAAGAAAATTGAGATTACAATCATGGATCAGGTATCGGATTGATAACAACATTCATTACCATTCAAAAGAAAACCGTTCCTTTGAAGTGCATGATAACCAAAAGTACAAGAACAAGGACAACACAGACACCCATGCAATAAATAAAAAGAGAGAAAGGAAAAAAGATCCTTGCACATTGCACAGACATGCATACATACAAATTGAAGAAGCCCAAGAATAATCCCCTTGCAAAACTGACCTGATAACCATAGCCATTATATGGTGGAACATAACCCAGTGGCATGGCTCCAAACAGTGAAGGATGTTGGGAGTCTGCATTAAGCACATTAGAGGCCTGTGATTGAGCTTTCTGAGCTTTCCGAGCTTGCCTTTCCTTCTCTGTGTCAGCCCATTTAACAACCAAAGGGACACTGGATCCCTGAGTAGGGGGGAAAAAACAATCAAATCCATGATGCCTCCCTAAACCTACGTCTGTATGTATATATTCATACTCTTCCACACTTTCACTGGGGTATAGGATATGAGTATATGACTGACTATCCTACTTACTGGAAAGCTAGGATTTTCATAATATGTCGGCCCTAAAAAGAAGTTGGCTTGTGAAAGAAGACTCAACTGTTGAGTACAATGAATTTGACTTGAATTAAAAAATCCTTACCAAAAAAATTCCAACCAGTTATAGCTAAACACAATTTATTCATTAACAAAGATAATCATAAATGCTGTTCTGTTCAGGGCACAACACCATCTGGCTAGTATTAGTATGAACATTACAAAATTCATTTAAATTAAAATAAAAATAAACATAAAGCCAATGGACAAATAAAAGGAATGCAGTCATGAGCAATAGTGGAAACGAAAAGAAGAAGAGATATGGCAAGAATATTCAATGCAGTTTAGGCAAGCAATGATCTGAACACAGATTTTAATATCCTTAGCAGACTCCCCGATTGTCTTCTTTCCCATTCATAGATGTAGCTGGACTCGATATATTAAAATATTACTCCAATATAATACCATGATGCATAAAAAGCATCCATGAGATGAACGGAGTGCATGGAATGAAATTCCAATAAAAAATTCCCACGAATAAAAGGGTTCAACATAACAAGAGCGACCAATATCTTTTTTCTTATCCAAGAAATATCACAATGTCGGGAAATATTAGAACTGCCCACAAAGGCACAAAATATCGACAACGTGGATGTGGATATTCGGCAAAATAATGGCTTTCTATGGTTTCAATGATTTTGGTATTACCTCCTATCAACAAAATTTGAAAGCTAAACATTACTAGAAAACTAACTTAGACACGATCATTTAGACAATTTAATTTCCATTACCTCCATTTTACACTTTCCGTTAATTGCCTCAAGTGCTGCAACAGCTTGATCCTTCGTCTCATACTTCAAGAATGCACAACCTGAACTTGAGCAACATATGGAGCTAATGGTGAAGATTCAACTGAATGTGTGATATCTTTCATAACTTCAACTCAAATTCAGCTGAAACAAACCGAAAACTACCTTTGCTTGTCTGCTGTGAACCTCTTAATATTTGCAAGTCTTTTATTGTTCCATATTGAGAGAAAAGACCAGAAACTTCATCTTCGGACACATTTTTCGGAAGCATTCCAATAAAGAGTTTGTGTTCTGCTCTTTTCAAAAATAACCAACCATTACTATCCATACACACTAAAAATTAATCTTTTAGCAAGATAAATACAGATCACTAAAGAAAGTGGCAATGTTGATGGATGTTAGGAACCATCTTTTAGATGCAATATTCAAGCAGGGTGTGATATTACACCTAGTCTTTCCAGCTCGCCATCTGCATATTTTACTTGCAACGGACTAGAAGCCTGGATTGAATGGAAAATGAAGGGAATTACCACTCAATTTGACGATAACAATGTTTAATTACGGAGTTAAAAAAATAAATTAGAAGGCATTTATTTTAGCACAGAGGTAATATCGTTCATTGACTATAAACTAACGATGCATGTTTGAGTACTGATTTGATCTTATGTAATCCAATCACAAACTTTAGGACGGATTATAAGATCAGATATAGTTCAATGCAATGGCAAGGGCAAGAGAAAAATAGAAAAGAATGTCTTCGCATTCACTTAAAATTTTACAATACCTACGTTCCATGAAATTAATGCCTGGAATAGTAATACAAATTAAATTAAATAATTTGAGTCAACCCTACCACTATTTCATTGCACCATATTTTAGTAAATTGGCAAACAACATTAAGGAGCTCTTAAGTGAATCAGGAATATACTTTACATGAAATGCCCTTAAGTCAACTCTACAATTATTTCCTAACCAACTCACCAAAATTTTAATCATTTCAGCATACTTTAAACATAAAAATGGTGATTGGTGATAACTGATATATTATCGATAGAGATTCGATGGAAACCCATATTCTTTCCTCGAATAATGAATACATTATTATTTCTCTTCAAAACGCATTTATCGCTCAACTGCCGACCATGTCAATTGCAAATTAAACAGGAAAAGGCTTTAAAATGTTAATTACAAGCAGAACGATAACATTAGAAAATCATTGCTCCAACATTTAGGATCAGAAGTTGATCCCAGTCCATTGATGTCCATATTTAGCTTTAATTATGTACAAATCAGCTCTCTAAAAGGGTTTTATCTTTTTCCTTTTGTTCATCGCAAGGGCATGTCCGTGCATTCAATGCTAAAGCATAAGGGTATAATCTTTCAGAGTTTTTTTTGTAAAAAAAAAAAATCCCCTTGCATAAAATCATCTTTCAGAGTTAAAGAGCTTGATTCCGTAAAGCAGAATTAAATAAAACTATTATAGAAAAATGAAAAGATTCAATAAATTTCTTTTCCTTAAATAAAGGGGAGTGAAAGCTTGGAGGCTCTGCTCAAGTTGCTTCCACAAGAAATGTAGAGCGTTCACTTAGTTCATTTTTATGTCCAAATATAAGATATATCACAATGTGCTGTAGTCTGAAACTAGAAAGCAGCTTTTACAGAAAAGCCAAGACTTTTAGAACTTCTAGGTTATCGATAACAGCAATTACGCACAAGGCCAAGTCTATCGCATCGATCAATTGCATTGATTAGCATTATCGACAAGAAAAGGAAAAGACATAAAAAACAAAACATTGAGAGAGAGAAAGACGGAGAAATAAATTATAATAATTCATAACTAAACATCCAGATTCCACTAACCCCAGGCAAAGTTTTCTTGTTATGGCAAGCATTGACCGCCTTATCCGCCTCCTGCCTTGAAGGACAAATCACAAAACAGCAACCTGAAAATGCAGTAACCAAACACAAGCACAAACCAGAACAAAAAAAAATTAGGGTTCAACACATCAATTCACAATGTCAATCGATTAGAGTCTACTCAAAATCAATCGAACCATAAATCACAAACGAGAAACACAACGACACAACCAAAACAGAGAGAATGCGAGTGCAAATATAAACTAAGCAAAGTAAGAACAAAACAAAACCGGTTGAAGTTGAAATCAAAAAGAAAAAGAACCTCTAGAGGCGCGAGTGGCCTTGTCTCTGATGATGTTGACTTCGTCTACAAGTGCAAACTCTTGGAACATTGCGAGAAGTTGAGCTTCGGTCATATGCTTTGGCACTTGACCAACAAAGAGTTTGACGCTGTCTTCCTCCTCCTGACTACTCTCCTTTCTCTCTCCTTTACTCCCCTCCGCCATTAATGCCGGTTTCAAGCTTTCTCTCTCTAAAAAAACTCTCTCTAGTTTTCGCCGTCACTTCTCTCTCTGAGATTGGATTTTTCTTCGGAGAGTCTTCGCTGGGAAAAAACTGAAGGATTCTTTGATGGCAAAAAATTGGATCTCTTCCAATAAATTCTTAGTAATTATTAAATTCTATGTAATTTGCCCTCGAATTTTCCTATTATTTACTAATATGCCATTACAGCTGTTTTACTTATCCCTCTCCTTTGTTCTTCTGCTGCAGAGAAAGTTGGTGTACTTATTTATGGTGTGGTTAATTACATTTGTGCCCTTTCTTTCTTATAAAATAAATGCTTATATTTTCTTTAAATAAAATTAAGGATAAATCAAACTTTAGTTCTTAACTTTTGAATAATTGGTATGATGAGTCTCTAATTTTTCAAAGTGTGCATTTTTAGTTTTTATAGTTTTTTTTATAATCATTTGATTTTTAAAAAATTATGTTTGTTTTCTTACCGTTTATTTACTATAATTTTCATCTTTCTTAACTAGATACTTAATTTTTATCATTTTATAAACAAAAATAGATTTTTAAAATTAAATTTATTTTGTTTTTAAATTTTGGTTTTTTTTTTTAACACACTTAAAAATAGATGTATGTAGCAAAACAAAGAAATTAACATATGAAAATAATGTTTATAAGTTTAATTCTAAAAAGATCAAATAGTTATCAAACGAGGTCTAAGTTTTTAAGAATAAGTTTAACATGTTTCTAAAGTGATTCGTTATTGTTATTTTAAATAGTTGTATCATACAACGATTTAAAATAACAATAACTAATCATTTTAGAAACATGTTAAACCTATTCTCAAAAAGTTGAAACTAAAAAAGTACATTTGCAAACTTATGGACTAAATGCACTTTATTCTTAAAAAAAAAAAAAAAAAAAAAAGGAAATTATTTGGATGCATCTCGAGTGCACCCATCTTTGTGTAGCTCAACCAAGGACCAAATCACAAGTTATTATATGGTAAATTTTTATTTTTTTAGAAAAAAAAAAATATATTTTTACACTTCTTTATTTTGTGATTAAAGGGATGTATAGAAATTAATATAGTTTTGATTGCGTAAAATTAAGATAACTAAAAAGGTACGTGTTAAAGATTAGGAGACCAAGCCGACATATTTTTAAAAATTTGAAGACCAAAAATGTAATTTGGCCTAAAATTAAACTATTGTTTTTCTTCGATCATTGATGCATGAAACTAAAATCCCATTCCTTCTTGCAATCATACAGTTGGGTTTTGACTGTCGTATTTGTTTTATTTTATTTTTCTCAACATAATGAATTTATGTTGGGTTGAATTATTAATTTGGCCTTTTACGTAGTTTTGGCAATTTCATTTTGGTCCCTATTGTTATATAAAATTTAATTTCGTCTCTATAGTATTCGATCATTTTCAATTTGGTTGATATGATTTTGTAAGTTTTAATTTCTATCTCTATACCTTTTCAGCATAAAACTGAGGAAAATGGATGGATATTTGTAGTGAATAAAATTTGGTTTAAAAGTATTTTTTAAGTTATTAAATTGAAAGTTTGAATTAAATTCAATCCATTCGATTAATTTGAATTTTTTGTCAATTTGAGAAATATTCTAGCATAATGTACTCGACTAAAATCGGTTTGAAATTTTCTAAAATAATTAACAAAATTGAAACCAAAATCAAATTATAGAATCAACATGATGATCAACTATTTTATTTTTATTTTTATTTTCATACCATGGAGTTTTATTGTTTTTTATTTTTTAATGAATTGAATGGGGTGGAGTGAATTTTTCTTTTTTTTTTTTGCCTCGTTCGGTAATAAACTATGCATAATTTTTTGGTTTACCTTCCTTGAAACACATTTGAATTCAAAACCAAATTTCAATAACAAAATCATGTTTTTAAAACTAATTTATTTGGGTTTTAAAATTTTTGCTTTATTTTTTTAAATATTTTTAAAAAGTGAACAACAAAGGAAAAAAAATACTCAATTTTCAAAGAACATTACATATAACATTTTAGATAGGGTCACCCGTGTCCCTATGCCATTAAAAAATAATAATTAAGAAGAAAAGGTAAAAAAAAAAAAAAAAAAAAACTGCTATAGATATATGATAAATAGCCTATTTTTTCCACTGAATTTTACCTTTTCTTTTACTTTTGCTATGAAAATCAATCCAACTGTGACTTATCGTTTGTTTTTCCTTTTTCCTTTTAAGGCTAAAGTATGACTTATCTATTAAAAAGATAATAATAAAGAAACCAAAATTTGATGCTAAGCCCCAACTATATATAAACCCATAATGGGAAAAAAAAAAATAAGGCAATAAAGTTAGATAGTAAAATTCAATAATAATTTAATCATTATGATTTTCAAAATTATAATTTAATCTTTCTATGATTAATTTAAAAAAAATTCTCATAAATAATTCATACGATTTAATAAAACTCTCATAAAATAGGATCTAACTTTCTCTCCAATGGACGACACATTCTCAATTTAACCTAAAATATTTTAGTTTCTTTATTTATTTTGAAAGCCCTAAAAATAAAACCTTAAAAAGATAATAATAATAACAAGGATTTTGCATGTTTTTTTCCCCCCTTTTTTTTTTCTGAAAAGATTTTGCATGGGTTTGATCTGTCGTTAAATTTCAATTTCTCCTTTTATCAATTGTCTTTATTATAACTTCCATCTTTTCAATTCAGAAAAAGGAAAAATATTATTTCTCTTAAATTAACCTTTTAGAAAGATAGGAAAAATAAAACGAATAAATATATGAAAAGACATTCTTTTGGATTTTCCAAAGTTCACATTTAACAAAAAAAAAAAAAAAGAAAAAGAACATTAGTCTTAAAATACGGAAAATTATTTTACATGAAAAATCTTTTGAAAATATTTATAACTAAGAGCAAAATATACAATTTATTTATGATAGACCGCGATGGGTCGCAATAGACTATTATTTATATTATTTATGTCTATCATGACACAGATAGTAGTCTATCGCGAGCTATAGTGAAATTTTGCTATATTTATAAATATTTTGGTTTATTTTGCTATATTTGAAAAGAGACTTTAAAATAACATTTTATGCTTTTAACTAAATCAAAATATTATTATAGCAAATACTAATTTTATCCCTACGTCCAAACTAGTTCAATTTTAGTTTATATATTTTTAAATGATCAATTTTAATTTTTGCATTTATTTTTTACTGATTAGAAATGGATAGACTCCAAATTACACGTAACAAAATTGTATATTAACTAATTTAAAATTTTAAAGTTTTTGTTTTCATTTTAATTTGGGCTTAAATTATAGAGATGTTTTCAAATATAGTAAAGTGAGTCAAAATATTTACAAATTTAGTAAAATGTCATGATAGGGAGTAACAAACTACTGAAAATATTTTTAAATATAGCAAACTGTCACTATCAAACTATAATAAAGTTTTGTCATTTAAAACAATTATTCTAAATTATAAGGTTAAAAATATTCATTTTAATCTATCAATTTCAATTTTATTCCTTACAATAAAACATGCGAATAAGGAAGTAGTGAAAAAACGACATTGATTTTTTTTTTTTAATTATTGTAAATTAACATCTATTTATAATTAAAATTCACGATAGAGCTGCTTACAAATTATTGTAAATATATCGTATACTACTTTAAAACTCTTTTATTGTAAATATATCGTATAGTACTTAAAAAATAGGAAAATATAAAAGATAAACTGTGATCAATAGTATAGAAAAAGGCAATCAAATGGGTGGAATTCAAACATGGAATTAACTTTTTGATTGATAATATATATTTTAACCAATTAAATTACTATTAAATTGATCAATATTATTATAAAATTTTCAATGAAGAAAAAAAGTGAAGTGACTTTTTCGTTAAGCAACCAACTTAGGTATATAAATCTCAAAAAATCCACAAATTCAGCTAACTTATCGTTTTCTCTCAAATCTCTTCAATTTCATAGCTAATATAGTTCGTTAATTGCACAAAAACTAATTAGAAGGAAAAATTACAAATATTTAATCAAGTTTAAAGTAAAAAGGTCACGGTATACTCATGCAAATCCGAACTTCAAATCAATAGAGTATACAATTTTAAGTAAAAACCGATACACATTGTCAAGTTAGGAGTAAACATTATTTTTTAATAATAAAAAATAAAAAAATTCAATTTTTTATTATCAATCAATTTTATTCTTAAACTTTCAATTTCATCAAATTTCACCATAAATTAAACTAATCATATTCATAAACTATATGATATTAGAAAAAAAACGATAAACATTGTAATTTTTCTAATAAAAAAAATTAATATCGTAATCACATCCTTATACTATAAGTTGTCGACATTAGGAAAAAAACATTGCATTAAAAAAATTTATTTGAAAACTTGTTAAATATATATATATATATATATATATATATATATATATTCTCACATGCTATTGCAAAATTGCGAAGATTCCAAAGAAAAATTGTGGAAATTTATTGAATATTATTTTGGTACAAAAAGAAAAAAAAAATGAAATTAGAATGAGTGAGAGTGAGGGCATTGTCCGCGTTGGTTGGACGACTTTGTAAAGTCGTAGAAGCAAATGAATTGAAGTTTGGTGTTGCTATTTTGTCGAGTAGGGAGAGAATGGTAATTTGGGAGAGGAGTGGCATGATTGTAATTATAACGAAAGAAGGAGGGTAAAAGATTAAAGAGGCCAGACTGTCCCGCCAACAAGGTTCCACGCTGCACCCTAAACACGGAGAGACCAAGCTGTTTCTCGTGTGCCAAATCGCCTACTTGCATATTAAATTAAATATTACTTCAATTTATTTATTTATTTATAATTATCCTTTGTCTATTTTACCCTATGTAGTTTGCTTCAATTCTAATTTAATCCTCGTGATTTGGACATAACCAATCACATTTATTTTTTAGATTAGAAGTGTCATTTATAGTCCAATGTATTTTGAGTATCCTTTCATTTTTAGTATATATACTCTCAAATATTTTAATTTTGTTTACGTGAAATAAATTCTAAGCTTCTCTTAATTAAATTTGGTAAAATAAAAAAATTATTTTTTATTATAAAAAATATACTGTGTGGATATGATTTTAATTGTTATAGATTGGATCATAATACATGAATTATGATTATTGTTATTTCGTAGTTAATGATAAATTAATAAACTAAGAGGATGGATTAGTTTTAAGGTTTAATGAAATGATGACGTTAAATTTAGATACTAAAAAGTACATAAACCAAGGAAATATTTGCATTGATTTTTTAATTGTTAAAATTATTTTTCCTTGACCACTTGAAATAATAATATTTATCATTAACAAATACACAATATAAATATGTTTTTGGATGTTATAGATTAATGGTTAATAGAAATAACCTATTCGGATTGACTAACTTTTGAGGTCTACCAACATTTTTTTTTTACTTTTTTTTTAAAAACATTTAGAAAATCGATTCAAATAAATATAAGGGTCAAAATTATAATCAACTAATTATAGGCCACCAGATATTAAATTTTAGGCATCACTATTTTCCTTTTAACTTTATTAAAAAAGAAAAAAAAAATTCCTTTGTAAGAGTTTGTTAGTATTCTCCAATTTTATTTTAAACTGAAAAGAAAGTTATCATCTCAAATTTTATTTGGTTTGTAAAAAATTTTGGTCTCTGAAATTTTAAATATTTTACTGTTAAATTTTTTAATTTCAAAATTTATATCTAAGTTAACAGATTTTACGCATAATTTTATGCTTCTGGAAGCCAAAGTGAGCATAGTTTTCTGATAATTAACATACATTTCCTTTCTCTAAAGTTGAAAATTCAAATCTTCATACGTCCGTTTGTTATATATAGACAATCATTTTTTAATACAATAATTATAGGAATGGAATATTGAGCCTTAACTAAAAAAAATTAGTTGTATATCAATTACCATCTAACTAAACTTAATTTAGCCAATTTTGTTATTTTTAACATATAAATTAGGTTTAGAAACTTTTATAGGACATTCATTTTGGTCCATAAATAATTTATAGCATTTACACTTTCTTTATCAGCCTTTTTTTTTAATCATTTTAAATCTCAATTTTAGATTTCAAATTCTTATAATAATAATTAATATTTTTCTAGTTTATTAACTTTCTAGACAATATAATATACTTTAACTAGTTGAGTTATACTTAAATTAAAAAAAAATTAACATATAATTTATATTAATAATGTTATATAGCTCAATTGACATTCGAGTATGTTAATAATCATGGGTTTGTTATCTTAGTTTTTCATATTTTCTAACCATATAGAAAAGAATAATAATAATATATATTGGTATGTATTTAATAGAAATATTGTATCTTAATTACTCAAAACAACAGAAGAAGGAGGAGGTTAATAATCATTTGTTTTAAAAATTTTAAAGTTTATGGATTTCTAGAAATAAAATCAAAAGTTCATAATTAGGGGTAAGACTCCACTTGTAATTGAACCTTAAATCCAAAATCCAAACTTAGTTTGTTAACTTTATTTGTATCTTTTTTCAATTAATTAACTTAATTTGATTCAAATTTTGGTAGTCAACTTCAATCAATCTTAGTTTTTTTTTTTTTTTTTTTTTTCATAGGTCAACTTCGTGTAAAAAAGTCAATCTACTTTTCTATAATAGAATATGGAGATTTGACATTATCTAAACACAACAAATTGAGTTAAATTATCAATCAACTTATATAATAGTACGTAACACTGTATGAATAATTTCTTTTTCCACATATACTAACTATATATATATAGTTTTAGTTTTGAAAATTTTCAATAGGATTAGAACCTTTAAACATAGTTCAATGGTTTTTTTTTTCTTTTTTTCTTTTTAACATTTACTTCTAATGATTGAATATTGCGTTTCAACTATTGTTTACAAAATCAAAAACTTAAATAAAATATTTAAAAATAAAGAAGATAAAAATAAATATTCATAAATCAAAATTAAATTATAAATTTGGTCCATACAATTTGTAAAAAGTTAAACCGTAGTCCTATAGTTTGACAAAATATGATAAATAATCCTAATAATTTGATAAAATTCTCACAAATAGGCCCTACCATAGGAACTATTTATGAGGGTTTCATTAAACTGTATAGACTAAATTTTAATTATATATTATGGAGACTAATTTCTTTATTTATTTCATATGGGCCAAATTTGTAATTTTACAAAAAAAAAAAAAAAAATCAAAGATATGTAATCAAATAATGATTAGGAGAACCTTGATCAAAATTATACATTAAGGACGTAGAAAATCAATCAAAACCCCACAACTTAAAACCCAAGTCTTTTGAAATAATCTATTTATTTTAAATTATTAATTCATAGTATTTCATAGTTTGTCATCTCTATTAATTTGACATTGATAAATATACTTTTAGCCTATAATATTATCATCGTAGTTTAAGGAGAGAAAAGAAAGGGAAAACATACTCACAATAAAGAAATAAAACAACTCATCTTATAAAAAACGTAGAGATTCAAATTCTTACTATTTCTTTAGTCAAATTTATTTTCAAACATTCAATTTCATCCATTCAAATTATGCACAATTAGTAGTCAATTTAAACTCTACTACTTTCCACAATTAGTAGTCAATTTGAACTCTACACTTAAATAAGTAGCGTGATTAATATGAAATTAGCTAACTTTTCTTTTTTTAAAGATTTGTGGACTTAAGATATGTTCAAAAATAATTTTAACACACTTAAAATCATTCGAAAATGAAGTACTTTGCAAGTACATGTACTCTCAATTATATCAAATATCTCAAACCCGTTGGAATTAGACATTTTGCACCTAAGTTTGAAAATTTTTGTGTATGCTCGACTTTAAAAGTTAAGTTCAACAATTTTCATGATTGAATTTGGCCCTTCTGGTGACATGAATAAGGGTGTGTACTGTGTTAATAGTTGAATATTTCAAATTTCAAATTTAGCTTTATGGTGACATTAATTGCAACACTTATTTCACGAAATCAAACTTTAGAAGGTTAAACTTTATTCACTAAGTTAAAGAGTATTTTCTTTTTTTCAATTTTCATATAATAGTTTATTTTTTAGTCAAATTCTAAAAACAAAATCATGTTTTTTTTTAAATTGCTTCTATTTGTTTTTTTAACTTTCAAAACTTGGTTTAGTATTTAGTTTCTTAAAACATAGGTAGAAAGTGAGGCAAAGGTTAAAACAAATTGTGTATATAAGTTTAATTAAAAAAGAAGAAGGAAAGAAATTAAGGAGTTATTTGAGGCATGTTGATTATTATATATTCTATGATTGTTATAGTATGGATTATAATAATTGAAAACTTTAACTATTAATTGGAGACCCAAGCATTAAAACCCTAATTACTAATGATTGCTGGAATCATAATTATTTTTTTTTATTATTATTCATAATTCACAGAACATTTTAACTAATTTTCTAACATCTTATTTAAATAGACTTCACTTTTCATATTACAATTGATTGATTACGTTTATTAAGAAGTACTGGCTTGAATTGGCTATAATAATCCACTTCATCCAAAGCAAGTTGGGAGTCTAAGTACCACTAAATAGTTATCCCTAAATAGTTATCGAATGGATGGGAGATTAATTGAGATAAAAGAGGGACGGGATTAATTGAGATAAAAGAGGGAAGGGGAACTAAAATTTCCCATAAAATTTGGGAGAAATATTGAGGAAAAGTTGAAATGGATAACCCAAAGTACTTGTCATGATAGCTGTAGTCCAACTCCAAACCAAGCCAACTTCCTTTGAAGTCAATTACACAAGTTGGTTGGTTGTCCTTGTACCTAAATTGTAAATGAAGGGAGGAGTGCCAGTTCAATATGCCTAAAAGCAATTAAGTCTAAGTTTTTTAGTTGTTCCAATTCAGCCTGAGGCTGGTCAACTCAGACAATTTTTCAGACCATCAAACCAAAAAATTATAATAGAGGAAAGGAAACTTAATATAAACTAAAAAAAGACCGAACCAAATCAACCATGACCAAATAAAGAATTAAGTTCTGACCCTTTCCAAGGGATACAATAATCTTAAAAATGCAAAAATCTGGAATTCAATTGGGAAGAATAGTTCCATGTAATAATCCGTGTGCATCAAAACCTCGTTGAGGTGGTCTGGACTTCGAGTTTAACCTCTAGATGAAAAACTTGGTAATTTAAAATTCTTATTGTCTCTTGGAGCTCATAGGAGCCTCCCCAATGACCGATGGGGTAACCGGGTACCTAAGACCTCAGTTGAGAAAGAAATGGGGGTGGAAATGGACTTCTCAAGGGGGGTAAACAATGGAGTAAATAGAAATAATATGAGGGGTTCATCGGCAATTCAATAAAATGGAGATGTCTTTTTGGAGGGGGTGAAAAAGAGATTAAATGTTTCTCGCTTGAAGTTGGGACTATTATAGTTGGATTTCCGTCTAGATTGCATTTAATCCTGCAAGCTGGCGTAACTTCTCACAGACTATGAATGTGATTGTGGTTTGTGGACCCAATCTTGCAAAAATGGCTAGGCCCCTGCAAATATTCTGAGTCAGCAACCTGTTCTTCCACAAAGCACTTTCAAAGCTCATAAAATGCATGTTTCTTTGCATAGTTCGAAACAGTAATATAGCTATTAAAAAAAATTAAAAGTACTGTATTATATTTCTGTCCTGTTTCTAAAAAGAAGAGCATATGTACATTTACACATTTTTTTTGAGCTATTGAAACGAGGGATTGGAAAAGCACATACTCACCCCTTGTAAAGTGCCAAAGGCCCTTCAGTTAGCATAACCTGAAATTAATTCCACAAGCCCATGATGAGAGTGGACAAGCAAAATGTAAAGCAAATCTAAACGATATTCTTAAACAAACGAGGACGAGTTGTGAAAATAATATGAAAATGGAAAAGAAAACTCAGCTCTCTAAGGCAACTGAGAATTATAATGGAGATCATGAGTGAACCCTCAGCTAATTAGAAAAGAACCCTCAAAATAGATAGGAAGGGCATGTGAGCCATGGACAATAAATTATGGACTATCATAGTTTTTTAATTAGCAAGAACGGGATAACTAAGAGTAATGAAAGTCAGAGTTAAAGAAGGATCAAACACTCCCAGTAACGAACGCTTCCTTATTAAACAAACCTGCCTATAAACATCAGTTGCCCATCACCAGGTTAGAGATGGATTAAAATAATCAGAGACATCGAATGGCATAACTAGAAATAATCAAAGCCAATTGAGTACAAATTACAAATTTTTATTTTTATTCAAGATCAAGCTATAGGTGTAAGCAAAGTCAAAGTTAACATGGTTGAAACTTCATCCATGGATGATTATCATCTACAAGTGTGCAAGACACTAAAGATAAATGAAAATAACAAATTGAATGAAACAAAGTATTGAAGTAAATAAATAGATGGGTTTAGACAGTAGGAAAGTTGAGATGATATAAATCTTTATTCATCATTGACATAACAGTTCGAATATGCCATGAACTTAGGTGAAATAGGTTGGGGACAACAACCCTCCACATATCTCCAGGATGGTATGATGTTGTCCACTTTAGGCATAAACTCCCATGACTTTACTTTTAGTTTC
Organism: Citrullus mucosospermus; assembly: GCA_030954485.1. Classification (NCBI taxonomy): domain Eukaryota; kingdom Viridiplantae; phylum Streptophyta; class Magnoliopsida; order Cucurbitales; family Cucurbitaceae; genus Citrullus; species Citrullus mucosospermus. Next base: position 5,313,690 of record CM062063.1, on the reverse strand, counting down.
ACTCAAAAGGCTCTATACCATTAGCATTGGAAATAGTTGTCCTCATTTATATATCATGAATCTTCTCCTTATCTAGCCAATGTGGGACTTTGGTCGCATTCTCAATAAAATAAAAGTTCATCATGAAAAGTAGATTGTATTAGGATACAATGCTTAGATACAATGTCTCAGTTTCTCTCATCTTAAAACGAACTTCTTACAAAAATACCTGGTTAAAGTAATTAATTTAAAGGAAATAGACAACCTTCATGCTGCAAGATAATACCGTTTAAGCTAAAAAATAAATAAAATCAATTGGGGAATTTTTGCTCGCTTGACACAAAAAAGTTTTCCACCTCCCACATCGATGCTAACATTAATTAATGCAGAAAAATGCATGGACTTAAAAGGGGAAGGATAAGCGATCATCTTGTGTGAAAATCCAATATGTACAATGCCATTTTGCATATGAAGAATACATTTAGATACAAGACAAAGGAAACAAGGAAATGTGGCAGGTCATATACCTGATATGCACAATGTAGTCCGTTCTTGTAACTTCCAGCTCTTTTAGACTCACGTTGTAACATAAGACGTGTCTTAATCATGTCAATAGGTGTTGTCATGAGAGTACTCACCACTCCAGCTACTGTACTTGAGCTTCAAAAGGGTGCAACACATGGTAAGTCATTGATGTAAACTATGAACCAAGATTTGAACAGTTGAATTTGAGGCCACTAAAAAATATGTTGTTAATAATGTTCAAATGGTCTCCCTTTTCTGCAACTATGATCTTAGTTTGTTGGATTCGAGTCCCATTTTTTAATGTCTCTAAGTTTACCTTTTTCGCAGGCTTTTTTTTAAAAAAAAAATTATGCCCTTGTACATTCTTTCATTTCTCCAAATGAAAGTTTGGTTTCTTACAAAAATAAATAAATAAAGGTTAAATGATGCATATCTCTCTGTAGAAATAAAAAGAAAAATAGAACATCTGGCAGAATCAAAGTTTTCGGTTATTATTGAAAACTAAACAACCTAGTATGTAAATATTGAAAAATCTATTTAATAGTTCCTGAAATGCATTTTTTCACTGGAAAATCCTTCTTCAACCGGTTATTGTTGACAGAACAACATTAAGCTTCAAAAGGAAATTTCTCGATACTTTGGACAGATGTACTAAGTTTCTGACCAGATTCAGATCCTCTAGGTACGAATTCAGTTTTAGACATCCTTTGGGTAATTGGAGAAATAGAATGGTTATTTTAATAAGTATAAGCACCACGGGGTTTGGGATCAAATCCATTTTACGGTCTCCCTATGGGCTTCTACCAACAGAAACATATAATTTCCTTTTGTTTATGTTTCTGGCTGATTAGAGTGTCATTACTTTTCCTCGAAACTCCAAATTTTTGTTTAAGGCTAGATTGTAGGGAGTATGCCATTATAAAATAAATGAGTTTTAAGGCTCAAATGAAAGGGTAAATAGAATAGATAACAGAATATTGGTACAGATAGTTCATAGTTTCATACATGAGATGCAAAGAAAATCCTTCTTGTAACTGTGTCCACTTAACTAAAACCTGCAATACATAAAGGAAAAACCTTAAGAATAAAAAAACATAAGGATAAATAAGCTTATAGAACTATAACATATATACACAGTTTCAAAAATCAGAAACTGTGGAAATTACTTCATGCATATTCAAAGTGAAAAAGACGTGCTTAGAAATAGACCCGCTTAGATTCATCATATGTTGCAAGCTGAGATGCTGTCAAAGCACCTGCTCTGGCCATAGCAGGGCCAACACCCTTCCAAAGAGCTTTTAGTCCCTCCTCAGAAACAATTCTGGACATTTCTTTGATTGGTCCTTTGGTTGAGTTTGGATTCATTTGTAATCGCACCTGGCAATAATAAATAACTTTAAGATCAAACTATAATTGAAAAGTTAAGTAATGAGGGGGGCAATCTAATTATCACCTTGAGAACTTCAACTGGATTGGTTAGAGCAGTTGCAACTGCACCAGAAATTGCTCCAGCTCCAATCTTAACAAAGATATTAGTAGACCTGAAAAGCAAATCAGAAGCATGCTTTGACGGTTCATATAAACCTAAACGGAGACCTCCATAGAGAACTGATCTTGTCAGAGCTGGTGATAACCCCAAATACAAAGACCTTGGCCCTTCATTATTCAACAGTTGCACAAATAGTTGTCCCTATGCATGTCCACAATTAATATATTATAGAACAAGAAAGTTCAAGGAAAAAAGAATGAAATCGTTATAGATAAACGTGAATACCATTCCAATAAGAGGCCCCCTCTGCCCCACAAGTTGCATTTGCAACCTAACTTTAAGTACATCTGCATTCAAGCTGGACACAAATTAAGATCACTGTTTGTTTGCTATAGGATCAATTTCTTCTTCTCTCTCTCTCTATCTCTCTTCTGAAAATTAAGAATCATTCATGTTATTTCTACGCAGTTTGGAATACGAAAGGGTTATGTCAACAAAAACTGTCAAAAAACAACCAATTCATTCTAGTTCAGGAATTCTCTTATTCATTTCTTCCAGTTCTCTATTCATTCAAATATCGATGGTAGCATGTACTAATCTGTTAGGAACCAAGGTGGTATAGGCTACCTTTGTCACACATTGGATAGAATGGGATGACCAGTGTGGTACTTAAGTGGTGACTCTCTCACTTCAATAGCTAGTTTTTGGGGTGTGGTTCTCCAAGTTGCTTAAGTATCTAACAATAGTACCAATGCTTAAGTACTTAGCCCATACTACCTTGGCTCCTAAGGTAATCATTAATATATCAAATAATGCGTGGAAAATACTAAAACAGTGACAACACGAGATAATGCAAATGAAATGCCACACGTCAAGAAATGATTGCTATGAGTAAAACAGTCACCAAAAAAAAAAAAAAAAATAGTTCATATAAAGTTCCACAGACCAACACATCCACCATGAGCATAACTCTAAGGAAACAAAGCGGTTGCATCAGTTTCAATTCGAGGTCCACCAAAATCTAACAACTTACAAGAACGAAATACATTTAATAGCCCAACGAACCACAAAATACCCATCACTGACATGTGGAATATAGATTTCGAAACCACAATAATAAGAACCGAGAAGGCATAATTCAAAATTTGAAAGGAAAAAAGAGAGAACCTAGAGGGTGAGTAACGGCAGTGGCGACCGCGACGGAGAGCCCGCTGGTTCCAAAATGATAAAGAACATCCGACGGAGAAGCCGCCCAATTCCGCCTCTCATTGCGCGCCAAAACTCCTGAATACAGTTGGAGAAAGAAAAATCAGTCCGAAATTGATTGGAATTCAACCAAACAGAAGCTCAACCCCCAAAATTGATGGAATTGGAAGTGTAATAATAAACGATGAAGAAAGAGAGAACCTGAAATGGAGGATTCTTGGGAAGAAGATTCAGTAACCATTTCCCTTTCTGCTTTCCCCAGTTTCCCCCGACGTTTTATTTATATAGTGGACGGGTTACTTCTATTTGCACCCGCTAATTTTCTTAAGACTTTTCCTAAAAAATAATAATAAAAAGAAAATGGTTGGAAATCATTTTGTTGATGCCGAAAAATAGGTAAACCCTAAATTTGTGTTTTAGGGGAAAATTACAGTCTTCAAAATGAACAAGATTGAACATTGGAAAGGTGTCAAGCCATCGATACTTTAATACTTAATTGGGATCAGATGAGTATCGATAGTAGAAAGTAGCATGCAATATTTTCGGCATACCTTTGATGAATGAATCTTATCACTTATATAAGTTTAGTTTTATGTAGCGGATACTTGAGCTTATAATTATCTCTCTTTAATTCATGAAACTACTGAGCCGTTCATGTTTGGTGATTAAGATAACACTACGTACCCAAAACGATAACTAATGCCTCACTTACTTGCCTTTCCATCGGCTCGTTCATAATTTGTTTGGTATGAACTTGGAGCATTGCCACTTGGCCTAACGCAAAGATACAATGGTCCTCCTTGACATCACTAGACCCTCTATGGGTTTTTCATGATAATACTATAACTTCTATGGTTCACTAGGCCTTCCATGACACTGCTAGATCCCTTACAGAGGTGCTCCATGGTACCACTACATGGGTCTTACATGGTACTATTAGGACCTCCATAATATTGCAAGGTACTACTATATGGGTCCTCCACGGGATTACTATGTACTACTGCATGGGTTCTCCATGGTACTACTAAGACTTCAATGGTATAGTAAGTACTAATGTTAGGACCTTCATGGTACTACTAGGTATTGCCATGACTTTTTTGGTACTAGTACTAGGATCCTCCATCATATTATCAAGACTTCAATGGTATCACTGGGTACTACTACATGAGTCCTTCTTGGTACTATTAATACTTCCATGGTATCATTAGGTATCTCATGGGTCATATGGACTACCACTAAAGATTCATCATAAGTTCTCTATGCTACTTTTAAGTCTTTTATGGGTCATCTAAGTTACTTATAAGCTCTCCTATAAGTCCTTTGACTACTTCCAAGTTCCCATACGAGTCACTACTTTTAAGCTCCCCATGGGTCCTAGCCAATCTAGCCGAATCATTCTTTTAAGGCTATGGGTGGCTATTGGTTAAACATGGATCACATTAGTCTTGGTCTGACATCTCGAGCCTTTATCTCTACTCTTGGACCTCCAATATGTTTGGATTTTCCGTCTTGGCCCATTTCAATAAATTTACCCATAACACATTTCTTATTTTCTTTTTCTTCCTCTTTTTGTAGATTATTTCCCCATAAAAGTTTAGGAAAGACTTTGCTTTTAAAGGTTACGTGTAACAAAACACCGAATGTTAACAAATTTTAAATTTGGATTTTTTCTCGTTTAAAAGTGTAAAGAAGATAAAAGGGGATTGTGGGAGAAAAAATATGGAAAAAGATTAATTTCAACCCATAACTTATTTGGTTTTGTCCTTTTTTATTATAAAAAGATAAATAGTATTGCCATATTAACTTTAGACTCTAAAAATTTTGCAATTTTAGTTATAGTATCGTAAAAAATGTGTGTTGTTATGCAAGTGGTACGAGAGATTCAAACATTTGACCATGAAATAAAGAGGGCAAATTTGAACTATACTCATTTTGTCTTTGATCCTATGCATTTAATGAATATAAAAACATGTAAAATTGATACATTGATTATTTTTTTTAAGAGAAAAATAACATTAGAGTGTTTTTCTTTCGTAATTTGTGGATTTTAGAAATATCATTTAATAGTTAATTTGTACATTATTCAAACTTATTTTTGTGCAAAAATTTATTTTATTGAAATTAACAAATTAATGATCAATCTTACATTCTTTATTTCTGTCAAAATTAATAGGTGAATTAACCAAAATTGAATTAATGGTTAAAATTGTAACAATTATGTACATCAAAATTGACTATTACTCAAACAAAAAAGGGTAAAAATTGACTAAATTAAAAATTAAAAATCTAAATTGATGATTTTTTTTTTCAATATTTATAGAGCTATATTTCAAAATATTTATATCCATTTTATCATTTAAAATAATTATCCATATATACATATAATTAATTAAATTTTAAAAATGGACTCAACCAAGAAACCAAACTAAATTGGCTCGAATTAAAAACCCGAGTCGTATATATACGAAACGAACCAAACCAATCAGCTGAATTAAAAGCTGAATCGAAAATAAACTTAATATTTTTTTTTTTAGCGAAAAGACTAGAAGCTTCTCGCTCTTCTTCTCTTTCTCGCAGAGTCGCTGATAGGGTTTTTATTGGGTCTGCCATTGTTGCTTCTTCTTTGAGCTCTACAGCGCTATGCCTCGGTGCGTTCTTCCATATCCTTCTTCGTCTAAGCTTCATTATTTTATCCTTCAATCAATTTATACACCTCTCCATTTCTCTCTCTACATAGTCAGTGATGTGATCTTGTTGTGTATATGCAGGTATTATTGTGACTATTGCGATACATATCTGACCCATGATTCTGTAAGTCCTCTTCTTATATTCGGCTGACAATGCCATTTCCTTTTCGTCTCATTACTGCCCACCTTTTCTTTTTCTTCTTTTTCATTTTGGGGGTTTCTTCGTTGATGCTGCAGTTCCTTGTCTTTATGTAGGATAGTGTTTTGTGGTTAATGATTTTCAGTTTTTTTTAGAGGAGAAACATTTCATTGATAAAATGAAATGGGGGAGACCCACCCCCAATAGATTTTCAATTGGAAACTAAATAAGAAAGGCTAAAACTCTTAAAAGGGTGCTTAGATTTGCACCAGTTCAATCCAGTAGACTGAACTAAATTCATGAAACTATCGAACCAAGTAGAGGAATCTCTAAAGAGATGCTTATTACGCTCGCCCCATAATGTCTAGAGAAATGCATGCAATATGGCGAATCAAATAGTCTTCTTTGTACCATTAAATGGATGGCCACCAAAAGAGATGAATATTGTCAGAGCTGGCTAATGACCGATCAAAGGCATCCAGAATAATATGACAAAAATGAGAGGCAAAAGAACAATGCATAAATAGACAAGCAGGGACTCGAAATGGCTCTGACACAAAACACACCAAGATGGAGAGATAGACATATAAAGCATACGATGTTGAAGACTATCGGCAGTATTGATGGCACCCAGGCTAAGCTTCCATAAGAAAATTTTTATTTTCTTAGGATAATGCTCCATCCAAATAATACAATATAGATCCTTTGCAGGAGGATCCGTAGTGTCTAGCAAGTCATCCATAAGAGATTTCACAGAAGAAGATGAAGATGGGTCAATAGTCCACCTCTATCAATCAGGAGAAGCACAAATTTTGACAGTGAACAACTTAGATAGGGAAGCCCACTCTATAGTTTCAAGCTCATTAAGATTCCAACCAAGACGTGAATCCCCTGCTTCCGTATCCGCAATCCATACATTTGCCACCTTAATATCAGGATAATGAGCAAGGCGAAACAACCTGGGGAACACCATGGAGAGGATATTGATTTGCAATTTTGAATGCACATATCAGCTGTTCGAATAAATTGTAGGAAAATTTGGATTGATGACTTTGGTTGCTGTTGGGATTGGATTGAATGATGGATCAAATTGACTGTTTGTTGTATATATATGATGTTTGCGTGCATAAATGTATTTTAAGAGAAGGTAGTACTTATGTTGGTAATTGAAAAGTCACAATGTTAATGACAAGAAGGCTTCCTACTTGACTTGAATCTACAGAAGCAAATAATTGTGAAAAATTTTCGGAGAGAGCACTCCAAGAAGCTGTATAGTTTTTGTCATAGTGCTTTTCTCCCTCTATTTTTTGAGGCTATGATATATTTTACACCACAGAACTTGAAACACAGAACCACCATAGAACCACCATGGACAAGGAAGAAAGTGAGCGTAGAGGCTATTGGGTCAAACTATTGTGACAACTTACTTAAGATTTAAAATTCTATGACTTTCCTTAGTAGTCTAATGTCGTGGGGTGAGGTGGTTGTGGCTTGATGTTATTTGAGGTGTCCAAAAGCTTGACACTTGATATCCAGAAAAAGTAAAAAGAAAAAGAAAGAAGCCCGAAACCATGGCTACTATTTTTAACTCTTAGTTTCAAGCGGAATGTGTGGAATTTTTTGACATGTTTTTGTCATTTATATTGAGTTGGTGAATGTTTAATTGTTGCTCATATTTATTTTTCTTTTTTTGGTGTTTCAGCCATCTGTGAGGAAGCAGCATAATGCAGGCTACAAACATAAGGTATCTTAATATTGCTCACGTCTCAATTTAGAGTATGATTCCCTCTATGATTCCCTATTCCGAGGAGGTTGAGCTCTTTGGGCCAGTTTAGAAATTGAATTTAATAGTAGTTTTATGTTTTTAAGAACATGCCATTTTCAAACTGAAAAGAATTTGATTGGTTTCTTGGTTATAGTTCTAGAAACACTTATAAAGGGGAAAAGTTAACTGTTAGAGGTAAGATTTTATTGTTTTCTAGAGGTTGCTTGCTGTTTACTGAAATACGTAAAGATTATGATTAGTATCTTTAAGTGTATTGTAATTGTAACTTTCATTATCTATAAAAGGGCAAGATCTTAAGAACTGTGGAAATATTAAAAATATCTTTTCATTCATTCATCCCATAAGAACTTTCTTTTTTTAAGAAAAAAGACATTTTGAATTTTAAAGAACAAACGAACAACAAATTTTTAGTTCTTTATTCATGGATGCACTCCAGGCAAACGTGCGATCATACTATCAGCAATTTGAGGAGCAACAAACCCAAAGTTTAATTGACCAGAGGATCAAAGAACATCTTGGTCAAGCTGCAGCATTCCAGCAGGTTGGTGCAGCCTATAATCAGCATTTACTTGGCCAAAGACCTCGTCTTCCTGTACTACCTACTCCGGTAATGCCGGGAGCTGCCCCGGGGTTAATGCCTGGAATTAGGCCTCCAGTTTTGCCGAGACCTATTCCTGGTGCTCCAGGTAATTTATAGATCCGATATGACTCATATGTAGCAATTTTCTTCCCTTTGACTTTGATTGTGTTATTTCACAATTTGCATTTCACACTACTAAAACCACCTTGTTATGCTTTTGACTCAGTAAAAAACTTAAAATAGTCAAAGTAATAATATACAGCTTGAATATTGGAGATATTAGACACAATAAGTGCCAAAGTAGAATTTGGCATATCTCTGTGTGGTTAAAATTGTTTCCATTGGTACCTAAATGATGTCTAGTCTATTGTTTGAACAAACAAAAGATGAAACTTCGTTCGAACGTGTGACATGGAAGATGATGAGAGGGATGTAGATTTTCCATGTCAGGTTCTAATGAAGTTTCATCTTTAGCTTGTTGAAAGAAAGGAATAAACATTTCAATAAAGGAAATCATTTTAACCGGATATAGCTACTATTATCTCTTGGAGCTGCTTATTCAACTGAACCTCAAAACTTCAATTTTTCAGTTTTATGCTTTAGTAAACCAAATCAACCAACTAGTATACTTCAAACCAACCAAACCGACTCATGTTGTCATTACTGAATGGAATTTAGATGTAAGTTTGTAACCAATGCAACAGGTATTTAGCGTATGTATCAAATTGATTGAACTCCCCTCCTCTATCATTGTAGGATATGTACCTGCTCCTACAATGCCACCTATGATGGGCCCGCCCGGAGCTCCTATGCCTGGCCAAGTGAATATTCCTTCCAGGCCGCCTCCTCCAGCGCCAATTCCAGGGAGTGCACCTCAACCATCTTCAACCAATGGTGCACCATTGGCTGCACCATCGATGTATCAAGCAAATCCAACAGCACCAGGAAGCGGAGGGTATGATAGTTTCACCACCATGGCTCAACCTTCTGAGTCTAACCATTAGAGCTTCTACTTGTGCTGTTTGTGTATGATATCCAAAGCTCTTCTAATGCAAATTGTGACTCAACGTTCTTAAAAAATCTGAAGAAAAATTTGGGGCCTTTGAGATTTAATGTAGAAAAGTTCTTTCCAAGTAAGCAAAGGGAATAATTTTGGTGGTTGATACTTGATTCCTTGCTACTTGTTTGGAGGTAGAATATGAAGTGTGATTATATGGTTAAATGGGAAATTATGAATCCGTTAACGGTTTCGTTTTTAGTTTTTTGTTTGTAATTTTTAATTTCAGGAATCGAATGTATTTTATTTGCTGTCCATTCTAATTTGCTGTCTATTTGAAGTGTCCCAACTATGAAAACAGTGAGACAATTTCTAGGTTGTGATTTTTCTTTTACTTTTGAGGGCATCTTTGACCAAATAAGAAAGCTCATAAGATATTAAATTATAGGTTAATGGCCATATGTTAAATTCATTTTTTTTATAAGATCTTCATTTTGTCTAGCCTTTCATTGACTACTAAACTAACTTGCGGTAGTTCTTGGTTGTGGTTGACAATTAAATTGGAAATATACACTATCATTTATTTGGCATTCATGAATGGTAATTTTCACTTGAATTAGTTTATATCATCATCATTTTAATTATACACTTGTACTGTTTATCTTAAGTTGAACTTTTGGCTGGTGTCGAAACAACATCTGTATGGAAATTGCAGACTAATTTCGACTCTTTTAATTGATAATTGTGTTAAAAAACATTTTTGGTCCATTATAAAGGTAACAATTTGGTCCCTAGTTTGTAATGATTTAGCCTGTGTACTTTCAATTTTGTAACAATGTAGTTATTCAACTTTAGTATGTAACAATTTAGTTATTATACTTTTAAATTTGTAATAATTCAATCCTTACCATAGAAAATATCATCAGAATTAGATGTTAATTTTTATTATTTTATGATGTAGACAACGTATTTTGTAAAAATATTGAGTCTCTAATTAGTTTATTCATTTTATTTATGCAAGAAATATAATTAAATTTTAACACTAATTTTTACAATAAATACTAAATTGTTATAAACTTTAAAATATAAGGACTAAATTGTTACATAGTAAAGTCTATAGTAAAGTTTAGGGACTAAATTATTATAAAATTGAAAGCATATAGACTAAATATTTATAAATCAAAATTCAGAGACATCGCTACTTTTATGAAAGTTTGAGAAACTATGAGTGAAACAATTGTGAAATTTTTACTCTTTTCGAGTAATTTTGATTTCAAAAGTAATGAGGTCATATTATGAGTAAAATCATAATAAAATAAAGTAATGAATATGTTATCTCAGCATCATTTAATTGGTTATAGTGTAACGTATTAAGACTTTCCACTCATTTTGTTTAATAAAATAAACAGTATTCACTCTTGTTTGTTAAATTGAAAAAAAAGGGTACAGAACAAGATCGATTATGATTTTAAACGTTAAAACAACTCCATTTTAATACGATACAAATAACCAATTACTCATTTTTATAGCATAGAGAAACCTTGTGTTTTCGTCCGTATGAAAGCTTACTATTTTTCACGGATAGAGCTTTCTTTGCATAATATTTTCCTAACAAATATAAATGAGGTGAGAAATAGAATATCACTTTGAGGCACATGGCTAACTTGGCCTAGGTTTTTATTTTCATTTATTTTTAAAGAAGAAAAATGCTTAATTGCTCGCTAGGGTGTACCTATCCTTTAAAAATAGGGTATCATGTGGTCATTTCTTCCAACTTCTCTTCAATAATCGTAAGTTTGAAGCATGATTGGCAGTTTCCAACAATCAATTTTAGTGTTTTCTATCATAAAGCAGCATGATTTAGAGGGAGGCAAAAAGAAGAAAGTAAACATTGTCCTATACTATTTAATATATTTATGGACCCTCTTCACAAAAACAAGGTTAGGATATTTTATTGTCATAAGTATAGCTCAACATAAATTAACCTATATTTTTCTTTTCTTTTTTAATTGAATGTTTAAATCTTTCTACCATAGCTCATTTTCATATATATATATTTTTTTGTCATTTGAATGGTCTACTCTTATAAATTAGACTAATAGTTAACACACCCCATAATTTGAAAAATTATTTTAAATAATAAAATTGCTAAAATTATTTACAAACAGATAGTAGTCTATCGCATTGCAGATATTAAAATTTTGCTATAGTTGTAAATATTTTAGTTCATTTTTCTATATTTGAAAACAATCCTAAAGTTAAACTCGTTTTATTAAAACATAACAAAATTATATATATATATAAACATTAATTTAAAATGGAGTGTTTTATGCTTTTTTTATAATAATTTTATTTTCTATTTTTTTGTTTTAACATGGAGTGTTTTATGCCTTTTTAAGATGCCACCTCTCACATTTGAATTTTAGCAAACTTTTATAGGGAAGAAAAAGCTTTTAAAATAAACCATTTTTAGATTTCAAATTTTTCATGAAAAAAAGTTTAAATTGTTTTAAAATGTAAAAAATAAATCAAAGGAAAACTTAACTTTTAAAATTAGAAAACGAAAAACAAAACAGTTATCCATCTAAGCTTCATAAATCTGTATTTTGCCTTTTAGGATAAAGATTTTGAGAAAAATGAAATGTTAGGATCCTTTTTTTTAATTTTATTTTCAAATCGTGAATAATGGTTTCAAGCCCAAATCAGTATTTACTTCTATACAAGTCGCCCAAAAAATTGCTTCGAAAACAAAAGAATATTTTGTCATGGTGTTGAAAACAGAAAAGAGAAGAAAAACGAAAGCACACAAAATTATGGATGGAAGTATATTCATAATAGAAAGAAAATTATGTACAGAGTTTGGGTCTTCCAAAAATGCACTCAAAGATATGAAGGAAGATTATCTCTTAGAGTGGAAATACGTACCCATAAGCCATTTTGACCACCGTTTCAATGGAGGAACAAAGAGTAATTCTACTTCTTTGTTGGTCTTGATTTTCATCAAAACCTTTTTGTGCGGTCTGTGAAGAGCTCATGCCTGTTGATGACAAGTGTAAATCAAAACAACAAAGCTCAGCAGCTGATAAACTCTTGATGAGAGAGCGAGAGAGTAAGAAGTTCAATGATATACTCATAACTTTAGTCCTAACATCTTTAGAAATTCTATTATCAATTAGTGGTGGGATACAACCTCATCTTTCCCTATTATGGTATTAGAACTCATGAAATCTAAATTAAAAATAGGATAAAAAAAGAATATAGTTAACCCAAATAGGCATGTCGAGAATCCACGTTAAAAAGATAGAAATACATCACAATCTTCAAAAGATACATGACCTACTCCAGCATGAGTTTGAGATCACTTTTGAGAAGAGGTCTTAATAGGTTAAAAGTACTGTCCATTCGTGCTAGAGTCATTCAAAACTTGTACTTAATTCCATGATTTTCTTTAAGCACATAGTAACTTGTTAGGAGGGAATAATTCAAACAGAGGTGCCTCTGGAGACTAGAGTTAGAGAGCTTATGTAGCATGCTCTAAACCTTAGGGTCAAAAACGTAAATAACGTAAATATGTCAAATGCGAAAACAACTTAAATTTCGAGGGAATTCGAAGTCCCCAAATAACAAATTCAAGGCATTCTAACAAAACTCATTCTATATGGGCTCTATTCTAGCTTCACCCCGGCCTCCTCTCTCATCCACAAAAATCTCAATTTCCCAACTTATTTACTCCAACAAAACTTTGCAGAATAAACTTAGGTAATCCCGAAAAAAGAAAGCTAATGTAACCCTTTTGTTGATTTGATTTTCAATTTAGTACATAGATCCCGTCCACCTTATTATATGGAACCTAAGCCTATTCCTAAATCATAGTTTCTCGTACCAAATCCGACGTATAAAGAAGCCTAGGACGAAGTTCAGGAGAGTTCTTTCGTAGGGATTTGCTGATGCATCACTGTGATTAAGAGTGAGGTAGAATTAACCACTATTATTCAGTGAAGAGCCCGTTAGACTCTCGAGTGGTTCAATTGATACTCACAATAAAACCCAGCTAGAGAACTGGGTTGCAACTCCTTAATCATTTTTATGCTAAGTACTAATCAGTATGCCTGAATAATAACTTGTTTTCGTTTGTGAGTTCTTTAGGACGTACGGTTTGCGTAGAAAATACTAACCGTTTGTTTTCAAGTTTCTGAATAACTATCCCATTCAGTAGAAGCTCGGAACTGTAAACTTTTGCTCCTGCAAAAAAAAGCTCTAGCATTATTCTTGAGTTACTCTTTAAAAAACCAGGTGTTTACTTATTAAAAAGGGGATAAGTCCGTACCTTTTCTGAGGAAAGGAACACAATCTGCATAATCTTCTTCGCATGAAAGAATAAGTAGATCGTCAGGGAACTTTTCATTCTTCCCAGTGAAAGTCTGGCTCTCAATAGTCTGCAAGGCGTTTAAATTTATGAGCGATTTTTTAATACCAAAAGGGATAATAATAGATAAAGGTAGAAATTTACTAACTGTCATTTGGGGGTTATTTGGTTTTGAGTTTTTGGTTTTTGAAAATTAAACTTATAAATAATACTTCCACATGTTAATTTCATTATTTTATTGTACTTAGGAGCGTTTTTAAAATCCAAGCTAAGTTTTGAAATCTAAAAAAAGTAGTTTCTAAAAAATTAATTTTGTTTTTAGAATTTGATTGAGAATTCAAATTATGATAAGATTAGAAAATGAGCACAATTTTTAAATATCAGAATTCAAATAGTTATAAAATTTGAGAACATTTACAATGACGCACAAGCATGTATAGTCAGTACCTCACCCTGAGACATCTTTACCAAACTAGCAATGATTTCTTTATCAGGTCTTATATTTGGGGTGACGAGGACTTTGACACCCTGCTAAGTAGGATGGAAGAAGAAAATGTAAGATATCTATAGCATTAATGAAATATAAACTTGGAAAAAAAAAACCTTAGGGTAGATGAAACTAAAGAACAATATTTCACCTGTAGAAGTGGACATTGGGTAGCACGAGATAAGGAAACAGGCAAGCTAAAACCAATTTCCTTCTCCTTCTTAGTATCTCTTAGAATATAATTCTTTTCATCAATAAAACAGCTTGCTTGTCCACAACTTTCAAGCCATGAATGCGTAACCACTGGTTTACCAAGAGCAATAGCCTCCAACATGTTCCTCGTACGAACGAATTTATCTGCTACAAAATGTGTGGCATCTACGGAACTCGATGCAATTGTTATTCCCAGTTGTAAGGCAACCTACGAAGAAGCCAGATGGTAAGGTAAATTCACGTTTAGAAAGAATTTGGTTGTTCATAAAAAAGAGAAGTACAAATTTACCTTTTTTTGTTGCTTGAGGGTAGCTTCATCCAAATGCTGGCTAAAGCATACTCTTACTAAAGCCATTGTTCTTCTCCTCCTCAAATCTTTCCATCTCAGATCAGGCATCGACTCTGAGACACCTAATCTCGCAAGCTCTTTCGAAGATGACTGTGGTAGCATTGTGTTACGTGTTGTTTTGTGATAAACATCAAAATTTGAGCTGGACCTTGATGTATTCTTCCCTGCGGTAAAACATAGCATGTTACTGGTCTCACACGAAACATTTCAAAAACATTTTTGCACTGCAGGCCATTAATGTAAAACATGTTGCACATTGCTTGTTTAAATTGTATAAATCCTAGGCAACGTGCAGAACATTCGGATTGATTCTCCTAATTATGACTGTTGACCTACTGTTAGAATTTCTGCCTACTGTCCCATTTTCCATTAAGATGGAATTGTTGCAACTTCCATCAACTGCTAAAGAAGTGTTGTCCTGATTGCTTGATCTATTTGGATGACTTTGGAAGTTGCGAGGTGTTCTTCTCCTTCTGGGGTGGCTCCATAAACCAACCATCAAAGGGATGATGGTAACTTGATCTTCATTAGTTAGACCTCGCTGACTCAGTTGGCAACTACCTGTATCGCTGAGTAGATTGGAAGATGTGGCTGAATGATTGCTCCTATCAGGAGACTTTCTATAATTTAACTGTCCCTGCACCGCCACTCTACTTCTTTTTGCTTTTCTCTTAGTTGTCAAAACGGATTCTAACACCTGACAGTCATATTGTGCCTGAGATGTATCCAAACACTTTGCATTAAGCTTCCTCTTAGATTTCAGTGTTCGCTTTGATTTCCTATCAGCGCCACCTATAATTTGAGGATAAGAATTATTCAAATGAGATTTATGGTCTATCATAGAGCATGTAACATTATTGAGAGCATTCTCTGGACTGCAAGCATTGGCAAGATCGTCACTGTTGGGGATATAACGCAGTGCTTCCATTGCCTCAGCAGCTATTTGAGTACTAAAACTGATATCCAATTCATCAAGTGCATCTCCCTCGTTGTCCAGAGATTCAAACTGTTCCTTTACTAATTTTGCATTTGGTTCCTTGTTGGACTTATTCTCTTTTTCGATGCTGTTCATCCCATCTGTCTCTAATGAATGGATATCTAATCTTGGATGTGGTAAAGTTGAAGCAGTTGAATCAATCTGGAATTGAATGCCTGCACTTGCTTCCTCATCTTCATACTTTTTAAGCAAACAATCTCCTTTATTGCTCAGTTTCGCGATATTATGAGGCTTGGTTGTATATGACTGTCCTCTGCAATTACCTAAATCAGAAGTTGCCTTTTTGCACTTGCCAAATGAGTTGCTTTCTGCTTCTTGGTTGTGAATGTCCACCCACTCAAAGCTCCTTGTTTCTTCAATCGACTTCCTACCTATTCTCTTTGCCAAACTTTGAGGTCCCTTAATTCTTGAAAGAAGAGGTGATTGCACTCTAGCAGCCTTTCTCTGGCCAATTCCTTGAGAAGGATTTACATTTGTAGTACTTAGAGTTACAAACTGATCAATAAAGCCTAGAGCATTGACTTGGGTTGACTCTCCGGGTTCTTGAGAACTGCAATAGCTTAACCTTGCCGAAAATTGAGATGAATCCTTCTCCATGTCAACCCCACTAAAACAGTTTGAAGAAACTTGCTCCCCTTCATACAAATTTATAGACAAGTCAACCAAAGTCATTATCATAAAAAAAAAAAAAATTAAAAAAAAATGAACAGAAAAGAAAAAAGGGTTAAATCAAAGGTTTACTTTTAGCATTTTGTCCATTTTGATTTCCAGGGGTCCCTATACTTTTAATACGGCAACTTTTTAAAAGTAATCAACAAAGAATGTTTTATAAGTATGGACATTTTAAAAGTATATAGACTAAAAAACAAAGTTTCAAAAGTATGAACCTGTAATTAGAAATGGCTAACAAAATCACGTTTCTAATTGAATCGGTGAGTATGAACCTGTATCACATGGCTTATGATCAGAAGAGTGGAGGTCGAATGCGATATTCTCTTCTAGTGGATCGCTTTTAACTTCCTGTCCCGCTTCATTTCTAGACAGGGAACTGGAAACTCTAATCACTCGACTTCCATTAATTCCTTCATCCTCGCTATCAAGCACAACATCATCCTCATACTCGAAAGTAGGAACGCATAAGTTCTCCGAACAATCAAGTTCATCCACCACTTCTGTATCAATGAGAGGACTCTCCAAATGAACAACGCGGTTATCAAATCCAACACTCTCTTCAAAAGCCAATGTATTCTGCAGTAGTTCGCAATCACCACAACTCCCACCGGAATCATCATTTCCTGATTTTGAGACCATCAAAAAGGAAACAAGACGCTACTAAGTACTAAGCCAATAACGTGCAGACATTACGATCCTATGGAAAGAAAGTCGATGAAAGAAACACAGAAACTTTCACTGTTCAAAATGTAGCGATGATCAATCAATAACGCAGATAGCAAATGATTCGGTTCAGTCACTTTATAAGTCGTTTTTCGATCGATTTAGCTTGAAGACTTAAGCATATTGAAGATTAGTGATGATTACCAGAAATCGACGATGAAGATGGAGGATGAAGATCGACGATACGAGTCTGGATATTGGCGATGGCTGCCATTGACATTGTTGGCAAAGATTTCTTGATCAGAAACTTGCATCGAAATGAAATCTCCTTGGGGAGAGAAATGGAGAAGACATTTAGAATCGATTTGGTAAGAGCATGAAGTTTGGGGAAATGAAATGGAGGGAAAAAATTGTGCCAACGGTTGTAGTTTTATTTAATATTTGTTTAAATCTTTTTTAATGGAGGGAAACACTCGGCTCTTTCTCCCAAGGATTGAAATGATACATCCGTAAATAAATCCAGATATATAATTTAATTTGTAAATAGTGATAATTACTACACTGGCCAAAACGAGTTTCAAAATAATTTACATAATATTCCTTCTTAGAGATCAAAGGTTAAAAACATTTACTAAAGTGCTAACTTCAGAGATCTATTGTAATTTTTTTATAGTGGTGTTGAGTTCGAATTTGTGACCTCATAAAAAAAAAAAAAACGAATGTATGTTATTGCATTTGAATAATGCTCATATTGTACATTTGTTGTGATTGAAATAACTATTTATGTATTGTTATTCACTTTTATGAATGTTTTAAAAAATTATTAGATAATTGAGGAAGACTTGCAACATATTGCATGATGCGGAGTTCAATGCTAAGCTTGGGGATTTGGGTCTGGCAAAAGTTTATGAACATAGTTTGAATACAAGAGAAGCTACTATACCGGCAGGAACAATGAAATATCTTGCACCTGAGTATGTTTATTCAGGTATTCCCATTGAGAAGACAGATATTTACAGCTTTGGTGTAAGTTGCCCCTTACTCACCCCTCTTCAATATCTATCATTTGAATAATAATAAGGTCAAATCAAACTTTTTGAAGCAAGCTGCTAGAAGTAGCGCTCCTGCGCTTTACTAATAACATAGAAAATCAAGGCTCTTCTCGCGAACTAAATAGTTACAAATATAAAATTGTATTGCGAAAAATGATAGGAGTTAAAATATCTCAAATTGCTTCCTCCCATTGTCGGAGGTGTTGGGAATGACAATCATGACTTGTTAAAAATTTTCCTTTCCATTTAGCTCATATTGAAAGTATTTTAAGTGGTGGGAGTGCATATATGTTAAAACTTTTATTTGAGCTTGTAAAAAGTGTTTAGAGTGGTAATAACACTTCTCTCCGCATGTGTGTTACCACCGCCTGGATAAGTGGAGTCGGGTAACTGTGATCATCCTTACGAATAAGTAACTTTTTATTTCTTATTCTTTTAATTTTTCTTCAAGGCCAAACATTTTAATTTGTGGATCTAAAGACGGTTTTTCTTTTTGGATATGAAACAAGGATTTCTCTACAAAACTGAACTAATTTCTTCGGTTGCACATGCTTGATACTTCTTCTTCTTCTTCTTTGTGGACTTCTTTAGAATGTAGATTTGATATTGAATCGCGTTAAGCTCGTATTGTCCTCTTTGTTCGTTCAGTGATTTACTTCAAAATTGCACGAGTAGCATGTAGAATTGGCATGCTTGCTAGTTGCTTCTTTATATTCTGACTTCATTAGTATTATGTCAGAACAGAAGTTATATATACATACAGGAAACAAACTTTCATTAGAGAAAGAAAGGCCAGAGGGATGAGAGATCTTCTGCCTACGAGGGTTAACAAAAGAAAAAATTCCTCCAACCCAAGTTAGATACTGTAATTACAAAAGTTTTTATGAAATATATATATATATATATATATATATATATATAAAAGGGCACACACAAAAAGGAAAAAGAAAAAAAAAGAAAGGCACAAAAGGAGGGAACCTTGCTAAAGAAGGAGGCTCCAATTACACAAGATAGATCCTATAAAATAGTTACAAAAGGTCTTTGAAATTGATGCCCATAAGAAGACGTGGAATATGACAAAAAACCAAATAGGATCCCTCTCCAACTTGCTAAACACTTGTTATTTTGCTCTCCCAAAGAACCCGTAAAATAGCACACATTTGGGCAAGCTACAAAAAGTGACAACCTATCATGAAAGAGAGGATGGAGGAGGAACAACCCGATCATAACATTGGTGCCCTTGTGTTGAGCTAGCAATAAACCAAATGCCTGTAAGAAGTAATTCCAAACGGAACTCGCAAACTCACAACTTCAGAGAATATGGTCCAAGTCTTCCTCCAACTTCTAATTTTGAGGCCATGTGTAGTACATTTTGCCAAAAGACTTAGACGCCCTAGCTTATACTTTATAGCACTTCCCTATAAATTCTAGCTTTGTCTTTGACCCACAAACTTGAAAGCAATTCTAGAAGTGCTGTCTTTTCTGAGACATAATGTGAGGTCAAACAACTATAAAATGGAAAAGAAGCCAGTTCAAAAATCAACCATGCCCAATTACATTTCTATAGAATTTTATTTAATCCATATCAACAAAATGCAATAGAAGAAACTCTACTTTTACCTACAGCTAACCTGGCAAGAGACGTGGTGCAAGATATGGAGTTTGGAACATCCATACCTAGTCACAGAAAGTTGCTTTGACAGTGAAGAACTAGAGCAATACATGAATTGTTTGTCCAGAAATATAGATCTGACAACAGATCAGTTACTCGTAAGAAAGAAAAATCCAGACAAATTAGTTAGTTACTTTGAAAATTGAAGTGGTTGAGACGGTTAAGACAGCTCTATTCTTTGAGCAATTAAATTCACTGCTGCATTGGCAGAAGAGAATGCACCGTGAAAACTTTCCTTATAGGAAATAGATTCCAATTCTCTTGCCATATTCAACAAAATATCGCCTAGGTCTGTCCTCTTCTTTAACAAAGAATTGTAGTATGAATTTGCAGCAACCTTGCTTATCTCTACATTAGTTTCCTCTGGACAATATTCATCATCTAACCATTTATGCAAGGTAACCCTAAGCCATTCTGATTCCTGAAAAATATCTCATTTGATTAGTGATAAAGGAAAGATTGTAAAAAAGTATATTGAAAAGAAAAAATGAACCATCAATTGGACAAGGACAACCATTAAGCTAGATTGGTGAAAAGAGCTACACTAAGACAGTAAATATGATCACTCAAACTTATTCTTGCTATAACTTTTCTGCAAGCTTGGGAAAATAAGCATCCAGAAGAACTTCCACCATATAATTAGACAAGGAAATCTAATTTTAAATCATTATATCAAAGAAACCAACAGATCTAATAGGACATTCCAAGACTGATTTCAAGGATTTCCAATCTCCTTCACGTTAACTACTCGAGAAGAAGGATAAAAACTGTCTTAGATCATTCAAACAAATGTAAAATAGTGGCATACTTAACATGTTTGACTTTGGAGCCTAATATTATTGGTACTAACTTGAAAATCTTTCCCAACTTATAAATCAAAATCCATTTTAACATCCAGCGCAACACCATAATTCTTTTCTATAATAAAGTATACATTGGAAAAATGCATCGACAGTCATGCCCAGCATACTCTAGTGACCGTACGAATTTGTGTCTACAAGAACATTGGGTGGTGGCTCTACAATAGTCATTCCACAGCCTCATAAAATGTAAATATCAAATTCGGAACAGTTCCGAAAACCAACTCCGAGATCTTCAGACTAGCTCCATCCAATTACATTCATCAAGAACAAAACCAGTGACTATGTTCAAATCACTAAAAAGAAGTTCAACAAGCAACCTAATCGAACAAGTACAGATATGCAGTACGAAAATCAACAACTAAAAAATGGAGAAGGGAAAGCAATACCTCCAATGCCTTGGAAGGAACGGACCAATCATCAGGAACCCTGAGGCTTTCAACCTGCATTTCAGGATCATCGTCTTCCTCACCATACGGCGGGCCATTTCGAATATAAGACCTCGGAGTTGTTTGCGCATGTCGAAGGCCATTGCAAAGGAGAATCTTTGGACAAGATGGTTGGAAATTGATGGCGCGCTTTCTAGAGGTGAATGGAAGGGAGAAATCGGAGAAGAATAAAGAAGAAACTGTGATTGAAACGTGTTGATTTGCTGGAATCAAAATCAGAGACTCCATTTCTTGATGTTTCTCTATGATTTTCCAAGCTTCCAAACGGTTGATGGCAGGGGGATTGAGACGTGTGGATATAATTTATCAGTGAAATTGGATGAATTTATATTGATCGCTCAGCTCACGCCGTCTGCTTCTAAATTGTACATTTTAAAATAGATGATCTAAAACGGAACAGACTCTAAAAATTATATTTTATCTTTAGTTTAAAATTTTATTAAATTTTGCCACGGTTAAAAGCAATTTTTTGGTTTATCAAACTATTTACATTATTTTGACCTAAGAAAAAAAATGTTTTTTTAAAAAATTATTTTAATTTAAACTATTTTGATAAAAAATATTTAAAATACATTTCAAAATCTATTTTTAGTATTTGTTAGACATTTTTAATTTTCTAAAATGACTTATTTTTAAATTAAAAAATTACTCCAAACACGTCTTTAATTCTTATATCTAAAGTAATTAGAAATTTAAAACGTTTTTATAAGTCTTAAAGTCTAACTTTAAATGGTTAAATAATTTAAAAGTAACACTGATTTTGATTAATTTTTTAACTGCATATATTAATCGGTTACAAATGTAAAAGTATAATAATTAAATTGTTAAAAATTCTAATATAGTAACTAAATTGTTATAAAATTGAAATGAACTAAATTGTTATTATTCAAATTTTAAAATTGTTATAAGAATAGTTTCAATTACATTATTGGTCCTTTCAAGTTTTCAAAAGCTTGATTATAATATCATCTACCAAATTATTTAAAAACAATATTTTAGTCATTTTATTTAAATTTTAAATAACAAATATGTAATGCGGCGATTTTACCATTTATTCGTTGGATTATGCTAAAATAGATGGTTAGTAGTCACAATGACATAAAACTTGTATATTAAATATTGTAGTTAGGGCTTCCACTTATCCGCCTATATTATTGTTTAAGAACACACACATAGATTATAAGATAATCATAACCATGATTTAATATTCACGGTTTTTTTCTTTTAGTTGCACCAACAATAGTGGGATTGAATTGTGACTCCAAAATGATAATTAATATCTTATCAACTAAGATATATTCAGATGGTCAATAAAATAACAATGGTAAATAAACGTTTTTAAAATGTTAGAACTAATTCATAGACACTCATCAAAATGTATAGGTAATTGTAATAAGGACACTTCCAATAATAATAATCAAAGGTATAATAACATCCAAAGAACTACAATGATATATATATTTTATCGTTTATAAATTCTATTTCTGGTAGAATCCTACCAACCATATAGTCATTCATTAATATACTCTGAAAACTAGATATAAACTTTGTTATATCTGCTCAAATTGTGCTATATAGGCTACTGATGCTACATTTGCAACTATTCCCGCCATAATATTTATCGACGGGTCAATAATGGGCCAAAGGGCCAAAGCTCGGCCCAATTTAAATGGCCCACAGTCTTCAACAAGTCCATTTATTGGGTCAAAACTAGTCATGGAGGCGCCAAAATTGCCGGGCTTTACCTAATCCTACATTTTCGTTTAAAGGATAAGGAAATTCTCCGGCACTGACCCACCGTCTCCGACGGCATTTGTATGTAAAAAGTTTACATATCTTACTCCCCGTTCCTCATTTCTCAAAGCTCCGAGCAATGGCTGCAGCAATGGCCAGCAGCTGCTTCTCTGCCTTCGACTCCACCGTCAAATTCCGCTCCTCATTTTCCTCCCGGAGCCGCCCGCCCACGCCGCAGCGATCAATTGCTTCGCTCACTCCTACAGCCATCGCCGACCGGAGAAATGCTTCCGTCTCTAAACGACGCTCCTCCTCGGACGTTTCTTCTTCTTCTGGCATCTTCGACGTTGAGGTATTTTGTTGGCCCAACGCTTCTTGCTGTATTCACTTCAGTGTCGTCTTTGTTCAAAGTCTTATTCTTATTAATTTATTTATTCTTTTTTTTTTTTTTTTTTACATGTTTATGGCATTATAACTGAGAACTGCGAGTTCAGTGTACCGTAATTAGGTATTGCGGATATGTTCTTTGTGTCGATCTCGTCCCTTGTTGTTGCAAGAACATGTCAATTAGTCTTAGTTTTCCATTATACGTCGATCTCGTCCCTTTTTGTTGCAAGAACATGTCAATTAGTCTTAGTTTTCCATTATATGTCGAGCTATTGTAGGCCGCATGCTTCTCGTTTAGAACTGCGAGTTCATCTATCGGTTGAGCTTTTGGAGCGACATGTTATTGCAGCGTGTCGTCTCATTTTCTAGTCTTCAAAATATCCAACAAGGCAACAACATATCTATCGCGTCATTCGGTATTTTGAGATTCTACAATCAAATTAAAATTTCGGCACCATATAGGAAATCAATATCAGGTTTTCCGTTCTGTGTCATGTTAAGAGTCAGACCATTATAAACATATATACTTATCTGTCAAGTCTAATTTGTTAATTATTTTGTTTTTAGTTTTTGATTTTTGAAAATTAAACCTACATTTTTTTATATTTTATAATTATTTGCGTCATTTTTTAAGTAGAATGATTGAATTCTTGAAATTATTTAAAATGACAAAATTGTTGAAAATATTTACAAATAATAGCAAAATATCACTTTTTATGTGCAATAGACCACGATATATTACTATTTGTGTCGTGATGATAGACAAATATATAGTAGTCTATTATGGACTATCGCGGTCTATCGTAGATAGACAATAAAATTTTGCTATATTTTGTAAATATTTTGGTTGATTTTCTTATATTTGAATATAACCCAAAATAAAAATAAGTTTTTCAAAATTACTTTTTTCTAATTTTATTTTGACTTGGTTTTTTAAACCATTGATAAAAATAGATAAGAAAAGGAGAAATTTGGTGGTAGAAGTAATTTCTATAGACTTAATTTAAAAAAAAAAATTAAAAATCAAATTGGTAGCACAAACTTTTAAAATAAATAATGAAAGGGTTACTAAACGGCCTAATTGACTGATATTTAAATTTATTCATAATTTTGTGCGGTTTTGGAAAATAGAAATAATTGTATTACAAAAGGGTGGCGGTGAGTTAGGACAAGGGGGAGGCGAGAGGAATACTTACAAAAGAACTTACTAGTATCAATGTTACGCTTTCTTGATTAAATTGATTTCCAGTTTTGAGGAGAAAGACGTGAACAGATTCATCTGTTTAATTCATACAGCATGAATTCTCAATGCCCAATTTAAAAGGAGTGCTGATTGTTTAACATTAACTGGGGAGAGAAAATCTCATTGACTATTTTTATTGCATCTTGTTTCTAACATATTTTTGTCAATGTGGGTGACTAATCGAAGAGGGAATCTGCACTACGTGATCCATTTCTTCGAAAATCAAAAGATGGCATACCACTGCTGTATCAGAGGGAAAACAATGCCCAAAGAAATCCCGGCCGACTGCAGACAGCAGCTTATAAATCATTTGGCATGCAGCGGAAAGATAAAAAAGAGTTGGTTGGTGCAATCGAGGAGCAGGTATGATTAGTTGCTGTAGCATTTGGTATTTAAGT
The DNA here is from genome assembly GCA_030954485.1 of Citrullus mucosospermus. Taxonomy (NCBI): domain Eukaryota; kingdom Viridiplantae; phylum Streptophyta; class Magnoliopsida; order Cucurbitales; family Cucurbitaceae; genus Citrullus; species Citrullus mucosospermus. The sequence goes on along the minus strand of CM062063.1, from coordinate 5,288,760 downwards.
TGCATGGTGATGCTAATAGAAATAAATCAATCATTCTTCGTCAAATTAGATACAATTGCTATTTTCATTAGAGATTGTGAAAATTGGCATTTTCCATTATTATTTCAGCATTTCTGCTGGTGGTGTTAGGATTACTCCAAAGGATTTATTTTTAACATTTCAAATCAGATTGTAAGCTTAAGTGATCTGAATAATAGTTGTAGAGTAGCAAAAGGATGGTGAAACCAATGGGAATGCTCAAATACCAATTTGTCTATAATACTTTGTGTATGCTATAGGTTTTAATGTGTACCATGCCCATCTTTTTGGGAGTTATTTTTTATCTATTTGTCTGTTCTGATCTTGTGGATGACTTCTTGAAAATGTCAGGTTGTAGCAGGGAATCTCCAAGATGCAGCTTTCCTGAATGCTGTTGTGAAGGTAATTTAAAGTAAACGCCCAAGCTTACTATTCAGATCAAATGCCTTAAGCAATAACAGTTACTGGGTATCACATCCATTTTACCCTTACCTTCAGGTCTCTGCATTCATTTGTATGTGAAGTTTGATTGGCTTTCCTAATAAATAAGTCACAGTTAGAATTAGGATCACTTATTTATTTTCAGGATTCAATTCTTTTTTATTTATCTTACTTGATCTAACATGAAAATGACCAGAATAACTCAACTTCCTCATTATAAGTCTAATTCTTGGATTATCTTTTTGTGCGGTCAACAGCGAATAATATTCTATTTCTAGTGATAAAAGTCATTTACAAGTTTCAAGGCACCTATACCTTTGCTTTGGGATTCCTTTTACCTCAACGATATGGTATTGGCTAGGGATGATTGTCTTTTCTTTTGCTTTTCTTGATTTCAATAAAAAGTGTTTATATCTTGTCAAAAAACAAAAAGCGTTTATACACACACATTTAATTTATTGTCGTTGAAAGGAAAAAAAAGAAGAGAAAAGATGAAGATATCCTTTGCTATTTGCAGACTGTTCAAGCTGGTTCACATATTTGCTGAAATGCACGACTTGTTTCACCTCTTCACTTTTCAAGGCTGTTTCTTCTCACTTGTTGGAGCCTGTTTAAAATTTTTTTAGATTATAACTTATTTATCTCACTTTTTCAGACTAGCCAAGTATATATTTACCATATCGTAATTTAATTCATGAGATTTTCTTCTCACATCTGTGATTTATTGTTTAGGTTTATTGTACCCATACTGCTCCAGATTATTCCCTACCATGGCAGAAACAAAGGCAGTTTACAAGTACTGGGAGGTGAGTACTAAAGATTTTATCTTTTTTCTAGACTCGGAATATGTTGAATTTCAGTTTCACACTTGAGTTTTGGGGTCTATCCTTTATATTGTAATTGTTCAAACATGCTTTGTGTTCACTTTGTTCTTGTTCATAATATCTGTTATGCAGTGCTTTCATGATTGGTGATGGTAGACTCTTGACAAATGCACATTGTGTAGAACATGATACACAGGTAATGTACTGAGGCTTTTGAGCCTCCATTTATGTGATAATATCTATTTCCTATAAATTGTTTCATCTATAGGTTCTATCATGCATAGTTGGAGCCCCTTTTTTGTTGGGCTTCCTTTTGTGGGCTTAGTTTTTTGTAGGCCATTGTATTCTTTCATTTTTTTTCCCCAATGAAGTACATGAACCAAAATAGAACCAAGATGTTATTTTAAGACCCCCTCAAAGAATGAAGTATTCTTTCATCTTTAGTTCATCTCATTTGTTTCTTATCTTTATTGGTTGTTTCTTTACCTGTGATCTGGGCATCTTTTATCTGGTGTATTCTCCATATTGTACTCTTTGGATATTTGATTCACAATGTTTCTTTTCCAAAAAAAAGACCCCCTAAAAAAAAAAGAAAGAAATAAACTATTGTAGGTTGCAACATGTAATTGATGTCATTACTTTCTTATGTTCAGTGCTCAGATCTTAGCATCCTTTTAAACCTGATCTTCCCAAGATCCTATATTTCCTTTGCTAAATAATTATATTAGCTACAATTTATTGATGTCAGCTCATTCTTATTTACTATTTTGCATGTTTTGTTGATGTTGGCCGCTATGTCCGGTTGCAGGTCAAAGTAAAGAAAAGGGGAGATGATACAAAGTATGTAGCTAAGGTATTGCTGGTGGAGAAGTTTGTTTTCCTTTTTTGAGTTTATCTTGATAGATATCTGTAAAGACTCCTCTATGAAAGTCACCTAAATATTTTGATGAAGGGATTCACCAGTACAATCCACCTTTCGAGAGGGTGGTTCTCTCCTTAAACCAGACTCAAAACACTAAAACCCAAAAACATCCCCCTGCAACAGACACAAAAGGTATTTATACAACTTCCCACACACAGCCAAACTTAACTAACTGGGTGAAATACCCCTTCTACCCCTCCTAACATAAGTGTGAATAAGGGGTGGTCTAACAATATCCTGTTGTTATCTTGTTCCGTTCAGAATCAAGATTTCTCTTCCCAATGCTAACATTTTTAAAGAAGCATGAAAAAGGGAAAATGAATTAGAGTGAGTGCAAAACAAGTGAGAAAGAATTTGGCGTGCAAAACAAGCTGGAGCATAGGAAAATTTTCATTGATTTGACCAGATTTTGGAGAACTAGGCATGAAAACATGTACCAACGCTAACATTTTTAAAGGCTTATTATTCAAAATTTCCGAGTTTCTAGTTTGTGTCAAAGGAAATATTTTTAGAATTTAAAAGAAAAATCCTTTCCACTAATTTCTATGCAAGTTGAATGACCAAACATATGCAATCCAAAGTTGTTGGTTGTACTCTAATGGCTTTCATGTCCTAAAAAATTCAACATGGTTCTTTTAAAATCATTTTGTTTGTAAGAAGGAAAACGAACATTTTCTTGCATTATGGAATTATAACTATAAAACTTCCTGGCCCTTCTTCAAGTAATTTTTCTACTGAGTCTTTATTTAGTTATTTTTTGCTAGGAAGGTTCTGACTTTATTTTACTCATTTCCTTCCTTGAAGTCTCTGTCAAGGTTTTGACTATATCAATGAAAAGTTTTATTTTTTGTAAATAATTTCCTTCGGTAGCTTCTTTGCACATTAGTTATAGTAATAATACTGTCTTTTTGTCTAATAAACTACATATTCTCATGTAAATGAAAAATATTTTCGAAGTTTGATGCTTGTGTGAATACTCAGGGTATATCAGTTACCAATTTCTCAAGTGAGATGTTTAAGTTGAACTGTGTATTTATTGATTTTTGCATGATCGTTGGGCTTACCATCTTCTCAGTGATATTATACGCAGGTTTTAGCCAGAGGAGTTGATTGTGATATAGCTTTACTTTCAGTTGAAAATGAGGAGTTTTGGAAAGGAGCTGAACCACTAAAGTTTGGGAATTTGCCTTGCCTTCAGGTTTGCACTTGGCCCTTTGATTGAGCACTTGATTCCAGTTTATGGCATCTTCGATATCATTGCTACTACAGTTTCTGGGGAGCCCTGACCTCCCAAGTCCTAAATTTTCTTCCTCTTTCAAAATCTTTGTTTTGATAACTATACCTCTCCTATTCTTTCAAATATGAAGATTGTTTAGTTAGAAATCATCTACATTATTTTGCTTTCTGTACATAATGCTGTAGGCTTATATCTTGCACTTAATTCTTGCTCTATCTCTGAGCAGGATGCTGTGACTGTTGTGGGGTATCCCCTTGGAGGAGACACCATATCAGTGACTAGGGGAGTTGTGTCACGTATTGAGGTACCCCTTGTCTGATTCTGACTATTTCTTAACTGCTTATTTGCCGCATAGATGATAGATCACTTTCATGGTTACATGTCTGGCTGTTATAGAAAATATACTATTGATCTAAGAACTTAATTTCCTCAGGTTACATCCTATGCTCATGGGTCATCAGATCTGTTGGGCATTCAAATTGACGCTGCCATAAATCCTGGTCAGTATAATATTATTTTTACCAAAAAATTTATACCGTTGATTACTTTGTAGTTATTTCTTGTTGGTCTTGCGTCCAGCTCGTCCTTTATTATGCATTTATATCCTTGCATTCTTGAGACATTGATATGTTATCTATGTAATATTTACTGCCTCTTCTTGCTAGATTTTAGGTAATAGTGGTGGTCCTGCATTTAATGACCAAGGGGAATGCATTGGAGTGGCATTTCAGGTAGATTTTTCTAAGTGTTTTTTTTTACTTCTTAGCTCTATGAAAAGACATTCTTGTCGTAAATGTTAAAATCCATTATTCACAATCAGCACAACAGTTGTATGAGACATGGTTGATTTTCTATCATGTTGCCTTCACTTATAACCTGTCTTATTTTTAGATTGATATCTCGCATAAGCAAACTCCTGTTTATTCTTATGTAACAATATTTTCTATCTATTGTTCCTTTACAAGAAATTTCCTTTAGGTTTACAGATCTGAAGAAGTTGAGAACATTGGATATGTTATTCCAACTACAGTTGTATCTCATTTTCTAAATGATTATGAAAGGAATGGGAAATATACCGGTAAAACTTCTTTACTTTTCCTGATACATATTATCACGTTCTTTGTCATTCTCTGTCACTTTATTAAGGTAGGCCAGGTTAGGCAATCACCTAGATGTTGTTGTAAAATGTTGCTGCATGTACCTAAATATTTAAGAAATTCCAGGTTTTCCTTCCCTTGGAGTTTTATTGCAGAAGTTGGAAAATCCAGCATTACGTGCTTGTTTGAGGGTGAAGTCAAATGAGGTCTGTCTTTTCTGAAAATTCATTTCTTTTATAGGCTAGTGGATTTTAGAATTATTATTATTTATTGTTTATTTTTTTTAAAGGTATTAAAGAAAAACTTTCCTTTGATCATATACAATGTTAGAGTGGCTGCTTACTGTTAGCCAATATACAACTTAAAGTTGTCCCTTGTTTTCAATGCTAGAGCTTGACATCCTTGTATTTTTGAAGCGATAATTCCTAATGCTTCTCTGACCTGACGTCTGCGTGAATTAGGGTGTATTGGTGCGGCGAGTAGAACCCACATCTGATGCTAATAATGTCCTAAAAGAGGTACACATAACATTATGTGGAGTTTATTGTATTGGAGTGTTCTTTAACTTGTTTAAATTCATGGAGAACCGCATCTATGCATGTGTTTTGTAGTTCAGGAAATTGATTGTGCTTATTTTGTTTCCAGGGAGATGTCATTGTTAGCTTCGATGATATTAAAGTTGGATGTGAAGGAACAGTACCTTTCCGGACAAATGAGCGCATAGCATTTCGATACCTCATCAGTCAAAAGTAGAGAACCTAAAATCCCTTTTGATGTTTAGCATTATAATTTGAGCTGTGCTATAGAAGACACGACTTTGCTATGGTTATAATTTAATTTGAGTCACTACCTAATTACATCTTTTACAGATTCGCTGGTGATGTTGCAGAGCTTGGTATTATCAGATCAGGAGAGCATATCAAAGCCAAAGTCATTCTCAATCCACGCGTGCACTTGGTATGCTCTGACCATGGAGCTTGATCGATTTGGTTTTGTATAAATTTATTGTGCTGATTGTGTTTTTAATGCACTTCACTGAAGGTTCCCTTTCACGTTGATGGTGGTCAGCCCTCTTATCTAATAATTGCTGGCTTGGTGTTTACTCCACTCTCCGAACCTCTAATAGAGTATGTTTATCTAATAGTAGTTGCCCTTGAATTACGTTTTCTCTTTTATAGTTTCCATGCACATACTAATTCAAGATACTTTTATTGTTCTACAGCGAGGAATGTGAAGATTCTATTGGGGTAGGTTACTTGGATGATACTTTTTAAGTCAGAAATTACAATCACATTTTTCATAGTTTGAAGTTTTATTTTCCATTTTATCTTTTGATTAGTTGAAACTACTGGCGAAGGCACGCTATTCCTTGGCAAGTTTCAAAGGGGAACAAATAGTGATCCTGTCGCAGGTATGGTCCAACTTTGATTTGATTTTAACCACAAGCATCGAAATCATTGCGATAAATGCATATCTAATTTATGGATCTTGAAGTACATTATCTTCCAACGTAAACGCCACTTCCTTGCTTTCGTTTGAATGAGGACAAAACAAATCACATCTCATTGCCTTTATTTGATGTAAGTTAATTATTTCCCGTTTCCACATAATCTTAATTGACGTCTTTTCACACTCAGGTCCTGGCAAACGAAGTGAACATTGGATACGAGGATATGGGGAATCAGCAGGTAGTTAACCTAAATCTTTAAAACTTAAATGACAAATTTAGTCTCATTCGAAATGGAAAGTGTGGAGACCTATTAGACACAAAATTAAAAGTTCGAGGACCTATTAGATATTTTTGAATGTTCAAAGGTTATTTCATTCATCAATGAGATGCTTCTTATTAAAAAAACAAAAAGGATAGAGTAGATATAAATCTCAAAGTTTAGGGACTAAATTTATAATTTAGCTATCTTTTTAAACCAAGTTCGATCCGATGTCTTTTAAGAATTTAGTTTTTAATTTTTTTTTTTTATATTATTTTTTTAAATTTAGTCATACACACTTCTTTTGGGACACTTTCTACCTTTTCAAAAACCAAGTCAATATTTTTAAAAAGAAGTTTTCAAAAACTTAATTTCGATCTTAGAATTTCACTAGAAGTCAAGTGCTTAGGGAATAAAATTAAGGTTTTATCCGATATAAAATTCAAATTTATATCTAATAGATCAAAGACACAAAATTGAAAGTTGAGGGACTTGTTAGACATTTTTTTAATGTTCAAGGATAGAATAGACATAAACTTCAAAGTTTAGGGACTAAATCTGTAATTTAACCATTTTTTAAAACCAAGTTTGATCTTGACGTCTTTTAAGAATTTAGTTTCTTTTGTCAATATAGTCCAAAATTAAATTCTAGGCCAAATACAATCCTTTTAGTCTCGTTTGGTACTTCCACCCATAGATTTCTATATTTTGATATCCACTTTCTACATTTTGAAAAACCAAATCATTTTTTTAATTTTATACACACACATTTATATATATAAATAGTTTTCAAAAATTTAATTTTGATTTTAGAATTTGATTAGAAGTCAAGTGTTGCCTTAACAAAGGAAAATTAAGAAGCAACCGACATAAATTCAAAAACAGGGAACTAAAAGCAAATCATTATTAAACGGAACCTAAAAAATAAAATTGTTACCAAGTGATTCAACCTTTTGGGTAGAACTCTCTCAAACACAGATAAATAATGTATGCGGCATTACTGCAGGTTTTAAAACTGAATGGAACTCGAATCAGAAATATTCATCACTTAACACACCTTGTTGACAGTAAGTTACATTAATCTCAATCCTCATACTTGTTTTTCCACCTTCATTTTACACTTTTCCACTTATGGTTTGTGACATTTATTCAGCCTGCAAGGACAAATACTTGGTTTTCGAATTCGAAGAGAACTACATTGCCGTTCTCGAGAGAGAGGCCGCTATTGCAGCTTCGTCCTGCATACTGAAAGATTATGGTATTCCATCCGAAAGGTCCTCAGATCTTTTGGAGCCATATGTAGATATATCAGGAGATGACAAAGGAACAGTAGATCAGAATTACGGTGATAGTCCTGTCTCCAATGTGGAAATAGGCTTTGAGGGACTTCTTTGGGCATAGTCACAAAATATTCCTGCTTGATCTGAATTTTTACCTGCAGATATGATTTGGATGCATGCTTAGATGTTGCAGGCCACCGGAGTCGGGGGGCTCGACTGCAGTCATTGGGTTACTTAACACAGATCATTTCGTTGTATTATCTCTCCCCTCTATTGTGAGTTGCAATTTTTTTTGCTACTGAAAATAAGGGGAGGAAAAGTTTTGCAGAATAATATGGTGGAATTACATTGAAAGGCTTTGTACCATTGATGTAAAAGACTAACAAAATATTTGGTGTAAAATACGTCATTCTTTTCTTTCTTGTGATCCCTTGATTTAGACATGGTTGTCTTTAGAAAGATTTGATTTCATCTTCTGAAAGGTCGAATTACTTTTATAAACTTGTCATTTTCAAAGGCGAATTCTTGCGCGGTTTTCAATGGTTTGGTAAAGTGAATTCATACATCAGAAACACAAACTACCTTAGTAGTAGAAAACTATCTTGTCATTAAATTATTGGTTCATTAATTATGATTAAATTACAAAACCATAGTATCAAAAGTATCTATTGTAGTGACTATATTTGAGAGTTATATCAAATCATAAGCTATTTATGAAGTTTTATCAAATTATAGGGACAAAATTGTAACTTTTAAAACCATATATCTTAACTTTCTTCAAATCATAGGGATCAAATTCACAATTTAACCTATATTTAGACCTGAAGTAGGGATAAGTCACATGCGACGGAGAGAAACAAGTTCTTACATTGGAAAAAAGAACAAAGAGATAGATATAATTTCTTAATTAATTTCGTTTGTACAATATTTTAGAAATAAGCGTTTAATGCAAATATAATAAAATATTAGGTACATTGGAGTTGGGCGGCTATGTCTTTGGCAACTTCTTGGGCCTCAAACTTGGACGCAAAAAGCCCTCTTTTAGATAAGCCCACACAATAAAGCCCATTGTTTCCTTTCCAGTGATTGGGTGAACTCACTTTGGCTAGTCCATCATCATTTAAGAGATGTTCATCATCCTGTATCAAAAACATTTTACGTAATAAAGATTCGGCGACGAGATTTATAATTTGCTTTAGTTGAATAATATGGTGGGTGGGTTGAATCATGTCTATGTTAGTATAAAATTACAGAATTACCGTATTAATATCTTCATTTTGTTTTTAGTTTTCTAATTTTAAAAATTATGCTAGTAAACATTATTCTTACCTATTGCTTTCATACTTGATTATATATTTAAAATTGTTTTAATCGTTTAGGTATCTCAATTTAAGGTTGTATTTGGAATGCATTTTCAAGTGTTTAATTTAAAAAATAAGTAATTTTTTTAAAAAATAGAATGTTTGACAGCCATTCAAAATAGATTTTGAGTTGTATTTTCAATAGTTTTATCAAAAGAGAGTTTTTTGAAACACTTTTTTTTTCGCAAATCCATCCCAACAAACCCTAAATTTAAGAACAAATATATATATAAAAAATTATATCAAAATTACATATAGCTGCATTTTGAATGTGGAATAAAGGGAGGTGGATATTATTATTAATATTATATTACCTTAAGCCATAACTTTGCTGAGCTTGTGAAGCCAGTGCAGAATATTATAGAGTCAAATGGATGGATTTTACCATCTTTAAATATCACATTATTGTTGCTTTCTACCATTGATATTTCTGATGATAACACCTACAAAATTACAAATATCAATCTTCCAATGACTTTGGTGAATAAAGAGAAACAAGAAATAAACTAGATAAATTATGACATGTTTGGGAAAGATTTTGAAATGGTGAAAATTATAATTGTTCATTTTCAACATCACTCTTTTTGATTATTCAAAATCAATTTTAACAATATAAGAAACCTTCATGAAGTGTTGAATTATACATTGAATTGATTGTTAAAATCACTCTGAAACGTACATTTAATTGAAATCATATTGAAAATTTACATTCCTTTCCATAGTTTTTTATAAGAAGATATATACTTTAGATTCAAAAACTTATTTTGATTCTTAAAATTTTATATTATTTCTTACACTCAGGTCCCTAATTTGTAGAAGTTGGATTTTAGTCTCTTAAACCTTATATAAAAAAAAATATTTTACAATTTTAGTAGGAATTTTGAATATATACATAGAGTTGTTTTTAAATATGGCAAAATGATTCAACTTATTTATAATATACCAAAATGTCACATAGATAGACTAAGTACACACATGCACCTGTAAAACCATCTTACCATTTGTCAACTAATGGCCAAATAAGTTCATAAAATATTTAAAATCAAATATATACTAACCATAAACTTAAGAGATTACCAAAACATGCATTTTGCTCATATTTTTATATAAAATTTCAAAATATAGCTCTTATTTTTGTTATTTTTATTATTAATACGAATATATTCGTAATGATCTTTCAACTTAAGCTTTTAACATTTATAGATAAATTTAAAAGAATCTTTTGTGTAAAAGACACATTCAAGTGGCATGGAAGAGTTTATTTTGAAGATAGGTTTTGAAGCATTTTATAAAATTAAAGTACCTGAATTTCACCAGATTTGATTTTCTTGAAGGTTCCTACGTCAATGATAGGAAACTTTCCATGGTGTCTCTTCATGTGGATGGGTCCTTTTTCTGGTCTCTTCATTCCATATTTGGTCAAGTCTCCAAAAACTATTTTGCTAAGGAACACCATCAATGAATCCAAAAACCTTAATGGAAGATATTGTCCCAGTAACACTTGCAACTTTATCATTCCTCTTGTCATTATATGTATCTGTTTCAATTAATTTCATCATGTTTAATTAGTATCAGTTCTGTTTCATCAATCTCGAACACTATGACGATATTAGGTTAAATTACAAGTTTAAATACTGGACTTTATAAAGTGTGCTAATATGTTTATAAAAATGACAAACGTGAACATGGCTCGATTGACATTTAATTCCCACAAGGTTTATGGTTCAAATTCCCTATATATCCCAATTGTACTAAAAAAAAATACAATTTTATATCTAAAAAGTAATTGAACTTTACAAATAAACACAGGTCCATGAATGTCTTTCAATTTTAATTTGTATCAAATAGGTATTTGACACATTCAGTTTTTTTTAATAAAAAAAAAATAATTAGCCCATTAGATAAAAAATTAAACTTTATATCTAATAGTTTCCTAAGCTTTCAATTTAACGTTCAGTAGTTACAATGCTTTTTAAAAAATGATAAATTGTCCAAGAATATATTTACACAACATTAAAATTTCAAAGACTTATTAGATACAAATTTAAAAGTTTAAGAATGTATTAGACAAAATTTAAAATTCTCGAAACTAAATAAATACATTTTAAAAGTTGAATAACTAAACAATTGAAGTGATGTACAAGTAATGAGCAAAACGGTTAAGATAATCCATTTATTTAAAGTTATACAAATTTAAAGGTCGCAAGAAATTAAGAATTGTTTGGTGGTTAACATAATAATTAAGGGGAAAAAAGTGAGAAACCAAACAAAACTAGCGTAGATAAAAGTAGACTGAACTATAGAAAATATATATATTAACGTTTCAATAATATCTTTAAAATTTTTAAAAATATTAAAAAAATATACTTTTACTGTGAGTATCGGAAAAAGACATTTGTTTCAAAAATTACCTAGAAAAATTATTAATATTTAGTCTAAAAATTATTACCTTTTAACGTTTTGGAAGAAAAATTATTAATATTTAGTCTAAAAATTATTAATATTTAGTCTATGTGACACAAATTGTATGTGACACAAATATAGTTCGAACTATATTTGTAAATATTTTGATTTTTTTTTTTAAACTATTTTTTTTTTTAAAAAAGAAAAAATTTGTCACTATGTTGTAAAAGTAAATATTTCGGTCTCAAATTTTAATTTAATTAATTTTACGATTTAATGGAAATTATCCCTTGGTTAAATTTGCCTCTGGAGACAAAAACAAAATGTTAAAGTTTGAGAAAGAAAAATGGTGGAAGAAGTTTGGTAGTTTTGGTAAAAGAAAAGAGAATACCGGACTTCGAACAAGAAGTGAAGTTGTAGCGCCATGGTTGGCAAGATCCAAAGCAATTTCCATTCCAGAATTTCCTGCCCCAACCACCAACACTTTCTTCCCTTCAAATCCCTTCCCCGTTTTATACATCCTCGAGTGAATCACTCCCCCGCCGTATTTCTCCAATCCCTCCACCCTAGGCATGTACGCCTCCGCCGTCTCTCCCGTCGCCACCACCAAAAACCTTCCAACATACTCCTCCATCTCATCCCCACCAGTACTATTCCTCACTCTCACCTTCCACTTCTTCAAATCCCTATCCAACTCCGCCGCCTCTACATTTCTCCCATACAGAGGATCAATTCCGAAATTCGAGATGTAAGAATCTAAATACTCCAGAAACATCTTCTTCGGCAAGTAATCAGGGAAAGAAGACGGAATCTCCATGAGCGCGAGCTCTGAGGATTTCTTCGGAAGATGGAGACACAATCGATCGTAAGCGTATTTCCGCCACAGCGAAGCAGAGCAATCTTCTCGTTCGAGGAGCTTGTAAGGGATTGAGGCTTTTGATAAACAGGCGGCGGTGGATAGGCCGGACGGACCTGCTCCGACAATGATCACGGTGGTCTCCATCTTTTTAATGTGTGTTTAGAATTTGAGATCTGATTGTGCTTTTGTAATGGACGAAAGGGAGAGAGTGAAATTACGGAGTTGGACATGTGGAGGATGGAGGAATTTAGGGCTCCGTCTGTGGTCTTTTTGGGCAATCTAACTTTTAACCTTCGACATTGTATTATTTGATTTTCTCTTTTTTTTTTTCTTAGTTAAATTACAATTTCATGTTTGGTATCTAGAGTTTTCTAAGTTTCTCTCATTTGTTTTTTTTTTTTTTTCCTAGAGTATTCAGATCGGTTTACGAATATTAAATTCTAGGTAGATGAGTACCATGAATTGAACCCATAATCACATTTTTTTTTTTAAATTTGTCTTCGCACTTTAAAAATATCAAATAAGTTATTTAGTTTTCAATCTGCTCCACTTTTTAAAACCTAAGGTTATTTTATTTTATTTTATTTTTTTTACGTTTTGTATTGTGCACATGAGTTAGGGTCTCACTCTTGCTTCTCATTTTTTTCTTGTTTCCTCTTGGTGATGATTAAATGTTCGTGCTGTTTTTTCTCAAAACATGAGAGCTAGAGCAAGAAACGAGACCGAGAACTTACAAAGGGAAGAAAAAGAAAAACGAGGAAGAAACAAGAGCAGGATTGAGAACAATAGTTCAAAATGGCATTAGGTCCATATGGTATTTTACTCCAATGATGACATTAACAAAAGGTTATATAATATTAGTGTTTAAAGGGTGAGTCAAATCTCATTTGGGTCCACTTTTGGACATCCAATTCCATACAAAAAATCATAGGCCCTTTACATATAATTTTTTAAAATTAACTAACATACTAAACATAAAATTGAATTTGGTGTTTAATAGAATATTACACATTTTACTTTATATCCAACAAGTTTCTAAATTTTAAAAGATGTCGAAAGCTCAAAAAACTTATGTGATAATTCTTAAAGCTTAGGAATCTCAAATACAAAATTAAAAATTTTGGGACCAAACTTAAAAGTTTCAATCCGAGCTACTTTTCAAAATTTAAGTTTTTGACATTTTGCTTACGTCATATTACCATATTAAAAGTTTCAATCCGGAAGATATATGTCCATTCTATTTGAGTTGGTACATTAGTTTATAAACATTTAATTCTTTATTACTCTAAAGTTCCATATATATATTAGGATAGAGAATAGAGATTTAGGCTTTAAACATTTTAAGAAGTTATAGTGTCTCCGATTAAATTATATTCAAGTTGACTTTTTAATTTTTAAAGAATACAATTAATTTTTTTTTATTATTTTTTTTTATCGTATAACTTATAAATTTATATTCTATTGAAATGAAAGTTAATTAGTAAATAAAGATGCTTACTATCCTATTAAAAGTTCATAGTTCAATCTCCATATCCCACGTATATATATATTTTTTTAACTTAAACAACTCATTAGTTTAATAATTTTATTGTGAAGTTCTAAAAAAGAACACAGAGTTGAAAAGACAAAATGCGCACAATAATTAATCCAATTATTTTAATTAAAATTTGGTTTTCAGGAAAGATTAAAAATAAATTGCTTTTAGAAAAATAATCGGATTTTTGGACTGGGCCTAATTGAAACAATATTTTGCCAAGCCCATGTCTACGTTTCTTTAGGCCCATTAATAAGGCTAAGATAAGTGAAAAAAAAAAACCACACATACCCCATTCTTCTCCTTGACAAAATATAATAATATTACGGGTTAGAGACAAACAAGCACCACCATAGTAAAAAAACATGTCGACAACTAGAAATAAACAAACGTCACTTGACAAAATAAAAACGAGTTGGAGGTTAGAAATAAACAAGCTTCATCACATCAAAAATGTAATGTTCGACGCCAAGAATAAACAAACTCCACCTACCAAATAAATATGAATTTCACACATTTTTTTCATTAATTAACTAATCAAAAATTAATCTAAGATCATTTACAACTATTTTTAGACTAAAATATCTCTTATAAAACTTAAAGTACCAAATAAATACACACTTCCATCCTAAAAAACCAAAAGTCTATTTAGCTAAAGAAAACTATTCTAAACAATTTTTTTTTCTGGAAAAAATATCTTGCTATGAGTACAAAAGCATATTTTAAAGAAAGGTAAACTACATAATTAAGAAAACAAACTTATAATCTTAAAAAAAAAAAAAAAAATAGAAAACAAAATACCAAATCATTATTAACTAAGTCTAAAAGTTTCAAATTTGACCCTTATAATTTAGTTAATTCTTATCATCATTTCATGTTATTGATATATTGAAAAAATATTTACATGATAATGAGCTAATATTTTCTATTTGACAAAATGCTTTTTTTGGGTTCTAAATTAGGGTTTGAAGTTGAGTACAAACATAATAGAAAATTGGTAGATTTTTCAAAAGGTACATAAAAGGCCATTTAGAAACTATAAAGCATAAATAAAAAATTTAAAGTAACATGAACACAAAATGCACCAAATTCTCATTATATCTATCTCCATAATGTGTGACTAGTGTCCAAATTGTATTCAATTATAAAAATCTCATAGTGACATTCACACAAACCACATAAATACGAAATTTTTTTAAATTTTATTATTTAAAAGTATAGGGACCGAATTAAATCAAATTTTAAAATATATGAATCATATTAAATATTTTTAAAATATTAGAAGAATCAAATTCAATTAAAGTCAAAAGTATAAAAATAAAAAAAATATATTTAATTTAAAAAGTAAAGTACCAAACCAAAGCATAACCATATTGTTTGCTTGACAAAGGTAGAGAGCTAACCTAACACCATACTATATTTAAAAACTAAAGAAATAAAAAGTTCCACAATTTTCCCTTTATACAAATAAGATCAAAATAAAATGTTATATTATTCTTAACTTTTGACAGGTTGGAAAATGAAAAGCAAAACTTAATTTAAAAGCATAAATTTCTCTCTCTATATATATATATTTAAAAAAATTAAGACTAATTAAGGAGTAATTGTTTAATTTCTTCCTTCCCACCTTTGCTTTTGAGGTTGGAGTGAAACACACAAAAATGGAAATAAGTTTCATTAGTAATATTTATTTACTGGTCTTTTAATTTGACCATGTGATGACCATCATATTCTATAATTTTTGTGGACTTAAACTTAGCTCAACTATGAATAAATAGATAAACTAAAAACTAAGTAGAATCAAAAATAGGTTTTTTCCTTTCTAAAATGCTCCCACAATTAGGTTGAAAAAGATGTATATATATAGCAAACCTAATACCTACGATGGTTAAATTACAAACTTAATCTATAGGTTAAGCATACTATATGTTTCGTAAATTTTAATTTCATCCCCTGACGTTTGAACTTAGTTTCAAACTTTTCTCTTAGTTTCAATTTGGGTTGTATCGACAAATCACACCAATCATCTATGATGTTACTAACCACATTCATAATCCTTTTTTTACAAAGATCTTAGTTCTAACTAAGGTTATCTATTTAACTAAATACACTATAGTTATTGTATTAAAGTTTGAAATTTAGGGTGTGTTTGGTTTAACATTTCAAGTGCTTAATTTTGAAAATAAGTGATTTTAAAAAAAACAAAATTATTTGACAACCACTCAAAATTGTCTTTGAAATATTTTTAAAGATTATTTTAAACAATTTTTTATCAAAAGCGTTAAAATAATAATAACTTTTTTTAAAAACATTTTTTCTCTATTCAATCCAAACAAACTGATAAAATGAAGTAGGTATTTTTGTCATGTGGGTATAAGACAATTCAATTTAAAGGAACAACTTTCAAACCATTTTCTAAGCATAAAATTCAAATGATTAAATATATGAATTCCAAACCTAAACATAATTCAATTTATTTAAATATAAACACTCCAAAAAAATCAAAAGTTGGAATCTCTTCATTCTACTAAAAACTAGAGAGAAATAATATAAGCCAAATTGGCATTCAATTATAGAAATCTCATACTGGCACTCATTCACACACATCACAACACAACACATAAAACACCAAATGCAAAAAGATAAAAAAGAAATAATAATAATAAATTAATTAAGCAATTAAGTAATTAATATTTTTAAAAAAAGTACCTTAGCAAAACATTTCCATGTGCTTGGGAATGGCAAGAGAGAAGAGACCCAACACACAATATCAAGCCTTGTCTATTAGCGTCACTTGCCAAGCTGTATTATCACATGACAGCCCAATAATGTTCTGACACGTGTCATTCCGACTACCCCTTAGCTACATATACATCACAGACACCCACCCTTTTCACCTTTAAGAATCATAATCCCTTTTTCCTCCTTTGGGGCTTTCCTTCTCTTCATTCTTCTTCTTCTTCCTCTCAATTTCTCAACCTTTTCTTTTAATTTTTTGTTTTTTTTTTCTCTCATCATTGAAAATGACTTCCACTTTCTCTCTCTATATTCCCATTTTCATGGCCTACACAGCTTCTATTTTGGCTTTCTCTTTCGCTTCTTATCCCAATTACTTCCCTACCCTCATTTCTTCCATCTCCGCCGCGCCGGAATTTTCGCCCTCGCCGTCGCCATCACCGGCGTCAGACATTTCTCCGCTCTTTCCGACGCCCGGCGGCGTTACCCTTCCGCCGTCCTCCTTGCCTACCATTCCCTCCAGTCCCAGCCCTCCAAACCCCGATTTTATGGACGCCGCGCCGGCGCCGGAGATGCCTCTTTCGCCGTCTCAGTCCTTGCCGTTCTCCGCCGCTGCTACTCTCAACTCCGGTGGTTGGTTTTGGCCGGTTTTGGTGGCTCTTACGACGGCTCTGGCGGCAGAGCTCCGCCGGTGACTGGTGAGCCGCCGTTGTTCGGCAGTTAGTGGATATTGGAGTGTAATTCTGTTTGATGGCGCTAGTAATTCTCTTCTTTTACTTTTATGTCTTCTTGTTACACTATATAAATTTAATTTTTGTATGAGTTAATTTTTTCTTTTCAATTCGATATTTTGGGGGTGTTCTTTTCAGAAAGAGGATTTCATTATTATTTTAGTGTTGAGGGAAAAAGAAAAAAAATATGGTAAGAGTAGTGATGATTGGCCAAGTTGAAAATGATTTTATTTTAAAGTTACATTTTATTTGATTTTATGTAAATGGTAGATATATCACATAAAATTGGATAAAGTAAGCATGGCTCAATTAGTATAATACATGTACAATTAATTTCAAAAGAAGATATTCAATTTTAGTATTTTTATTAGTTTTTTTTTTAATTAAACAATTTTAAAAATCAAGGCTGAATTATCAACATCTGAAAGTACTTAATATAACGAGATATTATTTTGGTTAGAAAAAAGAAAAATCAGATTTATCTAACTAGCTAGACTTAATTTGTTAACTATTCTATTTCTTAAAATTTCTACTATAAAGACCAATCTTATATTTTCATGAAATGTAAATGGGTAAGAAAGTACATAGTACATACTATATGTGTATGTATATTCGTTATATCATAAGCACAATGAGGTATATGTTTGAAGTCTACTTAAAGGCTAAAACTAGAAGCACCTTAAAATTTTAAAAATAATAATAATAAATAAAAGGTTGTCCTTTTGGCTTTCTTTGCTTTTTCCTCGTTTTCCAACAACTCAAAAGCTTGTCCTATCCTTTCAACAAATTACATTACGACGTCTAAATATTTTAATTTAATATTTAACTTGGTTCAATAAATTTTGAACTTTAGCCAAAATTTAAAAACAAAGCTTTTAAAATCTCTTTTTTATTTCAAAATTTTATATGACTTTTGGAAACAGTATTAGAAATTATATGACAAAAAAGGTAAATCGAAGTAATAATAGTAGATTTAACTTTAAATTAAAAATAATAAAATGATATAAAAAACCAAAATTTAATTAAGAGAAATAGACTTGTACGGGTAATAATTCTTCTATTGAAAGTTGTGCTCTTTAACATTTCTTATATATATATAGAATTTGGCTTCTTAAATAATCATTACTTAAACATTAGAATAAAGTACGCTTTTGTGGTTGACCTTTGTTATATATGCAATGCATGCATGATTAGAAACCAAAACAAACTCTTAATTAGGTTTCACAAATACCAACGTTTTGTCCAATAATTATTTTACTTTATGGAATAATGATTTCAGTCAATATTAGATTTTCTCTTTCTAAAAATTTCAAGTTTCCAAGAAGAGCCCCAATATTTCATTTTGAACAATTTAAACCATTTGAACTATGACCATCTAGCCAATATTAAACAATAAAAACATATCCCCAAACACCAAAAAAAGTGTTTGTTTTGATCATAATCAAATAACAAATGCCAATTTAATTCATGAAATTAATTTTTCGAAAACCTTTCTATAAATTTGACACTAACATAAAAGATAAATCAACATTTTCATTCAAATCGTTAAGAAAAGAAAGTAACAAAATATCACTAATTTAAATCTAATAATATAGAAATAAAAACATCAACTTGCTTAAAAAGTGCAAAACATCTATACACTAATTAAAAAGAAAATTCTTTTAAAGTAATTGAGTTTTGTCACTTTATCGATATTTTCGTCGAAATATTCCTAAGATTGAGATCTTGACATTTTAAAACTTAATCTAACTCATGCCAAATACAGGTCCATACTAGATCAACTTTTTTTACTCAATAAGTTCAATTTTTTTTACTCAATAAGTTGGCCTAGTATGCAGTTGTATTTTACATAGTTCATTATGTGCATATTCGTGTGCCATGTGTGCATGTTGTGTCATATATAATATATATATAATCAGGGAGAAGCTGAGGGAGTGAGATGCTCCAATGAAGATTCACTCCCTCCAAAAACAGGACGCATGAAGCAATCATCAAACTTGTACCAATAATAATGGAGACATTGAGTTGGAGATTTCATAAACGACAGGAAACTGTCTGGAGGAAGTTGGTTAAGTTCGTTGGTGTCGGATTCAATATCATTCTCATCAAGCAACGAATCACTCATTTCTTGAAGTAAGGGAAAATATAAATGTCTTGACTCGTGGTTAATTCGAGGAATCATTCGTCTTACTATGGACTTGGTCAACAATCCAAACACCTGAACAAAAACAGTAAAACATATCACAAACATAATTTATCATTTATTCAAATTTAAATTTAAACAAGCCATCACATGATGATCATTCGATATCGGTCATTTGGATTTTGGTTTTTTAGTTTAATTGTGATTGTTTTCTCAAAAACATTAAAAAAAATAACAAACTTTTAAAAATGTACTTTCTTTAATTTTTAGTTTATAAAATTTGGTTTTGAATTTTGAAAATATGGTTAGAAAATAGATCAATAGAAAAAAAATAAGTTTATAGGAGAAAACAGTATTTAAGTAGTTGTTTAAAAGAATTTAAATGTTTATCAAACAGATAGCGATGTTTCTCATACCACGTTTGTGAAGAGAACAATTATGATGGTGCTAGTTATCATTATCGAAGCCCCTTGTTCCTTTTCTTCTGACCTTGCAAACTGCATATAGGACAAGATATACAAAGCTTAATCGCATGCATTCCAAAAGCAAAAATATTCTTTCAAAAAAGGGGTCAAACAAAGAGTAAATTAAGGCAACTACGAGGCAAAAGAACTTTGTATGGCATGGCAACCAAATAGATCTGTTAATTTGGTGTTACATTTTATATGAGTGTACGAGAATTCCACATCAAAGAGATAAGTAACTCTTCTCATTAACCGGTGACTTTGGAATGGAACTTCATATTTATTTAATATGGTATTAGAACCTAAAAAATGAAAACATGTATTAGGTTCAAAATTGGATCAACCCAAAAGTAGTGAACCTAGAAAACATATTTAGTTTTGAAATCAACAAGCATCAATTCTCACTTACTACAAAATTTGGAGTTTGAAAATTCCCAAAAGAACATATTTCTTGTACAAAGAGAATAAGAAAAGGGAACAAGTCTCCCATATTTGTTCTTAAATTCAAGACTTTATTAGGAAGAAAATAAGATTTTTTAGTTTTCCTCCTAATTTGTAACTTGGATTTTTAGATTTGAAACACTGCATTTATAAGAAATTGAATGTGGAATTTTGTCCGTCCTTATACAAAAGTTGAATGTGGAGTTCCAACTTCGAGTAAAAAGGAGACAACAAAAAGTCGTCATAATATTGTGCATATATACATATATAAAGCAAAAGATATGACAGGAAAACACTGCAGCGAGGAAAACATTATTGTTGCTATTGTACCTGATGATAGGCAAGTGCCACTGATACAGCACCTCTCATGAGCCCAGCCCACCAAATCGTAAACTGCAGAAATTACCAATTAGTCACCCCCAATAAATAAAGGATGAAAGGCATCTTTGCAAGTGATTTTAAAATTTAATTTAATATTTTAGATAAAATTTTTATATCATCAAAATTGGTTTTAAGTGATTAAAAACATGTTTTAGAGTGATTTTGAGAATGATGAAAGTAATTTTAACCATTTTACAATCATTTCCGAATATACCCTAAATGCTAGCAGCTACATGAAAGTTAAGTCACCTGTTGTTTAAACCCAATATGGTCTTTTTTGTGCTTTCTGGTCAAGTTGGAAACGAAAGAGAGTGGGAATACAAAAGCTGCTCTTCCAACAAGAACAAGGCCTAGCAGTATAAGACTTGCTCCAACTGATTTCCCAGGCCTGTCAAAGGTGATGGAAAGGTAAAGAATAAGATACACCAAACCACAAGAAAGCTAAAACGTGAGATAATTAGACAATCATTTTTCTGACATATTTCTCCCGATATAGTTTTAAAATTTTAACCGTACTCCTAATAATTATAGTTCGCCCTACATTTATTTCTTTCCTGGGAATATAAAAACATATGTTAAAATATACCACATGTGATATGCACATACAGTTTCAAGTTATGAAAAAAAGACAAGTATATATTAATAAGCATGAAGTAAATGGTAATTTACTACTTTTAACACTAAATTATATGTAAGCAGATTGATACAATAACCAAAAGAATGCTATGGAAATATAAGTAATCAAACAGCTAATAAAAGTACATGGACTCAACTTTTAGACTTTACCTTTCTCTAACAACATTCCACTTCTCAATATCCAATGCATCCATACCAACATAAAGGAAGATGAAGATCTCTGCTACGAAAGATAATGTCGCAAAAGCATGGCTGCAAGTATCAATCAATTGATCACAAACAAATCAGTAGTATGAATACTTCAATATAAGCTCTCAATTACATTAAAACTTGGAAATGTGGTTTCAAGCAAAAGAATCAACGTACCGTGGTATTAGTCTGGAACTGCCAATCCCATTATTGGTACTGTCAGTCCTATTATTCCAAGATGTGTAGTGAGACATGACAATCCCACAAAAGAACACGCTAAGAATACCACTAAGAAGCAACAACTGCAATAATAAACAATGAATATGTCATCCCTAAGGAATTGTAATAAAAATTCAAACTGCAAGTAAAGATGATTATCACTTTGACTTAACAGCACATAAGAAGACTTACTTCAGCAATCATATATGAAAGGTAGGCCATCAAAATCATCGGAACAACTTCATAATCTGTAGGGTGCCTGAAATGTGTTATATAACATCTCTATTAATAAACCAAACACAACTTGCAAGTAAATGTGATTAACTGCACGGATGTATACTATGACTAAATGTAACGCTCCACATACAATCTCCTCAATGAGCCCTTAAGATTGTTACAGAACAAGGAAAAGATAATATACATCCCTATATTTAGTCATTTAAACGATATAAAAAAATGAAAAAAAAAATTGTACATTATTCATACCTGCCTAAGGATAGCTTCTTTATTATAAATGCACATAGCAGCCCAACCTCCAAAAAAGAAAATAAAAGAATATTAAGACATAATAACAAATCAATGTAACCAAAGAGAAAACAAAAACGCAAAAAAAAGAACAACAAATAAACAGACATATTATTAGACCATGAATTTAATGTTCCAGTTTAACTTACATTCATATTAACTAATTATAAGAGTTCAATTGTTTTATGAACCTTCACTGCCGGGACAGAGCAAAAACATATCTAAGAGAGCGGGAAACTTGTATAATGTAACTATTATATATTTAATATTTCAAGTTAAAAGAATTTAGGCGGGCAAATTAGAGAAAAACTATAATATCTTTAATATTTTAAATATGTTTTTTTTCAATTTACAACAAACTATGGAGGAATTTCCCTCATCCTTCCTTCTTGGCTCCACCCCAATCCAAAGGAACAAAACCATTACCACTAGGAGTACTAGGTAGCTTAATTTTGTCAAAAGCTTATTTGAAGGGAGGCTATATTGATGTGGAAATCTCTAGACAACTAATCTTTTAATACCCAAGTTAAGGAGAATATGGGACATCTAGGAAATAGGTAGGTTAGCGTAAAGACTTTAGATGAGAGAGACTTACTGCAATTCCCAGTAGTGTGCTTCCCAAGAACAAACCTAAGAAACTTCCAGCTAACCGAATGGCATTTGTTGAAGTGATGTGAGAGAGGTCAAATTTCTTGATTGCATTGAAGAGTACCACAGAGGTAGCATCATTGACCACACCTTCCCCAAAGACCAGACTATAAAGTAAAGGTGTCTCATCTTGTTTAAGAACCTGCAACATCAGAACCAAAACAAGTAAGTGCATCCATTATATGCACAACTATTCCATTAAAAACATTTGGATGTACGTACTTGCAAGGTGCAAACACTATCTGTCGCTGTTAAGATTGCTCCGAGTGCTACAAGTAAAAAAAAAAATTAAAAAATAATAGTAAATAAATAATAATCAGAAGACCTATAAGAAACGTGAAATTATGAATGGAAGAACAGATAAAGCGGGTCAATCAAAAAAGAGATTAAGGTCGCTTCTCGAATATAATATCTTCAGTTTCCATAAATATTAATTAAACATTATTCCTACTGTCACATGTTGTACTTGATAAAAGCCTGCCAAATATATTTGATCTTCAGAATTATAAATTTTATACTAAACGAGATCTTTGGCATGGGTGTGAATTGATGACAGAAAAGGACCCGCCCTCTGTTTCAATTCTCGCCATTTAAATAAAAAAATGTGGGGAGAGGGAACAAATTACTCAACAACTTGCAGAATAAATCCACAAACATGTATACTGAAACAAGTGAATCTTATTCTATATCCAGATATTATCATAGGCATGAAAACAAGCATCGGCCAAATTAAAAATGTATAGGATTGGAATGTACCAAAACAATCCTGCGTGTCTACTGAGCCAACATCCAATATCTTGAATAAGTTGAGGGAACCTGTGTCATGAGTTTTTAAGTTACATTCTTGATAATTCAAAAGCTATTAACCTAAGTAGTCATGGGGATATGATGAAGTTGCATATAAGTCATGGTGACTTTTCCCCCATTTGGATATGGGATATATGTAAGAAATTGTATTGTTCAAGGATGCAGAATGTACCTAGTGATATGATGAAGAATGATATCACACTTCCAAAAGCACCAAACAATAAGATTGCCAGAAAGTTGCGAAAGAACTGTTTCTTCTTCACCTGAAACCTATATTAGGTGTAAAAGTTAATTTAACGCGAAGCCAAGTGTCTCATTGTTGTACACTTCTCAATTAATATAAAATCTATATGATCATGGTACTGAATTAACAAATGGAAAATAAAGAATACAAGATTATCACGCCTAATTCCAAAAAATTTGCCAAACAAACATTTGATGTCAACGAATAGGAATATAGGACGCAAGAGCTTTTTTCTTTACAATTCAATAGAATGAAAGTTCTATAAGATCATGAAAACTTACCCAGCATTAAATATTATGGGTGGAAGAAGGTAAATGAAGAAAAGCTGTTCATTGAATTCTAGGATGTGAGAACTTTTTCCTCTAGTCGTTAGGAGAACGATAATTCCAGTGAAAATTCCCTACAGAAACACAGGACCAACATCAGATAAGACTAAATGAATGTTCTAGTCCTCATTGTTCAGACTTTTTTGATTTAGTCCCAATTTTAAAAGAAGTTTCAATTAGTCATATAATACAAGGACGAACAAGTTCATGATAAACACATAATTGGGCATTTTGCACATCACAATTTTATACATTAATCCAATGAGCTTTAAATGCAAACTTACAATAGCTAGGGAAGTAATTGACTCATTCAGCCAACGTTTCTTCTCAAAAAGACGAACAATTAGATAACAGACAAAGAGTAGCACCGCAAAAAACGTGAAGTGAGCCGCTTCCCGGTCTGCTTTCAGCCCCAATTGCGACAGAA
Source organism: Citrullus mucosospermus (assembly GCA_030954485.1). Lineage (NCBI taxonomy): Eukaryota > Viridiplantae > Streptophyta > Magnoliopsida > Cucurbitales > Cucurbitaceae > Citrullus > Citrullus mucosospermus. The sequence continues at coordinate 5,264,158 of CM062063.1, read as the reverse complement.
AAGCCATTGGATCCATGAAGCCAAGAGCTCAGTCTTGTAAATTCCGAAAAGAAGATCACTGCAAAAATATTCAAATCCTTTGTATAAAGTTGTTTTAGAGAATTTTCATATATTTAAAACTAATTTTCAGACTTCACCAACAACGAATAGAATTATATCGATAACTCGTGAATTCGTAGCAGCTTAGTGTAATCCTAGAGTTTAAAAAATTAACACCACCACTCCACTAGTAAAATTATTCAACATACAGGTGTAATCTGACTTCAAAAGCCACAAAAAGCAAAGAACGATAATATATTCCACTCCAAAGATCAGTAAATGAACATAATGTCAAATGCTGAAGCTAAAAATTAGCGAGAAAAATCCACAAACCTGGAATCGTCTGCCTCAGAAACACAAAACAGAGAAAAGATCCAGAAACTCAGAAATCTATAAGAAATCGAGAGTAATCTAGGATTACATATACATGCATATATAGAGAATCGAAGGATATGATTTGAAACCTTGCAGTGGAAGGAATCCAAATGTTGACGGAGTTCTTGGCGGAAGTATCCTGATGAAATAGGAAATCCATGGCGTAATGTAGCAAAGATTTCCTCTCCCCCGACGGAATACAATTATCTCTCTTTGCAATTCCATTACAAAGACGGAGTTCTTCGTTCTTTGCGGAGTTCTTCGTTCTTTGCGGAGTTCTTCTTTGGCGCCAACTACTAAAGCCACATAAAGTCAAATTTTATTATTTTTATTTTCCTTTTGGGATAATTGTAATTTTAACCTGTTTTCCTCCAATTATTACAAAAATAACCGCTAATCTAATAATTGCAAATGTAACATTATCAAATATCGTTCTTTGCTTTTAGTGATTTAAGGGTGAGTTTTGTATACCTTTTAGCATCATTATTCTTCCTTATAATGCTTAAAAAAATAAATAATAAAAAGATTTTAATTGTGTAAATAATTACATTTTTTAAAAATATGTTTAATAACAAATTTGTTTAGTTGCACTCCATTAAAAAATATTTAGGTTAAATTACTATTTTAGTTATTTTGGGTGTGTGTATTTTGCTTCTAATTAGAATTGATTGAGTGAGCTATTATCATAATTGGTATATTAAATAAAAATTTATAATTATTTTATGTCAAACATATTTGTAAATATTAAAAGAAAAAAAAAATCAACATTTGGGCAATATTCAATCCTATTTGAGTCCATTTGCGAAATTTCAATAATTTGTATCCAAACATAGACTATGTTAACCCAAATTAAAATAGTTTGCACATTCTAATATATAATATTCTATTCCATATACTATTACAATCGTACAAATTATTATAACCAACTTTGCATCCCAAATAGCGCCTTTGAATTTCATTCTTTTTCAGTTCATTTACATCCAAATGTCTAAAATTTATTGTATGTACTTACAATAAATCTTAAAATTAGTAAGTATGGCTAGTTTAAAGTTTGTTTAACAAAAATTGTTAGATAAAGGAGGATGGAATCTCTACAACGAAAGATAATATCTTATTTAAAAAAAAAAAAAATCATTCTAATGAATATTTATATTATTTTAAAATTATATTTCCCTATTATTTTGCTCATAGTTGAATTCAATATAATTCTACAATGTTTTAGGAGACATGACATAATTTCATAATAACTTAAGTATATTTGGGTATTAAAGTTATTGATAATTTAATTTTACTCAAAACCATTTAAAATTATAAATGAAAATATCTTATTTCAATTTATTTCTTTAGTTATTTTTAAACATCATGCCTAATACTTACAAAAATTATATTTGTTCCACCTTTTGTATTTCATTTAATGAAATAATTATGCTCCAAACATTTTCAGTTACATCCAACACATTTCATATTCATCATAAATTAACGCAATGAAACATATATATATAATTTTGGTTATCATCTCTTTCACTGATTTTAAATTTCAAGTTAGATATTTACTATTTAAATTTAACAAAAATATATTTATTCAAAAATTTATGTTCAAAAGATTTTAAACCACATGCATCGCACACGACCCTAGCTAGTTTTTCAAAGTTTGTGGACTTATTAGTAGCAATTGTTCCTGAACCATTAAGCATCCCCGAAGGGGTATCCCTCCAACAACAACAAGCAATATTGTAGATTGAAACTCAGCAATATAATTTAAAATCCACTCCAACTTCATCATTCAACCTAATTACAACTTGCTCACAATGCTGTAGCTAGGACGGAAAATAAGTCATTTTGAAAAAAAAAATTAAAGTATTAGACAACCATCCAAAATAGATTTTGAAACATTTTTAAAGTGCATTTTAAACAATTTTTATCAAAAAGAGTTTAAATAAAAAAAAAGTTAAAAACATTTTTTCCCTAATCAATCCAAACTTCCAACATTTAATAAAATCTCACCTATGAAATATGGCTTTATATTGTTTTTTAAACAACTCATACACCATAATTTCTAAAAACATAGGTTCACATATTGAAAAGTTTCAATGACAAACTTATAATTTAACCTAATATTTAATTTTTATTATTGAACATTAAAAGTGTAATTATTAAGAAATTTATTATTAAGAAATTTATTTCAAATGACAAAACTGTTGAAAATATTTTCATAAATAATAGCAAAATGTCGCAATCTATATGCACTAAGATAGACAGTAAAATTTTACTATATTAGTCCATTTTTCTATATTTGAAAAACAGTTTTTTTTTTTTTTAACTTTTGAAAGACGAGGGTTTTATTTGTGCTAAACAAACCCATAAAAGAGGTTTAACATGTTACGTCTTTACACACACAAATAATAATAAAAATAAAAAAGTAATAATTAAAAAAATAAAAGTACTTAAAAAGGTCATACCAAAGATGCTCTAATTGTGTTATCCTATAGCTTCCTTTTTCTATTTCCTGTCTTTCCTATGAAGTATGAACAGTTAGTCCATCTTCAGTGATACTATATATACAGCTTCCTTTCTTACAAAATTTCATATGTTTCCTATACAATCTGGCCATCAATGGATGTACTTTTCAGTTGGTGAACCGGGGATGAAAGGTACAAAGCCTCTTCCACCAAAAACAGGACGCATATATCGATCATCGAACATCCGCCAATAGTAATGGACAGAACGAGTTGGAGTTGTCAACATCATACGTAAGCTGGTAGGACGGGGAATGTTCGATCCTCCGGCATCGGATTCATTATCTTCAACACCAGGCAGAAGAGGATCATTCAGCGACTTAAGTGGAGAATCTGTTACAATTATGCCGTCTATTTGTTTATCATGCAGTGAAAGCATGTACCTTACAATAGGCTTAGTTAATAGTCCAAATACCTGCCACATGATAAGTAAGAATTAGCAATCACTTTAAGAACTAAAACGTTATTCCATGAGCAAGAAAGGGTGAATTCGACGCATATTTATCTTTGAGTCAAGGTTTTGCCATATACCAATCATACAATTTTGAGTATTAATAGGGTAATATTAGAAATGTTATTCGGATATTAGTAGTGATATAATTGGTATATTAATACGCTCTAACTATATTATAATTTCAAAGAGAAATTAGGACCGACTTTCAAGAATGGCTATCTTCTCCCAATTACTGTAATGGACCACCAATTCCAAAGATTATGTCCCCCCTCCTCTCACTCTGACCAACTTCCTATGCAGATAAATACCACATCACAGTAATCAATACCATCAACAAGGAAAAGGCCACATTTTCAGTGTCAATTTTCAAAGGTACCTCAGTGCACATTATCTTGAAGAAATTAGGTTGGAGAATGCAATGTATCATGTTAGGGACAAGAGAACCTCTACGTATCTCCACAATGGTATGATATTGTCAATTTTTACTTCACCTAAAACGGTCTTATGCCAATGAAGATATTGTCCATGACTTGTATACTCATGGTTCTCTTCTTTTGTGCCTAATGTTAGAATTTAGGTGCACTCCAACAGTGTCATAGTTAAGATTAAGTGAAGTAATCAAAACAATGATTTGTTAATATCTCAAACTCCATATATACATAATTTCTCTTACCACATTGGTGATGAGAACAATTGTGATTGTGCTAGTAATCATGATGGCATTCCCTTGTAGTTGCGTGTGCCCTGACCTCGTAAACTGCAAATATTACAAAACACATCTCTAATCACAAAAAATCCCTACTTTTGTAGGAGTCCATGCACATTTTTTAGTATGCAATAGGATTCTAGTATAAGAACGATTGATTGCACATCCGAGATATGAAAATATATTAATACTCAATTAAATTACAAATTATTGACACAAAGCCATTTATTTAGGTGCAAGTATCATGCCAGCTAAAAAGCAAATATACTTTAGTTTGAATAACATGTTTGTCTCTAATGCATTTCCAATACACCAACATTGGAACACTTCTTTGGCATAATAGACGTGTGCCAAACACTGTGTACAAAGTGAATACCGATTTGACAACTGTTAAATATGTACAAAATATTGGTTAAGCATAATAATAGTAATATAGGATACAAATATTAATTTTTTTTAGAGCAAAACATTGAACTTGTTTTTTAAAGTATATCAATGCACAAGTTTAATGACTTAAATTTCATTCCTATATGAAAATTATATCTATTTTATATTTTAACAATTGTGTCCTTGTCCTGTTGGGTCCTAGTTTTCTGGAAAATGTTGTGACATTGTACTCGTGTCTCGTCTCCATATTGTGTCCATATTCATGCTTAGTTTTAATCTATCATCAAAATTCAAGTTTCATTTATTGCCCCAGCATCCCCCCTGAAATCCGGGCCTGTAGCCTTCTACTTTCCATTCCCCTCTGGAACATTTGGAATTTTGGATACTCACCACCCATGATTTCATTCGTTCCCTCCATCTTCCTCCTAAGCACCTCTCTGTCATGCTACATTGCTTCAATTCCACCCTTACATTGGTTAGTAACTCTCTTCCAACACCCTCTGCACTCTTGATGAATATTCCCAGATACCATCTTCCCTAAGTTGCTACAGAATGAGACCTTCTGACCAAATGGTCTGCATGACCACCTTATAAGAATATATAAGAACGCATTTCAATCATGGCATATTTAAACGAACTGGTTTGCTTGCACCAACTTTGAACTGTAAGCAATCTAATTAAATTAATACATTTCTGATTTCCGAAGCCAATTAGGAACTACCAATGTTAGTGTTCTTTATGGTTTGCTAATAAGATCTAGAATAAGTCCTTTCATAGTTCGGGATTTAAATTCCAAGAAATCTAAAGCAATGAAGCTCACATAACTTCCAGAAAAGTACCTGATTATAAGCAAGGGCCACAGATACAGCACCCCTCATGAGCCCAGCCCACCAAATTGTAACCTGCAAGGAATTTCCATAAGCAACTCACAAATACTCAAAACAGTTTAAATAACATAAAATGGAGTTAAACATAAGTTTGGACCCTTAACTTTCAAGGTTGTGTCTTATAATTTCCTGTATTTTGAAAATTTTATAGTTTCATGGACTTTCATTGTTGTATTTATCTTGTCCCTACAATAAGTTTGTAATAGATTTTTGGACTTTCAATTTTAGAATATAAGGATTGTGTTATTTGAGGATTAAGTGGCAAGCTCATTTTAGGTAAGTTTACTGGAGTTGGTGGCAAAGATCCATTAGCACAAAATAAGTTTAAAAACTATTAGAAACTTCTCAAATATAAATAAGTCTAAGGACTTATAAGGAACTTTTTCAAATACATGAACTTAATTAGGCATAATCTTCAAGTTCATAGACCAAACTTGTAATTTAACCAAAATATTACCTGCTGCTTAAACCCAATTTTGTCAGTCTGAGATTTTCTAGTCAAGTTCGATATAAAGGAAAGTGGAAATACAAAAGCTGCTCTCGCAACAAGGACTAAACCGAGCAGTATTAGACTCACTCCAGCCGATGTCCAAGGCCTGTCAAAAGGCAACAAATTATGTAATGCAAAAGAGCAAACAGCGAGACTGGTGCATGAAGTACATGTATATACATCTACAACACTCAAAAGCTATATGGTCGACAATTTCAACCTCCAATGATAGTGTTAAATTATCCCTAAACCTATAATCTTGAGCTAATAGACTATAGTAATTTTAATACTATATTTATATTGTCATCACTTCTTACTTTATGAGCTTAGAAGTTAGCCTAATGCCCAAAAAGTGGCTATCAATATTAATCAAGGGAGAAATGACAATATAGGAGTTTCAGTTCCCGCTACATGGAAAGGCTATTAGTTTATGGGTAAGTTGAACTCCTTAAGAGGGGCTCTTAAGCCTTGGAATGGGGAGGCTTTTGGAGATTTGAAGACCAAGAAACAAGTTTTGAAGGCTATCTGTTAATGAGGTTGCGAGATCTTTGTGGAACCGCTTCTTGTAGGAGTTTGGTTATGTGTAGACTCATTGGAGAGGTATTAGAGATTCAATTAGGAGTTCCTCCTCAATTCGCCTTTTAGTGAGAAGGGTTGCCTTTTGTGGCTTGCAGGAGTGTGTGCTTTGTTATAGGATATTTGAGGGGAGAGGAATAACTAAGTTTCTAAGGGAGTGGAGAAGGTCCTTGATGAGGTTTCATGTTTCTCTTTGGGCTTCGGTTTCGAAGACTTTTGTAATTATACACTAGGTAGCATTACTCCTAGTTGGAGGCCCTTTCTTTAGTGGGGCCTTTTGGGCGTGATGTTTTGTATCCCCTTGTATTCTTGCATTCTTTCTCAATGAAAGCACTTGTTTCTATATGTGTGTGTGTGTGTTCTTTAACAGTTAGGCAATCCTTCAATAATCCTATTAACAAACTGTTTAATAACACTTGTAAGAATGATGAATGTATGAATGATTGCATTACAATTCCTGATAGACAAAAACCAACTTAAGAATGTCACCTTTGGCCAACAACTTTCCACTTCTCAATATCCAAGGCATCCATACCAACATATAGAAAGATGAAAATCTCTGAAACAAATGAGAATGTTGCAAAAGTATGCCTACAAGAATCAATAAACAACGGAAGGGAAAAAAACCATATCAGTACTTTTCAAATACATTGTTAGACTATGAAAAAGAGGTATCCAATGAGACCAAGAGAAATAATTAACATACTTGGTGGTCACTCGTGAACTTTCAGTCACATTATGCCAAGTGTAATGAGACATGACAATCCCACAAAAGAACATGGTAAGAATACCACTTAGATTGCACAACTGCAATAAACAAGCAACTGCATCATCACATGTTAGCGAAAATCAAATATGATCTGAATTTAAAATAGATTGATACACATTTTAACATGTACATATTTCTGACGTCTTACTTCAGCAGTCATATATGAAAGGTAAGGCATTAAAATCATCAAAGCAACCTCCCGATCAGTTGAGTGCCTGAAATTTTGAAAAAATAAAATAAAATATAAGATGACTAATACAAAAAGCCTCTGATCCTACTCCAAAATAAGCAAGTTTATCAGCAATTCCACTAATTCAAAGTTCTATAAGTAAATCTAAGTCCCTTTTATCAATGGAAAGGGTCGCGTTTCATTCACTACATTGGAATTCTTTGACTAAAAGAAATGAACTTAATAAACAGAGGGAGGAAAAGAACAAACACATTCTATATTCAATAATTGAGAAAAGAAAAGAGGGAAAAGAAACTGTTCTTGCCTGGCAAAGTACAGCTTCTTTATGATGTATGCACTGGACAACCCAACCTGTGAATTAAAGTAGAGTCTCAACTTCCTAAGAACCAAAAACTGAATGGTAATACAACCAACAACTTTAAATGAGAATTCCCCATAAACCTAGCTTTTACACTTTCTCACTGGAAATCTCCCTCGGAACCCACCGTTGCTCACAAGATTAAAAAGCAAATAACAGTCCTACGCATTGAAAAAGGTAAAAGTAGACACACACTTCATAGAAAACAGATAAATAAATTTGAACAATAAAAAGTTTATTCAGCCGCTCTAGGCTTTTTCCAGTGTTAACTGGTGGAAAAGCCTAAGCACCCCTGCCACCCCACAAATAGTTTTTTTTTATAAATAAAAAAAAATAAAAAAGTATCAAAAACATTATTCTAAAATTCACACAAAACACAACCCCTTGATCTTCCCACAACATAAGATATTTGCACCTTCATTGTCCTAAAGTTCCTAATAGAGTTCTATACTATTCTTGTTCAAGTGTGGCCCATCATTTTCAATGCATTTCTCAATACATCACCAATTATACATTGGCTCGAGGTTTGCTCCTTTTGACATATCTATAACTTGTGACCACCTCAAATAATCTCAAGGGACGACCATTTGACTCTTCTATACTTGGTTGTCAAGAAAACTTGTGATTCTAAATATTAGGTAGGTGATCACTGTGGTTTCAACCTATTCCTTCGAAGTCCCTTCACTTTTTCTTTGGTCCCAATGACAACTAAGTCAACTCATGGTGGTTTGCTTGAGATTACTGCCAATAAGACAGGAGGAAATCAGAAAACGTATTGAAAAAGAGACTCACAATCGCTCCCAGCAAGGTGCTCGTAAAAAATAAATAGAAAAAGTTTCCAAGAAGCTGAATGCCGTTGGATGAGGTCATGTGAGAGAGGTCGAATCTCTGGATTGCTTTGAAAAATACGACAGAAGTAGCATCATTAACAACACCTTCACCAAAGACTAGACTATACAGTAAAGGAGTCTCATCCTGATTAAGCACCTGCAGCATTAGAAGAAAAATTAGCAAACTGTGGTACATTGTCGGGGTATATACAATCCACTGAAATCAAGACGTACCTGCAAGGTGCAAACACTATCTGTCGCTGATAAGATTGCTCCAAGGGCTGCAAGAGACAAATTAATAAAGGAAGGGAGATTACATTAAGTAGCAGACAAGATCATTTGAATAGAACAAAATACTAGATAAAACCTAAGTGTATAATTAAGGTGAAATTATAAATCTCGTCCCTAAACTTTTAAGGTTTATTGTTAAGTTCTTGTACTTTAAAAAGTTTAAAATATACTTTTTTTAAATAAATAAATAAATATTTAGAAGGGATGTTTTCAAAAATAGAAAAAATGTTGAAAATAATTACAAATATAGCAAAATTTTACTTTCTATCTATGATAGATCGAGATAGACATCTATCACTTTATCAAATAGACACGGACAAATGTCTATCTAGGTCTATTAGAGATAGAAAGTATAATTTTGCTATATTTGTAAATAGTTTGATATTTTTTCTATTTATAATAATTTTTCCTACTATTATCTTTAAAAAAATGTAGGCTATCAATAAGTCCAAAAAAAAAAATGTAGACTATCCCCAGAAGCAAAAGAATAATGAGAATAATGCTTAGGCTTTCTATACACGAATTAGATAAGAAAGAAGATCAGAGATGTACCAAAATAATCACCCACGTCTAAGAAGCCAATACCAAATTTCTTGAATAAATGGAGTGAACCTGTTTCAAGGGTCTTAACGTTAATTTCAATAAAAGGATTGCAACTCATGTAGGCTATCAATAAGTCATTTGCTTAACAAATAATGCATGACCTAAACAGAACCCTTTTTCGAGTAAATATATGGGGAAAAAAACAGAAGAAACATTTGAGAAATTGTAGGATGTCCCAATAACTTTAGATATACACCATCACTAGATGGTGAAAGTTTTGAGAAAAGAAAAAGATATGAGAAACTACCTAGTGATATGATGAAAAAAGAGATCACAGTACCAACTGCCCCAAACAACATGATCGTTATAAAGTTTCGAAAGAACTGTTTCTTTTTCACCTGAAACCTGAAACAGGAGAGAAATCTTAACTTAGGAAACTGTCAGCATCTTGAGAAAGAATCAAAACTCATATGAGTAAAGACAATTTGTAATTGAAAGGCACCAGTACAAGCTACATCCATAAACAATAATTAGTCAACAGTCTTTTCCCAAATGAAAAATCTTTTAAGGCATTATTGCTGAAGACATTGTGTTCATAAGTGAAATCATACAACACAATAAGACTGGTGTTATGATTTAATATAGAACTAATAATTTACCATATAAACATGTCACATTATTAAGTTAGTGAATACATGCTAGATACCATAATTTTAAAATTGATGTTACAGAAACTTAGTAGTCCCTGGACAACAATTGTCAAGAACTTTTCAAGAACATGTAACTGCCAAACTAAATATTATACAGATAAAGTAACAGCACAGCAAAAAAAAAAAAAAAAAAAAAAAAAAAAAAAAAAAAAAAAAAAAAAAAAAAAAAAAACTAACAAACAAACAAACAAACACATTTAAACTAGTAAGGAAATATAGGAGATGCACTTTATATCTGATAGATTCATACCCGGCATTAAAAATAATTGGTGGAAGAACATAAGTGAAGAAAAGTTCTTCACTAAACACTAGGATACGTGAGTTTGTGCCTTTGGTTGTTAATAAGATGAGAGTTCCAGTGAAAAGACCCTGCAGACAACAAACAAATATCACAAATTCAATTACCTAGGCCTGAAGATATATGAAGAACTTCACAAATTTAATATCAATTTTCAGGTAGAATGAAATACATTGACGGAAACGTCACAATTGCATTAAAATGCAACTCACAATGAAAATGGCAGTGACTGATTCATTTATCCAACGACTTTTCTCAAGAAGATGCCCAATTACAATACAAGCACAGAGAAGTAATACAAACAATGCAACACGATGCTCTTCGGGGTCTGCTTTCAAAGCCAACTTCATCACAGTGTTTCCAATATACGATTCCATGAAATGATCGAATACTGGGCAAGTCCTCAGCGCACACTGCAAGAAACTAAAATCATTATGTAATTGTAGTAAACACTCATATATCAATCCAAAGGAGGTTCAATTAAAGGTCATACAGTTCTAAAAAAATCCAGTCCGTACAGAAAAAGAAACATCATGAAGGGCCGGCCTAGGATAGATTTTATGAACTTTCCACTAATTTTTCTGTGTTCACACAAAAATTTCCAAAAACAAAAAAAAAAAAAAAAAAAAAAAAAGACATGAACATTACTTAACCCTTAAGATTCTACTCATTTCTTTACCTTCAATTCACGCCTTCAACTACACCAAAAACAAAAGAACTTCAAAGCAACGCCAGGAAGATCAATTGGATGACAATACTTCAAATCAAAACAAGCGTGCAAAAACATATAAATTGAAGCATAACATTCAAAGATACTGACCTCAAAACAGAAATGACTGCAACAAAAGGTCCGATTCTGTCATACATGCAATCTCAAGAAGAAAGCAGAATTTGTTTACCTTATCTCTACCGCCAAAAGAATCGAGAGAAGAGGAGTCCAAAAGGGAGGAGTCCAAAAGGGAGGAATCAAATGGTAAGCTAAGAAATATCTGAGGGAGTTGAAATGTTGAAGAGAATGAAGCCTTGTAGGCGAAGGAATGGAGGAGGAAACTTTGGTGTTGTTGAAACGATGGCCGTAGGATCAGAATATGGAACTCGAGTGCGCCAAGTCCGCCATTGTTACGGTGACCGTGACTAGGAATTTTTAAATTTTTGTACAGTTAGTTATCCTGGCCCACCACTGGTTACGTGGCTTTCACAATGGGATTTTCTTTTTTATCTAATTTATTTTTAGGTTTAAAAAATAAAAAACTTATTTTAACCTCAACTCTCATGAATTAACCATCTAACAATTTTAGGGTTTGTTTGCTTAGAAATTCAAATTATGTTTTATGTTTTTCAGATTTTAATACATATGTATTTTGGCAGAAAATTCGAATTAATATTAGCATTTTGTGATTCAAACTGTACAAATTCTAAAAATCACATTTTGATGTTTTTATTTTCTTCAAATTTTGAGTTTTGAATTTTAAAATGCTTCCAAAATCGATGAGAGCTGACCAACGAAACACGACATATCGGTGGTCGACGGAGTTTGAGCCCAAAACCGTTATTGACCGATAGATGATCGCCCATAATATTAAATGAAGAAAAAAAAACATTTAGAAATACAATATGTCATTTTATAACCTCAATTCAATTTTTTAAAAATTAATATATGTATAATGCAATATATTATAGATCATATAATGCTACAAAATAATAATTACACAAATTTTTTAGCCTAAAACATATTCATAAGTAAATTAATAATAGTTTATTGCGACTTAATATTTAACGATGAACTACAACTACTTTAATATATAAATATAATATCAAACATATTTTAAACAATTGTTTAAATTATAATCTAGTTTTTGAATCTGCTACCAAACACATATTTGAAAAAAATACAACTGTATTATCATTGAATCTATTCTTTTCAAATTTACGTATCCAGATTCCCTACTAAAGCCTAGTATTTGAACTTTCATGAAAATTATAGTCTATATATTTTTAAAGATTTAGTACATGTACTTTACAACTTGTAACGAGTTAGTCTTTATCGTGAAAATTTTCATCAAAATGAAGTGTAGTTTCTATTACATAATGACTAGTATTTATAATTTATAAATAAATTTGATTTCCGATCAACTAACCAATATGCACACGTAAGAAATTTCTTTAAATTGTACTAATATTGTTAACCTTAGGAATTAAATGTTACAAATTGTAGATATAAGGACGAAATCACTACTTATTTTATAAACTAAATTGTTATTTTCACGAAAGTTTAAAGACCAAAAGTGCATTTTAACCTTTAGTTTATTAATACATGCATTTATTTGTGATTTTTATTATCTAGATCTATCACATAAATTTTGCCACATTTATAAATAGTTTGATATTTTTTCTATTAATAATAATTTTTTTTTTTTTTTGATATTTAGGTCATACAATTCATGTAATTAATTTATTGTTGTTTTTTTATATAAGATTGCTAATACTTTTGAACAAATCATTAAAATAATTTATTCTTATTTATTTTAACCTTTAGTTTATTAATACATGCATTATTTGTTATTTTTACTATACATTGATATTTATGTAGTACAATTCATTATTAATTTATTGTTGCTTTTATATAACATTGCTAATACTTTTGAGAAACTCATTAAAATAATTTATTTTTTACTTATTCCAATAACAAATCAAAGCTTTTTATATCGTTCAAAGTCAAATGAAATAAATAATCTAAACAAAAACACATGAGCATATACATTACTAAAAGTTGTCATACTTCCAAAAAATATTTAATTTATTCCCATTTATTGTTGCTAAAAAAAATGTTCACCTACGAATCTGGTCTTTTCAAATCACACAGACTAAATACGCAATTTAACAAAAAAAAAAAAAAAAAAAAAAAAAAAAAAAAAAAAAAAAAAAAAAACCTTGTTTATTATAATTTTCCCGAATTTTAAAAACATACTTAACATTGTATTTCCTTGAAATTATTATTAATAATATTTAACAATTTCAATAAAAATTAAGGGTTAAAATTAAGATTTATTAAAATTCGAACCAATAGTATTTTAACCTAAATTAATTGGGGAAAAAAATAAAAGTGGAAGAGGGCTTCAGATTAGCATTTTGGCACATTCTTCATCGCAACAACAACCCATGTAGAAATCTGTTCTACACGGAAGCGCAAATCATATTGTTGCGGCTCATGCCTGAAATGTTCGTCATCACCAGCCACCATCGACAACAAATATTCACAAATTTCCGTCAAAAACAATAACACAAGACTAACTTCGCACTCAAATTCATCCAAATATATATATATATATATTTGAATCGAATCAATGAAGCTTCGAAATAAACAAGGAGATTCTTGATTTCGAATCTGTAAGTTCAAATAATCAAACGACGACGAAGAAGAAAGAATGATAAAAATCCGAGAAGGAAGGTGATTTGAGAATGCTTAGTCTTAGCGGCCGATTCCATTTTCTCAACTCCCAAACAGATGGAATACGCTTACCGCCTCCTCCCGAGAGAAGCTGGGCAAATGACGAGCCCTAAACTGGTAGGGTTTCTTAGTTATATATACTCGGATTATGGGCAAATTGATTTTGTTTTTTTTTTTAAATAATAAAAATAAACTAGCACTATTTGATTTTAATTGCCACAGCGTCCATTTTTGCTGAGGTTAATCTTCTTTTTTTTCTTGTTCGAAACAAATATTAATTTATTGAAAATAGTTATAAATATAACTAAAATTTATTTTAATAGACTCATATAGACATCTATTATTTTACCAAATATTACCAGATAGACATCATTTGATTTATAGCAGTGTAGAAAGAAAAATTTTGTTATATTTGTAAATAGTTTGATATTTTTTCTATTTATAATAATTTTTCTTAATTTTAACTCTAAACTTTTACAAGTGTATTAATTTACACTCTCTTTAAAAGATTTGGAATTAATGCATGTATTATTCTCAAAGTAAATCCTAATTGAGAGTTTAAATTAATCTTCCTATGGAAGTTTAGGATTTAATTGATATAAGAGCAAAGTACACTTTTGGTCCCTAAGCTGGTTTGGAGTTTGTGTTTATTTAGTCCATGAGATTTCAAAAATAATACTTTAATCCCTGAGATTTGGAAAAATAATTACAAATGGTTATTTGATTAAAGTTGACTGTTAGTTGAGCAATGAAAAAACAATATATGCATTTGAATAGACATAATAGTCGAGATGAGAATAAACATTATAGTCGATATCTAAAATTTACCTATGTTTGTTCAACTAATTAAGTAAACTCCTAAAAAAGTATTTATTGGTAAATTAAAAGCGAGTTAATAAATAGATTTAATTATGGATTAAAATTAGTATTAGTAAATATATTATTATATGAATTAATTACTAAATCAATTATTAAATATATTATTACTAAAGTGAGTATAGTTCCATTCTCATGAGAATGTATTAGTAAAAATTATATACTTTTAGGGCAAAGCGAATATAACTCAACATTAATATACATGTGCTACCTTCTCTCTTAAAGTTAAGAAGTTCAATTTCTCCTTATCCTAAATTAAATTAATTATATAAACAAATTAGAAAACTAAAGTAAAATAGTATTAAAAAAGCATGCATATGTGGCATATAAGACTATTATTATTATTATTATTATTATTATTATTATTATTATTTTGATAATATGGAATAAAAACTCTTGATTATAAATTAATTGAATATGAAAGGGACAAAATTAAAATTTTAATATAATTGGGAATATATTTCGAGAACTATTAATCTATAAGTAAGCTTAATATGAAAGTGACAAAATTATGGTTTTAATATATTGACAATCTATCTCAAAAAAAACAAAGTTCTATTGGAAAATCATTGTGACATCACCGTTTCTTTAAGCCCATTGATGATTTTCCTTTAGTTTATTTTAAATAAGACTTTTGTTGTGATGTCACCTTTCTATTCAAAGTCTTTCATTGAAAATTGCATAGCCAATAAATATATATATATATTTATTCGTGTAGAGTGAGTATTTGAACATGAAAACATGTAACATTGATGTGCATAATAAAACATCCTGCCACAGTCAAGTTTTAGTACATAGTGTGAGTAGTTATGAATGTCACCTTTTGAATTAAGTTTCTAGCTCGTTTAAGTATTTGTTTACCATAAATACTAATGTTTGATCTTATTTAACAAAAGATACGTGATGGGTGATTCGTTAAATTTAATCAAAATTGATGCAAGTGAGGAAAATCGATGGAAATATTTATAAGAAAGTTGATTTCAATAATTAAATGTATGATTTAATTCAATGGAATGCAAATAACAAACTTACAATGTTCTATGAGCCAAAATCAAATTAATAAAAAGAAAAAATTTTATGTATCTATCTCTTTTAAAGGAAAAAAAATACCCACCGAAATTTTGATTATAGTTTCAAAATGTTACGCGTTTAGCCTTCAATTTTTACTTTGATTATTTGTGTTAATTTTATATGGATTAGTTTATAAGAGCTAAATTAGTTTTTACTAATTTGTCGTTGTTAATATTAATTTAAAAAATCACATCATAATTATTTTAAACTTATCAACAAAACTTAGTACCAATTACCAATAGTAAGCATCAATAAAAATCAATAATGATAGCAAAAGGGTAAGAGCTTAGCTCGATCTCAATAGTAATTGACGTGACCTTTCTCTCTAGAGGTTGGAGGTTCGATTTCCATCCCTGCAATTGTTGTATTAAAAAAATGTGTAAAACTATGAAAAACATATGAATTAAATAGAAACACAATTCAAAGCAGGGTTGAAATCACCTTTGTCATTTTTTAAAATCACTCTAAATCATTATTGTTATTAATCATTCGAAATTAATTTTGATGATATGAAAATTATGTAAAATTATATGTTAAATTAATTTTAAATGATTAAAGTCATCTTTAATAATAACTTTACCAATTTCAAAATCACTCTCAAATATGAACTTATTAGACATGAAAATGTTTTTTTTTTTCCTCCTTTTTATAATTTATGCGAACGAAACAGAACTGGGTCCTCGAATTGAGCCCAATAAAAACGTCTACATTAATGGGCCCAAGGCCCACTTCAGCCCGTAAGAAGTTTCATATTTAAGGGATAGATTTCTTGAGATCATTATTGAAACAAGTTAATCTTAATACACAATTTATTTATTTTTATATTGGATTATAGAGTTGTAAATTTAATCAAATTATTTGTCTGATACTTTAAACAATGTACAAATTAATTTCCATTCCCTGCAAAAAATGTAGCATTTAGTGAAGAACAATGACCATAAATTAATGCAAGGTAAAGTTTACTTGCAAGCAAAAATATTTTTTATAAAAATAAACAAAATTATTTAGCAGTGTGTTATTTTGATTTTCTTTAGTGGCGTTTGATATGTAAATATTTAAATAAATTTTAAAACTTTTTGGTTAAATTAGAATTAGCAACGTAATCCGAGGGGGGAAAAGAAAGAAATAAACATCCTAACATTGTTTAATAAATCCTACATTAGCACCGTTCATGATGCATAAAGTTTTTTTTTTTATTTTTTATATTATTTATTTTATTATTTTTTATTTTTAAGAGAGAGATTTTACCATTTCTACATATATTACTATCAAAAGTAAATTTATTTTCTATTTCAATATTTCGAGGCAGAAGATTTGATTACAAATTTGAACACGTTTATATTAAAAGTGTAAAAATTATTTGTAGATTTCATCTCCTAAATTTGAAAAAGCAAAACAAAAAACAAAAGCAAAAGATGAGGTTATTGTTAAATCGCTGATTGACCAAAAGGGTAATCTAGTGGGTGAAGGCAAATTTAATATTATATCATCAACGACTATTATTGTGTTTCTTCTCTTATAGTTAATCCTATTAATCGATAATTGAATCAATGATAAATAACATGTTTTATCTGGGATCAATTCTTTGCTTCCTACCTGGATCAGAAAGTCAAACAAATATTGATGAAGCTGAAAAGAGACTTTAGACTTTAGAGTAGAGCAAATATGGTGTCCCTGATTGAGAGATTATCAAAATCAATTTTTAAAAATTACACTGTAAGGAAACTTAATCAAGAAAAAGCATGTCTAAATACTTCCAATCTTAATTAATTTATACTACTTTAATTTATTTTGGGTAAAAATCAACCCTAATTTATTTTGGGTAAAAATCATTAGGGTTGTTGATGTCAAAATGTAGATATAGAGAAACGTATTTGACCTTCACATGACAGCAACGATGAAATTGTAATTTAGGAAATAAGTGACCTGCAAAATAAGGAGAATTTAGGCACCATTGTAGTACTTGTCATAATGCCTCCAATGACTAAATCAGTAAGAAACTTT
The DNA here is from genome assembly GCA_030954485.1 of Citrullus mucosospermus. Lineage (NCBI taxonomy): Eukaryota > Viridiplantae > Streptophyta > Magnoliopsida > Cucurbitales > Cucurbitaceae > Citrullus > Citrullus mucosospermus. Next base: position 5,246,340 of record CM062063.1, on the reverse strand, counting down.
TGGTTGTAGCAAGAGTTTTATGGATGAGAATGAACTTACTTCTTTTGAAGACATAATGATGTAATTATAGAAAAAATCTATACTATGGTGTCCAACACATGGTTTTCAAGTCATGTTAAGTTAATTCTCGAGCCAAATGGACCAAGGCATGCATTTAACATATCCCGTTCATTAAATGGGGAGGCTCAACCTTAACCAGGAGGTTAATTTGGACTTTTGATCCAAATCTTTATCTTCACAAGACCTAATTAGGTAAGAGCATATCTCATTTATCAAATAGGAAAGGTCAATTTCGACCTTGGTACAAATTGCCCTATTTTCTTCTTCTTCTTTTTTTTTTTTTTTTTCTTTATCGAATAGTTTAGAAAATCAATTATTTCCATTAATTCATATCTACCCATAAGATTCATAAGATGGTGAAGATTAACAAAAACTATACATAATCTTTAATAGTAAATATTATGAAGAATGTAACTTAATGTGTGAAAGCAATGATGATAAATTTCACAAACATGTACATATTAATTTAATAAGAAAAAGATAAAAGCAAAGAACTACACAATAATTAAATGGGGTCAAAGTCTAAGTAGGTAGGTTATTAGAAAGTCATCCCTCTTTTTTTCCCAACTTATGAAAAAAATCATGTGTTAAACTTCTTATCATTCTCTTATTTTAATTCTTTTGTTTTCAACCTTATACCAAAAAAGTTTTGGGTGTTATTGGTTTGGTTTTATTCCATGAGTCTCATGCAGACCACATTTCATTTATGTGCATAATTTTCCAAAAGTCTAGTCGTCCATTAACTGATTTTAAAATATATTATCAAAAATAATAATTATCTATTTAATCTTTAATTTATGTTCTTAAGTAATTCTCATTTCCTAAGAGGATTGAAAATTCAAGCCTATAACTTTATAGGAATTTCTTCACACTAATATAAAATCTTAAACTATGAATTTTTTTCTTTTTTTTTTTTTTTTAATTTAGTTAGTGCGATTAGCATCATTTGATATAATATATATTTGATAAAGACATAAGAATTTTTCGTTTAGGTTGACATGATGTGGCAAATAGTTAATAGGTTCATGTTTACATATTTAGTCTATTCTCTAATATCAATATCAATAAACAAAACTCAAATTCTTCGCCCAATTCTTAAAATTTGCGTCAAATGACCAACTAAAAGATTTTTATCAACATATACAATAGTTCTACGTCAATTATGCAAGCTTGTATAAATTTCCTTATCTATCCTCAATTCTCTATCAATTCATTTACAATCACCCTTGTTAGATGTCAGATCATATCTTACATCTTCTTAATGTATAATTTCAACTAAATGTGAAAAGATAACATCGTGTTTGATAAAAGTTTGATTTTTTGAAAAATCATGCCATTTTTATAATTGTGTTTTTTACTATGATTTTTCATCTAAAAACATTGGAATTTATAGTTATTTTTTATTAGAAAACTAATTTTCAAAACTATAACAAAATATATAAAGTTATGAATAGAAGTAATATTTATACTTTATTTAAAAAAAAAATGAAAAATTAAAGATTTAGAATCACTTTTAGCCCCTAGATTTTCATAGAATTAACAATTTAATCCATGAATTTTGGTTTGTAATTATTTAGTCTCTAAATTTTATTGTGTAACAATTTAGTCTTTGTACTTTGAAATTTGTAACGATTAGTCCCTTACAAATTAGAGTTATGATTTAATGGGATTTCTTGCGTAAATAGACTGATAAGCTAATTAGAGACTCAGTATTTTTTATAAAATACAAAGTCTATATCATAAAATAATAAAAAGTATTTTTTTTTTTTTACGCAAGAGACTACATCGTTACAAATTTGAAAGTATAAGGACTAAATTGGTACATATTAAAGTTATATGACTTAATTTGCTACAAAGTTTAGAGTACATAGATTAGATCGTAAATAATCAAAATTTAAAGACTAAATTGTTAGTTTCTTGAAAGTTTAGGGACCAACATTATTTTTTTACCTTATTTAAATTATTAAACAGGTGGAAAGTACGAAAAAAAAAAAAAAAAAAAAAAAAAAAAAAAAAAAAAAAAAAAAAAAAAAAAAAAAAAAAGTTTTTGTAAGCAAAAGGGGTAAAATGGTGATTTGGTGGGGAAAATGACAAAAATAAAAACAGAAGTTTTATAGACATAGAAATGAGGAGGTGGGGCCGTGGTCCACTCGTCGGAGCACGTCAGATATGGTCAAAAAAGCGAGAGACGTTTATCAATCAACCCAATTCCTCAGCCCTCCGATCAATTTCTGGGTCCCACATTACCACCAAAAAAGTAATAATAAACTACATTAACTTTTTTCGTAATCACATTTTCCATTTTTTTATTGAAAAAAAAAATGATAAATATCTTGATTTTAATTTGAATAAATTATAACAAATGTCCTTATACTTTTCCTTTTTTTACAAAAAAAAAACTCCAATACTTACAAATATTACAATAAATTTCATAAATATTTTTAAAATATCCTTAAATTTAGATATAAATGAGTATTGGTAATGACTTGCACAACAAAAAAACCAAAAAACTGGACAACCAAATCAATCTAAATTTATTCACTGATTTAGTTTGGATTTTTAGTATAAAATTATACGTTTATATTTTTAGAAAACAAAATATTATAGGTTCGGATCGGATTTTAATTTGAAGAATCAATCAAAATCGAACTGAACCAAGGATAAATATGCCCTTACAAATAAACTTTAACATTAGTTATTTTTTAGTGTTTTAATTATGATGGTGCATATATGTTTATTGTTTAGAAGAAAAAAAAAATATCAATTATTATAGAGTGTGTATGTTTTTTTTACTTAGAAAGTGTCGAAAACAAATGTTTAATTTAACTATACAAAAAAAAAGAAAAAAAAACCAATTTTAACTTAAGATTAGCAATAAGTACCTATTCAAAACTAAATTATAAATTATAATTAAAATTTGGAAGGAAAAAATGAAAATGTTAGAAACCGAGAACCAACTCGACAATTAATAAAACTAAATAAAAAGCAATCCATTGGTTTTGTTCTTTATTGGACAATCAGTTTGGATCTCTTATTTATAAAACCGATTAGTTTGGTTTGGTTCTTGGTTGACTCCCAAAACTAACAAAACCGAACGATTATCATCCCTAGTAATGACCTATCACGTAAATTTAGATCTCTACGTGGTTTTATACTATCACCCCATAGTTTTAAGTCTCGATTTCTATTTGAGATTTCATAAGATTTATATTTTGATGTTACTTTTGAAACGTTTTAAGAAAGTTAAGGGGTAATATTAAAACTTTTGAAAGCATAGGAGCATTTTTTTAACAAAGAACAAAAAATCAACAGTATTTGTTATAATCTAGCCTTTTAATTTTGCATTTAATAAGTTTCTTACACATTCAAAATATTTAATATTGTTACATTTAATGGTATTCTAAACTTTCAATTTTCTTTTAAGCAAACCATATTTTTTAAAAACAATTGATTGTGTGGTAAACATATTACACGTAAATTTAAAAAATTATTAATTTATTAAAAACAAAATTGAAAATTTTAAAGATTTGTTTGACATTTCATACAATTAAGGTGCTTATAGGAAAGCCCGGAACCTATTAAGGATTTGATGCTAGAAATTTTGAGAAAGTAAATTTCGTATTAACTTTGAAAATTTCATATTTGCAATAAGTGTCAAACTGTTTACCTAAGTTCTATTTTGCAACTATTTGATTTTCGTTTTTTCGTTTTTGTTTTTTAAAATTAAACCTATAAATACCACTTTCACCTTTAAATTTATTATTTTATTATCTACTTCTACCAATGGTTCAAAAACCAAGTTAAAATTTGAAAACTAAAAAAAATAGCTTTAAAAAACTTGTTTTTGTTTTTTGAAATTTGGAAAAGAATTCAACTATTGCACTAAAGAGAAATGCAAATCAATATAAGAAATGGAAGAAAATAGGCTAAATTTTTAAAAACAAAAACAAAAAAGAAATGGTTACCAAACGGGGGCTTAGTATTTTGTTGTTGTTTTTGAAAATTAAGCCTATTTTCGTTTCTCTTCCCATTTTTTACATTGATTTGCATCTCTCTTAAGTTCAATAGTTGAATAATTTGCTTAATTCAAAAAACAAAAGCGAGTTTTTAATTCTTTTATTTTTCAAATTTTGGTTTAGTTTTTTAAATCATTGGTAAAAAGTAGACAACAAAATAATAAATTTGAAGGTGGAAATAATGTCTATAGACTTAATTTTCAAAAACAAAATAATTACAAAACGGGACTTAAACTTTATAAAATATCTAATATTTTCATAGATTTTAAATTTGTCCAACAAATCTCCCAAACTTTAATATTGTGTGTAATATGCCTTTCAACCCCTAGCTTTACGCACAATTAGGAACTTTTAAGTTTGTATTTAAAATTTCTATTTTATATTTTTTTTTTAAGTTGAAAAACTAAATAGATTAAAGAAGTTATTGAGATTAAAAACTTATTATACACATTTTAATATTTGAACTATTAGAAGTCAAAATATCTATCTATTCTTTTAAATTGCACATCAATCAAATACAACTTTTTAGAAAATAAAATAAAAGCTGATTAACAAAACTCAGTATACAAGGGTCTCCTTTATAATGTTTTTAAATATATTTTTCTTTTTGAAAAAAAAAAAAACAATCAATTGTACAATTAAGTAATATTTATTAGTGGGTCCCATTAGAGTTTCCATTATAACCAATGATGTAACACTCTCATTAACTAAATTTTGATGCATTTAATTTTAGTGTCTTGTCCTTTGATTTTCCATGACCTAATTGGAATTAATTGAACTGCCCCCTCACCTCCTTAAAAAATAAAATGAAAAATAAAAAATAAATTAAAAAAAGTTATATATTTATTTTGTATTTTTATTTATTGTTGCTGTTGTTGGTGGGAAAATTAGTTGAAATCAGATTTTACTTTCAGATGCACATTTATGAATAGTCTTATTAATAAAATCATAATTTATTATTATTATTATTTGATATATTTTAAAGTTGGTTCAATTTAGTTATTTACTTTTGGTTAAATGTCTTATTTATCCAAATTGATTGAATAACAATGATTTCCAGGTTGAAAAATATATTATTGTGAAAATGTCAATGAATAATAAAAAAAAAATCTAATAATAGATTAAATTTTAAATTTATTGAAATTATGTAGACTAAAATTGAATAATTTTCAATATTTAAGGACCAAAATGGTATTTTAATTTTCTTAAAAAAAAACTATGTTTCAATTTGTGTCTCTAATGTCATATGTCATAATATCTAAGTTGTTGTACCAATTTTGTTCCTTTAATACAAACTCCATTGGTCCAAGACATGCATGGTCCAAGGTGTTTTCAACTCTCACATTGTTTTTTTCTTTTCTTTTTTTTTTCTTTTTTTTTCTTTCTCTTTTTAATATTTATTTATAACATTCATTCTAAATTCATGAAAAATTTATTTACTTTTTTATAGTATTTCATCACTGGTAGAAATGAATTTTCAAAGTATAATTACTAATTATTTCGTTATTTATATACTTAAGAATTATATATATGTTTTTTTTAATTTAAAATATATGAAAGAAAATGTGTGTCGTTAGGATGTCTATAAAAGGGTTTATAAGATAAAAATTATTGGGAGAAATTGAGGGCTCTTTTCAAATATAGCAAAAGTAACCAAAATATTTATAAATATAGCAAAAATTTCATTGTCTATATTATTATCTGTGTCACAGTAAACATAAATAGTAGTCTATCGCAATTTATTGTAGATAGACTATGTATTTTGTTATTAATTGTAAATATTTTCATCAATTTTTCCATTTAAGATGATTTTTCGAAAATTTATAGTGTATAACTAAAAAGTAGGAAGAAAGTACTAAACAAGCGTGTATATAAATAAAATAGTAAAATAAAATGTGTAAAAATGAATTAATGTGTATGAAGAAAGGTAAAAATATATGAACGTCTTTTGCTATAAACTCATATTACGAAAAAAGAGTATTGAGATAATATTATTTTGTGTGTGAGACAAATAAAACATTTTTATTGAATTTTTAGAAAAAAGGAAAAATAACATTTTGGAAATTTGGTAGAGCAAATTTCTAATCTGAATATATATTGGGTTGAGTAATACTACTCATATTTGCATATCTTACCCTCATCATAAATAAAAATAAAAATATTGTTTTAAAAATTCTATTAGACGCAAATTTTAAGAATTAAACCTAAAATTGAACTTGTGTATTAATAAAATTTTAAATGCATTATTCATATTAGGTAATGTTAAGCTCCACATTATAATAACCCATTATAAGTTGTCTAAGTAAATAGGAAAATGAATTTAAAATAAAGAAAAATGTTTTAAACGGCAAAACTATTGAAAATATTTACAAATATAGCAAAATTTCACTAGAGTTATAGAAATCTATCACGGTCTATCGCTGATAAAAAGTAAAATTTTGTTACGTTTGTAAATAAGTTAGCTCATTTTGCTATATTTATAAATAGTCCTTTAAATAATAGATAAAAGATCATAAGAAATAAATAAAAGGTTGCCTTATCTCAAACTCGATCCAACAAGGTGCTAGAGTATATATATATATAGTGCCCTTTGAATATTAATCGAACTTATAAATTTTGAAAATTATAGTGCATTTTATTATACATATTGAATGTCATTTAATCAAGGGTACACACCTCTTGTTCTTTAGTGGATCCACCCCTACTAGTAGAAATTAGTTAGAATGTTGAATGAAAATTTGAGACGAGGAACAAGCGAGATGATGACTTGGAATAATGTAGTAGTGTTTGAGTTCCAACCTAGTTATTGCTTAACATTCTAACAAATTTTTAATTCAATAGTAGTTTTGAAAACATTTATAAAAAGTACATATTATAAATGTTAAATTATGAAATTAGTCCATGTGGTATAGTCGTTTGATAAAAGAATCTCATTGTTGATGCCAAAATTAGGACATGGGGAATACACCCGACTTTCACGTGACACTAACAATGAATTTGTTTGGAGGGGAGAAGAACGTGTGCTGCAAAAAAGAAAACTAGCACGCTGGTGCGGTGCTTACCACACACGCTCCGATGCTTAAGTCAAAGAGTGAGAAAACTAGTGAGTTTGAAAGTGGAATTTAAGATATTTCATATGGATTTATAATTATGTATTTATAGAGGAAGATGACCTAGGTCTTCTCTTGTTCCCTTTCAAAATTCAATTGTTTGATAACCTAATTGAATCCTACAAGAAATTCTTGAGCTCAGGGACATGCTTGTGCAAAAGTTGTGCTCTTCGACCTCAAAGGTGGAGTTGAGGTTGAGGCCAAGGGATGGTTGGGCCGAGAAGCCCAACTCAAGCCAAATGGCCAAGTAGGTCTTTTCGGCCTTGGCCTCGGCTACCAAGGTCGATGCCAACATGAAATTGGGCTAAAAGGCCCAATTCTCGTCCCTTGGCCCGTCATGACCTTGTCGTGGTCTCAATCTCATTTTCTTTTTCTCTTATTTATTAGATTTATCCTTTTTGGTCAAAGATCACTCATAACGCCCGTAAATCGTTTATATGATTTAATAAATCCTCATAAATAGTTGATAACATATGGACACTTTAAGCGATTTGTGTCAAATTTAGAGACTAAATCATAATTATGAATCATAAGGACTAAATTCTAATTTTATATAGATCATAAATATCAAATTTACTATTTCACCAACATAAATGTCAAAGTTTGGAAGTATCTTTTTGTAACACAGGTTTGTTTTTTTATTGATTCACAAAAAAGTTAAAATAAATAAATAAAAAGAAGAGATGGATAGGGGAAAGAAACAGTTGAAGAATGGAGAGGAAAAGTGGGAGAGAGAAATATTTTGATTGGACAGAAGAAGGGAGTTATCAGCCCTTTTTTTATAGCCACCTCCCCTACAAAATATAGACCCTCTCATTTTAGGGCCTTCCTAAAACTCCAAAATAATAATAAATAGTAAATACTAAAGTTTAAACATTATTTTTAATTATAAGTTTATTGTTGTTTTTAAATATAGTCAAATCAATTTAACTATTTATATATATATAGATATAAATTTTAATATCTATCGATGATAAACTTCTATGGCTTGAATGATAGAAATCTATTGAAATTTATTGTTGATAGATAGTAAAAATTTTCTTTATTTGTAAATAGTTTGATATTTTTATATTTATAATAATTTTCTATATGTTTTTCAATTTTAATTTATCTACTTTTAAATATCTCATTTTGGTTTATGTATTTCTAAGATTTTTTATTTTTAATTTTTTTAAAAATATTTTTGTTATCCAATTATAAACTTTAAAGATATATTTTCTTTGCACTGAAATCATTGTTATTATATAACCAATTTCGATAATATATATAATTATGAGGGATTAAATTTAAGATTTATTGAAAGTATATGGATTAAATTTGGACATTTAAAAATTTAGGGATTAAAATTGAACAAACAATTACAAAATATGAGACGTTATACTTTGAGTTTTGTTCCATTTTAGTTTTAATACTTTCGATTGTTGAATTTAGTTTTTATACTTTTAATATATTTTAAATTAAATCTATGTACTTATAATAAAACTTTAACTTAATTATTAAAAACAAAATATTTTACTAAATTAACTATCACAACGTTAAAAGATATTTTTTCAAATAATAAATACTAAATTGAAGAAACACCCACGACATATAAGTGATCAAAACATACATTTAGCCTAACGATATTTAGTTTTAATTTAGTCATAGTAATTTGGTGAAACTTACACTCCTAGGACATTGAAATATATACGTCACCAAAAGTTTATACCAATGGTTCATCTGACATTTTCTTTTAGCACATACAATTCAAAGAAAAACTTGCCAAATATAAATTAAATTTTATATTAATATATCTATTTTTTTTTAATTTCAAATACATCAAATACCTAATTAAGATAATATCGATGTTTCAAATATCTATTACATAGTTTTTAAAGTTTAAAAACCAAACAAATAGAAACTTAATAAATCGGATTGAAATAATTTTTAACCTAATAAAAATAGACAAACTAAAAAGCTCATTTAAAACATTCACGATTATCTCAATTTTATGTGTATAATCTTATCCACCACTGATCAATAACACTTCTTTTCTAAAAATTCATAAAGCAAAAATGGACATAGAAAGGCATGGAGTTGACATAAAGAAAAGAGATATAATGATAATGATAGTAATAATAATATCAATTTAGAGAAATAAATTAAATAATAATTATGATATGGTATATACAATTTGATGAAAAAAAAAGAAAAAGAAAAAATCAAATATGGGATCTCTAAATTAAAAAAGACATTAATAATGTAGTATCCAATCATTATTATCATCTATACAATGGAGTGACTGATTTGCGAACTCTTAATTTAGATTTCCTTTTGCTCTTTTGGGCTTAAAGAATTGTTAAATATCAATATTGGCACATAAAATGGGAGTGCCTTGTAATTTAGACAAAAAGAAAGAAAGAAATTTTGAAAGACGGTGGGTGAAAAAGTGGAAAATAATTTTTTTTTTTTTTAAATTTAATTTTGAAAGGGTAAATGTCAAATCATAAGATATTTAGGTATATTAAAGGATAATTGATTAGTACGAAGTTTGTTTATTATTTATATATGGTAGTTTAAAAGTCTTCTTCAACCTAATAAAGTTTTGGTGGTCCACATTTTACAAACCACTCTCATATCTCTTATCTTGTAAAGGTATTTCATATCATACCCCACTCCCACTCTCTTTCAACGAAAATTAGGGTTTTCGAGGTCATTTTCTTTCTCTTTCTACGAAATAGGATTTTCGAAAGAACAAAAACTTCTCCCGTTCAAGCAAGTTGCTACTTAAGATTTGACAGCTATATCATTTTTTTTCAAACAATATATATTTTATGTTTCTGTCTTTTATGTTTCGACATTTCTCTATTCTAATATAAAAAATTTTAACAAGTTTTTTTTAATTTTGAATTTTGAGAATTATAAATTCGAAATTGTATATTGATGAAAAAAATGCTACAACTGTCTTAACCAATTTGATATGGGTTTCATATTAGAAAATAAATAAATAAATAAATTTAAGAAAAGGGTTGACGATTGATCAAAATTGAAAAAGAAAAAGAGTAGATTGAGTAACAAAATAATAATAATAATAATAAATTATAAATTAAATAATCCATTAAAATAGATATGGTAGCAATTAAGTGATTGATACTAGGTATGCTAATTAATAAATTATTTTCAATAGAGTTAGTCTCATTTAATATTGAATAAATTATTACTTAAAATGGGGCAATATAAAAATACCTTGATTTTAAAAGTTTAGCATTAAAAGATGCTACCCATTACATTTTCTTTTTAAAGAAAAGCCGTTCTATTTTCTTTTCTAGTTTTTTTTCCCTCCAAATAAAAGATTTACTTTTTTTAAAACTATTTTTTAAAGATTAAATCGTAAGAAAATCAATTCATAACAATTATAATTTTTTTATTTTTATTTTTATATACTATATATGTATTATGATTTAGTTATGAGCCAAAATAGGAACACTAGACACGAGAACAATGAAGAAAAAATGCTCAATTTTGTTGTACAAGTGTTTTTCTTTCTATTTTTAATCAAGACTTTATTATTTATATATATATTGCTTTCTTATTTTTTGTTTTTTTTAATTACTTTTGAAATTTTAGCCAAACACATAACGCCCATAATATCATTTATGTAAATAGACATGACAACTTATCCGTAAAAATAGATTATATAAATGAATTTAATGATTTTTTTTTTTTTTACATTAAACAGGGGGAACAATTATTTTAATCCTTTACAGTAATATCAACATACACCTTTCAATTTTTACACATCCATTATGAAATTAGTTTTCATCCAATATTTTTAATAAATAATATATTTTTGAAGTAATTTCAACGTTGAAACATATTTTTAGGACATATGTCAAAGGCAAAAATGAAACATTATATTTTAAAGTTTGATAATATAATTAAAACTAACATCAAAGAAAAATTTAATAATATGAGAGAATCAAATTCCCAACATATTGCACTTGATATTTTCGTCTTTAATTTTAATTCATTAAAATATTGATGTTGTTTTTTAGTACAACAAATAGAATAAAGGGATTTGAGCTTCTGACCTCAAAAAAAAATAGTATCATATCAATTATCACTAAGTTGAGTATGTTTTGACAACTATTAGAAGTTAACTAAAAAAATGTTTCTTAATTATTTTATAAGCAATCAAAGAGAACTATGAAGGGGTGTTTTAGTAGACATTAATTGGTTCCTATACATGGCTAGGGAATTTGGGAAAGTCAATAATTTGTTATAATTGTACTTTGATTACATTGAATAAATCATTCTAAAATGTGTGTATATTTTGAATATTGTAAAATACAAAGTAAATAATAATTAAACAACGTGTTTCATATAACCTATGACATGATAAGATTAGTAGACACATAACTCGGAATCATATAGACTAACAATCAAACATCAATTGAATTTTTTTTTTTTTTTTTTTTTTTTTTTTTTTTTTTTTTTTTTTTTTTTTTTTTACTCACTAAAGCAATTCAAAACTCTAGTTTAAAATTGATCATTGATATCTAACAGACAATCGGATTAAATATATCGATTTCAATATCAATATTGATATTTTAATTTTATGGATAGATTGAGTATCGATATCAAGGGATGTTTTTGTAAATAAAAAAAATATAAAATTTATTTAAAATAATAATAATTTTTATTTTACTTTTAAATTAAATTATAGATATTGATATTAGGTAATGTTTACTCCATGTTAAACATAATCCGTCTATGGTAATTTGAAAAGTGGGTCCCAGTTGATTACGTTAGTTGTAGTTTACACGTGTTTCGTAATTATAATGAACTATGGGGCCCACCTACATGTAATCAAAACACGTAATTTAATTGAGGAACAGAAGATACTCAATCTGATTATAGTTTAAAATTATGCATGACCTACTACGTTTACCGCTACCATTATCGTTAGTATTACTGATATTATTATTATTATAATCGTTTGAAAATTATGCATTTACTACATTTATTGTTACCTTTACTTTTATTGTTGCAGTCAATCACTAATGATGATATTAACAGTAAAATTTGAAAACATATTACAAGTAAACACAATTAAAAGCAAGCCAATTATATTTGCAGTTGAGGCTCAATTCAATTGATCTATCAATTTGGTTAATTGTTAACTTTTTTATAATATTTCTTTCAGTCTATTTTTTAATAAAATTTGAAAACATATTTATATTGCGTATTTTCTTAAATAAAATTTATTATTATTATCATCATTCGTTTGAATAAAAAATAATACTTCAAAACTGGTAATAGGACTTAAATTTAAGACTTGATGAGATCCAAAATTGAGTGATTAAAATAATACTTTAACCTCTAAAGAAACATTACGAAACGGAAAGAAAAAAGAACAGTGAAAACAGTAATTGTATAAATAATAATAATAATGAAAAAATAAGCTTTTGTTTTGGTTAAGGAATGAGTATTTAACAAAAGCTAAGAGAGAGAGAGAGCATATGATTTGTTAATGAAAAAGTAGAAGGCCACAATAATTAATGTAAGAAAACTTTAATGACATCATGAGGCAGTGAGTTAGGGTAAGAAAGATAGATTAAATAAGGTTAATTAATTAAATATGATAAGACACTTCCACTAATACATAAAGTCTACTCATTAATTCACATCAAACATTATTGAAATTCAACCCCCAAAATGGCTTTTTTCTCTTCCCCTCCCTCACACCATTATTCCCATCACCTTCTTTCCTTTCTGGCCCTACCCATGTCTCCTTTATTCATACATTTTTATCCATTTTTATCTTCATCTTACTAATCTTTCTTACTAGTCTTACTACAACTACGACACACGAAAACAATCCTCTAATCTTTAGAACAAAGATTATCGCAATTATTGTTGATCTAATCTCACTCTAGTGTAAGTTATGTAATTTATTCACCCTCGACTTCTAATTCTCATTTTAATTCTTACAACTTAAATTGGGCTTCTTTCATTATTATTAGGAGTATTTTTTCATATATAGAAAAACGAGTCAATTTATTTACAAATATACTGAAATGACAAAAAAGTTTCCCCAACCTGTGTAAAATGTCCAAGACACCCTCAAAGCCCAATATTGGCAAAAGCCCATCATCTGATTTTTCTTTCATTTAATTTTACTTCAGCGTGACCCGATCTAAACTTAGAAGCACCCATGTGCCCGCGTCTGACCATGGTCATTGCAAAATTTCTTCCTCCATCTGCGAATAGTTCTTCCAGTTCTTCATTAATTTTGTTGATTTCTTCTAAGTTTTTCGATTTCAACACTCTATCGGTGATAGATAGTCTTCTTCTTGATAGAGTGATATTACCAATTTTATTATTCTTTACTATCACCTATAACCAGTGATAGTATAGTCTATCACTATATATCAATAATAGATATCTATCAATGTCTATCATTGTCTATCAATTACCTTCTTCTTCTTCACTATCACATATAACAATGATAATAGTCTATTATTGTGTATTAGTGATAGACTTCTACTAGTGTCTATCATTAATACACAGCGATAGAATTTTTTTTCTTTTCTTTTTTGCTATATTTTAAAATATCTTCGATAATTTTTCACTTAAAACAATTACTCTTGTTGTTATTGGTTAGTTTTTTTTTTTATTTTTTATTATTATTATAACAGATCAATCTTAGTGCATTTGTCTAACATAATTTTGTATATAAAAAAAAATTGATCTTCTTTTAAATACGTTTTTTTTTTTTTTTTTTTTTTTTTTTTTTTTTTTTTTTTGAGATTCGTACGTTGATTTTAGTTAAAATTATATGTGATGAATCGGAGAAAATTAAATATTGGATAGAAATTTTGAACACGTGTCTAAGTTTTGGAGCTCACTTGAATAAAATTAAAAGTTGAGAACGAAAATTAGCATTAAGGGGCGATATATATATATATATATACTTTTTTTCTGTATTATTATATCTATTTAGTACTTATATTATATAAATAACATCTTTCATGCTGATCAGATAAATCAATAATTTAACCGGCCTATTTACAACTATACTATCCTATATCTTTTGAAATTTAATTATGCTCGTTATTTTCCGAATCTATATATATATTTAACAATTGATATCATATTAAAATTCAATATCTAAAGTATCGTTATTATTTTAGTGCAATAAATATGGAGAGTAGCAAATTAAATTTTTGAATATTTAAAAAGAAGAAGTACACGGTTGAATTATTTTCATATTGACTTATCTAAATTATTTCCATAGTCTAAAAAAAGCTATTTTAAGAAATATAATATTACATTTTGCACTATATCAAATAATATCAATTATAAAAATCCATTTCCACAATTTATATCTAAGTAAATGAGAGAAAAAAAATATAGGATTGAAGTGGAATTATATAATTTAATATTACTATCTTATGAAAATATGAGAATTTGGACCTCCAACATCAAACAAAATAAAATATGTTAGTAACAAACTTATTTGTTGATATACCTTACAATTAGCCAAAACTTTAATACATATAATTAACCTTATATTAATTAAAAATAAACATTGGGGATTGGCATAAATAATTTAATTAGCAATTAATTCCAATAATTAAATGTATAATTGAAAGTTTTGGGCATTGGACATACCACTTCACGTGCAAGCAGGTCTCAAACTTGCAAATCAAAGCCCCCCCAAAGCCAACCCTTTTGTACATTATTTTATTATATTTTTTTCTTCAAAATTCTTTAATAAAAAAAATATTCTGACAATTTAACAAAAAAAAATCATTACAAAGTCATCACCTAGGATTATTAAACCTTATTATTACACGACATCCAACAATGCAACACTATTCTATTACTTTCATTAATTTTTACATTAAAGACATAAATATCTGTCATTTTTTCTCTCTTTAATATCGTCCACAATTGATCTTTTAAACTCTTCGATTCCTTCTTTTACATATGTATTTCTTTTTCTTTTTTGATTTTTTACAATAAAGTTACTTGTTTAAGTATGTGAAGATTAATCGCCCATATAATTAAAGACAAAATATTTAATTAAAGAGAAATAATTAATAAAAGTATAATTAATATACCTCAACTCATATAAAATATATATAAAAAATTAAAGTTTAAAAATCACTTTTGGTCAGTCCACGAGCTTTCATTAGAAGTAACAATTTAGTCTCTTAGACGATTTAGTCCGTATACTTTCCATTCTTGTATCAATTCAGTCTTTTAACTTTTGATATGTAATAATTTGGTCCTTGTACTTTTAGATTTGTAACAATCTAGTCTCCAACGGAAAAAAAAAATTAATCAAAATTTGATGACAAGTTTTATTACTTTATGATGTTGACTTTGTATGTTATAAAATTATCGAATCTCTAATTAGTTTTCTGGTTTATTTATGCAAGAAATCTCATTAAATTTTTTCACTAATTTTTACCAAAAAGACTAAATTATTACAAATTTCAAAATATAAGGACTACACTATTATATAAAAAAGTTCAAGGACTAAATTGTTACAAAATTGAAAGTTAAACAAAATTTATGGATTAAAAGTGATTTTTAACTAAAATTAAAAAAATCATAGGTTTGGAATAATATCATTCTTGTATGTATTGCTAAAAAATGTTGAAATTGAAATTGAAATTGAAAATTTCAAAAGATCGAGAAGAAGAAATTGGAGGGTGGAACCGACATTAGAGACAAAATTAAAAATATTTAGCCATTTATTCTTATATTATTTAGTTTACTTAATTTTGAAAAAAAATGACAATTTTTTAAGTAATCTTCTGCACTCGAGTGTAAGAGAGATTCCCGGAGAAACCATGCGTGGGGGGTGTTAATTAATTTCGATTAATTTATTTATTTCGTAATTTAAGTCTTAATCACGGTTTTTAAACTAATTAAACTATTGAACCTTACGTGCAAGACAACTCACAAAATAAAAAAATATTATAAATTTGATTGTCGCTTATTGTTAATTGTTAATTGTTAATTGTTATTTGTTGTGCTAAATTTCCAATATTTTTCAAAATGTTTTTTTTTAATAGAAAAAACAAAATTTATATCTCTAAAATTCCCGGCATAAATTAAAATTTCAAGTTAATGATAGTTTCAAATAAACATTATAATATTTTTTTTAGTGATTCATAGTTGTTTTTCAATTAATTTTATTTAAAACTAATTCAATTACTAGATTACAGCTATTCTTCACTAATAACAACACAAGTAGCAAAAAAAGATCACGCGGTTCTTTTTTTAAATAAGTAGAGAAAAAAAAAAACAAAATATGAAAAATCACTAAAATTAAATGACGGTTATATTATCTATTTGATCAGTACATTTATTTTTAATTTACATTGACCATTCTACTTAAAACGTTTTTGTGTGCATAAAATTCATGCATTAACAACTTTAAAACAAAATTCTCAAAATCTAGATTGTTTTACTCATAAAAGTTTAGGGTTAAAAATTATGCAATAACTAATCTAAAGTTTTATTTATTCAAACTCTAAAAATCGTTCTCCATAAATTATGTGTGCTTCGTACTAAGTAAATGAAAAAAATCTATAAATAAAGACGTCATAAACACAATCTAAAAAAGTTATTTGACTTCGATCTTCAAGGCCCTGTTGGAAGATAAGTTTGTTTTATGAATCATGTTTTAGAAATATGTGTTTGTTGCTTCCCAAATATGTGCTTTTGAATCGATTGAAGATTTAAGATGGTATGAGAGTCTACGAGTGATGGAGAATGTTAGATGATGTATAACTTAAACTTTTAAGTTGATTGATGATTTAAGAGGTGATTATGGTGTTGATAAGTTTAACTTAAAAAAATTGAAAAATAAAATAATGATGTAACTAGGCCAAATCTGATGTTATTGATTGTTATAAGTTTGTGTGAATATGTATATAAAAATTTGGTTGTCAATGTCATAAAGTAAATAAAAAAAAGGAAAAATAATAATTAAATTTGACAGCTGAGTGGTTGAAATAAATTGTGCTCGTACTAAATTAAATGTCGAAAAAGAATGGCGGGTTGACAATGATGTTATTAAATAAACTATTAGAATCATATACAAAGTAAAATAGAATTAACTCCACTCTTCTTATAAACATATTGTCAATTTGTTTATACAAAATAAGTAAAAATTCATTTTTTCTTCAAATTTTTATTTTCTTTCTAAATTTCATCAAGTCTGTTTCTTTTCGTTCAACATCATCAAGATGTGGCACACCTGTAATATTTTAGTCAAAAGATGTAATACTTTTAAATAATTAATCTATGTTCATATTCACATTGAAATTTGAAAAATAAAATAGCTGGAATAATGGAAAATATTGATATAAATTTAATATTTTTTTAATTCAAACAAATAAATTTATAGATTAAGTAATGAGTTAACTTAATATTATAGCAAAACAATTGTCTATTCACTTATTGAATTCGATGACAGATTGACAAATTATAATACAATGATATGTTTTTTTTCAAATATATTACGTTTAAAATAATAAAATTAAGAATTTTGAAATACCATGTTTTAAAAAATGTTATTAGTATTCTAACTAATTGAGCTTATATTCAAACTTAATGTGAACAAAAATAAATAATTATTTATAGCCATGCAAATGAAATGTGAAAAAAAGAAAAATAAATATATTATTAATTACAAAAAAAAATAAAAACCAGTTTAGGATAGCGACAAGGCTTCGGGGTAGCCATCGATAAGGACGCCCACCAAGGCACAATCCAACGGCGAAGATGATCTTTACAAACGAAATTCAATCTCTACCGTCCATCACAACCCTTCAGCTTTTGGACATAAAAGGGACAGGTCCATGCACTCCATGCTGAACCATGGCAGCTCCATAATACAATGTCCTTTTCTCAAACGGACCAAATTACCCTCCAACCCCACCCACGTGGCTAGGGCATTTTCGTCATTCAGCTTACCACCCCCTCGCCTGCCCCTTGCAGTAACTATTGCCAATCTTTTTTCGCTTTTTAACTGTTAACTGGGAAAAAGAAAAAAGAAAAGTAAATTTAAACTCAAAAAGAAAAGAAAATACGTATTTATTTTTCTAAAAAAATTTGAACTTTTTTTAATTTTGTCCATTTGTAGACCTCGAAATTTGCAAAATTACCCTTACGTCCGTACAACGCGGGAAAAGAGGGGTAGGGAGAGAGAGAGAGAGTAAGGAGGCTTTGATTGAGATGTAACGTGTGGGCTTTTTCGTAATATAATTAAAAAACTTAATAATAATATCAATAATCGTTTTCTTTTTTGTTTTTAGTTTTGGGGTCTCATTTATTTGGATAATAATACTTTTTCTTTTTTATCCGCCTTGAATATCCGGTCTTACAAAGAGATGACAAAATTATATAATTGGGTGCCTCCTCGAATCAAATTAATGACATTCATTTTTCTTTTTATACTATTATGAATGTGGTTATATTTTATTTACTTTTTTTTTTCTTAATAAAATTTGTATTACTTGTTTAAACAACAATAATAAGAGAAAATTTATCTCATGAACAGGAATATTTTAACTTTGGTGTGATTATATAAAATTTATACCTAACTCTATGGTATATATACTTTGAATTCTTTTTGCCAATTTCGATTTATCTTTTATCTCATTGTAATTCTACATTTACTTTTTATGTAATCTTAAATCCTCATATGTATATATTGTTTTGTTATTAGCTCTTTGTTGTTTTGTTTTTATCTCATTCTATTACCATCATTTTAAAAAATAATAATAATAACAAAAGACAATTCTCCTATTTTATTGGAAGGATTTTCATATCTAAGGCAGCTATGAACTATTTTTTAAAAATACTTTTAAAAAATAGCATTTAATCTTTTTGAAAAGCTAATCTAAAGAAGCAGCTAAGAAAATTTACATTGATTCTCTTTTAGACTATTACATCACAAACAAAAAAGTGAAAAAAAAAAAAAGTGAATGTTTCAAACTTAGACCTTTAGAAAAATAAAAATATCTTAACTATTAAGCTATTTTTAGGTTGACAATACTATTTATTCCCATTAATAATGGTGTGTAAAGCCATACTTTAATTAAAAGAAAATAAAAGTGTGAAATAAAACAACTTGAAAATTAGAGATACTCAGAGAAAATTAGCATAAACAAAACTCAAATGACATGAAACATATGCCCTTCAAAACATCAAATTTTTCATCTCATACATAAATATTATTGAATTGAAAAAAAAAAAAAAAAAGATGGCATAAAGAAAAGGTTGAAAAAGGCAAAAATTTAAAACGTTTGTGTGATTCAAAATATATCTGTATTTGGAAAAAAAGAGTTCATATGGTATCATAATAACCCAATATTGTTATTATTATAATATAAATATTTAATGAAGTGATGATCAATCAGCATGAATGGTTGAACGAAACAGTCAATCCACATGATTGGACGGTCCTGATGTCATCATACCAGAGTTCACATCAAATCATCTCATTTTTTTTTTCTTTTAAAAAAAATATTTAAGTAAAATAAAAAATAAAATTGCTCTGTTTATCGTGTGTGGTCCCCACATCATCTTTGCCCTATCTCTCAAATCCAGCCGTGCAATCGGAATCATTAGATTCCTTCCCGTCGCACACTCGACTCCTCCTTTTGGTACGTCAACGTAACACTTTATCAAAACCCATTCTTCTCGTCCCGAAATCTCGCGCGATAACCGCACCAATTTTTCTGCGGCCACTCCTTTTCCGCCACCGGATAAGATTTCAGACAAATCTGACGGCCTGATTCTCCTTCTTAACACGTGGCCTTCTATGGTTCGTTGATGAATATCTCTCCCCACCCTGACCCACAAAGCTGCCAGTTACTATTTAACCCTGGTTAAACTCTTTACCTCACTAGCTCACTATTTTATTTAAAACACAAAAAGAAAAAAATAAAAAGAAAAGAAAAGAAAAAAGGAAAAAAGAAAAGAGAAAAGAAAAGACCTTATCCTCTCTCTCTCTTCTCTACTGCTTCTCTGTATCTCTGGCTCTCTCTCTAATTCTCTCTGAAGCTCGTCAATGGCGTCTCAGATCTGAAGGCTTTGTTATTATTTGTTGTTGGAATTCCGTGGAGAGTTTTGAGGAAGTTTGGACTGCTTTAGAGGGCTGCGACATTTTTCGGGGTGAAGAAGGGGAAAGGAAAATTAGGGCAAAAATTTGTTGGTTGTGATATGCTGAGAATGGCGAGTACGTTTCCAGAGGATGTGTTGGAGCATGTGTTTTCGTTTATACAGTGTCATAAGGATAGGAACTCGATTTCCATGGTGTGTAAGTCGTGGTATGAGATTGAGAGGTGGTGTAGGAAGAGGGTTTTTGTTGGGAACTGCTATGCGGTGAGTCCTCAGATTGTAATCAGGCGGTTTCCGGAGGTGAGATCTGTGGAGCTGAAGGGGAAGCCGCACTTTGCGGATTTTAGTTTGGTGCCTGATGGTTGGGGTGGGTATGTTTATCCATGGATCCTGGCTATGGCTTCTGCGTATCCTTTGCTGGAGGAGATCAGGTTGAAGAGAATGGTGGTTACGGATGAGAGCTTGGAGCTCATTTCCAAGTCTTTTAAGAATTTTAAGGTTCTTGTGTTGATGACTTGTGAAGGGTTCAGTACTGATGGGCTTGCGGCCATTGCTGCCAATTGCAGGTTTGTGGATTTTTTGGATTCGTTTGTTTGCTTTTTATTTCGTTTTGAGGGTTTTTGTTAATGAAGAAACTTGTCGTAGGATGTTGAAGTGAACATTGTGAATGAGAGAGAGCTCGAAGTTTTGAGGCAGTTCAATCCTTTGTTTTTGTTGTTTGTTGTTTGTTTCTGTATTTCTGGTTTGCTCTTGTTGCATTCTCTTCTGTTTTGTACAGAATTTCACTTGTCACTCGCTCAGGCAAGTGCTTTTTTGTAATGTTATTTTGGGTGGGACGAACAACTACCGTTGGAATAAGCTGAGCTGAGCTGAGCTCAATCTAAGTTCACTGGGAATGATGGGTTCTTCTATTCGTGGTAGGCCTGGAATGCCTTCGACGAGTAGATTTAATCATTTCACCTTTTTTTTCTTTCCATTTTGATGGGGGTTGAGGTGGGGTTTCGGAGGTGGTTGTGGAGGAAAAGCTGCTGCTTTCTTCCTGCTTTGGATCCATCGGTCTGGTTCATTTCTCCGTTCTGTTTACCAAATCATAACCCTATTTGGTTTCGATATTCGGTGATGGTTAACAATGTAATGAATCTGATCTAGTGTGCCTTTGGCTTCCTTGAACTTAAATACTGCTTTGGACTTCAGATTTTTCTTTTCTTGGAGATCTGAGACTAATAAATTGATAGTCTATTTGGTTTCTTTGTGCTAAAGTTTTGAATTTGGCTGCATTGTCTGTCTATGGTTGTTTTGGTGAATCTTTGAGCTTAAGTTTTGTAGATTTTGAAAATCAGAATCTCATCTATTATTGTGGCTAGAACTTCGTTGCTTTTTAGAGACTGCTATCTGTAAAGTGAAAGATTTTGATAGTGGTCACTGGTCAATGTTTGGACTGGGAAGTTCTTTAGCTAGTGCCTGTTGCATAGTGGTTGAGAAAGGCGGCACCTTGTGTAACGTTTTTGGTTTTTTCATGTTTTCTTCATCTTTGAAGGAGTGGGTCTTGCTTATGTGTTAAGTGTGGTTTTCCTTGAGCTTTTTTGAAGTATCCATTCTTTGTTTTGACACGGCTTGTTGTTGGCTGATCCAGGAATTTGAAAGTGTTGGACTTACGAGAGAGTGATGTGGAAGATCTGAATGGGCATTGGCTCAGCCATTTCCCTGATACCTATACGTCATTGGTATCCCTCAATATTGCCTGTCTGGGGTCTGAGGTGAGTGTATCTGCATTGGAGCGTCTCGTGGATAGGTGTCCAAACTTACGGACACTGCGGCTCAATCGTCCAGTTCCCCTTGATAAGCATGCCAACCTACTTCGTCGTGCCCCTCAGCTGGTTGAGTTTGGTGCTGGATGCTACACAGCTGACTTGAGATCTGAAGTCTTTTCGAGCTTAACTGGGGCATTTTCAAGCTGCACAGAATTGAAGAGTCTATCGGGATTTTGGGATGTGGTCCCTGCATACCTTCCTTCCGTTTACCCGACATGCTCTAGGCTAACATCCTTAAACTTGAGCTATGCTACAATTCAATGTGACGATCTTACCAGGCTTATCAGTCAATGTCATAATTTGCAGAAGCTTTGGGTATTTCTTTATTCTTTATCATTTTTTTTCTCCTTTTAATAGTGCATTTTCCTTCGGCCTGGTCCCCATGTTTATCTTCAATCTTTACCATAGTCTTAGTTCAAGATGCATTGTAACTGCAGGTGCTGGATTACATTGAGGATTCTGGCCTCGAAGCCCTTGCAGATACCTGCAAGGATCTTCGAGAATTAAGAGTGTTTCCATCCGAACCGTATGGGCCGGAGCCAAATGTGTCTTTGACAGAAAAGGGCCTTGTCTCTGTTTCTGAAGGTTGCCCAAAGCTCCAATCTGTTCTGTACTTTTGTCGTCAAATGACAAATGCTGCCTTAGTGACCATTGCCAGGAATCGTCCAAACATGACCCGATTTCGTCTATGTATTATGGAGCCAAGGACTCCTGATTACCTCACAAATCAGCCGCTTGATGTAGGCTTTGGTGCCATTGTTGAGTATTGCAAAGATCTTCAGCGGTTTTCACTTTCTGGCCTTCTTACAGATCGATGTTTCGAGTACATAGGAACTTACGGCAAGAAGCTAGAGATGTTATCTGTGGCATTTGCAGGCAATAGTGATTTAGGTCTTCATCATGTGTTGGCTGGATGCGATAGTCTTCGCAAGCTAGAGATTAGGGACTGTCCTTTTGGTGATAAAGCTCTTTTGGCCAATGCTGCAAAGCTCGAGACAATGCGATCCCTTTGGATGTCTTCTTGCTCAGTGAGTTTTGGAGCATGCAAATTGTTAGCTCAGAAGTTTCCCCAGCTCAACGTCGAAGTTATAGATGAGAGGGGTCCCCCAAATACCCGGCCTGAAAGTTGTCCCGTGGAGAGACTTTACATATACCGGAGTGTCGCTGGGCGTCGGTTAGATATGCCTGGCTTTGTGTGGACAATGGATGAAGATGCTCCTCCAAGGCTTACTTGATTCAACTCTCCGCCACACCCGGGACCAAGACCTAGTAAGTGGAAGCTCACATAATGGGAATGGAGATGGTAGTAGGTACAATGCCCTTTATGCTATTTACTACTCCTAATGTAGGTCGCTGTGTCAATAACATAATTTGCAGCTCTAATTTAAATGGAGTGAGGTACATTTTACAGAGGCAGAGGGAACTCCATTGCCATTCATTTTATATTTTGGCTGAGCTGTGGGGGGATGGATAGACAAGCATTTAGTGATCAATAAAGATAGCAAAGTTTCTTCTTCCTTTTCTTCATTGTACTGTACCCAAAAACAAATTTATGGTGAATTTGCAAGTCACCCACCCTGTATACTATGGGCAGAATCTTTTGCTTGTATGTTAATTATTAGACATTCATTTCAGATTTTAACTGAACTTAGTTCTTGTCCTCTAATTCCATTCCTGATTTCTCATTGACTTATCATTCATCACTCTATAATCCACTGGTAGGTTAGATTGCAAGGAGAAATATAGCCCAGAGAATTGAAACTCTAGCTACTGACTGAGTGACTTCGGATTTTCAATAGGTAAATCCTTCCATTTAGAATAAGATGAGATGAGATGATATATAGAGTAAAAGCATATAGAATGAGTTCTGTTGAGACTTTGGAATCTGTGTCAAAATTATGAAGAGGAGGGAGAAAGAAGAAAAGGAATCCTTGTTTACTCTGGAGAAAAGAGGAGAGAGAGAGCCTTTCTCGACTGTCGAGCTAGGCCGTAGATTGAAAGCATTTTTTTTTCCTTTTTTTTTTTTTTTTTTTTTTTTTTTTGTTGATGGGATTTCTATATTTAGCAGTCAGAAGCCAAAACACCTGAAGGAGATGACCAAAACAAAAAACAATCAGAGTATTTAAAGACCCAATTTCTTGTTTAAAGCTTATTAATTGGCCACAGCCTGACTTTCTGAGCAGAAGAGAGAGAAAAGAGAAAGAAGAGAGAGAGAAAGTGTTTTGATGAGGCAGAGTGAAAGTAACAGAACACAGAAGCAGAGGCAGAAGGGCAGAAGAGAGCAGATTTTTGAAATGTGAGGGAAAAAGAAAAAGGAGGAAAAAAGTTAAAGGAAAAGGAAAAAAGAGGTCAAAGAGACGAATCTGTTTCTGTGAAAAAGTGGGTTTTGTGGTTTGTCAATTTGCAGACAGATTTATTGGTTGATGATGCCCACACGTTCTTCCTCTTCTTCTTCATTTCTCCTTTTTTTTTTTTTTTTTTTTTTTTTTTTTTTACTTTTTACATTTATTTATTTCATTTATTTTTATTTTTTTTTTAGTCATTATACCTTTCTTTTATCCTCTCTAAAAGATACATATGAATATGCATTAATATTATTGTTTATTAGGTTAAGTTGTAAGTTTAGGTATTCCCTTTTCCTTTAGTTTGGTTTAGTTATTCAACTTTGAATCTTGTGTTTATTTAACTTTTTGGTATGATTTTGAGCTTCTGGTTTTGGTTTCAAGAAGGATTGAACGAAGAAGAATGCAAGAAGAAGAAGAAAAAAATCAATTTTGACCCTAGTAAGATTCAATTTTGCTAATTTGGCCACTAATAATCAAAACATATTCTCATTACTATTGTAGATGAGAATCTCATAACGAAGACCTCGGATGGATTATGTTTGATTTTAGAGTTAGGGCACTCTACTTCATTTGCCTTATTCATTTCAGTCTTTCGAAGAAATTGAAATTGTTTTTTTAACCAATTAACCCTTGTTTTGTTCAATTTTTTTTTCATATTTAATATATATATATATATATATATATATATATATATATATATATATATATATATATTTCTATCTTTTATAATTTTTTTGTTTTACATAATTCTTGCAAATAGTTTAAATAGCTTCATTTTTTGCAAATAGTGTGTAGAGTATCCTATTTTTATGAATATTTTTTAAAAGAACCCTAAAATAACACTTAATCCCGGCGACATTGATCATGTTCACGAGCATTTGAAGTCGAGTTCATAATTTTTCACAATCATTCTCCCCATTATCGGAAAAATTTATTTCATGTGTTTGTCCCCTTTAATTCTTCGATCCAAAATTAATCCAAAACTTTGTTAAGTAGCTCTACATCTAACCATAAAATTATGGGATAACAACACATAAGATCTTGATAAAGACCCTATATTTTAATTATGTCTAACTTTTCCATTATTTATAAAAATGTCTAAGTTAGCTTTAAAATTACAAAAAAAAAAAAAAAAAAAACCCAATTACCATGTAAAATTACAAATGTATCAATTTACACCTTCAGATTTAGTTTGAAAAATATCATGCAAATCATTTAAGTTTTTCAATTAAACTTATAAATTGTTATAAGTGAATCAATTTAAAACATTTATTAGAATTATATTTGAAAATCGTCAATGCATAAATTCTTCTACGTGTGTAGATTCTACAAATGTCGATTTAACAAAATCTACAATTATAATTTGAATGGACAATTTTCAAATAAATCTTAATTGAGAGTCTAAATTAATTTCCTCATCTAAGTTTAGAGATTTAATTAATAAAACTACTAGTTCCACACGATGTATATCCAATTAAGACATAATAGAGGGTTTAAATTGATATACTTATTAGTTTATGGTTTAAATTGATAAAATCTCTAAAGACCAAGGATGTAAATTGATATTTGCCATAAACTTTTTTTTTTTTTTTTTTTTGCCTAAAAGAATCTCTTGTTATCGTTGGATTCAATTCCAAACCATATAAGCTACTTTTTTCTCTTTTGTTCTGTGAGATTAGTCAAATTGCGCATAAATTAAGCAGAACACTCACGAATATATGAAAATAAAAGGAAAATGAACTACCGAAAATATTTATAACTAATAGCAAAATATACTGTCTATCGCAATCTATCTGAATTTTGCTATAATTGTAAATATCTTGATTATTTTTGCTATATTTGAAAAGAGCTTCAAATAAAAGTAGACTTATTTTTTCTTTTTCCAAGTGCAAGTCAACACACTTTTAATTATCAACACCTAATTAAAAATTCTTTGAAAATTTCCAACACCTAATAAAAATCACTCACAAAATTAAAATTCCCAACACCTAATTAAGAATCATACCGAGAAATTTCCTCAAAAGAGTGGGGGCAAAAAGATGAAAAAGAATAATCAAATCTCTCTCTAGAATTTTCAAAGTTGTTTGGTTTTCCACGGTACTATATTTCAATTTCACTAATTAAAGGGTTTATTATTTTTTGTCCTTTTTGGGTTTGACTCAAATAAAAACATTGAGTAGGTTTGAATTTACCTTATCATTTTAATTAAAATTTTGTCATATTGACCTTTTTTTTTGGTTAGATACTATAATTGAAGCTATTAAAAAAAAAAAAAAAAACTATTTCATTAATTCATAAAAATTTGTCTTCTTTCCTCCATTATGTTGTTGTACCATTTTGTATAGCTTCTACTTGATATATATCAATTTCATGATTTATTTAAATTATTTTATCGTAGGCCTAATTAGTATTATGGTTCGAATCATAATTTGCTTTATATTTTTTAATTCAATATGTGGGGGAAAGATTTTGACATCCCAACTTCTAATTGAAGCATATATCTAAATACCACTTTTAAATTTGAGAAATCATTTTAAATGATAAAATTGTTGAAAAAATTTACAAATAATAGCAAAATATCACCATATATCTGTAATAAAATTTATATTTATCATGACACAGATAGACACAGATAGTACGTGCTTATAAAGAAAAGTCAATTTTTCTGAATTCTTTTTCCCCATTTCTATCTTATTGATTATGTTAATGAAATTTTAATTGATTCAAATATTTTAATAACAATTTTTCCTATTAAACTTTTATCAAATAACTTACATTAAACAAAACAACTAACAATTTAAATAATATAATAATTTAAACAATTAACTTATAAAATAGAAATTAGATATCAATAAAATAGTAATCGAAACACTATGTCTACTTTCATCATTATAGACAAATTCAAACAATTTTCTACTAATTTTATCAAACAATAATTTACATTCGGGTAGAAATTAGTAGTAACTTTCATGAAAAATACAAAACACTAGCATATTATATTCTTATTTTATTTATTCTTTTGAATTCAACAATTACAAAGTTGAATGATGGAATTACTAACATTTAGAATGATAATTGGTGTCTTATTCACCAAGGTCTGTGTTGACCTAACACGTTAAACAACGTTTTATACACCTTGAACTAGAGTCCCTACGCGGCAAAATGTGACAAATAAAAAGGGAAGGATGCCCAATTGTTAAGCTAAAAAGCATAGAGAAGAACAAAATATTAACAAAGACTTGAGACTTTTCTAAAGTCTACCAATGTCACATGGGGGCCCTCCTTTTACATCAGCTATTGACATTGACACAAATGTTTATTTCTTTATTAATCAGAGGAAATTGGTTCAATATGCTCAAATTTGAGGCTTTGTTGGGAAGGAAGTTATTTCTTTTTGCTCTGTAAATTTGATGGGGAAGCTTTGTTGCTCTGGTGATGATGATGGTGGATTGGATCTTATGGGAATTTTGATGGCCATTGTTATAGCTCTCACCCTCATGCTCATCTGCCAGCCTCAACCGCGCCGAGTTTATGTTTTGCATCGTTGGCCTTGAGATTCAACTCCAATCATCACGAAGGGTGAAGCTTCCGAGTTCGTTTCTTGTATGCCATAAATCTTTCTTTGTAGATTCACCTTTCTATTATGAAAATCATCTTTCATATTGTAATTTGTTGGTTAATCTCAATTTTCAAAAGAAACCAATTCTTAGATGCTGAATTGCTTCATTCAGAACATACCAATTCCAATTCTAATGAAAACCTTCTTCTCATACTGAATTCAACGTTGTTGGCTAATCGCTTAGATGTTGAATCCATTCTGATTCTCCTAGGTTCTTGTGACCATCACGAACATTCAAGGATCTGTGTATGTATGTATGTATCGATAGGCGAGAAAGAGAGAGTACTTGTTAACACAAAGTCAACCATGCCCTGTCCTATGATTCTTGGTTAGGAGACTGCAGCAAATTTTCAATCTCTGAAAAGGTAATATGGCGTTATATATAAGTCGAGATTGTGTAAGAAACAATACGATAACGTTTTTTCTAACTATCTACACTACGGTATGGACGCCATCCAACTACTCCGTGAAGACTTTACATGTTTGAGCACCTAATTGTAAGAGAAGAGAATCTTTTCTCATTGAACATTCAACAAAAAGCTTAGAGACTTGCATCCAAACACTTGCAAATGGACGGCAATATGATAATATTAAGCATATGGATGATTTAGATTAGATTATAAATTGTAATACAATGGAATCATTTGATTGTATAATGAAGCAAACTAAAAGTACAAGAGAAGTATACATTCCTAAAGTGACAAAAAATTCTTCTAAAAAGTTCAGTGA
The DNA here is from genome assembly GCA_030954485.1 of Citrullus mucosospermus. Taxonomy (NCBI): domain Eukaryota; kingdom Viridiplantae; phylum Streptophyta; class Magnoliopsida; order Cucurbitales; family Cucurbitaceae; genus Citrullus; species Citrullus mucosospermus. The sequence continues at coordinate 5,217,519 of CM062063.1, read as the reverse complement.
AAAAACCGAAAAGCATCAGTGGTTCACTGAGGCTCCAATAGTTTCCAAAAGATGCTCAATTCTGTACTTCATAACTGGCTGACCTTTTTGTGTCCTTTTGAACATTTTTTCTCTCGTGGAGTTTCGTCTAGCTTTAGCCCTTTCTTGTTCTTCCTTTTTCGCAGCTATAATGGCTTCTTTCTCCATTCTTGCTTTCTCCTTCTCTTCATGCTTTCTCTCATACAGTGCCTGGAGACTAGGTACACCTTTGTTCCTTTCTTTCCCACATCTACCATTCATCTGATTCTCGAATTTCATTTCATTTTCACCCTTTACGAACCAGAAAGAAAGTGAGTCAGTTAATAGTTTAAGAAGCACATTTGCACAGCAGATTCTTTTCATAACAGGAATGGAATGAAACAGATGCTCGTCGGGTTGGATATCTCTCCAAATCACAATCAATGAATACTGAAAGGGTATTCATAGGTTGGTTTAGATTAGATGGCGGAATTTTTTAGATCAAACTTAATTGTTCGGATCATAAATCTTTTCAACAAAACAACCACAATAAATTAAAGAACCTATCCAAACCAACCCTGAAATATTTGGGTAGAGTTCATCAGGATTATTTAGGTCACTTACACAAATTTTGGTTTAACAAAAAAAGAGTAAAATGTTAATATCTGAAACCTTTAATTATCCATTATCAAACATTGAATTAAGATTAGTAGCTCACACTATATTCAAAGTACTCGATGTATCTTAAGGCAACAAATCTCCCAATCACCTGGCAAGTGGCAACTAAAAGAAATCAACTGACTAATGCAGGTGCACCTAATAAATTATTATTAACTAATAAATAATAGATCTAAAAAACTAGAATTTTATCTTGACTTCTCTTCTGATTCTCTTCCGACCAGCCTTCTTCTTCTCCCTTCTTATTTTTCTCTCCCAATAAGGTGAGACAGTCTTTTATGTTCCATGGCGTGGGCTACCAAGGATTTCTTTATTTTTTTTTTTTTTAGAGAAAGCCCATTAAGCCTGCCTTCAATATGGCACTCACCATGCCTATTGGTGATGGCATACCATGGCATCATAACTTCTAGGACCTCACCATTAGGTGGTAAGTGTTAGTTGGGAAAAAAAGTTATTCAATGAGACTGCCACAACGTGGCCACTTTTTAATAATGATTCAATGCACGTTAAATGTTTAAAGGCTCCCTAATAACTATCAGCTACATTGTTTCTCGAATAGTTTTTCTAGCTAGTGAACACCCGAATAACTACCCACCACATATTGGCAGCCTCCCTAAATAATTTCTCAAGTTAGTGAGCACTTTGGCTCACCTCAACACCACTAGTAGCTCACTTAACGGCATTTTATATTATGAAATTTTTTTTTTAAAAAATGCTAAATTTAAAAAAAAAATCTTTTAAGTGGTTGGAGAATAAATATGTTTTAAAATTAATTATAAATTTGGGTTTATTTGATTCAACTAAATTAATTTTTAAGTAAACTCATCAACCAATCTAACCTACCTGTTTTCATCGAAATTAACCCAACTCAACTCAAAACATCATATAACCCAACTAAAAATAGATAGGGTTCATCTGATTTTCTGAACCCCTTAAGTAACGGCACTTCAACGACCAAAAAGAAACAAATCTGACAGAGGCACCTAAAATAACTTCACCAAAGTCCAAACAAAAAGAAACAAAGTTCTTCTCTCTCTCTGAATAACAAGAATGAAATGAAACAGATGCTCTGTTGTAAGGCCCCTAGTTATAGAAATAGTAGGATTATTAGTAGAATATTAGCATGATTATTAGAATGGGGATATTAGTAATTAGATAGTAAGTTTGTTAGGTATTTTAGTTATAAATAGAGGTAGTGGGTTGAGAGAAAGGGTGTGAAGAATTTTGTGGGATTTCCTTAGTTGGGAATTTGGGAGAGTCTAGCCCTCTCGAAAGGCATGATATTATAGCATATTACCTTATATTTTCATATATTTCCAAATTTTAGTATTCTTGAGTTTGCTATGTGTTCTTGTTAGAACTAGGAGGTATCCTAACATGCTCATTGGATTGAATGCCTATCCAAATCACAATCAACAAATAGTGACCTAAAATAACTTCAATAAACAAAAAGAAACAAAGCTCTCATCTCTCTCTCTCTAATAGGAAAACTTGCAATAGATCATCTAATTCAATATTTTGCAATACCATTTTCTCATTCGACAAAAGGAAAGGCATCTCAAGAGTTCAAAGTCACCAAGCATTGAAAGTAAGCAAACATAATTGAAGTTTTAGGCGATATTAGATACTCATCATATGGTCATACCTCGACAAGTCCAACAGTAGAGCTAGAAGGCCTCTCATTCTGCTGATTCTGATGTTTTACTAACTTCTTATACTTGCTGACATGTTTAGCATTCTTATAGAACTCTCTTTGCTTTTCTGGACAGAAGATACATACATGAGAGTCAATCACGACCATAAACAAAGACCAACATATTCTTAATCTATTATATCACCAGATGAAATTCACATATTTTCAGTCTCCAATATCCAATTTCCAAAATCAATGTAATCCCCCAATTCTAAACACGAAATCGAACACCAATGCATACAAAATTTTCATTCTCCACCAAAATATTGGAAATGCAACAATATTCCGATCCCCATAACAACTAATCAAAAAAAAAAAAAAAAAAATCTTCTACAGAACTATCAACAAGTGAGCAGTGAACTAAAAAGGCTACTTAGACCACTCGGCACTCGGCCATTCTGACATTTTTGGATGAAATTTTTTAATTATTTCCTAGATTGTCTATTATATATATATTTCCAGTCTCCAATACCCAGTTTCCTAGATTTTGCAATGTAATCCCCCAATTCTAAACACGAAATCGAACACCAACGAATACAAAAGTTTCATTCTCCACCCAAATATCGGAATTGCAAAAACATTTTGATCCCCATAACAACTAGACAAAAAACCCAAAACCTAGATTCTACAAGTGAGGAGTAAACTAAAAGGCTACTAAGTTTAAGCAGTATGCGTACTTATCAAAGCTGGATTATAGTAATCGGTAGTTGATTTAGCATTCGCGAACGCCTCGAGCGAAAGGCCCTTCCCTCCAAACCGTTTCAAGTTCTTGTGTTTCTTGTTCTTCATGTTCGACTTAGGGCGATTCTTATCTTCGTCTTTTCCAGTGGAATTCTTCATTGTTTGTGGAGAGGTTGAATGAAATTGCGAAGAATTAGGTCAAAAACGGAGAAGCAAAGGAAAATCCGACGAGATGGTTTAAAAATTAAAATTGTATTTACGTTATTCCACCAAAAATTAAAAGAAAAAAAAAAAAAAAAAAGATTGTCAGAAGTGGGATTTGAACCCACGCCCTCTCTCGAAGACCAGAACTTGAGTCTGGCGCCTTAGACCACTCGGCCATCCTGACGATGTTTATTAAAAATCGGTAAAGGTTCTATATATAAATTTTAATTAATTAATTAATTATATATATGAATTATTTTTTAATTTTGCATTTTGCATATACAAATTTATACGCTTAGCTCTGAAAATTATTTTCGATCAATAATTTTATTATTATTATTTGAAAAATCATATGTTTATTAACCATGGTGGATACAAAATTCTATGTCCTTGATTTATTTTGATATTAGTTTGTTCAATAAAAGGCATAATATTTTTTTAGGCTAAAAAATAATTTTAGTCCTTCAAATTTTCATAAATATAATAATTTAATCTTTGTACATAGTTTTATATTTGTAACAGTTTAGTCATTAAACTTTAGTATATAATAATTTAGTTGTACGAAATTTTACGATCAATCTTGTAAGCACTATTTTTTTTTTTAACCTAAGAAAAAAATTCAAAATTTTTGTTTCTGGTTTTTTGAAATGAAGACTAATTGAAATGTTTTCATAAAAAAAATGAATATCATGGTAAAACATGACATGTATTTTTTTTTTTCTTGATTAAATATTTGTGACTGTAACAATTTAGTCTTTATAGTCTGTACATAATTTCAAACTTGTACTAGTTTAGTCCTTCAACTTTAGTATATAATAATTTAGTCATTAATTTATAACAATTTAACCATACCATGATAAATCCCATCAAAATTAAGTGTTTAAACGGTAAAAAATTTTACAATTAAGTTTGTAAACACTAAGTCACCTACTAGTTTCTTTATTATTTTTTTTAACTAAAAAAAGTAATTTTAAATATATATATATATATATATATATATATATTCTCTTAATCATTGTAAAGAAATTGCAAAGAAAAAAACAAACAAATCGTTTGAGAAAAAATTAAATGATTATCAAACAAAATTTTAATAAATTGGTGATGTCATGTCACACATATGTTTAAACCACAACCACTAAGAGTGAAGAGATAATTTAATCTCAAGAAGAATAGGTTGTTGGGAAAAACATTAATGATATTACCAACAACGTACTGTGTCCCAAAAGAGAGGAAAGACTAACACTATCGAATTGGTTGAATATTGATGGCAGCTTCCATTAATTAATGTGTATTCACCTTTAGTGGGAAACCCTAAAGTCTAAATAAATGCATTATTAATAAAAAAGACAAACCTTAGTTAATGAAAAAGAGGGAAGTAGTTGGTGTCTGTATTTTGGTTTTTAACTACTAAGTAAATAGCCTAACATGATTTGGATAACAATTCTACGTTGGATAAGTTAGAAGGGTTAAAAAAACACTTTTTGTCTTCGGATTTTCATCAAATTAATAATTTAATCTTTAAATTTTAATGGGTGTAACAATTTAGTTCTTGTATTTTTAAATTTGGTAGCGATTTAGCCTCCGTACTTCATAATTTGTGACGATTTATATTTGCTCTTGTCGTGAAAATCTATATCAAATCTAAGAGTTGATTTTCGTCAAATAAGTTTAATTCTCGATCATTTTATCACTCTACATATGCAACAAATTTCATTAAATGATAATAATATTTTTCACAATAAGTACAAAATCGTCACTTATTAAAATTTAGGGACTAAATTATTATAAATTTGAAAGTGTAGAGATTAAATTATTACCAAATAAAGTTTATGTGTCAAATTATTACTTTATAAAGTTTTAACCTAAACGTATTCATTTTTTAAAGCCACTTTTTCTTTCTTACTAATATCCTTAGTTTCTCATCTTATGAGGAAGAAAAAAAAGAAGAACTCTCTCTAACTAAAAAAATATATACTAATAATTCCTTTTCTATGTAGGTTGGAAGTTTTTATAAAACTTTAGATTTTAATTAACTAAAACATGAAAAAGGAAAAATTTACAAATGAAAATGTTTACTCACATCCCATAATATCATAAATCATTTTTAGCCATATCAATGAACATTTAATATATAAGTTAAAATGATTAGTCACTATTATTTTAAGTGATTTCAGGCTTCTAGCGAATGATTAGTGTAAGTTTTTTTTTTTTGTCGAGACCTATTTCTTTGAGTTGTTTCCAGGTGTGTTTTATTGTGTTTTTGTTTTTATTCTTTCCAAAATCTCTTGTTGTTGTGCTTTGTTTGTGCCTTGTACTTAAGATATGTGATGTCCGCTTATCTTTATTGCAATTCAATACTTTTGAGAAAAAAACTATAAAATTAAAAGTCAAATCATTAACTTTTGAAATGATAATAAATGTTTTCGATGACTATTATACATTTAGTTAATTAGTTAAGTTGTTTTATTTATTTTTTCCAAACATCAATTCCTTACCTCTTTTACATGCTATTGTATTGCCATGTGGTGATCTTTTTGGAAAAATAGGTCCACTAATAAAATTTCTTTTTTTAATTTATAAAATATGAGATGAAAGAATTGAACTGAGTTCGAAATCAATAAAATAATTTTTTAGGTCGACTAAAGGTTTGAATTAATAAATTTTTGATTAAAAACATAATTTTCGTAAGGTGGCCCACTAATTAAATATTATAAGTATCGATTCCGCGCGACCTTACCAATATACACAAGGTTTTGGTATCACTATAATAATACCAATTCTTTTTCCTGTGACGTGGCTATATATTATTAAATAAAATAATGTAATATGGAAAGATTTAAAGAAATGTAATAAATGCAAAATAGTTCCAAACTAAAAAATCTGTTCGCATTTGGAAAAGAATATTAAATGCCTTGCAATTGCACGACACTCTACCTATTCGAAGAGGTTGTCACAATATGCTTAAACAATCTTATACTACTAAGTATTAAATGTAGAAGAGGCTCTACGTGAATATTTAAAATTATTAGAAACAGAAACATGTAAATTTTTAAATCTACATCCAACCTTTGTTGAGAGATAGCTAAATTGTAACACTTATTAAATAATTTTTCCTCACATTGAAGACATTTCGCCAAAAATTGCTTTATAGGTTTAGATTGTCCTTTTTAAAATTATGTCTATTAAGTCTTTTAGTCTTAAAAATTGTTAATAAATCTCTATACGATCATTTTTAAAATTCTTAAACATAACATAAAATTAAACTATAGGGGTTGAATCTCAACAATTTTCCTTTTGAAAAAATGTTGATTGCACAACAATTTATTAAAAACAAAATTGAAAGTTTCAAAACATGTTAGACTTTTTTTTTTTTTTTTAATTTAAAAAAGTTACTATTTACCTTTAAACTTTAGAAATTTACTAAACAATAAATTGGAAGTTCAAAGATCCATCAATACATTTTGTTTAAAGTTTAGAGACATAGTGGAGCTGACTAAAGACTAAATTTATTTTCTTAAAAAGGTTAAATTGCAAGTTTAGTCCCTTAACTTTGAAGTCTATATATTTATTTTATCCCAATACATCTAAAAGTCTCTAATATGTTCCTCGATAGACCGCGATAGAAGTCTATTGTAGTCTATCTCTCGTAGATAGTGAATTTTTTTTTTATATTTGTAAATGGTTTAATATTTTTTCTATTTATAATAATTTTCCATAATTTGTTAGAAATTTCAAATTTGTATTTAATAGGTCGTTGACAAATTAAAAATCTTTAAAAATTAATTGCAAATGAAATTCCAAACTTTTTATTTTGTATCTAGTAGACCTATAAATTTTAAAAATATCAAAATTGAGAGACTAAATTTGAAATTTAACAAAGAAAAAAAAAAAAAAAAAAGAGAAAAGTTACCTTTTTGGTCCCTAAATCTTGAGTCTAGTTTTTATTTGGTCTCTAAGTTTCAAAATACTACACATCTAGTCTTTAAATTTTGAGTTTGATTTAAATTTAGTCTCTAAGTTTCAAAATATTACAATTTTATCCTTGAAATTTTAGCTTTGTTTCAATTTGGCCACTAATTTACATTTTTAACCTCGACTTTTCATAAATACTCAATTTTCATCTTTAGTATCATCAATGTGCAAAGTAATTTTAAAAAATTAGAAGAATTATAATTATTGAAGTTTTACTGTTTTTCATCCTTAATAATATTAAATTTAAAAATTTTGCTTTATAATTAGTTTAAATTAATTAATAAATATTAATGTTCACGACTAAAAGTGAATATTTAATGAAAAAATAAAGTTAAAAGCGTAGATGTTCAAATATAAAGACCAAATTGAAACATAACTCAAGTTTCAATGGTAAAATTGTAACATTTTAAAATTTAGGATGGAAATTGAAATTAAATTCAAAACTTAAGTATTAAATGCATTTTAAATCCTAAGGATCAACGGAAAAGTAGGCGAAGAAAAAAATATATATATTCTTTCCAAAAAAAAATGAAAAAACCCACTGGGTGGCATTTATTTCTGTTTCTGAGGAATTAAATATGAGAAGTAAATACTTGCCCCAACTCCCTGATTTTCTAACCAACACATTACCACTTTGAATTCCATTTTGTTCACTCCAAATGCGTTCTCTCTGTTTGAAAAGCTCTCGTTTCTTCTTCTTGCTCAAAGAATGCAGCAGAAACCAACAGCAGCAGCAGCAGCCATGGATGAAGATGAAGATGGTGTGAGAAGCAATGTTAAAGTTATTGAGATTGCTAGAAGAAGATTGAGATGGCCCTTTGATGGGGTGGTTAGATTTTTGGGTCTTGCCTTTACTTTAATTGCTGCTGTTGTTGTGGGTGTTGATAATGAGTCTAAGATTATCTCTGTTACTCTTACCAAATCTTTGCCTCCTATCCATTTTTATGCCTCTGCTAAGTGGCAATACATGTCTGCTTTCAAGTAAGCTTTCATTTTCCCTCTCTCTGTTTATGATTTCACCTGTTTTTGGAGATGCCTTCTTACTGTTTGACGAAATGCCTCAATGGAATTTTTTAGTGTTTCTACCCATCTTGCTTTCTTAATACCCTCTTACAAATGCCTCAAACACAATACTTTATGGTTTCCTACCACAAATGCGAAGTACCAACCTCAAAGAAAGGAGTACACACTAATTATTGTTGATCTATGCTTATGTTAACTTTATCGTGGTTTAGCTATATAATTTCCTTCTAAGTACACTTTACAAATGCATTATGTTATGTTATCTGACTTCTTTTACGGTTTGGAGCTATTTTCTTTTTGCGGTTGTTTGGTTTGTAGTTCTTGATCACGACATTCTCCTAAGAATGATACGTACCTACTTGATTCGTCATTTGAAAACTCAGGTTGACCACCTACGACATTATATATTATAGGTTTGTTTGGAATGACTTTTTAAGTATTTAAAAAGTGTTTTAAACTCTTATATATTAAAGGTCATCCCAAACAAATTCTTTGTTTTACATGGTTTCTTTTATGTTTCAAAACGAAACTTTTCACTTTCTTTTGATTTATGATTGCGCCTTTATTATTTTCTTCGAAGTACCCTCTACAAATGCCTACACCACAATATGTTTGTGTTATATTGAACCTCATTTATCTCTCTTTTCGCTTTTGATCTTTATGTGGTTGAGCATCATAATTTTCTTTCGATTAGGTACTTCGTCGTGTCAAATTGCATAGCATGTGCGTATGCTGCAGTATCATTGGTGTACTCAGTGGCGACTAGAGGTTACAAAGACGACCCAATGAGATCTTTGTTGCTCGTATCCTTTGATCTGATCATGGTGGGGCTATTGTTCTCTGCCGATGGTGCAGCTGCGGCCATTGGAGTCATCGGTCGAGAAGGGAACTCGCATATGCATTGGATAAAAGTCTGTGGTTTCTTTGAAGGTTACTGTCACCATTTCACAGCTGCACTTGTTATCTCCATTGCTGGATCTGTCATGTTTCTTTGTTTGGTTGTGCTTTCTGTTTTGAATCTTTACAAGAATTGAAATCAGGAGTTTGCATGTGTTTGTTTTGTTGGTAGGGAGTTACTTGATTGGGATTCAACCTAGAGTGAAAATTGTATGGTTTAAAAGTAAATATGCTCTTTTGGCTGGTTGGTGCATTTCATTAACTGCTATTATAATAAACATACCTAACCTTTGCCATGGTTATGCTAACTTATTAATGAGTATACTTCAAATAACATTAAACTTGTATTCTTGGTCTGGAGATCAAGAATAAAAGAATAAAAGAAATCATGCTGCTAGAGGACTCAAAAAGTTAACAAATTTTGTTTTTATATTCGTGAGTTTCCAAACTAGTTTACGTCGATTAATCTCACGAGACAACCTTTGACCTTACAACATTGGAATGTCAAGAAAACTCGTAAGATGTTAAATTTTAGCTATGTTGTCGCCATGATTCATTCTCTCTAAGTCTTTTATTGAACCCATATATTATATTTACCACTAAGCCTATCAACAATAGTTTTAAGAATAATCATTAGACTATATTTCATTTTAATTTGCATTATACCATATTTTCTAAAATATTGAATTACAAATGATAAAACACACTAAATATGTTGGTTTGTTAGCACAATGGTTACTAGATATCTTTTAGGTCAAAATGATATAAAAGAGAGAAAAAAAAAAAAAAAAAAGTGAAATTTAGCCGTGAGTGTATTTATACTTCAATAAATGAATTGTTTTACATTTACCTATTCTATCAGACTTCAATAATAATAAAATAAGATTCAATAATAAAGACTTCCAATTAATTTGTTCCTATTTTTCAAGCAACCATCAATGTCTCATTTTTAATAGTGGAAACTCTATTTCAATCCCCATGTTCATATACAGCTTGCACCAATATATATATAAAACAGACAATTATGATAGAGAAATTCAAACCCCAAACTACTTAGCCTATTACACATTCGTATGCCAATTGAGCTGAGTTTGCTTTGGAAATCAAATTTCACTTTTCAACATTAGTAAAATGGAAAATCTTAACTCCAATCCAACAAGAGTTCTACAAGTACAAAAAAACATTGTTCTCATTCCAACAAGTTTCGTTTTGATTCCCCTCCAAACCTAATCATCATTAATTGCATCCAATCAGACATGAAAATTTGTTAGGTACCAAGAATTTATTTCCTTTTGAGACTACATAATTGGGTGAAGAACGTCACTACAAACAGTAACCAAATGTCGCCAATCGGAGCAAAGCTTGGTTGATAACACACTAATTACCATCCTAAAGGTCAAACGTTCAATTTCCAACCTCACAATACTTGAACTTAAATACATAAATAAAAGTTAACAAGATGTTCGAGAGGGCTCAAAACTCTCCCTCTCCAGTACCTAACCAAAATGATAGTGACCTTCCACTGTTCACGTATCCCCTCATATACTAGGTATTTACGGCACGACTTATTATCGGTAGCACATTGTCCTACTTTACCCTTTACCAGAAACTCTCAACCAGAGACCTAACAAAATTATTTAGTATCAAACTAAATCATGTCTATATCCTCTTTCATGGAAATTATCATTCAGCTATCTATTTCTTGTTATACTTGAAATTCAAGTATTCATTCAAACCAGGATTTGTTGAGATTCATGTTAAATTCATTTGTATAATGTAACTACTATGATTTATGTTTATTCAAGATGAATGCTAAATGTTATAATGAAAAGGAAAAAAAATTGACACACTTCCTATAGAAGATCGCAGTACTTAACTTGATGTGTCTGAATTCATAGGTATAACCAATCAGAGTCAGCCTCTGAACAAAACAGGGTGACTTCCTGAATGGATCAAATGACTCTAATAATCAGACGTTCAACAAAATCTAATTGTTGAGATTAAGAGAGCCCCATATTTCTAGGGTACCTTTAGTTTTCATTGACGTCCTCCAGAAGAAGTCCTCCAAGTATTGAATGAATTGCACTGACTGCACTTGTGTCCCAAAATGTGAAAACGAACTTTGCTCATATGGCTGCAGTCATTGCAGTGAATTGATACCTGTTTAACACGGTAGACAGTTATGTTAGAAGACTTCAAACATTCCAGTGTGTTGGAAGACAGCAAATTAGCTTGTGGTAATCTAAACATGTATACAAGGAACTACCTCGTGGTTGTACTCCTCAGGCATCGGTGTGCACTCGATCTACATAAGATAGAAACAGTTTTCAAATTTAAGACAGTAACACAAAAGATCTATGCTAAAGAAAGCATGATTAAGAACCAAAGAAACTTGGGAATTTCAGCATCAGAATATCACAAGAAATATGTCAGAATTCACAAATATGACTACCACTTGGTACTTCAAAAGGTTAAGTATCCAATAAGATCGATATTACCATCAAATATTAGCTGGATAAAAGGTAATGGCTAAATAGGAAATGAGAAAAAAAAAAAAATTAAAATTTTATTGAAGTGGATAAGGTTGTATATAGAGTATTCGTCTGCAACAGAATATATATAACTCTCATGGACTTCTATCTTCTTCTTTCATCTTTATTATACAAGTTAATGCCCTCCCTATTCCTCTCTACTCAACTTTAATGCATAACTATAGCCTTAGAATCTACACTCATTTCTTAACTCTGTCTCTTCATGCAATCACTCCACTAGGAATTCTATTAAGATAATAAGTTTGCAACCACCAATTTTCTACGAATCAGCCCAATACATGTAATCATACATCATGACAGAGAAAGAAACAAAAGATCAGTCAGGAGGTTGAAGAGTGGGTGCAATGTACAATGATAAAATATAGATTCTAATTTCTTAGGTAACTAAAATTTACATGAAGCCACCTGTTCTACCATGTTCACTAATTAGGGAAACCTCTCGAAGAATTAAAATGAAATTGACTAATTGCCTTCTACAAACATTCTTATCATGCCTAAACTAAGATGATACACACCTCCATTTTCAGCAATGCCCAGCTTGCAGACATGTTCACAACTGTTTTCAAGCAGATAGGACAACGGTATCTGAGAGACAGATACTATTACATTAGAATAAGAGAATCTGGAAACGTTGATGTGATTCAAAAAAGGAAACTTAGAACCAGTTTGGTTTGACAATAAAATGCAATGGATATAATAGAAAATAGAGTTGTATTACGTAGATTCAAAGTTCATAGAAATATATTTAATAGTAGATTCAGAAACTGGATTTTGAAGTAAGTGTTTGGATTACTGATTCTTTGATTGCATCTCGCTGAAGCACTCCAAATGTATTGTGTGACCACAAGGCATAACAGTTGTGTCTTTTATTGAGTCAAAAAGAAACTGCAAGCATCAGTAAAATTGTTAGAAGAGAACAGTTTAGATTATAACTCCCTGAGAAAAGATGTATTCTAATTGCAAACCTCACAACAGATGGGGCAAAAACTTTTCATTGAGTTCTCAACACACGTGTGGTTATCACGCAGAGGAGTGGAATAGCAGGATCCTATACTCATAAGCGCAAAATGTTAATCTCCCTATCTATTAAAAACAGGGGAAAAAAGAACCTAAGGGCATGTTTGTAATATCCTTATTTGTTTTTATAGAATTCACCTCTTAAAATTCAAGGTATTTTCCCTCCAATGCAACATAATTGACTAATGAATCAATATCAATTAATCATTACTGATTAGTTTTAATTAATTAATTTTTGTATCTGTGAGTGTCTTAGCTAGTTTACGGGCACCTTGACTAATCCCACGAGACAACGAGCCTGACTCTGCGACATTTGAGTGTCAAGGAAACTTGTAAGATATTAAATCCTAGGTATGTGGCCACCATGGATTGAACTCATGACCTCTTAGCCCTTTATCAAGGTCATGTCTCCTATTTACTACTAGGCCAACCCATTGTGGTTAATTTGAGTATCTATATACAAATTTGGTAAATCAAACATAGATATTTAACTCTTAGACATTAATTATCCTGCATATCCAGACACATACATTAACTATCTTAGACATTTAAATCCTAGATACTATCCATACCCATGAAACAATATATGCGATCACAAGTAAAAATCTAATGGAAATTGCATGTAGTGCATGGACAATATGATTTTAATTTATCTGAATGGTTTATTTGTTCAATCATTCACATTTTACTAGTTTGTTTGAGTCAGAATTAACCAAAGATATTCTTCTGCTACATATACTTCAAACAGTAAGTCAATAACACAATACTAATTTCTAATGAACCATGAAGAGAGTTGAGTAACATACCACATCTTTCACAGTGAAAGAAATTTTCACGACCACCAACCCTGAAAATAATACAAACACTCGTGTTGAGAAACTTAACATAGAAAGCTGAGTTTACATTAGAATTAGAACCGGAAAAATGCACACTACTAACCTACAGATACCACATGCATCACAATGAAACTGCTTCTTCTTGGTCTGCATTCATAGAAAAATCTATTAGCATTTAGGGTAACAAAAACCATTCGGCTCCACATTTAAGATTTGAAAATTAGTTCTTAAAGAAAGAAAAATAGAACAAAGAAAGAAATAAAAAAAAAAGAAATGGATTGGTGGAAACTTCTCCTACATCATCATCATAGAATTTGCAGATGTCGCAAAAGTATTCTCCCATATTAACATTACATTTGCGACAAACCTTGGCAACCTAAAATATACCAAATTCAAACGCTCAACAAAGCAGAAACAGGAGTACATAAACACAATGAATGGGAATTTGGCCAAGAAAGAAAAGCCCCCAAACCTCTTGCTCTGTGTTGCAAATCAAGCAAACCACCTAAAGCATAAATTCCAACAAAATTAATCAAATCCCATCACGATATGCTTTACAAGATGTGATACTATTAACAAAAAGGGAAAAAAAAAAAAAAAAAAAAAAAAAAAAAAGCAGTAGAACAGCGTACAAACAGACTTGTCTAATGTCCTGGCGAACAAGTTCATGGCGGTCCTCCGGCTTGCTCAGCGAGGTCTAAAATCAACGAACGTTTCAGAAAATTTCAAGATAAAATTACTGAAAGCTCGAATTTAACCATATATGCATAATCCTTTCTAATATACATCTCTGACAAACACACGCACGCAACGGAAAGAAAGAGAGAGAAGAGAGGAAAGACCATGGCCTCGTTGTGGCAGTGGCGACAGATAAAGATTCGGTCGCAGCATGGAGCTCGGATTTTGCATCGCCTCCTGTAATGCTCGCATCTAATTGAAATCGAAAACAAGTTACCGGTAAAGATGGCGAGGAAGAAGAAGAAGAAGAAGAAGAAGAAGAAGAAATGGGAAAGAAATAGCTACCCATATTGCAATTTTCCGAAATCCTCTGTAATGGCAGATTGGGGCACAGCTAAGTCTTCTTGTTCCATTGGAGACCGTCTCCCCTGCTCGAGTTCTTCGGCTTGGTTTCAGAAAGGAGAACACAACTAGAAATTGTAATATTATTTAACAATTTTTTCTCTGTCTTTTTTTTTTTTTTTTTTTTTTCTTTTCTTTTCTTTTTTTAATAGTATTGAAAAATTAGTTTGTAATAATTATCCAAAAAAATATTAGCTTTTTAATAAATTATAAATTAAATTATAAGTATGAAAATGATTCAAATAGTTTATCCGCTTTAATTTATATAATTCAATCATATCATTATTAATTTAATGTAATGCTACTTGAATTATGTATTATATATTTATTTTATTTCGAGAGAGTACTTTTTGCAAAAGCAAAACTGAACACTTTTAACTCAATAAATAATAAAGTGTATTTTGTCTATAATTTTGTTGGTTAATTCTAATGATGTGCGAAAATAAGGACTTGAGAAAAACATAATTGTAAGGGATGAAATTATAGTTTTCAATTAGGAACTAAAAAATAATTAAATATTAGAAACTAAAACAAATATGTAGGTATTACCAAGCGTCAAAACATTCTCAATCACTTGGATGAAGAGATTTAATTGAACCAATATTTAAATTGTAGATATAAAAAATTGTCGAGAAAATGTTGACGTCGATGAATATTTTTTTGAAAAAAATTTAAAATGATAAAAATGTTAAAATTAATAAATAAATATTTTATTTTTTAAATAAGTTAAAATATTTATTATTTATATTACATTCATATTCATATTAGTGACTTTTTGTTGTTTTTTTTTTCTCTGTTTCATGAATTGTTTTTATGAAATAATTGAAATGTCGGTATATCATTTATATCCATGTTGAACCCATGGAAATATATAAATATTGATAAAAATTTAATACCATTGCATTGATAAAAATTTATTAAGGTAAAATATAGTTATATTATACGATCAAACAAGAGGTGGAAGTCTATTGTTTTAGGTTAGTTTGAGTTGTTTTAAGTGAACCTACGAACCAATTCAACCCATAAAATTTTCTTTTATTTGGACTCAACCCAACCCGAACGAATTATTAACTCAACTCAAACCGCATTGGATTGGGTTGATCGGTTTGTTTCAGTTGAGTTTTTAAATACCCCTAGTAGAAGTAAATGTATATGCTCACTTTCAAAGATAGACTTTTTACATGATAAATAGTTTATTTTCATTTATTAGGTAATATATAAAATGACAAGAAGCAGCCATTTCAAAGTGGTAGGCTTTTGCCATTAAAAGGGGTTTGACTTTAAAAAATAAGTCCTTTTTTTTCCCCCTTTTTGAATATGCAACATAAATTAACTTAAATTTTATTCTTTCATATTTCCATTATAAAAGGAAAAGAAAGATAAAGATAAGAATTGAAAAATAAAAAAGGTTAAAGTACTAAAAAGAAGTTAAAATATTGACGTGGGGGTATCTTCCTTTTTCCCCAAACTCTTATTTTAAACATTTCAAATATAAACTATTTACCTTTAAATTTCACTTTGGATTTAACTTTGACTATTTATTTTTTTAAAATTATTTTTATTTTTTAAGATAACAAATGTGATGTATAAACCTATATTCAATTATCACTTAACTATATCCGCATTTTTATTAGGTATTAGGTATTAGGTGTGACAGTTAATTTTTATTTTAACTTATTCATATGAACTTCTACGAAATAATTCTTTTTAAGATTTTAAACGTTCAAATATTTATTTTATTATTATTATTATTATTAATTTTTTTTTGGAGAAAAACAACAAACAATTGCAAAATTAATTTGGCCATATCAGCCTCAACTAGATAATACAACCAAACAAGAAATTTTAGAAGTTCGACCAGTCTGTTACCCAACAGGCAAACCCATTAGCCACCAAAATTTGGAAACGTCGAATATGACTAAATTGAAGCTTATGATGAGTCTCCAAAGACCTAATCTCCTCAAATGTTAATTTACTGAAGTTAGCACATGTTCATCTTTGATTAACAGGCAAACTGCAGTTACACAATTTGACTCCACCGCTAAAGGTTGTTGCACCCTCAAGGTCACCTCTCGAAGTCCAGCAACAATGAGCACTCTCTTATGGTTCCAAAATACCCAACTTTAACACTTATTTAAGTTTTTAGTATTATTTTTTAAACTAGGTTAAATTACGAATTTGGTCCCATGGTTTGTAAAAACTTAGAATTTAGTCCCTATGGTTTTAAAAATTAGAATTTGACCCCTATAGTTTAGATAAAATTAAATTTTAGTCCTTGAGTTTAGAAAAAGTTAGATTTTAGTCTCTACTTTAGAGACTATTCGAGAAGGTTTTACTAAACCATAGGAACTAAAATATAATATTAAATCTATAGGGACTAAAATCAAACTTTTTGCAAATCGTAGATACTAGATTTGCAATTTAACCTTTCAACAAAATATCCTTCATTGTCAAAATGATGTGGAACTCCATTATTAGCACAAAATCATAGGGACTACATATATACACACGCCAATAACTCAAAATTATTATCATTATTGCTATTTTTGACGATATAATCTCAAACTTTAAAATTGATAGTACAAATTCAAGTTAATTTAACTATACTCATGTTTATATTTTATTTTATAATTTGGATGAATTTTCATTTTTTTTTTCTAATTTCATTATTTCTAGTAAATGTTAAATAGAGACATTAATTTTATCATTTTACTATGATGTATGATGTGGCCAGTTAAGATGACAATAATGCTTATTTAAGTGATAAAATCAAAATTTTTACAGTCATTGTTTTTTTCCTTTTTTTTTTCCTCCTCCTCCTCCTCATGATCTTAGACCTAAACACACATAAAAAAGAAGAAAAAAAAATCCATGAAATAAATGAATGAACAAAACAGAATTCCAAATTCTACATTCAGAAGAACAATCCCAAGAAAATGCAAATAGACAACACAGATCCAACCTCAAAGGATGCTACTCGGCTCCAATTTGCGGCCGATTTAGGATGGTTGCTGCCGATTAGTACAGGTCGAATCCGCCTTCTAGCTTCGATATGGAAATTATTGGATTTCCTTAGGGAAGAGGACTCAATAACACTGCTTTTTGTAATCCAATGAGCCGCCGTCTGAAAGACGTCCCGGCGAGGGATTCCTGTAAGAGAATTGGAAGTGGGTATTGATTCGGAGAAGATGAAGAGAAGAGCCAAGAGAGCTATGGAAAGTAGGGATCTGAAGGCAGCCATTCGGACGGAAGATGGATTGTTATTGAATAATTTAGAGAAACTTGGGGAACATGAGTTCTGCCATTTGATTTTGATATGATTAATCACTGCTCATCTTCTCATCCACCAACCATTTTTCATATCCTATCTTTTGTTATATCATTCTTATTTCTAGTTCAAAACTTCAATCATTGCAACACTTTTTTTTTTTTTCATCTTTACTTTTATAATCGTTCACAATCTTGTTTGTGAGGTTCTAACTCGAGTTTAGGTTTATTTGATTGGTTCGATTTCTAATATTTAATCATTTGATTCTCTTTTGTTATCCACCATAAGATCGAGACGACGAAGCTTTGAGTCTGTTGGCTACAAATTGGAGCTTGGAAGCTCCACCTTGAATAGTAGTAGAGACTAGTGCGAGAGCGACGATGTCATAGAGACGAATCGATAGTAGATAGAGCGAGACTAGTGAGAAGATATTCATCGAAAAGCTAAAATACACGCGAACTTTTAGAAAATTTTGGGCATTCTGTGACTTTTCTCGAGTCCCGTAACGTTTACCAGAAGATCTTGTTAGAAACCTTGCAAAGTTCATTTGGTCGTTCTGTTACTTTTACCGTCAACTCCATCAACTTACTGAAAAATGACAACGATAAAAAATCGAATGCCGAATTTTTTTTCTTGGTGATTTCAGACATTCCTACCCATATTAGGATTGTTTTTTCTGTTTTTTACCGCGAACTATTCGAAGTTCCAAAATTTCCAAAAATCAATGTTTCAAAGAAGTTTTTTGTGGGTTTATTTCTAGAAAATCGGGCTACATAGGATGAGTTTTACAACAAATGACAGACATTAGAGAGTACTAAAAAATGGACTCTGGTGAAAAAGATGGTCTCAAGAAGATGTGGTTTGAATTTTGAGTAACAAGATTTTTGGGTATTGAAAAAGAACTTGTTTTTAAATAAGATGTTAGTTTTGTCCTATAAAAAATTTGTAGTTAGAAATAACAATTTTACAACTTAGAATAGGTTTAGGTTTATAGTTTGAGAAAAAAATGTAAGCTTAATAAGCCGTGTTTGACCATGAACGCGGTGGCCAAGCCAGGCTTTTAAGAAATATTCAATATTATTATTTCAATTTCCGCGGTGCTTTCAATTAACTTCATAGGGGTGTGCGCGTGAAATTAATTGGGTTTCCTGGGGCCTATCATAATTAAATAAAAGTTAAATTATATTTTTAATTCCTAAGCTTTCAACAAAAGAAAATAATAATTTAATATTTTAGTTTCTAACCATTTAGTCCTATATTTTAATTTTGCAGCAATTTAGTTTTTGAACTTTATAGATACAATTTGGTCCTTGTACTTTAAAGTTTGTAACAATTTAATTTCTAACATAAAAAACTTCATCAAAATTAGATGATTTTTATTATTTTATGATGTAGATTTTGTATTATATAAAAAATATTGAGTCTCTAATTTGTTTATCAATTTATTTATCAATTTATTTATACAAAAAATCTCATTAAATCTTAACACTGATTTTTACGATAGGGACTAAATTATTACAAATTTTAAAATGCAATGACTAAATTATTGAATAGTAAAATTTAGGGACTAAATTGTTACAAAATTGAAAGTACTAAAACTAAATCGTTATAAACCAAAGTTCAGGGGCTAAATTGTTAATTTTATAAAAGTTTAGAGACAAAATGTGATTTTATAAAAATATAAATGGAAAGAGTTTTTATTTATTTAATTCTTCGAAATTTCTGCTAAAGTAATTGTTTTAATGAGCGAAATTGCTAGAAATATTTTCAAATATTGTCAAATATCACCGATAGATAGCGAGAGACATCACTGATAGATGATAGTAGTTTATTAGTGTCTATTACTATCAACCATTGATATAAATTGATCTTTTACTATATTTATAAATAAATTAACTCATTATATTATACTTGAAAACAATTGTTTTTTTTTTTTTTAACTATAACTATCATGAGTTGACTTAATGGTAAAAAATGAGATATAATGATCACCTACTTAGGACGGATTGTCTCATGAAATTAGTCAATATGGACGTAAACTAACCGAGACTTATATATATATATATATATATAAAACAACCATTCTTGCGAATTAGAAGGTCTAATAACAATTTTGTTGATCGCCTTATCTCTATTGTTATTTGTCCCAGTGGGATTAGGATTATAAACAAAATATTAAAGTATAATGCCAAAATCCAAATAAGTAGTAGCGACTTTATTAATATATGTGGGTTTTCGATTTTTTTTTTCTTTGTTTATTTTTCCATTTACTTGGAAAAAATTATGTGATGTTAATATTTTAATTTTAAAGTATAACAATTTTATGTTGGTGATTAGAAATAAAATTAAATGAAAATAATTATAAATCAAATAAATCATTATTACCTTCTAAATTGCTTAGCAATTTTTTTAAAGTTAGAAATGATATACTTAATAGTTTTGAGTTTTTAATTGATAAAAGCTTTAAAGTTTATGACAACATAAACATATATATATATCCAAATTTCTACACCTCTATAGATGTCGAGGATTTCGCATCTAAAAGACATGAAGACACTCCTAAGTTCAAGTTTCAATATTACAACTCATGTTCTTCGATTTAAATGTTTCCAAACATAGTATCACATAAAATACACATTATCATTTAATTAATAGGGCGAAGTGTGTATCAACATTCTCTCCATGCCAAACTCAATATTATCAAGGGAAGAGTTTTATTAGCTAAGAATTTATGGATCTCTTCGTTCATCATGAAATTTGAATCGCCCTAGACGATATGTGTTTTTAAATTTGAACATGCATGCGCGCACACACACGCAAGCGCATTTAAAACAAATATATGGACTACTCTCATTGTCAATTTGCCTTGAGATAAAACTTATTTTTGTCCATAAAGAGAGCCTAAAACGGGTATTTGATCCAAAATTATGATCCAAGTAAAAAATGGTGAACTCAAAGAAATACTATCTTGATAGACACGGCGAGAGAATCTCAAATTGAAAAGATGAAAATACACTCCATGCAAAACATAATCTTTTTTTAAAAATAGTTTTATAGTAGCAATTGAATTATTTGAGATGAACCCAACATCCAACTTCATCACCAAAAAAATCCAGCATAAAAATTGAAACTTTATTTTTCTTAATATATATATTACCCGAATTCAAAATGAAATATTATTGTCTTTTAATCACTTCACCTTCAGAAAAAGAAACCATAAACAATTGAAAGAAACAGCAAAGACCCGATGCCAAACGACATCGTTCCACTCCGATTTGCTAGCGACTTATTTGGACAATTGGCTTTCTTCGCAGATCGTCGATGCTTTTTGTTTATATCTTGTTTAAAAGAGTGTTGATTTTCATTCTTACACTTTGCAATTTGATGACGGTCCGTTGTCTGAAGGAGGTTCCTGTGAAGCATTCCGTCATTAAAATTGGAAACACCGTCGTCGTTAGCAAAATTAGGTAAGGATTTAGAGAACACAAGAAGAGCTATAAGTGCCATAGAGACTAAAGATTTGATTATTAGACCCATTTGATTTGAAACTGATTTTTTTTCTTTTTCGAAGAATTTGAGTGGATAAGATGACGATGTAACGTGCAATGGTAAAGGCATTTTATAGTCAAATAATGTTAGGATTAACCAAAATTATGTCTCAATTATTGGTTGTTTTTAATTCCATTTGTCATGCATAAATGACAATCTTTTAAGAATTTTTTGCACATTTATGTATCCGTATCTTTTTTTTTTTTTTTTTTTTTTCTTTTTAACCAAATTACCTGTCTTTAATATTTTCACTCCATATTTAAGAATTTAGCTTTTTTTAATATATTTATTTTGTTAATTACAAATGAAATTCCTAAACTCAAAAAAAAGTTGTTTATTTCACACTAAATTTTTTCATAATATTTAATATATCTATATATATATATATATTTTTTTTTTTTTTTTTTTGAGAATTTTGTTAAGTTCAGGTCAAAATCAGCATAGCTCAACTATCCATAATGCTTGAAGTATATGAACTTCGAGATTTGATTTTTCCACTTCACGCATTAATTCAATACCGTACCTTTGCAAAATAGAAAAAAAAAGGTTACAAGTTTAGTTTCTCAACTTTGAGAGCTAAAGATACATTTCTCTAAACTTTTAAAAGTGTGTTTAATAGTTTCTAAATGTTTAATTTTGTGTATGATAAGTCACTTAAACTTTCAATTTGTGTCTACTCGTTTTTTGAAAATTTCAAAATTAATTGAGTTGTTAGATTTAAATTTGATTTTTTTTTTTTTATTGAATGTTAAGCTTTCAATTTTATGTCTAATAAATTCGTAAGATTTAAAAATACAAAAGTTTATAGACTAAATTTATAATTTTAAAAATTCAACGACTATAAAATCAAACTTTAGATTTAAGCCTTTATTTTGATTTAGGGCAAATATTATATCGTGTTTACACATTTAATTTTCAAAATCTTTGACTTTCATTATTTCTTTTTTTACAACGATTCATTAATATTAGTTACACGTAAACTCCATTACTACACATTAGTCTCCAAGAATCAAAACATTTGATTGATTGTCATATGCATGCTCTATCTCTAAATTTTTTCAATTGATTCTATGATATATAAATGCCCCAAATTTTATTATATACTTTATCGTATGTGTTACACTCCCGAATCTTTTGATTAAAAAAAAACAATGGTTTTTATACTAACTCTCCCAATTAAACAAATCAAACAACCATATTTTCGAACGTGATTAGAACTTTTCCATTTTCCAATTTGAGGGGCTAACATAATAGTTTTTTTTAAAAAGAATTTTAAGTGTTTTTAAAAAGAATTTTAAGTGTTAAGGATAAAAAATTGAAGCTTTTGAAAACTTTACTTCAAAACTTCATAAGAATATAATTGAAACTTTTAATTCTATATCAACTTAAACATATACTAAAATTTAGCATTTTCATATTGTTTTAACTTTTTTGGTAAATACAAAATTCTCCCATCTTATGTTTGACCCTTTTGCTCTTCATCTTTTCTTTAACAACTCCTCAGTTTACTAACCCAAATTAAAATAACTCAATTTGTTTATTATGACATACACTTTCAGCTAAAAGATCTTTCAAATCCAGATGTCATAATTAAACTAAACAAATATTTTTTTAAAATAAAAAAGTAGGGAAATAAGAGTTAGATCACAATGAATAGTACAAAAAAAATTCATTATATATATTATAATAAATGCAATCCAATCTTTTCTTTTCATCAATAAATAGGATCCAATATTTTCATCCATATAAAAAATAAAGCAAACAAATAATAACAAATACAATCATTCATTCACATGAACAAACCAAAAACAATAAAGAGAGACAACATAGAGCCAACAGCAAATGATGATGTTCGGCTCAGCTGATTCGCCGTCGATGGACTCGGAGCTTCATCATCTCTCACGACAGATCGTCGAGTACGCCTTCCAACCTTTTGTTCAAAAAAGAATTCATGGTCAACTTGATGATGATCCATGGTCTGAAGGATGTTCCGACGAAGAATTTCGTCCAAAGAATTGGAAGCTCCACCGTGAACGGCGGCGGAGGAAGTGGGTAAGGATTCAGATAGCAAGATCAAAAAAGCGATGAGATATATCGAAATTAGGGTTTTGAGGGAAGCCATGAATTTAAGTAGTTGTTGCGGTTTAGTGAAGAGAGATTGAAGAATGGAGATTGAAAAATGTGTGATGAGTTTAGCATTATTTATAGTTTGAAAACAAGTAAGTTAGATGGCTGTCAGTTTGGGCCGTATTTGACCATGGACGCGGTCGCCAACCAGGTTTTGAATGAAATATTGAACTTTCGCGGGGCTTTCAGTTAATTAAGATATCCACTTAATAGGGTGCGTGTGGAATTAATTGGATTTTGCGGGGTCATAATTAATTTTTTTAAAACAAGGAAAAAAACGTGTGTATAATCTGTATGCATCACACCTAATCACACAACCTAATCACACAAGTAACAAAATATTAAAAAAAAAATTGATAATAATAATAGTTTATCTCGGATCTAATTTTCATTTGATTTCTAGATTTCATAACGTTAAACATTTAGTTCTTAAGTTTTGGATTTAGTTTCAATTTAGTATATAGATTTCAAAATCTTACCATTTTACCTTTTATATTTGAGTTTTGTTTTAGTTTGGTTCTTAAATTTCAAGATTCACGCTATGAATCTCAATTTTTCATTAAATACTTACTTTCAGTAGTTAGCATTAATATCTATTAATTAATTTAAAATAATTATGAAGCGAATTTTATATTTAACGTTGTAATAGTGATTAAAAAATAGTTATACTTAATTAATTTATAATTCTTTTAAATCTTTTAAGTTAATTAATAGACATTAACACTGAAAACAAAATGTGAGTATTTAGTGACAAATCGAAGCTACAAGTGGAAATCTTAAAATCTAGAGAGCATATTGAAATAAAACTCAAATTTCAATAGTAAAATTATAACATTTTGAAACTTAAAGATTAAATTGAAACCAAACTCAAAACTCAAGGACTAAATGTGTAATATTTTGAAACTAAAAGAAGAAAAAAAAAAAAAACTAAACCTAAAAAGATATTTTTTCCCCACAAAAATATGTTTGAAAAAGAAGTAAGAAGAGTTTGTCGTGTGATGAAGTATGATTAAATAATTTGGTGATCAAAGCTTGGTGTGTGCTTTAGAAAATGCACCTCATTTGTACATGTCAAAAATGGGTATACTCCGTACAACAAATGAGGATATGAAAATTTGAACTTCTCCGATTTCAAAGAAAAATAGTATATGTCACTTATTGTTTATTATGCTTATTTTGTTGTGTATACTTTATATCTTATTTGGTTGATGAATTTAAATTTACATTTATTTAAATATTTTTTTGGTACATTACACTTTTGATCCACGACATTTGAAAATTATAAAGGGGATGGAAACATATAGACTTTTATTTATTTATTTATTATTATTAGAATTTATAATTAGAACTTTCCTTTTATCAATTTTAAAAGTATAATATATATTTTATTTTTTTAAAGTCGATACTTTTTTATATATATATATAAAATTTTACACAGAGCTACTAATACTTGTGTTTCCAATGTTGTGGTCTCATAATTCAAAATAAAACATAATTGTGGACCAATTATACTTAGAACAATAAGTAATATATTTGAAAAAAATAAGAATTTTTAAGGTATAATTATAAATGTGAAACAGATACAATAGAGATATAATAGGGAAGAAATTTCCAACAGCCAAAATTCAAAATAGTTAACTTTCTAAGCTATTTTTCGAGTTAAAACAAATTGGGCATTCATCAAATAAAAATAAAATATATATAACGAAGGAAACAAAACAAATCCCAATTTTTACAGAAACGAATGAATCAGATTTCACAAGAACAATCCCAAAAAGAAGAGCAGAAATCCAAAGCCAAAAGAAGCGACTCGGCTCCGATTCGCCGCCGATTTACGGCTGCCAGTGCCAGCGCCAGTCGCTATAGGTCGAATCCGCCCCCCTTTAGCTTTGATATGAGCATTCATCTTCAGTTCGGTAGAGGACTCGACATTGTTATCTGCAATTTGATGAACCGGCGTGTGAAGGATGTTCCGGCGGAGCATTCCGGTAAGAGAATTGGAAGCGCCGCCGCGATTGGCGGCAGAAGTGGCTAGGGATTCGGAGAAGAACAGAAGGGCGATAAGAGCTAATGAAAGTAGGGATTTGACGGCAGCCATTTTTGGGCGTTGTGTTTGATAAAAGAAGAGAATGGAAGAAATTGGAGATGAAGGAATAATGTGTAATTGATTGAAATTTATATTATATAAATAGAGAAAAGTAGGAAGATGCGTTTGAGTTTCGGCCGCCATTGATGACCTTTGAATTTCTTTTGGGACCTTTTGGTTTTGGCGTGTTTTCAAATATGTGATGCTCTTTTTCATGTGTGTGAAACATGAAAATATAAGGATATTAATTTATATTTTGTCATTGCCAAAAATAATAAATAAAACGGGGCAATTTCTTTAAGATTAAAAAAAAAAAAAAAGAAATTCCAAGGTTATCTTTCTATGAACTTTTTTTTAAGCTAAAGAGAAAATTTTACTATTGTTGTGTGAAAAATAAGAAAAAAAAAATAAAAAAGATATATAGGAAGTGTTTCGAGCATGGATTGGTTATTATAGTAAGTAATTATTATAATAGATGAGTCATAACAGTACATAATAACAAAAAAAGATTCCAAATAATCTTACTGTAGTAAATTGTAGGTTGTAATAGTTGGAAACACCGACTATTATAATTGAAACCCCAAATACCCACTCGAAGTTGAGAGTCCAAACACCCTTAGTTACATCTTAAGCTACACTTATTTTGTGCATCTCACCTAATTGTTTAATCATAGTTTGCTACATGATAAACTTTATTACTTCTTTTTAAAAATATTTTAAAATTGTTTGTATGATTAGAGTTGAATGCACAAATATATATATATTTTTGGATGCATTCAAGTATTGTAAAGATGAGTAGTATATGTCAATTACTGATAAACTATGTTCATTTTAATATGTATACTTTATATCTTATTTAGTTGAAATCAAATAAACTCCTTGTCTTCTTCATTAGGTGACCATATAAATTATTCAACTTTCACATAGACCAAAAATATTTTATTGATATAAAAGGATAGTTATTCAATTTTAAATTTTAGTTGACATGTCAACATTTGAATATGTTCATGATTCGATATCGACCTAGGAAAGAATTAACATTCATATTATACCTTATAAAAATCAATGAATATAAATAAACATATCAACAAAATACCAATGACATGGACCTAATATTAGAAACAATGATAAATTTAAATTTAAATCTATTTTAAAAAGAATGAGTTACTACTTATTTGTTAATTCAATTTTTTTAAATAAATTACATTTTGATCTTTGAGGTATGAAGATTTGTGTCAAATTAGTCCCTACATGTTAAAGTTGAACGTTCACAATCCTATAATTTGGAAAATAGATGATTTTGGTCCCTTAACTAACGGAAATGGTTAATTATTAAGAGAGTTACGACATGTTAAATTTTAAGAATAAAATAATAATCTTTTAAAAAAGAAAATAATAGAATCTAATTAAAATAATAATTTTTTAAAATATACACTACACATCAATTAACATGTTAAAGTTTCAAATCCTCTACATTATAAATCACAAATTTGAAAAAGAGATTATTTTATCTATTAACATAATTAGCATGGGAGTGCCTATCAATAATATTTTGCTATATTTAAAAATATTTCTAATCATTTCTCTCTTTAAAAGAATTAATCTTAAATAATCCATATATATATATGTGTGTGTGTGTGTGTGGGGGGGGGGGGGGGGGAGTATTTTGAATTTAATGTACAAAAACAATTACAAATAAAGGAATATTAAAGTACAAATTAATACAAATTATAATGTAGGAAAGCATCTCACCATAACTAATTTCTTAAAATCATCATCGTAGGGAAATATTCCACTCATTGAGGAATATAAAAGCGTCAATTTCCTAAAATTATGGGCGGAATATATTTTGTCATCACATAATAATATTGCTAAATATAGCTAAATTAATAATAATAATAATAATAATAATAATTTCAATTTAAGGAAAAATAATAGAAATATGTTTCAAAATGTAGGGATGAAAGACTAACCGAAACTTTTTTTTTTTCCTTAAAGAAAATTAAACATTATTAATTCTAAATTTCTTTCCAATGTACAAAGCATATAATTGAAGGAATGTTAAATTAGATTAATCAAAATGGTATGTTACTTCTTCTTCTTCTTTTTTATTTTATTTTTATTTTATTTATGGATATCAACCATATTGAAGAGATGAGATTTTTTTATTTTAATTCAACCGTTAGGGGAATCAAAAGCAAATCAAATCTTGTAATTAACGAGTATTGTATCTATTAAACCATACTTAAATTGATATGGAAAGGTTTCATATCACGAATAAATACACCAAGAGCAAGATATTTAGATTAAAATAATAAAATAAAATCAACATATATCAAGGAATCTGTAGTTTAATGCTTTGAAATCCAATGAAATGATTCTATAGACTAAATAAACAACAATTTTTTTTTATCAAATAATAATAAATAAATATCTCCAATTTCTACAGAAACGAATCAATCAGATTTCACATGAACAATCCCGAAAAAATGAGCAGAAATCCAACGCCAAAGGACGCGACTCGGCTCCGATTCGCGGCCGATGTACGGCGGCCAGTGCCAATCCATACAGGTCTTGTCGGAATCGGCGATGAACCCGTCGACGATGAGCGGCCGCCCCTTGTACCTCTTTTGATATGAACACTCATCTTGCGTTCGACATTGTTGTCTGCAATTCTACGAGCCGCCGTCTGAAGGATGTTCCGGCGGAGTATTCCGGTGAGAGAATTGGAAGCGCCGTCGCAAACGGCGGCAGAAGTGGGTAGGGATTGGAAGAAGAAGAGAAGGAGAAGAAGAGGAATGAAAATTAGGGATTTGATTGCAGCCATTTTGTTTGATAGAGAAGAGAATGGACGGAATTTAAGATAAAAGGAGTAATGTGTAATCGATTGAAATTTATATATATAAATAGAGAAAATTAGGAAGATGAGTTTAAGTTTTTCAATTATGTTAATCAAATATTATTTATTTTATTATAATTATTATCGCGTATCGTTTTTAAAGAAAGCCCCCATTTTTGTTTTTCTTTTTTTTAAGGCCATATTTAACCCTTCATGGTTGATGTCATCATAATGAGGTTTCATTGATCATCTTTACTTAAAATAATGGATATGGTACCATTACATTATTATTAACCATAGATTTATATTTATCATTAGGTAGCATACATTGATGAGGATAGAAATGATAATGTAATTTTGAAACCTAACAAATTGGCTCATCAATCTAATTACATTTCCATTTTTTTATTACAGATTAGACAATAGACTCCACGTGTCCGTACTCATTGGAGCCTACTTTCTATATTATCATTCATTTATTACTTTGTCCTTATAGCTTAATTTTTTATACTTTTTAT
The DNA here is from genome assembly GCA_030954485.1 of Citrullus mucosospermus. Taxonomy (NCBI): domain Eukaryota; kingdom Viridiplantae; phylum Streptophyta; class Magnoliopsida; order Cucurbitales; family Cucurbitaceae; genus Citrullus; species Citrullus mucosospermus. The sequence continues at coordinate 5,188,502 of CM062063.1, read as the reverse complement.
TAAAGAAATCTAAACCCTTTTTATATAAAAAAAAAAAATTATATACAAATACAAATCCATCTTTTTTATATATATAGAAAATGATTTTCTAGATTATTAATTATGAAAATTAACAATGTCCACCTCAAACAAAAAATAATTAAAAAAAAAAAACCTAAAATTCAAATCCTAACTACAGAGATTTCCTCGACTGATTTAGAGCATATCCATGCAGGAATATAATGCTACCTAAACCATTTTTTGTGCGGTATAACCTAGACTGAATCTAATGATTTAAAATAAATTCCAAAAACGAATGGAATCAAATCACAGAACTAATCCCAAGAGGAGGATGATGGATCCAATGCCAAATGGCGTCCCTCGATTTTGATTTGCTATGGACGTACAGTTACGGTTATGGCTTCGGGTTTGATTCTTCGTTGTTGAGGTACAATTACGATTGTGACCTCGGCTTCGACCAATAGGTAAAGGTAAGGGTAAAGGTCGGGTCCGCTTTTTGACAAGAGCATTATTCATATTCTCTTTCAGGGAGGATTCGCCATTGTTCTTTGCAATCGGATGAGCCGCAGTGTGGAAAATGTTCCGGTGAAACGTTTCGGTTAGAGAATTTGGAGCCTCGCCGCCGTGATCGGTGGTGGAAGTGCTTAAGAATTTGGAGAACAACAGAAGAATGAGGAGAGGTATTAAAAGTAGGGATTTAGTGGAAGCCATTTGAAATATGATATGAAGGTGTTTTCCTGATAATTAATTTTATATCAACACTCTTTTTTATAACTAATAATTAATTAATCTAAATAAGACTGGGAAACATTAATCTAAATCCAAATTCGAAAAGGAAATATATTCTACATTAAATAATTTAATTTAAATCTCCTAACATTCGTAAAATTATCCGGCAAATGTTTTTTTTTTTTTTTTTTTTTTACCGAATTATAAATTTCACGTACTACTGTGGTTTTTTAATGTTTTTTAAAAAAAATTATTAGTAGTTATGATTTTTTTTTTAAAAAAATAAAAGTATGTTAATTTATAATCTTCCAGTGTTTTACTATACACATTACACTCAAGTAATTACAAATTCCTTAATCCACAATCACAACAATGATACTAAATGTGTGTTTGAAAACTTTTTCAGTTGATTAAATTTTTTTTTTAAAGGAGTTATTTTGATAACAAATAATGTGTTTGACAACTACATTAAAAAAAAAAATTTGAAAAAATAAATTTATAAAATAAATTGATTTAAAATAAACAATATATATATATTTGGAGTAATCTCTCCCTAAATGTATGAGAAACTATGGCCACCACAATCGTCACGGGCCAACATCTGGCCACTATCTCTAGCGACCATACGGCCACCATCTTTGTCAACCATCAATTGTTGTCGGTCACCTCCAATTGCCATTTACAGCCACCTCTAGCTACTGTCTCTACGACCATCGTTAGCCAACCTCTAACCACCACTTTCAGCAATAGTCGTCGGTCACCTCCAATCACTACCTCCATTGGCCAACCTTCAACCACCACCTCCATCGACAAACTCTTTTATGGTAATTTGAAATTAATAATAACAATAGTATATAACAAAACAAACAAACTTTTACATAAAAATGCTTTTAAAAAGGAGTTACAAAACACATGCCTTATTTTCATTTTAAGTAGTTTTTACAAAACACAGGTGAAACAAATGAATCTCAGCAGAACAACGATGGATTCTCATGCGATAGTTGAGGGGTCTTTAGTTGGGTTTATTGTGCGGAGAGAAAAAAGAAAATAGGGGGAGAATGAGAAGATGGAAATGATTAAAAAAAAAAGAAAAAGAAAATGCGAGAAAAGTGAAAGTAGTTAGGGTTTCAAGAAAATGTGAGATTTAAAAAAGTTTTTTTGGTGACAAACATTGGGTGGGGAGAAACTAAATTATTGAAATTTCGTCAACAAAAATATATTTTTTGTTAAGTTGGCAGAGAAAATTGTCGACAAAAGACAAAAATTCCTGTAGTGGAAATCATCCATGTAAACTTTTTCAAATATCGATTTTACAAAAATGAATGATTAGAATAAATACATGGACAATATACAAAGTAAATTTTGTCTTAAGAATCAATAGTGATTCGTTTATAAAAGTTTATGGATTCAATTAATATTATTATAAGTTTCGCACAATTTTTTTTTAAAAAATAGAATATAATAGAGGATATAAATTGATATAGTTATAGAATACAATTTATAAAGCTTAAAGAATATAAATTGATATTTTTCTCGCTTTAAATTTGAGTTGGATAGTAATTTAGTTTGAGTTTTTCAAAATTGACAACTTAATTCTTAAATTTTTTATTTTTGTAGCATTTTGGTCTACCCATCATATTTCTCTTAATTACTGAAATAAAACTAATGTGACACAATCATTTTATATATATATATATATATATTTTTTTTTTCTTCTCTCCATATATATTTTTTTCTTTTCTTCATTCTCTATGTTTTGTTTTTGTTAAAAAAAGAAAAATAAATTGAAGGTGGGAAGAAAGAAAAAAAATGAAAGAATGAGAAAAAGAAACCATAATGAACCGGAACCAAAAGTAGTATTTAAGTCCTTTAATTTTTAGGATTAATTAGCTTTCTATGAACTTTTATCCTTTAATTTTGTATATATTTCTATTCCTGTTTGTGTGAAAAAGGAGAAAATAACTAGATTACCTTTTAAATTATACCTATCTTTATATATCTCATCTAATTATTTAATCATAATGTAACCTAACGAACTTTTAATACTTCTTTTTAAAAATATTTTTGAATTTTTATATGATTTAAAATCCAATTTACAAATATAGATATATCTTTGAATACTCAGTATTGCTCGAAAAAGAAGAAAGAAGAAAAGAAAATGGAGAAGGAAAGAGAAAGGAAAAAGCGAAAAAATAAAGGAATAATAACTAAACCACCACCCAACCTTAAAATAATAATAATAATAATAATAAATCTTCAGTTTTTGACCGTGGTCTTTGTTATACACTTATTTAATATTGCTACCCTATCTTATTTTATTTATTTATTTATTTCTTATTATTTTGAAGAAACCATCTATTTTCTATTTTTTTTAAAAAAGAAATTATATAGCTATAGTAACAAAAAGTTGGGTGAATATTTTTTAAACTATTTTTTAGAATTAGGTATGATAGGGGGGAGGGGCATAAAGAAACAAGTATATATTAAATTAGTTAAACTACCTTTGAAGTTGAACTAAATTTTAACTATATCTCTTGATTTTAAAAATTGTCATCCCAACTTTAAAATGTTAAAGTTGTCCTTATGAAACACTACCAATAAAAGAATATAGTCTTTAGAGAGATGAAACTAAACTCTTCCTAATGGATTAATTTTGTCGCATAAAGCCTTTAGTAACGAAATGAGACTTTTCTATAAATGTCTCAAGTCGCAATTAATTCTTTTTTAAAAAAGTCATATTATCACAAGCAATAAATTTGCAACAATTTGTTGTTTCACTACAATGCAACGAGGATGTGACAATTCTTATTTCCGTTGCAATATTTTAACTTTTTCCTAAAAGAAACTAGACTTTTTCTTTAGGGAAAAAAAAAAAGTTTGCCCTAGAATGAAACAAATAAACTTATATATAGTAAGCTTGAAAGTTTACAAGAATATATAAATACGCTCACGAAAATCTTGATTGTTATCAACCCAAAAAGTATGAGAAGACAATGTTAATTCAGTTGGGGTGTCCCGCCATCAAAGATGGATTTAGTCCTACACATATGAACATAATTGTTAAACTTTTAAAATAGTTAAAAATCAACTTTACAAATATTAATATCTTCTCTCAATATCAAACCATAAATCACATAATTATTACAAAACTCACACCTAAACAGGGTAAAACTTAAGCCTCGAACCCAATCATCATAGAATTCATTACAACAACAATTAAGACACACGTAACCAAAAGTAAATACTCAAACCTAAGCATAGTCACAAGCATCACAATAATCACGAAGACTTTCAATTCTACTTGCAACCATTATTCACACTGCAAAAAGTTACAACACATACATACAAAGACTTGCAATTTTACTCCCAAGGTCGATTCATCTTTCATTTTGATGAACATTCCCAAAATGTAAGTTCTAGAAATAAAAATATTTATCAAGTATATAGTTCAATTAGCATAATAATTACTTTGATCTCGAGGTCATGATTCTCCCTCCACATATTTTGTTGAAAACAAATACTTTCCATTCGAATTTCAAACCTTTTAGTTGAAAATGAAACTATATGCCAATTAAAGTATGTTCATTTTGACTTCTCCTTAATTAGTTAAAAACCAATATATTACACTTTTGCTACACTTGAGACTGTTATAAAAACTTTTTCATTACTCTAAAATTTTGTTTTTCAGAGTACAATAATTGAAGGTATGATAATTTACACCTCCAACTTCACTTCAAATAGGAGAATACATGTTAATAACCACGAAAGTTATAATATAAGCCCAGTTATTCCCTAAAGTAGTTTACACGACAATTGGAATTTGAGAGATTGACGGCCAAATATTTAAGGTTCTTATGCCCATTGGAAATTCAAATTGATATTATAAAAACATGTGACTTTGAAAAAGAATAACTTTATAGGTAAAAAGAAACAACCATCCACTCTAGCATATTGCAAAGAGTGGGCCCAACATCACAATTATTTTAAAAAAAAAAAAAAAGAAAAAAAAGAAGGTTAAATTGCTAATGGATTAAACTTCACTTCACTTTCATATTGATAATTTTAAAAGGTTGACTTTGAACCTCAAAGTTTCAATTTAATCCTTATGATTTGTGTAAATTTTCCACTATTTTTGAGATACCACCTTTTTCTATTTTTTCACTTGGTCGTGAATCTAATATTAACACACACCAACCAAATTGAAAACAATTAGCTCATTACCACCTAAATTAAAATCATAAAAATCAAATTGATTTCATGCCCAAATCATAAAGACTAAACTAATTCTCTAAAGAATCATAAAGATAAGATTTGTAATTTAACCCAATTTTGTTTTTGCCTTAAACTTGCCAAATGTTTCAATTTTTGCGCAATTTTCAATTTCATCAAATTGAACATAAGAAATTAGATAAATATTACCATCTTTATCTTAAACTTGAAAAAACTGTATAAAACCTTCAATAGAAATCTTATCATATGTTATCAATACTAGAGTTATTGAAATGTGTCAAATTTTGTGAGTTTTAATAACCTATTCATGTATTAGTCAAACTTGAACTTAATTTTGTGTAAAGTCCTCTTGTGAAATTAGTGAGTTCTTAGAGATTTAAGTTGCTATTTATTAAAATGAGGCTAAATTATACAAAATACCTCTAAACTTTGTACGTTGTGTCAAAAATATCCTTGAACTTTCAAAAATTTCAAAAATACCCTTAAACTTCCAAAATGAATTCAAAAGTACCCTTACCGTTTGTTTTGGATGGAAATCGTCAGTATTTTGTGTCAAAAGTACCCCCAAACTTTTAAAAGTTTCAAAAATTCCCTTAAACTTTTAAAAAGAAAATTTAAAAAGTACCCTTATTGTTATACGAACATAAACCGTTAATACTGTTTTACTTCTTTATTTTCCACTTTTTCTCCCCTCTTTTTCAATACCCTCTTACTCCCTTTTTTGTTAACTTTTTGACATATGTTTAGCTAAAATAAATAAATATATAAAATTGCTCACTTCATTTTATGATACATGAACTACAATAAGAAGAAAGAGAATAAAAGAAGCATCAAGAGATTTTAAGATTCAAATATTTTAACAAAGTCGTACGTTAGTAGTTGAGTATATGTTAATAGCTAAATAATTTTTTTTATTTGACTATTTGTCGTTTTGATATGTAGTAAGAGGAGATTTTGATTTTAAAATTTTATTATTTTATTTTTTAACTTCAAACAAATTGATCACCACACTAACGATACGATCCTTTATAAACTTTTTTTTAGTAGGGAAGAATGTATACTTCCTAATTTTTACTTTAACTTGTATACTTCCTAAAATTAGTTATCAAAATATGTTTTGGACTAAATTTTTAGGAGAAAAAAACTAATCTATCATATGTTTTTCCAATTTATTTTATTTCTCAAATAACATCCTGTTTTACCTTTAGATGATTATATTTATGTCAAAGTGAACATAATTCAATGAACATATGGATGTATTAGCGACCAAAAGACATGTGGTCCAAATTCCTATTCCCCTATTGTACTATAAAAAACTATTATATTTATAAATATCTCTCAACAGTGGAGATTATTTGACATATTTCTTCCTTGCATTTCATTGGACCAATTAATGATTTAATTCTTTCTTAATTGTCTACAACTCCAAGGCATGTTCTCAGGTTTGATTCTGTCCAAAGTTCCAACCACGCTACCATTTTGGGTTTTTTTTTTTTTTTTTTTTTATATATATATAAATTTTAATTTTGTTCCCGTCCTTCTCCAAAATCAGCCAATTATTTGGACATGTTACAGAAAAACTAACTATTTGAACAAATATTTCTATTTTCAGAAAAACTAAAGCAAACTATCAAAAAGCTTTTCAACAAAATTTTCTAGCACATAATCCTCAGAGATAGTAAATAGTAAAGAAAAGAGCACAGCAGAAGCAGATCCGTCGTGATCAATAAACCCACATTTTACTACTAAAAAAAAAAAATTTCAAGAACTGATTTGAGCAATATTCTTTATAATTTAAAAAGAGAAAAACCTGTATAAGGGTGTCGTGGAGATGCTCAATCGATCATCACGAACTATTTACGGTATTAGCATCAAAATGTTGAAGCCTTCCCTTTAGCTGAGCCTGCACAAAATCTATGCTAATGATACCGACTGCTGAGGGGAGGGCTATCGCAGACATAATAAGAAGGGAAATCAAAAGGGAATAAATATCATGGAATTTGATGCCTATCTTCATATGAAAAAAGTTGAAGAATCTGCAGCCCCACATGCCGGAAAAGTTGAGCATTTTTTTTCCTTCAACTTTTGAAATAGCATGGGGAGGATTGCTATGGAGAATTATCTCAGAGTGACATTTCTTTGATGTGAAAGTTGGTTTTAATGATCATTACGTTTCACATTAATAATCTGTTCCTAATCAATATTCTTAGAAAAAATACCAAGACCCAACAAATAGTCCAACTGGCTCTTTGACCAGAATATTAAAGGAGCATACTAATTTAACAAATACGATCAATGCATATAGAGTTGTTAGGCCCTTGGACACTCAGACCGAGTCAAAATGTCTAAAAGTGTTGAAAGTATAGTCACGAGTATGTCGTACCTTGGGTCGATTATGCTTCGATACTTGCAGACAGACTTTCCAGCTACTTTAGTTCTCAAAAGAGTCTGATAAGGATTACACAAAAAAACAAGGGGCTATCCCTTGGCATGATATAACAAATTTAGAAATAAAAGTTGAGTTGAGTTTTGGTTTCTTATTAGGGAAAGGAGGAGAGGCAAAGAGATTGAGTGCAACTTTGTCGAATGCTCAGAGACCAACTGAGAAAAATATAAACACAATAAAATAGGAGCTGACTTCATTATCAATAACAAACGTATTACATACTACACAGCTAAACAATTGCTACATAAGTCTTGAGACATAAGACATAAACATAACTATTCATTAATAAACTTGAGCCAACTTATTATTGTTTTCCTTCTCCAACAGAATAGTGAATAGTTTGATTAGATTTAGTATTTATTCAAAGCATGGCTTTGCACCAGCATTTTGGTCAGATCACCGCTAAGGTGGTGTGACATGATTTCATTTGTGGATCCGACCAGCTTTCCGCCGATGAATACGGCCGGTACTGGTGCATTGCATCCCAGCCTCATGAGAGCTTTCTCTATTTCCCTGTAATCAGGGTCTTGGTCAATCTCATACACGAAAGGATTGACTCCAAGTTCCCCAAATAGAATGTTAACTGCATATGATAGGCAGCATGAGCTCTTGCTGAATATGACCACACTCCTCTCTGCAACCAACCTTTTAACCTTATCCATGCCTTCTTCTTAATATGATAAGAGTTTTCCTTGCGGACGAAATGAAGCCAAGCAACAAAAGTACACTTGATATCTAAGGTTTTTTTTTTTTTTTTTTTTCAAGTTTGTTTTAAAACCTTATAACCTTTTGGACCAAATTTATCCAAATTTGGTCCAAATACGGTTATATAGGCTTTAAATATTAAGAAGAAAAAGTGTGCAAGAGAAAACTAATATCGAAGCTTGTTGTATTATGAGTTTGAGCTTGCATGCAAGACTATTTATAGAGACAACATAAGGAAGATTACTTTCTTTATGAAAATAAAAAATAAAAAAAAGAACGTTCAAAAGAGTTTGTGCTTTCCTTAGATGCTCAAACTGATAAAAAAGGAACTTTTTAATATTACTGTTTCCAACAGGCTGGACAAGTTGAAAGGTCTTTTAATTCAGTGGGCATGTCTATTTTATGATGCTGATATACGAATAATTAACCATTTGATATATGTAAATTATAGTTTAATCGCACTTGTATTAGTAATGTAATCAAGTGGTGATATTGATCCTACCAATCTTTGTCTGACGTGTAAAAACAATGACCGTGTCTTCTACTTTGCGAAGTTTGTGGAAATGAGAATATGGCTATCACGAAACAATATAACAAAAAAAAAAAAAAAAAAAAAGGAAAAAAAATGCAATGTCAGTCAATAAATACCAGATTCTTCCAATCACCTTCTTTGAATCCTTACGCAGAAAGGCTCCAGTGGCTGTAGTTCTCGGATTCTGTCCACCAACTTGTACGATTCCTTCTTGCATGTGGAGCTTGCTAAGCTTCATCAATCTAACAGAGTTACGTTCCACAGCCTGGTGAGCACACAAATATATAAATTGAAATGGTTGAACCATACCCCAAGTTATAGCTTCATAATGCCTTCTCCGATGTAATAAATACCTAGTTTATATGACAAATCCCATGACTGTCAACAGGGTATATCCTGTCCTTGTGTGCACGCTCTGTTGATACTCCAGATAGGTGTGTGTATACATATAACATTGAACAATAAAACATATAAATTTTCTTTTCTGAGTTGAACAACAAGGAGATGGGCATTCAAACCTCTAATTTTTTGGTCGAAGACATATGCCTAAACTAACTGAGCTATAATTAAAAAGGTTGAACAATAAATCATAATTCAACACATTTATTGAATTTGTGTCTCCAAAATTGGTTTTGGCACAAAATATATAAAAGGTTAATGGCAGGCATAAAAGTTACAGCATCACCAGGTTGTCCTTGAACTGGTAAAGGACCTAAGTAACTAAATCCAAAATGTTAGGCAGTGATTGAGGAAATTACCCCAGCCATAGCTTGACCAGCAAAAGATGTTTAAACTAGATGATAAGGGATCTGAGGCTCAATTTGAATAACCGAAATGTTACGTGCATGTCTTTCTCAACATGTCTTGCCTCATAGTTAAATAACATGATGTGTACGAGCAGTCGACAGCTATAAGTCTGGCAGCAGCACGAAGACCTAATGAAAGGCACAACAGTCAACAAGGACATATTGTTGCCAATGACAACTCCAAACAGAAGAAAATTCAGTTTGCAAGAAGAGATTTAGTGCATAGTTCCTCAGTGGTGCATCTTCCTATTTTAATCAATGGTAGACTTGCAAAAAAGAACTACCAGTTTTATGCACAAAACCTTTCATGCTGCTTTCCTATCTTATTATTCACTTTTTATAGAACAAAATTAGTCAATTTTTTATTCTGCTTCAGTAGACAAAGACTAATCCTACGTAGACAGTGTTGGAAGCATGTTGGAGTCAACATTTAATTGTTTATTTGTTTTTTCTTTTTCTTTGTAATGCATGAAGATGGAAGTAATATTGAACTCTAGGAAAAGTTATCCTAGCTTTTAGACATCTCGGGGTAAGTATGGCTTCATTTTATACAGTTCAGTAAGTAAACTCGAGAACTATCAGAGCCTTCTTACAACATTTTGTACGAGCCTTTTCGACATAATAAAGGCAGGTGGGTAGAAAAAAAGAAAAAAACAAAAAAGAAAGACAAAACGAAACAAAGAAAAAACCATCTGGTTTTGCTTTTTGTAGCATCACAACCAGATCGCCTTTGCATCTATCAGCATTTGTTTCAGATCCCCATTGACATGGAGAGAAATAACATCTTTTGCTGAGCCTATAAACTTTCCTCCTATGAACACAGCTGGAACAGAGGGGTTGCACCCCAGACCTCTAAGAGCCCAATCAATTTCTCGCCCATTTGCTTCATGGTCAAGTTCGTGAATTGCAGGGTTTGCACCAAGCTCATAAAAGAGTGTTTGGATGCTATGGCATATATAGCATGAGCTCTTGGAAAAAATCACTACTGCTTTCTGAGATGCCAAATTTCTCAATCTATCCATTATAATCCAATCTTTCTTCTTCCTTCCAAAAGAGTTTATAACAAAATATCTGAGGATACGTGGAATGGCTGCAGTTATACTAACAAAAGCAGGAGGAAAAGAAAAAAGCCAAAGACCTGAAGAAGAGCAAGGAACAAAAAGTAGAAAGAATGGGAGTAAGGTTGTATGTTTGCTTAGGCTTTGACATGATGACTTTGCATAAACGAGTGTATTTATAAAGGCTAGTGAAGGGGTGGTGGATTGAATTGTTTAATTTAAACAATTTGGAAGACATAAATAAATGGATAGAAAAGTGCAAGTTCCTTCAGATAGTTGTTTGGATAAGGGAAATGGCCCTTATCGAAGATTTGCTTGATAGCGACCCACTTTTTTCAAAGTAAGTTGCATAGGGCATCACTTAATGTGTAATGGTAAGTCTAAAGATGTGTCCTAAGGGTAAATCTAAAGACGTGTCCTTCAATCTATGTACAACCACATTATAGTTGGAATAAATAAGATACATCACACAAAAAACAGTACCAGAAAGCACATTTATTTGGCCAACTGGGGTTATAGCAACAGCCATCAAGAATATCAATAATTTCATAACTAGCAGTAATGAAATCTTGAGCACAAGATATGGAAATAGAATTCCATTTATTATAAGTTAAGTGAAAGTATCAATAAAGTTTTTATACAATCATCATTGATGGAAAGTCTCACCCTTCAAAAGAAAGGTTAATTTCAGAACAATGTCAACCCCAATTCAATTCATACTTGAAATTTCTAGGAAAGGAATAAATCTACGAGGACGTGGCATTAATTCATATGGGACATGGCTGCAACTTGAACATACAGTGAATTCTACGTCTGCAGCTGATGTGGAGATTAATAAGAGTTTAGCCACTTCATTTCCATCACAGTGTTCGTTGGTCCCATAAATATGTGGATTAGAGCACCTTAGTAGGACAAAAACTATCTCCACCCCTTCCAGGAAGGAAAGGAAAATGAGAAAATATAAAACTGAAATGAAGAAACTCGGATAGATTCTTACATATCTCCATCAAACTAACTTTAGAGGCATTAAGATGTTTATTTCTAGTAAAATATGAAGATAAAATGCACGATGCTCACTGGTATATTAAAAGCAAGGGTCACCATTTCCATTGATTCTCCCTTGTTAAGATTCTGCTGCAACCTTTTTCTTGTCAGGAGCTGAGGATAAGGCCAGCATTTCAATTAACCCCTACATCCACCTCTTAGACCCTCTTGATTTCACCTATAGAATCTTAGATATCAATGCAACTTCATCTTTGTTCTACATGATCTGAAATGCATGAAAATTCCAAGATGAGAATATTCTACTTGTTTGCTGCGACCATTTAAAATAGGGAATTCATAGATGTCACCGTGCTCAAAGTTCATTAGTTAACTTAAGTAATAAACAAAATGATCTTCAGATCTCTCACTTAGTGGACTCGATTTTTACAGTTAGCATTCAAACACATCTCCAACATATGTTCTAAATAACTGTAACATGTTTACAAATATTACTAATACAAAAAAAAAAAAAAAAAAAAAAAAAAAAAGTATATTACGTATCTCTACATAAAGGATGAACTTTCAATTTCAGAAACATCAATTCAGAGAGAAAGACTGGCCATAAGAATAGAATAGTCTTCCGAGTGACATGATGTCCTAATTATAGAGAGAGACCTCAAAAGCAACTCTACTAATTAAGCGGGTGTTTGGAGCACCAACTTGAAGTTGGTAGAGTGGGTTATTATAGTCCACTCTATGTTTGGGGCACCAATTATAGTTGGTGTTTCCAACTATTATAACTTACAATTAATTGCATTATTGCTATTTCAAATCTTTCTTTTCTACCGTATTTACTATTTTTTACTCACACTCTCTTTCCCCCTTTGTTATAGTGTTGTAAAATAGTTTATACCTCAAACACAGATTATTATGACCTAGACGAAAATAATCTGCACCCTAAACACAGCTTATTAAAAAAAAGTAAGGTAAACTTAAGCATTGGTTCACGAGAATATATAATCGGGAGTAAGTAACATCCCAGAAATCAGAGCCAAAGCTTAATAATCAACTCGGGAACCTGAATTTTCAACCTATTATAAATTGAATCATTTCATTTATACTTAACATAAAACTTCAAAGTCAGTGAACAGCATACATTGCTTGCAGTTCATTGTGTTGAATCCATTCACGATATAACAAATCCCCCACAAAAATCTGGATGCATCACGCACAGGCTGCGCATATCCTCATCCTGATACAAGGAATAATGTAAAGATAGATAAGTCAGCTTCCAACTATTAACATAAATGGTGGGGAGGGAATGTCAACGAATGAAGGAGGTGGATAGAGATGCAAAACGTGAATCTCAAGATTAAAGAGCTGTGTCAAAGAAGTCACCGCAAAAATCAACAAATCAATTGAAAACTTCAGCTGTTGAGTTTCTTGAATCCGTCAAGAAAACGAAGAAAATTCATCAAAACAAAGAAAAGTTAAGGGAAATTGCTTGAAGGAGATATCACTTACGGATTGACATGAAGCGGAACCTTGTTCATGCTGAATCATGATATCATTGGTTGTGTTGAGAGATTCCACTTGAATTATTGTAAATGTATAATTGAGGGATCAAGATTCGAGAGAGCGAATGAAGGGAATAGTTTCCATTAACAAAGATGCGGCGTTGTTGTCTTTTCATGCTCCAAAATTTTCGATATCTTTTCATCGCCTTGTTCTTTGTTTTCAGGAGAATTTCAGAGTGATGATAGAAAAAGACGAGAGAAACTTCAACTTTTTTTTTTTTTCCTCTTTTTAATCAAATTATGATACAGGCCGAAAATAAAAAGTTGAAAACAAAAACTGTTGAAATTGATTTGATCAATATGAACTTCAATTTTTTATCAAATTATGATGCAATCCGAAAAGAAAGTTGAAAGTACTATTGAAATTGATTTGATGGGCATGAAATATATTTGTCACGTCGGTATCAAATTCTTAGACAACCAAGATTTAAAATGTCAAACAGAAATATCGAAGTGTAATTTTATGAAAATACCATGTGATGTGGATAGATATTTCTATAAAAAAAAAATTATAAAAATAAAAAATAAATTTAAATTAGGAATATTATTTTAAATGATAAAATTGTTGAAAATATTTATAAATAATAGCAAAATATAGATGACTATCTGTATCGACATAGATAGTAGTCTATCGTGGTATATCGCAGATAGACAATAAAATTTTAGTATATTTATAAATTTTTTTTGTTCATTTTTCTATGGTTGAAAAGCGTCATTTAAATTAGTAAACAAATATTTAATATTTTTTTTTAAAAAGTGGCATGTATATTTTGTTGTTTATTTTTTTATGCTTTGTGGATTTTTTTTACAATATAATGAAAATTTCGATTTATCCCTTATGTTGATTTTCAACTCATGAAAATTTGAAAATAGCCACACGTAGACAACAATTTAATACCATCGATTAGGCTACGCCTAACAAAAGGTTTAAAGAACATATAAAAAAGAAATGTTGAGTTAATGGTTCAAATCCTCCATCCTCATTTGTACTTTAAAAAAGTAGGAGAAGACATCAATTACTATGTTGAGTATAGTAACTATAAAATAAATCTTCAAGAGACTTAAACTATTAAGTATATAGAACTCAAAATTGATCCGACAAAAGTGCAACTCAATTAGGTAAGACACGAGTCATCAATCAATAAATTAGAGGTTCCATTTGTATAGAGAATATTCTCTTTTTGACCCAAACTTTAAAAGCGTAAGGGGCCGTTTATTTTTTAAGGAATGTAGACAATTGAAATCTTAGATGCCCAAAATTATAGATATACATAATTATAAAGTTCCAACATCTTTAGATTACCATGTTTGTTTTGCATGAATATTTTTGCAAATATCTATGAGGGGCCATTGTTTTTTGGAATATATAGATAACCATAATCTTTAGATGTTTGAAATTATAGATACCTAGAATTTCAGATGTTCAGCATCTTTAGATAACATGTTTGTTTCATAGAAATATGTTTTTACAGATGTCTAAGAATAATTGATAACCATGTTTGTTTCGTAAGAATTCTACTTGGAAATGTCTTAAATTCACATAAGACTCTTTATTAATTTATAATTAATTTAATATAATTTGAACTTATATAACATATTTGTTTTTATCAACTTGAATTTCTTTTTAAATTAATACAATTTATATTACTTTATATATTATTTTTCTCAATAAAATAATATATCACAATTTAATACTTTTTTATAATATGAGTATTAATTTAAATTTAGATTCAAATATCTTGCTAAAAAATAATAAAAATTATGATATAACAAAAAAAACATGTTATATATGGTTAACAATATTTATTTTAATTATATAATGCAAATAAAGATTAATATATATATGTGTGTGTGTGTAAAATTATAATTTTTTTTTTTTAAAAAAAGAAGAAAAATGTAAAATAGGGATGTCGATCAAGAAACAGGCCTATATTTGATAACTATTCATGTTTCATCAACAAAAATTTGTTTTAATAACTATTTCTTGTTTTTTTTTTTTTTATTTTTGGTAACGATATAATATATATAGAAAAAAGAAGAAGATACGGCATACATTAAACATCGAAAAACATATTATCAAAAGTTTATGTCATCTAATAGAAGTAAACTCGATGACAACTAAATATAATAACAAGGTTGCATCATATCCTTCATATGTTGCCAAATTTGATTGGAACTATCATCTCTAACTCGAGTCATTTGTCTTACATGATGTCAAGTCAAATCCAACCTAATTATATAATTATATAAATGTCGTGGTTGCAAAAATTAAAGTTAAATTAAATTAATGTCTTACTCAACAAAAATTATATATTGTAAAATTCTACTCGGTTTCATATATACTAAAAATATTAGAATTAATACTCAAAGGTAGAAATATAAAAAAATAAAATAAAATAAAAATTAATATACATATAGAAAATTAAAACAATATATAAATCTAAATATTGGAGAATTTTAAAATTCAAAATTATATAGCATAATTATTTTTGTAAATAGAAAAATTAATAAAGAAAATAAATAAAATATAAAAGATGAAAACAAATATAAAAAAAAAAAAAATAAAAGTACCCATTTTAGGAGTTGAAATTTAAAATATATATATATATATATATATATATATATATATATAATTAATATACATATTAAAAATTAAAATAATATAAAAATAAAAATGGAAAATGTCCAAAAAAATATTGCTTCAGGTGAGATTCAAATTCATGATTGGCAAAATAAAGTTAGTTACCATGAGCGCCTAATACTAATACATCAAGAGCTAAAAATAATTACTTATGGAAATTGTAAGATAAAAAGAGAAATAGGAACGGGAGAAACTACTATTATTTATAGAAACTCAGTTTTGGTCTATTTTTTTAAGAAATGTTTCTTAAAATTTAGAAACAAGAAACAAGACAATTATCAAACAAGTATATTTATTAAAAGATGAAAAACAGTAAACAAAAACGTTATTAAACGAACTCCTAAATGCTCACTTTGTAGGAGTCTAGAATGTTTAGGAACCAAACAACTCCTAAATATTTTCGTAATGTGAGTTTTCTTTGGGTAGGTTTTGGCCGTCGATCTTTCTATGTATGTAGGAGAATTTTATAGGAAAGAGAGGTAGCAATTCGATGGGAGAAGATGGCTTGTCGGCGATGGAACTAATATTGGCATTTATTATAATTAGTGGTCGTGTCTAGGGAGAGGTGTTTAAACTTATGTCATTTAAGCTTGTAGAAGAGCCACAAAATATATGGTGACAAATGGACTCTTTGCTTTTCTTGGTTAAATACACCAAGATTCATTTTGCTTATGTTTTTATGGACAATTTTTAACTTCTTGGATCAAATGAAATTGTGTTTGTTTGCTTTTGGTAGCTGTAGCAATTTAGAATCGGATGTAATTTGATTTTATTTGATTCGACTAATAATGTATTTTTTGACATAATATAGTAGACTTTAGATTTTGCTGAGGATGGATGCTCAAGTCAATTAGAGAAGTCATCTATCTCCATCCTTTAAACCACCCCTTGACGATGGAAGTTTTGAACGTTGGATCACCCTTGACGGTAGATCTTACAAACTATAACTTCACTTATTATTTTGGTGAGACAATGTTGTCTCCTGAAAATTTTAGGTTATTCACTGATCAATTGAAAATGTGTTAACTTTGTACATCATTGAGTAAAAATATTGGAAGAATTAGAAACCGTCCAGTCCAATACAATTCTAATAATCAAAGAAAAATTAATTGGAGATTTGGTAAAAAAATTAAATTGAAAAATAGATTTATGAAAAAATGTGGATTCAAACATGTTTACATGCCCATTTTTTAAAGTAAATGTAGACTACTATACAATTTTGTAACTCAGCTCAAATTCAATGCATTGGTGAATCACATTAAACACATATCCAACAAGTATGTTTAGTGATTAAGCCATTAAGTCTATATTTCTAAGTCCAATGTGTAATTAAGATAGAATTCTTTGGTTTTAAAGTTCCTACCTTATAAATATGTTTAAAGCAAAGTTATTTTATTTTACATATTATTTTTTTACTATTTTTTTTGGGGGCAACCACATATTTGAATCAAAAGAAAAGCTTTAACTTATAATTAAATAAATAACAAAATTTTAGATGAGTAATTTTTCATAATGATAATTTATTATTATTTTTTAAAAAAATACAAATCTGAGTAGAAAACAAACAACTATTTAAAGAGAAATCAAACTATTACCATCGGATTGGATCAGATATTTGTATATAGATCTAGTCAAAATCTCTTCAAAACAACAACTAATTGCATGAAAAGAATGATGACAATAAAGAACAAAGGAACAGTAAAACAAAACTAAAGATCAATTTAGATTAAAATATAATTTAAAATTTATTTTGAGTGGTTGTCGAACATTCTAATTTTTTTTAAGATAAATTATTTTTTAAATTAAACACTTGATAATGTATTCCAATCATACTCTAAGAGTATTTTATTATTATAATTGCTGTAAAATAAAAAAGTCAAATCTTTAATGATTAATTCATAGATGATTGAGTATCCAAAATTTGTGTTGGGAGATTGACTAGATAAAAAAAATTGGGAGTTTGCTTCCAGTGGCAATATGTTACGGTGTTGGTAATCTCAATTATGAGGTTAAATCAATATATTCAAAGAAGAAATATTAGAATATCAATCTCATCAACCTCATAAATATCATACCAAATTCTATCAATTGAATCTCTTTTTATAAGAAACACGAGACATTTAAGTCATACAAGGAACAAAAATAATATGCCTCCTTGTTTCATTTGCATGCAAAGAATATCAATTTTTCTAGTGTCCGAAGCACTCTCTTATCTCTATTGATAAACAAAGCTTTGTAATTTTTGTTGATGTCCTATTTTATCCCAATCAATTCATAAAAGTATAAGAACAGAACTACTAAATTATACGAAGGCAATGGAAAAATGAGATAGTTCTTAATGGTAATTCAATATGTGATGTTGTATTCTTAAGACATTATGGGATGATTGAGAATGAATTTTTAGACATCTTTATCTAAAAAATTCCAAATTCATTGTTAATCATGCCAAAGTGAGTTTAGCTCAATAATAGTTGGCATGAACTTTGATAAGATCAATTCCATGAATTTTCTGTGATACCATAGAAAATCGTGAAATGAGGAGACCCAAACAAAACCCAGCAGGGCTTGGTTCGGTTGAACCGATCCCATGAAATTAAGGGGCCGGTCGGACCCAAAATAAACGGACCGAACATTCAATACCGAGTGGCATTTTCGTAGTATCCTTGAACTTCAGGGCGACTCTTTAAACAATTTTGTTCAGTCTCACTTTAATGGTTAAGAGACTACAGTCTTTGTTCGTCTTCTCCTAATGCCCTAGGTTCTCTCACTTCCGTTTCTTCTTCCACCCACCCACCCCATTTCATCTTCAATTTGGCCCTAGCTGCTGCTGCACTGCTCTTCGCATTCGAATTCGACGGGAATTTGTTGATATTCAAAAGAAGAACGCTTCGTGTGGGTCGTTTGTTAAGTAATTCTTGCACAAGATAGTTGCTGAGGTAAGGTTTGGCTTCTAAATCCAATATTTGATTCGTAATTACCCATCTTCCCGTTTCTAGCCTCTATACCTCAAAATAGAGTGAAATTCGAATTTCATTTTCACGTTTTTGTATTGGAATTTTCCGAAATGAGTTTCGACTCTATATTGGAAGTCGGTTCTGGATTTTGATTTTAGTTTTAGAGCATGTAAGAAAAAGAATTAAAAGGCAGTCTTTAGATCATGATGCTAATGGTTTCAGATATTTATTGGTTGTTGTTTTAATTAATTAGATTGTTATTTGGAGGAGATACTGTACTCTTCTTGTGGATTTGAGTGAATATTATATGTAGATGTAGGTATAGGTATGAGTATCTGGACTTGCTCATATCTTGACAATCTCAAGACAAGCGACCCTACACCATTTAGCTGTCACGAAACTCCTAGGGGCTGTTTGGGGAGCTGGAATGTAATAGGATTATTGGGAATTAGAGGAGCATTGGAATGCGGAATAAACTAAAATGAGATCATGAACCATGGAAACGATGGAAAATAGAATTGAGTTGAAAACTGTCAGAACGGAATGATTTTTGTATTACAAATCGGGCCCAAAAGGCTCAATCCAAACATTCATTTTAGATTACATTACATTACAAACCTATCCTATTACGGTTCCCCAAACACTCCCCTAGAGTTTTAGCATTAGTAGGTGGCCACTTTAGATTTCACAAAGCTTTATTGAGTGTCTAAAGACGTTGACGTTGGAATCCATGAATCATAGTTCCAAGTTCTCAAAATCTTTTTTTGGCTCCAGTTATATTTGTTTGTATGCAAGTATCTTGGATCTTTGCTGATGAATTACCCTCGGCCTCTCCATATGATGGGAAGGGGAGTGTGACAATTGTCTAATAGTTGTTCATTTTGTTAAGTGGGTGTTAGTTTCTAGATTGTTTGAGGAGAGCAGATTTGAGGTTGGTAATTAAAGTCAGCCCTTAAGGATGGCTCTATTCACAAACTGGTTTGTAGCATTTGCTCATGCATTTTGATGGTCTATGGCACCAGTTTGTGTTGTGGATAGTATATATAAACTTCAACGCATTTATTAGGATATAATGAGGTTGAAATAACACTTCCGTAAACCATTGAAAACCTAATGCTCAAAGTATGCATGTTTCATTTACTTTGTTGGGGTGTTCCTGAAAAAGACAACGGAAAAGGTTGTCCCATCTTTCATCAACAAGCCTATTGCATTTTATAAGGCCCCTATCTGACGTCATTTGGAGCACATGAGCTTTCTTCCTGTTTGCTTTAGTCAAAGAATGCATTTAAGATCAGCAGTGACGTTTTTCTCTTATGGATTGCATTAGCCATCTTGTTTTTCTTCTCTTTTTTTTTCCCTCATTTTTAAAGGAATATTTGACCACAAAGAAAGAGGTGGGGTTTCTTACCTATAACCCTTAAGGTGAGGTATGCACACTTAACCATTTGGGCGAGCATGTTGACTCTTTAGAAGGTTATTCTTTGTATGTGTGTGTGTTTTAAAACCTCAATGGAATGAGAAAAAAAAAAGATTTGGAAATTTTTTTATTAACCAAGTAGATTGCTACAAAGAATCTCCCTTTAAAGAGAAAATTCTAAAGCCTTTTGATAAACTAAAATGATGCTTCAACCGTCATGGATTGATCTAGTGGTTAATAAGGAGTTTGACTTTGATAAAGGGCTAAGAGGTCATGGGTAGTGTTTTTAAAAAGCTCTATTGGGCGTGCGCCTAGGCTCAAGGCGCAGGTCTGGCACCTTGCCTTGAAGGCTCACAAAATAAGGCGCGCCTGAGGTGCACGCCTTTTGTGAAGCCTTGAGCTTTGGAGCTTTTCCATAATTTTTTCAAATAATAATAATTAGAGTTTTTCCTTCTTTATAATAACTAAAAAATCTAATTTACTAAACTTAAATGCAATTTTTTTTTTTTCAATATTTCCACTTCAACTATGCTTTCTCTTCTTAATGTAGTACTTTTGTACATAGTGTGCTCACAAAAAAAGCTCATGTGTTTTTTTGTGCCTTGCGCTTAAGCCCTGGAAGACTATTGTGCCTTGAGCTTTAAAAAACATTAGTCATGGGTTCAATCCATGGTGGTCACGTACCTAGGATTTAACATCCTATGGGTTTTCTTGACACTCAAATGTTGTAGGATCAGACGGGTTGTCCGGTGAGATTAGTCAAGGTGCGTGTAAGCTGGCCCAGATGCTCATGGATATAAAAAAAAATGTTAAGGTGATATTTCATTGAGTTTGATCTATAACCCTTGGAGGAGTTTCGTTGGTTTCTGGAACATATTTGCATAATTGCAAATCAAATGCTTCACTATTGGGGGCAACCGTTTGCTTCAATAACCCATACCCAATTCGAGTCAGCTGCAAGAGCTTTAAATTCAACCAAAAGTCCTTCATGTTCACCCCATGATTTCATCATCTTTTCCTACATTATAGGATCCTCGATTAGGGTCGGATCGTCTCTCAAAACTATCATGACTTTCCTAAGTCTACTTTCATTGTTAGAGATTTCTAGTCTACCTTCGTAACCCATAAAGTATGGAGCCATTGCATACCTAACACCACATCAAACCCTCCGAGTTCCAATCACATGAAATTATGTGCAATGGTTTATTCTCCTTTCTTCGATTATCAACAAAGAATCGACTAACCTCTGCGCTATGAAATTATTTGTTGCCCCCAAGGTTGTTAAAAATGTACGATTCACCATAACTAAGCCAAAACGATTCAACCTGTAGTTTTGAATCGCAAATCTCAGGTATCGCATGATTCAAGTTTCTGAATCGTGCGAATCATGCTAAATTGGAACATTTCGATTCTATTTTTAGAAAAAGAAAAAAAAAACCATTTCCGAGTTTCATTGCGCAGGAGAAGATGGATTTTCTTGTTGGAAGTATGTCTTCTCCTTCTCTTCAAGTTGCAATGTGCCGGACCGGAGAAGAAAGTTGAATCGCACTTGCTGAGCTAGAGTTCTCCTTCTAGGTCTCTTAATCTCCTCTTTGAGTTGTGTTGGACTTGATTGAAGAAAGATGTGAAAACGAAGACTTGAAGAGATAGAAACTAAAAAAGAAGTGTAGTGCCGAATGGGTCTTTTCATTTTTTTTAAAAAAAATAATTTAAACCTTTCAAATTCACTTTTTGAAAATATAAAACAATTGATTTCATTATTTTTTAAGATACTGATGGTGACGGCAACCATT
The DNA here is from genome assembly GCA_030954485.1 of Citrullus mucosospermus. Taxonomy (NCBI): domain Eukaryota; kingdom Viridiplantae; phylum Streptophyta; class Magnoliopsida; order Cucurbitales; family Cucurbitaceae; genus Citrullus; species Citrullus mucosospermus. The sequence continues at coordinate 5,166,630 of CM062063.1, read as the reverse complement.
TATTTCTTTGTCCATGTGCTTTTCATTATTATTTTTAAATAAAAATGATTTTCATCTCCCCTCCCACTTTTTAAATTAAGATTTCAGATTTCTTTTTTAACCTTCAAGTTAGTTTATGTTTTTATTTTGAATTAATTTAACACATAACCATTTATTTCAGTATTTGAAGCTTTCATATTTATATTTTATTTACTCAATTAAAACTTATGATACACTAAAACTAAATTTCGATACACGTTCTGTTTTACGATTTAACCCACAATCGATCAAAACAGTTACTTCTTGTTGCTCTATCTTCCCATTCATTTTAATTGTCCATGGTGTCGAAAATCCCACCACTAAATTTGAGGGACAATTGAAGCAAGATAGTGCCTATATTATAATCACAAAAAAACTTCGAAGATGAAGCCCACAAAGAAGCATGAAGCCTAACAAGGGCCCAAACATCACTTGGCTCCTTGTCCAACCCTTTAAACAATCTATTGTTTCTTTTACCCCAAAGATTCTACATGATAGCACACACCTCCACCAACTAGAAGAAACAACCCTTTTCAAGAAAAGGTAGATGTAGAAGGAACTCCTCAATCGCATCTTTGGTGTCCTGAGGACGCATCAAACCAAACATTTGGAAAGATAGGTTCCTAATAGAATGTGCAAACTCACATCTCCAAAGAATGAGATTCAGGTCTTCCTCCGTCTTTTGACATAGAATACAACAAAATGGGCCTACTAACGTTTTTTTTTTTTTTTAATGTTCTTTTCCTTTACACAATGGGAGATTATTAGTCATGGGCTCATAATGTAAGAAGTTAATAAGTCATGTAATTGATGTTAATATGTTGTAGGCTCATAGTGAGTTCTCCTTGGGCCAAATAAGGAGTTGAGTTAATAATTTCACTCCACCCCAACTTCTCTCCCAAACACCCCCAAATTGTTCAGTTTTAGATACACGATTACGGAGCAGTAATCTGACATTTGACATAACAAGTTCAGCTGTACACTGAATAAACTAACTATAGTTACTTAAGGAGTCCTGTACAAATAATTTATTATACAATTTCTCTGTAGGAACTAGGAAATAGTTGTGAACTTCAGCTTACAATAATTTCAAATTGAAACAGTTTCTAATTGGTACATCTCCAATTTGCTTTAGGAGAGATGATAAGGGAAACATTCATAACATCAAAGGAGCTGCTCATCAATTGTTAATTTTTAATTGGTGCTCTTCCCCCGAACTTTTTTCATGCTTAATTACATAAAGAAGCCGTTAATAATTTTCCTTCCCACATAAGACCTCAGTTTTCAGATTTACTAGTAGCTTAGCTTAAAACATTAAATTCTTGTTAAATTGTGGTGAGAATTCTCGTCCTAGAGTGATGTTTTTTTAGACTAATCGGCTATTTTATAACTTGAGAAGTTGAATTGAAGCTTGTGATAGGTGTTACAAACTCTGTTTCTTGCAATTATATCAGAAATATGGAGGACGCTCAGCAAAAAGAGGACACATCATCTGAAACTGTCCCAGATAAAGCATCTGAAGAGAATCATGAAACTCGTGATGAAATGCTTTCTAGGCATAGGTAAATTGAAACTTTCGCATTTTGTCTTGCATCTATGGCTTCTCATTAATGATATTTTCTCAGTTTTCTTTAGTATAGCCTTTGTTTCATTATTTGCTGCCAGCAGTGCTTAATGTAATTGAGATATTTTTAATTTACTTTTGCCCCACAAAGGAGTTTGTTACTTGATGATGTAAAGTTTCAGCTTGATTTTCATGAAGTCTTATAATTTTCACCCGAACTTTAGGATCTTAGTCATTTGGGGCACAATATATTAAAAACATTTCAAGATCCAGTCTGCATTGCATTCCCACTTTCTTTCGTTTCCTTAACTTTATTTTTGTAAGTCTTAAAATACTCCTTAGAGCTCTATACACTTTAAGTCTATCAGGGGAGACGGACAGCATTTCAACTACAGTTGCTCAATGTATGCATACTGTGCTATGTTCAATCACCCCGGAGACAAAGCTTATAGTATAATCCATATAATTACTTCAATATGAGCATGTTTTCTAAGACATATATTGATAAGAGGACGAAGGGCTTTATCATCATTGATGTCTATTGCCCAAGTACAATTGGTGATATTGTTCACTTTTGCATTTCGCACCACAATATTCCCGCCGTAACTTCCAACTGCATGGAGGGTTAACAATTTGTGTCAGTAGTGCTCGTAGAATTTTTATTTATTGTTGTTCATATTATTTTGTAATTACTTTATCTTTATGCAGGAAAGAGATATCACAGTTGCAGAACAAAGAAATTGAACTTAAAAAGGCAGCGGCTAGAGGTAGCAAAGCTGAACAAAAAGTGAAGAAAAAGCAGGTGGAGGAAGAGATATCTCAACTTTCTGCGAAGCTAAAAAAGAAACATGCTGATGAACTTGCGTCCTTAGGCTTTCGTAACAGTAGTGGAAATGAAAAGAACAATATTGACAACCTTGTGAAGGCCATAGCTGGGGTATCTATGACAGCCCAGTCCGATCATTCGAAGCCAAGCAAAAGCACAAGACGTAGGGAGAAAAGGGCTCAACAAGAAGCGGAAAGAGACCGAAGAATTGAAGAGGAACAGAGCAACATTGTGAGTGATAGAATGATTGAGAATGAACATTTGGAAAAGAAGCTTGGACCTCTTGGTTTGACTGTTAACGAAATCAAGCCAGATGGACATTGCCTCTACAGAGCAGTCGAAAACCAGCTGGCCTTCCTTTCAGGAGGTTCATCTCCATACAATTACCAAGAACTTCGGGAAATGGTAGCAGCGTACATGAGAGACCATTCAACTGATTACATGCCATTTTTCCTCTCGGACAACACCGTAGAAGATAACTCCAACGGTTCGTTGGCTGAAAGGTTCGAAAATTACTGCAAGGAAGTAGAGTCAACCGCAGCTTGGGGAGGGCAGCTGGAACTTGGTGCTTTAACCCATTGCCTTAAAAAACATATCATGATATTTTCAGGATCCTTCCCCGATGTGGAGATGGGGAAAGAATACAAATCAGATGGGTTACCAAACTCAAGTATTAGGCTTTCTTACCATAAGCATGCCTTTGGACTTGGGGAGCACTACAATTCCGTGGTTCCTGTATGATGATCAGTTTGGTATAATCATGAAGGGCCACTTTACTTCGGCATTTATTCTGCAATATCTTTTGAGCCTTAGAGTTTGTACCCAAAGGTCAAGCGGTGTGCTAGAAAATATATAATGTTCCTTCTTTTTGTTTCCTGCCATAGATATTTTAGCTTTCCTCACATTTATTCTTCAATTAACCGAATCAAATTCTTCTTGTTATAACACTTTCACGTGCTGTTATCTCTTGTTTCTTTTTTCTTATGCTGCACAGGCTTTTACAGGACTGAAGGAAAATCTCCTCGCTCATATTGAGTATCTCAATTATCCAAAGAAATGGCTGGCTTGAGTGATTAAAGTCGTTTATAAAAAGTTATTCTTGACAAGCAGCACTTGTGACTCTTTTCCTCAATTAGTCATTTTGAGATGTCAGTTGCTATTTCAAAAGTAAATAATTTGACCTATATATATATATATATATATATTTTTTTTTTTTTTTTTATCCGTTAGTTTCAAATTGTTTGAATATTTGTTACTCCAACAACAAAATTAGCTTTTAATTTAGATCTTAAAACATGTATAGACATCTAAAGCATCAATAAAGGCGATCCACTTATTATGGCAGAACATTTGTTATCTTCTTACTATCTCAGTGCCCAAATGTCTTGAAATGAATCGTTGAGTTTGCAAATATGAAAGACGTGGAAACTGGGGAATCTCTTAATCATTGATATTATAGCCTCTTGATGCTGTGTATAAAAGCTAAGAAAAACTTATTCTCATCCAAAAAACTGACAACAAGAAGATATTTTGAACTGTGAAATCAAGCTGTGGGGATAAGAAAACACTTGTACAACACCACTTGGCCGAGAGAGAGAGAGAGAGAGAGAGAGAGAGAGAGAGAGAGAGAGAGAGAGAGATAGGCCATCTCTCAAGCAAGAAGATTCCATGCCTTCCCTTAATTGGGAATTTTTGTTATTCCTGATCTCATAATTGATCTTCATAATTCTTGCTGAAAGATTTGCAAAGACTATTTTCATTTGCCCTTTCAATGAAACAAGAGACAAATGGAAGGATAGTCTTGTCATCTTAGCTAATGTTATTTGTAATTCCTCCATTGGCTGAGGGATGTTTCAATTTCATCCAATTTTTGGAATTGTTATCAGATAAACAAAGAACTATTGCAACTTCTCAACTCTCAAATCAAAATTTGAGAATCTACATTTTTTTGCTTTGGAAAAATTTCTACAAATTTAGTTTCCTAAACTTTAAAAAGTATTTAATCTCTAAATCTTTAGTTTTGTGTCTAACTTATTCCCGAACTTAAATATATCAAATAAGTCATTGAACATTTAACTTTGTCTAAATTTTGTATATAATAGAACATCAAACTTTCAATTTTTGTCAATTAAATTCATGAATTTTAAAAAAAGTTAAGTCAAGACAAGAATCAATAGTCTAATCACTTATATAATACTTCTTAATTTCAAAGGCCTATTAGACATTTTGCTAAAAGCTCAATAACTTGTTTGACACAAACCTAAAAATCTAGGGTGTATTTATAGCTTTCATGTTCTTGTTTCATAATCATTTTTAAGATAAAAGATTGTTTGATAATCATTTATGTTTTTGTTTTTAAATTTTAAGAAACGTTTCTAAGTTTAAGGCCTTCCTCTCTTTTTATTTCATATATGTAACCATGTTTCTCCCTCTCTTTCTCCTCCGTTCACATTTATCTCTACTCTACTCTCCCCCATCCCTCTCTCCTTTCACTTTTCATCCCAATTTTTTTTCCACTTTTTTAAAGCAAACTCTTTTTTCTTTTACAACTTCATTATCCTTTTCATTTTTTTCCTTTTCTAATATGTTACATCTCTTTCCTTTTATTTTCCTCTTTGTTTTTCTAATCATTTTTCTTTTTACTAACAAGACGTTAGTTATTATTTTCATTTTAAAATGAAAAAAATATTGACAATGCGGTCAACAAACGAAGGAAATTAAAACCGATTGGCTATTCCCTGTTCATATCTCATTTTTAAATTTTAGTCTCGATTAGCTTACAAGATTGAATGACTAATTTTTCTTTTGACCATTGATTTAATTGTTTTCCAAGAACATTAGCCTTACAACATGTATGTCTCTCTATTATGCTTCTTCAATTTTGGCAAAATTTTAATTTTTTTTATTAAATTAATAAATTATTTCAGGTTTACCATTAAATTTTAAAGTATTTTCTTTTTTAGATTTTATTTGTGTGCATGATTGGTTAATGAGAAACACATGCATTTTTAAAAGAAAAAAAAATAAATAAAGTTTACTATATCGTTTAATACATTAATCATGGTTAAAAATATAATTTACAAAGCCTATCAGACAACTTACAAATTAGTCTAATCTTGAAACAACTTATGTAAACCAATATCATTTAAAATGATAGATACATTGCAGATCAAATTTTAACAACATTCCAAAGATAAAATAATTATAATTGTTTCTTTTTAATTTGCATTGGGCTTGAAATTGCATAAAACTATAAATTTTTTATAATGATTTCACCTTTATTTTAATGCATGTTATAAATTTTATTACATTACATGTACTAAATTTTATTTTAATTAAAAGAAACGGCATCAAAAAAGAGTTATAAGCACATTTGTGTTTCCACATATATATTTTTTCAAATGATAAGAAATAGAAAATAGTTATCAAACATGTTTTTATTACTAGTTCTTTAAAAATAATAAAAATAATAACAAGACATGAAAAATCAAGTGTAAAACGGAAAACAAGAACTTAATCAAATGAACCTAACTTGTAATTTAACCTACATTCTATTTATCCACAAGAACCAATTAGCTATCAATAAAGATATTAAAGTTCCATGCAACACATCATCGCATATAGCCTCTAACACTAAATTTGATTCCTTAGATCCAACATGTAGCCAATGAAAGATAGAAATAAAAGCATCATCAAAATTTAAAGTCGTCTATTGCTATGTTAAATCATGACATTGCAATGCCAAAAGCCATAGTTCAACAATAATTGACATATATTTTCAACGAGATTGGAGGTTCGATTCTCATCCCAATATTGATTGTACTGGAAAGAAATCACTGTAGCTAACATTTTCCCAAAATTCTTTCAAATTTGATCACTAATATATTCGTAGCACATGTATTTTTATCTGCTTGAGAATATAATATAGAAGCATTTACCTGTTTTAATATATATATAATATATAGAATCATTTACCTATAGGAAATGCAACAAGCAAGAGTCAAGAAGATCATTTGGTGGGCCCAGAAATTTGTCATCTCCTTCATGTACGGCTGCTAGGAAGATCTTCATGCAGTTGATGTAAGATTACCTTTAGCAAAGCATCTTTATTTTCCAAGATCCGGCTTTTTCCACCCAGCCTTTCCCTGAATTGTTTTGTTCACAAATGGCTGCCAAATCCTGCTCAGGAAAAAGGAAAATCCATGACTTCTTTAAAATTGGATAAGCCTCAAGCTTTTATCTCCAACTAAGCAGATGCTCCCAAATAAGTTAGGCCAAGACAAGTTCAGCAATGTGAAAATGACAAGGAAATAGAGAATAAAAGTACACAAGATGTCATGGCTGGTACCACTATTGTGGTTGTAGTTCAGATATTATGAAATATGTATGAACAATAAATGCCAAATAAGAAGCCTTGGCCTTTTAGAAATGGGAAATTCCAATATTCTGAATGGCTAAAAGTAAAAGCAGAAGAAAAGGCTCAAAAAATTTCACCAATCTCTCATTCACTCTTTCAGAATTGTACGTCTAACTTTGGTTTTGTGCATTAACTGTCTCTACATTTTCCATGAGACTGCACCTTGTCATTATCAAATATCAAATATCATGAAGGGTATTTTGGAAATCTGTTTACACATCTTCCTGAAAGTTATATTCCTCTCTGCTGTTATTCAATCACAATACCAAAAGGAAAACCAGGCAGAGATTCTGATATTCCAACTTGCAGAAAAATAAACAGATAACCCCATGACATGCAATCCCACCTCAGTATAAATAGACCACAATGGGAGCTTTAAACTCATCAACAGAACAAAGAAAAAACCAATACTTCTTTCTACACAGAAAGACCACATTCCTAAGAGCCATGGATATGAATGCAGTGAAAGGGTTGGTAGCTGAGAAGCCAGTTGTGATCTTCAGCAGGAGCCAATGCTCAATGAGCTATACAGTAAAGACACTTATATCAAGCTTTGGGGCTAATCCTACTGTGTATGAGCTTGATGAGATACCCAATGGGCATCATATTGAGACACTGCTGCTTCAACTAGGATGCCAGCCATGTGTGCCTGCTATTTTCATTGGGCAGAAGTTAATTGGTGGTGCCAGAGAGCTCATGAGCCTGCAAGTCAGGAATGAGCTTATGCCATTGCTCATGAGTGCCAGAGCTATATGGGTTTGAAACAAAAGCTGCAACTTCAGCACAAAACTCTTACATGTCTTCTCTTTTCTACTTTCTATCTTTCTTCTTTTTTGTTGGCTGGTTTGGGGGACCCTTGACTCTATTTTGACTTCCAAAGTTAAGAATTGAGAGCACTTTTTACCCTCTCTTGTTCTTCATGTCACACATGCTGATCATGTTGAATAAAGAGGGGTTTCCTTATGACATTTACAAAACACATAATGAATCAAAACGGCTCATGTTTTCTTTCTCCAAATATGTGATATTCTGCACCTTTAGAGACCTAACATGTGATAAACCATATGATGGAAGTGAATGAAAAATAATCCTGAAAATAAGGTTAGTCTCATATTTTTGACACTAGTGACTTTGGGACTCCGTAACAGTAAATAATAATTCAGATTTGGTTTTCCTAAAAGGAAGATAGTTCTCTGCTTCATCAGTAACTATTCCACTCCAAACCGAAATTCTAAAGAAAATTACGGATTATTTGACAGTCATCTTAATATTTTACAATGGTTCGGTCATGAGAACTTTCTTGTTTTGAAATCAAGAAAGAGAATTAAAAGTTAAGCATCCAAATAGATGCAATACCAAGAAAATGACCTTGCATTCATTTCCACTCTTCTACTCCAATTGTTAAATCACCGGTTGACCCAAAAGTTTAAACTAATGGGTTATAGTAAATTTATTTATATCAACACTTTAGGTCATTTTAAGAATGTATATGATATCCCACCACATCCTTTTGCTTACCTTCTCTCTCCCTCTTGGACTTTCTCTAATTTGAATTTCAAAGTGAAAATTCTTGAAGTCATTTATCCTAGAGTAGCTTTCTTGACGAGATCGACAATATGAGAATTGAAGTTGTAAGAATCTAAACTACAACCACCCAGGACAACTTGACAATTACCTCAGTAATAAGAACACCCTTCCTTCTTCCATTTAAGAGCTAACAAAAAGAGCCCATAACAGTCATCCCTACCTTTCACCTAATATTTACACCTTTGTATTCTGAAGTCGTAAATACTAATAGTACCTAAGATCACAAATTTTCAGAGGAATCTTGGTCTGCACATGTTCAACATTTAATCCACTTATCGAGGTGGTTGAAGTCATAAATTCATTGTTGAAGATAGCCTTCAATGGTGATAATATTGCTGAAGACAGACCTCTTTGTTCCTCCTTTTTCGCTTTCAAAGATTTCAGCTTCAATATTAAAGAATGGTTACATAAATGAGTTCCATTATGATTCCAACAAAGTAAAGAAATAAGAATGTTGGATCAACATATTTTCTACAAAATAGAGCAGGGCTCAAGTTGATGTTAAATGAAAGGCTCGGATCAACTTTTAGAGCTTATGATTTCCAAAGGGAACAAACTGAATAGAGAAGGAAAATGAGTATGATTTCCAACTTTCGCAAGAAAATGTGTATTACTCTAAAAGCACTACCAAACGCTAAGGAAAACATTTTTCTTTTCAATCATTCAAGATTGCTTTGGATGACACTCAGCTCCATTGAATTAGTGGGAAGTATTTTCATAAGACAAAAAAGCTTAAAAAGAAAAAAGAAAGCCAAAGATGAAAGGGAGCAATGGATGAACAGTTAGGTGAAAGAAAGTAGAAACCAAATGACGTTCTTCACGTGCTAAGCCATTATAGAATTCTTATAGATTTAGAGAAGTGAATTTGATAGTAGTATTGAATTTACAAAGAACAGTTAAAAAAAATTACCATACATTCAAGTGCATTCCAAAATGAAGAACGAAGTGCCTAGTTCTTCCCTGCTATGTGACTAACTACTTCCCTCCCTTACATCACATCACACTCTTCATCACTCTCTTTGGATGTGTCCTATCACTACATTCTATTACTAACGTAATTTACAAAGGAAAAGATCCACATGTCCTATAGATGCTACACACTTCTTCCCACCTTGTTTGGATGACCCTCAACTTTCTCCAGGCGAATGTAAAATACCCTGGAAGTTCATTAGTGTTATCAATATCATATTTTTTAATGAATGTCACTGTTTAATCTAATTTTTATTGAAATGCAATAAAGAAATTACACGAGATGTCTTTGAAGATCACTATGGAAACAGTTTCTCTCCTAGATATGGTTACTTGAAATATTGCTTTGTTTTTCAATACTTGTATTCCTTCGCCAATTATTAATTGCTTCCCGAACAGTGGATTGTGCCCGGCGCATCTCCTCAGCAGAAAACTTGTGTTCAATAATTCCCAGAGGTCCAGGCTGCAAAACCCTTATGACAGTTTCCATCTCTTGCTCCAGTTTCCTATACAAGGAAAGGAAAAAAAACATTAGGAGTATCCTAAAACAACACAATAATATGCTTTTAAAACTATGCTTAGGAAGAATTAGGCAAGTTGTAAAGTTGAGGTTACTGTGCACTTTTCTAGTCTAAGAGCTGGAAGTTACTATGCACTTGGATCAATATTCGGAACAAATCTACCAACATAAGCCTAGCTCAACTGGCATAAGACATACACTCTTGACTAAGAGATCAGGTTCCGAATCCCTCCACCCCCAATTGTGTACTAAAATAAACATATTATATATATTCAGAACAATGCTAAAAGACCCCTTATCATCTAAGAATATCCGGAAGTTATGGAACAAGAATTTTCAATAGGCTACTTCTTCAAAACAATTACAATTCCTCTCCTCTCCCATTATTTTCTCTCACTGCACAACTTGGAAGACAGTGTTCTCACAAAAAAGAGACACCCCTCACAGCTTATTCGGCTAACCAGGAACATCCACTAACACTGACGGAGACCAGTAATTAGAGCATGTAGCTAAGAAGTGTTGGGGACTCGAATCCCTCAGCTCAATTGAGAGAGAAGAAACAGAAAACATATACAATAATTCACAAAAACTAAACACAAACTAAATCAGAAAAAAAAAAAAAAATCAACTTGTATAGATAAATCATATTAATGGAGGAAAAGCAACGTATCAACGAATTTTCAATCAAGAATTTAGCACATCTCGGGCAAAAGAAATAACAACAAAGCCATCAGCAGTCAATAAAAAAAGCTACCAAAATCAAAATTACAAACACATATACATAAAATCGTTGAAAACACTGAGATTCCTTCACTCCTGAATGGAATTCCAGCAAGTAACGATGGTAAGAATCTGTAGAAACTAGTTCTGAGAGAATTACCTGAAGAGGCCGGAGAAGGGGATGGAATTTCCCAATCGAGAAAATGAAATTGCCATATCTGAGATTCTTTGCAATGTGCCACGGCAGCGTTGAGAGACAAGAATATTTATATGTAACAAACGATGTCGTTTCAATTTTCGGCCATTTTAAAAAGGGTTTTTTTTAAAAAAATAAATAAATAATAAAAACGACTCCACTGGGGATCGAACCCAGAGTCTCTGGTTCCGTAGACCAGCGCCTTATCCATTGGGCCATGGAGTCGTACGAAACTGTTAGCTCATTTTTACAAAAATTAACTTGAAGTAAGTTTTAGTTTTTTTATTTTTTATTTTTTATAAGTTTTAGTTTTTTTATTTTTTATTTTTTATTTTTAAAATTAGTTAAATTACAAATTTATGTTAAACTTTTAAAAGTCTCTACTAGTTGTTAAATTTTCGATATTACATCTTATATGTTTACAATTTTGAAAATTTTAAAATTAATTGATATCTTAAATGTAAATTTAATTCTTTTTTATGTCTAATAAAACTCTAAACTTTTAATTTTTATGTTCGGAAGATTCATGAATTTTAAAATTTTCAAAAATTAAAGCACCAAATTTGTCATTTTGAAAGTTCAAGAGTCAAATAAACACAAACTTCAAAGTTCAAAGGTTAAATATTCAATTTTATGTTCTAACTTAAAAAATTTTAATTACTACTTTCAATATATAACAATTTAGTCATTGTAGTTTAAAAGTTGTAAGAATTTTATCCCTACAATGAATTTTTTTTTTTTTTCAAAACTAAGTATGTCTATTATTATATTTTATGTAATTGTTAAAGACCTACTTCCAATTGAGGAAAAAAATACAAATGACACATTAAAAAATAATAATAAAGCTCGTAGAAGGAAACAACTTTAAAGAAAGAGCCCCAACCAATCAAGTAAAATGAGATTTAGCAAATAATTACAAAAGGAACTCGTCATTGACGCCTAGAGAGGAACGTTAATTCTCACAAGGGACCAAAGATCAAAAGACACTCTTTTAGTCCCTCTTAAGATCTCATTGTTTCTCTCTCCCGTAAACTCAAAAATAAAGTGCACACTTCTGTTTGTCATAAAAAACTACACTTCAGTAATAGCGAATGAAAGAGAAACTCTCAATCCTATCACTAAAAGCTATGTATCAGACAAACTGAAGGTCAAACACATCATTTTAAATGATTGGAGCCACTTTCTCTATGATTGTTCCCTTTAGTTGGATTTTCTTTTTCAAATGTCATTTGTATTCTTTCTTCCATTATTATTATTATTATTATTATTATTATTATTATTATTATTATTATTATTAAGTTTCGCTTTTCATTGAAAAAAAAAAAACTTGCTAGATAAAGAACTTTACTCTTTTAGAATTTTCACCCTCAAAAGACTCGAGAAAATGGACTTCCTAGCTGAAGAAGGGTCCAATATTAAATAATAATGGAAGAAAGAATTAGAAAAAGCCCTTGTAAGGGTTATGGTTCCAAATACGAACAACCCTTCTCCCCTTTTGCAATACTTTAATATGTGTAATTTATGAATACATTTAGTCCATAATCAACTTATCAATATGCATCTGCAAGAAATATCATTGAATATTAATAATAATGTTCATGATAAGGACAAAATTTGTAGAAAATAAAAAGTACTTTTGGCGAAATTTTTACAAATTAAAATACCATTTCTATTCAAGTTTGGAGATTAGTAGTGTAATTAGATTTGTAAATAAAATTTACATTTAAAATTAATTTGAGAGTAATGATATAGTATAAAATTTTTATACATTGAGCTAAAAATAATTTGAGCATAACAATTTTGTGAGCATGAACAAATCTTGAATAGGGGATCCAAATAAATTATTTTTTTCTGTTCTATTTATCCATGTAATATTATCAAAGCATATAAGTCATTAGTTCAAAGTGGTGAAAATAGCGCAAATTTATGACTTTTATTTTTAATTTTTTTTAGGAAAAATAGAAAACAAAAAGTTGAGAAAGTAGGCTTAAATAATGAAAACTTTAATTGAATTTTGAAAAAAAAACTTAATTAAGAAATATTTTATATATGTCTAAAAATTAAAAAAGATGAAATTATTGTAAAAAAGAAAAAAGAAAGAGAAGATAAAATATCATTTTCTAATAAAATATATATGTGTATATAGTAAAACAAAAATATAGGGGAAAAAAGATCGACTCTGCTGGGGATCGAACCCAGAATCTCTGGTTCCGTAGACCAGCGCCTTATCCATTGGGCCACAGAGTCATTTGTTCAATGAGTTAATAAAACAGGAATTAATTAAATATGTTAACAAAAAGAATATATAAAAACGACTTCACTGGGGATCGAACCCAGAATCTCTGGTTCCGTAGACCAGCGCCTTATCCATTGGGCCATGAAGTCATTTTTGTTCAACTGGCTTTTAATAAATAAAAATATACTTTTACAAATTACAACTTAAGTTCCTGCAATTTAGATAAATTTAGAATATATTCTCTATAAAAGTTGGAATTCATCTTTATAGCTAGAGACTTATTTATTAGAGTTTTACAAAATAAAAGATAGAAATTCATTCAAATCGTAGAGATCAAATTTATAATTTAAGATTTTTTTTATATTTAGTTCTTAGATTTCAAATGGAAACTTTTCTTCCAATGTTTTCACCAATAATACTCATTTATTTTTAGGTTTTTATTTTAAGATAACCAAATAGAGTAGTCAATGCTTTAGCTCCCGATACTCGCTTCCATTGCCACAGTTAAATATACAATTAATTAGCTTAAATTTTAAAATGATTATTGAAAGCTTATAGTATAAAAAAAATGAGTAGTAGCTTTTACTAAGCTTAATTGGAAAAAATAACACTTAGTTACTTTAAATTTTCATTTCTGATATATTTGCTAAATCTATGACAAATTTAAGTTTTATAAAACAAGATTGTTGACCAATAATATTCTTTTTCAAATATTTAATACCAACTTCCAAAAACTCTCACTTCATTTTACTTATATGAAGAATCAAAATAATTGGCAATGATATATGCAAAACCCTACCCATTGCAATCTCAATTAAATGCAAAAAATGCAAAAAAAAGATATATAGTAATAATAAGTTATATGAGGAACATATATTCAAACACAATCACTTTCAAATGAAACATAAGCATCACATGGGTTGTCAATTGCTTTGTACCTTCTGTCCTACCTAAGGAACAAATAAAAAATCCTTGACAAATACTTGGCACCTTCCATAGATAAAAGAATGGGGTTTATTTCCATGATGCCAAATTTTTGTCTTTCTCACTATGTTACCATATTAATCATCAAGATCATATTATAATTATTAAACTTAGGCTAGGAGTGTGTTGTGCAATGGATGATAAAATATTTGTGCCTCTACTAGCTAACAATTTAAAGTGATTTACAAATAATTTCTTCATTTTGTTTATTTTATTTGATGTTAATTATGTTAAGATTGAAAAGTTTAATCATCAAATTGAGTCAATATAAGCAGAAACCAAAACTCGAGTTGGAATCCAACTCTTAATAAGGCGTAGGCATTGTGATGCAAAGGGGCTTGTCACTACATTGCTTTTACAAGATGCATTTGATTGTACACTTTCGATAAGATAATTGCTTAGTTAAGACCTTTGACTTGTATGCACAACTTAAAACGCAAAATGTGAGTTGAGTTTAAAAACATTGTGAGACAATTTGGTACACATTTGATGTGGGCATTAGAGATTGACAAGACTATATAGGAAGAATACATCTCTAGTACATGATAGACGCTGGGTAGCCAAGTGCAGAATAGATAATTGGTGAAAGCACCTAAATTGTAAGCATACCCAAAATGAGTATTCTCCAATTATGACTTTAAGTGCTTTAGTTCTAAGGACTAAATATTAATGTTCGAGTTGAGAGAACGTAGGAATAACTTTTTGTTTTCTTGTAATAATTTTTATTGCATTATAAAGCTTTCCAAAAGGCATGATGTAACCTAAAATAACAAATTTGTGTCAATGAGACTTGAGATTACAAATAATTACAAATAGAAGAAAGTGTTCTAGAGGATGCATTATTTATCTTTTATTTTTTATGGGAAACAACGAACTTCTCCCAAATTATTGCTAAATTGCATATCTATAGAGAACTAACAGGAACTTCTCTAAAAAGATGTTATACATTAATAAGATAGATCTCCACACAACTGAGTGAAAAAATACATGTAATTAAAAGAATATGGTTTCAACTCTATCTTACTGGTGAAAGTATGACTCATTCAGGCTGTACCTCTAGAATACAAGTATAGGATACCTGCCATTTGAGAATTGAGACTTTCCACCAAAGAAGAAAGAGAAAATGAAGAGTCAAAGTGATTGGAATGAACATAGCAACAGCCAGAATCAACACTCAGTTACTATCAACTTCATATTAGACAGGATCACACTAAAAGTTACACTATACACTCTCACTTTCACTGATCCAAATTCATTAGATTCAGAGTCATGAAACCGAATGTCGCCTTCTCTTTTGAAACGGGAACCGGTTTTCGGAACTGCCCTTTGTCCCTATAGGTTTGATGCTGTTTATCCTGAAAAGAACATTGAGCTTACTCAACTTCTTGGTGAATGATTTGAATAGCTTATTTGCAGGATGGGACTTTACAAGTTCCTGCTTCATAGAAACATGGTCCTTTTCCAGGTCAGTTAGCCTCATTCTCATTCGGGCAACTTCGAGTTTCAGCTCACGGTTCTCTCTTCTAACTGATGCATAATTGTCCCGTGGGGAGATGGCTCCACTTCCGGCGCCACTGCTTGATCGTAGAGGAAATTGGCTACCATTGGTTGACCCAAAAAAGAACTGATTGTGGCTGCCATTCATTGCATTTCTCAACCTGATTTGCTCAAAGTATAGCACTTGTACTGCCATCTGCACAGGTAGCCTTTCATTTTGTGCAGCATGGCTACATGCTTCTTGAGATAGCTTCTGACAGTCTATGGTTTTGCAAAGGCGGTAACGCTCTGAATCTTTAATGTTCGGATGAACCTGTAAAAGATAATAAGAATGAGTTTAAAGATTAATTATGCTGCGAAGTTGCAACAAGTTTTGCACAGAGGTAATGAGTGAGAGAGATGCTTACTTTGAGGAAGATATCTACAGCTCTGTACAAGCCATCACTTACTGCTCGAGCATGATCAGGCAGTAGTTCAGCTAATGCTATGAACTTTGAGGGCATCAAATTTGTGTCGAGTGCAACTTCCGCTAAATAATTATCCAATAGCTTAGAAACCTTGAGAATTGCACTTTGTTTAGGTGAACCAGGACTGTCAAAATCACACATCATTTCACTTTCATCTCTCAAGTGATTATCTTCATCATCCTCCTCATCCAAGTTTAGAAAGATGGAGAAGATCCTCACTACTGATTCTGTATCATACATGGTGCTATGGTTGATCCCATGTGTGATTGAAGGAATTAAAACATCCTCAAGAATAGCTTGGTCCAATTGCAAGCCCATCCGTCTCTCCAAGTCCGAACGACAAGAAGTTGAAGCCGACGCAGTGATTGCTGTTTTCAACAAACTTGAAAGAAATGCCATTGGAACTGGGCTCTTCCGGGACTGCGTCGGTAACAAGCTAACGATTGTCTCGACAATCACCCTCTGTTTCTTTTGCAATTCCAAATTTAAAGAATTTCCCTTCACCAAATGGTGGTCCCTGATAACAAGACCTTGAAGAGAATTATGAGCATAGTTGATTAAAATCTTGCTGATCATATCCTGTTTTAAACCTTTTGACTTCACTGCCGATAGAACCCTTTGGAAAAAATCGAGATTGAGCATAGTTAGTGACTTCCCCCACCAGTCTGATGGTGTTTCCGGTTCGATGTTAAGAGCAGTTTTGGAGGGATAGTTATGATCTAACTTAAGTAAGCCGGAAGTCAGCTGCTCTTTACATGCATTGCTAGCAATCGCATTGATAAGTCTGTTTACCAGATTGATCTCTTCTGAGAAAGGCAATAAACTTTCACAGCGGTGAAGAACAGATATAGAGTTCGATATGTTTGGAAATACTATCTCCTTTAGGTATACTTCAGTTCGGGTTTCCAAGTTTCTGTCTGCAAACTCTTCAGTCATCTCCAAGTAATGAGAAGCACAACGCAGCATGGCAACATTTGATAATGTAATCTCAACATTTATTCCATAACAGAATTTTGCGGTTAGCTCAAATGCCTCAGACCCACCAGGAATAGTAGAGAGGTTAACCCTGGAAGTTTTTGAATCTTTTGCTTCCAACAATAATTTTCGAATCTTTCCGCTCCGAGAAACTAAGGGAAACTGCAAAATATTGGCAATTGTAAGAGTGGAGCTTCAAGTTTGGTCACTTATTTCCTTCAACTCCTACAATATTTGTTTTAGTTTTTCAAACAAAGCAGGAAAAGTTATACATGATAATATATGGTTCTTAAGTTATGCAATTATCTTGGCAAATCTTTCTTGAAATTTCTCTTATCCAAGCAACAAACCAGAACCAGAAGCATTATCAGTCCTACTATCCTGTATTGATGTTGGATTGTAGTTAAAAAAACCAGATCAAGTTAGTTTTGATATTAAAGTAAAGCTAGATGAATATGTATCACAGACTCCGATTCTAATCGAACCCAATTTTCATTACCTTGTGAAGTGCAAAGCTAGAGCCTCCTACTTCGATTGCGAGATCACTGGAGACATCAGAGATTGGCCTGCAATTTGTCAACTGGTTAGAATGATAACAGAAAGAGAAGGATAACAAGAAGACTCATCCGAACGAATAAGCAAATTGAGCATACATGCTTGTTACTTGTTAGTGTTGGCAGGGACCTTGCAAAATTATCATCACCCAAATAAAATTAAAAAGAAAACTTTTCGTTTGCATGAAAGAACTGACAGGATTTTATCTGCACCTCAAAATTATGGACAAGAACACTAGATTCAATATTATCAAACAAGAAGAGTGGCCCATTCAGATAATGATGGATCTATTATTAAGGAACGAAGGAGACCGATAAAGTTATAAACAGTAAAAAGTTAAAATCTCGAGTTGAAGGTAGAAGGAACAGTTCGGCTCATCGAAGCAGGCTAACAAAATGGACCAACTTAATATACTAAACACATCAACAGTATTCATATGATTAGAGATAACAATTGGCCATAGACGCCTTATGGTCTAAGAACTCTATGCAAATCATCTAGAATGTAAAGGCAGAAAATATGTCATCCTCTGTCAACTGTTGTACAATTTGTCTGTCCTTTTGTGAAAAACAAGATACAGCAAAGCTAAAAAATAATTAATTAGGAAAACAAAAACTAAATTGCAGTTCACCAAATTGATAATAAAGCAGCAAATAAAGACAGCAGTTAGCCCCAAGCCTCGTGAACTTGTCCCCTGGGCTCAAGATGTTCAAGGTCAACCTCAACGGTGGGTTACTGTTACTTGTATTCTTCCACATTTTTTAAGCTCTGTGAACCAGAGCTTAGCGTGGTAAAAAATAAAAATAAAAAAATTATGTTTAGAGAATAAGATGTTATACCATCCCCAAAAAGCTTGATCTCTAGAGAGGGGTTAAAAGAAAAAAAAAGAAAATCATGTGCATCTTATAGCTTAGTGTGCTAGTGGGATAATTTTGAGATGAAACAAACCTTATTTTTTAAAAAATAGCATAACAATGATAGCTAGTCATAAATCTTCCAAACAAAAAAGAAAACAGAGGAATTAATCTGGCTACTTATTCAAGGTGGGTATTCAATTTGATTTAATAAAAATATTTTACAAAATCTAAGGTTAAATAAGACTAAATAAAAGAAGAAGAAGAAGAAGAAAGAAAGAAAGAACGAAAGAAAAGGAACCAAGCTTTTTTCCTTCCTTTTTCTCGTTTTTCCGTTAGAGCACGATAGAGAATCCACCCTGCCACACGTATTAAGACATTTAAGGGCCTAGTAAGCTTGTAAGGATGAAACTCAGCAAGCCAAAGTGCTCAATGGGCATAGAGATATATTTACGGTCAAGAGGCCTATAGTTTAAATCTCCTAACTATATTGTAATAGAAAATAATACTAAAGATGAAGCTCAGCGAAATGAGAAAAAGGAGTCCTGCAGTAATCACATCTCTGGCCATTACTAACTTCCAAACTCAGATTCCTCTACATTTTTTTTAGCAACTGCACGGCATCAGTTTCACTCTGTTTGTCTCATTGTGAAGGGAGATGACAATTCAAGTCTCTTATTTCCATAAAAACACATTAGAAAATTGATTTCCAAATCCCAATGCTCCTAAAAACCACCACTATTTCAAACCATTACAGAACACCCATGATCCTAGGTTCTCAAACAGCCGAACACTCTCAAGCAATTCATCAAACACATAACAGACAATACAAGAAAACCCATCTCAGAAAAAATGGGAAATCAAGAATTAGTTCAAGAGATTACCACTCAGTCGCATGCCTAATGCTGGAACTCGGACGAAACGATCTCTTCCCAGAAATGCTCGGCTTCAACTCCGCAACAGTGACAACCCCCATTCTAAAAAACGCAAAAAATTCACCACACCACAAAGACCCAACTAAGAAACTCGACTCAGAAATGGAAACCCATTTCAAATTACAAGAAGAAAATCGAAATTGTGGGCAGAGATTGTTGGACATTGAAGGCCCTGCATATTCAATCTTCTGTGGAGTGAATTGAGAAGAAAAGGGGATGGAGTGAGGGGAAAGTCACAGGAAGTCATGCAAGATTGAAGGGGGGGAGGTGATGACTTTGGGAAAGCATTAGTTTAATGAGTAATTATAATGATGTTAATGGTAAAGTCAAGAAAGGAGAAAGGAAAAGGCAGAAACAGAGGAGTGATAGAATTGAAACTTTTCGGTGAAAGGAAAGATGAAGAAATGAAATGAACATTCCGATTACAGCTTTTTCTTCGTTTGTTTACATTACATACAAACATGGTTTGGTTTTTGTTTGCTTACGAACAATTGTAGGAATTGTAAAGGGATGCATTGCAGTGCTTTTGGGAGTGGTAATCATGGCGATTGAAAGCCACCCACATGAAAAAGGTTAACTCTTTTTTTTTTTATGTTAAATAAATTCGTCTAAATTTTTAATCTCAAACAAAAGAAAGAGAATTAATAAATCTTAAATTGGAATTTTTTTTTAAAATAATGGTTTTTTAAAAAAGAATTCGAAAAATAGGGTGGGGGAGAAAGAATTTGGAAAAATAGGGTGGGGGAGAAAGAATTTGGAAAAATAGGGTTGTGAAATCGTGGACCCCGTCCACGATTCTGTGAAATCGTGGACCGGGTCCACGATTTCCAGTCTGCATGCCTCTGCATGCAGAGGCATGCATTGACCGAACTCGTGGACGGGGTCCACGATTTCGGTAATCGTGGACCCCGTCCACGAGTTCCACTCTTTAAATTTCCGACCGGCAGCTCCCATTCTCCATTTCTCTCATTTCCACCATCTTCATTTCTCTCTTTTCATTCTTCATTTCTCTCCTCATATCTCTCCTTTCACTCTTCATTTCTTTCCTCCTTTCTCTCCTTTCTCTTATTTCAGTTCTCGTTTGTCATTGTCGCTGTCAATTTTCTTCTTCTTTTCGTTCCGCCTCCGCCGCCGCCGCCGCCGCCTCCACTGCCGCCGCCGCCAGTACCACCGTTGCTACCGCCGCCGCCGCCATATACGTATGCATATACATTTTCCTTTCTAATTATCTTATAAATATGCAATAGTTATATACGTTTTGTTTTGCATGAATGAATAAATTTGTATATGTATACGTTTTGTTTTGCATGAATGAACAAATTTAAATATGTATACCCTATTTTTCGAATTTTTTTTTTAGAATAACATTATTCTTTAAAATACCCCTTTTGCATGCATGAATAAATTTAAAAATTAAGAATCAATGAAACTAAACAATAATTGATGAACACAAGTAATAAGCAAAATTTCATTTAAGTGGGTAATTAATTAATTAACTTATTTATCATGGGAAAAAAACCGGACGTTTTTGGACGTATCATGAGAAAAGAACGGGGGTAAGAAGTCTTTTTGATCAAAACTCGAACCATAAATACTATCTGAAATAGTGAAGGGTGCTTGATAATATTCCATTCCTTGAAAGCCTGTGAATACTAGAGCTGAAACGGTAGCTACTAAAGCGTAAACTGCTCGTTCCTCCTTCCCCGCGATTATAGCATGATAATTGGTGTAACTCACTAGGCATAAATCGTGGACCCGGTCCACGAGTTTGGTTAACACTCGTGGACCAGGTCTACGAGTACGGGCGAAATCGTGGACCGGGTCCACGAGTTTGGCCGAAATCGTGGACCCGGTCCACGAGTTTGGTCAACACTCGTGGACCGGGTCCACGACTTACTTACATGACAATGACCACGAAAAAAATTGACTGAAATCGTGTACCCGGTACACGATTTCACCACCCCAATTTACAAATTATTTTCCAAACCACCCTACTTTTGTCATTAGTTTCTAAAGCACCCTATTTTTCGAATTTTTTTTAAAAATAACATTATTGTTTAAAATAACCCCTTAAATTGAGTTTATTGAAATTGGTTTAATAATAATAATTAACAAAAACTACGTTTACTTCTCACTAATCATCAATGATATGGTTTATTTAAAGACATTGCCAAAAAAAAACTAATTTCTAATATTCTACTAATGATGAATGATAAATTCAAAAAATAAAAAAATAAAAAAAAATTATCATGATTATAGCAATTTTGATTAAATAGTAAGCATAGCCTAACTTTAAAATATCGAGACCCAAATAGTATTAAAAGAAAATAATTTCTATTGGATTTCAATTTACATTTGTAGTAAAAAAAACAATTAAAACTAATAATAAATTAGGCCGGCAATTTTAAAATTATTTTTCCATTTTTGGAAGCGAGGTTTGTTTCTCAAAATTACCCGTTATAGTTTTTTAAAGTTAGTTGCGATCTTTTAAAAAATTTCAAAAAGGTACATTTTAGTTTTTCTTTTTCTAATATATTTTTACCTACGACACATTTGATTTAAACAGAGTGATTCTTTATTCTTGGTTTAAAAAGAACTTTAGGGGAAAAAAATGAAAAAATCTTCTTTCTCGAATTTTTTTTTTTTAAAAAAAGATATATATATTTAAGATGGAAGGATCAAATTTCAAACCTTAAAGTTAATACTACAGTTAAGCTATGTTCATTATGTTCGATGAAAGAACATTAAAACTAGCAAGTAACTCAACTAAAATTATGCTTGTCAACTAGAAATAAATTGGTAGATAATGCTTCAATTATCATTCTAAAGATTAATGGTTTGGCCCAAGGTTTAAAATTTAGACGTTGACAAAAATGTTAAAGTAAAATGTTTCTACTTAAATATAAGTAAAATGTTTTTGTCTATACAGAGTTCTTAAATATTTTTAAAAATGTCTAATACTTGAAAAGATAATATAAGTCTTATCTATCAATATGTGACGCTTTTTAATGATTTTTAATGGAGTAGATTAGATGTATTGAATGGGAAATAACCATGGTAACTTAAAAAAAAAAAAAAAAAAAAAAACTATTTAAAAAAAAAAATAATAATCTGATAAAGAAAAATGATAAAAGTCAGGTTAGTTTAAGGGCAAATTATGTGTAAAGCTTAACTAAAGTAGGAGCCAAAAGGAGGGAAAAAAGCTTAAATTTTTATAACAACGTTATAATTAGGTGAGAGGCGTGGTGTGGGGCAAAGGCAAACACATACATAACCTTCACTGCAATAATTATTATTGTTCTTTCAGGTTTAAAAAAAAAAAAAAAAAAAAAAAAACTCATATTTTTTCAAAAAATTATCTTTAATGGTAAAAATGCTGAAAATATTTACAATTAATAGCAAAATACACAATCTATCGCGGTCTATCACAAATAGATATTGAAATTTTGCTATATTTGTAAATATTTTAATTCATTTTACTATATTTAAAAAGGGCTTTTTTTTTAATATTAAAAAATAAAAATCCTACTTGTCTGTCTCTCAATTCTCTATTATAATTAATACTTGTGTTAAGTTATATGTTGATATTTAATACATAAATTTTTATTAGTCAATTATTTATAAATTTAATTTAAATTACAAAATTATATTTTGTCATTTTTTAAGATTATATAACAAAATGATAGAAATTTACATGAATTACATTGTTTTCATATTAACATTTAACATCTATATTGTTGTAAGTTGACACGATTTCAATTGCAAGTTATTTTGCTTCTTATAGAAAAAAATAATTGTTATTATAAATATCAAATCAATTCAAAATTTTACCTATATAGAATAAAATAGATGTGAAAGAAAAAAAATATACATATAAAATAATAGGATTGTAATTTAAAACAATTAGGTGGAGAATATGGCGAGTTTTAGTGTGGATGGGTGATTTTGCACTAATAAATTTGAGAAATACACGAATAATTTATTTTACCAAACATATAAAATGATTGAGATTCTCTAGAAAATATATTTTATCATCTAAAAGTAATTTTAAAGTGTACTTTTCAAATATAGTAAAAGGAACCAAAATATTTACGAAAATAGCAAAATTTCATTGTCTATGATAGATCGCGATAGATTACTATTTGTATCTATTGCAGATAGACAATGTATTTTGCTATTAATTATAAATATTTTCAGTAGTTTTTTCGTTTAAGATAATTTCTCAATTTTAAATGTATATAAGTTGAGTTATACTTTTATTTATAATGAAAATGCTAATAGGTGGCAATTTTTTTTAAAAAAAAAAAACATTCAACAATAAACAAGTAGTAAAAGTTAAGTTTAAAATTGATTGAAGGTAAAAAATAGAACAAATTTTAAAGTATAGGGATCTAAATAATATTTTAATTTAAAAATTATTGGTGTTTATTTCCTTAAAAAAAATATTTTTGTTCTAAGAAAAAGATATTGTTGCAATTTCAAAGTTGGAGGGGTTATTTATTTTGGGTTTGTAAATTAGAAATAGAACAATTGATTATGTGATTTCGCGTATGCATAATAATTGTATGATTTCGTTGCTGGTGTGAATCATTCTTCTTATTAGTTTGCTTAATTATCTAAATTAAATAAATATAAAACAATATAATCAATTAAGAAAAGCTAAACAAATAATGTCATGTCATTATATAAATACGACAAGTAAGATTTGACAATGACCAATTTGAAATTAAGTATTTCTCTCTATCCTAAAGTGTTAAACTGTCCCTTTTTTAAACTATGGAAGAATAATAATAATAATAATAATAATAATAATAAAGAATTGAATAATTTCTCAAGATTCACCCACCAGAAGTGTAATCTTTTTCTTAAAACAATATTTAAAGTGATTCATAATTATGAAAGAATCAAATGATTTTGTTTATAAGTTTAAATGAGTGAGTAAGTGGCCAAATGTCAGCATGTAATCTCGATGGAAAGCTCAAAATTCGAATCATGTTATTTTAGATTGATTTTCTTATTTTGTTATCTGTTTTTTTTTTCAAAAATCAAATCAAAATTTAAAAAATTAGAAAAAGTAGTTTTCAAGACTAATTCTTGTTTTTGGAATTTGACTATAAATTTAAATGTTAATTAAAAAAAATAAAAATTATAGTAAATAAATTTTAAAAGATCAAAAACAAGAAAATAAAATAACTATCAAACATGACATAAAAGTAAATTGTGTTGCGGGTCATGAGATTGGTTTAGAGTCTCTAGTTTTACTTTTTAGATGGTTGGTGTAATTAATTGGGACTTGAATATTTGTTGACCTAAAGTTGGGGTGTGTGTTATTGAAGTTTGTTTTAATTAAAAAAAGAAAAAAGTAAAATTAGGCATAAAAAAAAGAGTAATTAGGGTAAGGGAAAATAATAGGGGTATGAGTAAAACATGCGAATGGGTGTGACAACTGTTGGGCAATAATGGCCCAAGATTGGGAGGATCAGGTGGCAATGATGAAACTATTTTGCATCATGAAGGCTCTGCCCCTTGGCCTTTGATCATTGCTGGCTTAGGCTATCAAAAAACTAGGCCTCAACTCAAGTGCTTAAGATCATTTCTCTCTCTGCCATTTGGCATTTATGGGTTGGTTTTTCCTTTTATCTTCTTTTTTAGGACCGACGTCGAGATTCAAACTTTTGACAATTTTGATCAGACTATTCTCTTTATGTAACTTGAGTTGTGCTAATATTTGTCCCTTTCTTTTCTATTCAACCATTTTAATATTTTAAATTATTCGTACATTTGTTGGTTAAATAATTGTTTTTTATCTTTGAATTTTATTAAGAATAACCGTTAGGCGCCCTATTTAATTTTTAGTTTTAGATTTTTGGAAATTATGTTTATTTTTCTCATGATTTCATATTTCTTATCTAAACATTTAGATTGTTGACCAATTTCCAAAAACAAAAACAAGTTTTTGAAAAGTATATATTTTTTTTAATTTAATTTGGCTTTGGTTTTAAAAACACTCCTAGAATATATATAACAAAATATAGAAACCAATAAATGGAAATTGTATGTATGTCTTAAGTTTTAAAAATAACAAAAAAACTAAAAACTAAATAGTTAACAAACATAGGCTTTGTAATTGTACTTTCAAATCTTATAACAATTGCATCTTTGAAACATTAGAAATAACAACTTAGTCCATATATAATTAAATGTTATAATAATTTAATCCCTACCATAAAAAATTATGCATCAATTTTTAGTATACCACAACTTATAGTTTATAATCAATTTACCTATTAACATAGGTAAGAAATCTCATTAAATGTTAACAATACTTTTCACTATAGAAATTAAATACGTTATTACTACTTTTAAAGGACGTGACCCAAAATGATACATGCTAAAATTTATGGTCTAAATAATTAGAAAATTGAAATGACATAGACTATATCTTCATTACAAATTGAAGTCTGGGGATTAGCCTATATGAAGAAATTAAAGCTTATATGAAGATGTCGTAAAGAAGGAAATGTTAGACAATGTGATTAAAAAACTAAAGATGTCTTGAAGAAGTTCATGATAAGGTCTAGGTACAATAACAATGAATTAACCTCTTACTACAAGAAAAAAATTTTGATGGCAAAAAACATTTGGAAAAGTCCAAACAATTTTACTATCGGCATAGTCGTTGGGAAAGCCTCGTCGGAAAAATATTCTCCTGACGCAAAAAAGTTTCATCATCGGCAATGATAGATTTCGCGATGGGAGAAGTGGGATGAACTTCTGTCGAAGCCACCCACCTAGTGTCGGCATAAAGTACAAATTTGTATAAAAATAACTTCTCCTAGGCAAAATTCGCAATTTTGACATCGAAAAAGCATCGGAAAAAGTTTGGTCGAAAAAACAAATATTTTTTTTTTTTGTTGTGTAGTGTTGTAAAGAAGGACTGAACAGAAAGGATGGTAAAGAAAAATAATACTACCAAAATATTAGAATTACTCATAAGCATATGGTTCTTGTTTTAGGGTTGTTTTCATAAAATGTGAAAGTTGTAGGGGGTAGGAAATAAAAATGGGAAAGCAAAGAGAAGGTTTAGGCACTCTTCTTGCTGGCATATTTTGATGCAAAGTCTGTAATTAAAATGAGAGGATCCCAATAGTAATCATTAAAATAAATATTCTTCCTTTTGGGAAGAACCTCCAAAGCCAAACTCTACTTTCACTTAAAATATTATATCACTCGATTTCTTCTTATCATTTAATTAAACTGCTCAAATTTAGTTATATTCTTATTTAGTGCCATCTAATTATGTTCCCAATTCTACTTTTTCTATTAAATGAGTAACACTTTTATATTCTACTTTTAAATTGTGAATTTAATATTCTTAAACAACTAGAAAATACTTTTAGTCCTAAAAAAAACAATTTAATCTTTATATCTTCAATTTTGTAATAATTTAATCTCTAAACTTTTAACATCTAATAAATTCTTGTATTTTAAAATTAAATGTTTAATAACTACTTTGTATTTATAGTTCATAAAAAAAACATATTTAGTTCCTAATCAACTTATCAATTTATAAACATTTTAGAGTAATATGAAGAAGCAAACTTTATTGCATGCATATAAAATCAAACCAACAAATAAAGTGGACTTGCATCCCAAACTCAAAAATATATATAATAAATACTATAGACTCTGTATAATATGAAAAAAAATTACCCAAAAGAGAGAGAGTACTAAGCCAAATGAGAAGAAAAAAAGCTACCTGTAAGACGCAAAAAATGTACTGATGATAGATAGTCGAGTCATCGTTTTAATAAGTATTATTGTTAGACGTATTTTAAATTAAAATACATATAATTAAAATATGGGCTATGTATGTGGACTAGTATTTTATCACATTGAGTTATTTTATTAGATTGAGTCCTATTATGTGATCTATTTAATTAAAGGTCATATATTTCCAATTGAGTATGGACTTAATGGGTAGAAGTCTATTCTTAGATTGATTAGGGTTTAATGGGAACCCTAATTAAACTTATAAAGAGACTTTAGGCTATGGTTCCCAACACACCAAAACAATAAGCTCTTTTTTTAATCTCATCTTGAAAAAGACCCCAATAAGTCATTCAGGGTTTTGGTTGAGGAAAACAATAGTCATCTTGAAATCCAGTATGTTATTTATTCTTGACAATTTGGCATGAATGATCCTAGGGTCAATCTATTAAATATAGATTTTAAAGTAATTATGCTAACAGTTATCTTAAAAACAGTTATTTGATCTTGACAAATTTCTACAGTCTATGGCGATTGTCTCAGTAGTATGCAACGACTAATATAATTTTGGTAGAATAAGGACCTCGAGCTGTTCGAATCTGGCAAAACTCTTGCATAATGGCTCTCAACTCAACTCAATACTAAAAGGAAGAAAGAGAGAAAGATATGAAATTAAAACATATATGCCAAACATAAATTGAGTAGTTACTTCACAAAATTCAAACATAAAACTTACTAAGTTGAAGGAACTACAAATTTAACTTAATATATGACCCAATTTGAGATGTTCCAATTCAATTTAAATGTTTTAGCAATGAATTTAATCTAGATTAAATTCATTTTAATATCCAATAAATACTCATTCCTAGCACTTGATTAATCTATGAATTTAGTCGATGTCATTAGCTCTAAAATTTAAATTACCAAACTAAAAACTTTGATCAATAGTAAGAGAGATTACTAATACCTTTAACCAATAGACTACGATAAAAATATATATATTTAGGTGCATCTTGGATTACACCCATATTTATGTAATCTACCCAAGTGTCAATTCATAAATTAACATGTCACATGACAAACTTTTCTATTGAAAAAAAAAATCTTTTTTTTTTTTATATTTTTCTCTTTATGATCGAAAAGAAAGCGTAAAAATAAGTGTAGTTGATGCTACACCCAAATATTAGTCGATTTTGATTATTGATTAATTAATTAACCGGATAACATCCATTAGTTTATAGGAGTTGTTTGTCACATCAAGTCAAACTCAAATCCAAAATTTCCTAACAAACACACCACGTGTGATGAGCAATATATACCAATAAGGGGACATGATTTAAACTTAAAAGAAAACAAAGACAGAACCAAAGTTTAAGATAAATAGGTCTCTATTTGTTGAAGGTAAGGGTTCTGTCTGTTTGTCTGTCCAACTTCAAAGAAAAGAAAACCAAACTGATAAATCTCAGCCAGTAATTCTTAATTTGTTAATTTGTGGACCAAAATGCACCTCACAGTACCATTATAATAAATTTATCTTTTTATCCCTTCAATTTAAGTACCCAATTCCCCACATTCATTTATGTTCTCAAATCAAACATTTTTTTTTTTCGCCTAAGTTGGATTGGATTTATAATTGTCTATCTTTAAATTAAAGTTATTTTTAAATATAGTAAAATGGACCAAATTATTTAAAAATATAGAAAAAATTCATTGTCTATCAACGATATCAATGGTGCTAATCTATAAATGTCTATCGCGGTTATAGATATTAAAATTTTTCTATATTTATAAATAATTTGATATTTTTCTATTTATAATAATTTTCTCTTTTATTTTTTAATGTTAAAATATCCACATTATCCTATTTCATTAAAAAAAAAAAAATTAATGACATGTTAAACAAGATTAGCACCATTAGCTGATTACCATCTTATAAGTTGATAAATCATCACTCACATCCTAGTTATTAAACTCCAAAATAATAACAATAAAGTGAGTAGACAAATATTTAATGTTAAAAAATTTGGTAAATCTAAAATTAAACTTTGTGGCAATATAAAAGTGGGGATATTTTCTTTAAATCATTATTAATGGGTCAGAAAAGCATGAGTTGTGCATAATTTGTGTTTAGATTATTCAGAGAATTAAATATAGGAAACAGATAATAATTGATATGTAAGTTGATTAGGTAAAAGTTAATATTAAGTATTATTGTTAATATTTATATAGGCTATTTAACATGAAAACTTAAAATTCAGCACAAAAATTTGTAATTTTATTTATTTATTTCGTCGGCTTTTCGGGTTGGGTTCCTCCTGAAATTGAGTGGATGGGACAATGGAATTGTGAAAGTAGATGAGCAAAATTATTATTTTAAATTATATAAATAAATAAAAACATATATGAGCCCACGTTTTTGTGATTTTATATGACTCGTGAGCTTTTTATCAACATGATTTATCTCTGTCTATACACTCTTTCATCATGTCTTACAACGGATGACTCTTTTCTAATGACTTAAATAAAATTTGGCTCAAGATTTAAATTTATTCAGTATGTAAAAGTATCATCGTATTCCTAAACCACGTGTAAGAGGGTAGAGCACTCAAACGAATTTTAGTTTCTTCCTCTTGCTTTTGATTTATATTCAAATGACCCGACAACCTGAACAAATCCATACTACCCGACCCAAACTATAAAATGTTGAGTTGGGTTAGTTTAAAATTTAGGTTGGATTGGATTAATTTTTTTTTGTATTTTTTGGGTTTGGATTGGGTTGGGTCGACCAAAATCAACCCGAATTACTAATATAATCATTAGTTTTTAGGGTTTTTGTATTTGAATGTGTTGTGTGCCACTCAATCTCATCAGTCCCTCTCCCTCCTCATTTCATTCCTCTGCTTCCCCCTTCGATTTCGTCTCTGCCTTCCTCGGTTCCTTGTTCGATCTTGCCCTCCATTTTTCAACTTTCAGGTTCCAATTCTGATTTCGCCTACACCTACACTTGCCTCTTTGATTTTGATTTTTCTTATTTAAAAAAATATAAGGACTAAATTGTTACAAATTGTAAAATACAATGACTGAACCGTTACTCATTAAAGTTCATGAACTAAATTGTGACAAAATTTAAAATGTAGAGACTAAATTGTTATTATCGTGAAAGTCCATGGACCAAAAAAATTTTATAACCAAGATAATTTTAAAATGTTGTTTTCAAATATAACAAAATAAGTCAAAATATTTATAAATATAGAAAGAAAAATTATTGTCTATCATTAGTAGACAATGAATTTTTTTTTTATTTTTTAGATAGTTTGATATTTTTATTTATAATAATTTTTCATATATATACATATATATATATATATATATATATATATATATATATATATATATATATATATACACATACATATATATATATTATACTACGCGTAATTGTGTTGGATCATTTTTAACTCAATCTAGCTATTTACTATTGTTTAGAATTGAGTTTGCTTCTTCGAAACAAAAAATAAAATAAAATAAAAAAGTGAGTTTGCATTTTTCTTACCCTAATTAATTTTGTGGCTAATTATTTCATGTAGTTGGATTTGAGCATTTACAAAAATGATTTTGATTAAACCATAATTATTATAAATAGAAAAAACAACAAATTATTTATATATATAACAAAATTTTACTTTCTGCTATTTAGGTTCGCAATCCTGAGATAAAAAGTAAAATTTTGCTATACTTGTAATTATTTTCAACAATTTTTTTATTTTTAAAAACATAAAAAAAAATAAAAGGCAAAAATACATTAATCTTGTTGTCTACCACATATAAGTAATATTAGTTGTCACTATTACTTTTTTATTTAAATATTAAATAGACATTTAATTTCAATAATTGTAAGAGAAGATAAACCTTCGATTTTAAAAACATTTAAAAATAAATAGCTTAAACATTATTTTAAAAAATACGCCATTGAAAGAGAAAAAAAAAATTGAATACGACAAGTACCGAAATGAAATGAGTACTTCCGAAATTCAAAATTCAACATCCAAAACATAAATTTTAATTTTTTTAATAAAAAGATCAACAAAATAACAAAAAATAAGATAAAGACTTTTTTAAAAAAAAAAAAAAACTTAATTTTTTTTATGAACTCCCCTTTAAAATCACCACCACATGTGAATTTGGTATGCAGTCTAAGTCAAGATTGATACAAACTTTGGTCATTTAATAAATTTGTCATTTTGCACAAATAAATAAATAAATAAATAAATAAAACAAAGAAATAAATTTTGTTGGATTACATTTCCACCTTCATTGGAGGCATCTGCAAAACCAAACTCGAATTGGTTTTGAATGGGATTAATTAGTTTGACCGAATATCAATAATTATTTTGTGCCTATTTCTTTATTTTGGATAACATATTTGTTTTCAATCATTTAACCCATTATTTCTATATTAAAAAAAATGGAATCTTTGTCAAATATCACAAATCAATAATGTGTTTTTAAAGAAAAGTATATATATGAGCCTTTTACCTAAATATTTACTTCTAAGAAGGAAAAAGAAAAAATTAAATTTGTTCCATACTTTCTTTTAGTAGTTTGCGATCCTAATTAGATTTTGATTTCCAAAAGTTTGTTTTTGTTTGTAATATTTGGCATAGAATTCAAAGGTAAATTACAATAGTGGAAAACGAAATACAAATTTATGAGTAAATAATCTAACTTTTTACATATGAAATCCTAATTAAAATCAAAAGACATGTATGGAACCACAATTTTTCTTAAATTATATAAATTTGGATACATATTTTTTTATTGGTTTTTTTAAGGAATATTTATTTGTTAAATTGATATTTAGAAAATGAACATATTTATTCAACATAGTTCTTAACCAATTATAATCATCATGGGTTATTAATATGATAGATTTTATGCAAGTTAAATATTATAATTACAACTGTTTTTAAGATTTTTTTTCAAATATAACAAAATGAGTTAAACTATTTATAAATATATAAAATTTTTATTGTCTATCGCGCGCCCTATCGTATGTAGACATTGAAAATTTTATGTATTTATAAATAATTTAATATTTCTTTTACTTATAATAATTTCTCATTTCATAAATAAATTCATCTAAGCCCATTTAAGGAGTCCAAGAATTAGGCCCATTTGCAGACAGATAAGAAAATTAATGCAAGACTATGTGAATAAAGAGATACTCCACATTTGAAAAGATTGTAAGAAACGTCATCGACTGCATAGGTTCAACTACATATGTTCACATGACATGTTAAGGTTGGGGATGGCTTCCTCCCTCTTCATCTCCGCTTCTCATTTCATTTTTCATTCTCAAAAAATTTTATGTGGAGACCAGAATAGGGATTCCCACGAAATTTTCTTTTTTTTAAATTTTTTTTTTCTTTTTTTGTTACTATGGACACATTTTAATTGAATAGTTAAATCTCTTATTAAGTTTTTTTTTTTTTAATTTTAAAATATGGTTAGTTCCACATAGGCAATTTGAATATAAATAGAAATTACTAAAAAAAAAAAATAGAAGAAAGAAATAATTACCATAAATTATTCATAAATATAATCTAAATTTAAAGGTTAAATTCAAATATATTCAATATCTTTTAAAATTCAAATAGATTAAATATCTTGACCATTAAACAATATAACTTGAAATTTAGATATAAATATTTAATAATAAGAATAACACAAAATTAAATTATTATAATAATTAGGAATATTTTTAAATATAGTAAAATGAACCAAAATATTTACAACTATAGCAGAATTTTACTATTTATCTTATTTATATGTGATGGACCGTAATAGACTATTATTTGTGTCTATCTGTATTGTGATAGACACAGATAATAGTTTCTTATGGTTTATTGCAGATAGACTATGATATTTTGCTATTATTTGTAAAATTTACCTCACGAGTAATTTTTCCTCTCGCCTCCCTCCCCGTTCCGACAGAGCCCTAGAAAAATGAACATCTCTATCCTCGACTCATTTTTCTTCCATTTTTTTTGTTTTTCTTTTGGGGTCAATTGCAAATATAACAATTAGGCCCAAAGTATTAACATTTATGTTTTGCAATGCAAAAATATTTGCAGATATAGTAAAATTTAGATCAAGCTCTCAAAATTTATCAGTGATAAGCTATATCTCTAATAAGAATCTATCAATCATAGAGCACATTACTAATAAATTCACAATTTTAAAAAAATATTGATATACATTAATTATTAGCCCAAAAAATACTATCCATTCCCACCTTTTCTTTTGCTATATTTTAAAATATTTTGGTTAATTTTTCTATATTTGAAAACAACCCTATTAGACATTTTCAAAATTTGAATAAACACAATTATCAAATTTTATCTACTAATTTATAATTTAGGACATGTTTGGAAGTAGAAGTTGGGATTAGCTCCATTCTTTATTGGCCTAAGAAATTTGTAGGTCCCATAACGAAAAAAACATAAATTTTATGACTTATTAATTTTGCATCCCATAATTAAACAAGCTCCCAACTAATTAATTACAACCCTGTTAGGTAAAACTTATTTCTTTCCCATTTCTTATATTAATTAACATCTCTCCTGAGTCATGCCAAATTCCAAAATTTAAAACAAATTTTTAAAAGCTATTTTTTGTTATTTTCAAATTTTAACTTAGTTTTTTAAACTATTAATAAAAACGATAATAAATGAATAAATTTGAAAGTAAAATAATGTCGGCTTAATTTTTTCTTTTTAAAAATAAAATGGTTACAAAACAATACCTACACTTTTCGCCTCAAATACCTTAATCGACCCTTGTTTAGGGTTAAGTTGGAAACGAAAGACTCTCTAATCCAGGGATGGGGTACAGTATCCAACGTACCAAACAGGGCTTCTAAATTCCATTTCCAACTTTATACATTGCCAAACACCACACATACCACTTCATCACTCTATCTTTATCCTCTCTCTTCCGTGTTCAGCTCTGAATTTTCAGTCGTTAGCGCCTAGCCATGAATATTTTCATTCCGACCTCCGCAGCTCCGACCATTCCGAGCCGTTTTCTTCTTCCGCCGCGACACAGTGACTTCTCCAGAAGATGCTCTCTGGAACTCAAACGTTTTGCACCTCCGTTTAGAGCTTCAACTCTCGTTTGCATGGCGGTTTGTACAATTTCCGACAGATACATGCTGTTAGATTTACGAAACGTTTTGCTTTCGGAGAAGAGAATATGTCTATATCTTACTGTTTGGCTTAGCTTTGATTGAACTTGAGTTTCGTTATGCTTCGAGTTCGCTGCGTTGTTTTCTTTCACTGAAGTTATTGGAAATGAATTCTTGGTGAAACTAGCCTACATGAGTTTTGTAGCAAATGATGATCGTGTTTATTTCATTTTAGGAACCATATCTGATCGTGAAGCTGGAATCTGCTGAGAAGACGTGGAAAGAATTATCGGTAATCTTTGATTTACTGTTTAATAACATTTTCATCTGTTCACTGATTGGAGATGCGCGTGGCCATCAATTGTTTATATACAGTGGTTATACTTGGAATGGAACTACTATTTTGCATTGCATTTGAGTATATATATATTTGAAGTGGTTAGAAATGTAATGACATAAAATGCAGTTAATTGTTAACTTCTGGATCAATGTTTTGGTAGTTGAATTAGAGGTTATAGAGCTTCCTTTTGTCCGAGTGAAAATTGATGGAATAGGAGAAGTAGCAAAAATATGTCTTGGAAAAGTCGAGCTTGTAGAATTATCATGCTTCATTATATTACGATTTGTGCACTTTTGTTTCAGATGTCAGGACATGTAATTTGCAGTCAAATTAACTGTGGTAATAGTGAACTCTGTATGTTGTTTCAGCAGTGACTGTAATTCTCTGGTGAACTTTTAAGTTTTAAAATATGTAACTTAGGGGCTCGACAGCTCCATTTAGTTACTTTTAGAGCACCAGCACTGAAGAAGAGAAAGAACGTCCTCACTAGAGACCTTGTCTTTGCACGTAATATTGAAACTGGAAGGCAGATGTATTTTGGATTTGGCTATAGCCTATAATGATAAACTTACAATTCCTTGCTTTCCTATTGCAGTTGGGATTTGGATAGGACATTCTTTAGCTTTCACAAAATTTTTAACCACTGCTTTTCTCCTGAAAGAGGAACCTTGGTGTATCTGGAATTTCTATAGTAATCGTTTAGCTAATGAAGTGATTATGCATAAAATCTAGATAACGTTAACTGTATTCCAGAATCTTCCCCTTGCATTCTCTAGATCCACGTTTGAAATTTGCATTTACATCTTTGGTGTATCTCCAATTATGCTTTTCATTTGGTTATAGTTTTAATATTTTCCTCAACCAGAATCATTATTGATATAATTATTTAGGTCAAGCTGGCTGATCCAGATATTGTCTCGAACCCCACAGAGTATCAAAAACTTGCCCAATCAATGTCAGAACTTGACGAGGTATGGCAAGACTTTTTTTACTTCTTTTTTTTTATTTTTTATTTTTTATTTTTTATAATTTTTAATATCCGTGAGTGTCCGGGCCAGCTTACGCACCTTGACTAATCTCACGATACAACCCACCTGACCTTACAACACTTGGGTGTCAAGGAAACTCGTAGGAAATTAATTCCTAGGTAGGTGGCCACCATGGATTGAACCGTTGACCTCTTAGTCATTTATTGAGACTATATTTCCTTTTTACCACTAGGTCAATCCAAGATGGTTAGATATGGCAAGATTATCTGCCTCCAATACTATAATTTATGTGGAATAGTTAGAATGACCTGTTTTATCTTTTCTTCCTTTCTTCATCTAATATGTTTCTGTCTACCAACTTACTCTTGGTTGGTTGGTGTGGGTTGGCCGGACAGGTGGTATCGACTTTCAGAAAATTCAAGGAATGTGAAAAGCAGTTAAACGAGGCCAAAGGTTGACTTATAAGTAGTTTTCTTAAAAAAGCTTCTCAAACATAAAAATTGTTGAATTGATCTTAGTTTCTTCTTCTTTGTTGTGATTATCATGTCAGCCTTATCAAAAGAGAGTGGGAATGATGAGGATATGGTAGAAATGATTGCTTTAGAAATCAGTTCTTTATCCAGTCAGCTCAAAGATATCGAGGAGAAGCTTAAGGTGATTTTGGTTCATGAACATGATTTTTACATGTGCGTTTATTTTGGATCATGACGAAGTTTTGTTAATGTTAACGTGTGTTTAAATCTCTTTCTCATCATTCTGTTTTCCTGTTTGGGTGGGGTGGAGGTCCTTGATTTTCAATCCTCACAGTTCTTCATTTTCTGTTTTTTAATGAGCTTCTTTACAGATATACATGTCTAAATGCGTTATTTTTTTTTATTTCTTTAGCTATATTCATTAATGCTTATTATTATCTTCTTGTTAAAGGTAGAATTATTTGATTACTGAAACAAATAGGTAATGACATTGTAGCTTGGTTCTTTACTGATGGTCAGATCTTTACAAGCAAATATTGTGCTTTTCTTGTCATTCTTACAGTGACCGTTTTCTTTTGTTGAGGACTTTATTTATTTCCTGGTATTCATCGATGGAAAAAAAGGAAGTTATTTCCTGGTATCTTACAAGTTACATCTTACATTTTTCTGAATTGAATCTGAAGACTTTATGTCGTGATTTTCTCTATCAGGTGATGTTGCTTCCATCTGATCCTCTTGATGCAAGAAATATTATGCTTGAAGGTCAACTTCCTCAGTTTCCTCTGAAATTTTATGCCATCTGAATAATGACAAACTTTAACATACATTTGCCGAAGGTTGCATAGATATACTTAATGGACA
Organism: Citrullus mucosospermus; assembly: GCA_030954485.1. Lineage (NCBI taxonomy): Eukaryota > Viridiplantae > Streptophyta > Magnoliopsida > Cucurbitales > Cucurbitaceae > Citrullus > Citrullus mucosospermus. The sequence goes on along the minus strand of CM062063.1, from coordinate 5,129,691 downwards.
ATTAGAATCCTGTAAATGTAAACTACTTATGTTTATGCCTTATATATTCTGATTAAAAGCTGTAATTTCCTTCTGCCATGCAGTCCGGGCAGGTACAGGTGGTGATGAAGCTGGAATCTGGGCTGGTGATCTTGTAGGTACATGTTTCTTTTATCCTTAAAGAACTATGGATAAATTGTGCACATGTTCTTTTTTTTTTTTTTTTTTGGTGCTCATACAATTGGGAACATGAGAAGTATTGATTATAAAAGAGAATCTCTTGATATCTTCATAAGAAATGCTATGCCAAATAAACGTATTCGTTGAGGTGACCTATTCTCCAATATTTTCCTTACTAACTTCTTAGACCTCTTAAGTATATAGAGTAAGTTTAGATAGGCTCAGTAAAGTTACAAGTTACATGTTCTGAACTCTGAAGTTTTTCCGATCTTGTCCTGCTTTGATTGCACCCCTCCTTTTCATGTATGTATTTTTCTCTATTATCATTTCTTCTTCTCTAACTCATCTTTCCAATTATATAATAGGTCCGTATGTACCAGAAATACAGTGAGCGGAATTCTTGGAAGTTTTCCCCTGTTTCAAGTTCTGAGGTATGTGTCTACAAACATCCCAAAAGTAAACATCCTAGTGCTTTCTGTATGTATTAAAGAATTTCCGCTGTTCACTTTTCAGGCAGAAAAAGGTGGATTCAAAACTTATGTGTTGGAAATCAAAGGACAACGTGTCTACAGTAAATTAAAATACGAGTCCGGTGTTCACCGGGTTCAACGTGTTCCTCAAACAGAAACGCAGGGCCGTGTGCATACTTCTACTGCTACAGTCGCCATCATGCCAGAGGTAAACCATTTCATAAATTTACTATTGAATTGTGAAATAAGATTGTCTGATTCTTGTCAAAGAAGAATAGCATGCCTTAACAAGACTAATGTCTAGTAGAATATTACGTGATTTTGCTAATTTTGTTCTGGACAGCTGACTAGTGTTAATTCTTTTTCCCCTTTCCTTTATAGGTCCCTGATCTATTTCTTGTGCTCCGTTTTAACTTTTAACAATTATGATGTGGAAAAGCCATATCTCTCTGTTAAAAATCCCTACGGATTGATGTGGGATTGCTAATCAAAATGTTCTGACATATCACACCAGTGCCTCAACATGAAAATCTGAGTGCATAACTGCAGATTTATCCTTATATATGTGTAGTTGATATTGATAGTGTTCATACTGTTTCCCTGTAGGAGTACGAACATTTTGGATATGATAATTTCTATAAATTTGACTTTGTTGTCCTCTGCTTTCACATCTTGATCAGCTATACTTTATCTTGATTGGTTGAGCTTATGCTGTAATTGCTATTGCATCTAGGCAGATGAAGTTGAGGTAGTGATTGATCCAAAAGACATTGAACTAACTACTGCCAGATCTGGGGGAGCTGGAGGTATAAAGCTACATGGTTTATTCAAATATTGCTTTCAGTTAGCTATCTGAATCTGCTCTCATAAAACCAAGAAAAATGGTAGCATAACCTAACCTTGTTATTTATCTCTTCTTGTCAATGATTATGCAGGGCAGAATGTCAACAAGGTGGAGACAGCAATTGATCTTTTTCACAAGCCAACAGGAATCCGCATTTTTTGCACCGAAGAAAGGACTCAACTTCAGAACAAGCATCGAGCTTTTCAATTGCTGCGAGCCAAACTGTGAGCATCCATTACATCATAACATTTCCCACATTATCGTATACCTTATATGAATGTGCACTTCATTCATATAATTCCTATATTTTTCTAGTAACAAATAATTGAAGAAACTTTGTGACCATTCCTATGATTTTTCTTGAATAATTGAAGGATCTTTATTCCCATTTCTATGTACCGTGGGAATTTGGGTGGTCATTGGTACGGGTGAAATAAAAAAAAGTAACTTAACAAACTGATATTGGCCAGTTGGATTCAGTCTTGCACAGCCCTTCGACAAAGCCTAATTCTGTTTTTCTTTCCCTCACACCCAGCTACCACCGCCGTATTGTTCTCACCCAACACAACCTAGCCCAAAACCCAACCACCCTCTGCTTGGCTTAGCATGTCACTTCCCCATAGCCAGACACCTCCAATCCAGCCTGCAGGTCGGTCAGATCTTTTGTGCAATAAAAGAGAAGGGTTAGTTTTTATGTCCTCCCCCAACTGACGGTCAGCTTCCTAATCTACGCTGACTTTCACCCTACCTTCCCACCACAACCAGCCTTTTATAGTGGACGGTTATAATTTTGCTGGATTCAATGTGTAAATGCATGAATTTAATCCCCTCTCCCTCCTCTTTTTTCTTTTCAGTTATGAGATCAAAGTGAGGGAACAACAGGAGAAGATCAGGAATCAACGAAAATTACAGGTAATTACTGTTTTTCTTTTTCCTTTCTAAAATTTTGTTAGCATTTGGAAATATTTAGCAAAGAACACTCTTTCCATAAACTCTTGTATGGTCTGCGTTTAGACTGTCCTTGAGCTGCTTTCATCAGACAAGAGTTTCTGAAGTTCTTGTAGTTGGTCTGTCATGATTTTGTTTCAATTTGCCCGGAAAATGAAGTGCTGTTACTCTTCATTTTATCGAGTATTTCCCAGTCTATAGTAATTTCTTTCTAAACACATGATTTCGTTGGTAACATGCAAGATACAATCTGAATGGAATATCAAATACTAGAAATCTTTTGGACTCCACGATCTCCTACCTAGTGGTTTTGGGTGCACAAATACGACTGTTCTATGGCATGATAATTTTAATTATATTTTCGGGTTTCTTTCCCGTTATTAAGAATCTAGTTCATGATATCACTGAAAGTCATTTTCATTTTTTGTTTAATTTACAATGTGCTGCCTGTGTAACTCTCATTCTTAAAGCAAGTAGTCGTCACATTAGAAATTGTACAAGCAGATAGTTATTCTTACAGAAGCAAGTGATGATAAGCTTTTTTTAATTTTTATTTATTTTATTTATTTATTTATTTTTATTTTTAAAATTTTAATTTTATTTCAGTGTTATTATTACCTTGTTGTCCTAATTTCCATCTTCCGTTTTCTCGTGGACGTGTTGAAATTTGTTGTCAGAATCTGTTTGAACGCTGAAACTTCATGCATGCCAATACCACTGCTAGTGGGTGTTGCAACTTGAATCTGTTAAAGAAATTGAAGACCTGATAACTTCTTAATGTAATTTAATTAGGCACTCAAATTATTTTCATTAGTGTATTCCTTATTCTAAAAGGTTCTGTTCCAGGTCGGTACAGGTGCCCGAGCTGAGAAAATTCGGACCTACAATTACAAGGTATGATATTAGTTTGCTTTGCGACTTTGAAAAGATGAAAAGAAATACAGCTTCTGTCATAAAACAAGCCATTCATCCATATGGTACCACAAAGATGTTGAAGACAAGAAAGATTTCAATCTTAAAGAAGACGAAGTGTAATACCATTTCGCACTAGACTAGAACTAATAAAAAATCAGATACTTCATTACGAGAAGATTGTATTAGGAGTGCTTTTTAAAAGTATTTTCAAATAATTAAAATCTAATAGCACTTTTCTTAGTAATTTTAACCATCATGGTTAGTCTAGTAGTAAATAGGGGACATGGCCTTGATAAAGGGTTAGGTCATGAGTTCAATCCATGGTCGGTTGCTTACCTAGGATTTAATATTTTATGAGTTTTCTTAATGCTCAAATGTTGTATTGGTTAGATTGGTTGCCCTGCGAGATTAGTCGAGATATGCGTAAACGTAAACTGACCCAGACACTCATTGATACCAAAAAGAAAAAAATAAAACAATTTCAGGTGGTCTAGGAGGTTCTCTGTTCAAACCCCTAGTCTTCTATATATTTCAAGCTCACAAGTGATGGGAGAATAAAATAATATAATGTTAAATTTACTTTCACTCATTAGCTTAAGTTTTTGAGTCAATCGGTGATTTAATTGCTTTTAATTTTCTCTTTTCACTTAAAAATACTTTTTAAAGTATTTAAAAAGTCGATCTACACAAGTTCAAAGTTGAACCTGGGAAACTATCATTTCCAGTCTCTATTACAAGCCGGAAACGAAGCAGCTAAGCATAATTAATAGAATTCGACCACATAGACTGATGATTTCACTAGAAATTAACTTTTGGATTTTAATTATGTTAGGACAATAGGGTTACCGACCACAGGCTGAAGATGAACTTCGAGCTCACATCCTTTCTTGAAGGTGATATAGAGAATGCAGTTCAGGTAATATCCTCGCTTTCGTCCAATTCCTCATCTTAATCATCATTTTAATGGAAAGAAGAAAAAAATAAATCACATTCTTCCATTTTCTCAATCAAGGCATGTGCTGCCATGGAACAAAAAGAACTCCTGGAAGAACTGGCTCAGTCGGCTGTGGCTTCAGCCACTTGAATTTCCACCATCTCTTGCCAATAGTTGGGGCCTTCTCATAACACAGGTTTTCTTTGAACCATATGAAATGCTATATGAGGTTAGGTATAAAATCATTCACCATTATTCATGTTTTTTATTTTTATTTTTTTTTCTCTTTTTGTATATGGCCCTGATATGTATGATTATACACGCACTGAGAATGAGAATTATACCCATTAGTATTTTGGCGCCAGTGGTCTCAAAATAGAGGGAAATAGAGGGAGATAAGAACATTAATTAACCCACCCCCGGTAGAATTAGATTATGATGTTGATGTGACTTTATGAAATTAATTACATATTTATCCATGAGTATACCTTTGTGAATTATTATTTCAATCAATCTCGCTGCCGTTTACATCATTTTCGTTGGTTTTGTGATTCATTTTTACATGGCCTAGATTTTGAAGATAAGATTGCATAACTTGTTGCTATGGTAAGCGACACGTGAAAATACTATTGAGGCCTTTGCTAGTGCACGCTTCCTTAATATGTTGTGGCTCTCGCTTTCGTTCATTTTTTTCCCTTCTGCAAGTGGAGAGAAGCAGAGAACGCATTGAAAACAGAAGGAAGGAGGAAGGAGACAAAAGGGGAGGGAGAAAATATTGGAAAGTTGTTTACTATCTCAAATTGATTGACAATTAAAAAAAAATAATTCATATATTTTATAAAGATCGTTTCATATACTTAACAAATAGACAGTGTGTTTTCGTTTATGTTTTATGAGTTTATATAAAAATATGAGTTTGTAATCTTGTATTTATTTTTCAAAATTAAGCCTATAGACGTCATTTTTATCTCTAAATTTTTTCCAATAGTTTAAAAAATTAAGCCAAAATTTGAAAACTAAAAATTAGCTTTTAAAATTTTGTTTTTGTTTTTTGAATTTGACTAAAAATTCAAATATTGTACTAAATGAAATAGGGAGGAAATAGAGTTAGTTTTCAAAAATTAAAACCAAAAAACGAAATGGTTACCAAATAAGATCTTAATTTTCGGTGTTGGGAGAACATGTGATGTTTCCCGCTTCCTATGTGTAGCCAAACTTGTTTTTTACATTTTCTTAAATCAAAATATTTCTTCCGCAACCATTTTTACCTCAAGTTCAAGTAATATTTGGGAGATTTTTCACTACAACTCAATTGTTCAAACTCTTTTTCAACTAAAAAAAGATTTCTCAATGATTTGAGCATTTTTTAGGTTAAAATACTATTTTGGTTTTTATGCTTTGTATTTTTTTTTTTAAGTTTTAGTTCCTATATTTTCAAATGTTCAATTTTAGTCCATGTACTTTTAATAAATCTTAAATTTAGTCCCTAATTAAATTTTATTGAAATTGATTAAATAATTACAATAATTTTCCTACAAAGTAGCCCAATATGTGAATATGTTCTCAAATTTTACCGTGAAAATGCTAATAAAAAAAATAAAAGGTAATAAAAAAATCCACAACAAACTAGTAGTAGGGACTAGATTTAAGATTTATTGAAAGTACAACATTTTTTTAAAGTAAATGGACTAAAATTGAATAAACTCCAAAGTATAAGGATCAAAATAGTATTTTAACATTTTTTTTTTTAATGTTAATCACTATTGAACTATTGGCAACTATACAAATTATAAAAATTTAATCATATAAAAGAAAACCATTAAATTTTGTCCTCAAAGATATCTTTATTCTCAAAAGTTGTAATATTGCTTTTTACATTTTATAAACATTTTAACTTTTAAGATACCCTTCAAGTAGAACTTTCTTTGAATGTTAAATCAAAATTGTGACTTGTAATGGTGCAATGATGACTTAGAACTTGGTAACAATCTAAATTTATGTTCGAAGTTGATGCTCGCTCATTTGAGGTCTCAATTTCCATCCAACATTCTAAAAAAAAATTATATTCTAAAGGTAATTTTAAGATCTTTTTAAAATCAAGAAGTATTGTTTGTGTATATAATTTAACCGATTATTTACCTTGAACATTTTAGGTTAAAATATCATTTTGTCTTTGTACTTTAGAGTTCGTTTAATTATAGTCATTCTACTCTCACTAAATTTTAAACCTAGTCCCAAAAATTGATTAAATAATAATAATAATCTTTTTAGGTAAGAAAATACAATATAATTTATAGTAAGAATGTTAATAGATAATAAAAAAGTTATTAAAATAATCAATAAAAAAGGTTAAAACTACTATTTTGGTCTTTGTACTTTGAGGTTTGTTTAATTTTAATCTCTATACTTTAAACGGTTCAATTTTAGTCTCTATATTTTCTAAATCTTAAATTTAGTCTTTCGAAGTCAATTTTTATTGAAATTAATTAAATAAAGATTTTTATTGAAATTAATTAAATAAAGAAATACAGTACGTGAATATATTTTCAAATTTTATATTAATAATAATAGTAATAATAAAGAGTAATGAAAAATATATAAAACTAGCAGTCTAAGATTTAGGACTAAATGACATGAGAACTAAAATTCAACGAACGAATGTATCCGATGAGCCGTTCGAAGTCAATGCATCCAGCACATAGCTTCTTTGCTTCGTCGTGGCCTTCACTTCCTCACACATGGCGCCATTTCTTTTACCCAACCCTTTTCCATTACTTCCTTCTCAATTCTCTCTCTCTATGCTCAGAATTCTTTCCCTCCGCCGCTTCCTCCGCCCCTGCAACCCCTTTGATTCTTATCCAAATTCACCCTCAGTTCCACTCCCACGCTTTCCCTTTCTTTCTTCTCCTTTTTCATTCCGTTTCTCTACACCCATTTACCCCCACAAGCTCCTCGCCATGGCTGCACAGTCCTCCAGTGGTAGCTCTCACCCTCACAACTACACCAATCGCCTTGCCACTGAACACAGTCCTTATCTCTTGCAGCATGCCCATAATCCGGTAATTCAGTTCTCTTCTCTTTTGGTGTGTGTTTTACTTCTTTCTTTGGCTGAATTGATGCTTGGGGTGTATTTTTACTGTCTCCGCCACTGAGTTGAATCGAATGTTTTCTTTTGGGGGAATCTCGAGATTTGACGAGTTTTGGGTTTGTTTTAAGGTTAATTGGTATCCGTGGGGAGAGGAAGCATTTGCGGAAGCTCAGAAGAGAAACGTGCCTATCTTCTTATCTAGTATATTCAATTCTTCCTTACAGGTCAAAGTTGTTTTAGTTGATTCATGATGAGATTGATTCATTGTTCTTTTTTCCTGCTGGTTTTGTCTGAAGTTGGATACAGCACCTGCCATTGGTGAGTTCTTTTTCATTGTTTTTCAAAGTTTGTTCTATATGGTTTCTTCTTGATGATGCGACATGTGAATAGTTGAGGCTTGTGACTTTTTCAATTAGGTGCCATGTCATGGAAGTTGAATCGTTTGAGAATGAAGAGGTAGCCAAACTGTTAAATGACTGGTTTATCAGTATCAAGGTCAGCTCAAATTAGTATCAATTAGATGTTCCTTTCATAGCCTGAATATCTAACAATTGTTTCCTGTTTGGGTACTTTTTTTTCTTTTAATTTTTAAAATTTTTAATATTGTTATATGTTGGTGGAGCAGGTTGATCGTGAGGAGCGGCCAGATGTTGATAAGGTACGCAGTTAGGATAATTTTCAAAATGTTGAGTCTGCAACCAAATACAAGTATAAGTCAACTGGTTTAGACTGGTTTAGACGCATATTTTTTACCAAGAGGTAAACTATATATTTTTTTATCAGGAGGTCATAGGTTTGAATTCTCACCCTTGATGTTGTTGAACTCAACAAATCTTAAAGTTCGTAAGATGTATGTGTTATCCTGGAGGATGGACTTGGCATTTGAGATATCTTTTTGCTGCTGGTCTGAGTTTAGTCCTGCTATCTCTTTGTTGCACTGTGGATGATGCTGCACTACTAAAACTTAGTTTATGGCTTTGTACAGTGGCTCTATCAATTATCTAAGTAATCAAAACTTTTGCTTTTACTGGTCATCGAGAGCTTGTAGTAATGAACTTTATTTGATGATTGTAAATTTTTTTTTATTTTTTTATTTTATATAATTATGGAAATAATGCTTCTTTAATGTGCTAAACTTAATAGATCTGTTCCATTTCAGGTATACATGACATACGTTCAGGCTCTTTATAGTGGTGGGGGTTGGCCACTTAGTGTCTTTCTTTCTCCTGATTTGAAACCTTTGATGGGTGGGACTTACTTTCCACCCGATGATAAATACGGAAGGCCTGGATTTAAGACCGTGCTTAGGTAAAGAAGTCGTTAGACATACTATGCTCCTCTCTCCCCCCTCACAACCTCCCTTCTCTCACTGTTATGGTCTCTGGTTTCTTTATCATATTTGCTCAGGAATGTTATGGATTCTACTAAAAGGTTTGCTAGTCAGATGCATCTATTTTCATATTTAAAAACCTTTTAAATCTTGTTTCTCCTCCAAATGACCTTAGCATTTTTATGTTTTTCAGGAAAGTGAAGGATGCATGGGATAATAAGAAAGATGTTCTTGTCAAGAGTGGAAGTTTTGCTATTGAACAACTTTCTGAGGCCTTATCTGCTACTGCAAGTTCTAATAAATTGCCAGAAGGACTTCCACAAAATGCACTACGTTTATGTGCTGAGCAAGTATGGCTCTCAATTTGTCGGAATTTGGTCTTTGTTGATTTATGTCTATGTGCATTCATTTGCTTAGTACTAGAAGAAAGGGGGGTCACATTGCATGTGTTTTTGCTCTTCAACTTGAATATATAGTTTAAAGGAGATGTTAATTGAACAGGAAAAATCTGGATCTTAGCATTTTCAGAGTCCCTTAGTCTGTTGCAAGAAGTCTTAGTCCAGAAAGACATACTTTCTTTTGGACTTATTTGATGTTTATTGTAGCTTTCTCAAAGCTATGATCCAAATTTTGGTGGATTTGGCTCCGCTCCTAAATTTCCAAGACCAGTTGAGGCTCAACTTATGCTTTATTATGCCAAAAAATTGGAAGAATCTGGGAAGTCAGATGAAGCAGAGGAAAGCCTGAATATGGTCATTTTTGGTCTCCAATATATGGCAAGAGGTGGTATTCATGACCATGTTGGAGGCGGCTTTCACAGATATAGTGTGGATGAGTGCTGGCATGGTTAGTATTTGGTTCATGTGTTCATTTTCCCCTCCAGATTCTGTGCTTGACTTTAATTATCAGTCTTAACTTCATTATATAGGAAAATCTTGCTTGTTTTGTTGATTACTAATGTGAATTTTCATTTTTAATAGTTCCAAAGATGGTTTTTATCATCAAAACATGGAATATAATTGAAGCATAGGAAGCAAATTTTGAATTGCAACTGTTTATTTCCTTTTGTTTGGTCAACTTCTCTGCTTCTGCGAGATTATACGGGGAGAAGAGTGAATGAAGATTATATTGATCTTTTTTTTTGTACTATCTTGTTATGCTAAATGGTTAATTCTATTTTCTGAACAGTTCCCCACTTTGAGAAGATGCTTTATGATCAAGGACAAATTACAAATGTCTATCTGGATGCTTTTTCGATAACCAAGGATGTCTCTTATTCATGTGTATCTCGGGATGTTCTTGATTATCTGAAGAGAGATATGATTGGACCCCAAGGTGAAATATTTTCCGCAGAGGATGCTGATAGTGCTGAATCTGAAGGAGCTACAAGAAAAAAAGAAGGGGCCTTCTATGTGTGGACAAGTAAAGAGGTTTGCATTAACTTTGTTTGTGCTTTACTACACTGTCACTATGTTGTATGTTTCTCTAACTTATCCTTCCCATTCCACCTTTTCTTTTTCTTGGGGGGTAATATACTATTACATTACCTACAAATCCCATCTTAAGGTAGAATAGAAATATGCCTAATTTGAGTGTCTACTAATCTCCTTCACATCTAAAGACTAAAATTGTCCTTTCTTCGATTTTCTTGACTTGAGTTATTATAAAGATGAAGTTATTTATCAGAGATAAATGAGTATTATGAAATGTTCCGTTTTTGCCAATGAAATTATGGAAACTGAATTTGAAGTCAATGCATCAATAACTTACTTGTTCTTCCAAGAATAGAATACGACATAATAATTTGAGAAGGGGATATTATTTCATCATTAAAAGTAAATATTAATTCTTAGTATTTTTCTTTGCTTCTCTTAGGTCGATGACATACTTGGAGAGCATGCAGATTTCTTCAAGGAGCATTATTACATAAAGCCTTCAGGAAATTGTGATCTTTCCAGATTGAGTGATCCTCACACTGAATTTAAAGGAAAGAATGTTCTTATTGAGATGAAAAGTGTATCTGAGATGGCATCAAAACATGGCATGCCTGTTGAAAAATATCTTGAGATTTTGGGGGAATGTAGGCAAAAGCTGTTTAAAGTAAGAGAGCATCGGCCGAAGCCACATCTTGATGATAAGGTATTCCACCAAAACATTCACTTTGTTTAACTACTGAACCTATATGTGCTTGTGTATCTTTACATTGTCATACACAAACTTCTGATGCTTTTCACTTCCCATAGGTAATTGTTTCATGGAATGGGCTGACCATCTCATCTTTTGCACGAGCCTCTAAGATTCTAAGGAATGAAAAGGAGGGCACAAGATTCTACTTTCCAGTTGTTGGCTGCGATGTAAGATTACTTTTATCTTCGTATATAACTCCATGGGAAGTGTAAATAACTTCTCCGGGTAATACAAGTTCTGAGATTGTATGGAAATAGTGGAAAATTTGTGGATTTCTCTGATTTTGAGATAAACCTATTAGCAGGGTTTATAATATATGTGTGTGTGTTACTATTATTATTTTTTTCTAAATAAAGTTTAGATTGAATCATCGTTTGAATGCTACTAGTGCTTATACATTTTTTAGATATGAAGGGGTGCTCAAGGATCAGGTTGCTTATACATTTTTCAGATAGAAGAGTGCATTTGCTTGAATTTTCATGTTCGAAGTTGAATTGCCTTTAGATTTTCATTATTGGTTTCTGTCTTCATGATTTTCAGGCAAAAGAGTACTTCGAGGTTGCGGAGAAAGCTGCTCTTTTTATCAGGACAAAGCTTTACGATGAACAAACACACCGGTTACAACATAGTTTCAGGAATGGGCCACCCAAAGCTCCTGGATTTCTTGACGATTATGCATTTCTAATTGGAGGGTTGCTTGATCTATATGAATATGGTGGTGGACTGAATTGGTTTGTCTGGGCAATAGAACTGCAAGCCACCCAGGCAAGAAAGCACTGTTCATGTTACTTTGCTAAGCTAATTGGCTTTAGATTCCAATACTAAGTTGGGATACTTCCGGCCCCTCCTTTTGTAGGATGAGCTATTTCTGGATAGAGAGGGTGGAGGGTACTTCAACACTACCGGTGAAGACCCATCTGTTCTTCTACGGGTGAAGGAAGATCATGATGGGGCTGAGCCATCTGGGAACTCGGTTTCGGCTATCAATCTTATCAGGTTATCCTCACTGGTTTCTGGAAGTAGGTCCGAGTATTACAGACAGAACGCTGAGCATCTACTGGTCAGTAGACACCTTGCCATGAATATTTCTATTGAATTGGATGTCTGATACTTGGGATACTGACTCTGGCTGCCTTTTCTTTGTGAATGCAGGCTGTTTTCGAGAAAAGATTAAAGGACATGGCTGTGGCTGTACCTTTGATGTGTTGTGCAGCTGACATGTTTTCAATTCCATCCAGAAAGCAAGTTGTCTTGGTCGGCCATAAGAATTCGGCACAGTTTGAAACCATCCTTGCTGCAGCTCATGCTTCATATGATCCGAATAGAACAGTAAGCACAGATTCTGCGATCTCCTCCTAGTTTCTATCCTGTAAGTGGGTCTAATTGATTCTCTCTCTCTGTGGCAACTTATGGCAGGTTATTCACATCGATCCAACAGACGACACCGAACTACAATTTTGGGAAGAAAACAATAGGAATGTTGCTGTTATGGCGAAGAAAAATTTTTGTGCAGATAAGGTGGTGGCTTTGGTTTGCCAAAACTTCACTTGTAAGGCCCCTATAACTGACCCTGGATCTTTAGAGGCCATGCTTGCACAAAAACCTTCCTGATCATGTTGCTGCATTTAGCATTATACTATGTCGTATATGATAATAATACATCACATGCTTTCTGGATATATTTGTATGCATAATTAGGTTTTTTTTTTTTTTTGGTGGAAATCATGAGTCAGGTTGAGATAGAAATGGTCTTAGTTTTCTTGTCTCTGTTTTTGGTTGATCAAAGTGAGGTTAAGTTGGGTAAAGAAGACAGATATCGTGGTGTCTTGGGCCAAGGAAATCTCCGAGTTGTATTCCAATGTTTAAATGTTTAAATCGAGTATGTATGTATGTGTATATACACATATATAACAACATTTTTTTTTAATAATATGAGGAGTGGGAGATTGAACTTTAGATCTCGAGCTTGATAGTACAAGTTCATATCGGTTATCGGTTAAAATTAAGCTGGGCTCATATTTGCGGGGGTAATTTTATCAAAAGAATTTAGAGATTCACTAAATGAAGAGATTGAATTCAAGGTTTGTGTTGGAATGCCCAAGTTCTAAATTTATAATAAAATTTAATTTTGTGTAGATACTTTTAAAATGTTAAGTTTTTAACTCTGTGTAATAGAATTTTAAATTTTGAATTTTACTTATGGTAGGTTAAAAGTTTTTTTTTTTTGTAAAATGTCGTACAGGTCATGGGAACTGCCCAAAATTAGAAAAATTAGGTATTTATTAGAACTCATAATTTATAAACTTTAAACCAAATAGACATAAAGAACCGTTGTTTTAAAATACAGCGGAATATGCTAAAATATTTATAAATATAAATATTAATTTCAAATGAAAAAACGGTTAGAAAATATTTACAACTAATAACAAAATTAGACGATAGTCAAAAAATTTTTACTTAAATCTTATGAATTTTCACATAAAAAAATAATAAATATTATGAGTTTTGACATTCGCCCTACTTCATAAAAAAATAATAAATATTATGAGTTTTGACATTCACCCTACTTCAGTGTTATTTACACCAAGTGTTTTTAGTGTAAATTTAACCTTTCCTGAGTATTTATTTTCTTTCTTTTAAAAATTTTAATAAATAATAGCAAAATAATAAATACGTTACAACTTTTTATTTTAATTGTAGTGCATATTAGTTTGGTAAGGAAAAAACCAAAGTCCCTAAACTCTACATAGAAAAAAAAATTAAAAATTAATATAGATATTGGAGATGCGGGGTATCGAACCCCGTACCTCTCGCATGCAAAGTGAGCGCTCTACCATGTGAGCTACATCCCCAAAGTTTTGTTAAAAAAATGTATTTATTTAATTTATAATAAATTGACAGAGACTCAAAGTTGTAATTTACCCATATTGTTTAAAATAATTTTTTCGAAAGAAAATAAAGAATTTCCCCACCATCTCCTAAGAAATGAAACGCAAGATTATGGAGCAAAAATACGACAAGACGACATTGAAAACCCCAGAATTCCGACGAGAGAAAATAAATATTTGATTGTTCAAAGAAAAAAAAAAAAGAAAAATGGTCTTCGTCGTCTTCATCCACCCAATTCCCTCCCCACATGTTTCAGTTTCAGAACTTCCATGGCCTCCGCCTCAAATTCTACTTCTCCGCTCCTCCCACTGGCGGCTCCAAATTCTACTTGGAGAATCATATCATTCCTTCTTACAGAGATTTAAAGAGCGTTTTGGTCTCGGATGTTCCTCCAGAATCACTCGAAGAATGTGATGTCGAATATCGCCGTGCATCGCGTTGTTATTGCTAACATATCATAATATATGGGCCCCCAAAGCCCAACTTTAAGTCCTTCCCTAAAATGCCCCCACTCGGGTCACACCCCCACGTTAATATCTACCCCCGCCGAATTTTCCTAATTCCAAAGGACCTTTTTTCAATTTTCTTAATTTACAATCTTCTTTTTTAAATCATTTTTCAATAAATTTTCTCATTATTGTTAATAATTAAATAAATGTCATTAGAAAGTTTTATTTTATCTTCTAATTTTAATAAAATGTATTTTAACAAAAGTATTTTTATTTTGGATAAATATCAATTTATACTCCTAAAATTTCATAATTCTATCAATTTAAATCCTTCATTATGTATTGTTTGGATACACTTATGAAACTTTAAGGTTTAAATTGATACAAATGAGTGTCGTTTGCTTGTAGAATTTAGGGTGAATAACATAACATAGAGGAACTTACATGCCTAGGGTAGGCAAATAAAGAAAAAGCGAAGTAACTAAGCAAATTGAAGAGGAACATTCACAAAGTTTCCAAAACACAAACTTAATAACTACATTTTGAACAACTTTACACTTAAAAACACAGTCTTCACAACTTGTTATCAAATAACCATGCATCCTAAGCGCATAGTAAACAACATCACTTTTTCCCCAAAACGCTCCTTAATATATAGTGAATTGATACAAATTTAAATAGTAGATTGGACTATCCACAAAGGTCACCCATGAGAGCCAAGAAGGTCAATCCAAAGCTCAAGAAGCTCATAGGGTTGCCCATAAAAGCTCAAGAAAGCCAACCCTTAGGACGAAGTGGAATTTAACCCTTGTACTTTACAATTTATAATAATTTAGTCATCGTACTTCCAAATATGTAACAATTTAGCCCTAGACTTTGATGAATATCAATTTAGTCCTTCTACTTTACAATTTACAACAATTTTATCCCTATTGTAAATATACTATTAAGATTTAATGAAATTTTTTACACATGTAGATTCACAAGGTTCTCACAGGTCAAGTTTATTTATCAATTATAAAGACTAAGTTGTTACATAATCAAAATTAACAACTAAATTTGACAGGTTTTTTTTTTTCTCAATAGGGATTAATTTGTTACATGTTAAAGTTTAAGGACTAAATTATTACAATTATAATAGTATAATAACTAAATCGTCGCAAAGTGAAATTTAGAGACTAAATCATTAACTTCTATAAAATTTATTTCAAAGACCAAAAGTAAGTTATAACCAAGTTTTTTTTTTTTTTTTTAATATGCAAATGACAAGTTTTAAGGACCGTATATCTATTACTTCCTTATAGAAAGGTATTTTGGTTTTTGGGTCTGTTAGATGGATAATCCAAATTTTGGGAGTAAATGAGTTTCACACCATTTTTTGAAAAATAAGGTTTTTTTTACAGTTTGTTGACGTTAAATTAAGTGAAATTACCAGAAAAGGAACTTCATGAATGCAGAATGGACTTTTTCTTGCTGTTTTTTTCTCTCACAAATTGCTCCTCTCTCCCTTTCTCTCATAGTCTCATTCCCTTGCTCTCACTCCATGGAATTCCATCTCAAAGAAGGAAGGGCAAATTTGTAATTTCACGTGGTTATGACATTAGTAGAAATTCAATTACTATTGGTTTTAAAAAAAGTGGGAAGTTTTTTATTTTAGGCGTCCAAATTGGGTGAATTGTGCACTTTTGTTTTCCACTAAAAACAATAAAAATGAAAACAACAGCTTTTAAAAAATTATTTTTTTCTTTTAAAATTCAACATGCAAATGATAAGAGGAAATAGACTTAATTAAAATAAAAAAAATAAAAATAAAAAAACGGGGCTTAACATGGTCTGTGAAAGTGCAAAAAGTGAGACGAGCCTTAGTGGACCAACTGATCATCAAAAAGGGAAATTTGTAGTGAATTTCACATTGATTTTCGCGCTTTAGCCGATAAAGATTTCATCCGCTTTGTTTCGCGCATTTCATAGCGAAGGATAATGATTCTGCCAATCGCTTGCTGAAGTCGAAGCTGAATTTATAGACTTATTGGGTGGTTTTCTTGATTTCGAAATCAATGGTGGAGAGGAGGAGACCTCTGGTTCTGAATTCAACGAAAGCCTTCGTCAGCTCCGTACTTAACTCCTCGCCGCTCGCTGAAAAAGCCCCAGTCGCCGGAGAACACAAGCTTTCCGTCGATTATGAGCCCCCTGAGTTGCAGTTGCAGACTGGAATTCTCCGATTCCCCGAGGATGGAATTGAAAATTCACCTCGGAAGTCGTTTTCCTTCGACGACTCTGCCTTGGTTGGGGTCTCGATGTCCGTTCTGAAAAGGCTGTCCATAACTTCTGGCTCTCTGGTACATCAGCTAACTTAGCTCTTATTTTGAATCGTCTTTCTATTATTAAAGTGAACTTAATCTGCTTTTTAAGTTCACTTTCATGGATTTCAGTTGTTTTGGCTAGCGATGGACTCGCGTATTGTAGTATTACTAGTTTAGACTTTTATTCATTCTCAAACTTCTGCAATCAGTTCCCTTTCTATAGGCATAAAAGTTTTTTAGGGGAATTTTCTTCTTTGAATACTTCGGAATCCAGTAACGGTTACTTATTTCGTTGGTTTCCTTTCAAGGTTATTGTGAAGAATCTCGAATCTAATGCGCAGAGAATTGCTCAGGCAGTTGTCCTAGATCCTTCCCTCACCCGTGAATGCACTTCTGACGTCAAACAATCTTCTTCTGGTCATGTTATGCTTGTTTTCCCTTCTTTTAATTTCCCTCAAAAGGATCAACAACCAATACATTCTGGCACTGCCTATCTATCTCCCCTTCTGGCATTCAACCTTGACTTCCATTTATCATGCTTAGGAAGCCTAGTAAACAAAGGACAAGAAACCTTAGGATCATACTTTCAAGCTAAAGTTGATGATTCGACGTCTGGAGAAGGGACCATTGCCTCTGTCATTAAAGTTGGATTGAAACCTCTGATTAAGTTGCCACGATATGCATCACACTTGAGGATTTCTTTTGTGAAAGTGCCAACATGTGGTATCCTCGAATCTCTAAATGGGAAATCATCTATTCAAGCTGAAAATCGTCAGGAAGTAATTGATTCTGCACTACAGAATTACTTTGAAGTAGAAAGGTATCTAGCTAGAGGTGATATTTTCAGTGTTCAAGTAAAACGGAATTGCAGATCCACATTTTGCATTCGATGCAACAAGAGCTCGAGGGAAAGAAGTGATGATATAATCTATTTTAAGGTGGACATCTTTATATTATATACACTTTAATGTGCAGGGAATGTTATCATCTGCAACCTTCTTACTATGTGGAAGCTGAATTTTCAGGTTGTGGCAATGGAGCCATCAGAAGAACCTGTTCTTTGTATAAATCGTACTCAAACTGCTCTTGTGCTTGGAGGCAGTGTTCATTCTGCCGTCCCTCCTGATCTATTGGTTGGTTTACCAACAAGACTTGCACCTGTACAGGCAAACACAGTGAAGCTTTTGGCGTCCATACTTACACCACCTCTTTGTCCATCTCCTCTTTCGTCAAGATATAGAATTAGTGTTCTATTATATGGCATGGCAGGTCTATTATTGATTATCAGAATGCATAAACCTTTTTATCACCCATCTTTTTGACCTATTCAAACGTCAAATAAATTTAAGCACTATTGACTAATGAGATATGGCAAACCATAGTTGAGCAGATTGAACTAAATACAAAATATAACTTGTTATTATTTGATTTTGATGTTTGTTCATGTCTCCTGCATGACTCATCTTCTTTCACTGTTTCAGGGTGTGGAAAGAGGACGGTGATTAGATATGTTGCTCAAAGATTGGGCCTTCATGTAGTTGAGGTTAGTTGCCATGATATTATGGCTTCAAGTGAAAAAAGAGCACCTGCTGCTTTAGCCCAAGCTTTTAACATGGCTCAAAGGTGAAGCATTGAACACTTCAGCATACTGAGATTACTATTCTAGAAGTAGAATCTTAACTGTGGTTTAGCAGATTTACAATTTAAGGCAGGTGATGAATATGACTATGATTTAGTTGCTGCTGTTAATTATAGAATAGAATCACGGTAGAATTAGATAAGGTGCTCCTAAGATGAGGCCGCAAAATAAACAAGCCAGTCCCCAGTCCTTTCTTCTCCTTAAGAATCTATGATATTCTATATTACCAAGCTTAGTATGCCAGCATAGTGGTTATCTGTGATATTCCATATTTTGTAGAGTCCTATACCATAAAATACTTGGAATCTTCTTGATCCTCACAAGTCATGTGATTATGTTTTATCAGATACTCACCAACAATACTACTACTTCGCCACTTTGACGTTTTTCGGAATTTGGGTTCTAATGAAGGCTCACCCAATGACCAACTAGGCATCCCTACCGAAGTTGCTTCAGTTATAAAGGAATTCACTGAGCCAGTTTCTGATGAGGAAGATGCACATTATTCAGGAGAAGGAAACAATAATTTTGTATGCAACTCTTCTTTTGTATTCTTGTTTCAAGATCTTGTTTTTCAAACATGCAGAATCCATAGGTCTAAGTCTTTTTCATTGACATTTTAATATACGAGGAGAAACTACATGTTAATTTCAATCCTTAGTCTCTTTCATGGAAGCTCACAGCGATGCTGTTTTGATGCAATTTCAGGAGAAAAGCAAGGCATTTAGGCATTCACTACTTTTAGTTGCAGCTGCTGAAAGTTGTGAAGGTCTACCGACTTCTATTAGGCGTTGCTTCAGTCACGAATTAAAAATGGGTCCATTGACTGAAGAACAAAGAGTTGAAATTCTATCCCAGTGCCTGCACGGCGCTCCTGAGCTTCTTTCCGGAGTATGAAAATAACCCTTCTCCATTATTATATTAAAACTTCTTAAATCAATTGCACTCTAGTGTAGACAAATAACTTGTTCCTGCCTTCATATTCTTATAAATTGGGAAGTATTGTTAATGTGGCGTAATATTCATTGTATTGGGCCATCCATATAAGAATACAGGGAAAATGGGTTAAAAATGAGTTTGAAATTCTATGCATATAAATTATGCAAGTTTATGGAACTCAGCTAGTTTCCTTTCCCCATTCTCCAAAGCTTGATTTTCATTCCGTCAATTGGTTTGTGTTAAATCTCCAGTTGACTCAAAAGTTTAAGCTGATGGGTTGTGGTAAATTTAATTATATCAACAATTTAACACTTCCCCTCATTTGGGCACATGAAAATTTGTAGAAAACTCAACAAGTGGAAATAAATATTAATTGGAGAAGAAATGACATTATAAAGGTTTGAACATGACATCCTGCTCTGATACCATGTTAAATTCACCGATTGATAAAAAATCTTAAGTTGATGGGTTATGGTAAATTTAATTATATCAACAATTTAACTGTTTGTTGGTAAAAATTATAGCATATATTATAACGTAAAGCTACTATCATTAAAATAGAAATTATTTTAGCTTTTACGAATATGGCTGATTATTGAACTCCGTAAATAAGATATTGAGTTGTAATGAACGAAATATGATACCCATTATATTATTCAAATAATGAAAAATGTAGATTACTTGTTACATAAACATTTCTACATTCAGTGATACAAATATATCAAAAAAATCCAACCAATGTGTTCAAAACTTAGCTTGTTGTCGTTTGATGTTTCAACAAATATTGAACCCCATTAATTATTGAAAACTATCAAGGTGATATTTGCTATCTGTTCGATAAATTATGAAACTGGCTGGTTCGTATAAAAGGCTATACCTGATTTTTCTTTTCTTTTTCCATTTTGGAATTTCCCCTTTTCTAATATTATATTTGATTCATGATCCTTTCATGTCAACCACTTATTTTAATTTGTCAGGTAATGCTTCTTGCAGACTAACGTGGAGGATTTCATAAAGGATGTTGCTACACAGACATCTGGCTTTATGCCAAGGGATCTACATGCTTTGATAGCTGATGCGGGTGCAAACTTGTTGACCAAGGTCAATTCTCAGACTAAGGATGAGAACGGGACATTAGAGTCTCGACTTAGATCACAAGTACTTACTGATAGATCCAGTGAAGAAAAGTCTCTTATAATGGAAAAAGAAGATTTCAACTCCTCCTTGGATCGGTCCAAAAAAAGAAATGCGTCAGCATTGGGTGCTCCAAAGGTAAACTAAAGGAGTTTGTTGCTTTACTTGTTGGAGTATGACTTGTTTTTCTGCACTTGGTTCCTGAATTAATAATAGTTCTTGTTTTTGCCTTCTCTTACGTAATTACTCACGGAATGCAAAAAAAGTTACTGAGACATTATTATTTTACAGGTTCCAAATGTGAAATGGGAAGATGTTGGGGGACTTGAAGACGTGAAAAAATCAATTATGGATACAGTTCAGGTGTGAAATTTTGGTTAATGTGACCTGAAGACTAATTTGTATTTATATTTATAGTATTTCTCTAAATAATAATGGCATGCATAATAATTTAGTGAGGTGTGCAACTTTTGCACACTGCTGTAAATATACATGTATATAGTATCATAGCATGAACTTACTTCAAGCCAGGATAATTACATGTTGCTGGGAACTATTAACTGAAGATTACTTGTGAACATAACATGTGACCATTGTGCTGTGGATATATCTTGTTTCATAAGTGCTACTCGCATCGTGTCAACTATGTTGTTTACTTGTTCTGATCAATATATGTTGTATTTCAACAGTTACCTCTGTTGCACAAGGATCTGTTCTCATCAGGTTTGCGCAAACGCTCTGGTGTCCTTTTGTATGGTCCTCCTGGGACTGGAAAGGTATGTTCTGGTCTGTCAGTTATAACAGCGATTTCATTGTTTTTCTTTATTCCTGTTAAGATACCAATTTATTCACATGGTTTTGTTTCTCTATTTCTGTAGACTCTTCTGGCCAAAGCTGTTGCTACTGAGTGTTCTTTAAACTTTCTGAGTGTCAAGGGACCTGAACTAATCAACATGTATATTGGAGAGTCAGAGAAAAACGTTAGAGACATTTTCCAAAAGGTTAGCTATTCTTCATGTTCTACTAAATATTCTCCAGGGAGGAAAAAAGGGAAATAGAACTCTTTTCTGTTATATTGCTGTTCAACCTTTGGAGCATAATATCTCACCGAATTTTGTAATTTGTACATATATCTTGCAGGCTAGGTCTGCACGCCCATGTGTTATCTTTTTTGATGAACTTGATTCTCTTGCTCCTGCTCGAGGGGTATCTGGAGATTCTGGAGGTGTTATGGACAGAGTAGTTTCTCAGGTGCTAAATTGATTATGTATTTGGGAGACTAACCTGCATTTGGTAGTTGAGGGTCTTCTAACATGATTACATTTTTTGTTGTAGATGCTTGCAGAAATTGATGGCCTTAACGATTCTAGCCAGGTTCCTTTTTCTGATTGATTTGTACCTCCATAATTTTGTATTGGTTCAATTCTTCTAATGAAAACTCAAAATTAGAAGAATCCTTACTCAGATTTGGATCATTATGCTTTGATAGGATCTCTTTATCATTGGAGCAAGTAATAGACCGGATCTGATTGACCCTGCACTTCTGCGTCCTGGTCGGTTTGATAAGTTGCTATACGTTGGAGTGAACTCTGAAGCATCATACAGGGAACGGTTAGTTTAGATTCATGCGTATGAGTAAACTTGATCTCTGTCCAATATTTAATTTGGTTATCTTTTCCAGAGTTCTTAAAGCACTCACTCGGAAATTTAAATTGCATGAGAACATTTCTCTTCTGTCTATCGCCAAAAAATGCCCTCCAAACTTCACCGGTGCAGACATGTATGCCTTATGTGCTGATGCTTGGTTCCATGCTGCCAAGCGTAAGGTCAGTCGCGTGTTTTTTGCATGTATCTTGCTTCATACTCAATTTTAGATTACTTTTTGAATGGGATCGATGTCCAAAAGGACATGTTTTTGTCTGTACAAAATATGTAAAATATGTACATGCTTGCTTAGAGACTGCTATTGTTGAGGTTGATTGAGTTCAACCCACATTTGGGAGTGTGATCCACTGTCTTCTTGGTCAATAGTATATTGTGTGTCGGGTTTATCATTGAGTAATTGGTTGAAAAATATACTTATTATTGTACTTTTTGTTGCGTTCTTCAAGGTTATAAGTTCAGATTCAAGTTCTTCTATCAATGACCAAGACGATGCTGTTATAGTTGAATATGATGATTTTGTCGAGGTACTTCATTATGTTTCTTCATTTATATCGATAGGCTGCTTTTCTTCCTCAAGAAAAAACAATCATCCTCATGAATTAAAGTCGAAGTTATATACCAATGTCTAAAACACATTCTTTTTACAAACACACACACATACATATATCCTCAAAATGTTGCTTTGAAAATATGATTGTTCCTCCCATTCCAAATGGCATGAAAATGCACCTATATGATCGTTCTTTGTCAAACCCTCAGTTTAGGCTTACGGACCCCTCACTCCTTAGACGGATGACCTTTAGGCTATGTTCTCTTCTTTTGATTTTTATATTTTGTCTTGTTTCTCTTTAAGAAAAAAAAGGAAAAGGAAATGCACCTTGCAAAGAGACCTTCAATCTCTTATCGCAACTCTTTATAAAATGTTCAGACGAAGGAGGGGATAAAAATTCCGTGGAAGGATCTGTAACAAAAAAACAACAAAAGAAAAGAACGAAAGATGGAAACAAGAGAAAAATATTACACGAAGGATCAAGTACTTCAATTGACTTCTATATTCATTAAAGTGGGAACATTACAAGCATTTATAGGCAAATAAGAAACTACCTACTAATGCACTAACCTTAAAACTCTATCACTAACCTTGAAATTCTCCTCCATTAATTCCAGTAAGTCATTAAGCCACTATCCTCCTATTTAGGGGGCAGTACTCTAACTTAACCCACTAACATAAATTAAAAATAAAAACTAAATTAGTTACCTGCAAACTAAGTTTGCACTAATTCTTAACCGATCTAGAAGCTTGTCTTTAAAAAGATCAACTTTAGTACGAAAGTTTTAGTTGATATTTGCTCAAACTTCCCTCGTGTATTGAAAGAATGAACTTCCCCTTAGAAGTGAGGCTTAGGGGCATGGTAAATATTTATGGCTGTCAAGTCAAGTATGCTAAGACCCATTCTGTGCTTCAAACTGGCCATTTCTTGACCTGATATTATCTGTGATTTTCTTCATTTTGTTGAGGTTGAAAAAATTTTTAGATTTTTGGTTCATGGCTTTGAGAAGCCTACATTCTGTTAAAGAATAGGTTATTGAAGAGTAAGTTTTGGATAACCATATATGGTTTATAGGTTTGTGATTAGTAGTATATAACATGAAAGATGGTTTCATAAATTCAAGTTAATGTAACTTTGATTTTGGTGGGCTAGAGGATTGACAAATTTATAGCTAAGAAAATGCCAACCTACCTATCAAACCCAAGTTCAAATTTTTAACCTTGAATTATGCAAACTTTTCCATGGCCAAACATCTTATTTTGATTATTAGTCTTTCCTATTTGAAATTATGGTTCTATACATAATAAGAGCTTTTTATTACTCAAAATTTTATGGCTTCTGTTTATTCTCAGGTCTTAAAAGAACTCTCTCCCTCATTGTCAATGGCTGAACTCAAAAAATATGAGCAGCTGCGAGATCAATTTGAAGGAGCTTCAAAATAATGTATGAATTTAGTTGTTGCTTCAAAATAAATTATGAGCCAATTATTGAATGTGAATCTCTTTCTTGTATGTTCAATATCTTTTTCATTGGCCAATGATGAGTTGGATTCTTGCTGTGAAAAGGGTTGGTGTTTTTTTTCTCCTTAAATTTTTTTTATTTATATTTTGTAAAAATTGGAAAATGAGATGGTTTAATTTCTTATTCAAATTTTGTTGGTTCTGAAGTTGTTATTTGGAAGGAATATCTCATTAAATGATGTTATGAAGTTGTCTTTTAAAGAGATGATTCCTAAAAGAGAGTCCATGAAAAATTACAAACCAATTAAAAACGTCTTTTTGAGATAAATTTTGAATTTTAATTAGAATATTCGTGGTTTTTAAAATGACGGCTAAAATTTAAAATTTTGACAAATATAAATTAACTAGGTTGAATAGTATGTTTATTGGAAGCATTGATCTCGGGTAAGATATGAAGGTTTTCTAATTATACTTAAGGGGTTTTTTTCATCGAGATTGGGTTGAAACAATATATTTATTTCCATGTCTTCCTGCTATCTTATCACCTACTTGGCAAAGCAATAAGCACTTAAATAATACAATTCGAGTGTTTCATCTTTTTTCTCATTTCGAGGAAAAGGTGCGGGGAAAAGGAAACAATAGAGGAAGTGCGGATTGAAGAGCAAGGTAAATACGTACGATAATAAGTGCAAGTGTCTTCATTGATCTCACATGTGATGAGTTAAAAATAAAAAAATAATAAATTAATTAATAAAATAATAAATAAATAAATAAAAGATGAATAATCAATTTAGGCCCAGCTGCATGGTATAGGTTAGGTAGGATAAGTTATATGTAACTTTCTAATTGAAATATCGTGTAATTGATTTTGAATGCAAAGATTATTTGACATAAAAATATTCAAGAATTGAAGCGCATATTTACATGTCTACACTTAGATTTATTGAAAATACAAAATCTAAAATTGAATAATTGAACGTACGGTGACTAAAATTGAATAAACTTTAAAATATAGGCATCAAATAGTATTTTAACTTTAAACATAAGTTAAATCCAAAATAAGAGATACTAAATTTGTGGAGGATAGAGGAGTCAATACTACAATGAGCTCAAAAAATATATATTATTGTGATTGGACTAAAACGGTAGAATTTTTTTTTTTTTGACAGATTTTGAAATTGTTAAATCACTTTTGTTATATTCAAAATAATTATGAAACATGTCTTAAATCGCATAAAATTAATTTAACATTAATAAATAAAAATTTTATATTATCAAAATTGATTTTAAATGATTAAAAACATGTTCTTTTTTTATATCCATGAATATTCGGGCCCGGTTATGCACATCTTGACTAATCTCAAGGGATAATCTGCTTGATTCTACAATAGGTGGTCACATAAACTGACATGACTTCTTAGCTATTTATTGAGAATAAGCCTCCCTTTTAACCACTAGGCTTACCCACTATGATTAATGACTAAAAGCATGTGTTTTGAGTTATTTTGAAAATGCCAAAAAGTGATTGACCATTTTAGAATCACTCTCTCACATGCCCTTTAGACATTGTTTCTTTCTAACTTTTTGAAGTTACATTAAAATGTTTGACACTTAAAAAAACAAGTTCAAAATATTCCTTATCCTAGTTGTGACGAAAAATCTACATGGTTATTGAAATCTTAACGATGGTTTGGGCAAAATAAAATTGTGTATAATCTGGGTAAAACAAGTGTTAAAAGAAAACCTTCAACAGAAATAAGGTTTCAACAAGGATTTGGGTAAAATTGAGCAGATAAAAGTGGAGATTGCGTATGGATGGATGAATGTCGAACATCTCGCTCGGATGAATCCCCTGCCAATATCTTGGTCTTTTGAAGAGAAGATATCCTTGACCTATCCATGATTGAAGCCAATGTCCAATTCATTTCTACCAATGCAAAGATTAAATCTAAAAATACTTAAGGTACTCCCCTTAAGTAAGTTAACAAAGTTAGGGAGATTTCTCTTTCCACAAAAGCTGCTAGCTAGGGTTCCAAACCTTAAGTGACTAAGTCAGTAAGTCCATTCGCCGGTATGGCAAAGCAAGGAAAGCGGCTAGAAAAACAAAGAGCGATTACTAGCCTTAACAGGTGCGGGAAAGTAAAGGAAATTTGAGCGTGTTTAGTGTAACTTTTCAAGTGCTTAATCTTGAAAATAATTATTTTAGAAAAAATTAAAGTGTTTAGCACAACTCAAAGTGTGTTTTAAATAGTTTTTTTATAAAAATATTTTTAAAGTGTATTTTAAATAGTTTTGATCAAAGAGTTTAAATAAAAATGACCTTTTTGAAAAATATTTTTTCTTTAGTCAATCCAAACACCCTTAATCGATCCTAAAACAATATATAGATCGAGGGTTTATTTATTTATTATTATTTTAATAGAAAAACATAACATCTAGAAAACAATATTAGGTAGGAACAACAAGATTTTTGTCCTAACTAGCATGACCAAGAAGCCAACTCGAGAATTCACTCGTCCATAAAAGGGACCAAGTCTCCTCCATCGTCCAACGAGCTAAGCCATCAGTCACCATGTCTGAAGACCAGTGAATGTGATGAAAGGTTGAAGCGCCACCGAAGAAGCCGATCACATCACCTCATTTGAGATCGTTTTGTCTGAAGTTAAATCTATATCTTTCTATTGAAGCAAGTGAATTTCCACTGATTATCAGATCCAACTATTAAGATGAAATTAGGACCTACTTTCATGGTAAAGCAACAAAATTCCATGGCATTGAAGGTTCAATATGGAAAAAAAAAAAAAAAAAAAAAAAAAAAAAAAAAAAAAAAAAGATGCTTGTATGTGTTATCGATCACACAAAAATTGAGAAAAATCAACAAGGTTGTCTTCTTCAACAATAGTCAATCAACTATTGTGTTATTTTTCAATTTTAACATAGCTTAAAACACTTATCTTCACCCAGCCTTCAATTTTAACCTAAACGGTGACGCTAACTCCAAACATCTTGTTGTCTCTATTTATAAACAAATTTTATAGAAAAACATCGCTTCATCATTTTTTTTAAAAACAACCACATTTACTTATTGTGCAAGCTACCTTTGAATTTTCAATATGTTATATGAGTTCTCGATTGCAATTGTTGATGACAGTAGTACTTTTAAACTTTTTTTGAAAGGCCAATGGTGTTAATGTAACATTTAAAATTTTAGAAGTATTGTGAAAATGGTCCAAAATTTAAAATATATTCTTGGATAAATTTGGAGTATGAATATAACTTTATTGGTCCTATCAGATAAAATCACATCACATAGTTAGGGGATATATGCTTCAATTTGACTTGTTTTTAGTTGTTTATCCATCCACAAATTGTCTTTTAGCAACAACTTACTCCAACAAGGAAAAGAAAATGAAACAAAATTCTTAAATAGCAAATCAAAAGTTTTTATCTATTCAAAATTTCTTTCTTCCTTTGATTTTTTTAAGTTTGTTTGATTCTAATATTGTTTGGTCTCAAAGTTTTTCTTTTTTTTTTTCATATAATTAATTATTTAAAAAAATATCCATTTATAATTTTTTTAATATATAAGACAAGAAGATCATGCCAATTACTGTTTGAGCTAAATTCATTTAAAGTCTAATTTTTTTTATCACATTTATCAAAATTCAACCATCTCCCTGATGTGGCTTTAAAAAATTTGTCAGCTATAGATATATATTAACAAAGTAAATAGATACAAATACATACTCTTTCTTTTGTGAACCAAAAATTTGTTTTTGAAAATTGTAGAAAACGAAAATAAGTTCCTTTTTTCCATTATATATGAAATTATGTTTTGCTCCAATTTAAAAACTTTAAATTTAAATTTAAAATTTGGAAAAAGTATTTTGTCGTGAATTGAAAAATGTAGGAAAATATTAATATGTGTCCGATAAAATCTATTTTTAAGATCAAATTCATTTTAAATAATTAATAATGAGAGGTGATTTCACGTGTTTTTTAAATTTAAAAATAAAAAATAAAATTAATAGAAAGACATCGCTTTGTTGTTTAAAATAAACTATTTTGAAGTAAAATTATCTTAAATGGCAAAACGACTTAAAAAATTTATAACTAATAGCAAAATATACCATCTATCACAATCTTTCATAGATAAACAATGAAATTTTGCTATATTTTTAAATATTTTAGCTCTTTTTACTATATTTGAAAATAGTCATTTTTTTAATGATTTTTTAATATAGTTTTTGAAATAATTTTTTTTTAAAAGAAAATACCTCAATATTATTATTAAGCCACTAAGGATGACAAACCATAGTGGCTATGTTTTTGAAATAAGTTTACCAAACATTTCTTTTTCTTTGTCTCTTTTATTTTCGAAAACATAAAAACAAGAAAATGATGATAAACCAAACAAGACCTAAAGCATTTTTTAAAATAATGGCCAAAATCTAGTACTTGAAAGTCCGTAAGAACAAAAAAGATCACAAACCAAATAAGACCTAAAGTATTGTTTTAATAATGATAAAAAAAATGGCATGTTTGGTAAAGAATCTGTATTTTATTTTATATTTTTAGATTTACTGAGTTAAGCAAATATATGTTTGGCAAACAACCCAAAACTATTTTTGAAAACTATTTTCGAATTATGTGATTTAAATAGTGCAAATTCTGAAAACAACATTTTTTTTCGTTGTATCTATATTTTAAATTTTAAACTTCAAAATTATATTAAATAAAGATAAAAATAAAAATATAATATAAATTATGTAATATATTATATATTATATAATATTATATAATTTTTTTTGTTGAACATAAATCATATCCATAAAAGAAGTTAACAATAATTTATTGGCAAGTAAATATTAGTAGGTAATTACAATTAGTTTTATAATTTTATAAATATATAGAATTAAACTCATTTTGAACAACTATCTAAATTAAAATATAATTTAATATTAAAATAAATAAGAAAAAAACACAATGAATATATCCTTTACTAATTTATTATTTGTCACGTGCTGAAATAACATCCTCAGCCCAAGTATATGCTGTTACGATCCAGGAAAGTTCGTGATTAGACTCACACTCGTAATTTAGGGCTTATCTTGTAGATAATAACAACTTTGCCATTAATCTATTTCATTTTCCAAAAATGTAAAATTAATATTTTACAGTTTCTTGTAGAAGAATATGCTTTGTATTTTGGTCCAACCTACCAACTGTTGAAGTCTTCAACTTTTGTCTACAAAAGTATCAAACAATTCCAAGCACTTTGTTACCTAATTAAAAATCAATGAGATCTTTGCAAAATTAAACCAATAGTTGAGGTATTTGCACTTTTCAAAATTTACCACTATACTTTTTCATTCAATTATATAATTTTACTTATAATTTGTCTACAAAATGTCATATCAATGTTTGACAATTTATGTTAATGGTAAACCCCAACAATAAGTATTGAATTTAGCACATTTTTGTTTGGTCAATGCATTAATAACTTATTTGTTTAAATGTATTTGAATTTCTAATGTTTTGTTTGAATGTAATATTCTGGGGTTTAAATATAGAGTTGGATAAGAAACTTTTAAAATCTTTAGATATATTTAGTAATGTATTCTTTTTTTTTTTTTCTTTTCTAAAAAGCATGAACTTAAATTGAAAATTTGAAATGCTTAAAAGCATAAATATTGCAAAACGTTTGTGTGTGTATATATCCGGGGCAAATCAAAAAATTCAATAATTGTCCTTCCTTCTTGTTTCATTAATTGGAAATCAAGACAAATCGGGTACTACAGTGAGGTGTGAAAACTCCCGATCCTATTCCAACCTTAATAAGTGGAATCGTCTTGCTCCATATGTATTGAGATTGTTCGGAAGACATGGTCCAAACCCCGTGAAGAAATAAATGCAAATTAAAAGAGCTTTTATATATATATATATATATATATATATATATATATATATATATATATATATATTGCGGGGATATCTGACATTTGATGATAGTACAAGCTGTATGTTAATTGAACTATGCTTGTGTGGGTACGTAAGTAGTATAAACTTCAACCTAAATAAATATGACGAGGAATATTCAATTATAACAAATTGTATAAGATTAATTTTTAATATTATATATTGAAATGGTATTTTAATCTCTATACTATGAAATTTATTTTAGTTTAGTTTTTATATTTTTATTAGATCTTAAATTTAGTCATTCAAATGTATTTATTTTCAAGTTTTGTTACAATAATAACTATAGTAATTTTCATGCCAAAAAAAATAATGCTATATAGATGTATTTTCAATACTTGGAAAGAAAGTATTAATGGAGATTAAAAAAACTAAAGCTGATGCTTTTTTTTTTTTTTTTTTGGTTAAAATAATAATCAAATTAATTTTCATGCCATAAAAAAATACAATGAAAATTCAAGATTAGTAAAGAAAGTGTTAGTAGAGATTGATAAAAGAAAATTAAGGCCAATGTTCAATACTATGGATTTTGTTTTACTCTCTTGAAACTTATTTTATTTCATTTTAGTTTCTATATTTTTGATAAATCATCATTATTTTTGTTGTTGATCTTTTTTTAAAAAAAAAAAAGAATTATAATCTATTAGCATTATTTTTAAAACAATATCCACATGTTAAATTTTTAACCAATTTCTAAAAATGATTGATATACTAAATTTAAGATTTTTTTAAGTACAACAATTATGGAGATGAGGATCAAACCTCCTACTTCTAGGATGTAAGGTCGTGCTAATTAAACTCGTTTTAATTACCAAATTTAAGATTTATTGAAAGCATTATTATTGAAATTTGACATTTCAAAAGTACATATAATAGAATTGCACAAACTTTATGTACGTGAACAAAACTATTTATAAAATTTATTGAAATAAAATAAAACTCAAATTAAATTGGTAAAACTCTATTATCCCAATAGTACTATACTTCTTACGATCACATTATAAATTTCTGTTATTTAGTATTTATGAATCCCACAATAATGTTAGTAAATAATCTCATATTTATAAATAGATGAAGTATTGAGAAATTTTTCATATTACCGTAATATAGAAAATTTTTCCAAAAATAATATTTTAAGCGATAATACATTTACATGTGCATTTTTGTTTTAAGTTTGAGTTAATTATTTATTGTTGTTTTTGGTTTGACACGAGCCACGTGGAAGTCGTGTGGAATCAAAGCAGTTGAAGCAAATAAAAACAGAGGCAAGTGGCAACAACAACAATACCCACAGAAAGAAGCAATGTCGTATTGGAGAGGGGCATTTTGGACATTTCCCAAGTCAAACTTTACCAAATTTGAACATATAAGATTTATCATCATCCAATTCACAACTACTTATGTCCTTAATTGATTAATATACCTCTTATATATATTTATTATCAATCATTAGTTAATTTGTTATATTTGTTAAATAGCTTCATATATTCATTAATGCTGATGGTTAGTATCGTTAAAAGATATTATACGGTACAACGGTTGCTAAAGGAGATTATTTTGTTGTACTATCCATCCCTAGCCGACATCGTATGGCATCAAGTATGAATTATGTTGAATAATGACAAATATAATACGACTTGATTAGACGCTAAGTCATGTGTTGGGTCAAATATGGGATGTTAGACTGTTATTATTACCTCACCTCATCCCTATTTGGATGGTTTCAAATATGCGACACGACAAAAAGGAAATACGTGATGTGTCTTTTATTAATTAATTCGTTAGCGAATGGTTGAGGTGATCGTTATTTAAATTGCGAATCAAGATGTGTTTAGTAATATATTTATGAACAACAAAATAATGGTCTTTATGGCTAAAAATTTTGTATGTTTAATTCAGACCCATAATAAAATAATGTATTTATCAACAATTTTTTCCCCTTTTTCAATTTTTGTTTTAATATATTTTAAATTTTAATTTTAAAACATGAAAACACAAAAACCAACAAAAATGAAAATTTTAACAAGTTTGAAATCACAAAAATGTAATATTTTCCTTCAATCAAATTCACTCAATGAACATTTACCATTTTTAAAAAAATCAAAATATTATTAAAGAACTAAACTCATTTTGATTTAAAATAATTATATAAAAATGAACCCTGGTTTTTGATTGCATGATAACCATGCTTTTAACTATTTCAAATCCTCAATAATAAACCATAGTCAATGGGCACCAACCAAATTTATTTAACAAATTCACAAATAATTATATTATTTTACTTACAATGCGTAATGTCTCTCGAATTTTCCCATATTGATGACCTGTCCTTTTAGCACAATAAGATTACATAAATAACAATGCTTAAAGAATATATTAAACCATAAATAAATAAATTAATTAATTATTATTTGAGAGTGCTACATAAAACTAATTACTAAAACTAGTTGTATACTTGGTACTTTATATCTTACAATATCATTAGCTAATGAGAAAAATTAACTTTTTGACTCGGGTATTTATTTCAGTAAATCAAATTAATTTAATTTATTAAACCACAAATTTGAAAAATAACGAGTTATATTCCAGTCACATGAAGTTTAAATCTTTATGAAAATGTATTTTCTAAAAAATGTTTTTTTTTTTTTATAAAAAAAATAGACGTAAAATACTATTTTGTAGGTATTAATTATTTAGGTCAATTTGTACTTTACCATTTTTATTGTTGATTTTGAATGTTCTTCTTACATAGTTCGTGGTTTTGTTCAATTAATTAATTTTTTTTTTAAATTAAAGTTAAACAATAAAGTTGTAAGCATTGTAATAAATTGTATTAAAGTTTTAGAATGTGTTCACAAATTCTAAAATTACTTCCATCGATAACGATTTTATATTTTGTGTTAAAAGTTATTATTTTGTTGAATTTGTAATTCACATGTAATTTTTTATTTGATATTTGAGGTTGAAAGTTTAAGTTTCTATTCACTACAATTATGAAATTGATTTTTTTTTAACCAATTTAAAAATAAACTCATAATACATTACAAACGTTTTTTTTTTTTTTTTTTTTATTTTCAGTTAAAGAAGATTGATCTGGATTATCATAACATCTTTAATCTAACAAATTTTTAAAAAATGTTTTATAATAACTTTTTAAAAAATTATTCTAAATGACAAAACTGTTAAAAATAATTATAAAAAATAGTAAAATATCACATTTTATTTACAATGAATTACTTTAATTTATGTATCTATTATGAAATAGGTTGACTCATATAATAGTTTATCACAGATAGATAGTAAAATGTTGCTATATTTATAAATATTTTGGTTCATTTTACTATATTTGAAAACAACCTTAACTTTTAGCTACCCACATTTTAACACAGGAACACTAAAATAAAACTTCAAGGTAAAATTGTTAGAAAATATTCTCTATTATCTTACCTTCTAATACTGACATAAAGATGGGTTAAAATTTGTTGACTTCTGATTGAGTATGGACACATAAAAAAATATTTAAAGTATGATCGGGTAATTTTAAAATGACAGATCATTTCTGCCATTTTCAAAACTATTATGAAACTTGTCGATAATTATTCAAAATCAATTTTGATGATATAAAAACTGTATGTAAAAGTCTACAAGTAAACATTAAATTGATTTTGAATGATTAAATATGTGTTTCAAAATGATTTTGTACCTTACGAAAATGATTTTAACCGTTTTAAAATCACTTTTAAATACATACTTAAACTATGAACTCGAAGTCGATAATATAAACCTATGTAAGGTATGCCTGATAATTTGAAATTGATATTTAAACTAATAAATATATGTTGAAAAAAAAATATTTTTTCAAGGTTAAAAAAAACCCCAAAATATTTTTAACAAACAAATTAGTTAATTTATGCGCTTCATCCAAGAAGATTTAAGTTTCTAAGTTCGAATCAATCTAAAAATATAAAATATAAATGTGGATAGTCTATTGATTTCTTTATAGTTTAAATACTACTTTTGTTCATTTATTGGTAATTTTAGTCTAGGGTAATTGTTTTAAATGACAAAATTGTTGAAAATATCTGTAGAATATTGTTGTTTATGAGTGATAGATACTAATAGATAGTAACAAATGATAGTAGTTTATTTGCGTCTATCAGTGACAAATGACATTTGTAAATATTTTGACTCATTTTTGTTATACTTAAAAATAACTTTATTTTCTATATTTTCAAAATGTTCATCTTGTTATTAAACTTTCACAATGTTAAAAAAAAAAAAAAAGAAGCCCCAAAATATTTTTAATGAACAAATTAGTTAATTTGTGCATTTCATTCAACAATATTTATGTTTGAAAATTGAACCAATCTAAAATATATAAAAATATACGTGGATGATCTATTGATTTTTTTCAAGGTTTAAATACTACTTGTGCTCCTTTATTTTTAGTTTATGTTCTCTATTTTCAAAATGTTAATTTTGATCATCCTACTTTAAAATGTTCATTCTAATCTTTATATTTTCAACTTAAATTCATTTTAATTCTTGAACTTAAAAAAATGACTTTTTCTCATTTAAAAACGAAATAAGAATGAAAATGAATAAACTACAATAGTAACTTTCTTAAAAATATATAGAAAAAATTAACAAAAATTAAAAGTATAAAGATAAAAATAAACCCCTTTAAATTATAAGAATTAAAATGAATTAAAACCAACATTAAGTAAATATCTCATCATTATTAACCATTGTGGATAAAGAAAAAAGAGTGAAATAAAAAAAAAAAAAAGAACAAGGAGAAGAAGAGGAAAAATACACGTGTAGATCAAAGGTTGTTCATGATATGAATTTAATTCAAAATAAACTCAGATGTTCATTTCTTTTTTCTTTTTTTGAAAGACAATGGAATCTAAATCGATAATACTCAGACCAAATTTACCAAAAAAAAAAAAAAAAAAAAAGAAAACCCCAAAAGAAAAATCCAATAAAAATGGTTGCTTTCTTTCTCTGCCCTCTGGTATCGAGTTGAGCTGAGATAAAAATTTACAATTTTTTTGACAGAGCGAGGAGAAAGAAGAAGAGAGAGAAAGAGAAATTAAAATAAAAAAGAAGGAAATTATACAAAAACGCGGCTGCAGTTCACACCAAAAAACCGGGGGAGAGAGAGGGTGGGGGGTTTTTTTTTTTTTGCTTGGCAATTCCAGCTAAAGAATCGAAATCTACAATTAATGAATTTTGAGTTAACTCAACAGAGATCGAACCTTGCTTCTGCTGGAGATCGGTGATTTTGATTTGTTTCTAAGAAGAGCAATTTGTTCTTGTTTGTTTTTCCTTCTGTCTCCCCAGAATTTCAACTGGGTTTCTTTTAAATTTTTTCGATTGCGGCGTGGTTTCGATTTTAATTCCGTGATCGGGTGGAATTGCAAGTGTTTTTCGGGGAAATCGTTATTGGGTTTTTGTGGGTTTTTGGTTCTGTGAGATGGGTTGGGTGAAGATTTGGGTTTGGATGTTGGTGAGGACGACGAAGGTTTGGTTTTAAGGTAGCTGCAAAAGGTTGGACTTGTTCTTTGTTCTTCTTCTTGTTGTTCTTCCCTTGTTTTTTGAATGGGTTTTCAATGATTTCTGTGGGGGGTAGGGATGCGAGGAAGGAAGTAGGGCTAAACGGTGCCAGGAGGGAGATGGAAGATACTGAGCTTGAAGAGGGAGAAGCTTGGTCCTACCAGAACAATGAAGATTTTGATTCAAATATCGACCCTGATATTGCTCTCTCCTACATCGTAAGCCTTTTGTGCATCTTGTTTTATATTGCAACTTCTAGATTCTCGATTTGACCTTGTTTGCTGAATTAGATCCAGACTATGGTGTTTTAGAATTTTGGGTTTTATTATGTCTTTTCGTTGCAGCTCAAGCTCCAAGAAATGTTATCCCCCCTCTATTTCTTTCCCCTTTTTCGAATGCTTCTGTAGTCAATGTGTTTCAGCTCATAGTCATAGTTAGACCATAGTGAATGCGAATAAGAGGAAATGTGAGAAAGAATGAGCGTCTCTAGGTAAAGACACTTAAGTATTGGTTTGCTGCCCCGCTGAAAAAAGGGTCTGTTCATCAGTGGTGGCAAATTATTTATGGAACCATTGCCCACTTGATCCATTCAGGGAAGAAGAAGAATTTTGACTGTTATCTCTTCTTGAATAGTTAAATTCTTTGTGCTGTGGATCTCTTACTTGTATTGGAAGTTAAGTGTCATGGAGGATTTGAAATCTAGCTCGTGAATTGTGGTTGGCTGCCTCTTGCTGAAAAATTCAGTGGACATTCGGCTATCTGTATGTTATGATATTCATCAGAAATGTAATCATTGAACTTCAGTCTTCGGTTGTTCATGCATTTATTTGCTGGGGGTGTCAGAATGATTTCAGTACAATCATTCATCACCAGACAATGACATTAGTTATGTTTAACTCATCTCCCAGATAGAGAATCTGTTTTCAACTGTGCTGATTTGACTGAGGTCTTATTATGTCTTCTAAGGTTTTATTATATGTGTTTGAGGGGTGTTTAACTTGTTGCTCAGGATGTGAAACTTCAACATGTTCTGGGACACTTTCAGAAAGATTTTGAAGGTGGAGTCTCTGCAGAAAATTTGGGTACGTTGAAAGTTCAAACACATTAGAATGATGACTCTTTTTTGTTCCTGTGGCACAACAATTTTATGTCTTCTATGAAGTAAAAATTGGATGCTAATATGCTTACTACAGGGGCAAAATTTGGTGGATATGGTTCATTTCTACCATCTTATCAACGGTCTCCAGTTTTGTCCCATTCAAGGACTCCACCAAAAGGTCACAATTGCAGTACATCTAGATCTCCCAATAATTTTCACCATGAGGTAAACTTGTCTTCTTTCTTCTTTTTGAAAATTGGGCATTTTTAATTTTTTTCATTGATGATGGCCTCACTGAGCATCAAACATGTGTTTCTATTCAGGTTGGGCATAATAACTCTGTAGTTTCTTCAACTACACCTCAGTCAATAAGACCTGGGCCCCCTTCTACTAGTTCTACGTCACTGCCCATAATCAAAGGTCCAAATCTGAATGAATCATCCAAACAAGAAGTATGCACTTCTTTCCAGCATGTTGATGAACTTGCTTCTGGATATGGATGCGTGAACAATAAATCCACTACTTCTTCAGACCAAATATCACTGAAGGTGCGAATTAAAATGGGTTCTGATAACCTGTCAACGAGAAAAAATGATGCAATCTATTGTGGTCTTGGCCTAGATGTTTCACAATCTTCATCATTAGATGACAGCGCCTCAGAAAGTGAAGGGATCTCCCGTGAGCTTCAAGATGGGCCATTTGAATCTCCAACTAGCATTCTTCAGGTATATCTGTCTAATCATGCTCACAGTTTCTCCTCCTTTACCTGTTTTTCTTTTCTTTACTGCTATAATGTGCCTTGGTGATCAAAATGCAATTAATTCGTGGAGCAGATGATGACATCATTTCCAGTTCACGGAGGTTTCTTGCTATCCCCTCTTCCTGATGATCTTATTCACCTGACTCAGACGGGGAAGCCTGCCAGAGAGAAAAAATCTACTCGTGTCCAACATTACAATCAGGATCGCCCATTAGCGGGGGGGTCTTCTTTGAAAGGGGGTCAAATGTTAGTTGAGAAGAAGACGTCAAAAGATATGAATGACTTCTTGTCAGAATCAAAGAACACAAATAGGAAGGACTTTTTAAATGGCTCAATTACGTCAAAAAAGACCTCGGAAATTGATACAGTAGCTTGTGAGGAGCTTGTTTCCAATGCATTAAAGCTTCCACTTTTAGCAAATTTGTATTCCATTGCAGGTGAGACGACAAAAAATCTTAATGGGCCATCCGAAATATTAATGGAGGCAGACAAAGTTGTGGCTAGGGACAGGCATTTTCTCGATCAATTGGAAGAGGGTCCAGCCATAGAGCCTCCACTTATTATAGAGGATGAGAAGCAAAATAATGGCTCATCTGGAAAGGTCAAGGAGCCAAAAAAAGCCAGTAAGTTTGATGATATTTCAGTTCCTGCAAAAAAAATTGGAGAAAGCAAGAGGGAGAAAGCTATTGATTTGATCGAGGCTGCCTCAAAGGGAAAAAATGCTTCAAACGGTGATCAAATTGATCCTCTCAAGCTGAATACTAATCATAAAATTGCACATAACAATATGAAATATACTTCAGGAAAGGATCATTTATTACCCGAGGGAAAAAAGAAGTCAAAGTTCAGTCAAACTGAGTGTATTGCCAATGGAGAAGTATCAAAACGTAGTATGAAGTCTGGCTCTTCAGGTTCCAAAACAAAGAGTATTAGTAAAGCAGACAACATTTCAACTAGAACTGAAATTGAAGATCACAAGCCACAGGACTTCAGAAAAACTAAAGATAGATACCGAGATTTCTTTGGGGAATTGGAAGAAGATGATAATCTAATAGATTCATCAGAGATTCCTTTTGAGGATCAACTAAATCATTCTGATGTATTTGGAAAATCAACGTCTGCTATTCCTGTGTCAAAGGAGAGGTTATCTGTTGAGAAAATTGGCAAGTCATTGGCTTCAAAAGCATTTCCAGAAGCAGTCATGAATCCTGCCAGTGGGACAGCATCTGATGCGGCTCCTGTTGCAGTGGATAATGTAAATGGACAAGATAACTGGGTTTGTTGCGACAGGTGTCAACAGTGGCGGCTTCTTCCATTGGGCACAAATCCTGCCAGCCTACCTGAGAAGTGGATTTGCAGCATGCTCGATTGGCTGTAAGTTTGATTCTAGCTGCAATTCTTGTCTATCACGTAGAATGTTTGAAGAACTACTATCATTTAGATCTTTATGACCTTTAACCTATAATGATTAGAGTTTAAATGCTAGAAAGATGATTGATAATTTTCTCCCACTCTCTGAAAGTATATTTCCTTTTTAAATCTGTAGGCCTGGAATGAACCAATGTATTTTTAGTGAGGAGGAAACAACAAAAGCTCTAATAGCAAGGTTCCAAGCACCTGCTGCTCCAGAGGGTAATATTTACAGTAATCTGAGTGGAGTTGTGCCAGGAGTGGCTAATGCTCGGCAGTCTGAGCACAATCACCGTCATTATGATTTTAATGTTCGGCCTGGTGGTGGAAAGAAGAAACATGGAGCAAATGAAAGACCAAGTACAACACTTAAAGGGGATGCCCCTCAGCTATCAAACTCAAAGAAGCACGAAGGAGCCATGAAAAGCA
Source organism: Citrullus mucosospermus (assembly GCA_030954485.1). Classification (NCBI taxonomy): domain Eukaryota; kingdom Viridiplantae; phylum Streptophyta; class Magnoliopsida; order Cucurbitales; family Cucurbitaceae; genus Citrullus; species Citrullus mucosospermus. The sequence goes on along the minus strand of CM062063.1, from coordinate 5,090,551 downwards.
GGAGTTTAGACGACGTGAACCAGTTGCCTATTGGAGATGAAACTAATTTTCATCATTTAAACAAGTACGGTGATGTCCCTGTTGAGAAGCACAAGCATAAGTATAAAGAGAAGCAGGAATCTGTCGACATCCTATCTGATGAAGGCACGACCTTTTTTTTTGTAGTGCCGACTTCTTTTACTTGCTCTACTTACTTGACATTGGGAATCTCACTTTTGGATAAATCATTTGCACAGGTGCTACCAAGATTTTAAAGACTAAAAACAGAAAAGAGAAAGAACAAGATTACTCTAGACCTTTAAAGAAAGTCAGAACGGATGGTCTAGATTTGATTGATGAAGACCAGATATCAGTGCACAGTGGGCCTGTTGTGAAAGTTGACCCAACTTTGAGCATTGGCTTTCCTTCTGCATCAGGTGGAACTAATAAGTCTAAAAGTATGGACCATTCTTCTAAGGACTCAAAATATAACACGAATGTCATCCCCCGTGTACCCAATGATAAAAGAGAAAACAAACAGCTGGGGGTTGTGGATGATGGTTCCCTGGGAGGAGGAAGTGGTAGTACCAAAAGCAATTCAAAGAAGAGAAAGGTGAAAGCATCCCCGGATATTCAAATTAATCCTGGGTCCTTCACAGGTTCTGACCATCTCCCGCAAAAAAGAGGTCGTGTTATGAGTGATGATGACCATAGGAAGGAGAAAAAGGCAAAGCTATCTAAGCCTCCGAGTAAAGAATCCAGTGGTAGAAAAGAGAAAAAAGGTTCCCATTCTAAGACTTTGCCTCTTGGACAAGATGTAGGGAGCACTCTATCTCATCGGAGTTTGGACGGTGCCGATTCTTTGAAAAGGGATCTAGGAGCGATACAACCTTCTCTTGTAGCCACTTCAAGTTCTTCCAAGATATCTGGTTCACATAAAACCAAATCTAGTTTCCAGGATATGAAGGGATCACCTGTAGAATCTGTTTCTTCATCACCTATGAGAATACCTAACCGAGATAAGATTTTACGGTCATCTCGGGAAGGCAAGGACTTTCTGGATGCTGGTCGTACAAGATGCTCAGATGAGGAAGAAGAGGATGGTGGTAGTGACCGCTCTGGGACTGGTAGCAAGAAGAAGTCTGTTGTGACTCATCGTAGGCCTTTAAAGTCCCCCTCGATTGATACTTTGAACAAAGATGCTAGTAATATGTCAGGAAAAATAACTAAAACAAAGGAGAAGTCTTCTTTTAATGTTCCAAATTGTGACCTTCCAAATGGTAATCTTGGCAATTCAGGAATTGATCATCAGAATTCTTGTAAACCATGGGCTGAACAAGTTCAGAATGAAGATAAACCAAATGAAATGCGATATAGGGGCAATGAGACATATCCAGTCAAAAGCGGAAAGGATTTATCATCACAGTTGAAAGACAGGAATGGGAGCTATTGTTCAGATGTTGGCATGGATAAGGACAAGGTTCCTTATTCCCATGATGATCTGCGAGGAAGGTCTCCTCCACACTCTGATTTAAAGGTTAAGAATGGTAAACACAAGTTACAGGACAACTCTAGGATCAAATCTGGAGATTCAAGGAAGGAAAGTTCAGGAAAACCGTCCATTGAGCGGGGTAAAAGAGAAAGTGAACTAAATTTTGTCAAGCATGAAGGTCCAGATTCTATAGTAGACAGCACTTCCAAAGAAAATGTGATTTTATCTGTGAGGAAGAATCAGCAACACGATTGCAATGGTACTGCTTCAAAGAGATCCCTTTTTCAGAAAAATGATCAACATGAAAAAGCCTCGGGAAAAAGTACACCGGTACAATTACCAACCTCAGGAGAGTTACAAAATCAAATGCTGCATTGCCCCCCTTCTGCAGGAGGTGGAAAAGGAAGTGCAACTGATATTTTGCAAGTAAATGCTTCAGAAAGCAACGATGTTCCAAAGGGGAAAAAGCATGCTAAGAATCGTCAAAAGGAAGCTCAGACCAATGGCTCAAGACATTCCACCCCCAATGCAAGGATGCCCATTGATGCGCCAAGTCCAGCTAGAAGGGATTCCTCCAACCAGGCTGCTACCAAAGCTATGAAAGAAGCTAAAGATTTAAAACATCTTGCGGATCGTTTTAAGGTCTTTAAACGCATACATTCCCGATTTGGCCTTTCTGATCTTCATATTCTAATTCTTTTTATATTATCTGCAGAATTCTGGGTCCAATCACGAATCCATTGGGCTTTATTTCCAAGCAGCCCTTAAGTTTCTTTACGGAGCATCATTGCTTGAGTCGGCCAACAATGAGACTGCCAAACAGTCTATGCAGATATACAGCAGCACTGCAAAACTATGCGAGTAAGTTGAAATAATATCTTCTGTGCATGCACCAAGTTTCTTGAGAATCAGAATTCTCTCCTCATTTTTTCATGTTATCTTTTGAATTTATAGTTTACATTTTCCTGCAGACTTTTGAAATTATAACTAAATAGTTTCTTTTGAAACTATGCCGAGTCAGTCAAAATAAAATGCTTGTGTTTTGTCTCCTGCTTGCTATTTTTTATTTAATATCTAACCTCGAGGTCAAGGGTTGAAGAAGAAGGAATCCTTGGATTCCTTTTCATGTGCCTGATAAAGTGATTTATTTTGTTTGTCTGGTATTGGGGCCATGCTAATCTGCTATGTGTCATTCCAATTTTATTGGATGTCCGGAAGGGACGTTTGTTAGTGGCATTGGGGATATCAATTTAACTGAGCATTAGGTCTTATTTTGCTTGATTCGTGCCCGCCCTTAGGGTTGCTCCCTTTTGTAGGCTTAGTTATTTTTGGATCTCCTGTATTTTTTCATTTTTCTCAATTAAAGTTGGTTTTTTATTTAAAAAAGAAAAAGAAAAAAGAAAATTCAAGAAGGAAGAACGGTGCAGTATGGTCTTGAATGATGATCCCATGAAAGATTTGCTTGGCAAAATAATTAAATCTTCCTAGGAGTTCTACTTCAGAGGAGTTTTTTGTTTCAACTTATACTATGTGGCTTTTTGTGTTCAATCCATGATGGCCTCCTACCTAGGATTTAATATCCTATGGATTTCCTTGACACCCAAATGTTGTGGGGTCAGGCGGGTTGTCTTGTGAGATTAGTCGAGGTGCGTAAGCTGGCCCGAACACTCACGGATATAAAAAAAAAAAAAAAAAAATCAAGTGGCTTCTTGCAAGAATTTCTTTTGTAACTAGTTTTTGAGAGGTGGCTCTCTGTACTTCTCTAATCTATTCTCTTTTTTGTGATTATTTATGTACATCAGCTCTTTTCATCGTTTCAATGAAAATTTTATTTCTTGTTCAATATACATATGTATACGTTGTTGTTTCCTATAAAAATGCAAATACATAAAAGGTTGGACCACAATATAGTTTCTTTGTCTGGGACTCTCATCCAATATTTTCTCTTGATTTCTTCTCTTCCTCTTATTAGGAAAAAGAAGTGGTAAGGATATGTTCTTTCACTACTTGGAGGTTGAGCTTTTCTTTATCTTCTCCCTTTTGGGGAGTTCATTATTTTAATTGTTTAGTTTTACTCGTTTGTGGAGTTTGTATCTTTTGAGTATTAGTCTCTTTACATTTTTTCAATGAAAAATTGTCTTTTAAAAAAACATGGCACTGACATTCAAAGACTAAACTTTTCAATGTCCATAGGTTTTGTGCTCATGAGTATGAGAAAATCAAAGATATGGCCGCTGCTGCTTTGGCATACAAATGCATGGAAGTAGCTTTCATGAGAGTGATTTATTCTTCACATAACAGTGCAATCAGAGACCGGAATGAGTTGCAGAAAACCCTGAAAATGCTTCCTTCTGGTAATAAGGATGAATAGACAATGTAGACAAAGTCTTGTGTCTGAGGAAAGATCTGTTTGAAAGAAAGAGTTCTCCCTCATTTCTTTATATAATCACATTTATGGATACTCAGAAATATAACCTTTGAAGGTTAAAATATGCTCAAGCTTTTGTTAATTTCTTATAGTTCCAATCTTTCCATGGTTGGGTTCTCATATTTTTCACTTTAGTTTTTCAAATACCCATTAATTAATACTAAATGAAAAGTGTGGAGTTGCTGAATTAGATTCTTGTCATTAAATGGATCAAAAGTTCACCTTTTTTTAGGCGGGCTGCCACACACTGAAAATTTACCTAGGAAATTTTTTCTTTTTTTGCTATTTCTTTCCTGCTCGTGATTTGGTGTTTACTTATGGTTTGGATAAGAAAGTGTACTCTAGGAGATGGTTGAGTGTGTTGCACTGTGTTTCAGATTTCATGCTAATGCTTCAGTATAATAATGGGCTAGGCTTCATTACTTATCCTTAGTTCTTCCTCTTGTTTTAAAAGATGTAGAAGATTCTAATAACATTCTTCATATTGCTTTCTGATACATTTTTATCAGGAGAATCTCCCTCATCTGCATCTGATGTTGATAACTTAAACAACCCTGGTTCAGCAGAAAAAGTTGCTCTTTCTAAGGGTGTCAGTTCGAGCCAACCTAATGGGTCCCATGTCATCGCTGCTAGCAACCGTCCCAATTTTGTGAGGTTACTTAATTATGTATGTATACTTTAAACCTTATACTGGTTTTTTAAATTATATTAGAGATTAGAGAATAATATCTTATTCAATGGGCTGCGAGGAGGGTTGTTATTTATCATTAGGTTAAAATATCATTTTGGTTCCTATAATTAAAATTTATAGTGAAAATGCTAATACTAGACAATAAATTTTTGTGAAAAAATCAACAATAAACTAGCAGTAGAGACTAAATTTAAGGTTTTTTGAAAGTACAAGGACTAAAATTAGACATGTGAAAGTACAAAGACTATATTTGAATAATTTCTAAAGTATAGGGACCAAAATGATACTTTAACCTTAAAATCACCCCATGTAGTTGCTGAAGAGGATTTTCTTTTTTTTCCTTCTTCTGTTCTCTACGTTGTTGGTCACAAATATTTGGGAAGCTCCATTCCATTGCAAAAAATAGCCAATTCATTTCTTGATTGACGAAATATACTTATTCTGTGCATTCAAATATTAACTTTGAGATTTCAACAATGTAATTTACAGGCGCAGGATGTAAATTTTGCCATGGAAGCATCAAGAAAATCGCGGATTGCTTTTGCAGCTGCAAATGCGAGCTCGGGAGGGACATCCAATAAGGAGGGTATCTCTTGCATCAAAACGGCTCTTGATTTTAACTTTCAAGATGTAGAAGGCCTGCTGGCTCTAGTACGAATTGCAATGGAGGCAATTAACCGTTGAAAAAAACTGAGTGATTTGATTATAGAGATGAATTTTGACTTGGAACTCGTCTGGTTGGTATGTTGCTTTGAGAAGCATTGATGAGAAAAGCAGAAGAGACCGGCCTCATTGTATGAAAATCCTGTTCATAGCATGGTTTCAGCCTTTTAGTGGATCTCTCTGTACATTGTCCTGGTGCTAGGTGAATATAACATTGTTGGCAGGCTAAGCTGCTTTGCCATTCATTTTAGAGTTAGGACTCTAATTGAGGAAAGCACGATCTGCTAGAAGGCTTCTGTATATGGATGTTCTGAGACATGTACCTGGAATATTTGCGATCCAAGTTCATGATCCTGTCAATGTATAAGGAAAAAAAGACTGAAGATCATTGTGGGAAATTTGGAGTTACAATGCTGGAGCTTGTAGGGACTTCAATATCCACAAAGGAGTTCTGTTAGTCTGTCCAATTGATTCGTTGACACCTCAATGTTCGTTTCTTGATTTGTGTGTCATTCTCGAACTTGAGTCATGCTAATCTAAAGGATAAGGCATGCAAATATCCAGTGATCTTTGTAATCCTTCTGCAATAAGTATTTGTGTTCGAATGCTGTTGAAGGGGGTGAAGAAAGGTGATGATCTCCCTGATATAGTAATCAACTACATTAACCTTATTTAAGTTTTGCTTCATATTCAGATGCTGATTCTACTTTTCTGCCTAACTGCAGGTTTTGTTTTGTATTTTTTTTCCTGTTATAATATGGGATGGAATAAATAAATAATATGACAAATTGTAATAATAAAGTCAAGTACATGCGCGTAGCTCCCAGCACCAATGTCATTCAAGTTAATTTACTCCAGGTTTGTAGTTCTGTGGACATTTTGAAATTTCTCTCTCTTTTATGACTACATGAGTATATATCTCTGTTCATTTTTTTAAAATTATTTTTTAATTTTTTATATATATCTTTCTTTTCATTCTTTTGGCAGTTTCTGTATTCCATGCACAAGTCATTGAACTCAGTTTATATCAGTTAGGCACACAGTTCTTTTCTAGAGAAGAATGAAGAAAGTGATGGGGAAGAGGGGAGCTTATCATCCAACAGTCAACAGAATTAGCTGGAACATGCAATAATCATGGTAACTTCATTCTTTCTTACTAATCATATTCCGTAGCTACTGTTGGAGCTCTTTTTGGTGGGCTTTTTCTTTCGTATGTCCTTGGTACATTCTTCTACTATTCTCACTGAAAGATTGATGTCCTACAAAAAAAAAAAAAAAAAAGAGAGAGAGAGAGAAAAGAAACAAGGTGGATTGACTCTTACTGTTGGAGAAAACCCAAATTATTTATTTTATGTCAACTTTCTCAGAGCATTTTTGTAGATTAGTAAGAACTAAAGACAAAGGTTCTATACATGACATAGTACTGTAAGTGGCAAAATGACCTTATTGCCATGACCCACTAAGATTCAACCTTTCGTTACTCCCATGACCCTCTAAGATTCAACCTTTCGTTACTTCTATTTGTAAAAAGTTATATATATATATATATTTTTTTTTCTAAAAAAAAGATAAAGACAAAGGTCGCAGAAATGCAAGAGGATGGGAAGATTTTAAGTTTTAAGGGCCTGTCTTAGAGAGAAGTGACCTCCTGAGTAATGATACCTTATGGTTTTGTCTATATACTTTTGGCTGTTGAAGCTGGAGCTTACAATATTGAAAAGTTGCACAGATTGCCTTGAACAGCTTTTAATCTTGCCCCCTTGGAGCGACTTGGGGAGCATTTCTCTCTTCTTTAGAGATGTTGGAAAATGATGGAGGAACTTTTGTCATGTCCGTCCTGCACCGAAAAACAAAGAGTTTTTGTGGCAGTTCGATTTGTTCCACTCGAAAGGGATATTTGGTTGGAGCAAAATAGTCGGGTGCTTTCTAGTGTAGTCTAGTGTAGAGTATTCTTGGGATGAAATGTGAACCTTGAATATGTATCACGCTCCTCTCTTTGAACCAATTATACCAATCTTCTTAGGATTTCTTTCTCCTTTTTGCCTCTTCAATTGTAAAATCCTTACTATAAACATGTCAATTCTCAATATCCTTCATTTGGTTTGACTACTCTTGTTTCCCTTCCATTTTTCAATGAAAAGTGGCTCTCCATCAAATAAACTAGGTTAAATTATAAGTTTAGTCCGATGATGATGTCTATTTAGTGTTCATACTTTTAGAAGTTAATAAGAGATTCTTTGACTTTCTGAATTACATCTGTTTGATCCCCAATACATTGAAGGAATGTTCGATAGGTTCTTAAACTTTCAATTCACGTTGTAGCGGAATTTTCGATGCACTTTGACTGTCTGGTAATGCTGATTGATGTCTCTCATTGCAGGCTGCAGGTTCTGATGTTGGAGGAGATGGCTGTTCAAAGCAGCAAGCTTTCACTGCCCTTTCTTTCTGTTTATGTAGTTAGTTGATCTAACTTCTAACCAAATAAACCCATGAGACATTGAGGGTTAAATGTAACTCCCAAACCCCCTCCCCCCCCCCCCCCCCCCCCCCCCCCCCCCCCAACAAAAAAAAAAGGGAAAAGGAAAAAAAAAATCAATTTTGTTTATAGTTATTTGATTCATTGTCGTGTCCAACAATAATTATGATCGTGGTCAATAAAATTTTTATGTTTATCAATTAGATTATTTTCCTCCAAGTAGGCAGGGTTCAATATGCTTGTCAAGGACAAACTAAGAAATATATAATGTTATGCCAACTTGTAAGTTGGAATGAGAACTTTTTTCCTGTTATGTTCTTTTTTTCTTTTTCTTTTTCTTTTTTTTTTTTTTTAAATCAATATTTTAAAAAAATAAATAAATTGTGAGATGTGAAATATTCCAGATAAAAATACTTGCAGTATATTAAGGGTACCAATGTTAATGTATTTGAAATTTTTAGTTAAGCCATTCACTGAAAGTTTGTCAAATTTGGTCAACAAAAAGTTTGTCATTAAATTATTATTTGGTTAAAATAGTCAATTTTGTTTAATTTTAATCTCTGTATTTTTAATGGCCTAATTTCAGTTTCTATATTTTAAATAAATTTTAAATTTAGGTTTTGTACTAAAAAGAAAAATAATTCTTAATTTTAGTTATTTAAAATTTAATTTTATTAAAATTCGTTAAATAATAATTATTATTTTTGCACCACAAATGATCTTGAAAATATATTTTCATAATTTATAAATGAAATGTTCATAGCGACTAATTTTGTTGAGAAAAATCTTCCTAGAATAATTTTAAGTTTTATTAAAAACAATTGGACAATAAAAAATATAAGAATAAAAAAAAAAAAAAAAACTCGAAGTACATGAGCAAAAATATTTGGCTACTTGAACATGTTTTAGAGAACTTAGAATTTATCGATGGTTTTCTTAATTTTGATTGTGTTATTCAATACGTGCTTTTTAAGTTTGATATTTAGTACAATTCAAGGTTTAAATGAAAAACCCTTCCACATCTCACTCTTTTTATTTTTTTAAAATTTTTTTTAGATTTTTAAAATTTTATTTTTACAATTTTAGTCTCTCATCCTGATATTAAATTGTTGATAGCGAGGGAAAATATCAATTTTGACCTCAAATTTGGCAACTTTGTGCCAACCATTTAATTACATCAAATTGCACCTTTAATTTTTATAAATGTTGCAATTTTTATCTTATAGAAGGTTTTAATTCAAAGAAAAAATTTGTTGGAAAATTCATTTTCATGTACATCTAACGATTGCAAAACATATAGGAGTACTGGATAATTTTCCTGTGAAATTGATAGATCCAGACAAAAATGATCGTAGAGCTGATTTTATTTTATTTGGTTGAAATTTGGAGGCTTTGACAGACTAATTTAATGGTCAATTTCATGCAAAATTAATTTGGTGAAAAGTTAAATTTCATGTTTTTAAATATAGCAAATTACAAATATAACAAAATTTTACTTTTTATCTATAATAGACACTAATAGATGTTTACTGAGTCTATCGCGGTCTATCATAGATATTAAAATTTTGCTATATTTGTAATTATTTTCAACAATTTTTCCATTTAAAATAATTTCCCTCTTTCTTTACATTATTTTAGAGTGAGAATTGATAAAAGCCAGATTTTGGTTAAAAGTTAATTTTTTTTGATGATAAAAATGACTACAAAATTGCATAATTATAGAGTTAGAAATGTGATTGAAGTATAATTTTTTTCAAACCATTGAAAAGTAAGTAGACAAAAACTCACTAATTCAAATTAATACATATTCAAATCTAAGAGTAAAATTGAGATAAAACTTAAAATTTTAAAGCAAAATTGTAATAATTCAAAATTTAGAAATTAAATTTAAATCAAATTCAAAATTTAATAATTTAAAATCTAACATCTAGAGGAAGGATTGAGACAAAACTTAAGAACTAAAATTTTCAAAAAATAAAAAAAACATTGGACTAAAAAGAACCAGACCATTAAACAAAACAAAAAAACGCGCGAAAATATTTCCGAAGCGTGTGATTTGTTCCCACGTGCGGTAATTGGGCTGTAATTTGCTGCTCCGTTAGTATTGTAGTTATATACGCAATCCTCTTTCTCAAACCCTCTCTCCTCTTTCCTTAACCTCTCTTATTATCAAATGCCTTTTTACCTCGTTTCAGGCCCTAATTTATCCTTCGCTTTGAGGTTTTAATGCTTATTTTTTGTTCAATTTCGATTCAGAAATTCGAGATTTCTGGTCGACAATGGAGGTTTTGAAGGATGATTTCTCCAATTTGGAGATTGGGACTTCGGTCGACTCGTTCCAGAAGTTTTTGGACTCCCAAAAGGATCTCTTTCGCTCCCAGGTCGATCAGCTGCAGACAATTGTCGTCACGCAGTGCAAACTCACTGGCGTCAACCCGCTCTCCCAAGAGATGGTGCGTTTTTCTTTATATTCAATTTACCCTTCAAATTCGTTCTTCAAATCGAAGTCTTAAATGGCCGCCACGGTTTCCATTTTAGGGATAATGATTATGAACTCTTGTATAGTTCTCTTTGTATAATCATAGTTTTTGTTTTGTTTTGTTTTTTCTTTCGTACAATCGTATAGTTGGTGATGGCGGGAAGAATTTGGATGTCAACTTAAGATTTTATTGCCCCTTTGTTTGTTGTCGTTGTGTTTTCTTTCATTCTGGGGTATGCAGAATTGACCTTGTTCGCTCTTGCCAGTAATGGCATGTATGTCTATGGTTTCTCAACCTACTGTTATCAGATGATTAATACAGTATCTAGTGGCATGAGGGATGAGAGGTCTTGTTGGCAAGTTGCTCGGAATATTAGTCTTCCACACTATTTATTGAATTTATTTGAAATATTTTATGAGTATCATGCGTAGCTGCATTTTGTAAGAAAGGTGGAATTTTTGAAGTGCTTTCCTGTTGATGGTTGAAAGGAGAAGCTAAATTTCCTTTTGGAAGTGTGCCATTAAAGTTTTTTTTGTGGCCTCTTTGGTTAGGGAAGTGTCTTTGAAGACGATGGGGATTCTTTTGATAGTTTTTGTGGCCTCTTTGGAGTGTTCTATACAAATTTATATTTTTTGGAAAATCATACCCTTTTTTGATTGACCTAGATTGGAATTTGTTCTATTAATAGTTTCTTTTGGTGAAGGTTCCCTCGACCACTGGCCTCTAAGTTTCATGGTCATCTTTTAGGTGCATGATAATTCTATTTGATCACTGACTTTCGTGTCTTTTTTGTTGTTGTATTTGTTGTCTAAATACAGGCTGCTGGGGCTTTGTCAATTACAATTGGTAAGTCCTGACGCAGAACTGTTGTTCACTTTGCAAAGATGTTTTCTTTTACTCACTCACATAATAAGAATCATGTTTTCCATTTTTAGGAAAAAGACCCCGGGACCTGCTCAACCCCAAGGCTGTAAAGTATATGCAAACTGTTTTTTCTATTAAAGATGCACTTAGTAAGAAAGAATCCCGAGAAATCAGCGCCTTATTTGGTGTCAAAGTAACACAGGTTTGATATGCTTCTTGTTTCTAAATTGCCAATAATTTAACCCGATAGTTTTGTTTTGATTGGGTTTATACGGTTTCCTTTTCTTTTTAATTAGAGACAACTTTCATTAAGAACGAGAGAAAATTACAGCAGGTGATTCAACCCAAAAGAGCCAAAGATTACAGAAGTTCCATTAATTGGCCAATAAAAAGAAAGTAACAAACTATAGTTACAGAAAGAGAAGAAATATTAGATAGCTCCAATGGGGGACTTAAAAATAAACTATGACCATCCTTCTCTACAATGTCTAAAGATGTTCATTGAAAGTTTTGGGTTATTTATATTCTGTGTTTGCTGGTTGTTAGGTCCGTGGATTTTTTAATAGCCAACGTTCAAGGGTGAGGAAACTAGTTCGTGTGTCACGGGAAAAATCCATCCAGTCTAATTCTTGCAAACAACTTGAAGTTGGAGGGATTGCAACAAACAACGACCCCAGTATGCCAATTGATGCAGTTCCCTTGAACTCTGATGCAGTGGTTCCTTTGAACGCCGATGCACCAATTCCATTGAACTCTGAATCTCCCGTTCCTCTGAATTTTGATATGCCAGTTCCCTTAAACACTATCGAACCCAGTAATGTTGATAATGGACCATCTTGTTCAACACAGGATAGAGAACTATGTGGCATAGATGGTGTAGATAAACATTTTGTTCAAACTATATTCAGTATGATGCAGAAAGAAGAAACATTTTCTGGTCAGGTTAAATTGATGGAATGGATCTTGCAGATACAAAATTCTTCAGTACTATGTTGGTATTATTCAAATTACTCATTGACTGGGCATCTGTTCTTTTTTTTTTTTTTTTTTTTCCCTCTTTTTCCCTTCTTTTCTCTTCCTGTTTTGATATCCAGTTTCCTCATCCTGCTATCTGTTTGGATTGTGTTAGGTTTTTGACTAAAGGTGGTGCTATTATTTTAGCAACTTGGTTAAGTCAAGCTGCTGCTGAAGAACAAACAAGTCTCCTTCATGTAATCCTTGAGGTAAGTGGAGCTCATTTATACGTCTCCTATTTGGAAAGAAGTTTGTCGAACATGTAGCAGCATTTTAGCCCTTTGATGCACAAATGAAAGTTTTTTTTGCTGACTTGCGTATGTCAAGCTTATGTATTATTATTGTGTTTCCGGTTGTGTATATAGCAACTTTTGAATTGCACATAACCCTAATGTTGCTTGTTTATTCATAAATAATATCATTGTTCCAGTTCTCAATAATTTTGTTTTCCCAAGTTGAAGAATTATTACTTGTAAATATTTTTTGATGGCTTTTGGTTCTCAACTCCTTCATTTAAATTCCCCTCCCTCTGGATTAGAAAGTAGTCTGTAGCTTCGAACCCAGTGACCATGAAGATGTTAAGGGAATTGCTTTTAAATAAAGAAGCTCTGCATTACAAAGAATTGATTTTTATTATTATTTGCAGGTTTTTTGTCATTTGCCTTTACATAAGGCTCTTCCTGTACATATTTCAGCGATACTTCAGAGTGTTAATAACTTGCGATTTTACAGAACTTCAGGTACGATTTTGTTTTTCTGGTGTTTCTTTTGTGCTGTTAGATCATTTGTTGGGCAGTATCATTTTTTGAACTACAAGTAGATATGATGTTACATTACACGCTCCAATTGGCACCTTTATGTGCATGTTAATTATTAATTTCTCATCAAGGCAGATATGTTTTAATTAATTGCTCGCTTACATCTTAAATTACTTTGTGTGGCCATTTGCTCATTTATTAAGTTTGTAGCCATTTTACTTTATATTGTAGGAGATAGAGGAGTTCCCTTAGAAATATATGTTGCTATATTGCAATTCTTTTTTTGGTTAATGAACTGATAAAATTTTGATTCATATGGAAAATTTTCAACATCTGTGTGAGCTTCAGAGTTTCTGTTTTCCCGTTGAAAATCTGTTTGTATATATCCATTCTGCTCCTGGGAAATTTTTGAGTCTCATTTTCTGACTTGAAGATCAGACATATCAAACAGGGCAAGGTTTTTATTGTCAAGATGGAGCAAATTGTTGGCAAGATCTCAAGCATTAAAGAAACCCAATGGCATGAAACTTTTGACAGATTCACAAACAGATATGATTATGAAACAGAGGCAAGTACATATCTTTAACTTATCTATATGCTCGTGGAAATTAGTAACATTTGTCTCATTATGTAGTCATATTCCTTGCAGTATTGGAGACATCATGTCTGATGAATCATGGAAATCGAATATTGACATGCCTGTAAGTTATTTGGGCTATCTTGATCTAATTTGCTAAGAACTTTATATTGTTTTGGAATTTCAACAACTTTTTCTGCTGTACAGGAAAATTTTGTCACTTCAAACGTAAATGTAGATAACATGAGGTATGAATTTGATTAAATAGCCTTTAAATTTTCCAAAGTTATTGTTTGTGCTGGCTATTGATTGTGTTTTCTCCTTTAGGAAACCAGAATCTCATCAAACACTGAAACTTTTGCCAGCCTCTTCGGATGATTTGAATCGGAAGAATGTCCTAGGTTTATCTTCGTCCAGTATCCTTGGAAAAGGCTGTGTCACTTTTTAATATTAGTGTCTTTTCTAAAAATTTTTTGTTCATCATCATTATCATCATTATTTTTTAATGATTTACGTTGGCCAATCTTAGTATAGTTAAAGTGTACTTTTCCTTGCTTATAATGGAACCCTTCCATTTTGATTGATAACAGGTTCAACGACTGGTAGAAAATGAAACATTCTTTTCATGGATGTATCAAAAAGTCAAATGCAGTTATTCGAAAGAAGAAACAGACTCAGAAATCTTGAATCAAACTATGAATACAAAGGGGATCACCCCCATAACTAAAATAAATCAATTTGAATTACTAGAGCCTTACACGACCAAAACTCACCAAAAAGCTCTCCAGTTAGATTGATAACGAAAGGAGTACAATTAGATAAACATTTAGTAAGAGAACAAAATGAAACTTTAGCAAACTTAAAGTCGTCTTCCCATCCCAACTCCAATCATCAAGCTGGATAGTGTTGCCCACTAATTCTGTCTTTACCGAATCTTTGACCATACAATAACTGTCAAATATGGCCTTCAGCCTCTTCACCGAAGACCCAGGTTTGAAATTGTTGTCATTACTGTAGCAAAAAAAAAAAATGGTTCAAATGAAAGAACAGAAAAATAAAAGGGTTGTTTGGATGTATTTATTACAAATTATTTTGCAGGCTAATATTTTAAAATTATGTTATGTATATATATTTTAATTTTTTTCTTCTTGGTCCAATTTGAGGGTCACCTTTTTCCAAGGGTAAAGATACTATTCCCCAACTCCATAGACTGTTTGAATAAAATTTTTGGAATGTTTCTTATAAAAATACCAAAAAAAAGAAAAAAAAAAAACCAATCCCCAACTAACTAGACTGCTAATAGTTTTTTTCCCTCCTCGTCCCGAATATGGTCTCTTAACATTCTTTTAAAGTTCAACGCTATCGTCCTTGGGATACGAAAAAGGGACATTTCGTGAGTTGGCCAGTTGGTAAACTAGAGAGTACTGGATAAGCCAAAGCCAGACGTCATTTTTTTTTTTTTTTTTGAAATGAAATTCTTTCAGTTCTCCAATTTCCTCAAACTTTTTGTTCAATTCATTTCCACTTTCTGGAAATCAACCCACTTCTGGGTCATGGATTTGTATACGCATGGAGGATATAATGCTTTCCTCTTGTGAGTCATTTAAACCTGTTTTAGGGTTTTTATTCATTGTACTTCTCCATTAGTTCAATAAAAAAATGTTGTGATTTTCATTTTATCATGTTGTGCTTGAATTTTCTTTATTAAGCTGTTGCTGTTTGATTGTTCCTAAGTAATTCTGGGCATACCGAAAGATAAGAGTTTCTTTGTTGCACTATGGACATTATTGAATTATTTCTGACATCAATAATTAAAGGTTCACCTACTAATAACGTTTTTGCATTGATCAATCCATTTTGGTAAATGGAGAGTTTAAAGTTAATTTCCTTAGCTGGTTAATAGGATTCAGAGAACGCAGAAAAGTTCAGATGGTAGAACAGCCCGACCAAAAAATTGCTGGCAGAAATTCTCAGGCTCCAAGAACTTCTCCTGCAAGTCAAGGTAGGCCAATGTCTACTGATGATATTCAGAAAGCAAAAATGCGAGCACAATTCATGCAGAGGAAGTATGGGAAGACCGGTTCATCTAATGGACGTTCGAATGTGAAGTCTGAGAATGTAAATAAACCATTACATTTAGTTTCTGGTGTGTCGTCTCCAGCATCTAAAGTCTCTGTTCTTCCCAAATTTGAGGACCAGAAAAAAGCTGTGGCGCTCTTTCCAAAGTTCAGTAATAAGGTCGAAACCCCACTTCATTCAAAGATTGAAATGGACTTCAAGGATTCGCTTGGGGAGAAATGTAAGAGGGTCCAGATCCAATGGCGGAAGCCACCAGGTTCATTTTCTTCAACACTATGCTTCCTTTTAATAGTATATATTTAATTTTAAAATGATAGCATAGACATGGACCATGGTTGAATGGGTTAAAAACTTGGAGATGCCACTTAGAAGCAATTATGTCGACTCGGTATATAAACACAACATTTAACGTTGACGCTCTGTTTTCCAGTAAACTATACACGATACGGATGTGTTGGTTACAAAGTGTGTGTATATATATATTAAACATTTCAATTTTGTCATGTTACAAGTTGTCATATCGGAAACTAGCTTTTGAAATGATGTCCAAACATTTTTCACAATAATCTTATGCGACAGAAAACAACACCGCACTCTATATTTCCAAGGACAACCTTCTTGCAATCTATATTTCCGACTCCGTTACCTCCCTTTCCACAGTCGAGAAATATGAGCTTCTACAGTTGGGTCCAATTGGTTAAGTTGGCCATAGAGAAAGGGTTCCTGTGAAGGGAGAGGAAATTGGTCAGGTTAATGGTCAGCAGACATTTCTCAACAATGATAACATTGTAAATTTAAATATCCTACAAAATAAATGAAGCTACCCAAGCAGAAAAGTACTGTCATTCATAAAAGTTAGAGCCTCCTTTCCTCTCAAGGATAAATTAGCTGCTTCCAACTACCCAAACACTCAAGCAAATTAAAGGTCTTAATTTTGACTGTGTTGTGGCTTCTCCTAAAAGAGATAAAAATGCCTGGATATCAACGAAAGCTTCAAGATTATTTCAGATAAATACTGAGTCCTCTCTACGTTGTGCAGTTGTCTTGGTGTTCCCTCGTAGATTAGATTTACAAACGAGTAGTTTATGTATTCTTCCTTGCAATTGATTTCAAAGCCAATGCTGGGGCTATGGATAACCCCCCAACTTTTAAGTTTCATATGATCGATCATGGATGGAGATATTTTGCCAAAGTCTAGGCCCTTATGGAGAAATTACCCTGCCCCTATTAGTTTCTGTGCAATCTTCGCTTGTCTGAAAATTTTTTTTGAAGCAATTTCATTCTTTTCCAAGACATTTTCGAAACTTACTTTTTTTCTTTTGGTAGAGCACCTAACTTGTTCACTTTTGTATTAGTGTATTAGTTTATTTAGATTTTTATATTTGTTATTAAAAATATTTGTATTTTAATTAATTAGTCAGCATAATTACCAAAAGTAAATTTTATATGTGTATTATTAGTTTATCGCTATAGTGTTGTATAGAATGTTCAATTTTAAGTTCTAATGAATAAATGGAGTATTATTCTTGTTTCAATTAATAGGATTTTGGCGAACCATACATATCATGTGCTGGTGTCATTTCTGTGTCCATCAACACAATATGATATGGAACATGATGACATATCATTTTGAGTAAGGATATGGTTGGAAAACAATTCTGAAATGCCATTTTTTAAATGTCCAAATAATTTTCTAGATAATATTTGTACTCGATCTCACTGAAAGAGAATAGGTCTCCCCCACCACTCTTAGGTTATACTAGTACATTCAATTAACGAACTTCCCAGTTTTCCATCAGGAAAAAAAAAGAGGAGAAATTGAGCCTGTATTATGTACGATTTTTGTACGTTATAAATAAATTCTTAGATGCATGTACTACGGTCATTTCTCTATACTGTCAATCTGTTCTTAAGTTTTCCATGAATCAAACAAAATTTGCATCTGATAATCCGTCCAGGTGGGTATCCACGTTCAAAACACATATGAATGAAACTATAAAGATATGTGACATCCACTTTCTTCATTCCATCAGATTTAGATGACAGCTGCAAGCTAATGGTATAAAAAGGAAATACAAAACTAATTCTAATGCATGGAGATTTTCATTTTGGTTTCTTTTGTTTTTTTCCCTCACTGAAATTATGAAAGGGTCTTTTTCACTAGTCACTCTGCCCTCGCTCGGCATACTTGCACTTGCACATTTCCTTGCAAGTGGGCAGACCAGATTTCCAACCTTGCAAACGACCAAGGGGATAAAAAAATACGGGGTCGAAATCCTTAGAGTAAACTGGAACGTTAACTGGAGTCATTTCTATACTTTCATGTTTCTCCCTCTATTTATATTATTTAAGCTGCTAGCATTGGCTTCTGAAAAACTCTGTTATTGGTTCAATACAAAAGTAAATGTAGCATTTTGGACATATCTTCGTTATTTGGTGGTTGAGAACATTGCAAAAGCTTGTAGTTCTCTGCATGGAATTGTATCAAGTTTTTTCTGTGATGGAAATTTTAGTTTATTTATTTTTTAGAGTCTACAACTTCTATTCTTTTATTTCAAAGGACAACCCAAAATAGATGGCAGATATGATTCGCTTAGAAGCAAAATGGAAGAAATACTGCTTTATTCTATTGATCATAGTGTAACAAAAAAAATATACACGTACATTACTTTTATCAAGCAACTCAGAATCTCATTTTATGCAGGAGGGTTGTCTTTGAGTTTCTCTTAGCTGTCCAAATTGTGTAAGGACATCAAGTACAGGGGTCACTTGTCTGTAATAGTCATAGGGGGTGTTGTATGGCGTGTGCATGGAAGTTATGTTATAAGCCAAATCTGCTTTGATGGGAGTAGAATTTTGTTACACTCGGTAATGGAAGCCTTAAACGGTATACCTAGATCTTGGCTGTGGCATCTTCAACTACCAGCTGATTAATCTCAACCCCTCCCATGTAAAAAGGAAGACAACAATAAAAAGTCAATCACGTTTTCTTAGTACAATGGATTGTGGTGATGATAATTTAGTTCCCTGCCTTAATTTTGAAAATTTAGTGTGATTGAATCATACCTTTTTCTTAACTTTGAACCGTCTTATTTTGGAGGTGAGGTTCTAATTGTGTGTAACCAATTCAATGTAGTGCCATACTGAATGAACAGAGCAGTGAAATAAGCGAGAGATATCCAAAATAGAGTTTTACTTTGGCAAAACTGAAAATACAGGGTAATATGTGAAGTGGCCTCAACGTCTACGCAACAATATTGTGTTGCCTGCATTTGAACTTCAATGACAGTATATTGACAATAATAAATCTGAGTTATGGCTGTTTTGTTTGCTCCTGTGAACGTGTGCAAAGAACGTTCCATTAACAAACCATCAAATGAAATGAACCACAGTTTTTCCTGTTTAGTAAAAGAAGTTAAAGCCGATTCATCTGTATCACTTATAACCACAATTTTCCTTAATTTGTTGACAGTCTAATTAAAATTTTTAAGTTCATAATTGACCCAACATGTCAATTCTCTGGCTTTACTTTGGTTCTGTATCTATTCTGCTTATAATTCACAGATAGCCTCATTTTATTTCTATATATGCAGAAATGAAACTCAATGATCTCTGGAGAGTAGGTGGTGGCGAGAATAGTAAAGAAGCTGGATTCCAAAAAAATAGGAACTCTAGAGAGAAGGAGACTTTCTACCAGACTATCCTTGACATACCATCAAATCCCAAGGAGCCATGGGACCTTGAAATGGACTATGATGACTCTTTGACTCCTGAAATTCTGACTGAGCAATTGCCTGACAATGAAAGTTCAGAAGCAGAGGTTCGTAACCATGTGGTGGATGCTGCTGTTTCATCAGAGGTGCTCTCATCTCAAGATCTCAAGCCAAATGCAGCTGAGCCAGATCTTGAGTTGCTTGCTGTACTTTTGAAAAATCCAGAATTAGTTTATGCTCTCACTTCTAGCCAAGCTGGTAATTTGCCTACAGAGGAAACTGTAAAACTGTTGGATATGATTAAAACAGGTGGGGCTAGTAATTTGGGCGGCGTTAGGATGGAAAAGACGGTGGAGAAAGTTGAAGTCTCTCTTCCATCTCCAACTCCTTCAAGTAATGCTGGAACGGTGCGTCACTTAGGTTCATTTTGCTGCTGTTGCAAAAGTACATACAAAAATATTGCTTATATTTTGTGCTTACCAAGATTATCGTCCGTTTCATCAAGTCAAATTTGGGGAGCAAATAGCACCTCTTTTTGTTTATTTTTTTTGTTTCTGGCCCAATATTAATTTCAACTTCAACCTCACCCCTCCCCTACGTATATGTGGTTGCGAGTCACATCAATGATTGTTGGGTCTTCTTTCACCTCTTGTTTTTATGATGAATTGGGTATCGCTTGATCAGACTTATTAGAAAATTCTTATTTCTGAGTTTCCCACTCCATAGCATCTCAGCTCTTGAACAGGGATTCTGCTGAGCTTCTTCCTTCCCTCCATGAACCTTAATGCTTGCCTTGAATGCAAGTTTTTGGAACAACTTTTATTCATCAAACATTGAGAATGTAACTTACTAAAAGTTATTTGAAAATTTAGTATTTGCTGATGATGGTTTTTTCCCCTTAAACTTACAGAGTGGATGGAAACCAGCAGTCTTGAGGAATCCTTTTTCACAGCGAGATTCCATTGCAGAAAGCAGAGTTGCACTCTCTTCCCCACCAGTTGATACATCAAGCATTGCAGCGTCACGTATTCCAGCTAACAACGTTACGTCAAACCATCAACATGCAGCTATGCCACCAGTATCCCACCAGCATCCTGCGTCAGTTTCTCAATTTTCACATCCACAAACTATGATCAACGGGCGTCAATCCCATCACGTAGTTCACTCTCACCAACACCAACAAGGTGTCGTAAACTCTCCGAGTACTCTGAATGTGCAATTACCAAACTCGGAAACAGCCTTGGCATCGAGGAGTTTTCCTATCACCAATCAACCCCTAGTTAATCGTTTAACAGCAGCTGCCTCTTCAGTGAGGATTGAAGGTCGGAATATTGTAAAACCTGTTTCTTTTGCATCAAACACACCAGAAAGAATACCAATCTCATTCCAATCGCCTCCTTCCCCAACCCCTACGCAAATGCCTCCAATTCAGCAGCAAAGGCAACAGGTACAATTACAACCATTTCGATCGGAGCATCCGCATCATCAAACTCGTGTAAATATCTCTTTACCACCCGCTGAGAAATCAGCCCCTAGTTTAGGTTGTTGGAGAGGAAGGCAGCAGGATATTGGTTCTCATTATAACTCTGGAGCTAACCAAAATAATGACAGTAAACTTGTTGGAGGATCCATGGCAGCGGTAAGAGGAGGCCATTCATGGGGGAGAAATGAATTTGAATCTTGGAGTCCTGAGAACAGTCCAGTAAGAACTCAAGAATACAACAGGCCTGACAAAAGCTTCACAGAGCCCAGAATCAATTCTGGACGAAGCTATGGGCCTGCTGACCAGCAACAGCAGAGACAAAGGAGTCCTTATGGATATAGAGAGCAAAACAGACATGGAAACAGCAACAGAAGATGGCGTGATAGACAATATTGAAACTGTGAATTGTTGTTTGAGTAAGATGAGATTTCCTACTCGTAAAGAAGGAGCTCAGAAATGCTTGGTTTTGGCTGTTAAAATGGATTTATAAAGCATTGAAAAAGAGCCTTCCTCTTTGAGAATATGGGTTGAGATTGTTGTTCTTCTGTATTTCGCAAGTTTTTTTATACTTTCAAGGCCTCCCCAAGAATGAAAATAACACAAATTCACAACGGCTGACTGTTACCAGGAGTATCCTCCTCCCCCTTCTTTCTTTCTTTCTTCTTTTCTTTTCTTTTTCTTAAATGGGGGGCTTTGGCTTTTGACCTGTAAAATTTAGTTTGAGGAGCTTGGGATTGTAGGGGGGGAGGATTTTTCATTTTTCATTTTTCATTTTTCATATCAATTATTATTAGTGTTATTCCTTTCTTTGAAAGTGTGCTCATGAGGTAACTTATATCAAAAGCTTAAATTTCACCCTCAAATGTTGGCTGGATTGATAAATAAAAAACTGTTTATCTACATGTCAAATTATATATATATATATATATATGTTTATATAAATCTTAATAAAAGAATAATAAATAAAAATAAAGGGAGAACCTATATTTACCAAAATTTTTCGAATGCGTATGCCATCTTTCTTTCAAGTTTCTATTGAGTTCGTGCTATAAGTATGGGAAAATTAATGTGGAGATGAGATGACTAATTGTTTGTAAAATATTAATTTTTTTAGTACTATAATTGTAGAGATGAGAAATTGAACCTTCTACTTCTAGAATGAAAGGTCATATCAATTATTGCTAAACTAAACATGCTTTGACATAAAAATAAATTTTTGTCTCTATAAAATTCTAGTCTCATAGTTTGCATCTAATACATTCCTAGGTCATTAAAAAATTAAAATAGATTAGGTATTTATTACAAAACTAAAAGTGAATAAACACAATTAAACATTATTTATTACAAAACTAAAAGTGAATAAACACAATTAAACATATAATTATAATATAAGTTCATTGCTTTATTAAATAATTAGATAAATTTTAAAGTTAGAAGACCTAATACAAAACACTCAATATTATTCATATATATATATTTAAATTTATGTAATTGAAGTAGGACAATTATGTAAAGATTGTTTACGCAAATGGTTTAGTTATATTTTTTTGTCAAAGCAAACACAATTAACATGAATTGGCATGATCTTTCATTCTAGAGGTAGGAGATATCTAACAATCCGACCATTTTTGTAATAAAAGAATCATACTTTTTTTTTTTTTGTGGGATGAAATAAAAATAAATCACAACAATCTTAATATTATAGAAAGTCTTACTGCATACATATTTTTGTTGTCCACCTCAATCACACAGTATTAAAAAAGTAATATTTTAATCATAATTATATTCCTCAAAACCCATAAATTTTATAATTTAACGAAAAAAGAGAAAAGAAGAAGAAGAAAAAAAAAAACTGCATGATCGGTGGAGAGACGAAGGTTCTGAACAGGGGAACCAGATTCCTTTTCCTCGCAAATCTGTACAGAATCGGTGCTTCTGCTCTGTTCCATACAATCTTTATTTCATTTCTTCAACTTCCACTCATCAAATTGAGAAATTAAACATCAATTTTTACAATCCCAAAGCTTCTGATCATCAAAATCCACCACTTCCCAACCAAACTCCATTAAAATGGGATACAGATTCCACCGTCTTAATCCCATGCTTCAATCCTTCTATACCAGGCTTTCCTCACCGACCCACAAATATTTTCATGCAATTCCCTCAATCCCATCTCTCAATCTTCATCCCCAAACCACATTACTCGGAATCTATGATGATCCGAAGAGCAAAATCTGCAGAAGGTGGCATTTGGGTCACTCCCACCGCCATGACGATGACCATCGATTTGGCCGAGAGGGTGAGAATATTTTCAAGCTGGGTCTCGGCGCTGACATTGGATTGGCTGTAGGGAAGGCTGTGACGGGCTATTTATCAGGAAGCACAGCCATAATCGCTGATGCGGCTCATTCGGTTTCTGATGTGGTAATCTTGGCTTTCTTGAGTTTTCTTAAGAAGTAGTTTTACCTCAGCCTGATGATGGATAGATGATGCCTTTTGTTTGTTTTACTGTTTTCGGTTTTCAATATATATTTGTTTGAAAAGATCCAAATATGTTCGATAACTTTTTACCTGTACATTTCAGGTTCTTAGTGGCATTGCCTTATGGTCATTTAAAGCTGGGAAAGCTCCCAAAGACAAGGAGCATCCATATGGTCACTCTTGATTTGTACCTACATGCTACTCCATTGTTCTCTCCATATATAATGAACTCTCTGCATAATGGTTTTATGGCATTGGTCGTAATTTCTAAACCTACGTGAAAAATATGACCGCATGTTAATATTATCAAGTCATGTACTGCCCGCATATTCCCTTTGGATTTGTTCCATCTCAATTTTTAGGACTTTTGAGACTAAGGACTGTAAATTTCATTTGAGGAGAGTGATCACTTCCAAGCAACTTTAAGAATTCGTTTGCTTGTCTCTAGATCTAAGATCTTCCATGCTCTTGTTATATCTTCATATGAGAATAGTTGATCCTTGGGTTTATAAACATATGTATCTGTAGGGTAGGCTCTTTAATAACTTGGGTTTCATGAAATCCTGATAAAAGTTGTATTTGTAAAATATCTACTTATTACAAGGAAGTTTCTGACCATCTACAAATGCTTGATTTACCAAAAGGGCTAGGTTTCTGCATTCGTTTTACTCCAACTCTTCATTTCCCGTTTTCTTCAAATTTGAAAATTTATTATATTTTCCCTGTCAAAGATAACTTTATCAAAGTGATATTCTTTGCCTGGAAGTGATAATTTAGAGCTTGCTCTTGCTTTCACTTCTCTTTTATAAAGTCTGCTCTGTGATATATTCTCAGGACATGGTAAATTTGAGACTCTGGGTGCCCTTGGAATCTCTTCCATGCTTTTAGCAACTGCTGGCGGCATTGCTTGGCATGCTTCAGAACTTTTACTGGTATGCTTGATTATGAATTTGCTTCAGACTGATTTCAAAAGTTTAAGTAATAGTAAATTAGTAATGTCTTTTATATCTTTAGAACCTAGCTGTTATACTTTCACAACCCCAATGTTATTAAGGTTTGAGGAATCTTGTATGGTAACTTGATGAAATTTAATTTACCCAGTACCATTTTGGATTCTATATCATGGCTTTTCTAACTAGGCCTTCTTTGTTATCCTGCAAGCAGGGCTTGTTGTCAGCAGCTCCTGAAATAGTCAATCAGCCTTTTGGACATGAGAGTTTGCATAACCATAGCCATAGTGGACATCATCATGGAATCGACATGGATCATCCTATTCTAGCTTTGAATATGACTATTATATCAATATGTATCAAAGAAGGGTACTGAATATGCTCCTTTGTGGCCACCCCTTGTTTTAAGAACTAGGGGAGAATTAAAATACTTACATTACCATGTTCCCCTATTCCAGTAGAGAAAACCTGAAAATAATCGAGTAGGCTGCTTAGTTGAGTGCTGTCCATCTTTACTTTCTAGGGTCATAATTTTTTCAGCCTTTAGTTTTTCATATAGCAGACTTATTTTCTCTACTATTCATCTCTATTCAGAAAATCAGCCAACTTTAAGCCATGCTAATTCCTTGCCTCCTAAACTTTATTAAAATGGTCATCTCTTTGGCTGTATGCTGCCATATTTCTTCCCGACACGATGTTTGGTTTTCTTGTCACATTTTGTCTCCTGATTTTTTATTTTCTTTAAACCTCTTGTTTTTCAATAGGCTTTACTGGATAACGAGACGAGCTGGAGAAAAACAAGGCAGTGGACTCATGAAAGCAAATGCATGGCATCATCGTGCTGATGCGATATCATCTGTAGTTGCTCTCCTTGGTGTTGGTGAGGAATTAGGTTCTTGTTCTTAACATTCATTCCTATTCTGAATGTATATATGGTTTCAGTAGCTTGTAGTCTTAGTAACAAATAGATGACTACATTTCTTTATTGCTCTTCAATTTCAACTTTGCTGTTTCTCAAGTTGTTCGGTGAAAATGGGTCACTTCTTAAAAGTGTTGTGAAGGAATAATTACCAATCAGCATGTTTGCCACCACAGCTGACCATTGGGTTGGCATGGATATAGTATACAAAAACTTCTCAAGGATTTCAATAGTTCAAATTAGAAGATTGAGTGATATATTTCAAAAAGCTTTCAAGGAAGAACTACAAAAGGAAGCATACCAAACCATACCATCCCGGAGAACCCTAGAATACATAAAACTTTCCTGAAAACTTCTGTTCAAGTCTAATAATCCAAAAAATTGCTGTCTGCATCAGACCAAAGAATCTTTGTTTTCTAGTTAGAAGCATGTGCTATGTTCACAACGTTTTTTCAGTTTCTAGCTCATTGAAGTTTCAAATTATTGAATTCTGCTCTGGTATTTTTAGATTTTCGTGAAAGTGAAAACTTTAACTTCAACACCGTTGTCCCAAGTCCATCCATGGATTAGCATTCTTGGAATTGCCATGCTAAAGCCAAGCTTCATCTTGTCATCTTCTCACTCTCTTATAAGTTATAACTCAGTTGATTGCATCTGTTGGTGAACATGCTTGCTACTCTGAAGAGCAATCACTCATTCTTATCTCTTCTCTGCATAAACTAAGTCCAAAGTTATTTAGCAGAGCAGTCTCTATCCTTAACCAATATACTTCTCGATTTTAATTTCAGGAGGTTCCATCGTAGGGGTGAAGTTCCTAGATCCCTTAGCAGGACTTGTTGTCTCAGGCATGATTTTAAAGGCAGGACTTGAAACTGGATACCAGAGGTATATATTGAATTTTAGTTTTTCACTTTGCACAAGGATTTTTCTGGTTAGGCATTCCTAGTATGATATCTAAGAATGATTGTTTGTAACAGAACATTAAAACTCAGTATGATATCTAAGATTGATTGTTTGTAACAGAACATTAAAGGGAGTTTTAATTTTGAAACTTTTTTAAGTTACAACCTTCAATAAAAACGACCAACATTGAATACATGTCACCCTACCCAATTAAAATGTTTCCTCTAGGATTGTCCCTTTTGTTGGCGAAGCCTTTAATGTTTCATATTTCAAGTCACTCAAGCATAATGATTTGTTTGACTATGTTTCTAATTTTCTTTGTAATGTAATGCATTTTAGCATCTTGGAATTAGTGGATGCTGCAATCCCAGCAGATCAAATCGATCCTGTCAAACAAACAATACTGCAAGTTGAGGGTGTCAAGGTAATTAGAAGTTCTCCATTATCTGTAAAC
This sequence comes from Citrullus mucosospermus, assembly GCA_030954485.1. Taxonomy (NCBI): domain Eukaryota; kingdom Viridiplantae; phylum Streptophyta; class Magnoliopsida; order Cucurbitales; family Cucurbitaceae; genus Citrullus; species Citrullus mucosospermus. The sequence goes on along the minus strand of CM062063.1, from coordinate 5,064,147 downwards.
TTGAAGGATGATATGAAAGATCATATTTTGACTTTTGGGTGTCCGGTTCTTGGGGGAGGGGAGTTAAAGTGTTATTGATATTGGGTGTTAAAAGGCCTGGTCTGATAAGTCTCCCATTGCCATGCTTGTCTTGTTCATTGAAAATAACTGCCTGTGATCATGCTGATGTTAGAAAACCATCTTTAGGGCTGCCATCGCCTAAGAGGAAGGAGAGCTGGGTCTTCTTTGTATCTCGATGTGCATATTGAGGTTTGTTCTCTGATTGAATTACGAACATTTTACTACCAAATTTGGTTGATGGACTCCAGTCTACTTTTATTTACTGTTCTTTTGCTTGCAGGTTGATCCTTTTTTGAGTGTTAGTGCCGCCCATTGTATCGGTGAAAATGTTCGTCAAAAGATTCATACCTCCCATCCTGAAGTATCCGAAGTTTTTATTCATATAGGTACACAGCTTGGTTCATTTCCCTCTTGGGTTCATTTCCTTTTTATATCTGATTATTGTGCTACATGCCCTCATTATTATCCATGATTCCCAATAGATCCCTCCATTTCACATTTTCCACCCAATTTATCGGACCAGCGAGTAGGTTCAACAAGAACTTCGAATCAGAGTACAGACTTCCCCCTGATTGAGAAGAACATTGAAGCAACCGTTTCTGAAATTGTCCGTTCCAAATTTCCTGAGGTGAACTTCCCTCAACCGTTCTGAGCTGAAACTGTTAGTTCTTTGGAGTTATTATGTTTCATCATCCCCTTCATCATTGAAATGCTCAATCCGACTTGTTTCCATTAGAAACGACAGCTTTGATTCTTGTACTGTTTGTTTTCAGAACATGCTGGTTGAACGCATTACACCCCACTTGTTGCAAGGCAAGATTCTTCTCCAAATCGAGGTTTCGATGCCTCCAGACTTGCTAATTAGGTCTCTTGACTCTTTCAAAATTATGCTTATGTTATTACAATTTTTTTATGGTAATATTCATTTTTCTTACATAAATATCCTAACCAAACTCAAAAATAAAAGTCATTTTTTAAAACTTTTGTACAATAGATAACAAAACAAAACATTCCTTGGTGTTAGTGTTTTATAAACTCAATTTTCAATAAAATGAAAAGAAAATTTTGCATGTAAGAAATTTTGAATGCTCAAGAACTTTCAAGAACTAAATAGAGAGCAACCACAAAATTTTGGAGTGCTAAATTTGTGATTTAACCATATCAAACAATCCTACTTTTTAAAATTGTCATTGTTCTTTTATTCTTACTGCAAATATCTTGTTGGTTCCCAGAAATGCTATGGAAATAGCAAAACAGGCAGAAATGGAGATCCTGAAGGCAGCCTCTAACATTGTTCATGTTAGCATCCAGCTTCGTTTGGGACATCAAATTCCACAACCCAGCATTTAATTCAAATACAATATTTCATGTATTGCCATAAAATTTATTTTTACAACCAACAAAATTTTGTTGATTAGATTAAGAGAATTAAATTTGCCAAATTTTCAACCAAATAAATAACCTGTTCCTTCCCAAGTAGATTCAGTTTTAATATATTTTAACAATTGCAATATTTATTTCATTTGTTCTAGATGTTCCTTAGTGATTTACATTGCTCTCTATTTCCTTGACTCTTTCTATTATACTTTTAATAATTGATGCACTTCTTTATACATATACATCAAACACCTATTAATTTCAATTTGAATTCATTTTATAAAGTGTTTTATTTATAAAATCATACTGAAAAAAAAAAAGAAAAAATCATACTCGACATACAAATATACACACGTAAAATTGAAATCATTGATATTGACATATGGGTGAAATAAAAAAGTAATTTAAAAAACCCGATGCAATTAAATACAAAATATACAGGATATTTCTTAAATAAACTAATCTTTGAAATGCGTGGACGAATAAAACACTAATGTAAATCTGCAGGTAAAAGAGTTCGGATTACAAATGCATATCCAAAACAAGGTTCGATAAAATTATCAAAAGAAAAGAAATAGGATTTGAAGAGCGATGAAGGATTTACGGAGCCATTGATCAGATAATTGTAGTCTGAATTTAGAAGTCAACAAACATTGATTCAGAAAAGAGGATCATCATCTCAATAACTCCCGAAGAAATTTGGTAAAACAATCAAAATTAATTCAAAAGCTTCAGAGAAAAATATAAGAGGAGAGTTTAGGGCTCAGAAGGATCAATTGGTGATTTTCATAATCACATGAAGATGAACTTCCTTCAGAAAATAGGTAGTTTTCAACATCATTGCCTCATAAAACTCCAAACCCTAAAACCAGAACCAGAAGAGGAAAAAAAAAAAAAAAACGCCATAACCAAAACTCGAAGAAGAAGAAGGAAGAAATAGAAAGAAATAGAAAGAAACAGAGACGGAGCCGTGATGGAAAGTTGGGGTTTAACGTGTATTTATAATGAAGCTTTAGGGTTAGGGTTTTCGATTCGGACACAAAACGCAGCGTTTCCAATGTTTGGGCCTGAACCTACTTTCTATTACTAGGCCCAATTTATCAAATACGAGGAATTGAGTTTTTAACTTTTTTTTTAAATTACCAAAGGAAATTGCAAATATATAAATAGAAAATAGCTATATATGTGTTACCTTACTTTCTTTGAGATTTTGGAAGTTTAAAGAAAAATTTAGAAAATTAGCCTAATATATAATTAATATTTCACAAATTTCATAAAATTTAGATATACTTTATAGCTATTTGACTAATATTTTGAGACATTTTTAACATTTTAATAGATTTATCTCTAATCTTTTAATTTTGTATTATTTTAAAATAAAAATCATATAATTTTTGTATTTTTTTTTTGGAAAAATCATTAGTTACGCTATCTTTCATCAATAAATTTTCGAAATATTTAATTTTTTCTTATTAACATCAAAATTTTGACTTTGTTTTTATTATTTATTAATTTTAGTTCATATTTATTTAATGTAGGATATTTCAAATTCATGTTTTCTTCGTTATAGGATTTCGTTTATTATTTTTTTCTATATTCCTAAACTTAAAAATCATTCACCTTTCTATTAAGATCTCATATATGTCAAACATATTGGTAATATATTGAGAAATATAAATATATACATCACGTATACCATGGTTTAGTATTTGGTGTTTTTACAAATATACTGAAAAATGTAAATATACATTGCATATATTATTTGGTATATAAGACAATATATGGTACAAATTTGTCATGTTCATGCACTTATTATATATTCCCTAGTTTATTTCTAGAAAATTCAAATTTATACATCATCAAATATACCTTGTTTTCTCCTTCTACTCTTCTTGACAATTCTTTCTTTCATTTATGAATGCAACACGTTTTGAATTTTTGGAGATACTTTCCTTACTCGAGTAAGTTTTGAAAAGAAACTGTTTTTTAAAGTTTTTAACCATATGAAACTTGCTTTACATGCTTCTTTTGATACTAATATTATTGTATATTTTTTTTTTTTAAAAAAAGTTAACGGCAAAGAGACTGAAAAGGTAAATTGGGCAAGACTTTTGGCTAAAATAATGGCACACGTGTAATTAGACTTATTTATTAAGTCTAAATAAAATTCTCATAAGAAAACAAACACAAATTTAAAAATTAGATGGTAATCAAAGGAGAACTTACCCTCATGTAATTTTCAATCTTTCTTCTATCCTCAATTTTTGTCTTTTTTTTTTTTTTTTTTTTTTTCCAAATCTTTTTCTCACTGTCTCTAAACCACTCGTACCTTCACTTAATATTTATCCCTTCTAGTTTTGATCTCCTTTCAATGTCACAAACTTTTGCTTATTTGCTTTTCCTTAATCTTCTTCAAACTCTGATCTCCCATTTGTCTTCTCTCCTCTTTCAATTATCATCTCTTTCTTCAGATCAATAAAACAAAACTTTTATGTAAGGGCAATACTATATTTTAACCAATAATGTATTAAGACATAGTGGAAAATTTCGATAAGCTCAAAATTTCTTCTTTTGCATCGACATTTACATAAATATTTATAATATACATTTATAAATGTTGTCTTACTTTATAGAAATGATGATTTAAAATGGTCAATTATAGTCTAAATCCAACCACAAATTTCCTGGAATTTCCATTGATATCAATATTTTCATAAAATAAAGAACTCGATATTTCTATCAACATCAATATTTTGAACCTTGATTAAGATTGCATGAATTCTTATTTTCACTCCTTGAAAGTAAAATCCTTAAAGAAAAAAAATATATTACACCTATTGGTTTCACCAATTTTAAAGTTAAAATAGTTGAAATTGTGGTGAGGGGAAAAATAAAAAAATTGCCTTTTATTGAATAAATTGTTTGACAAATTAAACCAAAAGCAAAGCTATGATTATAGAGAGTCGGTTGTTCTTAAAGAAGTGGTAATTAGACTCATGTCCCTTGACTTAGTATTATCTTGAATCCTCGATCGAGGATTGTTAGAGGGTGTGATAACTAAGGAGCCATCAATAGTATGTGTGTATCCAATGTGGTGCTATGTGGTAGAGGTTTACTGACAAGTGAGTATGATGAGAACTTGATTTGGATATGAAGTTTTAAAGTGAATTCTAATACAAAACACGTAAAAGTCAAGTACAATGTTCGAACAAGATAACTGATATACCAAATAACTTCATATCAAACAACAAGAGCAGGGAATATGACACAACCATTAGTAAATCAATTTTGTGCAAAGTCACCTACTTTGGAGGGTTGTGTGCCTAGTAAAAAAGAAACTTTACCAGATAAAGAGTTAAGTAATTACACAAAGAACTTAACTGATAGATTCCCTCTTCAACATCTCATATAAAGACATTCTCTTTTGTTTCAACTTAGACTCCCCCCACTTCCACACGAACACTTCTCACAAACTTTGAATGAGATCCCTCAATACAAACATCAAACACTCATCCCAAAGTTCTAACTTACTCCCTAGGTAATTTAATTTATTACACTCACAACTATCCAACCTCGTCTAATTGACTGCTGATAACACTCTCAACAACAAAGGTGTATAAGGTTCAATAATGCAATACTAAAGGGTTAAGACATAGACAATCTCTAAACTCAAAAACTCTTAATTCACACACTCTTCTATTTCAAAAGGGCCAACCCTAAACAGATACAAAAATCTAGATCAACAAAACAATCTTCAAAAGACTTTCAATGAAAGAAAATATTCTCTCTAAAAATAGGAAAGTAAACCAGTATATCTGCGCTATACACTCTAGCTGATAAAGAAAAAAATCTCTAGACATAATCTACAAAGATATAATATACTTTGCTTAATAGAGAACAACACATATTGCAAGGCATGCTGATGATAACAAAATCAGCCAACCATACTGTAGTAATAGGATAAAAGCAAATTACTATCGATGAAACAAGAGAGAGTTAAATGTTTGAATAATAATGTGAATGAATATATATTTAAAAGGAGGCTTGATAATATACTTCTTGTTTGAAGTGAGAATTGTTGAGAAAGTGGAACTAAGGTTCAACATGAGTACGGATAAAAGAGAAGATCCACTATTACTCCACATGTTCAAGCCATTTTTGAGTGATATAAAAAACAAAACCAAAAGTGGAAAATATCATACGATATTATATAAAGAGGGTCTATTGTCTAAATCTCCAATCATGTATATATATATATGTGTGTTAAATATTAGATTTCACTAAGAAGAAATGACTCCAAAAGCCAATAATCCTCTCACTCAATACTCAAATATAGATTTGTCAACATTTGAATCCCCATGAAAGTTGTGCATCTTAAAATGCTTCATAATTGGCATCATCTCCTGCTGGTGATGGTGGCTTTCATCTCCCTGCAATTGCCTCAGCCTCCACCCTCTTTCTCCCAACAAATCCAAAGTCATCATCTGACTCTCTTCGCCGCCGTTATTGCCACCGGAAAATCTCGACATTGGTCGCCACTGGCCCTTTTCGTGGACGACAAAACTTGAGTTGTTGCTACTACAATTCTCTTGTTCTTTCATCATCATCATGTGTCCGTACATTCCCATATTCATCCCTACCACGTCTGCTTGATCATCAGAATGAGGTATTTCCAACAATGGTGACTTCAGAACACCAACGGAGCTTGTCGTTGCTCCTATTTGCGCAGCTTTCTGTAACAAGGCGGTGGCCGACGTTACCAATGCTGCTGTTGCCGACCCAGAATCCTGGAGCAAGGCCGGATCCAAAAAATTTCATACACATAAAATTTTAGGTTATAACTAACTTCTTATATATATACAATCATCATTGAATTGATTTGAAAATTAATGGTAGAATTATATACACAAATCATAATATCTAAGCTTATGTGAACATAATTAATTAGATAATTCTTCTTCTTCTTCTTCTTTTAAATGGCTTAATATCTAAGCTTACGTGACAATTTTTTTTTTCTTTCAAAAAAGATAGTTTAAAAAGATATATTTTTCTATGTGTGAGTGAAAGGATAATGTATGAAGATAAATGTAACCAAAACTGCACCAAAGTGTTACTTATATTTCTTCTGAAAATATTTGAAAATTTACCAAAGTATCATGAGACGTAAGCTTACCACATTTACCATATATTTACCAAAATGTATAATTAGAAAACGTTAACAGGTTAACGTAACAAGTTTTAAATAACAAAGAGACTAAATTGAAAAAGCATTCCAATATATATATATAATTATAAATTTGTTTTCCGAATATAAAAGACATATATTAAAAGAGAGACTGTTATTCTTTCCTTCTTTGCTTCGCCCTTACCTGAAGGCAACCATTTTTACTATCATAAAGGCAACTAAAGCGCGAAGAGGTGGTGGAGCTGAGCTTAAGGTTTGAAAAAGAAGAAGAGTTGTTGCTGCTTCGGGGTCCGACCATGAACAAGCCTCCAGGTGCACCGGTGGCCGGGGCCGAGTTGCTGAGTTCTTGGGGGAGGGATTTAAAAGGGTTTTTTTGATCATAAGGGTTGAATTCAGGGATGATTGATGTGCCAAAAGGAGGGAGTTTTGGAGTGGAGATAATTGAGGTTGGTTCTATGTTATCATTATTATTATTATTATTATTGAGAATTCCTTGCTTTAGTTTGTTGTTTTCTTCTGTTAATGCATTGCAAAAGGCTCTGTGGGTGATGAAGCTGTCCCTTCTGCAAATAAACATGAGAGGGTTATGGATATTAATACAAGAATGGAACAATTATGCCGCAACAAAATTGACATTTTATAACACTTAAAAACGGTTTGTAAATACGTTTCATGACAATTATTTTTAATTTAGTTGTTGAACTGCACATCATCAAATCGAAGTAAAAGTATCAATGCATTTTAAAAAAAATATCATAATTAATTTTTCAATCACAATATATTACTATCAATAATAAACAAGGGCCGATAATCATAAATTGTTATTGTCAATAATTGACTCAATATGAACATTTCCAAAACTTTTTTTTCCTATAAAATTAAATAAATAGTAGTCAATTTTTTTTTGATAAGTTTGCTGACAATATTAACTCTTTTGTTTTTGGAATGAGTTTGTTTCGTTACGTTTTTTTCCCCTTGTTTTATAATCTACTTTTCGACTACTTTTGAACCGTGTCGTCCAAATAGTGAGAAAAAAAAGACTAATTTTGAGTAGGAGAATTTGAACTTTTATGGTATGTTTGCATCTCAAATTTCTACTAGTTAGTTGGGATTTATAGTTAAATTAGAGATATTTTAATATGGCTGTTAAAATTTTAAAAGAAAAAAAATTGTTAATAGGTAAATTTACTTTTCAAAAGCAAAAATTTAAAAACAAAGGTATGATCAAATCGTACAAAATGAAAACTAATTTAACTATATTAAGTTTTGCTGTCTGGAGATTAAAATTATTAACCTTAAGAATAATAATGATCGTCTTTATTCACGAATAATAATAACTAATATGTTTTGAAATGACAATCAATATAGTAAAAAAGAAATAAAAAATGCTCGAATGTAATATGATGAAAAACTCAAGGAAACTAAAAAAAAAAATGAAGAAAAATAGTTTTCAATTGCATATATATATAAAAAAATACATAAGATGATAGGATTGAGTGTAAAACCTGGAAAATAGAGTTCCACAATCACATTTGTATTCCCTAGTGCCACAAGTCTTTTGATGAGCTTTCAAATCAGATTGAACTGCATATTTCTTGGAGCATTTCTCACACTTCCATTTCTTCTCCCCATGCTTTCGACTAAAATGCTTCTTAATTCCGGTAAGATCGCCGAGAGCTCGGGCCGGGTTGTGATGAACGCATGTCAGTTCGGGGCACACATAGACCCTTTTCTTCACTTCGGTGCCGGTTCTTTGCCGGAGTTTCCATGGCAGGTTGTGGCCTCTCCTATGCAATTGAAGGTTTTGATCTCTTTGAAACCCTTTGTTGCAAATCTCACACACAAACCTATTTCTAGCCATTAGGGTTGTCGGTGATAGAGCAATAACTTCAGCATTTGGATCTACAAAATAATTAAGAGATAATTAAAATTCAAATAAGTTCCTATTATTATGATAACATGTTAAACTATATCGTGTTACATATACGTATCTAAAAATCTAAAGTTGACCGTAGTTAACGTATTCATGAGAAATAAAAGGATCGATGAACGGGATTTACCTGGAGTGCCGGGAAGATTTCGCTTCTTCTTAACTCTTTGTTGGTGGGGATCAAGTGAATTAGATGAGCCATGGGAGTTGGTTTGATCTCCATTGGGAGAGCCATAGAGGAAGTGATTAAGAAGTTGATGTTGATTATTGTTTTGTTCAACTTCTTCTAATTGATCTTCCACATTGTTGCCTGAAGACAAGTTTGGATGATGAATTTCACCTGTAATGTTAGAGATTCCCATACATAAGAAAAAAACAAACAAAAAGAGAAATAAAATGGGAAAAAGTAGATTTTGTCTGATTTATTATTATTTTTTCTCTTTTTCTTGTAAATTTTGATGTTATTGTTTCCTCACTAAATTTAAGGAAACTTGGTTTTTTCAGCTCTCAACACAAAATAAGGAATATGTTTGGGTTTTAGTAAGACAAAAAAGAGGGAAATTCTCCTTCATTTCTGATCATTCAACCAAAGGGAAGAAGTAAAAAACAGTGAAAAATAACATTGGGGATGCTGCTTGTGTGTGTGGTTTGGCCATATTTATATATATATATTGTTAAACAAAGTTTTTAAATTGCCTACCCTTATTTTTCTTCTTTACTTTATTTACAATATTTTGAGTAGAGAATCGAACCTCAGACAATGGAGACGATAATACAAGTTTTATGGCGGATGAGTTATGCTTGATGTTTTCATCATTTTCTAATTTTTATTTTATAAAGAATTTTCTACTTCATTTATATCTCAACTAGGTTGACATATGCTTTCTTTCTCGGGCTTTTCTCTTTAGCTCTTTTCTTATCTATATGTTTCTTTTGAGCTCTTTTTCAACTCTCTTGTACTTATTTATGAATGATAATCTTTGGAATTAAGTATGATAAGATGTTAAGAATGTGTCAACTTAATTGAGATATTTTTGTGCAGCTACTAATCCTATCAAAGCTTCTCTAAAAAAAATTTTAAAAAAAATTAAAATCTAGGTCAACATTCCAGTTTTAATCTTAAATTTTTAATTTGTGCAATTGGAAATTTGAATGAGGTGAAGTATTTAAAATTAATCATTTGTAAACCCAACAGTAAAAGTCATATAAGATTCAACCAACAAAACATTTTTATGTATAAAAAATATCAAAGTAGATGACTTTAATATAAAAAATTGAATATGTTAAAAAGTGCTAAAACTCATCATAAATTGCTAGGCGTATAATACGTTTTTTATTTCTTTTTAAATTTTAATATGACTAGAAAATTAAGTAACTCTTGAAACTATACTCTCGTTTGTGTGTGTGTGTGTTTTTTAATAAGTGTTAATTTTCATTTCTATTGTTCAAATTTTATATATTTATATTATTTTTATAAATTTTGAAAGTGACATTCACATGAAATTAAATATATCATTATACATTTCACTAATAACAAAACTAAAGCTCAAATTTTATTTTGGTTTTTGATCTCCATACTCCTTATCCATTCTATTTTAGTTTTATAATTAAATATTAAAAAAAGTTATTTGGAATAAATGAACTTTCTTTCTTTTTCCATGAACAATTTGATTAGTAATCTAATTGCTCTAAGTTACAAATTAGTTGAGTATATATATATATATATATATATATATATATATATATTACTTTAACAAAGGTGGGTGAAGATCGAATTACCTTTACTTTTAGAAAAATGTATTATTATTTTACTATTAGAAAATGGCATTAAGTACTTTAATTAAATTAGCATAGATTCTTGATATATCTACGTCTGATTTAGTTTTAGCTCATTATTTATGTCATTTGTTAAAAAATTTATTAAAATAATGTTAGCCTCTTAAAGTTAAAACTTCTATTTACTTCAAAAAAAAAAAAAAAAAAAGAAAGAAAAAAAGAAAAAAGAGGAAAAAAGGACATTTTTTAAAATTAATGTTTGGGACTAGCATAATAACCAACTACATTACTCAGACAAGACAAATTTCAATTTAGTATCAAAGTCATTTTTATGAGAAATTATACTCCAAGCAGTTGAAAAAAATTGGAATGCAACAAAAACAAAATATGTGCATGCAATAATATGTAATTTCATTCCAAATAAAATGAAATTTGTTTAAATTCATAATAATAGTTGAATTGTTTCGATTCAACCGAAACTAATTATAAATAAATCTACTAGAATCAATAGACTTTATTTAACCATTCAATTTATTTAGTTTTGCCAACAAAAATATAGTTCAATTTGTCATTATATATAAATTATCACTCTCAAAATTAAATTAAGATTCGATTTAAATTCGGTCAGTTGAATTTTTCAGATTATCACACCTATATACACACTTTTAGTAGCCACAAGTTAAAAGGTAAACAACAATAAGCAAATATATTAGAAATTAAAAACAGAAAATGAGACAAAAAGTGGAACATAAATAACATTATGGAATTAGTCATAGAAAAGAATGCTTAGTAATAAACGACAATTATCGATATATTTGATGATGACAAACACAATTGTCCAACACATTTCTTTATCAATGAAGAAAAGGAAATAGTGTATGTTAATTAATTAATTAGTATTAATATACCCTTTAATTAATGCTTTAATAAAATTCCCCACTTGCTAGTCGACATGAGCTAAGGAATAAATTGGATGAAATCAATAAAAAAGACAAAAGGTGTTCCTTTGGCCAACTTGTATATTTTATTAATATTAACTTATTTAAAGATATTAAAATATGATGGGTTAACTTTAGGAATAATATGTAGTTTTAGAATTCTATATATATATATATATATGTTGGTTTAGAAATTAATGTCTAAAATCTACTATTTTTCTAGTACATTTCTAAAATCAAGTTTTTCTTAGCCAATTTCTTTTTTTTTTTTTTTTTTTTTTTCTGAGGCCTAAGTACAATTTTAGTTCAATGATAGAAAAGATTGTGAAGTAGTCAAATTCACTGACCTATTGTTAAAATTTTTCTCTATATATGAGTGTGTGTTAAAATATGTTAAAATATTATTTCTGGTATCTATACTTCAAAATTTCATCGAATTTAAGTTATTATTCTTTCGGTTCAATTTTAGTTTGTATAGCCTTTACATTAATCTTAAATTTAGTATTTTTACTTTTTCGATAGGTCTTAAAATTTAGTCTTCCAAAGTTATTATTTTTTTTCAAAATTAGTTAAAATTAATAGTAATAATAATTTTTGTATGAGCAAAGACACTGTGTGAATATATTTGCACAACTTTAAAGTGAATGCTAATAAAAAAAGATATATCAACCTAGTTGAGATACTCTATGCATCTATTAACCCCATTACACCCATCTTTCCTTAAAAAATAATAATAATAATAATAATAATAATAATAATAATAATAATAATAAAAAAGTGAATGCTAATAAAAACTAATTGTATATTAAAAAAACCCAATAATAAATGAGGACTAATTTTAAAATTTTTATATTAAAAATATATATACTAAAATTCAACTTTTAAAAAATATAACTAAAATATAGTACAAAATTCAAAATACAAACTTCAAGAGAAAATTAAGTCACACATAGGATGAGTATGCATGCAAGTACTAGGAGCTCATTGTCATGAAAATATATGTCGCAATATCTTGAGCTAAGATTGTCTTTAACGTTTAAACTAGCGATTAACTACTAAAATAGGGTATTAAAAAAAATTAGCAAATATATGGAGACTTGGAAACTACTTTTAAAAATAGTGTTTTTATTATTATTATTATTATTATTATTGAGACCAACGAGAATTGCGTTAGTTTTATTTTTTTTTTTAATTTTTTATAAGGTGCATCTTAATTTAATGCAAATTAAACCTTTTCATTTTTATTTGGACTATTTCAAATATAGCAAAAGGAAACCAGATATTTACAAATATAGTAATATTTAACTGTCTATCTCTGATAGGAAAGGGATAGATTGAGATAGACTACTGTTAGTTATAAATGTTAGTTATAAATATTTGTAGTAGTTTTGTCATTTACGATAATTTTTTTTTTTTTTTTTTAAATTTTTATTATTTTTTAAATTGCTTAACACAATTAATGTTGGTAGTTCTTTTGTTATTTTTGAATTATCTTCATGGGTCACGTGTTTAAAAAAGACGCAACATTTTGTGAAACAGATTTCTTTTTTTTTTTTTGTCTCAAAGCACATTATTTTTTTTTTCCTTTCGTTTTATTTATTTATTTATTTATTATTATTATTATTATTATTTTTGGATAAAACAGCCGTTCTTTTTTCTTTTTGTTTTATCTTTCTAGAGTTGAAATTAGAATTAAGATTAAGATTTTGAATTATTTTTCATGTAATATAGTAAAAATAACAGTGGATATTCTTTTAAAAAAGTTTGAGTTACTTGGAAAAACTTTCCACCACTATCGCAACAATAAACAGAAATTTAATAGAGAAATTTAAAGAAAAGAATAAAATGGAAACACAAGAATTTATGTAAAAAAACTCCAAACTGGAGGAAAAACTATGGACTAGAAAAATTATTACAATCACACAGAATAATTATCTCTCTCATTCTCAATTACAAGATCACTCTCTTAAAATTTTTTACTACTCACACCTTTTCTGAGCATAAATAAATAAAATTTCACTAGAGTTAACACACTTAACTTAAAATGTTTCTAATTGGGACAAGTTGAAACCAAAGGCATAGCTCATCATTTCCTTGAACATTTCTAATGTGGGACAATTACACTTCTAAACTTTGCCAAAACTCAACAAAATTTTCCATTTGGCAAGATATTTGAAGAATCCACAAGTACTGCTACATCCATATTGTCTCCACCGATAACCATAATTTTCAACTCCCAGAATTATAACCTACTCGACTATTAAGAGTAGACCAACTTGGAATACCACCTTCCAATATTTTCCCTTTTCATCACATGTTGATAAACCTTGCTGAAATTTATGGTGCAAACTTCCACCTATTTGGCTTACTGGGAAGTTTTTCAGCCATCAACATTACTTCCACTACACACCTTGCATAATCACCAAGTCAATGCCCCATTGTGCAAACTTGTGGAACCGTTAACATCACATCCTCTATCATGGTAAAGCCGACATATAACATAATGATGAATTCTATCTTCTTCAGAGGAAGTCATTGTCTTCCTTGATGAGAAAGACACTGTCAACATCCCGATCTAGAGCCCTTTAACAAACATACTTTACTTTTCATGTGCCCAAATTATCCACATTTTCCAGCAACCTATCTTCTGCTTAAAGACATCTTTTTTGAACCTCTTCTAGAATCACTCTAGAACTACATTGGAACACTATCACCACTTAAATTGCACTTGTGTAACCCAAATTGCATTAACACATCTCTTGACATGCACTTGCCCCAAGCTGAAGTCCTTCCATCAAATTTCTCTAGTTCAAACTTTACTAAACTCATAAAGCTTGACACATCTGCTCACTCTTAGCAAATCAAGATATAGTGAACAATTCACACTATTCACGGTATCATAACCCGTTTCAAGAATTTTTTATGATGTGGAAGCTCAGATAATGTTGCAACCACAAAGCATACTAAAAAATTCAAGAAACTACGAACCTATCTCTAATATCACTTGTTGGGAAAACCTTCCACTACTGCAAGAATAAACAGAAAAATATATAACAGAGAAACTTAAAGAAAGCAATAACACCAGAAACACACAGAATAATTATCTCTCCCAATCCTAATTACAAGAGCACTCTTTCAAACTTTTGACTACTCGCACCCTTCCCACTTTTATGCTAGAGTATACACAAAAGGAATTTAACTAGAGTTAGCACACCTAACTTAAAGTGTGTCTAATTGGGACAATTTGAAACGAAAGATATAGACTCCTTTTATAATGTTTGAAGCTCATCACTTTGTTGAACTGTTCCGATATGGGACAATTGCATTTCTAATATTTTGCCAAAATTCAACTGTTTAATCCCATCTTTAAAAAAATTAATTAATTTGTTTTGAATTCTTGGTTTAGAAAATTAATTTGTGTCTTTTCAAAATTTAGAATTTAGAAAATCCATAGTTTTAGAGTCTCTACCTCACTCAATTATAAACTTATGAAAATTTTCTAAATTTTGATCATAAACACAAATAAACTTTTTAAATCTAAAGATCGAAACAAAACCCTAAATTCTAAACCTAAATATTCAAAACAACTATTTTTTTTTTCCAAAGATGAGATTAGAAAAGTAATTCAAAATCTTAATTTTAATTGAAATCTAAAAAAGAATCCACAATTGTTTCTATTATATTACATTTTAAGTAATTCAAAATCTTAATCTTAATTCTAATTTTCAACATCTTACGTCTAAAAAAATATATAACAAGAGAAAAAAATGGTTGTATCATCCTTAAAAAGAAAAAAAAAAGGAAAAGAACCAAAATAGAGAAGAAAATAAATAAAAAGGAAAAGGAAAAAAAGTAGTTTTTTTTAAAAGAACAAATATTGCGTATTTTTTTAAAAAAAACGCAAAACACTTCATGATAACTAAAAAAAACCAAAGGGACAACCAACGTTAGATGCGTGTTAAAAGCTAAAAAAATAAAATAAAATAAGGTTGCATCTTTTTTAAAAAATTTAAAATAAATTAATAAAACCAACAAGGCAAACTCAAAAAGGAGAATTTTATTATTATTATTATTATTATTATTTTTTAATAACAACCCTAATTTGACCGTTAATCTTTAAACTAGCTACGAATTAAGCGAAAATGCGTCTTTCTAATAGAGTCATGATGTATTGAGATGTCGCAATGACATAGTTAAGTAGAAATGTTTCAAAATATCGTTGGTCTCAAATTGACCACAAAAGACCAAAGGTAATTTGTCTATACAATTACCAAATAAACTTATTTTTTAACATGGATTGGTATAATACTACTCAAAAGCTAGTAATGAGTCTAGTTTGTTAACTTTATAATTCAAATATCGTTCAACAGAAAATATAATACACAAATAGTAATTTGTTAAGGTTCATAATTCAATCCGCAGTAAACTTGGTTAACCTTCAATTAATAAGTGGGTTCATTTCACATCTTGGTGGGCTTTTGATATGTGACAGAAAAAGTTGGGCTTTGAAATCTTCGTCCATATTTTGGGATTTTCTAATTTCCAATTTTTGGAGATAGATGAACCAAATTACTTTAATTCAACTTCAACTTCGCTTAAGTATGTGTTAACTATATCAAGAAATTTGTGATTCGAATCTTCCTACTTTTATTGTACTTTACTCAATAATATATATTAAATTGAGTAAAGTAGTTAAATTGTTGATTTGTTTGTGTTAAATTTAAATTAATTATTCAATCATATATAAGTTTACACTAATGGATCACGTTTTATTTTGAAAATCCGAAGCTAGAAAGAATTTATTAATGGATAGAGGGAGAAGCAGTATTATAAATACCCCTTTAGCTAATAAGGAAAACCAGGGGGAAAAGAGTCAAGCAATTAATCACTTTGAAATGTGTTAAGCAAATACTTTGAATTAGTAAATCACTAATGAAGAAAAAGAAAAAAAATGTATTAAATTTTAGGATTATTCAAAATTACAAAAAAAAAAAAAATTAAATTATGAATGAATGGATGAGGATATATTTTAGAACTATTTAAATCTCTTATTTAAACTAATATAACTCATAACCTCTCATTCAAAATCTCTTATTTATTGTTTTTTAAACAAAATAACTCTGGTTTTGATTTATTAAATTATTTTGGACATATGTTAGACTTTTAATTGTCGGAAATATTTATTAAATTATTTTTGTTTTAAATGTTAAAATTGGTAGAAATATTTTCAAATATAACAAAATGTCTATCATTGATAGACATTTATCTGTGTATATCACACTAATAAACAACAATAGGTGATACTAATTTATCAATGATAAATAATGAAAATTGCTATATTTGTAAATAAGTTGACTCATTTTAATATATATATATATATATTTTTTTTTCTATTCATTTTTTAAATTCCTAATCCTTAGTAAAATATTATTTCGTTGGATGATTTGATTATCTTTTGATTTCAAACTTTATTGTAAGCAATTGTTTTTTCCAATTTTCTGATAATATCCTCTCTTAATTTTAATTTTTAAAATTTTTTTTATTTACTTTGATTTGGATAATTTGATTATCCTCTTAATTTTAAACTTAATTAAACCAACATATTTTTAAAACTTCATAATAACCCTCTTTTAATTAAAAATAATTTTTTTTTTAAAAAAATTGATTCAAAAGATTATCCTCTAAATTTTATTTTATTTTATTTTTCCAAATTTTAATTTAAACTAAAATATTGTTTTTTCTATGCCAACATAAACTTTAAAAACTTAGGACCAGTTTGGTAAATGATCTGAAAATGAGAATTTGAAAACAAGAGATTCAATGAAATGGAGTTGTATTTCAAGTTTTCATATATATATTTGGTAACAAAATAAAAAATAGGATTTTAATCGTTTAAAATGTGTTTGATATACTATATTTATAAATAATAAAATTGTAGTTACCCACTAACATTTAGTCGGCAATAAACTATTATTAATTTATTTATGAATATGATTTATGTTTAAAAAAAAAATTATATAATTTATAATACATTACATATACCTATCTAATTTTAAAAAAAAAAATGAATTGAGTTTATAACTTGATATACTATTAAAAATTTGAAAATCTAGATATAATAAATAGAATTAAAGTGATCTACAAAACACATATTTGGTTTGAATATAAAACATAAAGTTGGAATGGATATGTGAATTCCCCCTGTTTCCTATCTTGTCTCCACATTCTTTTTCCCTCTCACATTTTCTCCACTCTCTCCCTCAACTTCTCCTTCATCTTCTCTCACTTTCTCTCTCATTTTCCATTACACTCAAACAAAACCTCCCTATAAAATGTAGCTCTCCATGGAACTCAAGGGGGGAGAGGACAAAATTTTTTGTCAATAGGGAGAATACCCAAAATTGTGTCAATATAAATTTAATTAAAGTCTCTTCTTCACTATTTTTCTCTCTAATTTCACTTATACTACATTTAGGGAAAGTGTAACGACCCGACTTACATATCCTAATCGAACCATTACTCAATGCATGTAAAATTCTAGAAAACATTATGCAACTTAGTAAAAAGAAGAAACAAAACTTTTCTGGGCAATTTCTATTAATAAACTTCAAGAAAAAAAAACATCCATAAACATGAAAAGAGAAGTTTTGGTTTGGGGTACCCCTAAAGAAATCAATAAAATTCATGAAATAGAAAGCCACATATCAAAAGTCTAAAAAAAAAAACCAATAATTTGACAAAAACTCCATAAAACATAAAAATGCTAAGCGGAAGCTACTACAGGTCCCGTGATCCCATCAAGGATTCTTCTTGTCATTCGCCATCACGTTCTTTCCCTTACCTGAAAAACATAAAGGATAAAGAATGAGTAATTTATTACTCAGTAAGTGACCCCACTACCTGGAGTCGGGCTAAGCACCTATGTCCTTTAAGTGCATCAACATAAAGCATACATATCTATCATGCATTCATTGGGAATAGTTTACGCTCACCCTACAGTTGGTTATAGATGTTCACAACCTCTAGAGCCTCGAACGAAGCTCTTACCTCTGGTGATCCCGAAGGAACACAAACCTCTAATGTACTCGAAACAGCACAACCTCTGGTGAACCCGAAGGAACACAACCTCCTGTGAACCCGAAGGAACACAACCTCTAGTGCACCCGAAGGAGCACAACCTCTAGTGAACCCGAAGGTACACATCCTCTAGTGATCCCGAAGGAACACAACCTCCTGTGGACCCGAAGGTACACAACCTCCGTGAACACCCAACCAATAAAGGGGAGGTAACCCTACTCCTAGAGCGTAAACAGTCATAATCATACTCATTCCATTCCATGACTACATACATTAAAATACGGTTCCATTCATTACATAACATGGCATGGGGTCATACTTTAGTAAGCACATACAACCTAGTATATGGTAATCTCATGCAAGCATGGTATATCATAAAGGTCTTGAAATTTATACTTTTAAGCATGGAAATCTCATATAAGCATACTATATCATAAGGACTTTGATAATTTCTATCTTTAGGCATAGGTATCTCATACGAACATGCTAAATCATAAGGCCTTGGTTATTTCCTACCTCATGGTAACTAAACGTGTAGCCCGAAGGCGGTTCAAGTAGTAAGATCACTTACCTGGTGATCGATTCATAAAAATTACTATACGGCTCCTTTTGTAAAAATTTAGTTCCTGAATAAACCGGAAATAAAATTTCCGTCAATATACGTTAGTCTACAAGTCTAGTTTATCGTGGGTAACCTAAAATTATTTGTCCGAGAGAGTCCTTACCCGAACGCGATCCAACTCGTAGCTTTCCTGATCCTACGGACTAACAATTACCGAACACCTATTGAAATATACCAAATAAAGTTCAGATTTCTCAAATCTCCATCCAAAACATAAACAACTAATCCATTCGAGTTTGGGATACTCACTTAAAGGTACTGTTCTGGCTGAACAAGAAAATAACCGCTGCCGAGAGCCAAAAATCCGAGAGAAAATGACTCCCGAGCGAGAAGCGAGACCTGGGCGAGAGCGCGAGAGCCGAGACAGCGACACCGGCGAGAGAGCGAGAGTCAGAAGGTTGGCGGCGACACTGGGCGCGGGGCGCGTGAGACAAGCGGGAGAGCGAGAGAGCGAGAGCGCGAGAGGTAGCGAGAGAGCGACACCACGAGAGCCCGATAGCGTGAAAGCCTGGTCAAGGGAGAGCGGGACAACGTGAATTCGGGGGAAGCGATACGCAGCGAGAGAGCGATACCCTTCCACGCGACAGCGACACTCTGGCGACGGCAACGTGAATCCGCGACACTCTTTGCGTGAAACAACCGGGAGCCCACGGAACTGAAGGAGAGCGAGAGAGAGAGATGTCGGGCAGAGGGAAGCTGGCGACGGCTGTGGCGGCGGCGAAAGGGAGAGGGAAGGAGGTGCGGCGGAGAGAACGAGAGAGAGAGTTATTATTTTCTTTCTTTTTCTTTTGACTGCACGAAAAATGAGGTAATTCCCCTCCCCCTTAAACCCTAATTTTTCCCAATTCTCTCCTTTTACTCAATAAGGTAATATTATCCTTCATTTACCAAATTAATTTATTTTTTATTCTATTTGCCCTCAAATAGAATAAGAATAAATTATTCTTTACCAAATCTAACATTTTCCTTAATCCCATCTTCAATTCTCCTATCACCATAAATAATTCCTTGGGACTTTCCTATTTAACTTAAGTAATTACCATAATGTAAATAAATAATTAAAAATTTCTTTTTATGCAAAATAACTTAATTTAAATGGGTTAGAGAAAAATTACCTCAAGAGTTTGGGGTTGTTACAGAAAGGATCAAATCTCTTCCTCCCTATCTCCTCTCTTCAATAGTATTGGGAAGGAGGTAAAATCTTTTATTAAAAAATATTGTTCAAATGAATTGATATCTGTTTATGTTTACAGTGAGTGCAACCTTGTGCATTTGCAGTGCTTTGTTTATTTTATTCATATTATTAGTTTTGATTTTATATTAGATTTGATTTAGATATAGGTACACATTTCATCAATTAGTTAGTGTGAATAAATTGTTACTTCCTTTTAATTTTCTAAATATAAATCTTAAATCTACTTTAATTTCATAACTCGAGAATTTTCAAAAAGAAAAATTAAATTAAATGATTTAGTACACACAAAAATCTTTATTTTAATAAACTCTTAAAGGAGGCCATCACGTCGCCACAATTTATAATTAAGAACTTATTTTTAATGTGATAAATAAAATTGAATCTAAGAACAATGTGATAAATAAAAATCAATCAAGTCTAAAAATGATTAAAAAAAAGTACAAAATGATGTTATTCTATTTAACATTATAAATAAAAGTCTGAAAAAGATAAAAAAAAAAAATACAATAATGATATTATAAAATTGATGCCAATAAATAAAAATCAAATCTAAAAATAAAAAAAGATATAATAATGGTAATATTTAAAATTGTAGCTTGATATAAATCAAGCGTGGTTACAAATTTCTTAATAGTGTCTATGATGAAAATTACCTCATATATCCCATATAAACATGAAATGAAAGAGGGAAAAAGGGAAATCAAATTTTTTTTTTCCCACTTAACCCCTTTTAAATAGTTTAAATTTCGACTTCTTTAATAACTAGTTTATTTTTAGTTCTTAGGTTTTGAATGAAACCTAAACACTTTTTCTAACACTAATTATCAAATAAAAATTGCAAGAGAACGAACTACACGAAAGAGATAAAAATATATAATTTAACCTTTATTGTTGATCGTGTAAATTAATAATATATTAAACTTATTTTATTTTAATTTTAGACACACTAGGTCTATATGAGTTGGCCAATATGAACGTAATTCATATTGGCATAGTGCTTGTATTACCCATTTGTAAATTAGTAGTTCAATCTCCCACTCCACATGTTATTAGAAAATTAAAAATAAAAAATAAAAATTTACATGAGGTAACATATATATAGCTCAATAGCTCAATTGATTGTATGTACTCTCAATTTAAGATGTCAGAAGTTCAAATTTCCTAATGCAAATAGTTGGAGTGTAAACAAATAAAAAAAGTCAATATAAATTTATTAGGTTACAATTTGTTTTCCAAACAAATCCTAGTTAATTAAAAAAAATCAAACATAAGTCAAAGTTGTAAAGGAAGTAATGAAAACAAGATTCAATTACATTAAGAGGAAAAGATGGCCACAAGAAAGGAATAGGTGGAATTAATAATATTAAAAGAAATTGCTAAAGTGGGAAAAAGTTTCATTCCCTTGAATTAAAAATAGAGAGGAAAAAAAAAAAAAAAATAGAAAGGAAAAGGAAAAAAGGGATTAACTTTGTCCAACTTTGAGTATAGTGATGTCTAAAAAGTATGCCTTCCACCAAGTTAATTTTATAGATCTAATTACTTTGTGTGCTCAAGAAATTTTTTTTGGATGCAAGTCAAACCTTACATCGACAAGAAAAATAAATATTTTATTTTTAGTTTTGTTGTTTCTTTCACAATTTGTGAATATATTTTTCTTTTTTTTTTTAAAAAAATACATTCAAGTTTTTAGTCAATTAAAAATTACTTTTCTTAGTTTAAAATTAAACTTAAATTTTAGAAATATTAGTAGATTTAATTATATATAGAAAGTATTATCTTAAAGTCATAATGATTTGATATTTTGTTTTATGTTTTTTGAAAAATTAAGTTTATAAACCTCCTTCTACCTACACCTACACTTTTCTTGCTTTATTAGCTTCATTTTAAATTGTTTTCTGTTTTTTATCTCTTATTTTTAGTTTCTTGCTTTTTTAGAAACTAGAAACAAAAATATGTCTAATAACTATTCTGTTTTTTTATTATTATTTTTTTTAAAATAGAAATAAAATGTTATTTGATAACTATTTATTGTTACTCATCTCTCTTTTTTTTTTAATGTTTAAATATAATTTAGTTATATAAGTAAACATCCAAACGTATTAAAAAGAAATTATCAAAAGCTTACATTATCTATTACAAACTAGTTTCGATCCAACTCAATTACACGGCAAATGTTGTGTTAGAAAATATTTAAGCATACATATTGGCGAAATTTAAATTTAAAATTAAAGTCAAAATAAGCGTAGTTTAACTATTATAAAGTTTTTACTATTCACCTGAAGGTTAAAGTGTGACAACCCCAAATCATTAAGGTAAATTCTCCTATTAAGTTAATTTAAGTCATTATACATCAAAAGGAAATTATATTTATTTATATGTATTTATGTATTTATTTAGATTAAGGAGGAAAGTTTTAAAATTAGCAATTATAGTGGTTGGTGAGTCTTAGGTGGATTTAAGGAAATTGTTGGGAATTGGCAAAGGATAATTTATTTTGGGGCAAATAAAATAAAATAAATGGATTTGGTGGGATTGAAGTTTGAATAAAGAAGATTTTATTTTATTTGGTTGAAGAAACAAAAAGGGAAAAATAGAATTAATGGGCTAAGGAGGGGGAGGAATTATGGTTTATTTTAATCTCCTCATTTTGCGTGTAGTCAAAAAAAAAAAAAAAAAAGAGAAAACCTCTTCCCTCTCTCTCCCTCTCCGCCGCCTCTCTCTCCACCCTTCCTCCCGGTTTTTTTTTTCGCCGCCGCTGATGCGCACTTTGAGTGTTAACCGCAAGTGTACGTGTCAAGTTATAATATAAGACGGTTAAGTCCGAATATCGTTCCACTGGAGATCCAATTGGGAAGGTTTAAGTTACTTAGCTATTCTAGAGTTGAATCAATTTTATTTGAGGATTGAAATTGAATATTATAAGTTATGGAAAATATAAATCAAATAAGGAAAGTATTAAAGGGAGAAATACAAGAGTCAAAGAGAGTTCTAGGGTAATGAATACTTGTTTATTTAATCATGCAATATTATAGATTTCATGGATTTTATTGTAATTCATATGCCTAAGTCTAGAAACTTAATTCCAAGTTATTTTCTCTCAAAAACAACCCTTTCTCATGCAACTCGATTGATTATTAATCTCTTAAAACCAATACAAAATTACATGGTATTAAAAAATAGTCTTTAGCAACTTTTATTGTCAACCTAACTACTCTCGTGATAGATTAACAACAATTCATTGTTATAGATCAAGTTAAACATACAATCTCTCAATCATACATCTAACCTAACATGTGAAGATGGCCAATCCACAAGAATTAAACACAATAACAATGAAAAGCATAATCATTCCAACAAAACCATGAAAGTCTACAAAATCAACATGAATTCATAAACAAATCATCAAAACCCTAAAACTAAAGAGTTTAGCCACTCATAGCTTGAAGCAACACGTTTAAGCAAAATAAATAAAGAAAGAGTGTAAAGAAAGGGAAACTCTACTGAAAAGAGGCTCTTGATTGAGGTAGCACCGTCATGATCTCCTTGGCTCTCACTTCGGAATTCGAAGGGCACCAAGACTATCTCGAACTCTTTCCTCTTCCTTGCAACTAACTCACTCTTTGAACTCTCACTTAATTCTCTCCTTTTTGTGCCTCTTTAGGTCTGTAACTTCCTTGCTTTGCTTTGATTTTTCTAGATGATTTGGGCTGCTGGAAACGCTCAAATTTATAGAGTTTGGCCGCCCAAAAATTTACAAAAAATACAAAATTTTCATTTAAGGAAAGATGGCGCTGCGACGCTGTTCCATAGCGCCGTGGCGCTAGGGCTGCATCCAAAATTGTTGCTCTCGGGTTTTAGCGCCGCGACGCTGTGATGCGTTTGGAAATATTGTTCTTGGGCATTAGCGTCGCGGCAGTGCCATCTAAGCGCCGCGACGCTGTCATGCGTTCAACAAGGATGCGTGGAAGCAGCGCCATCTCGGCGCCGCGATGCTACTATGCGTCCAGAGCTATGCGTTTATGTTTCAGCGCCGCGACAGCGCCGTCTCGGCGCAGCGGCGCTATCCCAAAATTTGTCCTTTTGAGTTTTTCAGCTCTTTTTCGCCGTATTCTTGCTCGGTTTTGATCTTTTAGTCGTTTCTTCTAATTTTCCTCGTTTTAACATGAAAATCACTAGCAAACAAGTGAAATCTAATATAAACTCCCTTAATTTGAGAGAATAGAAAGCACTTTTCAAGTGCTTATCAACCACCGTCCTCCGCTCCTTTCCGTTCTCCCTCTACCCCCGCCATCTCTCTCTCTCAGTTGCCGATCGTTTCCCGGAGGTTTCACGCCCAGAACACATGGTTTCTTGCTGTCTCTCGCGGTCTCCGATGGACTCTCGCTGCCTCTCACTCTCTCGTTGCTTCTCGCTCTCCCGCGCTCTCGCTCTCTCGCTCTCCTGCTCGACTGACGCTCTCCCTCGCCCACAACCGCCCTTACGCTCTCAGGCTCTTGCTCTCTCACTGACTCTCGCTGACTCTCGGGCTCTCGCTCTCTCGCTCGACTCTCGTTCTCTCGCTCGGCTCTCGCTCTCGCTCAGAATTTAGTTCTCGGCTGTGATTAATTGCTCGCCTGACCAGACCAGTACCCCCAAGTGAGTATCTCAAACCTGAGTAGGTTAGTGGCATATTTTGGCAAATATTTGGGAATACGAATTAATTGGTAAATCTTAATAGGTGGTCGGCGATTGCTTTAGCCCGTAGGGTCGGAGGAAACTGCGAGTTTGGTCACGTTCGGGTAAGGAATCTCTCAAACAAATTTTTTAGTTTACTTATGACAGGTTAGACTTGATGAATAACTTAAGTTAGGGGAATTTTATTCCCAGTTTGTTCAGGAATTTTGCAAGAGTTGCAGTGTGGTTAGCTTTATGGATCACTCCTCAGGTAAGTGATCTTACTACCTGAACTGCTTTCGGGCCATATGTTTAGTTGCCATGATGTAGTAGATTTCTAAAGCCTCTTATGATATAGCATGCTTGTATGAAATTCCCATGTCTTAAAGTTGTATGTGCTTGATAATGCATAAGCCTATGCTATGAAATGTTTATGAATAGTATTGTTCATGTATGAATCCATGGAATGGAATGAGTATGAATTTGGTTGATTATGTATAATGAGTAGTGGTGACTCCCCTACGTTGGTTGGATGTCCACAGGAGGTTGTGTTCCTTCGGGATCACTAGAGGATGTGTTCCTTCGGGTTCATAGAGGTTATGTTCCTTCGGGTTCACCAGAGGTTGTATTCCTTCGGGTTCACCAAAGGTTGTGCTCCTTCGAGTACACTAGAGGTTTGTGTTCCTTCGGGATCACCAGAGGTAAGAGTTTCCTTCGGGACTCTAGAGGTTTGTGGGCATCCATAACCAACGGTAGGGCGGGTATAACCATTTCCTTATAGAAGTATGATGGATATGCATGTCTTATGTTTGACGCACTTAAAGGACTTAGGTGCCTAGCCCGACTCCGGTAGTGGAGTCACTTACTGAGTAATATAATTACTCATCCTTTCTTCTTATATGTTTTTTAGGTAAAGGAAAGAATGTGCCGGCGAATGACAAGAAGAATCCTTGATGGCATCACGGGCCCCATAGTAGCTTCCGCTTAGTCTTGCATGTTTTACTGAATTTTGTCCAACTGTCCAATTTTGTTTTGAGACTCATCTCTTTAATTGATATGTGGATTTTCATTCATGAATTCTCTTTTATTGATTTTATCAGGGGTACCCCGAACCAAAATTTCCTTTTAATGGTTAATGCATTGTTTTCTTGAATTAATATAAGTAGAAATTTTCATGAAAAGCATTGTTTCTTTGAAAAGCATTATTCAGTATAGTGTCGTTCTTTGAATTTTTGCATGCATTGAGTAATGGTCCGATTAGGTTGTATAAGTCGGGTCGTTACATAAAGCTTCGAATATTTTCCAACCTAGCTATAACCTATTGTCAAACTAAATTAAAAATTAAAATATTTACAAACATATATATTGCAAAATTTGAAATTTATCATTCAAATAATATACAAATACAAAATTAAGAAATAAGTTAAATAATATTTAAATATAAAAACAAAAACAGAACAAGAAAAGCTAATTCCACTTGTTTATTAAATTTGACCTATTTTTTAGAAATAATTTTTTTAAAACAAAAAATATAAATAATTATCAAATAAGTTTATTTCTTACGAAATGAGAAATGAGAATACGAAACAAAAATGAACGTCATCAAACAGATTCGTAACTTTTTGAAAAATATAATTTGGTTTCTGAAATTTTGGCTTAGAACTCAAATATGACTTTACTCAAGGAAGTGAAAAACTTGCCAATAAATGATGAGTAAATCTAAAAAACAAAAGACCCCTTTGATAACCATGTAGCTTTTTGTTTTTAGTTTTTTTTTAAAGTTAAGTCTATTTTTTTTCAATTTCTTTTCATAGTCTACATTTTTCTTAAATACACGAGTTAATTATTAGCTAAATTCAAAAAATAAAAACAAAAATTTTAAAAGGAAAATTATTTTAAATGACCAAACTATTGAAAATATTTACAAATAATAGCAAAATATCACATTCTTTTTGCGATAGGCTGAGATAGATAGCGATTTGTGTCTGTCATGATTACAAATAGTAGTCGATCGCGGTCTATCCCAGATAGACAATAAAATTTTGCTATATTTATAATTATTTTGGTTCATTTTCCTATATTTAAAAACAACTATTTTTAAAAACTTTTTTTTTTTTTGTTTTTAAAACTTAGTTGAGTTTTTGAAAATGTTGATAAAAGGTAGATAACAAATCAAGAAGCTTATGAAAAATGAGTCTTTTATAAATTTAGTTTTTAAAAATTAAAAATAAAAAATCAATAAATTTCCAAACATGTCAAAATAGCCGTCAAATGAGATCTAAATAATCATCTACTATCATATTATTGAGATTTTGTTAAGAAAGGAAAAGCCACGTTTAATTTCACAATGGAGAATGCTTTGTTTTTGTCTTTTATTATTTTATTTTAAAATGAAATATATGTTGTACTTTTTTATGTTTATTCTTCCAAAATCTTTATTTATGTTGGTTAAAATCATCTGTACGGACACAATGTGTAGTATGATACATACAGATAAAAGATATACAATTATTATGGTTTATTAAAAAAACAAAAAAATATTGTCAAAAAAATAATAATAAATAAATAAAAGAAAGTTTAGAATCTTTTGTTGTTGTAGTTAAATGTCATTTCAGCAGACAGACTGTCTTTCATTTATAATTAAATATTTCATGACAACAAACATAATTATCAAAAGTGGGGGCCTCTCCCTATGAGATTCTTACATTTATTATTATTGTTATTTTATCATTATTGTTATTTTTTTTTTTAGTTTAAGAGAGATTCTTACATGTATTATATTCATGTGTTAAAAGGGGCGGAAAAAAAACCCTTTGGTTCTTAGCTTTAAAAATCCATTATAGACATTTTAACGTTTAGAAGCCACAAACTTATAAGACTAAATTTTGAAATTTAATATAGAAAAAAAAATACTTTTTAGTTCCTAAATTTTGGATTTAGTTTACACTTGGTCTCTAAATTTTATAACGTTACATTTTTACTTATGAATTTTCAATTTAATCTCAATTTAGACTCTAGGTTTAAGTTTGGTTTTTTAAGTGCTACACTCTTACATCTGAATTTTGAGTTTAAATTTCATTTTGTCATTAAGTTTTAGAATGTTACATTTTCATTCCTGAGTTTTGAGTTTAATTTTCATTTCATTCCTAGGTTTCAATATTTTACGCTTTAACCCTCAAGTTTTTTCTAATGTTCACTTATTTGACGTTAACTTTCAATTAATTAATTTAAAGTAAAAATATTGTGAAAATTTTAATTAATTTTAATAGAAAAATTTGTGAAAATTAATTTAATTCTTTTAGATTAATTCATAGACATTAATATCAAGGACTGAAAGTGGGGTCCTACTGAAAATCAAGGTTAAAAGTACACAAATTTAAACCTAAGGACCAAAATGAGATTATACTCAAAACTCAAGGTTCAAAATGTAACATTTTGGAACCTAAGACCAAATAAGAATTAAACTCAATCCATTATAGTCTCGATGATGGAGACTATGTACAACACATCCAATCCATAAACTCCCTCTTTGAATATTTTTTGTTGCTCAAAATGAATTCTAAAATATAGAGCAACTTTCTAGTGTGTCAAAAAGCATCATAGCCATTTGTGGAATGATAATATTTCATTGACAACCTTTCAAAGGATTGAACTTCATATCTTGAAGTTGACAATACCATGTTCATATCAGCTAAGCTATACTTATATCGACAAATTATTAAAACATATTAGTTAGTAAGAAAAGAAAAAGAAAAAGAAAAAAAAAAACTAACCTTTAATTGAATCAACATTAAACCCACAACTTCCTTCTTTAATTACAAAAGACTTAGGCTATTTGCCCACGAAACTAGATGTATCGGTAGAAAACTAATGCTATACAATAAAGATTACTAAATAATAAAAGGTTTCATCTCAAAATCAATTGGGCAATATTAGGAGCTCATTTATTTTATTAAGATTGTGAGGCCTTTTTACTTTTCAATGCGAGATCATCAATAAAGTTTAACAAAACGGATGTTTCTCTCCGAGAGTGTGTATATTGTAGATATATCTAGGATTTGTCAATGAAAAAGGGTTGAGTTGGGAGAAATTAAAAAACAAAGTAGAATGTGAGCTTCGTTATGTCTCGATGCTTCAAAGATTTTTGCCAACATTTTGAGGACTTTTGTCAATGCTCGTTCAAAAATCTTGTAGTCTTTCATTAAACCACATGTATTTCCATTTTTTTCTTTTAATTCCATAGCTTAATCTTTCGAGAGAGAAAAACAAAGAAAGAAAGAATTTGTAAAACAATGTTTGATAATTATTTAATTTTTTTCTTTTGAAAATTATGATTGTTTTGTATAAATTTATTTATAGCTTTCACCTTTCTATGAAAGCACATTTGAATTCCTACCTAAACCACATGGACTTTTTAGTTTGCTTTAATTTTAAATTCATTCCTAAGAGTATATATATACTACAATAAAATAAGTAATTTTTTAGGCTCCTCCCTAAAAAATTTGGCATCAATTTTAAAATCACTCTTAGTTTTAAAAAAATAAAAAACCACGTACATGTTTGGTTATTGTCTTTTGTTAACAAAAAAAAAAAAAAAAAAAACCAAAAATATGTTTGATAAATGTTTTCAATTTTTTCGTTTTTAAAATTGAAAAACAAAAAACATGCTTGATCATTGTTTTTTTTTTTTTTTTTTTTTTTTTTTTTTTTTTTTTTTTTTAAATTCAAACAAAGTTTTGACATTTTTAGTTATATTCTTTTGATAAAAATAAAATCAAATTATTTTTACAATAAATTTTCATCCAATATATATAATTGCATAATTATGTATTCTTTTTATTCTTCTTTTTTGTGTAAGAAAATCCATATTGTAAAAAAATAATATCAATATTAATTAATCACAAATCAAATAACAAAAATAACAAAAATAAATAACATATAAAAAAATTCAACAAAATAATTTAGTTTTTGTAACAACAAATTATAAGAGAATAAGAAAATGATGAAAACAATTAAGTTGAACCTAACTAATTCACGTCGTTTTTTTAAGATAATTTTTTCTCCCTTTATGATGCTTAAGATGCCATGCAAAATCGTCTCCTAAGATATAAGATAACTTACTACTTTGAAAATGCATCACGTTAACCATGAATCAACAAACACCAGAATGTGTGTGAGTAATTATATTTTAAAGAGGTAAGAATTATGGTAATCATATTTTTAAACTAATAAAAAAAACCACATATTAATTTATAAACTATTTTATAGTCACATATATTTTTAGTAAAAATATATAATTCAATTAAGTTGGTGTCCTTTCCCAAAAAAAATATATATATATAATACAAGAAAATATGTTTGAAATTTGTCATTCAATTTCAATAAACAAAAAGAAAATAAATGAAAATGGAAAACTTAAGCCTCGTTTGATAATGTCTTCGTTTCTTTTTTTGTTATTTCTGTTTCTCCTTTTTTAGGAAACAGACTTGTTTGATACATGTTCCCGTTTTTTATTTCTAAATTTTGAGAAACATTTCTAAAAAATAAGCAAAAATTGAGAAACAACAAAAATTAGTTTATTATGTTACTGTTTCTATTTCTATCTTACCGTTCCCATAAGTAATCATTCTTAACTTTTGGTGTATTTGTATAAGGTGCTCATAGTAAATTTTACGATATATTAAATTTTGTTAACTAAGACATTCATTTAGCTTAGCTTTAATATTTTACAACCACGACGTTTACATAATTATATAATTAAGTTGGATATGACTCGACATCATTTAAGACAAATGACTCGAGTTAGAGATGATAGTGTCAATCAAATTTGAGCAGCATATGAAGGATATGATGCAACTTTATTATTATATTTAGTTATCATCGAGACTTTACTTCTATTAGATAACATAAACTTTTGACAATATATTTTTTGATGTTTAATATATTACATATCTTCTTTTTTTATATTATTTTGTTACAACAAAAAAAACAAGAAAAAAAAAAAGAAAGAAGAAACAATAAATAGTTATCAAACAAATTTCTATTTTTGTTATTTTTTCAAGAAATAGGAAACATGAATAGTTATCAAACATATTTCTGTTTATTGTTCTCAAAAAATAAGAAACAAGAAACAAGAAACAGGAAACGATAACGTTATCAAACGGACCCTAAGTAACTTTTTTCATCGTTTTATATCAAATTAAAAATGTGTGTTTGTTTCAAAAAGGAAAAACCATTTTTGAAACCACTTTTTTTTTTTTTTTTTTTTTTTAATTTCTTTAAGGTTTTTAAAATTAGAAAAAAAAAAAAGAAGTTCGGTTGGATACCAGACATATATGTTTTTTTTGTAAAATTTAAAACTAAAACAAAAAAAACTAAGTCGCCGTTTGGTAACCATTTGGTTTCTTATTTTTGTTTTTGAAAACTAAGCCTATAGAAACTACTTTCAACTCCAAATTTTTTTCTTTGTTATCTACATTTTACCAATGATTTAAAAAACCAAACCGAATTTTGAAAAAAAAAAGGTAACTTCTAAAAACTTGTTTTTGTTTTTAAATTTTGGTTAAGAATTCAACCATTGTGTTTAAGAAAAATGCAAAGTATTATAAAAAAATGTGGAGGAAATAAACTTAATTTTTAAAAAACAAAAACAAAACATAAAATGATTATCAAATGGGGTATAATTGACCATGATCAAATGACTCGTAAATGATTGCGATATATAAATACATATAAAAAGCCATAGCAAAGTTGTTCCTAATTTTTTCTGGGGGTTAATAATATATCCTTGTGATAATTATCACTTTATTGTTGATAAGTTGGTTGCTTAGCTTGATATAAATATGAGCCAAATTTGTCTTTTGTAAAAACAAATTAAAAATAATAATAATAAATTTCCCCAACTCTTTGTAAAATATTTCGTTACACTTTGGGGGCCTATTCTCATTTCTCAATATTTTATCTTGCCAAATTACTAAGTCCAATAATAAGAGAGTTTGAAATTTTAAAAAAAGTTACTTCTTAAGCAATCTCCTTGATTCAAGGATACCTTATAATATAACATCAAATAACTATGCAAAAGTTGCTTTCGTTTTACTAAAGATCTGTAAAATCCTAAATAGATTTCACTCTTGGTGTTGGTAACTTTTTTTTTTTTTTTTTTCCCTTTCTAATTAGACGAAAATAAAATAGTATTTTGAGTTTTTTTTTTTTTTTGGTAGTTTTCGTTGATCATATTTTAGTCCCATACTTTTAATTGTCAAAATTTAGTCCATAGACTTTCATCAGTTATACTTTTCAAATATCGAATTAACAAAAAAGGATGATTATCAAAAGAAATCATAACTGGGAATTTGAATTTATTTGCTTACAAAATTTTAGAAGTTTAATTGATAAAAGTATATTGACATTTGGAATGATAACTATCTAAATGTGATATAATGGATGACATAAATTAATATGCTTACAAAGTTCAGGTTTTAAATTGATAAAATTATTAGTTTTTAATTGATATACCACTCCCAAAATTTAGGGATATAAAGTGATTTTTTTTTTTTTTTTTAAATATTGGCAACTTGTTAAAAATGTTAGGTTATTATAACACCAATTTGGTTATCATGCTTCTGATTTCATTCCATTTAGATCTATCTACTTTTAAATGTCCAATTATATACACTTACGTACTTCAATGATACAAGTTTTAGTTTAAGATTTTAATTGATATAACTCCCGAAGTTTAGGGGTATAACGTGATCTTTTTAAAAAGATTTAAGTAAAAATATCATTTCGGTCATTGTACTTGCTTACTTGTTCAATTTTAGTCATTGTACTTTCAAATGTCCAATTTTAGTTCTAATACTTTCAATGAATCTTAAACTTGTTCTCCTACTAGTTTATTGTTGATTTTCTCAAAAATATTTTATTATTTATTGATATTTTTACTATAAATTTTGAAAATATATTTGCATATTATATTTTATTGTATTAAATTTATTGTTTTTATTTAATCAATTTCAATAAAATATAACTTATGAGTGACTAGATTTACTGTTTATTAAAAGACATGGACTAAAATTGAACAAATCTCAAAATATAAAGATTAAAATAGTATTTTAACCATATATATACACATACATACGTATCTATATGTCTATGATTTTAACATGGTTACAAATTTTTTTTTAGTCCTAACAAATTGAGATAATGAAGGATTAAACCTAAGACTTTAAATAAGAGAATACCTACAAGGGAAATTATAATAATTGTTGAATAATTAAGCTCATCTTTCACAATAAGATGTCAACTTGAACCTACTTTAGTTTGGACAAGATAATAATATAATAACTTTGCCACCGCCTTATATCTAGTTGATTCAAACCTCTACCCTTTATTTGTTTATCTAATTATTTATTTTAATAACTTTATTTTCTAAGATCTAAGGTATATTATCCAAACTTATAGTTTGTAAAAAATAATACTTCAATTTTCAATGGGAAATCTAATCCATACATCATGAAGCTCTAGAATATATATTTTTAATGATGGAAATCCTTATCCATTCATGAAACCCTGTGAATGTAGATTTTGTAGATAAGCTTATTTAGCAAAACCTTACAATATATACACACACACACACACATACATACATATAACTCAAAACGCGAGTCATCTAAAAGAGCCAATCTTCTTTTGGGAAATGTCAATTTGATTGTATTTTATTTTTTCACTAAGATCTATCATGCCAAAATCAAAATTAACTTTGCACTAGTGTTTAATTTCATGAAAAATTTCAAAAACGAAAAAAAAAAATGTAATTGTTCTTTCTCTCACCATATATCTTTAACAAGATGTTATAATATTAAATTACCTTCTTTATTAGATTTTTAGATTAATCGGTGATTTAAAATAGTATCAGAATAGATAGTTTAGGAGATCCTATATTCAAATCCCTAGAATGTTATTTCCTCTCCAATTAATATTTGAAAGTAGAAGAAGAAAAGAATGTTCCAACTATCCAATAACTTTTCTAAGGACATTTATTGTAATATTAGAGTATAGAAGATTACATGAATGAATCGAGACCATATTCTAATGAGAAGGGGATCATGAAACTATGAAATCATAGTTTAGATAAATTTAAAATAATTAATAGTTACTACAAAAAATTGCACATTTTCATTTTGGCCTAATCTGAGTGTTCTTAGCTAGAAGCATGTCAATATTGGGCGACCTCCTAAAATTTTTTTCTATAATTCATGCGGATGAGAATAAATCATACTGAAAGGACTTGTGTATTGGTCCATGGGACAACATATTTACTTTGAGAAGCAGTGATAGAAAAATAGAAAAGTAGATAACATAATTAGATTGACTTATCGGAGAAAATCAGGAATACAAAATCTAACCATGTTCTTTCTTCTTTATTTCCATATAGTTTAGATATTGGGACAACACATCAAGAATAATGTAATACCAAACTTCAAACTTACTCAAAACTTTGTCTATGTTTTCTTGCAATATGAACTTTGTTCATTTAAATCTTTTGGAAGTCCAAAAAGGATTTTATAATAAGATGAATCAAGCATTAAAATAAAGTAATAACAATAACGATTTGTAATATTACATATAGGTTGTGTTTGGATGTTTATCTAGAAGGGGAAATCATAGACATTTGCATTACAATTATGAAACAAGATAGGAGGAATTAAAAATAAAATAAAATAAAAGA
Source organism: Citrullus mucosospermus (assembly GCA_030954485.1). Taxonomy (NCBI): domain Eukaryota; kingdom Viridiplantae; phylum Streptophyta; class Magnoliopsida; order Cucurbitales; family Cucurbitaceae; genus Citrullus; species Citrullus mucosospermus. Next base: position 5,029,607 of record CM062063.1, on the reverse strand, counting down.
AAGAGAGAGAAAGAAACCAAACCCTAAATTTAGTGGGCATTGTGTAGGTGATCAAATTTTTTATAATGTAAGAATCAAAATTGGGTCTTTTTAGGCCTAAATTTGGTAGTGTTTGTAGTACATCAACACGTGCATTACTTTGAGTCCACAATTTTTTTTCTTTTTTTAAAAAAATTAATAATAACAATGCATTACAAATTAATTTAAAATTAAAGCTAATTGAAAGAGATTATTACCTAATGGAACAAGAATGGGGGACCATGAAAAAAAGCCCTTTCTATAATTGAGAAGTTTCCCATAGCCTTTATATGCTTTTGAGGGCACTCACAAAGCCAAACCCTACAAAGCATTTCCAATATTTTAGAAGAAAAGGTGGGAGAAGCAAAACCTAACTGTGCCGACACTTGTCTCAAAATTACTTCATCCAATATCCACCATCGATCAGACTGATTATTTAATATGACTAACACAATATATGTAATCGTCATTTTTACGCTACTATTTGTATATAAGAAAAATAATTGTTGTATTGAATAATTTTCTTCTAATAATATGTTTTTTACCCTTATAAGATTGGATTTTAACTTGAGGTATTTTGTGGATAATAGAAAATGGGCTAAGTGTATATTTTAGTCTTCCATTTTTTAGATTTTTCGTGTTTTCAATTTAGTTATTGTTTTTTTAAAAAATTCAATTTAATCTCTTATGTTAATTTTTTTTTTAATTTGTTCTTTCATTGTTAGTGAATGTTAAACATAAGCTTTGATGATGAGTATTTTGTGAAGTGACAATTATTTTAGAAGGAAAAAAAATAGTAATTTGATTAAGAAAAGAGATTAAATCAAAGTTTATGCTCTAGTTTCTTACAAACTTTTGGAGAGGGAGGGAAAATTATAAACTTTCATTTCTTAGATGACTTTTTTTTTCTTGAAAATATCATATCAATTTACTATGTACTATGTAATGTAAATTTATCTTCCATCAAATATAAGATTTACGAAAATGAAAAACTAATTTGGATATGCTCAAAGATAAAGAACTAAATTTATAAGATTTTAAACAATTGAGGACTAACTTGAAAAACATACAAAAATGTTAGAGACTAAATCTTTCATTAAGCTCAATAAAATTGATTCTCTTGATTTTGAGATTTAATGCACATATAATGGTTTTGTTTTTAGTTTTCCAATGTTCATACATGTCAATATACTCTTCTTAATCAAAGTTTTCAAAAAAAGTAAAATAAAATAAAATAAAAGAGAGGATACATTTTCAAGAGCATTCTTTAAAAAGGGAAAAGTAAAACAAAAGAATGGTTTAAAACAATGTTAACTTTAAGAACAAAACATTATATCGTAGACATAAATTTTAGAAACATCATTTATACAAAAGTTCTTCCAACCCATTAAGAGCCAAAAATTAATGACGAGTTCAATCTTTGCTAAAAGATAGAAGGAAAGAGTAATAATTAAATGATTGAATCAGTCTATGTTATAAATATTGGGAGTTGTTTTGATTTTTGCAACGTTGAATCATTAACGTGCCCTTCAAGAGTTAACTCTTTTGGTTTACTTGATTAAAATCATCGATTTAGTTAGGCTTTTTTTTTTTTTTTTTTTTTTTTTTTTTTTTTTTTTTTTTTTTTTTTTGGCATTCTAATGAGTGACAAACAGCTTATTTGAGTCGGTTTGAAAAGCACACATTTTCTTTATATGACATGGTTAAATGTAGCTAGCTTTTCTATTTTTGCAATTTTTTAGTTCAACTAGATTTTCTGCCCAAACCAAGTCAAATTGACCAGGAGCACTCTAGATTGAATTGGGAGAAGTTGTCTAGGAGAAGATAGCTAGTTATGGGTGATAGTCGGTTTGATTTTGTTGGTTTTGGGACTAACCAATAACCAAATCAAACCAATCGGTTTTTTAAAGAAGGGAATTAAAACCGATAGTCCAGTAAAGAACAAAACAAATTAATTTGTTTCTATTTGGTTCGATTTATTATTGGTTTGGTTCTCGATTTTTTGCATTTTCTTTTGTTTCTTCTAATTTTTTATTTCTATTTTTACTTTTTTTTTTGACTAGGCCATATTTACTATTTTCAAATTAAATTTTTTTTCTTTTATAGATTGAAAGTGGATATTTTTTTTCTTTATACTTTTCTAAATAACAAAGATACATGCTCTATAATACTTGATATTTTTTATAAACAATAAATATATATACATCATAATAATTAAAATACTAAAAGATAACTGATTTTAGAATGTATATATTTTTAAAGGTATATATATACCTTTGATTTGGTTTGGTTTTGATTGGATTTTTCAATAAAAAATTCGATCCAAACTAATACTTTTTGGATTTCATCAAATACAAATTAAAATGTCTACTTTTATACTAAAAAATAAAACCAAACTAGTGAATCGATTTGGTTCATTTTGGTTTTGCAGTTTTTTTTTTTTTTTTTTTGTTACATTCCCATTAGCTACATATACATACAATGTAACTAGTCTGATAATGATAATTGTGATGGCTAATACAATGTTAATTAATTTAATTCTCTTTTTAAGTACCATGTTGTGAAAATAGTTTTTTAATAGAACAAAAATTCAGTGTAGATACATACACAACAAAATACAAAAAAAATTCTCTGAGAAACCTTTTTAAAAAATATTAAAATAGTACAACCAACGGTATCATTAACAAAATGTTTAATATAAAAAGCACGAATCATGTCACTCTAAAGAATCGAAACTAAAATAAATAGATAATATCAATGGACAATACTTCCTCCTGACACCTCAATAGAAATCTACCTGTTACACTGCTAACAATATGAGAGAGCTATATATATATATATATATATATAAATAAAGGTAGATGAATTATTTATTTACTCTCTTCCTTTTACACATCTACTCTTATACTTGACAAAATTGATTGGTGATTAGTAGTAAATTCTAGTTAACTACATGATAGGCAAAAAAAAAAAAAAAAATGATTTGTACGTTACGATGACTCAACTAGTATAATCATATAAAATACTTTTGAATTGTGGGATGAGTTTCATTTAATGTCTCGAGACTTTGAAAAGTTTTATTTTACATCCTAACTTTAAAATTGTTCTAAAAAGAAAACAAAGTCATTAGAATAAAAATAAAAAATTGATGCGACAGCTGATATGTAAAAGAAGGTGTACATGGTGTTATTTACAACTATATAGAAGATTGATATTGTTTTGATTAGCTTTACATATGAAAAATATCTATAAATTCTTTTTTTTTAAAAAAAACAAGATATTCAATGATAAAAAAGGATCAGGAGGTGCACTCGAATCTTTAAAATCATTTACATCATAAATTTTCATATATTAATTGTCATGTCAATTTACATGGATGATATTATAAATGATGTCATGTATAACTTTTCAAAGTATTCCAAGGGCATAATTAAAACCTACTTCATAGTTTAAGAATATTTTGTACAATTTTACCTAAAATCTCACACTAAATTAAACCAAGATTTCTCTCTAGGGTTTAAACCCCTTCTTCCTCTCCTTAAAAAAAAAAAAAAAAAAAAAAAAAAAAAAAAAAAAAAAAAAACTTAAAAAGAGCATTTTATATAGATCAGTCATACAAAGACATCATCAAAAAAATATATATAAGTGGGAGAAACAAGTTGAGCACTCGAAAGGAGCAACGTGTCTACGTTTTAGAGGATAGAAAAACCCTCTTTCTTTTTCCCATTTTTTTCCCTTTCCCTTTCCTTTTTAGATGGATGAAAACACAGGCATGTCAGAGAGATTAGTAGAATTTAAGTACGATTTCAGCGGCGGCGGTGGCGGTGTCGGTGGTAGCACCGGTGGTTCGAGTGAGGAAGCTGGTAACGGCGTTGGCGGGGTCGTAAAAGAGCAAGATCGGTTACTTCCAATAGCAAATGTGGGGAGGATCATGAAGCAAATTCTACCTCCAAATGCCAAAATCTCCAAAGAAGCCAAAGAAACTATGCAAGAGTGCGTGTCGGAGTTCATCAGTTTCGTGACAGGCGAGGCGTCGGATAAGTGCCATAAAGAGAAGAGGAAGACTGTTAATGGTGATGATATTTGCTGTGCTTTGGCCACACTTGGATTTGATGATTATGCTGAGCCTTTGAGAAGGTATTTGGTTAGGTATAGAGATATGGAGGGGGAGAGAGCTCAACAAAATAAGGGATGTTGCAATAATAATACTAACAATAATAATCATGATGCATGAGAGAAATAATTGAAGAAATTTGTCTCAAGGATTTGGAAAGGGAAAAAAAAAAAAAATTAACTTTCCTCTTCTTTTTTTTCTCTCTTTTTTCAATTGGGTTATGTTTTTTTTTTTCTTTTTTTCTTTCTTTTTTTGTTCTTTTTTTTTTTAAAGTTTGTTGAAATGGGATTTTGAGATGACAAACAGGATATGCTCAAATTGAGACATATGGAGAAATGGGATTGGAGAAGGGGTTTTGTTTTTCTAATTTGATTTTCTGACTTGAAAATATATATATATATATATCTTTTGTGGGTTTTGTTTGGTTTTTCTTTTGTTCTTTAGAGATCAGGGTTCTTGTTGAATTAACTGTTGGGAAATGTGTAAAACCAAAAACTTTTGGACACATTTAGGGTTTGGTTTGAGATGTATGATTTTGATGATGCTACTAATGATCTCAGCTCTCTCTCTCTCTCTGTTTGTTGAATTTGTTTTTTTTTTTTTTTTTCCCTCTCCTTCATTGCATGGGATTTTTAAGGTATGAAGGTTTTCTTTTTTGAATAAAAATTAGATGGGTATGTGTGTAGTTTTTGGAGCATTTTCCCCCTTGGAGTAGATGGTTAGTAGAATTATAAAGTAGTAAATCATTCCTCTTAATCCTATATCAATCTTTGAATTGATCTTCTCTTTCCCTTGTTGTACTTTTCTCTGTATTTGTTCCCTAAGAAACTTTCCCAAGTTATATTTATGACCTTAAATTTAAGAAATTTTAACTTCTTCTTGTGGTTGTGAAAGAGTGGAGATCAAAATTTTAGGTTTAATATGATTTAAACATGGTATGGTATGATTGTGATTTAGTATTATATTTCACTATATACTTAGTATATGTTTGGGAGTGATTTCGAAATAATTAAAATAATTTTTGTCATATTCAAGATCACTCTAAAACTTACTTTTAATAATGCAAAATTAATTATGGTGGTATAAACATCACGTTTAGATGTATAAAATCAAACATAGTTTGCATATATTCTTAAGTAAGAGAGTTGAATTATTAGCCAAATTCTAAAAACAAAAACAAGTTTTTATTTTATTTTATTTTATTTACAATATATTAGAGGAAGGAGGGATTAGGAGATCCAATCAAGATATCTCAACTAGGTTAACACATTCGTAGCACCCTCATCATACCCTAGATCCAGTAGCGATGCATTCATACTCCAAAAAAGAGAAAAGTCCATATGTACACAGAGTTAGAGAAGAGCTGGAAAACATTGGCAAAAAAGTAGGAAAAAAAAAAAGTGGAAGGGTTGATTATACGCTTAATTTTCAAAAACTAAAAATAATACATCAAATGATTACCAAACCAGGTCTTATGTTTTGTTTTTGAAAAAATAATTTTTTTCTACAAATATATGGGGTAAGAGAATCATCTTCAAAGTTGATAATACATTTTCATTATTCACTGTTTGTTTAAAAAAACAAATTTTATTAAGTAAACATTTGAATTATTCATAGCTAAATTATAAAAATAATAGCAAGTACTTTAAAAAAGTTTTTAAAACTTTAGAATTTTGGAAATATCTTGTAAACAATAAACTTAATTTTACAGAATTAAATGACTATAAAGCGTTGTTTAAATTATTTCAGGCTACTCTTTATCATTTTAAAATCAATGACATGTTTAATGAAATTGGATGTTGAGGTGATCATTTAGTGACCTATATTGATATATATATATATATATGGTGGAAGGTCTTTTGGATTTTAGTTGGTTCAATCATATATTTGTTTAATGCACAATTACCAAACCAACTATTCCATGTAGTTTGATTGCAAATATAATAGATTTGGATGAGATTTCAAGATCTTTTTCCTAAACTTTCACATTTTCTTATTATATTCGATTCTTAAACTTTATAAGATTATATTTCTAATTAATTAACTTTCGTAAGTTTTTATTTCTCTCCATCATCATCCATTTTCTAGTATCGCATTATTACATATACATCAAGTTGTGGGTTATATATATATATATATATGAGTTGTTTTTAAATATAACTAAAAGTCAATAATTATAGATAATGAGATTTTTCTATATTTGAAAATATTTTTAATAATTTTTCATTTAAAGTAATTATCCTATATAAATAAATAAATAAATAAAATTTAAATTATATGAATAAGGACTTAAAATTCAATTTATAAACAATATTTTCATTATTCATAAGATTTTTTTAATCGTCTACTTTTAAAAACATTATTAGAAATAGATTTTTAAAACTAATTTTCATTTTTTTTATTATTAATTTGGTTAATAATTAATTTTTTTAAAAAGAAAGAGGACAACATGCCAACGAAATAATATCAGAAAAGAAGCACATATGATGAAATGAATTTTACAATTTTTAGGGTCAACAAAACTTTTATTTTTTTGTTTCGGTAAAGCCCCTTTGGTAACGCCTTCCTTTTCTTTTGAAAAATTTAGGCTTATTTTCACCTAATTTTCTTATTTATCGCTTTCACCCTCTTTAAATAAACTTTTGAATTCATAGTTAAATTCCCTATTTTAAAGGATTAAAATTTGTAAACCTTGTTTGGTAGTCATTTCGTTTTTATTTTTTATTTTTGAAAATTAAATCTATTTTCTTTCAATTTCTTATAAAGATTTGTATCTTTTTAAGTATAAGAGTTGAATTCTTATCCAAATTCCAAAACAAAAACAAGTTTTTAAAAACCACATTTTAAATTGTAGCTTGATATTTTAAAACATTGGTAAAAAACAGATAAAAAGCAATAAATTTAGAGTTGAAATGGGTGTTTATAAGCTTAATTTTTTTGTAAAAAAAAAAATACACAAATAACCAAATGTTTCCAAACATATCCTTAGTTTTGAAAACTTGACTTAGTCTTTCAAAATGTTGGTAGAAAGTTGATACATAAACAAATGAACATGTAAGTGGAAGTGGAAATAGTGTTTATAAGTCTGAATTTCAAAAACTAAAACCCTGTTTGGTAACTATTTGGATTTGGTTTTTGGGTTTTCCAAATTAAGTTTATTTTCTCTCAATTTCTTAAAATGGTTTGCATATTTCTTAAGTACAAAAGTTGAATTCTTAACCAAATTCCCAAAACAAAATCAGGTTTTTAAAAATTATTTTTTTAGTTTTCAAAACTTACTTGGTTTTTTAAAAATATTGGTAAAAAGTATATAGCAAAATAACAAATTAAAAGATGAAATGAGTGTTTATAGGCTTTAATTTCAAAAAACTAAAAACAAAAAACCAAATGGTTACAAAAGGAAGCCAAGACCCTCGTTTGATAATTACCATTTGAATTTCGTTTTTGGATTTTGAAGTGTAAGGCTAATTATAAACACAACACCTACTTATGAATTTCTTAATTGTGATATTTACCTTTTAGGTATGTTTTCAAAATCCATACCAAATTTTAAAAACTAAAAAACATAACAGTTTTTTTAAAAAAAAAAAAAAAAATCTAGAATTGATTATGAATCAAATGCTTTTTTAAGTAAAGATGAAAAAAATAGTAAAAAAGATAATAAAGTAAAGCACAATTTTTTTAAAAATAAAAAATAAATAATTATCGAATGAATCTTAAACGATTATCAAACAAGACCTTAGCTTTTTATCTTGACACGCGACAAGATTGAGAGAGTATATGGTGGATGAGAACTCCCTCCCTATCAAGTTTTTCTCTCATTATTTCCTTGGAACCAATTTTTGCAGAAAAATTTGTACATTTTGAAATGAGTTTTTGCTCTTTTAAAAAATTTATCCCCTCTCTCACTCTTATCCACATTTGAGAATGTGTGAAGAAGAAATTGAACTAAAAAAAAATAAAGAAAAATTAACCCTAAGTTAATAGTTTAATTTTTTGTGTCATTTTAAAATTTGTTTAGTATGATTGGGACGGAAATTTGAACCACAAATTCTTAGTCTTTAACTTATACTTTATATCAGTTGTGCTAAGTTTATTTAGATCTTTTTTTCTTTTTGTACCTCTCTATTTCATTATTGATAATATCTGACCATATTAAATTATAATCCTAAAATTTTAAAGATCAAATCCATCCTTGAATGTTGAAAGTAATGATTTAAATACCCATTAATATTTCAATACATTTATAAATTAGAAGGTTTTAAGGGATATTTTCAATATCTCGTAAATATCTACAAAATATTTTTTTTAAAAAAAAACATTGATTATATTAGACAACAAATACAAAATATGAATATGAGATCATTTTGAAAAATTATTTGATTTACAGAAACATTAGTCCATATTAATATTCTCATTTTAATATGTTCATAGAATTAAAATTTTGATATTGATATTGATATTTTAATCTTTAATTGAAAGGAAATTTAAAATTATTAAAATCATCTTGATGCTTAAATTAATCACCACCAATTGAATATAAATAACCCACAAACTAACACATTTCATGTCCAACTCCTTGGATTATAAAATTACAAATCACCCTCCCAAATCCAACAACAAGGGAGACAATAAATAAGACATAGAAAGACTATAGAAAACCTATATATATAGATGCTTTTTTAAACACATGTATACCAATCTAACACAAATCGAATATATAATATAAAAAACCCATATTGCATCATGTTCTATACATACTTTGTTGGCTTCATGGGAGCCTTTTTTTGTTCAAATTTATAGGCAAAGTTTTAATTTTTCTTCTAACTTTGGCATGGGTTCATCAATTGGAAGGCAATTAATATTATAATATGGCTCTTAATCCCAATTGCATAGTTTATAGAGAAATTAAGAGAAAGCCATGTGCTTCCTTTTGAGTTCTCCATGTGACACCTAGCACCTGCCCTTGCTGCTTTTAGACTAATGAGTAATGAACCCACTTCCTTGGCTGACATAATAAACCATATTGTTTGTTTGTTGTCTCCATTTTATTGTTAAATAATGTTGATCAAAGATTAGTTGAATCTTAATTGGTATTTTAAATTTTTTTTTAGTCTTTATATGGGTTGAGCTGTCATTGGAGGCAATTAGGTTTTTATTTATTTAAACTTATTTTCCCTTCATTTTTCATTTCGTACTGTGATTTGTATCTTTTTTAAATACAAGAGTTAGAATTTTTAAATTTTAAAAATAAAAACAAGTTTTTAGAAATTATTTTTTGAGATGTTTTCCAAAATAGAAAAACTGTTGAAAATAATTATAAATATAGTAAGATTTTATTTTTTTATCTGTGATAGACCGCAATAGACCCATATAGACATTTATCGCAGTTTATCACATATAGAAAGTAAAATTTTGTTATATTTGTAATTATTTTCAATAGGTTTATTGCGATCAGTAAAATTTTACTATATTTGTAATTATTTTCAACCGTGATAGATGTCTATTTGAGTCTATCGCAGATAGAAAATAAACTTTTAGTATATTTGTAAATAATTTGATATTTTATTTATAGTAATTTTTCTTATTTCTTTTAGTTTTCAAATTTTGACTTTTTTTTTTAAATATTGTAAAAAAAAGATATATAAAAAAAGAAATAATAAAGAAGTCGAATGAATATTTATAGCTTAATTTTAAGAAAAATCAAATAGTTACTCAATTCGATCTTATTTATTGTAGAAACTTGAAACAACTCTCTCATTTAATGCTATATATATAATGCTTTATTAGGCCCAGAAATCCAAATATGTATAGTATATATACAAATTTACAATGCAGAAGTTACAATCCAGGGCTATATATAATCTATATTATATTAAGTAGTGGGATGCTGGAAAAGTATGTTTGGACACTTGTGTCCTTCTTTAATTTATTTATGTACATTTTTTCAAAAAAGAAAATGACAATATCAATTTTTATCTCTGAACTTTGATAGTTGTATCAATTAAAATCTTAATTTAGTAATTTTATCAATTTAAATCCTAAATTTTTGTAAATGTATCAATTTACACTATCTTCTAGATTTCATAAGACCAATTGTTGTGTAAACTTATAATTTGAGTCAATTAAACACCTAAAATTTTTGTAAGCTAATCATTATTTAAACCATTTATTATTGTAACCTTTGAAAATTATCTATGCATTAATTCTCAAATGTGTGTAGACTTTTATAAATGTTGGTTCTACAAAATGGACGATTGAAGTAAATGTATTGATGATTATTGAAGGGAAATTCTGAATAAGAATCTAAATTGATTCATTCATAAAAGTTTAAAGATCTAAATGATGCAATTGTAAGTTTTCCTTCCGAACAGAATATAATAAAAATTTCCATTAAATTGACCTACACCTACAAAAGAGTTTAAATTAATATAACTCCTAAAATCTAGAGGTATAATAAATTGATGTTTTTCTTAAAAACCTATTAATTGACGAAGTATGTCATTAACAATTAATAATATATTAAAGTAACTAATAATTAATTATCAACAATAAGAAAAGTATTGAAGATAAAAAGGTTGAAATAATGGAAAATTTTTTTTGAGATGTTTTTAAAAATAAAAAATTGTTGAAAATAATCACAAATATAACAAAATTTTATGTGATAAATCGTGATAGACTCATATAGACATCTATCAGTTTATCAGATAAACACGGATAGATATATTTATCTAGGTCTATCGTAGTATATCACAAATCGAAAGTGAAATTTTACTATATCGGTAAGTTTGATATTTTTTTTATTTTATAATAATTTTTCAAAAGTTTTTTTTTTTATGGAAAAAAGTAACTATTAAACAATTACAAGGTTTCTTTTTTATTTTTAAACCTAGTACAACTAACAATTTGGAGTAGGGAGATTCAACTCTAAATTCATTGATGAAATTGCATTCTTTAAAAATTTAAGCCTTTATTAATTATAACTAATTGTCAATAATAGTTTATATATTGAATCCAAGAGTTAGAATACAAAAGGTTCTATATTACATTTCTCAATAGTTTAAAGATTTTCTTAATTATAATTTGTAAAAATAAATTTAGCTTTTATTCAGACTAAAAAGGTCGACATATATATAACATAAAGGTTAGCATGAAAGCCTTGAGAGTATTAAGTTAAAAAAAAAAAAAAAAAAAAAAAAAAAAAAAAAAAAAAAAAGTTTAAATTAGATAAATAAAAATTTCATAATAATTAAAATATGAAAATGCATACATATCTTTTAATTGACACATTCAAAATAATAGATTAATATAACCTAAAAATTGTTTAGAAAGTGGCATGAGGTAATAAAATTTTGGGGGTATTTTTAAATATGGCAAACTTATAAAAATATTTACCCATATAGCAAAGTTCAAAAGAAATTACAAAAATGGCAAAATCTTCCTCCATCTCATGTAAAAGGTCCAAAACACCCTTGAAGCTATAAATAAATTATTAAGTCGTAATAATAATAATAAAAATTTATCGGTGATAGCTATAAATAGATCCTATGAATTTTGGATTTTTAATTTGATCTTGAGTATCCAATTACATCTTAATTTCAATTATCCAAACCAACTCTTCTACACCACGGCTCATTTACCCAAGCGAAAGTGTTATCAAACAAATATTTACTAATAAATTATTATATATTATAGTTGATAAAAGTTTATAACTTATAGTCTTCTATCACTCGATTCAAGTAGTTTGTCAGTAATCCAACCTCATAAATTCTTTTTTTCAATTACCTTTTAATTGAAAAGTAAAAGTAAAAAGAGGAAGTTCCATATCAGAAAATCAAAATTAAGTACGAAAAAAAAAATAGAATACCACAGAAGCTCGAGACGCAAATCAATGTAGAGAAGGGAGAGAAATCTAGTGAGAAATATTGTCCTTTAAAATAGGGGTAAAAGGGGAATAAGGAAATATTATTTTAAAGATTTGTGATATTTGCAAATAAGCTCTAGTTTATCATCCACTACAATTATCCATAATTAAATGGTGGTTTGAATGTAGCTTAATTTCTTAAAGATTGTTAAAAAAGGGGGAAAAATTAAGGATAGTCTTAAATATACAATGTGTTATTGGATTTCTATTTTCGATTTAATTTGAGTTTCATAACTTGTTGCACAAAAATAGATATTATAATTTCCGTACAAAGATGCGTTGAGAATTACTCAAGTATGATCATGATTAAGCAAGTTTTCCTATAAAAAGCCCAAGTATAAGCTCTTATAAGTTTCCTGGTGAGTCCAGGGTCGAACTTAGGGATTTGTAATAACTAGGCGTTGAGAATAGATGCATGACTATGCGGTGAACTATACATGTAATATGTGCATGAGTTGTATGTATCTAAAACTATACATAAAGAATAAATAAAATTTCCTAAAACTAATAATGAGGTGGACGCGACGATGGTTAGTCAAATGTCATTTAGTGTCAAATAGCATGCGTTGAGAATAAATGGAACCATGCGATAAAAGTAGAGTTAACGCAGGAGCTAGTTGTTACTTAAGCATATCTAAGTATAATTACATACCTACAAACTGAGTTTGTGAATCCATCTCTCGATGTTTCAATGTTACATTAATCTTATCTCTAAGACGCATGGTAAGTTTGCGTTGGCAAAAGATGAACTACATCTCTGCACCTCATCTAGTCTTGATAAATGCTAAAGATTAACCGTCTACTCTCTCAAGCTAGACAGTCGTGCTTACTACATTTGTTTGTCTGACAAAGCTATGCAAGCTAATGATATGCATTAATTAAGATGGAACATACTTAATATTGCTTAAGAAAAACTAACTTCTAACATCTAACTCATTTAGCATTCAAACAACATGGTATAACGTATTTAATATGGAAATAAATGGAAGATAATCATCAATCAAACTTATATTAAGAAAACAAATCATTCTCTTGAATTGTAACGACCTGACTTACACAATCTAATCGGACCATTACTCAATGCATGCAAAATTCAAGAAAGACACTATGCTGAATAGTAAAGAAGAGACAATGCTTTTCATGGGAATTTCTATTGATATAAATTCAAGAAAACATGCGTAAACATATAAAAAAGAATTTTGGTTCGGGGTACCCCTAATAAAAATCAATAAAATTCATGAAACGGAAATCCACATATCGAATAAAAGATGAGTCTCAAAACAAACATTGGACAAAACTCAGTAAAACATGAAATAAGCGGAAGCTACTACGGGTCCTGTGATGCCATGAAGGATTCTTCTTGTCATTCGCCAGCATGTTCTTTCCCTTACTTGAAAAACATATAAGATGAAAGGATGAGTAATTATATTACTCAGTAAGTGATCCCACTACCTGGAGTCGAGCTAAGCACCTAAGTTCTTTAAGTGCGTCAAACATAAGGCATACATATCTAACATAATTTCATAGGGAAATGGTTAAATACTCGCCCTACAGTTGGTTATGGATGTCCACAAACCTCTAGAGTCCCGAAGGAAACTCTTACCTCTGGTGATCCTGAAGGAACACAAACCTCTAATGTACTCGAAGGAGCACAACCTCTAGTGTACCCGAAGGTACACATCCTCTAGTGATCCCGAAGGAACACAACCTCCTGTGGACACCCCACCAACGTAGGGGAGTTACCTCTATTCATTATACATAAACAATCTAGTTCATACTCATTCCATTCCATGGTTTCATACATGAAAATATTGTTCATAACATATCATGGCATAGGCTTATGCATTATCAATACTCATTCCATTCCATGGTTTCATACATGAAAATACTGTTCGTAACATATCATGGCATAGGCTTATGCATTATCAGGCACAAACAACTTTTAGACATGGGAATTTCATACAAGCATGCTACATCATGAGGGCTTTAGAAATCTTCTACTTGATGGCAACTAAACGTATGGCCCGAAGGCGGTTCAGGTAGTAAGATCACTTACCTGAGGATCGATCCATAAAATAACCACACTGCCTCTCTTGTAAAAACTCTTGAACAAACTGAGAATAAAATTCTCCCAACTTAAGTTAGTCTACAAGTCTAGTCTATCATAAGCAACCTAAAAATTTGTTCGAGAGAGTCCTTACCCGAACGTGATCCAACTCGTAGCTTCCTTCGATCCTACGGACTAAAACAATCGCCGATCACCTATTAAGATGTACCAATTAATTCGAAATTCCCAAATATCCACCAAAAATATGCAACTAACCCACTCGGGTTTGAGATACTCACTTAGGGGTACTATTCTGGTTGGACGAGAAAGGGACCACTGCCGAGAGCTAAATTTTGAGCGAGAGCGAGACCCGAGCGAGAAGCGAGATTCGAGCGAGAGAGCGGGAGGCAGCGATACAGCGAGAGTCCGACAGCTTATGGCGGTACCGGGCACGGGAGAGCGTGAGTCGAGCGGGAGAGCGAGAGCGCGAGAGAGCGAGAGGCAGCGATACCACGAGAGCCCGAGAGCGTGAGGGCGATTTCCGACGCGGGAGAGCATGAGGCGAGAGGGAAAACCTGAGCGCGGGAGAGCGGAAGTCAGCGAGAGCGAGAGCCCGACAGCGACACTCAGGGCATGAATCTAGCGATACCCAATGTGAAACAACGCCACTCTAAGCGTGAAGCCTCCGGGAAACGCACGGGAACTGAAGGAGAGCGAGAGAGAGAGAGAGATGGTGGAGGCAGAGAGGAGTGGAAGCGGCGGCGGCGGCGGCGGCGGCCAACGGGAAGGAAAAAGAGGAGAGAGAGGCGGCGGAGAGAGAGAGAGATGACTTTTTTTTTCCTTTTCTTTTTGACTGCACGGAAAACGAGGAGGGTGGGTTTAAACTAAACTCTAATCCCTCTCCCTCCTTAAACCATTAATTCCAACTTTTCCCTTTTTGTTTCTTCAACCAAATAAAGAAAATATCCTTTATTCAACCCCACTCCTACCAAATTTATCTATTTTATTCTATTTGCCCCAAAAATAAAATGAGAATAAAATTATCCTCTACCCAATCCCAACATTTTCCTTAACTCCACCTAAGATTCTCTAATCACCATAAATGCTAATTTTGAAACTTTTCTACTTAACCTAAATAATACATAAATGCATATGAATAATTATAATTTCCTTTTTATGCATAATGACTTAATTTAATTTATTAGGAGAATTTACCTCAAGTATTTGAGGTTGTTACATGAATGTCATTAACAAAACATAAGTAAGAAGGAGGAAATGGAGATAAAACAGAAATGGAAGACGTCAAGCCGCCACTGGCAACATCTTGCTTCATGGAGGCTTAAAATGGTTGCTATCTGATACATAAATTTCATAGGGTGAAGGTTCTCACTCACTGGGAGACAACTCTGAAAATTCTCTGAATCCTTCTCTCAAAAGAGCTCAAAATGGAGGCTGATTATGGTAAGGGAGAATTTGTGCAGAAATTTCGCCTCTTGAACTCGTTTCTCTCCTCCTTTTGAATGGAGAAGCTTTGGGCTATTTATAGGCGTCGAAAAGTTGAAACTCATGATGACCTGACACCTTTACATTAAATTCCTTGCCCTGCTGCACAGACTTTTCACATCGTCGGCCCATTTGTTCTGTCATGATCTGATAACGTGTTACCCTTTTGCATAGTGACATGACAGCTTTTGCCCAAACGTCTGTATCTACTTTTTCTCAACGCATAGTCTCGACACATGGGTTTCCACTTGTTCTCGCAGCAGCTTCGTCTCTAGTACTTGGGTTATTTGTGCTTCTTTTCTTCTTAATCCTGCGTTAAGAACAGAAAGACTCATAATTTTTCAGGTATTTTCTTTTGTAAATAGTGTCAATGCATGGTAATACATTTTACATCATTCAACTACCAAAATCATGCGTTTACCTCTAAAGTTACTCTAATTAATTCAAATAGTGACTATAATAACTTGTATTTCTACAAGTTATCACAATGCAAACACATTTCTAAAATTTAGAGAGGAAATGCTAATAGAAATTAACTCATGTTGATTCCAAAATTCAGATAGGAGAAAATGCACATGACCATCACGTAAAAACAACGGTGAATTTGTAATTCAAGGAAGACGTTGCCTGCAAAACAAGAAAAATTGGGCACCGGTGTGGTACTTTCCACTACGCCTCTGATGCCTAAGTCAGTAAGAGGATTTTGGTTGTAGCAAGAATTTTATGAATGAAAATGAACTTACTTCTTCTAAAGTCATAATGATGATGTATTGAAAATTCTAACCTAGGGCGTTTAGATTTAGGTTTCCAATTCACATTAGGTTAATTATTGAGCCAAATGGGCTAGCACATGCATTTTGCATGTCCCGTTCATCAAATGGGGCAGCCTAGCTAGATCAAGGCCAAAGAGGTCAATTTGGGCTTTTGACCCAATCTTTCCTCTTCTTGAGAGGCCCAAATGGGTCGGAGCATGCTCCATTCATCAAATAGGGAGGGTCAACCTCAACCTAGGCCTTGGTAGATGCTGAGGCCAAGCAAGTTAGTTTAGCCCAAACTATTCTCTTCCCATGCTAAATTAAGCCCTTGGGTGTGGTTTTCTTGCTCTAGTTTCGCCATTTTTTGATCATATAGTTAACAATAACTACCAATGGAGACTAATTTTAAGATTTTATTAAAAATACATAAACTAAATTTGGACATTTAAAGTATACAAACTAAAACATAGATTGATACCCAAAGTATTAAGAAATAAAATTGTATATTAACCTTTATTAAATGGGTAACTGTTTTAGATGGAAAAACTACTGAAACTATTTACAAATATAACAAAATGTCACTGTCTATCAATGATATACAATGATAGATGATAATAGCTTATCAATGTCTATCACTAATAGCAGTGAAAGATGATAATAGTTTATCAGTCTCTATCAGTGATAGACATGATATTTTGCTATATTTGTAAATATTTTAGCTCATTTTACTATATTTGAAAACAAACTTTATTAAATTATATTCTATACTTAATCTTCTTCAATTTTTTTTCTTTTTTAAGAATGCAATTAAATTAATTTCATCATTCAAATTATTAATCCTTTCACGTGTGCTAATAAACCTAGCTGTTATCTTAGTTTGAGAAATTTAATCATTTGAATTACTTTTATATATATATTCCATTTGAGACTCAAATATAATACAGAGTTCACTCATAATTAGGAAGGGAAAAAACATTTTGCACTAGTTTCATTACAAAGATATTTGAGAAATATACATCTAAAAAACACACGATACATGCAACTTTTTATATATAGATTTCCATAGACAATTTCTAGCATAGAGCTTCAATCAATATGTCATTTCATTCTTTTTTAGAATTTCGTCTCATTTTTACAAGAATGAGAAAAGTTTTAATAAGCAAACTCTAGAGATTCATTTGATAGATTTTGAATTTCCCAAAAACAAAACCCCTAAAGCTCATAAGTCATTCCCACTTTGAGCATTCGTTTTCTTGGAATGTAAAAGACCTCTTCACTTTGTCTCAAATTTCTCCTCAATGCATTATAAGCATAATTGATCAAAACCCTTTTTGCTAACCTTGACCCTTTACTTGCCACAACCTCGTTTTGTCCAATCAAGTGAACAATTCCATCTCTCCAAGCCCTATCAACCACCTCTATCTCCTCTCCTGTTCTCCTCCTTCTATTATCGTCGTTGTCATTTTGCAGCTTCCACGACTCCTCCTCTATAAACATTTTCAACCTCTCCACCAGCACTCTCTCGAACGACTCTTGCTCGTGGATGATATCTCTATAACCATATCTTACCACGCATCGAAACACGTTAAGGTCATCGGGTTCAACTCGTCGAAATAGAAACCGCTCTTCCATCGGGACTTTACTTATCGGGAGGGACTTGAACGATACGAAGACAAGGACCCTTTGGAGAGTGGGAATGTTGGATAGATAATGCTTGAAGATTGGAGGAATGCCTTGGACAAGCTCAGAGTAGAACAAGGCAAGGCCAGGGGCACGATTGAGAGTTGTGAGAGAAGCAATGTCCTTGAGCTTTTGAGGAGAAATCTTGTGTTCAAGTTCATAGTAGTATTTTCTTCTATGAACATCATTCCAAATGTACATTATTGTCATTAAAAATCCAGCAAAAGCTAAAGGAAGATAGCCACCTTGATCAAACTTGTAAAGGACTGAACTTAGATAGAAAAGTTCTAATAAGCCAATGGTGAGAACATAGGAAATTATGATAAGTATGTGAGATTTCCATATCATGATCATGATGAGCACTAGGAAACTTGAAGTGAGTGCCATTACAAACACCACTGCAATGCCTGAGTCAAAACAAAAATAAGTGTTAATGGATTTCTTAGAATGACTAATGCATATGAATTCATTAGAAATGAGACTAAAAAAGATTACATATTCTAATTCAATCTTTTAAACTTTTTTTAATCAAGAAACTAAAGAAACCAGTTGGTGCACCCGAACATCTCAACTAGAAATTTTATCTTAGATTCAACCATTGCTTTATATTTACATAGTATTAGATCAGGATGTCGTGCATACTTGATTTCTTGTAGTATCATTTCATCTTAATTTTATATTGATATATAAAAATATAATGTTAGATTATTCCAAATTTAGTCTCTAACCTTTTAAGTTATGTCAAATAGGTCCATAAATCTTTAAAAAAATGTCAAATAAGTTTTCAACTTTCAATTTTGTCCTTAAAATTTAAAAAGTGTCTACTAAGTTCCCAGACTATTAATTTGGTATTCAATAAGTCCTTAAACTTTGATTTTGTATTAATTGTTAATAGGTCATTGTTTTTTTTTTAAATCCCACAAATCTATATTGGAAACAAATTGAAAGTTTATGAACTTATTAGATATGAACATGAAAGTTTAGTGACCAAACTTATGATTTAGCCGGGAGAAAAATGGTAAGAATCAAGGAAACATTACCATAAGCGTTCCCTATTCGTGTTGTATCTTTAAACCCTAGAGTGACTCCAAGACAAGCCAACATAAGAAGATAGTTAACTTCAGGTATGTAAACTTGGCCCTCATACTTGGAAGAAGTATGAACAACTTTAACTCTAGGGAAACAGCCATAGGAGAGGGACTGTTGGATGATGGAGAAGGTGCCAGAGATCATGGCTTGGCTGGCCACGATGGACGCAAGCACGGCCACCACGAACGTCGGCCAGTAGAGAGGACCTACAACCAAATTACGAGTCGATTATAACAAGATCTTAAGCATAAAAGGTCAAAGGTTGAGAATATGAATCACGAGTGATTAACTTAAGCTTTTGGGTACCTGGAATGGAGCTAAAGAAGGTGTCCGAGACGAGATCGGTATGCTTACGAAGGAAGGCAGCTTGGCCGACATAGGCGGAGACTAGGGCGGGGTAGGCCACACAACACATGCTTAGTCTTATAGACATCACAGTGAAGTGCCCCACGTCCGCAAAGAGAGCTTCTGTCCCTGTTTTTCCATAACGTTAAAAGCTTCAAACAATTAACAACAACAGGTTTTGATTTACAAAATTTTGCTAAAATTTAAATAATTCAATTTTTACCTTAGATTACAAAATAATCGAAACAACGATAAGAGGAGAATTTTTACCTCTCCTTATTTTGTCCTTCGTCGTAACTATTTGGATTGAGGTAATTACATGTGAAGTAGTGTATTTTTTTTTTTTATATATATATATATAATGGTCTGATATCTAGACCATATATATAAAACATCATGATCTAGCAGTAGAAACATATTTGGACAAACAGTCATGTCATTTTCAATTTGTAATTATTTGGATCAAAATGCTATATCTTTTCATGTATGGGTGTGATGTAGACTATATATATGAAAAATCATGATTTAATTAGTCGAGAAAAATCATGATCTAGAACAAAAAAATATCACGTATTTTGCCTTTTAAAATTTTCATAAATTTTTATTTTGTTTTTTTTTTTTTTTAAATAGTTACAACTATTCGCGTCTTTTCTTTTCAAATAATAAAAACTATTTAAACTATAAATTTCACGTGCATCGCACGTGTTATAGACTAGTAATATTTAAATAACGATGTTGTTAAAATTATTTTATTCATACTATCGTAGTATTGAAAATTTACCAGTAATGGCAAGAACGACACCGCCGAGAGAGATCCAAGCGTCCTTTTTGTTTCTTTTGAAGTAGTCAAAAATGTATTTTGGATTAACAGCTTTGATGACAGCAGGGTCAAATTTCAAAAAATTGTAGAAGCCAATTCCACCAATAAGTGCAAACCAAATGCAAATAATTGGAGCAAAGGAATATCCAACTTTATGGGTTCCAAATCTTTGTACCATGAATAAGCAAACCAAGATTGCTGCTGATATCCAAACTATTTTATCTGTCAAATCAAAAAACAAACAACCATTAGAAAAAGACTATGAATCACAAATTAAAGTTTTGTGTTCTTCAACAAAAACAAGTAATATTATTTATTTGTGAGAAATATCTAATTTTTTTTTTCAAAATTAATTTATGTATTTTGTTCTTCTTTATCCTAAATTTTTTAGATGCCTACAAAAGTTCTATGAGAAACAAGCCTAAATCTCATTGGCCCCCAAAAAGTACAAAAATCAATTACCCAGCAAGAAAAGGGGTTCAAAGGAATACCTAAAAATCACAAAAAGAAAAAAGGAGAGGAAAGATGGGTGCTTTAGATGACACTATTAAATATATTTCTTATTAAAAAAAAACTCGGGTGCTAGCTGCCCAATAAAAATGTGTCATGTGGTAAAAAAAAATTAATTGAATTATTTTTATTGGGTGAGGAAAAGGGGAGCACCTCCTCTCTTATTTGATTAAAATTACTTTTGGTTTCTAAACTTTAGTTTGTAAATGTTTAGTTCATGTATTTCATCTAATTTGTGACAATTTAGTCTCTAAACTTTAATGAGTATAAATTTAATCATTAGTCCCTATCGTAAAAAAATACTATAATGATTTAATGAATTTTTTTACACATGTATATTGATAAATTGATTAAGAGTCAAGTTTGTTTATAAATTATAAATACCAAGTCATTACATAATTTTTTAAATTAAAATTGACAATTATGTCTTATGCAATTTTTCACGCAATATGGACTAAATGATTACAAATTTGAATATCTAGGAACTAAATTGTTACTTGCTAAATGCACAAACTAAATTGTTACAAATTTGAAAATAAAAAAACTAAATCATCACGAATCAAAGTTCAAGAACTAAATCATTACTTTTATGAAAATTTAAAGACCAAAAATAATTTTCAATGGTCTTAATTATTTTTTCTTTCTAGATTTCTACTCACAAAAAAATAGCGTCAATTAATTGTTCACTATCTATTTTAGTCTCTTGAGTTCAACAATAAGTGGGATGAGAGGATTTGAAGTCGAATCTCCACCCTATTGTCTTGTGCCTAATAAGTCAACCGTATTTTTTTTTAATTATTATTATTTTTTGTCTTTAAAAAATAAAATAAGCTAAAAGTTGAAAACCCATAAAAAAGAATAAAGTTTTCTGAAAACTACAATTTTTAAGCGGATACAATTTAGTTAACATTTTTAGAGCCCCTTTTAATAAGTAAGAAAATTTATACGACTAAGAAATAAATAATAACCAAACTCAATAATCAAACAGGAGAAAAAAAATTATCAACCATCAATTTATGCATCAATATGTTAATTGTGAGGGAACAATTTAGTAGGAGTATAATAAACCAACTAAACTTTATAACAAAGTTATATATCATTAATCTCAACAAAAAAAAAAATTATTAAAATGTATTTTTTATATTAAAAACATAATGCAAAAAAGAAAATTACCTTGTGTCATGGTCGAGGTTGCATTCTTGATTCCTCCGACGGCCGACAAAACTGCCATCAAATTTGAATTTTTTTTAGAAGTCTATTTTTTCTTTTCTTTTTTTTTTTTATAGTTTTCAGTAAAAAGAAATGAATAATAATAACAAAGTTTTTATATAGATGTGACATGTGAACGTGGAAATTTTTCTTTCTAAGATAAACGTGGGAATTTCAAAAGAATAAAATTTGATAAAAACTTAATTTAGCCAACTTGTCTAACCATATAAATATTCAATTTTTTCATTCCCACATGTTTTTGGACTAAAAGAAAAAATTATTTTGAACTCTCTATTTATGTACGCCTCATTTGATAACGATTTTGTTTTTAACTTTCTATTTTTGAAATTTATACTATAGTTTTCTCTAAATTTTATACTATAGTTCTTATAATTTTTTTTTAAAAAAAAAACACTTGAATTCTTAGTTCAATATTAAAAATAAAGACAATATTGACTACTATTTGAGTCACGATAGACACATATAATAGTCTATCGCGATCTGTTACGGTCTATTGCAGATAGGCGGTGTATTTTGCTATTAGTTATAAATATTTTCAACAATTTTGCTATTTAAGATAATTTTTTTTAAACAAAACTAGTATTTACTAAAAGTTTAAATTTGAAAAATAAAAAATAAAATGCTTAGCAAAGAGGTTTAGAAGTTTAATGTGTGATATTTTGCTATATCTATTTTTATCACGTTAATTACCATAAATAAATAAGGGGACTCCACCAACGTTATTTACCATTCAAGTACTTACACTAACATCAAAGTTTTTCTTTTCATCCATTTAACGTTTTAAGTCAAAAGGTCAGAATTTAGTTGTTACACGCAAAATATAAAAAAGGATAGATACGTATAAAGAAAACATACAAGTGGGAAAAATTGCTCATAAAGAAAAAGAAGAGACAGTATGATGTAATTAAGGAAAAGTATAGGGGTGGGGTTGAAAAGAAAATTATTTTTTTTTCTGAATTTTGGGTCTAATTCCTATTTAGTATCTAAATTTTATAAGGTTACATTTTTAATCCTAAACTAATAGGAATACTTTTGGTGAGGAAAAGTATCTTAATAGATGATGAATACATATAAAGAAAACATACGAGTGGGGAAAAAATTGCTAATAAAGAAAAAGAAAAGAGATATATATAGGTTGTTAATAAGGAAAAGTATAGGGGTCGAGTTAGAAAAAAAAAATCATTCTTTTTATCCCTAAATTAAGATTTAGTTTTTATTTGGTATCTAAGTTTCAAAACATTATATTTTCTGTCTGAAGTTAATAGGAATATTTTTAAAAAATATATATATATATATATTAAAAGATGGTTGATATACATATTGTAAATAAAGAAAAAAAAAAGACATAGGATGTAAATAAGGAAAAGTATATGGGTGGAGTTGAAAAAAAAAATGAAAAAAAAAAAAAGAAAAATTACTTTTTTATCTCTAAAATTCAAAATTTTACATTTCTAACCATGAATTAATATGAATATTTTATATGGGGAACAAAATATACTAAAAAAATGGTAGATACATATACCATATAACCGAGACCAAAATAATCCTAATTTAATTGATATAATATTTATGACACCAACCTCGAAATCAAAATTTCAATTCATCCTCTCATATATGATAATGGAGAAAATCGCAAATAAAGAAAAAAGAAAGAGGAGTAGTTGGTAAATAAAGAAAATCACGGGCGGTAGAGTTGAAAAAAGGAAAAAAAAAAAAGTTACCAGAGATGGAAGGAGTGAGGACGCCGTCGCCGATGACCATGGAAGTGCCGAGCATGGTGGCGAAGAGCAAGAAAATCTTGGCGGCAGTGGAGTTTTCAAGTTTGGATTTAAGGCAAGACGCCATTTTAAGGCGGCCGGAGGGAAGGTCCACCTGAAAATTTGATACCTCTTGATCTTCCACTTGCTGGCTTGGTATTAGCCCAATTTTTGCGTATCGGCATAGTAATGAGTATAAAGCAAATGTTCCACCTTCATTACTTATCATTCATCAATATACACAAATTTATTACTAAACTTATTTGTTACAAAATTGAAAACAAAGTGAAAAATGGTCATTTTAAGCTGAACTCTTTTTTCTTTTTCTTTTTTTTTTTTTTTAATTTTATTGCATAGTTAAAATGGAGAATATAATTAAAATAGGTTTATGCAATGAGTAATTAGTTACCTTCGCCGTTGTCATTGGCTTGCAAGACGAAGAAGACATACTTAAGCAAAGGGATCAAAGTGAGAGTGTAGAGAATCAAAGATAGGACACCCAAAACGTCGTCGTTATGCTTGATTCCGTCCGTGAATGTGCTTGCATACACATACAACGGCGACGTTCCGATATCGCCGTACACAATTCCCACGCTCTGAAACGCCAGATGTAAAATCACTCCCCAGCTCGCCGTCGCCGCCGCCTTGCCGGACACCAAACCCAAATTAATACATCTGCTAAAAGCTTTAAAGAAAGACATTGTAGAGAGAAAAAAGCAAAATCAACCTTGTGGCCATGGGCGCCGGCGCCGGAGACGGTGCGGGATTCTACGTCCAATGAATCGTTTCGTCGGAGCTTCCTTTCCGGCAAGTCGGGGGTTGAGTGGTCGGAGCTTTCTTGGAAATCGGGAAAGTGATCGTTTTCGGCCGTCCGATCGACTTCCATGGTTTAATCTCGGAAAAAGGAAAAATTGAGAGAGAGGAAAATGGAGTCTTTGGGTCGAGCCGAGAAAGTTTGGGAGTTGGAAGAGAGCATTTATAGGGAATTTTGGTGTGGAAAGGGAAGATATTTTAGATGAGTGGACCCCACTCTGCCGCACTTTTTCTTTTGTTCATTTTTTATAAAATTGACTGAAATATCTATAAATATAGCAGATATTTGCAATATTCACCACTCAGCTAAGCTTGCTTTAAAAATTTATATCAAAAGAATTGTCAAGATTGATATATGACTAAAATTTTAGAGATGAATTTGTAATTTTATCTTTAATTTAACATTGACTTTGATATTCATTTATTATTACGTTTTATTTGAAAGTAAATACATTATCTTTGTTGATATTCTCGATAGTATAGTGTTTTTTTTTTTTTTTTTTACAAATCTCTCATTTGTAATACCAAATATGAAATTAGAAATTATCTTAAATGTCAAAATTGCTAAAAATATTTACAACTAATAGCAAAATATACAATCTATTTACGATATACTACTATCTGTGTCTATCGTGGCACAGATAGTGGTTTATCGCGATCTATCGCAGTCTATTGTAAATAGACAGTGAAATTTTATTATATTTGTAAATAGTATTGTTCATTTTACATATTTGAAAATAATCCATATAAAAGGTCTAAAATATGGAGCCATATATATTAGAAAATAATTGAAACTCGAAATTACTTAAAATTCCGCCATTAGCCGACTTATTGAAGCAATGTGGATGTGCTTTATGAAAAACAACTTAAACATATAAAAGACATCTAAGAACCGACCGTAAATGCAATGATAGAATTTAAATTTTTCAATATATTGATAAAATATTGTTATTGATGGATGTTATTAGAAATGTGATATTGGCTAAATATATTAAAATAATTTAAAATAATATTTTAAGAAAAATACTTTGGTGCTCCAAGGCTGCACCTGTTTTCGTATAGCCGAGGGAGTTATGGTAGTTTTTTTGTTTTCTTATAAAAAAAAAATTAGTATTTTTAATTTTTTTTCTTTGTGTTAAAAAATGGGACCATTGGGATTAAATGTAGCCTCTTGCCCATATTTTAAGGAAAAATTACCCTTTCAATTCCAAAATTTTGAAGAATACCTTTTTAATAGGAGTGTAAAAAAAAAAATCTGATAACTCGACTAATCTAGACTATCTAATCCAAAGCATAAGCGTTGAGTTGGCTTAGAATTTTTCAAAAATATTATTTCGAGTTAGTATATATATATATATACATATTTGGGTAGTTTGCCCTTTCAAATTATAAAGATGTAAAATGGTTTAATCTTACATCATTTGGATGTATAAACAATTTTTTAAGATTTCAATATTCTAAGTCGCACCACCATCTTAACTAAGATATTTGAACTCAATTTTTTGAGTTCACTTTTTTTTTTTCTTTAGAAAAATACCTTTTTGGACCCTAGATTTTGGGTTAAGTTTTTATTTGGTTTCTAGATTTCAAAATGTTATACATTTAGTCCATGACTTTGGTTTCAATTTAGTCCCTAAGTTTCAAATTGTTACAATTTTACCCTTGAGATTTGAGTTTTGTTTCAATTTAATTGGTCCATAAGTTTCAAGATTTTATATTTTTAACCTCAATTTTTAATGAACCGAAATTTTGAAATCTAGAGACCAAATAGAAACTAAACCCAAAATCTAGGGACCAAAAGGTATATTTCCTTTTTTTTTTCCTACTCTAATGATAATACCAAGTCACACCAATATAATTCAATTTGGTACGATTTATATAAGAGTTGTTTTCAAATATAGGAAAAAGAACTAAAATATTTACAAATATAGCAAAATTTTACTGTCTATCTACGACAGACTACTATTTATCTTTATTTGTTTCATGATAGACACATATAGTAGTCTATCACAATTTATCGCGGTCTATCACATACAAACTATGATATTTTACTATTAATTGTAAATATTTTTCATACTAAAAACTCTTTTTTTTTTTTTTTTTTTTTTTTAGAAATGTAGTAAAACATATTATTAGTATCGTTATATAAACACATTTTTCATATTTATTACGAGATTGTATCATAATTAAATAAACAATTTAAAATATATTAATATTTATTTCTAATTAGAAAATAGATTTCAAAATTATTTCAAAAAATATTAATTTTCATGTATATTTAAACTCATTTCATTAACAAATCACGCATGAAGTCACCTAAGACTCAAGGGACGACTTAAATTTGATATAAAAAGTTGAATTCTCTTGTCACCTTACGTCAACTAAACTATGATATATTTTTTATGGTAAAGTGTGGAAAAAGGAACATATTTGTTTTAATTTATTTCGAGAAAATTATCTTTTGGTCTAGATTTTGGGTTGAGTTTCTCTCAAACTTTCAAAATATTGCGTTTTTAGTCTTCACTTAGAGTTGATTTCAATTTAGTCCGTAATTTTCAAAATGTTATAACTTTACCCTTGAATTTGAGTTTTGTTTTAATTTGGTCCTTAGGTTTTAAGATTTACACTTTTAACCTTGATGTTTCACTAAATACTCATTCACAGTCTAAATATTAATGTCTTAATTAATTTAAAAGAATTATAAAAAATTACAATTAATTAAGTTTCATAATTTTTTCATCACTATTAAAATTAATTTTAAAAAATCACTTAATATTATTTTAAATTTAATTAATAGACATTAATGCACCAAAAGTTAAAAGTAAATATGTAATGAAAAATCAAAGTTTAAAAAGTATAAATTTTGAATTCTAAAAACTAAAGTGCACAAAACTCAAACTCTCAAAGGTAAAATTATAATTTTATGAAACTTATAAACTGAATTGAAATTGAATTCAAATTCTAAAATTTAAGAGTGTAACATTTTGAATTTAGAGATTCAAAATCTAAAATAAAAAATAAAAATAAAAAAAATCCCTTAATTTAATTTATTTTTATTTGTTTGTTTATTTATTATTATTATTATTGGAAAAATAAATGGAAAAGGGAAGGAAAGTCGTTTAAATCTTGGCAAGTGTGCATTTTTTTTTATATCCTCAAAATTTCAAAGAGAGAAGCTTCTTTCCTTGACCCTCCACAAGGCGACGACTAAAATAATTCCACCATGCAGTGGAAAAGTCATACATGAATGTCCAATGCCATCGTGCCACGTCATCCAAAGATTCTGATATTGGATATTCCCAATTTTCCCAGCCAATAATGTTCCAAATGGTTGATGCCTCTGTTCCCACAAAGTGAATAAGATATTTTTGTTCCTTTTCTCTTCCCTAGCTAGTCCCCACCTTTCCTTATTATAGGCCTCCATTTTGTCTAATCATAATACTTGACTAGAAGTAGTTTTTTACCATAACATAACATAGTACAATTTACATAAATTTGTATTATTAATTCAAGTTCTAAAGTTTATTCTTTTTAACGAGTCACTCTTACGGTTCTGATATCGTGTTAAATCAATATTTTAACATTCCTACTTGTATCTTTAATTTAAGGTTAACATATTATTTTGGTCTTTATTTTTTTGAATTCCATTTCATTTTAACTCACATAATTTCAAATGTTCAACTTTAGTATTTGTACTTCACTAAATTGTAAATTCAATCATTGTACTTTTAACAAATCTAACATTTTTGTCCTTCAAAGTTAATCTTTTTTTTATCAAAATTGGTTAAATAATAATAATAATTTTAATGCAAAAGAAAACACACATATGAATATATTTTCATAATTTATAAATTTGAAATTTATTGAAAGTATAAAAACTAAAAACTAAACATTCGCAAATAATACATGAACTAATAAAAACCAAAATAATATTTATTCCTACTTAGAATTAGAAAATGTTGAAAGAAAAACACAAAAACACACATTTAAAAATTAAAATCATCAAAGAGAATAAGAAAGTGGGTTGGTGTTGGCTTCTTGTGTGTCTAAAGGATTCTAACATATAAAAATGGTTCAAACTCATTTGGAGATGCATGCTTTCGGAGATCCAACTTGCATTTCCCTATGCCAAAAAGACTTCAAAATTCAACTCTTTCATTTTTTTTAATTAATATTATTCAATGCAGCAGGAATAATAATGAAATATCTTGTCTTTTTTTAAAGGCTAAATTATACCAAATGTCTCTTGACTTTTTATATTTTGTGTTAAAATTTTCAAAAATATCTTTAACCTTCCAAAATGAGTTCAAAAATATCCATACCATTAGTTTTGGATGGAAACCATTAGTGTTTTGTGTCAAAAATACTCTTGAATTTTCAAAAGTTTCAAAAATAATTTTAAACTTATAAAAAAAAATAATAATAAATAATTGCCCTTATTATTATATGAACAAAAATTGTTAATACCATCTTACTTCTCTTTTTCCCTCTTTTTTTTCTCCCCTCTCTTTTTCAATACCCTCTTGTTACCATTTTTGTTAATTGTTTGACATTTGTTTATCTCAAAAAGTAAAATAATAAATCAAACTGCACCATTCAATCAAGGTATATAGACTATAATAAGAAGAAAGAGAATAATTGAAGCGCTAGGGTGTTTTATGACTTAAATATTTTAACGAAGTTGTAAGTTAGTAGTTGAGCAGTGTGTGTTTTAATAGCCAAATAAATTTTTGTTATTTGACAATTTATTGTTGATGTTTTAAGAGAAAATTTTGATTTTAGAATTTTGTGAAATTTTGTGGGATTTTATGTTTTAACTTTATTTATTTATTTATTTTTTTTTTTTTTTTTTTTGGTTGGTGAGAAAATTGTTGTAAGAATGAAAAAATGAGAGTATCTATGTAGGAAAAAAAATGATATCTATATAATTTATTTTAAAAATTGGTTCTTCTCGTATCCAAGAAAACTTCAGATATATTGATCGGCATATTAACGGCAAGAGGATTTTTAAACTTTTTTCATTTGAAATTTTAGACTTATTTTTCCAATGAGGTAGTAATGGTTTTTAAGCTTAAGGGTATTTTTGAAATTTTTGAAAATTTAAAGGTA
The DNA here is from genome assembly GCA_030954485.1 of Citrullus mucosospermus. NCBI lineage: Eukaryota > Viridiplantae > Streptophyta > Magnoliopsida > Cucurbitales > Cucurbitaceae > Citrullus > Citrullus mucosospermus. The sequence continues at coordinate 4,999,893 of CM062063.1, read as the reverse complement.
TTTTTTAAACGAAACTTTAACGGCTTTTGTTCAAAACTAACTGTAAGGGTAATTTTGAACTCTTTTTAAAGTTAGAGTATTTTTTGAACTTTTGAAAGTTAAGAGTATTTTTTTACCCAAAATACAAAGTTTAAAGAAAATTTTTTTTATATATAATTTAGAGTTCTTAAAATTAGTGTGAATGCTTTTTCTTCTTTTTCCCATTTTTGCACTTTAGACCCGACTAATTAATTTACATCCATTTGTAAGCGCTTCCATCATTTTCTGAAATTTAAATTTGTATAATGTCAAAATGGTCCAACTCACTATATATAAAAGATTTCACATATGATCCTTAAATTATGACATTCCTTTGATTAGCTTACCAAACATCCCTATTGAGAAGGAGGAGAGCAACATGAATCATAAATAATATTTATCTAATAAAATCCAACATCACTCCTAGTCCTAGATTGAAACAAATTATTCAAGAAAATCATACATGATTTTATGGCCTAGTTTTTATATTTTGTTCAAAATATATTTTCATTTTAATTTACATAGAATCAATGAAGAAATTTATATCCTCGATTATATATTGTCAAGTGCCAACGTGTGATGACATGAATTTGTACTATATTCAGTCTCAAAGTCTCAAGTTCGATCCTCCTCCCCGCACGTTCTAAAAAAAGAATGTTATCTCTTTGTACTCTTAAATACAAATGCCAAATTCAAACATAGTAATAGCTTGAAAAGAAAATTAAAAGCTTATTTCAATTCATTACTTACCTTGTAAGCCTAAAACTCACTGTCATTCCCACTTTATGTTTCGATTTTGATTTTCATGAACTTTTATTTTTAATAAATGTCTATTATTAATACATGAGACTAAAATCTAAATACAAAAAGTTAATGGGTTATCAAACCAACCAACTTTATTGTTAAAAAATTAAATGTTAAAGTGTACATAGCTCAACTAATATAAGTTGTGTACTTTCAATCAAAAGATTTGAAATTCGTGATTTTGTGTCTATTTATATATATTGTTTAAAGAAATAGATTTGTTCTTAATTCTAGAGATATGTGGTATGTACATCGTACATGAGTTAGTATTTAGTTAAGCATGTAGATCATGTATTCAATTTTTTAGATAGATCAATTCAATGTCATGTATGTATGGATTTAGGATGAGATTAATTTTTAAGAGATCTAAATTTTTTCATGGAAGTCCTATAAATTTAGGATGGCATTGTGTGAATGAAACAACAAAGAGAGCTCGAGAGAAAATTATAATTAAACCAAATTTATAGTTTTTTTGAAGAGTTTGAATAAAGACTAAACTTCTAGTTTAACTAGAAGTTTAATGAGGCTTGTTTCTATTCATCACTCATTACAATTTGTAAGCTTAAAGTTCATATGTCATTCCCACTTTGAGCAAACGTTTGTGAGGAATATCAAAGACTCTCTCACTTTGTCTCAAATTGTTCTTCAAGAAATTGTAAGCATAATCAATCAAAACCCTCTTCCAAATATTAGATCCTTCCTTAGCAACAACTTCACTTTCTCCAACCAAATGAACCACACCATTTTCCCAAGCTTTATCAACTTCCTCAATGTCATCCTCCAATTCCACTTCTCTAATCTTGTGTTTCTCTTCCTCAATTATTATCCCATTCTCATGATCTTTCTCCTCCTCCACTTTGGTATTAACCCTAACATCATCCCTTAAGAACCCTTTCAATCTCTCCACCAAACTCCTCTCGAACAACTCTCGCTCGTTTCGATCATCTGTGTACCCGTATCGCACGACGCATCGAAAGATATTAAGCTCTCTCGGCTCAACTCTGCAAAAGAGAAACCGCTCGTCTACTGGGACCTTGCTAATAGGCAACGACTTGATCGAGACGAAGACGAGGACTCGATGAAGGACGGGGACGTTGGCCATGTAAAGCTTGAAAATGGGAGGAATGCCTTGTACAAGCTCAGAGTAGAAAATGGCAAGGCCTTGAACTCTACAAGGATTGGCATTTGATACAATGTCCTTGAGTTGATGAGAAGAGATCTTGTTGTCAAGCTCATAATAGTATTTTCTTCTATAGACAGTGTTCCAAGTATACATTATGGCCATAAGTGCAAAGGCAAAAGCAAGTGGAAGGTAACCTCCTTGATCAAACTTGTAAAGAACTGAACTCAAATAAAGAAGTTCCACTGACCCAATGACAAGAATGTAAATGATTATCAAAATCATGTGGGTTTTCCATATCATGATCATGATTAATACTAAAAATGAGGATGTGAGAGTCATCACAAACACAACAGCTATGCCTGCAAAAAATAATAATAATAATAATAATAATAATAATAATAATAATAATAATAATAAAAAGATATTATATGTCATGAGATTTCATCCTATAATATTCAAGTTAGCAACTATGAGCCTAAATTTATGTTTTAGTCCTAAAATTTAGATACTTTTTCGATTTAGTTCATAATGTTAACACGGATATATTAGGTAATAATAAAGAGAGAAATGTGGTTTCTAATCTCCTTCACATTTTTTAATGTGAGTCTATTTGGTTGACAATTTGAATTCTTAATTTATGTTTATTAGATTCATTGAGTTCAGAAAATATTGTACTTGACAGACAATTTAGATTATGTTTCTAAAAACTGTTTTTGATTTTATGATCCAAAGAGTGGAAATTCTAAAAACAACATTTTTTATATTTTTAGTATATCTAGATTTTGAATTTTAAATTTTAAAATGTAGAATAATTATATTAAATAAAGATAAAAATAGTTAGCAATATAGTATATCAGGTTAGCAACTCGATTCATTCTTTAATTAAAATTATGTATTATGTAATGCATAATAATTATACAAAAAAAAATCTAAAATAAAACATGTTAATAAAATAATTAATAATAGTTTAGTCAACCTAATATTTAGTAGGTAAGTACAACTAGTTTTATAGTTTATAAATTTAGTATCAAACACATTTAGCTTAACCTCTAACCCATGAAGCTACAAAACTGTTGGGTTATTTAATCCCTTATTTTCCAATTTTATCGGATTTCCACGAAGGGACTATTTAATCCCTTATTTTCAAACGCATGTTTTCATATTTTCTACCAAACAGAGCTCTAAACTTCTGTCGAATAACCTAATTTCTTTGAATATAAGTCGGATGTCTTAACCTTCACCAATATACCCTAAACACATTTAGGAACAACTATAAAACATATATTTATCCCTAACTCTTTATATTAAGTATCATTCACACTAAATCACTACTAAACTCAAAAGCGTTTCAAAAGCGTGGTAAAGAGAGATTGAGTCAAAAGTAAAATATGTTACCATAGGCATTTCCTATCTTGTCAGTCTCCTTGAAGGCAAGAGTGACAACCAAACAAGCAAGCATGAGTAGAAAGTTAACCTCAGGGATATAAACTTGGCCTTCATACTTGGAAGAAGTATGAACAACTTTGACTCTTGGGAAACACCCAAGTGAAAGGGATTGTTGAATGATAGAGAATGTTCCTGAAATCATAGCTTGGCTTGCAATAATGGCTGATAATACGGCCACCACAAACATTGGCCAGTATAAACGTTCTGCATGCATTATCATCATCACACCAAATTATTTAACTTTTAAGAATTGTCTCTTCTAATTATGTATCGAATTAAAGATTACTTTTTAAATTGGTATACATGTGGTTGATTTAAGTTTGCCAAGTTTTTTTTTAATTTAAATAATTTACTAAATGTTTGTATTTATAACGTTGGTATTTCTTGTTTCCAATTTTTAAGAAATAAAAGCAAGAAATTAAAAAAAATTATTAATAATGGTTTATATTTCTTGTTTCGCATATATCATCTTTCTAAACATTGGAAATAATAAAATCAAGTTTTTTTTTGTTGTAATCTTTTTCCAAACGTAATTACAGGTTTTGTTTTTATGGTTTTTTTTCTTTCTTTTTTTTTTTTTTTACTTCTAAAAAATGCACAATATATATCTAACAATCAATATAACAAAAGCTAAAGAAATAGTTACAGATTGGTGAGGCACGCACACTATTTTTTAAATTCTAAAAGGAATAATTAGAAGTAATTTTTTCACTGAAAAAAGAGGAAACAATAAACATAAAACGAAAATATCATTAATCTGGCCTAAAAATAATCAAACGAGAATGTTATTAAACGTTCCCTAACATAACCTAAACCAAACCGTGAAGTAAAAATGTTTAAATGCTACATTTTGGTCCTTGTACTTTTAGTTTAAGTTTTGGTTCATTTTTTTTTTTTCCTTTTACTTTCAAAATTTTCATTTTGTTCCTCGTACGGTCCATATACTTTCGAGATCTCTATTTTGATCTTTATATTTCTAAAAGTGATCATGTTGGTCCATCATTTTCATTTTTAAGACCAAAATGTTAACTTTTTAAAAGAACAAAGACCAAAAAAGTCAATAAACGTTATGAAAATACAATAATCAAAATGAACCAAAGTTGAAAGTACAGGGACAAAAAATGAAGCAAATTGAAAATGCATGGATGAAAACAAATCTTTTGAAAGTACAAGAATAAAAACGAACCAAAAAAAATTAAAAGTAAAAAAAAGACCAGAAGTAGTGTTTAAAGCATATAAATAAAAATGAATGGATGAGTTTGGGTTGAACCTGGAATGGATTTGAAGAAGGTGTCTCCAACTTCATTAATGTGTGTGTGAAGGTAAGAGGCTTGTCCTGTGTAAGCAAGCAATAAAGCTGGATAGGTAACAGCACACATGCTTATTTGAATTGATTTCACACTGAAATGCCCAACATCAGCAAATAATGCTTCTGTCCCTACATTTTTAACCATATATAACACAATAAATAGTGTTATTCAAACTGTAAATGTGAATATATATATATTTCTCAAGTCGTTTCACTTCATAAATGATGTATGTCTACGACATGTTGAACGTAATTGATGATCATGCGAGAAATTATGATGTATCTATTATTATTGAGTCTATTTGATTTTTGAACTTTATCTTAGAAATTATTTTTTAACTATAATAATTTAGCGACAGTCAATCAATATAACACGTTATTGACAAAATGTGTTTGACACTACATGGTTATTAATTTATTCTCGTATTTGTCATATTCATGCCAATTTAGACTCTTAGTTGGAATTTTCTTGAAAATCATTCATGCATCAATTTTAATTGACCGTTTTGTTATTCCAACATCTTTAAAGAAATCCATAAACGTATAAGAATTAAAGCATCGACGGTTTTCAAAAGTAATCTTAATAAATGGTTAAAATTGATTCACTTATGACAATATAGAAGTTTAATTGAAACATTGATATGTCTAATCACACAATGTTTTTCCAAAGAAATCTAAAAGAGGGTATAAATTGATAAAAAATTCAAGTCTTATAAAAAAAAATAATAATAATAAGGTTAATTGTTTTAAATGCCAAAAATGCTGGATATATTTTCAAATATAGCAAAAGAAAAATTCAAACTGATAGACAATGATATAGACTTTTATTAGTATCTATCACTAATAAATATCTATCATTATCTATCAATGATAGACACTGATTAATGTCTGTTAGTGTCTGTCATTGTCTATCTATCAGTGTCTACCACCGATAGATAGTGATAGACTACTTTTTATCATTTTACTATATATGAAAACAACAAAAAAATATGAGGTATACATCATTGTGAAACGCCTTCATTACAAGCTATCGTAATCTCAATATAAATAAAAACAAAATTCAAAATTTAAATATCGGCCCCGTTTAATAACCATTTGATTTTTTAAAATTAAATTTATAAACACTACTTCTAAGTTCTACCTTTATGTTTTTTTATTCACATTTCACTAGTATTTTCTAAAGTTGAAAAACTAAATAAAGATTGCTTTCAAAAGGGTTGTTTGACTAAGAACTGAAGTGTGTGTGCGAGACCTAATAGGAAATTTGAAAAAAAAAATAATAATAAAATAAAATAAGTATGTTGGGAAATGCAATTAATAAATGAAATGCATATATTAAATATAATCATCAAACTTAGGTAAATGAATTGAATTACCTGTTATGGAGAGAACAATGCCACCAAGGGAAATCCAAGCTTGGGTTTTGTTCCTTATAAAATAGTGAATGATATATTTAGGGTTTAAAGCTTTGATGACTGAAGGATCAAACTTGACAAAATTGTAGAAACCAATGGCAGCTATGAAACTGAACCAAATGCATATAATTGGAGCAAATGTGTATCCAACTTTGTCTGTTCCAAATCTTTGAGCCATGAAAAGACACACCAATATACCAGCTGATATCCCCACTATTGTATCTGTTGTGCACACCATTTTCAAATCCAATAAATTGGCCATCAAAAACTTAATTAATTGTAACCATTTACATTAATGTACTACACAATTCAAAATTTTAATATGTAACTTTTAATGCTTAACTAAATCTAAAACATAACTTCAAGAGTAGTATATATATGCTTTTCTTTATGACGTATAATTTTGAAAGTATTTGTTTATCAAAATAATAATAATAATAATAACTTTTTTTTTTTTTGTCTAAGGATTTCAGGTTAGTTTTGATCCTTCGCTCCTTAACAAAATGTTATAAAAATTTAAGAATTAAATTTTGAGTTTGATTTCAACTTAGTTCTTAAGTTTCAAAATACTACAAGTTTTTTACTCTTTAGATTTGAGTTTTGTTTGGATGTGATCCCTAGATTTTAAGATTTACATTAATAAGCTTGATGTTTCATTAACTACTTACTTTCAGTTATCTACGTTAATGTTTATTAATTGATTAAAAATAATTATAAAGTGAAAATTTAAACTTCGATTTTAATAGTGATGAAGAATAGCGAGACTTGATTATAATTAATTAATTGACATTAATACTAAAGATGGAAAGCGAGTAATTAGTGAAAATTGAGGTTAAAAGTATAAATCTTGAAATCTGTAGACAAAATTGAAACAAAATTCAGTAAAATTATAACATTTTGAAATCATAGGAACTAAATTGAAATCAAACTCAAAACTTAAAAACTAAATGGATAACATTTTAAAACTTATGGATCAGATAAAAATGTGACCCAAAACTTATGTAGGGATAAAAATGTATTTTTCCCTATTTATTTTTACATGGAATATTATTAATTAATATGGTTGGATAGATGTATTTAAACGAACCAAAGGAATAAAATGGACCCATTGTTTACTAGGATTAATCAAATCATTGGTTGATTTGATATTTTGGTTGTATGACATGATTTTTTTTTTCCCTAAAATAAAATCATTACTTTTTAAGAGAATCCTTAGAAGTCTAGTTAAGATTAGACTTTACTTTACTTTGGTCTTCAAATCATAGAAAATTTTGTTTTATTTTATTGTTTAAAATTAATTTGACCTCCTGGTCAATATTTTATTATTCTGAATGTTGTTTAACTTTTTAAAATGTATATTTGATATTTTAATTAATAGTTAAAATCCTAATTTCAGATAATTAGGTATATGGTCCCTATATTTTTATCATTGTATAATATCAATTAATCTCTATATTTTTTTAAAATATATATATTTATTGTAGCATCTATTCTAACACTTTACACTCTTGTTTTCTTTTCATGGAGTTCAATTATATATATATTTCCACTTTAGATTTTATTACTTAATAATCAGTATAGTTTATTAATTAATGAGGATGCATGATAATGAAGGTTTTTAAAATATTAAAATGGAAATAATTTCATACCCTGTGTTATTGAAGGTCTAGCTCTCTTAATGCCTCCAACAGCTGACAAAACTGCAATAATTACAAACACAAGGATTTAATAGCAAAATCAAAACGAAGAGAGCAAAATGAAACACAACTCTAACATAATTACACTTATTGCCATTCTTATTCTTCTTTTTGGTCAAATTTTGCTGTAAAATAATTCCAAAGGAGAAATTGACTAACTCATGATTTTGACTTCCAACCCACTCCCAAAAAAAAAAGGACAAAATGGCTTTTGTAACTATCAACAAAAGTCCATGAGAATTTTAATATCTTTGCAAATTACACCCTCCAATTTGCAAAGTTTGCAAATTATATCCCTCAATTTTTTATAATGATTTTTTATACATATTTTTAAATGATTTTCAACTTTGTAACATCCACAAATTGTACCCTTTTGTAAAATCACGATTAAGTTTGTTAATAGATAATTGTTGTAAATAATAAAATTATTGAAAATATTTTCAAATATTACAAAATACTACTATCTGTCTATGATAGATGTAATAGACATTGATAAACTACTATTATCTATCATGTGGTGGATGATAGTAGTCTATCAACGTCTATCACTAGTAGACAGTAACATTTTATTATATTTATAAATAAATTTGTTCATTTTACTATATTTGAAAATAACTCTTCGTTAATTATGAAAGTAAAACTTTGTAATTTTTCATGTTATTTATTTCTAAAATATATTTGTATAATAATTAAATTAATTTCAGTTTTATGTGTGTGTATATAATAAACGTGACATATACAAACATCAATTTGTTGGGTGGAATTTATACAATGTTGTTTTATGTGTAATACCAAACAGATTTGACTTCCCAATTTTGGGGGGAAAAAAACAAAGTTTATAATAAATATGATATCAATTGTTCAAAAGGCTCCTCTTTCTTTCCTTTTTTTAATTTTTGTTATTATTATTTTTTAAAGCAAAAGGTTATATTTTTAAAATATGTTGGGACTTGGGAAGCAATATTTAAATTTCTGATTTCTAAAATATCCCATATATATTGTTTCTTAAAAATAGTTTCCAATACATATAACCTTTTCCAGATAAAAACTATTGACCACCCAAGTATCACAATAACTAGTTTTGAAATATAGAAGTATTTAATTTATATAATATCGAGAAAAAAAAATTTGTGTGATTTTAAATTTTACTAGGGTAGAGATACTATAACTTTATTGTATTTGGGCTAAAATATATATGTTTTTTTTTATGGTCCGAATATATATATTTTTTTAATCAATTTAGTCTCTTAATTTAAAGATTTTCAATTATAGTCTTCTTTTTTTTTTTCGATGAACTTAGGATGGAACACCTTAGAAGAAATTTTCTAATTCCTCACCCAAATTTTTAAGAATTCGACTAAAATTTTGATTTTTCTTTTTTCAGTGGCCTAGTTCCTCCTCTAATTAAATTTCTATCAATTAATTAAAGTATCATGTCGGGTAAGCTAACGATTTATGATTTCAACTATTCTCACTGACAACAACAAAAAAAGATAATAAATGAAAATCATTAATAAAATTCAAAAAACTAAATATTAAACTTAAAAATACTCCAACATTATAGACGAAAATATATATTTAGTTATAAAGAGTGTATATAATTAATTACCAGAAATGCAAGGAGTGAGAACCCCGTCACCGATGACCATGGAGGTGCCGAGCATGGTGGCAAAGAGCAAGAAAAGCTTGGCAGAGCGGCGGTTCTCGAGTTGAGACTTCAACCACGACGCCCGCCGCACACGGTTGTTGGGAATGTCTAATCGGTAATTAGAAACCTCCCGATCCTCAACTTGTTGGCTAGGTATTAACCCTATTCTTGCATATCGGCAAAGTAGAGAATACAATGCAAATGTCCCTCCTATATATTTCAACACCCCAAAATGGACCAAATTAAATTGCAAATTAAAAATATGTATTAGAATAATATGGTAAAACGATTTAAATCTACAATATTTGTCAAAGTGATCCAGCCTAGCTCAAGTAATATAGATTATGCGTTAGCGACCAAAAAAATCTATGGACTGAAGATTCATCGATGATTTAAGTATATTTTTTCAATTATGTGTGTTTTTAATTTTATTTTTTATGCCTATTTTTCTTTTCAATAGTAACTAAGAAATAACACATTTCATTGAATACTTAAATAATGATCATATAAAACAATAAATTTAACAAACTAGGAAAGAATAAAGGAAAAGGAACCATTAAAAGAGAAGTCTAATTTTTTTTTTTTCCTTTTTTCTTTTGTTTTTGTTTTTTTATTTTTATTTTTACAATGCATATTTTCTTTTTGCAAACTTGAGAAGTCAATAATACATGTAGGCTGCATGCGCGCCACGTGGATGACTTGTAACGCACACTCTCGACTAGACTTACCAATAAGAGCCTTTCTTTTTTTTTTTTTTTTCCTTTTTTCTTTTTCTCCTTTCACCTACTTAATTGATTAATTATTTTAAGCTTAGTTATTTATAATTTACGATGTCCATGTGTTTTTTAGAAAAAAAAAAAATCCTTCATTGTCAGGTTAGCATCCTTTAAAAATGATACTATCAAATAATCAATTTACTCAATGATTACAAATAATAATAATAATAATATACTTAAAAAAACATCAAATAATTAACGATTAAGAAAACCCTAATGTAAACATAAAAGAAGGTATAGGAATTACATAATTCCTACAATCGTTTTTTCATTTTTTCCTTATAATATTAGTTTGCCTGTGTTTTGTTTCTCAAATTTATAACCTCGCAATTTTTCGATCATATACTTTTAACTTTTATAGATTCTAACTCTTTATAAAAACTAAATATCAAACGAATTTAAGTAAATGAATAAATAGAATATATACAAGAGAAAAGGTAAGAAATTAATTTACTTTTCTGTTGTTTTCTTTTTCTTTTTTTTTTTTTTTTTTTTTTTTGGGAATTTGTAGATGTGAATATGGTCAAAGGAAAAAAAAAAAGAAAAAAGGAAAAAAAATGGTTTTGGTCCTAAGGTTTGGTGTACTTTCCAACATTGAATTCAATCTGTTCACAAACGCATTTATGTTGGTAACGTTAATTATGGAATCTCTTTCCCAACAAAAAAGAAGAAGGAAGAAGAAAAAGGAAAGAACATTATGAGTTTATTGACCTCAAAAACAAACCTTAAAAGTTTAATTTATTTTTCCTAAAAAAATTAGAATTTTTTTACTGATATTTTCTAAAAAAAAAAATATATATATATATATATATATATATATATATATATATATATATATATAATAATTAATTAGTCAAAAAGTATATATTTTTAAACTATTAAAAAAAAATTATTCTTCTAGTAAAAATTACAAAAACTATTATTTTTTGATCTGGGTGAGTTAAAAATTTTCAAAAAACAAATTGAAAAAAAGTAAAAGAAAAAGAAAAAGAAAGTATCAATAATGATATTTAATTTTGAGCCAACAAGTAGATGGTTCATGCAATGCATGCTTAAAGAAAAATCACTTCCAACCCAAAGAGAATCACAATTTTCAAAATCTTAGAAAATGGTTTTTCCAAATACCCCGAATTGTGTGTACAAGATAAACTTAATTAGACGTCCGTTTTTATTAATTTACATAATAACTTCTTATAAGCATCTCGTTGAAGGTTTTATTGTGTAAGATAAGAGTCCATATAGTGACTAAATTATTCATTTATAAAGTTCATCTCAATATTTTCACTATATTTTCAAAATTAAAAATATGATAATTTAAAATAATTGATAATTTGAAAAATTCATTAATGCTTATTTTGTACTAATTTGTAGAGTCTGTGATGGATTTCAATCTACTAAAATGGATTGGATTCGAATTATTAAAATTAATATGGGTTAAATTCAACCTACTAAATCTTAATAGTTAAATTGAGATTATATTTACATATATTTATTTTAAGTTTGTAATTTTTTTCAATTTTTTTAGATGACTTTTTTCGATTATTTATTCTTATTCTTAAAAATTAAAATCTTAGGACTTTAGAATTTAATTTTCAGATGCAAATTGGGCCAAAACAAGGCGGGGCGATCCGGTATGGGTTCAATGCTTGTAAATACAAACAAAATTTTGAATAAATGACTTGGAACAAAATTCATACTAACTCAATTCATCAAGTTTATTATTTAATAAAGGTTGCTTAGTTTTTTTTTTTAAAAAAAAAAAAAAAAAAAAAAAAAAAAAAAGTTACAACTCAGCTAATCGATTGGGTCTGAAAACGTCTTATTTACAGTCAAGCCTAATCCATGAACACCCCTAACTAATAAAGTCTAAAGAATATGAGAGAAATAATCTTCATCCTCCTTTAATTTGTAATACTGAAAACTAGTCAAACTTTCTACTTTAAGGTAAATCATCGACCAAAATATCAAAATTTAAACCGTCACTCGAAATAAAACGAATGAGAACTTTGATTTTTCCATTTTGAAACTCATAAAATTGTAAACAATATTTGAATGCATTATGTGATGCATTCATTTCGTGTATCTCATTCTAATCACCTACCAAAAAAAGATCAAAAATATTTTTAAAAAGTATAAAAAAAAAAGTTTGCAACATGGTAAACTATGATTGAACAATTGAGTGAGATGTACAAAACAAGTACAACCATGGAAATTTCTATATCCAATCACAAAACGCCACATGACAAACAACTTTTTTTCAAACATGAGTGAAGGAGATGCATGGAGATAGCTACAACTACACTGTTCTCCTATTAATTGGATGTCATGTATGTATTCTTTTGACAATGAGTGGGGTCCTCTACCATTAAAAGAAGAAAAAAAAAACTTGGATACAACTCATCTTCTGTGCATTCCAAGTTATACCTAAAAAAAATGTGTCTGTATAGTAAAAAAAATTGTTAATTAAATTTTTTATTTTATTGTTACTGTATTAAGAATGAGAGCATTGCTAATCATTGCCCTCAAAGGAGTATTCGGGAAAAGGAGTGAAATAGTGACAAGTAATTATAAAGTCTAAATGAGTTATGAAATCCTAGGGCCCACAACGTAAAAAGTTGAAAATATATAAAATTGATATTTTTTTAGTAGTCGAATTCATCCCGTACTTGGACCAAATAAAGAGTGGAGTTCGCACTCTTACTTTCCAACTCCTTGAAAGGAACATACCTCATACCGTGAACGAGAAGAGTATCGTTACTCTATAATATTAGAAATTATTTCCATCATATGATACTCATAATTCTTTTTTAAAAAAAAAATAAATAAATACCTTTGTTTAAAAAAAAATGAAAATGAGAACCAGTTTATTTTATGGAAAAGAAAAAAGAAATACCGTCGCCATTGTCGTTAGCCTGCAAGACGATGAAGACGTACTTAAAGAGAGGAATCAAAGTGAGCGTATAATAAATCAACGATAGAACTCCCAAAACGTCGTCCTTATGTTTTATCCCTGCCGGAAAAGTGCTTTGAAAAACGTACAACGGCGACGTTCCGATGTCTCCGTACACTATCCCGATGCTCTGAAACGCCAGTTGCAGAGTCACCAACCACCCCGCGGCGGCGCGGTGCCCACGGCCGCCGTCCAGCTTGTTCGATTCAATGTCTAATGAGTCGAAACGCCGTAGTTTCGGCCGTGACAGCATTTTGGGACTGTTGTTCAGATCGTCTATTTCTACTTCTCCGGCCATATTTTTTTATTATTATTTTTAGAGAGAGAAGGGAATTGGTGATAATTTATCTTTTATGGAAGTGAAGGGTGTGATGTTATTTATAGAGACAAAATAAGAAAACTTTGATTTTTAACAAAATATATATATTATAGAAAAATTATTATAAATTAGAAAAAATATCAAACTTTTTACAAATATAGAAAAATTTTACCGTTTATCAGCAATAGATTGTTATAGACATCTGCTATCAGCGATAGACAATAAAATTTTTCTATATGTATAAATAGTTTGGCTTATTTTGCTATATTTGAAAACAGTCATAAATTATGATCTATTTTGTTTGTTTAGTTTCATTCATGTACCTTAAAAAACGTGTCATTTTGTCAATATAAGTATATAAGAGTTTAGAAGTTCAAGTTTCTTACTTTCATGTGGTTAAAAGAAAAAAAATATATATATCATTTCAATCTCTTAACTTCTTTTTTGAAAAAATGAATTGTTTTTATTTATATTTTTTTAAAGTCTTTCCACAAATTTTATACACAACAAATTTCGATATTTACTGAGGTTTAATAGGATTTTAACCAATTTTCATACAAGAAAATATGTTAATAGATAATTAAAGAAAATTAAAAATTAATAATAACTTTAGAGTAAGTAACTAACTTAAGATTTACTTAAAACTAAAATTAGACATATATAAAATAAAATTAAATAACTACCAAACTATAGAGGCTAACCAAAAATAATATTATATATTGATGTTGATTATATTTTTTATTTTTTTTGTTTAATAACATTTTTTGAAAGAAAATTTTAAGATATAATTTGGATGACATGTTTTTTTATAATAATTCTAAATAAAAAGTAGATCGGGCCCCTATATATATATCCTATAGTTTTTACAATTTTGGTGTGTTTTATTTTTAAAACAAACATAAAAACACAATATTTTTAAAACTAGATGGCAAGTCAACTTAAAAGTTTGACTAATTGTGTGGGGGAAATTCATGTGTTATTTTTCCAAGGTACGAGAAAACTATCATATGGTCCATTTTACATCATTCCCATTTTCTTATCCTACCATAGAAGAAGAAGAAGAAAAAAAAAAAAAAAAAAAAAAAAAAAAAAAAAAAAAAAAAAAAAAAAAAAAAAGTTAAATGATTAGTGTAGTCCACAACTTTTAATTTTGTGTGCATATATTAGTCTTTCAACTTGTAAGAGTATCCAAAAGATTTCTAAATTTTTAGTTTTGTATTCTACAAATCCAAATTTTAAAAGTAAAAATAAATTCTTAAACTTTCAATTTTATGTTTATTAAGTTTATAAACTTTAAAAAAGTGTCTAACAGATTTTTAAACTTTCAATTTTGTGTCAAATAGTTTTCTAATTTTATAAATTTTATATATAATAAGTCTTTGACCTAGTCAACACATTTTTTTATTCATGTATATACTAAGTATAAACGTGAAAGTTTAAAATTCTATTAGACATGGAATTCAATTTATATCTAATAAGTGAATCAATTAAATTTCATTAAAAATTGAATATATCACGAACTTATTAATTAAATACAAAATTGGAAATTTAGAGAACTTAATACAAAAAATTTAAAGTTTATGGACTTATTAAGCTCAGAATTGAAAGTCCAAGCTGGATGAATCTATTAAATACTTTTGAAGGTTTAAGGACCAAATAGACATAGACTTGAAAGTTTGGAGACGAAATTTGTAATTTAAAAAAAAAAAAGAAAAAAAAAAGTGTTCAAGTTTTTAGATAAAAAAAAAAAAAACTATAGTAGTTTTTTTTATATGTTTTCAAAACTACAATGTTTATTTTTCTAAAAAAAATAATAAATAATGATAAATTTTAGAGCAAATATCAATCTATACCCCTAAATTTTGAAGTTATATCAATTAAAACTCTAAACTAATAATTGTATTAATTTAAATTATGAACTTTTGTAGGCGTATAAATTTACATCCTCCTCTAGATTTTATTCGACTGATATCATGAGAAACTTATGATTTAAGTCAATTGAAGTCTTAAATTTTCATAAGCCAATAAATTCAGACATTTCATTACGATTACCTTTAAAAATCATCCATGCATTGATTCTCAAACATGTATGAACTTCTTCAAATGTCTGTGGTTTTACAAAATAGAGGATCAGAATAAATGAATAGATGATCCTCAAAGAAAATTATGACTAAGAGTTTAAATTGATTCGTTTAAGAAAATTTAGGGGTTAATTGATATAATTATAAATTTCAACGATATTTTTCCAAACGAAACATAATAAAGAGTGTAAACAGATATATTTACAAAAATTTAAGATTTAAATTATATAATTTTTAATTCAAAATTTAAATTGGTATAATTTCTAAAATTTAATGGTATAAATTTACATTTTGTCAAAGCTTACGAAGCAATAATACGCAAAACCAAAACCATTGGAGGGGTTAAGAAATTTTGATGAGAAGTGTTTTGTCCTTTTGGAGTTTGGTTCAAAAGAATGAACAAATTTTGTTTTTGTTTCCTTTTGCTCTCTTTTCAAGAATTTGACTTTCAAACCCTACCAATGTTGTCGAAACCGCAAGTGAAAAAAATAATAATAATTAATATTATTATTATTATTATTATTATTATTATTATTCACTTGCTTTTAAATATGAATTTAATTAGGTTAATTCCTTCAATGGGCAAGAATTGAAGTTGTTGAGATGGGTGGTCTAATTAAGACTCATTAACTTGTATAGATATAGACTCATTAATTGTATGGGATTGAATCAATTTATAAATACATGAATATGGTTTCCAATATATTGTGTCCCTTTAGCCTCATATCCTTCATCTAACTGTGAAGGTTGTCCACCAGCTTCGTCCCAGTAACATACTTGAGAAAGAATCAAATCACATTCACTCTACAATAACATCCAACTATTTTATCTAAATTGTTATTCACTTTAACTTACACCCTTTTATAAATCATAACATATCAAAGTTTATTTTTCCTAACACTTCCTTTTAATTCCATTCCAAAATTACAAGTTTAGCTCATCAATAAAAGTATTAAACTCGCACATGAGATTGGAACATTTTTTTTTTATGTTTTTTTAGAACAGCGTACAACAATTGCGAGAATGGAGGGAATGAATCTCTAACTTCTAGAGAGAAAGGCTATGTCAAATATTATTAAACTTAACTCATTTTGACATTTGAATAATGTTATTTTTAAATTTGGTTATATAAATTTTTGGCACATGTTTAAATTATTGTTATTTTTTTTCCATTCTATTTTATGTTTTTGAGTTATGTTAAAATCCTATTTTTATATTTGTACTTTAGATTTTGTTAAATTTTAGTCAATGTATTTTTAATAAATTTTAAATTTAGTCCCTCAAACTTAAACTTTATTGAAATTAGTAAAATCATTATAGTTATCAATAATAAACTAATATTATGAATATGTTTCCAAAATTTATAATGAAAAATGCTATTAGATACTAATAATTTTTTTAAAAAAATTAATAATAAATTAGCATTAGATACTAAATTTAAGATTTATCGAAAGTAAAGAAACTAAAATTAAATAGATCTCATAGTACAGGAACAAAAATGATATATATTGTAACCTTGAATTTATCTTCGAGAATGAATAGATTTGTCAATTTTTCTTGAAGTATTGATTACCACCTATCAAATTAAGTTTTATGTGTTTGAGCTTATGTTATGTCATTTCATCGCTAATTTATTTTTGGCTAGGAAGTGTTGAAGTATTGATATAGTTGATTTTACCATAACATACCAACTTAATTAAGCTTTTGAAAAAAAAAAATTATTAAGATTTTGAATTGAATTGTATAGACCAAAAAAAAAAATTAAGGTTAAAATAGTTTCAAATGTCATATGGTGATGTAATATTTTAATTAAAGTCAATTTTTACTTTTATTCACCACTCTTTTCCTTTTGAAAATGGCCAGTATTTCAATTATATATGGCTTGAGATTAGTTAATTTGGTTCTTTCCACAACATATCAGGCTTCTTTCCCATTAAAAATGGTACATTATTATTTTTTTAAAAATTCCTAAATTTTGTTGTTTTTTTAAAAAATACTTATATATATTCTTTTCAAGAGTGGTAATGTTGTTTTGAACTTTCATAAATATTTTAGGGCAAATTGTAAACACGGCCTCTAAAGTATAGTAGTAGTTGCAATTATACCTTTAAACTTTTAAATTTACAAATTGAGCTCACAAACTTATATAAGCGTTAAAATTTGGTCAAATTAGACCTTCAAACTTACATATATATAATTGTGTAAATGATAACATTTGTATAAGTTTGAGAGTTCAATTTTATCATTTGTGGGTCCAATTCAATTTCTACAATTCTTGTAAGCCTGAGGGTCTAATTTTAACACTTGTAAAAGTTTAGAGACTCAATTTTTACAATTGAAAGTTTGAGGGTGTAATTGCAACTACACCATACTTTTAGGAGTGATTTTTGCAATTTTCCAACATTTTAAGACTATCCTCAAAATAGAAATTCTGTAGAATTTTGAACCCAACCTCAAACATGGAATGGAAAATGGTAGTGACCTAGAACAAAAAAACTAAAGGATTTTTACTATAAGGTAGTTTTGGTTTATGAAAATTAAAGAGTAATATTGTAATTTTTAGAAGAATAAGAGTAATTTTTTGAACAAATGGTCAAATTCAAGATTATTTTTTATTAAAAAAAATTTCAAATTACAAGTTTAATCAATTTAAAATATGCGTGTTTTTTTTTTTTTTTAACAACGACGATACAGAAGAAGAAAAAAAAAAAAGAGCCTTAATGGTCATTGACAAGATGGCCTTCAAATGAATCTTCTTTCAGCTCTAATAACTCTCTGGTTCATCTCATTCATACTTCAATGCAATAAACATATACTATAAAATTAAAAAAAATGTGTCTTTGAACGAATTTCCAAAGAGTCCAATAAATCTTTACTTGAGTTTTGTTTAGTACACTAAAATTTTCTTATTAATTAGTCTTTTAAGACTATTTATTTTAGTGTCTCACCCCAACCTCATCGAATGAATTTTATCAAAATGTAGTCATTAAACCTAAATACAAAAAAAAAAAAAAAAAAAAAAAAAAAAAAAAAAAAAGACTTATTTCGAGCCATGAGACTAAATCAAATTTGTCAAAATTTTGGACAAGAAATCTTAATCATTGAAGAGTCCATCAAGAGAAACAATGAGCAAAATCAAAATGGTTCATTTATGGTTTTCAAATGGACAAATGTCCTATTTTTAATTCTTTCCATTAAAAAAAAAAAAAAAAAAAAAATTGTTGAATAATTTATCTTATTGCCATTTTTAACACAAACAAAGAAAGTTGAATCAGTTTCTTTAGAATCAATATCTGTGGTTTTTTAGTAATAAAATTAAACAATTTTGAAGAAATTGTATAGAAGGGAAAAAAGAAACCATTCTTTTGATTGCCATTATCTCCTCTTTGATTTGGTAATCATAGAGAAAAAAACAGCAGAAGCTTGTTAGAAAGCATAGACTTGCCTCTTTTTTTGTTACCGTTGGCTTATTGTGGCTTTATTCTTTTGGGTAGGTGAGAATGTATGGTTTGTTTGGGAAGGAGATGATTCTCAATCTCAACAATATTCATTCACCCATATTCAATAATATTCTAATTGCATCATCTTTACTTTTATACCTTTCTTCAATTTTCAAAATGTTACAATCCTAATATATAAATCATCAATTACAATCTTTGATTCTGCTACCAAAAAAACACAAAGTCTAAAATTAACTATTTTATTTTGATTTCTTTATTAAAAACAATTTTGTATTTCATATTTCATATTTCATATAGTACCAAATTTTAAAATTATATTTCACTTATTTAAAATGTGTTTGGTATTATATTTTATAAATTATAAAATTAGTTATAGTTAGCCACTAGATATTATGACCAAATATAAACTATTAACTGTTCCTTTATTAGCATATTTTAGATTGAAAATCTCATATGAATATTATTTTGTAACATCATATATATTATATTATATTACATACTAAAAGTTAACAATATAAATATTATATTTATTAAGATTATTTTAAATGTCACAAAATAAGGCAACTTATTTATAAATATAAAAAATGTTCATCTATCCATGTAAGTGATAGACAATAATAGATATCCATCAGTGTCTATCAAATGTGACATTTTACTACATTTGATACCATTTAAAACAATTATCCTATTCATTAATATTCTATCTTTTATCATATCAACACTTTGAAATACACTAAAACATAAAAGTATTGTTATCGAAATTTACACTAACTGGATCACATAACATAATTTATGAGAACGGTTTTCAAAAGACCTAAAAAACATGGAAAAAAAAATCCAAATTGCCACCTAAACACATATTCATGGGCTGAATGTTTCCTTAAGAAGAAAGGAAAACCATAGTAAAGAAATGGTGAAAATTTTCCATGGTATAGAAAAAGTGTTTCAAATATTTGGAAATGAAAGAGGTTTCATTAACTTGCATTTACGAGTTTATAATACATGATAGAGAATTTACAAAACTTGCACCATGCTATAGCCAAAATTTGGTGCATGAACCTTGGGAAAGTGGAGAATGAAATCTTACAAAATAGCAAGCTGATATCAAGGGATTGTACAAGCAAAGCCCATCTCTAAAAATGGTGAAACAATAAGAAGACGCCATGGTTGACGTTGTCCTATGATTGTTTATGATTTCTGACCTTATCAAATATTGGATTCTCAAGCACTTCCCTTGCCGAAGGACGCCGTGTCGGGTCAGGATCCACCATAGCCTGTTACAGTTATCAATCAATCAGAAAAAGTAGCTAAGAAATTGCAAGGTCCTGAACATCTATAATGAAGTAAATAGTGAACATTTCCTTATTGACTTCATCCACTCAAAAGCTAGTTAAGATTTTAAATTATTAAGTTTATTGTTAAAAGACTTGAAAGAGTGTTGAGAATTCCACGTTAAAAAAAGTGAAGAGATCTCACTTTTTATAAGATAAATGGTTATTTCTCTCATTACCAATTGGTTTTGAGATAAAAATCCATGTTTATCTAATGATATCAGATAGACATTTGGTTCAAACAAAAAAAATTCAATTCAAGAATGGTGAACCCAAAAAGCAACCATATTGAGAGGGTATATTGAGGTTTCCACATTCAAAAAATAAAGAGACCTTACACTCCTTATAGAGTGGATAGATTATTCTCATTGTCAAATACATCTTAGGGATTTTTGTTTGATGAATTATGTTGCTGGAATGTTAAAATCAGGCTTCTCAAACAACATTTCTACCAATAAAAGAATGTACAAAAGCAATCAGCTCAAACTATACAAATGTAGAATAGATAGCTAAGAGAATATCTAAAAATTAGTTTATTCTCATAAGGATATGCCTGGTTTTATTTATCACATTCATCTTTCTAAAAGACCACTACATTTTATATTCAGAAGGTCTAAACAAACAAAATCAAATATTCCTTTTGGCAAACATAGGTTAACATAATTATCTTCTAACTTCTAAGGGAAAAAAATAAGTGCAGCTTCTTTTTTATCTTTTGGAAGGTAGGGATGCAACTTAGTTCAGGTTTACTTTTGGTGGCATAAGTTTTGACCTTCTGATAATGATAACTTTGTACGTTTTTAAAGGAAAGTAAAATTAGTGGGAAGAAATGCAAACATGGGTAAGTACACAATGGCCAGATTCTACCACAAGGTTCATCATCCAAGGAGGATGAGTTCAGGCCTAAAATCAGGCCCAAGGCATAGTCAGTAGAAATGAAGAGGAAACCAAAATATGACATAGTAATCAGTACCTTGATTAAGTTTTGAAATTGCAATGAATGACCAGGAAGGAGTGGCAATTTTCCCTCCTTAAGGTTCATAAAATGCGTTTCTGGTAATGTGGATCCTCGGGCAATTTCATAAATAGCAGCTCCCAAGGAGAAAATATCAACTTTGTCAAGATAATCATATCTTTCATTCAGAATTTCTTGAGGCATATAGCGTGCATCACCCTCCTCAATCGGTAGGCTCTTATCAAGAAGCGTAACACACCCAAAATCACCAAGTTTATAGACACCATCTTTGACATAAATATTGTCAGGTTTCACATCTAAATGTGCTACTCCTTTCTCGTGCACAAATAGCAATGCCTTTGCAATCTGCTTGTAGTACCATCGTTAGCATTGAAGCCATGAAATTTCATAAGTTACCAGTTCTAGAACTTGAAAATTGGAATGGATAAAGCTTCTATGTTAAATACTAGGGCTACATAAGAATTGGAATGGATAAAGATAAAACATTAATACAAAATTTATAACATTTTGGATCATTATTTTTCGGATGAGGCATTTCCTGTTAAAATTAACAGTATTGAATGAATTGCAGAAGAAAAAAATTTACCCCACCAAGTAACAAATCAAAATTAAGCTTTCAAGATATATTTATGGAAATGAAGTTTCGTAAGCAGAAAATGTAATGTTTCACAATTCAAGATGGAACTAAAACTCACCTGATACAAGGCTCTCAGCGCATCTACCTCAGAGAATGGGTGGGAATACCTGCCAATTGATAAACTACAATCACAGAGCTCCATTTGAATATAGAGTTGTTCATTTTCAAACCATGAAGAGTAGTATCCAACAATGTTTTCATGAGATCCTGCACGTTCCAATACAGGACAACAACCAAGAAAAAAAAATTTTAAAAAGATTGCTCTGAAGAGAAAAAGGAATATATATATATATAATAGAACAGAAAACCATATCTAGATAAATTTACTAACCTAAAGCTGCCAAAGCTTGAACTTCCATCAAAGCTCTCCTCCTGCAGAGGGAAGGGAAAAATTCAATTACACATTTGCTAGTGTTTAGAGGTAAATCATATACAGATACACACCAAAAGAAGTAACCTTTCTATTTCTTGATTCAACGGTCTTGTGCTTTGTTTGACAGCATATAAGCAACCATCAATTCTCTTTAATACCTTGAAGACACGGCTAAAATTTCCAGTCCCTATTTGCTGAAAATAGACTGAAGTTATTGCAAAGTTTGACAGCCTGAATCGAATAAGAATTAAAAATAAAAAATAAAATCCCAATTTCTATCAGCAGAAGCTTGTAGGCATTAAGCATATGTTTCTGGATACCTTTATCTCATGAAAATCAGTGTGATATCTTGAAAGACCATCTCCACTAAACAGAGCAGGAAAAAAACCTACACCAAATTGAAAACCACGAAACTAATTCATCTAACAGAAATCTATCATCGTTGCAAAAGACGCTTTCAAAAAATGTATAATTACTTTCGATGTCTTTGAGAACTAATTGCACTGTACCTGCACATTTTGTTCGTTGATTACCAAATGGGTCTATGCCTACATCTGAAGCATCTTTCAGGTATGGGTTCTTCATGCAAGGAGGAGGCATAACTCGACAGCGTAGAGCAACTGCAGATTGAGAAACATAGTTTCCTTTCTTTGGCATGGCCATTGTCTCTTTCTCCATATCCACATCATCTGATCCAAACATGTCGTTTCCAAGCTCCACAACTTGTTCGCAGCCAGACAAACTCGGACTCAGAGGATGTACTAAAACACTTTCTGCACCAAAATGAATATTAAATGGAAAATGATTAAATTACATCATTCGAACAACTTACATCACTAATTTCAAAAAGGAATACAAGGCTGTCAGATTTTGAAGCCCCAAAAATATTTCAAATCAATGTCCCCAAATTGATATGACTCCGTCTCTAATCATCATTAGTTGCAAGTGATTAACCATGTTCATTATTGATTTGGAAAGTTCAGCTTCAACCTGATTGCAATTACGCATTAAGAAGCATAGACACTTTAGTTTGGCTAGTGTGTCCATGTCCGACATGGATACTCAAATACTTGTTGGATACATATCGGAAACTTGTTAGTGCAACAAATGTGTTAGACATGCATAGAACACTTGTTGTGTAGACTAAGAAGACATTTTATAAGCATATAAATGCTTTAGCATAAACCCATCTACTTCGTTTTCTTCCGGTAAAGAATGAAATATATTTCTAAAAATGTACATTAAAATAAATGTGTCTTTGTCGTGTCTAAATTATTAAGAAATGACGTGTCACAGTGTCCATGTTGTGTCGTTTTCCGTATTTGTGCTTCTTAGATTAGGTGTATGCCATTTGCATGTATCTCATCTCTTATATCAGTCATGCTCAATACACTTTATTAACTGGGATAAAAGTTCGAGATCGTCAACTTACCATGTATTTTTCTCTTAGTTTTCACAGTATTAATCTTCTCTGGAGATTTTGGGCAAGGAATGCATTCCTGCCAAGACAAGGACACCCAGAAAAAATTAGAGAATTAGCCTTTTCTTCTGAAAAAAACCGTTGTGTTTGGCCTGGTTAGCTTTCTCCATTAACTTCTCACCTCATTGTTATCCACACCATTCAACAAATTTTGATTGTCCGGGGTGATATAGTCAGGGGTGCTGCAACAAACAACACAAGAATTATCTGGTCAGTTACAATGCAGCTTTCAATCTCACCAGCTACCATTTAGCATCCATGTATACCAATCTCAACACGGACAAACAAAAGTAATTTCTAAAAGTAGTCAATGATCAGAAAATCACACAACATTGTTCTGTCTATTAAATTTACTACGAAATGACTTCCATTAACAGAAACTAAAATTAACTATCACGTTAGCAAAAGTGATCAAAACCTCTGTTAGTTTGAAAGTCCTCCATCTCATAACACGTTGAGAAAGATAACAAAGAACAACCAACTAATCCCTTCAAATCCATCAACAGAAGCTCAAACCAACTCACAAATGGTAAAAAGGAGGGAAAATAAATAAATAAATAAATAAAATAAAAAGGAACGATACAAAACTCACCAGAAGAAGTCCTGGCTAAGAATGAAATCTCTGTCCTCAAAGTTAGGAGAGGAGGAGGGGAGAGCGTCAGAAACGTTGACCGTCGGCGGTGCTTCAGATTCAGGCAAGTCCTGGAAGCAAGCAGCGGCGGCGGAAGAGGAGCGGTGGAGGTGGAGAGGAGCGAGTGAAACTTGCCCTAACTGAACCTGCAAGTGCCTCGTCAATGTCCCTTTCATCTTCTTCCTCCTCGTCGTCATCGTCGTTCTTAGGGTTTTGGATTTTCTCCTCATCAAAAGAATCTATGCTGAAGCTTTCCCTCCCACGCTCTCCTCTTCCACTGAAGCGCTACAGAATATATATATATATTTATATATTATATTTAATAAATCTTTTTTTTTTTTCCTTTGGCGTTGTTAATTCAAATTGCGCGGGGAGATTTGTGATTGTGTGTAGCCGAGACTAGAGTAAGCTGGTTGAGAATGGGAATGGACTCCATTGATTGGATGCGGACGATTCAGATCTACGGTTTGGATCGCTTGATGATGGTATTGATTTGATTTGCGTGCCTTGTAAGCTTGGGCTTTTCTGGACTATATTTTATAGAGAAAATAAATGTAATAGAAACGTTAGCATTCACTTTTATGTTTGATGGGCTCTACTTTCCCAAGTTTAACATGTTAGACACAAATGTAAATGTCATAG
The DNA here is from genome assembly GCA_030954485.1 of Citrullus mucosospermus. NCBI lineage: Eukaryota > Viridiplantae > Streptophyta > Magnoliopsida > Cucurbitales > Cucurbitaceae > Citrullus > Citrullus mucosospermus. The sequence goes on along the minus strand of CM062063.1, from coordinate 4,974,776 downwards.
TTCGAGAAATAGATTTAATTTTATATCGGATCTATTCATTGAATTGTTGAATTAAAAAATGGTAAATATTTATATGCGTCATAAAATTCAAAGCTAACGATTCACCCGTCACCTTTTGAGGTAAGTTGATATTAAGGTTGTGATAATTGATAGTTCATATAGTTTATGTGCATATAAAATAAAAATTGTTAGATGTTCACTATTGATTTTGGTTCATAGAATACCAACGTTAATTTGCCAACCAACTAAAACTTATCAATATCAATTTAGAAAAGAAATCAATTTTGAGAGGTATCCATTTGGATTTTATACTTTTTAACGTTGAATTGGATTCTACACTTAATTAACTAATGCAATTTTAGCTTTAATTAAACTTTCGTTAATTCGCCGATTAATTTAAATAAATAAAAATGTCAAAATATTCATAAATTTATCTATGATATCTTATTTCTCTTTTAAAAAATCAATTCTATATTGTTACATATGTTAGAAATATTGACTTTCTAATGTATAATGATGTAATGATTCTAAAACCTTGAGATATCTCTACACTGGTATGATATTGTCTACTTTAGACATAAAGTTCGTGACTTTGTTTTTTGGTGAATTGAAAGGTTTGATACTATTAGAGACAATTATTGTCCCTTCTATACTCATGATCATTCTCTTATCTAGTCAATATGGGATTTTTGATCGCATTCCCAACATTATATTTCATTGAATGCATAAGATAATTTTTTAACGATATTAGGTGATATCTACTATAGTGATGAGTTATAATTTTAAACCAATTGAGTCTAAAGTAGGCACCTATCGTCATTAAATTCATAATATAAAATAAATCAATTGACATGGTAAGAAATCAATACATAAAATTAGTTATTTCTTTTCATCTTGAATTAAGTTAAGAGTAAGTATTCAAAAGTTTTACCAGATCCAATTAGTTTGAAGTTATAGTTCTACTAGGGTTGGTTGTATTGTAATGAGACAACTAGTTTGATTGCACCCAGTGCAAAGCCAATAATTGTCTACAAGACAACACTTATCAAAAGCGTACATCGACTACTTACTAACATCTTCACAATATCTTGAGATTCTTAGTTATATCAATTCATAAGTCTTGTTATATTGTTTGACTTGCTTTTGAATTTGAACTTTATTATTTTATACAATGTGCATATTGTATCTAGTTGAGTTGTAATCAGTTTACTACTTTGCTCGGTTCTTATACATCACTTTCCCCAAAGAGTATTCACTTCTTTTTTATTCTTAAATCAATTTTCAATAACATGAATTGTTTATTTCCAATAATACTAGACAAATTTTATCCAACACTTATGACATATCTTTCGATCTCTAATTAAGATTCCACTTTATCCAATGAGTTTAGATGAAACCTATCTCCCGATCTTGAGTTCAAAATACCTTGGTTGACCCGTCCCCTAGTAGCAAATTAGCTTCTTGCATTGGTATGTAAACAAACCCAACCACCTTTGGCTATAGGTTTGCCACAAGTCCAATATGGCTTTACTAAGAGCTGCATTCAAAGATGTAAATAAAAGTCTTCAATTAGTCTTTTGAAGACCATTTCTAAACTAGAAAGAATATAACCGAACCTTGTTTCTTAATTATTTATTAATTAGTTTTTCTACGATGATCAACAAGTAAAACCAAAATATTTTTAAAATGGGCATATACAAAACCGGGTCGAGGAGTCAACATAACTCAACTAGTTAATATTATAAGATATATATTATTGACTAAGAATCTACTTAGAAAAAATAAAATTAAATTACAACAATATTCCATAACTTTTGAGTGTGCCTAATAGGCAATTTAAAAACTTTTCTAATAGGTATTTAAGCCTCTTTATGTTCATTTTTTTTTTTAATATATGAAATTTTTGAACTTTGCTATCATATTAAATAACATGAGTTTCAACTCAAAACTGATTGACGATGGAATGATTAATCCATCTATCTTATAAACGTTCCGAGAACTATTAATTTATCTAATGTGAGATTCTCAACACTGTGAAGTTGTTTTGTAGTGGGGCCGATAATTTAAGGAGTTAATAAGTCACGACGACACAATGGTTAAGAATAGGTCGATAGCTAGTAAATATCATTCAGCTTTTAATTTTATGTTTAATATGTTTTTTACATATTTGAAAGTTTTTAAAATGAATCTATCTATTGGGGAAATCCAATAATACTAAATCGTAAACTTTGTGTTCAAATAGATTGGTAAACTTTAGAAAAATATCAAACTCGTCAAAAATCTATTAGATACAAAATTAAAAATGCAGATATTTTATGCACAAAAGTTGACCTCAAGGTCTTAATAGATATTCAGTAATTATACATAAAATCAAAAGTTAGGAACTTATTATAAATTTTTAAAGTCGACAACCAAATAGATAAAGGCTATGTTTGGGATTGTTATAGCTTATAAACTATTTATATCGCTAAGAAGTCTATTGCGATCTATCATTGACAAAATATATTAATATAGAATGATATTATTATAATATATTTATTTAAATAGTTAGGAAAGCAACGAAATTTTTGAAAAAGCTTTTATATGTTTAGTTAAAAATTTAAGTAAATTAATAAATAAGTTATTTTACTTGACAAATAGGCGGTTAAGATTTCGTCTTAATCACAATCGCAAACGTTGTAATCCTTCAACCTCAAACGGGGTCTAAAATCTTAAAAGTTTAGAAATTAAGCTTCGAAATTTAACCCTTTTTTTTCTTTTTTTCTTTTTTAATTTTATTTTTTTTACTAATTAATGTGTTTTCCAAAATTCCCCTTCTATAATTAGTCCAAAATCCCTAGCCGACAGGTCGACTTTCTAACTCGATTCGCTTGGGCACAAAGCTAATTACGTCATGTACAACTACGTGTCGTTCAAACGCCGAACAAGGACGGAATAATCAAGCACAATAAAATGACGAAAATACCCCTAACATCATCTGGATTCACTTCACAATCCCCAAGTCAAATCCGTAACTTTACTCAAACCCCAATCTTTCGAAGCTCGAATTTGTTCTGTTCTTTCTTCTAAAATCATCATCTTTGAGATTCTTCATCTTCGTTTTCATCTGAATCTCAATTTCTTTGATTAGATGGAGACCCTCTCTGCCTTCCCTTCCCCTCCGTGGCCTAATCCCAACCCCAACCCCAACCCACCGCCCGCGATCGCCGACTCTGAACGCTTTGATTCTGATTCCGTCTCATCGGCGCTGCCTCAATCGTCGCAGACGGCTGAGCCGACCGGTTTGTCGCCGGCGGTTGAATCGCTGGCTTTGCAGCCTTCTCTGCTACATCTCTCCTTCAATCAAGACCATGGCTGCTTTGCTGCGGGGACTGACCGGGGGTTTCGGATCTACAATTGCGATCCGTTCCGCGAGATTTTCCGGAGGGATTTTGACCGTGGAGGTGGTGTTGGCGTTGTTGAGATGCTTTTTCGGTGTAATATTTTGGCTCTTGTTGGTGGTGGGCCGGATCCTCAGTATCCACCTAATAAGGTCATGATTTGGGATGACCATCAGAGCCGGTGTATTGGGGAGCTTTCATTTCGGTCTGCTGTTCGTGGTGTTCGTCTACAGAGAGATCGGATTATTGTTATTTTGGAGCAGAAGGTTTTTGTGTACAATTTTGCGGATTTGAAGTTGCTGCATCAGATCGAAACCATTGCGAACCCTAAGGGTCTTTGTGCTGTTTCCCAGTTGAGTACTTCGCTTGTGCTTGTCTGCCCTGGACTGCAGAAGGGGCAGGTTAGGGTTGAGCATTATGCCTCTCGACGAACAAAGTTTATTATGGCTCACGACTCGAGGATTGCTTGCTTTGCGCTTACGACCAACGGGCAGTTGCTTGCTACAGCTAGCACCAAGGGAACTTTGGTTCGGATTTTCAACACATTTGATGGAAATTTGCTTCAAGAGGTTTGTTAGTGTTCTTGAAATTGAAGTTGTTCTTCTGGGTTTGTTTTGAATTGTTAGAATTCTAGTGTAATGAGGATGTTGAACTCTAGTTTTTGTTGTTCTCCCAATTTAGTTTTGAGATTGTTGGAGTGCCCATTAACGTGGCAACGAATTTCCATGTGATATCTGGATATGATGTACAGGTAAGGAGAGGCGCAGATAGAGCAGAGATATACAGTTTGGCTTTCTCATCAACTGCCCAATGGCTGGCAGTCTCCAGTGACAAGGGCACAGTCCATGTATTCAGCCTTAAAGTCAATTCTGGATCTCTTGGGAATGATATGTCTCATCAGAACGATTCTTCTCTTTCTGTGACACCATCTGGCTCCTCATTTTCCTTCATCAAAGGTAATAAAACCCTTCCTTTTTGTCTAACTACTGATTTCCACTATATTTGGTCATTAACCATTTCATATTTAATCGCTTTATAATCACTTAGTAAGACAGCTAGGAATTCCTTTCAAAATTTACTCGCACCCTCTACAAGAGAATTTTTGGACTAGAAGGCAGTAGACCGTTAGGAACCAAAGTAGTACGGACGGTCTACCTTTGTCATCGGTTAGAATGGGATGACCAATGTGCCAATGTGGTACTTAATTAGTTTGGCTCTCTCACCTCAATAGTTAGCCTATGGGGTGTGGTTCTCCAAGGTGCTTAAATTCTGAACAATGGTATCAAAGCCAATTGTTGACATTTCGGAGAGGAGCACCAGTGGAGGATTTTGAGTGGGTGTTTTCGAGTGCAGTATCATCGGTCTAGCAGCTGCCAGACGTTGACTTTCCAGAGATGGGGAATTGTTAGGAACTAGGGTATTATAGGTTATCTTTGTCCTACATTGGTTAGAATGGGTGAGATGACCAATGTGGTACTTAGGTGGCTTGGCTCTCATCACAATATCTGACTTTTGGGTGTGGTTCTCCAAGGTGCTTAAACACAGACTCTAGTGTTGGGCTGATACTTTCCTCCACATTTTGTTTGTATGTTTCATTTTTCTTTCAATGATTGCTAGAAGAATAAGAACAGAAATACAACATGAAAGTCAAGCGATTGGAGATTATCCTTATTATTTGTAGCATACTAATGGCAAGTAATGTCCAATGTCCCTTTTTGCATCTTGCCTCTGGATATAATGAACACTCTTGCACCTGTAGGTGTCTTGCCAAAATATTTCAAGTCAGAGTGGTCTGTTGCTCAGTTTCGCTTGCATGAAGGCTTCCAGTATGTCGTTGCTTTTGGTCACCAGAAGAATACGGTGGTAATCCTTGGGATGGATGGAAGGTACTGTGTCTTTGTAGCTCTTTTCTCACCGTTTCGCTTTCACTTGACTATCATTCTGCAGAATAGCAATCAAGATGAGGGTTGCTTGGAAACCTAACTACAAATTTGATGTTTTCAGATAAAAAAATCGTTAATGTGAAACGTTTTTATTTTCATAGACAGATAGACTGCAAATAGATAGTTCTTTTTTCTGCTTTAACTTGAACCATTTGTTGGTTGCTACATTTTATTTTCTTTGGCATTACTCTCAAGTGTGAAAGTTTCCATTCAATCTGGTATTATTGATGATTCCACTTCGTTGACATCGATAAAATTTACTTTCTTCCACTTCCCCAACTTGTAGAACCATTTTCTTTATTTCCCCCTCTATTTCCATGTTCTAATTGGTTGTATTACTGCCGTTTTGGAAACTTTAGAATCTTGATGTGCCATTTTTAATTGTATGTAGCTTCTACCGATGCCAATTCGATTCAGTGAATGGAGGAGAGATGACACAGCTTGAATATCACAACTTTCTAATGCCAGAGGAAGCCTTCTAGCCCAATATTCTCTTTATTTCGGTTATGTCGTATGTATGTTCTTTTCCTGCAACTTCCTAAGCCTGCTGTAAATAGCTCTATGTACATGTATAGATTGGCCTATGTCCGTCTTAAGGAAAAGAAAAGAAGAAAAAGAAGGAAAAAGAACTCTACTATTGCCACTCATGTTGATATTTAATTTTCTTGTCTTATTTTCTATACTTCAAACAAGGAGGGAACAGGGAGGAAAAAAAAAAAAAAGGAAATGAAGAGAAGAAAATATGACTCGAGATTTCTTTAGATCACTTTGTTGTAATATAATAGGAATTTGAATGACAAAGTAATGAGCTGCCTGAATTTACCTGATGAAATTGAGACAAAATAAGGGGTAGCATTAACAAAATATTACCTGGGAATTGATTCTAAAAAGAAGAAATTTCGTAACATTCATCTCATAGGTTCAATTCTAGGTATGCGGCCACCATACAATCCATGGTGGCCGCCTATTTAGGTTTTAATGTGGTAGGAGTTTCTTTTGACACCTAAATATTGTAAGAACAGATGGACTGTCACAAGATTAGTTGAAGTGCACGTAAGTTAGTCTGGACACTCACATATATAAAAATAGAAGAAAAAATGATGAAAAGATTTATTTATTACTAGGAAGCTCAAGCAGTCTAGCTCTATTCAAAGGAACATCATAGTCTGTATTCTGTATCCTCCATTCAATTTAATGTTAACAGGTTTGAGTGTTTGGGGATGAATTAGGCTTACAGGATGAGTAAGATAGTTGATGGAGCGAAGGATATTTTGTGGTGATTACAGAACAAATTGGACAAATTGCAATTGGATATGGCAGCAGGTTTTGCTATATGAGTAAGAATGTTTCATTTTGGTGGTTGTGTTAGTTTCCATGTTAGAATGTGAGGAGCATTTTGCAACAGATAATGGATCAACAAACTTTTGTACAAGCAGGCATTTGAACTACAAAGATAAGATAAACTTGCTTTTGATGGTGGCTATATATATATATATATATATATTTTTTTTTTTGTCAAAATTAAGATATGGGAAGGGACCTCTTGGATGAGATTTGTATGGTTGGAAGTTGTAAAGTAAAACATACTAGAACTTTCCATGTACATCATGTTCATTTGAATCATTGTATTCTAAAATAGTTTTTAAGTAGGTCCCTAAGAAATTTGAAAATTGTTTCTAATGTAATCAATATCGGGATTTATTTGACACTTTTGATTATACAATGGCTTATTAGATCTAGAAGTTCCTAGATTTTAGTGATGGACGTGTGATTTCACATGGTAATTTGGATAATTTGAGTGGTGGAATGATTTAGACAAATTATAAGTATTAAACAACATAGGGCAGTTAGCAAGCTTCAGGATTACGTAATTAATGGCCAATAAATTAGGCTACTCACTCACTCTCTTGGTTTCTCCGTCTAACAAAATTACACTCATAATTTTTTTTTTTTAAATAAAAAAATTTATCTATTTTTAAGGGTAAATTGCTTACAATAATTGTGCATATTGAACTCATAAATGATACAAATTGAATCACAAACTTGTACAAATATTATAATTTTATAATTATGTTTGAGGGCTCAATTTAAAAAATTGAAAGTTTACGGGTGTAGTTGCAACTCCCACCACACTTCATGGGTGGATTTTGCAATTTGCCCTATTCTTAATTATACTATTAAAAGATATCCAATTCACAATTTGTATACTTTGAAGTTATAGTTTGGCCATGTAATTTGAATTTGTAGTATTTGTACTTTTAATAAATCTTAAGTTTGGTCTCTATTATTGTTTTATTGTTGATTTTAAGATTTTTATTTTGTTACCTATTAGTATTTTTAGTATAAACTTTGAAAACATACTTATATATTGTATTTTCTTATATAAAAATTATTATTATTATTTAACTAATATTGGTAATAAAAATTAATTATAAGAGACTAAATTTAAGATTTTCTAAAAAAGTATATGGACTAAAATTTAACTGGAAGTACTAGAACTAAACTTAACTGAGTTCAAAGTAAAATGACCAAAATGGTATTTTAACCTTTTATTTATTTTTCCTTTTGTTTACTAATATAGGTTACAGAGTAGAACTTTTAACCTTTTTTAAAAAAGATTTTCACATGAAATTGTACACCATATATTTCATAAATATATATTTTAGATTTTTATCAAAAGAATTAAAATAAAAATGAGTTTTTTACTACTTTTTTCTCAAGTCAATCCAAACAGACTCTAGGTGTCATGTTAAATTTTTTACAGAAAGAAACAACATAAAAATAAATAAATAAAAAACAATAAAGGGTCAAAATGATCTATTTTTAGAAGTACAATTTGCAACCACCAATACAAACATTTAAAAATATTTACCGTTAGTTTTGACATTTAAATAATTATCTTTTTAAAATGTAATTTTTTAGTCTCTGAATTTCTAAGAATAGACTTAAGAGGTCCTTAAAGTAATTCTTTTAATTATTTTTAATAATTATATGATATTTAAAATTAAACAACTACTTTTAAAGAATAATTTTATAGAGGAGTTAATTTTTAAAAATTAATTTCTAATTTAAAATTGTATAAAATTATTTAAAACAATAACTATTAAAAGAAATTTTGAAATACTTTTTAAACCTATTTTTAAAACTTCAATGACAACAAATTTATATTCTTAAGAAGTTCCAACACATATGTTCAAATCTTTGTATGATGTAATACCCATTTGTTATAGGATTGATTATATTTATCAATTTCATTAAGGCTAATATTTAGATTGACCAACTATGTTAATATTTGAAATTATTGTTAGAATACAAATATATAGTTAAAGGATTAGATGAATTAGAAACCTAATTATTATTTAATTAATTAAATATTGTTGACACTGAAAACTAAATCATTCCAAAATTTTCCCATTTTGTGTCGAAAGTCAAAGACTCAAAGCAATAAACTTGGGATAGTGTGTCATGGAAAATAGGGTAGCAAATCTCAAGGTGATATAATGCTCAGTGTAGTGGAAAATGTGTTTGTTTTTGACTCAAAATCTATCACTTATTTATAAAAATTATTTTAAATAATAAAACGGTTTAAAATATTTACAAATAATAGCAAAATATTATAGTCTATTGTGATTTATTATAGATAGAGAATAAAATTTTGATATATTTATAAATATTTTGATTCATTTTTCTATATTTGAAAACAATCCACTTATTTATTTATTTCTAAGTTAGATTAGAATATTATTTTAGTTCCCGTTGTGAAAATATAAAGACTAAATTTAGACATTTGAAAAATACATTAACGAAAATAGAACAAAATTCAAATTTGAGATGTTAAAATGACATTTTAAATCTCTTTTGGTCATTATTTGGTTTCTTTTTTTTTTTTTTAAGTTAAGCTTATAAACACCATTTTCATATTTAAATTCCTTGTTTTGTTATCTATTTCTTATCAATGTTTTAAAAAACCAAACTAAGTTTTGAAAACTAAAAAAAAAAATTAATTTTTTTTTTTTTTTTTAATTTGGCTCAAAATTCCACTTTTTTACTTAAGAACGATGTAAAACTAGTTAATATATCTTTTTAAAAAAAAACAACCTAAAGTCTTAAAAACTAAAAACAAAAAATCAAATAGTTACAGTCTTGTTTGGTAACTATTTCGTTTTTAAAAATTAAGCCTATTTTCTCCTAACTTTTTTACAATGATTTGCATCTTACATATGTATAAGAATTGTATTATTAGCCAAATTTCAAAAACAAATACAAGTTTTTTAAAAGCTACTTTTTTTTCTTTTTAGTTTTAGATTTTTAAAATATTAGTAAAATATAGACTAAAAAGTAAGAAATTGAGGGGGTGAAAAAGCTTAATTTTCAAAAAAAAAAAAAATAGTTAGTAAAGGGAGCCTATCCAATCAACCAACTTTTTGAATTATTGTAATTTTATTAGTACAGCCTGCCTTTCTTTTGCAGTTAAAACACTAAAATATACATTGATTCTAAAATTTATTATTATTTTAAATATGATACCTCAAAAGTGAAAATAAAATTTATTAATGTTTGAAATTAGAAACCTCTAATTTCAAGAAAAATTGAGCTTAAGTCAAAGAAGGAGAAGAGTTAAGATGTTGAGGTAAAACTAGCTAGAAAAACCCATTTATTAATGTTAATTGCCAATATTGTATTAAAAAAAACTGTCACTCTTCTTCATGATAAGAATAGAACATTTAACATTATTTTATTTTTGATCGTTTGTTTCAAATACTTATTTATGATTTGATTTAAATATTTCTGAAAATTTGTTGTTAATCCACAATGGATGGAGTTGGTTTCTCTCAAAATATTAATCTTATACTTCTTTTTAGTTCGATAATAATCTAGGGTGAAGAATTCGAATCTCTAATCTCTTGAATATTGTATATATTTTATGTATTAGTTTGAGCTATATTTACCTTAAAAAAAAAAATATTATGTTTTCTCAAGAACAATTTGTTATTTGCTATGAGTTCAAAGGTGAATAGTTTTTTTCTTTTTTTCTTTTTTTGGAGAAATTTGTCGGTAATTTTATTGATTTAATTACTAAGGTTTAAAAGTTTAACTCGGATCATAGTAAAACTTTTAATATTGTAGTTATGTTTCATAACCATTCTGAAAATTAAGCTTATAAACATCATTTTCATCTATCTATCTATATATATATATATATATATATAAATATAAATATATTTTGTTATCTACTTTGTAAGAGAGGTTTAAATAACCTAACTAAGTTTTGAAAATTAAAAAAAGTAGTCTATTAAAAATTTTTTGTTATGGAAATTTGGTTAAGAATGATGAGAACTAAGTTGCAAGAAATGAACATATTTTTCTAAAATAAATTGATTATTAGATGTAGTCTTTGATTTTTTAAATTAAATTTATAAACACTATTCTAATCTATAAATTTCTTTGATACTAAAAATAGTTTCAAAATCCAAACAAATTTTGAGATAAAAAAAAGTAGTCTTATTTTTTAAATTGGATAAGAATTGAAATGTTTCTATAACAAAAAATGAAAAAGTATAGTATAGTAAGGGAGTTGCGACTGAACAAACATAAATTCAAAAACAGAAAACCAAAAATAAAATTCTTCATCTAATGGTATTTAAGTTTTCAGTTTAAATGGTCCATCCAAACATTTAAATAAATAAAAAATGGACGGGCATGACATCATAGCTAGGAACTATTTAAAATCTTAAACCTATCGTTCATGTCATGTTGTCATGTTAGTTCATTTTTTTATTAATTTAATTTAATTATTTTTTAGTGGAGGAACTATTTAAAGTTTTAAACCTATTTTTAAAAAGTTTGATGATTAAATTGGTCCATTTAGAAACTAAATGTACATATTATCAAAATTTATTATTATTTTTTTTTTTTAAATTTCTTTTGAAAGTGGTGTAGGAATATTTTAAAAGAAAGAGGAAATTTGGAGAGGATTTTTCATTTTAAATTATTAAGAGAAAGGTTTGACCATTGACCTCGGTTGTAACGATCTCACACCTCTTTCTTCTTGGATTCTTCAATGGCTCTCTGCAGAATCAGAACAGCACTCAAAACTCCATTAATATTTCATTTCTTTACAAATTCAACCCTTCTTTTTTGCCATAATTGGCCCTCCACTTACTTTCAATTATAAAAAATACTCCTAAAATTATATGGATGAGATTTAATCATACTCAGAATTTTTAAAATTTTCATTTTAAGTTTAAATTTGGAAATTAGGGTTAAAAAGATAAATGAAAAAACTAAAAATAAGAGGTTTAAAGTATAGAAGGAGGAAGATGAAAACATGTAGCTTACTGATGTCAAATGTTAAGTTATGAATTGACTTAAAAACTTAAGTTGAGGGCGAAGATAAATTAAAAATAAAAAAAACATTTTAACATAAACAAATACAATTTTTTTTTGGTTCTATAAATATGACCTAATTATTTGTATAAATTGAGGAGGAGAGGAAATCCGTGGTAATTGCAAGGGGGTGTTGTTTCAATGGCGGTGAAGGTGTACGGATTGGCAATCTCAACATGCACATCTACCGTCATTATTTGCCTTAATGAAAAGCAACTTGATTTCCAACTTCTCCATGTTGACCTTTTCAATGGTGAACACAAGCAACCTCCATTTTTGGCCATCAATGTTTGTTTCTCTCTTTTTACTTTCCTATATTTCTTCTTCTTTCAATTCAATATCTTAAATCACCTTAACTATATTTATAATATTACTATGTTTCATTCAAATCCTCATCTTTCTAGCTAGGTGTCGTTAGTCATCGTTGTGCAAGGATGACAATTCAAAACTACCATCAAAGTATACGCCATCCTACTTGTACAATAATTGTTAGCTACAATTAATGTTAGCTTATAAGGGATCCCATAATAGATTTCAAAATTCTCTAATTTTTTCATGATAACCTCATCCAATAATTTTTATTTGTTCGCTTGATTTAATCAATACTAATTTAGGTTATCCCATCTATTGTGTATCGTGAGATGGCTTATTGGATCATCGATAAGATTGAGACTTTTCTTCTTATTTGATGAGGGAGAGTCTTTCTTTCGCACTCAAACCCTTTTTTTTAAAAAAAAAAAAAAATGAAATGGAATAGCCACATCTAATCTTACTAGTAAGAGGTTACCAATATTTAATTAGTTATCTCAAGTTTGATATAGAACGTCTTTAGATAGATCGACATTTCAAATTTGTTTGACAACCATGTCGTTTTTAGGTTTCTATTTTTGAAACTTGTACTTGTTTCTCCTCGGTTTTTTTACCATGACTTTTATCACTTCTAAAGAAACATTTAAATTCTTAATCAAATTTCGAAAATTGTTAAATTTCTTTTTATATACTTATCAAAATTTAGGGTGAATTTTGTAGATAAAAATTAAAATATATAAGGTAATTTTTATAAACTTAATTAAAAAAAAAAAGTTATTAAACAAAGGTGTAAAAATCTTTTCAATGCTTAGATACTCAATTTTATTTTATTTTTTTCGCCGTAGTTATTCCGATAAGAATAACTTTTTTAGTAAATATGTCAATTACTATTAAGTTATAATCAAACGATAAATAACAATATATTTGGTATTTATTTATTTTTACCTCATTATATTAATTAACATTGGGATTTTATGTTTATTCAGCCCTTTGGCCAGATTCCAGCCCTAGAAGATGGTGATCTCACCTTATTTGGTAACTCTCTCCCCCTCTTTTAATTTTTATGTTACCATTAACACTTCAAAATTTCTAAGCATTTATACACAACTTCCAACCAATCCTCTTTTAGTCCATCAAGTTTAGAATTTGGTAGTATTTTTCAAAATAAAAATTCCATATTTTAGCCTATAAAGTTAAGTAATGTGGTTTATTTAATTAATCCCTTATGTCAATTTTTTTTTTTTGTCCTTGACAAAAAAGCTGATGTGGCATTTTTAGTTAAAAAAATATATTAACGGAAGAATCTAAATTGATTCACTTAAGAAAAGTCTACTCAAACAAAACAAAATGGAGATTGTAAATTGATATAACCTCTAAAATTGAAGGGTGTAAATAGATATTTTCTGTTAAAAGTGAAAGATTAAATAAATACAAACATTATTATTATTATTATTATTATTATTATTTATTTATTTATTTATTATTATTATTATTATTTTTTTGGGTTGTTATGAACCTATACACAAACAGAATCAAGAGCAATCACATCCTACATTGCAAACAAGCACAAGGAAACAGGGCCAGATCTCCTATTGCATCACCAAAGCACCAAAGAAGGAGCCATTGTGAAGCAATGGATAGAGGTAGAGTCTCACCATTACAACCCTGCAATAACTCCCATCATCCATGAGTTCTTCACTGCTCACCTTCGAGGCCAGGAGCCCGACCAGCGCCTCATCGACCAGAACTTGGAGCGCCTACGCGCCGTTCTGGACGTGTATGAGCAGCGCCTAGGGTCCACCAAGTACCTGGGCGGGCCGTGGTACACCTTGGCCGATCTCCACCACCTCCCTTGCACGTTCTACTTCATGAAGACGCCATGGGCCTCAATGGTTAAGGATCGGCCGAATGTGAAGGCTTGGTGGGATGATATTTCATCCCGCCCCGCTTTCCTTAAGGTTATTGAGGGGATGAGTACTTTTGACTTTGGTGGCGATGACAAGAAATGAACTTTTTTTTCTTTTTCTACCCGATATTTACTTATGAAGGATCCAAATTAGATTTGAATTGAAATTAATGGATTGGAAAGGCTTATAAGACACACTATGGTTGGTGTTTCTAAATTTATAATTAAATCAAATAGTTATTGTAGTTCAAATTTAGCGTGATCCCACCCTAAGAAACTTTGTATCTAGCGATAAATTTTGAGTGTTTCAGGCAAAATTCATCCATAAAGCTTAATTCCTTACACTGCAAAATTTAATTTTTAACTATGTCTTGCAAATTAGCAATGGTGGCTAGAAGTTTCTTTTATATTAAACTGTTCTTTTCCTTCCTTCCAATCAAGAAAAATCAAAGTTATATGTCAAAAAATGATGATAATAAATATATAAGGATTTAAACTTTTGTAAATAATTAGGTATGTTCCCTCCTTGTGGTTGTATTTATGGATTCTTTCCCTTTTTTTGGGTGGACATAAATGTATAGAGAGTTGTGGTGGGAAAATTTGAGATCTATTATGTTTCTTTTTTTTTTTCTTTTTTTTTTTTTTTATTTTTATGATAATTAATGTCTTATATATTTATTGAGATCTACTAAGTTATTTTTAGCTTACTTGTTGAGGCAAATACTAATTTCAATTTTCTAGCTCAATTCAATTTAATTAATGTATAACTAGTTCAACCAAATGTATGAGAGTGAATATTCGAACTTCTCACATTTTTTTTTTTGAAGTCATAATAGTACGATTCAGTTGAGTTAAAAATTTTAACCGAGACAATTAAATAACTCAATTTCATTAAAAAAAAAAAACCTTTGTCCCACATAAAGATATAGAAATCAATAGTCTAATCTTTTAGAAAGAGAGAGCATGAATAGATAGAAAAAGATGGTTTATGCCAAAGATCCGAGGTTCAAATTCTTCATTGCTAAACTTAAAAAAAAATGTTCATGATAGAATGACAATTCAACACATACCTTAAGAGGGAGAATATTGACAATTCAATATGAAAAATACTTGAATATATCTTGAATTGTATAATTGTATCTATTTTTATGCGATGCACTCAATTGTTCAACTACAATTTGTCACGTGACAAACTTTATTTTATTTTACAAAAATATTTTTAAAATTTTCTTTTACTGTATGATTGAAATGAGTTGCACAAAAATAGATGTATCGATATCATAATTAATATTGCTATTTTATTTATTGGACAAAAACTAATGGAGTGAAAAAAAGAGGAAGTTGTTTTTTTATTTAAAATAATTAAGAGCACCATTCCATAAATAGTAATTATAGATATTAAAAAAGGAAGATTCCAATTGTTAAAGATATTTCCAATACAATGAATCAAATCAACTTTATTATTTTCAATTTTTGCCATTAAAATATTTGATGATATTTTTTTTAGTTAGTTCAAAAGGCCAATACATCTGAATCACGAGTTGAGTTTCCCCATAATTATTGGTTGAAAAACTAAGCCAATAATATATGATTATTGCTTATCCCTAATTAAGGTTTTGGCTAATCTTAGCCACAACCATATAAATATCCTTTTTTTTTTTTGGAAGTTAAAAGGTTCGTTTTCTTTTCATTTTCTTCTCACAATTCAAGAAATATTTGAATTCTTAATTAAAATCTTTGTATTTAGCAAATCCATGAACTAAAAAAAAAAAAAAGAAAAAAAAATCCAAATAAGTTAAAATAAAAATAACTCAGTCGTAATTTCATCCATTAATTCTAATTATGGGTTTCTTGAGGAGAAAAAAGAGAAACTTTATGCAACACTTGATCGGCCGCGAATCTGAAAGCGACCCCCATTAACGATCCGCGTTCTATGACTCCATCGATTTCCCACTTCGCTGAGAGATTCAGTTCCCTCATTCAATTCTCTATAAGAGAACCTTCAACGAATTCCTCTTCTCCACCCAAATCCATCTCAATTTCTTCGAATAATGGCGAGCATCAAAGTCCATGGAAGCCCCATTTCCACTGCCACAGCCAGAGTTCTCGCTTGTCTTTATGAGAAAGATCTCGATTACGAGTTTGTTCTTCTGGATATGAAAAATAACGAGCACAAGAAACACCCCTTTCTCTCCATTAACGTCGGTATCTTTCTGTAATTGTGAATTTATTAATGCTTTTCGATTGTTTCTAAATGGGTTCTTATGGAATTTCTGCAGCCGTTTGGTCAAGTTCCTGGGTTTCAAGATGGGGATCTCACCATTTTCGGTAATTAAACACTCTGTTTCCCTCTGAAAATGTTATTTGCACTCGAGGTGTTTGATGAAATTCCTAAATATAGTTCCTACTCTATTCAATAGGATTCAAGGTGTTTAAATTATAAAAAATACCAACTAGTTATTTGTTTTAAATTTTTTTTTAAAAAAATCCTACTTAATTACCCTTAGTCCATGAGTTTTTATAAATGTTTTCTAGGAGTAAAAATCCTTGGAAATTGGAACTTAGAATAACGTGGCGGTGATCTAAACTCGAAATGTTTTAGGTCTCACTAAATTATTCTAGGTTAAAAAGTCAAGGATAGTATTGTAATTTAAAAAGTAACAAGGGTATTTGTGAAACAAATTAATGATGTTGAGGGGAATTTTTATTTATAATTTAGTCAAATGTTTAAATACTATTTTGATTATGTACTTGTTCATTTTGGTTGGAGATTTCAAGTTTCAAAATGTTCATTTATGTTACTATAGAACTCATGTGATAGTAATTGATGTCTTGTTCACTCAACAAAGTTCGGATTAAGTGTTGAAATGTATTGAGTGTAGTTTCGTGTTGAAACTGTATGTGAAAAAAATAAAATAAGAAAGAATAGGAAGTGACGAATCGAACTATCTTAAAAATACAAAGACTAATAGGGACAAGGTAAAAGCAATGAATAGAAAACTTGAATTTAAACCAAAAAAAAAGTTTCCTCTCTTAAAGTATAATTGTGCTCATGGCTCAAGGTGTTTGATATGTTTCCTGTGCAGAATCAAGGGCCATTACTCAATACTTGGCCAACGCCTACGCCAGCAAGGGAACCCAATTGATCTCCAACGACCCGAAGAAAGCGGCGATCATATCAACGTGGATTGAAGTGGAGGGCCACCATTACGACCCACCGGCGGTTGCTCTGTCGTTTGAGCATCTAGTCAAGCCGCTGTTTGGACTCGGTGAAACTGATCCCGCAGCGGTAGCGGAGAACGAAGCCAAGCTGGGGAAAGTTCTTGACATCTACGAGAATCAGCTTAGCAGAAACAAGTTCTTGGCTGGGGATGAGTTCAGTTTGGCGGATCTGCATCATATACCCAATGTGAGCTACTTGTTCATGACGCCGTCGAAGAAGCTGTTCGAGTCACGGCCACGTGTCAACGCTTGGGTGGCCGAGATCACTGCAAGGCCTTCGTGGGCTAAAGTTGTTGCCTTGCGCAACCAGAGTTAAGAGATTTCGTACCAACATGAACAGGTAGTTAATGGTGCTTAGAGTTACAGAAAAAAAATTAATGTTCTGGTAGTTTTTACCTTAGAGTGTTTTTGCTTCGTGGATGTGGTTTGTTTTCATTTCTTATTAGGAATGTGGTGGAGAATGGAAATAATTGCCTTGGCTCATAAAGTTCCACTTTGAATAATTTTGATAATCTGGTTCTTTCTAACTGTCAAATAAGTTTAAATTTATTCCACTTGACTACCATTAAAATATGATTCAAACTTACTTTGGTTATTACAACTTTCACAAAAATATCGATTTAGTGTTTAAACTCTAACTTATCAAATACTTTCACATTTTTAATAATTTAGTCATTGTATTTAGCATGTAACAATTTATTCTCTATACTCTCATGTTTGTAACAATTTAATTGTTATCATGAAAATTCTCAAACTTTATTGTCAATTTTGATCATGTGACGACTTAATCTTTATAAATATTTATAAACATATTCGACTCTTAATCAGTTTAAGAATCATCTTGCGTAAGAAATTTCATGATTGGGACTATGTTATTATAAATTTTGAGATGTAAAAACTAATTGATAATTCTTAAAGTTTAAGGACTAAATTGTAACAAATTTAGAATTACAAAGACTACACCTTTACAAAATAAAATTTAGTGACCATTTAGGAACCAAAAGTGACTTTTAGCGTTAAAATATGAATAATTTCAATTCAACATGTGATAGTGAAAAACCCAAACACATGACCATTTGATCAAATATATGCCTTAATGGTTTGAACAATGCTTAGTTTGGCAAAAATTTAAAAAAAAAAAAAAAAAAACAAAAACAAAAACAAAAAAACATGATTGCTAACCTAACCATATCTCAACGATTAAAACACATAACACCATTGACCCAAGAGGTGTCAAAGTGAAACCAGACCTAAGCATTAAAAAAAAAAAAAAAAAAAACGTTACATCAACAAAAGATTTAATGACGAATAGCACAAACCAATTTATTATATATAAGCGATAAACAGAAGTCTTCATATAAAGACACAACATTTTGATAAAAGCTTTTTCATGATCTAGTGAAGGTCTCGTCTGCAAAGTCTAAAACAATCCATTACTTACGCAAAGCAAGCACCTTAGCCCAAGCCGGCCTGGCCATGATATCAGCCACCCAAGCATTGACATGGGGCCGAGATTCAAACAGTTCCTTGGTTTGTGTCTCCAACAAGAACCCTATGGCTGGGATATGGAGCAAATCAGCCAAACTGAAGGACTCCCCTCCCAAGTACTTGGATTGAGCCAGCTTCTTCTCATAGATGTCAACAACTTTGGCTAACTCAGCTTCCTTTTGCTCAACCACTGCAACATCTGTCTCACCCCAACCAAGCTTTGGCTTCAAACAGAGCTCATACACAAGTTTCGAGGCTGGTGGATCAAAATGATGACTCTCCACTTCAATCCATGTTAATACTGTAGCTGCTTGCTTTATGTCTTGGGGAATCAATTGGGTTCCATTGTTAGCATAATTTCTCGCGATGTACTGCGTGATTGCCCTGGATTCTGCACACAGACAATTTATCAAACACCTTTTGTGCATAATCACAAACAATCATGTTCTTTAGAGAATTGGTTTAAGATTTTACCAAAAAGTGTCAAATCCCCATCTTGGAACCCAGGAATTTGACCAAAAGGCTACAAATCCAACCAAATCAATTCAAATTAACAAAAAACCATGAAAAGTAAAGAAACCCAAGACATGGGAATTGTTGGAAATTTTACATTGATGGAGAGAAAGTGGGGTTTCTTATGTTCCGCTTCGTGCATCTTGACATTGATAAACTCGAATTCGAGGTCTTTCTCGTAGAGACAAGCTAGAACCTTGCATGTTGGTACGGAAAGGGCGAGTCCATGGACTTTGATGCTGGCCATTGAAACTTAAGGAGGGATTGAGAAGATTATTAGTAAAAAATGAATAGAAATGGAGGTGGGTTTGTGAAAGGAAGTGCAGAATTATATAGAAACAAGAAGATGAGTTTGAGGGATTAATGGCGGAAATTCCTATGATGGAAGAGTGATTTTGGTCAGCATATTCTCTTGCAGGTGTCATCTAGAAGACAAGAATTTCGGAATCACTTCAATCTTCTTTCGGCCCTAAAACTTTTTAAGAATATTATATTCATTTAAAAGTTAACGAATTCATTCATCTTTTCGTAGTTATTGAACTTAATGAAAAAAAACCAAAATATTTTGTTTTAATCCTTCATGTTCGTTTCATAACTATTTTGTTTTGAAAAATTCAACCTCTTATTTTGATGTTATTATTTTTTAAATTACTCATTTAATAATTATTTTGCTTTTAGTAATAATGGTTACGTTTTTTTATTAAAAAAATACTTTTCTTTTATAACACATTTCAACCAAAATGAAATGCTACAAACAAAAACAGATATTCTAAAACTATTTTTTTTTCGTATTTTTAAAATTTGACATAAATTTTAAAAATGTTAAAAAAAAAATAGTCGATTAAGATCTCATTTAATAACACTATTTGATTTATTATTTCTAACCAGCTATAAGGCACGTGGATGCACGTGGATAAAAATCTTTAAAACATCAATTTTGTTAGTAAAATCTTTAAAAATCTTTAATAACACTATTTGATTTATTATTTCTAACCAAATATGAACTATTGAAAATATCATAAAGGGCTCTGAGGATAAAATAGACATTATAACAAGATCTTAGTTATGTGTATAATAGGTATATATTAAAAAAATGAGAGGCAAAATAGGAACGTAAAAATTTTTTCCACTTTGCTCTTTGTATATATATATTATAAATTTTTAAAAATCAAGATTATAAATACTACTATTATTGTTAGTTTTTTTTTATTATTATTATTAATTTTTATGAATTTTTTTTTCAAAATCAAAAAACTAAAAACTATATGTTATAAAAAGAAGGTGTTTATTTGAAAGAGATGAAAGTTATATTTAAATTTGTGTAAGATAACCCACGCAGATTTTAAAACAAAAGTAAAAACAAAGGATTATTATTAAATTGGTTTAGGATAATTGTTTTAAAAAATAAAATTGTTGAAAATATTTTTAAATATAATAAATATTATGGTCTATAATGCTACAAAGTGATATGTTGTTATATTTATAAATAACTTAGTTCATTTTTTTATATTTAAAAATAACTAATTAGTTTATTCCTACTATATATATATATATATTATTCACATTTTTGTTTTCTAAACCACAAAAAATATCTATTTATGAATGGGTTTGTACAACTTTACATTTAAAAAAATAATAAAAATAAAATAAAATAAAATAAAGACCACCCTCTCCTACCCTTCACCCAACTCCCAATCCACCTGATTTTATTATTATTATTATTATTATTATTATCATTATTATTATTATTTGTTCTTTATATTATCTTGAGGATACTTCTACAACTTTCCTCTATTTTCTAAATTTGATTTCTTATCTCTCCATAAGGTTAAGTCCTACAATTGTGATCTTCACATACATCTAAAAATTTCCTCTATTTTCAAAGAAGTCCATTTTCCTTTTAATGAATACTAACATTTGTCCATCCATCATTGAAATTCAATTCTTCAACCTATAAATCAAGGTTGTAGACTCAAATCTTCAATGTCTAACAAAAACAATATTTTCTTAAATTGTTTAATTAAAAACAAAATAGTTACCGAACAAGGTCGAACATTTTAAAATATGTCTCTATTTTTGTTCCCTATTACAGCCTTTTGTTTATTTACAGAGTCCTATTAAAAAGAGATTAAATTGACCAAATTTATAATTTAACGTAAATTAACACAATCTGTTGAGATTTTGTAAATTTTCCTTTTATGGAGTTTCTGCCGTCTACCTTTTAGAAAAAATCTGGAAATTCGGTAATACACACACGTGTGTGTATATATACATATTTCACCCTTTTCTTCTTCTTCATAAGTTTCTTAAACTTGTATGTCATCTTCTTTTGAGTGATGAATGTGAGATTTTAAAATCAGAAAAAAACATTTAATCCTTAAATTTAAAAATATTACACTTTTAGTATTTAAGTATTTAATTTTATTTCAGTTTAGTCCCTAAATTTTAAAATGTTACATTTTTATTCTCAAATTTTGAGTTTTATTTTAATTTAATTTGGTCTTTAAATTTTAAGATTTAGACTTTTAACCTAGTTTTGTTATAATAAATGTGTTAATTTTCATCACTAATTGAGCTGTTATTTCATGTTTCTAGATGTTGGTTTATTTTCAATGTGTATCCAGATCTATGGAGAAACAAACGAATACGTTTCTACATAATTGTTATTAGAGTATTTAACGTTAATGTAATAGCATTTTAATATATATTAGGTCAAGAAACCCTAATGTAATTCTCCATCTCTATATTTTTTTCTCTATCTCTCTCTAAAATTTCACACCAAGTTAAAAAAAAAATACTAAAAATAGCCACCATTTTCCTTTAGCCAATTAGTAGTCTAAGTTTAAGCTATAGATTTAGAACTATTTTCTAAACTTTGAAGACTAAAGTGTTTTGAAACTTGAAGAATCAAATAAACATTAACTTTGTGGACCAAATGTGTATTTTAATTTTTTTTTTTTTTTTTTTTAAGAATTAAAATCTTGTAATTTGGTGTAGAGTTTTCATGTATAGAGAGAGAGAGAGAGTTTATCCAATGCCACTAAACTTTGCTAACATCATTATAATATAGTCTTCTTCAACGGAAAGACGAATATTTACACAACCTTTGCATTTTAGTCCTTTGGCAAAAGAAAAAAAAAAAATAATAATAATAATAACTTTGCATTTTGGTAAATATTTATATCATAGAGTACAAATGCATAAATATCCCAAATCTTTTAATGAAAACGTGAAATTTTTTTTTTTTTTTTGTTCTAATGCCATAATATTTTAAGGACTAAATTGAAGATTTATTTAAAATTAAAAAAAATTAAAATTGGACATTTAAAAATACATAAATTAAAATTTAAGAAATCTTATGGTATTTTAATCAAAAGACAAATGTAAAAGGAAAAAAAAATGGAGTTGTTATCCATTGAAACATTTAGCATATACTTGTACCATCACATCACTTTTGGAAATAAAAATTAGTTAAAGCATAATTTAGTTTGTGATTTGAAAATTTGTTTTTGAAAACAAATAAATTTTAAGAAAACGAAAAACAAATTCATTATCTTTCATTATTATTATGAATATGTTTGGGTGTTATTTTTAAAATGTAGAGGAAAATTAATATGTGTTTTGGGAAGAAAAAAATAAACCAAAATAATTAATAATGACTGATTTATTTAATTTCATGAAAACCTAACTTTTTCTAAAAACGAATAACTTAAAATTAATTTCATATTAATTGAAATTTTCATATCAATTTTAACCATTTTAAATGATTAGTAATTTTAACAATTTTAGAATCACTCTCAAACGCGATATAAACTATATTTGAGATGATAATTTGTTTTTTTTGTGTATTTTTTTTTAAATCCAACATCAATATCAAAGGTTAAAATCATTCTACTTCACATGTTCTAAAAGAAACATGTGGGGGTGGTAGGTACAAACTCACAACTCAAAAAAAAAAAAAAAAGTTAATTAATTAATTAAATTTTGCACACTTAAATAAAGTATAAACAACTCATATATGAGAGTCTAAACCTGCATTTAACATATTCGAGGAATCTTAGACCTCCAATTTAACACACGAGTTCCAGAGAGTTTGTCCACATTTCTTTTTCTAAAATTTAAATAAAACAAACCACTATATAAAAATGTTTTAAAAAATGTAAATTAAGCAAGTGCTTTAAATTTAATTATTATAGGAATCCACCTTGTCACATAATTAATCATATTCCTGGCCCGCATCTAACTTAAGAAATAAAATATTAGAACATGTTTAGTAGATAGTTTAAAAATAAAAGATTCAATAAAAATTAAGTGGCATGATTTCATATATGTATTTGGTAGCAAATTCAAAATTAGATCCTAATTTAAACAATTGTTTACAATGTGCTTAATACTATATTTATAAATCACAAAATATGTTATGGTTATCCATTAAATATTAATTGACAATAAACTATTATAAATTTATTTATGAGCATGTGTTTTATGTTAAAAAAATATTATATAATTATCATTTTGTTATATTATATAATTTATAATACATTACATAATATTTATTTTAATTTTAAAATAAATAACTTAGTTTATAATATGATTGTTTTTAAATATAGTAAAAAGAGCCTGATTATTTATAAATATAGAAAAATTTCATTGTGTATCAACAATAGACTGCAATAGAAACTTCTATCGCGGTCTATCACTAACAAATAGTGGATTTTTTTTTTATATTTGTAAAAAGTTTGATATTTTTCTATTTATAATAATTTCCCTCTATAATAGGAAAATTATTATAAATAGAAAAAATATCAAACTATTTACAAATATGGAAAAATTTCTCTGTCTATTAGTATAGATTGCAATAGACTTCTATCGTTTAAGTAATAGAACTATATTGTGCTCTATCGCTCAAGTGATAAAAATCTATCGCACTCAATCGCTGATAGACAATGGAATTTTTTTATATTTGTAACTAGTTTGACTCATTTTGCTATATTTGAAAACATCCCTTATAAAATGATATATTTATTACTAAATGTATTCATCTTTGTTTAATATAATTATGTATTTTAAAATTAAATTTAGATACAATTAAGATGTTAAATGTTGTTTTCAGAACTTTTCAAAAACAGTATTCAAGTTGTCTACCAATGTTGACTGAACTTAATGAATCAAAAAGCATAAAATAGAATTTAAATTGCCTACTAAATAGTTTTTTTTTTTTTTTGGGCGATTGTTGCTTGAGTGGAGTTAATAAAGATTTCGATGATTTTTTTTCTTTAATCTCTTAAATCTTGATTATGATAATTGAAAATTATCTTTATTATTAGGGTTATTTTCAAATATAAGAAAATGAATCAAAATGTTTACAAATATAACAAAATTTTACTATTCATCTTCGTAAATTACAGTAGAATATTATTTGTGTCACAATATAATATTTTATTGTAGATTGTGATATCAATCATGTTATCATTTAAAATAATTTATGTTATTATGATTATTATTATTTGCAAATTTATTGTTTTATTCAACTCTTTTTCCAACTTTTTCTCTCTTAAAAGTTGAGAATAATATATATTTGTAGAAAATAATGATGAGTTATTCTGACCTCGGGAGATGGGATCATTGTGTAAGAAAGTGAATAAAATAACGACTCCATTGCACAAAATAATTTCTCACGTGTAAATACTTAGAAACACATTATTTCTCACGTGATTCATTATTGTAATTATCCATTTTTCAATTTTAAAATAGCCTTTTATTGTAGCAAAAAAATTTCAAAGAAGCCATTTTATTTCATTTTTTTAAAATCAAAATATGGTAGATCAACTAATTTATTGTTTTGTTAATATATTTAAACGTAAAAATAACTATAGCTTAATTATTATAGAATTTGTAATTTTTCGATTCTAGAATATTATAAAAAAGATTAATATATTTAAAAGCATGCTAGAAAAAGTAATATTTAAAATGTCACATGTACACGTAATGGATTAAAACTTTAAGGTTAAAATGTCATTTTGGCCTTCACACTATGAAGTTTGTTTAATTTTAATCTTTATAGTTTTAATTGTCAAATTTTAGTCCTCATAATTTTGATAAAATTTAAATTTAGTCATTCAAAGTTAATTTTCACTGAAGTTGATGATAAAAGAAATTTAAAAATAAAAAATAAACTAGCATTGGAAGCTATATTTAAGATTATTAAAAATAAATAGACTAAACTTAGACAATTGAAATACAAAGACTAAAATTAAACAAAATTTAAAATATAGGAATTCAGATCATATTTTAACCTAATTTTAATGTTGTTGCAAAAGATTAAAAAAAAAAAAAAAAGGTGTTTACAGTATTAATTGGGGCCAAAGCTAATGGATTAAGATTGTAAGTAGGTGTCTTACAAAAGGAAAATGATAATTTGATATCTTTACAAAAGTTAGAGTGATAAATTTTAGGGAATGTTTTAAAAAGTAGAAAAATTATTTAAAATAATTATAAATATAGTAAAATTTTATTTTTTTATATGTGATAGATCCAGATAGACAATTTATCTGTCTATCACAGATATAAAGTACAATTTTGCTATATTTATAAATAATTTGATATTTTTTTAATTTATAAATTTTAATGTTCTCGAAAAATAAAACCACACGAAAAAAAGAAAAAAAAAAGTTGCCCATTCTTGATGTTTTAATTATTCCCAAAAAAATCAACCTAATAAATTTTAAGCTTTTTTTTTTTTATGCCTTTCAACTTTGCAATTTGTTTTGTTAAAAATTCGCTATTACCTTAAAAATCATAAGATTACACTTTCTGTTATTAATATTTCAAAATTATATTTAGAGTAGAATTCCAAAAAAAAGTTGAATAAAATTGAGATATAGAACTCACGTTAGCTTGGAATAGTGTGTTTGGTGTTCTAATCCCAATTTTTATTATAGGTTATCACACCACATCATTATAAATCTCAATTTTTTAAACGCATTGCGTTATTTGAAAAATAAATAAATAAAAAAACATTGTTCTCTAAAGTTAAATTCAAAATGATATCTAACTTATAAAATTTATTTAATGTCATGCCAGAGTGAGTTATGTCCTTTAGATATTTTTTTTAACACAAAAAGAGAAAAATAGGATTAAAGGATTTCAAATTAGCTACAAAATTTGGCAATCTCTATTAAATGGTTGGAAGTAACCATAATTTTAATATAAAATCTTTTTCAATTTATTAAGTATTATAAAACAAGCTAATACAAACCTAACTCAATTGACATAATATATGTATTATCGACCAAAGAGATCAAATGTTCAAATATCTATTAGGTATATTATACAGTTTTTTTTTTTTTTTTTAAATTATAAACATAAAGTATAAAAGGTATCATTATATGGAAGAATATGAGAAAAAGAACACCTCAATTATTTATTTATTTATTTATTAGTACAAGAACTCCTCAATTATGCTTATAGGAAACTGCTGACTAAACAACTTTTAATAGTATTTATAATATTGTCTATGCCATTATTTAAGTCCTGGTGCGAGGATGGGCTGTTAGCATTGATTCAAAAAAAAAAAGGAAATTTCAAATTGGTTCCCAAGTGTTGGAGACATGAAAATGATTTTTTTTTTTTTTTTTCATCTCACATTTTTTTTTAGAAAATATTTGAATTCGTAATCAACTTTCAACTAAAATATGCTTTATTTATATATACTTTAAAATCATTAAAGTAGATATTAAGAAAAAGAAAAGTCTAATTTTCATTAAAAAAAAAAAAAAAAATAGTTATAAGCCCGCCTTTAAAAAATATAAACAGAGAGGATTGGTTTAAATGAGAATTATTGTAGTTTTAAAATTCCTAAAAATTACAATTTAAATTAAGTTTGGAGAAATACATCAAGTAGAAAGAATTGGATTAAAAAGCAGGTGCCAAATGCCAACTCATCCGATCCAATCACAAAAATAGGTAATATATAATTAATATAATTAATTTCTTAAATCAACAAATCCAATCAACAATAAATTTCCACATCAATTTTTATTAGTCATTTAACCATCCTTTTAACCACGTGCACTATTTAGGCTGTTTTTTAGATATTAATAATTAGATTTCCTTTTATTACTCTTTTCTTTTTAATTTTTGGTTATTAAAAATTGAATTTATTTTCTTACAATCTCCTTATCATATTTTTCATATTTCGTAACAAAACAATCCAAAAAAATGAACACATTTAAATATATATATATATATATATATATATAGTTTTCCAATTTTTCAAAATTGAACTTGATTTTCTAGAATGCTCTTAAAAGAGTAGATAGCAAAAAAATGCTTATAAACTTACTTTATCTTTAAAAAGAAATGTTGTCAAACATTGTGTATTTTCTTAAAAAAAACAAGTCTCTAGACTAGTTTTAAACTTCAATTACCAAAAGTTTATTTTTATCTTAAATAATACACATCTTCTTATTATTCTTTTTTGTAACAACACTTTTAAAAAGTTCTACACAACTTTTTTAGTACAATAATTACGACGATGAAAGATAGATTGAATCAAATTTTTTATTTTTATAAAGTAAAATCATGTCAATTAAGATTTAATTAAACTCACCTTGGTAGCTCTCCATATAACATAAAAATACATTGTGTTGTTTCTCTTTCATACATTGACCAGTGGAATGTAATTTCTTTCTATCTTTTATCATAAAATTATTATATGTGACTATCTTAATCATTATTAGATAAATTAAAATTGTTGAATTTGTATGCTTTTTTTTTTTTTTTAAATGTTAACATGAAATTCAAACTTCAAACCTTATGATAAACAATATAACAACTGAAGCTATTAAGTTATATCATTGGTAAAATTTGTATACTCCTAACAATTATTGGATATGGGTGAAAATTGGTTCAATTTTGTCGGTTTTGGAGTCAACAAAGAACCAAACCAATCGATTTTATAAATAAGAGATCCAAACCGATGTCCAATAAAAAAACAAAACCAATGGTTTGGTTTTTATTTGGTTCAATTTATTATCGGTTTAGTTCTCGGGTTTTCACATTTTCTTTTTTTCTTCCGAATTTTAATTTTTATTTCCAATTTTATTTTGAATTAGTTCTTTTTGCTAATTTTAAATTAAAATTGAGTTTTCTTTTTTTTTTTTTTAATTGAAATGGGACATTTTTATTTTTTTTTCTTGACACTTTCTAAATAAAAAACATTGACACTCCATAATAATTAACTTTTTTTTTTTTCTCTAAACAATAGAAATATAGGTGCACTATAATATTTAAAACGCTAAATGATACCTAATGTTAGAGTTTATTTTTAAGAATATATATACCCTCGGTTTAATTCTATTTTGATTGGTTTTTCTAATAAAAATCTAATCTAAACTAAATATTTTTTTGTTTTCTCCAAATACAAACAAACATGTCCAATTATATATATATATATATAAATTAAAAAAAAAAAAAAAGTCAAAAACAAACCAATAAATCAGTTTGGGTTGTTTTGATTTTTCGATTTTTTTGGTTGCAGTTCTAACATTGGATATAGATTTAAAATACATTTTGGTAATTTCTCTAAACTACTGAGGTAAAATCAGGGGCCACATCATATCCAAAAGATGACTCACAACAAACTTTGAAACGTGAAAGCGTGTTATTGGTCGTAGCTTGTGTGTGGAAGCGGCCCACAGGGCGTGGCAAGGTCCGTACTCGCTCGCATCAATGCAATAATCAAATCCCCACACCCCACTCCTCTGTTTTTTTTTTCTATATAATCCACCGTTTCCCCTTCACAAACCAAATCCATCTCCAATTTTCCACAATCTTCCTTATTTCTCAGTTCTTCGTGAAGTTCTCTGTAGTATCAATGGCCGGTTCTATCAAGGTCCATGGAATTCCCACTTCCACAGCCACTGGTAGGGTTCTTGCTGCCCTTTACGAGAAGGGTCTTCAATTCGAGCTTGTGAATGTCAAATTACACGAAGGAGAACACAAGAGAGAGCCCTTCCTCTCGTTGAATGTGAGTTTTTAACTGTTTCCCATTTCGTTTTTCTGGGTTTGTCTGTTTTGTTGATTTCGGTTTTGATTGCAGCCCTTTGGTCAAGTTCCTGCGTTCCAAGATGGAGATCTGGCGCTTTTTGGTAAGATTTACTTTGCTTTTGACTTCTAAATCATGGGTGTTTGTCACTTTGCATACAAGGTGTTTGATAATATGTCTCTCTGTGTAGAATCTAGAGCGATCACGCAGTACATCTCGGGAAATTATGCTAGTAATGGAACTCAGTTGATTCCTCAAGATCCCAAGAAAGGGGCGCTCGTATTAACATGGATTGAGGTTGAGAGCCATCATTTTGACCCAGTAGCCATGAAATTGGTGTTCGAGCTGTGCTTGAAGCCAGTTTTTGGGTTGGGTGAGGCAGATCCTGCAGTAGTTGAGCAAAGTGAAGCCGAGTTAGGCAAAGTTCTTGATATCTACGAGAAAAGGCTGTCTGAATCCAAATACTTAGGAGGTGAGTCCTTCAGTTTGGCTGATCTGCACCATCTCCCTGTTCTGGGATACTTGTTGGCCACACAGTCCAAGAAACTCTTTGAATCCCGACCCCATGTCAATGCTTGGGTGGCTGATATCATAGCCAGGCCATCTTGGGCTAAAGTTCTTGAACTTCGCAAGTAATGGAGTCCTAGACTTTGCAGCTGAGTCCTTCACTTGATGTGTGTGCCTGACCATATCACCATAAATTTGAATAAAAGGCTGTGTGCTGTGTAGTCGTCTCCAGGCACTGGAGATGGGTCTGTCTTTTTTTTCTTCTTCTTTCTGTTTTATCTCTTGTTCTAGAGTATCATGTATCGAGATTGGTGCTTCTGAATTTGATGTTATGAAAATGAATTAGATCTGTTTGATCATCTTCAGAAGAATTGGTTGGTTTATATGATGAACTATTAGATCTTTTAAGTTTGTTTTCTTAGTGTAACTTTGAATATTGATCGGAACTTTGAATGAGTGGCTAGAACTTTAAGAGGGGAAGTCAGTCCACTACACAATTCTATAATGATTGATGAAGATGTTAGAGACCCACAAAGCAATAGTCAATTCTCCTATACTTGTAATTTGGGTAATGAACAAGGTAGAAATTGGACTCAATAGACACCTAAATTTTAGTCAATTAATTAACAATTTTGGTTTAGAGGGGTAATGATTTAGAGTCTTACGTGGGTTTTCTTCTTTAATAAAATATCATCAAATTTCGAAATTAGTAGATAGGCAGATATTATTTAAGAGCATAGTAGACATAGACATAAAATTGTAGGTAGAAAAATGCTTCCATAAAATTGGAGGATTTAATTTTAATATATATATGAAATTAAATGAAAGAAATCTTCCGGAAATTTAAATTATGGTAATTAAATAAGAGAGTATTTCAAATATTTAATTGGAGGATCTCCATTCTCTCAATTATTGGGACTAAATAAAGAAAACAAAAAGAGAATCAAATGAACGAAATTTGATTTTTACAAATTGAGAAAAAGAAAGAAAGAAAGAAAGAAAATGGAAAATGGAAAATGGTCGGTTTCTGTATCCCAACAACCGATGTCAGAATTTTAGAAAAGAAAAGAAAAGAAAAAGGTCACATTTTAATCGTGTGAGCAAGAGGTTGAAAATCCGGTCCGTCGGTGACGGAGAGCAAAACGCGCCGTGTTGTTAAAATCTGCCAACTAATCACAAACGGCTGTGATATGATTTCCGGTGACGTTAACGTAGCGGGCGGTCGCTTTCGGGTGAAACCCTAACATTAAAATACTATGAGTTTTGTAGGGAGCTCTAGAAGCTACTTTCGTCAAACCACCCAATTATTACTCTTCTCTTTCAATTCACACATTTATTTTTTAATTTTTTAATTTTTTAATTTTTTAATTTTTTCAGAATATTCTATTTTTAAAAATATATACTCTTGGTAAATTTTACAAAGTAAAAAATAAGTTTATAAACACCTTCTATTTATTGAATTATATTAGTTAGTTTTTTTTGTTTAGTATAATTTAGAGTAGGAGAATTGAAACAAGCTGTTAATAAATTTTTATGTCAAATTGAACTATGTTCGATTTAAAAATTTTGTGATTGGTTCTTAATTTACAACTGAATTATGCTCTTAAAATTAATTAAGTTTGTAAACATTACTTCAATTTATTGGTTTCTATGTTTTATTGTCTATATTTTAGGAGTGTTTTTAAAATCAAACCAAAATTTGAAAACTAAAAAAGAGTAACCAATATTTCAAAAAATCAAGCTAAATTTTGAAAACCGGAAAAAATAGTTTTTAAAAACTTATTTATGTTTTTAGTTAAAAATAATGTACTTTTATGCTCAAGTAAGATTCAAATCATTATAAGAAATTGAGAGATAAATAAGCTTAATTTTCAAAAATCCATAAATAAATAACAAAATGTTTACCAAGCAGCCTTATTATTCAAAAAAACTTGTTTTGGTTTTTGGGAATTGTCTTAAAATTCAAATGTTTATATAGGATGGATGGAAAACTATAAGTAAGAAATTGTGAAAAACAAGTACAAATTTCAAAAATCAAATAGTTACTAAATGAGGTCTTAGTTATTCAAGTTTAGTGGAAAAGATTTAGTCTATGTATTTTTAAATTTATAACAAATTTATCCTAATTACTTTGTAATTTATAACAATGTAGTCTTTATCTTAAAAAATATTATTAAGAATCAATGGACTTCTTACTTGTGTAGAAAACTAAAAATTGTTACACAGTTCATGGAAATAATTTGTTACTAATTATGAAAGTTTATGGATAAAAAGAGAGATCAAAACCTCAACTTTTTGAATAAGAAAATATGGCTTATTGAGTTGAACTTGACAAAAATAGAGAACAAATTTACTTCTTGAAGTTGCAAAATTTATGTCTTGAAGTTGGAGTTATTCTAAAAGTTGGAACAAATTTATGTCTTGAAGTTGGAGTTATTCTAAAAATGATTTCACATTTGGTCAAGTTGCAAACTACAAAAATGAATTAAATTAGATAATACATCTTTGTTAAATGACTAAAAGATCTAAAATTTTCAAATATGATATTGATGAGAATAGAATATGCATAGTTGTTCTCTTTGAAGTGACTTTTTAAGGGCTTAACAGAGTATTTTTAAGCATTTAGAAAGTCATTACAATTAACCGAACCTAGAAGATATCTTTTAGCCAGACATCTAACGGTTTTCCTCTGGTCGAATA
Organism: Citrullus mucosospermus; assembly: GCA_030954485.1. NCBI lineage: Eukaryota > Viridiplantae > Streptophyta > Magnoliopsida > Cucurbitales > Cucurbitaceae > Citrullus > Citrullus mucosospermus. The sequence goes on along the minus strand of CM062063.1, from coordinate 4,942,373 downwards.
ATTTATCAGTCCCTATGTTACATGCTCTGCCTCAGTTATCTTGACCCTCCATGGTGATTATAACTCCAAAAACTTCCATTGAAGTACAAAAAATGCTTTGGTCAGTTTATGTAGGCATAAACTTCAATATGTGGCATCAGAAAACAATTCATATACATTTTACAGCCTCTTCAAGCTCAACAGAACTTGACCCCAAATCCTTCTTCAGTCCTCTCTCTTTCATGATCTCTCTCACTTTCTCAACCTCACTCCATTTCTCCATCTCTGCATAGATGTTAGATAACACAACATAATAAGCACTATTTTCTGGTTCCATTTCAACAAGCTTCCTTGCTGCAGTTTCACTGACTTCCAAGCTTCCATGAGCTCTGCTACCAGATAGTAAAGACCCCCACATTGCTTTGGTGGCCTCAAAAGGCATATCCTTTATCAATACAAAAGCCTCTTCAATGCACCCATAACGAGCCAAGAGATCTACCATACATGAATAGTGTTTGATTCCTGGAGAAAACCCGAACCTTCCGTTCATCAACGATCGGAAGATCTGCCTGCCCATATCCACCAAGCCAGAATGGCTACAAGCACAAAGCACTGCCACTAATGTCACTTCATCTGCTTCAACTCCTCCTTCATCCATTCTCTTAAACCAAGCAATGGCTTCCTCTCCACTCTTGGCCAAAGCCAGCCCTTTAATAAGTGCATTCCATGTATACACATTCTTCTCTTTCATGGCTTGGAAAACAACCAATCCCTCTTTGATTCTCCCACATTTCCCATACATATCAATCAAAGAAGTCCCTAAAATCACATCCACTTCCCATCCTTTCCTCTTCACAAACTCATGTATCCAAACACCCATTTCAATGGCTCCAAAGTTTGCACAAGCAGCCAATGCATTCACCATCGTCACACGATTAGGCTCCACACCTGCATATTGCATCTGTTCAAATGCAATCAAAGCATCATCAAACATCAAAGCAACTCGATAACCCATAATCAAAACAGTCCACGACACAACATCTCTTTGAGGCATTTCGTCGAACACCTTCTTGCATAACCCCATTTTCCCACACGACGCATACACATCCATCAAAGAATTCATCACATAAACATCAGAAACATACCCCAATTTCAGAACATGGGTATGAACAGATTGTCCACCAACAAAATCGTTGAAATCAGCTAAGGACTTGAGAAGGAAAGGGAAGGTGTAATTATTGGGGAAAATGGAGTTTCTGTTCATGTGGGTGTAAATGGAAAGAGGGGTATGGGGGATTTCGGAGTGAGAGAAGGCTCTGATTAAGGAATTGCAAACGAAGACATGGGGGTTGGGGATATGGGTAAAGAAGAGAAGAGCCGAATCGAGAAGTTGAAGACGATGGCAAGTGTTAATGAACTGGTGGGCTATGGTGGGATTTGAATGGAGGTTTTGAAGGATGAGTTGAGCTTGAATTTGAGGGATGTGAATTTGGGAAAGAGAAGTGGTGAAAACAGAGATAATTCTGTTTGATTCAGCCCTGAATTGAGCGCCGAATGGTGTCATTAGTCTAAATTGTTGATACTGACTACTACACCATGAACCGATGTAGAATGCCAAATTTAGTGGAAATTTTCCTATGACAAATATATTTATTTTTCAAAAATGAAATTTTAATTTTTTTTTTCTACTATAAAAATAAAGTAACACTTTGCTCTTGTAACTCTTTTAAGGGTTGAATTTTAAATTATTTTTATTAATAAATCTCAAATTTATATCTTTCAAAGGTAATTTTATCAAAATTATTCATGTAATATTAATAATAATTTGAAAAAAAAAATATATTAATTTATATCTCTTAACTTTAGGGATTGTATCTATTTAAATCATGAACTAGTAATTATATTAATTTAAACCTTGAATTAATAAACTAAAAATATAAAGTCATTACATTGAAGAGATTTTTTATGATAGAGATTGAAGTATATGGACTAAATTGTTGATTATTAAAGTTTAGGAATTGAATTGTTATAACTTTGGAATAATAGATAATAAATTGTTACCAACTAAAGTTTAAGAAAATTACTACTGAAAATATTTACAACTAGTACCAAAATTACAATAGACAATAAAATTTTGCTATATTTGTAAAGAGCCCCTAAAGTTTAATAACTAATTGTTACTTCTATGAAAGTTTTAGGACAAAACGTTTTTTAACTTATAATTTAATATTCTCAAAAAATGAAAGTAAAATAGTTTGCCAATCAATATTAATTATTGAACACAAGTCTACTTTGGACCACTTGCTTTGATACCATGTTAAATTGTTAATTGACCAAAAAGCTTAAACTTATGGTAAAAAATTTAATACCATATCATCTAAAATTCAATATTCTTGTTCTAAACTTTGAAATTGTATGAAAAATATGGGACAAAATGGAACAAACTTTATTATTGAAATTTGATTGGATCAAAATTATTATTAAAAAAAATGAAATAATTTAGGTTAAAATATAATTTTGATATTAAAGTTCTTAGTCCTTGTAGTCTCTCTCTCTAAAAATTAAAAAAAAAAAGAAAAAAGAAAAAAGTCCTTATTCCAAATGCCCAAATTTAGGTCTTGCATGAGATTATTATTATTATTATTATTTTTGTTATTTATTAGATTTTCACTCTAAATTTTGAAAATATATTCAAATATTATATTTTATTGCATGAGATTATTATTATTATTATTATTTAGCCAATTTTGACAAAATTAATTTTGAAGAACTAAATTTAAGATCTATTACAAATGAACTAAAATTAGATATTTGTGGAGATTAAAATTAAAATTGAACAAAACTCTAAGCATATAGTAATTATTTTCAAATTCCTAATTTAGAATTTAAAAATAATGATAATAATAAATAATAAAAAAAATTTGCGCATCCGGGGAATCGAACCCCGGTCAGTACCGTGGGAGGGTACTATGATACCACTACACTAGATGCGCTGACCGTGGAAAGAAGTACATGCTAGTTGTAATTATAAGGTTAATTAGAAGCTTTCTTAGAAAATTAGGTTAGGTTTTAGAAAATTAGGTAAATACGGTATTTTTTTCTTTTTTTTAATTGGTTTGTTTACTGCCCTGCCGTGGGATACGTAATGTATGCGTGTATATTTTTTAATTCTTCAGTTTGTCTTATTCACACTGATCTATTTCTATTTAAAATTTTAAAATTAGATTTAGAATTAATGGTTTTTTTAAACGTTGTGCACTTGGTTATTTTTAATGCACTTTTTTTTTTCTTCTTTTTCAGTCATGTTTTTTTCATTTTTTCAATTTGAATTTTGAATCAAGGATAATACTATGTTTGTGAAATTCAATGATTTTCTTATTTTTTTCGAAATCATTTCTTTCTATTTTCTTCTCAGATCTTTCATGTTTTCTTTATTATTTTAAATTTATTTATTTTATGTTAGTTTCATTAGTTAATTGAACGTATAGCTACAGCTTGGACACTCCATGTTGATGGTTCACACAATGAAACAGGGGCTGGAATTGGGCACAAGGGGCGCCTCAGGCTCAGGGACGAGTTCAGGAGCAATTAGATTAGATGACGAAACAAAAGTTAGTTTTTATCAAAACTAGCTAAATAATAATTATAACTTTCATAACTATATATATATATATAAAATAGGTGAATAATATTTTTAAAAAATTAGAGTAAAAATGTTAATAAATAACAAAATATTTTTGAAAAAATCAATAATAAACAAGCAATATAGACTAAATTTAAGATTTTTTCAAATACATGGGCTAGCGTGGAAAATGAAAATACAAGAACAAATCAAGATGGTATTTTAACCTTCTTTGATCTACCTATGTAAGAAATTAATTAAGTTTTAACTATAATTTTCACAATATGGACTAAATGATTACAAATTTTAAAGTACATACTAAATTGTTACATTTTGAAATCAAGATATAAAATTATAACAAAATTGAAAATACAATAACTAAATTATTACAAATTTAACTATTACTTTCATGAAAGTTCAAAACCAAGAATAATTTATAAATTTTTCTTGTCTTATTTAAAAAAAATACATGCCATATATTGATGATTAAAAAATTTGGCATTTTGCCCAAACTAACCATGACTTTTTTTTTTAATTAAAAAAAAGAAAAAAAAAAAAAGAATGCCCTAACCATTACTTGAAAGTTGAATCATGCTGTTGGAAAAATTGGAGACATGTTCATTAAAATTGAAACTTAGAAAATATAACTTAACTTGTTTGATTAAAAATATGATAGGATAATATTTTAATGTATCATTTAAGTTTTATTATAAATAGTATTTCCTACCAACATAAAATAATTATTTTATGAAAACTCGAGTCATTATTCTGAAAATTTAATAAAATATAAATTTATAATATAAAAAATGTATTAAATAATTGGTACCAAACTTTAGGGAAAAACTTCAAATGAATTTTAGTTTATTAAAGGACAAGGCTAAAATGGAGTTTCAATGCAAAATTCAAAGAGTAAACAAATATTTAAAAGTTTAATAATCAATTACTCAAAAGAAAAAAAAAATTTAAGAATCAAGATTGAGATCTAAATGTTTAATTAATTTTGTAGTTAAAAATTAATTATCAATTTAATGCAAAATCAATTTGACTTACCAATCATAAAAGATGGTCGTCCTTCAACTAACAATTCATTTCATACCTAATTTTTTTTTCCCAATCATTTCATACCCAATTAATTTAGCGCGAGAATGAGCAAAATCTTATTGTTATTATACTATTTTGGTGCTTGTATTTTGAAATTTGTTCAATTTGAGTCACCATATTTTTCATGGTCTAATTTTAGTTTTTGTATTTTCAATAAATCTTAAATTTAGTTCTTAAAATATATATATTTATTTATTTGGTATCTAAATTTTCAAAATGCAAATCTAAGCCTTTAAATTTTTAAAATATAAAAGAAAATAAATTAATTATTACAATAATATTCAATACTATCTAATACATTAATACTTTGAATTAACACATTCCTTGTACAACATATACAATGTTTTTAATGAATAGTTACTAATTTGAAAATATGTGCGAAAGTGAGTTTAATTAAGTGGTATTAGCATGTGTTCCATCTTTAAAGGTTATTGGTTTAATCCCTTGCGGTTGGAATAACAATTTAGTCTATGAACTTTGATTTTTAACAATTTAGTCTATGTATACTTTTGAATTTGTAACAATTTAATCTATTCCATAAAAGATTCCATTAAAAATTAGATGTCAATTTTTATTATCAATTTAATTAGACTTCGTAGCTTATAAGTATATTGGTCCTAGTTAGTTTATTAATCTACTTATGTAAGAAATTAAAATTCCATAAATCTTAACAATAATTATCACAGGACTAACTCGGGATGGATTTTAAAGTACAGACTTGATTGTTATATACTAAAGTCCAACGACACAATTGTTACAAAAAAAGTACAGGAACTAATTTATTACAAACCAAAATTTAAAAATTAAATTATTACTGATGTACAAGGATCAAAAGTGATTTTTAACCCAACAATTTTTTCTATTATCATGGGAAAAAGATTGCACATGCCATGAAATTTGAGCAACATTTTATTTAAGGATATGTATATGCCTTAACTAATAATTAAACCATACTAAGATTGGAAAATTTGAGGAGATGTTAATAATATTGAAACTTAAAAAATATAAGCAAAATAATATTTTTTTGGTTCACAAGATTTTGGGTCTAAATTCTATTTGGTTCTTATATTTCAAAATGCTATACTTTTTATCTATAAAGTCTTGACTCTGACTTCAATTTAGTCTCTCGGTTTCAACATGTTACAATTTTATATTTGAGATTTGAGTTTTGTTTTAGTTTGGTTCCAAAGTATCAAGTTTAGAGTTTTAACTTTTATTTTATTTTTTTTTCTAAATACTCACTTCAATCTTTAGCTTTAATGTCTATTACTTAATTTAAAGTAATTATGAAATAAAATTTTAAATTAATTAATAAGTACTAATAAATAAAAAAGATCTCTAAACTTTGAATTAATTTTTTTTTATATATGTTTCTGACATTTAAACTTTTTTTAATTAATAAATCTATTAATTAAAAATAAAAATAAAGTTCTTATTTTAATTATAATTAAGACATTAAAATTTCAATTCTGTATTGAAAATTTTAAAAATGAACAATTGGTGAATGATCAACTAGAAACTTTTAAAATAAAATGGGCAATAATTTATTAGACATAAAACAAAAATTAATTGATTAATTTATTACATAATACATTTTTAAAAGTTCATAAAACTTAATCAATTATTTGACACAACCCTAGAAGTTGAAAAAATAAATCGGTAGAGGGTAACCGATCGTAAATAGAGAATGAATAGAGGGGCATAATGGTCAATCAAAAAAGGTTTTTTTCCCTAGAAAAGTGTAATAACAATTAGTACCTAATTATAGTAAAAACTTCAAATGTATTTAGTTCATTAAGGAGAAAATTCTTTGAAATAGATTTTAAAATATTGAAAAGAAAATAAAGAAAGAAAAAGAAAGCCATTAACATTTTTTCAAAGAAAAAACCTTAATTTATATTTACTTTTTACTTTATTTCAATTCTTTTTTATGTAATTTGGTTATTAATTAGAGACAAAAAATTATGTAATTCAATTTTTAATTAGAGAAAATATGTAAATTTACAAGTTTAGGCCATAATTTTCATGTGTGTCCAACAAATATCTAAACTTAAAAAAATTTATTATATTTATTAACCTTCCATTTAACGTAATTAGATTCAATACATCTATTAAATCTTTAAACTTTAAATTTAAATTTTGTGTTTAATATGCATTTATGACATTTTCAACCTTTTAAAAAGAAATTAATGAGATTGTAAAACCTAATTTTTTTTTTCCCAATAGTGCTAATGGAAATATTGCAAGACTCTTCATTAAAAAAAAAAAAAAAACTATTGATAACTCGTTATTTTAGTACCAACTTGAACATAATTTAATAGATAAAATATCAATTTTTGTCTTCAAAATTACCGATCCGACCTTGCAGTTATTGAACTATAAATAAAATTAAAAAAAAAAAGTTTTAATGGCTGCATTATGATATCCATCCCTGTAAAGATAATCACATGAATAGCTATATATCTAATTAAAAATAAAATAAAATAAACTAAGGTTAGAGTAAAAAATTTTGGTCATGTACTTTTGTTTGTTTATTATTATTATTTTTTTAACAAATTAGTAGAGGAGTGTGGGATAGAGGTGTATCAAGAAATCTCAACTAGGTTGGGACATCTTTAACTTTCTCATTATGTCCCAATGCCTTTAGCGATGCATTCATTCAAAATATGGATAATCTAAAAAGTACGAGAGCTTGAGACCAGCTTCATACAAAAGAGAAAGAGAGGAATAACAAGGTTAAATGCTCATATACTTTATACAATTTTAGTCCATATATTCTCAAGAAATCTTAAATTTAGTTTATGTTGTCAGTTGATTGTTAATTCTTTTAAAAAACTTATTGATATTTATTACCATTTTCACTATAAATTTTGAAAACATATTCACCTATTATATTTCATTGCATGGAAATTTTATTATTATTATTTAGCCAACGTGGATAAAAATTAACTTTGAGATACTAAATTTAGGATTTTTCAAAATTATAAGGACCAAAATTGGACATTTGAAAGTATTGAGACTAAATTTAACACAAAAACTCATCTTTTCAAACAAGTAATAATAATAATAATAATAATAATAATAATAATAATAATTATTATTATTATTATTATTATTATTATTATTATTATTATTATCCAACACTAATTTAATTACTCCATGCACATAATTGTCATTAATTATTTTGAAACTTTAGTTTTAGTTGACCCATATAGTTAATAGTGAATTTCTAGGATGAATGGACACACAAGAAGGGTATAAAATCATGTAATATAATAAAAGAAATCAAATTTAAAACTTGGAAGAGCATTGAGAGAGTTTAAACACAATATGAGAATGAAAGTTGCATCATTGTTTTGGACATGGTTTCTCTTTGTGGTTTACTTGAGTCAAGTTGTAGTATGTAATAATATCATCGATCGATGTCATCCGATGGTAGCACCTGATGTCGAAGTTTTTCGATTTGCTTCAAATTTTGAGTACCTTGAAGGTGAGTTTTACTTGAATAGTGCCCTTGGGAGAGGAATTGACTCCATTAATCCAAGTTTGGCATTTGGAGGACCACCTCCTATTGGTGCTCAAAAGGCTAATTTAGATCGTGTATACGCTAACATCTTCGAGGAATTTGGATACCAAGAAATTGGAAACCTAAGGTAAATTAATTTATTTTTGGTTTTATAATAAAAACTAATATTATTCTTAAGAGTTTTTCTTTGTTGTATTCAATTTCAGAGCTATAATTGAGGCAGCTGGTGGGAGAGGTATTAAAAGGCCATTGTTGAATCTAAGTAAAGAAGTATTTTCAGATATGATTGATAAAGCAGTTGGGTTTAAGCTAAATCCAAGATTTGATCCTTATGCCAATTCCATCAATTTTCTAATTGCTGCAAGTGTGTTCCCTTACGCTGGACTTGTTGGCCTTGTTGGAGCAACCCCTTTGCTTCTCTTTATCCAATCTCGCAAGGTAAAGGACAAGGAAGAAGAAATCATCTTAATTAGTATAAGGATATGTTTGATAACGATTTTATTTTTAGTTTTTCGTCATTTCTATACTATGATTTTCACTTCACGTGACTCAAAACAATAAGAATATGTTTGATAACGATTTCTATACTATGATTTTCACTTTAGGCTCCGTTCAAAATCAAATTTTGATCGGATTATCATATGCATTTGTTTGATTGAAAATAGACCATTTTTTTTAGAGAGCTATGATCTATGGGCCATATTTGGATAGAGAGCCTTCACATAAATTAATTATTGTTAGGTCCACCTAAATATTTATGTCTATATATATATTATATATTATATATTTAAAAAGTGAATTTTGTAATATTTTTTTCAAAACGGATTTTTATAATTTAGATAATATCATAGGTTTTAGTTTTAAAAAAATAAAATTGAAAATGGTTAAAATTTAATTAAAAGAATAAAAATAAAATATTAAATGAAACTTTATAATGCAAATAATTTTATCAAACAAAAGTAATAAAAACATTTAAATTTAAATTTTAATCTTAATTAAATATAATATTTTTTAAAAAAAATAATTACTAAAGAATTAACCTTCACCAGACTAATTCATTGAATTTGACTCCAAAAGTTAGGTTGGCTCGACTCAGCCCCAAAACAACATTTTAAGCCAACTATACTTGGGTTTAGGGTCAAGTCTATTGTGCCAAGCCGACCTAAACTTAATAGTAAAATTGGCCCAGTAGTGGGTGAGTTTTGAAATTCTCTATGTCTAAAAAAATTCAGGGTTGAAATTAAGTTATTTATCATTTTAATTTTTTTCCCATGAGCATAGCACAACTAGCATATAAGACATACACTCTTATAATCATCCCATCACATGCTTTCATGCAGTAAACAATAACATTTTCTTTGTAGCTAGCGGCCTCGCTGCTCGGTGTAGAGGGTGGACAGAGTAGTGTTATACGAACATTGTTGTACCAAAGGGCCAACGAGATTGTGGTTCCATATAACCTAACGGTGGCAGAGTTCACCAACCTCACCTCGACGCTCGCGAACCAGCTTGGGAGATGTGGGCTCAAAGACGAAGGGATTATAGTCCCTCAGTCACTCGGGGCAGAGAATCAAACTGAGAGCAACATTCTTGCTGCGGATGTTAACTCTCTCTCGTATTCTCGAACCGTACAAGAGATCTTAGGAATATTGTATGTAACTGGTAGTGAAAAAAAGTCTGGTGCATTTTTTCCGGAGGGTGCTAATGGTTTGATTGCAAGAAGTTTCCTTGGACTCTAACATATGAGAGAGTTAAAATCCATTAATGTGAAATAAATCCTCAATATGGATAAATAATTATATGTAATAAATTAAGGTGAAAATTCAAATATAAACCCAATGTGTGCAAATGATTTAATCTTTATACTCAAAATTGGATGAAAATTTTTTGAATTGGTTAATGTGATGGTTCAATCTTTTGAAGTGATTAATGTGATAGTTGATAATAAGAAAAAAAAAAGTGAAAATTAAAAAATAAATCTAAAAATATTAAATAATAATAATCATAATAAAGATTTTAAAGTCAACGATAAATCAAAGGCGATTACAAATGATTTAATTTCTATAATAAAAATAAAATTATTTAATCTATCTATACATCCGTAAAACTTGAAGAAAAATATTTGTATAATTTTTAATAAAATAAATATTTGAATATTTTAAAGAATAATATATCTATAGATGTCACCCAATTAGGTAAAATCATGAAGAGAATTTTACTAAAATTTTAAAATTATTCAAACTAAAGAAATTCATGAAAAATTTGAAGAGATTATTTTTAGAATTTAAACATATTGGATATAATTGATAGTCTATATGTACTAAAAAACTAATTTGTGATCCTTTGGAAAAAAAAAATAGTAATAATCCTTCTCTATTAAAAAAATCTCTATTAAGAGATATTTGCCCCTGGATTAATTTATTTGATTATCTACTTATTTTTAAACTTTGATTTAAACCATTTTTTCAATTGTGATAATCCTTTCTTCTTTTAAAAAAAATTATTGGAGGACTTGATTATTATTCTTTGATTGTGTTGTTCCAATTTGAAACCAAAATATTATTATTATTTTATGCCGCCATAAAAGCAAATTTATTCACTTTCTAAATTTGCAATGAACATCCAATTGTTTTAAACTTTATTTCAAAACTACAAACACATGAATTAGTGTGTAATTACAACAAAATTGAAAAGAAAAAATAATGAAAAAACCAATAAATTATTATAAACTTTTGAATTCATTTGTATGCATTTACAAAATTTTAAAAGTGAAAAAAACTACAAAAACATAAAATATAAAAATTGATTTAACATTGATAAATTTCTTTAACATTAAAAAGCAAGAGTCTAATAGGTGAATTTACGTGTATAGAAAAAAATGACCAAGATGAGAACTTATGTTAAAAAAATAATAATAATAAATAAATAAATAAATAATGAATGTGATACACCTCCTACACTTAATGCTACAAACAAAATTTCTAATATATATATATAATAATAATAAAAATAATAAAAATAAAATTTCAATATGTGATAACAATGTTGTTATTAATTAAATTAAAAATAAAAATACATAATGCTACAAACAAATTTTCTACAAAGAGAAAAAAATTAAAAGAAAAGAAAAAGGGGGACGAGTTATCTGTTTGAGAATGAGAGGTTTGATTTGAGAAAATTTAGATATCAAAACTATAGTATTTGAAAAAGAAAAAAAAAATCATTTGACATTTAAATAGTATATAGATTTTTTTTTTTCATTTCAACGTGATGTAAAGTTTATATTTAAATTTTATTTTAATCGGATGATGGAGAGATTTTTTTATAATTTAGTGTTTTTTAAATTTAATTTAATGATTTAAATGTGAGGTTTTTTTTCAAGTTATTTATTTATTATTTATTTTTATTATTATTTTAAAACTAAATTTGAAACCAATAAAATTTGTGTGAATGATAAATTTTTGTTGTAGCAAGTGAAATTTTTATTTTCCAATGACCAATTTTGGCTCTTAAATCAAATATTAGAATTAACCAAATTTAAAACTAATCATAAATTATAAATTATTTAATATGAATTTTTTAAATGAATTTAATGTAAAATTATATTATATTATCATATAACCAATTGTTAAAAGGAGCAAAAAGGAAATCAAAGCTTTTTCCTCATAGTTCCTTTTAAATATTATAGATTTGTTAGAAATATATATAATAATATATGATTATCATATAGGGTTTTTTTTTTTTTCTAGTGGAAGAGTGAAAAAGTTAAGATAGTTGAAACTGGGAGAGAAAGAGAAAATATGAGGAGGGAGAGAGATTGAAAATAGGAAAAATATTATTGTAGTCTTTTAGAGAAAAATTGAGGTTAAAGGTGTAAATCTTGAAATCTAGTGATTAAATTAAAACAAAACTCAAACCTAACTAAACTATAACATTTTAAAACCTACCGACTAAATTAAAATTAAATTCAAAATTTAAGGATTAAAATCGTAACATTTTGAAGCTTATGGACCAAATAGAATTTATATCCAAAACCTCGAAATCAAAAAGATATTTTTCCTTAAAAAATATAATATTTCTCTAGTCATCTTGGCACGTCAACCATCTAGTAGTTAATTTTATGTTTAAATTTAATGGTTTTGTTAGTGGAGTGTTCTATAGTTAATTTGAAACATCAAAAATCATACACACTTCTTTTTTAAAAGAGATATTTTGAAATATAGTAAAATGAGTCAAACTATTTACAAATATAGAAAAATTTTATTGTCTATCCCTATTTTTTCTATTTAGGATCATTTTCCTTTTTAAAACTCATAAACTAAAATAGTTTTTTTCCTTTATTAATTATTAGGAAAAAAATGGAATAATTGTTTTGCTTTAATATGAATGGATTATAATAATGCAGTAGGAGATTAAAGGGTTAATTAAAGAATCAAGGTGGTTTTGAAAAAAAAAAAAATAGTGAAAATTTGTGGTTTTAAAATTATTTATAAAAATAAGCTTTTTTTATTTTTTTTATTTTTTTATTTTTAATCTTTTAGTGAAAAGTTTTCTAGAAAATTGAAATGCATTCTTTCTCCGTATGAAATTGGACCCACACAATGGAGACTACGATTGCTGTGATTTTTTTTTTTTTTCCTTTACAAATCCATTTCCTTTAATTTTTTTTGGAAATATAATATCGCTTTTTTAATATAATTCTCATCTTATTATATCATACATTTTCTTTTCATTTTTTTAGCAAGATTAAATTTTATTAAAAAAATATTATGTATTTAAATATTTTAACTTCACTGGTACCTTTCTTTCCATTGAAAATTTAGATCATTTGACCTTCAAACTTGAATTGAGGTAAGTTTTGCTTTTTTTATCATCCAAAGTTTTCATTTAAAAAAAAAATACTTTGGAAAAATAAAATACAACCTCATAATTTTGAAGAAATCAAAATTGAGATCTAAATGTATAATTAATTTTGTAGTTAAAAAGTTAATTATCAATTTAATGTGAAATCAATTTGACTTACAAATCATAAAGATGGTATGTCCTTCAACTTACAATTCATTTTCTACCTAATTAATTTGGCGTTAGAATGAGCAAAATCTTATTATTGTTGTTAATTATAAAGTAATTAAAATACTATTTTAGTTATCATACATACTTTAAATTTGTTTAACTATATTTTCAATTGTCTAATTTTAATTTTTATATTTTTAATAAATCTTAAATTTAATTGTTCAAAATTAGTTCTTATCGAGATTAAGTAAATAATATAGTTTAATTATTTAATAATTTAGTATCTCAACTTTAAAAATATAAATCTAAGCCTTTGAACTTTTAAAACATAATAAAATAAAATAATTATTACAATAATATTCAATACTATGTATTAAATAATTAGAATAGGAATACCTATTAAAGCCAACGGGTATAAAAAGTCAATCATTTTCAAACTTCCATTTTTAGAATACTTTAAACTTCCTTTAATCACTTTAAATTAACACATTTATTGTACCTCATATCATATACAATGGTTTTTATGAATAGAGGTAAAAAACGCTTTTGGTCCCCGTATTTTCATAGAAATAACAATTTGGTCTTTAAACTTTAGTTTGTAACTATTTAATCCATATACTTTCAATTTTATAACAATTTAATCCCTGAATTTTAGTATGTAACAACATAATATTTGTATTCTCAAATTTGTAACAATTTAGTCCCTAACATAAAAATAAAAAAATAAAAAACAAAATTAGATGTCAACTTTTATTATTTTATGATGTAGACTATGTATTTTGTAAAAATATTGAGCCCCTAATTAGTTTATCGATTTATTTATACAAGATATCTTATGAAAATTTAACACTAATTTCTACCATAGGGACTAAATCATTACAAACTTTAAATTATAAGGAATAAATTGTTATATAGTAAAGTCCAATAACTCAATTGTTATAAAATTAAAAGTAGAGGGATTAAATTGTTACTTTTATGAAAGTTCAGGAACTAAAAGTGATTTTTAACCTATGAATAGTTACTAACTTGTGTGTAGTGTGGATTATAATCTAATTTAAAATGTCCACGAACTTTTATGAAAGTAACAATTTATTAGTTTAGGAAGTCTGATTTTTAACAATTTAGTTCATGTACTTTCAATTTTGTAACAGAAAAATTATTATAGATAGAAAAAAATATCAAACTATTTAGATATAGCAAAATTTTACTTTTTATCCGTGATAGATCACGATCGACTCAGATAGACATCTATTCATGTCTATATGGTAAAGTGATAGATGTCTATCACTTTACAAGATAGACATATGCAATCTACCAAAATATAAGAAGTTTGAATCATTTACCTGAACTAAAAAATGTCAATTGTGTTTTTTATTTAGTAGTCTAGTGTTTAAATTTTAATTCGAATATTAAGATAATAATCATTTGAGTTTTTATTTTTTATTTTTATAAAACTTATAATTTCGAGTTATACTTTTTTTTAGATGATATATAAATATATATTAATGGTAGTTTAATTTATCATTTTAAAAATAAAGTATTTAAATTAGTAATACTTATTTAAATTTCAATTAAAAAAAAATTAAAAACCGGCCATGAGAGAAATGATACTAAAAGAATTTTGTAAAAAAAAATATTAAGAAATGAGGGTAATTGTTTTAAATGATAAAATTGTTAGAAATATTTTTAAATATAATAAAATGTTATAGATAGTGACATTTTGCTATATTTGTAAATAAGTTGGTTCATTTTGTTATATTTGAAAATAGTTCTTTAAAATAAACTATACATAAATATATATGTTTAGACTAACCCAATGATAAGTTCTTGGCCGACTCAAATATGGCCCAAATGGATTGACCCATGGGCTAACCCAATGTCTAATATAGTGATCCATACCCAACCCAATAAATAAATGGGTTTAGTTAAGTCGGTCAAACATTGACTTTTAGTCGAACTTGAATCGAGCTTAAGTTGGGTTTGGGCCAACCTTTGTGCTTCAGGTCCATCGACGAGGTTGAAGTGATATTGATGGTCAAGCTTCAAGTATGATATAAAGTGACTGTGTTTGGGTTTAAGTCATTGGTTAATTAGAAACATTTTAAGCCTAGAGTACTTATTATTGTTATGTTTTCTTGTTTGAGAGTACAAAAAAAGGTGCGAGTGGTGGTACAAAGCTTTAGAAGAATTTTTTTTTAGTACCAACTTGATTATAATTCAATATATAAGATATCAATTCTTATTTTAAAAATCGAGAAGTTGTATCATACCCTCCAAGTATTAAACTCAAACAAACAATACTCAAGAGTTTCAATGGCTGCATTTATTTTGTGAGGAAAATTTGTAATTATTGTCGCAGAACATGAATTGATCAAGGGATAACTAAAGACAATTCTAATTATATTTGAGTATATGTGTTAGTTTGTCCTTTTAATTATGGTATCCATCCTGGAAAGATAGTCACATGAATAGTCTATCTATTTAAAATAAAATAAAACAAGTTAGAATATGATTTTGGTGTATATATATACCCATTCAATTTTTAATTTTTATATTTTTAAATATTTATTTTAATCTCTATATTCTCAAGAAATCTTAAATTTAGTCTATAGTATTGCTTGTTTATTGTCAATTCCTTTCAAAAACTTATGGTTATTTATTAGATTTTCACTCTAAATTTTGAAAATATATTTACCAATTATATTTCCTTGCATGAAAATTATTATTATTTTTATTTAGCCAATATTAATAAAATTAACTTTGAGGGACCAAATTTATGATTTATAAAAAATACAAGGATCGAAATTAGACATTAAACCTCAAGATTTAAAGATCAAAATAGTATTTTAACCAAAAAAAAATTAATTTCTAATTTAATAATCATTTAGTTTTTGGTTACGTATACAACCCTACCCTCTCCCCGGAAAAGAAAAAAAAGGTATAAAAGCATGTTATTATATATAACATAGAAAGCATGCAAAACTTAGGAGTATTGAGAGAGTTTAAAACACAATATATTCACAATATGAGAATGAAAGTTGAATCATTGTTTTGGATATGGTTTCTCTGTGGTTTACTTGAGTCAAGTTGTAGTATGTAATAAATATCATCGATCAATGTCGTCGGATGGTAGCACTCGATGTTAAAGTTTTTCGATTTGCTTCAAATTTTGAGTACCTTGAAGGTGAGTTTTACTTGAATAGTGCCCCTTGAAGGTGAGTTTTACTTGAATAGTGCCCTTGGTAGAGGAATTGACTCCATTAATCCAAGTTTGGCATTTGGAGGACCACCTCCTATTGGTGCTCAAAAGGCTAATTTAGATCATGTCTACGCTAACATCTTCGAGGAATTTGGATACCAAGAACTTGGACAACTAGGGTACATTAATTTATTTTTGGTTTTATAATAAAGACTAATATTATTCTTAAGAGTTTTTCTTTGTTGTAACTTAGTAAAGTAGAAGGGCCAACCTGAGAGCGAGGCAAGCTGGGAACGGGCTGAAACTGGCGATTCGAAGACAAAATCAGAGACTACTGGACGTCTCGCAGAGCGACTCTCAACGAGGACGTTGAGACTTTTCGAAAAAAAAATGTTTTTTTTTTGGCTTAATCCGCACTAAAGATCAAGGAGTACAAGTGTACTCCGGCTAATTAATAAGGGAAAGGTTTTTTTTTCTAATCCAAGTTTGACTCTGATTAGATCCTTAGCGCAAGCGCTAAGTAAGCAAGCTACCTTATGTAATGTAAAAAAAACCGAGGAAAATAACGTCAAGTAGAAACGAACAAGGTCTTACGGCACGATCACTATATCTCTTTTCTTTTTATTTAATTTTAGAGCTGTAATTGAGGCAGCTGGTAGGAGAGGTATTAAAAGGGCATTGTTGAATCTAAGTAAAGGAGTATTTTCAGATATGATTGATAAAGCAGTTGGGTTTAAGCTAAATCCAATATTTGATCCTTATGCCAATTCCATCAATTTTCTAATTACTGCCAAGTGTGTTCCGAACTTGTTGGCCTTGTTGGAGCAACCCTTTGCTTTTCCTACTCCAATCTTGCAAGGTAACAACGATTTTGTTTTTATTTTTTCATCGTTTTTATATGATTTTTACTCCCGTGGCTGAATGTCTACCTTAGAATGGCCCTAGCTCGATCTAAGTTCGATTCAAATTCAAGGTCCAATCGCAGTCCAAAACTTAGTCCATTCATTCATTGGATTGAAAGATGGATTACTCTCTTGGAGAACGAGCTAACCATGGAACATATTTAAAAAGCAATACTAATAATTTTATCATATAAAAGTAATAAAAAAAAAACACTTAAATTTTAAAAATACATTCAATTAAAAATATAAATTAAATAAATTTTGATATCTTTTCATTAAGAAAAGTCTAATATGTACTTTTTAGAAAAATTATTTTTTTAAAAAAATGTCCTTCATACACCTTTGAAGCTTGGATTGAAATTTGAAAACGAGTAGATATCATATTAAAGAAATTCCGGATTTTGAAAAAATATTAAAAATTAAAAGCGAAATGAGTTGAGATTGTTAATTAGTTTCCCATTCATTCTATTCTCTCTAAGCTAAATCTACCAAATGATTGCTAATCTTTTAAATCAATAATTATGAAAATTCTCTACCTTTATTTCTCTTGATTTTACCTTTTCTTAAAATTCACAAAGCAATTCTACCATAGAAAATCATATAATGCTACTAAATTCCACTTCATTTTAAGTTAAATGATGACATATCAAACAATGAGTTTTTCTCATACTACCATAATAAATATAATGTTTTTCCCAAATTAATTTATTCCATACATGTCCCATATGGCTAAATAAATTTACATTTAACTTTTCGCAAAACATTAACATAAGTCCATAAGGCACTCTTACCAAAAGGTCATATGTTCAAATTTTTCAATCTACTAAAAAAAAAAAATGTCGGTACCATTTTTAATATAAAAAACCTAATAAGAATGCAATAGGAGCACAATGTGAGAGTTTTAAAAGATTAGAAACAAAACTTATAGCCATCCCATCGATGCTAATTCAATAACATTTTCTTTACCGCTAGCGGCCTCGCTGCTTGGTGGCAAAATGTCGTTATACGAACATTGTTGTACCAAAGGGCTAACGAGATTGTGGTTCCATATAACCTAACCGTGGCAAAGTCCACTAACCTCACCTCAACGCTAGCAAACCAGCTTGGGAAATGTGGGCTCAAAGACGAAGGGATTGTGGTCCCTCGATCGCTCGTGGTAGAGAATCAAACCGAGAGCAACATTCTCGCTACCGACGTTAACTCTCTTCGTATTCTCGAACAATACAAGAGATCTTACGGATATTGTATGGAAGTGGTAGTGAAACTAAGGCTGGTGCCTTTTTTTCCAAGGGTGCTGATGGTTTGATTGCAAAAAGTTTCCTTGAACGCAACATATGAAAGAGCCGAAAATGGAATGTGAAATAAATCCAGAAAATGGATAAATAATTGTATGTAATAAATTAAGGTTGGAATTCAACTTTTGAAATAAATATATATAGTCTTTGTGAAGTAATCTGTTAGAAATATATATAATAATTAAATCATATAGGATGCTTGTTTTTAGCTCAATAATTGCAAGAGTGAAAAAATAAAGATGGGTTGAAAAATGAGAGATAGAGGAAATATTCTTTTAGTCTAGAAAACAAATTGAAACGAAACTCAAATTTGGTAAAATTATAAAATTTTGAGACTTACAGACTAAAATAAAATAAAACTCTGAATAAAAAGACATAAATTATAACATTTTGAAACTTATGAACCAAATAAAAAAAATACCCAAAACCCCATAATCAAAAAGATATCTTTTCCTTGAAAAAAATATATAATATTTTTCTCCAAATCATCTTACCATATCAACTATTTAGTCAATTTTATATTTAAATTTAATGGTTTTGTTAATGGATTAAACTTAGATTCCTACAAACTTAGAGACAAAAAAAATAGGCAATTTGAAACATCAAAAATCAAACACCCTATTTTTCAAAATTCAAAAACTAAAAACGTTTTTTTTTTTTTTCCTTTATTAAATATTAATTAACGGTTGGCCAACTTAATAAAATGGAACAATTGTTTGCAGAAGGAGATTAAAGCTACCAAATGCGAAGTCAAAATGAAATATCAATTTTTATAATTCTCGGAGTAGTGGATGAAGCCAATATAAAGCCACCACTCAAAATAATTTTATATTAACCCAAACCGACCTACTACGGGCGGGCGGGGAAATTAAATTGTTTTTGAAAGATAACTAATTAAATAATTCTTTTTCTAAAAAGTGTTTTTTTATTAAGAGAGAGAGAGAGAGAGTATATGTTTATAATTTCTGAAAAGTGTTTTTAATGAGTTAAAAGTACTATTTATTAACTAAAAAGGACCAATATATAGACCTCTTTAGGCAACGCCATGTAAAACATACACATCCACTAAATTCCAATTCTAATCCTATTGTGTACATATATACAGATTTATTTTTAATTCTTCTTTTTCTTTTTTTTTTTTTTTTTTTATTCCTATACTTTCTACTTTGGTATATTGTTGTCTTATATTTTCAATTTTTGTTCATTTTGATAAATGGTCCTTTATGCCTAAAAGGTGACCACTTTGGTACATATATCCAATTTTTAACACAAATATTATGCACAATGAAAAAAAAAAAAAAAAGAAAAAAAAAAACCCTTCCATAAGATTACATTTCAAGAAATTTAGTGAATGAAGTATCATGCTAAAATTTTGAACAAAAAATGCGATAAAAATGAAAAAAAAAAGGTACAATATATTTTAAAAAATAAAGGAACCACGATGTACATATTAAGAGTACAATGATGTAAACAAACCAAAACTAACTTAAAAGTAAAGGAATTAAAGAGTAGTTAAACCAAAAAGTAACATGAATATTAAATATTAAAGTTAATTAGGAATAAACTTTCAAGACTAAATAAACACTCAAAAAGTAATGAGTGATACTCATGAAAAGACACAAGTTTATATTGTCTTTTATACTTGTACATAAACATCATTCTACTTTTTTTATGGCTTTTATTAGGCATTTTATAATACAAATCAAAGCTTCCAGCCTGTCTTTAGACTTTTAAAACAATAATAGAAATGATAAACGCCACCAATTGATTATTCTCCGCTCCATCCATAATAATAAGTCTTTGCTTCACAATAAACAAAGTGTAAATAAATCTATTTTGAACTCATTTCATTATACGGACATTGCCAAATTAATAAGAGAATTTCAAACTGCAAACCCAAAAAAGAAGTCAACAGCACATTTTTTATTGATCAAAACAAAACCAATATAGCAAACAAAAAACAGAAGTAGCTACCAGCTCCTGTTTACCAATTCCAAGCAACTTGCTTGTATTTTCAATATAAAAGATTAAAGAAGTGGGTTGTATAGACATACCAAGGAGAGCAGAGAAAGCAACAATGGCAGCCAAGGTTTCTTCTCTCCTACCATTTTTCTTTATCGCTGCAATCCTGATGGTCTCCTCCACTGCGGTATTTGCCACCAGCACCAAGACCCCAAGCTGGGTCCTCGATGCAGCTCGAGCTCACTGTCACGGCTCCATGGCAGAGTGCATGATGGACAATATTGAATTTGAGATGAACTCTGAGATCAATAGACGCATATTGGCAGATTTAAACTACATAAGCTACGACGCGCTCAAGGTCAACACAGTGCCATGCTCACGCAAAGGAGCATCTTACTACAATTGTCAGCCAGGTGCCGAAGCCAACCCCTACAACCGTGGCTGCAGTGCTATTTCTCGTTGCCGAAGCTAACGAGTTGTGTTTACTTTTGCAAGATATGGGCAGTAGTAGTTGTATGAAATCATCATAGAGTATAATCATCACTATATTATCAAATAAGAAATCATGCAGAAACAGCAAGTCCAAGTCTATAACATATTGCACTTTTCTGTTTCATCCTAAGCATTGGCTTAAATTTCACAAAGGCAGCAGCAAAAAGAGAATATTTCAAGTGATCAAACTCATCAATAAAGCAAACACTCTCAACTATTTCTAGGCAGAACCTTCCTCTTTCTTCACTTCATCTGCACTTGACTTTGAAGGAGGCAGCGGCGACGGAGAGCCCTCGACACCCATCTCGGCCTTTAGGTCGTTGATGCTCTGCTCCAATTCATTTATGCGGCTCCCCATCTCATCGAGTATATTCAAGTTAAAGAAAGCTTATTTACGATAAGTTATATTAATAAAGCAATCCTACAATTCTTTTCCAATGAATCTGAAGCCCAAAGCTGTATTAGGAAGTCGAACAAATTCAAACTTGCAATCAAGGTGACTTACATAGAGGATCTCACATTGTACTGGATTCAAACACCTCATTAGAAGGAATTAAGGCTCATACAAATTCAATCTATTTCAAAACCATTACTATCATGTCTTGATTATATAAAACTTTTACTAGATCATCGTTTGCAAGAGTGAAAAAAAATGATATTACTCAGAAAATTGCACTATCTAGCCTATATTAACAAACAAATAATTATATGATCTATTTTGTAAAACTCAAAACTCAAAATGTATGCAAGCCTATCAGAAACACTTCTAATTACAACATTAGAGAAATGCTTAACATCAAAAATAAGAAATATATTTAGAAAGGATATTCTTTGTGATAATGGAGTCAGACATGGTTTGGAACCTAGATTGCTGCATAAAAAAGATTTTGTTAGGCATAAAGTTCTCTGCCGGAAATTTACACTAACTGAAACTCACCATCTGTTGAAGAAGATTTTGCACCTGAAAAAAAGGAAGAAGAGTTAAAACCAATTTAACGATAAACCATCAAGAAATAATCAAGAGTGTCTTGGGGATAGAATTTTAGACCACATAAGAGTATTCATCAGGAGAAAATGATGAACTTCATAAAACATACCTTTCAAATAAGGTTGACTATCAAATGGGAAAAACAAAGAAAATAAACTGAAAGAAAAGAAAATGAACTCACAAAAATGGTCATATCAGCCGTGCTTTGCTTTGCATCTTCAGAGTCATGCCCATCCTGCAAGAGAAAAAGAGTAAAAGGTGCATTTCACACTGTCACACAAAGGTACAAAAACAAACCAGTCAAATGATATGAACAATAATAAGTCAAACAAATAAGAATCACTGGAAGTGGAGGGTGACAATCTTGAAAAAGAATTAAGATCAAGCATCGAGCATCGAACATCTTCAGTTGTCACAATTACATTCAACAATCAGATTCCACTATTATAAAATTTTCCAGGAACAGATATCAGTAGCACTCTATAGATAAACAGTGATTAGAATAACCTTGAAAATTGATGGCTTGGCCACTATACAAGGTCAAATGTTCTTTATCCTCCCAAAAGCAATCAGCCACAACTAAAAGAATATACAAGGGCAATACAAAAAAGAGCCAAAAACAAAGGGGAAGAAAGCTAACAAACTACAAAACAAAACAAAAACAAAAAAAAAACAAAAACAAAAAAAAAAAAAAGAAGGAACGAAAACAAAAACAAAAACAAAAAAACAAAAAACAAGGGTTATAGGTCAAAAGAATGAGAGATAAAGGGTAACTGCAAAAGTCCTTAGTAGCCAAGACCTAAAGGGAGGCAAACCTAAACAAGGCCCAAAACCTCTCCATACATAAGTATCCTTTTATTTCTCTCAGGCTAGATATTCCATAAGATCGCATAGAAAGCAACATGCTAAAGGGTCATCCCTTTCCCTCTTCTCAGAACAGAGGGAGGTATAAGACCTGCTCCATCATAGCCTTATCCAAACCGCTACGGGTCACTTGGACACCAAAGACCTACAAAAGTACCGTCCCAAATTAAAACCCCTAAGAACATGATCCATGTTCCACCATAAGGACCTAGAAGGACAGAAGACAATTGTTGCATATAGTCAATGGTGTTAATTCTCCCATGAGAAAAATAAGGGATTCAACAAAAGAAAAAGGATAATCATATGAAAAGGTGAGGATCCACAAGCAAACAGTACCGAGAGGACTCGAGGATCCACACACAAGAATCCTTGTACCCTGAAAATCATGCAAAATGGATAGAAAAGTGGAAAACTTGAGAACTCTCCCATTAGACAAAAGACTCCTGGATCCAAAGTTATACAAAGTAGAATTCCTATACAAAAAGTGAATCAAGGCAATGAAAGCAACTTCCTATGTTAGATTAGCATAGGAAGTAGAGCAGGATCCATAACAAAACTGATTGAATCAAATTTAACCTCCCTACTTCAAAAAATAAAGCTTTTTTATAAGAAATTAAAATATTTAAATATAATAAAATCATTTTTAGCGTTTCCCACAACAAGGCCAAAACTGAAACAAACTTAGGATTGTGAACTTCTCAAAAGACTCAAGTAGCTATAGAGCAAACAAGAAACTTTAAACCCCACCAGCCTAGCCTACCTAAGCCTAACCAACTTAGAAGGGTAACAAACAACTCCAACAAAAAAATACTTCTCCAAGTCACTTCTATGCCAAATATTGACCTCAAAGATATGCAGGATTTGGTTCAAGTTAACAGTAACAGTATCATCTATCATCTACAAACTAAAAGTGGGTGAGGTGACCTCTATTCTTTCTCACATGGAAATCATCAACTAAGTCCCCATCTACCCCTCTAAACACCAACCTAAAAAGCAACCTCCACCAGGAAAAAGAACGACGGCACCTAAACCACTAGAGGCCAATGTTTTACTCATATCCGTTCCATTAATCCAAGTAAAGAAGTGTATCAACCAGAGACAATTAACCAAATCGAAGATCTCAATTTAAACCCAAAACCCTCCTTTCATAAAACTGCCCCAAAAAGAATACCCAATCAACTCGTAAGAGTTTAAAAAATCAATATTAAAAATAATCTCCCATCTTACAAAAATGTTTAGTCTCCAGTAGCTTCCTTAGCAATGAGGGATTCATTTCAGCCTCTCAGCAACAAAACTACACCATATCCCATGGCATGCAGACATCAACCAAATCAACAAGCCCAGTTTTAAAAAAGGAAATCCAGAAAGTTTGAATCTCCACACAATCACACGATCAAGAAGACAAAACTTACAAACATCAATTAAAACGATGAACCCCACAAGACAGTCACCAGGAACCGAACCCCAAACCAACGTTTAGTATCTAAAACCCAAGGTGATCTAATGGGGCATCAAAGTGAGCAAAAGGTTACAAGACGATTGAGTAACTAAAGCTGAAACGGAATCATTAAATGACCATAGGAATAAAATTCACAACAGAATTTCATGTCAGAAGAATAAGTTCTTTCAAAAGTTTCAAATCTAAGCTACGCGAAATGGAAACACAAGAGCAATGACATTGAACGGTGAAGAAGCGTAATTGAATGGAATGAGGTTAAAGAAGAGAAAATGCCCACCATTACTGCAAAACTGGATGTTCAAGAGACAATCGGGAGATATTCTAAAATTCGCGGTGCCCAATCGTCCAAGTTAGCGAGCGGGTGGAGAATGCGGATGAAGAATATGGCGAATGGCTGCCTTGCTTGTGCTTAAGGGATGGATGCCCATTTTGCCCCCCCCCCCCCCCCCCACTTTTTACGAAGTTACCATTTTGCCATTGGCATTATGTAATATTTTAAAGTTATATTAGAAGTTTAGTCATTATCCTACAAGCTTTGCGTCTATTTGATTCTGGATATTTTTTCAATTTTCTAAATGGTCTCTAAATTTTCTATTTTGTGTTTATTAAATTCTTGAACTTTTAGTTAGATTTTTAACTTGTTAAAAATCAATTGATCTAGAAAATATAATTTTGAATTTAATATTTAATATGTTTAATGGAACTTCAAGCTTTTTAATTTTGTGTTTAATAGAATGGTAAATTTTAAAAAATTTCAAAAGTTCAAGAGGTTGAGTTTGTAATTTTGTAAGTCCGTTAACCAAATAGACAAGGATCACAAAATTCAAAAGCCCAAAAGAGTAAATTTATAATTTAGTCATATTATAAAAACAGTTAATTGCCTGCTAAATCATCATGTAAACAACCTTATAACAACTTCTATATAATAGAGCGGCAGTTATGTGAATGTTTCACATATTGATACATAGGTAGAATGAGTATAACATGATTCAAGATTTTCGTGATGGTATTGATATTGTTTAGATTGTTTTATAATAATTTTATTTATTGTTTTTCAAAAGTTTATAAACAATACTTCTACGTTTTAACAATGAGAATTTTTGGTTTTGTTTTTATCTTTTAAGAGTGTTTTCAAAATCTAAACCCATGTTTTGAAAACTAAAATATATGTATGTTTTGAAAATTTTGGTTCTAAAAGAATTTGGCTATAAACTTACTTGGTTTTTCTTTATGAAAAATGATAACCGTTATAAAAAATTTTAAGAAAACGAACACAAATCAAAATAATTATTAAACGAGACCTTAAAATTCATGAATTCATTAGGTAACAATGCTCAAACTACAAGGGGAAATTATAAACCCAACATATTTCCTACAAAAATATAAATAATGAATGTCCAAAGGGCATTTTAGTAACTTGAAAAGGCTAGGCAAAGTTTTGGAGGTATGACATTCAAATTTTCAAAATTTGAAAACCTTTTGACTTTGGTATAATTTTTTTGCTATATTCTGAAGGGTGAAGAGAATGCATAAAAAAGCAGTTGGGTTCAGAGTTCACTTTCCCTCTGGCCTCTCCCTTAGGTGTGGGCTTAAGCAAAGTTCAAACTAAAGCCAACATTATGGAAAACATTTTAAAATCCAACATTATGTTAGAAACATTACTCAGTTAAGACATCAATTGTTGAAATTTTTGAATTTTCAAATTCAAATTACAATAATTTCATGTTGAACTCAAAAACCCAAGCACAACTGTGTCAACTATAATTTAATTGGGTCACAAAAGATGGTCATCTTACAATTGTAAGTCTGTAAATCAAAGCTAATATCATCCAATCAAACATTTCTTTCATTTCAGCAGCACTATGATTAATAATAGAATGGACCTAAAAAATACAAGTAAAGACAGCAGCTTTCAAGGGTCTGTCCAAGATGATAATAACAGAAGACTCGACCTAAACTAGCCTCAAATTTGACGCTCAACAACCCAAAGTTGACCTGTCGCCATACGGTATCATCCGAGACCACTACGTAAGAGGAAGAAGGAAGAGTTCGTGTTTTTTCATTTTTGTTTTCTATCTGATGCTTTGCTGTGAACATAAGGATACTCAGCTGGTCCAGACCACAAACCCCAAAGCAAAATTAGGTGAAGACTTAGAAGCAAGATGGAGGAGTACATATTTGAAGGATAGACATTCCAACAAAACTCTATCCCTGCAAACAGAAGCAAACTACAAAAACAAAACAAAAACAATCGACAATAATGATATATTGTATTGTATGTGCCCAAATTAATCCAGACAAGAAGGATGAGTTTTTCAGCAAGGTACCGTAATATTGTAGGAAACGGCGTCCTCCACAACAGATATGGAATGGAAAAGAAATACCTGCAGCATAACCAAATTTGAAATTTAGAGCCCATACCGCACTTCTTCAGATTCGATGAGTCATATGACCATGATTAGCAGATAATATATAAACGAAATTTCAGGCACCATTGCTTGAGTACAGAATGGTGTGTTAATAAAAATATGAGATGCAGTCGTCAACAAGGGGTTTGAGATGGTTCATCCTTTTCCATTAATTGTGAAGGACTAGAGTTACTTGAGCTTACCATGAGTAGAACTGATAATGCAGTGATCGAGCACACAAAACACCGATGAAATTCCCAACAAACATTGTTGTTACAACATCTGAGCCATTGGAATAGTTGGAGGAATCGACCAGAGAGAAAATGAGAGGGGTGTTAGACACCAAGAAAAGATTATAAGATATGTATAAAACAAATCATCATACTTCAGTTGACATTGAAATTATTTCTTTTACAAAATATATATATGAGTTCACATCAAACATCGTTTTACTACCAACTTACGTTCTTCCTTGAGTAACTTGAAGGATGGCTTGTTATTCTTAGATATCTGCTTGGGAAAGAAACTGACAGGAGCCAATCTAAGTTTAATAGAGAGAAATTGTGAATGAATGAAATTGAAAAGCCCACCTTCATGCCTGGAAGAAAGTGAACAAATATTTTTTTGGATAAGATAAAGTGAACAAATATCATATATTAATGGTGTGGCACATGCTCCATAAGATAAACTAGTGCAGTCATAAGACTCATGACCCGCTGGATGGCCAATTCATAGATTGACAACATTTACCAACCAATGAAAAATAAATCGGACCAAAATGAGCTTAGCTCAACTAGCATCAAGTAATCTTAACAATCAAAAGGTCTGTCCTTTGAATCCCCCCACCCCTAATCTACTCAAAAGATAAATATATAAATAAACCTGGAGGGAGGGGAGGGAGGGTGACATGCATCAAATTTGCAGAAACGAGATTCTCATAAAATTCATGACCAATATTTTCTCTGGAAATATTCCCTCAAAATAGAATAAACATTATGGTCTACTTTATTGTCAGTAGTTAAAGAGGTAACTTACTTGCACCACTTGTAATGAGCAAAAACTGCCAACAATATCAGGTGAGTAATCAGCAACAAAACAGCAAACTGTTTTGACACAAATATTGGCTCGGGGACGAACTTGAAGTTAACGGACCTAATACACCAAAGCACAAGCACTTTGAATTGAAGAAACAAAATTACAAATAAAGAGGATCCAACACAGGAAGTTTCTTTAAAATCAACTATATTGTACCATTTAGAAAATAGCTAATAAATACAGGTATAAGATGTTCTTCAAAATGACCAGGGCTTTGAAGTACAGCGAGATGTACCAAAAGTGGATGAAGACGCGCCCAAGATTGAAAGCTCTAGATATGTATGCAAATGGATGTGAAACTATAAAAGGAAGTGCCAAAAGAATCTGCAAAACCGTTGAACAAGCAAGTGTAAATAGAAGCATCCTCGATGATGAAGGAAATAGCAATTTTAAAAATTAAATGGAAAATAAAGACTATGTACATCGAGCTAGTAGCAACTCATGGTAAACTTGAAAGCACTATAAAACACATTTCATGGGGAAATCAATAATATGTCAAGAAATACCATAAACGAGTCCAAAATTAAGAGCTCTTTTAAACAAGAAAACAGTCAGCTGCTGACATTGAAAATGAAAATAGGAAGCAAAGCACCTGCACAAGAGCTGCCCCAGCTAAAGCTGTTATCACTCCACCGATATCCATAGCCTGTCACATAGGTTGAAGAACTTGAAGTATCTTAACAAATAATTTGAACAAAAATAATTTGCAAACTAAGGGAAGTAAACAATGAAATTGATAACGAAAACTACCTTTAACATCAGAAGTAATAAAGGTGGGGCATATAGAAGAATGTTCATCTTTATGGAAACCGCAAAACTGCAGAAATAGATAATTAGACAGTTAAAAGCGGAACATATAAAAACTAAGATGATATGACAACTGAGATAATGATACCTGAAGATGATCAATCCAAGGTTCCACCTTCGTAAAAGAACCAAGGCCAATGCAGCATGAAGAAGAGTCATGGCAACACAATCATTGAAGAGACGGAGCATAAAGATGGAGTGCACTCGTTTGGAGAGGGAGAGTAAGCAAAAAGACCAGAATGGAAGCTAGAAGGCAATCAATTTGAAAGGATTTGAAGATATTAGAAAGTAGCAGAGACATTCTACATCCCCAATCCAGAACAGGCAGGGCAAGATGAAAAGGGAGTAAAGATTGCAAGGGGACAGAATTAAAAGGGAAAGGCCAGTGTTGAATAATTTACAAAAATACTGTTTTAACCACAGAGGACAAGGGAGAATGCCTTTCATCATCAGAAAAGACTCTAAACAACATCCGGATAAGTGCAAAGAAGAAACATGTAATAAAGTTCATATAAGTATTTGACAGGAAACTATACAATGTCCATATCACTGTGAAATAAAGCTAAAGAAGCGGTCAATGAAGCAAGACCACGTAACAAATTGGCATGGAACAACTTCAAATGAGATTAAAGTACTTGCTGCCATCTAAAATTACTACTTGGAAATGTGCTACTACTCGAAATTAGTGAGTCCAGGATAAGGTCGAGGCTGTAAGGACTTAATATGTTGCCTGCTAAGTTGTGTTAAGGAACCTAATTTATACTCTGCAGCATAAAAGAAGTAGAACAAGAAAAAGAAGGGAAGATAAATGCTTACTGTGTCGGTCTTTGCATAGATAAATAAGACAATTCCCAGATTTATAATGTACAAGACACCAAAAAGAATCTGCAATAATAGAAGTTTATTACAACTCGGAACAAAAACAATATTCCCTGAATCCATACAACAGAAGTGTAGATACGAGAGACATATGAAGCACTTGAAACTTTTATCAGATAACATTTAAATAATATATTTAAAAGATTATTCTATTTTTTAGAACAAAACTTGCGAAGAAGTGTTTGAAAGACTGTAAGAACAGATCCTATATTCTAATGCATGAGCTAATTTTTAAAACAAATTAAGGCAATTTTTCAACTATAACACGAGTACGATGGTAATTTTGTACACAGTATCGTTAAACATTCCAAGTCATCAACTATAGTTCATACAAACGACTTTGGGGAAGAAAAAAAAAAAAAAATCAGCTTCTCCTTCCCCAGGTAATTGACAGTTCCGTGATCTCTATAAGTACAAACTATTACCTGCGCTGGATAGACCTCTCCTCCAGTGACAAACTGTATGGCAGAATAAATGTACAAAAACCCAGCTGGATAAACTAAAGGTCCAGTGTCTCCTTGCAAATTGCTGTAATCCCTCTCGCCTCCCAAAAATCCACTTACCTGCTTGAAAATAATTCCAAGATGTAAAACCCATTAAAGCTCCCAGAGGGGGGTGGGGGTTGGCCAATATTGAACCCAATAGTACAATGTCCAAGCAATGTTTTACTTATGATCAAAATTCCAAGCAAAATAGTGAAATAATTCTTAGCCACTCTAATCTTAATCTGTAATTTTATCATTTTTTGCTGTTTACTGTTATAATTCTTAGAGAGGTAAGGCCAGTCTTGGAACCAAGTACAAGATCAAACAGAGGGTGGCAAAAAAATGCTTTACTTGAGCTCGAAACTCTAAGCAATTTAATGTTACAGTTCTCATACACTCTAATCTTAATCAACAATTTTATAATTTTTAGCTGTTTCATCTGAGGAATTGGGGTCACGGCAGATATAGTTAAGCCAAAATCAAAATATCTACTACCAGTAAGACGACTTACTTGTGACATGTAAGCGTCCCAATCAATTTTAGTATCTGGAACCAAACAATCAATGGCGTCAAAAGGGCATATCGAAAATTCATTTTAAAGAACAGAAAGGGGTAAGAATTCGATCTCACATGGGACATATGCGATGATAAGGGCGACAAGGATGGCATCAGCCAGTAACAAAAAGAACGTAAATGCGAGCTTTGGATTTCGACAATATTTGTTGTCGGAAATCGCTGATTTCCTCGGAGGTTTCGCCGATTTGGCAGCCATGGCCTTCTCCGTCGTCGATGTGCCCTCCGCCCACTGACCTGCAATTCCGTTGACTCACACGGCGCTGGTCCGAGAAGCAGGCCGGTCGAAATCGCCATTTTTGGATGGGCTGCAAATTGGGCTTTTTACCGATGTGGATTTACCATCTAAATCGCAGCATTTGAGCCCCAACACTAAGGTGATTTTTTCCTTTTCCTTTTTTTTTTCGAGTGATTTTGAAAGAAAGGGTTGATATTATTTTAGTCATTTTTAAAATTACTTCAAATATAATTTTAATTATTCAAAATTAATTTCGACAATATAAAAATTGTATCTACAAATATAAAATAAAATATTAAATTGATTTTAAGTGAATAAATACGAATGATTTTTTAATATGACGAAAATTATTTTAACAACCTCAAAATCACTTTCAAACATGTATTAATTTAATCAATTTAGGACGATAATTATGATGTATAGTTAAAAGAATATATATAGTATTGGTCCAAAGAAAAAATCCTAACTTTTCTTTTTTTCCTTTTAGTATTGCAATCGCTTCTCCTATTTTTAAATCTAATATTCGTGTTTTATTATGTCCAAAACTGGTTATAATTTATAAACTTTTAGAAAATGCATATTTAATTGCATGAAAATATATATTAGATAGTTAGGATGAACCTATTCAATTGGCATAATGTTTTTATTATCAACTTTGAAGTAAAAATTTGATTTTTTATTCCATATATATATATATATATATATATATATATATTAGACACGATTCAACCATGTAACATCATTAATTAAATGATGATATAAGTATACCTATTAAATAAATATCAATAAAGATTGACACAACAGGATGGACAAACAAAATTGCTATTTAAAAAACAAATAGAAAGTAAACTTTTTATATGTGTCACTTTATTCTATCAATATTAAAAAAAAAAAAAAAAAAGTCAAATCCAAAAGATTTAAATATATTGATAGAATATGAATATTGATGGACGATGTTTTTGTAAATAAAAAAATTTAAGAAAATAAATACTTGAATTACCAATAAATTATTTTTATTCCTAAATTAAGTTATATGTTTTATTATAAATCATTCATATTTATTTATGTTGAAATTAATAAATGATACTTTAGTATGTGTTATGTGTATCTATAAAAGATGTCAAATATATTGTCAGTTTTTCATATTGATGTCAAGCTCTTTCATTTACGGATATATTTACATATTGACAAATCATTGGTCAAATATAAGAATTAATTTCATTGCTCATTTTACGTTCGTTATGTTTTTGAAAACTTAGTTTAAAAGTTATCAATTTTACTCACGAATTTCTATGATTTCGTCTTCTACTAATTTTAAATATGTTTTCAAAACTCAAGTTCAATTTTTTAAAAACTAAAAAGAAAAACAATAATTTTAAATAACATCATCAAATGTGTCTATACATCTACGTAGGTGAATCAATTATGTAGTCCCTAAAAGAGTGTTCAGGAGATTGAGATGATTATAATAATTTGTAGGTTATATAAAAGCAAGTAAATTTTGTATTATGGAATGATGTGACTTCAGACGTGGTTAAAAAGGGAGGAAAAGAGAGGATTTGAACCTCCTTTTGAGATATCTTAACCCCTAAGTTAACGTAGGTGTCGGAACTCAAAAGTCATGATAAACATTGAAACAGCGGTCGATGACAGTCCAAAAGAACTAAGAGTAATGGATCAAATATTATCTTCCTACTAACTTAGCCACTTTATCTTATATGCTAGACACCTGTTGCTACCATAATTATTTATGATGTTCTTTTATATATTAAAATATTAGTTTTCATCTTTATATATATTTTTTAAAATTTGCTAAAGTTTAGTCATTATACTATCACATCTTTCATTTTAGTTCTACATTGGCAATAAATTTTAAATTTAGTTTTTTTATTAATTTATTGTTAATTTTAACAAATTACAAAAATTACCTATAAAATAGAGTGGTAGTTGCAATTATACGTTCAAACTTATAAAAGTGTTAAAACTTGAACAACAAATTTACTTAATTGTATAAGTTAGATGGTCCAATTTTAACACTTAAATTTGAAAATTCGATTTTTACGATTGATAATTTGAGGTATAATTTTAACTAGCATCACAGATGGATGAATTTATAATTTATTTTTTATTTTGTTTTTAAATTTATCTTTTTATCTATTAAAATTTTGTTACAAAATTCCAAAATGTAGGGTCATAAGGTACTTTTTTTTTACATAAAAATTGTTATTAATATTTAATTAATTTTGATAAAAATTAATTTTGAAGAGTAAATTTCAGATTTAAAATAGAAAATTTGAATATAAACTTAAAGTAATGAGACAAAATGATATTTAAATTTTAAATTTTATATATTATGCGATCTAATTTTGTCGTTTTGTCCACCTTCTCATCTTCTTCATCCTCCACGTGTCCTCTTCCCCATTTCTCCACCTCCTTAAATGCCTTCTCCACTTTTGTAAATCTCCACCGAAAAAATGGCTTCCACCGAGCTTAAGCACCGAAAAACAGACGATTCCTCCTCCCCCAAAGTCCCCGCCGCCGACAACGGCACCGCCAAGAAAGCCAAGAACAAAGCCATAGCCAAACGAGGCCTAAAGTCTCTAGCTCTTGCAATCTCCATCCCCGTTTCCCTCACTCTCCTCTCCATCTTCCTCCTGTCCAACCCCAAAAACTACTTCTCGGCCTCCGCCGCAAGGCCCTTCTGGGTCCCATCGACGAAGGTCGTTAATTGGGGATCTTTGACTTCCAGCTTATTGATGGGCGTCGCGGCCTGGCTGGTTTGGGCCGAGGGCGGGTTCCACGCCAGGCCCAACGCCCTCTACCTTTATGGTTTGTACTTGGCGTTGTGCGTGGCGTGGTACGGCCTCGTGCTTGGGGCTGGCGCACGACGGCTCGGCTCTTTGGCATGTTTGGGAAAAACGGCGGCGTTGGTTGGGTGCGACCGGTTGTTCCGAGGTGTGAACCCGATTGCGGCGGACTTGCTTAAGCCTTGTTTGGTTTGGTCTGTTTTTCTTACTGTTGTGAATCTTACTATGGCTTCTCTTTGAGGTCTAATAATAATAAATGGCATGTTGTCTTCATGTTGTCTTGTTTGGGACACTTTGCTCCTTTTTTTTTTTTTTTTTCCTCACTCGTGGATTGAATTTTGTCGCTTTAATGGTTGTTTGTATTGCAGCTTTTTTATTTTCTTTCTAAATTTGTTATAAATAAATCAGGTTGTGATAAATTAATGAGGTGCCCAATTAAACTATAGAAATTTTGCTTAATTGTGAAAGAGAAAAAAAAAAAAAATAGTATTTGGTGTGCACCATGTTCGACTTTGATCACAATCACAAACATTAAAAATAAACATAACATTTTAACGAGTGTATTCATGTAGTCAATTATGACCGTACAATATAATACGGTTTTTCAAGAAAATAACAAATAGAATAAACTTTGAACTCTTCCTAATTATTTAGATTTTGTACTTTCATATACAATTTCAATGTTTTGGACACCTTCCAAAGAGCCCAATATTGGCCTTTTAAAAGGCATTTGAAAAGAACACCATTAATCAAAATTCACATATGATGAGAAACAATTATAAATTGTGAAGGACCAGAATTCTATTGAAGAAGTTAAAAGAGCATGGAGATGAAACATTGGAGAATAAAACATTTTAAAGAGGGTGATAGAGAATTCCAAAGAGCTTACGATAAATGGCTTAATCGATTAAACTTTACATTATTCAATACTCTAGAAATAGAACATTATAACTTCAAGTTTTCGATTTTGAAGTAGAGAGATTCAATCAATTGCAAGTACTTCCCAAATGTAAGGTTGAAAGCATCGCTACCAACTGTGACATCCATAATTAAATGGTCATATATGTCGGTTTATCCCTTCTGGAAGAAACAAGTAGGGTCAAATCCAGTTGAATTGTAATACATGTCGGTTTATTCGGTAAGAGAAGTCACGGCCAACATGAATCCTTAGCGTAGATGGGGAAAAAATTTGATGGAAAATTGTAGGAAAGCATGGTGATTAGCTTAAAAATAAAATTTAAAGATTTAAACTTTAAAATAGTTGCTGAAAAAGAAAAAAATGGCAAATGAAGCTGAAGCATGGCACCATCTAATTGAACCAAATACCCTAGTTTTGCCATTTTTCATCGTAAGTAGTATTGGGTGTAGTTTAACACCTATCTTTATGTATCTTTTTCAATCACAAATGAAAAAGAAATTAAGGAAGTATACACTTGAATGAACAAGATGATTGTAGCCCCATATGCACCAAAACTACTTTGAGCACCTTAAAAAAAAAAATGTCATCCTTCAAAACTTTATGTAATTTTTTTTAATATTCGTAAATCATCTCAACTAATCTTACGGACAACCTGTCCAACTCTACAACATTTGGAGGATAAAAAACTTGTAAGATATTAAATTTTAGATAGATTGAACACAATCCTCTCCAATTAATCTTACGGACAACTCGTTTGACTCAATAACATTTAGATGTTAAAAAACTTATAAGATATTAAATCTTAGAGAAGTGACCACAGCATAGATTGAACATAATCTAGAATGGAGGATAAGTACTCTCCACATCATTCCAATTTTAAATCTCTAATGGCAGTTCCATGGAAGAGTGCATGATTAATGGCCCTTCCATGGAAGGGTGCATGATGATATTGAAATTCTTCAAACGAAGTGAAGGTAATTATAAAACAAAAAGAAAAAGTTTATATCTTTTAAACTTTAACCAAACACATGTTTGGAACTCATGAGATTAGGATTTAGAGATAAATTATTTATTTAACAATATCATATTATAATTTTCAATTAACAAAACCATAATCAAATATATTAGTGAATTTCTTAACTCTCTTTTATCTTTAAAAATTTTTGTTGATCCAAATTTCAAATCATAGGATTTAAAGTATTTTTTTAATCTTGTTGGTTAAAAGTAAAAATAAGTAAATAAAGTTCATGAATTGACGTGAAGCATTGGTCCAAATTCAACATTTCTATTTGATAACTTCGTATACATAAACTCTCATGTCCGAATGAAATACTAATTCCTACATTTCGGATCATGCTCGAGTTTTCTAAGGAACAAAATATACGATCGTCCTCCTGCTAAATTTATATACATATACAGATATATTTAAAAAAAGAAAGAAAAAAAAAGAAAGAAAAAAAACGTTATAAACACGTCTATGAACAACATTGAACAAAGAGACCAACATATTCATCTAATAAGTGACAAAGTTCCTTTAGAAGAAGGTGGTTCAACTTCCACAGCAGGTGAAAGAACTGGTTGAATCAATCTAACTTCATTTTTCATTTCAGCTTCATTATCAGTCACTTCTCTAATCTTTTCAACTCTTCTGCTCATCAGCGATTTATGGGTGAATCCATACATTTGAAGAATCTGATTATCCCCAAAATTAAACGCCCTCTCCATTGCTTTCAAGCATCTGTCAACAGGGTAATCCCCAGCTTTCCCACATGGCTTACACCCCACAAAATGAGTCACTAGTGGCCGATTTTCCCAAATCATCTCCTCGAATTTCTCAACCAAAATCCCCCAATACCCATGAAGATTATACGAATTCTCTAAAAAGATTTTGTTGCCCCATTTCTCCCTTTGTGTTGCCAGAAGATAAACCATGGCAGATTGATCATCTACTTCAAAGATTGGCCTGTCTTTCAGCTCTTTCGTTAGGATTTTCCCTGCTTCGTCTCAGGTTTCCCCCTCGGCCCCATTGGAGCCCACATGTCGAGAATGTCAAGCGACCATTGGCAGTTTCTCATCAAGAAACTCCCTGTATTCAACCCAACCCAGCTTCTTTGATCATACCCCATCTCTTTCCAACCATGCATTACGAGATTGAAATCTCTATACCTATCCCAAGGGATTTCAAATGACATGTCGGTGAACATGGCGTCACTGTCCATCCACCATATGAATTCTACTTCCGGATGCGACAGAAGAAGCTTCCGTATCAATGGAAGCTTCCCCCAGAATCTAGTCATTTCCTCATTCAGAACCGCTAGGTTATAGAAAATTTCGATTCCGTGTAACCTACAGTAATCAATTTTATTCTTTATCGATTTCAACAGGTAATGATCTCCTATCGAATTCTCACATTTCTCAGGCGAAGATCCAGTAACTAACAAAACCCTAGGCTTACCCGAGCGGATGAAATTAAGGAAACCGCGATTGTTTTTAAGCCATTTCCTCCTCAGTTCATCCCAATCGGAGATCGCGGGGCCGAGTCGGTAGGGCTTGTCGGTTCCACCGTCGGACAATGTGCTTTGGAGCTTGACGAGGAGACGGTTGCGGAAGTCGATGAAGTCCTGGTCATGAGCGGCGAACTTTCCGGGACCGACAGTGCCGCGGAGGACGACGGCGATGAGGAAGAGACAGAGGATAGTGACCTCGAAATTGCTGAGAGTTCTCTGGATTCTTCTCAACCTCTGCGGTCCTATACACTTTCTGATGACCTCCATTGTTCGGGGAAATTAGGAGGAGCTGAATCAGAGAAGTGGAAATGGAAACCCTAGAAGAGAAGAGAAAGCGGTGGAAAGGGAAAAACGGCATGGTGTTGTGTTGTGTGAGAATGAAGCACAACTGTAAGCTTTTCTATCAGGGCGTCAGGACATTAGTGAGGTGAAAAGGTCAGTAAAGTATTAAATCTTAACGGTATACTTATTTAAATGAATTTAGAAACTATGGGTTAAAATACACCGAAATTTGTTTGAAGGGTTGGGATTGAATGGAATAGTCATCTAAGTCCGATTTTTATTTTTTAGGCAAGGATCTAGTAGGTTACATCTTT
This sequence comes from Citrullus mucosospermus, assembly GCA_030954485.1. Classification (NCBI taxonomy): domain Eukaryota; kingdom Viridiplantae; phylum Streptophyta; class Magnoliopsida; order Cucurbitales; family Cucurbitaceae; genus Citrullus; species Citrullus mucosospermus. Next base: position 4,904,657 of record CM062063.1, on the reverse strand, counting down.
TTCCATGGGTTTGAATAGTAAACACTATTTAAACCCATGGATTACCTTTATTTTTTCTTTCTCTAATTTAATTTAGGATGTTTGTCGGCCAACTTTCGAAACCACCTCAGGTCACTGTCGTCGTCTAACTATGGCTGCCACCTTCAACGATCGCCACCAACTCCGACGACTCCTCTCCCCTTCCCCCGTTGGCGAACTTTCAGCCACCAACCCTACCAGCCAACCTTCAACTGCCACCTCCGGCGATCCTCATCGGTCAACCTTGAAGAACATTAATAAAATGGCAATTAGATAGCACTTTTTAGGGATGATAATTAGGTATATAACAACATTTAAAAAAATTGCCAATATAACGAAATCTATTAATGATAGACTATATCACTGATAGACCATGCTATTAATATGGTATATCACGGATAGACTTTAAAAGCAAAATCTAAATTTTGTAATATTTGCAATTATTTTTTTATCGTGTTATATCTGCAAATATCTGATTGCTATATTTGCAATTACCTCCTAAATAAAGACACTCCTAGTATACAAACTTTAACAAACTTGTGTATAAAAACAATTTTAAGAAATAGTTGCCAAACACGTATTTTTATTTTAGGGAGTTTTTATCAAAAGTGTTTAAATAAAAATAATTTTTTTAAAAAACATTTTTTTAAAGTCATTTCAAACAAGTCATTGGCTGCAATTGTATAATTAAATATATTTATTTAGGTTTTATGGGTAGAAAACTCTGATTTAATCTAATAACATTTTCATTTTTTTCGTTGGTCAATTTAACTAGCTCAAAGACTTAAATCATTTTTTATGTGAAAGTTTAAAATGTTGGAAGCAACTTAATAGCCAAATAAAAATTAAAACTCAAAATTTATGATTTTTTATTTCTAAAAATTATAATGTTTTAATAATTGAATTTAACATAAAAATACTAGTTTATTTCAATTTTAAGTTATCATATTATGGTAAAAAAAAATTGATCCTTTTTAAATTAGTTCAAGTGACAAAAGTCTACGGAATTTTATAGTAAAATTAAAATATCAAATTATTAAAACCATAGATTTATTTCAAGATTAAAAAAGAGAATTGTTTTTCTAAATTTTTTTAGTTTATTTTAAATTTAACTATATTAAAATAATTAAGATTATAAACTAATCTAAAATCTAACCACTTAAATAAAAACAAAATATTTCATAACCTCAGGATTTATAAATCTATCATTCTTAGGCTTTTTAAGCATGCACACCAAATATGGGCTTTTTAAACATAGACTTCCAAAACCTTCACTCCAAACAAAGTTTTCTTAAACTCATACTACCTAACCCTCCCAGTCTAATCCTTGGCTTAATATTCTCATGCTTAAAATTCCAAACATGTTTGCCGAACGCCCCCTTTAAGTCTTCGAACTTTGTATTTAATATTTGTAATTTCAATTTTGTAATAGTTTAGTTTTATGTAACATACTTTCAAATTTGTAAAAAATTAGTCATTAACATAAAAAAAAAATTTGTCAAAATTGGATGTCAATTCTTTTTATTTTATAAAGTAGACTTTGTGTTTTATAAAATATTGAATTTCAAATTAGTTTATGGGCTTATCTTTGCAAGTACTTACATAAAATTTGAACATTGATTTCCATGATAGGAATTAAATTGTCACAAATTTGAAAGTACATGGACTACATTGTTACATAGTAAAACTCAAGTACTGAATTGTTACAAAATTGAATGTCCAGAGACTAAATTGTTACTTTTACAAAAGTTTTGGGACAAAAAATGAATTCTAACAAAAATACACCCATATATATGTGTGTGTATATACGTAGTGTAATTGGTAGCACGCTTAGAGCAACAATTAAATACATAGCCACATTTTTTAAGAATTACAAATATTGGAAAATCTATCCATAATAAACTACTGATAGGTTTTGATAGTTAAATCTAAATTTTGCTAAATATGCAAATTATTTTGTATAATGCTAATATTTTGACCTATTTGCTATATTTGTGACCGCCCCTAAATTTTACTATTTTTTATCCTTATTTACATTAAGGGAAAATAGTTTTATAGTCTATGGATTTTGGGTTTAGTTTTTATTCCGTTCTTTAAGTTTTGAGTTTGATTTAAATTTAGCCTTTAGGTTTTAAATTTTTACAATTTTACTCTTGAGATTAAACTTTTATTTTATTTGGTTCTTAAGTTTCAAGATTTACACAACCTCAACTTTTTATTAAATATATTTTCAGTAATTGTTACTGTCTATTAATTAATTAAAAATATTTATGAAATGAACATTTAAATTTAATGAGTATTTAGTGAAAAATCGAAGTTAAAAATATAAACCCTATAACCTTTTGGATCCAATTGAAACAAAACTCACATCTAAAGGGAAATTCTAACATTTTGAAAATTGATTAAATTAACTCAAAACGAAGAGTAAATGTAGAGACCAAATAAAAAATAGACACAAAACTTAAAGTACTTAAAATGTAATTTTCCCTAAAATGAACTTTAACCTTTCATTTCATAATTATTTTAAATTTACACCGTAGACAACAACGCCAATAACCGAAAGTAAATATTTAGTGAAAAATTTAAGTTAAAAGTGTAAATTTTAAAATTTATTAACCAAATTAGAACCAAACTCAAATTTTAAACTGAAAATTGCAACACCTTAAATTTAGAGGTTAAATCTAAATTAAACTTAAAATTTAAAAACTAAAAAATATATTATTTTAAAATCTATTAAACAAATCCAAAATTTGAGAATAAAAAAAAAATTCTTTAATTTTTAAAAATACTGAATAATAACAAATGGACACGTCATGGCTTCTATTTTATCTCTTAGGAGAGCCATTAGAAGGAAAAAGAAAGGGCTGGATTCAAGAAGATGCATGGGCGTGTATATATATATATATAAAAGAAAAAGAGAAAAAAGTTTATTCTATAGAAGCTTTGGAAATCATTTTCAAATAAATAATAATAAATTATATATGAATTGTCTATTGAATGCTAGGAAAACCAAAAGCCACCGTAGCCGCTAGCATCGAAGAGTACATTAAACCCAAAATATATGTTCAACCCCATTCATGAGAGTTGCAACATCTGATTAAGCTTCTTTCATTTCATCAATATTTGTAGAAGTATTCTCATCTAGATTTAAATATGTTTTGTTTTCATTCTAAAATAATAATAATAATTTTTTCTCTAAGTTGTAAATTTATTCTACTATTGATCTTAGGTGTTTAAATGACTCGATAATTCGAACAATCCGAACTACTCAATCCACAACCCAAATTATATATATATATATATATATATATATATATTTCTCTTTGTTTAAAATTTAACTACCTTGAGTTGATGAATTTGTAAATTTTTAATATTTTCTTTAGAACTATTATGTTATTTGTCTTTATTTTAAAGTTTGTAATAAATATCAGAATTGTTTTAAATGGTAAAACTGCTAAAAATATTTACAAATATAGCAAAATGTCACTGTTTATCAGTGATAGACATTGATAGATATTGATAGACAACCAATAGACAACTATAAGTGTCTATCACTAATAGACAATGATAGATAATAGTAGTTTATCTGTGCCTATCGGTGATATACTTGACATTTTGCTATATTTGTAAATATTTTGGTTCATTTTGCTATATTTGAAAACAACCATAGATATTTAGTAATTAACATTTCAATTTCATGAAATTTTAGTTACTAGTCATATGTGTTATAGATAAATTATTGTTTTAAATTAAAAAGAAAAAAAATTATAACTCGAATTTTAAATGTTAGGTTGGGTTGGAAACCTTATTAAGGTCTATTGGGTTGCCAACCCAACTAATCTGATTTTTTAAGTTGGTACCAGAAAACACACTCAACCCAATTCAACCCTACTCTTCGTACTTGATCCAAGAATGTTTTAAAAAAAATTACAAATATAGCTAAATTTTGTGATATAATGCGATAGACCCAAATAAACATTTATTGCTTTACCAGATATAAACGGACGAATAGATGTTTATTTGAGTCTATCACAATCTATTACAAATATAATGAGAAATTTTGCTATATTTGTAAATAGTTTGATATTTTTCTATTATAATAATTTTTATTGATTTATTTTATTTTATTTTTAGTCCCCAAAAGTTGGTAAATGTTTTTTTTTTTTTTTTTTACGAATTCACTCAATTTTAAGTGCTTTTAAAAACATTGAAAGTTTTAATTGAATTTTTAGAGTTATAGGTCTTTTTAGCATTTATACTCCGAATTTTTCACAAGTGTTGTCATTGTTCGCTTTATGTCTCACTTTCGTGTCATTAATTAATTTAATACTTACATGTGACCTTGATATATCTTTTAAGGACTATTTAAAGCGTTAAGTTGAGTTGAGTTATGAAATTTGAAATTTGTGGAGTTAAAAAAATTTGTGTTTGAGATCCAAAATTATTTAGTCAAAGTCTGTGTACAAACCTCCACATATATTTTATATTTTTTTACATGTAACAATTGCATTTTTGGTAGACAACATGCTATTGGTTCATACAAACAACAAAATTGCAATATAGTTTTAGATTAGTGGAATGTATGGTTGTAATATGCACAAAAATAAACGTAGATCATCAAGGGATTGAGGGTGCAACGACCTGACTTATACAATCTAATCGGACCATTACTCAATGCATGCAACAATTCAAAGAACGACACTATGCTGAATAGTGAAGAAGAACTAATGTTTTTCATGAAAATTTTTACTTATATTAATTCAAGAAAACAACGCATTAACAAATAAAAGAAAATTTTGGTTCGGGGTACCCCTAATAAAATCAATAAAAGAAGTTTCATGAATGAAAATCCACATAAACAAATAAGGAGACGAGTCTCAAAACAAAATTGGACAGTTGGACAAAATTTCAGTAAAACATGCAAGACTAAGCGGAAGTTACTACGGGTCCCGTGATACCATCAAGGATTCTTCTTGTCATTCCTCGGCACGTTCCTTCCTTTACTGAAAAACATATAAGAAGAAAGGATGAGTAATTATATTACTCAGTAAGTGACCCCACTACTAGAGTCGGGCTAGGCACCTAAGTCCTTTAAGTGCATCAAACATAAGACATGCATATCTATCATACTTCTATAGGAGAATGGTTACACTCGCCCCACCGTTGGTTATGGATGCCCACAAACCTCTAGAGAGCCCCAAAGTAACTCTTATCCCGAAGGAACACAAACTGGTGAACCCAAAGGAACACAACCTCTAGTGAACTTGAAGGAACACAACCTCTAGTGAACCTGAAGGAACACATCCTCTAGTGATCCCGAAGGAATACAACCTCCAGTGAACCCGAAGGAACACAACCTCCTGTGGACATCCAACCGACGTAGGGGAGTCACCACTACTCATCATACATGATCAACCAAGTTCACACTCATTCCATTCCATGGATTCATTCATTAACAGCACTGTTCATAAATGTCTCATAGCATAAGCTTATACACTATCGGGCACAGACAACTTTAAGACATGGGAATTTCATACAAGCATCTTATATCATACATGGCTTTAGAAATCTACTATAGCATGGCAACTAAACACACTGCAACTCTTGCAAAATTCCTGAATAAACTGGGAATACAATTTCCCTAACTTAAGTTATTCATCAAGCCTAACTCGTCATAAGTAGACTCAAAGTTCGTTCGAGAGAGTCCTTACCCGAACGTGGCCAAACTCGCAGTTTCCTCCGACCCTACGAACTAAAGCAATCACCGACCACCTAATAAGATTTACCAATTAATTCATATTCCCAAAGATCTGGCGACTGACGGTCAGGCGAGCAGTTAATCGCAGCCGAGAACGAAATTCTGAGCGAGAGTGAGGGTCCGAGAGCGTGAGACCGATCCTGCGCGAGGGAGAGTGTGATTCCGAGTGTGAGGGCGTGAGAGCGTGAGAGCGATACCCTCAGCGAGAGAGCAATACCTCGGGCGAGAGACAGCGTAATTCTGAGCGTGAAACTTCCGGGAATCGAGCAGCAACAGAGAGAGAGACGGCGGAGGCAGAGGTAAGAGAGAGTGTGGCGGTGGAGAGGGAGAATGGAAAAGAAGGAGGCGGCGGAGGCGGAAATCGGGGAGGAAGGGGGAGAGAGTGGCGGCGGAGAGGGAGAGAGAGAGGGGGAGAGTTTTTCTTTTTTTTTTTTTTTTTTTTTTTTTTTTTTTTTTTAAACTGTACTTAATTCCTTCCCCTCCTTAGCCCATTAATTCCACTTTTACTTCTCCAACCAAATAAAATAAAATAAAATCTTCTTTATTCAAACTCCAATCCCACCAAATCTATTTATTTTATTTTATTAATTTTACCAAGGATAAATATCTTTTGCCAATTCCAAAATTTCTTTAAATCCACCAAAGTCGACCAACCACTACAAATACCAATTTTAAAAACTTTCCTCCTTAATCTAAATAAATACACACATATATATATATATATATATATTTGATGCATAATGACTTAAATTAACTTAATAGGAGAAATTGTAGATTATGATTTAGTATGGATTGATGTTGGTGTTTGGAATGTGATCAAAGCCCCACATTAGCCAGATAAAAGGATCATGGGCGAAACCAAAAGTAAAGTCACGAAGATATAAATACTATGAACTAATAATTTTAAATTTGGATTTAAAAACACTTTCACCGAACAAGTTTTTTTGTTTTTTGTTTTTGAGTAAATGAGTGGCTAAGTTGATCATTAGAGGTAGCCGTTGTAGATAATCGATAGAGTTAGCGGTGGATGTTTTATATTTTAACTTCCTTCTTTAACTATTGTGAATAATAAAATACCTAATTTGGATTTTGAACTCTCTCAACCAAATTTCCTAATACGGTTTTATAGGAAAGAGTGTTATTTCAAAGTGTTAAGAAGTGCATATTTTCGGGAATATGATTCCCCACGTTATTTTGACTAAAAAAGAGCAAAGAAAGGTCAGAAAATTAAAACCAATGAACCTTTTTAACTGACTCGTTTAATACATGTGGTAAAATCATATTTAATAACAAGAAATTGGAGTCCAACTTAATCTTAGTCTATTCAAGAAGTGGCTGGATCATAAAATTTTGGATAAAAGGTTGAGTAATTTTTCATTTAAGATGTCACCAGTTTTCCAATTTATTTAAACTAAACCAAAAATTGTTATTGGGTTTGACCCCTCTGCCCCATGTACTTAACCAGGTCGAGGGTCTGGCTAGTTGAGAGAGCATAAATTATATTGAAGCATAATCAATCGAATATTTTAATCGAGACTATACACGTAAAAAGAAAGTCATATAAGTAAAGGAACCAATTCTATTAACAAGGTATACAATACTACTCTAACTTAGACAATAGCTTGATTTATAGTTGGTCTAAATACTAAGTTAATATTATAGGTTATTTAGCATTTCACCACAAAGGTGTAAAATCTTCCTCGTATAATCGATCTACATTGAAATTTGGTCAAATTCTTGCACCACCCAAATGATAACGAATATATATATATAATTAGTAATTACATTAAATTTTAAGTTGCTTTCAATTCAAACTATTTACAAATATAAAAAAATTCAATAGAAGTCTATATACATAATAAATATCTTGAGCCAAACTATCGTCGACAGTCAAATTTTTCTATATTTGTAAATATTTTGATATTTTTTCTATTTATAACAATCTCCCTAAAATATATATAATAAATATATTAACAACAAAGCTTCTAACAATTTATTTTCTCATGTATTATTATATTCTGCATGTAAATATCTAAAAAATAGATAAATTTAATAAACAAGTCAATAGGTGGATAGATCTTAAGATACTAGACCATACAACAATAGTATGGTATATCTTGTATCATTAACTAATCAATTTGAAAATTTAAAAGATCTATTTTTTTTCTTTAATGAAGAAGATAATGATTATCCAACTATTTGTTTTTTTTTTTTTTGGTTTTTTTTTTTTTAAGAACAAAGGTGATTAGTTCAATTATGTTCACAAACATAAATGATAATTTATATTACTTAATATTCTTATTATCTCTAAATTTGTCCAAGTGAGCATATAACTCAATTGATGTACCATACAACTATATGTGATTAGATTCATCATACAACTATTGTATTAAAACATTAATATAAAATAATTAAGTCATGCGCTTTATTATTTTCCTAATTCAACAAAACGAGAACAAGTGAATGATAGTGAGATACAAACTCTGACTTTATATTTCTTTAACCAAATTTTGTTTTTAGTTCAACATGGTGCAATTTTAAATTTCAAACAGTTTGGTCAAATACTCATATTATTGCTTCCAACTAGCCGATCTATGATGAATATATATATATATATTTTAGGACAATAACTGTTAGTATGGAGATTTGAACTTCATACTCTAGAGAATAAGTACATGTCAATTACTACTAAGCTATATAGTTAGGGTAAAGTAATAAGTACATTTATAACAAATGTGTTATAATTGTGTATATTTATAAAGGAGAAAAAAAACTGTTTTGATTTCTAGATTTTGAGCATGGTTTATATCTAGTCCGTAAGTTCCAAAATATTACAATTTTATTTTTGAGATTTGAGTTTTCTTTTTTCTTTTCTATTTGGTTCTTGAGTTCTTAAATTTACACTTTTAACTGTAAACCTTAACTAAATATTTAGTTTTGTTTCAATTTGGTTCTTAGATTTCTAAGTTTATACTTTTGACTCAAATTTTTAACTCAAACTCACTTTTAGTTTTTAGTATTTATTAAATAATTTGAAAGAATTAAAAATTCTATAATTAGTTAATTTTCATTACTTTTCATTAATATTAAAATTAAAGTTGAAATTTCACTCCATAATTATGTTTAATTATTAAATAAACATTAACGCAAGGTATTGAATAAAAAATCAAGGTTGAAGGTGAAAATCTTGAAATTTATGAACCAATACATAAATCTTAAGGGTAAAATTGTAACATTTGGAATCTAAGTGCCAAATTGAAATTAAACTAAATGTTCAAGACTAAATATTTAACATTTTGAAACTCTAGTTACAAATAGAAACTAGACACCTCTCAAAACTAAAAGGATATTTGTTCATACAAAAAAACTAGCAATCATAATCATAACAAGCAATGTCGGTATAGACATAGTTCAACCACTAAGACACTACTTTTTTCCAAATTTAAATTACAACGAATTAAAAAACATATTATGTAAAAAAAGTTAGAGATTTCAATCTCCATTATTAAAAAAAAGAAAAAACATATTAAGCAAATGCTATTACACATGAAATACAAAATGATTTAAATCCTTATTTGGTACATTTAATTTGGAGCAATGCTATTACACACCAACCAAACTTCATGCTAATAAATCCATCCAACTTGACCACCACAATTATAATTTTGAGACCAACCAAACAAATCCTCTTCCAACTTCCCACCTCTTTTCTATTTCCCCCTTATAATAAAAATTTTCTTCCTCAAGAGGTGAACAATTTTATTATTATAATAATAATTTATTTTTGTTGTAAGAATCCGGAGGCCTACTTAACTGATCTCTCGCAACATTTTTTTTCTTCCTCTTTCCCCTCTGCCCGGTCCTCTCCTTGTCTTCTCGGGCTCTCCTTTCAATTTTTTTCTTCTTTTTATCAACAACCAAAAGTCGTCCTTCAATCAGAGGAAGGAGAATAAGAAGAAGAAGAAGAAGAAGAAGAAGAAGAAAGGAAGAAAGAGGGATCAATTTACAAACCTATCCGATTCTTCAACTCTATTCTGTTACCATGGTTGAAACCAGGCGTAGTTCTTTCTCCAAACGTTCTCTTTCTTCACCTCATGCCTCCCCCCCTCCTTCAGGTCCCCCAAATTCCAAAAGATCTAAGGTATGTTCTTCAGGACATCTTGCTGTTTTTGGGTCTTGGGGTTGTTCTTCCACTTGGGTTTTGCATGCCACTGATTCTTGTTTTTTCTTCGATTTTTTCTTGGTGGGTTTTTGGTTGGGATTTAGTCGTGGGGTTTGGTTTTGTGGGTTTTTGATCCGTTCTTGTTTCAACGGCAGGTTATTGAGGCATCGTCGTCTACAGAGGACGTTCAGAGCGCACCGCCTGTTGAGCCTTTGATCCTAGTTGGGGAATCTGGGGTTGAACCTGTAGACCCAGTCATACAATCAGCTGATCCGTTTGATACTGGTTCGTTGAAGGTCAATAACGTATGCGATGAGGCTGTTCCCGAGAATTCGCACGATCTTCAGGCAGAAGGCCAGGCTATCATGACGCCGCAACCTTTAGGTGACTTCCCAATTGGTGTTGTTTGCATGTAGTTTGATTGCTTGGACCTGGGTGTTTGATGTTAAATCTTTTGGGGTTGATGGGTTTGAATTGGGTTTTGATCAATTTCATCAATTCATGTGGAATTTAGGTGATGTAGCAGCCGACGCGGAGAAATCTAAGGCGGTTGTGGCTACCATGCTCAATCGCACAAAGAAGCGCACGATGAGAATGGCAAAGTCAAATTCGAAGCCGGCGTGGGGAAAACTTCTTTCGCAGTGCTCACAGGTAGAGTCTCGCTCAAGAATCGTGATTATTAGCTTGTCATCCTTAAGACTAGTTGTTTGAAGCATGGGCATTCTCCAAGTAACATCCAGCATGTCAGGATTTTGGCTTGTTTGTCCTCCTATGTTTTCTGCAATTGATTTTCTTGGGGTCTTTTTTCATCAGCTAAGTAGTGAATTGCTGCGGAACAGGAGAGCTGCCTCTTTTGTTACCTCTTTTCTGCCTGCTGCCTCCTTTCTAGATTTCTCGTTTAGTATATCCGTCCTGGTTTCATTCTTAATTACATGTCATTTCTTTTTCTTTTTTCCCTCAAAATTGATCAAGATTTTTCACATGAACTATCAACTTTGGTTTGCTTTTTTGGAAAAGTGAAATGAAATGAACAGAGCAGGGATAAATTTGATTACCTATATCTACATGCTTTGATGGACAAGTAAAAGGTTTTGACTAATAAAGTTGTGTGGCTAAAAGTTAATATCCTAGTAAAACTTAATATGGTGAATGAAATCCTTTTCTTTAGCAAGCGCAAGTGTGGAAGGAATGGTTAAGGACGCAATTCACAGGTTCTTTTGAACAGTGATCATAAAGTGTAGTGTGGTGTTTGCTGCTTTTTGTTCGGAACTTCAGAGTAGGATATGTAAGCTGGTCAGTATTGGGCAGGATTATCCGATTGAATAGAATCTGTAATACTTGTATGGAAGGAAGGGGTTGCATGCCTGTTCATTATCACGTTTTTATATGTAATTGTTTTTGTCTAGCATAATTTTATTATCTGTTGGAGGTTAAGAACGGGAAAAATTAATTACAAACTGATGCTTTAGTATAGGCATCATAGAATTAGGTTTACTTTCCCATGTCTTAAAATTAGTTTGCAATTTATCAATGAAATTGTTTCTTTTTCAAAAAAATAAAATTAGTTTGCAAAAATTTGCTTTAGTTGAATTGAATATAACGGTAGAAGTGAAAAGATTAGCCTCTTCATTTGGTTATAGATTTCATTGTCTTCCACTCTCTTATCTAGCTTGCCTAGGGTAAAATTAGTTTGCAAAAATTTATTCTAGGATGCCTATACTCTCTTATTTGTTCACCGTTGTTTTGGACCTAGATATGGACCTACATTTTCCCGATTTCCAGAAGCAGAAGGCTCACCTTGCTTAACTAGGTTCTTGCAAGTATCCCCTTGTACTACTTCTCAATCTTTTGTATTTCAGATCAATTGGCAAACTTATGTAGAAAATCTTTTGAGTGTTGTGTCCCTTGTTGGAAGACACTAATTGAGAGGGAAAAATCGTGTGAATTAGTTTTGTAGATCACTCTCCCTTATCCCTTAGCACACTTGGGGTTGGCAATTGGCAATTTCAAGAGAAAGAAATGCCTCATCCATATTGGCAATTGGAAATTTCACCGGAGGATCTTAATTGAAATCGAGAAGTACTAAATGCCTCATCCATATTGGTTTCTTAAACCCAACCTTTCAAAAGGACTCTTTGATTCTTGGAAGAAATTGCAAAGATGGGAATTTTTATTCAAGAGAAATATTCTCTACAAGTTAGAAGGCCCGTTTGCAACTTTTGTTCCCTCCCAATTTCTCCATTGCAAATCCTAAGCTTTTGCCCAGGCATGGTTGATAAATGATAATTTTAGGTAGAACCATCATTTCAGAAGGATCTTTTCCTGTCCTGTACACGCTTCTAAACATCAAGTCTATTTGTTCTGGATGAAACCTCCACGGCTCTCCCCTTTTTACTCAATCAATCACTCATTTTCTCCATGACATTTAAGGAAGAACTCATAGTTTACTGCACCCTTCATAACTAAAAATTACTGCAGGTTTGCAATGTCACGCGACACTCTGTTTTTTGAATGTAGCAACTCCCCCATCTTTGTCCATCTGTTCCACCATGCAAAGATATTCAGCTTTTTTTCACCCTTTTTACATTTAAAAAAGGAGACATAGTTTTAATAAATGGCTTTGCCACCTACCTACGAATTAATATCCTACGAGTTTCCTTGACACCTAAATGTTGTAGGGCCAGGCGGGTTGTTCCGTGAGATTAGTCGAGGTGCACGTAAGCTGGCCTGGGCACTCACGGATATTAAAAAAAAAAATCAACAAATAATCCCTGTTTTTACATTGAAGCCAATGCTTATTTTAGTGAAAGAATTGACTGAGCCTGCATTCTCCCTATATTTCTGTTAAAAGTTTTATGGTTAAAAGGACTTTGAAGAAGCTCTACCAGAGCTTGTTTTAACCATTCCTGCTGATCTCATTAGATTCCAGTGTAAAAGATGAGGAGTTTCTCTTTCCCACCAACTTAAATATTCATCCTGAAACTTACTAACTAATCTGAAAAACTTATTTCCAACACTACTCGGGCTATAATCCGTGCCAGATCTCAAACGTTAATTCCATTTTCACAAATTTTCTGGAGTTATAAATTTTTTTTTTTTGGACACAAAAGAGGAGCTTGGACAGACCCCTCTAGCGAAAGCATTTTTGAGTAACAGAAACTGTAGGTGAAATCAGTTCGTTAATAATGGTAGGAGATCTGGAGATGTCATTGTTATGTTGGAGATTGTAATCACTACTACTTTGGTTGGTAAGGATGGTATGGAGGGAGCTGATTGATGAATAAAATGTTTTCTTTACCCAATGCATCAATTTGTGGGTACCAATGTAATTTTGACAGGGAGTGGTTAAATTTATAAATTTTTTGATTTCATTTTGTTAGGTTATTTTCTATCTAGGATGGTAACTAATATAATATTATGTTTTTGCTCCTAAGCCTATAAAGGTGAGGCCTCTGCTTTGGTAATCAACCTTTTGAAATTTAGAAAGAAGAAAAAGAACTCCTTTTTGGCTTATTACATTGCTCCTAAGCCTAACTATAATCTGGATCTCTGACATAATTACATTGCCCCTTTTGTTTTGTTAACTTCAAATATTGAGATTTATTACCGTCCCCTGACTCTCTGGATTTATTATGCTTCTGCAGAATCCACACTTGGTTATTTGTAGTACTCTGTTCACTGTTGGTCAAAGCCGTCAGTGTAATTTATGGCTTAAAGATCCATCAGTTAGTACAACTTTGTGTAAGCTGAGGCACATCAAGGTTAGAGAAATTATATCTTTTTTCACTGCACTATTGCAGATGCTACTGCTTAAAATTGGAGTTATGGTTGATTTTGTTTTATTTTGTTTTTGGTTTTTGTTTTTTTTGTTCCCGGAATATTTAGTTGTATTTTATTATTATGTTTTGAAACTTTCTGTCACTTATATTGCAACAGCGTGGGAACTCTTCTGTTGCTTTACTAGAAATCACGGGAGGCAAAGGTGCTGTCATTGTTAATGGCAAGATTCTTCAAAAAAATTCAAGTGTAATTTTAAATGGAGGTGACGAGGTTGTCTTCACTTCATCTGGAAAGCATGCTTATGTATCCTTTTGGAATGTTATTCTATAACCTTGGACCCCTGAGAAGGTTAAGAAGAATAAGATATTTTTTGGTTTTTTCTTTCTCCTTTCTAATATTGGTTTACCAGTCTTTGCATGCATCAGTGCGGATCTGTAATAAATTCCTTAATTTAACCATCAGATATTTCAGCAGCTCACTAGTGATGATTTTGCTGTTTCCGGCCTGCCTTCTGTAAACATTTTAGAAGCCCATAGCGCTCCTGTTAAGGGGATTCATTTTGAAGGAAGGTCTAGGGATGCCTCAGCTGTAACTGGTGCATCCATATTGGCATCTTTTTCAAATATTCAGAAAGATTTGTCTTTGCTTTCCCCACCAACTAAATCCAATGAAGATGTGGGGTTGCCCTCTGGTTGTGGAGTGTCAGGTGAACAGAATCCAGACAGTAATTTGAAAGATGGTAGTACTAATAATAATGATCTAAATGGTGATGCATCTATGGCCAAAAATATCGATTCAGTTCCTGATTCTGCAACTGAGAGCCCCAGTCTTGATAGGCTTGCACTAGATGCTTCTATTGATGCAGAAATTGGCGAGGTCCCTGTGGCAACCCACGAATTACGGCCACTTTTACAAATTCTAGCTAGTTCGGCATCTCCCAACTTTCATATAAATGGCGGTAGCATTTCCAAGATTCTTGATGACCAAAGGGACATGGGGATTCTCTTCAAGGATTTTAGCCCTCCTGCTACGCTGATGTCAACTCGACGTCAAGCATTTAAAGAAAGATTACAACAAGGCATTTTTAAACCTGACAGCATTGATGTTTCTCTGGAGAGTTTCCCATATTATTTAAGGTGAAAGTATGATTTCAATTGTCTATTTTAAGTATATCTTTATTTTTTATTTCTTCATTATTCACCTAGCAATTGTTTATGGTATATGTCAACCGTAGGTGGCATCTCGATATTGACATTTTGGAATCTCTTCTGAATTTTGACTATTATGTGATTTAGTGTGTTTGGGAATGCTTTTGAGTAACGACCTTACTTGAACAAGATCTGTTCTATAGGTTGTACAACTGTGTCCTTGAGTTCTAAGGAATGCTTTTGAGTAATGTTTAAAGGTGGAATTCTCCCCTATAAATATATTTATAAAATAACAGGAATAAAGTGATTTTGGCACTATTCAAGTGTTTTCTTTTTTGAAATTTTTAAAAATACTTTATATGTAGCTCAACACGATGAAAAAGTTGACAATTCTTTAAATTAGTCAAAAGCACATTTAGCATATTGAAAAACCAAACCCAAACTCTATTAAATTGTGTTGAAGTCTAGACTAACTGAGATGTGTTCTAAATCTATATGCGACTCTACATATTCTTTCAGTGATACGACCAAAAATGTTCTGATTGCATCCATGTTCATTCACTTGAAGTGTAATAAATTTGTAAAGCATGCCTCAGACCTTCCTATTTTGAGCCCACGCATACTGTTATCTGGACCTGCAGGTTGGCACTCCTCCTTTCTCCCTTAACCTGTAGTTTTATTTTTCTTTCCATCTGATTTGTTTTCTTGACATGGATTGTCAATTACTTGAGTGCTTACAGGTTCAGAAATATACCAGGA
Organism: Citrullus mucosospermus; assembly: GCA_030954485.1. Classification (NCBI taxonomy): domain Eukaryota; kingdom Viridiplantae; phylum Streptophyta; class Magnoliopsida; order Cucurbitales; family Cucurbitaceae; genus Citrullus; species Citrullus mucosospermus. The sequence continues at coordinate 4,889,032 of CM062063.1, read as the reverse complement.
AACTTTGACGAAGGCACTTGCTCAGCATTTTGGGGCCAGATTACTAATAGTGGATTCTCTTCTTTTGCCTGGTGTAAGATGCAAATCTTTACCTTCTTTCTTTAACTTTCTTGAAAGTTAATTCATCTGTTCTTTTATGAATTTCTGTATACTTGTAAAGTCTCTTCATGTGTGAAAGAGGTTAGATTAAATTTCGTAAAATCAGTGTTAAATTAAGAACATGACCGTGGGAAGTGAACGGGAAAAGGGAAATAATATATTTGATTCTCAAGCTCTAAAGTACTTTGACATGTAAATCCCAGGCTTGGTTGTTCATCTCATGTTTCTTTTTCAACACTTGCAAACATACCTCATAAGGTTGCTTCAATATGTCAATGAATTCAGGGACCAACACCCAAGGATGTTGATGTTGTTAAAGATAGCTCGAGGCCTGACAGGACATCTGTTTTCGCTAAAAGAGCTGTGCAGGCAGCGGCGGCTGCTGCTGCTGCTGCTTCGCAGAACAAGAAACCTACTTCCAGTGTTGAGGCTGATATAGCAGGTGGATCTACTTTAAGCTCGCAGGCTTTGCCAAAACAGGAAGCATCCACGGCTTCATCAAAGACCACTGCTTTTAAGACAGGTATCTTCTTTTTTAGGCACTTCGTGACTTCTGGTTGGTGTGGCAACTGGTCCATCCCTAGTCTCCCACCTGTCATATGCATGACCTTATTAACATTTCGTTAATTTGTAGGTGACAAAGTTAAATTTGTGGGTACTTTATCTTCTGCGCTTTCACCTCCACTTCAAAGTTGTCCTCTCAGGTAATTCCTCCACCTTTTGGGACTGTATTTTGGCGTCTGATGGTCTGGAAGCTCTGGATAATTGATCTGCTTCTTGTCCACTAGTTTGTCGTTTCTTCATATATCTTACTCGTATTTTTGTCTTTTTTTCTTGAAACGGAAACAAGACTATTCATAGATATAATGAAGGACTCCAATGCTCAAAGTCCATGAGAGGATACAATGATAAAACTACAAACATGCCAAAACAAGGCTAGAACCAAATTACATCATAAAGACTAAAACTCTAGGGAAAAAGTAAAACTGTCCAATTAAACACATAACTCAAGAGAAATCCAAATTCCAGAAGACCTAAACTCGAATAAGCCTAAAACAAAAAGAAGAAAAGCTTCCACTGCAATATCTTGCAAAGGTTGAACTTGAGAATAATGAAGATTTGTCTTATATAAAGACCTTTTTGCTGTTTAAAATCTATTTGTAATTATGTGAAGATTTTGTCTTTTATTCTATCAGTTTTAGTTTCCTGTCTCATTTCTCTTTCAAGCAGGGGACCCTCTTATGGTTGTCGGGGGAAAGTTGTCCTTGCTTTTGAAGAGAATGGATCCTCAAAAATAGGGGTGAGATTTGACAAATCAATTCCAGATGGTAACGATCTAGGCGGCCTTTGTGAAGAAGATCATGGCTTCTTTTGTTCTGGTTATTCCTCCCTACTTGTATTCCTTTTTTTGGGTTCCATTTCTATATTTTATTATATTATACCTAGAACTCGTGTGTTATGATTGTTCTAAATTGGCATCACAGCTAATCATCTACTTCGTTTGGATGGTCCTGGAGGCGATGATACTGATAAGCTTGCTATTGATGAAGTTTTTGAGGTACTCATTGCTCTAAACTGCTTGGAGCTATGTTTCATTTTTTATTGGCACTCATATGAGCAATTCACTACAATATTGGCCTTGTAGGTTGTCTCAAATGAGAGTAAGAACAGCCCGCTAATATTGTTTGTAAAAGACATAGAAAAGGCAATGGTGGGCCACTCAGATGCTTACTCTATTCTAAAGGGCAGGCTTGAAAACTTGCCGGGAAATGTTGTTGTTATTGGCTCCCACACCCATATGGATAATCGGAAAGAAAAGGTGAGCAGAGCATTTTTCTTTTTGCCTCCTCCCCTCTTTATTTCTTTAAGAGTATGTTTGGCCAGTTTTAATTCTTTTTTCTACTCAACCGTATATTTTCAGTCCCATCCTGGTGGTCTTCTATTTACCAAGTTTGGAAGCAACCAAACGGCGTTGCTTGATCTTGCTTTCCCGGTATGCTAATTCTTCGTCTTCTCTTTTATATTCCTGAAATAATTTAGTGCAGATATCTGTTTGTGGGTATCATATGAAAGTTTATAATTTGGCATGTATGTTTATGCATTCATCTCTCTCTTTTTTTTTTGTCTTCCGTCTTTTGTTTTGTTTGTTTTTGTTTTTTTGTTATTGTTGTTTTTGTTATTGCTTTTTTTTGTTTAATAGTTTTGTGGTTCTGTATTCAGGATAATTTTGGCAGATTGCACGATAGAAACAAAGAAACTCCAAAAGCGACAAAGCAACTTAGTCGGCTCTTTCCTAACAAAGTGACCATATTGCCTCCTCAGGTACCGTGATCTTATTGCTGGTTCTGTCATCTTACTGCTTCTGTTCTGTCTATCAAATTCAGCGCATAACTCTTTGTTTTCTGTGAATGTTGTTAGGATGAGGCCTTGCTTTCAGAGTGGAAGCAACAATTGGAACGTGATACTGAAACTCTGAAAACACAGGCAAATATCGTCAGCATCCGCTTGGTGAGTACTGGATGACCATCTTGGTTCTAATTTATCTTTTTGCATGTAAAAATACCTTCTTGTTTCCATAGGGTTCACCATAAAGAATTAACCAAACTTGTTATTACAACAAACCCAAGTAGTAGAAGCCCACAACAAGGTGTTAAAACTAACACTATCCCACACCTTAAACCAAGACCTCTCAACCCCGTTTAGAGATTCTACTACATCACAAACAACAACAATACAACAAACTTGCCCAATATTCTGTTCTTATCCCAAAAAGGAGGTGCCTCAATACCTCCTCCAATTAGTTAATTGGCAACTCCATAGATTGTGATCTAAATCTTTCGATGCTCGCTTGCAAAGAAGACATCACTATGGCCTCAAAAGGAAAGAGGAGTACCTCAGAATGTGATCCAAAAGTGTTGACATTCCCTCCTTGGGATCTTAACCTACCAAAAAGAGGACACGGGGAAAACCAAGTTGAGTGAGGGGTAGGAAAGGAGGTGGATTTAAGAACTACAAAAAAAGCTCCTAGAAGTATCGAGGAACCAGAATGAACATCTGTCCTTCCTAGAGTCACGGGACAAAGAGATAAAGTGTGGCTAACACCTTTTTTTTTTTTCTTTTAATATCCGTGAGTGTCCATGCCAGCTTACGCGCACTTCGACTAATCTCATGGGACAACCCGCTTGACCCTACAACATTTGGGTGTTAAGGGAACTTAGAGGAAATTAATTCCTAGGTAGGTGGCCACCATGGATTGAACCCTTGACCTCTTAGTCATTTATTGAGACTATGTCTCTTTTTTACCACTAGGCCAACCCATGATGGTTCACCTCCACTGTATCCCCATCGAAAGCAGAAGGTGAAAACCCAACATTGAGGAGGAATTCTTTGAGGCTACACAATGCAACTCGATCTCAGATGATGATACGAAAAGGCACAAAGAGGTTTATCTCCCACTCAAAGAGCTCCCAGAATTACATGTTTGTCTTGTCCCCAATGGATTTCACAACTTAAGAGAAGGGAGGAAAACCTTACAAAATAGCAATCTAGGGGTTTCCACTGTTTAAAGCATTCCTAAAACCATGACCTGAAACAGGTCCTCCTATCGTATTTACTCATAATGCAACAACCACTAGCCATACCACATTACCTCATTATGCAATCTCTCTACTGATGCCCAAACCTTGAAGGTCCATAGGTTTCGAGACTTCTCCCAACTAACCAAGTGCCCGCCTTCCTCTCATCAACCTCTTCCCACAAAAAATTCCTCCTTTCTTTCTCTAAGTACTTATCGTTGCTTGTTCGTTGTTCCTTGTGTTTCAATAGTACCATAGTGGGTGGAAGGTAGATAGAAGTGTACTTCTACCATTATATTACATGGAGTTTGAATGATTCTAAGTAGTCTAGCGGGGAGGAATAGTAGGGTATTTTAGGGGTGTGGAGGGAGTGGCATTTGAGTCATATGATATGCTGGATTGACTAACTTGTTGTGGGCATTCGATTTTCCCACTCTTTTGGATTAATATTGGTCAGATCTTCTTTTGGATTTTGGATTGGATTTCTTAGTTTTCAGGCTTTTTTTCTTTCACTTTTTCAAAGAATGCATGGTTTCTCATAGGAGCAAAGGTTCGATTGGAAAAATTAGGCAGTTAGCTACATGGTGAAAAGGAAACTTATATCTAGTCAAGTTGATATTACCTTCAGGGGCTTAGACTTTTTCAGATTTTTTGAAGCTGCCACCAGTTTGGAACCTTTGATGGGCTGATTCCTTTTTTTTTGGCTGGAACCCGTGCTTTCATTGAGAAACAAAAGACTATCCCTTACTGGGGATGGGAGGATACTTATATTTATTTAAGCTGATGTTAGCTTAAGGGAAAAGGTTTCTGAGCTCCCATTTGGTTGTAGCATGTGTAGACTGACATGCATAGTTTTAGGCAAAAGAAAACATGTGCTCTCATGAAGGACATGGATGTGCAAATAGTGAAATGCAACATGCTGACTTCTTCCCTAAGATTATGGTTGCCTTCCTTCTTATTTCAATTGAGGATTTTTCATAATGTGGAGCCATAAATGGTGGGGAAGACTCCCCATGAATTTACCATTCTATAAACCATCTTGATTCTATTGGAGATAGATCGTTATGCTTATAAATTGATGTTCTTGGCCCTCTTGAAGAGTATAGAGTAAGTGAGAATAGTTTAGATGCACACAAGTTAGTTTGGACACTCGCAAATATTATAAAAAAGAGTAAATTGATTGTCTGGATATATTGTTCCTTTCCTTTCTCTTGTAGATAATTGGATATTTCATGCTAATTTTTCCCCTTTTCTTATTCATGTATTTGATGTGGTTTCAGGTTCTCAATCGAATTGGTTTGGATTGTTCTAACCTTGACACACTCTGCATTAAAGATCAAACACTAACACTTGAAAGTTTGTACACCTGAAATTTTTTTTGTAATTGATTTTCTATGGTTACTGAGTCAACTAAAGTTAAAACTGATCCTGCATTTCTCTTAACAGCCGTTGAGAAAGTTGTAGGCTGGGCTTTGAGTCACCATTTCATGCATTTTTCTGAAGTGTTGGTTAAGGATGCTAAACTCATCATTTCTACAGAAAGGTTGTCTACTTTTTCTTGGCCGCACAAATTGTTGTATCAAACTATAATTAGGAAAATGAATTATGTATTATTTTATTGTGTTCATAGTGGCTTGGTGTGTTTTATACTGCAGCATTGAGTATGGGTTGAACATTTTACATGGTCTTCAGAGCGAGAACAAGAGCTTGAAGAAGTCACTCCGGGTAATCTTGTAGAACAATGAATCTTCGAATGAATGAATTTTGTTTTCCTTTGTCTTTTGGAGTGTGTATTAAATCTAAATTGGAGTGTGGTTGAACAATTTTAGGATGTCGTTACTGAGAATGAATTTGAAAAGAAACTTCTTGCTGATGTTATTCCACCTGGTGACATCGGTGTTACATTTGAAGACATTGGTGCTTTAGAGAATGTGAAGGACACGTTGAAGGAATTGGTGATGCTTCCTCTACAGAGGCCTGAATTGTTTTGCAAAGGGCAGTTAACAAAGGTTTGCACTTCTTACCGCCGTTACTTTTCTTTTTTATTATTATTTTTATAGAAGTGTACTAGATTTTTTTGCTCATCCTTGTGCCCGGAACATATATATATATATGGAGATAGAAACTTTATGCACTCATTTTAAAACTTAAATTTTATTACTTTTAACCTTTATTTCTTAAAAAATTAAACATATTTTGTTTTATACCATCAAAATCAATTAGGGTGCGTTTGACGCGCATTGTTGAGTTGGTTTACTATGTCTGTGTTTGGGGTGCAAGTCGTTGGTTAAGGAAGTTTGTATTTGATGTGCAGAGTTGAGTTATTAAGTTAGAGGGACATGGTGTAGGTTTTTTGTAACTATAGAAGAATGCTTTTTTGCTGCTAGTTTTGTTTGCCCAACTTTTTTTTAACCATTCGATTACACGCATATTTCCCCCAATTTTCAACACTCAATTGAAATGTTAACTACTTCACATATATTCTATGATTTTATGCATGTAATCATTCTATTTGAGGTAGACAAAGTACTATTTGTTTCATAAGATCAACAGACTTACAAGTTACAACGTACTTTCACATTTGTGGAATGTATGGTAGAACATGCACAAAAAATAAGTATGTCATTAACAAGTTTAGGGTTTTTTATAGCATATTATGTCAAATGTTAGGTTAGGGTTTATTATGTATGTTGGTTTAGAGCATTTGCGTGCCACTTTCATGAACATGACATAGGAAATTTTAACATCATCATCTCCACAATTGAGAATGTATGTTCGAAAAAAAATCCATCTATTTGTGTTATGGAAAAATGCATCTCACTTTTTTCTAAAATACATATGCATATGTATTATATAGGTTTTTCTTATGAAATAAGGAATCCGTATTATGGGGTTAAGAAGGAACCAAAATGTTAATGTTCTTTTTTAGCATGCCATTTGATCTACTATGTGTTCGGTTACATTTTCTCAAAAATGTTTCTATACACAAATTTGTTTAGTTGCTATTGATGTCAAATTTCTATAAAAGACGACGATTAAACACTATGAACTAATAATTTCAAATTTGTTTTTAAAAACAATTTCATTAGTCGAGTTCTTCTTCTTCTTCTTTTTTAAAGTGTATGGTCGGTCGAGTTGGTCGTTAGAGATGATAGATAGAGTTGGTCATCCAAGGTAGTCGTCGGAGGTGGTTGTTGGAATTGATTGCTAGAGTGGACCGGTGGACCGTGCAGAGGTGTGGGAGTATGTCGCTGGAGTGAGTGAGAAGGTGGTAGCAGTCGACAGTGGTGGTTGTCAGAATTTCTACTGTTGGTGGAGTCATTGGAAATAACCAACTCAACCCCACCCAACTTTTCAAGTTGGTAGGCCAAATATTACCAACTCAACCCAACTCAAGTAGGTGGGCCAAACACCTCCTTTAAGAGGCAATTGGGGCAAAGAGTGGAGTTGTGAAAAATCTGGGGTGTAATGAAGTTGTGAAAAATCTGGGGTGTAATGAAGTTGTGGGACCCACAATCTAAGGAGTTAATAAGACATGAAATTGATGTTTTTTAGTCGTGGGCCCACTTGGGCCAAATAAGGAGTTGGTGTAACAACTCCACTCTAGCGCCAAACACCCACTTAATGAGTAAAGCAGGGTCTATTTGTAATTAGGTAGCAAAATATGGTAGTTAAAGTCGTAAAATAAGTGTTTGGGAATCCAGTTGAAAGATGTCTCCTCCTGCTGTGCTTCATATATTTCACTATGTTTAATGAGAAGTTGCATGGGAAGAAAAAGTTATACATTTGAATTAATTGTCGAGCAAATATGGACCACTGTACAGCATGCTTACCAGCAGTTAACCAACTTCGATACTAGTCTTTCATCTAAATATTACTCTGACAGCCATGCAAAGGAATTTTACTTTTTGGTCCACCTGGTACTGGAAAAACAATGCTTGCTAAAGCTGTTGCAACTGAGGCTGGTGCGAACTTTATCAACATCTCCATGTCAAGCATTACTTCTAAGGTACAAATACTATTTTCCTGACTGGGAAAAAAGGTCCTTCATTTGATAAATAGTGCCATTAAAAGTGTAAAAAAGGAAAAGGAAACCCCCACCCCACCTACACATCCACCTACCCACCCCTTATAATTTTTTAATAAATAAAGATGAACAAAATAACATGAATTCCCCAAAGCAGAAATAAGTGGAAACCTACAGGTTGGAATGGCTCAAGTTTCTCTATCTAATTTTAAGAAAATTCTTTCATAAAATAATCTTTTATTTGCATATCAACCTTGGGATATTCTTTGTTAATATTGTGCACTGTTTTTGTGTTTTTTTTTTGCAGTGGTTTGGTGAGGGTGAAAAATATGTAAAGGCAGTGTTTTCTCTAGCAAGTAAAATTGCTCCAAGTGTTGTGTTTGTTGATGAGGTTGGTTAAGGAAATTATGGTTACACCATCATGTATACTTCATAGGAATTTCCTGGTTACTATTGTTGCATCTTTCTGCTATAGTTATAGTTCTCCTCAAATATGAATATATTGCTGCTGCTGTAGGTTGATAGCATGTTAGGAAGACGTGAAAATCCAGGAGAACATGAGGCTATGCGCAAAATGAAAAATGAATTTATGGTGAATTGGGATGGGTTGCGAACAAAAGATAAAGAACGTGTACTGGTACTTGCTGCCACCAATAGGCCATTTGATCTTGATGAGGCTGTGATAAGGAGACTTCCTCGGAGGTACTTTGGTGTAATGCTGGTTAATTACTTATGTCATCAATATCTTTCTGATCATGAATATGTGACTATTGTTTGTAGATTGATGGTTAACTTGCCAGATGCCCCAAATAGAGAGAAGATTTTGAGAGTTATACTGGCCAAAGAAGAATTGGCTGCTGACGTTGATTTAGAGGCAATTGCAAATATGACTGAGGGATATTCTGGAAGTGATTTGAAGGTTATCTTTCTTATTCAAGTTATCAAGTTTCCACCACCTCGTAGTTGTATAAAAAAGTTGAAAAGAATGCTCATCCTACCGTGTTTGGTTGCAGAATCTGTGTGTAACCGCAGCACACTGCCCCATCAGAGAAATTTTGGACAAGGAGAAGAAGGTTAGCCTATCATTCTTTTTTCCTTGATTGTGCATCTGGGTACCATCGTTGATTGTTTCTACTTTGCTTATGCTAGCCTATTGAAGCGTCTTCTTCTAGTTGTGAATATTTTTCATTGTAGTTCAAGTTTGATATTACCTTTTGCGTACATGAATTTTAAATATTAATTTGGATATTTGCTTAAATAGATTAATTTCTCGGTTGAATTTCTACTATTGAAGGTTAAATGGTCATTTTCAGTTGTGGAACAGAATTTTATGGTGGAATGATGACATCATTTCTCTTGGTCCTTCACTAGGAAGTCCTAGGTTGTCATTAGATCTGTTATTTCGAGGTTGCCCTGGTTTTTTACTTTTTATTAGAAACTCAAATTCAGCAAGGCAGCACCGAAGCTATGGTGTAGAGAGGTCTTTGGAGCGTTAGTCTGAAGAATCTCTGTCAGTAAATTGAATGAAAGGAATTGATAATATAGCTAGGAGATTTAGCGTCTTATCTCTGTTGAGCGTCTAGAAGGAAGTTGTGATGCAAGATTAACTGGCTGGAAGCGGGAAGAAGTTGTGGAAGAGGCAATCAGATTCTCCTTCAATCTTAGTTCCAGAAAGGTGGCAATGGATCTGGAATAGAAGGCCTTAACTACTGATGTCCCATTAGTGAAAAGTACAAGAGCTGGTTGGGAGAGTCCTTTGGGCACCGTGAAGAGCTTAGTTAGAACCAAAACCTTGGCCCCGAGGTTCCCTATAAACTTGTAAAAGATCTCTGACAATGAGGAAAAAATAACAAGGCCTAGAGAATGGGTTCAAAGCAGGTGGAAATTTAAAATCCATTCATCAACGAAATTGTTCTCTCTTTCTTTACTAAGGAATAAAACTTTCATAATCTAAAGAGGAAGTACAAAAACATGGAATTGAGATACCCCATATTTCATCTGTTCTTTGTGGAATCGGTTCTTTAAGACTTTTAGGGCTGTGTTGGCTTGTAATAGGGGGTGTTAGATGTTTGAGGAGACGCTCTTGAATCCTCCCTTCCACATTAGAGGGAGGGCTTTTTGGCAGTTTTTTTTTGGTTATGATGTGAGCATTTAGTTCGAGAAGAACCATTGGATTTTTCATGTGGTGGGGGGGAGGTGTGGGAGAATATTTGGGATTTGATTAGATTTAATTCTTCTTAGTGTCTCTTAATAGGGTATTTTGTAATTATCAGCTTAGCATTATTCTTTTGGATCGAGACCCCATTTTGTAATTGGGTGGGGGGCAGGTTGTTATTTTTGGCTTCTTTTTTGTTTGCCTTTGTATAGCCTTATCAATGAAAGTTCGGTTTCTTATTTTTACAAAAAATAAAGAAAAGGAAATCCCAACAACCTTACTTGAACAAGATCTGTTCAATAGGTTGTAGAATAGTGTACTTGAGTTCGAAGAAAAGAAAATCACTATCAAGGCAAGGGGTCACAAGAGGCTTGCCCATTGGCACAAATTTGGGTGAAAGTGTAGTTACGGAAGGTTTTAAGAGAACACCAAGTAGCAGCTAGGTGCAAATATTTTGACTGTAGCTCGAAATCCTCTTGAGTTTCCTCTTTCTGAAGAGTTCTCTTGTTCCTCTCAAACCATAATCTCCACAATGAAGCTGCTATGGGGTTTGTCCATCGGATGTTTGCAACGTCTTGGAAAGCGCACCACTGAACTGCTCTTAGGAATGCACCACTTAATATTGATAATATTGGAAGTGTTGAAATTTAAATGTTCTTTCCAGCAAGATTCAGCACAGAGGCAAGAGAAAAAGACACGTTTGATTGCTGGTCTCATCTTTTCCTGATGGGTCTTGAGAGATACGTCTCCGAGTCTTATATAAATTCCTTAATCCTTAGTTTATCAGTAGAGAACTAGAGATAGAATTTCGTGGAGTAATGCCTCTACAAGCTTCTTTGGTTTCCTTATGATAGAAAAAGAAAAGGTTATTCCAAGAAAAAATAAATAGGGGGTGGCACTGGCACTCCTTTTAACATTTTTTGCCTTTTACATTTATAGTAGTTGCAAACATTCTTTTATGTCAACTAACAAGCACTTCTTGCATCCCTCGTCTGATGTTATGAAAGAAGAATGTAAGATGTGACGTTTTTATGGATGTTTAATGAGTTCGTTCTGATCATAAATTACAGGAGAGAGTCTCTGCTTTGACTGACAACAAACCCTTACCTGCACTATATAGCAGCACCGACGTTCGTCCTCTAAAAATGGAGGACTTCAGATTTGCACATGAGCAGGTTGGTTCACTTGGCTCTGCATTATTTATTTATTTTTTGGGATGTGAAGGCAATTGATGATACAAATACCAAAACCCTTTGGAAGGGCTTGCAGGGTTTTTAAATTTGGACAACTACAGAGTTCTTGCCTTTATGTCTTGAAATGTTTCTTTAGTTATATTTGTTACAGTGAGATTACATCTATTATTTGCAAATTTCTTCTCTAGCCTTTATTCATGTTGTAGTAGAATGAGAATGTACACTGCACTTCTATTATTCATCCCCTTAAATTTCTCTTGCACTTGGGGTGGCATCAGTCTAGAAGGTTTCCAAAGAACTAGAGACCACGATTGAATGACTTGATGTGTTTTTTTGTTCTTTAAATATTCATTAGTCTTCTTTGTTCCTTGACCTTTGTCACTGACTTCATCACTAGGTGTGTGCGAGCGTCTCATCAGAGTCAACAAACATGAACGAGCTCCTCCAATGGAACGACCTGTATGGAGAAGGCGGGTCGAGGAAGAAGACGTCTCTGAGCTACTTCATGTAGAGGTGATTGTATCTTTGTATAGAGTTTCTTGCCCTTTTCCTTTTCATTTCTTTGATTTCCAAATACCCCACTGCTCGAAAAGAGTGGAAGATTGGGGATCGACGTGTGGAAATCCATCCTGACCCCTGGTTCGCCTACCCTACCCTACCCTACCCTCCATTCCCTTTATTGTATCATATATAGTTTTTCCTTACCCTCATTTATTTAATTCTCTATGCTTTTGTAGGAATTTTACAATTTCCTTAGGTAATTTGACCAAAACCGTTGTCCCATCTTTTTCTCTAGCTCTTCTAGTTAACATGGTAAATTCAGTATATATATATAATTATATATGTTGTACTAATTAATGAAAAAAGTAATAATTCCCATTTTTGTAACATGGTTTCTTTCTTGGTTGTATCATACTGGGGACAACTGAATTTGTTGCAGTTCTTGAGAATCTACATTTGTTTCTCGCTACATTCATGGAAGATAAACCAGTACTTTCCTCCTCTTTTTATTTTCTATTTTTTATTATTTTTTAGAACTCAAGGACAGTTGTACAACCTCCTGTTCAGAAGTAAGGTGGTACTTTTATTATGTTTATATCATTTTAGATTATATGTTTTAGTAGAGCACCTTGATATTCTTATCTTTCTTTTACTATTTGTTGGGGGTAATTTAATTTGTATGATGCAAATTTACCATTTGTTATTACCCAATTTGTGATTTTGAGAATTTGACTGGAGCAAATTTATGTCAACCCAAGGGGTATATATATAAATATTTTTAAAAATGTTTAATTGTTTGAAACACTATTTTAGTTTCTCAGTACTTCGGGAAATTTTGATTTAATGTTCAAATTTAGTCATCGTATTTTTTATAAATCTTGAAACTAGTCCCTTGGGATTTGGGATTAGTTTAGTTTAATTTGCAATCTATCTTGTTGAAGTTTTAATTGGGGGGACTTGGTTAGACACGTTAATTGCTTCAAAAAAATTAGTTTTCCCACAATAATAATTGATAACACAGCATATTTGTTTTGAAGTTTAAATTTGGTTGATTTGATTAAAAATGCAAGTTGCTTCAAGAAAATATCTTCTTCCCACTTTCATAATAATTCAGCATATCGTTAACCAAGTTTAAGAACAAATTAGAATTAATAATTTACCAATGGAGCCGAAGAAATTAGAATTAAATTCAGTTTAGGAATAATGACACCAAAAAAGGCATCTATTCTTATAATAAAACTTGATTAAAAAAATAAGCGAATATATACTTCTTTATTTTTACCTTTTTTATTTCGCGTCACTTTGCTAGCAACAAATAATTTGATAGTCTTGTTGGTTTAATTAAATTGGATAATTTAGTAATGAAATTCCCTTTTATCATTTATTATTTTGTTTTGAAACAAGAGAGTGTTAGAATTAATTTATTCTCGAATATATTCTCCACTTCATGTAGGAAACATAAATTACTGCTCATGCAATTTCACAATTACTCCTCTTCATTTCATTCCCTCCTATTTTAATCCCAAATAGGTTGATGTAATCTAATTGGTAATGGTATGAAATAAATAAATGTAGGGACACATTCATTCACTATAATAAATACAATAAATACACGATCATGTGTATATAAATTCACAAAATGATATCATTGTTGGTATATATACACTTGAACTTCCAATCTCAAAAAGAGATAAGGAAAGGAAAATCAACATTTTATATGCTAGTTGAACTATATTCATTATGACATGGCTATGGTTAGTTCTCAATATCATAGGTGCAATATAACTATTGCAATTGTGTGTAAGTTCAATTGGTTGAAGCATTATACCCTCAACCGAGAATTTAAAGTTAAAATTCACATATACATGTCAAACTTAATAAGAAATACACCTAAGAAATGGTGGGCCCATATGCCACATTTAAGATTGGCAATAGCATTAAGTCAGCTCATTTTTATTTGTCTTTACATCCACAATAACAATAACGCAAATCAATTTCTTATAGAAGTAAGTTCCCATCTTCAGTTATTATTATTTTTTTAATCTCATTGATATTATTGAAGAAATTGATAAGAATCTAAAAAATTTGAGGCTAAATTTATAATTTAATCAAAATTTAAAAATTTAGGTTAAATTATAAATTTAATCATTGTTTATTTGGTCTCTAAATTTTCAAAATTACAAATTTAGTCCAATAACTAAAAACTATCTTAAAATTCACCATTTCTACTTGTTACAAAATCGAAAGTTAAAGATTCCATTGAACATAAGATTCAAATTTATATCTAATAAACTAAATAGTTATTAGAATTATCAAATTTGTGACCTAAAATTGAAAGTTCAAAAATGTACTAAACACTTAAAAATTAATAAACAAAATAGATACAAACTTAAAAGTTCAAAGACAATACTTGTAAATTAATCACAATGGTAAGAACTAAGAATCGTTTGTAGACCAATTTGTTTTTAATTTTTAAAAATTAAGCTTACAACTTTCTTTGTCTTGTTAATCAATTTCTTATAATGTTTTCATGGGTGAGAAATGACCTAAAATATTATGAAAATTATTATAATGACCTAAAATGACCTAAAAATTATGAAAATTTTGTACAACAATTTCAAACAAAATTATTATCAAAATGGCCTAAAATATTATGAAAATTACCTATTTAAGAAAAGAAGGGGTATTTATGGTCATTAGGCATGAAGTCGCACGTGCCAATCACACAAAGCGGGAAAGAAAGAACAGGTATAAAAGCCCATCTGTCCGCAAGATTTAGATTGTTTGCTAAGCGCAATTTGCTTTGAATATTCAATCAGTTTCTGGAAGTTCTTTTACTTTGACTATTGAAGAACCAATTGCTAATCAAATTCCAATCTTCCTTCAGAAAATTTTCCAATCGCTCCCATTTCCGCCATGGGCGTCTTGTTTCACTCTTCGGAATTCCTCCTCCCTTCTTCTTCTTCTTCTCCGCCCGACCACCGCCGTTCTTCATCTTACGCCCTTGTTCTGCTCAATCAACGCCTCCCCAAATTCACTCCCCTGCTCTGGAAGCACGGTTAATCTACGATTCCCTTTTCCTCCGTTTTTTGGTTCTGGGTTTTGATTTTTTAGGGGTTTTTCGAGGGTTTTGATGGATTTCTTGTGTTGATATGTTTTTATGTGTGTTGTTGTAGAGCAGCACAACTTCGTTTGTGTGCCGATGGAGGCGCCAATCGTGTATTTGATGAATTGCCTCTGATGTTTCCTCATCTAGACGCTTTGGATGTTCGTAACAGGTTTGCTAAGTGTCTTTTTCTTCCTCTTTCTTATAGCATGCATTTCTTCCATTATTAGTTTCTTCTTAATGTGATTTAGTTTCTCTCTTTAGTAATGGAGTTTTGTGCCTAGGGGTTTCGTTATCTGTTTGTTTTGGAAATTTAGATGGCTAATGGGTAGAAACCTTTTGGATAGACAGGTTATTGATGATATGGACCATGCCCTGGATATTACTGTACAGTTTTAGTTACTACCAACTGCTGTGTTATGATGAACTTTTGCCCTCCCTTTGGAGTCAACAAAACTTTAATGATTTTAAACTTTTTACTTTGATTGGAATGAGAAAATTTTCAAATGAAATAAGAAATTATTTCATCGATAGAAAGAAAGATAAGAAGTTACTAATATGGGCTTTTAATTATGATTTGTTAAATGGAACTATAATATGACAAGGTTAAATAAGTAATTTATCTCTAAATCCGATGAAATCATGCAAAAACCGTCTATTTTAGTCAAGAAACTTTTTACGCAAAAACAGAATTTGAAATCAACAAACTACGAGAATCGTTTGAAATCCCTCAAAATCATGAGGTTCCCTTGAAATTTACCTTAGGGTCTATTATTATTATTTCTTTTGTTATATTTTCATTTATTTCAAATGTCAACTGTTTCTTATTATGTTACATATTTTATAGTTTTTCTTTTTCTTATTTCGGTCAATTCTTTCTTTACTGTTATTGGATTTTTCTTTCTTTATTAATTATTAATCATGGAATTGTTAATGATTATGTGTAATCTTAACGTCTACAAATCACCCAATCTCCATTCTTAAAAGTAATATTCTTTCTGGAAAGGAAGAAACTACCCAATATGTTTCAAGTTTGAATATGCGATTGATACCAAACGAAACAAATGCCAATGGCTGGCTGGCTGAAGAAGGTATTTAAAGCTATTTTGTTGGCTTTTGATGTCTACATATCATTCTCGGGCATTTCATGATAGTTGATATTATTATTTTAAAATGAATGAACTATTCTAGAATTATATATTTTATGCTTTGATGACCTTCAATGTACTTTGATCCTATCTATTGGATTTTTTTGTCTTATTTTTTAATTGCCAGCTACAAGCCAGATGTTATTAGAGGAGACATGGATTCAATTCGGACAGAAGTACTAGAATTTTATGCTAAGCAAGTATGTCATTCTGAACTCTTTCAACATTCTGACCTTTCCCTTGAAAGAGTTCAGAATTCTATAATAACCATTTGGTAATTTCTTTTTTGTTTTTGAAAATTGTGTGCTTTGCTTCTCCCGATTTCTTTACCATAGTTTTCATCCTTCCTTAGGAAACATTTGAATTCTTAATCAAACTTAAAAAAACAAAAACAAGTTTTGAAAATCTATTTACATATTTTTTTCAAATTTTTGCTTAAAGAAATCCATAGGCGGAAATAGGGTTTATAAGCTTAATTCTCAAAACCAAAACAAGATATCAAGTAGTTATCAAATGCATCTTTAGCTTTTGCCATCTATTTTTAGACCATGAATAGTTCTCATTCTGTACATACCGAACTAACCCACTGGTCCTTTTATGCATCTTATGTGTAACCTTTCCATTTTTATGTGTTGATGAAATTCACTGGCATTACATGTTATCATGTATACATTTCTGGCTCAAGATATTCACATGATGCAGGGAACCAAGATATTTGATGAATCTGAAGATCAGGATACCACAGACCTACATAAATGTGTTGCATATATTCTTCAGTCTATGCCAAATCAGGAGGAGTCTGATGTAGGTTAAATCATGATGTAAATCTTAAGTAGCTTGTTGATTAAGCTAGGACTTCATTTCACTATTTACATTCAATGATTCAATTACTGCACTTGTTTCTCTGCTCTGACTTTTCAGATGGCATTATAATGTTGAGTTGCTCATTTTCAGCTATGTATACTTGTTGCTGGAGCATTAGGTGGACGGTTTGATCATGAGATAGGAAACATCAATGTTCTATGCCGTTTTTCAACCACGCGCATAATCCTTCTGTCTGATGATTGTCTTGTTCATCTTCTCCCAAGGACTCATCACCATGAAATCCATGTTCGCTCATCTGTTGAGGGTCCACATTGTGGTCTCATTCCAATTGGGATGCCTTCTGGAAGCACTACAACCACTGGTCTCCAATGGGATTTGAGTAAGTTCTGTCAATATCCTATTTTCAAATTGTTCTCCTCCCACCTTCTGGATCTAATGCTGTTTTTCGTTCTCAATGAATGGCTGGCTGTGTCATGTTTTAAGCAACTTTGAGATGCAAATTAGCTAACATAATATGATCCATCAGTTTTATTCCTCTTGCTATGAATTCATTCTCAATGAATGGCTGGCTGTGTCATGTTTTAAGCAACTTTGAGCTGCAAATTAGCCAACATAATATGATCCATCAGTTTTATTCCTCTTGCTATGAATTCATTCTTAACTTTATTTTTCAAAAACAACTTCATTGAAAACACGCAAGGAATAGGTCAATTCAACAGCCTGTCACTCAGTTTCCTTAGATTTTCCAGAAACTCCAAAACAAACAACAAATGTGGGGAATGGAGATTTGAACCTCTAACATCAAGAGACGGAGATGTCAATATCTCATTGATGATTTCTTTCCTGATAGATAATGATTACATCATTCTCTCCCTATGTGATACTACTTTGGCATGATCTTCCATTGAATTGTGGCTTACAAGATAAGGAAATGTTTTGGATCTAAGTTAGGGATGTTCTCAAATCTGCCTCAATTAAATGCAAATTTAGGACACTTTTTTCTTTTTCAATTGGAACTCTCTGCTCTGTCTGAACTGTTTATTCCCAATTGGGAAGCTTTTTTTTTTGTAATGGAATACTTTGCAATTTAATGCCTGTTGTTAACTTTTTGGTATTATTAATGTGTATTCCAGATGACACAGAGATGAAGTTTGGAGGTCTGATAAGCACATCAAATATAGTTAAAGAAGAGAAAGTAACAGTGCAATCTGACTCCGATCTTCTCTGGACGATCTCATTAAAAAGCCAAATTTAGCAATGCTTCAATTAACATTCAGCATTAGGTACTTCTTTCTCCATTTAAATAAAAATAATTTTGAAGATCTACCCCCCTTCACATTTGTAGTAGATTTTACAGTATTTGATTTTCAATTAAATTCATTTTGCATGTACCTAAATTTCATTTTTATGTGATTAGGAAGTGTATTTGCAAATGGGTAAAGTTTCTTTTTCTCTCCTGATTTTGGAGATACAGCGCCTTTATATGTGGATGTCAATTGTATTTTGTAACACTTGATAATACTCTCTTTATTTGTTGAGGGCTGAAGTATACTTTATCAGCAGTGACATTTTGATTCTTATAATTTAAATTATGTAAAATACTCCCGAAGTTGAGTTATGTTTTATCCATCCAAAATTTGAAAAGTTTCATTTTAACTTCCGAACTTTAAAATTGTTTCAAGAAGTTACCTTTGGGCATAGCATGTTTGAAAATTTTAACAGTAGAAAATATTAAGATTGTTGTTTCTGTTCATTTTAACTCAAAATATATTGTTAAGACATATCTATAACCATCATTTATGGATCAACTTTTTTCTACTAGTATGTAAATTTATGTAGATGATGTTGTATGTCTTTCAATTTTGCACATCAACTATAGTATCAATTTTTATTTGTTATTTTAATGAAATTTTTATTAAAGAGTATATTTGGTGTGATTTTAAATTGGGAAAAACACATTTTTAGTCCTTGTTTCAATTTAATCCCTAGATTTCAAGATTTACATTTTTAACATTAATGTTTCACTACATACTCATTTTTCATTTTTAGGTTTAATGATAAATTTTAAATAATTAACTTATCAAGTTTCCTTATTTTTCAACACTTTTATAGTAAAATTTAAAAATTTCACTTCATAATTATTTTAAATCAATTTATAGACGTTGACGTCAATGATTGAAACTGAATTCTTAACAAAAAAAATTAAGGTTAAAAATATAAAATCTTGAAATTTAGGAACCAAATTGAAATAAAACTCAAATTTGAAGAGTAAAATTGGAACATTTTGAAACTTAAGGATTAATGTGTAATATTTTGAAACGTAAGTATCAAGTAGAAACTAGATTCAAAACTTAAAAGACTAAAAAAAGTATTTTTCTCTTAAAAAATTCGTGATACTTTTGCAAAGTTTGAGTTGAGGCATCAAGACCTATCTTAAAATTCTTGGTATTTTTTATAATTTCTTTTATTTTTTTAAAGATTTTGTGGTTAGTATTTGTTGATTTTAATACTGTAGGTTTTCATCAATATTTTGGTAAATTTGACGTCTGCTCATACAAACTTTGGTTGATGCTCAAATTTTCACTTGAACGACCCATGTCACATTGATTCCCAACTCTTTTGATCTCAACCATCGACACTATTCCTTTGATGGTAATGACTTTTTCAAAGGCACCTTGGAACTCCTAATCAAAATATTTGTCGAAACAAAGTAACCAAAGTTCTTGAAAATAGGACTGTTGTTACTTTTTTATGGGTTGGACTCCCCCTAAAGGAGGTTGGCTCCAATCTATTTACTATTTTGATATGAATTGGTTCATTTGGAGAAACAAAGTGGGACTTCAACAAACATGAGCCTATCAATTGGTCAACATAATCGAGATCAAATGTTTATGAACTAAAACAATTTCATTTATCCCATATTTGTAACATTATATTTTTCTATGAATAATTATTAAAAAAAAAATGTTAAACTAAGAATTTTGGTGATTTGTGTTTATTTCATTTTTTTAACTTTGAAAAGTAAGGCGTGTGAACTTTCAATTATATGTCAAATAGTTCTATCAACTATATAAAATATCCAATAAATTCTCAACTTTTAACTTTATTTCTATTAAGTTTCTAAATCGTAAAATGTGTTTAGATTTTTAAACTTTCAATTTCGTGTCTTATTTTTAATTTTCTTCAAAGAATTGAATATTACAAACCCTATTTTGATACAAAATAGAAAGTTTGGACCTATTAGGCAAAATCAAAAGTTAAATTAAAATTTAGAAGCTTGTTAAACTTTTTTTTTTTTTTTAAGTTAAGTAATACAAACTAGAAAATTCTAGGACTATATATAAAAAAAGAAATTAACTCTGATTTGTTTAATATAATTTAAAACTAAAATATAAATTAAACAAATAAAGGGAGGGAAATGGTGGAAATGTCACTGTGGACAGTGGAGGAGTTGAGAGGCCAAAGGTGAAGCTTCATTCCCTCGCAGTTTTTTTGGCGCCAAAATCGGTCATCTTCATCATTGAGTTAGGGTTTTTACACTATTCATGCGAGGATTTTTTCTGGGATTCCAATGGACGTAGGAATTGTTGTCGATTCCCCTACCATTAAGCCCATTAACAAAGGTATTGTCCACCGAATTTGCGCAGGCCAAGTGATTCTTGACCTTTCTTCCGCCGTCAAGGAGTTAGTCGAAAACAGTTTGGACGCCGGAGCCACTAGCATCGAGATTGCCTTGAAAGATTATGGAGAAGAGTGGTTCCAGGTCATTGATAATGGGTCCGGCATTTCTCCCACCAATTTCAGGGTATTTCTCGGAATTCCCATTACGACCGTATGCAGCTGAAGTTTTATTTATTTTTTTTATTTTTATTTTTCCTGTCAAGGCTTTCTTTGTTCGTAGCTTCATCGGTTCCCTCTTTGTGGAAATGACAAATGTCTGTGCAATTATTAACATAGGGATGATAATTAAATCTGTGGTTTAACTCCTATTGAACTTCAATCATTGATACGTTGGAAGGAACTCATTTTTACCCAGTTGATATCTAAGCTTTTATGAATCTGGAATTTCTTGTTGGTTGATACCATTGCATTCTTTACGCGAATAAACTTTCCACTATGTTTGTATTCTAAATGTCGCAGGTTCTTGCTCTTAAGCATCATACGTCAAAATTGTCTGATTTTCCTGATCTGCAGTCTCTAACCACGTATGGTTTCAGAGGAGAAGCACTAAGTTCTCTTTGTTCTCTTGGGACTTTGACTGTTGAAACTAGGACAAAGAATGAGTCTGTTGCAACGCACTTAACTTTTGATCATTCAGGACTACTAGTTGCTGAGAAGAAAACTGCACGCCAAGTTGGAACCACTGTCATGGTTAAGAAGTTATTCTCCAATTTACCTGTGCGTAGTAAAGAGTTCAGTCGTAACATTCGAAAGGAATATGGCAAGCTCATTTCATTATTGAATGTAAGTTTTCTTTCTTGTATATATATTCTATCATTAGTGGGTTAAGTAGGATGTTAAGTAGGTTGTCAAGAGATGCCAAACATGGGCTGTAAGAAGTCTTTATTTGCTCAAATATGGAGACGCATTTTACCCCATCTTCTAATTGTAATTTTTGGTACATTGAGAAAGTTAGCTTGCATTATAACAGGTTAAAGAATAAACTTTACTTTGAGAACTCGTACAACAGAATTCATAAGGAAGGATTACAAGTCTCATTTCTGAAAGAAAAATGGCATGATCATAGATGAACAAGGTAGGGCCTCTATTGGTTACTATCTTATGTAACGTGAAAAAGTTAATTTTACTTTGAGAACTCCTGGGACGATATTGATAAGGAAGGATTTCAAGTCTAATTTCAGAAATAAAAATGGTGGTGATCATAGATGAAGAGGGTAGGGCCTCTATTGGTTACTTCTTGTGTAAATATATTTTTATAATAAGTACGTTTATAAATTGTAACTCCTTTAATGTCATCCAATGAAAACTTCTTATTTATTTTATTATTGTTTTTTTAAATGTATTTTATATATATGAAAAATCATCTCTATTTTTTAACTTTGCTGGTTACTTTTGTTCTGTTTCTCATTGCAGGCCTATGCTGTCATAGCAAGAGGAGTTAGATTTGTATGCACTAATTCTGCAGGGAAAAATGCAAAGTCTGTGGTATTCAAAACTCAAGGAAGTGGTTCCATTAAGGACAACATCATAACAGTGTTTGGTATGAATACCTTCATCTGCTTGGAGTCTGTATCTATATTATTATCGGATGATTGCAAAGTTGAAGGATTTGTATCGAAGAGTGGACAGGGAAGTGGGAGGAATTTGGGAGATCGACAATTCTTTTTTGTAAATAATCGACCTGTGGATATGCCTAAAGTGAGCAAGCTTGTAAATGAGTTATATAAAAGTGCAAACTCCCGACAATATCCGATTGCAATCATGAATTTCACTCTTCCAAGTAAAGCTTGTGATGTCAACGTTACTCCTGATAAGAGAAAAATATTCTTCTCTGATGAAACTCACATTTTGCAAACATTGAGAGAGGAATTACTGAAGATCTATTCACCAACTAATGCCTGTTATTCTGTGAATAAAGTTGAAGAACCTACCGAACAAGTAGATGACCTTGAGCTGTGTTCTGATAATGGGAAATTGAGCATGGTATTGGAACATTTGTCACCTGATGGAGCTGCTGATGATGATTCTTTCAAGAAAATTGAAAATGTGGAACAATCCTCACATACTACTGAGGTATTAAATAGTGATGGTGAGGAAAATATAACCAGAAAGGACTTCGCTCTAAGAATGCATGTCATGAAGAAGGCTGATGCTCTTTTAAAGGATCATGATCAGCATAAGAAATCTTATCTCAGTAGCAAGAAAGGTGTACAAGTTACTTCTTCCTCTCCATGTGTGACTGATAGTGGAACCAATACAAGCCGTGTTCAATCTTCACTTGACAAGTTCGTAACTATAAATAAGAGAAAATATGAAACTTCATCTGCACCGCTGTCTGAAGTACCCGTCTTCAGAAACCAATTTCTTAATAATCAATGGAAGAAAAGCTGTGCCGATAAACCTTCCAAGGATGTAAAATGCACAAATGGAAACTGCCAGGTGTTTAATGATTTTTCAGTAGGGAATGATGAAGACAGCTCGATACAAATTAAAACAGATAGAGTCTTGAGTAAACTTCGTCTTCCACTATCCTCTGCGGACCATAGTGATGATGGAGAAGCAACAGAGGTATACAATCTTTTACATTTGTGGGGGGAGGTTTGAAACAACTGGGAGTACCGATAACTTTGTATATAGTTTCCTTTATTGTGTAGAAATAAATTAATTCCCCCTCCCCAGGCGCCCCCCACTCCCCCCCCCCCCCCCCCCCCCCCCCCCCCCGGAACTAAGATTATCTGGTTCCAAATAATTGATGATTCAAAGTGGCTCAATTGTCCTAGAAATCTATTCGCATGGAAGCCAAGACAAGTAAATTCAGTGAGGCCATAAAAAAAGACTTTATATCCATAATTTAATATAAGCATCAAGTTATTTCTTCAAAACTATTGTGCGTATAGGTGTAATTCGGTGTAACTTCCATCAAGTATTTTAATCTGAGAGCAAGTGGGGTGCATGCTTGGTGGCAAGTGGCCATGTTGGTCCTTTTGATATAATGAATGACATTGTAGGTGTTTTGTTTATTATACCCTTGTCTGTAAAAAAAATTGATGTCGGTAAGATTTCCTGGCCCTTCACATGGCCATTTCTCTTGTAGGAATGTACAGGGGAAGCCAAGGTGCATCCTTCTGTGATAGAATCTACTGCTACACCCACCAAGGAACTTGAGATTATGTCTGAGGATCTTCCGCTGTCCGGCTGTTCAGTACTTCCTTCTGGTTCTATAAAAGAAAGCTCCAGTCCTCAATTGAAGTTATGTTCAACGTTACATTTTGATTTTCATGAGCTGAAGAAAAGGAGGTTGCAGAGGCAGTTGAGATACAAATTGAATGGCTATACATGTGAACGAAAGTTGAAACGGTCTCTGAAATGCTAACATTGTTCAATAGTATTCTATCCACTCTTACAGTGTACGTGAATAATGATTAACTTTTTATCATGGCATGCAGCCACTATGCTGCTGCTACTCTGAAGCTTTCCCAACCTGATAATGAAGACAGGAAAGCAAGAGCTTTAGAAGCAGCTGCTAGGGAGCTGGACAGGCTCTTCAGAAAGAAAGATTTTAGTAGAATGAAGGTCCTCTCATCCCACTTTTTGTACATTTTCTAATGATTGTTGCAGTTGAAACTATTGCTTACTGTAAGTTGATGTTGATACGTAGCTTTCAGTATGTGCTTTTGCGTACAATACCTGTTTATTACAAGCTTTGACGACTTACACTAGTCGGATATGCCACTGGTGACATTTGATTGCTTCCGATAATATTCACTTCTCTAAAGGCCTCATTAGAGTCTATATAGCTATGTTTGGCAATAGTCTCTTTGGGGCATTCTCAAGAAATGAGTTTCCTTATTTTGGGAAGCTTAAGCCAAGGTTGACAGTTGAGAATTCTCTAATGTTCATACAATCTACATCAATCTTGGCTTCTTGTAGGCAGAAAGGATGAAGCAGAGCGTCTTTAGTCTTACTTAGTTGGTCCAATCCCATTGCATTAGTGTATATATTGTTTCCCATCAATTCTTTTTCCACTTGAAGATGAAAGGACTTGTAATTACATCTATTTTATAGGTGATTGGACAATTCAACCTCGGATTTATCATTGGGAAGTTAGATCAAGATCTATTTATTGTTGATCAGGTGATTTTCCTTGCATCATCTTGGACTCTTTTGCTAAATTATTTTTCATGCTATACCACAATTTAAATGTATCAATGGAAATATTCAAATTTTAGCATGCGGCTGATGAGAAGTACAATTTTGAGCGACTGTCACAATCGACAATTTTGAACCAACAGCCTTTACTACGGTGAGAGGCTTTGCTGTTCTAAAATGTTTGTTTTAGTTTCTGTTAGAATGAGAATGAGAAATTATGGTAAATACACTGGTTAGCAGACATTGAGAAGAGAGAAAAAAGAAAGTTGGTGTGAAATTCTTCTCTGCTTTTCAAAGGTCTCCTTTAATTATTCTTGCAGGCCGTTGAGGTTGGAATTATCTGCTGAAGAAGAAGTCGTTGTTTCAATTCACATGGATGTAATCAGGTGATTGTAGTTTTTGGAGAAATTATTTTCTTAGTCAAGAAAGGGCCTCATAATTGATTGATTGATTTTGTACTAGAGACACGTATCTTTTCTTTTTCTCTCCTTGTGAGTGTTTGCATCTCCTAAACATTTATCCTTTTCATTACATCAATATTTAAGTTGTTTCTTGTTTCAAAATAATAATGATAATTATTTAGCAAAGGAAACTAATTATAAAAGGGAAGGGAGTAAAGAATAAAAAAAAAGCTAAAATAATAATCTAAACGCAATTATACTGCAGACATACCTACAATCATATTTCTGTCTCTTATCGTCTGCTATAATTTGGTAGTCTCTCTCTATGCATCTACTGGACTATGGAGAATAAATAGTTTGAAATTCATTCTTTTAGATTCCTAACATAGATCAGAAATATGTCATGACCTATTTATCTAATTAACCTAGCATGTAGTGCGTTCAATATTTGAGTTGTACAATAATTCAGCATAATTTGTATGACTCAAACTAGCCAGTTTCAATTTATTTTTAGGTGCCATTGTGCCGCATACAATTTCCATTTGTTTTTCTTTCCATCATTAAGATTGCTTTAGCCGAACCTTATCTCCGTTATCTGTTAAAATCAAATTCTATTCTCTGATGACAGGAAAAATGGATTTACTATAGAGGAAGATCCACATGCTCTACCTGGAAATCGATTCAGATTAAAAGCTGTCCCTTTTAGTAAAAATATAACATTCGGAGTTGAAGGTGGTTGTCGTTTTCCTCGCTGATAGTACTTTAGACATAAATGTTAGTTTAGAGTTTATTTTACCATGTAGAAGCAGAGCTTTCATCTCCGATTTCACAATTTTAGATATGGTAGTTGCGAAGCATGCTTTTTCACATCAAATTAAACTGGGAATAGTTGTATGGGTGCGCAGAGAGAAATAGCGAACGTGGTGGGGGTAGAAGTTGAAAGGAATGGGTTGTCTGTTAGCATGTGGTATAGTTGTTTTTTCCTATATTTGATTTCAAGAGTTCCTGCCTTTGATTATTCTGAAAGACAATGTAAATGCTGAGGTCTCATTATTCAAGAGACAGAGAACCGTACGGTTGAATTGCTTGTATTTTATAGGATGCTTCTTGCTGGCTTTCCAGCGCAACATGCAATGTGATTACTATAATGAAAACAATGGTGTGTCTGAACAGATGTTAAGGACCTGATTTCTACACTTGCTGATAGCGAAGGTGAATGTTCTATAATCGGCTCTTATCGGATGGACACTGCTGATTCAATCTGCCCTCCCCGAGTTCGAGCAATGTTGGCATCTCGGGCATGTAGATCTTCTGTGATGATTGGGGATCCTCTAGGGAGAAATGAAATGCAGAAGGTGACACTCTATGATGTATCTCTCTCTTTTAAGGAATCTGACAAAAGGAAAATAAGTTTCTTCTATTCCTTGCAAGCCTCTGAAACCATTTGTGCATAAATAATAGCTGCACCTCCTGATATGGTTGTTTGTTTCAGATACTGGAGCATTTGGCAGAGCTGAAATCTCCTTGGAACTGTCCTCATGGAAGGCCAACCATGAGACATTTGGTGGATCTTACAACAATTAAAAGGTCAGAAGAAAGTGACGCTGAATGTTGAACGTTTCTTCTTCATCATTCTTCTCTCTCTCTCTCTCTATCTCTCTCTCTCTCTCTCTCTCTCTCTCTCTGGTTTAGAATGCGGAATCCAAATTATTATGGGTAACTTTAATTTATCTGGTTCAACCTCAAATCCATGTGAGATTGAGTTCCTTCGCTTGTGTAATATGTAAATAGTTGGGAGATATAATTAAGCCATCCTTGTGTAAATATTAAACAGGAATGTTAGTGAGAAGGTGTCACGCGGACCCTTCTATTCTGGCATAGACTTCTTGTCTCTATTGGCTCTTTTTTTTCCTCCTGTATTGGTGCATGCGATGATCTTGGTTTAATTGCTGAAGTAGGGTGAATCTTATCTCCTTGTTTCATACTCGTATATCTTACATTAAGAAAAAACTACTTTTGTAATCCGCCAAGAATATGTAAATTTGATCTCTTTTAATAGTGTACATTTTTTATTTAAGCTTTCAAAATGTACTTTTTTTAGTTTTAAACTTTTCAAAAATAAATTTTAAAATTTCCTCGAAATACTTTTTTATTATTATTTAAATTAAGATTAAAAAGACTTTTTTAAAATTATTTTCAAACCTATTTTCTACCTTTAAATGTTATATCATTATTTAAAATGATAAAAAATAAAATAAAAGTACATCATACTTGTAAATATGTTCTTAATAATTTGGGAACTAAAAAAACATTAAAACTCAGACTAAAAATACACCTATTCTAAAAAAATTGAAAATTAAAAATATATTCTGAAAATTCGAGAACCAAAATACTTCAAAATTCCAAACTAAAGGGTAACTTTTTTTAAAAAAATAATAGTAAATAAATAATAGAATCTAACAACGGTTTTTTCTTTTTTTTTTTTTTTTTGGTGGTGGTGGGGGGGGGGGGGGGGGGGCTATATTTCTTTTACAAACAAATTATTTACCGATTTGTGGAAGATATAAACTTTGCTTTTCAGAAACATAATATTTAAGCAGCTATTTGTGGTTAATAGTATATCATTGTGGACTATGCACCTTTGAAATTTTTGTTTCATTTTAGTCAGATAGGATAGGATCCTAAAATTTAACAAACTTGACATTTATATTAACACTCAAAATAAAGAAAACCACAGTTTTAAGTTCAATTTTTAAGCGCTCCTCATTCTTATTTATTATTCAAAAACAAGTAGCCTTAGATTCAAGAGAACCTTGGATACCAAAAATTCAGCCATCCCTCATTTCCTAGGTAATTTTCACAGCCAACCGAACCATTGAATTCTCCATATTACTAAATCTCATAAATTTGTCAGCAAAAGAAAGAACAATCTCTAAGCAATCCGTATCATAATCTGAGAAAAGCCAATACACAGCTCAGTTCAACTCATTCTTAATGCATTCTATAAACTAGTGAAATTAATACTTTTCCTGGATTGCAAAGATTTAAGCAGTTCAAAAATAGCAGTTCCAGAGAAATACACATTGAAATAGGCCACATCATAAAAGCTCAAAAATTCAAGCCACAACTATGAAAACATTATCAAATGCTTGGTTATTTATGAACCCCGCAAAATCATGTGCTAGCTGCAGCTTCCTTTTTCTCTTCTGAGGACCCAACTCCACCTTTGATTTCAGCCTCCGGTTTCGCAGATTCAGCCATGTCACTTTTTTCGGGCTTTGACACCTCTTGTTCTACAAAGTATAACAGAATATCATTAACACAAAACAGTTAATCAATCCCTTCAGCCAAATTTAGCAAACGAGTTACAAAGAGTGAACAGTGTGGTCGAGAAATACTGTCAGACAATATTTCAGTTGCCTATATAACTCAGCCACGTCAGATCCAATTGCCAGACCTCAGGCACAATAATAAAAAGCATTCTGCATTGCTTAAGTAAAATGGGAACTTACCATCATCATCACTCTCGTCGGAGTCATTATCATCTCCCATATCTCCCATGTCTCCCATGTCCATGTCACCCATGCCACCCATACCGCCAAATTTCTGCAAGACAAAATATTGATTAGAACAAGATATAGAATAAAGCAACCAGTTCAACTAACACGTCCTTACCGAAAAGTCCATGCCTCCCAAATCCAAGTCACCTAGACCAGCAGTTCCTGAACAACCAAAAGATCATCAATACACATCAGGATGAAAAATATAATACATAGTAAAAACCCAACAACTTAAGGAAGAATTAGGCTACCATTATCTTCGTCCTCATCCACCCATTTGTCCCAATCTACTTTGACATAGTGGGGTGGCTTTCCATCTCCACGCAATAGCTTTTTCCACCATCCCTTCTCTGCCTTTTCTAGGATACAGAATATGCTCCGAACTCCAATGTTAACTTTACTTTCCTGTTATGAACAAAAAATCCATATAACAGTATATCATATATTTCTTCAAATTATCCTGATGACTAGAAATTAGATGCAAACAACAGGGTCCATTTCATTATACAAAACATACTCTAAATGGAAAAGATGTGATTATGACAGAAGTAATGTCTACACACCTCAACATTAACTTTATCGAAAAGCTCCAACTTCAGTTCATAATGGTGATTCTCTGAACCAGCACTGCCAGAGAAAGTGAATACTCCATCCGGCTCAAGATTAACCTTAGAATCCTTTGAGTCGGGAAGTTGTACAGTGATAAAGACCTTGTCCAGTCTCTGGGCCCATTTCACCTCAGGATGACGACTACATTTTAATAAACAAATGTTAACAGTAATCGTAGATGCATAAATAAATTGTAACAGTCTCAAAAGGTATGTTCATATAGGAAATCCTTAAAAGGTAGTATGCTCATATAGGAAATCCTCAAAAGTATGGATTTAACTAAATCGCGATTATGAGTCCATATATCATCCAACAGAATGAATTCAAAGACCCAGCCACCTACTCAAAAGTTGAAACGACAAGCCAAGACGCTGTTGGAAATAAAATTCAGCTAAAAAAAAAAAAAGGCCTGAGTTGACCAAGTTGACTTGCAATATAATAACACCATAGCAACAAGTCTCAGCTTCATGTTGACCCAACAACCTAAAGACTTATTTCAAGCCCCTATAAGTTAAAAACAAAAACGCATGCCCACCAACTGTACAGTACATGATGCCAACAGAAAACTTGAATTAGCAACCCGAATATATATATGATTTGACAAATAATCCTGGGACCCTTGGAGAAAAGACTGCACACGAGAAGAAATATCAACAACAAAAAAAAAAAACATGGATGACCCCAGAATGAAAACTTACAACCCTCCCAACTAAGAAAAACAGGAACTTCTAAAAACCCTAAATAAACCACCATGATATTCCCACAATTCCCAGCCCAAAACCAACCAAGCCTTGATTCCAAGCCCGAAAACAACTTCAATTAGGGGGAAAAAACACCGTTTGGTAAGACATTTCTACCCAGCAACTCACAAGATAGACTCCGATTCCCAATACCCAAAGTAAAAGAGAGAAAATCAACAACGAATCTACAATGATCTAATAAATTTGGCACAGCCCAGTACAGTTGGAGAAGTAAAGTTGGGGAAAATGAAGATCACAAAATCACCGATGAAAAAAGACACCCAAAAAAATGCAATCTACGGAAAAATCAAGGTCGAAAGAGAGAGAAAGAGAGCAGTAATTTACCTCATTGCTTCGGATTATACAAAGATGATGGGGGAAAGTGAAAAACCCTAGAGAAATGCAAGGAAGAGGGGAGAAGAAACAGAAACCCTAAAGTCAGAAGATAAGCCAAGTGGGCGGTATGAGTTGTTGGAAATAAAAGAAGGGCAAATGAGGGTTCTAGTACTTTCTAGCTACAATCTCCCTCACTCCTTTGAATGCTAACTTTTCAATTTTGTTTTGAATTCGGCTTCCATTCAATCTTCATGGGCTCATATTATTCTTATTGGGCTTTTGCTTGCCCTAGGTCCAACAATACCCTCTACTATTTTTATTGGACTTTGTTGAGGTGAAGAATGTCGTTGACGAGATCGGTGCTTTGACAAAATATTTAGGAGTTATCTCTTTCTCTTTTTGTCCTCGTACTAAAAATCGAGTTGCTTGCCGTGTTGCCCTTTATGGATTTTTTTCTTTTTTTTTTTGATTTTTTGTTTCTTCTAATTCAGAAGATTTATAGAGAAATTATGTTTTCTAATTTACCTCCCTTGCTAGATTCGTGATGTAATTAATAGTGTTCTTTGTTCCTAATGCCCTTCCGAAAATGACTTTTATTTGCTTTGTGAAGTTTTTAAAAAAAAAATAATACCTTTGTCAAATTCAAATACTTAGCCCTTCTTTGGTTTGTGATCTTAAAATGTTTTAAAAAATAAGTAATTAAGTGGAAAACAAAATTGATCTTTTTTTTTTTTTTTTTTTTTTTTTCGGACTATATCTGAAAACATGTTTGATTCAACTTAAAAACTTTAAATTTGAATTACAATAGAAAATTGATTTGTATTTGGTAAAATTCATTATTCTGGATAGTAAAAGTAAATATATTAACATAGTACTTTATTATTATAATGAATTCACTCGTTATTTTTGTTAAGAGAAAGGATGATCGTGGAGATAGATTACATGATGAAGAATATATTTTTGATTTGTTGAAATACTAATGATAAAATGTATAAGAAATTCAAAAATAATTTATGACAAGATAAAATAAAATAAATAATTTCCAACAAGATAATGGAAACTAAATCCTTTATAAAAAAAAATGATACGACAAATTTGTAGGATTAATGTTTATACAACATTGCACTAGTTAAATAAGTGGCATATTCATTCTTCTTCAATATGTTATGTTACTTTGGTTCCTTTATCTAATTTGGTTTTTTTACAATAAAAAACTTTTAATTAAAAATTGATAAGAGATACAATTTATAGACAGAAGCAAGCTTCTTGACTTTGACCGAAAAAATTGCAACATTTAATTTGTAATTTGTTGCTAGAACTGTGTTTCTCAAAGAGTGTATTTCATGTTCATAACCTTTTAAAACAAAATTTAGAAACAAAGAAAACGTCAATTTATTGTTTTTTTAAAAAAGTCATTTTAAGGGTGTTTGGAAATCATTTTTAAAATAATAATACCAAATATGTTTTAAATCTTTCTTTTTTCTTTGAAACACATCAAAATAAGATGAATCACGAACCAAACAGGGTCTTAAATTTTCAATGAAATGACATGTTGAAACTAAAAGGTATACAATATCATTTGTATACCTTTTATTTGCAAACAGTATAGATATGAAAGTTGATTATTTAAGTGATGTTGGGGAGATAATGTTTGAGATATTTTTGTTAACATTAGAAGCTTCAGTCATTTATATTTGTTCGATGATAACAAATTTTTTATTTGCAAACAGTTTTTAGTATTTTAAAATGTAAATCCTTTAAGTTTAGAGATCTCAAAGTCAATTCTCACGCATTTTGATTCCTTCAAATTTTACGTCAAAGAAAGAAGTTAGGGAAAATTAAATTTGAAAAGGGAAAGCCTACGTGATGATTAGTTGAGAGAATGAAACATAAAATGACACGTGGCAGTTCAAACCAACTAGTGACACGTGGCATACTGCCTACGCAGCAGTGATGTGGCAGCACCCGTGTTTGTAGTCCTAAATCACGAACCAATAAAATTTGGCCATGTGGCCTTGTATGAAGTTTCTGTGAAACAAAGAAAATTAAATGATTAAAAAATTAAAATCTAAACGGTCAGTTTTTCCATCCTCTAAATAGTGACACGTGGTCACATTCTCTACCATCTCCACCACTTAATGCCATATATCTATAGTATGTTCAAGGTTAAAACACACTTTTGGTCTCTATATTTACATGCAAGTAACCATTTGGTTTCTAAACTTTGATTTGTAATTATATAGTTCTGTATTTTCAATATTGTAAAAATTCAATTATTGAACTTTAGTATGTAACAACGTCCTTGTACTTTCAAATTTGTAACACTTTTGTCTCTAAAGTAAAAAAGAAACAATCAAAATTAGATGTCAATTTTTATTATATTATGATGTAGAATATGTATTTTGTATAAATAATGAGTCTCTAATTAGTTTATTAGTTTATTTATGCAAAAAGATCTTATAAAATTTTAACACTAATTTATAAAGTAGGCACTAAATCGTTACAAACTTTAAAGTATAAAGACTAAATTGTTATATAGTTGATTTCAGGGACTAAATTGTTACAAAGTTTAAAATACATGGACAAAATGGTTACAAATCAAAGTTCAGATACTTAAATTGTTATTTTTACGAAAGTTTAGGAATTAATAACCAATTGAGGAGGGAGAGAAACGGACAAACAACGTTGTGGAGAGAGGATGAAAAAAATAACTAAAACTAATCTAACTTTTAATCCCAAATAAATTAGTTAGAATTCAAATCATATAAAATTTTTAAAAATATATTACAATAAATTGTAAGTTAATTATCAATCTTAAAATAACTAAAATAATAAGCTTATTTTAGTTCATGTAATTAAATTATACTTAGTATTAATTTATCTAATATCGTAATTAATTTTTTTAATTTAAATTTATTCAATACTATTTTATTTAATTTCACAGTTGATTTTTTCATAACGCAAAACTAACAATAATTATTTTAAAAGTTATAGCAATTTTGAAATAAGTCTTAAAAAAGACTAAATACTTGTAATATTATTAATATAAAAATAGGCATGCGAATGCATATGATAATACATTAGTAAACTAAAAAGCAGTTTTAGAGCTTAAATCCTTTAGGAAAAGATAAACTTATACTCCTATAATTTTAGATCTTCAATTAATTAAAATTCTGAACTGAGGAATAATAACTACTTTTAATTGGTTCAATTTAAAACCGACTTAAAATTATTGTTATTACAAAATCTTATATTTATCTTTCTTAAATAAAGAGAGAAAAATATTCAAATGTGTTTGTTTTTAAAAAAATTATTATAAATATAAAAAATATCAAACTATTTACAAATATAGATAAATTTTAAAGCCTATTAACGATAGACTTAATAGAAGTAACAGACTAATAAATTTTTCTATTTTGTAAATAATTTGACTAATTTTTCTATATTTAAATACAACGTTGTTCACGTGCCATAATACAAAATTGAGTGGTTGTTGGACATCAGTTTATATTTTTGTCTCTTATTTGGATTTGACGCCGGCGCAACGTAGGTATTCTTTTTCAGATTATTGTTTTTTAGTTTTAATTTATATTATTATAATTTTCATTTTTTTCAATTTGCAACTTGAAGCATTTCTTCCATGCATGTAATCTTTAAATTGTTTAATTTTTAATCTTCTTAATTAATGGTACTTAGTGCAGATGTTAGATCAATATAATTTATATTTATATCAACGATAAATTACAAGTTTAGTCTCTAATTTTTTTAAATTAGATCTAATAAATCACAAATATCTAATATATTCACAAACTTTCAATTTTGTATCTAATAGGTTTTGAACATATTAAAAAAAATTAAAAATTGTTAATTTATTGGACAAAAGTTTTAATTTTGTACCTAATAAATCCTTAAATTTCTAATTTAGTAAATGATAGATATTACATCAAACTTTTTTTTTCCAAAAAAGAAAATGTACAGTACGACTATTAAACACAAAGTAAAATTCTATATATGATATAATAATCAATTTTAAAATGTTAAAAACCATCATTTATAAAAATCATAAGAATCTATCCAATACACAAAATAAATTAATTAATTAAAAAGAAAAGGAGCCTAGTATACACATTTTAAAGTTAAAGGACCATATATAGGCATAAATTTAAAATTACGTGTGCTAAATTTGAAATTGTGTATTCAAGCATGAATTTTTGGATCTGCCACTTGAATTCCCAGTGATTCAGAATATGTTAGAACCGTCTTTGTTAACCCTACGCTATGAACGTATTAGCCATTAACGCCACTTCAACTGCTATGTTAGAAAATGATTTTTTCAATGGTGTTAGGAATTTTCTTTCCTTAATATTCTTTTGCCCTTTCTGTTTGAATTTTGTTTTTAAATATTCAATATAAGTTGAAATCTTATTTTTGAGATCTATGTTATAAAATTTTTAAAACACTAAAATTATTAATATGTTAAAGATTTATTATCATTAAAACATAAAACATATGATATGGTTGAAGAAAAAATGCTAAAATTTTGTCTTTATTATTTGAGAGTAATCCTATTAAACATAAAATTTAATATTATATTTATTAGAAAAATGAGTTTTTAAAAATTTTGAATAGATAAAAGATTTATCAGGTCAGGCATTTTTTTAAACTTAAAATCTGTTAATTAAAAAGAAAAAAAAAAAAAAATTATTCCACACTTTTAAAGTTCAGTGCTAAATTGTAATTACTTAAAGAAAGTGCTAAAATTGTAATTTAAATATTAATTATGATGGCTAAAGTAAGTATTTAATAGTACCCAATGAATAGCTGAATCCATATCGATTCGCTCGAATAGGTCTGATTCACGTGGTCCATTAAATGACAAACCATTTCAGAATCTTAAATAAATGACAATATGGTGACGTTCTAAAGTTTGAAAACTATTATTTTATTTATTTATTTTGAGGATAATTGGGGGATAATAAAATTTGGACAAAAAACCTCGTGGCTATTATTTTTATTATTTTATTTATTTATTTTGAACCATGTTACTGTTTGGTTTAGCCGTGGAAATATTTATTTTCTAATTTCAATATTTTTTAAAAAATATTTATTGACATTTGGTAAAATTGAGACATTGACTTCTTACACAACACAAAATTATTAAAAAAGATAATTCAAAATTTGTACAAACGTGGAATATAAAATTTAGCTAAATATATCTTATTTTCTCTATTTTTTTATACTTTTAAAAGTTTTTGTTGGGTTCTTCCTAAGCTACTGCTCATTTGTTTAACAATACAAAAAATAACTCTGATTTTTTAGTTTGAGATATAATTAATAACTTCTTAATGTTTGTATGTTAAAAAATCATTTTCTTTTTTTCATTTTTTCTTTTTTTTTGAAAATGATTGAACAACCTTTTTGACCAAACAACTAATCAGGTAAAATAACATGTTTTTTTTCTGGGTGCATTAAGCATTTTTTAGAGGGTAGAAATTACAATATATTTATTTATTTAACTTTTAGGTAAAATTTGAATAATTTATAAAAATATTAAGGTGAATTTTGATGAAATTCAAAGCTTATGTTAAAAATATATACACTTTATCAAGTTTGAGGATTTAACAAACTTTAAATATCCATTTTTTAAAACCAACCTCTCTTTCCACTAATGGTCAGAATTGATTGTCTGTTAATCCCACCCAATTTACTTTTTTTTTTTTTTTCTTCTTCTTTTAATTAACATATTACATGTACACACACATACACACGTACTCAAATTTAAGTTTTATAGTTTCACAATTGGAATAATTTGAAATGTTTTTGAATTATAGGATGAAATAATTGAACAATACACGGAGGTACCTAAGATAATTTGATAGGGAAATTTTTATTTTCATTAACAAGTTTAATATATATATATATATATATATATATATATATATATATATTTTGGTTAGTAAATTTATAATTAACCCATTTAAATATGTTATCAATTAGTAGAAAAAGCCACAATTCTATAAAAATAATGGGTTAAAATATCATTTTGGTCATTGTATTTTGGAGTTAGTTCAATTTTAGTTTTTATATTTTCAAATATCCAATTTTGATTCCTGTACTTTCAATAAATCTTAAATGTAGTCATTACTACTAGTTTAATGTTGATTTTTTTTTAATTACTTTTTATTTTTTGTTAGTATTTTCACGATTAATTTTGAAAATAATACATGAAAATTATTACGATTTTTTAACCAATTTTAATAAAAATTAACTTTAAGAGATTAAATTTAAAATTTAGTAAAAAATATATACACTAAAATTAATATATAAACTAAAATTAAATAAATTACACCTCGCTAAATATAACAGTGAGGACAAGGCGTTGCCGTACATTTCGTGACATTGGAATTTGAAGCGAACCAAAAGGGGAAAGAGACTAGTCTTTTATTGTTATTATTATTATTATTATTTTGTGGTAAGAAAAAAAGAAAAAACTTTTAGAACCATGTGAAACACGTGAAGCCTCGGATTTATGGTATTTAATATTTATGTAGTGACTAATATATATAGCTCGTTTCCATTTTTTTTTTTTTTTTACCTCGGTGATATTTTTTGTTTGCATAGATTTGGTTATTATTTATTATATTTTGAAAGGAAAGATTATGGTTATTTCATAAACCGTGATCCTTATTTAAAATATAATAAAAAATAAATAAAAACAGCTTACTTATTAAATCTCAAATTTAAACTTACAAACTCAAAATTAGTAAACATAAGCGAGCATGACTTAAGCTAGCATTTAAATGTATTATAACTTATTTGATAGAGAATTTGAAAATAAAGGATTTAATGAAAACATGGTTGCATGTTTTCAAATATGTATTTGATAGCACTAGAAGATTTAAAAAATTGGATTCTAATTTAAATATTTGTTTAAAATCTATTTAATACTACCAAAATTATTATAAATCGAAAAAATATCAAACTAACGGTGGTTGCCAAAGCTCCGAGTGAACCCGAAATGAACAAAAGCAGTGCTCGATATGCCAGAGCCAACCTCAGCGCGGACGATCGCCGTCAATTCGTTATCGACCTGGGAGTCAAAGAGCTAGCAATGACTTTCTTCCCACCCGGAGTGATGGTTAGGCCACGAGTTGCCCTTGGTTAGGAGGTTGACCCTCATAACATAAGGCCTATATTTATAAATATAGACAAAATTTAACAATAGATTGCAATAGAGATAGATATCTATCACGATCTATCGCTGAAATTTTCTCTATTTGTAAATAATTTGACTTATTTTGCTATATTTGAAAACATTAATTAATACTATATATTTATAAATCATAAAACTAGTTATATTTACCTACTAATATTTAGTTAACAATAAACTATTATTAAATTATTTATGAATATGATTTATGTTAAAAAATTATATAATTATTATTTTGTAATATTATATAATTTATAATACATTACCTAATACATATTATATTTTTTTTAAAAAAAAATTGAGTTTATACATGATATATTGTATTTGTAAACATTTTTATCTTTATTTAATATAATACTACATTTTAAAATTTAAAATCTAAATACAATGAAAACATAAAAAATAATGTTTTCAAAATTTGCACTATTTAGATCACGAAATTTGAAAGAGATTTTAGAACTAGAATTTGGATTGTCTGCCAAAGTTGAATCTAGTGAATCTAAAAAAATAAAAGATAATGTAAATTATCTACCAAATAGACCGTTAACAATTAAAAATTTTGTGGTCCAAATCTTACCTATATTGTTGTAAAAAAAAAAAATAATAATAAAATTTCAAATTATTTTCAAATATAGTAAATATAAGCGAAAATATTTATAAATATAGCAAAATCTCACCATTTAGCACCAATAGACAACGATAGATTCATCAATCACGGTCTATTAGATATAGACGTTGATAGATGTCTATATTTAAAAATATTTTCAACCGTTTTACTATTTAAAACAATTAACCAAAAATTTCTTATTTTTAATCTAAACAAAAATATGGAATTGAAGTTATTTCACATGCTCACATGCTTGTGTTGCCAAAAGGGTGGGCCATACAATTTATTTATATGGAAAAAACTGCCACTCCTTGCATTCGCTTCCTCAAACTTGAATATTAAAAAAAGATACCTCAAAATTAAATGAAGTGCATAGAGAAAGAGAAACAAAATAATCATTGAGTACACATTCTCAAGAAAGAATAAATTAACACGAAATGTTCTCAAATATGGGAAAGTCTGATTACTATAACTTTCTCCTTCAAAAAACTCCCAAGTCTTCTCCCTTCTCTGTCAACTGTAAGTTTGCATTAAAATCTTCCCCTTTCTTCTTTTTTAATGGTTCTTCATTTGTTTGCTTTTTTCCTCATGCATCTCTTCATTCACTACCCAAAATGTGTCTCTGTTTCAATTTCCATGGGAAATTCAAAGCTATTTCAGTAATCCCCATGACCCCAATAGACAGCCATTAATGGACCTCTGTTTTTGTAGCTTCTGAATTGAAAGGAGATGACTATTTTAGCTCAGTAAGCTTCATTTCACACTTTTCTCTCTCTGGGGTTTGGGAGAAGGGAGCAATTTATTTTTTTATTTTTTAATAATTAATCTTTACAATTTTTCTGCAGTTTGCTGAGGTAGCCCTTTTGTTTATTGTCATTTTTCTGAGTTTTGGTTTACCATGGTGTTGAATCGCTTATTATTATATTGATTCTTTTGTTTCTTTTGCCTCAAATGCTTGGGAAGTTCCTCCTCTTCTATTATTTTTAAAGTAGTTTTGGCTAATTCTTTTGATATTTTGTGTTTCTTTTTGTCTGTATGTTTTATCTTCCGGGTTGTCTGCTTCTGTTTTGCATCTGAGATTTCTCTTCTTTTCTTATCCTTCACAATTCACAAGTCACTGGGTTCAATCATTACTGAGTTGCTGTCTTTGACAAATTGAATCTTTGAGTTTTAGCCTTCTTCCCGTCTTTGTATTTTTGTTACAATCTCTTAGTTTCGATGTATTTTTCATATGTTTGTTATGATTTCTCTTGCGTTTATGATGACTTTTCATTGTCAAAAGTTGGTCATCTGTTGACTTATATGTCTTTTTTTCTTCTCTTGTATTTGCTTTTCAGGGAACTGTGAGATGGGATTGTCGTTTCCTCAACCATACGTTTAAACCCGGAGCCGTAATCTTTGTACCAATCAGGGAATATGGCTTCTGTTTCATGGTTAACATCGCTCTCTTGCACTGCGGTTCAATCTTCAAAAGGGACTTATCCTTCAACCACTTCTCAATGGCTGCAATTCACTTTCCTATCTCCATGTCCTCAAAGAGCAATTTTATCCTTAGTTGATCTTCTATTTCTACTTCTTGTCTTATTATTTGCAGCTCAAAAGCTATATTCTAAGTTCACTTCCAAAGGCCGGTCCGACTCTGATTTGAATGAACTTCTCATTGAGAAGAGTAGAGCTTGTCTCGAAACTACGATCTGGTTCAAACTCTCTTTGGTGTTGAGTGTACTGTTTGCCTTAATTTGCACTGTCTTTTGTATTTTAGCATTTACTATGAGTAAACAGTCGCAATGGAAATTAACCAATGGATTATTTTGGTTAGTTCAAGCTGTAACTCATTCAGTGATTGCTATCTCGATCATTCATGAAAAGAGATTTGAAGCTGCTAGGCATCCATTAACACTCCGCCGCCTTTATTGGGCTGCAAATTTCATCATTGTTTGTCTCTTTACTGCATCTGGGATTATTCGCCTGGTTTCTGGCAAAGAAACCGAGGAACCCAACTTGAGGTTCGATGACATTGTTTTCATAGTTTTCTTGCCATTCTCAATGGTTCTTCTTTATATTGCTATTGAAGGATCAACCGGCATCACGATGACCAGAACAGTACAAGAAATTAATAAAGGCAGTGAAGAATTTCAACCCTCAAATGAATCCAATACGACTGCCTATGCTTCAGCTTCTTCACTGTCCAAATTACTCTGGCTTTGGATGAACCCTTTGCTTAGAAAAGGTCATGCAGCCCCTTTAGTTATTGACCAAGTACCATCCCTTTCTCCAGAACATAGAGCTGCGACAATGCTAGCACTATTTGAATCAAAATGGCCTAAACCACACGAGAGATCTGAGCATCCTGTTCAAACCACATTGTTTCGGTGCTTCTGGAAAGATATTCTCTTCACTGGTGTTCTTGCAGTCATCCGTATTGGCGTCATGTTCATGGGGCCTGCCCTTATCCAAAGTTTTGTTGATTATACTGCTGGAAAAAGAAGCTCCCCTTATGAAGGATACTACCTCATATTGACCCTCATGTTTGCTAAGTTTTTTGAAGTATTAACTACTCATCACTTCAACTTCAGCTCCCAGAAGCTAGGAATGCTTATTCGGTGTACCCTTATTACTTCAATATACAAGAAAGGCCTAAAGTTATCCTCATCCGCCCGGCAGGCTCATGGGATTGGACAGATCGTAAATTATATGGCTGTCGATGCCCAACAACTTTCAGATATGATGCTACAGTTACATGCTATATGGTTGACACCATTTCAAGTTGCTATAGCCTTTGCACTCTTGTATGCCTATCTTGGTGCTGCAGTGGCTGCTGCAGCAGTTGGACTTTTGGCCGTCTTTTTGTTTGTCTTTTTTACTACCAAGAATAACAATAGGTTCATGAGGCAAGTGATGATGGGTCGTGATTCAAGGATGAAAGCAACAAATGAGATGCTTAACAATATGCGTGTGATTAAGTTCCAAGCATGGGAGGAACATTTTCAGAAAAGAGTCGAAACATTCCGTGAGACTGAGTTTAAATGGCTTACCAAGTTCATGTATTCAGTATCTACCACTATGGTGGTGCTGGGGAGTGCTCCAGCGCTAATATCAACTTTTACCTTTGGCTGCGCAATCCTCCTAGGCATTCGACTGGATGCGGGGACAGTGTTTACAGCAATGAGTCTGTTCAAACTTGTGCAGGAGCCTATCAGAACCTTCCCCCAATCTTTAATTTCACTGTCACAAGCAGTAATATCACTTGGAAGGTTGGATCGTTTCATGTTGAGTGGGGAGTTGGAGGAGGATTCAGTGGAGAGGGAAGAAGGACGTAACAATGGAATAGCAGTGGAGGTTCGAGATGGATCATTTAGCTGGGGTGACGAGGATGGAGAAGTTTTGAAAAATATAAATTTTAATGTTAGAAAAGGAGAACTTACAGCTGTTGTTGGCATTGTGGGATCTGGAAAATCTTCTATTCTGGCTTCTGTTCTAGGCGAGATGCACAAAATATCTGGACGGGTATGATTCTTTTTCAATTCATGACTGTAGGGAAAACGATTGTTGTTATTTTAGCATTTTGCATGTAGATTACTATGCAGTAGGAATTATTATTCCATTTATGCAAACTATTCTACCGAGTGGAAACCTGCAATTTCTAACTAGTTGGATTGATGATAATTTTGTCAACCCATATCTTTTTCTAAAAACAGGTTTGGGTATGTGGTAGAACAGCTTATGTTGCCCAAACTTCATGGATACAGAATGGGACTATCGAAGAGAACATATTGTTTGGTTTGCCAATGGACAGAAAAAGATATAGCGAGGCAATCCGAGTTTGTTGCCTGGAAAAGGATTTAGAAATGATGGAATTTGGAGATCAAACAGAGATTGGTGAACGTGGTATTAATTTAAGTGGCGGCCAGAAACAGAGAATACAACTTGCCAGAGCTGTATACCAAGATTGCGACATTTATCTCCTCGATGATGTGTTTAGTGCTGTTGATGCTCACACTGGGTCAGAAATATTCAAGGTGACAAGTGACAGCATTACATGAACAAAATACTTTACATTTTGTTTAAGAGTGTGACTTAAAAGTGTTTTCTTAAAAACAGTTTTTAAGCATTTAAAGTGCTTTGCTTTTGGCCCCAGTACTTGAATGGAAAAACATCTACATAAAAGTACTTCTTATTGTGTAGAATCAAACATAGAGGAATCTATTCTGAAACACGATTTATCAAAATATTTTTTATGCATTTATTTTGAAAGCTCTTGCAAATATACTTTTAGTTGTTTAGTTTAGGATAAGTAAACTCATCTATTGGGTGCATCCTTCTCCATATCTTTCACTGTATGGTTGTATTTTGTGTATCACTTGCTTTAAAGGAGAGCCAATCATGGTCTTAGACCATGAAATGGAAGCACTGTTCCTTCTATATGATGCATGAACATGATCTTGTCAAATAAACTTACTTTAACTAAATGTTTTATACTGTCTTCACGGTGGAGCCTTAAAAGATTAGTGGCTGTGATAAAGCTGTTCTTGTTGCCATTTCACATAAAATGATGTTCATTTAATTTCTATATGCTATTTTGACAGGAGTGTGTTAGGGGAATTCTCAGAGACAAGACTGTCATACTTGTTACTCACCAAGTTGATTTCTTGCACAATGTGGACCTTATCTTAGTAAGTACATTACTTATAAAACAATTCTTTTTGGTAGAAGTTTCTAAAGCAAATTATCCCTTGCAGTTAAAGGACTGAATTTTGGTGCTACTTGCTATAGGTAATGCGAGATGGGATGATTGTGCAATCGGGCAAGTACAACGATTTATTAAGTACCGGAACAGACTTTGAGGCCTTGGTTGCTGCACATGAAACCTCCATGGAAAGTGTGGAAAATAGCAATGCTGAAGCTGTTGAAAACCGTCCCTTACTACGAAAATCTTCATCCAAGCATAGCGAGGCCAATGGTGAAAACAATGGTGTTGATAAGCCAAACACAGATAAGGGTTCTTCTAAGCTCATCCAAGATGAAGAGAGAGAAACAGGAAGAGTTGGTTGGGAAGTCTACAAAGTTTATTGCACAGAGGCCTTTGGATGGTGGGGTGTGGCTGTTGTGTTGGCACTATCTTTAGCAGGGCAATTGTCGTCCATGTCCAGCGACTACTGGCTGGCATATGAAACTTCAGATGAGAATGCCAAGTCATTCGACTCCTCGCTTTTCATTACAGTGTATGCAATACTTGCTTGCATTTCATTGGTGTTGGTAGCTTTCAGATCCTTTGGCACTATATTTTTGGGGCTTAAGACGGCTACTGTTTTCTTCTCACAAATTCTTAATTGCATCATACATGCTCCCATGTCATTTTTTGACACTACACCTTCAGGAAGGATACTAAGTCGGGTAAGAAAACAATGGCTCTGCAACCGTTTTGCACTTTTGATTCATTTTATATATGGGAAATATGCTTGAGAAAGGAGCTACAGTCAATTCCTTTACTAAAAATTATTTTGCTTTAATTAGGCATCAAATGATCAGACCAACATTGATGTATTCATCCCCTTTTTCTTGGGAAATACTCTCGTCATGTACTTCGCTGTGCTCGGCATAATCATCATTATATGCCAATATTCCTGGCCTACAGCTTTCTTCCTTATTCCACTTGGCTGGCTTAACGTGTGGTACCGGGTATGACTTTTAATTTAATTCAGTTAGGTGTGCGTGTTTTTAGTTGTCGCTACTCGAAATATTTATTGCTTTGCATTTAGTCGTATATTTACCAAATCCCAATTTCTCTTGAATATAAATCATATCCAAACAGGTAAACACAAAACTTGTCAACATGTATCTCATCTTAATGTAAATGTTAAATGTAATCTTGATCGTTTCATATACAGGGCTATTTTCTCTCGTCATCTCGTGAGCTAACTCGCCTGGATGCTATCACAAAAGCACCTGTTATTCATCACTTTTCGGAAAGCATAACCGGAGTAATGACAATACGCTCTTTTAGAAAAGAGGAGCTATTTTGCCAAGAGAATATCAAACGCGTCAATGCCAATTTACGCATGGATTTCCACAATAATGGATCTAATGAGTGGTTGGGTTTTCGTTTGGAGCTGCTTGGAAGTATCTTCCTCTGTATATCTACCTTCTTCATGATCTTATTACCTAGCAGTATTATAAATCCAGGTACTCATATTTAGATCTATATATTTCTAATGAAATCTAGCCATGCTAAATAGTCTTCCATATTTGATAAGATCAACCAAAATTTGGTCAAATTTTGTCTAATTCAGTTATTCTATCGGATGCAGCAACTGTTGGTTTATCACTTTCATATGGATTATCCTTGAATACTGTTCTGTTCTGGGCCATTTATATGAGTTGCTTCATTGAAAACAAAATGGTTTCCGTTGAGAGAATAAAGCAATTTACCATAATACCCTCTGAAGCAACATGGAGGGTTAAAGACAAACTTCCTCCTCCATACTGGCCTACCCATGGTGATGTTCATCTCCAAGACCTGCTGGTAATTATCTGTGGATTTTGTCTCTTCACTGCAAACACAACTTTATATGTA
The DNA here is from genome assembly GCA_030954485.1 of Citrullus mucosospermus. Classification (NCBI taxonomy): domain Eukaryota; kingdom Viridiplantae; phylum Streptophyta; class Magnoliopsida; order Cucurbitales; family Cucurbitaceae; genus Citrullus; species Citrullus mucosospermus. The sequence goes on along the minus strand of CM062063.1, from coordinate 4,844,536 downwards.
GTTGCAATGGTTTTGCAACATGTATTGAGTAGCCAGTTGTGATACCCTGAAAATTTATAATCCAAACTAACTTTATATTTTCCTTTTAATAATTTGGTATCAAGGTCAATACCTACGAAAGACTCATATCATCAAGTTCTCCACTTGAAATTTTGAATGAGGGCTTGTTTGGAATGACTTTCTAATGGCTTAAAAACACTATTTTCACTAACAAAATCTTTTCTAAAACACTTAAAAAGTCATTCCAAACAGGTCTAAAAAGACTTTTGGAAGTCACCTCCAACATTTAATGTCAAACTGACCCTAGAATAGATTCCTTGAACCAAAGAGTTTATTTGATATTCAACTTTTGAAAAGCATGATTCCCAGCTAGTGAGGTATATGTTGTTTTGTTGGGAATTTATGGAGGAGTGAATTAGGAGGATTTATGATTTCTAAGTAAGATTGAAAAACGTTGATGCAAACTTTTGGAAAGTTAGAAACTTGATACGCTTTTAATATTTTTTTCTGCAGGTGCGTTATCGCCCAAACACTCCATTGGTTCTCAAGGGTATCACTCTAAGCATTCATGGGGGAGAAAAGATTGGAGTTGTTGGTAGAACTGGAAGTGGAAAATCAACTCTTGTCCAAGTCTTCTTCAGGCTAGTTGAACCTTCAGGAGGGAAAATAATTGTAGATGGCATTGACATAGGCACGCTTGGGCTTCATGATCTTCGATCACGATTCGGGATCATTCCCCAAGAACCAGTTCTTTTTGAAGGAACTGTGAGAAGCAACATTGATCCAATTGGCCAGTATACTGATGAAGAAATATGGAAGGTGATCATGCATCTATTTATCTTCCATATCGACATGCTAACTTGTAAATGTTCGAAGTTGAAGTATTGATGAATGGATTAACCGTAACCTATTAGCTTTTAAGTTGTTGAGTTGATGTGTGATTTAACAAGGTAGCAAAGTAGAAGATCCTATTGTTGAGTCCTAAATTTTTTTACTTGAGTAATTGGGTTGATTGGTGATTAACATGTCTCATTATATTGCTAGTTTTCCTAAGTCTTCTCCTTTTTGTAGAGCCTCGATCGGTGCCAACTTAAAGACGTTGTTGCTGCAAAACCTGATAAACTCGATTCATCAGGTGGATGCCTTCTCCCTGTGGACTTTTGAAACCAAATCTTGCTTGAATTTGTATTTATTTATTTATTTATTTATTTTTTCTGTTCAATGATTACTTTTTTTGTTACCAATCATCTATACTATGACAGTGGTTGCTAATGGAGACAATTGGAGTGTGGGGCAGAGACAACTTCTCTGTTTAGGAAGGGTTATGTTAAAGCATAGCCAGCTTTTGTTTATGGATGAGGCAACAGCATCAGTCGACTCGCAAACCGATGCTGTGATACAAAAGATAATTCGAGAGGATTTTGCAACGTGTACAATTATCAGTATTGCTCATAGAATACCAACAGTTATGGATTGTGATAGAGTTTTGGTTGTAGATGCAGGTCAGTGCTCTTGCTCTCTTTTAACGTCCGTTCGTTTTTCGGTTAAAATTACATCTTGAACATTGGATATGAGGTTCTAGTCATTAACTCCATTATTTTAATACTTATTGGCATGCTGATCATATTTAATTAAGGATTATGCTATACATCGTGACATTTGAAGCGAGCTGGACTAATTTTGGACAAGCTAATGACATAATTGAAGACTTTTTTTGTAGTTCAAAGACTAAACGAATCCAAGTAAAAGGTTTATTATCCTTTTCTTGAATTGTGAACCATCATATTTTCTGAATTTGGGACGGTTGTAGTTGATTTGAAACTTATATCAATCCTAGGAGATTCAAGCAGTCCTAAGAATGTTATTTTTATTTGTAATGAATGCTCATTTCAATTTCTTGGACTCTATACCACATTAGATAAACATGGAGTTCCATCTCAAAACTAACCAACAATGAAAATAGCAACTCATGTATTTTACAATGATTATGAGGTCTTCCCATTTTTTGAGGATGAGATGCTCAACGCAAAACATTCATACCTCTTTGACTGCATTTTGATACAGGAGGTTTGGGTTATCAAGCACATTTTAACAACAAATTTTCTATTATTCAACAGGACTTGCTAAAGAGTTTGACAAACCATCTAGATTGCTCGAGAGGCCATCGCTGTTCGGGGGATTGGTTCAAGAGTATGCTAACCGCTCAACTGATTTGTAAGAGATCAATCACTAAAGAAACTATGGAAGCCTAGTTGTTGGCAAAACTTCGACAATTGGCCTTTCCAAACAAGAAATTTAGTAGTAGGATTTTTTATAATTATAATTTTTTGTAATTTTGCACACATTCTATTTATTTGCATAGGACGAGAATTTCTCTATATTGTGTTATTATTATCAAGGTTTTTTAGCTCAAGGTGTGATAAAGTGCAATAGTCTTTTAAGGTTTAAGTAGAACGGAGAAAAATAGAAGTTTGTGTTTCTTTTTTTTTTGATGTGTGTGAGGCGCAATATAAAAGTAGTACATAAAAATGAGAAAATATAGTTTAAGTAGAAAAATTCCAGATTATCATTATTTGTTGAAAGTAATGAAAAAGTCTGAAGGTGTAGGGCTTGTGCGCAAGATGAGGTGCCAAACGTGTGTCTAGTGGTAGGCCCACGCTTGAGAGGGGTTTTTCTGACATTGATCATTATTATTAAAAGCAAATATATAATGTGATTTTCTCCGTGGGACTTGATCGACTGCTCATTGGGCTAGCAATCCATCCCCATCGAGTGTACCTCTTCTTTAATTATTATTATTATTATTATTATTATTATTATTATAAATCAAGTTTTATGGTTTGAAGTTTAGTAGATTTCTCTTTACATGAGAGTCTCCACGTGAAATAATTAACTAATTTAAATATTTTTTTATCAATTAAAAATTTTACAATTCTGTAAAATTTAAATTGGCAGTGAAGATGGGGAAGTAATATTCATGCGCTACATTGCAGGACATTAGAATTGGAAGAGAATGAAACGAGAAAGTAAATAGAAATGTCCATTTTTCCTATAGATACATGGTCTCGTAGGAGCCTGTCTCGAATGGGACGAAGATTCTCCGTTTAGGTGGGAAATGAGGGAGGGAGTGGGGAGGAAAAAATCCTGTGATGTAAATGGAGACGGGATGGTGAATGCATTCCCTATCCCCATCCTGTTAGTCTTTATTTATTTTTTTATTTTTATTCTAATAATTTAATGTTAAGTCAGTAGCAATTTTTTTTAAAGACAAATTTAAAAAAGAAAGAAAGAGAGAAAGAAAAAGCCTTTAAGACCACGTGAAGCCTTGAGATTCATGTTATTTATTTACTACGCTAAATTATACAAAATAATTCTAAACTTTATACTTTATGTCAAAAATATTTTTGAATTTTTAAAAGTTTAAAAATAGTTTTAAACTTTAAAAAGAGTTAAAAAAAAAATACCCTTGCGATTAGTTTTGGATGAACACCATTATTGTTTTGTATAAAAAATATCCTAAACTTTCCAAAATTTCAAAAATAACTTTAAACTTAAAAAAAAAATAAAAAATATCATTGTTATTAGTATATGAACATAAATTTTTAATACCCTCTTACTTATGATAATTTTTTTAAATGAAAAAACTACTAAAAATATTTCAAATATAGCAAAACGTCATTGTCTATTGATGATAGATATTGATAGACATCTACCAGTGTCTAGCTATATGATAGTAGTCTATCAATGTCTATTACGTCTCCTTGTATGTGTTGTCCAAAAAGATAATGACTAAATGATTATTCGTTCGCTGAATGTCAACCACGAATAGACAATGATATTTTTCTACATTTGTAAATATTTTGACTAATTTTGCTATATTTGAAAATAACCCTTTTATTTATCTATTTTCCCTATTTTTACTCATTTCTCTTCTTCAATACCCCTACTCCCCTTTTTGTTGACTGTTTGACATTAGTTTATCTTTAAAAGCTAAATAAATAAAACGACCCCTTTGAGTTCAGGTATATAGACAAGAATAAAAAGAAAAAGAATAATGAAAACACCAAGGGATCTTAGGACTTAAATGTGTTAATAAGATTGTACGTTAGTAGTTGAGTGTGTTAGTAGCCAAATACTTTTGTTTTTTCTTTATTTGACTATTTATCGATTTGGTATGTTTTAAGGGGAGATTTCGATTTTGAAATTTTGTGGGATTTTATGTTTTAACTTATAGTTTTGTTTTTATTTTGGTTGTTGAGAAAACTAATGTAAGAATTAGAAAAATAGGAAAAAAATGAAAGTATCTAATATGAAAAAAGATAGGATATCTTTATATATTTTTTTAAAAATTTGTTCTTTTCGAACTTAAGAAAACTCCAAACAAATCGATCAATATACTAACACCAGAAGCATATTTACTCCCCCTTTTTTATAAAAGAAAAAAAAAGAATTATTTTGTAACGAGATATTAATTATTTCTACTCATGTATACTAAAAATCTAGATTTTTTAACTTTTCTTTTTAAGTTTAAGGATATTTTTGAAACTTTAAAAGTTTAAGGGTACTTTTGTAACAAAACACTAACGATTTTCATCTAACTAAAACTAACGGTAAATGTATTTTTGAACACTTTTTGAAAGTTTAAAGGTATTTTTTTAAACTTTGAAAGTTTGGAGTTATTTTTTATACAAAGTACAAATTTCATTGACACTTTTTTACTTATTTATAATTTAGTCTATTTAGTATATAGCTCATCTTTCATCCTGTCCAATGGGAGATTCTGATTTTGAAATTTTGTGTGATTTTTTTTTTTTTTTTGAGAAAAATGGCATAAGAATTAGAAAAAAAAAAGTGAGAGTATCTAATATGAAAAAAAAATAGAATATCTACATAATTTATTTTAAATCGGTTCTTTTTGAACCTAAGAAAAGATATAAGTGTCTGATATGGAAAATAATAAAAAATACAAGTATCATTTGTCTTCGGAGAAGCAAAAGTATAGTATTAACTTGACATGGTGGTTGTATATACACCCAGTAATTGGAACAACTTTGGTTCAAGTCGCTCCCAAAATGTGCTTAAATAAAAGAAAAAATTGTTTTTCTCTTTTATTTATCTTTTAAATTTTTAAATGAAAAATTATTATAAATATCAAACTATTTTAAAATTTTGTTATATTTGTAATTATTTTCAACTGTTTTTCTATTTTTGAAAATATTACTTTTCAAATAACATCAATATCATTTATTTTTAGGCGGATTGAATATTCTAATATTTTATTTCTTAAAAAAAATATTATATTCTAATTTATTTCATTTTAAAGAAATTTAAATTTAATTAAATATTAATTATGTTTAAATTACACGTCTCTGAATGTTCAAGTTCAACTTTTTTTTTTTTCTTTTCACATTATTATTATTATTATTATTATTATTATTATTATTATTATTATTATTAACAAATCCAAACACTTATGTTATTTGAAAATGTAAAAGACAAATAAAAGACAAAAGACAAAAGAAAAATAATAAATAATAGAAAAGAGGTTGAACCTTAACATTTAGGGGCTAAATGTGTATTTTAATCATAATTAATACTTAATTCAATCTAAATTTCGTTAAAAATGACATAAATTGGAAGTCATATATCTTTTAAGAAACAAAATATTAGAATATTCAATTAGCTTAAAAATAAATGACACTTACGTTATTATCTGAAAGATAAATAAAAGAAAAAAACAAAAAATAATAACAAATAAGAAAAGGAGGAGTTTATTTGAAGAGAGAGAAAAAAAAGAACAAATTAAAAAAAAAAAAAGGAAGAGTAAAAAATCTTGGGTGCAGCCCACCTATAAAATATCAAACGTGGCAATTTTTTAAAAAATATATTTTTAATAATTGTTTATTTGTGTAGTAAAGAAGAAGGAGACAGAATGATAAGGTCTCTCAATAGCTCGACAAGCTATTAGTTTATATATATATATATATATTTTTTTTTTTTTTTCTTTTTTAAGAAACAAAGAATGTTAATTTTTATTTATTATTAATAAATTTAATGATATGTAGATAGACCTGTCTGTTAAATCACTAATTCTAGAATAAGTTTTAAAAGATAACAACAACAATCCAGGCTCATAGGGGTAAACCTGTAGTTTAAGATAAATATAGTCACTCTCTTTTTTTTTTTTTTTCTTTTTGTCCACAAATAATGTAAAATATGGTTCTAAAAAAAGGTTAAATATGTTTTTGTAAGGTAATATATATATTGCTATTCAACAAGTTAATAATTAATTTGAACACATTTCAATTGACAAGACACAAATTATATTAAAAAAGTCAATAGTTCAATTAGAAAAACAATCTTAAAATCTAGGGATCAAGTTTGAAACAAAATTCATACACCAAGGATATAATCGTTTGAAACTTAGATGTTAAATTGAAATCAAATTCGAAACTTAAGGACTAAAAATGTAACAGTTTGAACTATATATATGGATAATTATGACACATATTTGAATCTACATTATATATCTATAAAACGACAATTATTGATCATCACATTACTCTTTTTTAAGCTTAACACTGATGGAGTTGATTTTGCCGATTCGGTGGGAATGAGTGCTATAATAGAAGATTATGCTAATGATACTATTCTTACAATCGAGACATTTCATTACCTTTAGAGCTAGTTGGAGCAGTAGCCTTAAAGGAATGTGTTTCTATGGCGATTGAGGCAATCATTTTTTCAGTTTGAGTGAAAGTTTGACTCTTGAATTATGTGGAAGTTGTTGATAGGTAATGATCGATTTGACAATGATATTCAACCCTTTGATAGCTTTGAAAGCAATAGCGTAAACCCACTTATGGATTTTTATATGTTCCAAAATGATGTGACAAAGTGGCTCATGAACTAAACTACACATCCATACTCATTTCAATTTTCACCATAAGAAAATTATGGCTAGAAAAGTACCCCACAAGCCACCAAAGGTAGCCCACCGCGATTGTCCAAACTTTAGTACTATATGATTTCTACCTTTTTTTTTTTTTTTTTTTTTTTTTTTTTTTTTTTTTAAATATATCTATTGTACTAAAAAACCAATTGATCACATAGTATAAACAATACATAAGACAATTATTTTTAAATGTTCATAGGTAAAAGTATACTAGAAATTTATTTTATTTTTTCATGATTCTTTTAAAAAGAGAAAATACATGAAAAAAAGTCCATAACTATAGGGCTATAAAAGAAACATATAACTTCTACAATAAGGCACCATTCAAATTTTAAATTTAATAAACATTCCATACAACTTTTTTATAATAATATTTTAAATTTAATAAACATTCCATACAAATTTTTTTTAATCACATTATTATGGTATCAAATATTTTCTTTGTAAAAACAAAGAAATGGATCATTCTTACTAAAATTTGTTACATTTAAAAATATTTTAGTTTTTTTTTTTTTTTTTTTTTTTTTTTTTTTTTTTTTTTTGTTATATTTAGAAAGTTTATAGAGAAAGAGAAACAAACAAAATAATCAAATAAGGCAACTGCCTCAAGAAAGAATAAATTAACACAAAAATATTACTAAATGGGAAGTTCTCTATTTGTTTATTTCATTCATATAACTTCCTCCTCCAGAAAATTTCTAAGTTTTCTCCCTTCTCATACAACTGTATGTTTGCATTACAATTTCCCCCTTTTTTCTTCTTCAATGGTTCTTCATTTGTTTGTTATTTTCATCATTCATCACTTCACCCATTTGTCAACTGTGTCTCTCTTTCCATTTCCGTGGGAAATTCAGAGCTTATTCAGTAATCCTCATTACCCCATCGGCAGCCATGAATGGACCTCTGTTTTTGTAGCTTCTGAATTGAAAGGAATGACTCTGTAAGAAGCTCGATGATGGTTATTTCCTTTTGCTAGCTCTGTAAAGCTTAGTAAGCTTCATTTCTCACTTTTCTTCCTTTGGGGTTTGGGAGAAGGGAGCAGTTTTTTCTTGGGTTTTCTTCTTTTAATCTTTACAATTTCGCTGAGGTTGCCCTTTTAGTGTTTGTTTATTGTCATTTTTCTGAGTTTTGGTTTGGGCCTACGTATTTGTTTTCCCTTGGTGTTGAATTGCTTATTATTATATTGATTCTTTTGTTTCTTTTGCCTCCAATGCTTTGGAAGTTCCTCCTCTTTTATTCATTTTAAATTAGTTTTGGCTTCTTCTTTTGACATTTTATGTATTTTTTGTCTATGTGTTTTTATCTTCTGGGTTGTGAGCTTCTGTTTTGCATCTGTGATTTCTCTTCTTTTCTTGTCCTTCACAATTCACAAGTCACTGGATTCAATCATTAGTGAGTTGCTGTCTTGGATAGATTGAACTTTTGAGTTTTAGCCTTCTTCCTGTCTTTGTATTTTTGTTTGAATCTCATAGTTTCAATGTATTTTTCAGATGTTTGTTATGATTTCTATTGCGTTTATGAAGACTTTTCATTGCCAAAACTTGGTCATCTATGGTCTTTTACGTTTTTTTTTTCTTCTCTTGTATTTGCTTTTCAGGGAACCGTCTGATGGGATTGTTGTTCCCTCAACTATACGTATAAAGCTGAATCCATAATCTTTGTACAAATCAGGGAATATGGCTTCTGTTTCGTGGTTAACATTGCTCTCTTGCACTGCAGTTCAATCTTCAAAAGGGGCTTATCCTTCAACAACTTCCCAGTGGCTACAATTCATTTTTCTATCTCCATGTCCTCAAAGAGCAATTTTATCCTCAATTGATCTTCTATTTATACTTCTTGTCATATTATTTGCAGCTCAAAAGCTATATTTTAAGTTCATTATCAAAGGCCGGCCTGACTCTGATTTGAATGAACTTCTAGTTGAGAAGGACAGAGCTCGTCTCAAAACTACAACCTGGTTCAAACTCTCATTGATTTTGAGTGTTCTGTTTGCCTTAATTTGCTCTGTTTTTTGTATTTTAACATTTAGTACAAGTAAACAGTCGCAATGGAAATTAACCAATGGATTATTTTGGTTAGTTCAAGCTGTAACTCATTCAGTGATTGCTATCTTGATCATTCATGAAAAGAGATTTGAAGCTGCTAAGCATCCATTAACCCTCCGGCTTTACTGGGCTGCAAATTTCATTATTGTTTGTCTCTTTACTGCATCTGGGATTATTCGCCTGGTTTCTGGCAGAGAAACTGGGAAACCCAACTTGAGGTTCGATGACATTGTTTTCATAGTTTTCTTGCCATTCTCAATGGTTCTTCTTTATATTGCTATTGAAGGATCAACTGGCATTACGATGGCCAGAACAGTACAAGAAATTAAAAAGGATGGTGAGGAATTTGAACCCTCAAATGAATCCATTGTGACTGGCTATGCTTCAGCGTCTTCACTGTCCAAATTACTCTGGTTTTGGATGAACCCTTTGCTTAAAAAAGGTTATGCAGCCCCTTTAGTTATTGACGAAGTACCATCCCTTTCTCCAGAACATAGAGCCGCAACAAGACTAGCAATATTTGAATCAAAATGGCCTAAACCACACGAGAGATCTGGGCATCCTGTTCAAACCACACTGTTTCGGTGCTTCTGGAAAGATATTCTCTTCACTGGTGTTCTTGCAGTCATCCGTATTGGCGTCATGTTTATGGGGCCTGTCCTTATCCAAAGTTTTGTTGATTATACTGCTGGAAAAAGAAGCTCCCCTTATGAAGGATACTACCTCATATTGACCCTCATGTTTGCTAAATTTTTTGAAGTGTTAACTACTCACCACTTCAACTTCAGCTCCCAGAAGCTAGGAATGCTTATTCGGTGTAGCCTTATTACTTCAATATACAAGAAAGGCCTAAAGTTATCCTCATCCGCTCGGCAGGCTCATGGGATTGGACAGATAGTAAATTATATGGCTGTAGATGCGCAGCAACTTTCAGATATGATGCGCCAGTTACATGCTATATGGTTGACACCATTTCAAGTTACTATAGCCTTTGCACTCTTGTATGCCTATCTTGGTGCTGCAGTGGCTGCTGCAGCAGTTGGACTTTTGGCTGTCTTTTTGTTTGTTCTTTTTACTACCAAGAATAACAATAGGTTCATGAGGCAAGTGATGATGGGTCGTGATTCAAGGATGAAAGCAACAAATGAGATGCTTAACAATATGCGTGTGATTAAGTTCCAAGCGTGGGAGGAACATTTTAAAAAAAGAGTCGAAACTTTCCGTGGGACTGAGTTTAAATGGCTTACCAAGTTCATGTATTCAGTATCTACCACTATGGTGGTGCTGGGGAGCGCTCCAGCGCTAATATCAACTTTTACCTTTGGCTGCGCAATCCTCCTAGGCATTCGACTGGATGCGGGGACAGTGTTTACAGCAATGAGTCTCTTCAGACTTGTGCAGGAGCCTATCAGAAACTTCCCTCAGTCTTTAATTTCACTGTCACAAGCGGTAATATCACTTGGAAGGTTAGATAGTTTCATGTTGAGTGGGGAGTTGGCAGAGGATTCAGTGCAGAGGGAAGAACAATGTGACAATGGAATAGCAGTGGAGGTTCAAGATGGGTCATTTAGCTGGGACGATGAGGATGGAGAAATTCTGAAAAATATAAATTTTAATGTTAGGAAAGGAGAGCTTACAGCTGTTGTTGGCATTGTGGGATCTGGGAAATCTTCTCTTCTGGCTTCAATTTTGGGTGAGATGCACAAAATATCTGGAAGGGTATGATTCTTTTTCAATATATGACCGCAAGTGAAAAAGATTGTTTTTATTTTAGCATTTTGCATGCAAACTAGTAGGACTTATGATAAGTTTGTCACCCCAAATCTCTTTCTTAAAACAGGTTCGGGTATGTGGGAGAACGGCTTATGTTGCCCAAACTTCATGGATACAGAATGGGACTATCGAAGAGAACATATTGTTTGGTTTGCCAATGAACAGAAAAAGATATAGCGAAGTAATCCGAGTTTGTTGCCTGGAAAAGGATTTAGAAATGATGGAATTTAGAGATCAAACGGAGATCGGTGAACGCGGTATTAATCTAAGTGGTGGCCAAAAACAGAGAATACAACTTGCCAGAGCTATATACCAAGATTGCGACATCTATCTCCTTGATGACGTGTTTAGTGCTGTTGATGCTCACACTGGGTCAGAAATTTTCAAGGTGACAAGTGACAATAACACATGAACAAAATGCTTTGCATCTTGTTTAAGAGTGACTTAAAAGTGTTTGTTAAAACAGTTTGAAGCATTTAGAGTTCTTTGCTCTTGGCCCTGGTACTTGACTGGAAAAACATCTACTTAAAAGTACTTATTGTGTAGAATCCAACATATTTATTCTGAAACACGTTTTATCAAAATATTTTTTTTGCAAATTTAGTTTGAAAGCTCTCCCAAATATTATTCTATTGTTTTATAGTTAAGATAATGTTAACTCCTCATCTATTGGTTGCATCCTTCTCCATATTTTTCACTTATATGGTTGTCTTTTGTGTATCACTTGCTTTAGAGGAGAATCAATCATGCTCTTATGCCATGCAATGGAAGCATTGTTCCTTCTTTATGATGCATGAACATGATCTTGTCAAATAAACTTACTTCAAATGGATGCCTTATACTGTCTTTGTTGTGGTGCCCTGGATGTGATAAAGCTTTTCTTGTTGCCATTTCACATAAAATGATGTTCTTCTAATTTCTATAAGATATTTTCTCAGGAGTGTGTTAGGGGAATTCTTAGAGACAAGACTATCATACTTGTTACTCACCAAGTTGATTTCTTGCACAATGTGGACCTTATCTTAGTAAGTACATTATTTATAAAACAATTCTTTTTGGAAGAAGTTTCTAAAGCAAATGATACCTTGCAGTTAGAGGACTGAATTTTGGTGCCACTTGCTATAGGTAATGCGAGATGGGATGATTGTGCAATCAGGCAAGTACAAAGATTTATTAAGTACTGAAACAGATTTCGAGGCCTTGGTTGCTGCACATGAAACCTCCATGGAAAGTGTGGAAAATAGCAATGCTGAAGCTGTTGAAAACCGTCCCTTACTGCGAAAATCTTCATCCAAGCATAGCGAGGCCAATGGTGAAAACAATGGTGTTGATAAGCCAAACACAGATAAGGGTTCTTCTAAGCTCATCCAAGATGAAGAGAGAGAAACAGGAAGAGTTGGTTGGGAACTCTACAAAGTTTACTGCACAGAGGCCTTTGGATGGTGGGGTGTGGCTGTTGTGTTGGGACTATCTTTAGCAGGGCAATTGTCGTCCATGTCCAGAGACTACTGGCTAGCATATGAAACTTCAGATGAGAATGCCAAATCGTTTGATTCCTCACTTTTCATTACCGTGTATGCTATACTTGCTCTTGTTTCATTGGTGTTGGTAGCTTTCAGATCCTTTGGCACTACATTTTTGGGGCTTAAGACTGCTAATGTTTTCTTCTCACAAATTCTTGATTGTATCCTACATGCTCCCATGTCATTTTTTGACACTACACCTTCAGGAAGGTTACTAAGTCGGGTAAGAAATCAACGCCTCTACGGTCTGTTTTGCACATTCGATAGATTCGTTTCCTATATGGAAAATATGCTCGAAATGGAGATATACTCAATCCCTATACTGAATATTATTTTGTTTTAATCAGGCATCAAATGATCAGACCAACATTGATGTGTTCATCCCCTTTTTCTTGGGAAATACTCTCGTCATGTACTTCACTGTGCTCGGCGTAATCATCATTATATGTCAATATTCATGGCCCACGGCTTTCTTCCTTATTCCACTTGGCTGGCTTAACGTATGGTACCGGGTATGATTGTTAATTTAACTCGGTCAGGTGTGCATGTTTTAACTTGTGGCTAGTTGAAATATTTATTGTTTTACATTTGGTCATATATTTAACAACATCCAATTTCTCTTGAATATGTATCGTCATATCCAAACAGGTAAACACAAAACTTGCCAACATGTATCTTATCTTATGTAAATGTAATCTTGATTGTTTCATATACAGGGCTATTTTCTCTCGTCATCTCGTGAGCTAACTCGCCTGGATGCTATCACAAAAGCACCTGTTATTCATCACTTTTCAGAAAGCATAACTGGAGTAATGACAATACGCTCTTTTAGAAAACAAGAGCTATTTTGCCACGAGAATATCAAACGCGTCAATGCCAATCTACGCATGGATTTCCACAATAATGGATCAAATGAGTGGTTGGGTTTTCGTTTGGAGCTGCTTGGAAGTATCTTCCTCTGTATCTCTACCTTGTTCATGATCTTATTACCTAGCAGTATTATAAATCCAGGTACTCATATTTAGATCTATATGTTTCTAATGAAAGCTAGCCATGCTAAATAGTCTTCCATATTTGATAAGATCAACCAAAACTTGGTCAAATTTTGTCTAATTCAGTTATTCTATCTGACGCAGCAACTGTTGGTTTATCACTTTCATATGGATTATCCTTGAATACTGTTCTGTTCTGGGCCATTTATATGAGTTGCTTCATTGAAAACAAAATGGTTTCGGTTGAGAGAATAAAACAATTTACCATAATACCCTCCGAAGCAGCATGGAGGATTAAAGACAAACTTCCTCCTCCAAACTGGCCTACCCATGGTGATGTTCACCTGCAAGACCTGCTGGTAATTATCTATGAATTCTGTCTCCATACCGCAAACACAATTTTCTATGTAGTTGTAATGGCTTTGCAACATGTATTGAGTAGCAAGTAGTTATACCATGAAAATTTATAATCCAAACTAACTTTACATTTTCTTTTTAATAATTCGGCTATGGAAGTCAATATCTGTTTCGGAAGATGAAGGACTTTATATCATGGATTTCTTAAAAACACCTTTTTTTCACTAGAAAACATTTTTCTTAAAATGCTTAGAAAGTCATTCCAAACAGACGTTAATACTTTTGGAGGTCACCTCTAACCTCCAACCTCTGGTGTCAAACTAACACTAGAAAAGATCCATCAAACGAAAAGGTTTATTTGATTCCAGCTTCTGAAAAGCATGATTCCCAAGTAGTGAGGTTTATTTTTTCTTGTTGGGAATTTATGGAGGAGTGAATTAGAAGGATTTGTGGTTCCTGGCTGTACTTTTTGTGCTCTCACTTAAAGTAAGATTGAACAACTTTGATGGAAACTTCTGGAAAGTTAGAAACTTGAATATGATTAAAAAAAAAAAATTGCTTGCAGGTTCGTTATCGCCCGAACACTCCTTTGGTTCTCAAGGGTATCACTCTAAGCATTCATGGGGGTGAAAAGATTGGAGTTGTTGGTAGAACAGGAAGCGGAAAATCAACTCTAGTCCAAGTCTTTTTCAGGCTAGTTGAACCTTCAGGAGGGAAAATAATCGTGGATGGCATTGACATAGGCACGCTTGGGCTCCATGATCTTCGATCACGATTCGGGATCATTCCACAAGAACCAATTCTTTTCGAAGGAACTGTGAGAAGCAACATTGATCCAATTGGCCAGTATACTGATGAAGAAATATGGAAGGTGATCATGCATATATCTATCTTTCATATCCTCATGCTAATTTGTAAACATTCGAAGTTGAAGTATTGATAAAAAGATTAACCATGACTTATTAGCTTTTAAGTTTTTGAGTTGACGAGTGTCAGGTGATTTGACATAGTAGTAAAGCAGAAGATGCTTTGTTGAGTCCCAAATTTTTTGACTTGAGCAATTGGGTTTATTGGTGATTTAACATGTCTCGTTATATTACTATATTTCCTAACTCTTCCCTTCTTTGTAGAGCCTTGAGCGGTGCCAACTTAAAGATGTTGTTGCTGCAAAACCCGATAAACTTGATTCATCAGGTGCATGTCTTCTCCTTATGGACTTCTCAAACCAAATCTTGCTTCAACTTGTGCTGTTTTTTTCACTTTTTGTTCAAAGATGTTTATTTTACCAATCATCTGCACTATTTGTACTATGTCAGTGGTTGCTAATGGAGACAATTGGAGTGTGGGGCAGAGACAACTCCTCTGTTTAGGAAGGGTAATGTTAAAGCGTAGCCAACTTTTGTTTATGGATGAGGCAACAGCATCAGTTGACTCACAAACCGACTCTATGATACAAAAGATAATTCGAGAGGACTTTGCAACGTGTACGATTATCAGCATTGCTCACAGAATTCCAACAGTTATGGACTGTGATAGAGTTTTGGTTGTAGATGCAGGTTAGGGTTCTCTCTCTTTCTCTTTTAACGTTCGTTTGTTGACTATTTTTCGATTAAAATTAAGTCTTGAACATTGGATATGAGGTTCTAGTCATTAACTTTGCTAGTTTAATACTTATGTGGCATGCTATCGTATTTAATTAAGGATTATGCCATACATCGTGATATTTGGAGCAAGTTGGACTAATTCTGGACAAGCTAATGACATTTTTGAAACATTTTGTGGTCCAGAAACTAGACGGATATAAGTTAAAAGTTTATTTTCCTATCTTTGAATTGTGAATGATCCAATTTTATGAATTCGGGACAGTTGTTCATTTGAAACTTATATCCATCCTAGTAGATTCAAGCGATCCAAAGAATTTGGTTTTTTTTTTACTAAATGCTAATTTGAGTTTCATTAAATATACACCATATTGGATAAACATGGAGATCTTAAAACTAACTACAATGAAAAGAGCAACCCATGCATCTCATAGTGATTATGAGGTCTCTCCATCTTTTAGTGTAGATGCTCAACACAAAATATTCATTTCTCTTTGGTTGCATTTTGATATTGTAGGTTTGGCTTATAAAGCACATTTTAACAAACAGTTCTCTATCCTTCGACAGGACTTGCTAAAGAGTTTGACAAACCATCTAGATTGCTCGAGAGACTGTCGTTGTTCGGGGGATTAGTTCAAGAGTATGCTAACCGCTCAACTGATTTGTAAGTGACCGTTGTGCAGTTGTGATCACTAAAGAAACTATTGAAGTCTAGTCGTCAGCAAAACTTCGACAATGGCCCTATGGAAAGTCAAGCAAGAAATTTAGTAGTAGTTTTTATTTTTTATTTTTAAATTTAGTAATTCTGCACACCTTTTCTTTAGTTGTGTAGGACGTGAGATTCTCTATACTGTTGTATTATTATCAATGCTTTTAAAGCCCATGGCGCAAGCTCAGTCGCAATAAAATGCAAGGCAACGAAAAAAACGTTACGCACTAGATATAAAAGTACTACATAAAAAGAGAAAGCATAATTGAACTGAGAATATGAAAAAAAAACACTAAACACAAAGAAGTTTGCAGTAAATTTTATCTTTTTAGTTAATAAATAAGAAAAACTCAAATTATTACTCTTTGTTGAAAATAATGAAAAAATCCCGGGGTTTAGGACTTTGGACATTAAGGTTTCACATAAGGCACACACTTAATGTGTATGTTATTTTATGTGCAAGATGAGGTGTCAACGTGTGCCTAGTGCTTAAGCGTAGGCTTAGAGAGATTTTTAAAACGCTAATTATTAATATTAAAAATAAATAAATATAGCACAAAGTAAAAGAATTTACAAATATATAAAAATTTATATTTGACTTTCGGAGTCTATTAGTGGACCATATCACTAGTAGGGTCAATCAACGATAGAAACTATCACGAATAGACTTTGATATATTTGCAATTCTTTAAAATTGTTGCTATATACTTAATTATTATCATATCTCTTTTTTCTTTTCTTTTCTTTTTTTAATATTTTAAACTTTCTAGCTAATTTCAAAACATTGCAAATTTTGATTAACATACGATTGTTATGTTAGACATGGAGAACTGAAAAATTAATTTTCCTCATAAATCCTAATATGATTGTGACGGTTTGGTTCGGTTCGGTTAGTTAAGTTTTCTAATCACCGAACCGGAAAAACTCGGTTCCTAATTTTTTTCCACAACCCCTCAGGACAAAAACCCTACGAAATCCCAACTGAGCTCTTCATCTTCCACATAGTAAAACCCTAGCCACCAGTTTTCGCCTTCTCCTTCCAATTCACAGAGCCATTGAGAGAGATGGGAAGGTCTCGAAGAAAGTACAAGAGATCTCGGCCAAAAGTCAAGGTCGGCTTGCCCAAAAGACACCCCAATGTCTTCAAGCCATCCTTCTGCATGCCGCCGAAGCTCCGCTCCTTACTCGCCGAACAATTTGAAGAGGATCCAACATGGGATGAGAAAGCAAGTGTCATTGACAACTACAAATCCTTCGGGGTTATTTCTAATCCTAATTTGCTCAGTGTTCGTTCCCGCACTGATCACATCGTTGAGAGCGACTCTCTCCAGGTTCCGCCTTCTCAGCCGACTTCCAATGAACCTGACTTTGTGCTTGATTCTTCCGGTAGCGATGTTGAAGAGGATGGTGAGTTTGAGTTTGAATTTGTTTATCTTTCGGTATTGTTTTAAATTTCAGCTGTGCCTCCTCATGAATCTATCTGGGGTTCTTGGTATTTCTGGATTTGAAAGGAGCGGATTGGTTTGAGGGTAGATAATGTGATGTTTTCAAATTTAAAAGTATATTTTTTTGGATGAAGTTAGTTGGCTTTTAGAAATATGTTGCCTTCTGCCCCAGTTTTAGTGAATTGATCCGCAGTACTGTTAATTGTTTGGTGTTCTTGACCTTCAAGGCTTCAAAGCTTAGCAAAGACCACAAATTTCTGAATAGCTTTAAGAAGTGGTAAATTTCCATTGAACCAAAATTGCTTCCAAACTGATTGGATTTGGGTCATTGATCATGTTTGGGCAACCTTTTACTGGATAGGTATATGTGAACTGATAATAAAATGAAATATGTTAAATCGTCCATCAATCCAAAAGCTTAAACGGACGGATTAAGGTAAATTTTATTATATCAATAGTTAAACACTTGTCCTCATTTGTGGTTAATCAATATTAATTGGGAGAAAATGCGCTATAGACATGCTAAATCACTTATCAACTTAAAAACTTAAGCTGATGGTTATTGTAAATTTAATTACATCAATATTTCAACAAAATAGAATAATAATTGAAATGATTTTAATGTCATATTTTGCATGACTGAAGTTTCATGAGGATGCCAATTCAATTTTTTTAGTTGTGTTTCTGATGTGATCGTGTTCTCTCTTTTGTGTTCATTAGATTTGAAAACAGCATTGGGAAAGAAGCGCAAAGATGGGAAATCTGCACCTCTACAACCGTTGACCACGATTCAGCGTGTTCATGTCGGTAGGCTAATTGAGAAATATGGAGATGATTACGAGGTAAGTTTCAGTTTTACTTACTTTTGAATCTGAGTAATTGCCTTTGTTTTCTTCTTTTTTTCCTCATTGAAAGTTGTTCTGCAGAGAATGTTTATGGATACAAAGCTGAACTCAATGCAGCATTCTGCTGCCACTCTGGAGAAACTATGCAAAAGATATCACAGTTTTTTAGATAAGAATCCATTGATATTGATTCGTAAAAAATGAATGCTCCATCTTTCAAATTGTTTTGTAACAAGAGGTGAAAACCCGTTTTGATCAATATTGTAGCAAAAGGTATGATCATGAAATCTTATTGAGCAATATTGTTTTGAATCCTTATGTATGAGCCCTTGAAAAATGAATCATTCTTCTTGCTTGCTGCAGTTTTATGCCTTTCAAGGAAATTCTCATAATTATTAATTCATGTTTAATTGGTGGCATGTAGGGAATTTTTCATTTTAGGGAAACCGATAGTGTGGTCGGAATTATATTGGAAAAATGTTTTTTAAAAATAAAATTGATTTTTCTACAAACACGTTTGAAATAAATGATAATTTGAAGTGGGGTTATTATGGTTTATGGAGTGATTTTAGTTGATCAGAAGTTTTTTTTTAATCTTAATAAATAAGTAGTTTAAGAAATTGGATTAATGTAAAAACCTTTTTTTTATGACGTCTTAAGTATGTGTATTTTTGCATTTTTTATGTCAATTGGTATCAAAACCTCTGTGGTATCATTAACCTTTTATGAAGAAACATTTTGAGAGATGGATTAATCTAAAAATGACCTAAAATCTTTTAATAGAAGGTATTTAATGTGTTTAAATTAGAAGGTACTTCGGATACTTTTTTATATGTATTGAAAGTGTGAAAATGATGTTTGAATTTATTTGCAAACGAATACGATCACTTCATTAAAATCAAGCTGAATTTCCATTATGTTCATTTTAAAATTTGAGGTTTTGCCCTATTACATGTCACCGCTAATGATATCAACCTTCAAGTTTATGTTTAATAATTTATTAAGAAATTGATCACAATGAAAAGTGGTTTATTTTTTAATGTTTAAAAACGTAAAATGGAATTTTAATCACAATGAAAAATAGTATATTTTTATGTCTAATAACTTAAAACTTTCGGAGATTTAACATCCGCAATTTTAATTTATGTTTTGAGGGTTATAAACAAAAGAAGAATATTTATGAAACAATACCAAAATATTTAAATATGTAAAACTTTATCTAATTTGCCGCTATCTTATAAAGCTTAGAAATTATACCAAAATGAAAGATGTTGAGGGGAAAATAATGAATCCAAGTTTGTTTGTTGGATTCACAACAAACAGTTTTAACCAAACCGAAGATTAGAGGGTCGAATTGAACTAAAAAAACAGTTGAAAACTTTTAACCAAACTTAGATTCTGCAAAAGAGATGAGCCTCCGGGAACCTTGGCAAGTGACTCAGAACAGCAGCTGTAAAAAATTGTAGAAAGAATAATATTTACAGTGTTGGAGCAAAATGAGAACCACCAAATTCAGAAGCAACAGTAAAATTTGGAATATTTAACCATATGTAAGGGGTAATAATATCTACACTCCCATGAATGCTCGAGACATGGATTCCCAGTGCTCCTTTACTTGCTGAACCCTCTCTGCTCGTTCTGTTTGGAGGCGTTTTTCCCAGTATTCAGGGCAGCTGTAAATAACATACAATTGATTCTAAGTTAGTTTTTAAGTTCTAAGTTCGTGTTTAATAGATTTTTGAACTGTCTTTTATTTTTATATTTAATAAATTTATGAACTTTAAAAGTATAATTAGCCCCTTCCATTTTAATTGCTACTCACATATTTCACATTTTCACATATTAATACATTTGTGAGACATTAATTGAATCCAATTAAATCCATGATTTTAAAAGTTAGAATTTAGTCTTTCATAAATTGTCTATAGTTTGATAAAACCCTCATAAATAATTGATAGAGAGACTAAACTTTAATTATAAACCATAGGGGCTAGATTCTAACTACTTTTTTAATAGAGAGACTAAACTTTAATTATAAACCATAGGGGCTAGATTCTAACTACTTTTTAATTATAAACCCTAGACCCTCATAAATTCCAACCTTTTTTTTTAATATTCAAAGCCTGAGAATCAAGATACTGACCTTCGACTTAATAGAATACTAAGCTCTTCCAAATGCACAGCATCTTCATAAACTCTTGCCTGTATAGCAATACAAAGAATCAGATCAGAATGAAGTAGCAAAGCTCGAATCCTTCAGCAGACGATTTATGGGTTCGTTTCTTAGTTGAGGCTTAATCATATTGAAACAAAACTATCCCTTCGTATGGTATTGTAGCTGTTTGTATTTAACTGCTTCAATACCATCTTGTTTCTATATTCTTCTTCATTCTGAACCAAATGATAGCTGAACGAAGTTCACTGATAGAGATGAATCTAGCTTACCTCACGACAGAGTGGGCACTTCGCTTTTTGATTTGCAGACTTCAGCCCATCGACTATGGTTACTGAAGCTGCTGAGCAAGCACACATGTAGCAAAATATGTGGCCGCAAGTGAGAGAAACAGGATCAAATACTATATCCTGCAGATAGAAAGAGTGAAAAGTTCTGATGAATGAGGAAGATCTCATTTTAGAAAACATTAGGTTCTTCATGAAAACCCCTCGAAATTGAGGGAGTATACAGGATAAGTATTAAAGAGAAGGGTGCTAATTGCATAGATGATTTCCTGCAATGGGTAAGTTCATTTGAGCAAACTAAAACCTCCCTTGTTGCACCTAGAGAGTTAAAAACTCCAAGAGTTAAAAAGCAAGCAAAAATGGTTTCACATCAGCATTCATCCCAACTTGAACGTCTAAATCAAGTAAATCTGGTGGACTAACCTATTGGAAAAACTAAATCTTCATCCCACATCAAATCCAAAATAGACTAACAAAATCATAAGAGTGCTTCAATATACAAAAATTTGTCTGCAAGAGTGATTAACATTAAACATAGGACAGTTTCATAAAAAGGTGAAAAGTTGAAGACCCAAAATCTTACCAAACATATGGAACACGTCAAGTCGACGTCAAGTTTGACTGAATCGAAGAGCTCGCAAGTAAGTGATGGCTTTCCATCAGTAATTGCAAGGGAACATTCCTCGAATGCGGACGAGATCCTCTTAGATTTATGCTTTGTCTCCTTCAGGTTAATGTGGAATGCTATAAGCTCTGATAGCCATGGTGACTGAAGAATCTCAATGTGCTTACTCTGAGCTTGTGACTTGAAGGTTTGGCCTTGCTTGGAGTAATGAATCTGTACTCAGCAACCCAATCAAGAACTAAGTAAAAGAAAAAGAAAAGTTAAATTACAAATTAAGTATGTGAACATTCATAGTTGGCGCATATTGGACTAAAATTGATGGATTTGATACAAGATAATAAATAAATGAAATGATAGTTGGACAATCTTATTAAGTAACATTTCAAATCCTTTTCACAAGCTGTCATTTTATTTTGTCCAATTGACCAAATCAACCAACGTTTGACATGGTAGACATGAAATGCAATTACAATTTTTAAAAGCTTTAGACAAAATAGAGACAACCATTAAAATTTTAGGGAGACATTATCATTGAAGTGATTCAAACTGGAAATGTTAAGACATATTAGGCCAATACCTTATCATATTTCTTCAAGATCTTCCTAACTGCAATGGCGTTCATCAATGCATAATTAACCAATTCTTTCCCTTCTTGAACTAAGACAGTATGATCGCTTTCCAGTTTGCCTCTGAACCATAAGAGATACTTTCTAAAGCCAGAAGCAAGGTGCAGTTCAAGCAATTTCTGTGCTCGCTGATTAAAATCTCCTACTATTGCAGACATTTCCTTGAGAAGGAAAGGGAAGAAAGTCCCATCGCACACTACGCTCGCACAAATCAGTTCAAACAAAACAACCACTTCAAATCACGATGCGATATACAACCAAGCAAAATATCGAACACCTTAAGGACAATCACAGAGAGGTCATCGAAATTCAAGTAATCGTTAAATATTGAGAAGAAACGACGAATGAATCAGAACAAATCGAGTTTCCATACCTGGACAGTGATCCGGACAGCTCTGAACGGCGACGGTGGAGCAAACGCCATCGCTATGGCGGTGTCGAGACTGAAAATCTCTGCTACAATTCTTCAGAATCTTCTTGAGCCGTTTGAAGTGAAATCCAGGTAGTTTCAGTTTCTTCTCCTGACCTCGCAAATACTCCTCATACTTTTTGCAGAACTTCATCTTCTTCCTCGATTATCCACTCGATCTCAAAGCTGCGTCGTTCTAATTTCCCTCAACAAATCAACTTAATTCTCCGAGAAAAAACAAATGCAGATAATCATCCACCGCCGAAAATCGATGCTTCCTCTGCAATCTTAGCGCCTTAAATCGATCAGAATTCGACACACAACAACAACAACAAAAGATTCAGATATTTCTGCAAGAATGGAGTGAAGAACTATTTGGAAACTGGGAAAAATTCAGGTTTCTAATAATAAATAAATTTTCCACGCAAAATCTTTCTTCTCATCATCATCATCAATGGGATTTCATTTCATCCCTCCAAGCGTTTTATTTCGTTATGTTGTAAGAAGGCTTAAACTATGGCGACACAGTGACGGAATATGAATTAAAATATATTTTTAGACCAAATTTATTTAAAAATTGAGATATTTTAAAAATATATATTGAAATTTTCTTAGGCAATAAATTTATTGACAATTAAAACAAAGTCAAATACTAGAAGGCTTTTGGAACTATCAGCGCCTGACCTCAGCCTCCATTTTAGAAACTAGACTAGATACAAATAACTTTTTTTTCTTTTTTTTACTTTATTGATTTATGGATTTAAATTACAAGTTTAGTTTGAAATAACTTAAAAAATCTAAAAAAATAGAAGGTTGTACGCGAAGTTTAATTTTTTATTTTTTTAAGAAAAATAATTTAAATTTTAAATTTTTATTAAACACTTAAAATCTATTAAATACAAAAATGGAAAAACTTTAAGTTTGTAAGGTTTTTTGTTTTTGTTTTTTAAAATTATGCCTATTTCAAACGACGTGTTTGCATGTATAATGGTTGAATTTTTAAACAAATTATAAAAACAAAACTAGGTTGAAAAAAAAAAGTTAATTTTTGTTAGTTTTCAAACTTTAGCTTGGTTTTTTAAACTATTGATAAATACTAGACAACCAATGATTAAATTTGAAGATGGAAGTAGTAACTATAAGTTTAATTTTAAAAAACAAAATGGTTACTAAACGGAACCTAAATTTGTAATTTCACCTAATTTATTTTAGAGGGAGAGAGGTAATGTTAAGATAAATTTTTTAGGGAAAATATATTTTTGGTTCCTAGGTTTTAGGTTTAGTTTCCATTTAGTTCTTAAGTTTTAAAATATTACACATTTAGTGCTTAAGTTTTGATTTTAGTTTCAATTTAGTCCTTGAGTTTTAAAATGTTACAATTTTACCTTTGAGATTTGAGTTTTGTTTCTAGTCCTTAGATTTCAAGATTTTTAACCTTAATTTTTCGTTAAAAAATCATTTTCAATCTTTGAAGTCTATTTATAAATTGATTTAAAATAATTAAAATGAAAATTTTTAAAAAGTGATGAAAAATAGTAAAATGTCATTATTTATAATTAAGTTAATTATTTAAAATTTATTAACATACACTAAAACCAAAGATGAAAAATTAGTATTTAGTGAAAAATCAAGGTTAAAAATGTAAATCTTGAAATATAGAGACCAAATTGAAACAAAATTCAAGGTAAAATTGTAATATTTTGAAGCCTAATGACTAAATTGAAACAAAACTCAAAACTTAATGACTAAATGTGTAACATTTTAAATCTTAGCGATCAAATAGAAATTAGACCAAAAACCTAGGGACTAAAAAAGTATTTTTCTCAATTTTTATTTAAAGTAAATTCAACCGTTTTAGTCGTCGAGTTGCCAAAGTGACCATAATTCAATTGGTATACAAACAACTTAATCACCACAAAGTTTGTGGTTCGAATCTCCCTACCCCAAATTGTACTAAAAAAATCTGAAGGTAATATTTAAAATAGTAATAAATTAAATTTAGCATTATTATTATATTATAAAAACCTCACACGTATGAAGGGTGTTAGAAATGTTTTTTTATTTTTCTAAGTTTATCATTTGTTTTTTAGCAAAGAGATCAAAATAAATTTGGTGGACTAGAGTTCACCGACTAAAAATATAAGGATTATTTGTGAGATTAGGGAAAAGTATAAGGACCAAAATGAAACATATATAAAAATTAATTTGAAATTTTATTTTAACCAAGTTTTTACAAAGAATAAAGATGAAATTGAATTTATGTCCCTCCATCGGACTAAATTTGTAATTTACATATTTTAGTTGCAAGTTGTTTTTCTGAAATACTTTTTCCTTTTTTTGGCAAAATTTTGAAATACGACTATCCTAAGGAAAACCACAGGCGAGTCCAATTCTTATATATATATAAAATAATAATAATAATTTTGTTTTATTTTCTTTCTAAAGAAATATTCATAATTCATATCCGTTAACACGGAAAAGAAACCGCCAAAGAAAGGCGCGTGTTCTGGTGCGAGACTTTCGTACAAGGCAAGTAATACCGATAAATCTGTGAACTTTCTGAATATAAGCTTAAACTTTAAAAATATTCAAAATTAAATTTGGGACTTTTTAACAAATTAGGGCTCTTTTATTTTTTATTTAATGAAGAGAGTTGTAAAAGATTATAAAGTTGGGAGCTTTTAGTTAGTAAGACCCAATATTGTAGCTGTGATTTTTATAAATTTCAAGTTTTTCATAAGTTATTTTATATAGTTTGTAAGATTAACAAATTTTCAACTATATCAAAAATTTTAAAAAACCGTTGGTATATCAAACACATTTAAACAATCGAATCGAAATCTATGTTATGATGCTAAAAGTAAGCATTTTTTTAAGTTAAAAAATCGTAGAGTTAGAAACAAACTAAAGATTTTTGAAATAATAATTGGTGTCTTATCCACTAAATTATGTTTAAAGTATTGTTTGATTCACAAATCAAATAGTATTATATAAAATCGAAAAAGTTCAAACTAGACAAAACTTGATAGGTTCACATAAACGTAGATTTGTACAAATTCAATGGAGATATTATTGTTAATTACTTAATAAAATGGAAAACCAAACATCCATTTGAGTTTATCAAGAAGGATATGTATGTGAATACATTATTATGTTGTTGTTCTATATTGGGTAGCATGATTCATGTGTGTTTTTTTCAACTTTATTTCTCATTTTGAGTTGGGATTGGGAGGACCATTGATTTACTCAAAAAGACTAAATAAGCAAGTGGCTTGTGAATGGAAAACTTCCACTCTATCTTGTCCACCACTCAAACATATAAACATATCCTTTCTCTTTAAAATATATTGTAAAAAATCTTCCAAACTAGAAATTCAATATTTGACATTTTTAGAACTAAAGTTTATTTAGAACTTACCTGTTTGAGTTGGTGTGATGTGAAGTTGGGTTGTACAATATTAATTATAAAAATAGATTATATAAATTAAGGTTGTATCAATTCAATTTGATAATTTTGAACAAATAGATTTATGTAACTTGTTAGATCAACTAAATATTTCCAGATTTAGTGAATTAATTAATTTAGAGTTTGCTCAGAAATGTCTTCGTTTTTTCTTTATTGTTTTGTTGTTTTTTAACTATTTCATTTTCTTTTTTATTACAAACAAAATATGATTTTTTTCAAATATAGAAAAATAAACCAAAATATTTACAAATAATAGCAAAATATTACCATCTATCTGCAATATACTGTAATAGGCTGTAAAATTTTGCTATTATTTGTACATATTTTTAACGATTTTTCCGTTTAAAATAATTTTTCAATAAAATAATAAAAATATGTGTGATAAACGATAATAATTTATTGTTTCTAGTTGTGTTCAATTTTCCAAATTAAAAATGTAAATTTTGCTATGAAAATTAAATTTTAAATTAAATATTTAAATTTATTGTTGTTTTAAGATTTTGTTCTTAATTTAAAAAAAAAACAAAAAAAAAAAAAACAAAACAAAAATAGTTGCTAAATGTTTATAATTTTAAAGTTGAAAATGATAACAAAAATTAAGGTCTTGTGGATAATCATTTGATTTTTTTTTTTTTTAAACTGTACATATTTGGTTACTATTTTTTAAAATTCAAAAAACCTAATAAAGCATTTGATAATTTATTTCTTTGGTTCTCTATTTTTTAGAAACTAAAACAAAATAAGAGATATATGTCAAACAAAATTAATAAAAAAATTTCACACCTTATCTATGTCATATTAACTTTTTGTTAGTCAACTATCTGTCAAACAAGTTTAAAAATTTTAAACCGTAGGGATTAAAAATGTATCTTTTGAAATCTCATGACCAAATAAATACCAACCTGAAACCTTAGAAGACCAAAAATTTATTTTGCCCTTTATAAAAGTAACGATGTTTAGTCTAAGATAACAAGATTTGTAATTGGTAAATTTTTTATTTTATTTTATTTTTTTAAGATTGTGCTTATTCTCTAATTTTCTACTCATGATTTTCATATTACTTATAAAAGTATTTGGATTATTAATCAATTTTTTAAAACTACTTTATTTTTCGTTCTAAAATGTCGAGAATAAATCATAGAAGCCAATAAATGGAGTTTGTTCTTTGAAACCTACTTTTTTTAAGTATTGGAATCGTGGAAATCATAATTGAAAGGAAATTCTTTTTTATTTTTATAGTTTCATATTCATGAGATGAGGTTACCTATCCAACGAAAATGAAACATAAAACATTAGAATTTCGTCTACAAAATATAAACCATAAGTCCAATTTCGTAGGCAGTACCAAATAAATGGGTCCAAATTCTTCGCCAAATATAAATTCGTCGCTCAAACAATCTTTTAGAAAATAGAATTAGAGTAGGAAAATTTGACCTAACAGGTCTAGTCGTTGTTAACATATTCGGATACAATTGAGTAATGCTCAATTTGGTAGTTTTCCTCAAATGATAATGCTATATGTATATTATTTTCATTAAATATATATTAAAAAATTTTGTTTGTAGTTATATTTTAAGTATATTTATAATTGTTACCAAAAGAAATCATAATAAGTTGAACGTTGCTTCAACGATTTGGAGCATAGAAAACTGGTCAATAGCACTTGTTCGAATACTAGCTTTGTCACTTAAAAAAAATTGTAATTGTTTTAATTTTTCAACATATATTTTTATATATTATTTTAATTTTCAATATACTTGAAATAGATTAGAAAAACTTAAATCCATTTTAATTTTTATCACATATACAAATATAAATATACTAAAAAGTCATTTATCGTTATTAAATTATTTTTAAAATTAATTAAAAGATTTTTTTATATATATTTAGGTGAATAATTCTTTTATAATAACTTTGTAATTTTTATTACCTAATCTAGATATCTAAATGCATTTATATAAATGTTAACTTACAAGTCTAGTCTATAAGTTTTTGAAAATTGTGATTAATAAATCTCTCAATTTTATTAATCTCAATTTTCAAATTTAACTCTAAAAAGTCTCTAATAAAAGTTTAATAGATCTATAAACTTTCAGTTTAGAGTAAAAATGTTTAAAAATTAACTGTTTATTAGAAAAAAAAAATTGTGTCTAATTGAAATTTAGTTTTTCAATTTTGTAGTTAATAGATGGTAGATACATTAATTTTAAAAGATGCTCAATTGTATTTATTAAGCACAAAGTTAAATTTAATGTCTAATATAACATTTAATTTTTAACTTTTTTGAATATGTAAAAGACCTAAATGCATAATTGATTTTAATGTTGAAACGATCCTAGCTTAATTAGCATAAAGTATATTAGTAACCACGATATTTTAAGAATCCATTAGACATAAATATTAAAAATTCAAGGACTATATATACACACAAATCTAGAAATTCATGACTAAAATATATAGATTTGTGTTCTTTGACCTAAAGTTTTGAATTGGTCATTGTTAATAACTAAAGAAAATTACCAAACATATCAACTTAAACACAATCAAATATATTCACAAAAGATAGTTTCGAATATTAATTTCAAATATTGAATCTTTTAACGATATCGTTTTCTTCCATGCATATACTTAATGTTTGGAATTGTTTCATAAGAAAATTTCAAATAACTATAAATTTGATTGAATGTCAATTTCTTCTTAATTTCTTCTTATTCTTAATTCCTCCTCCTCCGTCTTCCTTTCCTTTTTTTGTTGAGAAACGTGGTTTGGTAACTTTTAAAAATTTTAGGTTAAAATATCACTTTAGTTTGAATTTTCAACGTAATTTCAAATATTTAAATCTAATCCATATTTTTTTAATAAACAAACAAATGTATTTAATTTATAGGTTTTAAAATGGACACTTGTCTTAATTGACAAAATCGCTGAAAAAATTTTTAGATATAGCAAAATGGTACTATCTATATCAGTGATAAACACTAATGATAATGACTAGAGTTTAGGAAGGAAACATGAATGAACCGAGATCACATTTTAATGAGACGGATTTTGAGGATGTGAAAGTATGGTTAATTAAGAAAAACTTAAAAGAATTGAAAGTCACTATCTATACCAAAAAGGTACATCTTATTTTTTAGTGACTCAATCATAAAAACTCTATCTTTAATGGACGGTGACATTTTACTATATTTACAAATATGTTAGCTCATTTTGTTATATTTCAAAACAACCCTTTTAAAATCTTAAAATTTTGAATGGCGAACTTTTAACGATTTCTAAACACCATTCTTTTAACAATATTCTCGAACTTTTGAAGAATTTCAGTGTTTTTTATAAAAGTAAAATGGGGGCATTTTTGTACTTTGGCTCAAGATTCATGGCAATAATAGAAAGAGATTAAGATACCAGTGGAACACCAAGGGGGAGGAAGTAATTTGCATCCATTGGAAATTGTTTGTAACCATTTTATGAAAGTGATAAAAGAACGAGATTCCAAATCACTAGTCCTTCTAGAATTTTCATGAACGAGAATGACACCTTCACTTTAAGCATAAATTCGTTTATCTCCAACGTAAATCTTTCTTAAATTGACAAGTTTGCCCTATATATCTACATGTAATTAATTTAAAAAAGAGGTTGATTGCAACCCATAAAAAACCACGAAGAGTAATTGATCAAATTAATAATTCAATGACATGATGTAATCAATTCTATAGTTTGGGATGGTTTGTGCAATTTCTTGGCATAAAAATAGCTAACAAAACTCAATAAATTATACAAATAGAAACAAATTAAATTAAAATAAATTCAATCTATCTCGATAATTTAACTTAGAATCAATGAAAATTCTACTGATAACAAACTACTCATAATTCATAACCTTTAGTAAAAAAAGAAAATATGTTTTAATAGTTGAATTCACTTTAATATTCATTGGTCTTAAGAAATTACATCCATTATTTCATTTATAAATATTAATTGGAAAATGTTATCTAGTGAAGGATCTATTAATCACCAGTTGTAGTTGTGAGTTGTATCAAAGAATTTCTCTCATGAAAGTTGAAAGCCACGTTCATTTAATTTAGAAAAGAAAATGATTGTTATAATAATAATAATAATAATAATGTCAACCAAGACAATGGAACATAGCTCGTGGCTTTGCACGTACAAGTACAACTATGGATATGTACGCCGATAATCATCCAACAGATCAGCTAGTGCCACGTGGACGGCACGTCATCTTGGATAAGATCCTTTCCACGTGCTAACCGCTAGCTAGTTCTAGATCTCGACCTTTCTAGTTTGCCTTACACTAACCATTAAAAGAATATTTTTTATAATGTCAATATATAGAGCTTTTTATTTATTTATTTTATTTTATTTTTAAAAAAATTATTTCTTTTTTGCATATAACTATATTGTACGTGGATTATTTAGGAAAAATATAATTTCTAAAAAATCATTTTCATTTTCTCATGTATGATTACATTTTTCTTTTCAAGAGTATTTTTATATATAAACTTGTTTGGTTAGATAAATACTCAAAATAATCTTATTAATATCAAATTACTATAAAAGACGACCACTAAAAATTAATAATGTTCGATTTTCTCATGTATGATTACATTTTCTTTGTTATTTTCAATATATAATCGACCAAGTAGGTCGTTAGAGTTAGTTGTTGGAGATGATTGACCGAGATGGTGGTCAAAATTGGTCGTCGAAGGTGGTCATCACCCCAGTTGTCATTAGAGATAGTTGTCAGAGCTAATGACGAAGGTGATATTCACCATAGTTGGTAGTAGGAGCATGTCACTAAAGCAAGGTCGTGGTTGTTGCTGGAGTTGGTTGTCAGCAATGGTCAATAGATAGAGTCATTGAAAGCATTTGGGGGATCGAGAGTCTGGGTTGAGTTGGTAATTTTTACCAACTCGAGATGGTGAGCCAAACACCTCCTAAATAGTGTACCACAAGTTATATTTTGTAATACTGAAAGTTTTCCTAGTTCATTCTCTTGCCACATTTGGACATTCTACACTCACTCTTCAATTGGATGCTTGTGATCTTTATATAATTTAAGAAAAAGATACGATTCTTTGATTTTGAGTCTAACTTCTACGTAGTCACTAGGTTTTAAAGAGTTGCAATTTTACCTTTGAGTTTGAATTTAATTTCCATTTGGTTTCCATTTTTACTTTTGAGTTTTGAATTTAATTTTCATTTGGTTCCTAGGTTTCAATACTTTACACTTTTATCTTTGAGTTATTACTAAAGCTCACACTTTGATATATGATGTTAACTTTTAATTAATTAAGATAAAATAATTGTGATGGGAAAATTTTTAATTGCTTTTACTATTGATGAACAAATTAGTTTTTTTTTTTTTTTAATTTTATTATTATTTTTTTTTGTAATGGGGTGGGGAGGTGAAGATTTAAGCTACAAACTTTTTGGTCCCTAATACATTATTCTCTGCAGTTGAGCTATGTTTGTTTGGCTAGTTAAAACTCATTTAGTTTTTATAAAATTAATTAATCTTCATTTACACCCACATCCGAAAGTGAGTGTTTGGTAAAATAAATTAAGGTTAAAAGTGTAAATCTTGAAATTACATGAGCAAAATAGAAATAAAATTAAAAAACTTAAGGGTAAAGATGTAACATTTTGAAATCTTGGAATTAAATAGAAATTTGACCTAAAACAACTTAGAGACAAGAAAACTATTTTTCCTATAATTTAAGTTTTTTCTTTTTTTTTTTTTTTTTTTCTAAAGAAAAGAACAATTCTAATAATTGAACTTCAGAACTAAGAACGTGATCCACAAACTTTAATTTAAAACGATTTATTATTTGAATTTTCAATTTTGTAATACTTTAATTAATTAATTTTAGTACGTAATAATTCAATTAGTTTTTATACCTTAAAATTGATTAATATGTAGTTATAAAATTCAAAGCCTAGTGATCCATTATAAAAATAGACAGATGAAAATTTTCAAAGTATTAAGTTGTTACAAAATTTTAAGTACAAGATTAAATTATTGCTTTCAACAAAGTTAAAGACCTCATTTATAAACAATTTCGTTTTTAATTTTTTCCGTTTAAAACTTATGCTTGTTTTATAATTTTTCTATTATGGTTTTCACTGTTTAAATTGTTAGTCAAATTTTAATATATAAAAACAAGTTTTTGAAAACTATTTTTGTTTAGTTTTCAAAATAAGACTTGATTTTTTAAAACATGATTATAAAATAGATAACAAAACATAAAAACTCATGGATGGATAAGAGTAATGTTAATAAGCTTAATTTTTTAAAAAAATAAAAATAGAAAACCAATTGATTATCCATAAGAGCTTAAGAGATTAAAAGTAATTTTTAACCACGATTAATCCCTAAAACTAAAATGTAATTATTTTGATCGAATGCCTTTCAATATACAACTATTTAACCACTACTCTTTTATATAACAAATTAATTGTTTTTTAAATTTTAAATTGATAACAATTTAGTTGTTAGGTATAATAAATAATACGAGGAAATGTGAAGTAATTAATGATTTTTATTAATTTTAGTCAGACCTTTTTTAACAAGTGCTTAATATTATTATTATTTTTTAAATTTTGTAATTGCCGTGCAATGTCTATCACTTTGCCTCTTTTAGTACAACAATGATAGGTATATATATATATATATATTTTTTTTTTTTTAAAAAAATGATAGATAAGTATATAAATTTGAATTTCAAATTTCAAATAAGATTTTTTACCGATGATCCAAAATCAAATCCTGAATGAAATTTGTTCTCTGGCTAGATTTTCAATGAAATGTGACATTTTGTTTGAATTACTTGCGTGTGAATTTACCATATCGCCCCAACAAAAAAGATCGATAGGCCCCCACGTGTTCTACTCTAGTTGCTCGCTATTTGTTCTCAGCTCCATCTTTTGATTCTCACTCTCATCTATGTCAATGAACTATCTTGACTTTTTATCCATCACTTGCTCTCACTTTTCGTATCCCTCTCTTGACTCGTGATCTTGCTCCCCGTTGCGTTCTCAAGTTTTGACATTTTGTTTTCTTTTCCTAAGTTTTAGTTTTTATTTCCAATTTTATTTTGAAGTGGTCTTTTTTGTTAATTTTAAATTAAAATTGGATCCATTTATTTTTCTATTGGACATTTTTATTATTTTTTTTCTTGAAACTTTCTAAATAAAAAATACACTCCATAATATTTTGTCTTTTTTTTTCTAAACAATAAATATATATGCACCATAATAATTAAAGCACTAAAAGATAATTAATGTTAGAGTTTATTTTTAACTGTTCGATTCAATTTTGATTGTTTTTTCGAAATTCGATCCAAACTAATATATATTTTTTTTTTCTGTTTTCTTCCAATACAAATAGATATGTCGAAATTTATACTAACAAAACAAACCAAACTAAATTAATGAATCAATTTGGATTTTTCGATTTTTTTTTTTTTTTTTTTTGTTGGACTCTAATTGAGCTAGACAATACATGGGTGCAGACTCCAAAGGGCACCCAAGTTTATTTTTCTGGCCCATTTATAATTGAGCACTTGGCAGTGCGGTCCGGGGTGCATAAGTATTTTCCTATGCCAAGTATGATGCATGGCATTCACTCTCCAACTGGCGGCGTAGCTGGCAACAGTCGGTGCCACGTCGAAATAGAAAGCCTATTATAAAAGACGTGCCGTCGTCCGTCTCTTCTCCAAAAAATTTCGTCCATCTCTGACGCAAAAGCCGTGATTCTTGAAGCTTCGTTTCAATGGCGACTGTAGATAAGCAAGTAATGGTAGTCGGAATCGATGATAGTGCGCACAGTCTCTACGCTCTCGAGTGGACCTTAGACCATCTCATCGTTCCAATCTCTCCGGTTAACTCTCCGTTCAAGCTCATCGTTGTTCACGCCAAACCTTCCCCTTCCTCCGCCGTCAGTCTCGCCGGACCTGGTAATTGATTTTCATTTTCTTCTTGATTTCTGGTTGATTGATCATTAATTTATTGAGGATCCGTAAATAAACCGGTGGTAACGAGTGTCGATTGCAGGAGCGGCTGAGGTTCTGCCCTATGTGGATTCGGATTTGAAGAAGATTGCTGCGCGAGTAATCGAAAAGGCGAAGGAGATTTGCCTCGCTAGATCGGTAATCCACTCGATCCTTTTCAATTAATAACCTGATTTACTTGTTGAGCGTTCTAAGTTTTGCTTATTTAAACCGATTCAGTTATTTATTGCGCTGTTGCTGGTAACATTTGTGGATTTAGGATCGCTTTCTTTTCCAGACATAATGTGAGCAGATTGAAATGAAAATTAGTTGGAAAGAAAATTTGTGCACTGACCATAAAACCTACAAAATTTGTTTAATAAAAATGATTTTCAATTGAAATAGGAATAGGAAGTATTAACAATCTAAGATTATCATTATATTGTTCATTCATGCTATAATTGTAGGACTGAAAAAGGTAGAAAGAAAAGGAGTTCATGTAATAAAGAATAAACAGAAGTAAAAAGTGATTGTTACCTAATAAAATTGATTAAGAATGAAATTCCTTATCCATGATTTAACATATCATGGTCTAGAAACATCCAGGATAGCCATACAACCATATTAGTATTTTACTGTTGATATGATTTTTTTAGAAAAAATTTAAATTCTAAGTGGATTTGCATGTTTGCATTCATGCTATCATAGTAGGACTGTAAAAGGTGGAAGGAAAAGGAATTAATGTAATAAAGAATAAATAAAAGTAAAAAGTGATTGTTGCCTAATAAAATTTATCATGATCTAGAAACATCCAGGACAACTATACAACTACGATTGGTATTTATTGTTGACATGATTCTTCTTTTTTATTATTAAAATTCTAATGGATTTACATATTTAATACAGCAATGGAAAGGGGATATATTAAAACTAAGGCCAACTGGGTGTAGCTAGTTTGGCTCTTCAATTTATGTGTCCGACTTCCAGTGGTACATAACGATGGAACTACACTTTTGTAATAATACATTTAACTAAAAAGTGGAAATGTTTTTCATATAATTTGTAATGATACCCCTAGCTAAAAAAGTTGGAATATTTTTTCTTCATAGAATTCGTGTACCATTAAAATGGGAAAGATGCACTGGATTCTGATTGGAGTTTAAACTCTTAGGCAGCTTCGGAGAAAGGGTAGAGAGAACTTTATCCCATCTACTATTGAAGATTTTTGTTCTGAAATTCTGTAATATATGTGACAATATCCAGGTGCATGATGTTGTGTTGGAGGTGATAGAAGGAGATGCCAGGAATGTACTTTGTGAGGCTGTAGAAAAGCACCATGCTTCTATGCTGGTTGTTGGAAGCCACGGATATGGAGCTATAAAGAGGTACTTCTCTATAAATCAATACTTATTTTAAGAGTTTATAAAATCAGAAATATGGATATAATAGGCTAAAGGCTTGGAAAAGCGTGACAGAACCCAATTGATGATCTGATCTCAGATGTTAGAATCTGGTAAGAATTTCAGGTCCTATTTGTTTAGAAAACGTTCTTACAACTTGAAAAGCTGATAAGGAAACAAATAAAACAAGTACTCAAAACTTTAAATCACTAGCGGGGAGTTTTTTTCTTTTATAGCAAAATCTATGAGGACCGTTGATAGACTCTATTTTTATTCACTTTTATTAGTGATAAACTCTCTTTTCATTTATTTGGTCAAAATGTCTGGTCATTATTGAGAATAATGAAATAATTTATTAAGTTGAATCTGATTTTTTTTTTTTTTTGATGGCAGGGCTGTTTTGGGCAGCGTAAGTGATTATTGTGCTCATCATGCCCATTGCACCGTGATGATAGTAAAGAAGCCTAAAACCAAGCACTAGATCTCATTGCATTTACTCCTTTCCTCGGGTGATAGTGGGATCCCAAAGGATATCGTAGTTTGGAGAATCCTACAAATTTGTATATCATCAAATAAATGAAGGTTTGGTATTGATGCGAATCGTGATGCGTAAAGCTCTAATAATAAAGCTTCTTTTATTTGTGTGAATTGAGAGTGGTTTAAGTTGTGGAAATTTTCAAAGTCCTCTGTTCTGCTCTGTCTTGTGTCTTGAGTAGGGTTCTGTGAACTTGTACTGAAATCTTTTTAAAGTTTGTTTGGGTAACCAAATACCATGTATTGAGTTCCTTTTGCCATCTTTTTTAGGTGGGATACACATATTCAGGGTAACATTTGAAATGAACTCCACATTAAATTAATGATGTAGCTCCGAGTCAAACGCAAATTGTATAGAAACGTAACGAAATGAATATGGCAATTAAATTTAGAGACTACACATATTCTTCACAATTTGATTAAAATTGAAATTTAGATCTAGCTTATATCTAGATGGTTTCCCATCTTGTAGATGCACGAACTAGACAGGAACTAGCAAAGTGTCGAGCCATTTTATTTTGGAATTTTTTATAAAAATTATTACGGTGTTTTTTTTTTTATGAAATGGCGATGTCAATAGATATTTTGACAATATTATTCTCTTATTGATAAAATGGCAATCGCCATTTCTGATTTAATACCATGGATATTTCTTAGAAGCATTATGAAAATTTAAAAAAAAAAATTCATAAAAAATAATAAGTATAAATTAACAAATAAAAAATTATTATAAATAAAAAGAATATCAAACTATTTATAAATATAAAAAAATTTATAAATTAACATACTTTAATAAATATAAATTTTACAATTTTTTTAAAATTTGTTGTTTATCTTTTTTTTTTCTTCTCCTTAACTCAAATGAGATACGGTGTTAAAATAATAGAAACGTAGAACCAAAGTCAACCGTTGTTTAATTAAATAAAACAATAGAAATATAGAATCCAACAGTCGTTTAATTAAAATTTACAAAAAAATAATTCTTTAAAAAAATTGAATTGTATTTGTTTCTTTTTTATCTGTAACAAAAGCGGACGGAATTAAGTTTAGCTTTTCCTATAAGTAATATCTTTGTTCCTGCTTTTTTTAAAAAAGACCTAGATAGAGTAGCACTCATCTTTGTCCATTTTACTAAGTTGTTTAATTATAGATTTTTTTTTTTTAATGTTTTAATTCATTAAAAAAAAAACTTTATTTTAAAAAAACATAAAACAAGTGTAGGTGTAGGAGTACTTTTAGGAGCAACGTTTACGAAGGTGTCGAAGTATATGGGTGACATTATATGCAAGAGGTCCTTAGCAGAAATTGCTGACACGATCTGCCACGTGGACAAACTCGCCTTGAACTTAAAAAAGCGCCGCGTTCTCCTTCTTCCCTGTTTTAAACCAGTTCACCAATCCCCAAACACAGGCGGCGTTCTGGAATCGTTTCGACGGCGGCGATGGCGGCAGCAGCAACGAAGCCTGTGATGGTAATCGGAGTCGACGACAGCGAATGCGCGATCTCCGCCCTGGAATGGACATTGGACCGATTTTTCTCTCAAACGGTTCAATTATATCCGTTCAAGCTCGTCCTCGTTCATGTCAAACCCTCTCCCGACGTCTTCGTCGGCGTCTCCGGACCGGGAAGTAAGATCGATCTTCCTCCTCCTCTCTGCTAATTACTTTCAAACAGAAATCCATCCACAATCTATGATCGAGCTTTTAGAGAGGCGCGACTAATGAAATCTAAAATTATAATCAGGAATTGCAGGATCGGTTGAAACCTACCAAGCTTTGGACGGTGATTTGAAGAGGAAAGCTGCGACAACTCTCAAAATTGCTAAAGAAATTTGCGCTGCAAAATCGGTAACGATTGAGTTTGAATTGAATCTGTAGAGAAGAGAAGAGAGAGTAATAGCGCAATGGAGTTGAATTGAATTGAATTGAATGGCAGGTATGTGATGTTGAATTCGAGGTTGAAGAAGGAGATGCTAGGTATGTACTGTGCGAGGCGGTTAACAAGCACCGGGCTTCAGTGCTCGTGGTAGGAAGCCGTGGCCATGGAGCTATCAAAAGGTACTTTCAATGGCTATGGTTTTCTCTTTTTCCTTTCAAAATATTTATCAATAAAATCCTAAATTAATAATGGAAACTTAATACACTTCATCACAATAATTTGAAAAATCAACCGTGTATAATTTGATACATGTACCTAAAAGAACTTAGTTGAACAAGCATTTGTACTTCTTCAAGGACAAGAAGTATGTGAAATCCCAATCCCACTAATTTTCAACTTTTATGTAATATGTTAGTGTTTTTAACCTACCATTGAGATTTAAGAATTCAAACCACTTATCTATATATATATAATAACTATGTAACAAAGTATTAAATTTGACATACTATCATTTCTATCACCATCTTCATGTGTTCTTAGGCTACTCGGTTGGCATGTAAATAAGAATCAACATTTCATTATATCGTCATTAATGTAACAAAATCATTAATGAAATATTATTGATGTAGACATAATATTAATAATTAGCATTCTTAACTTTGTCAGCTCAACACACTATGTGTGGCTATTTTCTACCTCCAATTGTATTTTTTAAAAAAAAAATCTTAACTTCTTTAAATGGTGAACTTTAATATATTAAGCTTAAACTATTATTAATACTCATAAAATTTACTAAAAACAATTAGGAAAATAGAAATTCGTTAAAATCTTAGACAGAAAGTCTTATCTAGAGATCGAAGTTTATAAGTACGATGTTGTGTTAATTGAAGTTTTTGTTTAATATTGTAATGGATTTTGTTTCTTGACTTCATGATCGGGAATGTATGTCTCATGTTGGAATTGATTTTTTTCATTCAGCGTAGTTCTGAAATTTCCATGAAAATCAGCAACTTTTGAAAGAATGAAGATATTTTTGTAATGAATATAAAGAACTATAGATATATATATTTTTTTTTATATTTTTTATAGTTTAGTCTCGATCTAAATATTATTTTTTATATAAATCTTTAAACTTCAAATTCTGTTTGAGACATATCCATGGACTTCAACATTTAGCATAATTTAGAATTAGTATGGTAAATGTGAAATTGACTGATGAATGATGATGTAAATGTAGGGTGTTATTAGGGAGTGTGAGTGACTATTGTGCCCGTCAGGCTCCTTGCACGGTCATGATTGTGAAGGTCAACCACCCTACAAAAACACCCTCTAAATAAATCAACATCCATCTTCCTCCAACTTATATGTATATTTTGTAAATAATGTTTCTATTTTTTTTTTTCTTCTGAATTACAATCAGATCTCTCTCTCTCTCTCTCTCTCTCTCTCTCTCCCCCCCCCCCCCCCCCCTCTCTCTCTCTCTCTTTTAAAGAGATTTAAGCTTTTATAAAGTGTATATTGTGTTTCTTTAATATCAACAATATGTTTTTCTTTTTATATGTGTGTCCTATTTAGAATATAATATTATCCATTTGGAATGTTGTGTAGTTTAAACCCTTTTTCATTAAAAAAAAAAAAAAAATCTCTTTTTAATACATTTATGGGAGTTTAGTCTTGAGAGATGTATTTATATATAAAATTTAGATATTGAAATTTAATATATAATTAATAAGATTTTTTTAATCTTTCTTTAACTTAAAAATTATAATTTTGTTAAAATAAATAAATAAATACATACATTTTTAATTATAAATGTCAATTTTTTTTTTATTTATTTTTTCTAGAAAATGGGGAAAATATTTAATCATGGAAAAATAGTTTAGTAGTATGAAAATTCTGAGTATGCACTACAACTATCTCCTTTGTCATGTTATGTTAGTAGGGGTGGGGCGGAGCGGGAGAGCGTGGGGGAATTTACCTCGTCAAGGGAACGGGTCCCCAAAGTGAATGGAGCTGCGAGAGTGAGCGAGTGAAATTAGGGTTTGGTTGGGTTTGGGTGAGAGAGTGAGAGCAAGACAGAGGGAGAGTGTGAGAGAGAGCGAGAGAGATATAGTGACGGGTTGGTTTCGGGAAATATCGAGGAATATTGAGGTCAGGGATACCCTCTCCGTCCTCATTCCGTCCCTTGAGGATCTCCAGTTTGACCCCGATCTTTGGTCGAACCAGAGATTCCTCGACTCGATCGGATCGGAGCTTGGAGCTGCGCAAATTTTTTTTTTATGAACCTTATATGTTAGTATGCTTTTAAAAATGGCTTGAATTCTACTAACATTAAAAGAATATTATGAAAGAGAACAAAGGGAGTTTCATCATTCTCAGAGTCTAAAAGAAATTTTTTTATTTGGGAAATTTTTTTCACTATGAGATATCAGGTTCTCCGGTAGTCTCGACATTAATATCTTCAAAATAAATGATGGTGTGACACACACAACCTATTTTTCAAAATAAATGATGGTATGACACACAGTGAAAAAAATTTCATACTCGTAGTATTAGAAAGTTTTTGGGAAAAAATTCAAATACTATTACAGTATGAAAAATCATCCAAATAACCTTCATTTATTGTTTGCCATAGTATTGAATAATAATATAGATCTACAAAATAAATTTATGTAGCATTTAATTATATGTCAAATTAGGAAGGATTATAGTTTTGATACTTGTACTTTAATCTTTTAGAATTTTTTTTCAATATATAACTAAGAACAATACCTTTTTTTTATTCGCGCAATAAATTTGATTTCATAAATATTAACGAATTCTAACATTAACGTTAACGTTGGTGAGTGATTTAATTTTAAAAAGTATGGGGAAAGGAAATAATATTGTGATATTTTCTCGAAACTTTTCCAGTTTTCCGTATACTTGTGGAATGTGCTGGTAGCCAGGTGTACGGATGTGTCACATTATTTCAGTGACATGTTAAACTCTCCTTTCAGTTTTTTCCGCGACCGCATGATTCGCCACGTGGTCAGAATATCCTTTTTTATAAAATTGACGCCCTCTTCATCTCCCATTTAAACCGTTTCACTTCCCAAGAAAAGCCAGCGGCGGCGGCAGAATTGTTCCGATGGCGACACAGGAGAAGCCAGTTATGGTGATCGGAGTGGACGACAGCGAATACGCAACCTACGCTTTAGAGTGGACACTCGACCACTTCTTCTCTTCAACGCCAAATCCTCCGTTCAAGCTCGTCGTCGTCTACGCCAAACCGTTTCCCGACGTCTTCGTCGGCGTTGGCGGACCTGGAAGTAAGATCGATATTGCTTCTCTCTGATAAATTTAGTTTGAAATCACTGATCGTTGATGTATGCTTGCTTTAGTACTGATGCGGTAGTGAAACCAGAAATTTGTAATCAGTGATTGTAGGTTCTGCTGGAAGTTACCAGTTCCTGAACGAGGATTTGAAGAAGAAAGCTGCGTTGATTATCGCAACTGCAAGAGGACTCTGCGAATCAAGATCGGTAACAGGATGGAGTTTAATGATTGATTATTGATATGAATTTGGAATTGAAATGGATTTGAGTTTGGGAATCCGTAGGGAGAGTCGAAGAGAAGGATTAGAATAGAATTCGATTCTAAATTCATGTTGAATTCTGTGAGTTTGATCAGTTTGTTGGATTGATGGATTGGAAATATGGAATGGAAAATGCAGGTGAATGATGTGAAATATGAGGTGGATGAAGGAGATGCTAGGTATGTGCTGTGTCAGGCGGTGGATAAGCACAGGGCTTCAATGCTGGTGGTGGGAAGCCATGGCTATGGAGCTCTCAAGAGGTACTTTGTTTAACACCCATTTTAGAGGGAAAAAAAGAATACGTGGAATATACTTTACTGACTATATAATTTTTAAATTAAAACTCAGAAGATTTTCGAATGGAAAAGTGTACAACAAAATAATTTTAAAAAAAAAAATGTGACAATTTTTGGGTTCTATTTGCGAAGCTGATAAAAAATCAGTAAGTTAGAGTGTTTACCAAACTATCTTATTTTAAAAATAATAACTAAAATAGATTTATATAATTTAGAATTTTAGATAATTGTTTAATATGATAAATTTTGTTTGTTATGGATTAATTTTTAAATATTAAGAAAAATAGGTAGAAAATAAGTTTGACTAATTGATAAATAAATAAATATATAAAATAGATCTTCTTCTCAAAATACAAAAATAATATTAATTAAAAATTCTGTTCTTATAAAGTGATGTTAAGAAATTTAATTTAAATATGTTTTACCAAAACGGTTAAGATTCTTCTCTTTAAGAAATTTAACCAAGGACGAACCCAATTTTTTTTTTTTCTCATCCTAAAGTGAGAAATTCTAGGATAACTATCCGGTTTTTTATTTTAAAATATTGAGCTTATGAACACCATTCTCATCATATTTCTTTTGTTTAATTTTGTAATTTACTTTTAAGGAAATTTGTGCAAACACTCGCGTTCTTAGTCTTATGATCTTTCTTTATTTATTTCTAAAAAAACATACGCTTAAATAAATAAAGAAAGAAAATAAGATGGATGGTTGGATAATTGAAGTGGATATGATTTGATGCAGCAGGGCGTTTTTGGGGAGTGTGAGTGACTATTGTGCTCATCAAGCTTCATGTACCGTCCTGA
Organism: Citrullus mucosospermus; assembly: GCA_030954485.1. Classification (NCBI taxonomy): domain Eukaryota; kingdom Viridiplantae; phylum Streptophyta; class Magnoliopsida; order Cucurbitales; family Cucurbitaceae; genus Citrullus; species Citrullus mucosospermus. The sequence continues at coordinate 4,802,205 of CM062063.1, read as the reverse complement.
TTGTCAAGAAGCTTAAAACCAAGGAAGGTTAACTGTTTGAATGCAAATCTATAAAAATAAAAAAATAAAAAATAAAAAATAAACCCTTTCCTTTTACGATGGAATAAACATTTCTCTTTTTCCCCTTCTTTTATGGGTCTTTTGAAAGTAATGTCGTTCCATTATACATTTGACTAAGGTTGTACAATGTGCCAATGTAAAGACAGAAGTTGTATAATGTTCAATAATAATGCAGATCTTTTTCTAGTGTCAACATTTATTAACATTTCGAACATTGATCTTTATCTATATGTTTAGTTTTGTAAATTGGTGAACGAAGTTGTTGGGATTACTTTTTCGATTCTTATGTTAGTTTTCATAGTTTTTAAAATTTGTTTGGCTACTTTTTCTACTAGAATTTTTATTATTTAAGGTTGGTTAATTTAATCTCAGGTTTATTCTGTCATAAGTCATCAATTATTAATTTGCTTCATTTTACAGAGTACAGTAATTAATTATAAAATTGTAGTAAGTATAAAAGGTCTTTCTAAATATTTGAAATGTAAGAAAAATAAAAATAATAATAGAAAAATAACTTAAAAACACCATATAAAGGGAATAATATGGTGATTATGTGCAAAACTGTTCAAAACTTATTAGAGTTAAGTATAGTTTGTATTATAGTGACATTGAGATGGGAGGTTCCATTTTTTCATTTTTCTCATTTTACACATTATAAAGAAAAAAAATGATTTCACAAAATAGGTGAATTCAGTATGTTTCCACTTTAATAATATAGAAGTTCAATTTTACAGTCCATGTATTATGTTTTTTTTTTCCTTTTTCTCATAAGAATTATGTCAATGCTTATGTTAACTAAAATTAGCAAATTCATTAGATAAAGAGTAACTAACATATTGTTTATATAGGTAAATAATATATTCTGAAATAGAAGAATGAAAAAAGCCCAAAAGTATCTAAACAATCAGCGGCAGCACCAGGACAGAGAGAGGAGTCAATGTCAATTTTTAACGCTGATGTCTACTGTTATCGCTATTGTCTAGGGTCAAACAATGGTAATGTAATTTTCAAACTTAAATCACCTTTTTTTTTTCTTTTTTTTTTTTAATTACAAATTAGAAGTGGGTTCAAATGTCTGAACGAGAACACGAGTAAATAATATTAAATTTTTTTGGATAACCATTTATTTACTATTTTACACCTGAGTTAAACGTGGCCTAAGTTAATCTTATTGCCCATAAGGATATTGGCTCTACCATACAGATTTTTCATTATAGCACTGTAAATTTTTATGTCACGGTACAGCGGCAGCCACGCCACGTTGGCAGAGGTGTCAAAGTATTTCGGTGACATGTAAGAGGTTGTTCCTTTTTTATGACTGACAATGCTGACAAACCCAGCCACGTAGACAACAATCTCACTCGAAAGAAGAAAAGGAAAAAGAAAAAGGAAACAGTGGTCTTCTTCTTTTTCCCAATTAAAACCGCTTCACAGAGGAATCGCTCCAATGGCGGCGACGGAGAAGCCAGTGATGGTGATCGGCATCGACGACAGCGAATACGCAATCGCCGCTCTGGAGTGGACATTGGACCACTTCTTCTCTTCAACAACAAATCCTCCTCCCTTCAACTTCAACCTCATCCTCCTCCATGCCAAGCCGATTCCCGAAGTTTTCGTCGATGTTGCCGGTCCAGGAAGTAAGATCGATCGATCGATTATCCTCTTCAATCTCTGCTAATTAATTACTTAATTTCAAGTTTCAACCAAAAATCGACGATCTATTATTGTTTTGAAATTATAATCAGTGGTTTTGGGATCTGCTCCTGGACTGTATCAAGTTTTGGACCAGCATTTGAAGAAGAAAGCGGGGAGAATCATGGAGAAAGCGAAACAGATCTGTGCGGCTAAATCGGTAAAACACAAACAAAAGAATTGCGTGAGGTTAATTGAATTGGAGGCTGATTAATCGGGTGAAATTGTAGGTTTGTGATGTTGAATTCGTGGTTGAAGAAGGAGATGCTAGGTATGTACTATGCGATGCGGCTAATAAACACAGGGCTTCAATGTTAGTGGTGGGAAGCCATGGCTATGGAGCCATTAAAAGGTACTCTACTTTATATTAAATTATGTATTTAGGCTTGGTAATATGAAAAAAAAAAAAAAAAATTGATTTGATTACAGCAAACATATCCTAAAATATAAAATGAATATTTGGAATATTATTCAAATCGTGTAAATAATTAGTTGATTGAGTTTAACTTTTTTTCATCGGTATAAAATTAAATTCAAGACTTCACTCTATAATTATTTTAAATTTGATTAATAAAGAGTTATGAGTCAGGACAATAAGCAGGGCAGCACTTTTTGTAATTCAATATTTTTAAATTTTTGTATTTATTTTTCCTTAATTTGAGAGAGCATGATTTTGTGCAGGGCGTTGTTAGGAAGTGTGAGTGATTACTGCGCTCACCATGCTCCATGCACTGTCACAATTGTGAAACCTAAACCCAACACCTGAATTAAATAAATAAAATAAAATAAAATAAAATAAAATAAATAAAAAGTAAAAGTTAGGTTGCTTCTTAATAGATACTATAAATAAAATAAAATGAATTCATATTTCTTTACTTTTTCCCCCTTTTCTTCTAGAAAATACATCTTCCTAAATTCTTTAAAGTAAATAATAAGAGATTAAAATATCTATATTTTGAAAGTCATTTGATTTTGGTTGGTTTTATTTCAATTATCCAATTTTAATTCATGTAGTTTTAATGAATTTAAATTTAGTCCTCAATATTAGTATATAATTGGTCTTTTAAAAACCTTTTTGTTTTGTATAGCATTCCTATATTATAATTTCTTATATGAAAATTTTATTATTATTTCATGAATTTTTATAAAAATTAATGTTGAGAGACTAAATTTAAAATTTATTGAAATTATAAGAATTAAAATTGAAGAAGGTTCAAAGCATGAGAATTCATATAATAATAATGGAGCAGCAGAATGAACAATAACCAAAGGAATTCTGTCAAAACGTGAACATAGTTCAACTTGAATAAATTTTATACTATCGACTTTAAGATATAATTAATTTATTATCTCATTCCACATGTTATTTAAAAAACAAACAAAAATCCTTACATGAAAAAAAAATAAATAATAAAATACTATCATACATATACATACATTTTAGAACTATATTGAGAAGGGTGATTAGAATGGATAATTATTTTTTAAACTAATATATAAAATATATTTTTTTAATTAATGAATAGGAGTAGTATTTCATGTGTAAAAGAAAGTAGTATTTCAAACTTTGTGGGCAATTTGAGGTTGTTGGCATTAGTTTTTTATATTCTATAGATACTCTCACACTATTTTGAGATTATTTATCAATTTACTATATTGATGCCTATTTTTTTAATCCATGAAAATATCAATAGATGTATTAACATATATATATATTTGATTCTTTTTATTTTAGTCTCAATAAATTTTAAAAGTTTCACTTGGTTTTGATGGCGTGAATTTAATTCCTTTTTAATTCACGTGAATTGAAAATTTTCAATTTTATTGTCATATAACATAGTCTAATTATTTCACTAATCTTTCGTGGTGCTATTACTTTTGTTTAAAGCACAAATGAGCTCGTTCTTAACACATATTGTGTCGATTTGAGTTAAGCTCGTTTTAACTTTTGTGGTATTATTAGATTAAATACACTACACGAGTTAACCTAGGCTTCGTTAGGTAACTATTTGATTCTTGTTTTTTATTTTTTAAAATTTAGAAATCTAAAATATATTTTTCACCTCTAATTTTTTTCCCCCCTTTGTTATCTACTTTCTACCATTATTTTTTAAAAAAAAAACCACGAAATTTTGAAAACTTTAAAAAATAGTCTTTTAAAATCTTGCTTTTGTCTTATAATTTTACTAAGAATTTCACTCTTTTACTTAAATGTTATTAAAATCATGATAAGAAATGGCATGAAAGTAGGCTTAATTTTAGAAAATAAAAACTCCTAAACTAAATGGCAATCAAAAGATACCTTAGTTTTAAATTTTGTGTTTTTGGTATTTGAAAATCAAAGCTTATTAGTTCAACCCATAAGTTTTAATGTTATCCTCTTTTTACTTATATTTTAAAAGTTTTTTAGAATTTGATCATGAATTAAGTGTTCTTTTTAAGGAATGTATGAACCATAATTGGAAATTTGAAAAGGAAGAGAAAATAAATATAAATTTTAAAAACTAAAATAAAAAACTAAGTCACTATTTGGTAGCCCTTTCATTTTTTGTTTTTTATTTTTTAGAATTAAGTTTATTTTCTCTCATTTTCTTACAATAGTTTACATCTTTCTTAAGTACAAAAGTTGCACCAAATACGTGTGGTTCCATCGATAAACTCCTCTCTCGCTCTCCTATCAGGCTCCTACTCCAACTTGCTCTAGGAAACCACTTACTCCAGGTATTTCTAGTTTTGGTTGAAGATTGTAATAAAGAATATATTTTTCATTATATATATTTTACATAATTAAAGATTTGGTTAAAAATTACTATTGGTCCCTAAACTTTCAAAAGTAACAGTTTAGTCCCTGAACTTATTAATTGGTACCAATTTGGTCCCTCTGTTAAAAATTATGTTAGTTTGCCGATGGAATTATGAGATGGCTCCTTTTGTCATCCTACCTATAAAAAATAAAAGCCACGGTGTATTAGAGAAAAGTATGAGATGATGCCTTCCTCCTTTTCCTTCCTCGACTCCTTTCTTTTTTTTCCTTTTTTTTTTTTTTTCTTTTCTTCTTCTTCTTCTACATCTTCTTCTCTAGCTTCTTCTTCTTCGACGCGAAGAGTTAAAACTCCGACGCGACCAACTTCAGTGAGCGAGAGAGAGCGACAACAACAGCGAGAACGTAATAGAGAGCGAAAGAGATTGAGTGATTGTGAACGAGAGCGAGAGTGATAATTAAGTTTTCTAGCATCAATCAAACTCAACAATCACACTAATGCTTCGGTAATAATTAAGTTGTTCTCACACAATAGAAAAACCACACCATTTTGGTGGTTGTTCAAACGTAACTAGTACAGTTCCACTTGAGTATTGAGGATTTGATGGTTGCGTTAGAGTTTTGACTCTTCATGTCAGAGAAAAAGAAGAAAAAAGATATCTCTTAATTTTCTAGAGGAGTCGAATAAGGAAAAGAAGGAAGGCGCCATTTCATACTTTTCTCTAATACACCGTGGGTTTTATTTTTCACAGGTAGGATGACAAAAGGCGCCATCTCATGATTCCGTCGGCAAACTAACAAAATTTTTAAAAGAGGGACCAAATTGGTATCAATTAATAAGTTCAGAGACTAAATCATTAACTTTGAAAGTTCAGAGACCAAATTGTTACTTTTACAAAAGTTCAGGGACCAATAGTAATTTTTAACCTAAAGATCTTGATATATATATATATATATATATATATATATATAATCATCTAAAAATAATCTTATTATTAATTTTTTTAAAAAAATAAATCTGCAATCAAAATAAAATGTGAATTAGATTAATCAAAATAATTACTATTTTTTTAAAAAAATCCGTGGTTTGGGCATTTAATTTTTAAAAATTTTGAGGGCGTTATAGTAAAACATACACTTTTTTTTATTAACAATTACATAGGTTGGTAGGCACAATAAAAAGTAGTCTTATTACGTTTGAGCCTGTTATTTCTACCTATTCATAAATACAAACAAAGTAATTCATTTATTATTACATTTCAATTATTTTACAATGCAATCCAAGTATAGTTGCACTCATATCTCATGCTAATAGTAAATAATCCCTAATTTTGAATTTTTAACTTTTTGGTTAAGAATATATATTTCAATCAGTTAAGTTATATTCAAGTTGGTTGCCAAATATGAACTTATCAATATAAAATGTACTACAAGTTTTAAAATCTAATTGAAAGTGATTAAAGCTTAATATTAAAATTTAATGAACCGACATACGTTGGTCTAGTAGTTGATAAGAACCGTGCAAATAATAAAGAGTAGACAAAGTGAATTTAAACTATAAAGGTCATCTACGTGAGACTTAATATCATACGAGTCACCCTAACACCTTAATGTAGCAAATGTGAGTACAAATGAGTCGAAATACTCACACACATATATATATAACACCCTGGTGTAGCAAATGTGCGAGTACAAATGAGTCGAAACACTTATATATATATATATATATAAAAAGAGAAAATTAATGCATGCCAAATTCAAGTGTTTAATTATTTTGTCGATGAAATACTTTTTGATTAAAAAAGATTTTTGTGTTTTCTAAACTCTAGTAGAAGTGACAATTTTGTCTTGATTAAAATTTATAACAGTTTAGTAATAAAAATTCCATTAAAATTAAGTGTAAAAATTAATTAACGAATTTACCTTATAGTAATAAAAAATAAAAAATAAAAACTCGATCAATTTATTTACCTAAATTGTTACTTCCACGACAAAAAAAAAAATTTTTTTTAAAAAGTACTTCCTTTCGCCCAAAACCTAAATTAAGGATTTTAGAGACAACAGAGTCTAAGTCTCTCTTGCGAACTATCCAAACCGCCACCCGGGAAAGCCACCCCTTAGCCGTCCACCGCCGTTTGCTTCCCCTCTTCGCCGTTAGATGTCGGCTCTGGCCACCGCTTTCTGAAGGCTCCAATCGTCCTGGGAGTAAGGCTTCTCTCCCTCGGCTTTCATTTTCAGTTATGCTTTGTTTGGCATCCGAAATTAAAGAGAAGAAATGATTTCAAATTCTAGGATTTTAGAAATTGGAAATGATCTAAAAGCTCCTAACCTCGTTTGGAACCAAATGGATTTTCATTAACTTCGTATAAATTTTGTGTTCTTCACTCGCTATCTCCCTCTCTACTACAAGTTTAGGCTTCCACGACTGCGCAGTCTTCTTCTACTCAACCGGACCAATGTTCTAAACACTACAACCTAACTAATTGGCTATGCTTGATTGAAAAATCAAATAAACTCATTCCAATGCTGTAGTACAATTAGAAACAACAACTGGGACCAATTCTATATCATTATTAGGAATTAGGAATTACAGAACATTATCTGGGTCGTGTTACCGGTTTTCAGTGTTTTAAAACCTTGGAAGCTGAAATACTTAAGAATTTCTCGTACTTTGTATTCTGGTCAATGCTTTCAGGTACTTTTGCCTTTCCTTCCCTCTTACTTAAGACATGGTTTGTTGTACTTCTGGATTTGAAGAACTTAAAATAAATTAAGTACAAGGCTGCCTTTTCAAGGAGAGCCAACGTCAATGTTTTGGATGCCATTGCAGGAACTGGATTTTTTTGGCAGAATTTAGGCCGTTTACCAATATAAACTAGGTTTTCTTTTATTTTTACAATCTGGTTAGATGTCTCTAATGTCTTGGTTAGAGGTTCTCAATTTAAAATGTTTATAATTGATCAGTGTTGGTCTGTGTAGATCAAGACGTAGACATCCAATGTTTTGTAGAAGACTACTGAATCATGTGAGCAAGCAAGAGTTGGTTTTACAAAGATTTGTTGCAACCTTGACGAATTCAAGCAAGTGTCCCTTACTATGGTACTCAACAAGGTCCAGCTCTGCAGTGTTACTGCAGAAGCCAAAGAAGTCAGAGAGGAAGCCATTGATAACAAGTATAAACAAACTCAAACGTGAAGCAAGATTGAGAAAGAAGGAGAGGCAGACTGTTGAGGAGATCTCTCTACAGCCTCCAGCCAATGGTCTGCTGGTGAAGGGCTTGGTTCCAGTTGCTCACGAAGTTTATGCTGCCACTTCTGAATTATTTTCTTGTGTTTCAACAGTGATCAAGAGGAGCGTTGTATATTATTGCAGGTAAGAGACAATTGTTTATATAAAAGTAAAAAATTGATTGTTATTTGAGGATTTGATAAACTATACAAGTACGGTTCCACCTGAGTATCTTAGTTTCTTATTTTTCTTGTTCACTCTTTGGTGTATAGAGTCTGTGGACAGGTTCATATTGGTCATCCGCCACATAAGATTAGAACATGTAATGTTGCAGGGAGCACACCAAACAAAGAACACACGTGGGAAATTGGGGGAATGCAACATGTCTTTCCTACTGTGGAATCTTTCCATTTATATGATCGTATTGGGAGAGCTGTTTCACATAATGAGCAGCTTCAGGTAGATCGAATTGCAGCATTAGTAGAATTGTGTATTCAAGCTGGTGTTGACATCCCTGAGTACCCTACAAGGCGAAGGACTTTTCCCATTTACAATGTTGCTGGTAGGACTCTCGACTTTGAGAGGAGGTTTCCTAAGAATTTCACCCTGGGGAAAGACATTAACACATGGGGGTTCTGGAATGGTAGAAAAAGATCGAGTGAAGATACGACATCCATAAGTTCTGACGACTTAAAAGGTCAGTATTGTTTACATTTACAGTAAATTCTTTTTTCCCTAGAGGTCAAAGGTCCGCAATTGTTGTACTAGTAACTTCTATCTTCGTTTTGGATCTTGGTATGTTATATGATAACACAACTTATGTCTATGTAATCCTTTCACCCAACTTAGAATAACATAAAAGTTTTGAATAAGTCATTCAGGAGGTGGAGGATGGATTTCATTTCTCTGATTCCATTACAACCTTTTGCTCCTAACTGACTATAATATGACATGCTTGACATTTCAGTGACTGCTGTCAGAGGCATGGAATTATGGGATAAGATAATTTCAGGAACAGAGAAACTTATGGAGAAGTATGCTGTTCAAACATGTGGCTACTGTTCAGAGGTTCAAGTTGGGCCTAAAGGACACAGGGTTAGGAACTGTCACGCTTACAAGCACCAGATGAGGGATGGGCAACATGCGTGGCAGGAAGCAACAGTTGATGATTTGATTCCCCCATTGTATGTTTGGCATGTTCAAGATGTGCATAGCACTGAGCCTCTACAAGATAATCTGAAGAGGTACTATGGTGTCTTGCCTGCAGTGGTGGAGTTATTTGCTCAAGCCAGAGCTGACGTCGCTGTGAGATACACTAGTTTGATGAAGAAAGATGTTGTAGTTCCGGAGTTAGACGAAATGAAATTGGTTGTTTAACTGTAAATTTCAATGATCAACTGGTATTTTGCCAGGCGGAAGGGGGTCTGAATTTGTGACAGAGTTATCACGAACAAAGAATGGCTGCCCTTTGGGTGAAAAGATTGTGATTGCGCAAAATATAAAGGACACATGGATCATTTGGGTTCAAAGAGATCGCACAAGAAAGAAGGGACATGAAATGAAGTTGGTTGCCTGGCTGGTTAGCATTATAATCTGTGGAAGTTCCAGTATCCCATTTGTAATTCTCTTAATAGAGTATGCTAGCCTTTGCTTTTCAAGAAAGATGCTGGATTTCTGGAGTCAAAATTGGGAGTAGTGATGAAGAAGTTCTGGAGGCTCTTACCCATGGAGACACTACTTTCTTAGAAGGAATGGGTAACTGTTTTAAAAGGAGGAGGAATTGAAACTCGGGTCAATGGTGTTATTGATGCTGAATGAGGATTACAGAACAGAGAAGCATTATTTGATTATGGCAAAGCCACAAAGGGAAAAACGATGTAGGAAATGAAAGTAGATTCCAAACCAGGGGACATTTTGTTCAAGCGCGATTTAGATGTCGTATAAGCAGGCATCAAAAGGGGTGGTCAAGGAGAGGCTTTGTGGTTGCCAAGTCTTACTGTAGTGTAATCTTAGATGACCTGAGATTTCAACAGATTATGGAAAGGATGTTGAGCCACAAGAGGGTTATGTGGTTATTCTTACGGTAGAAATGTGGCAGCGAAGGGAAAAACGAAAAGGGTACATCAAAAGAAGCTGCACACCTTTTTTTTATACTTCAAACGGAAAAACCACCCTGAACGATGGGGTTAGTTGCAATCCCACCTATGAACTTTTAATTTTACCAACTATGTTCTTTGGTTAAATTAACTTTAATCTATATAACTTATTATAAGGAGGGCAAAATTGTCCTATTAAAAAAAAAAAAAAAAAAAAAAAAGAAAAGCGTGAGGGTTTTTAAAGCCGCATGAACTAAATAAAGGACTTCTGCTTTTCTTATGACTTTCTTCCTTTTCTTTGTGTGATTCGAACAGACGTTCTAAATGTTTTGGTGAAGAATTGAAACTGCATTTGTCCTCTCGCAGTCATGGCTTTGTCTTTTCTCATACCCACTTGCCATAATCGCGTAAGTTTTCTTCCTTCCTTCTCTAACTTCAACTCTATAATCCTAATCCATTTTCTAATTTTCCCAATCACTCTCTTGGGTTTCTTCAGTTATTCTGTTAATTGTACTTGTAACATACAATTTGATTCTTGGATGGAATGTTTCAACAATCGGACTCCCATTTTTTCTTCCTCTGTTTTGCAGTTTGAATCCTCAATACCCGAAGGAGGAAGACAAGTTTCCCCTTCTGTCCATGAAATATGTTAATATAATAAAAGGGAGTCATTACAGCAATTAAGAAATTTCAATTTCGAAAGAGATAATTGATCAAATTGAAACTTCAAAGTGATTGATTAGCTCCTAAGCTAGGGTGGTTTTTGCAATTTTCCTTACTTTATATATGTTATTTCTAAAAATCTTAGGTCTAAAAAGGCTTTCCAAGTTCCAATCTAAGTGCTCCCCTCCCATTTTTTCGAAACAGATGATTTTGAGGTACAAAGTGGACAAAGCAACTCAATTCTGATTTTTCTGAAAAATATGATCTGAAAATGTTAAGAAGAAAATATATTACTATCACGTCCTTCGGTCATTAATTTGGATTTCATCCAACTTTTTGCATTACATATAAAATTCACGCTGTAGTACACTACCGGAATTCAAATTTCAAGACTCAATTTAAAGATTTAAAAACAAATTGATCTCAAAAACCAACAGTATACTTGATAAAAGAAAACACCTAAAACAAAATACAAACTTCATCAATGCCGTATCCGCCTTTGATTATACTAACGTAAACCATCAAACAAAATTAGTAAACATTATTGGATTTTTTTTATATTCGTTCCTTAATCTTGTGCGTCGTGATTTCAGAAGCTTTTAAACATGGGGGATGTACTAAATGTTTATAGTGTCACAAGTTTTAAAGCACCACGAAGAAGCCAAGAATGTGAATTAGTGGAACATTTCAAGCATCTCCACCTGAGAACATCCTATATAAGAATAGCACACATAAAAAGTCCAAACAAAACATAGATACTATCAAGTCTAACAAGAGTCTATTCCCGACAGGTTCACAGTTTGATACTCTGATTCCAACTTCACTCCGCCGCAATGGAAATCGACAACAGCTCTGCCTCCATCTTCATCTGTTCAAAGAGACAACATCAGAACAAGGGATTCAGTCACGAAATGTTCCAACCAAATTACCTTCTATGAATAAGACGTGAGCGTATAAATCAATGGCAGGACTATGATTGACTGAGGAAATTAAAAACAAAATCACTATAAGCTCTACCGTGAAGGACTCTTGCTCTTGCTCTTGCTTCGGCTCCTGCTTCTGCTCCTGCTAGGGCTTTTGCTAGCATCACGCCTTTTGGGACTTTTACTAGTACGTTTCTCACGCTGCCATGTAAACCAGAGTCATATGCAGGCAGACACAAGATACATCAATTAAAATCGAAGGGATTGACAAAGGAATAGCCATATTGCCCTACAAAGTCACGAATATCATTTGGGATGAATTCTAATATCATGTCCGCAATGACTAGTTCATAACAGGGATCACTTACATTGGGCACTGGAGACCTGGATCTTGATCGCGATCTGCAAAAGGTCCAGAAACAACTCAAATTTAAAATCCAACGTCTCTTTTACCAATTTTGATCCAAAAGCCTGACGCCTCATCCACAGTGTATAAGTAGAAAAGGGAAAAATAATATTTTAGCAGTTCAACTATGAAGAGCATATGCCAATTCAAAACTTTAAAAAGACTCCAAACGCGAAGACCTAAAATTAGAAAAGTTAATCTCCAGGAAACTATATATTAGACACCAGTGGACGGGAGAGGAGCATTCTTCCCTACTGTGCCTCAAAAAAGTCCACAATGAATCCAGATAGTGCGTCCTATAGCTTGGCAAATCTTGCAGCAGAAAATGTAAATGAAAGTGATGATGACTTCCAAGTCCAAATAGCACTTAGTTCAAGATATCCAGCTCTATTATTGCAATCCATGATCTCCTTTGATCCCAATCTAGCACCCATGGACATTGCATTGCTAAAAGCATTAGAACAGAGGTACCAGAAGGTTTTGAAAGCTGCCCATCTAAAAAACAGCATACCTTCTCAACCAAAAGCATTGAAGGCAATTGAATCATATCCCATCAAGATCCTAATATCCAATCCCCAGTATGCCGCATATTTCCATATCTAAAAAACAAACAAGTAATTTTCACACACAAAAAGGACAATGAATGAAAGAAATCGATTCATTTCTTAGCTATCCCAGTTGTTGAAAAAAAAATACTCACAATTGATAAAGGGAAAGGCCAGGTTTAAGAGTCATTAAAAGAGAACAGAATCAGATGTAAAATAGTAATAACTTGAGTCAAATAGGATAAAGTTTACCCAACATTCCAATAGAGGGTCCCACACATTGCCCAGACTAATTTGAAGTCTGTCCAGTATTCATCTCCACCATTCCAAGAATGCATCCAAGACTTTGGAAGAAAAGGGTGGGTTTCACATTCAAGAGAATTGTACAAGCCACAATACCGCATGCAAACATATAGCATCCAGAAAGGTAATATCAAATCCATTGCTAAATTTTAAACCACTTGCTGACCCGTGCTTGAGCAATAGAAAAGAATTAGTTCACTTTCAGTACTTTAATGTTTATTACACCCAGTCTAACATTCTGGCCAATGAAAGACGGGTGCAACAAACAGACCCTGCTTGAGTGACAAAAACTCAAATATAAATATAATAAACGATGGCTGCAGTTAGATTTTATTAAAAAAATAATAATGATAATAATAAAATAAGCCAACATATTGCAAGAATAAATTATCTTAGTTAACAAAATGAGAGTACATACCCTGAGAGAGATGATGACTTTGATCTTGAGCGTGCGGGGGAAGCAGACCTTGATCGAGATTTAACAGGGGACCGCTGGGAAGATTTAGCTTTTGGAGATTTGCTGCTCATAAAGTTCATAGAATAATTAATACAAGACAGAATGTGCAAAGAGCCCAAGACCAATTTAATGTTAAAAAATATACCAACCTCCTACTGCGGCTCTTGCTCCTACTACGGCCCCTACTACGGCTGCGACTGTAACTCCTCCCTCTAGAGTATGACCGCCCACGACTAGGACTCCTGGAGAGATCCCTCTTTGAATCATATTCTCTCACCTACCAAAAATAAAATTAAAATAGATGAGAGAAAAGAAGGAAATCATTATAATAAAAAAGAGGTTTATAGAACAAGAAGGTATAGTTCATACACGAACATACGCCCGGGAAAATGCATTGCGAAACTCAGAGTCATCAAGTTTCTTAATCTGCAATGACAAGTACAGAAATAACTTATCACCAAACCAAAGCTTAAGCTCTTGAAGTCATAGTGGCAACCCAGTATCCCAGGTGATCATTAAACCTCAATATTTCAAAAGTCTTAGAACAGAGATAATAACAACTTACAGCATACTTCATGTCATCATAGTTGGTGTAATCCACAATCCCTGTGGTCCCTACCACACATTGAAATGGATAGCTAATTAGTTTTCAACATCACATTATAGAGAATCTGAAGTCTTCATCACTAGGCATCTTACCACTACCATCACGAAACACTTGGGAGAAACAAACGTCCCCAGCTCGCCGCATGTGATCCTTCAACATTAAATAATATGATGGTCAGGCATCAATCAAAAAATAGTAATATTAATAATATGATGGTTAGTGTCAATCAGAAAAACTAGAGTGCCAGTGCACATACACTTCCTGTCAAATAGAATTATGCTTACCTTTAAGTCTTGCCATGAAGCAGAAGAAGGTAATCCTGTGACTAATACTGCATTTACAAAAGAACACATATTACAAAATCCAATGTTCACAACATCAAAACATTGGATGGTGCACCTAAGAAATGATAATATACCACGATAATCAGAGCGCCGAGATACTCCACGCCCACCTCGGCTGCCTCCATGACTACTATAGCGATCACTAGATGATGAATGACCACGACCACCATGAGCAAGTTCCACCTAAAAACACAAACAATGCATAAATTACAACTCTAAAGCAATGAAGTACAAAACAACCAATTTTTGTAACAACTGAAATAAGTTGGTGTCTCACACGCAATCTATGGCCGTCAAAATCATAGCCATCACGACCACGAATTGCATCTTGAGCATCTTCGGCATCTTCAAACTACATTCACTCAATACATATTCATAGTATAAGTAAAAAAATATTAGAAAAAGAAGAGAATGAATAGTACTTCATGTACAGAAAGCTCACCTCAACAAATGCATAACCAGGTGGTCTTGGTGGAACCTTGAGATCAATGTGGGCTATGCGACCATACTACAATAGAAATGTCAAACAATAACAGATCTAAATTAATTACTTCCAAAAAAAAAAAAAAAAAAAACTCCAAAATTATTTTAATCCTGTCTTAGATTATCTTGAACCTTTGTCAACAATCCTTTTGATATACAAAAGAGCTTTTATTGAGAGATATCTCGATTAACATACAAGGGCATAGAAAAAGAAACAACAAATTTCATTAAAGGATCTCAATAAAAAAGAATGATGCAAGTTGACAATTACAAAAATCTTAATTAAACATACACCCACAAAGAAGAGTTACATCTAATCGCTTCCCAAAGCTCCTTACCAGATATCACCACCCCTATTAAAATAATGTTGCCCCACATAATGGCGAGAAAACAAGTCTGCCATGGACTCTTCTTTTGCCATGAAAAGGAGGGTTCATGAGCACGTACTTAATCATAGAGTGACCCTCTATAACATGTCAGACCCCCAAAGGTCATGAAACACACACGGCAGTTGCAACAGCAAAGAATGGAGTCTCTAGAGATAGTCCCGACTCCTGAGTTTTCACCTCCATGCAAAAATTGTCAGGTAAAGAATGTCCCACTTTCTTAGAAACTTTAACCTTCCAAAGAGAGGAGAACGCAGGCTCCTTAAGAAGGAGAAGGGGCAAAGGACGACTCTAATTTAAAGGTGGGAATCACTCCCACATTTGTAAGGTAACCGCATAACTTACAAGGTCATCACAACTATCGGGGAAAAAAAAACATTTAGCATTCTATGCTTGCCCACCTACTACAGACGAGCCACTTACAGTCTACAGAAGAAAGAAAATGGATCAAACATAACATGCAGCACCAAAATGACAAAAATTTACACGGTTTACGTGCTGCCCATTATAAAGGTGTAGTCAAATACTCTAAAAAACTGCAGTTTGCCTAAAAACTCAAACCACAAAGACAACAATATCAATACGGGCGCCAAAACAAAGCACGAATACAAAATTACGATGAATTACCTTGTAAAATAGATCTTCCACTTCTTTTTCACGAATATCCCCCGGTAGATTTCCGACATAGACTGTTCTGCTGGCACGGCTACTCATTTTCCCTGAAACTATGAAACGTAGAAGTGAATAACATTACCGATTATATCTCATAAGAAAAGAAGAAAAAACAAATCAGAAACTGCGAATTTAACCCTCGAATAACATCAAACCGGTAGAGCATTGAGTATTCAAATAAATTAATCAGGATTCGGTGTTTGATTGAAGATTACCTCGAATCCGATCTGTTGATGACGGAACGCAGAGGCGAGCGGAGCGTGAATGTTAGGGTTTTGAGATCGAAGGTTGGTAGCACAAAGTAAATATATGGTACGGTTACGATAATCTGTATCGCGTTGCACAGTAGTCTGCTGGATATTATATAATGGGTTGCAATCTTTTTTTGCCTCCCCCTTCAGTTTTGTACTTATTTCATATAAGACCTCTAAATTTCTAAGTATTCTAAATGTCTCTATTTTTAATATCATGTTTCAGTTATCTTACAACTAGTTCCGAAAAGGAATATTTCATAGTCTTTAAATTGAATATTATGTGTTGTAATATTAAAATATAAAGTTTTAAAATTATAGTCGAATATTTTAATAATATTTTGACATATAGAATATTATTTTTTTTTATTTGAATACTCCAAAAAAAATCTTCATTAAATTTAAATTCGAACATTTTAATAATATTTTGACATATAGAATATATTTTTTTTTATTTGAATACAAAAAAATCTTCATTAAGTTTAAATTATATGTATATATATTCCATATGATGTAGGATGTTGAAGATGATAATGGATGGTGATATGAAATCAATCAAATTTATATTAAAGAAATATGTGTTTTTCGATATTACAATCTTAATACAAAATAAGAAAGGTGGAAATGAAAGTAAAATGTAAAATGAATAGCGTCAAGTCGCCAATGGCAACATCTTGCTTTATGGAGGCATGAGATGGAGGGTGTTTGATATAATTCACATAAAGGAAACGGATGGATTCTCACTCTCTAAGGGGCGACACTTAACTCTCACTCAAAATCTTCTCACAAGAGAGCTCGAGGTAAAAGGTGACAATGATGGTGAGGGAGATTAGCGTCCAAAAAAATGATCTCATGATTCACTCCGTTATAGGCGTCCAAAAAAATGATCTCATGATTGTCTAACACCTTTACTTTGGCTATGTCGTGACCTAGTTAAATCAATCATCCACTTGTGTATAAACACAACAGCCACCGCCCATGCATCTATCGACTCTTTTTCTTCTCGACACTAGATTATTCTATGCGTTGACCAGCGGAACGATGCAGTCTTAGTGATTCTATTAGCATTTTTTTCTTGTCCTTGAACATTTTTGGTTTATTGTTATCAAATTATGCGTTCGAAAGACATAAAACTCACATATTACACTATTTCTTTCTCAAACTCATGTGTTTATCTTCTAAATTACTCTAGTTATTCTAAATAAGGAGTACAATAACTTGTATTTCTACAAGTTATCTCACTCACGCACACACCTTATTGTCTTACTCAATATACGGAAGTAAAATTTATAATTTACAATCAATTTTGATCCTAGCTTAGTAAATAAAATACCTATTATTATTCTAAAGATTGATGGTTCGATCTCAACCCAAAATTGTTGAAACTAGAAAATAGGGGGAAAAAAGTTGATAAAAAGATTTCAGTGAACAAGTTTATAAAAAGTCATGGGAATGAAAGGATATATTATACTTCCTCTCTATCCCGTCCAAGTTGTAACATGTTAACAATAAAGCTCACATACTTTGTAAATAACATGTGCCACTAAACTTGTCTTTCTTTTACTTTAACTACACCCTTTGTCTTGTTGTTCCAAGTGAATAAAGACAATCCAACAAATTTGAACACATTATTTTCACTCATTCCTTGTCATTAGCTTTATGGTCTATCCCTCAGAGTAGTATGTACTGTTAGTCAATGAGTTATCAGACCTCTCTCCTTCTCACTTTTATGCTCACACGTTTGCACTATTATTCTTTTGGATACTTTAAGAAGTATTTATTTTTAAATTTTTAATAAGCGATACCTTAAAAGGTTAGCGACCCCATTCGTTTACAAGCTCCTCACATCTCATCATGGTGCCCAAGGCAAGATTCATGTGAGATAAGTGTTCTATTGAGCTAATTCGACTCACATCACATGCTTTACCAAAGCTCTTCTAGTATTCTACACTAGATTCTTGACACCAAAACATCAATAAAAACTTGTAGTATTGGAATACCTACTTATTTTCACACTATCATTTTTCATTTTCTAACGAACCATCAATTGAAGTAATATTCATACTTTCATAGTACTATAAATTTTTCCAACAAGCCAAATAATTTCAAATTCGTCTTTGTTTCGTGCTAATTGAGCTTCTCTCCAACTTCAACTTGGGCTTAGACCAAACCTATTTGATGTTTAAGCTCTCAAATTTCAATCAAGGAGACGTGTTTTACTGCTAACACCACCCTATATCCAATTACAAATAAGTACAATTATGTTATAATAGGGTTTATTTTTTTTGTTTTCCACAGTCCAAAAAAAAAAAAAAAAATTTCCCCCAACTGAACTACTTTTTGTTAGAAATCAAATCCATTTACAGAACTCTCATGATCTACAAGTCAAAGTTGTTTTGTAAATTAGGGTAAAACAGATACCAAATTTTCCCTAATTTTCTTTTATCTCAAAGTTCACAAACAATTCTAATTCTCCACCTAAAGATTCAAGTTTTTGTTGAAGTTAGAACCCTTAAATTAAATGAATTAAAATGTTTTATGCAAAATTCATATTGACCTAGAGACAAGGCTAGAACTAAATTACCTCTTAAGATCAAGGATCTAGAAGCAAGATTTGAAATTCTTGTTCTAGAGTGAGTCACCCCACAACCAAACTTAATCAAGACTTGATTGAATGACTTGGTTGCAATCTATCATAGAATTTGCAAGAAAATTTAGAAATGACAAAAGATATTATTTTGAAATTCTGAGAGGAACAGTCTCAAACATGAGAATTCAATTTTCATTCAATTGTAATCTGATTTTTTTAGAAGCAAAATGAATGTGTATCTATAGCCACCCCACAAACGAAACCTTTCAACCCTTCAAATGCCCAAAAATGAGCTACAAATTGACAAGTTTGATAATTCTTATACTTAATTATCAGAATTTGAAATCAAGATAATTAAAAATTGAAAATACACTAAGAGTTTATGAAACTAAAATAATATATGAAGTGTTAAGTGCTTGCCAAACTCTTATATCAATGGCAACTCCATTCTCGACTTCAAGCTTGCAAATGTTGATCTCCAAAGCTTCAAATGGTCCTTCCTCACTCGAATCAGCTCGTAATGAAATGAAGATTGAACCAAACCTATCCAAATTTCTAGATAAAAAATGAATGCTTGCCGAATGTTCTTGGCCCTGAATCTTGTAATAGGTCCAATTGAAACTAGTGGAACGCCCATAATCCTTATGACCTAAGCTAATTACAAATAAGTACAATTAAGTAATATGATAGGGTAAATTTTCTGTTTTCCCATAATCAAGTAAATAATTTTCCACAACTGAACTTTTTGGTTAGAAGTCCAATCCATGTACAGAAACCTCATGATTTACAAGTCAAAGATAAAAGGTGTATTGTAAATTCTGGTAAAACAAGATTTCCTTTATCCCAAAGTTCATGAGAACTCACCTGCCATTCACATGTTCTTCACCTTTTAACTTATTTCAGTTCATCACTACTTCTCCTCCCCTTCTTCAATGCAATCACCATCCCCACGCCTAATGTATAGCAAATACCTGCATAAAGCTATTTAAAATGAACTTTTCAAGTCACCCCAATACCCTTTTCCTCACTATATAATCCACCCATAATCTCATTAATCCCCATATTAATCTCAATCTCATTCACAAATCACAGCAGTATACGCTGATTCCATAGAAATTTATCTTCCATTTCCACATACCTTTTTTCACTTCTTTCAGGCATTTCATCGAACATGTTGCGTGGACCCAGTACAAGAGCATCAATCGCAACCATTTTTGCCCTCATCGCCATTCTCCCATGGCTGACCCACTGCGCTAAGACGAGCTATGTCCAAGAAGCCTGCAGCGTAACACGACACCAAGATCTCTGCATCCAATCGCTGTCACCATTTTCAAGCACTGCCAAGCGAAGCCCCACAAAATGGGCGCGAGCGGGGGTGTCGGTGACGATAACAGAGGCCAAAACCGTGGCACGATTCTTGGGGAGGTTGAAGAAAAACAAGCGGTTGAAGGGGAGAAACAGGGCCGCAGTTTCGGACTGTGTTGAGGTCTTTGAAGCCGCCATTGATGAGCTCCATCTGTCGCTTGGGGTTCTTAGAAGACTGAGTAGGAGTAATTTTGACGCTCAAATGGGGGATCTGACGACGTGGGTAAGCGCTGCGCTAACGGATGAAGATACTTGCGTTGATGGATTTGAAGGGGAAAGGGGAAAATTAGTGAATTCGATACGGAATCGCGTGGTGAAAGCTGGTTATATTACGAGTAATGCACTTGCTTTGGTTAACAAATTGGCCGCCTCTGGATTCGAAACTGCACCAAATCAGTGAGGAGATTGGAATTTCTCTTGAATGTGAAGTGGAGACTGTTTATATATATGCATCAAGACTTATATAATTGTGTTTCCAAGAAAAAAAAATATTATATAAATATAATGTATCCTTTGAGAATTTTGGATTTTGGTCTTTCTTTTTCTTTTTTAAATTTGGTTTACTCACTTTAATACTTTTTTTTTCCTAAAGTTTATTGGTAGTTGTATCTAAATTAAGAACTGTATTTATTTAGCTCTTCTTTTGGGCCACAGGCATTATGTAGTTCTTTCATATTTGTTAATGTGTTTTTGTGGGGTTGTTGCTTCCTTTCTAAGTTATTTTATTTTATTATAAATAGCTTGAAACTTTCATTTAGGAAATTTATACAGGCTATCTATCCTTCACTATGTTCCAAATTAGCTCTAAATTTAAACTTAATAAAATTTTGTGTGAACTATCGAACTTTGTTTGGTTAATTTGTGAACATCGAGTGGTATTTCAAAAATTAGCTCGAATTTTTCGGCCAGGAAATTTTAATTTAAATCTACGTCAAACTGATCTTCAAAAGGCATCTACCACAAGGCCACGCACGAACTTTTCGGAAGTGAAAAGTAAAACTTGAGCTTAAATATTGGAGGGGTGCGCCAAGGCCCATGCAGTAGTGCAACGCAAGGGCAACGCTCGAAGGCCCCAATAGCAAGCTATCGTGGTGGGCCTTCCCCCCAGAAAAATTAATTTAATATCATGTGGGCCAATGGCCCACATATCAGATATTAAACTGATAAGAACAGATACTACACTTGATCTTAGCCAAAAGGCCGAGAAAGGTATGCTTTCACCTGCCTTCCACCACTGCTTTTATACTGACCTTCTCCCTCCAACTTCTCCAAAATAACCGATGTGGTAATAAAGCCGCACTTACACCTTCTATTGTTTTACCTTCCCTTTTCCTTCTTTTCCTTATAAGCATTGAACACTTCATAGTTCCTAAATTCTAATCACTAATATTGACAAAAATGTTATATTTTTCTTTTTAAAAAATTTTAAAAAAAATCTAATCACTAAACCACCTCTTCGAGTATGATAGTAATTGTAATTATTGGGTCCCTAAACTTCTATAGGTATTTAAATTAGTCCTCAAGTTTACAATAATTGTAAATATTAAACTCATATATGATAAAAATTGAACCCCAAATTTATAAAAATGTTATAATTTATACAATTATGTAAATTTGAATTTTCAATTTAACCCAATTTTAGCATTAATACAAGTTTGAGCGCTTAGTTTTTAAAATTTAAAACTTAAGGGTATAATTGCAATTACCAATATACTTTAGGGGTAGTTTTTGCAATTTTCCATTTTTAAAAAAAAATTAAGGTTTGTCTTATTCCCAAAGTATGAGTGATGGATTGAGTGTCAATCTATGCATACTTCAATTGGATAAGATATATAACTTCACCTAAGAAATTAAAGATTCGATATCTCAAACTATTATATGTTGTTGAACTAAAAGATTGGTAGACCGGAGTTATTGATTGTAATTTTTAAAATCGTTAAGAAAAATATAAAGAAATTGACTTATACTCCCGAAATATTGCAAGTGAAATCAATTAAAGCCTTGAAATTTAAAAGTGAACCAATTTAAATATTTCATTAGGATTTTAAAACTATGAATGCATAATTTTCACATGGGTAAGATTTTGGAATATTAAATTAAATGGAAAAAATGTTACAATTAAGTGAATAGTGGTGATTTTCATTAATATTGGTAGTTTTTTCATATTCTCCCGTTAATTTATTGTTTAGGACAACAAGTCTGGAGTACAGACTCAAGTACATGTACATGGACATCCAACTTTAAGTGAAGAAATACATGTTCAAAGAAGAAAGAATATTAATTAGGTAATTTTGAGTTGATTTAAATGAAATTAAATAAAAATAGTTATGAATCACTAATAATATCTTGATAAATTCACTTGTGAAAGTTTTAACTTTTAATTGATACAACTATTAGTTTAGAAGTCTAATTGATATACTCTTAAAATTTGCAGGGTATAATTTATTTTTTATTTTTTAAAAAACAAATCATCTCGTTTACAAATTTATATTTGAAATTAAACATTCTAGAGTACTTCGGAAGAAAAACTTGATAGGTATTTTCCATCGGGCAACTTTTCATCAAATGATTCAAATCAATGAAAACTTACGTATTTACTTCAGAAAAAACACAATCAAACTCAAAGCTTACTGAAATTCTAGGACTGATTCTCAGAAAGAGGAGTTAATTGAGACAGAATGATGGAAGTTTCAGTAGGAAGTAAAACTAAAGAAAGAAAGGGAACATCGGCCACTTTGCCTATGATGTTTCATCTTCTGATATAGCAGTCACTGAGAGCTGTTATACATCAAGGTATAAGGAGTTTGTTTTCCATCATTTCTGGCTTTAACTCACCAGAAGTTAGCTGCAGTCGTGAAGATTGAATCAAATCGACATGACGAGATTGCAGTCCCTCCCTCGACAGGTACGAACAAACCTTTGTGGACAGAGCAAACAATTTAGTGGAATAATGAGAGGACACTTGCTGAGTTTATCCTGGGTGAAGGAGATATTACACTTGTAAAAATTCTCATAATCATTATATAGAAGAATATTTTGTAATAGCATGTAGCTTGCCATTCACAAGTGGAAGTAGTGGAAATGGATTAAATGCCGAGTACCTCACGGTTTCGTTCCTAGAAGTGGTATTCTAAAGTGATTTTGAATATTCAGCAGCAGCACTGAAGGCAGAGACAAGGGCAGCCATCCCAACTACTTGCGACCAACTTCTGGTCCTCGTAGCAATCGCTGCTCCTGCGACTGCACCCGCGATCAAACCATTCAACTGCCAAATGGAAAAAAAGAGATGTATAGATATTTTCCTAAAGTTGCTCTTAACTTGGTCTATGATACATATTTCTGGCATCGTAATCATTTAAACAAGGGAGGAAATATGAAATGTATCCAAGATGGAAACAAAAAGACACCTGTTTACTGTTTAGTAAACTTATATTCCCAAAAAGACAATGCATATCTGATATCCCAATAGTTGTAAGCCAAGCAAGAGGGGCTGGATATAAGATATGCAAAAACTAAGGACCAAAACTTTCAAGAAAATCGAACTTTAATTGAAAGAAGATGAAAGTATATAAGAAGGCTAGAAAATGGCAACCAAATGCACAACCAACAGAAAACGGGCCTACAAAAACAGCTGCCAAAAAGAGGGATGCCGACCAGAAACTAACCTACAAGAAAAGGCTCCAGTCCAAAAAAGTACGGGCCTAACGAATAATTTCGAAAATCTAAGGATGCAACCCCCCACAACAAGACATAAAACCTAGCTGGGATCAAACCTCAGCACACCGAATAAAACTCCAAGTCTCAGAATATCTTTTCAGAAAAAGAAATAGTTCCAGTATGTTTAGGCAAGTCTCAATACATTTTGTTAGAACATGTCTCAACATATAAAGCAGCAATTGATTCTTTTTTTAAGCACTTGGACCCTCCCCTCTTGAGATCTCTCTCAAACCCTAATTCACTCACCACAATATGCCTATATTCTTCATTTTCCTCTCCTCTATTTTATAACCAACATGAATAAGAAACCCCCTAACAAATTTCTAATATATCCTTAATACTCTAATAACATCTTGATAGCATTCCTATCAATGTAACTATAAAACCAATAAAGAAAACTTTAAGACACCTTTAACATGATAAATTCTACAAATGGGAGATTGTTCCTTTATGATTCAAGGAATTAATTTATATTTTAGAAAAACAAATCTCTTAAAACGAGAGCATCCATACCCGTGGTAGTGTTGTGAATACTTTTGGATACCTTTATATTTCTACTCACCCATTTTTTACACACAAAAAGGTACTCAGGTGGTAAAAACTGCTCAAGCTAGACAAACATCACTCAAAATCTAGTTAATATGGAGACATCCCCAATAATATATTTTGAAAGCAACTAGAAAAATGAAACTCATACCATAATTAGGGTGCAGGTATAATGCAAAGTCATACACTTATCATGTTGAGAATCTCGCACTCGAAAGATAAAGAGACTTCACAATCTTTTTAAAATATATGAGCTGCTCCTTCCATTGCTAATTGGTTTCGGAGGTGGATTCAATCCAGAAAGAGGGATGCATTTTTTGGCTACTCATCTAATGCACAATGAATCAAGGGAGGTCAAGTTCTGGGAATGCAGCTAGGTAATCTTCACAGTGGATGCATTCAAACAAATGATAAATGTGAAAATGAATCATTTCATGAGTGTGACTAACCCAATCATTCTTCCTTCTATATCTTTGAATCCCACAGTGAGTCAGAGTAAAAGTTCCAGCAACAAGTCCTAAAACCCAAAATCTTTAGCAATTTCTTCGACCAGAACAAAACCAGGCAAAAAAATCAGCCACAAACACAGCTCAACAATCTATAAAGGCAAAATACTAAGACAATCAACCACTACCACACTGAAAGCCGTATTTTCCAACAGACTTTGCCTGCAAAATAGATCACAAAGACGCAATTTCAGATCGAACAAACGCCAAAATGCTACAATCTCAATCAAAAAATAGCAAGTATACGGTACCACGAAAGCAGCATGGCCGACGCCACTGAGGCCTGTAAGAGAGAAAGCGAATTAAAGGTAGAAGATAAATTGCAATAAAAGAATCAAAGGATAAGATATGTATTTGAAATCTGAGCTTCAGATTACCATTTTTACGAGAGTTGTACGGACCCATACACAAACCCCATAGAGCGCCGGCCTGAAGATGAACAGGAAAAAACGATTTAGAGGAAGAAATTATAGCAAAGGAATTATAGCTTGAGAAATTGTTCGTGAAGTTTACCGTTCCGACGCGAATGGTGGATTCGACGGCGAGGGATGAACATGGAACGACGCCGTTGAGTTCGTCTTCCATCTTTAAATTTTCAATTTCCTTTGGAACCCATACGCAGAAAGCTATCGTCCAAGTTCCAGCAATACTACGTCGTTTGATTTTTTGTTCCTTTTCTTTTCTTGTGAAAGAAATGTTGAAATTGAAAGTTTTATGTGAAAGCAAATATGACGTTTACAAAAAGGAACAACGATTAACGTTTTCTTTTTTTTTTTTTTTTTCTTTCTTTATTTATTTCTTTCACACAATTAAAAAACAAAATAAAAATAAAAATAAGAATAAAAGAAAACAGTTCCCCTCTTTGAAGAAATATTAAACTTTATTCATTTTGTTGGGATATATAATGAATATGCCTCCTTGTTCCTCCAAGAGTGTTTGGAGTGAGGAGATGAGATGAGTTAAGATATGACCTAACTCTTTCACAACAATGCACTCACTCTTCGTTACCATTGATGCCTCATTGTTTCACTCCAACAACCAACTTCGGCAACTACCTTTGACGACTAACTCTGGTGACCACCTTTGAGGGCCAACTCCGGTGACCACCTCCGAAGTCCAAACTCTGGCAACCACTTCCGACAGCCAACTCTAGCAAGATCCAACCACCATTGTTGATGGTCAACTATGTCGACTACTTCACCAACTCTGGGCATTGTTGACACACGAGTTTTTTGTTTTGTCAATGCTAGTGACATAAAACTGTCAATAAAACCTTAATTTAAAGCTTAAAAATAACTATTAATTCAAAATACACATAAAACATTAATAAATGTTTATATTTAAGTTGGCGCACAAAATTGTTAATAAAAACACATTCGTTGACACTAAAGTATGTAAGTTTCGTCAAATTTTTGAATTTCTAATTTGTTTATTGGTCCATAATAATATTTCATAGTCGTTCTTTATAGTAATTTAACATTAATAAATCATTTTATCATGTAAGAAATCAGACAAACTTGTATGTGAAAACATTTTTTAGAAAAAATTGTTAGACATATTAGTCTTTCTATCAAAAGCACTGTTAAAATAAAAATGACTTAACAAGCAACGTCACATACACAAAATTTTAAAATGATTACTTAAATTAAAAAAAAAAATATGAAATGCATGATCCAAAAGTAAACCCTAAATTCCATTTCTCAAAACTTCCAATAATACATGTGTGCTTAAAAAATGCAATCTATAATTTATTGGAGTAAATATATGTAGAATTATTGAATAAACAAGTTTACAAACAAAAATAAACATCATAAGAGCAGATTATTTAAGTAAAAAAATTGCACAAAATATCTTTGACATATGAACTCAGCACTCAAAACACTCAATAATACAGACATGATTCCAAATACATATAAACTTTAGACATATGAACTCAATTCAATACGCCAAATAACCTAAAAATGGTTAAATTACTATTGTGGATGAATGAAAGATTAATCCATTTTACCCCAGTAAACGTATGTCATGGTAAATTTTCAAGCTGAGTTGAAAAATTATAGGGAATGTGTAGGATAATGAGCGAAGCTATTTAGTCTAAAAAAATTATTTAGTCATGTGATTACAGTGTAATGAGTTAATGTATCAACTGAGTTAATGTATCATAAAATTGATGTTAATAAGTGTAGAGTTCATAATATGTGAGTTTAAGAACAGCTTAAGCCAAACAAATAATGTAATTAATAACTCCACCTCACTCACCATTTGGTTGTCCAAGGTATATGCACAAACTCAACGATATATCCATTTTGCTCTACTTTGCTAGTGCAATTGATTTACTACTATTGTGTTTAAGATACCAATGGAAATAATAAGTTGTTAATTAAAGCATAGCTTTGTGAACGGTGACATCAGTTACTATCTCAAAAAAATTGAATGGTTTGATCTCCCACCATCTCACCATGGCAGTCATTAAAACTAAAATAAACAAAAATAATAAAATACTTAGAGGAAATTTGTTCAAGCAATTATGATCACCTACTAATAATTTATTATCCTACAACCAAATGCGGTAGGGTTAAGTGATTATCTTGTAAAAAATAGTTTAGATGTGTGTAACCTAACTCGAACACTTATGAATAAAAAAATAAAATAAAAGTAGTCTAAAACGCAACTTTGTGTAGAAAACAATTGTTTTTCAGCGCCAACTTTTTGAAGGACAAAAACAATATTGGAAAACGCACAAATGATGGGCATCATTTTTTTTTTTTGAAGCCACTTCAATACACTTTAATAACCAAGGAAAGTTTTAAGTAATTTATCAAGATTTACATCATTACCTAACTCGATAGGTTGGACAAGACGATAAAATAACATCAAGAAAAATAAACGAAGTATAAAAATGAGGCAATCTATATATAATTCAATTAGTTAAAATATATGCCAAAATAAGTATAATTTAACTAACATCCAAATGTGTTAGGACCAATAGATCAATGGTTCGAATCTCCTTATTATTGTTATACTAAAAAAAGTTAGAACATATATCATTGATTAATTGATCAGAGTTTGAATTTTCCAAAAAATCAATTATGCCATTTATGTAAGTTTATGATTTAGTAAGATGAAATGGAAACTCGATATGTATTTTTTATTTTTGTACAATAATAGAGACAAACAACAAAAAAAACTTAAGACACCAACAAATCATCAAGCAAAGCAGAATTCGCCCATAGTGAATGATCTTCGAGCATCGTCCAAAACTAAAATCTTTGAGCGTGGTAAGCCAAGTCATGAACAACATAGTTACTTTTGGTCAAAAGGAAGCAACTAATAGACCCGAAGAGATAAAGATCACAAGTGGAATCAACAAGACTTCACTTTCATTCACATATCACGTCTTGTCAATAAAAAAATTTCGAATGATAAGAGAATCAATTTCTAACCCAAAAAAAAATTTCAAAAGCTTTGGATAGAGACTCGCATGTGCATGTAAACCTAACAAAATTCATTCAACCTTTTTTCCTTTAGAACAAATTCCACGTTTAAAAAATAAAAAAAATAAAAAATCCACATTTTTGGATGGATTAGTTATACAATTTTAAGTTAAAATGGGTTAAAAAAGGACACTTTAACAAATTCGAAACTAAATGGGTTATTTCTGCTTAAAGAAAACATATCGCCTTCGTGCTTTAAAACAACTCAAAACCCTAAAATCAGCGCCGATTGCTCTATACATCTCTGCAGGAAGTTAGGGCAACAAGTTGCAAAGCATAAGCAAAAATGAGCCGTGGAGCAGCCGCATCCGGTGGCCCGAAGGGGAAGAAGAAGGGCGTGACCTTCGTCATCGATTGTGCGAAGCCAGTCGAGGACAAGATCATGGACATCGCCTCGTTGGAGAAGTTTCTTCTCGAGAGGATCAAGGTTGGCGGTAAAGCTGGCGCACTTGGTGACTCGGTTACCGTCACTCGAGACAAGAACAAGATCACCGTCAACTCCGATAGCAATTTCTCCAAGAGGTACCCGTTATTTTGTATTTGGTAATAATTGTTGTATATTCTGGATGAGTTTTCTTCGTGCGCTTGTTGATTTGGCTGGGTATAAGCGTTGGATTACTCTGCTAGCTGCGGCAGTAGTACTGAAATACAAGCATTGTGCCGATCGATCTTTGTTTTCTGTGATTTCGTTGTAAATTTGTTGCATATTGTATTGGATTGTGGAATTGGTCAACATTATTGGGATTTATTGTACGAATTGATCTGAGATTTCAGCCATGTTTTAGTGTAAACGGGAAAGTTACTTCTTCAAGAAGTACTCGTTTATCTCATACTAGTTCTTCCTCTTCGTGTTGTTGATTTCGAGTGCATTCTGATTTCTGGGTCATTTTTATTTTATCGTTTGTGAAGTTCTTAAATGTCCTTATTTGGAATACACCTCTGATCTATTGTAATCGAGGGACTCGTTAAGGATTTTACTTGTCTGCTTATGCATTTCTCAATTAACCACCTTTTGTAGTTGTAACGCTTTATGTATCCTTTATATTTTTATGGTTCCATTTTCTGGACGAACTTAGAATTATATGTGTGGGTTCTGAAAGAAGGAAGGCGATCTTGCTCTTTAAGTTATGACTGTTTTGTTGGAGAATACGCTCGTAAACTCCTAATCAACTTTGTTGATGGTTCTCTCTGTTGAATTCCAGGTATCTCAAATACTTGACTAAGAAGTATTTGAAGAAACACAACGTTAGAGATTGGCTTCGGGTTATTGCTTCAAACAAGGATCGAAATGTCTATGAATTGAGATACTTCAATATTGCCGAGAACGAGGGTGAGGAAGAAGACTGAGGTTAAAATCCCTATATTTTGGAAGCAGTGTTTGCTGTAGGATTAGTTGTAGCGGCCTTTCTCATATTAAACGTTGTTGAAATTATATTTCCATACCTTGTCTTGAAGCTTCCCATATAAAACATAGCAAGAACTCTCAGAGTTATGAGATGATGCGACTCTTGTCTATTTCTGAGGTTTTAATATCTATAAATTTTGCTCACGTAGCTCCCTTCTTTTGGTTGGTTTGAAGATACTTTTCTTACTCTGAGAGTATGGTTGTTGTCTTGGCAAAGTGATATAATTTGTATTTGGTTCGAAGAATTGAAATTTCGACTTCCTCGTAAGAATATGCCACTTCGCAACCATAATAATTACTTCGAAGAAGGTTGAGAAAACACTAAACTTTTAGTCACCTTTTTTTTTAAAATTTTTTTATTCATGTTCATATGAGTTGATTTGTTGTACTTCCGGCTTCAAAGGAAGTCTGTCTGTTCTATACTATCTATTTGGCACGCTTTTAAATGATGAGAAACATTATTTTGATACTTTCAAAAGAAAATTGGCTAACTGTTCTTCTTGGGTTAAAATTTAATTTTGACTCCTAGTCCCTAAATTTCTAGAAGTTGCGATTCAGTCTTAAATGATTAGTACAGTTGACAAGAATTCAGTCCTTTTTCTAAAATTCCTGTCAACTTGCCTGTCTTCTTTCTTTACTAGGGGGATTTTGCCTGCTTCATTAACAATTTGTCTCAGACTAGCTTCGACCACTGATGACGACAAGATTTGAAGAGTAGAAACAAATTTTCTTGCTTGAATTTTGTTTTCAAGCAATGGTGAAATCACCTAGCCACCCCCACATATGTCGTGGAGAATTAACAGAAGAGTTTAAAGAACCAAGCAACGCGATGGTCCTCAGAAATCTCTTAATGAGCTGCAACGCAATCTCCATTATTATTGGTGGCTTCTCAGGTCGTGGTGGAAGCTAAAACTCGT
The DNA here is from genome assembly GCA_030954485.1 of Citrullus mucosospermus. Lineage (NCBI taxonomy): Eukaryota > Viridiplantae > Streptophyta > Magnoliopsida > Cucurbitales > Cucurbitaceae > Citrullus > Citrullus mucosospermus. Next base: position 4,771,788 of record CM062063.1, on the reverse strand, counting down.
AGAGGAACGGTACCTAACTTCTACCACCAATAAAATTTCCCCTCATTTCTTCGTCGTATTTGAAATCTAATTAATTTGTAGCTCAAATAAAGGGTGATTTCACATATAAGTACGAATTTAGTGAGTTGGACGATCAGACTTTCATGAAGAAATTGAAGGGTTCAACGTGACTGCATTTTGCTTACTTGGTTTGAAAAGAGTTGGTGAAAATGGGTTTTGTTTTCACTTCGATTATAAGCTATGCCAACCAACTTAAGCCAACCACAAATCAATCAAAATATTGACAAATTTCAAAGACTTGAGTGGATCTTTTAATCCTCCTTGGTATATTTTTCTGCTGGAACTTGACATACGGCCGCCGGAAAACCAAAGAAACATTTGGTTAACGAAAAGGAGAACTCTTGAAAGGAAAGGACTTACTTTTATGAATGTTCAGGGGTCAAAAGTAATTTCAAAAGTACATATATATACAATTATTTATTTATTTATTTTTTTTTTTTTTTACCACGGTTGGTTATCGAAAGTGCCTTTACTTGACATGAATGAACAAGTCCATTAGTACTTTGTAAGAAAGTGGTTAACAGGTTGGTGACTAAATTCGACAGAGTTAGTATTCTTCTCTTCTATTTTTGAGGAAATTTGTGGGGTTTTTCTTCTCTTTTACATCATATACATTTGTGGGGTTCCCTTTTTCTTTCATTTATTATTTTATTTCTTAGGTAGGTTTTTGTTTTTCTTATGCTCCTCTCTTCCTGAGATTTTAATGAAATTGAAATTGTTTGTGAAGGGTTGAAATATTTCGGAAAGATGAGAGGGGAATGCAAACCATTGGGGCAGAAGAGAATTTGTTAAAAAACAAACGCCTTTTTCAAACTCCCCGAGTTCGAGAGAAACTTTGGCCTTTAAAATTGGAGGGGTGCGCCAAGGCCCATGCAGTAGTGCAACGCAAGGGCGACGTTCGAAGGCCCCAATAGCAAGCTACTGTGGTGGGCCTTCCCCCTAGAAAAATTAATTTAATATCATGTGGGCCGATGGCCCACGTATCAGATATTAAACTGATAAGAACAGATACTACACTTGATCTTAGCCAAAAGGCCGAGAAAGGTATGCCTTCAATTGTCTTCCCTTATCGCTTTTATACTAACCTTCTCCCTCCATCTTCCACATAATAACCGATGTGGGAATAAAGCTGCGCGCACACTGTACACCTAGTATTGTTTTTGCACATGTGAGGAGTTTTGCTTTTCTTTTTTTCTTCTTTGCAAGTATTAAATCACTGGTGCTTTGGCATAGAATTTAGTTGATGTTTAATAATATGATAAAAGTGCATAGTTCAATTTTTGGTCCATTTGGCTTTTTGATTTTGGCCTGATAGGTTCTATGCGAACCTTTTAGATAAATTAATGTTTGTTTGAATTGACTTGTATTTTTTTAAAAATTCATTTTTATTTAAACTCTTTTGATAAAAATGGTTTAAAATACACTCATTTATTTTGAGTGGTTGCCAAATACTTCAAATTTTTTTCAAAATGACTTATTTTTTTAAATTAAACACTTGAAAATGTGATCCAAACACAACTTTAATCTCCCACCATATGTACTGTATAAACAACAAACTAATCAATTCTCTATCATAACAATTTAATTGTATAATTAGTTTCTATAAATAAGCCATTGTTATGTAGGTAAAATTTGCATATTTGACGCTTTAAATTTTGTGTAATATGCTTTAAGAATTTGATAGGTTTTCAAACTAATAGGAGGCAAAATATGGTATAGATTAGCAGTTCGTAACCCGACTCCAAAATTTAATGTGTGGTTCAAGAAGATAAATTATCCATCGTCCATGCAAGTATTTTCTAGGGTTATATATAGATTTTGATTTTTTTATTGTCAATGGTTTTTAAATTAAAAGATCGAGTTGAATCGAAAAAATCGATTTTCTTTAATAACAATTCAATATCATATTGAAAACCCGAACAAAATCACTATTTTCTTTTAGTACAACAATTATCAGGGTGGGGGATTGAACCTTTGCACTTTTAGGATAGAAGGTCATGTCAATTATCACTGAGTTAAAGCTCACTTTGGCAACAAAATCACTAAATTAACTTGGTTTAATTTAGTTTTTTGATTTCTTGTGCTCCTTGTTTGGTATAATAGAATTTAAAATCTTGTACGATTTGAAATTATGTTTTGATCACTAAAATTCGTATAAAATAGGTCGGTTAGTGTGATAGTGGTTGATTGGAACAGAGAGGTTCAGATGAAAATGAAAAATGTAGTTCGTTGATTATAACCAAGATAAGAGCACAAAGAGAGAGAAAGTGAGTGAGTGAAAGGAAGGAGGATAAGGATTAAGGTTGCCTCATGCAAGGTCTAAAGTCCATAGGAAGGCCTAAATCTATGGGAAATTAAGAGGTGACATGAGAAAATATGCGTCCAAAAGGAAAAAGTTAGAACTTCAAATTTTAGGCCGATTCGCTATACTAGTAAGTATATTCCAATCAAGAAACAACCAAGGCATGTGCAAGTTGCTGCTCTATAGCATCAAGAACCACAATGACCTTAACATATCTAGATGTGGGAGTTACATGTAATCCTATATGTTAGAGAAAGAGTATTATGAACAATTTTATTCAACTAACTCTAAAAGAAGAAAAAGAGTAAGTAGTCTGAAGGTCGCCCTTGTTTTTGTACTGTACTCAACTAAACTATATACTCCTTATAACTTAGACAGACATTGGAGTGTGATAAGCTCGACATCATACTAATTCAAAGAGTACCGATAATCTCAATAAATGAAACTACTACCTCAAGTACCTTTTCTTTTCCCCTCATCCCAAACATAACTTAAAAACTTCAAATGATTTCTATTTCTTTGAGTTATTTCTATTTAAAATAATTTAATTTAAAACAAAGTTCCGCTTAAGAACATCCTTCTAAAGAGACTTTTTACTTCTTTTAAATGAACAAACTTTTTAAGTTCCGGAAGATAAACAAGTAAAGGAAAAAGAAATGTTAGTTGAACAATCGTTGTTAAATAAGGAATAATTGCACCAGAGATGGTGAAAAAGAAAACGTTCGAATACACATTTTTTTATGTTCTATTTTGTTTCTTTTACCTTCTTAGAAACATATAGAAGGAATTAGCTTTAGATCACAAATTCCATTGCAACTTCTTAGTTTTACAAGGTCTTTTTTCCACAAAATAAACAACATTTCTTCCTTTTTCATCCATCAGTCAATTAGAAATAAGCAAAGTTCCATCCCACCGCGTAATAGTGCACCCACACGTCTTCATCGAAGTTGGTTAAACGTTATTTTTTAACCAAAAGACTGAAAGCAACTATCGAGACTTTGGACTCTCTGGACACATACTTCGTACAAATCAAAAGTAACTCACAACATGAAATATTTAAGTTCTAAAATTTGAGGGGCGCGCCAAGGCCCATGCAGTAGTGCAACAAAAGGGCGACGCTCGAAGGCCCCAATGGCAAGCTATTGTGGTGGGCCTTCCCCCTAGAAAAATTAATTTAATATCATGTGGGCCGATGGCCTACGTATCAGATATTAAACTGATAAGAACAGATACTACACTTGATCTTAGCCAAAAGGCCGAGAAAGGTATGCTTTCTATTGCCTTCCACCACCGCTTTTATACTCACACTCTCCCTCCATCGTCAACGAAATAACCGATGTGGGACAAATCCCTGGAAGTTCCTTTCCTTTACAAAAAAAAAAAAAAACCCCCTTTTATGGGAATAACAATTTAGAGCATGTTTAAAAGAATTTTTAAAAGAGTAATTTAAACAAAATTTTAACGAAAGTATTTGTTATTTTTCAAAAAATGTTAGAGGTTTAAAGAGATAAATTTAATAGATAAAAAAAATTAAAAAATTGGGGAGAAGTAAAGATAAAAATATACCATTTTTCTTTAGAAAAAAAAAACCTACCCACAATCACTTGGGAGGTGTTAGGTAATTGATAATTAAAGTGATTTTGGATGTTTACATAACCACTTTCTCATTATTGTCAACATCACAATTTAAATAAAAAAAAAAGATTTTATTCATTCCAAAATAACTCTTAAACTTGTCCTTACTATCAAACTTTTATTGGTAATGATTTAATAATGTACTTCTAAATTTGTAACAATTTTAGTTTTTAAACTTCAATAAGAACCATCTGAAAATTGTGTTTGTTTTCTTTTAATTTTCATACTATGGTCATCATTTTTCTTAAATAAGCATTTGTATTCTCATTTTAAATTAAAAAAAAAATCAAAACTCCATATATATACATATATATGTGTGTATATATATGTATATATTCAAAACACTTATAAAGTAAACAATAAACCAAAAAAATTATTAGGTGTGAGTAATGTTTGTAAGCTTAATTTTTAAAGACAAAAAATCAAGTGATTATCAAATAAATGAAGTTTACTATTTATTAGACATTCTTAAAGTTCACCCTATTAGACATAACTTTGAAAATATAGAAACTTAATAGACACTGAACCATTAAACACAAACCAAAAAAGAATACATAATTATTTGATATGTCACACAACACCTTGTTTCTACGTCATCTCCTATAAATCTAACATCTTTTAAAGACTTTTTTTAAAGCAACAATTGCAACGATATAGGATTAGACTTTAAATTCAAGACAAAGAATGAATGTCAAGCTAAACTCACTTTCGCTATTATCTTTAAAATCTAATTACAAAGATTTGATATAATATAGAATTGAATACTTTCGCTCATAAAATAAAATAAATAATAAAACTACTTTAGAATTTTTATTTCAATTTGCTAGTCCCACCCAAAGTTTGAAATATCGATGTCGACATAATATCGAGGTCTCGGTCTTGTGGAAATATTGATGGAAAATTTTGGAAACTTTATGAAAATTGGTGGAAAGTATTTAAATTAATTAATAAAACTTTGATTGTGGCTTATTTAGACTATAATTGACCATTTTAATCGTCATTTATATAAAATAAGACAACATTTAGATGTATATTGCAAATATATGTGTAAATGTAGATGTGAGAACAAAAATTTTAAAAAGAAATGAAAAAGTAATTACAAAATAATATAAAATATTGGTAATTAATTTTAAATCAAAGGAGATAGAAATGTTTGCATACAAAGTAATTGTAAATTGTTTATTATAAAATGTACATGTCTAATACAAAAAAGATGACCTTGGAGCATCTAATCTAGAATCTGGTAAAAACTATAATATTTCTCCCAGGTCATCTTATATTGAAAATGTTGAAGACTTCATCAATTCAATTTTGAGATGAAAATAAAGTTAAAAATAAATATATGTTACTTTTTTTTTTCAATTTTGGTTTTTTTTTTTGGGAAATGAAAGCTTTGAACAGTAAAACAACCAAAAAATATGTCAATTCAATTTTGAGATGAAATTATACATTGTAGTGTAATACTATGCAATTTTTGTAATCAAGAATAATCCAGACAATACCATAAAATTGAAAAAACTTCCATTGGGCTAAGTCATAGTCCATTGCAATTAAAAAATAATAATAATAAAAAAAAAGGTATTTTAATCAAAATTTTGAGAAATTGTGGAAAAATTGAAATTACCCCTTATCAAAATTTTGAGATTTTGACCGAAATTTTAAACTATAGTTCTCATATTATCTATTTTAATAGTAGATTCTTAGTTCAAGGAATTACTTAACAACATTAATCGTAACGCATACATTTCAATTCTAAGATAATTTTGGTAAATCTAGAAAATATAGCTCAACTGGATTTGGTCTAAAGTTAAAATCTCCTAAACTAACCATTCTTATCTGGCTTCATTCTCATTCTCATTTAGAAAACAGAGCCACGGTTTAATGGGGGGGGGGGGGGGGGGGGGGGGGGGAAAGACATAAACAGCCCATCCCAACTATAGAAATCAACAAGTTAAATACAGCAGAAATGAACCTACAATTTCACACCATGCAGTAGGCAGAACTGATGTTTATATGTGTTTAGAACAGAAAACCAAGTAGCAGGAAAATGAATACCTCTCTCTCTCTCTCTCTCTCTCTCTTTTTCTTTCTCTCTGGGGGGTGGGGGCAAAATTTAAGACATTTGACCGGTTTATTCGTAGAGCTAGGCGAGGTCTTCTAAGCAAACGAGACGAGGGTTGGTAGACGTGCAGTTGGTATCAAGAACAACGTTTACAAGGCAACGTATGGTGATTCGAAAGATCAAGAAATGACTATAACATGAGGATATGCCTGCTTTTCAACTATCCCTAAGCAAGGGCGCCAGTGCAAGCTGTGGCTGGAGAAGGATTAGGCTGTTTCTTTGTTGAATTGTATTTCTTGGTAATGAATCTGCAATAGACCAATAATTGAGTGCATTAATACAGTGTTCTAAGCATAAGGGTGTCAAGCCTTTACCAATAAACCTATCAATATAATGTTCTTAGAGTTGAGTGAAACGTTTGGATACAGAATCACGGGTCAGTTTGAATACTTAAGACTCCATCTCATAATGACTTCATTTATGGTTTCCATTTTGAAATTCATGTTTGTTTCCTCTCAATTTCCTTATTATGAATATCATCTTTATTAACAAAAACATTTAAATTCGTAGTTAAATTCCAAAAACAAAAACAAGTTTTTAAAAATTATAGCCTTGTTTAGGAACCATTTGATTTTTGATTTTTGGTTTCTTTTAAAATTAAGCTTATAAATACTTCCCATCTACAAGTTTCTTTATGTTGTTGAACATTGCTTCACATTTCTTGGAGAAACACTTAAATTCTTGATCAAATTCTGAAAAACAAAGACAACCTTTTTTAGGTTTCAAAATTTGGTTTAGTTTTTGAAAACATGGGTAGAAAGTGGATAACAAAACAAAAAAAACTTATAGATGGAAATAGTGTTTATAAGCTTAATTTTAAAAAACAGAAAAAAAAACTCTTTTTTAGCTATCAAAATTTAGCTTGGTTTTTGAAAAGATAGGTAGAAAGTAGATAACAAAACAAATAATAAAAAATAGGTTTATAAGCTTAATTTTCAAAACAGAGAAAAAGAAACTTTTTTTTAGCTATCAAAATTTAGCTTGGTTTTTTAAAAGATAGGTAGAAAGTAGATAACAAAACAAATAATAAATTTATAAGTGGGAGTAATGTTTATAAGCTTAATTTTCAAACACTAAAAACTTTCAATACAAACATGAACAAAGATCAAGGGAAAAGAAGAGGATAAACAACCTTCTTGTCTCATTAAGTTTTAGAGAGCAATTCAACATAGGGTTCAAAAGTTGAAACTACGAAAAACAATAAAACTCACTAAATCGAGTTATTTCAATCAGTTTAAACATAAGAGGCAGTTGGTCTGATTTTTATCAAGTATAAGAAAGAAAAGATAGATAGTCAATTCAATTTGGATGTTTAATTGGTTCTATCTTCGAATATATTATTGGTTCTGGCATGGGTGAATAGTTTTTCTTAAACCCACTCCAACTCGCTTAGATTCCTAACTTGAGTTGGAACAAACAATTTCCAGTGAGTTGATCAATAAAAGCCATAACAAATTGAGATGCATAGGTTTTGGCATTACCTGAAGAAATCCCTCCACAATAACTCAAACATCAGCCAGTTTGTTCCAGCGCCATTGCCACCATCATTCTTCCTGTTAGCAGAAAAAGTTCCCCACGTAAGATGATTTTCTCAATGATTAATGTGTTTCTTTAAGAATATTCGATTGGCAATGTAGGCTAAAACAGAAGATCAAAGGGGTGGGCATCGATATGCACCTGGAAACAGTTTTATTTAACGCATCAAACACTGATCGAGGTGAAATGCAACCCATGGTTAGCCATGGAGAAATTTTGTTTGAAAAGGTAGCACCATATATGCTACTCTGAACACCGTTCTTTGTCGCCTTTGGTGGTTGGGCTCGGCACTCAGCTGCATATTTTTGAAGCCTATGAAGTGCTTCAGTCTCCCCTCCCACTTGAGAAGTATTGGGAGCTAGCCATCCTTCCTATATGATGGAGTTAACAATGTTGTGATATTTCAAGAAAAGTAGAGAATACTCTTAAGATATATATTAAGTGTCAGAAAGCAAGGTCTGTTTTCCATTATAACCAAATTATCTATTTCCAAATGCATCTGTAGCGAGGACATAAAACTTGTAGAAATCTTTTCAACTCATGAAAACTTGAGAAGGTTTCAAGAATTTCAATGTAGAACATCAATTTGCAGCATGAAAATCCTGAACAATTCATAGTCCTACCAAAGGCTATATGCAAAGGCATATCAAAACAATTACATTTACAAGAGAGCACCATTGCCACTTGATTCAACCAGCAGATTCTGAGTTGGTCTTGGGCACATAATAATCACATCAATTTTCTTTTCCGATGTTAGTTTCCTTTTGCCACTACGACTCTGACAGGATAAATATCAACATTGCATCCAATAACTACTAGAAAGCTAAAGAATTTTTCTTGTAACTCGTCATCCAATGCCTCTTGCAGAATTCAAATGTTGTAAGCTACTCTCAAACAAGAAGTCATAGCCGAAATTCCACAGTGGAAGGCCAATCATTTGTGAGAATACTAGTATACGGGTAAGATTAGTATGATATTAGTAAGAGCATGAAGTAATTAGCACAGATGTTAGGGATAGAAGGTGTGAAGGATTTTGGTAAAATCCATTGAGGGATTTTAGGAGAAAGATAGCCTTCTCAATCCTAATATCACCATGCAACCAAACCCCAGAAAGACAATCACAATGAAACATTTTGAGTAAAAAACCATATATTAAATGAGTTTATGTTATGTTCTCATTCTACCAACTCAAACATCTCAGAACAGAAGGATAGGAAACTCAAATACAAGTTCAAAACCATGAGCTTCCGGGTTGAAATTAGCAATTAGATAAACTTATTCAATCATCAAGCATTAGTTGAAATTAACTTCTCCTGCCAATAACAAGATTACCCAATTGAACACAACAGCAGAACAATCCTCCTCATCAGTCAAAGAAGCAAAGCAAAACGAAATTCAAGCAGCAATGAAGAACAAGAACAAACCTTAGACATAGCCACAGGTTGGTTAAGACCCAAATCAGACAAAGAAGGAATGTCCCCAGGCTCCACATCACCACGAGAAGGCAACCCCTTCATCTTATCCAAAGCTTCAATCGTCTTCCTCACACTTAACCCTTGAACTTTCTCTCTAAAGGCACCATGACTCGATGGCATATCCTCCATTTTAAACGGCAAATCATCGATATGATACAAAGTGCTTCCCCAAAAGTACTTCACCTCAACATTCTCCTCCTTCATCGCACTCTCAATCCTCTCCTCCGTCTCCATTTCATCGTGCGAAACCTCGTAGTGAGCATAAACTGCATCAGCCCCAATTTCCTTAGCCAATTCAACAAGAACAGTCTCAGGTTTCCCAATTCGAACAACGAGATTAGACCCCCTTGCCTGGAGATTCTTCCGCAAATCCGAGACAGATTCAATCACAAATGCAGCTCGGAATGGTCCAGTTTTATCGAAACCAGACGACGATTTGCCGTAATCTCTCGGATCGAAACAGTAAACAGGCAAGACAGACATAGAATCGTTATGAGCGGAGTTCAAACATTCGTTATCGTGGAGGCGTAGATCGTTACGGAACCAAACGATGGTAGCTCGACGAATTCCAGCGCCATTGGAGGGCTCTGAGGGGCGGCGAGGGCCTAAAGAGAGAGGGATTTGAAGTGGGTTGGCAGAAATGGTGGATTTGAGAGAGATTTTTGGGGGACAGAGAGAAGAACAGGAAATGGGTAAGCGAGAAAGAGAAGAAGCTTGAGTGGGAACTTCATCCTTGTTTGGCTGCCGAGAAAACAACCCAGAAAATTTGGGTTGGACGAGAAAATTGGAGGGAATGGCCGTTGACAGAGATAAAGTGAGAGAAGCGACGGCGAGGTGCGGCGAGCGAACTGGAACGGCGGGAGTTTGGTCGTCCGATGAATTGGGTTCAGAATTTTCGAGGATTTGGGAGTTGGGATCCATGATTGAAGCTTCAAGGATTGGAATGAAGATAAGATTTTGAGGAGCTTTCGACAATTTTGCTTCGCTCGCTGTGCTCGTGAGGGAATTTGAGGGAGTTGGTGGAGTGAGGATTATAGAGCGGAAAAGTTATGTCCAAAAAGCACAGCTCTTTTGGGGATATTATTTTTTTAATATTGTAAATAAATATTTGGTCTAATCTAAACTATACGGCTGCGCCTACCTACCGTTGGTGAATATTGGCTGTCCCATTGATATATATAGTTTGGTAATTAGTTTAAAAAAAGTTGAGGTTAAAATAACATTTCCACATTTGATCTCATACTTTCACGTTTGTTGATTTTTAGTCTATATATTTTTAATTCTTCAATTTTAATCAATGTAATTTTAATAAATCTTAATTTACTTACTCAAAATTATTATTTTTTTTATTAAAATTGTTAAATGATAACAATAATTTTCATACAAAGAAATATAATTAATTAACTTATATTTAAATTGCTTACTCAAGTTTGGTATTTAAATTGATGAATTTACCATCATGAATTGGCATTATGGTAAAAAAAGAGACATAGTTTCAATAAATGGTTAAAAGGTCATGAATTTAATTAATCGTGACCACCTACCTAGGAATTAATATTGTACGAACTTTCTTGACGCCTAGATGTTGTAGGGTCAAGCAGATTGTTCGGTGAGATTAGTCGAGATGCGCATAAAATAGCCTAAATACACACGAATATATAAAAAAAATGATCAATTAAATGTTAAAAAGTTAAATTTAATTACCTTGGAGGAAAATTGAGTGATAGACCTCACTATCACTAATAGACAATGAATTTTCTTTATATTTGTAAATATTTTGACTCATTTTTCTATATTTAAAAACAACTCTAACTTGTACATGTAAAGTAAAACTTTGTTATTCTTGTATTCATTATATAGAGAATATTTTCGATTAAATTAGAAATGAAAGGAAAAAAAAAATATTAGTACATCATATGAGATTACTTCTAAAAATAGTAAGATGTTTTAATTATCGAGTTATGTTGGTATAAGATTACAACGTCTATGTTTGGGCAAACCATAAAAATAAATTTTAAATGTACCTTTTTAATTATAAATAGACATATCTATTAAAACTAATAAATAGGCTTGCGAGTTAGTTCAACTCGAATTAACTAAATTGAGAAGATTTATGAACCGATCCAACCATTATAGATAAATAAATTTAGCCCACTGCATGACATTTTTTTTTTTTTTTTGTAAAAGAAAAATCAATTTATAGCAAATTGCTATATAAAATAAAATGGATAGGAATATTTGTTTTGATAATACGGAACAAGAATTAATATCAACCTACCACATCGAGTCAATTATGTGTCACAAAATTACAAAAGAAATGTGAAAATGACGTTGCTATTTCAAAATATTGAAGGTCAAAAGGAAAGTTACAATGTTTAAATAATTATAAATTAGAAAAAGTTTTTAAATCGCTATATATTAAGACGGTTGAAATGCGTGGGTTGGTGTGGTATGTGGAGCAGAATATCCATTTATATTTTGACCACCAAATCAATTGCTATAATTTTTATGCAACAATCAGAAAAAAAAACCTATTTCAAATAGTATAAATTAAGGAATTCAGAATCAGCATCAAAACATAATTCTCTTTCAAGATTTTGTTATATCTTTCATCGTTAGATTATTAAATTTATATCAACAGTAATTTCCAATCTACGGTTCATACAAAATGAAGGGAAAAAAAATGATAATGATCATATTAATACAGCTCAAAAATGGATTAAACTAATATCGTACAAATAGAATATAAATAAAGCCTAACTATTATCAGATTTTGCCACAGCTCAAAATTTATCAAAATCAACCTCTATCCAAGTTCTCACCTTCCCCTGCAGCGAGCCTCGCCACAAGGAAAGCCACGAAAAGGCCTCGCCAAACTGATTTTAGGCTCCAGCTTTCTTCAACTTTTTGGCCGATTTTCCACTCTTGGTTTTACTATTTTTTCTCTTTTGTTTCTTTCCATTCTGTTTGTGCTCCTCAACTTTCTGGTGAGGATCAACTTCCTCAAACTCGATTGGTTTTATAATGACACCAGACTTCTTCACGACCTGCACATAAAGAAATTAAAAGGAATCAATATGTCTATCACGATTCATAATGGTCTATCGATGAGACGATGCTGACCTCCGGTCGATTAAGAGCCCCTATTGCAGATGCAGGGTTGAAGTCCGGGCCGATAGGCATGCGGATACTGTGCTCAAATACATCCTTTTCCGTATAAGGAAAAGGAAGAGTCTTTGTGTAGAGTTTCTCAGCCTGCCACCAAAAAGAAAAATGGGCATTCAATCACCATAACAAGACATGATACTTACACACACACACACAAAAAGAAAAAAAAAGGCAATGTCCAAAGTCCCAGAGGAGTTGAGATCTTTTCAATGAGTTGTAGCTATTTTGGCGAATGTTAAGCCACTGACCTTTTTATCCAACTTCTCAGAGATGATAACATGTTTGAGATTTGCATCCTTCCTATACTTGAGAGCTTCCTGCCTCTTCTTGTTCGCGAGGTCGTGTTCTTTCAGCATCCAAGAAGGTAAGCCTTTTTTCTTCTGGACGTGAGTCCATTGGCCCCATCCTGGTAGTAAAACAGGCTTTTCTGGTTCAGGATTTTCTTCATTCAGAATTTCCTCTTTTTGCCTCTCAAATTCCTCCTCGACATCGTCTCCAGCAAAAGCTTCGTGAATCAAATCTGCTTGAGATGGAAGTTCATAAGACTCATTATTAGCTGAGGACAGAACCCCTTCTACCATCAGCTCATGATCCGAGTCACTTTGATCATCCACATCTTGCATAGTTTCCTGTGTCAGATTGGAAAAACTAATGATATTAATAAGAAGAATAAGAATCACAAGGCAACAATGATAACACCAACAAATTGATAGGTGAAAACAATGGTACCTTTGGAGCTTGACCTTGTAGATTTGGCTTAGATGATACAATGGCGGAGGTTGTAGAATCCACCCTTTTCTCAAGGTTTTTCGCCTGCATATGAAACACATACTAATTATAAACATTTTTACCCAAAAGAAAATGTTTTAACAAAGACCAGATGATCAGGCACGCAATGAAATAATGAATCTTCAACCTTTTTCCATGTGTCAGATGCAAAAATGGCAACTTCATATGTTGTCTTAGGACCTGGATCTCTAACAGTTTCATCAAAGCTCTGAGCAAGAAGAGAAAAAAATGCTTATTCAGCAAACGAAGAAAAAATAGAAAAAAATAGACCAGACTGAAAAAATATTCATGAAACATTCCTACTTTAAAAACTGAATTCTGATGCTTCTTGGAGTCTTCACAAAGAATATCAGAACCAATATTTGCATCAGCAAATAAACTGCTATTATTGTTGTCCCCATCGTACTCCACGGCTTCTCTAGCCTCAGTGTCATCTTCACCATCTGTATCACCATAATATTCTGACTTTGTCTTCTTTCTTGGTTCTGGAGCGGATTTTTTCATTGCACCAAAGGTTCTTCTACCACTAGTAGTTTCTGTATTTATATTCTCTGTTTCAGAATTATTAAGCTGCTTTGAGAGCGATTCAAATTCCTGGATGGCAAGTTTGGCCTCTTCAGCAGCTGCCTCTTCCCTTTTCTTCATCCCCCGTACCTACCAGAAAACAGATGTTTTACATACGAAATTAGATAACAGATTATAAATTCACATTTTTTTAAGGTTGAAGCTGAAATTTCCTCTGCAATAGTTCCAACTTCAGTTCTCCCACAACACACAAAAGAGCTGTTACCACCAATATGCCATGGCAAAATCATGTTAAAAAAAATAATTCAACGTTCCTTTTACATTTCATTCTTTCCCCTTTCTCTAAGTATTATGCGTAAGAGTGAGTACTATTCATAACAAAGTGTGCTGTATTTAAAATGACATAGGATAATGTGTCATAAGGTATAAGTATCTGATGATGTATAGTTTCAAATACCAGAAAGAACTTCACACCATCCCGTTAAAATGCTGCTTTAATGCATTTAAATATACATGTCAGCAGAATAGAATCAGTCATCTGCATATAATTCATGGAATTTCACATGACAGATACTACAACGAGCATTTATTACCATGAAAGGCAAAGCAAGCAATCCAGAGTTGGGAGCTTCCTCCCCATCTTCTAATGCTTTTAAAGTCTTGTCCTTAGCCTTCTCCAACAACTTTGATACCCTGCTGTTGTTTTCATCCACTGACTGATCATCCGAGTAATCTTCATCACTACTCTCATCACTGCTACTGCTACTGTCTTTCAATGTGTGCATTTTTCGAGTCAAATTCGCATGCTGGTGGAGTTGTTCAGCTATTGCAGCTCGTGTACCTTCATCTTGGGCATTCAAACCACGACTCAAAATGCGCTTTGCCCAACGTGAGCTATTTTTGTGCTTCAAAGTCATGCGCTCCTACATGAAAAAAGAGAGGATTCAAAAGATTGAACCTTGGGCACAAATTATTAAGAACGGAGTGGCAGGATGAAATATATATAATTATCACCTCTGCTCGTTTGAACTCTCGCTTCATTGCCAATTCTTTAGCAGCATCAGGATCCATTTCAATTTGGACTGACGCCCCTTTCACTCTATCTTTCTTCAGCAGGCGATGGTAAGTTTTTGATTTAATTTTTTTAATATGTTTTGCTTTCATCTCATGACGAAAAAGAAGGCTGCGCATTTTAGCAAGCCGATTCTGACGATCCTTTTCATCCTCAAATGATACCTGCCAAAGATTTAACAAGAAACTTTCAACAGTCAACCTAAACAAGTTGAGAAGGCCTAAGCATCCAAAACCAACTGCGAGATTTACATCCTAAAAAACCTACCTCATGGCAATAACAAATTTTAAGCCTCACAAAACTTAAATCTTTGGTTTGTAAGAGGCTTACAACTCCAGGAGTGCACAACAGGTAATGATTAGGAATTAACATCACTTTATTGCCTATTCTGCCTCCATTTACGTCTGTAAGACTAATATGAAATATAACACAGAGCCAATTACTATTAAGGCTTACCCCTCATGTCCCCTTGAAACGTATGTCCCATTTCATTCAGAGAAAAGGTTTCGATGTCATATTTAGCTTGGCTCTATCTTTCCAATTACTTAAGGTAGAGAACTAAGAAATTGAAAACCTCTTAGAAAATTAATTATCAAGCTAAAAAGACAAAGAAAGAAGAGCATCTAGCCCCCAAAACACACATGCAACAACATACCTGTTGAACTTCCTTAGCAATTGATCCAACAAAGAAGTCAAATCACATGAGAACAATCCAACTACATCCCCCTTGTGCTTTAATTAATTCTAGAACTATAAACATCCATAAAGACTCATTAATCAAATTATTAAAATCTGTAGCCTAATGTAAGTGTTACTAGTTTCAGGATAAACCATTTGCAAATCCTTTTTTAGAAGCCAGAAAATATCATGAATGAGTATACCATAAAATATCTAGTATCCACAATTCAAAAAACATATTAATCATACTAATGTTTTTATTAATAAAGACAGATAGAGTCAACTAGAGGTTAACACAATATCTAAGTAGTCATATGACATCAAAGGAGCAAAAGGCAACATCCAAATACCTTGTTTAATTCAAGAAGCTTAGAACCATCATTTTTGTGAGCTTCCATGATCTTCCCATCATGAACGAGTGAAGCAATTTTCTTCTCGATTTCAGTTCTAGGTTCAAATTCAGAAGCTATTGCTCCTACAGTAGAATACCCCAAATCTACTTCTTCACCTAAGTACAAGGTAGACGCTTCCCGATTCTTCTTGACTATAGGCTCCCACTTACTGACTTCTTTCTTTGATTGTTCATAAGCCACTTTTCTCTCCACTCTTTCTCGATCTGCTTTAGGAAGTGGTGCCTGAAGTGCCATTGATTTTTTCTCTGTTTGATGAGTTCGCTTTCTAAGCATGCTATAGCCAGGTTTTCCTTGAAGAGGATTAAGGAGGTCTTCGATGCTAATGCGACCATTACCATCCAAAACATCACGACTGGGATTATATTCAGACTCTTGATATGCCTCAGATATAACAATATTGTTTTTCTTCTTTCCTGAAAGATAGGTCATTGACAGTAAAATTACGATAGCAAAATTCAAACAATCCATAGAATTTTTTGTCTGCACCAACCAAAAATTTTAAGTTAATTAGTTAAAAAAGTCTCAAGTATGAAAACAGTCTCTTTGACATCCCCCACAAGCAGATGAAATTAAATAGTCTCTTTAACATCCCCCACATTTTAATTTTATTAAAAAAATTAAATATGTATACGATCAATTTTGAACTATGGAGAAAAGATGAAATAGGTTATTTAAGATCTCTGATTGTGCAAGCAACTACAATTGGCTGTTTCACTTGTCATATATATCAGCTGGAAAAGAATACACAAGAAATATTAGACCGACAAAACTAAAAGAGAACACAGATCATTTGATGGAACAATATGTTTCATTTGTCCACACAACTATGACATAAATTTCTAACAGAAATGTTTCTACAAGCCCTATTACCATGGTTGGAGGGTATAATGGCTATTCCAGGATATCAGGGACCAGATCTTCTTTTGTTGTGGGATATGGAACTTTCGTTCCCTCTTAGTTGGAAGCTTTGCTTACCTTCTAGGGATGGAGAATATTACCACCAACACCAGAAAGCTTATCTCTGGGACGGGGTTAGAGAAAGTGATATAAAATCACAAAATTACCCTAGAAGATCAATTTCTCAAAGCTCTAATGAGGTATACGGATTAGATAGATAATGCGTGATATGGGTCTAAAGTTGAAATCTCAGATGAAGAGCAAACCTCCATAACCTTAAATTTCTTTTGTTCAAATTACATACATAATCCTGCATTCTGTGACCACTAACCACATTACCTTCAAATGCTTCACGAGGCATTCCAGTAATGTTTTGCAACATCCTAGCATGACTACCATCATCATCTTTTTTTGGATCGGCATCATCTGAATCTTCAGTCAAGTTTCCTTTACCATCCCTTTCATCAATTTCCTCATCGTCTGAGAATACATCCTCATCCTATAATGAATAAACATCAAGAAACAACCAATCAGGGGACACAAAATACATGTAATGTAATGCATCCAACAAAGACAGAATAATGGAGCTTCTTGGTATCCAAATTGACCCCTAATACAAGATTGAGACACAGTTATCTTACTGACACAGCACATCCTTTTAAGATACAGACATCTAAACTTAAAAAATGCTAAAAAATGTCATTGATTGTAAATTTGACTGTGTTTAGTTAAACTTCATTTACTATTTATCTTTCATGTATCTCTACATCTAAATTCCCTAGCATCTTTGATCCTCACAGAATAAATTCTCAACTTGAAGGGAAAAAAGGTCATAAAACATTCATTAATTCAACCGAGTATCAAAGAAACAAAATTCTAAAAGTAGAATAGATGGCAAACAAAAATAAAAACACTTACCTTAAAGTGATCAGGCAGCTCGTATTCATAGTTATCAACTGTATCATAACGGCGGTTCTTCCTGGACTCCTCCTCAGGAACAGCCTCTTCATACTCATAAACATCCCCAGGAAAAGTCTCTCCCTCACTACAATCACTAGCCTCATAACTGTCGGACCCAGTATCCCCCTTTATTCGACCAACTTCTCTCTGTAGGGAGGGTGCCAATTGAGGCCCCCTTCTGTTCAGCCTCCTCTTATCACTGCTCTTATTCTTCTTCAAGAAGACCTTAGATTGTTTTTTCTTGTCGATGCTCTTCTCCTTCTCTTGCCTTTTCTTCTGCCTCACCTCCCCCATCACTGCACGATAAGAATTGAAAATTCAACTGCATCAGATTAAAGACCAAGTAATGTTTTAACTTGAAAACTTAGAATTCATGTCCTTCCTATATCTTAACAAGAGTTCAACGACGAAATGAAGAGAGAAAGATGTTCAGAGATTAAATAAATATAGGGAAAGAAAGGTACCTGCCAGTTAGAGTGAACAGTGTAAGGAAAAGGTTTCCACCTTCAGGAGGCAGCAACAAGAAAGAAGCGTTGTGTTTTTCCCCTTTTTCTTTCTGCATTTAATTACAAGTTTAGTTTTCGGTCCTTGAAATTTAAAAAGTGTGTATTAAGTCCCTAAACTTTTTATTTCATATCTAATAGGTCTTGAATTTTAGAAATGTCAAATAGGACTCTAGACTACTAATGTTGTACTGATAGGTCCTAAACTTTATAAATGTCATATAGGTCCATGAACTTTTAATTTTGTGTTTAATAGGTCTCTAATATATTCAACATTTTGTAAAATTAAGAAATATTAGAGAGAAACTTTATAATCAAGTAGGTAGTAGCAATTTTCATCAATGAAGGGAGTTTTTCAACTTTTCTTCTTCCTTCATTTTTTCTCTATTTGTCTTACACAATTTTTCTAGCTGCGTTGGTAAGATTTTAGGAGATACTCAAGTTATTTAAGTAATTTTGAGTTAATTAAAATGAAATCAAGTAAAAATAGCCATGGATTACAAATAGATTGATCTTTAGGTCCTTTTAAGCCCTCCGCGTTTTAGAATATGTCTATTTCACCCTAAATATTTTAAATAATTTTTTAAATCAAAATCATGAAGTTAAGAGCATATACGAGACTCCTATTTTCAGTAAAGAGTATCACTGACTAGTGCATTGGTTATCTGAGGGAAAGCATTTCAATTTCAGAAAAGATACAATGTCTTCTTCCGACTATAATCTACAAATATTAAATATTGGCAGTTTTTCGGTCAATCAAAATAACTCCGACAAGTTGGGGACTAAAAGAGAATTGGATAATACGATGGATTACACCGACTGATTCTAGATGAATAAAGAAGAAGGGAAATGCAGGAAAATTCATGGTCGCATGAACAAGGCAATTTTCAGCAAAGACCAAAGAGATATACAGATTATCAAAGGCTCGATGGACAAAAGCAAGAAATCAAAAGGCAGTTCGAGAAGTCCCAATTTGCCGCAAGGCCCTTCTTTTTTGGCTGATATTCGGGAATTGTTACTAACGCAAACAATCAAAACAATACGTCCATTGTTTCATTAGAAAAGTCCTAATTTGCGTTTTTTAGGTGAGAAGAAAGGAATAGATGGAGATCGAGAAAATACCTGTAACGACGAGATAGTAGAAAAACAGTGCGAACTCGTAGGGAGGGATGCTGCGGCGGCACGAGGGGATGAAAGACGACGGCGGCGACACTGAGCTGCTGAAACGGAGGAGAAGACGGTGTGAAGAAGAAGAAGAAGAAGTAGAAAGTGGAGCACGTGAGCTGGTGGAAGAAGGAAGGGTTTAGGGTTCCTTTTTTTTTTTTTTTTTTTTTTTTTTTTTTTTTTTTCCTTTCTTTTCTTTTCTTTTTAATTTTACTGAGTTTTTTTTCCTCCTTTTATCTACTTTTTCTAATTTATATTCATTTTTAATTAAAATAATAATAAAATATTACTTTTAAATATGTAATTTTCATAAAATGCTTCCATGTAATTATCTTTATTATTTTGATGTAATAGTATACATCTAAATATGACAATATATAGAATTAATATATATATATTATGATTATTTTCAAATATAGAAAAATGAACCAAAATATTTATGAATATAACAAAATTTTACAATCTATTTATGATAGACCGCGATTGTCTATGTCTTCGTAGACACAAAGAGTAGTATATCGTGGTCTATAACAAATAGACTATGATAATTTGTTATTATTTGTAAATATTTTCAACAATTTTGTTATTTAAAATAGTTTCTCATTTTTTTATTAATACTGTTGTTTTGCAGATCATCGTCTTTTCTAAAAACGAGAGTAGTATGTCGTGGTCTATAGCAGATAGACTATGATATTTTGTATGATATTTTGTTATTAATTGTAAATATTTTCAACAATTTTGTTATTTAAAATAATTTATCCTTTTTTATTAATACTGTTGTTTTGTAGATTATCGTATTTTCTAAAAACGATGATATATTTTTGGTGCAGATCCCCGTCTTTTAAAAAGACGAGGTATTAAATTTTTTCTTTTAAAAAGTTTGTTTGTCGATTAAATACTAAAAAGAAAAAAAAATCTTATCATTCTCTATCTTTTACAAATCTTAGAAAAGATGGATGATTTAAATTTAAAAAATATTTTTAATCTATCTCTATTTTTTATAAATTCACTTTTTTAACCGCGCTCCTCAAATAGCATTTTCTTCTTCTTCCATTTTTCCTTTACCATTATAACTTTTTAATTATTTTTATGTTTAAATTTAATTATTATTGAATATGATTTATCTTCATTAATACAATTTTATTCCAACAAATTTCACAACCATTAATAATTTTATTTATTTTTTAATTAAATTTATATATCCTTTAAATGTTATAATTTACCAACAAATTTCATACTTTTTAAGTAGATTGAATAAAAAAAAAAGTATGAAATTTTGAATTAATTAATATACTCTTTAATGATCATTAATTGTCCTATATCGATAATACTAAAAACAATGATCCAAAATTCTCAAATTTTTTTTAGCCAAAATGACTTTTTTATTTTTTTCCCTCCTCCTTCTTTTACTTCAAATTAATGACTCTAAAGAACTGTCACTCTTTAGTGACTATTAATTCTAGTCATAAATTGGTGACACAAAAACACATTATCATAATAATCGAGAAATCTAAAATTTTTCGTCTTTTTTCATCAAAATCGCTCATTTTTTATTTTTCTACATTTAATGATTGTTATTTACTGTCATGAATTTGTGACACAAAAAAACAATCTTAAATTTTTAAAAATCTGGAAAACTTCGTTCTTTTAATAAAAAACATGTGAAATTAGATTTATGTTTGTTTTTTCTCTCCCCTATCTAAATGTGATACTATTCATGTGTTATGAAATGTATATTATGTTGTAGTGCTCCCATGTTTATCTAATACTTTAGAATAGGTTTCAAGTATGTCACTAGACTTTGGAAAATTTCTTTTTTACCCTTTGAACTTTAAAATTTATTTCAAAAAGATCATTGAAGAGTTTTTTTTTTTTGTTTTTTTTAATCATTATTATTGCTAAAAGAAAATGAAACTTGATGCGATAGTTAATGTGTAAAAATTGGAAGTCATATATAACATTATTTACATATACTAGTTTTTTAACACATGCATTTATGATACTAATAGAATCCTCATTTCATTTTAATTTTAATGTATATTAAGAATAAAATGTATAAAAAAGTTTAAGTATGTATCAACACATTCTAATATCGTCAACTTGGGCAACCTATGCCCAAAAAATGCAAAATTTTTTGTGTGAACTATGCTCCCTCTCCATTCTCAAAAGAATTTGCTCAAATTTAACTTGATTGGTGCTGGGTTATGGAGCTTATGAGAAATAACCATGTGTTCAAGAACTATGAGAGATTTGATCGTCTGACATTATTCATGTCTGCTACTTTGGTAATTCAAATCTCTATATATTGTTGTGGCATTGAATGATATCTTTTTTGGGATCGGAGTGTGATAAAAGTGCTAAAGATGTGTCAATCTAGTTGAGATATCTAGGTACGCATACGCCTACTGATACTCTCTTCCATTTATCTTGTTTAAAAAAAAAATGTATCAACACATCCATTATATGGTTAATAGAAAGTTTGAAATCCATAAATTTTATAATTCATTTTATGAATAAAACTGACGTATTCTAACTTTTTTTTTTTTTTTGCATCCTTTTGTTTTCTTATTTTTAAAAACTACAAATAAAATTTAGTAAATTCTTAAAAATCCATGATTAGGTATAATTATGAATAAAGTTATAAATCTTAAAATTAATTTTGGTTAAATTATAAAATTGGTCTTTATGGTTTGTGGAAAATCAAAATTTAGTTTCTATGATTTTAAAAGTTAGAATTTAACCCCTACAGTATGGTAAAACTTCATAATAGTCCTTATAGTTCGATAAAATTCTCATAAACAGTCTCTCCTTTACAAATTATTTATAAAAACTATGAAACCATAGAAACTAAATTTTCATTATAAATCATAAGGATTAAAGTCTAATTTTTTTCAAACCATATAAGATTCAAATTTGTAATTTGAAGAAGTGAATTGACAAAACACTCTTTGTTTCAGGTTGTTTGTTTTAGATTTTTATTTTTATTTTTGTTTGTCAATTTTATAAGTACGTCTAATCTATTATTTTCCATGTAACTGTTTTTCTTCTAGTTTTTAAATTTAAAATGATTGAGCTACGAGAAGGTGAAATCATAAATTTTTAGAAAATAACTTGACAAAACGGTTAATTTAATCATGAACCACAAATTAATTTTTTCTTTTGAGGCAACACAAATTATATTTTAGAATCATAGAATTTATAAAATTTCATAATGATGATGATGTTATATTAACTAGGTAATTGCAATAAGTAGTACACCAATATTTTTATGGATAATAATTAAGTGTATATCAACATTGTAAAAAGATTGCACATATAGCAATATTTATCAATAATAGACTCTATTGTTAAAAAACTTTTACCAGTGATATGGTCTATCACTAATTGACTCATAGAACAGAAATGGAAGACGTTAAGTTGCCACTGGCAATGTCTTGCTTCATAGAGGCTTGAGATGGTTGCTATCTGATACATAAATGGCATAGGGTGAAGGTTCTTGTTGAATGAGAAATTTCGGCCAACCAAATTTTGCCACGTCATCATAACAAACGGAATCTTCTAATCAAATTCTGAAGACTGAAGCTCCAAAGATTCGAAGATCCAAAGATTGAAGCTCTAAATATCTGAATGACACAACCCCCTTAGCTCAAAAGATCTGAAGAATACAAGTTTTGAAGAATGCAAAACTCTTAAAGCTTTGAAGATCAGAAGACTAAAGTTTGGAAGACTATAACTCTCTTGAAGATTTAAAGACAAAAGCTTAAAGGACATTCAGAAGATCAGAAGACTTTCTCTAAAGCTCTTGAAGTAAAAAACTCCAAAGGTCGATCAACAAGCCTAAAAGCCGATCATCCAAGAAGATCAATAAGCCTAAAGGCCGATCACCAAAGAAGATCACCAAGCCCAAAGGCCGATCACCCAAGAAGATCAACAAGCCTACAAGCTGATCACCCAAGAAGATCATCAAGCCCAAAGGCTGATCGTCCAAGAAAATCAACAAACCTAAGGATTAAATTTTATTTTGTCTAGAGAAAGAATCAAATGATCAAATATTAGAGATTGTACTCACAACATTGAAATTAATACAAATACGAAGTTCAGAGTTCCACGAATTAAATTTCTTCGAAAATCTCCTCACTCACTAGGAGACGACTTTGAAAATTCTTAGAATCCTTCTCACAGAAGAGCTTGAAATGGAGGCTGGTTATGGTGAGGGAAAATTTGTGCATCCTCCTTTGAATGGAGAAGATTTGGGCTATTTATAGGCATTGAAAAGGTGAACTCATGATGACTTGACACCTTTGCATTAAATTCCATGCCCTGTTGCGCAGACTTTTCACATCGTCAGCCCATTGGTTCTACCATGATCTGATAACGTGTAATCCTTTTGCATATTGACACGACAGCTATTGCCCAAGCGTCTGTATCTGCCTTTTCTTCTCAATGCATGGTATTCCACTTCTTTTGGTCTCGCAGCAGCTTCCTCTCTGGTACTTGGGTTATTTGTGTTTCTTTTCTACTTAATCCTGCGTCAAGAACAGAAAAGCTTATATATTTTTCAGGTATATTCTTTTGTAAATGGTGCCAACGCATGATAATACATATTACATAATTCAATTGCCAAAATCATGCGATTAGCCCTAAAGTTACTCTAATTAATTCAAATAGTGACTATAATAACTTGTATTTCTACGAGTTATAAGTAAGATATTAAAATGATAATTAATTGATGTGCAATAGTTGAGTACATAAATGAAGTTAACGATATCTTCAAGATGAAAAATAAATAGGAACAATTATCTTTAATTTTCTATAGTTATAAATAATATTACATACATTTTTTTTAAAAAAAGTTCTCACACATTCGGCTGCTTGTCGATCTTCATTCATAAATTTTAACATAAAAGATATATTTTATAATAATTTTGAAGTTCAAGAATAGGATTGAAACTTTTTAAATTCTACTGGTATTAGTTCATATCAAACCTACCAAAAAGTTTAAGAATATTTCATATGATCTAACCTATTGTAGTTTTTTGTTTTTTTTTTTCCTTAAATGTGTAAGGTTTGAGTAGGTACGACGGAAGTTTTAAAATTCCAAATTGATTGTTTCAAATTCAAACCAACTCAGAATAGTATAAGGGAAAAAATGGCCAACCCAAAATAATTAATATGGTTGTCTATTAGTGCAACGAAATAACTCTTGTACCAAAAAAGTTGTTAAGTTTTTCTATTCATAATTGTCCACGAAACAAGCATATATAAGCCTTCTAACCATCCAAACATTCCAAAACAAGCGCTTACACATTTGTGAAACCAATTTGTGCCCCTACAATTTTAAGCCACTTAACCATAGAAATGACAAGAGGTTTTAAGCTCTTTCAAACTCTTTTTCTAGTGTTTGCTTGCCATTGTTGTTTAAAGGTGAGTGCCACTTTCAATGATGCCACTGGTGTCGTAGATCTCGGTCTCAACCATCATTTTTCTTTTCGTGCGTTTGGATGGCCTCGTATTGGAACCTCGAATGTCAATGGTAGCATCGCATCAATCGTAGACAACCAAATACGTGTAGAAGCACCAACAGAGATTGCCCCAATTGGGCTTGAAACTCCAAACAACAAAGAGGACATAGTTTCATCTTTTGGTCATGAAATTATTAGGAAGATTAAAGGTGGTGCTGTTGTTTCAAATGATGATGAAATTAATTTGAAGAGTGGTAGCAACATTGCTTTTTCTCATGGTGGCAAAATTAGTCTAAAGAGCAAAGGTGGTAAATTTGGATTAAAGAGCAATGGGAATGTGATTAGCAACAATAACAAAGCTTTGTCTTTTGGTGTTGACATTAGAAAGCAAATTGTTGCATCTCTTGGTCTCAAAGCTCCCAAGAGAAAGGTTGACGTTGGTGTTTCTGATGGTGGTAATATTAGTCTAAAGAAGAGAGGTAGTATTGTTTCAAATGGTGATAGAATTGGTTTGCAAAGCAATGCCAATGCTTTTGTTTCTCATAGTCTTGGAGTTCATGGTACAATGTAACTTGACAATAACTTGTCAAGGCGATTGAATGACAAAATGTATGAATTTGAGTTAATGTTATCTTAATAATCAAAAGATTTCATGTTCATATAATACATCCCAACCATCTTTTATGCACTTTAAAATTTTATACATTTAAAACTCTTTATTGAAATGTGGATTGAGAGCAAATATTTCTAAGTTATTACAACATATCCTAATCATGCACAAATATTTAGAGTGCTTTTGTTATGAGTAGGTTTGGACTAGAGAGTATAATCAATTTTATGGAGCTCACATCCTATCCAATCAAGAAAATGTCTAAACTCGAGCAAGAAAACTACATCTTAGAACCTAATTAAGTAGGTAAGAGAGGAGTTTGGGCCAAGGCTCAAATTGACCTTTTCTGCCTTGACCTTGGCTAGGGATAAGGCCAAGTTTGACCTTCCTTGTTTGAAGAATGGAACATATCGTGACCTAATTGGCTTTTTATAGGAGGAATAATAGTTTAAAAGCCCAAATAACCTCCTCAATCTTAACCTTGACCATGGATGAGGTTGAGGCTGACTCTTTCCATTTGATGAATGAGACATGTTAATTGAATGTATGGCCTGACTCATTTTGCTCGAGAATTAATCTAATGTGACTTGAAAACCCTGACATGGACACCTTAGCAAGTCAACATTTCACTATAAATATGTCATTATGACTTCTGAAGTTGTAAGTTCATTCTCATCCCTAAAATTCTCGTAACAACCAAAAACCTGTTAGTAACTTAGGCATTGGAGGTGTTGTGGCTAGTACCACACTGGTGCTCAAATTCTTTTTGTTTTATAGGTCATGTATTCCCTGAATTACAAATTCACCTTCTGCCATCACGTGAAGGTCAAGTATGTTTTCTCTTGTCTATAAGATTCAAATTTGGTTGTCCATATTTAACTGATCAGTTTTATGCGATATTATGACTCTAAGCAAACTAGATGAAAAATATAAAAAAAATAAATAAAGAAGATCCGAAGTAGAGAAGAGAAGAAAAGAAAAGAAAGAAGAAAGTAGAAAGAAGACAGAAGAAGATGAAAGGATGAGAATCCTGTATTCCGAGAATCCTCTTTTCTCTTAGATAATAGGATATTCCATACCCTTACAATCAGGGTGTGTTTTCTCTTTGTCTTTTCGTTCCTTTATTTATTTTGAATATAAGTTACTAAATTCGTTGATTAATTAGTACTCAATATCGTAAATATAATTAATTAATTAATTAAGATTAAGTTAAAAGAAATTATTTTTCATGGCAAACCTGCTGAAAATATTTGCAACTAATAGCAAAATATACTATCTATCTGCAATAGATCACGATAGATTACTATCTGTCTCTATCATGACACAAACAATAATCTATCGCGATCTATCGCAGATAGACAGTGAAATTTTGCTATATTTATAAATATTTTGGTTACTTTTGCTACATTTGAAAAGAAAAGAGCTCATTAGTTACTAGTACAATAATTCATTTTTCAATTATAATCATTACTTATTAATTATTTATAATCAGTTAATTACATAATTATTGGAATTAACTTTTATTACTTTAGTTATTATTAACATATCATAATTATAAAACTCTATTTTGGTATTCTTTACTAGCATATCACGTTTCTTCATTCTATTTTCGCTTTTTTAAAAAAATAATATATTGTTTATTAGAATATATTTTCTTATATTAATTAATTAAACTTAAATTACATATATAATTACTAATACTAAACTTATTTAATAACTAATGTGAAATTTATTAAATATTTTAGTTGGTTAATTTTAATTATAAAGGACTAATTTCTCAAATATTTATAATCAAAATTATTATTCAACTCTTAATTAATTAATTTTTATCAATACATGGAATGATATTCATTGTTTGATTAATTAATCTATTAGACTTATGTAAAATTGTCATACTTAATTTCATAAATTAAATGCAAACATAAGTTTTTCATAAAATTTTAATAACATGTGTATTTTCCATGCATAACCAAACACTGTGATATTTGATTCTCAAAAGACATTATTTATTTTTATGCATCTATAAAACCTTAGACCAAATGACCCCTTGAGAAGCTCATGTGTGTCTTTTAAATGTTGATAACTCCACATTGAAAAAATAAAGGATACTCACCATCTATATAAGATACATGATTAGCTTCATCAACAAACCTAAAATCCAAAGGGCAGTCCAAGCTCACATCAAACTTGATCCAAGTTTAATCCAAAGTCAAATATTTGACTGGCCCAATCGAGCCAATTTCATTTATTTGTTGGATGGTTTGAAGATTTTGATTCTTAAAGTAAGGTGTGAGTAGGTAAAAAAGAAGTAAAAAATGTCCAAAGTTTATTATTGGAAAACTACTCGAAACACAATAAGATTAAAAAGGAAAAAGAGAAGGCAACACGGCCCCATATATATAAAGTTGTTAAAATTTTGTAAATATCACCCTGTTCTTATTGCTTGCTTGGCAATATTCTTGTGTGAAGGTGGGTGCTACTTTCAACGATGTCACGGCATATTAGGCTTCTGCTTCAATCGTTGCTTCTCCTTCTGCTATACATTTGGATCATGTGGTATTGTGATGCTTTCGAACAACAGCGGTAGACATCGAGAGTCCTACACAAGCACTTGAGAATCCCCCACAAAGGCGACGACAAATTGGCTTCGTCTTTTGGTCACAGAATTGTTGAGAAGATCAAAGGGTAACGCTGTTGTTTCTAGTGATCATGAAATTAATTATATGATTGGTTTTAATATGGGACTCAACGTTACTCATGTAAGTTGACTATATGCCAATGCAAGTTGGCAAATGTTTTTTATGTTTAAATTTATAACAAGTTAAGCCTATGAATTCTATTGAATTGGTAAAAGAGTTAATGTTGTTAGCATATAGTTAGTTTTAACTTTAACTTAATGAATAAGTACTAATAACTATCTCAAAGATTAATGGTTAGATCTCTCACTATATATATATATACTATACGTATCTCGATATCTCAGTCAACTTATGTGTACTTCAAAATCTTGTATTGAAATGTGGATGAAATATAAACATATATTTATACCATATTATAAAATATCTCAATTCATAAATTTTGAGAGATACTTGAGTTAAACCATCAAAGTCAAATTCAATTATAATCTCTTTAATCTAAAATGAAATCTAAAATTTCTCCATAGGTAATTTAATAATTATAATGCTTGGTGTACAAATTCGCTGTATTCAGCTTGAAATCTTCTAATTGAGTGTTTGACCTCCAAAATAGAAGGGTGACCGACATTAAATCCCTACAAAACACTTTTGGCGATGTAAGTTACATGTGTCCGTCGTGTTATTTTTTTAATAACGGGCATTGACTGCATAAAAGCCAAATTTTTGTACAAGTGAAGCTTCAAGTTGGTATGGTCCATCAAATATTTTTGAGGTCTAGGTGTTTTTTGTCCTTTTTTCTTTTTTTTTTTTCAAACTTTGGAATTCTCTAGTTTTGACCTCCAAAATTCAAATCCTTGTTTCCTACAGACAGAGAATGTGATCACCTAGAGAAATTCTTCATTACGACTTTAGCTAGGTTTCTATCTATAATATTGTTTACTACATGATGGTTTGGTCATTTCTTTCAAATTTTTATATTTAAACTTTTTTTTTTTCATTTTTCATGTGGTTACTGAGTCCCGTTGTTCGATCAAATAGAAAATGGGGTCAGTGATTGGCGTATAAACTTTTATATTTGAACTTAAGTTGGTAGAGAAACATAGAGATGATCTCATCAATTGATCTGTATTAGATTTAGATTCAAATTGGTGTTTCACCGATATGTCGATTTTCATTGATTGAAATCGTGATTGTTTGAGAAGTTAAAAACATCGACCGGTTAATTTTAGTTAGTGGTGTGACTCCAACCAACTGAATGAAAAATATATAAGGAAAAAGTAATTCTTTTTTTAAAAAATAAGAATTTAGAAAAAAGGAGGAGGAAATGAAAAATAAGGCAAAATATAATTTTTTCCCCCTCTCTTTTCACCTTATGACGGTTGAGGATCCCATATGGTAAAAGTCAAGAAATCTCACGTTCTTAATAAGATAGATATACTATTCCACTCATAACCAATTAATTTTGAGATGAAATCTTATATTATATAATAATAAGGAAATGCTATTGTAGCATCTAATATTGTATACAAGTAGTTTTAATTTTCTAACCTATTTTGTTAATGTGTAAGGTTTTAATAAGTACAAGGAAATTTAGAAATTTTCAAAACTTATTGTTTCAAGACAGCTCAAAAAAACAAAAAGAGAAGGGCAAGCACCATAAATATACTCTTGTTAAAATTTTCTAAATATAGTTTTCCATGAAACAAGTATATATATAGGGCTTTTGATCATCCAAAAATTCCAGACATCCACACATCTTTCCTAACCTAATCATCTTTGTACCCTTCAACTTTAAGGCACTCAATTACCATGGCCATGGCAAGAGGTTTCAAGCTCCTCCACATCCTTTTCTTAGTGTTTACTTGGCAATATAGTGCCAAGGTGGGTGCCACTTTCGCTGATGTCACTGGCTTCTTTGATGGTAATTTCAACTCTGGTTCATTTGGGTCAGGTGGGGTCGGGATTCTTTCAAACCACCATGCTGACGCCACAAAAATTGTAGAGATAGGAATTGCTCCTGTTGGACTTAAAACAGTACCAACGGATGAAGGCAACAAAGCTTTGCCGCCCGGTGTCGAAATTACTAAGAACATAAATATTGGGGCTGTTGTTTCTAATAATGATCATAAAACTAATATGAAGATTGGTGGAAACATTGCTCCCTCTCATCATGGAATAATTAATCGAAAGATCAAAGGTAGTGTTGTCTAATATGGTGCAAAAATTGGTTTGGAGGGCAATGCCAATGTTGTCTATGTAATTTGACAATCTGCCGAGGGAGAATAGGTGTTTTCATGTTTAAATTATACCAAATTAATTAAGCCTATAAATTCAATTGAATGGCTTTAAAAAATTTACACTCTTTATAGCGGCAACCAATCTAAAGATAACTGAGTGGGTAAGACACCAATAATAATTAGTTGTTCGATCTTTTATTTCTATAATTATCGAAAAAAAATTGTACCATGTATTTATTAATACAAAATTAAAAGATTTTATGTCTACATTTTACATGTCTCGATCAACTTAGGTGTACTTCAACTTCTATTTTTAAATCTCTTTATTGAAACGTGGAACAAATGATAAAATATATCTCCTATGTTACCAAGTAACCCAATCAATGCTGGACTAATTAGTATTATTAATTTTTTTTTAAAATATTGGCACACAATTTAAAAAGAAAATTCGTGCATCTTTATGTGAAATTTAGAGCCTATAAAATAACATTAATATTAAACCTTGAAAATTTATAAATTGCTACACAAGAATTTGTAAACGTTGGGTCTATCTCAAAACTGTGACCTATATATATATTAAACATTTCTTATTTTTAATTGGTTGATGCAATTATATATATAAGTAATAATTTTAACACTTTTCATTGCTTTAAATTTTATATATCAATATCTTACAAAGTCTTAAAAAAGGGCTAATTTGGAGAATCATTTTTAGTCCATTTTGTCCAAATGCTAATTCTCCAATTCCATGTGTGTCACTTAATCAATGATTGATTCTTCTTTGTGTGTCACTTAATCTATTATTTTTTATTTTTATTTTTTACAACATTCCTACCGCTTAATTGGATGACTTTTCTCTAGTGCACATTTTGACTTTTTGAACTTTTTTATAGCAATTTTTGTATCTTTATTTTATATCAATGCCTTTTTTTTAGGGTATGATACACGTGCTAAGACTGTATCAACCTAGTTGAAATGTCCTGTGCACCTCCTGATCTCATTTGCCTCGACTATATATATATATATATATATAAATCAATGCTTGATTCTTTAATATTTATAACTGTAGAGGTGTACATGGGTTAGGTTGAGGGTGGTTTTTGAACCAACCTAAAAATTTGGGTTGGGGGTTGGCAACCCAAAAGTCAAATGAAGTCTCAAACCCAAACCACCCAACCCATTAAGGATTGAGTCGGGTTGGGCTGTTGGGTTATAACTTATTTATTTATTTTTTAATTAAAATATGTAAATTTATCTACAACAGATGACTAATAACTAAAATCTCATAAAAATTCAAATGTTAAATACCAAATATCTATGACATTTATTATAAACTTTAAACAAAGACAAATATCATAACAATTTTAAAAGAAAAATATTAAAAATTCACAAATTAATCAATACAAAGCAATCAAACTTTAAACAAAGAGAAACATATATATATAGAATTCGGGTTGGGTTGGGTGTAACTTAAACTTTTTTTAATCAACTCGCGACCTAACCCAACTCAACCCAACAAAAATAGAAAAAGTTGAACCCAACCCAACCAAAAACAAAATTAACCCAACCCAACCCAGGATTGGATAGTTCGGATTGTTAAGATTATGGGGTCATTCAAACACCCCTATATATGTGTATCATTTAAAACATTTAAAATGCCATAAACGTACGTTTTTTTTTTTTCTCGAGCTAATTGGAAGATTTTGCTTTTTAATTTTCTAATTTCTTTAAGTTCATTAATTTAGTAAACACTTTTTAGGGAACTATTTGGAAGGTTTTTCTTTTTCTAATTTCTTTATACATTTTAATATGTTCATCAAGGCCATGTTTACCCAAATTGAAACTCAATCCATTCATAGTAAAAAAAAAAAAAGGTGGGGCCTAATTGATTACATTGGTTTATTGTTTACCTATATTCCGTAATCGTAATGAACTATGGATCTGCCTCCAAATCTATAATAAAAAAACACAATCTAATTGAGAAATGGAGGATGCTTAATCTAATTATGACCCACTATCTTTACTGTTACCGTTACCAATATCGTTATGTGACAATATGAAAATTATGAATATACTACATTTAATGTTACCTTTACCATTACCATTAGGGTCAAGCAATAAAAGTAACGGTAAATTGTGTAACAAATTTATAATTTTAAATAAACACGATAAAAAAATAAAAATTCAATTACATTTGTGATTAAAACTAAAACCTTTTGAAGATAATTGACTTTCTTTTTATATATATATATATATATTTGTCAGAAAGTATCAACAAAGGAAAATGACTAGATGTGTTTTTGAACAAAGTACAAGAGGGTGGGATCGTTATTTGAACAAAATGACTAGACGTATTGAGACTCATTAGTATAGATGAAGATGTAATTCTATATTTCCTTCTTTTTTCATATATGTTTAGCCCACGATAAAATTATAATAGTTTGTTTAATATTTCATTTTAAATTACTCTTAATGATATATTATTTTAAATTTGTAGGGAAAATCTTATTTAGCATACCTAGTGCTCACAATTTAGGAGACATCTCCATTGAGAATAATTTGAAAATATTGAATGGGAAAAGTGTAGCAAACCAAGTACTCACACATATGAATTCAGTATAAGGACAACTCTTCAACCAAGATTCTCAAAGTTCTTGAAAATTAAAGGAAAATGATAGCCAAGAACATATGGAGTTGATTTCGTTAATTTGAAAAAATTGGGCAAGTTGATAAAAGTAGTTATGTTAAGAATTTTAAGTATAAAAGTATTAATATTATGAATAAGATTTAGAGTAAAATAAGTCAAATTAATCACGTATACTACCTCCCTTCAAATCGAAGGTTACCTAAAAACCCAAAAGTCTTTATCATGTTGACATCATTTTGGCTAAGATCAAACATTTTTATTTTATACTATTTTCAGTTTGGGGGTCGATTTTTTACTATTAAATTCCAACACCCCTAATTTTTTATTTATTTATTTATTTCATATGGTTTCAAAATTTTCTAGCATTCTTTTTGTCATTCAATTTTGTAGGCAACACTCACCTTCATCCATTTTCTTTCATAATAAAGAGTTTTTTTTTTTTAAATTTTTTTTTTAATATTATTACTGTATTACAATTTGTGATTGGACACTTGAGTATACTACTTAAAATGGGTGCGGCATAAAAGCACTCAAGTATTTATCAATATATTTTTGTCATTTGATATTAACTAATTTTTATTATTTTATTGAGTAGAACCCTAATATAGGGCACTTGATTTTGTTAAATTTGTAAGGGTTGAGTAGTTTAACGGAAGTAGAATAATTTTTCTAAATTTATTGTTCCAAAACAACTCAAAACAGTAAGCTTACAAATGATATGGTATGGCCACCAAATAATATGGTTGTCCTACTAGTCCAACAGAATAACACATGAACAATAAACTTTGTTAAAATTTTCTATATATAAAATTTTTCGATTCTCAAACAAGCATATATAAGTAGGGCTCCTGATCATCCAAAAATTCATAAAACCTACACCTTTTGCATTCCTACTAATCATCATCGTCTGTGAAACCAGCTTGTGCCCTACATCTTAAGGCATTTAACCATGGAAATAGCAAGAGGTTCTATGCTCTTTCAAACCCTTTTCTTAGTGTTTGCTTGGCAGTGTTGTTCAAAGGTGAGTGCCACTTTCAATGATGCCACTGGTGTCATAGATCTCGGTCTCAACCATCATTTTTCTTTTCGTGCGTTTGGATGGCCTCGTATTGGAACCTCGAATGTCGGTGGTAGCATCACATCAACCGTAAACAACCAAATACATGCAGAAGCACCAACAGGGATTGCTCCAGTTGGGCTTGGAACTCCAAACAACAAAGAGGACATAGTTTCGTCTTTTGGTCATGAAATTATTAGGAAGATTAAAGGTGGTGCTGTTGTTTCAAATGATGATGAAATTAATTTGAAGAGTGGTAGCAACATTGCTTTTTCTCATGGTGGCAAAATTAGTCTAAAGAGCAAAGGTGGTAAATTTGGATTAAAGAGCAATGGGAATGTGATTAGCAACAATAACAAAGCTTTGTCTTTTGGTGTTGACATTAGAAAGCAAATTGTTGCATCTCTTGGTCTCAAAGCTCCCAAGAGAAAGGTTGACGTTGGTGTTTCGGATGGTGGTAATATTAGTCTAAAGAAGAGAGGTAGTATTGTTTCAAATGGTGATAGAATTGGTTTGCAAAGCAATGCCAATGCTTATGTTTCTCATGGTCTTGGAGTTCATGGTACAATGTAACTTAACAATATGTCAAAGGCGAAGTTCACAGAGGTTTTGATGTTTAAAGTGCATACACACTAAAGTCAAATAGACCTATAAATAAGATTGGATGGCTAATAAAAGTTTATACTATTTGTAGCGTCACCAATTGAGTTAATTCGGTGGATATGGCGTTCAATAACTAGCTCAAAGAGTTGACAGTTTGATCTCTCTTATCCGACAATTGTAGAAAAAAAAAAAAATACTATGTGCAAATTGTTTGATAATATGATATTAAATTTTCCTTCACTTATAAGTTTAAGCTTTTGAATCAATCAATGATTTAAGATGATATCAGAGCAATTAATAATATGTTCATATATTAATATTGATATTTTATCTTTTGTTTCCTCCCTGATTAATATTCATATATTATTATTAAATTGAAGGATCTCATGTTCATATAATTATGTGTCTCGACCAACTTATGTGCACTTCAAATTTTTATTGAAATGTGGATCATCCAATGTACGAATATTTCTTTGATAATACAAAAGATTTAAACTTTTGTTCTCAATTTTCAATTTTATCAAATTGGACTCTAAACTTGTCTATTAATCTTCCACAATGATTTTCAAACAATTTAAAAGAAAAAGTTCTCGCATCTTTAAAAAGAACCTTTAAAAATAACATTTTTTTGAATAAAGATACGTTGGATCAGAGGTGCACCCGAAACATTAAGCCTAGAGAATTCATATATTGTCACACAAGAGCTCGTAAACATTTATATCTCCCAAATGTGATATATGTCCAATTCAATTACTATCTTTTCACTCAAATGGAATCCAAAATCTTGTAACTGGTGAGCATCATGAACACATATGGAATAATTAAATAAGGGGAAAGGGCTTTGATTTCTACTTTTTGGGTCTTTTTCATATTTCAAGTCCACAAGCGAGGGAAGTGTTAAATGATATGATATTAAATTTGACTTCACTTATTAATTAAAAATTTTTTGATTTAATTTATTGAACAAAATAAAGTTTTAATTTTTTTAATAAGAAACAAGATACTAGACAATTAGATTGGGATAACAGACACTTTCGATGTCTCAGGTTTGAAAAATTGTTTTAATCAGTTATGTGTAAGAAATGTCATCAAAGCTTAATAATATTCTTCACATCACACACTAAATCTTTACAAATTTTAAACTAGTAAAGAGAGCAAAGTTGTGACAAATTAAAGTTTATAGCTTGACTAATTAGAAACTCAATAACTTGAATGGTAAACTTTCATGAAATTCATAGAACAAACTAGTTTTTAACCAAATTAAATATGATTGGTTGTCCTTAATAACTGCTCTGATCTATCACTCAAATATTAGAGAGAGGAATAAAGAAAGCCCCGGTCAAATCATTCTATACTTAGAATATACAAACTCCTGGACCCAAAATATTTGAGGCATTTCTAAATTTGTTGGTGTTTTCTAAATATAGCTAGTTTTCTCATCAAACAGGTTAGTATATATAGGCCTTGTGAACATAAGAAATAATCCAAGCACCCACCCTTTCCCTTCATATTTTGTGAAAAGAGCTTCTAACCTTAACAATTTCAACACACACCATTTCACCATGTTAATGGCACCAAAAGGTTTCAAGCTCTTTCACACCCTTTTCTTAGTGCTTGCTTGGCAATGTTGCGAGAAGGTGGGTGCCACTTTCGGCGACGTCACCGGTAGCCAAAACCCTGCTTTGGATCGTCCATTCTCTTTTCGTGCCTTTGGATCACATGGCACACAAGCACCAGGGGTGGCACCAGTGAGCAGCGTCGACGGAAAAGTCTTTGCTATTTCCCAAGGTCACGAAATTAGCACGGCAAAAGGTACCGGCAGCGTTGTTGTTTCTCATGGTAAACAAACCGGTCTGAACGGCAGCCGCAACGGCGGGAGCGTTGTTGCTATTTCTAGTGGTCATGAAATTAACAAGAAGAGTAGTGGTAGTAGTGTTGTTGTTGCTCGTGGTGGCAAAACCGGTATGAACGGCACCGGTAGTAGTGTCGTTGCTGTTTCTCACAGTCACGAAATTAACAAGAAGGGCAGTGGCAGTGTCATTGTTGCTCGTGGCGCCAAAACCGGTGTGAACGGTGGCAGTAGTATGGTTGCTATGTCTCACGGTCACGAAATTAGCGCGAAGAGTAGCGGCAGTGTTGTTGTTTCTCATGGTGCCAAAACCGGTCATGGCAGAAGCGGTGTCGTTGCTGTTTCTCACGGTCACGACATTAGCACGAAGAGCAGTGGCAGTGTTGTTGTTTCTCATAGAGGGAAAACCGGTGGAAACGGTGGCGGCAGGATGATCGTTGTGTCGAGCGGTCAGGAAACTAGAGTGAAGGGAAGCAGCAGTGTTGTTGTTTCTCATGGACATGGAGCTGCCATGATTCGTGGTGGTGGTGTTGGTTCGATTTCTCATGAAGTTCATACTAGTAAGAGCAGCAGCAACAAAAGCACTTTT
Source organism: Citrullus mucosospermus (assembly GCA_030954485.1). Classification (NCBI taxonomy): domain Eukaryota; kingdom Viridiplantae; phylum Streptophyta; class Magnoliopsida; order Cucurbitales; family Cucurbitaceae; genus Citrullus; species Citrullus mucosospermus. Next base: position 4,734,799 of record CM062063.1, on the reverse strand, counting down.
GTTTCTCACGGTGTTAAAAGTACAAAGGGTTCATCTCATAGTATTCAAATAAGTAGCAGCAGCAGCAGTAGCGTTGTTGTTTCTCATACTCACCACACTACAAGCAGCGGCATTAGCAGTGGTGTTGTTTCTCATGGCGCTTTCAATGCTCAGCATTAACAACATAAGCTTACATGTATTGCCTAGTTCCAATCACTACTCCAACTTAATATTTTTCTTAATTAAATCAAAAGATTTTGGACTCTCATAAAATTGTCTGGATTTCTTCCTTTTTTCTTTTTCTCCTTCTTAAAGTGAGGTTAGATCATTAAAATTTCACTCATTTTAAAGAAAATGAAGTATTGCTTGAAATTAAGTTTGATTAATGATGCAATTGCCATTAAATCATTTGAAATTCAAAATGTTAGTTTTTATTTGTTTTCGAGGTCGGATCATTAATCATTTAGGGACTGGATATGAGTGTCATGACCATAAAAAATCTCGAAAAAACTCTCTAATTTAAGGAAATAAAGGAAGTACCATAGCGATAAAAATAAAATATATACATAAAAAAAAACTTTGGATTTAAAGCACAAATAGCCCATGGCAAGGATGATAGCTTCCCAAAGGGTGATCGCATCAAGACATCTTAAATTTGTTGTTTAATTTGAAGTTCTGCAACTTTTTTTTTTTTTTGGGTGTTATGATAGCTTCCCAAAGAGATAAAAGAATGGTATGATGAATTGTAAATAATTAGGAAAAATTATAACCCATGACCCAACCATCGTAAAATTATAAACGTAATAATTTATCATTCAAAATGAAAGTATTTCAACTTTGTTTGAAAACTTATTTTTGCATCTTCATCTTCTCCTAAAATAACAACACCGATGATAACGACAACGATAATGATGATGATGATGGTGTACAATAAGAACGAAGCAAATACAGAGGGAACAAAAGAAGCAAAGTAAAGAGCAAAATAGAAATAATTAGAAAGTAGAGAGAATAAGTTGAACTTAATTGTGGAAAGACACAATACATCACTATTTACATACCATGGTTGAGTGTATATTGCAAGAGGGAATTCAATGGGAGGTTATAGTATTTAGGCATATGTTTAATCTTTAATTAAGAACCATTAAATTTCGTTCCAAATTTTAATAATAATTTAAAAAAATATTAGTCGTATTTAAAGCATGAAATTAGACCAAATATTATAGAGTATTTAGGCATATGTTTAATCTTTAATTAAGATCCATTACAAAATACATACATATATATATATATATATACCTTTTGTTCGATCCAATTACAAGATCCATTACAAATACATATATGTGTTCCTTGATCGAGAAAGGCTTGCCACCCACAAGTTCAATTTAATCTTGCACAAATAAATATACATATATCAAGTCACAATATAAACATAAATTCTCAATCCCCAAATGTGCTTAGGGGGGAATCACACAAATCAAGCAATCTTCAAATAATTTAACTGCACAACTCTTCTCCAAATTACATTTTGAAATCAACTATATGTAAAAAAAAAAATGACAACAATAACATCAAAAAAATTGAGGAATAAATACAAGACAAACTAAGAAAAATAAAAACAATATTTTTCCATCCCTAAATTCAAAATTAATGCAATATAAAATCTTACAATTTTGTAATAAAAACATGTGTGAAAGTACAATATATTAGATTCTTACATGAGATTTCATCTCGAATCGATTGGTTTTGAGATGAAATCCCATATATCATTTAACATGGTATTGTAACCCATAAAATTCAAATGAATAAAGGGTATTTGGTCATCATGCAATTTAAGAATGGCGACCCGAAAGAAATACCATCTAGACGGGGCATTGAGGATACCACATTAGAAAAATCAAGGAACCTCACATCTATTATAAAATAAATTGGGCTACTCATTCTATTGTCAATTGGCTTTGAGATTAGTCTCATGTTATCTAATAGTGAATAAAAAGAGATGCTATCTTGAGGGTTTGAGACCATCAAGCCCAAACAGACATTCGATTATTTTTAAAAGTGTCTTAAATTCACCTTTTTTTTCACTCTCATTAATTTCTGGCAATTAAAAAAAAAAATTCGAAAAGACACAAGTATAGAAAAAACTTGGATAAATGCTGTGCATTAAATTGACTTTTTTTTTTTCCTGAAACTTTTTATTTTCGAAACCCATCAAAAAAAGAAAATTTGCACATAATAAAAGGAATTACCTTCTTTATTTATTTTTTGAGCTGTCTACTGCTCTCTCTCTCTCTTCCTTTTTTTTTGTTATGGTTTCTCGTGCTAACATTATTATTATAGTTGAATATTTGTTTGGTTCAATCCTAAGTTGATTAGAACAATACTCATCAAATTTGACTAACCTAACCTATTGTTTATTGGGAGTAATAATCATGTGTTATGCATCGTACATTGATCAAAGCCATGATTATAAAATCCTAAAGCGCACGATTAATACAATCTTAATATAAATGAGAGCAGAATTGAACCAGCAATGCAAGATAGAATTTGGTTTGAAAAAATCACAAATACATCAAAGTCGAAAAAACTCTTAAAAACCAAAGCCAGAAAGTGTTACCTCAACTCGACATAATGGACATAAAAAATTTGTTTTGGTACATCCCAATATTAAGAACAAAAGAAAAATGAGGAGAAAACTGTGTAGAAATTGGCTGGTTTTTGTCATCCTATGACCTGGCCGCCGAACTCCAAATTTATAAAATCACGATGGCGTCGCGGCTTTGCACGGGAGCACGTGCGACAAACGACATTGGAGCATCCCAATGCTCTTGGGTAGCACTGTGGTGCCAGTGGTTTTCTCCAAAATCTGAAGTCTCAAGAAAAGATGTCAAGGCACCGCTTAAGCAGCGTCGCTATGCATAGGTGCAGAGGCATTTTGGTTATTTTACTTCTCTCTTTCTTGGTTGATGCAATTAAGCTCCGTTTTGGCTTCATTTTAGTTATAATGTCTGGTTCTACTGAATAAATGCTCGAAACCTATAAAATAACCAAATAAACCCTTAATATCTAGGGAGAACCTCAGATTAAGCTAAGTAAGATAACACATTTCGATGCTATCAATCATTAAATGACAACAAATTTAATGATATATATATATATATATATATATATATATATATGTATATAGTTTTATTAATCTTTATTCAAACAATAAAAGTTTCTAAAAGAAGTAATAATAAAATAGATTTTAATTTTTTAATAATTATAAAATAAAAGACAAATTAAATATGAGAGTGAATGTACCAAAAGGTTAAAATCGTCTTAAAATTATACATAAATTTTGTTTTGGAAAATAATTAAAGTCTAGTACATTTGTGAAATATTAGTTGTGAAGTAAGTTGTTTATTGAATCTTTCAAACAAAAATATAGATCCAATCCAAGAATGATGAACTAAATTTATAAAATACATTGGCTAATTAGTTAGAGATGTCCATTTAACCGATAGGGGTGCGAAAATATATTTTTTTCAATGTGTGTGATCGTGAGTTTTATATATATATATATATTAAATTTGAAGACTAAAATATATTTTAATGGTTCTTCACACATGGAATATCATTGTTTGTAGTAAGAAATTTTATAATATTTTATTGAAATAAAATTTGTGTATTGGAAATGACCAGTCTAATAAAATTATGATTGAGAATAAATTTAAAAACGGTTAAATTAATGAATAAACTAAGATTAAAAAAGGGGAATTTTCCCCGAAGCATACATCACCCTTCACCACACACATATGAATGTCATAAAACACAAGGTGGCGGGTTCTGCACCCAAACAAAATAATCTTTGCCTTCATGCATGAAGAAAGAATGGTCGTATTCCTCAAGTTGGTTCGTCCATAAGTCAAATGAATGTCACTCAACTCTCTCCCCTCACATAGAAGCAACTCACTGCACTCCAACAACACTGCCACGTTTGTTGTCGATGTCCTGCGAATGTTCTTGAAGTGTACATCATTGATCTTCTAGTTCGAAGCCTGTATAGAACGTTAATTGTAGCTTTGTTGAAGGCAGTACCGAATTTAAAAACAAACTCATCAATATAAACACAATTATGAAATGAGATACTAAAGGTTTCTTTGGCGACAAACTAACAATAAGGGTAGTTTGAACATTTTTAAAGGTTTGTGGGTATTCTTGAAAATTTAAAAGTTGAATGATATTTTTGAAACAAAGTACTCACGGTTTTAGCCAAAATACAGTTGGAGTATTTTTTAACCTTTTTTTTTTTTAATTATTTTTTTAAGTTTATGGGTATATGGTATGGAATAAACTCTTAAAAATTTAGAAGTATTTTTAACACAAAATATTATAAAATTTGGCTATTTTCTACAATTTAACCTTATTATCATTATTTTAAAACAACTTAAAGAAGATCGATGAAAATTAAAATATAAATAAAACCAACCCAATAATTTTAGTGGATTCTTATAAATGTAATTTAGTCGATATTAAATTAATATCAATGGGAAGCATATATATGAGAAGAAAGCTAGGCCATAAATAGGTAAGATGAAGGACCCAATATGAGGAAAAAATAAAACACTAATAATTTTCAGATTGAATATTCATCATTCGAAAACAGAGAATACAACGTGTTGAATCTTTATAAAAAAATCCAAAAAGCATAAATTACCCTCCCATCATATACATATCAATGTTATACAATACAAGGCGGTGGATTTTGCACCCCAAAAGTAGAAAACTTTGCATTCATACATGAAGAAAGAATGGTCGTATTCCTCAAGTTGGTGCCTCCATAAGTCAAGTTAATGTCCCTCAGCTCCACCCCCTCACATGGAAGCAACTCGCTGCACTCCAACAACACCGCCACGTTCGTCGTGGATGTCCCGCGAATGTTTTTGAAGTGAACGTCGCTGATCTTCCACTTCGAAGCCTGCATGGAGTATTAATCGTTGTGGCTTCGTTAAAACCACTGCTTAACTCAAAAGCTTAAACTAATAAGCATTAATATGATTTAGTTTTTTTTTTTTTCATCGTCGTTCTTGTGTTATTATTACCATCTTATTCCCCTTGGTGCCGTAGGTTTGATCGATGATTATAGGATTTTTGACATTGTACATTACGATGTCTTCGAAGATTATTCCCGAGGCTACTCCTGAGATAGGGCTAGCCCATGTCTTGATTCTAGCACCATTTGTAGCATTGAAAATGGTGCAGTTCTTTACTAGAACTTCAGAGACACCCTTCTCTTTCGGGTACTTGCCCAAGCTGCCCACGCTGAAAGATAAGGGTAAGGAGCATGAGATGTTTTCTTGTTGTGTTTCTTAATCTTCGAACTTTTTCAAAAAAAAAATGTATACAATAATTACCTGAGGCCATGTCCAGGGCCGCAAGTGACATTGGTGACGGTGATTTTCTCACAACTGTGGCCAATGGAGACGCAGTCATCACCAGTGCCGATGACGCTGTTAGTAATGGTGACCAATTTTGAGGTGCTAAGGTGCATTCCATCGGTGTTGGGGCTATTTCCTGGTGCTATAATGTTCATGTTTGTAGCAGTGAAATTATAGGAATAAAATACAGACGTGTGAAAGCCTTTGCTATTAATTGAAGAGAGCCCATCAACGATCGTGTGGTTCAATCTCGAGAATTTAATTGACTAAAAAAAAAGAGAAAAATAAATCAATAACAATTATAATATTGAGTGATCTATAATTAAGTCATGTTTTTTTTCAAAGTTCAAGTGTGTATTAGACGCAATTCTAATAGTTTGAAGTACGTTTTCCGTAGGTCGTAGTTTAGAATTAAATGAGGAGTGATCGAGTAATAGAGAATTATACTTACGATAGGAAGAGCCTGGCAGAATTTGCTTTTCTTGCAGTCATTGTAAGGCCAAGTGGCTGCGCCTTGGCCGTCAAAGACGCCGGAGCCGGTGAGGATGAAGCCAGTGATATCTTCAATGGAGAACCATTCTGGAGAAGAATATTCAGTGATATCGGTGGTGGCCTTCACAGTTCCCCGATTTTCCAAGGTGATCGGGAAGCTTTTGCACGGACCGGCAAAAGTCACCGGACCCACTAGAAATGTGCCTTCTGGGATCAAAAACTTCGCCGGACCGACTGTGTTCCGGCAGGCTGCAATCCATGTTGTCATGAATGCCTGCCACGTGGGAAATCAACAATAAATTTATTTATTTATTTATTTATTTTTGTCAATCCAAAATACATCTAAATATTGCTTTAAAATGATTATAATTAATGAAACCCAATTGCTGATAGAGCTACAACAAGCTAAGGTACGATGTAGTTGCAAAATAATGGCTCAAATTTAAATAATTTACTAAGTTCAAAGATAATTAATTCAAATTAAATGTTTGAAGTTTTGTGTGATATTCTCACCTGTGCATCATCAGTCTTTCCATCGCCTTTAGCTCCATGTTTTGTAACATCAAAAACTGCACCACCATTCCCATTCAGATCAACATTTGCCTTAATGTCATTTACCGTGCCGCCGATGTCCGGAAGAGTTCCGATACGTAGAGGCCGCGGTGCTGCTGCGGAATGAAGAAGCTGCTGATTTTTCGTTGATACGATCCCGTCGGCGACATTTGCAGCGCCAGTGACGTCGTCGAAAATGGCAGCAACCTTTGCACAGCATTGCCAACCAAATACTAAGAGAAGGATTTGAAAGAGGCTAAGACTTCTTGTCATTGTCATGGAGAAGTGTCTTAAAATTTGGATGCAGGAGTTAGGGCTTTTAAAAGACAATTAAATGGTAAATTAGAGTGTTTTTCTTGGATATTTTTTTCCAATGATCAGAAGCCTTATTTATGCATGTTTAATGGGAAAACTAAATTTAGAAAATTGGAACAAAGTTTGATCAGTTTTGGAGAATATTCCTAGTATAGAATGATGTGTTATCTACCTGTTTTCTGCCTTCAATTTAATATAACTTGCTTTTTGTAACAATAATTCAGTTCCTTTGACAGTTTAATCATTTGGGCCAAGCTCTTAAGTTTGATAATGTGGAAGATTGTTGTTAAGATCATTCTGTAATTAACATGTAATGTATTTTCTTAAATAATTAAGGGTAGCACATGTTTGTCTATTTTTTCAACATGAGATCCTCAACATGTCTCTTCAAGATAAGTGTGCATGATCTCTATTTGGATTCACATTTCTTGAGTTGGATTTTTTTTTTCGTATATATGTTTGGTTTCATGAGCTCTTGTACAATGTTAATTCTATTCAAAGTTTTTATTTTATTTTATTTTTAATTTAAATGATTTGATTATCCTATTTTAAACTTTAATGTAAACAAAAATATCGTTTTTTATTATTTTTAAAAATTTTTGAAATCATCTCTTAGTTGAAAAAATATATATATATTTTTTTGATTGATCATCTTCTTAATTTCAAATTTTAATTTAGGGCTTTTTGCAGATTTGCAAAATAAGTTTAAAAAATTAGGCCCATAGCTCGACTTAATACTTTTGCAAAAATAGCAAAAATAACTTAACCCACGTGATACATTTGATACACCTAATATACCTGATACCCCTAATACACTATTGATATACACTTGATGCGGTTGATACACGTGTATCCTTGATGGATTTGATACACTACTAGTATACGCCTGATACACACTACTTATACACACTACTTATACACACTTATTGCACTATTGATAAACACTTGATACATACTTAATACACTATTGATAGACACGTGATACATTTGATACACTTGATATACTATTGATATATAGTTGAAAATGATTAGTTATTTAAGTGTTTTGAAAAAAAATCATAAAAATAAGTTTTTTGAAAAATACTTTTTTCTCTAGTTATTGCAAACACAACCAAATCATCAATGTGAGTATACTAGTACTAAACTGAGTGTTAGTGAGTTTTAGGTTGAATCTCCCCGACTTATTGTATATTTATACTTAAAAATGAAAGAAACAAACTTATTTAATTTTTTTTTTTAAAAAAAAAAAAAAACTACAAAAGGGATAAAAAAAAATGTAGCAAATACAAAAATTAAAGTGAGTAAATAACTCATACTGTTGCAAACAAAAAATACAAAAAGTATAGAAATCATTGGAAAAAATACACAACTGATATACTTTAAATGTGGTATATTAGTTGACTAATATACCAAAAGAGGTAGGACAAAATTGGAATAAGGAATAAACGAAAATTTAAATTTGAGAATTTTGCCATATCTACAATTTTCTATATGTTAAAGACACGTCCCTAATTATACATTTTAGATTTATCACCCATTGCAAATTCACTTTAATTAATTTAAAACCAATATATTATTATTTATTTTTTGTTTTATTCTGGTGATAATCCTCTCTTATTTTACAATAATAATAATAAAAAATAAATAAATAAATAAATAAAATAAAATAAAATAAAATAAAATAAAACCTACTTTGATTTGGATGATTTAAATTTGTGTACCCACATTTAAGATACTAAGAAAAATAAAAACAATATTTCCCCATCCCAAATTCAAAATTAATGCAATATAAAATCTTACAATTTTGTAATAAGATGAGATTTCATCTCAAATCGATTGGCTTTGAGATGAAGCCCCATCTATATTTTAAACATGGTACCATAACCCATAAAATCCAAACGACCAAAAAGTATTTGGTCATCATCCAATTTAAAAATGGCGACCCCAAAGAAGTACCATCTAGACAAGGCATTATATTGAGGATATCATATTAGAAAAATCAAGGAACCTCACATCTATTATAAGATAAATTGGGCTACTCATTCCATTGCCAATTGGCTTTGAGATGTAATCTCATGTTATCTAATAGTGAACAAAAAGAGATGTTATCTTGAAGGTTAGAGACCATGAAACCCAAACAGAGATTCGATCATTTTTAAAAATGTCTTAAATCCACCAATTTTTTTTCCTCTATTAATTTGTGGCAATTTAAAAAAAAATCGAAAAGACACTAGTATGGAAAAAACTTGGATAAATGCTGTCCATGAAATTGACTTTTTTTTTTTTTTTTTTCTGAAACTTTTTATTTTCAAAACCCATCAAAAAAAGAAAATTTGCACATAATAAAAGGAATTACCTCCTTGATTTATTTTTTCAGCTGTCTACTGCTACTCTCTCTCTCTCTCTCTTCTTTTTTACTTATGGTTTCTCGTGCTAGCATTATTATTATATAATGTTATGTATTTATATTCTCAAAATAACTAAATACACATACGTATATATGGCAAAGTATGTAGAATATATATTTTAATAGAAACGAGAATGAAATCAAAAGATGAAGTATATATTATATATATAAGAATCTTAAATTTATACTTTTTATAAATACATTTGACTAAATCTTGAATATATTCAAAATAAACCTTGTATGTATACATAAAAAATGAAACACGGAGGAAGACGAAAATTTGTAACCATTAATTCGACATTATATGCAATCCACTTGAATTGGGGTTCTGAATTTTAAAAAATGAAAATTTGACAAATTTGTAATGATTGGAAAAAAAATATCCTTCACAAAACAAAAACTAGTTTTTTAATATTTTAATTATAAAATAATATAAAAATTAAATATGAGAGAAAATGTGCCTATCATATTCTTAATTCTTTGTATATATACCATATTAGTTAATAAATAAAATAAAAAATAATTGGAAGGCGGAATTTGTCGCTCAATTTCGTTTCAAATGATTTAACCGTATCCACTAAAATGTAGTATTGGTAGCACAGGTCGAACACAGGGAACTTTTGAATTTTCTATCAAACAGTTTACAACCCGAGAGTAACTGATGGGGGAGGGGTTTGAAGTTTTTTTTGTTGCAAAGGAATTTAAAGATCCTAAAATAAAATCACAAAGTAAATTAAAGATTTAAAAATTTATATGAGAAAACCTAGCTTGGATTACTATGGAATTTTCTCTATTTGAAATATTTGATCATTGAATTCTCATTACCAAAATCAATCAATTGCCTACTCCTACCCAATTTAATTAAAAATAATGCTAATCAAATTGTTCTAAGCAACTAACTAGTCTAATTTAGAAAGATGAAACACATGCATATTCGAACTATCCTAGTTGCATTAAGATCTATGGAACGTTAGAAGGAATATTATTTAACTTTCAAGCCCAAGTTGAATATTCGTTTGGTTCAATCCTAAGTTGATTAGAATAATACTCATCAAGTTTGACTAACCTAACCTATTGTTTCTTGGGAGTAATAATCAAGTGTTACGCATCGTACATTAATCAAAGCCATGATTATAAAATCCTAAAACGCACAATTAATACAATCTTAATATAAATGAGAACAAAATTGAACCAATAGTTTAAGATAGACTTTGGTTCGAAAACTCACAAATACATCAAAGTCGGGAAAACTCTTAAAAATCCAAGTTAGAAAGTATTACCTCAGCTCGACATAATGGACATCAAAAAATTGTTTTGGTACATCCCAATGTCTAGAACAAAAGAAAAATGGAGAGAAAACAATGTAGAAATTGGCTGGTCTTCATCATCCTATGACCTAGCGACTGAACTCAAAATTTCTAAAATCTCAATGGCGCCACAGTGCTACATAGGAATACGTGCGACAAACGATATTATTGGGGCATCGCGACGCTTTTGGGTAGCATTGCGGCACCAGAGGCTTTCTCTAAAATCTGAAGTCTCAGGAAAAAGTGTCAAGGCGTCGCTTAAGCAGTGTCGGTATGCGTAGGTGCAGAGTCATTTTGGTCATTTTGCCTCTCTCTTTCTTGGTTGATGCAATTAAGCTCCATTTTGGCTCCATTTTGGCTCTAATGCCTAGTTTTATCTCATAATTGCTCGAAACCTATAAAATAACCAAACAAACACATAATATCTAGGGACAACTTCGAATTAAGCGGAGTAAAATAACACATTTTAGTGCTATCAATTATTAAATGACAACAAATTTAATGATATATATATATATATATATATATATATATATATATATTTATAGTGTTATTAATGTTAATTCAAAAAAAAAAATAAAAAATTTCTAAAAAAAGTAATAATAGAATAGATTTCAATTTTTAAATGTTTTAATTATAAAATAAAAGACAAATTAAATTGAGAATGTATGTACCAAAAGGTTAAAATTATCTTAAAATTATACATAAATTTAGTTTTGGAATATAATTAAAGTTTAGTACATTTGTGAAATATTACTTGTAAAGTAGGTCATTTCTTGAATCTTTCAAACAAAAATATAGATTCAATCCAAGAATGATGAACTTATAAAATACATTCGCTAATTAGTTAGAGATGTCTATTTAACTGATAGGATAGCGAAAATAATTTTTTTCCCAACGTGTGAACTGAGTTATATTAAGTTTGAAGACTAAAATATATTTTAATTATTCTTCCCACATAGAATATCATTGTTTGTAGTAAGAAATTTTATAATATTTTATTTAAATAAAATTTGTGTATTGGAAATGGCCAATCTAATAGAATTTTATTGGATTCAGAATAAATTTAAAAATTGTTAAATTAATGAATAAACTAAGATAAAAAAAAAAAAAAAAAAGAAAAAGGGGGAATTTTCCCCAAAGCCTACATCACCCTTCACCACACACATATCAATGTTATACAACACAAGGCGGTGGATTTTGCACCCCAAAAGTAGAAAACTTTGCATTCATACATGAAGAAAGAATGGTCGTATTCCTCAAGTTGGTGCCTCCATAAGTCAAGTTAATGTCCCTCAGCTCCACCCCCTCACATGGAAGCAACTCGCTGCACTCCAACAACACCGCCACGTTCGTCGTGGATGTCCCGCGAATGTTTTTGAAGTGAACGTCGCTGATCTTCCACTTCGAAGCCTGCATGGAGTATTAATCGTTGTGGCTTCGTTAAAACCACTACTTAACTCAAAAGCTTAAACTAATAAGCATTAATATGATTTAGTTTTTTTTTTTTTTCATCGTCGTTCTTGTGTTATTATTACCATCTTATTCCCCTTGGTGCCGTAGGTTTGATCGATGATTATAGGATTTTTGACATTGTACATTACGATGTCTTCGAAGATTATTCCCGAGGCTACTCCTGAGATAGGGCTAGCCCATGTCTTGATTCTAGCACCATTTGTAGCATTGAAAATGGTGCAGTTCTTTACTAGAACTTCAGAGACACCCTTCTCTTTCGGGTACTTGCCCAAGCTGCCCACGCTGAAAGATAAGGGTAAGGAGCATGAGATGTTTTCTTGTTGTGTTTCTTAATCTTCGAACTTTTTCAAAAAAAAAATGTATACAATAATTACCTGAGGCCATGTCCAGGGCCGCAAGTGACATTGGTGACGGTGATTTTCTCACAACTGTGGCCAATGGAGACGCAGTCATCACCAGTGCCGATGACGCTGTTAGTAATGGTGACCAATTTTGAGGTGCTAAGGTGCATTCCATCGGTGTTGGGGCTATTTCCTGGTGCTATAATGTTCATGTTTGTAGCAGTGAAATTATAGGAATAAAATACAGACGTGTGAAAGCCTTTGCTATTAATTGAAGAGAGCCCATCAACGATCGTGTGGTTCAATCTCGAGAATTTAATTGACTAAAAAAAAGAGAAAAATAAATCAATAACAATTATAATATTGAGTGATCTATAATTAAGTCATGTTTTTTTTCAAAGTTCAAGTGTGTATTAGACGCAATTCTAATAGTTTGAAGTACGTTTTCCGTAGGTCGTAGTTTAGAATTAAATGAGGAGTGATCGAGTAATAGAGAATTATACTTACGATAGGAAGAGCCTGGCAGAATTTGCTTTTCTTGCAGTCATTGTAAGGCCAAGTGGCTGCGCCTTGGCCGTCAAAGACGCCGGAGCCGGTGAGGATGAAGCCAGTGATATCTTCAATGGAGAACCATTCTGGAGAAGAATATTCAGTGATATCGGTGGTGGCCTTCACAGTTCCCCGATTTTCCAAGGTGATCGGGAAGCTTTTGCACGGACCGGCAAAAGTCACCGGACCCACTAGAAATGTGCCTTCTGGGATCAAAAACTTCGCCGGACCGACTGTGTTCCGGCAGGCTGCAATCCATGTTGTCATGAATGCCTGCCACGTGGGAAATCAACAATAAATTTATTTATTTATTTATTTATTTTTGTCAATCCAAAATACATCTAAATATTGCTTTAAAATGATTATAATTAATGAAACCCAATTGCTGATAGAGCTACAACAAGCTAAGGTACGATGTAGTTGCAAAATAATGGCTCAAATTTAAATAATTTACTAAGTTCAAAGATAATTAATTCAAATTAAATGTTTGAAGTTTTGTGTGATATTCTCACCTGTGCATCATCAGTCTTTCCATCGCCTTTAGCTCCATGTTTTGTAACATCAAAAACTGCACCACCATTCCCATTCAGATCAACATTTGCCTTAATGTCATTTACCGTGCCGCCGATGTCCGGAAGAGTTCCGATACGTAGAGGCCGCGGTGCTGCTGCGGAATGAAGAAGCTGCTGATTTTTCGTTGATACGATCCCGTCGGCGACATTTGCAGCGCCAGTGACGTCGTCGAAAATGGCAGCAACCTTTGCACAGCATTGCCAACCAAATACTAAGAGAAGGATTTGAAAGAGGCTAAGACTTCTTGTCATTGTCATGGAGAAGTGTCTTAAAATTTGGATGCAGGAGTTAGGGCTTTTAAAAGACAATTAAATGGTAAATTAGAGTGTTTTTCTTGGATATTTTTTTCCAATGATCAGAAGCCTTATTTATGCATGTTTAATGGGAAAACTAAATTTAGAAAATTGGAACAAAGTTTGATCAGTTTTGGAGAATTATTCCAAGTATAGAATAATGCAACCTAGCCTATTTTCTGCCTTCTATTTAATAAGTTTTTTTTTTTTTAACAATAATTCAGTTGCTTTAACAGTAAAAACATTTGGGTCAAGCTCTTAAATTTGATACTGTTGAAGATTGTTGTTAAGATCATTCTGTAATTAACATGTAATGTAGATAATTATGGAGTTTCATATCTCAAAATCAAATAACAATAAAGGGAGCATGAGGTGTCTCTAGCTTTCTAACTTGAAATCCTCTTGTTCTCTTAGTTTATACATAGTATGAATGTATCACTTTTTCTTTCCTCGTTTTCTTTCTTTTTGATAAATGGTAATTGACATACAATCATATAATCATGCCTGATTTTGAATTATTATGGTTTCAAATTTTTTTAAGTGATTTTGAATTAACTGTTTTTGATTTAAAAATTATTTTAGAATTATCAAATGACTAAAAAAATACATCTTAGTAATTATTTTATTAAAAAGGGCAAAGAAATTATTCTTAAACATAAGGGTAAATTCAGTATTTTAAAGTGAATTTTTTTTTTTAAAGGATTGATCTCCAACTAATTATTGAAAAATTAATTTAAAATGATTTTAGATTTTTTTTTCTAAAATAAATGTCAACATTTGTCGAAACATCAATATTTAAAAATAGAGTAATTTTGGGAATCCTAAATGTGATTTTTACCTTTTGCAAACATAACCCTACAACATATGATACTCATTTATTTTAATGTCTTTGGTGGCAAGTTCCATTTAACAGAAATTTCGATCCCCTATTTGAAACCAAATTAAAACACATGAATTAAAAACTTCAATTGCTTACGCTGTTATACATTTTTATTAGATAATTAGAGAAAAAAAATCAATTATACCCTATTAAACTGTGTATGAATTAAAATTTTGAAATATAATAGTAATATTAATTTAAACTCATAACTATTAATTTAGCCCCTTCATTACATGTTATTTTAAAAAAAGTTGTGTGTTAGACTTAAAATATTGTATCGATTACACTCCTAAGCTTTCATGAGTGAACTAATTTAGACTTTAAGTTAGGTTTTTCTTTGATAATAGTCCTTGCATCAATTATAATCGTCTATCACGTAAAACTAACATTTCAAGAAGTATACACACATGCGACACTGCAAATAATACTCATTGCATCATCCCCTTGTGGTCTTTGTTAATTCCCAAAAAAAAAAAGAAAAAATACAATTTCTTCATATGAAGTATCCTTCCCAATGGACTTGCACACCGTGGATAAATATCAAAAAAAGAATCCTTCTGTGTGTACCTTAATCCTTCATTGATGTGTTTTGTGTAGGAATAGCTCGAAATCATTAGACCATGTCTTTCTTACCTATAGCCTTAAACGGGAAGTATTTTTTTTTTTGTAGCCCCTTTGCCACGACTTGTTCCCCTTTTTTGTTGAGCTATCCGCTCTTTCTACATAATTCTCTTTATTTGAATGAATGCATCACCATTGGCATCAGGGTATGATGAAGGTGTTTCAACCTATTTGAGATGTTCTGATACACCTCTGATCCCACTATCCTCTAGTATTTAAAAATGAAAAAGTATACACACATACACATGTGCCATCTAGCTCCGGTGGCAAAGATGTTTGTCTCCCACCTTTCGTGCTCGGGTTTGATATGTGGAATGTGCATTATTTTAGAAGAAATATACCCAGGTAAAAGTTGCTACATGAATGATTTTCAAACTTATAATGGAGTGTGTAAAATAATTCACTTATGAATTGATATACGTATGATAATTCAAAGTTTAAAGTTACATAACTTTCAAAATTTAGAGATATAAATTGATATTTTATTAAAAAAATCAAAACTAAACCAGATTATGTCGGGAAAAAGTATATTATTATTGTTGTCGTGGTTATTTTAAGACAAAGATAAATGTGAGAAGAAAAAAAAAGTTATTTTCAAGCAAAGTTGGAATACTTCAATTTTGAGCACAAATTATTAAAAGATGAGGGTCATAAAGAGGCTGATAGTTTTACAACGATTGGATGTGAGAAAGAAATTAACTGTAAATCGTATTTTACAACCAATCCCAATCCGAGTCTAATTAAGCAACACATTTTTTATTTGTATGATAGTTCTTTTATTTTACCTCAAGCCTCTAAGCTCCTCCCTTGATTTTTTTTCTTTTTTTTGTCACACTGAAGTATCTCTTTGCTTTTCCATAGGTTTTTGTTTGAATGATCATAAAAATTTACATATTCTCGTGGTGAGTTCAATAGTTATAGAATTTAAGTTAAATTACGTAAATTTAGTTATTATGGTTTAGAAAATGTTAAAATTTAATCTCATATATTTAAAAGTTAAGATTTAGTCCCTAAATTAAAAGTTAAAAGTTTCATCCACTATATGATTTTAAAAGCTTAAAATTGTATCCGTCATATATATAATTTTAAAAGATAAAATTAACTTGTATTTAACTTGTATGTACGGTAATTTGTTTAATTTTTCTTTAAAATGAGCGAACTTTTGAAAGATTTTTACCTTACTTTTCTTTAAAAACTACTATGTTAATGAAGTGGAAATTAAACAAAAAAAAGAGAAGAAAAAAAAAAAAAAAAAAAGAGAAATACAGACAGTTTTATGTGAGTCCAAAATCTTTGTATTGAAATTATAATTGTAAACCTAGTTAAGATATATGGGTGCGTTTACCGACGGCCTTTGACATCCCAAGAGTTTCTTTTGAAAAATAAATACATATAGGCTTAGGTTGTTGTTAATGCTAAGAAACAACACTACCGCTAATGCTGCTGCTTGTAATGTGGTGAGTATGAGAAACAACAACGCTGCTGCTGCTGCTGGTACTGCTTGTTTGAATACTATGAGAAGAAGTGCTTTTGCCTGCTTTTACTAGTATGGAGTCTATGAGAAATCGAACCAACACCACCACGAATCATGGCAGCTCCATGTCCATGAGAAACAACAACACTGCTGCTTCTCTTCACTCTAGTTTCCTGACTGCTCGACACGACGACACTCTTGCCGCTACCGCTCACACCGTTTTTGCCTCTATGAGAAACAACAACACCGCCACTACTCGCTAATTTCGCTACCATGAGATACAGCAACAATACCACTGCCGCCATGACCATTTTTGGCACCACGACAAACAACAACACTGCCACTACTCTTCTTGCTAATTTCGTGACCATGAGCATTTGTATGTTGGTTGGTTTAGAGTATTTGATGCACCACGGTTCATAGACATTACACAACAAATTTTAATAACGTTATATCTAAAATTGAGACTGCATATCTATTTGTCTTATGAAAAAATGCATCTTAATTTTAAAATAAGATATAAATGTATTATGTATTATATACGTTTTTCTAATGAAATTTATATGGAATTTCTACTTTATTTATTTATTTATTTGTAACTACACACATTCTTTTTGATATATGGCATTTGATCTTCTTTCTATTTAAAAACTTGAAGGAAAAAAAGAACTTTTTGGTCCCTATGCTTTCAGTAATAGGTACATTTGGTCATTAAGTTTTCAAAATATACATTTTTGTCCTAAGTTTTCAAAAATAGGTTTAAAAATTACTTTTAGTTAGTTTTCCTATGCTACCTTAATATAATCATTTTTTGTTATATTTGATGCTCGGATGTAAATTTAAATGGTAAAAAGAATTTAAAAAAAAAAAAAAAAAAAAAACAAAACAAAAAAAACAAGAACTCCTCTATCCGCTCTCTCTTCTCTCTTTCAGTCTTCCTGGTTTTAGAAGTCAACGTTAATGTGGTTCACAAGAAGACATTGAAATTATCCAAGATAGTCGACTTTAGTGTCCACCCAGTTTGATAAAAACCAAAAAAAAAAAACAAAAAAAACAAAAACAAAAAAAAAAACCATCCAAAAAACTGCTTTCAGATTGCCATTTCTGGTTGGTCGCAGTATGTCATCAGAGTGGGGCGTTAAAAATCGTGAGTTGGTCTCCATCGGTCGCTGGCGAGTAGAGTCATTAAAAACATAAATGAATAATGGAGATGCAGGGAATTGAACCCCATGCCTCTCACATGCGAAGCGAGCGCTCTACCATATGAGCTATACCCCCAATGTTAGAGTTATTAAAAACATTGAAGGAAAGAAAGAATTGGGTTAAGTTTGTAAATATTTTACCAACTCAACAAATAAGTTATATATTGACCCAAACATTTAGTTGGGTTGAGTTGGTAAAAATTATAAGTCAACTTGGTGTGTCAAACACCCATTAAATTATTTTAGATTTTTTAAAAATCAATTTCAACAATGGTAAAAATTGATTTCCACCGTTCACAAACATATACCCTACAATATGATACTCATCTATTTTAATGTCTTTGTTGATAAGTTTTCAATGGGAAAAGAAAAAACAATTTATATCGTTAAGCCAGGAAGGTTCTATCACTTCAAAATTTAAACTATAACAATAATATTAATTATAACTCTAAACTTTCGTAAATATATATATCAATTAGATCTTTCGCTACGTTTTTGTTTGAAAAACTATTATTTGATACTTATAATATTGTACCAATTAAACCTTTAAACTTTCATGCATGAATGAATCTATTTAGACTATGAGTTAGATTTTCTTTTGAGAATTGTTGTGGCATTAATTGTAATTGTCTATTTCAAAAACTGACATTTGAAAAAGTATACTAATTACTAGTCCCTATGGTGAATGATAAAATCACCATAATTGTTAGAAATCTTAATAATCAATCCCTATAGTGTGATAAATTAAACTCTAATAACTAGACATAAATTCTACTTGACTAAATTCTAATTAGCGTTTAATAGGATGAAATTTGTAATTTAACATAAAATTTATATGTGATATGATCCTAAAATATTTTGCAATGGACGGCAATTTCAAAACAAGATTTTGCAAGCATGTCTTTCATATTTGAGGTTTTACGTATATAGCAAAATCTTGAATTCTGAATTTTTGTTGCTTCTTTATTCCACTACTGGCAAGGATGCTCAATAAACGAATCCAGCACCACCAATGCTGAATACCCACCGCCGATAATGGACACCAAAGCCAAACTAAGAACACTGCACCTTGTCACCTAGGTTGCGTATGCTGCCTCCTAGCCAACTTCAACGTTGACGATGTACCAGACGAAGGAGAGGCCAAAGCCACAAACAAGAAGCATTGCTTATCGCGTAGGGTTTCGTGCACTGCTTCCTCTTTTTTAGATTTCTATACCATTTTATCAGGTGCTATTTTTATGGCATCTGAAATCTTATTATTTTTTTTATTCTTTTTTTTTTTTTTTTTGTTATTATTATTAAAAAGTAACTTGTCTATCTGTTTCAGAAGATAAGGCACAAAACATTAGGTTGTTATAGTATAAGTTATTTATATAATTAGTTTGATATAAATTTATAATTCACTTCCTTGATCATCTTGTTGGACTAGAGACATTGAGATCCCATTTCAGCTATCTTCTACATTCATCCGCTTAAGATCATTGATTATGTATTGATGCATATTGACATGTCAAGGGTATCGAGTGTGCATTAGAGCTAATGGGCCTAATATTAATAACTTATTTTTCTCACTTTGCAACTACCTCTTTATTTAAAGTTAATTGGTAGATCATGAACATCATCTATCAAACTTAATTTGGAGAAATCATTAATTTCATTTTCTTTCAAATGAGTTAACTTCGAACGATTTTTACCACACTTTGATTTTCTTAAAAAAAAAAAAAAAAAAAACTAGTGAGCTCATGTGTAGAGAGAGAGAGAGAGAAAAAAAAAAAAAAAAAAAAACCAAGAAGCATTCCATACAATTTTATGGGAGTCCAAAATCTTTTGATTTAATTAAGAAAAATATTAAGTTGGAGTAGTGATTGGAACTAGGCAATACATGTAAGCTAATGTTGTTAATGCTGAGCATTGAAAGCGCCATGAGAAACAACACCACTGCTAATGCCGCTGCTTGTAGTGTGGTGAGTATGAGAAACAACAACGCTACTGCTGCTGCTGCTACTTATTTGAATACTATGAGATGAACCCTTTGTACTTTTAACACCGTGAGAAACAAAAGTGCTTTTGTTGCTGCTGCTCTTACTAGTATGAACTTCATGAGAAATCGAACCAACACCACCACCACGAATCATGGCAGCTCCATGTCCATGAGAAACAACAACACTGCTGCTTCCCTTCACTCTAGTTTCCTGACCGCTCGACACAACGATCATCCTGCCGCCACCGTTTCCACCGGTTTTCCCTCTATGAGAAACAACAACACTGCCACTGCTCTTCGTGCTAATGTCGTGACCGTGAGAAACAGCAACGACACCGCTTCTGCCATGACCGGTTTTGGCACCATGAGAAACAACAACACTGCCGCTACTCTTCGCGCTAATTTCGTGACCGTGAGACATAGCAACCATACTACCGCCACCGTTCACACCGGTTTTGGCGCCACGAGCAACAATGACACTGCCACTGCCCTTCTTGTTAATTTCGTGACCGTGAGAAACAGCAACGACACTACTACCGGTGCCGTTCATACCGGTTTTGCCACCACGAGCAACAACAACACTACTACCACTACTCTTCTTGTTAATTTCATGACCACTAGAAATAGCAACAACGCTCCCGCCGTTGCGGCTGCCGTTCAGACCGGTTTGTTTACCATGAGAAACAACAACGCTGCCGGTACCTTTTGCCGTGCTAATTTCGTGACCTTGGGAAATAGCAAAGACTTTTCCGTCGACGCTGCTCACTGGTGCCACCCCTGGTGCTTGTGTGCCATGTGATCCAAAGGCACGAAAAGAGAATGGACGATCCAAAGCAGGGTTTTGGCTACCGGTGACGTCGCCGAAAGTGGCACCCACCTTCTCGCAACATTGCCAAGCAAGCACTAAGAAAAGGGTGTGAAAGAGCTTGAAACCTTTTGGTGCCATTAACATGGTGAAATGGTGTGTGTTGAAATTGTTAAGGTTAGAAGCTCTTTTCACAAAATATGAAGGGAAAGGGTGGGTGCTTGGATTATTTCTTATGTTCACAAGGCCTATATATACTAACCTGTTTGATGAGAAAACTAGCTATATTTAGAAAACACCAACAAATTTAGAAATGCCTCAAATATTTTTGGTCCAGGATTTGGTATATTCTAAGTATAGAATGGTTTGTGGAATGTATCAATGGAAAATGACAAAAAAAAAAAAATAATAATAAAAAAAAAAAATAATGTAGATCATCGTGTTTAGGAATTTTCTATGGTATCTATCTCAAATGGTAGGTTATGATTTATTATATATGTAGGTTGGTCGATTTAAAACATTTGTATGTGTCACTATTATAAACATGACACATGAATTTTTAACAACATTATATCCAAAATTGAGAATGCATATTTGAAAAAAATTCATCTACTTGTCTTACGAAAAAATGCATCTCAATTTTTAAAAAATAAAAATGTATATGCATTATATAAATTTTTCTTATGAAACTTATATGGAATTTCATTTTATTTATTTATTTATTTATTTATTATTTGCAACTATGCACATTTTTTTCTAACATGTCATTTGATCTTTTCTTTAACTTAAAAACTTGAATTAGGTTCTCTTTGGATTAACCTAGGAAAAAAAAGTTTTTCGAAAAATTATTTTCATTTTGTTTTTGTTTTTGTTTATTTGGATCAACCTAGGAAAAAAATAAGTTTTTCGAGTTGGTTGTTAAGTTAGTCGTTGGAGATATGATCGACAAAATATGTAGTCAGGGTTGGTCATAGCATATCATCAAAGCAAGGCGGCGATAATTGTCGATGGTGGTTGTTGTTAGAGTTGGTTGCTAGAGCATGTTGCAAGGGTAAGGTGGTGGTAATTAATCATCTACAATAGTTGTTACTGGAATTGGTCATCGTTAGTGACTGGCAAGTGAAGTCATTAAAAACATTGAGGAAGCATTTGCATTTTAGAAATGTACATAACCAGAATCTTTAGATGCCTGGAATTATAAATGCTAGGAATGATAAATGTTTGACATCTTTAGATAACTATGTTTGTTTGACATGAATATTTTTATAGATATATAGGAATATTTAGATAGGTGTGTTTATTTCGTACGATTTCTACTAGAAAATGTCTTGAATTTACATTATGTTCCAAGAATGTCATTACGATTATTTATTAATTTATAATTAATTTAATATAATTTTGAACTTTTATAACATTTTTTTATGTTAATTTGAATTTTTTTAAAATTAATATTGTTTATCTGTTATTTTTCTCAATATAAAATGATATATATTAATTTAAGATTTTTTATAAAACAAATATTAATTTACATTTAAATTTTAACTTGAATATCTTTCTAAAAAAAATAAATAAAGCTACGATATAACCAAAAAAAAAAAAAAGTGATATATATGATAGATAATATTTATCTTAATTATAAAATAAAAATAAAGAAAAGTGGTGTGTATATAGGAAAAAATGAAGGGGGAAAAGTAAAAATGGATGCGCTCGACATGGAATCCATAAAATCTATGTTTCAAGAGTATCCAAAACTCTCAAGATGTCTGTCGTAAGGGCATCCTAAGATGCTTGAGAATATGATTCCCACGAAATAACGACCCTGAATGGAGAGGGAGAGTTGGATTGAGTTTGAAATTTTCACCAACTAAACAAATAAGTTGGTGACCTTATTTGTGGGATGATATCATTTCGTTGGTTGCTTTATGTTACACAGACATGATACTCCTCTAAAAGAAAAATATTGAGGTAGGGTTGAACATATATTATGTTTTATTTCGAAATTAGTTTACATTTATTTATTTTCTTCCTAATCAATCTAATTATGATCTAGCTAGTTGTGAAGATGCAAGTTATTTAGGGCCCGTTTGGTTGGCAATCCGGATTCTCTTTTATGTTTAAACTACGTCTAGTGAATATGAGTTTGGTAGACAACTCGAATTTTGTTTTTGAAAATTGTTTTTGGATTCTGTGATCCAAATAGTGCAAATTCCGAAAACAATATTTTTATGTTTTCATTGTATCCACATTTTGAATTTAAAATTTTAAAATATAAAATTATATTAAATAAAGATAAAAACATTTAGAAATACAATATGTTATGTTATGAACTCAATTCATTTTTGTAAAATTGAAATATGTATTATGTAATATATTATAAATTATATAATATTACAATATAATAATTATAAAAAATTGAACATAAAACATATTCATAAATAAATTTAATAATAATTTATTGTCAACTAATATTTTGTGAGTAACTAAAATAAGCTTTATGAATTATAAATATAGTATCAATTACATTTAAAACAATTGTTTAAATTAGAATCCAATTTTTGAACCTGCTACCTAAACACATATTTAAAAATATGAAATACAAATTTATTTTCATTAAATTCTTTGTTTTCAAATTTCTATTGTCAGATTCTCTACCAATGGGCCCTTATCCAACCTATAAGAACTAGACCTTGTCCAAGTCACTTAGTAGGTTATGACGATCGATGAAGCAAATTATAACAATTAAAACTCTAATGATTCATGAGACTAGCCAATAATCAAGTGGGGCCTGCATGAAGGAGCTGGGTCATCCTGGACTTGAACCAGAGACCTCGCCTGTGAAGTAAATCATCGCACCTACAGTCCAACCAATTGGGAGAGAATCAATAGATTCCCCTTCGAGAGCAATTCATCCTTCTCTTCTTCCTTACCATGACAATAATATGAAGATAAACACCACAAATAGACTTCACTTTAAAGAAAATGACGACATCATTATCCAACAAATTTCTTTGAAACACAACTTGGCATACTTATTATAAAGGTGTTATCCACAACAACATTGGACAAGCTAGTGGGATGTCAAGTGAAGTTTCCATGAGGGGTACAATAAACTTATTGTTTTCCAAACCTTTTTCTTTCACTAGAATTTTTTCTCATTGGGTTTTTCTTAGTTTGTAGATATCCCCATTGAATTCTAACTTGCAACATATAATCTACCACTACAAGAAATCTGGGTTTTAGAGACAAAATTATAGCGACACTTTTTTATCGTCGCAACTTTAGCGACCATATCGTATTTCATCGCAGCTGCTTGCAACATTTCTTGATTTCGTCGCACGATCGTGCGACAGTTTCTAGTATCTTCGCTGATGTTTGCAACAATAAGGTGTTTCGTTGCAAGTCTCATTTCACTTTCACCCGATCGTTTTTTCCCCTTTTCACTTTCACAGAGTTAGGGTTTCACCGAGCGGCCGCTGTCAATTGCCGATTTTGTTCGTTCGAAGCTCAATCGACATCCTCGTCGCTGGTTTCGTCCCCTCCATTCGCCGCCGTCGACGGATTTTCGGTAGGTAATCTTCACTTCTCTCTCCTTTTTTTTTCTTCCTCTCTATATCAGTCGCTCTCTCTGTCTCCCTCTCCGTCTGCTTTGTCTCTGTCTCTCTTTCCGTCTCCCTCTCCGTCCGCTCTCTCTCTGTCTCTCTATCTGTCACTCTCTCTGTCTCCCTCTCCATCTACTCTGTCTCTGTCTCTCTTTCCATCTCCCTCTCCGTCCGTTCTCTCTCTGTCTCTCTTTCCGTCTCCCTCTCCATCTCCCTCTCCATTTGGTCCCTCTCTCCGTGTCCCTCTCCATCTGATCTCTCTCTGTCTCTCTCTCTCTAACTGTGTTACCTCTTTGTCTCTCTCTCTAACTGTTGTAGTGGAAGTTGTCGATTACCTCTCTATCTCTCTCTCTAACTGTCGTCGCTGCTGTCGGATTTACAGTGGAAGCTACTGTCGGCGAGGTATTTATTCATTATATATATATATATATATATATATATATATATATATATATATATATATATATATATATATATTTAAAAATATTGAATAAATGCGGGGTACAAAAATTTAAACCATCCAAATCAAAGTGTTTTTTTTTTTTTTGGGTAAACTGAGAGGATTTCAAAAAAAAATTTTAAATAATAGAAACGATGTTTTTGTTTACATTAAAGTTTAAAATAGGATAATCAAATCATTCAAATTAAAAATAAAATAAAATAAAAACTTTGAAGAGAATTATCATTGTACAAGAGCTCATGAAACCAAACATATATACGGAAAAAAAAAATCCAACTCAAGAAATGTGAATCCAAATAGAGATTATGCACACTTATCTTGAAGAGACATGTTGAGGATCTCATGTTGAAAAAATAGACAAACATGTGCTACCCTTAATTATTTAAGAAAATACATTACATGTTAATTACAGAATGATCTTAACAACAATCTTCCACATTATCAAACTTAAGAGCTTGGCCCAAATGATTAAACTGTCAAAGGAACTGAATTATTGTTACAAAAAGCAAGTTATATTAAATTGAAGGCAGAAAACAGGTAGATAACACATCATTCTATACTAGGAATATTCTCCAAAACTGATCAAACTTTGTTCCAATTTTCTAAATTTAGTTTTCCCATTAAACATGCATAAATAAGGCTTCTGATCATTGGAAAAAAATATCCAAGAAAAACACTCTAATTTACCATTTAATTGTCTTTTAAAAGCCCTAACTCCTGCATCCAAATTTTAAGACACTTCTCCATGACAATGACAAGAAGTCTTAGCCTCTTTCAAATCCTTCTCTTAGTATTTGGTTGGCAATGCTGTGCAAAGGTTGCTGCCATTTTCGACGACGTCACTGGCGCTGCAAATGTCGCCGACGGGATCGTATCAACGAAAAATCAGCAGCTTCTTCATTCCGCAGCAGCACCGCGGCCTCTACGTATCGGAACTCTTCCGGACATCGGCGGCACGGTAAATGACATTAAGGCAAATGTTGATCTGAATGGGAATGGTGGTGCAGTTTTTGATGTTACAAAACATGGAGCTAAAGGCGATGGAAAGACTGATGATGCACAGGTGAGAATATCACACAAAACTTCAAACATTTAATTTGAATTAATTATCTTTGAACTTAGTAAATTATTTAAATTTGAGCCATTATTTTGCAACTACATCGTACCTTAGCTTGTTGTAGCTCTATCAGCAATTGGGTTTCATTAATTATAATCATTTTAAAGCAATATTTAGATGTATTTTGGATTGACAAAAATAAATAAATAAATAAATAAATTTATTGTTGATTTCCCACGTGGCAGGCATTCATGACAACATGGATTGCAGCCTGCCGGAACACAGTCGGTCCGGCGAAGTTTTTGATCCCAGAAGGCACATTTCTAGTGGGTCCGGTGACTTTTGCCGGTCCGTGCAAAAGCTTCCCGATCACCTTGGAAAATCGGGGAACTGTGAAGGCCACCACCGATATCACTGAATATTCTTCTCCAGAATGGTTCTCCATTGAAGATATCACTGGCTTCATCCTCACCGGCTCCGGCGTCTTTGACGGCCAAGGCGCAGCCACTTGGCCTTACAATGACTGCAAGAAAAGCAAATTCTGCCAGGCTCTTCCTATCGTAAGTATAATTCTCTATTACTCGATCACTCCTCATTTAATTCTAAACTACGACCTACGGAAAACGTACTTCAAACTATTAGAATTGCGTCTAATACACACTTGAACTTTGAAAAAAAACATGACTTAATTATAGATCACTCAATATTATAATTGTTATTGATTTATTTTTCTCTTTTTTTTTAGTCAATTAAATTCTCGAGATTGAACCACACGATCGTTGATGGGCTCTCTTCAATTAATAGCAAAGGCTTTCACACGTCTGTATTTTATTCCTATAATTTCACTGCTACAAACATGAACATTATAGCACCAGGAAATAGCCCCAACACCGATGGAATGCACCTTAGCACCTCAAAATTGGTCACCATTACTAACAGCGTCATCGGCACTGGTGATGACTGCGTCTCCATTGGCCACAGTTGTGAGAAAATCACCGTCACCAATGTCACTTGCGGCCCTGGACATGGCCTCAGGTAATTATTGTATACATTTTTTTTTTGAAAAAGTTCGAAGATTAAGAAACACAACAAGAAAACATCTCATGCTCCTTACCCTTATCTTTCAGCGTGGGCAGCTTGGGCAAGTACCCGAAAGAGAAGGGTGTCTCTGAAGTTCTAGTAAAGAACTGCACCATTTTCAATGCTACAAATGGTGCTAGAATCAAGACATGGGCTAGCCCTATCTCAGGAGTAGCCTCGGGAATAATCTTCGAAGACATCGTAATGTACAATGTCAAAAATCCTATAATCATCGATCAAACCTACGGCACCAAGGGGAATAAGATGGTAATAATAACACAAGAACGACGATGAAAAAAAAAAAAAACTAAATCATATTAATGCTTATTAGTTTAAGCTTTTGAGTTAAGTAGTGGTTTTAACGAAGCCACAACGATTAATACTCCATGCAGGCTTCGAAGTGGAAGATCAGCGACGTTCACTTCAAAAACATTCGCGGGACATCCACGACGAACGTGGCGGTGTTGTTGGAGTGCAGCGAGTTGCTTCCATGTGAGGGGGTGGAGCTGAGGGACATTAACTTGACTTATGGAGGCACCAACTTGAGGAATACGACCATTCTTTCTTCATGTATGAATGCAAAGTTTTCTACTTTTGGGGTGCAAAATCCACCGCCTTGTGTTGTATAACATTGATATGTGTGTGGTGAAGGGTGATGTAGGCTTTGGGGAAAATTCCCCCTTTTTCTTTTTTTTTTTTTTTTTTATCTTAGTTTATTCATTAATTTAACAATTTTTAAATTTATTCTGAATCCAATAAAATTCTATTAGATTGGCCATTTCCAATACACAAATTTTATTTAAATAAAATATTATAAAATTTCTTACTACAAACAATGATATTCTATGTGGGAAGAATAATTAAAATATATTTTAGTCTTCAAACTTAATATAACTCAGTTCACACGTTGGGAAAAAAATTATTTTCGCTATCCTATCAGTTAAATAGACATCTCTAACTAATTAGCGAATGTATTTTATAAGTTCATCATTCTTGGATTGAATCTATATTTTTGTTTGAAAGATTCAAGAAATGACCTACTTTACAAGTAATATTTCACAAATGTACTAAACTTTAATTATATTCCAAAACTAAATTTATGTATAATTTTAAGATAATTTTAACCTTTTGGTACATACATTCTCAATTTAATTTGTCTTTTATTTTATAATTAAAACATTTAAAAATTGAAATCTATTCTATTATTACTTTTTTTAGAAATTTTTTATTTTTTTTTTTGAATTAACATTAATAACACTATAAATATATATATATATATATATATATATATATATATATCATTAAATTTGTTGTCATTTAATAATTGATAGCACTAAAATGTGTTATTTTACTCCGCTTAATTCGAAGTTGTCCCTAGATATTATGTGTTTGTTTGGTTATTTTATAGGTTTCGAGCAATTATGAGATAAAACTAGGCATTAGAGCCAAAATGGAGCCAAAATGGAGCTTAATTGCATCAACCAAGAAAGAGAGAGGCAAAATGACCAAAATGACTCTGCACCTACGCATACCGACACTGCTTAAGCGACGCCTTGACACTTTTTCCTGAGACTTCAGATTTTAGAGAAAGCCTCTGGTGCCGCAATGCTACCCAAAAGCGTCGCGATGCCCCAATAATATCGTTTGTCGCACGTATTCCTATGTAGCACTGTGGCGCCATTGAGATTTTAGAAATTTTGAGTTCAGTCGCTAGGTCATAGGATGATGAAGACCAGCCAATTTCTACATTGTTTTCTCTCCATTTTTCTTTTGTTCTAGACATTGGGATGTACCAAAACAATTTTTTGATGTCCATTATGTCGAGCTGAGGTAATACTTTCTAACTTGGATTTTTAAGAGTTTTCCCGACTTTGATGTATTTGTGAGTTTTCGAACCAAAGTCTATCTTAAACTATTGGTTCAATTTTGTTCTCATTTATATTAAGATTGTATTAATTGTGCGTTTTAGGATTTTATAATCATGGCTTTGATTAATGTACGATGCGTAACACTTGATTATTACTCCCAAGAAACAATAGGTTAGGTTAGTCAAACTTGATGAGTATTATTCTAATCAACTTAGGATTGAACCAAACGAATATTCAACTTGGGCTTGAAAGTTAAATAATATTCCTTCTAACGTTCCATAGATCTTAATGCAACTAGGATAGTTCGAATATGCATGTGTTTCATCTTTCTAAATTAGACTAGTTAGTTGCTTAGAACAATTTGATTAGCATTATTTTTAATTAAATTGGGTAGGAGTAGGCAATTGATTGATTTTGGTAATGAGAATTCAATGATCAAATATTTCAAATAGAGAAAATTCCATAGTAATCCAAGCTAGGTTTTCTCATATAAATTTTTAAATCTTTAATTTACTTTGTGATTTTATTTTAGGATCTTTAAATTCCTTTGCAACAAAAAAAACTTCAAACCCCTCCCCCATCAGTTACTCTCGGGTTGTAAACTGTTTGATAGAAAATTCAAAAGTTCCCTGTGTTCGACCTGTGCTACCAATACTACATTTTAGTGGATACGGTTAAATCATTTGAAACGAAATTGAGCGACAAATTCCGCCTTCCAATTATTTTTTATTTTATTTATTAACTAATATGGTATATATACAAAGAATTAAGAATATGATAGGCACATTTTCTCTCATATTTAATTTTTATATTATTTTATAATTAAAATATTAAAAAACTAGTTTTTGTTTTGTGAAGGATATTTTTTTTCCAATCATTACAAATTTGTCAAATTTTCATTTTTTAAAATTCAGAACCCCAATTCAAGTGGATTGCATATAATGTCGAATTAATGGTTACAAATTTTCGTCTTCCTCCGTGTTTCATTTTTTATGTATACATACAAGGTTTATTTTGAATATATTCAAGATTTAGTCAAATGTATTTATAAAAGTATAAATTTAAGATTCTTATATATATAATATATACTTCATCTTTTGATTTCATTCTCGTTTCTATTAAAATATATATTCTACATACTTTGCCATATATACGTATGTGTATTTAGTTATTTTGAGAATATAAATACATAACATTATATAATAATAATGCTAGCACGAGAAACCATAAGTAAAAAAGAAGAGAGAGAGAGAGAGTAGCAGTAGACAGCTGAAAAAATAAATCAAGGAGGTAATTCCTTTTATTATGTGCAAATTTTCTTTTTTTGATGGGTTTTGAAAATAAAAAGTTTCAGAAAAAAAAAAAAAAAAAGTCAATTTCATGGACAGCATTTATCCAAGTTTTTTCCATACTAGTGTCTTTTCGATTTTTTTTTAAATTGCCACAAATTAATAGAGGAAAAAAAATTGGTGGATTTAAGACATTTTTAAAAATGATCGAATCTCTGTTTGGGTTTCATGGTCTCTAACCTTCAAGATAACATCTCTTTTTGTTCACTATTAGATAACATGAGATTACATCTCAAAGCCAATTGGCAATGGAATGAGTAGCCCAATTTATCTTATAATAGATGTGAGGTTCCTTGATTTTTCTAATATGATATCCTCAATATAATGCCTTGTCTAGATGGTACTTCTTTGGGGTCGCCATTTTTAAATTGGATGATGACCAAATACTTTTTGGTCGTTTGGATTTTATGGGTTATGGTACCATGTTTAAAATATAGATGGGGCTTCATCTCAAAGCCAATCGATTTGAGATGAAATCTCATCTTATTACAAAATTGTAAGATTTTATATTGCATTAATTTTGAATTTGGGATGGGGAAATATTGTTTTTATTTTTCTTAGTATCTTAAATGTGGGTACACAAATTTAAATCATCCAAATCAAAGTAGGTTTTATTTTATTTTATTTTATTTTATTTTATTTATTTATTTATTTATTTTTTATTATTATTATTGTAAAATAAGAGAGGATTATCACCAGAATAAAACAAAAAATAAATAATAATATATTGGTTTTAAATTAATTAAAGTGAATTTGCAATGGGTGATAAATCTAAAATGTATAATTAGGGACGTGTCTTTAACATATAGAAAATTGTAGATATGGCAAAATTCTCAAATTTAAATTTTCGTTTATTCCTTATTCCAATTTTGTCCTACCTCTTTTGGTATATTAGTCAACTAATATACCACATTTAAAGTATATCAGTTGTGTATTTTTTCCAATGATTTCTATACTTTTTGTATTTTTTGTTTGCAACAGTATGAGTTATTTACTCACTTTAATTTTTGTATTTGCTACATTTTTTTTTATCCCTTTTGTAGTTTTTTTTTTTTTTTAAAAAAAAAAATTAAATAAGTTTGTTTCTTTCATTTTTAAGTATAAATATACAATAAGTCGGGGAGATTCAACCTAAAACTCACTAACACTCAGTTTAGTACTAGTATACTCACATTGATGATTTGGTTGTGTTTGCAATAACTAGAGAAAAAAGTATTTTTCAAAAAACTTATTTTTATGATTTTTTTTCAAAACACTTAAATAACTAATCATTTTCAACTATATATCAATAGTATATCAAGTGTATCAAATGTATCACGTGTCTATCAATAGTGTATTAAGTATGTATCAAGTGTTTATCAATAGTGCAATAAGTGTGTATAAGTAGTGTGTATAAGTAGTGTGTATCAGGCGTATACTAGTAGTGTATCAAATCCATCAAGGATACACGTGTATCAACCGCATCAAGTGTATATCAATAGTGTATTAGGGGTATCAGGTATATTAGGTGTATCAAATGTATCACGTGGGTTAAGTTATTTTTGCTATTTTTGCAAAAGTATTAAGTCGAGCTATGGGCCTAATTTTTTAAACTTATTTTGCAAATCTGCAAAAAGCCCTAAATTAAAATTTGAAATTAAGAAGATGATCAATCAAAAAAATATATATATATTTTTTCAACTAAGAGATGATTTCAAAAATTTTTAAAAATAATAAAAAACGATATTTTTGTTTACATTAAAGTTTAAAATAGGATAATCAAATCATTCAAATTAAAAATAAAATAAAATAAAAACTTTGAATAGAATTAACATTGTACAAGAGCTCATGAAACCAAACATATATACGAAAAAAAAAATCCAACTCAAGAAATGTGAATCCAAATAGAGATCATGCACACTTATCTTGAAGAGACATGTTGAGGATCTCATGTTGAAAAAATAGACAAACATGTGCTACCCTTAATTATTTAAGAAAATACATTACATGTTAATTACAGAATGATCTTAACAACAATCTTCCACATTATCAAACTTAAGAGCTTGGCCCAAATGATTAAACTGTCAAAGGAACTGAATTATTGTTACAAAAAGCAAGTTATATTAAATTGAAGGCAGAAAACAGGTAGATAACACATCATTCTATACTAGGAATATTCTCCAAAACTGATCAAACTTTGTTCCAATTTTCTAAATTTAGTTTTCCCATTAAACATGCATAAATAAGGCTTCTGATCATTGGAAAAAAATATCCAAGAAAAACACTCTAATTTACCATTTAATTGTCTTTTAAAAGCCCTAACTCCTGCATCCAAATTTTAAGACACTTCTCCATGACAATGACAAGAAGTCTTAGCCTCTTTCAAATCCTTCTCTTAGTATTTGGTTGGCAATGCTGTGCAAAGGTTGCTGCCATTTTCGACGACGTCACTGGCGCTGCAAATGTCGCCGACGGGATCGTATCAACGAAAAATCAGCAGCTTCTTCATTCCGCAGCAGCACCGCGGCCTCTACGTATCGGAACTCTTCCGGACATCGGCGGCACGGTAAATGACATTAAGGCAAATGTTGATCTGAATGGGAATGGTGGTGCAGTTTTTGATGTTACAAAACATGGAGCTAAAGGCGATGGAAAGACTGATGATGCACAGGTGAGAATATCACACAAAACTTCAAACATTTAATTTGAATTAATTATCTTTGAACTTAGTAAATTATTTAAATTTGAGCCATTATTTTGCAACTACATCGTACCTTAGCTTGTTGTAGCTCTATCAGCAATTGGGTTTCATTAATTATAATCATTTTAAAGCAATATTTAGATGTATTTTGGATTGACAAAAATAAATAAATAAATAAATAAATTTATTGTTGATTTCCCACGTGGCAGGCATTCATGACAACATGGATTGCAGCCTGCCGGAACACAGTCGGTCCGGCGAAGTTTTTGATCCCAGAAGGCACATTTCTAGTGGGTCCGGTGACTTTTGCCGGTCCGTGCAAAAGCTTCCCGATCACCTTGGAAAATCGGGGAACTGTGAAGGCCACCACCGATATCACTGAATATTCTTCTCCAGAATGGTTCTCCATTGAAGATATCACTGGCTTCATCCTCACCGGCTCCGGCGTCTTTGACGGCCAAGGCGCAGCCACTTGGCCTTACAATGACTGCAAGAAAAGCAAATTCTGCCAGGCTCTTCCTATCGTAAGTATAATTCTCTATTACTCGATCACTCCTCATTTAATTCTAAACTACGACCTA
This sequence comes from Citrullus mucosospermus, assembly GCA_030954485.1. Classification (NCBI taxonomy): domain Eukaryota; kingdom Viridiplantae; phylum Streptophyta; class Magnoliopsida; order Cucurbitales; family Cucurbitaceae; genus Citrullus; species Citrullus mucosospermus. The sequence continues at coordinate 4,701,461 of CM062063.1, read as the reverse complement.
CGGAAAACGTACTTCAAACTATTAGAATTGCGTCTAATACACACTTGAACTTTGAAAAAAAACATGACTTAATTATAGATCACTCAATATTATAATTGTTATTGATTTATTTTTCTCTTTTTTTTTAGTCAATTAAATTCTCGAGATTGAACCACACGATCGTTGATGGGCTCTCTTCAATTAATAGCAAAGGCTTTCACACGTCTGTATTTTATTCCTATAATTTCACTGCTACAAACATGAACATTATAGCACCAGGAAATAGCCCCAACACCGATGGAATGCACCTTAGCACCTCAAAATTGGTCACCATTACTAACAGCGTCATCGGCACTGGTGATGACTGCGTCTCCATTGGCCACAGTTGTGAGAAAATCACCGTCACCAATGTCACTTGCGGCCCTGGACATGGCCTCAGGTAATTATTGTATACATTTTTTTTTTGAAAAAGTTCGAAGATTAAGAAACACAACAAGAAAACATCTCATGCTCCTTACCCTTATCTTTCAGCGTGGGCAGCTTGGGCAAGTACCCGAAAGAGAAGGGTGTCTCTGAAGTTCTAGTAAAGAACTGCACCATTTTCAATGCTACAAATGGTGCTAGAATCAAGACATGGGCTAGCCCTATCTCAGGAGTAGCCTCGGGAATAATCTTCGAAGACATCGTAATGTACAATGTCAAAAATCCTATAATCATCGATCAAACCTACGGCACCAAGGGGAATAAGATGGTAATAATAACACAAGAACGACGATGAAAAAAAAAAAAAACTAAATCATATTAATGCTTATTAGTTTAAGCTTTTGAGTTAAGTAGTGGTTTTAACGAAGCCACAACGATTAATACTCCATGCAGGCTTCGAAGTGGAAGATCAGCGACGTTCACTTCAAAAACATTCGCGGGACATCCACGACGAACGTGGCGGTGTTGTTGGAGTGCAGCGAGTTGCTTCCATGTGAGGGGGTGGAGCTGAGGGACATTAACTTGACTTATGGAGGCACCAACTTGAGGAATACGACCATTCTTTCTTCATGTATGAATGCAAAGTTTTCTACTTTTGGGGTGCAAAATCCACCGCCTTGTGTTGTATAACATTGATATGTGTGTGGTGAAGGGTGATGTAGGCTTTGGGGAAAATTCCCCCTTTTTCTTTTTTTTTTTTTTTTTTATCTTAGTTTATTCATTAATTTAACAATTTTTAAATTTATTCTGAATCCAATAAAATTCTATTAGATTGGCCATTTCCAATACACAAATTTTATTTAAATAAAATATTATAAAATTTCTTACTACAAACAATGATATTCTATGTGGGAAGAATAATTAAAATATATTTTAGTCTTCAAACTTAATATAACTCAGTTCACACGTTGGGAAAAAAATTATTTTCGCTATCCTATCAGTTAAATAGACATCTCTAACTAATTAGCGAATGTATTTTATAAGTTCATCATTCTTGGATTGAATCTATATTTTTGTTTGAAAGATTCAAGAAATGACCTACTTTACAAGTAATATTTCACAAATGTACTAAACTTTAATTATATTCCAAAACTAAATTTATGTATAATTTTAAGATAATTTTAACCTTTTGGTACATACATTCTCAATTTAATTTGTCTTTTATTTTATAATTAAAACATTTAAAAATTGAAATCTATTCTATTATTACTTTTTTTAGAAATTTTTTATTTTTTTTTTTGAATTAACATTAATAACACTATAAATATATATATATATATATATATATATATATATATATATCATTAAATTTGTTGTCATTTAATAATTGATAGCACTAAAATGTGTTATTTTACTCCGCTTAATTCGAAGTTGTCCCTAGATATTATGTGTTTGTTTGGTTATTTTATAGGTTTCGAGCAATTATGAGATAAAACTAGGCATTAGAGCCAAAATGGAGCCAAAATGGAGCTTAATTGCATCAACCAAGAAAGAGAGAGGCAAAATGACCAAAATGACTCTGCACCTACGCATACCGACACTGCTTAAGCGACGCCTTGACACTTTTTCCTGAGACTTCAGATTTTAGAGAAAGCCTCTGGTGCCGCAATGCTACCCAAAAGCGTCGCGATGCCCCAATAATATCGTTTGTCGCACGTATTCCTATGTAGCACTGTGGCGCCATTGAGATTTTAGAAATTTTGAGTTCAGTCGCTAGGTCATAGGATGATGAAGACCAGCCAATTTCTACATTGTTTTCTCTCCATTTTTCTTTTGTTCTAGACATTGGGATGTACCAAAACAATTTTTTGATGTCCATTATGTCGAGCTGAGGTAATACTTTCTAACTTGGATTTTTAAGAGTTTTCCCGACTTTGATGTATTGTGAGTTTTCGAACCAAAGTCTATCTTAAACTATTGGTTCAATTTTGTTCTCATTTATATTAAGATTGTATTAATTGTGCGTTTTAGGATTTTATAATCATGGCTTTGATTAATGTACGATGCGTAACACTTGATTATTACTCCCAAGAAACAATAGGTTAGGTTAGTCAAACTTGATGAGTATTATTCTAATCAACTTAGGATTGAACCAAACGAATATTCAACTTGGGCTTGAAAGTTAAATAATATTCCTTCTAACGTTCCATAGATCTTAATGCAACTAGGATAGTTCGAATATGCATGTGTTTCATCTTTCTAAATTAGACTAGTTAGTTGCTTAGAACAATTTGATTAGCATTATTTTTAATTAAATTGGGTAGGAGTAGGCAATTGATTGATTTTGGTAATGAGAATTCAATGATCAAATATTTCAAATAGAGAAAATTCCATAGTAATCCAAGCTAGGTTTTCTCATATAAATTTTTAAATCTTTAATTTACTTTGTGATTTTATTTTAGGATCTTTAAATTCCTTTGCAACAAAAAAAACTTCAAACCCCTCCCCCATCAGTTACTCTCGGGTTGTAAACTGTTTGATAGAAAATTCAAAAGTTCCCTGTGTTCGACCTGTGCTACCAATACTACATTTTAGTGGATACGGTTAAATCATTTGAAACGAAATTGAGCGACAAATTCCGCCTTCCAATTATTTTTTATTTTATTTATTAACTAATATGGTATATATACAAAGAATTAAGAATATGATAGGCACATTTTCTCTCATATTTAATTTTTATATTATTTTATAATTAAAATATTAAAAAACTAGTTTTTGTTTTGTGAAGGATATTTTTTTTCCAATCATTACAAATTTGTCAAATTTTCATTTTTTAAAATTCAGAACCCCAATTCAAGTGGATTGCATATAATGTCGAATTAATGGTTACAAATTTTCGTCTTCCTCCGTGTTTCATTTTTTATGTATACATACAAGGTTTATTTTGAATATATTCAAGATTTAGTCAAATGTATTTATAAAAAGTATAAATTTAAGATTCTTATATATATAATATATACTTCATCTTTTGATTTCATTCTCGTTTCTATTAAAATATATATTCTACATACTTTGCCATATATACGTATGTGTATTTAGTTATTTTGAGAATATAAATACATAACATTATATAATAATAATGCTAGCACGAGAAACCATAAGTAAAAAAGAAGAGAGAGAGAGAGAGTAGCAGTAGACAGCTGAAAAAATAAATCAAGGAGGTAATTCCTTTTATTATGTGCAAATTTTCTTTTTTTGATGGGTTTTGAAAATAAAAAGTTTCAGAAAAAAAAAAAAAAAAAAGTCAATTTCATGGACAGCATTTATCCAAGTTTTTTCCATACTAGTGTCTTTTCGATTTTTTTTTAAATTGCCACAAATTAATAGAGGAAAAAAAATTGGTGGATTTAAGACATTTTTAAAAATGATCGAATCTCTGTTTGGGTTTCATGGTCTCTAACCTTCAAGATAACATCTCTTTTTGTTCACTATTAGATAACATGAGATTACATCTCAAAGCCAATTGGCAATGGAATGAGTAGCCCAATTTATCTTATAATAGATGTGAGGTTCCTTGATTTTTCTAATATGATATCCTCAATATAATGCCTTGTCTAGATGGTACTTCTTTGGGGTCGCCATTTTTAAATTGGATGATGACCAAATACTTTTTGGTCGTTTGGATTTTATGGGTTATGGTACCATGTTTAAAATATAGATGGGGCTTCATCTCAAAGCCAATCGATTTGAGATGAAATCTCATCTTATTACAAAATTGTAAGATTTTATATTGCATTAATTTTGAATTTGGGATGGGGAAATATTGTTTTTATTTTTCTTAGTATCTTAAATGTGGGTACACAAATTTAAATCATCCAAATCAAAGTAGGTTTTATTTTATTTTATTTTATTTTATTTTATTTATTTATTTATTTATTTTTTATTATTATTATTGTAAAATAAGAGAGGATTATCACCAGAATAAAACAAAAAATAAATAATAATATATTGGTTTTAAATTAATTAAAGTGAATTTGCAATGGGTGATAAATCTAAAATGTATAATTAGGGACGTGTCTTTAACATATAGAAAATTGTAGATATGGCAAAATTCTCAAATTTAAATTTTCGTTTATTCCTTATTCCAATTTTGTCCTACCTCTTTTGGTATATTAGTCAACTAATATACCACATTTAAAGTATATCAGTTGTGTATTTTTTCCAATGATTTCTATACTTTTTGTATTTTTTGTTTGCAACAGTATGAGTTATTTACTCACTTTAATTTTTGTATTTGCTACATTTTTTTTTATCCCTTTTGTAGTTTTTTTTTTTTTTTAAAAAAAAAAATTAAATAAGTTTGTTTCTTTCATTTTTAAGTATAAATATACAATAAGTCGGGGAGATTCAACCTAAAACTCACTAACACTCAGTTTAGTACTAGTATACTCACATTGATGATTTGGTTGTGTTTGCAATAACTAGAGAAAAAAGTATTTTTCAAAAAACTTATTTTTATGATTTTTTTTCAAAACACTTAAATAACTAATCATTTTCAACTATATATCAATAGTATATCAAGTGTATCAAATGTATCACGTGTCTATCAATAGTGTATTAAGTATGTATCAAGTGTTTATCAATAGTGCAATAAGTGTGTATAAGTAGTGTGTATAAGTAGTGTGTATCAGGCGTATACTAGTAGTGTATCAAATCCATCAAGGATACACGTGTATCAACCGCATCAAGTGTATATCAATAGTGTATTAGGGGTATCAGGTATATTAGGTGTATCAAATGTATCACGTGGGTTAAGTTATTTTTGCTATTTTTGCAAAAGTATTAAGTCGAGCTATGGGCCTAATTTTTTAAACTTATTTTGCAAATCTGCAAAAAGCCCTAAATTAAAATTTGAAATTAAGAAGATGATCAATCAAAAAAATATATATATATTTTTTCAACTAAGAGATGATTTCAAAAATTTTTAAAAATAATAAAAAACGATATTTTTGTTTACATTAAAGTTTAAAATAGGATAATCAAATCATTCAAATTAAAAATAAAATAAAATAAAAACTTTGAATAGAATTAACATTGTACAAGAGCTCATGAAACCAAACATATATACGAAAAAAAAAATCCAACTCAAGAAATGTGAATCCAAATAGAGATCATGCACACTTATCTTGAAGAGACATGTTGAGGATCTCATGTTGAAAAAATAGACAAACATGTGCTACCCTTAATTATTTAAGAAAATACATTACATGTTAATTACAGAATGATCTTAACAACAATCTTCCACATTATCAAACTTAAGAGCTTGGCCCAAATGATTAAACTGTCAAAGGAACTGAATTATTGTTACAAAAAGCAAGTTATATTAAATTGAAGGCAGAAAACAGGTAGATAACACATCATTCTATACTAGGAATATTCTCCAAAACTGATCAAACTTTGTTCCAATTTTCTAAATTTAGTTTTCCCATTAAACATGCATAAATAAGGCTTCTGATCATTGGAAAAAAATATCCAAGAAAAACACTCTAATTTACCATTTAATTGTCTTTTAAAAGCCCTAACTCCTGCATCCAAATTTTAAGACACTTCTCCATGACAATGACAAGAAGTCTTAGCCTCTTTCAAATCCTTCTCTTAGTATTTGGTTGGCAATGCTGTGCAAAGGTTGCTGCCATTTTCGACGACGTCACTGGCGCTGCAAATGTCGCCGACGGGATCGTATCAACGAAAAATCAGCAGCTTCTTCATTCCGCAGCAGCACCGCGGCCTCTACGTATCGGAACTCTTCCGGACATCGGCGGCACGGTAAATGACATTAAGGCAAATGTTGATCTGAATGGGAATGGTGGTGCAGTTTTTGATGTTACAAAACATGGAGCTAAAGGCGATGGAAAGACTGATGATGCACAGGTGAGAATATCACACAAAACTTCAAACATTTAATTTGAATTAATTATCTTTGAACTTAGTAAATTATTTAAATTTGAGCCATTATTTTGCAACTACATCGTACCTTAGCTTGTTGTAGCTCTATCAGCAATTGGGTTTCATTAATTATAATCATTTTAAAGCAATATTTAGATGTATTTTGGATTGACAAAAATAAATAAATAAATAAATAAATTTATTGTTGATTTCCCACGTGGCAGGCATTCATGACAACATGGATTGCAGCCTGCCGGAACACAGTCGGTCCGGCGAAGTTTTTGATCCCAGAAGGCACATTTCTAGTGGGTCCGGTGACTTTTGCCGGTCCGTGCAAAAGCTTCCCGATCACCTTGGAAAATCGGGGAACTGTGAAGGCCACCACCGATATCACTGAATATTCTTCTCCAGAATGGTTCTCCATTGAAGATATCACTGGCTTCATCCTCACCGGCTCCGGCGTCTTTGACGGCCAAGGCGCAGCCACTTGGCCTTACAATGACTGCAAGAAAAGCAAATTCTGCCAGGCTCTTCCTATCGTAAGTATAATTCTCTATTACTCGATCACTCCTCATTTAATTCTAAACTACGACCTACGGAAAACGTACTTCAAACTATTAGAATTGCGTCTAATACACACTTGAACTTTGAAAAAAAACATGACTTAATTATAGATCACTCAATATTATAATTGTTATTGATTTATTTTTCTCTTTTTTTTTAGTCAATTAAATTCTCGAGATTGAACCACACGATCGTTGATGGGCTCTCTTCAATTAATAGCAAAGGCTTTCACACGTCTGTATTTTATTCCTATAATTTCACTGCTACAAACATGAACATTATAGCACCAGGAAATAGCCCCAACACCGATGGAATGCACCTTAGCACCTCAAAATTGGTCACCATTACTAACAGCGTCATCGGCACTGGTGATGACTGCGTCTCCATTGGCCACAGTTGTGAGAAAATCACCGTCACCAATGTCACTTGCGGCCCTGGACATGGCCTCAGGTAATTATTGTATACATTTTTTTTTTGAAAAAGTTCGAAGATTAAGAAACACAACAAGAAAACATCTCATGCTCTTTACCCTTATCTTTCAGCGTGGGCAGCTTGGGCAAGTACCCGAAAGAGAAGGGTGTCTCTGAAGTTCTAGTAAAGAACTGCACCATTTTCAATGCTACAAATGGTGCTAGAATCAAGACATGGGCTAGCCCTATCTCAGGAGTAGCCTCGGGAATAATCTTCGAAGACATCGTAATGTACAATGTCAAAAATCCTATAATCATCGATCAAACCTACGGCACCAAGGGGAATAAGATGGTAATAATAACACAAGAACGACGATGAAAAAAAAAAAAACTAAATCATATTAATGCTTATTAGTTTAAGCTTTTGAGTTAAGCAGTGGTTTTAACGAAGCCACAACGATTAATACTCCATGCAGGCTTCGAAGTGGAAGATCAGCGACGTTCACTTCAAAAACATTCGCGGGACATCCACGACGAACGTGGCGGTGTTGTTGGAGTGCAGCGAGTTGCTTCCATGTGAGGGGGTGGAGCTGAGGGACATTAACTTGACTTATGGAGGCACCAACTTGAGGAATACGACCATTCTTTCTTCATGTATGAATGCAAAGTTTTCTACTTTTGGGGTGCAAAATCCACCGCCTTGTATTGTATAACATTGATATGTATATGATGGGAGGGTAATTTATGCTTTTTGGATTTTTTTATAAAGATTCAACACGTTGTATTCTCTGTTTTCGAATGATGAATATTCAATCTGAAAATTATTAGTGTTTATTTTTTCCTCATATTGGATCCTTCATCTTACTTATTTATGGCCTAGCTTTCTTCTCATATATATGCTTCCCATGGATATTAATTTAATGTCGACTAAATTACATTTATAAGAATCCCCTAAAATTATTGGGTTGGTTTTATTTATATTTGAATTTTCATCGATCTTCTTTAAGTTGTTTTAGATTTATGATAATTGGCTAAATTATAGAAAATAGTCCATTTTTATAATATTTTATATCCATAATACTTATGAATTTTCTTTCAATACTATATACCCATAAACTTTTTTAAAAAATTTTAAAAAAAGTTAAAAAAAATTGTGAGTATATTATTTCAAAAATATCTTTGAACTTTTAAAATTTTCAAGAATACCCATAAACTTTTAAAAATGTTCAAACTACCTTTATTGTAACTCATTTCATAATTATCACTAAACTTTCTAAAATTGTATCAATACTCTTAAACTTGAAAAAAAAAAAACAAGTTTAAAAATATTATTAATATAGTCAATTTTTTTTTGGAGTTATCTTGAGTTTGAAAAAGTTCAATTTTGAAACAACTTATAAAGATACCTTCATCTTTTTTTCATATAGATATTCTCATTTTTGTTCCATTTGTCCAATCCATACGCCATTTATCTGACGCAACCAAAGCACAAATCAAAAACTTCTTTGTGGTTTGAATTTGAATCCCTCTATATATATCTCTTACTGTACTAAATTTAAAAATAAAAAATAAAAAATATATATCGATATTGAATAATACTAACAGTAGGAGAACGGTTATTTAGATTGAACGAAAATAATATAGTGATGACTAAATTAAATTTGAATCTCTGAACTAAAAAAAACATGGACGAGATCAATATATATATATATATACCAAGAATATATAAACATAAATCAAAATGGAGATTCTTCGACATATCAAACTATGTGAGCATGTTCTCATCATCGTCATCAATATATATAACGATATTGATATTTTTGTCATCTCCATAATCGATCTGTTGCAAAATATTTCCACTAGATGAAGAAGTTTCTTCGGAGAAGGACGAGGAAGATGATGTTGATGGTTAATATTTCCAGTCTGCGAGCCAAGTTTCATCAAATCCTGTAGATGAAGAACTTTCTACAACTTTTGAGCTTTCGTCATATTTTTGTAAATCTGTGTACTCTTCTTCTTCTTCTTCTTCTTCTTCTTCTTCTTCTTCATAAATAATAACCCCAATATTTTCTTCCTCTTTCTTTTCTAAGATAGGTTCCGTTGTAAGCGGTCGATTTTCATCTTCAGAGACTTCAATTGAAGTATATTTCACCAACATTTCCGACGTTGTGTGGCTACAAAATATAATATATATCAAAAGATGAGTAACAATAAAAAATGAATCATTATTATTACAATATAATATATATATTGTTTTTATAGTTCAACAAATATAATTAAGTTGACTACTTGGCATTGAACCATCATGGTAAAAATTTCATACCCATCAAATTATTAAACATCGGAACTAGTATTTCTTTTTTAAATTGTTTATAACATATATATAATTCTCTCGCGTGTTTAAAACTTGTTCAACATGAAATTAATACTAGAGAATATTAAGCATATGAATAGTTTTTTCATCCTCTCTCTTCTTCCTACATGTTTTTTCACTTATTTGAAAAGAATTACACCATAATTTTTTTTTGGTTACTTTTAGTAGGATTTTGGCTATTGGCTAGAGAAAATTTTGTCGTTGTTGTTTTTTATTTTTGGTTTTTGAAAATTAAGCCTAATTTTTCTTATTTACTTACAATCATTTGCATATTTCTTAAGTATAAGAGTTAAATTCTTAACCAAATTTTTCAAAAGCAAAAACAAATTTTCAAAAACTACTTTTTTTTTTTTAGTTTTAAAATTTGACTTGGTTTTTTTTTTTAAAACATTGGCAAAAAAAATAGATAACAAAACAAAAAAAAAAAATTAAAGATGGATGAGATGTTTATAGGCTTAATTTTAAAAAAATAAAATAAAAATAAAAAACAAAATGGTTACCAAACAGGGCTTAAATAACTTTTGTGTAGTTTATTTTGAATGAAATCATCAAGTGAAAACAGTTATGAAGAATCACCAACGCGGATAGTGTATGAGTTTTAATTGATATAATTATTAGTTTAGAGTTTTAATTAATTCAATCATAAAAGTATAGATTATAAAAATCAATTTTACCTAAAGAAAAACATTAAATAACTAAATAAAAGTAGGGTTGTTTTTAAATATAGCAGAAGTAATGGTTTATCAACGATAGACGATGATGATAGACTACTAACATCTATCAATGTGTATCATTAATAAATAAACAGTAACATTTATTTTGCTTTTTGAAACAATTACCTTAAATAAAATATATAAGCGAAGAGGTTAATTAACTAAAACAAAATGTGAAAGGGAATGTGTATACGCATTTCACACACTAAACGAGAAATAGTTCTAACCATGAAAGACTGTTGATATTACTCGATGAAGAGTGAAGAAGAAGCCGCAGTCCTTCCATTTGTCGAGCTATAGCGTCGGCGTCTTGGGTAGTACTTTCTCCAAAACCACCAACGTCAAGATCCGACTCACCCTCTCCACTCCTTTTAGGGGATACATTCTTCTTGATCCTCTTGAATGTCGAAGCTAATACGAGTGAACAAGCAAAAGCAAAGGCTCCACCCCATGCGACCAACCGTAATACGCTGTCGTTTTCGACGACATGCTTCTTGTTGGATGGTGTGTCTGGTTTCTCGAGGTGAAAGCTCCATTTTTCTTGGTCGGACGGCATTGATATGATCGGTTGGGGAAGGAGGAGAAGTGGAGAGGGAGCTTAAATTGGAGGCCTTTTTTAAGACGTTCTCACAAGCGTATCAATTTCGTTTTTTTTTTTTTTTTTTTCTTTTTTTTTTTTTAGGCAATGTATCGAGTTCGTTGCTTGTAAAGTGATTATCCCATTTTCAAAGCAAGGTTTCTAGTACATTTGAAGAGTTTTTAGAAGGGTATATTTGGAATTGTGTAATTTTGGGGGCAGTTTTGATCATTATTTTGTTTTTTATTTTCACTTCTTTAAAAAAATAACATTTTGAATTCTTGTAAGTCAATGTTTAAAAATAAAAACAAGTTTTAATATTTTAAAATTTAGATTAGATGTGAAAGTAGAGTTTATAAATTTAAGTGGCAACAAGTAGGGTTATCCATAAATTAATTTATTTATATTTCTCATGAATCTGTGTGATATTGTTCACTTAAAGTCTAAATCAATGTCTTGTTACTTCTCGTATTAACACTACAACAAAATGAACATTTCATGACACATGAGCATTAGCAAATTAAGAGAGCGGAGAGAAAAAAAATAGTCATAAAAGCTAAATTTATGCATTTTTTGTGAGAAAAAATGGAGTTCATGAGATTTTCCAAAATTTATGATAATTTTTCTGTGTCATGAATTTATGACGGTAAAGAACAATCATTAAATATAGGAAAATGAAAAATGGCAAGATTTGGGGGGAAAGACTATAATTTTTTAACTTTTTTACTATTATGACGGTTTTTTCGTGTTACCAACTTATGGTTAGAATTAAAGTCATTAAATTGGGGTAAAAAATGTTTTTGCATAAAAAATGAAATTTTTTAATTTTTAAAAAATTCATGACTATTTTTTAATGTCATCATTGTATGGGTTGAATTATCCATCCCAAATGTACATAATTCTTAGAAAAATTATTATAAATAGAAAAATATCAAATTATTTATAAATATAGAAAAAATATTGTCTATCAGTGAAAGACCTTTGCTTGAGTTATAGAAATCTATCGCAATCTAGATAGAAGTCTATCGCAGTTTATCATTGATAGTAAAATTTTTCTATATTTATAAATAGTTTGGCTCATTTTATTATATTTGAAAACAATCCTAATTCTTATTTAAAATATTTTATTTTCCACACTTCTAATGCACATGAGACTTAGAATATATATCCACATCACAAAAGGAAAGTAATCTCCCCAAATGTGATGTCTCCAAATTAAACCAACTTAAAACCATACCAAAATCTTAGTTTAAATATAAAAACAAAAACAACAAAATTCTATCCTAAACTATTTTATTTCTAAATTTCATTTTTACCTTTTTTTTTCCCACATTATCTTTGTTTCTAGGTATATTTATATAATTTTCAATTAAATCTCATATACTTCTACCCATCTCAAAATTTAATCCAACAAATTAAACAGCACCCATGAACTTGTTAAATTTGAAAAAACAAACAAAAGTCATCAACTAGAATATAGTGATAGCTTTTAAAAGATTTTTTTTTTACGGATGGAATTTTGTTTTTCCTATTTTTTAAAGTAATGAAAAATGACTCTCTACCATTGTCATAACATACTAACACAACGTGTTAATAATTTATATTATTCGACTCTCATGCATACACTATATTAATGAGGGTTCAAAGAATGACCACTAGTGAGAGTGAAGAGAAGCGTGAGCATGAGAATGAGAAAGTGAAACCGATCAAGAGGATATGAACACGAGGGAGTGAGGAAGAATTGTAGTGTATGAGAGTATCTTTGTATGAATAATCTTAATTACACACTTATAAAACAGCCAAAGGCAGTATATAATATTAACACACTCCTGTGCATTCTAACAATGGTAGAAGGTCCTGCATCATTATTTTCAAAATTTGGACAAACAGCATTAGGACCGCAAAATCAAAATAAATAATAATAATTATTATATGGAATACTCCAAAATAAAATAAAATAAAAATAAAGATAAAGATTAGTCCGGTCATCAACTGAACCGGGCTGAACCGGCTAACGACAACCGTGACAATCAAATGATAAATCCATCATTTTAATGGCCGAGTTTCATTTTTGTTCGAGTACCCAAAAGAAAATCTCTTTCCCAAACCCAATTTTGCCCATTGATGATAAAGAGATAGCCTTCTCCTTCTTCCTCCACCGGAGCTCCTCTGCGATAGCCATGGCCGCCACCGCCGCCTGCTCCTCTCTCAGCTCCATTCGAGTAATAGGTTCTTCTTTTTTTTTCTCCTTGTTTTATCACTATTCCAGTTCCCGTTGAAATGGGTTTTTTGTAGTTTTTACTTAAACCTTGTGATTTAGGTATAGGATTGTTCCCTTTGATTCCCAACAATGGAAATTCAAGCTTCTCTGTATGTATTCACCTTCTACACCTCTCTGTTTCCTCCTCTGCCCTCGATTTGTTGTTTCTGTTCCTTTCTTACAATGTTGGTGTAAATGTGGCTGAAATTTCTCTAGTTAACTTTTCCATTTTCCATTTATATCTGCTTTTTGTTTCAGGTATACTCTTATTCTTTTAAAAGCTGCAATGTTACCTTGATTGTTCATAAACTAGGATAGGGTAGAATAGATTAAGATGTTGAATAAAGATTAAGATCCGAAAGGTTATGGTAGTGACCTAGAACAAGTATTGAGACTCCAACATTGTTGCATCGTTCCAAGTTATTGCTACACACATTATACGTCTCGATTTTCATCCAAAATTCTAATAGATTTTGTAGTTTTTCAGATATTTATGAAATATCAAAAATACTAATAGAGATATGTTTGATAATTTAGTCGTTTAAATTATGTTCTTTCTTTTGGTCATTATGACAATTACTATATGATTCCAGCATAATGAGTAGGCGAGCTAAATAAAACAAGGGTAAAGTGATGAAATAGATTCAGGTCTTGTTTAGATCGACTTTCTAAGTGTTTGAAATTATTTTTTTGAATACTTAAAAAGTCAATTCAGACAAACGTTTTCAGTCTATTGAACGTCTTGACCATATCGTTGGCCTATTCTCCCATGTCGTGTTAAATCAGCACTCATTAGTTTTAACTAGTGTTATATAATTGGTTAAGCAAAAGTTATTAGAATCACGTGTATTTATTCAAGTGCTACTCTTATTGCATTTAGTTTTTGGTCTCTGTCCAATCCATGTTGTCAATTGTATCCATTTCTCAAATGTTTAGATTTATTACCTTGTTCCCTTGGACAGAGAGGCTTCAAGTACCATTCTCAAAGAAATCCAAACTGCAGATTCCAAGCAATCAAATGTAGCTTATCTTTGTTGGATTCTTTTACCTCTTCCAAGATTCATCTGTCACTGGCCTATGCCACCCCTCCATTAAAGCCAGCTGCTGCATATGAAGCTGCAAGTACTATCCCCTTTGCCTTGCAAGATTTATCGATGGCTGCTGATTTCATGAAGAATGTCACCTTGGCCGACCTCGACCCAGGAACGGCAAAGCTTGCGATCAGTTTTCTGGGACCATTTCTCTCGGCGTTTTCGTTTTTGTTTATAGCGAGAATCGTAATGTCTTGGTATCCCAAGTTGCCTGTGGGGAAGTTTCCATATGTTATAGCTTATGCCCCCACTGAACCACTTCTGATTGCAACAAGGAAGGTGATACCTCCTCTCGGTGGAGTTGACGTAACGCCAGTCGTCTGGTTTGGATTGGTTAGTTTCCTCAACGAGATATTGCTTGGTCCCCAAGGGCTGCTTGTCCTCCTTTCTCAACAGGTCAGCTGAATCTTGATGAGAATGCTTCAGAGAAACATTTTTGTTTTTTTTGTTCTGTATATGTAAATTGATCTTCTTAGCTGAGCCTCTTTGGTTCCAAAAGGCAAAGAATGTGAGAACTTTAAATTCCTAATGAAAGAAATTTCCCCATCCTAGAGAGTGTAATCGGTTCGACTTCGGGTTGGTTTTGAGCTAAGACCAACGTGAACTATGTCATTTCGAGAAAATTGAACATCGTCTGAAACTTTGATCTTTCGAGTACCGAGCTAATCAAACTTCCCAGCTACAAAAGGTGGCTGAGATTACATTGCCATTGGCTTGAAGATGATCTCATTCCAAATAATACAAAGCTTCTTTTGTTAATCTGTATAATTTAGTTAGAAGGATATTTTTGAAGGATATTTTACCTGTACTATCAATTTTTTCTAGTCTATTTTGATCTCATTTCATGATAAAATGTAAAATACAATAATAAGTTAATATCTTTGTCTGTGCATTTTATTAATAAATTTTGTTTAATTATTTGAATTTGAACATAATTTAATATGGGTTGAAGATGTAGATAAAGAAGAAAAAATTTACATATTTAGAAGAAAATTCAAGCTTTTCACAAATTATTATATTTCATAAGAATTCTACATCCAAAGTTTAAATTGTCAGAAATTTTGAGATCTCAAGTTTGTAGAAATGTCAACAAATAGATCATCAATTGAAGGGCATTTTGCAAAAGAGAAACAAATAGGAAACTATGGACATCTTTCAACAGCCATTTTGGTACTTTAGTGAGAGCAAGAATGTGAGCGAGCAAGAGGAAAATTAGGAGTGAGAGTTTGAGAAAAGAGAAAATATATGTATATTACATAAAAAAATAATAATAATAAAAAAATGGTTTTGAAAAAGTCGTCATATGAGCGTAAGTTTTTAGGTCATTGATACAAAAACTCCTCTAAAAATGAGACAATGCTTCATTTCAACAAGAGAAAAATTGTAAGCAAGAGAGAAGAGCTAGAGAAAAGAGAAAAAAAAAAATCGAAGAAATGGTGAGGCCAACAAAAAATTTATTTTGAAAAAGCCGTTTAAATTTCATTAGAGCATAAATTAAGGTCATCAATACAGAAACTCCTAAAAGGAGATAATATTTATTTGTTTCGTTAATTCATTTACATATTTTCCCTCTATTACTTCATTCTCTAGTTCTTCCTCTTTTAAGATTTTCTTGATGTTTTTGCTCTTTGAAGATTTTTTATGTTAATGCATACTATTTATTCTCAATTTTTTTCTACTTGCATAGTTTATGTAATTAATTAAATTATTGATTTATTGATGTCCCATTGTTATTATGACATATGAAATTGTTCAAATATTCCAATGCTTAGTGGCAAAATAGCAAAATTGATTACCACCAAACTTTTTCTTATGTTATGAAAGTACGTAATCTGGTCTAAATTAATAGGACATTTTGTACTTGTTGGCTAGAATTGGTCGTCTCTCAATACCCAGAACAAAGTTCTCATTTCTTCTTCCTAACTGCATTTTCTATGGTAAGTGAACAGGCTTAATACTCATCACTGGAACAAAATAGTAGTGTAATGATCATATGTGAATCTCCATGAAAACTCAAGCTGTAAATCTGTAATGACAGTATTCCTTCCTAAAAAATTGTTAATAGAAGCAGCCATGCTAGAATATAGCCATATAATAAGTTTCAATTTGACTCTCACTTGCCATTGTGCAAGATTCAAGCATTCAATCAAAACTAAGAAACTGCAATCAGAAACTGGAGCTTCGGGGGGTTCAGGCAAACGAGCAGAGTAATAACAGACATATTTTTCAGAATTGCATTGCAGATGGCTCTAACTTAAACAAAGGTTAAAATGCAAATGGAATAAGAATACAAAAAGATGGTTGTAAAAGAGCTCAGCCAAGATAAGACAGATTAAAAGAAAGGATTTGATCAAAAGGAACACATGTTCTTGCATTCTAAGTCTTAGAATTTTTTTGCATTTGCCTTCTCAAATTTCCAAGAGGACCAAAATCATTTTTCTTTACAGCCTGCTTACTACAGTTACAGCTTCCAGTATTCAAATTTATACCACAATTCAGACACATACCTTTGCATCCCGGATCACATATTGCATTCATAGTAATTTCCAGATGCAAGATGTCTCTGATGTTCTTTGATATATCTATTTCTTTCTCTACAAGAGGAAAATAGAGTTGATCATCCAAATCAAACAACTCTTCATCATCTTCATCACTATTTCCATCATACGTCTTGAACATATCCTGCCCATTAATGATTCCCATATTTATGACATCAGGTTCTTCAATCGGTTCTTCGCTTAGTACAATGGAGAAATTTGAGAAAACGCATTCAGGAGCAGGTTCACAGCACCTGCAACATAAAGTGATTTGCATGTTATGAACCTCATTGATAATAGCATAAATGGTACAGAACAAATTTATGAGTCTACATTCATCGTATCTACCGGATGTGGATTATTTTTTCTTTTTCTTTTCTTTTCTTTTTTTTTTTTTTTCCCCATGATAAACTACATGAACATGCTAAACAAGGAAGTAAATTGATATGGAGGGGTAAGAGGAGAAAACAGAGAAAGCAAATATTTCATCTCAATTGATGTGAGAAGTGAGAAACAACCAAAATAACTAGGCTTGTTTGTAGTTGTTAAGTAAAAACTGTTGAAATCAATTAGAAGGCAATCTAACGCAGACATTGAGTAGCTTGAGTAGGTAGTGTGGCTACTTTTTATTAGGTTAAATTATCAAAAACACCCTAAATTTTATCTTTTGTTTTAAAACTACTCATATTCATTTAAAAGTTGCAATATTAACCTTCACCTCTTCTAAGCATTTCAACTACTCTTGGAGTAAAAATCTTTTACAATTTTGACAAAAGTTAAAGACCTAGAACAGTGTGGCAATGACTTAGAACAAATGGCGATCCATATTTCGGTTTTAGGTCATCGCCACAATATTCAAGGTCTCAAATTTCTGTCCAAAATTTTAAAAGATTTCTACTCTAATGATAGTTTTGAAATGTTTATGAAATTTCAATGACAATATTTAAGCTTTTAAAATAATAAGGGTTTCTCTTAAACAAATGGCAAATTTAAGTGGTATTTTTTCTTATAATGTACTTTTTCGAAGCACAAATTATACAAGGAAAAATATTGTGAATAATAATATATCTTTTCTTTCTTTTGGCACATACAGAAAAAATGTGTATCGAGTGACCATCCAACCAACAATCAGCTATGGAAGGAAGGTTTCAGCAGGTGAGTAGTAAACCTATGCAAAACATAGAATAGAAGAAACTTCCTTATTCGCTAAAATTCCTGTTGAGAGAACAAAAATGATTAGCATTTCAGTGTGTAGTATAGTATGCTCTAGTTGTCTGAAAACAATCAAATAGAAATGTTGTATAGGGAGCTAATTGGTAATTAGAATACCTATAACAATTGAGAGTGATGACAGTTTTAACTATCCCATCCAGCCTTAACTTTTTTTCTTTCCTTGTAACATCAACAGAGATTTGAACAGGCGTTCCAAAGGGATAATCTCTCACAGCCTTCGTTACGCGTAGACCCATCGTTGATGCTCTAGATTTCGAGACATCAGTTGAAAGCTTCTCTAATCCAAGCCTCTCTAATGTTGTACAATACTCCACATGAGAAACTGAAGAGTTCCTCTGGTAAATAACTGCTCCTTCCCAAGGTGATCCCATCTCCTCAATATCCCCTTCTTGATCCACCCAATCAGTAATTACTGAATCGTCCTCAAAAAGGGATTGATAAGTAGGTTTCACACACTTTATGGAAGTAGATTTCAGCTTAATACATGGGTCTCCCAAGCTTGGCTGAATATATCTCATAAATTTCCATGGAACTCGGAAATGCGAATGGAAAGAAACATTCCCTTTGGATTTCAAGTAGAGAACCTTAATAAATTCGTTGGAATGAGAAGATGAAACTAAGGATGATGTGGGGAATGTGGCTGACATCTTAAATACTGCACAAAGAAATTGGATAAGGGAATATCCCTAGATACAAATAACGCAAGCTCTGCAATATATATGAACTAATCAGCTAATGAAGTCGAGCAAAAATGATTCCATCCTACAAGAACATCAAAGAAACTAGGCCAGATTAAAATCCAAACAAGTTAACTGGGTAATTCAGTTGGGCATTTCTTCAAACAGTTTGTGACCCAATCCGAAGATCAACTGCGCAAGAAATTCCAGATGCATGAAATAGATTATGGAAAGAAGTATACAAGAACAGAGAAAACGGAAGGGGGTAAAAAGCGTAGGAGATAAGAAAGGTACCTGAGTTAGCGAAAATGGTAGAAATTTTGGTGACGCTGTGCAGAAAAACTCTATCCGTGGCTTTAGCGACATCTTTTTCTTTCAGTTCTCTTTTCATAAGCGGCTGTGCCAATTCTAGATTTTTTTTTTGCTTTTTTTTTTTTTTCTTTTTCTTCTGCGGAAAAAACCTATTGTGAATTTTATAAAATTAAAGTATTCTTTCCTAATATAACAAAAAAAAAAATCAAAATATTTAAAAATATAGCAAAATTTTATTGTGAAGATAGACCACTTATTATTTATCTGTGTCATAGACCATATATTTTGCAATTAATTATAAATATTTTTGACAGATCATTTCTCAAAATTAAATTTATTTTATAAAATTTTATAAAAATTAAAGTAACTTAAAGTTAAATTTGTGCATTTGATTAAACTTATTTTTTTGCAGAACTTTATTCATTGAAATTAATGAGTTTACAAACATTTTCTTTTTTTTCTTTTTTTGTTAAAATGAGTAGGTGAGACAATGAATGGAAAGAAATTAAACCCATAATAAAGTTTCGTTTAGAATTGTTATAGCTTTTAAAATAATTTCTAACAAATGTGCTTTTAGAAAACTCAGTTGTAGAATAAAATAAATTAGTGTTTGGTAAATTTAAGCTTGAAACTTCAAAAAGTGTGTATAAGTGTTTGGTAAATAAATACTAAATTATATTGTTCTAATTACAATAGCTAAAATAGACCTATTCTATAACTGTTTTTTTGTATAATATATAATTTTAAATAATTGTTTACAATAACATGTTTTGTTTACTTTAAATTGTAACTTATTAAATCGTTATAAATTATAAAATACGAGAATTAACTTGTAACTTATTAAAGTAAACATACGTTAATTGACATATGAGTGTTTTAGTTAGTTACTAAAATGATTAAAAGTAAGTCTTAAGCATTTTTTGTGTTTGGCAAAACATATTATAATTAAATTTGTTAAAATTACTTTTAAAAATATATTCATTTGATGTTGTTTAAAATAAATTTTTTACTAGCTTTTGGATTCACCTAAAATCAAATACATTTTTAAATTAATTTTTAATTTTATTCTTTAAAATTAAGATTTATCTTATAAATTTATTTCTTTCACACCGGATCAAATTTATATATTTTGATTTTAAAACAATTATGCTATATTATTTTTTAAAATAAATTTATTTTCCTTGATATTTAAAAATTAATTTTTTTTTAAGGAAATTAGAATTTTATTAAACCTTAAGGGCATTCAAATGACAAATTTCGAGATTAGAAGTATGAGACCATTTTCATAAAGCATCTCAAATTTGACACTCTTCACAGTTTCCTCTAACTTCTACTCTGATTAGTCTTGAGCTACACTCGCTTTTAACTACATCTTCCTTTACCAACATATATTATCATATGTAATATTCAATAATATATTATCATATATAATATTCAATATCTTCTCTTTTAACTTTGGCAAGTGAAAAGGAAAGGCCCAACAGAGAAGAGTTTCATCTTATTATGGACCAAAAGTTTGTAAGAATGGAGAAGAGCACCAGAGACTCCATTGTTGAGGTCAGAAGGAGATTGACAGTTCTCTAATGGTGAAACCTCCAAAAAAGCTTTGCATTCCTTCAACTCTCTCTTGTCTTCTACCTCTGAAGGAGATAATGTTGCCAAGAAGTAGCCATTTGCATCACTTGAATCACTTAAAAATGTATAAGAAGCTGCCTCATAGCCATACTCATCCACTGCTTCACATGTCATTCTTGCCAAACCTCCTACCACATATTAAAACAAACCCTAATTAAATAATTCGCCTGTCCGATCATTTAAATTTCAAAAATTAAGTTGGTAATTAAACACTATGTTTAAAAAAAAAAAATACTATTTTCATCCCTGATTTTTTTTCTTTTGTTATGTACTCAAAGTTACTCAAAAATAGTTTTTATTTTATTTATTTATTTATTTATTTTAATTTAGTAAAAAATTCAAATTGTTTCTTTAAGAAAGATGTGAAAACTATATATCAGGAAACAATTACAATTTCTAGAAATAGAAAAAAAAAAAATCTAAATTGTACAATGGGACCTTCATTTTCAAATGTGAAAATGTGTTATTAAATGGGACCTTCATTTCCAAATGTGAGATGTGAAAATGTGTATGTTGGTTTTCTAAATGATTCCATGGTGCATTATTTCAATCTATTCTCATATATATTAATCAAAATGCATTAAGTGTTAATTAATAAGAAATACTGAATGATAAGTCAATGATGAGTATTAATTAATTAAAAAAAAATCAATTTATTCTCATATATATTATTTAAATTTTATTAAGTGTTAATTAATCAAAAATACTCAATGATAAGTCTATTCCAATCCTATAACCAATTAATCTAGTGGTATGTGTATACTGACTCGAATAGTCACGGATATTAAAAAAAAAAAACAAGTCAAACCCATATGTATTCAAGAAAAGTTGAATCACAAGAAAAAAAATCAAATACTTTTAATTGGTTTAAAAATTGCCCTCTTTAAAATTTTAACCTTAACCTACTAATTCTCTTTTAATTTATTCCTCCACATAATCACTTAGAAATTAAAAAAGCCATGTCAAAAACACACTTAAGTTACCTTGAAGAGGGGCAATTGTTGAGCCAAATTTGTAGAGAATAATTCCTTCAATACCAATCATGGTAGAGAGAAGCCTTTCTTCCTTACCCAATTTGGGTGTCATAAGATCATAATTAGACCCACCACCATTGTTATCACTACTAGCTGAACCAATAATGACCAAAAGTGACAAGAAAATTGCATGTAGAGAAGCCATTTTCAATGGAGATGACAATACAGAAAGAAGGAAGAATTGATTTGGGTTTGAGCCTTAAGCAGCCTTATAAATCAAATTTGTATCTTAATATATAAATATATAATATGCTGCATGGTTTAAGCTACATTGCATGTATCTACATTTTATATTAATATTTTTATTTTGGTATTTTATGGTATGAAAAGTCATTGGATGCACGATAGGAACAAACATTATGGGACTTTAGTGGCACAAGTGTTGAGGGGCAATGCCAATAAAATATATCAAATTCTTTTTTTTAATTATAAGAATTTGGAGTATTATATATATTATTAAAAAAAATGACCCAATTGTACAATTACTGTATGTTTGGATTTTATGGGCTTTGTTTAGCATATAATTATTATTTTTTTTTAAAAAAAAAGATTTTAATGTTTAGAGTATTGTTTTTAAATGTTAGTGTTTCGATATAGGTATGGCTCTAATTGATTTAGGCTCAATATTAGATAAGGTGTTGTTAGCAAACATAGGTCAACTAGCATACGGATGTGTCTGTAATCAAAAGGTTACGTTTTAGGTTAGAAAACATTATTGTTCCTAAACTTAATTGGAGGTAACATAATTTAGTCTCTAAATTTTATTTTAGTAACGATTTAGTATGTCATACTTTCAATTTTCTTTAGTATTTGAACTTTAGTATGTAACAATTTAATCAATATATTTTAAAAACCAAAAATTTCTTTTCATCTAACATTTAGGTATAACTGAACTTATTAATCTTTGTAGTTCATATATGCTAGGAGTCGAATCATCAAGACTTTCCATCGTGGGTAGAACTTCATAAATGGTACACAACAAATTAAGCACTAATATAAGTTTGGGAGTGCGTACAAGCCGAGTGTCACAGTCATGCTCGTCCAGAGAGTGTTGCCCGTGGCCGCATGCCCGCCTCAACCCCTTTTTATCATGCTTTCACCTTATGTATTTCATTTTGCTAGTTAGTTTACTTTCCTAGTACTTTTCTTTGTAAGTGACCGCTCGCCACTTTGCATGTGCAAGAGTGACAGTTCTAAAATTGTTCAGAATGTACTATATGGGGTGAGACTAACCATCAAATCCTCATATCCGGAGTTGTGAGCTATAAAGCCGTTGTTGTCCCTTTTTGCTTTCTAGTCTTACAACACATCTTAATTTCTCAAACATGCTTTTAAACGTTTGCAAAATCTTTTTCCTCTAAAACTCGTTTTCTAAAACCGTTTTCCTCGGAACTGGGCCGGAGGTTACGAGAGGCACTTGGTGTGCCGTAGGCAATCAGAATTCGATCAGGCTGACTTGTTCGTGAGTTAGAACAAGTGTCGCACAATCGTTTAGTCTGGCGCGGAACTACGATTGTGACACTGAGCATCCACACTATTATGAGATTTCCTTTTACATGTCATCACTCCGAATGAGCACAATAGATCATCTCAACCCCACATTTAGCAAGTTTATCTTCAAAATCCTAGTTTATCAATCCATGTGCCTACAAAAATCTCATTAAATTTTAATAACATTTTCTACGATAGAAAATTAAATTGCTACAAAAATTTAAAAATTTATGAGCAAAACCATTACGAAGAATTAAATATAAAAAGGACTAACTTAAGTTTGTTCCTTTTCTTCAAAGTTCATATTGTTGTCGGAATTTCTTGAATCTGATATCTGGCTCTTCGAACGATCAAGTATGAGGGTTTTGTTGACTGGTCAGCGAGTCAAGGTCTAGGGGTGCCACGCCCTAGTGGGAGTTTAGGGGTGTTGCCCTTGAAACCAAAGTTATTTTCGTATTTATGTTATTTGCGTTATTTACGATCTTGGCTCTAGGTTTTAGAAAAGTACGCTATATATATAAACTCTCTAACCCTAAAGGCACCTATGACTCTCTAATCTAAATATTCTCTTTATAATAGTAAATTGTTGTCCCTCTACCCGCGGACGTAGCAATACACTATTAGTGAACTATGTAAATCTTTATGTTGATTTTCTACTGTTTACACTTTTCTGCTTATCTTTATTTGTCGATTTCATAACACACACCATTTATAGATTTATGATAGATGTTAAATACCATTGTTCAAAATGAGAGAGAAATTAAAAGAATACATATAAATTTCTTGATGATATTGAGAATACATATAAGACCCTTGCATCTAATCATTTCTTCTTTCACACTCATGCATTAATAAAATAACTTGAATGAAACAAAACAAATAACCCAAAAGGAAAACAAAGAGAAAACAACAACAAAAAGAATACATAAACATGAATTGAAATTGTACATATAGATAAAAAAAAAATTAAGGCATTATATTTGGATGTGAGGAATAGAAGAAAGGTCCCACAGAGTACAACTTCATCTTCTTGTGTGTGAGAATGCGAAAAGAGCGAAAGAGAGCACCGATAACACCATTGTTAACGTTGGTAAGGTATTTGCAGTCCTCACATGGGGAAGATGGGGGAAGGAAGGCTTTGCATTGTGTCCCTTTGGCCTTGTCTTTGAGCTTGGAAGCTGACAATGTGGCTAAGAAATAGCCATGCTCGTCGCTTGGCAAGCTTGAGAATGAAAAAGGAGCCATTTCTTTGCCTTTTTCATTCAAAGCCATACATGTGATTCTTGCTACAACACCTACAAGTAAAGAGTTTCAACTTTTTAAATCATCGTTTTACCCAAAAATTTAAGCTTATAAGTGAAAACAAATTTAATATTATGTTATCTAACATACAACTAATTAACAAAAATTAATCCTCTCATTATTCTAGAGAGAACTAAATGGAGTTTATGAATGTTGCTATCATATTAGTATATATCAAGATTCGAATAATGTAATTTGAATGGCTCACCCCAAGAGAAAAAATATGGGACAAAACTATTGTTGTACTCATGTTGGCAACTACTTATATTGGTTAGTTTTATATTATTAACTAAGCACCAAATTTAAAGCTAACCCTTGATTTAATAATTATTTAATTTTTTAGTTTTGGTTTTTGAAAAAAATTAAGCTTGTGAATACTATTTCCATCTCCATTGATTTTTTTGTTTGTTATTTATTTTTAGAAGAGTTTTCAAAAACCAAGTCAAAATTGAAAATTAACAATAAAAATAAAAAGGTTTAAGACTCGTTTGATTATAACGATTTTATTTTTAATTTTGTGTTTTTGAAATTTATGCTTATTTCCTTCCATTTTTCGATCATAATTTTCACATTTTTTTTTAAAAAAACACCTAAATTCGATCCTATGGAATTCTAAAAGTAAAAAAACAAAATTTTTAAAGCTAGTCACTTGAGTTGTATGCTCTTTATTTAGAAGAACAAATATATATATCAAATACCTCAATTGATAACAGCTTTTGATCATCAATTATATTCTATAGGTTAGTTGAGTTAGACTTGTTTTGTTAAAAAAAAATAATAAAAAATAAAATAAATAGCGAAAGACTAATTTACCTTTAAGGGGATGGTACTTAGTGCCATTTTTACAAGAAACAACCCCTTCAACGGCGATGCCGAGAGGTGCTGTCATGTCATTACCATACGACGGGAGTGATTTATCGTAGATCGGCATTCCGTCTTTGCTGGCTGCCCCATAATCTTGGACGTCGGTAAAGTCATAATAGTCCGCCGCAGAAGAGACGGCAGCAGCGGCCAACAGCCACAGCAGCAGCGCCGGAGTTGCAAAGAGCAGCTGCCTTGCGAGAGCCATATTTTGATCTGTATAATATAATATTTTCTACGCTTTCTGTATAGAGTTGTATTTCTTTGAGGGTTTTATAGAGAGAGAGAGAGAGAGAGAGAGAGAGAAGGGTTCAAGTTTTTGAGTTGATTTCAGTAATTGCTCGCACGATGTCGGAGAGTAGTCCAAGTCCATGACCAAGTGCTTGTAATGTAATTATATTATTGGATGAACATTAAATTATTTTTTATTTTCTTCTCAATTATACTTAAATATATATATAGTATTTAAACAAATAGTTTTTTAAATAGAAAAATTTGTCATGTGACAACTTGTGATTAAACTCATAGGTGGATTACTTAAAGACGATTGTCGCTCATCCGAGCATTCTTCCTTTTTGTGATATATTTTAGGTTTGTTTGTTAGTTATTTGATTTTTAAAAATTATGTTTGATTTTTTTCACCATTTTTTAATGATATATATCTCTATTCGGAAAATATTTGGATTTGACTTTCAAATTTTAAAGTGATTCTTTTTTTCAAAAACTTACTTGCATTTTGAAAACTTCTATCTTAAGAGTAGATAACAAAAAGAAGAATTTGATCATATATAACACCAATATTTTTAAATAAAATAAAAAATAAAACATAAAAGAAAAAAGAGCTTTTTAAAAACAAAAAACTAAAGGATTGTCAAATGAGCTAATATCTCATTTGATATCAAATGGGATATTATCAAATGGGATTATATGTTTAGGGTGATAGATTATTATTATTTTAAGCATACATGTTCGTTATAATATTTGAAAAGTAATCAATTAAACAATGAAAATTGGTAATTATAATATATAGTTTTTTTTCTTGGAAAAATATGCTTTTGACATTCCTAAAGTTGGACGGCTATATTAAGATATCTAAGCTTTCAAACTCAATATTGTTTGAGAAATTTAGGAGGGTTGAAGAGAAATTCCGACCAATCAAAATTTGTCACATCATGACAACAAAAGTTTATTTTATATTAAAAAACTAAACTAAACTAATGAACCAATTTGGTTTTTCAATTTTTTTGGTTTTTTGTTGCACTCCTACGCATAAGTTTAGTGTCGAGTCTACCACAGTTCGATGTCTAAGTTAGTACATAAAGTATCTAGTTCGACTAAGCACACTAAAAATATGGTTAGGGCTCGCTTTGAACATTACTTAAGTTCTCCTTTTGAGGTTGTTGCATGGGGCTGTTTGCAGACCTTTTCTTTTGACGCTCGCCTTTGTTTACGTGTAACATCGACAATGTAGTTGTTTCCGGCGCTCAAAGGTGCAGAGCGTCAGACCGAGCACAACTCGGTTATTTCCTAATAGGTATATAGTTACCGATTCAACTCATCGCCCCAAACCTTCAAGCATTGACTCTTTCCTTTTGGGATGTGTGTTCCCCTATGCCTTCTCCAAGTGCCCCATGAGCTTGGGCCCGCTCATAAGCTTTTGGCTTTGTCTTAGGCAACCCTAAACAAAAGTGTAAACCTTGAAAAACCTTAAAGACCAAACTTAAATATCTCATGTGTAAAATTATAACATTTTGAAACTTAGAAAAAAAATTGAAATTAAAAGTTTTTTGAAACTTAGGCCCAAATAGAAACTAGATCCAAATTCTAAGAGAAAAATCAAAGGTATATATATATATATATTTATGTTTTAAAAAAAATAAATTGGTGTTTTGTCACCATATGCACAAAAAATAAAAATAAAAAGGTTAAATTATTAATTTAGTTTGTGGAGAAAGTTGTAATTTAGTCCTATAGTTTAAAAGTTTGAATTTAATCCATATAGTTTGGAGAAAATTAAAATTTAATTCCTATGGCTTGAAAAAAATTAGAATTTAGTCCCTATTTTAAAAACTATTTATAAGTATTATGTTTCATCAAACTATAGAAACTAAATTTTAATTTTAAGTTATAAGAACTAAATTTACAATTTGATCAAATAAAAATAAAATTGAAACTAGTTTTATTATTATTATTATTATTATTATTATTATTATATTGAAAGATAGGTTTATTATTATTATTTTAAACTTTGAAGTTTGAATTCCAGCTCCGTGTTGATGAACTAAAAAGAATTTTAATTAAGTTTTTAAATAAAATTTTTTTAGACAAAATTTATGGAATTAACTAGATTTGGATTGTAGAAAAAAATTAAATTAAAATTAAATCACATTGTATAATTTTCGAAAATCTGAAGGGGTAATAGCATAATTGCGCAAAAGGGCCAAGTTTTTATTATGTCAACAGGCCCACAATAAAATGGTCACTTCTAAAACCCTAGAAGGCCATTCCCTTTCTCCTTCATAAGCTTATCTTCTCTACAAGAAACGGCCGAGAAGGGCGAACAAAGAAAAATGGTTTCGCTGAAGCTACAGAAGAGGCTCGCCGCCAGCGTCCTCAAATGCGGGAGAGGCAAGGTCTGGCTCGATCCCAATGAGGTTAACGAAATCTCCATGGCGAATTCTCGTACGCTTTCTTTAACTCTGTCTCGCTTAGATTCGATTCTATTGTTTCGCGCTGTTGATTGTTCAATCAGTCTCCACGTTGTTGCTTCACGTTCTCTTGTTTCGATTTCACAATCTGAAGTTTGTCTTCTATCTCTTAGATTCCTAGATGTTACATATGTTTTGGGATCTGAAAAATTTTCCCTAGGTTATGTCTGGAATCCTCGCTCCTTTATGCGATTAATGTTGGTAATTATACTATTTTGTTCCCATCGCCGTGAACAACTTAAACTCGAGTTAATCGCTTATCATTATATCAACTCCTGGTTCTCTTATCGCGGTGAATCTAGAAATTATTTAATACTGCAGTTATGTTGAATCATTTGCATCAATTGCTAGGAGATGATATCTTGCTGTTGTATAGGAAATTGTTGTTGTTTTAAACAATTTTTTATGGGTTAATGAAGTTTTAAAATTTGTTCCTCTTAGATTCTTCACACAGCTAGGAAGGTACTTTTACATGGAGTTTGTTCCTGTTGTCAAGCCCTAGTTTCTTATTCTAGCCATTTTTTTTGAATATTTGATTATAACAGGACTGTTTATGATTCTGTTGTTAATTAATATCTGGATTGTTGAGGACAGGCCAAAATATAAGGAAGTTGGTGAAGGATGGTTTCATCATCAGGAAGCCAACCAAGATCCACTCTCGTTCTCGAGCACGCCGCATGAAGGAGGCCAAGAGAAAGGGCCGCCACTCTGGATATGGTATTCCCCCCCCCCCCCCCCCCCCCCAAAGTCTTGATTTATAAATACAGATGCTGTTTTGGAGAATCTTTGATTTTGTATAATTTTATTTCACTGATTTTTGCTTTAGTTGT
This sequence comes from Citrullus mucosospermus, assembly GCA_030954485.1. Taxonomy (NCBI): domain Eukaryota; kingdom Viridiplantae; phylum Streptophyta; class Magnoliopsida; order Cucurbitales; family Cucurbitaceae; genus Citrullus; species Citrullus mucosospermus. Next base: position 4,672,504 of record CM062063.1, on the reverse strand, counting down.
GACACTAAGTTTACTTAATGAGGCATGGTTCCTCCTGTTGTGTTAAAATTCTCATTTTCTAATCTTATCCAGGTAAGCGCAAGGGTACCAGGGAGGCTAGACTGCCAACCAAGATCCTCTGGATGAGGAGAATGCGTGTCCTCAGGAGATTGCTCCGCAAATATAGAGAATCTAAGAAGATTGACAAGCATATGTATCATGACATGTACATGAAAGTGAAGGGTAATGTCTTTAAGAATAAGCGTGTGCTGATGGAGAGCATCCACAAGTCTAAGGCCGAGAAGGCAAGAGAGAAGACATTGTCAGATCAATTCGAGGCCAAGAGGGCTAAGAACAAAGCCAGCAGGGAAAGGAAAATTGCTAGGAGGGAGGAACGATTGGCTCAGGTAACTTTGCCATCTCACTCTTGATTATTACCAATCTAATATTGTTCATACCTTCATTCCGCTGTAATTTGTATCTGTTTCTAACATTGTAGGGACCTGGAGAGAAACAACCACCTGTGACATCGGCAGCTCAACCTGCTGCTGCATCTCAATCTACTCAGTAAGTATAAGTATCAATCTTCAGAATAAGATATCTAGGTTAATCTAGCTTCATTTTGTGATGTTAAGTTTCTTTTCATTACGTGCAGGGCTTCGAAGAAATCAAAGAAGTGAGAATTTTACAGGAGTATCTTAGGAAGATTTACTTCTGATGTTTCTTTGTGACCCCATTATTCTAGAGTAGTTTTGAGGAGGCTTTTGCAACCTTTTTGTTCACTTTTGGACCTTGTTGCTTTATATCCAAGACCAAGGATTTTAAGCCTGGTAATTTTGTTAGTTTATGTTCATTATGTTTTTTGTCAACCGTGTTTGCTTAATGGAATTTATTTGAGATTAAATGCATATTGATTGATTTAGGGCCAGTGAATTGTGTATGGTTTTGGATTTTCTTGCAATTTTTACGATTCTTAACTCATCAGTTGACACTTGTTCTGCTAGTACGCCATTCTTGTTCATAACAAATAATATTTAATTTGAAATGCCCATAATTTTTAACTCACTTTCAATTTCTATATGTAATAAAATTGGTTTATACGAATAGGTCTAAAAAAATTGCACAGAATAAATAGGTAAAATTGGACTAAGTAATCTTTTGAACTTTTCTCCCTTTGGTAGGATTAGAAGTTGATTAAACTGGTGGATATGAATTCTAAATATGTTTTAGTGTATGATATGGATTTCCATAAGGTCAACAATCTAGCCTTCAAATTTTGTTTTGTAACCACTTAATCCTTTTAATATAGTAACCAAACCATTGACTCTTTGTAACAATTTAAATTTGACGATTTAATCCTTTTTCATTACAATAATTTATGATATTACTACAGAGATCAATAGAATTTCTATTTCTAATAAGTCATTTAAAGGATAAGAAGGTTGAGGAGATTGGTAGCATGGTTATTTGTTACAATCATGTAACTTCTTTGAATTTTTATTTTTTTTTGGTGAGAGTTCTCAAATTTATACCAATGTTAAAATTAGAGATTCTTAGATTGTAAGTATTAGAGATATTTTTAGGGTGTAAGTACACGAAAATTGGAAACATCCAAAGATTAGAACAATTGCTGGCTGAATTAGGACAGAGAAAAAAAAATAACGAATGCTAACCAGTTGAGAATGTAGTGTAGAGATTGAGAAAAAAAGAGGAGATTTGGGGGCTGATGATATACAAAGAAAGGAGAGGAAGGAATCACCAGTTTTAATGATTATATAACTAATTAGAAGTTTAATTTAAAAATTTTAAAATTCTATAAGTTTTGAAGGTTAAATTGTTACCATTGAAAGTTTAAAGGTATAATTGTAATTACTAAGATTCGGAGTGGTTTTTGTAATTTGTCATTTTCTATAACAAGGTTAATTCTCCTCTACTTTTGCCTTTCATTTTCAACATGTTTATTTTAGTTTTTATATTTTCTATCTTTTGTTCATTTTTGTTTGTCGTTTAAAAATAAAATAAGAGGAAAAAATTGATAAATATGCACTTTCAATGAAAATGAACTAAAATAAAGAATAAATGTGTTATTTAGGACTCCAATTGGAATGAGTTGATGGACAATAATAGTTCACTCGACGTTTGGTATGTGTTTTAAGAAATGAGAGTAAAGGTTATTTTAACCCTCGTTTCGCCATTGTAGTATTATTTTTATAACTAAGTGGTTAAAATAATAAACTCTCCCTCCCTCCAATGTTTTCAAAGGCTCGGCTCCACTCACGAGCGACCACCTTTGCGGGAAATTCCATTGATCACTTCGACGATGACCACCTTTGACCAACTTCAATGACCATCACAGCAATCCATACGATGACAAACACCACTAACTTTGGTGATAATAATTGTCAATGGTCTCATTCAACAATCAACTCCAACGACCACCTTGGGAGTAACCATTTTCAACTACCAATTTCAGTGACCACCTCTAATCATGGTTTTAGAACATGGCTCAAAACTCAAAATACCAACATGTTAATACAAACATTGTTTAAAAAGTTTCAATACGAAAATAGACAACTTTAAGTTTAGGGGAAAAAAAAAACTTTAAAATTTAGAATCATACCTTACATTTTGAAAGTTTAGGACCAAAATAAAACGAAATTGAAAGTTAGTAGATTCATATTTAAGATAGTAAAAATTATTTTTTTTACCCCTCTAAACTCGTACGGACAAACTTTACTGCCAGTAAATTATACTCCTCAGGCTAGCTCAGACACAGTCCATTCCCGCCGCCGAATTATCCGCGTCAATGTTCCCGTCCTCTCTTTTCCCTCCGGTCAACATGATTTTCTTGAATCTCCAAAATACCCTTATTCAATCCCCAGATTTCCAACCTTTTATCGCCAGATCAACATTCATTACGTAGTGTCATTTTCGTCAATAAAATATATTGCCTTTCCATCCCCCAATCTTCCTACCATTTTCTCATGAATAACCAAATCCACCACCACCCACCCCCGAAATTCCCTCCGTTCACAACGCCCATAACCGCCGCCCTGTCGCAGGAATTCCTCCGACCATGAGCTCCACCAAAAACCGCCGGAAGGTGGCTCCGTCAGCCGCTGATTCCGGTGACTCCGCCGATAAACTGGACCAGCTTCTTCTTTCTTCCGCGATCTGCAACGGCGAGGATCTAGCGCCGTTTGTACGAAAAGCCTTTGCCTCCGGAAAGCCGGAGACTCTGCTCCATCATCTACGTGCCTTCTCCAAGTCTAAGGAATCGGAGATCGAAGAGGTCTGCAAGGCTCACTATCAGGACTTCATCCTTGCAGTTGATGACCTCCGATCTCTTCTATCCGATGTTGATTCTCTTAAATCTGCTCTCTATGATTCCAACTCTAAGCTCCAATCTGTCGGTCTTCCCTTGCTTTCTTCTTTGGATGCCTTCGTTGAAGCACGGACAGTGTCGCGGAACCTCAATCTCGCGCTGGACTCGGTCCGTGCCTGTGTAAATACCATTGAGCTTTGTTCGAGAGCGAACAAACACTTGGAGGAAGGCAATTTCTATATGGCTTTGAAATGCTTGGACTCTATTGAGAACGAGTATTTGGAGAAAACGCCATCGTCGACGCTGAAGAGGATGCTGGAGAAGAATATTCCTGATATTCGTTCGTATATAGAGAGGAAAGTGAGTAAAGAGTTTGGGGATTGGCTGGTAGATATCCGAGCCGTCAGTCGGACTTTGGGACAATTAGCAATCAGTCAAGCGTCGTCGGCTCGTCAACGTGAAGAGGATCTGCGAATCAAGCAGCGCCAAGCGGAGGAACAGAGTCGGCTTAGCTTAAGAGATTGTGTATACGTTTTGGAGGAAGAGGATGAAGACGGCCTTGGTGCAGTTGGGGATGATGCGAAGGATTTATATTCCAACGGCGGAGGTGGAGTTCTAGGGTTTGATTTGACTCCGTTGTACAGAGCCTACCACATACACCAGACTTTAGGACTTGAAGATCGATTCAAACAGTATTACTTCGAAAACCGGAAGCTTCAGTTAACATCCGACTTTCAGGTATCATCAATGACTCCTTTCCTTGAATCGCATCAAACGTTTTTCGCTCAAATTGCTGGATTTTTCATTGTGGAGGATAGGATTTTTAGGACCAGTGGGGGTCTTATATCAAAAATGGAGGTTGAGAATCTATGGGAGACTGCTATGAGTAAAATGTGTTCTGTTCTGGAAGATCAGTTTTCTAGGATGCAAACTGCGAATCATCTTTTGTTAATCAAGGACTATGTGAGTTTGTTAGGAGTAACTTTGCGTAGATATTGGTATCCAGTTGAACCTTTGCTAGATGTTTTGAGCAAGCACCGGGATAAGTATCACGAACTGTTGATATCAGATTGCCGTAAACAGATTACTGAGGCATTGTCAGCTGACAAATTTGAGCAAATGCTAATGAAGAAAGAGTACGAATACTCAATGAATGTTCTATCATTTCAGCTACAAGTTTCAGATATTGTACCTGCATTTCCCTTTGTTGCACCATTTTCCTCCACAGTACCTGACTGCTGTCGAATCGTGAGATCTTTTATTGAGGATTCTGTGAGCTTTATGTCATATGGTGGGCAGCTAGATTTCTATGATGTGGTAAAAAAGTATTTGGATAGGCTATTGAGTGAAGTCCTGGATGGAGCCTTGTTGAAGCTAATTAGTACATCTGTTCATGGAGTCTCTCAGGCCATGCAAGTGGCAGCAAATATGGCTGTCTTCGAGCGTGCTTGTGATTTCTTTTTCCGTCATGCTGCTCAGCTTTCTGGTATTCCATTGAGAATGGCTGAGAGGGGTAGGAGACAGTTTCCACTGAGCAAAGCTCGTGATGCAGCGGAAGAGACTCTTTCAGGGTTGCTTAAATCAAAGGTTGATGGTTTCATGATGTTGATTGAGAATGTTAACTGGATCCCTGATGAGCCTCTACAAAATGGTAACGAATACGTAAATGAGGTTATTATATATTTGGAAACTCTGGTTTCCACAGCTCAACAGATATTGCCTGTTCAAGTTCTTAAAAGAGTGTTACAAGATGTTCTTTCTCACATATCCATGATGATTGTCGGAGCCTTACAATCAGATTCGGTAAAGAGGTTTAATGTTAATGCTGTAATGGGGATTGATGTGGATATTAAATTGTTGGAAGGTTTTGTGGATAGTCAAGCTTCTATTTTTGCGGAGGAGGATCTAAATCAGTCAAAGGCAGCTCTTTCTGAAGCAAGACAAATGATTAATTTGCTTTTGAGCAGTCATCCAGAGAATTTCCTGAATGCAGTTATTCGGGAGAGAAGTTACTACAGTCTGGACCACAAGAAAGTTGTCACAATATCTGAGAAGCTAAAAGATTCTTCGGATCGATTATTTGGAACCTTCGGAAGTCGCACTATGAAGCAGAATCCCAAAAAGAAGTCACTGGATACTTTGATAAAAAGACTCAGGGATGTGAGCTAATTGAGATAAGCATTTCATGCACTGCTTTTCCTATTTGTTTCTGCTGCTGATTGAAATGGCAGTTTTCTCTTATTGGTTCATTCCTAACTTTATTTCCTTTGTCTCCCAATTGTTGTCTTCTGTTTGATTAGAGATGTGCACATTTTTGTATATTATATCACATTTATGTAGTTGTTTCATACTTGATTATCTTTGGAAAGTGTCAGCAGAAAACATCCATGGAGATTCGGACTTGGAAATATGGTGCTGGTGATAGTCTTCCAAGCTGAAAGCCGGCCACATCAGAGACTAGGGATGAGATATGAACCAAGTCCGTGTTTTGTGGATTATTCATAGGCATAAAGGTTTACATGGGCTTCCCCCATAAAATCATTACTTGAGTTCACAGTGAATACCGCTTACAACTGGTAATTTGTCATTTGCCTTTAGTGTTGCCATTCTTTAATGATAATCTTCCAATTTTAGCTTCATATATTATTTATTTTTATGTTGTCACATTGACATGTCTGTTTATATGACCATCAGGCAGGATAGAGTAGTATATTTTGAGGTTTAACCGTTTTAACTTTTAAGTGCCATGATCTCGGATTAAAAGTTTAAACTGTTGTGTTTGTTCGATCTTTGTAATTTGTTGAATCGCATGCTTTACAATGTGGAAGAAGAGTAAGGAATTGGAGATGTTTGTGAGGGAGCTCACGTGAAGGATGCATCTTAGTTTCATTGTTTGTGGTGTTTATGAATAAAGTTATGCTTGACATTCTGTCTTGTCACAGCTCACTTAGAGGTTCAGTAGGGTAATATGAGACAGTGTGACAATTCATGACGTCTTTTTTGTTTGAATCCCAACGTATAAATCTCAAAAAGAAAAGAAAAAAAATTAAATCTCTAATGTGTCATGAAACTAGTGCGTTGAGAGTTAAATAATGAGTTTTGTATTTGAACTTTTAACCCATCTAACGGATCTCAAAACTTCTAGCTACGGGCTATTTAGTGTTTAGTGTATTTTGTTAAGTTCATAATATTTTGCCTGACATGTTCATTCTTAGATTGTATTATTTCAAGATTATATGATAGGTAGTTTAAGTCTTTTTAGACATTTGGTACGGTAAATATTATGTCAATGACCTATTAGACGGCACATCAAAAGCTTACAAGCGTATTATAATCTTTTTGAATTACAGCAATTAAATAGACATCAATTTGAATGCTTAGAAACTTATTTAAAGTATACCGACTAATAGGAAACATATTTTCACAATGTGTGCTAGATTTATAACATTTACGACAGAAGGGGTGCTGAACTCATGAGCTAGGTTTATAACTCGAGATTGTAGTTGACGTATTTAAACTCGCTACAACTTTACTAATCCTACAAGCTAGATAAATCTGCATCTTATGCAAATTCTTGTTTGTTATAACTAGTTTCAATATCATGCTACAATAAATCTAGATTCAAGAATTTGTATATACGTCCTGTGTTGCTTATGTTCTATTGTGGGTAAGTTTCAATGTGCAACCGCTTTCTAGAGGAATTGGATACACATGTCTGAATGCCTATAAAATGAGAAATTAATGTCATGTTTTGCTAACATTTGAAAATTTATATTTGTTTCAATATTTTCAATTATGTCTATATATGTGTTTGTGTGTATTTAACATTCCCCAAAATTTAACTAATTTTTAGTGATAGACTTTATTGTAAAGTAATTTGTATATTGATTAGTGTAATTTCATTCATTTGTTGATTTAATGAATTTTAGGGTATAGATTTAATCTAAATGTGTTTAATTCTAATCTAATTCTATTTTAATTTGATATGTAATAAATGACATATTGATATATAACTAATCATTTCAACTTTATATGTTATCGAACAAATTAATGTAAATTTACACCATGTAAATGTATGAATGTGAAGTTGAAATAAAGGACTTCATTGTGAATGAGCACAATGATGAAATGACAAACTCTGTATACAAATAAAAATGGAAGAAGAACGTTGACGAAAAAGTTTCAATGAGAAAGGAAGTGAGGCAATGATCTCTGTTTTTGATTCCCGTCATTAGTATATAATATCATTGCCCTTGCTCTTCAAGCCAATTTTGACAATGTATTAAATCAATATACCTCAGCTCCTTGGACCAAATTCACCACCACCTTTTATCTTTCGACTAATTATTCCACCATGAGAAAGAGCAATATTGCCACCACTCTTCAAATTAATTTCATGGCCATTAGAAAAACCACCCCCACCCTTGATCTCCTTAGAAATTATAAGAGACGAAGCTTTGTCGACTTCATTCATCGGAGTTTGAAGCCAAACAGGGCCAATACTTGGTGCCAATTTTGGAGTTTGAAGCCCAACAGGGGCAATACTTGGTGCCAATTTTGTAGGGAATGTTTTTATATGGGGTCCAACGTTACCTTTTATGTTTGTAAGAATTCCAACACCACCTGATCCAAATGTACCTAAGTCGAAATTACGTTCAAAAAATCCGGTGACATCACTAAAAGTGGCATCGACCTTGGCACAATATTGCCAAGAAAGCACCAAGAAAAGGGTGGGGAAGAGCTTGAAACCTCTTGCTATAGCCATGGTAATTGAATGTGTTAAAAGTTGAAAGGCACAAGCTGGTTTCACAGATGATAATAAGGAAGGAAAGATGTTTGGGTTTTGGAATTTTTGGATGATCAGAAGCCCTATATATATGGATGTTTAATGGAAAACTATATTTAGAAATTTCTAACAAGAGTATATAAATGGTGCTCACTTACCTTTATCTTTTTCTTTTTTGAGCTGTTTTGAAACAATAAAATCTTAAATTTTGTAATTTCTGTTTTTACCTACTCAAATCTTATACATCATCAAAATAACTGCCCTATATTAGGCTTTTATCAACTGAAATTATAAAAAGTTAGTTAAAAAAAGACTTTTTGTCATAACTTAGGCAATAAACTTTTGTTGATAACAATTTAGTCCTTATACTTTAAATTTTGTAACAATTCAATCTATGTACTCTCAATTTGTAATGTTTCAGTATCTATATTGGAAAATATTATTAAAATTTAATGAAATTTCCTATCCATGTAGATTGACAAATTGATCGAAAATCATAATAAAATTTTACACATGATTGTGATGAGATTTTCATGATAGAAACTAAATTATTAAAAAAAAAAAAAAAAAAAGTATAGGGACTAAATTATTGTTTATTGAAGTTCAAAGATTAAATTGTTACACATTCGAAAATATAAGAACTAAATCGTTACCAACTAAAAGTTAGGGACTAAATTGTTACTTATGTCAAAATTTAGACATTAAAAATGTTTTTTAACCCAAAAAAGTTGATATCAAAAGACCAAAATGGTATTTTTTTGGTGAATACAAAGGAATGTTTGAAATTTTTGAGACCACAAATGGAACAAATATAAAATTTTAGGAAAGAAAACAAGATTTAATTCAAGATGATTTTTCAATAAGCCCCAGCGTCCATGAACTGGTTGTTCAAATTGAGTCATGGAGAAGAACAGTATAAATTTTTGGGTTTAACAATTTTTTTAAGCACTCTTGAGAAGAATAAGTGATAGTTTTCAACATATCTGTTTCTTAAAATTATTTTTTATTTTGCGGTCTAATTAGTGAAAATTCAAAAAAAGAAAAAACATATTTGTTATTTCTTCAATGTCTCCAAAATTTGAAATAAAAGATAACATTAAAAAATAATTTTTTTTTGATAAATATAGTATTTCATTTTTTTTTCTCTAAAAACATCTTAATTATGTTTTCATGTTTGGCGAATATTTTGTTATTGCTTGTTGGCTATTAGTGATGTTTGTATTCATCACTAATAAATAAAATAAAATCACAAGTTTAAAATGAAATCAAATTCTAACAAATAAGTTTAGAAAATTAGAATTACACCATTGAATAAATCTTCCAAGTCACATAACTTTAACAAAAATATTTCATTGTTGCTGCATTTTCAAAAATGTATTTTCTTAGAATTCCATCAAGTTCATCCCAAATATATAGTTAGTAATTGATTGAGTACATATGAAAGTATGTTTTACTTTTTTTTCTTTTAACTATCCTTAAAGTAAGTAGAAAATTCTACGAGATAGATACTGGTATCTACTCTATCCTTTTTATCTAGTGGATTGATCAAGCGTCATTGAGGAACTTTACAAGATTAATGGAATATCTTATTGCCTTAATCGTCTAGTGACAATGGCCTAACACACATCAATGTTCGAATTCTTTATTTTATAGGGCACTCACTTTTTTCCTAGAGATAAAAATTTACGGTTGAACCATTTTTTCATATCAACAAAATATAAAACCATTTTATCATTTAAAGTTCTAAAGTAATGCTATACTTGTATCAAGTGTTCACAAAAAAGTTAAAATCTAAAATTTAACTGCTAAAGTGAACATAGCTCAACGACATTTGATGTATTAGTGACTGTAAAGTCTGTTGTTCGAATCTCTAAAATCCAGCACATTTTTTATCAATCTTACAAATAATAATCATGAATAATGATAAATAATAAAAGGGAATGCCCCTACATAAAATCCTAAACTTTCAAGGTTAAATTTTCTATATTTTAGTTTTCTCTATTTCTTAACAACTTATTGAGGAAGAATTATGTCATAATTTTACTTTATTTTAAACAAATTTGGTAGTCATTGGTATGATTTTGGTAGAATAATGATTTGATTAGTTAATTTTGAACTAGATTTAAGAGAAATAAGTATGGTGTAACTATAAATTTTTAATTGAATGCTATAGAGAGTACACAATAGAGAAATAGACAGTGCAGTCGAGGTTGTACCAAACTTTTTCTATTTAATAGTTTTAATGGATAATATTGGAGAAATGTTTTATTTTTTGCCCATATATAAATAATAGGAGAAAAAAAAATCCATTAAGAAGAGTCATTAAGATCCCCCTTCTTCTTCATTCTCAATCCAAATCAAAAGCAAAACAACTCAGAACTTGAAGAAGAAGAAAGAAGAAGAAAGAAGAAGAAGAAGACGAAGAAGAAACCTCAAAAATCGAAGGAAGAAGATGAGTTTCTCTAAACTTATGGCTTCTCTTCTTCTTCTTGCTTTCATCTCATTCTCAAGCTCTCTCGTCTCTGCTCAAAAAGCTCTTACCGCCTACGATATTCTCCAACAGTACGGCTTCCCCGTCGGCATTCTTCCCGTCGGTGTAACCGGCTACGAATTGAACAGAGCCACCGGAGAATTTAGCCTCTTCTTGAATCAGAAGTGCAAATTCAAGATCGAATCGTACGAATTGGAGTACAAACCTACCGTCCAGGGCGTGATTTCCCAAGGCAGAATCAGGAAACTGAAAGGTGTTTCTGTTAAGATCGTCCTGCTGTGGCTCAGCATCGTGGAAGTCGTTAACGATGGTGACGACCTTCAGTTCTCTGTTGGAATTGCCTCTGCCAATTTTCCACTTGACAGTTTCTATGAGTCGCCGCAGTGTGGATGTGGATTTGACTGCGATAAGGCTGGAAGCTTGGTTTCGGCTTCTTGAAACTAGGTAAAATTTGTGTTTTATATAATAAATTAGGGAATATTAGATTTTTAATCGCTTTGATTACTTCAAACTAGTGATGTCCTGTTGCTTTGAACTTAATTTATGTGCGATTTCGGAGATCGGATTAGCTCAATCGTTCCATTCTATTTATGTTCGAAAGGAATTGTATTTGTTCTGTCACTGGAATCTGCTTCTGCTCGTCTCTTATACAATTGATTATATATTTATGATATGAACAATTCTATCTATTAGGTCATCAATGGCATCAATCGCCTTATCAGTTTGTTTGAAACCCTAAATCCTTATCTTCTGTAGTCATCTTCCATCTGCTGGCATAATTTTCTTAGTTGGCTTACTTTTCAACTAGTCAATTCTGAGTCAATTAGATCATATTCCAGTGGCATCTTCTCGCTCAGGTTTCATTTTCTTGCTTGACCAATTTTCTAATTACTCTATTAGATCATATGTTCTTGTTTTGCAAATCTCTATCGGCTTGCTGTCTATTAGCTAATTACTAGATTTGAAGGATGTACTTTCTAGTTGGTCATGGTGTGCATTTGGACTGTTACATTGTTGTTTTCTCTGGATTTTTTCCCTAACAGGTAGTGATTCTAGAATCAATTCCCATCCTTCTGGATTGTTCATTTTAGGTTGTTAAGCCAATTGTTCTTTAGTTCCTTTTCTAAAACAAACATAATCTGGACTACCCAGAGTGAACTTGATTCTTGGAATCTTGTTCTATGATGTAAAATTGAAAGACAACCCCATCAGCCTTATGGATATCCCACTGATGGTGTCATCTACCAACTATTTTTCTTTCTTTCATATTTTGCTAGAGCCCCAATTCATATTCCTCAATTAGGTACATGGGGAACCAAAGATTTTGGGTATGGCGAGGTCTCATATGGTTTTGGTTATATCTTGGCAATAAACACTATTATTCCATTTTCGATCCAAAATGTCACAGTCCATTCATTGTTTGCTATTAAAGAAGCATTTAAGAATGGGGTAGAGTGTATGAAATAAAATCATATACCATTTAATGACTTGACAGGTGTTAAATAGAAGGTGAATGTAGCACCGTAATACTAGAAATTTTCTCGAGAGAAACCCCTTCTGGAGTTCAAGTTTCAGCCACAGTTTGCATTACCAAATTGTTTTTAGGTAAGTTAATCCAAACTCTATGACAAAATCACTTGATTTAAATTTCTTGGAAAGTTCGTCAATTTCCCTTCAAATTACTAGCCGGGAATCGTTCCTGGTCGGATGGGAATATTGGAATTCATTGTTTGTTTGTCCCATCTGTTCTTGGAAATGACCCCTCTATCGAATGGCAAAGTCGTTGCACGTTTTTCATGAGCATGTCCATTCCATAGGATTGATATTTGCAAAAACAGGGTAGATTTTTTTGTTGAATTTAGTCTCTTACACAATTCAATAAAAATAAATTTCTTTCATTTTTTCATCAATTTGTTTTTAATTTACTCATGGTGAAGAGCACACTTTTTCTCTTCCGGATTGACCTAAAACTATCAAAATCTTTTTTTTAATTGCTTATTCCACACGTACGTTGGCCCCATAACTTTTTTAAGCAGAATTTTTGCATACCAAGAATTATTGATGCCCGAAATTATAGATATTCGATAGGATAATTGAGTTTGTTTCATACGATTCATACTCAACAATGTCTTTAATTTACCTAATGTTTTAAGAATGCTCTTATGACCAATTATTAATTTATAATTAATTTAATATAATTTGAATTTATATAAAACACTTGTTTTTATTAATTTGAATTTCTTTTTAAAAATTAATATAGTTTATATTATTTTTATATGTTATTTTCTCCAACAAATAATAGATAATTTAAGATTTTTTTTTTATAAATAAATATGAATTTAGATTTTAATTCTGAATATCTTTCTTAAAATAAAAACAATTACGATATAATTAGGAGGAGTGATATATATGGTTGACAATATTTATTTTAATTATAAAATGCAAATAAAGAAGAAAGAGTGACATATATATATATAAAATAAAAAGAAACGAAGGGTGAGAAAGTATGAAGAGGGTGCCTTCAACGTGAAAATCTTGAAAACTCATATTTGAAGAGGGCATACAAAAACTCTTAAAATGTCCACTTGTAGCCTTCCATACTCTCCTCTTCCTCCGATAAAGGCGTCTCTAGATGCCTAGGCATGTTCGTAAAATGTAGGTGGTGATCTATACATCCCCTTATTTTGTATATTTTATTTTTACACACTAAAGTTAATTAATCTACAAAACAACATTGACATAATATATATACATAGCACAAATATGATGTGGTTTGATAACTAGCATAGACATAAAAATTATTTAATATTTGCAAATACATATTCAATAGCTTAAACTCCTTACAAAATCTACTATTCTTTTTATCTAACCATATACTAAAAATCCAACAAAAAAAGAGGTCTTCCAATTGACCTATTTTGTACGGGTAGGGGTAGTGCTATTTTCTGTTTTGTTAATGAAATTTAGAATCTTTGCTGTTCGAGTTAGCATTTCCACATAACTTTTTCCGCAAAATGGTGGGAAAACAAAACACAGCGAGAAAGTGGGGGAGATGGAACATCCTATTTTTAGAACCAACTAACAAAAACAAATACCTATTTCTCCCCCATCAATTGTGTCTCACAGATGTATCCATTAGCCATTAGCCATAGCAATAGCCATACCCACCCTTCCCTCATTCTACAACATCTCCAATGTCTCCCACCGCCGCGGTGTCGCCCTCCACCAGCAATGGCGAACCCGCGTCGGTGTACGACATTCTCCGAGAATTCAACTTCCCAATAGGTCTCCTTCCAGAAGGTGTCGTGGGTTGCAAGTTAGATCGAACTACTGGAAAATTGGAGGCTTATTTGAAGGGATCATGTCATTTCTCACCGGATGAGCCATATGAATTGAAATACAAATCCACTATTAGTGGAAACATTTCAAGGAATAGATTGACAAATCTAAAGGGGGTGAGTGTGAAGTTCATGTTCTTTTGGGTCAACATTGTGGAGGTGGTCAGAAATGGCGACGATCTACAATTCTCGGTGGGGATGGCTACGGCGTCGTTTCCTGTGGATAACTTCTCCGAGTGCCCCCCGGGTGGGTGTGGAGTCGATTGCAATGATGGGAAAGTCAGAAAAATTAAAGCCAAATCTCTTGTTTCATCTGCTTGAATTCATGGCTTTTCTTTGCATTGTTGATATGAAAAAAATTAAAAATAGAAAAAAAAATAGAAAAAGGAAAAATAAAAAGGGAGCTTTGAATCTCAGGTAGCAATCTCATGATTTGAAATTTGAAAGAAAATTGGGATAAAAATTGTCGTTGTTTCGATCTGATTGGAATTGAGTAGGAATGTGAAGTTTTTTTCATATCGTTTTACCTTTATCATGCATATATCATAATTTCCTTTTTCTTTTCTATTTTAATTTAAATAACTTTACAATTACCATTACCATTACCATTACCATTGTGGTCTAGAAAAGAAAAGGTAACTAATAAAACGAAAGGTTAATGGGTAAAAAGGGCTCAAAATGAGCATAGTTCAATAGATTTAAAACGAGCAAAGTTTTTTTTATTGAAGTAACTTCTAATATATAAATTGGTTTTATTTTTTTTTTTTTTTTTTGGATATATGTGCATGTTTTATCACATATAGTTCTAATAAAGAAAATCCAAAGATGATATTTTTCACTGATATGAGTTTTGCTTCGATCTCTAATGAATTTAAAAACATATTCAAAGTGTTTGATTATAGGAATGCTACTTAAGAAGACAGAACTCCGAATCTACTTTCAAAAGTTGTAATATTACTTCTGAATTTTCATATATATTCCAAAAATGCAATGGATTAGAATTTTTTTTAGAATTTTGGATAGAAATTGAGATATGAAGTGGTGTGTGAAGGAAAATTTGGATCTCCGCATCATTTTAGGTCATGACTACATAGTTCTAAGTCTCGATTTTTATATGAAATTCTTAAGGATTTTTATTTCTTCGTGAGTAATTTTGAAACGTTTATGAAATTGGAGGGATAATATTACAACTTTTGAAAGTGGAGATGTTTTTTAAACAAAGAAAAAGGTTGAAAGGTATTTATTTTAGTTTAACCAAAATTATATTCCTTCTTATCAAATGGAATGCATAAACAATGTTCTTTTCTTGTAAATTAGAAAGTGAAAACACTGTTACTAAATAGGATAATTCTTTTTCAACTAAATAGTAAAATATTATAATTTTGTGAAGAAAAAAAACAATTATATTCCTTTTAAGCTTGATCTTATAACTATAGATTGGGGTCTCTTTCCCCTTATAATAATAATTCATTTGGCTAAGAATTTTTTTTAATATTGTTACAGTATTAAGTAGTACCCAAATTCTGAACAATATGTGTGTTTGGTCTCAAAGTTTCAAAAATATACCTTTTTAGTCCCTATGTTTTCAAAATGTAACTTCTTAGTCCTCGAGTTTTTAAAAATAGGTTTAAAATGGTAAAATTGTAACATTTTGAAACCTAGAGACTAAATTTAAATCAAATTCAAAACTTAGAGATTAAAAGTGTAATATTTTAACATAAGGGGTTGGCCTAATGGTAGTGGGAACATAAAAAAGAGACCAAAAGGTCAGACAGGTTGTCTCATGAAATTAGTCGAGATGCACATAAGATAGCCTGAACACTCACGAATATTAAAAATAAAAAAATAAAAAAAATAAAATTTATACCAAAACCAAACTAAAATAATATTTTTAAAAATATAATATTACATTATACTTTTCTAATTATATGATTCCTTTTTCCTTTATTTTATCTCTCCCTTTTCTAGGTTTCCATTCTCCTTCTTTCCAAATGGAGGAAGGATTCATAGCTGGCCGTGAGAACATTATATTCATAGCTGGCCATCACTCTTTTAATAACAAAATTCTAATCAATTTTGACAGTATCATTTCACTATTTAGGATGGAATTGGAAGTTTAAGGTTAAAATTAACTCAATTATCTCAAGATTAAAACATTTAGAATCAACTTAAATTATTTAAAGTAACTGAGTGGCTAAACTTATTTAAAAAGTATCGAATAGGGTTTGAATTATTAATCTTGTGTCTAAAAATTTCTAGACCTTAAAAATGTGTAGTAAATTTCAAAAATTTTAATTTTCTTATCTCATAGGTGTTTGATATATTTTTAAAAAGTAAAAATAAAAAAATTAAAAAAATAACTATTATATTTAGTTAAATTAAATTTTATGTTTAATATAGCTATAAGCTTTGAATTTGGTGTCTAATAAGTCCATGAATATTAAAAAAAGAAAAAAAAAAAGTTGCAAAAATCACCCCTAAAGTATAGTTGTAGTTGCAATTATACTCTCAAACTTTCAATATATAAATTGAACCATCAAATTTAAGTGGTAAAATTGGACCTTCAAACTTATATAATAGTAGAAATTGTAACAATTGTATAAGTTTGAAGGTTCAATTTTTATCATTTGTGTGGGGATTGATTTCTACAATTATTGTAAATTTCAAAGTACGATTTTAACACTTGTAATTTCAGAACTCAATTTTTAATACTTTTTGAAATTTATGGACCTAAACAGACAATAACCTAAAAACTTGAAATTTATTAAGGTTGAAAGGGTTTTGAATCTCCAATTCTAATGCTCTCTCTCTCCAATTATTCCAAAATGGAAAACGTAATTTTGAATTAGGCAATTAATGAAATGAAAAGTGAGATGTGAACTTTAAAAGCAAGCCCACCCCATAATTCTCCCTCTCTATGTGGTCGCCATGAAGGAGAACCGAGTTCATGGAATGTTGGCCACTGTGATTTTGCCACGTGTATGTCCACCAATGATAGCCAAGTAAGAGGTGTATGTAAACCAATGGACACCCACCACATAATACAACTTCCTATTTCCTATATGTTTCTTTATCATAATATTTCTTTCCCTTTTTCATGAACCAAATTTCATGTGATCTTTGTTTTGTTTGTCTTAAGATAGTATCTAGTGTTTTAGCCTTTCTTCCCCCCTCATATTTTAGTTTTGTATATATATATATATAAATTCTATTTTGTACTAACTTTAATATGTAATGTAAACATGAGTATAGCTCAACTTACATAATATAATTATAAGTTTGATCCTCTCACCATACATATTGTAGCTTAAATATATCTCAATGTTTAAGATATTTTGCTAAACATTAATATTTGTCTCTGCATTTTATAGTCGTTTTTATCTTTTTCACATAAATGTTGTAATAATCATCTGTCTAACAACGACATCAAATATTCACTTCACATGTTGAGAAACTAAAATAAAAATAATGTACTTTTAATTAAAATAAATTTAAGTGTTAAATAACTATTCTGGTCCTACAAATTTGTCCTTATTAATTTTGTCTCCATGACTTCTCCTTCAAGAAGTTTAAATTTAGTTAGTTTCACTTAAATCTTTTCAAACTCGACCTCATCATTTAGAAGAGATATTTTGGTTGATTTACATAAGTAATCATAACAAATTTGTGTATATCCACAAAAAAAAAATAATAATAATAATAATAATAATAAATTAAATAAATAAATAAATTTATATATAATAATAATTGAAGAAAAATCAATTTTAAATCTTAAAATTATGCTCTGTTTAGTTAAATCTTAAATTTTTAATTTCATTACGTTAAACTCTAACTTTAAACAAGTATTGCAATTTTAATAAGAACACATATTTTTGTACAGGTTACTCAAATGCCTAATCACAAATTTTCCCGGCAAAACTTTTATTTTCTAAAAAATTTTCAAATATTTTTGAAGGAGATGTATTACCCATAAATATAATTAAGAAAAAGTTTGAATTCTCCTTAAAAACCGAAAAAGTAAGCATACAATTAATTTTTTTTTTTCTTTTCAGTACAAGAGTGGTGGGAGGATTTAAAACAAAGGCACACACTATGTGCTAGTGTATTTTTTTTTTTTTTTACATGCTAATTGCTTTGGCCATAAAAAAATTAAATGCATGAATTTTTAAAATGGCTATTGAATGGTTAATTTGTTCATGGTCAAAATTAAGACAATTTCTAGTACATCTTACTATTTGTATTCATAATTTGACCGCTATTGAATGATATATTAATTTATTTTGTGGACCCAAATAATTCTTAAATGCTACAATGAATGGTGAATGGAGGTAGTAGGAATAATTCTCCATTTTACTTGCAAGTTGCAACAATTACCTTCAAAGTATGTTAGTAGTTGCAATTACACCTTCAAGAGTCATAGAATTTGGAACCCAAATGATTTGGACCCTAAATGATAAAAATTGGAACCCTCAAAACTTTTACCAATGTTACAATTTAAAGCTTGAGAATATAATTGTTTCCATCCACTCGAAATTTCAATAGAAGAAAATCTCATTTATTACACCCAAATATATAGTTTGGCTTATGCTCACAAAGCTTTAATCTTTATTATCATTGCCAAATAAATTCAATTTAGAACAAAAAATCACAAAAAAAAAAAAAAACTAATGGTTTAAAATGTCCAATTAAGTCAATCAAATGTTTATTAACTAATTATAACAAATTGCATAAAGTTTTTCAAATTTTACAATATTTGCATAAAATCGACAAAGTTTGTAATTTGGCCTAATAATAATAATAATAATAATAATAACCAAATTGATTGTAAGCCAATTATTATATTGGGTCGCATGGGAAGCTTTTTTTCCTTAGAAGATATTTGGTGTATCCTATTCCACTCTAAAACAAAATAAAATAATAAAAAATAAAAAAGGTTTGCCGTGTAATTGGATGAAATTAGATTTTTTTTTTTGAAATTATGTAGAGTACAATAAAAGAGTATCCCCATAAGTCTCTCACATGCATGAGAAAGAAAAAGGAAACTCCTCTTTCGATCATACATCCAATCGATGTAAAGCCCATGAACAGTATGCAAAGGACAAGCGTCGTTTCATATTAGGAAATACATCACAACACCATTCATTTCCACAACCTCAGAATATGCATACTTTCCACTCTCAATTAATTAATTATTTTTGCGTTTTTCTAATCACTACGTTTCCTATTTTAATTTCCGCCATTAAACCAGACCTGGATTCCATTCATCTGTGTATGTCCTTCATCTCAATCCCACAAAACGAATTTAAAGAACGAACAGAAAACCAAAGGCTAGTGCCTATTTTCATTCATTGTGTAGTAGTATTTCAAGATTACAGTGAATCGAAAACGTTCAGATTCCTAAAAAGACAGAGTACATAGTAAAGAAAATTAAAACGTCTAAACGGGAATTGGAAACACACCGCCGATTGAAGCCCTAACCGCCGTCCGCCGTCCGCCGTAGAGCCTGTTTTAAATCCCCAAACTGCTTCACAAATTCCACACTCAAGCCCCATCCAATCCTCTTTCAATCTCGATCAGAAGCCCGAAGGCCTCTTTTCGTTTTAGATTTTTTTTTAATATAATATTCTTTCAATTCATTTCAGAAAAAGCACTTTTAGTTCTTGTTCTTAAGGAGAATCGATCGAAGTTCGGCAACATCGATCTCATCAGAGCGATTCTCCGGTCGGTAATATCCAGTAACAGGATCCGGCACCCAAGAAACCTTCTCAGATGATCCAGCAACCTTCTCCTCTCCCGATTTCTTCAACAGATTACTGTTCCTCGCCGCCGCAACACTTCCTCCTTTAACCGCACTCGACGCAACTCCTTGAGAAGCCGCAGCCGCAGCGTAACCACGCCTAAACACAGAAAACAAACATTAACATAAAAAACACATAGATCGAGACAGATATCCAAAAAGAGATCCAAGAAAAAGAAAAAAAAAAAAAAAAAAAAAAAAAGTACCTGCTGAGAGCGGAAGAGAATCCATCGGAAACGAGAGCGGAGATGAGCTTAACGTTGGAGAAAGAGCGAGCCATTGGAATTGAATATGATAAAACTGAAAATGGTGCTGCTAGTGGAGAAAAGATTTTCTTCGGAACAAGAATATTGGAACGTTGTTCGTTTCTGGAGAAAATCCTCCACAGCAGCGGAAGGGAAAGCTGAGAGAGAAGTGGCTTGAGCTCTGTGCGTGTAAAAATGGAGCAGTTTGTGTTTTGAAAATGGGGATGAGGGAAGAAGAAGGGGAAGAGAGGGGGGTTTATATAGAGGTGTTTTGTTAGGGTTAGGAACGGAAAGCGTCAAAGTAGGCGGGAAGTGGGGGAAATCTTGGCCACACACGTGGCGGATGGAGAGACAGTGATGGGAGGCGGCGCGTTGGGGTTTTGCTTCTTTGAAGCTTCTTTTTCTCTGGTTGAAGTTGAGAAGCCAGCTGGGTCAACAATGGTCCGTGTTACCTGAATTTAACCGCTTTTTCTTCCAAACATCCTAAAATTACAACTTTAATCCTTCTCACGGTCGACTTCAATCGCTTCTTTATTTTCAATTTTTTTTTTTTTAATTCATTTTTAAACGTTCCATCAGTATCTTAATTTTAATTTTCAAATTTACTCATAAGTTTTATAGTTTCAATAAGCATAAAATTTAAGTTTAGGTTAAATGCTCAAAAATATCCTTGATTGATAGGTTGGTTTCAATCGCATTTTTTAAAAAGTTTCATTTGATTCTCGAAATTTGAAATGCTTTTCAAAATCTAGCTTTTTTTTTAGGCTTTCATACGTTCTTAAATCCAAACACATATACTAAGTAAATTTAGGGGGTTAGTATTACCAACAAAATAATGAAAATTTGGAGACATGAGGTTAAAAAAGATGACAACATTTATATCTAATAGATAAATTAATCTTTTAATTTGAACATGTCACATACCTATTAGACATTTTAAAAGTTTGTGTTCTTCTTAAACACAGAATTTAAAGTTCATTAACCAAATAGACACAGTTATAAAAGTCCAAGGACTAAACTTGTAATTAATAAAACTTTGTAGATAGTAAAGTTTTTGTAAGTGGTAGATAGTAAAGTTATAACTTGGTATTTGATTCGATAAGACTTCACAACGTATACATAAAAATTGTTATATCAACTTTGAGAAATTGTCTCTATTTTTCAATTTTCTACTTTTAAGTCTAGATTCATCTTAAGACTATGTAGTTATTACATTCAATCAAATTAGGAAATACAAGCTCGTTACCATGTAAATTGTAAAATAGAAAACTTGTCATACACTCATAACAATAAGAAAGATTTGTGAGGTTTAAAAAATTGAATATTTTTTCAATTATGTCTTAAAATGCATGCAAGTAATTTATTTTGAAAATATTTAGGTGTATTTCAAGTTATACTCATTTTTGTGAATGTCACCAAATTATTCAATCGTAGTTTACTACATCGCAAAATTTTCTTACATCTCTCTTGAAATATTTTAACCTTTTTGTGTAGGATGAAAATGAGATACATAGAAATAGGTATATTTCGGATGCACCTAGATATTGTGTGTAAAGTTTTAAATTTTCTATTATATTTATAAGTTAAATCATAAAATTCTACCTCTCAAGTTTCTTTTCCCTTGATGTGTCCCTACCTACTAGACAAAAACAAACACCAAGTCACCAATTGATTATTTAATAATATCTGACCAATTGAGAACAATTCAAATTGACCACAACTACGAAGCCACTTAAATAACTTCAAATTATTTGTTTGCATTTGTCATCATAAACTTTAAAGATAAACCGAAACAAACAACGGTAGAAAATATTAATTATAATTTGCAATAAATTTTCCTTTAAATAAGGTCATTGGGAACATAAGTAAGTTGTCAAATGTGCAACTTTAAGCGGCGGGTTTAAGCACCGAGCCATTTTGCTCTATGCTATATATTCAATGAATCTTCTTTGTTTATTTATTTATTTTAATGATTATTTATGTTGGAGAGGAAAAAATCTAATACTACCTTATTACATATTATCCCATTCATCTTTGAGATGTCTAAATTTCAAAGGTCTCGTGACTTGTAAATTTGTTAGTTTGTGTTCAGCCATGCAGGATGCTAAAGGCTCTAGATTGTTGGAATTTTCCACTAAAGTATTTATGAGGACAAACTTTTAATAGAAATAAAAGAGGTAGCATTTTGATAATGTTGTAATACACTGATAAGTTATTGATAAATTTGTCAATTGTTCACTCGTTTATACTATTTATGAATTTGATATACTTGATAAATATATATTTGACTGATATATTGTTAATAAAATTAATAACGATGCACCATTTTATAATATTGATACACTTAACTAATATACTCGATTAATATACTATTGATAAACTCGATAGTGATGCAATTGACTGAGTTGATATATTTTATAATAATACACTTAGATAAATAAAAAATAAATTGAACTTCTTCTTCTTCACAGCAATACCCCCCCTCCCCCCTCCTCTCTTTCACCAACCAACACTCCTCCACACCATCTATTGTCGGCCACCTGTCTACCATGAACCTCTTCGACCATCACACGTCCAGCGGTTAATTTTTCCTCTTTTTGTCTTTCTTTCTCTCTCTATCAATTGATTGTTTAAGGCAAATATGAAATTAAAAAAAAAAAAAAAACAATTGTAGATTTAGATTTGAAAGTTTTTGTCATATTTGCAAAATATCAAATATAGATGACACACTTACGAAATAGCCACCCATTTCAATTTTTCTTTAAAAAAAAAAAATCAAAATTCTCTATTTTTTTTAATCAATGATAAGTCCCTGATATAAATTTTCGTTGACATCTCGACATTTTCATCAATATTTTCATGTTTCCATAAGTTCAATATCGATCGATATAAATGCTGAATCTAAATTTTTATTTTATCATAAAAAATAGGCAATAAAATGTCACTAATGTATAATATAAATAGTAAGCATTTTAACTTGTTTAAACAACATAAAATATTTATTTGTCAATTTAAATAACTTATTTGAATTTTTATTTTTATAATTTTTTCATAAATTTCCACCCATAATAATATTTTATCGATATTTTCATCAGCATTTTCATAAATTTAAAATTTCAATATTTCTATTGAAATCGACATTTTAAACCTTGAATATAATATCAATATCCTGATTAATTAAGATTCGTCAAAGTCTACAAAAAGTATTCATTCAATATAATAATAATTGAAAAAGAAAACATAAAAGTGGCATTAAAATTATCGTAGTCCAACAGAGGTAAATGGACAACTAGTCATAAATGTAAAGTTCGATTGAATTTTATTGCCCTTAATTTAAAATCAAAATGGGATGAAATTCAAGCCATAAATATGATGTGGATTTAGTGTCATAATCATTGCTACCTGTTATTTTCAAATCAAATCGCACAATTAAAAAAAAAATTAAAAAAAAAAAAAATAGAGGCCAAGTTGCACATTAAAACCACATTTCAACATCAGAAAAATCAATACCTATAACCTATTCACGAGAGGAAAATAAAAATTCCACCTAAAGTATGAAGTATTCAACCTTTTAAGATAAGATGCAATTACTTTCCTTTTTTTTTTTTTTCTTTTTTTCCCCTCTTTTTCTCCATTTGCAAATTTCATTAACACACATGTTAATTATTGAAATCATTATAAATAGTAATTTAATTTTTCTTTTCCCTCTCAACAATGTCATTTTTTAAAAAGACTTTTAAAACATTGAACTAAATAATTTATCGAAAATAATAACAATAATAATAATAACAACAAGTAGATAAGCTTTTAAATGTTATTTTATTTAAGATCAGAGCAAAAATGAAAACAAAAAATAAATAAAAATAAAGAACACACTCATCTTAATTTTTAAGTAGCATTTTGATTTGTGTATTTTGACTTTCATTATATTTATAATCATGTATTTCTAAATGTACCAATTTAGCTTTTAATTATTATTTGTATTACTAATTTTAAATTAATTTATATAGAAATTAGTTAAATAATAATGTTAATTTTTATGTCGAGAAAGACATAGTAAGAATATATTTTTAAAATTTATAGAAGAAATGTTAATAGAAATTCTTTCTAAAGTTAGCAATAAAGACTAATTTTAAGACTTGTTGAAAACATATAACTAAAATAGGATGGAGTTAGACTAAAATGATATTTTAGAAAGATATTTTAGAAATAAGACAAAATAAAATTTAAGATTTTTAGTTTTCCTCTAATTTGCAGCCTTCACATTTTTTATAATTTATATATGGGCAGGATGAGATGACTTTTAAAGATCTTTTAATGTGATTTGGCATTTTCATTGTGTGATAGTGATAGGTACATTTTCAAATAGTCTCTAATCTCTTCAATAATTTTGAATGTTCTAAAATCTTCAAATTTTGCATGTAATATATTAAAAAAAATCTCAAATAGATTCTTTACCAACAAAAATTATTAAATTTCTTTAACACAAAGTAGATATATCAGCAAACTTTTGTTTTAATAACAATGATAGACGTTAATAGATATATAACTCACATATTACTTATCACGTTAATTGAAATTTTAAATCACTAACTAATAAAAGTTTGATTAATCCATTCATGAAGTTTATTTTTTTAAAGTGGTATTTCCAAAGTGACATACATGTCCAAACACATCTATTAAATTACAATATTATACATTAGCTTCAATAAACAAATTCTAACATTTTAAATAATAATAATAATAAAAATGACTTCGTTACAAAATTTTAATAGACTAAATATAAATATGAAAAGATAAAAGATAAAAGACATATTTGGTAAATAATTTGAATTTTGTTTTTGAAAATTGTTTATGGATTTTGTGATTCAAACCATGCAAATTCTAAAAACAACATTTTTATGTTTTCATTGTATCGAGATTTTGTATTTTAAAGTTTAAGATGCACAATTATATTAAATAACGATTAAAACATTTAAAAATACAATGTTTCATGTTATAAACGAAATTCATTTTTGTAAAATATAATAACTCTAGGTTGTTGCTGCTGAGACGCGGAGGACCGCTATAGAGCCCCCATGTTGGTTGTGGTTGGGGTTGAGGTGTGGAGGACATGGACTGCAGCAACGTTTGACCACACTGCCGGAACGTGGGCTGCTGTAACGGCTGAAATTCATGAATGGCTTTCAGCTGCTGCTGCTCGACGATTCTCCCCCTAAATTGGAGCCGAATCCGAAATTCAATGTAAATATATTATAAATTATATAACATTTCAAAATAATAATTATATAATAGTTTTAAATATAATTCATATTCATAAATAAATGAGTGATAGTCTATTGTCAACTAAATACTAGTGTGTAACTACAATTGGTTTTATGATTTGTAAGTATATAGTATCAAACACATTTTAAACAACGATTTAAAGTAAGATCCAATTTTTTAATTTGCTACCAAATAGATATATAAAAACATGAAATACAGTTATGTTATTATTGAAATTATTTATTTTCAGATTTCTGTTTTTAAAATTCTACTAAACAAGCCGAAATAATTCTTATAAAAACTATCGTAATAAAAATAAATTTATAAAAATATTTATTTTTAAAATTAATCCATACACACCTAAATAGTTTGGAAACCAAGTAAATTTGCAAATTGTTTAATAGCAAAATGACCCTTGGGAGAAGGGTCCAAGGTTGTTTCCAAAGGCCAACTATAAAAAAGCCCCGGAAACAAGAGGCAGCTTTTCAAACACAAAATTATAATACTAATAATAATATAATAAATAAAAGATGCGGCGGAGCATCATTGCCTTCTTGCAACGCCGATTCTTTCTTTTTTTCTTTATTTTATTTTATTTTATTTTTCTGACTTTTTTAATTAAAAAAAATAATAATAATACGAAATTTTAAATCAGTACTTAATGCCTTTGCCGGTGCACTGTTCCTATGTTTGTCGGTCGAGAATCTAACATTTTTCTTTTGTTTCTTGAAGATTCCTTGCTAATTAAAATATGTTGTTTTTCTAATCATATACTTGATTCTGCGTATTAAGGGCACTTTTATTAATTCATAATAAAAATAGCTATAATCGTAATAAAATATTATTGATAGTTTAATCGTAATGGACCTGCACTGTAAATATAATTGAATTGTTTTTAACTGCATTTATTTAAAAATATGAATCCATCACATTTTTATTATTATTGTTATCATTATTATTATTGCTTGACAATAACGGTAAAGACATAGATAATAATAATAAATATGACATGTTTATAATTTTCATACTGTTACAATAACAATATTTGTAACAATAACGATACAGGCAGTGGATCATGCATAATTTTTAACCACAATCAAATTGAACACCTATCGTTCCTCAATCAGATTGTATGTTTTGATTATAGGTTTGGAGCTAGGTCGTACAATTCATTATGATTATGGAACTCGGGTAAACAACAACAAATATAATCAACTCGAATCCACTTTTCAAAATACAACTAATAGATTGCGTAACCTAAAGCAAGTGTGGCCTAATTTTCATCTTGAATCTTTAATTTTATCAAATTAAACAATTAAATTTTAACTAGTGTTATAATTAACTACTTAAATGCAATTATAACATTTCTCTTAACTAATCATGGTTGGAT
The DNA here is from genome assembly GCA_030954485.1 of Citrullus mucosospermus. Taxonomy (NCBI): domain Eukaryota; kingdom Viridiplantae; phylum Streptophyta; class Magnoliopsida; order Cucurbitales; family Cucurbitaceae; genus Citrullus; species Citrullus mucosospermus. The sequence continues at coordinate 4,645,888 of CM062063.1, read as the reverse complement.
TATTTGTCAACTTGACTCTTTTTTAATTGTTATAACATTTACTTATTTCTATTAAGAATAATTCAATAAATTAATATACTTTTTTTTTTATTTTTTTATTTATGTATCTCCCTCTATCTATGATTGTATATAAAAATTAAGGTCATGTCGGATTCATTCACATGGATTAGGAAGAGGGATCAAACAACATATATCATAGATTCATGATGCTATACATATGATTGTATAATTTTTAATAGGAATAAGAATAATTTTAGTTGAAACTTATAATTAATTTATGAATGATAAGTAATAACTAATTAAATTAAATGAAGAAAAATTAGGTAGAAGTTGGTGCTGCTTTATATTAGGCCAAAATTACAATTATAAGTTTAGGTAGTGAATTTTAAATTCAAATTCGTATCAAACAAGTTATAAATTCTGAATTTAAAAAGTGTCTAATAAGTCATAAAATTGAAAATTTATGTTTAATATGTTTTTTTAAAATAATTTTAAACTTTTAATTTTAGTTTGTATATGTTAAGTTTTTCTTACCTTTCAATTTTATGTCTAATAGATTATCAATATATCCAACCTTTTTTCTATATAAAATAATCACAAATTTATAAAACATTAAATTAAAAATTTAGTATTTTATTAGACACAATATTCAAATTTGTATTTATATTCAATCAATTTTTGAAAATGTTGATATAAAATTAGAAATATATTTAGGGTCCAATTTGGATATATTAAAGTCCAAAACTTTAATTAAATATAAAATTAAAACTTAAAATTTATTACATGTATGTAATTTTTAAAGGGTTGTTTAAAATATAATAAAATGAGTTAAAATATTTATAAATATAGGAAGATATTGTCACGGTATATTAGTGATAAACAACGATAGTCACTAATAAACATTTGTCTATCACTATATTTTGCTATATTTAAAAAATATTTTTAGTAATTTTATCATTATCATTATCTCTATTTAAATGGTAATTTAACGTTGAAATAAAAATACATACAAACAAAATTAGCACTAGTAACAATCGTAAAAGTATTTATTCATAAGAAACGTTTCTTATTGTTTAGTCAAACAATAAGTGGATAGATAAGAATCTGAACTTAATGACTAACCATATAATGCCTTGTTTGGAGGTTACGTGTATATTTGGAATTGATAGTACAGTGGATTCTTAACTTTGAAAGTATAAACTATAAAAGCATAATTTTAACTACTACTACATATTTTACAGTAGTTTTTGCAATTTGGTCTAATTTTAAAATCACTTCCTATAACATTAGTGTGTATATATATATATACACATAGCTTGAGAATCTTAATTTAAACTTTATTGTTTTATTATTATTTAACAATGGTCGGTAGAGTATGAAAAGGGTAAAATGATGATAAACATGTTAGTGGTATCGTGAGAATTAGGGAAAAGAGAATGAGGTTCTCTCTTTTTGTTTCATAACGGACTCTTAATTATGAGGTTGGCTATATTTATTATTGGGTTGGTAAACCATTTCCAAAGTAAACATGTGAAATAGAGCTACATATTTTGGATTAGTAGGAATCCAAATTTGATTTTTTCTTTTTTTTTTTTTTTCCCCAACCACGGCATCCCATCAATTATTGGAATTGTGATTTGACTAGTCCAAGTTATGTTTAGCTAGATTTCATCAATTTTATTTAAATTATAAGGTCCATAATTTTTCATTCTTTGGTTTAAGAAGTGTCTTAAATACTTAAAAAAAAAAAAAAAAGTGTAATAGATATTTTTCGTTTGCAAATTTCTAATAGTTTTTTTTATTTATTTTTATTTTTAATTTTCAATTTTATTTTTAATAAATTCATATCTAAAACAAATGTTTTATAAATTTTTAAAAGTTTTGGGCTGCAGCTTGTAAATCTAACTTACTTTTCTATATATAGCCTCTAAATTATAAAATTTCATAGGAAAAAACTTGAGTGAAAATCTTAAAATTTATCTATATATATACTAGTCCATTACAATGTGTGATGCACATGAAATTTATAGTTTATCTTAATATGTGGAGAAAAAAAAGTTTTAAAAGAGTATAAATAGTAAATCAAATAGTTGTTTACATTGTTTTACCAGTATAATTTTGACTACTCGAAAAGAAATTACAGAATATGAATTTATGAAAATTTTAAAGGTAAAAGACGTGATTGTTTGTTCAAACATCTCTCCATCGTTAAATATTGATGTTTCATATCTATGGTCTAAATCACATACATACATGAGATTTATCACTTCAACCCAAATGGTTGTAATGAGGCAAAGAACGTGAGTACCATTTCAAACATATCTCCATCGTTAGATCGTGATTTTTGGTATCTATAGTCTACATCACACTCACACAACAAAAAGATATATCAACTTCAACCAAATAGTTGTAATGGGGAAAGGGCGTCACTTTCCATTCAAACATATCTTTACCGTTAAATCGTGATTTTTCATATTTATGGTCCACACTACACCCATACACGAAAAGATATATCATTTCAACCTAAATAGTTGTAATGGAAAAGGACGGACGTAGTTGTCGTTCAAACATGTCTCTACCATTAAATTGTGATACATCACTTAAAATGTAACCACCTTAACTAGAATAGTTGTGAGAGAAGAGAATATAAGAATTATGAAAAATTATATGGACAAAATAAGGATGTGAAGATTATTCCTTATATGCAATATAGATATGAAAAGATAGGGCTTCTCCCTTCAAACTTGATCACTATATATATAGAATTTTTTTTTTCTTTTCAACAAAGTAGCTAATTTAAATAAAAATTAATGGTTGAGGCAACAAATAATTTACTTTTTAAAATGTTATATCCTCAAAGAATACAAAAAATAACATCCAAAAATTGATGCAAAATGTCAATGGATAAGTGGTAAAGAGATTAAAAGACAGAAAAGTTGGAAATGACAAAAATACATAAACAAACCTCAACATATATTAAAACATGAAAATCGTTGGATGAATGTGATTCACGTAAGGGATGGCTTTTGGACTGAATTGAAGTGGCGACCTAATCCTAATCTCCACAAAATTTCACAATGATTTAATGTTATTTACCTTAGACATAGATTATTCTAATTTTATTTTTTAATTCACTCAAACACATCCATAATTATCATGGTTGGTGTATTTATTTATATATAAAAGTATCATCTAACTCTCTTCTCAAATAGCTATTATTTTGTGTCATTTTACTTTTGAGCATAATGTTTTTTAACCAAGTCAGAGCGTACCACTAATCAAAGTTGGCAATTGAGATGGAAGAATCGAACATCTAATTTTAAAATTGACGTCATTTGAATTAAGTTGTTTTCGACTCGTATGTATAATTTTATATTAAAAAGAAAACTAAAATTGTATTAGATTATTTAAAATTCTATAATTATATATACATGATCATGACACAACCCTTTTTAAAGGTCACATCCGATTTCGATTTGTTTAAAAATAACAATAACAACTAACGGATAGAGAAAAAAGACAATAAAATAGTTTGTCCTATTACTCTTTCAATTAAGTTTTGACTTGCTTCAAATTAAAAAATTCGGGTGGTTCAAAAGCGTAATTAGCCTTTTAAATTTGCTGATGCTTTGCTTACCATCCACTTTACCCCATTTTATATATATATAACAATAATTGTGTTTAAAATATAATTTTAATCTCCATACTTTTAATAAATCTTAAATTTTGTCTCTACAGGTAGTTTATTGTAGATTTTTTTAATTACTTTTTATTTTTTATTAGCATTTTCACTATAAATTTTGAAACAATAATCACATATTGTGTTTTTGCATTGAAATTATTATGATTATATAATCAATTTCGATAAAAATTAACTCTGAAGAACTAAATTTAAGATTTATTGAAAGTCAAGGACTAAAATTGAACATTTAAAAATATACGGACTAAAATTGAATAAAATGCAAAATAAATAGATTTTAATCAAAATTATTAATTCTCTCTTCCCCTGACAAGTAACGTAAATGCAAATTCAATCATATTTTAAAATTCTACTATCCTAATTTGATAAATATTTAAGGACGAATTACAAAACTCATTCCTAAAGTATGGTATTGGTTGTAATTATACCCTTAAACTTTCAATTTTAAAAATTGAGCCCTTAAAATTATATACTTGTTAAAATTGGGTCAAATTGAACCTTCAAACTTACATAATTGTATAAATTGTAACATTTGTATAAGTTTGAAAGTTCAATTTTCATCATTCATGTGAGTCCAATTTCTATAAATATTATAAGCTTGAGGGTCTAATTTTAACACTTGCAGGAGTTTAGAGCATAATTTTTACAATTGAAAGGTTGAGGGTGTAATTGCAATTACATCATACTTCAGAAGTGGGTTTAAGACTTAAATAGAAAGATTATTAAGTGGGAAGATTATTCAAGGATGCTTATTATTATTATTATTATTATTATTATTATTATTATTATTATTATGGGTTGTTCGTAGAGGTTTGTGTGATTATGGTTGGGTTACGAGGAGTGGTGTAAGTTGTGCAATTTCTTTTAGTAATAGAGTTTTATTACTGACAGAAGAGAAAAATGTGTTAACTCCATAAAATCTAGTGGAAGATATTCTATCTTTGGAGACACAACGTAGATTCAATTTCGGTACATTAGACAATCTCATAATTGAACGGCTAATGGGATAACCCGTTAGGCTGTGGATGAAGAATTGTTTTGCGTTATTGGTGGAATGATTTTGTTAGTTGATTGTGTGTTTTAGTTGAGGCGGATTTGGTCGCATCCCATGCAATCTGGTTGTTGCTTGGTTTCTTAAAATGAACAAATAAATTGATGAAAAATTACAAAATGATCTGAAAAATTATATAAATTAATGGTGTCCATAAATAATTGGTTTAAAATAGTTTGGCAAAGTATGGGTATAGAGCCAATATAATTTGTTTTGTGTTGCAATCAAAGTCCTGCCTTATCCCTTAGCAAATAAATGCTAAAAAATACATGGCCATTAGGACAATGATAATGCAATTGCTTTGCTTTTGTGGCCTTACATATTACACAAAGGGTGTGTCCATATTTCACAGCCTAATTGTGACTTTCTTTTAAAGTATGTTTTACTTTACATTATTTTTATGGATAAATAAAATAAAGGTTTAGATAAAGTGATGCAATTGCCTACATATAAAATGGATTCTTTCTAAGCCAAATCGATTTTTCAATAAGCACCTTTAAGAAAAATTTATAATTTAAAGTGCGTTTAATATAGTTTTTTGAATGCTTTTAGATGCTGAAATATTTTTTAATCTTAATTTAAAAAATTGAATTAGTTTAAAAGTTCTTTTATTTGTGGTTCGAATCCATCATATATTTAAAAGGAAAAAAATTAAAATTCTAAAAAATATGCTTGCAAAATTAATCAAAAACCTGTAAAATATGTAATAAGATTATATATATATACACTTCTAAATTATTTAGTGCAAAAAAATTGTTATTTATAGCATTTTTTTAAAAAGATGTATGGTGTATAAAAATATTTTTTTAAGTGATTAAACTAGAATGGATTTCAAACCAAAGTTCAGGATATGTTTGGAGTGATTTTGTTTGGCCCATTTGATAATTATTTGATTTTTTAAAAAAGTTTTTTAAAATTAAACCTATCAAATACCTCTTTCACCTCCAATTTTTTTTTTGTTTAGTTATAAACTTTTTACAAATCTTTTAAAAAACCAAGCCAAATTTTGAAGGAAAAAAAACTTTAAAAACTTGTTTTTGTTGTTGGAATTCAACTCTTTCTACTGAAGATAAATAGAAATTATTATAAAAAATAAGTTTAATTTTAAAAGCTAAAAACAAAAAATTAAATAGTTATCAAACGGAGCTAAAATGACTAGAATCACTATTGTCTAATTTAAAATCACACTGCAACATATTTTTAATTATTTAAAAATAAATTTTGATGGTATAAAAACACGTTTAAACATGTAAAATCAAAATTGTATTAATTTTGAACAATCAAAAGCATGTTTCGAGGTGAATTTGAACATAAAAATTTGAATTTAATCACTTTCAAACATGTCATAACTCAATCTTGTTTGATTTAGAAACAAGTCAATCTGACTTTTTGTTGAATTTATTTAAAAACTTGTGACAAAAATAATTTATAAGATAGATGGAAATTGGCTGACTCTCTATTTAGTTGTTGGGTTGTTATTGAAAAAAATAAAAAGTAATAATTTATAAGTTTGGATCAAAATAAAATATGTTTTAAATTAAATATAAATATGAATATAAAAAATGTAAATTACGTAATCCCAAATTAGGTATGTCAACGCATATGGGGTGTTGGGACAAGTGGAGTATTATAATTAGTTTAGAAAGGAAGAACAATCCACAAATATTTCCACCCACATATTTGTTCGGTGCTTCAATTTTCATAGAAGGGTAAATTCCATTAGCCTCTCTATAATTGTTGAATAAATTCACATAAATAAAAGCCTAACATCAGCCCATACCTAAATCAACACAAATTTCTATTATCAATTTCGATGTTAGAGGTTTAATTTTTACTCTACATATTGTCAAAAAAAATCATTTTTGAATCACAAAGGCTAAATTCTAAATTTTTCTAAAAGTTTATTTAGACGTACCACCAAATTAAGTGAATTTTTAAAAAAATATACAATTTTTTTTTCCTAGTTTGTTCTTTTTAAAGTTATTTTAAAAAAATTAAGATTAAATAATTAGATTTCTTTCAAACGTTGTCATCTAAAAACACTTTTTAAAAAGTAAATATATATTCTAACTATAAAATTTAACCGTAGTTCAACATTCTACAAATATCCGAAATTATATATACAACGATAAAATATTCAAATCCAACACAAGCAACAACAAAATACCCTATCTAATCAATGCATGCATTTAAAGCTTGACCTTTTTTAACAAAGGTTGGATTTTGACCTCTAATTGGTAAAAAAAAAATATTTTTAATTTATGAAATTTTACTTTAAGGTTACAATTAAGTCTTTATAAGTTAAACCCAACATTTAGTTAAATGAGAAACTAAAAGATAAGATTATTCCAAATATCATCAACTTTGAAAATTAAGTATATAAACAATGTTTTCATTTCTAAATTTTTTATTTTGTTATCTATTTTTAAACAATGTTTTAAATAAACTAAACAAGATTTTGAAAACCAAAACAAGTAATTTTTGAAATTTGGTCAAGAATTCAACTATTTTACTTAGGAAAGATGTAAAATATTGTATGAAATTGAGAAGAGATAGACTTAATTTAAAAAAAAAAAACTAAAAACCAAAAATTAAATTATTACTAATCGAAACCTAAAGTGTCGAGCTTGAAAATCCAAATCCAATTTTTCCTTTAATTTATTATTATCACTCCACATCACAGTTTGATTAAAATATTGTAAAACGAAAGCTATATATATTTATATTTAATTTAAAACATATTCTATTTTGATTAAGGGAGATTTGGTCCAATCGGCAATCAGTTTCATTTTTGGGGGATAATCTTGAATCTATTTTGATTGTCTTACCAAAAAAAAAAGAAAAAGGTCCAAATAAGAAAATGAAAAAGATAATGTAAATTTTAGATATAAAAAAAAGTAGAGAATTGTTTTTTTAAAAAGGAAAGGTTTTCAATTAAATAAATAAAAATAGTTATCCTCAAATATATATGTTTGTCTAATGGATTGCGGTTTATAATATAAAGTATGGAAAGCTTACACCGGGCCAAGAGTTCACACACAACTATCACAACGTCGACCCAAAAGTAAGCCCATTGTTGTAACACGTTGCCCCACTCGACCCTTTACTTAAGCACTTCCATTTAAATGTCCTAAAAATGCATTCTCATTCACGCGGGTAATTTTAAAACCACTTTTTTTTTATTAAAACAAATTTAATACGGTGAATAATGCATTTCAATCTGTAAAATTAAATATTTAATTGATTTTGAGTGATGAAGTTATTTTTTGGAAGGATTATAAACATGACAAAATCGATTTTAACCATTTCAAAATCACTTCAAAATACGCATTGAAGTTAAGTTACTAATGCACTCCATAAACTTTATGTTTCATATCTATATAGTGTCCAATATTTCAAAATTACAAATTTAGTTTTTAGACTTTTGAATTTTTAACATTCACGAATCTACTAAACAAAATTAAAGTTTAAAGTTCCATATGACATAGAATTCAAATTTATATTTAATAAATCAATTAGTTTTAAAAAAGTAAAAAAAAAATCAAGATTTATTAGATAAAAAATTAAAAGTATAGAGCCTATTGGACACAAAATGAAAATTTAGAGATTTATTAGACAGTTTTGAAAGTTTAGGGACCAAAAAAACAAGCATATCGAAGTTCTAGGACTAAATTTTTAATTTAACCTTAAAATTTTGTATATTTTATAATAAATGTTTATTTCCTTTTTAAATCTCGTTCCGTCAAAATAATTTGTAATTAACATACTTTAACATTTCCTAATGGATTTTTGACATGTTCATTTAGAAAAAAAAAAGAATTAAACAATCTACTAGAAATAAAATTTTATTTGAATTTTATGTATGTGACCCTAAATTTAGAATTTTATATATAATACGTCCATGAAATTTAAAGCATGTAGAACAAGTTAAAGGATATATAAAAAAGAAAAATTTTCAGATATCTATTAAATATAAATTTAAAAGTTTAAGAACCTATTAAATAGAGACTTAAAAATTTAAAGATATATCATACACTTTTTAATTGATGGAATAGACACCATCTCCAACATTTATGAACTAAATTTGTAATTTGACTTAAAAATAAAACACAACCTTTTATTTTATGAATATTTCAAACCTTATCATCTATAAAATTAAACTCAACAAAAATGGAACTAAAAAGGTCAAAATGGTCACTTCTCCATTTGAATATGCTCTCATTTGTATAAGGGAGCCAGGAGAGAATCGTGTCCCGCACTCTTTGAAAATTGAAATGCTCGTGTCCTTGACTTTTCCCTTACACGACGACGTTTTCCGTTTAAAATATACCATCAAGAATTCTTCTTCATATCTTCCCAAGGACTCTTCCTAGTTCTTCCTATATTCTGGAAAACTAGACCTCCATTCCTAAAATTAGTAAAATAACCATCTCAAGAATCAACACAGACACAAGTACCCCTCATTCAACTCACTTCATTATCAAATAAATTCACTCTTAAATTTCTCTATTTTACCTCTCAATTAATAGAATTTCTTATACATCGCTATTTAATTTTTTTTTTTATAAGTACTTTTCTCTCTATTTATTCCCTTGCTAAAACCTTTTGACTTTTCTTTTCCTATACAGGTTTCATTTTGAGTAATACTTGAATTTATCATGAGTTGTGTCTACGTTTATGTAGCTCATTCAATCACGTAAAAAAAGATTTTAAAATTTTTTTTTTTTGTAAAGAAAGAAGAGAGAAAAAAGTGTTTGTCATGTGACATAAACTATAGTTAAACGATTAGGTAGATAGTATCTATTCAACCTAACAGATTTCAACCTGAACCGATAAGCAATTTTGGTTGACTTAAGCGATTTTTTCGATTTTTCGAGTTTTTCTTGCGCCCCTAGTTGCAATATAAACTCTAAATAATTTGACAGTAAATTGAAAGTTGAAGAAGGGCTAGGGCAAAATTGTCTTCTCGCTAGAGTTTGAGTGCTATATTTCTCATTGAAAGACAACACGAAAGAAACTTTCTGTGTGTCCATGGATTTTCTTCAAATGTCACTTCGAGGGCGTTTACTATAAAAGCTCCTCTCGCCAAACTGTCTGACTCAGAGCTCGTCCCTTCGAAAATGGCGAACAAGCTCAAAGTGGATGAACTACGGACTCAACTTGCTCAACGTGGTCTCGATACTTCAGGAACTAAGCCCGTTCTGGTTTTCAATCCGACTCTTTACTCTCTTTTTCGTTTGAATCTCATTCTACTCAAGCTTCCTTGACCATGATGTTTCGTGCTTGTTTTTGTTTATACAGTTTCGTCGCCTGGAATCCGCCATTCGCGAAGAGGAGAAGTTGTTGAAAGATAAAGATGCTGTTGCAATTGATGGGAGAAAGAGGGGGAGGGACTCGGAAGATGCTGGAAATTTGAATGGAAGTGACTTAATCAGAGATGTCGAGAAGTTACGAGAAATGAATGTACAGCAACTGCGAGATGAGGCGGTTCGTCGTGGCATTGCTTCTACTGGTTCAAAGAAGGAGTTGCTGAAGAGGATTTGTGAAGATTGTGATAATGGTGAGAAAGGGGAAGAAGCGGAAGATGAAACTGACGGTATATCGAATTATATATTGATTGGAGTGATATATATATATTTTTTTGTTGTATTGTCAAGAGTCATTTGCGTTTGGTTCCTTGTTCATGTCTACTGGCGTTTCTAGATTAGTTAGCGAACCGAAGCATGCTAGAAGAAAATGTTGCGTGACTTGTAGTTATAAGCTAATTTAGTAATTTGAAATTGGAAGAAGATTTCAATCGTGAAAACATAGTAATTATAAATTATGAGTCGTAGTTGTAAATGTATCAGAAGTGTCCTTAGAACTCAAGTTCAAGTAAGGTCGTAAATGTACCAGAAGTGTCGATAATAGAGAATTGAAAGTGGTAAAAAGAAAATGTTCGTAATAGAACAATCTTTTAGAAAGAGCAGTCACTATATATCTATACCATTTTATTAGGGGAAGTTTGTTTTTCCATGCTTTGTTCACAGCACATATGGATGGAAATTTTGGCAACAAGGAGAAGATTGTTACAGCAACCAAAAAGGGTTCAGCAGTGCTGGATCAGTGGCTTCCAGATCAAATCAAGACACAGTATCATGTTCTGCAAGTGGTAAGTTCCAATAGTTTTATTAGAAATGCATAGCTCCAACTAGTTGTTAAGTTGATGTCAGATCGTACATCATAACTTTTGACACATTGTTTAATTTTCCAAGCATGAACAACTACTATTGATTTGCAGGGTGATGAAATCTACGATGCCATTTTGAATCAGACTAATGTAGGAAACAACAACAACAAGTTTTATGTGATTCAGGCACTTGGTAAACTTCTATCCCTTCTATGATCATCGTTTCCACTGACAGTTTCCCGATATATTTAACCTGGGTTGAGTTTGAACAAAAATATTTGAAAATTAGAATTGGATATGCTGGACCATTTGGGTGAACAACAAATAACGATTATAAATATTTTCAATTGAAATATTATTATACAAAACAATGATAAGTAGTAGAAAGTAGGAGATGAGGACGTGGGAAATGATGGTTAATATGGGACCTTTCTTGGAGCTTATAGTAGGTTTTGGTGATTTTGGATTTTCCTTATAATCATTTGTCATAAAATGTATCATTTGAAAATATTTAGCTGCCCTTTTTATAATTCTTTTCAAAATTGAAAACTGGTATGAGAATTATTAATTTATTTTCAAATATTTGGATGAATAAATATTTTTATACTCTAACCAATTCTTTCCTTAATCTTTTAGCAAAGACTTGTGCTATCTGAGATGTGTTCAGACATGTTTGTGTTTCTTTCCTTGCTTTTTAGGATTGTATTAGATAAAACCATAATAATAAAAAGGTGCTCTTCTGGTTTTACTTCTGCATACTATTCCACTAACAGGCCCCTTGAGAAAATGGATATGAGTTAGGGGTATGAGTGGATGAATTGCTCAAACAAAATTCATACAGCCGATCACAAACAAAGGAGTGTTGTACTGCTGCTTTGGTGTAGAATTTTTTAAATTTCTGATACAGAGATGTAGCTTGTATTTTTTTCCTAGAGCGAAAGTAGATAAGGCTTTAAGCTTAACTCTTAAGATTATCTAAACTTTTTATTTGAAGAAGATATGACACTTTTAATGAAGGTTTTTATACGATACACTAAATGCTGGAATTTCCATCCTCTGCAGAAGCTGATGGTGGTGGTACTTACATGGTTTATACCAGGTGGGGAAGAGTTGGTGTGAAGGGACAGGACAATATACAAGGTCCTTACACATCACAAGAAAGTGCAATACGGGAGTTTGAACAAAGATTCTTTGCTAAAACCAAGAATAATTGGTCTAACAGAAAAGAGTTTATTTGTCAACCAAAGAGTTATACCTGGTTGGAGATGGACTACAGTGAAAATGAAAAAGAATTATCAGTAAGTGGTCCCAAGTCCAAATTTTGTTTTTAGTTGAGAATCTCAAGGTTCACGTAGTTTAATTTGGTATAACTTCATGTCCTTTCCTCAGGTTATTACAAACCAAGCCATCCTGCCATGTATGTAGGAATATTGGAATTAAAATACATGAGAGATGATTCTTAATGAAAATTTTGTTTCCATAAAATCTTATCTTCAATTCTTTTACAGATATCTTGTAAAATAAAACCCTGCATCTCATCATTATATGAAGCCAGTATCCCTTTTTTCCAAGGGTCCCTACATTGGCGATGACCTTTCTGTACATAAAAGAATACTGCTAGCTTCATCTCTCTTTTCATGCTTACCTTTTTGCTCTTCCAAAAGTGGGAAGTGTCAACAAAATGGAGAATGAATAGGAGATCGAAACAATTGTTCTCCATCCTTTTTGAAATTCAGTACTTAAAAGTAATCAAAGTGGCGGTTGGTGATTCCATGCGTGGAAATGATTCTCCTTGTGGATTTTCTCAAGTGATAAGAAGTAGAGCCTTTGCCTTTGGTCTAACTTAATTAATCAACTTTTTGTCACTTAACGTATAAAGCCTTTACATAGGAAAAAAAAAAGAAAAATATAGAATTCATTGACATATAGATTAAGATATTTTAGTAGAAATGCAATAGTAATTATTTACATTTTTACTTTAGAAAACTTGAGAAGGGTTAATGTCAACCCATTATTGTTCCCAAAATTGAATTGCAGAAAAGGATTGTCATTGTCTCATCTCGCCCTCATTGAGATGAGAATTCCACATCCCGTTGAGGGCCAATTTCTATAGGAAAGAGTGACCTCTGTACCCAAATGTTAATTGGGAAGAAAGTTCATATTATGTTTCTTATGACTCCATTGTTGACTTTAGGTCAATGAGAAACGTGGATCTACTTCAGAGATTCAACCTCGCAAAACTCAACTTGATCCATACATTGCAAAGTTTATCTCTCTCATTTGCAACATTGGTATGATGAAGCAACATATGATGGAAATAGGTCAGTTAACCATTTAATACTCCCAAATTTTTCCCTTCTAGGTACCAGGTTTACTGAATATGAAAAAAGAAAAATTAATGCTTTTTTTAAGCTAACCATTTTAACGGTTCTTTGGAATGGATTCATTTGTGTACAACTGCCTGTAGAGAAAAATTTTCAAACTTTTAAAATGGAAATCGTATTTTATAGGGTACAATGCTGAAAAGTTGCCCCTTGGAAAGCTGAGCAAAGCTACCATTTTAAAGGCAAGTACTTGATCTGTAGAAGTTTCTTATTTATTTGCTTATGCTTCAACAGGGTTCTTGAGTTTGTCAGATATGTATAGGGCATTTTTCTATATTGCGGGAACTGGAAATCTGCTGGAATTTGAATGTCAAACTTATTTGCATTAAGTTTCTAACATTTTTGTGCTCATAACTTCACATTAAAAAAATACTTGCACATATTATGACAAGCTTAGGAAACCGTTGATATTCTAAGTTTCTGGACAACCTTAAGTTACAATTGCCGTCAACTGTTAATATTTTAAAGGAAATGTATTTTATATAACATAATAAGATATCAATTAATTTTATTTTTATGTTTAATAACAAAGTTGTATCCCTGCATTTGATGGATTAATTATCATGGAACTACATAGGATTTCACCCGGTGGAAGGTGCATCAAATTCTGAGAGTGGATATTGGCCCTTTGAAATACGTTTCATAAATAAAAATGGTTTTCCATCTCAAAAGCAATTGACAATAAGAGGAGTAATCCATATATATTTTAAAGATTGTGAAGTCTCCCCATTTTCCCAATGTGAGATCTTTAACATGTCTTCTCAAGATGGTACCTCTTTGGGTTCACCATTCTTGTGTTGGATCTCACTATTTTTGAACCGAATATCCAGTTTGGTTTCACAGGCTCTACTACTATATTAGATAAACATGCAGTCCCATCTCAAAACCAATTGACAATGAAAGGAGTAACCCATGTATCTTTTAGAGATTGTGAGGTTTTCCAATCTTTTTAATGTGAGATGTTCAACAACATTGACATAATGAATATACTGGATTCTTAGTTTCCCATCCTTATCATGGATTATTGGTTTAGGAGTTGGATACCATTGTATGCTTAGTTTTTCAATTTCTTATTATACTTTTAGTGGCAAAACAAGATCTTCCAAGGTCAAAGCACATATGGTTGTCTTAGCCGGCCAGTATTTTACTCTCAATAACTCAGACATGTGTTTAATCTTACTTGCACTGCCTTCATTTCAGTATGGGATATGGCTTCCCGTCTTTTTTATTTCTGAAAGTTGAACTTGGATTTTTAAATTTATATGCTATGTCTCTATTTATTTAGGGTTATGAGGTCTTGAAGAGGATTGCTGATGTGATTGGTCTATCAAACAGGAGTCTACTTGAGCAACTAAGTGGGTGAGCTTGCGCACCTAATGCACTGTTGTTTCTCACCTACGCATGTTCAATATTCTTGAAATCTCAAAGATACAACAATCCTTCAAATTATGAACCTTGATTTCTTTAATTCAGTTCTGACTTCTGGATTAAAAGGTATTGCAAATGTTTCTGGCAGGGAATTTTACACTGTAATTCCGCATGACTTTGGATTTAAGAAGATGCGTGAGTCCTCTCCCTCTCACAATCACATATTGCCTTAATATGAATGAACAACTGAACCACTGTGATATTTATGATGGCAGGTGAATTTGTAATTGACACTCCTCAAAAATTGAAAAGAAAGTTGGAAATGGTACTGTTGTTTTCACTTTTCATTGAAGTATCTGTCATGACTACAGCTTTCCACTATCTATATATTCCCAAAATGATATGATTAAATAATGAGCAAAATAAGAAACTATATTGAAAGAAGCATTTAAATATTTAGCTGCTAATTGATCACCTTTGCAGCAGGAGCTTGAATTGTAACAATAATTTCTTGATTTGTTGTGGTGCACAATCTCATGTTCATTTTTACCTCGTTCATGTATTAATTGACTATGTTACTTATTGACTTGAAGGTTGAGGCGTTGGGTGAAATTGAGCTAGCTACAAAATTGTTGGAGGAAGTTAATACTATGGAGGTATTACTGTTGGGTAGTTGTTTTCTTTCAACATAGCAATACATGTTAAATCTTTTTGTGAATTTTCTCACCACATCTGAAGAATGAAGCAAATGACCATTCTTTTCATTGCTTTAGTTAATATCCAAGTCAACTGAACTACAAGGATAACTGTGTCAAACTCCTTTATATTTTTCAATTGCTAGCTGAAATGATTTTCTAAAACTGTCATGGCTTTTTATTGAGCTCATATTCTTGGTTTTCTCTAGTCTCCTCTTCACTTGTGTGGTGAGGCACAGGTTATAATTATGGCATTCTAAATCTTTCGTGCTGGTATTTCAATAATGCATATTCTTATCTAATAAATTTTTGTTTCTTATGAAAGTAAACTAATAATATAGAATTCTTGACCTTTTGAAATTGCCAACTTCCTGCATTTGATGTACGTCCTGATTAAATCTGTTTTTATTGTGGTATTGATATATTCTAGATCTAGCTTGCTGCTTCTGTAGCTAGGTTGTGTTTACTTGTCTTAATCTGTCATTATTACAGGAAGACCCCTTGTATTCTCATTACCAACGCCTTCAGTGTGAACTGTCACCAGTTGACGTTGTTTCTGAGGAATTCTCTATGGTAATGATTGTATTTCGATTTTCTTGTATTGTCTTTTAATTTTGAATGGATTAATAACATTCCTCTTGGATTCATCTCTATTTGCTCTGGCAGAAAAATAAGCCTTTGGTTTCTGTATTTCTTTTATTTTGTTTTCAGGTTTCGAAGTATGCACAGAATACACATGCGAAAACACATTCAAATTATACTGTTGATATTGTTCAAATATTTAGGGTATCAAGAAAGGGAGAAAATGAACGTTTCAGGAAGGTGCTTGGCATTTAGCTGTGGTCTATCACTTACTTTCCTGTATTAACAAAAGACTAATCCTGTTTACTAATTATTCTCTTTTACACTGAATAGTTTTCTAATACGAAGAACAGGAAGCTCTTATGGCATGGTTCTCGGCTTACAAATTGGACTGGCATTCTGTCCCAAGGTCTTCATTTTTGAGTTCCACACTTTTTCCCGCGATCTTATGCAATTACTTAACTTTTATCTGTGGTTGCTGAGTCGAACTACAGAATCATCAATCCAAATTGAATGTCTTGCCAGGTTTACGCATAGCTCCACCTGAAGCACCTGTAACTGGATATATGTTTGGGAAGGGGGTCTACTTTGCTGATATGTTCTCAAAAAGTGCAAACTATTGTTATGCATCTAAAGCCGCCACAACTGGTGTTCTGCTTTTGTGTGAGGTTGTTCTTCATCTTATTTCAGAGGCTGCATTTTTTTTTTTTTTTTTTTTAATAATAATTAATTCTGGTAATGAATTTGAACTCGCTGAGTACTGTGGCATAATAATTAGTAAGCATTACCGTCTCCAGACATTTCTTCCTTAACTGTCTCTAAATTCCCTATTGAGCTCTAGCTAACAATAGTGTACTTGCAAGTACCCGCTGCTGCAACCACCATTGAGGTTTCGTGGACGAATTCAATGCCTCTTCCATTTGCTCACCGAAAACTACTTAACCAAATTTCCTATTTAGGGTGTTTACGTTGTATGGTATGCATAAGACATATGGAAGGTCGAGTTGGTATCAGCTCCAAAGAGGCTGAGCTCATATGCCACTTGAAATGTTGGCTTTAGAAATGTGATTCGAGTACGAGTAATTGGTTTAGTAGCCGTGTTAATTTTATTTATTATTTATCCGAACTGTGAAGAAGATTATGTTTGCCTTTCACTGTGATGATTGAATGTGGTAAAATTGTTTTAGCTATGAAATGAAATCTCTAGGTTGCGCTCGGTGACATGGTTGAACTTCTAGATGCAAACTACGATGCTGACAAGTTGCCCGAGGGCAAGCTGAGGTTTGTTGCCTTGTCTTTTTTCAAGCTCATTGAGATTGGCATAATAACAGACTGCCTTTCATTTCACCAAGTCATAATATTACTCTTATGAAAACTACTTCGCTAGAAGATGATTTTTTGTTTCTTGTTTCCTCATTTTTTAATAAAGAAAAACAAAATTGTGTTTGGTAAAAGTCCTTTTTTTTTGTTCTTTCTTTTTTATTGACAAAAAAAGTTATGGTAATCATAAGTTCTCTAAAATTTTAAATTAAAAATGAGAAAATCGTACTTACACATAAGTTGAAAACAGAAATGAGAAAGTTGATTTTATTGTTGAAAATGTTTGTGAAAAATGTGGGACAAGAAACAAAAACAGTTACCAAACGCCTCTGTTTTTCAAAAATTAAAAACAAAAAGCTAGAAACAAGAAATGAAAATGTGTCAAAAGATTACGACCTGTCATGAATGAGGTCTTAGTGAAACTAAACTCATGGCCAAGGTTAATTTAAAGATAGCAAGTCAAAACATAATGCCTAATATTACAGCACAAAAGGAGTTGGACAAACGGAACCGAACCACTCTGAAGCTGTGACGCTTGATGATGGCGTGGTCGTTCCCTTGGGAAAACCAAAACAGAATCAGCGTGGGAAGGTATAGTTTTCTCTTTTCAGTAATTCACAGATTAGTTTTCCATGTTTTGCACCAAAATCAATTTCGTGTATCTTTCACATCATTAATCGATCATCAGCAGATAGTCTTCTAATAATTGTTTCTGATTCTTGTCTCAGGGTGCCTTGTTGTATAATGAGTATATAGTCTACAATGTGGATCAAATTAGGATGCGCTATCTTCTTCAAGTGAATTTCCATTTTAAACACTGACTGGCAGCACAGGCATTGTCCACTTCTATCTGCATCAGTCCCACACTTTGGTCAGTATTACTATCTTATGGTGATTAGGGGAGCAAAAATTAATCTTTGTAATGTAATATTGTTTAGGAAAAAATGAAAAGTTCCCTCCCCCCCTCCTCCTTTGTAAAAGTTGTTGTGGATAGGAAAGTGCTAGGTGAAAAAAATGAGTTTAGTCGAGCACATTACAAAGCATTTAAATTTAGGTATTCACAAACTCATAAACTAAATATAAGGTCAATACAAGCTTAGATTTGTATAATAATTCATCTACATTATTTGATCCATCTAAATGCCCACTCAAGAATATTTTCCTTCCCTTCAAGTTTTTTTCCCTCAAGATTACATTTTTTTAATACAAAAAAAGTAAGGGTAGGGTAGAGATTGAGATTTCGGCTTCCAGAGGAGCGTATACGCCAATACCTACTAAGTACTTATTAAAATAAAATGCTTATATTGACGTCTTGATATGACATGATTGTATGGTTACTAATGCAATATATATAAGAAGTCATTATCTCAACCAAGGAAAGTGAATTATGGTCAAAAAGAGCTTAGTTGAACGGTGATTGACACAATCTTTCATCCTAGAAGGGGAAGGTTCGAATCCCCCGACCCTAAATTGTTGTACTAAAAAAAGAAAATTATGTCTTTGCCCCTGCCTTTTTTGGTAGATGTTTTGTAGATGGAAGGACTAAAAATGTTCCAATAAGGAGTAATTTTCAAAAGCTGTCTCTAAGGTTTTTGGTTTATTTGTTACTTGAGTTTGTATAATCTTTTTCAGAATTTACAAAGAAAGGTTACGGTTTATTTATGAGTATATGTTTAATTCGTAAATGTTAATATGTAAGTATAGAAGTCAAACTTCATTAGTGGAGCATTACGATATTTGTTTATATATAATAAAAAAATTAAAAAAAATGAACTTTGCTCGAATACAAGACATTTTTATAAGTTCAAATTCTCCCACATAACATTTAAAAAAAGTATCAATGCTTAATGAAAATAAATCGATTGTGTAGATAAACAAACTTGCATATGAAATGTACATACCCAAATTTGAACTTTAAATCGTACAAACTTTATCTCCTAACCCAAATTAAAAAAACTTCGAAATAAATTATTGGTTGAAATACATATGACATCATGGTTTAAAAAAGACAAAAGGAAAAAGCAGAGTGAAGATGATGTTGTGAATGGGCAACAAGTAAGCCAATATTTTTGTTGAGTGATGGTGTTGGAGATCGGGGAAAAAGATATAATGAATGGCAGGGACCAAGATTTTCAAACCCAACAGGTACAACCTTTTTTATTTATTTTTGTTCTGTTGCTGTTCTTCTTGATTCGTCTCTATAAATAGTCAAACATCTTCATGAAACTTTGCTTGTAAAAAAACAAAACAAACAAAAAAAACAATGGTTGTTTGTTCGCAAAGAAACCATTTATTTCTCTTACAAACCAAAACATGTCCAATTGTAAATCTCAACACGCTTGTCTTTCAAAAGTCTCCCTCTCTAGATTCCATTCTGACCTCACTCTCAATCTATTCTCCTCTCCCACAACATATATATGTATATGTTTGTAATATAAATTACCAGAACTACTTGTAATTTTTGCCTTTTCTTTTAAAAAAAATCTTCAATTGTAAATATGTTCGGTATGGTTTAGAGAAAGTTTGAATTTAGTCTTTATGGTTTATAATTATAATTTAGTCTTTATCCTACACTGCATACTATTTGTAAGGATTTTATCAGACTATAGAGACTATCTATGCAGTTTTTATCAAACTACAGGACATAGGGACTAAATTCTTACTTTTAAAACTATATGGAATAAATTCTAACTTTAACCAAACCATAAGGACTAAATTTGTAATTTAACTGTTTAAAAAAAAAAAAAAACTCTATTCTTTCCAAAGTTGAGATATGGATGAGTAATTAGTTCAACTTATACTTTTCTTCTAGAAATCAAAACCAACTTTTAGAAACATCGAATAGAAAAAACACGGTTCAATTAGCATCAAGTATGTACTATCAACCTTGAGATCAAAGGTTCGATCCCCCACTCCAAAAATTGTCAATTATTTTTTTTAAACGTTGAAGTTGAAGATTTAATCCACATGTGAAACTACCTTGTCCGTCAAACTAATCAATAATAATAGTTGGTTTTTTTTTTTTTTGCTTGAGTTCAACTAGTTGAGTTAAAAGATTTAAACCTCTAAAAAAGAGTAGCACTGCTTCTTGAAAATTGATTTGTAGACCTAAAAAATGCCTAAAAAATTCTAGTGAATAGGAAAAAAAAATTCAATGTTACCACCACAATGTGGCTCGCTCTTAGCAACCGTTGCATGTGGATTTGAGAAACCGTAAGCACAATCCCCAAATAGTTACTAGATATAAATTTGAAATTATTTAGCATGTGAAATGTAGAAGCAAATTGTGGAGAAATTTACTAGTACTATGACTACCCCCATTCAATATATATCATAACACCAACATTTAAGAAGAACACTGTGCGACCTATGAAATAAAATAACATATCACCGTGTCAAATTGTCAAAGCAAAGAAAGATGGAGGAAAATTTTATCATAGTAACTTCATTTAATGTATGACATAACACAAACAATTAAGAATAACACAGGATCCAAGAAGTATAATATTATATTACTGTATTACAACGTGTTAAATATGTCAAAATAAAGAAAGGTGGGAGAAATTTATAGTACTACGACTATCTTTATTTACTATATGCCATAACACAAACATTTGATAACAGTATGGTATTCCATGAAAGAAAATAATATAGCACCTAATGACGCATTGAGTGCTATATTTTATTTTCAATAAAACACATGATAGATCATAAATGCTCACACAACAACAATAATAATAACAATTCACAAAAGCTTCCTCCATACTCAAAATCCTTGAAACCAAACACGCAAACCCTAAAATCAGTACAATCTTTCCTCAACATATAATTATTATTCTCATTTATTCAACTCAATATCTTTTTTTTTTTTTTTTTTTTTTTTTTACAATTTTCACTTCAAATTTTTCTTCATGAAGGAGAGATAAGGGGTGGGGACTCTGACACGTTGAGCCATGGCTGATCAGAATCTACTTGATGGATCCAAAGGCTGGCATTTAATTATAATGTAGGTGTCATAAAAAAAAAGAAAAAAAAAAAAAAAAAAAAAGACTCACATAAATGTAGAGGATAAAATAACATTTTAGTTTTTGTACTTTTACAACTTGTTCAATTTTAGTTTATGTACTTTTAAATGCCTAATTTTAGCCACCGTATTTTAAATACTTCTTATACTTTGAAAATATATTCTCGTATTTTATTGTATAAAAATTATTGTTATTATTATTTAACCAATTTAGATAAAAGATAACTTTGAGAAACTAAATTTAAGATTTACTAAAGTATGGATATTTGAAAGTCTATAACTAAAATTGAATAAATCTAAAAATATAGGGACCAAAATGAATTTTCTTTATTAGGGTGGCCCTGATTAAGAATTCTTGTAATTTTGGAGGAAGGAGAGCTGCTAATCAAATTGAAATCAACTTGATTTGAGTTTAGAATTAAAGTAAATTTGTGTGACATCAAACCCAATGGAATTTTCAAAAGAATTGAAGGCTCTTAAATCACGTTAACCTAAAAATTTAATCTAATGGGTGAAAACATATTTAACATAGTCGATCTTTTTAGAAATTATTAACTTCGGATAAAACATGCCATATTAAAAAAATTTAATAATGAAAGTTAAATTTGCAATATTCACTCTAACTTAGCATCTAAATAGTATCCTTGGTGCAGGTGGAATCCGGATAAATTTGAATGATTTTGACCACTTGTTTTTCAAATTTTGATTGAAGTATAAAAAGGAAAAGAAATTAATTAGTTTGAGATATTTTTTTTAAACATTTTTCTAAAACTTTTTCTCCACTTTCCCAATTGCAAAATCGAGAGTCATTCTCGAGATGGTGATTTACACCTTATTTACTAAGTTCGACCTATTTTTCATAACCCAAAAAAGAAAAAATAAATTCACTTCCAAGTAAACAATGCAAGTTAAAGAAGTCACTCTTGCTTCTTTACACGATCAAATATATTTTTGTCATGAAATTGAACTTAGTTTCTAGTTGGTCCATAAATTTTTAAACTTAATATTTTTTTTTGTCATCGATCAAGATTTGAATTTAGTTTCTATTTGATTTTTTTTAGCTTTTTAAAAGTGACGTATTTGGTCTCAAAAGTTTAAACTTAATTTTTTAAACTAGTCCACGAAGTTGGAAATGGATTTCTAATCATTCACAAGTTCTAGTTAAAACACATGTATATATATATTAATTACCCCATCATGACCATTCTATATTAGACCAACTATTGAACTATATTACTCTCCAATGACCCTATACAAACCAATTTTTAATCAAATCTTTTTAAGTGCTAAACTAGAAACTAAAATCAATTTATTCTTAAAACCTCCCAAACCAAATAAAAACTAAATTCAAATCTCAATAGGCAAAAGTGTAGATTGAAAAAAATGAAGGGCTATATTATTATTATTATTATTATTTAAAAATTGTGAATGATTTTGAGGAACATAATTAGTAAGAATTTGGGTTGGTGAGTATTTTAAAGAAGGAAGTGCCTTGTTTGGTTTCCATTTGAATTTCTTGCACAATACAATCAAAGCAGGCATAATAATTATGGGGTATGGCATACCATGCCAAAACATTTTCCCCTTCTCACTTTTCTCTCTCTATTTTTGGAGTCTTTATTATAAATACCCAAACCCTTCTTCTTCTTCTTCAACTCCCATATTTCACTTCAAAAGAGAGAGAAAAATAAAAAATAAAAAATTGGATTCAAATTAATTTCATTTTTGTATCAAGTGGGTGAAAAAGTTCTTGTTGGAGAAGCAGGGCACGTGCAAACTCACCCATTTCTAATCCATTTGCACGTGCTCCACTTCTCCAACATGGCTTTCTCACCCTTTTCTTCTCTCCAAAACACTCCCATGGCTTCTTGGGGCTTTTTGCTTCTGCATGCATGCAGGTAATTAAACATTTTTAGTAAACATTTTTGTGATGGTTGTGATAAACATTTAAATCTTGTTCGGTAACAATTATGTTTTTTTTTGTTTACTGTTCTCGAAATTTTTGTTTGTTTACTTACCATAGCTTTAGTTTGGTTTTCCACTCCCAGAAAAAAAGTTTGATTTTATAGCCAATTTCAAAAAAATGAAAATTAATTTTTGGAAACTAAAACAAAATAGTTTTTGTTTTTATAATTTGACAAAAAAAAAAAAAAATTCATTTTTTTAATAGAGATGAAAATCATTATAAAATAAATGTAAAAGAGGACAATTTTTTAAAACAAATGTTTATTAAAGTGTGAGTATTTTTTGTTTTTGGTTTTTAACCATTATGTTTCTTTTTTTATCATTTCTTTATCATGGTATTCTTTTTTAAGAAAAAAAAAAACTCTTAAAATATAGATAATAAAATGAGGTAGAGGTAATCTTTATAAACTTGATTTTCAAAAATAAAAAAATGTCAAAAACCCAAATAATTATTGAATGCAATCTAAAATTTTCTTTTCCCTCTTATTTTTTTGTTTTTGTTTTTGTTTTGTTTTTTGTTTTTTGTTTTTTGTTTTTTTTTTTTGAAGTTTGAAGGTGAATTTATAAGGCTTTTTTAGAAAATGTGAAAATATATCTGTTAAATTAGTTACCAGCATGATGAAATTGCTATAAACTAAAAGGGAAACTGTCACATGTTGCTTGAATATGTTGGGGATGATGTTTTATAAATTAAACAAAAACAGGTTTAAATTTTATGATTTTTTTTTTTAAACAATTATTTTCTATGTAATCATTATGATATATATATTACCCGTCTAGTTTTGCGTCCTTAATTTTCTTTTTTTTAAGCTAATATATATGTCTCTAAATTTTAGTACTATGTGTCTAATAAGTTCACATACTCTTAGAATAGAGATAGAGTTTATATAGTAAGTATCATAATTTCTTAATTCATTATATATTTTTTAGAGTTTACAGATTTATTACTTACATAATTGAAAAGTTAAAGTTTTGTTGGACAATCCGCCAATTTTTTACCTTTATAACCTCATAAAATTTTAATCAAATATATCGCAAACATAATAAAAACAAATTTAAAAGTTTAAACATCAATTGTAGTGCTTAAGAACAAAATTTATTATAAATTTTTAAGTCAAGTAATGTGTTAAATACATGATTGTAAGTTATAGAAACATATAAATTACTTTTCAAAGTTCGTAAAATTTGAACAAATTGTATGGGCTTTATCCGTTTCCTCATGGGTCTTCGTTTGTCCCTTTACAAAGCCATCCGGGCCAGATCCGAAAGTTCTTAAGATATAGAATCAAGAAGATCGATTTTTAAAAATTAATAAAATATTCAAAACGCGCCGTCTGTGGGGATCGAACCCACGACCACGTGGTTAAAAGCCACGCGCTCTACCACTGAGCTAAGACGGCTTGTTAGTTGTACTTTATGTCAAAGCTTAAATAATGATTGTATTTGTGTGCAAATATCAATGTATACCCCTATATTTTTAGGAATTATATTAATTAAATTCAAACTAATAATTATAACCACTTAAATCTAAAAAAAATTATAAGCGAATTAATTAGAACATTTATTACTTTATTTGTGATTTTTGCTATTTTCACTTGATTATTTAAAATCATTCTAATTCAAATAAAATTGTTCTTCTTAAAAGATCCGTCAAAGTAATAAAAAAAATTATTGTATAATTCCTTATAAATGAGTAGATACATTTATAAGAATGAAAACCCTCGACCATCTATTTGATTATTGCTATCCCTCTAATTTACATTAATTATTTGGTTTAAATTAGAATTATACATTTGTTGAATGTCGTGCATTTGACGTTTTAAATTGAAATTCTACTAGATAATGTGAATTGATCTACTTATAAAGTTTAAAATTTTAATCCGCACAATAAATATTCAAGATTTTAATTGAAATTCTCCAAAAGTTAAAGAAAATAAATTAATATTTGTTGAATGTTTATATATATATATATAAACTTGACCATCATGGTACAAAATATTATAGCTTCAATTCAACGTTGCATCGCTCGTGGCCTCCTCAAACGCCTATTTAATGACTCGGTTATTGGATACTCAATCAAACTAGATAGTGATTTAATCACATCTTCGATTGATTACCTTTATTTCACTAAAAGTGTGATTTAGAATTGTAAACCATGATATAGTAGTTTTGTTGATATTTTAAATCAATGAGGTAAGATACAAATATTCACTTATCTTATGGAATTAAATAAAAAAATGTTAATTGTTGAGAAACACCCATATTAGCTCATAACAAAATAATATAGTGTTAGGGATAAAGATGTCCATAAGGCGAGCAGGACCAGTATTGAGTTCCTTGCTCACAATTGAAATTCTCCACTTAATTTTGAGGGGATCGGATTCCCTAAAGGAATTTTTTTTTATCTGTTTTTCTCTAAAACAAATTAATTGACTTAAATAACTACTATTGAAATTTCTGATTAAATAGTTATTTTAGTCACTAGTTTTTAAAAAATAACATGACAATAATTATTATAATAAATTTTAAAAGTGGCAAACTAGGTCGAGTGTAGACGAGACGGAGAATTTATTATAGTGGAACTCTACTATGAAAATGAACATCTATAGTTAGGATGTCAAATTTTAAGTTTTGCTTGTGTGTGTATAGTTTTTTTTTTTTTTTTTTTTTTTTTTTTTTTTTTTTTTTAAATTTTCTTTTGCCACAATTACGAGGATGATGATCAAACTTTTAGGAAGACCCTAACAATTATCGTTGAGCTAAACTTACTTTGATGTGATCAATGCATCACCCCTTTTATCTCATAACAAAATAACATAACATTGGAATGATAATTTTAAAGCTTGGTTTTTATGATATATACTAGCTTGCAATTCAAATGTTTCTCTAAAAAAAAATTAGACATGTATTTAAATGAAAAACCAAAACATGTCAATATTTTAATTACAGAAATAGCAACCAGCATCGAAATCCCCAACTCCATCTCCACTTCCATTCCTCGTTCTTCATCTTATATATTCAAGTATTACATTTTTCTTTAATCATCTCCTCAATTTTTGCTAATTTTTAATTAATTTTAATAAAAAAATCAATAAGATTTTAAAATATACAAAATTTAATAACCACATAAAATAGGTGAAGTAAGTTATGCTCAATGTTATTGGCATGGTGTCTGATGCGTACTTTTAGTGTTTACCGCAAGTGTACGGATCAAGTTATAATATAAAACGGTTAAGTCCGAGTATCGTTTCCACTAGAGATC
Organism: Citrullus mucosospermus; assembly: GCA_030954485.1. Lineage (NCBI taxonomy): Eukaryota > Viridiplantae > Streptophyta > Magnoliopsida > Cucurbitales > Cucurbitaceae > Citrullus > Citrullus mucosospermus. The sequence goes on along the minus strand of CM062063.1, from coordinate 4,619,368 downwards.
CAATTGGGAAGGTCAAGTTACTTAGCTATTCTAGAATTGAATCAATTTTATTTGAGGATTGAAATTCAATATTTCAATTTTGGGAAAAAGAAAAATCAAGCAAAGAAAATATCAAAGGGAGAATTGCAAGAGTCAAAGAGAGTTCTAGGGCTTCGAATCCTTGTTTATTTCATCATGCAAAATTATAGATTTCATGGATTTAATTGTAATTCTTATGCCTAAGTCTAGAAACTTAATTCCAAGTTATCTTCTCTCAAAGACAACTCTTTCTCATGCAACTTGATTGATTGTTAATCTCTTAAAACCAATACACAATTACATGGCATTAAAACTAGTCTTTAGCAACTTTCATTGGCAACCTAACTACTCTCGTGATAGATTAACAACGATTCATTGTTATAGGTCAAATTAAACATATAATCTCTCAATCAAACATCTAACCTAGCATGTGAAGATGACCAATCCTCAAGAATTAAACACAATAACAATGAAAAGCATAATTTATTTAAACAAAACCATGAGCCTACAAAATTAACATGAATTCACAAACAATTCATCAAAACCCTAAAACTAAAGAGTTTAGCCACTCATAGCTTGAAGCAACATGTTTGAGCAAAAATAATGAAAGGAAGAGTGTAAAGAATAGGGAAACTCTACTGAAAAGAGGTTCTTGATTGAAGTAGCACCGTCACGAACTCCTTGGCTCTCACGTCGGACTTCGAAAGGCACCAAGACTATCTCGAACTCTTTTCCTCTTCCTTGCGGCTAACTCACTCTTTGAACTCGCGCTTAATTCTCACTTTTTTGGATCTTTCTTTTTAGTCTGCAACTTTCTTGCTTTTCTTGATATTTCTCCCCCATTTGGACTGCTGAAAACCCCTAAATTTATAGAGTTTGGCTGCAAAAAATTTAACCTAAAATACAAAACTTTTGTTTAATTAATGCTGGTGCCGCGGCGCTAGGGTTGCGACCAAAAATAAGTTGCTCTCGGGTTTTAGCACCGCGACGTTGTTATGCGTTCACCAAGGATGCGTCGAAGCAGCGCCATCTCGGCGCCGCGATGCTACTCTGCGTCCATGCTGATGCGTTTATACTTCAGCGCCGCGGCGCTGCCCTGTGTTCAACAAGGATGCGTTTTTTCAGCTCTTTTTCGCCGTATTCTTGCTCGGTTTTGATCTTTTTGTCGTTTATTCTAATTTTCCTCGTTTTAACCTGAAAATCACTAGCAAACAAGTGAAATCTAATATAAAACTCCCTTAATTTGAGAGAATATAAGCATTTTTCGAGTGCTTATCAGTGTCACACCCCCAAAGTTCGAAGCACGCGACACGGTGAGGTGAGCCGTGTCGCCGGGTGCGACGCACGCCTAGGGCTACAAGAGGTTAGCCAAGGCAGTCACCCATGGGGCACTGGACATGCGACGTTGGCGCATCACGCCCATGGCATAGCGTGGGCAGGTGACCCATGCCCCGTGCCTTGAGTAGGCACAACGATACGTGCAGGGCCGAGCAGCGTGGGGAGGTGAACCCACGCCACGTGCGAAGTTAGCACGGTGAGGTGCGCACAGCACACACGTAGGGCTGAGTAGCGTGGGTAAGCGAGCCCACGCCACATGCTTGGAGATAGCGTGGTTAGGCGTGAGCGGCAACAAAGATGTCACCCAACAGCGCATGCGTGCAGGAGGACCGAAGGAGCGAGGCACAAACAGGCGAGGCGTGCAACATGCCAGGCAAACACGCGAGTGTCTTGGGTGCGCGTCAAGGACGGGGCGAGAAGCCCACACGCACATACGCACTGTGCGAAGAAGTGCGGGCCATGCTGCTCAACTAGTAGACGTCGATGGACCCGAGCACTTCGGAAACTCCACAAGGACGTCCCCACGCCCACAAATGCCAGCAAGAAGGAGTGGGAAGGTGGACGCATGATTGTAGGAAGCCGAAGGGAAGAATCCCAAGAGAGTGGGGAGTTATTGCACCAAAATAGGAGTGTAGATTCTAATAATAGGAAGTAGTGGGTAGTTGAGGAGAAGAAGTAAGAGAAGGTGGCCATGTCCTCTCCCTAAAATGTAGGAAGTAGTGGGATATGGGAAGTGGCCTGATTTTGTAGGGAACTGGGCGGTTACACCCCACTAAGGGACACTCCTCCGCAATTCTCTCCTACACATTCTCCCCTCCCCTTGCTATATAAAGGTGACAAGGGATTGGGAATGCACTCTAACCTCCCTTGGGTACGAAAGGGTCCGAAAAAAGAAGGCTGGTCAAGGGAGTATCTTGACGCCGCACGGGGTTTCTGTGAAAAAAATATACACATCCACTTCCGTCTTTCACCCCCGTGATACATGGACTCTTTCCCTAGAGCTTGAAAGTTTAATTTTCTATTCCATAATTTTTGTACTAAACAAGAAAATGTGACACGAAAAATTAAACTAAATGAATGCAAAAAAAAAATTTCATTAAACAATTTGCTTAAAACTTATTATTATTATTATTTTTGGGAGAAACATGTATATATTTTCAAGGTCCACCAATTTCACACCTAATATGCTATATAATATACATATATAAAAGAAAGTTTTGTAATTTATATCATTCTAGTCAAATAGATATCAAATATTCAATTAGCGTAATATGGAGACATATATACTATGATCGAACGTGTAATCTTTTTATTTATTAATCATATATATGATACAAATGGTTATTCTTTATCTAGAATTTTGTTCAATAATTGTCGGGTGAAAGATTAAACCATCAACCTTTTAAAATAGTATATATGTTTTGATCAAAGTTATAAGTTTAGCTTGACATAATTAATTAAACTATCAAAACATATTTTGCCCATTGGATATTGTCAAGTTACATTGTACCGTGAACTCCGAGACCATGAGAAACAAAAACATTGGCATTGCTCTTAAAACCCATTAGGCCACCATGTGAAATAATACTACCTCTCTTCTTTTGACTAATATTACCACCATCAGAAACTCCAACATCAACCTTTCTCTTGTGAGCTTTGAGACCAAGAGATGCAACAATTTGCATTTTAGTGTCAAGACCAAAAGGCAAAGCTTTGTTATTGTTGCTTATTAGACCAAATTTGCCACCTTTGCTCTTTAGACTAATTTTGCCACCATGAGAAAAAGCAATGTTACGACCACTCTTCAAATTAATTTTATCATCATTTGAAACAACACCACCATCTTCGATCTTCCTAATAATTTCGTGACCAAAAGACGAAACTATGTCCTCTTTGTTGATTGGAGTTTCAAGCCCAACAGGAGCAATCCCTGTTGGTGCTTCTGCATGTATTTGATTGTTTACGGTTGATGCAATGCTACCACCAACATTCGAGGTTCCAATTCGAGGCCATCCGAACGCACGAAAAGAAAAATGATGGTTGAGACCGAGATCTACGACACCGGTGGTATCACTGAAAGTGGCACTCACCTTTGAACAACACAGCCAAGCAAACACTAGGAAAAGGGTTTGAAAGAGCTTAAAATTTGTTGCCATTGCCAAGGTTAATTGTCTTAAAGTTGCAAGCCACAAGCTGGTTTCACAAATGATGATGAGTAAAAATGCCAATGATATGAGTGTTTGGAACTTTTTGATGGTTAAAAGCTCTCTCTCTCTCTTTATATATATTTTGCTTCGTTACGTTGGAAAACTATATTAAGAAAATTCTAACTAATTAGTTATACCTACTCAAACCTTCCAGATTACATAACAACAAAATAATGGCCCGATATAAGGTTTTTACTAAATAAATTATCGGTAAATTATGGATATAGTACTTCTAAGCTTTTGAGTGAGTTTCAATTATACATTTAGATTTTTAAAAGTTTGACTTTATACCTTTAGACTTTGAAATTGTTGGAAAACTATTTGATATTATTTTCAACTTTATATGAGATTAAAGTTATGGTTGCTATTTATTTCATCGCAACAATATCATAGAACTATTTACTAATCAATTTTTACATACCAACTATCACTTCAATGTATGTAAATGTTGTAACATATATGTTAATTTATATGGTCTATATTTTCAAACCATATTCTTTTTTACTCACATCCCACCAAATATATCATTCTTTTTAGACCTTTGGCATTAACATTTTATAAATTATATTTTAAAATGTGTGTAGGTATAACTACCCTATTAGAAAATTTTCCAACTTTATTGTTTCAAAAGAACGGATTGTTGTAAGCAAAAATAACCAAGCGATCAATCATGGCCGCATCATATATAATTTTGGTTTTCCTACTAGTTGAACAGAATCAAAACCAGTTACAATTTTCTATATATAATTTTTCCATTATAAAAAACAAGCATATATAAATTGGGCTTTTGATCTTCCAAAAATATAGAACACCCACACGCCACACACCTTTGGCATTGCTACTTATCATCATCTCTAAAACTTAGCTTGTGCGCCTTCAATTTTAAGACACTTGACCGTGGCAATGGCTAAAGGTTTTAAGCTTTTCCATACCTTGTTCTTAATGGTTGCTTGGCTTTGTTGTGTCAAGGTTGGTGCCACTTTCAACGATGTCACCGGCATATTCGGTCGCGGCTTCAACCATCATTTTTCCTTCCGTCGTCATACATTTGGATCAAGTGGTATTGTGATGCTTTCAAACACCGGTGGTAGCAGTGCGTCGAGTGTTGTAGACATCAAAAGTCTTGCACAAGCACCGACACCCGAGATTGCCCCTGTTGGACTTCAAACTGATCCAATAACAAACATGCGTGAATTTGGTGCTTTTGTTGCCATGGATCATGATTTTTATTGGAATATTGGTCGTGATAATGCTCTTTCTCATGGTGGAATAATTAGTCGCAAGATCAATGGTGGTGGTGTTCCAAATGGTGGTAAAATTGGTCTAAAGAGCAATAGCAACATTGCTGTTTCTCATGGTCTTGAAACTTCAATGAGTAGACATAACAAAGCTTTGTCTTTTGGTGTAGAAATAAAGAAGCACAATGTCGCATCTCTTGGTCTCAAAGCTCCCAAGAGAAAGGTTGATGTTGGTGTTTCTCATGGTGGCAATATTAGTCTAAAGAAGAGAGGAAGTATTGTTTCAAATGGTGGCAAAAGCGGTTTGAAGAGCAATGCCAATGTTGTTGTTTCTCATGGTTTTGGAATTGAGGGTACAATGTAACTTGACAATTGGCCAAAAGGGAAAAAGGTTTTGATGGCTGTATTATACCAAGCTAACCTTACAAGTTTGATCGAAATACCAATAAAAATTATGCAATTGATTGGGTAGTCAATTTGAGTATAGTTTAGTGGATGATGTACTAATTGCTATTACAAAAGTCTAATGGTTTGATCCATTCACCATTATGGTTGAACTACATTACAAATATATATATGTGTGTGTATGAAACTTGAATTTTTTATTTAGTAATTGTGTACTTTACATAGAAGATTACTAGTGTATATAAACATAAAGAGAAATACAAACAAGGTAAACATTAAATAAGGTAAACATTCTAATTGAATAATTATACACAACATATATGGTAACACCCTCCCTCAAACTCAAGGTGGGAAAGTAGAGACCAACTTGAGTTTGTGAAGTAGCTGAGTAAAGTGTCTAGATAACAAAACTTTGGTGAAGATATCAGCAGGTTGCTCCGTAGTGAAAATGGATCGTAGGAGAAGAGTATTGCTCACTAGATGGTGATGAACAAAGTGATAGTCATTCTCAATGTGTAGGATATGTAGGATCACCAGCCCAGTCAGCATCAGATTAACCAGATAACGGCATCAAAACTGATGACCGCCATAGTCATCTTCTCCGTCTCCGTTAACCGGTGTATGTGAAAATAACGGTCAACCCTGAACAACCACCCATCCAGACCGACACCGTTGAACATGGGCATCTCCACCTTTTTAAACTTATTTCGATCCACGGCTGCGTCAAAAGATTCCAGTCGCGTCTGATCAGTTATCTGCGGTTGCGGCAACAAACCTAATGTACGACCCTCAATCTTTTCTTGCAGCAACTTTCTGACCACGCGCCAAGTCCATGGCGATGGTAGTCAACATTATTTGTTGCTTTTCGGCTTGAACTCCTAACTTTTCAATACTTTTGGACAAAGAAATTAGAGTTTCTTCAATCCCGGGAAGTTTCTGAATTTCGACCCTAATCTCTGAAACTTCTTGATCCATGGCTTCCATCCTCTCATCAAATTTCTGCTGCGCCATTGCTCTGTGCTTCCCCAGGGTCATGCTCTGATACCAATTTGATAAGACTCCAACCAATCTTTCTTATTAAATTTTATCAAAATACAGTCCTACACAAGAACACAAGGAAACTGCCCAGTCCCCTTTCCCAAACGACTGTAAAAGCAATTCCAACATACGAAAATAACCACCTCCCAACTCTCACCTATTCCTCTACTTCCCTCCCCACAATGAAACAAATACATAAATAACTACTAATTAAAGTTGGCTAGTAGAAGCCACACTTCCACACACAATGTCCTTCTCCTTATTTCATTTTCTACTGTAAGTTAATATTATAGGAGGTCTAACATGTTGCCCTTGCACGGTTGATAAGAAAGGAATCCTTGAACAACATCGTTACACAATTGGTCGTGAACGAGAATCAACAAAAAACATAAACTCATTAGCATATCTAGCTTTTCATGTGTTAGATTCCAAAGTATATATATAATGAAAATAAGCCCAAAAAAAAATGTCAGCTTCAATAAATTTTTAGATGTGTTCATGTAGAGCCCTTTTGAGTGCCAACATGGTATATCACCATTGGAGTCGCATAAAATGGTATTGATTACCTACCTCGCCATCACATCGAAATTCAGTCTAAAGGTGAGCCATGGGGTGATGGGAACCAACTACTAACGACACTGAATGAGTTTTTAGTCATAGGAAATTAAGGGAAGAAGCAATAGGATTTAGACCAATCAAATCATGATTCATAGATTCGACCAAATTCAACACCCACCTAATGAGGTCTAAAGATTGAGAATAATGACTCCAAATTCAACGCCCATCGTTACACAATTTCTTGATTTCATCTAAAATTGTGAGATTAGAAATACAAAATATTACACGACCTCATTGAAATCTTCCCATAGATGCATAAAAGATTTTCTGAGGCTTACAATATGGAAATGAAGTCTTTTGAGTTATTGATAAAAATGTATGTTTTCTTTTAGTTCAACATGAATAGGGATATATCATTGACTTTTGTAATAGCAATTAGTACATCATCCACTAAACTATACTCGAATTGACTACCCAATCAATTGCATAATTTTTATTGGTATTTCGATCAAACTTGTAAGGTTAGCTTGGTATAATACAGCCATCAAAACCTTTTTCCCTTTTGGCCAATTGTCAAGTTACATTGTACCCTCAATTCCAAAACCATGAGAAACAACAACATTGGCATTGCTCTTCAAACCGCTTTTGCCACCATTTGAAACAATACTTCCTCTCTTCTTTAGACTAATATTGCCACCATGAGAAACACCAACATCAACCTTTCTCTTGGGAGCTTTGAGACCAAGAGATGCGACATTGTGCTTCTTTATTTCTACACCAAAAGACAAAGCTTTGTTATGTCTACTCATTGAAGTTTCAAGACCATGAGAAACAGCAATGTTGCTATTGCTCTTTAGACCAATTTTACCACCATTTGGAACACCACCACCATTGATCTTGCGACTAATTATTCCACCATGAGAAAGAGCATTATCACGACCAATATTCCAATAAAAATCATGATCCATGGCAACAAAAGCACCAAATTCACGCATGTTTGTTATTGGATCAGTTTGAAGTCCAACAGGGGCAATCTCGGGTGTCGGTGCTTGTGCAAGACTTTTGATGTCTACAACACTCGACGCACTGCTACCACCGGTGTTTGAAAGCATCACAATACCACTTGATCCAAATGTATGACGACGGAAGGAAAAATGATGGTTGAAGCCGCGACCGAATATGCCGGTGACATCGTTGAAAGTGGCACCAACCTTGACACAACAAAGCCAAGCAACCATTAAGAACAAGGTATGGAAAAGCTTAAAACCTTTAGCCATTGCCACGGTCAAGTGTCTTAAAATTGAAGGCGCACAAGCTAAGTTTTAGAGATGATGATAAGTAGCAATGCCAAAGGTGTGTGGCGTGTGGGTGTTCTATATTTTTGGAAGATCAAAAGCCCAATTTATATATGCTTGTTTTTTATAATGGAAAAATTATATATAGAAAATTGTAACTGGTTTTGATTCTGTTCAACTAGTAGGAAAACCAAAATTATATATGATGCGGCCATGATTGATCGCTTGGTTATTTTTGCTTACAACAATCCGTTCTTTTGAAACAATAAAGTTGGAAAATTTTCTAATAGGGTAGTTATACCTACACACATTTTAAAATATAATTTATAAAATGTTAATGCCAAAGGTCTAAAAAGAATGATATATTTGGTGGGATGTGAGTAAAAAAGAATATGGTTTGAAAATATAGACCATATAAATTAACATATATGTTACAACATTTACATACATTGAAGTGATAGTTGGTATGTAAAAATTGATTAGTAAATAGTTCTATGATATTGTTGCGATGAAATAAATAGCAACCATAACTTTAATCTCATATAAAGTTGAAAATAATATCAAATAGTTTTCCAACAATTTCAAAGTCTAAAGGTATAAAGTCAAACTTTTAAAAATCTAAATGTATAATTGAAACTCACTCAAAAGCTTAGAAGTACTATATCCATAATTTACCGATAATTTATTTAGTAAAAACCTTATATCGGGCCATTATTTTGTTGTTATGTAATCTGGAAGGTTTGAGTAGGTATAACTAATTAGTTAGAATTTTCTTAATATAGTTTTCCAACGTAACGAAGCAAAATATATATAGAGAGAGAGAGAGCTTTTAACCATCAAAAAGTTCCAAACACTCATATCATTGGCATTTTTACTCATCATCATTTGTGAAACCAGCTTGTGGCTTGCAACTTTAAGACAATTAACCTTGGCAATGGCAACAAATTTTAAGCTCTTTCAAACCCTTTTCCTAGTGTTTGCTTGGCTGTGTTGTTCAAAGGTGAGTGCCACTTTCAGTGATACCACCGGTGTCGTAGATCTCGGTCTCAACCATCATTTTTCTTTTCGTGCGTTCGGATGGCCTCGAATTGGAACCTCGAATGTTGGTGGTAGCATTGCATCAACCGTAAACAATCAAATACATGCAGAAGCACCAACAGGGATTGCTCCTGTTGGGCTTGAAACTCCAATCAACAAAGAGGACATAGTTTCGTCTTTTGGTCACGAAATTATTAGGAAGATCGAAGATGGTGGTGTTGTTTCAAATGATGATAAAATTAATTTGAAGAGTGGTCGTAACATTGCTTTTTCTCATGGTGGCAAAATTAGTCTAAAGAGCAAAGGTGGCAAATTTGGTCTAATAAGCAACAATAACAAAGCTTTGCCTTTTGGTCTTGACACTAAAATGCAAATTGTTGCATCTCTTGGTCTCAAAGCTCACAAGAGAAAGGTTGATGTTGGAGTTTCTGATGGTGGTAATATTAGTCAAAAGAAGAGAGGTAGTATTATTTCACATGGTGGCCTAATGGGTTTTAAGAGCAATGCCAATGTTTTTGTTTCTCATGGTCTCGGAGTTCACGGTACAATGTAACTTGACAATATCCAATGGGCAAAATATGTTTTGATAGTTTAATTAATTATGTCAAGCTAAACTTATAACTTTGATCGAAACATATATACTATTTTAAAAGGTTGATGGTTTAATCTTTCACCCGACAATTATTGAACAAAATTCTAGATAAGAATAACCATTTGTATCATATATATGATTAATAAATAAAAAGATTACACGTTTGATCATAGTATATATGTCTCCACATTACGTTAATTGAATATTTGATATCTATTTGACTAGAATGATGTTTGCCATTTATACATAATGTGGGGTTCATTACCATTCTTGGACGGGATCACCAATAAATAAATATATATATATATATTATTGGATGTCAGTATGAGATTTTTCATGAGTTGTAATGTTATATTAGATAACATAGGATTTTATCTCAAATCCAATTGACAAGGAAATAAATTAGATCATCTATCATTCTATTTTATAATTATTTTTGTAAAGTCTCTTGATTTTCCCAACGTGGAATATTCAACAATATGTTGAAGATCTCACGTTAAAATAATAGGGAGACATCTCAATCTTTATAAAAAATACTTTCAAAGGCGTATTTTAAACAATTTTTATTAAAAAAAAAGTTTAAATAAAAATAAATGAAAAATCATTAATTATGTGACATTCATGCCAGTAACATGTTTACGAATTTTTGCTCAATAATTTAGGTCATTATGGTAACTATTTAGTTTTTAGGTTTTTTGTTTCTTAAAATTAATAATTTTATAAAGACATGGTGTTTTCAAAATCAAAGTCAAATTTTTAAAACTAAAAAAATAGTTTTGGTGAGAAATGATGCATAAGTTTTTTTTAAAAAAAAAAACCCAAATGAGGGCTTAATGATTTATTAATTTCTGTAGGTCGCAATTCTGAAAATTATGAATTTTTATAGACTTATGTGTTATTTTTTCCGTTAAGTTTTGAAAAAATATCAATTCGTACCAATAAATTTTGGTTTGCATCAATATATTTAATATCCTTTGTTTACTAAATCGAAACAATTACTACTTGAAGGTTATAAGTGATACAACTCCTATATCCGGCTATTATCTTTTTTAGGATTATGGAGAAAGACCAATAATTAATTTGTTGTGGTTCTTTTGTGAAAATATATAGAGAAAAACGAACGAAAGTGAATTAGATTAAAGGATATTAAAGAAGACTAGTGAGATGAAGTTGTAGTCCTGGGCATTTCAATAATTTAATTTAAATATTTTTTTCCCTTAAAAATACTATCAATCAACTGATCAAATAAATTAAGATTGAATGTATTCAGTAGTTTTTGGTTTATTAGTTTACAGTTCTTTGTGGAAACGAAACCCTCACTATTGTAATACTTGTGATGGTTCGTACACTTGCGAAATCGAATTAACCAATTATAAAAGAATACGATTAAAAACTGAGCTATAAATGTTACAAAGCTAAATAGTACAAGCTGGTGGGTTCTGTTTTCCTATAGCCGTAATCCTGGCATTCAAACATGAATTTGCAAAGGATGGCTGCTTTAAACGAGAGCCAGTAAAGGCCAAATCAATCTCTTCCAATTTGATGCCATCGCACGGCACGGCAGCGCTGCATTGCAACGAAACGGCAACGTCAGACACAGTGGTGCCCCGAATGTTCTTGAACTGGACATCGCTGATCTTCACTTGAGATGGCTGCATGAAAAACATGGCACAATGATAAATACTATTGTGTATACTTGTTATCGAACGGAGTCTTAATTAATTTACTTACTGCTTTCTTCTTTTTCGAGCCGTAAGTTTGATCGATGATGATAGGATTTCGGACTGAATCTAAGACAATGTCTTGGAAGGTGATTCTGGTAGCTTGGCCAGGAGGTGAAGCAGCCCATGTCTTGATCCTTACTCCATTTGTGGTGTTTCTTATTGTGCAATTTGACACAAATATTCCATGTACCTCCTTCTCATCATCATATTTTCCTAAACTTCCCACACTGCAATATTGCATACATGCACAATTTAAATTTAAGATGTATATATTTCACAGTATTTTGTTGGACACTTAATTTCTTGGAATGCAACATTTGGCCATGATGAGGGCACTCAACCTAGTTGAGATGTTTGAGTGTGCTTATTAATCCTTTTCTTCCTTTAGTATTTTGTTAAAAGAACACTCTAGAGATTCAACTCAAGAATGATAAACCTAAGAGGCACCATTTTGAAGGCATGTTGAGGAACTAAACATCAAAAAGATAGAGAGTTCTCACAATTGATCTTTATAGGATAAATGAATTACTCATTTCATCATCGATTGATGTCAAAGGATTTTAATAAAATCTTATGTTTATCTAATACCCTTCACCATTTTCTTTGAATATGCTATCTTATCACATGTGTCCAAAGAAAACAGATCTCACATAAGATAGTTGTCAACTTTTGATGATGGTATATAAATAAAAGAACCAAATTGAAACCAAGTTAGAAGCATATTCAAATTATGAATTTGTTTGATCTCTCCACCTATATACACACAAACTACATTCAACTAAACCTTTTAATCCTAGTAGCCCTAATTTTACAAATCACAAACTTTGTAAACTAAATTTAGAAGGGGTTTGGAACTAGTGCTTAAAAGTCATTTCAAACAATCTCTCATATACTCTTAAAACTCATATTGAACAAATGTACATTGTGCGAGTGTATATATATGTGTATTAGTTAAACATAGGGTTTCATCCTAAAATTAATTCAAGTAACCCATACATCTTATAAGAATTGTCAACAATATGTATATATACCTGATGCCATGTCCAGGGCCACAAGTGATGTTGGAAACAGTGATATTGGTGGAGCCATGGCCAATTGAAACACAATCATCACCCGTGCCAATGATGCTATTTGTAATGTTAACGATATCAGTTTGGCTTATGTGAATACCATCCGTGTTGGGGCTGTTACCTGGAGCTGTTATGTGGAGATTGTTGACTTTTATATTGTGGCTTAAAACTAAGAATATGTGGAAGGCTTTGCTGTTCAATGAAGAAATCCCCTCCATCAATCCATTGGTCACCTTGTTGAACTTTATTGACTGCATTCATATTCATTACACAAAACCCTAAAATAATGAACAAAAGCCTGCCTTCTATCCATTCTTAATTCATTTACTCAATCCATCAAAATAAATAATGTTGTGTTTATATGCAAACAAGTGTTTGAAACCCTGGACCTAAAACTGTGCTTCGAAACATTTGAATTTATAGCTATGCTCTCAAATAATATTAGATAAGATAACATTAGGTTCTATCTGATCAAAACCAAAAAATTAATTGGCAATCGGAGAAATAGCCCATCAATATGTCTAAATCTCGGTTTTCTTTTTGGACCGAATGTCCATTTAGACTTAATTGTCTCTAATGCATAGGGTCTTAAATTGTTAATTTTAGTCTTTGAACTTTGGAGTTAGTATTTAATAGGTCACTAACTTTCATAATGTAAGTTTATCGAACTATTCAACACACAAAATTTAAAGGAAGAATTGAAATAGAATGAATGCTTACAGTTGGGGGAAGAGTGCAATGAGGATGTTTTCTACAATCATTATACATCCATGTTTCTGCTCCTTGTCCATCAAAGGTTCCACTACCAATGAGACTCAACCCAGTGATAGATTCAAATAGAATCCACTCTGCAGATGAATATTCACTAATATCAGTCGTTGCCTTCACAGTCCCTTGAATTTCAACTGTCATTGGCCCGTCACACGGCCCGGCATACACCAACGGCCCCGTTAAAAAAGTCCCCGCTGGGAATACCACCTTCGCCGGGCCACCCGAGTGACATGCTGCAACCCACGTCTGCATGAACGCCTGCATAATTCCATATCTCAAATATTTAATAACTATAGTTATGAAATCAACAAATAAGGAAAACAAGAACATAAGTGTAAGGTCCCTCTCTTAACCCTAGGCACGAGACTCATGCAAAGGGTCATTTAAGCATAAAATAACATGTGATCTATATCAAATAGTATGGGGTATCATCTCAAAACCAATTGAACCCATCTATCTTATTAAGAATGTGAGCTCCCTTGATTTTTCCAATGCGTGATCCTCAACATGCCCCTTCCCTTCAAGATGGTGACTCTTTTGGGTTCATAATTCTTGATCGGATCCAAATTTCTTTTTATTGGAAGAAATACTCATTTGGCTTTGGGCTTTATGGGCTCTAATACCCTATTAAATAGGATGAGTTTCCATCTCAAAACCGTCCATCTATCTTATTAGGAGTATGAGGTCTCTTTATTTTTTCAATTTAGGATTTTCAACATAACACACCTGTGTACTATCCGTTATGCCATCAGCTTTGGCACCATGGGTTGTAATATCAAAAACCTTTGCGGTGGGGGTAGTAGTGGCTGGCACTTCTCCGACGAGAAAACGGCTTCGAATGCCAGGAAAGTCACCGGAATAATCGGGTGCAACGGCGGAGCTGCACCAGGCCATACAAGAGAGACATGCCAAGCTTAATACTAACCAACGGAAGGCGGTGGCCAGGACGGCTATGTGAAATCTCTCTGGAATGGCCATGGGTGACGGTGACTTCTAACCCCCCAGATTGTGCTTTGTTATGAATATGAGCTCGTTTTTTTTTTAACGTTCTATATGAAAAATCTTACTTTATTTGACTTGTATAAAATTTATATTACTCTACAAAGCCATGAAACTAAATCCCTTCCCCCATTGTTTGGCTAGATTTTTTCTCTACCATTATCTTTTTTTAGTAACCTTCAAATTTGGTAGCCTTTCTCGCTTTCTAATTTGTATTTGTTAGGCTACATTTTTTCCTCTACCCTTATATTTCTTTTTTTGGTCATCAAAGCATGAGAAATTAACCGATTAGGTTCCTACTTACCTTTTTTTTTTTTTTTTCTGCATAAACTAACTTGAGCTTCTTAAATCAAGATTAAGAGAGAAGTTCAAAGGCTCAAATTAGCTATAGTTTTTTCGATTGTTAACTCTATACAATAACAATAACTAATTTAATTACTAAATACGATAATCCGACAATGCCTTCAACCATTTTAATTCCATATAACTATCTATCTGGCAGATTTAAATTTCATATATTTTTTCTCCATTTTAATAAAAAATTTAGTATATCTTTTTGTTCCAGCTTCTAAACTTTTTTTATTAAATTTTCCGGTCTAATATTCTCCCATCAAATACGATTTTACCCTATTTTTATATTTTTATTAATTTTTTTTCTTAATTAATATTTACTTGATTTTCGTTATTTAAAAAAAAAAAAAAAAAAAACTATTTCTTTTAAATAGATTTAAACAGTATGTATGAGCACTATCACAACAAAGCCCGTCTAGCTCAGTTGGTAGAGCGCAAGGCTCTTAACCTTGTGGTCGTGGGTTCGAGCCCCACGGTGGGCGCTTAATTTTTATAAATTTTTTATTCATAGGAATTTTCGAGAAGAAAATCCAAAAGCAAATGGTAAACGGTTTGAAAGCAATATTTTTAGAACATGGCAAATGCACACTCCAATTGACACAAAATTCTTTTTTTTTAGTTCATTATATAATATTTTGTGCTCATGCCTAAATTAATTAAGTTATATAACTGGATAAGCATTAAAGCTAAGAACTTTTCAGTCAATAAATCATATTCATCTTGTTGAGAATCTTCTTTTGAACTTCAAATGGGTTTTATTGATCCAACTCAGTTAATTTATATGCTTTATAAATTCTAAAGAAATTATGCTTTTGATTTTTCAATCAAAGCTTTGACCCATCTTTTACTTTTACTTTTTTATTAGAAGCATTTTATACTTTTCTTAACAGTTTTTGGGAAAAAGTATCAAAATTTTATGCTCATCTTTCAAAGCTTTGAGAAAATTTTGTGTTTGACCAAGATTGATTGGGATGAAAATTTTTTTGAAAGATGTATTCTCACTTTCAAAATCCACCAAAATTTGATTGAGACTAATCGAGATTCGAGATGAATTACTAAAACCAATGAGAAAAGTAAAGGTGCAAAGAGAAAGTAATCGGACCAAAGAATGGAAAGCATTGGAGGAAGAAATGAAAAGATAATGAGGATTTTTCTTTTTTAAATATGTGAGAATTCTTGTCCACATCTCGAATAATTTTACAAGACAATCTACCGGTTAAATCTCACATTGAAAAGATGGAAAATATCCCACAATTTTTATAAGATTCCTAATTTACTCTTCTCAAACTGTATGTTTATCTAATATGATATTAAAGTGTATAAGATCCAAACAGATATTTAGTTTGATGGTCATAAATGATTTTTCTTTCTTTGTGTGTGGGACTTATAAGATTTTTTAACTTTGAAAGTCTTTTGTGTCTCTCCATGAAATAAGCTATATGCCACTCCCAATTCTAACTTTCCCTATACATTTATAAGTAACAATATACCCCCACAAACTATAGTATATTAATGATTTGGTTTGGTGCTTTTCAACTCTTTTTTTCAATTTTTTTTTTTTTTTTTTTTTTTTTGTGATTTTATAATGATCTCATGCAATATATCAACTCTAAATCTATAATTATCTCATAGATTTTTTTTTTTAGTTTCTATGAAAAAAAAAATCTCAATGAGTATTATATTTATTTTTTTCACGTACAATTTAGTCAATGTAATTTATAAAAAAAAAAATTGATATTTAATCAATTTAATTTATTGTATGTGTAAAAGACATGTTGGGTTCTTAAGTTTGAGAAGTATGACTATATAATTTGTTTGTTTTTTCATGTTTTTTGATATCAGAAAAATCCTGAATTCTCTTGTATAAAAAAGAAAAAAATCATTACACCTTAGTAAAAGTGTAATTGTTGGAATGCCTTGAGTCTATTATTTGGCCCTTCGAACGGTCAAATATAAGGTATCCTAAGTTACATTATTTACGTTTTTTACCTTAGAGTTTAAAGAAGTATGCTATATAAACTTATCTACTTTTTATTCTAAATAATTCTCTCTAATAATAAATTGTTCTCCATCTGCCCGTAGATGTAGCTAACACGTTGTTAGTGAACCACATAAATATTTATATCGATTTTTTTTTGCTTTACTTTTTCTATTCATCTTTGAATGTCAAATGTCGATTCTTAAAAATAAAAATAAAAAATAAAAAAAAATTATAAAGTTAGAGACTAAATCACAATAAAATTTAGATTATGGAAATTAATTTATTACATAGTTTAGTTTTGGAATTAAATTATTACAAATTTGAAAACAAACTATTAACTAAATACATGGTCAAGAGTCTTTTTTAACCATGTTTATTTATAGTCTAGAAATTTTACTGCATACAATTATATTTTGATTTTTTTTTCTTTTTCTTTTCTTTTCCTAATTCACTAAATAAATAAATAATATATATTAAAATTGTTTTCAAATATAACAAAATGAGTCAAATTATTTATAAATATAAAAAAAAAAAAAATTTACGGTCTATTAGCGTTAGCACGATCTATGCACAAAAGTCTATTGCGGTCTATCGCTAATAGGCAGTGAAATTTTTCTACATTTATAAATAGTTTGATATTTTTTCTATTTATAATAATTTTTCTAAATCCTAATAATTCTTTTTTAAACCAAAGAGAGTCTAATTTTTCTTTTTTAATGATTACAAAATAAAAGGTATTAATATACCAAATAAAATTTTAGAAAGGGAAATTATCGTTTTAGCTTCCAAGTTTCGAAATATGGATTATTTTTTACTAACTTTGAGACCAAACATACATATTCTTCAAAATTCGAAATCTAAAAAAAGGAGAAAGAAGTAATTTTTCCTTTTAGAAAACATTAAATAAGGATTCTTCATAGAAGAAAATGTTTGTTTGATTAGATCATTTGGTGTGGGATGAAGAGTTAAGCTCATCTAATTAAGTACTCATCTTGAGTTTGCGCTTTTAGCAATTACGATCCAATAAATATACCATGAACGAAAAAAAGAAAATCAGTAAATTAAAGTTAAATATAAATAGGAGGCCAAAATTTCTTAAGCAATTATTCATATATTGTAGTGATTAGATATAACTTTTGTTTAAGATAATTACAGTTGATGAGTGACCACCATAAACAAAAAAACAAAAGCCACTCTAATTCCCACGGAATTCCACACCTTTAAATGCGAAATCGAAAATCCGCCGCCGCAGGTTTCTTGGTCCGGTAATCGATGATGGAAATTCCGCCGTACCTCTCGGCGGCCTCTTTGCTATCAATGGTCGTGGCCGCCGCGGAATTGACAGAGGACTGGAAGAACAGAGTATGATCACAGGTGTTTTTATACCGGTGGAGGTGATGAATCTCGCCGTCGTAGGGGAGCTTTTTGTTAAGGGGAAGTGGTGGTTGCGGTGGTCGGTATGCTTTTGTTCTTGTTCGCTCGACGAAGTAATGGTATTCCTCCAGCTGCCAGAAAGCTGCCATGGATTCCGGCGAAGATGCAGAGAGTGGGAAACGTAGTAATTGAAGTTGTGTGTTTGTTTTGTGAGGAGGGTAAAGGATTTTGGGGTTCCATTTATAGGGCGAAGGAATGTTTGTTTTAATTTTCTAAGGAATAGTGTGATCTTAATTTATCTTTTTGATTGATTTAAGTATTGTTGATTCTATATGGTTGGGTGGCTAAATATACGTTCTTTTCTCAAGTGGGCTAAATATATGTTTTGTTTTCTGAAAAAAGGTTACAAATAGATGATTCAATTTTCTAAAACCAATTAAAACTAATATTTTACTTATGTCATAGCCCACTATACCACCTGGAACTCATTATCGTGTTAGGGACGTCTCACTCATCATGAAATGGTTGAAACTCTAATGCGATGCATTTCATTTTTAATCATCGGTTGGCCAATCAGGGTTGCGGGTGTCATCCCACCGCGATTTTACGTAGCCCTGTCGCAATTTCCCATCTCATCGCAATTGTTTTTTAAAAAATTCATTCTAACGCAATAATGAGTTCCAAGCGGTGGAGTGCTCTATGACCTAAGCAAAATGTTAAGGCATGTTTGGTAAAGAATCTGAATTTTGTTTTATGTTTTTAGATTCACGAGGTTTAGTAAACATAACTCGGATTCTGTTTTTGAAAACTATTTTCAGATTCTATTATTCAAACGTGCAAATTCTGGAAAAAAAACATTTTTCTGTTTTCATTGTATTCAGGTTTTGAATTTTAAATTTTAAAATGCAAAATTATATTAAATAGAAATAAAAGCATTTAGAAATACATTATGTCATATTAAAAAATAATAATTATATAATTTTTAACATAAATTATATTCATAAATAAATTAATAATAATTTATTGTCAACTAAATATTAGTGGATCACTACACAACTAATTTTATGATTTATAAATACATAGTATCAAACACATTTTAAACAACTATTTAAATTAGAATCACATTTGTGAATTTGCTACTAAACACATATTTAAAAACATGAAATACTACTCTCTTTTCATACAGTCTCTTATTTTCATATTTCTGTAAATTTTCAATCAAATAGGATCTTAGTTTTCATTGGTTTTTTTAAGATTTGAGGTTCAAAATTATTCTTCCTTCTTTTTGTTATTTTATGTCTTCTCACTTTACCTTCTTCATCTCCAACATCTTCCTCACTTCTCCCTGGGTATCATTTTTTCTCTCCTCTCTCCTTCATATGTGAGAGAAAAAAAAAATCATGTAAGCTAAAATATAATATAAAATTAGTTAAGTGTCTACTCCATTTAAAATTGTCACAATCATTCTTCCATTATAACTATCAGTCAAATTAACTTCAGAGACCATTTAGAACCATTTTAAAAACCTCAAATACTAAAATGTATCTTTTGAAACCTGACCAAATAAAACACCTTTGTTTCAATGTTTCATCATGTCAAGTTCAACACCAGACTGACTGTTATTGATTCTCTTTTGCTAAGAATCTTTTTTCTGTTGAACTTCAAATAGATTTTGGTCCAACCTATTTGGATTTCTAAATTCTAACCAATTTTATGCCTTTTATTTTTATTATTATTATTTTTTTCCTATCCACATTACTTTGATTTTGGGGGTTTCCCTAGAATACGCCTTAAAATTCCAAAAAAAAAAAAAAAGTTAGAGTTGGACTCATATCTTACTTTCAAGTTTACCTTTTAGTAGAAGCATTCTATACCTTTCTTTTCAATTTTGTGTTGAAATTTCAAATATTTATTCTTTGAAAAAAAATGTGTTTAATGTTTGAGATCTAATAGGTTTGAAAGATAGATTTTCACCTACATTTCCAAAATCAACCAACACCAGTTGAGACCTAATCCGAATTCGAGATGGGCCAAAACTGAAAGGAAAGCAAAGGATGAACTTTTTTAGTACGAATTATTAAATTTTTTCATAAAATAGACTAAAATTATAATTATTATCAAACGATTGTAATTATTATTATTATTTTCTTTTACAACTAACAAACTATTTAATCAATTACCATCCAAATTAAAGGTGGATTGTTGGATCCAACCCCAACGGTTGAAAAAAAAAAGTAAGTAGCTAATTTATTTAAAAAAGAAAATATAAGGTTAAAGTAGATTTTGTTTAATACGAACAATTTGTCAACTTAAACATAGCATCACCTTTTAAAATATTTTGCATTCAACTAAGAAGTTAGGGGTTTAAATTGGAATCATCTACTTTTAATTAAAAACAAAATGTTTCAATTTTTTTTTTTTTTTTTTTTATTTTAAGAAAACACATCTCACTCTTAAATTTAAAAAATTTAAAATATTAAAAAGATGAAATAAACGATATTATTGGCTTTCGGTGAGTGGCACTTCATGGGATATTTGGTATTCCAATCCCTACAAATTCGTATATATCTAAAGGGTATAAACACATAAGGTTGCATTGCATCCAAGGCCTTCAATAATACAAAAGGAATAAAGGC
Organism: Citrullus mucosospermus; assembly: GCA_030954485.1. NCBI lineage: Eukaryota > Viridiplantae > Streptophyta > Magnoliopsida > Cucurbitales > Cucurbitaceae > Citrullus > Citrullus mucosospermus. Next base: position 4,598,735 of record CM062063.1, on the reverse strand, counting down.
ATCATATAATCTTACCTATATATATTGTATATGAATCTAATTTCCAAAAGCTTCATTAGGGTGTGAAAGAGATTATTCATTCTCCCCTACAACTTTTGAGTCAAATTAAAAAGATACCCAATCGAATTTGATGCAAGAAGATAATGAAACTTCACCTTTTAACATTTATATTCGAATCAAATGTCTATTTAAAAAAATGACTTGCTTAAAAATACTATACCTTTGATTTCGTTTTGTGAATTACCAAAAAAATCTAAAGTTTTGTTGTTGAAAATTAATTATTTCATTTACTTATCTTACTTACAACTTCCAATGTTTCTAATAATTTAGTCTCAAAATTTGTTGGCTTGTACAATTTTGATCCTTTAAGCTCTCCTGGGGTTTAATATTTATTCCTACAAAGTTCTTATTATATCATTTTGTCATGAATGGTTTAGCAAATAGGATATTTTGGGTTCGTATATGTGTGATAACAATCATATGAACATATATTGGATCCACATAGACTCGCTTTGAAAGTTACATGATAAAAAAGTAGAAGAATAATAACAAGGGGTAGTTGCAAATATAGCAATCAAGTTTAAAATACTTACTTGTTGATATAGCACAATGCAAAAGAATTTGCATATATAGCAAAATTTAGTTTTCGCCTTCAAAGTCTATCAATGATAGACCATATCACCAGTAGGGGTTTATCAGTGATAGACTCTTACTAGCGATATGGCTTATCCTCTTCCTATTTCCTTTTCCAACTTAATCTCGACTCTCAAGCCATAGGTGTGTGAATTGCACACCCTCGGGCCAAGTAAGTCCACACCTCAACCTCTGCTTGTTCAGCCTTGGCTGAGGTGGGCCCACAAATATTATAACATGTGATTTATATTGGTCAGGATCCATTGAGCCCTTGGACTTGGTTCTTCAGTCTCATGTTTTAGTTTTCGTTCGTTTTGAGCCAAGTGATTTTTTCCTCTTCCCATTTTACCTTGAGTTCAAATTCAGTCATAACAAATGTGGAATAGAAATTAAATTTTAAAAATAAAAATCAATGATAGTATATATTTAATATTCTGAATATATTCTTAGGTAAATATCATAGCTTTATTTACAATATATCTTTGTTGAATTGAATCCAAATATTGTTTGCTAAGATTCTTCTTTAATTAATGCTAAGAAACTATATTCTCTTTTAGTTTCTTTATTAATTGGAAAAGGGGCGTGATAATGAAATTTAAAATACATCTACTAGAAGGCATAACGTTAAACTATATGGTGAGATCAAATAAGGCAGAAGCTAGTCTTATTGATAGTGCACCATTTCTACTGATTTTCTAATTTTAGCTGCGGAGTAGGAAATTTCTCTAAGTATCTAAATTTATTAATAAAATAAATAATGATAATAATAATAATAATAATAATTAAATTATCAATTTTAATTTGGGATGTTTTTAAATATAGCAAGATGTCAATGAAATAGACCATGATTAGTGTTTATTGTTAGATAGTGATACGCATTTATAGATTTCTATCACGGTTTATCACTAGCATTTTGTTATATTTTAAAATATTTTTAGCAGTTTTATAATTTAAATCAATTATACTTCTAATTTTAGGATTTGAGGTTAATTTTAATTTCATACAAATATTTCAAAAATTGTGACTTAAAATCTATAGTTTGAGCTTAACTTTAATTTGGACTCCATCATTTTAAGGATTTTGATTTAGTCTCTATAAATTAATTAAACTCAATACATTTTATATATATATATATATATATATATATATATATATATATATATATATATATATATATATTTATTTATTGTGTTTAATTTAATCATTTCTTGATTACTTTTTTGTGCCGGAAAAAAGAAATTAATGTCTATTCTTAAATTTTATAGAATTATATCAATTAAAATGTTGATCTCATGAACTAATACTATTGTATAAATGATAACTCTAAATTTTTGTATAGTGATTCAATCAAGAACTTTTGTTATTCTTAATTTATTTAAGTTTTCACTCGATTTCAATTAAAAATCAAGTTAAAATTAACTAAATAACATTATCTTTCTCCCAAAAATCTGTTTAAAGTGGAAAAAAAAAAATAACTATTACATAATTCTTCCTAAAGTAGTAATAAAACTATCACATAATTTTTCCAAAATATAAATAGAACTTTATTTCAGCTTTTTTTTTTCTTTTTTCCTCTCATATTGTGTAAATCAACTACATTTAAAAAGTTTTGAATGCATGTGAAAATTATAAAACAAAATTTTAATGGAAAAGTTAGATAATGTTTCACCTTTGAAAATTAAGAGCTTTTACCTAATATAAACAATTCTTAGTTTAAAGTTCTAATTTATTCGATATGCAATGATGAAGGGTATAAATTATTTTCCTTTCACCTCCTTTATTTTTAATATTTTATCAAAAATATCCAGAAATATGAATATTTTTTATATTCTCATTATCTCTATTTTAACAAAATAAAAATAACATTGATATTTACATTTTTAAACTTTTCTTGTTATATTATTTGTTTTGAGTTTAAGACAGGAAAATTATAGATGACAATTGTCTCCCTCCTTCCTTCTTGGTCCTACAAGCCTTTGATACCCTCAATATGACTTGAACTTCTTTAAGAGTTTTGGTAGGCTTTGTTAATGGCAAGAACATAATAGTACCATATAATAAAAAGAAATCTCCTTTTCTACTCTCTACTTTTGGTCAAAAACACCATTTTTCCACCACCAATTCATACCCCCTTCTTTGCCTACTTTACATTCTTTACAACTATTTTAGAACCAACACTTGTGTGAATGATTTCTTTACTTTTCAATAATAGCATATTGGTTATTCTATAATTTTAAAAGTCTTTGTTCATATATATGCAATGTTTTTTTTTTAACTTAAATAGACGTGTGAACCAAAGTTTATTTTGTTTAAATTTAAATGTAACACTATGCTACTACTTACAACTAACTCCCTATTATAGATGAATAAAAGGGTTGGTTGTTGTCAAATAAATTTGTAATTTGGAGAGTTTTGTTTCAAACTTACTTTTGGAGATAGAAAGGAAAGTCCAAATTACAAGATGTCACACATAGAACAAGTTTCTAGGAAAGACTTAGCTTGAGAAGGAAACCCAATGTCCCCACCAGTCACCAGCCTATGCCTACTCTAGGAATTTGGGAATTATCCAAAGTAATATAACCATTTGGGTAATTATAAAAATAAATAAATAAATAAAAGGAACTAAAAGAACCAATTTGTAACTTGATACATAATTTTGATTTTTTTTTTTCTTTTTTTTGTCTGCCTATGTTTGTACTTATACTTTAGCTACATGAAATGAATCCAGTGTAATGTTCAATGCGTTCATAAACAATAGGATTCCATATTGTTATGGATTATTTTTAATTTTTTTTAGTTTAGATGAGGAAGCTTTTCCTAAGCCTACCTAGAAATTTGTGCGTGGAATTTTGGAGTTCCCTCCATCTATCTCTCCTTATTTTGAGGAACGGCAAAAAGATGAAAATAAAATAAACACTCATGGGGAAATTTTCTATAGTATTGTAATATGTGTGTTGTTGTTCTACTTTGTACGTCACGTTAATATCATTAAAAAATAATAATAATAATAATAATTATGTATGATTTTTTTAATTAACAATAATAACAAATTAAACGATATATACAACAAAATTTACATATCAATGGAGAGAATCTATGTGTTAGAATGCTTTAAATTTGTTCTCTCACACTCCGTGTATTTGTGCATAGAGATTTTGCAATTATCCATGCTTTTGCTTATCAATATTGTTTATATCAAAACAATATAATATGAGAATATTTTTTTAAAAAATTACTTCCACTAATATAGAAATTAGATAACCTCTCCTAGCTACTAACATTTAAAGCCAACTCATTCATTTAACCTAAGCTTTCAAAGTAACTATTTGATCCTATACCACATGTAGGATGTCCCAAGTTTGAGCCATAAAGTTCAACTCATTCTTTTGATGTCTTTTTATGTACTTTTTTTTTTTAGATATGTTCTATGTCACAAAGTAAACTTTGGGATTGGAACACTATTTAAAGTGTATTTATTTTAAATTTTTAAGTGTTTAACTTTGAAAATAAGTTATTTTGAAAAAAGAAAAAGTTCAAATGTTTACGGTAGATTTTGAAAAAAAGAGTATGAAATAAGTTGGTTTAAGAAAAACAGTTTAAACTAAATTCTAGAAAATTTATTTTTGAGTTATTAATTTTTCCCCTAACTTACATAATTTTTTAAATTACCAAAATTTCCTCAATAGTCCTCTACCTCACTTCTACTATATTTTCGTGGCTACCATCGTCCTCCATCGGCCACCACCACTAGCGGTCACTTTTAGCCACCACCACCGGTGGCACCTCTAGCCAACTCTGACCACCACCACTATGCAGTCAACTCCGACAACCACCTCAACTAACTCTAGTAACAACCAACTCTGACAACCATTATTTTAAATTATAAATTTATAGTATTTTATAGTCGTCTTTTATAATAATTTGACATAAACAAAAATGCCTTTAGTATATAACAAGCCAAGCAAATTTGTATGTAAAAATACTTTTAAGAAAGAGTTATCAAACACATGAGTGTTCTTATTTTAAATAACTTTTATCAAAAGTGTTTAAATTAAAATGAATTTTTGAAAACCATTTTTCTTCCAAATCAATCCAAACAAACCCTTAATCTTACTAAATTAAAATTTAAAACTAAGAAGTCGTTGATAAAAAAATAATAATAAATAAAATAAGTTCACTTTAATTGATTTTTATCAACTTCAAATGTAAAAGAAGTAAGGTTTAAAATATCAATGTCGATGAAAATGTCAAAATATTAATTTAACGATTTTTTTTATGTGAATTGATATCTTTGAAAAAAAATTATAAAAACAAGAAAAAAAATATTTTAATTGATGAATAGAAATATTTTTTGTGTTATATTTCTATTAGTGATTTTTATTGTTGCTTATTTATTGTGTTTTGTCAATTTATTTACTATATAATTGAAATGTCGATTTACTTCTCAAATCGATCAATCAAACCTATAAAAATATAAAATCATCAATAAAATTTTAGTACCTAACAAGAAACTTGATTGCAAAAACCATGTTTGAATTAAAAAGAAAAGTAGACATCAACAAATAAATAAATAAGGGCAATCTAGAATAAAAGGTGCCCACACTCATTGGTGCCATATGTGTCCATAATACTTTCTTAAAACAAAGTGACTATATTCATAGAATTAATTAACTTCAAAAGTGGCTATTCACTCATGTTTTTTTATTCAATAAACAACTAAAATAAGATCTAATGGCTTTGGGTTATTGCTTCCTTTAAGCAAGGAGCATCTTAGATTCTTTTGTTCGTTCTTTCACTTTTTTTTTTTTTTTTAGTTGTTCTCTTTATGAATTTTGCACTTTAGGCTTTTATCATTAAAATTTTTATTGCTTCAAAAATCTTTAATAGGTGGGTTAGTTATAAATATAACAATCAATTCCAAAAAATTAGTAGATATAACACAATACAAAAAAATTTAGATCCATTCCTCAAAATCTATTAGTGACAAAGTATATCGTCAATAGGAGTCTATCAGTAATAAATTTTGCAATTTAAAAATTTTAGACACTTAATTATTAGCCTTAAAAGTGGTACACATTGCAATTACCATTTATTTCTACCTTAGTTATATATGTATATATGAAATTTTCAATCTCAATGTGTTAGGTTGAAAGCTTATCTTCTCCTTTAATATGTTTCTTTGCCTCTTCTCACATTTGTATCACAATTTGTTAAATTATTTTTCTAAGGTTAAAACAAACTCATAGAATTTAAAAAAATGATAAAAACCATAATAACTGATTACCATTGCCAAAGCTATATTCATAAACATTACACTTCACATTTTCTCATCTAATAGAAACCATAACCTTAGGAGACACCTCCCAAACTTTTCCCCCAAAACATTTTCCTTAAAACCTTACATAATTTCACTTAATTAATTTTTTTAAAAAAAAAAAAAAAAAAAAAAAAAAAAAAAAAAAAGGCTCCATAGAAATCTACCACTCCTCAGCCATCCAAGTTAATAATGTAGGGGCTCGAGCCTTTCCCTTTTAGCCATGTGCCCTCACGTTTTTCTTTAAAAATAAAAACTAAAAAAGAAAAAGGCATTTCCTTTTTCTTTTTTCTTTTCTTTTGTTTTTTTAGAAAATAAGCCTAAAGGAGTGACCCTCCATTTAGAGGGAACCTCCTTAGAGCTGGCCAAAGGAGTGAGCCAGGTAAGCAAGTGACCCCACAAGTGGTGCATTAATATACGTGGCAGGCTCAGACTGCTCGTAATCCGACCGTTGATCTGGGAACCTGTCGTTTTGATCGGGCCCACCCACCACTGCACCAATCAGCAGGTTTGGATTCGGTGCGGCCGAGTTCATCACACTGAACCCTGCTGAGCATTGGATCTTCGATGGATGGGCTCCAATCGACGGTAGTGATGATCCCCTGTGATGAATCCTTTTTGGGTACCTTGCTCCATACCCCACCATGTACGACATCTTTAGAGGGTTGTCACCAAGAAGATAGTCCACCTATACCACCCAAAAAATTATAAGAAAAAAAAAAAAAAAAAAAAAACTCTTAAAATCTAGAAAATGAGTAAGATTGATTTTCAAATTATTTAAAATCATTTGTCATGTTTAAAATCATAAAAATGTATTTTTAATCATATGAATTTCAAATTCAATTTTCATATCAAAGTATATTTCATGATTCTGAATATGACGAAAATAATTTTAGTCATTTAAAAAAAAAATTAATAAAGATATTTATTTTACTCTTACCAAATAGAAATTTACATTAATTAAGAATGTTGTAATAATTTCACCCTCCACTTCATTAAAAAAAACTCACATGAAATGAGTTCCAATCTCCATGGTAACCATTTATTATACCATATTAAAATCGTACTAATTTCTTACCAATCAAAAGTATCTCAAATATCTACCAAAAGTATTAAATCAATTCAAATTTTTTTTTTCAATCTACTATCTACTAGTATTTTAAAAATTAGGTCGAATTTTGAAAATTAAAAAAAAAAAATTATTAAAACCCCAATTTTGAGTAAATTTAAACTCTTTTGCTTGGAAGAAGTAAAAAAATTAGAAGAGAATAAGCATTGTTTTTAAAAACAAAAAACCAAATAGTTACAAAAAAATATACTCGCGAAATACCTGTTTCTTGGCAATGGAGCGGAGGGTTTTGGGAGTGATGGTGGTGCCACCGCAGTTAGCAACCATATGGGCGGAGGTCAAGTATTTGGCGTAAGTCAAGAGGAGGAATGAAGTGGATGTCACATATTGCATATTACTGTCGTTCATTTTGAACAGCAATCCTCCTTCACAAACGGTAAAAAAAAAATAAAAAAATTTTAACTTTCTTTTTTCTTTTTTACTATTAAAACTAAAATAAAGAGAAGTAGCCGTTAATCATCAAAATCAAAAAAGAACCTGGAGTGTATTTGGTAGAGGAAAATGAAGCTCCAGGAATGAGAGAGCAAATGAAATTATCAGCATGCCCTTTGTAATCATGGAGAGATTTCATCTTTTGCACCAAAAATGCCTGTAAATACATCAAACAAGAAGCCTTTGTTATTGACAAAAGAGACGAGTTTAGACTCAAGTTGAACAATATCATACTATTTTCCAACCTTAGAGACAAGGATTCGCGCTCCGACGTGCTTGTTATCCCAACCGAACGTGTTGTCGTACTCGCCGGCGCCAAGGGTCTGTCCATTTACTTGAATGTAGTTGAGATATTTGGGATTTTTGGTAGCCCTCTGAAGCCAAGCAGCACCCCACAGAAGCTCATCCTGCAATGCAAACACATTTTCTTAAAACCTGTTTTTTCTTTCTCTCATAAAAATGGAAAGATTTTGCCTTTTTGAGTTTTACCTGATATCCAGAGTAAGAACAGTAAAATGGGCATACATATTTCTTCAATCCACTGCTGTAAGACCCTTTATACTTATCAGCAAACTCAAAAACCTTCAAAAAGGAAAAATAGAACGTTCATCAAAATGTTCTGTTTACCTCTGTTTCTATAAAGCTATGAAGGTTTGTTTTTTACATACTCTCATGGCTCTTCTGACTAGAATCTTTGAGTAAATGGGATCGCTTCGGCGGAAAACCAGTGATGCGGCGGCGAGTGCGGCGGCGGTCTCGGCGGCTACCTCGGAGCCAGGGTTGTTTTTATCCACTTTGAAAACACTCCGGGGCGTGTCCATGTCCTCTGGCCTCTCCCAGCAGGCATGGTCTTTGTTAGCGTCTCCGACTTGAACATAAATAGTGTCGGGATGAACGGTGGCTTTGAGGAGATAATCGGTGGCCCAACGAATGGCTTGTTTAGCATTCTGAAGCTCCCCTTTCATCAACCCACCAAACTCAAGAACACTCCATGAAAGCATGGTGGTGGTGAAAGCCATCGGAAACCCAAACTTCACATTGTCGCCGGCGTCGTAGTATCCACCGACTAAATCAACCTACATTGTCAAGAACCCAGTTTCAGAAGTTCACATTTTGAGTTCAAACAAAGAATCATAACAAAAATGGTCAAACGAGCGTTTGTGTGTGTGTAATTAAGTACCTTCATGGCAGCGCCGTCGGAGAGGCCGGAGTTCCGGCGCCATGACATTCTCTGGTTAGGCGGGAGCCTCCCGGACCTTTGGCCTTCAAAGAAGAGGATGGATTTGGTGAGGGCGTCTCTGTAGTTATGGTGGGCAGAATGGGGATGGCGGTGAAAAGGGAAGCCATTGTTGCAGGGGAAGAAGCAGAGGAGGAGAAGAAAAAACAGAGCTCTGAGGGCGGCCATTGATGGGAGGTCTGAGGGAAAGGCTAAGGAGCAGCTTTCTGTGCTACTGATGAGTATATTTATAAAGGAAAAGGAAGAAGGGGGTCTAATGTTGGAAAGTGAAACTGGATTTGGGGGAAGACGTTATTATTATTGTTGAAGATAAAATGCTTTGAAAGTTTGAAATAGATGGGAAGCAATTGAGTTAATTTTATTAGTCCATCTACTTTAGGTTTTGGGTTTTGTTCCTTTTGTGATCTTTTTATTTTTAAATACAACTTCAAGGTTAAAAATTAGTAAATTTTTAAGATTCTTAAAATTGGATACTTGAACTTAGACACACAAATGTTAAAAATTAAACCCTCAAAACTTATAATTTAACTCAATTTTAACACTAATGTAATTTTGAGAGCTTAATTTTTAAAATTAAAAGTTTAAGAGTATAATTGCAACTACTACCATAGTTTAGAAGTAGTTTTTATAATTTGTCCAATATTTAATTTTAGTTTATCTGCTCTCAATAAATTTTAGAAGGAAACGACAAAAGTCACTCGTATGGTGTAATTGCAATTATAGCCTAGTGTATTCAACTGTAAAAAACTAGCCCCCAAACTTATACGAGTATTAAAATTGAACCCTCAAACTTACGTAGTTGTAGAAATTGTAACAACTCTTTAGTTTTTATCATTTGGGCGTTCAATTTTTACAATTATTATAAGTTTGAAGGTCTAAGGAGAAATTTGAGAGCTCAATATTTACACTTGCAAATTTTATGGTGTAATTGAAACTACCATTATGCTTCAATGGTGGTTTTTGCGGTTTTTCTCTTTTAATAAATTTTAAATTTTTAGACTTTTAAAGCTAATCTTTTATTTAAATTGGTTAAATAATGATAATTTTCGTTAAAAAATTACTCAGTAAATATATGAACTCTTTTTAAATATAGCAAAAGTAACTAAAATACTTACAAATGTAGCAAAATTTCATTATCTATATTCCATAGACTGTATTAATTATAAATATTTTCAGCAGTTTTAACATTTAAGATATTTCACTAAATATATTTCTACAATTTATAAAAGATGGCTTATAAAAACTAATTTTTTATAACAAATCAACTAGAAATTAACTACCTGACTAATTTTTGGAACTATTGAAAGTATGCAGAATAAATTTGAAAAACTGAAAGTACAACTATCAAAATATATTTTATTAATTATTTTCTTCTTTGTTTAAAGTGATTTGAGTGTTGAGGTGGGTACGTTTTAGAGGGTGAGTTTGTTTGTGTGGAGTTGGGAAGTTCCCTTTGCCCCAAAAATTTGGAATCACAACAGAGCATTAATGAGTCTGTGACCAGGCAACCAAGACTTGTGACATTCTTGCCATTTCTTTTTTGCTATTTTTATTGTGTTTAAAAATATATATATATATATATATATATATATATATATGTTATTTGAATTGTGTCTTGCTATTGTAAAGAAGTGTGATGGAATTTGAAAAATAAAATATTTTTACCATTTTTTTTAAGTACTAATTTGAACCACAGAATTTTCAGTCTCTAACACATATTATATGCCCGCTAAGTTTCTTCTACGTCTTTAAAAATATGTACTACATTAATAGATATTTATTGATTTGTGAATTGATCCGTGGGTAAGTATATCTTTATATAAAATAAGATATTTCTATCCTTAATGTTTACCTCTATTTAAAGGTCCAACGTCTATTTAGTTTTATACTATTTTTTTCTTCTTTTAATTTGACTATATGTAAAGTTTGACGTTCAAATTTCTAATCATTTGGACAAAACTACATATTTTATGTCAGTAATGTTTCATGTCACTCATATAGGAGTGTTCTATCACATAATTTAATTTATTTTAGATTTAGGATTATTTTAAAATCTAATACCTTTTCAGAATGTTAGGCCAATTATTTTAATGAATATGGGTTCATGGAGTTTAGGCAAAGGAGGTGTGTAGTGTTTTTGGATGATGAGAGTGAATGAGTTATTTTGTGTAACATGTCTTTAATTTATAAGTTTATAAATTCTTGATTTCAAGAATTTGTGGTATGAATAAGTGAATTTTAGTCGATTATAATTTAAGTAGTTAATTATTTATTTTTTAAAAATGTTACATATGTTCTCAAGAAAAATATAATTCAACGGTAATTGATATATACTTATTCTCTCAAATTTTTGTTTAGAAAGCAATAAAACATTTGTAGTGTAAAATCCTCTAAACAGAGTTTAAACTTGACTTATCTTTTATCTACAAGATACTATTTGACCTTTTTTTTTTAATTTAACTTTTATTTAATTCATAAAAATTTCAAAATTAACTCACTAATTTTCTAAATTGAGTTCAGTTTACAATTAATTGACAATTAAAAGATGACATTGGATATAATAGTTAGCATGTCTACTAGAATTTGCTAATATGAGTCCCTTAAACGAGTTGATAAATTCTTTATGTGTTTTGGTATTTAATTTTTAGGATAATTTTTTATTTTAGTTTTTATGGTTTGAAAAGCTTTAATTTAGTGCCTCGTATGTTTACAATTTTTTTTTAATTTAATTTATTATAATTCGTGACAAATAACAAAATTAACTAATGATAAACTTCCGATATTATGCTCAATGAATTGGAAAAACAGAATTAATGAAGAAAAATAAGGAATTTAGGAGGGTCAAATTTCTAATTTCTCTTAGCTTTTTAAGAAATTCGTTAAAAAAAAAAAAATAGTTTTTTTTTTTCACTTAGATCAAGATCTTTTTCCTCTTCTCAAAATTTTCACAAACCCAATAAGCAATACAATATTTGTAATTCTATCCTCAACTAATCCTACGACTCCTAATCGTTTACCAACGTTAAACATCCTTAAACATCCGGGGCTAAAACATATATTTACACATATTTTTTTATAAAAAATATCATTTTCGTCTTTCTATTTTAAAATTTGTTTTATATTCTCAAATTTACTGAATTTATTAAATATAGTTTCATAAACCACTCAAATTTTATTTTTGAAAACTGTTTTAGAATTCTATATTTCAAATAGTGCAAATTCTAAAAATAATATTTTTATGTTTTCATTGTATTCAGATTTTAAATTTTAAATTTTAAAGTGCAGAATTATACTCAATAAAAACAAAAACATTTTCCTGTTTCTATTGTATTTAGATTTTGAATCTTAAATTTTAAATTTTAAGGTGAGGAGAATTATATTAAATAAAGATAAAAAATACTTTAAACCTCAATTCATTTTTTGAAAAGTAAAATATGCATTATGTAATGTATTATTAATTATATAATATTATAAAAATAATAATTATACAAAATAATTTAACATAAAACATGTTCATAAATAAATTAAGGTCAAGTTACAAAATTCACCCCTGAAATATGGTGGTGGTTACAATTATACCCTATAATTTTCAATACTAAAAATTGGACCCTCGAGCTTACAATCTCTGTAGAAATTTGACCCACAAATGATCACACTCAAACTTATACAAAAGTTACAATTTATACAATTATGTAAGTTTGGAGTTTCAATTTAACCCAATTTTATAACTTACATAAGTTAGCGGGCTCAATTTTTAAAATTGGAAGTTCAAGCGTGTAATTGCAACTACCACCATAGTTGAGGAGTGTTTTTTGCAATTTGTCAATAAATTAATAATAATTTATTGTCGACTTATATTTAATGGATAACTACAACAAGTTTTATGATTTATAGACATCAATCACAAATTTGTTGTTTTCAAATTTACCAAACCAATTTTTTTATCTTTCATTTGAAAGTTTACCTCTAACTAAGTATTGAGAGTAATTTAAGATTTATTGATAATACTGAATTTGGTATTTAAGTATAAGATTAATTTTACTTTAACTTTTTTTTAATTTTGTTATTCTCTTCACTCTCTTATTTCTATCCCTTCCTCTTCTGGATTGAGATGTGTGTTGCCTCCAACAACCACCCTCCCCTATCTTTCTCCTCTTCTTCTCCTTAAAATCTCCAACTGACATCCATAACCATAGATTTCTGATGAACAGTAAACAGAAATTGGGGAAATGATACAAAAGAAACTCATTTTGCTTCTTGTTTAATTTAACTTTTGTGGGTTTTTTCTTTTTATATATTTTTATTTAATGGAAGCATTGAATTGCCACTGAGAGAATCAATTGTTATTGTTTGAAATATTTTGGCCACTTCTTCGATTTTGGATTTTTTTTTTTTTTTTTTGGTCTATGGAAAATAAGAAGCGGAGATGGAGATGGATGGGAAGGGAGAGAACAACATAAAATTCAACTCCGAGGACTATTTAGAACTCTTTTTTAAACGTTCGGACTAAAATGTTTATTTTTCTGAGAGATCAAAAATGTAATTTGTATTAAAATTTTGAAAAAAAAAAGTGTTAAATTATGGTTTTGATCCCATACTTTGTAATTTGTTCAAATTTAGTATTTTTACTTTTAAATGTTCAATTTTATTAGTTTTTGTATTTTCAATAAATCTTAAAGTTAGTCCCTTGAAGTTCGAAATTAATTAAATAATGACAATCATTTTCAAGCAATAAAACACAATATGGGAATACTTTTTCAAAATTCATAGTGAAAATGCTAATAAAAAATAAAAGGTAATGGAAAAACTTAGAGCAAATTAGTATGGAGTAAATTTAAGATTTATTAAAAATATAGGGATTAAAATGATATTGAAAAAAGATAAAAAAAAAAATGTATATATATATATATATATTATGTGGAAACACCCATTTGTTAGGAAGTAATATTTAATGAATGAAGGTGTGGAAAAGCTGTTAGGGCAAGTTGGCATGGGTGAGTAGTCAACAAAGAATCATAAAAAGCTGTGGGCAAATCAAAATCCTCAAACACTTGGAGACTGTGAAAAGAATAATTATTTTGTTTATTTTTTGAACTTTAATGATTGGAGTATTGTATAGTTATTTAATTTTACCATATTTATCCAAGTAGACTACACTACAAACACCATCATTTTGGCTTTGCTTTTTACAAGGCTTCCTCTTATTTTATATTAAATTCACTGCTCAATCAACACCAAAACGCTCTCTTTCCTATGTAATTGCCACCATTCTTGTTTGACTAATTCAAACCCCTTCTCAAACTACTCCCATACAACTCTTTTGTTTTTATTTTTACTTAACCTTTTTCACTTCAAACCTATTGTTAAAAGGTTTTTATTTCATTATGTGAACAAATTAATATTATTACTGCTGGCTCTTGGTTCATCTCTTGATGATGTTGGATGTTGGATGTTGTTTAGCTAGATTAAGAAAATTAATTGATACTAATAATGAATGATGAATTAGATTTAGTAGGCTAAAATTAAAATTAAAATTAGTGCCATTGTGAAATGGTTGGTCAACTAATATTTAGAGTGTAAAGTGATTTAAGAAGACGTATATTATCAGTCTTGAAAATTTAAATTTCTAATTCCATACATTAAAAATAAACTTGGTGGTTTGTAAAATTTCCTTTATCTAATGAAATGTCGCTATCAATGTTCTATCTAATACTATAACTATAAACAAACATAACTCAAAGTCCAAAAATTTATGATTCATGGACCAACACATAATATAAAATGGATATTGTAAAAATGAAAATGTGGACAAAAAATTTTGTAATCTAACCTAAATTTGATTATTTAGGCTCTACTTGGTAATTTTTAATTTTTTGAAAATTAAGTTAATAAACACTACTTCTCCATATAACATTCTTTGTTTAGTTGACTGTTTGTTTGGATTGTTTTCAAAATACAAGCCAAACTTTGAAAACTAAAAAGTGTTTCTTAAGGATTTTTTTTTTTTTTGAAAAAAAAAAATTTAGCTATGGATTCCAAATATTTGCTTAGTAAAAGATGAAGATCATTATAAAGAATGGTGAGAAAACAAGTATGATTTTAAGAAACCAAGTTTATATTGATTTACATAGTGACTCTAAAGACTTACAAATTAATGACGCGTAAAATAATAAAATGATTTTCAAGAAACACACAAATCTCTGACACCAAATACCAAAAATAATACCTCTTATGCTAGCTTTCTTATGCAAATGAGATACTTGTCTTATCTAAGTCGCTAAAAAGAAAAAATAACAATAAAATTATAAGCAACAATTAATTTGCGACGGTTTTAAAATGTTGGAAGGTATTATACAATTGAAGAAGTTTTAAAACAAGATTTTAAACCGCTGCAATTGTATCTATTGCAACACTTATTTTGTAAACATTTTCCAACTAATACAGTTGCAGTTATATTACTGCAACAACTTTAAAAGCAACAAAAAGCATGGTAATTGGTTGTATAACAACAATTTATAGCAGTTTTTCAAGCACTGCAATGCTTTATAGAATTGCAAATACAGTTACAACTTAAAAACATTATATCATCAACTAACAATTCCATCATTTAAATTTCGATTAAAAAAAAATTTAAATTAAAATGAAATGATTGTCTTGCGAGATTGGATGAGATACGGGAGATCGTGAGTCAACTTTTTTTTTTTTTTTTTTTTTTTTTAAAGAAGAAAATAAATAGGAAATAAAATGAGAAGATAATGAAATTTTAGGGATGAAAGTGGGGGAGCAAAAAGAAAAGAAAGACATGTGTGATCTGATGAAGTTAAAGAAGTCAGAATTGATGTGGCGAAGTTTGATTGGAGGATGGGTGGGGCCCCTATTAATAATATTGACCAATCAATCATGCATCACGTGCCTCTCATCTGCCAATTCCACATGCAAACCTAATTCATTCATGTTCTTACTTCCTCTATTATAGACATGATATGATAGGCTTTACACACTCTTCCACATCCACTTTTTCCAATCAAAACTTCACACTTCACATTGCCTTTTCATGTTTTTTCTTTCTTATTTTTCTCTTTTTTAATTAAAAAAAGAGTTGGACTACTCGTATACCAATATATCAATGCATCAAAATTATTGAATCTACTAAAAATTGGTTGAAACTAATACGATTAACCACCAAACTAACAAAATCAACCAACTCATCAAATCAAATGGGTCTCTTTTTTAGCAACAACTAGCCTTTGTTATTAAAGTTTGTATGTTGTAGTAGTGATATAAGTAAATTTGTTTATGAAGGGCACATTTTTCAAAATATTTGATCAAAAGCTCCAAAATTCAAAGATGATTTAGTTCTTTATGATGGGCTGAATCCAAAGCCTAAAGTTTAGCCCATTACAACATACCTAGATTTGATAGCCCATTTGCTTTCAAAACCTTTTTGTGAAGAGCTAGATTCCTCTATATGCAAAAGCAAGAAAGTAGCTCAATAAAATAAAATATGGTGTAATATCTAAACAACATATTAACCTAGAACGGAATGTTACCACTTTTTTTTTTCTTTTTCTTTTTCTTATTGAGTTAAACGATTATGTGAGAAGTTGAGCAATTGTAATTACTACCTTATCTATTGAGCCATATTTAGGTTGGTGAATGTTTTCACACATTTGTTTGAGAAAATTATAAATTTGTTTTTGTAATTAATGACTATTACCCTTTCGTTTTTCTATGGTAAAACATCCTTAAAATGATTGATAAGACTAAACATGTTAATGCAATTATCTAGTTTATGTAATCTAGGGTTGAGTTTTCTTGAAATGGTAATGTTCTTCATATAAAATGAGTTTATATAAATTTATAAAAGTTAACACTACAAGAATTTTTGTCTGTGTCGACACTTTTTTTTGCCAACGCAACAAAAAACGTCGGCAGAAATAGTTTCTGCCGACGAATTTTTAAAGCGTGGGCAAAAAGTAGTGTGGGATTAGTAAAAATTATAAAAGTTGGTTTTTGCCGACGTTTTTTTTAGTTTCTCCCCACGTACGGAGTGTGGGCATAAGTTTTTAACTTCTGCCCACGCAAGAAACGTGGCCAAAAATTGAATTCCCCCTTTTTCACTTTCCCTCTTCTCACTTTCCCTCTTTTTTTCTTTTTCATTTTAATTTTAGTTTTACAAATATCAAAAAACAAAACCCACCCCCACACAAACCCATCCGACTGCCCACGATCTACCTCCGAAGAACGCGACGCCGTCCCGACGCCGGCAGACGCGACGCTGCTGCCTCCGACTCCGCCAGACGCCGTCGCTGAAGCCTCCATCGACGCCCGCTGCCTCCGACTCCGCCAAATGCGACGCCCGCTGCATCCGACTCCGCCAGACATCGCCGCTGCAGCCTCCATCGACGCCTGCTGCCTCCGACTCCGCCAGACGCGATTGCCGCTGCCTCCAACGACGCCGCCAGACGCGACTGCTTCTTCTTCTGCCGACGTGGGTGGTTGCCGCCATCTTACTAAACGTGGGTGAGTATTTTATTGACTATTCGTTTGTATATAGTTATATAGAATTGTTAATTGAGTATTTTTTTTTTATTTAGAATTGTCCTCTACAAATGAATGTATCTATGAAATTAGTTGTGATCTTGGAAGATTAGTTGTCGTTTTGGAACACTTAGTTTAAATTAGTGGACTTTGCAATGTGAGACTTACCAAGTATTATATCTACCATGTGAAAATTTGAATGAAATTGTAAGGACAATGATGAAATTGCAATGAGAATGATTAATGTTGATCCTTTAGGTTGATTTTGAGTTCAGAAGTCACACTTATATATGTTAAAGTTGTTTTGAAAGTCATTAGTGTCATTTAGACACTTTTTAGATACATTTTCTTGCTTTTGAAACTCAAAAGAACACTTAGACGATTAGACACACTTAGACACTTTTTAAGAACTTAAGATATTTTTAATTTAGGTTGTTTTGGGAGTTAATAAGTTTCTTGGACACTTTTTATGCACTTTTAAGTTGTTTTGAGGGTCAAAGTGACACTTATACACTTTTTAGATGAGTTTTGAGTTTTAAAGTCATACTTAGACATTTTGATGTTGTGTAGTTGGGAGTTAAAGTGTCATTTGGACACTTTTTAGTTACTTTTTGATTGGTATTGAGTTTATAAGTCATACTTAGGTATTTTGAAGTTGTGTTGGGGAGTTAAAGTGTTATTTACACACTTCTTATATACTTTTTCGTTGGTCTTGGATATTGTGAAGACTCTTGAGAATTATGTAGGTTGTTTTGGGAGTAAAAGTATCATTTAGACACTTGTTAGGTACTTTTTGTTTGGTTTTGAGTTAAGAGGTCATAGTTATGCATTTTTGGGTTTGTTTTGGGAGTTAACGAGTCTCTTGAGGGTTTACACACTTTTTAGACATTTTTAGTACGTTTTGGGACTTAAGGGGTCATTTAGACACTGTTTAGGTATTTTATCTAACTTTTTGCCCTGATTCTTACAGGGTTTAATTCTTTCAAATCTATTTGAAGATGGATAGGGATTGGATTAAACTAAAAAATAGATTTTCAAGAGATTACATTGAAGGAGTTTCTCAATTTATGGAAGTGGCAAAGAGGCATGTAAACGATGCGGGAAAAACTAGTTGCCCATGTAGGAACTGCCAAAATTCAATGACACAATCATTGAACGTAGTAGAGCAGCATTTGTTTACATATGGAATATCTCCTTTATATAGTAAATGGGTTTATCACGGAGAAGCAATCAACTTAGGTTCATTAGAAAGAGGTGGTACTTCTTCAGAGGTGATGGATTAAGTAGAGAGTGTAATGCTGATGATGAGGATGATGACATTTTTGGTCTTCTCACTGATTTGCAAGGGCCAATGATAAGAAGTGAAGAGAATACTGATGACGAAGAGGATTTTGAGGATGAAATTCCAGAAAATGTTGAAGAAATGAATAGTAGTAACATTTTCGATGATTTGATGGATGAAGCACGCAACCAGTTGTACCCTGGATGTACCAAATTCTCCTCATTAAATTTCTTGGTGAAGTTGATGCATATCAAGGTTCTGAACAATTGGAGCAACAAATCGTTTAATATGTTACTAGAGTTGCTGAAAGATGCATTTTCGATTGGTACATCTATACCTGGATCATTTTACGAAGCTAAGAGAAAACTACGTGACTTAGGGCTCGGATATGATTCCATCCATGCTTGCAAATACGACTGTGTATTGTTTTGGAAAGAACTAGCTAATTGTCAAAGTTGTCCAGTATGTGGTGAATCCCGATATAAAAGAAATAATGAAAAGGGTAAGAAGATTCCAAATAAAGTTTTGCGTCACTTTCCATTAATACCTAGGTTGAAACGATTGTTTTTATCAAAACATATTGCTACTGAGATGAGATGACATAAGGATAAACGAGTTGATACGGAGGATGTGTTACGACATCCAGCTGATGGTGCAGGATGGAAACACTTTGATAGAGAGTTTCCACAGTTTGCTTTAGACCCGAGAAATGTTCGATTAGGCTTAGCTTCAGACGGATTTAATCCATTTGGTAATATGAGTACAGCCTATAGCATGTGGCCAGTTGTGCTTGTACCATATAATTTGCCGCCTTGGAAGTGCATGAAAGAATCCAATTTCTTCATGTCTTTGCTAATACCTGGACCAAAGTCTCCCGGAAAAGAGATTGACGTTTATTTGCAGCCATTGATTGATGAGTTGAAAGAGTTGTGGAATAATGGTGTGCGGACATATGATTGCATTAATGAGGAGTACTTCCAATTACATGCATGTTTGTTGTGGACCATCAATGACTTCCCTGCATATGGTGACTCTTATGCATATGAGAAAGAGGAGAGGACAAAGAAGATAGATGAACTCACTGAAAAGTACGCAAAGATGGCGGAGCAAAATGAGAAGTTAATGAGTCAACTTGCCAAGTGGGAAGATAGATGGACTGACGTTCAGAAATTGTTGGGGCAAGGACATGGAGGCGATGGATCTTCAACTTCTTAGGTATTTATCTTTTTATTAAAGTTCAAAAATATGGTTGTGGCTATCCTGCAGTTACGGTAGTCAATTCATGCATTTAGTACATTTTTTAATATGTTTAAGTTATAATGTGTTGTGGGTATCCTGCAGTTACGGTAGCCAATTCATGCATTTTGACTTGTTTTTGAGTTTATAGATCCAAGATGTGCATTTTGACTTGTTTTTGGAGCCAAAATGTCACTTAGACACTTTTTGGCTACTCTTTGGTTGGTTTTGTGTTTAGAGATCCAAGATGTGCATTTTGACTTGTTTTTGGAGCCAAAGTGTCACTTAGACACTTTTTGGCTATTCTTTGGTTGGTTTTGTGTTTATAGATCATACTTGTGCATTTTTTACTTGTTTTTGGAGCCAAAGTGTCACTTAGACACTTTTTGGCTATTCTTTGGTTGGTTTTGTGTTTATAGATCATACTTGTGCATTTTGGACTTGTTTTTGGAGCCAAGGTCTCATTTAGACACTTTTTGGCTATTCTTTGGTTGGTTTTGTGTTTATAGATCATACTTGTGCATTTTGGACTTGTTTTTGGAGCCAAAGTGTCACTTAGACACTTTTTGGCTATTATTTGGTTGGTTTTGTGTTTAGAGATCCAAGATGTGCATTTTGACTTGTTTTTGGAGCCAAAGTGTCATTTAGACATTTTATAGCTAATTTTGAGGTTGGTTTCGAGTTTGAGGTACTTTCTAGTTGGTCTTCAATATCATTTTGAGAGTCATGCAAACTAATTTGCTTTATTAGTTTTGATCATGTTGTGCTTATTGGAGTTAAATATATGCTTTTCAGGTCTAAATGTTTTGAAGAAGGGCACAAATGCTAATTTTTTTGTGAAGACCCAACTGATCATGGAGGGAGACATTGTTTTGTGAAGACCAACTAACGGAACTATTTTTTTTGTGTATTTAGTATTATTTTGTTCATTTTGTATAGCAAAATGAAAGCTAATAGAGCTTAGGAAACAAACACTAAGTTTTCTAGATTTTATATGATAAAGGAATTGGGGGTTGTAATAGACAATTGGCACAGTTTATTGCAATTATGATATTATATATATTTTGTTACAGGAGATTATTTTTATTTTAAATATTGATCCTCAAGCATATAATATAATAATAATAATAAATGTGTTAATAATTATAAAGCTATGGCGACGTTTCATGCGTGGGAAGAAATCGATTTATGCCAATGGAAAGTAAAATATCGGCAAAAATTGATTTCTGGCCACGCATAAAGCGTGGGAAGAAATGTTATTTTTGCCCACGAATATTGATGCGTGGACAGAAATCAACTTCTGCCTACGGTAAAACGTGGGCAAAAATTGAATTTCTGCCCACGAAAGCTGATACGTGGCTAGAAATGAACTTCTACCGACGAATATAACGTGGGCAGGAATTGAATTTCTGCCCACGCATTTTATTGAGTGGCTAGAAACCAACTTCTGCCGACGTTCATAACGTGGGCAAAAAGACAATCTTTACCCACGCGTTTCATTGCGTGGGCATTTTTGCCGACGAAATGTCAAAAAACGTGGGCAGAAGATCTCCCCACGGCCTTCTGCCGACGTTGTTTGCCCACGCAATAAAATGTCGGCAGAAGTTTTACCCACTCATTTTTTAGGATCTGCCAACGTTTTTGTGTGTGGGCAAAGACCAAAATTCTACTAGTGTAAGTTGAAGCTCTAATGAATATAGTGGAGAGTAGATGGATAAACGACTATATAAACGAAGGCCTAAATTATTATCGTTGTTGTTAAAGTAAATTAGGGTTCATTCCTAATTAGTATTTTCCTAAATATTATTCCTTTAAAAAAATACATAAAAACAAAAATACTAAGTAGAAATAAACCTAAGGTTTTTAAATTAATGGAAAGAAATGATAAATACATTTTAAGGTTTTTAAATTTTAATATTTAAACTCCGTTTGATAACCATTTGGTAAAACATTGCTTGTTTTCTTACAATTTCCTTAACATGTTTTCATATTTTCTAACTAAACATTTGAATTCTTAGCTAAATTTTAAAAACTACTTTTATTGATGGACCTTTAATGAGCATTTGAGTAGGTTACATAATCTAAAATAACAAATTAGATGTTACTTCAAACTTAGGTATAAAATATATTTGATTAAAATGGCAACTAATTATAATAGCGATTTCATTATGATCACATAAAGTCCTTTTGTGGACCATGGACCAGCAAGTACTCTCCCCATTTCAACATCAAAGCATCTTAGTCCTTACAAAAAAAATACAAACACAAAAATTACCCAAATCTCGAATCTTCTCTCCGGTTCACCGGTCAAGCCAAACCAGAGAAGAAAGGAATCCCGGTTGAGTTCAACCACGAGCTACCCTGTATAAACCCCTCAACCGTAAACTGGCTCGCTTCCGTCGCATTAGCAATGACCCGATACCCCGGCCAAGTAACTCGTCCAGTCACATTCGAACCGGGCCCACGGTTCAAATACTCCCCATAATACAAAGTATCCAACGCAAACGTCCCGTTCCACTCAAGCCACCCGGCCGGGTCAACCAATTGGCCAATAAACGACCGGAGAAAAACGGTCCTCGAGTACAACTTCCAGGGTCGGCCCAAGTAAGTTTTGAACGAGGAAAGAACGGGGATTAGATCGGCAGCGGCTTCAACCTTACAATTGAGGATTGAGATTCCTGTGTTTTGGTTAGGGTCCTCACGACCTTGGGCAGTGAATATGTTGCGTTGGTTAGGGTTGGGTTTTCGAGCATAAAGGTTGCAATTTTGGAAAACGACAGCAGCGTTACCAAAGATAAAGTCGATGGTACCGTAGATATCGCATTCGCGGTAGAATTGACGGAGGGAGTGAACGTAGAGAGTGTCTTGATACCCAACGAAGCTGCATTGGTAAAATGCAGAGAAGTCGGAATTGCTTCGTAAGGCTACGGCTTGGTGCTTGCTTGGACCCGCGTAGTTTTCAAATGTTATGCCTTTTGCTATGAACCCGGTGCCAACCACCGCTGCAATAATTGAATAAAATTTGAAACTTTAATTTGAATCTATTTTTGTTGATTTTAAACTATAATATCAATGATCAAGTGCGAATATATTTTCATAATAATTATTTACATTAAAAAAAGTAGTGTCTTTTTCTATACAACAAATTCGATGTCGAGTATAAAGATTTAAATCTTCCGTCAGCCTCAAGAAAAAAAGTATATGTCAATTATTGTTGAGTTATATTTATGTTATACCTATTGTTAGAAGATTTAACATCCTTGACTTTTAAAAAGTAACTAATAAGTTACCATTTTTTCTTTTTTATCTCCGTGATTTAAGTTGGGTCTTTTACATATCTCAAATTCACAAGTGAAGAAATTGTTATATAATATAATATTAAATTTATCTTCATTTATTTGCTTAAGTTTTTGGGTCAATTAATGATTTGAAAATTTTCGATTTTGTGTCTAATAGATTTTTATTTGTTGGATATTTTTAACATTTACAGAACTGTTGGACACAACATTGTAAGTTTAATGTCATAGTAAATGCAAAACTTAACTTTATGTCTAATAGATTTGTTAATTTTCTTTTTTAGAAAATGTACCAAAAAAAAATTGAAAGTTCAAAAATCTACTTAATAACATAATAGATACAAAATTGAAAACTTTGAAACACTCCTAGAAAGTTTAGCAATGAATTACACACAAATATGAACCATTAATGAACTTAACTTGTAAATTTTTTAAATTATATTAAAAAGTCTAGTTTATGTTGGGTGGTTGAGATTCATTTGTGTTTGGCTTCATTTGCGTTTGAATTTGAGTAATTTCTATTTAGTAAATGGGTTTTTCTTTGAGTTTTGTTTCTATTTAGTCTTTAGGGTTTAAGATTCATATTTTTACTCTTGATTTCTATACTAATTTAAATGCTCACTTTTAATCTTTAATATTAATGTCTATTAATTAATTTATTAAATTAATTATAATTAAATTAATTTTCACTAATTTACTATCACTATTATAAATGATAAAAAAAAAAATTGAAATCATTATTATTTTAAATTAAGTAACTAAACGTTAAATGACAAATACCAAAAGTAAGGTGAAACCATGAGGGTTTAAATGAAAAAAAAATTAAATATATATATATATATATATATATATATATATATATATATATATATATATAAATAAAGACCAAAACCAAAACTAAACTCAAACTTTAAGGATGTAACCTTATAAATAAAAACTGAAAAATCAAATTAAAATTAAACTCAAATTCAAAGATTAAATGTATGATATTTTGAAATCTAAGAATCACATAAAAAGATAAAACAAACATAGAAGCTATATAATATGTGTTAGGAACTAAAAAGTCTCTACTTAAAATTTACAACTCTATTATACCAAAAAAAAAAAAAAGGTGAATTGTAAAAATAACCTTTGAAGTATAGTGGTAGTTGTAATTACACTTTCAAACTTTCGATGGTAAAAATTGGGCTCTTAAATTTTTATAAGAATTGAACCATTAAATGATAAAAATTGAACCATCAAATTTACACTATTATTACAATTTTTATAATTATGTAAATTTAAAGATAAAATTTTAACACTTATATACATTTGAGAGTTAAATTTTTAGGATTGAAAGGTAAAGATTGAGGGTGTAATTAAAAGTATTGATGTGTTGGGAGCACCAAGATAAAATCCAATGAGAAATTGGGACATGTGAAAATAAAAATGATTTATAGAAATAAAGACAAAGAAAGTATAGGAAAAGGGTGAAGCCAAAATGACTTCAAAGTAATTAGTAATCTTCTTATCCAACCGGCACGCGGTTTGATCATTATCGACCCCACTCTACTTCCTTCCCATTACCCCTACACCCTTCTACTATTTTCTTTTTTCACTTTCTTTCTAAGGTTCATTCAACATTTTACAAACTTTACACTACTAAAAATCAATAAATAATTACAACTTTAATTCTTCATAATTTACTTTCTATCCATTTGGTTTTTTTTTTCTTTTTATTTATTTTTTTATTTTGTGTTCAATCAATTGCTATCCTTTCAAATTTTGTATTGGATACGTCTTCTATCTATTTTGAAAACTTTTATAATTGTGAGAAAATTATTATAGAATAAGAAATAGTGAGAAAATAATTAATGAATGTTGAATGATGAACAAATTTTGAAAAAATAATTACATAATTTAAAAATAATAATGATTGATTATCAAATTAGATCTAATTTTCAAACATTTTGTTTTTGTTTTCAAAATTTGACTATGACTTCAATGTTTCCTTAAGATTTGCAAAAATTACAATAAAAAACATTTGGAAAAAGAAGGAAAAATTACCTTTATAATTATTAATATTTGAAGAATATGTGTGTTTAATCCCTAAGTTGTGATAACATACATTTTTATTCCTCAAGTTTTTAATAATACGTGCTTTTGGCTATTAAGACTTCATAATGAGCATTTTTAATCTCTGGGTTTTAAGAATCGGTTAAAAAGGTCTTGAAGTATTTGTATTTTTTTAATTTTAAAAAATAATTATATAGTATTTAAAATTAGAAAAATAATTTTAAAAAGATAAAATAATTTCTAAAAATTAATATTCTAAATTAAAATGTCATATAGAGGGACCTTAAACCTATTTTGAAAACTTGAGGATTAAAAACTAAAATTTGAAAATTATGAAATGCCATAGTTTTTAAAAGTTGAAGACTAAAAAAATAATTTTTGCATAAATTTGTTGTTATTATTAGGGGAGTATTTTTAAGAAATGTTTTCTAAATATAAATTATTGAAACCGATCCAAAATTTTCTTCGGGTGTCGGAAACTTTCCAAGATTGTATTATTAAGTAATAATTAAACTGATCAACTTAAAGAAATCATTTCAGAGGCAAGATCTATTATTTGTCAGGTGGTTTCATCATTTTAGTAATCGTAATTAATAATTCTATTTCTTTAAAAAGAAAAAAATTTAATATATATATAGTTAAAAAGAGAACTTACCCACGGTGGCTGATCGGAAAGTAGTCCAGCCGTCTACGACGTTCCGGTCACCTTTTATCAGCGTCTTTCCGATACCGTCGCCGATAAACATCAAGTTTGCCTTTGCCCTTTCTATTTCCACGTTCTCAAAATAAGCCCCTGCTTTTATGTATATTACAAACCTGTCCCACAAGAAATTCACATTTACTCTTAATTAGATGTTAGTGTCTATTATTTAACAATTTACGCTTTGTAATTTATAAATATATTGACTCCTTAATTAGTTTATTTAAAATCTACTAAATTTTATTAAATTTTAATAAAAATATTATCAATAAAAATTAAATCATTACATATTATTACGTACGTATACTAAATTAATACAAGATTAAAAGTAAATAAATTAAATCATTATAAATTAAAATTTAGTGGCTAAAATTATTAGTTCCATCAATTAGGAGTGATTTTAAAACCTTAATTTGATGTGGATTGATGTGATATGACAAATAATTTAATAATGTAATGAGGGTTTCTCGTAATGATTCTCTTTTCAGTTAATAAATAAATAAAATAAAATAGACATTTCCCCCTTGTTTTTATAGAAAAGAGTATAAAAGTTGGATCTTATGATATATTTTAAATTAAAAAAATATACTATATTTATTTTCTTCAGAACTTTCAAATATTTTATCGATGAAAGTACTTAATTGGTAAATAAATTTAACTTAATTTTTCATTTAAGTTGCCAAACTTTAAGGTTTTTTTTTTTTTTTTTTTTTTTAAAAATTTCAATTTTTTAATTTTAGTAGCAGACTTTTTAAAAACAAAATCTATCATCTATTATTTAAATAGAAATATTAGCATCGCGTTTGAATAGGTGTATTAAACTATATTAAACTAGCAGTTGAGCTAGGCAGTAACTGGGCAAACACTAACCAATATAACATTTTTTTTCAAAATAATTAAAAGCTAAAATAAAATAACCTCAAAATAAAATAAAAATAATTGTCATTCAAATTTCTCCACCTATATATATGGTAGTAAAAAAAATCCTTCATCTTTCAATTATTTTTCTTTTAATTTTCGAAATTTAACAAAAGAGTCAACTTCTTCTTTAATCATTTCCGTTTTAAAACAATTAGCTACATGACTGACAAATTAATAAAATAACTCATACCAATCTACTTTTGCACCTCCAAATATATACAAGAGATGTGTAACAAAACTTTTTTTTAAACTTTTTTTTTTTTTAATTACTATTTAACAAATAGATCCATTCGTAATTAGTTTAAAGGTTTAAATACTGCTTTAGTTCTAATGTTTTAAAAATGTTCATTTTGATTTTCATACTTTTGAAATGTTCATTTTAGTCATTTTATTTTTCAACTTTGATTCATTTTGGTCTTTGTACGTCTAAAACGTTTAATTTCTTGCTTTTCATTTCCAAAGGATCAGAATAGTCAATATTTGAAAGTTAGAACCAAAATAAACAAAATTAAAAAATTCAAATAACAAAATTAACATTTCAAAAATATATAAATCAAACTAAATTTGAAAGCATAGAAATCAAAATGAACAAAATCAAAAGATATGGAGACGAATGCAGTATTTAAATCAAAAATTAAATTTCAACCCACTCAATGGAGAGGTTAAAAAATCAAATAAAGTCATATTGTAGCAATTTTGTATTGTCATTTTCTCAAGATAATTACAAGAGTTCAGTTTCTATTACGGTGGGAGTGACTTCACTTAATAATTTTTCTAATAAAAAAAGTTCAAGAGTTCAGTTCAAAAAAACCTGGTGGTGCTCGAATTCGGAGCGGCGGCGACGGCCTCACCGACAGTGGTGAAATTCCCAGAGCCATCCTTCGCCACCACCAAATTAAAATTCGTCTCATTCACCGCCGCCTGCAACAATCTCCGATCCTTAACCGAAACCCACTTTGGAAACCCACCTTTCACCGCCCCATACTCAGGCAACACCTCCCCTGCCGCCGCACCCCTATTAACTCCAGGGATTTTCTTCAACATCGCCAAATCAATACTTAAATGCTGTCCAATTTTCCCCAAATACTGCTCCACCCGTCTCCTCACAGTCCCAGAACTATTATAAAACCCATCAACACAAGTCCGGTGGTTAGTCATGGCGGCGCTGACCAATGTCAACAGATCATGGGAGTGACGGGCAGCGGACTGCGGCGGCGCTAGATCGCAGATCGAAGCTTTGAGCTCGGCAATGCTGCCGTCGAGAAGCTCAAGACAGTCATCGAGGGCCCGACGGTCGGTGGGATTCAGGCCACAGTAAAGGTGAGTCTTGAGCTTGGTGCAATTGGCGTAGGCATCGAGGACCTCGCGGGCAGTGAAGTTGAGGGCGCTGCCGGCGAGCTTTTGCGGCGAGAGGGAAGCCAATTGGGGAAAAGAAGAGAGCTTTGAGAAACAGAGGTTTGGAAACAGAGTGCCATTGCAAAGGGATCGAGCGGTTTGGTGGATTTGGGGATTTGAAGAAATGGGTTTGAAGGAGAAGAGGAAGAAAATGAAGAAGAATGTAGAAATGGTGGAAATGGAGGTGGGATTTGAAGGGATTTGAGCTCTGTTTTTGAGGCCAAACATGACTGAAACAGAGAAGGGGAAGAAGAAGGGGCAGAGGGATAGAGGGGAAGAGTTGGATGTGGCTTTTAAGAGGTGGGTGGATGAAGATACTTCATACTAGGTTTTAATTTTAAACTGTAATGATTCACTAATAATCTTGCTTTTAACTTACTTTTTTTTTTTTTTTTAAAAAAAAAATTAAATTTCTTTCCTTCTTTGTATCTTACGACTCTTCATAAAAAAATTCAATAGTGAGGAAATATGATTAAGAAAAATGTCACATGGCATATTTCCCTTTTTATACCAAAAAAAAAAAAAAAAAAATGTCAAATGCTAGTTCTGCGGCACCAAACATTGTGTAGCCAACTACAACCATGTTTTTTTTCAATATTATTATTGAATTTTGATACCATTTTATTATTATTATTATTATTATTATTTTGAAAAAAAAAACTTAAAATTATGAGTTTCTCATACATCTCATTTTTTTTTAACTGGGGGCATTTTGAAGTTTATTAGCTTTTTATTTTTAAATAGAAAAAATATCAAATTATATTTTTATATTTATAGAAAAACAGAAAATTAAAATCATGTTTGGTAAATCATTTGATTTTTAAAAAGTTAAATACTAATCTAGAAATGCGAATATTTTGAGATTATTTCCAAACTCCAATCCATTCAAATGGCTATTGAATGAGGTCTAAATATGTTTGATAATTTTTTTTTTCAGTTTTTGAAACAAATTTCAAAGATGAAGATAAATTTTACAAGAAACGATGACGTCTTGAGAAGA
This sequence comes from Citrullus mucosospermus, assembly GCA_030954485.1. NCBI lineage: Eukaryota > Viridiplantae > Streptophyta > Magnoliopsida > Cucurbitales > Cucurbitaceae > Citrullus > Citrullus mucosospermus. The sequence goes on along the minus strand of CM062063.1, from coordinate 4,569,564 downwards.
CGTGTAAATAAAAATTGAAAAATAGATACAATTATCTTACAAAATGCAGTAAAACAAACAAGGTAAACGTAGAGACATGAAAAAAAATGTTTAGAAAGAATATCAGTTGAATTTCATAAAAATATTAAAAAAAATCTGAAAGTTTTATAAATAAAGAGCAAAATTTTCCAACTCGTTTTAAAATATATAATTTAACAAAGTTTGGTTACATTAACTTCTCATGTAATCATCAATTTTATTAAGAGATCATTTAGAAACTAATTTCAAACTATTTTACATAGAGATCCTCTATAAACTAATTTCAAAGTTTAGAGATTAATTACAAGCAAGATTAAAATAATTTTTTTTTCTATTAAAGAAAAGAAGAATGTTAAATTAAAATTCCAAAAATCAAAAGTTGAAAAATAGGACATGACGAAACTAAATTTAAACGTTAAGATCCAAAATTGTACTTTATTCCAAATAATAATAATAATTAAAAGATGAAGAAAATGAAAAAAAAAAATCCGACCTGCCGGATTCGAACCAGCGACCTAAGGATTTGCTGCTATTCAACTACAGTCCTCCGCTCTACCAACTGAGCTAAGGTCGGCCACGTTTATAACCAAACCGATATTTTGTTTTGTAATTTAACATAATTATCAAAATCCTAATTAATAAAATTTTGTTAATATTTCTAAATATGCCATTTTCAGATTTTTTTTTTCTTTAAATAAGAAGAAGAAAAGATTATAAATATGTCAGGAGTCAAAATATCAATCTGAAACAAAAAAATTAGTACGAATTTGCAGATAGGGATAACAAAAAGAATGACTAAAATAAATTAGGTATTAGTTGGTTATTTATTTATTTATTTTTTATCATTGGGGAAATTAAGCATTCTAATTAATAAATCACCATCTTATGCTTTCTAAATTAGTTTAAATTTTTTTTTTTTTTACAAAATAATGAAGATGTTGATTCATTTCTTATGTCAATGTCGAATTCATAAAAAATTTAAAAATATCGATAAAATTGTAATATTATGATGCATAGTTTTAAAGTACAAGTGCCACTCATGCTCCAGAGACGTGTATCTCGTTAAACGCTTCTTGTGACAAGTTATATTGAAGATTGACTATGGTTTAGATGCAAGTCTTTCATAAATATGTCCAAAAGGAAGAGACTTGGATACAAAATGCATCCATATACATAATAATAATAATTACTTACTTTAACTATGATTGCTTGCTAGTGTTGACCAAGTTTGACCATTAATTTTACTGCATCATTATTTGCATTTACGGGGCTTCTAATTTATTTACCAGGTTTTGTTTTTATAACTTAAAAAAAAAAAAAAGGTTTTGTTTTATAAGAAGACAACTAAACCTTTTTTTTTTTTTTAATTGTCTTCTTAAATTAATTTAGGAGTGTATATGACCCTAAAATAACATTCCCTAAAGTAAATTTTATAATTTTGGATTGGATCCCCACTCAAGTATTGGAATTGGGGATTAGAAAGTGGAGTGGCAAAGAAAAAAGCATCAATAAATGATTAAAATTAAAAAGGTTTTTTTATTTTCTTTTTCTTTTTCATGAAACAGTTTTGCATTGGTTCCTTTTTGGTCCGCTTTTCATGATTTGTTGCTATCTAAGTTGTCTTTTGATTCTTTATTTACCTTTTTTTTTCTTTCTTTTTTTTTTTTTCTAACAACTTATTTCCTTTTTTACCCTTTCTTAACATTTTTTTTTTAAAAAAACAAAATTAAAACTCTAAAATGGTTTTGAGTTCTAATTAGTTAATATTTAATTTATCGAGTTGATCTCTATAGTTTTAACATTATTTTTAATTTTTTTCAAATAATTTGAATTAGATTTGAATTTAGCTTCTACAAATCTGGTAGGTTGTTTTAATTTATAAAAATATAATTTTTTTCGTTAATTGAATGAATGAAGATGATAATCATATCTACTTTTTTCAATTAAAAAATATAAAAGTAGGAAAATTCGAATCTCTAATATTTTAACAAATATATTTTGAAGCCCGGATTGAAATGGACATATATGCTTACAGACTCAATCTTAAGGGAAAAAAATTGGTTTAAGAAAGAATGTTGGAGGGAAGATTTTGACTTTAACTCTGATAGGCAAATACAAAAAGGGAGACAAACTTGGGGAGCACCGATAATTTGCAGAAATCTTAGGGATTAATAAGAAAGAAAAAAAAAAACTAATAACTAATCGGGTTAGTTTAAATTATTGGGGCCATTTGCTTTGTTTGCACGTGTGTGGGGAATCAAATGACATCTCCCAATTTCACTTCATTTACAAGCAAGAAATTAAATCTTAAAGGTGGACAAAGATATTCACATATATATATGTACACACATGAATATAATTGCATGATGATTTTATACCATAATTGATAAAGCCACATGGGAGTATTTCAACACACTGTCTTATTGAGATTTGAAACATATAACATGAACATTAGACTTAGTAAAGTAGTACCTTTTCTATTATAGTGAACATACAATGAACTTACTATATCTTACAAAGTAAGTGAGAGTTTATCCTAAATATAATGCTAGTCATATATTTAAACAAGAAAGTATATAACCTTGTAAAAATAGCTTCTTAACTAGTTAGGAGCTTACGTAGATCTATTCTAAATTGAGGTGGAAGTATTATTCACCTTCAACCACTCAGTGAAGAGTACATGTCCTCCAACAATAGATTGTGGTGAATATTTTAAATATTTTTCAAATGTAACAGTGAGTTAATTAAAAAATTAAAAAAATTCAAGAGAGATGATAGTATAAGATGTCATGCACACATTCCTTTTGAACTTGCTCTCAAGAATTACAAACCTTTCTTATTCTATCCTTGCAGAAAGAGTGTTATTCCCTCTCTTTCCCGCATCCGATATGTAGCTCAAACATGGCCCGATGAGTCCAGCAAGTGGGGTACACCTCTATTTAGTTAGGAGGAGGGATTCACCAGGATAGATTACATATGCTCACTATACCTATCCAAAGATGGAGGTCGACATCTACTGCAAACACCTTGAACGATTCTTCTATTTTTAACGTCATTCAATTTTTCAACCTACTCCATGAGACCAAGTCTAGAGAATAAGATTAACCAATAAAAGATTAGTATAATTTAATACAATGAATATTGACTTATGCATGAAGGAACTTCCCTTCTTAAATTATACTGCAATAGTTGATCAACTCCTCTTTGAATTAAATCTTTTCAAACACAAACTTTTCATGTACCATAGATCATCGTTTGAACTCTCTTTTAATGGTAAATATGTCTTCTTCCAAATCTTGAAAATAATTCTCACAAATATAAAAGGATTTGCACTTTTATAAATGTATATAAAAAATTTCTCAACTAAATATTACAAATTTGGACAATAGAGAATAAATAAACTAATGTGCTCCACCTACCTCAGAGTAATGAAAGTAGTTGACTTAATTAAGCATACTACTCTAAAGAGTTTGACTTAAGTTGCTTGGCAAGAACAAGTATTCTATGATTTTTCTTAACAAATTTATGATGATTTGATGGAAAAATAGTGTAGTTTGAAAGTAAAATTAAAATTTTATAGATTTGAAATCATGTGGCCCAATATGAAGACCATAATTTTTTCATTGTTATGTGATGCCATGAGGAAAGTAATGTACTACTGAGCCAAATTTAATGAGGCTTTTAAACTATTCTTGGTCCCACACGTCCCTAAATACAATCACATGTCATGTCGTTCCTTTATTCTAGGGTATCCTAGGGAAAGGAGTGTGACATTCATGATGTATTTATATCACTAAATTTCTAACAAACGAATCTTAAATTATCAACAATATTATTAATCTACCAACTTAAACAACATTTATATCATGGAGTCTGACAGTTATCAACAATCACAGAACATTCTCACAATGATAAGGTAGGATTTAGAATTAGCAAGCGAAAGGGTTTTGAAATCTTATTGGAACAATATAAATGATTGAGATGATGACCTTACTTTACAAACCTAAAATTTAAGCTATTTTGATGTAATTCATTCCTTATAAGTAGAACTCGCTCACTTGTCTTTTGGAAAGTTCTATTACGAGAGATTACCACTATGAAAATGAGATTCAAAGCTTTGTTGATGCCATTCCTGATTAACATAGACATAGTTTTACTCAGGGCTTCCTCATCTAATATAGTTGCCTATGCTCTTGCCACTCAGGTAGGATGCTATACTCGAAACGAAATTTGGTTAGAAACTCATCCTCCTTGGATTCATGAGGTTATGAGAAGAGAAGCCTTCATTGTATTTGTTTTTAGTTTGGTTTTGAATTTTTGTACTAAAAATAACTTAGTACAAGATTAATTGCCAATTTGAGTGAGCTACTATGAGTTTGGTACAACAATTGCAAGGGTGGAGATCAAACTTCAACCTTTAAAGAAGAAGGATGTTTTTTAAATTTGGCTTGTAGTGTTTACAAATTCGATATAGTCCCTTATGTTATAATATTTTTCAATTATAATTTGGTTGTGATAAAGGTACATGACATATGATACTTATTCAGATTTAAAATTTTTTTTTTTTTATATATATCAAACCTCTCTTTAAAATTTGGAGAAACAATAAGAAAATATTTTGGCTTAGTTGCAAAAATTGTTCTCGAAATTTCTATCAACTTTATACCATAGATTTAAATTATGTATATTTATCAGAAGCCAATTTGAATATTGTTCATGATATATATAACAAATAGCTCACTACTTTAAAATCCAAGAGAAATGAAAGCCCTTCCTTCAGGCCCTAAACTCTCACATGGGCCCATAAATGGGCCTCATCAACCTCGTCGAAAACATACTTTTTAAAAAATAATTATTTACTTTTCTTTGATTTACTCTTTCCATTTTATTTTGTACATTATGCATTTATTTAGGTTTTATTATTATTATTATTATTTTTATTTTTATTTCCTTCATTTCTCTCGTTTCCTTCCTAATGTTAATTATTGTAAGCAATTTTCCATTCAATGTAATAGAATTATTTATAAATACATGAGTTTAAATTCAATCCACAAACCACATTTCTTCTGAAAACTTTGTGCGAACCCATCCCATCCAACTTTTCAAAATCCTTATCCACCATTTACTTATTATCCTCTCAACAAAACAAATTATTATTAAGTAAAATTACCTTTTTAGTCTTCAAATTTTAAATAATATAAGCGTTTAGTCCTTGAATTTTTAAAATGTATTTTTTTAGTCTCCAATTTTATAAAAAGAGATCCATTTGGTCTCCATATTTTTAAAATGTACATTTTTAGTCTCTAAGTTTTTAAGAATAGAATTAAAAGGTTCCTCAAATTATTTTTTATTATTCTTCCAAATAATTATATGATATTTTAAATTAGAAGAATAATTTTTAAAAACCACCTCCTCTCTAAAACTATTTTTTTCTAATTTTAAATATCATATAATTATTTTTAAAAAATAAAAGAAAAAAAATATTTGAAGGACCTTTTAAGTCTATTTTTAAAAATTTGGGGACTGAAAAGGTATTTTTTGGAAACGCAATGACCAAATTGACCTATTCTTATAAACTTGGGGACTAAAATGATACATTTTTAAAACTCAGAGACCAAACGCACCTATTATTCAAAACTTAGGGACTAAAAGGATCATTTATCCTATATTATTTCATGGTTATTCTAATTTTTTTTCTTTTGAATTTGCAATCTTTAAATTATAATAATTTGAAAACAATATTAAATGAAGTTATATGATGTGTATAATTTATTTATTTATTTTATTAGAAGTGTGGATATACATATATGTGTGTGTGTATGTATATTTATATATATATTAGACATGTAATGAGAAATAAGTATATAACTTATTGGGTTTTAATAAAATTAGGCTTTCATAATAACAACAATATAATAAGGGAAACATGTATGCAAAAGAATACATGATATAACTTTTTTAATTGACTGACATAAACGAAAAGTCATATATAAATAAGAAGACAATTTTTAAATTGAATGATAATGAAACATCAAAATTTTCAAACAAATAAGAGTCCAATTATTAAAGAAATCTAAGCTTGATATTTATGAAAGATATGGCTATTTTAAAAGCAATGCCATTTTTCTTATGATGTAGCCATTATTATTGCTTATGAAAAATATTTTTAAAAAAGCTTTCAAATATTAAAAAAATTATTAAATTAGTTTAATCTAAAATTGCATTCTTTTTTCTTTTACCTTTATCTATTGTGACCATTAAACTTGAAAATATTGTTCTAAAAAGAAAAATATTTTTAACTTAGACATAGATTTACGCACTTTAAAAGTTGGGTTTGTTCTATAACCTTAAAAATTTTCAATTACTTCTTTAATCATTTAATTTCAATATCCTAATTACTAATTAAGATAACGTAATTACATTAAATGGTGATGATTTTGACACAAGTTGAATCAACATAAACTAATTCAAAATTTTATTTTATCTCCATTTATCTAATCAATTTTTTTTGTTTTTTCATTTATTTGACAACAGGTTCAAAATTTTATTTTACAAAATATGTATTTTAATTTCGACATATTTAAAAAGAAATCATTATAATTATTTAACATAAATGCTTTTATCATTGTTGATAAAAACATGTATTAAAGTTACATAAATACTTTTAAAAAAAATTAGTTCTAACAACAATTAACACGCAATTTGCTAATTATTGTATTAAGAAAAAGTTGAAGAAATATAAATCTATCTAAGTATGAAAGAGATAAAAGATGTTTCAAGTCAACAATTGACGAATCCTTCCTTCGTCGACGGCGGTGGCCGGTGGGGTTGTCGGTGGTTTGTGTACAGTCAACAACTGAAAATAAAAAAAAAAACCAAATAAAACGAGCAAATCTAATCAAAACACTTCAATTTCAAATCCCAATTAAAAAATTAGATAAATTATTCTCTTTTTCTATGGAAAAAAAAAAAAAAAAACTTTGATTCGATTAAATTAAGTTCCCACTTCTTTAACTCAAAATTTTCCATCCTCCTTAGTTTAGTGTGAAAATTTCCATTTATATTTTTACACTTTTAGATTTCGTATCAATTAAAGTACTAATAGATGTATCAATTTAAATTCTGAACTTTTATAAATATGTCAATTTATAGTCTTATTTAAAACTTAGTTCAGAAAATATTATGCGAAACTTATAATTATTTCAATTAAAATTCTAAATTGTTATAAATGAATCAATTATTAGTTTAGAGTTTAAATTGATACAACAATCCCAAAGTTTATTAGAGTAAATTGATATTTTTTCTAATTTATTTTATTTCATGTTTTTTTTTTTAAAACTTTGTTTGGGTTATTATTGGTTAGATGTCCAAACACTTCTTTTTCTCTTAAGTCTCCTTCATAATTGGACTTGAACCCTTCATTTACTATTTCTCTTTCCTTATATCACATCTTTCTTTGGCATTTAGTTCAACTTGAGAGATGGAAAGAAAGAGGACTGGGAGGCTTATTGGGAGGATTTTTGAGTACGGTTTGAGATATAATGTTTGGAGTTCATATGTCTTATGTTTAAGATGCAAAGTTGATTTCATATGTTCGAGGTATTTGATGTAACTTTTAGAACTCTAAGGGTCCATTTGTTTTTCTGGGAATGTAGATACTTGGATTATTTAGATGCCTGAAATTATAGATGCTTGCAATTATAGATGTTCGACATTTTTAAATAACTATGTTTTATTTTTAGGGATATTTTTATAGATATTTGGGAATATTTGGATAACTGTTTTTATTTCATAGAATTTCTACTTGGAAAATGTCTTAAATTTACATAATGTTTCTAGGATGCTCTTCATTAATTTATAATTAATTTAATATAATTTAAACTTATATATCATATTTTCTTATAAAATAAATTATTTACATTTGAATTTGAATATATTTTTAAAAGAATAAAAACAACTACGACATAACCAAAAAAGAGTGATATATATGGTTGATAATATTTATCTTAGCCCTCGATATTGAAATCTGAAAAACCCATGTTTCAAGAGGATATACAAAACTCTCAAGATGCTCTCCATAAGTGCATCCTAGGATATCTAGAAATACCTAGATATCAAGGCATCTTACACTGTCGCGAAACAAGCACGATAATTTAGATGCCTACTCCGTGAGAATTTGGATGCTCGTTTAACAAACAACCCCTAAATAATCTGCTTTTATGATTATTATTTTTGTTTTGAATTTTTTTTATTCAATAATTCTACCTATCTTTGTTTGAATAAATTATGAATTGCATTTTGCTTTTATTTAAAAAAAAAAATATATATCTTTTTATCTTTTTTCTTTCAATTAACCCACTCCATTTAATGCATTAATATGATTAAACAAAATGGAAAACCAGAAAGAAATTAAAACTTTTGATTCCTAATTTTTCTTCCTGAATTTCATCCACATCATCTTCTTCTTCATCTTTTTTTTCCTGTTGTTAGCTTTGTATTTTTCCTCCGTCATGAATTTGTAGCGAAAACATTGTCTAATACAATGGATGTTAGGATTCATTTTTATATCATTTGGTATTAAGGTTAATTTACTTTTGGGATTTGTTTTTTTTCTTTTTCCTTAAAACTTAAATAACAATTTAGTATCTTACTTATAAATTTGTAACAATTTAGTCTTTAAATTTTAGTAAATAATAATTTAGTTTCTATACTTTATATTTTTTAACGATTTAGTCCCTCTATCAAATCACGAAAATGCAAATTAACATATTGCAAAGATTCTTACTAAGTTAGAGCAAGCTGTACCATTAGACATTTAAAGGTGGAATTAATTTCAACATTTTCATTCTTTTTTTCCTTTTAAACATAATAAGGTAAACTTCAATCCACTCACATGCCCTACGCCTAACTTTTAGAAACAAATTATGTTTTTTTTTCTTGGTTTTGTTTTTATTAGGAAGAAGAATAAAGAAAATGACATAGAAGAACAATTTGTTTTATAAGAAAAATGTTGCAACAACGAGGAAGAAAAAGGTTGGAAATTGTGTTGTATTGAGACTTTAAAGTGTGGATTAAAAAAACCATCTAATTTAATTTGTCGTTTTTTGCCTTTTTTTTTTTTTAAAAAAAAATCCGTTGAAATTACCTTCTGGAAAAAAAAAATGGTATTAATTTAAAAATAAATAAATAGGAAGAATCTACATTCAAAAGCTTTGAGTGTTTGGATCACCGTCACTCACTTTGAGTGTTTGACTATTAATCTAAAAATCTACATTCAAAAGCTTCAAAAAGTTATATCAATATGCAATTTTATAAATATAATGGAACTTATTTACTATCGTTGTGGGATCTATGAATATTAAATAAAGAAAATTTATAGTATGAGCATAAAAAATATGATATTATAGGACAACTAAAAATTTTTTTGCCACACGCAAATTCTATCTTAAATAAATAAATTAATAAATTATAATAGATAGAGATATTATGTTTACATTAATATAAACTTGGCGTATACTACGGTTTGGCTAGTTATAGTTTAAACCAAATAGTTTGATCATGATCTTTATAGTAATACAATTATTTGATTTGGTTGTTGTCTGATATTTATTTATATTTGTAATTTTTCACTCAAACAAAGAATGATCAATAATTTATATATGGATATGCTCTGTATAACATGAAGGGTCATTTAATTTCCTTTTCTATATCCAAGTTAGCTCTTTCTTTCTTTAAAATATATACAACCATTTGTATAGAATTCGACTTTATGAACCATTATAGCGAGAAAGTTAGTGTCAACCACTAATTGTTATAGTTTTATTAATCCCTCCATCAAACAAAAATCTATTGAGAACTCTTTCTCTTGGCCATACATTTTCTATTATAGACATATCCTTGTTAATGAGGCTCCACCAAAGACCACATTGCTAGAGAACAATTGAGACTACAATTTTTGTTTAAACATTTCAAAGATTCATCCACAAATATTGACATGGGTATGTCTCAATTTTTACATTCATCAATATTTGTTAAACACTTCACTTGTTTAAAACAATAAAAATTGTCGAGGTATTCTACATTGTTGATAATCACTAATTAGGGTTTTACAATCTTTTTTTGATATGTGTTGAAGGTTGCCTCAGGCAAGACTATGCTTGGTGGACAGTGTAAATCACCAAATTTACACGTAACCACAAACAATTGTCAGGCACTATAAATAGTCATTTTGATGACCTTAAAAGCCTGCCTTTTCTTTTGTGTGCTTAGTTGAACTACACACTCCTTGTATTAACTTCGACATCGAAGTGTGGTAGGGCTCGACATCACACGGGTGCAAGGATCTTTCACGTAAGTCAACTTGAAAAGTAATTTCATACCAGAAAAAGTAAGTCGAATGCCAAGTCCACGAGGAATCTACAACAACCACAAATGTGTGCAAGATTCACACACCAATAATATCTAAAAATTCATGTACATTGCCCCACATGCAAATACATTTCCAAAGTTGACTTGCTCTATATTAACACCGAAAAGTTTCATATTTAAGAAATATATTTTAATATCACATGTTAGATGAGCAACAGAGATATTATTCAAAAAATGACTTAAATTACTATCCGTGCATAAAAATCAAGAGTATTATATAAGTGAAATGGAAACCTAAAGTTAGAAAAAATGAAAGAATAAAAAAAAAAAAGTATATTGGTAATAGATATTAAAGTAATTAATTTATTATAAACTTTGGAGTTACCAATTTGACCGTGTTAGGCAGATGTAGGCAGAGATTTGTAAGATTTTGAAATCTCTTATAATTCCTCGATGATTGAACCATCACGTCCCTTTGTTTCCCTTTCACTATCACAATCCCACTCCCATCTTTCTTCCATTTTAAGAGAGGAAAAAAAAAAATTGGTTTAAATCATTTTTGGATTTTCTCGCACTGATTTTTCTATTTTTATTATTTCATTTTTAATAAAAACGTCTCCATTTATAAGTTTTAAAAATTGTGTGGGCTCCACGATTTGAAAAGAATATTTAGTTAGAAAGATCTTTTGAATTATTTTAGTTATTTTGCAAATAATTTGCTAAATAATGAATCTCTTTTAAATGTTAAGAATTATATATGTGGATATATATAATCAGATTGATGCGGCGTTTTTGTAATTTGGTAAGTCAATTAGGCTTATATATGTTATTTAATTAATATGCAATTAGGTGAGTAGAATACAATAATTATTGAGTGATTATTGTACTTTTTTTTAATGATTTTTTTTCTAACATAACAAGTGTGAGCATGAAAAATTTAAACTTCCTATCCAAAGTGAGAGGTTCCACATATATTCCATGTATAATAATATATCTTTAATTTATAATATACATAAATGGAGTTATAGGAGAAGAATCTTTGCATTTCTTTTTCGCCTTTTTTTTTAATATTGAATTCTTATTTTATCCTCTATTTAGAGTTATTCAAGTCGAAGTGTTTACACATAGTGGTATATTATTTTGTGTGTGAATAGGATCTAAACCATAGATAAGAAATATCAAAATCTAAAAGCGAAGATGTGTTTGTATCGACAATCATGTCATTTGTTTCATTACAACTATTCGAGTTGAAGCAGTGTATCCTTTTGCTTGTATGAATGATATATTTTAGACTATAGATATATATGAAGTATCACGAACAAATATTTGGGATACGTTTGATCAAACAAACACGTCCTTTCCTTTTAATATTTCATAAAATTTCTATTCTATCTTTCTTTTCTAATAGTTACAACTATTCAAGTGGAGTGAAACAGTATAAAAGACTATTTATTTATCTTTTTCTATAATAATTATTTATTATTTTCCAGTACTAAAAACTATTTAATTAATTAGAATTTTTAAACCATTTTAATGTATTAAAATAAAATAGTGCATTATTATTATCATCATTATTATTAATAAGAAGTTGATACCATATTGAATACTTAGAATATTATTCCCTTACATAACAATAAGTTGATATATACGTGTGTAAGCTGGTATTATATATATAAAAAACAATTTTTATATGTAGTAGTATATGAAGTTACATAACAAAATTTACTTAATTGCAAGGGCATTACTTTCATGAAGGATTCGGGGTCTGTAGTAGCAATTTATGCTATTAATCTTTATTTTTCTATAATATGAAATAGTTAATTTCAATATATATTAACGGATTGAGAAAGGAAAAAAAATCATTATTTTTCTCCCAAATTTTAATTCTTTGATAAATGTATTCTAATTCATCGTTTAAAAGACGAAAGAAAACAAACATATGATGTAAAAAACTAAAATATAATTTAGGTAAATTTGAAAACTACGTACTGTTCAATAATAATTTTGTTTTTAACTATCTATTTTTAAAATTCGTATTTTATTTTCTTACCTTTTTTTTTTTTTTTTTTTTTTTTAACATAAGATTTCACCTTTCATAAAAAATACTTAAATTCTTATATAAATATCAAAAAACAAAAACAAATTAATTCTTTCAATCTTAAAAAAAAAAAAAAAAGAATAATCTATTTTTAGAAATCAAGAAATAACAAAAAAATGGTAAAAATGGTTTTGATAAGTTAAAATTGAAAAAGTAAAAAAGAAAGTTTTGTATAAAGAAAACAAGATCATAATTCCAAAAAAAAAGGAAAAATTGTGGATGATGTAAATTTGCATAACATGCAAAGCACCTTTTTTGGACTGCATTAAGTACGTACCTAATACCACTCAAACTTTATTTAATACTATTTTCATCAACTCTGACTTTGTCAAACTAATAAAAATAAATCAATTATGCAATTAATAAATACACGCGGTTTTGTAAATCCCAAGTCAACCCTACCTTCTTTTTCCATAATATTTGTCACACACCATTTGTTTGATTTATTTTTATATCCCTTCCCCTTCAAGAAAAAGCCACTCTAAAATAACATTTTTAAGTTTTAATCCTAATCTTAAATTTTAAAAGTAGTGTAATTTTAACTCTAATAAATTTGTCTTCTAAATATGGTTAATTTTTTTATGTGTTCAATATGAATTTGTAAAAAATAATATAAAATAGATACATATTTACAAAACAACAATATTATAATTTTTTTTTTAATTTATGAATTTTGACAAAGTTATTAGAATAAATTTATAAAATGTTTTTTTCTTTTTCTTTTTTAAAATTAAAAGTCAAATAAGTATAATTTAAATCTAGGATAAAAAACATGCTACACTTATTTAAATTTTCAAATTTTTAGACTTTAAATTTGATGAAATTAAAAGTTTAGAGTTGTACTGAGTGAGTTCTGATTTTTTTTCTTTGTTCTTTTTATATTGAAAAATTAGGTTGTTTCGGTTGACTACTAAAACTCACGCATCTTTATTTTAGGACTAATAATGTAAATTATGGTGTTTATTAATGACTTTTCTTTTCTTTTAATATAATAATGACAATTGGGATCAGGGATTGTAATATTTTCTGGAAAAAAAAAGAAAGAAAAGAAAAAGGAACCATTGGGATTATAATAAATCTTGGTTAAAGAATAGTATAAGAAAAAAGGATCCATGTTGACTTGAACCATTTGACTCTAATTTTTCATACGTTTGAGTTTATTAAATTAAAACCGGTCACAACCAATTGATTTTCTTTTCTTTTAAACTTAAAGTTTATTTTCTCATAATTAATTATTTTAATAATGTTTACATATTTCTTAAAGAATAAAGTTAATTTTTTAGCCAAATTTTAAATTCAAAAAACAAATGTTTAAAAATGGTTTTTTTAGAACTTAGCTTGGTAAGAAAATAGATAACAAGGCAGTGAAATAAATGTTTATAAACATAATAATTTTCAAAAACTAAAAAAAAAAAAAAAAAATCAAATGATTATCCAAATGATGCCTAAATTTTTATAATTTCTCTTTTTTTTTTTTATTATTATTATTATTATTATTATTATTATTATTATTATTTTGTTAGTTCTTATAACCTTTGTTAGATTATGGAAATGAATAAAGTTAAAACACATCCAAATGTTTTTAATAAGTAAAAGTTGCCATGATTAAAAAAAAAAAAAGTGATTTTTATGCATCTATAAAGTTGGATTTGTGTAATCTAAGTCTTAATCTGTGAGCTTTAAAAAGTTTATAAATATGGGATTGTTAATTTGAAGATGAAAAATAATTAGAATTTTATTGGACAAAACAATTCTAATTACACAGAGAAAGATATTAAATTCAAAAAGTCTGTTTGAGAATAGCTTAATTTATTAGCACATTCTAACATCTATTTGCCTAAATTACTAAGTTAGACTAAAAGAATTTAAGCATAGAAAAGTATAACAAATGGTCATTGTTTCTTTAATTTTCTTTTTTCTTGTATGTTTATGGGATGAAGGATTTTAAGTACTCTCTCAATCTTATAAAAGAATATTTAAGTGATTTATATCAACAAAATCAGGCTGTAATTGATATATTTTTAATAAAATTAAGTAACATAATAGCTTAGGCAAATTTCTAATAAATACAAATTCAATTTCTAATAAAAAAACCCTAAACCTTAGGTGAATTAAACGTTGATTGTTAATTTGTTGCCCAATAATAGTTGATAGGAAGAATTTAAACCTAATTAGAAATTATTAGAAAAGTTGTTTGCGTGGACACTACACGTGGCCGGTCCCATGTTGACTAACTTACGTATATGACACGCAATGGCCTCCAACGGCTCTCTCTCTCTCGCAATGGCCTTCATAGACTTCAAGTCTTTGTTTATAAATTTTACAATCTTATACTGTAATCTAAATTTTGAGTTCATTTTTATTTTGTTACTAAATTTTAATATATTGCATTTTTATTCTCATAGTTTCAATTTTGTTTCAAGTTGCTCTTTCAAATTTCGATTTATACTTTTAATCTTACTTTTTTACTTTAATTCGTGGTGTTGATGTCTATTCATTAATTTATAAAAATTAAATTAATTTTCACGGATTTAGTATCACTATTAAAATTTATATAAAAAAATTCCCTATCATTAATTAATTTAAATTAATTAATTGAAAGTTAACATAAAATAATAAGTAAGCATTGGTAAAAATTCAAAGTAAAAATGTAAAGATTGAAACCTAGAGAGAGCAAATAAAATATAAACTTAAAATTCTCCATTATAAGAATGTAGTATTTTTTTTGAACTTAAAAGATCAAATAAAAATTAGATTCAAAACTTAAGAATCAACCAAATATATCATTATATTATATATTATAATATAATTAGCTAGATCTAGTGATTTATGAATGATGAAAAGTCAAGTTAGAAGCACACCGCCATGTGTCAAGTTGAAGAAATGGCCTGAACAATAGTGTGGCTTTATTGTTTGATTGTTATATTAGTAAAAAATAATAGATATTATTGTCCATTAATCTCAGTTAATTGGATAAATGCCAATTTATATGATAATGAATCAAATTAAAAGAGAAGTAAATAACCCAAGTAGGAGAAAGAAAAAGAAGAATAAACTTTTGTTACATTAAATTACAAATTTAATCTCAATAGGTGATAGAAAATTAGAGTTTAATCTTTATAATAGTTTGATAAAATTTTTATAATTTTAATTATAAAACCTATAAATTAAATTTAGATACTATTTGAGGGATTTTATCAAATCATATAAACTATTTATAAAAACTAAATTTTAAAACTTTTATCCTTAGTTTTAGAAACTCATGGTGGGTGTAAAAGGAAGAATAATGTGACATTTAATTAATAAAAAATGATAGAACTTTGTTGTTAGTGGCTTTTGGTGTGGCAACAAATTGAGAGGTTTGAGTTAGTGGTTTATGGTAGAATTTGTTTGAGAATTAGATTTGGTGCCAATGAGGTTGGTAGATTTCTCTTCTTTCTGTTTCTTTTTTACATTATTTACAAAAAGAAATCTAAACAATAATAGTTTACAAAATTTGAAAAAAAATAAAAAAAAAAAAAACTTGAAAAATGTTATTTTCTTTATAGAAAATAATGAAGTAGGCAAAGTTTATGTAACTCTTATAAATTTGGTGTATAAGATATTTTCAAAAGGATTTAATGAAATAAACGTGATTAATTACGTATGGACACAATTAGAAGGTAAAGCAAAAAGAATGTAAGTTGAAACGAAATATATAACATCTTTCATTTAAACAATATAACATCACATTTACAAGAAAAAAAAAACACTCAAACTTAAAAAAGAAAAAGTAAAAGTAATAACACATAAATTAGATGAAAACTTCACATGTTTTTTTTACCTAAATGAGGTAAACTTTCATAATAATAGTGCAAGAATTATGTTGGTTGAGTTAGGATAAACTTGAGATATGGTGACTTTATTCATAGCAAATATATGAATAAAAAAAGTGAAAAGGAATAAGTAAGCCTGAAATGAATAGAAAATGAGCAGCACAGCATTTGATAATATTTGAAAATGAATTAGGGAAGGGAGTGTGAGAATATTAGAATAGTTAGTTAGTTAGTAAACTTATATGTGCATAGAGTTTGATATAAAATAAAAGGAATCATAAAAGTGATGTAATAAGAAAGAGAAAGGGAAGCAGGATCCCACACCGATTGCATTGGATAAGGGAATTATATATAATTTGAGAGAGAAATAAAAAATAAAAGAAGATTTGTTTTTCTTAGGAAAACAAAACATCTGCATGACAGCTTGCAAATCTTGTCACCTTTTCATCGTAAACCAAACCAAACACCTCATTTCCCCTTTTGTCCATTTATCAACGCGCTTTCCCCTTCCCCCATTCCCTCATTTTGACTTCCTCTCATATTAATTTTATTCAACTTTCTTCTTTTATTAATTCCCCCTTACAATCTTTTCCACTTCCATCTTCATTCTTAAACACCTTTTCAATTCAAATTTCAATATTTTCTTTTTCTAAAATATGTCATTCAGCTTTTAATTTTAATATCATCAGTTTTTTCTTGTTCACATCTCATGTTGTCCATTTAAACTAATTACTGAATAATTTATATGAAAATAAAATACTAATGGGTTATAATACAACTCATTCAAACACCCTTCAAATTTTTACTTTCCTTTAGGGTTACTACAAAATAATTAGTTAGTAGCTACAATATGTCAGTGAGATAAAATAAGGATAATTGTACAAACAACAAATACCAATCATCTAAGCCTCTGTTTCAACCTCAACTTTAAGTGAGTGAAATAATATTTTTAATTATTATAACATACAATTAACTACAATATTATTATTTTAAATTTTAATTTGTTACAATGTTTACTATTTATTCCCGTGTTTAATGTTTTCTACTCATCTTCTCCTTTTTTATTTATTACCTTGTCTCCTATTTACTGTTCATACTAAATTAATAGTTTACCTTCTAAACACATACGATTATAACTTAGATTAAAATATTTTGCACTTCAACACAAATTATTATAATTCCTATTTAGCCCTTCAAACACTTTTCTAGTTGTTCTTCATGGCAATCCAATATAGATTCAAAATATATTAGTATTTTTTACTTCAAACATTTAAACTGTATAAAACACTATTAGTCAGACTGTGACGAACTACACCGGAAATAATTAACATGTCACAATCAACATTTAAAAACTAGGCTTTTCAGCAAATTGAAAGACTAAACAAACACATTTATAGTTCCATTTTCCATCCAATCCAATGGGTCCCAAAAAATTTAATTTAATTTTTTTGTTTGAGAAGAAAAAACTCCTCCCTCCTCCTATAAATACACATACAAATCCCATTCCCCATCTCAAAAGCCTCAAATTAAACTTCCCTCCTCTCTCCAATGGCTGCCAGAACAACCACCGCCGCCGCCTTCTACTTTCTCATCCTCATTTCCCTTTACATTTCCACTTCCGCCGCCCCCACCGGTTCAGTATGCAGCTCGACTCGAGACCCATCCTACTGCAAATCGGTTCTCCCGAATCAAACCGGCAATGTCTACTCGTACGGACGGTCGTCGTTCAGAAAGTCACTGTCGTCGTCGCAGAAATTCCTCCGGCTGGTGGAGAAATACCTCAGGTCCCGATCGTCGCTGACAGTGCCGGCGGTGAGGGCGCTGGAGGACTGCCAGCTGCTGGCGGGACTGAACATTGATTACTTAACGACGTCGTTCCGGGCGGTGAACTCGACGAGCAGAACGTTGCCGGAGATGAAGGCGGACGACGTGCAGAGTCTGCTGAGTGCGATATTGACGAATCAACAGACTTGTTTGGATGGAATTAAGGCGACGGCGGGTTCTTGGTCGCTCAAAAATGGCCTTTCTCTCCCACTTGCTGCTGACACCAAGCTCTACTCTCTGTCCTTGGCCTTCTTTACCAAAGGTTTCTCATTATTTTTCTTTTATTTTTAAAGGATAAGAAGAAAATTCTTTAACCCACCAAAAACAAAAAAAACAAAGGATAGAGAGAAAAAAAAACTAGCTTATTTCTATTATATATTTTATTAATAATTTGATTTTAGAAAATAATTATACCTCTATACCTTAAATTAGTTTCTAAGAGTCTTTCATTATTATTATTATAGAAATTGATTAAATTAGTATAGTAGTTTTCAAAAAAAAGTAATATATATCTCCAATTTATAAAGGTTTATTTAAACTATCTAAACTTAAATTAGATCTGAAAATATATGAAGCAAAATAAATATTAAAGTGAGAGAGCAACTCTAGAGGCATTTGTCTAATTTATCTTTTAATTTTTTTTCTTTTTTCTATAGACCATCAATTAATAGAGACTCTTAATTATTTATTTTAATTATTTTGGGATTTAATGAATTAGATAGGGATTTTAACTTTTGACCTTTTAGTCAAAATACTTGCTAGATACCTTATTGATACTTTATTAAATGTAATAGTTCATTAATTTTTTAAAAGAAGAAAAATCTTAGGCAATAGTTTATAAGAGATTTGATTGATTTTTTTTTTTTTTTTCGTTTATAAACTAATATGATATATATATATATATATATTAATTAATTAATTAATGCTACGATGAAAAGTTTTGTAATAACTTAAACATCCCTAAGAAATTTTGTAGAATTGTCCTTTTTTTTTTTTAAAACATAGAAATGCCCTTCTTTTCTTTTTCCACTTTTCTTTTGTTGAGTAACAAACTTCTGTTGTAGTTAGGTGAATTTGTTGAAAGTTTTATTAGGCTTCTTGTAATTTTTTAGGTATTAATTGTTGAAATTTGTCACCCATCCATGTGTCTCTTTTCTCAAGGCTTAACTTAAAAAAAAGTTAGAAGTTGAAAATATCTTCCTTTTTCTAATATATATATATATATATTGCATGAATTAAAATATTAAACACCTAGCAAATATAAAATATTTTCATTTTCAGTTAGAAAATAAGTAAACAAAAACTAATTCGTTTTTTTTTTTTTTTTAATTTATTATTTACCAATTAATTGACTTAACATTATTGATTTTCTTTTTTTTTTCTTAATATCTTCGACAGGTTGGGTTCCAAAGAAGAAGAAAAAACCGACATGGAAAGCCGCCGGAAGACAAGGGAGGTTCAGAAATGGGCGAATGTCACTCAAAATGTCCAGCCGAACCAAAGCGATCTACGAGACGGCGACCCGCCGGAATCTGTTGCAGATCGATGACGGCGGCGACGACCAGATTGCGGTCAGGGACATCGTCGTTGTCAGTCAAGACGGCAGCGGAAATTTCACCACCATCAATGAGGCGATTGCGGCGGCGCCGAACAACTCTGCTCCGTCCGACGGGTATTTCTTAATCTTCGTGTCGGCCGGAATTTATGAAGAATATGTGTCGATTGCGAAGAACAAGAGGTACTTGATGATGATCGGAGATGGCATTAATCAGACCGTCGTCACCGGTAATCGGAGTGTCGTTGACGGCTGGACCACCTTCAATTCCGCCACGTTTGGTAAGTGTTTCTACCTTTAAATTTTATTAAATAACAATGTTAGGTTAGACCCGAATTTTTAAAAAAGTTTTCCATAGATTCCCTGGTTTTTTATTTTTATTTTTTGGTATTTTTTGAACCTATAAGTTTGATTTTTTTTTTCTTTTTTTGTCTTTTACCTATTTCATAATTTTCTAAATCATCAAAATTTAGTTTAATATGTTATTAAATAAAATATTCAATTTTATGTTAAATAAATTTATTAATTTTAAATAATATTAAATTTATTAATTATTTATTATCATAAAATTAAAAAATTCTAGAAATCATTAAATATAAAATTTAAAAATCCACGAACATATTAAATAGAAATACCAAAGTTAATAGGCCAAATCTATAATTTATCTTACACTCAGAAATTGACTAAAGAAATGCTTAGATTTTTAATCATTACTTGATTTATAGTTATTATCGGTTTTTGAAACTTAGATTTTTAAACACTACTCCCATCAATTACATATAAATTTATTATTATTATTTTTTATTAATCTTCTACTAAAGTTAAAAAAAAAAAAAAAAAAAAAGTTGGCTTCATTGGAAAACAACTTGTTTTTTGATAATAAATTTGCTCTTTTTGAAAATTAAGTTGAAAACAATAATTTCCATCCTTATGTTTTAAAAAGACTGTAAATTCTGAAAACTAAAAACAGTTCAAAAAACTTTTTTCCTTTTTTGCACTTGACTAGAAATTATGTATTAAGTATTTTTTTTTAATTAACAAAGGTAAAAATTAAAAATAGAGGAAACAAACATAGAATTCAAAAAAGAAAATTAAAAACGAAATCGATATTATTAAAAAATAAAAACAAAAAACCTAATTTATCCCCTGTTTTCGTTTCATCACCAGCGGTGGTCGGACCTGGATTCGTAGCAGTAAACATGACATTCAGAAACACCGCCGGCGCCATAAAGCATCAAGCCGTAGCCGTCCGGAATGGCGCCGACTTATCAACATTCTACCTCTGCAGCTTCGAAGCCTACCAAGACACCTTATACACCCATTCCCTCCGCCAATTCTACCGCGACTGCGACATCTACGGCACCGTCGACTTCATCTTCGGCAACGCCGCCGTCGTCTTCCAGAACTGCAACATTTACCCACGCCTCCCGATGTCCAACCAGTTCAACGCCATCACCGCCCAGGGTCGGACCGACCCAAATCAGAACACCGGCACCTCCATCTACAACTGCCGAATCACGGCAGCCGACGATCTGGCCAACAACAGCGGCGCCGGCGTCAAGACGTTCCTAGGGCGGCCGTGGAAGGAATACTCAAGGACGGTTTATATGCAGAGCTTTATGGATGATTTGATTGATCCGGAGGGATGGAGGGCTTGGAATGGGGATTTTGCTTTGAACACTTCGTATTATGCTGAATTTGGGAATTTTGGGCCGGGATCTAACACATCGGAGAGGGTTAATTGGCCGGGATTTCATTTGATTAATGATACCGATGCTGGCAATTTCACGGCGGGGAATTTTGTGTTGGCCGACGATTGGCTGCCGCAGACCGGCGTTCCCTATACCAGCGGCCTCACGGACTAGAAAACAGGGCAAATTTGTAATTTCATGTTTACTTTTTATTTTTATTTTTTTAAAATTCCAAGGCCAAAGTGTATAGCTATGGAATGAATATGATTGATTCTTTTGTACGGTGATTGATTCTCAAATATAAAAAAATATAATAAAAATATATTATTTTTCCTTTTTAGTTCACTTTTTGTCTGGACATGATTGTCCCTATTGTGGGATTCATTTCATCTATATATTAATTTACAAGATTGTGAACTTACTAAAGTAGTTTGTTTTATTTATTCTCTTTAGTAACAATTTTATGGAAAAATATTAACATTTTACTCTGAACTCTGATAAAGTGTATAAACTTGGAAAATTATCTGAAATTTTCAGCCCTTAAAGTTTGAAACCTACATTGTTTTTTAATCTTCTAATATTGAAGAATAGATGTACCACTTTCTAATATTAATTGGAATTATATGTGTTGCACGTGTTTCATAATGTTAATGGAAAAAAAATTATCAAGTTAAAGACGTATTTCCTACAAAAATTAAGAATTCTCATTCAATTGAGTAACATATTACAAAAAATAAAGAGTAAAAAAACCTTGCTCACTTGTTCTTCTAATAAACTAGATTGGTAGGTTTTCATAGCTATGCTTTTGAAATTATTTCATTTTTTCTTTTCTTATAATCAACTCTAATAGTCCATTCTCTTTGACCAACTTGAAGACTATTAATTGGAGTCGCGGACAAATCTTGAGAATGAAATTGATGGATGGATTCGGGACAATTGAGTTATAAAAAACGGGTGTATATATAGAAAAAATACAATCTAAAAAATAAACATGAAAATTTTTAGATAACTTAAGATTTTTTTTTTTTAGAAAAAAAAAATCTTTTAAAGTGAATTATAGATAAAATGTGATTGATTTTTTTTTTTCTTCTTTCAATGTGAGTGAGAGATAAAATGTATGTGTTATTTAATTTAATATAAAATTACCTTAGATATCCCTATGATTATCAATCAGAAGGGACAAAAGGGAAATTAAAAGTTTCTCCCTCACAGCTCATTTCAGATATTATAAATGTTTTGTACTACTCTAAAACTTGCATAAGAATTTTAAACTTATCCTTAATAAACTTTTCATTGAAAAATTGTTTGTGAAAATGTTTTCATATTCATTTAATAAATATAAAACATAGGTGTAATGACTCTCATAAGTATAACTCAATTAACATGAATTTATATAATCAACTTCAAAATTTAAAACTCGATCTCCCACTTCACATATTTTTTTAAAAAAAAAAGTAATAATAAATAGAACATATATTGAATGTTAAAAGATTAATGGACTTCACAGAAAATTGATACTAAAGGTGTAATATAATATATCAGATAGTTTTTAAAATTGTGAATGTGAAAACAACTTATTCTAAACAAAATGAAAAATGGGTAAACTTATTAGACAAAATTTCATAAACCTCATTGACAAAAATTTAAAATTCTTGAGTAAATTGATACTTTTACCATTCTTTATTTACAAAAGAAAAATACTTAGATATATCCCACTAAATTGTTCTATTATAATGTGACACGTGACAAACTATTTTTATTTTATTTTTATTTATTATTTTTCTTTTGTAGCGAGTGATAGAAAGGAGAAACATATAAATCTACCCATTTCAAAATAAAACAATGGTTCAAATAGCTCCTAGGTTTTCGTGTTCATAAGTATTACGCCATTATTCCCCTAGAAGAATATTATATTATGACATTTTTGTTTTGTTTTTTTTTTTTTTTTTTTTTTTTTTATGAAAGACAATCATGAATATGATTCAAATAGTGAATTCTTGAAATTTTATTGTGAGGTTGATTATGAGAAAATTTTAACTAACCACTTTTAAAAATTAGATACTATTTATCTTGTACACCAAAAATTCTATTTAATTTGAAAAGTAAGTTTACTAGTTAGCTCGACACAAATCGATATGATATTCTTTTCTAAAGTTTAGAAGTTTGATCTTCACACTTTTAACTAAAAAAAAAATTTTAATTACAAATTTGGTCCCTATTATTTAAAAAAAAAAAGTTAAAATTTAGTCCCTATAATTTTAAACATTAGAATTAGGTCCCTATAATTTGGAAAAAAATTAGAATTTAATCCCTATGATTTAAAAAAAAAATTAAAATTTAGTCCCTACTTTAAAAACTATTTATAAGAATTTTATAAATTCATTGGAGAGAAAAAAAAAAAAAAAACTAAATTATGGCATTTGTAATTTGTGTTAATTATTATTTATTTTATTTTAATAAATTGAAATTCACATCAGTGTTATTTTTAATGAATAGTTTACCGACTATCGTGAGTGGACGAAAGCATTCTCAATCTAAGGAGAGAAAATCACTTATTGTTTAGGTTAAACCCTAAATTTAATCATTTAGAAAAGAAAAGAAAAAAATTAGAGTGTGTCTATGGTTTAAAATTAAAATTTAGCCTTATTGGTTTGATAAAATCTTTCTAAATAATCTCTAAAGTAAGGCTTAAATTCGAAGTATTTCCAATAATAGGGATCAAATTCTAACTTTTTCTAAACCATAGAGATCAAATTCATAATTCAACCTGTTTTTCATTTGTACAATATGTGGGGAGGAGAATTGAACCTCTTATCTCGAGGTTAATAATACACTTAATTATGTTCAATTTGACATCATTTCAAAATGGTTACACTACGTTCTTAATTGTTTCAGAATTAAGTCTCCTAATTATTTTTAAATAATAAACAATTTTCTAAGCTTCAGTAATAGTCCCTGCATGTTCTGATATAGCTTGAGTAATAGTCCATATATCATCTATCATTTTATTAAGAAAAACATTCTATAAAAGTAACACCTCAATAATTTCATTGACATCACTCTGTTATGCAGGAAGGAAGATGATTCGATGTAGGAGTAAACTGACATTTGTATAGTACAATCCAAAACACTACAAAATGTTAATCTTGAAGAGTTTCAGGATAGATTTCTTACAATATATGATGGCTGCACATTTCGCATCCTTGTGTTTTCTCTAATTAATAACTGGCAGTATTGTTTGGGAACCAAAGGCGCAGCCGCAATCAACATGTATTTCTTTCAACTTCATGGTTTCCCTGAGAAGAAAAAAAATCCCAAAAGGAACTTGGAACTCCGATCGCGTCGAGTTCAAAGACTTCGTTGATACCTCGAACTGGAGAAGGCAACTTGACCAGTTTCTCTGAAGATTGGCCTGTGTCCATGGAGATCTGCACTTCTGTGATTTACAATGGATGCAACTTGTTTGACTGATAAGTCATTTGGATTAGCATTGCAGATCCCAAGTTTCACAATGAACACGGCTGTCGTCCCTTTTTCGGGGCCTTCACTCTCGATCCAAATGTGACCTCCCATGAGATTTACAAACCTGAACCAACAACCCATGTGAGAAGTTTCAAGAAAAATAAGAAGGTAAGGGAATGAAAAGATGGAAGTCAATTCAGACCAATTATTTCATTTTGGAACATGATCCAAGAAATGATTAGCTTATCAACAAAATGGTATTTTCAGGTTACTGTACATTGGATTGGATTGGGTTGGATGATAGAAGAAAAATTATTCAACTATGGCTGCCTCATAATATTAAACTGTTGGATTTAGATTAAAAAATCTATGACTCCTAATAACCACGGATATAAATTTGAAGTACTTCTCTCATTAAATTCAATAGTGAAGAATTGATAGTCATATTGTGACTGTTTGATTAAATAATTTCTTATTAATCATTATACTAAAGCAAAATACCGTTTACAAAGGGCCAAACCGAGGCCCACGCCACTATTTGTTCGGTTTGATCGTGTTTGTAATTGAGTGAATCTGGTAAATAGATGGGGAATATCTTGGGGAGGAATACCACATCCTGAATCTTTAACCTGCACAAGAATAAGTTAGAACTAGAAGCCATAGCAATGAAAATAAATGGAGAACACAGAACAGAATGATTTAGAACATTGAAAAAACATGTCCATTCACTGCCTCCTGTTCTTATTTTCGTATCTCACAATTGATCTTAAAACAAACAATCTATTTCAACCATATGGGATGATACCAACCTGTACCCGCAGGTAAAAGTGGCCGTCGGATTGCATTGGATAGAATTCATTAGGGCGCCAATCTCTCAGAGAGTCCAGTTTTGCAACGGATGCTATGATAGAAACGTGACCTTCCTTTGTAAACTTCACCCCATTACCGACGATATTCAAGAGAATTTGCATAAGCCGCTTCTCGTCGCCAACAGCACAGATCGGTAGATCTGATGCCAATATCAATGCCATCGACAACTTCTTAACCGAAGCAATAGGCTTTATAAGATCCATTGCCTGCCATTAAAAGCTTGAGGATGTTAGGATGATGTCTGATGGTTGAGACAACTGAGAAAAAGTTAGCTTAGATCCTATGATTCACCTCTTTGAAAATAGCATGGAGATTGAATGATCCCATGTCCAAAACCAAACTGCCATCTTCAAGTCTTGAAAGATCCAAGACATCATTAATCAGAGTGGCAAGAAGATTACTACTTTTGAGTATTGTCTCTATCATCACTCTTTGTTCTGGAGTCAGTTCAGTCTCCAAGAGAAGGGATGAAAGGGCAATTATTGCGTGCATCGGCGTCCTCATTTCATGGTTCATGACAGCTAGGAAATCATTACGAGCGTGAATTGCCGTCTCTGCTTCTCTTCGAGCTAAATCCAAAGCCACATTTTGGTCCACGAGCTGATCACGCGCCCGCATAGACTCTTCAAGAATTGCAGCATGTGAAAGTGCAACAGCTACCTATATGGATTTCAAAATTTTCATGACTTAGCAACAAATTCCTGATAGATGATTAATACAAGGAAACATGAAGACAGGTAACATAAGGCATATGTATGTGTAAATGTATCAAAATCTCCCAACAGGGCAAGAAGTCTTCCAATTGCAATTAAAAAACTAAGTCTCTGTTTGGTAATCATTTGATTTTTGAACAATAAAATTTATAAACACTACTTCCACCTACAACTATGTTTTGTTATCTAATTTCTACTAATATTTTAAAAAATCAAGTTTTGAAAACTAAAAAAAGTACTTTTCAAAAATCTGTTATTGTTTATAGAATTTGACTAGCAATTCAAGTGTTTCTTTAGCAAAGGTAAAAAAAAATATAATTGAAAAGTTGGGAGGAAACAAGCATAAATTTAAAAGACAGAAACAAAAAAACGAAATTGTTACCAAACAATGCCTAAAAAATTTTATCAATGTCTTGAAGGACAAGTGGACAAGACATGACAAAAACCACTTATACAACATGATTAAAAAAGGACTTTTACAAGGTGGAGCATGTTCAATTGCCAAAATCAAAATATAAGGACCTGCTCCGATCACTTCTTGTTTGGATTGAAGAATATCTCACAAACGTGATATTCTTAAAACCCAATTTCAGAATGTCCAAGAACAGTTTAGAACTTCTCCATGACATGTCATATAACTAAAGGAAACTACAAATCTTCTCTGCATTATAGATAGATAAGACCTTCCTTCTTTAATTTCAATCAAAAACTAGAAAAACTAGACAACCAAACAAGTCAACGAAACTCTTCTAAAAGCTCCCACACTTGCCAACTTCTTTGGTTCAAATCACTGAGCCCTTACTTGACAACAAACCCAACAGTTTCATTCTCCGATGAGCACATAGAAGACGGGCATCACTTAAAAAATGTCCTAAGCGGGTCTTAGGCGCTAACATCCTATCTTAAAATGCAACCTAAGTTATACTGTTTATTAGAACTGCAGATAATCAATTACTCATATACCTTAACTAACATTAGTTGTGTTAAATATGCCAGTCAAGGGGCAGTATACAGGTGCAGCAGAACAATAAATTACACAAAACCTGGTCTGCGACTACATCGACAAGTTCCAACTCATGATCTCGCCATTTCCTAGCGCTATCAGTAGGAAGAATTAGAACCATAATTGCATAGCTTCTGGAAGAGACATCAGGCCAATTGTTCATTTGGAAATTTGAAAGGTTTAAGAGAGGAACTCGCACAGCAACAACTTCCGGTGGCAAATATCTACCTCCGACAGGAGGTCTGACCCTAGCCAATTGACAAGTGTAGGGAACGCGTATTGCTCGATTACTATTGAAAACATCATTGACAACAGGAAGATTTATTGGAATATTAGTTCCCACTGGTATCTGGTAGTTCAAGGCATGTGAAAGCTGTAGACTTAGTCCATTCCGTGATGGCATCCACAGTGCACATTCCTCAAGTCCTAAGGTCTTTCCCAGCTCAACAAGTGTCGTTTTTAATATTGTATCCCGGTCGAGCGTGCTTCTAATTTCATGAGTCAGCATTCTAACATGCCTTCCAGTTTCTTCCTGAGTGAGAATAAGGCCCATCTCCCTGTCAAGTTCTTCAGCCTTGTTTTTAAGAATCAACTCTCGAGTTTTGACACTCAAAAGATCAGGAATAATGTGAACAAGCATTAATGCAGTCGCACACGAAACAATAGCACAGGCAACTTTTGCAACAGTCATCACCACAGCAACAGCCTTCGAGTGCATCGAGAACGTCCAAAGGTTTATGAAGTGTGTTGCCCCACAGAGAACAATAAAAGCACCAAATTGCATAAGCACCCATCTATAAGGAAAGAATGCAGACTTCTGCACAAAATATATAAGCTCCAATGGGATGGAGAAATAAGCAAGAGCGATTAGCACATCTGATATATACTGATATTTCACTAGAAGTTCATCAGGGGGCCATTGGGTGTCAATGCAATCACAGGACTCCATCATAAGATAATCTTCTCCAGGATATATCTGAAAGTACAGAAAGAATAGAAGACAGTTCTAAGTAGTAAGAAACATACCAAATCAGATTATATCAACTAGCACCTCAAAAACCAAAAGGCATATATGTAACAAAAATTAAAGACAGAGTTCCATTAGAAGAAGAAGAAGAAGAAGAAGAAAAAAAAAAAAAAAAAAAAGAAAAAAGAAAAAGAAAAATCCTCTAATGCAATTAATCCTTGAATGCTAATTTGGTAAAGGCAGAAAATTAATCGAGTATAGGCACCAAAATTTGCATCTAACAACAGCAACTGATTTTTCATCTTCTAACTTACAAACGACTCTAGTATTCCATAAATACAAGCAGCACCAATCTTTAGTGTTCTGAAAGCCATAGATGCTCACTCTCGACAAATCAGATGCTCCCATAAAAGATCATTTGAAAATGTAACCAGTGAAATAACTCTAGTCCCCACAAATTTAAAAAGAAAAATAAACAAAATAAGTTTATAAGACTGTTGAACTGAAATCCAACTAGATCCCAGGAAGTAGATTTTGTAGATATATTGCACTACAGATCCATCAGAAGCAGTGGACTCAAGAAACCTTTAAAACTCTCAGCATATGAACAGAGAAATGATCGCAGTAAATTGAATCAAGGCCTTCCTCTGCCACTACTCTCACTATATGAACTGAAGTAGTTGCAGTTGTAACACCCAAATTAAATGGCATTCTCTAATCTCCCACATAGAAAAACCGAACAACAACTTCTTATATAACCCATTTGAAAAAGGGAAGCAAAAACAATGAAATCAAGCATAAAATCGAAGAAAAAGGGAAATGGGTTGGAAGAGTCTCGTGGAATCCATTAAAAGAACATATATAAAAGGAGGAGAAGAAGAAGAAGAAGAAGAAGAAGAATAGGAAATGAATTGGCATACCAAGTTAAAGAGAGAAGAAAGTGAGAAGGCCTAAGCTTCCATGTGAAGAAGCAGAAGCAGAGATTTAATGGAGAGAAATGCTCAATGCTCGGAGGGAAATGAAAGAAAGGCAAAAGAAAGAAAGAAAGAAAGGAAGGCGAGTGGTCATCACGGACGAAAAGGAGATACGGACAGCCGCACGTGCGGCGCCTCACCGAGAACGTATGATACTGCTTTCCCTTTTCTTCATTGGGTAGAAAAATGAGTGCTTCACACGTGTGAAAAAAATTGAATACTTGCATGATTCGTATTTCGTATATATTAATTATTACGTAAAATAACTTAAATTATACTAAAAAAAAAAAAAAAAAAAAACTCATAAATTTTTTAGTAGGTTTTAACTATTTTAATCCTAATCCTCAAAAAATTTTATTTTTCACCCTTCAACTTTGAATTTTGTTCTAAAGAAATACTATTAAAGCACTAATTTCAATTCATAGCCAAGACACGATCGCTGATTTTTAATCCAACCTCCAAAATGCTCTATTAAATGAGGAGATTGTCTACTTGAATTAAAAATCTCCGGACTAAAAGTGTATTTTGATATCAAGCACATTCTAATTTTAAACGGTCACAACAATTTTTATTTTTTATTTTAACATAAAAAATATTTCTTTTGAGTTCAATGTCATATTTTTGGTACACATCTCAAAGTTTAAGGGTTAAATAAACTTTCCAAAGTCCTAAATCCTAAAAAATTATTTAATACAAAATTATAACAATAATCTAAGAAATATATGTTATAGACTCTGAAAGTTTAGGAATCACAAGTAGTAATAGGGTGGAGAGATTTGATTCTTTTACTGCATATTTTATTTTATTAAAATTTAAAATGTGGACCTGAATAACAATTTAATCCTTTAATAAGATGATTAAAAAGGGGGAAAATGTGTGTCATGGTGCAAGGATCTTGAGGAATTCAAATAAAGCAAAAGCACCCATTTTTATCTAAATATATTTGCAATTTTAATAATGGCAATTACATCACCAATAGCTTATACACTTTACTCTCATATATTCAAACACAAAGGAATAAAATAACATTAACATATCAAAATGAACTAATGAGATTTTGTTAGATAGGTTTGGTGATTTGATGTTTAAAAAGAAAAAAAGGTTTGTCAATGCAATCATCCATCCATTCATTCTTCTTCTTTCTCCTCCAAACACAAAAGTTAGGTTTTGATACATTGAACTTTGAAAAGATGAGTAGACATGGTGGACCACTTCATTTCCTATCAAATCTGCAACAGTTGACCATAATTTTAGTAAGTAGTCAATATAACTCTTTAGATTATCTCAAATGAAAAAAATAAAAAATAAAAAATAATAAAATTCTTCAAAAACCCTTTGATAAAAGAAAATAAATCTTCAAATTCAGCACTTTCCAGGTATATTATTACACATAGGCAGAAAAAATTAATTAATAATTTTCTTTTGAGGTAAAGTTACAATTTTAATCTCTAAACTTTGAGGTTTGTGTCTATTGGTCTTTAGATTCTTACAAGTATCAAAGAGGTCCATGAACTTTTCAAATTTAGGTTCCTATACTTTTAACGATATCTAATTTCTTTTTCTCTAATAGATTGGTGAGTTTTTAAGTTTGTGTCGTAAGTAATCGATTCTATATTTTTTTAAAAGTTCACAAATTTACCCGACACAAAATTGTAAGTCTAGGGTTCCATTAGACATAAAATTTAAATTTATATTTAAAAAGGATTAAATTTTTAAAAAATTCAATCTCTTGAGGGTTGAATAGACATTAGATTGAAAATTTAATAACATATTAGACATTTCGAAAGTTTATGAACCTTTTAGATACTTTTGAAAGTTCATGAAATAAATAGACACATACCTCAAAGTTAAGAGATAAGGAGTTCTGACCATCTTTTATTTAAATTATCGGTCTCTTTGAAATGACTTTTTTTTTAAATGTTTAAAAAAGCATTTTTATATTGATAGAAAGTGTAGCGATTGTGATGGCACTATATGAACCGGCCTTGAAAATGAATGAAACCCATCAAATCATAAAATATGATCTTAAAAAGCAATGAACCTAAGACATATGGGTCAGGACAATTAAAGAGTGTATATTTGTTATTGAATGAATGAAGACATTTGTGGGGTTGTTTGGAAACATTTTTTCAGTCTTCTCATTGTGATTTGTAGTATGCTAATTGTCAACCAACCATTTTGATGATTGGATAAAGTTTTTCATTGGCATTCTAATTAATGTCAACCGCCTTTAGCAAATTGAAAACTACTAGTAAGAGATTCCTAGGTTAATCAATTATATCATTAAGATTGTTATTTCATGGCTAACTTAATCATCAATTTATGTTAATTATTATGACAAAGTTCTCCCTATAGGCTTATATAAATGTTCATAACCAATTGGTCTTTATCAAAACAAACCTTCATATGAACTAAAGAAGACAAACATAACAAACAAACAAACCTTTAAAAATAGTATAAACACCATGTTTACCAATCTATAATGAAAATTGGTGTAACCGAAGTGAGATTTCATTGATGGGTCAATCGTAATGGATCTCGATAGCGAATAGAATTAGATTACTTTTGGTTACATTTTCTTAGAATTATGAATTTGTTACACTTATTGTTATTGTTATCATTACCTTTTAGGGTCAAGTAACGATAGCGGTAACAATAAATGTGACAGATTAACGATAACGATATCGACACATAATTTTCAAGTGCAATTAGATTGATCACCCTTTACTTGTAAATGAGTTTACTTGTTTTTGTTACATATTTGGACGTGACCCCAAATGTCAATACAAGTACAGAACACTGTTAAACAATATCAAACGTATTCAAATAGGGCCACTTTTCAAATTACATTTCCACTAAGGTAAATGACTTATTTGTCAAAATGAACTTAACTCAACGGTAATTGACATGTACTCTCTTCCTTAAATCATAGAATTGGTCTCCCGTCTTACAATTGTTGTATTGAGAGTCTAACCTACTTATATATAAATCTCCTCTAAACTCACTAAACATATACATAAATCTTCTCTAAACTCACTAAACATAAACGTGAATATTTGTTTAAGAAAATATTTCAACCAAACGCTATTAGAAGATACTAACACTAATCAAAATTGCAACACTTTACAAAATTGAAAGTAAAATTTAATGTAGCTGAAGGTTTTTTTAACAGTACAACAATTGCGAGAATAGAAATTGAACATCCGATTTAAAGGAAGGACGGGCAAGTCAATTTCCATTGAATTATACTCACTTTGATGCTATATCTTGAAGTTTATGATAGAAGTTGATACATAGGGAGAAGAAGTATAGTAATAAGAATGAGGCAAAAGTGCCATAGAAAAAAGCTACATTATTATCAGCCACAGAGGTTGGTTCATAGTAAAGCTCTCTTTTAGGATAAACAACACAAAATTACGATGGAGAGTCAAAGCAAAGCAAAGGAGTTAGATCAGAGTCACCATCACTAATTTCTCTTCTTGATATTGACAACTGATCCTTCAAATACGTATGAGCAAAGTAAGAATAATACTTAAAATTGGCCGAAAGCAAAAGCCAAAAGCTCTCTCTATCAACAAACCACGTGGCAACACACTAACTTATTTGGAATTAAATAAACTAGAACAACCCAATTTGGCCTACTAGATAACTTTCCTTTCATAGTCGAAGCAGATCACAGTTCGATAATAATAACAAAGTAATACAAGATCCAAGGTCAGGATACGAAAATCCAATCTAGATAATCTTTTGTAATAAGCTGATTCTATACTATGATGTCAAGATTACTATAGATCCCTCTTTTATGCCTACAAATCTCTCTCAAAAAAGCGACAAGAATGGTTACACTGACTTTTAAGCTACACAAAAATAATATGGCCAAAAACTCACAAAGGTTCCTACACATCAACTATTAGGATACATTGAGACGTTGTGCTAGTGTTACAACGCTACACCTTTTCTTCTTTCTCTTCTTCCATCTCTATCGTGTCAAGGTAGGAAAGTATAATTGTTAAAAGTAACTAAATATTAGAAAGAGAATCCAATACTGTGACCTAGTATTGTATTGCAAATCATGTAATACTGACGAAAAATTTTCAAAGATCGAAATTAAGAGGTCAGTTTAAGGGAGTTTTAACGTAAATTGGCCTAAAAGTCAATCATAGACCAAAAACTGTAGTAATTAACATAAAAATGTTGCTCGATAAAACATTGAAACAACATAAGTAACACATATAATCTAGGATACAAAATACACAGACACTTACCTTTTGAGGCAGAAAAGAATAAATGTTTCAATGAAACTACCACGACAATGTTGCTACAGCTACGTCTCAAGACTGTCAATCATAATAGTATTTAACTTCTCTAAAGTTTGAAGGCTCCATCTCGTCTAAAAAATAAAATAAACTAAAATTTAGGACTCTGCTAATCAACCCATCAAGGGGAAAAAACAGCACTTTTTTGTTTGAATAGAGACAAAAAAAACATCAAGAAGGTGTCACAATTGACTCGACTTTTGATCTCCTCAACAGCCACACGAGATATTTCCTTGAATGGACTAGTAAATCTATCTTCTCCATTTGATCCTAAAACCTTGGAGACTGAATATCCAAGAGTAGATCTAAGAATAGCATCAAGTCAAATTAATCTTTAATCAACAAGCTGATGGGATAAATAAAAAAGTTCTCCCAATTAGTACTACACATATGCCATTTACTTTTCTATATATATATATATATATATATATATATACGTGAGTGTCTGAGTCAACTTACGCGCACCTCAACTAATCTCACGGAACAACTCACCTAACCCTACAACATTTGAGTTCAAAAAAACTCATAGGATATTAAGTTCTAAGTAGGTGGCCTAGATGGCCATCATGACATATGTCATTTACTCATAGGATATAAATATAACACAAAGTATAAGAACATTCAAAGAAGTAAATAATTTTTTCTAAAAAAGAAATATACCTTACCACCAACTTTTGGACAATTGTAGTCTTATCGACGTTTCTGTAGTAATATACCATCTCCAATTGGCTTTACTATTTAAACTACAATAGAAAATAATGGTGGAAGAATGCAGAAAATCATGAATAAAAATAATATTGAAGATAAGAACAAATTAGTGGAGTTTTGAAAGTGTGTAATGAATTTTGTAATGCCAAAGGGCTGCGGATCCCCTCTCTTTCTAAAGAGAGTATGACATGAAGCAAGAGTCACAATTTTCTTAAGAAAGAATGACGCATGATATAAAGTTAAAAACAGAAAGAAATTTTAATTTAACCTCTAAACTCATATATGAGAGAGGCACAAGTAATATTAATAATATTTGTAAACCAAAACATTAGAACCCTGTTGTACGAGGGTCAACAACTATGGTTAAATAAAAATAAGAACTATCCTTTGAACTCTGGAAAACTGTACAAAATAGTGAACTCACCTCAACTAAAAGGCAAACCTGGATCCAAAATTTTGTAGATTGAATATCTAATTTATAAAAGATTTCTGTATCTTTCTTCATCCGCATATCTTCTACACAATTAAATACCAAGTTTCAAGTTCTCTCGACATTTTATCAAAAGGTCATTCGATCTGATTTCTTTTTCTTTTCCTTGGCCCTTTCCAACCTCTTGATGAGAGGTTTTTGGGGTAATTGTACTTCATAAAGCATTTGGGACCAAAGGTCTTCGAAGTGACTGTGATAACTCTTTTGAAACCAATCCAAGATTTCAGAATGGAGTTCATAAGGATTATCCGTCCAAACTGCTCTCAACGTGGCACGACTGTTTATCTTCTTGGATTTCAATCTAGAGAGAAGATTGCCCACTCTTTTTTGGCCTAATGCCTCTGGCCTTAAGATACTACTGGGACGAGCCGCCAAGAACTCACTCACAGACGTTAAGCATGGTAACACCTTCCCTTTAAGCAAAGCACATGCAAACACTGCAACCCCCTGAGCATTATCTTTAATCGGAACATTATGTAAAGGAAACTCCCAAAGATGAGGGCCAAACGTAGGAATAACCCAGGAAAATACTGTGTCATTTTGAGGGTCGTAATAAGGTTTAGGATCTGTTAATGGTGCTGAGAAAGCACACAAGGAACTAGCATATTTCACAAGCCAATGTGGTTCTACACTAGTCAATCCATGCATGTATGGTCGTTTAGTACGTAATAATTCATTGTACACCAAGAATTTTGGGGCTGAACGAGAAACAGATGACCCTCGGTGGATGAACACATTTTCTTTTACCATGCAAGCTTGATACTTTCCAGCACGTTCTTTTCTGTCACCTTCAACTGACTTAGAAATCTCTCTAATACGTTTGGCAACCCTATCTGGCCAACCTGCACAGATTGCTTGGCCAATTATCTCCTTCTCCTTCAATGAAAGAGGATGTTTATTGGATGGGATCCTCCACATACCTTCTACATCCTCCAAAGTCCCATTAGTCCATGAAAAATCTGACTCAGCAATAGAAGGACGACTATGATTGAAAATAAGCTGTAATAGTTGCTTTCTCAACTTGGACATTTCTTGCATAGTTTTTAGATGTAATGTGTAGTTGTTGCAGAAGGCCACAGGATTTTCAGAAAGTTCAAAACATTGCAAAGCATAAGCTATTGTCAAAGCATCACTACTAGGATCTGAAAACTTTTCACGAGAGAGTTTACCAGCTTCTTTTAGCTTCTTTTTCAATGACTTCTCCACTTTTTCTTCAGCTTTTGTGTCACCGAGTTCAAATGACCTGTTGTTTTGTTCTAAATCATCCTTCATTTGACTTCCTTCAAACATCATTACAAAAGGATTAGACATGCTCAAAGCTGCAGCTGCTGCAACAGAATATGCAAGAACAAGATTTGCTCGGCCATAATTTTTCAAATTTCTCATTATCTGAATAACTGTAAGTAGCATCCTAGAGTGGCGCGGACTCAAGGGATAGCGAGCCATTGCCTTCCCCAAGGGTGTCAATCTTCCACCATTATCAAGAGCTTCAAGAGCCTTCAAGCAACTCTCAGCCTCAAGTACCGCTGATGTCTCAGGAGGAGTAGGAAATGGAAAATTGACCACCTAAAAGAATCAAGCATCTTACGAGGATCAACCAACTCATGTAGTTAATCAAATAAGATATTCAATATCTAGTGAAGATAAAAATATAGTAATTCAGAACACATACCTTACTGATACCCATTGATTTCATAAGAAGGACAACACCATCAACTGGTATTTTAGCTATTTCAGCGAGAGAAAAATCAGGGCATGTATTACTAAAAACCGCAGAAGAATAGAGACGATAACAATGCCCAGGCCCTGTCCTTCCAGCCCTTCCAGCCCGTTGAGCGGCTGAAGCCTTACTAATCCATTGTACATCATAATTTTCAATCCCATTTGAGGAGTTATAAGTTTTAACCTTCTCTCTACCAGTATCCACCACATATTTTATGCCTGGGATAGTCAACGAAGTTTCAGCAACATTAGTAGCAACAACAACAAGTCGCTCCCCTTCCTTGACTTCTTCAAATACACGCAGTTGAGCTGCTGCAGGTAGCATGGCATAGAGAGGAAGAACATGCAAAGCACCAACAAAGAAACCAAGTTCAACATTTTCTTTCAATCTTGCACCAACACATTGTTTGCTTGATACTTCCTCTTCTGTAGTGTGATCAACCTGTTTTTTATCCGAGTCCAAAGCGTTCTTTCTATCTAAGGCATCAAATGCAGCCTTGAGAGAAGCCATATTTGCATCTTCTATTACAGCATCAGTAAGGTTGCCATCATTCTCATCTGACATTGCATCTTCATTAAATTCCAACTCGCTATCTGTTTCTGAATTGTATGAAGCATCAGACACATCATCATTTATATCAAACTCGTCCTTATCAAAAGAGCTAAATCGATCTGTTTGTTCAATTGAAAATTCATGATCTTCAAATGCTTCATTAATCTCCTTCATATCCAAATTTTGAATGGAATTCATCTCAACAATGCCATGGTTATTTCCGCCATTTCTTTCAGATGTTTTCTTGATCAGCTTTTTTGAGGCTTCCCGTAGCTTCTTGCACAAATTTTCAGCTTCTCTCTGTCCAGTAACAAAGACAAGTATACCTCCAGGTGGAAGCTTTTTGTGAATTGCCAGAACCTTTTTATATGCTTGACCGATATAATCAACTATATCTGTTCTCTTCGAGAAATGTACAGTTACGGGATATTGTCTAGTGGGAACTTCTATAATGGGAGGTGAAACATGAAACAACCTTCCCCCAGATATGAAATCTTCCACTCGCAAGGTAGCACTCATAAGCACCAACTTCAATGGAAAAATCATGTTCTCAGGACTAATTTTTCCTCCTGAAAGCATCATTTGTCGTTGCTTCATATGCAAATCCTGAATCAAGCAAATAAAATAAGTAAGTTGAAGTTGTGAAAACAACAACAATCATAATAAAAGAAAAGAAGATTGGCATATACTAACAAACAATCAAGGTTGGTTTTACCTGACGAAGCTTAACAACACGTGACAACATTCCAATTAATATGTCAGTGTTCATACTCCTCTCATGCGCCTCATCGAGAATTAGAACAGAGTAACGCTTCAATAAAAAATCATGCTGCACCATAAAATATAACTTGCCTTCAATAGCCATTGCATAGATATATCATCAGAAAAAATTATAGATAATTCACAAAATAAATCAAAGTGGAGACAGTAACATATGACATGAGAGAGAGAAGGCCACTTAAGCACGGACGAGAAATTAATTCTACTTCTCAAACATAATGCTGATTGCAGAGGACTCAACTCACATTTGGAACCAATGATGGTATTGTCTCATAGAATATGCAAATACAATGGTAAAAACTAAACAGTCCACTATGTCAATGTGACAGAAAGAGAAGCTTGTAGTGGATCAAAAATGTGACAGAAAGAGAAGCTTGTAGTGGATCAAAACTAATATGTCAATAAATCGACAAAACCAAATTTAACTTTAAGCGTGACAGCACCGAACTCAATCATATTAAACACTGAAGTCGAAATGAAGAAACATAAAAGATTATTGCATGAGATGTTATTTAACCTAGAAATACATTAGGGGGAAAAATCATATATCAAGGAGAGTACCTGAACTTCGCGAAGTAAAATTCCATCAGTCATGAACTTGATTGAGCTACTATCTCCAATTTTCTTGTCATACCTTACTTGAAAGCCAACCTCTTTGCCTAGATGAACACCAAGCTCGTATGCAACACGCTTAGCAGTGGCAAGAACAGCAACACGCCGAGGTTGAGTCACCCCAATGGCACCTCTCTGATGACTAGATTGTAATGAACCAAAGCCAGCTTCATATAGAAACTGTGAGGTTGTAACAAAAGGAAAATTTGTGAAAATGTAAGCTTGCAAGAAAAGATGATGAATTAAAACGTCTCTAAGAGAAGAGTCAGTAAAAAATCAATCAACCATGAATAAGAAATATGAAAAAACCTGAGGAACTTGAGTAGTTTTCCCACAACCAGTCTCTCCACATATTATAACTATGGGGTTCTCATTGATAGCTTCCATTATCTCTTGCTCCATCATGACTATTGGGAGATCTTTTCGTTTGTCTTCAACCTCACGTGGCCTGAATACTGGTACCACAATTGGCCTAGACAAAGGCCTCATTTCTGGAAGCGGATCAGATGTCATACAAATATCCACCTTTGGTATTTCGTCCTCTTTATCCTTCAAACCATTTAGACCCACAATCAGCTCCTAGCCAATAACAATCCAATACATATAATTGGACAAGTGAGGTTTTACACTAACTACAAATGACACATAACATACCATTATCTCAGGTCCTTTAAAGCCACCATCCGTGCACATAGTAGAAGATAGATCTCTTCCATCCTCCAGTAAAACTGCAGAAATATTTTCAACTTTATCTGGCAAGGAAGAAAGGGATTTTCCTTGATTTGAGACTATGGTATCATTGTCCAGATCTTGAAAGGAGTCCAAACCACACGACACTTCTCTTTTCGCCATGAAAGGGTGATCCCCATCAGCCTTGGCAGAAAGTTGATGCCGGGGAGAAATATCAAGAGATCCAAGATGACTTTCATGTTGAGATATATCAGGGCAAGTTTTATCCAACTGCTGGTCATTCCTTGGAACATCTATTCCTACTTTAGAAAATTGCATATCTCTGCTACGTTTTTCCAATCTCGTTTCATCCTATATCCATTATTCAGTGACCAACTTAGCAAAACAGAACCTTAAGGGAATTGAATAAATTATCTAATTAGTTAATGATTGATGTTACCAACCTTACCAATATTAACAGAAGATCGCAAAAGAAGAAATGCATCATCCGAAATCTTATATTTCCTGTATTAGGAGTGAGTGCAATAGTGAGAAATTTCACTATATTATACCCATAAAAAAATTAAAAGATGTTATCAAAGAAATTAGTGATGGAATACTCTAATGTCTCCAAGCTTTTCGACAATAGAAGTGATTTCTCCTCCTCCTGCCCAGATAAAACCAAAATAATTCAGTCAAGTAAAAAAGAGAAGAAAAAGTAAAGCTCAACCTGCATATGCTCCTACCTCCAACTTCATCATCTTTCTTTTCTGTGACTTGCTCAACTTTGGTTTTTTATTTAGCTGAATTCCTTTACATCCCTGTACACATGAAAAGAATTGATCTCAAAATTTTAATAAAACAAATGAAAAATGGCAA
The DNA here is from genome assembly GCA_030954485.1 of Citrullus mucosospermus. Classification (NCBI taxonomy): domain Eukaryota; kingdom Viridiplantae; phylum Streptophyta; class Magnoliopsida; order Cucurbitales; family Cucurbitaceae; genus Citrullus; species Citrullus mucosospermus. Next base: position 4,529,477 of record CM062063.1, on the reverse strand, counting down.
CATTGTCACATTACCTTATTCATGTTTTTTCTCTTCTTATCACTCTTTTTACTCGCATACAAAATTACTTGATTGCTGTCACCACCATCCAAACTGCCAAATGCAATGAAAATAAAAGCCCTTACGTAAACTATAGATAGGAACCCATACTCAAGTAATGCTAAAAAAAAATATGATAAGTTTTACTTCCCAATAAAAAATTAGTAACAACTAATTTAAAATTAACATTAATATTTCTTCTACCTCCATGAACCTTTTCCACAATCTAGCTGATCACTGACAAGGTCTTCCATTTACTGCACTGTTACAAAAATGACCAAACTTCAAGTGATGAAAATAAGGTTTCATAAAAAAAACATCATGGCCGAAAAAATCATTTTAGCATATCAACCTTAAAAAAGTAGTAGATACTGAAAATGTAAATAACAACTGTTATAAAGAGAACAAGTATATAAAATATTCTCTAGTGCTTAAAAGATAACTCAAGATGAACTAGAATTTCTCCGTGTGGTCTCTTGAGGTTGAGGGAGTTTCTCTTTGAAGTCAGCTTTTATGAAACTCTTGAAAACAACCCCAAAGTTGAAGTCTTCTCTTATCACCTTAATTTCAAGATTCAGAATTCCAAAGAATGGCTTATAGGAGGTTTTGAACACTCACGACCTATTTCAAAAGGAAATGCAGGGCCCTCTCTCCTTCAGTTTGCTGTTTATGTCTCACAAATGGGGTGTCAATCGATCATCTTTACCTCCACTACCCGTTTGTTGTTTGAGGGTGGTTTTTTCAGTCCGACATTGGAATCTCAAGTTGCTTGCATAAACAAGTGGATAATTGGCTTCTCAATGTTCTTTCTGATTGATGTCTAAAATGTAGTTTTTGTAGAATACAGTTCACCTCCTCTTGATGGTGTCTGTCACAAAAAATTCTTTGGCCACTAGATTCTTTGGTGGGGGATTCCTCTTCCCCAGACCCTAGGTTGTTTTGTTCTCTCTAAGTAATACAATTACGTTCCTTGTCACCAAAAAGAAGAAACGAGAAGAAACAAGAATAAATCGGAGGGCATTTGTATGACTAAGCTAAATATCACCTTTCTTATTATTGTTCTACATCTAACTCCTTCATATCAGTCCCCCCTAATTATCTTCAACTTCAATCAAGGTGCGGGTGCCTTTTAGAAAATTTGCAAGGATTTAAAATATGAAATTAAGTTTCTCTAAATTAATAAAATCAATGAAAAGAGTATCTTACCAAAAAAAAACAACAATTCGATTCACATTGGAAGTAAATAGTCAATCAATCTAATACCTACAATTCAAGATATCAAACATGTCCTAAATTTTCTTGCAGTTTTCTCTCTAAACCCATTTAAACAGATCAAGAAAAAGGTGTGGGAGTGTAGAGGCTCAAGAAAAAAGAGATGATGTCCTTGATCTCTCTCCTGCTCCACCACGTTCCTGGTTCTTAACCAAGAAATCAATTAAGCGCTCTACTTCCTTCTGACTCCAGCAAAGTTCAAAGAGAAAGACATGTTAGCATCCCCTTCTGCCCAACTTGTATCGTTCCTTTGAATCATGCTCTCTTGATCTACCTTAAGAGCAATCCTTTCTTCCCTCTAAACTGATGATAAAGCCACTTCCTCCTCCGAACTTGCCAGCACCTCGACTTTTTCCGCAATTTCAGCTTTCTTCATCCTAATATACCCAAAGCCCAAGAAATTCCAAATCCTTACGACTTCTATGAGAGACTTAAGCTTCCTCAAAAAGTGAAAACCTTCCCACTTTTCTTCAACCCTAACACTTCACCAAAAAGCAAAAGAAGATTTGAAGAAGGAAGGATGAGACAACCACATGTTTTCAAAACTAAAAGAGCGCAGTACCTAGGTCACTATCCCAAAATTCAAAATGATAGGCCATGGATCCGAAGTAATTCTAGCCTCAACTATCTTATCTCTCAAAAAACTCTCAAGCCACCCCTTAGTGAAACGAATTCTACCTCTTCTAAAGTACACCACCTTCTCTCTGCCACTGGCCCACTAGATCAAGAAAACCTATCATTCACCAAAGGAGGATCCAGGAGATTGCATTGTGCAACAATTCTGTTAAAATTTCTCACCGACCTCATAACTCTTCAACCACCCGACTTCTCAGATGAGAATCTAGTAACACTAGAATTCCCAGCTAAACACCAACTCTCGCCACAGAGCCAAAAAAAGGCTCCCTATCTCCTCCCAAAATTGTTTCCTCCCTTTGGGAGTCATACACACAAAAGACCCAACTTCAAACCTTAGAACTCAAAAGCCACAAAAGAAAAAACATATAACAGCCCTATTTTCTAATAGGGCTATTATAACAATAATGTGAAAACATAATAACTATAACAACTTAGACAATTCAGCAAAATTCGTTTCTTACCAAAAAAATCCTAAGAAAAACTATCAACTCCCTAAAAGCATCTTCCTATGTCTTATCCCAGAAATGCAAAACTTCACTTCTTTCATAACAATCACGTGATCCTTCATCTGAAAACATTTTGAAAAAGCAAAAACTAGTACAAAAATACTCAATATGCAAATCCCATGTCAAGCTTTGAAATTCTTTTTCTTTTTTTCCAAAACAATTGTAGACAAAAATATAAATCCTAGCAAAACTTTTTAAAGTAACGGCCAGACTTTCAGACAATAAAATCTTTGTTAAAAACAGCACTTCAAAATCAAACGCTTTAATTGAACAAAACTTTCAAACTAAAATTTTCAAATTGAAACGGCAAGTCATTCAATACTTTAAATAAACAAAACTTCCCAAAATTTTGAAGAGAATAGAAAAACTACCAAAGTTTTCAATAAACAAGGCTCTCAAGACTTTCAATCTAAAATTTAAAATTAAAAAACAAAAATAAAGATAAAATAAAATAAATAAATAAAAGGCTTTCAATCGATTAATACTTTCAATCAATCAATACTTCCAAATATCAGAGTGGGAAGATGCATCGTTTGGTGCAAAAAAGACATGTGGCTACCCGATGGTAAAACCAAACATTCATTCAATCAATCATAAATGAAATGTTAATTAGAAATTGACATGAACATTCAATACAACTACTTAAATGTGAGGCAATTTGAGTGTAACACACACATAAGAACTTCATTCCAAAGGAATGCCAAACCACAATCAGATGAGACTACCATCAATACCGAATTTTGCTACTACATAGTAGGCATATGATCCCAAAAAACATAGCCTATTGTATCAATCAAAATTCTTCTAAAATCATTCAAAAAAGGCCATATACTTTTCGTTTAGCAAAAACAATTAGAAGCATACAGAACAATTATAATCAATTTCAATTCATATAAAACATCCTTTCATACTGTCAAATATCAATAATCAAAACATAATTTTACCAAAATATAATGTAGAAACTACTTGTTCTCAATTCAAAAATGCAATTGCTTGAACAAACTACAATTTCCTAGAAGCCTAAAAAAATTAAAGATAAGATTTAGAAGTTAGAACTCGTTTCGATAACTTAATCGAAGCTGAAGGAGTGTTCAGAGAGATATTCTTATCCAAAAATCGACTATAAACCTTAATTGAGGACCCCGAAATAGGCCAAGACTACAAACAGAAAGCTTCCACAGGTTAGAGACTGATCAAAGACACTTTAATCGAGTTCGAAAGGTTTTTAAGCACGTTCGTACCTACTGAACCTTACCAAATGGCTCCAATTTTCACTGGTTGGTGTTCGAAGTGTCCAAAATTACAGCTCTGAATGTGGGTAAACCGATTTGAAGCCAATCGACGTGTAGGCCAACGCCGGAGCTCGCAGGAGTTAGACGACGCTTGCAGGCCGTGATTGGGAGCGGCACCGTGAAGCAGTCGAGAGGATGAGGGCGAGCTTCGTGATGCCGACCGTCCTGGCGCCACCGCTTAGGCTGAGGAGAAGGAGGCGCGTCGCAAAGATGAACAGTATAGGGGGAGGGGTGGTTGGCGGCAGTAAGGGCGAGGGAAGGGAATAACTTAAGCCTAAGATTATTTTATTCTTTTATTCTTTTATTTATTTGTCTTTTTTTTTAAGACCATTCAAATTCAGTTTAATTTGTTTTTATTATGTGATTTAAATTGGACAAATTTCAAAAATAAATTTTTTTTATGTTTTTTGTGTATTTAAATTTTAAATTTAGAATATAAAATAGTGGATAATTGTTTTTTAATAGTAAAACTATCGAAAATATTTATAAATATAGCAAAATGTCATGTTTATCACTACCTATCACTCATAGATCGAGATATTTTGTTATATTTGTAAGTAAGTTGATTTATTTTGTTTTATTTAAAAACAAACCCAAAATATATTAGAGAAAATAAGATATAAGATTTTAAGAAAATATTTATAAATATAGCAAAACGTCATTGTTATCACTGTCTATCACTCATAGATCGAGATATTTTGCTATATTTGTAAATAAGTTGATTTATTTTGTTTTATTTAAAAACAAACCCAAATTATATTAGAGAAAATAAGATATAATATTTTAAGAAAATATTTATAAATATAGTAAAATGTCATTGTTATTGTCATCTATCACTCATAGATTGAGATATTTTGTTATATTTGTAAATAAATTAATTTATTTTGTTTTATTTAAAAACAAACCCAAATTATATCGGAGAAAATAAGATATAATATTTTAAGCTACAAACTCAATTGTTTTTATTAAGTTAAAATATTTATAATGTAAAATATTATTCAAAAATAATTTTACACAGAGAAAAAATATTTTTGAGTATATACATACGGATGTTAAGCTAAACTCTTTTTGACATTTATATAAAAATTTTAACGTAAAACAAATTCATAAATTAATTAGTAATAGTTTATATTTGATCTAAAATTCAATTAACTTTATGGTTTATAAATATATTATTACACACATTTTAAAAAAATATTAAAATTTAATTTTTAAATTGGCTAACAAACCCATTGTTATGGTTATATGATCCTAGGAAATACAATTGCGTTTTCATTCTCTTTCTCCTTTCTAAAAGCATTAAAATTTACGAAAATCATCTCCAACCCCGTTGGAATGGCATATATCTATATTATTTGATGGGTATGATACTATATTATCTCATATTTAAATGTCTCTTTTAGATCTATGACCCCGATTTTTGGGGCATCTGATGGGAGGGTGGCGGTGTTGCACTGCAACTGATTCATGCCTCATGGGATGTGAATAAGGCAAAAAGTATGTTTTACATTGGGGATTGGGATATTATATTAAACATTAATTCTGGTGCGGAATCTTGAGATAGGGGACTTAAATGGGGTCGTGTGTATATGTTCTAAAAGTAATCAGACCAGCTCCAGTAAAAATGGTTGGGTTAGTGGGGTGAACAAAGTTTGAAGGGTGGTCGTTCTTGCTAAGGTAAAACGTTTATAAATCTATCTACCTTAGATTGTTGGTTCCCCATGTTGTGGTGTTTGTAGAGATGTACTCATAGAAAGTGTAACCAAGATTGTAGATCTAAAATATTTGAAATATGCTTGTACAAATGTGCATACAAAATCAAAACGACTCACATATATCAATTGCGTATTTCGAAAATTTCTTTAGTTCATTGTGTGTGTTTTTTCAAGATTTAATTACTTTGCCTCTAAATTCTTCCTTTTTGTATATATATATATATATATATATATATATATATATATATATATATATAAATTCATATTTTGTTCTTCAAACCCCGAGTCATATGAATTATTAGCAGCTGTTGGAGCCGAGATGTCTATTGGAATCGAAAGTGATGTATCTATTTTGCATGCGACCGTGATTATGACAATATCGTTGTTTCTATATATAAAATCATAGTAATTATGACAATTGCCAAAACACAACCTCTATAATTCAAATCCACTGACCACTAAAAAAAGTTCTAAATTAATTGAGGACTAAAAGTATTCAAAGAGAAGGAAAAAAAAAAAAAAAAAAAAAAAAAAAAAAAAAAAAAAAAAAAAAAAAAACCCCCGAAAATCATTAAATCTAAGGAAATCGACTTCTTTTTTTGGCATTAAGAGGAGGAGGAGGAGAAGAAGATCCCCAGCCGAGCCCTAATTCCTCAGCTTGTTCATCATCGGCTCCCATCATCTCCATTAATGTTCCTCTTAGATCCTCCAAACTGTTCTTCATCTTCTTCTTCTTCTTCCCCTGTTAATTCAATACGACTCCTTGCAAATTCGATCTCGAAATGATCGCAGAATCTAAAGAAATATTAACCTAATTAATCTTTTGTACCTGCTGTGTGGCGCTCTTCATCATTGATACCATTTCGATCATGAAATCACAAAATCCCTGTTCCTCAAATCAAATAATCATAGATCAGATTTCGAGATTATTTGACACAATAAATTGTTTTGAAATACTGTGACTTACTTCGTCATCATCGTCTGTCAAAAATGAAATCAATCCGGCATCGTATATGCTTCTCTTTCCCTTGTTTGATAGAACTTGAAGAACAATAATGCAATTTGTTAATATCAATTATGAAATTCTATTAATTAATTTAAAGCAATTAAATTAAGTATAGTTAGGTTGGTTTTCATTATTCGATCACAGTTAAAATTAATTGAAAAACCGCATCATTACTATTTAAAAAATAATAATTAATTATTTAATTGAAGCCACAACCAAAAGGTAAAAATTCCTTGGTCGATACTCGAGTCTAGCAAAAGTACATTAACAAATAGATAATTTTTTAAAGTAAAATTTAATTTTACTGGTAACTCACACTAAAATGTTGAGTGAGATGCACAAAATAAACATTTTTCAAACTACAAAGATATTTTAATCTTTAGAGATTTCATAAATCGACTAAACTTTAGAGGTTATGTGTCTATTTGGTACGAGTGATCAATAGTCGGCTGGCATCAATGGGTCAAATCGGTGATCGACCTGTCAATGTTAATTGGTTGATTGTCGTCAATCTTGGGAGGACCCACGGAACCGAATAGACCAAATTTGTAATTTAATGATACTTAACTATACTTAGACACTCTCGAAAGTTGAATACTAAAGAGACAAAAATTTAAAAATTTAAGATTAAGGTCGTAATTTAAGGAGAATAGAATTTAAAGAATTAAAAATGCAACAAAAGTGAGAAGTTGAGGGGTTTTAAACCTGAATAAGCTTGTTGAATTTGCTGAAAGCGGGTTTTAGATTCAGCGGCCATTTCTGGATGTTTGATCCACTTATCGGGATGCCATTTCTAGGAAGAATCAAAGAATGGAAATGGATGGGAACAAGAGAAATTGTTATTGATAAAATTATATGAGAAATGTTGAGTGTGTGTAGAAAAAAACCAAACGTACCATGGCTAGTTTACGGTAAGCTGATCGGATTTCATCGGCAGAAGCTTGCTTACACAGGCCAAGAACAGAATAATAACAAAACCCACCACCCGACATTGTTTTGTTTCGCCGGAAAAACTCTGGAATAATAATGTTTATTGTGAAGGGCAAGGAAATTGCATGGATGCGATGCGACGTGGGTTTAAAACAGAGGAAGAATACGAAGAAGGTTCCAGAGGGTTCCTGGTGAATGTGAACCAGGTGTTGGGATTGTGGTTGGAATTTGGTTTCGGACCGCAAAAAGTTGAAGAAAAAAAAAAAAAGGTTCAGTCTGTTTGATGGGATTGGTTTTTCTTTTGCTTGGGATGGCTATGGCCACATAATTGGTGAAATAATTTTAACAAAAATACTTGGGGGAATGTGGGATTGTATTTTTAGTATTTGTTTTCCTGATATGTTTAGTTTTGGATATCTCAATCAAACCATCCCACCCAAGAAGATACATTTTGTATTATGTCAACTCCTGGGATATAGACAAACATCCAGTGTTTTTGTTATAGTTGTTACTTATAATAAAAATCTGAACAGTCATTTGTTTGTTGATTTTGCTACTTGGTTTGAGGAACCAAGGCGTTAATTTGGTTGCATACTTAAGCTTTACAAGATACCATAAAAACCTTTTTAGCGATCAAAACTACCATAAACTCAATTCAGCATGTCTCAAATCCAACAATTTCCAAACACAAAGATGGTATATCTAATAGAAATAACTAGAAAACAGTGTATCTATTATTGTCATTTTCATTGTCGTCGTCATCATGTTTTAAAGGCAGGCTTGATAACATTGAAGCTTTACTGTGGCAAGAATGTTTTGAGTTGCTGCTACAAACTACTGGGGGGCAATTAGTGTACCTAAAGAATAGCGAATGAGTCGAGTCGATTAGTTTGTGCAATAATGAGTGAATGTTACTCGTCTTCATATTGTGTGCGGATGTGGATCGGGAGGAAATAAGTTGACAAGAAAACGGTGAATCATTTCAAAACTTGTAAATGTGATGACAGCAGCAGGCGTCGTCCTGAGAAGGTTGGTTGCACACCCTCTATAGAAACCAGGGAGACCATCTTGTTGAAATACTTTCTTTACGCAATCGGCTACCCCAGAATAACGCTTCTCAGAGTGAAACCCTTGTTCCTGAAGCCTGGATCGTACAACCTGCAAGAGGGGAGTGCAATGACATGATTTCTTCTGGACAAAGATAGTTGGATCTTGGATGTATGATATGATTCAAAACCAGTTGAGTTTGTCTCAATGAGACTGAAATGTTATGAATACCAAACCCTAAGTAATGACCTTTTAGAATGTCAAGGATTTTGATCTGAACAATGATCATAAAACATAAAACCAAAATTTGAAAAATCTTTACTTCCTGCTGTTTTCTCTTTCAGATGACAGAATATGCTCCAATATGGATGATTCACAGTGCATTCATAGGTAAAAGCAAATTAAAAATCCTACCTCGTGTGGATAGGTCAATGTAGAAGCAAATATCTTGGAGACAGAGGAGGCGACCGCAACATCGCGTGCAGTGAGTTTGTCCGTTGTCGTATTGTCTGTGATACCGCAATAAGTTAATACTAGCTTTTTCCTCAATGTGGATTTATAGGGAAGACATCAAATGGGTTATCAAACAGTTACCTCTTCTAGCCAAATAACTTTTTATTTTTTCATATGTTGGAAACTGGATCGCAACGTGACTTACACCAGCCAAAGCAGGTACAAGCCCACTGTAGAACACGGTATTGAGTGTTAGAGTTGAGCCAATTACCCTAATAATCCTCTTCTCCATATAAAATAGAAATACATAGATCAGAATAGCAACATAATAAGAAAGAGCAAACCTGTACAATCCACGAATGCCTTCTTCAGAGGCTATTCTCCTCAAGGCAGACACTGTATTTCTATATGGTAGCACACCAGATTTCATTCCCTGTGTCTGAAGAAAAAAAGAGAAAAAGTTTAGATTACTCCAAGTCCATGGTCATAAGACCCATAACCGGACAAGTTAGTTTCTATCAAATGAACCCAATTTGTCTAAAACAACCAATAAATACAATTGTGTAAATGTCATTGTAAATAGAGAGATATAAACAAGAAGGAATTTTATTTGAGAAAAAAGTATAAAAATTGAGGATAACTCTGAGTCAAATCAAAGCTCAAAGTAGAGAGTTACAAGGACGCTCTCCAATCATCAAAAATCAGAGAACGGGAAAAATTCAAAACTGTTAGGATTTCTCACAAAACTAACAGCCATTTCATACTGGATTCTTTCTTATAATTCCCCTCAAGACATGATAATACAGAAACACGTTCTCTATGGTTATAATCGATGCTCAAAAGTAAAAAGAAAAATAAAAACTAATGCACCACAAGTATCCTTCACCCTACTAAATAGTATGTACATTATTACATATTAGGCATAATGAAAAAATTGTACAATCGGTGATTGGGGGGACCAGTTAAAAGTTAAAACACATTTTCAGTGTCCCCCAATGCTGTGGTCCTTATACTTAAAACAAAGCTCATGAGCAACCTAACCATATAACTAGATTTCTAGAAGCATTAGTTAGTATGTCAATATTCACATTTTAAGACAAGCTAGCAGTTGAAGAGATGGTTAATAGCTTTCCCTAGCTAGGTGCAAACTGGAAAATCAACTTCATTGATTAAAACAAGAAGAGGGTTCCATGGTATCAATCCACAAAGATGGATCCCACGCAACAATCCACAAAAACAAAATGCCAGTTAGGCATTTACTAGATTGGTTCGGGACTACTCCTTTCAAGCCTTTGGATGTCTTTTGATTCTTCCAAAATGCAACAAACGCTGTCATGCCACATGTTCAAGGGGCAAGGATTGGACTCTCCTGATCAGTTTCACTTTGAGCTTTGATTTGACTCAGAGTTGGGGTAGGGAAATTCGCAAGATTTGAGTATGCTCTCTTTCAGGTTTTTCAATGGGCTACGGGGCTAAGGCTCATTAAATAGACATTTTTTAACAACATATATGAATAGAAAGTTGGCATACAGAAGTTTGGATTAGGTTCCAGATGTATCCTCTCATAAATGAGATAATATAAATTAAGTTAAAAAAATAATAATAATAATAAAAAAATTAAAAAAAAAAAAAAAAAAAAAAAAAAAAAAAGAAAGTGAGCTTTTCCTCAAAAGAGAAAGGGAAAAATGACCAAAACAAGCTTGAAATCCTAACCTGTAGCCTGGTCTTAACTACCCATAGAGGATTGGTTGCAATAGTTGTAGCAGCCCCGGCACCAGAAGCAGCCATCATATTAGCACCTATTGAAAGCTGACGATTTTCACCTGCACATATACCATGAGAATATCCATGAAAAAAGATACATAATTGGGAAAACAATAGAAAAAAGAAAAGGATAATCAAACTAACCATCAGAGCCAAGAAAGCTTTTAAGCTGCCCATATATTGTGAAGTAAACCTGCCAAAGGCAGATATTGTGTCATGCGAAAGAAAAATAGCTACAATTATTCTTCAACAAATGAAAACAAACCAATTTATACACAAACAAAACACTGAGGTAAAGCTTGTTTCAAGGTTTACAACCTCGATAAGTTACACAAGCACAGTAAATAACATTGAGATAGCTAATATTGCTTCACAATCAACTTTATGAGATTCAAGCACACAAAGATGAACCGGAATAGGGATTCAAAAAGTATTCTGAATATAAACATGACAAGGGACTTACAGCCCAGTTAGGAAGTAATGCAAGCACAGTAGGTGCGAGACCTCTATACATTCCACGTAACCCCTCCTTATGAAAAATTTGTTGCAGACTACCAACTATAAGACTCCCTGAATAAATAAAACAGAGAAAAAGTCATCAGGAAAAAAAACATCATAAATAATCAATTCATTTCAATCTGATACAAACCCTCCAACCAACCCACAATAGCTAAGAGAATAATGCAACTCAATATCGCAATGTGCATAGATAGGGGCAAATAGAAGCAAAACAAAGTGTAGCCCAATTGTTGCATATCAAAAAACAAAAAGAAAGGGCATACCTTTACCGATGTTTGGCAATCCATGAACCTGAAATCTCGTCTTGATAACATCCAAAGGGCAAACAAACGTAGCAGCAAGAACTCCTGCAACAAAATTCCAGAAAACATTTCAATAACTTCTCGAGCCAATCGAGAGACAAGAATCAAACCCCTACCCCTCACTCCTCTCTTCTCAATCATCCAAACAAGCGCAACAAACAGATATAAATCTGAAGCAAAATCTTTCAGTTTGAAATCCCACAAATTTAAACTCAATCGACAACACAGAGAAACCGTAAACGGAGAGAAAGAGATGGAAATACCAGCAGCAGCACCAGCCCCAGCATTACAGAGAAGACCTCTTGGAGTAGGGGCATGAGAATCGGTAGCCATGGTAATGAATCAAATACCCAGATGAAAAAACAGTGATTTGAGCGCAAGAATCACGATAAGAAGAAGAACCCTCTTTCGAGAGGCAGATCTCGGAAGACCAGAGTCGCATGGCCAGAACAAGGAGAGAGGAAAGTAAAGCCAATTGGTGCAGAGACTCTTCTTCTAATCCTTAAGAAGAAGGAAAGAAATCGGAAACTGAGAAGAAATAGGAATGGATTGAGAGATGGGGTAAGTTGAATCCTATACGAAACTGAAGGATATTCATGTGTGGATCAGAAATTGCGAGGAAAAAAAAGAAAAGAAAAAAAAAAAAAAAGAGAGAGAGAAATTTATGGGCCCTTAGGTTTCTTCGCCGTCGTCGTCGTCGTGGAGCCGAAAAAACCTCGCCCGGTCGCAGCCCGACGAGACGATTCGCCGCAAATGGATCTTGAAATCAAATCTGATGTAATTCAATTCCATTTTTTTTTTTTTTTTATTTTAATTACTTTTGCTTCGTAGCCGCCCCCTTCGCAACTAATCCAATTAAATTAGGGTTAAATTATTCATTTATAACCATAAAAATATTTATATATTATTAATTTATATGGCATATGTGTAGTGCAATCTCAATTTTCCAAAGGGGCCACTTTATTTATTTATTTAGATGCAAATTTCTACACTCACAATTATTAAACTAAAAATTTAAGGTTGATTTGAATATTATTTGAAAGTTTTAGATGTATTCCCTTTGACTCTGAAATAATTTGGTTTTAATGGGTCGATTTGATCTTCAAGAAAATCTGTGTTTTTCTTGGGTAAAAAATAGTTTGGGAACCATTTGTAAAATTTCACCAAGTTATAAATGTCAGGTTAAAATCAAACAAAATTTATTATTGGAGAGTTTTTGAGGTTCAAAATGATGGAACATGATATGAAAGAATGAGAGAAATACATAAGTAAACTATAAAGAAATTGAAAAAGGTGAAAGGAGAGAAAATTAGTTGATGTTGTAGGATATGTAACAAAAATTAAGAGGTGAGTTATACGTGATAAAGAATGATAATAAGATTTCTAAATTTAGGATAAGCCCACGTTTTATTTTCATTCTTGATTTTTTATAAACATTGTCGTCTGGAATAAAGTGGGTCTCACATTTTTTTTTTCTCATCCGTAAGTAAACACGCTCTTAAATTATACCTGATATCATCTCTTAAGCAAAAGTTCAAGTTTTCTCTTCAAATTCAAAAGTATCTAATAATTTTTCAAATCTTTAATTTGTAAATATTCTCAAACCTTGAATTTGTATATCATAATCCTATAAATAGATTTCAATTTAATGTTTAATATGTCCGTGATGTATTCAATAATAAATTTCAAAATTAATGGATCTAACAAATATAAAATAAATGTTTTCTATCAACAACAAACTTTTAATGTTGTGTCTAATGGATTCAAAAGATATCAAGATAAAAACTCACGTTCCACCTACTATTATTCAACCCACTTTTTAATCTATAATAAGTTGGTAAAACCTTATCACTATTTCTTTTTGGAGAAATGGTTTGAGGAGGCCACTACAATAGGACCAATAGTATTTGCATTATCTAATGTATGTAAGAGAAATGATAAGTACTTCAAAATTTCACCTAACATTATAAATTTAGACGATAGTGAAGACAGGTTATATTCAACATTGTTTGGGACTTAATTCTATCCAAATTTTTATATGTGGATAACAATTGTTTAGGTTGAATTTTGAAACTTTAGGATTTTTGTGGTTTGGAAGGACTATGTTTTTTTTTTTTTTTTTTTTTTTGTACGGCATGTTTATCCGACCATAAATGTTTAATTTTGTCTATATCTTTTGTTATTCATATAAAGTGATGGAATATAAATCTTTAATTGGCAAAAATCATATGAGATTTTTAAAAATAACTCTTTCATAAGTCATACTCTCTATTGGAAAGGCACACAACGACCATTAGTTGGTGTGTATTTTTTCATGGTAGGGCCCCATTGTTGTCCAAAGCAATTGCTTTATGTGGCTATCCATTCATTTTACAAACTTCTTTAATGGACTCCTCGCTCCTCGTGGACCATTAATTTTTTTTATTTATTCAAATATTTGTTTAATCCTTTACTTTGATATTATTTTTTTTAGGTTAAAATATTATTTTTATCTTCATATTTTGAAGTTTGTTCAATTTTAGTCCTTATACTTATAATAAATCTTAAATTTAGTCCTTACTACTTGTTTGAGGTAGATTTTTTTTCATTATTATTTATTTTTTATTTGCATGTTAGGTTTCTTTCCAATGAAAATTATCGTGATTATGTAATCAATTTCGATAAAAATTATCTTCAAGAGATTAAATTTAGAAATTTTTGAAAGTATAAAATTAAAATTGAACATTTGAAAATATAAAAACTAAAATTGAACAAATTTCAAAGTATATAAACCAAAATGGTATTTTAACCTTTTTATTACGTACATTGAACAGTGTAACACAAACGAAGTCTTATCAAGCCATTGGACTCCAGTCCATACTTAGATGATGGATGATGCAATCTTAACCTAACCTAAAGTTTAGAGTTAAAATTAATACCGTCATAAATATCCTTAAAGTTTCCATCTTTCCATCCACCAATGTAAGAAAATACAAAAAGAAAATTAGCGCACATTGTCACATGTCCATATTGCAAGCACTAAAGAGTTAAATATAAGCATTAAGCATTGTAATGCAAATGGGATAATACTCACAATCTAGGCAATTCCTGCTGCATGATACGTTTAAGCTACGAAATACTTTGGCTTCTTATTATACAAAAATTATGGATAAATATTTGCATAGACAAAGCCAGTCCAAAAAACGCTTTTGAACTACATATAAAGTTTTCACCAACATTTGTATTTTGTACGACATTCGAACGTAGGGAGAATCGGTTCGGAAACTAACCAGTCACATCCTAGTTTGCTAAATTCAAACCTCATAAATGGTAACTGCGTAACTAGAAGACGGATCAATAATGTTGAGAAGAACTTGAGGAACTGCAACACCAAGAGCAGATTTTAGCAGATTCCTCTTCTTTCCTTCGAATAAACCTTCAAGCCTTGGCTCTGATCTGATTATTGATTTCAAGCAATGTGCTCTGCTAAAGTAAGAATCTTCACGTGCTTTTTCTTCCTGAGTTCGTGAGGAACTGGGCCAAACACCCTCGTCCCAATAGGCTGGCCTTGCTTATCCACAAGTACTACAGCATTATCATCAAACTTGACCTCACTCCCATCACAACGACCTCTTTGCATTGCAGCTCGCACAACCACACCGTATACAACCTTTCCTTTCTTCACTTTTCCATTGGGATGGGCCTCCTTCACTGATGCCACGATAGTATCTCCTAGTCGCGCTCCTTTCTTTCCCTTCAAAGATTGTATGCACATTACCTTTTTTGCGCCTGAATTGTCCACTACTTTTAGCACAGTTCTCATCTGTATAAAAGTT
Source organism: Citrullus mucosospermus (assembly GCA_030954485.1). NCBI lineage: Eukaryota > Viridiplantae > Streptophyta > Magnoliopsida > Cucurbitales > Cucurbitaceae > Citrullus > Citrullus mucosospermus. The sequence goes on along the minus strand of CM062063.1, from coordinate 4,514,181 downwards.
CTTTGTTGCTGTAACATATGATAATACACAAGGTCAGATCAGAAGTTGATGGTAGTGTATCGATGTTTCGTCAGGATTTTATGTTGCTCACAATTATTTGAAAAATTCAACGTTTCTCTGCAAATTATTTTATGCACTCTTAAAATTTACAAATCAACCCTTCATCCAATGATTATATATTGATGTGCAAAAAGTTCCCAACATCAAATTTATGCATGGACATGTGCACGAGCAAAGCTTAAATTTAGTTTATGAACAAAGCTTCTATCTCTTTTCTATTCCAGGAAAACACTTGCAAACGGCTGAATCTTGAACTAAACCCACAATCCACATTACCCAAACAAGCCTCATAACCAACGAGTTCTGCAAGAATGCTCTGTTTTCTAAATACCTATTTAGAAAACTACATAGCAACCTTTATATAAGTAGTGAAAAAGGTATGTAACCCTGTAATCCTCTGTTTCCTTACCCTCCATGTTCATGCATACGAATAAACTACACATGTATTCCCTCTTTCGACTCTCTTTTTAGGGTTGAAAGTCAGATGGGTAGATTAAAATTTCATAGAAGCAGACCTGCAAGATGAAACTGCTGCATACTGTCTCATTTGATGTGGTCAATGAACCAGACAAATTGTTTCCAAGTCCACCCAACAATGAACGGCCGACTAGTTTAATTTTCCAGAAACATTGAGCTAAAATGAGTTTCACGACAACTAGAAAAACAAAACTTAAAAGATTGAAATATCATAGTTAAGATAAATTTTACAACAAGGTGTGCACGAACTATCAAGTTCAAAGGAGCAATAAGTATGAAAGAAAAAAAAAAAAAAGAAAAAAAGAAGACTAAAACTAGTTGAAGAAGTATTCAAAAATAACTTTAGAAAAACTCAGACCTAGCACGATGTATAAATTCACTTCTACTCAATAGTCCTATGTGATCTCTTGGGGGACAAAAGAAGGTAGGGGAAATCAGATGCAACTTGCAGCTTATAACTAGCATTAAGGAGGCACTCTCTCTCTTTAGCACATTATCTCTTTTCACAAAATATGTTTCTAAACAATGTATAACCTGAAAAGTATTCTAAAAACAAATCAGTAACATTGAAACAGGATCAAGCAAAGTTACATGTGAGCAAAACCAACTGAAAATCAGGTGAAATCAAGGTTCAACACAAGCAGAAGAATCCTAAAAGATCAGGCTACAAAGATTATAGATGTAGCAGCTCTGAGTCAATGAACAAAAGAAATTCTAGTATCCACTATTTCAGAAAATTGCATACCGCGGGAAAACTTTGAAGCAAAAGCGGCAGCCATATCTCAACTTTGGTTGCCAAAATCTAAGTTATGAATCCAGCACAATAATGAACGAGGCAAAGACGAACAATGGCAACAAGAACTCTGCAGCTACAGTTAGGGTCCGGTATGGGCCTGAAATATGCAGATACAGCTCACGATCCATCATTCTAAATGGGCCACGACCCAAAAGATTTTTTTTCCTTAAACTGAAATAAAAGGGAAATTGGATGATATATCATATTTTAGGGTTCAATAACCATAATGGATTGGCCTAGTGGTAAAAAAAGAGACATAGTCTTAATAAATGGCTACATGGGTTCAATCCATGGTGGCCATCTATTTAGGATTTAATATCCTACTAGTTTTTTTGACACCCAAATGTTGTAGGATCAGGCGGACTGTCCCGTGAGATTAGTTAAAATGAGCATAAGCTAGCCCGAGCACTCACGAACATAAAAAGAAAAATATATATATATTTTAGGGTTTGATCTTGAAAAATTGCATAAATCGAAAAATCTTTAGACTTATGGCCTATTTCCTTTTAAAGTTTCAACAACACAAAACCCAGCCATTAAAACATAATATATGGTGGTGAAATTATGACAATTCCCCAATTATCATTAACCCAGCCATTAAAACATAATATAGCCCTTTTCAACCATAAACCCTTTTGTTCCAGCTTCTGAGAATTCACTGTGGATATCTTGATTATAATGCAATCAACCACCCCTTATGAATAATCACACAAGTGATAAATGATTTATAAACCACTGATTTTACACTGTCCAGAGGCATTTTTCTTCAATGGAAAAATTAGATGAACAAGTTCAGTTTCTACTAATCCCCTTTCTCTTAAAATATTTCCATGGTCTTAGTTTTAAGTATAAATCATCCTTCCATTTTGTATATATAGGGAACCAGACTTAGATGTGCATTTCCTTTTGTATTTCTTTTCTACTTCAATAATTATTTTGAAAATAAAAACAACAGAAGAATGTAAGAATAAAAGTTGACTAAATAAATTCACCCACACATTTTATCTAAGTTTCTCAATTGGTGAATGGCGAACATTTTGGGACTTCTATTCATAGGAAAGACTCAATATAGGTACAAACTGCAGTATCGTAAACTGAGTAAACAGAATGTTTCCTCGGTTTTAGGGAAAAACCAATCCAGTCGATTCCGATTCCTTGTCGGGGCGGTCGATTTTAGCTGATATCGCACCCTTCCTCAAACGCCCAACGATATGGCGAGGAGCAAATGGAGGGATGAAGGAAGAGAAAACGCAGAAGAGAAAGAAAACCAAAGACGGAAAGCGAAGGAGGGAAAAACGAAGCATACCTTGGTGGCGAGGAGCAAACGGCGGGGAAAAAAAATAAAGAAACAAGAAGCGGCAGAGAGATGTTGATCGGAAAAGGAGAAATCTTGGTGAAATGTGAATAAGGGGAAAGCAAGAGATGAGAGAGAGAGGGAGTGAAAAGAAGTTTTGAAAACCTAATTGGGCTCGTATTGTTGGGCTTAGTTGGGTATTTAAATGGGCTGGAAGTCGATTTTAAAAAGGATAAGTGCAATGCGACAATAATTAAATACATGCTAACATTAAAAATATACAATTAGATCAGATAATTATTATAAATAGAAAAAATACCAAACTATTTATAAGTATAGTAAATTTTTGCTTTCTATCCGTATTAGTGATAGATGTTTATCTAGGTCTATTGCAATCTATCACGGATAGAAATTAAAATTTTATTATATTTGTAATTATTTTCAACCGTTTTTCTATTTTCAAAAACATCCCTATTAAATACATAGTTCAATTTGATTTTATTATAAAAGCCAAATTGTAGACTTAATTGAAAATTGAGATTTTGGACTAAATTATACCAAGAAAACTGGTTTTTTTAAAAATAACCTTTGTTTTTTACCTTCACATTCTTCATTTGAAGTTAGAAACATTTTAGCATCATCTTAGGACTTAAACTCAAAACACAAATTTGTGTTTGAATGATCTCTCATAAAGTTATGGAGAGCCATTGAAGTGACAACTTTTACTTGTTTGTTGAAGGAAAAATTATGCATTTGTCAAACAATTTTCCATCTATTCTTCCAAACACCAAATGTTCTTTCGATAAAGAAGAATACCTGTGATTTATTGTTTCTTTTATGAAAGGAGAAATGTCTATGATTCAATACTTTCTTCATACCTCTTGGTTGGCTTATGCGTCAAAAATCAGTAAGAGGTACCAACCTCTAGGTTAGAGGTTCAATTCTCTCACTCCTACTATTAAATAAAAAAATTAAAAATAAATAAACAAAAGACTTGGCCATTGCACAATTCTTACAACCAAAGACCTATTCTTTTATACTAAGCCATTGGTTGTCTCAAAATCTAATAATGTAACGTAATATTGCTGTTATTCCATGACACAAAAAAATTTCCCTAATAAATCCTCACTCTATAAGAACAAAAACAATTGTGTGTGTATATAAATAAGGAGCTAAAAAGAAGCTACCCCTGGGGGCGAAGTTTTCGTATCAACCACTTTCGTCGTAATTTGACATCCAATGCAATAAACGTTTTTGCCTTCCTTTCATCCTCAAGGAGATCACAAGCATCCAATACAAGATCTTCATCCATGTTTGGCAAAGCTTGGATAGCTTCAATCACTGTCTCAATCGAGATTGAACTCGAGTTATTATCATTCTTCTTCTTGTCTGATAAGGAAGAAACAACGCTTGCCATCTCTCGTATAGCATTCACCATGCTTTCATCTTCACCTCTTAGCTTCTTATTGTGATCGAAACTCGACATGCTTTCTAATTCCCTCTTATTCTTTGGACCCAGATGTGTTGATTCCTTCACGCTTGCCTGTTCTTCACTTGAAACCGATGTAACAGGAGATTGGAAACCTATCGAAAGTTTTCCGTCCTCAGCGTCATGGTGCTGCTTTATACCTTGTCCCGATAAGCAGTCTCTTGCGTCAAAACTAGGATCACAGATCACACACAGGTCTTTATAGTATGGCACTGGCCGTGTCATGAATTGCCGAGCATCTGTATGTCCCTACCGTTCAGCAACAAAAGTAATTGGAACTTTGTTAATATCCTAAACACCATCAAATACTGGATTTGTGTCAGCTTCATATCTTAAGACTTTACAATGATTTCTTCCATAACTATAGTTCAAGAAAAAATATTGAAGTTGATTGTTTTGTTCAAACTAATCTAGCTAGTATGGCTACCTCCATAACCTCAAAAACTTTCTTTTTTTGTTCAAATTTAATCTGCAAAATGCTCAGTATGATCAACTGCAGCTAAAATGTTAATGTGCAAATCTATTAATAACAAATAACTAAGGTCTTTCTAATTATAGCTTTTTAAGATTTCTATATTCACTAATATGCAAAGGCCAAACAAGAAAGAGAATTATTGAGCTAGTGTTTAATGTGTAGATACCTTGATATAGTCTTGCCAAACATAATCATCAGCGGTAATCATTTGACGTGTTTCGTCCCAGAGAAACCCGTCCAAGTCTAATAGATTCTTTATGACATTATACTGCCGCCTTAGAGTTTTGTACCTATTCTTCAATACATCCACATCATAATTGAAACCAAACTTAGTATTGAATGATGCAATCATCTCAGCCCAGGATTGTTTGCGGAAAATTCCATCTATTTGATTGCCCTTCTGCACTTGCTCCAGCATTAGGTCTATGAAGAACCTGTCCATCGGAGGTTGCCAATATGTTCGGGAACGACAAATGGCAGTGGTTGCCGTTATATTTGACACATGTGGTATCTCATCAATAACATTTCCAGGCAAAGAGATTTTATAGTCTTCACCAATCATAATTTCCTGAAGTGACTCAACATCTCCCTCGCTAGCAATCCCCAGCGGCTTGGTGTACATCGCCTCATTCTCACCTGAATGAGATGACTCCTGTAAATAAATCCCTGATAACCCATATTCAACAAGTACAACGACAAGGCTTCTACTTTTTGAAAGAAATCCAGATATTTGGGTGCTATATTACTGTCAAGGCAAAGATCATTACCTTTATGTTCAGCAGTTGCATCTCCGTATATTATACACAGATCATTGTAATATGGGATGCTCTTAATTCTAAAAGATCGTGCTTCGGGGTGTGCCTGTAAACATGATATATAAATCCCTCAAACATTAAGTAATAAATAAGAAAACAACATAAAGAAAGTCAGGGATGCCTTCTACAGATTTGCAAAATGGCATAAGAACCTTCACATATTCATCCCAGACATTGTTATCGGCAGTCACCATTTGTCGAACTTCATCCCAGCTGAAACCCCTCTGATCAAGGAGATTCTTCACAGCTTTGAACAGATTCCTTAGTGTTTTATGCCGATTCTTTAAAACATCCTTTTCATACTCGAATCTGAACTTTGCATTGAACAGTGAGATCATGCTTTTCCACGCTCGTTTGCTGAACAAATGATCATCAAATTTGTTCCCTTTGTTAACTTGTTCTAGCATAAGGTCTATGAAATATCGATCCATTTCAGGCGTCCAAACTGTTCTCAGCCGATCATTACTATGTCGGGTCTGTACACCCATTCTGCTATCAATTTAGTGGTATATCAGTCTAATGAACATAACTTAAACATATGATCTACTTGCAATTACAATCACTCACATTGAGTTATTCAGTTCGTATCTTAAGCCTATATTTACTAGTGCATTAGGGGTGTTTCTAAATAACTTCAATTTTTTTTTCTTTTTTTTTTTTTTTTTTTGACCAAAGTATTTCTACAAATGCTTTGTTGGTCGTTGGCAAAATTTTTTTTGATTATGCCCAAAAGACTCCCAAACATAGCATAAATTGCAGCAGCAAAAAAATGAACAATGGAATTTTCATACTTCCCATAAATTCCTCAAAATAATTGAAATTTCCTTCCAACAAAGAGGAAAACAGTAAACCCAGATCCCTCAATCTCCAGTCTCTTCACTGACCCAAATAAATAGAGAAAAACATAAAGAAAAACCCAAGAGGGAACAAGGTAATGGAAACATAGAAACACCCCCACTGCAGGGGCTTTAGAAAAGAAGCCATAAGCCAACAAGTTTAAGCCACCCACAATGGTAAAGAGCTCCATTATGCAACTTCAAAGCTCCATGGAGTACTTGTAAGAGTCTAAAGAATCAAAGCATCATCCCCATCATCCCAATACTCAACAGAAAGGAAAACGAACGCTAGATCGACGAGAGCATTAAAGAACCCAATTGACTTCAATCCATTCCGAGACATAAAAACGAACTAAATCCTACGAATTTGTTGGCAGAATGAATCGAAACGCACCTTCGGAGTGAGAGCCGATGGTGGAGCTTCCAGGAGTATTGGGAAGGAATGGGATTTTCCTGGATAAGCTGATGAGAAACTGGTGTGTGGGACTTCGCAGTAACCCTAACCGGAGTAAGATTTTAACCCGGATTAAGATTGAGAGGCGCAAGAGAGGAGTGAAGCGATACTTCTCGACCGGATTTTGTAAACCGGGATAGGCTTGTTCTAGTTTCATCTCAACAACCAACCCCACTAGATTTTACATAAATCTTTTCTTTTTTTCATACGGAAAATTTGTACATATGACCCAAATGAAATTTAAACTCCCATGCTTTTAATGAATTATGTGTCAGCGTTATGTAAATTTACCAAACTGCCTCCAAAATTGTTATCCAGAGGCACCCGCACAACTTTCGCTCTCGACTCTTGCTCCCCACCATCTTCCTTTTTCTTTTTTTCTTTGATTATTTTTTCTGTATTTTTTATGCATTTCTTCTTCCATTTTTTTTTTACTTTTGTTCTTTTTTTTTTGTATGTATTCAAATTTACTGAAAATGAGCTCTTTGTGACTTTTTCAAACTTCGACGCGACCAATTCTGGTGAGCGAGAGCGAGAGAGAAAGAGTGAAAAAAGAGAGAGCGAGAGCGAGGTTGGGAGGCCCAAATGAACGAGAGAAAGTTGATTGGTCAACTTTATGGGAAATTCCAACCTCATTCATTTGGGCCTCCCAACCTCGCTCTCTCTCGCTCTTTCTCTCACTCTCGCTCATCGGAGTTGGTCGCGTCGAAATTTGAAAAAGTCACTTAGCTCCTTCCTAGTAAGTTCAAAAACATACCAAAAAAAGAAAATAAATAAAAAAAATGGAAGAATAAATGCATACAAAAAACATGAAAAAAAGAAAAAGAAAAAAGGAAATAGTGGGGACCCAGAGTCCAGAGTGGAAGTCATGTGGGCGTCTCCAGATAACGATTTTGGGGGCAGTTCGATAAATTCACACGACGCTAACGCCAGGAGGCCATATTTCATGTACAAATTTCCCAAAAAATCTTTTTATCCCTAGATTTTCCATTTGGTTCATAAGTCTTCAAATGTTATTTTGATTATAACTTCAATTTAGTCTCTATGTTACAAAATGTTTCAATTTTACCCTTGAAATTTAAATTTTGTTTCAATTTGGTCCTTAAATTTCAAAATCTACATTTTTAATATCGATTTTTTTCACAAAATATTCATTTTCAATTTATAGAGTCAATATTTATTAATTAATTTAAAAGAATTATAATTAATTAAATTTAACTATTTTTTTATCACTATTGAAATTAATCTTAAAACTTTATTTCATAATTATTTAAAAGACATAAATGTCAAAATTGGTCAAAACTGAAAGTAAGCATTCAGTGGCCACTAAATTATATTGAGATAGAAAAAAGTCAAATCATCGTTGTTCTAGTCATGCAATTGTATCTTCCTTTGTTGGTGGTAGGGTACAATCTCCTTTAATGGTTTTTTATTTTTTTATTTTTTTATTTTTTATTTTTTAAATTGAAAGTGAATTTTATTATAATCTTATACGTAAGTTCCATTAAATTACCAATTTCGTGTTCATAGCTTGGTTTAGTTCAAAATGGCATTGTAGATTCAACAGCATTAATATAGAACTTATAGAAATAAATGTACACACAGTTAGATAACTATCAAACATTGATTTGGATTTTGTTAAATGGTTAATACGAAATCAATGATGGTGATTAGAATTTAAAAAGAAAAGAAAACCAAAATTTACCATATATCTTACTTGGCTTGGCTTGGCTTGTGCCAAAGTGGACACTCAAATGCTACTTGTTTTAAAGGCATATTTTGATTACTTCAACGCAAAGTTCTCTCAAACAACAATGTCACTAAATGACATAGCAAGAACTTGCAACTGCAGTTAGTTGATGACAGAACTTTGAGTACAACAACTAGATGTATTGAAGATTTAAACCTCCAAGCTCCAACTTTAAAAAAGAAAAGGAGTACATGACAGGACTGAACAATCAAAAACTGTTCAAAAGTGCTCAAACATTCCTGCACATGGATGTAGATTTGGCATTACATGCTTCTTAGGTTGAATCTTGATAATACTCTTGAGTCTGAGTTGGCATCTTAAAGAAGGATTTAACTTCTTAAACCAAATTTACCTTTTCCATGCAAGCTTATTCATCTTGAATACCAATTTACTAATATTTGATTGAAGAATATCAACTGCATTTCCCTAACCGGGAAAATAACTTGGATAATGCTTACACTTTCTAACTATATTTACTAACCCACATTAATACACTGAATTCCTACCTCATGTTCTCACAAAAGTAATATGGACATTGAAATAAAAACACTAATCATAATAGTATTTCCTACAATTTTGATATAACTTCCCTCTTCTGCCTTTGTGCTCTCTACTATAAATCGTTGCCTAAGATGGCGGAGAAAACTAACCCCCGCACGAAGTCGCATCTCCTAGTCTTCTCCTCTTGGTTCGTGTCAGGTATGGAAGATAACTCAACATCCCTGCATAAGGACAAACTTTATATTAAAAGGTTGGAGATACTGAATTATAATTTATAGGATATGAGGTATCTCCATCACAGAAGTTATAGACTTGCTAGGGTTGCTAACACAGTGGAGGAGACCAAATATAACTCGATCAACATGAAAAATGCAGACCAATTTAAGGCCATTTGTTAAATGGATCCAAATGCAAATGCATGAAATTGATACAGGATCCTTTACAGCTCATATAACAGTACAATTCCAAAATCGCAACGAACACCGTAATCCTTGAGGGGAAATGAAAACTGAAATAGGACTACACAGTAGCCCCTAACCATGCATTTAGATAGGGAATGGAACTAAATACACTACTTTATGCAATTGTTATCTGATCTCATCTAACATTCACCTCCCAGAATAAAGCAATCCATTTTAGTCCAAAAGCACTCTCAATATGAAAAAAAAACATTGAGCCAGTGATACTATGGTACTACAAATACCAAACTTCTACATTCTATTGTAGCTCAACTAAATATAATTCTGGGTATTATCACTGTAATTGTCCAAAAACACATTTTTATTAGAAGGAATTTTGATAGACTTCAACTCCTACATTATAAATACATTTTAGTTATACTATATTCTAGTGATGCAAGTGCCAATTTCAAGGCCTCGTCAATTTCCCCTCCCATTGTAGAAAACATGAGCTATATACCACCAATGAATTGATATTTAAAGAAGTTTATAACATCTGTAAACATATTGTCACGCTCACAGCAGAAACTCGAGGTTATCTAAGCTCATAGGAAGAAGCAAAACGTATCTGATGTCTACAGCAACAAATTTAAACAACCAACCAGAATGCATACCTAAGAACCAGCAAAAATCATAATTATGGTGAAACAGATGCATGTAACAAGACATCTAGAAGTATATTTGTGTCATACCCTTCGGACACTGTATTATCTGTATCTTTTTCCTCCAATTTTTCTTTACTAGAAGGCTTGGGCTGAGCAGTTTTAGACTCATTGATGACAGGTGCATTGCATAAAAACGACAACAATGGATCAGGTGCCATCTTGGAGGTTGAATGCAGAGAAGAAAACCCCGAAAGAATTCTTACATGATCATCTTCAAACTCTTTTCTCTCAAAAGAAAGACTTTGAGGAAAATCGTCTTTGTGGAATTTTAATCTTTGTTGACTGTAACCTCAAGTTAAGAAATTGAGTTCATAGATTCAAGTATGCCATGGATATAAACAAGAAACAGAACAAAATACTTCGAATAAACAGTTGAGAGCTTTAAAAAATTGGGGAAATTTAACAATATGTAAACAATGAAAGCAAAAGGATATATTAAATACATCTCCATGTTGCATCGTTATATGTCCAACCATATTATCTCCCACGCTCGTAGAACAAATAGGGCATATCTGAAAAGAAATGAAAACCAACCTCTTGAGAAAGCACAAAAAAGACAAACTAATTTCAAGCAGAAACCAATAAAGAAGCTTTACTTCCAAAAGAGGATATAGAAAGATCACATAAGCATGAGGAAAATTTACTCCAAAAAAGAATTTTAAACGTCCTTCACTGATGCCAACATAATAACCATAGCCATATATTATTGACTAGAGGCAATACAGGTACTTAGGGACAATATCCAACTGAATATATCTCGGAATTGAAAAATATAAGCAAAATACCACCAAGTTATCCAAGCTAAAGGCAACCGGAGTAATATAATGTTCCAGGTCAAATCCAATAGAATAATACATTAAGCAACAGTGCAGTACCAACATCTCCTACTAGTAAGTGGGTTACAATGTACTTGAAAGATGATGATAGATCCTATAAACAGCCAATAAGAGGATACATCAGAAAGGAACTTCTCATTCGTGAAACAAGTTTCCAAAAAAAAGCTTAAAATGAGGGGGGGGGGGGGGGGGGGCGGCGGGAGGGAACTTGCATAAAAATATCAAAACACCAACCATGAACAGTCTATAAGATTATGACTTGAACTTGAAGTTCATAGTTACTCATGAACAATCAAGCATTCTGCAAGAAGTGACTGCAGTCTAAAGCCATCCATGATATGTTAGAAGTGTAACTGCCGCCAAATCTTGAGAGGCATCCCAATTTAACAAGTATGGTTATTTCACTTGAACGACGCTAAACAGATAGACCCTCTAAACTTTGCCTCCACCATTAAGTAATCCAAGAGAAAATACCATCAAGGAAAATATTATCTAATATCCTACTGAAACTAGGGGAACCGAATAAAGCCATTTCAAACTTAAAAACGCAAACGATTGTTTCCAAAGTAAAAAATTAGCGATTTTTCTTACCCCAAAGTTGGCTTCTACGGGATGCTCGTCATCAATATGGCAGCATAGCTCAACTAAATCAAATTCCTCAGGACAAAACGGGCAAGGATATTCCGAATTCAAATCATCATCTCCATCCACCTCCTCGTAATCAAAATAAAAATCTAGAAAAACCAAACAGTAATCATTTTAAACAAAAACCCACAAAGCAAAACCCCAAATAAAAACCTAATCAACAGATCACCAGTAAATTAAGATCGAGACATGACTCACGCGACTGTGATTTAAAGCTCCTTGAAGAAGCAGCAGCAGCAGCAGCAGCAGCAGAATCAGAGAGACCATAACTATAAGCTTCACTATCCATTCTCAGATTAAACAAAAACAAAAACACGAATACGAATTCGATTCAGGGGACTGAATCCGTTGAAACTTGGATGAATTCTTTCAGCACGCCTTCGCCAAGAGCTCTTCAAGCGGCACTGCGTTGGTGGGTTTTTGAGAAATTAACTGGCGATTGAGGACTTTATAAGGTCAATGAGAGATTGGGCTCGTGATCCTTAGCGAACACGATTTCTGACTCTTAGATGACCAAAGAAAGGAGAAGAACTCCCGCGTTTTATCATTAAAACTATTCTCTCAACAACCAGGGACCGACGATTTTGGATTAGGACTTTTATTACCCTTTTGCCCTCGGAGTTTCTGATTATTACTGGAAATTTCCACTAATGTATTTTGTTGGGGGAAAATATAGTAGGGGTATTATTGTCTTTTGGATTCCTTTGCCGTCTTTAAATCTTTTTCTAAGACATTTTTCTCAATAAATGATGCCTCAATTTTAAAATGTTTTATAGTACCACAACTGCGAGAGAGTGTATTTTTGCTAAATCACTAGGTTGAGCTAAATAAATGTTAATAACCTATATTATAAATAATAATAATCAAATAAAAAGGTATACCTTAAAAATAAAATAAATATTTAGAGCATATTTGGCCTGAGAATAGGAAGTTGGAGGAGTGTAGTTGTTAGTTTCACCACTCAAAAGTTAGTGAATCTCACTACTAAAAATTATGGAAGTTAGAATAGAAGATTAAAGCTAGAGTATTATACAATCTACAATATTGAACTCCAAGTCTCAACAAGGAAATGGAGACTCATTTTTACTTGGGATTTGAAAGAAGTCAAATATATGGTAAAATTGGAAAAGTTGCATCATCTCAAATGGACCCAAGTGATGCAATAAAAGTAAGTGAAGCAATTGACATGCATTACAATTAGCTCATAAATTTTCAAGTTGTGTTTATTTGATCCGTGTACTTAAAAAAATGTCTAACAAGTAAATCAACTTTCAATCTTGTGTCCAATAGATCTCTACGTTTTAAAAAGCATCAATAAATTTTTAAACCTTTAATTTTATGTCTGGATGAGTTTTCCAAGTCAAAAAGTGTTTAATAGTTCCTTAATTTCTAATTATTTATCTAATATATTCATAAGATTTACAATTTTATATCTATTGAGTCATTGGTTTATTCAACATTTTTAAAATAATTGAAATTTTAAACTTATTAGACACAAAATACAGTTGGAAAATTTACTAATTAGAAAAAAAAGAAGAAAAGAAACTCGAAGTTTAGAGTGTAAACTTAGGCATTTTGAAAAAAAAAAAAATAAAAAAGATCAAGGACCATAAGCCCAACTATGAGAGCCCATTCATCAACACCCAATGAAGGCCCGCCTGAATCCCGATGTGATTACTTCCGGCGAAGGTTAACGTGTAAAACCTCCACGAAATTTCTCCATTCCGGGGGAGTTGTTCGATTCCAACATTCCATTATTCAATTAATTTCATTTTTACGCCGGAACTGACTCGGATTCTTCGCTTTTGATCATTCCTGAACTCTCTATTCTCTAATTGTCTTGTTTCCCTCTTCGGCTGTTGTTTCCCATGGCGACGAGGAATCGAACTGCACAGTTTAAAAGGCACAGGGACGCCGTGAAGAGCGTCCGTGCACCTTTATCTTCTTCGGCAGCTGGTTCGAGCGGGCCGGTTATTGAGATGGTGAGTTCGTCTCTTCTTCGTTCAAAGCGTTCTTCTTCGTATGCTCCTCTTAGCACTGAAGATCCAGGACCTTCGAGGTATAGATTCCTTTTTTCTCCTAACATTTCTCCCAAAATTGGAATTTCTTGTATTAAATTCTTTCTTAGCGATGCGGAATATGGGGATGGACAATTCAACTTCTACTGTGACATTTAATTAGAAGTTTTTACTTATTTGCGTAAGGGAAGTTTTCTTGCATCAAATGCTTATTTGTGATCTTCTTTTTCTAGAATAGTTCTAGTGAAATCTTGAAGAGACGATAACTGGACATTATCAACGTATTCTTGGCTTTTTTCCCCTTTCAATACTTACTCGGGGCTCTCACTTAAAATGTTCTGACCTTGTGCCTTTGGGAATTCTCATCGACGCATGCAGAATAGAGATTAGAAAGAAAATAAAGAACTGGGAAAATTAATAAACGGATGTTTATCTATGCTTTTGCTCTGTTCATTTATGTTTTGAAAATGCTTCAGTTCTGTCACCGAGTAGAATAAATTCTCCTTTTGTATTATACATTTCTTGCATCAAATTTATTATGTATTCTACATTTTTGGAAGTTCTTTTTCTGAATCCATAATCAGTTTGCTTTGTGTTCCACATCTGAGTACACTGTTGATTTCTGGTGTCTCCACAACTAGTTTTAGTTTTAGGAAAGTATCATGTCCTCCAAATATTACTATTATTATTATTAAGATCAGTGAATTTGACTTGAAGATTTGTAATTCTTCAAGCTGTTTGACAAAATCAGACCTCGGCGGGAAATTTCATAGTGCTTTGTTCTCTGCTTTAGGATGAGTTGCAAATGGGACATATAGGCCTCTTATCGATGTTCCATTAATGGACTGGGAATTTGGGAAGGAAACACCTCACCAGGAAATTTCTTGTGCTTTTTTCTCCGCTTTAGGATGAGTTGAAAATGGCAATATAGGTTTCTTATCAATGTTTCATTAATGGACTGGGAATTTGGGAAGGAAACGCTCGCTGAGAGAATGGTGCCAGAGAGTTGAGGTTAATGAATTTACCAAAATGACAGGCACACATTCCAAGTGGTTGAGAACTACTGGGGATTTTAATTTTTAGCTTATAATGGATCTGCTTAGAATCCGAATGTTTCTGTCTGAGTATGTGACATTTGTTTAGCAAAATATTAACTCATACTCTCCTGACTGTTAATATTTTATCAATGGTGCAGCAGTGATGCATTTATGGTGGGTCTACCTCCAGCTTGGGTGGATGATTCCGAAGAAATAACTGTTAATATACAGAAAATTCGTAGGAAAATGGCAGAGTTAGTCAAAGCTCATTCTAAAGCTTTAATGCCTTCTTTTGCTGATGGCAAAGAAGATGAGCATACGATTGAGGCACTTACACTAGAGATTACCAATCTTTTGAAAACTTCCGAGAAGAGGTTGAAGAAAATTTCTAGTAATGGGTCCTCAGAGGATATTAACATCAGAAGAAATGTCCAGGTATGCTTGAATCTCACTAGATTTTGTGCTTAAAACTTTGAATAATCCGACTTTGGAGCTGAGTTATTGTTTGTCTTTTAGTATGATTTCTTTATGTTATTTCATTTTTCTAGCTGTTGGCCATAGTCTTTGTTGTTTGTCCCTTTTTTGTGCTGCAGTGAAAACTAACGTATAAAGTTCCAACAAACTTTTCACCTCCCTAAAAGTGTTTCTGGATACTGGTGTTCGAGCTCTTTTTACAGTTTGTTCCTTTTTGTGATGATTTGACTCCTTTTCTTAACAGCGTTCTCTTGCTACAGAGCTTCAGAATCTTTCGATGGACCTTCGTAGAAGACAGTCAATGTATCTGAAACGTCTGCAGCAGCAAAAGGAGGTAAGTGCCTTGTGTTCACAGTGGACCTATGAAAAATTTCTGACTTGGAAATTGGCATATTTAAAATGAGGTTCAACCTTTTGTTCCCACTTTACAATTTTCTTGTACTTTTCACCTTTCTAATGAAAAAGCGTTACATGTGGGAATAAGAAACTACTTTACCATTATGACAATTCTCTCCCATTACATTTGTTCTGTTCGTCTATCGTTTTAGGATTCTATTTTTCTTGGTAAAATCGGTAATTTGGTCAATAGTAAGCAATCTTTCTGGAGCCATTTCAATTGAAACACTGTTCTTTTTAGTAAGTGATGCTTAATTACTTTTGCATTGCAGGGACACGATGGAATTGATTTGGAGATAAATTTGAATGGAAACAGAACTCTCCAGGAGGATGATGGATATGATGAATTTGTATGTGCTAATATCTTTGGTTACCTGGGCATATTAAGGCCGAATTTTCTCCTGCATGGGATCATTATTCGAGAACTCAAAGCACAAAATAACATGTTATTTTCTAACTCCAAATGTTTTTATGACTATCAAATCTTTTTGGGTGTTCCATGTGGATAAGTGGGTGGTGCTTCAGTCTCCCCCTATATTATAATGGTTGATTTTATTAGTCACATGCTTGATCTAAATGTCTTATGGTTTTGTTTGCTTGGATATCAAACTTTCCATTGATAATTCTTTTGGATGTGGTTTTATGTCACAATATATCACTATCTGTCACTTCTCTTTGATTGGTACTTTTGTGTGGGAATCAGGGAGCCAATGAAAACCAAACGATGACATTAGATGGGCAGCACATTCAGGGAAGGGAGAAAGAGATTAAACAGGTAATGGAAGGTTCTTGAAAATCCTAGTCGCGAGACTAACTATTCACAATGTGATAAATGTATTATGTGTTCACGTGTAGGTTGTGAAATCGGTAAATGAGCTCGCCCAAATTATGAAGGATCTCTCAACCCTTGTTATAGACCAGGTTTGCCCATACTCTTTTAAGGTGTATTAAGCACTTATTTATTTATTAATATCAATCTGGGTTTACAATCAGCTAATGAACGTTGTTGATTCTATCAGGGTACCATTGTCGATAGAATTGACCACAATATTCAGAATGTTGCTGCTTCAGTTGAAGAGGGCTTTAAACAGCTTCAGAAGGTTCTCTCTCTCTCTTTCATATAAAACTTTCATTTGTGATCCAACAACTGAGATATCATCAAATAGTAAGCCCGACTGATAACCATTTGGTTTTTGAAAATTGTGCTTGTCTTCTCACAATTTTTTACAATGGTTTTCAGCTTTCCTGAAGAAACAATAAAATTCATAACCAAATTCCAAACCAAGAACACCTTGAAAAAACAAAGGCACCTTACGTCCTTGAACCAATGACCATCTTTTGACAAACCTAGCCTCCTCCATCCCTTGAGACTAACGAAGGGTAGTACAGGAACATTCAACTATTATCCATTCACTACGCTGACTTGATCTTAGGCCAACATTCTCACTTCCGCTCCAAGTTTTTAAAAACTATATATTTTCATTTTCAAAACTTTGGTGTGGATTTTGAAAACACTCTTAAAAAGTAGATAACAAATCAAAGATGTGAATTAAATGTATATAAATTTAATTTTTTAAAAAAATTTCATGTTATATTGGTGTTTGATGATGATTTTGGTGAAAATGTGGGCCTGATGGTGGGAAGTTTTGGCATCTGCAGGCAGAGAAGAGTCAGAAGGATGGAGGAATGGTGAAATGTGCAACAGTGCTTGTTATTATGTGTTTCATAATGTTGGTTCTGTTGATACTGAAGGAGATAATTATGTAACTAATGTTTGGCTTTGGCTTTGGCTTAAAGCTGATAAACATTTTGAGAACAGGTTAGGTTGGTTTGTGACTCAAATACGATAATCATGGTTCTAATCGATCTTGGATTGAATCAAACGAACATTTAATTAGGCGCTTGAAAATTGGATGTTGACCTAACGTTCCCTAGATCTTAATGCAATTAGGTCATCTTTTCAAATTAGACTAATTTGTTAATTAGGACAATTTAATTAGCTTTTCTAATTGAATTTGGTTGGGTGAAAGCAATTAATAATTTCGGTAATGAAAATGCAATGATCAAACATGTTGAATAGGGAAAATCAGTTATGACTCAAGCGAGACTTTTTTTATATAAATTTTCAACCCTTTTACTTATTGCGTTTATTTAATGCAATTTAATTTTTCCTTCAACAATCAACTTCAAATCCCCCTTCGATTCAATTGAGAAATTCTTTGCTTCCATGTGTTCGACTTGGTCTTGCCACTACTATGATTTAGGTAAGAATGGCTAATCATTTGGTATGGAATTGGGCGAAGAATTTTGTTCACCATAAACTACAAAGATCAAGTTGTAACTTAATAAGAATGAATACTTAACTTTGAGGCTTTGAGGAAATTTTATGTGATAGGGATTAAGTTGTAATATAAATCGACTGGATACAGTTGATGCTGATGAGATATGACTCTTCAAGATGTGACATGGTTCATTGTGTTTATTGAGTTTAATAATTCAATAATATCAATGGGTTGCAAACGTTTAGGTGGAGGTGGTTAACATATCGAATTGGTGCGTTATCTTATTAATGGAGTGAGTGTGTATTAGTAAGAAAAACATGCTTCTGTTTACAATATTAAAAAATGGTAACTTAAGAAGGATAAAACTTTAAGGGTAAAATAAATTTTAAAATATCGAACTTGTGCATTCTTTCATTTATGGGTAAGATGCATGACGTTTGTTTACAATCTTAAAAATGATTTTATAAGATCCAAGTTTAGAGAAATTAATAAAAGTAATTTAGAGAGATAAAACTTTGAAGGTAAAATCTATATTATATGGTGTTATGACGGTAGAATCTTTATCTCCTTCTTTTTTCCTTCATTTTTAATAAATGATTATTATATTCCTACTTTTTTTTCTTTGCAAGTTGATGGTGAGGTGGCATTGTTATTTTTACTTAAAACTTTATCCATTTTGGTTCAAATTTAAATTTGGTGAAAATAATTTATTATCAACATTAAAAATTTTTATGGCGGCATGAGGTAGCATGAGACTAAAAAATCAATAAATTGTAAACAATTGAATGAATAAAAGATGAATTAAAATTAATGGGGTTCAAAAGACTTGATGACCCAAAAAAGCTCCATTAATCCAACCAATCCGTATTGTTTGGGGTTATAAGATCAACTTATTTGGGTTGAGTTGAGTTCAAATAAATGAAAATGTTATGAGTTGGGTTGATTTATGGGTTCACCTAAATAACCAAAACCAACCCCAACTTATTATTAATTGTAATGTATATATCTATATATATTTACTTATGATAAAATTATAGATACCTATATTTATTTTAGTTTTATTTAATTTAATATTTTTTTTGGATAATTTTTAGCTTTAGAAAGAATTTTTTCATAATATAAATTGAAATTGAGTTGTTAATTTTAATTCAATATATAAAAAAAAAATTAAATAAATTTTTTATATATTAACATTTTACTTTTTTTAAACAAAAATTTAAATAAAAAAATTTAAATAAATGACCCGAGTAACCCGAACCAACCTAACCCAAATGTTTCATGGTTGGGTTGGGTTCATTTTTTAATAAGAGTTATTTGGGTCTCGAACAATTGGATTAGGTCTAAAAAGTTTGTCAACCTAATCCAACTCAATGTAGGAACACCCCTAATTAAAATTAATTTCTAGTAGTTATGTAATTTCAATAACTATAAAATTATTTGAACTAAAATTAGACATTTAAAATTTGATTTGGATGAAGAATCAGTTGATTAACGATAAGAAAGTAATCCATATTTTTATGAAGTAGGCATCGAACATTGGTCTTTCTTAGCTATACATTTTAAATCGGAGATAATAAACAATATAAAAAAAATATGTTGGTTTAAATTCGGTTTTGTTTAGTTTTTAAAAAAATGATTTTGAAAATAAAAATAATATATTTTTTCAAATAATAAATAATTACTACGAAATTTATAAAAATATAAAAATAATTATTAGATTTTTTCCCGGTGGGATTGAGATTCAAATATATTTTTTTTATCCTAACTGAATAACAGTTTAATTATCGGATTGTATGATTGAGATTAGAGACCTTTCCATCTAAATTGAATTATGATAAAACAAAATAATAAAATAAGACATATTTGAATAAATACACAGTATTTACAAAATAATAGATTCTTATATATTACACACGGTCTTAAATTTAGTATTATTGATAACACATAATACTACATATTTTTTTAATATTGGCAAATATTTGATTTATTTTTGAGAAAAAAAATACTTTGATCATTTTCAAAATTATTTATTTAATAATGAAATCATAATTAGATTTGAATCGATCTATAAATGGACTAAATTACACTCCCAATTTTTCATAGCACAGCACTATGACACACTAAAAAAAACAACCCTGCATGTTTTTTTTTCTTGTTTATGTTTCTAAATTTTTTCTTTTTCAGCTCAAAAAGTACATGACCACTCCAATTTCAAATTTGCTTTTGCAGATGAGTTTAAGTTTTTGGGTCAATTAGCAATTTAACATGGTATCCGACCATTAGTTTAAATCTCAATTATTCGTGGAATTGAGATTGAAAGATCTTACTGATCAAGTTTTCTTTAACTAAATTGATATTCAAGTATCTTAACCAAGTTTATCTCAAGAAAAAAATCTTAACAAAATAAGTCATTTGGATACATCAACAAAATACTAAATTCTAATATATTACAATTTAAATATTAGAATCTGTCATCACTACTAGATGTACTATATTTCATATAGATATGTGTATATATTTTTCCGTACTTTTTACAAAATGATAAATTCACATTAATTTTCTAGAGTTTATTTAAAATAAAATTATATAAGGAAAATTAAATGTAATTATATATATAAAAAAGGCTTTTCTTTTCAAAATATTATATTGTTCACAAATTTGTTGCTACCGCGTTTCACCTACCTTCTTCCACCCCTGCCTTCGTGTGAGGTGCCCTTACCCCGCCCTTCTCGAGGGCACCCGCCCTTCGTGTGAGTCGCGTGCATTCACCCCGACCTTCGCGTGAGTCGCGTGCCCTCAGCCTTCGCGTGCCCACCCCGCCCTTCGCGTGAGGTGCCTTCCCCTCCTTCGCGTGCCTTCACCCTGACCCACCTTCTTCGTGCCCTCACCCACCTTCTTCCTTCGCCTTCTTCCTTCGCGTGTCCTCACCCCTGACTGACCTTTTTCCTTCCTTCACGTGTCCTCACCCCTGACTGACCTTCCACGTGATTCACTTCCACGTGATTCACTTCCACGCGATTCACTCGCCCCATATATATAGGTCTGACCTTCTTCCACCCGATTCATTCACCCCTATATATATATAGGCCTGACCTTCCACGCGATTCACTCACCCCGCTCGACCTTCTTTCCATGGAGTACATCACTTTTTCACGCACGAGACCACTTCGATGTTGAGTCGGGGGATGCAAACATAGCGGCCCTAAAAGACCTTCTGTGCGATTCACTCACCCCATATATATAGGCCCGACCTTCTTCCACGCGATTCACTCATCCTGCTCGACCTTCTTTCATGGAGTACATCACTCACTCCATATATATAGGCCTGACCTGACCTTCTTTCACGCTATTTTCACGGACGATTTTGTAACCCCAGGCACCTCAGACCTGACAACATGATGGCCACGCACGAGACCACTTCGATGTTGAGTCGGGATGCAAACATAGCGGCCCTAAAAGACCTTATGTGCTTTCTTAAGAAACGCGAACAACTTTCATTTTGAGACCAACTGGTAACACAGCTAGAAAGGCCTCTAAAGCCAATTCGAGATCATCACCCTGACCTTCCTTCCACGTGATGATTCACTGGAAAGGCCAAGGACACCCCATACACATAGGCTTGACTTTCCTTCCACCTAGCTAAGCTGGAAAGGCTTAAAGCCAATCCGGGAAAGCTTAGGCAAGCACAAGCATAGCTAAAAAGGCCTAAAGCCAATCCGGTTCCTTCCACGTGATGATTCACCGGAAAGGCCAAGGACACCCCATACACATAGGCTTGACTTTCCTTCCACCTAGCTAAGCTGGAAAGGCCTAAAGCCAATCCGGGAAAGCTTAGGCAAGCACAACAAGCATAGCTAAAAAGGCCTAAAGCCAATTCGGGAAAGCTTAGGCAAGCACAAGCATAGCTAGAAAGCCCTAAAGCCAATCCGAGAAAGCTTAGGCAAGCACAAGCACAATTGGAAAGGCCTAAAGCCAATCTGAGGCCTAAAGCCAATCCGAGAAAACTTCATCAGGCAAGCATTCACTGGAAAGGCCAAGGACACCCCATATACATAGGCTCGACCTTCCTTCCACCTAGCTAACAACTGGAAAGGCCTAAAGCCAATCCGGAAAAGCTTAGGCAAGCACAAGCCCAACTAGAAAGCAGCCAATCTGAGAAAGCTTAGGCAAGCACAAGCCCAACTAGAAAGCAGCCAATCCGAGAAAGTTTAGCAAGCACAAGCCCAACTAGAAAGCAGCCAATCCGAGAAAGCTTAGGCAAGCACGAGCACAGCTAGAAAGGCCTAAAGCCAATCCGAGAAAGCTTCGATCACCTCATATGTATAGGCAGGGAAAGCTTCATCGCCAGGCAAGCACAAGCACAGCTGGAAAGGCCTAAAGCCAATCCGAGAAAGCTTCATTACCCAATATATATAGCAAAAGGCCAAGGACACCCCATATACATAGACTCAACCTTCCTTCCACCTAGCTAAGTTGTGCTGGAAAGGCCTAGGTCCGACCTTCCTTCCACCTAGCTAACTAGCTAAGTTGTCCGGGCTTCATAGTGTCTTTTTGTCTAATAGTGCATGGGAAAGGTCTAAGCCAATCAGGGAAAGCTTCCATAACCTAATAACCCTTCCACCAAGGCCACCCTTCCACCAAGGTCACCCAAGCTAAGTTGTGCTGGAAAGTCCTAAAACCAATCCTTCATCACAAGTAGTCCGATCTATTTCACCAATTACATTTTTTGTAAATGGTCAAAGTGGGTCACACCCTTTTACTTGAAAGTTATTTACACCCCTCACCCTGGAGTTATTTGACTATATATTTCTGGGAAGTTATTTACACCCTTCACTCGAAGTTATTTGACTATATATTCCAAATTTTTAAGAGAGAAAAGTAGTTTTGAAAAACTATTCAATTTTTTGTTTCAAATTTTTGAAAAAAGTTCTAAAAAAATTTCTCTTTTCTTGATGAGATTTTTTTTTTCTATTAACTCCCTCTTTTCAATATGGAGGGAATCCTTACTTTCAAACTTTTCATTCCCTAAATTTCTAACTTTTTCTATCTAAAATTCAATCTTTTCAACATCTAACTTTTTCTATCTAAAATTTTATATTTCTTTTTTTTTTTTAAAAAAAAATTATGATCCACCTACCGATTTTTCCTTTTTCCTTTAGGGAAATTAATTCAATTTGACTTTTCAGTGAAAGTAATTCAATATGAATTATATCTAAACCAATCAAGAGGCAAACTTTACAATTCAAGCTTAACAATAATTCAAAATCCCTCAGCCAAACAATAACAAAAATTCATGCTAATTCAAAACTTTCTCAAACAACTAACATAACTCAACTGATTGATTAAGGTAATCATTTCACTTGTTATCTAAAAAAACAATATAAACATAAATTAACAACTCAATCTTGGTGCCACTCATAAATTATCTTGGAGATCTTCAAACAATCATTTGATCACCACTTGTTTGTTTGAGTTCAGCCTCTCTACACCTTCAAAATAGAATAATGTAATTATAAATATGTAAAAAAAAAAAAAAAAAACTATTATACAAAATAAAGTTGTCAAATCAAAATTTAATATATTGATCTATTTATTCACAATGGAAAAAAAAAAAGTATTTTTCAATACTAACCTCTTAATGCCTGGAAGCCATCTTCAGTAAGGTTCTCAAAACTCTCAAAATTTTGGGAGTTATACACATACTCATTCAAGAGACCATTCTTCAAATTTTGATTAAAGTCAGTCATGAGAGGATGATCATGATGTGGACCAATAATGTTGCCATAATTCGTATCGAAGATTTGATTCACCGACAGGATCGAAGGATCGGGTTCTTCATTATTGATGTTACTTTCTTGGCCTACTTGTTGAGGTTGATCAGAAATTTCCATATCCCAAGCTGGGATTTTATGGTCTTCCAAAGAGTCTTCATTCATATTTGACCAAATGGTTGAATTATTCTTAAAGCATGTTGGTATTACTTCAAGTGTATTCCAATCAATGTCTTGCATGGTTTGATCAAACAAAAGGGTTTCGTTAGATGGTTGAGTTGGTGGTGTTTCTTGTTCTTGTTTACTGAGATCTTGGGATGCAAGATTTTGTGTTTTGTTAAGGGTTTGATCATCATCAGATGGGCAAGATTTTCCAAGTTTTAGATCTTTGGTCACATCACTATTTGGAAAATCACAGGATTTATCAATCCCATTATTATACAGATTTTTAATATTAGACCTATGTTTCTGCATAAAAAAAAAAAAAAAAAAAAAAGAACATATTCATATGTTTAAAAATAAAGTTAAAAACAAGAAAAAAGAGAGAAGAAATTTAATTACGTACCTGAAGATGACTGGCAATATTTTCTCTAGTGATATGTGGAACCCCTCTATTTTTCATATAATTGAAGATTCTCTTTGGAACAATTTCTACATGAATCAAACAAAATTCTAAATTAAACAAAACCCTTATGACATTAAAAATTAAACTAAGAGTAACATGAGCATAACTCTGAACTTGTACAAAGAGTGCTTACTTTCCATTTTTAATGTGATGTCCTTGATGACATCTAAAAATATTTGATGATATTCATCGGTCCAAATGAAACGTCCCTTTTTGGATATGTCTTGATGATCATGATCAAAACCTTCACCACTTTCTTCTCTTATCTTTAAATTAACTTTAGGGTTAGAATAATCCAGTCCTCCTCTGTATGCGGTGGGTGAAACGGTTTCTCCGACAACCTTCCACGGTGACACTTTGCTTGAAGGTTCCATTTGAGGTAAGTAAACACAAGAGAAGAACTCATTCCTTCGTCTAATAACCACATGTTGCCAGATATATTGTAAAACTTGCGTATCAAGAACGGGAAGCTTGGCCACACATTGAGCTGCACCACTAAGAATCCCTTCAAAGGCAACTTCATTGCTAAGATTTGAAACCATCACTATAAAGATATTAACACCAAGATTATTATTGTTAACTCAGCAATACTATCTCAAAAGAAAAATAAAAAGGTTAACTTTCACTATAAATTAAACCTCCAGTAACTAGGGTTCAAAAATAAATTGGAAAATGATCATATCTGGAAAGCTCTTTTCTTCTTCTTTTATTTATTTATTTATTTTTTTTTCTCCTTAATCTCTCTTAGAAATCTCTCTTAGATATGGTTAATCATGATTATTGGCATTATCTAACCCTAAAAAAAAAAAAATAATAATAATAATAAAAAGACTTACAAATAACAGGTATGTTGAATTCCACTTCAGCGGTTCGAATTAGGTTGAAGGCCCCAATCTCGGAAATAGAAATTCCACAAACAATAATATCAAACCTCTTTTTTCTTTTGAGGATGGCCAAAGCATGCTCAGGGTTTTGTAATTTTACCACTGTTTAAAGATTAAGAGAAAAATAAATAAATAAATAAATAAAATGTGAGTTAAGAAAAGCTTCGTAAATAAAATATTACTAACATGAAAAAGGGGAAGTTAAAAAAAACCTTGATAGCCAAATTTAGTGAGGGCTTCGCCCAATGCTGAGAGATGAGCACAATCATCATCAACCACTAAAACATTGAACCCAAATTGGTACAATTTGTTTGATATATTGAACTGAACCATTCTTAGTGTTACGACTCCAACACCCTTCTGACTGACACTTACTATGGTGCAAAATTAAAGAGAGGAGGAAACCGAAATCACAATGAAGCCCTTTTTTTTTTTTTTTTTTTTTTTTTTTTTCCTTCTTTGTTGAGAAAATTAAAATGAAGGCTTTAGAGAAGAAGGATCATATTATATATAAAACAATAGTGGTCTCATTTGAATTTGTTTAAAAAGTTGTCCTCAAAAAGAAAAAAAATAAATAAATAAGAATTTTCTTAAAAAGCGAGAAAAGGACCATCCACGATTTTTAAGGGGGTTTTAAAATAATTTCAAATGAAGATTTTTAGGGAATGTTAGTTGACTCATTTTAGGGTTTAAACTTTGTTAGGTCACGTGTGATTCGTAGAATTTTATTTATTTATTTCCTCCCATGTTTTTTTTTTTTTTTTAATCTCATTTTTATCTCATTCTTATAATAATAATAATAATAATAATGTAACTAGCTGATAATCTTTTTAATTAGGCCGGTGGCGCAAACGGAATGGGCCATGAGGCAGAAAAAAGAGGAAACACATAGTTTGTTAGCTAACGTTTTAGGGAATAATATGAATGAGATGTTGTGAAAAGATAATATCTAAACGTTTTTTCAGGTGAATTTGTGAAATTTTTGTTTAATTTTTATTCCATATTAAAGAATTTCATAAGTTTTATTTTAAACTAGAAATTTCTAATGCAACATTGAAAATTGATATAGCGAGTTTGTTAACTCTCGTGCTATTAATTAACCAACTAATTCATGAATGACATAGCTGTTTTGTTATAATCCTTTTGTCTTCTTTGCAATATACTTTTATAATACTCCCAAGTAATTGAACTCCAAACGTATAGCTAACAATTGAAAATCTGAACAATGAATTCCATCTTGAGAGATATTGGATCAAACGAAATTTGTTAAGAGTTAGGGAAAATTATTGGACTCAAGGCTCAAATAAGTCTAAGGCCAACTAATCATTGATCCATTCAAACCTAATCCTAACACTTAGGTAAGAAAGATCATCTCATTCTAATTCTAGGTGGAAAAGGTAAACTTTAGTCTTTCTCCCTCTAAATACATTATTAATTATCACTCCATATGAACTAACTTTTAACTTAATCTAAGATATGAAATTAGAATGAGAACTTCAGACATCTTCTCCATTTTAAAGTTTTCAATCTCTAACTTTGGCATCAACTTTAACATACCCCCTTGAAAAAAAAAATATTATTCAATAACCTTTCGAATATATAATAATAACTAAAAAACACCTTACAAGAGAATAGCTAAATTAACTTGAACAATACTAATGAACAAACAAATAACACACCGAATTGATTCATAATTAACGTCTAAATTATTAGTAATGAAATTAAAACAACTTGATTTATCAAACCAATCTCAATAATTAGAGATTTATTATAAACCTATTTAAATAGTTCAA
Source organism: Citrullus mucosospermus (assembly GCA_030954485.1). Classification (NCBI taxonomy): domain Eukaryota; kingdom Viridiplantae; phylum Streptophyta; class Magnoliopsida; order Cucurbitales; family Cucurbitaceae; genus Citrullus; species Citrullus mucosospermus. The sequence continues at coordinate 4,487,350 of CM062063.1, read as the reverse complement.
ATACATGGCCAACTAAATGGAGACAACCAATATTTCAATTTTAAATTAAATATTTTCCATCGACAAAACAAATATAACTCAACTAGCATATAATATGTGATAGCGAGTATGCTAGATATCTATGAAAACAAAATATATTACTAAAGTAAGAACTTTTTTCTTACTCACTAACCTTTGTAGTTGGCCTTAGGCCCTCTAGGGTTGGATATGCATACTATGACCATAGAAATCTTTGTAAGCTTCTTCATATTCTCTCAAAATCTTGAGATAGAGACAATCATTTGAAACATCATTGCTCAATCTATTGTTGATGAGAGGGGCAATAAGATTGTTATTAGTATTCCCATCAACATATCTAGAGAATTGATTAGGTAGATTTGGAAGACGAAGATGTTCATTTTTGTTATAAAGATGAGGAAAAGACATCATGTGTAGCTTTATGCTCGGTCCTAATAGAGATTCAATTAGAGGCCACTGATGATGTTTCATTTCAAAAATCAACTTTTCTTGCAACACTTGTTTTCTTATGTCTTCTTCTTGATTTCTTCTTTTGGTCACATTGAGAGAGATTGATTGGGAGGGTAACTTTGATGCTTTATCGACCTCGACATGTCTTTTAAGATTCAACCTATATTTCTGCATAAGATTAAAAATGATATTAACTTCAAAATTGTTCCAAAAAAGAGACAAAAATATAGAGAGAATGACCTCTTTAGTCCCTCATTTTCAAGCTTGATCCTTAAAATTTCAAAATGCACCATTTTAATCGTGAGTTTTTTAAGAATATGTTCAATAGATCCATGAGTAATTTATTATTATTATACTAAATTTTTACATGACATGATGAAATTGATTAAGCTTTGTTAAAAATCATTATAGTAATTTTTGCAAGCAAACTTTATTTTTTAGGTGTTTGTGTTTTGGGCCCTTGTTTATTAATTTTACCATGTATTTTTTAGTAAGGGGTAGAATTTTTGGGCTAAGTTAATAGGTTTAAAGGGTTTGAAAGGACCAATTAGTTTTCGAGTTTTTGAATTGACTCAAATTTCCATGTTTGATGACAAAGCATCATCACTGATGAACATTTAGGTAGGTCTAATCAACTTACTTGAGGAGTGTTTGAATTAGTTGTCGTTATCTTTTAGTCTTCGATCAAAAGATAATCCTATCTACTCTGTCCTTTTGGATTGACATCAAATTGAATTTGAGTGCTATAATTTTTTTTTAATTAGGAGTTCATATAAGTGAGGAGTTCCTAGTTTTCAAATTGCTAGGGTTTTTGGTTCACAAAGATATGTTGTTTAGGTGCTCCGTTTTATTTTTTCATTGAGGCCGAACCTAAATTTGTGCTTGAGAGACAACTATCCATATACTGATAAGGGATGTATGGATGATAAAGAAAGAGAATTCTCGGTTTAGGTCTCCACCTTACAGACATGAAAAAAGATTGATAAAATTCTATTAAGTCTAACTCGACATAGTGATCATTTATCAAAGAATGATTGGTTATCAAATGATTGAACAATCGAAAGTATATGTATTCCCTATACCTTAAATGGATACAAAGACAAAAAATACACATATATCAATGTCTTAAATTCTTATATGGATGATAACTCTCTCAATAACTAAGAGATTTATTTGAGGAAGACGGGAATGTACTAGTTGAAGTAATGAACCTCACTATATCATAATGAGTGGAGGGAGGAGAGAGAAAAGACACTTTTTTTAATTAATATTTTTAATTTAAAATTATATTTTCTATTTAAACAATAATAATGAATTACTCATGATATTTTTTTAAATCTATTTTTAAAAATTCAAATACTAAAAGAATACCTTTTGAAACCTTAGGATCAAACTTAAGACTAAAAATGTCATTGCCCCAAAAATATATATGTACTGGTATAATATACCTGAAGGTGACTAGCAACAATTGCTCTTGTGATATTTTGAACACCATAAATTCTCATGTATTCTAAAATTTTCCTCGGAACAGCTTCTACATAAGTCAAACAAAACACCCCCAAGATCCAAAAAAATAAAAAGAAAATTAGCAAACACTTATGAAATTAGGGCTTTTGAATGAATTAAAATACAAAGAACATGAATTTACTTTCAAATAAACAAAATTGAACACTTTTTTGTAAGTGGGTTTTTTTTTTTATTTTTTTATTTTATTTTTGTTTGTGTGTGACAACTATATTTCATATAAATTTAAGAGCCCTTACTTTCTAGAGTTAAACTATTAACAGCATCAATAAATATTTGGTGGAGTTCATCCGTCCAAATGAAACGTGCCTTTTTAGCTCCTATCTCTTTTCTTTTCTGTATGGCTTCAAGATTAAAATAATTGATTTCTCCTCCATGTGCGCCGGAAGGACCACCCAGATCTCCGGCGGTCGGGGCGGCTGAGTTATCGACGATCACCAAGTGTCTATCTGAATCAAAATCTACTTATAATCAGTTATCTTCATTTGCTAAACACATATTGCCAAACATTCAAATGCACTCATTAACTATAGAATGTGGGTTATTGTAATGTAATTTTATGATCAGAATGTTTAAGTAATTTGAAGGTTAATCAATGATTAATGAATGTTTTTTTTTTTTTTTAATCGAAAAACAAAAATCAAATTTGAGAAACTTTATAATAATGTTGAGAATAAGCTTACAGTCAACAGACATATCGGATCTTGATCAGACAGCAAAACTGTGAAGTGTAGAGTTGATATATAATTAATGTAGCTAATCATTGATTAGGTAAAAGGTGAGGCATATATATATGTTGAAAACAGATTATTAATTATTAAAGTTAATTTTGTTTTAAAATTTAAACGCGCATGCATCTTTGATTTTAGAAGTTTATACTATGATTTAGATTATGTTTTTTAAGGAAAGTTTATGTTTGGTCGTTTCGTTGGTCACTGTATACTGATCTTCTAGATTATGGCTTTTAATTTATTGAATTTTTATAAAAGTAATTTTGAACCTATATTACTATATATGTTGATATTGGGTTATATATTTTGTATTAAGTTTGTTTGATAAGATGTATAAACAAAGTCCTATTTGAGATTAATTTGGATGATTTAAAAGTGATTATAAAAGCTCTTAAAAGAATAAGTGATTATAAGCGGACTTTTTTACTGTTTTTTTAAAACCTTTGTGTCGGGTAAAAATAATTGTAATTTAAGAAGATAAAAAGAATTACTTTCCTCGATTTTTTTTATCCTTCCCTGTTCTGCACAAAAAGATAATTTGATTCATAATTTATCTCACATCTCATCTTTTTTATTTTTAAATTGTAATTTGTTACTCCTATTTTTTATATCTTTACCTTTTGTTTTTAAATTTAAATTGAAAGATAATTTATAATTTAAGTATATAAAATTTTAAAAAGTTATCTTTTTAATTTTTGACCTCTACTATTTTGAGAAATAGAGTTAAAAGATTCCTAATGTGCGGATAACCCTTTTTGAAGTGTTTTTATGATTATGACCCGCCCCACAAATATGTGAATTAGAATCTTCTACATCCATACAAAAACATCTTTTCTTTTTCGCTATTGTAACGAGATAATGTTTTCTATCAACAAAAAAAAATATATATATATACAATTGGGAACAAGCCAGACTAACGAGAGGAATCGAGCCTATAGACTAACGAGATTCATTAAGCATACGCGACTTTTAAAGATGCTATCTACAATTGGGAACAAACCAGACTAACGAGAGGGATCAAACTTGCAACTTCCATCTTGATAGGGTGGTAGTATAACTGATTGAACTCGTTGTTCCTAGTTATCTCAATAAAAATCTCCCACTCTCCTCCTAGTCTCTCAGAGTCTATGTCAAGAGAGTGGGAGGGAGGTCCGCTCATAACAAAAAGAAATAAATAAGGGAGGCTAGAGAAAAACCATCCAATTTAAAGAGGTGGATAAAATATCATTAAAAAAAAAAAGAAAGAAAGAAACACGAGAGAGCAGCTGCAATCAGATTTATTGCTCCTACGAATGGTCTTCTTTGTGTTCTGTGAGAGATGGACCAAGTAGAATAAAAGATGATCCATAGAGTTGGGTATGATAATATTAGGAATACCTGCAAGACAAGATCAAAGCATGGATATATGCATAAGGACAATGTAAGAAGATGTGTTGTGTTGATTATTGGCTTCGATCCACCATGTTAAAACCAAACGAAAAACTTGCATTTACATGTAGTGGTGGGTGGTGTTTCCATACACTATCGCTTTCCTCAGAGTATCTCTAAATCCATTTCCTTAATAGGGCAACATTAGAGGTCTTGATTTTATCAATACCACCACCACCTTTCTCCTTCCATCTTCCATCCCAACAAATAAGGTGTGAGCACTAGATTTGTCAACACCTTCCCATACAAAATTTCTCATATGCCTTTCACTAAACTTACATATGTGGATCGGTTCTTTGAACATAGATAAATAGTACTATATGAGGGAAGGTTGCCAACAACGGCCTTGTAACAATCTCAATCGCCCACCTTTAAAAATATGACTACTTTCAAACTTTTCAATCATGGGATTCCAAAATGATTGTGACTTAGAATTTACCCCAAGGAGCATACCCAAGTAAAGAATGGGAAAAGGTGTATTATATTATGGCAATTCCAAATGGGTTCAACACTAGTAATCTCTACATGATCAATATTAACCCTTTAATGGTGGGAACTTCTGAAGTTTCATTTTTCGCCCAGAAACTTCTTCAAAAACTTTGATGAAGAAGAATAAATTCTTGACATAAGTAGTTTCAACTTTAAAAAATACCTTTAGGAAAGTAGTTTCAATGATGGGATCCCAAATTTTTTTAACACTTCTTTTCGAGTGTTATTGTAAGCATCCATTTAGCTACCAGTGCTCCAACTAACTTTTGTTGGTGACTTACATTGAAGTTAAAAAATATTGTTGAAGAGCTAGTATCTTGAACTAATTTGAAGAGCCAAAACTTAATAGTATATATGTATCATAATTTGAGAGGATAATTATTTCATTGATGAGTGAAATGTGTTGACAAAAATATTTATATATATTAATTATTTTCTAAGTTGTAGTTAATAAAAATGTATAAAAGATCAAACATGTTAGATGATTATTTTTTAAGTTATTCAATATGTAGGGATAAAAATTTGAACCATCTCAAACTTAATATACTTAAACCAATTGATCATTTTGCTTAGATTTAATCTCACGAATTCATATTATTATTTTATATCATTTTCTTGAAATATTTTATATATTTTAAGTTTTATAAGAGAAAAAACCTAATATATGTAACAAGTAATAAATTAAGATCGGATCAAATATATCTCTAACTTTGACCCCTAGTTATTAAATAAAACTCCAATGCATGTATGGTTATATTTTTTACTATTGTTTTATATTGGAGAGCTTTCTCCTAATTTTGCTGATGTGTTTTTCACATACCATCAATAAACTATCTTATTCTGAAAACAAATACATAAATAATAGAGTAAAAAGAAAAAAAAAAAAAAAACTTTAATTTCCCTAATCTTTAAAACATGTCCATCCATTTAGTTTCTTCCACTTGCAATTAATAGGATCTAAGAGAGTGGAGAAAAGTAAGGGGCAACTTCAAAGGCAGGTCTTTCTCAAGTAGAAGTTACAAATTAACAACCACATTCTAGATGATATCCGTACAGTCCAATTGCATAACTAATTACTTGCTCATGCTCATTATTTTTCTTTTCTTTTTTTTTTTTAATTCAAAATTTTAAACCATCGCTGCAAGTTTTTAAAAGAAAATTGCAAAAACGCCCTAAATTATTATAGGGTTGTTACAACTTGTGCAGTCAGGTTATTGCATTCACACCCTTGATCAATTAAAGGTGATTAATTAAATAGAAAAATTTGCCGAATTCGATAGTGTGAGCTTGTAACCCGAACGGAGGCACTAAATTGGTTGGAGGCTGGTTCGGTCCCGAGGGTAGGGTCTTCTCAAGAAGATGTTTGACTTGCCCGTTCCAAGTAGTGAGTTGGGCCTTTGGGCGAAGGCTCGGAGTCCATTGTTCTTAGAGATGGTGGGCAACGCGTGAGGCTGGCTTTACAGAGCAGCGTCACCATCACACCACCATCACACCCTTTGGTGGAAGGACAACAAGCCGGTTCTTGTTGGCCTGCCAACAATACTCTCTGGGTAGTTCTCAGCCCGACAACCAATTTTTATTAAAAAGCTAAGTAGAAAAATTTGAAAGTGTAATTATGACTTTCTATTTTTGTCTAATTTTATTTCACATCATTTAAATAACTTTTAAATTTAGTCTCCTGAAAGTTAATTTTTATTAAAATCGATTAAATAATAATAATAATCTTTATGCAATAAAATAAAATAAACAATAAAACTAGCTTTAAGGATTAAATTTAAGATTTGTTGAAATTATGGAGACTAAAATTAAATAAACTTCAAGGACCAAAATAGTATTATAATCGTTCTCTTTATAGCACCCATCTTTTATCAATTCAAAATATTTTCCTAATTATTGTTTTTCACATTTAATTATATATATAAAGATGGGATATTTTTAAAAATAGAAAAACGGTTAAAATAGTTAAGAAATATAGCAAAATATTATTTTGATAGACTGCGATGCGATAGACACGGATAAATGTTAATGTAGGTCTATTTGCTAAATTGCTAAATTTGTAAATAGTTTGATATAAAGATTTGCCAATTTAGAAGGGATTATATCTTAATGGATTAAAAAAATTAATTATATAATTAATTGGTAAACCTCATTTAAAAGGAAGATTCATCATGAAGTTTCTACTAATAAACAATAATAAATGAAAGTGAGATGTTTAAGGATAAAGCGTTGGAAAAGGTGGTCACCATAACAAACTAAAGTACTTTCCGTAACCAAGTATCCACAACAGTAGTTTTGAAATCTACAAATCTGGAATTTTCTTTTCTTTTATTATTATTATTGTTTTTCATAATTTTCTTTTTCTTCTTCTCTTTCTTTCTTCTTTACAACCCTACTGAGAGGGGTTAGGGTTATTATATATTTCATGTCATTCTCTACTGATAGAAATACTCTCAACTCCTCTTCTCTTCTAATTTCAATTTCAATTTCAATTTACTTCCTCAATTGAAGGTAATTTCATTCTTCAACCTTCATAAATTTTCAATTACTTTTACAGTCAAACAACACATTGACTTCACTCTTCTTGCTTTCTTTAATTTTCCTCTTTCATGAAAGATTTAAGTGCTTTTTTCTTAGGGGTCATTGAAAAAGGTGAAATTAATTAATTTGTTTGTTTCTCTTAGTGCAGGGATTATGGCTCATAATTCCAACCATGAAGATGAAGGGGAAGGTGGATTTGGTGGTGTTGAGGGTGCTCCTCATTATATTGTTCAATCTCCTAATCAATCCTTACAAGCAGTTTCGCACCCTATTGGATTCGATGCTTCTGCCTCTGCCAATGGTAACTCCGTCCGAATTTCGTCAGGGATCGCCGATGACGGTCAGGTCGAAAGAACAATTTCTTCAAACCCTAAAGCTTCAAAGAAGAAAAATGGTTATCATCATCGTCAAGGAGTCAAGAAGCAACGCCTCATTTGGACTCCGGAACTCCATCAATATTTTCTTGAAATTCATAATCGCTTACCAAATGGTTCAAGTAAGCTCCTTTAATTTTATGTATTTCAGAAAAGAAAAAGGGGGGGGGGGAAAAAAAGCTCAATTTTGGTCATTTTTGTTGTAGAAGTTTTCCCCAAGAAAATCTTGGAGCAAATGAGAGAAAAATTCCCCTTTGTCACTAGAGAAAATGTTGCCAGCCACCTCCAGGTAAAAGTTTTTTTTTTTTTTTTTTTTTTTTTTTTTTAATTTTAAATATGTGACAAATATTGTAAGTGATAAAACAGTGATAAATTTGTTGATGAATGCAGAAGCATAGATTATTTCTCAAGAAGAAGATGAACAAAGAGAACTCAGCAAAATCCTCTTCCAACTCAGTACCTCTCAAAGTTCCCAAAGAATCTAATTCCCAACCAATTCACAATAACACTACCAATTCCAATCCCACAAACCCTAATTCTCAGCTTATTCTCCAAAGCTATTTCAATTCCACAAACCCTAATTCTCAACTTCTTCCCCCAAGCCATTCCAATTCCACAAGCCCTAATTCCCACCTTATTCTCCAAAGCCATTCCAATTCCACAAACCCTAATTCCCAGCTTATTCTCCAAAGCCATTTCAATTCCACAAACCCTAATTCTCATCTTCTTCTCCAAAGCTATCCCAATTCCACAAACCTTCTTCTCCCAAGACATTCCAATTCCACAAACCCTAATTCTCACCTTCCTCAACCAAAAAAACCCCATATTAAACCTGAAACATTGCTAAATCATGAGGTGTATTTACATTTTGATCAAACCAATAATGTTTCAAACCAAGCAATGATGCAGCAACAGCAGCCTTCACTCAACATGGGTCCGAAAAATATTTATTCAAATATGATAAATGTTTGTGAAAGCCAAGAAAACCTTCATTTGGCACTACCAATACCAATAAGGCAATCATCAATTGCAGCTACTACTGATATTGCTTTGAGTATTAACTTTTGCCCTACTCCAATTTCAGCCAATCAAATCTCTAAGACTGATGGCAATAATAATGGTAACGGTATTGGGTTTCATCCTAACACGCAATATAATTATAATTCTTCTGGAGGTTTGAATAATTCTAATAATGATAACTTTCGTGGTGCTCTCCCGAACTGTGATTATAACATGAATTTGAATTTTGATAATCTTCAAGTTGATGGTTTGCTCACCAATGATATGTATTGTCTTGGAAGCTGTTCTGAGGCTTCGGATATTTTTGACTATCCTTCCAACTTCAATGCCATCAATGATGTTCAGGTAATTGGTAAATTAAAATCTTCTTTTTTTTTTTTTTTTTAATCATATGATACTAAGATTGGATATATATATATATATATATAATGATATCATTTTGCAGATGGTCGTTAAACAAGGTCTTCAATCTATTATCTACCCATCTGAGAATCATATGAAGGATGATTCCACATTGCAACACTGTTCTGGTAGCTACAATAATCATTCATTGCCACAAACTCCTGGTACCCACCATCTTCACCTTCTGCTTAATTATTTGTGTTTTCCTTAGTTCCAATTTGGATAAAATTGATAAATTAGCATTCATGAATATCCTTTTAAATGAAAACTTTGTTTTCATAAATTAATTTTAAATTTGCTCTCCTTGTAACTAATCTTTTTTAGAATGCATCCGTCTTGGGTTCGGAATATGATGAGGTGGTAAGAATGTGTAATCTAGGAGATATTCCTACACCTAGGGATCCCTCTAACTTATCTTTCTCAAAAGCATTTACAATTTATTTTCAGTGGAAATGCATTAATTTTTTTTTCTTTTTTTTTTTTTTTTTTTTTGATATGAAAGTGAATCCAGAAAATCAATGGGTGGAACAACAATCGAATTTCACAAAGAAAAAGAATGATTATTTTCCATCTAAGGTCAGCGATAACCACTTATGAAGGAATGGAAATGGATCAAATTGACATTTGCTCGAAGGCTAGAGTCGTCTTTATCTTTTAGCTTTGTTCAAAGATTGTACATATAAGAATTTAGTTTGAGTGGCATTCTTTCTTTGTTGGTTGTTCGTCATCTTAAACAACTATTTTTATTTATGTGAAATTATGTTATTTCTTTATTTTTTTTATCTCTAGAGTATTCAAAACTGAGATGGCCACTATGAATTGGACTCAGACCTCTAATCTGAGTTATATTATTTTGGTTTTAAAGTGATTTAATATCATGGTTTATATATCATCGTTTTAATCTCAAATTACAAAGTGTGTGGATAAACAAGAATAATTTTTTAGGGACCAAAGAAATGCAAATGGTCCCCAATAGAAACAGATTTTTTTTTTTTTTTTGGGTAAGGCTAGGGGTGAATTCCCAATAATCTCTCAATTTTTTCTTTCTATGTTTCATATTTTAAATTGTGGAAATTTGGCCTAAATTACAACCTTTCAATGTCCATTCGAAAGCCACCGACGGTGGCATATGAAGTCAATTCATGTAGGGTATCCCATTGGTTGGAGGGTCTCATGATTCTCTTGGTTTATTCCTTTCACCTACCCATTAGCATTATAGAGAAAGACAGCCAAATAAGAGAGAGACAAGTGGCACCCAATTATTGGTCTAAAAATTAGAGGTTATTATAAAAAATGTTCTCTCCATAATTAATCTAACTCAACTTTTTTCTTTTTTTTGTCCTTTTGAAAAATGATCATTCATAAATTAGTAGTAAACGTCATTTTCGCTTCACAAATCCAATTCTTTTCTTTAATAAGAGACAAAAAGAAAACACCCTTCACTCCAATGCGTGAGCCGACCTGTTGTTCCCACAATGAATGGGAGACGAAAATGACCTCTTGAAAGCTCTTTACCTTACTTACCAATATAAGGAAAATTTTAGCATGACACGTTATTAAATAATTTTTAATATATACATTCCTAATGTTTCTAATAGTAGATTATGAATAGAGGTAATATGAAAAGTTTCAATACAAATTCGTCTATGACCAAGCTGTACATTGGTATTGTACACATATTTCCCTGGTTAAAGACGTTAGGCACATATCTACCTCCTAATCTAATATCTACAACTTTGTTCATATTCATCTTAGTCTCAATAAACTATGTTAAATGGAAATATCAAATTTGTGCCATTTTGAAAGCTATGTCTTATTTGATCAAATTAATAGTCTACACCTTAAGTACTGTTCCCTAAAGTTACCACTTATACATATTGGCTATCATCCTAATTGTTCTAATGTTCATATTTACAGACATTATTTTCATGAGTTTCAAAAAAATCACACTGTACGTTGAACTAAAGAAACTAAGATTTATTTGCAAATTAAACATCTAATCTACTGCTTGTGACTTAGATAAATAAACAAATTAACAAATATTATGCCTTTGTTAAATAATTTAGTTTAAACCACAGGAAGGCCATTTGACGAAATGTTTGGAGGAGTTTAACGCATCATAACTATCTTCAATTGCTGGTTTAAAAATTTATACCATGAGACCATAAATTAGTGAGAACATAATTTTAAAAGTATCAATATACTTGATCGTAATTCTGTGTATCTTTTTCTAATTAAAAAAAACAACAATATAGTATTTCATTGTTACACTAGACTATCTATTATCGTATAATAATATATTATAAAAACGAAGTTCATATATAAAATCTTCAACATCTGACTTCCATGTTAAGTTACAGAAAAAAAGACAAGTCCTTTATAAGTCTATTTGTTTCCTTCCAAGAATTGTAGACCTTCAATAATGCAATGTGAAAATTCATTCGAGCATTGTCAGCATGAACTTTTTTATCCTTTGGACGATAGAAGATAGAATTTTCCAATAGAAAGCATAGCTGCAATAGATTCTCATCTGAACACTTGAATTTTTCAGAAGCAACCATCATTTTAGAAAGCATAGGATCAAGAGGAAACTCTGCCATTCGCCGACCTAACTTAGTCAATTCACCAAGGTTGTTTAGAGCACCAAGTGCACAAACCAACTCCAAAGCTTTCAGTGGATGCTTCAGATGGAGGTTGGTCCATAAAATCAAATTTTACCAAGGCTTTTAAGTGTAAGCACAACAGTTGTTTGTATTTCAGGTATAGTACTGTCTTCCATCTCATTATAATAACTATAAGCAGTATACAAATGAAAACACATTCCAGGCCCTGTGCTCTTTGATTTGCTGATGCTTTAGAGATGGGACTCACTTGCAAAGCCTCCATCCCAGTCTTTGGGTTATACGATTTTATTTTTGAAAAACCAGGATCAATGACATATTTTATCCCATCAATTGTCTACGATGTCTCTGCTATATTAGTTGCTAAGACAACTTTCCTTGCTCCTATGGTTGTGGGTTTAAATATTGGAGCTGAATCAAAGTAATCACTGAACTTCTCAGCATCAAGTGTTGCACTTGAAATTAGCAACTTCAAATCAGGCCCAAACCTAGCAATATCCTTCACTAAACCAAACTGAACATCAGTTGATAATGTTCTTTCATGAGCTTCATCCACCATTATAACACTATAGCTTTCAAGGTTAGGTTCACTAAGGAATTCCCTTAACAACATCCCATCCGTCATGTACGTTAAAATAGTCTTATCTGATGTACAATCCTCAAAACATATTGAATAACCAACCTCATGCCCAAGCTTGACACCAAGTTCTTGAGATACTCGAGCAGCAACTCGACGCGGTTGTGTGCATCCAACTTTTCCTCGATATTGAGGTATTTGCGTGGTTTTTCCAGAACCAGTTTCACCAACAATGACAAGAACTTGATAATCATTGATAGCTTGAAGTAACTGATCACGATATGGATAGATTGGAAAAACAGTTTCTCCAGAGCTGACTTGGCCTGGGACTTGTCAAGTGGTTCATCAACAAACTCATCACCTTCCACAATGGATGCCTTAATAAACTCAATCGGATCCTCAAATACAAACTGATACTCATCTGATGCTTGCTGCAGCTTTTTGTTTTTGGAACCGAATTTTATTGTTGCTTTCTCTATTTGGTGTTCCTCCCATGCCTCTGATGGGTTCATTTTAATGGCAGCACTTCAATCCTTATAAAGATGCAATGCCACTGCAAACCTCTTGTCCCGAGTAACATTCCCTTCCTGATCATAAGCTTCAGGCATTCTGTACTCATTGATGTCCTCGTGAGAGGGATAGAGAGATCGACGGAGAGAGAGGGACCTATCGCTACCTTACCGACGGCGAGTGGTGGACGCTAGACGGCGGACTGGAGTGGCAGCAATATCTGGCCGGAGATACGACGGTGGCAGGCGCGGCTGACGTGCGGACGAGTGTGGGAGTCGTGGGTTTCTGCAGAATGATGGAGAAGAAGAAGTGTGGAGGGTCCGGTGTTTAAAATTTGGGGCTTTGGTGTTGTTTGGTTTGACACGTTTTTATTAGGGGTAACTTGGGACGGGGTTTGGCACTAGTTAGGAATTTAAGCCTCGGATTATGGGAGATTTAGATAATCCAAGTTTAAGAAAACTGTGTTTGAAGTGCCAATTTTAGAAGCGTGAATTTAGTACTGACATAGAAAGCTTGCTTGGATTTAGTAACTTAGAAAGCTTGAAAATGAAGTTAATAAATTTTGAGTTTGTAAAATATTTTCTTATATTTAATTAGATTAGTTTAAATTTGTTGTCTTAATTATTTTAATATAGTTAAGTTTAAAATAAACTAAAAATTTTAGAATAATAATTTTCTTTTTAAATTTTGAAATAGAGATTTTGATTAAAATTATAATTTTATTTAATTTATTGTTTTAATAATTTAATACTTTAATTTTACTATAAAATTTTGTAGACTTTTGTCACGTTAACTAATTTGAAAAGAATCGAATTTTTTACCATAATATGCTAACTTAAAATTGAAATAAACTAGTATTTCTACCTTAAATTCAATTATTAAAAAATTATAATTTTTAGGAATAAAAAGCCATAAATTTTGAGTTTTGATTTTTATTTGGTCATTAAGTTGTTTACAACATTTTAAACCTTCAAATTTAAAAATGATTATTAGTCTTCAAGCTAGTTAAATTGACCAACCAAAAAAATGAAACTGTTATTAGATTAAATTAGGGTTTTCACATATAGCCTAAATAAATATTCCTACTTATACAATTGCACCCAATAACTTGTTTGTAATGATTTAGAAAAAAAAATGTTTTTCAAAAATTTATTTTTATTTAAACACTTTTGATAAAAAAAACTCTTTAAAATAAAAAACACATTTGTTTGAAACTCTTTTTTAAGAGTGTTTTTATATGCAAGTTTGTTATATATTAAGAGTATTTTTATTAAGGGGTAGTTGCAAATATAACAATCAGGTTGAAAGTATCGCACAATGCAAAAGAAATTGCAAATATAAGAAAATTTAGATTCAAAATAGATTGCAAATATAAGAAAATTTAGATTTAGATTTTAAAGTCTATCGGTGATAGACCATATAAACAGCATTGTCTACTAGTGATAGATCATATCACGGAGTGATAGGGTTTATCATCTTTTGCTATATTTGCAATTTTTTTAAAATGTTATTATACACCTAATTATTATCTCAAAAATGTCATCCAATACAATTACCTTTTTATTAATGTTTTTCAAAGTTGGCCGATTGGGGTCACTAAGGTGGCAGTCGAAGGTTGGTTGGCAGAGTTGGTGGCTGGAAATTCGCCAAAAGGAGTCGCGGGAGGTTGGCCGACGACAAATCATTGAACGTGACCGTAGGAGTTGGACGACGACAACCATCAGTGGTGACTGCATGAGGTTGGTCGGCGGCAATTTTTGTAGTTGGCCGATGGCTGTCGCTGTAGGTGGCAGCCAGAGTTGGGCAACGGCGATCACCTGAGGTCGACTTCGGCAATCACCTAGGGGGGTTCAAAAAACCCAGTAACCCGACCTACCCGGACTACCCAACCCAAACCGTAGGGGTTGGGTTGAGTTAAATTTTATTTGGGTTGGGTTGGGTTGAAAAATTCTAATTTTTTAATTTTAGGCCGGGTCGCAGGTTGGTGATTTTTCCACCCGGGTTAACCCAAACCGGCCATATATATGTATATGTGTGTGTGTATATATATAACCTAGTAAAGTGTAAACCTTTGGGAGAGTAAAGGAGCGAGAGCAACCTGGTGACCCAACTCGAAAATATTGGGTTGGGTTCCCTCTAAAATGGAACCGATGGGTTGGAGCATTTGCCAACCCGAAATTTTTGGTTGGTCCAAAAAACACCCCTAACCCGACCCAACCAAACCCGTGTACACCCCTGATGATAGACAATGTAATTTTTCTATATTTATAAATAGTTTGACTCATTTTACTATATTTAAAAACATCCCTTGTATTCACCTATTATCTTAGATTTTTTTTCAACTTTTGGTTAGATAATAGATTTTGTCTCGGAAGATTTTATTTGAATTGAGAAATCTTTTGTATTTTTATTATCCGATTTTTCGTTTCCGAAAACATAATTTTCTGTTTTTTATCCTTAACGGCTACAAGGTTATGGTAATTGGTATTATTTTGTTTCCTAAATTTTAGGGATGCTAGTCAATAAAAAATATTTTTTTTAAATTTTAATTGGCATGTAAAACTAATCATATAAAAATTAACTGTTTAATTAAAAAAAATTTATAATAGTGATTTTCGTTATATTCGTTATATTGTTTTTTTTTTCTTTAGAATAAATGACTTTCCACCTTTTTCTAAAATATCAACGTGGTCTCGAGGAGGTTTGGAACCCTCATCGCGAATTTCATGTGGGATATCCACCAAAGGATACCAAGAATGGTCGTGGATCAATACAGGATCGAGGAGAAGTGACTGCACGTCGAATGAAGCTTGGGTTTCATAAGATTTCAATCTTCTTTTAGGACAACAATTGGGAGTTGAGGAATTCAAATCTTCCACCTCTAGGGTGAAAGGTTATGTCAATCAATGTCAACCTGAACTAGCTTATCATATCTAATCGTGGCAAATGATTTCTATCTAATTGTTTGAAGTGTTTGATTCACAGTTGATTTATGGCTAGATTAGTCTTTTTCAGCTATAATTTTTAAATTACGGTATCATATTTGTTCCTTATATAGAATATGAAAAAAGGGATCCAAAATTTTCTAATTATATCTTTACAATATTTTAGGTTATTTATTAAAATTTGATTTTTGTTTTAAATGTATTGTGTATATTTGTTTTCCTTTTTTTGTTCGTTTGAGTATACTCGATTTTCTGATTAGAGGGTATTTTTGTATATTTTCATTTTTAATAAAATGGATTAGTTGCTATTTTTTTTAAAAAAAAAATAGCTAGAATATCTTGAGGTTAAATTTAGCTATTTTTTTAGTTTACGTTTATAAATTTGGGTTTTCCACCATGTTGTGGCCCAGTTTAGTGACACACGAGAGATATATATATATTTTTAAATAGTGGTTATGGGAAGTGGCTAATTGACTTTTTGATTTTCCACCATCATTTGAAAAATGTCAAAAGCATTTAAAAAAAAAAAAAAAAAAAAAAAAAAAAAAAAAGAAAAAAATCTTTAAAATACTCTACTCTATTGGACAAAAATGACACAGTTCAAAATTTTTGAAAATCAAAACAAATAAAAATCTAAAATCTGATTTCAACCCAAAGAAAAAAAAAAATCTAAATCACTAAAATATAAAATCATTCAAAACCATTAAAAGAAATTAGGGCATGTTTGTTTGACAATCCTAATTTACACTTATAAATTTATTAGTTGAGCAAATATGTATTTGACAGATAACTAGCATTCTATTTGTGTATTTTGTTTTCCAATTTTATAATCTAAAGATTGAAAATTCTAAAAACAACATTTTTTTTATTGTATCCAATTTTGAAATTTAAAATTTAAGATGCACAAATATATAAAAATAAAAGCATTAAAAAATATATTAAAAAAAGAATTATTTCTTCCACTTCTTCTTTCCTTCTATTTGAATGTATTATTGTACGATCATTGTGATCATCGTATATACAGATTCAACATCCACAAATGATACAACATCATGGTATATCTTGTTCGAAAATCCAACTATTGTATGTTGAAAGTATTATGTCTTCAACAAACTATATAATAAGTGAATTATTCCACCATATTTGTAAAGAGAAACTAGATTTTAGTTTCTCTTGTCAACAGTGAGTCAAGACAGGATAGTAATTGATTACATGAGTTGACTAAGAGTTACATCATAATTGATATACATACTAACAAAACCATATTTATAATTTTTATATATGTTTTTTTCATCCAAATGTTATCATAATAGGAATTCATCACTTGAAATGTTAGAGAGATCAGAAAATAATAAAAAATCAACAAGATTTCAAGTTGATAAAACAATAAGGAGCACAATGAAAAATAATTAGAATTGGATGGAATGTTGGAAGATCAAACATTAAGAAGTTTATGCAAACAATTTAATTACTAATTAAAAAAAATGGAGATTGATATATATGATTTAAATAAATATTTAGGGAGGTTTTGGGTCACCAACTTGGGTAATTACTTTATACAAAAGTTCCTTTTTTTTTTCTTTTGAGTGTTCATAATTTTGTACATAGATTAAAATAGTATGTCGCCTACAAATTATTATAACTCGTAGAATATAATAATGAATTTATGACTTTAAATGCTCCCTTTAATATAAAAACTTAATTTAAAGTAAATTTTTTTTTTCCGACACAAATGTTTGAAAGACTTAATAAATGATACGAAAGCTTTTTAAAACGCCACGTGAAATATAATGTTTGATGCTTTTCTTGAACTCTTGCCTTCATGATGAAATGTCGAAATTATCCCTGGTAAGATATAACATGTCTAAATCTCGCAGGGACCGAGTATTAGCATCTACAATATTGTTTACCCCTATATTCTTTGATGAAAAATAGGCCTCTACCATATTTTTGGGATTGATATATATATATACCAACCTGAGTATAACTTAGTTGGCATGAACTTCTACTATTGCAAAGTAAAACCAAAACAGATGGAAATTAATAGACTTATACTTTTAGTCCTCCAACTTTTATGAAAATAATATTTTAGCTAGTAATGATTTAGTGTGTATTTTTAAATTTGTAATAATTTAGTCTTTAAACTTTAATAAGTAACAATTAGTGCTTAAACTTTAAAGTTTGTAGCAAATTTTAGTTCCTATAATGAAAATTGTCAATGTCAATTTTTAGTACTTAAAGACTTAGTCTTTATATTTTCTTTAGAAATTTAATTTTCATTTAGTTTATCAATTTATGTGTGTAAGAAATTCTATTAACTTATAATATATATATATATATATATATATATATATATATATATATATATATATTTTTTTTTTTTTTAAATAGGGACTAAACTGTTACTTTCATGAACATTCAAAGATTAAAAGTATTGTTAATTAGAAAAAAATAATAAAATATTAAATAGAAATTAATAGTTTTATGTTAATTATTATTATTATTTTTTTTGGAATACCATAAAATTGATAAATATTCTCAATCGTTTATGTTCCTTTGTTTGTATATCAAACGTGCACAACAGTACAAGGTATATTGATTGGTGTTACTATGAGAGATTGGAATTTGTTCCTATCACTCCACCCACGGATTTAAAAATAATAATAATAAATAATAAATAATAATAATAAAATTAAGATCTCATATATTGTCTAATTAAACTATTGAATTTATTTTCTCAATTTTGAAATTCTATTTATTAAATTTCAATGTCTGTCCCTTATTAAACCATTAATTATTTTCTTTAAAAAAAATTGTGGTTAGACTTTCAATGATATATTTAGTTATTATATGTTAACATGGTTGATAGAATTTGATGACAATATAATTATTTAAAATTTAGATGAAATAGTGTGACCTTCTAGTCGATGTTGATTCAAAAATTTATTGTCTTAAACGAAATATATAAACGGAATATGTAAATCACGTAGATAAAATATATAATTCAAATTAAAAGCTAAGTAATTTTAAAAAATAGGGTAATGACTTTTTTTTTTTTTTGTGGTTGGGGGGAGAAATCCGATATAAAAACGAGAGGGACATTTATGAAAACATCGCCCCAGCTGTGCAGGGTAAATTATAAACTATAGAATCAGTGTTACCACGTCTTAATCATATAACCAATAATAATAATAATACAAGGTGTTTTAAAATATGAAATTAATAATAATAATAATTGAAAAATAAATTTGAAATAGAAGGAAAAGTAAAGTAGTACGACGAATGGGAAAAGCACAGCAAGCATGTTACGGTATGTACGTCAGCACCTGGGCAATGTAAGCTAAGAAGAAAGATTTAAGTAATTAATTATTATTATTTTGATTAGAGCTAAGAAGAAAGATTATTAGATTTAAAATTAAAATTAAAAATAATGAAGAAGAATCATCCCAATCATTATGCCGACTGGCAGATGCCAACACTTTGATTGCATCACACCACTACCACGTAGCTGGCCACGTGTGCCGCCCATCTTTCAACTCCCCCTTTAAATTTATAATTAATATTTATTACTTTTCCGGAATTTTAATTAAAATTCTTCAAAAATTTTCATAAAGATGAAGACAGATATTAGGACATTGCGACATCTTATTGGCTAATTGTATAAACTTACTCATCTTTCTTGAATCCTACGGTCACTAAATTTTAAAAAGAAAAAAAGATATACAGAGATTTAATGTATGTTTGGGTGTGATTTTAAAATTATCAAAATAATTTTAAAAATGATCTAAAACATGTTTTTGATCACTTAAAATTAATTTCACACTTTTAACTAAACGCATGTTTTATAGTGATCATTTTAACAATTTTAGAAGCATTCTCAATCATGTCTAATATTTCGTACTAATTACCTATTTCTGTTTAATAAGTTAAAAATTTTAGATGTAATTTATAGTTTTTTGAATTTTTACTTTAGCATCTAATTTCTATACGCAAAATTGAATTTTATTTCTAAACGATACTTGACTTCAATATTCTATTTTGATATGCAAAGCTGAGAACATATTTGACCAAAAAAAAAAAAAAAACTTTGATAAAATTTTGGTTTCTGAAAAGTAAATTCAACTTCCACTTATTTATCATTTTTAAAAAACTCGTTTATTATTTATTTTTAGAATGACTCATGAAGATGTAAGAACAAAAAACTAGAAATAAAATCGATATAAGAAGTGTTTGTGAGATCTTCCACACAAAAAATTGAATGTAAAAACATTTAGACCTCATGTGTTAACATTTTCCATTTTCTGTTTTTTAAAAAACTAAGCCTGTAAATATCCCTCCCAACTAAATTTCTTGTTCTGTTATCTACATTTTACTAATGTATTTAAAAAATTAAGCTAAATTTTGAAAACTAAAAAAAGGGCTTTTAAAAGTTTTTGAAATTTGATTAAGAATTCAGTTCTTGTTCTAAATTATGGCAGATGGAAATAAGCTTTAAAAAAAGCATGAAAAAATATGTAGTACTATAAGCCAGGGCATGGTTTGCCCAAAAAAAAAAAAAATAATAATAATAATAATAATAATAATAATAATAATAATTGTGTGGAACTCATAAACTAAAATATTATAGCATATAATGAGTCATTAAATGAAAGCAATATGTTTTTACTACTAGAACTTTTTCAAAATATTGTTAAAGATGGTTTAAGTGGAAGCTTCTAATACTCACGGATTTATAGGAAAATGAAGGTTTAGCAATAAAGGAAGGGAAAGTGTGTGGGGAGATGAATAAAGTGGAGGGTGGCTCACAAGCCCAGCGTGGTTCTCCCTCTAATCTAATCTCACACACCCCGTGGACTTTACCACTCAAAACTTTACACTTTTAACATTATATATCATCATAACATCACCACCGATCTTGCATAATCTTTTCCTAACCCTAATAAAAATATTATATCCCAAATTTCATCACAATATAGATCCTTCTAACGCTCATTTGTATGATACAAAATTGAAAACAAGATGTGTGTTAGTGACATTCCATTTTGCCCAATCAAATACCTCCATGACATCCTAACGATTTCTAAGTATTCAAATTGATCAAGTTAAAAAGATGGAATTTGAATCCTATTTTTTCAAGTTGATTGACTAAGGAAAACGTGAGCATCAAATACAAGTGTTTGATGAGGATGGATTGGAGAGGAAGTATTATTATTTCCTGAAATGGCCAATCAAGGGCGGTTTGATCAGAAAACAATCTAATATCTGAAAAACAGGGAGGTACAAAATCTACGCAAAAAGGAAGAAACTACAATGGCATTAATTCCAAAATCAATACAAGGATCAAACAAGAAAAACAGACCATCTATAGATAGAAAGATAAATGGAAAAAACAAACCCATGGGAGTCTATACAACAATATATAAAAAATTTGGCTATGGATTCTATTTCTTATTTTCAGAACAAGGAATGATGATGATAATAATAATGGGGTAGAATAAAATACAAATGGACTGAAGAAAGAAGATGATGATGATGAAATGAGTCAATAATCCCCCAGAAAAGGAAGAGAAAATAAATAAAAATATGTAAAGAAAATATGAATTAATGGAGAAGGAAAAGAATGGGGAATTTTGTAGGACTAAATTAGGAGACAAAACAGTCCTTGGGGGAAGAGGAAGAAGAAGAGGGAAGGATGAGGGAGGGCTTTTTTGTCTTTCTGTTTTCTTACCGGCGATGGCGGACGATCATCGGTGGTTCAGTGAGAGTGACCGTACAAGTCGTATGGAGCCCAGAGGGAATCCAGAGGGCAGGGTTCCTTCGAGTCCAGCCTCGTCCATGGCTTTCCACTTCCTGACCAGTGAAGAAGGCTCACCGGACCGGCATGGAGGTTTCGGCAGCTGCCTTTCACATTGTCGCCGCCGAGGCCGTGCTGGTTCCACCGGTGTTCAATGGGCGAAACATCACCAGCGAACACAAGAAGAAACGGCGGAAGCGAACCGAGCTCGTAGATCCGATCGTTTTTCTGAATCTCCATCCACCGTTCGATCCGCTTCGTGTAGCCGGCCCGTCGCCACTTAACGAGATCTATAACCATCACACCGGTGTTAAAGTAACAAGGCTTCCGGCCAAGAAATGTGCCGGAAAACCGCTTCTCCAACCAAAACCGCGAGGTGAAATACTTGGTGAAGTTCGCGTGACAGTATTCCGGCGCTCCAATGGTTCGAGAACCCAAATTAGTACTCCAAAGCTTCGAGATATCATCAACAACGATAAGATCGGAGTCCAGATAAATAACTCTGCGAACACAGGGCTCCAATAGCTCCGCCAAATAATTCCTCGCATAATTAAGCGGCTGTTCAAGCGCCTGCCTGACCGACGTCGAAATCAAATTCTGAACAATCGCCGGATTGAAGTAATACACCTTGAATTTCAACTGAGGGAAAGCAGATCTAACAACAGCTTCAAGATTCGTTTCAGAAACAAGGAAATGAAAGAAGACGCTCTCTGGACAGAGCGAGTGCTGCAGAATCGAATTCACAGCCGCGATTGAACCACGAAGGTATTCAACATCAAGCGTTATCGCAACATGGACCAAACTCGGATCACAAACACCAAATCTACCCGAAAATTTCAAGTCTCTTGGACTGCATTGCTCAGCATTGCGATACGACGGCGACCTACGGAACAGAAACCGACTCCGTGAATCAGAGAGCGAGAGACGAACCGACTGCCGGAGATTGAACTCGAGGTGAGAGGACCGAATCGCTTCCGCCGGAGGAAATGACTGGAGAGATGGAGAGAGAATGACCATCAACATAGCGGCAGAGAAGAATCCAGAGAATCTCATAATCCACAACATCTTTACTCTTCGAATCGCTCTTTTCCCCTTCCTCCTCGACTTAAAATCGAAGGGATTATTGTCCAGATTAGGCGAAATGGTAAAGGAGAGAAAACCTAGGGTTTCTCGTCTAGGGTCTGCCAGAGTTGAAAATCAAAACAGAATGGATGGATGGAAGTTGTTGAGCATCAAAGAGAGAAATGGAATGGAATTTTTAGACAGTGCATGAGTGAAGCGAAGTAGAGAAGAAGGATGCCGTGGAAACAAAGCGAGCTCAGAGAAGAAATAGGCGTAGCAACATTTAGTGGACATGGAAGAAGAAAAAGACAGAAGACTCACCGGTTGTGGTTCTCCGGCGGTCGGGATGTCGAAAAACCCCCTCTCTTCTTCTCCTTCTTGTTGTTATTCCTGATATTGCTGTGCCTCCGTTCTTCCTCCTCCTCCTCCTCGATTATTCAGAGTGTATCGATTCCCGGGAAGAGGAGAAGGCGAAACACAAAACCAGAGACACAGACAATTAGCAGCTGTACGACAGAGAGAGATTGAGAGAGAGAGAGAGACTTTTTTTCCTTTTTTTTCTTTTTTTCTTTTTAGCTTATAGATTTCCACCATAGAAATCCAGAGAGAAAAAACAAAAATCATAATATATATGCAAATATCAATTTTATACTTAATATCTCTAAATTAATAATTATATCAATTTAAATTAATTTTAAGTCTATATTGCATCTTTTTATAAATAAATATTTATTATAAAATTTATAATTTTGTCAATTAAAATCTCTAAACTTACATAAATAAATCAATTTAGGCTCTCAACTAATATTTATTTGAAAATTGTCCAATTGTCTGATTAGGTTAAATCGACATTTTATAGGTCCATACACTTACACTAATTTTCAAATATAATCTAACAAATATTCAAAATCAATCACTCATAATAATTTATAAATTTAATTAAAAAAATTAATTATTTTGCATTATATTTTTTAAATTAAATTTGAATGAATGTGTAGATTGATAAATTCAAAGGTACAAATTAATATATGTTTAGTATATTAATCGAAATTTTATATTGAATATTTTTGGAATTACGTGGATTAGAGGAGCCAAAAAGGGAAATTAGTGAGTAAATTAAGTAGGGTAATTAAGGTGGATTGATTTTATAGAATAATTTTATGAGAGTGAGAATGGTTGTAAAAATGAAATAATGATATGATTATATATGTGAGAGAGAAAAAGTTACAGCTGTCGTTGTCAGTAATCAGAGAAGAGTGAGGGGTGGGACCCAGTTGGCCAGATGTACTCGTGTACGTATTCTGCACTTGTAGGCCTTTCTCACATCACTTGATTGTTTTTTCTTTCTTATATATATATATATGTATATTTTAAACTCCACCAGGTAAAGTTCTAATATTTACAAACCTACGTCATTTCTATTAATTATTTCTTTTTTCAAGCTAACATAATTCATTTTTAGTTAAAATAATTTTAAATTTGTTCATTCGCATTAGTTATCTAATTTAATTTTAATGTTAATTTATTGTTGATTTCTTAAATTATTGTTACTATAAATTTTTCGTGTATATTTTTTTTTATGAAATTTATTGTTATTATTTATCCAATTTTTATAAAATTAATTTTAAGATACTAAATTTAATATTTATTGAAAATATGAAAATTAAATTGAACAATTGAAAGTCTAACATAAATCTAATATTGAACAAATTTCCTAGCATAAAGACCAAAGTTTCAGTTTTTTTCCAAAACATTTGAGGGAAAAAAATAATTAGAGTACTAAAAGAATCGAATTAGATCTTTCTTTCTTTTGTTGAATTACAATTTTACTAAGGTTAAAGAAAAATACAATTTGACTGTATAAACTTTGAGCTTTGTGTTTTTTAGATGTATTTTAAAAAGTATTTAATAGGCCATGAATTTTGTACTTTATTTTAAATAGGGTTTAATTTTGTAGTTAACTATATTGATAGAATTCTAAATGTTCGATTTTTATGTCTAGAAGAAATGAGTCAAAATATTTTACAATTTTGGATCGTTTTCAAATATAGCAAAATGAGTCAAAATATTTATAAATATAACAAAATGTTTTTCTATCAATGATAGACACCGATAAACATACATCAGTGTTTATCACTGATTGACAAAGATTAATGATAGTAGTATATCGGTGTCTATCACTATTAGTTAATGTATTTTACTGTATTTTAAAATATTTCAAGTAATTTTATTATTTAAAATAATTACCTTGTATTGGGGCTAATTTAGGAAGTTCATTTATTTATTTATTTATTATTATTTTTTTTTTTTGGTAAAAGAAGTAATGAGTTGTCGTTTTAGGTTTGAATGAATTTGCCCTAAATTGATTTATATGGCTGTTTCATTGTGATGAAGAGAGAGCCTCCATGCTTTACTTGTAAATGCTTATGTTCTCTCCCTATTCATTATCTCCTTTTCAATTCTCCATATGGATTCTTTGTCCTTTAATGAACATTTTAATTAAGTTCTAATGCCTATAGGTTAAAAAATGTTTGAAGGTAATTTTAAAATTGTTAAAATAGCTTTTGTAACGTTAATAATCAATTTAAATATGTTTTAATTATTAGATTTCATTTGGTAATTATTTGATTTTTAAAATTAAGCTTAGAAACATTGTTTCTATCTTTTGATTTTTTTGTTTTGTTAGCTACATTTTCTTGTTTTAAAAAAACTAGAGAAAGTAGTTTTTAATATTTTTGATTTTGAGATTTGGTTAAGAATTGAAATGTTTAGTTAGGAAAGATAAAAAAAAAACCTCTAGACATAAGTTATCTAATGTGACCTAAATGTTGATTTTATATTTTAAATTAGAAAAAAAAAAAAACATATTTTGGTATCATTCTGTACCTATGACAAGAGATTTAATCATATACATTTTCATAAACTTTAAGTTGTCACGATTTAATCTTTGAGTATTTTTTAGTTTGTGACAATTTAATTTTTATATTTTAATAGGTAATAATTTAATCTCTACTAGGTAAAAATTCTAATAAATTAAATATTAATTTTTATTAGGTAACAATTCAATCTTTGTAATCTATAAACAATTTTTTTTTCTAAAAAAGAATCTATAAATATATTTATTTTCTATAAATCTTAACCATAATTTTTACAATAAAGACAAATTTTTTATAAAATTTAAAATAGAATAATTAAATTGTTACCTATTAAATTTAAATTCGCACTAATTTGTAAGTGCAAGGAGTAGCTAAATGAAACAAAAACTCCTGACAAATTTTTCTTTTCCCTTTTTTCTATTTTTTTAAGACAAAATTGTTGTTTCCATCAAATTTCAAGGAAGAATTTTTTTTTTTTTAACCGCTAGGTATCCTCTGTATCTTGTGGCCACAAAAAGGCTATATTCCAACATTTTTAGTCACCTAAAGAATACAAATTTTTTATTCTACTCTTTCCCTTTTTCTAATTTTATCTATGAAGTTAATGTTTCTTGTGATAAATTTTCAAATCTAGTTGAACAAGGCAGGAATAATTGCTTAATCTCTTGCTCCTTGCTAGCTAATAATCCTATATCCTAATGTTATAGCTCATGAAATTTGAGACATTAGTTTAATGCAAGTGTATCCATCAACTTTAAATATGATTTATTGAATATCTTGCTTTATACTTTCTATTTAATGAAATATTAATTTCACATATTTCTTCTTTTATAGTTTTTTACTTTGAATGTCATGTTTCACTACTATAAATTTGTGATTCCATGACATGTAAAAAACTGTGACAACTAAAATTCATGATAGTTATTATTTGTCATGGTATCTCTTATGAAGGTATGAACATCAACGACAACATTTAAAAAATATCATAATTGAACTTTTAAAAACGATAAATAATTGTGGACAATGAACCATTATTGATAATTATAAACTCTCATCACTAAATTTATTATTTAATTTGTAAATGACAGTATCTCTCTATTTCTAATATATTACTTTTTTTCTCTACAAATGGATAACTAGTTTATCAATTGGGAGTTCCATAAACTATTTCATGTCTTATTTTTTTTACTAAATTATAGAGAATATCTTAAACGGTATACTTTGTTTAAAAAATATCACTAAACTTTCAACTATAAGTCTAAAAATTAAATAACCTTACCATTAGTTTGATGAAAATCATTAATACTTTGTTTAAAAAAAGTTAAAAAATATTCTTACGTTTAGGAATATGGACCAAAACTAAAGCAATGTATTAATTCACTCTCATCTACTAATGCACAAACTTGCTAAAATATTTAAATCTAAGATCCTCTAGTGGTTCTACTATTATTCTTTCTTATCTTGTTATAACTTATTTGCGTTGAATGAAGGGGTAATTTTAAAGTGTAAGTAATTTGAAGAGGGAGAGTAAGATAACATTAAAAAAAAAAAAAAAAAAAAATAGGGAGAAAATAGAAAAATTGAAACAGATGAGAGAGGAGATAAAAGAGAGAAGATGATAAGGTATAGATAAACAGTTTGTATTTGGTTGCTAACTAAACATGAATTTACAATTTACTCGCGAATATATGCACTAGCACCCCTCAACTTCTCTAGCTAGCCAAGTAGCTTTGGTATTGAATTGTATGATGCTAAAATGTCACTTTTAGAGACACCCTATCCAAGGAGACATTCTCACAAACTTTGTTCTTTAGAATAATCTCTTCATTTAGTCTCTCATTGCCCTAAAACTCATTTGACACAAACCACCTTTGACATGCTTTTAACATACTTTTATAACCTATGCATGATAATTTTTTATTCATTTGTCACCCCTTTCTTAACTTGATCTTCAAAATATTATTTTTACAACCATCAAATATAACAACTTCGGTTAGTGACTATTTGGTTTTGAGTTTTTAAAATTAAGCTTATTTTCTCTAAATTTCTTATAATGGTTTTCATCTTTCTTAAGTACACTAATAGAATTTTTAGCAAATTCAAAAAACAAAAATAAATTTTAATAACTAAACCTCCGTTTGGTAACTATTTCATTTTTGGTTTTTGGTTTTTGAAAACTGAACTTATTTCCTCTCAATTTCATACAATGATTTACATCTTTTTAAGTACAAGAGTTGAATTCTTAGCCAAATTTTAAAAACAAAATACAAGTTTTTAAAAACCATTTTTTTGGCTTTGGTTTTTAAAATATTTATAAAAAATAGATAAAAAAAAAAAAAGAAATTTATGAGTCGAAGGAATGTTTATCTTAATTTTAAAAAACCAAACACCAAAAAACAAATGGTTATTAAACAAAACGTATATTTTTTTTTAGTTTTCAAAGTTTGGTTTAATTTTTTAAAATATTGATAAAAAGTAGTCAAAATAAAAAATTTAAAAGTGAAATGAGTATTTATCAATTTAATTGTGAAAAACGTAGAAATTAAAAATTAAATGATTATAAATCAACCCACTGCTACATATTCAACCTCATATAATAATAACTTGAACTTTAAGCTCCATTCACTTGTCTTATAAATTCCATTTCATTTAAATATCCTATCTATATAAATTGAAAATACAAATCATTATTCCATCATTCAATCCATCCAAATTTTAGTCAACAACAAAAACACACAACACAGCACAAAACATTATATGATCTTACATAATTATTTTTCTATGTAAAAAAATGGTAATGTCATATAATTAGTATATCAGACAATTTTTGTTTTCTCTTTGAGTTTAGCAGTGAATGTGAGAGATTTAAAACTCACCTCTTATTTGAGAATATGTATCTAAATTAATTAAATTATATAAACTATAGTTTGAGGCTTGGAAAAATCAGTTGAGGGTTATTAAAAAAAAAAAAAAAAAAAATCATAAATTATACTGACAAAAATAGGTACGAAAATAAATCATTTAAAGGCATACTTTGAAGCAGTACGGTTTAGTGTTTACTACTATTATTGAGTTACTTCTCCACAAATTAATTTTGTTAACAACAAAAACCCTAAAAATCGACCGACAGGACATAGATCTTAAAAATATATACACATATATTTTTATGCGAAATGACAGTTTCATCCTCCTGCATGGACCCCCCAGAATCTAAAGGCACCTGTGCCCTAGCGAAGGGCGCCCTGTCACACTTCCCGGATCCTTCTTTCCGCTTAATACAAATTAAGGCTTTTAATATATATATATATATATATATATGTATTTATATATTACCATTCAACAAATTAAAGCTTGATTTACGTTGGTTGAAGATTTTAAAATAATAGTTGATAACTCTCCTTTCAAAAAAATCAGTTGTAACAATGTTGAATAAATTTCAGATTAATTGACTATGAGTGTTTGGTAAATAAATATTAAATTATTATTATTATAACAACTAAAATAAATTTATTATTAACATTTGTATTCTGTATAATTTATAACTTTTAAATATTTATTTAAAATGTTATATTTTGTTGCCTTTTTTTTTTCTTTTTGTTGAGATCAAATGTTGCTCTAGATTGATGGTTAATCTATTTGCTATGATTTAAAAATTTTGGTTGCATTCTAACCCATTTTTCTACTTGCTCATTCCTCACGTTATTCCTAGATTTTTTTACGTGGAAAATATATTAGATAAAATAAATCTTAACATTGAAGGATAAAATTGAAATTTTAGTAAAAAGTGAAATATGATTTTACGACAATCTAAAACTGGTATGGAATTGCACTACTTGAAATGAATGTGTGTTTTAAGGGTGATTTTAATAAATTTAATTCAATAAAGATGTGGGAATATTCTTTGAAAACTCATTTTTTACCTTCTTAAAATATAAAATAAATGTTATTTTGAATCTTTGACCTATGCTTTCCAAATTTTTTCCGTTAAAATTACTTTTTATATTTTTAAAATATCTATTTTCAATTTTTGTCCATTTTTATTTCTATATATTTCAAAAGGTATATCTCAATTAGTATTTTGGTTCATATTATTAAATTACAACAATCAGTATTAATCTACAACTAGAATTTTGTTCTAATTTTAAATTAAAATTTACCAAACCCTATTTAATCTGTTTTACAATTGGTTTTTCTTAAAACACAACTATCAACCATTATTTAAAAGCTACATCAAGCAAACTAAGACTGAGTATTTGAAACTTGTAATGTTAACTTTTAATTAAATTTGAAAAAGTATTGGAATATTTAAGGTAGATTTTCACTTGAGAAACCATTAGAAAAGAATATTTTTGTTTATATTCAAATAAATTATAAATTAGTATTATTATTTGTTAAAATTAGTGGATAAATTGATAAAAATGTGAGTGGATAGACAAAAATGGCAATACTTATATAAATGTAAAGTGTAAAGTCTAATTTGATAAAATTAGAAAGTTTGGGAATAGAATTGATAATAGCTAAACAAGTGTTTTTGGATGGGAATTGAAAAAAAAAAAAAAAAAAAATCCTAGAATTTAAGAACCTACGCAAAATATCGGGACTGCCAGAAAAAGGGCGGGGGAATTAATAAAAAGAAATTTAAGAAGTGACAGAAAAGATGGAATTTGAATAACACACGTGGCGGTGGCGGTCAAATATCTACGGTGAGACTGAAAATGTACAGCTCAGCACGGCGTATGAATTATGATAATTAGGAGTGGTGGAGGGGTCCCACGTGGAGGCAGATCCTACGGTATAGGGCCTTCTAGGCCAGCCTGGCGTCCACCATCATCAGACTCTTTAAAACTTTGTTTTTCCTTCTTCATTTTTCTTTTCCTTCTATATAATACACACTTTTATATTTCTTGTTCTTTTTTTTTTTTTTTAATTTATAATTTTCAGAACTTTTTGATGTCTGACTTTTTTTTTTTTTTTTTAATTTAAATAGTTCTTTGATGTGTGACTTTATTAATTATTTATGTAGCTGAGTTGTTTTTTTTTTTTTATATATAATAATAATAATAATAATTATTATTAAAATTTTAGGTAACACTATTTTTATAATTTTAATAAATCAGTACTCAAAATAATAATAATAATCAAATATTTAGTTTTTTTCCTTTAAAATTTTAATAAATCTTATATTCAGTCATTTATTTTTTCATACCTAAATAATATTAATAATTTTCATAGGAAAAAATACACGAATATATATTTAAAATTTAGAAAATGAATGCTAATATATATATGTATCAAAAAAACAACAATAATGGACTAAGTATGAGTATTATGGAACCAATATGCCGCTAAAGTTGGAATCTCATGCTTTGGAAGTCATGGATCTGTTAAATAGAAAGGACTCTTTAGCTGAAATCAAGGTCTTCATTGAGGACATGACATTATTTTTGTAGCAAACTCTCTCAATATCTCCTATTTTTGTTACATTCCTAAAGAGGAGAATTAAACTACTCATGTTATTGCAACTTTGGCATCTTATCAAAGTTGTTCTTTCTTGATTGTATTATCTCTCTCATTCGTGAAAAGGTGAGAGAGTAGCTAGGAGATCGTTTTCTTAATTTCCTTCGTCTTAAAAAAGAGAGACTAAATTAGAATATTGGTGACATAACATGTTAAACTCACGAACATATTTAATATTCTAAATTTTTGAATTGATTACTCAACTTTACATATATATATATATTTTGATTAAAAAATCAAGTCAACCCATGTATTAATAATTAATAGTTTATATTAATTGAGGGACTGAATTTAAGAATTTTATAAATATAGGATGACTTAATTTTTTAAATTTTAAATTTTATAGACTAATTTAACACAAATCTTAAATTTTAGAAACGATAGTTTATGTTTAATAAATGAGTTCACCTAAAATTTATTAAACAACAAGTTAGAGATAATATAATTTGGGAATGCATTTCTTCAACACCGCAAAGAAAATTTCAACAATATTTACAACTTTATTTTATTGCAAAGTTGAGTGGATATGGAATATATATTAATACAACAATATTTCATTATATTCGAAATTATCTCAAGTACTTGTATAGATTCTTTTCCTACATCGCTCAGTAATACTTAAGAATCAAGTTTGGTGAAATTATAATAAAGAATTAAAATAATCTTATATGTATAAATAACGAAAGAAAGAACCCAATTAATTTATTGCATTATTTGACCATATCAACTCTAAAATATCTCCCTATAATTCTATATTTGAGTTGAAAACTTCAGAATTAATTAATTAAGTAAATGCTCTATAGAGTCTTAATAACAAAAGGACATGGTCCCCATTTTAAAGGGGAATCCCCCCATTTGTACCTTGGGTTTGGCTTATAATAAGATATTGGTGTAGGGAAAGGATCCTTTATTAGGGATGTGAACAAGAGTAGTGTTGATAAATGATAATGACACCTCGTTTAATGTTATTTTCGTAAATAGCCATAATAATTATAATTCTCATTAAAAAATATATATATATATATATATATATTGAACAATGCACCAATCAACTATTAAATAATTTTGCCAAGATTCATAAAATTCAACATTTTTTACTCTAATGTTATTTTCTCTAAAACTATATCAATTTTATATCATACATATATTTTATAATTTATAGGACGCAGCGATTTTTTGTTCCTATGGATTTGAAATATGTTAGCTAAAAAATTATTCAAAATAGCAAAAAGTTAATCCAAAAGGTTGGAAGTTTGTAAAGTTAATATTTTTGGAAGTTGTTAAATTTCATTTTATTTTTATTTATTTTGCAAAAAGGATAAATTTCCTTTCTTAGGTAGTACATTTCTCTAGGTGGAGTCATGGACACAAAGTCAAAAGAACATGTGTTCCAATCCTAAGTTCCAAACTTTGTTGTGCAAATTTTTATATCTTGTTAACTAAATTATTAAAAAGATTAGGCTACTAGGTTTATTAAATCATTTATATATTCCTCTTGGCGAAGCCTAGAAATAATAGTAATGTCATTTTTTTTTTTTTTTTCTTTCCCTTCTTCTTCTTTTTAGAAAGATAATTAGCATCATTCTGATACTATATATATATATATTCAAAGTACACTCATTTGTTAAAAAGAAAGATATTGACTTCGTGAATTTAGTCTTTATTGTTCTAAAAGTTTCGATTTAGTTTGAATGATTTGAAGAGTTTCAATTTGATTTTCCAATTTTATTAAATTTCATAAGTCATTTTCGAGCATTCTTTTTACCGGCCTAAAAAATCCATCTAGGTATTTTCCTTCTAGAAAATGTATACTTGTCAAATGAACATAATCTAATAAATAAGACATAATTTATCCTCTGTAACGAAAAAAAATGTTTGATCTTTTCAACCTCACATTTATTGAACTTAAAAATAATAATAATATATATTATCGACTAGAAAGCAAAAAGTTTGAATTTTATAATCTACTGCTTATTTTTAATTAAAAGAAAAAAAAATCAAAAGAGGGAAGAAGTACATATATAAAAGATGATTTCACAAACCTATTGAAAGAAGAAGGGTTTCTTAGATGTATGTGTTACCTCTCTACAATTAAAAAAATTAAGAATAATCGGACAATTTGTACATTTTATTTTAGGAATGGGTGGGTATTGAAATATTAAACCAAAATTAGTTAAATAGTCACTTCATTATACATCCCTTTGACAAAAGTACCAAAAGTTTGGATTGGACTCCGTCAAATACAGGCGTTATAATTTAGGAGTAGCCGTTGGGTGGGCTGCAAAATGTCAGGTTTGGTATTTCAAAAAAAATAAAAAGAAAAAAAAAAGGGAAAATAATTGTCAGGTTTGGTATCATTTTTATTTTTCCCTAAATATAAAAACTTGACATCTTTAAATATAAATATAACAGGTTAATTTACAGATTCGTCCTTTGATTTTGAGTAAGTCATTTATAGTGTCTATAATGTTATCTTATGATTTGATAAAACTCTCGTGAATAGTTGATCATTATTCTAGCTTTATGAGTCGTCCCAATGATGTTGTTGGAATAAGACATCAAATCTTATCTACATACTTTAACGGTTTAAGTTATTACTTAAATATTACCTTATTACACGATTCAAAATTATACTAATAACTTTAGATTTTCATATAATGGATAATGTAGCAATTGAAAATAAAAATAATTAAGTAATTTTTAAGGAATGAGATACTAATTATGAGGTTTGAGGGTATAAAATTCCACCCCATGACAGAGGCCGTTGTTACAATTTGGGCCAGAAGGCTCGTTTTGACTCTTATTGTATTCTAATTCGTAGGTTATGTTTTGGGCCAGAGCTTCATTAAGCCCATTTTGTGTTTTCCTTTAACGAAAATCCCATCCATTAAATGTTATTAATATAAGTGATAATTCACATATATTTATTTTTCTTCAACTTGAACTTCAAGTCTTCATATTCCACTTGTCGGAGTAAAAGAAGTGTATTTAAAATAACTATATATTTAAATTGTCTTTCATTAAGATAATTGCATTTGATAAAAATTCAACAAAAAGAAAAATATATTAGTTAGGGAAAAAAGTGTAAGCGTTGAGGATTGGTTACATTTCATCTAATATACTTTATTTATGTGATAAAATTCATTTAAAATTAAATATTTTCAGAGAGAAAATTAAATATTCTTATATATTAGTATGAGAGAAGGAAACAAAGAGAGAAAACTTAGGACAAAACAAATTCAAACGAAGGCAGAATCCGCGTACCGATGGTGGTTTTCAAGCCAATTTGTGGAAACTAAATGGGCTTGGGTTCTATGAGTAAATTGGGCCCGGTCCATTTCCGTCAATTCCGCTGAAAAATTAGATATGTATCTATTTTTGCTTCTATAACGTTACGTTATAGTATTATTTTATTTATTTATTTTTATTTGTTGAAATTTTGATAGAAAATATACATCAAATATAGCCAGTCATCTTTTTAAGCCTACGTTAAAACCAAATTAACTTTCTATCAATAAAAGCAAATTAATTTTCTATTACAATAAGATTGGTTGAAGTGAGCCACTAATATATGCATTTTATTACCAAAAGTTCAAATCTACATATTTCAAATTTTTTTAAAAAAAACATATGTAATAGAAAATAAAAACAAAATTGAAAATTTCATAAATCCTGTTTACTTCCCTAGAATGAGAATCAAGGAATGAAAATAAAAGATGTGGAATCCACTTCGTTACCATTGATGATGTTTACCGAATTCAAGAATAATAATTAAAAAAAAAAAGGGGCAAACTCCAAATTTATCCATCATTCCCATTCCTTCCAACATATTTGTATCTCTCCCTCCTTTACCTTTCTTCTCTCCCATTTTTTAATGCATTTAGATTCTATTTGAGATGGTTAAAAAGTCATTTGAAAAAAAAAATCTTAACCATTTTTCAGTATAATAAATATATTATAATCACGTTTAAAAATGAATTAATTTAAGTTTACTTTAAAATAAATAGATTCTCTTAAAATTAAGTAGACTTTTTAATTAATATTTAATTTTCAATTTTATATTTTAAAATAAAGATTTGTTTTATATATTAATTTGTTTTTCACCTAATTAAATCTATTCTCTATTATTGTTCATGAGTTAAATGTATCATTTTTTTTATAAAAAAAATATGCCATATTAATTTTTTTTAAAAATAAAACCATCTTCCTTAATATTTAAAAATTAATCTATAACAAACAAAATTTATCATACTAAACAATTATTTAAAGTTTTAAAAAGTTGATTATAAATCTATTTTAGTTATTATATCTAAAATACTATGTTTTTGTATTTATTTACCAAACACTAGTTCAGTTGTAAGCTAAAATTTACAATAGTTACTTTACTTTTTTTTTACCGCGATTTTTTTTTTTTTTTTTAAAGTATAACTACCAACAATTATTTTAAAAGCTAAAAGCAATCCCAAAAGAAGCCTTATTCTTTAGATGAAAAAGTCAAAGTCAAAGTTACAACACAACTACAACTACAACCAGGGTGCAAGATCGAGATTTAGGAAATATTTAAAAAATGTGTTGAATCATTTATATAAAAACTCTCTCACCATATCTTCTTCACTTTTCTAAGTATTTCTTCTATAATATACCATTCTTTCCTTTTTATATTCCCTCTTTGATAGTCTACAATTTTCATATACAATTGATTTTCTTTTCTTTTTTAAATCGTCTACAAAGTTGTTCATAAATAGAAAATACTAGTTTTTCTCATTCTTTTGAAACACCCCCCCCCCCCCCCTTTTTAAATAAAAAAATTCCATCTTGTTTTATCATTTAACCTCATAATTTCATTTGTTTTCTTAGAATTTGTTTTATGAATAGAGTGCTACACTTTTCTCTATAATTTCAGGTTTTAATGTCTCATGTTTTTTCTATGTTCAATTGATGATGCTTTTGATCTTATTGTATGCTTTTATTATGTATTTAATTTTGTAGTTATTTAACGTTAAAAAATGTCTGTATTCAAATATAGTAAAATAAACCATCTTATTTACAAATATAGAAAAATGTCGCAGTTAGCAATACACAATGATAGACATCTATCAGTATCTATCACCGTTGATTGATGTGCAAATTGATGTGTTAGGAAATGTTTGTCTTGCTACTATTCAATTCGAGATTGAGAGTGTCATTTGGGAACAGATGGGGAGTGGGACAATTAGAGGGCGGCGGAAGGCAGCTTCGCTGTTAAGAATACTCCGGTGATGGGCGGCGGGTTTGGATGCAATAGGTGGTGCTGGAGGAGATTCCTTAACGGTTACTTCATCGAGAATCGGTGGCAACTCAACCACCATTGTTAGTTCGTCAAGAGGAGCAACTATGCATAGCTAGAAGAGAAGGTTTCATCCCAAGTTCTTTCCCACATTTGTTTGTAAATTAAATTAATATACTTTTTTTTTTAATTTTTAATTTCTTTATTTTATTTTTTGGTTTGAAAAAAAAAGGGAAAAACTCCCAAAAATACAAATTTCATTAGTTTGTTTTGATTTGTTTGCACATTGCCACGTTCTAGGATGAAGATTCAAGAAGATTTCTAATTTTTGTAATCTTCGTGATTTGTATATATGTTGTCCAATTCAGAAAATATAAGCATCCATTCATTTGTAAAACATTCTTTTTTGGGTTACCAAAATTAATATTTTAAGTGGTAAATCTTACTTACACATTGTATTAGAAAGAACTAAAAAAAATAGAGGGATCAAATTGAAACCAAACACTTTGTCCTTTCCCCTCAATAGTAAGCTATCTCCGATAGTCAAATGAGTGTAGATCTCTTCAAACAAATCAAAGTAAAAGTCACATTTTAGAAAACGTAATACTAATAAGAATTCTAAAAGTAATAAGTTAGGTTAGTATTGAGAACATTTCAAGAAATTTCAAGCCGTCTTATTGATTGAGTGTAGCCTTTAGCCACTAAATAACTTTGTAACACTCAAGTATACCATGATCCTTATATATCTGATCTTATAAAATTCATTTAATGCCTATTGATTTTTTTAAGAGTAGAAAGATTACGTTTCAAGCTTTATAGTTTCTGTAGCATCTCATCTTAGCCTTTATAGCTGATCGTCAATGCTTAAAGGGTACAACTTCATAATAGCGATGAGGCTCAAAATTGAGTAGAAACATTCAAAAGTAAGGGTTCAACGAGATGGAGAAAGATGGAAATATAGGCTAGAGACAAGCAAGGGAGGCAAAATGTTGTGAATAGCAAAAAAAAAAAAAAAATGTGGGAAGCAGGAAAGCATAATAAACAAGGTTATAATGATAGTCCCTTAAATAGAATGGAGGCTTGGTAAATATCAAGTAGACCATTAAACTCTAGATGCATTTTCAAATAAAAAATTGTTTCAATTGGTTAGAAAAAGAACATCAAACATACGTTTGGGCATAAAACTCAAGTATAATGTGTTAAGTCATTAACAAGAATCAAGAAATAATAAGTTACATAAAGACGTGTTGAAAAAAGTCACAGCAATATAAAAAATAGATTATGAGAAAATAGATTGTATTAAAACTTGTAATGTCAAGCAACATTTTTAGATTGAGAAATTAGAAGGACAGACAATGGATTGAATAGTAGCAAGAGAAACATTTCCTAACACATCAATTAAGTAGGGACTATGAGATAGGCTTAGTCTTAGAAAAATAAAATTAAACTTGTTGCAACATATTCCTAGTTTATACATTTTAATTTCTTAGAAATATAAAAGAAAATTTGGGTATAATGGCTAAGTATGTGGCCTAATAAGGATGACCTAAGATGACCTAATAATTCATTTTGAGAGGAATTATTTGATTAAATATAGAGTTCGACGCACAAGCTCAACAATAAGAGCTAGAAAGTTCAATTCACTTAAAAAAACCAACGAGAACCATGAAGGTTGACCATAAACCATAAAGACAGCTTTGGCAAGTAAACATCAAGTTACACAATAATAATTTTAAATCATAAAAGTGAATTTAGCTCAACAGTAATTAATATGTACTCTCTCTTAAAGTAAAAAATTTGATCATCTATCTTTACCATAGTTAAACATAAACTAAAGAAAAGTAAAGATTTTAAAAATAATTAATAAATAAAAGAGATGTCATTGCTTTATAATGTAGCTGAAAGTAAAGTTAAAATTGAATGAAAATGAATTAAACTTCAAGCTAAGAATAGAGGTTCAAACGCATAATCATTATTACAATTAACCAAACCAACTAACTAATTACTCCACTTCCATAGCTATTCCAGCTGTATACCACTCTAATATTACTAAAATATTGAATTGGCATATAATTTTGGTTGAATTACCAATTTGATTTTTCTTAAAGTTACAAATTTCTATATCTCTGTATCTAGTTATTAAAATGAATCTCTATCATAACTGTCATTTAATTTATTTAAATATTGATGTGACATATTTAATTCAATGAATAAATAAAGTATTTAACACAATACACCTATACTTAAGTATAAAAAGGAGTATAGTTCAATTGATATAAATTTTGTTTTATCGATCCATAGGTTATAAATCCGATTCTTTTCACCCAGTTATTATGTAAAAGAAATCTACTTTTCTTATGTCAAATCATTAGTTGTTAAATCAATATATTTAATAACAATTATGTTAATGAAAATAACTTATTAAAATCAAAATTCAAAACACCGTTCCATGAATAAACTTTTTTTTAGTTGAAGTAAGGCGTGTTTGGTTTAACTTTTCAATTTGCCTTTAAAAAAAAGTTATTTTAGAAAAAATTGGAGAGTTTGGTAATCGCTCAAAATAACTTTTGAAAAAATGAATTTATGAAATAAATGATTTGAGAGAAACACTTAAAATCAACTTTTAGAATGAGGATTTGTATAATTTATAAAATTACCAAAACACCTTTACTAATCGTCTACACACTTTCACCATGGCTATTATTGGTTACGACCCCCCTTTGTTGGCCACATCTAGTGACGACCATAACTAAAAATCTACTTTGAGGAAGTTATATCCATCTCCAGCAATAACCACCTTCGGCTACTAACTCTAGTGACCACCTCCGATGATAAACTCTTGCGACCATCTTCATGCGACCACCTGCGACGATCAATTATGGACCTGACGACCACCTTCAACAACCAACTCCAATGATTACCTCTGGAGAACAGCTCCGATTGGACAACTAGCTCTAGCAATCAACTTTCATCAACCAATTGCATCAATTATCTCCAACGACCAACTCTAACAACCAACTCTAATGAGTAATTAAATCAATCATATGCTAAAAAAAGGTCGCAAATGAAAAATTTTAACTACAAATTTAAAACTATTAGCTCATCTTTTTCAAAGGAAAAAAGAAAGAAAAATTTATTAATTTCTAGTATTTAATAGTCGCCACTTATGGTAATTTGATTGAAGTATTTAGAAAAAAAAAATGTATATAAAAACATTTTGGAGAAAATATAACTAAATAATGAGTATTTTTATTTGAAATAATATTTATAAAAAGTATTTAAACGAAAATGACGTTTGTAAAACACCTTTTCTTATCTAAAAGAAAAGAAAAACTCTTTCTTAGACAATTCAAATACGCCGGTAATATTAATTGAGTTAATTTAACCTAAAATCAATAAGAATAAACTCATAAAAAATGTAAGCATTATCTAACTTTTATAGTACTAAGTAGTTAAATTTAATAACATAAAGTATAATTCAATTGGTTGGGAGAGGTTTGTTGTGTGTTAAATTAAAAAACGTTATCAACGCGCATACGAATATATATAAAGATTGATGAGCTCAGCCTTTTTTCAATTATAATGTTAAAATTATATATATTTTTTAACTGTGATAACAAGCAGGTAATAATTC
The DNA here is from genome assembly GCA_030954485.1 of Citrullus mucosospermus. NCBI lineage: Eukaryota > Viridiplantae > Streptophyta > Magnoliopsida > Cucurbitales > Cucurbitaceae > Citrullus > Citrullus mucosospermus. Next base: position 4,447,574 of record CM062063.1, on the reverse strand, counting down.
AATTAATTCCTAAGTTTGATATTGCACTCCACAGTTAGGGGGAAAAAGAAAAAGGGGGAAAAGGAAGGGTAAAAAAAATCAGCGGTTAGGATTTTCTTCTCCATATACGGTGGATCCTTACCGTCCATCTCCTTACCGCATAATCTCCACCGGATTATTCCGCCACCGTCGGCAACCGGCCGCCAACCCAACTCGGCCGGACAGGTTCCGGCGGCGGTAACCGTCCCTGCGCCACCACCAACGACTTGTAGATCTCAGTGATCATTTTCTCATCATACTCCTTCAGCGTGCTCCTTCCGGCGCCGCCCCAGATCTCATCGCTGCCGCCGCCCCCGCCGCTGATGCCGGAGCCGATGACCCTCGAGTTGGCAAATGCCAACATCGCCTTGACATAGGAATCCCTCAGCCATAGAAGCAGTTTCTTCAGTGACGGCAACCGCCGGAACAGCCTGAGCTTAGGCGAGATCTTGATCCGCCAAATCCGCCGCCGCCGCCGCCTTCCTCCAGTGGCCCCAAGTTGCACTGTCTCCGTCCTTCGGCCCACCGATCCAGCCAGTTTCCGGTAGCTTTTCCTCCTCAAATAGCGCCGCAGGCCATTGTAAACGCTCACTGAGACGCCTTCCATTGAAATCTAATCCACAATTTTGAGAATGGAGACTGAGAAATTTGAGTAATTTAAAGAGGGAAAAAAAAACAAAAGAAAAAAGAAGTTATAGGATATAAATGGAGAGGAAGATAATTAATAAGTCACCTAAGTTTGTGAAATGGAATTAAATAATTTTGTTGGAGGGGAGAAAGAAGATGGGGTGGTGATGCTCATAAATGGGGCAGCAGGAAGAGACTGTCTTCTAACCTGTATTGTTTGCTTGTATTTGCCACCCAAAATTGAATGAATGAAATGAAAATGAGATCCTCACCATTGGATTTTATGTGCTTTTTATCTGTAACAGTTAGGATGAAATGAAATCAAAAACATTTAATTCTTAAGCTTCTTTATTCGATCGAATTAGGGGTCATTTGAAATCCAAGTATATAATCAATATAAAATAAAAATAGAAGCACCCAAGTTGAGAAAATAATAATGTTGGGTCAAAGATAGCACTTTAGGTCTTTGAGAAGAGCCTTAGTTTGTGTCACCCAAATTAATGTGCTTGGCCTCGGCTGAGCCTAGCAAAATAGCTAATGGGACATGTCTCATGTATGCCTCGACTCAAAGATACTCGATCTTGGCCAATCCTACCCAAATTAGGGGAAGATGCTTAGTCTCGGTCAACCCTAACCAAATGTGAAATAGGGTATGCCTCTCGGCCCAGTAAATTGTATGAATACATCATTATGACTTCACATGAGGTAATTTGAATCTTATTCTCAAACTCCCTCGCTTCTGCACTATTTCAATCTCTAACTTAAGCATCAAAATATATGTGACAAGCTCCATGTTAATATGTAGGTTTTCTCTTTTGTAGACCGTGCTCTTCTCCTATTTAAACAAATTTACTGCTGATGTCATGTAAATGTTAGATTTATTTTTTCTATCTAGATTTCGGTATTAACAAGTCTAATTTTACATTATTTTCCTATTTACTTGTCAATATTTAAACCTTTTGACCCAGAGTGGAATTATATCATTGTTTTAGTTAATTTGAGGTTGGTTGAATTTATCAAAGTTCATTCTATTGAACAAGTTGAGGTCCGTATTAGGAAGGTGAATTATGTTTTGATACTTTTTTTTTTATATATATATATATATATTTTATAATAAAACTTATTTAAAACCTAAGAATTAAATAGTCCAAAGGGTGTTTACAGAAACAAAGGTAGGATTTCAAGGCACTTAAAAATTTTCGAAGCTACCTATTGTCACACTTTTATCGATCGTTGAATTGACTATTAAAGAATGAATATTAATGACACTTAAAACCATCATAATTAGTTTTTAATAATTTTGTGTTACTATAAACAACAATCACTTACTAACCATGATAAATTGTCACGGTCAAATATGTTATTGACATTCTGTCAAAATATCGATATTAACGGCGGTGAAAAACCATCAATAAAATAGTTGTACTAACATTTTACAATTGTTTCAAATTCTTTATTGGATTAAAGACAATTTCACATTGCCAATTAAATGCATCTTCATGAGAGTTTTCTAGTAGAATGGGGGTGGGGTTCGAACCAGAGACCTATTGGTCGTGGGCACATACTTATATATATTAAATGTGCTAAACTCATTTTGGCCAAGGAGAGTTTAATAAGTTTGATAAAGGGGGTAGTTGCAAATATATCAATTAGGTTCAAAGTATTTGCAGATATATATATACACACACACAAAAAAAAGGCAAATATAGCAAAGTTTAGATTTTGCTTTTAAAATCTATCATTGATAGATCATCTTAATAGCAAAGTTTATCAGTAATAGACCATATCACTAATATAAGTTTATCAGTGTGATAGAGTCTATCTTTGATAGATTTTGCTATATTTGCAATTTTTTATAAAAATTACTATTCCTAACTGTGCTATTTAATGCAATTACACTTTAATAAATGTCAAAGAAACATTTATAATGTTGGAGAATTCTTTGTGTAATGCCTTGTCATTACACATGTTTTTATGAAAATTTTGAGAAAAAAATAGGTACAAAATAAAATACTTTCATATCTAATGATAAAGTTGGTAAGGGTATTACAAAGTAACTAAGTACCAAAGAGACTAGTAATTAAAGTTTTGGTAAAGTTTTTACAAAGAAACTAATTAAACAGAAAACATGTTTCACATTGGAACTATGTTTTGCCACTAATCCAATAAAAAAAGTTTTATATGTATCAATTATTTGGTGGCTTTGTGGGGTTAATATTCATTTTAGAATTCAACCTAATACATTAATATTCTTGTTGTTAATAATTCAATATGGAACTATTATTATATCAAATAATTGTTTATATGGTCCGAGCTTAAAAATTTTGATCCCCTCACAGTACAATTGTTTGTGATGTAAAATGACAGTTTCTTCAAAAACTTTATTATTGATTAATAAAAATTTGAATTTACTTTTCCAATTATAGAGTGAATTAGAACTATTACTGTAGATGGAACACCTTACACGCAAGTTTAATTTAGGAGATGGTACAAATTTAATGAGCACGGGAGAGAGAAGAAGAAGCAACCATAATTGAGGCAAAAAGTTAATTGGATTAAATTAAATAGCATTTACTTCACTATTTTAATTGCTATACCCATCTTAAATTTAAGATGAAAGATACATTTTAACCGTTACTTAAACGGGAAAACATATAGTTTAGGGATAATCACTAAAAAAAAAAAAAAAATACTTTAAAATATCGCTTGGGTGGTATCTATATTTTTGTGTAATCTACCCAATTATCAAGCAATTTTCTTTTTTTTTTTTTTTCTTTTTCTTTTGCTGGCAAAGAAAAGACGAACATGGAATTAGGTTGGGCCTCTAATTGGTGGCATATTTTTGTTCAAATTAAAAATTCAAAAATTTATTAACTAAATATAATTTGCATCAATTTTAACCCTACACTTTTTAATTAAACTTTAAGTTTATGCTTAATCTTAGGAGTGGTTAGATGTGAGTCAAACTAGACTTGCATGTATTAGAAGAGAAAAAAGATTACGTAGTATATATTATAGGCGTTAAAATACTAATTCCTAAATTATTAGGTATATGCCTATTTGGTCGTCCCTAAATTTGAAGTAATATCCTAAATTTTAAAAATGTTTTATAGGTTTTTGAAATTTGCATTGTGTGAACTTAGCGTCTAACATAATCAAATTTTTTTAAAAAATAATTGATCTATTGATATAACATTGTTTTTTTTTTTTTTTTTTTTGTTTGTCTAGCTAGAAAGTGTGGAATTTAAATTATTGTATCTAGTGGGGTTTTGATTTTTAGGAAAATGTTGAATAAATCAGCGAACGTGAAGACACAAAAAAATCAGAAAATAAAATGTGTAAATACTTTTTACTTACTAAAATTATAAAATTGAAATGAGCTCATACACCGAATACCTTAAGAAATTACAAGACAAAACTTTGTAAGTAAATATATAAAACATTTTAGATGAAACAGAAACTACATTAACGGAAAATATATCCTAACAAAACATGCTACACAAAGTACTTAAATCATGTTGACATTGCATCTTACATATATATAGACTTGGTGAAATTGTGGGCACGTCAACAATGATTACAAATTATTGCTTATTTCTTAAAAATCTTTTTATCAACTAACTTTTTAAAAATGTTTTTGAAAAAACAAAAAAGGAAACAAGAAGTGAAATTTTGATTAATTCCAAACTTTGGATAAAATTTTATAACTTTAACAGAAATATAAAAATTAGTTATAAACATATTGGTAGGTGTGATCAAATATAAATATAAATCGAATTTCACTAGTCAACACTATATCCACATCCGTTGTATTTAATATAGCCTGTTTTGTTGAAATGAAAAGGATATATAAATGTTTTGATCAAATGGAGTACAAAGTTATGTTGCTATCGGGTGTTTGAGATGAGGAGATGAGTTGACATATGAATTCAACTAATTGTTTGGGAGGCCAATTTTATATATCACCGATATTTTATACTATGTCCACTAACAGTGCACTCAACTCTCATCACCAGCGACTACCTCCTTCAATGACCAATTTCAGCAACCACCTTCGACGGTCAACTCCAATGTCTGCCTCTGACGACCAACTCTGTCAACCACCTCCGACAACCAACTTCAACAACTACCTTCGGCGACCATCTTCAACAGCCAATTTTGGCGACCACCACCAACAATCAACTCTGGCAACTCCGGCAACATTCAACCACCATTATTGACGGCCAACTCCAGCAACCTCCAACAGCTGCCACTCCACCACTTAAATTTACAAATTTGAGTTTTGTTGACACATGAATTTTTTGTTTTCTTGGCGCTCGTAACATAAAACTATTAATAAAACATTAATTTAAAACTTAAAAATAACTATTAATTTAAAAATACATATAAGACATCAAAAAATGTTTATATTTAAGTTGATGCATAAAATTGACAATAAAAACAACTTTGTTAACACAAAAGTACCTAAGTTCCGTCAAAATATTGAATTCTTGGTTTTTTGATTAGTTCATAGTATTTTATAGTCATTCTTTATAGTAATTTAACATTGATAAAATTACTTTTATCATGTAAGAAATCAAACAATTTGAATGTAAAAACACTTTTGGGAAAAAATTGTTAGACACATGAGTGCTTTTATTTTAAAAACTTTTAACCAAAAGTGTTAAAATAAAAAAATATTAAAAAAAAACTTAACTAGAAATGTTACATGCACAAATTTGTAAAATGATTGTTTAAATTTTTTTTTAAAAAAAATTGAAATACATGATCAAAAAATAAACCCTAAACTTCATTTTCTATAAAACTCTCAACAATACATGTATGCTTAAAAAAATAATAAAATAAAATGCAATCTATAGTTTATTTTAAAAAAAAATATACGTGTAAAATTATTAAATAAAAAAATTCAAACAAAAATAATCATGGTAAAAAAGAAAAAATTACACTAGAAATATGAATATATCATCTCAAACACCCAAACAACCCCTATACTCTTGATTTAAAAGATATATAACTTTGTGGTCTCTATTTTATTATATGCTTTAACTAAAGTCTCCTCCCTCGAGTTTCATGCAAATCACATAAATTTGGTTTTGCTTTTAAACATACATGAATCACGTCCCCAAAAATCAAGTCTCTTTCCCACCTTTCACTTTTCGCTTTGACAAAAAGTAACAAAATTATTTATTAATTGCCATAATTTGTAATAACAATATCGATGCATCATCTATAAATTTGAAAGTTTTAAATTGGTCTATATTTTTGTATGTGGACGTACGTGATATATATTTTAGTTAGATCAGGTTGGAGAGTAATTTTGAAATAATATAAATATGTTTTGTGTTTAAAACTACTGCAAATTAAAATATACATTTAATCATTTCATATAAACTATTAAATTTAGTGTTTTTAAACATGATAAAATTGATTTTTAATATAAATATTATGCCAATTAAATTTTATTTATTTTGGCCTCCAAGCGTGGTTTTTGTACATTATTAAAAAGTTAGAGGAAGAATTAAATTTTGTCCTAGTTTTTTTTTCCCTAAATTATTAACCCATTGAAACTTAGAAATTTTGGAGTAATTAGAGTTTTGTTTTATTTGTCCTAGTTTTTTCCTAAAATTATTTAACAATTCACTAAATACAAATAATTAGATACTATTTGTACATATTTTGGTCAAGTAAGTTTTTGGGTTAAAGATGGGAAAGGGTTGGGTACAAAAGTTCTGTTGTTATTCAAATCAATCGATCGTTTTTCTTTTTCCTCCCTCATTTCTTTAAGAGAAAAAATAGAAAACAACGCTGAAAGATTATACTAATTTGAAACCACATCAAGTCTATTACAATTGCAGGTTTTAGTATGATAAAATTATAAGAAAAACTCACAAACTCGTACTATAAATCTCTCAATTATTTGCTTCCAATAGGTTGAAATAAACAAGAAAGAGGACTTCTTTTTTTTTTTTTTTTCCCGCAAAGCTGATGAGTTGGGAGGAGGAAAGTAATGGGTAGGAAATTAATATTATTTTGGGCTCACTATTTAAATATCTTAAAATTAAGTGACTTTATTTACATCAGAGCATGATGTAAATATGAGCATAAATCAATTAACACAACTTTATACAATCAATTTCAAGGTGTGACATTTTATCTGCTACTTGAGAAATGGTAAATATATATATATATATATATATATATATATATATAAAGAAGAAAGTAGTTTAGAAAGAAAAAAAAAAAAAAAAAAAAACATCAGCACAAACAATAACATTTCTCATTTTTTTCCTTCTCTTCCCAAAACCTTCAGCCGTACGTCCGCTCACCCTGACTCAGCCTCTTCATCTTCCCACCCACCGCCGCCGTCTTCTTCCGGCGCCTGACCCAAGTAGGGTGAGTCAAGGGTAGAATTGGAATTCAATGAGGAATAGAAGAGGTCTATGGTTTTCGACGTGGTACTTTTCAACACGTGGCAGATTATGGACTGGGTCGGTTACGTGGTGGTGGGCCCGTCTTTTTATTTTATTTTATATTTTTAAATGAAAAATATCAATTTTACCTTAAAATGTTACAATTTTGTTGCTGATGAACCATCTTAATTTTGTTCTATGTTATCAAGTCAGTTAGTTAAAAGGATATGTGTTCGACACAGAATTTTAATTTTTTTTTTTCAAAATTATTTTCAAATTCTGTGTCTAAATGTGTAAGCTTTCAAAACATCATTTTTTATATTTTTAATGTATCTATATTTTAAATTTTAAATTTAAAATGCATAATTATATGTTTTTTAAAAAAGATCATGTAATAAATTTAATTTTTAAATTAAAATTTGTAATATATAATGAAATATAAATTATATTATATGATAAAATAATAAGTAAACAAAAATTTTAACCTAAGATATGTTTATAAAAAAATTAATAATAGTTTATATTTAATCTGATATAAATTAAAAGAGGTAGTTCATATGCTCACTTTCACACTGAAAATATATCTTGAAATTTCTTTCTAGAAAATTTTGAGTTAATTTGAAACAATTTGACAAATTATAAATAGTTATTTTTATTCTTTTCTTTATTTCTTTAAAATTTGATTATTAAGATTAACAGAAGAAGAAGAAACTATTCAATAGGGTTTTTGTCATGATGAAAAATTATATTGGACTTCTGGGTAGTAGTAATAATAATAAGAAATAGGCATATTTTCTTTAATAAAGTTAATTAAGTATACCTCTTGTTATGGTTAGATTTGGGTAAGATGGTATAATCAATTTTACCACGTTTGCAAACTATCCTACTAAGAAATTTGTGAAACTCAAACTAAAAAACTACACACTTTGGGCTTAATTAAATATGGGAAGAGGGGAGAACTCTCCTATTTAGCCTTGGACTCGACTAAGGATGAGGTTGAGGTCGATCCTCCACATTTGATGAATGGGGATGCTCCAACCTATTTGGGCCTCACAAAGAGAATAGTTTGGGTCAAAAACTCAAACTAATCTCCTAGGCCTCAGCCAAGGATGAGTTCGAGGCTAAGCCTCCTCATATGGCTCGAGAAATTAACCTAATATGTGTTGAAACCTTGATATAAACACCTTGGGTCAGAATTTTACTATAATAAACATCATTATAACTTCAAAAGAGGTAAGTTTATTCACACTCTAAAACTTTTGCTACAACCAAAAGGTCTCTTGCTTACTTAGGCAATAGAGGCGTTGTGAGAATTACCACACTAGTACCCAATTTTTTTTTGTTTGCACGTTACGTTTTCTCTAAATTATAAATGCATCATTACTATTGTTTGAAGGCCAGATACATTTTTTCCTATTTGAATTTTGCAATCAAACCACTCTTGATACTCTGTTTCATGTTATTGTTTATGTGTTATCAAATCTATAATATATCTTTTGTGAGACAAAACTAAAGTTGACTACTAGCCAATTATTATTTAATTAGCAATCTTCTTCAAATCTTGTTTAAGGTCTAGATTCCTCCATTACGTAGAAAAAATAAAGTATAGACATATACTATTTCATTTTTTAGAAAGGTATATTTTACAACTTAAAGTGAGAAAAAGGAACAATTTTATTGGTTATTTTATAGTGCACTTTTTTCTTCCATTATTGGAAGGAAAAAAAAAAAAAAAAAAAGCCCTCCCAAAAGTGGCAAGATAATGGGAATAAGAATCCAAAATCATATTGAAGAGAGGATAATATTTGTGTACATTAAACAATGGTTGTGCCGTATTTGATAGTTATTTAATTTTTTATTTTAAAATTCCTGCTTATTTCTTAGTCAAAGTTTTCATATTTTTTATATAATTTTTTTAAATTTTTAATCAATTTTCAAAAATAAAAATAAAAATTAATTTTTTTAGACCTCGTTTGATACTCATTTCGTTTTTTGTTTTTGTTTTTTAAAATTAAACCTATTTCCTCCACATTTTTTACATTGATTTGCATTTCTCTTAAGTACAATAGTTGAATTCTTTGCTAAATTCCAAAAACAAAAGCAAGTTTTTAAAAACTATTTTTCTTTAAATGTCAAATTTTGACTTGTTTTTTTAAACCATTGGTAAAAAAATAGATAAGAAAGGAATAAATAGAAAGATGAAAGTAGCGTTTATAGGCTTAATTTTCAAAAACAAAAATAAAAAATGAAATTGTTACAAAATAACGGGGCTTTAGTTTGACTTTGATTTTGAAAACACTTCTAAAATGTAGACAACAAAATATATAAATCACAAACCAATAAATGAAAAGTAGTGCTTAAAAAATGAAAAAACCAAATAGTTACGGAATGAGATTAATGAATGTTGTTTATGGCTTGTTGAGTTGTGGAGTGGGAGAAGAAGGAGATTCATTCCATAATTTATAAAGTAATGTAGAGGTCAAAAAATGGACCAAAATGGCATGTGAAGAGCCAAATAGTTAAAGACCCAAAAATTCCAATCCAAGTGGGGGGTTTTTGGAATTTTGGAATACCCTTATCCCAAAAGAAAGCTACCAAACACTAAAGGCACATGGTATACAATGATCCAAAATGCTGAAGTTTTGGTGCCAAAGTAATGGCATTAATTGCTTGTATTCTCTATCTCTTCCATCTCTCCCCAACTTCTTTTCTTTTTCTCTAACAAACACTTCCCTTCTACTCAAAGAAATCCAATCCATCCTAATCACATCCCCTTTTCAATGCAAGACGGGAAATAGAAACCAATAACACCCATATGCTAGCAGCAATTTGAGAAACTACTCTTTAATACAACTTGTGGATTCATACCATTGTAGGTGTAAAAAGAAAATTTGTAAGCTTCAATACTTCATGTTTATGACAATCACCGGTTGGATAAAAAAAGATACTGTACGCGACTTGCATACAATAATAACAAAATAAAAATTTAGAGTAATACTTGAATGTAGCACAAACCAAATCTATCTATATGCATACCATTTAGTCACAAAATCAAAAAATTAACAAGAGTTACAAAAAGCTTGCCATATGACGATTTGTAATTAAGCTCCCAGATAGGCTATACAACCAAGATTCACGTAAGTGGATATATGTATATTTAAAGAAAAAATTGATTACAATGGTAACATTTTGTAGAAAATTATTTTCAATAGGTTTTATTTATTTCTTGATAGATAAATCAGGCTTTCAGGGAAAAAAAAATTGGCATATTTTATTTAAGTCCCTATTCACCATTCAATATGCTCTCATATAAATTTTGCACCATATTCTAATTTATAGCTTTGATTATCGTCTGTGTAAACCTTTAAAACGAAAAAAAAAAAAAAAAAAAAAACGCAATTGATATGCACTTTTTTTAAAGTTGGAATTACTTATATTTGTTGTACTAAAATAAATTCTATTTAAGAATTTATAAAAAAAGTCAATCGAAATAACTAAATCGATAAACTAAAATAAAAGTTTACTTGAGACATATTGAATCTCTCGAAGTCTATGACTCACATTTTTATACCCACAATTATTGTATCGAGAACAACTTTCAATTATGTAATTTATGAAAAAATTAAATAAATATTATTAGACAAACTTAAGGTTTTATGTCAAAGACTAATCCAAAATACATTAGATTAAGATTACATTAGATTTCTCCTTCCTTTCGAATACATTGCTATTTCAATTAAAATATGTAAACTACGAAGAAATTATTCAAAGAAATTAAAATAAAGAATCCTTAATACGTCTCAATTCGTAAATGCATAATCAGTCTACAAGTAATTTTGCTCAATTTAACTACGCCCTTCTTCTTCTTCTGATCTCCCCTCGTCCTCTTTCACCACTCTTCAATGGCAGGAATGTTTCTGAGGAAAAATAAATCAAACCCATTTCTCTGCCAACAATGGAGAATTCATTTTTCTAGAGGCAAAGGATGATTAAGAAAGGCAGAGGCAAAAATTTCCATGAAAATGGAACGGATTTGGCAGAAGCAGAGGGGGGAGTGTAATAATAGTAAGGAAAATACGGTAAAATTGGGTTCGGCGGCGGCGGAGCAAGTCCGGGAAATTGGCCACCGTCGGCCGGAGGGTACGGCTGGACGGAGGACGGCGGCGGCGGAGAAGGGTAGACGCATGTATCACAGGAGGGAGGCGACGGAGGCGGAGGGCATTGGGAAGTGGGGAGCGGCGGTGGTGGAGATGGAGGCGGAGGGGGCGGCGGGCAGTCAACAACCGGCGGAGGAGGCGGCGGCGGGGGGAGTTGGCATGGGTTGTCACAAGTTGAGCACATGGAACAGCTAACCTGATCCTTGACCACGGCGGTGGCGAAAGAGAGAAGGGAAACTTTGGAGAGTGAAAAGAGGAAGACAGTAAGGAAAATGGAGATGAGATTGGCCATTGATGTGAATTGGAAGCTATACCATCAAATGGTAGAGGAAATTGGAATATAAAGGTACAGACTTTGGGGGAGTGCTCATCTTAGCTCTTCCCCATTTTAAGTTTTTCTTTAATTATGTGTTTGTAGTAATGGATCTCCTCCTCATTAATTTTATATTTAATATAACAACTTTAAATCTAGCTCTTTAAATAAAAATAAAAATAAAAAAATTCTAACTTTTAATTAATATTGTATTTGATAATTATTCATATTTACTAATATTTGCAAGAGTCTATTCATGTAATTGTTATTTATAAATGGTCTAAATTAATTTTGGATGTAAATGGATGGGAAGGAGAGTAACCTAATGAAAGGAAAGGGGAGAGCATGTGTATGGGCGAGTGCATCAGGGGCAGTTAGCAAGTGATTTAGCTTCTACGGAACCATTCATTCATCATCAAAAGACGGGGAAAAAAGAAATATAAAAGTAAAGAAGAAGGATTTATGGGATCTTGAAGTCAAAACCAAAAATAAAAATTGTAATTATAAGAATTAAGAAATTTGGACTTGGTTTGGTGCACCACCAGCTATTAGCCTACTCAGTCGCTACAAGAAAAGATTAATAAAATGATTGAATTAGTGATTTGTTTGTTTTATCTTCATATTTGGAAAATTTACCATTCCAGTAAAGTATGCATAACTTGGTCATGTACTACTAAAAATAAAATAAGACTCACTAATATTAAAATATAAAATCTACAAATACTACCTACCCTTATTTGTTATAATCACACCAACTCGCTTTTATCATCATATCAACACAACGCACTATTAGAAATAGGGTAAGACTCACATTTACATCAAGGTTTTTATTTCTTTTGAAGCCACCTAGAAACAATGGTGCGGCTGTGGAGGAATCAACTTGGCCCACATCGGTCGAGCATCGGAATCAGGTATATGGAAGACGGTGGGTATAAAGGAGCCCTGCCAGCTACTCTCAAAAAGTCTCTTTTTTTCTTCTAAAAAAAAAAAGAAATAGTGCAGGATCGATTCTTTGTAGGGTCATCAACAGAAACACCTTCATTTTAAACTATTCTCGCTAAAATTTGCTTACATACTTGTAAAATTTTTAATCCATTTTACTTAAAACTGTTCACCACGCAAAGCCCTAAGAACCCTCGACTGTGGAGCATCCGGATCTCCACGCATTGCATTTTGTTTCCAAATCTCCGTCGCTCTCCGAAGCGAATCCTCCGCCGTATCCAGCTGCTCCGGCAACCACCCAATCACATCCTTCCCGGCCCCGTCGTACGCCGTCCCGTCCGTCGCTCTGGTTATCGGCTTACGCGTATCAGCAAACTCGATCTCCGCCAACGGAGACGCCTTGTGGTGCTTGTAATAGTCTTTATTGTCTTCCTCCTGATCTTTCGTTTCAGTTCTTCTGTTCGTTTTCGCCTCCTCCAAAGGCCCGCCGTAAACGCCGACGCAACTCACGTCGTCGATCACCGTACTCTGGGCTCTCTTTTGCTGAGTAATGGGCTTTGAGGCCTGGCCCACTGCAGTGGTTTCTAACCGAGGGGAGGAAGCGTATTGGGCCTTATGTGGCCCAAATGGCCCATTTGAATCTTCCTGTTTAGAGTCCTCCCTTTCGTAATTGGCCTTCGCATTATCCGGCTCTAAATTATCCTGTGATCTCTACAAAACAAAATCAGAATAATAATCAGAGTTCAAAATAGCGAATCCCCTTGTGCATGTATGAGAGTGGCGATTGCAAGAGATTTACGGGCTAATTTTTGTAAAATTGATTTCCAAAATCTTATTATATGTTTGTTTCAGAATTTATAAAAGTGGGTTTCATGTATTATAAATTTTGGTTCCAAGTTAATTTTAGAAATACCGAAATTTACAAAAATGAAAAGAGAGAGTTTGACTAATTTCATAGAGTCTAATATTATATTACATCACAAAACTAAAGTATAGGGCGTATGTTTCTAAAATTATGCTTCACATGCGCATATAAATCATGATATGATAAGATAAGAGAGAGGAAATACCTCGTGTTCACCGGATAAAACGGCGGGGTCGTTGTCGTCGTTGGCGTGAACGGAAGGGTCAGCAGTACGACATGTCGTCAGACCACCTCGCCGGAGGCGTTGGAATTGGGCCAGAGAAAAGGCCCAATTCGATTTCGGTGCGATCGCCGTCAGTCTCGACTGCATGGTTCAGTTCCAAATGTTAGTTTGCGGCGAGGTCTTAAAAGGAAAAAAAAAAAGGAGATTCAAGAGATGAGATGGAAAAATGGCACGTGGCGAGCGGGTTACGTGGCATGGACAGTATAGCGGCCACGTGTATTCTGAGTGGTAAGTTCTGGGTTATTCCAATTTTTTTTATTATTATTGTTATGTCTTGTCGTGTGATTGCAGATGCGCCTAGAAGGATGAGGAATTATCTTCAGAACTGGAGAAACTCCCATACTTCATTTTTCGAAAAGAGGTTAGTCGCCTTTTGTCTTCTCAAAATGATATGATTTTTCCTATGTATATTAGTTGATATGCGGTAATATAATCGGTTCAGTTTTATTCACCGACTAAGAACTAACTAAGAACCAAATCTAATTCATTGATTTTAAGATCCATAATAAAAAATAAAATCAATCTATTGATTTTTGACATTGATTTTATTTGAATCCGTTTATTATCGGTTTGGTCTTTAGTTTTTAACATTTTCTCTTTTTTCTTCAAAGTTATTATTATTTTTTTTTGCCTTGTTTTGAATCTATTTTTTTTGTTAATTTTAAATTAAAATTGGATCTATTTTTATAAAAAAAATTGAAAGTTGGCCTTTTTTTTCTTTTTTCTTGCAACTTTTTAAAATAAAAAAATCATATACATCTTATAATAATTGATCTTTTATCTAAACATCAAATATACATGCACCACAATAATTAAATTACTAAAAAAATATCTAATTAAGAGTTTCCGAGTATATATACCATTGATTCGATTTGGTTTTAATTGATTTTTCTAATAATCTAAATCAATATGTCCAATTTCATACTAAAAAATTAAACCAAATCATTTCATCAGTTTAAATTGGTTTGAGTTTTCGATTTTTTATTACACTCTTAATTAATATTTATTTTTGAAAGTTGAGTATTACTTTTAATGAATGATATGAAAATGAGAGTTAACAATTATATTATATTTAAAACAATTACTCTAAATTAATTAAACAACTAAATTTAATGATTAAAAGTGTAGAGATTGAATATAAACTAAACTAAAAGGTAATTTTGTGAAAGATGTATATATATTTTTTCAAAATTTATTTTGTAATTTGTCCAACTCGAAATCTCTCTTTCCATATAAAATGAAGAGAGACAAATCAAAAAGTGTAAATTCCCAAAAGTGGTAGCTAGAATCCAGTGTTTATATGAATGACATCACACATAGCCGGAAGATAGAGCCATAAGAAGCATCGCCGCCGCCTGTTCTTCTTCTCCGATTGCCTCTTCAACTATTTCTCTTCCTAAGCTCACCACTCTCACCTTCAATGATCCTTCTCCCACTTTCTTCCCTTTTCCCATCTTATTATTCACTCCTCCATTACTATTATTATTATTATTCTTCGTCTTCCTGTATCGAATCCCACATGCATTGCACAGCGACTGTGTCACCAAACAAAAACCCAGAAATTACTCAACACAATCAAGTGTTCAAATCAACGTTACTAAACTCAAACCATTCAATCTATATATATATTTTATATATAAAATATATATATAGAGCTAGTAAAAAATACTTTAAACTATTTTTTTATTGAGAAGTTTTATTTTTATCAATTTCTAATATTGTATAAGGTTGAAACTTAGATATATATCCTAATCTTAAACTCTCTCAAATTTACAATTTTGAAATTAGTTCTAAAACCCATTTGTAAGAAGCATTTAATTAACCTTTTTTCTAAGACCAAACCCAATAATACTTGGCCAATGAGGAAAATGGCATCAAGAATTCCAACACATATATAACCTATGTGATACCATTAGATAAATCATATTTCAAAATATTTTACATATTTTCAATGCAAATAACTTATTTTTAGTTTGATGAGAGTGATGCATCATGTGATATTGGTGTGGCATTAATTCCCTTAGAAAATGTTAGTAGATGAAGAAGAAATTAGAAGAAGTAACTATACCCTTGGCCCAGCCGGACCGGCTCTCCAGAGAGGGGTTCTGGTGGTGCGACAGTGGACGCAGGCCCTCTGTTTCTGCGGCTCCATATTGAGCAGACTCTGTTTCGAAGCGTCGGGCATTAGAGATGGGTTGAAGGTGGAAGCAGAGAGATCGGCAGAGCAGTTCATGAGGAAGGCCATGATGGAAGGATCCAAACCAAGATCACCAATTACTTCAGCTTTGAGCATCACAAACTAGAAAGGAAGGTGTTTGAAGAAAGTGTCCTTAAGAGCTCTGTTTTGAATTTTGGGTTAATTCCTTTCAGTTTTTATTAAGTGAGGAGGTGGACGACAAAGGAACGCCTAGGATCTGAAGGTGTAATCACGATTATACCCTTAATGCTTCTACCCACAATTGGGGACTGTGTTTCTTTAATTTGCTTGCCTTATTACCATATTCATAAATCACCTTTTTGTTCCTAACATAATCATATAAAATAATAAATGTATTTGTTTTCTAGTGGGTTAAATTATATAACTATGCTTTTTTAATTGTTTGGACTGTGTGTATGCTAACTATTTCAACTTTATATGTCCTTTTTAATAGAGTTTAAGTTCAAATATAATTTTACAAGTTATGAGCCAAACTCAACTTAACATTTTCTTTATATAGTGGTTTAAAAATGGTGGAGGGTGTGACAATTTTCTTAATCTTCTACATTTTAGGGGTTTATTTTTCTTCACAAATATTTTTGAGTGTCTAGTATGCATGTCATTTGACTAAATTCAAGGGGAATGATCTCTAGGTTTAGTGTACCTTATCTTGTTTGGGGTTGCAAAATTTAATAAGTGCTCTTGGTTGACTCATTTCAAGTGCCATTTTCATAAGAAATTTTTTTTTTATGTGCAACCAATAAAAAAGCTACTGCCATGTGGCAGTTTGTTTATTTTAAATATTATTAAAAAATTATATATATATAATAAAAGAAGTTGTCCTTAAGTATTGCTCTTTTCATAATTGGTACAATGTACGACATGTGTTTATTTAAAAATTAGTTCATCAATTATGCAAGTTTAAAAAATAGTCCACTAATCATTAAAATTTATCTAAAATCTCTTCTAAAAAACTTATATATATATATATATATATATATTAATTATCAAAATAAAATAACAAAACTCTAGTTGATTACATCTTGTTACTAAACTTTGCACTATATACCACACTAGCCTTTTCTTTGATAGAAATGTGTCATCCACTAAATTATAGCAGAGAGTGAAATTTTCTTCATTAAATATGGTTTAGATTTTAGAGATGGAAGACAGTGCATAATTTAGAGTGTATTTGGATTTATTTTCAAGTAATTAGAAAAATATATATAGATATATGTGGAAGCACTTTTTTAAATAGTTAAAAAGGTAGATAGAATAGAAAAGAGTAGAAGTGGGAGGCAAAGGCAGAGTTATGGCCTGAATTTGGTACCAAATGTTTAATTTAAGGGGATGCCTCAAATCCCATTTGGGGCGCACTAATTTCACAACAAAAAGGTGAGTTTTTGTTTTTATTTTTATTCATTTATTTTTATTTTTATTATTATTATTTTTTTTGTGAGATTCTGTCTAATTTTCTTCACAACCAACAAATACAAAGACAATTCTCTACTTATTTGCACCTCAACTTATGGGCCTTCTTTTTGTCTCTTCTCACTTCTCACCATTTATTACAAACATGTTTCTAAATTTATGATATTAAATAATAGAGTTTAGTTCAATTATGTTATTAAATAATGGAGTTTAGGAATGTGTGTCACCCAATGAATCAATCAATTGGATGGAGATGGAATCATGTGTCACTAATTAATGTAGTCATCTTTATGCAGTTATTTTAGTTGCTGATTTGTATTTTATAACCTAACTCAATTAGTTTAATGTATTTATTTTAACATTTTTTTTAAAATTATATGTATGATGGAGGGTTTAAATCTTTCCCCTCCAATTTTATGTGAATTAAACTATGTTCAACATGAGTTGTTTAATAACTGCAGTTTTTTTTTCTTTTTTTTTTTTTTTTTTAATTAAGCTTGTTTCTCAAAATTAAGCATGTTTCTCGAAGAAATTACATTTGCATTCTTAATTATGTTCTAAAAAATTTGACTTGGATTTATAATCATTTGTTAAAAATATATAACAAATCAAATAATATTTTATAGTATTTAAAAGCTTAATTTTAAAAACCCAAAGACTAAGGACCCGTGTGGTAACCATTACATTGATTTGCATCTCGAATTCTTTGTCAATTTTCAAAAACAAAAACAAGTTTTTAAAAGCTATTTTTATTAAGTTTTCAAATTTTGGTTTGGTTTTTTAAACCATGGACAGAAAGTAAATAACAAAATAATAAATTTGAAAGTAGAAGTTAGTGTCTATAAGCTTAATTTTCAAAAATAAAAATAAAAATAAAAAATAAAATGGTTACAAAATAGACCTAAAGGTTGACCATACCATACTTAATGTTGGAATATTTATTCACATTATTGGAGGAAAAAAAAAACATTTATAAGACATTAAACTTATTATTCTATTTAGATCATTATTGGGTTACAATACTATTTTAATCCATAGATTTTCTTTTATAAGTCTAATAAGCCTTAAACTTTTAAAACTATATACAAAATTATTCAACATTCAATTTTGTGTATAAATTAAGGTCTCTAAACTAATTAATTTTCATACTTTAATTACGTGTCTAACAGAATCCAATTATATTTAATATTGTTTTTTAAAAAATAAAGGAATCTTTTAGACATAAAATTAAACTTTGTGTTTGATTAGACACTATAAATTCAACTTTTTGTCTAATAGTTTAATGAATTTTAAATAATGTTAAAGATCAATAATCTAAGCTCATGGACTTATTAGACATGAAGTCAAAAATTTAAATACTTATTAGATATTTTTAAAATTTTAAGGATCTATAAACACAAATACAAATATTTAGAGAGTAAACTTGTATTTTAACCTAGAGTAAAATCACAAATAATTTAGTAAAGATTTGAACCTAAACCCCCATTATTGGGCAAAGATGTCTTAACAACTTTTTCCTTTTAGTCTTTGAATTTTCTACACCAAATAATGCCTTAACCAGACTTAACTCTTGTTGACACATCACATCGTTTATTAGTCCTCATTAATTAAAAAAAAAAAAAAAAAAAACTTCTCATCTCTAAATTTTGATGCAAACAACAATTTCATGCCTAAATTTTAGTTTGTATTAAAAAAGATTGTTTTTAAATATAAAAAAATAAATAAAAATATTTATAAATATAGTAAAATTTTATCGTTTATTTGTGACAAACTGCGATAGCTATAGGCTATTATTTTGTTTTCGTAGTCTATCACGATTAGATATACAATGATATTTTGCTATTATTTCTAAATTTTTTCAACAATTTTGTCACTTAAATTAATTTCTCTTAAAATAGTCTATTAACCCTTATAAATTTTGTCAAAATAAAGTGTCCATTTTTTAGAGCTATTTTCAAATACATTAAAATGAGCAAAAGTATTTATAAATATAGTAGCAATAAACAATAAATTTTACTTCATTTAAAAATATCTAAAGTAATTTTGTCATTTAAAATAATAATTATTATTATTAGTTCTTGAATGTCGCCTTTTAGTATGATCAAAGACTAGGATTAAATTTTATTTACTATAAAGTTTTTAGGTTGCAGATGTGAAGATTTTGTAGAAAGACAAAATTACTTTGGGCATGGAGGGTGATATTTTGGTTAAGAATTTAACCGTTTAAATCAGTCCGTTGGGTGATATTTTGCAGCGGATTGGGCATGGAGGGTGAGAAGAGACTGTCCTCTGTAGCTAAGAGATTCGTCCCTTCACCAATTCAACAATTTTCTCTTCTTGCTCAGCAATGCAACGCCATCAACCTTGCCGAAGGATTTCCAGATTTTCCCGCGCCGCTCACCCTAAAAAACGCCGCCGTTGCCGCCATTAACTCCGATTTCAACCAGTACAGGTTCATCTTACTTCTTCATACCTTGCCTTGCCTTGCCTTGCCTTTCATCTTCTTTTGGATTGCTTACTCACTGATGACCTACATGTTAGTCGAATTTCTAATTTCAATATCTGCCGTCATGCTTGGTGATGTGACTAGGAATTTGGACCTAATCTTCTTTGTTGTGTTAGGTGTGGTTGGAAGTGATGTTACAATCAGTATTTTGACTTTTTTTTTTTTTTTTTTTTTTTGTCCCCCTCAAAAAACGCTTTTATATTACTCCCAAACATGTTCCTGCAAAAATTCTTTCATTTATGTCAAAAGCACATCCAAATAGGACTTACTTTTTTGTATTCCAAATTTCTAAACTATGTAAAATCAATCTAAATTAATGTACTTCCAGATTGGGGATTCATTTGGTTTTTATTTATTTATTTATTTATTTTGGCATCCCCTGCTATGCACAAAGTAGGTTATGCATCTTGATTAGCAATTGAGTAAAAATGTTATTTGATGCAATTCTAAATATGTTATCGAGGAGTTCCTCCGTCACCCTCCCTTTCGAGATAAAGGGATGTTTTTTTGGCAAGCTGGGGGTTTGTGCAATCTCGTGGGGTTTTGAGGGGAAAGAACAATAGAACCTTTCGAGACATAGGGAGAGGTCCTTGTGCAATATGGCCTCGTGTTTCTCTTTAGGCGTCAATTACAATATCTTTTCCTAACTATATGTTAGGATATTTTGTAGACTTATTTTGTTTGGATGTCCTTGTATTCTTTCATTCTTTCTCATCGAAAATTCTGTTCTTTAGAAAAAAAGCATGGTAATAGAATTCATCTTCTTGAATGTACTAAACATAGTGTTGAATGACAAGGCATGTGCAGGGGATATGTGAGGAACTGGCAAAGATAATGAAGAAAACTCATGGCTTAAATGTTAACCCTCTTACTGATTTTGCTATTTGCTGTGGTCAAACTGAGGCATTTGCTGCTGCTGTATTTTCTGGTACATATCTTCATGTTCTTATCCTATCAATTCTTTCCATTGCTTTGAAACATTAAATTGGTTGATTATTTTGTCCTTTATGTTCATGTAATTTGTTTTATAATCTTAATATCTTCTGATTTGATAGTGATAAACCCCGGTGATGAAGTTATAATTTTCGATCCATCATTTGACTCATATGCAAATGTTATATCCATTGCTGGGGGAGTTCCAGTAAGTTGCCTTGTTCTCATTGACAAATGTCATAAACTGATTCCTCTGATTCCTCAAACTGATTTCCCAGCTGATTTTCAATTCAAAATGAACAGGTATATGTAACTCTTGAGCCACCTAAGTGGACTCTGGACCCAAATAAACTTTTGAAGTCCTTTACGGATAGAACAAAAGCTATAGTACTGAACAGGTAAGAATTTCGTATGTTTGTCTAGACAATCCTTTTTATTGTAAAATGTATTATCTCTGTCTAGTTTTGCTATTCTTTATTAACTATTCTTTATTAACTGAAGGGAAAATCATGACTTCTTTCTTCTTGAGGATGCTATTCAATTCAACATGGAAGAATATTTTTTAGCGAAGTTGCTGAGTCAATGCATGGTTTTATTAGGATATCCTTTCATTTTCTTGTATGAGATGAATGATGAATGGACAATAGGATACTAAGCAAGAAACTTCTGTTTGTATCTCAAATGAAAAATGAATGATGTGATCTTTTCTTCCTGAACTTCTGGTGAATTATCTAATATGATGATTAACAATTTGCACTCATGGTTTGCGCAGCCCTCATAATCCAACCGGAAAAGTTTTCTCCAAAGATGAACTTGATACAATCGCGGGAGCATGTTGTGCCAATGATTGCCTAGCCATAACAGATGAAGTATGACAACCTTGTCTTTTATGAATTATTCTTGTTTATTGAATACCATGTCTCACTGTGCCAGAGAATTTTCTTTCCCATCTTGAAACACTTTTCTTTTCCAATATGACGTTCAACAGGTTTATGAGTATATAACATTCGGTGATGCTAAGCATGTATCTCTTGCCTCACTTCCGGGAATGCATGGGAGGACAATCATCACATCTTCACTGTCTAAAACGTTTTCTGTTACAGGTTACATCTAGATGAGATCCGTACTTAAATCCATGCATTTAATGAATTTACTAGTTTTTATGTCAACTTGAGAATCAGGAAACTCTTTTGGCACAATACGTGACAGTTCATCGTTAAACTGATCTGTGGCCATTGTTTCGCCTTGCTGTTTCCTATAACTTAGGTTGGAGGGTTGGTTGGGCAGTTGCTCCTGCTTTTATTGCCTCTGCAATGAGAAACGTTCATGGTAGAATTACAGACTGTCCTCCTGCTCCTTTCCAGGAAGCTGCCTTGATTGCATTGCGAAGTCCTCCAGATTATTTCGAGTCACTAAGACGAGTAGGATATAATTTGCATAGCCAAGAACTTTCCTTTTGTTTTGTGCAATTGATAACTAAAAGCTCAATTCAATTGAACTGAAATCTCAAAAATCTTCTGTTTTCTATGTTTCATTCATGTTATATGTTGTTTGACATGCAGGACTACGAATCAAAAAGAGACTTTATCGCTAAGTTGCTCGTCGATATCGGATTTCAAGTCCAATTTGAGCCTCAAGGCTCGTTTTTCTTATTCGTAGAACTCCCCAAAAGTTGCACACTTACTGATGTACATGTCTCTACTTAATCAATCTGCTGATAATAAAGTTTGGTTGGCCATTGTATTTAAGTGAAATGACTTTGCTTTTGATTGATTACTTTCAGGTTGATTGTGTTGAGGAATTGATAAAACAAGCTGGAGTGGTGGCGGTGCCAGGACGCGGATTTTTCCAAACGAATTCATTGAGAGAGAAGCGCGTCGAGGAAGATTGTAGCTATCAAAATAGATATATCAGGTTTGCTTTCTGCAAAAGTAGTGCCACTTTGACTTCTGCTGCACAAAAACTTAGGGAAACAAATTTTGAGTTTCTCAAGATGCAGTGATTCTAGTGAGCAAGGTGGTTGTTAGTTGTTACCATGAACTAGAAGTTTGAGATGCTTTTTCAAGAGTGGCACTTTATGCAATACATGCTCATTTCTTTCAATTTTATTACTGTTTTAACCTTATTTTTTTTAGTAAATATTATTGAGATAAGGCTAAAGAAATATAAATGAGACTGCTCCAATGTGGCTAAAAAGCTAGGACTGGAATGTGAATTCAAGATATTTTCTTTGCCATTATATTGTGGCCATCTCACCAAATAATTTATGACTAAGTGGATGTAGGATGTTGGAAACATGTGCCTAATAAGAAAAGGAAGGAAAGTTTTGACTTCCAAAAACCCTATCCATGTTTGAGGGAAGAGTTTGTTTTCCCCATTCTTAGGAAAGCAAATGGGCTTGAATAAGAAGCCCAACAGCATCTTGCAACATTCTGAGCAAGGCAAATATTTTGGATGCTCAAGGATCGTTTAATAATGTGTTTTTTTTCTTCAGTTTTTTCTTTTCTCTTTCACATATTTTGAAATGTGTTTGATAATATTAGTAACAAAGTTTAAAATGTAGATGTTGATGGAAATATCAAAATCTTAATTTTACGAAAATTTCAATGGAAATATCGATTTTGATGGATTTTTTTGAAAAAATTATAAAAACAAGAAATCTAAAAGATAAATTTTAACTAGTGAATAAATATTTAATGAATTTTAAACAAGTTACCATGTCTATTATTTTGTTATATTTATATTAGTAACATTTTGTTGCTTATTTTTTATGTTTTGTGGATTTTTCTATGTTCACCTCTCATATCGATGTTAAACTCATAGAAACATGGAAATATCAACATATCGACAAAAATTTAATACTTTTGTTACTAACACTTTTTTTTCCTTTTTTATTATTTTAAATAACAAAAAAAATAATTATAAATAAATTTGGTTAAATTACAAGTTCAGTTTTTAAGTTTGTGTCTTATAGCTAGGTTCTTGAATTTTAAAAAAAGGATAGTTGTTTTGAATGCCAAAACTTCTCAAAATATATATAAAAAAAATGTTCATGTTTATCGATGCTAGACACTAATAGACGTCTATTAGTGTCTATCATTAATAAACAATAATAAATTATAGTAACCTATCAATGTCTATCACTATCTATCATGACATTTTGTTTTATTTGTAATTATTTTAATTCATTTTGCTATATTTAAAAACAATCTTTAAAAAGAAAAAAAGGGTGTTTAATAAATTGAGATCCCATTTGATAACCATTTGAGGCTTTAAAATCATATTTATTTTCTTACAACTTTGCTATGGTTTTCATATTTTCCTCACTAAAATATTTGAATTCTTAACGAAATTTTATAAATAAAAAATATTTTTTTAATTTCAAAATTTGGTATTATTTTTTAAAACACTCTTAGAAATTAGATAATGAAACAAAAAAAAAATAATCGTAATTGAACATAGCATTTATAAGCTCAATTTTCAAAACTCAAAAATCAACTGATTAACAAATGAGACTTACAATGTCTAATAAATTCTTGAATTTTTAATAATAAATCTTCATGAACGTATTCAGCTTCTCTTTAAAAAGAAAAAAATTAATGGAACCATTAACATAAATTTGAATTCATTAACATAAATTTGAATTTTTTTTGTCTAATAAAATCTTGATTTTTTATTAGTGTATAATAAATTTGTAAGTTAATTTTGAGACTTGGAGAGGTTAGAGATCGATTATTTAGTTGGTTTTTATTAATTTTTAAGTCCACAAATTGAAAAAGTGTTAAATTATTGATATAATTAAATTGATCATAATCTATCAACTTATGCTTTTTGAGTTGATTGATAATTTAACATTACTAATAAAACACTATATGTTAAGCCAACATGAATATAATTGAACTTATATAAACTAACCACGAGATTAGATATTCGAATTTCTATCTAAAAAACAACTATAAATATTTTTATTTTTTATTTATTTATTATTTTTTTTTGAAAGGGATAGACACGATAGACCCTCCCATATGAACAAAGTTTGTGTCAGAAAGTAGGGTTTCATACCATACCCATGGTTTCATTTTTCTTAAACAGATCGATGGATGTGACAAATATGTCCTTTTTAACTTACTAATACTTTTTCTACCTACTTTTTCATACATTCCTGTGCAATACTGCTGGGTCTTAAATCTATGTTACCATCTATTTATATATACTTTTATCCAATTGCACTTGAAAGAAATATGTATAATATGAATTTTGAAATCTGTATATATTATTGAATAATAACTTAATTTGAATGGTCTTTACAATGGTAAATGAAGGAATAAATAGACAACAATAGATCCAATAAATTAGGAAAGAAATATAAAAAGAAAAACTAGATAAGGAAATGATGTATAAAATAATAATTGGACTAAATCCTAATTAACTTTAACATTCCAACGAAATGCTATCAATTTTAGGATTACAATTTGCATTATTTTCTGTATAAGATCAATAGTAAAAAAAAAAAAATGCAAATGAGGAGAGAAAAGAGTAACAATGAGAGACGAGACGATGAGATACTATGTTAATGTCGTATTGTCTTAGCTTACCAATGAGTAAGTAACATTCAGAACCAACCCAGAAGAATAAAAGAAAGTAAATGCTTACTACTATGCTAGGAGTTCAAGATTTTTTGAACCCTCCTAGTTTTGTTTTTAAACCACTCAAAAGACTTTATCATACCAATAGAGATGATTGTTCTCATTTATGTACTATTGATCTCTCACTCTCTTTATATATCCTTAATTTTTCACATTTAACTTTGGAGCGTATAATGTTGTTAAAATTTTAAATGAAGATTGGGATTTCGAACAAGTATGAGATGACCCCGAATCACGTGATGACATTTGAATCCCAATTTTCGTTTCAGGTTACCTTTACATTTTTTGAAGTCTTAATTTTTGTCTAAAATATTCTAAGAAGTTTTCAAACATTTATGAAATGTTGAAGATAATATTCCAACTTTTTAAAGAATATGAGTAACAAAATTATTATTATTTTTTATTTTTTTATTTTTTTATTTTTTTTATTTTTGTAATTTAGCCCAAACAGACCTATATTAGTTGTTAGTATAATTAGAGACAAGATATCAGATTTAATTAGTTCAATTTAAAATTAATTCAACTAAACCAGCAAAGAAACTAAAAGAGGAAAAAAAAAAAAAAAAAAACTAAACCAACAAAAGGAAAACTACATCAAACGAAATCATTTCAGTTTGATTTGATTTGTTTGGACTCCATCAATTATTTTTTGGAATTTAAATATGTATTGGAATACAACCATAAATATTAAATTTTCGTCAATATATCGATACTTTTACGTTTTTACATATTCGACATCGACATGAGGTGAAGTGATATTTCTATTATATCTTAGAAAAATCCACGAAACATAAAAAAAATAAGCAACAAAATGTTACTAATATAAATATAATATAAATAATAGACATGTTAAGTGATTTAAAATTCATTAAATATTTATTTATAATTTAAATTTATTTTTTGAATTTCTTATTTTTATAATTTCTCCAAAAATATATGTCAAAATTAATACTTTGTCAATATTTTCATCTAAATTTTCGTAGAATTAAGAATTCTATATTTCCATCGGCATCAATATTTTAAACATTGAATACAACTCAAAAATGTCCTAGAATATTTTAATAATCGCTAAAAAAGGGGAAAAAAAAGCAAAACCTACAAAATTATTCTGGTAAAAGAAGTGGAACATAAACAGTAACATTTGTCACATGTTAAAGCAAAAGAATGAAAGAAATGACATGAAGTTGAAACTGACCAATGGGACAGCCCTTGCATGGTTGACCTTACCGTATACAAACCAATTTTATTTGTTTCCAACCTACGGGCATATCATTCTTTACACCAAATTATTTTAAATAATAAAATTAATAAAAATATTTACAAATAATAGTAAAATATCACAGTTTATAGATCGCGATAAATTACTATCTGGGTCTATCATGATAACAAGTAATAATCTATTGTATTTTATCACAAATAGACAGTAAAATTTTACTATATTTATAAATATTTTGATTCATTTTTTATATATGAAAACAATTCTTAAATTAAATTAATTAATCCCATCCTTTTCTGTTTGAGGATTCTGCAATCTTTCTTCTGTCCTCTTTCTTTCAAACATATATTATAACTTATATTCTTTTTAAAGTTGTTGGTTGAAATTAAATTATAATGTTATTTTATTAAAGAATGATTAAAATTTTGTTTAGTAGCTATTTGGTTTTAAATTTTTAGTTTTTGATAATTAAGTCTGTAAACACTCATTTTATATCTAAATTTATTGCTTTTTTAACTACTTTAATTTTTATCAAGGTTTTCAAAAGCTAAGTAAAATTTTGAAAACTAAAAGAAATAGTTTTTAAAAACTTGTTTTTGTTTTTTGAAATTTGAATAAAAATTCAATTCTTGTACTTAAAAGAATGAAAACCATTTAAGAAATTGAAAGAAATAGACTTAATTTAATTTCAATAACCAAAAACAAAAACAAAATTGTTATAGAGCAACGTCTAAAGTATTTTTTTGATAATCATTTCGGCCGGCTTGATTGACAACTATTTTAGTTTATGGTTTTTCTTTTTTGTTTTAGAAAATCATGCATGTTTTCACGCAATTTCTTATAACCATGTTGCCCTCTTTTTTTTTTAGGTAAACATTTGAATTTCAAATCATGTTTTGCTAAATTTTTTTTTTTTTGAAAATTAAACATATAAAAATCATTTTAATTCTTAAATTTTTCTTATCTCTTTCATGATGACACAATACAAAGGAATCTTTAAAATCAATTTAAGAGTATAATGATATATTATTCATCTTATTATATATATCATCAACATAAAATGAAAAGAAATATAAAAAGTTATTGAATGTGAGGGAGGCACTCATTTGACAAACGGATAACAAAAAAATAAAAAAAAATTTCCCATGAAATTTATAATATTACAAAATGATGATAGCTACATTATAAGGGGGAAAAGGGGGATCGGATCATGTTAAACAAAAATTTCAATGGGGATGGATGATTTTAAGAATAAATAAAGAGACGAAGGACAGAGAGGTGGGTGCCCCCCCCCCACAAGTGATATCATGGTTTGTGCAAGGGAAGGCTACAAAAAAATAAAAATAAAAATAAAATAAATAAATAAATAATTGCATCTACCGCATGTGTTGGGTTGGATTGTCCTATGTAAAAAGAGGCAGAGAAATCTCTGGTACCAAAATATTGTGTATCTTCACATAATTTGTTGCAAAATCATTATTGGTTGCATTTTGCAACATCTTGCCATTTCAATAACTACTTCTCCTTTCCTTCAAAACCTACATTATTACTCAAAATTTGCCATTAGTTAAAATGGAAATTGGCTACAAATTATATGAAAAGTAAGATCTAAAATTACGTGTTTAGCAGTAATTTGAAACGAAATTTATATTCAAATACCATCATCCCATTTTACTTCAATTGTAGTATGTTTTGAAACATTACAAAAGACTAATGATAATATTGTAAACTTTGGAAGAATTCGAGCCATATTCCAAATTATAAAGTTCAAGGTTATATATATATATATTTTTTAATTTGGCCAAAATCGCTCTTTAAAACCAACTAGCCTTTTAAAATTGTTGATGGCAAGATTCGAATAAGATGATTTACCTGCTTTCACGTGCCTTCAACGATTAATTTATAATTTGGAGAAGAAAGACGTTCTGCAAGAGAAAAAAAGAACACCAGTCTGGTGCCTACCACGTAATCTTTGATGCTTAAATCAGTTATCAAGAAAGGGACAAAGCAAACTAGAAGCCAGAAAGTATAAATTATTTTGGGTCATACTTATGACCTCCTATTTATAGAGGGTGTGACCTATGATTTCCTAATCCAAGGGTATAAGAATGTTGATTCGGGACAGGTATGAGGATTGAGACCCTGACCCACAAGAAGTGGGTCATTGCAGAAGAGGTTTGGCCTACCTCAGCCTCAACCTCCGTGACCATTTTTATTCTAATTTTACCCCTAAGATCCTAATTTCCCTAACTTAGAACTCTTGATCCAAAATGACCAAAAACAAAACTATTAGGGGCATTTAAGATGAAATTGTTGAGCTATGAAGTTCAGAATGAGTTTAAAAACTCTCTTTAGGCCAAACCAAAACACGTGTTAAAGATATTGTTAGATTTGAATTTAATAACACTTCAAGGTATCTAAATAGAAGTGGATGATGCAAAATAACCTTAGGAGACAAAGTGAGATGTCATGTGAAGTGAAGTGAAGTGAAGTGACAGGTACTGGAAAATAAGTGATATATATAAATAGTAATAGTTGAAAGTGGAGAAAGAAAGAAGAGGGGTCAATAATCTATTGGATGTACTTTAAATGTCCGAATAATATAAGATCGTACCATTGGAAAGCATTTCAACACACTCACACATCCAGCTCTATGAATGTGATCACAATCTCTCATTCCATCCATCCATCCATCCAACCTTTTCTTTTCTTTTCTTTTATGCTTTAATTTAGAGAGAGGAAAATAAGAATTGGTAGTCGGTTTGATTTTTTTCATTTTAAGGTCAACAAAGAACCAAATCATTGAATTGATTGATTTTATAAAATATAACCAAATCGATGTCCATTAAACGACAAAACCAATGGTTAGGTTTTAGTTATCCATATTGACTTAGTTTTCAATTTTGGTTCAAAATTGGATCTTTTTCTTCTTTCAAAATTTTCAATTTTATTTCAAGGAAGCAAAAAAAAAAATTTCTTTTTAGATTAAAATTGCACATCTTTTTATCCTTTTCTTTTAGATAATAATTAAAATATTAAAGTAAAATTAATATAACATCTATCATTTATCCAACATAATAAAACATTAACACTTTGTAAGAAAACAATTTGATTTTTGGGTTTTGAAAATGAAGCATATTCTATTCTCTAAATTTATTATAATAGTTTTCATATTTTTCATGTAAAAGAGTCATTGAATTATTAGCCAAAATTTCAAAAACAAAAACTATATATACACTTTAAAGTGTTCATAATTTGGTTTGATTTTTTAAAACATGTATCGAAAATTGATAACAAAGTAAAAAAAAAATTAAAGGTGAAAGAAGTGTATGTAAGCTTAATTTTAAAAAATTAAAAACAAAAAACTGAGTCCCGTTTTGTAATCATTTCTTTTTTGTTTTTGTTTTTTAAAATTAAACCTATAGACTCTACTTTCACCTACAAATTTATTCAATTATTATTTACTTTTTACCAATAATTTAAAAAACTAAGTCAAAATTTGAAAACTAAAAAAATAGCTTTTACTTTTAGAATTTAACAAGGAATTAAACTATTGTATTTAAAATAGTTTAAATAATAATTATGAAACGTGGCATAAAAGAAAATTTCAAATCTAAAGTCATGTGTCAGTTGGATTGAGTTTAACAGGGGTTTTAAATCAATAGGTCGAGTTGGTTGAATTTTATTTAATTTAAGTTTTAGTAGTGAGAATGGGGCATGGGAACCCAGCCCACTGAAATAATAATTTGAGTCCTCACTGCACAAAATTATTCTAATCAATGTGGGAAGGGAATGATGGATTTGACACCATCATCACATTGCTTCCCTGTCTCCCTCCCTCTAATTTTGCCCTTTGGCTACTACAATTCTTTCTTTCTTTCTTTCTTTCTTTCTTTCTTTCTTTCAACTGACCTAATTTCCTGCAATTCTTTCAAAAAAAAAAAAAAGTCTCACAATAATATTTTTGCTTCATTTTCAAGTTCCATAAAGTATTATAATATTCACTATACATACTAACCTCCTTTCGGTGGGGGTTACTATTACGAAACTGAAAGTGATGTGACACATTATATTCCAAATTGTGAAACCCTATATTAATCCACCAAACAAAAATCGAAAACCCAAGGTGGCCGACACCTCAACTCACTTATCCAATTACAAAACGACACTCAAACACATGTCGTCCCCATGCACTTCTATACATGACGTAATCCTATCATTCAATCTAATCAAAATCTACAAACCCTAGCAACATTAATCTTATCATATAATAATAATAATAATAATAATGTAGCTATGTACTTTACCTCATCCCATGTTCCTCCCACTTTCCCTCCTTTTTAACATTAATTTAACACTACCCACATTCAAATTTTTATTGAATTAGACTAAATTTAATTGAATTAGAGTTATTTAATAGAAAACCCTAGTCGTCTTCTCATGCATTCTCTCCCTATTTTTTCTTTTCTAAAACTAAAGCAATAATCATATTCAGTAAATATATATGGAATATATATTTTTAATTATATATTTATCTCAAACTTCCATTCGTATATTCATCTATCACATTTTGATATTTTTCGAATAATATGCCGTAGCAACCCAGTACTTCATGTGAGGACACAAATAAATATATATAAAATTAGAAGTTTAATTCATGAACTTCTAGATTTATGTTTATATAAGTTTCTTAGTTTCGATTTTGGTGTTTACTAGATTCCTAAAATATTAATTTTGTATGTAATACGTCTCTTACACATTTGAAGATGTTAAAAATTAAATGTTATATTATACTTTAAATTTAACTTAATGTAGGTACAATTACACATCCTTTTAAAATTAATGTATCAATTAAACTACAACATTTAAATTTTAAGATTTTATTAGACACATTTTTTTTTCTTATACAACGGTTAATTTTTAAATATTTTTATATTTTTGAGATCCATTAGATATAAAATTGAAATAATTTATAGATTTATTATACATTTCTAAGAGGCTAGAATCAAAATTAAAAGTTTAGGGATCATATTTTTAAAATTTAGAAACTAAATTTGTAATTTAACCTTCTTATAAAGATAAATTTAAATGCATTGTTATATGATATTTATATTAAATAATACTAAATAAAAAATTATTATAAAGCTTTCCAAAATTATTCACGTGGATATATAAGTAAAAAAAATTATTCAAACAATTTTTGTAAAATTATTTTATAAGTATCCAAAAAAATGTGTGTATTTTTATGTATATACGTATGAAAATAATTAAAATGGAATTAATTTTTCTAGCATGTTTCAAGTACACTAAAAATTAAATATTGTATATATTATTCAAAATAAAAAATAAAAGTAATTTATAAATATATGTGGTGAATAGTTAAAGAGTATGTTGTGAAACTTGTCTGAAACAATGGTTTGTTGTGAAACTTGTCATGCCTCAAGCTGCTGAAACAATTAAATATAATACGTATATGTAGTGAAAAAGACTATAATATATTTAAAATACAACGACAAGTTTTTTTTATAATTAATAAAAAAAAAAAAAAAAAAAAAAACAACCACATAGGTGTAAAATGTCACTATTTGAGGGAGTATGCATACTTCTCCATATAGTTTATGTATATATAGCGATTTTGATTCTCCATATACTTTATGTATATATAACGATTTTGATTTTTGTTGTACAATGAAGAAAACTTGTCGTTGAACTTTTTTGGTTCAAGTATATATGAACCACAAACAATTGTGAACCAAAGTGAGTACTTGAAAGAAGTGGCAATTTGACAAGGTCCATTTTGATATAAAGTAGCTCCTATAAATATATTCTAACTATTCCTGTTTGCCTCTTAATTCCTTAATTTAAAATGATGAATAGAAGAGAGGAAATATTATCCTTTTATAAAGACACTCTCATGATTAATATGAACGGAAGACGATATAAAAGTCTAAATGATGTGATTCCATATGTAAAGATTTTCAATTCACATTACATATATGTTTTATGCTGCATCAAATAATGTGTATATATTCTAAACCACTCGCATGAGTTTGATATAGTATCATCTTTGAAAATAATTGACCTATAGGATGGACATTTGTTGCATACCATACAAACTTATTCTGACAATAATAATCAAAGTAAATACTTACAAAAGTGTGAATATTAAAACAAAATTTTAATAATATAATACAATAAATATATATTTATATTTTGTAATTTCTTTAGATCGTTGAAATTACAAAAGAATAATATTTAGGTGGGTTAGTTCATTCATTCGAGTTACTCTAAATTAATTATAATAGAGAATAGATTAATTTATAAGAACATATATATAATGCAACCAAAAGAAAATGGCCATTTGTTCTTATATAATGCAACCAAAAGAAAATGGCATTTAGACAATGGTGGAATAAGAGAGATTCAATCCGTCGTCGTTTTAGAACTTCAAACTTTGATTTCCACATATCTTAAAAAATATCTTGATTTAGATTAGGGTTGGCAATGGGGCCAGGCGGGGGTTCCCTGTCTCCACCCTCATGAGTAGAATTTACCCCAATTCTCACTCTCATCCCATTATTTGTAGGCGGGGATTCCCCGTTAATCTCCACGGGAGCAAGCGAGAGTGTGAGAGAGAGCGATAGTGAGAGCGAGATGATGTTTGAGAGAGGGACCAAACTGTTCAGGGACTACTCCACAAAAAATAAACAAAATTCTCAAGCTTAAAAATCTATGAATTTAGTTTACAACTCCATCCCCAATCTAATCGGTCGGGGCCCCAACCCCATGGATTTTTTTGCCAACACTAATTTAAGATCTTTGTTGATCTTCTCTGTGATATGCACATTGTTGGAAGGATTCAACACTTCTTCCACTATAGTTTTCCTTTTTCGAACTGACTATGTTTTTTTTACATTTTGCAATATGTTGGTGGAGGAATCAAACTTCCAATCTTGAGATTTTAAATACAAGTCTCATGTCAGTTGAGTTATGTTTTTTTTTACTTAAATTGAATATGGTTGAATAATGATATTTAAGACATGTTTGGATTGACTAGATAAAAAAGTATTTTTCAAAAATATTTTTATTTAAACGTTTTTTTAAAAGAAAAAAAAACTTATTTAAAATACACTTTGAAACTGTTTCAAAAACTATTTTGAGTGGTTGTCAAATATTTTTTTATTTTTTTTAAATGACTTATTTTCAAAATTAAACACTTGTTAAGCCAAACACACCCTAACATTGAATCGACAACATTGATTAATTTTTGTTGTGGATGTGTGGTTAGAATTCTCACAGTTTTGCCAAAATGAACACAATTCAATTGGTATAAAGCTTACATTTTTTATCACTAGGTTATAGGTTCGAATCCTCTAAATTATTGTGTTTAAAAAAAAGTATCATAGCTTTGTTGCTACGAGGTCTTTTAGGTAAGTCTAAAAATCAAGTTAGGAGAGTGTATGTCTAAAGTGAACAATGTGTCATATCATTATTTAAAATAATAATAATAATAATAATAATAATAATAATAATAATAATTTTTTAGTAACAATTGATTATATCATAGAGGTGATTTTAAATTCTTTTTTTCTTTTTGTTTTAATAAAAATTTAAAATGATAAATGGTTATGGCTAAAATTTGATATACAAAAAGATATATAAATCTAAATTTAAAATTTTAAATATATATGGTTTAGCTTATCAATTTAGCTCCTATAGTCTCAACTTATTGTGTAATTTGTTTCACTGCTTTTAAGAGTTTTAATTCATTGTATGATTTGGTTGAAGGCCACAAAATTGTCACTATCATTACACATACCATTGTCATAATGAATATTTTTTTAGGAAGATAAAAAAAAATTATTTTAGACAATTTATGATGTTAGTCAAATCATAGAGGATGAAATATAAATTTTTTAAAGCATCAAAGATAAAATGGATCATTATAAAAATTGAACTGAAAGTTTTAAATTTATAATTCAATCTTAATTGTTCAAATTATATTCATGTTAGTTAGAATTAAATTTTTTTTAGTTCAATAATTATAAAATTGGAAATCCAACTATGACCATTAAAATGTTAATTTATATCATATTATAAATGACTCCTAAAGGATTTGACTAGCAAAAGAAAAAAAAAATGTTAGTTTAAAAATTAAAATGATAGTACTAATTTTAGAGTGGACCAGCTTGGAAGAGAATAGTATTGAGAGATTCTTATACAATTTATAGTCCACAAAAGGTGGCATCAGTGAATTGTGCAACTATCTTATCGAATATAAAAGAGATTATGATTGACTATTGAGGAAAACAACAATACAACAATATATAGTGGGTGATTTTCATCATCAAAAGTTTTGATTGTTGCTATCTCTATTTTGCATTTAATTTACATTATTTTATTTAACATTTGATAATTTTGCATGATTAATTAAAAAGAGTGAAAATGTAACTATAAGTATACATAGCTTGGATTAAGTTAAGTTCGAAGAGTTTGTTTTTTTTTTTTTTTTTTTTCTTTTACCAATTTTCTAAATCAATCAATCAATCCTATTCATGCTGAGCAATCCAAGCTGTTTATGTTCAAATTAACTTAATTGAACTGAAATTAAATTTCATAAACTTAACTCAAACGTACATACATTGTATAGGAGAAATAAATATGGAACCAGGTCGATAACTTTAATAATAAATGGTCTGAGGTTATGGCCCCATTTATTGTGTACTAAGGTTGTCCTATTAAATAAAAAAAGGTAACAAAATGACAAACGTCTAGGTTAAAAGTTTGGATTCATTGATCCAACTCCAACCACTTTTTACTTTTACTTTTTGTCTTTTCCCCCCACTTATTTACCACCAACGACCATTTAAAAACATATGTTTTCTTTTAGAAAAAATGTGTTGTCGTTTGTTGTGACTCCAAACAAAATAATTAAAAATATATATATATATATATATATATATATATATATATATATATATATATATATATATATATATATATATATATATATATTTCAAAATAACTTATTTTTTAAATTAAACATAATTCCAAACACATCTTAAATATTTTTTTTCACGATAATTTTGTTTCAATTATAGAAATTTCGAATTATCAATCTTATTTTAAAAAAATTGTTGTTCAAAAACATCAATAAATTATTTTTGTTTTAAAATAAGATTAAATTTTTTATTATTAATACTTTATTAATTTTTTATAGCTATCATGTCGAGATGTCAAATTCATAGCTTTATAAAAATGTTG
The DNA here is from genome assembly GCA_030954485.1 of Citrullus mucosospermus. NCBI lineage: Eukaryota > Viridiplantae > Streptophyta > Magnoliopsida > Cucurbitales > Cucurbitaceae > Citrullus > Citrullus mucosospermus. The sequence continues at coordinate 4,411,766 of CM062063.1, read as the reverse complement.
ATATATATATACTTGATGAAAATTTAAAACCCTACTTGCAACTTATTGTATGATGAAGGAAACAACTTACTATGTGATGAGAGAAACACATGCGACTAGTACTATATATGACACTTCATCTACATTATGAGTACATATAGTACTTTGCAGGAGGAAACATGGGAAATTCATAAGAGTATACTAATTGGTGACCAGTTTTGTTTTGAAATTTTGAGTGCAAAGAAATTGAAAGGAAAATCATTCTTTGCAATAAAAAATATTTAAATTATAAAACATGCAAATTCACCCCGAATAAACATTGGAATATAATTTTCTATTTATTGGATATGTTTGGAACGAATTTTTAAATGTTTAAAATTTTGAGAATTTTTTTATAGTCTTCTAATTCAAAATTTTACCCTTTAAGAAAATCCCAACATATAACTCCCACATGTTATCATCATTACCATACCTAGTAAATTCATGTAGACTGATCCAAACAGTTTTGATCCTTCATACTCATTAATAAGTTGTCTAAGCTCTTATGGTCCCCATTTATAATTGTACCTAAGCTTTGTGCTTGTCCCAATGAAAAAAGAACTAAGTTGCCAACAAATATCTAGTGACCATCAGTCTAACAACTAAATCTAAAATGAGAAATATATACATTTTTAGGTTAAATTTGGGTTCCTAAGTTTTGAAACTCAACAATCTTACTACTGAGCTTTAACTTTTGGTCTCTCTTTCATGTTTTTCATGAAATTTCTAATATAAAGTTGAATGACTCCTATTTTGATTTTTTTTTTTATATTTATATTTTTTAAAAAATAAAAATAGTAGTTTAACCTTTTTACAATATGATCCTCATTTTCATATTGTACAATTTGGAACCATTTTTTATATGGGTTCATATAGTGTGATCTCACACATTTAAGATCGGATTTTTTTTTCTTTTTTTTTTTAAACTTTTTCCAACACACACTGAACACAATTTTAAAGCAATTAGATTTTTAATACCTCAAATGGCGAAACAAATTATCCAAAATAAACTTTGAGAGGTTATAACTTTAACCAAGCCTGGTTGGCCAATTGGGACGATCATTTTTTTTTTTTTTTTTTGTTATTTCATGTAATTTTTTGAGATATACATGTTGGAAGGTAGCTTATTTAACCATTGAACCAAAAAATCAATGGTTTGGCGGTCGAAGTTAAAAGGAACAAAGTGAGAATGAGAGAGGGAGAGATGGAGAAGAAGACAGGTGCGACAAGTTTTCAGGGTATTAATTTCATGTTTTTGTAATTCCATAGTAAAATGATAATTTTACCCCTAAAAAGGTTTTTATTAAAAAAAATAACATGCTTGTTTTTATAAAGTTTTTGGCTTTTTAGTTATAAGTTCTATCATGAATCTCCAAGTTTATGGTTGGTTCTATTAGTGAGAATATATATATATATATCAATTCTATGTTTAATAGACTAAATTGGCTCAAATATTTGAAATATGTTAAGTACCCTGAAAAATTACTTGTTAAAACTTTTAAAACTTATGAATATTGTTATGGTTAAATTTATATTCAATGGCATAATCTACTGAACCGACCCTCTCCATTTGATGAATGGGGCATTCTCTGACCTATTTGGGCTTTGGCTAGAAAAATTAACCTAATATGACTCGAAAGTCCTAAGAATGCCTTAAGTCAAAATTTTAACATAAATACAACATTATAACTTTAGAATAAGTAAATTCATTCTCATTCCAAAAACTCTTGTTACAACCAAAATAGATATTATAGGCATTGTGACAAATACTACACTAATGTCTAAATTCTTCTTGTTTTTGTATGTCACGTCCTCCTTGAATTACAAATTCACCATTATTGTCACTTAACAATCAAATATATTTTCTTCTATTGAATTTTGGTATCAACAGATATTATACACAAAATTAAAACTTCAAAAATTTATATATATAACACAATTAAAAGTTGAGAAAACTATTGAAGAGTTTTCAATATTTTGAGTCCAAATTTAGTAGTTTCAAGGTGAAACTTAACTTAAATTTAAGCTAAAATGAAAGACTACATGTGACTCAAATAAATAAATAATAATAAATTTAAAGAAAAGGTTTGGCTATAAATATAGCCTACATGATGGAGAGGAGAGGAGAAGATAGAAGTGAAAAAGAAAAGAAAGAAAAAGCAACGACACAAAAACAAAATTTGCTCCGTCCAAATAAAATGTCCAATCAAAACCCCTCCTCTTCCATTCTAAAGATTTTCGGCTTCCCATTGGTCGAGCCCGACGACAATCCGCCGGAGACACCCGACGCCGTCGACACCAAATCCAACGACGACAGAAAGTTCCGCTGCCAATTCTGCCGCCGAGTTTTCGCCAATTCGCAGGCCCTCGGCGGCCACCAGAATGCCCACAAGAGAGAGCGCCAAAGGGCCAAACGCGCTCTTTATTTTCATGCCGCCGCACCCCGACCGCCGTCGCTTTGCTCCAGCGTTTTCCCGGCCAACATTGGTGGCGGCGGCGGTGGTGGTGGTTCTAGAATTCTGCCTCGGAACGGTAACGGCTATTTTGCGGCGGGGGCGTACGGTCGCGTATCGGCGTCATCAGGGCGTTGGATGTTTGGGAATTCGGGTGAAGGAAAAAGGGAAAATTCAGGGTGTAAATTGGGAGGTGAAAAGGGATTATGTGTTGATCTTCATCTTAAACTTTCTCCATCTAATTCATCAAATTAATTAATTATTAGACCTTCAATTTTTGTTTCAAATTTCTTTGTCAATTTTTTTTTTAAATATTCCTTCACACACACACACACACACACACACACACACACACATATATATATTTTATAGAAAATTTAACTAAAAAAAAAGAAGTGTTGCAACTTTCTTTTTAAATTTTCATTTTAAAAAGTATTTTAAGATGTTTTCGGTGAATTATAAAATGTATACCATGGATAAACTTTGGTAATTTAAGACTATAAGGATAACCAGTGAAGAAATGCAGAAGTTATCAACTACACTAAAGCTAATTTTTTTTGTTAAAATTTGTGAGTTTTGACAATTTAATTCAATAACTAGTTTGTATTCTCATCCAACTTAAATTTGTGCAAAAACTTGATATTGCTAGAATTTAGTGAGTTTACGGAGATTTTTTTCTTACTTTTTATTAAAACTAGTGATTAATCGTACCTGTTTCTTTGTGTTTATGAATTTTGTAGTGGGAAAGCTAAAATAGTATTATTTTTTTAAATTTAAATAATGCTAACTTATTTATTTTTTTAAATTATTGACCACAAAGTTGACTAAAAAGATCATATTTTTACAATTATTTAACTTTAAAATACCATATTTTTAAAATTACGTAACTTTGTATGGGGATTGGTATGGAAACTTTTTTACTCCAATTAATGAAATCCCAATTTTATAATTCATATCATAGTTTGTTTATATAATATAGTTAAACAATATGCACATAAAAGCTTAAAAAAAATATTTCCCTCGAGCAAACAAAACGTATTATTAAAAATAACACATATAATTAAAAATGATAGAATTTATTAAAAATTAGGAAAATTTTAAATATATATATATATAATAATAATAATAATATAAAAGGAGCAAGCTTTTTTTTTCTTTTTTTTAAGATTTTGTGTTTTTTATAAAAATAGATTTTGCAATTTTTATATGTTAAAATCATACAAAAAATAATAATAATAATAATAATTGTTTGAAAAGAAACAGAATCTTGTGATCCTAAATATTTATTTACCAGCCATTTTGATATTGTTTTAGATTTAAAATGTAACTGAGATAGTTAATTTATAATATATTAAAGTAAAAATATTGAATAGATTTTTTTTTCTGCAAATCTAATAATTATTTATGTCAATTTTAATGCTTAGGAAAAAACTTGATTTTTATTTTTAAAAGCATATAAATAAATAAATAAATCATTAAATCAAATCCCTCCAAATAAATTAAAAAGATTATAAATTGTGAAAATAAATAAATAAATAAATAATTGTTGTCGGTGGTTTGGAGAAGTGTAGATTGCCACTTAAATCTAAGGTGTGAACAAAAATAAGTAAAAAAAATTCCTACATCAATTTCCTTCCAAGTCAAAAGAAAATCTAAATCTAAAAACAAACATCAATTAGGATTCTTTCAAAAAAATCAGTTCCACATTAAAAAAAAATAATAATAAAAAAAAACTAACCATTTAATAAAAAAATGTTATCATACAAAGACATGATGCTCTTTGTGCACTTAAAAAATAAACCGAAAAAAGATGAACAACAAACACTAATGGGATAAAATCTGAAACTTATAAAGACTCTGATTTAAAAAAATCATAAAGTTGTATATTGATCAAAATATCTAAAAGTAGTATTGACCAAAATATTTGTAATAGTGGTGTGTTGCCCCTTAAATCTCCAATGAGTGAACAAAACGTTTTTTTTCTTTTTTTTAAAAAAAAAAGAAAAAAAGAAAAAAACTAAATCAAATTCCTCGAAAGTCCAAAAAACCAAAAAAAACAAAACAAAAACAAACATTAATTCAATTTTTAAAAAAATAAATAAAAACTAACCATTAATCATGAAAATGTTAGGTGATTAGATTTACAATCCAATGGCATGATACCTCGTGGAAAACAGTTAAAGCTACGACAATTATTCCTTTAAGATCACCACCAACTTCATAGAAAAAGATGGATGGTACTTGAGTTTCTTCATGTCTAGGTGGGAGATATTTGAAGATGGCATATAGTATAGATTTTTGGGTGAAATAATCATAAATTGAAATTTGTAACACTATTCTAAAGCCTAGAGTCTAATTAGATGAAATTACAAATATATGGTGAAAATTGAAATACCTCCATAAGCTTAAAATAAAATTTGAGTTTTTCAATATATATATACACACGCAAGGTAGAGAGCATAATCATTTTAAAATTTATACTATCAATCTTTAGAGGATAAGTTCAATTTTCTTAATCCAAAACATCTGGAAAAAAAAATAGAAAATACTTTTTCATGGTAATTGTGAACATTGCCAAATTAACCCAAAATGGAATATTATTTGCTTTTGCCATCTCCCATTTCAATAATAAGATTAGTATTAAAATATCAGGTTGGCCTAATTAAATAAGTAATTTAAATAAAATTTTATCATAATTTTATCTTTCCTTTCTTTTCTTTGGGCAAAGAAAAGGATCCAATGACTTTGAGAGAATTGAACGATCATCACTTCATTTTCTATCCCTTGCACATTTACGAAATTATAAATGGTTACATTTACACACCAAAATAGTTAACATTTCTTATATTATATATGATATATAAAATCGAATAACTGTGAAATTTTCAGTTTCATTGCAATTAGTTTTTGCCGATGTAATTCTATTTCGTCGAGATAAAATATATGACGACGCATCAAGTTGCGTCGCGATAAGATATTTATGCCGACGCATCTAGTTTCGTCGGCTGAAGTAGACTTATGTTAACAAATTGGTTTTTCATTGGGAGTAACTTCTCCTGATGTGGATATGCCGACGTTTTTATCGGTGCAAAATTTTTCGTCGGCATAAGTTTTGGCAACGAAATATGGACTTCTACCAACGTTTTATGGGGAAAATTCATATTCTCCCAAAATAAATAAGAACTTATCATTTTACGGAGATTTAGATTGCACAGAGTCCAACATTTGAAATTGCAAATGCTATATACAAGAATAGACAATTTTTTTTTGAGAACTTTAAAAATGAATTAACGAATATTTTTAAGTACTTGTAGTAAAAGAATGGCAAAATTGGAATACATGTCATCATCGCACGATGGAGTAAGTTATGTAGAATAATACAACTTCTAGGAGCAAAAACTCGATACAAGTTGTTGATCATAAGCTAACTCCAACTTCATTGATTGTTTTCGTTGCTAAATTGGTCTCTTTCTTCTAAAAGTTGTTAATCTCATTAAAGAACTCAAAAGCCCAATGGAATGGTTGCATTAATTCCAAGTTCCTACCAAAGCAATTGGCCCAATCTAATCATATAATTGGGCCTCTGTCTCATATAGTAAATTACTTAATGCAATTTTGAACTTGGTTTGTGCTTTTTTATTAAAACCATTCATTTTTTAAAAACAAGAAAATAATCCTTATTATCTTGAAACTATGTACAAAATCTCCATATCTAAATGAAAGGCTTTTATCTCATAAGAATTAAAGATAACATAATCTCATAGTATATATACATTTAAAATTCTTTTTCAAAAAAAACAAACCAACCAAATGTTTTCCTCACCCTTTCTTATCCTTTTTTTTCTTCCTTATGTCGCTCGGTCACCTCTTCGACTCCGACATAAACTATTTTCTATTATTAACTCTCAACTCTCTCTTCCTTTCTTGTTGTTCCCAAAAGATACCATTCCTTATTATCGCTATTCTATTTTTTGAATCTCTCGACAAAAAGTCATAAAAAAAAAAAAAAAAGTATTAGGTAAATATAAGTTTCATAAAAAAAAAAATTAATAAGGGGAGAAATAATTTATGTTTTTAATTTATTTTCAAATGTTATAAAATAAAATTCTTTTCAAATACGATATAAAAATAGCGACACATTACAACCAGCCTCAAAATTAGATTGAGCCATCAAAACTTAACAACAAATAAATCAACAAACAAAATGTTGTGTTAATGTTTTTTCCTTTATTTTTCATGTATTTTGAGGAATGATGAATGATATATTCTATCTTAAACCCTAATCTCTTTTGACCCAAAATGAATAAGAAAATAAAATAAGACAATAATTGAATCCATAAAAAGATTCTGCAAACTCCATCTCTACGTCTTCCTCCCATGCAGAGATATTTGACTAGCACAACATTTCTTCATTTCCATCTCAATTGTTGCAACGTTGACGCCTCATTTGCTCGTAAAATTGTGCGATGAACTCCTCTGCCTTCGCATCGATCATCTCGTCGCCTCCGTTGTCATCTTCCATGGCATTTTTGTCATTGTTGCCGTCAATATTGTCATCAAGTTCTTGAAGGTTGGTGGCGGAGGCATATTGGCTTGTTCCAAAAGAAGACGACCTTGACGTGCGAGAAAATGACGATGATGACGGTGAAGGTGAAGGTGATGGCGATGGCAATGGCATTAGTGCCCCCTCGAAAACTTCCTTCTTCGGTTTTGATGGAGCCAACGACATGTCAACTCTAGCCACAGTTGGAGGCGATTTGTTGCCTTGGATGTGGAGAGGGCGCATGGAGCCCAACAGCCGCCGCCACAAGCCCTTCTCAGAGCCCATGTCGACAGACACTTTCGGTTTCTTGGACCGACGACGACGGAGCATGAAGAGCGCAACCTTAAAAATTTGCACCGCTCCGCCGCTTTTCTTCTTTGTATTGCCAGAGTTGGAGGTGGGTTTGACGGGTTGTGGTTTCGAGTCCATGTACACTGTCTGCGAGCGAGAAGGACGGCTCGGGTTGCCGTGGTGGTCGAAGGCCTCTCCCGGAGAAAAGGCAAAGAAGAAGTTAAAACTTAGAGAAGAAGGAGGGGAAAATGGTTTGTTTTTATAAAGAAAGGTGGAGGGCAGCCACCATTATTTATGTGTAAATTTGGAAAGGCTTATATTTAGGGGATACAGAGTTTCAATGGAGGGTAGGGAAAAAAATTTGGGAAATTAAAGTCTTGGAAAATACAATTATTTGGTGGTTAAAGCTTCTCTTGTAGTTATAAGGTTTGGTAAAGGAAATGAAAGTACCTTCTGTGGTCTTTGTTTTTCTTTCATAATCACTCTAATTTCTCTTAAATTGTCGTTAATCATCACTATCAATGTTAAATATATATAATTGAACATTGACCAAAATTGACCAAGTTCATGTGTAATAATACTTCTCAAGTAAAGGTTAATCCTAAACATTCAAATTTGAACCCACCAACTATTATTTTTTTTACTACACCTATTAACCATGGAATAACTTTTATGTATATATCATAGGGTTTTATAATTCATTGAACATATAGGATGATTTTTTTAATTGATTTTCAGACGAAAACTTACCAAAGAATGACAATTACAACGCTTTTACAAGTTATTGCAATTAACAAAAGTTTAGATTGCAACGCAATTTAATAAAATTAAAATTGTAAACTAAATAAATTGATACAACCATTTTGTTAAATAACCATTTTGTTATTAAAAAAAAAAAATGTAGTTAATAGCAAGTGTAGAAAACAATATTATATTTTTTTATTATTATATTTACGTGCATAGATAAAATGAATATAAATTTTATTTAATCAAATATAATATAGTATTGCGAAATTAAAATCGATTAAAAAAAAATTATATGATTGTCTCAAACTATGAAAGCAATGTAGAGTTCTTCGAGCAAAATATTTATTCAATCAAGTTACTAAAAATAAGATTAAAGTATAAATTCTTCTTTTTTTAGGAAAGTATATATTTCATTAGTCTGCTCTTTTAAATTTTATGGTATTGGTTGTATTATTTCAAGTCGTATATATTCTCAAGATCATTTGCATTTTCATCGGATTTCAACTTCTCATCAATTGCACGTGTTCTTCATTTTAATATTCTTTTAAGAAAATCACAACCCTCTTTGTCAATATTTTTCTCGATTTTTGTATAGATGACCTACTCTCAACGATATTAATGTTAAATGACTCATTCCTAAAAAACTAATGAAAACTAACCTTTTGTTTATGTCATAAAGCACTTCACATTCGCCTAGAATGCATTGACGCGTTAGAAGATGTCTTGCACTCATTGCGGAATGGTGTCCAAGCCCTAACATGATTTTCATTTTTAATCACTGGTTGACTGTTGATTTAAAGAAAATCTCAATTGAAATGAATATAGCGTTAGAGCTCCTATTATTTCGTGATGGGAGGGACATTCCTAACACGATAATGCACAACAAAGTCAGGATTGGTTTTCATTAGTTTTTAGGATTGGGTCATTTTGCATTAACACATCCACAGATGGGTCATCTGTATAAAATCCTCTACTTTTTATGCAATGTACATGGTTAATTTATGAAATCATAAATTTCTATGGTATTAGGGTTCACCCTTAATAGGACCCAAGCTTGGGGGACCTTTGGAGTCCACACATTGCCAAAAGAAAATGAGTGAAGTCTTAATATATATTGTCTAGATGGTCAAGTCCTCCCATGTTTCATGAAAGAGTTAATGGGAGAGCCGAGTCAATTGTCACCCACACACCATAGTCTCAATATTTTCTACACTACACTACCAACGGCTAGCAAGCCTCACGTGTGTGTTAACTTAGGCAATTGATAATATAAATAGATCAATGACACACCACCTCTGGAGGTGTGCAGTCTTAAGTGTTTAGTCATACTAAACAAGTCACTTACTAACTTAATTATTAGAGTGTATATGTAACTTAGTATCATATCGGTATATACAAGTCACCTAAACTACACGAGAGGACCCTCAAATAACTTGTCGTGATAGACGCTGCATCAACTTATGGTATAATAGTGTTATATCCTTGCGCGCTTATTAAAAAGTTAAGAAGCAAAAAGAAATGTAATTAAATAGAAAGAATGAGTATATATTTCAATCACATGGGCTAAAATTCAAGCATTCAACCAAAACTTAGGCTTGCTTTTCCACTTTTATAAGTATTTAGACAAGCAATGCTGACAAGTTTATTTCCTTTATCAAGCGGGCAGAGGAAGGAGGGATTTGGGGCAGGCATATCAATAAATCAAACGGCTAACAATAATGGACCTCGGAGCTCTTGATTAGAATCAGGTCAACCCTCTCATATAGTTGGCCTTTTTTTACCTCAATTAGAAGGTTTCTATATAAAAATCAAAATGTGAACGCACATTTTGTAATACCCAACCAGGATCCATTCCCTAGCAATTATTATTTATATATGAAGTTATCATAACCTTACAATACCCTATTTCAGCTCTTTCTCCTATAAGTTAGAGAGTTTGTACACCTAAAATATATATTACAAAGTGGATTTATGTTTAATATGGAGATTTTCTTATCCAACGAGTATTGCTAATATATATTACGAGTACCTATATCAACTTACTAGTATTGACTAGATGCAAACATAGTCTCACAATTGATTTTAATTGAAAAAGAAATAATTTTTGTAGGTACATATAAATAAGATGAAGTTCTATATATATATGATACCCATTGTTTTAACATTGCAGACTAGGTACCTCCTTTGTAATTGTCATTTTTGTTAGAAATAGGATTCATGCATATCTCTACAATGGTATATATGAAACTATTGTCCAACTTTAAACATAAGCTCTCATAGTTGATTTTGTTTTCTGATTTATGTAAAAGATTTCATATCAATTGAGATATTGCCTCTTCATTTATATATTCATTATCTTTCTATTATCTAGCCATTGTGGAAACTCTGGCCATATTCCCAATAATATTTTCTTCAAATAAAGTACCATTGACTCTACCCTTAAATATTCATTTGTTTACCCAATTTTCTAGCTTCACTAAAGATGTTTTCTCTCTTATTAAGGACAACTCCTCTGTTTTGGAGTATATATCCTATCCGATAAAGCGTGTCTTTAATTTCTTTAGACTCATCAATTTCTTTGTCTAACACCCGAAGATAATTCTACCGACACATTAAGTCGAGGGCATCAATCTTATACTACCTATAGCTGGGCACAATTGACCTCTACAAATTTCCACAATAGTATGGTATATATTATGTCCACTTTGGACAAACTCTCAAGACGTTTATATTATTTAGTTTTCCAAAGGACCTCATACCAATAAAGATGTTGATATTATTATTCACTTATATACCAAATGGCTTTTACATAACTTTTTACATAACTTTTAGAGATAACGACCCTTCACATATTTTCACAATGATATGAATATTATTCATGTTGAGCATAAACTCTTATGACACTCTTTATCTTTATTTTTATTTTATTTTAGCGAAGAAGAACCTAATATCGATGGTGATGATTCTCCTCTCCTATTCAGCCAATGTCTAACTTTTTTGTACTCACAACAACTTTAAAGTTAAGTAGGGTTAAATCTTTAAGTTAAACTGAAGAGGAAATTGGGATTCCTTCTCTTGAGAATAAATCTTAAAAGTATATATTTTTTTTTCCCTTTTCAATCAGGGATTATCTGATACTATTTAATTTCTATTATCAACAATATTAACAAAATATTAATAGAGCACATGCCCATTAGATATAAATTTAATGATCGGTATAATCTATTGATTTCGCATAAAATTATGAACAAGTTATATATGATAAGTTATTGTGATATGTAGAGAAATTAATGGATAAATCAATGTTAGGTACGGTCTGGTTGATGGCTTTAACCTAATAAGTTAGTCTTATGGCATTTCATGTTGGCATTTTTTGGTTTGTTTTGTACTCAAAATAAGAATGAAAGCTGGATTTTGAAGTGTTTCCTAGTGCTTCTTCTTTTGAAAATTTCAAACCCAATTGTTTTGTTTTGGAAATGTCTTTCACAGTTTGGCCAAAGTGTATGCCAGCCTTAGGATAGGGCCCCATTAAACAACCTCAAGAAAATTAGTATGGAAAAGTTTCCATATTATCTCCATTCATATCGATTGTCACAAATGTAGTATTTAAGAATTATGTGGGTCTACAAAATAAATTAATCATAAATTAATAAATTATTTAATGACGCGCCAAATAATGAAGGTGAGTAGTAGGTACTACGCTAAAATTAGAAAATTTTGCCCTACTTTCCAATTTCCCACACTATATGATGCCTATTTGATTACACGAAGTCTTCTTTCCTACTTATTTAAAACTTTTGTATAGCTTTCTTAAGAACAATGACAACGACTATCCATATATTTGTACAATTGTACGATATTGTCCACTTTATTCATATGTCATCATGGCTTTGCTTTTGAAAACCACCGGCCCAAACTACCTCATGTCATTGAACATAATTGTCCTCACTTATATACTATAATTGAAACTCTCTTACGCTATAATTGTTGAATTCGAAAAGAAAATCATGTAAAAAATTTTGATTTGTGCCTCTTTATTTGATTTTTCCTTCTTTCTTTTTAATAAATGGGTTTGGGGAATTCAAACCACGAACGTCATGATCACTAAAACATCTTAAATGTCAGTTGAACTATGCTCACTTTGACACTTCTATATTTGATTCATGGGATTGTGACTTGTAAAGATTTTAATAAGTATGAGTTGGATTTATTAGTTTTGTTTTGACCTGCTTAACTTCAAATTCATGTGTAAATTAGTAAACTTGTATTCCCTATAATAAAGAAACTCGCATACATGAAATTTAGTCTCAACTTTTCAACTTCAAATTGTACCAATTAGTTCAAATGATCATATGATCCTTGACTTTATTAAAGGTAGATCACCAAACATTTTGTCTTAGAAGTCTACCTAAAAGTTAAATCAGTTGTTCAAATATACAATAGCAATGAAATAACATGCATTCACACTAAAATGGAAAAATAAATGCACTTAAGAGACCTACCGAAAATTAACTTCTTATATATGAAACACTTGGTCAAGTTGATTTACATATAATTAAATATTTGTTTAACGTTGGTGGTCTCACATGAGTTGTTTTAGGAGGATGTTGGCATGATAGACCATAAATGAAACCATGATGATCCAATATTCCATTCTCAAATATAGTGTAATTGTATTCTCACTTGCCAGATTTAAATTTAAAAAATGGATCTATCCTATTTGATTCTTAAAATTCACTCTATCTTACTTTTTCGATTATCATTCTATCTTATTTTTGCAATTTTCATATCTTTTTTATATTCTATCTTTTTTTTCGAATTTTCATAACTTATTATACAATGTAGTTTTCAGTAGATGCTTATCAAACACGTCTTAATTAATTCCCTTAAAACAAAAAAACTTAATTAATTCCCTTAAAACAAAAAAATTGGAAAAATGTGACGAAAATACATATCAATTTAATACATGTTAAATTAACACTTTAACTAACACTCCTCTCCTACATTCTATGGGTTTGAGTAAAGTATTTCCTTAACCTCATCTTCCTACTATGAAATAATTTTAATTATTTTTAGTTCAACGATGGTGTAAAATTGAAGAAATTTGAACTTGCCTCCTCAATTGAAAATAGATATCTTAACCAATTTTAACTTAATTAAATAAAACGAAAAAGGACATAACACTCTTCTCAATTTCTTAAATAAATCATTAGAAATGAATGTATATGATCTTTTACTTCGTTTTACAAATTTTTTTAACAGTTAAATGTTCCTCAATATTTTCTTTCTCCTCAATTCTTTGTTTCCATTAGATATATTTATATCTCCTTTATTTTGAACTTTCATGTTTTACTATTTGCGTCCACATTTTGAATTAAATTTGAATTAATTTTAGCCCCTTCAACTTTCAAATTTTAATTTTTTGAGTCATTATTAATCTTTCGTTGTATAAATTGCCCACACCCACCCACCCCAATAATTGACCTACCTTTGTGTCTTCAATACATATTCATGTGTATGCATTATACATATTTTAAGTCACATTATATCTTTGCTAAAAGATTAGAGCAAATTAAAAGGTCAGAATCAAAATAGCTTTTCATATTAATTCACAGTCTAAAATATAGGTTTTGTGAAAGTTCTTGGAACTTATAATAGAATAAAAAGAAAATTTTAGAGTTAAAAATATTAAAATTAATTAAATAATTAATACATATGTGGGTAACGAATTAAATAGTAATTATATTTAAGTTATTTAATAAAATATATCGTGTGATCTTGATTATGACCTAAAATTTTTCATATAGTCTACTCTCAGATCAAAAACCAATCCATTAATTTTAGGAAATTATGGAAACTCTAAGATCAAATTATATATACAAGATTATAGTCTCCAAGTGTTATATCTCTTTAGCCTCCTATTCCATCTAATAGTGAAGGTTTGTCCATGTCAATCTAATTGCATAGTTGAAGAAGACCACAAACCACATCTCTTTGCAAGTTATGATCTAATTTTCATGTAAATCTAACCATTGTCTGGATATTTAATTTTTTTTCTTGATTATTCTACATAGGCGTTTTAAAATAATTTATGAATTTTTCCCAAAAAAAATAGATATTTTTGAAAGAACTTGGACACAACAATAATAATTATGAAAACTTTTGGACTAAAATGAAATTTGCAGTAATATATAATATTAGAGACAAATATTATGGATCTGAGTGGCAGCCAAGTCGCGTAATGAACAACAAATCGGCTGTTTTCTTTTATTTGACCTGATTTGGTCAACTCTTCAAATTTTTTTACTCTTTTATAAGGAAAAAAAAAACACTTTTAATTTCAAAAACCAATTATTTTCTCCTTAAAATGCGTTATCATTGGAAATTGAGAAATTTATTTAAAATAAAAACACAGATTTGAATCACAATTATTGAGAGTGAGAAGAGATTCCGTACGGCGTACACACGGTTTCTTTTAATCCTCATGCCTCAATTTTGTTTTTTTCTTTTTACCTCTTTTAATTTATACAAATATTAGATATAAATAATTCTAAAAACACCCTTATTTTATATTAATTAATCCCGTGATTATGCGGTAGGATTTAAATTTTCTTCATGCATTTGAAATTAATAAGTTGAGTTAAATTTTTAATTAATTTATACCCATTTCAAAATATGTAGTACTTTTTTATTGTCAAATTGAAGGCTGTCATTTCCTTCTGAAAGTGAATATTATTTTTTATGTTCATATTTGAACTATCTATAGTTCAAGCTATCAATATCAATAATTGCTTAAATGTTAGCTTTAAGTATGATAATTCCACACTAGCATGGTTTAATTAGCAAGACATTAATACCATAGTTTATGAACTATAAATATTTGCTTCTTTCTTACATAATATATTTAAAGGACAGTTATAAATATAGCAATCAAATTCATATTATTAGTATATATAGTAATATTTTTTAAAAAATTACAAATATAGCAATGTAATTTTTTTTTTTTAAGGAAAAACAAAAATAAAAACAAAAGGTAGAATGGTGAGAAGTATTTGTTTGATAAGAAATATGATTTTATAGGTTCAAACGGCTCTATTTTAATATTTGAATTGGATTTAACTCAAACACAACTGGTGGCACACCAGTTGGCTGTCTAGTTAATCATACATTATTTCTTTCCAATTTTTATATATTAATTAAATGCCTAAATAACATTTATTGTTCATTCATAAACAAAACTTTTATTAATAATTACACTACAAATTCAGTGTTAAACTTGTAAAAATTTGTCTAAACTTTTGGTGTTGGGTCTTAGCTGAAATTTTAATTTTGTGTTTAATTCTTAAGTTTTTGACAAAGATTAATTTATCTATTAGATATGAAATTGAACTTTTTGTTATTCCATTGAAAATCTAAACGTACTGCTTGAATTTTTAAAATTTTTTAATAACTCAATAATTCAACATAGATGGAGAAAAATTAGAAGTTCAAAAATTTATTAACATTATTTTGAAGTTTGCAATCTATTAGACATATAATTAAGAGTACATTAAATTTTGAGATATTTTTAAAAATTCAATTATTAAACAAATACGAACCAAATTTGCTAATATATATAGACAACAAGATGAATTATATTGTTTGTTTTAGGGTATGTTTGAAATACCTTTTTCAATTGTTTAATTTAAAAAGTAAGTTATACAAGTGTTTGGCAACTACTCAAAATGAATTTTTTCAAAGTTTCTAATGTTTTTAAATCAAAATGAATTTTTTAAATACATTTATTTTTTTAAGTTATCTTAAACTGGTCTTAATTTTCTGTTTTTAAAATTTTTTAGCCGATTTTTCCAAGAATGGATTCTGGGAACTATTTCGGCAAATTTTTAACCATGACTAAAATTCCAAAAAACTTCTTCCAAACGGTAGATTAAAAATAAAGAAAAAAAATTAAAATAGGGAAACAAAAAGTAAAATAAGTAAAAACCACCCAGTTACCCAAATACTTTTGTCTATCAAATCATTATGGGTTAAAAAATGGATAGAAAGAGAAGAAATTTGGGCGTAATTTCAAGATAAATTATTAATGATAGCCAAAGATCATCGTAGTCAACGGTCATGAATTGTGTATCAGAAGTAAAGTTGTGAACTCAAGTTGAAAAGTTGTAGGAGTAACAATATAAGAAATTAATAAGACATAAAACTTATGTTTTTTTAGTAGGAGTGTTCAAATAACCTAACAATTCTAACAGTACTACCCAACCCAGAATGTAAGGGTTGGATTAGGTTCAACTTTTTCTATTTTTGTTGGGTTGAGTTGGGTTGCGGTTACCTAAAAAGAATTTAGGTTGAACCAACCTCTATATATATATATATATATTTTTAAAGTTTAATTACTTTGTAATGATTAATTTTTTAATTGTTAATATGTTTCTTTTAAAATTGTTATGATATTTGTATATTTGGTATTTAACATTTAAAGTTTATGAGATTTTAGTAATTAATCATGTGTTGTAAATAAATTTACATATTTTTAATTAAAAAGAAAAAAATAAGTTATAACATCTAACAACTCAACCCAACCCGAATTTTAAGGGTTGGGTTACGTTGGAGACTTTTTGGGTATTTTGGGTTGCCAAGCCAACCAACCCAAATTTTCGAGTTGGTAAAAAATAACCCCATAAGCCCAACCCAACCAAATACATGTATACCTCTGTTTTTCGGTAGGGGATCCACAAACTCTTTAGGTCATACAAGGAGTGGAGTCACAACTCGAGACTTCCTAACTTTTTTATTAAAAAGCCAAAAGTTTAAGTTGATCACACATATTGTTGAACTCAAAATAATAATAATATTTAGTCGTGATAAATTACTCCTCTCTTAAATACTTCTAATTTAAGAGTGAAAAATCATACTTAGAATAAATGATTGTCTTTTTTTCAAGATTAATCTTGCATTCTACAGGGGAAAATAAAACAAACAAAACTTAACTTCCAAGAGAATATTTAGTCCATTGAGTTAAATATTTAACTTTTAAAAGAAATAACATTTGTTTCAATATGATTTTTTTTTTTTTTTTTTTTGGCAATTGTTTTTCTTATCAAAATATGAAGATATTTAGACGGTACATTTTTATAATTTAGATCATATGAATTTTTTATTAATTATTCAACTTAACATTATGCATTATTCAAATATTATTGTCAATTTTAATTATTAATATCATACCATAATTACTATTTGCAACAATTTAGTCTCAATTTACCATATGCTTTAAAAAAGATTTACCATATGCTTTAATCTTTTTTTTCAATTTTTCTTTTATTTTTTAAACCTAAAATTTACCGAGCACTAATTTTCATAATTCAAACTAATTATTTTAAAAGTTATAACAAAAATCTCAAACCAAGAAACTTCCTTAAACTCCCAACTAACTTCATAAATCAGAAACTTAGAAATTAATTAATATATATAGGTAGATTGCTTAAATTCATTGTCCATATACAAGTTATATAAACTCCCAACAGCTATATTCCATACAAATTTATACTTTTCAAACATCTCATAAACTAAACAATATTTAATTGATTGATGATTTTATATAACTCAATCATAAATATAATTATTAATACATGAGCCCCACCCTAATCTCTCTCTCTATATATATATCAAATATTTTAATAAAAAATGAAAGAAGCAAGAAAGAAACATCAATTTCTTAATCATTCTCTCAATCACTCATTCTTTCTTTTTTATTCATAAAAACACTCTTTCTAAGAAGCAAAAATATTTTCCGTTGCCGCCAAACAGCCTGTGACCAAAAACTTCAAGCAAACCGAAAGCTCATTATTGAAAGAAGAAATATTATATTATAAAGGACATAATAAATAAATATAAATATAAATAATATTAGTTCTAAGTGGGACGAAAGGTCTTAAGAGTAATATAGTATGTTGTCAAGAAGTATAACCTTACATTAATTTGTCAGATTGTTCGGTATGATGGGTTCGTCAAAATAACTTTTGTTATGTTCAAAATCATTCTTAAACACACACTGTTAGTCACTTAAAGTTAATTTTGTAATTTTAAATTTAACTTTCATATCATCAAAATTGATTTTGAATTATTAAACACATATTTTGGAGTTATTTTGAAAATGTCCAAAGTGATTTTAATCATTCTAGAATCATTTCCAAAAATGACTTTAAACACATATTTTGGGATTTGTATCCTTGAGGTGTGTTTTGCAAGTTTTGTTTGTCTTGTGTTATAACTCTTGTAGTTGTATTTTGTTTGTGTCTTGGCTTTAGACTGTGAAATCCACTCCTCTTTATTGCAATTCATTTACTTTGAAAAATTGTTGTTAAATTATCTCTAGTCCTTATAATTTGTGTTTCATACTTATTTATTGTTTCAATTGAACTTTTGTAGTTTTAAGCTTTTCAATTTAATCCTCTAATCCTTTGTAATTTTGTTGAATTTTTTCTAAGACATATCCCTTGTTTTTAGATAAGATGTAGTGATGAATTCGAAACTTTGACCTTGAGGTCGATTGTACAAAATTTATGACAATAAGCTAGTTGAGCTATGCTCATTCCGTAACATATATCTTCTTTTAGACGTCAAAAGGAGAATTAATTTATTTTTTTAAATTTGAAAGAAGAAGAAGAAGAAATATTGCATTTACATCATAGAAGAAACTTATTGGGTTCAATTTAATTGTTTTTTTTTTTTATTATTGTTTTCTCAATTTCGTATTCAGGTTTTGAATCTTCCTTCGTTTTAAAGAAGAAAAGAAAAAGAAAAAAGGAAAATGCATTAAATTGAAAATTGATTACTCAATAGTAGTCGATATTCAAACGAAAAGAAAAGACAGGGGTAAAATAGCAATTTAGGGTAAAATATTATGAATAATAGAAAAATTAGAATTAAAAATATATAAATTAATACATATGTGTCCAGGTTGGTTTATACCGCGTACAACCGTGTCCCCTCAGCAGACGCCACCGCCAACTAAAGGCCCCATCGACGCGTACAAAATTCCATTACTTATATAAATCGTTTCCCTTCACTTCATTTTCCACCAACACGCAAATCTAAAACTCCTTCAACTGAAATATCACAACCACAAACCTCTCTCTTTTTATCTAATTTTCTTCTTCAAAATGCAAAAGAAACACACCAATGTGGGCCGTAGAGCATGGAACCTTCTACGTTTAGCAATGATATGGGCAAGAAAAGGTGGAGTTTTCAAGAGGAGGTTTCTCATGGATCTCCGCCTTGTCCCCAAGTTCATTAAGAGCCTCGGCCATTCGACACCCCGTGGCCACCTACATTATGGCGATCACGAGCTTTCTTTTGACGACACACCTGTTTTTCATGTCAAGATGCATCGTCCTGCCTCCATGCGCTTCCACTTCCCCTGCATTACCCCACAAACGGTTGATTTCAAATACGAGTTTGATGATGATGCTGACGATGATGATGTTAGTGAACTTTGTAGCAACGATGGTGAGAGGAGGAGTTCGGGATATGACGGTGGAGAGGAACGAGAGGATGATGATGATGATGAAGAAGAAGATGGAATTGACTTGAGAGCTGAGAAGTTCATAGCTGAGTTCTATGAACAAATGAAAATGCAAAGACAAATCTCATTTTCGCAGTATGATAAAAGTGTTTGAATAAACAAGTTTTGATTGTGAGTTTTTGAGAGATGTTTCATAGATATGTATACAATAAGATTGATTTGTTAAAGTTTTGGGCGGGTTTTTTGTTTTTTTTTTTTTTTTTTTTTTTTTTTTTTGGTAAAATGAGGCATTGCGGCATTTTGTAAATACCGAAAGCTTCCACCCGAGTCCGAGAGCTTACCATTCCTTAAATTAAAAGAATTCGGTTGATTCACACATTTCCCTACCCTTGGCCCTAATTTCGCAGAAAAGGTGGAAATTCCAATCTACACTCAATTAATTATATATAGTTTTGACAGCCAGCATTTTGATCCTTATATAAATGCACATGAGAGTTTGAGTTTCAGAAAGACTACAGTTAAATTTTATTTTGTCGTCCAACCTTTTGTTTTGTTTACTAAAGTTTAGTCAACTTTAACATTTCTAACTATGATGTCTCTTAACTTTTATTCCATCTCATACTTTGGTTCGGTAATCATTAACATGTACACGATATTGTTTTATCTCCCAACTTGATTAAAATTCGTTGAGCTAAATTTTTCATACTTCGGTTCAACTGTCATTAAAAATTATGCTTAATTTTAACCCATCATCCCTCCATCTAGCATAATGATGATGACTTAAATTTCACATGAAAAACAAAACAAGTTGTAGAAAGCAATAGGAGGGAATTTAAAATACTAAAAATTCGTAACAAAAACATTATAAAGATCAAATACCCTCAAACCCAAATTTCAAGAAACAGATTGCCTAACATGAACTTGAGATCGTAAGATCAAATCATTTACCGCCGCACCTTTGTTGTATTCAAAATATTTGGTAATCAAAATAAAAGGTTAGGTTAAAATAAGATCAATTATCAAAATCATACTTAAACAAATAAATTTACCCAGAAATGGGATGTACTAACATGTTTCCCCAAATTCCACCAATTCAAAGAAGCCATATCATTGACTGTATTATACACTGATATGAGAATCACGTAAATCAGAGGTGAGCAAGAATAAATTGGATCAATGCACTAATTTAGAATAAGGCAATAAAGACTACAAAAGACAAACTTTCAAGGGAGTTCTACGATAAATAGTGTAAAATACAATCCTCTTTTTCAATTTTCCACATTCTTGTCTCGTCCATAATACACTTGAAATCAAGATTCTTGTATG
Organism: Citrullus mucosospermus; assembly: GCA_030954485.1. Classification (NCBI taxonomy): domain Eukaryota; kingdom Viridiplantae; phylum Streptophyta; class Magnoliopsida; order Cucurbitales; family Cucurbitaceae; genus Citrullus; species Citrullus mucosospermus. The sequence goes on along the minus strand of CM062063.1, from coordinate 4,390,864 downwards.
CTAAGAGAGCTAAATTGTATAGGGGGAGTGCAAAAAATTCAAAACTTCACCGGTAAATTAAGCTCCGTGCCAACTCAGAGGATGTCAAAACGCGATAATTGCAAAGAACACAATCTTCTGTATCCCACTACAATTACTTGTATGATCTTTGAACAGACTGCCTTAAATTAAACCGTACGGCTACCGCACAAATACTCATATTGGAGCTCATCCTCATAGTACACATTTGACCCAGCAAAAAGAATCAAGTTCCTTTTCTGCAAGATCATTATGCACATATGTACCCGTCTGATTTTCAATAATAAATAAATAGTAAAGAATTGCTTTAATGGGTCAAAGTTTTTGTTTCTCCATAAAGTTGGTTTACCTTGAAAGAATGTTGTAGGAGTAACTACTAGTGATAAATTGTGCATCAACTTCCATTTTGTTGCTTTTCAAGATACAAGTCTAACTGGCCGGTCGCCGCCAGTACGAAACCTGCAAAAGCAGAGTTAAAAGTTAAAAGTTAATAATATGGTGCAAAAGTAGTGTGATGGTTCTCTTTTACATTGTAATGGGAAACCGACTAAACTGGATAAGTTGACAGAGAAGTAATTTTGAAATAAATTTTACCTAGAAAGACAGGCGATGGCCTCCTGGGCCGTGATTTAAATTCTGGATGAAATTGTACACCCACATAGAAGGGATGACTTCGAAGCTCTAAAATCTGAACAAAATAACATAAAATCTTAAATATTCAGAACAGGACTGGCCTGTAGCACTTAGTATTGCCAGCGCAGGAATGACATGAACGCATTTAGGCTGCTGATGCAATTAACAATTTAATTTCGACACCTGAAGATTAGTGAAAACTAGCACGTCTCACAAATGAGAACCTACCTCCATTCTATTTCCTGTCTCGTCCTTCCCAACAAATTTCAGGCCAGCTTCTTCAAAAGCCCCGATGAACTCTGGGTTTACCTGCAACATAATAATGTTTACTCGTGTCAATCCTTCCCAAGCATCAAATTTTGCAACCAGATAAACTTTAAAAACCTACCTCATATCTATGCCGATGCCGTTCATCTACATATTCTGAGTTATGATACCTATCAATCCAAGAAGAATTAAAAAGAGCAGGATCAATGCTACAAAGAAATACTCCCAAGTGCAAAAGATTGATGCTTTAGGTTGAATTGGGACCATAACTAAACCAGTCTATTGTGCTATTGGCTTGAAGAGACACAAGTACTAGAGAAAATTAAATGGCATTTATCAGCCATAATTTCTCATGAAATTCATGGACAGACCAGTTGGATTATATTGCCCTAGATTTCTAACGACAATATATTGTACACAAGCATCCAAATGACCTAGCTAACTGATCCTACCCGTACCAGATACTTCCAATATAATTACTCCATTAAGTAATACCAGGGTGAATTGAACTCTTAAGCATTCAAACACAGTAAAGAAATAAGAAACCACATACATCCTTGAAGTAATACAGTCAGCAGCCTGGAATAGTGTTCTTCGAGATCCTAATCTCATAGTGCTTCCCATATGGGTCTTTGAACCCTACACGTGAACGCAAAGAGAAACATGTCCCAACAGATTGCATTTCAGAAGTAACTTAACAGTAAGCAACATACACATTGTCTTTAAGAAATCAGCACCTCAGGCATGAAAATAACAACAGGATTCGGCGTCCCATCATCAAACTCTGTACTGTTTGCCTTTTCCCAACCCAAAACCTAAGAGAACGCAAACACATGAGGGTGGGGATTAGCCACAACTGAAATAATAAATACAAAATAAAAAACCGAAGTTTGGTTATTGGAAAAAAAAAAAACAAACACTTACACTTCTAGCAAACTCAATTACAGATATCTGCATGCCCAAGCAAATCCCCAAGTATGGAACTTTGTTTTCTCTGGCATACTTTGCAGCCAATATCATGCCTTTCACGCCCCGATCTCCAAATCCTCCAGGAACCAAGACACACGATGCTTTCTGGGAAAAAATAGATTGTCAAGAAAGGATCAAAGTGCTTAAAATCGAAAACAATAACAAGTCCCTCCCCCTTTGTCTATCTCTTAAGTATACCAACTTGAATTACGACTTTCAACATTCCATTTTCAAAACTAGATTTATTGAAAATCACAAAATAAAAAAACATCAATTAACGCAAGTACAGTGTATTAAAAAGAAAAGGAGCCCCCCACATTTCAAAACCTTACTTTCCAAGTAACTTCAGATATATTTTTACAACCATTTCCTCAACTGAATAGACTGCGCAAGACATTTGAACGAAAAAAAAAAAAAGAAATTCCCACCACTACCAAAGAAGTTATAATATTAATTAATTGACATGTATGCCAGTGAAAAGCAATATACGTGATATTATGCAGGCAAAACCACTAAGAATATATAAAATACGACAATGACTCAAAGAGTTGGTACTAAGAAACTAATGTGTGCCAAGTTTTATATAAAAAAAATATATTAAACAAAAAAAAAATCAAACAAACAAACAAACAAACAAAAAAAACAAAAAAAAAGAACAAGCAATACAAAAATAATTTTTAACCACAAAAAAAATTTCTAGGAAAAGCTTTTACCCTCAGAGTCTCCCATGCAGCAGCATATGCTTCCGGTGTCTACAAAAGAAGAGTACATTATCATTTAAAATTTTAAATGATGGAATTCTTGACTAATAGAGAGCATTTGTGATGCCATGTAAAAATAAATACCGATTTAGAACTTTCATCCTCAAGATCAGTAGCTGCAATCCAGTCTATCGATGGCTTGAAAGAACATGCAATGCATGCATGAAGAAGGGCCTGCAAAATAGATATGGATCACAACAGGTCATACAAAAGCAAAAACATTTAATGATTTCTTATTATTTATAGCTAGAAATTAACAGAACTCCCTAATAAATGAAACAATACTCATTTTGCAGTTAAAATGAGCAGGATTGAATAAACGCTTGTATAAACAATAGCATATATATATACACATAGATGTATATAATAAGTCAATAAATTTATGAAACTTAACAGTGGCCCACAATCATGCATGAATAAAATAAGAAAAGTTTATTTCTTTCTGAAAGTACTAAAATAGCACCTTCACAACAGAGAGGTATGAATCTGTCAAACCAACGTACTTTCCTACCATTGCAATTTTCACCTAAAAAAACCAAAAATATCAATTATCTTAAGAATTTAAAGAAAACATATCGACATGCACAATATTGGATGAGGCATACATAAACTACAGCATAAGTTAGACTTACTGAATTTGTGAGATTATCATGAGTTGCGGCCATATTTGTCCAGTCACGCAAGTCAGGAGCTTCAGCAATTCTGGGACTGTTATTAGCCAACTTAGCATAAATAATCAAGTTACACTTTAGGCTTCCTATACATTATCCTAGACAACTATTAACATTTTAGAACGTCATTATTTTTTTCCTATGCTACTTAACACAAGAATGTCTTTAAGGGACAAATACACTTTAAGGGCAATAAGTTCCCGCTAGCCTAGATGGAGAAATGCACAAAAAGCATCACTAGTTCAGTGAGGCCGACTTTATAATACATAACCCCAATTTTGTAGTTATTAGATATAAAATTCCAGCAATCTGTATGCATAATGGCTAGTTTCTAAAAGTGACCAATTGAATTCTTAGGAAGAATAAACTCCTTGAGTTGATTTGTTCTCTCAAGTCTCAATCTGAAGATGTAACGACAGCTTTCCTAAAAAGAGATATGGAATCTACCTGAGCAAGTTGAGTTGTTTAAGAATTGAATGATGAGCATTCTGGTTCTGTGACAAACACAAACCCAAGAAACAGTAAGTGCAATTTCCAACAAGATGTAACTACGCAAAAAAACATGAGAACATAATAAAATACACATACCCATAGATACATCCTATATACCTTACATGCATAAATACATATATACGTGTGGGAATGTGCAAGTCTGTATGCATGTATATATAGTTAACACCTACCCTAAGCAAAAGTGGAACGTGCCAGATGTTTGGGACATCATGGACATTGAGAATGTTACCAGCCTGAGAAAAATTCAAAAAAGTAATGTTCACAAGATTAGTAATCGATCATGAATGCGTAATTCCCTTCAGAAATAAAAATCTTAATTGACAACTCACTGGAACATGGCAAAACTGTGAAAGCTTCTCCTTCGTATTGTCCAGTATAGGCTACATATAACCCAAAACAAAAACATTACTACACCTAGAAATATCAAAAATGTTATATAATGAATGCGAAGGCCAAAATTGTAGTCATCATTGTATAAAAATAAAAGTATGGTCCAACAAAAACATAGTAAACATCCTCAAAATAACTGCCAAGTACAATTGGAAACCAAGGTATCATAATTGAATTAACAGTCTGGTGGTGCATTTTAAAGCCTCTGGTAATTTGTATTTCTTTTACATGTCATCACACCCTCGTTGAGAAAACAATTAAAGAATGCAATCGAGCAAAGTTAAAGAATGCAAGAGCATCCTAAAAAGCGAAGCCCACAAAAAGGGATCCGACTATAGAAAGAGACTTGACTTCAATCCAGTAACATAAGCAAAGTAAGACCTAAAGGATAATTACAAAAAGAACTGACACCGGCGCCCAAAGAAACATAGAACCCAACAAGGGACCAAACATCTCTCCACTCCTCTAAAGGTCCTATTGTTTCTCTTCCTAAATCACCACCAACAATCCACACAAAACCAACTTGCCACAAAACCTACCCCTGCCTCGAGATGGAGGATGGAGGAGGGAACTCCTCAATCATCTCATTGAAAGTCCTATGAAGGGCAAATTAAAGCCAAACACCTAAAAAATATATCGAACTTATTATTTGTATCTGTTGGTAGCAAAATGTACCTGAGCAGATCGACACGCCAGCAGATGTGGAGTTAGGCCTAAAGCTCTAAGTTCTCGAACACTATGTTGTGTAGGCTTCGTTTTCTGTGTTTTAAGACAGATAGTGAGAACAAAATCATCATAAACAGAGACAGAAAATTTATAACCAGCTTAGATATCTGAGCACAGAGCATAAACTTAATACAAACTATTTGTACAGTATAAAAAAGACAGATCATTACTTGCTCTCCAACAACTCCCAATACTGGCACTAAGCTCACGTGGATAAGGCAGAAGTTATCTGGACCTAAGAGTAAAAAGTCAAATGATTAAAAGCCATTGTCCATAAGAACTTGATCAACAACCAGTGCACATAAGAACTATGGACGACTAGCCTCAAGAGCTTATCGAGCGTAGAGAACAATCTTACCAACTGAAAAGGACAGCTGCCGCAAAGCTTCAATGAACGGCATTGATTCTATGTCACCTAAAAAAGACAACTAAAATATTATTTCATGGGACAAAAACATACATTGTCAAAATACTAGTAGGGAAAATTTTCTGACAAATGTAACTGTTAGGTTACCTACAGTCCCTCCTAATTCTATCACGCAAACATCTGCAGGGCCCTCTTGGCCATCCACAGGAATAGTAGCTACTGACTCAATATGATTTTTAATGGCATCTGTGATGTGTGGAACCACCTGAGTTCAAGAATAAAAATTAGTCTGGAAAGATCAAGAGTCGCATTTGTGAAGGAAAACTGGCAGATGATGATGATAAATAAGAAACATCACCTGAACGGTCTTCCCAAGGTAATCACCCCTTCGTTCCTTCTCGAGAACAGACTGAGAAAATTGCATGGATAGAATCAATGAGCAAGCTAGAACTTATCATACATAAATATGCACTTGAAACAAAAACCACTCCAATAACCTGATAAATTTTTCCAGTAGTAATATTGTTCTCTCTCGTCAACGTTAAATCTAGGAAACGTTCATAGTTTCCCAAGTCTAAATCAACCTGAAACGATAAATACAAGGACAATCATACGTCAACTAAAACTGAAAGGTAAATTTATTCAAACAATTATACACCATGTCTCAAATGGAAAATACAGTGTCATTTTTGTATGGCTGGAATGGAAGATACCTCACCGCCATCATCAAGAACAAAGACTTCCCCGTGTTCGAAAGGAGACATGGTACCAGCATCCATATTCAAGTACGGATCTGAAAATTCAAACACAAGAAAGTATTAAGGACCAACTCAGACACATGCAAGAAACCGTACCATAACCGCTTTTCATATCAACTATTAAACTGAAACAGACATGCATATACCATCACCAGACCACTGAGAAACAATCGGAAAGATAAGAAGAAACTACGCTCAAAAGAAAAAGAAAAAGAAAAAGAAAAGTAGGTAAAAGACTCGTCATCAACACGCCACGGTGAAGAACTAATCATAGTCTAACAGAACACAAGCATATGAAAATTTTCCGAAATCCGGAAAAGAGCGCTGCTGAAAATCAAATAAAGAGAATCCAAAACATGCACAATAAACCAAACAAGTATACAGAGGAAGGAAAACTCATAAAAAGCAACAACATTATACAGTTGATGGAAGAAAATGCAGCAGGAATCAAAAACAGCAGGCGAAGAACAGAAGAACAGAGTAAACGAAAACAAGAAGCAAAAGAAGAAGAGAAAAGAAGAGAAGAGAACCGATTTTGATGGAGGTGACTCGCAAACCACAGGCTTTGAGGACGAGGCCAATACTGCTGGCGGTGACGCCTTTACCGAGTCCACTGACGACGCCGCCGGTGACCAAAACGTACTTCATTGTGAAGAAGAAGAGTAGGCGTTAATGTGTGAGCTGGAAAGGTTGAAGAGAAGAAGAAGAAGAAGAAGAAGAAGAAGAAGAAGAAGATGGTGGGAGGTTCGACTTTGTTTGTTACCAGGTTTTATACTAAACCTAGAAAGAGAGACCGAAGTAAAAAGGGGTTTTGACTCGCAAGTCTGGACTGGACTCTCTCAAACTCAAAGCGTGCGCTTCTTCGAGGGCTATATATATTTTCACCTCATTTCTAAATACCTATGGTTTTCTTTTCCTTCTTAAAATACTATTTTTCACTCTATATTAGTTTAATTTTAGTTACAATATTTTTAATTCTCAATAAATCTTAAATCAATCAAAGTTTATTGTTGCATTAAAAAAAAATTGTTATATGACATTTTTACTCAAAATTTTAAAAACATTTTAACTATTTTATTTGCTTGCACGAAAGTTATTATTATTATATAAATTTTCATAAAAATGAATTTTGAAGATTAAATTTCAAATTTATTAAAAATATTAGAACTAAAATTGTTATTTATTCGAACGAGTAATTTTAAATCTCAAGTCAATTTTAAAAACTGAAAATAGTAGTCTTTAAAATTTTGTATTTTGAAAACTGAAAATAATAGTCTTTAAAATTTTGTTTTGGTTTTTTTAAAATTATAGTATGAAATTTATGAGAAGTTAAGTATAAATTTAAAAAACATAGAAAACTAAAACAAAACCAAAACCGTTACTAATAAGACGTTAAATTTAGTCTTTTACAATAAATTCTTCATGATAAGTAGTTTATATGCTTTTATATTGGAAGTATATATAAGAAAAAGAATATATATGTTTGATATACTTATTTTTTAGAATAAATCTTAGAATATTCTTTCTTGAAAAGAAATAAAGAAACTCTTAGAATATCTTTTTTCTTCAAATAACCTAATTTAAAAATCATGAAACTACTGTTTTCTATGTTTCTAAATTTTGTTTTTCAAAACATGAAAACAATGTTTATAGTTTTCATTAAAAAAAAAAAAAAAAAGCGAAATTCTCTTTTTCCTTACTCATTTTTTCTCATTAAATTCATTTTACCAAACACATATTAAAATTGTCCTACATTTTCAAATCCACAACTAACCATAGGTTTCAAATTATAAATTCAAAATGGAAGTTTTTAAATTGAGATCAAATGCAACTCTTTGTTTTCTTTGGTTTTCTCAGGGTAAGAATAAGTAATATCTTTATATAAATCGTTTAAATATTTTGTCCTCTATAATCTGAATTAAGTTTCGACGTATTTACATACATCTATTCCACTGTTCAAGAAGCAAAATCTTCATCTACTAAATTAAATTTACATTTTTTTTTCAATTTCAGTAATTATTTTATAATTTTAAACGTTACAAATTAAAATAAATGCAACACATGTATTATAAAACTAACTTATTAAAATACTTGCAAATGTTTATAATTTTACAAAAGTATCTTGTTGTCGACTAAAATTCTAGAAAAGTATCAAAATAATTTGTGATATAATAGAATATATCGTTGGTGAGGAGAAACTTAGTCATTAGAAAAATTCTTAGAACTAATTTTTTATAGTTGAAAGAGTAATGAGATTTATAAGTGTAATTTAACGCATCTAACTAACGAAATTTATCATGATGTTTTCTATCTATGAACTCGTTCTTCTTATTGACCTAATCTAACGACATCGTATTGACATATCTATTAATTAGGGTGCATTTATATTATTTAATGGGATTAAGAGATTTAGAAATGTATATGGTGGTCAAATTGTTTTAATGTATGATGTGTTTGTGTTGTAAGAGGATGATGTCATATAGTTTGTGAAATCTGTTTTTGCTAATGTTTCACTTTGGTGGATCACATGATAAGTGTGTGTTTTGTTGTTCATGTTGCATGTAAGAGTGTTGGTCATTGCCTTTACATGATTGGTGGATCCTCATTATTATGAATATCTCATTACCTTTAAACATACAATATAAAATAATAGTCTTCACATGTGTATCCCCATTGACAAACAGCAAGTTAAAAATTTAAAATAATAAATAAATAAATAAATAAACAATGCTTTCTAATAGAGTTTGACCTAGGATGTTAATTGATACAAGTAATAAGTATTTGACAAATGATAAACTTGTAACGCTTGAAAAATGTGATTGGTCACTTCGTGAAATAGAAAAAAATCATAAATTAGTATAGTGTTTAGTAATAGTTTTGGGGTAGAGAGTTGAAGAACGAAGAATTCAAAGTGATTTCAACATACCTCAAGATCTTAATACTCAACAACTTCCCTCCTAAAATAGTATGGAATCAACTTTTAAGATGTGCTAGATTACAGATTACTTAGATCATCAAACAAACCAATGATCAAACAAAGTTTGTAGCTCCTATCAACCTATGAGCATCTCTGGATAGCCCAACTGACAACCTCTACCCCTATTGTACTAAAAAGACGATCAAGTCAGCTTAAATGATTCTAAACATGCGACTTAAGCTTCGTAAAATTGCAAAGAAACTTAGTTATAGACTAAAAGAAAGTCCAAAGGCTTTTTTACTAAGTCTCCTTATAAAGACAAATTATATGACATTATACAACCTCAAAATTAAACCAAGACCCTTTGTAATGCGTTGCAAGGTCTTTTGACAACCTCTCAAGGTCTTTGTAATCTCCCACATGTGAATGGTTTTTCACTTGAAATAGTTTGAAGGGCAGTTGACTTGCACAAATTGAAATTTGAGATGCACTTGGTAACTTCATTTTATCATAACTTCGATATATAAGATAGCTTGATTCATATTGTCCAGACTTAAAAGTAACACACGGCACTAGCACTAAGATATGTTGATATTGGTTAGTAGTAATTGTTTTCTATTAAACAAAAGTGGCTAGCTTTTTTTTTACTATGATTTGTAAAATGTTATTGGAAGTTGAAAAGTGGATTGTAATGAAGGTGAGTGGATAAGTTTACTTTTAAAAAACCAAGAAATGAGATTAAATTTGTTATAAAAGGGTATATTGTCTGTTGTGGTATGTAATTATTAGTATTATTGTTATTATTATAAGAGTGATGAATTGGTGGAAGAATCAGAAAGCTTTATACATAAAATATTCCTTTATAGCTATATTGGTAAAGTTCCCAAAAAATAAACAAACTTCCATGGGAAGCTTTTGGTACTAAGAGAAAAATCCATAACCCTTGAAAATGAAAGGCAGCCCTTCAAACAGAATAAACACTTTAGCATCTTAGGTTTGACTATTTATAACTACTAACCTATAACCTATGCATTTTTATAGTTTTATTTTACATTATTGTTCCATTCTATTGGGTGTAATTATTTAAGAGAAACACAAAACATTAATTTTTTAGAATTTACAAGGCAAATAACGTGATGGTTGATAGGGTTGTTTTTAAATATAGGAAAACGATTCAAAATATTTACAAATATAACAAAATTTTACTGTTTATCTATAATATATCGCAATAAACTACTATATGTGTATATCTATATCACGATAGACACATATAGTAGTCTATTGCAGATAAACTGTGATATTTTGTTATTGTTTGTAAATATTTTCATCAGTTTTATCATTTAAAATAATTGCTCTTGTCAATATGGTGGAAAATTTCCCACGAAATCTCAAAATTTCGGTAGGAGAAAATTTTTTCCCCTCCCATTTCAATAGAATTTCAAGATTTGAAAATTTTCCAGAAAATTTCAAATAAATTTTGATAAATCTCAAAATTTCGAGAAATTTTTTTGTTATTATTTTTTAAATTATTTATATTAGTTCAATTCAAGTTTTTTTTTTTTATGGTCTTAATTTCATACCGTTGTATAATTTTACAACCTAATATCATTTTTGACGAAGGATGAAACTTTTTCAATGTGCTACTTTTTCTAATTTCCAACTTTTCTCGATTTTTCAATCGAAATCTTTCATTTTTCACATCATTTCACCTTAAAATATTCCTAACCTTTATATTATTTTGTAATTATTTTTCATTTCTTTTTTAAATTTTTGCTCTTGCATCGATATTTACACAAACATTTACAATATACATCTAAATATCGTCTTGCCTTTACAGAAATAATGATTCAAAATAGTCAATTATAGTCCAATTAAGCCATAATCAAAGTCTCATTAACTAATTATAACAATTTTCATTAATTTTCATAAAGTTTTCCCAAATTTTCATCGATATTTCCATAAAACTAGGACATCGATATTTTGAATCTTAATTATCCATTCAAATATATATCTTATGTTAAATCTTGTAATGTTTCATATATGTGATCTAGATCACACTCATGCACAAAAAAATATAATCACTTCATCGTGCAACCATTTCAAGTCGAATAGTTGCATCGAGACAAATGAAGTGACTATCCATTCAAACATATCTCCATTGGTAGATTGTATTATTTCTTTTTTATTTTATTTTATTTTTTTTTGTTTGGGACAAAGTGTTGGATAAGAGAATCAAACCTCTAATTTTAAGGTAGTATAAATTTTATGTTAGTTGATTTATGCTCATTTTAACAACTATTATAGAATTTGAAATTTTAATAATTAGGCAATTCATACCTATAACTTGAATGATTTTACAGTAGTGAATACTTGAAGTAAAGAAAAGCATCAATTTGATAAAAGTAATAATTAAACATAGAAATTTAAGCAAAATATTGGTTGAAAGGGACTTCACTTGAATGGTTGTATTTAAAAACTAATTGGTGTGATTCAAAAGGATTAAAATATTGAAAAATTGTGGTTTAAGTCAACAAGCCTTTTATATAAAGCAACTTTGAAGATGATGCTTCAATTTAACGTGTTTTTTTATTAGTAAACTAACGATATCATAAATACATTAAATCCAACTTAGCTTAATTGACATATAAGTATATCAGTAATTACGAAATGTGTGTCCGAATCTCACTATTCTAAGAAAATAAGGCGGGTATAATATTAACAATCCAAGAGAGATTGCTTTAAGATATTCTATAATCAAGGTGTGTGAAAAGGCCAAAAAAGAATATTATCCCCAAGTTCTTTTAACTCCTAGTATTTGTCAACATGTAAAAATAATAATAAATTTGACTGATTATTTTAGATTAAGTTTCAAGTTTAGTCAAAGGATATTTATGTTTATTCTTGAATTTTCTAAAATATCTATTTGGTCTATAAACTTTAGATTATGTGTCTAATACATCTATTTTTTTTTTTATTTTGTGTCTAACGTCTTTGGCCTATTCGATATTTTTTAAAACTCATGGATACATCGATGTAAAATTAAAAGTTTAGAGTTTCCTTAGATATATAATTCAAATTTATATTATTTAGCAGATCAATTAAGTTTTAAAATTGTTTAATATATCAAATATTTGTTAGACATAAAAGTAAAATTTAAGATATATTTAACATTTTTAAAAGTTTAAAGATATCTTAAGTACAAAATAAAAAATCGAGTCGACCTTTAACCCTCACTTTTAAAGTTGAGGAATTAAGCTTGCAAGTTGGAATTTAACTATTATTCTACTGTGTCAAATTGTCAAACTCTTCAAGTATAAAAGTGTTGATGTTGTATGGAATGTAATTCTTAAAAAAAATTGTTTTGATTTGTTTAGATTGATTCCTTAGTGCTTAGAAAAATTATTTTAAATATAGAAACAACTTAAGAAAGTAAATTTACAAAATTAGGGTCAGTTTAATAGGCAATTTAAAAAAATAAATTAAAAAAATAAGAGGTTGAATAAAAACTTGTATTTTATAATTTTAGATATATTGGTAATAGATTTAAAATTTAAATTTAAATTTAAAAAAAAAATCAAAATGTGTTTCATAATATATTTATAAATTATAAGACTAATTATAATTAGTCAATATCACTAATTAATTTATGAACTTGTTTGATGTCAAAAAAATTTGTATAATTATTATTTTGTAATATCATATAATATATAATATATAACATATTTTAATTTAACAAAAATAATTGAGTTTATAACCTGAAATATTATTTCGGTTAATGTTTTTACTTGTATAATTCTATATTCTAACATGTCAAATTTGATTGTTTAAATTACGGAATCTGAAAACAGGTTTTGAAAACAAAATTCAAACTAAAATACATATTTGTCGAATTTAAAAATATAGAACAAAATCTGAGTTGTTTACCAAACATGGCCAAAATAACTCATAAGAGTTTAAAAAAGAAACAAAAGAATATTTTCATTTTATTAATGTTTGATGAAGAGTAATTAATAGGAAATATAATCAAATTAAAAATATTAAAAAGCCTTTTCAAACCAGACAACTTTAGCCTTTTGTTAGGAAGGTTCGTTTTGGATGTGGATCAAACCACAATACTCCAAGCTTATTGGTGTGATGACTTTGTAATATACCTCTAAATACCAAATTACATTTCATTATGATTATTCTATAAGAATTGATAAAGTTAAGACAATGACACTTATTTATATAATAGACTTTGACAGTATCTTTCAGTTCTATATATTTATTCTTCTGGTTTTAAGCCTTTAAGAATAAGGTTGTGGATAACTAGAATTAAAATATCGATGTCGATATCAACTAGGAGATTTCAATATTATGGATACATCGATAAAATATAAATATTTACAAATATTTTGTAAGTCGAAAATTTTAAAATTTTGTTTAGATTAATAATTTAGTTGTCTTTACTCTCGAACTAAGTTATAGATATTGTTATCGGTAAATATTTTTATCTTGATGTGTAATGATATATGTAGTATTTATTTTTATTTAAAAAAATTCTTGAAATGATGTACAAAGTTTCCAGATTTTGGAATATAATGAAAAATTATATATATTTAATATTGTTTCTATCAGTCTAGATTATATCATAGACTTTCTTTCGGAAAAAAAAGACTAAATAAATTCACGAAGAGGACGGATATAGAAGAGAAATAAAGCAGAGAGAGAATATTTTTTCAAATAATAAAATGTCACGCGAGCCTTCATTAGCTAATTAAAAAAATAATGACATTGACCAAATATACCATTTTTTTTTTTTCAAACTACTTTAGAATTTAGATTGACAAAAGAAATCCACACAACCATGTCAATTAAGTCAGGTTTTTTTTAGAATTTCTACCTAGAGGTGGAGATACAAATCTTTGATATCAAGGTTTATCTCATTTTTTATATCTTCAAGTGTCCTAACTATCTTATACGCACTTCGAGTAATCTTACGGATCATAACTTATAGAATGTTCAATCCTAAATTAGGGACCACGAATTGAACTAATGACCTTGACCTTTTTTCGCCACTAGGGCAAGGCCAACCCAAATAGTTTAATATCAAAATTTATTGCACATATTTTATATTAATTTATACTTACTAAGATCTTTTTACTATATAGCAAACAAGATTTAAAACATAAATATGACAAAAACAAATGTTGAGGTATCACAACAAAATATCAAAGTCTCAATTTTACCTAGATATACAATATTAATATTAATGGATATTTCGGTGAACATTATAAAAACAAAAAGTTCGAAGAAATTATTTAAAGTAATAAATAACCCTTCTATACTTTTTAAAACAAATTATAATTTTTATTATATATAGGGCGACATGCAATTTTGCTTGAGATTTATGATTGATATATATTTGTTCTTGGAGTTTTAAAATAAATACGGTAATCCGTCACAAAATGATTTACTTAACTTGAAGTTGCCCGCGCACACAATCCAACGCGATGGATCCTTAATTGCTAAATAATCAAATACAATTAACACGTTATCAAATATAATTTCTTTACATGTCATCAAATCTAATTATCTAATTAGCCTCCATATCAGCAATTAACGATTAATTTCAATAAAGGACCCGGGAACATTTAGAAGAGACTTCTAGAGTACTGTTTTGAAAATTCATTGACCAAATACAACCCTAAATTTTGGGAACCAAAATTATATTTTGCCCTCCATTAGTAAGGTTCTTGTTACATTTTTATGTATAACAGATTTTTCCCCTTCATGGGGAACAAAAGTTTAATACTACGATAGCCAATGGCAAAGGGGGAAAGAAATCAGTGATACGTAAAGGAAAACAAAACAGAACACTATTCAATAAACTCGGGCCAAAAAAGAAAACTACAAAATATAATATGCCATGTGAGAGTTCCTTTGTAAATAAAATTCGGCCAATAAGATCAATACCATCATGTACCTATGCCTACCCATAAATGGAGAAGGTAAAGAAAAGGTTTGGCCAAGAACCACCTCCAAATTAAGAAGATTGAACAAAACTTGACAGAATGTTTTTCTTCAAAGTGAACTCGTCCGCTTTCGATGGGCTCACCGACTGCATTTGGTTGGAAAAATGATTAGAACAACTTTTTAAATATCTTTATATGAAAAGGACTTAATAAGGATTTGAAAAGTATTCCAAAGCTACGATTCTTCATATTACTAACAATTAACAAGTTCCCTAGAAATGCATTTATATTCATATCAACTAAATGTTGCGACTGTATTTTTATTCCATTTGGGGGGGGGGGGGGGGGGGGAATGGGCACATTCTAAAACTCTGAACAGTAGCAAATGATTTTTTTTTTTTAACAACTTTCATTGATAAAAAAAAGTTAAATAAGAAAAACAAGCCCACAAAAGGGTACAGGAAGAGACTCTAACAATGCAAAATAACACCAATAGAATAATTATAAAAGGTGTTCGAAATCAAATGTTACATAGACATAAAAATGAAATCTCATTAGAATCCCTTATCCTTAGAAAAACCCTACTATTCATTTCACCCCACAAAACCCATAGTGGCACACACCCAACAAGCCGAAAATACCATAAAATAGCAAATATAAACTTCTTAATATCAGTTCAGCTCAAGTAAAGCTATGAGTATAACATGACATAATAGCTTTTGGAACAAAAACTCCAAACAGGGCATTGCTATTTCATGTAAGAAGGGAAAAAACCTCAAAGAAATATGGGCAAAAATTTTAACTTAGACTAACCTTCTCAAGTATGCGCTGGATCCTCTCAATCTCAGACTTGGCATAATCACTACCTTTCTCCAGACATTTTTTAGCAGATTTCACGTAGATCTTTCCATGCCTGCAGAAAAGAAATCAACAACTATGACAATAATTTCTACATACGCCTGCAATTAATTCCTGGATATGCAATATGCATTATACATAATTTTTTTCATAAGACAAAATATCGCCGACTACAAACCATCTGATGCTTTTTGAATCACTATAGATCCTGTCGTTCTTAAGAAACTGAATAACAAAATCAAATAAATAATTGTATACCTTGCAGCTGATCCACTGAGCTTTCCAGCTTCTTCTTCTATCTTGGCAAAAATATTCTTTTTCTCTTCATTGCTAGCAGCTACGAACTCCTTCACCAACAACTCTAAACTAGCAACTAAGCCAGCCTACAAGAGAATCACATATAAATCACATATTTGAGCAGACCATAAAACACGAATATAAAATTTAAACATTGTCAGTTGCTCACATTTACAGTAAGCTGTCCCTTCGCGTCACGATTGGTCCCACTCTTTTCATTAATGAAACTAACAAAGTCATCAACATCTCTGCCACCATCGTAGTCTTCACCATTTTTGTTGCCTTTTGGGAAGAATTTTAATGTAGGGAAACCACTTATGCCATACCTGTAATATAATAGGATACCAACCTTTAACATTAACTTGGAGAAAACACTAAAAAGACATACTTCACGGCAAACTAGCATACATGTAAACTTACTTTTCAGCTAGATCCCTGTATTTGTCAGCATCTAAGTTAGCGATTACTACGTCTTCTTCCAATTTAAATGCTGTAGCCACCTTTTCATAAACCTGTAGAGGGAAAATATAGTATGATATTAAATTGTTTGTTATTCATGATAATTTACCAACAAAAGCATAAGAAGAATACTTACAGGAGCAAGGTTCTTGCAGTGGCCACACCTGAAATATAGAGTTTAATCAAATACTTTGAAATCAATACTAAAATAGCACGAGAAAAGGACAAAGAAAGTTAAATACCAGGGTGCATAAAACTCAACCAGCACATCCTTGCTTGAATCTAGAACAACCTCATTGAAATTATCGGAGGTAAGCACTACCACGCTAGATGGAATTGATGCTATCTTCACATTGGTTCCTGGAAAAACAGTAGTCAAGTAAATCCCGAAGGCCATTAGTTATAATATTTGAAGTATAACGTGAATAGGGTTGGACTTCCTAGATATGGTTTCTTGCAACTTTGATTGACAATTAAATACAGAGAGTTAAATCTGGAAACAAACTTATTGAGTTAATGCTTAAAACGCAACTAAATTATTTTGGTAAATATATCAAATTTATACCCCTAATCTTAGGGGGTTATATCAATCAAAACTCTGAAATAATAATTATATCAATTTAAATCCTAAACTTTCATCCGTGTATCTAAACCCTCCATTACATTCTGTTTGGAGAGACTTATAATTTTATCAATTATACCCCTAAAAATCAATTTGGACTCTCAATTAGGATTTCCTTTGAAAATCGTCCATGCATTAGTTCTAGTTGTCCATTTTGTTAATTTGGCATCTGAAGAAGTCTACACATATAAGAATTGATCCATTGTCAATTTTTTAAGAAATAATAATCTTAATAAAGGGTCTAAATTGATTAACTCATAACAATTTAGGAGTTAGATTGAAATAACTATAAGTCTAAACATGCTATTTTTCGAATAAAGGAGAGCGTAAATTGATACAGTTGTGAAAATTTAAGGTTTAAATTGATACAAGCACCAAAGTTTAGAGTATAAATTGATTTTCCATAATTTTATGGCATGTAAGACAATATTTGGGGATGGATTAGGACAAGAAATAGAAAGAGAATATATGATCACAAACTATTAAGGTGCATTGTGAATGCTTGTGAGCCGTTCGCACGTAAAACTGGCTCCCTATATGGCAAAGTGACAGGCAGGGAGAATGAAATAACAGCGTTAACATGGAGAACATTGTCTAATCCAGACCAGGCAAGTTGGGGATTCTAAACAATTTAGCACGTTAAAATAAAATGACTTCACAGGAATTAACAACTACCTCCTTCACTATTCACAAACTCGGCAAGGGCTTCTGCTGTACGTTGACCTTCATATCTATATAAGAGATTGCAAAATGAAGTTTACAATCATTATAATAAACAACTAGTTTTTCCACTAAAAATATAATGTGATGAAATAATCTCCTCGGTATTATTTGGGGCTGAAAATGAACCTAGCAAAATTAAGATAGTAGTTAATTGCAGTCTATTATTTATCAAATAGCTTTCCTTACTTTTTCGGTTCAAGTGACCCCTTGGGAAACCATTGAATTGTTGGGTACCCAGAGACACCATATTTGCTACATACGCCCTTGTGCTCGTCACAGTCGACCTATACAATATGATTGAGAATTTCCAAATTAACTCTCATCCATAGAAAATCATAAAAGCCAAACATGTAAATAAAAAGTACAAAGATATTGTACATAATCTAACGATTTATATAATTGATATAGAACAATGGTGAAGAACTAACCTTTCCGATCAAAATAGATTTTGCTTTCTTAAAGCTGCTTCCAAGCTTTTCATACTCTGGCGCAAGCTTCTTACAGTGCCCACACCTATTACCATTACAGGGTAGAGATTCAGTATTCATATGGTCGGGGAAATAAACAACAAACAATTGGAAATATCCCCCATTGACTACAGATATTCCCAAGCAGGATAAAATTTTACCAACGCGATTAATTTCAATCACAACATATATCTTTTAGTAAGACCTACAGCGAAAGTGAATTAAAGAATTGGCGGATCAATCTCCAGACTCCACATAGCATACAGATCTATCCCCAGGCCATGATGACTAAAACTACAAACTCGACAGAATGAACCGTGAATAGCTAAAATACAAAAGACCGACGCGACATATGAAAAGCCCCTCCATAGACATTTAAAATATTCCCCAAATAAGACAAGGACATTTTCCGCTATCGATCATTCGCGATTCGCTATTCCACTTTGTATTCTCTTCCACTTAAGGCAAGTAGATTGCCTACAAATTTCCAACAGAAACATACAGATCTATAACCAGGCAATCACAGGTAAAAACACAGAACTGCACAGCTTAGAATCGAGAGATTTCACAAACTATTCAATTTCAAATCACAATAAGTCGGGTTACCATGGAGCGTAGAACTCAACCAGAGCTCCTTTATCTTGGCCAACTTCTTTGTCGAAATTCTCCTCTGTCAACACTACAACATCGTCGGCCACCGCCGAAGACAGAAACAAGGCCAATGCGGCAGCGGCGAACCAGATCTGATGCTTCGCCATTTTTACGATTACTTCAGAGCTTCGAAGGAAAAATCGGGAATTAAATGTTGTAAATATCGGGAAATCGGGCTGCCGATTGAAGCAGGTAAAGTTTGACTTGGAATTACTAGTCTGCGGATTTCGTCCTACTCTGACCCTATGATATACCAATGGACTGTTCGTTTGATCTGGTGGCGTGAGCTGATTGGATGCTTCTGGGAATACACGATTCTTTATTGTGGGGAACTCTTCACTTGATTTTCACCCAAAGTATTGACGTGTTTCATTGACGTGGCGAACTGTGAGAGGTTGGAGTACGTTGAGATCCAGGAGTGGCTTTTCTGAATACGCTTTTCTTTTTTTTTTTTTCTAGTTCATTGGGCTTGAGCTTTGAAATCAAAATCGTGGACCTTCAGCCCATCTGATCCCAGCCCAATTTATCTTTGAGCTTTGGGTTTGAGGTCTACATATTGCTCTCGCTATTATATTAATTCGTGAAAGTACTGTTTTAACCTTGATTTCAACTTCAAAACACATTTTCTAGGGCTTCTTAAATGACAAAATTAACTGTTTTTTTTTTTTTTTTTAAAATACATAACTATTTTCAAATATAGCAAGAGGAACTAAAATATTTATAAATATAATAAAATTTCACTGTCTATCTGCGATAGGCCACAATAGATCTCAATAGACTACTATTTGTGTCTCGATAGACACAGATAATAGTCTATCGGGATTTATCGCATATAGACTATGTATTTTGCTATTAGTTGTAGATATTTTCAGCAGTTTTGTCATTTTAAATAATTTTCTTAAAAAATAACTTTTTTATAAAAAAAATGGATAGAAAAAAAAAATTAAGTTTTTAAGTTGGTCGTGTTTGATTACATTTTTTTCAAATAGACTCAATTGCATGTTGGTCTGATACTATTTTCTAAATACAATTCTATACATATTAGTTCACCACAAAACTTTATGCACAATCAGCTCTAGAATCTTCTAAATATAATATTTTACCACTCTGTATTTTGTAAACATTATATTCTTTCAAACACTAAAATTTATTAATAAAGATAAATGAAATTTAAAATGTTTGAATTTACTTATAAAGATTTATAATGAGATTTGGTTAAATCTATCAGAGTGTTTATATTAGTTGCGAGCCCAGCTTAGTTTAATGAGTAAGGCATTTAATAACATATCTCAACATCTAGGGTTTTATATTTGTTTTCCAAAAAGTAAATTAAAAAACATATATTAAAATATCCAACCTCACACTTGTAACATCCCGTGTTCTTAATGCATATAGCTAATTATATATTTGTGCAAACTAATGTGCAGATACTAAAATATTTTAGGAGGTTTTGACAAAATCGTATAGCAAAATTTATGAGTTTTAATCAAACGAAGAAGTCAATAGATACCTAATATACTAGCCAACTCTCAGATTCCATTTGTTACGGTCTTACACATCACTAAGAATGTATGTTAGAGGAACTAAAAAAACAAACATGTTAGAGGATTGAGTGAACACTCCGCACATTGTTGAACTAGACAAATTTTACCCACTTGATCTCCTCAATTTTAGTAAATATTTTGCCATTTTTGCAAGCATGTTTTAATTATTATTCAAAATTTTAAAAATTATAAATGGCTTTTTAAAACTACTTAGTAGAGATTTTGAAAATATTTAGTTAATCTAAACATAACTTATCTAGTTCTTCTGACACAATAGCCAAAATGTTAGTTCAAATGTTTGGAATAAAAGCAAGAGACAAATATATATATATATATATATATATATATAAACAATGTATCTAAACTTAAAAATGAAATGGTTATTAAATAACTAGTTTAAAAAGTGAGGTTAACATATCATTTGATCTCTATACTTTAAAGTTTGTTTAAATTTTTTATTAAAAAAAGTTGCGTTTAATTTTAGTCCCATACTTTTAAATCTATAATTTGAATCTATACACTTTCAATAAATATTAAATTATTTTCACGACTTATTTATTGTTATTTAAAAAATATTTTGTTATCTATTAATATTTTTGCAATAAATTTTTAAAACACATTCACATCTATTTAATCAATTTCAATGCATAAAAACTATATTACTTCAATTATGATGAAAATTAATTTTTTAAATTTGAAATCTGTTGTAAGTAAATGAATTAAACTTAAATCTTTAATGAACAAAATTACAAAAATACACTAATAGAATGGTATTTTAACCCCAAAAAGTCATTAGATATGGGTTTTAAACAATAATTTTAGCGTTTTTTTTTTTTTTTCTGGTCTGTTTGTGGGTGTGGGGGCTTAAATTCTCATATAACAATTATTCAAAAAGAAAGAAAAAGAAAAGAAATTAGAAAAACTCTTCCCACAGGTCAGGGCAAAAGTAAAGTATTACGTGGCATAACATGATTGGCCAAGATTCATCAGGCTCGCATTTGATTGGTCCGTTCGTAAGAAGAACACGTCGCTAAGCGTAGTGAGTGGGCAAAGCAATTCATTTGCCTCGCCATATTTTTGTTTCCGTGGAATCGATTCGACGACCAAATTCAGGCGACGACTCCGGTCCTGAATTCTACACCCAATATTTCTAAGAGAAGAAGAGAGAGATTCATAGAGACAAGAATCAAGTTCGTTTGATCTTCTCGTTAAATCCAGTAATGTGCTTTATTGATCTGTGATCGAGTCCGCAAACTCTGAACAATTTATTTTCAGAGAGATCCAATCCGATTCCCTCTTTGTGTTTCTTCCACCATTCCTCATTTTCCCAGATGGCGCACCGAAGAACGAAGCTCCTCTTCGTTGTTTGTGCCCTCTGCTACGTTCTTTCCGCCATTGCAGGGTATTTTTGTTGAATGACCCTACATTCTCTTTGTAGCTTCACTGCAATGGCTATTTCATCTCACCCTCTTTTGCGGATTTTTTCCCTTGTTTTTGGTAATCAGGAAGAGCTATTACGATATACTGCAAGTGCCGAAGGGTGCGTCGGACGAGCAGATCAAAAGGGCTTATAGGAAGCTCGCTCTGAAGTACCATCCTGATAAGAATCAGGGAAACGAGGAAGCCAATAAACGATTTGCAGAGATTAACAATGGTAATTTTGTTCTTTGATTTGCAAGATTGTGACCTTATTTGTCAGCTTCCGGATTTATTAATTTGATTGTATGATTTAGCTTATGAGGTTCTATCCGACGGGGAGAAGAGGAACATTTATGATAGGTACGGAGAGGAGGGTCTGAAACAGCATGCTGCAAGTGGAGGTAGAGGTGGAGGGATGGGAATGAACATTCAGGATATTTTTAGTCAGTAAGTTAATTTCTTATTGTGACATTGAGTTTCCTCTAATGAAAAGTTGCCCAGCTTTTGGTGTTTATATTATTAATGAAGCTCATTATTGGCAAATCGTATAAGCTGTATTTATTAACAAGCATACCTATATGGTGATTTAGTGATCTTCCCATCTATAATTTATCCAAGTTATTCTAGATATTCACTTCCATTTTGTGTGCTTGCTTAGAACTTTCGGAGATATGTAATCATTTGAATTTCAAATTGAGAATCGTGTGTGACTACTGATTATTGACATTGTAAAATTTGAAGGTTTTTTGGCGGAGGAGGTGGTATGGAAGAGGAGGAGAAAATTCCTAAAGGTGACGATGTAGTTGTTGAATTGGATGCGTCATTAGAAGATCTCTACATGGGTGGTTCATTGAAGGTAAGACGTTTTTCTATTGCATAAGCATTTTACATAACCGTTCGATATTTCCCGGGGTACAACTTGGTTTACATGTATTTTTGCCTAAAAGCTTGGTCTCTAATCAACGAGAAAAAGAAATGGTGTAATGGGGAGGAACAGATAACCTCAAAATCTAGCCACTAGGAGGAGTTACAAGAAGTTACAGTAACTCTCCTAGTTGCTATAATGTCAAAGGAGTTCTTATCCTGAGAAAGTTCGTATCTGATGTATGGGCTCTTCTGTTAGAGGGCTTCATATCCATTATTGAATTCTGAAGAAACACTGTTATGCACTCCTTTCTTCCAACTAGTGCGTATTTGTAAACGTGAAATTGATACAATGGATCTCCTTTTCCTAAGTTTCCTTTTCACTCTAAAGCATTGGAGTAGAATTATTGGCATGTTTCATCAATGGGTTGGGTTCAAATGCCTTGAAGGGCCTCTTCCTTTGCTTTGTTTTATGTGGCCATTACTTCAGGGAGAAATCAAAGACTGTGCTTAATGCCTTTAGAACCATTTTATGGGAAGTGTGGTTGGAGAAGAAAAATATCAGGGCCTCCTACGAGAGGAAAAGGATGAAGGAGCTATGTGATGAGAATTGTGTTTTCTTATTCTTTGGGCCATTTGCAAATATGTTTGCTTGATTTAATTTGTATCTATCGGAAAGGACTGTTGATATCCCTGGACATGAACTTTCTTGCCTGTAATTTCATTTGATTACGAAATTGTTCCTGTTGAAAAGATTTCTTGTTTTAAACTATTTTCAGAACGGTGCTTCAAATTAAGCCTTTGTGTCCTCTGTTTACCATTTAAACCTTGGCCCCTCTCCTATCCCTAAGTTATCTATACCTACCAATGTGGCTTTGTCTCTCTCATATTTTCCTCGGAAAAGATGAACCACATCCAATGAAACTGTTTCTTCTTTTTCAATTTCAATGTTAAAATTATAGGCCAACACTCTTCTGCATCTTCATTCTACCATTCTAATGGCGACATCCCATACACACACATACACACACACACACACACTTATAACTGTTTAGAGCTTTCCCCTGGCGTAGATTGCATTTTTCTTCTCAAATGTCTATTTCATCGAGTTTTTAGATTGCCAAATTTTCTAATAGCTGCTATCAACATTGGATTCCAGGTATGGAGGGAGAAAAACATAATAAAGCCAGCACCTGGTAAGAGGCGGTGTAATTGTAGAAATGAAGTCTATCACAAGCAGATTGGTCCTGGAATGTTCCAGCAGATGACAGAACAAGTATGCGTACTTTTTTTATTACATTTCTTATAAAGACAATGACACTTATTTATAGATTCAAATTTTTCTTGCACTCAAAATTTGTGTGACTGGTGGTTTTTGAAGTTACTGAAGGTTTTATTTGTACTCTCTTTTACTCTTTCAGGTCTGTGAGCAATGCCCCAATGTTAAATTTGAAAGAGAAGGATATTTTGTTACTGTTGATATTGAGAAAGGGATGCAAGATGGGCAAGTAAGAAACTCTAATCTTCATCTAGATTTTCCTATAGAGTGCATGCTGATGTTGTCATACTAGAGACAGAATTCTAAAAATAGGAGCCCGTTTGGATTAATTTAAGAAAAAAGTGTTATATCAAAAAACTCATTTTTATTTAAACTCTTTTGATAAAAACGGTTTTAGAATACATTTCAAAATCCATTTTTAGTGGTTGCCAAACACTCCAATTTTTTCCAAAATGACTTATTTTTTAAATTAAACATTTGAAAATGTATTCCAAACACACCCTAAGTTGTTTAGAGTTGTAATGTTTTCTAAAGAAGTGATTCTATGACCTTGAATCCTAAATTTGAGACATTTGTAGTGACAGTTGTAGTTTTTCAAGTGAATTATACATTTTATTATCACCTTTTACGAACAAAAGAATTGTTTGGTGTTGGCAGGAGGTCACTTTCTACGAAGATGGTGAGCCAATGATAGATGGAGAAGCTGGAGATCTTAGAGTTAGTGCTTTTCCAATTATTTATCTCATTGTGGTTGTATTTGCTAAAGGTTTTGAAAATCCTTACTTTATGTTCAACAGTTCCGCATCCACACTGCACCCCACGACGTTTTCAGAAGGGAAGGCAATGACTTGCATACTACTATCACCATCACCCTGGTAACTGAAATTATATGATAATAACTCAATTTACTGTTGTTGGTAGTGTCTCTGTGCATCACCTGACTTTTATCAACTAAATGATTTGACTATTTGCCTATGTTGAACTGCTTTTAGCTGTTGAACATGCACGTCAGTTTTTGAAGCTTATGCACAGCTGTTTTTTCATGGGTGAACTTTATGTCTGGTGGTTTAATTTTGGTCTTAACTTATTAATAGTTTTATAAGCTTTTTAAACTTATATTACGTGGATGCTTGCTGATGAGTATGGTTTTCGAGACCTGGTTACACGTTCTTACAAATCAAAATGTCAATTTTTTTAAGATGGTTATCATTTAGGATGCCTGTGCTCCGACTTCTTTTTTTGCTGAATTTTCACCTCATTTCGTATCCAGTCAATCAGGCTAGTTAGCTTTCCTTGGCATCTTCTTGAATCTCAATATACTGAACCATTTCAATTTATTAGGTACAAGCCCTTGTCGGTTTCGAGAAAAGTCTCAAACACCTTGATGAACATTTAGTGGAAATCGGAACAAAGGTGAGCCAGAGTATTTATACCATTTACATCCTATTAATATGAAATACACCTCAAAATAACTTCTGTTACTCTGATTATTAATAGGGAATCACAAAACCTAAGGAAGTGAGGAAGTTCAAAGGAGAAGGCATGCCATTGCATTTCAGCACAAAGAAAGGGGATCTTTATGTCACATATGAGGTCTTATTTCCCACATCACTAACAGAGGATCAGAAGACAAGTATCCAGAAAATTCTGGGTTAGTTAGTAGGTTATATAGATTTTGCAATTTTTTTTTTTTTTTTTTTGGGTGCTCAAAGATGTATACCCATTGTAGTAGGCTGTAGCATGTGAAGGATCATTACAAAAATTTGGTATCTCTGAGCTCTGCAGAAGTTTTGATTGATTTATTTTGATATTGTTAATTGCTGAGCCTCTTTTAGGTATATTTTGGGAACTCATTTTTAAGTTGAAGATTTTTCCCCCTCAAAGAGGATTTGGTATTTTATCTGTCACATTTACCTTTTTGTGAAACGAAACGAATTATTATCTGACACTTTAATAATTCTTAACTCTGTTAGCCAAATGTTAATGTGGTTGCAACCTGTCTTCCTTGTCTTTTGGATGTGGTCAAATAGGCCAATAATGAGAATCTTATTTTTCTTCATTCTCATCGATGGCAAATTAAGAAAAAAAAAGGTTTTTTTTTTTTTTTTTTTTTTTTTTTTTTTTTTTTTTTTTTAAAAATAAATAATTTCCATTTGTGTAATTGGTCTCACATTTATTTTAGTTATTAGTAAACTAAATCAACTGTACTTTGTAACTTTTGTCCATTCCAAAATGATTTCGATGAATACTATTAAATATTTACTAAAACACGGATATATCCATGGATTACTATCTATATTGCTGGATATATTTTTTTTTTAAATAAAAAATTTTAGAAAATTTAGTTATTAATTAAGTTGTTTTTACTCTTAAACTAAGTTCTATATTATTTCTTTCATATTGAATTAAATAGATGACATTTTTTATATTTGTATTTATAAAAGATATCAAATATCGATGTTGAACCCTTCAATTTACAGATATATCGACAAATATTTTCATTCTTTGATCATGATTGATTGTGGGACTTTAATCTAAATACAGCAAATGTATGTAGATATCAACTATTTCAGTATTGACTTGTCTTTCATATTAGTTTCATATTAGTCTCCAGGACTTCTAATCATATATCATCTAATATCATTAAAAGAAATTATCTTTAATTTGTTATAAACTACTTTTCACCGATTACAATTATGTGTTGAATTATCAAAAAATATCATGAGATTGAAACTAACCCTTGAAAGGCTTCTGTCATTGAAATCATGAATGCAAAAGTTTGTGTTTGTTTATGTATTTGCTTAAGTGCACAATGAACAAACACAGTTTTTCATCTATACTATTTTGAAACTAACTTCAAGAGTTAAAACGGATTTTTTAAAAGTTCAAGGGTATAATTGAAATCAAACCTCATAGTTTTGGGATATTTTTGGTAATTAAACCAAAAAGATTATCTCACACTTTAAAAAACACAAAAGTTTCTTTAGTACATAGATAATAGTTCTATGCTTGCCAAAATGAACATAACTTGACATAATTGACCCCAAAAAAAAAAAAAAAAAAACATCATGAACAAGTCCACATGGTAAAAGAACATTTTAATATACTATATCCATATATCAATATTCTAACTTTGAAGTTTGTGACTATTTAGTTCTTGAACTTTTAAACTTATAAGATCAATAAATTTTTAAACATTTTGAATTTATCATAAATCTATTAGACACAAATTTAAAAATTTAGAAATTTATTAAACATCTTAACGGTTTATGTTCCAAATAGACACAAATTTCAAAGAAAAAAAAATGTAACAATCACTTCTTTGATGGCTTTCTAAAAAAACGTTCTAAAAAATAATCGAATCTAATCTCAATTAGATGGCCACATAGGTTGTTTGCCCTAAGATAGGATACTAGTAAGAAAATCAGACAAATTGAATGTAGCTAAATCAGAAGCATACTAATGCTAGAAAAAGTTCAAAAGATGTGTTATTTCATTAATTCCAAAAGGAGTGTGTGTACAATAGGGAAGCCCCCACCTTTATAAGTAGGTCAGGGCTAAGAGGAAGGGGATTAGTGTACATTAGTTTCCATTAAGCAGAAAAAACAAAATAACCCTTGCTAAAAGCTAATTGCTTTATTTTGCCCTGTCTACCATGGAGCCTTTAGGCTACAGAAAAAGGTTGACAAAGACAGAGTTCAAAGCCCTGTCGGTTGACTTTTAATATGACAAGACACTATAATGAGACGAACTTTGTCTGTGCAGCAACAAATGACCTCCAAAATATCTTCTTCCTATGATTACTGATCTATCTTGTCTTCCTCTTCAAAAGCCTTTTTCAGCTTATCTTCATCTATCTCAAAAGCTCTCCTTGCCTGTTTCAGCTCTTCGTTCATCGACAACAGTTCAGTAGAGCGGTTCAGCTTGCGTGGGTCCTAAAATGTAGAAAATCATATAGGTTAAGAAGTTTTGAAATTGAATCTTAGTTAAACGATTGCAGCCAAAGGTGCTTGAGGCACCTAATTTTAGATCAAAACAATGGAGCTAATTTATTTATGTAATCAGCATTCAGCAAACCCCAGAAATCACACTTGGAATGATCTATAACAAAAGCCGGTACACAGGAATTGTATGATTAAAAAAAGCAGGTATGAAAATTTTAATGTCAATTTCTTAAGATAAAGGATGCCATGTTGCATAGCTAAATGACGAGAGAACTTAAGTTCATTCATTAATATGGAAACATATAGAAAGAAACTATGTAATGTACCTTGCGCATTAAATACAAAAAGTCTTCCACTGATAGTTTTCCCCTCTTCGATCCAATTTCCTGGGCTTTATACACCTGAAAAGAATTTCTATTTCAGATAATCGTATTTACACATCATTGGTCTAGTAAGGGAGACTTAACAATTGCACAGAAACTCTTAACCAATTCAGTGATGTACTCCACAACTATGTCCTCCATAAGCGCTACAGACTCTGGAAGGGGCTGTAATGCACAAGACAGAAACTCATGAATAGATAATTTTATTCATAAATGAAGATAAAAACACAGAGACTAGAATTTTTCCTTGCTCTCATGTACTTCTGATCTGCTAAGAACTTATGACTAAAGAGAGAGACAGCCAGTAAAATTCTTATCATGGCTCTTAATTAACATTAAGACACATAAAACCTAGCCATTATTCAGAGCTTCAGGATTTCAAAACTGTAATTCTATTCTTCGTATTCCTCGGGATGGGAAGCTTGAGCTCAATTTTAGAAAATACAATGAATATTGATTGGTTCTTTCCAATTTTCTTCAGGCAGGTAAGCATTTTGCTGAGGGGATAGGGTGGCAACTTGCATTATAAATTTACATATCAAAAATCATGGAGATGTGTGTTCCAATGATGAGTTTATGAGATCAAAGATCTTTGCACTGATCATTGCAAATATCTTCAAAGAATCCCCATCCACCTGTCCTAGACTCCCAAGAGGAACTAAACAATCAAAATTTCATCTACTAGACTTAATATCTAAACTCTACAGTAGATTTCAACGAAAGCTATAAAGCCATGGAAGATTGAAGATCAGAAAAAACCAGAGAAGTATTAAAAAGAAAATTTCAGGTTTGAATTTCCATGGAAGCGTACATAAGCATCCTTTCTATATAAGTTAAAACAAAAGTAATATATGATAATTTAACTTACGTTAGGATCATCTCCAAAACCATACATCATATGCTGCACTGAAAAGAGAGAGGATCACATAATTACATTTTCACATACAAACTTGGGATGAAGAACAAAAAAGGAAGAAAAGGGAAATCAGTTACATTCTTTCTGAAAAACCCCTCTTTTGCGCTTAAAAGAGGTTTCAGAGGGCTGAGACGATCCAGTTCTTTGCTTTGAGGACGACCCAGCAGATGGATTGTTCATCTTCGCTAACTTCCCACAATAATCAAGACGAAAATAACCTAAATGTGGAGGTAAAATAATAAAATTAAACAATAGCAGAAATCTAGAATCATCGAACCACTAAATTGAAACATACCCAAAAAGGGAACTCTATCACTAACTGGATGGAAAGAAGATAAACCCTAATTAAAAGTTACAACATCAAGCAAGCATTAAAACAGAAATGGGGAATTTCAAAGGGGAGCCTCAGAAAAGTGAAGTGAATTTAAGCTAATCGGGTCCAATTAATCGTATAATCTATGGATAAAATACACGCCAAAGAAGAGAAAGAAAGGGAGTCTTTAGAAACTGCTAAGAATGGGCCATGATTCTCACCGGAGATGGAGAATCGGAGTCACCGCAGGAGGTTCGCCGGAGCTTACAATATTCTTCCGCAAATGGGTCTGATTAGAAAGAAAGGACGATGAGGGTACGTTGAGTTTGGTTTATTGTTAATTACTTTTATTTATTTATTATTATTATTTTAAAATAATCAAAATTAGTCCAATTATAACCATTTTAATTTTAGAACTTTCAAATTTAATTTATCACATTGTAGCCAAATTAGATCAGTATTACAGTATTAACCTTAAACTTAAAAAAATTTAAGGTTAAATCCACTTTTGATCTTCACATTTTGGATTGATATCTATTTGATCTTCTTAAAACATATATTTCAGTGCACCAAGTTCGCAAAATAATTCAAAATGGACTCTTGCTTAACTATAGACTAACGAAATATTGGACCGTTAAATACCGACATGGATGAGATGACATACTACTTCATTTAACTACGTGTAAAATCAATTTGATTGGTTGGATAATAAATTAATTTTAATTTTTTAAAAAATAAACTAATAAGTGAAAATTAAAATTGTTTAAAATATATTAAAAGAATCTAAACCACCCCTAAATTTGATTTTTTTTTTTTTAACCATTTCTTCTACTATCTTTTATGATATCTCCTAGCCAAAATATGAATCACTAGTCTACCATATAACCTAAATAAATAGGTTAGCTTTATTATCAAAATATTAAACTTATGAACTTTCCAAAATAAGGAATGTTTCTCTAAAAATCTAAAAATTGTTGACATCGTAAATGAAAGCAAGAAATTTGAAAGAGAAAACAAAGTATATTTGATATATATAACATTATATATTTGAATCTTCTAGAAATAAGCAATGTATATTTGATAAGTACATGAACAAGACAATTTATACAATATATCATTGAACATTATATTGTAGGATCGATATGGCACTCCTAGAAGAGTGTGAATAAATTTTATTAAAACTAATTTAAACTTCTTTCTAATGTAGGCCCAATTAACAAACTCTTTGCAAAAAAAAAAAAAAAAAAAAAAATTAGATAAGGATTTCATGCAAATAAAATAACTTTGAATTAAACAATAAATTAACAATCATATTTTAAAGTATCTTATTTAAATCTTATAAAAATATTGGTAATAAATATAGAAATTTAAGAACAACCAATCAAAATAAACCAAGCAATTAATTTCCAGAACAAAAATTGCAATAAATTTTAAACAATAAAATATATTAACAAATTAATTGCAAAATTAAGTAGGAGAGGAATAGAGAAATTGACACAAAAAATTTTACAGTGGCTCAGCATAACTGGTCTACATCCACTTCCTAAGCTCTTCTTGGGTATGTTGCTACAAATTTAACTATTTCCATGACTTAGAGTCAAACCATTTCTTGGGTATGTCGCTACGAATTTGACTATTTCCACTACTTAGAGTCGAACTGCTAAAACGTTCTTTTCCGGGTGTAAAAACAAACCTGATCCTTTCCATGGTTGAGGATCAAACTGTTACGATCACTCTTTTTCTGGGATCAAGAGCAACCCCTACAATAGGTCTGAAAATAAAAAACAAGATGAGAAAAACTCTATTAAAATGTAGATTTACAAATGTGAGATCACTCAACAAATCAATGCTCACGATACAATATATCTCTTTTAAGAATAGGATGAAAAGGAAAAAATGAGAGTTTTGAGAGAATAACAATGGTGGCTTGGTAAATTATGGAGGATTGAAAATAATGAAAGTTGTTAAAATTTGGAGAAGAGATGAGTTTAAAAAGAGGAGAAAGTAGTTGAAAACCACAGTTAATTTGGACCATTAGATATTGGTAAAAGAAAAATTGAATGGTGGAGATTTAAACTCAACTAGCCGTTAGACATAAGCATAAAATAGTATTAAAATTAATATTTTAAAAGCAACTAGCCGTTAGACACAAATATATATAATAATATTAAATTCATTTAATATTTTTATAATCCATTTTCTTTTAAAAACAAATCTAAAAACTCAAAAAATCACCAATGTCACTCCTCCATTGCCCAAGTGACACCTTTCAATTGGTCAACTTTGATAAAAAATATGCCACATCATCATCTTGGGATTTGTCTGTTAAGCTTGTTTTAGCTATATCTTCTCCATTTGAGTGATTCAAAATATATTGGATTCATTATTATGAGCTTTATGCAATAGACACTTCAAAATACTCAAAATGCTAGTAAATTAATTCAGGTTTGTTATCATCAAAACATTGATCAATTAATTAATTTGAGATTAATGGCCAAAAAGTCAACATATATGTAATGTATATTTATATTTTCAGTATATTTGTAACCATACCAACAAAAATAAACCACGATATATGTCATGCATATTTACATTTTCCATTATATTTGTTGTAATCATACCCAAAAATAAATCATGATATATGCAATGTATATTTACATGTTTTAGTAATTTACCAGTATACTCGATATATACTTGAGATATCAATGGAGAGATTCGATTTTCAGCTAGAAAAATATGAAAGAAAAAAATAAACGAATTTTTCTAAAATGAATGAAATATTAATTTAAAATATCATGCATTTAATGAATATTAAGTGAAATTAATAAATTGTCAAATTTTAAAAATAATGTTAATAAGGAAATAATTAAGTATTTTGAAAATTTATTGACGAGAGACCATGTAATTAATTAAATTTCAAAAAATAAAATTCTTATGTAATTAATAGTAAATCTGGAAGATGATCTATTTATTTATTTTAAAATATTATAAAATTTAAAGATGATAAAGAACTTATTAAATGTTTAAAATGTCTCAAAATGTTGCTGAAATTTAGTTATAAAATATTACTAAATTGGATGACATTCATACAATATTAATTATATAGTGGGCTAGTTCCCTAAATTTTTTAGTCAATTTGGGCTCAACTAACCGTGACGAAGACTTGTTGCATTATTAGATTTTTTAGTTTCTATTTTTAATTTTTTTATTCGGAGCACATGCCAATTTATAATTAGTGTCAAATTCATTAATTTATAACTTTGACATAAAAATTTGTAATGGGTCCAAATTTCTCACTTAAAACTTAATAATCTAAATCAAATAATTAATTAAACGCATTGGCCATTATCAACGTTATTAGGTTGGTTTGATCATTTTACATTGACTACCGAACTTTTAATACATTGGTTTTAATAATTATACTGCTAATTATGAAATATTCAGATTTGTTAATGTTAATTTAATCTTTTAATATTTACTACCAACTTTCTTTGCCAAAAATAAGACCTTCTGTTTTTAATTTTTATTTTTGAAAATTAAGTCTATATACACTATCTTCACTTTTAAATTTCTTTTTTTTTTGTCTAATTTTTATCGAGTAAAATTATTTTAAATGACAAAATTGTTGAAAATATTTATAACTAATAGCAAAACACACAGTCTATCGCGATCTATCACAAAAAGACAATGAAATTTTTCGATATTTGTAAATATTTTGGTTCTTTTGCTATATTTGAAAATAATCCTATCGATAGTTTAAAAATCAAGTCAAATTTTGAAAACTGAAAAAAGTAGTTTTGAAAAATTTGTTTTTGTTTTTTGACTAGGAATCCAACCATTATATTTAAGAAAAATGCAAATCGTTGTAAGAAATGGAGAAAATAAGCTTAATTTTCAAAACTCACAAACAAAAAACGGAATTGTTACCCAACGAAACCTTAGTATTTTGCTTAAAAAATAAGTGTAAATTTGTTTTAAAAAAAGACATAAAGAAAACATTACCATAGATTTTTTTTAATTTTTTTTAATAAAAAAAAATCCTATTTATTACTTGAAAAAATTAATTCCTAATTGAAGTCCCTTCAAATAAAATAAATAAAACATAAGTAAAGTCAATTTTTATTTGTATCAAATTAACTCTTGATCGTGACATTTTTTAAAAGAAAAAGTTGAATCAATGAGATATAATTTGATTATAAAAAATGTCACTGAGCCCTCACATGCAGAAATTTGAAATAAGCACCAATTAATACATTAATCACTAACTTTGACTTAGATTCCATTGTTCTTCAAAGTTAATTTTAATTTATCTTTTTAAATATTGCCATCAATCTTTTTCAATAATGTGGTTAACACTTTAACAGCCGAAAAGCCTTGAAAAGGAAAACAATATATAAATAAATCAACCAATTTGGTGGGTAAATTATTTATCTTTGGTTGATATATATTTTGAAAGCGACAGTATTTAATCTTTTTTAAAAATTTATTATTTTTTATTGGTTACATTTAATAATTATTTATTCTATTCCAAATATAAAGTTGATTTAGTTCAGCTTGTTTCGATTTTTAACTTGGATTTTCAGTATCATACCTATGTTCTATACAAGAAATTATGATTTTTTTACCTCTAAATTTATATCATTGTATCACATTCATTTTCAAAATTAGGATGTCGGAATTTTCCCTTTCTTTTATAATAAAGTCAATCACCTTACTATTGCAAGGGTTTTAACTTATATTATAAAATAATAATTAGAGAAAATCACAAATAAATACCTTTTAAAATAAAGATAAAAAAAATATGTCACGTTTGTTATCAGATAAAGTCGTTGATAAATCTCTTGAGAATTTAAAATAAAGTAATACTCTAATCACATTACATATTCAAATTCAAAGCATATCATTTCTAAAAACAAAAACAAAAGGACGACGACGAACTTTACAAATAACTTGAAATAATAATCAAAATTCAATCACATAGAAACTAAATAACGACAATACATTATCCAGTTCAAAAAACTGAAACCAAACCAATTTTGGTGGAAAAGTAAGGAAGAAAGAAAAATCTTCCATCTAATAAAAATCGGACGGCCAGTAAGCCTGCAACGTGGAAAATCAGACGGTCTGGGCGTCAGCCAACTAAGGCGAGTTCAAATTTGTTCGTACTCGCAGACGAGTAGGAGGACGATCATCATGAGAAGTCGTGTAATTCTGTAAGATAGGAACGTAGATTTGGCGGACACGTCAGGGATCTATGTTTTTAAGTGGCACGTGACGATCACGCGTATACTGACGTGGCTAAATCCGGATAGCTCCCGAAACTTTTGAAACGAACAGATGGCCAACTCACGCGCTTTGGTATTGCGAAAACGTCGTCGTGTAAGCTTCTACGGATTTTACGACGTCGTTTATGGGTTTTTTTTTAAGGAGAAGAGCAAAAAAAAAAAAGAAATCGTGGAAGGTAGGCGATCTGTTTGGATACGGAAATAGCATGAACCTCGTCTTGATAAAGTCTATAAAGAACACAGTTCCTGTTTTCTCTCTCCGCCTCTCTCTCTCTCTCTAAATTTCTGTTTACGAATTTCTCGTCGGAGTTCAACAAGACAACCCAAATTCAAAGATCGTGGTGATCGTCGGAGTCTTTTTTATAGGCTAATTCTCGCGTGAATCTCGTTTTTAAGTATCGGAATCTGGTTCTGATTTGTGATCGATTGATTGATTGATTTTTGTTGCTGTTAGAAACAGAGTATTCTATTGGATTTAGAGAAAACGAAAATGATTGATAGCTTCTGTTTGAATCCTGGAATCCATGGAATTGCTTCGTCTTTATCAGTGAATGCGGCTTTTGATGTTCGTGCAAATCCGTCTCAGGTTAGTACGACCGGTCGGTCGTCGGCGGCGGCGGTTGAGAAATCGTCGAAAACGATTTCGCCGTCTCCTTCGTCATCGTCTTCGTCTTCATCGTTTCTGAAGTTTTCTTTGAAGTATCCGTTGCAATCGCTGTGGAGTCGGAGTGGTGAAAACGGGAAATCGAGGCGTGGTGGTTTGGCGCTTGACGACGCCGTTTTGGTGGAGAGTGAAGACGATCGGAGAGTCGTTTGTGAGGAAGAAAGTAAAAATGTAGCAACAGGATCGGAGTGGAGAAGTGGAAACTGGGTAATGAAGATTTTGCGGGTGAGATCTCTGTGGAGAGAGGACGAGAAGCAGGGAATTGCAGAAGATGAGCTCAGAGACGAGAGGGAAGAGGACCTTGTGGTGGAAGATCGAGAAATTTCTTGTGATGAAGAAGAGTTTTGTGATACTTGCAGAATCGCTGAGGAAGAAGATGAAAAGGAGGTTGAATTTGATAAACATTCGTTTTCGAGATTGCTTCGACGGGTTTCCTTGGCTGAAGCGAGGTTGTATGCTCAAATGTCGTATTTAGGGTGCCTTGCATACTCCATTTCGGAAATTAAGGTACAGAGTTTGATTCAATTACGACAATTTTAATTTGTTTTACAAATTAGAGAACCCCAGGTTAAGATTTGTATGCTAATCAAGTAAATCTGGGTGGCTCTCAACAATAAATTGCTTCATTCTCCTATGAAAGTTTACAATTATAAGAATTAAGAAACGATCCGGAATGCATCTGCTCTGTTGCTCTATTGGGTTATCAAATCACTTTTTCTTTTGTTCGTTTTAGCTTCTTTTAATTACATGTTCTTGAGCTTCACCTAGCTTGATATACTAAAGTTTTGCTTCTTTTGTTCAAGATTCTTATAAATCTGATTTCATTTTTGTTAATCCAGCCAAAGAATCTGCTGAGATATTATGGTCTACGCTATATAACTTCTTCGATAGAAAAGAGGGAATTAGCTTTGAAAACTGAGAAAACCCAAGAGCCAGATGAATTTAAAGAGGCTGAAAAGGACA
Organism: Citrullus mucosospermus; assembly: GCA_030954485.1. Taxonomy (NCBI): domain Eukaryota; kingdom Viridiplantae; phylum Streptophyta; class Magnoliopsida; order Cucurbitales; family Cucurbitaceae; genus Citrullus; species Citrullus mucosospermus. The sequence goes on along the minus strand of CM062063.1, from coordinate 4,354,269 downwards.
TAAACAATGATTTAGAGTGTGAAGAAGAGCAGAAAAAGGATGGAATAGGTGCATCTACTGCTTATGAGATTGCTGCCTCTGCTGCTTCTTATTTGCATTCTCATACCAGAAACATACTACCATTCAGATCTTCTAAAACTGAGGATTCACCTGAAGCAAGTCAGAACAATGTTGATATGATGAACTCAGAGATGGCTTCTTTGATGGCAACCACAGATTCAGTTACCGCTGTCGTTGCTGCAAAGGAGGAAGTGAAGCAGGCTGTTGCAGACAATTTGAATTCAACTCGGTCCTCACCGTGCGAATGGTTTGTGTGCGATGACGTTGAGAGCAGTACAAGATTCTTTGTCATTCAGGTACATTTCCATTCCCTCTTGCCAGAATTAGAAAAAGAAGAAATTGAAGAGTGGATTAGGCATGAGATTGCTGGAGGTTGCCATTTGATCAATTTTAAAGATCTTTTGTTCTATTTGGATCGGTCCTTCAGAATGTTAATCTGATGCTAAAATAGTATTCTAGACGTTTACAATCACCTGTAACCATTTGATGTATTGGCCCTAATTTAGATGAACTTTCTCTCATTGGCGCAGGGATCTGAATCAATGGCATCTTGGCAAGCAAATTTGCTTTTTGAACCAATCGATTTCGAGGTATAAATTCTTGCTTCAAACTTTTTAAATCTATTGCTGTAGTCTGTTGGTTATAAGTCGTCATAAATATTGAGATTTGATGAATCTTTAAATATGCAACAAACTGATGTGTAAATGTCTTGTTATATAGGGACTAGGAGTCCTTGTCCACAGAGGAATCTATGAGGCTGCTAAAGGAATGTATGAACAAATGTTGCCTGATGTTCTTGAACACCTAAAATCCCATGGTGACCGTGCAACCTTGCGATTTACTGGACATTCTCTCGGAGGAAGTTTGGCGCTGCTTGTAAATCTCATGCTCTTGATAAGAAATGAGGTTCCTGTTTCTTCCTTGCTTCCTGTCATTACATTTGGTGCACCATCCATAATGTGTGGAGGCGACCGCTTACTTCGTAAACTTGGTTTGCCTCGGAACCACCTTCAAGCTGTTACATTACACAGAGACATAGTACCACGAGCGTTCTCATGCCAGTATCCAAACCATGTAGCCGAACTTCTTAAAGCCGTCAATGGGAACTTCAGGAATCATCCATGTCTAAGGAATCAGGTGAACTTCAAATCTTATACTGATCAAACAGATTTTTCTATGTTACAAATGCCTGGTTAAGTGTCATAATCTAACTATTGTGAACTATATGAACTGCAGAAATTGTTGTATGCTCCAATGGGCGAGCTTCTAATTCTTCAGCCTGATGAGAAATTCTCTCCAAGCCATGATCTCCTTCCTTCAGGCAGTGGTCTGTATCTTTTAACCTGTCCACAATCTGATGCCAATGATACAGAGAAGCAGCTCCGAGCAGCACAGATGGTATTCTTAAACACGCCACATCCACTCGAGACTCTTAGCGATCGATCCGCTTATGGCTCAGGTGGAACAATCCAGAGAGATCACGACATGAATTCATACCTAAAGTCAGTTCGAGGAGTGATTCGTCAAGAACTAAACCGTATAAGGAAAGCAAGAAGGCAACATCGGCGGAAGGTTTGGTGGGCTCTCGTGGCTCCAGGAAAGGTTGATTTAGGAATTGTTGTTGGACGGCCTGCCATTTCGATCAACCTCGGGCAGGACCAGTTCAACTTCTCCGGGATCCTGCAAACGGGAAGAGAGTCGTTGAGACGGTTCAGTAGACTTGTTGCTTCACAACATATGAATCTGCTTGTGGTGCTGTTGCTCCCTGCTAGATTGCTATTCTTTGAAGTCAACAGGGTGGTTGGTTAAAAGTTAGAAGATAAAAGATTATGTTCTTGTTATTGTTGTTCTTCATCTGGTTTCTGGTCACTTTTTTGGTGGAGCTGGATGATGGCCTGTTTGTACAAATGGGGGTTCAAACTGGTTGGCCAAACAGTTAGAAGATTCTTTATTCATTGGTTCCAAAATATAGACAGCAACATCAACTCATGTTGCTAATTCAATGTTTGTGAAGCAAAAATCATTTGTCAAAGTCAATGTTTTCTATAAATGAAAACTTCTTATACATTGTCATGGTCTTGTTGCAATTTCTTCTCTGCCTTCAAGAAACAGTTGCTTGTACACTACTATTGTTCTTGGTCTCCTCTTAATCTTCATTGACAATGATCATTGTGAACAATTACTACACGCTTTTGTATTCTACAATTGTATTCTAGTTTCTGTATTTGTCAAGAAGGAATTGTGGATGAAATTTGATAATAATAGAAGATTTAACTTAGAAAAGACATTTTCGTCTTATAATTAAGGCAATGTTAAATCTTTTATTTAGCCGTGATCAACAATTTATAGTGACGAAGGCATCTTAGAAAAAGATCAACTAAATTAATAATACATCTTGGAAAATTTAACCATCATAATTTTTTGAGATCCCAAATCATGATTAAAAGTCTATAATAATAATTTTTCTTTTCTAGTTATTAATTATATACAACATTTTAAATACATTTTTAAAAATTAAAATGATTTTTTGGATTTCAAATCACAGAATTTGAACTTTTTTTTTATTCCAACAAAAATTTTCAATTAAAAAAAAAAAATCCTACGATGTTTTACAAGACTCACTGAGTGCATTAGAGTCCCACAATCTAAAAGGCGGCCTCAACTTTTTTTTTTTTTTTTTAATATATATATAATACAAAGGGGAGAGGAGGCTAATGAAAAATAAATTAAATGTTTATAAATAATCTATGAAATGTATCTTAAGACTAGATTATAAAGGCTACAAAAATTTTCTTGAACAATGTCATTGATCCTATTATAATTATTGTCAAACTTTAATACAACAGTTAGTTCAACCTTACTCTAATAGATAAGATACCAATTATCTTTCTAAAGATTGATAATTCAATCTCTTACGCTATCTTTGTTAAACTAATATATATAAAAATATATAATTGATTAGATAAATATCACATATATTTCAACACCCACTTAATTTGAATGGTAATATAGAAAGAAACTCTATGAAAAATCTATTAGATGTATTACTTTTACCATATTTGAAAAGTTATAATTATAGTTTAGATGATTGGTTGAACTTTGAAGCACTTAACTTAATCTGTAAGATTCAAATTCTATAATTAAACATACAATATTCTATTAAAGTATTTACTAAAATTTGCATGAAACTTCATTTTGTAGAAAAAGAGAATTTTTCAAAACACCTTTCATTTATTTATTTATTTATTTATTTATTTATTTTGGAAAGGCGCCGACCAACCATCCTACACGTTTAATTACAATCTGTCTACCTACACGTTTAATTGTTAGACAATCAACGTGTTCAGCACGTGGCTAACGACATGTAGATCTTAGTCCAAGTTATCTGAATCCGACGTGTCGGAAAATAATAGTCACTGCCTTTTCTTTTTCATTTTTTCCCCAATTTTTTTTTTTTTCCTCTTAAATCTTAATTTTCGTTTGCAGACAAAAAATGGCTCCTTTTTTCGTTTCCGTGCCTATCCATCCAACAAGGCAATTTCAATTCTCAATTTTGATTTGATATTTAAATTTATTTTTTTTATTATTTTTTATAAAATTTATATTATGTTGGATGGGTTCAAAATTTTTATTATTAGTTAGTGTTGAAAGAAAAACAAAGTCTCACCATAGCTAGATAAAGAGAAATGCGTGGGTTTATCAATGAAGATAACTATCTCTAATAGTATGAGATATTTTTGGTGAAATCGTCATTTGAATTTATGCTTCAAGTGAAAATTATTATATCATTGTGGAGATAATTTGAGTGTTATCCCTAACAAGTGGTATCAAATGCATACTCCTGACTTAGCTATGTAGATAAAAAATCCATTGTTGAAAAAAATAATCCTTTAATGTATAACCAATAAATTGATGAGCCTCAATCACACAATCCTAATTAGTTATAATGATTGTAGTGAATCCGTGGTTGAACTTTCAAATAGGAAGTATGCTCTTATAAAGAGTTGACATGGTTAAAAAGTAATATATTTACATGTAATTTAGAGAAATAAACTATTTGAGAAGAGGATTAAGGTGATATTTTGTTCACGAGAGATAAATTATTAAAATACAATCATGTTAAAATATCATTTTGGTCCCTACATTTTGAGATTTGTTCAATTTATTCAATGTACTTCTAAATGGGTAATAATTTTAGTCTATATACTTCACAAAGTTAATTTTTATCAAATTGGCTAAATAATAATATATAATTTTCATGTAAGGAAATATAATATTTCAATATATTTTCAAAATATAGAGTAAACATGCTAGTAAACAACAAAAGATTTTTATAAAAATTAACGATAAACAAGTAATAAGACTAAATTCAAAAATATATAGACTAGAATTAGAAATTAAAAAATACAAAGCCTAAAATACCATTTTAGTCATTAAATTTTAAAATTTGTCAAATTTTAATCTTAAAAGTTGAGTTTGTTCATTAATGCCATGTAATTTAATTAAAAAGTAATAATGATTTTTTTAATTTAAAAATAGGAGGATGATTTTAAAGAAAAGTAAAAAAATAAAATATAGATTTTTGGAAGTACAGATTTGAAAACTGAAAATTGTCAAAAAAAGAATGCTTTTGACGGAAAGGCGTCACTGAATGATTCGTTGGGGCCCTCTAGTCAATAACTCCAACTTGGGATAAGCATATCCTACGCGCAGGTCCCACGCGCGTGGAGAGCGTGTCTAGTTGTACAATTATATTGTTAGTAATTTAATACACTTTTGTGCAAGTTGTCAAAACTACGATATTTATTTATTTGGTTGAAGGAATTTCTTCAATTTTAGTTGTTTAGTTTATGGATTTTCAATAAATTTTAGGCTATTATATTTGTGTTTTTAACGACAATAAATAATTGGTCAGTTATTTTAAACGATAAATTTACTAAAAATATATTTAAATATAACAAAATATAACTGTCTCAATCAATTTCTATTATTAATGGACAGTGATAGACAATAGTAATCTATTATTATCCATTATTGATAGACAGTGACGTTTTGCTATATTTATAAATAAGATATCTCATTTTGCTATATTTGAAAACAATCTTAAATAATAATTATTTATTTAATTTCAATAAAAATAACATCAAGATACTAAATTTAAAAAATTATTTAAAGGAACTAAATTTGAGAATTTGAAAATACGTTAACCAAATTTAAACAAACTTCAAAATATGTTTAATCCACCCTATAGAGACAAATTTTGGACATTTAACCTATTTAGTTTCTAAGCATTGTGGAAATCCAACTTTCAATTTTATTATTATTATTATTTTTTTTTTTTTTTAAAAAACAAAAGATAGAAAGAATGATTGTCTTATCCACCCAATCTCAATCTACTTCATTTTTTTTTCTTTAGTTTGAACACAACATATAAAAATAGAATGATTCAAACGTATGACTTATTGGTCAATAGTATATGTTGTTACTAATATTCCATATACCATAATTAGATAAATCATTGTATTATATTAGACATTCAAATTCACATACCAACCCCCCCCCCCCCCCCTTTTCACTAAACAAAGCCATCTATTTAACTAGCTTTAGATTTACCAAGATCATAAGTCCTTAGTAAAGTTTATTGTTATTATTATTAGTTAGTCTACTCTAAGAAAGAAAGAAACATCACCCCATCAATAGACACGATCAAATTTTATCGTTAATACAATTAGTTAAGCATTTGTTTTCAATTCATGACTGTTAATGTGCCAATTTTCACATGGTTGAACAAAACTATTTTTTTTAGTTTAAATTATTTGCAGATATAGTACAATGCAAAAAAGTTTGCAAATATAGCAAAATTTAGATTTTGTTTTCAAAGTCTATCAATGATATGGTCTATCATTTATAGATTTTGCTCTAAAATGTTGATATACACTCAAATTAAACAATTGAAAATGTATTATAAACCCACGATTTACTTGTGTAATGATCCATTGATTCGTAGGCTCATTCTAAGTTGAAATTTATAAAATCAGCCAATTATTTAAGATGCTTAATTGAAAAACGTTAAAACACGACATCATAAACTAAAGTGTAGATGTATATATTTTTTAGCTCAATAACAATAATAAAAAAATGGTTAAATTTTTTTTCGGCAAATTTTCATAAAAATTACAATTTAATCACCAAATTTTAGTTTGTACAATTTAATTTATATATACTTTCAAATTTGTAACAATTTTATCTTTAAATTCGAATAAGTAATAAATTGTTCGGTATAATTTGAAATTTGTAACAATTTTAATCTTTATTGTGAAAATTTTCATCAATACGTTTTTAATACATAATGACTTAGTTTTTTCTATAGTTTATAATTAAATTTGCTTCCAAACCAGCTGTGGTAAGAATTTTCATTAAATCTCAATAATATTTTTCTTAATAACACTTAGTGGTTACAATTATAAAACACATTAACTAAGGCTAAATTATTATAAATCTAATCCTATATAGACTAAATTATTATCTATTACAGTTATTAAATTAAATAACTTGAAGATGTGTTTTTTAACCCCAAAAAATAAAAAAAGTAAAAAACTACCAATGAAAGTGGAACGGCGATGTCCCATCAATCACATGATCCATCGGTGGAGAAATTGAAGGAAGCTTCGAGTGGCTGTCCCCCACCACTTGACGGCGGGCCGGTCGTCAAAATTCGCACCCAACCGGTAATGCCGGTAGAGTAAGAAAAATCCGGCGATGACAGTGACGGTTACCGTTACAAGTTAGAGCCATGCTTGTAGTCCGAGATGCATTATTTTCATACATCTCCTTCAATAAAATTAAAAAAATATATTTTTTTAAATAATAAAATTTTGATGATAATTTATGATTGTACACTTAGATGGGATAAACAAAGATGAGCGTAATGGAAATGCATCAAAGTATTTTTCTAAAAAATTATTCATCCACGAACAGTGTATGTACTAGTAACATATTTTGATTCGTTAAAATTTTTTGTGAAATATTTGATTAATTTTTTTGTGAAATAGTCTCTACAATTTGATAAAATTTATGTCGTGTGTATATATATATATATAAAACATACATAACACAAGAAATAAAAATGCATGAAGAAGCTAGGTGAACTTTTTTTTTTCCTATGATAGCGAAGACACGGTTGAGGCTTTAAGAGAATGTTGAGGCTTTAAGAGAAAGTTGTATATGAACTTATTTATTTTGATTTTAAATTTACTGGATTCAAATGAATTTAGTAGATTATTTAAAATTAAAATTTCAACTGCTTTTGAATTACATGACGTGTAAAGTGAAAAGGTTGAAAATAAAATTGATATATTTTTTTTTAACTCTAAATTTGCTATCAAACGAATTTTAACAAATATGTCCATATAATTTACTCTTTTATAAGATCCTCTATTTTTAAAATCTTTTAAATTACCAATTAAAGTATTAAACCCACTCGAATTGTTTTCAAGCTAGTTTGTGCCACATCAGAAATTAAATTGATTCAATGGGAAAATCAATTAGCATTAAATTATTGAACTTTATAGCCAGATCAATATTCATGTCAATGGGTCTATAGACTATAAACAATAGCTCAATTGACAATTTCTTTTCCTTCTTTTAGTTCAAGCAAGATGAAGGTGGAAATTTAAATCTTTTAGCCTTTAAAAGAAGTGATTAATGACTCAAGTCTCAACCACTTGTTTGAGATATCAAAGTTTATTAATTGTCTATTTAATATTTAATTTTCTTCTCTTTTCACTATTTCAATTCACATGCTTATGGCTGACAATAGGGTGTTTAGCACACCGATATGAATTAGTAAAAATTATCAACTTAATATTTGATCCACCAACTTTAAATATTAGTGGAGTTGAGTTGGTTATTTTACCAACTCATCTCAACTCTCCATGATTCCCCCATTTCTCAATTTATCAGATGTTTTTGATGACTCTACCTATTGGCCACCTTTGGTGACTATCGCTATTACACTCCCACGGCATACTCCAACGACCATATTTGTATGGCCAACTTCGATGATCAACTCCAAGCTCTGGCAACCAGTGCGGCCAACTCCGACGACCAACTTTGAGCTCCACCAACCACCTCTAATGACAACTCTACCAACCAACTTGACGACTACCTTCACATAAACAACTCTAGCTTCGACTACCACCTTCGCACAACCAACTTTGACGACCCTCCGACAACCACCTCCAGTGATAACTCTGACGAAGACCACCTTAGATGATTAACTCCAATGAAGACCACCTTTAACAACCAACACTAACATTCGCCTCAAGGTACCATCTCTGGCAAAGGCCACCTCTAACAAGACCCTTAATGACAACTCTATTTTTGTGCATGTTCAACTCATATGTTCTACAACCGTTAAAGTATATTATTTCATTTGTAAGTGGCAAATTAAATTTAACCATAAAGAATGCTTGACAAAAAAAAATGTTCACAAAAATCGAGTTGGCGAAAAAAAAAAAAAAAAAAAACCCCATTGTATTAAATATCATTTTGTTGTATTAGTGTAAAATATAAAGAATCAAATGTTTGCAAAAAAAAAAAAAAAAGAAAGAAAGAAAAAAAGCAATACCCATAAAAATTGAAATTCATATTTTACAATTGGGCAAAAAAAAAAAAGATAAAAATTGATTTTCATTTGTTTTTTAATTAACATTTTTTTAATTAATATCATTTTTTTAATTAACATTTTTTTCCGATAAAATTAATTGAGTGCTAAGTACTTGTGAAAGGTTCTCATTTGTTTGGATATGTTTGGTATTTAGAAATGGAAAAAAATGTCATCTAATTGAGTATCCAAAAATTGAATTAAAAAATTGTATGTAGTATATGTTTACTTTTAGGAATTTGTTATGTTTTAAGAATGAGAAAAAATTAAGCATTTTCCAAAGTTTAAAATTTTAGAAAAATGTGTAATTGAAAATTTAAAAAAAAAAAAAAAAAAATCTAATACAAGATCAATTTTGTTTAGAAAAGCTGCACCAAAAACTCTAACTCAATTCAACACCCCAAACACGAACCATCTAACTCTCGAATAATCCAACTTACCATATAATAATTACCAACAAACAATCTAATTCCCGAATAATCTAAGTTGCCATATAATAATTACCAACCCATAGTTATGAAGCCTTTGGAGTGAAAACTAAAAGATTGCTCATTGCGAAGAAACAAAGATGGCAAGATATGGAGAAGTGAGCTTGTCCTATCAATTTCATCATCAAGCAAATCAAAAGAAAAAATATTTTCTCAAAATGAAAATTTTAGAATAGTGGCCAAAAATGGAATTATCAAGATTCTTAGAAATGATTGGTGGTGGTATTTTAAATACCTTTCTTTCTTTTGTCACCTTCCTCTAAAGAAAATATACTACGTTGTTTTAATGGTAAAACTCTTTTATTTAATTAATTCCTATAGAAGTTAGGAATAGGATCAATTTTCAGCATAGCTCAACTAATAGTTCAGAAGAACGAATCTTACTCCCACCAGGAAGGGGAAAAGAAAATTAATAATAATAATAATAATAATATTAAAAAAATGCATGGAACTTGAATATAATTCTATGCTGGGCAATGATTAAGTGCAACCTATCATGATCTCCCTCTCCTTTACACACAAAGAATTTAAAAAAGAAAAAATACATTTGAAAAAAAGAAAAACAAAAGTGTCTCTTGTCACATTTTTATTGGGTCTAGCTAGGTAGCACAAAAGATGGGAGCATCCCGCTAAGTTTTTTTCCTTCTCTCAGGATCCATATCATGCAGAAATAAATAAACAGATCAAAATCCCTTTGCAGCACATGACAATAAACAAACAACATTTCTCTGACACTAAACATAAACAGTGATATCAATACAACACTTTTATTTCCCACTTTTTCTTTATCACCATCCAAACAGGCAATTGTATTGTACTACAACAATAATATGTCAGTCTATCAGAGAAAGAGCACCGAGGCAATTGCTTCATGGACGTAAAACTACAGTCATAGGGAAGGACAATTTTTGAGTTACAGATTAATTTTACCTGCCAAATACCAGGAGTGCATTGCAAGACTACCAAATGCTAGGATATTAGCAAGAGATGACAAGCCATGAATCATCCCGAATTTCTTGTTCATTGCTGCAAGTTTTGGATTCACCTTTGCAACTTCTACATTTTTTGACCACCCAACTTCCTCGCCAATATTACTTTCCCTCTCCACTTTGTGTCTTTGTTTCATCAGCTGAAGAACAATAATGGAAGAATAGAAGAGATGGAATTGAATTGTCTCATTGTAAATATATTGAGATATGAGAAGTTCAAAGCAGGTAAAATTAGGATGAATAGAGAGAGATGTGACATTATCAAGCTGATGAAGCACTGACAGTAGAACGGTGGCATGTTTTTAATGTTCATAGTAATTCTTTCTTAAGAAATACTACAGGAAGTGTTCTTGTCATTACACTATTTCCACATCTATCATCAGCTATTGCCTATTACTACAATTTAAGGGAGGTTAGTACAAAAGGTGGGGAGATCTTTTTGGTTTTGTTCTTTTTCCTTAAATTTATATTTCAGTTATAACCTAAAAAGTTAGCCTACAATACCGTTTTGAACTATATTAAGTGAATGCAAGATTTTTATTTTTTCTTAGACTACATGGTTTTCCATTTTAGATATTACTTCAAATTATCTTTAGAAGGATGTTTAATGCCTCACGTGATGTTCTTTTTTTTTTTTTAATCGTTTGATGAGTAACTTCCCACCTGTTAGTTAATAATGATTGTCTGGCTCAAGACTATAATATAGTTCAGGAAATATGAATGACAATATCACCACGGTCCTCTCTCTTTTTCCAAGAATAGGGGAAATTACATAAATAAATAACTTATTGAGGGCTTTAGAATGATGGAGTTGCGCATCTTTCCCATCTCCAATATGGGACGGACTGCCACAAAATTTTCCTTTCTGGGTAGGAATGACAATCTCATCAAGACTCTTTCCACCTTTTGGAAAGCTTCGAATCTTAGGATAAATTTAAAAAAGATCCCATTTCGCATCTATTGGTTGGCTGTCCCCCTTTTCTTCTTTTGAGACCATATGGTGAATAAAGGTTCAAATCCTTTGTACATATTCAAGGTTTCAAAGCCTCCTGCTGAGAGGGCTGAAGAGATCATGAAGGGCTTACATATGGGAGGGAGTTCACAAGCTTGGATGATATTAATCTGTGGATTTTTGTACCCGTATGCATAAGATGGGGGTGGGTTGAGATTAGTGATATGGTAAGTAAGATCCTAGCCTTCATGGATAAGTAACTTTAGTTACTCTGGAATAGTTCGACTTGATGACAGAAGATAATCACCAATAGCTTTGTGTTCTGATGGATGAGACTCGAACCAAGTTTCTTTAGCCTCTCATCATAATCCTTGGAAGGCCACCACTTATGGTCTTCACAAGGTCTTACATTTTTTGTTCCTTCTCTCAGCAAGCAAGAACATATCCAAATTCAGGAGAATGTATAGGTTGGCTTCATCTTGATGTTGTGGTCTGGACCACACTTCGTAATCTTTCTAAGTCTATTTCTACTATGTTATGCTACTTTCACATGTCCCATCGTTAAAGATCAACCTTTATATGTTATTGTGGATGATTGGGAGGTGTGCTTCTAATGGTATTGTTTTCTCTACACCTCAGCTCAGTATAGCTATGCTATGTATATGCTATTTCCTTAGTCCTAGTTTGCTAGCATGTCATTTAAGATGTGATTTAACAATTCTGAAACCTGGGAGTCTGGTGCCTAAACTTCCTGTTGTCGGAAATCTTGGATTACTGTACTAGTTTGACATGATAATGTTGTGTATAAAAACTGTGTTCGTTTAATGAGAATTGTACATGAAAATAAAATTATAAAGTCTTATGTCATTTTTTTTAGTAATGCTCCTTTCTACAATTACTCGCATAACAGTTGTCAAGCAAGTTTGCTAAAATAATAGATCAGTTTTTTCACTTCATAAAGTAAAAAGTCATTATGTTATATGAAATTAATAACACTTTAAGGCCAAATCAACATATTACACGTTTAAACTTGGCTCCTTGCTAATCTAACGTTTTAGTCCACTTTGTTGAATATGTCGGCTGTTTTCATTTTCCCCTAGTACTTGCTAAGACCAAAAGGTAAAAATATCAACAAATGTTAACATAATATAAGCACGGAAAAGGAAAGGCAAAATTTTCACATCTTGGCTGATGCCAGATTACTAATCGTAGGTAATTTGATTTCTTCAATCTAAAATTTGGAGATCATAAGATTACAAAGCATCTTGGATTCAGAGAATTTCATTTAAAAACAAAAACAAAAACAAAAACACAAACACGGAAATCCATGATGATTTAGGATTTTTCTGGTTAGAACTTAGGAGGCATCATATTAACCCCGAACAAACAAAGGTCAAGCATTTAACGAGAATTTAGTTTCCCTAGACCATTGGAAAATTGTGCCATCTTATATTCATTCAATAATCTACAAAATATTTTTCATTTACTTGAAGAGAAGGTCCACATGGGGTAACGATAAATTATGAGAAACTAAATTACAACAACTAGCTGAAGACTTTTGGACTTTATCCTGTTATGAATTTAGGATTGAATCGTTAGGTTCATACATTAGCACCAAGTCTTATGAAACTAGAGTCCAACTTTTGGTTGTTTTGATAAGACAAGCTCATGAGGTCATTTTCGGGGTATGGATTTTCCATTAAAACATAAAAGAAATAACGTGATACACGTTGTATCTAGAGGGTGATAAGTGCACACAGACAAAATATCATAACAGACATTTTCACAGATCAACAAGTAATTATGTAAATATTTTGAGGGGAAAGCATTCCAGAAACATGAGAAATTACCTCAATGGTCATGGGTGTGAAGACAAACAGGTTTGCCAAATTAAAAGCAAACGCCGATATCAAAAACCCAAGCTGGTACCTCTCAGAAGTTGCTGCAGACTTCCATGGATGAAGATAACCAAAAGCTGCAACGGATGTGGCACAGCAAATCCCTACCATTGAGAAGTAGGCAGGGAACATCTTGCTTTGAAGATTCCCGAATTGGTGCCTTGGCAGATTCCTAAAATTGATATAGGATTAAAGTCATCACTACCCAATATGAAATATTACACTTCACTCGAAGATATTTCAGTCAGAACAGAAGTAAACATTAAATCATAAATTTTATGTTCATGGAAATTCCATCTTGAGATACCCATTTCAATCACCCTAACTGTCGTCTATCCAATTGAAGTTAAGTTTTCAAAACTGATGTATACTCCCATCAAATATCTTTAAATCGTAAGAATCATTGAAGATTGGCTTTGATAATTATCTGAAACATATCAAAGAATCTCCACTCTTGTAACTCAATCAGCTTGAAAGATGAATGCATCAAAAAAACAAAAACCAAATTCGCATTTCCTAAAAGTGTAATTCTTCTTTACTTAATCAGAGCTAATAAGCAGTTTTCTTTCAACTAAAAAGTGGAAAGAGAGGGGTTACTTGAACATGATGATGCCGCCGATGAAGGTGACCCAGAGAGCGGCGCCCCAGGCGGTGGAGTAGCTGAGAAGATGAGCCAATTTGAGATACATCGAAAGCTTCGGCGCATTGAAGGTTTTGGAGTTCGATCCGAAGGTCTCCGGCGAAAATACTACTCCGATGGCGAGAAAAACCACCGCCGTTAGGAATCGGGTCAACCACGCCATTTCTCTCTCGGTCTCTTCAGTTGAGTTGCGTGCAGAAGGAAATAGAAATTGAAGAAGAATTGAGCAGATGGGTGAGAGGGTAAGGTATTGGTTCTTGTTTCGTTATTATTATTTTCCAAAATTTGGACCAACTATTAGATAAAAACTAAATTACAATTACTGTTTTTAATATTAAATTATCTTAAATGGCAAAATTATTCAAAATATTTACAATTAACAGCAAAATATATCGTTTATCTGCAATAAATTGAGATAGATTATTATATGTATCTATCGTGACACAGATAGTGATCTATCCCGATCTATCGTGGTCTATAGCAGATAAATAGTGAATTTTTGTTATATTTGTAAATATTTTGGATTTTTTTGCTATATTTAAAATGACTACCTTTATGTATGAATTAAGCTAACTTTGAAGTTATCTAAATATTAACTCTTTGGAATATGTTCAATAACATGACATTCTTTTTCCTTGTTAGTCATGTGGCGTTCTTTGGTCTAAACAATTTGTGTTTACTTGGTCATTTAACTTTTAAAAATGTTTAATAGATCCCTAAGTCAACATTATCTAAATAAAATGGAAACCACCTAAGAGTCCAACCCAAATAATTTTAACTTAGTCTTTTATTTTTCTTGATTGATATTTTTTCGTTTAAGTATAAAGTATGAGAATTTAAAATTTTGACTTCTATAGAATAAATATACATTAATTCCAGTAAGCTATAATCACATGCAAATGTTTATTAATTTGTAATTAAGCATATTAGAATAACCAACATAATTCATTCAGTCTCACTTTGATTTATTCTCACCCTTTGGTTCAGTTCATTTTTCAGGGGGAAAAAATCAAACTTTTGAATAGATTGATTTTCAATTGCTTCGATTATTTTATATGAATTATTTGGGGAGCATTCAAATATACGCGGACAAAAAGGGTGCATTCAAATAATTTCATACTTTATGTAGTAGTCATATTAATAATTATAATCTACTAGAGACCGAGTGTAACATATTAAAAAGACCATTGTCAAAATAAATAAATGAATGTCAAACTTTTCTGAAAAAATAAATAAATAGAATATAATAAGTCTTGTTGGATGGTTGATCTAAATTTTGGGGCAAGAATGAAATTTGTGTTTTTTAACCTTTGTTGAAGTCAAGTTCGAGTGAAATTGCTAAAAGGAACATTGCACACACAGAATGAGTTTTCTTACTCTTTCGCTTTCGTTTGTTCTATTAATTTCTTCGCTCATGTACACTCTCGTCTCTCCCTTTCTCTCACTTTCTCGCTTTTCGGCGCTTGATCTTGCTTTGCAACACAAAACGAAGAGAGAAAGAGAAGAAACTGTTCGTGTGGACTTACCAGAGTTGGTTGCGTGGGCTCGCCAAAGAAGAGAAGAACCAGATGAGAAGGAGGAGGAAGGAATGAAGGAAAAAAGAAAAAAAAAAACGAAAGTAGGAGGAAGAGAGAGAGAAAAAATAAATTTATAAAATTGTTTGATGATGATGTAAGCGAGAGGTTAAAATTCTTAAGTATAAAAAATTATGTTGAACTTCAACACTAGTTATTTTAATCAATTATCTCTTGAATGTATTGGTCTGTTATTGTGATTTTTTATTTTTTTATTTTGTGCCAATTTTTTCATGGGTAAATATACATTGATTTCTAAGCGGAAATTTTTAATTTAAAAATATTTTTTAATTGTTTAAAAAGTAAATTCAAACAAACTTTGGTTTGGTTTAAATTTCAAACCACTTTTATTGTTATTGTTTTCAAAGTTTAATTAAATGTAATATAGTAGGAGAAAAAATAAATATTTAAACTCATGACTTATAAGGTAGATATTTTTGGATCTTAGTCAAACAAAACATAAGATATTGTCCATGCATACAATCATATCTAGTTCATTAACATATTGACAGTAGAATAGAGCAACTTTTTATTTTAAAACAACTTTTTCATTAATAAATATAGATTGTTTCATTTTTATATTAATTTCTTTTGTCTTCACAAATATATATGTATATATAGCAACACATTGTTATAGGGTTTTGAAAGTGTTGTTATTTTCTAATATATCCATATTTTTTTAATGATCCTACTTTTCTTTTTCACTATTGAAAATAATGAATGTCTGACTATCTTATTATTGAGATAGCAAATGTTTGTTTTTATTTTTAGTTTTGTTGGAAATTAAGAAATTAGCTAAATTTTGAATTCAACAAAGTTTGATGTATTCAAAGGAATTATTTAGTCGGTCAATCCAACATGCAATTAATATTAAATTTTTTGTGATGTTGAATGAATCCAACTTTGCTTGTCCACTATAGTGTATATATATACACATTTACTTTGCATTATAAAAATACTCCAATCTTTTTATATTTATTTGATTATTAAACGAAAACTTTATGTATTTGGAGTTAGAACTTCTTGGAGTATCCATAATATAATTGCAAAAGGTGCTTGACTTGCATATGTCTATGTTTGTTCATCAAAGTTGAACATAAAAAATTACAGATTATATTGCGGAGGAGAATTATAAATAACATACGAAATAAGAAATAAGAGCAAATATTAAAAACTTAATACGTAAACAATTGAGTTGAGGCATGTGTACCTTATTCTATTTAAGAAAATTTAAGTTATATATAATGTATATTTCTTTACATATTAATTACCAATGCAACAAATATTACTTGGTTCGTCTCATTTCGGACAAATAACCTAATTGAAATATTATGTAACTCAAACCACTATCTACTAAAAAAACTAAAAAAAAAAAAAAAAAATATCATTCTTGGCCAATCACTCTTAAAAGAGAAAGTGGGAATAGTGTGAGAGAGTGGAGAGAATGTTGTAAATGTCAGGTTATTATTGTGCGTTGAGAATATGTTTGTAACAGAGATATATAGGTTAACTCAAGTAATTTAACTATTCACTTTTAACCTTTTTGTACCAAGACATTGTATTCTTTAAAAGATAAGGAAAATTCATATTTAAGAGGCTGATTTTCAAATATAGCAAAATAAGCTAATTTATTTTGCTATATTTAAAAGTATTTGGATTGTTTTTAAATATAGGAAAATTAACCAAAATATTTACAATAGAGCAACATTTCATTGTCTATCTGTGATATACCATGACAGACTACTATCTGTGTCTATCACATCATGATAGATGTAGTAATAGTTTATCGCGGTCTATTACATATAGACTGTGATATTTTGTTATTATTTGTAAATATTATTAGCAGCTTTGTCATTTAAAATAATTTTTCAAAATATTTTTTTGTCATTTATAACAATTACCCTTTTTTGAATCTATCAAATATTAAAATTATAACAACAAATATAGTAAAATAGCAATGAGATATAACGAAGGATCCGATGGAACGTGCCCATCAAATATGCAATGTAAACCTATATTTATGTTCACACATGGACAAAAGTTTCAATTCCCAACTTGATATATATGGTTGGATTGAAATAGAAAAACATGGATAGATTAACATGCATTGATTTGCAAAATTTGAATAGTCGGTGTGCTAGACTAGAGTTTTAGGGGTGGGTCAAAGAGCGAAGTTGTGAATAGGAGTGTTCAAAAAACTTGATGATCAGAAAAACTCGATCAACCTAGCCCAACTCATATGGACTGGGTCGGGTAGGGGTGTATATGGTTTGATTTGGTCCGATTTTGGGCAAAACCAAGGACTAGACCGAAGTGCTCGATTTACACTAAAGAGGAAACATCAAAAACTAGATTCTCTCAGTTTTGATTTTTGAACCAAACCAACCTAATTTGATTCAGGTTGGTTTGGTTCGGTTTTAAACCATGTTTTCTTCTTCTTCTTGACTGAACCAGCTTGATATACAATTATGAGTTTGTAGTGAGTAGAGAATCGATGGGATCCATGGACTAGAGGAGAAGAGTTGCGACCGATGTGGACTGGAGGCGTATAGGTTTGCTACTGGTGGAGGTTGAGTCCGGTGATATGGAGGTCTACGAGTGCGATCGGCGGAGGTTGAAGAATGGAGGAAGAAAGAATAATGGATGTATGCAGAGTGTGGTTGACGTGAACTGTGAAGAATGGAAGACGAAGATTGTGGATGGAACCGATGGATGACTTATGGGTTGGGTGGTGACTGCCAACGGGCGAGGTGAGGGAGGGTTATTTTTAGTTTTTTTGTTTTAGGATTTTCTAATTTTAATCTTTTTATTTTAAATTAAATTGAGCTGAACTTATTATAAGGGTTGGGTTGGTGCTGGCAGTGGGCTTAGGTTGTCACCTAATAAGTAATAACTATTAACTAATAAAAACATATAATCAAAATATATATCGTAGATAATAGTTTGGTTCAATTTTCCATAGTTTTTTCACTTGGTAAACCAAGGTTCGAGTAAACCATCTGGTTTTATAAGACATTGAATTGTGGTTACATTTTTTAACAAAAAAAACTAGACCAAATTGTCCGGTTCGGTTCGGTTCACCGATTGTGTCCAACTTTTGAACACTCTTAGGGTTGAGTTGGGTTCAAATAAATAAGATACGTATAGGTTGGGTTAGTTCATGGGTTAACTTAAAATAACCCAACTTTCTTCTTTCAAATGAGAGGCCAAGGAAATTGGAATTTCTTGACAGGGGTTTGCTTCCAATACAACAACATTACGCACATTAATGGGGTTTTGAACTTTATTGGATAAGTCAAGGTCATAATTTAAGTCAAGACTAGTCGTCTTTTTTTTTTTTTTTAAGAGTCAACAATCTTGGATCTTGAACTATTCCTTTTTGTATCTGGATAATTCTAAGGGGTCTGCAGTTTCTTTTGAGGTTTTTGAGGTCCTTGGAACTTTAACCATACCCCATATTGGAAGGAATTAGACATATCTTCAAGAGCAATTGGTTTTGAGGAATACACTCTTTTGCTAAGTGACCGACGCACCCACGAAGATAGTAGAGATCCGGTAGCCTCTCCTAATGAAGGTCAAACCATTTGTCTTCTTGTAAGTCTTCAGTTATGATGAAGAGACCTCGCCTTAGTAGCTTTGAAATATCAAGGACATGAATTCTCATTTGATCACCTCGGCAAAAATTTTCCTGATCACATTCAACATCAAGGAAATATCCAATCTCGCTCGCCATGGACTTATTCTAGAATCCCAATGGTAAATTATTGACACAGATCCATAAGGCAACTTTATTGAAAGATGCTTATGAGGTTTTGAGGTCGACTCTCGAGGATTCAAAAACAAGTAGGAATTTATCGAAGAGCCATAGTCTAGTCAAGAACCCATTTTCGAACATTCCTCCCCAAACTTGTTATGGTTTAGACACCAAACATTCGAGAATGCATTTCTAAATGCTCCTGTAGAAATCAGTCGTGAGGAAAGACACTTACCAATTATATAGTGGTTGAGATGACCACTAATTTTGTCGATAATGTCAGGTTTTAATCTGAGAGGTCTACTTGATTCCTTCAGGGTGAGTCTTAATCTTTTCCACTCTTCAGTGAGTTCTTTGTCAACCATTCCTCTAGTAGTACTTCAACAATGCAAGCAAAAGACTCTCTTGCTATAGACAAATCACTACTCCACTAACAAAACAACTCAAAACTAAATACATCCTCACAGGATATCTTGAAAGTTCTTGAAAGATCTCGGAGAAGACTCTATTAACTCTATTTAAAAAATCATTTAAATTTCTAATTTAATGTAAAGAATTTGAATTTAAAGATAAATTGCTTAAATTTTCAAATAAAACAAAATAATTATCTATATATTTATTATAAATATTCAACCATATATGTTATTTTGACTATTAAGTGACCAGACTTGAAATTTAGATATTACATATATAATTACGAAAACAACGATTATATTGAAGTATTTATTAAAAAAAAATAAAAAAAAAAGAACATAAAGAATTTAAAATACCACAAGTCTGGTCACTTAATAGTCAAAATAACATATATGGTTGAATATTTATAATAAATATATAGATAATTATTTTGTTTTATTTGAAAATTAGATTAACCGCATAACTCATAAATATATGCTAACGAAAAAAATTGCGGTTCATCGTTCGTCTCTCGCCTCCGTTACTTATTTACCTTAGGAGAAATTTATTTCAGTGAACATCCCTAATACATTTTGATTCATACGGCCCGGTCTAATAATAAAATCGTTTTATTTTAACGGTTCAACGGCAGACACGTGTCAAGGCAACATTATAGCAACGTGGCACAACCTCACGGAATCACAAATTTTAACCCTCCCGCCATTGGCACAAAAATCAAAAAGCAAAAAATTTCCCCAATTCCCTCCTTTTCCACTGCACTTTTCTCCCTCCTCTTATATTATTTCATCTCGTTGTCGTCATTATTCAAACTTCCCCTGCAAGATTCATCCCTCAATCAACGAAACCGCTTACTGATTCTCCTCCGTTATCACACTTCCAAAGATCTTCGCCAGATTCTCACTCTCCATCTACCGCCGCCAATTCGTTCGCACTGCAGATTGAAGTTCCGCATTCTCATGTTTCTCGCCCTCTCTAGCTTCCTAGGGCATTGTTTCTTCTATCGTTTCTGAGTTGCCGATGGAAATTGATTATTCTTGCAAAGCGTTTTCAGGAGTTCAGTTCGTTCTCTTCGGATTCAGTAACGTCGATGAGAAACAGGTATCTCGCTTCTTCTTCTTTTCACTCTCTGTTGATTGCTTGCCTTTTTTTTTTTTTTTTTTTTTTTTTTTTGATATGACTATGAGTTGAGCAGTTGAAGAACTGATTTCGAACGTTATTTTGTTGTTTTTACCTCTCTTTTAGGTTCGGTCCAAGCTAATCGATGGGGGAGGGGTTGACGTCGGTCAGTATGGTCCGAGTTGCACTCATGTGATCGTGGACAAGAATAAGATTGTTTATGTAAATCCTACTTCGTTTCCTAGTGAATTCGACAATTGATTTTTCAGTTTTCACGGTTATTATGTAACTAGTTTTGATGTTACACTGCAACGCTGCCTTGAGAATTCAGTTTCACCGTTACTCTGTATGATTTATAGGACGATCCGGTCTGTGTTGCTGCTCGAAATGATGGCAAGTTGCTTGTCACGGGCTTATGGGTTGATCATAGATATGATTCCGGGTTGCTTGCAGATGCTACTTCGGTGGGTTCTTAACTCAATTATTCTTTTCACATTGTTCTGCGTCTAAATTGGAATGATTTTGTTTGTATTTAAATAGTTTGTTTCCATGGTTCTTGAACACGGGTCACTTTGTTGCATGTACCACAAGCAAAGGTTTCCATAGATTCCTCATGCTACTGTTGTAGGATTTAAGCTTTTAATACTGAAATACCTTTGACTGGAAACTCGGAAAGACACCTTTATTAATTGAATGCAATATGATTACAATTTCCATGTTATTTATTATTCGATCATAGTCATGACTAGTACCATTGGACTCACGGGGAAATAAGAAGTTGCTTGCATAAAATGGTATTTTGAGAATTATCGAGTGTCTTTGGTTTCTATTCTATACCTTTATTATAAGCATACTTATAGGTCTATCTTGTTAGCCTTTTTACAGGTATTGTACAGACCGTTAAGAGAACTGAATGGTATCCCGGGGGCTAAAAGTTTGATCATGTGCTTGACTGGGTACCAGCGACAGGATAGAGATGATGTTATGGTATTGACAATATACATTTCTTTCTTTTCTTTTGCTTGACTTGTGGTTATTTATTGGTTTTTGTTGTTACAATTATACAATTTTTTTTTTCTCCATGTACCTTGCAGACAATGGTTAGCTTGATAGGTGCTCAATTCTCTAAGCCATTGGTGGCAAACAAGGTTACCCACCTTATATGTTACAAATTTGAAGGTACGTCTATCTTGCTTCTTTTAATGTGCTGTTGTATCCATCCTTTCGTAGAGTTTATAATGTCCTTATTTGTTGTTTTTCAACTCGAGCAAAGATTTGATGTTAGTGGAATATTACTGAACATTAGTATGATTTTTGATGGTCAGTACTTCCCATTCAATAAATGACATTCTTGCTTCATTAGCTATTGATTTTTCTAATGCAATCTATAAATATTAGCCGATCTAATATTTCTGGCTTTTAAAATATACGGTTAAAGATCTCATGGCTTTTGAGTTATCTTGAGGTCGAGAGTTCGAGCCTCTCTCACCCCAAAATATACGGTTAAAGGTCTCTTAGCTTCTAAGTTATCCTGAAGTCGAGAGTTCGAGCCTATCTTGCCCCAAAATATATGGTTAAAGACTGAATTATTTGATAATTTGGGCAATGTGGGAATGTAGCGTTAGGTTTCTTGTCTATCTATGAATTTGGTTTAAACATATAAATGACTTCTGTCTTTAGTTGTGATTTATTAGTTCATGTTAATTTTTTGGAATTAGGCTTGTTTTACATATTAAACAAGTAGTTTGCTACATTATCTTGTTAGTTAATGGGCAGTTGCCGATATTTGTTTGTTCCAAAATCTTAAGAGGACTTGTGGACGGGTATCAAAGCTTATTGCTGAAAGCCTGAAACGATCAGTATTTTGTAATCTAACTTTGGTTGGTAGGTTCATGATTTCGAAAAGTTAATCATGTAGTGTAAAAGGGTTTTGATAAGCCTTGATTTTACATGGGTTTATAAACTGAGCCATGTGAAATCTATTATTTTTCATAAGCAAACATAATATAGCCATATCGACTCAACTTCCTAACATTAGATTAGTCAAATTTAATATGTGAGCTAAACACCTCTTCGAAGATCTTTTATTTTATTTATTTTTTGTGCTGATTTGTTATTCAATTACTCTGAGAGAGTGAATCATAGTGATGAATACCATGTACAGGGGACAAATATGAGCTTGCTAAAAAACTGAGGACCATAAAGCTTGTCAATCATCGTTGGCTGGAAGACAGGTGTTTTGTATTTATATTCCATTTTTGAATCCTATAATATCAACTAATTTTCATGTGTTCTGTAAACAAATATAGGTATTTATTTATTTTTTGACCTGTATCTTATTTCTCCTCAGCTTGAGAGAATGGATGCTACTTCCAGAATCGAATTACAACATTAGGTATGTGGGCGCATTGTCTTGGTCACAATGCATGGCAGTCTTGTATCAGCTTGACTTTTTGTTCCCTTTGCTTGACCCCTTTTATTTGTGGAGTTCTATTACCTCTATTAAGATAGCCAGAGTTCTGAATTCTATGATGTCATTTCAGACACATGTTTTGAGGAATATCATTTGGGTCTCAGTAATCTTTAATGAAAGTACCTTCTCCAAGTATGATAGGGGATACCACCCCTTGTTTGCAAATTGCAGAATATATTTTGCTAGCTGTAGCTTATCGGGATGCTAACTGACGTATGCTTCCATTTGTTTATGGCATTGCCATTTTGAATACCCACTGCTGGTCCTCCAAATATTTGTATCATGTTCTGCATTTTAGGCTGTTGATTAAATTGATGTTTTCTGAACATATCCACTCATGATTTCAAATTCTCTTGCGTTTCTCTACAGTGGATATGACATGGAGATGCTTGAAGCTGAGGCTAAGGATTCTGAAGAGGAATCTAACAGTAGCATCACCAAACATTTTGCTAGGAGAAACACCAAGAGTCCTGAAAACATGAAATTCGGTTTGCATTCAACCAGTGAAATATCTAATACACTGCCAGCTTCAAAGACATTCGATGGCCGCACAAACATTGCTGATACTGAGAGCATACAGACAGTTCCTACTACCGACACTAAATTTATTCCTTCTGGAAAGTTTGATAAGCATGATGTTGTCGAGGGACCTATTTGTCAGGAAGATGATGTTTTTAGTACTCCTTGGGGTTCTGGGCCATCTGATGTGCATATGAAAACTTCTGAATCTGAGAAGCAGAAAGTGAAAAATGAGGCAGTGACAAGTCCATCAAATGCAGCGAGGTCCCCGCAGCTGTGTGGTACCAGTTACTCTAGGAGAACCCCGTTGAAGTTGCCACTTCCACTGTTTTCCGGAGAAAGATTGGACAGAGCTG
The DNA here is from genome assembly GCA_030954485.1 of Citrullus mucosospermus. NCBI lineage: Eukaryota > Viridiplantae > Streptophyta > Magnoliopsida > Cucurbitales > Cucurbitaceae > Citrullus > Citrullus mucosospermus. Next base: position 4,330,371 of record CM062063.1, on the reverse strand, counting down.
ATGTCTCATGTAAAATGGCAACAGGTGAAATGAAAGATACTATTGGTGTTGATGTATCTTTAGAAAAGATGGAGCAAGTAACGTATGCTACTTTCTCTGGCCATGAACCAAGTTCTTCAAGGGGAACTGATTTATTTGGTACAGGAGATTCAAATGCTAGATTGCCTCTGAAAAGCATTTCAGATGTATCTTATGACGTCTCTCGATCTCATACAATGAGTGAGAACACAGAATCATGCACCTTGAATAACCCCTCCATAGACGAAAAAATTTTAGGATTGGAAATGAGAAGTGTTTCTTTAAACAACGATGATTCTGGTCGTGCTAATAACTTGCAGCATAGTAGGGCTATTACTGACAGCTCTAGTTCTATTAAGAAACCATTGACGTGCGACCTACCTTTCAACAACAATGTTCGCACTCCAACTGAAGATGTTGCTGAGAGCAGCAAGAAGACTCCTCGAACACCCTGCCATATGTCAGGAAAAGACACGTCACCTGGCAAGTCTGACCAGCTAAATCACAATTATGGGATTTCTGGAGATGTGGTTGGAAAAATTAAAGAAACAGATAGGCAGCAGAATGGTGTTTTGGCTACATCTGAAAGTGATAGAGGTACAAAGGCTACTAAATCAGCTTCTCCAACTAATTTGAATTCTTCTGTTGTTCCAAATAACTTGCATTCCAAACAACAAAGAATCAAGATGTTTGCCAAAAAGAGCTTGGGTTCTAGACCGAAGTTGGGCAGTGCCAGTCGCAACAGACCTACTCTCTCGAATAAAACCACTTCCTTGAATGATTCAGTTTCTTCACCTGGTGGGAACGGTGAAAAACTCTTCAGCCCATCACCTCAAGATGTCAATATTGGAGTGAAAAAGGTCGTGGAGACAACAGATATAGGGGATTTTTCTCATAAATATGAAGCCATGGATGAGGATGACAAAACTACTGATCCAGAAAATAAAGAGGAAGATTTTGAGCAGCAAAAGATGGGTAAGGAGATATTTAAGGAAGTTCAGCTAGTAAGTGATGAGGATAAGCTAGTAAAAGAGACCGCATCTAGAGTGAAATGTAACGAGAGTGCTAGTGTGCTTGATGAAATGGTTCCTTCAGGTACACCAAAAGAAGTGATTGAACCTAGAGAACCAGTTTCCATCGGGAATGTACAACTGGATGAATTAAGAGTAGAAGATGAGAAATTAAAATCGAATGTGGGGGATAGAGGTCCAACGGAAGTAACAATGTTGATAAACTCTTCTAAAAAGAAATCTAAACAAGGTAAGGTTGGTAAAGCACCCCCCCGTAAGAAAAATGAGAAGACTGGGAAGAATCCTCAGTTGGTTGCTGAAAAGCCTAATACTGAAGTCCATACCATTCCCGATTATAATCCAGAGAAGGAAAATGTACCATGTGATGTTGGTGACAAAACTAGTGACGATCTCGTCAAGCATTGTGTAGATAAAACTACGGTCAAGTCGAATGCAAAGCAAAGAAAAGCCAATAAGAAATCTTCAGAGATCAGTGCCAATTCTTCCATGGAAGTTGAAAAAGTTTTGAGAGAAGTAAAACCTGAACCTGTTTGTTTTATCTTGAGTGGACATCGCCTTGAAAGGAAGGAGTTTCAGAAAGTAATCAAGCATTTGAAAGGAAGGGTTTGCAGAGATTCTCATCAATGGTCATATCAGGCTACACATTTCATAGCCCCCGATCCAGTTCGTAGAACTGAAAAGTTTTTTTCGGCTGCAGCATCGGGAAGGTAACAAGTTTCTTCCGTCAATTGTGTTTTTTAAGATTTCATTAAATTTAAAGATTACGTAAATATGTGATGGAGGTATTATTTATATTGTCTTTTCGTGTAAGAAACTTAGAAGTTAATTTCTGTCCTTAAAAACTTTGTCTACATTATATAGATCTAAAGTAGGTTTTATGATGCAGGTGGATTCTCAAATCTGATTATCTAACAGATAGTAATCAGGCTGGAAAGCTCTTGAAGGAGGATCCTTATGAATGGTACAGAAACGGCCTCACTGAAGACGGTGCAATCAATTTGGAAGCTCCTAGGAAGTGGCGGCTCTTGAGGGAGAAAACAGGTCATGGTGCCTTCTATGGAATGCGTATTATCGTTTATGGGGAATGTATTGCTCCTCCTCTGGTACGTATGCTGTCCTACATTAGAGCCACTTAAGTTGTAATGCTCCTTTCAAACATTACTTGTGAAGATATTGGGTTTTTGACATATACATCATATCTGCTAACCATGAAACAGGATACTCTCAAGCGTGCTGTTAAGGCTGGAGATGGGACAATACTAGCCACATCTCCACCTTATACTAAATTCCTTAAGTCTGGAGTTGATTTTGCTGTTGTCAGCCCTGGCATGCCACGTGTTGATTCGTGGGTCCAAGAGTTCTTAAATGATGAGATACCCTGTGTAGCGGCTGATTACTTGGTTGAGTATGTCTGCAAGCCTGGTTATCCTCTTGATAAACATGTTTTGTACAATACTCATGCTTGGGCGGAAAAATCTTTTAGCAACCTTCAGAGTAGAGCAGAAGAAGTTGTCGAAGATGCAAGCCCACAAGATGATTGTTCCGATAATGATATAGCCTGCCAAGAGTGTGGGTCTCGCGATAGAGGTGAAGTGATGCTCATTTGTGGCAATGAAGATGGATCAAATGGTTGTGGAATTGGCATGCATACAGATTGCTGCAATCCTCCATTACTGGATATTCCAGAGGGTGATTGGTTTTGTTCAGACTGTATTAGCAGTAGAAACAGCAACTCTCCAAATAAAAGGAAAAAGGGAGTCTCAGTTAAGAGGAAATGACATTAGATTTTGCATAATAATTCTAATGATCAGCAAAGTTATCTTGGTCTACATCTTGTATATTTCCGTCTTGCTTAAACAAATGAAGTTGATTCTATTATTCCAGGTCTTTTAGATGGCATGGGGAATTTCCTCAATTGATGATCTGCTGCGGTTTGATTCTCTTTCTCCAAGCATTCAAGTTTGCAAGCTATTTACTTTGCATGCTTGGTGGTAATGGTAATGGTTTATCATTCCAGGTTTCAGATAGGTTCAGCTTTAGTTGCAATTTTTGAGTTTGTATGTTATCTTTGTCAACTTAAGCATAATTCAACCAACCGGTATGTGATGTTTGGATAAATTTGTGACCTAAGTTTTATGTATTGAGTTTGAAATTGAGAATAAATGAGTTAATCTTTGCTACACATACTAAATGAACTGAAACTAAGATAAGTATTATGAAAGTGTGAGAATTGGAACGAAATATACATAGAAGTAAAATATATATATAGAGAAGTAAAAAATGCTGAAATAATTCCTAACAAAAAGGACTAAAGTAATTTAAGAATTGAAGTTTAGGGTTTGAAGAAAAGATTTAGTTTATATATATCTTCATTGAAATTATGTTTCGAGACTTGATAGTTATTATTATTAATTATCGAAATAACTTGATAGTTTTTTAAATTTGGCTTTTCGGTTGTTTCCTGATTAGGTAGGGTTCATTTTGGAATAGTGAGAAATTTTTTCACTTTTGTATTATTTGGTGGCGGTTTCTTTAAATGGGGAAGGGTAGACAAGGATAGAAAGAGTAGGCTTTTTCTAGCTTTGTGGAAACTTCTTGGGTCCCATCAGCCTTTATCATCAACTAACTCTTCCATCATATCTGCAGGCTTCCTAAAGATATTAGGTTCTATGACTTGGATGTACACAACCTGATAGTATATATATATATATATGGGTGACCTCATTTCTATTTTTCTACTCAAATTTAGAAACTTTTGAAATGCAATATTTAAAAATGAAAAGTTGATGTGGTAATAGTGAAGGGATCAACCTACTGCTAAAAGGATAGTGTAGGGTTAGCTGGCACTACTATAAGACACTTTTGACTGAATTTCATTTTTCTCCTCTTTATTTGGGTTTTTTTTTTTCTAAGAAAAATTTGTGGGTATTTGTTTTTATTTTCCATCATTTATCCTCTCTTACTTGTAATTTTTGGAGTGTGTCAATAATTGAGTGAGAAAAAAAAAAACCGAAGGAATTCCTCCAATGAGATCGCTTAATTATTTAACACTAGGATCACTTTGCAACTTCTCGTTTTATTTTGCTTCTGAGTATCAAGACATAACAGTATGGTTATATATATATATAATGATTCAAAGTTTCATCATTGAATTTAACCAGTTCTTTAGATGTGATTTGAAATAAAATATAACCCAAGAATTGTATTATTATAACGACATGTCAATTTACATATGATTAATTATTATATCAGCTCAAAAAAATCCGTATCCTTTGACCTTTCCTCATAACTACTTATTCAATTTCTCAAGCTAAAAAAATGCACCTTTTGAAAAGAAAGAAAAAGTAATTAACCCTTCTTTTCCGCTGTATAAAGCTGAGAGAGAAGGAAAGGGTAAAATGTAAATTATAAAAACAAGTGTACTAGTGAAGGGAAAGGGAAAAGAGGGGTAAATTTTTTCACCCACCTCAGCCCATTATTCACTCTCAGTTCAATTGCAATTCAGATGTGCTCAGTTTTTTCAACAGTCAAGTTTGTAAGACCATTCTTGTTCTTGTATTGACATCAAAATTACAAACATTCCGAGATATGTTTTACAATACAAATTCTTTTACATTGTGTAAACTATGTTCAAGTGAGTATAGTTCAATAGTAATTAGAAAATATTCTAAACTTTAGGTTGGAGGTTAAAATCCCACATCCATTTGTTGTATATCTAAAAACAAAACTAAATTATTAATTATGTGAACCAATGTATATAATAGCAACTATTTTCATTTTTTGATTCACGTTAAATTCTAAAATTTATATATGAATTTTGATAGTTGTGTTTTCTGGGTTCTCAATTCTAAGGATTATGTTAATTTAAAATATCTCAATTAAGTTTCTAGATATTTGAATTTAACTTTGACAATCGTTCACATTATTACTTAAATATTGACATAGGGTTGATTTTGTATATATTAAGTTACTAACTCAAGAAAAGGAGACCGATGGAATAAAATGCTAAAAAAATTGACTGTGAGTAGACAAAATCCAATTTTAACCAAAAACTTACCATGTGATATGAGAGGCAATCATTTACTCAAAAGACCATATTTATATCATGATCTTTTAAAGAAACCACTTTGCCCAAAACCATTTTCTTACACTTACAATTATTTAAAAACAAACTCTTTTCAAGACATAACTTTATTATTATTATCTTTTTAAAAAAACCCCTTAAATATGTTTAAAAAAAACCCCATTTTCAGATCTCATACAATTCAAACAACCTTAAAAAAACACCCCAAGAAGTGGATTTAAAAAAAAAAAAAAAAAAAACCCAATCCCTTATGTCACACCCACACACACATTCTATATAGTTTGAATGAAAGTTTTTTTGATTTGGAATGATTTGAATTTGTGTAATGTGAAAAGAATTTGTCAGATCTTCCCATTACACCAAACCAGCTCTGTTTTTGACCAAAACCCATAAACCCCCTTTTTAAATAACCCAAAAAAAAAAAAGAAGAAGAAGAAACTTTTATTATTATTATTATTTTTATTTAAATTTATTTTAATATAATTTTGAGGAGAGAGAGAAAGAGGCACATGACATGATAGCATCACATGGTGTAACTGACATCATCATATCTGGCCACGACCTCCAATATTCATAATATTCAAACATCACGTGTTTCTTTTCTCCCAATTCCTTCCCATCCACACACCCCTTTATTTTATTTATTTATGAAAACACCCCTACTCTTACTTTTATTTGTGATTTGCGGAATATATGATTAATGAAAATTTACAATCTAGTTTTTGGTATTGTTTGGTAATTATTTAAGTTTTTGTTTTTGAAAATTAAGTTTATAAATACTTTTATCACTTCTAAATTTCTTCATTTATTATTAACTTTTTACCAATAGTTTAAAAAATTAAGTCAAAATTTGAAAACTAAAACAAATTAGTTTTTAAAAATTAGTTTTTGTTTTTGAAATTTCAATAAGAATTTAACTATTATATACTTAAGAGGGAGATAAATTATTTTAAATGACAAAATTGCTGAAATATTTACAATTAATAACAAAATATCACAGTCTATTTGCGATAGATCGCGATAGACTACTATCTGTGTCGATTTATCGCAGATAGATAATAAAATTTTGCTATATTTGTAAATATATTGATTTCTTTTGCTATATTTGAAAAAGAGTCCTAAGAGAAATGCAAAGTAAGAAATGGAGAGGAAATAGACAATTTTCAAAAATAAAAAATAAAAAATGAAATAGTTACCAAATAGGGTCTTGGTAATCATTTGGTTTTTTTTTATTATAAATAACTCTTGCATCTCTAAGTTTTTTTTTTCCTTTTTACTTTCTACCAATGTTTTAAAAAATCAAGTCAAGTTTTCGAAATAATTTTTTTTTCTTAAATTGTTTTTATTTTTAAAATATGGCTAAAATTCAATCATTTTTCCTTGAAAAAAATGTAAATGCCACCGACGCTTTACGCCCAATCATTTAGGATAACATTTGCATCTTCGGTATTATCTCTATTGTTGGCACAGAGTTAACCAATGCTTATTACATTCGTCGTTTCTTCTTTGTGAAAAGAAGTTCATGATCCGTAGGCCTTTTACCTCCACACAATATTTGCTACGTCAGGCGTGGAAGAAAATAGACTTAATTTTCAAAAACCAAAAATTAAATGGTTACCAAACATAGTCTACATTTTTTGTCTCCTAATTTTGAAAAATGTGTGTGTTTGGTCCTAAAGTTTTAAAATTTACTTTCTAGTCCTTGAGTTTTTAAAAATAGATGTACTTGGTCTCTTAATTTTCAAAATGTAAACTTTTAGTCCCAAGCTTTTTTAAAATATGTTTTAAAAAGTCTTCAAAGTGAAATTTTAAAATTAATTTTCTACTTTAGAATATCAAACAAATATTCCAAAAACTACTTCAATGACCATTTATATCTATTTAAAAAAATTTAAGGACTAAAAAAGTGTGGGACCAAACATACATATTTTTAAAATTTAGGGACTAAAAAGATAAATTTTGAAAATTTTAGGAACTATATACGCCAAACTCTTCAAAACTTGGAGACAAAAATTGTAATTTTTCTATAAATAAATATGGAATTTATTCTCAAAACTAATTGGTAATAATATGAGTAACTCATGTATATATGTTTCGGAAAGTTGTAAGGTCTTTTCTTCTATGTAATGTGAATCTAAACAATAATAAATAAATAAATAAATATATATATATATATATATATTCTTTTTTAAATCTATTTTCTCTCTTCTAAAGGAGTGCCTCTCGTGAGAAACAATGCAAATTTCAAACCTTACCTTTTCTTTCACCACAAGAAAAACACAATTTGCTTTAGAAACAAAGAAAGGGAAAAAATAAAATTAAAATTAAAGAGCATTTTTTTATTTCGTTTAATTTTTATACCTAAACTTTCAAATGCTTTGTTTTAATATATCAAAAACAAATTTGAATAATAGATTAATTATTTGAAGTCACAAATTCAACGTACAAGATTCAAAAGTTTAGGAAACCATTAGTATATTTTATTATTATTATTTTTTTAGATTGGCTGAATTAAATAAGTTTGCCAAAAATTTATTTTGTGGGTTTATCTTTTAAATAGTATTTTAAATGTATTTAAATTTTGTGATAAACATTTTTACTCATTTCAAAATTTTAAATTTACTACTAAACTTATTAAGAAGACACTGAAAAGTAAATAAACAAAACACTATCCCTCTAGCTAAACATACCTTTCAAAAGTTGTTAAAATAAACAAACAGTTAATATATCATTTTGAATCTTATATTTTGGAGTTTGTTTAATTTTAGTCTCTATACTTTTAAATATTCAATTTTAGTCCATGTGCTTTTAATAAATCTTTAATTTAGTCCCTAATACTATTTTATTGTAGATTTTTCATTACTGTTTATTTTTTTTATTAACATTTTCACTATAAATTTTAAAAACATATTCACATATTTTATTTATTTGTATGAAAATTATTATGATTATTTAATTAATTTCGATAAAAATTAACTTTAAAGAATTAAATTTAAAATTTATTAAATATATATGGACCAAAATTGAATAAATTTTAAAATAATTTAAACATCGTCAAACAAACAAAATGGATTATATTATGACTAAACATTTAAAATTTAGATTGAAAATCTGAAAAGAAAACAAATGAAAAAAATGTCAGAGAAGTGGATTGATAATTACACAGAATAGTACAAATGGCTTTTCTTATTGGAAGAGTTCAAAAACTTTGAAGTGTGTGATTGAAATGTGCAACCCATGTTTTTATTTTTATTTTTTTGCATACTCTCTCTCTTTATAACACAAAGTTTGACATTTTAAGAACATTTTGGCAGCATTTAGCAGCATAGCTGTGCCCAATAATCCTTTGAACCATTTTCACACTAAGGAAGAGGGAAAAAAAAAAAACCCCTTATATATCTTCCATCCAAACAGATCCCACAATTTAATGCTATTTTTTCCTTTTTTTTTTTTTTTTTTTTTTTCTTTTCTGGAAGAAGATCATTTAATGGAAGTGGGAATTGGCAGAAGAAACAGTCCAATAATGTGGCACCAATGCAATAAACACATCTACATATAAAATATAAATAAAAGTTAGGGTTCGATAATAATTACAACATGTCATATTGTGTGTATTGATTTGATTTCCATTATAAAAAAAATATATTTAAAAAATAGGTAGAAAAAGAAGGAAAAAAAAAAAAGAAAAGAAAAAGAAAAAGAAAAATCCCTTCCATTTGCTATTCTCTCAAGTTATTCTAAAGGGAAATTGGTTTTGAAAAAAAACTTTGCTTAAAGTGAAGAGAAGAGAGATGTGGAAATGGAGTCAATTGAAAGGATAAAATATAATTCAAACCCAATCTTAAAGGCTATTTAGATCTCTTGCAAGGAAAGATAAGACTTCACTTAAAAACCTCAAAAGATGCTATATGTAATTCTTTGTATTTATTATTGGTTTTTTTTTTCCTATCTTTTTCTTTTTCTTTTGAGATTAAAGGTTTGTTATAAAAAGGAAAGGAAGAACATCAACAATTAAAACTGCCCAACCTCTCTTTTGTTCATCATCTATTTCGCCAACTTTAAAATATTTTGTTTTAATCCTTACACTAAATTTTTTTTGAATTACTTGCCATTCGTTTTTCTTGTTTTTTTACTATATCAAAGAAAAGTGATAAAAGCTTAAAAGAGATTCAAATTAGTATAGAGAGCAAAATCCACTTATGGGAGAATGGTCTTCAATCCAGATATCACGGTAATCAAACAACGAGTATGAGAAGCAAGCTCATGAGCAACTTAATTACAACGGAGATTGAGATGGAACTCTTAAATAAAGTCAACGAACGCCTTGATCTAATTCGCATCCCAACTAGAAGATTCCAAAAGATAAAAGAATTAGTTTTAGAGATATACCAACTTCAATAGTTCGAGACATTCCTTCAAACATGGCAATAACTTCAACGAGTTCAACGAATCTCAATTGGTGGAAACTGTTCATTTATTTGATTTCGTGATTAAAATCAATAAATATTCCAACCCTAGACCAAAAGTGGTAGTTTTACATTATGAAAAAAATGCCAAAACTCATTATATCAATGAGTTAGTTTTTTTTTTTTTTTTTTTCTCCTTCCCTTTTTTTTGGTCAGAGAGCTTTTATAAAAGGAGGAGAGGAAGAGCATTAGCAATAAATGTTGCATTTAAAAGAACTTCTGGGTTTCAGAAAGAATCTCAAGAATTCATACACATTAAAAATAAAAAGAAGAAAGGAAAAAAAAAAGAAAAAAAAAAGTAAAGAAAAAGAAAAGATGTCCTTGGGTGAAGGCAATCAATTGATCCAATGCTTGTATTAAAGTGACTAAAACAAGAATCAATTCCATATAATGATGCTCTACCTTTTTTCATAGGTGGTAGAAAAATTACCACACCCACTCCATAAAATCATTGAAATTACTGACCATTTTGAGGTTAAAAAGGTGAAAAAAAGGTAATTGAGTGCCCAACAACCCTCTTTAAATGTATTTGGATTTTTTTAATCCAAAAATGCAAAACCACTTTACCCTCTCTCTCTCTCTATTTTAGGGTGTTTTTGATGTGTGGTAAAAGTATTTGAACAATAAAACTACACAGAGAAAGGATGAAATATTGGAATTTATAATGTAATTTGTAGTGGAGTATAAGAAATTTCAAAACAATATTAATTATCATAATTAGATAGGCCAAAATTAGTGCTCTCTCATACCTTTAAATCTCTCTTTTTCCCCTTACTAATCTAATATTTTGAAAGAAAAAAAATTAGTAAAATTCCAAAAAAAAAAAAAAAAAAAAAATTAAGTCTTTGTTTTATTTTCTCCACTGCAAGCCTCTTGGTCACTGACATATATTTACTTTGCCTATTAAAAGTGGAATCTAAGCGAAGATTGTTAAGAAAGAAAGAAGATGTGAAAATAATGAGAGAAAGGAATCAAATTCCCATGTAAAAAGTTTAGCTTCTTGCAATAATTTTAGATCTAAAGAAGTAGAAGTAGAAGAAGAAAAATGACATAACAAAAGCAAACAACAGTAGAAATGAATGGATTAAAGAGAGAGAAAGAAGAAGCCAAAGTCCAAAGTATTTTTTAAAAAAAAAAAAAGAAAAGAAAAGAAAAAGAAAAAGAAAAAAGTGAATGAAATGACAATTCCTTAATTCCTTTACAAAAACAAAACAAAACTAATTAAAAAGAAAAAAAAAAAAAAAATCCCTCATTGGGTTTTCTCGTATTGAGTGTTTGGATTAGACCCTACCAAACTCTTAAACTCCTCAGCTTTCTTCTGCCACTCCCTTTCACTCTACGGCTGACTCAAAATTTTTAAAGTTCTTTTATAAAAAAAAAAAAAATTCATTTCTCACCAACCCATTTGGGTGGAATTCTCAAATATGTGAAATTTAGAGGACTTGTCTGAGTTGTCATCTTGATAAAAGCCAACCCCCCCAAGAAGAAGATGAGACAAATGAAACAGTCCAAACATGGCTTCTGCCATCGCCAGTTTGAAGATTACCATGGCCATTGCCAACAATTTAATGCCACCAAACTCATTTACAATTTACAACACACTACAACATTGAAAGAGACTTCAGTAAGAAATTTCAAATCAAAATCAGACACAGACTGAGAGATATAATGAAATAATTGAACCCTCGACTGATGATCATAATGATTCTGTACATGGAACTTCTTAAAAACAGTAGAAATAAAAGAACAATGGGAACAACAGTGACCAAAATTTTTCCGGCAGTAATTTCAAAGTTGTTTTTTTTTAAGACTTTCTTTTGTTTTGTACAAGAATAAGAGAGAAGTTGAACTAGAGATTTCCCTGCCGTATCAACCAAAAACCTCAAGATTTTCAAACCCCATGTTTTACAAGATTGGTTTATGTTTGTTGTTGTTGTTGTAGTAGTAGAAGTAAATTCAGCAGCTCAATGCTTCATACTTAACCGGCAGGGGTCGGTTTAACCCAACTTGTGACAACAAATTACCAACTGCAGCAAGATCACGGCAGAATACTCCTTGGAATGACGACTTGTCGTTTGAGGATTTGGTGTCCGATGTGTTCATTCGTTCGCTTTTTGGGGGTTTGGATGCTGTTTTTGTAGCTGCTTTGATGAGTTCCATTTCTAACAGGCATTCTTGAGCTTGTTGTTGCTGTTGTTGCTGCTGCTGCTGCTGCTGCTGCTGCTGTTGCTGTTGTTGCTGCACTTGAATTGCAGCAGCTTGTGCTGCTTGTAATGCAGCTGCAGCCCTCTTCCTCTGTTTCTCCGCGGCTTCCTCATCAGCAATCGTTGACATTATGCTCGAATAGCCCTTCTGCAGCATTCTATATAGTAACAATGCTGACATTTTTGCCTTGTCTCGAACTGAATCGAGCTCACGGTCGTCTGCAAGCTCACAACGCTCAATAAAGTTTGTAGCTTTATCGGGTTTGTGTCGTAAACATAGCAACAAATGAGCTCTCTCCAATTCGGACCTCGAGCACCCTCGTCGCAGCCCGATCAATGAATAGTAATCAACATTCCCAGTTTCTCCTGAAGCAACCCTTTGCTTTAATTCTTGAATTTTCACAGTTAATGCACATAACTTGCCAGGAATCTCTCTATATCTCATGTTCTGTTTCTTCCAAGCCGGACCCGGCAGCTTTCTGTCCCTCAATATGGTATTATACAGAAGCTTCAAATGTTCTAGATCGTGCAAACAATCCGGTAAGCATCGAATCGATTCAAACAGCAGTGCTCGGGTCTCTAATGCTTGAATGCAGCTCGGATTAAGTGCTAATGTACGATTGCAATCAGCAATCGACTCTGCAATTCGACCAGCCGATCGATATGCAGAGGCTCGGTACATATAACATTCAGCAAGGAAGCCCTGAGGGGCCCCTCGGCGACCATCGACGATCTTGCTGAAATGACGAATAGCCTCAGCATAGAGGCCAGCATCAAGGGCAGCAAGAGCAGCCGTCCTGCGGCGAATCAGAAGCTTAATATGGCTAAGGAGATTGCTGATTGTTTCCGAATCGGATAAGGCTCGAGGCGGTGTATTAGGAGGAATCGTTGTCGAAATCTCACTGGAGAAAGGGAAATCAGATAGCGAGAAGCTATCTTCAGACCGGCATATACTCTCACGGCGAAATGCCGCCGTAGCAAGGCGTTTTCCGGTCTGAAGAAGAACCATGGCATCTTCCATCAGCCCCAAATGACAACAAGCTTGACCCAAGATCAAATATCTACAACAGAGAAAAACAGAGTATTCACAAAAGAGATCAGAAAAGATTCATCATATTCATTGATTGTTCCCTAATATTTTTATCTCGTCCTTGTGAAACCGTAACACACACACAAACACACACACAAAAGTAAAAAAAGAAATACAAAATCAACAATGCTTTTTGAATCCAACACCAAAGTTAGGAAGCAAAATACATGAAAATGAGAAAGTTAAAACAAGAGACAGGTAAAACTCAGAGAGAAACAGAGGAACCTTGCATAAAAAGGAAATCCAATAGAAACCCAAATTACAAAAAGGTTAAAAGAAAGAAATTGAATAATGTGGTTTAAAGTTTGCTGAGCATTTACTCAAAAACCAACAGAAACCATGTCGACTGAATCATAACAATAAATAACAATAATAACACCACATAAAAAGTCGAACCCATAAAACATTTAATACACCCAACTCAAAAACAAACCATTACCCAAAAAGAAAAAGAAAAAGAAAAAATCAATGAAACAGAGCATTTTCCATTTTTACCTCCATTGCCCTTCTTTGTTGCAGTTTTTACTTAGTCCAGCCATGACCTTCTTCTTCAAATCAGAAACAGAGAAGCATTTAAACGACGAGTCACAACCAGGCGACTCAGACGATCCAAGAAGCTTAACTCGGTCTTTGGAAAGTTGCTGTGAGGAGCCATCGGAGCCGGCGGAATCCTCACCGGCGATCTTAAAACTAGGAATATAATCCTGAAGCATATCGGCAACATCTTTAAATCGGCGAAGACAGAGGAGAGCCCGAGCTTTGAGCTCAAGGGCCTGTTCAAGGCGAGGAGAAAGAGCCAAAGCCGCATCAATAAGATTAAGAGCGGCGGAAACTTCTCTCTGTTCTTGAGTTGCAATGAGGGTTCTTGCATCTTTGATGTATTTATCGACAATCTGAAAGTTTAGGGATTGAAAATCAGAAACCTCATTTGAGAAGAAAAAGAAGAAGGGTTAAGAAATCATTACCTTTCTGTTGGTGAGCCACCAGTTTTTCTTGTCAATGGAAGAGGAAGATTGAGAAGAAACAGCCATTGTTGGGTTGAAGGAGAGGAATCAGGAACCCACCATAAAGATGTTAGAGGCTTTGAGGGCTCGGTTATTCTCCTCTCTCTCTCACTCTCACAAAATGTGCTCTGTTTTAGGTTCAGAGCAGCATTTGGGGTAAATAAATGGAGGAAGAAACTGTGAGAGAGAGAGAGAGAGAGGGAGAGATTTGAAATGTGAAGAAGAAATGGGGGAGAGAGAGAGTAAATAAGGGGAAGATTAAGAAGGAAGATGGAGAGTGTAGAGAGAAAGAAAAAAGAAAAGGAAAAATGCCAGCTTTGACCTCAAGGAAAGCTTTGATCCTTCAGCTTCATAGCTGGCAACACACAATAGATTCTCTCTTTCTCTCTAATACAGAGAGAGGGCTAGGTGTCCTATAACTCTCTACCCCATGTGGGCTCCACATTCCCAGACCATCCATGTCACACACTAAGTCTTTTTTCAAAAAAAAAAAAAAAATTAATTTAATTTCAAATTTAAACTCATTAACCACTCATAATTTCCGACAAATTTTTTTAATTAATTCATATATTACACCTCCCCCAATCTCATGTTTAATCCATATTTGAATTTTCAATTTTGTATTTGGTAAATATTTCTTTTTTTTTTTTTAATTTTAAAAGTTTAAGTTTGTTTTCTCACAAATTTCTACTCATGGTTTATATTTCATATGTAAACACATTTGAACTCTTGAATGATTAAAAAGAAGTTTTTAAAAATTATTTTAATTTTCAAAAATACTGATAAAGTCTATACAATAAAATATATAAACCAATAAATCAATGTAGTGTTTATAGACTTGTTGTTTAAAAACAAACTAACCAAACATTATCTTATAGACTAAATTTGTAACTTTAAAAGTTTAGGAATCAAGTAAACACAAAATTCAAAGTTCATGAATTAAAAGTATAATTTAACTCTTTTTTTTTTTCCTTTCTACAAAGTTAAAGTTTTCAAATTTTTAGTACGGGTTGAGTTCATCACTATTTTACTATGTTGAATATTGATGGTTTCACACACTTTCTACCTCTATTTTTTAATCTTTTTTAACTTTGTTATAAAGTATATCAAATTCAATTGATTGAAGCCTTGTTTAAATCTCTTAACTTTTATATGTATTTCATTTTGATTTCAAATCTTTCAAATGGACTATCACACAAATTTGTGTATTGGGCGGTGCAAACATTACTCTCATTTATGGTAAGTTATGTCAGTATTGTTTAGAATTGATGTGAGCACATTAGATAATGAAAAAAATTAACAACGTGAACGAGAATTTTCCATAGAATATCGTAAGGCAGGTTTGGTATGCAATCTATATTATACTTTTCGGATTCTCAAATTGATTCGGCGAATATCTAGTTGGTATATTTGTTTTTGGATTTTATGATTCAAATAAGGAAACCTCTAAAAGCAAAACTCTTATATTTTCTTTGTAATCAAATTTCCAATTTGAAATGTTAAAATGCCCGGTGACACTTGAAGAGACAAAAAAAAAATGATAATTTGAGTATTTCACGTCATAGACTCATTTCATTATTTTCTAAATTAAAATATGTATAATATAATAATTATAAGTT
Organism: Citrullus mucosospermus; assembly: GCA_030954485.1. Taxonomy (NCBI): domain Eukaryota; kingdom Viridiplantae; phylum Streptophyta; class Magnoliopsida; order Cucurbitales; family Cucurbitaceae; genus Citrullus; species Citrullus mucosospermus. Next base: position 4,314,855 of record CM062063.1, on the reverse strand, counting down.
TAATGATATTGTAAAATAATAATCATACAAAATTATAACATAAATCATGTCATAAATCAATTAATAATAGTTGAGATTTAATCTAATATTTAGTTGAGAAATACAACTATTTTCATGATCTAACAATATATTGTTAACCTTTGGAAGACCTATTTAAGTTAAGACCCAATTTCTAAATGAAATGCCAAATACATATTTGACAATACTAAAAACATGGAATAAAACTATGTCACAGGTTGAGTCCATTGTTTTCAAATCAGAAACCAAATGCCCCCGTTAAAGCAAATATGGCTTAGTAGTGATTGGCATAATCTTGCATCCTAGAATTGGAAAGTTCGAATCTCTTAACTCTCCCCGTTGTATATTCTAATTCTAAAAATTTAAAGACGAAAATGACTATAATATCCATTATCTCGATCAACTTACGTGACTCTAATATATATTTATATAAGTATGTTAATAAATATATTAAAAAATCATGTGAATAACAATTATGTCCAAAGCCCTTAGATGACCTATCAGAATAAAAAATGATCTTGAAATAGTTATTTCTATCAATTTTTAAAGATTTAAAATGGATATATAAAATAAAAAATACAAAATAGAATAATCTTTCGTGGGAAGGAAGGGAGATTAATCCTTAAAAAACGAGTGGGTTTGATAAGTGACCGGGTATAGCCAGTGAGGCGATGGGAAGTGACCGGATATTACGGGTAATTTCCCCATCACGGGTCATTGGATTCAACTACCGGTTTGAAAAAGATATAAAAACGCCATCAAATTGCCTGAAAAGTAAGCAAAGGACGTGTGGAAAATATCTCGCCTTATTTATTTCCGATTGGCCCTTAATTTACCATTTTAACCATAACAATAACACTACTTAATTAACAAAAATAAACTATTTATACCCATAAATTTTAGATGTGGCATCCATTTAAACTATATTATTAATTAATAATTGTATCAATTTAAACTCTAAATTTTAATAAATGCATCAATTTATACTTTTCAATGCATTTCCTTTGAAATAAGCCCACGTGAAATTTATAATTGTTTCAGTCAAATCCCTAAACCTTCATAAAATTAATCCATTTACTCTTAAGACAAAATTTCCTTCAAAATCGTCGATGCATTTATTCTATTAGTCTATATTGTCAAACTAACATTAAAGAAGTCTACGCATAATGTAAAGAAAAGTCTAAATTGATTGACTACTAAAAACTTAAGAGTGTAATTGACTTATATTATAGGTTTCACACAATATTGGTCGAACGAAATCTAGAAGATGTTATAAATTGATACACCTACTGAAGTTCGTACAATTATTAATTTAGGATTTGATTGCTAAAGACCCCAAAATTTAGAGATATAAATTGATATTTGCCATAATAATTAAGTTAAATATCATTTTCATTAGTGTAATTTGTAAATTATTCAAAATTTAGTACTCTACTATAAATATATCTTAAACTTATACCCTACTTTTAGTTTATTGCAGATTATTTTTCAAATTTTTTTATCTATTAGAATTTTCATTATAAATTTTAAAAATATTTTTACATATTATATTTATTTCATAAAAATTATTATTATTAATTAAAAATTTTCGATAAAAATTAATTTGAAGAGACTACGTTTAAGATTAATTGAAATGAAAGTATTAAAATTGAATATTTGAAAGTAGATTAACTAAACCTAAGGAAATTAAACTCAAAGATACAGTGTATTCATTTTATTTTAACCTAATAATTTTTATTAGATTTAAATACTAGCTTAGTCCTTAATTTTTAACTTCAGTTTATTATTTTAGTCCATAAACTTTCAAAAAGTTCATTTGATCCTTTCATTTTTATTTTTAAAGAATCAAAATAATTATTTTAAAAAATACCAGAACCAAAATAAATTATATTTAAAAGTAGAGAACACACAGGCCAAAATAAACATTTTAAGATTACAAGAAAGAAAATGAATAATCATCTTCTTATTATTATTAAATTCATCATTTTCGCCTTTTTTTTCTTTATTAAAAGAAAACATGAAATAAAAGAACTCTCAATGATTTTCCTTTCTTTAACCAATAATCTTTCCCTACATCATTAATCTGAACAACTCTTTTATTGCAATAGGGACTATGTTGCCAAAAGGGTTGATACCCATGTTACAATTATTACAATTTGGATTCACAAATATTATTATTAATAATAAAACAAATAAATCAAACTTTGTTGATTCATTTGTGTTAAAAAAGCAAGGTTTTTACTCTAAAGTCAAAATTCACCTCAAAACTAAGTTAAGTCAAATCAAATTTTATTATAAACTGAAATAAGTTTCTATTTTGTTGTTTTAGGAGATTTGTAAAATTAATTTTTTTTGGGTGCAACAATAACACTATATATTTAAGCAACTAGTAGCTTTTGTACCTCCATCTATGTTTCTTTTGAGTGAATTTCAATACATTTTATATTGGATTAGACATCTTTTGGACTATTTAATCATCTACTTAAAATTGAATGTTTATGTAGCTAGATATAGATACTTATGTTAGACTTTTTATATTGTTAGCAAGATTTTGACGAGTTTATTATTTAATTTTTTGATATCCAACTAACTTCTTCTTCCTCCTATTTTCTTTTAGATAATGCGAGAGAATTCAACTTCACGTTTCATAAAAGATGTTTTAATTAATACCAAACATGTTTTTAAATTTGGATAAAAACATTTTTACTAGATTTTTAGTGCTTTTTCGGTTGGATGTCAATAATCTAGTAATTAATTTTTTTTTTTTCTTTCAAATAGTACATTAGACATGAGGGGACTGAGTTCAAATTCACAAGCCATAAAAGAAAGCAATGATACCTAACCAACTCAAAGTTATGTAATTTGATTATACCTTCTTTTAACTTGAGGTTAAGAAAGATATTGACTTTACCAATTTAGTGTAATAAAACAAAAATTAGATAATGTAGTGGAGTTAGAGATAGAACCCATTTGATGAAATTAAAAAAAAAAAAAGAAAAAAAAGTTGAAAATAATAGTAAAAATGAGAGATGAGAGGAGAAGTGGCATTTGAAAAAAGAAGGCACAAGAATCATGGCTTTTCCTTTTGGGAGTTTGCTTTTGATTTCATTTTCATGCCCTTCTCTCTCTTTCATTTTAATGAATGCACATGTATTTAGATAGCCATATCTAGCTATCCCATATGGCCTTTGTCTTCCTCTTCATCATTTTTCTTCTTTTAAATTATTGTTTTTAATTTTTCAAATTCCCATTTTGCCCTCGTTCCCCCCCAACCCTGCATTCCCATTTCTTCTTATTTTTGGCTTTGCTTCTGTTTTCTGTTATGCCATCTCTTCTTAGTTCTTCCCACTTCTGCCACCTCACTTTGCCATGTCATCTCTTTTTTATTATTATTTTTCTTTGCCATTGAGACTATATACATATACATATATTTTAAGTTGTCTACTTGGGTTTGGGTACATATATTTGACATTTTTTGTATGGGAAATAATTGATTTATTATTATTATTATTATTATTTTTTTTTTTTTTTGATATTTTATTTGTACTTGTATGGTAAACAAATATAATGGTAAGTATTTGACTTTTGGATGGTGAATTTGTAGTAAAAAATAAAAGGAGGAAGACTCTTCCTTCTTCTTCTCCTTCTTTCTAAAACTTTAGGTTTAGTCTCGTGATTTTAAATTATAAAATAATATTATTTCCTTAGTTGATTTGCTATATTTTCAGAATTTTTTTTTATTTGACGTGGTTATTTTTATGATGCGATGAAACTATTTAGTAAATACTATTATATTTGCCATGTGAACATTCCTGTGCTGTTTTCAATTTTGTTAAAATTTGAATAATTTCATTTGGATGTTGGGTATTTTGTTTATTTAATTTTAATTGATTCATCGTTTGGGTTTTAAACAAAATTTTAACATGTTTTTAAGAATTAGGTCTTAATCTAACAATTTATTCTAATTTAATATCAAACCTCAATGGAATCACAGCCTTACATTTTATACCCGACTCATTCAATTAAGCACAAAAATCAATTGATTTTTCCAAAAAAATTACTAAACGTGATTGAAAGAAATAAATAAAATTTTGATAAACTAGTAAAAGACATGCTCAATCTACTGTAACTTTTTTTTATTTTTTCTTTTTTGGTTGTTGTATAATTATTAATTAACAATAATGTTGAGTTTTTCTAATTATAATTATTTTATTTACTAATGCTGCGGGAGTCTAATCGTATCACGCCACGCATGAGGATACATATAATTTATATTAATAATTGTAAATAATAATTCTTAATATATTTATATAGTTAAAAAATAAAAATAAAAAACAAAAAAGTCTCACATAATAAAACACTAAAATAATTATATAAAATATTGCTTAACTTCAGGCATAAATAATGGCAATACCTAAAATCAGTTCCAACTATTACTTAAATATAATGCCTCCACGTGTCGAATCATGATTTGGAATCATTAAAAGGATGACTGTGCAATGCCAGCTCAGCATCAATTTTATTTTTGTTATATATTTTGTTTTTCTTGGTTCTCATAATTGCATTGTTGGCTATTATAGGAACAATGATTTGAAATACACAACTATGGAAATCAAACGATACCCTTTTTGGATTATAGGTTATATGTAGCTTGTTTTGTATATTCTACCAATTCATTCTTTGTGATGGAGGTTAGGGAAAATATCAGTAGGAGGGGGAAAAAAAAACTAATATTCATTTTTAATTAATAAATAGCTGTTTTTTAACATATAAATTAATGCAATTAATTGAAGTTTAAGTAGTTTCAATCAATGATCTTAAATTACCAAATTAATGGAAGTTAGTCAACTAAATAATGACGCATTTTTATTTTTGCACAAATTATGAATATGAACAGAAATAAAATAAAAATTCCATTATATAAATATATGTACGATAGTTAATTTCATGATTCTTTTTAATTGGTATAAAATGAAAATTTACACCCGAACCTCATAGAAGGGGAAAAAAAAAAAAAAAAAAACAACAAAAAAGAACAATGAACATTGTGTCAAACCATTACCTAATTCCTTTTAGAAAAACATTACTAAAATTAAAAAGCTGATATTGGTAGGTTAAAATATATTTAATATCTTTTAATACATCATTATCAGTTTTTCGCTTGTAAATTTAGAAATTTAACAAACAATTTTAAATGCCAATATTGACAAAATGCCACGTATCAAATTTCTCAAGAAACTATTTAAATTAACAAATAAATATTTCGTTTAAGTTTATTAGTATTAAGTCCACATTAGTGGCAATATGTTAATATTTTTCTTAAATTTTTCGATTTTTCTAAGTATAATAGGAATATCAACTCATCTTTCATGTTGATGTTGAATTTATAGACATATGAAAGGTTTTAACACCATGGTTAATTACTATACAATTTAAAATTTTAAAAAAGAGTTAGAAATTAAAAAACAAAGAGATGAAAAAAAAGAGATAGATTATTAGTTAATTAATTTTTAGATTGTGAAGTCAATATCTCAAGTTCATAGTTTTTTTTTTTAATTAGTCATACAACAATTATAGGTGGGGGATTGAACTTCCGATCTTTAAAGGAAAAAATTATGTCAATTGCTGTTGAGCTGAAATCACTTTGACATCTCAATAATTATTAGTCCTATAAGCTATTATATAAATCCATTATAAATAATATACTAAATACATTACTTATACAAACACAAAAATATCCAACAACTCCAAACAACTTGTATTCTTTGTTGAGTATATATAAAGAAACCAAAGTTGAAAATAATAACTCCTATATAATTAAACAAAACCAACATAATCACAAAAGAATATCACTCAAGTCAGTTTATATTTTCTCAACAACTTACCAATTCATCGAGATTTTATGTTTTTTTTTTCCTTCGTCGTAAGGTAATGATTAAAAATATACTTTCTCAATACGTACATAACTCATATACCATACAAATCATTCTACAATAATCAAATATGAAAAAAATAATATATAGATATATATGAGAATGATGATAGGACAGGGGACCCTACAAAAGGGGATTACTTTAGGGTTATGTCCCTGAAAGAGGGGTAAGGTTTTTAGGGACCAGTGGGGCTTTGTTAAGGACCAAAACTCCATATAGGGTCAAAGGAAATTAGCTAAGGTCACTACCCCTCCAATAAAACTCTGCCTTTGCCTTCTCTATCACAGCTCATTTTATCCTCGCTGTCATCCACGTATACATCGCACTCTCTCTTATTATTATTATTCCCCCCCCCCCCCCCCCCCCCCCCCCAATGCACATATACATCATTGCTTATTGTTGTTATTATTATTATACCATCACATTAATTTATGTATTATTATATAGTTTTTTTAGTCTACGTCAATTGTTATGTGTTCATATTGAAATTTGAGTTATTAGTCTTGGATTTCTTTACATCTATACGTAATAGGAATGCCTCGTTTTGTTACTAGAGATTTTTTTTTTTTTAAATTATTTAATAGGAGGATTTTTGACATGGTATATATTAAAGAGGGAAAAAGTAATATTTCAACAAATACATTTTAATCTAATAAATATTATAACTTTTGGGTCTAATAGTGATGTCTTCATATCTTTACTATAATGGAGAATTGTTAAGTTTATCCCAAGTTAATTAATTGGAATTTTTTATTTTATTTTTATGAAGGACCCAAATTTCAGATTTATAATGAAGTTTCCCTAGATTTTGAAAATAATGAATTATGATTCTCTACTATGGTCGAAGTGCAACGAAGAATGTGTTAATTATTTGTATTGCCTCCCGCACACCATTAATAAGGGTTTAGATTGGCAAGCACGAGGAAGTTAGTGTAGATGAGCCCCTAGCTTGTGAAAGCTCTATTGTATTGAATTAGTTGAATGTACGCAAACACAATCACAAGAGAGGGAAGAGGAGCACGAAGGAGAGATGAAGAGTCTTAGCGTGTGAGAGCACTATTGTACAAAAGACCTTAATTTCACACTCACTAAAATCATGAGGGACAATATGAATAATTAACACGCTCTTTTTACGTTCTGACAATAATAGAGGATCATACTTTATCATTTTCAAAATTTTGACAAACAAAATTATGACTACAACCACGAAATAATAACAGTCGAATGTGAGGCCATTTTGAATTTGTATCACATTTTTGTTCCTTTATTTTTTTTGTTAGGGTTTTAATTAAAAACCTAAATTCAAGGGTTTCATGGTAACTCTATTGTGAACCCTAGTTGTACAAATGGGACCAAGCTAAGAAATTGGATGAGGAAAAATGAACAATTATAGAATATACACGCGCGACATGCGGCATCTAATAACGACATGAGCCTTGTTGGTTGCCTCAAATAATTTGCACTTATGTTGGGTTTAGGGGCCACTCATTTTGGCTCAATTTGAAAACTATAGGGTCCTCCATTTTCCTTTGGTATCTCATTAAATATGTGAATGAATCTTCTCCTTCAATGTCTATATAATATAGATAGGCCAAAGACATACATTTAAAAATAAAAAAAAAATTAAAAAAAAGCATATCATAAAGCCCCATTTGATAATTATAACTATAAAGACTTTTTTCTCTCAAAGTATACATACACATTTTTGTACTATATAGAAGAAATTGTCCTCCCTAGAAAGTAAGTCTTTGTTTTGCATATGAAATGGCCCAATAGCGTTACACTTGAAGACAACAAGCCAAAATTTAAAGAAAAAGGAGAAGGCAAAAATAAAATAAAATAATTAGGAAAAAGGAAAAACCCCCTACCCTAATTTTGTTTATGTTTCTCATTATATATACTATCTAATTATAAACCATCTTTATACATAAATTATAAACACATGTGCTTGTCTCAATGAGATGAAAAATAACCATATGAATATATTTTCATAAATGGGGACATTGGCATTTGCTTTCAATTAAATTGTTTTCATAACTCTTTATTTTTTTTCTCTTGTCATTTCCTTTTTTTTTTTTTTTTTTTTTTTTTTGTGTGTGTGTGTGGGTGTGTGTGTGTGTGTGTGTGTGTGTGATGGGAGTTTCTTGATCCTTCTCTCTCTTTCTTTTACTCCATATTCATGCATTAGAGTAGATGGTATAATAATGAAGGGAAGCCATTTGAGACAACTATTTTTGCTTGAAATTATTGGTGGCCAAACATGTGTCATGTTTGAATTGATATATGTTTTTTTTTTTTAATATTTAATTTTTAAAATTTATTTATGGTTTGACTTTTAAGTGGAGTTTTCTAAAGTTTGGAATGCAAAAAACCCCACATGAGTCAAGCTTATGTTTGAAGATTGTAGGGGAATTCTACTTGGAGATTGAGGACTTGAGGGTTATAGACACATTATTGGCTCAATGATTTGAACTAAAAAATTAATTTGCTTAGAAACATAAATAATTGAAAAACAAAAGATAGTAAAAATGTGATAAATTTTTATGAAATGTATGTTTGAATATTTCTTTGAAGCTTTTAATTTTTACACTTATTTTGTTTTGATGTTTATATTTCTAAAATTGTTTGTTTTAATTTGTGAATTCTGCATAATAATTTGCTTTGATCTATACTTAACACAAACTTTAGTTTATCTTTTGTTTTGTCTTCTTCTTTTTTTTAAAGAAAATTTTTGGATCGCGCATTCGTTTATATCAATATTTTTTTTGCTATTATAATTTGATTTATGTTTATTATAAGTCCGATATAGAATATGTTAAAAGGAAACGTTATAAAAAATGACAGCTTAAATTCAAATTTTTGTTTATGTACATAAATATATCAAAATAAAAAATTTGGAGAGTTTAGCAAAGTGTTTTATAAGTTAAAACCTTTACTATAGAAGCACGTATAAACTTTAAAAGGACATGCAGTAGTGCTTTATCTAAAAGCATTATATATAAATTTGATTTTTTTTTTTAATTTGTATTTAGAAAATTAAAAAACTACTTTTGATTATTAATAACTTTTAAAAAAGCATTTTTAATTGGTTGAAAGCACATGGCTAGACATGCCCAAAAACTCGCTTAAACGGAAGAATTTCTAGTTGTCCAACAATCACATAAGAATTCTTGTTACAAAATCAATATTGACGTAGAAGTAATATTGACCATACTATTATAGTATATATTAAAAAAATTAGTTAAATTAAAAATATGGAATTTAGTCTATGGTTTAAATGTTACAATTTATTCTTTATAATTTGATAAAATTCTTATAAATTATAGGATTTTCAAAATAACATAAACTAAAATTTAACTTTTTCTAATTAATTTTAAAATCATAGGGACCAAATTTGTTCAGTAACTAATAAAAAAAGTTCAAACTATTTTTATTTTCTTTTTGAGTTCAGTAACACATAAGGTGGAAGATTTGAATCTTTAACATCTTGGTTTGATGATATATATATTTTAACCAGTTGAACTATGTTCAGGTTGGCGAAAATATTCTCGTCTTAAACCTCTCTCTCCCCCTGATAAAAATAATAGAACCTTCCACCTATCACTACAATGGTATGATATTGTCCTCTTTGGACATAAATCTTCGTAACTTTACTTTTGGATTCGTCTCAAAAGACCTTGTACCACCTCTTACCATTGTGGAAATAGGTGGGAGATTTTGTGTCCTTATCAATTAGTACTTGAGCTACACTTTGTTTGTGTAGTCAAATGAGATAGATAGAAAAGAACTTGATAGTTGAATTCGACTTCATAAATGCGTTAAGAGTGCTAGTTTGGAAAGTTAGTTGTGTTAGCTAGCTAATATAAAAAAATAGAGGATAGGTTGTTATTGTTGGAAATGCCACTGAATCTCACATTAGTTGGATAAAGGAAAAATTATGAGTGTCATAAAATAGAGATAATATTTCTTTAATAAGTACGATGCAAAAGAATTTGCAGATATAGTAAAATTTGGGTGCAAAACAATTTGTAGATATGGTAAAATATCTCTCTCTCCATCTCTCTCTATCTAAAGTAGACATGTTTGTAAGGAAGGGGGCAATAAGAAAGGCATCAAAGTCCTAAAGATTCCCCTATTAAAATTATCACACACACACACACACCATTTTGGATAAGGTTTTCCCGTTTGCCAATTCCACATATATATGTGCCCTTCCTTCACTCTGCACGATGCTTTAAATTATACCCCAAACCCCAAACCTCTCCCTCTGTTTCATCCTTTCATTTCTACGTCACACACAATATTGTTAATATTATAAAACTCCAAATCTAATCATGAACCTCTCATAACTTAAATTTTGCCTCCAATGCCCTCCCTCCCCCTTCATTATTCTCCATCCAAAACCAACCCCCCTCTGAGGATTTTGTGCTCCCCGATCACCCTTCACGTGCACTCTCCATTTCCCATGTGCTCTTCCCTCTTTACCCCTTTGCTTTTCCTGCAGCCTTTCCGCTATAACTTTTCTTTTCTTTTCATCTTATAATTATTTCCCCCATTTCCCTCTCTCTCTCTCTCTCTCAATTTATTCATCTTTATCAACCCCCCCCCCCCCCCCCCCCCTCTTTTTTTTATTGCTAAACAAACCCTTGCGTTTCTTTCCATTCTTAAAACTTTCATTTTAATTAATTACTTTACTTCTTAAATTTTAAGTTTGATTTATTTCCTATACTTCACAATATTATAATTCTAATTCTGTTACAATGACTTTTATTTTTAACATCGATTTTTCATGTAATACTCGTTGTATATTAATTAATTTTAAATGATTATAAAGTAAAATCTTAGAATTAATTTTAATTGGGATGAAAAATAGTGAAACTTAATTAATTGTAATTCTTGTAATTCTCTTAAATGAATTAATAGAAGTTAAAATTAAAAACTAAAGTTGGGTATTTAGTGAAAAATCCAGGTTAAAAGTGTAAATTTTAAAGCCTAAGGGACCAAATTGAAATGAAACTTAAACTTTAAAGGTAAAATTGCAACGTTTTAAAACACAAAAACTAAATAAAATAAAAAATATATATATAGGGAGAATGTATTTAACTTTTATTTAAAAAAATAAAATTTCCTTTTTTTTAAAAAAAGTTAATTTAGTTTTTGTATGGGGTTTATGTCATTGGTCTAATTTATTCAACTTGTCTATAGTTTCTTATTTTCTTAGGATTCTGATGACATTCATTAAAGTGGTGCAATTGGGGTTAGAGAGGGAGGTTTTACGATCCATCATTGTGCAATTAATGCAAATATCTTACTTAATTATTTGAGTAAATTTAGAGCGGGAAAAAAGAGTTTGATGTGAAATGAAAATTGACCTAATTAGAATGAGAGAGAACCAAAAAAAAAAAAAAAAGAAAAAAAGAAAAAAAAGAAAAAAAAAAGCCATTCATTTAGATGAAGGGGCCAAAATTAATTGTCACCTCGAAAGATATGAAAATGGTACTCTACCAAAATGAATGATGCGGTTCTTGCCAATAATAATAATAAGAAATTAAAAAAAAAATTAAGATAGATACCCATTTTTAATTATGATATAGCATTATAAATATACGGTGAAAAGATCAAGATAAACATTATAAATAAATAAATAAATAAAGAAGGTTGAATGGTTGATATTGTGGAGGCTCTCCTAAGTTATTTTATTTATCAGATCAATCAAATTGTTGAATTACATTCCCTCCTTTTCATATTAATATTTTCATGGTCCCTTTGGATTTAAAATTTTCAATATTTTGAAAAATGTCATTTTCATATCAATGACATTAAAAAAAAAAAAAAAAAAAAAGAAAGAAAGAAAAAAAACTAGAGTAGAAATGTTAGATTTAAAATAAATATTGTGGGACAAGACAATATGTATTAAAATGTAAATAAGGAAATGACACGTAGGATAAATAATGATTTGAAACACACGTTAACAAAATAATAATATTAGTCCATAAGATGGAGTTGTTATTTTACAATAAAAATGAATTAAAAATGGTGTGATTCATGAATCATATAGTTAAAATGTCCAATTTGTATTAATAAAAAACGAGAGATAAAATATTAAATTCTGTCCCTCTGCCAAACATTGTTCATGAGAGAGAGAAACCACACAGCTTAATCCAATGTCTTAATTTTAATTAATTAAAGATTAATTATATAAACTTCTTTTGTTTTTATTGATGGGGTAAAGATAACAACTTCTTGAACCTAATCTCCTTCAAGATTTTACTTTTTAAAAAATCTGATTTAGCAACCTGTAATCCTCTTGAAAGTGCTGCTTCATCAGTAATAAGATTAAGATTTAAGCATTTGGAAAAATAATAATTGAAATTAAGAAAATTGGGAAGGATTCATGTACTACCTGTCTCATGTCTGCCCGCAGTGGAATCATTAGTATTAATTAATATTTTGATAAAATCAACTTATATATTTTAATTGGTGGGTTTTATATTTCTTTTTCTTTACGTGTATTCCACGTGTCAACAAGTCAATGGATGATGTTTCCACCCCTTCTAATCAGGTGTGATGGGACTTTCATTCTATGCATTTCCATGTTTTTCAACTTTATTCAATAATCATGTAACTTCTTTTTAGTTTTACAATTGGCTAATTTTCATAGAAATCTTAAATTATAAGTTTTGTTTTTTTTCCTAATAGAATTTTAAACTTTACAAAATATCTAATAAATTTTAAAATTCTCAATTTTTGTAATGTTTAATTTTGTGTTTAATAAATCTTTGATATAATAATTTTATTTAAATTCAATTAATCTATTATATATAAAATTTAAAATTTATATTTAATATATCTTTATGTTTTTAAATTTATATTTAATAGATTAGTAAATTCTTTTTTAAAAAAACTCAAAGAGGTTATGGATTATTATTAAAATTTTGGAACCTCGTTAGATACAAAATTAAAAGTTTTAAAATATATCTTATACTTTTTAAAATTTAGGGACTAAAAAGACTAAATTATAATTTAATTAAATCTTAAATTACATTGTATCAAATTTGGTATCAAGTTGAGGGTGCGATGCGAGTTTTATAATAAATGCATTATAAAAAAAATTAGGAATGCTTTCAAAAATAGAAAAACTGTTAAAAATAATTACAAATATAATACAATTTTACTTTCTATTTGTGATAGACTGCGATAGACCGAGATAGATATCCATCATTTTACAGATAGGTCTATCGCAGTCTATCATAGATTGAAAATGAAATTTTGCTATATTTGTAAATAATTTGATTTTTTTTTCTATTTGTAGTAATTGTCCAAAAAATTAAGGGTAAAGATCTAAATGGACTTTCACGAAAGTTTGAGAATAAAAGATTATACAATTGTCAACATGAACATAGTTCAACTGACATGAATTTGTAATATCAACCTTAAAGTTTGAGATACAATTTCCTACTTCGAAGTACAATTCAAAATAAAAGGGACTACAATCAAATAAATGTGTGAGTTTGATTGGAATTTAATTTTTATTTATTTATTTATTAATAAAAATGTCTTTAGACGATTTAAAACACTTTTTAAAATATAGTTTTTTTTTATATAAATTATAAGCATATTAAAATCACTTTCGATTGTCCCACTATATTTTAAAAGCGGCAATAATTTCAAACGAAGTATTTACCGAGTTTGATTTGATAACTATTTTATTTTAAATTTTTAATAAAAAATAAATTTATAAATGCTATGTCTATTTACAAGTCTCTATATTTTGTAATACATTTTTTTATGATTTTTTTTTTTAAAAAAATCAACTTAAGTTTTTAAAAAAGAAATATTTTAAAAAAATTGTTTTGTTTTTAAAATTTAGTTAGGTGTTCAAGTATTTATTTAAAGAAATGTAAAAATCATAATCGAAAAATTAAAATAAAACAAACCTAAATTAAAAAAAAAAAACAAATCTTAATGCTAATTTTCCATTATTCTTAAATTGATAATTTGGTTTAACTTTTATTTTGACCAAATTTTATTTTATTTGAGAAATAATAAATCCATGTATTGAAAATGATTTAAATACTTACTTATATTTCCAATTAGATAAATGGAATTTTATTTATATACCATACTAAACAGTATAATTTTATACCGCGAACCCTTTGGTTTTAAATAGTCCAGCAGAAAAGACCTCAATCTTTGACCACATCCAATCATTATTCAAAAGTCAAACACAAAATTTAAGATCCAAAAAAGTTGACCGTTACGACCACCGCACTTTTGGACCTTCTGATCCCATTTCACACTGATGATACAATAGCCTCGAGTGTAGACGATTCGACCCCAAAAACCCGGGATAGAAGCGTAATTAATAAAAGGTTAAGGGGGAAAATAGTATAAAAACGTGTGATTATATAAGCAGGCTTTGCAAAGCCTATGGCTGCTCTGATCCCATCATTTTCATTGTTTATTTTATATATTTTATATATTTATTTCCAATTTGTTGAGAATTTTTTTCGAGCCCACCCCTCTAAGTCAGCCTTATTGCGAAAGGCATGCATTTTCCAAATTAATTAATTTTTTTGGGGAATTAATGTAATTTATTTATATATTTAGGCCGGGAAAGGTATGGGTAACTGTTATTGCTTTTTCGTCAACTCCTTTGCTTGGAAGGAAAGTTTGGTGCACAAATAGGGGGATACCACGTGGCGTTCAATGTGGGGAAAGTTTAATTAAAAACGTTAAATATATATTTAGATCATCGTTTTTTTTATTTTTTTTATTTTTAAATTTAATTGAATTTAATGTTGAATTTGATTATAAGTGATAAAATGAAGAGAAATCATATTCATACACACATTATTAATGTAAAATTGGACGAAGGAGATTGCATTTGATCTACATATGTTTCATAGGTAAATTTATTTATTTGAGAAAAATGTGTGATGCAAAAGAGAAGATTTGCATATCGGCGTAATGCTTGTCATACTGTTTTCAATGCTTAATTTAGAGATCAAAGTCAAAAGTGTAGTAAGCTTTAGGGTTTTGATAATAAGAAAGAAGTGACCTAGCGACATATTCAATCAAGGGTTAATCTAGGATTTTTTGCAATTTCCCCCAAAGATAAGATCCCAAAAGGTTGAATTACGTTATCCAAGAGCTTTTTGAGTCAAAGACATGCAAGATGCACGGTACACGGCTCTTTAGGTGAAAGGCTCACCTCAACCTCGACCACCCTTGCCCTAGTCAAGTTGGGTTTGGGCCTTTGTTTGTCGATTAGGTCTAGATTAGATTTTGGAGTTGAAATGAGTATTGTTCTTAGGTGTCTTGGTTAACACTAGACTCATTTTACCCAACTATATATCTAGTTTTAATTTTCATCGTGTTTTGGTTTAAAAGTATCCACAGCATTCTTAGTAATTGATAAAACGAGTTAATATTGTCCATAGAAAGTTGAAATTATAAAGAGATTCTAAAAAATCAAAGCATAAAGAATTGGAAGCACCCATATGAAGAACAAAAATGGGAAAGAGAAAAACATACATACACAAACAAAGAGGTGTGATGATATATATGATGTTATTGAAATATTGGTAATGGGATGCACATGGCAGCTCTCTCAGTGATGAGTGAAGGGCACATGGGGGAAAAAGAAAGGGTTGTGACTTGTGATGAGTTGGGCAGGCAGCAGGGGATTTCCCAATTATTGAACCCCTTCCTATTTTTGGATATACTTTCTCCTTTAGGCAACTGTTTTCTTATCATTGATAATTGTACTTTGGATAGGAATCCATCTCCATTTGCTTCTTCCTCTCTTTCTTTTCCTATTCATCAAACACTCCATCTTCTTCTTCTCAATTCCCTCTAATTTCTAGG
Source organism: Citrullus mucosospermus (assembly GCA_030954485.1). Lineage (NCBI taxonomy): Eukaryota > Viridiplantae > Streptophyta > Magnoliopsida > Cucurbitales > Cucurbitaceae > Citrullus > Citrullus mucosospermus. Next base: position 4,299,034 of record CM062063.1, on the reverse strand, counting down.
CTTTTTATTTTCAGCTTGCCCCTTCATCATCTCTCACCATATGTCTACGTAATCTTAACTATTTTTGTCTATGTTTTTCTGTTACCACAGTCTTTCCTTTTTTTTTTTCAATCATCATGTGGAAACATAGTTAGAAGTAGAATAAACTCTAACCACATAAGTTTAATGAAATTGGAATCGATTACTTTATCAAAAGTTCACGATTCAACTTCTTATCTAACAATTGTTGAACTATAAAAAAACTATACTAATGAGTTAAATTTAGTGGGTTTTAGTTCCAAGATTGATAATATCATATTACCGTTATGATAGCCCAAAAACACATATCGATGTTTTTCGATATTTCTACGTACCTTCTTATGGATTCGATATCGACATGAGAAGTGAATCAACATTTTCATTATATTGTACATAAATGATAAAACATGATAAAATAAGCAACCAAATGTTATTAATGTGTATATAATATAAATAATAAATATTATAAATTGTTTTAAAAATCGTAGAATATCTATTTACCAATTTAAATATTTTTGTCGACATCAACATTTTAGACTTTGATAACAACCATGAAGATATAGAAATCCTTGTAGTGTTCATATTTATAACTATTATTCTTATTCTTATTATTATGTTTTTTGTTTTTCTTTTAAGACAATATGTGCAGTGTAGAATCAAACCATTTGATTTCGAGGTTGGTAATAGAAACACCATGTTTTGCAATTTTTTTTTTTTTTTTTTTTTTTTTTTTTTTTTTTTTTTTGTTGTTGTTAGTAATCTAAAGTTTTCATTTTAATAACTATTCTGAAATTGAAAAAGTTTTTGAAAATTTCACTATGTCAACTGTTTTCTTACAAGTACAAACACTTCATTATTATTGAGTTTTTGGATGGAGTCTAGAAGCAATTTTACGTGAGGCTAGACTTAGAAGTTAAAACAGACACTATTATAAAATAATGTATAGATAATGGGAAAAAAAACAAAGTCTGTTATTCAATGAAGTCGAACACCAAAGTTTTTGTTATTAATTCTCCTCTTTTGACCTTTTAGTTAAATAATTCCAAGCCATACAAAATAATTGAAGATCACTATTTGTATCAATTAATTTTAGGAAATATGATAAAAAAAAATAATAATAATAATAAAAAATTGAAATTTTATCAATGTTTGATGATTGGTGGGCCCTCATTTTCAGCCTAATTTTTCCTTTTATTTCTCACTACTTTATGGAGAGGTTCAAGTGAATAGGCTTCTTAATGGGCCTTGTATTATATAGCCTGCCCTTGTGGACCAACTATGATGAGGTATGGGCTTCCTTTGGGCTAATTTCCAACATCAATCAATTTAGAAAAGATTCTTAAGATTTTGGTGAATTGCAAACTCAAATTCTTTCTGTTTTGTTAGAATTATATATATTGTTTGTAAAGAGAACTTGGCTAACCAATGTGTAAATGCATCAATCAAAAACAATCCTTGTACTTTTGAGTATTGATATCAACAAATAGCAGTAACTTCAATAAACTTTGGACAATGGAAGTAACTTTATAGCTATTTGAATAGATGGATTGGATTACACGTTTTGATGAAGACGAAGAGAGGACAAGAAAAAAGTTTATTCCAACCTCTCCCACCAAAATGCCCTTTGGCATTGGTAAACGTAAACTAGTCTTTCTTTTAAGCCTAAATTTAACCCTCTCTTTTAGAGAGTCAAACCCATTATCAGTTTATTTACCATCACCTTCTTCTAATATTTCATAACAATACACCTTCCCTATATACTCCATACAACAACAACTATTGAGAATCATCAGCCACATTGTTATCTCTCCGTCTCTACGTCTTGATCACTCCCAATGTTGCAGCTTGAAGTGATATTGTATGCTTAACATCGCCGATATGAATTTCATGTTCTCCCAACGGAATTCGCCTCACCCCTGATTTATCCACAACACTCAAATACTTGCAAACATGGACGTGGACCTGCACGCGCTGTTGTGCCCCAGCAGCAAGATGCAACTTCTCAAAGGCCACCAACTGCTTGCGTGGTACCCACGTAGAGCCACCAGCAGGTGGGGTGGAAAACACGAGCACAGTGTGGGACCCGTCTCTGTCACCTTTGTTTGCCACATCAACATGGATGACTAGAGAGAGCTTTTGGCATTTAGCATGGGTGACTCGAATGGCCTTGCCAGACAGGGTAGAAGCAGAATGAGTCTTACGATGACCAGAGAGAGGAATGGAGACGATGGTAGGGGCTTTGACGATTGTGTGGATGAAATTAGTGTAACTCAAACCATGGCCAAATTGGTATACCACCGGACCAGCGTAGAAACGATAGGTTCGTCCCGGGTATGATGAAGTTGATCTCATTGCCATGTTTGTCATCGGTAAGTTTGAGAGGTAAGATTGTGGGTACCATGTCATTGGCAACTTTCCACCTGTAAAATAACAAAACAAATTATGAATAGAACACGTCGTGGATGATCTCACATTAGAAAGATTCAGGAACTTCCCAATCCTTAAAAGCATATTAAGTTATTCCTCTCATGGCCAATTAATTAAGGCACAAAATCTTGAATTTATGTCATTTTCTTCCTCCATTGTTAAATCAGTAATCAATTGCTAAAACTTATACCTGGGTTGGTTGTTCCAAAGAGAACATCAGCAATGGCAGCTCCACCGGCTTGGCCAGGGTAGCCAACCCACAAGATGGCAGAAATTCGAGGATCATTCTTGGCAAAAGAGACATCAATGGGACCTCCGGACATTAAAATCAGCACTGTCGGCCCTCGAGAAGCTGCAGCAACTTTCGAAACAAGCTCTTGTTGCCGTCCCGGTAGTAAAAGTCCGACTCTGTCTTTAGTCTCTGCCTCCTCCGACTGGTCTAACCCCATCACCAGAACCGTCGCATCGGCGGTGCTTGCGGCTGCGATAGCATCGCTAAATGAATCCTCTCTTGTGCATGCCACGTCATCGCAGCCTTTCCGGTGGGCCACCCTCGTGTATCTCCCTATTCCTTCTAGTGGTGTTACATACCCACACGCTACACCTAAATGTAAACAACATATTTCAGCTTTAATTTTGATTTCAAGATTTACTTTTACTTGGTTTCGGTATTATTTACGTTAATCTCTATTAATTAACTTATAAATTAAAAGAATTATAATTAATTAAATTTCTATATTTTTCCATTACTATTATTTTTAATTTTTAATTTTGTTTCATTAATTAATTTAAATTAATTATTTAGTAAAGAGTCCACGTTAAAAATATAAATCTTGAAATGTAGAGATTAATTTAAAACAAAATACAAAAAATATAAAATTTTAAAATATATAAACTAAATTGAAATCAAACTCGAAATTTAAATACTAAAAGTGTAACGTTTTAAAACTTAACAAACAAATAATTAAGATTTAGCCAAAAGATCAATTTTGGGTATGTTGCTAACTTGAAAAAAGTCACTTGTTTTATTTTATTTTATTTTATTTAGTCATAAACTTTAATATAATCATCATAAACACACGTCCTAAATAGAAATTAGTAAGTGAAAAAAGTGTCAATGCGATTATAGCATAACATTTTGTAAAGTTTGATTAAATCAATTTTCATGAAGCTTTCAAAATCACAGGAATAAAATGAAATTATTTTTCGAAATAAATCATAGGCAAAATTTGAAATTTGCTAAAAAAATAAAACGTAGTTAATATATATAAAAAAAAATTATAAGACAAATTTAAAATTGTAGGTGGTTTAAAACTTTAAACACATGAATAGGAAATTTTTTAAAAATATCAGACAGGTTTTAAAATTTAAAGAGACATATGGTGTTTAAAATCATATAATTTAACCCATCAAAATAGGATAAGATCCAACGGTATAGATTCACCCCTCAAAACTTACCAGCATAGTTGCCAATCATGGTGACATTGACATCGGAGTTCGGCCCAATAACGGCGACGGTACGGTGGTGATGGGCGGACAACGGCAGAGCGGAGCGGCGATTCTCGAGCAAAACGATGCCTTGTCGGGCGGCGTCGAGGGCGAGCTGTTGGTGGGGCGGAGAACAGACGTCTTTGGGGCCTAATTTGCCGTACGGGTGAGACGAAGGCGCTCCGTCGAACATTCCGAGTCTCATTTGAACGGTGATTGTGTTGGTGAGAGCGCTGTTGATGTGAGTTTGAGTTAACAATCCTTTTTTCACAGCGTCTTCTGTGTGGACTGCTAGAAATGGCCCACAGTCTAAGTCTAAGCCAGCTTTAATGGCGTCCGCCGCCGCCTCCTCCGCCGTGGATGTGTAGTGTTGGTTGTCGTAGAATACTCCAACGGAGTCGCAGTCCGATACAATGTAGCTGCAAAATCCCTAAATTTAGTAAAGAATTCAATTAAATTTCTTTTTTCTTAATTAAAAAATTGTTCAAAATTATGATTTTGTTACCATTAAATTCCTAAAACTTTTAATTTAATCAATCACAATTATTTAATTTGTTATAATTACCGTTTTAAACTCAATTAGCAACTTGTTATTTATGATAATTATCTCTTGTAGTTGGTTAAAATCTTACCTTTACCATTTTTTTAAATTGAAGTAACATATGATGAAATTTAAAATTTGTTATTTATGGTAATTAACCTTTACATTTACTATTTTTCTAATTGAAGTAACATATGACAAAGTTTAAAATTTATAAAGAAAATTAACACAAACAATGAACTACAATGTAAGAATAAAAACGAAAACTTTTAGTTAAATAATCATTTTAAAACATTTAAAAATTAAGAATAAAATTTTATATTTGCATTGGTTCTGAATTACAAATATACTTTTATTTCTTTCATTGGAGTGCCATGAAATTTAAATTTTAAAAAGAAAATTCACAAAATGAATTCAAGTAAAATTGAAAAATTCTTAGTAAATAATAATTAAAAACTTCTTAATAAAATATATTAAGAAACTTTAAGTTAAAAAAAAAAAGAATAAAAATATTTAAGTAACTCACCAAAAGGTAAATGTAAAACTTTTAATTCACTGTTACATTCTAGTAGAATGCTTTTTGTTAATTTTCTTTATAAATTTTAAATTTTATGAGATGTGCCTCCAAAAAGGAAAAAAAAAATAATAATAATAATTTTAACAAACTACAAGAGTTCAACAATTATCAAACCATGAGGGGCTAATTTATGAAGATAAAAGTTAGAAAAATGTAATTGAAACAAACTACAAAATTGAGAGGGGTGATTGATTTAATTAAAAGTTGATGAGGTTGAGGAGTGGTTTGTGCAATTCATATTAAAGTTTAAATGAATGTTGAATTAGGATTAAAAATTGTTTTTTTTTAAGTTGAATAACAAGTGGGAATGTAGGTCCAAAACTGCAGTCTACCTTGGTGATATAATATTAAGAAAAAGAATGTAGAGGAGCAAATTAGAAACTAACCCGTTGAGGCCCCATTGGTTGCGTACAGTTCCTTTAAGCAAATTAGGGTCAGCGCAAGTGGGGACACCATTGACTTGATTATAAGAGCACATAACACTCGCCACTTTTCCTTCTTTCACACATTTCCTAAACGGTACATCAAATGTGTCTACAATATCCTGTCTTGTGACCTATACTAACACGTTCTCAAATCAATTATTCCTTTAAATTTCATAAGAATTTTCAATTTTTTGTTTATCAATTCATTACCTTGGCGTTGAAATGAAAGCGATCAGTACCATTCCAGTTGTCGAGATCGTAAGCCGTCAAGTGTTTGCAACAAGCAGCAACCTTCAGCCGGTTTTCGTCGTTGCCTTGAAGGCCTTTGACGTAGCTAGCGGCGTACTCACCGGCGACCACTGGATCTTCGCCGGGAGTTTCTTGGCCTCGACCCCATCGTGGATCTCGAAATATGTTTACGTTTGGGCTCCAATATGTCAGTCCACCAGCACCGCCGTTGTACATCGCCCTTGCTTCATCCGACACAACCTATGCAATGGTATTAATTCCATACGTTTCATCAAATTATATTTCTAAATTTCTTTTTTAGAAATTAAATTATGAACTCCAATTTTTTTTTTTTAAAAAAAAAAATTAATTAAATTTCTTAATATATTTTTGTTAGGCTAGAGTAAAACAGTCAAAATACTTACCAATAAAGTAAATGCCACGATCTATCAATATTTATTAAATTACATTTTACTATATTTAAAAATATTTTTAACAGTTTTGTCATTTAAAACAATTTTTTTTAATATAAGAACTAAATTAAAAATTAAAATATCAAACTCCTATTAAATCTTGAAAGATCAATTAATGAATACAATTCACTTAAATGATCAAATTTCAAACAAATCTAAAAATAATTAATTGGATGCATTAGCTTTGAAGGAAGGTGTAAAGTTGAAGTACTTCAAAGCTGCTGGGACTTGTGGAAAGACAAAGAAAGGGATTATGCAATTATTAATTATTAAGGTTTTTCCATCATTGGATAAGGAATTTTTTTTAGAAATTGCATATTTGTATTGGTAAAGTAGCTTTTAATGTGTTAATTAAGGGGAAAAGGCTATTATTATTCTAAAACCATATTGACACGACAAAATAAACAAAAGAATTTTTGAGTAAAAATAGTGTTCAATAACAACTTCTATCTTAATAAATTATATTTGAATCCCTATTTCCTTTATTAAAAAATTTCCCCTTTCTTTCTCATTATAATTCTAAAACTTTTTTAAAAACTTTTTTTTTCACTTAAAAAAATTAAATACATTATTTTCATTTTTGAAAAGAAATGTTTGGCGGCAAACTTGAATTAAGTTCGTTAAAATAAAAAATTCTATATTCGGCCAACCAACTTCACAACTTAATTTGATTAGTGTTCACTATTGAAATTTGAACTTTTATGATGAAACTCCATCTTTCTCGTTTTCTCTCTCATCCTCTCTCCAATGTTTACAAAATTATAATGACTCAACTAGTAAACTACTGCCAACGACTAACTACAACAACTACTATATCAACAAATTTATTTTGTTTTTGATATATGAATAACAAGATCATGTATATGGCTTATAGTTAAAAACAAGATTATGTATATGGCTTATGGACAAAGTCACTTTAATTGATTGAAACAACTACCACATGACCAATATAATAACAAGGAACCAAAATAGATATTTTGAAGAAAAAAAAAAATTAAGGATAGAGTGGATAATTTAAATATGCATTTTATTTTTAAATTTGGAGATTAAACATATCATTTTCTTCTAATGTAGAGTGTATGATGGAAGCTTCAATTTAATAGTTAAACGTAAAAATTGATTTATCCACGTAAATTGAACAACATTATAAAAGTTGAAGGACTAAAATGAGATTTCAACTAATTTGATTAGTATTCAAATTTAATAATATTGCTGAGGTGAGAGAGAGAGAATTACCCGTCCAATAGCTTCCCATAGGGATGCATTGAAAGAAGCAACGGTGGTGATGACCTGAGGGAAACTGGTGGCGCCGGGAAACTCGCCGCCGAACTTAGTACCGGGGCCGACATTTGAGACGCCGTGAAGGGCCTCCGACCACCACTCGTACCCTTTAATCCCCAGTCGAGGCACCCCCGCTGCATTGTTCACTAGCAGCCGCACCTTCTCTTGCAATGTCAGCCGTCCGATCAAATCCTTTACCCTCTCGGGAATCGGAACCGCCGCCCTGCAGAACGGATACCCACTCGCCGCCGCGTCTTTTGGGTCGCAAGCAAATGGCTCCCGAGCCCCGCCGCCGTGCCGGAATATTGCTAAGAGCACAATGAGTATTAGAATGCTCCGGTGGGCCGAGGGGGCGGCGGCGGTGGAAGACATGTTTGGATTAGAATTGGTTGTGAAAAGTGCTTTAATGGCCAACCCCATATATATAATATATTACACAAATGAGAAGAAATCTGAAAAGATGGTATTTTTTAAAAAAGAAAAATGAAAGATAAAAAAGTAAAAATGAAAGGCATTTTTTTGGAGGGTGTTATTTTCTTTCAATCAAGTGAAAGTTGGTGGTCCGGAAAAATAATTTGGTTGAGTACAGAACAGTGAAAACACACACCAAACTCAATGTTCGAAAATCATAAATTATCTAGAATTATTTGTAAATTATTAATTTACTTCATATTAATTTAATTTAATTTAATTTAAACCAACTCCACATAAGTTCAAATAGATTAGCGATAAAGAAGTCCATGATTCGAAAAACCAAAAACCACAAATGTTGAGAGGACTTTGATTTTTTATTTTTAATTTTTGAAAATGCAATATCTTCCTCACATTAGTATGGTTAGTTAACACTCAACCAAATACAAATTACATTTGTTACCAAGTATTCAATAGGTTAACATAACCATCATGGGTTGACCTAGTGATAAATAGAGAGCATGACCTCAATAAAAATTAAAAGGTCATGGGTTCAATCCATGCTGCAACCTACGTAAGATTTAATATACTACCGAGTTTCCTAAATGTTATAGGATTAGGCAGGTTGTCATTAGTTTAGATATGCGTAAGTTAGCCCAAATACTCATGGTTATAGAAAAAAAAATACATCAATAATTAAAATCATACTAAACACTTAACAAATTTAAGTGCAATATTTTAAAATCTAGAGATTAAAAGAATAATTTTCTCTAAAATTAGGTCGTCCTAATTTTATATTTTACCAAAAAAATTTAATTATTTTGGTTAAAATACACAATTTTGAGTGCCCAATCCTAAGTTTTTCTCATTTTTAAATACAACCTGAGTTTGCAAGTAATCACAACGGAAGTTGAAAATTTTGGAGTGGATTTGAAACTCGTAAGACAATGAATGGAAGGGATGCGTGACACGTCAGATCTGTAATTGGGTCCCACCATGTGGGGTCATAATCAGATGAGGGTTAGATCATCTGATCGGATGGACTTCCACTTTTGTCTGTTTCCAACCTTCCACCTCAAGCTATCATATTATTCTCCATTAAACTCATCTTTCACTAATTCTCAATTCCTTTTTCCATACTTTTAAAAATTAAACATTCGTTCATATTCTTTTTTAAAAAAATTAAAACAAATCCTAATATACAATTCTATCAAAATCAAACCTAAGTCATGAAAGTTTAATTTTGTATATCTTATTTCTAATTTGTTGGGTCATGCGAAACAATAAATTATCATATTGTGTGAGTGTTAATTATAGAATATTAAATTAACATAAAATTTAGTACATGTGAGAAAAAAAAGCCTTTAAAATCAAGGACTGCCCTTTTCGTAAACATAATTTTGATACGTACTTTATTTCTATTAGGTTGTTAAGATTTATTTATATCGAAAAAATAAAAGTTCATTAATCTTAATTTTTTTTCTTTTTTGATTTATGATACGTACGTAGAAATTAACAGTTAACGTAGGATCAAGTTTCTAATATATAACTAAATACATTCATGAATCAACCTGGCTAATTATTATAATTACTTGATTCAACTAATTTGATCATTTTTTTAAAACTAGAATTTACATTTTAGATTAAGCTTCATAAAAAGAAAATGTAATATATGGAGGCTTTATTATAATGGATTAACTTGGCTTGCAATGCAAGAGAGACAATGGAAGCCCATGCTGCAAGGGCTGTTGAAAAGAAATAATAATAATGAACATTTCAATTAATATTTCAGATGCCATGGATATTTCATATTTGCCCTTTCCCATCAAATCTCCAATATATATATATAATAAAAATCACAATTATTTTATCTTGAAGTACTTGACAAAATTCCGTAGCTTCTTCCCCCCAACAAAGGATTTGAAGGGGAAGTTTAAGATGAATTATACAAAAAATATGCCAAAAAATGAATTTGACAACTTATATTTAGTTTATTGGTTTATTATTTGAAAAGATCAATTTGTAGTATAAAAAATAAGTTTCATAGGGATTGAGTCTGTTCTATCTAAATCTTAATTTTTTGTTATCAAATTTATAGCTTGGGATAAATGAAATCATATAGCAAATATAAACAAACTAGGCTTTTTTTCCCTTTTTATTTTTGATAACTTTTTGGATTCACAAAAAAAATTTCTGCATGAGTTACACACTTAAACTTGGGAGAGATTATGGACATAATATATAGCAAAATAAAGTTGACACACGTGCAACAATATAGTTCACGTAACTCTATTTTTGATCATAAATCATTTGACAACTTGTTAAGTAGACGTGTTATATCATTATTTAATTAAACAATATTTTATTTACAAGAGTGACATAAAATCTCAATTCAAATATATATATGTATATATTAGTTTAACATGGTATAATATTGAGATTCAACTTTTTTATTGAATTTTCTTTTTTTTTTTTTTTTAAGAATAACAAATATAAAGATATGGTCAAAAGAAAAAAAATACATGGGGTGGATGAATTTAATGTATACTCAAACAGGTAGCCATTGAAAGTAGATGAGAATAGTTAAAAAAATAATTTGTATAAGAATGCAAGTGTGGAATATTCTTATTAGAAAGTGTACATAGTAATAAGGGGTGCCCATAAGGGATTGGGCTTACAATTGCATAAGACACATGATATGATTTTGTCTCCTTCCATTTTTCAGTAGCGCCTTGAGGTGTGTGCTTGGTGCTTTGTTTCCATTGGCCCTTTCCAGATCCAACTTACCTTTCTCCAATTATATTCTTTTCTTTTCTTTTCTTTTCTTTTTTAAAGATTACTTTCCAACTAAAGTGACCAATATTTTAACCTACTACCATTAAGGTTATTTTATTTGAAAAAAAAAAAAAAAAAAAAAAAAAACTCAAACTTTTACATTCTCACCATTTTAAATTTTAGCTTAGATTGAACTTAAAATACCACAGCAATATAGTACATCAATTGAAGCTCTAATATATGCATCGTTAAATTTTGAAATAGAAAGATATGTTTTTATGATTGACTATGTCGTCAATTTTATTATATATTTTTGTCATATTCGTTTATACTCCAAAGAGAGAAGATTTCATATTTGTTTTATTTCTGAAAGAATCACATATCTGTCTGTTATATATAATTTTATGAAGTAAAGATATATATTTTTTTTATCTATAAGCTCGAGACAAATAATTAGGTTGAAATCAATTTTAGAGTAGTTACCTTTTGGATATCCTTTTTAGGCAAATATGTTTATCAATCACATTCACTTCATAGAGAGGAAAAAGTTATCTTAGATGCTAAATGAATAATAATGTGGAGTGAGAATGAAGATGGAATGATGTGGTCTATGGATTTTTGTTAATATGGCATCTTTTGAGTGTGGGAAATAAACCTTTATAAATAGTTGGTTAATTATGTTTAAGTCTAGACTCTAATTTTATTATTTTTATTTGTTCTATTTCATTGTCTTTTTACTTCAAATTTGAGAGTTTTTTTTTTTTTAAAAAAAAAACTAAATAGTTAAAGAAAAAAAAGGCAATTTTCATCTTTACAAATGAATACATAGAAATTCTTTTATCTAAAGTGGATATAAAATCTCTCATATCTTAAAGATGTTTTGGAAATTAGGAGTGTTAATAAAATTTAAACCCATAAAATTGGAGAAAGATTTGAAGCATCAATTTTCTCCCAACAGCCTCATGATTTGATTAGTTGGTGCTTAGCTAGATTTTAGAGACAAAAAGTACAATGTCTGGTGATTTAATTTTTTTTATTATTTTTTTTAGATAAGTTTGTTGATATGTTATGAATCTATGATGATGATATTGGTAAAGTTGGTGACCACTAGGTATCACAATTCACAATGTCTCTTTGGACTTAAAGGCTTTTGGAAATTATAAGTAAATATTGATCTTAAATTAGAGATGAGACAAACAAAGGATGAATGTAATTAAAAATTATTTATTGATTTGTGAAAATAAAAAAAAAAAAAAAAGAAAAGAAAAAAAGAAAAAAAAAATAGTTTAGAATTTGTGTAAGTTCAACAAATGTTTGGTGCGGAGATCTAACCTTCCATTTATAATAATAATAATAAACATTGCTATGCTCATATATGAAAATAATTAATTTTTGAATTGCTAATTAACTTGAATGGTATAATGGATGAATAATTTTTATAGTGGTCAAAGCAGTATGATTCAACCTCACATATTTCAACAATCAAGAGGTACGTAGTTCGAATTGTCCATTAATAATATTAAATAATATAATGTTTAGTCAATATCAAATTAAATTATTAATATGTCAATCTAAATATAGCTTTAAAACATCTCAATTAATCTCAATTAACTTCTTTAAAAATCAAAAGTTCAACTTCTCATTTTTATTCAACAGTAAGAGAAAAGGACAAAATTATTAATATATAACATTGAATATTTTTATTGTACTCTGTGATAAAAGGAAAACTTAAATTTAAGACAACAATACATTTTATCTATATCAATTTAGTGGTGAGAGAAATTCTATGAATTTGATAGCGTACGTTTTATATGTAAGTTGAATTATGCTCATGTTGACACTTAATTGAAATAGTTTATAGCTAGAGTATAGTATTCCTCCCACCAAGTAACCCAAGTGTTAAAGTCAATTTAGTAAAAATGGTATTTTAGTCTAAAAATTTATAAATTAAAGAAAAATATATCACCTTATACTCCTAAATTTTGAGGATTGCATCAATTAAAAACTTCGAACTATAATTAATTGTATTAGTTTAAAGTTTGAACTTTTGTAAGTATATCAATTTACATCATTAATTACATTCTGTTTGGAAAAACTTTGGTTGAGACTTATAATTGTAGCAATTAAACTCCTTAAATTTTAAACTCTCAACTAGAATTTTCTTCAAGAACGACTATTAACACATTGACTCTAATAATTCATTTTTGAAAGTCAAGATTTGAAAAAATCCACAACATGTTTATCGTTTTGTTCTAGTTTATATCTCGTATTGATTAATGCTTCTAACAATCGGTATAAACACAACAACACAAAATCAAATAAAAAAAAAAGTTGTGTAACATTCTATATTAACTCTATTTTCTCCAAATATTTTCATTAATATATGAAACCTTGTTAATAATAATAATGCACATGTAATATAATGTTTCCAAATGGCTTCAAAAGTTGAACAACCAATGAGAAAATTTCTTCTCAAATTTCTTCTCCTTAATTGTATCCAAGCTTGGCTTCCAACCTCTGCCGGATAATTGTCTGCTCAAATACTCCGGCCTCCCCTCCGCCACCATCTCCATTTCCCATCGATCTTCCTCGCCTTCGATCTTCACAAGATCTTCCTTTTTAATCTCTGCTCGGGCGTCTCTCGTCGTCGTTATCGTCATAGTTGTTGCTGTGCATGCCCTTGCAAACCAAGGAAGAACCTTAGAAGACGAAAGGAGGAGAGAGCGCGACCGTAAAGCCGAGTTGGCACATACAAGAACACGCCGGATTTCCTCCGACGACAATGATGCTGGCTTGCCTCCTCTTATAGGTAGCATCATATAAACCTTGTTCACAATATGAAATGTAAATGATTCAACATATATATTGTAATTATCCCACTTTAATGTTATGATTCTAAATCCAAATAAAAATTATAATCAGAAATTTTTTCTGCAAAATTATAAGGTAATTAAGCATCTATAACACTCTTTTAGGTACTTATTAATCTCATTATTTTAAATACATTAGCATTAAGAAAGCAATTGTTTGTCATAAATTAATAATATTAGCATGTTTTGACCAACACAAAAGGTACAATAAACAATAAATATAAACATGTGGAATCTAAAGGGAAAAAAAAAAGCCTATGATTATTATAAACCTTTGAGTTCACTAACAAACCTTCTTCGAGTCGAGCTTTTCGTCTGCAGGCAACGGGGTCGGCCGTTTTCCAACGTCGACAGTACTTTTGCAGATCTCGACGACAACTTGGCGTGGGTGTTCGAGCATCAACTCGGCCACTGTGAACGGCTCGTTGAATTCTTGGATGGAACCGTCGGAGAGAACAACTTTTCCGACGCCAGAGACGGAGGTGATGTTGCCCATCGGAAAATGATCGGAAGTTGAGGTGAGAAGGAGGAGAAAGGAGAGGAAGGAATAAGAAGAGGATCAATGTTAGAGTTGGGGAAAGGATCGGAGTTTGTTGAACAGCTCCATTAATTATAACGGGGAAGCTTATAATTTTTGGTGATAATGGTGGTGAAAATTTAGATGATCGAGTGGTTGAGGTTTGAGTTTAAAGCAAGTTTGTTTTGTTGAAGAGAAAGGGATGAAGGAATTGATGATCATGTCGGGTTTCTTGAGATCTGGTCAACAACGAAGGGATTTGGTGAAAATTTTAACTAAAGTCAAGAGATGGTTCAACTAGTACAATAACTATATTAACTAAATCATTTTTTCTATTTTTTTATTTATTTAATCAATCAATTAATTAGTCCCCCTTCTTATGTACATGACCGATTGAAAATATATTTCTTTTTCTGTTAGGGACAACAAAACTTCATATATATATATATATATCTTCATAATTGTGTGATATTGTCCATTTTAGACATAAGCTCTCAAACTTTATTTTTTACCAAAAAATTTCATACTATTTGAGATAACAGTTGTCTTATCTTATAAACTTATGACCATTCTCTTTTTTAACTAATATTGGATTTTGATCAAATTCCCCAAACTGTTGTATACATATTGGTTCGTATTAGGATGATAACTCATAATCTATCCTTAATGTGGTGAGTGGAGTAAATGGGATTTGGGTGGACTAGTAGTTTAGTTCACTTGTTTTTGGTATTTTATTTTTTTTATTTTTTTTTTATTTGTTATATTACGTCATGCCCAAAATCAATAATTAGCATTTTTAGTTACTTCTTTAAAATAAAGATAAATCAAATTTTATAGTCTTTTAAAATGAGGAATATAGTAAAAACAACGTGAACATAATTCAATAGATACTATTTAGACATATGTTAAAAAAAACAGAGATTCCAGTCTCCAATTCTACACGCTCATAAGTAAAAATTAGAATCTCCATTTTAAACAAGTTGGAGTAAGATGGGACAATGGCAATATTTCCTTTTTTTTAAAAAAAAAAAATGAGGATTGGCAGTAAAGTGTTCGCCATGCATAACGTTTTTCTATTAAATTATTAATAAAATATAAAATTTTAAAATAATTATTTAAACTACTTAAAAATACAAATACTGATTTTGTAGCAAAAGCATAAATAACTTCAATATTCTTATATTTAAAATGTTTTCCTTAAAAATTAATATTAAAATTAGAGATTTGTGAGTTCCTATGTACATAGAAGAGAATCGAACTCCAAAATGAACATAGCTCAACTACTATAAAATATATATTATCAATCTCAAAGTTAAAAAAAGAAAAACAAAAAATTCATAACTCCCATCTCAAATTTTCAAAATTGGACTAGGATATAAAAAAAATCTTGACAAAAATGAAGAGTGCAATTTATTTACTTCTTAAATTTATATTGACTAATATATATCTTCAACTAAGGAGTTAGAGTTTCAAATGTCGGATCCGCACTTTCCACTTGAAATAAATAATAAATAATAAATAAACTGGTGAGGCTTTGTTAAAGCCCAAATGGTTTTGGACCCTAAATTGTTGGGTTCCGTACAGCACCCTATGCCTTTTATTGGGCTTGAGCCCAGTTATGGTCTAGACCTAATCAAACCTAATTAATTAAAGTCTTTTTTTTAGGGAATCTAAAAACTAAAATTTAAAAATAAGGAATTGGATAGGAACGTAGTTATATTTTATATTTTTAAATATGTGTTTGGTATTAGATTCAGAAATTAGATTATGATTTAAACAATTATTTTAAATAGATTTGATATCATATTTACAAACAAAAAAGTAGTTATAATTATACACTAAATATCAGGTTGACTATAAATTTTCATTAAATTAATTTATGAATATGCTTTATGTTAATTAAAAAATAATTGTATAATTATTGTTTTGTGATATTATATTTTAATTAAAGAAAAACAATTGAGTTATGGTATAACATATTCTATTTTTAAATATTTTTATCTTTATTTAATATAATTCTACATTTTAAGCTTTAAAATTCTAAATACAGATACATGGAAAAATATAAAAATGTTAGTTTTCAAAATTTGTACTATTTGGATCACAAAAACTGAAAATAATTTTTATAAACAGACTCTAGATTCTCTACTAGATACTTATTTGCTAAACTCAATGAACCTGTAAACATGAAACAGAATTCGAGTTGACAACCAAACCTGTCTTTATAGTTATGTATTTAATTAATTATTTTTATTTAACCCAAAAAAGAATTCCTTCTCCATTTATATATATATTTTTCGTAGCATTGAAAATGTAAGCTGAAATGTCGAAGTTTTGACTCAAATAATGTTACTCATGTTTTGATCGTTAAATTTATATGCATCTTAATGATATATTTATATCTTTCTTATCAATGCTACACAAAAACGACAAACATATTATATTTCTACCTTATACAAAAATTTATGTTGTATACAATCATTTTACGTACTTCTATTTGTGTCTTTACCTAAATACTTTAAAATTTTGCATATCAATAATGTCGTCAATATAAAACAACTCATCCTTACTCATATACTACCATATGTCAACACATACACAGGGGTATTTTCTAACAACCTTGTATCATCTATATTAATTATTGAATGAGAATGTATATTATTTAATGGAAAAATTAATGTTGAAGCAAGATTCTTTTTATTATTCATTAATAAAAACATCACATTTAATAAGCTACAAATTTAGTACCAACAGTCCCTATTATTCTTCTCCAACTCACCATTTCAAAAAGAAAAAAAAAAAATAATAATCTCCACTTCACTTCCACTACTTCCTCTTCTTCTTCTTCTTATTCATTATTATTTTTTTTATTATTTATAAATGTCTAAACCAATTTTTCACACTTTTACCCTATTATATTTATATTTGGTTGTTAAAACAATTTATAAGATATTAAATCCTTTTGTCCCTCTAAATTATTTATTATTTATTTCGTCCTTATTTACAGTAAGGTTAAATTATACTAATTCATACTCTTTCATATTTCAAACCCAACTGCACCAAATTCCCCCATCCCCATCTCTTTCTCTCATCCACCCACCAAATCTTCTTCAAATTAGAAAGGAACAAAATCTTTAACACAATTCTTAACCAAATAATTTGTTGAATACCTCAAAAGTGACGTTTTCTTACTAGTTGAATTGTAACCATTTTTTACACAAGTGCCACGTGACAAGTTTATTTTTTTATCTCAATTAACCGTCAAGTATACTTAGAAAAAATGATAAGTTTATTGTACTATTGTAGTACTAGAAATTTCGAGATTACTTATATTTTAAATCGAAAACACTAAGCTGCTTGAGTTGACTGTTCCACTTAAGGTTAGAATTTTATACTCGATTGTTTTTAGTGGTTATTCTCACATTACTCTAAGAATTTATCAGAATAATAAGAATTCATTTTGAATCTTCTAATTTGTTCAACAAAAGGTAAATCAATTGTCAATTTCCAAAGAAATAACCAATGGCTTTCCGAGAATCAAAAGTATAATTTAGCATAAATTTTATGATACAATTCATCTAAACTCTGTTCTATATAATCAACCAAACCCCTAAATCCCTTCTAATGTTTCTCTCTAAAAGAAAGTGAAAAATCCTCGGAAATCGATTCCAAATTGGGATTCCATCGCTTATAATTTCCACGACCACAACTCAAGTGATCAGAACCACAAATTCCACCTCCAATTTCCTCCTCCTCCTCCGCCGTCGTTCCCGTCGTTGCCGCCGCCGGTTGCACCTTCGAACCACTCTTCTTCACCCTGTTCTTGAAAGCCAACTCAAAATTCTCCAATTCCGCCATTGAAACTTTGGACCCAATTCTTCCCACAGCCACCAGCACATAAATCTTACCACCCACAAGCTCATCATCGGCTTTCAAAGCCGAAATCCGACGAGTTCGCCGGAGCACATCCACTGGAGAGATGACGTAGCCAGGCCTCTCCAGCATCAACTCCGCCGCTTTCACCGGAAGCCTAACCTTTCCGATCAGACCTCCACCAATGTCTAGAAGCTTTGCTGTCTCTGTTGATTTCAAAGAGAAACAAGCAAAAAAACACCCCATTTGAATGATTTCTAAAGAAACAGAGATCAGAGAGATTAAGAGAGATGTATTTGGTTTTGGGTCAGTGGTGATTGATGAAGAAACGAAGTTTTGAAATGTGAATATATAGGTTTAAGTAGATAGCAAGTGTAAGAAACGCGGCTAAGTACTGTAAAATGAGTGTAAAGAAGAGGTCTTAAAGGGATGAGAACGTGAGTAAAGGCATCATCTTTGTTGGATCCTTATGGCCACAGAAACACAAAGTGGAGCTGACCCAACCTTTTTTTTTATTATTTTTTTTCTTTTTTTTAAGCTACAGAAGAAACTTGAAAATGAGTTGGCCCATTTGATAATGATCTTGACTTCCATTTCCAAAACTCCACCAATCATATAATCTATTTGACCTTTCAATCAACACGTTTGATGTTTTGAGAATTGGTTTTCGATTTTATTATTGTTATTATTATGTCTGTCACTGGTCCCTGTTTGTTGTCTTCTTGGTTTTCACTGGGGGAAACGTTTTCAGTGTTGAAATTGTTTGAAACTTTGTGCATTTTGGTGTAGGTTGGAAGGAGGTTTTTACCCTTCTCAACTTCCATACCTATTTTGAACTCTTAACTTTGGAAAATCATGCTAAATTATGGACCATTTAAGCCCCATTTCACATATATATATAAAATTAAGTTTATAATTACTAATTCTACGTTATACCTTTTATTTTGTTTTTCACTTTTTACTAATGTTTTAATAAAAATAAGTCAAATTTTGAGAACTAGAAAAAGTAATATCTAAAAAACCTATTATTATTTTTAGCATATGAATAGAGATTTAAGTGTTTCTTTAACAAAGTTAAAAACCATATTAAGATATTAGGAGAAAACAAACATAAATTTCATTAAAAATGGAGAACAAGATCATTGACCATGAAGATTTTAGTACTAGGTTTGCAGAGAAATTAATGAATAATACCGTTGAATTTTTAGTATTCCATAGTAGTAATGAAACTACTACTCTCCCTTACGTCGCCTGGAAATAGTGAAGAATTTTCTGGTAAGCTTGGAAAGAGTTTCAAGTTATCAGAAAATCTATTGTTTAAGATGAAACCAAGGCAAGACCAAACGACGAAGAGACAAAAGGATTCTAGACATTTCACTTCATTATAAGATATATTCACAACACCACCGTCAATGTCAACACAAATATTAAGGTCTTAATTTTACTTAAATTTTGATAGAAATATCAATAAAATGTTGATTTCGTGGATATTTCTAAAAAAGTTATAAAAATTTAAAAAAAAAAAACAAAAAACTATTGATACACAAATATGCTTATTATTTATATGTATTTACATTCATGACATTTTGTTGCTTATTTTTTAAGTTTTAGAAATTTTTCTACGATATAATAGTTATATCGATCCACCCCTCATGTCGATATCGAACCCATAAAAACATGAAAATATCAATGAAAATATCAACATGTCGACAGAAATTTAATACCATGCACAAAACTAATCGGTTAAGATGAAACCGGAACAGGACTAGACGAAGAAAGAAACGGTAGGATGACAAACGGAACAGTTGTGGAGATCCTCCTGGCTTCACATTCAAAAACCAAACATTTTATACCCAAAACAAACCACATAGGCTGTATTGCTTTCAAGTCTTACATTTTCTAGAAAAAGGAAAATTCTGCTGGCTGAATCTAGAAAAGAAATGCATACATATACCAATCTCATGGAATGGCCAATAAACAAACTATTGATACACAAATTTTACAGACCACATGGAACCAACAGTACATGTGCACCTAATGCAACTTCTGGCTACTATGGAGTGTGCCATGGCAATCATGACCTGTGATGCATTAGCAGACTATCACCTACTTAATGTATTGAGAAAGCCACTTGAAGCCATCGCCATACCCCATTTTCCGGACGATGCTGCACATGAACACCTCCAACGGGCGGACGTTTGTGTCTGCTAGGTTAACCTTTCCCTTTCCAGTGGTGAAGTTGGTTAGGCCAAGGTGGTATCGTAATTCATCCTCTGAGGCGGCGTAGGGTATGTCAATCTTGTTCCCCAACACGAGAAACGGGACGTTTGCAAGTGATTCATCTGAAAGGAGGGCGTCAAGTTCTTTTTTGGATTCTGCAAATCTCTCTTTATCATAGGCATCCACCAGGTATACCACGGCATCGACCTGTAACGTCCAAAATCAAATCATATGGTATGGTAACAGATAGGTTATGAAGAAAGGTTTTGAAGTTGAAGGTCCCACATAAGATGTCACCTAATACATATCAAGGAGGAAAAAAGACAATCCAGCCTAAATAATGGACTCTTAATGGACTCCAAGTGCGTATGGTGGCATGCGTTTCTTTATTCTTAATTTCTTTTTTGCCTTTTGTTTGTGATGTGTGATGTCGGCTGACAAAGAAAGAAAGAAGCAGCTCCTATTCTATTTCTTGTTCTAAAGAATTAGTGGACTAAAAAAAATTTATGATTTCTTACATCTCAAAAAAAAAAAAAAAAAAAAAAAAAAAAAAAAAAAAAAAAAGCTCTTTCATTCGGAGCATACAATAAAACAAAATTAGGGAATAACTGCATTAGATTTGAAAATTAATCCTCTTAAATCTTCCACCCAAGAGGGGTTTTTCACTGCCTACTCTTATTGTTGAGAACATCTTATGGACGGTTTTCGGTTTTAGTTAAGTAATATTCCACCAAGGACTATTGGTTTTCACATTTATAAATCCACACACACGTGCTTCACGTCTACTAATATTTCCCATACCCAGTCCTTCCATTTATTCTGGTAATAATTTCATCACCCACCTTACCAAACTGGCAATTGTCTTCCTTTGTTATTATCCCAGATGAAGTTCATCATCTATTTCTCAAACTTCAGAGCCAGACTCCTTCGGGTTACAAAAATTGACATATAAAGAACTGAGTGAACAAGTTGGTTTTGATAACCAACACCAAGGAGATTCCGAAACAGAAAGGTGTTGTCTGGTCCCCATTTTAGATTTCCTGGTCTCAGCAGAATAGATGCACGGTCATATGTTACTCCAGGTCCTTTATCACTCTTAGTTTCCTGAACTTCTCCATCCAAACTTATAGCTTGTTTGAAATGGCTTTTTAAATAATTAAAAACCATTTTTTTACACTTAAAATCTATTTTTAAACACTTGAAAAGACATTCCAAACAAACTATAATACTTGTCAAGTAATGGCAATCACATTGGACTGTGTAAAAATATCCATGGTTAGGAGGAATTTCAATCAATCTAGATTATCAATAGTTTGACAAGGACGACACTAAATAATTTCACAATATTTATCCATAGAACATGTTTTTCTTTCCTGTTTGATTTTTCGTTTGACCAAAGTACTATATTAAAATTGTCCCCCTCTGGCCTCAACCACCAGAATACATGATAGTGGACCATTAATGTTCAAGATCCAAGCAATTTACCATCCCCTAACTCACATTTTATATTTTTATTTGTAACAGAAAGAAGCCCCTTTATGAAACCACCAAACGACTTTCTTTTTTAGTCCACAAGGTTAAGATCCCTCCGAATCATCCGCATGCCTTCTACCTTTAACGGCCAACATTTTTTGAACTTTTTCTATTATTTCCAATTTTCCTGAATCTTTTATCCAGCTCAATCCAACTTTACTATTATCAGTCTGTCGGACAAGGGCACTCATTGGGATCATATAACCTGACCGCAGCTTCCTTTGGAAAACATTTTGAACTTCCGGCAATCTCCTTGTCAGAAGCGACCTAGGGGAAAGCACCGTACCATGGAACGTTAAGAACACAACCACTAGCACCTACTCCCTTAATTTCCGCAAGAATGAATCCAGAATAGTTCTGTTGCTTCACTGCAAGCCTCTCAAATATTGAACCCACACATTTATTTCCGATCATTGCCTTGTTCCAGGAAGACAATGGGTAGCTCCCCCAGTTTAATCCAGCCACCAAGAATGGAACGACTTTGGCTCTACTATGTTTATATCTATCCCGCCACTTGCAATTGACATAAAAACTTGCCCACTCTTGAGACAAGCCTCCACTGCTGCACAGAGTTCTTGCTTCATCTACACTAGTACACCAGAGCAAGGTCTCGTCTAGCTGGAACGGATTTACAGTTTAGCAAACAATCCTTATTAGTAATTTAAATGTCATACCAAATACCAATTACATGGAAACATAAATTGGTAAGAATAATTGCTCTCTCATAAGTCACCCTATCAAACCTCCGACTCCAGACAATATCTTTGCTCTTCCCTTTACAACCACATCAACATATGATTAATTACCTCCATTTACAATCTCATCCTTTCATTTACCTTCAGCATTAGAGAGGAAGTCGTTCAATAATTTCAGAAAGGACTTCTATCTCTTTTTTTTTTCCTAACCAGAAAACCAAGCTTTCTTAGAGAAGCAAGAAAGAATATACAAGGGTGTCGCCAAACAAGAAGCGCCCAATAAAAGAAAGGGACTCCAATCCATCCATTGTGATTTTGTCCAGCTGAAATGACCAAGCTTCTCCTCTCACATTAATTTGACGAAGTAAACATTTCTAAGCTCCACCCTCTTTTGTTAGAAAAGTTTCTGAAATCATATTGACCCCCCTTTCCATCTTGTCTTCTTGAAACATTTTTATTCCAAGGGTTGCAATCACTTCTCCAGTAGCTGTCCTAAGCCATTTCAGCTGAATCATTCCCAAATAATACAAAATTGGGATTCCCTTTTCTTTCCTCAATTCTAACTTATCTGCCACCCCTCAAGCTACATGACACACAAAATAAATTATTTCTGTTAAATTCTACTGGATTGGTTAGTCATTCTTAGTCTAGCTATTACATCGTGATTGTTATGATCAGATTTCTCTGGACTAGACTAGTCTTGAACACAAAATTTCTTTTAGGTAAGAAACAATTTCATTGATAGTATGAAATTATAAATGAGGAAAACCCCATGTGGCGGATTACAAAAGACCTCTCCAATTGGAGTGGAGAAGGGGAGACCTAAACAAAACGGTGATAGGGAAGATTCTCATCCAAGAAATCCTCCTCTTCCTCTCTAGCCAAATGGTCCAGCAGTACGCTCTTATAAAGCTCTCCCAGAGAGCTTATTTCACTTCTTTTGTCTTGAACATAAAAATCGATCACTTCATAAAAGTAATATGTATTGGGGAACAAATGGAAGGAAGATCGGAAGATACAAAATGCAGTAGAGGCATCTCAGCACAAAAGTACAAAACAGTAGGAAAGAGTTGGAATTGATATGCCTAGGTGAAAAAGTATCAGTCAAGAACCTCAAGTTTAAATCTTGGATGTAAAAGAATATGCTCCCAAGTTTCCTATGTCAAGGTTCATACAAATCCTAAAACTTGAGAATGAAACAGAAATATTAAATATATTTTATCAAAATGAACATCAATTAAATCTGTGCTTTTCTTGATATTCGAGTTTTTCTTGAAACAAAAATAATTATCAAACAAGGTTCTTATTTCATCTTCAAATTTCACGAGGAAAAAAGTTACCATATACAATTTTATCTTGCTTGATAAACACAGAGAAGAATTCTCAAATTGTGCCCTAAAATGCCAAAAACATAATTAAATGTTGAATATCCTTCCAAAAAAGTCCCATACTGAATCAAGCTACAAAACCACAGGAACCATGGCCCTTACCCGCTTAGTCAAATGTTCCTGTAAATTTGCATCTAATTCATGTGAATAATCATCTGAAATGAATATATTTTTTAAACTCCCTTTAAAACATACACCCCATTAACATAAGAGAAAGACAAGAGTATGCAGAATTAGCTTGCCTTAGCATAGTAGTCCTTCCAAACTCTACGAGCAATCTGGTGACCTCCCAAATCAAACGCCTTAAACTTAATTTTTCCGATGCTCAACTCCTCTGATGTAGGATACTGTGTTGGCTGATGTTGTACTAACCTCTGAAGCATATAAGAAACAGCGTCATCACACCAGACCAATTCAGGAAAAAAAAAGATCACAAATAATAAATAAGATTTGTGCGTCTAAACCGAGCACCAGAATAAAGCTATGAACGATTTCCAGCTCATGTAATCGAATTGTTCTGCCTCATGAAATAGCAGAAATATATACATCTACTAAGAAATTCAACCTATATTATTCACGCAAGACTTGCTAACAACCAAACATAACTCTTCAATCTCTGGTCTCATCTCACCGATCAACAATTTTCAGAAAAAAAAAAACACATAAGAATTCACCGGTAAAGGAAGCTAAGTCGCATAAAATAACAATCCCGAAAAGAAAAAGAATGATGAGAGAGAGAAGAGAGACCTCATCTTTCAACATGTGGAGCAAGGTGGTCTTTCCGGCATTATCGAGGCCAAGAAAGAGGATCTTGGCCTCCTTCTGCCAGAGACCAAGGGAGGCCAAGACGCCATAGAACCAGTCGACAAGAAACATAATCGAGGATACCGGTGAAAGAAGGGGTCCGAGAATCGATCAGAGTCGGCACCAGCAACAACGAGCTCGCCGATTGTTTGGGTTTGTCACTCGGATTGAGAAGAGAATCCTCAGCAGAAGGGCAGGCTAGAGAAAGAAAAATTCACAACTACGGAACTTCCAAAACCTGGTTGGAAATTGGAGTTGGAAATCGAATGCAATGGAATGGAATGGAATTTTCTCCTTTTTTTTTTTTTTTAATGTATATTTCGAGGAATTAAAAACTATGTTTTTATATATATTCTTTTCCCATTTATCATAAATAATACGAATTACATTGTCTTAGGGTAAAAAAGAAAAACGAATATACTTGGCCTTCAATTAACTTTAAGTGTACTCTTCCAAAAAAAAAAAAATTAAAATAAAACCTAAAATTACTAAAAAAAAAATAATGAGATATTTAAATTCTTTTATGTTGGGTTATACTTATATTGGCAAGAGATTTTTTATTATACATGTCTTAATTATTTAAATTTTGTGTTGTTTAAGTTTATCATCAATATATTTTAACATTTTTAACTAAATCGAACCATATTAAAAAAGAAAAATTTTAAACAATAAAGACAAATGAAAATACAACTCTATGAGACTAACTAGATTATATCCAAAAGTTGTAATAAAGTGATTAAAATGGATTGCATCATTTGGTTTAATTTTAATATCTCACGAATATCTAAGGTAAAAGTTAGATTTAAATCTCAGTTAAAAACAAAAATTAAAATCTCATTTTAACATATGACAAAGTTATTACAATTATCTTATTATCATTCAATTGACTGAAATAATATGACAAAATTGTTTCAATTTACACATTTAAGATATAAATTATATTGAGCACATCATTTCCTTAAAAAAAAGGGTTTACCCATATACCCAACTATTTTAGATAAACATTTTTGGTAAAACGAAGATAGTTTATTTAATTTAGTCCCTAAGAGACATGTCTCACAACTTATTTGTTGATTTTTGAAAAACTTTATGTTAACGTTAGCCTCTTTATTATAAATTTTGAAAATAATATATCGTATTTCCTTTGCATAAAAATTATTGTTATTATTAACCAATTTGGTAAAAATTGACTTTAAGAGACTAAATTTAAGATTTATCGAAAATATGCAAACTAACATTGAACAAACTACACATGGTAGAAAACAAAATAGTATTTTGTTTAAATACAAAGAAAAATCTAAAAATTTCTTAATATGCAAGAGAAATCTTTGAAGAAGGCTCATAGTTTCAAATTGAATCAATTGCCATGCAATTTCCAGCTTGACTTTATGGCATGTTTCACCTAAAAGAATCAAAAGATGATGCTCGTAACTCTCAACTAACCAAAAATTAATCATCTACGTAGAATAGCTTAATTTGACTGCCGAGACTCCCAATCTAGTTCAAATGCTTTTAACATATACTCTAGACCAAGAAGTCTGTGAAATAAAAAAAAAATTAAAAAATCAAAGAGACTTAAGAGCCCACTAAAAAAGAAGCTAGAAAGCTTTACCAACTTGGATATGGCGACCAAACCCTCAGGCTTAGTTCAACAATAATTTACAAACCTTGTAATATGACTGTCAACTATTAACAATTTACACAAAAGGTCAAAAGCAATTTATTCTTCTATTGAAGAATCAAGATGAGTGACCAGTCCTCCAAAATTGCTTCTCAAAAAATGTTGGTCGCTGTCTCGAGTTCATTCTATAAGCAAATCTGGTTATCTGAGGTGAGAAGCTGGATCTTATATATTGAACGTTATGTTGTGATGGAGATTTGCTCCCAGTCCCGGTTCATGATGCTTCTGATGAAAGCAATGGCAAAATGGGATGAACTGCAGCGCCCCGAGGTATACTGCAAAACGTTTGGTCACCGATGAATGTTCCAAGCATCGAGTCAACCTTGCTGCACAAGTATTCTTGCTTGTTGTTGAAGCTGTTTCAAGGAACCAATACCATTCTTCTCAGTTTCATCATTGCATCTCACGGTTGATTCCAGGCTTATTAACTTTTGAATCAAAGTTACTGTATCATCTACCCAAGCATGATTGCACAAGTTATCTTCAGATTCTTCTCCAGCCATGCCATATGTAGCCTCAAATTCCATTGATTTAGCCGCAGCCTCAGTCAAGACGCAATTTGGAAGTCCTGAAAAATCAGTTAATTTAAATCCTAGAACCAATTGCCAGTTAAAGACGACTAGAATTCGTGAAAAGGCCAACCACGTAAAACACATAAATACTTGATAGATATGATGCTTAAAAGTTTTCCTGTGCTACAGTTTTCATCTACCTTGTGTCTTGATTTATTGTTTCTGGTTAACTTCAGATAGCATTTTCGATAAACAAGGGACCAAGCCAGAACTGAATAGCTTCAGTGTTTACGTTAACTCTAAAAGAGTGCTTCGACATTGGTCAAATAAATACGTGCAATTCAAAATAAGAAATCAAGCCAATATTTAGTAGGTGGGTTGTATATTCCTTGCCATGGAGCAGCTAAAAAACTTAAGTCACATAAACCTAGGCTTAAATCCACTCTTAGGTATACCAAGTTTTGTAAATCACGAAACCCAACAGCCAATTATAGGTAACATAAATTTAAATTTCTTGAAACTCATTTTTGTGTACCGTCCTAACAAACCCTGGTAAATCCACACTACCTACCCATCACAAACTTAAGCTCAGACTGAATCAAACATCACAAACGAACATGAAATCAAAATGGCATTATAGTACCAAAAACAAGTGAGGTGAACTGTACAAATTTCAAGTGGGAGGAAAACAAAAAGCCCTACCAGCTAGCCGTGCAACATTCACGCCATAACTTTTGGGACATGTGCCAGGAGTCAAACGATAGAGAAATGTAACTTCTTCTAAACCATTATTCCCCTCTCCAACTCGGCATGCCATATGGCATAATGAAACCTGTAGAAGAGCCTCTAGTTAACAAACAGAACCAATTATCCCGAGAAAATCGTTGAGATGTTTTTCCATAGTGGAAAACTCTAACTACGGTGGTACTATCAACTTAAGCTTACTGAAGCTTAATATCTCTATGGTGCAATGTATTAATGGTTAAGAATACAACAATATGCAAACGTGTTTTAATGTGTGAAACTGTGAAAGAATCCCAAATGATTTGCAGAAGAACAATACCCTAGGATCTTTATAATAAGCCAAGGCCAATCGGTGATAATGAGTTGAGAATACTCCCCTGCACTGCACCTTGCTAACAAAATGTTCAAGAACTGATTCCCTGTTGATAGCAGAAGAATAGATATATTAAGTTAAGATAACAATCGAGCATAAATGAACAAAAGACCAAATACTATAATGAATCTGAATATATTAAACACTTACGCAATTGCCTGTCCATCTGAAGTTGCTGTCCCACGTCCAAGTTCATCCAAGATCACCAATGAATTATGGGTAGCTGATGACTGCATTAACCAATTCAACGTATGCTTTTAGTCAGACAATAAAGGAAGCAGAAATAACTTGAAAAGAATGTATCATGAAAAGGTCCAGCAGTTTGGGCGACATGAGGTAAAAGACCTTTTACAAGATAACTGCAAGAAAACTAACAATTAAGCCAAGGATAAAACTTATACGCAGAATTTTGGGAGATTTAATAACTAGGACATCAAGTCATCAGGAAAAAGAATCACAAAAGTCCTAGGCAGTTAAAAGGCCCTCTCATCCTGAGAACTCTCGGATATTTAAAAACTTCAGCCAGCTTAGGCCCCTAGGGGGAACACAGCTTAAATTGCTTGAAGCTGCAAAGTAACTGAACTGATCTATAATGCAACAATGTCTTACCAGCATCAGTGCAGTTTCTGATAGTTCTGTCAAGAATGTACTTTGACCAGACATAATCTGATCCTTAGCACCCATCCGAACAAAAATTCGATCAACAGGAGCTAACTCAAAACTTTCTGCAGGAACATCTGCACCTATCTGCAGAACCATTGTTTTAGAAAAAATTGGGACAGCAAAACTTTCAAGATTAAAATTTAAAAATAAGGAAATAAATTACCTGAGCCAAAATAACAGACAAGCACACTTGCCGAAGAAGAGTCGACTTTCCACCCATGTTAGGGCCAGTCAGTAGAATGAAGTTGGCTCCTGAGCCACCAATAGTAATGTCATTAGGGACAAATGTGCCCTCACCCAATGAATCACTTCTAAGAATAGGATGTCCTAAGTTTTTTGCAGTAAAACGTGGCACTTCATTCTGACACTGTGACTTTGAGAATAGTGGTTGGCATGTGTGTCCCTCATAATAATCACTTGCAATTGCTAGGCTGATCAAAACATCAAGCTCTGCAACAAGTTGCCCCAACATCAGCCATTTAACATTTGGTAAAGAAATATATCTCACTCCAGACGAACATTACAAAATATAATAGTCCAGCCTTGAAAACATAGCAGCATAATTTATAGGGTAAGGAGAAAAGGCCCACACACAAATCCAGGATATAAAGACATAAAGGAGAGAGTAAATTGAGGCATTTATTAATTAATAAACTTGATTACCCCTGTATGATAGATAAGGATAATATTTTACATGTTAGGTCATCATAATCATTATAGTTCTCTTAGATATGCAACGCTAACTAGTAACCACAAAAAATAATATTTTCAATCCCTTAATAAGAGAATATTAACTACCTACCAGCAATTGCAGAGACTAATTGTCTCCACTGGAGATGATGTTCACAGAACTTTCCAATTAACCTCTTCAAAATGCTTTTCAGTGAGGACTCCTTCTCAGATTCAGCTAGAGAAAGCTCCGCTAACAACTTCTTAATATTTGGAGTCCAGTACCGAAAGAAGCCCTGGGTGCATCATTGAAAAACGTGAAAATGCTTTAAATTTACCGAAGTTATTTTACAGCAATAAAGGTCAAGTTAGTTTTAGCTTGTTATCAATTACAAGAACTAAGTCCTCTATTTTGAAGAGATAAGCGATGAGCATTTGATTAAGAAGAATGAGTTATCTCACAGTTGACAAATGAATATAAATCTGATAACTAAAATAAATTCTAGGAAAGATAGAGCTTTCAGTTTAAACTAGAAACAGTGAAAATCCAACTACAACGTGAAAGTGGTTGGAATTCCTTTGTGATTCTTCTTGCTCACCAACTAAAGAATAAATAAGTGACCAGTGGCCGTTGTAACACTGAAACTCACCTGATGAAGGTTGTAGGGTCCAGGTTAAACAACCAAATCCAATTGTTTATAAATTTGTGATGCAGAAAGAAGAACGTCTAATTTACATGTAAGAAAATATTTACACTTGGAAAGATATGTTAGGTTTTTCATCAAAGGAATATACACATAATCACAAACATGGTTCCGACGACAGAATACATTACACTGTCCCAACTATAATTTTAAAATATTACTAATAAGACTATTGGAGTACTTGTGCAACAGTTCTCATGGCACTTGACTCAATTAAGTGCACAAACAGAAACTTTAAAAAGCTTCACCTACCTTTTTAGATGATCGCAACTCATAACTCTGAGGAATATTACCCTGCAAACTTTCAGGCACTTCCAACAAATGTGTCTCTTTTCCAACTGTCACATAAGTGATCTACAGAAAAACAGAATTGTAGAAGTTTGAACAAACGTGAAACTTCCAAGTATTATGTATGTACCATGAGGATAAAAGTGATTCAAGAAGGTTTCTCACAGATGTGTCCCCAAGTAATTTCCGCTGTTCCTTTAAATGCTTTGTCAAGCTAGATTGTATCTCCTTGATTTTTTCACAGGCAGAGTCAAACTCCATGTCTACACCTTCACGAGGTATTATGCGTCCCGAACTATTAGCTTCAACCCAATCAAAAGCATCCTTGAAATGACTTAGAACTGAATGAAGATCCGGAAGACCTTCACCTGAAAAAAATAAAGCATCAGATTCCCATAAGTCTGTTGAAGTAACCCTGAAGTACACAATAGATCACAAATCATAGTACCGGGTGTTAAAAGGCAATTGAGTCGACTTGATTCGACATTTGACAAAATGACACGGAGCGATGAACATGCTTGGAGCATGAGCTCACAACCACGCAAAGCAGATATGAACTCTTGTAGTTGTTTTTTGGCAGCATCCTCATATAGAACCACATTTTTTGCATTCCTTCCATTTGCCTCACTATTAAGAAGACAATCATAGAATAAAAGTTATTCTAACAACCATTACATCTCTAAACTATTATTACTAACAGTTATTTGACCTCACCTATTAGCAAAAATGCGAGCAAGAATACGCTCCATATCTGGAAGTTTGGATAAAGCTTTTCGAAACTCAAGAGAAAAGGATAACTTATCGCCCTAGAAAGAAAATATAAAAAATTAGAAAAGGAAATCTCCTTAAAAATTAAATATAAGAACAGATACGCTTATACACGTCTTCAGAGAACTAAAAGTGAAGCAACTGTGCAAATGCTACATTACTGTAATAATTAAACCTACCCGTAGGCTCGCCACAGCACCTTGCCTAACTTTAATTGATTCTACGTGATATAAAGGTCTTGCAAGCCATGTCTTAAGTAATCTTTTCCCAAATGCAGTCACACAATGGTTCAACTGTGAATAGAGCGTCCTAGAAAAAGATTGAAATTTGAGAAAAGTTCTAAGAATAAGCTTACAGCAATAATAGATAATACTCAAGAATGTGATCAAAGAGAAGACTACCCAGAAGAGTCCCCGTTTCTGCTGTTCTCAAAGATCTCTAGATTCTCTAAGGCAGCTGCATCAAGAACCATGTAGGGTTTTGAAATAACATCACTGAAGCCAGAACAAGGAAGTAATTCAAACTTTGCAAATCTGAGCAATGTCTCATCCAGAAAAGCCTGCTTAAGATAGAATAGGATTCCTCCAAGAGCTGAAAGTGCCCAAGACCCATTTTCATGTGCATTAACTAGTTCAGATAAAACATTTGGCAAGTAGCTCAACCCATCTTTTTCTCCAGGAACATCGTCATTGAGTAAACTTGCTTCACTTGAAGATCCAGAGACTGATCGATTGGCAATGCCCTTAAACAATCTCTTGACTTCTTGAACACTTTTCTGAGCATCCCAGAATTCCAATAATGGAACTAACTCATTCACTAAAGGATTTCTTGTATGAGTGAGTAGCACCCTCTCGGTTTCAGGACTTAGCAGTTTAGCAGGTTTAATAATTTCAACTGGTCTAAGCTCGGACAAAAGACAGCACAGAGCACTGCACTCTGAGTCATCTCCAAACTATTGAAGAGCAGAAAACTAGTAAAAATATAATTTGATAGTTGTACTGTGCTGCACATTGCTTATCATATATCATCACTTGGTGAAAATGCTAGTAATACCATGAGACACCAAGGCATGAAATTAATAAATAAAAGAGGATAAAGCCATATTATGCACATGCAATCTCCGATACAAAATAAACAACTCGTTTAATTAACCAAGTCCCACAATAGTCTCAGAAGTCAAAAGTCAAGACATGGTTATGTGAGAGTACTAGTAACGGATATATTGGGAATATTAGTAGCATATTAGAAAGGGTATAGTGGTAATTAATTAGGAGAGCTTGGTGATAAATAGGAGTTAAGGATCTTATAGGAAGGGATTATTTTGGTGGGGACTGTCCATAGTGGAACTTGAAGGGAGAGATAGCCCTCTCAAAAAGCTTTTGTTATTCTGTAATTCATCTCCCATATTGCAATATAGTTTTGGGGTAGTTTTCTAATAGGTTCCCTTCTATTCCTTAAAAGAAAATGCCTAAATGTGTGTTGGCTAAGTAGCACGTAAATCTTATCTTCCACAGTATGAGCAAGGGGAAAAAACTCAAACAAGGGTGAAGAACTTAAGGTCTATTCAACATTTTACCTGCCCAAGGATAATCCTACTGGTGGCCACATCAACCACACAAACCCCTAAAATCCGTTCTGCTTGTTGATTTTCCAAGCCCTGGGAGTTTTCAGTTACTGCCATCAGGTATGAAGCATCAGGATTCAAAGATAGCATCTCACCCTCAGTTAGTGTTCCTTTTGTGACTACTGCACATATTTCGCGTTTCACTACCTGCAGACAAGACAACAAATAGTATTATTATAGCCTTATGATCTCAAATCTCACCTCAAGAGTTTCGTTCCTAGCATCAAACTTCTAAGAGGTGGGAGAGGGCATAATTCTCATTCTTCATGGATAGAAAGTAATAACTTAAATTGAATAGATGAGGCAACTTATGATATGTATACATGCCTTGTCCTTAGAACCTTTCTCCTTACGTCGTCTCTCTAACTGTTCAGGAGTTTCTGTCTGCTCTATGACAAGAACTCGATAACCCTGCTCTGCCAAGGTAGGCTAAGTTAAATGTCACCTCAGGAACATAAAGCTTACGAAAGATTGATCAAAGCAACAAGCTGGAAAGATAAATCCAAAATAAAAGGAAAAAGGATGAAGCTAACCTTCCTTGCCAACTTCTCCACATTAATTGAAAAGTTCCTCTCAGGGAAGCCACAATGAGGTTGTTCTCCCTTTTTAAATTTTTTTAGACAAATGTTAGTTAGTAACTAGAGAAACAATAGAAACATCTTATCATGCAGCACATAAGATAAGATGGCAAGAAAATTGGTCTTTGTGCGAGAAATGCCTCGACAAAATACAAGCTATGCATAATGCACCTATACTGATACATTCACATTGACTGGTTACTGAAATGTGACTTTGACGTAAATATCTTCTTGTCTTACCTTCATATATTGCAAATCAAGTTCTTTAGCTCCTACATGTGCATCCATTTCAAAAAGTTCATAAAATTTACCCATCTGCTTCAGAAAAAATATGAGAAGAGCATTACTAGCCAACAGTTCGCATGAACCGCTAGTTAACCAGTGAAGCATAGAGGCAAACCTTGAAAAACAGAACTTTATCCATGTGTTTTGATTTAAACTCCCACCATTGTCTCTGTACACAGAATATCCATAAGGAAAGAAACTCACAGAACTTCATTCTTACCAACGAAATCCAGAAACTTCAAGAAAGAAGTTCAACACTAAAGTACCTGGCCATCTGATAAGTTCTTCAAGAAATATGGAGGCAAATACAAAGTTCTTGGATCATAATCGGGATCTCCTGGACGTCTTTTGTTCGCATCCTTCCTATCTCTGCTTAAGGACCCAGGTATTTTGTGAAATAGTGAGTATCGCATACCAAAATGGTAAGGAAAAGCTCAGATGTGATATGTAACTTTAGGTTGTCTCGTGATTAACGAGAATCAATCTTAACAAAAACATATAGACAGCTTACTCTTTTAGAAATTGGAACTTCTCAGCTTCTCGCGAATTGAACCTTTCTAAGGCATCGCTTGCAATTTCATTTATTCCATTTAATACATTCGCTCCTAGGAAGAGGAAAGGGGAAAAAGGGTCTACATCAAGCAACAAAAGAGAACACTAAAACTAACTACATAAAAGACATAAGGGAGGCAGATACTTTCAAGTTTCAATATTCATAAGAAAGTCAAAGTTTAAGAAGGTTCATAATTTCAACAGACTAAAAAAGGCTACTGCACAAATCCAAATTCTCTTCTCGATTACTTCAGTCTTACAGTAAGATCAATAACTGCTACCAGATGAAACACGAGCACAAAGTTCAGCTCAGGAAATAAATGGAGATATCTAATAGTTTAA
This sequence comes from Citrullus mucosospermus, assembly GCA_030954485.1. NCBI lineage: Eukaryota > Viridiplantae > Streptophyta > Magnoliopsida > Cucurbitales > Cucurbitaceae > Citrullus > Citrullus mucosospermus. The sequence goes on along the minus strand of CM062063.1, from coordinate 4,264,707 downwards.
AGCAATTCCTGAGAATTATACGCAGCATTACATAATGCAGCGACGAGAAATGACTTAAAGCATTTTATGTTCAACACTCACTCTCAGATTTAATCATAGTCTCCATTGAAGAGAGCCGGAACCCTCCAGAAGTCACACTTCCACCGCTACTCTTGCTTTTCTTTGTAGCACTTTCAACTTTCTCGCCATTGCTCATCTTACGCTTTTTGGATTCCACCTTCCCGCCCTGCTTCCTTTTTGACTTTCCCACTCCATCCTCCTCGCTCCCATCTTCATCTTCCTGCACCAGCTCCACATCCTCCTCTTCACTCACCTCATTCACCGCATTCTTCCCCCAATCTTCATCTCTAGAGTCATCGCTGCCATCCCCATCATTAAAATCCTCCATATCTTCCACCACTGCAGCACTCACCGGCGATGAAGAACCCCGTCGCAATCGCTTGAACTTCTTCGCACTTTCCTCAACCCACTCAATCTTCTCATTCCCCAACACCAACATCTCCTCCTCCGCATCGTCATACTGCACCAGATGCTTTCCAGCCTTCTCATCAAACATTTTCACACGACCCTCGTACCAGGTTTTATCCAACGGCCAATAAACCTTTATCTTCTTCCCAACAACCCCATCGCCGTGCGATTTCTCCTTCGCAACAGCTAGAGGAGAAGGGCCGGAAGAAGGTGCAGCGCCGCCGCCGATGACCAACAGGGTTTTTTTGCGCTTGGACTGTACTGAAGGAGGAGAATTAATGTTAGGGCTAGGGCTTGGTGTCGGGCTGGAAATGGAATGGGTATTAGCGGTGGAGTTGTCTCCGGCGGGTTTTTTAGTAAAAAAGGAAGTGATTTGACGTTGTTGGTTTACTAATGGCGATCGGCCATTGCTGGATCGACGAGATGATGACATTTTCTTCTTCGATGGGGAAGAGAGAAATGGCGTAAGGGGATTGAAGAAAAGAAAACTGAGTGATTTTGGGATATAGAGCGAGAAAGGGAGTGGCGGGAAAATGTCTGAGAAAGGAGCACTGGCCGCGTTGTTTGGCGGGAACCCTCGGAACCCGATATTTGCTGGTACCGACTACGGAGCTCCCCTTATTAACGTCTGATTTTTATATATGAGGTCATGTTTATTATCGGTCCAACAAAAAAAAATCTAAAAACTAAAAAATCAAACATTTTTTATATTAAATTAGACCTATTTATTTTTATTTAGAGAAAATTAAAAATTATATATTGGTTTGAATCAAATTTTAATGGAAAATCAATAAAAACCAAACCGAACCAATAATATATATACTCTTGAAAATAAATTTTAATGTTATATATTTTTTAGTATTTTAATTATGAAAATATGTGTATGATATTTCCAAAGTGTCCAAACAAAATAAAAATGTTCAATTTCAATTCATAAAAAAATAAAATAAAAAAAAAACAAATAAACAAATAAATCTAATTTTAATTTAAAATTAGCAAAAATGACCAATTAAAAATGAAAATAAAAATTAAAAATTGGAAAAACAAAAAAGATTATTTTGTTTAATGTGTACCTACATTTTTTATTTAATACACGAAAAAAGAGACGAAGAATAAGAGACTTATTGTCTATTTTATCTAACTCTTAAACTTAAAAATTTAGTTTTTCAACTTTGATTTAGAAAAAAAAAAATTACAAGTCTACTAGACACAATATCTGAAAGTTTATGATTACATTAAATATAAAATTCAAATTTATATCAAGAGTTTTGAAAGTTTAGTAGCTATTAAAGATACAAAATTTTAAAATATTTCAAAATGTTATATTTTTTCTAGTGAAAGTTTAGAAACATTATGATAGAATCCTCAAACTCAATAGGCATGAACTTAAAAGTTTAGAAATAAAATATGTTAATTGATTTTGATCGAAAATTAGTAAAAACTAAATTAATGACAATTACTTTAATTTAAATTTTATCCATAAAAATGTAAGTGTACATCTTAAAACTTCATAACCAAATGAAAATAAAACTCAAAATTAAAAAAAAAATACACTTTTAATCATTTAGGTTTTGTTTTTTTGGCTTTTGACATTTTAAAATTAAGTTTTTTTCCAATCAAAACAAATTTTTAAAAGCTATATTTTTTCCGTTTTTAAAATTTGGCTTGACTTTTTAAACCATTCGTAAAAAATAATAGCAAAATAATGAAATTTTGAGAGGAAGTAGTCTCCGCAGACTTAATTCTCAAAAATTAAAAATCATATAGTTATCAAATGAATGGGGCCTTAAAATTTGTTGTTGATGTCTATATTTGGTTCTCCCACCAAATATTACCGGTGTGTTTGGAATATATTTTGAAGGTTTAATATAAAAAATAAGTCATTTTGAAAGTTGTTAATATTTTTATTTTAAATCGTTCTTATAAAAAATGTTTAAATAAAAATAAATTTTTGAAAAATATTTATTTTTTAAGTTAATTTAAAGAAGCCTACATCACTTGTGTTTTTTATCCATGCTAAGGATGCAGCAACATTTATTTTTTTATTTTGTTTAGAAGGGAAGAATAATCAACTTTGTAATTGGCAAGGTTAGGAAAAAAAATGAATGTTAAAGAATTTTTGAAGTGCCACTCTTTATTTTTAAATTAGAAAAAAAAAAAAACAAATGTTAAAAAACTTTGAATATGAAATTTGATCAAATAAATTCATAGTTGACATTGAGGGAAAAAAATAATATTTAAAGGACCCAAAATGTCATTACAATTTAGTTGAAGTTTTATATAATGTAATTGAAATACAAACTAAACTAATAAATTGAACTAATGGACAAGAAAATGTACAATTTAATAATCCACAATAGATCTAAATATTTATTTCATAATAAAGAATAATTATTCTAAAAAATTTATTTTCGCGTTAATTACATAAATTTTATTGCAATATTTATAAACAATAAATAAATATCATATTAACAATTAAAAAAAATTGTTAATAATCTTTAATTTAATCTAATTAGATTAAAAAATTCTAATAATGTAGTCTAAAGTCATATCACCACCTTACTTTCTTTATTTATTTTTATTGGCTCCAATAGAGAAGAGGTGAGTTAAAGTTACTTATCAATTTTTCTTGAAAAATTAGCTCAAAATAACCTCTATACAAATCTTATTTTTTTTAACTATTTTGATTTCGTATCTAATAAATCATGAGAAGTCCAGGTCGATAGCAACTCATCAACTTTATATTCTTCTTTGAGATAGAGATGTTATTAGTGAATTTTGGTTGAGATATGTTAGTAGTGAATTTTGGTTGAGATATTTTGAAAGAAAATCTCTTCCTTCTTTGGATAATTCTTCTAGAATGTCAGTTACTTTTTTACTAGTTGTCCCGCGGTTATACAATCACTCCATACTCGCTTTCCAAAAATCATTTTGATCAAAATATAGCCCAAAAACTAAATATGTGTGATCTTACCAAATTGAATAGCTTTTGTTGACATATATTTTGGGTTCCTCATCATCCTTTTGGGAAACCCAAAGTCAACTATTTTCAACTCTAGCTTGCCATTGTCATCGGGGAACATAAGAATATTATCTGGTTTGACATCATCACGTACATAACCACATTCATGAATACAAAACAAGGCCTCTCACAATCATTTTAAGATATTTTTTAACCTCGATCACTGCAATTGTCATCGGGGAACACAATAATATTATTTGGTTTGATATCGTCATGTACATAACCACGTTCATGAATACAAACAGGCCTTTCATAATCATTCTAAGATAGTCTTTGACCTCGATCACTTCAATTTCTTCTTCGACAATTCCTTAGTTAAACTACCTTTAGCAGCTTACTTTAATACAAGATTATAAGAAACAAAATCTAAAAAATCTCCTTGAAATCAAATACCACTCCCGGGCATTATACAATTTTAGTACATCCCTTAAAATTGAACAAAATATTTTCTTTTGTCATGAGGGAATAAAGATCTTCTATGGAAACTACGTTTAAGAGCTATTGAATCAAGATGTGCACTGATTGAAACCACTAAGTGTATACCTTCAGCCGAGTGCTTGAGGAGTTAAAAAAAGAAATTTAATTACGGCATAAAAAAATGGTGGAGAGAATGGCACCAAATTGTACTTTTTATAAGCATAGGAATAATCATTTTCCTACCGAGAACAAATTTGTAACCATTTTAATTTATCAATATCCTTTTTCGTTTTTATTTTGGATAGTGTGTTTGAATTTCAAGGAGAAAATTCTATTAAATTTGATTTTAAGTTTGTTCAAAGTTCAAACTAATTAAAATTACAACCACTTATTTTTAATATCGTAAAAAAAAAAAAAATTAATAGATATAAAAAGAGACATATCGTGTTTCCTGGACACTCAAATATTGTAAAGTAAGGTGACTTGTCCTGTGCCAGCCCGGACAGATAAAAAAAATATATATATACACATACATATATGCTAAGTTTATTTTTAACTTTTAAACTAGCTCCACTTTTTTTTTACTTGATTTAATTTATACAATATTAAAGCCCTTTTAATAAAACTAATAATGACATATGTAATGCACGTAAAAATATCAAAATTTATAATTTAAAGTTTTATAAATAGTGGAGAGATAAGTAATTACATATAATATTAATTGTTAAATACTTATTTTAAATAAATATTCAAATAATTCAACCAAATCCAAAAATACGTCCTGGTGTGCAGAAACAACAAACATCCATGAATTTAACTCAAAACTCAAAATTAAAAGGAGTAATCTTTTGAAATCTATAAATTAAAAGGAAACTGATACAAAACCAAACGACTAAAGGTATTTTTTATTTTTTATTTATAATTTTTAATTAGTTAAATTACAGTTTTAGACCAGTAATTCGAAATTTAAGTTTATATCTATAATGGTCCATCAACTTTCAAAAGTATTAAATAAATGTTTTTTTTTTTGTCTAGTTAATGTGGTAAACTCTTAATTTCGTATCTGCGAGATTCTTTAAATTTTTAATTTTTTTAAAAATTAATTAATCTAAAGATATAAATTAAATTTATATCTAACATAATTATATACTTTTAATTTTGTGCCTAATAGATTTGTGAATTTTAAAATAAATAACAAAGTTCAAGGACTAAATTTACCATTTTAAAACTTCAAGAACCAATTAGACAAGTATAGTATAGTACATCTCCGCTTCTTTTTTTTTTATACTGTAACAAAAGGCTATATTAAAATAAACTAAATGAAATACTAGTAATAAAATGTATAAAAGAATAAATAAATTATTTCTGAAAAAGTAATATATATAGTTTCTAAAGAAGATCTTATAAATTTGGAGCACTAGTTAAATTAATAGTAAATTCATCTTCTTTAGATATTTTACAATATATATAAAATTAAAAAAGAGAAAAAGAGAAAGAAAAATGATAGAAGCAGGGACTCTAGACCTTGACGAAAAAATTTATAATTTGGGTAAATATAAATATGCTTTTCAAAAAGTATATTTTGTGTTCATAATTTATAGAAACAAAATTCGAACAAAAGAAATGACAATTTATTATTTTTGAAAAGGGTTATTTTAGGGGTGTTTTTAATAATCGTTTTTTAAAATAAGTGTACCAAACAAGTTTTAATTGTTTTTCTTGTATTTTTTTTTCGAAAATATAAAAATGAAAATGAATTACTAAAAAATGAGAGCTTAAATGACTCAAAATTTTTATGATGATTACTTATTCAAAGAATGTTGATGAATACTCTAAATCTTAAATGATTATTTAAATTTCAAATTAAATTTAATTTCTAAAACTATAAGATTAGGTGATTTAAATATAAAATCATAAACAAAATAAGATCATTTAATTTATAAAACAAGATAATATCAATTAGTCTAATTCTCAAATTAAATATAAAATTTAAAACAAGAAATACCAAATTGTATAATCTAAATTAATAAGTAAATTTAGAGCCATACTTAAATATTGGTAAAGAGTTACTATGTATTGAAAAATCAACGGAGTCATATAAGAGAGGAGAAAATATAGTGTATTAAAAAAATATGGAAAATAATTTAATGTTCCCAATGTATACAATTTTGTTTGTCAAATTAATTAGGGAATAAATTTTTTGGGATATCTTGGGAATAAATTTTTTGGGATATCTTGGGATGTTTCTTTTTTTCACATTCTATGGTCTCAGGATGCTTTTGGCTCACAGCCTAACAGCAAAGTTCTTGAAGATATAATTTATATATTATTTAAATGAACGAAAATACCTCATATTTGCCACTTAATACACCTTTGAATGAGTAATCAATATGAAAGGCCAGATAAGAGGGATGAAAATTATATATTAGTTTAACTTTAAAATTTTAAAATTTTAAAATATTTAGATTTAAATTATTTTAATTTTTAATAAATATGTTAAAATATTTTTGAATTTGAATTATGAATCTTATCATACGCATATTTATATATTATTTTAATTTTAATTTTTTAGTACATTTGAAACCAGTTAAAATTTTATAATATCATTTTTGTTCATTCAAATATTTATTTAACTTTTCTTTATTATTTTACAACAACGATATTTACATAATAATATAATCGAGTATAATTTGCGTCGATATTATTGACGTCAAATAATTTCAATGAAAAATAATATTGCAAATAAAATTTGATCAACTTATGAAAGATAAAAACTATGTTAATATTTCGTTTTATTTTGCATCAAGACTTGTTTGTATTTGATAAGGTAAATGTTTTATAATTATTTGTTATATTTTAATGCATGTTATATATCTTTTATTTTACATAAATAAATTATATTTATGCTATAATAAGGGATAAAGTACGAGGAAAAATATAATAAATGATAACCAAAATATAAAAATCAAACAAGTTTTTATTTTTTTTTATTATTTTTTTTAATAAGAAACATAAATAGTTATTAAAACATATTTTTTTACTAGTTTTAGAAAAACAAGAAACAACAAATGAAAAACGAAAACATTAAGTCCCAATTTTTCTATTTTTTTTTAATTACATTCATATTCTCATTTTCATTTAACACAAGCTTAATTGTCAATAAGCATTATGTCTCGATCAAAATATTATAAATTTAGATTATGGCTCACACATATTGTTGGTTACTCTATGAAATATCATATCAAAATAGACAAAAAAAAAAAAAAAAAAAGAAATTTACCAGCCTTAACAAACAATAATGAAGAATTTTAAAAGTAAAATCTTGATGGTAAATTTATGGAAGCAATTTAGTGATGGAATATCAATATAAAAAATAGTTGGAATAATTTATAGTTTATCATATACATTATTAAAAATAATAACAAGAGAAAACAAAATATGATGATCTTAAAGACATGAAAATAAATAATAAAATCATCAAGTTGGAATACTTGATATAAGCATACATTGTAGATGAGGCAAATAAATGTCTTTTGGAAACTTGGGTATTCCGGGAAGCTTTCGTACGTGGTGAACTTTATTTCTAGTTTCTTTTTCTTTCCTAAGATAGGAATGTTTAAGTAACATATCGGCCGTCCACCTTTGTTCAGGATTTTGATCAAAGCATCTTTTAATAAAATCCTTTCCTTCTTCAGATAATTCTTTAGGTATTTTTGGTATTTTCATATCTTTTGCAAGTTTTTCAACTAGATGTGTGATAGTTGAAAAATCCTCCCACACTGACTCTCCTGAAACCATTTCAATTAAAATGCATCCTAATGACCAAATATCAAGAGCACTGGTAAACTTAGGAGAAATAATTGATTCAGGTGACATATAATTTGGCGTTCCTTTAAATATTGGTAAATTGCCATTTTCGTCCCCTTCATCTTTCTCACCACATCTCCTCGAAAGTCCAAAATCAGCAATCTTCAACTTCATCTTGCCATTACTTTGAGGGAATGCAAGAATGTTACCGGGCTTCAAATCGACATGTACAAATCCTTTGCGATGGATACAAGAGAGTCCTTTTAGTATCATTTTGAGGTACTCCTTCACCTCATCCTCTGGTAACTTCTTTTGTTGTTTAATCAAGTCAGCTAAAGTTCCTCCAGCAGCGTATTCCAACTTCAGATTATAAAGAAGGTAATTTTTGTTTAGAGTTATCTCACTCCCTAAGCATTGAATAATTTCTGGACATCCAATGAAATGTTTTAATATCCTTTTTTCCCACGACAATGAAGAATGATTTTTAAGACGACATGCTTTAATAGCAAAATAATCAAAAGGTTCGGTTGTTGATTTTGCTAAGAACACTGTGCCATATGAACCTTGACCTAACATCTTCACTGGAACCCAATTTCCCATTATGAGTGATAACTTGAAAAGGGAGTAAAAATTAAAAAGATGGACACAAACACTGGAGAAAGGGTGACCCTTTATAATGAGAGGCAATCCATCTCCTAAAAGGAAAATAAATGTAGACATTTTAATTTATTATATCTATTTCGTTTTATTTTAGGATGATGTGTTTGAATTTCAACAAAAATATTCTAATAATTCCTTTTTTTTGGGGGGGAGGAAAGAGATTCTAAAAATTTCGATTTTGAAGTTGTTGAAACTAATTCAAATTTTAACGACTTATTCTCAATAATATTGAAAAAAAAAAAAAAAAAAACCAAAATATTAGCATACATGTAAATTTATTTTCACTTAATTTTAATGTTCACTAACGTAGACAAAATTAAAAATTTTAAACTAACAACAAACTAGAACTATGTCAAAAAAATTTAATAACAAAATTTTAATTTATAACATCCCTTGTAATAAACTCATTATATTGAGTCACTTCCATAGATAAGTAATGGCTTGTAATATTAATTGTTGAATGGTATAATGCGTCTAAGAGGGCAACATTTTGTCAAATTTTAAGTGTGAAAAAAAAAATGGTACATTTAAGATAATTTTTTTAAATGATAAAATTGTTGAAAATATTTCTAAATATTGCAAAGTGTCACAATCTATTAATGATAGGCAGTAATAGACATCTATCAATAATTATCGCTAGTGGACACTAATAGATGGATGTAGTTTACCAATATCTATCACTCATAGATAGTAACATTTTGTTATATTTATAAATATTTTGGCTTATTTTATTATATTTGAAAATAAACTTACATTTAATATATAGAATTATTTTTTTTTTTTTTTTTTGTGTATTTAGGAATATGTGCATTTAATCTCTATATCTTAGTTTGACTATTTTAGCCCTTCACGTTTGAAAAATAAGTTTAGAAGGTTATTTTTCTATTTTCCATCTAATTAAAATTTTTTATTATTTTAAATACATATTTAAATTAAAAGAAAAAAAAAATTTCCCACCCTCAATCCCAATCCCAATCCCTTCTCCTCTCTCTCCTCCCCAACCTCCACGGTTCTTTGCCCCTTTTCATTTTCACATTGTCTCAAAATTTAGTTCAAATTCTAATTTGTAATAGCTAATCCTCTTTGCCATATTCATCTTCTCTCAACATATAGACTTTTCGGTATAATTCCTTCGGATTTTGCCCGCAAATTTCTAATTTTAGTATTCCCATAATATCTATTTTTTATGTTTACATTGCATTTTTTTTCCTTTAGAATTATTTGAAATTTGTTTGGAGCTTTGAGTTGAGCTATTAAAGTTTTGAGTTGTTTAGTCTAAGCAATTTGTGAAGTTAATAAGTAATTAGGTGTAGAGTTTTTTAGTCCAAATCTAGGAAGATTGTGTTTGAGATTCAGAGCTATAGTTTTTTTTTTAAAAAAATTCATATGTTGACTTTCTCTTATATATACCGTACCATTAGAGTTGTATCTCAATCCATGTCCAATCCTAACAATGTTGATTTTGAATTTTCCTATGTTGTACTTTTCAATTTTTATTTTAACTCCATTATGATTTGAAATTAAATATGAATGTATCAAATTTTCTTAATTTGAGATTAATTATAAATGGATTTAATTTGAATTTTGGGATAGAGTAGAATATCAATAAATTTAATTCAAGTAAATGTTAGGTTCAATCTAAAATTTAGTTCAACTTTGAAATAGAATTACAAAATAGATTTGGTGTATCTAAATTCAATTTGGTTCAAATTGAATCAAATTCGAAATTTATCTAACTTATTATTTAAATTTGACCAGTTTTAAATTAATTTGAATAAAAATTACTAATTTGACAAGATTTCGAATGGGCAAGCTTGTTTAAAATAATATTTTTATTAATTTTTAAATTTAGTCTTCTTTGGTGTAGTTATTAGATGCATTGGAAGAGGGAAAAAAGAGGGAGAAAGATGAAGTTCCCATCTATAGGTTGATGAAATTGGTGGAGTAGATTTTTTTTTTTTTAAGAAAAAAAAAGTGGTGTCTTATTTTTAAAAACTATAATTAGATATAAATTTAAATTTTGTATAAGAGAATTATGTAACTTTCAAATTTATGTCATCCGTTAATTTGAAAAAAAAAAAAAGTTAAAAACTAAAATTGTAATTTTAAAATTTAGGGGACAACATGGAGAGGAAAAGACTATTGTTCTTCATTCCTTTTTCGTGCATTTAGTCAAACTTTATCCGTACACGTCAAATAAATAATCCCTTAGAAACATAAATACCAAGCAAGCATAAAAACATTTTAGAAGACATGAAACTAAGTGGTTGCAAATAAATAATCCCTTAAAAATATAAAAACTAGAATACAGTTCTACAAATCCACAGCTACACTATCAAGTATAAATACAACATAAAACCCTCCAAGATTTTTGAGCATTTTACTCTGTTTGTATTCCATGATTCCCATCCTAACACGATCTAAACTAACTCTCAGTCAGTAACCCAAGAATGCAAATAACAACACATCAAGCATCTATAAACCGAATGTCAAAGGTGTGTGGATGTATTTGCCACACATTCAAGGCTGCATACTCCTCCAAACATTCTTTTAGTTGAGCTTCGCTGTATCCCTGAGAAGAGAAAAAGTACCAAACATTTCAATTTTCAATACTTGGATGCATGTTTTGGGAAATATGCAGTTTACCAATTGTGGAAATTTGCGAACTTAGTATGACTTTGCTGTGAAGCATCGTTGCTAACTAATTTAGACTAAAAATCACCATGACGAGACTGCAAGACTGTTTAGTAACAATCATCTCCCTAAACTAGACAATACCTTCCTCTCGCACTAACAGAAATTATAGTTTAAAAGTTACCTTCCTCCCGTACTAACAGAAATTATAGTTTAAAAGTTAAATTACGAGTTTAGACCTTAAACTTTGAGGTCTGTTAGATCTATGAACTTAAAAAAATGTCTAATGAATTTTTTAAAGTTATAACAAATTCAATTTTTCAAATAATTAATTGATCTATTAGATATAAACTAAAATTGTCTATTGAAACTCTAAACTTCTAGTTTTGTGTCTAATATATTCATAATTTATAAAGAAATCAAAAGTTTAGAGATCGAATAGACACAAACCTCAAAGTTCAAGAACTTGATTTTATTATTTAACCTACTTTAAATGATTTGCAAGAACGGAGAAAAAAAAAAAAGTCCTTTGAAATCTCAGAGCTGAATCCCATGGGAAGATAAGGAACTAGTAAGAACTTTATCAAGTATTTATATGACCCTTCTCATTTATATATAACAGAGCAGATGTATTTCCTCTTATATGTCAGTCTAACAAATGCGTCTAACTGGACCGAGAAAATTCTAGGATTGCCAAAGTGTAAACAACAAGAATAAGAATTATAACTGACCTTCCTAGAAATCCAGTTCAGGGCGTGTGCATAGCTCACATCCATTTTATTGGTTCTGGCAGCTTCATCGCGCAAGATTGAATAAATATCTGAGATAGCATCTAGACCAGATTTTTGACGGTCATCTGAGTATAGAGAAAATTTTGACATTTGCATTAACCTTAGAGCCTCATCGACATCGCTTTGAGCCACGGTCTCAGAGAATCTTAGTCTTGCTAGAGCCTGTGAAGGATGAGATCAATTCAAAGTTTCATGAGCTCACCAATAATAAATACATCTATGTATACCTATTATGACCTACGTGGTCAGCACTTTTAAGGCTACCGATCCAACTAAGCAGGACAGGGTTCAGCTTGGCAAAAACATCTCATATAATTGAAGTATCAAAAATGCGGGGAAGGAACAACATCTTTGCCTCCGCTTGATGTTTCAGTCGATGGGGGGAAACTAAAATATGGAAGAGCACATAGGTATTCATATGAATTAATGCAAAAAATGACTTACAGCTGATATCCGAAGAATGCTTAGTAGAGTTCTCACTGTAGTGTATGAATGGGGAGTGTTAGATTTAGCTTCTTCCTGTCGAATGCTGGAATAGGCACTGGCAATGTACTCCTCCAGATCCTTGGGAACATAAGGAGACAATCTTCTTGCGGCCGAAATGTAAGCTCTGACCCAGCCACCAAGACAACAAAGTACCAATTTAAAAGTGAGATTGAAGGTACTGAGATCCTAATGCTTGCATTTAATACGCAGGTTTACTATATTATGAGACTTAATAATTGAAAAGGTAAATGGAATCAAGAGCTCTCTGTTAGGAAGATCTCTATCATGGTGGAAATTTGGAGACAATGACAGTCCTACATTATAAACAGAACTTCTGAAGGAATTCTTGAAATAAAAATATATAGCTTACTGATTGATTTAACAGAAATGGATAAGAAAGCAAGAGATGAACCATTGATAATTATATTTTTAATGTAGTTTCAAGCATACATAAGAGCACATATGAGGATTCTGATTGTTTATTTTGTAAATAAACTAAAGAAGACCCTCCTTTCAATCTGAAATTACCAAACTTCCCATTCTATTATGTATTAAGGAAAGCAATGGTAACATTTACCGAAGAACAGATGATTCAAGTGGGGTGAAGCCAAGAGCAGGAGATTCTCTATTCTGATGGACATAAACAACATGTCTAGCCATTTCAAGATCATTATCCATATCAGCTCGATCTAGGATCAACCAAAGGAGATCGAATCTTGATAATAGAGCTGGAGGAAGGTTAATGTTTTCAGCTGGAGTTCTACGTAGGTCATATCTTCCCCTATGTAGAGATGCATAAAAGCATACTTAGTAATCCCATAACACTCGAAGAAAAGTTGCTTGAAGTTTAGAAATGGAAACCCAGTAGAACGAGAGAATAAGAAAATGGCCTAAAAAGATAAAGAGGCAGTACCATGCTGGATTGGCCGCAGCAAGGACAGCAGTCCTGGCATTTAGAGATGTGGTGATCCCAGCCTTGGCAATGCTGACAGTCTGTTGCTCCATGACTTCATGAATTGCTGTACGATCAGACTCTTCCATCTTGTCAAATTCATCAATTGCACATATTCCCATGTCAGCTAACACCTGAAGTAAAAAGTCAGTGGAACTTTGGTACATCACAAGCTATGATGAAACCTAGGGAAAGAGAAGTAAAAATTCTGCATTGAGACATGAAGTATGCGCCTCACCAATGCCCCTCCTTCAAGGACCATCTCATTTGTGACAGGATCCTTCTGAACAGCAGCAGTTAAACCAACCCCACTGCTCCCTTTACCAGTCGTGTAGACTCCCCTCGGAGCAACATTGATGATGTGTTTAAGAAGTTGACTCTTTGCAACTCCAGGATCACCCATCAAACATATATGCAAGTCTCCTCTAATCTGCAATGCCCAATGTGGCGTTCAATTTTTAATTCCATCATTAAAGAGTAATGCGTCAGTTAAGGAAAAAAGGAGGGAAAAAAGACAACGTTTTGTGAAAACTAGTAAAATTAGTAGAGAATTAGTATATTGCAAGTTAACAGAAAAAAGTCAATATGAGCATAGCTCAACTAGCACAAACTTGTACTATCAACCTCAAAGTCTAAGGTTTGATTCCCCACTAATAAAAATTAACAAGAAAGACATTTTATACAACAAACATACTCAGGAAGATTTTATGTTCTTACCTTCATCCCATCTTTCAACTTTCTATGAGGAGCGCCGACAAGGAGAAGCAGTAAAGCTTTTTTAATATCTTCATGACCAAAAATTTCAGGTGCCAGCGATCGTGCCAGTTTGTTGTAAATATCACCATCCTCGGCCAAACGTGCAATTAGTTCCTCTTCATCTCCCCTAAGTTCATATCTGCAGTACAAAACAGCTAAATAAGTGAGCTCTATCCTCAACCAAGTTAACACAAAAGATCACTTAAAAGCGCATACTCATAAAGAAAGAAAGATGAGAATAGAGTGGACAAAATGTCGCTAAAAGCATAGTATAGATGAAATTCATTTCAAAAGAAACGATTGTTGAAAAATGCCATACTCCTCATATTTTTTCTTGAAATGGGTGATAGACATGGCCTCTAAGAATGTATCAGCAACCAAACCAGCACGCATTGCCCTGAACCCCGTATAAGGAATAGGAAGAAAAATCCCTGATAGTTCAACAACATCACCTGGGGCTACCTGATAACACCCCAGAAAAGACACGTTTGAACAAATTATTGCCACATAACCATTACTCTTAGAGCAAAAGGATTGCATCTACACAAGTTAATGAGTCGGAGTCAGCTTAAATTTTTACATTTTGTGGATAAGTAACAGAAATAACCCTACACGCAAAGAAGCTGAATGCAAACTCGAAAGATTTATTTGAGTTCCAATCATTTGTTCTAAAATTATTACTGAAACACATTGTAATTGTTCCTAGAAGTTTCAATATGACATGGGAAGGGGAAAAAAACGAATATATTGGCCTGATGGCAAACCAATAAGCATTTCAAGGCCACAAGCATTACCTGCCAGCTAGATATAGATCAATCAGCCACACTAAACAGAAATCCCAGTCACCCTCAGAACTACCAGTGAGAATTCACTAGAAGAAAACTAACCTTCCTTGTTAGTTCACCCCTGAGATGAACAGTCATTGTCCGGGGAATATGACCTTTTGGAACATGCTCAGCTAACTCTTGAAGTTTGGCCTGCAAACCCAATGCAACGGCATGCATTGTAACCAATATCAATCCAACTATGAAATAGAAAAAGAAATATATTTCCAGCAATGTCTTTGAAGAAGTTAATTAAAACCTCCTGAAACTTCAGAAATTTAGATGCTCTAAGTTGAAGAATTAAGTTCCCTTTCGTTTGGTTTGTTCTACAACGCTGAGATGGGCACTCAAATAGAGGCATGAAGACTCGAGCTGTTACCTCCTGTGAAGCAGAAAAGTGACTGCATGAGTAAAAAAACTGCAAAAGTGAAGAAATGAAGTATCCAAGAGGGAAAAATAGAAGTTAACATTAGGACTGAAAGAAGGACCGCACAATTTAAAAACTCGGTGGCACAAGTGATATAAATGCACTTAATTCATAATTTAACACTGAGAAAAGATTCATTTCATCAATTTTCTTTCTTGTTGAAAGGAAATGGTAAACATCAACTTCTTTACAATTTAGATGACCTGGTATATCTCAAAACCACAGTCTTCACATGTATAAACTGCCACCTGCATCAATGGCTTAACATCGGAACAGCGTGTCACAATACCAGATATCCTCACAAGTTGACCAATATATGATGCTTTGACCTCTCTTATGGTAAATGGGCGACCCTTCGAAGATGCTCTAATGTAAACTTCACTGCAAGAAGAATGATCAAGCATAAGGCAATTTGGAAATGGCAGAATCCTTTCAAGCATAAAGCAAACAGTAGGTAATTCAATCCAAAAGAGATGCTTGGATGAAAACCCAACCGATTAAACAATAGCATTGGTATAAATATCAATCTAGCAGCTGAGGTATGTAGACTATGAATCCAAATAGATACACTGAATGAAAGGCACGGCCACAAACTACTATTAGGATTAATGTTAACAAGGTTCTTATTTATTCATGAAGAACCAGAACCAACTGGGCAGGTCTGCAATTAACTTCCTACACAAGATGATAGAAAACAAAGTACCATATATCATAAGCACGGTACACAAAACACATAATCCATAAGACGTAAAAGCCGCTGTGTATTAAACTGAAAAGTGACTAGTCATACTGGACTAATTTTCTATATACTCTCCAACTCTGAAGGAATAGGAGTCAATGAACTCACAAGTAACGTTTGATTTCTGGAGGCATTTTTTGGCGTGGGTCAGTGTTATCAACAGTATCCGGTCCATCATCAGACCTTTGTGTCATTAATATGTCATGATCATCATCAATAAACGCCTCTGTTGGCTCAGGCATGAGCTCATCAATAGCATCGGCAAAAATCCCAATATATCGCCGGGTGTTTTCTGTAATACGTCTGAGGAAATCCTCGTCCAAATCCTTATACTGAAATCCGATTGCACAATTGTGTTACTCGACGAAACAAATAGATAATATCGAGAGAGGGGTCAAGAGTAAGAAAACCGTACATTAAAGACATCCTCGAGATCGATCTGAATTGCACGAACTCTGCGATTTGCAACCTCTTGCTAAATAAAAAAAATTAAAAAAAAAAATCTAATTAAATAAAAACCTAGGTAAAAAGTCGTATGCATCACAGAAAGTAACCGCAATTTTTAGGGTTATCACCAAGCAAATTTACAGTTACAGTAGAGAAAGGCGAATGAGAATCTGGAAGTATTACCAAAATGTTTAAGTACTTCGCTTCGCCATTTGCATCGGCAAAGTTCGCTAGGAACTCCTTTGCGAGCACTGAAAAGGAATTACAGCTAGAATTGAAATACAATTTTCAGGGCAAAAAAAAAAAAACAAAAGCCGATAAACCATAGATATTGTTTACCCCTTTCAGCACTGAAGTCCAGAGGCCCGGAATCTTTCATGGCTGACATTGGAAGAAGAAGACGGAGAAGCAGAGAGAGGGAAAATGGAGATTCTGAGGATGCGAATGAGAGCAAAGGATTTGGCGGCAAGTGATAAAGGAAGTGTTGTTTTGGCGGGAAAGTGAGGATCATATAAAAATAATAATTAAATAAATAAATGCTGTAATAAAAGAACAGGGAAAAAATGTTAGTAAAAAATTGAAAAATAGTGTGGTTGCTGGGATTCGAGCCCAGGTCTCCACGGTCACAACGTGGAATTCTCACCACTAAACTACAGCCACATTGTTGTTACAATTTTTCTCCAGTAGTATATTTCACTCTAAAGGAATCTAGGGCAAATTGACGGTAGTTACAATTATACCTTTCAACTTTTAATTATAAAAATTGGGCCCTCAAACTTACATAAATGTTGAAATTGTAACTATTACATAAGTTTGAGGGTTCAATTTTTATCATTTGGGATATAATTTCTACAATATTGTAAGTTTAAGGGTCTAATGTTTACTACTGAAAGTTTGAGGGTGAAATTGCAATTACTATCATACCTTTAGGGATGATTTCTACCATTTGTCCTAATTTTTACATATTTGGGTAAGAAGATAACAAAAAAAAAACTAATTTCCATTCAACAATGAGATAAATTTATTATAAATATTATAACAAATTAGATGTCCATTATATAAATGTGTTTAGTGGCTAAAGATCATGTGTCTACTAAAGACATATCCTTAGTGGCCATGAAATGTCACCACCTGTCAAATTGCCTATAAATAAAGTCTTTTTGTGGATATTGTAACATACATATTGGAGAGAAAAGAAAATAAAAGATTAGTGAAATTCCATTTTCCATAAAACCTCACTTTCTTTATTTTAGTTTATTTTATTTAATTTAGTTATTTTAATTACTTTAATATTATTTTATTATTTATTATTTTAATATTATAATTTATCGATTTTCGTGCTACCGTTTTCAGTCATTTTGCTCCTCAATTTTACAACAAATTATTTTTCTTTAAATGTAAAATTAAATTATTTCTCTTTATATGTAAAATTTATACGTTTAATTAAAAGTGAGACACAACAACAATAGAAAAGTTATTAAAAAAGTTATTAAAGACGCATTCGATGGATAATAATCTTATTCGTAGTTTTTAAAATATATGCTTAGTATTGTAAAGTTTGTTTGTGGCAAAAATTAGCAAGTTTGAAGGTTATTTATTTATTTATTTATTATTATTATTTTTTTAAAGTTTGAAGAGATTCTTAATTTAACTTTTCCCATAAACAAATAGCATGAAAACAGAACACAAAAAGAACAATACTTTAGCAAATGTGTTTCAATCTTTTTTCCAGCTACAATATAAAAAGGGAGACTAAAAGGTAAAAATAGCTTTGAAAGGGTGTTTTTTTTTTTTTTTTTTCCTTTTTTCTTTTTTACCCAACTATAATTCGGTGCCAATTGGTGAAAATTAGAAGGGTAAGGAACAGACATTTAAAATTAAGAGATTCCATATGTGTTTCACGTTTTAAACATGCATTTGGTAAAGTACTAAAAATTGGATTTCAATTTAAATAGTGGTTCAAAATGACAATATGACAAACCAAAAAACTACTAATTACCCACTAAATAATATTAGATTAAATCAAATATATTATTAATTAATTTACAAACATATTTTATGATTATAAAATGAGATGTTTTAAAAAATATAAAAACTTTCAAATATAGTTACAAATATAACAATATTTTACTTTCTATCTCTCATAGAACGCGATAGACCCAAATAGACATTTATCACTCTACTAGATATGGATAGATATCTGGGTCTAACCTGATATCTATGTGAAATTTTGTTATATTTGTAAATATTTTGATTTTTTTTTTCTATTTATAATAATTTTTCTTATAAAATCATATAATTTTGTATTTTTCAATTTCATATAAATAGTAATGAACTCGTGTAAGTGAACATATAAGTATAAAAAATGCTTGAGGGCAATAAGGAACTGTCTCACTTGTACATCTGTTAAACTTAACAGATATATACGTTGGAAAAACAGGTCTTGTCTCATAGAGTTGTGTCCCATTCTTAAAAGTGCAAAATATAAATTTATTGAAAAAGCTAAAATAAATTAGGAAACAAAATATTATCGCATGTTGTCTCATTTTTTATTGAAAATGGTTAAATAACACTAATAAGTTTCCCGCGAGAAAATATAATAGGTAAATCTGTTAACAAAATTTATAGGAAGAATGTTAAACAAATGTTTTTTAAAAAAATCAATAATAATCTAACAATGATGACTAAATTCAAGATTTAATGAAAAGTGCATGACTAAAATTTATCTTTTTTTTAGTATCAATATACATTTTAAATTTTCAAATTCAAGATTTGGTTGAATAATACAATCCGTACATGGATTGGTTACCACTTCGTCGCATTGTCGGATGCCGGGTAGTTTCTTCTAATTTTTCGTCCATGCATTTCTTTTACGCTGCTTCCTTTTCTTATCGCTCATTCTTCTTGATTTGATCGTTAATTAACTTCTTGTTCAGCATCGACAGTCGATTCTCAATTACCTGCAGGTTTGGCCATCCATATTTTCCGTTGTTCTGTAAATGTTCCTAGTGCAAGGTTATTCATTCTTGCCCGATTCAGTATCTCTACTCCAATTTCGAAAAATCCATCCGTTTGGCAATCGAGATCCAAGATTCTTCTTGATTTTTCATGGCGTTTACTCTGCCTTACTCGCCAAATTCATCGTCTCCACTCGATCTCTGCTTCGTTAACGTATTGGTACTCCAATCACCGTTCTCTTTGAGCCTAACTCTTCAATTAAAGTCCAATTTCCTCTCAATTAGAAAAATACTGATGCAAACAGATAATCCACAACTCCTTTGGAAATGGCCTCGTTCCTAAGGCAAATCCTCAGACTCGCGAAACAGGATGATCGACGAGAGGAAGAGGATGCAATCGAATCGTGAATCCGCTCGACGATCGCGGATGAAAAAGCAAAAGCAATTTCAAGATCTAACAAGCGAAGTGAGACGTTTACAGATTGTGAACAGTCGGATTGTAGAAAGTGTCAACAGCAGGGAACAAGCGAGGATTGAAATTGAAACAATGAATAATCTTTTGAGAGTCGAAGCAATGGAAACGACGTACCGACTCAAGGCCTTAGATTTGGTGCTTCAAATCGTCGACAAAGCGAATGCTCTTGCAGTTGGTGTTCGTGATCCTCTGTTGGAACCTTGGCAACTCACCAGCAAAGGCAGCTGCCGCCGGCGGCGGCGGATTACGATACGATTCTTTTTTAATGCAGTTTTATTTTTAACATGTAGAATCTTCTAAGCGCCAAAAGTTAGGATAGAGATACGATGAATATTATGAAATAAAAGTTTATGTATATTGTGTGAATTGAAATAGAAGTTCTTTGGAAAGTTTAATGGATATTGCTATCGTAAGGTGAAATATTGAAATTCCTACTGAGATCATAAAGGGAAAAAGAATATATTTATTCTAAGAAAAAAGTAAGTACATAAAACATGGATTAAAGTACAAATTTAAGCCTTGATGTTGTATCTAAGAAACTTACTTATCTTGTGTTGAAATCTAGAACAATTATAAAAAGGCAAAGACCATACACTAAATGGTCGCATATTATAATTACAGGGTGTTAAAACTAAATATTAGTATTTGATATTATAATTGATATTTTATTCATTTAGCTATCTTTAAATTAGCACATATATTAATTAGCTATTCCATAAAACCTTAAATCCTACCCGTGTTTTTTAAGGTAGTATTTTGTATTCATCTTCATATGAGTGATAGAGTACAAATAAATAAATAAGTAAATCAATTCATACCATTCTAAATATCTAATAGTTGTTTGGACAGTGGAACTTCTACATGGTTATAGATTAATCTACAATAAGTTCACACCAATTCAAAATTGACAAAGTGGATTTTTCCTTTGAGTTTATGTCTAAGAAAATAGCACAAAAAAAGAAAAAGCAATCAATTGAAAGAAAGAAACCTTCATTGAAAATGTAAAGGATGGATAATTTGGAGATAATATTTTTTTACTCACTCACTTTACTTCATTTTTGTAATTTTTCCAAATTTTTTTTTTCTTTAGCTTGACTTATGAACGGGGACACAACTTCTTTTTGTAGGGTACGACTCTAGAAGAACCTAATATACAGCCCATATTGAATTATAAATTAGCCTAAATATTTTCAATAAATATATCCTTGTCTAGAAGAATTCTCTAGAGTTTTGTGGATTTAAAGAAATGACTATAAAATTTCTAAAGTATTTACTTTTGGTATTTAATTACACAATTGAACATAATTTTAGAGACATTACATTACATAATAGATATTCCAACAAACTTTTTAAAATATGTTAGCGTTGTCTTTCATTTCAACATCATGATAAAATATGATGATAACAAATATCATGGTACTCATATGTACCACTAACTCTACATAACTTGAGCACAATCTAAGTTATTATTATAACATGTTTGAATTTATATTTTAAGTAATTAAAAATATATATTTTTTCACTTAGAATTTTTTTTTTTGAAGCAATCGAAAGGTTATTCTATACAAACCACTCAGCATGAAAATTTTTTGGTGCAAATAGCCCAAATTTCGGTCAAAATGTTATTTGACCCATATTATGAAAACAATGATGTATAAACTTTTTGCATGTGTCACATACCCCTCTTTCTTTCTCGTGTTTGTGCTAATATTCAACTAATTTAATATTATAGTGCTCTCACCTACTAATGTCTTAATGCCTTCTGTGAAAAAAAAAAAATCCTAACTTTTAACTACAAAAATAAATCCAGCTTAACAGACTATTGATTTTGACCCTGTAGTAATAGAGTCAAATTTTGACACCTTGTTTCAAATTTTTTAATAAAAAATCAAAAAATAATTTAATATGTGGAAACCAAAATATTTTCTAGTCGTTTTTATTTCGCATAAAAACACAAAACCAGACCCAACCAACCTTCCTAACTTGAAAGAAAAAACACACACAAATAACCTTCCTACTTCACCAAAAGGAAATAAGCCAAGAAAAAAAAAAAAAAAAGTTCCAAATAAAAATCGAAATAGAAAGAAATTACTCAATCCTCATACGTGCGACACTCCTCCGTCTCGGGATTATCCTTACAAAAATCCTCAAGGGGGTCCGAATCCTTGAGGCGGTCACGTGCGTGGCTGGCGGCGGCGCTGAGCTCCTCCACCTCATCCCACGCCGCCGCGCACTCGCCGCTCGCCGGATCCTCCGAGCACGTCTCCTCTGCGTTCTTTATGCTCTCCACCACCTTCTCCGATATCCGGTCCGGTGCCGCCGCCACCGGTCCAACTGCGCTCATCCGACCGGCGGTCCACTGCTTCCATGGGTAGCTGAGCCGGGCGGATCGGAGGACCGGCGATTCGATTTTCGGCGAGTCAGCCACCGCCTTTGAGGCTGCCATAGTAGCACCGGAGATCGCTGCCATTTTCTTTTCTCGATCGGAAACTGGAGCGGTGGATTGGATAATAGATCAGAGGTTAAGTGAGATTTTTATTTCTCTCCTTCTTCGGGATATATAATTGAAATCCGCCATGCGTTTTGGAGCACATATTTCTTATCCGATGGTAGCCAATGAGACATGCCCACGTAGTGGTTTTCTCGTCGTATTATCTTATTGACATTTTTACATAATTAAGATTTTTTTTCTAAAAAGAATATCAATTTATAATCATAAGTTTTGGAGGTCGTATAATCGTTTAAAGATTGTAATTTTATTGATTAAGCCTCTACTCTATAGACTCACGATTTAAGATTTCCTTATCGTCAATTTTATTAATGATATTGGAAGAATTATACATACGTGTAATCATTGAATGCATTGACGATTTCTAAATGTTATATTAATAATGGTATAAATTGATTCACTTATAACAATTTACAAGTTTAGTCGAAACAATTATATGTCTGTATCGATAAAAAAACAAAAAATTGAGATTATATGTTTCGCACAATAATTTTCAAATTAAATTTAAATGCTGATATTAATTGATACACTTACGAAAGTTTAAAATCTTAATTAATACAATTATTAGTTAGTATTTTGAATTGTTACAACTCTAAAGTTTAAAATTTACCATTTTTTACAACAATTAAAGTATGTACTTTGATCAAACTTTCAACTTAAAAAAGGGGAAGAGGAATGGCAACTATAACTAACACGAAGACTGTTGTTATTATTTAATTACTTCCAGACTAAATTTTGATTGAAAGCAGATAGTCCTAAATTAGACATTTAAAATATATGAACGAAAACTAATAAAATATCAAAATAAGTAGATTAAAACAGTAGTTTAATTATTATTGTTTGGAAAGGTTATGCCACTAATTTAGAATAATAAATGAGTCACTTTGGCCCAGCTTGACGCGGTCCACATCACATTGAATTATTGTGAGTACAAATAATTTTTGGTTATTGGGTGTTCGTTTTCACTTTTCCATTGAATCTTTCTTTCTTTATTTTACTTTCCTATCTTTTTCTGTTTGTTCTCTTTTGTAGTGGAAAAAAAATAACAAATATTTAGTTTAAATCCCATTCAATGTCAAGCTTTTTAGCTTTTTAACCACTTAAAAATGTATACTTTCATGTTCAAACTTTTAGATAAATATAGTTCATGAACAATATGTCAAAAAAAAAAAAAAAAAACCCAACATTTTAATTTTTTTAAAAGATTAATTGTTTTCTAAAAAAGTCAACCACTAACATTATTATTTGAGTTCACAAATCTAAAGAGTTACCTAAATGTTGTGGCAATTGTCACTGAGCTAAGTTCCCTTTAACAACTATCTTAAACAGTTAGAGTGTAATAAAAAAATGATAATTATTTTAAATGACAATCAAACAAATAAAGTTCCATTGAATGAATAAACTTCTCCCTCCCGAACAAGGGTCAGTCAATGGTTCGGGTCCTTAAGCTACTTCAAGGAGTTCCTCCAAACCAAATTCTA
The DNA here is from genome assembly GCA_030954485.1 of Citrullus mucosospermus. Lineage (NCBI taxonomy): Eukaryota > Viridiplantae > Streptophyta > Magnoliopsida > Cucurbitales > Cucurbitaceae > Citrullus > Citrullus mucosospermus. Next base: position 4,240,855 of record CM062063.1, on the reverse strand, counting down.
CGACTAGGGACTTTCGTCTTTACTAAAAGCGTTCTATTCGCACTCCGTTCTTTTAAATAATATTTAAGTACTTGAAATCGGCGGGCTTCTCTTTTCTCAAGAATGAAAAAAAAAAATAAAATCATATTCTTTGAGAAGCAGCAACATTCTCATCTTCCAAACATCTACATTTAGAAGTCCCATTTTGCAAATCTGCTAAAAATATTTATAAATATAGCAAAATGTGACTGCCTATTAGTGATAAATAACGATAGATCATGATAGACATCTATCAACATTTATCACTAATAGATAGTAATAGATGATAACAACTTATTTGCGATAAATATAATATTTTGGTATATTTGTAGATATTTTTACTCATTTTGTTATATTTTAAAACAACTATACAAAAACTTTCATTTAATAGACCTGAATATGATTTAGATATAAATGTTACTAATTTACAAGTTTATATATATTTATATTTCTTAAATACATTCTTATGAGTAGATATTTGTCTTCTTTTTCCTTTTTTACTACAATATTTGAGTTAAACTATAGACTTAATAATATGAACTTTAAAAATTTTGTGTTATTGTGAGTTTATAAACTTAACAAATATATTCAATAAGCCATAAAATTTAGGGATATTTTAAAAGTTAGAAAAATTGTTGAAAATAATTACAAATATATAAAAAAAATTTATTTTCTATTTGTGATAGACTGCAACAGACTTAAATAGACATCTATCACTTTACTAGATAAATTCGAATAGATGTCTATCGGGGTCTATTGCAGTCTATCACATGAAAATTTGCAATATTTATACATAATTTGATTTTTTTATATTTATAATAATTTTTATAAAATTAAAAAAAAATATTTGATAGGTTTACAAATTTCAAAATTTAAATCTAACATGTATTTGACAAACATTATTTTAAATTAACATACTTATTAAACACAAAACTCATCCAAACTATGTCAATTCTTTTAAAATTTTAAAAACTATAGTTGTAATGATGGTAAATATACGAATCTATTAGATACAACTTAAAAAATCTACTTAGCCACTTATTCTCTGAATTTCTTTACAAATATTTAAATTTTTAGTCAAAATAGAAAAAATAAAAATTACTCCAAACATTAGTAAAAATGTGTACAACTTACTAGTAAAACTAAAAGTAGCGTCGTGAAATTTAATTTTCAAAAAATGAAAAATGTACAAAATTAAACTATTAATGAAACAAGACAATTATAATCAATTTCGAATAATTAACTAAATTTAATAGTTTGAACTTTTTTTCGCCTTTCAGTTTTTTAGTATTTGAGTATAATAAAATTAATATTCGAATGTATATATAAATATAAAAAAAGAGAAAATTTCGATATTCCTTTGGAGGGATTGATTGGATATGGTCGAGAGTAGTGGCAGTGGTTTTGGGCATCCCAATCCAATCAACTGCTTTCTTCTTCTCACCGTCGATGAAGATGACGATGGTGATGCGCTTACACAAACTGTGTCGCCCTTTCTCTCTCCTCCCCCCCTCTCTCTCCTCCATTTCTCTCTTCTCCATTTCTCATTCTCTCAGTCTCAGAACTCGCAGCAGATTGCACTCTCTACCACTCTCAACTTCCTCCCTCATGGCTTCATCTAGGTTCCGCAACCTTGTTCATCTCAACGCGATCGTTTCCGAAGACGGCGGAGGCGGTGCTAGCGGCGGTACCGGAGGCGGAGGCTCCAATGGCTCCGTTTCGTCATCTTCAGCTGTAGTCTCCACTGAAGACGACGGTACTGGAAAACAGTTTCGTAGTCTAGTATTGATTTATTTTATTTTATTTTATTCTATTTGTTTTCTTGTGGCTGCCTAGTTCCGATTGTTTATTTAAATAAGTGTTTTGAAGATGTTTAGTTGAACTGGTCAGAGAATTGGTGAGAATGATTTTTTTATTCTTAGATTATGGACTTCAGCAAATCATATTGGATTATATTGCTCTTCTACGATCGTGTTTCCTACCTACCCGATGCATTAAGATTTTCGTTTCGCGCCTTTTCTCTTCTGGAAGCAATTTACTATTTCTCCGTGTACACACACACACACACACACACACACACACACACACACACATGTATGTATGTATGTATGTATATATACACACACATGTGCTACTTGTGTTAAGAACTGCTTGGTTGAAATTCAGTATGTTCCCACCCGTGATTTTTGAGCTTTGTTACTAAGGTTGCTCGTGGCATGCATAGTTTAATCAAATAATTTCACAATATTGCTCGAAATTTTATTTGATGCTTGCAATGGTGTTTCTGACTCGTGATACTTTAATTCAGAGAATTCAGTTCTGGGGGTTGGGTATCGTCTTCCTCCAGCTGAAATCAGGGATATTGTTGATGCTCCACCACTTCCCATTTTGTCATTCTCGCCATACAGGGATAAAATATTGTTCCTCAAGCGGAGGTCATTGCCTCCAATATCAGAACTTGCAAAACCAGAAGAAAAGTTGGCTGGTATTCGTATTGATGGACAGTGCAATTGTAGAAGTCGAATGTCGTTTTACACTGGAATAGGGATTCATCAATTGATGCCCGATGATTCCCTAGGTCCAGAGAAGGAGGTACATGGCTTACCAGATGGTGCTAAGATCAATTTCATTACCTGGTCACCTGATGGCCGTCATTTATCTTTCAGTGTTCGAGTTGACGAGGAAGATGGCAGTAGCGGTAAGCTTAGAGTTTGGGTTGCTGATGTGGAAACTGGGAACGCTAGACCTTTGTTTCAGAATACAGATATCTATGTAAATGCAGTTTTTGAGAATTTTGTTTGGGTAAACGATTCAACTTTGTTGGTTTGCACCATTCCACCCTCTCGTGGAGATCCACCAAAGAAACCTTTGGTTCCTCATGGTCCAAAAGTTCAATCTAATGAGCAGAAGAACATTATACAAGCTAGAACCTTTCAGGATTTGCTGACGGACAAATATGATGAGGATTTGTTTGACTACTATGCCACTACCCAGCTTGTTTTGGGTTCATTGGATGGAACAGTTAAGCTATTTGGCACACCAGCGATATATACATCGCTGGACCCTTCCCCTGATCACAAATATATTTTGATTAGTACTATTCACCGGCCGTATTCTTTTATTGTTCCATGTGGAAGATTTCCTAAAAAGGTAGCCGTGTGGACAACTGATGGCAAATTTGTTAGGGAGCTTTGTGATTTGCCTCTTGCTGAGGACATCCCCATTGCATTCAACAGTGTGAGAAAGGGGATGCGTTCCATAAATTGGAGAGCAGATAAGCCATCGACACTCTACTGGTGTGCATTCGAGATCCTAATATCATTCTTTACTGCTCTTTGCATATTTATGAACATCCCTTTTCTATTTTTCTTTGGAAATTTATATTTAAATTTCTGTGTGTCGTGTCACCATCTATGGAAGATAGTTCATGTTTACTAATTACTGTTATCATTTGCACTTATCTTAATGTGCTCATTTAAATTTATTTGTTTACTTTTTCTAAATTTCTAGGGTGGAAACTCAAGATGGTGGAGATGCCAGAGTCGAGGTTTCTCCTCGTGACATTGTTTATACACAATCTGCTGAACCACAGGAAAGTGAACAGCCAGAGATACTGCATAAACTTGATCTTCGTTATGGGTATGTTTCCTTCCTCTGCTGTTTATCCTGGTCATTATTTTAGATAGCCGCTTATAAAAGTGAAAATGGTGGCCTTTTACTACGACATTGTTCAAATTTAACAGAACCTTATTTTATTTGTATCTTAATCACATATTCGGTGAAACATTTTTGCTGGAAATACAGTACCCTGGAGATCTTTATCTCTGCCGAAACTGATAGTATGTTGTTCAAGGTGGAAACTGGTCCACCTTCGTGAATTGAAATCATACATGGTCTTGCCTATGCTTTTCTGTATTAATACTCTTATGACATAATTTCCACAAAGTCCAAAACACGTCTTCAAGTATTCCTATATCTTTTCATACCATAACTACTAATTTTCCTTTACAGATCTAAACCAAATGCTCAACCTCGAAACTTTGTTTTAATCTGATTGTTCTGTTTATTGCTGCAGAGGAATATCTTGGTGTGATGACTCACTGGCTCTTGTTTATGAATCTTGGTACAAGACGCGCAAAATACGAACGTGGGTAATCTCTCCTGGTTCTAAAGAGGAAAATCCTCGCATTCTATTTGATAGGTCATCAGAAGATGTGTATTCAGACCCTGGGTCACCGATGCTGCGGAGGACTCCTCTTGGGACTTATGTAATTGCAAAGTTAAAGAAGGATAATTATGAAGGCACATATATTCTACTCAATGGTAGTGGTGCTACTCCGGAAGGGAACATCCCTTTTATTGATTTATTTGACATGTAAGTGTTTTAATTTAATCATATCTTGTTTAGTCCCGCTTGTTAGTGCTAATGTACTATTAATGAAACACCGGTTCTGAAAATATTCCATCAGAAACACAGGCAGCAAAGAAAGAATATGGAAGAGCGACAAAGAAACTTATTATGAGAGTGTTGTGGCTTTAATGTCTGATCAGAAAGAAGGAGATTTAAATATTGATGAGCTGAAATTTTTGACTTCCAAAGAATCCAAAACTGAAAATACTCAGTACTACATTCTGAGGTGGCCTGGTAAGAAAGCAAGTCAAATTACAAAATTTCCTCATCCATATCCACAGCTGGCATCACTGCAGAAGGAGATGATTAGATACGAGAGAAAAGATGGAGTTCAACTGACAGCCACACTATATCTACCACCAAACTACCATCCAGCAAAAGATGGCCCTCTTCCCTGCTTGATCTGGTCTTACCCTGGAGAATTCAAAAGCAAAGATGCAGCTGGACAAGTTCGTGGTTCCCCTAATGAGTTTGCTAGTATAGGTCCAACATCTGCTCTTCTTTGGTTGGCTCGCAGGTAAAAGTGCCGCTTCAAGATTATTGCCTTTAAATTATTTTTGGATCATAGTTATTTATTTATTTTTATGAATGGATCATAGTTTATTTTGTTCTGAACATAGTTCTTCAAGTCTTTCAGATTTGCTATTTTGGCTGGACCAACAATACCTATCATTGGTGAAGGTAACGAAGAGGCAAATGATAGGTAATTATCTTAAATCGCCGATTGACCCAAAAGCTTAAGCTGATGGGTGAAGTCAAATTTAATATCATATCATCTAATACTCACTCTCACTTGTGGGCTCGATATATGAAGAAGACCCAACAAGTGGAAATCAATATTAATTGGGGAGGATATAACATTGCAGGGGTTTGAATACAGGACCTCTGTTCTGATACCATCTTAAATCGCCGATTTACCAAAAAGTGGCTGATTGGTGAAGACAAATTTAATATCATATCATCTAACAAATTGGTAGCATATTTATTACAAAATTGGTTCCTTTTCCCCATTCCATACTCGTTGTGTAGTTTGTTTTTGAAAGCTTACATCATTTTTCTCTATATTTTTTGGCATTCATGCAAAAACTAAGCTTTTACCTGCATCTGAGAAGCATGCTGCGATGAGTAATTCTTGGATGTTTGGATGTGTACTTACTACTTAGGTACATTAAAGTGGTCTCTAACTATGGTAAGGGTAAAACTAGAGATAGGTTTTACATAGCTAAGAAATATCCTATAAGTGAAAATTTATTTATCAAGCTCCTGTTCTATAATGTGGGTCTAGTACATGTGCAGATCATTAACTACAAACTACTTCACTGTCGTATAACTGTATAAGTTGCTTTATATATCCTCAAAATCGGTTTTACATACATGCTGTATCGGAGTGTTCTACAATGAACTTACCAAAAAAAAAAAAAGTGTCTCACAATGAAAGTAGTTACATGCACATGCAGTAGACTAATGGACCATGTTGCAGAGTACGACTTAGCATATAGGCCTTTCTCTATACATCTTTATCTCTCTACTTGTTTGAATATTTTCATTCGGTGCTTTCTTTGAACAATCAAATTTTGTTATTAAAAAAAAAACTAAACCATACATATTATTTTACTAGATATGTAGAGCAATTGGTTGCGAGTGCAGAGGCTGCTGTAGAGGAGGTCATTAAACGGGGGGTGAGTTGTGTTTTCTTTATAAATATTTTCTTGGTGTATGACATAGTTAACCACGTTGATATGCCACCATGACTAGGTTGCTCATCCTAATAAGATTGCTGTTGGTGGACATTCATATGGTGCGTTTATGACTGCAAACCTTCTGGCTCATGCTCCCCATCTTTTTTGCTGTGGAATTGCTCGCTCCGGAGCCTATAACAGGACACTGACCCCTTTTGGCTTTCAGGTAGTTGCATATTTAAATGCTCAATTTCCCTCTAAATATTGACCATACGTAAGTGATATGCTTAAAAGTCCGTTCCAACCTTTCCACGCTTTTTTACTCTACCTAGCATTTGTTCTGCTAATCTGGGGCGTTATACTTTATTATCATAGAATGAGGATAGAACTCTTTGGGAAGCAACCAACACATATGTAGAGATGAGTCCATTTATATCAGCAAATAAAATCAAGAAGCCAATCTTACTCATTCATGGTGAAGAAGACAACAACCCAGGAACTTTACCCATGCAGGTATGGTCTGGAACTTTTAACTGTTTGGTTCTGTTTCCTTCAACCAATAAATAATGAAGTAATAACCTAAGTCAGCATCTTAATTTCACCTTGCCGAGCTTTAAGCAATATTATGCCAACAGTTTAATTTTTAACGTGCTAAGAAACTTATATTTTGCACGCTTTGCAGTCCGACCGATTTTTCAATGCCTTGAAAGGCCATGGAGCATTATGTCGCCTTGTGGTTCTTCCCTTCGAAAGCCATGGTTATTCTTCACGAGAGAGTATCATGCATGTCCTCTGGGAAACTGATCGGTGGCTGGAGAAATACTGTTCCTCTAACCCTTCCGATTTAAGTCAAGATGTGGATAAAAGCAAAGAGGAAGGCAATGGAAAAATAGACTCTGCAGGGGAAGTTGTTGCTGGTTCTGGAGGTGGTGGCACAGAGAGTCCAAGTCCTGATAATGATGGATTTTACTCTATTCAAAGATCATTGTTGTGGTAATTGCTTCACTATTAATTGCTGAAATACATAAATAAACTATTTCAACCTGGAGCTATAAAACAGCAAGGAAAGTCGGGAAAAATAATTCCTCTCGGCTTTGATTTCTCTTAGAAAAAATGCAGTGCTAATACTTGCTTTCAGGCGTCTTGTCTTTTGTAGTGCTTGTAAAACCTTTCGTCCAGGGAAATTCTTGCTAAGAAATTTTATCAGCTTGAATTAAAGAACATGCATGCTTGATGAAAACGACACATTAGTTTATATGCGGCGAAAAGAGGAAGCTATAAATTACTTGTTTCTAATGCTTTTGATTTAACATCACTCTAGCTTGCCAAGGCAGGAGTTGGAGGTTGGGTGACGAAGTGGTTTGCTATCAATATGTTTACCTACTGTGAATAAAACTGATAATGTAAACTTCTACTTGCAAAATTCGTTTCATTCAATTAAGAGTTCTCTACCATTTAATTGCAAATGGAGAGATGTTCTTTATGCAGATGATATATAATACATCGTGCAAGGTTCTCTGTCTCTTTCATGTACTTATTACTATAAAGCTCTGAACATTCCGCTTTTGTTGTGTAGATGTTCTTGCTGATCATTTGCGGTCAAGAGAAGTGAACAATTAATTTGTAAAATAAGAAGCATGGTGGAGGACCCTCGAAGTACAATAGCGTGCATTGGAATGGAACATCGGTCCATGCTTCTAAAGTGTCCCATTCCAGTTTAAAATAAAGAGTGGGCCTTTTGGTAAGAAATTTACATAATTTTTCCATATTGCAAAGACGCATAATTGGGAGATCATGTTCTGGTTGCTATTTATATGATCTATGGACGCGAAAAGTTATGTTTAAACAATTTGAGCAATGGCAACCTGAATAATCAGAAGCAGTTAACTGTTCTTTTCCCGGTAATTTGCTAAACAATCTATTAAATGTCTCTTAGCTCTGATATCTGGTAAATGGTTCTCGTTTTTACTTTGCTGCAACTATCAAGGAGATGGTGAATAGAATAATGATTTGAAATGATATATTGTGCATCTTTTTAATGATGTGCATTTGATATATATCTATTTAATTGTAGTTACCTACATCTAATGGTTCCTATCCCCATATTGAGAGGGTTGAATCATAATGATGCATAAATCTATTAACTGATGGTTTATTTAATGTTACAAAATACAGTTTGTCAACTGCATGTCTGTTTATTATTTAAGTTTCTTCTTTTCTGAATGCTTTTGCTTCTCAATCCATCTATTTCGCAAGGTACTAGTAATTCTTTTCGTTATTCGTGGGCAACATTAGATGCTTGTTTAGAAGTTAGGACAACCGAATATGTCTTTTGGTTAGTTACATTTGGGAGTCATTTTAAAGAATATTATAGATCTGATGATTTAGTTGTGCTCAAATTGGCAAACAAAAAAAATTTATTTATTTTAACCCCACAATGAATAGTCGATGCATGTATGTTTAAAACACCATGTTTATGCTTATATTTTATTTAATTCGATTGTGGTAAATTAATAAATTTTTACAACCTATAAATATAATTTTGCGACCACATACAAATGTGTCGGATCTAGATAATTAAACAATTAGTTTAAATGAGAATTGAATCATGGATTGTTAAGAGGTTTGTTTATTTTGTTTTTGTTCGGTTTTTTTTTGAAATTAAAATGTTAATGGGCTATTCATTAAAAGGAGTTTATTATCATTATTATTTGGTCGAAAAATAATTTGTCTCTAAACTTTTGTAAAAGTAACAATTTAAATTTTTTAATAATTTAGTTCTACTTTCGTATTTGTAACAATTTAGTTCTACTTTCATATTTGTAAATTTTTTTTATTATTTTATAATGTAAAATTTTGTGTACTCTGTAAAAATATTGAATCTTTAATTATTTTATCAATTTTTATATGCAAAAAAATCTCAATAAACTTAAACACTAGTTTCTACCATAGAAATTAAATTGTTACAAATTTGAAAATACATAACTAAATTGTTACATACTAAAATTCAAAAACTAAATTGTTACAAAGTTGAAAGTTCAAGGACACAATCATTGTAAAACAAAATTCAAAAACTATATTGTTACTTTTGTGAAAGGTGAGGGACTAAAAGTGATTTTTAACTTGTTAGACTAAAAGTACATAAAATATATTCAATAGAAAATTGAATTTTCTGTTGAAGTTTTAATTTCCAATCTAGGTCACTTTAACAGATTTAATAATTAAGCAAAGTTTAAGAGATTTATGTGGACTTGGCTTCTTCAACCACATCAACCAACTGACTAGCATATTGATTATTTCCCCCTCAGTTTCCTCGCCCATGAAATACAAGAACTATATTTTGGTACTTGTTCCCCTGTTCCACGATTCTTGGCCAAATCACTAAAAAACGATCCACAGCCACAATTGCCTCCATTCATTTATCGTTCATCATTTCATGATCAAGGAAGAATGTGACAAACTACTCACATTTCTTGTCCTAAATGCACAAGTTCACATTTTCTCCCAGCCAAGAACAATAATTCCAAGCATACTTCATAGGGAAAAGAAAATGTACGTGTTTAAACATATGAAGATTCATTGTGAATTTTCACAATGAAAATTCATTTTACCAAATCACGCACACTAAAGTCGGACATTGCAAATCATAACAAATATTCTATGCTCTCCATAAAATTCACAAGTCCTGTTTTCATTTGCTAAAGAAGCCTGCATTGCCAAATTCCACGATAGCTTTCAGCTCTGATGAGAAGTCGAATGTAATGCACAAGAATACTAAATCATGAAATAAGGTTTATTAAGTCCACCAAAATCTGTCTCTCATGTTCTTATTTGCAGAAATTGTTGCAAAAGATAAAAGTCATCTCTAATCCAAGAGCAATACAAAGAGGTTTTCAAAAAGAAAAAAAAAAATGATAAACAAGCTGGTGAATATGTTCCATAATATCATGATAGAGCGTAAGATCTATTCTTCACCAACAACGACACTGATCTCACCCTTCTCCAGTAGATCGTAGAAAGTTCTCACTCTCCTCTGCTCATTCCATTGATGCATTTTCCAAAAGCTACCAGCAAACAAAGCAAGTCCCATACCTGTCAATATCTCCTTGACAACACTTGGTCCTTTAAGCGTGACATGAGCCACCCTACCAGCAGCCATTTGCTTTTCTAGTTTGGAAACGGTAAGAAAATCTACACAGTTGATCGAAGAAAAACACTTATAAGAACAAGAAGACTTTTAAACACATAATATTTTCTACTTTCTCAGATAATATTTACTACCCAAGCACCATGAAAGCACAACAACATAGTTCAGAACTATTTGCAAGGACAGACAAGGGGAAGTTCAATGAAATCCTTAATCATTTAGGAAGCAATAATGTGATAGCTCCCTACTTCAGAAACAAAGCAAAGGACATTGGAATCCATTTGTTGCTATTATTATTATTTTACTTGCAATACACAAAAGAAATCAACCCCAAGCCAAAGGGAGTAAAGAGAAAAGGCAAAAGCCTCCACAGAAAAAGGGCTCCAATGGTACAGAATAAGAAATAATTAGAAAATCTTCTAGTTACAAACACCCAACGGGAGGCTTGGACATCCCCTAAAGATCTAACCTCCACTCCTCCCAAGTTATATTCACCCCCTAAGAATAATTCTGTTTCCCTCAAGTCAAATGCACTACAAAATAGCCAAAAAGGGTATCATCCACAAGACACCTCCCTTATCTTTGAAAGGGGATGAAACAAAACTTTCTCCACCATCAAACAGTGTCATCTATCACAGAAACTCATTTAAGCGACAGCGGATGAGGGCTGGCCATCTTATTCAACAACATTCTGTACTATCTTTATTGATATAATCGTGTATCTCCTGGGAATCTACAAATCTACAAATCTAGCCTCTTGCTGTTATAGGTTGAATTTCTCATCCTCACCTCATATACTGTTTGTCCTCTATTCCAATAATACATGCATTTCTCTATGTTAAAGAAAACATACATGACAACGAGCCCTAGGGTAGGCTTTCAAAGAAAATGCATAAACCGGTTACTAAAGGAGATCGATTATCCATTCGAAACTCAAAAGCATCCAGAAAAGAAAGGAAAGAAAAGGGTCTATTAGTTAACACGTCAAAACCCAAGAAATCCATTCAAACTAAACAACACACCATCGGAGTGCCTCAAATCTATACCCATACCACAGGAAAATCAAAACTAGGTTTTGCCAAAAAAAAAAAAAAAAAAAGAGGGGCAAAACGAAAAACAGAAAATCAATCCTTGCGCCTACCCCAAATCAAATTCAGATCCAAAAAATCCAAATCCAAAAGAATACAAATCCTCATTTCAACAAATAAGAGAGAAAAGCAAGGCCATACATTCAAGATACGCATAATCAGATGATATTGAACAAGGAAATCAAACACCAACGACTGTAAAAAGAAAAAAAAAAAAAAAAAGGTAGAATGGGATATCGAAAATCAAAGAGAAAGGTGGATCTAAAAGGAAAGCTAGGGTTCTTACCAGAGGAGATGGAAGCGATTGGATGGCGCCTAGAAACTTCGTTTATGGTCTTCGAAGATTGCTGCCTTCGGCTTTTTAGCATTCCAAACTTAAGACTCTCAATTTCCGCTTTGCCGATTGGGAATAGTGGGGTCCACTTGAACACGTCAAGGCAGCGTTTATTTAGTGTAAAAATATTAGAATTAGAAAAAAGTTTGTTTTTTTTTTTTTTTTTTTTTTTTTTTTTTTTAAAAGACATTTTTGCAAATAGAGTTTGAAATTGTAAATTTTGAAATCTGATAACTAAATTTGGAAAAGTGAGTATTAGTAGACAATAACATCAAAGACTAAAGTGAAAATTTAGTAAAAAGAAAAAAATTTAAGAATGCAAATGTAAATCTTCAAACTTAAAGATTAAATTAAAATAAAATTTATGAACTAAATTAAAATCAACTTTAAAATTTTAAGACTAAAATTGTAATATTTTAGAATCAATGGGTCAAATGGGTAATAGACCCAAAATCTAAAGACTAAAAAGAGGATATTTTCCTTTTTTCCATAAAAGAAAATATTTTTTTACTTGAAAATTTCAGATTTATTAAATTACACCCCAAATTTATACAAGGATTGAATCTATACTTAAAAGTACATTTTTGCAATTGTTACCCTATAGGTTTTGGTTTAAAAATTCATTAAAAGAAGTTTTCTCATATGCTTTCAATTAATTATAGAAACATATGTATAATACAAAATCGGTAAGATTCGAAGAAAAACAATATTAAAGCTAAGTTTTTGTTAAAAGTTATGAAACTAAGATAGAGCTATGCATTAGTTAATTTGTGCAAAACCTAGTATTATTTAAAATTGGTGAGTTTATGAATATTTTTTCATTGATTTTGATTAAATTAGTAGTTGAATTAGTATAAATGGAATAAAAGTTAGATATAGTGATGTTTAACTAAGCCTAATATCAAATTTGATTATATTGGAAGTTTAGGTTGAAAATTGATACAATGAGATAAGTTTATGTGACATAGTTTGATTTCTTCGATTGTTTTATGAAAATTCATCAATCTTGTATTTTTCATATGTTCTATAACTAATTGAAAGCATACCAAAGAACCTTATTTTAACGGATTTTCAAACGAAAAATGTACCAAGGGTGAAAATTACAACATTTTTAAAGTTTAAGGTTAGTATTAAGACACTTTATCTAAGTTTGGGTGCAATTGGATGAAATTGAAAGTAATTTAGAACAAAAACTAATACAATGTACAATGTGTGACGTTGAATCTAGTTTTGCCATAAACTTTTAATTTCATGAACTTTAATTTTTTTAGGCCAACAAAAATAACAAGAGAAAAACTATAATCTAATCTCCTCGTCAAGAATAATAGGGAGAATACTATCTAATACCTTCTCAGATCAAAGAATGACCTTGCCAAAGTTGCAGAGGCATGAGCAACTTTATTCTTCTCACAAAGAACATAACAAAAGCAAAAGACATGAACAAACTTGCCAACAAAAAATAGTCTTTAAACGAAAAAAATAGTCAGCCTAAACCATAATTCAAAACTCCATGTTAAATAAATACTTCCCAAAAACAAACTAAAATATTTTGTACCCCAAACATAGACTAACTATAATTCTACAAATTAATATTAACCACAAGCTAAATAACCACAAACTATTATAACGAACCGTACCCCCAAACATTGTCTAAATAGTATAAGAGTGTTGAGCATAACTCAACTGGTATAAAATATATACACTCACTAGATCAAAAGATTTGAAGTTGGAATCCCTTACCTCCATATTAAACTAAAGAAAGGGGAAAAAAAACTATCAAGGTGTTAAGAATATGGTGAATATAGTTCAATTGTAACTCACATGTATTTCCTTTTTTGAGTTTAGAGGTTAAAATTAGCATTTATGAAATATGGATGTAACTATAAAGTTAATATAAGAAATAGGTAAGAGAAACACAATTATAGAGTTGAAGAAGAAAAAGTAGTAATTAACATGAAACTCCAATTTTGATTAATATTATCTTCTTCCCTATAGATTCAAAGTCAAAGAAACTGCCAAGCTGAAATAGAGATAATGGGAGTTTCCTTCCAACCAACAATCAAACATTTGTGATTCTTTTCCAAACTGCAAAAGTTGCCAAAAGCAAAGCCTTTAGGTACCAACTTAGCTTGGCTGAAACATGAATCACTCAGCTCAATTTCTTCCATTCTAAACCTTCCAAAGAATGCCCTCCACACCTCTATCTTCACACTCCTCGCAACCCGATCGCTGCCTTCCGATGCAACCGCATTTTCAATCCCAACACCACAAAAAGCTTCCATCTTTCTTCTGCTCTCATCGTCTTCTCCAATGCAAGTTTTCAAGCAGTCGAAGTACGATGCGGTGAAGAACAACGCTTCGATGAAGCGATTCACAAATGATGGTAGGTTGTAGTTTGCCTCGATCTCTGAAACTACCATGATTGATGGGTTTAGATTTCGGATAACTCTCATCAGATTCTCTAAGCTACCAGGCCTTGAGATCATTCTTCTCAATACTAAGGGGCAGTAGATTGCTACCATTTCATCATCTTCTGTTTCAAAGACCTCTTCTTTTATCTCCATCATATCTGATACCAAGATTGGTTTGAATGAGAAGGGTATGTTTAAAGAGTCAGCAACATTTTCCAACCACTTTCCCACCTGCTCTATCAAGTGAATTTTGTCTGTTACCACAGCAGTGATCTTAAGAAGCTTAATGGGAATCTCCTTCGAATCTACAAGCGATTGCATAAAAGCTGACCAATGAACTCCACTTCTAATTTCAAGATCTATCAAATGGACTTTGGTGGTCATTTTTACATGTTCAAATATTGTTTGGACAGCAGTCAGATGCATGACTTGCTGAAAAGGAAGTTTCATGCATCCTTTAAGTGCTTCAAAGTTGATTTCCTCTTCTTTTGAGTCTTCAATGGATACCCTTCCAGTTTGTCTTTCGATTCTTTTCCTAAGCGCTTTTGCAAAGTAAAAAACCAGGCGCTGGACTGCGTTACCGTAAGAGGATGCAGTCCATTCACAGCGTTGAAGCAGGCGGCTGGCTCGGTCAAATTGGTGGTACCCTACTTTCTCAGCTGCAGCAAACAGGACATGGGCAAGCTCAACGTCTGCTCTCTCATCCTCCGACAGGCCGGAGAGAGCGAAATCACATGGATGCGTCGCCATGTAAAACTCGTCATGCCCCTCAGGAAAGATATGAACATATCTTGCTCCAGCTACCCTTAATATCTCTTCAGTCGACAATGTTTTGTTCTCCTCACTCGCTCCGTCTCCACCGCCTCTTTTGTTAACAATTGTCCCTTTTATCCTCTTCACTTTGCCACCATAGCTGTTTAGCAGTTGCAAAGATTCTAAACATGGATTCCAAACTGGTTTACTTGGGTTCAAACTGAAAGAATCTGCACCCATGTTTTCTGATATCGTCTTCGACTTCTCCTGAATCAGTTCTGAAATGGTAAAATCGTTACTGAACAACAAGTCGTCCAAAATTAGACAATTTGAGTTGGGGTGTTCATAGTTTGTTTCATCTCCAATCTTGGGAATGTCCTGTTGGTAGAACCCAGATTGGTTTTCTGGGAAATCTCCAAACTCCTCCATTCTAAATGGACAATCGTCTTCTTTAGTCCCCTGTTTCTCATGGATGCCATTGGAGGGGACCAAAGTTCCTGCCTGTGAGCCATTGAAATCAAATGGTGTGAAGGAAAAGAAATCATCAGCCATTAAAGAGCAAAAGGAAGCTGATGAATAAACCTATTCACAGAATCAATCCAAAGATTTCTCCAAACAAAACAATCAAAATTCTAATTTAAATCAAGCTGATGAATAAACCTAAGCTCAATGTCACTGCAAATATTTCTCTAAACAAAACAGCCAAAAGTCATCTGTTTTTATCCCCGATGGATTATATTCGATATTCCCAAACAAGTGTTAAAGAAAAGATGAATAGTCAAGTTTATAAACTACTAAACAAGCTGGCGAATTTGAATTGGATACAACACAATGATCTCAAACTCTACAACCTTTCTTCTTGTCATTGTCTAACAATACAACTTTAAAAATGTTGAAATTTAAACCATCAAAACAAACAAACAACACAGGTCCTTTTTGTTTTGTTGTCTCTTTCCTTTTTCAGGATGGTTGCAAATAATAATAGAAATATAATAATGCTCTAATCTCTCTGTATTGGAATCCACGATCACCATTTTCGATAGGTGTAGAGAAATTTCATACGAAAGCAAAAAAGTTGGAATTTAGTTCACTGTAATAATATCTAATCAAAACATTTATCTTTCTTTGATTAACGATTATGAGATGGAAGATTTAACTTTCCAACTTTAAAATAAAAAGTCATATCGATGAACACGAAAATAGAAAGAAACTTACACAAAATAAAAACTCACTCCAAGTGGCACAATTATTGTGCCATGTTTCAGAAAAAAAAAAGTTAATTATTTATTTTTACTATTACTTTGCGTGAAATCGTGATTTGACTATTTTGTTTGGCTTAAAAGAAATTTAGTGTGAATAAGACTTGACTAATCTTCTTCTTCTTTTTTTACCACTCTGATCAAATCACATCATTTTGAAAATGAAAATTTTGAAATCTAATGACTAAATTGAAGCAAAATTTAAATTTCAATAGTAAAAATGTGATATTTCAAGACTTGAAAACTAAACTAAAATTAACATTTTGAAACCTAAATATCAAATAAAAGCTAGCCGAAAATTTAGGGACTCAAAAAGTGTTTTTTTTTCTCTAATATCTTTTATCCATAAATTCAATTTTATCAAATTGCACTTTGATTTATACAAGGGCTACAAACTTTCAATTTTATCAAATTACACTTCGATTTGTATAAAGATAGATATACTACCTTTTTGGTCCCTAAAGTTTATGAGAATAAGCTTGTTTTGACCCTAATGTTTTAAATTAGTACTTTAATCCCTAAACTTTTAGAAATAAGTTAAAAAGATTCTTCTACTAAAGAAAATTAAAAATAAAATTTTTTTTTGCCTAAATGTATGAGGTGACAAATTGAGTTGAAAAATATATATATATATATTTATATTTTTAATCTCTCCCTTCTCTCTATTTCTCTCTCCTCTTCTCTTCCCTTGTTCTCTCTTCATCACCAAAATTTTCCAGAAAACTCAAAATCAAGCTTTAATTGGTGCAAAATCTGATATTAATTTAAACTAGTGAATTTATGAAGATTTTTATATTAAATTAGTGGTTGAATTAGCAGAAATTGAATAATGGATATTTGGAACTTTAAACTCAAAGATTCATTGATTTCTAAAGATTGGGCTAATTGTGAAGGCCTCCGTACAAATTTAAGGAAGAAGAAGTACTTGAGGAGGCGATTAACAACAAACCCCTTTTTCATGAATTGTCTTCTTATTCCCTATACCTTCATTGTGTTGGGTAATAACTCAAAGAAACTGCCAAGCTGAAACAGAGATAATTGGAGTTTCCTTCCAACCAACAATCAAACATTTTTCATTCTTTTCCAAACTGCAAAACTTCCCATAAGCAAACCTCTTGGCTACCAACTTAGCTTGGCTCAAACATGAGTCACTGAACTCCATTTCTTCCATCCTAAACCTTGCAAAGAATGCCCTCCACACCTCTATCTTCACACTCCTCGCAACCCGATCGCTACCTTCCGATGCAACCACATTTTCAATTTCTTTACCACACAAGCCTTCCACCTTTCTTCTGCTGTCTTCATCCTCTTCAATGCAAGTTTTCAAGCAGTCGAAGTACGATGCGGTAAAGAACAATGCTTCGATGAAGCGATTCACAAATGATGTTAGGTTATAATTTGCCTCGATCTCGGAAACTACCATAATTGATGGGTTTATGATTCGAATTACTCTCATCAGATTCTCCAAGCTAGTAGGCCTTGAGATCATGCTTCTCAACACTACGGGGCAGTAGATTGCCACCATTTCATCATCTTCTGTTCTAAAGACTTCTTCTTTTATCTCCATCATATCTGATACCAAGATTGGTTTGAATGAGAAGGGTATGTTTAGAGACTCAGCAACATTTTCCAACCACTTTCCTACCTGCTCTATCAAGTGACTTTTATCTGATACAACAGCAGTTATCTTAAGAAGCTTAATGGGAATCTCCTTCGAATCTACAAGTGATTGCATAAAAGCTGACCAATGAACTCCACTTCTAATTTCAAGATCTATCAAATGGACTTTGGTGGTCATTTTTACATGTTCAAATATTGCTTGGACAGCAGTCAGATGCATGACTTGCTGAAAAGGAAGTTTCATGCATCCTTTAAGTGCTTCAAAGTTCATTTCCTCTTCCTTTGACTCCTTAATTGATTCTCTTCCAGTTTCTCTTTCGATTCTTTTTCTAAGCGCTTTTGCGAAGTAAAAAACAAGTCGTTGGACTGCATTGCCACAAGAGGATGCAGTCCATTCACAACGTTGAAGCAGTCGTCTCGCTCGGTCAAATTGGTGGTACCCTACTTTCTCAGCTGCAGCAAACAGGACATGGGCAAGCTCAACATCTGCTCTCTCATCCTCTGATAGCCCGGAGAGAGCGAAATCACACGGATGCGTCGACATGTAAAAGTCATCATGCCCCTCAGGGAAGAAATGAACATATCTTGCTCCAGCTACCCTCAATATCTCTTCAATTGACAATGGTTTGTTCTCCTCACTGACTTCACTGCCTCTTTCGCTAAGAATTGTCCCTTTCATCCTTTTGACTTTGGTACCATAGCTGTTTAGCAACTGCAAAGATTCTAAACATGGATTCGAAACTGGTTTACTGGGATTGAAATTGAAAGAATCTGTAGCCAAATTTTCTGATCTTTTCGACTTCTTTTGAATCAATTCTGAAATGGTAAAATTGTTGCCGAACATCAATTCGTCGAAAGTAAGATAATCTGAGTTGCGCTGTTGATAGTTTGTTTGATCTCCAGTCTTGGAAATGTCCTGTTGGTAGAAGCCAGATGGATTGTCTGAGAGAAAGTTGAAATCTCCAAACTCCGCCATTCTAAATGGACAATCGTCTTCTTTGCCTCTGTGCGCAGTCTCCTGTTTCTCGTGGATGCCATTAGAGGGGAAGAAAGTTTCTGCCTGTGAGCCATTGAAATCAAATGGTGTGAAGGAAAAGAAATCATCAGCCATTAAAGAGCAAAAGGAAGCAGATGAATAAACCTAAGTTCAATGTCTCCGCAAAGATTTAATATCTATAAACAAAACAACCAAAAGTCTTCTTTAAATCTGTTTTTATCCCAATGGATTATTTTACTATAGTCGATAATCCCAAACAAGTGTGAAAGAATCAAAGTTTATAAACTAATAAACAAGCTGGCGAATTTGAATTGGATAACAACACAATGATCTCAAACTCTACAACATTTCTTCTTGTCATTATCTAACAATACAACTTAAAAAATGTTGAAATTTAAGCCACCAAAAACAAACAAAGAACAGAGGGTCCATTTTGTCGTTTCTTTCCTTTTTAAGGATGGTTTCAAATAATAGAAATATAAATAATAATACTCTAATCTTTCTTGTATTGGAATCCACGATCACCATTTGGTATAGTTACGGAGAAATTTTATACGAAAGCAAAAATTGTAATTCAGTTGACTAATTTATATCTAATCCGAACAATGATCGATAGAATATTCGAAAATTTCGTTAAAATTTATCTTTCTTTGATTCAATGGGTAGAAATTTACTCGAATGGATGATGAAAATAATAACAGAGAAAGGCTTTAATCTCAGACGACTTCGATCCCTTTGAATTGGGAGAATTGGGAAGAACTTTCCTCCTTCCTCTCAAGAAGCAAAAACTTTAAAAACCAAACAAAGCTTCTCAAAATCTTAACGAAACCAATCGCGACGATGAGGTAATAGAGAGCCAAACCGCAGAAATCTGCCATAGTTGGATATATAAGAAGCTCCATCATGTTTTCCGCAACCATCGCCGGAGATTCAGCTTCATCTCTCAATCTCCACCACCATAATCCCCCAAAGCTCACCGCCATGGCGATTCTTTCACTCCAATTCTCCTCCACCGGCGCTCCGAAAACGGTGTCGTCAACCACCGGCTTCACCGCCACCTTCGACCAGTGAATCATCGCCGTATGCAACCCTAGGAAGAACATCAATCGGCACCACAAACTTCTCCGCAACCCTAAACTCGAGGCGTCGATTGAAATTTCTGTTCCCTGGTCGATCCCCAAGGCCATACCGATCTGTAACGCACAGAGAACGAACCAAGCCGCACTCAGACCGGACGATTTCGTGGGAAGAAGAATCGATTTGCCGAGCAAGTTATCGAAGAAAGAAGCTGTTGAAATAAACGAAATGAGAACTAAAAGAAAAATTCGATCGGCAGAGAGGATGGAAGGAAGAGGCGTTGAAAGAGGAAGAAAAGCGTGAAGATAGTGAAAACGAACGAGCCTGCAAAAGAGAAGGAAAGCAAGTGGTAGCGAAAGAGTGAGGAGAGTGATAGTGAGGAGATGAAAGAGTTTCTTGGAGAGAGAATTGTGATTTTTTAGCCAATTTTGGAACGCCATAGCCATAGCTCTGAATTTGAAGAAGGAAATGAGGAATTTGAGAATGTAAATAAGGAGAAGGAAGAAGAAGAAGAAGGTGAACGTTGAGTGGCGGCCACGTCTAGAGTTTCGAATTGGTTGGCAAATGGCAATGGCGTACAATATAATATATACAAATGAGTTATGTTTATATTACTATTTTATGCTTGTGTTCATATAATATAATTTTTATTTTAAATATTATTTTGATCCTTTATTTGAATATTTTTAAAGGTTGAATTTTAGTTTCTAGGCTTTTAATAAATTTTGAATTTCGTTCTTCGCAATTAATTTTTATTAAAATTTATTCAATAATAATAATAATAATTTTAGTTTTACATGAGCAAGTACAATATAGAAATACGTTTCCAAAACTTCTTGTTTAAATATTAATAGATAATAAAAATTTATGAAAAAATCAACCATAAACCAACATAATAAAATTAAGTTTTGTTTCAAAATACGTTTAACTCATTAAGAGTTTAATTCTCACTTTAATCAAATTAATCGAAACATAGTTGACTCGATAAAACATATTATGTTTTAATTATAAGTTTAGTTCATGAATTTTGAAATTTTTGTTTAATTTGAAGGTGTTTGCTAGATTTCTTAAAAATTCAATTTTTTTAGAAATTAATTTTGGTTTAATTAAAAATTTGGACTAAAGCTTAAATATTCAAAACCTTTTTAGTTTAATAATTGGTCCCTATGGTATTAAACCACCAACCTTTCTATGGTTACAAAAAAGTTTTTTTTTTTTTTTTTTTTTTTTTTGAAATTGAATAGGAATTCAAATATATATATTTTTTTAATGAAAATGTCAAAACTATAATTGAAAATTTGAGAAAAAACAAACATAATTTCAAAAAGAAAAAAAAGAAAAAAATGAAAATGTTATTAAATAAGGTCTAAATTTGTAAGTTTGAAAATTTAGAGATCAAATAGATAGACATCTCAAGGTTTAAGGACTAAACTTATAATTTAATATAGCATTGTTTATCTTATTGAAGTTGAATGTTCGATTGTCCTTCACATGATATATATGTATACTTTGTTAAATAAAAGGTCAAAAGTGTCGATTCAAACACGACAAATGATTATTATCTTTTTCAAAGTCAACGGTTTAATACCCTAATCGCAATTATTATACTACAAAAATTAAAGTAATGTCTTCATGGATATTAAGTTTAAGTCCAAGGATAGATATAATCACATTATTGTACAGTACAATGATGAAGTGATTTATTATTGAAGAGTTTTGAATAACAGGAAAAGCACTGGCTTAATTTAATACTATAAAAATATTTCTTTATCTTTTAAAATATTTTTGTTAGTAATTAAAATATTTATTTTAAATTTTTGAATAAATGTTAGTATTTTTTTCATAGAATATTTATCTTTCAATTTTAAATCAACGTCAAAAAAATAAAAAATAAAAAATAAAAAATACATTACACGGTTAAAACCTTTCTCTATAAATGTTAATCAATTACAACTAGAATAATAAAAGAAAATAAAAATATATACTTTAAAAATGTTTGGGTGCTAAAAATAAAATGGACATTTCCTACGAATTTAAGAATACAAATGACGTTAAATAACCAAAATAATATATATATATATATATATATATATATATATATATATATATATATATATATATATAAAGATTACTAATTAAAAATTGCATGCATACAGAATTTTGGTAAACATATAATTAATGATATTAAAAAGAAGGTCAAAAGTGTGTCTCTGACTCTCTCTCATCCAATTAATCCAAACCTAGCCTGTCATGTTTTACCAAATAGTTCAATTGATGATGCTTATTTATTTTTAAATTTCATAGAACAATTATTCTTTATTTTGTTTATGCAATGAGTGGTTAGTTGATTCTTAATATTTTTTAATGCTTAAATGATTAAAAACTTACTTTTGATTTTTGAAGCAATCACATACACATACATATATTTTCTGGATGGAGAAAAACTATAAAATTAAAGTCTATAAACACTCATACTATCTCTAAATTTTTTTCTTGTTTATATTGTGTACTAATAGTTTAAAAAATTAAGTTAAATTTTAAAAATTAAAAAAAGAATAATTTTTCAAGACTTGTTCTTGTTTTTGAAATTTGACTAAAATTTTAACTCTTATAATTGAGAAAGAAGAAAATCATTGTAAGGAATGAAGAGAAAAAACGATTATTTTTTAAAAACAAAAAATAAAATATAAAATGATTATTGAATTACACGGAAGAATATATTTTGAACTTTTCATAATTTTAGTTAAATTTATATAAATCTTTGGTTTAAAAGTCAAAATAATAATTAAAAGAAAAACTCCAATTTTTCAAAAAAAAAAACTCCAAAACTTACTATTGTTTACTCGTAGTCAAAGCAAATATATTTGGATTATCATTATTAAATTGATTTTGTCATCATTTTTTTTTACATAGATTTGGCCATTGTCGTCATTCTAAATACAGATCATAAAGTCAGCTTAATTGAATAAATACATATATAAAATGAGACATCCAATACAGTAAAAGCTAAATTGAAAAAAGAAAAATAGAATGTAAAAATTTATGCATGGGAGTTATTAAATCAAAATTACTATTATTATTATTATTTTTAACACATTGTTAAGTTTATTTTTATTACTTATCAAAGTCGTTACCTAGATTGATTAGACGATATTTAAATTAAATGTTAATAATTATTTGAAATCTTAAGTGAATACGGTGAAATAGCAGTTAGGATAAACAAAAGAAACTTAATTCCTATTACAATTTAGAAATATAATTCATTCCTAAAATTTATTTAATTCCTATTACAATCTATAAATATAATCTTTCCTAAAATTTATTTAATTCCTATTGCAATTAGCATGATATTCCTCTATAAATTAAACTTTGGGCAAGTATTCTCACCACCACTTTTCTGCCTTCTAAATAATTCTCTCCATCTTAATTACTTTTCTCTTTTTCTCTCAATCGGCCAATACTCTCAATAAATCAAGCACTTAGTTGAAGGTCTTAACATAATATATAAAAAGAATTAATTAAGGAAAGTTCTTTTTGGTTTGAAGATGTCAAATTGGAATCGAGTGAAAGTTTTGGGTAGAGGTTCTTATGGGACAGTGTTCTTAGCAGTTCCAACGAGTGAGACTCTTGATTTTGTTGCTCTCAAGGTAGTTTCCATACAAGATGCTCATTTCCTTATGACAGAAGAAACTATTTTGCTCAATTTTCAGGGATGTCCTGAAATTGTCCAATGCCTTGGAAGTGGTATCAGTTTTGAAGGGGATTCTTTAAATTCTATTTTTTACAATCTCGCATTAGAATATGCTGCAGGAGGTAGTTTAGCAGATTTGATTAGGAGAAGGGAGAAATTGCCCGAGACTGAAGTCAAAGAGTATCTTAGAATGATGTTGAGAGGCCTTTATCATATACATGAACGAGGGTATGTACATGGCGATTTAAAACCCGATAATATCCTTGTGTTTCCTGATGATAATGGCAAGTTAAGGTTAAAGATAGCTGATTTTGGGCTTTCCAAGAAATGTGATGAGTTTGAGGAAGTAGTAATAGCCACTAATGCCAAACCAAGATTTCGAGGAACGCCAATATATATGTCACCAGAATCTATTCTTTTCGGTAAGATCAACACTTCACTTGATATCTGGTCTCTGGGTTGTATTTTGATTGAGATGATTTCTGGAAAGCAAGTGTGGAGTGATTGTAAAAGTGTGGGACAGCTAGTGAAAAGGGTTGTGAATCAAATGGATTTACCAGATATTCCTGAAGAATTATCTAGAGAAGGAAGAGATTTTCTTTCCAAATGTCTTGAACAAAAGTCTGAACAAAGATGGACGGCTAATATGCTACTCAAACATCCCTATCTTCAAGAAGATCAATTAAAAGTTGATGAGGCGTCTTCGATTTGGAGTGACTTTAACTTACCTCAAGATATCTATTGCAACTAAGAAAGGGAAATTAAGAAGAAAGGTGATGACATGACCTTAGTTATATCATCAGATATTATTAGAATCTTTTGATCTTAATTAATTTAATCAAGAAATTTGTATTGTAATTATGAATATAACATCCATTTATGTTTATTCATTTCAATGAATGAGATTTATGTAATTAACATGGTATTCTATGATGTATACAATTTTTAGAACAATTATTCTTTATTATGTAATAAATATCTAACTCTCTCATAAATTATTAAATTGTGTACCATTCAGATGCAACCAATGACTTAAAATTGATTTGTAAAGACGTTAAAATCATTTTTCATTATCAACTTCAACTTTAATTCATTTACTCAAATTTTAAATTCAAAACTTTTTAACATTTGTTCTTGGAATATTTAAAAGAATGAAGATTGATATAAGAAATGAAGTGAAATTTGAGAGTCAGAAAGAACAATTAATTAAAATTAGGTATAATGCATAAGCCTATAGAAGCGAAGGGCAAAGAGGTATCCCATACACATTTTTCCTCACCTAGAAAACAAAGGCTCCATATTTCTAAGGTGGGAGTGCATACTAGAACGTGGGTATAATTGAGTGATTTTATTGTTTTACTTAAAAAAAATTAAGGTCTATTTGGTAAAGAATTTGAAAACAAGAGATTCAATGACTACAGAGTTATATTTCATGTTTTTAGATATGTGTTTGACAGAAGATTCAGAATTTTAAAACAATTGTTAAAAATGTGTTTTGTACTATATATACCGTTAAAAATAAACTTTAACATTAAGTATCTTTAAGTATTTTAATTAACTATGGTGCATATATATTTGTTGTTTAAGTGAGTAGCAAAAAAAAATTCCAATCGCAATTTAAAAAGAAGAAGAATAAGAAATAGGTTCAATTTTAATATAAAAATAGCAAAAATGATTAATTCAAAACAAATTGGAAATAAAAATAAAAATCTAGAAGAAAAAAGAAGAAAATGCTAAAAATTAAGAACCAAGCCGAACCAAATAAAAAACCAACCTATTAATTTTATTATTTATTGGACATCGATTAATTTAATTTGATTTTTGGTTGGTCTCAAAATCGACAAAACAAAACCAACTATTATTGATAGCCGATCTTGTTAGGGAGCACATTAGGGAGCACATGTCCCTCAAATTATGAACTTTTTTATCTTTGATATAACTTTTTTTTTTTCTTTTTTCCTTTTTCTTTTTTTTTTTTGGGGGGGGGGGGTTTAAAGTGTGCACTCGTGGATGGTTGGTCGAATAGACTTCTCAAGCCCAGGTTCGAATCCTTGCCCAAAAATATGAAATAAAAAGGCAGTAAATAAATAAATTAATAAAAGATGAAAATAATAGAAACGCAGGCTTCAGCTTCTCACAAAACGAGCACCATCCTTTTTATTATATTATAATACCATTGTGGCTTATATTTTATTTTTTATATTTTTAATTATTTAATTTTAGTGCATATATAATTTTAATAAACCTTAAATTTCATCTTCAATACTAATCTATTGTTGATTATTAATTTTTTTAATAAAATTTATTATTAGTAATTAATTAATTTCGATAAAAAAAATTTGGAATAAATTTGTTGAGAATACAGAGACTAAAATTAAATATTTGAAAGTACATTGAGTAAAATTGAACAAACCTATTTTAACCTTCCTCCAAATTTAGAAAAAATTTCAACGATGATAACATATCAAGTGGTTGAAGATTAAATAAAAAAACAATGATTAAATGACTATAAATTTATCCATGATGTCACGTAACAATAATTTAATGTTTTATTATAGTAGTTTAAGTATCGGAGTCAATGCAGCGTGGATCAAATTCATAACTAGATGTTTCAAAGATGATTGACTGGTTTAAGGCCAACGTCCACCTACAAAACCTAATTCGCCAAGAAGATGAGCAGTTTTTTCCGGCAAAAAACTCAATTCTTAGCTCTCTTGCCGGAGCAAGTTCTCAAATTTTGCCTTAGTCATGATATGAGGGGAGCACATGCCCTTCCTAGCCCCTCCATAGATTTACTCTTGCCTGGTTCACCTTTAAATTTTTTTGCTTTGTTATTTACATTCTATCAATGTTTTTAAAAATCAAGTTAAGTTTTGAAAACTAGAAAAGTAGTTCATTCTTAAAAATTTGTGTTTGGTATTTGAATTTTGCTCAGAATTAACCTCTTTTTCTTGGAAAAAAATGAAAACTATAGGAAGAAATTGAGAAAAAATAGATTTAATTTTCAAAAATCAAATAATTTTATTCAATGAGAAAACAAATTTCAAAATATTGTTTAATTTTTTAAAACACTAGTTAATAAAATAACGAGACACAAAAATTATCCTTGAAAAAGTGTTTATGAACTTAATTTTTCATTAAAAAAGAAAAGTATTAATAGAACTTAGCAACCAAATTACTACAATCAAATCGAAAATATATATTTAATTCTTCAGTTCGTAATTTAAATTTTTACAAATGTAATTATGATATTTATATATTTAATTTATTCCTTAAATTTAAAATATTGAAAACAATTTAAAGTGTTATACAACTTTTAAATTTTTCATATATTATATTTTGTAACTGATATCAATCTTACTAAATCATCCAATTTCAAGTCACATATTGCGAAGATTCTTAAAACATAAGGGATAAAATAAAAAGCTTTAAAACAATATTATAAAAATTAAAAGAAAAAAAATCCATATAATATGTCTATTAACAAACTTGTAAGTTGTAATGTGTCTATTTCTATCTATGGTATCTAAAAACTTAAGTGGAGAAATTTTTTATTTTTCCTTTTATACCTATCTTATATGATTATATTTGATATTTTCAACCGAATTGTAATTAACAAAATAATTCAAATATTCATTTTAGTATTAAATTAATTAATAGAAATTAACATTTAAATGTTGAAAGTAAGTATTTAATAAAAATTATAACAAATGTAATTCTTGAAATCTATAGATTAAATTTAAACACAATTTTGAAACATAGATAATAAATTAAAATTAAACTCAAAACTTAAAGACTAAAATTATATATATTCAATACTCTTTAATTTTACAAATATAACAAAATTTTAATGTGTATTATGATAGAATACGATAGATCATGATAGGCTATGATATTTTGGTATTATTTAAAATAATTTCCATAATATCAAATATACCGGGTGGATTTTTATCTTTTATGTTTTAAAGAAAAATATATTTCAAAACTAATTTGAAAATTCAAAAGGTATTACTTTGAAACAAATTAAAAAGATGACGATAAAAGAAAATATCTAATTTAGATTTCGTGTATTTGATATTAAATGGGATTCGATTTCAGATAAGGAAAAAGAAGTTTAATTATTTTCCTTTTCCTTTCTTAAAATTGATTTTTGCTTAATAAAACTTAATCTCCACGCTCACTCAATCTCGTTGTTCTTCGCATTCATTCATCTTTTTCAAAGCTCTCTCGCAACTCAACAATGGAGAATTGGGGTCTAGTGAAGGTTATAGGTCAAGGATCTTATGGTGTAGTCTGCTTAGCAAAACAAGAATCCGAAGAAAACCCCGATCTTCATCACTATTTTGCTGTTAAACTAGCTTCTCTTCAAAATAATTCTTCATTGTTGTGGGAAGAACAAGTTTTGAAACATTTCAAGGATTGTCCCGAAATTGTTCAATATTTAGGGAGTGAGATAATTAGAGGAGATTCTGTTATTGATATGGATGTTTACACTTTGAAGTTAGAGTACGCTGCTGGAGGGACTTTGGATGATTTGATCAAACAGAAACAAATGTTACCTGAAGATGAGGTGAAAGACTATCTTCGAATGATACTTAAAGGTCTTTCTTGTATTCATCGTAAAGGATTTGTTCATGTCGATCTAAAGCCGGCCAATATTCTTGCATTCCCTCAAAGTGATGGGAAGATGAAATTGAAAATTGCCGACTTTGGTCTTGCTGAGAGATGCAAATATAAAGAAGATGATCAAGATAGAAAATATTGGTACGGTCCATTGAAGTTTAAAGGAACACCTAAATATATGTCACCAGAATCCATTCTTTTTAGTGAGGTTAATGGTGCCCATGATATTTGGTCATTAGGTTGCATTTTAGTTAAAATGGTTTCTGGGAAGTCAGTGTGGAATGATTGCAAAAGTTGTGAACTGATGACAAAGCTTTTGGATAATAAGGATATACCAACAATACCTAAGGAATTATCTAAACAAGGTAAGGACTTTATTAAAAAATGCTTTATTCGAAACTATAAACGGCGGTGGACAGCCGGTATGTTACTTCAACATCCTTATCTCAACAAAGAAAATGAAGGTACCAAGAAAGGTGATGAGATGCTTAAACTTACCAAAGCCATTTTTGTGCCTCATCAATTTTTCAAGAGCAAGGCTCAATGTAGTAATAATGGGAAATCCAATCTTCGAAAAGAAGATTATTTACCTCATCTATTGTACAAGACTAAATCAAATAAGTAAATTTAGTGATCCTTTTTTACTATGTATTCCACTGATTATGATATTCTTTCAATAAATTGCTTTTATAAATCTCCATAGCAAATTACTTTAAACTTGTTTGATCCAATAGTTCGATCTTGTTTCTTTTCACTTTTTAAACAAACAAACAGAATGTAATTCAAATAAAAAGAGAGGAGGAAGTAAAATCTTAGAAACAATTTGCGTTAATAAAAATGGTAAAGAGAAGAGTTTAATTTTAGATGACTAGTTTAGATTCGTTGCTTTAAATATTATGTTCAAGCAATTGGAAACAAATGAGTAAATTTTCAATTTCATTGAACCACCCCCAGGATATTTGACGAAGGATTGCAATCTTTACCTTACATCTAAATTAAATGCTAGTAATTTTAAACTTAAATAAATGTTGCAATCTTTTATCTTAAAGCTATTCTTGCATCTCCAAAGTTTTTTTTTTTTTTTCTCTCTCTCTCTCTCTAAAAGATAAGATTAATCTAATTTAAACCTAAAGTGTATGCTAACAATAAAAAAAAGTCAGAGTTTTAGATAGGCTCCTAGAAGATGGGAGCTTGATAATTTAAACCTTCCACGTGATGAGTATGTATTAATTTTTAAACTTGAAGCTAATTTAATTATCTAATGCATTACTAAACAAGATAAAAACAACTTGGGTACAATTAAATCCTACTATTTGTTCTATTCTCACCGTTTTAGTTAACAACAGAATGCAAAATTTGAACATTTGAAACCCTACTATTTATGGAGTTTATTCGAGGTGCCAAAGTTGGAACATTTGAAATACTACTATTTATGCAGTTTTTTTAAGGTGCAAAAGTTTGAACATTTGAAATCCACGATGAGATGTACTAAAGGAAAGAAAGGATTGAGAAAATTTTCTGATATGTACTTAAAAATGGGGTAGCATCATCATAACTAATGGCTATGGGCACTTGGAACAGATCCAAAAACATTTCTTCCATCATCGTCTCTGCAAGTATATATCTATCTAGGTTCGTTTAAATATGCAGAGAATTAATGAACAAAATGCAAACACAGCTAAAAGCTAGAAATTGATGGTAAGAATCTAGCAGGTAGTTTCCGTCAACTGCTCTTGAATTGCTTTGTAACACACAAGACTGCAAAGAGGAAGCTTCGACTTTGAATCTCGATACTTGTATGGATTCGAACACGACGGACCCGCACAGTTTTCACGCTGAGGTGGATAGCTGAAGCACAGATTGACAAATCAATTATGCAATGTTTTACTGTGTTTGAGACAAGTCGAAAGGCACATAGAAGATCAATACCTGCAGGGCCGAGATTCAAATATGCTTGGAAATCCCATATCGTTTGGAAAGGTCACCACAGTACCGGAAGGACCCATGACCCATCTGATGGTGTTTGATAAGAGCTTCTGGGCATTTGCAGCCTTCTCCTGTGAAGAATTGAGGAAGCAATATCAAACTGATGGTCTTGTACTATGTATGATACATAATTAAAAGTTATAAAATTTGACCCTTCACGGTACCTGAGCTAATTCTTCCTGGCGTTTCTTCATTTTATCTTCTCGCTTCTTCCGGCTAGAATCTTGACCGAGTATCTTTCTGATTGCCTCAGCCTACAAGATTCATTCAAGGGAGGGTTTAGATTCAATCAGGACTAGTGCATGAGAATATGAATGAATCATAATGCAAATACAATGGTGAAGAGAACACACCTCAGATTCCCTAGCAGCCTTCTCCACTTGCATTCTCCGTCTCTGCGCAGCTTCTGCCTTCTTAAGTTGCTGTTCCACATCAGTGAGTTTCTCTTTTTGCTCTATGAAAAAACAAAATGTGAACAATTAGAAATACTATCAACAAAATTTTGCAAGGTACAGAAAGCAAAAAGTTCACATTAATGTAAATGTCAATATGGATAGAAGTTGCTTACTTCTGGGTGGAGCAGGCGGTAAACCATTTGGGAATTCGATTAAACTAGAACCTCGAGCGGATGATGCATCTTTGCTAGACTGAAGAGCTCTTTGACGTGTGGTGAGAGTCATTTCTCTCTTACCATCCATCAGTGTGTCGATGGATTCCTTCCTCTGCTTCTTATGATTAGCATCAACATCACCCTCAGATGCTGACTCTTCTTCTTCCTCGTAATCTTTGTCATCAGAAGCCATATCGGATCTTGCCTTCTTCCCATCTTTGTCATGTTTTGATGCACCATAATTCTCCATGCTAGAAATGCTGGAAAGTTTTCTCTGCTTCTTGCTCGGTTCTTCACCATCATCTCGGTACCCTGCATAAGCCCTCGAAGTCTTAAGCTTCTCCAAATATCGTATCTCATCATCATCATCATCATCAAAATCTCCATCAAGGACACGCTTCTTTGAGGCTCTTTTACTCTTCCGGAGTGACTCCGCTCCATGCTTCCCAGAAGAATTCCTCCCAGGCATCTTCCCTGTCAATGACTCCTCCTTTTCGAGACCAAAACCACCCCTTGAAAAGTCTCTCCAAGGAACTCCATGCAATCCGCCCCTTCTTTCTGAAGGGGAATGATTTCCATTAAAGTTTTCCTGCTTTTGAAAACACATTAGAGAAGATAATATCTTAGTTTCAAGTGTTGCTAACTTATTTGGTAATAATCCATATGATAGCACTAATACAAACTTCCATATGAGTAACATTCCATTCACGCCATTACAAAAAAAAGAAAAAAACAATGACAAATTCTCATACCACAGAATTATTCCTTGGTAAACCAACTAGCCAAACAGAGTCTAGTACCTGAAAGTTATGCTTGTGTTGCTGCCTATGACCATCTGAAGGTTGAGAACCCTTTGAAGAACTGCCTTTAGATGTGCCATTTGGAGGAGAATTGGCTTGAATAGTACGTGTCACCCCACCAACCCTAAGTTTAACCTTCTTAACCTTGTTATCATTTCCTAATCCGTCAACATAAAGACCTTTCTGTCCAGAACTTGAACTTTCACCACCATACCTTCCACCATATGGATCGATGCTGCTTGACTCCGATTCCATACCATCTGACGCCTTGCTAGTGCTTCTCCAATTGGCAGGAGCAAGAACACCTTCACTGCTGCGTTTGCTATCATTACCACTTCGTCCAGGTTCGCTGCGGTAATATGAACTAAAACTTCCATCTTTTTTGCTTCTTTTAAGAAAATGTTCACTTTCAGGCCCACTAGCAGATGAGCCTCTGGATACACATTGGTTGAGGCTTAATTCTTTTCTCCTAGGAGTACCATCACCACCACCATTCTCATCACTGGAGAACTTGACTGCATCATCGGAAGGTGGTGTCGAAGATGAAGGTGAAGGATCTATACCTTCCCCTAGTTGCTGAGACTCGACTCGAGGCCGACGAGAAGGTCGACTCCTTTTCCTCCTCATAGTAGAGCTTCCATAAATCCCCGAAGTCCCAAACTCTTCCATTATTAATTTTTCTCAATTGGAAGTAAGCCCACACAACATAAGCCTTATAAACCAAATCACGGACAACAATAGCAGGTTCTTATTTCAGCACCCCTGGAAAGAACCACAAACAGTGAACCTTCAGAAAAAAGAAGTCAAGTAAATAACA
This sequence comes from Citrullus mucosospermus, assembly GCA_030954485.1. NCBI lineage: Eukaryota > Viridiplantae > Streptophyta > Magnoliopsida > Cucurbitales > Cucurbitaceae > Citrullus > Citrullus mucosospermus. The sequence continues at coordinate 4,208,534 of CM062063.1, read as the reverse complement.
TAACCATTACAATAACTTAAATTGATTAACTTTAAACATGAAAATTCCACAGCCATTCCTAAAACACGAATCAGAAAAGTAAATATACAACGTTTGAAACGCAGAGAAAATCACCACATTAATAAACATCCAAACGAAAACTTCAGAATAAGAATAAGAGAAAGGAAAGACCATAAGAGAGCAACATATCAATGAATCAAAACAGTAGGAAAAAGAGAACACAAAACCAATACAATACCCGCAATCAATTGCAGCCTCAACAATAACAAATCAAAAGAAACCCCATTAATATAAGAAAGAGAAACAACATATTCAAATCAAAAGCCAAAAACAGAACCCCCATCAAATCGCTCATAAAAAAAAATCGCCCAAACATTCATCGTTACTCACAAAGAAACAAAACCAACAACAACCCACCAAGCCAAAACATCAAAAAAGGGCAAAAATCAACAAACCCAGATACCAAAACCCAAAAATAACAAAAACCCAATAAACAGCATAAAGGAGGAAACCCCATTACCTGGCGAAGAAAGAGCAACAACACCACCAAGAAATCGCCCAACCCAGAAACCCAGCAGGGAAAAGAGTGAGACCCAGATGGAAAAACGCAGAGAAAAATAAAAGATAGGGAAAAGAAAACAAGGGAAGAATCGATTGAAGAAGAGAAAGGAGAAGGGAAGAAGAAAAAGGGGGTCGTTGTTAGAAAAGGGAATTAGGGTTAGAAGAGAAGAAGAATTAGGGAAAATAATGGGAATGAGAGAGAAAGAAGAAAGAAAGGAGAGGGAGTGGTGGTGGTGATGGTAAAGGAGAGGACTAATAATCTCCCTCTCGTTCACCATTTTTTGGCTAATTCCACTCCACCCCCTCAAACACACCCCCAAAATCCCACGCTGTGATTTTTTTTGGGTTCCCCCTCTCTTGTCAAATGCGGTCACACGACTCACTGAGCCAACTCGGACAGACCCATCTTTCTCTTTCTCTTTCTCTTCACCCCCCCTTCTTTTATTTCCCCCCCCCCCCCCCCCCCCTTCTTCTCTACTACTTCTCTACTCGCGCTGCAAGTATGCGCGCATTTTAGTAATCCTGCGCCTCTTTTCAGCGCATTTTAGTGCTAATGGAACGTCCTTATTCGTTACACGTGTGGTCTGTCATTAGGCGGTGCAATGACGTAAATACCACCTTCATTTTTGAGATATTACAGAAATGCCACTTGAAGAGTTCAGCTTTTGGCAGGTTCCAAGAATCAGACAGGTCGTGTAATTGGAGGATTCTTTGTAAATTCGTTGAATTGCTTTTTTTGGTCATTGTATCATTTAACTTTTATCTTCATTGGTTTGTCATTTTAATATTAGGCTGAAAAAAAATATATCTATAATAAAAATATTACTTTAATTCATAAAAATCTTTAAATTTATAACTCTAAATTTTGGAGTTATATCAATTTAAACCACAAAACAATAATATTTATCAATTTAGACAATCCATTCTCATAAATTTACATTGTCCTTCCTATCAAATGTACAAAGATGAAAATTAAAAATTACAATCTGACAAAATAAATTGAGATGATTCAACCAATGAACTACACTAGTTGACACTCTGAAATTATGCTCTAATTGATAACAAATAATTTTTTAATGCAACAACAAAGGGCGGTTATTTTTTAAAGGAAAAAATTGGCAACTATTTAAAATAGCTTTTTAAAAAATGAATTTATGAAATAAGTTGGTTTGAGAGGAATACTTGAAATCAACTTTTAAAAAAATAATTTTTGAGTGTTTAATAGTTAATGTCTCCCTAATTTTGTATAATACACAAAATTACTAAAATTACTCTCACTAGTACTTTACCTCACTTCCACCATGGTTATCGCCCTGTTACCATTGCCCTTCAGCGACCCACGTTGGCAACCTAACTCCTATGATTGCCTCTAGCTTTTGATAGAAACACTTTAAATATATAGCAATTCAAACAAATTTATATATATAAACGCTTTTTAAGCGTGATCAAATACACGAATGTTCTTATTTCAAACACTTTTTATCAAAAGTGTTCGAATGAAAATGACTTTTTGAAAAACATTTTTTTAAAGTCAATCCAAATAGGCTAGCATTAAATTTTATATAAGATACTCTCACTATATATTGGAACTAATTATATGCTTTATAGTTATTGCATGAGGCGCCCAACTCTTAACAAGTGTTGAAACAGGAGACGTGGCTTAAACAAAAGACCAACAAGTGATCCGGCCAATATCTAATGAGAAAAAGAAAGGTTTAGAAGCTTAGATTTATGTAATACAAATTCATGTAGACTCAACCAACTCAATTTCTTAGTGTAAACATGAACTCGTGAGTAATTAACATATACTCCTTGTATTCTTCTAAATGTGGATAAATAAAGTATTGAGGGAAATGAATCATAAGTACAAATAGTGAGTAACCATTTCCTCCATATCCTTGGATGAATCACAATGCAACAAGAATAAAAATATAGCCCAACAGAATGTTGGTGTAATCAAGAGACTTCTTTGAGAAATCAGCTATAGCAGAAGGCGAAGTAGCTATGGAAGCAAATTCAGAGATGTTGATGGCAATTAGTTTGCGATCCAAGCTAATTCAGCACGATCCTGAGCTCGTCAACGGTCGGTTGGTCTATGCTTTTGGACACTGAGTTGCATCGATCTTCCCTGAAACTTCTCTTCTTCTCGTGGCATTAGGACATATCTCCAAACAAGGCTCTTTGAGTATGTTATCTTCTTCAGGCAGAGGAGGAAGAACGCCAAATTTGAACTGTCAATTCGGTTGCCCCACAAGGAAGGAAAGGGTACAGTTAGACAAATAATAATAATAATAAATTCTGAACCTTGTCCTTTTGAAACGTTTATGAATGGTCAAGAGCAATATTACAACTTTAAAAAGAATATAAGTATGTTTCAAAGTTCATAGTTGATAAACATTTTTCAATAAAATTAGCCAAAATGAAATGAAAGATCATTTGACTCACGTAAGGTGTTGATATGGGTATCAATAAACAAATGGTTTATAGCTGGAATGTATGTTTTATTCCCAACTCTGTCAAGTTAAACCGCCATATGATCAAAATTAAAGACTGCTTCCATACACTAGTCCCAAAAGAATTTCCAAACTAATGGATTTAATTTATTCAATTTCATAGCAAATCAACCTAATAAACCTTCACAGAATTAGAGCCTATTATGTAAACAACATTGTTTGGTTAAGCTTGAAAAGAGATACTTCATTTTAATCTAATTATCTGAAGGTCACAAAAACTTCGGTAAAAAATTCTTGTGGGCTAGCTTATGCGCACTTCGACTAATTTCAGGGGCAACCTGCCTGACCCTACAACATTTGGATGTCAAGGAAACTCATAGGAAATTAATTTCTAAGTAGGTGGCCACCATGAATTGAATTATTAACCTCTTAGTCAGTTATTGAGACTATGTTTACCACTAAGCCAATCCATGATAGTTTCTACCCACATTGTTATTCAACAGTGAAACAGAAATGTAGAACTAAGTGATAGTACCTGACAACTATAGTCATTGAAGTTTGGCTCCATTAATAGAGGGATTCCCATCTGATCCTTGAAGAAACTCTACATCAGAATCAAGAATGTTGAGATTGGTTCGGGTCGAGTCAAATGAATAGTGTGGGCAGAATCAAGAAACTCAAATGAACAAGATATTCCCAAATAACCAGTAATGTAAAGAAAGAGACAAGATATGTAGATTTCAAGAATAAACCTGAGTTGGAAGCTTGCAGGTGTTTATACAAATTCCTATGCATTTGCTTTCTACCAAGTACTTGCATTTTTCAACGAAGACCTGCATCAATAACCACCAAAATGAAAAACAGGTTTTGACAATTCGGTTGAAATTCATGAATATGGAAATCAATTAATTATACCCCACTTTGGCAAGATGATCCATCAGGTAATTCAATTGAATTTACTGTACAAGTTCCCATAAGCCATTGACAAGTCAACGCAGTCACCCTTGCTTTCAACATAGAAGTAAAAAAAAGGAAGCAGAGCAGTTCAACTAATCTTCAAAATCTTACACCCAACAGATAAACGTCAAACAAACAAAAAAGTAACTGATGTCCAAATAAAAAGGAATAAGATCCAATCTTTTTTTAGGGTGCAACACGTGAACTACTTCCTAGTTCTGATAAGATTTGATGCATTAGTGTTGATAAAATGTCTTGATAGGATCCAAATTAAAAATTATAGGGACTAATTTATAAAAACTTTTCCATTTATTCAATAAAACTCTTGTACTTCCAAAAGTAGCAATAGTACTCTTGAACTTTCATGAATGTTTCAAATTTGAAAAGATGTGGTGTTGTCCTAAAACTATGTGGTGATCAAATTTTCGCTACGCTATTCCATGCCTCAATCTCCGACATAATTCGAGGTAATTATAATTAACCTAATTTGTAGATACAGATAAAGATTGAAGGCTCAACTCACCGACCATAATGGCAGCCACTTTCCCACCAGCTATAGGTGATACCAAAATTCGATAAAGTTCCAACAGAAAAGGAGGAAACAAAGCTGTTAAGACTCGAACCTGCAGCAATAACCAGAGTTTCATAATGAAATCTTCGAAGATGGCTAGTCTATATTCCAATTTGAATTACACTCAGATGTTCAAAGAGTTACAAAAGAATTAGATGCCCTATCTCTACACAAATATCTCAATAAAGAAATACCGACGCTTCTATGGTATCAGAATTGGTTTTGCCCTTCATTGTGAGCCTGTTAGCGACTTCAATTAGTCCATCATATCCAGGTTTTTCTGAATCCCAGCCCACTTCCTGCCATCAAATCACTCATTAAAGATGGAAACAAAAAGCAAGCTTCTACAAATTAGCTTCAGCTATTTGTTTTCTCAGAAACCCAATTCGTGAAAGAAAACTCTCGAACTAAACAACCTGAACCATTTTGCTTCGGAAGACGTTGAGGAAGAACTCGTCGAGAATTCCAGGCTTGTACTCAGCCTTCGAAGATGTTTCATCCTTTATCTATGGAATCAAATACAATGAAGAAAAAGAATGAGCAGAACTAAGCTGACTTACATGTCGATTGAATTCGAAAGAAATCTTACCGATTCAGATTGAAGAGCGGAACAGGAGAGATTAAAGGGACGATTTCGAAGGTGGGATTTGGAGGAGGTGAAGCGAAGAGGAGCTGAAAAGATGGTTGGTGGATGAAGAAGAGCCAGTGGCTTCATTTTCACTTCCACACGAACAACTACTGAAAAGCTACACTTAATTTTGAACGAATATCCAATTTTTGTAATTGTGAACCATTTTCATAATATTTCTAAGGCCAAAATGCAATTTTTTTGGTACTACATTTGAACGGAATAATTGAATTTAATTTCAGTTTCATTTCAATAGTGATACATTTAATCTCAAAAATCCAAAATTTATTTCGACTAGTATCAAATTCACTCTTGTATAAAAACAGAAAATTAAAATTTTCTAACTATTTTTCCAACTCATTGAAAAAAATTCACACCCGATCTGAGTTAATTTCTTTTGCTGAAACAGACATTTTTTATGCTTGCTTGTGCCCGACCGAGCAATCAGTCCAGTCAGTTAATTTGAGAGACAATTTTTTAACCGTTTGAGCAGAAAGGATAGCAGTGGCAGAGGTGGATATCAGGGCATTGAACAGAGAAGCATAACAAGAGCAAGGCGGTCGAGGGAGGATGGGCTCACCAACCAACCAACGAGAAAAATCAACCCTGGCAAACATATACCCTTAAATCGACCGATCGAAATCAATTCAGAAATTCAGACAACTTTGGTCGATCGACTCAATTTTTTTGAATGATTCGATATTAATGAGTCATCAGACAGCTAAACTTTTCAAAATTTCTATCGCATCTCATCGGACTAAAACATTCAAATAATCATCAGATGGGCTACTATAATTTTCAAGTTCATTTAAAATGGGCATCATTCACAATAAATTTCAATAATGAATATATGAGGTTTTGATATATCAATTGATATCCATTCGCCAATGTAATGCCCACCAAAGAGAAGTGAAAAGAATCTCCCTAATTGAATTCCGTTGGCCACTCAAAAATCCAAGAACCTACTGTATAACATTTCAAAGTTTATAAAACAAGTAAAGTTACCAAATCAAGTCCCCAAATAAAGCATATTACACAAGAAAAGAGGCATTTCATAAGCTCTTCTCTCTCCTAGCCCAGCCACCAGAGGGTAACACCGCAGTAACATGGACGAACACTTGAATGAATATACCAAGCCATATCTCATCTGAAAAATCATCGCTATGTCAGTTAGGAGAAGAGGAAAACAATTACTTGAAAGGTAGGAGCCCAAGATGCCAAATGCTCTCCAATGTCCACGGCAGCCTTTCATATTTTCATTCTCAGGGTTATGTTGTTTATTTTTATGGTAGATTTGGGTCGATAATGCTCGTCCGTGTCCACCTCTTCAATCTCCTGAGAAGTACAATGCTTCACAAACATCAATATAATGTAACGGTGGTCAAAAGACCAGAATATTTACTACACCAAGTATAACAACTAAAATGAAACAGAAAACAACTTAATCAGGTGCATCGATTCCTAAACAAATGCAGGAAGATCATTTATAGGATCTGTTAGAAGATGTAAGGTAAAGGATGTTCTAGCAGAAGAAGTTCAGTCAGGTCTGAAATTTGAATTAAAAATTTCTCGCCCACTAAACTCAATTAGAAGTGGAATCATATCAGAAGTACTTCAATCATAAAACAGAAGCCAACGTTATTATCACCTGTACAACGTGTTCTCCCTTGATTACTTGCCCAAAGATGATTAGCTTCTCGCTTAGATCTGGAATTGGTGCAGTTGTAATGAAAATCTCAAATCCTTTGTTCTTAGGTTTCCCCCTTGGGGTCCCGACTAAAAAGGCATCATGTTTTAAACTGATTGCACATAAAAATTACAACTATCAGATACAAATGAAATTGAAAAACTGTAAGATATCAACCATCAATGATGAATTAAGGCACCAACCTTGCATCAGGCTGACTATGATGCTTTCCTCCCAGAATCCAATCTTCTGCGACCCCAAGATCTTGGCTATTGCCCACTTGAATCGAATAGTGTTTTATCACATGGTGAAACAGCATTCCACTAAAACGATTCTTTTGACTGAAAATCCAATGTTTCAAAGGAGAATGTTTAATTCCATGGGAAGTTGTAATATTATTTAAAAGAATAATTAAAAGAAAGAAATAAAGAAAGGCCATGGGAAATTATCAAATTATAGTTTCGAGTGAACATTATGCCAAACAAGAGTAATTGCATAATGAACCGCTTTTGGAACTTCATGTTCTGGAGGTGGAGTTGAATGGCAACATTCAATTTGACATGTTCTCCTCTAATCACTATTAAATCAAGATGACATGCAGACCCTCCACAGTATAGACATATGTCTCATATTTATAATGCTCACCATAAATCAATAAACTCATCAACGACTTCAGGGGCACTTTCTTTGTAAAGTTCCACAACTATTGTGCCCTTCGAAGTACTGAAAACCTAATAACAACGAAATAATATGACAATCATTATAAATTCATATTGCAATAGAAGATAAAAATGTTCTTTTTAGATACCATATGAAGAGTTATAGGCAGATGGGGGGTTAATAGGAAAACGTACAGCGTATCCAGGTAGATCTGATTTTTTTGTATCCAACAGAGACACTTCAGTCTGTAAAACAAGTAATGAGCAGACTCAAAACGTAGAGATAAATCATGAAAAGTTTATGTTATGAAGATAAACTTACACTGGGATGTGCAAAATTATATTAAGGATAATCAGGTAGATCATTAAAAATGAATAAGTGAACTGAATCTGCTAAAAAATTAACTGAGGGAACATCAAATTCATTCTAAAATAAGAATCAAAATTGACCTACGTACCTCAGAACCTGTAAACCCATTCTCTGATGGTAAATTTGACCTGCATTGGAATGGAAAAAAGTTAAGCCAGAGATGATATTTTAATGCCGGTCCAATTCCATATAAACAGCCCAAAAGATTGTCATATAAAAAAATGTTGAATTATATTCAAAACTCAACCAAAATTAAGCCTTTTAATCGATGAGGTACAAGAATTGAATTTCTCATAAATTTCATGAGAACATGAAGTCAGGAAAATAACGGCTCCGATACTAACCTATGAGACCAATATCTGTATGTGGTATGCAGGAAAAACACAAACAAAGCAACAATCAAGCTGCATGCGAGAATTGTTGTAAGACTAATCCGCGAAGGCCCTTTCTTCTTTTTGCTTTGTTGAAGCAAAGTTTGCGGCTTGATCTTTGCCATAAAATCAAATTTTCAGTTTCAAGCTACAGAGAGTTCCACTGCAGGAATCCATAAAGAAGAATATGAGTCCTTAGTACTTCATAGTTTATACAAGTCACTCCAAATCCAAATTTACAGAATCAGTAATATTGTTTCACTTTACAAAATTCTTCCGACCCTGAAGTTGGAAATCCATGCACCGCCATCAACAAGCATATGAAGATGGCAGTTGTTTTTGAACTTACAGCCCGATTCACAAATATATGGAAAAAGTAAATCAAGAAACTCGTCCTATAATACTAAAACAGGCATATCTCTCGTCTAAACACCCTCAATTCTGAACTATCTAACAATAATCAACTGAAATCTACAAACAAGTTCTGAACAACGATCGACGAATTCAACTACAAGAGTACAAGCGAAAACCCATCATCCACGACCTCGCAGGATACTAATGGAATCAAATAGATCAAAGTTAAATTATCTAGTTATCTAAACTAAGCCTCATACAAGGAGATTTTCCAAGCAAACTAGATGCCGAATTATGCAACAAATGTGGAATAACTTCAATGAAGAAGCCTAATGGATTTCGGCGAGGGAAGAATTACAAAAAGTACCTGAAATCTCTCAAAGCGCCGCGAATTTCTCTGCAGATGTAATAAATCTGGCAGTTGGAAATGCTCTTTCTGAATTCGGTGGCCCTTTTGTTCGAAACAGGAAGAATCTCGAGTTCGAGGTTTTCGTTTGAATTTTTTTTTTTTCCTTATTTTTTACTTTCTTTCTTTTTCCAGGTAAATGACAGTTGGTGTCGAGGAAAATTAAATGGGCCGTAATATCAAAGGCCCGGCCCAATTATGATTTGACTGATTTCCATAAGACTTCACAAGACTTACTAACGCGTTTTTTGTGGGAAGGTAATTCGTAAAATATGAACTCTAGTTGATTAATTTTAATAAGTTGTCTAGTTGAAAATTAAGTAGCATCTTCTACTTTTACGGTTACTGTTACAAATATCATTTTTTGTAACAACATCAAAATTTTAAATCTATCGCACTTATTACATTTACTTTTACCATTACCGTTATGGATAGAGCCAAGTAGTAACATTAACGATAATGGTAACAGTAAAATGTGACATAGGTTCATAATTCTAACACGATCAAAAGTAATCCAGTTATTTTTGCGTTTCAGACGCACTAAGATTCATCCACCAATGAAATCTCCTTCCGATTGCACTGATTTTCATTCTAGATAGGTAAACATGGCCATAGTTTTGAAATTGTGTTAGATTATTCATGGGTTAAGTTACAACTTTCACCCTTGTGTCCAATAAGGTATTTGGATTTTGAAATTATTTACCATGTTCCTAAACTTTTGTTTTTATAATTGGTTTGTGGACTTTTAAAAGTGTTTAATAGGTTAAAAAACTTTTAATTTTGTGTCTAATAGGTTTATTCTTCTATTAATCTTTCTAAAAAATTCATAAACATAATGGACATAATCTTGAAAGTTCTATGTCATGTTAGACACATAGATCATTTTTACATCTAATAGATTAGTTTATTTTAAAAAAAAAAAAAAAAAGTTGAGCAAGTTATAGACTTATTAGACACTAAGATTGAAAGTTTAAAAACATCTTTGACATTTTGAAATTTAAGGGACCGAGTGGATACAACATAGAAAGCACAAACATGAAATTTTTAGATATTTTTTAAAATTTAAAGTTGGGTTAAACACAAACATAAAGTTTATGAACTAAATTTTAGAAGTTACTTGCATATATAATCCAAAATAATTACAAAACTAGTGTAAGATTCTAATATTGATATTCCTCCTCCTCTTCTTTCCTAATCTTCCACCTTGTCCTTTCTTATTGTCTTCCTCCTCCTCTTATTCTCCATCTCCTTCATTCAATAAATTGGCAGATTTCTTCTTCGTCCAACAAATGGGGGAATCATATTTTTTATCCCTTGATCAAGGATATAAGTTTTAACGACACTCATGTTGAGTAGTTGTGAGCTTATGAATTATGAACCTTTTTATGGTATAATCTTACTAAAATAGTCCATTTGAAGAGAGAGAAAAAAGAAAAAAGGAAAAAAAAAAAATCCTTGCCCATAAGGAGATAAAAGTTGCATAAATTATTTTTTTAAAAAAAATCATAGGATGGGCTCTAACTCATTTAAAGTATAAGTTTTTACTTCAACCATTTTACGTACATCTTTGAATGCATACTATCATTCTATCATTTTTACTCGAATTTTTTTTTTCTTTAGCATATGTTATAAATCGATAGTGATTGTTGACCAACCATGGTGACAAACACACATTTTTCTTTTCAAGAACATATAATTCCAATGTTGACAAATAAAAGAAAACATTTTATTCTATTGATTAATCAATATTCTTCTCTTCCTTGAGCCTTGGGTAGAAGCTTAAAATAACACCATTGTAGACTTCAAAGTCCACATACACAAATAGTAAACTTATATAATTATATTTGTATAGTTGACTTGGTAAAAGTGTTTTATTATTATTGTTGTTGTTGGTTTGAGTTTAATTCTCCCTCTAACAGTACTCTAACAGTTATTACTCAAGAGACATGAAAAAAAGAAATAATATAAAAGATAAACTCATGTAGAAATGGAGATAGCTTGTATTTCTATTTCTTTTTTCTTTTTAATTAAAATTAAAACCAAAAAAAAAAACCTTTAACTATCTTTTTTTTCATAGTATTAAATTTTCATCGATATTTCCATATTTTCATGGGTTTGATATTGACATGAAGGGTGAATCGAAATTTTCATTATATCACACAAAATTCCACAAAACATAAAAAATAATTATAAAAAATGTCAATGTAAATAAAATATAAATAATAGACATGTTAACTTATTTAAAAATCATAAAATATTATATGTTACTTTAAATTTATTTTTTAAAGTTTTTTTGTATTTATAACTTTTTTAGAAATATTCATCGAAATCGACATTTTATCGATATTTTCATAGAAAATTTTGCAAAATTAGTACGTCGAAATTTCTGTCGACGTTGACACTTTAAACTTTGCTTCTTCCCTTTTACAACTAGTTAAAGGAAAAAGATTAACTCAGAGGATAGTAGTTCGAAGCACTCAACTCCACGTGTTGCATATGTCTCGATCACACTAAATACATAATAATGTTATATACATATAGCTATTGGCTTTTTTAGAGAGAAAAATAGATAACTAATAAAAGAAATGTTAAATTATAAGTTCAATTTCTCGACATTACCTATTTGGACTATGGACTTTAAAAAGTGTCTAATTGCGAAATTTCGATTTTGTGTCAAGTATGTCATTGAAGTTTTAAAGTGTCTATTTGAGAAATTTCGATTTTGTGCCAAGTATGTCATTGAATTTTTAATCTTATAACTAATAAACTATTTACCTATTCCACACTTTTTTTAAATAACAAAACTGTTGGAACTTCTAAAAATGGCAAGATAGTGATAAACATAAATGTGTATTATTGATAAACAATGACATTTTGTTATATTTGTAAATAAGTTGACTCATATAGCTATATTTAAAAATAGCCTTTTAAAAACGTATCAACCTACTAAACACAAAATTTAAAGTTTAAGATTTTATTATAAAATTATCTAATAGAATAATAGAACAACAAAATGTTTGAAATTTCTTAATATTGCAAGAATTTAATACACATAAAATTTAGGAAAAATATTAATTCAAACCCAAAACTTTTGGAAGTTGAATCAACTAAACTCAAGGTATAAATTGATCCTCTTACAAAAGTTCAAATTCAATTTGATATAATTATTAGTTGATTCAACCCAAAATTAGTTAATTTTGAAGAAGTATTGATTTATCTAGCCATTCAGATTTTGAGTTGAACTTTCAAGGTTAAAATAATTGCAATGGAGTACAAGGAAATTCTTTTTGAAAATTCCCCTAAAAACAAAACTTCTCCATAGTATTTCCGAGTCTCTAAGATGGATACCCCATAAATTTCATGTAATTTTGTTTCATTTTTATTATAAACGCTACAGTTTTACATCAACAAAGCAAAAGGAAAGAAATATGAAAAGGGAAAAGAATCACAGTATCACAATATGAATCCATACACTATTTTTTTTTATCTAAACTCACTACAGCCTACCCACATGGCACAACCCAAAATGGATATCTTATAATAAACTAACAATTGAAACCTTGTAGTGAAAGAACTGTTAACCCCACAAAGAACAGCAGAAAGTGGAAAGTTTGGCAAAGTACATCAAGCTGTTAAGTAGAAAGTTGATCAATAGTACAATTCAAAAAGAAAAAACCACTCCCTTCTAAAGGTTGTTGTTGTTGTCCATGGATGTAAGAGCCACATTCTGAGGTCTGAGAACTCTGTACTCAACAGCCACATTCTGAGGTCTGAAAAGTCTATACACCACAAGAACAGAGAGGCACAAAGAGATTACCGAGATCAAGAGGGCAAAAATATTTGCAGTGTTCCCTGAGCCACTCCCAAATGATGATGTGGCCAGTTTTGAACTACTGGAATAGAAATCTAAAGATGTCCAATCACAGTGAATGGAGTAGTGTCCAGAGCCATGCCATGGCTTCCCATCCACAGGATACCAAAATGCAGCTGACATATTACTTGATCCACCAATGACAAACTGAGCATCCTGCAGTTTTCAGGTAACAACAATTTTAAATACTGCAATCTCATGTGTTTTTTCTTAAGTTGTGTAGATGATGATGTAGGTTTCATTCAGAAACTAATGGAAGGAGGTAGTTGCTGGAATAACAATGTGTATTTGATAACAATTTTGTTTTGAGTTTAATTGTTTCTGGTATTAATAAGGTTTTATCCTACTTTGGTCCTTATAATTTAGACTCCACTACATTTTGATTCACATACTTCCAAAATTCTTGTTTTGGTCCTTAAAAATGATCATTTGGTCTCTTCATCTTCAATTTTTATCTCATTTTTTCAACCAAAATTTTAGCATGGCATTTTGTTCACTAAATTTCTTTAAATTAGTATATCAAAGGGTTTCCATTATATACAAAATTTATGTTCAAAATTTGCAAATAGAGATCAAAATTATCACTTTTTAAAAATACAGGGACCAAAATTATCACAAATCATTTTTATCAAGTATCAAGACCAAAGTAGTATTTAAACTTATTAAAAAATTAAGCTTATTAAAACTACTGGAGTTTTGTTTTTTCACTACTTGATTTTAGTTTTCAATATCTTCTTGAAATTGGATTAAGAAACAAAGAAAACTTGGTTTTTTTTTAAATATAACACTACCCCCCTTTTTTAATCAATGCCAACCAATAACAACAGTATACAACTCCGCGTTTAGTAAAATTGGTTCTGTATGAAATCTGGAGAATATAAACAAGCTGCACAATTTTGAGCCATTTCTTTAACTATCTAACGTGCATTGTCTAAATATATGTGCATCAGAAGGTTTTCTAACCTGTTGAAGGCGATCCGAGGTTCTTAAAGGCCTAGAGAATTCAAAATAATAAGTACCCTTTTGGTTATCTGATGAATATGGACTATCTTCCTCCACGAAACCTGCAAAGAACTCTATCAGTTTGATGCTGAACATAATGTAAAATTGATCTTAGAGTTTAAATGAATACTAGGATCAAGATAAAACTCATGTGCAACAATAAAGATTGTTGATGATTGGGGTGATGGTATGTATTGCACATCTCACATCAGGCTTGTCACGAAAAAGATTATTTGAAAGGAAAGGCAAGTATCATCACTGAAATAGCGAACTTATAGGCCCATGTTTGAAATGTATAAAAGAGGGGAAATAACTCAACCTCCATTTGATAACTATTTGGTCTTTAATTTTTTGTTTTTGAAAACTGCCGCTCTAGGACGTTATAAGCTTAAGTTTCAAAAATCAAATGGCCCTTAGCTTTCAGTGTGAGTACTTTATTAGTGGGAACCATGATAAAGAGTTAGTTAGAGTAACAGGAAGGTTCTTGAACGATTTAGTAGTCAGAATATGGGAGAGACATGGGGCTCTTGAATGTTCCTCTGGCTGCAAGGCAGGGCTTAAAAGGAAGGAAAGGGAGAGTGCCCTTAGTACGTTTTAAATTGAAAATACATCTATAACAAAGTTAAAACTATCGAAATATGCTTGTGTATGTGTCTCTTCCTAAATTTTTAGGATAGAAAAATGATACATATAAAAGGTTAGAATGCAATAATTTTACCACTGCTTATGAAAACTTCTAGCACAGCTTCTATTTCACTACATATCTTTTGTGTGAATCAATAAACGGACTATACCATAAACGTTAACTACACAGCTAGTAGCTAATTCGACACATTCTTATATCAACTTTGTAGTCAAATCAATGGCCTCTCGTGTACCCATAGTCCATACAAACAATAACATCCTTTTCCTTCAGTCACACTTTTACTTTTCCCAGAGCAATTAGAGCTATAAAATAAGCATCCAACTTCTTTCATTTTACACAGGTGATATTTCTTATTAATCCCACAATGAAGTTATCTAATTACCTGAATGGTGGGAAAAGCTGCTGTGCCACCATGCACCTTTCCAGTCGTTCTTTGCACTCGAATCATTTCCTGAAATTAAAATATGGTCATCTCTTTGCAAGTTTTATGATCATGTGGCACATTAAACAGATGGCTTCCAGAAACTAGAGAAGAAAATTTGTATGAATTTAATATTAACATGAAATTCGGAAGAGAGTAGCCTGAGCAGTGGAACAGGAAAGTCAAATATGATGAACAGGGGACCAGTTAGAAACAAAATGAAAATGTTGTTAGTTTGTGACAAATTTGATTGTCTACAGTAAAACAGTGCCATCCTTTTCTTTTCCAGCTCCTCTTACATAATTGTACCGTTCAAACATTTACATTCAAACAAAAGAAATAGGAGGATAAAAGAATCTTCTTGGATGCAAAATTCTGTCTTGAACATGGAGGCAAGAGAGATTTCCATGGGACTATTTATATATCAGTTGAAGTACACGGGAGATATGACCAAATATGGATGTCACAATCAGGGTGGCACAAAGTGGCGATAACAAAAAAAAAAAAAAAAAAAAGAACAAATAAGTTATTTTAAAGTGTGTAAATTTTTTTAGGCCACGTTTTATACCTATTTGAATTTTTGTTTTTGAAAATTAAGCCTATAAACACTACTACTTCTACCTATAATTTCTTTATTTTGTCAGTCACTTTTTTAACAGTGTTTTCAAAAACGAGACAAAGTTTTAAGGACTAAAATGTTTAAATACTTGTTTTTTATCTTGGAACTTAACTAAAAATTCAAATGTTTCTTTAAGAAATGTGAATATTATACTAAGAAAGAGGAAACAAACATAAATTTCAAAAGTCAGAAAACTAAAAATGGGTGCGCAATTAACAGGTCCCAATTTCCATTCTAGGTCACCACACCATATAAGGTCCCAATTTTAATCCAACATTCCAATGAATTTCTACTACAAGGTAGTTTTGCAACATTTATGAAAGCTCAAGGATAATATTGCATATTTAGAAAAAAAAGTTGTGGTATTTTTTAAATAAATGGCGAAGTTTAAGGATATCTTTTTGTATTTTAGCTAAAAGTATAATTATGTTGCATAATTACCTGATGGGCCAATTCCATCTAAGTATCTACAATGAGGATTCCAGGCATACAAATCCACCAGATGTCCAAATCTGTTTGCATAAAGAGGTGGTCAGATACATCAGCGTGGAAGTTCTTTATTATGGTCTCTTAAGAAAACTGAGCACGAGTGCTTCTTCTAGGTGTAAAAGTGATGAGGATATAATTTTATGCACCTGTCACCTCCATTTCCAATGTCTACAGTGTTGCCACCATACAACCGTCCTGGAATAGCATTTCCAATGGAAAAATGCATGAGGTCAACTTCATATCCCTTGCAAGTTTTGTTCGTGCAAGTATCTTTTCCTTCCTCACAGCCACCCATCTTAAGAAAGACAGGAATCGTTCTCTTAGTTTAAACCTCAAAGCAGCAATGCAAACTGTCATATATAATGCCATGAAAAATAGCCCAGTAACTTACATTGTGATAGGTGGCACTCTCACCAATCTGGAATATGAGAGCAACTGATGGGCATTTGGAACTTTCACTGCACCGAACAAATCATATCCCAAATTTACATCAACGTTTTATTAAAGCTTTTTAAGGTACACTACGGACAAATTTGAATAAAGCGTGCCACTCAGTTACATATCTATCAGAGCAAACAGAGATCTGCTAAAATATTGTTCCTAAACTCGCAGTTCAACTTTAACGCATAAATTTGTATGCTGCCATCGTGGGAACATTGTTTCAAACGTACGACCATTAAGATTGCCTAACTCCACAAATAGGATCAGAAGCAGAAAATGAGTTCCAAATAAATCTCAATATCAGAATCAAAATCTAAAAAATGAGTACAAGTACAATAACTTGTCTCAGATTTAACCCCATCCACCTTCTGGAAGCTGTAAAATGTGATACGCAAACATGCTTAAAAGGAGAAATGAAGATCAATCATGATTGAAAATAAATTGATATCAGTCCAGATTCAAACTAACCCTTTTGAGTATCGATATTCCCCATCAACCTGGAGCAAGAAGAACACGTCCTTCCCATCATGTAAAGCCTGCAAACAAATCCCAAACGCCATAAGAATTCCAAACGAACAAAAAAAAAAAAAAAAAAAAAGCAAAATGCGCACAATGGAACAATAACCCATGAAAGGAAATTTGAAAGAAAAAGCACCTTAACGGTCATCTTCCCACCACTATATTCTTTGTCTTCATCAGGGTCGAGAGCCGGTAAGAGAGAAAACTCGAATCCATCAATGTCCTTCCAATCATCAGCGTGTCCGTCGAGGGTAATGATACCAGGGCGAAATTCGGCGACAATTCCAATCTCGGAGTCCGATTCGCAGCTCCACTCACCGGACTCTTGGTGGGATTTGACCGGCTTGATCGGGGCGAAACCAGAGAGAAGCAGTAGAGCAAGAAGAAGAGGAATCATTTCTTGCTGATGAGGATTCTTCTGGGTTCGGCTCTGGAGATGGGTTGGTTGTTGCTCGGTCTGTGGCCTTCGGCTGACCCGGACCTAAAGCAGCGGCTGCCGTGGTTGACTATAAATGGCGTCATCTTATGTTCTGTATGAGGTTTTCCTCAAAAAAAATTTCACCCCTTTTGGCCATTTCCAGGAGCCATCGTCGCGACTTTCTAGAGGGAACCGTTGTTTGATTCAATCCATTCTTCCTAACTTACCCTTCCTTTTCCACTGAATTAAATTATGAGTAAAATAAAACATTTTATTTTAAAAGAAGTTGTGATTAAGAATTTAGTGGGATACATGAAAATATGTAGAGTAAGATGCACTTCAGTATTTTTCTTAAATTATTGGATGAAGTTGCCACTATTTTGATGGATTAATCTATAACAAGAAGAGATTAGTGATGTCCTATGTATATAATAACATTTCATCCATTAATTATTGAGAAAATGTGACTGTTTTATTGGTATCAAATACATAAACCTCGACTAGTTCGAACCTATCATGTATTGTTCAACTAAATAAAATGAAACTATTTTATGGGTTGGTAAGCATTTTCGTATTTTCTTTTTATCAATTATATTTTGAAAAGAAAATTATAATTTTATTTCTTCTTCTAATTGTTCATGTTTTCATTTAGGAGCTTTGTGGAGAATAGTTATAATAGTCTGTGTTTAAGGTGTAAATTATTTGAGTCTGGGTTATAATAATTTATTGTTAAGGTGCAAGTTATTTTAGTTTAGGTAGAAAATAGTAAACACTATAAAATGAATGAGAGAGAGATGATGAATGGAAAATAGTTATTAATGTATAAAATAAGTTGTTTAAATAGTATCTGCTATACTTAATTGTAGTTATAAATAGTTGTAAACACCAAAGCCCTCATACATGGAATGGATTGTAACCAACTTTAAGTTAGGGGCCAAACGTTATTAATGGGATTTTGTGGCAAGGGATGGAGTTGTGAACTCCAATTATGAAATTTAGAGAGTTGTGAACTTTTGGGCCCATAGTGTAATTAGTTAATAAGATATAAAATCAATGTTTTTAGTAGTGAGACCCACAAACTTCTTAGATCAAAACAAGAAGTGGAGTTTACAATTTCATACTTCTCAACTCTCTACTTTTCACCTCCTCCGTCCAAACACCCCTTTAAAAATTGCATAGTATGACGTGTAAAATAAAATCACAATAATAAATGTAGGTATGTGTGATGAGGAAGGAGTACACTTTTTTATTCAAACAAAAGTACACCTTAATTAAGATTGTTATAATTATGTTGGAATAATATATTTTCGAAAACAATGAAAATAAATAAGAGAGATTGATTTATATAGAGACAAGTTGAGGATGAGAACTCAATTTGATATATATTCCAACCAAACCTTATTTCTCAAAACAATTTATTTACATAGTCAAACACAATCAAAGAGAGCTAGAAGACAATCAAAGTGACGTGACATGGATTGCTACCCATATATATGTGATTTAGTGGTGATTGATTTTTTTTTTTTTTTTTTTTTTTGGAGTAAGAGAATGGCGCAAATGTGATTAAAAAAAAATCTTGAATGCTTGAGTTATGAACAGATCAAAGAAATATGAGTGTTTTTTTTTTTTTATTATTATTATTTCATTTTATCTTTTTAATGAAATATTACACTCTCTACTTTGAGTGTGTGTGTCTTTTTTATGGCATAGATGTGCAGGAAATGTTTCAAAATTTGTAATGTTTTATCTATAACATATTCAAAAGGGAGGATATTTGAAAAAAAAAAATTCTGACTACTATATCCTTGCTCTAATATTCAAAATTACAAGTATGCCATTTTACAATATTCAGTATTAGTAATTATTAAAAATTAATCCCATTAATATCTTTCGTTGTTAAAGCAACTAATTATTTAAATTTTACATGTTATTTAGAAAATTTTCAATTCCACATTTTCTTTCCTTTTTTTAGGAAGTGTTCTCTTTAATTAATGGTAATGGAAAAGTTTTGTGGTTTAGTTTTCATTAATGAATTGCAAGATTAATGAGTACATATTAAATTTAATAATAGAATTTTAAAGGTTTGTGGCATCTTCAACTCTACTTATTACTATAAAAATAACTATAATCTATTCCTTTTTTTCTTCTAACAAACACTCCAGTGTCTTTTCTAGTGTTTCATTTCTTCTCTTAATTTATTTTTCTTTTATGTTTCTATATGTTTGAACGAATAAATGCAGTTTAGTATATGCACTAATGAGAGACGAAGACACTTCAACATAATATATGCTCTCGATTATAGGTATAAGTATTCCTATTAGATGTCTTAAGTTATTTTATGATTAATAATTGTTAGTGTTTTTATTTATTATCAGTGTTTTTCTTTTTTATAATACATGCGCATGTTAATATTCTTTTAATTAAAGTTTCACGAAGGGGACAAAAAAAAAAAACAAAATATCTCTCAAACATAGGTATCGAATGGTTCCTATTAGATATACAAAATTGTTCATTACTTTTTCTTTCTAAAAAACTACTATTGTAAAAAATATTTTAAAATTATTATATATATTTTTTATTTACTTTTACATTTACCAGGCATATCATTCTCAATTTTCAATCATTTGGTTTTAAAATTTCACCACTATCCCATTATTGCAAGAATGCAAAAAAATAAAAATAAAAATCCAGAGTATGAAGAATGTTAATTGTGTGAAGTTTTGTTATAAAAAAAAAACGTTAGAAGTTTTGAGAAACCAAATGTAACAAATTATTATTTCACATTAATTTATAATTATAATTAACGTGAAAACTATCAAATTTTATATACTAACCATTATTTTAAAATATAGCAAAAGAAACTAAAATATTTACAAATATAGCAAAATTTTATTGTCTATTAACCACGATAGACTGTGTATTTTGCTATTAGTTATAAATACTTTCAGTAGTTTTGTCATTTAAGATAATTTTTGTAGTCTAAAATATATTAAAAGATGGTAACTTAAATTTACTAACAAAAAGAAGAAGTTTTAATCAATGCAGGAGTTATCAATTTTGATAGGATATGTTTGGAGTGATTTTAAAATAGCTAAAATCACTTTTATCATTTTCAAAATCATGTGAACATGTTTTTAATTATTCAAAACTAATTTTGATGAAATAAAAATTACATAAAAATGTAAAATTAAAAATTATATTAATTTTGAGCGATTAAAAATAAATTTTCGAGTGATCTTGACGATTTCAAAATCACTCCCAAACATATACATATACTTTAATATTAGATTTTCAATTTTTGTAGACATGCAAGGTGTACCAACTCTGTTCTGTTGGTATTGGTAAGCTTCCCTATTGATTTGAATTGCATTTGTTCTGCATAATCAAAACAATCTAAGCTTTGAGATATTCGTATAAAATATTATTTCCTCTGTTAATATCGGTGTGAACCATCTACAATGGCCCCAGTATAGAGCATACTATGCTCATCTTGTTGTATCACGTGGTTATTTGTATGTGGATCCTGCTAGAATGTTGGAACCTGATTTTAATGTTCGACCTTTGCCAGTTCCTAGGAGTGCAACCAAAAAGTCTAAAATTCATATCAAGTTAAGTCGATCCTTTGGTTTGGTTTGGATTTTAGTATTAATTTGAATCGATTTTTTATTAGAAAAATCAATCGAAATCGAACCGAACTAATGATACATATCCCTTTAAAAACAAACTCTTTATATTTTTAGATATTGTAAAACTGATTGGTTTAATTTGGTTTTTTGTTGATCCTAAAACCGACAAAACTGACCAACTATCACCCTAGTTCTCATAGACAAAGTTAAAAAGCTTATGTTGTATTATTGAACATCCTGATTTGTGGGTTGCTTTTATTATTATTATTGTTTAAAATTATGGTGTTTCACACAGGTTACAATCATTCCATATTTGTCTTCACACCCATGAGGTCTTTGCATTTTCATACCACATTATGAACATACGTGAAGCTTCCGTAGCCTTTGAAGCGATTACACATATCTTACACAAGTGGACACAAAATGATGGATAAATAGAAGGCAAAATACAAATCGAGATTATATTGCCTCGTGTCACCAAAGAAAATATAAATAACAAGAAATAATATAACTAAACCGTGAGAGATAGAGAGGGAGAGTTGATGTTAACTAGAAGGTTAAAGTAGATATTTGATAAATTTGTCTAAAAAAAAGTTTCTTCCACTTGGGTACTTTTGTAAATATTATTATAGATTATAAATATAGATGGATAGAGATACAAATATAAACACAAATTATAGATGTGGAGCATCGGAAAAAATATTAAACTATTTATAAATATTAAAATTTTATTTTTTTATTTTTAATAGGTTGCAAAAGACCCAAATAAATATTTATTGGTTTATTATTTTCAATAATTTTTCTATTTTAAAAAACATTCATATAATAAAAAATTTAATCTTATAATATTTGTTTTTAGTTTTTGATTATAATAATCTTTAATTTTATTTTATTATTGAGAGGAATATTATGATTGAGTTCTGCAGAATTTGACTCTTTAATTACTTTTAAAATTTTAGAAAGGCAAATAAAATTGGTATTATTAATTATACGCTTATAGCCCTCAAAAAAAAAAAAAAAAAAAAAAAAAAAATCATATAACTTTGCTAAATAGAAACTGGATGAAGCACACGATGACATTTTCGACTAGGCATTCTTAATTAATTCCGAAAACCATAAACCCTGTGTCAACACTCACCACAAGGCCTGGAGTTTCTCTACGGCCACTTCCTCTTCCATTTTTCTCTTTCCATGCGAGTCACCAGATCTGTTATTCCCGGTCTGACTGTAGCGTGAAGTTCCAATCGTTCGTAAAATGATGCTCAAAGCAACTGCAGTATGCGTTGCAATCTTAATCTATTCAATTTCAGTCGCTTCCGCCGATTCAATCCACGGCTGTGGCGGATTCGTCGAGGTAAATGGATTTGCTTATCTGAGTTTTTAAATATGACCCATCGGAGAATTCGCGAGAGTTTCATTTGGAGCTTGGAGTTTCGACTGAGATATTAACTGTTAGATGAAGTGGACTTTGAGTGAAAATGATTGAGTATGAAATATGAAGCGTCTTAGATATAGATTAAGTTTGTTGATGTGGCTCCTGATCTGGGTTTACGATGAATTTTAATGGGTGTGCTCAGGATTTGGAGTATTGACTGGACCTCGTAAACTGCTAGTACTAGATTTATGAAAGCGGGAGTTCTGTTTTTCGTTCTTATCTGTCGTAACTTAATTTAGATCTTCCATGTTGCAGGCAAGTTCGTCGTTAATTAAGTCCAGGAAGCCAAATGACGGAAAGTTGGATTATTCTCATATCACGGTATGCACCATTTTCTTGTGCTTCTTTTGTTATTATTTCAGCTCGACAACCATTTTTTTTGTTTAAAGTTGATTAAATATATGATTCCATTAAATTAGAATCTCAAATCAAGTTCAGGAGGCTGAATGATAGAAAGCTGGATATGCTTGACTTAGGCTCTACTTCCCGAAATCTGCTCAGGCAACATTGCAACTAATACTTGAGTTTTTTTTTATTTTTTTTATTTTTTTATTAATGATAATGTAGGTTGAGCTTCGGACAGTGGATGGATTAGTTAAGGACAGAACTCAATGTGCTCCTAATGGGTACTACTTCATTCCAGTTTATGACAAGGTGATTTTTCACTGAACTGCTAATGTAGTCTCTAGATATTCGCAAAATACAATTCTCATGAAAGACCGAATGGGAACTCCACTCTTTCTTTGTTCTATCTAGCCATATATCATTACTGTTGGAGGATATTGTTTCATTTTTTGTATTGATCGCCTCATTTACAGGGTTCCTTTGTAATTACGATAAATGGCCCAGAAGGGTGGTCTTGGAACCCAGATAAGGTTAATCACTTCCCACTCTGCTATAACATTGCTATCACTACAATTTTTCTGGATACATGGTTCATTTGTTGTAAATATTGACTTTCCTTAACCTCCACCATGGACAATTTTTTTTTAGGTTCCTGTTCTTGTTGATGACTCTGGCTGCAACGGGAACGAGGATATAAATTTTCGTTTCACAGGGTTTGTTTTTTTTTTTTTTGTTGAGTTTTTATTTTATCCATTATATTTATATCTCAATGCATCTAATTGTGTATAATATATTCTACTTTCGAAAATCTTTTACTGCAGGTTTACATTATCTGGTAAAGTTACAGGGGCTGTTGGGGGAGAGAGCTGTTCCAATTTGAATGGTGGTCCAGCAAATGTAAATGTTGAACTTCTATCTCCCAATGGTGATGTTGTATCTTCGGCATTAACTTCGCAGGAAGGGAATTATCTTTTCTCAAATATTATTCCAGGTTTGATTTTTTTATTTTTTATTTTTTATTATTTATTTTTTTTATAAAATTAAAAACAAATAATTAGCTTAAGGTTTTCCCTATTGGCTTTGACTGTCTCCTTGAAAGAGAGGTTGAGACTCACTCTGGTGTATTGCCAATTGAGCCATCTTTTAGAGTAATTTGGCTTGAGCGACATTGTGGGATTTTTGATAGAGGAAATATTTTGGAGAAGGCTTGGGATGTTATAGGCTTCTATCTTTTTGTTGGTCTACCCTTTCCAAATTCTATTGTAATTACTCCATTTATTCCCTTATGTCCAATTAGAAAGCCTTTTTATAATTCCTTCACTCAGGATTTTCCTTCCTTTTTGTACATTTCATTTGATCAAAATTTTTTTCCTAGATCACTCTATATCCTCTTTCGGTGGAGAGGAACAACGGGATCTTTTAGGATACCGCTCATGGGGTTCTATAATTTTTTTTGGTTTTGGCCCAGCTCAAATAGCCTTTGAGTTTGGGCGCACTTTACACAAGCCTTTTGTAACTATTCTATCTTTCTTATCGTTGTAGATTGAAAATGTTTCTTATAAAATCCTCTTTTAGGAGGCTAGAAGATGTCATATCCCCCTACCCTCTTTATATCAATTGGTTTGATTTTAATTGCATTGTTTTGTTTCTTATCTTCCAAAAAAGGAAAAAAAAAGGAAAAAAAGAAAAAAACTTTACAAGATCTTGTTGTTTGTAACTCCTTTGGTTTTATACATCATAGACAAATGAAATTGTTTCTTACAAAAAAAAAAAAAAAAAAAAAAAAATCCCAAATGCCCTAGGCAGTTCTATTCAATAATCTAAATGAAGTATCTGTTTCATGTTGGTCCCTCATATTGTGATTTTCCCCCTTTAGGTTGCTTTCCTTTGAAAACAAGTTTCAATATTTTTGATGCGTTAGATTTTTGTTTTGCATGTACATTAGATTTCTGATGCATTGGCTTCCTTGTTGATGGGTCATCCTTTTGGTGGTATAAAGAAGTTGATTTGGTTGGTTCTCTTGTGTGGTTTCTTTTGGAGTTTATGGGGTGCTAGGAATAGACGTCTTTTTCATGGCTCTTTCTCTACCTCTAATAGTTTCATGGACTCTGTATTATCTATGACTTTTTCCTAGTGTAAAACAAAGCACCCTCTTACTCACTGTAGTTTATTTTTTTTAGTCAATAATTGGTGCTCTCTTATGTAATCATCCTTTGTTATTTGGGGTCCTCCCCTTATTTCATTTATCAATGAAATGTTTCTTTTACCAAAAAACCGTTTGATGGTGCAGGGAGATATAACTTACGTGCTTCACACCCTGACATAAATGTTGAAGCTAGAGGTTCCACTGAGGTTTGATGCTTTTCATCCCTTGCCTCCTAATTCAATTTTACTTTAAGGTTACCTTGCCCCCTTCATTAGTGATTTTATTTTTCACTGTGAGTCACTACCTCTAGTTTCCTATGCCACAGCAAGTTTTAATATGATTTATGATTATAAACAGGATTGTGATTTATTGGTCATTTACGACGAGGGATCTTTTATGCAGGTGGAATTGGGCTTTGGAAACAGTATCGTCAACGAAATTTTTTATGTTGCAGGTTATGATGTTCGTGGATTTGTTGTTGCTCAGGTAAGCAGTCCTCTGGGAATCAACACTCAGTGATTCCTCCATTATTTTTTTCTGAACATTTTACTATCTTCCATGATAGATATATATATATATATATATATATATCATTCTTATTGGATAGGGATCATTGTGACCAGAACATGATCGAATTATTCATAACCTCAAAATGTTGCCTTTTGAGAAAAAAAATTCTAGAAGCCTTTTCCCTTTCCTTTTTGTTGTTGTTGTGATAATTGAACTAGGAAGTCCATTAACGAACCCTATTCTCATAAGATGAGATTGTTGTTGTCATCTTTTGGATTTCCACAGTGAGCAAGCTTTCTTTCCATTCTCTTTTATGTGTATACAGTAAGCTTGTGTTTTTGTTTTGGTAGGGAAACCCAATTCTGGGAGTTCATTTTTATTTATTCTCAGACGATGTCAAAGAGGTTGATTGTCCACAAGGTCCTGGTAATGCTCCTGGTCATAAAAAAGCTCTATGTCATGCTGTATCTGATGCCGATGGGATGTTTAGATTCCAAGCAATACCTTGCGGTAATTATCTATTTGATGGTTGTCAGCTACGTTAGTTCTCAAAGTTCTTCTGTGGAGTTGAATTAGTGGTGCTTGTTTCTCTGGACTATTATTGCAGTGGGTAATCCTAGGAAGTTTAGTGTATGTTATTGTTTTAATCCTCTTCTTTTCATATCACTAAAACCTTTTCCTGTGTGTTTGAGTTCTAAACTTTTCCTGATCTTAAAAGAAATTTCTTTTGTCTTAATTACAACAAATCTCAGCAGCTGTAGCATCTTTCACATGACCAATTTTAATTGTTTAATTTTCCTCCAGGACGGTATGAGCTTTTGCCGTACTACAAGGGTGAAAATACTATTTTTGACGTTTCACCTAGTATCATCTCTGTGAATGTTGATCATCAACACACTACAATTTCTCAAAAATTTCAGGTACCGAATGTTATTTCCACTATATACTGTTCGCAGTTTATCGAATTTGAATTAGATGATAAGTATTTGATTCAGCTTGATCCTAATATCATGCTATCAACTTCACTTCTCTCTCTCTTAATAATTTGAACAATGACAAAACTTAAGTAGGTGAAACTAAGGCCGAAGCAATTAGTTTGGTCTTCTGTATTTCCTCGTGCCTATATTCATCCTATCTCTGTCACCCCTCTCTGTCACTCCAGTACAACAGTAAATTTAAATTTCTATCAACGAAAAGTTTCGTTTCTGGACAAAAAACAGTGAATCTACATATAAGTTTGTTACCATTCTGACCTATACCTATAGTTGAGTTGGATAGCAGCCTTTTATTTAGTTTATCCAGGCTTACTTTTTATATGGAGTCTGGAGCTTCTTTTTGATTGGTGTGTTTGTTTCTAAGGAAAATAAGGTTTTAAAAATGTTTATTTATTCGATCCACTAAGATTCAGCCCTTTGTTGCTTTGATTTGTTAAACTACATAAAAAAACATTTATTTATTATATTGTAAGTGACAGAGTGGCCTTGTTGCCATGATGCTCTTAGATTCAGCCCTTGGTCGTTCCCATTCTTTTAAAAAAAAATGTTTATTTATCAAATATCATCATTGTTATGATTGTCACTATTTTAAGTTACAATTGTCTTTAACGGCCACCTTTAGTTATTATTCTAATGATAGTGAAGAAACATTGTTGATGTTACTTTTCACCAATTTAATGAAAAGTTCAGTCTCTTTTTTCCAAAGAAAAAAAATAAAATAAAAAAGAAGAATTGGGTACCGAGCTAGTAGGAGCTCATTTTTTATATCATTTTCTTGGTACCTTCGTTCAGAAATTACTTAATAAGAGTGAATTAAGTTGGAAGTTATCAAGGATAAATGTAATTTAATGAGTTTTTATTTGGTTTGATTTAAAAAAGAAATAAAAATTTCCTTATTCTTGTTGGTTTGCTTAGGTTACTGGATTTTCTGTTGGGGGCCGTGTTGTTGATGCAAATGATGCAGGGGTCGAAGGTGTCAAAATTACAGTGGATGGTCATGAAAGAGCAGTCACTGACAAGGAAGGATTCTACAAGCTTGATCAGGTAGACCATTTTGTTACACGTCACACTGATTAATAAAGAATAAGACAAACTGTATCACTAAAAATTAAGCTCTTGACTTGTGCACACTGGAATTGCTATGAGCGGTATTCGATAAATGGTCAGTGGTAAACCTTTCTGTTCATGAGGTTTCTACTTAATTGTTGTAGTTTTAGTTTAATAGCTGGTTGTAGTCAGAACTCACGTCACTTTTTATTTTATTTGTTATTGTTGAGGATACCACATGGGGCATCACTTTTTATTTTATAAGATATACGAGCTATTCCTCTCTTGCCAATTG
The DNA here is from genome assembly GCA_030954485.1 of Citrullus mucosospermus. Taxonomy (NCBI): domain Eukaryota; kingdom Viridiplantae; phylum Streptophyta; class Magnoliopsida; order Cucurbitales; family Cucurbitaceae; genus Citrullus; species Citrullus mucosospermus. Next base: position 4,180,692 of record CM062063.1, on the reverse strand, counting down.
TTTTTGAGATGGAACTCCACGTTATCTAATTAGACCATCCAAAAAGGACTGATAGAGAAAGGGCGTTTTCTTTGGTTTGTGGGGTGTGCGCTTTATTGTGAAACTGGGGGGAGAACAATTGAGTGTTTCGGTGGTTGGAGAGGGACCATAGCAAATAGCAAGGTGTGGTCATTGGTGAGATTTCATGTTTCTCCTTGGACTTCAGTTTCAAAGGTTTTTTGTAATTACTCTCTAGGCAATATCTTACCTAGTTGGAAACGTTTTCTTTAGCGGGGTTTTTGTAGGCTTGTTTTTTTGTATGCTTTTGTATTCTTTCATTTTTCTCTATGAAAATAGTTGTTTCTATAAAAAAGAAAAAAAAAAAAAGGCTGATAGGGGAAACCCCCTTCCAAAGAAAAACTATCACAAAAATGCTGTCCACTTTCTAATAATTATGGAAAGACTGGTTACAAAAGATCTTGTGGTTTGTACTCCATTAAGAGGCGAAATGTTGTATACTATAAACATCTGAACACTAGATGGATGGTAGCCTCTATAGAAAATTTTCTTCATTTTTAAAATATCTGAAGGCCTTCAAACTCTTCAATAGAATATTCTATTGGCTACTCTAAAAATAGGTTCAGACTTCTTTTGACTATAGTAAAAAAGAAAAAGAAACTTTAATGAGAAGATGAAGGCTTTGCTATATGCTCAGTTTACCTTCAACATGAATACCCTGCTAGCTATTTTCTTATCAATGGTCTTTTTATGATGCCATATCCAGCAATTAGAAGCTAAATGTCTGATCGCGCCCCTGGTATAATTTGAAGCTCAAATGCCTGAAAGATAGTTGTAAATTCTTGTTAGAGTTTAATAGTAGTGTATTTTAGTTTACTTTACTCTTTATTTTGTGTGTGTGTGTGTGTGTTTTTAAATTATTAATAAGATCAAATTAGTTTTTCTACCATTGTACTTTTTATATTTTGATTCGATAATTGTGATCGTTATTTTAATAATTGTCATTCTTTTGATCATTTTTTTCCCATCTTAATGTTTTAGGTAACTTCTAACCATTATACAATTGAAGCTAGAAAGGAGCACTTCAAATTCAACAAACTGGAGAACTATATGGTATGGTATTGTCATACTTTTGCACTTAAGCTTCAGTAATAAATGTTACTCATGCTGCGATGCTGAAGTCTATTTTATATCAATTACTATGTAGGTATTAGTAGTCTTCAATAGTTCAATTCAATATAAAGGAGGTGGTATTTTCATGTCCTTTCTTATTCCTACATTCTTTGCATGTCCAGGTACTGCCAAACATGATTTCTGTTGCTGATATTAAAGCAACTTTATATGATGTCTGTGGTGTTGTACAGACTATTGGAGATGGTTACAAGTCCAAGGTAAAGTTTATACCCCTCGATCTCTTTTCGTGAATGTACTTTGCATGTCAAATGATTTGTTTCCATATTCTGTTCTGAACTTTAGGTAGCATTGACTCATGGACCAGAGAATGTTAAACCTCAAGTCAAACAAACTGACGAAAGTGGCAATTTTTGTTTTGAGGTATGTTTCCCTAAAGTAATGGCGATACTTTTTACATTGTTCCTGTTAGCCAATGTTGGAAGGACACTCTGGCACTCTCTCTCTCTCTCTCTCTCTCTCTCTCTGGTTCCAATATCTCATCCAAAGTCTTTAACGAATAAGCCTTTTTGTGACCTCTAAAAAATTCTAAATCTCCTAATTTAAAGACCCTGCCTATCGGTTATGAATCTTGGTTTTAACTTTAAACTCTCTCTCCTAAGCGTAAGATCTTTTTTAAGTATTAGATTAATTGACTAGTAGGTTAAAAGTATGGAAATGAAGAATAGAAAAACGTAAACCAAATTCATATTCATCTAATCAAGAGAAATATTAATCTATCTATAAAAGTCCTGTGGTTACATCGATTGTTAAAATTGCACATTACATGCGAATTAAATCGAAATGAAGGGAAAACGATACAACTCGTGGGTTTGAATTGGAAATAATAGATATTGTACGATTCAAGATTGTGAATCGTGTGAATTGTTCTTGAATTGATTAAAAAATCAATAAAACTAAAAAAAAAAAAAAAAACAATCAAAGACTGCAAAATACTGCTTTCAGGGTTTAGTGTTGGATTGGTCTGTGTGATGATGTTCGTTTCTTAGAATAAGGGTTTAGCGTTGGATCGTTTCCGGCACCGAAGAAGGAGACCTCGTGGATGGTTGAAGACGACAACAACTTATGGTTGAAAATCACGAAATAACGAAATCCTGGCTAGCGATTAGAAGAAAAATGGAATAAAAAAGTTGCAGAGGAGGATTGAAGAAGACAAAGTCGAAGAAAGAGAAAATGAAAACTGGAAAATAAAAAATGAAAAGTTCCCTTGATATCTGCCCTACATACTCTGATACTCAACAGAATATTTAATATAACCAAATTAGAAATATCAAAATATCATTAAAACTACTAAAAATATCGTTGAAGCCACCCGGCTTTTTCTCTCATGAATAAAATACACATGTCCCATGATAAAAGTGACTTCAATTCTTTCAATCTTGGCCATTAGTTATTTTTGTTTATTACTTTTTAATTCTTTTTTCAAATGGTCTTTTTCTCACTTCAATTTTCATGAATGTGGAGTCTTGAGTATTTAGGAGTCATTTAATGTTTAGCTATTTATTTCTCTATTTTAGGCTTTGCTATTTATTTTTACATTTCAATGTTATTTATCAAATTGAAACTTATGATACATGATACGTCCTTGATACACGATATACTAAAATTTCATTTTGATACGAATTGCGTTTCACGAGTTAACAACCTTGGTAACACCAATACCTAAGAACAATAGTTTACCTAGTCATAACAGAGGGTAAACAACAATATTTGATATGCTGTCAGTATGAGAATTTAATATTGTCACGTTGATTGTCCGTCCCCGAATCAATATCCATGATTCCAGACCTTGAAATTTCCTTTTTCATGTTCTCAAATAGTTTCCTTGCTCTCCAATTGAGTCTCAATCGAATTTCCTTCTTGACTCTACAAAATGCGTCGTTTCCTTGACACCCAAATGTTGTAGGGTCAGATAGGTTGTCCTATGAGATTAGTCGAGGTGCGTGTAAACTGGCCTAGACACTCACAGATATATAAAGAAAAAAAAGGAAAAAAAAGGAAAAAAAGACTCTCCAACATGTGTCCCTTGCAGTGCAAACAGACTTTACCCTCTACAAGAAAACTCACAACAATGTTGAGATGATCTACACAGGGTTGGGACATTGTAGATCATAGTGTTAAGCGCTAAGCAACATAGAGATGCGAGGATGAAATGGGCATTGACACCTTATTTACTTATTATATTTTTATAAAAAACAATTTCATTCATAAATGAAATAAAAGAAGCTTAAAAGGCTCCCATCACCTAAAGGTTTGTTACAATGATTCATGCCAATTGGAAATCCAAGAGGAAAGACTATAATCGTTAAAGGGGCATTGACGCTTTAATTCATAGTGTCTCCATGCTCTAACATAGGATCTCAACACTTGCTTTTGGATTTTGGTATTTAGGCAATGCTGCAAGTTATTTTTGTTGGTGAGATCCTTTTACTTTCTTGAGTTGTCTATTTAGCCATGTCTCCTTATTGTATTATAAATCTTTCAGGTTCCACCTGGTGAATATCGCCTATCTGCTATGGCAATTTCTCCAGAAAGTGCTCCTGGACTACTGTTCTCGCCATCTTATGTTGATGTCACCGTCAAAAGCCCCTTACTGAATGTTGCTTTTTCACAGGTACTATTCTGAATTTCTGTGGATCTCATTGTCTTTTGGTACTTACTGCTTGTACACCATTCGTGAATCCGTTAATAATTATAAAATGGATATTCTCATCTTCCTGCTTTTATATTATACTAATTGCTAGTTTCTTCACCTGATACGGTTCTCTTTATATACTTACTGTTTGTACACCATTTGTGAATCCGTTAATAATTATAAAATGGATATTCTCATCTTCCTGCTTTTATACTATTTGTTAGTTTCTTCACCTGATACGGTTCTCTTTATATGCTTCCATTAATTTATATTATTTCTTACAATTGGTTTTCAAGGCACTAGTCAATATACTCGGTTCTGTAACATGCAAAGAGAGATGTGGTTCATCAGTATCTATTACCCTCCAGAGATTGGCTGGTAATCTTATTAGTGAGAAGAAGACTATCAGTTTGACAGATGAGAGTAACGAGTTTCAATTTCAAGATGTCATCCCTGGAAAATACAGGATAGAGGTATAGCTATTTTATCTTGCTGTTTATATTTTATCTCTGGTTGGGTTGTAGATGGAATTGGTACATCTTTTTTTCCTTTCTAAAGAAACAATTTCATTGTATTTCAAACATTAGTCTTTTCATTTCATCAATGAAAATTTTTGTTTTTGTTTAAAAAAATGTTTAGAAACAATTTTTTTGACGTATGAAATTACAAAAGAGGGGGAAAAAGAGATAGAATAGGTAAATTGTTTTCCCCAGCAATTTTCTTTTTTTTTTTTTTTCTTTGAATTAGCTTCATCTGAGTTGTTGCGTTGTTGCGTGTTGGGGCAGGAAAGGATATGTGTCAGTTGAATCATCCGTATATTCTACTTGTTATATAATGTTTCTTTCCTATGGAAAAAAGATAAATTTTTGTGATGTGATTATTAGCACCATCTCTTTTATCATATGTTCTGCTTGGACATCCTTTAAAGGGAGAAAGGGAGATTCTTTGGTGCGATTACATTAGAATTTTCTTTTGGACCATTTGGAGTAAATGAAATAGTTGCATATTTTGTGAAAAGGAGAGAGACTTTAATTATTTTCTTAAATCTCTGGTTTTTCTGATGTAAAAACTATCCTTTCTTTAAAGATTTTACTATCTCTTATCTCACATACCATTGGGAACTTTCTTTTTGTAATTGCGAGGTAGTAGGCAATCTGTAATTTCATCTTATAGAATTTTGTACATAGATGTATATGCTGAGCAGTTATCTTTTAATAGGCTTCACACTCATCCATTCAAGGCGTGGTTGGTAAAGATGATTGGTGCTGGGAAAGAAACTCAATTGAAGTGGATGTTGGTATTGAGGATGTACATGGAATTGAATTTGTTCAGAGAGGTTACTGGGTTAACGTTATATCTACTCATGATGTGGATGCTTATATTTCTCAAATGAATGGGCCGCCTATGAACTTGAAAATCAAGGTTAGTTCTTCTGCAAGTTCCAAATTCTGTTTTACTCTATGGTTGTAGCAGGCACGGGACTGTAACTGATTCCCTGTGTTATGCAGAAAGGTTCTCAGTACATATGTGTGGAGTCTCCTGGAGTGCACGAAGTTCAGTTTTCCAACTCTTGTATCTCCTTTGGGAGCTCGTCCACTAAAATCGATACATTAAACCTAGAGGTATTGTACTGTTTCAAATTTGTTTTTGACTATTTACTTGTGCATTATTTATGTGGGATTAATTTTTGCTCTCTTTTTTTCTGTCAAATATTTGTCAGCCCATCTATTTAAGAGGAGAAAAATATCTTCTAAAGGGGCAAATTAATGTTGATCCGGTCTCACTTGGTGTATATGAATTACCTGAAAGTATCCTGTTGAACATTGTTGGTGCTGGAGGCAGTGTGGTTGCTAATACTGAAGCCAAACTTACCTCCGATGCCAATAATCAACTGAATCCTGCCTTGTATGAGTACTCTGTCTGGGCTAGCTCTGGAGAGGAACTCACCTTTGTTCCTGTGGATCCCAGGTCCGCCCACTTTGAATATTTTCTTGGTGGCACTTTTTGATGAATTAGACTTGATTGTTTGATTCATAAGGAGAGAGAGTATCATCCCTCTAATTAACTTACCCGTACCTTTCCACTTGCATCTTGAATTCCCATTCTTACATATATATAGTGGCACAAATACAATAATGGAAGTTACTGTCTTTCTATTAGGTTCTTGGGAGTGATGTGGGATGTTCTTATATTTAGCTTGGGCTTTGTCCTTGTCTACTTCTCTCTCTCTCTCTCTTTCTCTGTAATCCTATAGCTTGGGCTTTGTCCTCTCGTCTATTTGGTTAACAGAAAAAAGAAAAATAAAGAAAAGAACTTCGCTTATCTGATTGCTTTTGAGCTGTAACTGCACTGCATGTTTTTGACTTAGAACTGTGGTTGTTGTAGGAATCAGGAGAGGAAGATCTTATTTTATCCTAAACAGCACCATGTGAGTTTTATTTTTTCTTTTCAAGTTTACAAGTTATTAAATGATCTATTGTTGTTAGCTTAATTTTCAATCATCTTCATCAGGTCTTGGTGAAAAATGATGGATGTCAAGATTCTATTCCTACATTTTTTGGTAGGTTGGGTTTGTACATTGAAGGATCAGTTTCTCCCCCTCTTTCTGGTGTTCATATCAGGATTATTGCTGCGGGTGACAGTTCCATTGCTTCCCTTAAAAACGGGGAGTTGGTACTTGAAACTGCTACTGATATTGATGGCTCATTTGTTGCGGGACCATTATATGATGACATAACTTACAGAGTCAAGGCTATGAAGGTCCGAAATGTTTTTTAAGTCATTTTGCATTTTCTTCGTTATACTGCAGTTATTGGTTTTTTTTGTCCTCTCAAGTTGTGTAGCTCTCGGCTTGCATTGGTTAACTGCATTACAAATTTAGTTGATATATGAAATTTACAAAAGAAGGGTAATAGCCCAAGCTAACAGAGTTACAAGAGACTTCTCCTATTGGTGAAAAGAGATGTAAGGTTAAAAGAACTAAAGAAAGATGTACCTTTGTATCAAGATGTACCTTTGTATCAAGACATAGCAAGGTAGATAATATATTTAAAAAAACTGGAGATCTCCCCTTTTTATTGAAGAGGCGGTTGTTCTTCTCCTTCCTAGAATTCTATAAGCAAGCTTGGATCATATGCATCCACATAATCCTCTTTTCATCGATGAAAGGGTGGCCGCTGAGAGTGTAAGTGAGGAAACTAATAAGCTCGTTGGGGAGAGCAGTGGACCATCCAAAGGAGAGAGATAGCTCCTTTCAAAATTTTTTGGCAAATAGACAATTGATGGAAAGATGACTTGGAGTCTCATGGGCAGCTTGGTAAATGGAGCAACAATGTGGCGAGAGAGCCATGTCAGGGAAGCGCCGCTGAACTTTGTCACAAGCATTAATGGCAGTTGACTATCAGCTATGTTTATATGTGACAAAGTTTATCAAATAGGAAAAATTTTTAAATTGGGAGGACCACTCTCCCCCAACCCTAATGAAGGATGTACTAAGAACATCCTCAGTTGGGCAGCTATATTAAAGGTTGAATCATTACAGAAGATTCTGAAAGAAAACTGCAAGAAGCCAAAAGAAAAATGTCCCAGTGTTCTTTGCATATCAACATACTAGAAAAGTATATAATCCCTTTCTTAACTACATCTCTCGGATTGAACCCCTAATACCATACATCCAGAAAAACTTTGGCATGCTTCATAAGCTGACAACCACCTAAAACTTGACAAAAGCTGTTTCCACACGATGGAAATTGCAAAATATGAGCATCCTGTATCCTATACATGAGTTGCAGGGTCTTTTTCTTTTTTTTTTTTTTTTTCCTCTTTTTTTGGGTTTTAATCTTAAATTTATTATTATTATTATAAGAAGAAAATTTCCATTGATGTACGAAATTACATAATAAGGGAAAAGAGAGATCTCCAAGAGACAAAGGATGTTATTAAAAAAACATCTCCAATAAACATCTCCAATTGGACAATAGAGACAAAACAATATAAGAGAAGAAGAGAGAATTCAATTTACAACAAGAAAAGGCAATATAAAGGATGTTATTAAAAAAAATTCCTGTGCAGTCTCCTTTGATTCAAAAATCAGTTGGTTTCTTTCATTCTAAATGGACCACAAAAAGGCATGGACAAAATTCTTCCACGGAAGCTCCTCCTTCAATTTGAAAGGATGGCCCAATAAGAAAGCATTAGGGAGAGTTGCAGTTTGTTTGTTGTGCTTGACCAACAATAATAGCAACTTTATGCAGACATGCTTGGCTGTTACTCGTCTTTCACATGCTGTTTGGTTAATAGCCCGTTGTTGTGTTAGCTGCCCTGCTGATGAGTTCGGTGTTGTTTATGGACTGTTGTGGTTTTTATTAATTAGTTTAGTTATTTGTTAGTTAGTTGGTTTAGTCTCTTTGGTAGTTAGCTCGTTGGCCAATGAATGGGATGCTAGGTCATGTAGTCACAAGTTTTGGTATTGAATAAAGAATTGTGAGTGCTCTTGGAGAATTCCAATTCCAGGTTGCACCATTCTTTCTGTTGTTTACCATGACTAGTAGAGTAGCAGTTGCTCAACTTTATCCTGATTTCACTCTTACCACGCATATAAAACAAATCTACTTAGTCTACACATGCATAATAAGTTGATCAATGAGCCACCATGTAGTTCATTACCTCCATGACTTGAACTCGACAATTCTAACCGCATGTGCACACTTTGATTTGCTTTCTTGTCTCTCAATGCCATTTCTTTGTGAATAAAGAGAGATTTTAAGTCGATCATAGTTCTTTGAAATGAGCAAGATGGTAGATATATATATTTAAAAATTAATTATTGTTATTTTATATATATATATATATATATATATATTTATTTTTTTTTTTTTTGATGTTTGTGTGTGTGTGTGTGTGGTCAGGCATATTATCTGTTTCTCATCTTTGCCATTTTTTTTTCTTATCTTTGCTAACGTTTGAATTTGCAGTCTGGGTTTCATTTGGAGCGTGTTGGACCTTATTCATTTTCATGTCAGAAGCTCGGTCAAATTTCTGTGAAAATTCATGCCAGAGATAATAGCGAAGAACCTATTCCTTCAGTTCTATTATCTCTGAGTGGTGATAATGGTTATAGAAATAATTCAGTGTCTAGTGCTGGTGGAGTATTCCTTTTCAATGATCTTTTCCCTGGAACTTTCTATTTGCGTCCGCTACTGAAGGTACTTGAAAATTTTATTTAAAATGTTCTGTTTTGTTCTTACCCTATAGCTGCGGCCATATTGGTGGTATGAGGCTTTAACAAGAACTAATTGATATTTATTCTAAAACTCTGTCGGTCCCTTTTTTGTATGTTAAACTTCTGTTGATAATTTGTGCTCGTTTAAAGGAATCCATCGTATTTGCTTCAATTTGGTAATTTGGATTGCTGTGAAAGTGCCTACCTTTGACATTTAATCCTTTGTATTCGGATGGTCTAATCTGTCGTAATTTTCCTTTCTTTTATTGGAGCACATCTCATCCTCCCTCTTGTTATGTTTCTCAAACATAATTGTCAGTTAGAAAGAAGTAGGATTTTTTCCATAACGGTTTAATTTGAAATTCTTGATCTCAGGTAAGAGTTATTTACTTTCATCTTGATGAAAGAATAATTGCAATAGATAGAGAGGAAAAAGATTTTGCCTGGGCTATTGAAACAAAAAACGAAGACTGAAGTATCCTGAAATTATCAAAAGGAAAACAAACTTGGTATCACAAAACTCCTTTGTAACTTTGGTTACCTATGAATGACTGGGGTTGATATTGCCTTTTGTCGAGGTTACCTTCTTGTGCAACATAATACAAATTTGTGGAGATGTAAGAATACTAATATAGGGGACTGGAGTATTAGTATTCAGTTGTGAGTCGATGAAAAGTATTCATGATGCTTGGTAATAATATTACTGTTATTTATTCTTCGATAAGAAACTGAAGGCTGCAATAACAATATTGCTTGAATTTGTCATTTATCTGCTGAAAACAAAATACAGGTTAATCTGACAGTTTCGCAGCTAATGTCTTTCTTTATGGTAGTGCTTTAGAAACTAATGCTGTAATTTCTACTCTATGAAGTTGAGAATTTACTCTATTTTGTAGGAGTATGCTTTCTCACCTGCAGCTCAGACAATAGAACTTGATTCTGGAGAATCCAGAGAAGTTAATTTCCAGGCTACCCGTGTTGCTTACAGGTTTGAGGTTTCTTATTGCCCCCAGATTTTTGTCTTCTATATTTATCGAGTATTTTTGGGAGTACTTTGAGAGCAGTGTGTTTAAAAATATTCCTCACTTTTGTAATATTTTTCACAATTCTTCTTTTGAAACAGAGACAACTTTTCATTGAAAAAAGAAAAGAGAGATTATTGCTCAAAAGGCACAAACTCCAAAAGGAGTGAAAAAGAAATAGCAAAAGAGAAATACAAAGAAACCGCAACTCATTAAAAATGATAAACTTAAAAACATAACAAAGAACTAATATATTTTTCACAATTTTTAGAAACACATTTATATAAAGTCGAAGATTATCAAAATTTCAGGAGTGTCTTTAATTAGTTAAATCATTTCCGCGATGTTGAAAAATAATTCCAGGCACATTAAAGAGTATATTGCCATAAAACTTACTTGTCTCTAAATTCTCTTTCTTGCATTATTATTACGAAAAATTGACATTTAGCAAACACACATGGTAGGGCAGTCCTCTGTTCAGGATGACCTTCGATTTTTTGTTTGATCTATCTTTTCTGACTTCAAATCATACTTCATCTGACTTGAATCGAAACATAGGATACATGGACTTGGTTACACATGGCATACAGACATGCCAACTTACCATTTTCTAATAAATTAGAACACTACACAGCAAAGATATGTTTGACAAAATTCAATTAGAAAAAGTTTCCTTCAGACCCTGCTTCACATATTATGCTTTCATATACTTTGAAATATGTACGATAAACAAATTAGAGATATAAAGGTACAACCAACAAAAAAGTGATCACTTCTAAATATGTTTCTCTGTGTTTTCTCTAAGAACGTCTTCCACATGTCTGGCTGAGTCCTACTAAATGTGCTTGCAGCTTGTCTCATAGATTTCAAAAACTACACAAAAGCAGGCACACTGCATCACTAGTCGAATTGCAACATTTTCCTTAAAATAGTAGGCATGCTTCTTATATTGAAGCCCTAGGTGAAACCCTTAAACTATTCCAACCTCTAGAAAGGAGGAAAACCCATTTCGAAGTAAACATTGAATTTACTAAGATGCTAAAGTTGTTCCTTTCTTGTTCAGTGCTATAGGTGTGGTGACGCTATTATCTGGCCAACCAAAAGAAGGTGTTTCAGTTGAAGCCAGATCAGAAACAAAGGGGTATTATGAGGAAACGAAGACAGATGCATCTGGAAATTATCGTTTGAGGGGACTACTCCCTGAGACAACTTACACAATAAAAGTAGTTCAAAGAGAGGATCAGGGCAGTCCCAGAATTGAGCGTGCATCTCCTGGAGCAATAAGCGTCGAGGTTTGATGTAGCCAATTTATATGGGAACTTTGTAAAGCATATGAAAGTGTGTGCCCATTTCTCGTGCTACTACATCTGAAATCTATATATTGATCAATTTTCGTAGGTTGGATCAGAGGATATCAAGGGTTTGGATTTTCTGGTCTTTGAACGTCCTGATTTGACCATTTTGAGTGGCCATGTTGAAGGAAAGAAACTTGAGGGATTAAAGTCAGGTTTGCAAGTAGAAATCAAGTCAGCGAGTGAGACGTCTAAAGTCGAGTCCGTATTCCCTCTGCCACTTTCAAACTTTTTTCAGGTAAAGGGTTTACCTAAAGGTAAGTACCTTGTGCAGCTACGATCAAGTGAGCCGTTGGGCACCATCAAATTTGAGTCTAGCATACTTGAGGCTGATTTGGAGGAGAATACTCAAATAAACGTGGGCCCACTGAAATTCAAATTTGAAGAATACCACCACAAACAGGTTAGTGTTACTCCCTGCCAGATAGCATTTTTGTTCCAATCTTCCAGGAAACGAGTTTTACAGTGTAGTGTAGGAGGTTGTATCATTTGGTTCTAGAATTAGCCACCACATGGATTAACTCATGCATGAGACCTGAAGTTCATCTCAATTTTTGTTGTACTTCCACTTGGCTAGTTTAGTAACCAAAGTGTTGTCTCCCTCTTTCCCTGTTACCCAACCTCCGTCCCTCCTTGTTCTGCAGGATCTGACTGCAGCACCAGTACTCCCTCTCGTTAGCGGAATCCTTGCGATTCTCCTTTTTGTCAGCATTCCAAGGTAATATGAATACATTTTCTTCATATCAACTATTCTGGGCAGCCTGTGCAAATTTGCAGATTATAACTCCTTTAACTCCTCCATTGTTTAAAGACTCAAAGATTTTTACCAAGCCACGGTGGGAACATCATCAGCATCTGGATTCGCTGTAACTATAAAGAAAGAAGCACGGAAACCAATTTTGAGAAAAAAGACATACTGAGAACCAACCGCCTTTCAGTGTCAAGAATGCAAAAAACCTTCCATTTGGTCAAATTTCAGATTAGCTCAATTGGCAACCTAACGCAACTGGGGACAATTTCACGGTAGGCATACAATTTTATTATGTAAACTTAGAGGTCAATGTTTGTTATAAAATTTTGACGTGTAGATCGATGACTGGTCAAGGTAGGAATTTTGATCTCTAGGCTTAATGCAGTGTTTATTTGCCACCACGGCAGAGTATCATTCTTCTAGGAATTACTCAGGTTTTAGTCACAACTCATTTCCGCATTTGGAACATTAATGAGAAATAGAAAAGACAACTTGTTTTTAATAGTGGACCAATCAGTGTGCTTCATCTTTTACCAGATTTCAAAGAAACTATCTTAATAAATATGGAAAGTTCTTGCCAACATGAGCTCAGCGGTCAAGTATTAATGGTTAATTTCTCATATCAATGCGGCTTATGTGTTGGATTTTGAGTGTTTGATTTGTTCTTTCCTTTACCATTGAAGCCAAGAGTTCATTTATTGAATTCTACTGAATAATATTATTAAATAAAATAACTATAAAAGTTTAGCATTTTTTTATACAAAAAAGTGTTTCGCATTCTTTTTCATCATCAACCGTCTTCTTTCATTACAATAATTGTGTGTATATATAATTTGAACCTTCGATTTCATATAAATCGTTTACTGATAGCTATGTTCATATTGGAGAATATGTTAGATTCGTGAATTGAATTTCTGAAAGTAATATTCTTACAAAACAACTTGTTTCTCCCACCAGATACATAAAATGTTAGTGTTATTTCATTAATGGCGGTGTTTGGTAGCACCATTCCTGAAATCTGAATTGTGGTTTTAATGTAGTCTTTTTTCTTTATTTTAATTTTTTTAAAAAATTATTTATTTATATATATATATATCGTGACATCTATTTAATTAATGTTAATTGGTTTAGTACAATGTGATAGATAAATAACTGATAGAAGTGAATTAGGGGTGGGTAAACTAAATGGAGTAGGTATTAGCTTATCAAGTTAGACATAAATGATAGTCACACCAATATAATATAGATTTTAGGCTATTTGGACACGTCTCAATTTTTTTAAAAACAGAATATATTTTATGAGATAAAATACTAATACCTAAAATTCTCCTTTGGGAGTCATGGCCAAAAGTTGAGTTCTTCATCTAATCAATTGCATTTTACTCACTACTATTTTATTATATGCTTTTTGCGACCTGCCATCTATGAGAGTGAAGAAAAAGAAAGAAAACAACTCCAGCAACCAGAATGTGCTTAATTCAACAATAATTAGCTTAACCTTCCTTCCTAGATGTCAGATGTTTGATCTCTCACCTCTACAATTGTTGTATTTCACACACAAAAAAAAAAAAAAAGCCTTTAACAAAGTTGGATTAGTTATTTGAAGTATTAAATTTTTGTTAACATGTTGACATGATTGATATTTTTATATATTTGTGGGTTTGCCATTGATATGAAGAGGGAGCATTATTTACACGATATTGTATAGATATGATGAATTATAAACAAAAAAAAAAAAAAAATTCAATTGAAAAGTTAAACTCGAGTCTGATGACTCTATAACTTATATTTTTTCACTTGACAAATTGAACATCACTCTCATTTTAAGAGATTATTGAGTTCATATTATTGCTTTAACCTAATCAAATTGAATTAGAGTGAATCTAATTAAGCTCATGGGTCGGGCTCAACCTGAGCCCAATAAAGCCCAAGGACCCTCTAGCAAAAAAATTTTGATTAATCAGGCAAGTTTAGCGGGGGAGGAAACACCCTTTTGTGAGGTATGCTAACAAAATCATTGTTCAACTTGACACTACTTCGATTCAATAGTAACTTAAGCATCAAAAGCTCATTTGTGTGAGGGTTTGTCTTGCATGTCATCCCATGATGAAGTCTATCCAATGCATCAACAAAAATGAACCCAATTTAAAAGTAGAAAAATGATAAGAGATTCTTGTAATGAGATTCTCAAGTATAGTTTGTTAAAGGCAAAGCAAATGGAACCACCTAGGCCAAACTAAGACAAAGGAAGCCAAAACTTAGGCACCAAGACTAAAGAGTCAACATCTACATCTTGAGTCCACTTGTAGTAATGACGTGGGAGTGGGACAGTGAAACCCCAAAAGAATCCAACGGCTCAGCATTTGATTGATTCTCAAAAATGGAAAACAATTTAAGGATGAGGCAGATAGGTTGGATTATGGATATTTAGCCGTCTTCTACTTCCCATTTCCCAACTCAGCTCCTTCTCCAGCCGACCCACCTCTCTCTCTCTCTCTCTCTCTTATCTGTAAGTCTTTACTCTCTTTTTCTCTCTAGATTCTGACCCATTTTTAGAATTTCACCTGGGTAGTCCGCCATTAATGGCTATCACGATCTTCATGAGTGTTTATGCCCTTCGATCACTGTAAGTTTTCTTCTATTGGGTGTTTTCTTTTTCTTGTCTCTCTTGTGTTGAGGTGTTGCAATGGCTTCTACTCCACCACACTGTTCAATCACCACGGCGAAGCCGTATCAAACTCATCAATACCCACAAAATAACCTTAAAAATCATCGTCAAAATCCCCGCCAGAATGGCTCTTGGACGACGACCCACAAGGTTTCTCTTGTCAAACCATTGCCTTCAACTCCGGGTCACACTGCGACTAAATCCACTTCTACTTCTACTTCTACTCCGCTTTCCCAAAGCCCTAATTTCCCCTCTCTTTGTTCTCTCCCCGCCTCCAAATCCGAGCTAGCTTCCAACTTTTCTGGCCGTCGATCAACTCGATTCGTCTCTAAGTTTCACTTTGGACGGCCTAAATCCTCCATGGCCACTCGTCACACGGCGATTGCTGAGGAGGTTCTGCACCAGGCGCTTCAGTTTGGTAAGGACGATGCGAGTCTGGATAATATTTTGCTTAATTTCGAGTCTAAGCTTTGTGGGTCCGAAGATTATACGTTTTTGCTTCGGGAACTTGGGAATAGAGGTGAATGTTGGAAAGCAATTCGATGTTTTGACTTTGCGCTTGTTAGAGAGGGAAGGAAGAATGAGAGAGGTAAATTGGCTAGTGCGATGATTAGTACGCTTGGTAGGCTTGGGAAAGTGGAACTTGCTAAGGGGGTTTTTGAGACAGCATTGAGTGAAGGGTATGGTAACACTGTTTTCGCATTCTCAGCTTTGATAAGTGCTTATGGGAAGAGTGGTTACTTCGATCAAGCTATTAAGGTGTTTGAATCCATGAAAGTTTCTGGATTGAAGCCAAATTTGGTTACATATAATGCAGTAATTGATGCATGTGGAAAAGGAGGAGTAGAGTTTAAGAGAGTGGTGGAGATTTTTGAAGAAATGTTGAGGAATGGGGTCCAACCTGATAGAATTACCTATAACTCACTTCTTGCTGTGTGTAGTCGAGGAGGGTTGTGGGAGGCGGCTCGAAACTTGTTTAATGAGATGGTAGATAGAGGGATTGATCAGGATGTATTTACTTATAATACACTTTTGGATGCGGTTTGCAAAGGTGGACAGATGGATTTGGCTTATGAGATTATGTTAGAGATGCCTGGAAAGAAAATATTGCCTAACGTGGTTACTTACAGTACAATGGCTGATGGATATGCCAAGGCCGGTAGATTAGAAGATGCCCTAAACTTATACAATGAAATGAAGTTTCTGGGCATTGGTTTAGATAGGGTTTCATATAATACATTGCTTTCAATCTACGCCAAGCTTGGTAGGTTTGAAGATGCTCTGAATGTTTGCAAAGAGATGGGGAGTTCTGGGGTTAAAAAGGATGTTGTTACTTACAATGCACTTCTAGATGGATATGGAAAGCAGGGAAAGTTTAATGAAGTTACTAGAGTATTTAAGGAGATGAAAAAGGACCGTGTATTCCCTAATCTGTTGACGTATTCTACCTTAATTGATGTATACTCTAAAGGTAGTCTATATGAGGAGGCAATGGAGGTCTTTCGTGAGTTCAAGCAGGCTGGATTGAAGGCTGATGTAGTTCTCTATAGTGAACTCATCAATGCTTTATGTAAAAATGGTTTGGTGGATTCTGCTGTATCGTTGCTCGATGAGATGATAAAAGAAGGGGTTAGGCCTAATGTTGTCACTTACAATTCCATAATTGATGCCTTCGGCCGTTCTGTAACAGCAGAATCTCTAGTTGATGCTGTTGGTGCATCTAGTGAAAGGCAAAGTGAATCCGCATCCTTCATGTTGATTGAGGGTGTGGATGAGAGTGAGATAGACAATTGGGATGACGACCACGTCTTCAAATTTTATCAGCAACTTGTTTCTGAGAAAGAAGGACCTGCAAAGAAAGAAAGACTAGGCAAGGAGGAGATCAGGTCCATCTCGAGTGTCTTCAAGAAGATGCATGAGCTGGAAATAAAACCAAACGTTGTGACATTCTCAGCGATTCTAAATGCATGCAGGTAAAAATCTTTGACCGGCTGGATTTTGCCTCAGGATTTTGCTATTTAGATTTTTTTTTCCCTATTATTTGTTCAAAACCTTCATCAAAGATCACAGCTGACATATGGACTAACTTTATTTGTGCGGTTTTCTCGAAGATTTGGGAATCGCATTTTCAACAATAGATCAAAATCAACCAAGAAGATCTTTTATTCACCTATTATTTCTATTGCGCTTTTTTAGTGTAAAGATTATCAACCTCTCAAAGATCAGAGCTTAGATTTTCTTTTGTCAAATTGGACCCATCTTCTGTATTCCCTTTGAGATTTTTTATGCATCCTTTGGATTATTTCATACATCAATGAAATTGTTTATTATCTTTAAGAAAAAAAAGTGTCATCAAATATCTGCCAAATTAAGTTATCTCAGTCATGTTTGTTTTAATCAAAATCTTTTTGTAGTTGATTCTCTATGTGAATAGCAGCCCATGACTTGCAAAACTAGCACTTTGACCTTCTATTAGGATGCAGGATGAAGTTTTTCCACGAAAACACTATCAACAATGGACATAAGATTATTCGTGCACATGTTCTTTTTCTTCTATGATCATTTAGTAGTTATCTCTTAGAAACTGATGTGCATTGAAAATTTTTATTAGTCTGGTATCTGTCTATCTAGATGGCATTGGCAAGCTTGCCCCACAAGTCAAATATTTAGTATAAATGATCCTCTGTCGCATATCGTCACATTCTCAAGTCAAATATACCACAAATCAGTAATAATTGGTGACCTCTTATTTTCCATTATCCTTCCTTTGAACAAGAGCCATTGAGCCTGAGCCTCACTTCATCAACCTTTCTGCCTGGTATAATTTGCACTTCAAAGCCTCTTCTTTGTATTACACTCCCATTTGATTATTTTTTTTCTTCATCTATGCTGATTGGAGGAACTTGTTCTTTCCACTTTCCATCATATTTTCTGAGATTTCCTTGTTAGTCCTTGTGCTTGTTTGCTTTGGTCTTATTCTCTATTATTAACCATAACCTCAAGTCAAGCCGAATATGCAGTTGATCCTGATTGTGGAATTTGAGTTTTGGGTGCAGCCGCTGTAAATCAATTGAAGATGCTTCTATGTTATTGGAAGAGCTACGGTTATTTGACAATCAAGTCTATGGTGTAGCTCATGGACTGCTTATGGGGTTTAGTGAAAATGTGTGGATTCAAGCACAGTATCTGTTTGATGAAGTGAAGCAGATGGACTCTTCCACTGCATCTGCTTTCTACAATGCTTTGACAGATATGTTGTGGCATTTTGGTCAGGTGAAGTCTAGGAACTTTCAAGCCTGTTTAGTGACATTCTCATATCTCTTTTCTCATTTTTGTTTGGTTGTTTTATGTTTCATTTATTTATAGAGGAAAAAAATAGGTATTTGGCATTTTTTTTTATTTTTTTCCACCTTTTCACCAGGTGGCAATTTCTAGTTTCTTGTTCTCTTTTAGATTTTTTTCCTAATGACTGTTTTACTTGTAAATTAAAATCTCAAAAGTAAAATATTTCGAACTTTGTGTCATTTTTAATTCGTGATATTTCTTTATAGTTTATAAACTAATAATAACCAAAAAAAAAAAAAAGTTATTTCTTTTTGAAAAAATTCGAAACTAGAAACAAGAAAAAAAATTCCCTCATTAAATTTGCATACAATTTGACATTGTTTCTCACCAACCAGAAAAGATGCAACTTGAGCATAAGTTAGCCGTAATTGACAATTTGACATGTTTTCCTTCTCTTTTATTCAGAGGTTCAGATCCCATACTTCTACATTTCTTGTACCCAAAAAAGGAAAATGTCATTAAGCGAACATATCCTAAAAATGGAAACAAAAGAAAACGAAATATAAATGTCATAAAATGGGCCCAATTTATTCAAGAAAGGAGAATTAACTTTTTTTTCCCTTTCTTTTTTGCTATAAAAAAAATAAATCTTTCACATTTTCGCTGCTACATACTGATGCTGGTTCTGATATTTGAAATTTGTATCTTATCTATAGAAACGAGGGGCCCAATTGGTCGTACTTGAAGGAAAAAGACGCAAAGTCTGGGAAACTTTATGGTCTGATTCTTGCTTAGATTTGCACCTCATGTCTTCTGGAGCTGCTCGTGCCATGGTTCATGCATGGTTGCTGGGTATTCATTCCGTTGTATTTAATGGCCATCAGTTGCCAAAGCTATTAAGGTAAGTTCATTCCTCCATTCGCTCTTTATTATGATTAGTTATGCATATTATTAGATATTAGTACCTTTTCAGTTTACCTTTAATAGTTGTTGTTCGATCTCTGGTTATTTAATTGTGTTAACTTCCTTAGTTACTCTGGTATTGACTCATTCTTCATGGACTTGTTTGTATATAATGCCGTATACACCTTTTCTTAAATTAGTGAAGCCTAGTTTCATTCACTAAGGCATAGTATGGTATCTCGCTTCAATGTTTAAACGACTCTCTCCATTAAGATTGAGCATCCAATTGGCACGAAGGGAAGTAGGACTGTACTCCAAGGAGCATAAAGTTTATACAGGAAAAGAAAAGCTAAAAATAACACGTCCAAGAAGCTCCTAAAGGGTTTTTTTCTTTGCCTATTGAGTACCCCGTTCCTTTCTAGCCATGAAAGTCCACGGGAATCCCTCACAATTGAGCCTCAAGAATTCTCTCTTTCTTTTAATATTTTTTAGAGACATTTATTTTTAAACAGCTGACCTTCAAGAATAGGGAGGGTAGATTGCGGTGGCACTGAGAGGAAGGGTCATTTGCCCTTCAAAACAGTGCAGCAGATGCAAACGAGACCACAGAAAACCACCAAAGGAGCAAGTGACTAGTGAGCACCACCTTGGAGAAATGTAGCTATTGGAGAAAAAAGATAACGTAGCTATGAAGACTTTTCTTTTGAATGATAAGCATAAGTGGCAATACAACCATTTTGACTGAGATCAAAGAGTGCTGTCTATTGGTAAAATATATGAGATCAAGGATGTGGTTTAAGACTTTGAGTGATCTTTAACTCTTTGGAAAGTGTTAGACCTTTGGTTACTATTGTTCACACTAGGTGGGGGGGAAAGGGAATATCACCTCTGACCTTTAGTTGGGGAATGTTCTCTCCAAGCGTCTCTTGTTTTAAGGGAAGGAAGAAGTTGTGAGGTCCCTTACTTCTACTTTGGCGGGTAGTTTAGTAGGGAGAGGCTGAAGGGTGAGCCAGCTGAATTAGTTGAGCAGCTGTATAAGGCTTTCAGCATCCTTCGTTGTTTTAAGTAAATATCAATTGCTATAGTTGGATACCTCACAGAAAGCTACTGATGATATACCTCCCAATAGAGAGTTTCAACATGCGTAGTAGAGCGTATTTTGAATAGCTCCATAGCAACACTTATCACTGGCTGTATATCCTACCCAACTAAAAGCGGTTTGAATCCATACCAATAAGCAATGACAACTATGCCTTGTGCACAATTTGACTTCTCTTTGTTGAATAATAAACTAGTTTTTGAATCAACTTGAGAAATTTAGTTAGATCTCAAGAGCAATATTTGCATGAGAACCAGATCCAGTATCAATTGAAGCATGAACTAAAGGATCTTCTTGCATGGCCATTTTTTCTGTTAGTTCACACTTCACCAAAGCACAATCTGCTTTCACCATTATTATTCAACTTGGCTGTTGAACTTGCCCAATATTTGAATCTGCCTCTGCCCAGGAGCGAGGATAGATATTCACTTTTGTTCTTCTAGTCCATTTAGGGAATTGCTAGCTCTTTTCTCTCTCCTGCATCGGTAGCACCCTCCCTCTTGTTCTCCCTCTTGTTCACCATGTATTGTATCTAGAGAGCAACTCCTACCATGCTCGGTCCTCTTCTGGACCATGTTTTGTGGAATTGCCAACTTCCTAGAGCAATTTGGGAGAGATTCTGGAGCCTTTTGGGATTCAGATGGCTTGCAACAAGTCATGCAAAGCTATGATGGAGGAGGTGGTATTCCACCCCTTCTTGTGATAAAGGAACCTTTCTTTGCATGTAGTGTGCAGTCTTTTTGGGATATTTGGTTTGAGAGAAATAGGAGTCTTTAGTGGTAAAGGAAGCTCCTGGAGGAGGTTTGGCCTTGGCTATGTTTCAAGGCCTCTCTTAGGGCTTTTGGCACCAAACATTTCAGTGATTACCCTTTTTTTTTTTTTTTTTTTTTTTTTTTTTGTGTTCCTTTGGCTCCTTCTGGATAGGGCTTTCCCTCCTTTGTCTTCTTTTTTCTCTTTGGTATTATTTCAAAGTCATAAATGTATTGTTGCAAATTTCTCACATTTTAGTCATTGTGCAGCATTCTGACAGGATGGGGAAAACACAGCAAAGTTGTTGGTGACGGAGCTTTGAGACGAGCAATCGAGGCACTTCTAACTAGCATGGGAGCGCCATTTCGGGTTGCAAAATGTAATATAGGTAGGTATGTATCAACAGGCTCTGTGGTGGCTGCCTGGTTGAAAGAGTCTGGTACCTTAAAATTGCTTGTTCTTCATGATGACAGAACTCATCCAGATAGTGAAAATGTGGATCTAATTTCCAAACTCCAAATGATTTCCTTGTAGTTGTATAATATTATTTACAGATCAGAGATTCGGAGATATGAGAAAAGTTGGCACAGAGAAGTTCACTAAACATTGGAACACTAAACTGGCAATGCCTTCCAAAATCACTCTCTTTTGTGCCTCACATTTGATCACCCTCACTTCCAAATAATTCAGCTGTTAGTCCCTATTTATATAATACACCCATATAGAGGAGCATATTTAGTATCACATGCTTTTGAATAATTAACATTTCTTGAGATCCTACGAATTTATTCATCTGAAAAAGGATTATATCTATACATGTTACTTATGAAGTTGATAAAAATAAATACAATTCATTTAATTGGAATCAACTTATTCTTTCATCAAAGTAAACCATGAATAGGAGAATTAATGGTAGGGAAAAAATCCTCTTCTCAAATGAAGTGAAAATAGGTCCAATTATGATTAATAAATGATTGGTCATTTTGATAGGTAGATAAAGCTAAACTTGGGACAACATAAGAATATATCAATAGTTAAAGCCATATTCTCTCTTAAGATCAAATGTGTAAATATTGACCTTCGCATTTGTCATGCTAGATAAAGAGATGAGTAAAATTTATTTATTGTATCACCAACTTGAGTATAAGCGAACCAATTTAGGTATTCTCAAGTAGGAGGTTAGAGATTTAAATCTTTCCTTCCTATATATTATTGAACTAAAAAACCTTCATATCTTTCTCTTTTCTTTTTTAAAGTACTTAATTGAGGGGGAAAAATTTTACATGCTTTTCATAGCCGTTCACTATTATTGAACAATTACATCGAACTATACCATACTCGACAAGATTTAAGATGCACCATGGTGGCTTGGACAACCACCTCAAAACGACAAGCATTGATGCCTAAGAGGCATCACTATAATTATTGCCTTATCTCTCAAACTCTTTTGTTAGAAATTTGTATCACAGTTCTTGTATAAGGAAAAACTCCTAATTCAATAAAAAGACAATTTTCTTTTTATTGAAGGATAGACCAACAATGGTTGAACCTGACTACATTTCCCCCTATTTTGCTAGCTATAAGATATTTAAACTGTAGATTTGACTATTCACACGCTTCATTTAGAAATGCTATCTCCAAAACTTATCCCAAAAAATACTCTAATCGAAGAATGAAATGACAATTTACTTTGAATTTAGAATCCTCATCATTAGAATGGTAAGATGAGAAATAGAAATTGTGTATAGGATTTTCAAATTCTCCAAGAAACCAAAAAGTGAAAAGAATGAATATAACAAAAGCAAGTGAATGTAAAAAGGAGATGCGAGTTAAAAGAGAAATTCTTGCAATATCTTGAGGAAGAAAACAACCAAACTAGAAAGGTTGATAAAGGAAAGTAGAAGCTAAAGGATCATTCATTGCTTTAGAATATTGAAGCCAATGCCTACTTGGCCCTCTTGCTAGAATCTCACCGCCAACCAAATATACTGAATTTTTTTTTTTGAGAGCTACACAATCAAGTTGGTAGGACTTTTAAGATTCTTTTAACAAACTTCTTTATAATGAATGTAGCTATTTATATGTTTTGGAATGTTAGTTTGACGTAGAGGTTTAAATTTCTATCGATATGTTAACATTTCATATTTTTATAAAAATATATCCATACGTTCAACATTGACATGATAGATTAATCAATATTTTAACTTTTTTTTTTGTACAATAGGGATATGAAAATTTGAACCTTTGACTTTAAGAAGAAAAAAAAAATTGCATACCAATTATCATTGAATTATATTCAGTTGGGAGACATTTTCATTATATCATAGAAACATAACAATAATATCAACCAAATATCACTAATATGGACCTAATATTAATAATAATAAAAAAAAAGATTAATGTTCTTTTAAAATGAATAAAACCATCTAAGATCACCTTTAACAAATTGCAAATTTAAAGTGTGCCTAGTATGGTCTTCTAAGCAATTTTAAATGATCAAAAAACGTTTTTTTTTATCTTAATAAATAAAGAGCATTTTGAAAAACTTGAATTAATTTTAGGGTAATTTTTTAAATGACAAAACTATTGGAAATATTTTCTTAATATAGTAAAATGTCAATGTCTATCCGTAATAGACACTAATTGACATCTATTGTCTATCATTGTTGGATAATAGATATCTATTAGTGTCTATCATGATCGACAATGACATTTTTCTATATTTATAGATGAGTTGACTCGTTTTGCTATATTTGAAAATAGTACATAATTCTAAAATATCTAATAAAAAAAGTGACAGTAAAGTGATTGACAATTTTTTTTTTCAAAATATATAATAAGAAATTAAAACATATTTGTAATTACAAGTCCCATTTAAAAAAAATGTAATATACACAAACATTTTTATTAAAAATATTTTAAGAAAAAATGCTTAAACGGAAAAACACAGCCTTAAGGTATTTACCTCTGAATTTCAAAATTTTCAATTTTAACATTTCAACTTTGATACTGTTCCAAAATGCAACCCAAATGCAATGGAGCTGACATGACATAAAGAGAGAAAGAAAAGATGAGAATTTTTAATATTTTTAATATTTTCAATAATTAATAAAATATGCCTTTACCAACTCAACAACTCAACAAATATAAGATTAATAAGTTTAGGCCACATCAGTTCGAAAATAATATTAAAAAAGACAATTGTCCTCTCAACAATATATAACAAAAAGTTAACAAAAGAATTGAGCATTAAATGTAGGGACCAACAAGAAGATTATAGCAAATCGCAAGAGATAAGGTTCCAAGTTTAAGAACTTATAGGATCTAATCGTGAAATATCAAAGACTAAAAGTATTAACATTTTTTCTCAAAAGAAACCAAAATTCAAGAATTTGAAACAAAGAAAAGCGCATTGAACTATGATCTATACATAGTTCAATGCATTATTAACATTTCTTGAAAGTCATAGTTTCAAATCACCACACCATATATATTTAAAACTTAAAAACATAGTTGTATAACCTACCGAACAAATCTTATTCAAGTATGGTCGTAAATCACCATACCATATCTGAATAGTAATACTTGAAAAAGAAAGAACAAATAGTCAAAAAAAAAATAGTTGAAAGTATGAGATTTACATGGAGCTTCTTGGTTAAGACGTGTAAAAGCTACTTAGATTATCCATTGAGTTCCCTAATTCTAGGGATTTGTGGGTCCAATAGCAACGTAAAAGAAATATGAGCATAAAACAAAATTAAAGTGAAACCACCGACTAACACAACTAACTTAACCAACCCCTTATCTAATTTAATTAACGCTCTTTATTTCATTTTGGTCAACACGACATTTGGACTCCATTATTTTTTTTCCCCAAAATTTCTAGAACATCCATGTACATGCACGTGTCATAGCTATCTTGCTTGATAAAACTCAACCAAAATTCTTCTAAGGCTTTTACTTTCATATCATCAAACCTTATTCCTTGTAGGTTTCAGCTTTTGGATTTGAATAAATTCCAGTGTCCACTGATACAATTTGTTGATTGTTTTCTCATGCTGTGTGTCATCATTGTCAGGTGGTAAATTTGGCTTCTAATTGATCAAGATAAGGTCTTTTCACTTTTTACCTATTCATACCCTTCAATGTATAAACACTACTTAATTGATTCTCTGTCCTATTTTCCTTTGATACATAAAGTTGATAGAATTAAACATCAATGAGGTGAAGTTTTCTCTTTTTTCTTCCCACTTGAACTTTTCCTCCTTTAATTTGGATAACTTCTTTGATTCTACTTTGTGCAACTGTTCATTTGCATCCACCTACTTCATTTTGGTGGTTTGCATGGTTTCTCTATAAAACCCATCAAGGTTTCAGCTCTCTCTGCAAATCATTCTTCTCTTTCCTTCTAGCTACACTAGATTACAAATACCAAATACCAACCTTCTTTTGTTCTTCTCATTACAAGTGTAGATTTTTGTTTGAGCTTACCAACTGGCTTTGATATTGTCCTCGCATGGTCATAGGTTATTTGTCTTTCGTTGAAATTTGTTAGAAAGCTTCTGAAGTTCTGAGTGACTAGGGACCTATCTCTCTTTGTTTTTCTTCTTTCCAAGCTCTCTGTCAACCATCAGCCATGGCACCTCCAAATGACCCAGCTGCCTTAAACGCTTCTGTTCTGAAATCTGAGAGTTTGGAAAATCTTATTAATTTTTCAGATGGGAAGATCAGTGTTAAAGGAGTTCCATTGCTGTCAGAAGTCCCAACCAATGTCTTTTTCAGCCCTTTCTCTTCGATAAGCCAATCCTCTGATGCGCCACTTCCTTTGCTCCAACGTGTGCATAGTCTGTCCTACAAGGGCGGATTTCTCGGTTTCGACCAAACGCAGCCTTCTGATCGGCTGACGAATTCTTTGGGAAAATTCAAGGGTAGGGAGTTTGTGAGTGTCTTCAGGTTCAAAACATGGTGGTCGACCATGTGGGTTGGGAACTCTGGGTCAGATTTACAAATGGAAACTCAATGGGTCATGCTAAATGTCCCTGAAATAAAGTCATATGTCGTTATCATTCCCATTATTGAAGGAAGTTTCAGGTCTGCCCTTCATCCTGGGACTGATGGGCAAGTCTTGATTTGTGCTGAAAGTGGCTCAACTCATGTGAAAACATCGAGTTTTGATGCCATAGCCTACATTCATGTGTCTGATAACCCCTACAAGTTAATGAAAGAGGCCTATGCTGCCATCAGAGTCCATTTGAATACTTTTAGACTCTTGGAAGAGAAGCCTGTCACACATCTGGTGGACAAATTCGGTTGGTGCACCTGGGATGCTTTTTACTTAACAGTAGAACCTGTTGGAATTTGGAATGGTGTTAATGATTTTGTTGAAGGCGGCATCTCGCCAAGGTTTCTCATCATTGATGATGGATGGCAAAGCATCAATTTGGATGGTGAAGACCCAACTCGAGATGCAAAAAATCTTGTTCTGGGTGGGACTCAAATGACTGCCAGGCTCTATAGATTTGACGAGTGTGAAAAGTTTAGAAAGTACAAAGGTGGATCTTTGTTGGGTCCAAATGCTCCATCGTTTGATCCAAAGAAGCCGAAGTTGTTGATTGCGAAGGCAATCGAGATTGAGCATGCTGAGAAAGACAGAGACAAGGCCCACGGCTCTGGAGTCACTGATGTCTCTAAGTTTGAAACCAAAATTCAGAAGCTAAAGGAAGAGTTACTTGAGATTTTTGGGAAAGAAGAAGAAGAAAGTAGTGCCACAACCAAAGGTTGTACAAGCTGTTCATGCAAGGCAGAGAACTCCGGAATGAAGGCTTTCACAAGGGACTTGAGAACAAAATTCAAAGGTTTGGATGATATATTCGTTTGGCATGCTCTTGCTGGTGCTTGGGGTGGTGTAAGGCCTGGCTCTACCCATCTGAGTTCCAAAATAATTCCCTGCAAGCTCTCTCCTGGGCTCGATGGCACAATGACTGATCTTGCTGTTGTGAAGATCATCGAAGGAAGCATCGGACTCGTTCATCCTGATCAAGCTGACGATTTCTTCGATTCCATGCATTCTTATCTTTCTAAAGTTGGGATTACAGGAGTGAAAGTTGATGTGATGCACGTAAGTATCTCTAAAACAAAACCTCTTGGTTTAATTCTTTTAACTTGATGTGATGAATAACTAATCTATCAACTCTATCGTCATACTGTTTCTTCAATTCAGACTCTAGAGTATGTCTCAGAGGAATATGGAGGAAGAGTTGATCTTGCAAAGGCCTATTATAAGGGTCTGACCAACTCTCTTCTTAAAAACTTCAAAGGGACTGGACTTTTCTCTAGTATGCAACAATGCAACGATTTTTTCTACCTTGGCACAAAGCAAAACTCCATAGGAAGAGTTGGTAAGAATTTCAACTTTTTCCATTTCTCTGTTCTTCGGTTGTTTAAATTTCACAGAAGGGTTCATTAAAAATTGACTACTGCAAATGTTTTGTGGAACAGGTGATGATTTTTGGTTCCAAGATCCAAATGGTGATCCCATGGGTGTTTACTGGTTACAAGGTGTCCATATGATCCACTGTGCATACAACAGCATGTGGATGGGGCAGATCATACAGCCTGATTGGGACATGTTCCAATCAGACCATCTATGTGCCAAATTCCATGCAGGATCAAGAGCCATCTGTGGAGGTCCTGTGTATGTGAGTGACTCAGTGGGCGGCCATAATTTTGATCTCATAAAGCAGCTTGTCTATCCTGACGGAACTATTCCTAGATGCCAACATTTTGCCCTCCCTACAAGAGACTGCCTCTTCAAGAATCCATTATTTGACAACAAAACTGTTCTCAAAATCTGGAACCTTAACAAGGTAGTACTTCCTAGTTCCATCTTTTACTAACTAAAACACCCAAGTTTTTATATCTTTCCAAAACATGACATTTATTTCATCTTCTTGGTTGGAATTTAATTACAGTACGGAGGTGTAATTGGGACTTTCAACTGCCAAGGAGCAGGGTGGGACCCAAAAGAACAAAGAATCAAGGGACATCCAGAATGCTACAAACCAATGTCCACAACAGTACATGTCAATGATATAGAATGGGACCAAAAACCAGAAGCAGCCCCAATGGGGAATTTCGTCGAATACATTGTGTACCTGAACCAAGCCGAGCAAATTCTCCACACGACCCCAAAATCTGAACCGCTAAAAGTGACCGTTCAACCATCTACATTCGAACTCTTCAATTTCATACCTCTAAGAAAGCTGGGTTCCAACATCAAATTCGCCCCCATTGGGCTGACGAACATGTTCAACAGTTCAGGAACCATTCAGCATTTGAAGTATAACGAAAATGGAGTGGAATTAAAAGTGAAAGGAGGAGGAAATTTCTTGGCTTACTCAAGTGGGTCGCCGAAGAAATGCCTTTCGAACGGAATCGAAGTGGAATTTGAATGGCATTCCGATGGAAAGCTGAGTTTTGATATTCCTTGGATTGAAGAAGCTGGTGGAGTTTCTAATTTGGATATTTTCTTTTGAGGAAAAGAAATTACTATCTAAGTTAATTTTTATTTATTTTTATGCATTTTGTTGTCTTGTGTTAAGTGACATGTGTGCTAACTTGCTAAGGGATAGCCATGTCAATTAAATAAAGGCTTTTATATTTTCAAGTTTTTTTTTTTTTGTTTTCTTCTTCTTTTATTGAGATTGTTTTGAGGATTTGTCCTTTGAAAGAGGGCACTATGTTTTGGATTTTGTTTCTACTAAATAAATGTGATGGGAACTTGAGACTTTTATGGCCATTGTAATTTTGGTCCAAATTCTAGCTTGAACAATGGTTTGTTCCAGTGGATTTGTTATAGTTTATCTTCTTTTATGATGTGTTGATGATTAATTATTATTCATGTCTGTAAAATATATAATAACACAAATTCTAGGATTAAATAGTATTGTGATCTTTATACTTTCAACTTTCGTTCATTTTGATCTCTATAGTTTGAAGATGTTCATTTTAATCCTTTTACTTTCAACTTTGGATCATTTTGGTCCATATACTTCTAAAATGTCTGTTTTGGTTCATGACCATTTTGATCTTTTTTTTTTTCATTTATATTTAGTTTTTAAGGGACTAAAATGATCATTTTTTAAAAGTGTGTGAATAAAATGAATAAAATTGAAATTACAAGGACCAAAATGAACATTTTGAAATTACAATGACCAAAATTAACCAAAGTTGAATATACAAGGACCAAAATAAACATTTTCAAAATACAAATATCAAAATAAACCAAAATCGAAAACATAAAGACCAAATTAGTATTTAAACCTGAGTTTTATATACAATACAAGTTTTGGATGTAAAAGTTATATTTATATTTAAAAATGAACAAAACCTAGATGCACAAATACTAAAATGAACACTTTATGGCATATAGACCATAATAGACCAAATTATATTAGTTCAACAACATTTGGGGCATGAATGTATAAAGGTTAGTAATATTGAAGGTTATTTTTAAATAAAAGAAAATTAACCAAAATATTTATAAATATAGCAAAATTTCATTATCTATCTATGATAGACAATAATATACTACTATCTGTTTCTATCTGTATCATGACAGACACAGATAGTAGTTTATCGCGATCTATCATAAATAGACTGTGATATTTTGCTATTATTTGTAAATACTTTTAGCAATTTTATCATTTATTATAATTTTTCTAATATGAACTTTGCAGTAAAAGATTTGATCGCTCTATTCCATTTATTGTCAAAAAGAAAAAGAAAGCAACATTTAAGACAAATATTTGAAACAATAATTTAACTAGTTGAACTCTGTCCATAATAACAAAAAAAAAAAATAGGGAGTCTAAGAATAAAAAGGAACCTTCTATATTTTATTTCTCTTTCTTCATTGTATAATTTTTTTAGTGGTTTTTTTAATTCTCTCTCTAGTGTATTCTATAAATTAATATTTTAATATGTTATCAGCTCCGACATATTTGACTCTAAATACATTATCTTGAGATTAAAAATAAAAAAATAAAAAAAATAAAAATAAAAAAAAAGATTTCTCAAAGTTTCCAACTAAATCAAGATTTTCCCAAAAAAGAGGGAAACTTGGGAATTAAAGCAAATTGAAAAAAGGCAAATTATTTTAACACCCTTCAAAATAGGAAAGAAAAAAAAAAAAGTGGACCCACAATCTTAGACTAAAACTAAGATCAAGGTGGACCCATCAATTTAAATTTTTAAAAATTCAAACTAAATTATTATTATTATTTTTTAAAGTGACCAAATTCGATAAAATTGACTAACCAACCGACACTCGCTAACAAAAGATGTCTTCACCAACATTTTCGTAATTTATTCATACAAAATATTACTTTAGTTAATCTATACTATATATAAAATGTATTATGGGGAAATAATTTTTCATACTCATTTTGCCTTTAAATTTTTTAATAATTCTCATTTTACTTTATGTTACAATTATTCCGATTTGAGTGGTTACATACGAAGTGGTGTATTCTTTCGTGTATAGACGTGATCCATGCCATAAATATGAAACATCACAATCTAATGATAAATATATGTTTGAATGAACAGTCACATCCTTTGCCCCGTTACAACTATTCAGATTGATGATTACACAACGAAGTGGTATATCTTTTTATATGTGGGTGTGATCAAGACAATATATATATGAAACATCACGATTTGAGAAGATATGTTTGAATAGATCACAATGGCATTCTTCGCCTCATTGCAACTATTCGAGTTAAAGTGGTTCCCCTATGAAGTAGTGTATTTTTTATGTACATGTGTGATTTAGACCATAAATATGGGACATCGTAATTTGACATGGGCATATGTTGAAATGTATAATCTCACCATTTGCCCTTTAAACTTTCATAAATTCTTGTTTTATCCCTCTCCAAATAGTTACAACTATTCAAATCAAATAATGTAAAAGATTATTTCATTAATTAAAATCGCTCTAAACCTTTTTTATTGATCTGTGTACTAAAATTGAACTTATAAATTTCATGTGCATCACACTAAAGTCTTTGATCTGTGTACTAAAATTGAACTTATAAGAGTTTAGTATGATAAAAAAGACTTTTTACATATATAACCCAAATAAATAGGCTCAATTACACAATTGACTAAACTTTCTTATTTCTACCTGAATAGCCTAAGGGCTATTATTTTACATGAAAGTTTAACCCAATTTACTTTTCATCTTCAATTTTTTTAGAAAAATATAAAATAATATTAATACTACAAAAGTTCATCTAACTTTTAAGGAAACTTTCTTGTGGTTATGAGCTTTCCAAAATGGTCTTATTTTCAAACCTAAACAATTAAGAAAAGTTTGTCAAAAAATTTGAAAATTGTTCCTCCCATAAACGAAAGTAAGAATTAGCAAAAAAATAAATAAATAAACCGAAAGACAAGACGAGGTACATTTGATATATACAAAACAATATATTCGATATTATATTTTACTTTTCTAGAAATAAATCAGAATATATTTAATGATTAGAACATAAACAAGACAATTTGTATAATATATTGTATTTTATATCAAATAATATATGCAATGTATATTTGCATTCTTTAATATATTCGACATAAAAGATCTCAATAGAGGGGTGATCGATTTTTAACCAAGAGTATAGAAGAAAATGAAGAGATGCATTAAATAAAAATCAACTAAAACTAATGAATAATAAAAATAAATTCAAAATTTGAAAATTAATGTTAGTAAGGAAATAATTATTATTATTTTTTTTGATAATTTTAAAATAATGGTAAAAATATATGTTAAGTTAAAGTTAAAAACTCCTAACGAAATAATTTAAAATCTGATATATTTATAAAATACAAAAGATTTCTCATGTTAGAATCTCTATATTGTAGTATTGTATTAAATTTAATATTATTACATCTATATTGTAGTCAATGGATTTCAAACTGGGCCTTCAACTCAACGGCCCAAACATGAATTTAGAATCCAAATCCAACCCAACCCTCTAAATAGGCTTTTAATGACAAAGTAAATGAATTAAATGACCAATTCAGCTGGGATTGAAAGAGAGGTTTTCGTGTCTTGTGACAACAAGAATTTATAATTCAAGGATGACAACAACTTGTAAAACAAATAGAATATGTATACGAGTGTGGAAGTTAGTAAATAAACTATGAGCTAAGTATGGAAATTGGAAATTTAGGAGTGGATGGACTCAACTTCCCTCCCAATTTTTTTATAGAGCTTTTTTTTACTTGATTCCTTTCTTTCTAGGGTTTTCGAGCTATCTTGTTAGCCAAATCTCCCTCTTTGGTTTAGATCCCCCAATGTCACTCATTCGAGGGTCAATCATTTGGTTGATCTTGGCTTGGGAAGGCCAAGCCTCGAGGCATGGGTCACCCTCTTGGCCTTGTATGTCTTTTAGCTTCGATTTTTGGCATGTCGTATCATTGCTTATTTCATTATTTTACTCTTTTTCCTTTGGGTCTAAAATTATCCTCAACAAATTTCAAGATAAAACAATGTAGAAACTAAGAATATGTTGACTAAGAAATAATATTATTGTTTGGTAACCCATTGATTTTCTGGTTTTGGTTTCTGTCTTGATTTTTTAATAATAAATTTATTTAGTAACTAATTCACCTTTTAGATTTTTAATTAATTTTTTTTAAAGGTTAATAAAGAAATTATGTAAACAAAAATTTTTTAAATTAAAAAAAAAAAACGTTTTTAGGGAAACAAATCTTGTAAATTCCTTTAATAGCTATTTGGTTTTTGGTTTTCTATGTTCTCAAAATACAAATGGAGGTTGGAGTAGGGGACGGTTATTGGCCAGGGCTAGAGGGAAAGTTTTTCTTTTTTATCAATATTTCTTTTAGGTTTATTTTTTTAATAATAAATTTTCTTTAGTATTTTTATTCAAATAAATTATATGAAATAATCATTTTAAAAGACAATTTAAACAAAATAGAACAAGAGAGCAAGGATCATCCATTAGCATGATACAAATTTCACATGTCTATAAAGTACAAATAAATAAATTTTCCTAAAATTTATATGTAATGTATACTATTCCCATGTGATTGACCACATCATTCATCAAATAAAGTCAAGAACCCACGTGGACTTTAATTAAGGTCATATCTATTATTAATTAGCATTTAAGTGCAAACATTATAATAAACCCCTTTTTAATTAGATCCATAATTTTCCATAAAAGATCAAAGAAAAGAAAACAAGTATCTTTGGTTAATAATGTGTTATAATTATCATAATGTTTATCCAATATGTTTTAGCTAAGTGGCTTCTTCACATTCAAAGAACTAAATAAGTAATGGCTTCACCAATAAAATGTAAGCATGTGTTTATAAGTAACCTTAGATGACATGTGCTTACATTAACACTAGTTGTTCTTTAAATAATAATAGTTAAGGAATTAATGGTCTCACCAATTAAAAGCAAACATGTGTTTTTATATAACTTAGATGACATGTACTTAGATAAACACTAATGGTTCTTTAAATAATAATAATTAAGGAATTAATGGTTTCACCAACTAAAACCAAACATGTGTTTTTATATAACTTAGACGACATGTGCATAGATGAACTGTCTTTTTTTTTTCTGTAAAAAAAAATATATAATAATTTACTAAGAAAAATGTTTTAATTCTCTAAATAACAATAATTAATTAATTAATTAGCTACACCAATAAAATACAAATAGAATTTTCTATGTAACTTGTTTAAATTTTTGCTGCATGTAGATGTGAGGTGACCTATCAGGTATATGAGATTCTCAATTTATACTCTCAAATTTGTCAAAGTTGTATCAATTTTTCACTTAAACATTTAATTTCATCTAAATGAATTTTTTTTTTTTTTTTTTTTTTGCGAAACACATTCATTTAAAACTAATCACGAAATAATAGGGTTAAAATCTGCCTTAACAAGCTGGCAGATCCAATCAGGAAAATCTTCCCACCACACCTGAGAATGAATCCCATCAAGCATCCACAGGACCATACTGTCTGCCACACAATTTTGTGAACGGCTAATACGATGAAATTGCTCAATCATCCAACCCACAGTAAATTTTGTAATCTCTTCCACAATGGATCACACCATAGTAAAGTTTATCTCTTCTGCATTCAATAGACATATTATTGTTAAATTGTTAGATTCCACCGGATAGAGTCAAAGCTTCAAGATGCCATAACCTTTAGTCCATCAGGAATAGTCCACACTTCCACAAGCAATAGATCATAACTCTCCACATTCATGCCTGAATCCTAAATTTAAATATGAAACGACTTTTAATTCCATCCAAATGAAACCTAAATTTAGACGTGAGTTGATTGCAAAATTTATCTCATTCAAATGTTAACAAAATTTTAAAAACTCAATAACTTCAAAAAAAAAAAAAAAAAAATCAGATTTGGTGTGGATTAAATATTCATTAAATGTATAGTAGAATTTAAACAAAAATAAAGCTCTAGTGTGAATTTTCTTTGAAAGTTTTTATTAGTTTTTGCACTAGACACGTACGTTTATATTCATATTTTCAATTTCAATAAATATAAACTCTAGACTCTTAAAGATAAGTGGCGCAAATTTTTACCTTTGTTCTACATTTACTCCTTAAATATTAACGAAATATTAACGAAATACAAGGAAAAACTCTTTAAAAAAATCAGTAATTTTTATTAAGATCGGGTCTTGCACAAAATTAAGTCAAACAATTGTCTAAATTTGACTTTGAATAAAATCTTTTAAAACTTACAAAAATGTCAACAAAAATTATGGTCCAATGTCGTATTTCTCAAAAGTCCCTTCAAATTTCTACCATGCCCTATATTTTAAATTCATTGTAATACCTTTTTAATCATGATTCTTCAAATGAAAGTTTATTAGAGAGGCAAAGAGGGCAGGATATACTCAAGTTTAAGTTTAGAATAAACAATATGACTTACATCTAAATCTAAAAATTAAACCAATACACACTTAAACCAAATTAACTCATCCCTAGTTGAAGAACCACATACTTTATATCAGTCGAGTCATATTCATGTTACGTTTCTAGGTAGTTTTTATATAATTTCATTAAGCCAACTATATGAAAATATTTAGATAACATGTGATTCTCTATTAAAACCAATTGGCAATAAGATAAGTAATTCATATATCTTATAAAGAGTATGAGGTCATTTGATTTTTCTAATGCAAATTTCAACACATGTCCCTTAAGATTATGCTTGTTTGAGTTTACTATTCTTGAATCAAATCTCGATTTCTTTTTTTTTTTTTGAAACAAATGTCCGTTTAGACTTCATAGACTTTAATATCATATTAAATAACATGAGATTTCATCTTAAGACTAATTGATAACAAGAATAAGAGTAACTAAGATTATAACATCCCTAATTTTTTTTTTTTTTTCAGAATGCTCACCAATTGAAATGGCCACCATAGCTAGAATTTCTGGCTTAAAAAAATTTAAAAAGCCTTTTAATTAACCACAAACTACAACATTTTTATTATAAAAAAAATCCCATTAACTAACCTTTCAATTCTCTCTTTTAAGTTCATTGATGAGTAATGCATGTGACCCCCTTTTAGTAGGTTCCTTTAACCCCATTTATAGCCAACTATCAAACCCCTTTGCCCTAATTATTATATAAATACATCTGTCTCAACATTAATTATCATATCATTAATAATTATATTATTCTTCATATTATTTTACTCTTGAAAGACAATAAGTTTAGAATCTCTTACATAGAGATATGATGAAATTAGTACATAGAATTTAATCTGTATTTTTGATTTTATGACATATTGAGAGAGAAAAGAAAATGAATGCATTATCTTTGTCTTTGCAAAGAAATCTGAGTTATTAAAACTGTTTGCGGATGAAAAAAAATATATATGCATCCGTACAATGAATGAACCAGACATATCCAAGCATGTACACAAAATGAAAAGTCTCTTCCTTCCCTAAAAGAGAAAGAAAAAGAAAAAAATAAAAACCTAATAATGTTTGACTAAAAACTTAGGAGATTCATGAATGTCAGAAACAAAATCCCAACACATAATATCCACATTGTCTATCCCAACACATAATATCCACATTGACAACTCAACCTCTCCAAAAAGAGTTTTTTTTAATGAAGTTATTTCTACGTTGGCGTAGATTCGAGATGTACCTATCTTAACGTAGAACATATATATATATATATATATATATATATTCGACTCTCAAGTTTTTAGTTTAGTTTCTATTTAGTTATGTGATTTCAAAATATTACACTTTTAGTTTTTAGGTTTTGAGTTGGATTTCGATTGGTTTCTAGGTTCTAAAATATGTTACAGTTTTAGTCCTTAAATTTTGAGTTTTGTTTTCAATTCATTTTAAAGTTTAACATTAATATCTACTAATTAATATAAAATTATTATGAAATGAAATCTTAAAACTAATTGTAATAGTGACGAAAAATAGTGACATTTAATTATTTATAATTCTTTTAAATTAATTAATTGACATTGACATAAGGATTAAAAATAAGTATTTAGTGAAAAATCGAAATTAAAATGTGTAAATCTTGAAACTTAAGGATTAAATTGAAACAATATTTAAACTTCAGAGATGAAATTATGACATTTGAAACCTAAATACTAAATTAAAATATAACTCAAAACTTAAGGACTAAAAATGTAACATTTTGAAATATAGAAAATCAAATGGAAACTAAACCCTAAACCTGAAAATGTATTTTTTCAAAAAAAAAAAAAAAAGAAAAATTATTATACATGGAAAAAAATATCAAACTATTTACAAAATAGGAAAATTTCACCATCTATCAACAATAGACAGTAAAATTTTTTTATATTTGTAAATATTTTGACTCATTTTGCTAAAATGGTTAATTGCATTATTGTTGGAATTTTCATACATTCCATTGTAGGTAGAAGACGATATAGATTAATTATGATTTTATAATGTTGTAATATTATGTTAAATATTAAAGTGATTTAGATGCAAAAATTGCAAACTCATGCATGGGCGGCGTTGATAGTTAAGAAATAAATAAATAAGTAAAATGTTTTGTATGAGTTAAAGTTTGAAGATTGGGATAATTAATGATATTAATATTTGATGAAATGATATCCATTGAACTTGGAAAGTGGGGGAGAGGAATAATCCAGAGTGTGATTAGTGGTTTATATGAAGAGAAAGGGGAAGAGGAGGGGGGGGGCTGGGGGAAGAGGATGGTGGTGGTGGTGGTGGTGAGAAAATCATGTGGTTGCATGTGCTTTGAGTTGGACAACATGCCCTAAAGCTAAACCGCCACCATTCTTAGCGTACACTTAATTCCTTCTCTCCTTTTTTTTTTTTTCTCTCTCTCTCTCCATTTTTTCTCTTTTCGCTATTTTGACACGTGGCTACCTCTTCCTAGATGTTAAATTAATATTGTTCAATGAAAGATCGTTAATTACAATGTGACTGTCTCATAATAATCGTGAGAATACAGTACTCTCTGATAACTAGTAGATATAAATTTGAGATACTTCTCTCTCATACATTCGACGGTGAAAAACTATTAGCCACGTTATGTTTAGCAAACCTAATTGAATAATTTTAGTTTAATTTGAGTAATTTCCTCTATGTAATCATTTGATGTAATTATATAGTCCCAATGGATACTACGTGGAAAGTAAGTTTAAGTTAATGGATTATGATAAATTTAGTATCATACATCCAAGAGCATCTATAATGTAGTTATAATTATCTCCTCTTTGTTACCATCAAATGCAAGGTTGAACTTTAAGCTAATAGTTTTACATTCAACATTATAAAATAATAATCACCAATCTCATTATCCCAATTTCTTCTAAATCATTTTTTCTTAAAAAATTTACAATGCAAATATTTGCAGTCCGAACAATTTTTTATACTACTTTCATTAATTTAATTAATATCAGAAAACAAAACATGTAAATTAATAAAATAAAATAATATATCATTAAATGACATGTCAAGAATGTAGAGTACCAAAATTTTCTCATTTGTTCCTCTTTCTTAGCTCCTTCTCTTTTCTTTTTCTTTTTTTTTTTTTCAATTTTTTTTCCAACTTATCATCTCTTTCCTCACCAACCCATTTCATAAATTCCTCCATATAAAACCCTCTAACCCCCATTGCCTTCATCCAAAATCCCAAATCCCAAACTCCATTTTCCCTTCTCTCTTTCTCTATTTTCCTCACCACAAAGAAAAAGAGAAACAAAACCAAATGGGAGTTTCCCAAGAAACCCTTTTGCAAATTCAACTCAACATGGAAGATCAAAAAACACAAGATCGCATCATCCTTAAAGAGAGGAACAACTCAAATGGATCCATATGGAAGAAAACATTATCAAAGGAAGAAGAAAAAGAAGAAGAAGAAAATGGCAAACGCAAAGCCAAAAGTTGCAATAGCACAAGAAGAAGAAGAAGATCAAGAAGCAACTCATTGATATTGAAGAAGAGAAGAAGATCATCATCAGATAGAATAGAGCACAGGGTCAACACTTTGAGAAACCTTGTACCAAACATGAACAACCACGACGATGATGACGAAAGCTGTGTCGGATCATTAGAACAGCTTTTCACTCAGACGGCTGATTATATATTGTCGTTACAAACAAGAGTCAGATTGATGAAGACTTTGGTTGATGTCTTGTCTGGTCCTTCTTCTTCTATTGATGAGTGAGAGAGTTTGAAAAGGTTTCATTTTTTATTTTTTATATATATGTGTTTAGTTTGTGTAAAACTCATCATATTCATCTCTCTGTAAAGATTGATATATGTGATTTTATATATCATTCTTTTTTTTCTTTTTTCTTTTTTTTTTTTTTGTTCTTTTTCTCCCCCTTTTGCTAATTTATTTATTTGTATTTGCATCTATAGTTTTAGAGAGGAGATTTAACTTTGATCTTTGATTTTTTTTTTTTTCTTTTTTCTTTTGGGTGTGTGGGAAAGATTTGACCTTTGATTAGAAGTTATTTAGGGAAATTTATTTCTCTTCTTCTCTCATTTGTATCATTGTGTATTATTATTATAAATTTGTCTTTTTATTTATTTATTTATTGATACGGATTGTTTACTTGGGTTTGTTTGTTTGTTTTGGTCCTCTAATGAGTGGTGTTTTTTTCTTGGTTTTAAATGATGATTGAAATTAGGATAAATGGAAGAGAATATATGTATTATCATCCTTTGTGTTGAAGTTCTAAAAGGAATCTAAATTTATAATTTAATGTATATAATGTCATCAATTGTTGACTTTAACCTTACTCAATAACCGTTAAAATATTAGTAAGATTGAAATCTTTTTCTCATTGCGTAACATGCTTATTAGATATAGGAGATTTTTTTTTTTTTTTTGAGTTTGTCCTTGTTGACAACATAAATATAACTCAACTAGTTAAATATATGTGTTAGACTTAGGAGTGTTCGTAGTTGAGTTTGGTTGGTTCAAGTTATTCGGGTCTTTTTTTTTTTTGTTATAAGAAGAAGTAAAATGTTAATAGACAAAAAAATTATTAATTTTTTTCATATATTGAATTAGAATTAACAACTCAATTTCAATTTATATTATGAAAATTTTCTTTCCAAAGTACTTAAAAAATTGTTTTTAAGAGTTGTTCAAGAAAAAATTATATCCATAAAAGAAAACTAAAATAATTCCACCCATATATTTTAAAATTATAATAAATTTAACCCAACCCACACTCTACAGCTTGGGTTAGGTTATCAAATTTTTCGAGCCATCAAATTTTTTAAACACTCTTTAGCTAGATTTATAGGTCACAATTTAAGTTCCAATCTCTAGCACCCTCACACAAGTTGACTACTTTCCCTCCTATGCATTATTTTTCTTGTCATATAGGACACTTTTTAAAAGAGTAAAATCAAAGTTTCCTAAGAAAAGAAAAGTAATGAAATTAAAGTTCTTGATATATATTGTATGTTCGCTGAATTTGGAATTGTTGCATCTCTTCAAAAAAAAAAAAAAAAAAAAAAAGTTGATTGACAACTATGCTTTTAAAAATCATTTATAATATTAAGTAAATTGATATTTAGTAAATTTTGTTTTAAACCTGACAAAATAGGTTACAATTTTAGTATGTGAATATTATGAATTGTTGTGATTTATGAATAATATATAATACGATTGAAATTTTCATATATTTGTATGGATAATTTTTAAATTTTTAAATAACTTTTTTAATAATATATACTTTCTAACTTAAATTTATATTTCATTTTCTCTCATTAATTAAGAAGAGAATATAGCAACAATTTAAGGGAAATGCATGGTATTATATA
Source organism: Citrullus mucosospermus (assembly GCA_030954485.1). Classification (NCBI taxonomy): domain Eukaryota; kingdom Viridiplantae; phylum Streptophyta; class Magnoliopsida; order Cucurbitales; family Cucurbitaceae; genus Citrullus; species Citrullus mucosospermus. The sequence goes on along the minus strand of CM062063.1, from coordinate 4,140,419 downwards.
TATTTTAAAAAATGGTTGCAATTAATTTGAAAAAAAAATACAAAATTTGGTTGTATGAAAAATATATCAGATGTATAAAATAAATGATAAAAATTTCTAAAATGAACGTAACTCAGCTAGCATACAATATGTATTAGCAACTAAAAGGTTTATGATTCGAATCCTCCCACCTTTATTATATATATACACATTTAAAAAAAAAAAAAAAAAAACTTAAAATTCTACGTAAAACTACTTTTGAACAAGTTTTAAAAACGATGTGAATCAATATATGTTTTAGAAAATTATTTTACTAGATTCATTCATAATCAATTTAGAGGTAAGATTATTATTAAAATAAAAATAGTTTAACTGAAACTTGTACTATCAGCCTCGAATTCAAATAACTGAAATATTTCTCTTCTAATCATATGGTAAATCAATCTCAATGCACCCATAGTCAGTTATAATCCTTATGTTTTGGAGCATGATGAAATTGGGCTTTTCAGGCCCAATATCTATTCCCTCAAGTAATTGGACTCCTTGCAGTGGAACTCTTGCTATCACTGATCAATTATGAAGGATAGGGATAAATAGCCAAAAATTCATATATTTCAAAAGCATCTATGATTTTGCAAAGTAAGACTAGATTGGAAAGTGATTTTATATAAATTTATAAATAACCAATTTTATTTACTAAAATGCAATAAACCCATAATCAATTCCATAAAAGTCATGTTGGCCTGCCAACAATGTTTTAGCTAGCTTTGATAATAGCAAATTTGAATTTCTTTTATTTTATTATTATTATTATTGAAAATATGAGAGAATTTAACTTTTGACCTCGAAACTTAATGTGAGTATAGCTATGCTCTTTTTGGTCATTTGAATTCTTTTTGTAAGCAAATAAATTTTTTAGTAAATAATATAAAATTTAGCTTTTTGAATGTAGATCAATTTGTTAAGTCATATATTTTCAATCAATATTTTTTTTTGTGACAATATGTGGGTGAGAAACTCAAGTTTTGAAATTGATAATATAAGTTTATATCAGTTAAATTATGTTTACGTTGAAAAATATTTTAAATTCTTATCTATACATACATACACCAAACGGACTATAATATATGTGTATGTATGTATATATTCCACTTGAGGTATATATTAGTTTAAATTTGTGTGAAATTTACCAAGAACGTGAGATTAGCTGAATCCGATTTTCTTTTTCTTTTTTTTTTTTTCATTTTGAAAGTAGTTAATAAATTACAAAAACCTTCTACTAAATTAATCATAATATAAAATGATAGCGATTGACCAATAAATCCTCCGAAGTTTAGATATTATCTTTTAGTCCACAACACGTTTCAATTGTTGTGTGGAATTAGTCGCAATTATATTATTTTCGCAAAAAAAAAAGATAATTTAAATAATAAATGATAATAATAATAATAGTTTTAAATAAGTGTATTTCGTTTCTAAATTTTTAAAAGTATATTCTATTAGTTTCTAAACTTTTTAGAATAGATGCATTTAATTTTTGAACTTTGTTGTTATTCCTTGAATTTTTAAGAATATATTTAGAAGGTACTAGAATAATTTTTTATTTTTAAATAACTATATGACCATTTAAATTAGAAAATAAGAATAGAAAATAACATTAGAGAGAATAGATAATTTTTTTAAAAAAAATTATTGATCTAATTTAAAAGAATAAAAAGTTTACTGTCATACCCTTTTAAACATTGTTGAGGTTGCCCAAGGCAAGGTCCAAAACCTACGTGAGGAGGTGTAAAGGAACACACAATCCAAAAGGAAAATGTCAGTGCCTCGGGATTTGAGCCAACAAATGAGTCGGTGAATATATATCAATCAACAAATGAGCCGATGAATATATTCAAATAATTGAGTTAAGCATCGGAGTGCAGTAGACTCAACACCACATCAATGTAAGGATTTCTTATGCAAGTCAGCTCGAAGTATAATTTGAAACTAGACCATGGAGAAATAGGTCGGAGGTTAATGCCACCGAACATCAAATGCAAAGTCTAATGTGAGATGGAGGATCAACACACATTTATCAAAACTCCAAAAGACTAAGAAAAAAGTAATTTTGACTGAATACACTTTAGAATGATAGATTGACCATTGAAAATAGTCTTTTTTTTTTCTTTTTCTGTTTCTTTTAATGTTTTCCACTCTCCCTTAAAAAAATAAAGATCTATTGTTGAGTGTTGTCATATTTGAAAGAGTAGGCGAGAAATGGTCCGACATCGTGCTTCAAAATATGTTTAGTTGTCGACTCTTAAATAAGGTGTCGGCACCTACCATTTTCCAAAGTTATTCTCCACAATATTTTCATTCTCATTTATTAGAAAGTTCAAATATTTTTTTTCCCAAAGAGTTTCATTTTATTTATTTATTTATAAAAGATGTTTCAACTATATCTCGATTTGGAACCTTTTAATTTAACACATGAAATATGAAAGCATTTTTTAAAAGAAAAATATAAAGAGTTTTTTCATAAAAATTATGCATTAAATGTTTAAATTGTGTATGGTTATCGTTTACAAAAACCAATTCTTAAAAATTGATATAACTTCTAATGTGTAAAAATTGAAAGTGTGTTTGATGCGTAAATGAAGTAAACTATATACTTTTGAGTTGAAACTAGTAGTCACAAATTACAATGATGCTAATATTAAATTGTTGAAGTTATAAATATTTTAAACTTAGATGCATTAACTCTTTTTCTCAATGTTATGTATGTGGGAGATATTCAAACCTCTCACCTTTTGATTCCAAATTTATGTCTTATGCAATTGAGCTATAACCATATTGGATCTAGATATTTTTACCAATTAATTGTGAAGTTTTAGATTCAATAATTCATTATTTTTTTTTTCTTTTACCTAACTCCACCATTTTTTTTTGGTTAAATCTCTCCATGAGCATTTTAAAAGGCATGTAAACACATTTTACTTCCAATTTTAATTTCTGGATGGATTTCAAACTCAACCTAACATAAAAAAATTCAATTTGGTCGGTAGGTTTCATAATTTACACTTTTGATATTGATTTATTACTAAATACGCACTTACAATTATTGATATTAATGTCTATTAATTAATTTATTGTAATTAATTAACGAGGGGGAGGGAGGTAGTGGCTGCACAAGTCTCTGTATTGGTCTGAGAGTGTTGAGGTTGAAGTTGGGGAGGCTTTGGCGCTCAGGCCTACAACTGGCAGCGGAGGAATTGGAGTGTGATAATTTATGGATTGAGTCTAATGTTGAAGTGGTGGTAAAGAAGACTCATTCATTATTTACCCTTTGGTGTTTAGAATAGGGATCACGAGTCTTAGTTTTGCAAACAAAGACTATAATAGGGTTTCTCATAATTTAACGACTCGTGCCTTTTCTTCTTGTTTATCTATTGTTTGGACCTGGCCCTGATTGGGCTCTCTCCCAAATGGTTGGGGTTGAGGTGGAGCGGACTAGTTGTTTGAGTTAATTCAAAGATAATGGTTAAAAGTGTACATTTTGAAACCTAAGTACCATTCAAATAAAATTCAAATTTTAAAGTTAAAATTGTAACCTTTTGAAATATAGAGACTAAATTGAAACCAAACTCAAAACTTAAAGACTAAATGTGTAACATTTTTTAAACTTGAGGACTATATAGAAACTAGACATGACACTTAAAGACTAAAAATATATTTTTCCAAAATCGAAATATTATTAATTATAATGCTAATTTAAGTGTAAGGATTAAACCATAAATCAAACTCAACCCTGACTACAAAATTATGTAAACATATTATAACTAAAATTCAAATAAGGTAATTTTTAATAGACATGTTGCTTAGCATGCAAATGCGTTCACTAAAGAAAAAACGATTTAATGGATAAATCACCCATTATTAGAACTTTTTCCAGGAACAAAAACCCATGTAAAAAAATTCAAAATTATAAGAAGGTTTCGTATGTCGCACATGTGATTTCGTACGGATGAGCGAAGGCCAGCCTTCTCGTGGAGCGGCGACCAACCCTCGGATCCGACTCAGATCCGGATTCTGACGTGGATCCGTACCTTTTTTTTTTTATTATTATTTATTTATTTTTAACTAAATTGCTCGTGAATTTTGCCCGTTGCATTTGTTTTCCTCGCCGATTCGGTCCCACATCGGCTACCTTTCGGTTCGATTGCCCTTTTGCCGTTTCAACGGAAATTTCCTTTTCCTTTTTATTTATATTCGCATTTTTTTTATTTTTTCCAGAAAACTTTTGAAATATTTTTTTTTAATGAAAAGTTAACTTCTCAGTTCTATATTTAGTTCACGTTTATTCCAAGTAGTTATTTTTACTATTATTTGAAATAATTATATGATATTTTAATTTAGAAAAATTATCTTTTTCTTTCTAAATTTTTATTTTCCAATTTAAAATATTAACATAATTATTTAAAAAAACTAAAATTATTGCTTCGAAACTTTTTGAACTTGTTCTTGAAAACTTAAGAATAAGATATGTATATTTCGAAAATTCGTTTGACCACGACTATTCTTAAAAACTTGATAATTAAAAGCTACGTTTTCTTAACTTAGATTCTACACATATTCTTCCAAACTTGAGAATTAAAAAAAGTAATTTTCTATATATTTTTATTTATTTATATAACGAATTTTGCATTGTTAAAAATATGGCTAATCTTTACTAGGTTAAAGTGGACACCTTCAGCCAAGTATATCAGATATTCAAAAATCTTTATTATTAAATTTTGTTAAATTAAAAAACTTCGTTAATACACCTACTCTAATATAAAATATTTTATAGTTTCAAAATAGTTGTTTTTTTCTTAGAATTTGTTTACACACGTGATCACTAATTTTCTAAAATAATATTGAAATGGTACAAACAAAATATATATATACTGAAATTGACGTTCTTTATTTGAAAGTAGTAATTTTCCTACAACTGTAGTTTAAGTCACCAACACAATCTTTACTTACTATATTATCTACTTGTCCGTTCTTTAATATGAAAAAAAAAAAATATCTAATATTTGATAATATCAATTTACACTCTAAATAGTATGAAAATGCAATATGAATCCAAATGAAATGAACTGTTAAAGTCTCTGTGTCAAATTTAACAAAAATGAATTATGAAAAGAAGAAAACACTCTTTTTTTTTTTTTTTTTTTTTTAATAAAGGTTCGAATTAAGGAATGCCTATATTTAGGTCTAAATAGTTTTTGTGTATTTTTTTTTTAAAGTTGAAGACTGAATGTAGACATAATTGAATGAACTTGAAAAGTGAAATAATACTTCATTTAAACCCCACTTAAATTAAATGTGATACACAATTATATTGTTTAAATGTGTGAAATGATATGAAAAAACTGTAACCATGTGATAAACTTCAATAAAAATAAATTAATTTGGGTAGGTGAGTATGGGAGGTGAAAGGACATTACTAATTGGAATTTGGCTTTTTTTAATAATTAGAATTTGGAAATGCAATCAGAAGGCCGCACGAAACTTCATAATCACACGTGCGAGTTTTTCTAGGGATTATATCCACAAAGAAAAAAAAAAAAAAGCCGAAGAAAAAGGAGATGGGATTTTTTAAAAAAATTCTTTTTTTATTGGGATTTTCGAATCATGTCTGAAAAAGAAAAGTGCTCCAAAATAATCCCATTACCGAATATACCAATCTTCCTTCCTAAGTTTTATTTTTATTGTTTTTCCCCCTCAAATATCATATCTTTTTGTGAAAAGAGAAAAATAGATTATTAGATATGGCCGCGGAATAGAAATGTCTGTAAAAATATTGATAAGATGACAATATCAAATTCAATGACAATTGTATTATTTATGGATCATGTGTCATGATGCACTCAATTACAATGTAATTATTTTTTAGTATGATAATTATGAGGATGGGTTGTCAAATATTTGACCTTAAGGAAATTGAGAATGGATGTCAAATGCTGCTAATCTAAGCTCAAATAAAAAAATTGGCATAAGAAGAGATTAAAAATTGCTAGATACCATGTAGAGTTAGTTTTTAATGTTTTTAGGAGAACAACGTGCATTCTTTAACTTCAATAGTGGTAATTTATTTGGACAATATTTTTTTTAGTATTATTAGGAGTATAAACATTCGTAGTGCAGACATCTTGAGCGCTAATCGCTAAAACATATTAAATGTTGATTGAAGTATATTAAAAAATATAAGCATTCGTAGTGCAAACATCTTGAGTTCTAAGCGCTAAAACATATTAAATATCGGTTGTGGTATATTAAAAAAAAAATTTAAAAAAAACTTAGATGAATTTAGAAATATTCTTTGTGTATTTTTTTTAAATAGTCAAAATTATTTTGACACTATTTCAAATAAATTATAATTTCAAATTCGAATGACTTAGTTCATTTTGCACAAAACAAAAATTGCCAAAATTTCAAGCTTCAAACTTATTACATGTAAAACTTTTTTAGAACAAACACAATAATTCAAACTATGAAGTTTTTTATTCTAGATCATATCAAACAAAGGGGTAAGTTTTAAAATTCAAGATTGAAATGATGGATCTTATTCCTAAAGATTAAAGGCAAATGATTAAAAAATGGGAAAAAGAATAAAAGAAAAATATTTGGCATAAATCAAATCACATGGATTATAATAGCAATAGGGCTTTGCATTTAATGTAATTGTCTGTAATGACAAATTTGACAAGACTTTATTAATGGCTCTCTTTTCATTTTTCTAATTTTTTTTTCAAACGATCTAGATGTTGGATCATAATTTATCATGTAACAAAAAAAATTTTTAAAACATTTTTTAGTTTGTCTTAATATATATGTATATTATCAATTCAAGTGGTCATATATTAGTGCCTTTATATACAGTTTGTAGATTTGAATATCATCTTTCACAATCTTATCTAAGATGTAATATTTGGAAATTAAATGTATGTTATGACCATTTTATTCATAATATTTCATTTTTATGCATATACAGTTTAGTTTGTCAAATTTGTGTATTAAAGTTTGAACAATTTATCAAATTAAGCTTTAAATTTAAATAAGAATGCAATCAATATGTTGATTAGGTTTTAAAGTATCACATCTTTACCTTCGTTACATATAAAAATATCATGAGTTTAAATTTCATCATCTGTGTAATATTAAAAAAAGAAGAAAAAAAAAAGGAAAAGAAAGAAAACCTCTTTACTGATCATTGTTGAATTGAATAAAATATTTCTATGTTATCAATTTTTATTATTATTTCGAAATATAACTAGATGTTAAAGTATTACTACTTCTAATAAATTTTATAAATTCAAATTCTCATATTTGATATGTGGTAATAAATATATATTAAAAAAAAATAAAAATAATAAAGATCAATGACGATTTTTTATTTTTTTTAGTTCAAGGAAACTATGAATTATTCTTAAATAAAATTAGAAATATAAAAATAAAACTAGTATCCAACCGAATCTTATTCCACGACTTTTCGTAAAGATGAATTGAATTCATCCCAAATCTATCTCGATTACAATGATTTTGATCCATGGGATATTAAACACAATAACATTAATTTGAATATCTTTTATTTAAAGAGAGAAAAAGAAAAAGAAAAAGGACTGGAGTAGATCGTGAAAGATGGGGGAGACAATGAAGCAATATCGGGATTGAGGAAAGCAAAAAGGCAAAAAGAAAAAGAAAAAAAAAAATTATATTTATTATTACGCATGCTTATAAAACGACGCCGTATTTATGATTTCGCCGCATATACTTCACGTGCGTCAAAACCCCGTTCAGACCGACTGGTTACCGGCTCAGTACGACGTTTCACACCTTCGCTTCTGATCTGTCGGTCCACGTGTTTGTTTTCTGTTCCCACTGTCTAGTCCGTACAAAACTATGACCTACAATTGCCGGTCACCTCCCCCCTAGAAAAAACAGCCTCCTTCTTCCCCCAATCCCCATTTCCAATTCATTATTCCCAAAATCCCATCTCCCAGTTTCCTCTCTCTATAAAGATCCAATTCTCCTTCACCTTCTCTCGCTAGGTTTATTTATTTATTTTTTTTTTTATCTTTTTTTTATTTTCTAAGGAGGATGGAGGAGGTGGCGGCAGCCAATTCGTTGCGATATCCGTTTGTCGATGATGACGAGAATAAGAGTTGTCTAGGGTTCATGGAGCTTCTCAGTGTGGATCAAAATTTTTCATCCCAATTTGATGTCTTTGAAACATTATCGTCTTTATCGTCTTCCCTGATTTCAAATCCTGTCGTAAACTCCGAGAATTCGGAGATTTGGAACCAATGGCCGACCACACCAACTTATTCGTCGTCGACTTCGAGCGAGATCCTCAATGGTGAGCCAAATCAAGAGGGAGGAGAGAAACAACATCAACAACACACTGTAAAAACTAACAAGCAGTGAGTGTTTAATTTATTTTCTGATTAAAAAAATTATGGGAATTATAATGAAAATTGGATAAATTAGACGATATTTAAGCAGGACAGAATTTTGGAGTTCTTTGAGTCATAAACAAAACAACGTAGTTTATTGTTTCTAAAAATAACAATATTCTGGGTTATTTATTTATTTACATATATATGCGCTTCAGTTTTGTATGACTTTTGTTGTCTGGTTCCCAAGTTCAAGTTTACTAAACCTTTCTTTAATTAGTTATTGCCAAATTTAAAAGTAGAGAATTTGGATACAAATTTTCAATCTGATTTTATTATCAGTGTACTTTTAGTTAAGAGATTCACGAAATGGAATATTTAATAATCCATAATTTTATTTATAATATAACGATTTGACATTTGTGAAATAAAATTGAAATGTTGAATAATCATAAACTCTTATTTATGTGTTTATATAATCAGTGTACTTGTTTATATTTCATAAAATAGTTTTGAAAAATCATGTTTGCTTTCTGATTTTTTTTTTTTTTTAATCTTTGAATTTTTAGTCAAATTTTAAAGTTGAAAAACTATTTTAATTATTTGTTTTCAAATAGGCTAAGTTTTGTGTTAATGCTAAATATAGGTTGAAAACAAAGAAGACGAGTCCAAAGAAGAAAGATCAAGAACAACGATTTGCATTCATGACAAGGAGTGAAGTTGATCATTTGGAAGATGGATATAGATGGAGAAAGTATGGTCAAAAAGCTGTGAAAAACAGCCCTTTTCCTAGGTAACATGTCTACATTATTTTCTATTTCAATTCTATATCTTGTTTGTGTATTCATCTCAAACGGTAAGCTCTATTATTTTTACTACAACTCAATATCTTTGAAAATACAAATATTTCAAAATATTTTCAAACTTGAACAATCTATGTAATTACAATAATATTTTTAAAAATTATTTTTGTTAGCTATATCATTCATCTGTTTTTTCACACTACATTCTTAAAAGTAATAATATGAAATTATTAGATAAGTCTTAGATATCTAACTTTAAAAATGAAAAATAAAAAACGGGGAATTTCGTTTTTTCTTTTTTTTTAAGCTATCAGAATCTTATTAAAACTTTTGGACGTGATTTTTTAATTAATAAATTTTTAAGCAAGAAGAATTGTTAATAAACGAACTTATTATTATTATTATTATTATAATATAATGGACGAAAGAACAAAAGAAAAACCAAAATTATAATCTCATTTAATGACAATTTTGAAAAATTAAATTTATACTCATTATTTTTAACTTATTTTTATTTCTGAATTTTAAATGTATTTTTGAGAAAAAAAACACAACTTCTAAAAAAAAAAGTTGAAAATAAAAAACTAAATAATAATTAAATGAAGCTCAATAGAATATAATCAAATAAAAGACGAGTGAAGTAAAATATGGAGAAAAAAAAAGAAAAAAAAAATCATAACATGTGAGACATACATTTTTTATACTATCAAGAGATTAAAATTTCGAATACTCTCGTCCTAAAATTATTATCTAACAAACATATGATAAATTTTTCTAAGGGAAAAAGCGTTTCTTCCACATCTAACATTTCCCTTGAAGTATATAATAAATCACAAGATTGTGCATTTTTCTTTTTCCATTTTAAGAAATTGCCAAATTACCAAATTGGTATTGTAATAATACTCACCAAACTTGTCATTGTCATTGCATCAACCAATATATAATATATGTTCATTTTTTTCTTCTCTTTATCTAGTTAATCAATTTTGTGTAGTATTAATTTTGGATTAATTAGCTTTGTTAATTTGTCTAATTAATATTTAATCATCGCCTAAATAACTTTCTATAGTATTGGCTTTAGAATTGTATCTAGTCTGTCTATCTAACAATTAGAAACGGTTTTATTTGGTTAAGAAAGTATTTTTGTTTCTTTTGTCTTGTTGGTTGTTAGTTCTACTACCTTTACTCAATTAAAAAAAAAAAAAAAATCTAACATACACCTGAACTTTTTAAGGTAAATTTTTTTTTAGTACAACAAATCAAAATATGAAAATTTGAGTTTCCAATTGTGGGGAAATAATATGTGTGACTTGTCGTCAAGATATCATAACTTTAACAGTGTTGTATTTTGTAACAAATTAATTAAAATTTTATTCTATTACTAGATACCATATCATCTACGAACTTTTCTAACGTTGTTTTTTTTTTTTTTTTTTTTTTTTTTAATATAGGAGCTATTATCGTTGTACTAGTGTAGCATGCAATGTAAAAAAACGGGTGGAGAGATGTTTGAAAGATCCAAGCATTGTTATGACAACATATGAAGGCCAACACACTCACCCTAGTCCCATTATGGCACGATCAACTTTCTTTCCTCCGCCCATCTCAGTCACTCTCTACGATGATTATCCATATCAAAATGGTCATAGTTCAAATTTTATCAGCCACCCGAAGGGCTTCGTATCATCATCCTTTCATCAACCGTGTGGCATTGCTTCTTCAAATCGAGCTACTCATTTGCTTGGTGCCACCATTGACCATGGACTACTTCAAGATATCACCCCTTTCCAGTACGATGAGTTGGCATGGAGAAATGACCCGATCTAATTCAACTCAACCTAACTGAATTGTCACATTTAGAATAAATTATATATGTATAATATATAACATGATTTGTATACCTATTGGACTTGTCCAATGTTTTCTAAATAGAATCAATGGCCATATTATAATTTTGGTAGATTTTTCATTAATTTTCTCTTAACTTTCTAGTATGGTTTTAATTGGGATTTATTCAAGCGTAAGTTTAGTTAAATGTTGAGTTAAATTTGACTAGATTTTCTAAACGCATAAATAAGTGTTTTTAAGTGAAAAAAATGTTTAGCTGAAATAGATTCTATAATGTGTGTTTATAAAAATAAAAAGAAAAATTATGGAAAAAGTTTGTCTTGATTCTTTGGTTTTTCATTTCAAGTTTTAATTGACACAAAAAGAATAAGAAAACGTATTATCAATATTACATGATTAAATCATCTAAATACTTTTGTAATATACCAAGCATTTTTTTTTTATCATTGAGTTTGTAATCTAATTCATAATTTTTTTATATATAATTTAAAGTTTCAATTATCATATATTATTGGACCAACAATATCAGTAGTCGATTAAAAGTAGTTTTCATTAATAACTTAACGTAATTCTATGATTTTGTCATTGTTGAATTTCATGAGATTGTGTTTGTAACTCCAAGTTATTGATTCTATTAGAGTACATAATTTAATTAATTGTATAAGAATAGATATTCAAATATCTGATATTTGATATACAAAAGTAACACATTTTAACCATATGAGAATGAAAATTTAAACATCTAATCATAAAATTGAACTACTTATTGATATTTTATATACAATTTGAGACATCGACATTTTCATGGAGTAGGATGGATCATATACAATAGATAGTGGACAATTGCTGACCATCCTTAATTAAGTTTGTCGACATGTCGTTTTTCTTTCTCTCTCATTTGTGAAGTGAAGAGTGAGAGAATTGGATTTGATACATTGAATTTGGAAGGAGCCTTAATTAGCCATATGGAAAGTGACTTCACCTTTCACATCCTCCCATCTCTGTACCCACTCATTTACAACTCAATTTCATCTCATCCCATCTTTCTACCAACTTATAAAAAATGGGCAAATGTTGTAATTATCAACTAATTTAATTACAAATTCATAATTACTTATTCTTTTCATTAATTTGTTCTCTCTCCAATTTTTTATTTTAAATATTTTAAAATTTGAGTCGGTTAAAATTTTAGAAACACACCTCTCGGCTCTCAAAATGACAATGGCTCTCTAATTACTCTCTCCATCTGGTTTGTTTTTGTTTTTTTTTTATTTGCTTATTCTTATTAATATTCTAGCTTTACAAAACAACATAAATTTTTTATCCTTGAATTCAAAATATTACATATTTAGTCCTTGAATTTTAAGTTTAATTTTATTTTAGTCCCTAAGTTTCAAAAGTTTACAATTTATTCGTAGGATTTGAGTTTTCATTCAATTTAGTCCTTTAGTTTCAAAATTTGTTCTTTTAACATCGATTTTCCATTGTGTACTCACTTTTAGTCATTGATGTTACTGGCTATTAACTAATTTAAAATACTAATGAAATAAAAATTTTAATTTAATTTTAATAGTGATGAAAATAGTATAATTTAATTTAATTTAATTTTTAAGAGTTTATTTAATTAAACTTTTAAAAGTCTGATCATTGCATTTGAACAGTTAACCTATCAAAATTTTAAATCATTTAAAAGAGTTTCATTTATCTTTGGTTTCATCAAACAGAATTTGTAGCATTTATCGGACATAGACAAGGACTGGATGACAAACTCATCAAAATTTCCTTGTAAATTTGATATGACACATTTTCATTCAAAACTTTATTGATTATAACAAAAAAAAAAAAAAAAAAAAAAAAAAAAAAGAAAAGGTATGGTGATATTTTTATTTTTTTAATAATTATTATCTCAATTTCATTTTATCAAAAGCAACATTCTTAAATTTCGCCGCAATTCTAGCAAATGGATCTTTCCCATATATTAGTTAGCATTGGGAAATGACATGATGATATGATAAGTATTTTAAAAAAAAGAAAAATTAGGGGTAGAGAATTTGAAAAATAAGAGATTTAATAAAAATTGAATTGCATATGATGTTTACATTTATGTGTTTAGAAGTAGATTTTAAATTAAAAAATTGTTTAATATATATTTAATATTATATATTTATAAATTATAAAACTAATTGTAATTATCACTAATATTTGACTAATTTATGAATTAATATAACTTATGTTAAAAAGATTTTATAATTATTATTTTGAAATATTATATAATTTATAATACATTATGTAATATATATTATGTATTTTAAAAATGAATTGAGTTTATAACCTGACATATTGTATTTATAAATATTTTAATCTTATTTAGTATAATTCTGCATTTTAAAATTTATAATTCAAAATTTGGATATAATGAAAACATAAAAAATGTTGGTTTCAGAAATTGCATTGTTTGAATCACTAAATTCGAAAATAGTTTTAAAATATAGAATACGTTGTTTGTCAAACACATATTTGTTGAACTCAATTAATCTAAAAACATAAAACAAAATCCAGATTTCCTACCAAACAAACTCTAATAGTTTTTTTTTTATTATTGTTATTTTATTTTTATTTTTTAACATGTAGGATGAAAAATTATTGATAAATATTTTCTTGAACTTTCTTAGACAATGATTATAGAGATGAGAAATCAAAGTTTCAAACCTCAAAATTATGAAGTGCATTTCAATTACTACTTAGTTAAATTTACTTTTGACAACAAATATTTCCTTAAATTAATATTAAATTAAATGGCGAACGGTAGTTCATCTGAAAGATTAATCAAACATATTATGGAAAAACAATAATTAATTTAATTTGGTATTAAACTTTGATTGACATATCAACATTTTTATTATATCATAAAAAATATGAATGAAACATACAAAATAAGCAAGTGACTAAAATTTTATAAGTAGCAAATATGTTAGCTTATTTTTTTTAAAAAAAAAATGTAAAATGTTTGTTTATAAATTTTTATTTATTTATTTGGATTCAGTTGATATTCACATTTTATAGATATTTTCATTGATATTCATTCTAAATCTTGAGTATAACACATCAATGATGTTTAGTAATGTTTTACTGTAAAGTAGGCTGGAATCTATATTTAAACTTAGAAACACAATAAATTACAAAGTAAAAAACAAATCACAATATTCCTTTGGTCATAAATTAGAAAATTACTCAACATGCTACTTTCATAAAATTATGAAAGTATTGACCCACTTAAATTTGACATTCTTATATTGTGCTGTTGATTAAAAAAATATACTAAAGATTATTTTCTTTATAGTTTTTTTTTTTCCCAAAAACTTTGAATCACATATACTTAAAATTTATATTTCGAAAAGGAATTACACAAAATATTGGTTAATAATTATATATTTAATTTTTTTTTTAAACAAAGTGTCCCAACCCTATGAAATTACAATTTCACAAAAATGGTTCATTTCGGTCATATTTCTTGAGAGAGGAACAAATTTGCTCACGTGTCGGTAGTTTTGGCCTCCTCTTATGATTTCTCTTTGATATGAAAATATATTTTTTTAGATAGTATTTCCTCCTTCTTTTATGTTGATGAGGCGAGGGCGTTGAAATGAATTAGGTTAGTTGTTTTATTCTAAAAAAACAACAACAAAAACAGATAAAATATCCCCTCCCCATTTAACATGTTAATTCAATTAAAAGTGAAGAAACTAGAGAAATTGCCTTTGGAGGAAATTCTTCTTAATTTTAACTTTTTTAAAACTTGTTATTAGAATTGATATATATTTTTTAAATTTCTTCGAGTGATAGATGGGTCTTTTTGGAAGATCTTCTGATTTAGGCACTTTAAAAATATATATTTTCAATATAAAATTTACCATAATTTACATTTTTTAAATATATATATATTTATTTACAATTCTTGCCATATATTTTGAAGATGTTAGATTATTCACTTTGAAGTCATTTTAGATAATTCAATGTCTCTTTCAAATAAAATTTTAAATTAATCTAATTTTTAACTAACTTTTATTTATTAATATTTATTTAAAAATTAATTTTGATCATAAATTATCAATGTTCTCAAATGTGTTTATAGAAAAATCAATTTGATTTAAAATACATTTTTTTCAATGTTTTTTTAAACACATTAAACCACTCTATGATGTATGAAAGAAAAGTCTCACACAATTTATTAAGGAAAAACTTATCTTATGCCTTTATTTTCTGCCCCAGTCATCAAAATTATTTAAATAAATTAAGCTAATTGTTTTAAATAGAAAAATTGCTATAAGTATTTTTAAATATAGCAAAACGTTACTGTCTATCAATAAATACTGATAGACATCTATCATTGTCTACACGTTAGACAAGTAAGAGAGTGGGGACCCTCCCATCTCTATTTTGTTTGTTTATTTTTTTTTTCTTTTAAATTTTTGAAATTATTGAAAGTAAGTCCTTAAAGGTTGCAAAATGCACAAAATAAAACCACTCACAAATTATAAATTTTGTTATACTCAAACACTCAATTATTAGAATTGTTGCAATTAAATCCAACCCTTAACATCCTTTTTTGTTTTTTTAGAAGGCATTTTTTTTTTGTTTGTTTTCTAAATGAAATTCTAACTTTTTGATTGTGTTAATATTGTGGTTTTCAAATTGTATATAAATAAAATGTTAGGTTAAATGATTTTATTGTTTGAGAATTTGGTTGTAACAGAATAATAGTTTGTGTACTTTGTAATACTTTAAAGAACCATTATAAATTAGGGGTATTTTGTTTGGAGTTTATTTTTATTTTTATTTATTATTTAATAATGAAATGGTGTCTTTACAAAAACATAAAGAAAATGTGAAATTACAAAATTTCGTCTATTTGATTCTTAAATTTTTAAAAGTGTCTACTCTTTTAAACTTTCAATTTTGTGTCTAGTAAGTCTCTGAGTTTAAAAAATGTACAATAGTTTCATCAATTTTTAATTTTGTGAGCAATAAGCCATATTCAATTTTAAAAGAAAAAATTAACTGAAATTTTAGATGACATGACATTCAAACCTTTCAATTTAATTATTAGGACATAAATTTTTAAAAAAGACGAGTGAATTAATGTCGTATTAGCATATTTTTTTTAATTTAATAATATTTTATTAGAGACCAAATTAAAAGTGAAGTAAATTATAAATTTAATGGAAAGGAAAATAAGATTCTAATTTTGAGAAAGAAAAGTATCGAAATCCATTTCTCTTGCTACAAAAAGCCTATCTTTTCGCGAAAAGAGATCTTTCTTACAATTTATTGAAACTAATTCTTAATTCAACAAAACAATTAGCATAAAAAAACTAATTTCCCCATCAGAATTAAAGTAATTCCCCCTGGATAGAAGAAAAGGAAAAAAACACCCCCAAAAAAAAACAAACTTTACCGGTTCCAGAAATTTCCAAATGTAGCCGACGATTTCAAAATCAAATTTCATGGGGAATTATTGTTTCCATTGGTGTTTGACCCGTTTCAAGCGAATATAAATATCATCCAAGGATTGACTCAGTCGTCGGTCGCCGTCTCCGATCAGAACAAATTCTCACGCCCGATTTTGATAAAGAAAGGTTTACTTTCATTATTTTACGATGACCCATTTCATTAAACTATATTTTTCTTTTTCCAATAATGCTTGTTTTAATTTCCAGATGATCAGAAGAACAGTATCGAAATCGATTTGGAATCTGTCGGTCTGAGCAGGAAAACGCTTGGATTTGGGTATGTTTGTACTGAATCCTTACTATTGGGTTTCTGGATTATTCGATTCGACTCATTCTAGGTTATTTTGCGACTTGTTTGTTCCATCTTATGTTTGTGTTTAAGAGTTTCTTTGTAATTTCTGTTTGCTTGGATCCTTTGTTTAGTTTTTCTATTATCATTTCTGTGATGATGGGTTTTTGTTTGTGTATTCTTGTTTTTCTTCGTTTTTTTTTGTGTGGTTTGTTAAATTTGTTTTGCCATTACCAAAGTTGATGTTTGGTTGTTGGTTTCGAAATATGGGTGTCGGCGCATTTCCTGTGTTGTTCTTGTTTCTTCTTCAACTATTGCTTTTATGGGGTGGGTTGTTTTTACCAATGCTATGTTAATTATGTTGTTAACTTTTTATATGTTTTGGGAGTTTGTATTCCCCCCCCCCCCCCCCCCCCCCCCCCCCCCCGTTTTGATTCTTGTTTTTCTTGCTTATTTTGTGTTAATTTAGGGGACTAATGGTTAGATTCTTTTGGAGGTCCCTTTGATGTCCTTGAGATTCACTTTCTGAGTATGATTCAGTTATTTCAGGACTCTTGAAGTTTTGCATTTGCAGCATGTTGAAATTTTCATTTTATTGGTGTTTTACTCCCCTTTCATAGATTTATGGCCATTGTTATGTTACAGCAATTCGGAAAGTTAAGTTGCATTGGGATTAAACATTCATCTTTGATTGCAGAGTTTCGGCTTCCCTCTTCTCTCTTCTTTTGTGGTGTGGAGTGAGTTTTGGCTTTTTTAGTCAAAAGGCTATGAGATTGATTACATGGCTTTAAGAGAAAGGGACCTCTCATTTGATCTTGAAAGTGGGGGGAAGATCATTGAAGAGGGAAGTGTGGAACCAAGCTCAAGCAAAAGAGATGTAAAGAATATTTGGACTAGGTTGATAGAGGATTCCTTGCCAAAAGATGAGCGACTCGTAGCCTCAAACAGTAATTTTGCTAATTCTGTTGCCGACATCATTGCTGATGAGAACACAGAATTCTTGATAGATAAGAATTTGGAAGGAGAAGACGATCATGAAGTTTTTGCGCTTATGGAGAAAAATAATGCTAGAGGGAAGCATAAGAATAAGAAAAAGGCTCTGAAGCCACCACGGCCTCCCAAAGGTCCTTCACTTGATGCCGCTGACAGAATGATGGTGAAGGAAATTGCAGTGCTTGCCATGAAAAAGCGTGCAAGAGTTGAGCGAATGAAAGCATTGAAGAAGGCAAAAGCAGAGAAAACATCTTCTTTCAATGGTTGCATACCTGCCTTGATTATCACATTCCTCTTCTTCCTTGTAATCATCATTCAAGGTAAGCTTATTATAGGTGCTATTTCAGTATTACTTTTACTTTTAGAAACTGCTTGGTCTTGAAAACTTGAACTTCTACAATTTATCAGCCTCTACTATATCTGAGCTGCAGTTTGGGAAGGGCGTTCGTATTGTTGGGTCCTTCAATCTGGTTATTAGTTTATGTCTCTTTCTAGAATTATATTTTTAAGGGAATTTTGTTCAACTGTGTTTTACAGGAATAAGCTCCAGAAGCAGTTCGATATTGCAGGGGTCGCCCGAACCTGCTGTTGGTGGTAGTAGTGATTTCATTTCCGTTCAGTACATTAAAAGCTTTCCCCCAAATGAAAGCAATGTATCCAATCCCCCCTCATTTAAGTGCGTATCTTTAGCTGAATGGTTGTGATTGATGAAACAGAAGTTTCCAAGTATTCCTAGTCTAATTTTGTACTATCTTGTTGATGCAGTTCTGCTGCATAGCTCGTTTCTGGTTTTGTTCCTCTAGAAGGCAAAAGGTGGCTGATTTGAGGAGTTTTTTGAAGTTGAGATCCTAGGTTCCAGCTTGGTGGCTCGTACGCCTTGATTTTTGAATAGTCATTTTGATACGCAGTTGCGTTTGACGGTTTCTGTAAATAAATATGAAGAAACATCGTTTTTTTTTTTTTTTTTTTTAATATTTTTTTTATAATCAAATGCTTTTATATTTTAATTTTATGTTAATAATTTATACTGAAAAGTTCATGGGGAGGTTCTAGGTAAGCTGGACCTTTAAGCAGGCTGTCCTGCTTTCTTCCAGCCTTCCAGGCTTTCTTTTGATGAATTGAATACGAACTTTTTCCTTTTCAATTTAGATAACAAATCTGCAGAATTATGATGATGAGATGATTGGCTGATGCTTAATCCTCTACACTTTTGATCGGCTACTGGTAAACGACGTCCAATCCGTTCGAGAACAAACAGGTACGGCCACTGACCAGTTGATTCTAAAATTTGTTAGATTTATGGGCAAATCTCTTGAGTTTCAAACAATAGTTTCCAAGATTTCAAGTATTAGACAGCAAAATGATTTTGCTTGTTAGTATAAACTTGGAAATCTAAGGTGATGTTTAATAACAACTTAGTTTTAGTTTCTTATATTTTAAGTTTATGTTTGTTTCTTTCCCATTCTAGAAACAAAGAACAAGCTTTTTGAAAAACTATTTTCTTTTAGTTTTCATACCTTGGCTTTGTTTAGTAGAAAAGTGCTAACAAAACATGGAAATTTGTAGGTTCAAAAATAAAAAAATAAAAAATAAAAAACTAAATGGTTAACAAATGGTGTTTAAAATATTTTGTGAATGTGAAAGATATGGAGTGTTGATGATGATATTGAATTCGTGAGATGCATCTTCTTTCTACTTCTACTTGAGATTTTTTTTCATCATCAAAATATATAACATTTGAAGAATTTTATTGGCATAAAGTGGCAAATATGGAGGGATCCAAAAACCACTACCATAAATCTTGATCGGTGCAGATTTGGAAAGTACATTTCTTAGGCTTGTGTTATTTCAGATATTGGAGAATGTCATCTTCGGTGATGTGTGTCTGATGGGATTTTATGACATCATGATCTTATGTACTTTAGAATTTCCTTTTAATGCTGAGTTTGAACTCTACACATAGGGTGTGTCTAGCAGAGAAACAAAGGCTTCAGCCTTTGACACCAAACTCTCTCTTTCGTGTTGACCTCTGCATTTCGAGCCTCAGGGTCGATCCTCGCAGCAAACACCCGACATGAAAAGTGTATTTCTGAGATCATCTTCGAAGAAACATTAGTGAGTGCTAAAGAAATTTTAGCTCAGAGTTGAGAGCTTCATCATCTGTGTGGATTGATGTCAAAATGAACAATGGTTGGTTATATTCAAGAGTTGGGGCAATTTCCTTTGCAATGAATTGAATATTGTGAAAGGTATTGACTTTTTGTTTTTATTTTCTATTTTGCTTCAAGATTTATATTTTAACATTGATTTTTCACTTCTGATTCTTTTAAAAAATTAAACTAATTATAATAAAATTAGTTTTTGCTCATTTTTATCCCTATCAAAATTAATTAAAATACTTTACATTATAAATATTTTTAATTAACTAACTGAAAGTCAACATGGAATATCAAAAGAGTGAGTATTGATAAAGGAGTAAGAATTTAGAGGCAAAATGAAAATTAAGAATAAAAGTGTAATATTGAAATTTAATAATCGGTATAACATCGATCACTAACTTCGCTTGAAAGATTTCTTAGCTCCTTCCATCCGTTGCCCAAGCTCTATCACCACCAAGTTCAAGACCAACTGGCACCGTGTCGAATCTGGTGTAACTGTCGAGTTTTTTTCACCTATGTTGTCACTGTCACAATCTCTATCTCCTTCAATGAGAATTTTGATTGAGGATTTATTGATTGTGTTGGTGTAAATAAAAAGGCAATCCACTATTGAGCTTTGCCAACAGTGAACAAAAAAATGGCTAGAATTTTGAGCATGTTGAAGGACGTTTAGAATATTCTTTCATTCACAACTTCCTTTGACCGAAAAATTATCTTTTAAAACTATTTTCTATAGGGACTAAAACATTAATTTTGAAGATTTAGAGACCAAATAAAAATATATCTCCAAACTTATATCGCAATAGATTATTATCTGTGCTATCATGACACAAATACACACATAGTAGTTTATCGCGGCCTTTTGCAAAAAAACAGTAAAATTTTGTTATATTTGTAAATATTTTAATTTATTTTCTTATATTTGGAAACAACTTCTAATATAAATGTGTAAATATCAATTTATCTTAAAAAAGAAAGTAATTATTTGTGTTTATTCTATAATAAATTATTTAAAATAATTTCCAATACAATAGAAAGATAAGATTTGCTTATACGACAACTTCTAAAGCAGACGTATAATGACTTTAGTCTTGGGAAATTAATTAAACCTTGTCTAACTTGAACTCTCAAAAAAAAAAAAAAAAAAAAAAAAAAAAAAAAAAATAGAGGAAGAAAAAAAGTCTAATTTGAAATGTTTTACCTCTTTTAGTTATAATTAGAATAGTCCTACGCAACTTTATTGTGAAATTAAAATTTGGTTCTGAATTTGTATTGTGACATGTGAAAGGGAAAAAAATCAAATTGTTTGAACATTTCTATACGAATTTTATCTTTCCAGAAAATAAACAGATAACTAAATATATAAAGATTTGGAAAATTAAGCTTATAAACATCACTTCTACTATATATAATATATAAGATTTTATGTTATATGTTATTTTCTACTAATATTTTCAAAACTCAAGTTAAATTTTGAAAACTAAAAAAGTAATTTCTAGGTCCCTTGGTGTATGTAATTCTTTATTTTAAAAATCAAGCTAATTTCTCTCTATTTCTACATATTTCTGAAGTAAAATAGCTGAATTTTTTCTCAAATTAAAAAAAAAACTACTTTTTTTAATTTTCAATTTTTTTTTTAAAAAAAACTTAGCCTGATTTTTTAAAATATTAGTAAGATTAGATAACAAAGCAATAAATTTAGAGGTGCAAACATGTTTTTAGGCTTAATTTTTAAAAATTAAAAACTAGTTTTTGTTTTTAGAATTTGGTTAAATATTCAAGTGTTTTTTTAAAATATTTGAAAACCATTGTAGGAAAATGGAGAGGAAATAAGCATAAATTCGAAAATATGAAACAAAAAATAAGTTCCCATTTGACACTATTCCCTTTTTATTTTTGTTTTTTTTTTTTTTTTAAATATTGCTTGTTTTCTCGCGTTTTCTTATTTTTTATTTTCATATTTCTTATATAAATATTTAAATTCTGAGATAATTTCCAAAACCAAAAACAAGTTTCTTAAAAACTACATTTATTAATTTTTCAAATTTTGATTTTGAAAGCAATCCTAAAATCTAAACAACAAAACATAAAAAATAATGGAGGAAGATAATATTTATAGACTTAATTTTCAAAAACTAAATAGTTACCAAATGAAACCAAAATCATTACTGAACAGAACTTAAAATGCTGAAATGATTTGAGAAGCAGACAATTATTTCTCATACCTGTATGTGATTTGAAAGTAAGTAAACTGCTTATATTTATTGTTTCATTAAATATAACCTAAGATGATAATAATTACATATTGCCTATTTAATTAAACTTAAAAATAATATATTGTTGTAAAATTGTGGAGCAAACTGTACGGAAAAATAGGAGTACTTGAACTGAAAAATTATAATATTAAAATAATAAATAATAAAATAATATAAATTAAAATAAAGAAATGAAATGAAATAAAATAATTAAATTAACTAAAATAAAGAAAGTGGGATTTTATGAAAATGAAATTTCTCAAACTTCACCAATCTTTTCTCTTCTTTTCTCTTCAATGTGTGTGTTACAATATCCACCAAAAGCCTCTATTTATAAGCAATTTGATAATAGGTAGTGACATTTCATGGTCACTAAAGATGTGTCATATGACATTTAGCCACTAAACTCAATTATATAATAGACCTCTAATTTTTTATAATATTCATAATCTATATGAAAATAATAACACACAATTCTTACAAAATATTTATATTTTAATAAAACTAAAACAACATACTACTAATAGTTAATTTAATTTAATGACATTAAAATTGTGCTAATTTAATAATAAAGGCTATTTTCAAAGATAGTAAAATGAGCCACCATATGTATAAATATAATAAAATGTACTGTTTATCCGTGATAGACATTAGTAAGCACTGATAGAAATTTATCACCGATAGATGATGATATTTTGCTATATTTAAAAATATTTCTAACAGTTTATTATAAACCTACTTTATATTCTTGACGGTATTTCTACCAATATTTTTTAATATTTTCAAAATTAAAATAAGCTCATATTCTATCTTATTTATCATTTGTGAGAAAGAAACCAATGTTTTGAAAAAACAATTAGAAAAAGAGCCTATAATGGGGTTAGACCAAGGTTTTACAAACTCTCCAAAACTAAAGACTTGTATGGAATGAAAAATTGTTTAAAATACATTTTAAAAGCTATTTTGAGTGGTTGCTAAACAATTCAATTTTTTTTTTTTTTCAAAATGACTTATTTTTTTAATTAAACACTTGAAAATATATTCCAAACCTACCCTAAATAATTAGTTTAAGAATAAATACAAAATAAAATACTTAAAGAAATGCCTAGTCTAAAATAAAAGGGAAAGGAAATTATTTTTTGGTGAGAAAGATTTTCGAGTCCAATGGAAATATTCCTAATAAATTTACTTTTTTTTTCCTAAAAAAAACTAACTCATAATTAATAAATTCAAGAAATGAACTACGAGACATAAGTAAAGAAAACCACTCAAGATAAGGAGAGAACAATGACAAAAAATTTCTTTCGTTTAAGGTCTTGGACGCATGGTTGTATGTCAAAGCGTTGTGAGACCAACGAACATGGGAAAAAGAAATATAAATAAGAAAACTTTAGTTATATCAATTTCATTCCCATTTTGTTAAGGGAGGCCATCACATAAAAAAGGAAATTTTGTTATGATGGTCGCTTTGAATATTTTTTAGTACAATAATGGCAAGAATATGAAATTAAACCTCCAATGAATAGAAAGAAAAACCATGCAGATTAGGTTGAATTAAACTCATCCTAACGGCCACTCTGAGTGTTTGAGGACTTGTATTGTTAAAGCATTTATTATGAAAGGGAATTGAAATGCTTAAGTTTGAAATATATAAATTTATAATTTGGTTTCAAATCAATATTTCAATGGGATGGGTAAGCATTTATAATTTGTAGAAAATTTTAGCTTTGACAATTTTGCATGACAAAGATTTTTAGTCGATGCCATAGAAAATTCCAATATTTGAAAATACAAGAAAGATATAATTATATTTATATATACACATCACGTTGCATAGAAAATACAAGAAACATATCGATTCATATCCCAACATATTTTCTTTAGTATATTTGTTGTTGAACCCAATATTTCGATAACCACTCTAAAATTTTGAAATTTTGAATAAATGGAATGGACTAATTATTAATTAATTTGGAAGGAAGGAAGTCTAAATTATGTATCTGTTTGATTTAAATTCAAGACATTTTTTTCTTAAATATATGTATCTAATTAACCAGAAGAGTCTAGAAACATTAATTAAAGGCAAAAATCTACTTAAGATTTTAAAGATTAAAAAAATATATTATTTTTAAATATAGCAAAATGAGTCCAAAAGACTAAAATTTTATGAGTAAAGAATTTGATATTCTTCAAATTCAATTATTCATTAATCCAAATCCTATCAAATAAAAGTAGCAAAATATATATATATATATATATATATATGATTCTTTTTAAATAAACTTCTTTAAAAAGAAATATGGGTACGAAATTAGCAAAGCCTCTCATGTTAATGAAAAGTTGTTATTGTCCACTCCATTCCGACATTTCTCTCTAATATAATCTTTTGTTCATCTATGCATTTAAAAAAGTCTTGTAAGTGAAAATTAATTAATGATTTTAAAATGAAATGTTAGAAATGAACGGAAGAATTTACATTAAAAACTCTAGACGAAAAAAAAAAAAAAAACACGGCCTACTAGAAAGAGATCCACTATAAGAAAAACTATTAAAATCACATATAGAATAATTCTATCTCTGATCCCAATTATAGTAACACTCTTTCAAAATCTTTGATTGTTCACCCCTTTCTCATTCTCAAATTAGAGAATGCAATTTATAATTTGGTTGCTCACCTCTTTCCCATTTTCAAACTTATTTCGAGTTGGGACGACTTGAAACCAAAGTCATAAACTCTTTTATAGTATTTGAAGTATATCACTTACCTAACTTTTTCTATGTGGGTAGGGGCGAGGGGGATTTTGATGGTAGATTGGCCGAAATAAAATGATACTGTTTAGGGTGTTAAAATGAATTTTACAAAATACCCAATTCAAATTTAATTCTTTTATTTTTATTTTTAGTTCAACAAATATGAATGTTGTAAATTATTTGGCCCCGTTTGGTTTGGTTTTTGTTTTGAAAATTAAGCTTATTTTCTCTCTCTTTCTTACATTGATTTGCATCTCGCTTAAGTACAATAGTTGAATTTTTTGCCAAATTCCAAATTCCATAAACAAGTGTTTAAAGGCTATTTTTTTTAGTTTTCAAATTTTGGCTTGGTTTTTTAAATCATTGGTAAAAAGTAAATAACAAAGAAATATTTAAAGGTAGAAATAATGTTTATAATCTTAATTTTTAAAAATAAAAACAAAAAGATAAATTGGTTACTAAGTGTGGAACCTTAACTTTTAATGTCGATTGGATTGATTATTTATATCTATGTTTTAATTATAATATATTGATAAAAAAATAGTTAAATTTAATTTAATTATAATCTTTCGTTTGGTTTATTTAAATACTATTTTTAATTTTAGTTTACGCCGGACGTTGTTTTTGAAATCTGATTAAAGATTAAATAAAAGAGAAAGTAAATGGATTAAAATAACTTAATTTCAAAAGTAAATAGACCGAGACAAAGCTAATATGAAGAAAGACCTAGAAGAATATATATATGCATATATATATATATATATCCTAAATGCAAAGTTGTATATTTTTAATTAAAAGTGAATAATTAAGACTTCAAATTTGATAATCATTCTCTTTTTTCTTTTAATTTATGCCCCAAATCCTTTCAATTTTATGCAATATGTTGTTAATAATTTTTGCCAAATGTTTATAGGGTATAATTTAAACAATAGAAACAAAAAAGATTTTGGTTGTTAGTCTTCACAATTTTGAGTGTATACTTGTTTCTTTGTAATTTTCGTTTTTACATTTCTTATATAAAACATTTGAATTCTTATTGGAAGTATATAATAATGATAATAAACAAGTCTTTTAATCCACGTCCAATAACAATTTCATTTTTAATTTTACATTTTTGAATTTTATATTTATTTCCTTTCAGTTTTTAATTATGTCCTTCACTTTTGTTAAAAAAAAAATTTGAATTACTAGTTATATGTAAAAGCAAAAGTGAGTTTCTTAAAGGGTTATTTTTAAATAGAGTAAAATGAGTTAAATTATTTATAAATATAAAAAATTTTTACCGTCTATCGTCGTCTATTGCTGATTGACAATGAAATTTTTCTATATTTGTAAGTAGTTTGATAATTTTCTATTTATAATGATTTTCCTTTTTAAGCTACTTCTTTTAATTTTCAAATTTTCGTTGATTTTTTAAAAAAAAAACATTGGTAAAAAAATAGATACAACCAAATAAATAAACTGTTTATAGGGATGTTTTCAAATATAGCAAAATGAGCTAAAATATTTACAAATATAACAAAATTTTACTGTTCTATTAGTGATACGCTGCTATAGACTCAGATAGACATCTATCACTTACTGATAAATGTCTATCTGAGTCTATCACGGTCTATCATTGATAGAAAATAAAATTTTACTATATTTATAATTACTTTACACTGTTTTTCCATTAAACCAATTTTCCTTGTTTATAAGCTTAATTATAAGAAACTAAAAATCAAATTGAGTCCAAATTAAAGAAGTTAAATGGAGAGATTAATTGAAAATTAATTATATTAATTATTACAATAATTATTATTATGTGATCAATACCCATTATTGAATAAAATAATATTTTATCTAAATGTTATTGAATTTATTTAAATGTTCCAACCATGCCTTTGCAACACAAGTATCCAAATATTTCTATATATCTATAAAAATATCCCTAAAAAACAAATATAGTTATTTCAAGATGTCGAAAATCCATAATTTTGTGCATTTACAATTCCAGACGTTTAAAAATTTTAATTATCAACGGCCCTTGCACCTGAAAGTAAGTTTAAAATTTTGAAATGATATATAAAGGCACAAACATATGAGTCTATACACACTGTCCTACATTTCAAAAGATAAAAGATGAGTTCTGTATAATTGATTAATCAAATAACATTTTTGTAAATAATTAATTAAAGAGTGGTGTAAATCGGCCCAAAATGAATCCTCAAATATTTCACATTTTAACATAGAAATGATAATAGTTGATCACAACACAACTAGATTCAACTATAGTTTTGTCCCTTTACACCTGGATTTTAAAATGCGAGGATTGAATGTTATTAGAGATTTTCACATTTTAAAAATACGAGAAATTATAAAAATATAAAAAATTTTAAAAATAAACTAGTACTAAAAAGGTTTGCTACAATAATCCAATATAAAAGAACAAAAAAAAAAAAAAAAAAAAAAATCAAAAGACACTAAACTAGAAAAAAACTTCGAGAAATTAATATAAATAGAAAAAATTATTCACTGTGTATTGCTCGAGATAGAAGTTTATCGTAGTCGACCTATCGTTGATAGAGAGTGAAATTTTTCTGTATTTGTTAGCGTTTGGTTCATTTTGCTATATTTAAAAATAGCCATATTAATTATGCTATAGAATTATTAAAAAAATCATATTAAACTATAAAAATGTTCTTAAAATATAAACAAAGTTTTAAAATGGGAAAATTTAATGTTAAAATCCTTAAACATATCTCTTGTTATGTAGTGCAATGTTCCCTTGACCTACCCTTTACTGTGGAGCCCTTTCCAATCCTTTTCACAATATCGCAAATAAAGATACTAAAGTTAATTATTGTGGCTACAAGGACTTAAACGCAAATGATTAATTTATATGCATTGTTCAATGTTCAATTGTTCATAACCCCTTTTTTTCTTTTCCTTTCTTCTTTGCTGATGAATTAATGCATTGTTCATAACAAAAATGCCAATATATAACTCTTTGATCAAATGCATTGTGTATTATATTGTTGGATTTCTAGTTTCTCATTAATTGACAGCCAACCCTCATCTAGAAAAGAGAAGATTTGGTATCTCAAATTTTGATAGATTCACTTAATTAAGCACAATATCTAAATATATGGGTACAACAGTTTGAAACAATAATCACTATTATGATGATCTTAATTAACCTTGAAATTCATAATTTTGTTTTTTGTATTTTAAGATTGAGCTTTTTTTTTTTTTTTTTTGGCTGAAGTTGGACAAATATTTTCAAGTCAAATGAAGAGTATGGTCTCAAAGCAATACACCTATTATGTGACAAACCGTAGTAATAATTTAAAATAAGGTTCATGTATATTATCAATTTAGTTATTGAATTTTAAGATTCTGTCATTCTAAAACTTTTAAAAACGTCTAAAGTTAAGAGTCCGGTTAAACAAAAAAAAAAAATAATAAAATAAAATAATAATAATAATAATGAAGATTCATGTTTTAATAGATTTTTAAACTTTAAAAAAAATGTTGAATAATCCATAGACCTATTAGATATAAAATTAAAAGTTTAATGTTCTATCACATATGAAATTAAAAGTTGAAAGGACTTATCAAATACAAAAGCTTAAAAATCTATTAAATATAAAATTTAAAGAAAGATAGACTTATTAATTAGACATAAAACTAACAATTTAGAGATAACACCTTTTAATTTTCATGGACTTAATTTGACATATTACCCTAACAATTCAATAGACTTAAACTTGTAATTTAGCCTAAAAAACTAACATAGGAGTAAAGACTAAAAGTTAACTCTCTCTCTCTCTATCTATATTTTGACAAATGTATCAATTCATACCAATTTTCGGTTTATATACATTAAATCTTCGAACTAATAATTTTAACCATTCCAACTTTAAATCTTATAAATTAAATCAATTTAGATCATTTGTTGGTGGGTTGTAGTTCTTTTTAGTTGGAGAGTGTTTGGGGTGTTGAACTAAATTTTGAAGTCCAGAGTTAATATGTTGGAGTTAGAAAGATTGTGTTTGAGGTGCATAGTTATTTAAGTGGAGTTATTCAATAAATGTGCATAAGAGAGAAATAAGAGAAGATAGAGTTTTTCGATAAATGTATATATTTCAGTAGTGAACACGGTTGAAATTGATGGAATTGAGTTATTAACACCTAATCCAAAAAATTGGTGGACTCCAAACCCGCTCTTGATTTTATTTAAAATTATAGCTCAAAATCATCCCAATAAAATGATTCTTCTTAAAAAAAAAACTACTGAACTTTAATGAAAAATCACTATTATATATTTGATTCTCCAAATCTATCTAATTTACATTAATCATTGCATTTAAAAAAGTGAGGTAGAATGCTTCGAAAATCTGCCCATATTGGTAAAAAAAGATATACTTTAATTAACTAACTAATTCGATCACGCTCAAAATTGACCAAAGTTTGAAATTATGAACCAAATTAATATATATGTGTGTGTGTATATATATATATTTTATGCTAAATGTGTGAAACTCAGATCGTACAATCTAAAAAGTGTACTTTCCAAGCAACTTGGTATGGATGAAAGAAATGAAATGGTCAGCGGCAGCCTTTTTAAAACTCTTCATTGCATCCATCATATGCCCCACTTCTAGGTTTTTTTTTTCTTTTTCTTTTTTCTTTTTCTTCCTTCCTTCAAAATTTTGGTCAACTTTTCAAAAATATTGATTGCATGCAATTACCCTACCTCTCTTATTATTTCTTTGCCTTCCTTTACAACATATACAATGATTGACATTTGGGATTTTTTTTCTTAAGCCAAATTTATTTTTCCAATCTAATAGAAATGGGACCAACTTTACACCTTTTATTTCAACCAATCTATGATACCAACAATATGTGACTTTTCATACACGTTCATGAGTACCCACCTTTGTAATAGGATAGAGATTGACAAAAGTACATATTTGGTAGTTTTGGGCATTAGAGGTGTTTTAAAAAAATGGGGTTAAAATGTCTACTTGTCAACTTAATCAACATAGTTTGACTTGTTGAGACATTATAATTCTAATTGTTAGAAATGCAACCAAAGTCTTATGTTGATCAGATAAAGAAAAGATTATGAGTATACATAAAGTGAGAAAGAGTATCTCAATTGGTATAAGACCATTTGGATGTGAAACCAAGAGTAAAATCATAGTATATATATATACACACACACTAAAGCTCCTTAGGGTACTTACAAAAGATGGATAGAGTGGTAATATAACCTCTCTCCACATAGGCGCCGTCGTCGTCCAACTTGGACTGGTAGGTTCTAATAACCACACGTTCATGCGTAAAAAATAGAACTTCTATTTCTTTTCTCAAGTCGAAAATGTTTTGTCTTAATTCTCATATCTGAAAACATTTTCTCCCTCTCTTCATATTTTTCTTTTGTTTCTTTAGCAGAGTTCTTTTTTGGTTTCAACCCTTTTCTAACAAGCAGACATATAAAGTAGATGTTGTATTGACCTTGGGGAGCAACTAGCATAGACGATTTGCACAGAGGTCATGCTGAATTTGCTTTTTAGGCAATGACGTTCCATGACATGATAACAATTAGTTCTAGTTTTATTGATGATTAGCATATCATACTACCAATGGGCAAGATAAAGATTGTGAAGTCTCCTCATTTTTTCAATGTGGATTATGAGCACTATTTTAAAATCCTAGAAACATCCCACTAAATACCAAAATAAGTGTTCAATGGTAATTGACATGACCTTTCTTATTTAGAAGTCGAATATTTGATCTCCATCCTTACTGTTGCTAAACTTAAAAAAAAAAAAAAAAAAAAAAAAAACTGCTCTGATTTGTTTTGTTTTTGTTTTCGGAAAGTATACAAATAATTAATTAATATATGCATGATTTGCATATCCAAACTCAAAACTACTTAGCCTTTTTATTTCCCAAACTCTTGCGACATTATTGACTCAAATAGTCAAACTACGTGTGATATTAATTGCACATAGAAAAGACGAAGTAAAAGAGGCTGGCTAGCTCTCAAGAAACAACTATAATGGCAAGTTACGTAATTAAACCCTTGACCAAGGGCAATAACAAATAAAAAATTCTATAAATAAACCACCCTCAATCTATGTTATTTCAGACAGTTAATTCCAAAAAAAACAAAAAAAAAAACATGACTTCCCCTCCTTACTTCTTCCTTAAAGCTCTCTTCCTCTTCTTCCACCGATTTTTCTCTAAAAAATTCCGACGTGCCACCGCCGCTGTTCATCGTAAGTACCAGAAACAACCATCTCCAACGAAACTCCCCGGTGGTGGCGACGGCAAAGTTCTGATCTTTAACGTGGAAGAGGGTCTATTAAAACCCTCATCTCCATATTTCTTCTCTTATTTCATGTTGGTGGCTTTTGAAGCTGGTGGGCTACTCCGTGCGACAGCTTTGTTGATGTCGTACCCTTTAATCCGACTTGTCGGCCAAGAAATGGGGTTGAAGATTATGGTGATGATATCATTTTTTGGGGTTAAAAAAGACAACTTCAGAATTGGATCATCAGTTTTGCCTAAGTTCTTCTTAAACGACGTCGGATTGGAGGCTTTTGAGGCTTTGAAAAGAGGGAAGAAGAGAATTGGGTTTAGTAATATTTTTCCACAAGTTATGATTGAGAGCTTCTTAAAAGATTATTTGGAGGTTGAGGAAGTGGTTGGGAGAGAATTGAAGGTTTTTTATGGGTATTTTGTGGGTTTGATGGAAGAAAAGGTGAAGGTTTCTTCATTGTCTCATTTGATTCATCAACAAGGAGAAGAAGAAGAAGAAAAGGAGAGTAATATGTTTCATAAGAATGGCAATTTGATTGGGATTTGTGGCTCTCAAAAGGGTTATGATTTTCAACTTCTCTCTTCCATTTGCAATGTAAGTTTTCTTTCTAAAACCCTAATTTATCATTTTTTTTATGAAGAGAATTTATCATTAATGCTTATGAAAACTATTTTTTTTAAAGATACGTTATGTGAAAACTATTTGAATTATATACCTTATGTCACTTTTTTGAACTGTTAGTCTTTGCATGTATTAATTGTGATTTTGAAATGTTTGTGTAGCTTTTGAGATTTGTTTTGGAACTTAATTTCGTTTGTTTGATCAGGTGGGGTTATGAAATAAAGAAAAATATATTAGTATATGAATATTATTTTTTTAAAATAGAAAATGAAACTCAAATACATGCATGTTCAAATATATAATCTGGATTTATACGATATATTTATTTGTTATATTTGAACAATAGTTTAAAGAAAAATGAAAATCAATATCTATAGAAGTAGTTATTAGATTGACAAATAACTCTTTGAATTTATGTTCATGTTAATGTCTTCAATTATTTTAGATTGAAACTTTTGAGTTATCCCTTGAGACTTTTTTAATACAAAAAAAGTGGTGGGCTAAGCTTTTTTTCTTTTCCTCTTATTCATCTAATTTATAATAAGATTACACATGTGTGGATAATAATGAGTTTAGGTGGCTAAATAAAGTCAAATAATTAATGGTTTCCTTCATTAAATGAGTTAATTAAATAAAATTTTCAATGCAAGACTTGAAAGCCAAAGAAAAAACAAAATTTTCTTTTAATTCTTAAGTTTTAAACAAGAGGTGCATTTGATGATATCTTTTTTGTTTCTAAATTTTTATAATAAAATCAAGATCCAAAGTAATTTTCTATTTTTATTTTAAATATTGACATGATATTTTAAATAAAAATATCAGTTAAGAAAATTATCTTTCTTTTCTCTCTCTTCTTCTTCCCTCCTTTTCTTTAATTATTTTAAAATGTCTTGTCAAATTTTAATATATATATATATATATCCCTTAAAAATTAAAGGACTAAAAAACTTCATTTAAATATTAGGGACCAAGTGTCAACACATGAACTAAAAAAGAAACATTTTCAAAAATCAATTTGAATTATGCATATATATAAACAATGCTGAATGGATATACGTGTTAAATAAAATCAAATTATGTATATATAAACCAAGCTGAATGGATACACGTGTTAAATAAAATTACTATCGTGTATTAATGTGAATAGTTTTTCTTTTTTTTTTTTTAAAAAAAAGAGCTTTTGAA
Source organism: Citrullus mucosospermus (assembly GCA_030954485.1). Lineage (NCBI taxonomy): Eukaryota > Viridiplantae > Streptophyta > Magnoliopsida > Cucurbitales > Cucurbitaceae > Citrullus > Citrullus mucosospermus. The sequence continues at coordinate 4,107,287 of CM062063.1, read as the reverse complement.
TAATTTTCATGATTGATTAACGGGAATAAATTTAATTATTAAATTAGTCTAAGTTCATCAACTCATAAATTAATGTTTAATTATTTGTTTAAAAAATTAAAATTAAAAAAATTAATCATGAATTGATGTTTCTATTTTATAGTTAAGTAGCCTATCAGTAATTACTTAGATGTACTTTGAAAAAATGATGAGAAATATATTAAAATATATTTAAAACATTCCTTTTATATTCTGACTGTCTAGTTAAAAATTCAATTTCATTTAATTAGTTGATATATCACAAGATATTATATAAAATAAAAATCAAATCATACACCCTATTTTGTCTTTAATAGTTTAGATAAACATTAACATCTACCTAAGTCATATCATAAACAATAAACAAACATGCATAATGGACTTATATATTATTGATGGATTTTTATGTTCTAGAACTGTTTCAAGTTGGTTCTGATTTTAATTTTTTTTTCCTCAAAAGATATATAAATTAGAAAACAACAAATAAACGTTCATATGAAATCAAAAGGAAATTAAAAAAAAAAAAAAACAATAATTCCAATAAATAATTTTCTAATAAACTGTTTTCAAATGTAGCAAAATGAGTCAAATGATAAACGTTTATCGCTTGAGTAATAGACTACGATGGACGTCTATTGCTTAAGTGATAGAAGTCTATCAAAGTTTAATTTATTGTTGATAGACATTAAAATTTTTTTATATTTGTAAATAATTTTATATTTCTTTCTATTTATAATAATTTTTCTTTCTCGATTTTGCTATACTTTTTTAAAAAGATACTTTATTTTTTTCAATTATGTAAACATAAAATCCTTAATTAATTCTGAATAACAAAATCCTTATTCCATATATAAATTTTTTTTCTTTTTCTTCTTTATTGTTAATTGGGTAGTCGCTTGATGAAAATTATCAAATATATATGGTATATATTTCCTATCTTGTAATAAATAGTTTAGATATACATTTACATCTCTAAGTCACATCATTCAACATTTAAAAAAAAAAAAAAATCATTATATATATATATATATATATATTTTTTTTTTTTTTTTAATTCTTGACTCTACTCTGAATATTTTTCAAACCTAAAGTAGATATATAAATATATCTTGTCAAAAATAGATAAATTCTAGGGTAACTACATTGGATACCACTTTTAGGGATAATAATTAAGTGTATAACAATATTTTAAAAAGATTACAAATTTAGCAAAATCAATCAATAATATGGTCTACCACTAATAGACTCTACTATTAATATGATCTATCACTGTCCACTTATAGATTTCGAAAGCAAAATCTAAAATTTACTATATTTGCAATTTTTTTTGCCTAGTATTATATCTGCAAATACTTTAAACCTGATTGTTATATTTGTAACTGCCCCTGAATTCTACGTTTTGATCGATGGTGTTTCCAAACAGGAAATCTATATGGTCAGTGAAGCAGAGAAGAAAAGGTGGAAGAGGCTTCCTAGAGACAAATTTCCAAAGCCATTGGTGTTTCATGATGGAAGGCTAGCTCTAAACCCAACTCCATTGAACACTCTTGCCCTTTTCATGTGGCTCCCTTTTACCCTAATTCTTGCTTTCATTAGAATCTTTGCTTATATCTTTTTGCCTTCTAATTTGTCCTTCCCCATCAATGCTTTCAGTGGAATGCACCTCACTGTATCAATCCCCATTAATAAAACCAAATCCAAAAACAACAATAATAATAATGAAGGCCTTCTATATGTTTGTAACCATAGAACACTCCTTGACCCTCTCTACATTTCTGCAGCATTGAGAATCAACAACCCTACAGCTGTGACCTACAGTCTAAGTCCAGTCTCAGAATTCTTCTCACCGATTCGAACCGTCCGATTGACCCGAAACCGCGACCGAGATGCAACCCTAATGGCGCGGTTGCTATCGGATGGAAACTTGATTGTTTGTCCTGAAGGAACCACATGTAGAGAGCCTTATCTTCTTAGGTTTAGCCCTTTGTTCACTGAGATTAGTACAAAAATAGTCCCTGTTGCAAATGACACACATGTTACTATGTTTTATGGCACAACTGCAAGTGGGTTCAAGTGCTTTGATCCAATATTCTTCTTGATGAATCCTTCACCATCTTACATTGTTAAGAAATTGGATATGGTTGATGGATTATTGTTTGCATCAAATGATGATAAAAATTCCACAAGGTTTGATGTGGCCAATTTTGTGCAAAGTGAGATTGGTAAGGCTTTGGAATTTGAGTGCACAAAACTTACTAGAAGAGATAAGTACTTGATTTTGGCTGGCAATGAAGGGATTGTACATTCAAAATAGTTAGAAATATATTTGTATAAGAGATTATGATTAATTAATTAGTTAATTGATTTGATGTATTTACATTAGATGTTTTATAAGTTTGTATATTTGATGCATTATATTGTATATAAGATATGCAAACATTATTCAATAATTATGTCGATTTTATTGATTTTCCCATTATGTGATCATTGTTTTTATTTTTTAGTTTGAGTTAGAGAGACACATAAGACTAAATGCATTTGCTAACATAATATAGTTTAGCAATAAAAGAATATACTCTCATCCTTCTTGAAATTGAAGTCGGATGTTAAATATTCTCATTCTCATATTTTTATGCTAAAAAAATTGATGAGAGCTAATAGCTTCTCTCACTTTCTAAAATTACTTTTAAAATATTTTTTTAAGTGAAGAAAAAGTATATTAAGCATTTAGAAAATTATTTCAAATATGTCCTAATTGCTTTTGTCTTTTACAACAATATTACCAAACAAATAAAAGAGTGGAGGTTCAAAAGGGAGAGTACTAAAGAAAGAAGCTCAATTAATATTGTTGATGCGTAAATCTAGTCGAAATGAATTGATTCTCACATGTTCAGCAAAAGTTAAAATCTAGACGGATGACCTACAAAATGAAGGATTGGCATGGGTGTGATTCTTGCACAATGCTTTGATGCATGAGTTAGAAAATGAGGTAGAGAAGTGTAACAGGTTCAGATTTGAGAAGAGATTGGGCCTACTTCCATTGGAATTATATTGGGTCACCTCGTCCATTTGCGCTTAGATTTGGTTAGACTTGGGTGCTGGTTGTCACAGACAATTTTCATTTAGGTTTGCCTCCATCTCAAGCCTTTTCTTTCTAACCTTCTTTCGATTTTTAGCGAATCTCTATATGCTCAAATTCACCCCAAAACAAATCATGTAAAATTTCAATTTATATCTTTTCATTTCTCTTTGGGATTTCTACGGCCTTAATTTAGGCTCATATTACACTTGTCTTCTAGATTTCATTTATTTCAGAAATAGTCCAATATACTACAAATTTCACTAATGTTGGTGTCTATTTTACCATTAAGTTCTCATCCATGATTTTTATCGAACAAAAATAAATAAATAAATCACCTAGGGTTTGTGTATCTCTCCCTCATGCTTAGCCTAGACATTCGTGTATTGCCCATTAATGTTCCTTTTAAAAAAAAAGTGAAAAATTGTTGGAATCCCTATTATTTATCATTCTTCTTCTAAACCCTAAAATCATTTCTTCTTCCTCATTCTCTTTTTTCTTCTTCTCGGCAATGTAAGCAAAGTTTGCCGCCACAAGTGTCTTAGACGGTCAGAGATTCTTTTCTACCATGCGCAACTGTTGACCAGAGTTTATCGTGGATCTCCATTCAAGCGTTCGAACTCCACCAAGGATCTCCGTTCTAGCTCCGTTGACTACCGAACTTCGCTGGCCTTCATCAACAGTTCAATCAAGTGTTTGTCTCCGGTTCCAGATTTTAGCTCCATTTGCCACCACCATGTGAAGGGTTGACCGTCGAGCATTAGTTCAAACATCCATCTTTGTTCAAGTGTTCGAGCTCCATCGTGGACCTCCGTTCCATCTTCATCAACCGTCGAGCTCTACAGCCATTTGTCAATAGTTTTGCTCGCGGTATATAATCCAAAATCTCACAATTTATTTCAAATAGTTAATATATATGGTTGATTTGGTCAATGAATATGAGGTTTTAGATGGATGAGCGACAGATCTATGTGTATTTGTACATTTTTTTCAATTTCAAATATATATAGGTTTATTACGGATACAGTATCGTCTAAACTGTTGTTTAAATATAGTTGGTTTTGTGATATTCAACTGTATATTGCATATATGTTCAACCTAGGGTGACATTTCCAATTTTTCCCTCAAAATCCTTCAAAATTTCTAAATTTATAGTTTTAAACCCAAAATCTCAAAATTTCGATATGGTCCCTAGAAATATATATATATATATATTTCTAGGGACCATATATATGTCTAGGTTTACTTCAAATAATCTATCTATATATATATGGTTGATTTGGTCAACGGAGTCGAAGTTGCAATGGATGGACGACAGGTTTGGGTGTATTTATACATTTTGTTTTCAATTTCAATTATAATTTCAAATATATAGATTTATTGTGTACTGTCTATCTCTGTTGTTTAAATATAGTTAGTATATTATATTTGACTGTATATTATATATTCATATGGTTTTTCCTTACAATCTATATCGAATATTTGTATTGTAAGGAAAAAGAAGATTACTAACACATTTCAGAGCACTAGCTTAATAATTTGAACTTTACGAATTTGGTTTTTTTTTTTTAATAAATAATTTGATCTGATTTGTAGCAGATAATATGAGGTATATATTTAGAAAATAACTAAATATACATGTGTACATATGACAGAGAATGTGAAATAGATAACTTAATAGAAACGATACTATAATTAAAATTTGGAGTATATATTATATAATAACATTAAATCTATACTTCTTCTAAAAAGCAAAAAATGTTTCTAACGTGGAAATGGATTGAAAAACATATAAATTGCAAAAAGGAAAAAAAACCTCAATTAATTAATATTTTATAATAAATGCATATTCTCTTTCCAACAAATTAATTAATATAAAATCTGTCAAATTCTCTCTCCATTATTAAGAATGCTTTGAAATTATAAATAAATTTTGTCTAATAAATAGCAATAAGTGCTACCCTGGTCAACGTGAAAAGGGCAAAATCGTCCATAATTATCTCTAAGAGTCTTCTTGGAAAATTTTCAAATTTAAGAACATTTATGAAATAGGGGCCAAACAAGATTTTTCATGTAAAAGTTCCTCTCTCTTTTTCCCTTTTACATGGACCCAAATGTTAGGAGAAATGGGATCCGATTGGGCCCCAATTCCATTTACTGGGCCGTATTTGAACCCATATAAATTGGGCCAGGCCCAAAGCACTTTAAGCGTTTCATAGTCCTGTCGGCGTAATTAAAATACTATAGTGGCATCTAAGGAAATTCATCAGAAATGGGGGACTGATTGTATAATTCTGGAAAGTTCTATATAATATAACGAAGGCAAGCTTCAGTGTCTTTCTCTTCCTTCCCTCGAATTAGGGTTTCGGAAATTTGAAGTTCCAAGACCAGGCCCCTTCAGTCGCTTTTCCAAGAAAGCAAGCTTCGACCACGTCCTATCTTTCTCTTGAGGTAGAGTCCAGCCCTTTTTCTAAGGCTATTTCTATAGTTCTGTGCCGGCAAGGGTTTTGATGGGTGCGGAGAGGAAGAGAAAGGTCAGTTTATTTGATGTGGTGGACGAGACCTCGCTATCCGCAAAGAGCCACAAAGCGAACGGTGGAGTAGCGGCGTTGAACAATGGCGGTGGAAATGCGGGCAATAGTCTGATCAACAGGTGGACTGGGAGGCAGTTCTCGCCGAGGTACTATGAAATTTTGGAGAAGAGGAAGACTCTGCCTGTTTGGCATCAGAAAGAGGAGTTTTTTCAGGCTTTAAAGAGCAGTCAGACTTTGATTTTGGTTGGTGAGACTGGTAGTGGTAAAACTACTCAGGTTAGTTGGGGAAAGCTTTCTAATGTTTGATGTATAGATGGTTGTTTGTTGTCGAGACTGCAAGTAACTTCAGAATTATTCGTAATTTCCTTTTCTCTTGGACGTACGTGGTTGGTCTTTTACTTGGATTCTAGGGGACAATTATTTTTGTTTACTGTGATTATTTAGATTCTGTACTTTGTTTGTCAAGCCATTGTCAGGCTTTATTAGGGGTGCTTTGGTTAGAAAGACCTTACTCTGTAGTTTGAGTGTAGGGTGATGCGTTTTTGGTAATGATTTACATATTTCATTAGTCTAGACCAAAGATATACCTAAAAATGTAGATCTAAGATGTTGTGGTTCGCTTTTTCTTGTTTAAGTCCCGAACTTTCATTTTAACCTGTTTTAGTTGTTAATTTGCAAGTATTCTATTGCTACAGAATATTTGGACTTGTCCTGCCTTGAGAAGGGAACAAAATATCAGATGACTTCGAATATTGTACAGAAAATTTAATATAGTTATTGTCTTTTAGAAAGAATCTAGCTACGGACTATATAGATAGTTGAGCTTCACATGTTGTTGCTAGTTTGTTAAGATTTGTGTATAAAGCAGTATGGAAAGTTCTCCGATTTCTTCAGTTTAAGCTCTTAGACCGCTTCAGGATGGGACACAACCACTCCCATTTTTTTTAAGTTACTACGATTGTTTTAATAGGATTTAAAAGTCACTACTAATAGTTATTTGGCGTTTTTATCTACAATAATTTGAACTTGGTTTGTGGAAGCATGGGCATGGATGGAGTTTCTAGACAATTGTTTGCTTTTCAGTTAAACTAACTAATGGGTATATAGTTTGAGATGCTCTTTCCTATTCTGATTTCTATTCTGGTGATTATACCTGTTACAGATTCCTCAATTTGTCTTAGAAGCCGTTGACCTGGATAGTCCAGATAAACGAAAGAAGATGATGGTTGCATGCACTCAGCCTCGTAGGGTGGCAGCAATGTCAGTTTCTAGACGTGTTGCTGAAGAGATGGATGTGACTATTGGAGAAGAGGTGGGTTACAGCATCCGTTTTGAAGACTGCAGTAGTGCCAGAACGGTTTTGAAGTAAGCTAGTTCTTCCTAGTACCTGCTCATCGGTGTTGCTACTATCCTTTCACTCGATGATTTGAAATTTTATTCTTTACTTGATTGTAAATTTGTCTTACTTTTTATGGGTGGCAGATATTTGACCGATGGTATGCTTTTAAGAGAAGCGATGACAGATCCTCTATTAGAAAGGTATAAGGTAATTATTCTTGATGAGGCTCACGAAAGAACATTAGCAACGGATGTTCTTTTTGGGCTTTTGAAAGAAGTATTGAAAAATAGGCCTGACCTAAAGCTGGTGGTCATGAGTGCTACACTTGAGGCTGAAAAGTTCCAGGGTTATTTTTATGGTGCTCCACTTATGAAGGTTCCTGGTAGGCTTCATCCAGTGGAAATATTTTACACACAGGAACCTGAAAGGGACTATCTTGAAGCTGCTATTCGCACAGTTGTACAGATTCATTTGTGTGAACCTCCAGGTGATATACTTGTTTTCCTCACTGGTGAGGAGGAAATTGAAGATGCATGTCGCAAAATAAATAAAGAAATTGCAAATCTTGGCGACCAGGTAGGGCCTGTGAAAGTGGTGCCTTTATATTCAACTCTTCCACCAGCTATGCAGCAGAAGATATTTGAACCTGCTCCACCTCCAGTAAAAGAGGATGGACCTGCTGGAAGGAAGATTGTGGTGTCCACGAACATTGCTGAGACTTCATTGACCATAGATGGCATTGTTTATGTTATTGACCCTGGCTTTTCAAAACAGAAAGTTTATAACCCCCGAGTACGTGTGGAATCATTGTTGGTATCTCCTATATCAAAGGCTAGTGCACATCAGAGATCTGGTCGTGCTGGAAGAACTCAGCCCGGAAAATGTTTTAGACTTTACACAGAAAAGAGTTTCCAAAATGATTTGCAGCCACAGACATATCCTGAAATTTTGAGATCAAACCTTGCAAATACTGTTCTTACCTTGAAGAAGTTGGGAATTGACGACCTTGTGCATTTTGATTTTATGGATCCACCTGCTCCCGAGACATTGATGCGAGCTTTAGAAGTTCTGAATTACTTGGGTGCTTTGGATGATGACGGGAACCTGACGAAGCTTGGGGAAATAATGAGTGAATTTCCATTAGATCCTCAGATGTCAAAGATGCTCGTTGTTAGTCCAGAATTCAAATGTTCAAATGAAATATTATCAATTTCTGCCATGCTTTCAGGTACTTCAGCACTCTCTTTTGTTTTATTTTTCTTTGCACTTTCCCAATTCTGTCGAGTTCTATGTAGTGTGTACGTCAGATGCCCATGGTTGTTAAACAAGGGGCAGGATGCATCAAATGTTTGATGCATTTTTCTTGGCGCGGCATGTTTGCAGTATTTCTGCCATGTCTTCTCTAACTAGTAGACATGTACGTGATTTCACGTGCATGTTGTTAGAGCACTATTCTGTCAAACTAGGTTGTCATCAGCAACTATCTTCTCTGGTTCCATGCCCTCAGATGGCATGCACCATAAGATTTCTCAGTCAGTGCTGATGTAGTTAGTTGCAGTTTCTCAGTATTATCTCATGAAGCAAATGGTCTCGTCTTGCATCTATGCATCTGCTGACCTTCCCTGGGCCTCCTCTGTGTGTGATTACCAATTTCTTTCTTAGTACCCAATTGCTTTGTCCGGCCTAGGGAGGCTCAAAAGGCTGCCGACGAAGCAAAAGCTAGGTTTGGCCACATCGATGGAGATCATCTAACGCTCTTGAACGTGTACCATGCTTACAAGCAAAACAGTAAGGATTGTTCTCACCTTTTACTTTCCAATTAAGCACATCCAATTTGATGGATTCCTAAACCAATTATTGCGTTACAGATGAGGATCAGTCATGGTGCTACGAAAACTTCATCAATCACAGGGCAATGAAGGCTGCAGATAATGTGAGAGAGCAACTAGTCCGCATCATGTCTAGGTTTAACCTCAAATTATGCAGCACAGATTTCAACAGCCGTGACTACTACGTAAATATTAGAAAGGCTATGCTATCTGGGTATTTCATGCAAGTAGCTCATTTGGAACGGACTGGACACTACTTGACAGTGAAGGACAACCAGGTATGGAGATATTCATCGTTTTCTTTTGCTTTTTGGGTATATGTTTTTTCTTGGTGTACTAGGTCATGTATTCTACACTTTCAATGCCCGTATTTGGGATCAACAAATCTGTTCTACAGGTGGTACACTTGCATCCATCGAATTGCTTGGATCAGAAACCAGAGTGGGTCATTTACAATGAGTACGTCCTAACGAGTAGGAATTTCATCCGTACAGTGACAGATATCCGGGGTGAATGGTGAGTTCCTCTTGATATACTGTTAAATGTTTGGATCCAGAATCAAGTTTATTTGTAGACTCGTGGTCTTATGCATACCTTCCTACACGTTAAGCAAGGGTTTGTTTTATTTTACTGGCACTAGTAACTTGCTGAGTGTAACAACGATGTTGATTTATTCATCCGAGTAATTGTCATTATTTGGAGGCCTTGACCGATTATCTTGTCCCAACAGGTTGGTGGATATAGCAGCACACTATTATGATCTGGAAAACTTCCCTCAATGTGAGGCCAAGCGTGTTCTCGAAAGGCTTTACAAGAAGCGGGAAAAGGATCGTGAAGAAAGCAGGAATAGAAAATGACTTTTTTTTTTCCAGCTCATTCCGCCCTTTTGGAGATCTCAATTAAGTATCAATTTTCTTCTGAGATGAGATGAGGTTGGGGGGCGTTCAAGAAGCCTAATTGCTATTCATCCAAAGGTCGTCCGTGGCAGATACTGTCAGCTGAGGAGCGGAAGAAAGTGGTTGTATTTCTGTACTGTTGAATTAGGCCAGTGTTCTTAGGGGTTCATATAGTCTCATAACCAATACACTCCTAGATTTTGATTTTCCAACGCTATGGTTTTTGATTGCTTCTGTGTTATTTTATTGTATGAAATCTAAAAGGTTAAACGACCATAGCCCACGTTTCAACTCTTCTGCACAAACTTTTCATAAATGTGCAATTGTTATGATCAAAACAGTATAAAAGCCAATATTTACTTATCTACTGCGATGGCATATATTTGTAGACAAACTAAGTACATGATCTGATAAGATTATACCAAACAGAAACTAAACCTTCTCCAAATGGTGCGTTTTAAGCATCAATGTCGTGCAAAAGGTGATGAGTTGGTTAGCATTAACTTCTGGTCTAGAACTACCATTCACAAAATGATCAAAGAACATTAGTAACTTAGACTAACTGAGTTCTAGTGTCATATTCACACAGAACTTATGGTTCAAACTGGCCACAAGGGGAGGGCAATCTGGTTCTCAAAATGTAGCTTAGTATTAATTGTACATTCTCTAATGGCTTCCACATGCGATTGCAGTGCCTCGATCTCTTGGTCTTTAGTCTCGATTTCCAGTTTGATTGATGATTGTCTCCTTTGCAGCCCTATTATCTTCTGTTCAATAGCCTTGCTTTCTTCTGCAAGCATAGTTTTGTTTTCGGTGTGCTCCAATATTTTGTTCTCTGCTACTTTTGTTTCCTCTATGTATCTCATTTCAGTATCTTTGATAAATAGTAGCTCATTCACACGATTGCAGAGCATTGAAATATTGAATCCATGTTGCTCCAAGTCGTATAGACTGGCCAACGTGCTTTCGAAAATGTATCTTGGATAATTGAACTGTAGTTTGGTTATCTTTTCAACCAAACTTGCAAAAGTTACCATACAGCCAATAGCCAATCCTTCGCGACATTCCTCCTTGTATGTACTTAGAGGGTGGAAATGAGGCTTTTGTGGAATTTGCTTGAAGACTTCTAAAGAATCAATGGCACTCCAGACAGGTGAGTTCTTTACAAAAGGCCAACCTTGATTCTTGACCACTTCATTTTCAGGCGTTTCATCAACTGTTCTCTCCTCATTCACAGCACCTATTTGTTCACTCCCTTTTGTCCTTCGCTTAGCCGTAGAACCGGATGTTTGTCCTAATTCTAAAATGGAAACAAATACAATAAAAAATCTCCACAAACAGTACTCAGTTCTGATCTGCTAGTGTAAGTTTTGTATACATACTCAACGAATTGTTGCTTGCTGAACCTTGTATTCCTCCAAGCCACATTAACAGTGGTCGATCATCATCGTCGACACTGTTAGTTCCAGTCCCATTTGTCTTGTATGCTGGGACTTCCTTCCCGTTCCTTCTGTTCAGATCTTGAAAATCCACAAAATACATTGGCATTTTCCTAAAGCCTTTTTTTCTTTTGGTTCTTTTGGCTAGTGAAATGATAGTTTCAGAAAGGTGAAATAAATACTACTATATGGGTTTAAGAATATCTGATATTAGAGAATAGCAGCCTCACCAGTTACACAACTTTTTGCAGTTGCTTTCTCTGGCTTCCATCCACTTCCATCTTGCTCCATATCTGCAACACAAAAATTCCAATCTTTAACACAGTTATATGTATTGCAGAAAATATATATAAAAAGAAACCCATAATCACAGGCGTGAGGACAGGATACCTTCTGCAGTAGTCGGAACTATCATCAATTTTCGAGGCCGTCCTCTCTTTCTTTTGTAACTGTTTTTACTAGCTTGTTGCTGCCCAGGTTCCTGATGAAGATATAAAACATCAATCCTATCAAACTCCAAGCACACTGAAGAAAGAGGTAATAAACACCTGCCAAATCTCACAAACTGGTGAAAGATCTGAAATCAGAGCCGGTTAACCTAAATGGGTTATCAGTGAAAGGCTGAAACTTGAAACATTTCAATTGATCCCACATACACCATTATATAGCTAGACTTCTTAATATTCCACGCAGCTGGAGGAAATGTTGTTGTCTGTTGGAGACGGTATACTTTCCCTTAAACTCCTAGATGGGTGGACTCTTGATCTCAATCGGTTGAGTGGATTTTTCTAATTTGTTTACAAATTACATTTATAAATAACAATATTTGTGATCCAACAGTGTTTGCTTGCGTGGGTAGAAATGCTGGTTGAAAGAGATTTGAATAGGTAAGAGAGTCTAAGCCTGAGAGAATCCTTGAGTTTCTGAGGCATATGCTTTGTTTTTTGGTGCTGTTACCATATTGCAGCATATGGTTTTCGGTAGTCTTTCAACTTCCTGTCTTAAGACAGTTATGATAGTTCAGTTTGGAAGCTTTAGAGTTCAGAGGTTTGAGTATAATTCATTTCTTTCATGCCCCACCCCAAAATTAGCTATAACTTTTTCAACTTTCGAGCTTGAAGCAATATATATCCTTGGAAGAATCTCTTCTTCACAAGATACAGCAATCTTTCTCCTCTTCCACAGCCTTCCAAGTGGGGTACCTCGTGGTTAGGAAGAGAAAGTAACAGTTAAAGAGATCTCTGACTATGTAGAAACAAGATCCATGAGAATCATGCTGGGAAAAGCAAAAAACTTGGTCAGATGGAAATGATATTGCATTTGATAACAAATATTCGGTAATCTCTCAAGCTTTTGTCTTAAGAGAAAAATGAAGGGTAATTTTGTTTGCTTTAGAGATTTTAGTATCAATCATTCTTTTCATGCCCCACCCCATAATGACTAGAAGAATTTCAACTTTTCCAGTTGGAAGCAAGATTCATTAGCACTGAATCTGGTGGTTTCAGTTTTATCTTTTTCCTCCTCCATGGCCATCTGAGGTATATCGTGATTAGGAAGTGAAAGTAACTGTTACAGAGGTAAGCTCTAACTATGTAGAATACTGGAATCACCTGTCAAAATCCATGGGGAACGTTTTTTCTTTGGGGAGAGGGAATTGTGTAGACTAAGAGAGGAACAATAGAGTTTTTTTAAAGGGATTAAGCATTCTTTGCGTGACATTTGGTTCCTTAATGGATTTAATGTTTCATTGTGGGCGTCGGTTGCAAGGTTTTTTTTTTTGGGTAAGTATCTGTTAGCCGTTAGGTCTCATTGTGTTTGATTGGTCTCCTCTTTTTGTGGAACTTTCTTGTTGTTAGCTCCTGTATTCTTACATTTAATGAAAGCTTGGTTATTCATAAGTTAATAATAAGAGAAGAGATGATTCAATGTCCCATATTATCTAAGGGGGATCCTTAGTAGATACAATTGAGGAAAAAGGAGAGTCGCAAAAGTTTTTTCTGGAAGGTGCTCGCTCAACTAGCAACCTTTGAAACCAATTAGATCATATGCCCTCACTTTTTCTTTCATCATAAAAGATTGCATGATTTTTTGTTTTTTGTTTTCCCCTCTGGTTTAGGAAACAGTTTTGGCCCAGAACTTTCACAAAAGTACCAATTTAGCTCTTAGCTTCCATTCACAACAATCTAGTCCCTATACTTTCACACTTGTGACTGTTTAGTCAAATAGATTTGATCCCTAATAAGTGTATCAACTATATTTGTAAGAAATGTTATTAATCTTAATAATATTTTGCATATGATAGATTAAATCATTACACTTTGTAAAGTATAAGGACTAGAGTGTCACTTATTAAAATTTGGAGATCAAATTGTTACAATTGTGAAAATAGACTAAATCGTTACAGATTAAAGTTCAATGACTGAATTGTTCAAGAACCAAAAATGTTTTTTATTTTTATTTTTTAACAATTTTATTCTTTGAATCGAATCTCCTTCAATATGGAAAAGTTGTCCAAGGAATTTTTGCTGTCTTGAAGGATTAACCCAAGATAATCGAAGGAAAAAGTTCCCAAATCCTTTAGGAACATATCATGAGAAGATCCTTGCAACGGAGTAAATATGAAATTTCAAAGGACTTTTAGTTTTGTGGCCTCAATTATTTAGAAGCTCAAATCGCTCTGATTGGGTTTCACAAAAGATATGACACACTTTTACCATCCATGTTCTCAGCCCTAATACATACATTCTTTGTGGCAAGGCAGGTCAAGATCTATCACTCTTCTGCTCATTCCTTCTTTGCCTAGATTCTAGGTTCCTGATTTATAAGACACTTTTTTGAAGGTCAAAGATCTTCCTTGCCTAGAGTCTATAGGGGAACCTCTAGCACATCATCCTTTTACCTTGGCTTGCCTCTTCACTGTTTGAAGATCTGCTGTTCCAACTTACCACTTTACAGATTTTGTGGGAGATTTGGTATATTCTCAATAGGGTGGTCTCCTAGGACATTAGTGGTGTTTTTACGAGGTTCAAACAGACTGAAGATCAATGTACCTCATTGGCATCTTACCTGCATGGTTTTACGAGGCCTTCCCCTCTTTCTTTTATCACTGTTTTCAGTAGCTTCTTGCTGCTCAGGTTCCTGATAAAGAATAGACATCATCAATCCTATCAAACGCCAAGCACACTGAAGAAGAGGTAAAACAAAACACATGCCAAATCTCAGAACTGGTCAAAGACCTGAACTACAGAGCAGGTTAACCTTGTTGAGTTATCAGTGAAAGTCTGAGAGACATGATAAGTGACCCCACATGACCCTAACAATAGTGCTACATTTTGGATGGTGTTCCTGTTGCCAATATAAGTACTAAAAGCTACCAAAAGTATTACTACCAAATAGTATTTTGATTGGAACGATTTCTTTTAAAAGGCAAACATGACTTCATTAAAATGTGTGTAAGAACCGCAAGAAACACAGGACCGGAGCTTGCCAAAAGGCTAACCCATTTTGCCATCCTTGTCCAAAACTGCAGACGGCTACAACAAGAGCTCCAAATATGTTGAAGGCCTTGAAAGTAAAAGACTGGAGTCAATATTAGCACCAATTCAGGTTTTAACAATGATACAAGAAACACAGGTGAGTAGTTAGAGGAGAAATTATTAATGATAAGCCACTTTCTCCTGTGACTAATGACGAGAAAAGGTCCATGACCCAGAGTAAATTCTAGGTTGGGAGGACTTGACAGCAAACATGGCAACAAGGTTGCAACTTAAAACTAAAACAAATTCCACATGAAGTTAAATTCAATATCTTATTGGCGGTTGTCAGTTGATGCATTCATTTTCTGTTGTGCCTGTAACAGATATTACTTTTAACTTTTAAGTCATTTAAAGTTGTATCTCTCTAGAAACTAGCCCATTGAGGCAACGCCATTACAGACACATCAAAAAAGGATATATTCAAAAGAAGAAGAGAGAGAACAGCCCAGGAGCTGGGGGACGAGAAAGCCCCCTCCCTCCCAAAAAGACTACAACTTGAGAGCCTGCATTGACAAGCTGTAAAAAATTTTTTACATAGGCCAATCCACCAAGGGGCAGTATTTCGTTTTAAATTATAAAAGAAATTAAAGCATAAAGGCTCATCTGGAAACGTTCTAGTGTTCATTTCTTTCCAAAGATGACACAACAGTGCCCTAAAGTCACAGCTACACCACCCTTGCTTTACCATTCAAATTCCATCCACACAGCCCTTCTTAGAGGCAGTTATCCACCTTCTTAAGAAGAACGAAATGCACAGCAGACTAGCAATGTAATTCCAGGCACGAGAGGCAAAATCACAGTGGAGAAAAAGATTGTGCGATTATATTGAATAATAACGAATGGTTGTAGTCGTCCATAGAGTAGCTATGGACCTATGGTGGAGTCCCTAGTAAACACAAGCTATGTTAGAAAGGACTAAAGCAGATAATAGGCTGCTAGTTCTCCATTAAAACTGCCCCCAAACTGCACTCCAAGAACGTCCCTCAGTATGAACGCCTTCAAGGTTTACCTGCATGTTGCCAGATGCCAAGTGATTGCGACCACTGCATTCCTATAGTTGTCCAACTTCAAGGTTAAAATGCCCTTTATAATTTCAGTTTTTCAACATTCGACACAGTTGGACCCTTCATTCTCAACTCCCAACAGTTTTCTCAATAGGCAAACTTAATCAACCATTAATTTGAAATGAAATTTTATGCTGCTCCAGTCTCCACAATCAATCATTACCATAATTGGTTCCCTTCGAGCTTTACTGCATGGGGAGAAGTTGTCTACCCCTAAATTCAATGATTTTTTAGATGAAAACAACTTTCATTAAGAAACAAATGAAAGAATACAAAGGTATACAAAAAAACCAGCCCACAAAGGAGGAGTTGTTTTTCCTTTTTTAAGTGGATGACACGTAAATGTATGGGTGGAGAGCTGCTTCAGGTCATTTGGCATGGCAGTGTACCATTTGCGGGAGGATAGAATAATTTTCCAGAAGGTCAATACATAGGAGCAGAGCAGTGAAAGAATGATGTGAAAAAAGATGTACGCCACAAGAAAAATTACACATTTGGCATGGCAGTGTACCATTTGGGGGAGGATCGAATAATTTTCCAGAAGGTCAATACATAGGAGCAGAGCAGTGAAAAAATGATGTGAAAAAAGATGTACACCACAAGAAAAATTACACCTTTTTTGGGGTGACAGTCTTTTTAGATGATGTCTTAAAGGTGTAGAGATGATTCCTCATGCTTGTGGGCAGGGGTCTACCGGTAAGTATTCACCTTATAAATTTGTAACAGTTGATTCATTTTATAAGCAAATCAACGTTCTTTTGTGGATTATGTTTTTGGTCCTCTCCTGTCTTCAAGATCTCAATTTTATGGTCCAATGCATCCAATTTTTTTTCCGATCAAAGTAATCCTGGTTTTCCTGATAATCAACTGGTTAGATCTTTTGGGCTTTGCTAGTCTTCAAGCCTCTTCTTGGCATTCTTTATCTAAGTTCTTGCTCATTTTTCCATTCAGGATATTTGTTTGAATTGGCACGATTTTTATTTTCTTGGTTTAAGTGTTGTTTTGTCATTATTTGTATTACTTGTATCTTGTATTTTTTAGCATTAATCTCTTTTCATTATATTAATGAAAAGTCTTGTTTCCTTTTTTTTTTTTTTTTGAAAAAAAAACTTTTTATAAGAATTTTCTGCAAGGATCTAGAACAATTTGTCACAATATAGTGTTTTAACTAGGATGACCAAGCATGTGTATGAGATGAGTCATCACCAATCCTCTACTCCATTGCATCTCTTTCTTACCTTGTTAGCTTGTTAGTAATTTTTAGAGTGATTTAATAGAAGCGTCCATACCTTGTATGTTGATATTGTTGTTATTTAACTTTAAAAGAATCCTGTACTTTTCTTTTCTTTTCTTTTTTTTTTTTTTTTTTTTTTTTGATAAAGAAACCATTCATTGATAAATGAAATTAGGGGGAAAACCCCAAAACATCTATAAGTGATTACAAGAGAGAATGACAATTGGTAACTAAGAAAGATAAGCTATAATGTTTGTAAGGGTGCTTTAATTTGCACAAAGAAAAAACAGTAAAAAGAATTGACTCCAAAAACTTGTGGAAAGTGGAAAAAGGCGTCTGTTTCTCTCGCCCTTACCCCATATAGCAAAAAAGGCATGTAGGAGAGCCAACCAAATCATCTTCTTAGTACCACCAAAAGGATGACCCATCAGCAAAGTGGCAAGGAGGTCAAAAATAGAATCGAGACACTGATGATATCCCAAAACTCAGATGCAAAGGAACAATGCATAAACAGGTGAGTTGGCAATTCATCATGATGACAAAACGTGAGACAACAAAAAGGTGAGAGAGACGTATAAGCATCCAACATTGAAAACAATCGGCAGTACTAAAGGCACCCAAACCAAGTTCCTAAAGAAAGATTTTTACTTATAAGAATCCTGTACAGTTTTTTTTTTTTTTTGGCGGGGGGGAGGGGGGGGGGGGGGGTGAGAGAGAAAAAAAAAGCACCCTAGAGGAAGGGTCTACAATCTAACAAAATATGACCTAAAGAGTATTACAGAAAGGACTTGTCATTGAGGCCCAAAGTTAAACTTCGCAAGAGACCAAACATCAATCGGATCCCTCTCCCTCTAAAATTCCTGGTGTGCTTCTCCCTCAAGTACTCCATGACAAAGCACACACCCCAACCATCCAAAGAAAGCTTTCTTTCCCTCTAAACAACGGATGGAGGAGGAACTTCTCGTTCATATCATTAAGAGTTCTGTGTTGCTTGAATGGATGCCGAACACATCAGACAAGAAGTTCCAAACCGTACAAACATAGTTACAACTCCATGATCAATGATCTAGATTTTCCTTCCTCCTCGAAATAGGATACAGCAAAAAAAAGCCCAACCAGGGATGACAACTTGCTCAAGAGCCTCTCCAAGGTATTGATTCTTCCATGAGTAACTTACCAGACAAAGAAAAGTTTTTAGGATTTTCACCTTCTAAAGAATCGAAAGAAAGACTCACCATGAGGAGAGGGATCCAACAAACTATTAAAGAAAGATTTACAAAAAAATCCTCAGAAGAATTAGGACTCCAAATTCAAATATCCCTTCTCCCTTATCTAAGCTCAACATCCTCCAATAAAGAAAGAAGGGTCATCACCTTTGTCATTTCCCTGTCGAACAAAGGACAACAAAATCTGAACGAAAGAGAGGAAGAACTCCCCGAGTACAACAGAGAATCAGCAACATAATAATTTTTTAAAGCAGATAAATGGTAAAAAGGTTGGGATATCCCTTGCATAAGGGAAGATCCCCCAACCATCTATCCTCCCAAAAGAAGGTACCATGCCCATCGGCCATTACACATTGAAAAAGAAGGGAGGACTAAAGATATTTCTTTCCACAGATTTCTAGATCTGCCTTCAACCCCACCTAATATCCAATCAAAAGAATGTGGGTCGTACTTGCTTATGAATCCTAGACTGCAGGAAGGATGTCTCAAGGGCAACCGTCATAACCATTTAGCTAATAACATTTTACTACAAGTTCTTAAATTCCCAAATTCTAGCCCTCCTAGGTGAACGACTCTCCCAACTATCTCCTAATTCACCAAGCTCGCTCTTTTTCCTTCCTCCACACCTTCCCATGGGAAGTCTTTCATGAGCTTATCCAAGCTTTTACACTTGAGCACAGGGCTCCAAAGGGAAAGAAAAAGTAAATTGTGGTACCATTTAAAACCAAACAAATAAGAGGACGTCTGCCTCAATTTGAGAAGTAGCTTCTCTTCCAGAAGGCTAGTCTCTTTCTCACCTTGCCCTCCACGGAACTCTAAAAAGAAATCTACCTTGGATTATCTTCAAGAGAGATACCATGATACGTCATCAAAAAGATACCCAACTCACACCCCACTAGATTGACCCACTCTCTCACCTTATCAGGATCATTGTTCAAGTCTAGAATCTAGCATTAACTTCTACTGATCGTAAGGCCTGACATCGTGCATAGTAATATACTAGTAACAAGGCTTAGTCTTCGTGAAAAAAATATATATATTAGAAAGAAAAATCACCTAGAAATCACCATAAGAGATACTCATTATTAAAATCCATTCGATTTATACGTTTTAGTTTGCTTACCATGCCCTTCTCTTTTGTCTGATTATTTGAATTTTCCTCCCCATCTCCAACCTCATCCGGAAGGCAAAGAGAATTTTTAACAGGTGTCTGTTTTTCATCTGAAGCTAAATGTTTATTCCTTTCAGATTCATTGGTTGTAGTCACTTCCTTAGGGATGATCTCTAAGACATCATAATCTTCTTTCCCCTCCTTATCTGAGATACAAAAAAAGAAATTATTCGAGCAAAAATTAACAGCCTATGTCCATCAAGAGCTATGTGTACCTGAAACTAGATTCTGTTGCCTTCGTTTAAATGTGTTTCCTCTGTTACCATTTATGAGACTTAACCCTTGCTCTTTCAACTCATCACTTCCATCAACATCTTCCTTAGTTCTCTACACATGAAATTGAATCATCCCCAATAATTTAGAGTCATTGTAATAAGAACAACAGTGAAAAGCAGAATGCCCTATAACAGTTTTAACTGATTTAGTGGAATATATTATAGGTAATGGCACGTAGAAAAAACTGAGGAAGGATGAGGAACATCAAATACATACAGGAAATGTTTGGGACATCCCCGTCAGTAACTGTATTAAGTTCTTCACAAGACCACTTTGATACATACAAAAATAAGTAAATAAAGGAGGGAGGTAACTGACATGCTTGCACTCAATAATGACACAATAATTTAGACAAATTGCCCTTAATTAAAATATGAAAACTTCCCAGGTGATGTTCGGACTGCAATAACTATTAAAAAGGTAATGCAAGATTCAAAGCACAAAGACAAATTACCAGTTTCTTGCTTCCTTTGGGACTCTCAAATTTATTAGGTGAAGCACTATCATTGTCACAATGAAAATTTAGGTAGTTTCTTCTTCTGCGATCTCTGTTTGGTGTGGCACTTTTACTGAAAGCTTTTCCCCTCGATGTTTTGCTTTCTATCATCCTTGACCTATCCGCTGCTGGTGTCCCAGGAACATTTTCTTCTCCCAACTTCTTTGAAGGATTTGAAACTCTCGACTTAGAACTGAGACTTCTTCTTCTCTTGCTCGATGTCAAGGCAAATGAGGCAGAACTTTCATCATAAATACTTGGCTTTTCCATCAAGCCATTCCTTGAGTTTACGGTACAAGAGTTTTCTTTTTCATTGTTAGCTTCAATATTTTTTAAGCTTTCATGCTGGACACTCTCAGGTACATTAGCATCCTCAGAAATGATACTCAATTGATCTCTCAAGATTGACACATCCTAAAGTGGAAAATTTTGTTTTAACCTCAAGTAAAATGTACTGAATGAATATATGACTTTCATCATGATATGTAAATTCTCAAAGATGATCTAGGTGCAGAGAAAAAGTAAAACTGGATGTCTCTAAGAATGCCAAGCCCACTAAAGCAGTGGGGAAATAAATAAAATTAGGTAGCATGGACTACACAATTATGGAGAGCCGTTGCACGACAAGAGATATCAGATGTTACCTATCTACATAACAACTCCTATAAAAAGTTAGAATGAAAGATTTTGTGGTGAATGATCTTCAGCAATGGGTAAAATTAGAAGAGAAGTGTTAAAACATAATGATAAAGGACGTTAATTTATCAAAGACAAAACCCAGTTACACAATGGGAAGCTAGGCTCATTATAAAAAGTGGGATTTTGTCAAAGAAAGTGCAATTGTGGCTAATTCAGCATTTCAGCGAAATACAACAAGTAGTAAGACAGTTTCATGTGCTCCTGGAAGTTTTAACATACCAACTAGCATACTATCAGAAATTTCATATTTCATGAATCATGGTGCAAGCTTTACAATTACAAATCTTTAGGGCGAAAGTAACTTCTTTTTTTGTATATAAGAAACAATTTCACGAGTGAGTGAAATTCACAAAAAGGATATACAATCTATGATATTACAATAAGCTATCCCAGTTGATTAGTAGGGATGCATATGAGTATGAGCAAAAAGATTTAAACTTTTACACCAAGAAATAGCATAATAAATAACAAGGACGAAGAACGTATCAAAATGGTGAAAGTAACACGTAAATCATACAACAATGAAATTTTAGACCCTCCAACTCTGATATGTCTATGGACAACTTTTTATTGTTGATGATCCTTCTGTTTTACACGCACACATCCAGTTTCACATTTACACATGATTACTAGTCTTGGGCCAATCAGTAGCCTAAAAGTTTACCGTCACCAGTTATAACTGAACTGAATCTAACAAATTATCAAGAAATAAACTCGTATCGGATACCATTTTTAACTCAGGGTACGGTGGTTAGGAATGTTTAATCAGACCAACCCAAAAAATAAAAGAAAAATCTCGTCCAACTACCAAGGTGAACTGTAGTAATAGTCTTTGTCCATCGGTTTTCTAACAAGTCTAACAACAGAACTTAACTGATTGACGGAGCAGAAGCCATTAAGCTTGTAACTGAACAATCACTCGTTCAAACTCATTAATTCGGGAACTGAACAGCATTAGAGACCTTTAAAACGCAAAGAAAAAGAAAAGAAAAACCCTAATGCCCTTTTCATCCTAACAGGCGAATAATTCTTAGAATGAAAAGCAACCCAGATAACTTACCATCTTCTGAGGAACAAGCCACTTGTCATCAACCCAATCCTGATGCAATCTCAAGTGGTTCCGCTGAAAATCCATGACATGCATAGGATTCTTGAACAAAACAGAGTAGCCACCACCTTCCAAAGCCTTACAGACCACACCAGTCCACCATCCATCTTTATCAGCCGCATCAACAATGTCGCATTCCTCGAAATCTTTATCGGCAGTATCAGGAGGCAGAGGCCTCAAACTAAGAACATCAACATGCTCCTTCAAAGGAGTAGATCCGTCTTCAGTGACAAGGGTTTTGTACTCAACTAAAGCCTTTTTCTTCTTTGAAGGAGAAAATGTAGTGGGGAGCTTCAAAATGGTGGCTTTGAATAAAGCGCCCTTAAAACCTTCTTCATCAATGGAGACCTCGATTTCAGAGCCGACTGTGAAGGGAAGCTGGTGATGACGGCGGTGGTTGTGGTGGTGAGTGTTAGTTGAAGGGGAGCCGAACTCCCCCATTTCACGGTGGCGGTAGTAAAAAAAAAAAAAACCCTTGGGATTTTGGATTGGGTTTTTGTGTTAAAACCCATTGTTGTCCATTTTTGGATGAAGGAAAATGATATTACAGCCTCTTGGGAAGTGGTAGACTACATATGGAAATATCCGGCGACTTGTTTTCTTCTATTAGTTTTACAAGAAGATGAACAAATTCTATAATTTTAAAGAGAAATAGAAACAAATTAAAGTTTTTATTTATTTTTTTTATTTTTTTATTTTTTTTTTCCTACAAGTTTTAAAATGGTGCACTACAAGTTTCGTGTTTAGCTTTCAAGCTGAGAGTATATAATATAACATTTTAAAAAATTATTTAAAAATATAAATTATATAAAAATATATGCATATTATGATAACAAGTCTATTTAGTCATCGCGAATCACAACAATTTAGCATTATTTGCCAATCACTATAACTTAATTTTTTTTAGCTCTCAAACTAAAATTTATCGAATATTAATTTATTTTATTTCATAGATGATTTTTTAGAAGTATAGTTGTTATCAATTATTTTAAGAACTATTCATATATTACATTTTTTATATAAAAAAGTAACTTTTTAATATTTTTATTTGAGATATTTTGGTTTTAGTTAATATAAATATTCTTATAACGGTTATAATAATAAAAATTCTAAAAATAAAAATATTTAATGAAACTTTATAATATGAATAATTTTATGGGGTATGAGTAATAAAAATATGAAAAATTCAATTATTTTTTATAACATTTAATTAATAAAATCTAAAGAATATTTGTGTAAGAATGAACATTTAAACTTACAATTTCTATAATCACACATAAATTTTCTTTTTTTTACCATTGTTATAAAAAGTAAGTCCAGTTATAGAAATTAATAGAAGTAATTTAAAATTGACTTTGCATTTAGAATTTGACTGCAATTCAAATTTTTTTTAAAATATGAAAATGAATATTAAAAATTTAGAAGAAAACAAACATAAATTTCAAAAATTAAAAAATTAAGAAAACTAAAATTGAAATCATCATCGAACGGAATTTTAAGAATCATGTAATAGTTAACTGGAAAAAGTTAACTGGAAAAATATCAAGTGTTTAATGATATAAGCTTTAAATCTCTTAACTTCTAGGAAAGGAATGTTATGCTAATTACATTACGGTAAACTCAATTTAGCAAGGATTTTTTTTCAAATATTTATACGTAACTAAACTAAATTTCTATCCATTTCATATGTTACCTAATGTTTTAAAACTCTTTCAATAAAGTTTATTTTAATTATTTTTGGAGTGAGAAATTATTAAAGAATCATTTTTCCATTTTTGTATAATAATTTGCTAAAATTGAAAATTTAGAGGTAAAATTGATAATACAAGTTACAACTCGACAAATATGGTAAAACTTGACAATTACCAATAAATACCAATTTTACAAAAGCCCTCCCTCGGAGGCTGCAGAACAAATTCTTCATCATCAGCTAAATTCCTCTTCGTTTCTTCTTCATCAATGGCGTCCTTAACTACCTCCGGTCTGCTCAAAACCCCTCACTCTTATTCGCAAATTCCTGCAAATTATCGCCAATACCCACCTTTTGCTCATGGGAAACATCAAGTATCCGTTTCCCTGAAAAGGGATTTGCCCGGACGAGCTATTAGAGCTTCAGGTTCGAATTTGGGTCCATCTACGAGCTCCTCGCCAGGGCTGTACTCCGCCCAGAAATTTGAACTGACCATCGGAAACGTGGACTTGGTTCTTGAGGATGTAAGGCCCTATCTAATCGCAGACGGAGGAAATGTCGATGTTGTGTCTGTTGAAAACGGGGTAGTTTCCCTCAAACTCGTTGGTGGGTGGATTTCTGATCTCTTTGAATTGAATGGGTTTGTTTTAGTTTCGTTTGTTAATTTAATTTTGTGCATTGAAATTTTCGTAACTGAAAAATTGTTTGCTGTGGATTCTCTTTTGCTGGGTACTTTACAGTCTAGCAAATGTTGTTGAATATTTGTTTAGACATTATGGTTATTAGTGGTATCTGCATTTTTTGTCTTAAGAGTGTTATGAAGGGCCAATCTGTAAACTTTAGAGATTTTGAGTCTCATTCATTTCTTTCATCTCTGCATCACTAGAAAAGGAAGGAGAAAGGAAAAGACCTCCAAAGAGTAATCTCAAGTTCGAGGCTAGTGCAGCAGGTCTGTTTACAGTGATAAAATCCTTACACCAAGAGTTCTGGGGTCCTTCAACATGAAATTAAAAAAGAAAAAAAAAAGTCTAGAAGAAGATGAGAACATCAAAGATCTTGTACTTCTTTGGCCTTGGTACTTATAAGTTCAAATACCACTGAAAGGGTTCATAAAGACATGTTATCCTTTTACAGTCCAGGTCCTCAATCCTAATATGTGTATTGTTTGTGGCAAGACAATCCAAGATTGATCATATTTTTTGATCACTGCTCCATTGCCAAGAGTCTTGGTTGGTCTTCTCATTGTTTAAAGATCTGCTGTGCCAACCTACCCCAAGCCTGCACACTATGAAGAGGTCTAATATCACTTGTCTCTGAACACTTTTAACCAATTTTGTGGGAGATTTGGTATATTCTGAATAGGGATGTTTTCTAGAACAAATAGACTGCAGATCGGTTTAGCTTTTTGGTTTCTTTCCTGCAAATACTTCTGCAATTGTTTTAACTCTTTTCCTCATCGACTAGCTGGACAACATTTGTTTTGTTAACTTGGTCTAGGTCAGGTTTGGACAGTGCCTTCATGTTGTACATGTTGTACATGTTGTACATGTTGCTGCCCTGCTGGTGAATTTATCTGTTTCTTATCCAATAAGGCGTTAAATGTCTCCTTGAACTAAATGGCAAAAGGCAGTGTCATAAACCTCGCTATCTTGTTAGACATCTTGTAGTAGACACCCGAGTTTAATTTTCCACAGCTAATTACCTGAGCAAACACCCAAATTTTCTTCGGGACCTTGGTCTCCCAGATTTTTATACCTAGGTTATATGAATAAGTGGGCGTACCTTAGAGAAGCATGGAAGGAAGGTGCGTGCAGGTAAAAGTCCCGCTACTTTCCTGCCTTCATATTCTACTTGAAAATGAGTTTCCCTCTAGCAGGCTGCTCAGCATTATCTTGATCTGATGTTAGTCCAGATGAATCGCCTTCCCCAGAAAGTTGTCACTTATTCGAGGGAGTTTAGCTATTCCCATGCTTCACTTAGGACCAAGTTTGTGAGTTTATCCTCCAAGCCTACGTGATCTGAACCCCTCTCTTTCAAGGCATTGTGAACAAACCTGACTAATAGCCCTTGATAAATGGGAGGGAAAAAACTCCAGGTAGCATTCCCTTTTTCCTTGGAAACATCACCTCCATGTTGCTCACAAGGCACGTGGACATGGAGATGTCTAGCAATACACTAGTTAATTTTAAGAAATGCTGACTTGATAAAATTACAATGCCAACTTATTATAGAGAAACCAATCTACTGCATCGCACTACCTATTACTAAGCCTCAGCCTGAGAGTGCACTCCCCATCCTGCTCTATTTCCATCTCTTAGGAGGCACCCTTATGTACCAAATTGGGCGTGTCCATTTTTTTCTTAGTAAGCCAATAACCCTGTCAAAGCAATATCCTTAGAACTCAAGGACACAGTTGTACAACCTATAGAACAGATCCTGTTCAAGTAAAGTCGTCCTGTCAAAGCAATATCTCACATCAATTAGCAATGATTGTTGAGATCTTGCAGTTGATTTGACATATGGTGTAGAAGTCTTGAAGACAGTGTGTAGTTTCCAAGGATTGGCATAATACAAATTTTAGTTCTTGAGATTTTCTTGCATAGTAGGAAGAGTCTTCCAAGATGTCAGCTGCTATGTAACTAGGAAGAAATGATGCATTCAAATGCAAATTCTCTCTACTATTTTCCCTTTCATCTGGTTTGCACTTTCTTTGATTTCTAGTATTCTCAACTGCAGTTATTTACATGCAGAATTCCATCATAACTTTCACTATTCCCCTATTAATATCTTGAATACACGTGTGCACAGTCAATTCTTCCTTTCATTTTAGGGTGCGAGTAAGAAACTTGTTGATTTGATGTCTAACTGCTTTGTGTATTCCCACAGTCATGAACACAAGTAATAATGGTAAACACTTTTTAACTAACAACTTCAATGTTTGAGTCGATCTTTAGGAGCATGCGGTAGCTGCCCTAGCTCGACCACCACCATGAAGATGGGAATTGAACGAGTACTGAAGGAAAAGTTTGGAGATTCAGTGAAGGAAATATGCCAAGTGTATGATGAAGAGCCAAAGGAGACAACACCAGAGGTGAGTTTTCTATAGACGAGCAAATACAAAATTTGCTAATGTCAAGTTCAAACAAAACCAGAGAGCTGAATTAGTTAGGTAACTAGCATTAATTCCGGATGTTGCACTAATGCAGGCAGTAAATAGTCACCTTGACATATTGAGGCCAGCCATAAGGAACTACGGTGGGAGTGTGGAAGTAATATCGATCAACGGTGGCGATTGCCTCGTTAAGTATGAGGGTCCTGAATCTATTGGTACAGGAGTTAAAGCAGCCATTAAGGAGAGATTCCCAGATATTACAAACGTCGTGTTTTCAAGCTAACATTTCCTCGAGTTTTTTAAGCAAAGAGAATATGTATAGCTGCTGCATTTATTGAAAAGTTGGTGCTCATCTTTTCAGAATAGGCATGTAAAAGATATCTTGTTCAATAAATGGTTCATATATTATCGATGACCATATCTTATGCCCATGGGAAGAAAGTACACTTCTTTAAAAGGGGAAACATTGTTCTACACAAAATTTTGTTCTGATATAACATATTCATATGAACTTTATATCCTTGGATTAAGATTTTTTTTCTCTCTATATAACCAAACGTGATGGGAGCTTCAACAGGAAACATACTCTTGCTAATATATGTTGATTCGTCGACAGTAAAAGGGGAAGAAGAAAAGAAAATTACATCATCATTCTTTTAATCTACTGAATGCAGGTTAGATTGAAAAAAAAAAAAAAAAAAAAAAAATCTAAAAACTAGTACACAAAAATGAAATGGAAGATATTTTTCCTCATTTCTTGGTAGATTTACATATAATACACCATCATATTAGGAGAACTATCCTGCTGACTATGCCAACAGAAGAAAGACAAACCTAGCTAATAAATGTAAGAAAACCAGAGCTTTAGCTTCATGATGAAGATAAATGAGCAAACAGACCGTTGTTAACTCGGTTGCACAGATGACCAGGAAAATTGCGTCTGTTAACCAAACCAGCATCAGAGTTCAGTTCAGATAATGATTGCTCCGAAGGGCATAGTCAAATAATATTCTCCAGTGCCTTCGAGCGAAAGCTGCCTGCTCCAGCATTATGCCTCTTAGATGCATATCATTGTAATTAAAATTGTAAGATAATGAAGCCATACAACAGCCATCATAGATTTACATTTATTTAAGTATCATTTATATCTCAATTCAAAAGCACCAATCAAATGGAGATGAGGGTTCTACTTCATGGACTTTTTTTCTTTTTTCTTTTTCATTGAAAAGGGTAAAAAGCAAAAGAGAAAAGGAATTTTAGACATATACAAATATTGGAGATACAACCATATCTGAAAGTTCTTACACACCTGGAGGATCACAGATCGGATCCCTTCTGTTTTCTTGGCCTTTTAGATTGAGCTGGTGATGATGGAGCTTCAGATAATCTTCCAGTGGCCTAACAATCATTGGTAGAAAAAGTAATAAATAAGAAAAAGAAATTTGACACACAAAACAAAATACAGAGCAGGAAAACAAAATAAATAGTTGACAAACATACCTTGCGTTTTTGATCCCGTTTACCAAACCTTTCCCCTAGCAGAAGAAAAACATACATGTAAATGAACTTCCACGAGGGCAACAAAAATAATCAAATTCCATTTTGAGGGAAATAACATAAACTTCACTTCTAATTCTTGAATTGAACTAGAACCCTGAATATAAACGTACATTTGAAATTTCTTCTTTCCTTTATCAGTGAAGAATTAAATGAACAAAATAGCGGAAAGAGAAGCCCCAGCCAAAAAAATTACAGAAAATTATCCTTCAATGGGTAAAATAGAGAATACACGTTAGGTATAAAGAAAATGATCTGCCAGATTTTCTCCCATTTCCTTCTGAAAGCATCTAGCTACATTTTAAAAGTGTATAAATCAAAACTTCAAACAACCAAAATCTTCCTCTAAAGTTGTAGGCCTTAATTTTGTCTTTCCTTTTGCACATTCTATATATCAGGGAAATAGTTATATATCTTCAGAAAAACAGAATCACTTTGTTCTTTACAACCTTCAACTTTGAGGTTTCAGGCTTCAGCCAGCTGATACTATGTTTGTGCATCTCGCTACCTCTTGGGAGGTGAAGCATGTGGCAAATAGTTAAATTCACACTTTTAAAACATTAATTGAGATTAGATAGCTTCATATAACTTGAACTAAAAGTAGCATGTAACAGAAGGGGAAAGGATACTCTAAAATAGATGCATACAGTAAGGTTTATAGAAGTTCTACAAGAGAATCCATTTACCTCCAAAACTCATAGAATCAGCAATAAAAGTGCGATCCTGCACCAAAGCATGACAAGAATGCTGTTAGGCTGTTAGGAAAGGAAGAGGTATTTGAAAAAAAAAAAATTAAATAAATAAATAAAAATAAAAATAAAAAAAATAAAAGAAACAATAGCAGAGGAAGAGTTGTAATTCACAAATATGAGAAATTACGGTGCTCACGTGAGCGAGCACATCTACTGACCTTGGGTGTGCCAGGTGCTTCATTGTATGGACTCTCACGGAAAGAAGAACCTTCTGCCTCCTTATTTTGCAACTGTTTTAAAAGAAACAGGAAATGACAACAAAAATTAGAATTAACTACTACGCCTTTGACGCGTCCCATCAACAAAGTATTCCTTTAATGAAAATTCTATCTGAATGAGAAGAAAAGAATTATTAAATCCACTGTTTGAGCGGTACGTTAATGCAAGTTTGATGCGCTTAAATTTGCTACTGCTGGGATATGCATATGGAAAAAAAATAACTGTACCTGCTTTTGAAGATTAAGTAGAGTCAATATTTCTTTTCTTAATTCAAGATGCTCTGCACAGACAGCTTTTGTTGGAACCCTGGGCTTTAAATTAACCTATTTACAAATAGTAATAAATAAATAAACACCCTGAATAATAAAGTAACTATTTAACTCTAGAACATGAAGAGCGCTCAGGGGAAATGACTACTGAAGAAAGTCTAACAGATTGACAAAAGAATACGTTTGATTCAACTCCTGCATAGGTATACGTATTTCTAAGATCTAAAAGAGTTTTGAAATTATTCATCCTCTGCACTCAAAGAAAAAATAAAACGAGAAAGAACATATTGACCACAGTAATATTTACTTAGGTGCTCTTAATAGCAAATAAGCTAAATTTGATAGAGAAAAGTTTATAATTTCCTGTCTTTTCTCATGAGCTGCTATGAAATTGATATTAGTATTAAATCTTCCACAATTCATCACTTTATGAGAAAATAAGCATTTGTATTTAACAAAAACCAGAATGTTAACTAACCGAAAGATCTTGTAATGTCTGTTCAACTCGCTTGATAGTCCGAAGGCCAGCAGATGAGCTTGCAGCTTGTACCATTTGCTCAAGTGCATACGTTCTCAAGTATACAGGAAGCTGAAATGTAGGGATAGGTCATCATCAGACCACATTCTCAAATTTGATATTTTGGTATAGATCAATTAAGCTTTGAGAGCACAATCCAGCACAAAAACCTCAATGACAGAATTATCAAAATAAAATTGGAAAAAGAACAACAAACAACAAAGCTATAAAAGGCTTCTAAAATATAGCAAAGGATAAATATGATTCGTTTAGGTTGTATACCATGCGAAGAGAAGCAAGAGTAGAAGCATTATCAGCCACTACAGTTGAAGGTACAGCTGCTGGAGGTGGGGGCTGCACATTGGATACAGATGGTACAGACTCTCCAGGAACGACAGCCTTTTCAGTAACTTCTGGGACAGCATTTGAAGTGACAGGCAACTCAGATTCTTCAGCCACCTAAAATGAATCAAACCAAGATCATAAACCAACTCTAGATATAATATGGAACTACTATGAAAAAAATGATAAGGATAACAAAATAATAATAATAATAATATTTCACAAGATTCTTCAGAATTGAGCTAAAATTGTGGTCCACTTTGAAACTGCAAATGCAACTAATAAAAGATCACCTTGAAACTGTAAATGCAACTAATAAAAGATAAAGTAGGAGATACCACTGAGAAATTACATGCCACTAAAATAAAATCTTGATACATTTTCTATGTCCAGACGGAAGGGAACAGTATTCCTAAACTTAATATTCTTTTAAAGAATGGCTATAGACCACATTCCAAAAGCTAATGTGTGAATATACTCTAAGAGCAAAAGGTTTGATGGTAAAAAAGTGATAATTTTATCTTTGGCATCTCGTACCCTAAAAGATGAAGTAGTGCAAAACTTCAATGGAGCAGTTATCCATAGAACATGACATTCATATTACCCTAAACCCCTAGAGGTTAATAATGCAAATTCTTTCAACCATGAAATCCCGCAATACCAATTCCGAAGTGAACCTGGGATTTTCTTTGTGAATTCATGTGCCACGCCTAAAAAAAAAATTATTATATTGAACTTAACTCACCTTTTCAGCTCTGCGTGCTTCAGTTATCTTTTTTGCTTCAGCAAGAACCTGAGACAATAAATAGTTTAAAAAAAAAAAAAAAAAAAAAAAAAAACATACAAGGATTAGACTTAACTGTATAATATATGCATTAATTCATTATTGGGTATTTATTAAAACATAAAGAATCAAGACCTCTGCATCTTTTCGTTCTTGCTGTTTGGTTTGGGAGAGAACCATGGACAATGCCCGTTTGCGCTCAATCTCTTGTGAGACATTGTAAGGATCCTTAATATAAAGAATAAATAAGAAAATCATACAGAATGTTAATTTACAAAGCAACCTCAACTATAGGGGCAGCTTCATTGATCTTTTAGAGGAAGTTAATATGCTAAAACTCCTTTCTAAAAAGGTAACACTGGAAATAGATCTAATTCCAAAACTACCTACCTTGGCGGGAGTATTTCCTGAACTCTCCCGAGATGTTGGTCCTCTTGCAGCCAAAATTGCTCTTGACGCTGAACATATAATATTCCAGTATAAGTTTTCAATAATCACAAGTGCATTTGTAGATGATCCTAAACAAGTATATTAAAACATCAACAACACAAATTGGCAACGTAAGAGAAAACAAGAGGTGCTTGCCATAATAGACCAAAAAAAGTTACATATACCACGATAATATCGCTCCTTCAGTTCCTCCACTGTCCTTGTTGATGGAAACCTGTCAGCTATCACAATGAAGCGAAGATCAAACCGTTCGCACAAGTCAAATAATTGATCTGTCTCCTCCTTTGTCCACGACTGAAAACATTTTAAAATGTAAATATCTCAACCACAAAACATAAGAAAAAGAATAAAGAACTATGCTATAGAATGCTAGATAGAACAGTAATCTAGAGTCTAAAATAAAGTGCAACAGTGAGGTCCATGTGGACATTGTCCATCCCAAGGTGATGTTCACTTCCAAATAACATCAAATTGATGCTTACTCATTTGGACACTGTCCAGTATGGCCTTGTTCCAATAATGACACAGAACTAATGAGGGGAGAAGTGGCAGATGATTGGCAAAACAATGGATGAAAGATTTGGTTATTGTTACCAATTTACCTGGCATTTCAAAATTTGTCCAATGGCGGTCTTCTAGAAGCTCAAAGAGGATCCACAATTAAGATTAATTACGAAGGAGAATATTTACAAAAGAACTAGATAAGGAGCACCATGAAGAACAATAAAATGTAGCTCTATTTCAAGAACTCCAATCCATTCTACTTCCATACTATTGAAGATTTAATGATTTCTTTTAAAATTTAGATACTAGGTTTCATTTTTCATGTTTGAACATTGTCGAATAGCTCTTCTCTAAAGTTCTTTTAAAAATTCTCATCATTATACTCATTTAAATTGACCACATAATTCTCCTTTTTGATTTCCCTTTTTACTATATCCTTTTTTTTTAATGAGAAACTGTTAATCAAAATTTCATTGATGAGTCTGAAATTACCAAAAGACTAAAATGGCCGTGAGAGATTACAAATAACAATTTCATTGTCAATTGAGAGAAGTGAGGCTGTAATCGCAAAAATAGGGAGTGAATATACACCACGAAAGAGAAGTATATAATATGAAACCCTTTTTACTATATCATCAAAAGTATAGTAAAAAATACTATTGATATTAGAAGTAAAATCTGTAGAAAATGCCAACGTTAAAATCAACACATACAATAATTTCATATGGGAAACACTTCATCCTTCAAGCTTTAACATAATTACCATAAAGACAGAAAATATGATGGCATGGTATAAAGAGAAGGATAGGTTGTTATATAGGATATAAACACTCAAACTATGATAGTGTTGGAACTTAAAAATCCTTAGCTGTAACCCTAAAGAGATTCGAAGTATTACCATAATACCATAAAAATGCTACATGTCATGAAACTTTGTGTGTGTGTGTGTGTATGTATGAGAGAGAGAGAGAGAGAGAGAGCTCCCTATGCACTTCAATAAAAATGCGGGAAAAAATATACCCACAGTGTCTTTCAAATACTTCTCGTACTCCTCATCCGTGTATTTGACAACTTCAACAGACTGCACCACATTCAAAGAATAAAATATGTTTGATTAATAATAAAATTCAGTGAGTACTAAGAAACATTCTAATTGCAAGCAAAATATCCATTAATGTCAATATTTTACCATAAAATTGAAACTTCAAAACCTTTCAACTTTGATGTTTAACTTCTTGCTCACAACCATAGTGGAAGGCTTCAACCATACATATATTTTATAAATTGACAGATATATGAACAAGAAAATTATTGGTCTGTTCGAATTACACACAAAGAAATAGATGTCAACGGGCATATCAAACTTCCAATTTTCATGTAAGCATGAAAAACATTTTAAACTTCAAATTTCAATAAATATATAAAACAACCAATCAATAAATAAAAAGGACTTGGACTTACCTTGTTGTACTTTGCAAAGGAATAGTCACCTGTTGGTGGAATGCCATTTACAACTCTAACCTGCAAACAGAAAAATAGGGAGGGAAGGAGAGAAAAGTATCTGAGTTTGAACAATAATAAAATGAATTGAAATATCCACGATTCATAGAGGTGTCAAAGCCTACCCAGTGGTAAAGCTGCAAATTATCCTTTCTAGCAGAATTTGAAAAAGGAAGCCACTGCCACGTAATCTGAAGGAAAATCACAAGACCGTTATAATAACGATCTGAATTTTTTTTTTTTTTGGTACAAGAAATTAAAACATGAGGGAATATATAAGGGTAATACAAATACAATACCTCTACAAAGGGAATTCACTAAAAGAAAGATAATCCAATCCAAAAGAATCAAACCAAACTGATAATCACAAAAAATTCAAGGAGCATGTTAAATTACCAATTGACCCAAAAGCTTAAGTTGACGGGTGAAGGCAAATTTAATATCATATTATCTAACACTCCCCCTCACTTGTGGGTTTGAAATATGTAGAAGACCCAACAAGTAAAAATCAATATTAACTAGAGAGGAAATAACATTGCAAGGATTTTGAACACAGGACCTCCTAGACCATTTGCTCTGATACCATGTTAAATCACCAATTGGCCCAAAAACTTAAGCTGATGGTTGAAGGCAAATATAATATCATATCATCTACCAAAGCCGAAGCCCACAACAAGGCATTTAATCCAACGCTATCCCACACCTCAACCCAAGACCACTCAACACCTATAACATTCTACTATTTGTCTCTCACCAACCACCCCATACAACAGCAAAACTACAAACTTGCCCAAAAAAAAACAAAAAAAAAAAAGAAAAAAACCTCGCCCTTATCCCGAAAGGAGCATCAGCACCTCCCCTAGCATGGAGCAACAGCCTTTGTTTTGCGCCAAACGTAACCTGAACAACTCCAAGACCCAATCCCATCTAAATTCATTACTTGCTCGATAAATATATATTTTAAAGTTCATGGCACATAAGATACGCGATGATAAACCAAGCGCTCAAGTGAAAAATAAGAAGGCAAAATAGTAATTGAAAATCATATCAATTCCATAACACAATTAAGCATTCAAAAACATGGGCTTCCCAAATTTCTCATATCGGTACAGAGGACTACAAACCAAACAAAGTCCTCAACTTCCATATTCAATTCACCATTATCCACACTTCTACAACATACTACCAGATATCCGTATTGCACAAAAAGAAGGGGGGAAAAACCTTCTCATCAGATGGAGGTCGCTTCTTCAGCTCAGATGTATCGATTGCGGGCATAATAGGCGCCAGACCACCAGTAAGTGCATAAACCTACAATTCAAGAAAACCCCCCACCATTACTACTCTAAGCAATGAAACCAAGTTACAAGAATCATATAAACACAGACGCACAGAGAAGACATTACCTCCCGAGAAATTCCATCTCGCTTTCTCTGAGCATCTTTCTGAGCCCTAGGCTTCTTCTCTTGGGGTAAAGGAAGCGTATTTTTGGGCAAGCCCAAGATATCCTTGGCATCCATGTCAGACCTTCCCCGAATTCTAGGGCTTCTTTCTACTTCGCAATGCCGGAAAACTGGAGCTCACAAATCGAATGTTTCACAAAGTAATAACTCTAATTTCATCACATGGGTACAATACGAACAAGATTTTGATTCGATGAATTGGAAGAAGATCGTTCTTGTTTCATTTTTTGAGCATCATTAGAGCGCGAAAGCACAGTGGAGTAGAGGAAGACGACTTGTTATTATCGGATTTTCTTAATTCACCTGTAGGTGACGATCCGCGAGTCATGAATAAGTGCAAAACCAGTGGTTGTTTTATTTATTTATTTATTTACATTGCCCATGGGAAGAATTACACTCAGATAATACAAATTTTATGTTTTTTTTTTTTTCAAATTATAATAAATATACTTTAATTTATGTCAAGTGTTCTTATCCGCCAGTGGTTGATTTGAAGTTTGAACCATAGACCTTGTAGTTAATAATATTCTCATATGTTAATTAACCTATACTTGTTTTAGCATGGATAAACATATCATTAATTTATCGGAAGGTTTTCAAAGAAATGGACTATATTAATAACAAGATCCAACTTATTTGACATATGGGTATATAGACAAACTATTGGACTAGTTGATTCGAGGTATTTTCGTTTTGCTCCCACACATATTGCAGTGTTGCCATTCACACCTTAGCTAATCGATGACAAAGTTCACATCAATATGGTTAGTAAAGGATCCATCATAGACAAACGATGTGAAAAAATATAGTTAGAAAACCACCCATCATGAATGAATTATGTTTCAAGAGGCCCTCCATTTTCTTCTTTTATGTTCTTGTTTTTTTCATTCCTCATCTTTTCCTAAAAAAGAAGTCTCTAATATTGTGTTATTTTGACAATGTATTTCTACCATTTTAAAAACACAATTGATCTAATTCTTCATGTCAAGTATGTTTATTATCAAATCATTAAAAAGAGAATTTTATGTATTACTAAAAATTATCAATTCAATGTTTGGCCACCAACTTGAAATATCTATGAAGTGAAATGACCAACTCGTCCAATTTTTCTCCCTCCCATGTTTCCAATAATTCCACCTATTGACGGCTCCCATCGTCTCACTTCAATGACCACCTTCATGTGTCCAACTTCAGCAAAGATCACACTTGATGACCAACTCCAACGATCACCTCAGGTGACCAACTCTAGCTACCAATTTTGCAAATTATCTTCAACTACTGACTTTAATGAGCAACTCTACCAATCATATGCTAAAAAATAATGGTTCGATGAAAGTGTTTTTTAAAAACAAATTTGAAATTATGAGTTCATAATATTTAATATTAGTATTTTACAGCAATTTGACATTAGTAAAAGCATTTTGAGTAATGATCAAACAAAACAAACTTGTACAAAAAATACTCTTGAGGAAATTTAGAAACACATGAGAAAATTAAAAATTACTAGCGGAAAAATATCTTTCGTAGGCACAACCGAAATAGCCCAAATTCAAAATTTTTTCTTTTTTTTTTTTTAGTGTAAAAGAATATCAAAAGACATGTTAAAAAAAAAAGAGAAAAAATCGATTTTGATTCTTAGCACGACAAGTGGTATCAAATTTCAATTTTAACTCTAAACTTTCAATTTCAACGAATTAACTTTGAACTTGGCACATTATATCAATTTTAACCCTAAACTTTCAATTTTATCCATTTAAACTTCAAAACTTGAATGATTGTATTATTGAAAGTTTAAAGTTCAAATTGATACAATTTACCAAATTTTAGGTTTAAATTGATGAAATTACAAGACAATAGTTAAAATTGGGTACATATTATTAAATTTATGACTAAATAGAAGTCGACATGGGCTTCGAATTAAAATAAGACAAAAGTTGGTTGATCACTATGAGAAATAGAAAAAGGGAAAAGAGCTTCTCTTAGCTAATTAGAAAAGAAAAGAAAGGAAAAACATAAAAAGTATTGGAGATGCGGGGGATCGAACCCCGTGCCTCTCACATGCAAAGCGAGCGCTCTACCATTTGAGCTACATCCCCGTTTGAAAGTGGATTTCAAATTTATTTTATTTATACGCATTTATTTTTAACCTCTGCCTTTTTTGTAATATTTTCCTCCAAGGGACAAAAAAGGGGACAGGTCCTTGCATATATACGTTCACAAGCTCTTATAGTTGTGAGAGGTAAAAAAAAAAAAAAAAACCTGAAAAATTCAAACAATCAATATAAAATATTTGAATTGAATTCAGTTTGTTTGATAACATGATATTAGTTAAATTTGGCTTCACTCGTTAGCTCAAGTTTCTAGGTCAATCAATGATTTAACATGTTATCAAAGCAAATGGTCCAGAAGGTCCTGTGTTCAAATTCCTACAATGTTGTTCTCTCTCCAATTTATTTTGATCTTCACTTATTGAGTCTTTTACGTATTTCAAGCCCACGAGTGAATATTAAATATTAAGATTATTAGAGATTTAATCTCTTTTGAAAACTTATTCTGTCCAAATATTTAATTTTTTGAGATGTATTCCCATTTTTTAATTGCAGAGAGAAAATGCATTTAATATGATTCCATTTTTCATTCAATGCATTTGATGTATTAAGTAATTGGTTTTTCTGACAGATTCATGGTTATTTCAAATATACCTTAGAACATTGTTTTAGATTTTTGCAAATATTTTAACCAATATATAAAATATACCACAGTATATAAATTAGAAATTGACTTAATGTTCAACATAAATTCCAGTATATATCGTAAATTTATTTTATATCATAATATATATAATTCTAATAAATCAAAAATTTTAACCCAATGCATTTTTAATCGATGGTATAATATTTTAGTCGGTTGAATTATGCTTAAGTTGGCTCAAATTGTATTTTTTAACCCAATGCAAAATAATAAAGTTGAAAAGATTTTATCAAACGAATAATGTTGAACCATCTATTTTAAATTACTATGTAGGTTTACTCAAATGTGTTTAGCCCTACATTTCTTACAACTTACTAAATCCATTGGTTTTTAACTATGAATTTAGGATCCAAATTAAATATTTATATTTTTCATTTAATTTGTACTTTTGCCACACTTGTATTAGTTCTAACTCTAAAAGCAGACTTTTTAATTACTTGTAAACTTAAATCCTTACATTTTAGCTAAATCTAATATGTAATCCTTACCACCAGTAAATTTAGCAGGTCCACACCAATAATTTGGTGAGTGATATATACAAATAGCATATATATATGATGATCTTGGAGAAAATTGAGTCTAAGTGCAATTTCTTCAAAAGATTAACATTATAAAGAAAGTATGGTTTATTGGTATAGAAGTTAACCAAGTTACAAGTACTAAAATTATTTCTTTTTTAAACATGGTAATAAATTGGCAGAACTCATATTATATCATGTTTTTAAAAGATAGGATTTGAAGTTTTGATTACTAAATTATTTTTTATGTTTATAATTATTGTATATTTTATATACATTGTTCTCATGAGAGTTTAAAACACTCGGTATTTCTTTTTTGTTTTCTTTACAAAAAATTATCATACTTTTATTTATGAAGTAATTTTAGTTAACTAAAATCGATTGTTTTTGTTCAAAATAGAAATTTGGTTTGGATTATGAATGTATAATCAATAATATTCATTATTCTACTATATTGAGCGACTAGATTAAAAATGAGATACATCATATAAACTCTAATAATATGTATGAGTAGTAGTTATCCAAACGTATTTAAATTTAAATACTATATTTACATAATGGAATCTTTGGTCCTCGCACTCCATTTAGAATTAGGATTTTATGTGATCAAACATATTTTGAACATATATATCTCTCATTATTTAGAATCTTCTTCATCTAATTGAAATTATATTGAGATGAGAAATAAGTTTGATTTTCCATCTCTTTTATATAATAGTTAAAAGTATCGAAAAAACAAGCAATTGTCATTTTGAGCAAGATCCATAAGTAGGAAAGTTTCCACGAACCTAGTTATCCTACTCGGTATAATATACCCTTTTATAACCTCATCCGTTTGGATTCATCTTTGATCTCAACTCTTTTCCTTGTATACTCCAGTATTTCTCCATCCACTTTATTAATTTGTACGCAACTCTGAAGATGAATAAAATACTTTTACCAATATATAGATAAAATTGATTTCCTTCGTACATTTGACAAAGAGATCTATAGGTAGCTATTTATACACAGCTCACCACTCTAACACACTCAATATGCAAGAAAGTAAAATATAACAATTAACGATAATATTTTCAAAAGACATGTGAGCATCAGGTCGAGGACAAATAAAAGCCTTTTTTATATTATCTCTAGCTAAGAGTGGCCTATAAGAGGAAGCAACATAGTGGTTATTACAAAGTATTTAACTTTTCAAAAAAGGAAAAGAAAACACCAAAAAATAATTACACCTTACAAAAAGTTAAATTAGAAAGATCCAATTAGCCTTCATGTGGGACAAAAAAGAGAATAAGAGAGAAAAATAAATTTGGCATTTTCCCTCTTTGCTTTTTTTTTTTTTTTTCACTTTAAAAAAAGCACTATAATTTGTCACCCTCTGTAATTATAAAAGACTAGCCCCTACCCTCCAACCCTCACTTTTTTTTTCCAGCAGGGCTTTGCATGGTTGAGATTTGGTGTTGTATATTGTCATTTGTCCTTTTGAAAGGATGAAAAACACAATAATATAATTTTTTTTATTTTTATCAGAAGGGATCATGTCATTTCCCATATGTGAAAAAAAAGAAAAAAGAAAAAAAAAAAGTGATGTGCAGCCAAAAGGGATCCAATTTGTTTTGAGCAATAGAGTGAGGTAGGGGCATGATGTGTAATTTTGAGGGGGTAAATCTTAAAAAAAGTTTGTGAGAAATGAGAGAAAGAAAGAATATGATGGCTTAACCAAAGTCATTTCTTCCATCTTGGATGCATGAAGAATCTTCATATATTTATTAATGCTGTCATTTCATTTAACTTTATTTATTTATTTGAGTTTTTATGGCTTACTTAGGTAGGGTTTTCTCTTTTAAACCATGGGAGTTTTTGAATAGTTTAGTATGTTTTTGGAATTGCTTCGACTAAATGATGTGAAATAACTATATTTATTTTGGTTCTAAAACAAAAATAAGATTTCTAAAAAGTTCATTAATCATCACTTGAAATATATATTTAGAACACATGGTAATTAAGAGTAAGGAAGACAACAAATCGATATACTTAATATAGTTGAGATAAATATGAGTTTAATAGTAAATCTATCTTATCTTATCTTATTTTAAAAATGACCTACTTAATAATCAATCACATTTGACATGCAACATAAACCTAACAAACAAAATAAATTAGGCAACTTGTTTAGGTTGATTATAATTTTCTTAAGTCCTACCAAGACATTAATAATTTTTCTTATTTAGTTTTAATTTTTAGCATTAGAATATAAACCTTAAATAAATATACAATATAACAAGCCTAAAATGGAAAAATTCCCTTAGTTGGTTATGTTAGCTAGACGTATTTTATCACATTGGGTTATTTTATTAGATTGGGCCCTATTATGTGATCTATTTAATTAAATGTCCTAGATTCTCAATTGAGTATGGACTTAATGGGTAGAAACTTATTAATCTAGTATATAAAGAGATCGTAGGCTATGGTTCCCAACACACCAAAACAATAAGCACTCAGTCTTTCTTGAATCTCATCTTGAGAGAGATCCCAATAAGGCATTCGGAGTTTTGGTTGAGTAAAACAATAATCATCTTGAAACTATCATCAATTTCTCAATAGAGTCCGGTATGTTATTTATTCTTGACAATTTAGCATGAATGATCCTAGAGTCAATCTATTCAATATAGATTTAAAGTAATTATGCTAACTGATTATGGCATTTTGATTGTTAATAGTCTTTAATTTTATTTACAAAGTTAGTTTTGTTTTAACTTTCTTTAGCTTTTTTGTGTGGCTATAGAAATTAATAAACAGTAAGTTTTGCCTATTGCTTACTTTTCACATCTCATCACAAATCACAATTCACAATTGAAAGGACATGTTGAAGGGCTAATGATGAATTCCAACCTCTCAAGTGAAAGACAAACTTTATATCCCAAAAATGTATACAGTTTAGGAACTCACGAACTAGCAGTCTCTATTACAATTATTGGAAATTTGAACTTTGGCCAACTTTTTCCAATTATGTCACCAAAAGCATTATATATATTATTTGGACATTTTTATTAAAGGTTGTAAATATCTCAACTGCACAAAAAGACAGGAGGTCTCATCTCAATCTTATACCAAAATGATGTGAATATAGTTTCACAGCATGGACTGAATCGGAGACAGAAAACATATATACATACATATATATACAAGTAAGGAACAATGTCGTCTGCATAAAGTTTTTGAAATGGTGTAAACATAACTATTGTAACTAGCAAGGTTCTAGATAAACTTAAGGTAACGATGAAAGGACACTAAAATGAGCAACAAAAGGCACCTTCCTGCCGTTCTAAATAAACGGTACGTAGGAACCTTTAGTTTACATTCTAGTATATATAGTTGGATAGCTTTTTTTTTTTTTAATACATAGAGTCTAAAAGTTGTACAATATATAGACTTGACATAAAGTTGGACATTTTTCACCCTATTACGAAGATATATGAAGAGACTCTTCAATGTGTGAATTTGAGATAATTATGCCTTGTTAGGTTACCATTCTTGAATAAAATTCTAGTTATTTTG
Source organism: Citrullus mucosospermus (assembly GCA_030954485.1). NCBI lineage: Eukaryota > Viridiplantae > Streptophyta > Magnoliopsida > Cucurbitales > Cucurbitaceae > Citrullus > Citrullus mucosospermus. The sequence goes on along the minus strand of CM062063.1, from coordinate 4,065,360 downwards.
GAATTGAAGACTCTTCAACATGTCAATTTTGAGATGAACATAAAGTTTCATCTCAAAACTAATTGAAAATGAGAGAAAGAACTCATGTATCGTATAAAAATTGTGAGGTCTATCCATTTTCCCAATAAGGGATCCTAAAACCGTTATTGTCTTAATTCACTTCCTTACAATATACACATATTTCTCAACCATGCATTAACTTTTTTTCTTTATGTTCTATAACATGTGGAGTTTGAAGGATTCGAACTACTGATCTCTTGATCAGTGATAGATAATATGTCCAAACTGTTGAAGTGACATTGAGAATCGGCCAACCCTATAGAACCCTACTTAGCTCACACGTAACATAATTGACTACACAACTATATGAATACAACCGTCAACTTAACAGAATATCCTTAACACAAACATTTAACATGAGGTGATTGAAGACACTTGAGGATATATACAAAACATGTAGAGCTGAAAAAGCTGTTTGTGAAGTGATTGTTGAACAAGAGAGAGACCACAGAAAATTGTGAAGAGCTTTGTGTTTAATTTATACTTGGAGAATGGTACAAGGAAAGAGTTATTGATTTCTTGCTTTTTAAAATTTTAAAAAGGTCATTTCAAAGGGAATATTTGTGTTTAAGAGGATTGATATTCAGGTCCCCACTTATCAAATTAAGTTGTTGCATTGCTCAACTACATGTGGTTTGTGGAATAGACAACTTATTCTTCTATTATTGTGTCGTCGGTGAAACCCTAATTTTACCCTAAATATGTGCACAAACTTTGTCTATCAATGTCGGCCAAAACCTTACAAAAATAACTTTAAAATTCTGAAGTTGGGTTTTCTAACCATCATAATAAAACTGTGGAAGTAAAGATTTGAACTTCGACTGTGGCAATTATTATAATTTAGTCTCGATATATATATATATAGAAACACATACTGTATTTTATTTACGATTTTAAAAATTAAAATATTGAAATTTGTACAATTTTAATCGTTGTCTAATTTTAGTTATGTATTTTCATTATGTATTTTCAATAAATTTTAATTTTAGTCTCTCAAAATTAATTATTATTAAAGGGTTAAATAATAATAACAATTTTCATACAATTAGAAAATAGAATATATATATATTTTCAAAATTTATAGTAATAATGTTAATAGATAACTAAAAGTTTTTTTTTCTTTCTAAATCAACAATGAACTAATAGTTGAGACTAAATTTAAGATTTATTGAAAGTATAAGGACTAAAATTAAACAATTGAAAGTTTAGGGACTAAAATTTAACAAATTTCAAAATATAGGGACCAAAATGATATTCCAACCATTTTTAAAATCGAGATCATATTTTTATTTATTAAAGTTTGTTAACAAAACCATGAAAGTGACATAATTTATATGTCTATAAATTTATTTAATAATTTGAATTACATTACATCCAATTTAGCTAAAATTTATTTGACAACTATACTAATACATCTTATAAACAGTATTTTTTTTTCTTAATAAAAATGAAATGGGGAGTTTCCACCTTAAATAAAAAGAATACATGTCAATTACTCTGAAACTATCTAGCTTATGAAATGATGTTAACTAATGCTAGGTGGTTCATAAAAATTAGTTAGGATTAAAATTAATAGTGTTGAAGATTTTTCACATTGAAAAAATCAATAAACTTTATAAATTACAATTTTCATAAGATAGATAGACTATTATTCTTGTTATCAATCGATTTTGAAATCAAACTATCATATTATCTAATAAATAAAACGCTAATTTACCAATAGATATATTTTATCAATATCAATACACTTTTTTGAAAGAAGGCAATATCAATAACATTCTATGCACATAAGAAATCATGGATAATTTTGACACCTAGTTAAAAAGTGTTATTTATTTTTTCTTTTAAAAAAATTATTTTAAATAATAAAATTGATGAAAATATTTATAAGTAATAGCAAAATATCTTAGTATCAAAATATTTTAAATAACAAAACTGCGATAGATTGTGATAAATTATTATTTATATCTATCACATTGACAATAAAATTTGCTATATTTGTAAATATTTTAATTAATTTTTCTTTAATTAAAAACCATGTTTTATTTGATTTGAAATAAAAAGTAAGATGATTTGATCGGAAAACAAGATTTGGCCACCTAACTGACATGTCGGCTGGATGTTTTTAAGCTAATCCAACTTTGATCATAGTGCCCAACTTTTAATCACACTCACAAGCCTTTTATATATGTATATGTATATATGTATATGTATGTGATTCAAACTTCTTTTAACCTATCAGTAAAGGTATTTATTTTTGACCAATTAGACTACACCCATTTATTCATCGGTAAACGTAACTAATCAATGGAAATATAAAAAGTATAGCTAATTAATTGTGTTGGTTAGTGTTTACAAACATTTCATAATACTAATAATTAAATATTGGGTCTCACAACAAAACTTGTAATTCCGATCTATAATTTGATTTGCGGTAATCAATCTGATTACCATTGATAATTATGTGGGACCTATTACTCTTTTTTATATAAATCTTGAGGATTTTCAAATTTTGCTGTCACACATATCACCAATTACTGTCACATATTAGTAACCAATATTAGTACCAGTATCGGTACTTGACATTAAAGTAATCACATATGGTTCCATTGTATTACAAGTGTCAATCTAAACTATTTTAATGAAAATCAAATTACGATTATACCATTTTATTACAATTGACACGTGAATGGAAACTCCATTAAGATTGGACTAGTTTCGATTACATATGCGTAAAAACGTGGCATACGATCGATTATGGTTGGCACTAAAAGAAAAAGTAAGATTGACTAAGGATTAACTATTAGAGTTAGAATTGAATTTTGATTTATTCTTCTATGATAAAAAAAATAGAAAATATCAGTTTTTATTTATTATTTATTTAAAATACTTCACATATATTTGGAAGTAGGGTTCTTTCAATCTTACTTTTGAAGATAGCCTATTTTTGTAGGATAAAAAAATATAATATTATTGAAAGTGAACCTAAAATCAAAATGGTTAAACCTATAAATTATTTTATAGTTAATTTGATTTGTATGTCTAGAGATAAGCTAGCAAAAACAGCAAAGTATAGGAGGAACCTTTTTATATAATTAATTAATTAATTTGAGGTTTTCTCAGCTTGTGGATATTTTGCCACAAATAATGGTTGAACTAGAAGATCTCCATTAGATATTGTAGGGCTATATACATTGGCACTTCTACTTCAAATATAGAAGTTTCTATGGATGTCTTTTCAATGGTCCTTCTCCCTTTCACTTTTCTCAATTTCCCAAACCTCATTAATTATCCCATTTGTGAATGACTTTTTGAATTATCTACTTTCTACTCATTTTTGTCTACACAATTGGGTGTGGTACAATCTATGAGACTATGAATAACAAAACTCTAGTGAATGTCATTCACTCTAACCTAACTCTAAAACATTTATATTTTTTTATTTTGACATGATTTGTTAACATTTTTCAAATAAAGTAAACTATCATGTTATGATGTTTGTCCATATGTAACATTGTTCGTTGCGTTTGATATACAATTGTTATTTAACAAATGTTAAAATCATACATTTGGTATAATTAGTTTCGTTGAAGATCACAAGGGTCGCATGTAAAACAAAACCATCATTCTAAGTTAGGTTTAAATATCATTTTTGTTCTTATATTTAGAAGTTTATTTAGTTTTAGTCCTGGTACTTTCTATTGTCCAATTTTAGTCCCTTAAAGTTAATTTTTATCTAAATTGGTTAAATAATAATAATAATTTTCATGCAAAATAGACAATTTTTGTTTTTTGTATTTATAAAAGTTAACAATAGACTAGCCGTGAGTGAAGACTAGATTTAAGTTGTGCATACGTGAACTAAAATTAAACAAACTTCAAAGTATAGGACACAAATAGTAGGACATGTTTGAGAGTGATCATGAAATGATTAAAATCACATTTGGTATTTTCAAAATCCCTCAAAAATATCTTTTTAATAATAGAAAATTAAATTTTGTAAAATAAAATATTAAATTAATTGTGAATAATAAAAAACGTGATTCTAAGTGATTTTCAATATGACAAAAATAATTTTAACAATTTTATAATCACTCCCTAACACGTGTTTATATTTTCATGAAAATTGATAGAAGAAATAGTATGTATGTCTTAAAAGGCTACAACCAAAATGGATTATCATTTAGAGATTGAGAAAATATCAAATTATATACACCTAGACATTAAGAAAATGTTAAGAGAAGAAGAAAAATTGAGAGGTTTTGATATATTATCAATTACGACTTTTAATGAAGTAAATTTATTTATTTGTTTGTTTGTTTTTGAAAACAGAAACATCACTAATCACAATTCACAAACACAACCAGTTTTTGTTACATAGATTAACCAACGCATAAAGAAAATACATAATTCAAAAAATGGCCGTTTTTCAAAACAGTCTCACTAATTCATTTGTAGATTGAATTGATGTCTAATTTTTAAGATGCAACCAAAATGGCGGGATGATATTTTAACTAATTTGTCATCAAATTAAATACTCATTAAGGAGGAAATTCAGAAAAATCAAGACGGAAATAACAAATGAGAGAAATATGATTTATAATATTAAATTGATTTTTTTTTTTTATTTCTACTAATAATAATAATAATAATAATTATTATTATTTGGATTAGTTCCTAACAACTTCTAAAAGTGAAGCAATAATTACACCTTTTGATTTTTTAAATTTTCCTAATTTTAGAGAAGTTATTTTAAATGACAAAATTGTTAAAAATATTTAAAAACAATAACAAAATATCACCGTCTATCTGCAATAGATCGCGATAAACTATTATATGTATCTAGACACATATAGATACAAATAATAATCTATCGCGGTTTATCGCAAATAGATTGTAAAATTTTTACTATATTTTGTAAATATTTTGATTAATTTTTCTATATTTGAAAATATTCTCTAATTTTATGGAATTGCATTTATTTCTTTTGTTGAAAAGATATAAACTTTTTCTATATCAATTATCAACTAAAATATATATATAATCTTTTATCTTTGTTATATTAAGGGTGGGATAGTTGAGAATACCATTTTTAGCATTTTCTCCTTTATATAATCCTAAAATTCCAATCTTTCTTTCAAAAGAAAAAAAAAAAACCTTCAAATTCCAAACCTACTCCTACTAATAATGATGGTCTCGTACTTTATTTATTTCATTGCTTTCATTAAAATATTAAATTATAATATTTTAGACCATAAATTAATCGCATTAAGTTCTTCAATAAATAAGTAAATAAATCGCATTAAATTAAAACTTTTCTTAAAGTACACTAAAAATTCTATTTTTTTTTTATTAAAAAAAACCTACCTTTTTATGCGACAACTTTTTAGGAACCAAACAACAAAACTTAAAATCACAGTTAAATAAGATTTGAGATAATAAAAAAAATTCATATTAGGAAAATATTAATGACATCTTCTTACAATTATTTCTGAAAAGAAATATATAAATTATATGACAACAAAACAAAATAATACTTATTATTGAGAATTTTTATCTGGTTAAAATATCATTTTAGTCTCATACATTTTGTTTTGGTAAATTTAGACATGGCAAAATAGGTAAAAGCGTAAGAAAAGACATGAATTCAAAAGTTATTTTTTATTAAATTATTATTTTTTCGTTGGGTTGATTTCTCTCCTCCAAATTAAAAATTTACCGTTACTATCACGAAAAGGTCATGTACATTTTTCTCCGATTTTGACATCAACATACTTTAAAACTTATTCAATTTTAGTCTATGTACTTTCAAATTCTCAATTTTAGTTGCTATACTTTAGATAAATCTTAAATTTGGTCTATACTGATAATTTATTATTGATTTATAAAAAAACCTTTTATTATTTCTTGGCATTTTTACTATAAATTTTGAAAACGTTATTCACATATTGTATTTTCTAGTATGAAACTTATTATTATTATTTTACCAATTTTGATCAAAGTTGTTTTTATGGACCAAATTTAAAACTTATTGGAATAAAATGGACTAAAATTTGGCATTTAACATGATAGAAATTAAAATAGAACACCGATTGAAGTATATAACTAAAAGAGATAATTTCAAAAATACAAAAATGTTGAAAATAATTATAAATATAGAAAAATTTATGATGGACCACGATAGACCCAAATAAATATTTCTATCACTTTAACAAACATATACAGATAGATATTTATATGAGTCTATCGCAATCTATCAGAGATAGGAAGTAAAACTTTGACATATTTATAAATAGTTTGATATATATATTTTTTAAAGTAAAATATATTTTAACCTTATAATAATCAAGAAATTTAAGGCAAAGCGGCCCTTAAAGAATTTCCCAAGCTTAATTCATTAGATTATAACATGTCAATTGGCATATTGGGAGGGTGTGTGGAGCATCCAAATGGTGCCACGTGGCAAAAGGCAGTAGACTAGGGACCCACATAACATTCTTTTTTCCTTTTTTTCTTTTGTCAATATTTAAATTGAAAGGACAATGGGTGTCTCATTACCTTTGTAATTTATCTCCAAATATTCATATGCTTTGTCTTCTCCTTAATGTCTGCTAATGGTGCTGGCCGGCCTTCTTTATATACTTTAAACTATAAATAATTAATGCTAATTGCAATAATTGTTCTCATTATATTTAATTAAGTGACACTTTTTTCAATTAATGTTATAATTCTGTTTCATTATTTTATTAATCCGAACATGCAACCCCCTCTTAGAGTAAGTTGATCTAACTAGTTATAATTCTTTTTTTAGTTGATTTTTTAAATAATATATAAAGTTTGTTGAAAAGTTAAACTTGTGAAGGTCATTCAACGCCCGTGACGATCCATGGTTGAACTTGATACATACCTATCAAGTCAATGTAATTTATTTTAACCAAAACCATACATTTTATAATAATCTCTAAGTTGATAAAATACATTTTGTAGCAAATTTAATATTCAAATGTAAAAATTTAATTTTTTTTAAGTTTATAGGCATATAAACATCAAACTTCTAGAGTCAGTATAATTTAAACGCCGATTACAATTGATAACACTGATAATTAAGGATATAGTAACATTTTAAAAAACTACAAATATAGCAAAAATTATTAATAATAAACTCTTATTAGTGATATAGTATGTTGTTGATGAACTCCGAGAACTAAATTTAAATTTTGCTATATGTACATAAATTATTTTGTATTATGCTATATCTATTGATTCTTTAAATTTACTTATAATTTAAATGTTGGACATGTTTTTTCTTTTTTTTCTTTTGTTTATTTATTTTTTTTTAAGAAGGATTCGAGACAGCATTTCAACAACAAAACAACCACCTTTATTATTTTTTTGAGACATCCGAGGGAGGGGATTGGGAAATGAAAAAGGTAAACGAAAAGTCAATTAATTTAAATTAGAAAAATGTAATGTTGTTTAATTATATAATTATGAATTAATTAAAGGAGAAAAGGCTGTTCATACCACGTTGGAACTCCATATTCACTTTGACTTCTTACTGTTCAATGTCCCTAAAGTGGGTGACCAAAACCCATTTAAATAACACACATTAATTCACTTTATTTATTCGTACTCCCAAAAATAACAAATCCTACCAAAAATAATCCATAACTCAATTGGCATATAGATGGATTAATATAAAAAAATTTCTAGTTTGAACTTCCATGCCTCCTATTGTAATAAATAATAATAATAGTAATAATAAATAAATAAATAAAAAGACCTTTATCCATCTAAGCATAACTCAAATGTTCAAATATTCACATAAATTATTTTTTCATGAGCGGTATACTTCAATATATGTATGGTAATATGAAGATATGAAAAAAAAGATACACATTCTTTCTTTTGTTGAGTCCTCAATTACAAAATGAAAAATTGGATCATCGACTTTTGAAATGATGATTGACATCTTATTCATTGAGCTATATTCAAATTGAGAGATATATAAGAATATGTTAAAATCATGTAATTTGACAGGCATAAGTATTACTATGAGAAGTGAGATATGTTGATCAAGGTGCTAAGAATGTATCAACTTAATTGATATGTTCTGTTGCACTTACTGATCTACATGAATTTAAAAAAAGGATGTGAGTGAGGGTTATTATTGACAAATTTGGTAAGAATTTTTTATTTTTAGTGGTATGGATAAAGAGGAATGGGGAAAGAGGTAGGGAAGGGGTGGTGGTGCGCGTGCAAGGGAGTCAAAAGGAGAGAAAAAGTCAAACATTGAGACTTTGGCTTTAAAAAAATAAAATAATATTTAATAATAACAATTAATGGAAAAAAATAATAATAAAGACACACGGTTTTGTTGACAAGAATCCAAGCATAGGGAGACAAACAGCCGCGACCAGGTTGTCTCTTTCTCTTTCATACACAATTTCCTACTCAATTACTTTGGTAAAATCTTACCAAATCATTATTAATTTTAACAAACAATTTCCCACTTTTTTTTTTTTTAATTATCATTTAAAAATTCACTTTCAGGTCCTCAACTACGATACAACTACTTATTTACCAACCCAACTTTTAAATCTATAATAATTTAGTTTTTAAATTTTAACACATAACAATTTAGTATTTAAAATTTTTAAATTTATAACAATTTAATCTCTATGATAAGTCTTAACAATCTAAACCGTCTTATTATTTTATGGTAATATTCTTATAATGAAATGATCTACATCTAGTTGAGAATTTTTAATCTAATAGGAGTAAAATTGAGAACTTTAAAGACTTCAAATTTTGAGTTATCCAAAAGATTAAAAATCATTAGATATATTTAGCCTATATTATTCCTACCAACTTAATATATGAACGAGTTTTAATATAATTCAATTGATAAAATGAGTAATATGTGGTTGCACTCATCTCCACGTATCCCTTTAAATTACAAATGAAAAAATATTATGAAAAGAAAAATTTGTTATGTGGCAACTTGTGATTTAGTGGTTGCACAAAGATAATTGCATTTAGAATGCATCTAAGTATTTTCTTTAAATATATAAGTATTTTTGCTTAAAAAAAATAAAAAAAAAAAGAAGAAGGTGAATTTGAATTCTCTGTCCAATATATGATAATAATAATCTAAAAATAAAAAGCTTCTTAATTTTTTTTTCTTTCTTTTTTATTAATGCTAAATTTCCACGAGAATTAGTTTATGTTTATTTATTGATGTAAAAGCTATTGATAAGATTTGATTAAATGTATCAAACGAAGAAGAATATTTTAAAAGTTCACAAAAGCAAAATGAACACGAGTAGTGACAATGTGAATTAACCTACTTTAATTAGTTAAAATAATGTCTTTAGAAGGTAATTAGTTCCAATAACACTTAATTTTAATTATGATACTCTTCAAAAAAAAAAAAGAATATATATATATATATATGGGCTGAAAGTGTTATATCATAAATTCTAAAACGTTTGTAGTATTTGTGTCAATTTTAAGATTTTGAGTTCATACATTAATATCATCGTTATAGGTTTCAATTAAGAAGTCAAACATTCGAATGCTTTCTAACTTCTTTGTTAATAAAATTAAATAAAAAAAGAAAAGAAATAACTAAAACAGTGTCGTATTCTCATTTCACACCCCTTATTAGATAATGCAAATTTATTAAAGCTCTTGCAAATTTGGTCAAATAGAGAACTAATTCAACCAAGTTTTCTATTTTCCTTAATCAATTTTGGCATGCCAATTTACTGATTAGAATATAATTAATTTGTCAGTTTCATAAGGTAAAATAAATTCTAAAATTTCTAGATTTAGTTACGTCTTAGACTATATATATATATGCTTCTACAAACCAAATTATAATACTATAAAATCAAGATTTTCAATACCCTTTTATTTATATGATTAAATTAAACATAGTTCAATTGGGGTTACAATTTTGAATCTTTACTCATACTTATGATGTTATATTATTCCTAATTACAAATAAGAATAAATTATAAACTTTGAGTTATTCTCGAAAGATGATGTTTACTTAATTTTTGATGAACTTTTAGGATTTTGTTTATTTTAGTCTATTATCATTACTTTGAAAAGTGTCTAATAATCCTTTCCTTTTTCCTTTTATTTTTAATAAGCCTATACAATTAACTTTATGAAGTTAATCATACTTTACTTGTCAAATTAGCTTCTAAATACAAAGTTTTTTAAAAATACTTTTAGTCTACAAAATTTGACATTGATTTTGAAAATATATATAAAAAGAACACAACAAAACAAAGAAAACTTATAAATAGGAAGTTGGGTTTAGAAGCTTAAATTTTTAAAAACCAACCATAAAAATCTAAATTATTATCTAAGAAGAATTAAAAAAAAAATTATAAATCTATTTAAAAAAGACTTCTTACAATATAGTGACAAAATACACATGATTCTATTCTACTAATCTCTCCAAAATGAACCAGGATTTGCCTAGATGCCAAATTGGTAGGTTATCTTTTACCAACTTTTATTATGTAGTGTATTTTTATCAGTTTATTTCTATGGCATTTTAAAAAGATTTAATTGGGAAAATTATAGGAAAAAACACTTTAAAATCTTAATATTTTTATACAATTTTTAAAATCTAAGACCAACAGATACTTTATGAGAAATCCTAAATTAGGTAAGGGGAACATCCACATGACTATTAATTTTGAATTGTTAGATATAAGAAAAAAAAAATGCAAAGCATTTAGTGGTTATTAGAATTTATGGAATGTTATTAAGAAACAATAACATTTGTGATAAACTTACTAAATGATTTTTTTTTTTTTTTTTTTTTTTTTTTTTTTTTTTTTTTTTTTTTTTTTTCGTGATGTTCTTACATACATATAAAGCTACGCAAATTCATTTTACTATGCCCAAACTAACAAGATTGTTGGAATTTCTTGAATCTGTTATTTACAATTTTAGCTCTAAGGTAAGAGGGTGCGTTATATAAAATCTCTAACTCTACTAGCCCCTTTGAACCTGTAATATGATATTATTTTCTCACTAATAATAAATTGCTAGCTTTTTCTCTCTATTTGTAGACGTATTTAACACATTGTTAGTGAGTTACATAAATAGCTCTCTACTCTTTTACGCTTTCTTGCTTTCTTTTCTTTGATTGTCGATTTCATAAAAAAGATAAATAAAACTTATACGAAATTGAGCATAACTCAACTCACATTCATATGTGTGAATGACCAAAAAGTATATAGTAGGAATTTCAATTCCTACTGTACTCAAACTAAAAAAAAGACAAAAACAAACAAAATCACAATTTATTTAATAAATATATAAATTCACAATTGGACATCCTCCTAATATTTTTTTTTAATTAAAAAAAAAAACTATTCTTGTCCCAAGTTGTCCCTTTAATTTAATTAAACTCACAATCACCATTACTATAATAAAATAAAACAATCAGAACCCTCTTCTCTCTCTCTCTCTCTCTCTCTCTCGAAAGTCTCGTATAAATACGAGGTTGCTCCTCCTTCTAACATGAAATACAAACCAAAGCTTTCATCCAAATCTCTCTTCATAAAACCTTAATTCTTCCAAAAACCATGCCTTGTCCCACAGCCATGAGGACCAAGAAGACCAAAGCTGTCGGAATTCCCACCATAGATCTCTCCCAAAGCAGAGCAACAACTTCCAAATCCATTGTTGAGGCTTGCCAAGACTTTGGCTTCTTCAAGCTCATTAACCATGGAGTTTCTGATGACGCCATTGCTCGACTTGAAACCCAAGCCTTTGATTTCTTTCAAAAAACCACCCCTGAGAAGCACCGCGCCGGTCCCGCCAACCCCTTCGGCTACGGCTGCAAATCTATCGGCCCCAATGGTGACTTGGGCGACCTCGAGTACCTTCTTCTTCGCTCTGATCCTACTTCCATCGTTGAAAGCTCTGCCTCCATCTCTACTGACTCTTTTACTTTCAGGTTATTTTTATATTTTAAAAATGTCTAATAAATCATTGAATTTTTGTTATTGCTAATTTTTCTTTGCACAATTATATATCTTTTGAAAAAAAGAAAAAAAAATCATTTTATTTATTTATTATTAATATTTTCTTGTATTACATAACTATCTCTCGTTAAAAAACTTTAATGACAGTGAATACAAATGTGTATTTTTTTTCAAATCTAACATATGTGGTGTTATTTAGGAGTTATATGAGGCAGTTGGCTTTAGGCCATTCTTTCAAGAGTATTGATGAATTAATGAATTAGCTAGATATAAAATTAAAAATTTAAAGATTTATTATATAATCTTTTTTAAAGATAAATATCATTAGATACATAAAATATTAAAAGCTTAAAGATTTTCGAAAAACTATTTTGAGTTGAGGAACCGACAACGAATTTCTCAAAGATTAAACATATAATTTAACCATTAATACTCATTTCTTGTTTAAGAACAAAATATTAAAGAAGACCATTTTTTTATAAATTTTTTATTATTATTATTATTATTTTTTATCTTCTTTGGTTATATAATTTCTATTGGAGAATGCATTTTCATTTACGGGTCAAACCACTTGGGTTTAAAAGCTGCAACGAATTATATTTATAATGTCAAAACGACATTTTTTTTTTTTTTTTTTATGGAAAAAGAAGAACAATATTTTATCAAATGACACCAATATTTTTTGAGAAATATAATATACATTGGGTCATTATCAATGGGAAACATATAATATTATTAGAAAGTATTACATATTATAAAAAATGGGAGGAAGAGACAACTACTTACTCTAGATATGATATTATTTAGTCGACAATATTTTATATTTTTGTAAAAAGTTTTGCATACGTTTTGACAATGATTTTGTATTTAATAATTGTGCTTCAAAAGTGAATTTTGTTTATATATATATCTAAAGCCAAAATGGTAGCTAAATTTTGTTAAAAACCAAAAAGAATTGCTTTCTTGGAAATTTTTTCTAAACATTTAAAATAATTTGTTGACAAAGGGATTTTCCAAATAGTTTCCTTGATTTGTTTCTTAAATTTATTTTAAAGAAGTATAATTCAATAGTTTTTTTATAAAGATCAAAATGATTCTTACTTGAAATTACTAATTGCAAGGTTATGCTATTTACCAATAATTAATTTTGTTCTTTTTGGATATATTTGAACTAACGTGTAAGGTACAAAAAAGGACTTTTCATATTTAAACATTTTTATCTAAGATAAGGTCAATTTAAAAAATAAAATTAATGAAGCATCAAGATACTTGTAAATAAATATTTCACAATATTTGAAAAAAAAAATGAGTTACTAACACTACTAATTACTACGGATAAGTCTATTGGTAGTTCTTTGAATATTTTGTTGATATTTTTATGAAAGATTGAAAATTTGACATTTTAATTTGTTACAGCTATGTCGTGAATGAATATGTTAAAAGCGTGAGAAAATTAGGATGTGAGATTCTTGATCTAGTGGGTGAAGGTCTATGGTTACCAAACAAATCTGTGTTCAGTAATCTCATCAGAGATGTCCACAATGATTCAGTTTTGAGGATCAATTACTACCCTGGAGTCAAGCACACTGAAAATTGGGAACTTTCACCAAAATCTCACCCTTCGAATAATAGAATTGGATTTGGGGAGCATTCTGATCCTCAGATTTTGACCATCTTGAGATCCAATGATGTCGATGGCCTCCAAATCTCCTTACAAGATGGGATCTGGGCACCCGTTTGCCCTGACCCGTCTGCATTCTACGTCTTGATTGGTGACGCTTTTAAGGTAAATATATATCAATTCATTCCTTTTTTTTTTTTTTTTTTTTTTTTTTTTTGCATTTAAAATTAAATTATGATCGTAATCTCTAATGTCACTGATTTAGTTAAGTAGCGACAAAAGGTTGACATAATACCATGCTTAAATATAAATTAAACACAACATAATGAAATAATACAATAGTTTCCTTCCCCACATGATGTTAGCAAATTAATCTCAATAAATACCTTAAAAGAAAAGTACAAACATTAAAAAAAAGAAAATAATATATCTTTAGAACTTATTTTAGTGAGCAGACTATGCATATAAACTATTGTAGTCATTATAACTAAATTTCTTATAAACTAAAACACAAATTTCATTATTGGTTCACCTAATTGATTTAATACATGTTTACGACATACAAGTATTAGAAGCTACGTCCATAACACTTTTTGATAATTAGTTAATGGAAGACAAGCATTTGAAGTCACATATGTATTTAGACTTTAGAGTTAAAAATGTTGTGAGATTTATTGTCTTTGTTACTGAACACAGGCAATGACAAATGGGAGATTTGTAAGTGTGAGACACAGAGCAATGGCGAACAACTCAAAGAACCCAAGAATGTCAATCATGTACTTTGGGGCACCACCATTAGATGCTTGGATTGCACCTCTCTCAGAGATGATGCTACCAAATGAACAATCTCTATATAAGCCTTTCACTTGGGCTCAATACAAGAAAGCTGCTTATTCTCTTAGATTAGCCGATTCTCGTCTTGATCTCTTCAAAACTTCGTAATAACCATAATTACTTAGCTTAATCATATGTTCATTAGGGTTTACAAGAGCACATTCAAAAGCTCTCTTGGATTTGTACATAATTTATGTATTTGGATTGTTGTAATTTACTTTTTGTATAGTGGAGATTTCGTATTGGTTCAAAAAAGGGTTCGCTTAAATCTCACTTCTAATCTCTCAAATTCAGTTTTATTACGTTTTGGTCTTGCAATGAGATGAGAATATAAAGCAACTTTGAAAGTTTGAAACAAAAAACATCAAAATAATACGTTCTTTTGTGAGTGCCCCCAAAATTGTACAAAAATTAGGTACAGCTACTAAAAAAATGAAAATATAAAGACTTGCTACCAATCAATGCCAAAACTAAGCTTTATCTACTAGTTGGTTACTTAGTTTCAATCCCTCCTTATAATATCAGTTTATTCTATTAAAAAAGCACTGAAGTTGCAATCTTCTCATCTCCTACTCATCTGATAAAGAAAGGGAGAATAGTTAATGAATCAAATTTTTAATAGCATCAAACTAAACTTTGAATTCACATAAGAGATGGAATTATTATACTTCAAATTTGTTTGTCTTAGCTTGATTTAGACATTTTAGTGATGGTCTTAAACATTTTTGTTTGCTTGATTTTGTGGTAGCATTAAGGAATTCTATGGCTATTTTTGGTTCCCCTACTGATTGATCTTGGTCGTGTATTTAAAAACTTATCCTTTTTAGTTGATGTACTTTTAAAAAATGTTGATTTTACAAGCGCGAAAATGAAAAAGGTGAAAGGTTAGTTTATTAAATGAACACTGTTTGAAAGTACAAAGACAGAAGAAGCCGTTTTTTTAAAGTACATGAATTAAAGCTGCTAAAGTTAAGTAGTATTTACACCTATAATCAAAATTAACCAACGCTACGAGTACAAAAGTGAAAAGCGGACCACCTTTTTCTCGCTTGATCATATGTGACTATCATGTCTATAATGCCTATGCCAAATGATAATTATGTATAATACAGAGTTATGAATGAATGAATACCCATTAAATAGGATACTGATCTTAGGAATCTTCCTCAGCCTCGGCCTCCTCCTCGACATCTCCCGAACCATCCCACCATGAAAGAGGACCCAATCCGTCATGGTCAATTGTTGCCTACACCCAAAAAACAATAGACCTTATTCACAAAATAGTTGCTGTTTAATGGGAATGGTCATAATATGCCATTGACAGTGAGTCTTCCTCTGACTAATGCTACAAACACAAACACATTTATCAATAATACAAAGTAAAGGAAATGGTAGAAGTTGAGAGTGAGTGACATACAGTAACAATCATGGGAGCAAATGCTTTTACATTAATGTTCTCTTTTGGTTTCTCCTCCATTGGAAATTTTGAATCTCTCTCTTTTGGCTGCTCCACTGGGATTGCAGGGTACTCTATGCTGTGTATTCTGAATCTTATCTGCCATTTCCAAAAACCAAAACTAAGCATATGCACTCTCTCCAAAATTCAAACTTTAAAGCAGCCTAAGAAGCACAGATACGAACTCAGATACAACACAACACGACGATTTTCCAATTTCAAAAAGATTAGGACACGGACACATTGGGAATACACTCTTTCGTACTTACCTTTTTTTTTATCTTTGGTTAAGAAAACGGGCTTTCCTTTTATTTTGTTAACATATAATTGCTTTAGCTTTAAATTTGGGTCCAACATAAAAGACTCAAGCATTTTCGCTCTAAAACATTTTCTCAACAGTGTCCAATAAGTATCCCAGCTGTGTCCCCACAAAAATTTGCAAACACATGTCTAGAGTATGTCAGATATACACTTCCCCTAAAATGGAGTGTTTGTGCTTCATAGATCGCAACATTATCACTACACAACAATATACATCACATACTATTTCCCTTCATATTTGTGCTTATTGTATTTAGATTCTTAAAACTACCAAGCTCTCAAAAAGAGAGAAATTGAGTAGGTCTTTTGCAAAGTTCAAAAACAGAACATTTCAAAGTTGAAGGATCCAAATGAAATAAGTATAAAATTTAAGGACTAACACTGGATTTAAGCCTATCATAATTGACAAACCTCATCAGTTTCATATATGTCGCACGGTACACCTTCATAGTCCCACACCCATCTGAGTTTTCCACTGCAATCCTCGCAAAAAGAATAGTCACAGATAATACTTTAGATAAATCAACAATAAAAATTATCATTCAACAAAAACACCATTTATAATTTTAGTTGGTGGTTGTGAGCTGCAGAGATGGCATTACCCATTATTTGGGTCTGGCGTGAATTCAGATTTTGAGGGCAAAAGATGGACAGGAACATGAATGTCCTCGAAAAATCCAAGTGATACTGCAAAATCAGCAAACATCCATCACCACCATGCTAAATTTGTCATATGTTGTGTTTATAAAGCAAGAAATGAAAAGATTAAGGTTACTCCTAAAGACTTCAAAAGAATTGACCCAAATCTAAATATCCAAGCTGACATAAACCCAAACCAAATTTTCAAGCATGTTATGGATCAACATAAAAACCTAACAAAGTACTTGTGTATATATGTATAAATATATAAGTTCTTATAAGAATGGTATAAGTATGAATTCCCCTTTATGCAATTAACCACCAGCATTCGGAGGCAGTAACATTAACATTACTGTAGTTTTGGAGAAATATTGTATTTTTTCTTATTTTTCAAAAGGCCCAATAATGGGTAATTATGATACAAGAGAAATTCCAACTAAGGAAATTAATTAGAAAGGGTAAATTTGAAGAAAAGTTTTGTAGTTGGGAATGAATTTGGAGGAAGACATCTCGAGGATATTGGAATTTGAGGATCGACTAGGCATTCGATTTATGAGAGAAGTTGCTGTAAGAAGGGCTTCTCCCCAAAACAAATTAGGAACATTACTGGCAATCATAAGAGAACGAGTGACCTCAAGAAGGTGACTATTTTTCCTTGCAGCAATCCCATTTTGTTGAGTGTCCAAACATGAACTAGTGTGAACTATACATGAGATGAAAGAAATGACCCAAGAATTGAATTGAAATAGTCTCGAGCATTATCTGTTTCGAAGACTTGTGGAGATCATTGAGTGAACAGATTGAAAAAAACTTGATGTTCCAGATTTGTCCTTCATGAGGAATGTCCATATCAGTCTAGTATGGTCATCAATAAAAGTTATGAAACAACGTGCTCTAGATATATTTTTGATTCTAGAGGCCCCAAATATCATTGTGGATCAATGCAAAAAGTTTTGAAGATTTGTAGGGCACACTTGGATAGGATTTCTGGTATGTTGGAGAGTTGACAAATCTTGTAGTGAAAGTGATTCGGTTCTTTCTTAATGAACAGATGAGGAAACAACCTTTCAAGATACAAAAAATTTGGATGTCCGAGGTGAAAGTGCCATAACATAACTTTGATTTTCACTAGATAAAGACCTAACAAAAAGAGTACTCAAGAATGAAACTAACGAAGTTAGATGAAGACTCACACATGGGGTTGAAAGACGAGCTTGGAAGATGTCTTCCTTGAAAAAGATAGAGGCCATCTTGCTACTTAGCAATGCCAATCACCTTTCCCAAACCCAACTCCTGAAATTCACACAAGTTCAAATGAAATTTAGATACACAATTCAAGTCACTCGTAAGTTTGCTTATTGACATCAAGTTACAATTTAATTTAGGAACATAAAGAACATTGGAGAGTAAGAGATCATTTGGTAATTTTATCGACCCTGTTCCTGTTACTTCAGATAGAGAGCCATCTACTATTTGAATGGACGAATGACCAGGGTGTGATTTAAACTGATGGAAAATACTGATGTCACCAGTCATGAGATTGCTCATGAATCCACAATCAACAATTTTTGTTTATTGTGTTGTACAGAGAAGCAAGGAAAGTCAATGTCCTGATGAGCAAAACTTGTAGATAATGTAACTGTCTGCTTTGACATGATAGGAGAGACTGACTAATTGAGATTGACCGACTCAACTAATGAAATTGAAAAAAAAAAAAAAAAAGGTGCCCGCGAACAGCGCAATATCACCACGAGTAGATTTGAAATCAGATCTGATTGAACCAGTCTGATTGAACTACTCGTGGCCTAATTGAACCGATCTAGCTAAACCAATGTGAACCTAATTGACTCCATGAACGATTGCTGAGACGACATGAGAGATCGTGGCTTCACAATCTTCAGGCTGAGGTGTCTACGGGTCTACAACTGAAACCCACGAGCAAAAATAAAAAACGAAATCCATGAACGGAGCCAAATCTCGTAGCGCAAGTGGTCTGGACGGCGGCCGACGACGACTAGACTAGGGTTAGGTTATATCTTAAGAATTTTTTCTTTCCACTGTGATTTGCAGCTTGGGCCAACAACAAAATAAACCCACAACAGCAAGTTCTGACCCAGACGGCAACGAGAAGAAACTTTAACGCAGAGCTCTGACCCAAGCAATGACTTTTGAGACAAACCTTGATGGAGGGTGGAAGAGATGATGAATGGCGGCACTTTGACGCTGTCTGGTGATGAACTGCAAGTGGAGGCTAAGGTTTCAAAACCATTAGGGTTTTGCTCTATACCATGTAGTTTTGGAGAAATATTGTATTTTTTCTTATTTTTCAAAAGGACCCAATAATGGGTACTTATAATACAAGAGAAATTTCAACTAAGGAAATTAATTGAAAAGGAAAGGACATAATAACCCATTGCCAAGAATTGAGAATATAGATCTAGACCGTTGTATCAATCAGCAAAACAACAACTCATTAGGAAATCAATGCTAGAGCTCTTAAGCTAATCACTAATGAACCAAATGCCTTGAAAGACTTATACAGAAGGACTAATCTTAAACATACACTTAATAGGAAGAAAAATGTGATAAGATTCAAAGTAGGGGTGCAAGGAGAAATCGTAAAATTGCTTGAACCGACTGAAATCGCTCGTCGATTCGAGATGAAGCCGATTGGTTTGGCGGCTTCAAGTTGAAAATATTAAAAACCGAAAATTTTCGGTCACTTTCGAGTTAGAAGAAAAAAAACCTATTGAAAAAACGAGCCGCTCGATAAAGTATATACAATGAGGATGCATGTTCGAATTTGGGGAAGTGCAAC
This sequence comes from Citrullus mucosospermus, assembly GCA_030954485.1. Taxonomy (NCBI): domain Eukaryota; kingdom Viridiplantae; phylum Streptophyta; class Magnoliopsida; order Cucurbitales; family Cucurbitaceae; genus Citrullus; species Citrullus mucosospermus. The sequence continues at coordinate 4,045,594 of CM062063.1, read as the reverse complement.
ATTTCCTTCTTATTTCAGGAAAAAGGTGTTGCAATTTATTTTCGTTCCTCGATCATTCTCGTGCGCACACAACATGTTGTGTATTTGGTGAACCAAGGGATGAGCCGACTAGACACCTGGTCTAAGCGGTTTGGTTGGCTCGAATTCTTAACGAACCTGATTCAGTTTCGATTGCTTTGTTTCTTTCACCAATTAATTGGTTTGGTTTTGGTTTTCTACTAAAACCGAGCCTAACCAAACCGCTTACTCACCTAGTTCAAAGTGTTAGACTAAGACACTCAAATCAAAGGAAAACAATTCTTGACGGAGAAATATACATTCTGAAAGAAAGTTTGAAAAAACAAAGAAATTAACATACTTCGCAAACCATTTTCATCTGATTCTTTAACTTTTCCAATAATTACCTCCCCCACGTATGGACGAAACACAATCAATGTGAACACAACCTGCCAAAACATGCCAAAACATCCACAAATAAAACTCAGGATCTCATATTTCCAATGAATAAGTAACCCTGATGTAGTTTTGACAAAATCCTATGTTTTCAATTGACAAAAATACTGAAAAGACAAATATAGTTCATAAAATTGATGGATAAAGAAGAGGCCAAAGTTTAAATTATGTGATTTTGAAAAATGGATATTCCTTTTGTACTTGGTAATTGAAGTACACCTTATGTGTTAGATACCAAAATTATAATTTATTTTGTTATCTGTGAGTGTTAGAACTAGCTTACGACTTACGCGCATCTCGACTAATCTCAAGGACAACCTCTTTAACCCAACAACATTTACGAGTCAATAAAACTCCTAGCAAATTATATCCTAGGTAAGTGGTTACCATAGATTAAACCTATTCACTCTAAGTTTTTTATTAAACCCACGACCCTTTTGAACCTACCAAAAATAGAATTATATCATAAATGCACGGACACCATGTAACAAAAAAGACTTCAATGTAATGGTTCAATCTTTAAAGATGAATGCAACAATGCAAGAATACCTTGTATGTTGCAGCACCATCGCTTGGAAAGATAAAGCCCCCATCGACCGATCTTATATCATAAACGGAAATACAGAGCCCCAAGTTTGCAACCACCTTCATGACAAAGCTCATCTCATTATAAGTGTTGATCCCAGGGCACTAAATTGAAGAGGGTTACTCAACAAGTTTATATACAAAATTTACACGAACCTTATCTAAGAATAGTTTCTCCAGCTCGCCCTTAATAGCATCAAGGATAGGTAGATGAAGCAAGCTTGGAGGCACACGTAGTGTGTGCTCAATTCGGCTAAGATAGAACATCTGGATGTTCTCTATAGGCTAATAGTTCCAACGAAAACACAATCCTTGAGGCTCTGAATAAAGGAAACCAATGCAGAACATCAAAGGGGAACAATGTAAAGCACTACAAATTTGGAGCAAGGCATAAATGGGTATGGGAAAGGAAAACTTCAATCCACACCACCTAAGGTATAAAACAGAAACAAAATTATCCCACAAGAACTAAATCCAAATAATTACAATTGCAGAAACTCAAAGAGCTAAATGTATCAAACGGCAGAAGGGAAAAACAAGAGAGACGAGAAAGCAAGCAATTACTTAAAACTTCAAACAAAATGACACATAAATAAATCAAATGAGAACCAAGTAATGTACAAACAGAAAAACAGGCGGATCAATTCAACAAAAACAGAGAGTTCATGCCCAAGTATAAAAACAGTGGTGAATCTTACCGTTAAAGAAGACAGAAATCAAATCCAAAGATTGAAGAAACCCAGGAATTTTGAAGATTCTTCGAATTCAGTCGCTAGTTCTTCTCTCCCTCTTTCTTCAAAACCCAAAAGACAAATGATTTCGTACTTGGAAATGGGGGGTGTTCTAAAGACTAAAATTTTGAGGAAGAATAAGATGGGTTTTGAGAGAAAGAATCATAGAGAGAAGGAGCGTGAGGTAATGCCTGAAAAAGAGGTCTTTTGCAGTCGGGGGCTGATTCGATGACTGCTGGTGAGAGCCAGAGAGAGAGAAAGAGAGAAAGGAAGAGGGAAACAGATAGATGGAATTTGGGAGGATACCGGTAACAATAGAGTCAAATATCCAGTACACGCCGGCTACGAAGGAGGCGGCGCGGCGATACGGAACGGATAAATACGGCGGCGGCGGAGAAGAGAGGGAGCCGGCAGTGAAGCTGAAAAGTGAGAGGGGGGAGGTGGAGCACGTGTGAAGAGAGAGAGGAAGATAAAAATGTGGGTTTTAGGGTTTTGTTTTTCTTCTTTCTTTCTTTCTTTTGTTTTTTTTTCCCAAAGTGGGCTGAGTTTTTGGGCTAGCTGAATGGATTGGGCCGAGTTTCTTTTAATTATTATTTGAAAAAAAATACATATTTTATTATTATTATTATTATTATTTGAGTATAGGTTATATTTAGTTTATAAGCTTTAAAATGTTAGGTATTTAGGAAACTGAGTTGAGTTATGAAATGTTAATATGTTAGAATTAAAAATAATGTGTTTGAGGTGCAAAATTTATAAGATGAAGTTTCTTGATAAATATGCAAAATAGAAGAAGGAGGAAAGGTGAAATTCATCGATTAGGATAAATATGCAAACTTGAAGTTGAGTTGTCTAACACCAACTTATTAGTTGGTGAGCCACACACTGCCTTACATTTTTATCCATAATTGATGAAATTAGTTTTCATTTCATTCTAAGGTTTCAAAATATTTTAGTTTCCATTTGGTTCAAGGATAAATACTTGCTTAATTAATTATTAACTTACTTAAAAGAAAATTAACACAAATGATTAAAAATGATTAGCGAAACTCAAGGGTCAAAGGTAAAAGTGTAAAATTCAAAATCTTAGGAACCCAATAAAATCTAAACTCAAAATTTAAAGGTAATAATGTAACATTTGGAACTTAGAGTAAAAATAGAACCTAAACAAAAAACAAAAAACTTATAGGTAAGTATATAACCTTTTAAAAACAAAGAGATAAATGAAAACTATAGGTAAATTGATAAAAATGGATCCTTTCAGTTTTTCGTTTTTGAAAAGTGGCCCATCTTTTGGAAAAACTTATTTCTGGGTTCCTTTGCTGGTGAAGATGGTGTAAGTACCTTTATATCCTTTACCTTCCCCAATTGTTTGTCAACCCTTCTTCAATATTTTTACCAAGCTCTTTTAACAATATATATATATATATATATATATATATATTATCTACTACTATCAAAATTGAATAAGAAAAGTTTCTCCATGCTTTCGGTTGATACAATTTTTTAAAAAAATATAAAACTGATAAAAATTAGAAAGAAAAATACATTTAAAAAAAGAAAAAAAAAGTTTAAAGGTTAGACCGTAACAAAGGTGATTTGTGACTTCACTTGCAAAGGTCCCAAAACCTATATTTTTAAAAATAACAAATTTTCAGAATTAAAAATTGAAAGGGCCATTTTTTTTCCAATTTTTCTAGGTACTACAAAAATATTCTTTTTCTTTATTATTTTTTTTTAGAGAAATTGCGGTACAAGCAAATAAAACATATTCATGTTAAAAAAAAATGTTAGATATGAGTTTCAAACTTTCAATCTTAAATAGCCTAAATATCAATTTAGGCTCATTTAGATAAGAGTGGGTTTATTTTGAAAAATGAATCTAAATATCTATTAAAAGAGAAAAGAAAAGAAAGAAATGACCGCCTGATTTCATTGACATCTTAAAAACATAAATCCATACTATCTAAATTTTTGGAAAGGAAAAGACATCGTTGGATTAATGGAATTCAAATTAAAGTTTGTTAAAAATATTGAACTAGATTTATATGGAAATATTATAATATCTAAGTTTATGATAAAATAATTAAACATTTTAAAAGAATAAATCCACAAAATTGTTCATGAAACAATAACATTAGTACTAGGTGTTGATATCAAAGATCCAATTGATATAGCAAATGGTAGTGAAAAAAAACTTCATTGAGTTGTGAGAGAATCTTATAAATCCTAAAATTCACATATCAATTTCAATTAACTCAAAAAGTTGAAATTAGATATAAAGTTTATGTTTGATTGAAGACACATGGACATGGTCAAGAAACAATATCTTGACCTTGTTGAGAAACTGTGGTCACCCTCCGAATATTCGTGTGTATTTAATTGAAATCTAGGAATTTGACACCTTACGTTTAATATATAAATTAATGATCTCCATATCGAGTTCAACCTCATCAAATATAATGACTTATGACCCACAAGTGATCAATCCAAAGCCAATTTTGAAACAAGTTTATATTACCAAAACCAACATTTGGCCTTACACACATCCATTATATTACATTATTAATTGGATGTAGACATTTTTCTTTAGAATTTGGGTTGACCTACAAGCATGGAGGGAACTAGCCTAACAAATAATATCCTTAACCTAACCAAATCAAACTTGGATTATTTTTCCTTTGCTGACCAGAACTTATAACAACCTATATAATCTTATTGATTAGGGTTAGGTTTTGATCAAAATATATCTTTTGAATGATCAAATAATGCAACTCAATAACTTGGGTATATTTGAATGAAATCTAAAACTTCACTTAACTCAAATCCAATGAATCCATTGGTTGGTTATAATCAGTTAGCCAATAAACAAAGTGTTAACTTTTGTAGGCTAAGCAATATAGGGTTTAGCCATATAGAATTGTAGTGGGAGAAGCTTCTAATTTGACTTCAAAAAGAGAAGGGAAAGAAATGCTAAGTTATAATATATAGTTGTAATATTAATGTGATTTACATTATCTATTAAAATAAGAAAATGAGAGTAGTGGAGGTGTCTGCCATACCATTGTTCAAATGAAATTATCTGTATTTTCTAACTACATAGGATATGATGGAAAAAATAAACTTTTCTAACTTTAAATATAATAAAATTTAATCAAGAGTAGTTGTAGATCTACAACTACAATTTTGGCTTTTGTTGATGGCAATAAACAAAAATAAATAAATAAATAATGAAAAATCTATTTTGATGGCCAAAAAACGTCAAGTAAGTTCATATCAAGAAAGTTTGAGCATCAAGAAATTAAGGTAGTTTTGTTGATGGCCAAAAAACGTCAACACAAACCCTATCTTGACATTTTTGGCCATTAAGATAGGTTAGATTGATGTTTTTGGCCCATCAAGTAGATGAACAACCATCCAGATAGATACTTTTTTTGTTGGTACTTTTGTAGGGTAAAATTGATATTTTCTGTCCATTAAATATTAGTAAAAACCATTAAGTTGACCTTTGTTATTGGCATTTTTCGTCCATAAAAAATATATTATTGTATGTTTTATTGACGTTTTTTGGTCGTCAATTATTACACTTAATTTCTTGGTTTTAGATGAGTCCTTCGTATATCGTTTTAACGATAATTGTAAAAATACTAAAAAAATTTTTTTGTCAACACATAAATATTATGTAGTTGTTTTTTTTTTTTTTTTGAGGTGTTGAAATCTTTATCTTCTCATCTTTATTATACTAAGAAAATATTAATTTTTTGTTTAGTTATAGTCCCATCTATTATCTTTGACCCAATTTAATATGATAGCAAAAGTAGTATTAATTAATTTAATGGTTGTTTGGTAGGCTTATTTTTCTTGCTTTTCTTTTTTTAAAACAATTTATTTATTTGCAACTTTTTTTAAGAAAATACTAATTTTTTTTTAATTAATATTCATAAAAAAAAAATTAGTCAAAGTTTAATATAAGAAACAGTTTTCTTTCCAAAGTTTGGTTAAAATTTCAAAATTGCCTTAACAATAAGTGAAAAACAAAAACAAATTTATTTGTGTTAATCATAATCAAACATGCACAGATGTGCCTTTAATTTTCTCTTTTTTTTAATGTATAAGAATGTTGGTTAATTTGATATTTACATATAGAACACTTTTTCTTCTAATATATATATTAATAATAGGGACATTTTTATCATTTTTCTATATAAAAACTAGAAAACAGAAAACATAAGGCTTAAATTTCATTCTTACAAACTTTAAACCACATATATATTTTTGTTTTCCTCTAAACTTCATGAACCAAAATAGATATTATGGAAGCTGACATAACAAAATGTCAAATTTAAAAAAAAAAAATTTAAAAACTAAAATAAACATTTTAAAAGTCTAAGAACCAAAATAGAAAGAAAACCAAAGTTTAATTACCAAATATAGGATTTGAATCAAAACAAGTTGTTATATAATAAGTACATAAAAACAAATTCAGATAGATATAGGATATATTATTGACATCTTGGAAAGAAAATACAAGAACAATATAATAGAAACATGAAATGAATAGATATTATTAAGAATTTCCAAAAATGTCTTATAGCGTTAAATCATAGTCAAACACAGACATTTTTATACAAAATTTAAGTATTTTTACTATTTAAAAACACTCAAAATATGCTGTAAATAATGAAATAAAAAGAGTCAAATGTAGTAAATGAGCCATATTATAGAGAATGAAATAATTAATATCATAGAGGGGAATGGAAAGAGGTCCTTTTAGAATGTGGGCCTTAGTCACTTACAAGTGCCACTGAATATAGACCCTTCTCTTTGTTTATTTTCCCAGTTGGGAGTCCTTACAAGTAATTAAAATCCCCCACAATTTATGTATATTAATGATTCAAAGAAATGTTAGGCCCTTCTTCTTTATATTTTATTATTTCAACATTTGAATGTTGAATAAAATTTGAATTGACTTATGCTAATCTTTTTTTTTTCTTTTTATTAATTAATAATGTTATTTATTACTGCTTGTGTATAAATTCTTATACCAACCTTTTGTTTTTGGGTGCAGCAATTGTGCTTATCTATTCCATTTAACAAAGAGAATTTGGGTTTCTTTTTATTCAACTATATGTTCTTAATCATCCTTAGAAATTTATATATAAATTTTACTTTCAATGCCCAGCTGTTTTTAGTCTTAAAAATTAAGTTTATGAACATTACTTTTATCTACTACTTTTTTTCTTGTGTTATTAAAAATTAAGTCAAATTTTGAAAAAAAAAATATACTTTTAAAAAGTAACTTTTTATTTTGAAAGTTGATTAAGGATTTAATTGTTTAGTTGGAAAAGATAAAAATCATAGTAAACAAATTACGAAAAAAACAAAATTAATTTTCAAAAATTAAAAACCAAAACCTTAAAAAATGACAACACACTCATCAAATTTAAGCCAAACTAGAAATGCCATGACAATATATATAATCTTTTCTTTTGTTGAGTTTCCACACTCTTTTCTAATTACTTTTAAAATCTTAGCGATTATTTCATAACTAAAATATATTTACGATAGCTACTCATTTCAATTTTTAGAAGACCAAATTGCACCCCTTATTCATCATCTTTTGTGTAATCTCTGTTATACTCAATTAAAAATTGATACGATACGTAGTAATTTATTTTTAAAAAAATTATTAAAAAAATTAGTTGATTATGTATAGAAGAAGGGAGAGACATAAGACTTAAGTACAACCTAGCTTGTACCTGAGCATTGTTCTTTTTAATATGTAGCTAAGATTTCCTTCATATTTTTTTTTACCATATATATGTATGAGATTAACAGTAATTAATATGTACTCTTTTTCTTGAAGTTGGAGATTCGATCGCTTGGTTTGTACTAAAACAAATAGATTGAAAATGAGAGCCAAAGTGAGCCTACCTAATAATTGATGCGTATTAACTCTTTCGTAGAATATATATATCAAAAAAAAAAAGAACAAAAAGGCAAAAATGAAGGTAAAAATGTCCCTTCAAATATTATAAGCTCTTTACCACCAAGATCGCCTCCATTTGGTGCGTTGATTAACCATAAAAAGAAGAAGAAAAAAGGGAAATGATGAATTATATCACTTTGAATGAGTTGTCACTTTCACCTTCTTTTTTCCATAAATTGTGTTTCATAATGCAATTTTGAAAGTCGAATTAAACCCAATATGGAAGTCTTGAACTATTGAAATAATAAAATTAGGATATATATTTAAAAGTGATTTTAAATCATTAAAATTAATATTTTTTTCATATTAATATTATTCTCAAATCATGCTTTTAATCAACCAAACATCAATTAGGTTCGATGTTATACATTTTTAGACGCGGTTTTTATACTGAGACAAATGATTTTAACAACTTCAAAATCACTCTTGCTCAAACATGTCTAAATTATTGAATATGACGATTATGAACATCATCGTTAAATTTAGTTTTAATTAGTATAAGATTTTTTTTAAAAAATCTTTTTCTAATGATAGCTGTAAGCCTCTTAGAAAGCAATAGAAGAAAAGAAAGTGTGAGTTTGAAGGAGACAGGCTTCAAATAAGCTGAGTTTACAACAAACAAACGCAACTTAATTTGGGCGGTTGAGCTAAAAGATTTGGTTCTTAAAAATCCTCAAAAAGGATCTCTTCTCTCTTTGTCTTCAACTTTTTCAAATCAACGTGGCAATTTATTATACATTTATTTTTATACAATTTCGCATCATTTTATCTGCATGCTCTTTCTTTATGAAAATAGACTAATTAATCGTATTACATAATTCAATTAGCATAAAATTTAGATTATCAATTTCGAGGTTAAACATTTGATTGTTTTATTATATTTTTTTTAAAGAGAATACGGTAGGTCAGGAGTATACCCAGGCCAAACATCTCCGTTAAGTGGATATACCTTCTTAGCACTCTCATCATCTCCCTTTTCATTGATATTCAATAAGTACGAAGGGATTACAAAAGTTGTTAAGGGGCTAGAGATAAGTCCAAGCAAAGTTAATCTATACAAAAAGTATTGAGATTTAAAGCAATAATTGAGAGGTTGTAATCCTTAAATTTGGGAGCTATGTGAAACCACAATCTAGCAAGTGTACGAATGTCTTCCCATCGAAATTGCTCTATTATATGGTTTTATTTGTATTTAAGTTTATATGAATCTGTATTCAAGTTTGATCTGAAATAATTTTAGTGCTAATATAAAAATGTCCTTACTTAATTACTTGTGTATAGATAAGTTTTATTCCTTTGTTGAAATTTTAATACACATAGATGGAGACTTTTGATTAAAACATATAATTGTTGTTTAAGTCACACACACACACATATATAATGTGTTTTTTTTCCATAATAATATCTAGAAGTTTTGGAATATTTAAAAGGTTTGACATTCATCAATCTATCAAGGGGAAAATTTGTATGAGTTTATTTTTGATTCCATCCAAGGGGTCTATATGCCATGAGAAGAAATCAATGTTAATTAGAAATTTTTAATATTAAAGGATGATGACAAATTTAATATTATATCAACACTCTAACATTCCATTTGTGGGCTTGCAAATTTATAGAAGACCAAACAAGTGAAAATCAATAATAATTAAGAAGAAGATGACATTGTAAGAATTTGAACACGTGATCTTCTAAACTCCTAATCTAAAACCATGTTCAATTTAGTGATTTAACATATAAATTTATATCTCAAAGCGAATTTAGCTAAACGATAATTGTCATGACTCTACACCTTAGAAGTAAAAGTTCAATTCTATGTTTCTACAATTATTGTACTAAAAAAACATAGATACTTATATTCTAATAAAGTCTAATTAATATAGTTTAATCTTTGAGTTCTAACCAACATGAAATTTAGTATTACCCTTTTAATTGTTCCGCCTCAAAAGAGTCAACCTCCTTTTTCTTTTGACCAAAGAAGTTAGAACGTTCTTTTCTGGCTTTTTTAAATGGATCGGAGTTAAATATTCACTAATTGTATGGTTAATTATAAATAAAGTATAAGCACAATTATATTATTAAATCTCAAATAGTAGTTACCTTTCTATTTTCATAAACCTCTTTTACATGGTTAAGAATAAAACAGTAACTTTCGAATGTAAAAAGACAATGATTCTTTGCAACTCTAACCTTAATATACAACCCTAGTTTAAACAGTTCAAGTTAAAAACGACCTTATCTATATATCATTATTATCAAATATATGTGATAAAGATTTGAAACATAGGTAGCTACTACTACTAGCTATATTCATATCACTCAAAATTGAGATACACATCAATATCTAATTAAATTACTTCTCAACCTTGCTAACTTAAAAAGGAATCTAGAAAAGCTAGTCTTTCTTTTATATATATATATATACACATAATACATATATACACATCAAATTAACCTAACCCTAGGTCTAGGTTCTACCATAATAGGCTTTTTATTGTGTTAATAATTATAACCTAAAGAATTAAGGCTGCTAAATAAACGAATCAAAAGACAAATTTAAAAGTTCAAAAGTTCAACTTCTAAGTCCCATCAAATAATACTTGACAAGTAAGAAAAAAGAGGCTTTTGAGTTGGCATTACCTCCGGATGCCATGGACCTTCTACAGCACAAACCACCAATATGTTTACACAAGTGTGTGTAGAGATGACAATGATAGTTCAATTCTTTTCTATCATGTCAAGATTTTAAATCAATATTTGTCACACCCCTCAAAATTTAATGCACATCTCTAAATTTTGGATGCATTATATTACTCATTAGTAATGCAAAAGTGGATGAAATTAAATTACCCTCCTAAAATTGTTCAAATAGGTTGGTACGGTATAATGTTATTAGTAGTTTTTTATCATCATCACGCCCTAAGATAAAAATTGAAAAGTTAAAACTATACATTGAAGTATAATTTTTTCTAAAAGTGATTATGAATAGTCGCTGTGATGTGATGACTACATTGAATAATTATTTTCAAAAGTGATTAGTTTGTTGGTTTAAAGTGAGAGATTTGAAGTATAAAAAGAAGTCAATACAATATTTATATATTGGTTAATAAGCAATTTTTTAGTAGAGTTTGGAAATATATTAAAATCATTATAATTTAGGTTTTGTTTCATAATTATTTAGTTTTGGTTAGCTTTTAAAAATTTAAACTTATAAACACTACCTTCACCTTTAAATTTATTCTTTTATTATTTACGTTCTACTGATGTTTTTAAAAATTAAGTCAAAATTTTAATAGTTTTTTTTAAGTAGTTTTATTTTTGAAATTTGGTTAAGAATTCAACTTTTTTATTTAAGGAAGATGAAAACGCTGTTAGAGAAAAAAGAACATTTTTACCTATTACTTTGAATGGTGGGATCTAGCTGGGAAAAAACATTAAAAAGCTTTGTATTCAAAGATATGGTCATGCACCCAATTAGCATATCATCTCCAACCAATTCATCCTTTTTAATTACAATTAAGACACTCAAGATTAAGTCCATCTAAATTCAATCAATAAATTTAGGTCCAAATCTTCCATCTTTACTTGGTGAGTAGTCACCATATTAGATTTGTTAGAACTTTTAAAAATAAAAACTACGTATCATACTCAAAAATAGGAAATATTCATTAATATATTGATATATTTATAATTGAAGGGTTCGATAATGATATTAAATATTAATAGAGATCCAATATTTTTACAAATACATACATAAAACATTAAAAAATATTATTTATAAATCCCAAATTTATATATAAATGTGTGAATACTAATAATTATAGGTCTAAAACTTATTTCGAAAGGTAAAAACAACTTAATTATTAATTTAAAAATATTTTTAGATTTTTTTTTTTTTTGATGATTTAAAGAAAGAGAATCTATATAATGATTGAAATAATGATATTAATATTAACATCGATTTTTTAAATTTGAATCATATTTGAATTTTGTTTATTATATACATAATTATATATTAATCTCATGGGTTGAAACTATGTAAAATTCTATAGTTTTTCACAACTTTTAAATTTTCACAAATTTTCATTTCACTAATTACAAAGGATTAAAGTGATTAAAGTAATTGTTTTAAATGGTAAAATTGTTGAAAATGTTTTTAAATATAGTAAAAAAAAAGTTTTTTCAAACTGATAAATAATGATAGATTATTATCATTTATAGACAGTGATAAGATACTATTACTGTGATGATGGAAAAGAAATAAGTTCTATCACTTTCTATCAAGACGTCCATCAGTGTCTATCAATTGATAGACATCTATCACTATTTATTAGTGATAAACATTAATATACATCTATCAGTATCTATTACTGGTAAACCATAAACTACTATCACAATAGTAGATTATTATTTTTTGCCATTTTATTATATTTGTAAATAAACTAGCTCGTTTAGCTATATGTGAACACAATCCATATAATCACTTATACAAATTCAAGTTTCTTAATTTATTCCTCCAAAAGTGTCTCAAAATAAAAATAGTAAGTTAAACGAACTCGGTTTTTGAACCCTATATATCCTATACAAATATGTGTTAGCTAGAATCAAACAACTAATTGGTTTAAAGTTTAGAGTGTAACAATTACATAAGTTACAATAAATTAACACTACCTTATTCTTATTGTGGATGACATTCACATTGTGTGTGTATATATATATTGGAATCATATCCTTATAAGCAAGATGTGTGTGGTGCTATATAAATTAAAATATTAAAAGTAATGATGTTGTTGATATGGCTTACGTTACATAATGCTAAACACTCGATTATAATTAATCTAAACATTAATGCTTTACAGAAAAGGAATATGTCTTTTTGTCATTCTAATCATTCTACGTTATTAACAACATAAATCAACTTGAGTTTTATTTATTTTTATTTTTTTTATTTTTTTTTATTTTTAATTAAAATTGTGAACTTCGTAGTCAAATGCAATTCTCTTACCCTAAAATTGTATCTTAATTTCAAAATATTTACAAAGTATAGAATATCCTATATATTTCTAACTTCCCCCCTTTCCCATAACATTCTTAAATTAAACCACACAAAAACTAAATAAATAAATAAATAAAAAATACTCATGATAGGATGATGATAAATATTAATGACATTATGCATTGAGACAAAATGTTTTGCAATAGTAAATGGAACAACCCTAATTTCTGGCTGTCTTTCTTTTTACTAATTTAATCTACAGAATTAGATTACCGATCCACCAAGTTGAGGGATGCTTGGGAAATTCGTTCCAAGTCCATTGATTCCAAGATGTTCATACAATTGTTATTTAATGCAAAGGAATCTTAAAACAAAACTACTTTGAAGTTTTTTATTGCCTTTTAATTTTTAATTTATGGTAGAAAATAGACATATTTTTGTAATTTTAAGAATCATAAAGTAAATGTGTATATACAGACACATCAACATGGGGAAAACAGAAACATCACTTTTGTAGAACTTTCATTATATATATTTGAATATAATTTTGTATATATAATAAATATATATAACAATACTTGGAGTGAAGAGCTGAACTTCAAATTTCAAAATTGGTAATATAAATTCATATAGTTGAGTTATCCTCATGTTATCTAAAAAAAAAAATTAGTACTTGACTTATATCCTACTCTTTTTTCTCTCGGGTAAATCATAGATATTTGTGCATCTACCCCCTCATTTCTGGAAACATAATGATATAAACAAAAATAATGTTATTTTAATCTAAAGTTTAAAGAGTAAACTATATATTTTCTTTCAAAAAAGTTTCTAGAGCAAAATACAACACCTGTAAAATAGATGAATCTAAATATGTAATAGTACAAGTCATATAAGGATACACGTAAGACAAAGAATACAAATCGAGAAACACAACTAAAAATAAAGACATCAAAATCATAAATTGGTAACTTAATTCAGTGCAATATTACCTATGTCTCGGGCATAGTGTACCCGATGGAAAGAAGTTTCACCAATAAAGAGTTAAGCGATTACACAATGATCAAATACTTATTTGTTAGAGATCTTCTACAATGATTCTCTCATACAACCTACTTCTATTAAATAACTTAGATTCCTTCTAAGTTTGAAATTCTCTCTCTTGTTGCACTAATACTCCTTCAACCTCTTGTTTGAAACACACTTCAAATAAGCTAAACTTAGGTTTCCATAAGTATTGTTGGAATAAATGGTATATAACTCTTCGATAAGAAATGCATTTTTGGATTATCATAAAGTTGCATTCTTTCATTAAGGGATGTATCTTTTCAATAAATAACCAAATTAAAGAAAGGATACGATTATTCAAATAGTCACGAATTAGTCTGTAAATATGGTATTTCTTCAAATTGGTTTTTAACGTTTTCATTTAGCAATTTTCTTCATTAAAATTCTCTCCATTTCAAAATTGTTCAGGTTCGTTATATCCACAAAGTGCAGTTCGTTGATCTTGTGGATGAGGTGCTACCTCCAAAAGAAAGTTAATCCGTTCTATCATGTGAGACAATTACTCTCAAACTCAAGCACTAAAGTGAGTAAATTTGCATTAAGGAGACAATGTGAATTTATTGGGCCTAGATAAATTTTGTATATGAATTTATGATTTTACGTGTTCTACTTGTTATAACAAGCATGAGATTCTCTCAATATAACCGAAGTACTTAGACTCCTTTAAGTATAAGACAAATTCAAACTTCTTCACAGAAGTGAACAAGTAGAACAAACTCTTTAGTTGAATCTCCAAGACACTCGGTAACAACCTCATAGTGTAAAGAAAAAAAATTCGTCGAGTAATTAGATATGGAAGGATGACTTCTACGAATTTGCAACAAATAAGAAAAAAATATTTTTTAGACAGAAACGACTCGAATAACAATGTGATGCTCTCTTGACGCACCATGGAATAAAACTACAAAACATTTTATCTATATAAAAAATCAGCAAACCCAAATAGAACAACGATAATTCTAAAAACGAACCAACAAATTAATTCACTAAAATTATCCAAACAAAAGTTTAGATCTTGAACCAAAATTCAATATTTAAATTAATTCACTAGCTAAGTACGAATTATAAAGATGCTTTTCTTAAATATATATATATAAATTTTCATACATACCCATTTTAAATGAACCGAAAAGAGTATATGTATTTAGAATAATAGCAAATATAATAGTAAATTTATCAGTTAACATTGAGCAAGCAATGTTAGTTCCGTACATGTGAAAATGGTCCATGGATTCTTATACTTATTATAAACATATATATATTTAAATATTGGTCCATGGTTTCCACATATATTAAACTAATAGAGGAATTTAAATTTCTTGTTTAAATTAAAATAATGTTTGGAAGCCAAGAAAATGAGAGGGGTCCAAGTGTCAAATGGAAAATTTTTCTACCCACCAATTTTGGCATCTTTTTCTTCTAGTCTCCCTTTTGGATGCAAAACGTGGAAATAAATTAAATTAAAGGGTCACTAAAAGAATTATTCTCGTCAAGACTTCAATTGACCATTTTCTTAATTTCCTAAAGTCCTTTTTTTGAAAAAAAAAAAAAAAAAACCATAAAGATTTAGATCTTTCTCTTTGCCACCCAATATTCTTGTTGTTTAGAAGTGATTGAGTGGAATATGTACATATTCTTTATTAGAAAAATTGAGAAAAATAGTATTTATGCTAACATGAGCACAACTCGACGATTAATGTGAGTATATTTTCTCTAAAGTGGAAGGATTTCAACGTACCAGTACATTAAAATATTTTTTAATAAGATAGCAATTAGTAACTCATCAAACATCGTAGTGTGTTCTTCGCTTATAATATAACATCTTGTAAAATCCCTCATCCATTACTTCTTATTTTCCCATCTTTTAAATTCAACATTTCTTCACAAAATAAGCTATTCTTGATGTTGAGTTTTTTTCAATTATATTTTACTAGTTATTATTATTATTTTTTAAAACTTCATACATGAACTTGCTAATGCTGTTGCAATATTTTGTCAATGGAAGGTATGAGAAAAATTGGCCCCAATAGTCAAAGTTTCACCAGCCAGTTATTGACTTGTTTATTTTTTTTTTCTCTGAGCAATTAAATAATTCTTGCAACTCTTTTTCCTAGCCCACCTAACACCAATTTTGCATATTTTTTCCCCAAAAGTTTATTCATCAAAGGTTCAATTATTTGAACCTTTTATTTATGTAGCAGAAAAAATTTAATCAAATCCTAATTTACTTCATTTTTCTTTTTCTTTATTTAATTTGCACTTGCGAATGATATATATGAATAATCTATATATACCCAAAAAAAAAAGTATAAAAAAAAAAGATCAAATCAAGTTTTTTCTTAAAGGGCTAAGCTAATTCAGACATTCTTGTTGTTAGGGTAGCAACAAACATGGTTGAAAATAGAAGAAAATTAAAAAAAAAAAAAAATCATAATTATAATTATGAAGTCAGCATGAGATGATATAGACAAAGAACATTTGAAAAAAATAACACATGAAAACATTCTTGTTTTATTTGCAAGAATCTTTTAATGCTCTACCTTGTTGAGACATGTAGACTCTTTGTGTTGAATTTTCTCTCTAATTAATCCTCTTTTTCTAGAAGAAGCATCCTCTACCATAATATGTTTTAATTTCCATTGGTTATAGAACATTTTATTGGAAATTAGATTTGAATAGAATCTTGTTTGAACAATAAGGGTCCTTCACAAAATCATTTCTTGGAAGATATATCATATATATTGTGACAAATCTATTTACTGCTTGTGACTAGACTACTTCTATATTATCTCTTCATATATATTGGTTTACTTTCTTTTAACCCAGTATTTCTTTTGCATGTTCCTCACATTTTTTAATAAAAGTATTTAGACCAATTTGGAGTTTCATTAAGGAAAATTAAGCCAGTGTACTATTGTTTTTGTTTTTCTATTATTTCATGTTTGATCTTTTAAAAGCCATTTAATCTTTCGTATTGCAAGCCTTTCAATGTCATTTTTTTAAACTCAGGATGTCATTATGCAAGCAACTCTAGAACCCACTTGACATTGATTTTTTAATACCCTTCTTAGATTTTTATACCTAGGGATGGATAGTAATAATATAGCTCAATTAATTAATTAATCAATATAGATTTTTTAAATATTAATTTTAATTAATTATTAATATATAATTATATTATTTAATAAAATTTTATGTTATCTTAACTATTAAATATAAAAATTTAATATTATAATTCATTTATATTTATTTAATTAAAATAAATCATTAAACAAATGTTTAACTAAAATATCCATTTTTTTAAGTTGTTTTCAAATCTAACAAAATTAACCAACTTATTTACAAATATTGTGAAATGTCCTATTAGTGTCTATGCACTAATAAATGTCTATTAGTGTCTATCTCTGTGATAGATGATGACATTTTGTTATATTTAAAAATATATCCAGCAATATTGCTATTTAAAACAATTACCTTCATTTTTAAGTGATTAAATAATTATATTTAGCATTATTTAACATATAATTATATTAGTTAATAAATATTTTATGTTGTCTTAACTATACAATATAAATATTTATTGTTAATCATTAATATTCTAATTAATTTATATTTATTTAATTAACATAAATCATTAAATAAATATTTAATTAAATTATTCGTTTTTTTATTGTTAAGTGATTAAATAATTAATTAATATCATAATATATTAAATAATGTTAAATTTAATTCATGACTACATTGCTTGTTCTCCTACATTTATTTAAGTAATTATTTAATTTTGTTTAATATAAACAAAATGGGTAAATAAGATACATATATTTAACTTTTGGCATTAATTATCTTGCCTATTCGAACACATAAATTAATTATTTCATATATTTATAACTCAGACATTTAACTTCTAGATATTTAATATTTATACCCATAAAACAATATCATCAAATCCAAATGAACCCTATAATAATTAGCCAACATGAAAGAATAATGATTAAAAAAAAATTGAGGATGGTATAGGTTAATTAGTTTAAATCAAAACATATTTGTTAATTCCAAATTAATCAATGAAATGTATTGTATGTAACAACACCATAAATTTGCATATAATTTTAATTAACTTTTAATAGAGCAATAAATATTTGAAATGAAGAAGAAAACCCAACACAAAAATTAAAACTTTTAAAGGAAAACAAATGTAAAATAGAAATCCAAACATAAATATAATATTGGTAATTGGGGTTGTGAAAACCTTAGACTATACTGCCATCATTATTTGACACACACACTCACATGGTCTAAAACATATAGCAAACCTGACTTCCAAACAAACCACCAAATCAAAAAAATCTTTTAAAAAAAAGGCAATAAAATAAAATAAGTTGATAAAGTTGATCAAATGGAGAAGGAAAGAAGACTTGGACTCACCTTTTTGCCCCCCATTCTAATTATTAGTCTCCTACCCAAGTTGCCAATATGGGTTTGCCAAATGGTAAAATTACAAGTCAAAGGGTCAACTCCATTAAAACCCCATTTTTCCTAATTAAATAAAAACGCCCTTTCATATTCAAATATTATCACATTTAAATTAATCACTTAATTAATTAACATATTAATCTAAGTTTGATTAAACTTTTATTTGACATCATCTTTTCTCATCTAATCTTTTACACACACACACACATATATATAAACATATATATATAAAGAGAATACATAGATGGATAGATCATAGTCTCTTCATAGCCTTTCCTTTCTCTCTCTCTCTTTTCCTTTTCTCTATCTTTAACAAAATCCATCCTTTCACTCTCTTTTTGCCTTCTCAATTGGATAAAAGAAAAGGGTTTTTTTTTTCCTTTTATTTATGGATGTTAAAATGAGAGGTTTTAGGTGTGCAGAACCTCAGAGGACAAAAGAGGAGGAGATGGACGTCCGGAAAGGCCCTTGGACGGCGGAGGAGGATTCCGTTCTGTTCAATTATATTAATTGCCACGGCGAAGGCCGCTGGAACGCCGTTGCTCGTTGCACTGGTTTGTATATCTGGTCTCTCCTTGTTCGAGGGTGTAGCTAGAAATTTGTATAGGATTTTCTTTTCCCTTTTGTTCTGGGAAATTTATGAAAAATTTGTGTTGTAGGTTTGAAGAGAACCGGTAAGAGTTGTAGATTGAGATGGTTAAATTATTTGAGGCCGAGTGTTAGGCGTGGCAATATCACTCTCCAAGAACAGCTCTTGATTCTTGACCTCCATTTTCGTTGGGGCAACAGGTGAGTGATTAAGTTTTGATTTTTTTTTTTTTTTTTTAAAAAAATTTCTTTTTCATATGGGCATTAGTTAAAAATGGAGTCATTTGATAACCCAAAATGGAGGTTTTTTTTTTTTTTTTTTTTTTTTTTTTTTTTTTTTTTTTGTAATAACCCAGATAAAAAATGGATTATTATATTTTTTTTCTCATATGGGTATTGGTTAAAAATGGAGTCTTTTTATACCCCACACATGAAAAATGAGGTTATTATTATTATTATTATTATTATTTTAAATAACCCAGATAGGAAGAAATTTTTTAAAAGCTCAAAATGGAGCATATTTTCTTAATGGATCAATACCAACTTAAATTTTATTTATTTATTTGAATAACTAAAGTGAAGGGGGATAAATGATGGAATTGTGATTGGAACAGGTGGTCTAAAATAGCACAATATTTACCGGGAAGAACCGACAATGAAATAAAAAATTATTGGAGAACAAGGGTTCAAAAGCAAGCCAAGCAACTCAATTGTGACGTGAACAGCAAGCAATTCCGTGACGCCATGCGATATGTGTGGATGCCCCGTTTGCTCGAACGTATCCAAGCCTCAACTGACTCGACCACCACCACCGTTGATGTCATCCAACCACCACACCCTCCTCTCGAGTTGACCCAATCGTCATCGTCTAGATCTAGTTGGGTCAACCCTCATGTGGCTCCCACAACTTCATCGTCAGACTCTATATCTGATCAGGTTCAAGATCATTACTAAATCCATAAAACAAGGCTAGCTTTTTATTGATAGGTTATGATATATTTAATAATTTATTCATATTCTTTGTTGCAGGTACAACTTCAAGTTTCGCCTGTCTCAGACGTGATCGAGAACTTTAACTTGGTAGGCTCGAGCGAGGAGGACAGGATGGTGATGCTAATGGAACACGGCTGTGACGGAGAGACGATGAATGGGTGGATAGGTGGCGGAGAGTTATTGGAGAATGGGTTTTGGAATGGAGAAGATATGTGGTCGTTCTTGGAACAACAGTTTGGTGATGATGTTTAAAAGGAAAATTAGATTAATTAGAAACCCCCAAATTTGAATTTACTTACGTGACGGCAAATATTATAAATAGGGAATGAATGACTTGACAAATTAGAAGTGTAGGCTAAAAAATACATGATGACAAAAACAAAGCAACATTGACAGCTTATGATGTCCACTAGCTTTAGTGTGACATTTAGGTTTTTGTAAGTTTATACCATTAAAGTTTTATGTTAAATTTACACACTTTGGTCCCTAATTCTAATATTATGTTTAAAATAATTAATATCAATTTTATATCTTGTACTTTTCAAATTTTCAATTTCCTCCCTATGAATTTACTTTGTAGTAACAATGATCTCAAACCTCATTAATTGAAAATTGATTATCTCATCCATAAAGATCATATTAATTTAATAAAAAATGTTGAAAAGAGAGTAAAAATATATGAAAGATCGAGAAGAGGGGAAAAGAATGAGAAGAGGGAGCGAAATGAGAGAAGAATTCGAAGAGAATAGCATTCGTTATAAAGTTTGTCACGTAAGCAAAATATGTGTATATACATGAAATTAAAAAACATGTTACTAAAAATGTTGATGTGTCAAAATAACATAATCTTTTTGGTTGCTTAAAGGCTGGTGAATCCTAACTTCATCTATAATTGTAACCTTGTATTCACGACTGTTGGATAACTATTCCTTTTAGTTTTTTAAAATTAAGTTTATAAACACTTATTCCATCTCTAAATTTTTTACTTTGTTATCTACTTTTTACCAATATTTTTCTAAAACTCAAGTCAAATTTTGAAAACTAAAAAAATAGTTTTTTTTTTTGAAATTTGGCTAAGATTCAAACTCATGTACTTAAGAAAAATTCAAATCAATGCAAGAAAATAATAGAAAATAGGCTTAATTTTTTTTTAAAAAAAATCTAAAATAAAAAACAAAATAATCACCAAATGGAACCTAAAATTTTCATTAGGCAAAATTATGAAAGGGTGTTTAAGGGCTCGTTTGGATTAACTTAAGAAAAAAATGTTTTTTATTTAAACTCTTTTAATAAAATAAAAATTGTTTAAAATGAAAACCAAAATCTATTTTGAATGGTGGTAAAATACTTTAATTTTTTTCAAAATAATTTATTTTTTAACTTAAATACTTGAAAATGTATTCTTAACCCATCCTAAAACTATTTCAAAAGTTTTAAAGTTCGAAAATATTTAATAGGGTACTGAAGTTTTAATTTTATATTTAATAATTTTATGAAGTTTAGAAAAAGCACATCCAATAAGTCCTTACATTTTTTTTTTATTGTTATTTTTTTTTTTTGCATGACATTTAGTTTTTCTATTTCGTGTCTGAAAACCCCTTATCATTTTCTTCAAATTCGAATTTAATTTAGGCTGGATTTTAATAATGCAGTGAAAGAAAAGGAAACATCCTTGAATTTTGAAACATTAAAAAAATAGATTTAATTGTATAGATTAAATTATGATTAGAAACTTCAAATTGGATTGAAACTATCAAATTAGATTGTGTTTTACGTATAAATTTAATATATATGAAAGTTAAATTTGCAGTTTTTTCAATTTGAATGAGTTGTGTTTGATTTTGGTCAAATAACAACTCAATTGAATTAAATTTGACAAAATTTTTCAATTTTGTATTTACTTTGATTTGTTTTTTTATTATTATTTTTATATTGGATTGTTACTAAGTTGATAGCTTATAAATAGCAAATTGTTTCTTCACTTGTAGCATCCTATTATTCCAAATTGAAGAGTTTTCTCACTTCTTTTCTTTCTTTCGATCCTTACTTGAGTTGAAAGCAAGTATCTAAGAGTTCGGTCAAGTCCAAGTAGTGCGAGGTTACAATTTTACCAGGATTTAGTCGTTGTATCCTATTGAGATGATTGTTGTAGTCTGCTTGTAACCCATGCAAAATGAATAATCGTCTTCAGAATAATGCTTATCAGAAGGACGCCTAAACTATATTGACATTTCTACAAGATCTTGAAATTTTTATATGTTATTGATCATTTCAATTTATAAGCTTTGTTATACCATCTGACTTACTTTGAGTTTGAATATTATTATTATATGCAGTGCGCGTACAATATCTAGTTGAGGTGTATTCAATTTACCTAGTATATTCAGTTCTTATATATATCATTTTCCCCAACCATTTACATCTAATACATCATGAAAAAGAAAAAAAAGAATCAAATTTCAAATACACCCAGATTTATTAGACAAAAAATTGAAAGTTTAATGACTTATTAGACATCTTTAGAAATCTATTTAATACCCTTATTTTTTTAACATAAGATAAAATTAAACGACTTTAGCCTTATTAGTTCAAGAACATGTGTATTCTTCTAATTGGGGAATTCCGGGAAAAAAAAATCTTACTATGAAACACAATTATTATAATATCAAAGGATTTCTTCAACAAATGGTATTTAAAAATAAATAAATAAAAAAAAGAACAAAATTTTTTAATAAACAATGAAAATGATTTGTTTTCCTTTTATTAATGAAACATGACCTCTTTCCTCGTAAAGCGTTGTTATCCATATAACAATGAGCAAATTTTTATATTTTTATATATTTATAGTTTAATTACACATTTGATATAATTGGAAACATGGAGTCAATCATAAAATGTAAATTAAAAATGTGTCACACATGACATCGTGTGTACACCATTTTAATCTTGCATTTGAGAAGCTAACTAGCCAATTATACCTTTTTAATATCTTAATGGATTATTAGGTTTATATGTAAGCTAACTAAACTAATTGAGTTATACTAATTTTTTTTTATTTTAGTTTTATTAGATTTATTCATTTTAAGGTTTGATTTGATCAAGTTTATTCTTTTTTTTTTTTTTAAATATTAGTCTTGCAATTATAGCTATCAATACAAATACGTAGTTATATTATTTTTTAGAGGTTAAAATTTTAATTGAATAGAACTCTTGTTCCCTTTTTCCCTTTCTCTAAATTAAGAGTTGTGATTGTAATGCTTTTTTTTTTCTTTTTTTTTTGAAAAAAAAGCATATGTCACTATATTGCATATATGCGTTTTTGGTCCCTTCACATTTCTCTTAATAAATGAACTAAATGAAACTTGAGTGGTAAATTAAGTGAAAGTCTAATTACTTCCATTGATAACTTTATTTTAAAAAGTGGTTAGACTGTCCTAATCTCTTGAGACGAGATTAGTGTTTTGATGTAATGGTAAATCCAAAATCTCATAGATAATCTAGAAGGAGAGAAAAAGAGTGAAGCCATTTTTGTTGTATGAATATCACACACAATTTTTTTTTTTTTTTTTTTTTACAAATGTCACTATCTTAAATCAAATCATAAAAATTAATTTGTATAGTCTTGTAAAGCATTTGTTTACCTTTTTGCTCATTTCACTTTTAAATGTGCATACACTAGTTTTTTAATGAAAAAAATTTAAAAGAGAAAATGTACCTAGTTATGAGTTTGTGTGTACGTGGATTCAAACTACAAACATGTTGCCAAAGTAAACTTATCTCAACGTTAATTGGCCTGACATTCCTTTCTAGAGATTGAAAGTTTAATCACATTTCGTAGTTTGTTGTATATATGTATGCATATATATGCACATAATATAGAAGAAATATTAATTAAAACAACATTGGGAAGAAATCAAAACTTGAATAGATTAAAAAAAAAATAGGGATATTAATGGTAATCCATTTGATTAAACAATTACTCTCATTCAAGTTTAAGCTCTATATAATATCTCTATATTATTTTCATTTATTTCTCTCTTATCACATATTCTTTTTTTTTTTTTTCCTTAGAATGTCTTTTACTCTATAAATTTCCTCGCACTCTAAAATTTCTCATTTGATCTATAATTGTTTCTGCCTCTAAAATTTATTTCTTTCTCCCTAAATTAACTTTCTTTATTATATATATAGACATGTCTCCAGCTCCTAAACTTTATCTCTTTATTAATTTTCTAAATTTTGATAATTTTCTCTATCTTTCTCTTGGATTATTATGTCTAATTTGCTCTTTATTTTCTTTTTTTTTTCCTTTTTCTCTTACTTATATATTATTCTATCTTTAACCTTTTTTTTCCTCTCCCTCTAATATATATTCTTTTCAAAGATCAACAATGAAGTTGGTAGGATTTAAGCCCTTAACCTCATAGTCAAAAGAATTAGTATAATTTAATTAAGCTATTTTTTTTGTTGACACAATTTATATATCTATCCCTCTAAACTTTTTTATTTCTCTACATTCAAAGTATAATTTACTTTTTCAAATATTTCTTTCAAAAAAAACAATAAAAATAGTTATCAAATACATATGATTTACATTATTTAATCTTTAGGTTTCAAAATTTCGTTTGGAATTGATTTTGGAGGGTCGTAATCAATTCTCAAAGAATCTTAATTACTTTTGTATGTTTGGTTAAATAAATTTTTCTTTAATTTTTTTAAAAATCACTTTTCAATCTATTTGTTCATTTGAAAGTACCTATATACCATCTTTAAGTTTTTCTTAGAAGTATGTCACTCTCCCTAATTAACTATTTTAAATTAAAATTTCATCCTTATATATATATATATATTTGGTCTTTCACGTCTCTTTTATCCTAATCATAAAATTTTGAACAATTCATCGTTTTTCAAAAAAAAAAAAAAAAAAAGAAAAAAAAAGAAAAACAGTAAAAATTAAAAACGAAAATAGTTATTGTAGAAGTCAAATTTGTAGAGATGAGAGAAGAGGGTCAACCTTTCCGTTGGTTGCCACAATCTGCCGCAATCCTTGAAACCAAATTAAAGTCTTGTTTTGGTTTTGTAAGCAAAATTAATTAATCTTTAATGGAGAAATACAAACAATATTAAATAATTAGTCTCCCCTTTTAGACTCTTAATTAATTTAGTCAACTATCATTTTAAGCTCAATATAATAATAATAACCTATTGCAATTTCTTCTTCCATAACCCTTTGAAAATGTTTGTCGAATTGCTTTATTTTCTAGATTATATAGTGGAAACCATAATAATTATCTTTGCATTACACACACATACATTAGAAAACTCCATTTTCTAATACATTTTCCATGCAAATAATTTATTAGCCCATCTCCATAATCTTTAATTTTATATATATATATATATATATATATATATATATAAATAAAGATGTCCAACCATCAATTAACATTGATGAAATAAAAACATAACGAAAATAAAAATATCAAATTTTAATTTTTATTAACTTGTCCTAGTGTATCAATTTTTTCTTTAAATTTTTAATTTTATCTCGTTAAACTCTAAACTAACTTAGATAAATGTTATATTTATTTTAAATAAATAAATAAGCTGTTGCAATTTTTTACTCTCTAGTTAAAATTCATCAATTGAAAAAAATGTAAAAACCTCTATACACTCACTAATTTCCAATAAAATTAAGTTTGATTAACACAAGTTAATTATTGAACAACCTTGCCAAAACTTACAAGTTTCAATTAAAAAAAAAATGATATAATGTTATTTTTCTCTCTTAAATCTTTCCAATTCCGTATCATATATATTATTTTGATTCACTCAATATGTATGAAAATATTTTTTTAGCCATCTTTCAAATGAAACTTTATTGAAAAATTTAAATTATAACACTTATGTAACTTTAGGTTTAATTTAAAAAGAAAGGTTTAGGGTAAAAATTTATGTGACTTAATTGGGTAAATTTTGTTTCTTTTTCCCTAAAAAACAATACTTAATTTCTGTATTCCCAATTATGAAGCTTCTGCAAACATAAGATAGGGCTTCCTACATAAAGGGGTACATGTTCTCATGCTTACCTCATCATGATCACCATTTCCACTCAACATACAATAAATAAAATTAAATATTTTATATTAATCTCAATATATGTGTTTTTTTATATTGATGGATTTTTACGTCACACACACATCAAAATATTAGTTTTTTCTTTTTCTTTTTTGAGGAAAAATAATAGTTCTTTTGCTACATATTTCAGACTTTCATAATTCTCATGTCTGTCATTAATCTTTTGAAATTCTTAATTTATTAGGCCATTTTGAAACAAAATTATTCAACTTTGTTTTTTTTGTTTTTAAAAAAACCCTAATAATGTGTTGTTAAATCAGTATTTTATTAACATATATTTGAAAATAGAATTAAATTTCGTTAATAGATAGGGTTAAATTTTATGTGTTAGTAGTATATGAAGGTTATATTACTAACTTTTTGTTAAATTTTTTAATATATTAAGACTAGAATTGATAATTTAAAAGATTAACTATATATTAAAATGAAAAATTAAATAAAAGATTAGAGATTATTTTGTAAATTTGCCTATCTATAGTTTTTCTTGTGCTAATTATAAAAAAGGAGGGAGAAAATGTGAACCCTATACCCTACAATATTATTATAGGTAGAGCTTAAAAGATCAAAAATTCTTACGAGTATATGGTGGATAATTTTATATAATTATAAAGATATGAACTAACCGCACTATTCTAATTCTATAATGATATATATAACAACCATATCTCCTCTCTTACATAGCCATCTAAATGAAATTAATTTTCTATATTGAACATAAAGTGAAGGAGTCAATATTATCTTTGTGTTGGTTCTTTGTTTAATAGAAGATACAAGTTAGGATATATCTAATCTTTTAGATTTTAAAATAAATATTAATATATATAGATGACTTTGGATCGAAGGATATAATCAACCTAGAAGAATAGGGAGAGAAGTAACAAGGCTGAAAAAATAACAAATTTCAGGCCAAAAATAGTGCACCCATTTTGAGCCTAGGAGAGAGGGTTAGTTCATATTAAGGCCCAAATTAACATGCTTGGCATCAACCAAGGTCGAAATTGAGCCTAGCGAAATAACTAAATGAGGCATGTCCCTGACCCAAGCATCAACTTAGGACTAAAATAAGTCTAGGGGAAGATGGTCGACTTCGGCCAAAGCTGACGCCAACCTTAACCAAATGGGAAACGGGACATACCCTTGGCCTAGTAAGTTGAAGGATTATCCTAAAATAACTCCAAAATCCCATTGAGACAATTTAAGTCAACCACTTCTATATAAATATATCATTATAACTCCTAAAGAGAATTTTAACTTCAATCCTACTCTCAAACTTTCTAGCTTCACATTCTTTAACTCTCTAACTAAAGCATTAGAATGTGTGTGGTAAGCACCATATCAATGTATAAGTTTTTCTCTTGCAGGGCATGTAAATTTTTTCCCTTTAAAAATAAATTTACTGTTGTTGATGTGTCATGTGTGTTTTCCCTATTCAAATTTTGGCATCAACAAATGCGTATGTAAGTAGAGATATATTATACATATAAACACACAAACATATATACAATGTCATATAAAAACTATATGGTGAAAAATAGAAAAGGGTTTCACCATTTTGATGTATGCAAGCACTCAAATTACAAAGTCAGCCCTTGCAACTACTACTTGTGTTTTGGTGTTGAAAATATATATTTAAGGGCACATAGGTGGTCACAAACTAAGGGCCATGAGAGAGTTCAATTCCCTATAGCATTGACCCACATATTTGTAGTATGGGTGACCCTAAATAGCTTATCATCCAGCACTTTGGGGTTTTAATATGGAATACAGCCATGTCTTCTCCATTATATACCAATAACTCAGTTAGGACAATTTGTAACCAACAAAATAGCCCTTGTCAATTGGGTCCTCTAGAGTCCTTAGTGGAATATTCTTGGAGAGAGCCATGTGATTGGTCTGCCAATTGGGTCCTAAAAATCAACTCTCTCTCTCTCTCCTTACACATATATATGGATTATTTTCCAAGGTTTTCTTTGTACATAGCCAAAATTAGGGGCATTAGCTACGCTATTTTCATTGGCTGCAATGAATGACTTCAAAATTTTTCTACTTTTCCTCCTTTTTGTGTGTAATTTGTTCCTACTATCTTATTCACTGAATGCTGAGGAGGAAAGGGAGGACTACAAAAACTGGCTATCATGGAACCTTCAAAATTACAAGAACAAAGCTGGTTCTGTAACCCGGTCCGCTGCCAAACTCGGCTGGTCTAATAAGGGCGGCGGAGTTCTCGACGATAAATTGAAGAAGGCCGAGATGAACAAAGTGAGAATAACTGTTAGCCAGGACGGGACGGGCGACTTTAGAACCGTTGGAGAAGCCCTTAGTAGTATTCCCAAGCCTAATAGTAAAAGAGTCATTTTGGTCATCAATCCAGGAGTTTACTGGTAACATTTTTGCAGCTCGTGTAAAATTAATTAGAAAAATTCATATATATTGTTTTGGTATAAAAATGTTGATTACAAATTATGAAAAATACTTATGTGCATATCCTAAACTACATCTTATCTTTGTGAATGTCACTCGATTGTCAAATCATAATTTGTCATGTGATAAATTTTTCTTGCTTAGTTTTTAAAATGTTTTTGAATTTTTTCTTGAATGATTCAAGTGGGATGCACAAATGAATATTTGTTGAGATGCACTCAAGTATTGCTCATTACAAATATTTGTATAGTTTGTAAAATATGTAAGATATATATATACTAATAGTGTAAAACAATGTGATCTAGTTCAGTGAAAAAATCACCATTCCTAAAAGTCTACCATTCGTGACGTTTCTTGGAAACGTCAGCAATGACCCACCAACCATCACGGGAAACGCCACTGCATCGGTGACCGGAGAAGACGGAAAACCATTGGGAACTTTGAAGAGTGCAACTGTGGCTGTAGATGCCAATTATTTTGTAGCTATCAATATAAAGTTTGAGGTAAAAGATTCTTTTTGCCATAAACATTCCAAAGAAAAAAAAAACTCTTGATATACTAAAGCCCAACAAAAGAAGAAAAACAACAAACAACACAAACTCCCATAATAATATTCCAATCCAAAGCAATTCAAACAGGGAAAAATAATCAAAACCTAGAAACTAAATTTAAAAAAAAAAAAAAAATGAAATATTTGCAAAATATACTTAAACTAGATGAATATCTCTATTACTATGAGACTTTTTTTTAATCGTTTTAACATAAAAGATGTACAAAAGAATTGATTCGGCGATTGTGAGTTTGCAGAATACGGCAACGCACGAGATCGGATCGGTTCGAGAACAAGGAGTGGCATTAAGAATATCAGGAACAAAGGCTGCATTTCACAATTGCAGCTTTTATGGGGATCAAGACACACTATATGATCACAAAGGTCTTCATTACTTCAACAATTGCTACATCCAAGGCTCAGTGGACTTCATATTTGGCTATGGAAGATCCTTCTATGAGGTTAAATTAATTAAAAGTTTTCAACTAATTTATGTTAATTATAATGATATATATTATATATTGTTTGGGTTATTATGGGAAATGGGTTTGTGCAGAAATGCTATTTGAAGTCCATAGCAAAGAAAGTGGCTTCTTTGACTGCTCAAAAAGGATTAAAATCTTCAATGGAAAGTGGGTTTTCATTCAAAGATAGTGTGGTAACAGGGAGTGGACAGATTTACTTAGGAAGAGCTTGGGGAGATTATTCAAGAGTTGTTTTTTCATATACTTTTATGGATAATATTGTTCTTCCTCAAGGTTGGAATGATTGGGGCTCCCGAAAACGCCATTTGTAAGAACTACTCTCTTTATTTTCCCTTTCATTTTTTGCAACTTTCTTTTTTCTTCACAAATATATCTCATGTGATTTGTGAATTTGTAAATCAATATATAGGATTGTTGGTTGTTGTTTTCAAATATAACAAAATTAGTTAAAATATTTACAAATCTATCAGTGATAGAGATGTCTATTATTGTAAATCATTGACAGGCAATTACATTTTTTTATATTTAAAAATATTTTTAACAATTTTGTCATTTAAAACAATTATCCAATATATATCACTTTTGTTTTAAGAAAATGAGAGTAGTAATTATATGTGAGGTACTACACATGTAGAAGAATATATAGGTGATCTAATTTTAACTAACCTTGTATGGGTGTGTCTAAAATCATTTTTTAAGAACATATGAGGTGTCCTGTGTGCTAATTAGGTCAAAATGCAAAGGGTAATTTGGTAATTAGTCACACCTTAAAAGGTGAAACATGGGAATTAATAGAAGGTTTTTCTGTTTTTTTAGTTAAACTATAAATTTGGTCTATACATGTAGTTTTATTATTTTCAATTGGTCCTAGCTTGTTGTTTGAGCTTATTTTCAATTTCATTCTTCTAGTTTCAAGATAAGAGTCAACTTAACACACAATTACAGAACTACTGGATGAAGAAAAAAAAAATTGATAAGATAATGATATGGACGTTGAGTTGAGTAATCATAGGAATCAAATTGAAGGTTTTAATTAGCAAAGACAGTTTTCTGAAGTTTGACTAAATTTGAAGGACCAACAAATTGAAAATTTTCAACCATAGACACACTAAAAGTATAAATTTGAATTTATAAAACTTTGAGTGGATGATATAATGGTTAAAGCTGTTGAGTTATGAGTCTGGAAACTAGATGATGGGATGATTTATGAAAGTAGGAGTAAATGAATGTTTTTTTTTTTTTGGTGTGTGTAGGACAGTGTATTATGGAGAGTACAAGTGTAGTGGACCAGGTGCAGACTTAAGAAGAAGAGTGCAATGGGCTCACAACTTAACAGATGAAGAGGCTCAACCTTTCATTGGGACTCACTTTGTTGAGGCTGATACTTGGCTTCTTTCCCCTTATAACTCTTAAAATTTATTAACCTTGTTTTTCTATATCTATATCTATGGATATATATATATATATGCTCCACTCATGGAAATTTAAATGAATGAAGAGGAACCCATGTAAAAATGGATTTACGGTTTTGAAAAGGAAAAGAAAAGGATATTATGTATTTAATCGCCTCTTGGTGTTCTAAATCACGACCACTCTTTTGTAACTAACTATATATGATATCTCTCTTCTATTGCTCTCAATTGAAAGACTTTGCTCTATCCTCTCTATTGTAGTCTCTGGACTTCTTGCCTTAACAACTCTCTTGTTAATCATTTTGTGGAATGAGATTATCTATCTTTAGATCCGAAATATAATGAAGATACTAAAGATGTGTCAACCTAGTTGAGATATTTCGGTGCTGATCTTATTCTCTTCTAGAGTAACTTGTTAAAAAATGAAAAGGAAAAAAAGTATGTGTTGAATGGTACCTTTTTTAACGTTATACTTGTCAATGTACTTCCAATATTTAGATTTTACATGTCCAATTTATGTTTAAAAAATATATGTTTTAGTGTCATAATTAATGCTTTAGAAAAAGAAAAGAAAAGATTTTGATGTTTGTTTTAAGATTTTTTAATAGTAAACTTTTAATTAGAGAAGGTAAAAACTTGACTATGGATAAATTTACATGATTGAATACTTAAGTCAGTTTGAAAAAGAAATAAGGGGAAGTTTATATGAAAAGAATAGTGTTAAATATATTACAATGCATCAAAAATTTGGAGTGACACTAATTACGTCACTCTAACAATCATGATGTTAAATTTCAATCAATATGTTGATATTTCTATATCGATATTTGTATATTTTTATGAATTTAATATTGACATGAATAGTAAATCAACATTTTTATTATATTTTAAAAAACCTCACGAAACATAAAAAGATAAACAACAATGTAATCCAAATAATTAACATGTTAAATTATTTAAATCTCTTGAATTGCCCTTGACTGCCATTTTTTTCTTGCAACTTTTTGTTATACCATGCACCTTACATATATACATGTGTCTATATCAAAAGTAATACTTGAGTGCAGCTTGCCTAGACTGTTCTCGTTTCAATGCATTTGAAAAAAAAAAGTATATTAAAAAAATATTTTTTAGAAAAAAAAAAAAAGAAAGATAAATTTACCACATAACTTGTGATGGAGCACTTGGGTGTGCTACACAAAGACGTATGAAGTTCAAAATGCACCAAAATATTTTTTTATATATATAAAAGACGATTTTGTAGAAAATAATTATAATAATAACTATGGAGAAAACTTGGAGGTACCATAAATGGAAGGGATGATTTGACTTGAAAAAACGTGGAAAGACATTGATAAAATTGAAAGAAAAATAAATTTGATCATGTCATGGGAGAGATTATATATTATGAGGAAACACATAGGAAAAGAAAACAAGAATATAACAACAAAATATAATTTAGTAGATTTTAATTTTCAAGGCCAAAGGCAGCTCTGTCCAAGCAACTTCCATACCTTCTTCAAGTACTCCTCTGCATCCTCATCTCCACCACCTTCCATTGTTACACAACTCAAAAACTCAAACTCAAATAATTTACTCCCATGTTTGGACACATCAAGCTTCCTTTCAAAATTACCACCATACCCTTCATCATCATCATGTCTATAGACTCCCATTAAAGCCTTCAATAACACCAATAGGGATGCCATTTTGGTCGACAACAACGTTGAGCAACTCAACGATGAATGTTTGATGAGAATTT
Organism: Citrullus mucosospermus; assembly: GCA_030954485.1. Taxonomy (NCBI): domain Eukaryota; kingdom Viridiplantae; phylum Streptophyta; class Magnoliopsida; order Cucurbitales; family Cucurbitaceae; genus Citrullus; species Citrullus mucosospermus. The sequence goes on along the minus strand of CM062063.1, from coordinate 4,012,956 downwards.
TGAAAGCTTGAAGGAAAGAGGTGAGTTTTTGATTGTGGATATATATAAATAAGGTAGTCATAATATATAGTTTAATGCAAATTAATTTCAATTTCAATGGTACCTTTTACATGCAAAGCTTTCTTGCCTTTCAAACAAAAACAAATGTTTGTTTGAGAAAGAAATAAATTTAATTGGTTGTTTTTGTACATTACTTAGTTGTGTTATTTTTTGAAGGTGAGGAGTTGGTCACCTCCATGCCAAATTTTGCTAGGAGTCAATGAGCGTTGGACTGCTTTATATTATAATTATTATTTTTGGGTGAAGCGTTCTTGTACATTTTGTAATTACTTTTGTTGGGAAAAATTAATTTTATTTTACCATTTTATATATATATATATATATATATATACACATATACATACACACAATAAATGTGAAAGTAGAGAGATTTGAAGTTTTCATCTCAAGAAAATGAGCCTTGAACTTGAAAATGAAAAGAAAACAAATTGGATTTTTTTTTTTTTTGGCACAAAATTGAACTTTCAAATAATAAGAAATTTTTTCAAGTAATTTTAGAAATTTTAAGAATTGCAAACAGGCGAATAGCTTATCAATTAGTAAATTTTTGGAATTTCAAAAAATGTTATCCAATTTTATAAAATTCCTAAAAAGGAAAATATATATGAGAAAAAGTTATTTCCAACTTTTATTTTATCCTTCATCTTGGAGATGGAGAGAGGGTGACGATTGGTTAGTTTGTTTTGGTGTTTTTATGTTTTTTAGTCTAAAAGAATACAATCCAAAGAGAAATGTTTATAGCCATAAAGCCCAAATTCTCTACCTTTCATTCGAGTGGATTTATAGCAATGATATGTATTCATTCGAGTGGATTTATATTAATGATATGTATTTATAGCCAGAAATAGTGGTGGTCGGAGGTGACTAGAGGTGGACACCAACCAAAAAATGGTCATTGATGGTAGTCATCGGAGGTGGCTGGCAGAGGGTAATAATAGCCACAACAACATAGTAATAGTGAGGTAAATGACTTTTAGGACGTTTTAAGAATTATACAAACTAGAAAGATTAATTAGACACTCAAAATTCATTTTTCTTAAACCAACTTATTTTATAAACTCATTGTTCCGAAATTCAAAAAATTCTTTTTGACTGGTTATTAAACACTTGAAAAAGTATTCCAAACCCACCTTAAATTTTTCCATACTAAAAACAACTTTAAAACAACACAAACCAAAACATTGCATATTAATACTCGATATTGAAAGACCAAAAGTAGATTTAAATTCATAGATTAAATTGACTTCAACTTAGACTCAAGGACCCAAAATGCTTTCTTAGTCCGATATTTTCTACTCCAAATTGTCTCTATTCCATAACCTTTTTTTTTTTTTTTTTTTTTTTTCTATTTTTAGAGACTACAGTTTTTAAAAAGTAGATAATAAAACATAACTATAGGGGGAAAAAAAGAGTCTTACAAGCTTAGTTTTAAAAAACAAAAGATAAAAACGTTGGGAGAAATCTTGAAGGCCAATGATAATGGAAGCAGAAGAAGAGAGTAATACAATAAAAGTCCCAAAGTGAATTCTTTTCAGCAATCCATTCCAAATAACAAACATGATTCTCATACAAATACACCTATTTTAAGAACCATCATTAATTCATTACATAAAAACAATGCTATTGAGTCTATAACATGACAAATACTTCAAAATTTCTTTCATTATTCAGAATCCAACACCAACCTAGAAATCATCCACTAGGAACATCGTATAGATCAGGTAATCCAACAAAAATGCCCGTAAACAATGGACAAATGACATCAATATGAATTTCCAGAACCAATCCCAGCTCAAAGGAAACCCCATCTACGCCTGCAAATCAGGAATAAACAATCGTATTATCGACCCAACGAAGTTCAACTAAATTATTAAGAAACAAGTCATTTCCTTATCCCTCTCCTTATTCTTTTGAATAAAGTTCCTTTCAGTAAAATTTAGCATTTTAGAAATGAAGGCAAAACTGATATTGATAAATGACAAAATAAAATTAGACAGTCCAAATTATTAAGATTCAACATCCCACTGAAAAGATGGATATGACTTGTGCATTGAATTAAACACAGAACATTGTTATTTTTTACCTTGTTGGCAATATTGTTTGAGAGCCAGTCAAGTCCTTCATACAGTCCTTCACCAGATGTGGCACATGTGCTCTGGATGTACCTGAAATGGGATTTCGAGACATTGTACGTATTACTAACTTAAAGTTTTAAGCCATTGCAAGGGTTAAGAGTTCTGATGATCATCAAATGTACCAGTGACGTTGTCGGAGGGAGTGAAGACCAAGCTTGTCGGTGATCTCAGCAGCATTCATGGCATTTGGAAGATCTTGCTTGTTGGCAAATACCAAAAGCACTGCATCCCTCAGCTCGTCCTGTAAGAGCAACACATGTTATCGTCTAGAGAACAAACTTGAATGAAACAATTGTTCAGGGTAGCCGGTAGTTTATGCAAAGGCTATCAAAATCTGACAATCAGTTTTTATTATGAGTACCTCATTCAACATTCTGTGCAGCTCATCTCTAGCTTCAACTACACGGTCTCTGTCATTGCTATCCACCACAAAAATAAGTCCTTGGGTGTTTTGGAAATAATGCCTCCACAATGGTCGGATCTTGGAACGAAACAGACATCAAATCAGCGGAGAGAACAATTAATATTACCCGTGTGCTAGATGATTGGCTACCAACTATGAGTCCGTGGAAGCACAAGTGTCAAAATATTTTAAAATGTTAAATAGAAAATTCTAAATCCAATACTCCTAAGAAAGTTGAAAAGTTTAAAGGGATTCACTAGTAAAATCTATACTTATGACTAAAAAGCTAGGTAAGACAAGAAAAAGGAAAATGAGAAGCCAGATTTTAACATCGATTGAATTAAAGCAAGCATCTATCAAGTTATGCATGTACCATACCCAAGGAACTCTGTACAACAACAGTAACAACATCATCATTTAAACACACTGTCAGAAATCTAGCACCTTAAAATGATCAAATGGAGAAAGTAGAAAGCCAACATCACAGAATAGGACCAATCAGTGTACCTTGTCTTGACCCCCAACGTCCCAGACAGTGAAGCTGATGTTCTTGTATTCCACAGTCTCAACATTAAAACCTGCAGTCATACACAAGTCAGTTATGTTTCTGATATCACATTCTTCTTTTTCATCAATAATAACTAACTAAGATCCCGTGTAGCTAAAAAATGTAACCACAAAAAGTTTCTTCCACAGAAATCAGAATAACAATAAGCAATCAAGTCAAAGTCTTTAGTCACTTTTTCAAAAATATCATGTCTGGAATTTTGTGGCTAACTATGACAGAAAGCTATGATTGTAAGGTTCACCCACAGTCATAGCCTCTAATTAACCCAAAATGACAAAAGAAACATTCCCCCTTCCCTATTGATGCAGCGTACAAATCAGAGATGCACGTGCACGTGCACGCCATTAGATTAAACAGTGTTCCTCTATAAATTCATCTCCTCATGGATAACACAACAATTCATTATAGTAAGTTAGTAACTTTTACTTTTTGTGATGACAACGATGACAACACTAACAAATAGGGAACTACCAAGTTAAACAAACATGTTCAATGGCTGCGATCTAGCACAAAGCATCAAATTGTTGTAACCAAAACGCATCAATTCCGCCATTTATTAATCCATGAAATCAGTAATTGGATATAAAAACAACTTACCAATGGTAGGAATGGTGGTGACAATCTCTCCCAGCTTGAGCTTGTAAAGGATCGTGGTCTTACCAGCTGCGTCAAGACCCACCATGAGAATACGCATCTCCTTCTTGGCAAAGAGCCGGCTGAAAAGCTTGGTGAAAGACAGCCCCATTTTTCAAGTAAACTGAATACAAATACAACAAGCCGGCATCAATTACCCCTTAAAATACAACGACATCAGATACTTATATCAGCCAAAAAAAAGAAGAAAATCCGGTGTCGTAATTCCAAAATTAAATGGCCTAGACACAAAATCAAACTCCAAAAAAGACCAGAATGCCATTTTCACCCACAATTCAAATAAAAAAAGAATATAAAAAAAAAAAAAAGAAGTAATCGCTATAGCACAACCAAATCAATGAGACCGCTAGATCCAGCACAAAAGAAACACATCCAACCAATCGGTTAAACACATGCATCACACAAATCCAGGTATAAACATGGCGAACGGAATTCAAATAAAAAAGGGTCGTCAGATCAGATCCAAACACAAAACATCAAGGCAGAGAAAACAGAAACCCAGATCAGAGAATACAAATCAATCAAAACTCACGAAAGAACAATCAATACGAAGATGAACAGAAGATAAAACAGGGAAAAGAGGGAATCAGCAGGAGCACAGATCGAAGCAGGAAGGATCAAAATTAAGGGTAAAATCGGCAGGATTGTGGACAGATCTTGGAGAGAAATGAGAAAGGAGATTGAATGAAAAACTTACGGAATTGAAGAGATCGGCCCCAAATAGAATGATAGATCTCTCTCTTGCACAGAGAGAGGCTGTCCTTCACAATCAAATGCGAATTCGCGAATTATGAGGACTCTATTTTTATAAACCAAAATAAATTAAATTCTTTTTGAAAAAAAAATGAATATTTTCATGACGTGAAGTAACGTTTGACTGCTCGGTTTTTATTTTTCTTCATATTTTTCCGTTTGGTTCGGTGACGCCGTTATGACGTTGCTTAAATTGTAAGTGCTGTTTGGGAGAAAAGAAATTCGATTCTCGGGTCGGTTTCTTTATCCGGAATGGGGATAGTATCCATCCATTCCCAAAAGCCGAAACGTCATTTTGTCCGACAATAAAATTCATTTTGTTTGGTATTACATATTAATGTTATTAGGTTTTTATCAAAATAAATTATTGGAAAAATGTTTTGATTCTAGTTATATCAATTTCGACTCTAAATTTTTTATTTTATTAATATTAACCTAAACTTGCATAAAGGTCCATTCTAACTAAATCTCCTACTAATTTTTAACAAAAGAAAAAACAAACGATATAAATTTTTTGATGAACGCTCATCGCAATAAAACAAAGTTTTGCACAAAAAATTCAACAAAAAGAAGAAAAACTTATTGATTTTGCATCCTATATATGTTATATAATTCATTAAATTCATTTTTAACGGTAATTGGAGTGGACAGTTGTTTAAGTTTAAGGTTAATACTGATGAAAGTGAAAATTTAAGGTCCAAATTTGATACAAGGCAAAATTAGGGTTAAAATTGATTTTTTCCCTCTAAATTCTCCATTTAAAAATTATACCCGTCTTTTTAGAAAACAAAAATGGTTTCAACTAAATACAATGATTCTTTTCCAAGTCTATATGTTTATATGAGTAATTTTCAGAATAATTTTCATTTGAATTTTTTTTTCTTTTGAATATCTAATAACACTCCTTATGCCATAATATAATTAAAATGTTTAACTACAATTTTCAAATGTTTAAATTTCAATATTCCAATGCATCTTTTTCAATTTAAATAATACAAAACATAGTCTCAGATACACACGTCTTCAATTTTAAAACAAAGTTACAATCTATGTATACTTACATAATAATAATAGATAATAATAATAATAATATTGTTGGGCTTATTTCATATTTGTGAAAGGCCAATTAAGGCCCATTACATGCCAAAAGTTGGATTTTTTTTAAAAAAAAAAAAGAAAAGAAAGAAAAAAAAAAACTTGTGGTCGCCGGTTAAGTGAGTATGCATGCAAACGAAGAGAGAAAAGACAGCAGTAAAAGTGAAGAAAACACATTCCGACCAGCTGAAATTTTGATAGCGTGTTCTTGACATGAAGGTCTTCAATCTGGACAATGGAGATTTCATTTGAAACAATGGAGATTTCATTTGAAACTACCTAAAGTCAGATATTGTGGAAAATTGTTTGTCACATCAAGTGAGATTTTTTCAAATCTACTTTCTTCTTTATTGTTGTTGAGATTCTTAATCTTGAGATATATATATTGTTTATGGCTCTAGTTGTGACTAAGAAGAACTCGTTTGTACCCATTATTGATTCTAGTGGAATTTTTGACTTCAGTCCCTGGTTTTTACTCCTCACATCGAGGTGGTTTTGCACGTTAAAATCGTTTGTGTATTGCTTGATAATTATTATTGTTTCTAGTTGATTAATATCCTACTAGATTCATACAAGAGGAGATAATTGATCCAAATTAAATAGTGATTATCCCAACAAATATATATTAAAAAAAGGGTGGGGACAAAAACAGGATTCATGTCCCCGTTTAGCCAACGGAGAGAATCATCTCTCATCCATTCTCATAAGTAGGGATCATTGTCTCATTCGGGGCAGATCTCGAAGGGGTAATTAAATGAACATCTCTACCCACAACCGCAGTTATCGAACTAAACTAAGAAGAAGAAAAAAAGAATCTTGTATTTTACCTCAAATACAACCGCATATGCAAAATTTTAAACAAAAGTCAATGTAAATATGGTAAAGAACAAGACAACTACACATCTCTTCGGATTCACCATCAAATCAGAGGTAAATTAGGAAAAGGTACAGTAGCTTACGCGTTGATTATTGCCTAATGTGGTTCATATTTATGACAGCATGACGAAGTTACATATTTACAAGTCCGATGTTTTCAAGAAAATGAAACTTATCTAACTTACAATTTCTTTTATTTCTCATCTCCACAGGACCAAACTGAGGAAGGTAGCGGCAAGACCATGGAACAAAAGTTCCAAACTCGAAACATTTTAGCCTTCTTACTGCCCTACTTGATTAACAGACATGTCGTATCGCCCTCCGGTCATCCTCTCTGCTCTTTCTCCACGTTCGCCTGCAAATTAAGAATCATATAAGGCATGTCATATACCAATGTGAAATGAAATAATCTTAATGTTTTTAACTTTCATATAGTAGGCAACTTGAAAATTTGATAGTTGCTCAAAGCTAACAAGATACCTGTACGAATTCTAATCACGTCTGAGATGGGTATCACTGTGTGAAATTGAAAAGTGTGTTAGAAGTTTGATAGGAGCATAAAAGGTCTGAACTAAATAAAGAAAATAGAATTCCGAGATTTGCATTTCTTCGATGTGTGTGCATTTGAATACGGGCTTTAGATTTCAACCATATGGCATAACTTAAATAATGAACTCTAGTAAAGTTCATGTGCTTTTGTATTAAAAGCAACTAATAGTCAGCTATACAGGAGTGGCAATTTAAAACTACCCTTCAGACAACAATTTCACGTGATGTCTGTACATTGAAGTAACAATTTTAAGTTTAAGAATCTAGAGATTCAAATACTTGGGAGTATTACACTCTGACATGATGGAAACCAAACCAACATCTCCGGGAGGAAGAACATTCACGACGAAGCCAGCTCCTTAACCATAACATCTATTGACATGGCCCATTTATACCCATACGTTCACAAAAAGTGTTTTTAAGTGTACTTAAAAAGTCATTCTAAACGGACAAATACTTACCAATTATTTTAATTCGTTACTAATAATTACCATATAAGACAACCAATTCTTCAAAGGACATTTTAGAATCTGCCTTATTCAAAGATATTCACACACACACACGTTTTACCAAAAATTTTGCCATCACCAATTTCACCAGTTCTTGCCTCCTCAATTATCTTGTCAATGACAGCTTCAACCTGATAAAAAGGATACCTAAATTTAATCAAAGTACCCATGGATTCTAATGCAGCAGTTTGCTTAAGGGATATGTTCAACAAATTTGAATTTCTTTTCACGAGGGCTGAACAATATTTTACCTGGTCTTTAACTACCACAATTTCCATCTTAACTTTAGCGACAAAGTTGTCTTCAGAAAATTCAGACCCTGAACAGTAAATAAAAGAGTATAAAGTGATATGGAATCATAAGCAGATATCAGTAATGACTAATGGAAAAGGACCATGAGAGTCTAGAAACAGACTAACATGTACAAATAGACTCCCCTCACCAAGCACTAAGACGGAGAGAATTGTGAAAGATAACTTACCACCATGCCTCTCTGTAGATCCACCTTGAGAACCAAAGCCCTTCACGTCAGATACCGTTACACCTCGAATACCCATTTTCAGCAATGCCTTCATTTTTTCCCCAAGAAACAACAGAACAATTTAATACCAACGCTTTGTAAAATAGGATATTAAAACAACAAAAATCTTCATAATCTCCATTCATTTTCTACCATTCAAACACATAAAACATGTATGTCATTGTCAGGCACGATAGGTTAAAGGTCAATCTTTATTTGATTTTTTTTGGCTATGGACGAGCACCAAGTAGATTAGTCATTTTTATTCTATGGTATTGACAAGATAGTGTGCAACCAATCTAGAAATGCAAGTACGATAGAAACTGGGACTTTTTCCAACCTTGAATGGCCTCAATATTATGATCCTAAACTACACTTCCTCTGATACCAAAAATTCAAAGTTTTCATCAAAGAAGCACTAATACAAATACGACACGATATGTACACGATGACGCGTCTTTTTTAAAAAATTTAGGACACGGACACAGAAAGGACATGTTTATTAAAACATACATTTTTTAAAAAATATATATCATTTTTAAACTAGAAAGAAATCCAAAATCAACAAGTTTAAAATTAGTTTGATGTATTTCATTATCAAATTTTATTATTTTGGTCATATATGGGTCTAATTAGTATTTGATGCATGCCTAATAAGTTTTGGTTCTATTTTGACTTTGTACAACTAGTGTCTAACACATCTAATACACTAACAAGTGGCCAATACGTGTCCAACAAGTGTCAGAGTGTCCAAGTGTCGGACATGTATCGGACACCGTCACAAAGGCACGCAAGCCAAACTAAAGTGTCTGTGCTTCTTAGGTTTTCATAACTCTTCCCCCATAGTCTCAAGGTATCCTAATTTTACCATATTTGACAATAAAACCAAACGAGATTTTGCATATTCCAGATGGAAATTACGAATGACCATGTTGAAGGTTAACTAGCTCTTACCGAAGAAACATTTTGGATTCTCCATGGCCTATCTCGTCCAAACACACCAACATAGCACATAGATAAATACGCATCAGATGCAACAAACTCAGCAAGGTTACTCAAAAGACTTCAAAAGATCCAATACACACTATGCAAACTAAAGAAAAAACAGAATCAACATTTAAGAACTCCAAATGTAACAGTAGAGAACAATATGGAGTACGTCCGTACCTGAGGATGGCCTCCACTTTGTAGAATTTGGAATCAGGAACATAATCTACAAAGAGAAACAGCAAGAGAACCGCATATTACAAATTGAGAAGCTCAAGAGCGATGCAATGTGAAGCGAGTGATACTTACCGAGAGAGCCTTGGGCGGCCTTGACCAGAGGGAGGATTTGGCGATTGGAAGGCTTGTTGGCGAGGTTGAACTGAGAGAATCTGAGGGCGGTGAAGTTGGGAGTGATAAAAGCAGAAGAGGTGAAGTGATGGAAGTGTGGAAGAGGAGAATGAAGAGGAGGAAGAAGAAGAGCGGTAGGGTTCGTTGTGATTGCCGCCATGGAAGCTGGGATTTGAGAATCAGAGAGGAAGCAGAATGACGATGACGAGCCGATCGGTAGCCTCGTAGTTCACGTTGGAATTTCCGCTTCAAAAAGACGCAAGTTTAAAAAAAAAAACATTTAAAATTAATAAATTATGATTCGGAATTTCTGTCTTTTTTTTTTTTTTTTCTTTTTTTTTTTCTCTTTCCTTTTTATTTTGCCTATTTTCTGAAAAGCAAAAGCCCATTTATATGAACTCTTCATGGTCACCAAAGGCCTCAAAGGAAAGGTTGAAAAATATTGAAAAATACCTTTTTGTCTCGATGCAAATAATTATTTAGTTTCTCAACTTTTGTACATAATTCTGTTTAATTTATATATTTGTAATATTATAATCATTTAGATTTTATACTTCCACGTTAAACAATTTAGCATATGAAAATATTTTAAAGATTTAACTTATGGAGGATGAAATTTGATATTTCACATTTTTCAGAATTTCACACTCTAGAAACTAAAAGTATTAAAGTTTCACTTGATAACTAGTTTTTAGTTTTTTACATAGACATTATTTCAATTTATTAATTTTTTTTATTAGGTAATTGTTTTATATGATAAATTTCTGAAAATATTCAAAATACAACAAAATGCCATGATAAAGCTATATTTACAAATAAGTTGATTCATTTTACTATATTTGAAAACAATCATTTATTTTATTATCCACTTATGAAAACTTAAAAAATGTAGTTTTCAAAACTTTTATTTATTTTTTTCTTTTTTTGAAAATTTGGCCAAGTATTCAAATGTTAAGTGAATAAAGATGAAAACTGAGGCAAAAAAATTGTAAGAATGGAGTCATAATTAAAAAAAAAAAAATAAGAATAATAAAAATAATAATAATAATTATCAGATGACTTACATGTTGAAGTTAGAACTAAATTGTCGCAATTGTAATTTATAAAAGTATAGGATAAAATTGTTACACGTACATTGAAGCTTGAAACGAAAATCCTCAAATCTAACTCTCTAGTCAATTAGAGTAAAAAAAAACCTGAGAAAGATAAGAAATTTTTTAACTTTCTAAACTTTTAATAATATCTCATAAGAATTTAAAATTTTAAGTTTATATCCAATAAATTAAAAAATTAAAATTGTGAAAAATTAATTGATATATTAAATTTAAAATTAGATGACGAAAGTTGTTACTTAACCGTGGAATTATTATTTTTCAATTCACCACTAATTTAAGTTTGTTGTTAAATTTAATGAAATAAAAAGTTTGAAAATTAATTTTGACTTAGGAATTGTTTGACCCTTTGTTGCTACCAACTTTTTCTATAGTTTTGACTTCTAAGTCGTACTAAATATCATCAGTTGCATCGTTTTACTAATTCAAACATATTAAAAAAAAATCATTTATAATTTTTTTTTGAAATATATTTAACATTTGAAAAAAAAAAAAAGAATGGGAGAGAAAATATTAAAGTATTTTTTATTTTGAAAAAAGAAATATATACTTCTTTAAAAAAAAAGAAGTATCACGTCAACTTTTTAGCTTTCTATTTACCAATAAATGGAAAATTGTCGACCAAAATGCTATTCATAATACCAAATTAAGAGGACTCTTTTTAAATATAGTAAAATGTACAAAAGAAAAATTACAAATATAACAAAATTTCACGGTATTTCGCAGATAAATTGTGTATTTTATTATTAGTGCTAAATATTTTTTGTAATTTTGTCATTTAAGATACTTTTCCAAATTAAAACATTGAAACTAAAACGACATTCTCATGTAAATGAAGTCCATCGTTTTTTTGTTTTGTTTAAAATAAAGTAGTTTGAACTAATATTAAATAACGTCATTGAATCTGCCAAAAAGGATTGTCTATAGCATTTAACTTGTTCCCTATTCTTCTTTGCAATAATAAGTCCCCTCCTTCTTTTACTAAAATAATGGGTTATATTAGAAAAATAAAATTCTTTTACATAAAACAAGTTGATGATGACAAATATAAAAGGATAAGAGAGAAAGAAATTTTCTTTTCTTTCTTTTTTTCATTTTTTTTCCCTCTCAAGTTGTAAAATTTGTGTAAAGAACTTGACAAGTGGTTTGTATATAGACAATTATTTGGCCAATGTCTAAAGTTTAAAGGCCCACAAAGTGGTTTTCTCTCTACCTAGCTTTATTTGAGTTGGCACATTTATTAATCTTTGCTTATATCTCAAGATACCACCTTTCCTTGGTGAGCAAAGAGGCTGCCATGCATTTTCTTCTATTATATTCTAGGTTTATTAACTAAAATATAAAATATTTATTTATACATATCATTTTCATGCATACTACTATGTGGCAAGTCGATCAATTCATTAAAAAAGAGGCGTTTGAGGTGTTCAACTGACTTTTCATATCACGCCTCAAATCAAAGGAATCTAACTTGCTTACATTTAACCTAGCTAAGATATTTTTGCTTAGCATATGACCATCCAACATCCCTCATGTAAGGGTCAATTAATGTATTAAAGTATATATGAACTAACTTTAGATATCATAATTGTATCTTCAAGCTCTTTATAAATATTTGAACCTACTATATGAATAGGTACGTCGCAATATTACTCTTGCTTAATTTTGATACTACATCTCAATTATAGGATTAACTTATGCATTAAAGTGCATTCGATACTGTTACTTTTGTGTAAGACCTTATCACATTAGCTCATGACTTTCCACCTAGTTCCACTATGCCCAATTTACCATAATTTTATGCATCAACATCAATTAGTTTTAATTAAATCTCTATTTTTTTCTTCAATATTTTGATCTTATTGCACGATCGAAAATTAACGTTGGAGGATTAAAAGCATGGGTAGGAGTTATATATTTTAAACCATAAAAAGATGGTTCATTTTTCTTTTCTTAAAAAAAAAAAATCCATAAAACATCCTTAAAATATATATATTTTTTAACTTAATAGTGATAGATCATAACAAAGTATATTAATACAAATAATTTCTATAGTAATACATTCTTTCTTCATCTTTTTCCTTTTTTTATTTTATAATATGTGAGTTAGGAAAATTAAACTTTTGATTTCGAGGTTGATAATACAAGTAATATGTAAGTTAATTAACTATGCGCTGATTTTGATAATAATATATTATTTTTAGTAATGAATACCCACGTGTACACTATTTTTTCCAATTTAAAAAGCCAATCAACATTTTCTTTTCAATTAAAAACCTCAACTAATACGGTATTTGTGACACCTAATATATCATATCTTACCTAATGAAGAGAAAAAACAAAATACACTTGGTAAGATATTATTACATAATAATCCAAATATTATCTTGCTATCGTCATGCTACAACCAATTTGAAGATAATGGTTAGTTAAAATTAAAAAGAAATGAAATTTAAATTAGTACCTTTACAGAAAAGAAAAATGAAAGTTAGTGTACGATTTAAATACGAAAAACGATAAATATCAAAAGGTCTTTACCTACCATAAATGACAAAATTCAACTATTAATATTAATTAAAGAAAAATATTTAACACCTATATTTTACTGAATTATTTAATTATAATTCGTCACATGAAAAAAAGTTTCTATCTTTTTTTATAAAAATTTTAATTCATCTGTGTGTGAATAGAGTGAGATACATAAGGATGAACGCATCTTGAAATATAATCAAATATTGCCTTTAATTACAAACAATAGAAATATTATTATGATAAATTGTTTGAGATAAATATATGAGAAATTATTTTAAATGACAGAATTGTTGAAAATATTTACAAATAATAGCAAAATATCACATTCTATCTGTGATAAGGTGCTATAGATCACGATAAATAGTAAATTTTTGTTATATTTATAAATATTTTAGTTGATTTGAAAACTAACCCTAAATATATTTATTTGGTCTTATGAGCTTCACTTAAGAAGTCTTTAATTCATCTCCATAGACTATATACACCCTAAAAAGTCTCATAGTCAACAATATTTAATATTTTGTAAAGTCTGCGAGGTTCAAATATATACTCCATAGATTGAATTAAAAATAATTACATAATTAATCCAGTAAGCTTGAATAAAAATTACTTTAATAGAACAAGGTTCAAATCCTTCTGCACACGTTTTTTTCTTTCTTTCTTTCAAAAAAATAAATAAATAAAAAAGAAAAAAGAAAAAAAGAAAAAAAAAAACTTGACTCTTAATTTGGGTATTAAGATCTATTAACTGTGGTAATTAAGTGAGTAATTTGTAGTTAATTAATTATGTTTAGGTCGGTTGATTAAGTGCATATGTTTAGGTGCCAGGAGAATTAGCTATAAAAACAAATATTAGGTGAAAAATGGATATTTCTAAAGTTAAAAGAAAAAAAAAACAAAATTTCCCCTAAAACTGTAAACTCTCTATTCATTCTTTCAAATTCAGATTAAATTCTTGTGTACCAAATAGAAAAGAAAAAAGAAACTAGAGAGTGAGATTAAGATCCAAACACTCATCTCCATTTTTCACTTTCTTTTTCTTCTTCATCGCCGCCGCGGTGTCTTCTTTAACAAGATTACAAGGCTTCGGAAGAATCAAAGCCGGCCCTCTCCCCTGAAATTCCTCATCGAAATCCTCTCTCTCGAACTTCGGAATCCAAGTCGACCGATTCTCCACCGCTTCCGCCGTCTTCATCCTCTTCCTCCTCTTCTCCGCCGCGATTTCCTCCTCCTCCTCCCCGATCATCAACTCCTTCCTCCGCCGATCACGCATTTCCTTGAAATTCCTCACCAAAGCGAAAAACCTCTCCATCTCCATCTCCACCTCCTCCTCTTCCTCGGCGATTCTCTCCCGCGGCGGCTGCAGTTTCTCGTTTTCCATTACTCTTCAGAAAATAATCAAAAACTCTCTTCAATTTACCAATTCTCCGTGTAAATTATAATATAATATAAATAAAATTTGAAAAAGTTTCACATGCTGTTTGCGTTTCTTTTCTTTTATTTTTTCTTTTAATTTTAAATTTACGCATTGAATTGGCATTATTTATAAGGTGTTAAAGGTTCGAGTTGAAAGACGAAAATAGCCTCTGATTAGCGGCGGAGTTATGTGTAAACGAGGGTAATGAAGTAATCAAAAGAAGAGAAGTATGAATAATAATGGGAGTCGTTGCAGGTCATTCTTTTCATTGAAGACAGTCGAAAGTGTGAAAGCTTACATGTTTGTGTGACGTAATCATCATGACGACATAGTGGTTGTACTAAGTTACATGCTCGTCACGTTTGGGCCCACAGATTCATTCAACCTTTTCCGAATTTCAAACTAATGTATTAAATTTAGATGGTGGATCAACTTTCAAAATCATCCTATTAATTATCAATTAACTCCCATGAGTTAAATTCGCTTTATCAATGAATTTATAATTTTTCTTGGATTAAAATATTATTTTAGTTTTTATATTTTTGTGATTTGTTCAATTTTAATCCATCTACTATTAATATGTCCATGAATTTTGTCTTTATGACTACTTTATTGTTTATTTTTTAAATATTTAATAATTTTAATAAAGATTTAACTTTGACTAAATTTAAAATTTATTAAAAATACATGAATTAAATTTAAACATTTAAGAGTAAAGGAATTAAAACAAGATTTCTATTATTTATATTGATGTCTTAACTTTCAAAATATCTTTATTTTGAAATCTGTGCCGCTAAAACATAAAAAGTAATGCTTTTTTTTCTAAGTTCAATATTAGAGGATGGTGAATTCGATGGTCTCTTAATCACTAATAAGAATTATGTTCATTTTGATATGATATTTTATAGAAAATTACACATCTAAAATGTATTGATTTTAGTTTTTTTTTTTCAAAAATTTATCGGATATATATATATATATATATATATATATATATATATATATTTAAAAGAATGGTTTGAGGTTGAGGATTTTGAACTATAAAATAAAATTAAAAAAGAGAGAGAGAAAAAAAAAAAAAGCTGTATGGAAACCTAAACAGGGAAAAATGAATGAAATCGAATGAATATCTTGGACCATTTATTAAAAATTCTGTATATACACCTGAAGTTGTAGTTTTTATTGTACATATGACATAGGCGTACTTTTGGTACCTCGTGTAGGTTAAATTATAAATTTGTCGTGTGATTTAAAAAAGTTGTAATTTAATCTATATACTGAAGTGATTAACAACTAGTTTTCAAATTTCACTGAAGTATCTCTTTTTCTTTTTTGTCCTTGTGCTAAAAATCACATTGCTCACTAATTAAAATATGCTCTTTAGACTTCATTGTGTTGCTAGTTATGTTGCTGATTTTTCGATTTTTTTTTTTAATTTTTTGTTTCTTCCAATTCGAAATATTATTTAGGTAGAAGTTGAGTCTCTAATTTTCCTTGTTGGTTTTGTGATGTAATTAATAGTGAGTTTTTGTTTCCGATACCCTATTGATGAGACTTTTTCTTTGCATTTATGAAGTTTTTTTTTTAAAAAAAGAAAACCTTAGCTTAAACAATATATATCCTTAAGTTTATTGTTAACATTACATATGAAAAGTTCTCCGGTCAAATATATTAGAAATAGTGTATCACTTATAAAAGTTGAGGCTTTCATTAACTAATACAAATATTAGTTTGAAGTTTTAATTGATATAATCTTACACAAGCTTAAGAATATAACTTTTTTTTTTCCTTTTTTCTTTTCACATTTACCATTTTAAAATAACTCTTGTAGATGGAAAAATAAAAACTATTCTCAATTAAACACTCAATATTTTAATTCGAGTAGTTTGAGGTTTTTTTCTTACTAAATATATGACTTAACAAAGAAAAATCTTGAATTTTAAACAAAACACTTTATACCAATTGCATTTAAACTCAAATTTGAGTATAGTGTATGAAAAAAAAATCAACTAGCTTAGGTAGTTCAAAATAAACTTTTAGCGAGTACGATATTATAATAAGGTTTTACTAATCTTATATTATATATATTAACGTTCAACCATAAACTTACACATACAAAACCTATATTTTATACAAATTCACTTTTGTTTTTTTTATAAATCACGGACTCACAAATCCAATATATTATAATATAGATCAATCTATTTATTTGAACTATATGGAAACATAATTAACATTAATTCAAACATTAATAAAAAAAATACAATAATTAAAAGAATACAAAACCAAAAGATTTTGTAGACTTATAAGGTCATAATCACCGCATAACAATTTTTTAAAAATATAATAATAATAATAATAATAATAATAATAATAATAATAATAATATCCTTTATGAGACGTGTAAACAAATAACATCCATGTGTCACGTATGATTTTTCATATTATTTAACTTAATCCTGGGTTTGTAAATTTTCTTAAATGGTATAACATATTTTAATAGTTGAGCTTTCCGTAAAATTTAGATAAATAATCATTTTGGTCAAGGTTCTTATTCTATTATTTAATATTTACTTTAGTGATCTCAAACTTATCGCACCCAACATAACTTCAAAAATACATATTCCACGTAAAATTAATTGTTTTAATTTAAGGTTAAAAAATAAAGATAGTGTCTAAAAGTATTTATATTTCGTTTTAGATTAATTTAAAATAATTTGAAATGCAAAATTATATATATCTTGTTTTCTGAATTAACTAATAAAATGTATTTAGGGTTATAATTTAATTGGAACAACAATTTTATTTTGCGGTGGGTTATGGAATTTTTTTTTCACCTTTTTTTTTAATGCATTATGATATAATATTTACAGAGCAAAACATTTATGAAATTATGGGGAAAAAAATATATGTTGGCAATTAAAAAATTATATGATCGAGTTTGTTCGTAAGCCACAAAAAGAAATGTACTTCCTCAAAAATTTCCACAATCAAATTTCATGGAAATTACTCTTACAAATTAGGGATTCAAAGATGGAAAGTTTTCCACAATTAAATTTCATGTGTTTTTAAAATAATATAAATGTACATTACAATAATTTTTTAATTCTATTTACATGTGGTTATTGATAAACAATTATATGTTCTTAAAATTCAACATTACATCCCATATAATTGAGGTTGCTATTGTTATAGCATGAAAATAATAATATTAAACTCTATGTTAGGAGGAAAAACTTAAACTTCAAATAGTTTTTTTTTTTTTATTTTTTTTATTTTTTTTTAAGTAGTATTTACATTCATTTTCAAATAAGTTATCAATAAATAAAGTTATATTTTGTTAAAAGAATGATTTAGATACAAAATCTTTTTTCTATTGAAAAAAGGACCATTTCTCTTCCTCGAGTAAGAGCGTGTTTGAAATGTATTTTCAAGTGTTTAATTTAAAAAATAAGTTATTTTGGAAACAATTGGAGTGTTTGCCAACAACCAAAAATAGATTTTGAATTGTATTTTAAACTATTTTTATCAACAAGAATTTAAATAAAAATGAATTATTTAAAAAACAATTTTTTTCAAGTCAATCCAAACAAACTCTAAAATAGATTTGTTTCTCTCACAAACAATAAAAAATTTTAATTTTCATTCTTTAATAAAATGAAGTTTGGGAGAAGGATGCAAGAAACAAAACAAAAAGGCTCCATAAAGAAAAAAAAAGATGTAAAAAAAAAGGAATGAAAGGATATGTGGACAAAACAGAATGTAAAATCAAATAACAAAAGATCATGAAGAGTTGTGAGGAGTGGGGTTGGTCAATGTTTGGAATGGTAATTGAAATTATCTAATTTGTTATTTATATAATGTATTTTAATTTTGCTTTCTAAATCCTTATTATTTAATTATAGATAAAATTTGTAGATGTATCATTATAGTTTTTATCTTTATTCATTGGGACTTTTTGTTTAATTCACGTAAAAGTTGAGACTAACATTAGTGACTTTTTATTTTAGTATAATAAGAGCTTCATTAATGTTTTTAAAATGACAACTTTTTATTATAATTGACGTTTTTAAAGCTCAACAAAGTAAACATTTTTAGTAGGATGGTATCAATCTAGTACAAATATTATTGGAAAGCTATTCAAAGGTCAAAATTAGATCAAAGTTGAAATTGAAAATTTTAAAGGTAATCAAGTTTTTTTTTTTTTTTTTTTTTTTCTCGAGGGCATACTTTTTATAAAAAATAAAATAAAATAAAATAAAATAATATAATGAGTTATTTTCTTTAAAAAAAAGTTAAGTATTTTTTTAACTAATTTCCAAGCATGGTTAGAAAGATATATCTTTTTGCTATTGTGTTTTATACATCTAAATGAACTTATACTCAAAGTTATAACTTTTTTCAAACAAAAATCATGAATGAAAAACACGTCATAACCCAAAATATCATTTTCAATGTCATAAATTTGAAAAATAATTTCGAAACGATTCTTTCTACATAAAAATGTATTATAAGCTTTAAAAACAAACAAACTTTATTAAATATAGTTTTCATTTCCAAACAAATCCTTGGTTCTTTTTCTTTTTTAAAATTAATTAAGCTTATTTATTAAAAGGAATTTAATCTAGTTCTAAAAAGATATTTAAAAAAGAAAATGGTTTTCAGTTTTTTATTATTAGTTTTTGAATTTTTGAAAATAATAATATTTTTTCTAGCATTGGGCTTTATGGGCTGAAAAAAGACAATTCACATATTAGAGGCCCATGAGAGTAATTAACAACATTCTCAAACCTCAGGCATAAAGTTGGCCCACAAGAAGGCCCAAAGTATATCAAATTTTTTTTGGGGGGGGGGGGGGGGGGGGGGTGGTTCATGACAAAAAGTCAAAAGCTTTTTTTTTTTCCTTTTATATCTTTTATACAGGCATACCGACACAAAGAAAAGGCATACCGACACAAAGAAAAGAAAGACAATTACAGTCTAGCCTCCTCCTAAGGACAATGAAGAGAATACTATTTGAAAAAATATATTTTCATATTAAAGAGTAAGTCGGAGAGGATGCCAAAGCATGATTATTGAAAAACACGATTGTAACTAGAAGTTTGGGTAAAATCAATTTTGACCCTAAATTTGTAGGGTCTGTATCAATTTCAATTCTAAATTTTTTATTGCATCTTATTAATTTGACCCTATACTTAAATAAGGGTTGCATTTTTTGCCCTTGATTTAATTTTTGACTAATCGATCAACTAACTTTAATAGAAAACAGCGTAACAATCCTCGTAAGTTCTTCACTAGTTTTAAATTTTTGGCACAAAAAATAAGTTTACCATTGCATGCACAAATTGGCCATTGAAGAACTTCGTTAAAGTTTATAAATTTCAACAAAAAAAATCTCTAATACCAATTTTCTTTAGAATTTTATCTATTTCGTATCGATGTTTGTTTTACAAATCACTTAATGTATGAAAGAAAAGTTTCTGTTAAAACGCTGATATTTGAAGCGAGAACTTATTACGTGGTTAAAATTGGAACAATTATTTAAAATTTAGGGTTAAAATTGCAACACCTATTTGAGTTCAAGATACAATTTGATGAAACTAAAAATTTTCAAGATTAGAATCAATACAACTTAACAAGTTTAAAGTCAAAATTGAATCTTTTCTCAAGAAAAATATGCAAACCAACCCTAAGACATTTAACCCTGTCACATTAATTATCTTATGCATCCAAACATATTTATTATTTCAAATATTTACCTTTCATATATTTAGTATCATACTCATCAAATAAATAATATTGATAATCGAAATAGACCATGTCAACAAGTGAAAATCAATATTGATTAAGAAAGAAATAACATTATAGGAGTTTGAATACAAGACATTCTGCTATGTACCATGTCAAATTATCGATTAATCCAAAAACTTGAGCTTTTAGGTTATGATAAATTTAATTATACGAATACTTTAACAAAAGAAATTCAAATGTATGGCATCAATTGGGTTATGTTCAAATTAAGGTAGCCATTCAAACTAAAAAAATTGAACATTTTTCCAAATTGAATCGAACCAAAACGAAATTCAATGAAACAAAAAATGTGATTCGGTTGGTTTGAAGAAACTTTGAAATTGAATTATTCGGTTTGGTTTGGTTTCAATTTTGAAAACCTAATTTGAAACTGAACCAAAACCATTTTTAACTATATATTTATATATATATATATATATTTTTTTTTTAAAAAAAGAGAAAAAAACCAAATTTAAAGTCGATCTGTTTTTAATTTAAAGAGAATTTAAAATCGAACGTAGGAATTATAATTAAGCTAAATTCAGCGTGGGTAGGGCGTTGCGGTTGGGAATTTGGTTATGGAATATGATGTGTGAAAACTATGAGCAGCTGGCGGTTTAGAAAGAGGACTTTGGTTTGTTGATGGTCGCGCATGCTTCAACTAACACCATAAAGGGTTGACCCTCCACTTAGCCCTACAATCCGACCTTCCACTCAAATCCCAATTTCCTTTTATTCCATCTTTCAAATATACTTTTATTTCTACATTTTTGTTTAATAAAAGAAATATATATACCTCAACCCATTGCATTATGTTTCTCCTCTCTAATTTTGTAAATGATATCATCTTCTGAATAATTTATTTTCCAATTTTATTATATAAAAATTTAGTGTTTGTAATTTAAAATTAGTTTATTCTATTACCGTATCAAATCTCTAAGTAATTTATTAATCTTCATCGCTACAATAAGCATGTTAACTTATTTAAGAATGCTAAATTATATTTGTATAATAGTTTGACTCATTTTATTATATTTAAAAATAACCCAAATCCTATAGGTGAGGGTAATATTATTTATAAGCTTAATTCTAAAAAATGCCATAATGAAAGCTAAATAGCCATCAAAATCAATGAGTTTAGTTTCATAGCTTATAAACACATCTGGTTCTTGATCTATTTATCATTCTATATACTGAAGAGATTTCATCACATCTTAACAACGAACTAGATCATTATAAAATTTAAAGTATATGGACTAGGTTTTTTTTTCTTCTTTGAGTTCAACAATTTTGGAGGGTGGGACATCAAACCAATCGACTAATTGTTAATGAAATGAGAGACTAAATTGTTACAAAATTATAAATAAAATAATTAAATAATCTTAAATGGACTAAATTGTTATTTTTAAACATTCCATAGAGACGGGCAAAATTTTTTTGCTATGATATTTTTTGGAGGTCACTGCAAAGACTAAAATTCTTTTGTACAAATCAATCCCAAATTTTCTTTGAATAGGGTTTTTGTAAGGAGAATGAAGAAGAAGAGTCATTTTCTCAAAATTCCAATTGCCTATTGACACGTTTAAACAATAAGTAAAAAATAGAGTACAATAAATGGAAATTATAGCTATATTGACCCAAACAACTCATAAAAAATTTAAGATCATTGTTTTGGGAAAAGGACCAACACCATCATGAATGCATGCCAATTTCTCCAAAAAAAAAAAAAAAGAAAAGAAAAGAAAAAAAAAAGAAAAAAAAGGGTTAAAAGACATGTTGATGGGTGACCCAAAAAGCCAAACATAGATCTTTCAAGTTTGAAGTTAAAATGATATTGCCTTTTTACTCTTTTTGTATGTTCTTTGATCATATCCACTTTAGCATAATCATGTAAAACAATTAGAGCCGAAAAATATATGGTCTTTATTACGCATGTTTTTAAGAGCAAAATTTGAGTGCTGATTAGGCTACATTCAATTAGCTCTCTATAACCCACCACGTGACACAATCAATTGATGTTATACTTGTTTGTTTGTTTGTTTTTTTTGTATAGAAATTTTATCTCATGCACTTTGGGAGAGAGAATGGTATTGTGTGGCATAAAATAAAAGTTTGATGAAGCATCATTTCAACTACATTCATGATTATTTTATATATACACATATGATGATCACATATGTTGTTATAAACTATGTGTATAGTTAGGAAAAAGATTTAACAATACTCATTATCATTGTTTAAGTTGATAGAAGAAGGAAGCCCCTCTTGCAAGCATGAGACAGGGGGAATTGTAAGTGTTTGAAGATCTCCATAAGCATTCCAACAAAAAGGGTCCAATACTATATCTCCTTGAGCGGGAAGTAGTTCGATCTCTGATAGCGTTAGATTAGTACACGGGACAGAATCACTGCAAGCGAAGTGCATAGGCGGGCTCCGAATGTCGTATGTTCCTTTGATGTTTGTGTATTGAATGTCTGATACTGAGACAGCTGAAGTTTGGTTGGTGCAACCTTTGCTTAGACAGTAAAATTGGTCTATAATGATGGGATTCCTGACATTGTCCATGTGAATATTGCTAAATGTTATTCCTCTTACTACTCCATATCCACCTTGCCATGTCTTGATCCTAACTCCATTGTCTGAGTCTTTGATCACCGAGTCCCTGACCGTGATGTTTGTAACGCAAGCTCTTGAGTTGCGTACGCCGAGACTTCCGATACTAGACCGAAAGAGATAGGAAAAAAGTTGTAATGTCTCAACTAGTTGAACTAATAATCAAGCTGACAATATATGACGATTATGTTTTTAAAACAACTAAATTAAACAATACCTAATTCCATGACTTGGTCCACAAGTGATGTTTCTGATATCTAAATCATATGAACCAGACCCAATTGATACACAATCATCGCCTACACATAAAGATAAATAATCAGAATTTAAAATTTATTCCATTAAACAAAGTGATTGGGGTAGTTTTTTTTATTTTTGGTTCATCTTACTAACCATTGTAAATGACTGAATTATATATCTCGACGCCATTTGTGTTCTCGATGTGGATACCATCTGTATTTGGACTAAGACCAGGTGATTTTATGTGAATTGAGTTGATATGAACATTCTTGCAACCGTCGAATCTAAAGTGGAACTGAGGGCTATTTGTGATTTTAAGTCCTTCGACGGACAAATTGGAGCTCATGAAGAACCTTATGGCCTAAAATAATTAGAATGTGATGCATAAGTAATTTTTTCTTATGTATTAGCAAAAAAAAAATAATCATATGATTGGGTATACGAACTTACAATTGGGCTATCACACGGTCCTGGTAATGTAGTTCCATTTGGTCCCTAAAGTTTAGGAAAAAACCTCGTGTTGAAGTTGTAATAGCAATGAAAATGGGAGGCATTTGCATAAACATGGAAGAAGATTGAATACCTTGTGTGGTTTGCAAGGAAGATCCCACCATTTTTGACCTCTCCCATCAATCACGCCTCCTCCCTCTAAGGACATTCCATCAATCCTATAAAAGACCAACCATTGACGACGGCTAGCATTCTTCGGCCATGCATCGGGGCCATCCGGTGGCATCAACGTGCCGTCAACTCGTAACATGAGATGACCATAGCAAGGGCCAGTGAAGATTGTTGACTGAATCATAAATGAGAAGCCATAGGGAACGAGCATGATCGCCGAGTCGTCACTTTGGCACGCCGTGTCCCAAGCCATCTTGAATGCCTCCGTGTCGTCTACAACGCCATCCCCAATAGCACCAAAAGCTCTCACATCGAAAATATTCGTCTCGTTAATGTAATCCCCATCGTCAGGTGAATCAGAAGGAGAAGGAGAAGCAGAAGGCGGGTGAGAAATGTAGCTATGTTTATGGTGGTGATAGTGTTTTTGTTTGGTGTGATGATGCCATCTAGCTTGAGAAGAAGAAGAAAGAAGACAACAAATAAAAGAAAACCAAATTGCAAATGACAACACAAAACTAGACATTTCTTTGATTCTTCCTAAAACCCAAGAGGTTGTTTTGATATGGAATGAACACAAAACAAGAAAGGTTGAATCTTTGTTTATATAATGAGAGAGAGAGAAAATTAAAAAAAAAAAAAAAAAAGTTTAAGTGAAAGTGGAAGGTGAAAGAATCAAAGGTTTGATATGCAAAATTATTACTTTTGGGATTGATTATTTTAGGAGTGGAACCGACCAAATTCATGTAGGCATTGACCTTTAATAGAGAAAATGGAGAACGCAATTGAGTGTTTGAGAAAAAAAGAAAGAAGAAAAAGGCTGAAAGGTATAAGTAGAAAATCAATATCCCACTGGGATTGGAGATAAGCCTCCCATGTTCTTCCCATAACCATGCCTCAGTTTGGTCCCAAATCTGGTTTCAATAATCTGACAAATTTTCTATATTTTAAAAAATAGGGCAGAAAGTAAATAAAGAAACCCTAAAGTTCCTTTTTTCTTTTCCAATTAATTTTATATATTCCTTACTTTGTAAGATTTAACACTTTCTTTATGGGTCTGCCTATTTGTGAGGTCATTAGTGTTCAAAAAAGCCAAAATCATTGTCAATTATAAGATGATTATTGTAACATGTTTCACTACTTTTGAGATAAATTTGGAAAAAGAGATCAAGAAACTTAATAATAATATACACTTGCAATGAGTGTGTTTTGTGTAATTAAGTTAACATCATGTAATTTCTTACCCAAATGAAATGGAAAATCATCATCTTTTTTTTAGAGAAAGAAAAAATCAAATTAGATCATTGAAAAAATATCAAAAACACGAAAACTAAAACACCATAATTTGATTTTTTGTTTCTTGTTTTATAAAATTAAGCTTATAAATTTTATTTTTTTTAACAAGATATGAAATTTTTTGACCAATTTAATTAACAGCAGTGGAGGAAATTACATCATCGTCACTAAAAAGTTTGGATTTTTCCTTCCTTAAAATAGTTGGGGTTTCAAATCTTTCACTTTTAGGAAGAAAGATTATGTCAATCAAGCTTAGGCTACCACTTCAATCTATTAGTTTCTATATGTCAACGTCTATATTTTAGGGGTGTGTTTTCAAAATTAAAGCTAAATTTCGAAAACTAAAAAAAAGTAGTTTTCAATTTTGGAAACTACCTAAGAATTTAGATATACATATAAGGAAATATATATGAAAATCACAAATAAAGAATCGTGAAAACAAGTAAAATTTTTAGAAACTAAATAGTTACAAAACAAGTTTATAGTCATGAAAAAAAAAAAAAAAAAACCATAGGGTTGAGAAGAAACTTCCTTCATATATGGATGTAAGGTATTAAAAAGGTAAACCCTAATTTAAACTCCTATTGACTTTGATATAGTTGAAGCCACACATTTATAATCCCTTTGTAACAATTAGAGTGTTTAAAGGGTCATAAATATGGGAGGGGTTATTGGGAAAATGGAGATAGTAATATTATTTTAAGAAACCAAAAGAGAAAGAGGAGATGCCTTGAAGTGCTTTTTGAGTTCAAAAGTCCATCTGCTATATATATACTTAAAATGCTGGTTGTTTTTGTGGTCTTATTGGAGAGTTTGAATCAAAAGCTGTTTTTAACTAAACAACAACACTTTTTTCTATCAGCTTTAGGGTTAAAAAAGTGAGGAATTCAAGGTTTTATTAATTGGTGGTGCAAACAGTTTTTTGATACTTGTAAATACAACAATGTATTGTAATATAGACAACTACAAGTGGGAGAGTGACTGAAAGGCCTGCTTTCAAAAGCAAAAGAAATGAAACCCCATATAAGAGAATTTTTTTTTTAATTGTTTAATCAAAGAATTCATGGAAACAAGAACAACTTTTTTTTTTTCCCATTTTCAGAATCAATTTTAACCATAAATTTATCAAGTTGTATTAATTTAAACTCTACCTTTTCAATTTTATCTTATTAAACCCTAAATTTAAATAAGCATCACAATTTTTACTTTCAATTCAATTTTTGTTATTGCACCTACTAAAGTGTAAATTTTTTTTATATAAACTCATTAATTTCAATAAAATAAAATTTTACACAAAAGTTACTTTGACCCATACACAAATACTACCATTAATGTCACATCTTCTCTAAAATTTTATTAATTTTATATGTAAATTCGTTATGAGATTATTTTTTTTTTAACAATATTATTATTGGAGTGAGAGTTTGTTATAATTAAGGT
The DNA here is from genome assembly GCA_030954485.1 of Citrullus mucosospermus. NCBI lineage: Eukaryota > Viridiplantae > Streptophyta > Magnoliopsida > Cucurbitales > Cucurbitaceae > Citrullus > Citrullus mucosospermus. The sequence goes on along the minus strand of CM062063.1, from coordinate 3,986,441 downwards.
TACAATTTCAACACTTTTTAGAGTTTAAACTAAGATTATTATAACAATTATCTAAGCATGCGAATACCACAACTTGATAAGTTTAGAGTTAAAATTAATCTTTTTAGCTATTTGTTGTTTTTTTTTTTTTAAAAAAAGTTAAATGGTAAATTTAGTTCCTATGGTTTTGAAAAAGTTGTTGTTTAATCTTTATAGTTTGACAAAATTCTAAAAAATAGTCTTTAAAGTAGGGATTAAATTCTAACTTTTTCTCTAAACTATAACGACCAAATTCTAATTTTTAAATCATCAAGACTAAATTCTAACCTTTTCTTTTTCAAACCATCGAGACCAAATTCGTAATTTAACCTAAAAAAAAAGTATCAACATTTTTTTAATTTTTTTTTTTTTTGTTTTTTTGTTTGTGGAAACATGGTCTGTGAGAGTGGTGCCAAAACAAGATGACAAAGGGCAGTGGAGGTTTGGTGGTGGCTTGGCTTCTCTCCATCTCTCCAATGTAAACTTTCAAAAAGAAAAAAAAGAGTCTAAATTATGTTAACACACTACCTCACATGGCTCTAACACACAATAACACAAAAAAGCTATTTCAACTTTTTAAAAGAGCCTCAAATTTTATTCAATTTGTCTCCCTTTTATGTTGGATTTGCATTCTCATACATGTAACAATTGTCTAATATTTTCATTATTGTAAGCGATCCAAATTACATATTTCAGAATAAAAATATTTTTTCTTCTACAGAATCCTGTTGGCCCAAGTCCTAAATAATTATTCCTTCAAAATTTAAACTATTTAGTTCAGTGTTTTTGGGATTTTCAAAAACCAAATAAATATTTGAAGAATCTTGAAAATTGATCTTAATTAATTAATGACTTACTCTCACGAACACTTTATATGCACTTTTAAAGAATTTATGCAATGAGATTGGAAATGAAAAATAGTTTAAACAAAATACTTTAAAATGAGTGTATGTATACATAATTATAACACTAATCAAAATAAGATTTAAACTTATACATGTCTTATCATCACTAATTCAGTCACCACGTGATGAGTCTTATAATGTACGACACATAATCTACTCATAAAGCTATAGAACTTGCAAATCATTCCTCAAACCCTATTATATAAATCTAGGTTGTTTTGACAATTACAAGAATGCCTTTTGCCATGGTGTATATATATATATTTACATATATGGGATTTGGCAGAAGAATATAAAAAGAATAGGAGTGTTTAAAGAAGATTCCCAAAGAATAAAAAGTGGGATATTTTAAAGAATGAAAAAGTGCAGTTTGGGGGAAAAGTATGTAATTTTGCAAAGAGGAAGACAAATTTTGGGGTAGGAAATGCCAAATTGCCAATGGTTTTAGTTGTTTTATTGTTTTGTTGAGCAAATGAGCATTTTATTATTTCTTTTGCTTCCCATCATCCATCAAAACCCAAAAATTGCCAATTTTGACTTAGAGAATATATCATCAAAATTTACACACAAAAAAAAAAAAAAAAATCCCACGCCTTAGTCCACTACTCATCCAATTTGAAAGTGGTGGGCATATATATTAAAATGGAGCCCTAGAAGCCTAATACATTCTCAATCCCACGCCTTCATCTTTTTCCTTCAACTTGGAATTTTGATTCTGCCCATTTCCCTCATTTTTCTATCATGCTTATGTAAAACTACTCCATATTTATGTGGTCTCTATGTTCCTGTTATTAACGTTTAGGTTGATGTGTTATTGGTCCAATTGGTTGATATTGTTCACTAAATATTGATATGACATGTACGCAAAATAAACTTTTAGCTAGATTGGTGTGATGTGATTGATAATTGACTCAATAAGTTTGTGGATCGCACCACTAAGGAATGTTAATTTTATAGTTTATTAACTCCTTACACTCTTAGCCTTAAGAGTTCATAACCCTCAAGATTTTCCGAAATTTTTATACTGCCCATTAGTTTCCTCATTTTTCTAACATCTTATGTTTTCTCCATGTTTCTTAACAGCAAAATCTAAATGGTAGCATAATATTCCAAAATTTAAGCATAATTTAAAAGTTTGATTTCTTCTGGACTAAATGTATACTACATTCAAGTTTAAGAAACTAAAATTTCATTTTTATAGAATAATGTATGAAAGATTTATTTGAAATTTATGCAATTAGGAAGATTTAATTTTTGACTTCTTAGTCGAAAGTGTACGTCTAAACCATTTGAGTTATACTTATACTTAAGTTAACATATGTATTTATAAACTACAAGTGTATTAAAAATATGGAATGAATTTGAACTTTCAACCATGAAATGTTAATGATGCCTTAACTGAAAAGTTAAGCTAAGGGTTAACTACATGTTTTTTTTAAATCAATTTTATATAAAAGCTTTTTAAAATATAAATTTCATTTAATGTGTTGGGATTACTTTTCTAATCTAATTCCTTTGCATTTAAGTTTGAGGATATAACATGTGAGAGTAAGGATTCGAACCTCTAACCTTTAGATCATCACAATGTTTCAATTACGCCCAATCTTGAGATATTACTAACAATTACCACATGTTCTATTGTTATTATATTTAAATCGATTTTTGATTTTTTGCTTTTGTAACATTTTATTTTATTTTTTTTTAGCAATGATATTTTAGTTTAATTATGTTAAATTGACATCCATGTTGTGGTTATGTATTGCGTAAAGTTGAGGTTTTGGGCGTAGATTGGGAGCTGGTTACTTAACAGAGAGTACTGGGCTCAAGGAGTCCGATTTTCTTGGCCCAAATTTTATAGGCCCAAAGTGGAATAGTAAAGCCATACATATTGGTCACCACTTACACTTAGGCTATATTAATATACTCCCATTCATGTTATATAAGGGTCATACGTTCCTTTTGGTAACAATCTTTAATCAAATTTCTAAAACAAAAATAATTTTTTTAAATTTGGCTTGGTATTTTAAAAATTGTCAAAATAATAAATTAGAAGTAAAATGAGTGTTTATAAAAAAATCATATAATTACCAAATTGAGCCTACTTTTTTTTTTTTTTTTTCAAACATATAAACCATTAGATAGAAGTTGTTATGGGTAGATTTATCGAGGTAGGCCAAGATCGAGAGTCTAGAGAGATAGGAGCTCTATGGATAGATGGAGTTAAAATAACCCATGAGGGAGCCTAGAGTGAGCTCAGAGGATGCATGAGGGTGCCTAAAGTAAGCTCAGAGAACCAATGAAATGACCTAGAGTAAACTTTGGGGACCTATGAGGAGCTTAGAGGGAGCTTTGAGGACCCATGAGGGAGCTTAGAGAGAGGTTAGAGAACCCATGAGAGTGCCTAAAGTGAGCTCAAACCCTAAGAAAAGTGAGCTCTAAGGACACATGAGGGAGCTTAGACGATCCATGAGGGAGCTTAGAGTCAGCTTAGAAGATCCCTTGGAGAGCCTAGTGGAAGCCTAGTTGTTACAATACAAAGTCATAATGGACAATCCATGAAAGAGTTAATATGAGTAGAATAGACATTGGCGACCATTTTGGGTGGTGGAGTTGTAAGGCTCAAAGCAGTTTCATAGATTAATGAGTTGTCATATGAGGCTAGATGTCCATTACATAATACCAAATTCTATATAAGCCATTGGAATCACTCGTCAAAGATACCCCAAAAACACTCCATACAACTTTGCTAACAATATATTCATCTCAACTCTTTACTAACTTTAGTGTCGGAGTGTCAGTGGCTAAACATCGCACCAGTGTTTAGTTTCTTCATTTTACAAGACACTTGGACTATTTTTTCCTAAATTAAAATTTTATGGTTGATCTAGGTTTTTGGCATCAATAGAAGTGATGCTTATATGCTTAATTTTCAAAAATAAAAAACGTAAAACCAAATGGATATCAAATATATAATATATTCTAGATTTTTAAGATTAGAAAAAATGGAAAATTAAACGTTTAAAATGCTTGAAAATTATTGTCAATTGACAGTCATAACACGTAGGTTCCACGGAAAATTAAGAATTTGATTCTTCATGGTCAACGATTTAATCTTTTGTAAGCAAAGAATTAAATTCCAATTTTTAAAAAGTTCATCTTTGTTCTTATTCAGAATATTCTCAATTTCAAGTTATCTTTTTACTGGTCTTCAATTTTGGGTTTCTTGCCATATGCTTCTAAAATATGTGCTTTTAATTAAAAAAAACTCGCCAATATGATAAATACTTTTCTTTTTCATTTATTGATTAATCAATAAATATGTGCTTTTATGTATTGATTAATACATATTTAATGTGTATTGATTAAATTTCTTTTTTTTTTTTTTTTTCATTACCCTTAAAAGTGTGTATATACATGGAAAAAGATATCCATTTATACTTTTAAATCTTGGGGTTGTATCATTTAAAATTTTGAATCAATAATTATCTCAAATTAAATCTTGAAATTTCATAAACATATGATTTATATCTTCTATCATGTCTTTCCTAAGTGAACACAATATGAGACTTCTAATCTTATCAATTAAAGTCCTAAACTTTCATATAGCTAATCAATTTGGACTCTCAACGATGATTTCATTTAAAAATCGTCCATGCACAATCCTAAATGTCCATTTTGTTAATTTAACATGTGAAGAAGTCTACACATGTAAGAGTTGATATATGAACGATTTTCAAAATCAATCTTAACAAAGTGTCTAATTAAATTGTACCACTTATAATAATCTAGAAATTTAATTGAAATTGTTAGTCTCTTGTGAAAATTGATACACTTATAAAAATCCAAAGATAAATTTAGGAGGTATAAATTGATTATATATATATATATATATACGAGCTCTTTACAAATATAGCAAAATTTCACTATCTATCTGCGATAGATTACTATCTGTGTCATGATAGACACAAGTATTAGTTTATCGTTATCTATCTCAGTCTATCACAGATAGACCTTGTATTTTACTATCAGTTGTAAATATTTTCAACAATTTTATCATTTAAAATAATTTTGTTATATATATTGAAGTACTCCTCAATCAATTTACTCCAATTAGCAATACACAAAACAAATATTTTTCTCCTATATCACTTGAAAGTGCTTTCAACATAAAATTACTTTGAGTTAGGCGCAATAAAACTCTCAATTATAACTTTAAAAAATATATTTTAAAATGGTATGCTAAACAAAATCGATTGTTATACACTCTTCTTTGTTATTTTAATTAAAAAGCTATTTTAGTCAATACAACTTATATATTCGAAGTCTATAGTTTATATATTTCAATTGAATTATTCTTCTTATTGTTTCAAATTTTCAATTTCATTGCGTATAAAAGATGTATGAATATTTCATTAAATTGGTTGGAGAGAATCATTTTCCCAACACTCCACCATGAAGAAATCTCTGTCACCAACCCCATCAAATCACTTTGAAACACGTGTCAGATTCTTTCTTCCATCACTATTTCAACCATTATTGCAATACTCCAATGTTCAATAATAAATTTTATTCATATCATCCATTATTTGTTACTTTGTTTCTTCTTTATTATTGGAACAATAGAATGACACGTTTTTAATCTGTGTGAAGAATATCATTAGTACTATCATTTCCATTTTAAAAAATAAGATAAGGTCAGGTCCACCAAATGAAGTAAAATATTAATCACATGACCAAATGTTAAATGTATATCTATGTACTATATAATATCAGTTAAGTACTACACTCTTTACTTTGATTTATTTTAATCTCCTTCTTAAATTTTATTTAATCAACATGATTAATCATAAATATCTTAAGACGACTACCCATTTATGATAATATTGTTTTATCATTTATGTACCTAAAACTTTGGTTTTTGTTAATTTAGGTGGCTTCCTTTTCTTGTTTGTTGGTTTTGTTTTGATCTACTTGGGATGTGAGTTTTTGTCTTTCTTTATTTTACTTTTCTCTTTTCTTAATGGTGTATCTATGCTATTTTATCTGCATTTTAATTTATAACTTAGTTTTAAAATAAATTTTCAAATTAGATAAACTTTATCTACTAATAATAGATAGGGTAATTATTTTAAATACCAAAATTGTTAAAAATATTTTTAAATATAACAAATTGTTTATATATATTATTTTTTTCTGTTTTACTATATTTGTAAATAAAACAACTCATTTTGCTATTTAAGAAAATAAAGGTGTTTTATACTAATTTAATCAAGCTTTCGATAAGTGGAGGAAAGAATATAGAAAGTTAGTGGAAAGAAAAGGAGATATTTTTTTTTTTATATATATATATAAAAATAAATAGTTGTCATATTTTAGTAATTTAATTACTAATTGTGTGAGGAAAAAAAAATATTTTCAGCATTAATTAAAATTTAAGCTTTAAAAATCATAATTTAGAAAAAGTAACAGTTGAGATTTATAATGCCAACATGTTAATTAAAGCAACAATATGGAAGTATAAGAGCTTCTCAAACATTCGAATTCTTATCTCCTTAATAATGTGACTTCATTAACAATAAATATTTATAGTCTCGATAGAATAAAATATTATTTTAAAATTGTTTATATATATTTAAAAGTTTTGATGTGGACAGAAATGCAGTAAAAGGTGCCACGTGTTTGATGGAAATACAACACGTCTTTGGTTTACTCCACGCTTGTCTAGAAGAAGATCTAACTCACAATATTTTTTTTTTTTGTTGGTATGTATTTATCAAAAATATCAATTTCTTTTTTATTTTTTCTTTTTCATTTTTCGTCTAAAAAAATAAAAATAAAATTGTGTTTTATTATGGTAAATTACTTAAAATAGAATTATATCATAAAGGAGTAATGTATCACGTATTGAAGTTCAAGATTTTTATAGTGAATATACCAACTTTAGTTATGATTTAAACCTTCATCACTTCCTATGCTCTACTAAACCACAAAGTCACTTTTTAGTAACAGACTAGTCAACAATGTCGACCAACCCTCTACCTCATACTTAGATTTTATTTATTTATTTGGTGGGATATGGTGAAAATGGAAGAAAAAGTAATCTATGAGAATAAAATTGGAAGTTTCTATTGTTATCTTAAATATTTGGAGGAGATATTAGAAAATTTCTCTTTTAAATGACATTTTCCCTCTCCTAAATTTCCATTAATTTACATTAACTATTACTTTCTGCAAATTATTCATCAACCAATTTTAACAATCGTTTAATTGAGAGGGACTCAAATTGAAATGATGGTTAATGATGAGATAGAAGTAAATTATAGAAGCACAATCCATAATTTAGGAATGTAAACCCATACCTTTTGCAATTCATTGACTAAACACAAAATACTTAGATTGGTTATATATGACATTTTTTAATATTACAATTCAAAAATTTTGGTAAAAGTTTAAACTTGCAACCTTTAGAGAAAAAAAAAATTAGTATTGTTAGGTTATTTTGAATAGATGTATATAATCTACATAGACAAAAGCAACAAAGTCAACAAACATAACCAAATTTAGGTTGAAGATAGCACTCTAGGCCCATTTTAGGCCTATGGGAGAGAGTTAGATTGGGTCAAGCCCCAAGTTATTAACTTGCTCGATTTCGGCTTGTGAGCTGAACAAAAATAATTAATAGAGCATGTCTCACACATGCCTCAATCACAGCCAAACGTAAAATAGGGCACACTTCTCGACTCAGGTAGACGAAGATATATCCTACAACAATTATGAAACCCTATCGAGATAACTTAAGTTAGCCATTCCTACGAGTATATGTCATTATAACCACATAAAAAGTAAATCCTCAGTCACAAATCCTAAAATTTTTACACTCTTTCACTCTTTAATTTAATCGTCGAAATGTGTGATAAGCATCACACTGGCATATAAATTTTCTTTTGTTTTGTATGCATGTTTTTCTCCCTCTAAACGAATTTATTGTTGATTTACGTATGTAAAGGCCAGACTTTTTTTCAATTCAAATTTTGATATCAACAAGTAATATCTTAGCTAATTGAAATAGGTGTAGTTTTATCTTGACACTAAATTTATAACTCGATGTGTGGTGAATTAAAAGATAAAAGTTAAAAAGAAAAAAAGTAAAAGAGTGCACATGGTGCAAATTGATCTCATCATTTAGGATAAATATGACATAAAATCAGTTCACTTTGAATATAATAATATATTTTAAATTGTAAAAAGGCAGAGTGTAACAAAGATATATATCAATTGATTTCATTAAGGTAAAAAAAAAAAAAAAAAAAAGAAAGAATAAAAGGGAAAGTAAATGATTAAGTCATATTAGGATGTTAATTGTAATATAATGTATTTAATTAGTGGGTTGCCGAATTAGACCACTAAAACCAAACCTATCAGCTACTTGTCCTTTTGGAAGGAAACCCAATTTCCAAAAGGACCTTTTTCAAATTGTTTACTCTTGTTGCTTAACACCTCATTTTTCTTCTAAGCTTTATTTTAGGTTTCTATTTCTTAAATGGTAACTTTTTTTTTTTTTTTTTTTTGCTAAATGTGAATTTTTCGTTAGTTGCATCAATTAATATCACGAACTAATAATTGTAGTAAGTTAACTCTGATATCAATTTACATCCTCCTGTACATTTCACTCGTCAATATTATTTAAAATTTTTAAATATCTATAAGTCAATCAATTTAGACCGTTCATTGTAATTACCTTTGAAAATTAATAAAAATCATCCATGCATTAATTTTCATTCTTGAGTAGACTTCTTCAAATGTCAAAATGGATGATTAGGGTAAATGCATAGACAATTCTAAAATAAAATTCTAACCAAGAGTCTAAATTAATTTATTTACGAAAGTTTAGGAGTTTAATTAATATAACTATATTTTCCATGTGAGAGGTTTTTTTCCAAACAAAACTTAATGGAGTGTTTAAATTGATACACTTACAAAAGATCAAGGTTTTAATTGATACATTATTAGTTAAAGGTTTAAATTTCACACATCTAAAACTTGAGGGTATAAATTGATATATTTTTTTTCAATACTTTCTATATCATTAATACAATGATTTTATGGCTTTTCACAAAAAAAAAAAAAAAAAAAAATCTACTCTTATAGTACGATATTGATATACCTCTATTATCATATTTTATAAGTTAAAACATGTTTTTTTTTTCTTTTTTTTTTTTAACTTGAACCAAGCTTAAATTAGTACAATATTTTCATTTTTATTTTATTTTTATTACGAGCTAGAATTGCTATTAAGTTAGGTCAAATCACTATATATGTAACTACCCAAAATATTTTTATTGTTTGGTTGGAGGGGGAGTGGCAATGCTAAAAATAATGAAAGAAAAGAGATAATCGTTGTAGGTTGCTAGTAGTGTAATGTTTTGATGTAGTTTAATGTAGGAGTATGTTATCAAATGTATTTTTATTTACAATTTATTCATCTTCTTTTTAAAGCATGTGTTGTTGAGTAGCTTTGATATGATTGTGCTGTCCTATGGATAGATTAACGTTGCAAATAAGTAAGTAAAAAGTATAACAACATGTGATCTCATTTTATCAATCATACTAATTAACAGGCTCAAATAATGAGATTACCTAATTTTGTACTCGATGACCCTTTTAGTCTCACTTAGTTAAACTACAACGACAAAAGATCAAATGATTTCACACTTATTAGTTGGATTTAATTTATTATTATTTTGTGACACTTTAATGGATCATTAATTAATACTCTCAACCACGACCTACTCAAGTTAAGTTAAGTGACTTTTAAAGTGACTTTTCATCTCACCTAGTTCGAATACGACTCATATACATGTATTCCTAGAGTTGGACCAGCAAATCCTAATTTGTACAACCTATAATTGGTGCATGTTGGCAAGTATAATACCATGCTTTGTAACTTTCCATAGTCTTATCATGTCCATTAACTCCTACACCTCCTTTATTTTATTTTATGTTAAAGACATTTTATCTTTTGGCTTAAACTTTCCTATTGTATTCAATAAAAAAAAAATATGGATAATCATGTATAAATTATATACCCAAACTAGATATATATATAAAATAATTGGTAGATGTCGAAATAACTCGATAAAAAATAAATGTAGTTCAAATAAATATATATTTCTTTTTATGAAATTGAAGTTCAAATTTTCATAATCTACTTTTTCTTAAAAAAAAAAAAGGTCAAAATAACTAAATAAAAGTGTATGAAAGACAACCAAAATAAAAATAGACGCATTTACAATAGAAAAAAGGTGGGGGGGGGGGGGATTATAAAAATTATTGTTAAAGATTCAGTGAACTCTCCGGCCAAAAATAGGATTTATTCTTATAGAAGTTAAATTGATAGTAATTTCTTACGATTTAATTGCTCAATAATAATGGATACGCTGTTTCAAAAATTGGACTAAAGGGACAGTACAATAAGAAACCAATGTCTTCGTGACACGTGGCAATAGTCCCAATTTAATTGGAACCGCGTCTGAAGCCATCGAATCGTCGGCCAACTTTGACACGTAATTCCACCACTCCTTAAATAATTGCTTATGTAATCTTAATCTATATTGATTTTCTCTTATAAAAAGACCTCATTTTTTGTAACATATCTTCTAACTTCTAAGACTAATTATATCCATACATTTTTATTTCAATTTACAGATTCTTTATCACATTTTATTTTACTTTTTTAACATATGTTTTCTTTTTTTTTTTCCTACTTTCTAACCATATTTTTGAAAAGCAAATATTTATTAAATATCACATTCTAAATTTTTAATTTTATATTTAATAAATCTTTGACTCATTTAACATTTAGAAAAAGAAAAAACATCGTATAAAAAATTAAAAGTATAAACTTTACGGTCCTATTAAACATAAAATTAACTTATAATTTCACATAACTTTCTCTTTTCAGTCTCCTTCTTCTTCACTTAATTCTATCTTTAGCTTATCCTCTTTTCTCTAACCCATCTCAATTTCTCTAACTTGTGAAATACTCTATAACAACTTAAACCCTATATTTCTCCAAATAATAATAATAATAATAATAATATTTTTCACACAATTCCTTAAAATTTATATCAATATATTCCCTTCCCTTCCACATCTCAAATTCCTACCCTCACTTCTCAATAATTTAATGGTATGAACAAAACAACCAACAAACTATTTTTAAGAAACAAAAACAATCATAAAATAGCTTAATTTCCACGTCGGTAAGGGTTGAAAAAAAAAAAAAGGAGAGAGAGAAGCTTCTATTAAGTCGCTAGAAAATTCTACAGCTACTAGACCCATGATCCTACGTCACTCCAACCCAATAACTTGCTCCCCCCTTCAAAATAATATATATAAAAATAAAAATAAAAATAAAAAAAAAAAAAAAAAAAAAAGACCCGTAAAAAGTCAACGCAGTTCAAAGGAAGGCTATTTCGGTAATTTCAGCAACATTAGAAAAGAAGGAAAAAAAACCTGCCACGCGTCGACGTGAAAACGTTAACGTGTCTTCGCGGACAAGTCCCGATAACGGCGTTACGTGCTCCGTCTCCTTCCACGAATTTACTCTCACCCGCGGCGGCTCCACTATATATTCTTCTTCATCGCCGACTTGATCAGAAAAATTTTTCTGATCAACATTCTAAATTTCCTGAACAAAAAAAGAAAAAACGTTCCCAAACCCAATCGCAATTGCAATTCCAATTCAAATTCCGACTTGGCCTTCTTCTGATTATAACGATTTTGATCTCTCTGTTGAAGAATCTGATTCTTTGGTAAATGTAAAAATGGTGGCTGAAGCTGAGGTTGTTGTTTGTTCGAAGAGCCTCCCGGTTTTGGAGGTCCCGTATTTCGGTAAAGAGACTCATCTTGTGGATGAAATTGAGTCCATCGATGGTGGGATTTCGGTTGATCCGACTCTCAATCGTGTTCGTGCTTCCGAATCTGTTTGTTCCAGTTCTCAATCGGTATGTTCTTCTTCTTCTTCTTCTTCTTCTTCTTCTTATGGGCTTTTGTTCTTCTGAAATTCAGCCTTTGATTTAGGGTAAGAAACAGTGATCGTTATGAACTTGTTACTGTAGTGATCGGGTTCGATTTAGGGAATTTTGGGGTTTAGTCTCTTGGAAGGATGATTTTGAGTTCTTTTGTTGTGTGCGTCTGAGTTTTATGATATTTCTTTCTTCAGGATATTAAACCCATGAAGAAAATTCCAGATTCCGACGTCGATACGGAGAACGGAAGGGAATTTCCGAGCCTCCGGTCGGGGAGCTTTGCTGATATTGGCCCTAGGAGATACATGGAAGATGAACATATACGGATAGATGATTTGTCTTCACATTTAGGATCGCTCTTTAAGTTTCCCAAGCCAAGTGCTTTCTATGGGGTGAGATTCTGAGTCCTTTGTTTTTGGGTTGTCTTCTTTGTATAGTATGGTGGATGATATGTTGTTATGATCTGAGTGGGAGTTTGATCTGTTGAATTTGTTGATCAGGTATTCGATGGACATGGAGGTCCTGAAGCAGCAGCTTATATCAGAAAGAACGTTCTTAGACTCTTTTTTGAGGATGTTAGTTTTCCTCAAATTCCAGATATTGGTGAAGTCTTGCCGGAGGAGATAGAAAATTGTCTCCGAAAAGCATTTCTTCTAGCTGATCGAGCTCTGGCTGATGATTCCAGTGTCAGTAGTTCATCCGGGACAACGGCCCTGACAGCTCTTGTGCTTGGAAGGTATGTTTCTTCCTCCCAAATGTAATGATCCTTGATACCTTTGATAGCAATCTCGATCTTTGTAGTCTGCTGTTACTGGTTCCCATTAACCTATTGATTCAAATCCGCAGCGTTGTTCGTCGTTTTTACTTTGTTTAACGTAGTTGAATGCCACTCCATTGTCATAGGGCTAATTGTGCGTTACTGTTCTTCAGGCATTTAATGGTGGCAAATGCTGGAGATTGCCGAGCTGTTCTCAGCCGGAATGGGGAGGCAGTAGATATGTCTCAAGACCACCGGCCAGTTTATTCTCCAGAGAAGCAACGGGTAGAAGAGTTGGGTGGCTTTGTTGATGGTGGCTATCTCAACGGGGTTTTATCGGTTTCCAGGGCTTTGGGGGATTGGGACATGAAGCTCCCTGATGGTTCTCCTTCGCCTCTCATTGCAGAACCAGAATGCAGGCAGGTGGTGCTTACAGAAGAGGATGAGTTCTTGATCATAGCCTGTGATGGGATTTGGGACGTGATGTCGAGCCAACAAGCAGTCAATGTAGTTCGACAGGGGCTTCAACGTCACGATGACCCTGAGCGGTGTGCTCGAGACCTTGTCCTTCAGGCTTTGCGACTAGACTCATTCGACAACCTCACTGTTGTTGTTGTTTGCTTCTCCAGTTTCCATCCTGGCAATTCTCCACGACCACAGCAGCGGAACTTAAGATACTGCAGTCTCTCTGCACAGGCTCTTTGTAGCTTGCAAAGATGGCTGGATAACAGTGGATGCCAATGAGTGTGATTGCTTGCTCTAAAATCTCTCATTTGTAACAACAGATTGAAGAGTTCAGCAACTGCAATCCCATTTGTTTTGATGTAAATAATTTTCTGATAACAACTCTTCATCAGATTGCAGATTATGAACATATATCAATAAATCAGCTGGGCTCAGCATATTTTTGTAAAGAAGATGAAATTCTTTAGTAAAAACAGATGATGATTGTGTTCAAGTATTCTGTTCAAGATTTTACATTTGTCAATAGGAGTATATGGTAAAAATGGTAATGTATGGGGTGATGTATGATACCCATAAAACAATAATCGAGTCTTCAAGCCGTTTGGTATTTCTTGGCAAACTTGGCAAAGCTTCTAAGACCTCGTTGAAGTAATCTCTCAAGCAGAGGTTGCAGTGCCTGCATTTGCAAACATCATTCAACTTACTCAAAACGCACCACCAACAATTAGAGAATTCAATGATTGATTACGAGCTATTGATGGAATTGAAGCCAAGGCTGGAATGCTTACAGAGGCCACTGGAGACAAAAGAGGAGGAACTTCATAGGAGACTGTCAACTGAAAACAACCAAAAAGGGAAATCCAGAAATGTTCGAAAACTAGAATAAGAATGTAATAGAGTGAAATGAGATTGTATCCATTATGTTTGAGTGTTCTGAATCATAACTTCCCAATAGAATCATGTATGTTCCAATTTTTTGAACCATAATTTTCGCCTTGGATTTATAATGAACTTTTCCGTCAAAATGTGGCACGTCAAGAAGAAAAAAGGTAAAAATGCAAATACTACTCTTTTTAACTCGTGGGCAGATTCCCCCAACACACCAGCTGTTATGTTGATTTCATGGAGAGTCGGCTTCACTTTTGTCTAATTTTTTTTTTTTGAAGTGCATGAGTTTATAATGCGGTGGACTAAAATGTAAGAATGTCTCCTGTAATTTACTCAAAAAGGAGATAAACATGTTAATAATGGGATGTTGTAAACTTACTTCTACGAGGCAAGATGAGGAGTAATAATGTGATGTTGTAAACTTACTTCTACGAGGCAAGATGAGGGGCTCTTTGGGTAAAATCGTACAACACCTCTGCAAATGCAAGATTATTGACCATCAAATGCTCAGAGGTTGAAAATACGGCAAGCATATCCAATGGAACGACGTCAAATAAAGAAATCACAAGATATTAAGAATGCTTTTGAACTAAATTGGGAAGGTACCTGTTGGGAAGACCTTCAAGTGACCGCCAATGAATTTTTTGATTTAGGGTCGGCTGCAATATTTATCAGATAACATTTTAACAAGAGCATTCCTAAATATCAAGGGGCAAAGAATATATGGCAGTGATGGATGTTAAATGGCAGGACCAAGGCAGAGAATTGTTTGCCTGCAAGTTTCGAGCAAGCCAAGAGAACTCGATATCTTGACCAAAAGCATTATATTTTAGTGACCACCGTGATAATGTAGGGTTATCTTCCAATACCTATAAAGAGTATTGAACAAGTAGTTAAACACAATACTACAATATTTTCTAATACATGCAAAATGCTCAACTCCAAAATCGAAATGTTTGTGGTAAACAAACATGGAAGTGTGACTTGAGATTCACATCTTGAATTTGCGCATCATATTTCTCCTACCATATAAAGTTAATAGTCTACGTCTAAGCAGCACAACCACTCTCACTCTAGTTTCTATAATGTGTCTATATTAGAAACCTGTTGAAACTTTGACACTTGTAGGGCACACATTATATATACTTGTTAGCATGGTGTACAAAGTGAATATGGGTACAACGTCTGTTAGTCACATATCAAACACTTGTTAAACATAGTAAATAGACATAAATAGTAATATGAGCTAAAATTAACAAATTTTGAGAGTAATATACATCACTTGATTCTTAAACATACAAATGCATAAAAGGTCATATGTTAAAATCCTTGGATATTTTAATAAACATGTCTTTCCAGTTTGATCTTAGACTTTCAAAAAATGACATATCGCCACATCTATGTTATGATACCCGTGCATCACGTAATTGACTTTGTCCTTCTTAGGCCTACAAAATGGCTTGACTTAGGATACAAGAGCAGGCATGGGAAGATTACAAATTATTAACTTTAACCAAGAACGAGCATCCACCAAAGTGACTTTCATCGGTCATCACTTCTATTTCACAGTATGCTCTCATTTATACCTTGCGGAATCATTATAGAACCCTTACCAAAAGTAACTATGACAATTGATTGAGAGAAAATTGTAAGCTACTAGACTTTTAGAGGACTGATTCTCTCCCAAAATACCAGCTATTTCTACCCATTGTCCTCACTCTTCCTTCTTCTATCATTTCTCTTATAAACATAGACCTGCCCCTCACTAGTATCCACTCAGATAAGAGACTAGCATAACAAAGCTACTCCCTAGGCTCACAAACATTTTTCCTAATTTAAGGCAGCAAAACAAATTGGAGGTTTCCCCCTTTACCATATCGCTAGAATGCATCTTGAACTAAGCATGGAAAATGTTTCCAAGTCAAGCAGTAATGAAGGGTATCAGCTAGCAACCTACTTGAGAGTGTATGATATATATATAACTCACCTTCACAGATGAAATGAATGGCATCCATTTGGGAATAGCTTCACGATCTGAGTAGCATTTATAGGCAACCGAAGCAGGTATGTCAACTTCCATCTTAGCCCTGCATTCATCACATTTCCTAATTATAGCAACAAACCTATAACATTCTAAGAAACTCAGAATCCATCCTCCTGGAAGAACTGCACAACCACCAAACCAATCCAGAGAAGAATTGGGAACTTTTAGAAGGGACAACGAAATTGAAATCCAAACAAGCCATAGCAAATAGAGAATCAATAAACGGGTAAGAAACTGAGAATCGATAAAGAAATGGCGTATTTACGTGCAATCCTGCCATTCCATCACAGGGGAGACGAATTTAAGTCGAGGGCAAATGGGGTTTCTGCTGCGGTTCGAAGAACCACGTGGGATCTTGAAGACGAGCTCGGGTAGAGAGAGTGACCTCGAATTGATGCTTCTGCAAGTGGGAATCGCCATGAACAAGATGCCATTTCTCCTTCTGATCGATGGATGAGCGAGATTGAGAGAGTTTGGAGTAGAATTGCAGGTGAGTGCTGCAATTGACATAGTGGGATTTTGGATTAGTGAAGAAGAAAACAGCAAGAGGACATTAAAGGGAGTTGGAGCAGAGATTTGAGATGCACCAAACTGCAAGAACAGCCCTTTGATATTATTGTGGCTCTGGAAAGAGATTTTCGGAGGCTGTTCTTGCACAAACCATAATTAGTTAAATCTTTTGTTCAATAATTGACTTGGGATTTTTTTATTATTTTTTTATTTTTATTTTTATTTTTAGTTTTGAGTGGATTTGAAAATTTTCTTTTTTAAAAGAAATACCAATAAGCCTGGTCATCTTCCAAATTAGAACAAGAAGTTTAGCAACAAAATTTGTTACCGCACACAACAAAAAGTAGACAACAAAATTACACAAACGATTATACTTAACAAAAGAATGCACACCAACCTGAAGTGCAAGAACCAACGAGGCATCAACCACATTTTTTATTTTTGACATATCAGATGATAGCTTATTGAGAGCACAAGTGATATCTACATAATCAGATTCCATAATCAAGGGCTACAATGAACCACCTTTAAACCGAAGGAGAGAAGACAAGTCAACTCTGTTAGCCTCACCTTCTGGAGCATTGATGGGACACCCATAATCAAAATGCTTATACGCAACGTAGATAGGAGATCTTTTGTTACTACTTGACTTGAAAACATAAAAGCTTTTGTCTTATGTGTATGACGATCAAATTTCATCAAATTTGCACCTTAAATTTAAATAAGGGTTACAGTTTCAACCTTGAACATTTTTAAAATGTTGCAATGTTAATCCTCTAACAAATTTTCACTCAAATATCGTCAAGAAAAGTTTTGTCTTATGTGTATAGCACAATTCATATAATCCTCTAACAAGTTTTCACTCAAATATCGTAAAAAAAAGTTTTGTCTTCTGTATATAACACAATTCATAATCTTCTAACAAGATTTCACTCAAATATCATGAAAAAAGTTTTGTCTTATCTGTATAACAATTCATATAACACATCTGCATTTAGAAAATTAATTAAAATTTAGAGAAAAAATGACATTAGAACGATCAATTTTCTTTTTCTTGATTATAAAAATTGTGAGAATGTGAGATTGAACTTTTGACCTCAAGGGAGCAAGTACATGTTTTTTTTCTTCTTTTTTTAGTACATTAAGGGGTGAGTAGATTTGAACCACAAATTTTGTGGTCCCTAACATATCTCAGATAATAACTGAGCTATGCTCGATTTTTCGAGTGAGTGCATGCCAATAAATCTTAAACTAAGGTCACTTTGACAATTTTGACAAAATTATTCAATATTTCATCTCTGCATTTGCCAAACTTATTTTTGGAAAAACTTAATTTTTTCAACTTAACGAGTTTATGAAGATTTATGGGTTAGCTTCTATTAAATTTTGGGGGTGAATTGGTAGAAATGGAATCAAACATAAAATTAAAGTGCAACATTTATTTAAGTTAAAGGATCCATCCATTCCAATTAAATTTAGAATTTATATTGAATTTTTATTATGCTAAGACATATATTTTTGACTAATAGGTTAGAGATTCAAATTCTCATCCGATATTATGGAACACAACACAAAAAATAAAATACTAAATTTCTATTACTTCTCACTAAAATTGAAATGATACTAAATTAACATAATAGTAAAAAAATAAAAATATATAAAAGTACAATTTCATAAAAAAAATAAAAAAAAATAAAAAAAACCTTTATCATCAACTAATTTTACATCTATACAACCATCACTAATAAAATTTTAGAAAAAAATGTGATGGTTGATAATATAGCAATCAAGTCAAAAGTATTTGCGAATATAACATAGTACAAAATAATTTGTAGATATAACAAAATTTTTAGATTCTGTTTTCGAATTCAGAGATAAAGTCTATCATTGATAGATCTTGTTATATTTGCAATTTTTTAAAAATGTTTCTATACACTCAATTATTATATTTAAAAGTGTTATCCAACTCAATTACTTTAAAAAAAAAAGGTTGTAATCTATACCCCTCTAAGATTGAGACATGTATCAATTAAAACTTGAACCTACTAGCTAAAATGATCATAAACTAGATTAACATAACAATGTATCTTTATCTTATAATTGAATCATTGTAATATACTCTTCATTAATGATTTATAACTATTTCCACTTGATTTTTTTTAGTACAACAATTGTGGGAATAGAGGATCGAACCTCTCACCTTTTGGATGGAAGGTCATGTCAATTATCGCTGAATTGAGCTCGCTTTGGCACTATTTTCACTAGATTCCATTTAAAATCAAACCAAAATCATCTAATTGACTCCAATTAAAAAAAAAAGAAAAAAAACATGTAATTCTTTTTAAATAAGTCGAGAAAATTAGAGGAAGATGAAAAGATGAAAAATCACTCATATTAATGAAAAAACTACTACTATCCATTTGACTCCAACATTACTCTCTAATATTACATTAATCATATTTAAATTTTAAAAAGTCTCATACACATGTGAAAATTATACATTATCAATTTAAAAACAAAATTCTAACGGACAAATTAATTAACTTATAAAAGCTTAAAATTTTAATTGGTACAACTATAAGTTTGGAGTTTTAAAACGATACGGCTCTTAGAGTTTTTGAGTGTATAAATTGATTTTTACCTAAAATTTTAATACATCATTAAACATGTTATTAAAGAAATTAAATTTGGGTGCCCTTAGTCTAAATCCATATACTACTATCCTAAAAGCACCATTAAATCGCATAAATTTCTCATTATATATAAGGTCAAAAATATTAAAAGTTAGGTTAATGGTTGAGACTTGAATCACAATTCCCTTTTTCAAAGAAAGAACCTTTCTTAAGTGTGTGTTTGTGTGTGTATATATAAAGAAAACTGGTCAATTAATATATTTTCTTACTTTTTTAGTTAACATTTCTGGTACCATTTTGATTTTACACACACACACATATATATTTTTAATATTTTTGTCTTTACAAATGATATGCCAATTTACGAAAATAATTTTAGTTCTATTTATGAATGTTGGGGAAAAATAAATAAATAAACACCAACTTCATTTTAAATGCAATGGTCAATATAATTAAATTTACTAATTAATTAAAACTAATAATTTTTATTTGACGAATTTAATATTACATAAATATCTATGTCATTGGTATTGAATATAGATTTACATTGAAGATCAAGGGCAATCAACTTTTTATTTGTCAAATTGATCATAGTTCACATTTTTTAATACAAAATATGAAAAAAAAAAATTAATTGACAGAAATAATCTAGTTATCCGTATTAGGACCTCATGAATCCAAGGACATAGATGGTTTTCTAGCCAAACTTTATTTCAAACCATTGTCTCGCATGTTTGACAAGCTTATTCACA
The DNA here is from genome assembly GCA_030954485.1 of Citrullus mucosospermus. Taxonomy (NCBI): domain Eukaryota; kingdom Viridiplantae; phylum Streptophyta; class Magnoliopsida; order Cucurbitales; family Cucurbitaceae; genus Citrullus; species Citrullus mucosospermus. Next base: position 3,966,439 of record CM062063.1, on the reverse strand, counting down.
ACCTTGTTAGCAAATCTTGAAAATGTGAGAAAACCAATTAATTAAAAATAAAATTTAATTACACAAATATCATTTGAATATGAAATTAAAAAATTGTTAATCAAACTTTATTATAAAAATATATTTAAATGAAAAAATTCATTTTAAAAAATAACAAAAAAAATTTGTTAAATGATTTTTTTTTTTTTCAATTCTTAAAAGAGGAGAAACAGTGATGTCAAGTATGAAAAAAAAAGAAAAAGAAAGTAAAGAAAGTTACCTCTACAAAATTCGTGAGTTGAAGAGACATTAAGATTTATTTTTAAATATAAGAAAATAAACCAAAATATTTATAAATATAGCAAAATTTTACTATTTATCTATGATAGACGGCAATAAACTACTATCTCTATCTATTTGTATCATGATAGACACAAATAATAGTCTATTATGGTCTATCGTAAATAGACTGTAATATTTTACTATTATTTATAAATATTTTCAATAATTTTGTTATTTAAAATAACAACTCATAATTTCTCTTATATTTGTTCAACAAAGAACATGTTTTAACTTTCTTTCTTTCTTTCTTTCTTTCTTTTTTTTTTTAATTAAGTCAATATTCAACGAATTAACCCTCATAATTACATTGATGACTTTTATTGGGTACGTTAAGACAATGATATATCTTGAAAATTTATTTTAATTATATGAGATAATATATATCTATGTTTATATAAAACGATTGTGTACAAAATTTGAAGATTAGCCAAAAGCTCGAAGACGATCTTAACAATGTCAAAACCAAGGTAACAATATAATATGTTCTCTTAATATTCATTTGTATTAGGAAAATTTGGATTTAACACCCAATCTTGTCAAGCTCTTGGCTATCCCGGCCCTAATCTCTATGTACAAAATTTCTCACAGCCGGCTGCATGGGAAGGTGGCTCTCATAACAGGAGCTGCCAGCGGCATCGGCAAGGAGACGGCGAGACATTTTGCAGCCAATGGTGCTTTCGTTGTCGTAGCAGATATTGACGACGAATTGGGCCAGAAGGTGGCAGCCTCCATCGGCATCGATCAAGCCAGCTTTCACCATTGTGATGTGAGAGATGAGAAGCAAGTTGAAAAAACAGTGAGCTACACCGTTGAAAAACACGGTCGCCTGGACATTCTCTTCAGCAATGCCGGCATTGTTGGCTCTCGCACTTCAATTCTAGAGGTTGACATGTCCAACTTCGACAATGTAATGGCGATTAATGTCCGTGGGGTATGTTATATTGTTGTATATGTCTTCTCTAACTTTTAAATTTTATGTGTGTAATATTGTCCTTTTAGACATATTCAAAGTTTTTATGTTAAAGTAAAATTTTAATGAATTTGTTGTATATATTTTAAATATTATATTTAGGAACATATTAAACGAGAATTTGAAATTCTAGATATTAAACTTGTAATTAACTTTCATAGTTTTTTCTTCATTCATATACATAAAAGGTGGTTGCGACGATCAAGCACGGAGGACAAGCAATGGTGGAACGAAACATACGTGGGTCGATCATCTGCATGGCGAGCGTGGCGGGGATAGTTGGTGGGGTGACATCGATGGCATACACAAGCTCAAAGCATGCGGTGTTGGGGGTGGTGAGGTCGAGCTGTGCAGAGCTCGGAGCGTACGGGATTAGGGTGAACTGCGTGTCGCCATATGGGGTGGCAACGCCGCTGGCTTGCCGGACTTTGAATTTAGAAGAGAGTAAGATTGAAGAGATTCTTAGTTCAAAGACGAGCTTGAAAGGTGTGGTGTTGAAGGCTAGCCATATAGCTGAGGCTGCTTTGTTTCTTGCATCCGATGAATCAACTTATATCAGTGGACAAAACTTGGTCGTTGATGGAGGCTTCACAGCCGTTAAATCAATCATATAGTTGTCTCTAATTCTCAAGGGATTGTATGATTCGAGTAATAATTAATGTCCTAATACTTTAGAAAACATTTGAAATGTTGGAATTTGTGATGAACAACCCTTCCAGTTGAAATAAAATCTTAGTGCAATAAATTAAATGGAATTGAAGTGAATTTTGGTTGGATTGATCCAAGAATGGAACAAAATTAGATTAATTTATAATATTTTAATTGAGTTTTTGTTGATTATTTATGATATGTTTGACAGTAATTTTAGAATAGTTAAAAATAACTTTGTCTGGTCCTATTCTACAATGATGATGTTTAGGGAATGGTACATAAGCAATTGGGCTTCCTACACATATAAACTTTTTTTCATTTTTCACATGAATAGCCTAATAAGCTTTTATTTTACACAAATGTATATGGTTCAATTTGGCTCTTCAGTCCTCCTTACCCTTAAATTTTCTTTTTTAATAAATAACATATAATATTAATATTAATTCCAAAAAAAGCATGTAAAAGAAGTGTCTTGTAGTTATGAACTTTGCAAGACGGTTTTATTTTCAAAACTTACACGAGTAAAAAAAGTTTCTAAAAAAATTCACAAAATTGTTGCCCTCATAAATAAAAGCAAGAATTGAATGGAAGTTTTGAAGGAGAAAACAAAGGTATATTTGATATATTTAGTAATATGTTAAAATTTTCTAGAAATAAACTAGGGTATTTTGTCAAGTGCATGAACAAGACAATTATATTTATACAATATATGGTTTTATATCCCGAATAATATATATGATGTATATTTATATTTTTTAAGAAATTTATAAACACACCAAAAAATAAACCATACTATATCTTATGTGTATTTACATTTTCTCAGTTTATTACCAGTATATTCGAGATATACTTGAGATCTTGATTGATTTTTAACTAGAAATACATAATAAAATAAACAAAATCTCATAAAAAGAAGTAAATATTAACTTGAAATATCCCATTAAATGAATATCAACCAAAATTAATAAATAACATAAACAAAGTCAAAATTTGGAAATGACGGTAATAAGAAAAAAATTAAATATTTTGGAAACTTATTTATGAAAAATAATGTATTTAATGATATTTCAAAAAATAAAATCCTTATATAATTAATAGTAAATAAAATCTTTATATAATTAATAGTAAATCCGAAAATGATATATTTTTTTATTTTAAAATATTAGGAAATTAAAAGATGAGAGAGATTTAGATTTTGTTGCAGTATCAATTGAAATTCTAAATTGATTTAAATTATAGGACAAATATCAATTTATATCTCTAAACTTTGGTTGTTGTATCAATTAAAATTCTGAAGTAATACTTGTATTCATTTAAAATCTTGAATTTTCGTAAGTTAATACATTTAAACATTCATTACAATTACGTTTGAAAATCATCTATGCATTAATTATTAAACATGTGTAGACTTCTTAAAATGCCAAGTTTACAAAATGGACGATTAGTTTCCAAACGAAATTTTTCTAAAAGTCAATTGATTCATTTATGAAAGTTTAGGGGTTTAACTTATAAAAAACTTCAAAATGAAACATAATTGAGAATGTAGATTGATACACTTTAAAAAGTTTCAAGTTTAAATTGATAAACTTTTTATTTCAGGGTTTAAATTGACATGCCCCTAAAATTTAGTAGTATAAGTTGATATCTTCTCTAGAATATATTTGCATTAGTAACATTCTATGCTTGTTTTTTATATTTTTTTGGATATTTTATGATATCATAAAAATATCGATTCACCTTCATGTTAATGTCAAATTCATAAAAACATCGAAATTTCGACGAAGATATTAAGCTATCGACGGAAATTCAATGCATTATAAACCATTATCATGTAAAATTTTTGGTTCGCACACAAACTAGAAAGAAAAAAGAAAAAAAGAAAAATCAACGCAAATAATAATGGCTTTAAGTGGCACATTGAAGAAGGCCAACAATTTGCTTATTGTCAATGAATTTACTTTTCTTTTCACACGTTAAATAAGCTAAAGCCTATGCATTTTGCGTAATGAGTTTTGCTACCCTCTCATTTTTTTTTAAATTTTTTTTAGGGATAACAATAATATAAAATAAATTAGACATTTTCATTATATTATAAAAATTATATAAAATACGAACAAAAATAAATAACAAAATATCATTAATCTAAATATAATATAAACAATAAATAATATATTAAAATACTATTCCATAATATTTTGAAGTTTATTAAATTTTGGTTCCTATACTTTCAATTGTCCAATTTTAGTCTTTATACTTCCAAATAAATCTTAAATGTAGTCTCCAATGTTAGTTTATTGTAGATTTTTTTAAAATTTTTTGTTATCTATAGCATTTTTACTATAAATTTTAGAAACATATTTACACATTTTATTTTCTTGCATGGAAATTATTGTTATTATTTAATCAATTTTAGTAAAAATTAACTTTTGAATGACTAACTTTAAGATTTATTAAAAGTACTAAACTAAAATTGGGCAGTGAAAAGTATAGAGATTAAAATTGAATAAACTTAATAGTATTTTAACCTAAATAATAAACATATTAATTTGGGGAAATCATTTTAAATGATGAAACTATTGAAAATATTTACAAATAATAGCAAAATATCACAGTTTATCTGCGATAAACCACAATAGACAGTGAAATTTTGCTATATTTGTAAATATTTTGATTCATTTTTTTATATTTGAAAACAACCCTAAATTTGGTTATTTTTTTTTTAAAAAAAAAATTGAAGAAAATTTCTTTACTAATTTAAATATTTTTTTGAAATTTTTATCACTTTTTTTTTGGGTGAATTTTTAGTTTTTATAATTAAAAAATATTCTTTAACCTCAATATTTTAGGGCTCTTTTTAAATATAGTAAAATGAACCAAAATATTTACAAAAATAACAAAATTTCACCCTCTATCTACGATAGGCGGCAATAGATTGTGATAGACTGTGTATTTTGCTATTAGTTATAAATATTTTCAGCAATTTTGCCATTTAAAATAATTTTCTAATATTTTATTGATATAATTTAGTAAACACAAGAAAATCAAAATAAGATGCGTTTATTCAATATTTTGTAAAGTATTATTCATTTAATCCTTCTAAAGATGCTTTATTTATTTATTTATAAATTTCTATGAAACAAGATGTTCGGTTTACATTGCTTTTCTTTTACAACAGAAATTTAGTAAGAAAAAATAGTTTTTCTAATATGTTCTATTTTATATGTTTGAAACCGATTTCTAAATTGTTTTATGTTTTAATTGGTGAAGGTTTATGTTATGTTTAGAAATGATTTTGAAATGGTCAAAATCACTCTTGCGAAGGTCGAAATCATTTCAAAATATATTTTTAATCACTTAAAATTATTTTAATATTTAATTTTACACTTCTAATTAATACAATTTTCATTTCATCAAAATTGGTTTTGAATAATTTAAAGCGTGCTTCATAAAGTTTTTAAAAATAATAAAACTGATTTTAGTGATTTTAGAATCAACCCAAATATATCCTTAACATATACAACAATGTTGAGACAACTAATCCTTCAAGTTTGTACACACAAATGTCGCATGCGATCAAATTTATTCCAACCATTGAAATTTTTCTTATTATTCATACAATGTATGTATTTCACAATGTTCATTTTTATCTGGACAATTTTTTTTGTTTAATTCATCAACACCCACGAGGTGCGAAAGGCGATAGGAACAATCAATCCATTAACCAATAAGGGAAATAAGAATCTCAAAAGCCCTCTAACGTTTGTGAATTGAAAGACACAAAAACAACCAAAAGAATTCTAAAAAACCTAACAGCAAAACTGTTAGAGTATTAAATAGTAATGTTCCATCATTTTAATATTTAATATTAATGTTATATCATTTTGTATTATGTTAATTATATTAGTTATAAGTTATTAATTGGTAGGGACAAGTTCATTAGCCCATTTCAATCCTTGTATTTAAGTTTATTTCATCCCTTTGTAACGTTAAGAAACCCTAATGACATTTCTCCAAATTTTCTGATCAATTTCTCTCTATCTCTCCAAAGCATTAAAAAATGAGCTAGGGCAAAGAATTTGGCCTAGAATTGTGTGTCTTTATTTCTAAACATAAAAAACGTTTCTAATTATATTGATAACTTGATCAATTTGGCATTTTATACTTTGATACATACCTACAAAGGCCTAGATATTTTGTAAAGAGCACATTATTTCTAGTTTGCAAAATTTGAGCAATATTTTTTGAAAGAGTGCTAGAGATCAAGGGATCAGTGAGCACATCTGGATATCTCAATTAGTTGATACATCCTTAGTGCCTTTATCACGCTCTAGTCGAGAAAGATATGTCTAAACCAAGGTAACAATATATTTTTCTCTCTGAACAACATATATTTCGCTCTCTTTATTATCCCATTATTACCAACATTTGAATTTTTACACACAATCTTCACAAAGCTCATTGGCTATGTACAAATTCCCCTCATAGGCGGCTGCATGGGAAGGTGGCTCTTTTCACCGGAGCTGCCAGCGGCATTGGCGTGGAGACGGTGAGGCTATTTTCAGTCAACGGTGCTTTTGTTGTCGTAGCCGACATCGACGACGAACTGGGCCAGAAAGTGGTAGTCTCCATCGGCATCAACCATGCCAGCTTTCACCACTGTGACATGAGAGATGAGAAGCAAAGTTGAAGAAAACAGTGAACTACGCAGTCGAAAAATATGAAAAACTTGACATTCTCTTCAATTCTAACGCTTGAAATCTCCAACTTTGACAACGTAATGGTGACCAATGTCCGTGGGGTATGTTTTATATATTGAAGCATGCAATTAACTCCAAATTTAAGTTGATGGGCTACAATATGTAAATTTTGTATTTTTTTCACTTTTTGGCAAAGGTGGTTGCGACGATCAAACACGCCGAACGAGTAACAGTAGAGAGAACGATACGAGGATCAATCATTTGTGCCGTGAGCGTGGCGGCGGTAAGTGCTTGGACAACACCATTAGCATACACAAGCTCAAAGCATGCGATGTTGGGGGTAGTGAGGTCGAGCTGCGAGGAGCTCGAGGCGTATGGGATTAGGGTTAATTGCATTGTCACCGCAGGGGGTGGCGACGCGGTTGGCTTGTCGGGGTTTGAAGTTGGAAGAGAGTGAGGCTGAAAAGAGATATATGGTTTGTTCATCAACATGCTTGAAGGGTGTTGTATTGAAGGCTAGCCATATAGCTAAGGTTTCTTGCATATGATGAATAGTGGACAAATCAATATATAATTTCTCCTTTTAAGGTTTTAGTATGTGTTTCGAATGATAATTGTGTGTTTTATGGCAATATTATTCCAAACTTGTCCGTTCTTGTTTGAAATAAAAACTTAAATTTCCTTTTATAGATATTTTCATAAAATTGTGACATTGACATTTTAAATGTTATTGTCAATAATCGCTCAAATCACACTTACATATTTCCTTAAAATTTAGTCCAACAAAACTCTGCTAAAGAGATTTTCTTGAGCAAGAAACATCCCAATTTGAGGTTTAGATACTTTGTAACCTCAGATTTCTTGGATGGTGCCTCTTTTAAGTTTACTATTCTCGATCGAATTCTAATTTTTTTTATTTTTTATTTTTTATATCAAATCAAAATTTGTTTGGGTTTTATGGCTTTGATACCATAGTAGATAGTATGAAGTTTTATCTTAAAACCAATTGGCAATGGAAGGAGTAACCTATCTATCTTATTAAAAGTGCGAGGTTCATTAATTTTTCCAATGTAAGATACTCAACAATAACCATTAATAGAAAAATTATCAAAATTTATATTGAATTACTTGACGAATTGTTTCAATTTTTACCTTCAACTTCCGATTGCTCATAAAATCAACTCTTTTTTTTTTATTTATTTATTTTTTTTTATAAATGTGTTGCAATCTTTCAACTTAATTAATTTAGTTAAGTGTGAAAATTTTATCCTACAATAATCTTTCATCTAAAAAAAACTTCAATGAAAATATCATTATATGCATTCAATAATATAAAACATATCGAGTGTAAAATTAATAAAGTTTCTTTTTTTATTTTTTTGTTTTTCAAAAAAAGAGACTAGATCTAGATTTCTGTTGAAATTTGTAACTTGAAACATTTAGACTGTCAATTTTATACATTAATTGAGGTTAATTTCAGGCAAAGCCTTGGTTGAAATTTTAGTTAGTTCTAAAATTATGTTTGGAAGTTCAATATAGGGTAAATTTTGCAACATAGAGTGAAAATTGAAGGAAATTGGCCAATTGATTTTTGTGCAGCCTACCCAATTGTTTAATTGTAGTTTGTTCCGTGACAACTTTTATTTCTTTTTCTTAATTTTTAAATTTCTAATAGAAGAGGATTACACATGAAGTCCATAATGAAACATAAAAAACGCCAAAGGACTAAGGGGTAATGAGTTCAATCTATGATGATTGACATAATTTAATATTCTACATGTTTCCTTGACATCCAAATGTTGTAGGATCAAGCAAGTTGTCTCGTGAGATTAGTCGAGATGCACGTAAACTAACCCGAAATGAAACTAAAAATTGCTCTAAGCTACCCCGGCTGATCTTTTGAGCCATACAAAATACCACTTGACTATTTTGGCTCTCATATCTTTACAAGTCCACGACCATTTTATTGCGTTGATAAGATAATATTCATCACGGGTCTGCAACAATTTTATTGCCAATTGTTACTACTTTTTCCTTTTGGCATCAATTGTATTGGCCATATACTGGATTCCCTGATTTTTTTTTTGGTTTCAAAATATCTTTTAATCATACATAAAAATCAGTTGAGATATTTTTTCTTTAAAGAGAGCTTATATAGGTTGTTTGCAAATTTGAATATATAGCCAAAAGCTTATAGCCTGAACCTTGAAGAAAGTCTCAACCATGTCTAAATTACCAACAAGGTAACAATTTCTTTATTTTGTCTCTTAATATCCATTACAAGCATCTGGATTTTTGCGCACAATGTCTTCACAGGCTTATCTTGACTATTTTACAAAATTTCTCACGCAGGAGGCTGCACGAGAAGGTGGCTCTCATAACGGGAGCTGCCACCGGCATCGGTGAGGAGACAGCGAGACTCTTTGCAGCCAATGGTGCTGTTGTTGTTGTAGCCGACATCGACGACGAACTAGGGGAGAAAGTGGTTGCGTCCATCGGTGTAGACCAAGCCAGCTTTCATCATTGCGATGTGAGAGACGAGAAGCAAGTTGAAGAAACGGTGAGGTATACTGTCGAAAAACACGGCCACCTTGACATTCTTGTTAGCAATGCGGGCATTGTGGGCCTTCCCTCTTCAATTCTAGAGCTTGACATGTCCAACTTCGACAACGTAATTTCGACTAATGTTCGAGGAGTATGCTATACTAGAACACTTAAACTCAAAATAGCTTAGGCTCCATCTTACGATAATTTTGTTTAAAGTTTTATGGTTATGAAATTTATGTTTGTTTCATTCTATTTTTTTTTTTTTTTTTACTATGGATAAAAGATTTAGATTCTTAGTCAAATTCTAAAAAGAGAATTATATCTTAATTTTTTAAAATAGAGTTAGAAAGTGGATAACAAAACATAAAAACTTATAGGTGGAAGTAGCGTTTATAAATTTAATTTGGGGCCTTATATATTGAAAAGTTATGATATGTATTGAAATTTTCTTTAATTTATATTCTTAAAATTAAAGGTGGTTGCAACGATCAAGCACGGTGGACAAGCAATGGTGAAGCAAAATATCCGAGGGTCGATCATTTGCATGGCGAGCACGGTGTCGGTAATTGCAGTGACAGTATCGTCAACGGCATACATAAGCTCAAAGCATGCGGTGGTGGGGGTGGTGAGGTCGAGCTGTGGGGAGCTCGGGAAATACGGGATTAGGGTGAATTGTGTGTCGCCGCACGGGGTGGCGACAAGGATGGCTTGCGAGTGTTTGAATATGGAAGGGAGTGAGATTGAAGATATTATTTGTTCATCATCAAGCTTGAAGGGTGTGGTGTTGAAGGCTAGCCATGTAGCTAAGGCTGCTTTGTTTCTTGCATCCGATGAATCAACTTATATAACTGGACAAAATTTGATCGTTGATGGAGGCTTCACGGCGGTCAAACCATTAATGTGATGTTTCTCTTTTAATTTATTGTATGATTTTAATGATAATGTATTCGGATAACATTTTCAGCATCTTTAAATTGAAATTAAAACTTAATCCTTCCATAATGATCATTATTTATTAAAATACCATTGAATTGGGTTCCATAATTAATGACCATTAAAGTAAATAGATCTAGTACTTTAGCAAGTCATACTCTTTCTTCCCAACGTCCAAGAGAAACTTTTGGATTTACCACAAGTGTGTAAAGTGGCTTTGTTTGCTTCTGCCTAATGGAATTATATATTATACATGATTGAGTCAATATTAATGTATATTTTCCATTTTGCATTTGATGATGTTGAAAAGTTTCCTTTTAGGGGATTTCATGTTTAAATTTAATGAAGGTATGGATATATATATATATATTATACGTACTCTCTTTTTGAGATCTCTCTCATTTTTCATAATTTATCCAAATTAATTTTCCCACGTGTGTGAGGGTATAGTGAAACTCCTTTCTTTCATTTCATTAATTAGTTTAATTGGTTTTTTAGGTCTTACCGAAAAAGTCAAAATTAATTATATTGTGCAGAAAAAATTGGTAATTATTTTACCTCTCTAATCTGGGTACGTAAAATACATGCATGAGATTAAATACTTCAAAGTAAGAGGTTACTTCTCATGCCAGTTTTAGGCTTCCACTCTACTTATCCTTTCTCCTCTTTCAGATCGAACTTGAATCTTTCTTTGTGCAATCCACTCTGTTGTTTAATCATAGTTTTATCACACGTACAAAACACTCTTTTTTTTCTTCAAATTTGTTCAATTTTAGTCTCTGTATTTTTAAATGTCCAATTTTAGTTCCTGTACTTTTAGTAAATCTTAAATTTAGTCCTTCAAAATTAGTTTTTATCGAAATTGATTAAATAAGCACAATAATTTTCATGCAAATAAACACAATATGTGAATATGTTTTCAAAATTTATGATGGAAATACTAATAAAAATAAAAAAGTAATGGGAAAATCCACATTAAACTAGTAGTAGAGACTAAATTTAAAATTTATTGAAAATGCGGGACTAAAATTGGAGATTTGAAAGTATAAGGAGTAAAATTGAACAAACTTCAAAGTACAATGACCAAAATGATATTTTAACCTATTTTTTTATTATGTTATTGTTGTTTGGTTGTATGATTGAATTGAATTGCATAAAAATGAGTGTGATTTAAGATCAAGAATGATTAAGAGCACCTCGTCTCTTAGGTTCCCCTTTCTTTAACACGAAAAAAAAAACATTTTTTTATAAGAAAACAAATTTTACATGACAATTTTTTATTGGATGCAAGTTTTTCTCGCAATCTAAAATGCATCTAAATGTTGCTCTCTTTTTAAGGTATAAACACGAGATGAGTATAGCCTAAATTGCACCAAGGTATTTTTCAAAAGAAAACACATGGTAATACTATTTTCCATGTTTGGATTGCTTGTTGAAAAGTATGTTTTTTTAAGGTTAAAATACCATTTTGGCTCTGTATTTTGCAATTTGTTCAATTTTAGTTCATATATCTTTCAAATGTTTAATTTTAATCTCTATACGTTTAATAAATCTTAAATTTAATCTTTCGAATTTAATTTTTATTAAAATTTATTACATAATCATGATAATTTTTATGGAAATAAGAAACACAATACATTCAAAATTCACGGTGGAAATATTAATAAAAAACGATAGTGAAAAAAAAAAACCAATAAACAAGTAACTAAATTTAAGATCTATGGATTGAAAGTATGTAAACTTCGAATACGAACAAAATGATATTTTATTTTATTATATTATATTTGACTCCATGCATGGTTGGTGCAGAATTCAAGAACATATATTATGAGAAAAAATATATATTAATAACAATTATGTTGTCTTTGATCTCTTTTATCGGTAATGTTTAAGAGCTACAATGGGTTCATCCGTGCATTACTGTAGGGTTGTGCGTACATGTATTGAATAATACTAAATTTAATTTTCGACTAACACCATTTATTGGGTTAATAATTATTTATATTTTAGTATTCACATACAAAATTAGTAAATCAAACACATATAATTAACTTTAAGATATTAATTATGATATGTATTCAAACATAAACATTAATTATTTTAGGTATTCAAAGCTAAAATATTTAATACCTATATCTATAAAATAATATTTAAATGTTGTTTGATAAGTGTGTGGACTACATAAAAATGTAAGACTAAAGTATTTTCGATGTTTATATATAGGACGACCCACAGTTAGTTTGTGATCATTAATTTTGCTGTGTACTATAATTATATTATTGAAACAAAAAGAATTGGTTTGTTTGGAAAATGTCAGCCACTTGCTCGAGCACCGCACCTAGTTTCTTCCTTGGAAAATTTTAGACATCTACATCTCCTAATATCATCCACAATAATTCATTAATTTAATTATGGAATTTCAAGTCCATTTTCGTATATGGTTAGCTGTCATTGTAAGGCCTTCTTTCCCCAATGTTTTCATTGAGATAGATATTCAAGTTTTTCATTTATGAATCCTAAATTTCAAGACAAAAATGTTTCTAAAAAGTTATATATATATATATAAAAGATGTTATAATTTTTCACACTTAATTCAAATTTGTGTAAGACTCTCATTAACTTCATAATTTCAATAAAATAAAATTTTGCACAATTGTATTTTTTCTTTTTAGATCACAAAAATAAGATTTTTTTAGAAAATTAAAACATTCCACCAATACAAACCTAATCCAAAAAGGAAATTATTCTGTCAACAATGAAATTGAGACTCATCCAATATCCAACGAGCTAACCCATCTACCACTATATTTTAAGAATGTCAAATGTGATGAAACTGAATCTTGTGTGTCCTCTTCATAGACAAAATATCTTCTGCCATCAAATTTGCTAGAGATAGCACCTCTTCCTTGCCTCACAACAATAAGCTATGAGTAAATGCACAAAATATAAATGGCATAACTTTCCCAAAATTTATAAATCTCAATTCAAAAAAATGTAGCTCTAATATCATTTTCTCTAAAATCTTACCAATTTTATATCACAACGAGCAGTACATAAGATAACTTTTTATATGAGTTTAAGATTAAGATAGTAATTAACGCTTCTCTAAATTTGAGTTACAATGTGATGAAATCAAGAAGTATGGGATGAAAAACCCTTTCTAATATTTTATTCCCCTATTTACATTTATAACCATTCTCTATAAGCCCTTTAACTTTATTTGGTTGGATTCTTTTAAACAACCATCCTAAACTTAAACTTCTATGGAAAAAAAAACTTAAACTTAAACTTTTATATCTAGAGCGTGACGAGAGTGTTAAGAGGTGTCAATCTAGTTGAAATGTCTCAGTGCAACCTCTGACTCCTCTTGTCTTGGGATTATTTTAAAAAAAAAAATTATTAAACTTTGATATCTAACCAAACTATGGGTCAATTTGGAAGACTTAAAAGAAAAAATATTTTTAAAAAATTATTTTTTTTAAATACTTTTGATAAAAACTCTTTAAAATAAAAATATACTTATGTTTGACAACTCTTACACAAAATTGTTTTTGTATAAAAGTTTGTTTAGTTTCCTATATACTAAAAGTGTTTTTGTTAATGTCAAATTACTATAAAGGAATTTGTTGCTGACATCATTGGAGTTTGCCACCACGATGGTCAGAGGTGGCCAACAACGGTCACTAAAGATAGCAATCGAAGTTGGCCAGAGGTGGCTGCTAGAGGTTGGCTGGTGGCGGTTGCCAGAAGTGGTGGCTGGGAAGTTGGTCGGAAACAGTCGCCAGAGATTGGCCACTAGTGGTCCTCGGATGTTTGTCGACATCGATCTCTGGAGGTGGTAGTTGAAGTTTTTCATACAAATTATAGAGAGATTAAACATGCAAAATTCATTTTCTAAAAGTTATTTTCAAGTATTTATCCTAAACCACTTATTTTATAAACTCATTTTTTCAAAATCTATTTTGAGTGGTTGCCCAACACTTAAGTTTTTGTTTTTAAATGACTTACTTTTTAGATCAATCACTTGAAAATGCATTTTAAACACATCCTATAGCTCAATAAACATGAAATTGTATATGAAGTTAAAAATTTGGAGTCTACACTTATACTAATACAAAAGATAGATTTAATAATTAAACATTTTCTTGAGTATACAAAATTAATTAATGGCCTAAAGTAACTCAAGATTGGCATGTCAAGGTGGCAGTGACCATAAAATTTGTGTTTCTAATCTCTCTATTCCAAATTAAAATAAAAAATATATATATTATATAATGACACAAATCCACATGATCATGAAACATTGAAGATTGGAGGGTTTATCTTTGATATATAATATTACTATATCCCACATCCAAAGAGATCGTTGTTCCACCCAAATTCTCCAACCCCATCAAAATCAAACAAAAAGAATCTCTCTCATTTCTCAAATTCTCAACAACAATGTCGAAGCCAAGGTAATATTCTTATTTCTCACATCAATTAAACCCAAATTCCTCCAATTTAATTAATTTCTTCTCTTTAATTTCATAGGTTACATGGAAAAGTAGCTCTTATAACCGGCGGCGCCAGCGGGATCGGCGAGGAGACGGCGAGAGTATTCGCAGCGAACGGCGCGATCGTAGTAATCGCCGACATCCAAGACGAATTAGGCGAAAAAATCGCAGCGGAAATCGGCGAAAACAAGGCGAGTTTCCACCACTGCGACGTGAGAAACGAGGGAGACGTGGAGAAAACCGTGGAATTCACGGTGGAGAAACACGGCGGATTGGACATTCTATTCAGCAACGCGGCGGTGATGGGGCCACTCGCCGGAATCCTTGAGCTGAACATGGAGGAATTCGAGAACACGATGAGAAGCAACGTGAAAGGCGTGACGGCGACGATAAAGCACGCGGCACGTGCGATGGTGAAAAGCAAGACACGTGGGTCGATTATTTGCACTTCCAGCGTGGCGGCCACGTTGGGTGGGGTGGGGCCGTTTGCGTACACGGTGGCGAAAAATGCGGTTGTGGGAGTAGTGAAAGCGGCGTGTGGGGAGTTGGGGAAATACGGGATTAGAGTGAACGGAGTTTCGCCGTACGGCGTTGCGACGCCAATGACGTGTCGGAGTTATAATATGAGTGTGGAGGAAGCGGAGGAGAGTACAAGTGCGTTGGCGAATTTGAAAGGGATTGTTTTGAATTGCCGACATGTCGCTGAGGCTGTTTTGTTTTTGGCGTCCGATGAGTCGGCTTATGTTAGTGGACATAATTTAGCTGTTGATGGTGGATTTACTGTGGTTTGTACTTCTTCCAATTCTACCCTCTGAAATTTCCAACACCATGGGGATCTCTTTCAAAATAATTTTAAACTTTATATTTCCATTTTTGTAATGAGGATATGTTATGTGCTTATAATTGGTTGGATTGTTTTGGTTGTGTTGATGTCTTAAGTGTGAGCATCTTTTCCTTTATTTCTTTCATTTTGGGGCTAAGTTTGAGTCTATGCAACCCTTTCTTGTTTCTTATTTTTAAGTTTATAATAAAAGATAAAATTTTTTCCCATAGTAAATTTTAGATTGATTTTCAAAACATGTAAATAATATATTTTTCTAAAAAAAAAGTGGTGGATATAAGGTTTTATAAGCTTAATTTTTAAAATAAAAAAACAAAGTCTAATTGATTACCAAATGGAGACTTAATCATTATTTTTTATTTTTTAAAATTATGTTTGTTTTCTAAAAACTCTTTTAAGTAATAATATTTAACTTTCTTAATCAAATTTCAAATACAAAAACCGTTTTGTTTAGTTATATTTCTTAATCTTCAAAAATTTAACTTGAATTTTGAAAATACTTGTCAAAATAACATAACTAAAATCCATTCGAGTCAACATTAAATAATTGACTTATGAAATAGTAGTACTAAACTATGATCGGAATATTTTGCTAGTTAAGTTTCTTGTTATTAATTGACTGGTTTCGTAGATTTTATTTTTTAAAAAGAGGTTTAAGTATTAATTGGAACAGTTATCAAACGAAAGATTTAATTTGATGAGATTAAAGTTTAGAATGAAAAATGGAATTATTGTAGTTATTATTAATCTTATTAATTATTTTGTTATTTAAAAGGGAATTGAAATATTATGAGTTGGAGATGAGCTGGATATTAGTCAAATTCTTGGAATCTCCACCTTCCATGTGCAATTTCCTTGTAATATGTGATCTTTAATTTTTACTTTTCCACTTTAAAAAATTCGTAAATTGTGGCTTCAATGTTTCTTCTCCTCTGTCGGCCTGTCCACAGAGTGATGCTTCTCTCATTTTGTTTTATACTCGAACATAAATTTTAATAAATAAATAATAATCTAGATTTAGAAGTATCAGCTATTTCTTGAAATTATGAAAATATTTCTTAATATTTTTCTTAAATTTTAAGTAAATGGTTCAACTTTTTCATTCTTCCACTCAAAAGATTAACTCAATATTAGGGTTAAATAGGTCTACTTATTGGAAAAAAATGAGATTAAAGTCCCACATCGATTAAATAAGGAAATGATCATGGATTTATAAAAGATGACAATTATTTCATTGATATCAAACTTTTTTGGGGTTAAACCAAAAACAAAGTTATGCCCAAAGTGGACAATATCATACCATCCCAAATTAATCGGATCGTGAGGTTTGTTGCCCTATGACTACTAATTAACTTGAATAATTAGTGAGTAAAATTTTTTTTGGTTAATTTATTGAGTTGAAGTGGATATTTTTATGCTAGATTACAATTTTTTATTGACTTTTGATTTTATGTTAGAGACAAGGTTCGAAATGTCGATGTCGATATATAAATGTCGAGGTCCAATTATTTGAAATAGTCAATGAAACGTAATTTTAATTAGGCTTAATTTGACTACCATTGACATTTTTAATCAATCACTTCTAACAAATAAGACAATCTTCCCTTTAAAATTATTAATGTTTAGGCGTATAAAAGATTTGAATTAATTTTAGTCAAAGTTATAATGTAGCACAATTTGATCCATAAGATATAAAGTATAGCTTAAATACTTAATTGGTTGACAATAATATTTTTTTTCTTTTAAGGCAAAGAAGAAGTTAATAAGTTATTATTAAAAACAAAAAGGACAAGGAGGTGGACAAAATTATTATTGAACGGCAGCTATTCGATGTAAATAAGGGATTGAGGAAGTCAAAATTAATTGTATGATCAATCCTCCTATTGTAATGGTTGCCGGCATGCTTGTTTTCATCCTACGAAACTCTCAATATATTTAATTAATTATAATCAATCATTACTGAAATACAAAACACCGTACCAGTTGATTTCATCATAAAAACAAAGGTCTATAATATAAATCCGGTGTTTTTGTCCACAAACCTTTGTTTGTAAATATTGGAGTTGAAAGCACACATTTTAACAACGGATTGTTAAATTGAATTTAATATAATAGGTGAAGGTAAATTTAATACTTGTGGGCTTGAAATATGTAAAAGACTCAACAAGTGAAAATCAATATTAATTGGAAAGAAAATAACATTACATGAGCTTACAAGATTTCTCTAGATCACCTACTCTAATACCATCGATCAGTTTGTATGAATTCTTCAACATAAATATAGTTGTTAATTGCACATTTGACCAAGAGGTCAAACGTTAAGACCAATAATAAAGTATTTTTTGCCAAAGCGAACATAGCTTAATTGACATACGAATGTGTTAACGATCAAGAGGTCTATGGTCTGAATCCCCTCACTCCCTATTATACTAAAAAAATAATCTACCCTTTAAACATTTTAAAATTTCAAATTCTCCCTCTACATCTATCTTAAAAGAATATATAATTTGGAAGCTCCATCGCTACATTATTATTATTTATTTATTTTACCTACAATAATTAGAGGCCAATATGTCAATAATACAAGTTTTATGTTAGTTAACCTTTGTTCATTTTGACACTCATTTCTACCCTTTTGAACCAACGGGGAAGGAGAAAAAAAAAGAAAAAAAAAAAAACCATTACCATGAGTATAACAAGGCCGGTGGAGGTAAATTATTGGAACAAAATTGAAACGTGTGAAAACATAAAGATCAAATGAATAAGAACAAAAAAAATTATATATTATGAATGCGAAAGCTATAATTCAACCATTAAAAAACAAAGATGTCACTAAAAAGACTAAGTCGTTGTGGATCAAAAAGAATAAAAGAAAAAAAAAAAGAAAAAAAAAAAGTACGTAGCTAAGATTTGATTTACACATACAATATATATAGCAATAAGGTATGAAGCATTTGTTGATAGAAATAGAAAGGACATTTTGTTATATAATTAACTCTCTTGGGTTCAAATTAAAATGGAAAAGGTTTATTTTTGGTGGACCATTTTTGGGGTAGTTGCCCTTGCGACGGGTAGGATTGGGCTCACTAAAGGTGAGGATGAAGGGTTGAGTGTGGGATTTTATAGTAAGACATGTCCTTCGGCAGAACAAATTGTGAGAAATTCTGTTGCTAAGGCTGTGGCTAAGGATCCTGGCCAAGCTGCTGGCATCATTCGATTGTATTTCCATGATTGCATTGTTGGGGTATGTGTTCTTAACCCTCCTAGGCTCTTTTCTATTTTTATTTTTTACTTTTTAAGGTTAGTATAGTTATCAATTTTGGTTTTGTTTCAATTTTGAATATTTTATGCATCTTAAATTTAATATTTTTTTTAACAATCTACCAAAGAAAAATTGATCAATAGATTCATTAAGATATCTTTACTAGGTTGGCATATCTTTAACATCCCTCGTCAAGTCCTAAACTCAAAAAAAAATTAATTGTTGATGTTAGCCTATATTAGCATCTCCTTTTAGAAGTTTAGAAAATATATGCAAGGTTTATCTTGCATGATTATAATAATTATTATTTAATGAATTTTGATTAAATTTTCTTTTAAGACTAAATTTGAGATTTGTTGAAAATACATCACTAAATTTGGATACCAATTACTGTTATTTTGATAATTTTTTCATTGTTTTAAATTCGAGAGCTTTCCTATAGCTCTCTTTGTAATTTGAATTTTGTCTCAATAAAGTATCTTTCTCCAAAAAGAAGAAGAAGAAGAAAAAAAAAGATAGAACCTAAAACTTCATAAAATAAATAGTTATCAACTAAAGTACATGAAGCAAATTGTTCTACTTTCCTTGTGGACATTTAAGCTCTTCTCAAATTTGGAGTGTTTGTACAGTTTCTTTGATCAATATATTTCTTTTGGTTCTAGAGCATGATGAAAGTGTTAGAGATGTGTCTAACCTAATTAAGATATCCTAATGTACCTACTAATATCACTTACCTCGTATATTTGTTCAAATATTTAGTGTTACTTTACTTCTATAAAAATAATATAGAGCTATGAAGTTATTTGATATATTATTATGAAAATCACAGGGCTGCGATGGTTCCATTCTTCTAGATTCAATCCCAGGCATTACTAACTCCTTCGACATAGAACGACATAGTCCAGGCAACCCTTTACTCCGAGGATTCCAAATCATCGACAATGCCAAATCCAAACTCGAATCTCGATGTCCCCAAACGGTTTCTTGTTCCGACATTTTAGCCTTTGCCGCCCGTGACAGCGTCCTCGCCACCGGTGGCTTCTCCTACCCTGTCCCAGCCGGTCGTCGCGACGGTCGAGTTTCCAATGGCTCTGCCGTGTTCACCAATGTTCCTCCTATAACACCTAACATCACTCGCCTCAAACAACACTTTGAATCAAGAGGGTTATCCTTAAAAGACATGGTGGCTCTGTCCGGGGCACACTCCATCGGATTTACGCCATGTGGGGCTTTCTCCAATCGGCTTTATTTTTTCAATGAGACGGTTGAGACGGATCCGTCGTTGGATCCGAAATTTGCGGCGTTTTTGAAAACCCAATGCCCTAAAGGGAAATTTGATGGGACGGCAGATTTGGACAATGTGACACCAAACTCGTTGGATGTTCAGTTTTATGAGAACTTGAAAAAGAAGATGGGGGTTTTGAGCTCCGATCAGGCGATGGAAGATGACCCATTGACGGCGGCGATGGTGAGGCAGTATCGGAGTAGTCAGAGCCTTTGGAAGGCGGATTTCGTGGCGGCGATGGTAAAAGTGGGGAATATGAAGGTTTTGACTGGAACTCAAGGAGAGATTAGGAGGAATTGCAGTGCTTTGAATTAGGGTTATGTCATTAATTTGGTAAGGTGATCAAAACATGTTTTGAGATTATATATGTTTTTAGGGTTTAATTGGTGTGTGTATTAGAACCTTGCATGCATTTATTATATATGCTGTGGTTTTTTTAAAAGATGAGATTCAGAAATGAAAATTGAGTAGTGAGGAAGGTTTTAGTTAATTTAGTTGTTTATTAATTAACCATTATGAATGACATATCTATATTACTATATCGAGCAATGACCCTAAGAATATTATTTCAAGATTGGGATCCCAAAACCCAATTCAAGTTGCTTTTTTGTGTGCTTGAAACTTACGTTTTGTTGGCAAGAACAACAACCTCATTCCATAATATATACTAATAAAATTTTACAAACCCCGTTGATTGAAAATAAGAATTAGGTGCAAAAAGGAGGCTAGAGAAATGCCTTCTAATTTAAGAAATTGGTAATGAAAATAACCTTTGATTTAGTACACCAATTTGTAACTAATGAGATGATGTCCTCCCAAAGAAGATCTTGATTTCAATACAAATGGACCAAAGAATAGCCCTAATGATGTTACACTTAAGAACATCGTTTGTCTCGCTTTTTCTTTCAAAGAGATAAAAATTGAGAAATCAATTCATTCAAAGAAGTAGATTGTAGAAAATAAGAAGCAAGATTTAACTTGGATCAAAAAACTTTCGATGTATATGAACAATGTAGAAATACAAGGTCAGACGTCTCATTTTGAAATTTGCAAAGCATGCACCAATTGCGACTCAAATAGCTAAGGAGATGCGAGATTGTATAACTTATTAGCTAATCATATTTAATATATACTAATGATAACGATTTAAAATTGTTAAGCACATGTTTTGTTGCAATCTTTCCTTAATAATTTCTTATTTGCATGTCTTTGTTGGAAATACATGTGGTAAGTATCAAATTAATTTCAAGCTATGCATATAATTGTAGATGGTGAAAACTTTTAAATCATGAAAAAGTTCAAGCTATATGAACCACAAACATGTTAGAAAAAGTTAATCGTAAAATGTTTGTTGAGAATGTAATTAAAATTCTACATCAGTCAAACACAATAAATCGTGTTATGGATATATAATTAGAGATCAATGATAACATCTTCGTAACTAATTGAAATCATGAAAGCAAAGTGATGCATGCTAAGACAAAAAGAAAAACCATATTTCATACCAAACTATTATGTGGAAATTAATTGTGAGGAGGGCCATTGTCTTTAGTAATGTGTTATGCATAAGTTAATGTTTGCCCAACTCAAAGCTTAACCATATCGGTCTTATCAAAAGAAACGTCTTAATTTACCTCTAAAAATAAGGTTTCATTAATTAAATTTTTTAATATTGAATTTCGATCAATCCTATGCAGTAACATTGGTATGATGTTGATGTGTGGCTGTGGATTTTCATAACACTCCTAATTAAATGCTGTCCATGAACAAAATCTCCAACCTAAGTGTAGCGACAAACATACAATGTAATTTTTTTTTTCATATTTAAATTCCAGTAAAGAAAGTCGTAGGCGAATCCATAAGTGTATCGGACATATCAACTATATTGACAAATCGATAGCGTCTTCATCATGTCTTAGGCCCAATAGAGAGATTCATTTACAATGCAGAAATATATACAAAGATACTTCATTTACAAGCATGATAAACCCAAAAGGAGAGGAGAGACTAGAGAAAAGAGTTGCATACCAATAGTAAAAATATTGTAACTACAAAAAGGAGGATTTGAACCACTACGAAGCAGCTAAGTATAGAATAATAGCATCAACTAAATAATCTGAAAGCGTTTAATTTGTCCTGTTATTGCATGTTACAAATTCTTTATACCAAAGTTTCCATCCAATAATAATTCTAAATGTTCAATTTTATTTTTGAGTCGTTTTCAAATATAACAAAATGAGGTAAAATATTTACAAATATAAAAAAATTTCATTGTCTATTCTTGATAGACCGCGATAAACTTCTATCGCTGATAGACAATAAAAATTTTTACATTCATAAACTTCTTGGAGTACTTCAAATTTTTTTTCTTTTTTATAATTGTAATGCTTCTTATGTCTCAATTAGAAGACTTTCTTCTAACTTCTCTTACTACATCATTTGAAGCAATGATATTTAGTTATTAGATTTGGGTATAGATGTGTCAACCTACTATTTGAAATGTTGCAATACACCTATTGATCTCTCTATATCCTTTACTTTCTTGCCAAACAAATATATATTTTTTTCCCTAAAATTTAGCTTGATTCTTGAAAGTAAGTTAAAAAGTTAAGTAAACCATACTAGAAATAGTGACAATAAACTTATTTTTCAAAACCAAGAAACAATATGATTGTCAAACGGGTAGATGATACCATCCATCTCAGAAAATTGAAAGAAAACAAAATGAGAAAAGCCAAATTAAAAAGCATAGAAACAAGAAAACCTAAAACCTTATATATATATACACACATACTACCTAAAGATATCATCAACTCTTAAATCCATTTCTCCTCTTTCTTCTCTTTCTAAGTATATGATGAAGAGGAAGTACAGAATGATGAGTGTAGAAGCAAAGTTCTTAGCTTTTTTAATGGTGGGCTTAGTAATAGCATCTAAATTAGGTTACTCTCAAAAATTGGAATTAGGGTTTTATAACGAAACATGTCCTTTGGCAGAACGTATTGTGAGAGCCACCGTGGCAAAGGCTGTTCTCCACAACCCTGGCATGGCTGCTGGCCTTATACGTTTGCATTTTCATGATTGTATTGTACTTGTAAGTCTCAATTAGTACTTCTCCATTTCCCAATCTTTCACATTTAATTTCTTATATATTCATACTCCTTTACTAACGTTTAAATTACATTCATTTATGTTTGATAATCACTTGATTTTTTTTTCTTTGGCTCGTGAAAATTGCTTATAAACACTAGTTCTACCTATTAATCTTTTTTATTTTTGTTATCTAGATATGAATATTGCTTTCAAAATCCATACTAAATTTGTTTTAAAAAAAATAAATAAATAAAATAAATTTTTTTTCTAAAATTTAACTTAGAATTCAAATTTCAGTTAAAAAAAAATATGAACTTCGATAATTAGAAAAAAAAAATATAAGAAAATAAAATGCTGTTTTCAAAAACAAAATATCAAATAAAACATAGTCTTAATTTTCACATTTATGATAATGAACTTAACTCTGTAGAATCCCCCCTGTACACAAAGAAAATATATTAAAAAATTCTTTTTTAAAAAAAGTGCTACCCAAAGAAAAAAAAAATATTAAAAAATTACCACAAAAAAAGAAGAAATGTACCACAAATTTACCCACTTCTATTTAGTTTTTTCCTACTTCTATTTAGTATTTTATTACTTTATATATTGTAAATACTTGATGTGACCATGCTTATTAAATTACCAGGTTACTGTCGGGAATTAACAATGTAACTAATCGATTTCTTAACTAAAAAAATTTGTAATGAATTTCTAACGTTCCGTCTAATAATAATTAATTTAGTTTTCTTTAAATAAATTTATCTATAAATACTACTCCATCAATAAGTTTTTAAATTTTAGTTTGTAATTATAAAAAAATAATCAAAATATTTACAAATATAACAAATTTTACTATCGATAAACTGCAATAAACTACTATTTGTGTCTATCTGTGTCACGATAAACATAAATAGTAGTTTAACGTGGTCTATCGTAAATAGAAAATGATATTTTACTATTATTTATAAATATTTTCAATAATTTTTTCATTTAAAATAATTTCCCTTTTATTATCCAATTTTTACTTGTCTTACAAAATTAAGTCAAGGTTTAAAACCAAAAAACAATTAGCTATTTTATGATAAGAATTTGACAAGGGTACTACAGATCAGTCGAGATTTCTCTGTGCATCTACTAATCTCTATTGCCTTTTGTATCTTGTTAAAAAAAAAAAAAAAGAATTTGATTAGAAATTTAAATGTTTTATTAAAATAAATGAAAACCATAATAGAGAAATTGAGGGAAATCATGCATAAATTTAAAAATTTTAAAACTAAAAACGGAAATGTGAAGACAACCAATTAGATAATTTAAACTTGAAAGTTGATGAATTAAAAGCATTGGTTGTTTTCAAATATAGCAAAATGCACCAAAATATTTATAAATATAGTAAAATATCACTATCTATCAGTGATAAACCCTAATAGACTACTATCATCTATTATTGTCTATTAGTAATAGACATTAATAGATGTCTATCAATGTCTATCATTGTGTATCACTGATACACAATGATATTTTGCTATATTTGAAAATATTTTCAGCAGTTTTGTAATTTAAAAAAATATCCTAAAAACAATCTAATTATTCTCCAAAATATTTTACAACTAATAGCAAAATACACCGTTTATCGCGATCTATTGTCATCTAATGTAAATGGACAAGTGAAATTTTACTATATTTCTAAATATTTTGGTTTATTTGACTATATTTGAGAAGGGTCCAAAAACAACCTAATCATTCTCCAAAATATTTTACAAATGAACAACTTTACATTAGTAATTCCTACAATGTTTACGAAGGTTTGAAATAAATCTTTGACAAAAAAATAATAATAATAATAATAATAATAATAATAAAAATAAATGGCAGGGCTGCGACGCATCAATACTCCTTGACAAAACGCCACAAAATCTGGACTCAGAGAAAGACAATTTTGCCAACCCATTATTACGAGGCTTTGAAGTAATCGACGACGCCAAATCCCACCTCGAATCTAGTTGTCCAAACACAGTTTCTTGCGCCGACATTTTAGCATTCGCAGCTCGAGATAGCGTCGCCATCGTCGGCCAATTCACCTATGCTGTCCCTGGTGGGCGTCGCGACTCACTCGTCTCCCACGGAGTAAATGTTTCCGACAATGTTCCTTTTCCAACATCCGACATTAGGTTCCTCAAACAAAGATTCGAAAAACACGGCCTGTCTTTGAGAGACATGGTGGCTCTCTCAGGTGCCCACTCCATTGGAGTCGCGCCTTGCAACGCCTTTTCTGAACGACTATATTTCTTTGACGATTCGGTTAATAAAACCGATCCCTCTTTGGACCCAAAGTTTGCAGCTTTTTTGAAAACTAAGTGTCCTTTGGATAGTAGGTTGAGTGAGATTACGGCGGATTTGGACAATGTGACACCGAATCAGTTGGATGTTCAGTTTTATGAGAACTTAAAGAGGAAGATGGGGGTTTTGTCGTCCGATCAGGCACTTGAGACTGACCCTTTAACGGCAGCGACGGTGAGGAGATACCGGAGAAATAGGACGGTGTGGATGAGGGACTTCTCAAAGTCAATGGTGAAGATGGGGAAGCTTCCAGTTTTGACTCGAACTCAAGGGGAGATTAGAAGGAATTGTCATTTTAAAAATTAGGGATTTTCGGTGTGTAATTAGTTCTATATGTAATTGTTTTAAATGATAAAACTGCTGTAAATATTTTTAAATATTACAAAATATCATAATCTACTAAAGATAGACACTGAATAGACTACTATCATTAGACATATATCAATTGACTATTAGTGATATTTTGCTATATTTTTAAATATTTTAACTCATTTTGTTATATTTGAAAACGAATGTAATTTTATTTCTTGGTTGATGATTTCAATAAAGATGGGTTTGTATAATCAATCATTATCTTTGTATATGTGTATTTAGATTAATCTTTATGTTGATCATTTTAATGGAGGATGTGATATCGTTGCTTGATTTTCCTCAATCCTAACCCCACTAAGTCATGTTAAATATTTTGAAAAGATTATACAAAATCCACTTAATTATGTTTTTGTTCTCTCTTTTTTGACAATTTCTCGATTTGTGTGTATTATCTTTGTGTGGAGGCTTTGTATTTCTCTGTCTAGGTTGCATTCTAATCTAGCCCATTTCTCCATCTGGATTGTGCTCATATATTGGGTAGCTTTTTCTATGTCGAATTAAAAATTGACATGTGTCAATTTTTAAAATAAAATATGAGCAAAAAAAATATTCTTCTTTTATAGAGGAAGAGGAACATGAAACTTAGGTATAACTGGTATTCCTCTATTGCTTTTGTATTCCCATTCCTTTTAGAATGAATTATGCATTGCTTTTGAGTTTGGAGTATGACGAGGATGCTAAGAATGTATAAATCTAGTTGAAATATTCCGTTGCACACCTACTGTCTCTCTAATATATTGTTAAAAAGAAAATTATTGCATCGAGGCAAAAGACAACTAATTAAGTTAAGTTTCAGTATGCACTTTCAAAACTACCATTATCCATCAATTTTTTTGCTAATGGCAGTGGAAATTTTATATTCGACAAGGTAACATTTGGAAAAATGCTGATTGAAGCCAAATATTTCACATTATATCAAGCTTAAGGACTTCTTTCTGAAACATGTCAAATGGCAGATGTAAAATGGGTCAAAAAGCATAAATACTTTGGCATCACACAATTGGATTGTCGGTAGATATGGGTATGAATCTAGGAATGAGATTATGAATTTAGGAAAGGAGAATTCACACTTTGGTTTCCATAGTACAGTGTTTAATAAACATCACTAATCTTAATAAATTTTCTTATTTCCATTGATTGATTCCGACTCTTAGTGTGTAAACACGGACTCAAGTTTCCAACTTTCATTGGAAACTTCATCATTTTGCTACCGCCAAATGTCTCATAGGATGATACTAAAGATATTACAACTTTAAAAAGATCTTTGTCATTCGTGCGCACCATATTTTTATAGAAGTAATTTCATTTAAATTATTAAACAATTTATTTTATTAACTAATAAATGTAATTGATATGAAATTTGATCCCATTTAAAAAAAAAAAAAAAAAAAACACACTAAAACTCTCATATAATTACTGTTAGGATGTTCAAAATCAAATTTGAAACTGGCCTTATTTAAGGTGGAAGTCTCCTAATTATGGGGGTTAAATTTTCGATCAATTACTAATTTATTATTCTATGCCATATGGGGATGATGATGATTTTGTTGTACACTAGTGTATAATCTCTAGTTAAATCATTTCAATTATTAAAGCTGTCCACAAACAAATATATATATGAGACGGACAATATTCCATGTCATTTTTTTACCCTCCAAATGTTATTCCTTCGACAACACCACCTTAGATTGAAATCGAGCCGTCCATTATTCGATGTAAATAAAGGTCCTTGACCCATTAGAAATTTTCTTTTCTTAATTTATAGATATTATTCTACATAAAATTAAAATTCTAGAGTATTATCCAATACAAAATCTAATATATGTTTATTATCAGTGATTTTGGACCAAAGAGTATAATCAACACATTTAGCAAAGAACAAAGATAACAAAGTCAAGAAAATTATATAATTCAAGTTGAAAGTGACAACTAAGATCAAAACGGACTTAGAGAAACCAGGCTAGCTTGGTCATAGCCCAAGCCAGCATGCTCATACTCTCGCGGTCTTAGCCGAGCTCCACAAGACAACCCAATGGGACATGCCTCATGCATTGTCCAGCCGAAGGGATCATATAAATATGGTTAAAAGAAGGTGTTCGGCCTCGACCTTGACCGAGGGTGACCCTAGCAAAATGCTAAACGGGACACACCCCAACCCCATAAGTCAAAGAATAATCGCGATGCAATTTTGAAACCCTAGAAAGTAAGTTCCTAAGCCAACTACACCTATAAATACATCATGATAACTCCACGGAGAAATCTATTCTAATACTCTACTTGCTACACAATTACACTTTTTGACTTAAGCATTTAAGCTTGTGTGTCAAGCACCACACCAATATGTAGATCGTTTCATCTTGCAAATCAAATTCTCCTCCAAATTACAAATTCACACTTGTTCTTAGGTGAAGTTTAGATGTCCAAATTTTAGTATCAACAATATATACAACATTCATTGTTATAATTTTTCTTTTCAAATGACAGCCGCTTCGGAATGTTTCCATTTTTCTTAAAGTTTAAATTATTCTTAAATTTCTGATAGTTTTAATATTTTGAATACCTTAGTCTCAATTTCAAGATTTCAATTTATTGATCTCAATTATCCATAATGTTAGAATTAAAGGCGTAAAAAAAATCCAAACCATCTCCAATTTTTTTATTTTCTTTTATTTATTTTGAAACAAACATAAATGAAAAAAAAAATAAAAAAAATAGACTTAAAAAATGTTAGACTCAACCGGATCCTTAACTCTTTTAGCGGGCAACAAAGAAAACACATCATTAGCAACGATCACATCAATGCATTTACATTATTTTTTTCCACAATAAAACCAATAAATATATGGAAACAAAAATTGACATAAACGAAGAAATATGTGAATTAAATATACCATTTTTATTTAACACTGTCTATCAAAAAGAAATTAAAAATTGTTGTCCATATTTGATGATACAATATAACCCACCTCATAAAATTGGGAACAAAACAAAAAGAAAGGGCCAAAAGCATAAGAGCAAGAAAAATCCTAAAACCTTATATTATATATACATATATATAGGCTCAAAGGGAACATAACTCTCATCCATCTTTCTTAAGAAACTTTAGGTCCAAATATGAAGAGCAAGTGCAAGATGGAAAGTGATTTGAGTGGAGAAGCAAAGCTTATGGTTTTGTTAATGGTGGGCGTAGTAATGGTATCTAAAGGTTACTCTCAAGACTTGAAAGTAGGGTTTTATAGTGAAACATGTCCTTTGGCCGAAAGTATTGTAAGAGCCACAGTGGCTAAGGCTGTTGCTCAAAACCCTGGAATGGGTGCTGGCCTCATTCGAATGCATTTCCATGACTGTATTGTTCTAGTAAGCTGATTTTTCTTTTAATAACTTCATCATCATGCATTTTGATTTTGAATTTATACAATATGTAGAATAACGAATAAATTAGCAAACATGTCATGTCAATATTTTGGTAACGTGTTAGTCGTAAAGATTATAATAGATACACTTATAATTTAAACCTAATGTCATGGGTTTTGAATTTTTATAAATGTTTTATTTTGTAACTCTTTATTTAAAAATTTTCAATTTAGTCCCTTGTATGTTTTAACATTGATAAGTTAAGCTTGCATATCATGATAATTAGTGAATTGACATAAATTTAAATGAGGAATTAGACCAGAGAGAATTAATTTCAAATTTATATCTTTCAAGTTGGGTGATACTTTCAACTTTTGCTCTCAACCTTTTTCAGTTTTATCAATAACTCAACTTTCTCAAATTTATCAATAATTCAATCAGTATGATTGCAAAATATATAACATTAAAATATAAAAGCCCAAAATTTAACTTCTTAAACAATATAGAAAAGAGGAAAAAACAAAAATCATTAGCACCATAATTAAACAAAAACATTACTTTGTAGCTATTATTTCACAGGGTTGAGTAGTAGTAGTTAATTAAGTTTTGTTACACATTTATATTCCATACATGAAAACTTTGACAAAAAAAAAAAAAAAAAAAAATGTGGCAGGGCTGTGATGCATCAATACTTCTGGATAGAACACCACAAAATCCTGATTCTGAGAAAGACAGTCCCGGCAACCCATTACTACGTGGCTTTGAAATAATCGATGACGCGAAATTTGAAATCGAATCTCAATGCCCACAAACCGTTTCTTGCGCTGACATTTTAGCCTTTGCAGCTCGGGACAGCGTTGCGACGCTTGGCCAGTTCACGTATGCCGTCCCAGGCGGTCGTCGTGACTCACTCGTCTCTCATGGGACAAATGTTTCTGACAATGTCCCCTTTCCGACATCTGACATCGGGTTTCTCGTACAACATTTTGAAGATCGAGGGTTGTCACTTAGAGACATGGTGGCTCTTTCTGGGGCACATTCGATCGGAAGGACGGGTTGTCCAGAATTTTCTGATCGACTTTTCTTGAGCAATGGAACAGAAAATAGGGACCCAAGTTTGGACCCAACCTTTGCGACTATTTTGAGAGAGAAGTGTCCATTTGGTAGTGGGTTTGATAAGACGGCGGATTTGGACAACGTGACGCCAAATCATCTGGATGTTCAATTCTTTGAGAATTTGAAGAATAAGATGGGGGTTTTGTCATCGGATCAGGCGATTGCGACTGACCCTCTTACGGCGGCGACAGTGAGGAGATACCAGAGGAATAGGACAATATGGATGAGGGATTTCTCGGCGGCCATGGTGAAGATGGGGAAACTACAAGTTTTGACTGGAACTCAAGGGGAGATTAGAAAGGATTGCCATTTGAGGAACTAGCTAGGCTTCTTCTTTGTATGTTTCTAATTAAATATCATTTGGTACACAAATATTTAAGTGTTACATACTTTGTTTCTTTCTTTCTCCTATATTCAACCATTTGAACTGCTTCCCATAATTTCTATTTGTGTTTGTGTTGGAGAGTGATTCATCCTTTATATATTAATCACTTTCCTCAATATATATATGTATCTTTACTTTTAACTTGCTGGTTATTTCAATAAAGAATATGTACTAAGTTTCCTTAGTTCATAAACCTTTGGGACTCCATGTGTTTGGAAAGTGTTTGCAAAACTCTTCTAAGTATATTCATTATTGTCAATAATATTTAAATTAACCACTCGTTATTAGAGAAAAAATTATTTAAAGAACGTGAGAGAATGACAAGTACTTCAAATTTATATTTTAAATTTTAAATTCATTAGTTATTTATAGCTCGAGTAAATTATTATCGTTGAAGAATGTTTGGAAGAGTTTCATAATAACAAAAGATAGAAATTTTTTGTAGACATATATTAACACGTCTCTTCAAAGGATGTACGTACTTTACTTGTTTGGTACTTTTCTAACAATTTTATCTTCAATAAATAACCATAGTGTAAAATTTTGTCGAAATTTCGAAATTTTGATCCGCTCAAAATTTTGACAAGGGAGAATTTCGATTTTCCCCTCCTCAAAATTTCTATGGAAATTTTGAATTTTTTAAGCAATTAGATAGGTAAGTTGTTATCTTCCCAAATTTTGATTTTTAAGAAACCAAAATTAAGGAAAAAAAAACATATATTTATTTCTAACTTAGTTAAAACATTTCATTGAATTTTCATATAACATTACCTTAAAATTGAATTATTTTTTTTTCTTGCCATCCAAATTAAAGGTTACAAAATTTGAGAAAAATAATATATATTTATTTTTAACTTAATTAAAACACTTTCTATTGGATGTTTACATCATTTCACTTCAAAATTGAATTTATGTAAATTTTGTTTTTAAGCCTCCAAAAAGCTTTCATTTTCAAGAAACTAAAATATGGGAAAAACAACATATATTTATTTTTAACTTCATTCGAATCTTTTCCATTGAATTTTCACATTCTTTCACTTCAAAATTGAATTGATGTAAGTTTTATTTTTTTACCATTCAAACCTTTCATTCCAAGAACCCAAAATTGAGAAAAATAACATATATTTATTTTTAACCTCATTCAAACTTTTTCCATTGAATTTTTACATCATTTCACCTCAAAATTTACACTACAATATTGAACATATTTCGTTACAGAAAATTAAAATTATTTTATTTTAAATATTGATCTTGAAGCATATAATAAACTAATAATAAATGCATTGGCAGTTATAGAGTTATGGCAACATTTCGTGCGTGGACAAAAATGAAGCTTTTGGCCACGTTCACCTATGTGTTGGCAAAAAAACACTATTTGCGAAAGTATCATGTATGAGCAGAAATGCAATTTCTGTCCACGAAGGCTTTTACGTGGGCTAATATCAAGTTTTTCCAATGGAAGTCGTAATATTGGTAGAAAGTGTTTTTGCCCATGGGTAACACAAGGGAAAAAAAGGGATTTCTACCCACGAATATTATTGCATGGGCAGAAAGCAATTTCTGTCGACATTAGTTGCGTGTGCAGAAAAGACTTTTCCACCCACATGTTTCATTGCATGGACATTTTTGCCGACGCAACGTCAAAGTGTGTGGAGAGAAGCTCTGCCTGCCACGCAAAGAAAAAGTCGACAAAAATATTTTGATGCACCTCCTAATCCCTTGCTACATCCCTGGTTAAAAAAAAAAAAAAAAAAAAAAAAAAAAAAAAAAAAAAAAAAAAAAAAAAAAAAAAAAAAAAAAAAGACTAAAAATACTTAATAATGTAGGAAACAATTGTCGTTAAATAACAAAAAAATATAATGGTTTCAAATATTATTCAACCACAAAATCATGTATACAAGCATAAAAGAATTACAACAAGAACACACAAAAACAAGAAAGCATACACTCTCTCACGGTGTACAAGGAAATTTAAACATATATATAGAATATAACATTGAATTCAAACAAAAACAAGAAATAATTCACAAAACACAAATAATAATTCAAAAATACTTGTCAATTCACAACGCTACAATGACGCCTAATCTCGCCTTGTGATCCAGTGAGGATGCCAATGGAGCCCATTTTAACCATAGCCTTTCCAAAATTAGAGGCCCATTTGGAGCCATACTTTGCATAACTCAACACTATTTTTGATGTGGAGGGGCTACTCAACAATACTTGATCCGAGCTCAATAGTCCACGATGGTTCCTCAAGCCAATGTAGTATTGGTTGTCTAGACGATTAGGGGTGGCAAAGTCGAGGGCCGCCTCCAGCAGCTGAGCATTTTGGCCTCCTTCGTGGCTACTCGGTGGCGGGCATTTGGTCTTCAAGTAAGCTGCGTATTTCGGGTCCATGGAAGGGTCTTCATTGTGGGTTGCATTGAAGGAATAAAGCCTCTTGGAGAAAGTGAGGCATCGAGCCGCTCCGATCGAGTGGGCACCGGAAAGAGTCACCATATCGGCCATCGACAGCCCTCGCTCAGCAAAATTCTCGGTGAGTTGCTCGACATTGAAGGTGGGAGAAGGAAGACGACTGGCATCTTCCTTTATTGAGATGCGCCCGTCACGACGACCGGCCGGTACTGCATAGTTAATACCTGCCAACAATAGCTTAACATGAAATTCAAGCTAAATAATGTGTGTTGTTATTTGCTTTTTGATAAAATATCGATGTTCATAATATTTTAAAAAAAGATTATAAAAATTTAATAAATTTAAATGTATGAATATTTAAATTAAGGGTAATTGTATTGGAAAACAATTTTAGAGATAATAATTAAGTGTATAACAACATTTAGAAAAAATTGCAAATATGGCCAAATCTATCAATGATAAACTTTATCCCTAATAGACTTCTATCATTGATATGGTTTATCACCTCTCTATTAATATGGTCTATCACGGATAGACTTTGAAAACAAAATTTAAATTTTGCTATATTTGTAAACAAAAATTTACATTGTGCTATATGGTGCAACTATTTTAAACCTGATTGTTATATTTGCAACTACTTATTAAATTAATAAATAAATATTTTATAAAATTAAAGTAAATTAAAATCCTTGTTATTTTGTTATTAGTGATATTTGATTTACTTTTTTATGTTTTATTGTTTTTTTACAACACAATGCATTGGATACAGATTTTATTCCTCATGTCGATGTTAACATGTGAAAATATCAAAGATAATGTTGACGTGTTGATGAAAATTTGATACTTTGAAAATAATATTGTAAGAATATGTATTAAAAAATAGATAAAGTTACTCGTAACTAAGACCCTCCTTAATAATGATTTAGTTTTTAGTTCTTGAAAATTAAGCTTATAAACATCACTTTTTCCTGTGTGTTACGTTTCATTGTTTTATTTACTCTTTTATAATCATTTTAAAATTTATGCCAATTTTGAAAACTAAAATAAAAAGTAGGTTTCAAGATTTTTAAATTTGGCTAAAGAATCAAATGTTACTTTAAAAGAAAATTAATTTCAATTTTCAAAAACTAGAAACCAAAAATCATGTAGTTAATTATCAAAATGAAAGTTGATTTAATTAAAATGTTTCGGTCCAAATACTAGTTTATAATGGTACCTCCAACTTTACGAGCGCTATCACGAGCAGCAAAGGCAAGGATATCGGCACAAGACACGGTGTTGGGACAAGCAGCCTCAAGAAAGGCCTTGGCTTCATCAATAATCTCGAAACCTTGTAAACTTGGGAAGTTTGAAGGATGATCTCTCTCAGCTGGGTGTCCAAGAATGGATTTCAACAAGACCGAACCTTCACAACCCTAAAAATAATGTGAAAGAGAGACTTAGGAATCAAAAAGCTTCCATTTAATACTTTCAAATAGATTCAACTAGAAGAAAAATATTTGGATGCATCATGAATTACAACGGTATGTTTCGCAACCCACCCCAAACCACATAGTATGAAAAACTCAAAAATACTTATTAAAAATAATAATAATATAAGATTTTATCACGAGACAAAAAAAGATTGGTGCAACTCAAGATACACCCAAGTATATTTTTTTTAGGAAGAACTAAAACAACAACAGTTTTTTTTAAGAACCCTTGCAACATACTCTAATAAAACAATCATGGAAGTGCAAGCGGATTAACCCAGCCGCGACACCGGGGTTTTGAGAGATAGCTTTGGTTATAACTTTTCTAATAATAGCCTCAGCATTAGGACAAGATGCACGGTAAAAGCCCACTTTTAGGGTTGCAGAAGCAAAAGTGGAGAGATAGAGGAAGAAGATGATGCTGGAAAGCTTTGAAAGAATTTTGAACTTCTGAGGAGAAGAATCCATTGAAGCCAAGAAAAAGATAAGAGCGTTTTAGAGATTTGAAGAGAGGGTTTTGAGAAGAAAGTGGATGTTTGGGTAATATATTTATAGTCTATGGGCGCTCATGCAAATGGATTTTCTTTATTTATTTATTTATTTATTTATTATTATTATTATTATTGAAAAAGAAACCGTGTACTGAAAGCTGTTAAAGTAGAATAATAATATTACAGTCGTACGTTGTGAAGTTTCCTATAGTTTGAAGAAGGTTTAATTAAAATTACATGAAAACATTTCAATATTATATAACAAAAACGTTTAAGAATAAGATGAGACTCGTTAAACAAAATAATATATTATCTAGTAAGTAAAAGCGAGTTTAATTTAATAGTAATTTATATGATTTTCTTCTCTAGACATTTATTTCTTATTTCCATAGTTATTGTATTCAAAATATATATATATATAATAAGATGTCAAATTTAGAAAGTTTTTCACGTTACACACAATACACTCTTGAACATTAATTGGAGTATGTTTCAATTATGATAGTAGTTTTTAAAAGTTTTATTTTTACCCCTGAATTTCAATTTTTATTAAAACATCTCACCAAAGGTATTTTTTAAAAACATATTGAAAATTTTACGGGTAAAATGTGAAACTTTTTAAAGTTTGGGAGCATTATTTGAAATCAACCATAAAATTCACAATAATTAGAACTATTCTCACATGTATATTATATATATATTTTTAAACAAATAGTAGCTTACGTAGGCATAAAGTATTTACTCTCAAACAAAAAGTTTGAAATTCGAATTTCTCATCCCGCATATTGAAATACTCTTAAAGTAATAAAAATGATCCAACCAAAGAATATAGTTCAACCCAAAAAGACATAATCTTTAGAAGAAAATCTCGAAGGAGTGAAAAGACCTCACAATAATGTTTATACAATATTTAAGTAAACTATCATGGATTTGTCTAATGATAAAAAATGAGACATAGTCTCAATAAATAGCTAAGAAGTCATGAGCTCAATTCATGGTTGGCCACGTACTAGTAATTAATTAAAATATCTTACGAGGTTTCTTTGACACCTAAATGTTATAGGGTCAGGTGGATTATCTTATGACATTAGTCGAGATGCGTGTAAGCTAATGCAGACACTCACAGATCTATATAAAAAAAAAAAAAAAAAAAAAAAAAAATTTAAGTAGGGGGTTAATAGGAGGGCTAACAGTAGATTAGGACAAAGAAGGCCTAGTGGGAGATTTAAATCAACCCTAGTAGAAAGTAAGGGAAATACCTTGGGCTGCATGGAGACCGAGTAGGCTGTTAGAGAAAGGGGAGAGATAGAAGTTCATTTATTTGCATGAAAACAATATTATTTTAAGTTGAATGAAAAATAATATATTTTTGTAAGGGCAAAAGCTCAACAATATTTTAATCAAAGAGCACAATATCAAATTCGTAAAAAGCCAATAATAGTAAAATTGTTAATTACGAACATTTTCAAGTTGGTGTTTTTTTTTTTAATATAAATAGTAAGTTTAATGTTTGCTTTACCTTATATAGTATGATTATTCAAAGTAATCATTGTCCATAAGCAAACCAATCCAATTTGAACTCTTCTAGATTATTTTTATTAACCCAATTATAAAAATAACCAAGCTTTATTATTATTATTTCATTGAAAGTTTTATATTTGTTATTAAAAATTGTAAAACTGAACCAATTGTAGCTAGCCTTATCAAGTACAGAGAGATCAAAATCAGCTGTGGCAAAATGTGATTAATTCTTTCAACCGACATGTTCTTTTAAAAAGAAAAAATAATCAACCGACATGTTAAAATAAATTTTGGCCCAACCTTAATTCAAATTATTTTTCCCTTTAATAATAAGAGGTTCAATTTTTCATCTAGATAGTTGTTATACTATTAAAAAAAAAAAGTTTTTAATTTAAAAATTTAGGATATAGTACTTTCCAAAGTTGTATTATTAATTTATTATTTTTGTTATTTTATATATAAAAACTTTATAGATACAACTAAGAAAGTCTCATATGAATGCATGTCGGCCTCTTTATATAATATATAAAATTATTTTTAAATATATTAAAATGAATCAAATTATTTATAAATATAGACTAAGAATAATAAAAACAAAAACAAATTCTTCGGTTCAACATCAATTCAAATGGGAGGGAATTCACATTTCTAAATTTTATCATAGAATAAGAAAAATCGATGAAATACAAGAAAAAGATGGTACTGATAAGTATATAATATAAATAACAAATAATTTTAAGTTATTAAAAAAGTATTATATGTTTATTAATTAATTTCTTTTTTTTTATTTATAAGACCTTATAAATATTTATTAACATCTGCATTTTCATTGTGAATGGTCAACACAAGTGTCGTTGAAGGTGGCGATGGCAAGTGCTACCAATAAGCATGTAGGAAGTAAAGCAGTGTGAGGATATTTTGGTCATATTTATATATCATGAAATTTCGGAAAGAATTTTCATAATTAAATGTAGCCAAACACTTCCTTTTTTTTTTTTCCTCTTAAATTTGGATTCGAGTGTTTTGCTTAAAATAACTTATTTTTTAAATTCATTTTAATTTAAAAAAAAAAAAAAAAAGAAAAATCATTCTAAGTTGTATTCAAACACTACAATAACGCTAGAAGGAGGGCTTGAACCTCCGACCTTGTGGTTAACAGCCACACGCTCTAACCAACTGAGCTATTCCAGCTTGATTATCCAAAATAGAGTACATGAATCACTTTGTTTCCCTCTATATTTCAAATACATTCTTAATTGTTTAATCTAAGGTTGATTGATTGTTGTTTAATTTGGGAGTATAAATCTTTTAGAAATTTGATGAAAAATGAGACTTAGAATGGTGTTGGGTGATTAAGAACAAAAATTTGAACAACCACATTATTATAATATCTCAATTTTTGTTCGAAATTTTAAAGAATTTCTACTCCAACCTACACTTTTGAAACATTTATTTGTTTTTTTTTTTTTTTTAATGAAATAGGTTGGGCCAAGTGTCCTTAGTTCAATTAATTGTCGTAATTTTTTTTCAAGATGCAATGTCAGTATTGATACAATTAAGGAGGGCTTTGAGCCCACTCATCACATTTGTGAAAGCCCATGTCATTAAATTGTGAGCCACTCTATTAATGTTTTAGAGATGAACTTGAAATCTAAGCTTGGATATGAGATAACATAAGGTTTTACCTTAAAATTAATTAACGAGAGAAGTAGTTCATTTATCTTATAAAGATTTTTTTAATGTGCCATTTTTAACGTGAAGATTAGATAAAATAAGATTTGAGATTGAAAAAAAAGATTACATTAATATTAATGGGAAATTTTAACTATATACTCATATTTACCCTACTAGGCCAATTTCGATGGAAATAATATTAGTAAAGATATAATTGTGTGACCAAAATAAACATAACTCAACTAACATTAAATATTTACTCTTACAAAAAAGATTTAACTCTAATATCAGCTAAATTTTTTTTCAAATTTGAAGTTTAAGTCTCCAAATAGGATATATAATTATAGTTGTATAATTATCCAACCAATTACTGTTCCTTTTAAAAAGTTATCTTATCTTAACTGTAATGGCATGGCTTATATGCAACATGACAAATCATGTGGTTCTTTTTTTATTTTCTCTTTTTTTAAAGAGATGGCTTTTGATCAAGCATGACCATGTTGAACAAAGTGGGTATAAGAAATCAATCCTATGTAATATTATTAAGTTTTAATTGATATAGACTAATAGCCACCCCTTCCTAAGAAAAGAATTCTTCAAGTGGCCTAATTGGAAAATTTTAATTTAATGATATTTTCATTTTTTTTTTCCCACCATTCCTACATAGTCGAAAAAACAAATACATATAATAAGTGTCTTAATATTATGGTTCTTTATTATTGATCTAAAATCATAAATATCAGACATATATAAAATAAACAAATAACAAAAAAAAAAATCCAAAAAGTGAGTGAAATAAGAAGACCAATCGTAACAAAATTCTAATTAATTCAAGGTTTTATTTTTCCCTTTTTTAAGAAATAATTATAAGAAACAAATAATTCTTACCATCCACCTTGTCTTTTTTAAGCATTTCAAAAAAGGAAAAACCTTGTCTTTATTAAAATGTTTAAATGTCTCAAACTTTTACTTAAATTTTAGGTCATATACTGTTTTATTATTGTTGTGGTTACAATTTATTATTATATGTTTTCGTAGAACATATATATAATCACTTTATTTTTTTAGGAATAGAGAATTACAGAATTATGTCATTTGACACCAAATAAACAAATCACTCCGATAAGGAATTCGTTTTGACTTTTTTTAAATATTTTAATCATAAAATAATACAAAAAAAATTAATATGAGATAATGTATTATAAAATAATACAAAAAACGTTATTCTAAAATTATGGGATATATCCATAATTGTTAATGAATAAAATAAATAAAAAATACTTAAATGAAGAATATACAATTAAGGATGACATATAATAAAATTAATTATTATTTTTTAAAAAAATATCTCCAAATGATTATTACTAAAAATGTTTTGATTTTTAATATTTTAATTACAAAATAATATGAACATTTAATAGGAGAGAGTGTATTACGAGGTTAAATGGTCCAAATAAATTCAAATTTCTAGTTATGTAATATAATTAAAGTTTAAAATATTTAGGTCAATTTTATAAATCTTCCTATTTTTTATATTTTATTGCAAGTACATTACTGTATGACACCATATTCGCACAACTATAATTGAGTCATAATGGACAAACTTAAAAAGGTTGTTTGGGGCGTGAGATGAGATATGATGTTTGGAGTTCTTATATTTGTGGAGTTTATATGCATGTGTAGTTCATATTTTTGTGTCAACTATTATATGAAAGTGAAGTGATTAATAATAAGGGGCAAATATAACAATCAAGCCCTCAAAATATTATCAGAGATATAACTCTTATAATCTATCACGAATAAATTTTGTTATATTTGCAATTCTTTAAGATGTAGTTATTTACTTAATTATTAATTTTGAAAATGTTACTGATTGCCATTACCTAATAATAATGATTATTAGGAGACCAACTCACCAACCTAATTTTCAGATAGCTGCAAACCCTTGTAGGAGTTGTAAACTGTACTCCCCATTTAATATACGTGGACTTAATTTTTTGGAGATGAACAAATATGTTGGTGGCTCTCAACAAAATTTTATCAAAGCCAAAACTAATAAAGATATGAATTGTACTCAAGCTCTAATACTTGAAATTGAAGAGTTCATGGAATTAATACTCAACAAATAAAGATCTTACACACTCCCAAAAGAATATCCCACCTTTATTATTCCATCTCTTATTTTCTTCTCTCTCAAAATCTATGATCCTTATAAAAAAATAATTAAAATATGTTAGATTCTTGTTAAGTCACTATTAATTATAAATGCTAATTAAGACTCTTGTAATTTGAATTTGTATATGCTTTCATTATTCAATTAAAATATCATTTATGAAAAAGGAATTACAAAAGAAATGCTTCATATAATAACAACAAGACGTAAATAAAGAAAGAAAACATATACTTATTGAGTTAAACAGAGAAAAAATCAATAAATTTGAACAAAACAAGAACGTTTTACATAAAACACGTAAAAATAGGGTTTGAAATCAATTCACAAAGCTGCAATGGCGTCTGATCTCTCCCTGTGATCCTGCGAGGACATCAATGTGGCCCATTTTAACCATTGCCTTCCCAAACTTGGTTGCCCATTTGGAGCCATCGCGGGCATTGTTCAACACCATTTTTGAGGTCTTGGAACTGCTCAACAATGTCTGATCAGAGGTCAGCAGCCCACGGTGGTTGATTAGCTCAACGTAGTAACGGTTGTCCAAACGGTTCGGGGTCGAAAAATCAAGCGCCACGGCTGGCTGCTCTCGCTGGACAATGCTAGAGCTACTTGGCGGCGGGCATTTGCTCTTCAAGTAATCAGCATATGAGGGGTCCATGGAAGGGTCTTGTGCATGAGTTGCATTGAAGGAATATAGCCTACCGGAGAAGGTAGGGCAGTGGGCTATTCCTATGGAATGGGCACCGGAAAGAGTTACCATTTCCGCTACCGACATCCCTCGTTTTGCAAACTCACTGGCGAGCTTCTTGGCATGGAAAGTGAAACCAGGGAGATTGTTAGCTTCTTCCTTTCTTGAGATGCGCCCATCACGGCGGCCCGCTGGCACCGCATACTTAATACCTAATAAAAATAAATTAATATAGAAGATTAAATTTACTGTAATGTATCAAAATTCAAAGTTTTTGAGTTTAGTGATAGTTTAACAATATACCTCCAACTTTGTTGGCGCTATCACGAGCAGCGAAAGCGAGAATGTCAGCACAGGACACAGTATTGGGACAAACTGCTTCAAGTTTGGCCTTGGCTTCATCAATAACCTCGAAACCTCTTAAGGTTGGAAAGTTTGCAGGATGATATCTCTCGGCTGGATTTCCAAGAGTGGATTCCAGAAGCACAGAGCCATCACATCCCTAAAAGAATTATAACACATAAGAGAAATTTAGACATAGAAATCGAATTTTATTTTCCTTAATAGTATTTAGATGGGTTCAAGAAAGAAAAAAACACAAAAAGAGGATTGCTAAACTACTACCAGTTTGTTGTGTTTATTTAGTTCTTATACTTCAAAAAACTTTTAGTGAATATATGATAGGAAGTACAAAGATAAAATAACTTTTGAAATTACATAAACTAAATTCTAACTCTTTCATACAAATGCTTGAACGAATTAAGTGTATACCCTAACAAAGCAATCATGGAAATGCATTCTGATGAGACCTGCAGAAATGCCAGGGTTTAAAGAGACGGCTTTGTCTACTGTATTTTCAATAATGGTCTCAGCATCAGGGCAAGATGAATGGTAGAAACCCACTTTTAGGTGTGCAGAAGCAAAAGTGGAGATGGAAATGAAGAAGATGATGCATGAGAGCTTGGAGAGAAGTACTTGGAATAAGTTGTGGGACGAAGCATTTTTAGCCATTGAAGAGAATAAGAGGGATATTTTTAGGCAATGGAGTTATTATTTGTTTGGGTTTTGATGAAGAACTTAGGGGTGTTAATAAATGTATATTTATAGCCTAAGGATGAGGGTTTCTTATGAAAAACGAAATCGTGTTTTGAAACATGATGAAATTATAAATTAAATAATAATAATAATAATAATTAAAATGAAGTTGTCTAAGTTTGAACTTGTATATAGTGTCATCTATGTAATAAAAAAAAAAAAAAAAAAAAAAAAAAAAAAAAAAAAAAAAACAAATGGAAGGGGGAATTAGAGAAGTAATTATTGACTAAGGAAAACAAAGCACTAGTGGGAAATTTTAAAATAAGTTTACTTAGCAAGAAATGGATTGCTTGGGCTGCGTGAACCAAGGAATAGGTATATATTAGAGAGATAATTAATTAAATATTTGCATGAACAATATAATATCTCATTTTTGTATCTCTTTTTCTTACTATGCATTATTATTTGTGTGTTTCTAACACAATTAAATGTATAAGAGAATGATAGAATTAAAGATATGT
Organism: Citrullus mucosospermus; assembly: GCA_030954485.1. Taxonomy (NCBI): domain Eukaryota; kingdom Viridiplantae; phylum Streptophyta; class Magnoliopsida; order Cucurbitales; family Cucurbitaceae; genus Citrullus; species Citrullus mucosospermus. The sequence continues at coordinate 3,923,789 of CM062063.1, read as the reverse complement.
AAATTTTGAATATGCATTCAAATTGTTATTAATGAAATATTTTACTTAATATGGTATAGGAATCTCCGGAATGTTTTAAAAATTAAATTTTGATTCCATATTGATGCCAAAATTAGATAGAAAAAATTATACCTTTCATATGACAACAACGATAAAATTTGTCAATTTGAGAAAAAAAGCATGACTTGTAAGATGGAAAGATCTGCCCATAGGCATGTGGTGCTTGCCACACACGCTTTAGTACTTAAATCAAAAAGTGTAACTCTGTAGCAAGTAGAGAGTTTTAGTATTATAATGGACTTGCTTCCTCTGAAGTCATAATGATGTATTTATAGGTTAAATTCTGACCTATAGCATACATATCATGGTTGTTGAATAATCTTAGGTTAATTCTCGAGCCAATGGGTCAGAGCATGCATAGCATGCCCCATTCATCAAACTTGGAACCTTAACCTCAGCCTCATCCTTGACCGATGCGATTGGTTTGGGCTTTTGACCAAAACTATTCTTTTCTAGAGGATCAAATAGGTCGTAGTTATGCTTCATTCATCAAACATGGAGAGTTGACCTTAACCTCATCCTTGGCTGAGATCAAGACTAACTCGTGCTTTAATTGGGCCATAGGGTGTGGCTTTCTAATTTCTAGCTCAAAGTTACATTCACTATTTTTTTCGATTATGTCTTTTAGCCCAAAATCAATTATAACATATACCAAGTTGTTACTTGTCATACACTATATCAAATTGATTGTCCGCATCTATATTATTAAGTTTTTATTCCATTTTGAAATAGTCCGACGCTGAAATTTAGTTAATTTAAAAACGTGGGAAAAGAAATTAATAATACATATAATATGTGTATTACTTAGTTTTAACAACCAAAGTATAAGAAGATCATCCTTTCGACAAAAAACAATCGAAGTGAAAAAGAAGATTAAGTCAAAGGACGTTTATAGATTTCAAGTTGTCAACTAGTAAACTATTTTATTTTTAATAATATTAAGCTTTGATGTTTTTAATGGTTGAAAATAATTATAAATATAATAAAATTTTACTTTTTATTTTTTATAAATTGCGATAGAGTCAAATAGACATCTATCACTTTAGCGATAGACATTGATAGATGTTTATTTGTGTCTATCATCGTCTATCATATATAGAAAATAAGTCACTATTAATTATAAATGCTAATTAAGACTCTTGTAATTTGAATTTGTATATGCTTTCATTATTCAATTAAAATATCATTTATGAAAAAGGAATTACAAAAGAAATGCTTCATATAATAACAACAAGACGTAAATAAAGAAAGAAAACATATACTTATTGAGTTAAACAGAGAAAAAATCAATAAATTTGAACAAAACAAGAACGTTTTACATAAAACACGTAAAAATAGGGTTTGAAATCAATTCACAAAGCTGCAATGGCGTCTGATCTCTCCCTGTGATCCTGCGAGGACATCAATGTGGCCCATTTTAACCATTGCCTTCCCAAACTTGGTTGCCCATTTGGAGCCATCGCGGGCATTGTTCAACACCATTTTTGAGGTCTTGGAACTGCTCAACAATGTCTGATCAGAGGTCAGCAGCCCACGGTGGTTGATTAGCTCAACGTAGTAACGGTTGTCCAAACGGTTCGGGGTCGAAAAATCAAGCGCCACGGCTGGCTGCTCTCGCTGGACAATGCTAGAGCTACTTGGCGGCGGGCATTTGCTCTTCAAGTAATCAGCATATGAGGGGTCCATGGAAGGGTCTTGTGCATGAGTTGCATTGAAGGAATATAGCCTACCGGAGAAGGTAGGGCAGTGGGCTATTCCTATGGAATGGGCACCGGAAAGAGTTACCATTTCCGCTACCGACATCCCTCGTTTTGCAAACTCACTGGCGAGCTTCTTGGCATGGAAAGTGAAACCAGGGAGATTGTTAGCTTCTTCCTTTCTTGAGATGCGCCCATCACGGCGGCCCGCTGGCACCGCATACTTAATACCTAATAAAAATAAATTAATATAGAAGATTAAATTTACTGTAATGTATCAAAATTCAAAGTTTTTGAGTTTAGTGATAGTTTAACAATATACCTCCAACTTTGTTGGCGCTATCACGAGCAGCGAAAGCGAGAATGTCAGCACAGGACACAGTATTGGGACAAACTGCTTCAAGTTTGGCCTTGGCTTCATCAATAACCTCGAAACCTCTTAAGGTTGGAAAGTTTGCAGGATGATATCTCTCGGCTGGATTTCCAAGAGTGGATTCCAGAAGCACAGAGCCATCACATCCCTAAAAGAATTATAACACATAAGAGAAATTTAGACATAGAAATCGAATTTTATTTTCCTTAATAGTATTTAGATGGGTTCAAGAAAGAAAAAAACACAAAAAGAGGATTGCTAAACTACTACCAGTTTGTTGTGTTTATTTAGTTCTTATACTTCAAAAAACTTTTAGTGAATATATGATAGGAAGTACAAAGATAAAATAACTTTTGAAATTACATAAACTAAATTCTAACTCTTTCATACAAATGCTTGAACGAATTAAGTGTATACCCTAACAAAGCAATCATGGAAATGCATTCTGATGAGACCTGCAGAAATGCCAGGGTTTAAAGAGACGGCTTTGTCTACTGTATTTTCAATAATGGTCTCAGCATCAGGGCAAGATGAATGGTAGAAACCCACTTTTAGGTGTGCAGAAGCAAAAGTGGAGATGGAAATGAAGAAGATGATGCATGAGAGCTTGGAGAGAAGTACTTGGAATAAGTTGTGGGACGAAGCATTTTTAGCCATTGAAGAGAATAAGAGGGATATTTTTAGGCAATGGAGTTATTATTTGTTTGGGTTTTGATGAAGAACTTAGGGGTGTTAATAAATGTATATTTATAGCCTAAGGATGAGGGTTTCTTATGAAAAACGAAATCGTGTTTTGAAACATGATGAAATTATAAATTAAATAATAATAATAATAATAATTAAAATGAAGTTGTCTAAGTTTGAACTTGTATATAGTGTCATCTATGTAATAAAAAAAAAAAAAAAAAAAAAAAAAAAAAAAAAAAAAAAACAAATGGAAGGGGGAATTAGAGAAGTAATTATTGACTAAGGAAAACAAAGCACTAGTGGGAAATTTTAAAATAAGTTTACTTAGCAAGAAATGGATTGCTTGGGCTGCGTGAACCAAGGAATAGGTATATATTAGAGAGATAATTAATTAAATATTTGCATGAACAATATAATATCTCATTTTTGTATCTCTTTTTCTTACTATGCATTATTATTTGTGTGTTTCTAACACAATTAAATGTATAAGAGAATGATAGAATTAAAGATATGTAAATTTTGAATATGCATTCAAATTGTTATTAATGAAATATTTTACTTAATATGGTATAGGAATCTCCGGAATGTTTTAAAAATTAAATTTTGATTCCATATTGATGCCAAAATTAGATAGAAAAAATTATACCTTTCATATGACAACAACGATAAAATTTGTCAATTTGAGAAAAAAAGCATGACTTGTAAGATGGAAAGATCTGCCCATAGGCATGTGGTGCTTGCCACACACGCTTTAGTACTTAAATCAAAAAGTGTAACTCTGTAGCAAGTAGAGAGTTTTAGTATTATAATGGACTTGCTTCCTCTGAAGTCATAATGATGTATTTATAGGTTAAATTCTGACCTATAGCATACATATCATGGTTGTTGAATAATCTTAGGTTAATTCTCGAGCCAATGGGTCAGAGCATGCATAGCATGCCCCATTCATCAAACTTGGAACCTTAACCTCAGCCTCATCCTTGACCGATGCGATTGGTTTGGGCTTTTGACCAAAACTATTCTTTTCTAGAGGATCAAATAGGTCGTAGTTATGCTCCATTCATCAAACATGGAGAGTTGACCTTAACCTCATCCTTGGCTGAGATCAAGACTAACTCGTGCTTTAATTGGGCCATAGGGTGTGGCTTTCTAATTTCTAGCTCAAAGTTACATTCACTATTTTTTTCGATTATGTCTTTTAGCCCAAAATCAATTATAACATATACCAAGTTGTTACTTGTCATACACTATATCAAATTGATTGTCCGCATCTATATTATTAAGTTTTTATTCCATTTTGACATAGTCCGACGCTGAAATTTAGTTAATTTAAAAACGTGGGAAAAGAAATTAATAATACATATAATATGTGTATTACTTAGTTTTAACAACCAAAGTATAAGAAGATCATCCTTTCGACAAAAAACAATCGAAGTGAAAAAGAAGATTAAGTCAAAGGACGTTTATAGATTTCAAGTTGTCAACTAGTAAACTATTTTATTTTTAATAATATTAAGCTTTGATGTTTTTAATGGTTGAAAATAATTATAAATATAATAAAATTTTACTTTTTATTTTTTATAAATTGCGATAGAGTCAAATAGACATCTATCACTTTAGCGATAGACATTGATAGATGTTTATTTGTGTCTATCATCGTCTATCATATATAGAAAATAAAATTTTGTCATATTTGTAAATATTTACAATAATTTTACCATTTAAAACAATTTTCGTTGAGTTTTCGAAATTTATATTATTCAAACTTCAACTTCGGGGAGATACTTTTATGAAAACTATTTATTCCCAATTTTACTATAAATGTATATGTATTTTTAAATAGATGTTTTACCACTTTTCTAAGAAAATTAAAATTAAGAATAAGATACATTTTTAATTCCAAAGTTTGAATTTCATGTCTACTTAACTATTCAAGTTTTAAAAATAACACTTCAATTTATGAGAGTGGAAAAATAGTTCTAAATAAATAATATCTTTTTATTAATTTAGATTTATTTAACTTAGCTTAATTCTTTTTTTCACTTTTCTTCTCTCTTCCTCCTTCTATGAACGGATCTATAAAAGGGCTAAATGGTACGTGTCCCCTTAAATTGGTGACATTTTACGTATATGTATATTGGGAGATGATGATGGTGCTACGAATGTATCAACTTAGTCGAGATATTTCAGTGTACCTACCAACCCACTCTGAATCGTAGCTTTTAAGAAAAGAAAACAATAATAAAATGCAAAAGTTGTCATTATATTTTTCATTATTAAATTACGTACAATATCATTATATTTATATAAAAGAAAAATACTTTATGTGCTTCGGCTGGTAGCACTTATGTTTGTTATGTGCTTCCAGCTGGTAGCACCTATTTTTGTGTTCTCCGTCCCACTAAATTATCTAATCATAATTCTCCTATGCTAAATTATTATTATTATTATTGTTGTTATTATTATTATTATTATTCTCTTGTGACTTAAAAGAGGATACACAAAAGTCACTCCACTCTTCATAAAAATAATTTCATAAAAAGCATAACTACACAATAAAGGAATTACAATAATACATAAAACCGAGAAATATACACTTTCAGAGCTACTTCAACACACAAATAAATGAATTTGAACAAAACAATTAGACCCTTTCTTTTTTAAGAAACAGCAAAAGTTGTTCTTTGCCGCAGATTAATCAGATGATTAAAACTAAATCACCTCTCAAATCTCAATTAACAAAGCTGCAATGGCGTCTAATCTCACCCTGTGATCCCGTGAGAACATCAATGGAGCCCATTTTAACCATTGCCTTCCCAAAATTAGCAGCCCATTGATAACCATACTTAGCATTATTCAACACCATTTTTGAAGTGGAAGAGCTACTCAACAATGTTTGATCGGAGCTCAGCAGCCCACGGTGGTTCTTCAATTCAATATAGTACCAATTATCCAAACGATTCGGAGAGAAGAACTCGAGCGCTACCGTCGGTTCCTCGCCATTATTATTCCCACTCGGCGGCGGGCATTTGGTCTTCAAGTAAGCAACATATGAAGGGTCCATGGAAGGGTCTTGTGGATGAGTTGTGTTGAAGGAATAGAGCCTGTTGGAGAAGGTAGGGCAATGCGCTACTCCAATGGAGTGTGCACCCGAAAGAGTCACCATTTCTGCTGACGATAACCCTCTTTCGGCAAAGCTCCTTGTGAGCTGCTCGGCATCGAAAGAGGGACCAGGGAGACTTCCAGCTTCTTCAATTAAGGAGACACGACCGTCGCGGCGACCGGCTGGTACTACATAGTTGATACCTCCAACTCTATATGCACTATCACGAGCGGCGAATGCGAGAATGTCGGCGCACGATACGGTGTTCGGACAAACAGCCTCGATTTTGGCCTTGGCTTCATCGATAACCTCGAAACCTCGTAAGCTTGGGAAGTTTGCTATATTGTCTCTTTCTGCTGGGTTGTTGGGTGTGGATTTCAACAACACTGAGCCATCACAGCCCTAAAATTACATTAAAAAAATTAAATGTTAAATTAATACTAATGAAAGGGGAAATATAGTATTAGATTGGTCAAACATAGAATTTTCAATTTTTAAATCTACTGCTAAACACTTGTTCGAATATATGTGAAAATATATATAATAGAACACTATAAATAGTATACCTTTATCACTTTTTTAAACAAGATATTAGAGAAAAAGAAATTTTGAGATTCATCAGATATCTAAACTAAGTTGACACATCTGTAGCACTTTTATCAAACTTTTATCTTAGACAAAAAGAACATACTCTAAGACTTAGAAATCAAATTCAACCTCATATTCAAAGGACCTTTTAAAAAAAAAAAACACACACACACACAATAAATAAAAGTTTAGAAGAACTTGATACTTACTCTAACCAAACAATCATGAAAGTGCATGAAAAAAACACACAATAAATAAAAGTTTAGAAAAACTTGATACTTACTCTAACGAAACAATCATGAAAGTGCATTCTAATAAGACCCGCAGCGATACCGGGGTTTTGAGAGACGGCTTGGTTTACAGCATTCTTGATAATGGCCTCAGCGTCAGGACAAGATGATTCATAGAACCCCACTTTTAGGGTTGCAGAAGCCAAAGTGGAGAGAATTAAGAAGAAGATAAAGATGCAAGAGAAGAGGTTTGAAAGAAGTTGGAACTTTTGAGAAGAAGAGGCCATTATTATTATTATTGTATTGAAGCGTTTTGTACGAAATAATAATGTCTTGGTTTGAATTAATAAGAAGAGATGATTTATGATTAAGTACTTATAGGCAGAGGGTTTAATTTCTTATGTAAAACGAAACCGTGTGTGTTGAAAGCTGTCAATGTATGAAGTTTTCTAAAGTTTGATCTGTTCTCTCATCATATATTTAAACGTTAATTATTAAATTATTTGACTAGGGGACACAAACCCCCAATGGGATATATTTAAAATAAGATTTTTTTTTCTTTGTAGTATATATATATATATATATATATATATATATTTGCATATAAAGTATGTTCTTTTCCAACCTCTTTTTTCAAAGGGGTGGTTTGAAATTGTTTTTTAAAAAAAGTACCAATAATAAGAAATTTTTGTTATAAATTCTTAGGTTTGTTACTTTTTTGGTTTGGGATTGTAAGAATTTTTATATTGGTTATGAACTTTTATAAAATAATTACTGTAGTGTCATTACTAGGTTTGTTTTTTTTTTTCTGAAAAAAAAATCGAGAGATCCAAAAGTGCACACGAGTATCTCAAATAGATTGGCACATTCATGGTACCCTCATCATACTCCCAAAAAACGTTCATTCACATTCAAAAAGTACAAGAAGATTCGAGTGAGATACAAAGAGCAAGAGAGTAGTTCAAGAATACAAAACTATCAAAAGCAGCAAAAGAAACTAAAGAAAAACCTTCCTATTCAAAACAATAGATTGGGCGGTATAATTACATAAAAGAGTAACTTTAGTACACCAAAATGTAGCAAGAGCAATGATTTTATAATATTCTTTCAAAATCTTTTGAACTCTGCATGCTATTGAGTATTCTTGAAAGTACAAGTATTCTTAACTATTTTTGTTAGTTTGTAAAATTTGACTTGATTTTTTAAGATAATATATTAAAAAATATATAACTAAAAAAAATGTAGAGTTAGAAAAAGTGATCTTAACTTAATTTTTATACGATAAAAAACTAAAGAAAATATGGTTATATAAATGTGGCCTTAACTTTATCAATCAATATAAGCACTTTTATTAAATTAATTAATAATCAGTTTATCAAACACAAAACTGTGTTAAAATTATTTTGGAATTAACTTGACTGCATCCAAATGCTTACTCATTAAAACAATTTTTTAAAAAGGTCATAATCTTAATCCATTATGAAATAGTCCGAAGAATAATAAGAACTATTTGAACGTTGAGATTTTCTCGATTAAAAAAAAAAAAAAAGTGGTAAAAGAAATAGTCAACTTTTAGATTCTGCTAAGGAGAAAAAATAAATACACCATAGAAATAGATATATTGATGTCAACTTGACATTAATTATATTGGTTTATACCCTATATTTTTGTTTTGAGACCCATTCTATTTTGGTATAAATTAATTATTATTGATTTGAATTTAATTTTTATCGAATTTAGTAAAATAAAAATACAATTATTATTTAAGAAAAGACACCATCTGAAGTATATGTTTAAGATTTATAGGACTTTTTCTTGTATAAACTAACCATAGGAATTACTTTTAGGAGCGGTTTGTTTTTTAATCTAGATAATCAAAATTTTTAAATGGTCGAAATTATGGATGCTCAAAATTATAAATATGTTTTTTTAAAAGACATATGCAAATACTTGGATAAGTGGTGTGTTTGTTTTGCCTTAAATTTTTATTTGAGAATGTCTTAAATTTGCATAATGTTCCAAAAATGACCTTACGACTATTTATGAATTTGTAATTAATTTAATATAATTTGAACTTATATAACATATATGTTTTCATTAATTTGAATTTCTTTTTAGTTAATATAGTTGTATTATTTTATTTTTAATTTTTTTTAACAAAATCATATATATTAATCTAAGATTTTTTATAAAATAAATATTAATTGAAATTTAAATTAGAATATTTTTCTTAAAAAATTAAAAAAAAACTACAATAAAATCAAAGAGAGTGAAAAAAAATAATTCCCAATATTTATTTTAATTATAAAATGAAAATAAAGAATAGTGGTATATATACAGAAAAAAGGGTACAAAAGTACAAAGAATATGCTCTCATCACAGGAATCCAACAAATCCATGTTTCAAGAGGGCATCCAAAAACTCATGAGATGCCCTCTATAAAGTCATCCTATGATGCCCGAAAATCTAAATATACCAAGGCATCTTTATATTAATGTAAAACAAATTCGATAATCCAGATGCCCACTTCATGAAAATATTGGATTTCCACGGATCAAACGACCCCTTAAAATTTTGCTAGATTTGTAAATATTTTTGTTCATTTTTCTATATTTAAAAACAACCATAATTAATAATCAAAATTTGTAATTATTTTATGAATATATAACTTCCATTACGCATCGAATGAATAAATATTGCGTAAGACTTATAATTTTAGTAATTAAATAGGGTTCTACGGATGTGGCATCCTAGTTTAAATATCTCGATGCACGCACAATTCTTCACCGATGTGTATTCTCTTTAAATAAATAAATAGACTTTCAAGTGAATGGATTTGGACCCATGAAAGGTTTTACAAGTTTTATGAGACAAGAAAAACAATAGAGATAACTCTTGCCATTTTTTTTTGTCTCTCTCAACTCAAAGTTTCATAATCCTTACGAATTAAAGGCCATAATAATCCAAGCTCACACTTGCAATAATGCAAGAGATTTCTGTTATAAAATAAGAAGAAGAATTCATTTGAAAATAGCATATCCCAACAATAGATATATATCCTTGGTAACCACGACACTCAATGTTATGCGTTTTCAAAACAAATTTTAAGTCCTTTTATCACTACAATAATGCTCATACAATTCTTGTTCCCAACTATCATATTTCAATAATAATCCACACGTATTTAACAAACCCTACATGGTTTAACAATTAAATCAAGCTTTAAATCACCTAATTCTTATAAGTATAGTTATAAGAATAGTTAGTCTCATGCTACAATAATTTTTACTTGTCGTTTTACTTGTCGTTGTTCTTTCTTTTTTTTTTTTGTTTTATGTGTGTTTGAATCGAACCTTTGACTTCGAAGTTAATAGCACAAACATTATAACAGTTAAGTTATGCTCTTTTTAGCAAATGATTTTAGAGGAAAACTTAGGTGTTGCTTGGACTGCATCTATCTTTATGCAACTTTTTAATTAGGTTGTTTTCTCATAATAGAAAAGTTGGGCCTTTATGAAAGTGAAGTCCCAAATGTGCCCAAAAAGGGGCCGAAATGGTTTGTAGACTATACGAGGGAGCATCAATTGGGAAAAACCTCTCATTACTGCGGCAAAGATAAGCAAAGAAAATAATTGAGGAATAATTAAAAGAAAACAATAAAAATACAAAACATAATCATTACATGAAGAACACATAGGAAAAAGTTCTTAATACATTGTCAATCCTACTAGTATGAAAAATTGTTACTCACACTGAATAATTATCTCCCCAATTTCAAACGCAAGAACACCCTCTCAAAATTTTTACTAATCACACCATTTTCTTACTCTCAAACTAGAGAATACATAAAGGAAACCTAACTAAAAATAGCATGCTCAAACTTAACGTGTTTCTAACTTGGACAATTTAAAACCAAAGTCATAGGCTCGTTTTATAGTGCTTGCAGTCTCTCACATCCTTAAACCTTTCCCTTGTGGGACAATCACTCTTCTCATATTTTACCAAAACCCAATAATAACTCGATGATCATTCTTTATTAAAGAAAGATATATATATTATGTAGAAGATGTATAACAGTGTCCCACATAAATTAAGAAAATGGAGGAATGTTCATAATACATAAGTAAAATACAATGACTCTCTCAACTAGGATGAATTTTTTTTTTTTAAATTATTGTAACATCATATTATTTGAACTAAAATATGGAATAACCCATTAATTATTTCGATAATATTATCAAACGGAGATTTAAACCTTCAACTAGAGCATAAACATGTCCATTGGCATGTTTAAGGTAGCAAGAAAAACACCAAAATAAACGAGGAATGTACCTATACTTTAAAGAGTTAATTTTTAAACAAATAAAAAATTATAAATTATCAACCTCTCAGGTCGGCGATCCTCACCCCACATATTGTCAAAAATATTTTAAATAAAAAAACTAAAAATCAATGAATTTGAAAAAGGAACAAAAGAAACATTCTTATTAATTAAGAGATGATCATAACAAAGTTCTTTGTTTTTTTATTGTTGATTACTCAAATCATACTAAAAAGCTTCCTTTCAAAATCAATTCACAAAACCACAATGACGTCTGATTTCACCCTGTGATCCTATAAGGACGTCAATAGAACCCATTTTCACCATTGCCTTTCCAAACTCAACAGCCCATTTGGAGGCTTGCTTGGCATTCTCCAACACCATTTTTGAAGTGGAAGAGCTTCTCAACAATGTCTGATCTGAGCTCAACAGCCCACGGTTATTCTTCAACTTAACATAGTATTGATTGTCAAGACGGTTGGGAGTCGAAAACTCAAGCGCCACTGTCCGCTGCTCACTCGCTGCCCCTGCCGGGCATTTGGTCTTCAAGAAAGCAGCATATTTAGGGTTCATTGAAGGGTCTTGTGAGTGAGTTGCATTGAACGAATAAAGTCTGTTGGAGAAAGTGGAGCAATGAGCTACTCCGATCGAGTGTGCGCCTGAAAGAGTCACCATCTCCGCTGCCGACAACCCTCGTTGCGCAAAGCTATTAATGAGCTCCTCGACGTTGAAAGTGGGAGGAGGTAGAGTATTGGCTTCTTCTTTTATCGAAACACGACCGTCACGACGACCGGCTGGGACGACATAGTTAATGCCTCCAACTTTGTAGGCACTGTCACGAGCTGCAAAGGCAAGAATGTCAGCACAAGACACGGTATTGGGACAAACTGTCTCGATTTGGGCCTTCGCTTTGTTAATAATCTTGAAACCTCGTAAACTTGGGAAGTTCACAGGATTTTCTCTCTCAGCTGGATTTCCAAGAGTCGATTTCAATAGCACAGAACCATCGCAACCCTAGAATTAAACACAAAAGTGAAATAGCTAGAAATCAAATTAGACTTCTGTTAAATTGTCAATTGATCCAAAAGTTTATGCTAATGGAATAATTAAACTAAATTTAATTATACCAATAATTTAAAACCTCTTTTGTCCTAGTTTGAAAATTTGTAGAAAATTCAACAAGTAAAGATGAATGTGATGAATGTTATTAATTAGAAAATATGAATGACTATGCTTTTGAATTGAGTGATAGCTTAAATTGCTATATCTATGAATATCATATTCTCAAATGAATTCAAGAAGGTAAAAAAAACGACAGAAAAGTTTAGGAGAATGGTAAAGTATACTCTAACGAAACAGTCATGGAAATGCATTCTAATGAGCCCAGCCGCGATGTTGGGGTTGCGAGAGACGGCTTTGTCTACAACATTCTTGATAATGGCTACAGCACGAGGGCAAGATGATTTATAGAAATCCACTTTTAGAGTTGCAGAAGCAAAACTGGAGAGATGAAAGAGGAAGATGATGAATGAGAGCTTTGAAAGAAGTTGGAAGTTTTGGGAAGAAGAAGAAGCCATTGGTGAGCTATTTTTTGTTGGGTTTGTGAAGATAAAAAATTGTATTTATAGAACTATAGCATGATAGAGAGTATGTATTGGCTTCATATCCTATTTTGTATACAGCCCAACTACCACCTAATAAAAATGTGTTGCGTAGCATAATTTTTTTTTTTTTTTCAATTTACTCATGAAAAAAAAACTGTGAAAGTTGTAATTAGGAGAGAACCCATAGAATAGCAAGCTGTGAAAACATGAAGTTTTCTAAGTTTGAACTGTTGTCTCTAATCATCTATTATGAAGTACTGATATTATTCAATTCCCTGAATTTTTCAATGGTGTTAATTGGACATAAATGATTATTGACTACGACAAACTGTATATTATTTTTATTTTCAAAAAAAAAAAAGAAAAAAGAAAAAAAAAAAAGAGTTGCATTTTGTTAATCAAAATTGATGCATCGTTGAAATATTGTTATTTTATTAATATTAAATTTTGAAAGAAGTTGATTTTGCTTTAGGACATGTTAGGTTCTAAAAATAGGTTAAATCATATGTTTTTATTCCTTTGAAAGTAATTCTGGCTATATGAAAAATATATTTAAAAAATGTACAAGTTAATATTAAATTAGTTTTGTGTTTTAGAATGAGTTTGACAATGTTAATTATTCTAAACATAAATAATTTGTGAAATGATATTTAGTTTTTTTTTTAATTAGAAAAAATGTCCATCAACAAGGTACGTTTCTCGTGTGTTTCAAATTATATGTTAGTAATTAAAACAATACTTTTATAACACTATCAGCTTTTTAGTTTTTATTAATACATTTTTATACTTTTATTTCGAACGAGTATATCGTTGAAGTTTTCAAAATATTAATGATAAAATTAAATTAAAAAGAAAATAAAAGAATAAGAACTGGTGGAGTTATAAAGAAGTAATCTTATAAGATTCATAATTTTAATTAGACACGTGCACTATAGCAATTTAAAAGGTGATGTCAATATCTTGAGATGTTTTAAAGAGTGGAGAAACGACTTTGAGAGCCATTAAATTGTAAGAACAAAAATGAAACGAAGGGTAAGAAACTTCCCTTTCACTACATAAGTAAAAAAATTAAAAAATTAAAAAAAAAAAAAAATCAAAGCTTTTAAAAGTTCTATTATGAATTATTTAAGGCTTAAAAAAATATAAATAAATAAATAATAATAATAAAAAAATAAATAAAAAAAAAAAAAAAAAAAAAAAAAAAAAAAAAAAAAACTAGATGATTGACTTAGAAGAAGGTAAAGTTAATTGGGAAGGAAGAAGATGGCATCTAAAGCCCTGCTGGAAGAGAAGTTGTTGACCAAATCAACATCAACATTGAAGGTTGCCTGAATAACTTCCGGTGAAAGAGACTTCCAAACGCCAATGCTACCGGCCAAGTGAGTGAAAACAGGATTGGGGGTGCTAATAATGGAGAACCACTCCATTCCTTCAGGATCTCCAATTTTCGATACTACAAAAAACCTTGGTACTATGAATAGATGTCCAGTTTTCACCCTCGTTTCTAAAACCTTCTTCCCATCCACCCCGACAACCTCCACTCTTCCACTCCCTTTCACTATGTATGTTACTTGCAGTGCTGAATCACACGAGAATCCAGGCGAGCACATTGCATTTCCATCCAATTGAACTAGATCTGCACCCAGTCCTACCTCCCCTACTAGTGGCAAATTCTTTGTGTTCAGAACCACAACTCGTCTACCATTCTTCACATCCACATCCAATGGCGCCTGTTGGCAATTCAACACCATTCCATTTCGATGCTCCTTCTTCGCCTCTGGCATCTTTGTTCCCTCCTTCAGTTTCACGATTCTATTTCTGGTTCGGTTCTTCACCAAAGATTTCACTGACGTCTTGTCCATATCCCAAGCTCGCTCGACAAACTCAGTGGAGAAGCCGGTGAAGATTCCGTTAGCACCAGTTAGGAAGAAGTCGGTGAACTCGCCTGATTTATGAGCTTTTGATGTATCCCCTAAGAATAGAACCACCAGATTCATATCTTCTTTGTTGAACCACCATGTGACCACACCAAATGGAAGAGCAATTGCATCTCCTTACTTTATTGCAATCACCTTCTCCTCCGATTCTAGCAGAATGATTCCAACTACTCCATTGCATAAAACATTTTGCTCATTGATTAGATCCATACACAAATTGAACTTTCAAATAGAGTAGAACATAAGTAAAATTGAAGATTTACCATGAAGAACATAAGCAACTTTGGAGGAATCAGAGTAGCAAGGGAGAGCGAAACCATTCTTTTCAAGGGCAAGCTTGGAAGCACCAATATTTCCTTCACGAAGCATGGGAAGTTCTTTGGGAGTCCAAGAATAATAGGAACCTCCGTCACCACCAAAAACTTTCTTTGGCAATTGAGGGGTCAAATTAATGTCGATAACAATAGAAAAGAAACAAAAAAAAGCTTAACGTGTTGAGAGATTGATGTGATGAGGATGGTGTTGCAAAGGGAATTTGTGAAATCCAAATTCTGAGGCTCAACAATTTATAGAGAATGAGAAACAAACACCTAATATGGATACAAATTGAAAAATTGTTACGATTCCTTGTTTGTTTTAGCATTGGAAGTGGAAAAATAAATCAATAAATATTAGGTTTTAAATTGTATGTATACGATTCTATAGCATAGTTAATAATTAATTGATTTCGTTTTCTTTTTCTTTTTTGAAAAGGAATTTGAATAATTAATTGATAAAATATTATTTGAGTTTATCTTCACATTTGAATGAAAACCGTATAATATTAAGTAAATACATTTGCAATATAATGCGTGACTTTCCCAATTTTTTTAAATGAATTTTTAAAAATACTCAAAATAATCGAACAATAAAACAAAATTTAAAAAGTTCTAACACATTATGAAACGGTCTAAGAAATGAGCAATCAAATTATTTCAGTATTTTATAATCATGTGTATTTAATTTCTTTATTATTAATTTTTTTCCTTTGAGTATGATAGAGATAGAAAAAATCGAACCACATATTTCTTCTAGTCATTTTAATTATTATATTTCCAAAATGTTTATTTTGTGTGCACTTTCATACTAAACGTTCGATAAAATTATGATTCTGATTTTTTTATTTCTTTTATCACTATTATTTTTTAAATATCTATTTTTATTTATGAAATCTTCGGAATATTATTTAAATGTAAAACAAAATAATATATTCTTAGGAATTCGCTTTTTTTTTTTCCTATTGGGATAGGAATTAAAAAATTGTTGATCTAAGCATAATTTAATTTAAAAGAAAAAAAAAGGCAACTCTCAATCTGAATGTCATAATTTGATTGATCATCTGCATTCTTTATGGCTTGTTTAGAGTCTCATGATTTTGAGAGATTTCAAATGAATTTGGTTGTTTGTTACTGCCATAAAAAGAATAATTTTAAAATCTAAAGTGATTTTAAATCTTTTTTTTACTCTAAAAAATTTTGTGACAATAATGGTCGGATTTCATAATATATCATAGGATTTAAAAGTAAATTACTAATTTAATCTTGTTGTATAGTAAAAATTTTTATTACAAATATAACAAAATTTTATAATAGATCGTGATAGACCCAAATAGATATCTATTATTTTACCAGATGTAAAATCTTAGTTTGATATTTTTTCTATTTATAATAATTTTACTTACTTTTATTTCAAATCAACGTGTCTTACCAAATTTTTACCCTTCTTATTGTTACAAAAAATAGTGGGTGTACCTATTAAAATTTCCAACACGTGCAGATTTGGCTTTGAAAATACATGGTAAACATTGAAACAACTTATTAAATTTTGGGGTAAAAATAAATTAAATAAATAAATAAAAATTCCTAGGATATCCATATTCCGTATGGGAATGAAAATTTTATGTTATCCAAACAAAGAGCTTCTTCTTTGTAAGGTTTTAGGGATCTGAGTTTGAAGACAGTGGCAGTGAACGAAGAATTAGGGTTTTAAAATGGCTTCCCGTTGTCGGTTTTGGCTTCCAAAGAAGAACAGATTCTGTGCAGTCGCTCCCATTAACAATTCCAAGTACCACCTCCATTTCTCATCCCCTTCTACTTCTCTGGAATTTAATGGCTATTTCAATCGCTTAGTTCCCTTATAATTTTTCTTTCATTTTCGAAAATTTTGAAGATTTTGTGGCAATCACAGCTCCAGAGCTGATGGAGAGATGGTCCCATGTCCTGTAGACCCGTCTCAGTAAGTTCAATAATTTCTTTCTCATTTGTGTATATAGTGTTCGTTAACTCTGATATATAGCTTCCTTCCAATTTGGTAACAATTCTTAGTCTATTATGTTCTCTATATTTACTTCTCTAGCTGTGTGCTTCGAGAAAATCTTGAAGGGCATGTAAAAAGGTGCCCATTATTGAAACAAACTCAAACTTTGGCTGTCCAACCGTTCTATCGAAAGGGCATCAATGCTGGGGAGGAGGATTCGTTGTCGTCGGAAAATCCAGATTCGGGTTTGTCAGATTGCATTTCCTCCGAAATGAAGAGGAATATCGTTTATGGTATGTCTGGAGCCGAATTTCATCGCCTTCTTGGAAAGATTAGAGCTCTTCATGATCTGATATGCAAGGATATTCAAGATTCTTACAAGATAAAGGGAGCTTGCAATATGTGGATTAAAGGGGAAATAGATAGGTACTTTAGTTGTGTTGTTAATTGCTTTCATGGGATTTAATGGGGTTTTGTAAAATGTGCTCTGTTTTCTTTCGGGTAGGAAAATTCCATTTCAAGAGAAACATGTTCTGCAGCAGGCTTCAATTCTCGGAAACTTGGAGGAATTTGGAGTGCTGAGGAATTGTGATGGAGGTGAACAATGTGAGGGTAACCGATCATATGGCAGTGAGGCTAACATTGTCCCCACCGTGGTTGAGTTCGGAGCAGGAAGAGGCTACTTAACTCAAATGCTTGCAGATTGTTATGGTATCAAAAGGGTGTTTCTGGTTGAGCGGAAATCGTACAAACTGAAGGTTAAAATTCAAGATTTTGCCCTTATGTACGTCTAGAATTTTAGCAATTTGATCAGTTAAATTTTGGCAGACTAATCTCCGTTTTGCTTTACATCCTTGTAACTATATGTGTTTTGTTATGCCAATGCAACCAATAGGCTGATCGATCACTGCGACAGAAAGAGAGCTTGATTTTAGAGCGTTTGAGAATCGACAGTAAGGTTTCCTCAAACTTTGTTTATGTTTTTTCAAAAACTGTCTTTTAACAAGCTAGAGAAGTACATTATAATCATATACTTGCATTCCGAAATTGTTTAGTGTGTCCTAATTGCAGTATGGTTAAGTTCTTTCTTGTGTTAATTCCATCTGATTCTTGATCTTGATGACAGAAGTATGGTTAAATTCTTTCTTACAGTTGAGGATCTAAACTTGAATGCTGTTGAACCTCTGAGGCATAATCCTTACTTAGCCATTGGTAAACATCTCTGTGGGCCGGCAACAGGTTGTTCAATCATAGTAATGAATTTATTGTAAACTTTAGTTGTTACTTGCCCCAAGTAAAGCTGTCTTAATTCCTATGACCTTTTTATTTCATAGATTTGGCTCTCAGATGTTGCCTTACCAAACAATCCAATCATCCTGATGCTGAACAGTGCGGAAATGGGCCGAAATTGAGAGGTTTGGCGATAGCAACATGTTGCCATCACCTTTGTCAGTGGAAGCATTACACAAGTGAGCAATCCTTTTACATCTTGCCAATATGTGCTTCAAATGAGTTAGCTTTTTCCTTTTCTTTTGTTTAACTTTAGACAAAACCGGTATTCAGTAAGATGATCTTCCCTGCAGATAAGAGATATTTATTAGAACTGGGAATCACAAAAGAAGAATTTCTTGCTATTACATGGTTCACTAGTTGGGCAGTGGATGCTAATCACAGTGAAGATATTTCAGATGTAACCGAATTGAAAACATATCTTCAATCTAGGTAAACATTATGACTTTGATGTGTACAAAAATGTTACTTTTACTGTTCATATTGCAACCTCATGATGGATGGTGGCCATTTTACATAACCTGCGCCCAATTCTCATATAGTTGCAGGGAAAATGAAGACGATGGAATGCTTGGAAGCACGGTAGACAACATTGTAAAAAGTATGAATCCAGTGGAAAGGGCAGTCCTGGGATTTATGTGCAAGGAGATTATTGATATGGGAAGACTAATGTGGATGAAGGAACGTGGGTTGGAAACACAGCTTGTTAAGTATGTCCCATCTGGCATTTCCCCTGAAAACCATTTACTAATTGCTAAATGCCGAAATATTTGTGCTACTTAGATTCTGTAATTGAAATTTTCATGGTTTATTGTGAGAATAAGTGGAAACATTTACTCTTGAACAGTTTTTGCCTGCTTGGCTGTGGTTCAAAAACAAGTTTTGAAAACCAAGGATGTGATGAAAGAACACATTTTTTTGTTTCTTAAAATGTGCTTGGTTGCTGTTTTCAGATTGCAATTTGGAACTTTAAGTCATGTGCAAAATTTGAAAATAGTATATAACAAAGTGTATGTTTAGTTTAATCTTTGAAGAATGAATTTGGCAACTAAAATGATATAATATATTAGAAAATCTCCATAAATGATAAAATTTTTAGATTTTGTGTCAATTTGGTTCCTTAGCTTTTGAAAGTATCTAATAGGTCCATAAACTTTTAATATTGTATCTTACACGTGTCAAAAATTTTAATTTTGTGTCTAAACTTTCAATTTTATATCTAATAAGTTCATGATATATTCAATTTTAAAATTGGTAATTAATCTATTCAATATAAAATTAGAATTTATTTTTAATGAAACTCTATCCAATTATACATTTAGTAGACAGTGAATAAAAAAAATATCGAATATATCAAGGATTCATTACAATACAAAATCGAATATATCAAGGATTCATTACAATACAAAATTGAAATTTCAAAAATCTATTGGACATCCTAATAAAGAAGGATCTATTAGAAATTTAATAGATAAAAGAAAAAATTATTAGCACTCTTTACAATTCACCAACTTTTTTAACACAAAATTAAAAATTACTTTTGAAAGTCATGAGTTAAATAGACATGAAGGATTACTTGATAATAAACTTTAAATTTAACTCAGACTTTATAGAGAAATAAAAATTAAAAAAACAAAAGTATATATAAATAAAAAATAACATGGAGATGCGGGGGATCGAACCCCGTACCTCTCGCATGCAAAGTGAGCGATCTACCATTTGAGCTACATCCCCAGAATTTGTTAAACATTCTATTTATTATTTTCTTTTATTGTCATTAGTTCGTGTTCAAGTTCCACACTCCAACGTTTCTGCTTGTCGACCAAGAAATATTTTTATACAATTTTTTCAAAGACCACAGCATAAATCCAAATCCATTTTTCTCATCTCTTACGTAACATTCCACTTCCAATTCCATTCCACCATTAATTTAAACCCAAAATCTCTCCGTTCTCTATCACTCAACTCTTCACTTTCGCCACTTCTCCAAAATGGACAATCCCACCGGCGCCGTCATCTTCACCACCGTTGGCTTCCCCCAATACGGCTTCGACATCTTCTCTGTTTCACTTAATTCCCCCACCACCGAACACCGCCTCACCGACGGAATCTCCGTCAATTTCAACGCCCAATTCCTAGATAACCAACTTTCCGTTGTCTTCATCTCTGAACGCTCCGGGTCCTCTAGAATTTACCTCTCAGATTCTCCTAATTCCGCCCCCAAATTGCTCCCTTCCGCCCCCGGAAGCTGCTTTCACGACCGGCCCATCGTCAGAAATGGTCGACTCTTTTTCATCTCTGCTCATGAAAACCCCCAAAAGCCCTTCACGAGCTGGTCCGCTCTGTATTCCACTCCGTTGGACGTTGGCGACTCGGTTACCCGGCTGACTCCTCCTGGGTCCGTCGATTTCAGTCCGGCGGTTTCGGAAAGTGGGAAGTTTGTGGCGGTTGCTTCTTATGGCTCTCGTACTTGGGGCGGCGAATTTCACGAGCTCCACACAGAAATTGTTGTGTTCAAATCTTCTGACCCAGATCGACGCGTTGTAGTTTCGGATCGGGGCGGATGGCCGTCGTGGTCCGGCGACTCCACTGTCTTCTTCCACCGGAAGGGCGACGATGGGTGGTGGAGCATTTTCAGAGTGGAGATTCCTGAAAATCTTGATTCCTCTGTTTCCTCTGTTCCGATCCGAGTCACTCCGGCGGGTCTGCATTGCTTTACTCCGGCTGCCATGAACGACAGCAAACGACTTGTCGTCGCTACCCGAAGAGCCGACAGTAAATTCCGACACATCGAGATTTTTAATTCCGAATTGGACGAATTCATCCCAATTACCCAGAAATTGAATCCGGATTTCCATCATTACAACCCGTTTGTCTCGACAGATTCCAATTCCATCGGGTACCACCGTTTTCGCGGCGAGTCAGCTCAGGGCGAGTTAACGATTCCATATCTCAACCCGGTAATTTCCCCAATTAAAGAACTACGTATGATCCGAATAAACGGTTCGTTCCCAACGCCGTCACCTGACGGCGATTTAATCGCGTTTAACCCCAATTTCATGGGATTACAAATCGTCAAATCAGACGGCTCAAAATGTCGAACCGTTTTAAAAGATCGAACCGCTTTTTACAATTCGTGGAGCCCTACGGAAAAAAACGTGATTTACACTTCATTGGGGCCCATTTTCGGGGCGGTAACAGCGACGGTCCAGATCGCTCGGATCACGATGAACTCTGATGATCTCAACAGTAGTGATACCGATGAAATTGCCAGTGAAGTGAAGATTCTCACAAAAGAAGACACCGGAAATAACGCCTTTCCGGCGTGCTCGCCGGACGGTAAGTTTCTGGTCTTCCGATCCGGCCGGTCAGGGCACAAGAATCTTTACATCGTCGATGCCGTGAATGGCGAGTTTGACGGGGAATTACGGCGGTTGACCGATGGACCGTGGATCGACACGATGCCAAGTTGGTCGCCGGCGGGAGATCTCATAGTATTTTCTTCGAACATGCATAATCCGAAGAACACTGAAGCATTTAGTATCTACCTCATCAGACCGGACGGTTCGGGGTTGAGGAGAGTACACGTGGCTGGACCGGAAGGGTCTAGTGAGGTGGACAGAGAGAGGATTAACCATGTGTGTTTTAGTAGGGACGGTAAATGGCTTTTATTTACGGCGAATTTGAGTGGTGTGACAGCGGAGCCAGTGTCGTTGCCCAATCAGTTTCAGCCATATGGCGATCTGTTTGTGGTGAAATTGGATGGGACTGGGTTGAGGAGGCTGACGTGCAATGGATATGAAAATGGGACTCCCACGTGGTATTATGGGAATGAGCTGGCACTTTCTGGGTTGAGTTTGAAAGATGAGGTGGTTGGTGAGAAGTTGAAGGGAGAATTTGATGAACCGCTTTGGATAAAGTTCGATTGATGATATGTGCCACGTGGACGTTTTTGAAGATTTGGTTGAATTCTAATTTGGGTCCCACTTGTTTTAATGAATTACATCTTAATTGGGATAAACGTAGCCTGAATAAATTTTCAAGAACTTATGTTTCAATAAATGAAGTTCAAGCTTTGTTGATGACTAGTCGATCAATGTTGTTACGACTAGTCGATCTATATTACTTTTAAAAAAATCTGTTCCTAGAAAAATTTTGACCAATTTATTAATCATTATTCATTATTGGGGAAAGAAGATAGTTGTAATCAAAATGATTTAGTTGGACATTTAAGTAATTAAGAAAGCAAGTGGTAGAGTCATTTTTATTTTTTAAGTATTACAATTCATCAACCTATCACGAGGGTGATTTGAATGAGAATTATAAACATTTTAATGTTAATGGAAGATTTGAAAAAAAAAATTATGAGAAATTTAAAAAATTTTTGAAATAGGTCTAAATTATAAATATCAACTTCATATTTAAATTGTCTCATGCTTATATAAAAATAAGCATAAATTACTAATAAAATTATCAAGTTGAGGATTTATATCTAACGTAGTTATAAATATGGAATTTTAATTGACACAATCACAAAAGCTTAAAAGTTATACATGATATATACGTAAATTTTCATTATAGTTGATGTAGTTTATATTTTATATTTTATTTCTTATACTTTCACATGCCTTAGTTGTAGTTCATATCCTTTGAATGAATAAGCTTTAGAAATAGTATTTGTTGTTAGTTTATTGTATTTTTTTTTCCTTTAAAAAGTAGCATTCTCTTTATAAAAGTTGAAAGTATTTTTGTATGATGTCATTTTTTACTGAAAAAATATAGTTGTTGTTGTTGTTATTATTTAACTATTTTTAATATAAATTGATTTTTGAAATACTAAATTTAATATTTATTAGAGTACAAATATTAAGGTCCCATTTGATAACCATTTGATTTTTAGTTTTTAAAAATTAAGCATATTTTGTCTCAATTTCTTACTACGATTTTCATCTTTTTAAGTAAAAAAAGTTGAATTCTTAGTTAAATGTCAAATTCTAGAAGACGAATCACTAAATTTTGTTTTTGTAAATTTAACTTAATTTAAGAACATTGATATAAAGTAAATAATAAAATAAAAAATTTAAAGATAAAAAATAGTGTCGAAAACTTAAAACGAAAACCTTCTATGATCCCTCCCTTTGGTGCTCTACTCCTTCCAAGCACATATCTTTGGCCTTCTTACCCATTTAGGGAAATTGATGCTCATGGAAGATGATTCCAAGGTCTCCATCAAGATTTGAAAAATAATGCTCATATTAGCTATTTAGCTATGATAACAATGCCTTGGAAGAGTCTTGTTTTTTCCTCATCTGTTGTTGGTTTTTATTATTACTATTGTTTTAATCAAATTATCTTAACAAGGGTATTAATTAATATACTTGTTAAGGATAGATTTGGATTAGAGAGCATAATCAATATTTTATGGAGTTTGCAAACTATCTCATCAAGAAAATAGTGAAACTTGAACCACCACATTCCCAAGGTCCAATTAAGCATGGGAAAAAGGAAGTTTGTTCAAGACTCAAATTAGCCTCCTCAACCTCGACCAAAGATGAGGTTGAGGTTGACTCTCCCCATTTCATGAATGGGGCAGTGACATATTTGGGAAGAAGAATAGTTTGGGTCAAAAGTCCAAATGACCTTCTCGCCCTTGACCTTAGCCAAGGATGAGGCTGAAGTCGGCTCTCCACATGATAAATGAGGCATGTTAAATGCATGCTCTTTGACTCATTTGGTTCGAGGGTTATCCTAATGTGACTTGGAAACCCTAATATGGATGCTGCATCCATATCAAAATTTACCTATAAATACATCATTATGATTTTAGAAGAAGTAAGTTCATTATCATCCATAAAGGTCTTTCTACAACTTAACTTGGGCATTGGAGACGTTGTGACAAGTACCACACCGATGTCCAAATTCTTCATGTTTTGTAGGTCACGTTTTCCTTAATTTACAAATTTGTCGTTGCTATTACATAAATGTCATATGTGTTTTTCTTTTTTCTATTTGAATTTTAACATCGTAAAATTTTTAATCCAAGACTTAAATTAATATAACCCTCAAACTCGATTGAAATTTCCGCTTTTTTATTATTTTGTTTATCTACATTTAAAGTAGAAATAGTAGATGAGGTTTTCAAGGCAGGCGGCGGCGGGCTCCACTTCGAATCGACAAACTTGGGTCACAAGTCGCTTGACCGGCGGCGGCGGTTTGAAATTTTAAAATTGATTATTCTGTAATAAGCCTCTCAAAGGTCAAAATTTTGTTATGACATTTTTTTTAAGAAAAAAAAAATACGTGCTCTTAGAAATTAATTCAGGACAAATAATAAAAACTTCTTCTAATTTGCAAAATAACAATAATACCAATAACCAAAATTAACAAATCTAACTTATAAGAAAATGACTTAAAAATTAAGAAACATATCCATTTATATCCTTAAATTTTAGGAGTTGTATCATGTAGACCTTAAATTTTTGTAATCATGTTAATTTATACTTTTCATTAGGAAAAATCTCATTTAAAACTTATAATTACATCAATTGATCCCATAAGCTTCCATAACATGAATCAATTTAGACTCTTAGTTAGATTTTATTTAAAATTCGTTCATGCATTTACTCTAACAGTCCATTTTGCAAAATCGACAATTAAAAAAGTCTATACACGTTTCAGAATCAATGCAATGATGATTTTAAAAAATAATCATAATAAAAACTATAAATTGATTGACTTATGAAAATATTTTAGTTTAATGATGACTCAAATAGATGTTCATCTTAAACTTTTTTTTTTCCTCCTCTTCTTATTGATTAGAAGCATCTATCAGTGTCATGCCAATCGAAAGAGTTGAGCTACTAAGCTTTTATATATATATAACTTAAATCAAAGAAAATTTAAGATTTAGATTGATACAAGTATTTATTGAAGGTTTTAATTTGATACAACCCAAAAGCTTAGAAATTTAAGTTATATTTGCCGTAAAAGTTATTTTATTTTAATTAAAAAATTGGATAGATGCTGTTACATTGATTTTGAGTTGGGTGTACTCCCAGCAATTTGCTTTTTATTTTGAAATTTCAAAAGTCAATACCAACCCCATTCCACATACTCTAATCATGCCCTTAAAAAAGATCTTTGGATATTTTTTAGTTCAATTCATAGCCCACCTAGCGACAGTAGTACTATTCTAAATCCATATTTACTGCAATCTTTACTATTTAGTGTATATTATTTCTTATCTAAACAAAACATAGACTAGTTTAACCTACAAACTATTATAATCGCTATAATAACTAACACCACCCCAATTGCCTACCTTTATAATAACTAACACCACCCCAATTGCCTACCTTTATACACAATTTCTCTTGTATTAGAGAACTGGAAACAATTGGGCTTGGCCTATGATCAGTTGTCAGGCCCAGGCCTAAGCCTAAGCCCAATCCTACTAACGACTTCTGATTAGAGTAGAACGTAGATACGTTGGTTAAGGAATTACACTTTTCGTAGTAAACTGGAAAATGCAATTGTGGGGGAAAAAATAAAAATGAAATAAAATAAAAATAAACTTTGTACGTGGAGTGAGTTTCCTCGCGGCTCTCCAAATTCTCGTTCGACCCTTTTAAGAACTTTCTGGGAATCAATATCGTCCTTCGTTCTTCAAACCCTAGGCATTCCGAATTCTCTAATTATTCTTCTTCTCCGTGTTAATCTGACGTAATTTCTTGTTCTTCAACTTCGAGATTCTTCATACTCGGATTGCCCTCTATTTTCAGGATCTAATTGTACTTTTCTCCTTCCCGGAACCATTGACAAGAAGAGAACAATGGACGATAGCTGTGCTGTGTGTGCCGAGACTCTTGAATGGGTTGCCTATGGGTCTTGCGGCCATCGGGATGTCTGCTCCACCTGCGTTGCTCGTCTTCGATTCATTTGTGGTGATCGCCGTTGTTGCATCTGCAAGTCTGAATCCGCCGTCGTGTTCGTCTCTAAGGTGAGGGTGCTGCTATTCTCTGTTCTACGATCGCATTCAATCTCTGGGGGTATTTAGTTGTTCAATTCTTATATTTGTTTTGTTCTTTCATATGCAATTTGGCTATCTCCCAAGTGCTCTGCTGCTGTAGTTGCATTCGAATTTTTCATGGAATATTTTCCCTGAATATCCGAAATTATGAGTATGCTTTTCTTTTCTGTTCGATTTAGATTATCATACTTATACCAAGGGAATGTCGTATGCACTTCGAACGTCTTTATTCAATCCTTTTCTCCTTGCTTCAATGCATTTCTCTCTCCTCTCTCTCCCCCTCTCCCTTTCTTTCTTTGATAGATTAAGTGATGTTTGAAACAATTTAAATTTTATTAAATAAATAATTCATGAATTTAGCAACAATGTTTCCTATTGAATAGTAATATTATAATACAATCTGAACTTTCAAAAACAAATTTGAAAACGAAAACAGAGAACTGTTATCAGAAAAGGTTGCCAAAACAGCACTATTGGTTGGTGGCAACTGTGCATCAATAAGGTTGAGGAAAGGTGAGTTTAAGTGCTTAGCCCGATTTCTCATTGGGATTTCTATGATATGTATGATTTTTTATATGCTTTTAGGAATATTGGTTGCTCTCAGTGCTAACTTCTTGTTTTTAGCGATTTATTGTTTCAGCTGACGACCTGAGTTAGTTAGGATTATTGAAACTAAAGTAAGCCACCCCTCAGTGAACTAAATAAATTACTGAAGTCTTCATCAAATTGAAAGGAACATACTACTAGATCTCAATGCAACCAATTCTAAATGGCTGCTAAGAAGCACAATCTAAAAAATAAAATATGTGCTCCAGCCATACCTTAGCATCTCCGTTATCTGGGTTTGTTATAGTTCTTGATACTCCAAAGCTCCCATCCCTTATTCCTTATTTATTATGCTCCTCAAAATGTTGGTCTTGGTTGTTTGACATTTACATCAATGTTCAAAGTTCATGTATGATTTTAAAATAAATAGATAAGTGAGAACTCAGTTGTTATTACAGTGTTGAAATTTATAATTAGGTGGATTTGTTGCTTTTCTCACATTAGTTTGTTTGAGTTTGAGGACTGTTTTGTTGTTTCACTGGGCTTATGCAGTTCATGTTTGGTTCTGTTGTAGGCCTTGGGAGATTATACAAGGACAATTAACGACTTCACAGTCTTTCCTTCTGAACCAAGAGAGGGTCGTAGTGGATCCTATTGGTATCATGAAGATACACAAGCATTTTTCGATGATGTTGATCACTACAAGATGATAAAAGCAATGTGCAGGTTGTCATGCAGTGTGTGTGATAAGATTGGTGAAGATCAACCAAATGATGCCTCAAAACGCCGAGGAAGGTTTCGGAATATTGAGCAGCTAAAGGGTCATTTGTTTCATCGACATAAGTTGTTTATGTGCAGCCTTTGTTTGGAAGGCAGGAAGGTATGCTTATTGACATTCTCAGCCTTTGTTTCAAATTCATAGCAGAGATTACTCTAAGTAGATAGTTACGATCAAGGATGAGAATGTCAATGTGATGTGTATTTTATAGGTTAAACATACAACACAAGATATAAATAAAAAGGTGTGCTTTATGTGTTAAATCTGTAACACAATATTGTGGACAAAAATGCAACACAAAATAAAAACTAAATATAAATTAAATAGGAAAGAAAAGAAAAAACAGTAGAGAATTCAATTCTGTTTGGTGTGCTGTCTAAAAAAATACCTCTTTGGTGAGGGAGAGAGGGGCAGGGACTGGGTCATGGGATGTTGAGAGAGGAACAGTACGAAAGGGAGAGAGGGAGGGAGAAGGAAAAGGCTAGAATCAATCAACGTAAGATTCTAACTCTAGACTCTGAAGCTGCTTGAGAATTTCAAGTCACACGATAAACCAACTAAGCCAAACAATTTGTATGTATATAAAATGCAATAATATATTAAACATATAATAATATCAACAGTAACAGAAAACAGAAGGAATATCGCCGACATGGAGGTAAAAAATACTTTGCCACCTCATATTAATGTTTGTATTTTTCATATGTCGGATATTATTGCCTCTATATGATAATCCATGTGTATTTATACGTGAACACTGAACATGAACCAGAAATTACCTGATAGTTTCTTTGATTGCAACCATAATGCTGATTAGCTTTTCTGGTGCGTCTCAGGTTTTTATTTGTGAACAAAAGCTATATAATAGAGCACAATTGAATCAGCATATACACACGGGTGACTCTGAGGTCGATGGAAGTGAGAGTGAGAGAGGTGGTTTCACCGGGCATCCTATGTGTGAATTTTGCAGAACTCCATTTTATGGAGATAATGAGCTGTATACTCATATGTCAACTGAGCATTATACATGTCATATATGCCAAAGGTAAACTAAACATGCTTGATTTGTGACTAGGGTGTATAAATTTAGACTAAATTGGCAGCCAACATAGAACTGAACTATACCAAATTGATATCATTTTGTTTCTTATTTGAACAATCATCAATTTATTTTTTTTAATAGACTTGATTAACAACTCATTTAATCAGAATTCAATATCTTTTCAAAAGGACTTTGGTTAAAATTCATTGTATTCATGAACTCCATTTCTGTCAGCAAAATGAAATAGGTGGGTTGGGATTTAAATATTAAAAAAAAAAAATCTAAACAAACTGAAGCATTCAAAATTCTTTTCTTGTTCCATTACTCTTCTCCAGGGAATCAAACCTTTCAAGTTTCAATATCTTGAGTCGAAAATCAAATTGTACTGAACTTCACCTCTATACCTTCATCCTTTTCCATTGTTAACTTAGTGAAGATTAAAATTGTTCAATTTTTTTTGTGGTTGCAGGCTCCATCCTGGACAGTACGAATACTATAAGAATTATGATGACCTAGAGGCAAGTTGTTTAACAATGATATACTGTTTTTTTAATAACTGTTTTGAGTTTTGAGTCTAATGTAGTGAGCTTCTTTTGGCCACAGATCCATTTTCGACAAGGACATTTTCTTTGTGAAGATGAAGCCTGCCTTGCTAAAAAGTTTATAGTGTTCCAATCTGAAGCGGAAATGAAGGTAACTTAGGACATGGGAAGGGCTCTTTTTATGCGTGTTTAGTTAAATGCTTTCTGTTTTGTTTTTGCTCATTTCTTTCAAGTGTGCAAGGCTCTAGGCTTGCTCCATCACAATGCATTGTTTCTTCATGTCTATTTGTTATTTTTCAGAGGCATAATACTATTGAACATGGTGGCAAGCTATCTCGATCAAAGCGAAATGCTGCTTTGCAGGTATGTGTTACTGCTCTTCCAATTCTGGTCTTTTTTAAGATCCCATTTGATAACTATTTAGTTTTTCAAATTTGTGTTGTAATCATGGTTTTCATCTTTCATAGGTTAACATTGGAATTTTAAGTCAAATTCCAAAATCACAAATAAGTTTTTAAAAACTATTTTTTCTAATTTTCAAAATTTGGCTTGGATTTCAAAAACATTATTATATGTGGACAACATGACATAGAAATCAATAAGTGAAAGTAGTGTTTATAGGCTTAATTTTCAAAAACCAATTTGGTGGCAAATAGGGCCCAAGAAATATCATTTTGTGTTTTGTATGCCATTTTTTTTAATCTTATATCCCTTTCATGCATTATTTCTCAATTAACATTATCTTTTCCAGATACCAACCAGTTTTCGATATCGAAGAAGTAATGAGCAAGATAATCGCCGTGGTAGACGCACATTTCGTCGCGATTCTTCTGAAGATCTACTTTCTTTGGCCATTCAAGAAAGTTTTGAAACAGCTAATGTTGATGACACCAATCATGACCCATTACCTAGCGGACAAGTAGCCTCAGATCAGGAAAATATAAGCAACATTGATCCCTTGATTGAACCATTTGAAGCATTGGCAACAGCAGATCCTGAATCAGCTTCTAGATACCTTCAAGCCTTGGGCCATTCTAGGAATTCCCAATTGGAGCAATCGTCCTTTCCTCCCCTTTCAACAGCATCTAGCAGTAGCCATCCAAAGCCCAGTCAGGACAAAGACATTCTACATAATAACAGTATGGCAGCTCATCTTCGCCGCCAGAGGAACGTGACTGTTCTGAATTCTGCAGGTTGGCCAAAATCAAGTCGTGCCCCTGTGGTACCACTAAATAGCTCATCTCAAGCTTGGCCTGCAATAAACGCCAATCATGCAGCATCGAGCAGTTCTGGGCAGACTAAGGGTGTCGTAACCATTAATAATGGCCCTTCAGTCTCTGCTTACTCAAATGCTGCTCAGATGCATGCAAAGGCTCGATCTAGTTCTTCAAGTGGATCAGGTAGTAGCAGTAGGATCAGCCACTCTGCTTCCGCTCCCAGTCTCATTGACATTGCCTATACTGAACCCTCAGTTAATGAATTCCCTCCAGTATCTGCAGCACAGGCACGGAAGGCGCCCTCAAGTAGCCAGAGTTCAATGAACATGGAAGATGTGCAGACAGCAAACAAATCTCTAGTTGAAAAGATCCGTGCTGCACTTGATTTTGATCAAGATAGATATGCCATTTTTAAAGATATATCTGCACAATATCGTCAGGGTCAGATTGACACGGAAATGTATCTAGACTGTGTGCAACAGTTCGGTTTGTCACATCTTCTGCTTGAGTTGGCTAGGCTCTGTCCTGATCCTCAGAAACAGAAAGAACTTGTGGAGACCTATAATGCTAGTTTTCATAAAGATGTGATCCCAGAAAATGGTAGGGCTCTAGATGGTATTCAAATTAAAGACAAAAGTAAGGGAAAGAAAGGTAAAGGGAAGTCTATGGAGGTTAAAGAGAGCAGTTCCAAGGACAAGTTAGCAGATAGTATCTTGAGCAGTGTTCGGGAATTGCAGTCGAGTTTCAGGCCATCCGAGGAAAATGTAGAGGTATTATTGAAGGGTGAGTACCGTGCTTCAAAAGGGAAACTGAAGATATCATCTGATGACCAGCAAGGTGGGATAGGAGGACAAAACAGTCAACCGTCTACCGGTCTATCGAACCAAAGCACTGGGGATGGGGGTGGTGGGGGGAGCAAACAAAAAAAGAAAACCTCCAAGTTCCATAGAGTTCGTTTAGGCGATGGTTCAGTTGCTGCACTCTTAGATTTAAAAAACAACAATCTAGCTTTAGACCCAGAACCAGTCGAAAGAGTAGAGGACAGGAACAATGCTGCAGCAGGGGCATTGCCTGTTCGGGGCGTTTGGCGAAATGGTGCTCAAAGGCTTTTCTCCTAGCACAAGTTGGTGAAATGTAACATTTTGTGGATATAGAAGCAACAGAATTCGATCGAACTGGCTGAGGATTTGTTTGTACAACCAGACGGGTCGATAGGATGGTGAAATTTTGCATTGGTGATGAAAGCAGCCTGTAATTTGGCATGCTTTTTGATATTACGAGTTATCATTTTGATATCATAGTGTGGATATATGATATGTGTTCCTTTTGTTGAAGTGGTGGGAGCGCATAATGAAGAAATTTCTGATGTTTAGACCTCACTTTACTGTATTTAACTTCTATAAGGTTTATGTTTCCACAGCAATACTTGCCTTTCTAAAACTGCAAAGTTGATGCTACTGTATGTGCTACATTTCTAAGACATATCTTTTTAGGAATAAGAAAGTATTGTGCTCACAGCTTTATGAGATTATTACTTTCCAAACTAATTTTATGAGACTTATCGTTTTTGTAAATTATTTTATTTGATTAGTGTCTGTCTATATTTGAGATTTTTGAGTTTTTTTCTTTTTTTATTACCATTTATCTGACTCTATATTAATCTTTTTTGGTTTACTTCGGCACAAAATACTTTTTGTCACAAATATTTGATCTACAAGTATAGATTAGTACTCTTAGCAGCAAAGTGATTTATTTATTAAACACTTCTCCATTCTTGAAGAAAAATTTAGATTAAATTATAAAATACAAGTTGGTCTTTATTTTTCAGTCCATGAGTTTTAAAGAGGTGCATGTGCTCCTATAATTTCAATTTGACTATTTTAGTTGCTCAATCTTGAATGATAGATTTAAAAGGTTACTCTTTTCATTAATTAGATATTTTTTTTATTATTTTAAATAAAATAAAAATAATTAAATTAGTAGATTTTTTTCTATTATTGGAAAATAGACCAAAATAATTACAAATATAGCAAAATTTCAATGTCTATCGTAGTCTATGGCAAATATAACGTAATATTTTATTATTATTTATAAATAATTTTAACAATTTTGTCATTTAAACATATTTTCTAAAAGAAAAAATGTTTTTCTTTCCTTTCCCTCCCCTTACCCAACCCCATCCCCACGTACACCTCCTCTTCTTTCTCTTCTTCCTCCATTACGCCAAGTGATCGACGCGGTTGTTCCTCACTGCAATTGTCGCTCCTAAATCTGGTGAGACCGTCGACTCCAACGAAAGACATGCTTTGTAGGTGAAATTAGAGATAATGATTAAATTAAAATTAAAATACCCAGAGACAATGGGTTTCAAGATTTTTGCTGCATAGTATTTTCAATTTTATAATAACTAGGTTGATTGAAAGCTCTAAAAAAAAGGCGACGGTGTGACGATTCCCCATTCCTTGTCAAGGATTGAACAACCTTCTTGGGGGACCTTTTATAACCATAGTCAAAACTGAGGATTAAAATGGTCAAATTGACACTAAACATCAAATGTATCTATTCTTTCAGGACTAAAATGATCAAATTGAAACTAAACATCAAGTGTATCTATTCTTTAAAGCTCACAGACTAAAAAGATAGCTTGATTTTGATCCCTTTAATTTTAAAAGTTAAAATTTAATCTTTATAATTTAATAAATAGTTTTATAATTTAATAAAATCTTTCATGAATAGTTTGATAATTATAAACTACAGACTGAATTCTAAATTTAACCAAAAGTTTATGAATATTGAAATCGCGGGGGTAAAATCTTCTTCGAATTTTGAAAAACTTTTTATTAATAATAGTCTGAATTTCATCCTCTCCTTATTATTCAGATGTTTCTTAGCTTCTGACCTGATTTGATCATCTGCACTGACAATTACTTCTTTTTGTTGATCATTTTATTTATGATTTTCTGTTTTGAGTAATAGAATGAGGCCATACGAATCTTTAATGAGAACATAAGTTTCCACTCAATCTGTGGGCACATCCTATGTAGATTACATCTTTCTGCACCTTTGAAATAATTTCATAATTAAAATTTTGACAGAATTTGCAATATGAAGGATGATATACATATTAACATTATAATTTATAGATAATGTCCACATGGTAAAAACAAATTTGTCCAAGGAATATATTGACACCAGCAGATAACAGAAATATACAGCTTTAGCATTCCCAAATCTCAATCAGATTAGCCTTAGCCAAAGGTCTTTTCACTGCTGTAACACATGTACAGAAAGCCATCGTCGTCCTTGTACGACTCGTACACTGTACTCATTAAGCTAGCTGCAAAAATTTGAAGTCAATTATTTAGAATGTTAGTAACTGGAACTGAAAAGGCTTGTGCACGAGAACGTGCACAAAAATGGTCAGCAGCATCAGTTCAAGTGCAACTCTACCTGTTTGAGGCAAAGTATTCTTTACAAATACAAAGAGAGCTTTTCCAGGTGCTAGATGAAGCCTGGTGCTTAGAACATGGATGAATTGGCCAACAGACATGTCTCGGGGAATGAGGTACCTTAAGTCAAATAAGAAAACAAAAGACATTCAATAGAGAAAGCATAACCGTATTGACACAATACGTCATGTTATGTTCGCACGATTGCTTTTCAAATATAAACAGGGCTATTCTAATAACGTTCTTATGTTTCTACTTTTCATAGTTTCTCAAAATTTACCCTTTTTAGAAAGGTTTCTAAAATTTTGGAAATAAGAAACAAGAATGTTTATCAGACAAGCTTGTTTCTTAAAGAGTGAGAAACGTGAATAGGAAATAAGAAACAAGTACATTATCAAACAGGCTTGTATCTAACAATGTGAGAAATCTATGGAACACGAAGAATTTTAGGACAAAAACATCATTAAACTTTTGGAAACCAATCACATCGCCAAACAAGAACATGACCAATCAAGAAAAGAGTGTAATGCTGAGGTGATAATATCTGTTTTCATTCAGTTGATTTTCAGAGACAATGAAATTAGTAGAACTGAAACATTGAGGAAACTCAAGACATGATGTAGAAACTCACTTCTTCTTTTCCATCTCAGGAAGTTCACATTTCTCATATCTCTCAACAATTACCTGCAATTACTCAAAACATCCAAAGGAAAGCCATTAATTCACTTTCATGGCTTTTCGAGGACATAAATATCTATCTAGCATTTGCACCTCATAAGCATAAGAAGATTAAAATATTGAGACTGCATATTATTTTCCTTCTATAGCTCGGTCCAAGGCAGGCAAAATAGAAGTCGAATACATTCAACGAGCAGCTTCTATCCACAAGTTGTGCGAAAATCCTCATACAAATTTGTTCTTGGATAACAAAGGAAACATTGACTAGAATCATCTGATAACTTTAGAATTTCATTTCTCTATAAGACTTAATTTGAAAAACAACCTTCATAACAAAATACTCGAGCAATTCCGCACAGATTTCGTAAAGAGTAAAGAGGATAAAAACCTACAGACTCTCTGAGTCAACGATATTACATATCGATTTAATTCACAAATTCAACATTATCTATTACAATTTCTCGACAAAATCCAAAACAGATGCAACTAGAACCGAAACTTCTTTCATTAAAGATTCATATGACGAGAATTTTGCAACTTACGGGAACTCGATCGGGATACTTGGCCAAGACTTCGAACGACTCCTCAAATCGTTGTTCTATGAAAAAATCAAGGCCATAATTAACACCGATCTCCAAAAATATGAAACGAGAGAAAAGATTGATGAAATTTGACGATGATCATCTCGAATTTCAAGCCAGAAAGAGTCAATCATACCGTAGGTGAACTCGTTCTTGAAGGATTTGGTTTTCCCCATTAGCGCTCTCTTTGCGATGCCGTACAAATGGGAAGAACGTATAAGAAGAGATAATACTATAAGACCATTTATTTAAATCAAAGTTCGAACGCTTATCATCAAGCGGGGATAGCTCAGTTGGGAGAGCGTCAGACTGAAGATCTGAAGGCCGCGTGTTCGATCCACGCTCACCGCACGAGTTTTTGTTTTTATGACACATTTTTCAGCGAATTGACGATGTTACCCTTCCATGGAAAGGGCGGTCTGGTACTCCAGTGTTAGCCGTTAGGTGCAATTTTGTCTTTTCACCAAATGTTTTTTTTACTTCCTGCAAATGAACAACTCTACCCAAACCGATTTTTATACATAGTTCTAGTTAAAACATAATAATAATAATAATAATAATAATAATACGGCCAATTAATTTCAAGGAATAGATTAATTATTATTATTATTTTATAGAGTTTCACTTTCCCCTTCTATTTGTTCAGCCACCGTGTCTACTCCTTAATTCCATACTAGATTTCTATTTTATATTCTTTAAACATACATGGAAATATTTTCATTAACAGTTTTTTATTGAAAACAATTACCTTAAAAGAAATGGTTACAGGGATATTTATCTTTTTCCAAATATATTCCATTTTTATGCGAAATCCCAATTGTACCCTTTCCTTACTTTACTAACCAAGTAGATTTGATGTAAATGTGAAATATATCAAGAGGACAATTCTGACCTTCGAAAAGCGAGCGATGGCTCAGATCAGAAATGTTTTTTTTTTTTTTTTTCTTTTTGTCTTTTCACCAATTAAATCAGCCTCATGCCAAATTGACAATTCTATCCTTTTCTTGTTTCTTAAACCAGCTGGATTTTATATTTTTTCCCTTTGTCTTGATATTATTAAATGTAATAGATATCTTGGAAATTAGAGGGCATGTGACTCTCCTCCCTATCTTTTTTTTTAATATAATGAAAAAATTGTATATCTATATACTAAGTGTTGGGATGTATGTCCTAAAACTTCGTAGTTAATAAATAATTTAAAATAATGGTTGATTATTTTATATATACAATTATCCATTAAAAAAAAATCAATGTTATTTTATGTAACTTAAACATGTATGTGGTTGACATATAAGTGGATCATGTTTAATTAATAGCCTAGATGGTCTGTAGTATAAGGATAAGGTTCGGTGTTTTATCTTGGTAACACTACGGATACAACCCATTTTGTAAATGTTACAAAAGTTGCAAATGTTACAAACGATTTGATCCAAATCGTTCATTGGAGACATGTGAGTGAGGGTATCATATACAAATAGTTTGTATAAGACCGGACCGCGAAATGATTAATCTCTCTTTTTGACACCATTGACTGAAGAGATTAACATTCCAACGGATGACGATAGGTGACTTGACCTTAATCTTGAGTGAGTTGTGAACTCTTGTCTATGAGGTCAGTTCTTTAATCTGTATGGGTGAGAGTGGCCAGATTCGCCGACTCAATATGCCTACCATTTTGGGAATTTGTCCAAGTAGGGAGCTGGAAACATAACTACACAAGATGGAGTTCACTCCTTCCCGTCTTTAGGATAAGTAGATGAATTGCTCCCTTTAAGTGTTAACTCAGGTCATGAACAATGGGGCCCCTCTCTCTCACTAGCCCGAAATGGTTTTGTTTATGATATGACCATAAACATGTTTATTAGAGGATCAGTGGAACTTGAGAGTTATATGTAATTACAGGGGTAAAATGGTAATTTGTCCCAGCTAAAATTACGAGCAATTTATGAAGGGTCCACTTGCTGTTGATTGGTTATATCCGTGGACACAGAAATATGTCTCCAGTGCAAAGAGTGCAGCTGTGGGTATTTGAGTGACCCACAGTTAATGAATGTTG
Source organism: Citrullus mucosospermus (assembly GCA_030954485.1). Classification (NCBI taxonomy): domain Eukaryota; kingdom Viridiplantae; phylum Streptophyta; class Magnoliopsida; order Cucurbitales; family Cucurbitaceae; genus Citrullus; species Citrullus mucosospermus. Next base: position 3,886,686 of record CM062063.1, on the reverse strand, counting down.
ATTAAATTAATTAGAGAGTTTAATTAATTAATCTTGTATCATTTGAGCTTTTAATCTTTAGGTTCATTAGGTCTCCTTGCTAGCTCACTAAGGGTAAAACAAGGAATATTTAGTTTTGGAAGAATTTGAATCGTTTAAAATATAAGGGTTTTAAGTTAATTGTATATTTTACAATTAATATAATGTATAGAGATACATTACAATATAAAGTTATTCAAAATTAAACTATATATATTAGGAAAGTATTAATGTTTGAATGAAATTCAAATATTATATTAATATGAAAATAAGATTCATATAATGATGGAATTATATGTTAATTGTATATAATACAATTAATATAATGTATATAAATACATTATATTATAAATATATTATATTATAAAGTTAATTTTGAATTAGATTCAAAATTAAACTAATATTTGAATAAAATTTAAATATTAAATAATATGAATGAGATTCATATTAAAACTATAGGTTAAAACATAATACGAATGATAGTCATATTTAAACTATAGGTTATGAGAGAGAAATACATTTGAATATGATTTAAATGTAATATTGATTAAATATGTGATATATAATTAATTTATATTAATTAATTAGATTAATTCATATTAAATTAAATTAAATTTGATTTAATTTAACTTTATTTAATTTTTAATTCCTAAGGGGAGTTAAAGGATGGTAGAAGTTAATCCATAATTAACTTCACCCCTCTCTATCAATTTTGATTGACGAGAAGTTCTTTTGATGAATAAACAAGCTCTCACAACAATTCTCTCTCAATTTCTCAACACTCTCAAGTTACAAAGAAATTTTTTTTTGCAAAGTATTTTCCTAATCTTTCAAAAAGGTTCTCACAAACCTTTTTTCTTGCTGGAGAATAGCGGAGAAGACTTGGTAGCGGTGTTTTGTTCGAGATTCAAGAAGATTGAAGAGATCATTGATGCAGTAAAGAATTGGAGAAGGTTGAAGAGTTTTCTTCAAATGTATTTTCTTTTTTCTTGAATTTCTTCTTAGTAAAGCATGATTAACTAAAATATGTTTAAATTTCTCTGTATATTTTGTAAATTCAAAACATAAATTAACAATATATGCGTTCACGTGCTTCCACATGAAATTCAATTACTTCACGCGCTTCTACGTTAAATTGTTGAGTTCGAAAATTTAGAAACCTAATTACAACCTAAATCAAACCTTGTAAATTGGAGATGTAATTTTTCTTATTTTATCCATCTCACGCAGAGACAATGTCACTACACATCCAAAAGATATGACAAAGATGTGGCATGCCTTCAATGGTAAAAGTGGAGTATTTAAACCATAATTTTGTATGTATTAAACCTTTGTTTTTGCTACAACCATAAAGGTTTTCATCAATAATTATATATAAAGTGGTTTTTCAAGCACATTAATTTTGCTCATTGACCTAAATGTTTGAACAACAATGGACATATACTTTCTTCTTTGCAATTAGAAATTTAAATGTTTGTATATTGTTGTTCTACTAAAAAATTGTTATTATTATTCTTCTTTTTTATGTGAAAATCTAGATAATATGTTTAACTATAATTTAGATAGAAGATTTCTCAAATGATCATTCTTTTTGACAAAATGTCTCAAATGATAATTATTACCCTATTTTGATAAATATTAAAATATTTTACAAATTGTTAGTCAATGCAAGGTTGTGACACTTGATTCAAAGATATTGATGTACATTTTGTCTTTTAAACTTTCTTTTTTCATGTTTATAATTAGTAATTAGGAGTTATTGTTCCTCTCCACTTATTCAATATAATTGCATTACTTTTTTATATAATATATCATTATTAAATGAGAGAAAAAAATGCATTTTGTTAATTACAATAAAAAAAAAAATAGAATATTTAAACAATAAATCTCTTAATCGCTAATTAATACATACTATACAACAGTTAGAATTATGTTTATTGGATGCATTTTTTTCCAGTTAACATCAACTAACAATGGTGAGAGAATTATAAGTCTTTGACCTTAAAAAATATAATAAATATTTTATCTAATGAGTTAAGTTTGAAAAGACATAAAAAGGAATATAGACTTTGTACAAAAAAAAAAAATCATAATATTCTCGTTGAGAGAGTTAAATTTAATTACAGGTATTAATTTGTTTGGAGCCATAAAATTGGTATATGGATCACATTGTTTGTTTTGCTATGATGAAATATTTAGGTCTTTTGAGACAATCAGAAATATGTTTACATCTGAGAAATTTAAATTTGGATGTCTTCTTGCAAACCTGAGTTTTCAAGTTCAGTTTTTTCACACTTTTCTTTTATATTTTTGTCTTTCATATATTTTATTTTATTTTACATTTTCTTTTTAATTTTAATTTGGTCCAATTAATTATGCATTCATGCACTAACAAATGGCCGTATGCAATTGGCTATATTTAGATATAAAACAAAATTTAGTTAAATTGAATAATATCTTCATTTACTTTTCATTAAATTTTAAAATAAAATGCAATATTTTCTTATAAGATTGTTTTTAAATATAGGAAAATGAACTAAAATATTTACAAATATAATAAAATTTTACTGTATTTCTGCAATAGAATGCTATTTGTGTCTATTAATCTATCTAATATTTTACTATTATTTATAGATATTTTCAACAATTTTGTCATTTAAAATAATTTATCTTTCTTTTATTACACTCTTCCAATAGTTGTCCAATACTTCTATATTTAAGTGAGTTTTTTTTAAATTTCTTTTTAATTACTTTTGTAAACTAAATTTATTTTAAGATAATAAATACTAAAATATTATATAAATTTTAATTTAGATGAAAATAATATGTAAATCACTTAAAAATTAGTAAAGGACATTGATATAATAGATAATCTTAAGAAATTTTCGTACGAAATCCTGTAAAACAAATACAATTACTCAAATATTCTCAGCCATTCAAAACAATCTAAAATACCAGTTATATGTTATTTTGGATATTTATAACTTTAGTATCTAAAAATTACGGTTATCTAATGTTTCAAAAAATACAAATAATCCTTAATATTTGATAGTACAAAATTAAAATTTCCACCGTCCAATCAATAGGGGTTTTCGAAAAAAAAGAAAATGTAAGAATTGGATAAACAAGCTCACATGACCAGCATGTGCTGTTTTAAATGTCTCATACCTCTCCAAGAAAATAATTTGAAATAATAGATATTGGGATCTACTATGATATGAAAACCAATTTAAAACATAACTCAACTTGATATAAAATAAGTTTGTGAAATTAAAAAGGTGTTGTACAAAAAAAAAAATTAAAAAAAAAGTTTTATTTAATATAAAGTTTAATTATTAATATTTCGATCGAATCATCTTTAAAAAAATAAAAAATAAAAAAAAAATAAAAAAAAAAGAGTTTGATATTTGTCCCGTAATTATGGAAGTTAAAAATAAAAGGAAAAAAAGAAGGAAGTGAGTGTGTTTGTGTCGGTGGAGATCTGAGGGGGAAGGGGAAGAGAGAAATGAATGTCGTGATGTCGGCAAAATAAGCTTTACAGATCATTACCATCACCACCACCCATGCACGTCACTCTCACTTCTCATTTCCCACTATAGATCCAACCCTCTATTTTTATTTTTTTTTTATTTTTTTATTTATTTTGTTTCCCCTTCTTAAATAATTATTAATTCAGTCCTCATATGTAAATTTAGTTTCTATTTTAGTGTCTATTCTAAAAAGTACTATTAAAATATAATTAATTCTTTTTTACCTATCAGATTTATAAGCTAATTAAATATTCATTTATAAATTAGAAATACTGACTCGTTATATAAACATGGCTTGCCAGATTCTTTTTACTATAGGGATTAAATTATGATAAATTAAATCTCAATAAATCATAATTCAATGATTAAATTATTTCATGATTAAATTATTTCTTTTATGAAAGTTTAGATCAAAAATAATTTTTATTTTTATTTGTTACAAATTTTAGAATTTGAACTCTGTGAGGTTTTTTTTCAATACGTCTTTTTTATTTTAGATGTGTCAAGTAAATTTACAAACTTTTAATTTTGTATTTTATAAGCTTCAAAATTTAAAAAGTGTTTAATAATTTTGATTTCTTAATTGTACGTTTAATAGATTCGTGATTTCTAAAAAAATAATATTGAATATGACGAAAATTTATAGACAGTCTCAAAATTTTAAGCTAAAATGTAAGATATAATAAATCTTAAAAAAAAGGGGAAAAAAAAGTAAAATATATATAGTTGCAAAACTTATTAATTTGTGTCCAATTTTCAATCAATATTTAAATATTTTCACACGTTTAAAGTTTTAGTTTAATTTTTTTTTTTTGAATAATTGTTTAGTGTATATTTGGGATTGATTCTAAAACTATTGAAATCATATATTCTAAAATATTATAGAATCGACAATCAAAGCAAACAGAAAACGTAGAATGTAAAATAGTAGAGAATCAACACAAAGATTTACGTAGTTCATTAACATTACGTTAGCTACACCCACAAGTAGAAGAAAACTATTTTATTATTAGAGAGATTAATATATATTATAAAGTAGTGGCACCTCTAGAGAGTTAAATAATTTCTATAATACATTTCTCTAAACTTTAGGGTAAAAAACGTAAATAATATAAATATGCAAAATACGAATTCAACTTAGGTTTAAACGCATTCCAACATAAAATACGTTTTTAATCGCTTCAAATGAATTTAATATTAAAATTTACACTTTTAAATGTAACTTTTATATCAACCTATTTCATAATAATTTTAAAAATAAAAAAGTGAGTGATTTTAATCATTTTAAAATTACTTTCCTTGTTTAAACGGGTCGAAAGAAATACATAGTTTAGTGCTCTAATTATTTCAAGACATTTTTAGTAAATTTTAAAACATGTTATATTAAAAAAAAAAAAAAAAAAAAAAAAAAAATTGGAAGAGAAAGAAAATGCATGTGATAGGGTCAAACATATAGATCTTGTGGGCTAGATGGGAAGACCAAATAATAAGTATTAAGTATATCGAAAAAGAAGAGACAATTTTCATACTTTGCCAACCAAATCATAGATGGCAAACACAAATCAAGCCGCGTTTCTCTTTCTTGAAAAATAAACAATTAAATTAATTAATTCATTTGCCCCCAAATAACTAACCATTTATTTTATTTTTAAAGTGTGTGATTTAAAAATCACTTTATTCTTCTTCATCTTTGTTTCATAATCACTATTTTACCTTAAAAGTGCCAAAGGAAAAACTAAATTAATATGAATTCTTTCTCTCTCTCTTTTTTTTAGCATCAAATTATAAAAATTACCCCTAAAGTATGGTAGTAGTGGGAATTACACCCTCAAATTTTTAATTGGAAAAAATTGCCCTCTAAATTTCTATAATTGTTAAAATTCAACCTTCAAGCTTATAATAGTTTTAGAAATTGGACTTACAAATGATCAAAATTGAACCTTCAAACTTATACAAATGTTACAATTTATATGATTACGTAAGTTTGAAGATCCAATTTGACCTAGTTTATACACTCATTTAAGTTTGAAGTCTCAAATTTTAAAATTGAAAGTTTAAGGGTATAATTGCAACTACCACTATACTTTAAGGGTGGTTTTTGCAATTTTCCCTTTGTCTAGGTCTAAAAGACTTTTGGTCCCTCAACTTCTATAGAAATAAAAATTTAGCCTTTAAATTTAAATTAGAAACAAATTTAGTTCTTATATTTTCAAATTTGTAACAGTTTAGTCATTCAATTTTAATGAATAACAGTTTAGTCCTTATATTTTGAAATTTGTTACAAATTAGTCCATATCATGAAGAATCTTTACCAAATTAAGTGTCAACTTTTATTATGCAAACGAATTAGTTTTTATAGTTTATAAACAAATTGATTCCTCATCAATTTATCAATCTACAATGTGTAAGAAATTTCATTAAATCTTAACTTAACAATAGTTTTCACAATAAGAACTAAATAGTTACAAAAAGGTAAAGTTTAGAAACTAAATTATTACTCATTAAAGTTCGAATACTAAACTGTTACAAATTTGAAAGCATAGGACTAAATTACTATTTACTAAAGTTTAGGAATTAAATTGTTATTTTTATTATTAAAGTTTAAAGATTAAATTGTTACAAATCTAAAAATACCAGTATAAATATTACCAACTAAAATTTAAAAATTAAATTGTTATTTTCATACCAAATTTAAGGACAAAAGCGATTTTTAACTTATGTTTCATAAAATAAAACAACAAAAATTAATGTCACAAAGTTGTTTTCTTATTTTTACTCCTCAATATTTGTTTCCAAACACGTTTATAATAATAATAATTATTATTATTATAAAAAAAAAAAACTAAAAACTAATTTTGAAAACAACACATTTGGAGCTCCAAGCATGAAGTTATATTCATTAAAAAGAAGACAAGTTTGTGTGGGCAACCTTCCAAATGATGAAATAAAGTTGTTGCTCTGATCATTTGATCTTCTTATCAAACTCCCAAAAGTGACAAGCCCATGCACTACCTACGTTGGTTTCTTATCGTCTATTGAAATTTGTATCAATTCAGCACAATTTATTTGAATCTTTTCTTGGATTCCTGTTTTTTCTTCCCTACTATTTTGAAATTCTAGGGTTCAACCTTTTTTCTTCCTCGGTAATTTGACTATGGAAAAAAACTATTTTATATTCGTGAATATTTTAGCTAACTTATTAGTATTTCGACTAATTTTACGAGATAACTTGCTGACTCTATATAACATTTAGATATCAAGAAAATTCGTAGAATATTATTATTTTAGGTAGGTGGTGGCCACTAGATTAAGCTCATGACCTCTTAACCCTTTTTTAAGATTATATTTTCTATTTATTACTAGACCCATTCATGATTTTAAGGGAGAATGACTGAAAATTAGGAAGGACCTAATTTTCTTTTTCTTTTTATTTGATTGCTGAGGTAGCGTCATCTTTTTGGAAATTTAAAACGTTTTTATAATACTTTGACCCCAAAGTTTTGTCCACATTCATCCACAGCCCCACAAAGTTTCAGTGGGACAATCGGACCCGCCTCTGTAGTCGCCGTCGCACCGACGGCCGGGACAACTTATTGGCGGCGGTCACCGGTCATCCCAATCATTTCGGGAGTTTAATTTTGGTTAAAATCTCACGTTTTTCTTTCTATATTGAATTTCATTTTATTATACTTTGTCAAATTCTATGTTTTTACTTTCTTTTTCTTCAACTGTTTGATCTTAAAAAATAAGTCATTTTTGCAAGAAGTACAAGTGTTTAGTAATCACTAAAATGGATTTTAAAAGTTGTTAGTATCTTTATTTTAAATGGTTATTATCAAAAATATTTAAAGTAAAATGAATTTTTTAAAAATATTTTTAGATTGTTTTTAAATATAGTAAAACGAGTCAAAATATTAATAAATATAGAAAAATTTCATTGTCTATTAACGAAAGATTGCGATAGATTTCTATCATTGAGTAATAGAAATCTATGTATCACTAATGGACAGTAAATTTTTTTTTTATATTTATAAATAATTTGATATTTTGTTACAAATAATTTATCTTTATTTTTAAAGTTAATTTTAACTAGCTAATTGCATGAATTAATTTTAAACTTTTTGAAAATAAAATTCAACATTTGAGAGTGAAGTGATAAAACTATAAGAACCAAAATAATATTTTAACATTTAATTTTCTTTTAATTTGTTTAAACTCAATAATGATTAAATTGGTAATTTGTGCTCTCTTCGGTGGGAACCGCAGCGCACCTATCTTGGTCCCAAACAAACGCCAACCACCACATCTTCCTCCGTTTGCTTTATCGGAGCAATATCCAACGTGGCAACCATTAAAGCGTCATTTTAATTTTAAAATGAAAAAAAAAAAAAAAAAGTTATCTATGATTTCACAACATGTCAATTCTTATCATAAACATTCAATTTTATTCTTATCAAATGAATTGCCATACTTATGTTAAACTTGGATTCACGTGGATAGAATTTAGTTTGAAAAATCGCCAAAAAGAAAATGAAAAAAAAAAAAAAAAAAAAAACTCTTGCATTTGATGAATTATAAAACTTTATCTGGTATAAAATTTATGTAGAGTTGAAAAAATTAAACTAATCAAACTTGAATTTTGAGAGTTTTATTAGTTGTCCGAGAATTGAACTTAATTTTATGCCTGACTTGATTTTAATTAAAACTAGTGAGTTTTGTGAGTGTTTTTTTTTTTCCTATTAAATTTTGTGGATGAATGTTGTTGAAATTGAATAAAAGGTAAAAAAGAAAAGGTCCAATTTGAATGTAATCGAATTTAGGGTATATATATAAAAGAAGAAGTCCTTATGTAAATTTATGATATTATACAATAACTAAGTTAATAATTTTATTAAATTAAAGCATTTTGTGCAAGTTAAAAATAACTTTTTTACAGATGAATGACTACTTTATTTTAATAAATAAAATGTGCATCTTTTGAGGGCTATCACCATGAAATTGCCAAAGGTTCTTGAATTGCAAGTCATTGCTGAAGGTTTTAAGATGGTCAATTTAGAGATGCATGTCACTATTGTTGTGGAATTAGCTTGCCGATTGACTATTCAACTTCTTCAATGAAAATATATTTTTGATCTTACTGTACGCCAAACATTGGCTACTAATTAAATAATGCACCTTAAAAAAATCTTGAACCATCATTGAATTTATAATACATATTGGAAAGGGGACACAATCGCCAATTACTTAGCTCACAACGTGCATGATGTTAAACGAGATTTTGACCATTGGAGAGTTGATATTCCTCAGTAGTTATATAACCTGGTTTGTTCTAGTTTAGAGTTTTTCGTTCTTTTTTCGTTCTTTCTAATGACGTGCTAGAGAACAGATTGGGACAAGAAAAAAGATAATTGAAATTTGTTATTATAGATATTTTTCTTAGTTTGAATTGTGTTAACTTTGCTATTATTATCATCAACTATTTAGTAGACACGAATATATGATGTTTTTTTAATTAAAAATAATAATTAGTTGTTATTTAATGATTATGCTTCATTTTTAGTTAATTACAAGTTTAGTCTCTGAACTTTTATGTTTGTGTTTTAATACGTTCATAAACTATTAATATGTAATTTCATGAACTTATTAAGAACAAAATTTAGGTTTTTAAAAACCTATTTGATTCGTTTTAAAAAGTTTGAAAATTAAACTTATAATTTAAACTTAATTTTTTTAAAAATGTAAATAGAAATTAATAAATGAGGTTTAATTATGATTTTAAAGTCACACGGTATAGTCAAGGCTAATATTACAATAATTTTTTGTAATAATTTAAATTAATTAATCTTACAATTTATGATTGAGCCTTGACTTTAATTGACCAATGTTATTATAATTGATAATTAATGTACTCAGTTTCTAAAATTTTCCACCATATATAAGTGCCAATACAAAGAGAAAAGCTTGAGCTTATGACACGTGTCAAACCATATGGTTCAAAGTTTGGTTATGATGATTTTCAACATTCCTTTTGTTAGGAAAGGAAGAAAAAAGAAAGAAAAAAAAAAAAAGTACGTAGTGCAAGCTTGGTTGGTGACCAAAAATTACTTCATCTTCACCTACCTTGAAAAATAAACTAGGAATTTACTACAAACTAGGGTTGGTGATGATAGCAACATTTTAAGTGAGCTTTTAAATAAAAATAATACACCAAGAAAAATGTAATTACAGATTTATTATTTTAAATCATGTTTGTTATATAAATTTTCATTTATCTTTAAACTATAATGTTTTCTAATTAAAGCTTATAGAGAATAATTTCCACTTAGTTTTCTATTTTTCAAAAATATATATCAACAGTGTCTTAGTCAAAGTTTGAAATATCGATGTTGACGAAAATATCGAAATTTCAATTTTATGAAAATATCAATGAAAATTTCAAGAAACATAAAAATTGTTATAATTAGTTAATGAAACTTTGATTGTGACTTATTTAGACTAAGATTTACTATTTTTAATAATCATTTCTATAAATTAAGACAACATTTGGATTTATATTGTAAATGTCTGTGTAAAAGTTGATGTAAGAGTAAAAATTTAAAAAAGAAATAAAAAAATAATTACGAAATAATATAAAGTTTAGGAATATTTTGAGGTGAATTTATGTGAAAATGAAAATTTTGGATGGTAAAAAAAATTCCACACCATTTCAATTTGAGGAGAAAATGCTAGGAAAATTTAATTGAAAAAGCTTGAATGAGATTAAAAATAAATATAAGTTCTTTTTTTTTCTGGTTTTTCTAGATTCAATTTCTTTAGAAACTAAAGTTTTGAATCGAGAATAAAGTTGAAAATTAAGAAAAGTTAGAAATTAAAAAAAGTAGTCCATTGAAAAAACTTTATTTTTTGACATTGACGTGTGAAATTATACAATTGTGTGTAATTAAGATCATAAAATTGAAAAACTTTGGATTAAACTTACTCCACTAATTTTAAAATTTCTAGAAATTTTGAGATTTGTCAAAATTTTGTGGAAATGGAAAAATAAAATAAAAAGTTTCTCAAACTTTTCAGAAAACAAATTTTTTTTCCCAGTGTGTCCATATTTATATATATATATTGTTGGTTTAAGATTGACATAAAAAATGAACCAACATTTATATTATATTATAAAAAATTTGATGAAAGTTTTTACATAAACAACAAAATGCTAAAAATGTTCCTAAAATTTAAAACGTGTGTAATAAGTAAGCCTCTAAATTTCTTTTTTTTTTTGAATTGCTCCAATGGTTAATAGATTAATATAAACTTCAAATATTTTTAGAACGAAAATAAAATTTTAGAGTTCTTAATAGATAAAAAAAAATGTTTTATTCAATAAATTAGTTAACTAAAAAAGTGACGAATGTGTTGGAGAGACTTATTAAATATAAAATAAAAAATTTAAGTATTTATTAAATGATTTTTGAAACAAAGTAAGAGAAAACACTAAAAATGATTTTTTAAAAGAAAACACTTTTCAAAATAGTTTATAAAACAAGCAAGCTTTGACGTCTTTCTTGATGTCCTAACACGTGTGAGTTTTATTTTTAAAGTTGAAACAAAATTGAATAAACATACATTGAACATTGAACAATGAGAAAATTTGTAAAATCTAAAATTACCATAATATATATATATATATATATATATATATATATATATATATATATCTTGTAATTATGCATTGTTGTAACATTTTGCCTTAAAATGAGTGCAAAAAGGCAGCTGTAGAGTCGCATTCATGGCCGCGTGTTTCCAAGTAAAATCTCAATTCATCCTTCCATTTCAAGACAAGTTTATTATAGTCAAAAAACCCTTTTTCCTTTTTTTTTTTTTTTTTTTTTTTTTCCTTCCCTTTTTTAGATTTAAATTAGACGCGTAATAAAAAGAACTTAAAAAATACTGACCAATCATTATCCACCACAAAACACCCTGTTTTGTATATTGCACAAATCCCATCCAGATTCATCATATTTTTATTAACGAGATTATCTCCCATTTATTTTCCTTTAATAATTACAAAATTAACTTGCGTGACTGTTCATTCGGCCAGCTATGATTCAATTTCATGTCTATTTTTCACCTTTTTAATTTACTTCGTATAATTATACTTCTATTATATGATTATGCTGAGTTTGTGTGAAGCAAGATCTAAATCCACGAGCGGATCCATGCCTAAAGATACCCTCTAGCTTGCACACATCTAAAAGGGAAAGTTGAACTCTCCAATCATGTAGATTACTCGACTTTGCCACTAACATTCAAGAATTTCGAGGGCTACACATATTCTAATATTGCTAATATCCCACGCATTCTAAATGAATCTCATAGGATGAACATTATAAATAGCCCTACACCATAAGACACAAAGGTAAACAATTCTCTTCGTACTCAACCAAGTTAAGTACTTCAAATACTAATTAAAGGCATCAAAGTATACGCAACTCAGCACCATACTGATGTGAATACTCTTACAAATAAGTTCCAACTCCAACATTTTTACTTCAATTTGATTTTTCAATTTAATATCTCATAAGTCATAACTAAAACATTTTTACCCACACAAAAATTTGCCATTTTTTTTCCTTGCCATAAACGACCCTAATATGTTAAACTAAAATAATTACAAATACACTAATTTATTGTCATGAAAATAGAAAATATGTTACGTATTTGATATGATCCTTACTTTTTATAGTAGAAATCATTTGAATAGCTTGACCAAATTAATAATGTAAATTTGAGAATTTTGAGAAGGTAGTAACCAAATTAAAATTAAACCCAAATAATTGAAACCAAATTAATAATTTAACAATCATTTTCATTAACAACATACCTTTCTAAACAATATTAAGTAATTTTTCTTGATACTAGAAATTGTAACTTCAAGAGCATCAGGTCATCCGAAACATATTCTTAAAAGCGATAATAAAAAATTAAAAACAAAAGGCATTTATGAGAATGATGGCCGAATAATCAAATCCTAGATATTTTTCACTAAAAAATTTTGGAGAATTTTGACATAAAAAGGATAATTTTTTTTTTTTTTTTCAAACTGGCGGGCAGCATGCAGCACGTTGTTGACGTGTCCTTCCACGTCGGATTCTATTTATATATTTTTGTTAATATTAAAATTGCTTTTAAGAAAAAATTACCATTAGTAAAAAGAGAATTAAATTAAAGTCGTTGACTCTCCCTGGCCGGAGAAGCGCGTGAAGCTGAAACCGGATAGAAATGGTAATAACCCGGCACGTCATCGAAATGCTAATATCAAATGTTGTCCGTTGGATCACACCCAGATGCTCCCTTCACCAACTCTATTTCAACGGCCAGGATCTTCCACCGTCCAACGGTTGGGAAGAATCTTTCGAAATTCCATGGCTAGTCCCTACAGTCTCCCTATTGGCTCCCTAGGGCATCCCGACCGGTTATTCCGGTAGCCGGGATGGTGGCTGCACGCTATAAATACCGGCTTTGTTCATCGTGGAGTCCTTGTACCGTTGAGCTTCGCCTTCTAAGTTCTTATAGAGGTCTGGTTCGGTTGGCGTATCAGCTCAAATTCTTTCTCTCTTTCAGATCTACGCTGCCGATTTCATCAGGTTTGCGAGCTCTGTTCCACCACTCATTCATTGCCATTTTTCTTTTAATGAAGCTTTGACCATGCTTGTGGTTCATTTCCCCTCTTCTTTGCTGGTTTATGAAAGGAATTTAGGGGATTTTTCCCTCTTTGTATTCTAGTGGTACTGTTAGATTTGTTTGTTTTGATGTGTGAATCCGTTGTCTGGTGCTCTTAGTCTGTTTCTCTTCTTCTGAGATGTGAATTCTTCCAGATCTGACAGTTCTTTTGAATATTTCTTTGGGAACTAGTGAGTGAAACTTCGATACTGTTTTGTGCTCCCTGAGATTCTAGATCTCGGGCGTTGGGTTTTTCTATTGTTTTCTGATAGCTCTGTTTTGGTTGTCAGCTTCTATTTGACATTGTTGAATGGCCCGATCCGATTTGTAAGTAAAATAAATGATGTCGGCGCACTGGTTTTTCGCGGTTTTCGTGTTATGGTTTCTTGATTCCCTAGATCTCTGGCTAGATCAAAGTTTTTTTTGTTGGTCATTCGATTTGGTAGCGGACTATCTCTGTGGTCGAATTGTTGTAGATCCAGTCGCCTTTTACATGAGTGAAGGATTCCTTAGGGCAGATCTTGTATTTTCCAATTTTAATTTTGTTGTCTCCCTACTCTTGAATCCTGTTTGGCTGTTCAGATTTGTCGAGTCATTTCCATTCTTTAAAATTCTCTATAATTTTCTTTGAAACTTTTGAATCTGTGCTTGTATTACCAATATTTCTATAATCCTATCATTGATTTCAAGATGAGTTTGCTTCCAAGTGTGCTATGTGGTAACTGATGATATTTCCAAGCCCAAGCATTACATAAGCAGTAGCTATCTAACTGAATGTGACTAAAACTTAACGAATGAACTGAATATTTTTGTACACGAACTAATATGGTTTTTGTTATGTTTCAGAGATGGAGACCTTTCTATTTACCTCTGAATCTGTAAATGAGGGTCACCCCGACAAGCTCTGTGACCAGATCTCCGATGCGGTGCTCGACGCCTGCCTAGCTCAGGACCCTGACAGCAAGGTCGCATGTGAGACCTGCAGCAAGACCAACATGGTCATGGTCTTTGGTGAGATCACCACCAAGGCCAATGTGGACTATGAAAAGATTGTACGTGACACATGCCGAAACATCGGATTCATCTCCGACGATGTTGGTCTTGATGCTGACAATTGCAAGGTCCTGGTTAACATTGAGCAGCAGAGCCCAGATATTGCTCAGGGTGTTCACGGCCACTTCACAAAGCGCCCTGAGGAGATTGGCGCTGGTGACCAAGGCCATATGTTTGGCTATGCCACTGATGAGACCCCTGAATTGATGCCCCTTAGCCATGTCCTCGCCACCAAATTGGGTGCTCGCCTCACTGAAGTTAGAAAGAATGGCACCTGCCCCTGGTTGAGACCTGATGGCAAGACCCAAGTCACTGTTGAGTACTACAACGACAATGGCGCCATGGTTCCCGTCCGTGTGCACACAGTTCTTATCTCCACCCAACACGATGAAACCGTCACCAATGACGAGATCGCTGCAGACCTCAAAGAGCATGTCATCAAGCCAGTCATCCCCGAGAAGTACCTCGATGAGAAGACCATCTTCCACCTTAACCCCTCAGGCCGCTTTGTCATTGGTGGTCCACATGGTGATGCAGGTCTTACCGGACGCAAGATCATCATCGATACCTATGGTGGTTGGGGAGCTCACGGTGGTGGTGCTTTCTCCGGAAAGGATCCCACCAAGGTCGATAGGAGTGGTGCCTACATTGTCAGGCAGGCTGCTAAGAGCATAGTTGCCAGCGGGCTTGCACGCAGGTGCATTGTCCAAGTCTCTTACGCCATTGGTGTGCCAGAGCCGCTATCAGTTTTTGTCGATACATACAAAACCGGGAAGATCCCCGACAAGGAAATCCTGCAAATCGTGAAAGAAAACTTCGACTTCAGGCCGGGAATGATCACCATTAACCTTGATCTCAAGAGGGGTGGCAATGGCAGATTCTTGAAGACTGCTGCTTATGGACACTTTGGAAGGGACGACCCAGACTTCACATGGGAGATTGTCAAGCCACTCAAGTGGGAGAAGCCTCAATCTTAAAGAAATCTGATCCGGTTGGTGGTCTAATTCCTTACAATTCAATATCTGGGATTGTTGTTACTTGATGAATGATTTTCGTGTTATCTTTTTTTTTTTCTGCTGCTTTATGTTCTCTAAAGCAAATTATATTTGTTCTATTTCCTTTTCCTAGTTTAAATTTTCTTGTAATATTTTTAAAATTCTAAATACTATCAATGGAATGAAAAAGCATTTTGTTAAAAGTATTGTGGTATGTGTAATTAGGTTTGTTTTTCCTCAATTAAAGTGCCATTATAGCTCGCATTATGCCAAATGTCGAACAATTGCTTCATGCGCATCTTTGTTCTTCCCACCGAATTAAGCTTTTTATTAGATTAAAAAATAATTGCTCACATTGTTCTTTCCTTTCTTTAAGAGTATTACCAATTTAAACAATGAGATGGGAATTTGAACCTCGATTGGAAACTCAATGAGACCAAAAGCCATGGTCTAAATTCTAAAATAATCTACAAAAGGATTAGTTATTAGTTACTAAAATGTTGTGGCTCTCAAACACCTTTTTTAAGTCAAACCAAACTTTACACAGCGATCTAGTCAACCAGAGATTTTAGTGGGGGCAAGAAAATGAAGAAAAGAACACCCTATTTTGGATATTATTAACTTAAAAGTTGAGGACTGTAACGTGGCGTTTGGTTTCTAAGTTTTATAAATATAGTTTTCAGTTCTCAATTTTTTTTTTTTTTTTTTCTTTTTCTTTAGAATAGTTACATTTAGTCTTTAAATTTTCAAAATATAATTTTTTAGTTTTAGAATTTTTAAGAATTTATTTAAAAGTTTTTATAATTACTGTAAATAAATAAATGATATTTTAAAAGTCCTCCTGCCTCTCTCCTAATCCTCGTCTTCGCACCGTTTATTTTCCTTTTTTTAAAAAAAAAATTATTATGTGTATGAATAATATATTCAAGTTTAATTGATAAACATATGGTTCATATATATTTGAACCATAGATTTCAACATTTTGAACTAATATGTGTGGATAGTTAGATAATTTGATATGTATTATGAATATTTTAACAAATTAGATGTATATTATATAATTGAACTTAGTGGCTAAAGGTCATGTGTCTACTAATGATACATCTTTGTGGTCATGAAATGCCACTACCTATTTGCTAAATTGTCCCAAATTGCCTATTAATAGAGGTTTTTGGTGGATATTGTAACACACATATTGGAGAGAAAAGAAGAGAAAAGATTGGTGAAATTTGAGAAATTTCATTTTTCATAAAATCTCACTTTCTTTATTTTAATTTATTTTAAGTTTACTTTATTTAATTTGGTTATTTTAATTACTTTGATATTATTTTATTATTTATTATTTTAATATTATAATTTTTCGATTTTCGTGCTCATGTTGGTCATTTCGACTCCTCAATTTTACAACAATAGGTTAATTATTTTGATTTTCTTAGGTAGGAGGTCTTGGAAACTTCCCTGTAAATCATGAGCCTTCAACCGGAAAAACTTGATTTGTATCAATTTGCATGTGTATATAGCTCTAATATAACTCTAATTTTTTCTTTTAAGACGTATGTGCTTCTTTGGTCTTTAAAGAGCTGTTTGGTTATTGGGTTTTTTTTGCATGAAAATTGACATAGACATGCAAAATCTAGCTTGAATTAAGTTATTCTCATGCATCTTCATTTCCCATCGACAAAATTTTTTCTTACTTCCAAAATTGTGGGTTTTCTCTTTTTCCCTCTCTACTGGTTTATCATTTTGAATATAGTTAATTAATTAATATTAATTTAATAAAAAAATCATTTTTCAATAATAATATTTAATTACTTTGTTAATTTTATAATCAAACAATTATTTATTGACATTAATTTCACATAATCATTATTGATTATTTATAATCAATTAATTATTTATTGTGATTAGTTTTTATTACTTCATTCATTATTAACATATCATATTTAGTATTCTTTATTAATATTTCCGTCTTTTTATTTCATTTTTCACTTTTTATATAATATATTATTTATTAAAATCTATGTTCTTATATTATTTAATTAAAATTAAAGTTACTAATGTTGAACTAAATTAATTATAAAAATGATTAAGTATTAGATTATAATTAATATGACGTTCATTAAATATATGTAAAATTATTTTAAATGACAAAACTGTTAAAAAAATTTACAAACATAATAAAAAATTTATCTGCGATAGACTAATATATGTGTCTATTATGACACAGATAGACATATATAGTAGTCTATCACGGTCTATCGTAGTCTAACACAGATAGATAGCGAAATTTTGATATATTTGTAAATATATTGATTCACTTTCTTATATTTGAAAAGAACTCTAAATATGTTATTAGTTAATTTTAATTATAAATTACTCAATTTTTAAATATTTATAATTAAGATTATTATTGACTCTTAATTAATTAATTTTTATTAATGATATTTATTGTTTAATTGATTAATCTATGGCAAGTATATAAGATTATCATGCTTAATTCTATAAATTAAATACACATAAAATTTTTGTTCATAAATTTTTTTATAGCTAAATATAGTCATCTTTAATTACATTTTAGTGTCAGATATTTATAAAACCTTAAACCAAACAATCTCTGAATTTAGGGTTTTTGATTTTTTTAAGTGCTTTAGAGTCTTTTAATATTCTAAAAGAAAATTTGAATGCTCTTAACATGTTTCCACGTCCTCAAATTGATGAACTTTTGAAAATGGAGCAAGAAGTACTTGTATATTTATAGAGCTTTCTATGGGTAGTGTGGGCTCATTCAGTTGACTTTTGGGTTTATTTCAACTTGTGCCCAAATATCATAGGATCCAATTTGATCAAGCGAGGCTTACTTGTGAGTTTGAAATTGATTTCAAATTTAATAATTTAATTTAGGAAATGAAAAATTCACCTCCAACAAATATTAACATGGTGTAAATAAACATTAAAATAAATCGTTTTAGTGAAAACAAAAATATTTAATTAAAAAAATTTCAATAATTAATTTAATTTAATTTAATTTAATTGTTTTTTTATGAAAAGATAAACAGAAAATAATTTGCTATGGATCTAGTATTGTGCTTGTTAATAAGAGGTTGATAAGAAAAAAAAAACCAATTTATAATTTATACCTTTGGGTTGTAATAATTTAAACCCTAAACTAAAATTTGTATCAATTTAAACTTTAAATTTTTGTGATGATATTTATTTACACTCTATTTTAAATTTTGTTCAAAAAATATTATATGAGATTTATGATTGAACTTTTAATTTATTTATAAGCAAATCAATTTAGATTGTTTATTAAGATTATTTTTGAAAAATGTCAATAAATTAATTAAAACACGTGGGTGGACTTCTTCATATGTCAGATTTACAAAATAGACAATTAGAATTAATGCGTGAGCAATTTTCAAAGAAAATTCTAATTGAGAATCCAAATTAATTCACTTATGAAAAAATAGAGGTTCAACTGCTAAAGTATAAATTCATACAACCCAAATAAAACGAAATTGATATACAAATTGATACACTTAGACTTAATTTTTAGAGGTATAAATGGATAGTTTCCTTAATTTTTTTTTTTTTTTTTCATAGCATCTCTGGGAGCTAGATATGGGCCGGCTCACCAGACCATGTTGGGCTAAATGGCCCATGTCACTAACAACCATTTTGAAAATTAATTCAAAATTGCACAAATTGACAGCACTTAGACTTACTTCGCATTCATTAAAAGTAGGGAAATTGACTTTTACATTTACCTGTGCATGTCAAAATTTAACAAACATTTCTTAAATTGCATTTGCTTTGTTTTATTACTCTTTCCCTTTCTAAACTTTAAATGTAACCAAGTCATACAACTCAATAATCATGTTCGTCATTTTAATCGTTTGTAAAAATGCATATATAAGTATATTTAAAAAATAAAATTTTGTCATAATTCATTGACTTTTTACTACAACTTTATTTAATAAAGTCGAAAGATAAATATATATGAGTGTAGGAAAAAAAAAAAAAAGTAACCAAATACGTATTCAATATTTATCAATTATTATAAAATGTTTGTCTTCGACTCTTCATCATTTCCTTTGGCCTACATTCTTAAAACCTATATAATTATTGATTGTCATCCATAATATTTCATCAACTCCAAATTTAGAATATTCCCTCATTATTTTTTTCAGATTAACAGCAATTTTACATTAATCAAAACTATTAAAATACGCCATGAAGTAATAAGATACTAATTCCATGTGAGCCGACTTGTCGTTTTGCCCATTTCTGGTCAACTACAGCTCTCCCGTCAATAACATTCCGCCACGTCATCTACCAACTTGCACCTTCCAAAATGATCCTCATCCGTCGATCTTTTAGACTCTGATGGTCAAATATTGATCAACAATCAACGGCTACGATTTGAAATTGGGGTGGAGGCTGAAATTTTTGATCTACGAGTCGTTGCCCCCAAAGTCCTCTTGAATTGCAGTTACTGTCTGGAATAAATGGATAAATATGAAACGTAATGGCTCTGTATGAATGCGTATTACAAAGGAAGTAGGAAGCTTTGAGGACTTATTTCCGTTCTACGAAGTTGATCGGAAGTAGGAGACGACTGGCGAAGTTGAACGAAGTCAAGTCAAAAGTAAGCTCGACGACTCCGTTCTACGACGCAGTCGGCTGCTTTGAGGTTTTCGCTTTTATATTTTATAACAGCCTCCGCTCCGAACGCGAAGGCGACCGGTCGTTACTCTGATTGAAGCATTGAGGGCTTGTTTCCGTCGAATTTGATATCTGATCGACGGTATGAATCGATTTCTTGTAATTTTTACTAGCTTCCTGTTGAATTGCTGATGTTTTTTTCTTAGAATGTTAAAGAACATGCATGATGTTGAGTGTATTCCGTTACTAAGTCCGGAAAATTAAGCTCAATTTACTGTTATGAGAATTTCGGAGTTGTAGTTTGTGAATTGTGATCGACGAAGTGATATCCCGCCTTCTTTTCGTTGCTTGTTATATTAATCTTGATAACGATTTTTTTCCTGGACTGCATGTACACGAGGCTTTTATTGGATCGTTTTCTTTTTTTATCGGTTTGTTTTACTTGTTCGTTTGATGTTACTAGAGAAAGCTTTTAAATTCGAAGCCAATGTTAATGAGTATTCTCGCGAGTTCTTATTTATTTAGTAGGATGTTCGGAAATGTAGGTTAATTTTATATTTGTTCAATTTCCGGTTCTCTAGTGTTTGTTTGAATTCTTCATGTGAAGTTGAACACATTTCTAGTTAATACTTCTTGTTTGTAAAGCTGTTGATCACCTGTTCTAACAACGATAACACTTTTTTTCGTTTTTTTAATGTTATTTGAACAATACACTTGTCAGACGAAGAACAGAAAGTAATTCGCCGTTCTAAGATTTTTATTGATTTTTTAACTTACTATTTTTGGCATCAGTTGGCGCATCCGTGAGCAAAGAAAACAATGGGATGCTTTGGTTGCTGCGAAGAAGATGGTATCCAGAAGCCTGCTGATAACAGCAGCATGTACCAAGTAAAAGCTTCAGCAGGTACTCGTAGTAAGGCACTAAATTTCAACCGTACTGAGAGTGATATATCCTCACATCATAATCATAAATGCAATGAATGGAATTAGCGGGAGCTGCTGGTCTGAACAAGGATTTATGTTATGTATGTTTGAAATATTGTCACTAAAATTTATAGATACTCCTTTAGCTTACAAGGGAGGATATCCGGGCTTATTTCTATGTCATTTAGTGCGACTGTGATATGTGTTTGATTCTTTTTGCACTTGCTTGCTGTGTGTTTTCTGTATAAAATTGAGGATCCTCTTATGTCTCTGTTCTTGTTGTCTCTATTAAGTGGGATCGAATTTATCAGATAGTAAAAAAGTAAAGCTCTGTCATGTAGGAACTGATGAAGGCTATCACAAACGGCAAACTGCACCTAAAAGTCCTCCAATAGTGAAAATGCGGCCCATTGAAGTCCCTGCCATATCATTTGAGGAACTGAAGGAGGTTACGAAAAATTTCGATGCTGACTGTTTGATTGGAGAGGGTTCCTACGGTAGAGTATACTATGGGGTATTTACAAGTGGGCAGACTGTGGGAATCAAAAAGTTGGATGCCAGCAAACAATCGGATGATGAATTCTTATCCCAGGTTCTTTTGACTACACTAATTTAAGTTGTAGTATGCTATTTAAAATTAGTTGTCACTATACATTTTGACTAATTGTTCAAACTAATAGGTCTCCATGGTTTCAAGACTAAAGCACCATAATTTTCTAAACTTGATTGGGTACTGTGTTGATGGCAATTCTCGAATTCTTGCATATGAGTATGCTTCAAATGGATCTCTTCACGACATTTTACACGGTACATGCGATCAATCTTAGAGTGTAAAAGTCCATGCTCATTAAGCATTGAGTTTTGGATGCATGAACTTTGTTTGTTATTTTCTTTCAATATTCCTGAAAAAGAAAAGACAAGATGAACTGCTTGCCCATGCAATCTGATCGAGCAATTTGAGTTTGCATATTCTCTTTAGTTATATTAGATTAATGCTTTGAAGGCTGATTGAAATTATCATGACACGTGTATAATGCAGGGAGGAAAGGAGTCAAAGGAGCACAACCCGGCCCTGTTCTTTCCTGGGCACAGAGAGTAAAAATTGCTGTAGGTGCTGCAAAGGGTTTGGAGTATTTGCATGAAAAGGTCGATCCTCATATCATCCATCGGGACATAAAATCCAGCAACGTACTAATATTTGATGATGATTTGGCGAAAATTGCTGACTTTGATTTGTCGAACCAAGCCCCTGATATGGCTGCACGGCTTCATTCCACCCGTGTTCTTGGAACCTTTGGCTATCATGCTCCTGAGTAAGTTGATTCTTATATTTCTTTTACGTCAGGGTGAATTTCACTTATCTGCATCTAATTCATGCTTGAAACTGGTATATTGAAATGAAAGAAACTGTTAAGACATCGACCATCAAAGAAAGCAGGTAAAGCAAAAACAATAGAAAAATTGACACAAAGATTTGCATGGTTCACTAACAGTGTGATGGCTGCGCGCCCTCCTTTAAATTCTATGGTCCCCATGGTTGGTCATTTGGAGTCCGAGATAATAGATTCAATGGTATTCCAACAGAAACTTACTGCTTGGATGTTATCCACGTCTAGATTGTTTAAGCCCTTCGAGCATTTGGTGGATGGGCTCTCCGTAAATGACTTTGCTGTGATTTTTTTGCTGTCGAATACATACAAAAGGTACAGCTAACAACTAAGAGAAAAAGGGAAATAGAGAACAAGAACCTAGTGGTTCGGTCAGCTTATTGATCATGGTCCCCGCAGCCACTGCAAAAACCACCGCTGGTTCATTGATGCACCAAAGAAGAGTAAATGGGGTACCTTAATAAAGATAGTGAATTAACCGAGAAGAAAAAAATTCTCTTAACTAGCTCTAGCTGCTAGTTGCAGTATTTTTCTTTTACATCAAGACAGCAAACTGCAGGCTCACCTATTAGCTTCCGAGTTCTTGAGAAAAATAAAACTGTAGAAAATTTTGGAACACGTGAATATTATTATTGATATGTAATCGAAAGTCGTAGGTCCCTTCTCTATAATTCTTTTAAGTTTGAATATAAAGCATCACTACATGATTATAACATACCATTATCAATAAGCTAAATGTTGTGGGTGGTTCCCATTTTGAAAATTACAGATACGCAATGACTGGACAATTGAATGCCAAGAGTGATGTGTACAGCTTTGGTGTTGTCCTGCTTGAACTTTTGACAGGAAGAAAGCCAGTTGATCATACATTGCCTCGAGGACAGCAAAGCCTCGTGACATGGGTACGGTTTTTGTGTCTATACTCTTTTGATCTTCCTCCTTTTATCCAACTTCTGAGCTTGAGACTTGGAAGTTTTGAAACGTTTTCAGGCCACGCCCAAACTTTGCGAGGATAAAGTTAAGCAATGTGTTGATGCAAAACTAGGAGATGAGTACCCTCCAAAGTCAGTTGCAAAGGTACCCATACTGTTCTTTTCTTGCTTATGTTTGTTAATGTTATCTCTCATTTCTCTCTCTTTCCTGATTGCCTGTCTGTGTGAGATTCCCTTCGTTTTCTTTTCTTTCTACTTTTAGATAGAAATTGTATTACCAATATTTCTCCATCTAAGGGGAAGGGGAACAGAGCCCAAAGAGGACATGTTAAATGACCTCGAGCCACAAAGTTTAACTCTTCACCAACAATTTGGAAAAAAAGATAGAAAAAAAGAAAAAAAAGGAAGACTTCACCAACTATTTTAAATTGAAAAGAGAAATTAGAAAAAACTGGTAGCTACGAAACCGGTATGAAATACAAAAGGACCCCACATCACCGAGAATATAATTGATTCCCCATTTTCATCACAATGTGGGTGATAGATTTTCATGGATAAATGTAAATTGCTATTTTGGTACCTGTAGTCCTAAGTTTCAAAATGGTACAAACTTGAAGTGTTGAGTTTAATTTTAATTTAGTCTTTTAAATTTTAAAATATTTTAATAATAACCTTGAGATTTGAATTTTAATTTGGTCCATAAAATTTAATATTTACTTTTTCAATTTAGTCTCTAAATTTTGATATTTTTTCATTTTAATGTTTCGTTTTATAATTATTTTAAATTAATGCCAAAAACTAAAGTGATTATTAAGTAAAAGAATAGACAATTGAAGCTTAGTCAGAAGTGACGAAAGGGGAAGCTGTTGTAGAAGCTTTGCCTCTTGCTTGCTTTCTCTTCTTAAAGTAATAGCTTGAATGTAAATCTATCCTAACTGGGATAGCCCTCTCGATACCGTTCATTTTGTTACTAGTGGCTGATTTACCATCAACAATGCAATTATCAGGGGTGTGCTCTAAGCTCTTTTCCCCATCGAGCATGAGAAAGACTCTTTTATGTTGAAGAATAGTAAATTGAAATAAAACTAAGTCTCACATGTATAATTGTTACATTTTGAAACCCATAGAACTTAAAAACTAAGAGGGTAACCTTTTAAAACTTAGAGAGTAGACCCAAAAAAAAAAGGAAAAAAAGAAAAAAAAAGTTAGTTTTCTAATCCACTTTCAATAGTCATTTGGAGAAACAATTACATTGACAACCTTGGATAATTTTTTCTAAAAGAAAAAAAGTGGGTTTCAATTTACAAGCAAACACAGACAATTGTGAAGCAATTTTCTGATAACTTGGGCAGATCTTTTTTTAGGAGAGTGTGATATATATGTAATCCAAATCTTGAAGAAGCACTTTTTGTGATTGTTTGCAGTTTGCAGCGGTTGCTGCATTGTGCGTTCAATATGAAGCAGATTTCAGACCAAACATGAGTATTGTGGTCAAAGCCCTGCAGCCTCTGTTAAATGTCCGACCTGGTCCTGGCGGTGAAGCACCAACTCTTTAAACAGTAAAATCTCTCTCTTCTTCTTTTCTTTCTTGTGGGTTCCTGTTCCTTCTTGGGGTCCACGTGCTGACACGTGACGTGTGAGCGTGCAAATTATTACCCAGGAATTAAATTTCCAGTAGGTGGTGATCATCAATTTGTTTACAAAATCAGTGAGATACCATAATTATGATTTTTAAGTGATATATGACGTGACACTTTTTTTTTTTTTTTCTTTTTTTTCCCTTTTGTGCCTCTCTTTTGTGTGCTTCTTAGCCTCTTCACAAGCCCACGTGCATGATGGCCCATTTTCCCCACAAAAAATTCTAGAGGGGGAGAAAAAAAAAAAAAAAAAAGGTAAATTAAAGTTGTTAGCTTTCCTTTTTCTATTATATTTAATTTTTTAGCTTCACGGGCTGAAAGGCGAAAACCAACACTTTTTCCCTCTGACACACTGCACGTCCCTTCTTTTTCTTTTTCAGTTTGGACCCCTCAATTTTTTTTTTTTAAATTAATTTTTTTAAAAAAAGCCTTAAATTACAATTTTCTTTTCTTCTCAATTTTCAACTTTCACGCTTGTATTCAGTGGACTATTGAATGTTAGGGACCGTTTGTATAGTTTTGTGAGATTTACCAAGCAAATAGTAACAAGTTATAGAATTGATTGGTGAGTTTTAAAACTCCTTGAGTGAAGTGAATGACTCCACTCCACCTCACACAACTGCTCTCCCAAAACTCCCAAACAAACTTGCCATCTTTATTTTTCTT
Organism: Citrullus mucosospermus; assembly: GCA_030954485.1. Lineage (NCBI taxonomy): Eukaryota > Viridiplantae > Streptophyta > Magnoliopsida > Cucurbitales > Cucurbitaceae > Citrullus > Citrullus mucosospermus. The sequence continues at coordinate 3,861,164 of CM062063.1, read as the reverse complement.
TTCCTTAAAGAATTCTTAACTTATTAGACATTTTTTCCAAAATTTGACATGGTTTGTTAGGACATCTGTAGGAAGAGGATAATAAAATATATATGAATAAAAGTAGTATTTATAATCTTAATTTTAAAAATCCGGAGGGTTATCAAAATAGGGTCTTAGTATTTCTTTAATATAAATTTCATTTTTTTTTTAATATAAGAAACACTTGAATTGTTAATGAAATTTTAAAAATAATAATAAGGTTTTTCAAAACTAAAAGAAAATACTTTTTAAAAGAACAGATAAAAATCATTGCCATAAAAATAAGAGAAACAAACATAATTTTTCAAAAATTAAAAGCTTTAGATACTAAGTTGAATTTAATATGTATATATTTCTTTTTCGTTCTACCTCACAAAGTTCTAGCATAATTTTGGCCGAACTCTCTAATTCTCTCTATAATTATTAGTTTACCATTTTGGATGACTTTTAGCCCAAAGCAATTAAAAGTTATAAATAGTTGAATAATAGATGTTTTATAATAAATTATCTTTGATGTTAGGTTCTACACTGTTGAAAAACTTCACTGTCAATGATTTACACTAAATTTAGAAGTCCTTTAACATGTCAATTGTCAAATGCAGTTTTTATGGTTCAAACTACTTCCACTTAAAATTACCATGTTTTGAAATAATTGAGAAGTTAGTTTTCAAATGAGTTAGTGGTGATTTTGAAATTGTTAAAATTATTTTGAAATCTACCTTTAATTACTCAAATTAATTTTATGTTTAATTTTACGATTTTAAACACAATTTTTATACTATTAAAGTTATTTTTTTAATGATTAAAAACATTTTTTGAGCAATTTTAAATTGACATAAATAACTTTTTGTCATTTTAGAATCACTCTTAAACATGTCTACTCTTAAAATACTTGATTGTGATTGAAGTGTATATTATAAAAACAATCTCAAGCACATTTTATGCTAAAAAGTACTTTACAATGCTTTCTAACAAACCAATAAGTTTTTATATTTTATCAAATTGCCTTTTGTGTTCATAAAAATAAGACACCTTTGAGTGAAAAGTACCTCTAGCATTAGCAAGGATCATAAATACCTCCAAACAGAGAATTTTGTACTATCTATCCATATGTTGATATATTTGTAAATTGGAGGGTTTGACATCGATGCCAAATGTTAATCTATATTTTCAATATTTTTTTATAAATATACATAAAACATAAGAAAGAAAGAAAAGAAAAATCTCATTTATCAGTCCCAATATGAATAGGTATGCCAAAAGCATAATGTGTAACTTAGGTGGAACTAAAAGTAACTTAATATTAATAATTTAAATAATTTTTTGATTTATATATCGGCCAATGACGATATTTTATCGATATATCCATAAAACTAAAATCTCAATACCGATATCGAAATCAATATTTTAATCCTTGCTTCAAACATGTTCTTTCTCTCATCTTTTATGTTTTATGGTTTACGTCAGTTGTGTTGTGCTCATTTTAATAACATAGTTTAAATTTAATATTCAAACTTTAGTTAACTAATTGTATGTTTTGATGCTTGCATAGTTTGGTAACTTTCAGTGTTCGAGTTTTTTAAAATGTAGCCAAGCTCAACTTAAAATTCTTGAGAACAAATCAATGAAAGTTAAGCATATGCTAACTGGCCGTAAGGTATATTTTATGAATTAAAAAGTTATATATAAGTTCAAATTTTTACCTCTACAAGTTGAACTCAAATAAATGTATTTACGTATACGAAAGTACTTTCTAAACATCAAAATTAGTGTTTCTTCTAAAAACAGTTGAGTTTCCAAAGCATGTTTTTGGTTATGTAGTGTTGTAACCTCCATTCTAATATAAACTTATGTGTGGTAACAATTTGTAAATGACAGCCAACCAGAAAACTGTAAAATAAGATCTTCAATAATATGGAAAGTAAGTGTGATTTAATGATGACAATGAATTTGGTAGCTATAATTAATTAACATTCATTGTGGAAAAATTAATTACTTTTGCTAAATCCTGAGGCAAAATTTCGATTGGGACGGACGATCTTAATTCTATGAAAATTTTGATGAAGATATTGATAAAAAGTCGTCTTCTATAAATATTTCTGAAAAAAATTGTAAAAGCAAAAACTAAAAAAAAAAAAAAAAAATCAATAAATAAACTTTTTATTATTTTTAAACAAGTTAACATGTCTCTTATTTATATTATATTTACATCAATGACATTTTGTGCTTATTTTTTTTTATGTTTCGTAGATTTTTCTACCATATAAGAGAAATATCGACATGCTGATAGAAATTTAATATTATATTATTATTTATATTATATTTACATTAGTGATAATTTTGTGCTTATCTTTTTATGTTTCCTGAATTTTTCTACGATACAATGTAAACATCAATTGAAATATTGACATGTTGATATGAAATTTAATACTATATGATTATGACATCACTTTTTCTTTAAGAGGTTAGGAACATATCTTAATTGCGACAGTGAGGAACTCAACGATAATTAGTATGACATTTTTGCCAATATGGATATTCAATCCTCCATTCCGCCATTGTTGTAAGGAAAAGAAAGAGAAGAATTTATGATTATGAATCTCATTAATTACAATAATTCCTCTTAACTTTGTAATAATTTAGTTCCTCTACTTTTAAAATTTACAATAATTTAGTATATATCAAAAAAAAAAAAAAAAAATCATTGAGAGAGCTTTTACCATACGAACTTAATCATTATAAAGTTAGATTAAATTGTTTCATATTAAATTTTACAAGCTAAATTACTACATCAAAAAAGGACAAGGTCTAAATGGAATTACAATAAGCAATATATTTTTAAGTTATGTTTTAAAAATTTTAATCCTCTAATCATCCCAATTTAGTTTTCTACATTAAATATGCATCTAGACATGCTAGAGCAGCATCATATACAAAGTAATGTAATAGTTAATACATCATTACTTTCTAATTGAATAATTAAATTTAAAAGTATTAAGTTGATATGTTTATGAAAATGTGCGAAATTAAAAACAAAATAAATAGTTTGGATTCTGACTAGTCCTGGAGAAAAATTCAATCTTATTGAATAACATATTTAATTTATTGTTAAATCATCCATCACTTAAGCAGAATACTCTAACATACGTGAACAAATTTTCAATACAAAAAAGAAAAACACACATATGAACAAATTATTCTCAATCAATTAAATAAAAATTTGTGTATTTTTTTTAGTACAACATAACACGGAAAAATCAACATCTAATTAGTTGTCCATATTATAGGCACGTTTGGGATTATTTTTGCAACTATAAAAAGTGATTATATAAGAATCTTAATCATTTTGGTTATTTGGTAAAACAACTTATTTGTTAATCTACTCAATATTGCTTATAAATTTGTTTTAATGTGCCAAAGCTATTTGTTAGAGTTTTCAGATTTTAGGTTTCCTAAAAATTTCTTCCTTTTTCCTATTGCAAATTTTTCGTTCCATTAATTTATTTTCTCACATTTATTCTCAACTTTAATTAATTTGATTTCTTATCATAATTATTCAAAAGAGATCTTATATTAAAAAATTTAGATTAAACAATGTTAGTTGAAATGATAATATGTTTTTTTTGTTCACATACTATATTAAAAAATTTAGTATTAATTTACTAAACATTGTAATTAGGTTTTTTTTTTTTTTTTCTAATTTAAAATGAAACTTTACCAAACACTATTTTACTTATTCTCACTATTGATTTTTATAAAAGCAAGACTACCGGCAATTATTGGTGGTAACTTTTTTTTTTTTAATGTTCAGATTCACCCTTTTTAGAATTTCACATTTTTTAGTATATTTATAAGAACAATTTAAAATCGTTTTTAATTTTTTGAGACCAAAAGTTAAAATTGTGAAAATAACATTAGTATATTTTCAGGGTTTTGATTTAAAATTTGCTACTAAATACAAATTAAAAAATGCTGAAAAAACCTAATATAACTCTAATTTATATGTTTAAAATTGAGAAGTTGAGGGAAATGCAAAAAAAGAAGAATTGAATTTTCTTAATTAATTTGGTTGTATTGTAGTAGCAGTAGCAGCAGCAGTATCTACATAATATCAAGATAGGTAACATCAGTGAGTTGTGATGTGCACATGCCTTCCTACTTTTTTAAAACACTCTCTCATTTTCTTTCTAAATTTGGCTTCTTTTTTTTTTTTTTTTTTTTTTTTTTTTTCCTCTCTCTCTCTCTCTCTCTCTCTCTCTCTCTCTCTCTCTCTCTCTCTCTCTCAACTTTTAAATTTATTTCATTTTGATGTTTGAATTTTAAAAAAGTGTACGGTTGCTGTCTAAATTTTTCAAAACTAATTATTTTATTAATTTACTATTCGTCACTTCATTTTTCTCACTATATATGCAGTTTAAATATATTCCAAGCCATGAAAAAGATAAAATCTAAAATAGTTACTCTTTTACAAAAATGAAAATAAATAGATGTGCTGTAAATACAAATAAATATATAAAATTAAAAGCTTTGATAGTTTAATAATCAAAATAGAACAAGTAGTTTAAAATCTTAACTTTAAATTTTTTTTAAAATAAATTCTCATCTTATATGTTGTTGAATTTAAAAAAGAGAGGGACATATTATTATAATTTTTCTTAGGATTAAAAACTTTACAAATTTTAAACGAGTAGAACTAAACCAAAATTGAACTAAAATTACTAAACCAAAATTTTAATTATAACACAGATAGTTTTAGAAAGAAAACTATATATAAAGATAAAATTTTGAATTTAAATTTCGCGAAAGAAAAAGAAATTGTTATCAAATTTGTATATAAAATAAAAAAAATAAAAAAAAATAGTAATATATTTCCAAAAAACTACAAGAAAGAAAGGTTAGCAACCCCACCCTAATTTTGATCTTTCCTTTTTCTTTTCCTTCATAGTGAACCAAAAATTTCGAACTTAACCTTTTGATGAAGACTATATGACTTAACACTAACGGAAATAAAAAAGAAAAATTGTTTAAGCTAAAATGAATTTATATTTTTTCTTTCCCTCTTTCTTAATTTAATTTTTGTCACAAATGTACAATTTTCAAACAAATATAAACATTAAAGTTATGAAAAGAAGAAGGAAAAAAAAAAAAAAACCATACCATTTAGTATTAGTATTTTGGAAAATCATTAAGACCCTGTTTGAATTTGTAGACATTATTTTATAGACATAGATGTTAAATATCTAAAGATTTAAATGTCATGTTTATGTTTGAACATACAAGATAATTATTGTAAAGTTTAAATATATATGTTTGATTTATCAATTTTGTACATATAAACTCAAATTAATTAATTAATTAACTAACTTAGCTAAATGTAAGATAACAACTAAAGTATTCATAAATTAAATTTAGAATTGTCTAATGTATTGTTATATTAATTAATTATTAATCATTTAAAATAAAATATATGATTATTTTTATATTAACATTAATTAAACTTAATTTAATAACTAAAAATTAAATAAATATAAATTAATTATAATATTAATAATTAGTAATAAAATTTATATTAAATGGTTAATATAACCTAAAATATTAAGTGTAAATGTATTAGGGGAAATTTATTAATTCTAAATTATAGATTTTATTTGATAATGAGTTAAAATTAGTAGTAATGGTTAATTAATTAATTACTTAATTAGGCTATATTTTTTATGTTCATTTTTAGGTATACAAATCCCACACATATGTTAGGTAAAATTTAAAATTTTATGGAAAATGATATCTTAGGTTTTAGAAAGAGGAATTTTGGGAAACAAAATGGATATTAAATGTATGTTTGAAATCCAATTAAAAATTCTGTAAAACAAGGGGACCCTAAATAATATATTATTTTGATTGATGAATTGCTTTTTATTTCAACCAGAAGTAAGATTGAGGGAATTCGAGGGGGACCTCCTACAACATACCCTTAAAATTTTACTTTTTTAATAGAAATAAACTTTTAGCTTTTCCATTATTATTATTATTATTATTATTATTATTATTATTATTATTATTTAAATTTGAAAGAACTTTGTGAGACGATATTAATGAAGAACAGGTGCAGTCATAATTCCAAGAGGGGCCGGAAGAGAGAGAAAATGAAGAGCGCGCCAATAAAACGTCCGACATTATAATCACTCTCACTTCCTTCACTCTTCTGCCGTCGCTCATCCGCCGTCGCCGTCGCCGTCGCATTTTCGGAGCTTCAGGTACTGTTCTACCTCTAACCATGAAACTCATATGATCGTCTGTAATCCAAATGCTTTCTGGTTCTATTTTACCGTTTCTGTTCTTGCATTTGCTCTTGATTTTCTAAAAGCTCCTAGTATTCTCTCTCTCTCCTCGTCAAAAAGTATGGTTATAACTTCTAAGAGTCATCATTTCGATCTTGTAACTTCTGCCATACTTTTACTGTAAATGAGCAGCGCAATTTCTTTGAAGGAAATTATGTATTGTAGACTTTGTTTTCACTGAAAAAGGAAAGAGAAACTTTCACATACGATAAGTACATGGATTCTTTTACTGTTGAAGCATCGATCTGCCTTGGATTTCTTCCAACACTTGTTTGTTTCTTTCCTTTTGCAGATAAAGAATAATTGAGGATAAGAATCCTTTAGGTCCGATTGTTCGTTTTAATTGGTGTATAATTTTGCTTCTCACTGGCTATTATTTAATTTTCATGTTTATGCTTCCACTTCCAACCTTTTTAGCGCGGCCTTTCTACGCTTTTACGATTCGACTTCTTACTTCCTTTATTTCACCTTCAATCATCGCTGGTAACCTCTCACTTTCTTTTTTTTTTTTTTTTTTTTTTTTTTTAATGCTGAGAAAAATGTGTTTATTTCAATGCAACATTTTCTTCCTTCGTTTTCGTGTTAGCAATCGAGTGAACTCTGCTACTTTTTCTGTTTTTCCTCTGTTTCGCTACTGAGAAAATGAGCGAGGAGCTTAGTTGGCTGCTTAGTTTATCATTTTTTACTGTTAAGGCAAAAAAAAAGAAAAAAAAAGAAAAAAGAAAAAGGATGTTGGCTTGAATCTACTCCTGGAATAAATGCTGCACACGCTTGCATAATTAAATTATTGTATCCGATTAATTAACACGATGTGCGGTAGAATTGAATAGATGAGCTTTCTTTCGTCTATAATGCTGAAATACCTTTTAACTTTTCTTTTGTCTCTGATTCTTTCACTGTCCCTTAATAAACCATTTTTTTAAAAGTTTCTCGGTAGTGGTGCACAATCTTTTTGTGGAGGACATTCTTTGATGAATCTTCACTCTTGATTAAAAAAATGTGTGATATTTTACAACTACTTGACCATTTGTCTTCATGGTTACTGCAGTGAAGCCATAATCTCTTAGCACAATGTCAGATTTAGAGGTTCCTCTGCGCCCAAAGAGGAAGAAGGTCTGGGTGGACTATTTTGTGCAATTCAGATGGATTTTAGTTATTTTTGTTGTTCTTCCTATATCATTCAGCCTATACTTCTTCACATATCTTGGGGACGTCAGATCTGCCTGGAAGTCCTACAAGAAACGCCAAAAGGAACATGATGAAAATGTCAAGAAAGTTGTAAAGCGCCTTAAACAAAGGAACCCAGCAAAGGATGGTCTTGTTTGCACAGCTCGCAAGCCTTGGATTGCTGTTGGAATGCGAAATGTTGACTACAAACGAGCACGTCACTTTGAGGTTGATTTATCAGCTTTTCGAAATATTTTGGATATTGACAAAGATAGAATGATTGCCAAAGTTGAACCCCTTGTGAACATGGGACAAATAAGTAGGGCCACTGTTCCACTCAATCTTTCTCTTGCTGTAGTTGCTGAACTTGACGATCTTACTGTTGGAGGACTCATCAATGGCTATGGAATTGAAGGAAGCTCCCATCTCTATGGCTTGTTCTCGGACACTGTTGTGGCATATGAGATTGTTCTAGCAGATGGCCAGGTTGTTAGAGCTACTAAAGATAATGAGTACTCAGATCTTTTCTATGCAATCCCATGGTCCCAAGGAACAATTGGTCTTCTTGTTGCTGCTGAGATTAAGCTCATACCCATTAAAGAGTATATGAAAGTCACATACAAACCCTTTAGAGGGACATTGAGAGAGATTGGACAAGCTTATATGGATTCTCTTGCCCCTAGAGATGGAGATCAAGATAACCCAGAAAAGGTTCCCGACTTTGTTGAAACTATGATTTATACCCCTTCTGAAGCTGTGGTCATGACAGGTAGATATGCTTCCAAAGAAGAGGCTAAAAAAAGGGGAAATGTGATAAATCAGATTGGTTGGTGGTTCAAACCATGGTTCTACCAGCATGCATCAACAGCGCTCAAGAAAGGGGAGTTTGTTGAGTATATCCCTACAAGGGATTACTATCATAGGCACACCAGATCTTTGTATTGGGAGGGAAAGCTTATCCTTCCCTTTGCAGATCAATGGTGGTTCAGATTTTTATTGGGATGGATGATGCCTCCCAAAGTTTCTCTGCTCAAAGCCACTCAAGGTGAAGCTATCAGAAATTATTATCATGAAATGCATGTTATTCAAGACATGCTTGTTCCTCTTTACAAGGTTCCGGATGCTTTGGAGTGGGCTCATCGTGAGTTTGAGGTATTGCTTGTCCTCCCTGACACCTTTGTTCGGTAAATTACAAGTTTAGTTTCGAAATCTTAAGTTTGTGTCTAGTAAGCCTCTAAATTTTAATTTGTCTAGTATAGTCCTAAAATTTTAATTTTAAAATGCACAAACCTATTAGATGCAAAATTGTAATTTTTAACTTCTTGTTAGACACAAAAATGATAAGTTTAGCTATTAGAACAAAATTTAATTTTATATTTAATAGATTCGTTGACTTAAGAATTTAGAATTCGTCAATGATCTATTTTATGCAAAATAAAAAATTAAGAAATTTGTTGTACACAAAGCTTAAAGTTTAGAGTTTCGATAGACACATTTTAAACAACATTGTTAAATCGCTGATTGACTCAAAAGTTTAAACTTACGGGTGAACATAAATTTAATATAATATCATTAACAAACATGACCCTACTAAACACAATCACTGAACTTTCGAGACTAAGCTTGTACTAGCTAACTTATATATTTGATAGAGGTGGTTATAGGCTAATGATTGATGAGTCTTCTTATCAAAGGTTCAATTTTCAATTGAATTATGCAGTCCATTTGGTTAACAACAACAATTTGTTTGTGTTCTTGCACAGGTTTACCCTATTTGGCTCTGTCCACACAGAATCTTCAAGCTTCCAGTCAAAACCATGATATATCCCGAACCAGGATTCGAGTTACATCGTCGACAAGGCGACACACATTATGCTCAAATGTACACAGATGTTGGACTGTACTATGCACCAGGCCCTGTCCTGAGGGGCGAAGTTTTCGATGGTGCCGAGGCTGTTCGTAGAATGGAGAAATGGCTTCTAGAAAACCATGGATTCCAGGCTCTATATGCAGTATCAGAACTGAATGAGAAAGATTTCTGGAGGATGTTTGATGCTGAACTCTATGAACAATGCCGGAAGAAATATGGAGCTGTAGGAACCTTTATGACAGTCTATTACAAGTCCAAGAAAGGTCGAAAAACCGAGAAGGAAGTGAGGGAAGCTGAACAAGCTCATCTTGAAACTACTTATGCTGAATTCGAACAACCCAATTAAATTAAGTTCCTGCTTCAAATATTTGGTGGGTTTTCTTACTTAGTTCTCTCTTTTTTGTGGCATTTTTTTTTCAAGCAATTGATGCTTTTGTAGTTTCATATCTGATCTGAGTTGCCTATCTGACCCACCTTGGCTCTCTTAGTGGTTAATTTGAGAATGTTTTAGTTTTGAACTGTTGAACTTGATGGATTATCATCAGAGTTTTTCTTTGATGCTTTGTTTTATGCATAGAGGAAATGTTGATGAGTTGAATGTTTGATGAAAATATCTATAAAAAAAAATGTTAATCTCGATGAATGTTTTCGAAGAAAAAAATAATGGACTTCAAAATGATGGCTCTTAAATGAGTTTTAAATAACCATAATTGTTATCTAAGTTCACTTAATTGTAAAACACCTAAAACTTCATAATTGTTATCTAATTTCACTTAATTCTCAATACACCTAAAACTTTATATATGTAATTTTGAGAAAAAGGTCGTCATTATTATTATTATTGATTAAAGTCTTGGGTTAATAAATGTAATTTAAACTTTCAGCAAAATATTAATAGATATAGTACAATACAAAAAGAAAAAAAAATGTATAGGTATAGCAAAATTTAGTTCTAAATCTGAAAATTTATCATGCATTGATTTTGTTATATTTGCAATATTTTGTTATATATTTAATTATTAGATGCCTATTGCAATTACAAATAAATAAATTTCAACCGTCATAAGCCCAGTTATTTGAAGTCTAATAAAGGATTGCATATATGCCCATCATATTCGTTGGGTAGGTTTCTTTCATCGCTGGCGGTTCTTTGATTCGTCGGTTTCCTTAGTTTCTATTTGATATTTTAAAATGTTATATATTTAGTTTAATTATAAGTTTAGTTTCAATTTAGTTTTTAAGTTTCAAAATGTTACAATTATACCTTCGAATCAATTTGATCTTTAGGTTTCAAGATCTATACTTAACCTTGATTTTTCACTCAATATTTGTTTTTCATCTTTAATGTTGAAGTCTATTAATTAATTTAAAATAATTAAAATAACTATAATTATTTTTTTCGTTTTGATATTTATGAATGTCTAGGCCAGCTTACGCGCACCTCGACTAATCTCACGAGACTACCGCCCGACACTACAACATTTTGTCTAAATAAGTAACCACCAAAGATTGGATCCACAATTATTTAAGTTTTACTATTTCTCATCACTATTAAAAATAAAATTAAAATTTCACGTCAAATTACTTTAAATTAATTAATAGACATTGGTATTAATGATTGAAAGTGAATATTTAATAAAAAAATTGAGATTAAAATTTTTTAAAAATAATTTTAATAATAGATCTAAATTGATTTAGTTACGACAACAATTTATGAAAATTTAAAAGTGTAATTAATACAGTGAGATTTATTAAAACTTTTGTTATGCTTTTTAAATGATTTTCCATGAATATCAATCATCATCGATAATTCCAATTTGAGTGAAATTAGAATATCCTATCAAGGAACAATCAGATTTGTATAGTTGACAATACGTATTCACCATTTAGGTAACATTAGATATTTTAATCAATCATGTCAAATAAACGAGTTTGCTTTAAACATTGTACACCAATTATTGATATTTGATAAGTAAACTTATTTCTGCAGTCAACCATTTACTTCAAATAATTTGTTCAATTTCTACCGCTGAAAAGTTAAAAGTGTGCCCAGAAAAAAGAAAAAAAAAGAACCAACAATTCAACAGCAGCATGCTTTCATTTCACCTCCAACACAAAACCCTATTTTTTCTTTTGTATTCTTTTTTAAAATTTTAATTACATTAATAAACATATATCTATTTAAATTTTAAATTTTGATTACTATTTTAAAATTATATATATAAGGGACAAAAGCAATTTTACAAAAATCCAGCCACACCGAATTTGTACACCATCAATATGACTTATCTTGCAAATATCAAATGGTCTCATTTGTATTAATTAGTTTGGGTGCACTGACCTGTTTTGTTTAGGCCCTAAAAGTTCTGATGCAGATAAAAGTTGTCAAACTTCTGGCCAAACTAAGTAACTCGCGCTATCGTCGGATAATCTCCAAACTCCTTCAGCAATTTCATCATACAACTGATCCCAACCCCAGCTCGAATAACCCAAGAAAAACCAATATCCGCTAACTGAGTGATTCCCTGACTTTATCTCTTCTATTTCATGTAATGTAGCTACCTGATTCAAGAAGTAGATGCCTGGTAGGATTTCAAGCTGCAGGTCTTTAGGAACTTTTTGAGTTAAGGCCACGAGTGGCATTTTGCGTTTAATGAGTGGTCCCCCGAGCGACAAAGGCGCCTCATTTAACATATCTAAACCTTCTGCCATGTCTTGAAGAGAATCCCATCTAATATGCTTGTTGATTATCAGGCCATGGAAACCAATCGTTTCATCTGCCTTGACAATCAGTATCTGAGCATTATCAAAAAGCTGTGAACCAACAAGCTTGTCTGTAGTGATTAACATCGATCCAACACCTATACGGGGTGATGATTCATCCTCATCATTTGTGATATGAAGATTTATGTGACTGAATCTCGTAGCACTTTCCACTTTCCTGTCTCTCACTAGAACTTCGTGGTACTTTTCAATTGGAATAGCATCCTTTTCTTGAGGATTAGTAGGTCTCACATCTTCAAATGACTTAACGTGTCCAATTCTGTTGTCCGCTGGCGTCAATAGAATTCCTATATTGAAGAACCAGCAAATTAGATTCTTGACAAAATGTGGAAAATGTCTGTTTTCTTGGAAGTTCAATTCAGTATTTAAAATATATTCCTGAGGACATCCCTATCATAAAGTCAAAACACGTCCCTGCCAAATGTCTAAAATAATGTCATCGTCCAGTAAAGTTTTCAGTGAAAGTCAAGACAATAATTGTTCTATAAACCAGTGTTTTAAAAAGCCTTCTTGGGTATGCACCTAATCGCAAGGCGGAAGTCACAAAATAAGATGTGCACCTTTTGTGAAGCCCCAAGACACAAATCCTTGGGCCTGGGAAGCTTTTTCATTATTTTTTTTTAAAATAGTAATAATTAAGGTTTTTCCTTCTTTACTAAAAAAGAATCATATTTACTAAGCTAAATGCAATTTTTCTTGTGTATAAGTTTTTTTTCCTTTCTTTTTTTTGTTTTCATATTTCCACTTACTATGTTTTCTCTTTTTTACGTAATACTTTTATATATGGTGCACCTAAAAAAAAGGCCCGCACTTCATTGAGAGAGACAATGACAAGGTGCATTTAATATGTCCCATGACTTAGTCTTCTATGTCTAAGACATCTGTGGAAGGTTTAACAAAGATTGTGGACTTAAAGGGTACAAGCAAATCATACAAATATAGTATTCGATAAACTAACAAGCCTGTGGATGCAGAAATGAACACCATTATAATGCAAGAAAAAAATAGAACTCGGGTGGTAAGAATAGTAATAAGGGGCAATAAAAAGCCTTAGTTGGACATTACCATTCTGATTGATAAGATGTTGGGAATTACTTCCTTGTTCTGCCACAAATTTAATAATATCTCTTACTGCTAGATCACCTTCATACAATATAGCTTTCTTCCTTGCGGCTGGAAATAGCAAAAGTGCAGGATATACTTCTCTCTGCATGTTCCAAGTTTACGAAAGGTTAACTATTGAACAATGCGAATCACTGGCAGGAGACAAATTTCCAAAATGCAAAATTACTCAAAACTTTTTAATCAATACAAAATATCATATGATTCATATCCAAATCAATAGAGAAGTTAACTTCTCCATTGACTTAAACTAGTTTGTAAGGACATAATTGGAAAGCAATCCCTTTTCATGTTGTGAGAACCTTCTTGGCAAATGATTCGTAATATTGTTGGAAATACCATACCATGTAATGGTTCACCAATAATTTGGTAAAACAATCTATGAAAACACTGATTGCAGAAAAGCATTAAAATAAAAGGAAAAGTTTTACTGGGAAGAAAAAAAAACAGATGTCAGTCAGTCCTGAAAAGGGCACCTGATCAAATGACTTTAGAATTGAACCGCAATCGTTCAGTGTGCAGTCCATTAAGTAGATAAGCGGGAGCTTTGACAGTAGATCTGCCCGAGTTTCTGCAAAATGTAACATGAATACAAACACTACTATTGTTAGACCATTCTAAAATTGATTTGAACATTTAATGGATAAAAGAAAGAAACTTACTACCATCATTTTAAGAGCAAATTTCCTCTAATACTAATAATCAACCTGACATTCTATAAAATTTCTTATATTAATATATTAAGATTACAAAATAGATAAGCTTTGTATCAAGTCATAGAAACCACAGAAAAGCAATGAGCAAAATAGTATTATCATGTTAAGACAAGTTGTAAAATTCCCATAAAAGGAAATCCAGATGCATTTTCAAACAGGAAGGTAGAAGAAGACGAAGATGACAAAGAACAAACAACCATCACTCCTGACAATTTGGAGGACAAGCAATGGAGCACTCACCACTTAACATATCTTTTTCCTTTCCACTTCCACTCTTCAGCGTGTTAGCACAACCCTGGATAGCTCGATAAACTTCACGAACAACTACTTCGCTTCTCTGGCAAAAACCACACCAACTATTGCTGAACAAAACCAACACATCCTTGCCACATGCATCGAGAGTATTTAAGGATTCAGATTGGTTGGAGCCAATAACAAGTTTGGAGAAAGTAAGAGCTGTAACCCGAGGAACAGAATCCACCTCATGAAAATCCAAATTAACAAATGGTGGGTTAACGGCTGCCCTAGGGCTCTTGTTAACGGATTCAGACAGTTGATATGGAAGTAAGCTTCTATTGAAAAAACTGCTTAGAAAATCAGCCTGTGAAGAATAGCTTAGTATTTTCTCTGGTGGAAAGACATAATGCTGCTGCAGAAGGGGATCAAGTATTATCAAAGCAGGGAACTTCGATTGACCTGTCAAAGCTTTAAGTAATCGGTAGTTACCGTCAGAGAAGAAAAATGAACCTTCAAAACCTTGGAACCGGAGGTTCTCATCCCTTGATACTTCCATTGTTAAAGAAGATTTTTCTTCAACTTCAATGTTTTGAGGAATGTGGTCGGAAGCTGATTCATCAGACTGTATAAAACCAAGATGCCGAACTGTATGAATGCTAGCTCTCTTTTCATTATCTTGCTGAGGTGTAGGTTCGATGGTACAAAATTCTGAAGCTTCCCTATGCTCTTTGGCAGACATACACCTGCCATTAATCGACTGATCTTCATCCGGTTGAACACTAATTGTCATAGTGCCTTCCTGGGATGTCTCTGGTGACACTTCTAAAGGTTGAACTTCTGCCACATCAGCCAATGGATATGCCAACTTAATGTCAATATCGTCAGATAAGAGCTGGAAACCTAAATTCTTTGCAAGGGAGCTTAACCTAGCCTCCTTTTTCTGAAGGAGCGATAGGATCTCATGCAACGAATTTCCATGTAGTTCTGAAGCTAATTTATCCATAGAAACAAGTTTTCCCTCATTCATAATCATGACAGAAGACATCTTATCCTCCAATTTAATCAATCGAGATGCTGGAGATAACTTTAGTCTGGGAGGTTCCAAGGGACTTCTCATAACTGGATATTTTTCAAGCAAAGGTTTGTCTACCTTGTTGCCACCTTGTTCAGTGACGGGATATGATGTGCAATACTGTTGTGCTAATTCTCTGAAATCCTGAAGAGCGACCTTACTTTTTCTTCTGGACTCTGATGAGTTGGATGATCTATCCACAAATAGAATTATCGATGGCTTATTGACTGGCAGAGCAGGCTGTTCACCACTCCCATCTACTTCAAGCTAAATGATAACACAAATCCCAATAAATTATATAAAAAAATAAATTCTATTATTTGTTGTTTCAAGATTTAAACTCCATTTTCTTTTCAAATCTGGCAGATACCTTAACCCTTTTTCCATTATCTATACATAAGCTTGATTGTTGAACGCAAATAAGAAACAGTCCTACTTCCACGTTTCTAAGACAATTGTAAAGAAAAACATAAATTTCAATGTTTCACATTTGAAGTTCAGTTTCTAGATCCTAAAGATATTAGAGTAAGCTTCATTACAAAATTTTAAAAAAATAATAATAAATAATAAAAACTGTCATAAGATGTTGGGTCTGCTACTCAAGCATGAGCAAGAGCTTCCACAATGATATCAGAGTCTTAAAACACAGAAACATTTTCAAGCACTTACTAAGCCATTAGAAGGGCCTTAAGAGCATCAAAAGGAGCAAAAAGTTCATTAAGGTATTAAAAGCAACAAAAAAACAAAATATGTAACAAGCAGCTTAGTGGGTTTTTTCTCCCTTTTGGATAGGAAACAAAAATTTCATTAATGTGATGAAATTCTCTGACAACAGCCAATGAATTTACGAAGAAAGAGTTATAGCACATGAACTTTTCCTTATTGCAAGATGATGGAAAAGATTCATTAGTACACTTAGTCTCTATACAAAAGAATGCATTAGTGGTGTAATTTCTGTAACATATGCATGATCATCTATAATGAAAGAAGTATCACAATGTCTATTTACATATACATCATAGAGAAACCAACCGAACATAAAGCAATCTTGGCCGCCCCCCCCAGCGCCCGCTTTCTCTCTCTCTCTCTCAGCAAGCAAATCAGCATGTTGAAGAGGAATGAACAACATAAATGATATGAATCTAAAAACAAAGTTTGAAGGCAAATTAACTTACCTCTGAAACAATGAAATTATCCATCTGCAAATTTTGCTTAAGGTCATCATCTGCTCTCAGAGTTTTTGAACAACTGGGACATCCAGCAAAATGAAGTGTTGCAAACCATGAATCCGAATCTTCAATGCCAAGAGAAGAAATCATCAATCTATTGGAAATCAGACCAAACCCATGCTTCTCTCTGGGCAGGAAGAATTCTCTGACAACAGCCAATAAATTTGTGAAGAAAGAGTTGTACCGCATGAACTCTTCATTATTGCAGGATGATGGAAAGGATTCATTGGTACACTTAGTCTCTATACAAGTATCGTTTCCTGAACTGAACTCCCCAAACCATGGAACTCCATCATATCCTTTTTCAATACCACACATCATGTCTGTATTTTGGTTATGACGCTGTTTTTTTTTTTTTTTTTTTTTGGGAAGTAGAGGATTTAGGCAGGGGAGAAGAAAGAGGTGAGAAATCTATTGGAATAAATTTTTTTCTTGTTATCTTCTAAACCAATCACATAATGGTAAATAAAAATAGCTAGCCACCTTGCTGTTGTTCTTTCCTCTTGATGTTTGTATTCCATCCGTATGTTCGTCAGTTGTTCCAACAAGATCATCTGCAACAAATGTTGTGCAGATATTCATTCTAGAAATTACAGAAAACATAATGATGAAGCACCAGGAGTAGCTATCGAACATAACCAAAGCAAGCATAAAGGAATCTTTTTGTTGACAAATTTTGCTAAATTCACATTTGAAAATGACAATAATAAAACGAATTGTACTTTGTACATTTGGAAAGGAAATAGTGAAGCTGAGGGTGACAAGAGGTACAGAAGTAACATCACAGACCTGTAACATTGCCCTTTATCCCCTTGGACAACAATTTTGGGGTCCATCCACAAAACTCCAAGAGAAGCAAGGCCTTATCAGTTGAATCAAGGAATGACTTCAAGTCCTCAGGGGTATTCAAGTGCGTAAGGGGAAGTTGTTCAGGTAATAGTGACATGTATGGATAAATTGAGAATACAATACTTTGGGCTGTTAGTCTCCCTTGATACTTGTAAGATACCGAATGATGGTAGAAAATAACATTTGTCTCCTCTGAAGTAGCACCAATTGCATTTACTAACATCTTCTCCAAGTTTCTGTACATGAACATCAGCTTTAATGAACTATAGCTTTCTTTTCTATTTTCAATCAGATGGGCTATATCTTTCTTTAGTGTTCGTGACTCACCAGACCCTGCACAACAGAATAATTGATCATGCACCAACAATAAAACAAATAGACGCATACACACATATATATTTGTAATTTTAACACCTAAGTTACATCACTTTAGAAAACCTGAATTTTTCTATTTCTAATTAGGAATATAGAATATTGTGTTAGAAGATCTGTGAAATAAAATACTACGGCATTCACATTGAACAGCTAATGGTAACAACTGGAGAAGAGGCTCCAAATATCTTCACTTCTCAGTTGGCAAATAGTAAAATACTGTTTAGCTCAGAATATTTCCTTGAAGATGGTGATCATAGTAGGATCATGTTCAAGAGGAATTCTGAGAGAACCAATTTTATTTTTCTGCAACCAATTTCCAAGCTTATACACCCTAAGCCTAGGCCTACAAGCAGCATATCAGGAAAAAAGGCTGACGACTAATTTTAAAAGAAACTCACCCAATATCGAGTCCAAAGAAAAGTTCACAACCGATGTTTTGTGTAATGCTCATGAAGGTCAACGACATCTTTTTTCAACCTCTTGGGAAGTTAGGAGCAAGGTTTTTCAACGATTCAAAGAGAGTGGTGCTTCTTGCCACACCGTTTTAGCCATGGGAAAAGAACGAAACCAAATGTTTTGTTATTGACTTGGTTGGGTCCTTAGCTTTCTCGTTGAAAGAATTCTTATCCTCCATCATTGCTACAATTTGAATTTGTTTTAATGACTTTAATTCTTATCAGAATTTTTTTAAAAACAAATGGTAGTGAGCTTGATTTCTACTGATTTCCATGGATACGAAGGTAATACTCCAGGTACTAAACCAGTTAGTCCTAAAATTTTGAATTTGGGCGTTGAATTGAACAACCAATACTATCGACATCTGTTCTACTTTTTTAGCTTCGTATTACACTGTTGCTGTGAAAATTGAATACCAAACTACTCCAAGACTACTCTACATGCCACTTGAATACATCAACGCCTTACGATGAAGCCTTCGAACTTCAACCAATCGCTCTAGTTAAACTACTCCAAGACTACTCTTCTTGCCACACCGTCACGGAAGTAGAAAACGAGATAAACAAGATTCAGTCCAAATGCAGTAAAACTCACCATACTACCTAATCAGCTAAACATTGCGTATTGTTTAAATTCAAACTATATCTGTAGAAAATAGTTTACAATCAAAACAGAAGAAAACTATACACTTGGTCCACAATAAGCTCAAAAGTAACAGGTATTGATAACTTATGGCATAAAAACAAAATCACAGAATGAGAGAAAACTTACAGGGTAGTGTGACGAGAAGAAGAATATGTGGATGAAGTCTGATCTGAGAAGAGAAATTCTGTCTGGTAAGAATCTGCCATTCTCCAATTGTCTCCGATGCATTAGATTCGACAACGAAGGATGCCAAAAGTGCGGCAACGACCACCAGAAACAGCTTCCATCTCTCACTGTTCGTACAAAACCGGCCATCACCAAATCCCTGGCACAGTCGTCTTCCAGCTTCAGCAGCTGAATTCATTCTTTCATCTATGGTCCAGTGGCAGAGACTCCAACTTTCAATTTTCGAGACCCAATTTCAAAGGATGTGAAATTAAATGCCCACATCAGAAATGGGTCGGGTGCCGAGTATTTCGTAATCGTCTTGTAACGGTGCGACATGTCGTCTCAATATATTATTTGTTTTTTTTACAAATTTAATCTTAAAGATATTATGTTGTCGTATTTTAAATTCTAAAATATAGTAAAACAACAAACTTGTTTCTTTCGGGATATAATAATGGTAAAATAATCATAATTTTTTGGAAAAAAATAGATCATAATTTATTATTTTCATAATATCTTATTAATTTTTTTGCCACAACAACTTAATTTGGAAATGATTTTAATCTTATACTTTTAAATGCAATTTTCATATTATGATTTTAGCCATTTCAAAATAACACCAAACATATCATAATTTTTAAAATTTTATATGTAAAAATTATGCAAAATTTATTTATTTTTAAATCATTATTAAATTCTTTTTATGAAAGTTTGTATATTGTGTTAATGGTTATATTTAAAAGGATAAAAATATATAATTTATTTATAAATTTTAAAGTAAAAAGTACACTAATTTTTTTACTCTAATTTCAACATTTATATTTTTCTTTGTTTTATATATATATATATATAAAGAACCTAAATTTTTATATTATTTTTAGAGTGCATTTTCTTCTTTTTTTTTTTTTTTTTTGAAAAAAATGAGTTTGTTTAGTAAAACTTTTTTATAACTCCCCACAAAAAGAATTTCAATAATAAATTTTTAACACCCATCTTAAATCTCAAGGCAACACCTAAAAGGAATAAAATTTTTAACTATTCTCTTTCATTAATTTAAGAAAAGTTAAAAAGAGTTCATCAACATAAGTTTTATATTATAATATAAAATATAGAGAGGTGAATGAAAATAGTAACTGAAGTAACAGATTCTGAAGGGAAAGAATCATAAAATTAAATCAATTTTCATAGCATCTCCCTAAATATTTTTTAACTTCTCTTTCCATAGCTAAATATTCTGTATCTTTGTCTTTTATTTACTTATTTAAATTTTGTTTTGAATTCGATCTTTTATGAATACTGTTTCTCCGTTGTTCGTATAAAACCGGCCACCACAAAATCCCTATTAGGGTTTTACACAATTATAATTAATTAAAATGTGAGAAAATACCTTTTTTCTTTTTCTTCTTCTTATTTTTTTTTTTTTTATGGTTTAATTTCTATTTGGTGTATAAGTTTCAAAATGTTATAAATTTAGTCCTTTAGTTTTGGTTTGAGTTTTAGTTTAGTTTATAAATTTCAAAATGTTACAATATTATCTTCGAGGTTTCAAGATTTTATACTTTTAACATCTATTTTTCATTTAATACTCACTTTCAATCATTCACATCAAATGTCTATTAATGAATTTAAAATAATTATGAAGTAAAATTTTAATTTTAAATTTAAAAATAGTGAAAAGTAGTGAAACTTAATTATAATATGTCATTTGTTTAACTATTTTAAATCTATTAATATGCATTAAAAATAAAGACGAAAATTGAGTATTTAGTAAAAATTGAAGTTAAAAGTGTAAATCTTGAACATAGGGACTAAATTGAAACAAAACACATATGTCAAGGGTAAAATTGTAATAGTTTGAAACTTAAGGACTAAATTGAAACCAAACTAAAAGCTTAAAAGACCAAATGTGTAACATTTTAAAACCGAACAAATAGAAACTAGACCAAGAAGATATTTTCCCTCAAAGTTTCAATATTTTTCATAACTATTAAAATTAATTTTAAAATTTTACTTAGAACTTACGAACTAAATTGAAGCAAAACTCAAATCTAAATGGTAAAAGTATAACATTTTGAAGCTAAACTGAAATCAAACTCAAAATTTAATGACTAAAATTGTAACATTTTGAAATTGTGAGACCAAATGAAAACTAGACAATATAAATTAAAAATGTATTTTTTCAAAAAAAAAAAAAGAAAAAGAAAAAAAACTTCTTATTTGATTTCGAAGTTCAAAATTTTGCCTCAACAATTTATATTTTAAACTTTTAATTATATTTTCCAATTTTGAACAGTAATCGAATAAAGTTTACACAGACTCTATCATTAACGATATTATAAACTAAATGTTGAAGTGTTATGGACAAACACCTATTGATTTGGTATATTAAATTTACTTATTAGTAACCATGACATTTGTAGTTTGAATCACACATTCTCAATTAATTAATTATATGTATACATATATATAATGTTTTATTTTGTTTAGTTTCCATTTTTTTCAATTTGACACACAACATTACTTTTATTGTAAATAATAGAAGAAAACTTAGATGTTGTCTGGGTCACACCTATTTTTGTCTAGCTCGGACACTTCTCCAATAAAAATTTGTCATGTAGCCAATATATATATATATATATATATATATATATATATATATATATATATATATATATATATTTGTAATTGAAAGAAAAACATGAGATTAAGTGTTGCTCTAAACAATAAGCTTTATTTAGATTAATTTTTCTCTTATTTTTGTTAAAATAGAGTGGTTGGTTCATAAGAAAATATTTAATACATTGCTTAAAAAATGAGCATGTTGTATTTTTCATTTTATTTTGTTAGATTATACCCTTTCTTCCATTATCTATAATAACGCATCATATCATGTCAAATCAACCAATATTTGTTTATGAAACATATGACATTGTCATTTAGTTAGGGATGTTAATAATAAAAACTAATCAAAATCTTAATTGAAGTTCATCAAACATAGTAAAAAAGCTTCAAAAATATTAAAGTTAAATAGATGCAAAACTAAATTGGTAGTTTAACTTAAAAGAGTTAAAACTTGCTCATCCACCACCTCTAATTTCACCCCTCCCCAATCACCTTTCATGGCAGCTAACTAGGGCCACAATCTAATCCAACAACCAAAATCTACTCAACAACAACAAATCAAAACTAGGATCAAACACACATCATATTTTCAAGAGAAAAAAGCACATACACATCAATTATAGAACATATTAAAATGTGTCAAATTTCTTTATAACATAACATACATATATGTTTGAGAGTAATTTTAAAATAATTAACATCACTTTTATCATTTTCAAAATCAATCATAATTATTTAAAATCAATTTTGATAGTATAAAAAATGAGTTTAAAAGTGTAAAATTCAACATTGAATTGATTTTGAGTTATTAAAAGTGTATTTTGAAGTAATTTTAAACAAGATAACAATAGTTTTAACCATTTCAAAATCACCGCAAAACATATACTACATTCCAACTACAGGCATAATCAATAGCTTCTTAGAACTTCCTTTCTGGTTGATCTCTAGCTTGATTTGTTTTTGCTTTCTCCCTTAGTGGAGGTTAATGTAAGTGAGTTGATTAGAATGGACTTTTAGTTGGTCAGATATTTAATCTATCAATATTTTTTCTTTTCCTTTTTTTCTTTTATTTTAAATTGCATACTAAGTCTTGAATGTTCATTCTTAGTCCCTTTGTCAATTTTTTTCTGTAATTACTAACAGAGCTTGCATAGCTTCTACTATTTTATTTTAAAGAAGAAGAAAAATCTCCATTTTTTTCCTCTTTCTATTCTCCTTTTCTTCTATTTCTTCTCCCACATTTTTTTTTTACGTGTTTAAACAAAGTAAGAACATGTTTACATGTTAAAAAGACAAAAAGAAAAAGAAAAAAAAAAAAAAAAAAAACTAAGAGACTAAAATTTGTTTCTTAAGGACTAAATTTGTAGAGCAGGCAATTTGTGATTCCGTTTTCAGGATTTAATTGAAGAAAAACATCGAAAATACGAATCAAATTATTCCAAATTAACGGCTCTTTTCATTGGAAAATTGAGTTTAGCCTATAAACTTCATCAATCTGCTCTAAGAACAAACTTTCCTCATCGCGCTCCACTCTCCACCACCAGGACCCGCTTTCAAATTGCTTTTGCTTGCTTCAATTCTTTTCAAATTATTGAAGATTTTCTTTACTATTTAAATAAAAAAAAAAAAAAAAATCATTTTGATCTCTATGCTTGATGTTTGTTCAAATTTAATCTCTGTAATTTCATAGGTTCACAATGAATCTTAAATTGAGTCAATCATGCTAATTTATAGTTGATTTTTTAAAGATTTTTTTTTTATTATTATTATCTATTAGCATATTTATTTTACATTTTAGAAATATATTGCATAAAAATTATTATCGAACCATAAAAAAACACTGTATATTTGAAAAGTACAAAGACTTAAAATAAAATTCCAAAATGATATTTTAACCATATAAAAAAGCAAAATATTAAAAAACCTATTACAAGTCACTATTGTTTTACACATTTGAGTTATCCTCGAATGCTGGGTTTCAAAGGGCTATTACAGTGAACATAAGAAAAACTCATATAACTAAATTAGATCAAAAAGAAAAACCCAACAAATCATGTTGAAAAGAAAGAAACAACTTATTAAAATATGAGACGAATATAGTCTCTGTACTATGTTACAAGAAGAAAACTTGGGCAACAATGGAAGCTAAGAAAACTACTTTTTGAAGCCTAACTCTATTGGACTAAGAAAAAAAAGGAATGGGAAGTGTTCCAGTTAGAAATATAAATTAAATGGGTATTTCTTTCTTTCCTCTTCTTCTATTTTCTTCCTTTCTTAATCAATCAAATGTGTGACCTTAGTCTCCAAAGCCGAAGGGCGATTTCCTCCGGCTACCGCCTTCTCCATACTGTTCATTCCATTTTCTTAATTCATTCATGCTTGTAGCGTCAAAGGCAACTGATGGTCCAACCTGTTTGCATCATAACAGAGTATCCACAATTTTAGCCAGAAATTGAGCTTAGATAGTCGTTCCAAACAGGCCTTTTAAGTCCTTGAATCTCATTAATAGACCGAAAGTTAACAACATTGTTAAGAGAACAAAAATAGGTATACAAATGGAAGATTAACCAGAGCAAATTACCATTGCCATGAAATCCTTGAAACTTGCTTTAATCAAATAAAGACTTTGAAAAAAGTTTAAATTGTTGAATATGAGGGCATACCTTGGCTTTTGATTTAATAAAGTCATCCAAATTAAGTGGCCTCAATGAGGCAGCGCCGTCTTTTTGGCCTCCCTGGAGTGAAGTAAATGAAACATTTTAAAATTACATGGGCAATGTTGGCAACAAAGGGCATTGTGGAACAGATATATTAGAGTTGAAGATCCCAAATCAAGTAAATTAGCATGTCAATTACCAACAATAAGCAAAGGATTTACCTGATTTTCTTCTTCTAAAAGTTCTTGGACGGGTCTGTACGCCGCAGCAATACAAAGATTCTACAAATCAAAAGAACAATGTGGGGTAAGTTTTGATTAACGACCCAGATTTTTTTTAATGCTATAGCTTGATGTTACCTTTAAATCACTGCCAGAGTACCCCTCCGTTGCATTTGCAAGTTCATCAAACTGGAAATCAGGTACTACATTTTCTTGTGCAAGAAATATTTTAAGAATCTTCATACGGTTTGCAGCATCTGGTAGGTCTACATATATCCTGATGAATAACGAGCAAACAAGAACTATAAAAAATTAAATTGACATATCGATTCCACTTAATTTGTTATTTCCTAATTTTTTTATTCTGCTGTCCCTCCTAGTCCAGTTCTTCCGTACAGAAAGATGAATGTCAAAGTTACCTTCTGGGTAGTCTTCGAATGACCGCATCATCCAGGTCAAATGGGCGATTTGTTGCACCAAGGATAAGAATTCGTTGGCTGTCCTTTGTCCGCAACCCATCCCATGCTGCCATAAACTCATTTCTCATTCTTCTTGTAGCTTCATGCTCAAAAGCACCGCCACGGGCACCGAGTAAACTGTCAACCTAAGGTAACAAATTCACACACGAAAAATGTAAAATTGAATAAAGAAAGATATTTTTTCAAAATCCAGATAACTTCATAAAATCTTTGAATTGAAGAAAGGAAATATAATATATACAGCTACATTTAGTAATTTTGGTAGCTACGCAGTTTCATCAGTTGATAAGCAAAATTATTATTAAAAAACTGACATTTTTTCAAATGAAATATGAAATTTGATTTCGTATACAGTATTAAAAGAAAGTACGTCTCCACATTGATACAAACGACTCACCTCGTCAACAAAAATAATGACAGGAGCTAGCTTACTGGCAAAGGAGAAAAGGGCCTTTGTAAGCTTTTCAGCATCGCCAAACCACTGTTTGCAGAACAAAAAAAAAAACACCGACAATAATCTTCAGAGAACATAACACAATTTAAGACAGTACTCCAGAAAAAAGAACAGTCATGTAAATCTCACATAGACAGTTTCAAGTTATTCACTTATTACTAACATATTCGTGTGATATTCAAACCAGTTTTCACAAATGGAACCACCTTAAATTACGTTATCCTAGACAAACCTTAGATGTAAGTGTTGATCCAGTTATACTGATGAAGTTTGCTCCTGCTTCGGTAGCAAGTGCCTTGGCAAGAAGTGTTTTCCCAGTACCAGGAGGCCCAAAAAGTAATATTCCTTTACAAGGCTGATAAATTTTTATGAAGTTAAAAGACTGCCACTCCAAGTAATGATTTCTATTTTGAAAGGTATATTAAACAGTATAGAGGAAAACCACATACCCGTAACAAATTCCCATGAGAGAAAAGCTCGGGCCTTCTCATTGGAAGAATTACTAGTTCATTAAGTGCTTTTTTCACATCTTCAAGGGCACCTATATCTTCAAACTTCACACCAATCTCACCAGAAGGTACCACAGCTGAAACGAAGTTGCTCTCGTACTCATCCTTTGCAAGGCTCTGTAGCATGTAAATTTAAGATGTGAGGAAATGTATAAAGATTTCCACGATCAACTTTCAAATTACTTGACTACAGACCTTCAAACTTTGAGAGGGTTTCTGAGAAGTAATTTCTTGATGCTTTAATCTTGCAATTGCGATCTCAAGGCTTTACACAAGAAACAATAGAAATCAGAATTCAAACCATAGTGTTTGCACATCTGTCAAAACTCAAAACCTCAATCTAGATATAAAAAGCAATATTTAAAAAATCAAAATTAAAACCTTTCACGAGGCAGCTGTAAGCGGTCCCCTTTTATGCTTGGAAGCAGACATGACGATAAGTAATGATTTTTAGCCCAGCCAACAACCTTTTCAGCATCTGCTATTATCAAGATGTCAGACATGCTATCAAGCCATCAAGATATGAAAAAATAAACAGATAAACTTGCACGAAAGAGCTATTAACTCGTAAGTCGTACCAGACCCATATATCCAAACTTGGATGTGCTCTTACCAAATGCTTCTAGTTCTACGTGTAAACATTTTGGAGTTCCAAATGCAAAGTATATATATAAACTGAGAGAAATGAGCTATTCTGCTATGTATCAATTACTTGGTGATCCTCACTTAATCATAAACCAAACCTTGTAACAACCTAAATATTTGAAACTGATAGAAGAGATGACCGACCATTTGTAAATTTTAAAGAAGTTTGCAAGGTAGAATGTAAAACTATGCAGTGTTTCTATTCCACATACTCTGATATCAGAGGATATGAATTACGGCAATCAGTTTCGCAAGAAGGAAATTGAAATTTTAATTAGAGCTGTATCTTACTCTTCTTCGTCAATATTACTCCATCAGTAATTACATGCAACAGTTCCAAGCATGATAGCTCATTTTCCTCAAGAACCTGCGATGTAGTTTTATTGCAAGTCAAATTGGTCAATGAGAGGGAGGACAATCAGGCATGTGCCACATATTAAACTTGACTTCTAGAGACCAACAAAATCAGAAAAGGAAGTTTTCAAAAGTAACTTATGAACTTGAGTAGACCATTAAAGGCCATGCGACATGTTTCCCTACCTTATGTAATTCATTTAAATTACTCCGAGAAATCACAATCCTTCTGTCCTCTTCGAGTTGTTTATTGAAAGCTCTTAGGACTTCTTCTTCCTGGAATGAGATAGAGGTTACATGAAAGCTGAAAAATAAATGAGGATCAATAAAAACAATTTGCATAAAGGAAACAATTTTCTTCTGTCTTCAGATTTTTAATTTCCACAAATTCCTGTTCAAAACATTCTGCCAGATAATTTATTTAAGTCACAAAAACAACTTCCAGATCAGCACTGATATCCGGCCAAAGTTGCCATAAGTGTCACTGGTTAAGATCATATTAACATTATCAACAATTTTTCTTTTTCTTGGGGGGTGGGATAAAATACAATTAAAATTTCTTTGTTAACTCCACATCACAAAATGACATCTCATGCGTCCTCACACTTCAACTTTCTAAAGTAACACCAAGCAATTAAAAAACTATAAGAGGATCAAAACTAAATGAGTGAAAGAAGATATAAAGATATTTTTTTGAAGAAAACTATGAAGAGACAGGGACATTAAAAAAAGAAATATTACAATTCCAGATACCTTGGGAGGATGCAAACACAAAACATTAGTGAAAAGCTTATATATTTTGCTGTCTTCAGATCTCTTCGTTGCCTTGAGCCCCTCTGTAAGACGCTTCAGTGATAAAGGCTGAAATATACAAGTAAATAGCAATAAATTAGCATATGATATAGCAGATGTTAAAAAATAATCATGTTAACCCACCAAGCAACAATAAAAAACACTGTATTATAAAATAAATTTATAAAAAAAGGGTATAAAGAACATTACCAACTTGGCAATGCGTGCAACGTTTGGAAGTATCATAGTCTGGAAAAAGAAGAAAGAAAGAAAGGAGTTAAGTTTTGCTTTCAGAAGTAGAAAGTCTAGTGACTAGGTGTACTTCAGTAAAATCCCGGAGCTTACAAATTTTTCTTTCTCCTTTGAGCCTGATTCAATTTTATTCTGCCCACAAATCAAAACCACAGGGCCGGATATTTTGTCA
Source organism: Citrullus mucosospermus (assembly GCA_030954485.1). Classification (NCBI taxonomy): domain Eukaryota; kingdom Viridiplantae; phylum Streptophyta; class Magnoliopsida; order Cucurbitales; family Cucurbitaceae; genus Citrullus; species Citrullus mucosospermus. Next base: position 3,832,958 of record CM062063.1, on the reverse strand, counting down.
AAGATTTCCTCCATCTTCTGAACATATTCTCTACGGTTGGCCTTGGGAACTGCTCGAGACAACCATTGAGAAGAGTCTGGAAAATAGACAATAATAGGTTGCATCGAGTTAACCACCTGCCAAAAAAAAAGAGCAAAAATCAATCAGAAGTCAATGTCATAATAAGGCATAATAAGATTATTTTTCCCATTGATGTATCCAAGGAGTACGAGGAACATTTCTACACTAGGGAATAGGAAGTTTTGGATATTATTCAGCACAAAAGTGCTTCTGGAACTCCTTTTTTCCATTTTTTTAATAATAATATTTACAAAATTCTGATGCCAAGGGAAGGATTTTTTGGTCCTTCCTCAGGTCGATGCCTCACTACCCATTCAATTCTTGTGCCTTCGATTGAAAGCAGCCTCGATTCCTATAAATGAATGTACAAAAGATCAACTCCAACAAGAACTTTGGAAATTATGCAAGATTTGTACCTCGGATAGAACCTCCATAGCAATAATGCAGTCTTTGGACCGTGTATCAAGATCATGCTCAATGTCCTTAGCTGTGGGAGAGAATAAATATAATAATTTTCTTAACAGCCAAAGAATCTGAATCTGAAGTCTGAAATAGTGCAAGAAAATCATTGCTAGAAATCAATTTATCTAGAAAAATGAAGTTACCATGTATCCAATAGATTGGAGGTTTTGGGGGAGACTCTGAGGATTTCTCATCTTTGTTTCCATCTGGTTTTACATCATTGACATCCAAAATTACAGCAACCCGATCTCCATCGACCTCATATACTTCCCCACGTTGGCCATTTGATAAAGGCCTACAAATACATAAAACAAGTTTACAAATCACAACATACGTTGGTTTCATCAAAGTGCTAAGAGAATTCCAATATTTTCGTCCTTCAAATCAGTATCATAGAGTAGTTGAGCATGAGAAAGAGGTCACATAGTAGAGTGAGATCTGAGAACAAGGTGGAGGCCAAAAACATCAAACCACCCATAATATTAAGATCATCATGAAAGTTGCATAAAATAGATACCATTGGCCTACAGGTATGAAGTTCTAATTTCACACCCCCAATATTGTTGAACTCAAAAAATAAAATAGAAATAAAAAAGGAGGAAGCTTCAGAGTTCTATACGTGTGGTGACTTACCAACCCACCTGCCACGAATAATGGTATAAGCACTTTTTGGACCTTCAGATGTTGAAATCTTCCCTAATGTGATCCTGTGATGCATTTTATTTCTCAAAATCAGGTTGTGAGTTCACATAGGGGACGAGATCAGCAACAGGTCTTCAGAAGCCAGACCAATTTATTGAACTCCCAACAGAATGCTTTAAGTGGTTCAAATCAACAAAATCCAACCAACAAGCATTCCAGTACCATGGCTATCTAAACCTAGATCCTAGCAGACCTAAGCCCGGACAACATCAAACCACATAAATTTAGAAGCTACACTCCACACAGCAATGACACAAACATAAACATTATTTTCTGATAAGATCCACAAGATATTTCTACAGACAAACATTTCAGAATCAAAAATAAGAAACTAATCACATGAACGGTGAACACAAAAATATGCGTAATGATACAGAACAGAAAAATATAGAACTTGCAGATGATAGGCTTCTAGGGATAAATTTGAAATTCATAAAGCAAATTACACATAATACAAAAACAAACAATATTTTTCTATTTAACAAGAAATGCTGGTGTAGTACAGGGAAGAATGTCGAAGCCAAACTGTACAGACTAGGGAGATAATAACAGGCATCTCTCGTTTGGTTGAATTAAAAAAGAAAAATTAGGGTAAATAACAAAATTCATTGACGAGAGCCATCCAACAACAATCATAAGCACTGGACCCAAATCCAAACTTTACTCTTGTCTCTGTTTGAGCAATAAACAAAAACCCCCTATAACTCTCTTCTAAATCTTCAAAAGCAAAGTTAGAAGGTCCCATCAATGTCGGATACAACACACAATCTCGCCTTCGGAATAAGAAAGAATAATATGCTTTGTATTCAAATCATATAATGGTGCAAAAAACAAAGTTAGAAAGCCACCTCTTATCAGCTTCAACATGTATGGAAGGCCCTACATACTTCACTCGATCACCTGGGGCAGAATATAAAAAGGTATGAAAAAAGAATTGAAACAAAGTAGACAAACATTTAAACTGAAAATACATTAGAAAAAATCTCCTAAAGGAGATGATGAATGCATTAGAATCAATTGTCTATTTTATTAAAACATTTTAAGATCAGGTTTACAATCAAGAATTTATTGATTATTAAACTACCTACAACAGCACCATAGTGCTTCTCACAGAAATATTGGCCTTCAAATACAAATCTCATGATCTCATGAAGAAAAATACAAAGTAGGCATTCATAGAAACAGATACATGTGCAAAAGTATCGTGGGGCACAATTCAACACAATTAGAGGAAAAGCTAATAGAAATGTGGATGTATCAACTGGGACAAAGGTAATAGATCCCAAAACTAAAAAAAGAATCTACGTCTTACCTTTCCTTAGTGGTCTATTTGACTTGACAGAAGTTTCACTAGGCTCAGATTGTGATGATGACTCAGAAGAACTGTCAGATTCTCCATTCACTCTCTGCCACAAATGTAAACAATAATCAGGAAAAAAAACTACATGTTCTTCTACATGGTGTAGCTTGTTCCAATAGCAGAAATTCTGTTCTTTTTTATCAGAGTAGAGTGCATAAGCATACTTTCTCAAACTCTTCAATGTTGCAAGGAATAAGTTTTTTAAGGGCTGCTTCCGCAGTTGCCTCAACATCAACTTCGTCACTCTCACTACAATCTGATTTTGACTCCCCACTGCTTGTCCACTCCTCGTTAGTTGCACTGTTTTCATTCTCATCCTCTGAGTCTGATGCACAATCCTCACCGGATTCTGCTTCATCATCCGATTCGCATTCTGAGGAGCAATCATCACCAAAGTCCTGCATCAAAAGATGAATGGATGCCATAATTAGTAAAATTGTTAACTCTATGATTTATAAGAAAACTTTTCACAACTTTAATTGTCTAATTTGCTTCATGACTTACATAAGGAGCAAGAACACTGCTGTCTAGCACCAGTAAAGGAACTTTTAGGTGTTGGGCAAGTGCTCTAACTAACCTCTCGCGATAGAGCTCAGTGCCTGCAGGTGGAATCATTGAAAGGACATCGGGAGCTTAGAAGTTCAGCATATAATACTTTCAAATTGCCTGACTGCTTGTGCAAAATGGAACTTTCCTACCTGGAATGCTTTGAAGTAGAATTCTGCCACTTGAGGAAGTCAAACGAGCACCATATAAGGAAGTTAAATTTTTGTGCTTCAAATGGGAAGCAGCACATTCCACCAATAAATTTTTTGACTGTTCACTAAAATACCAAGAAAAAGAATCCGGACCATTATCAGAAAATATAATAGCATAATTGTCAAAATAACAACAAGAAAATCAAAGTGAGTGATTACTTTAAGTAATACGGAAAGGTATCCCACGAAACAGAGATTTTCTCCCAAGGAACAATCCTTCGTAAGAACTCGTTTTTAAACCTTTCACGTCTAGTGATGAATGGAGATTCTTGCTTTTTACTCTCCATTGCAAGCTTCTCATTCTTAAGCCATTCCTTTTGATCTTGTACTCCAAGTTCAGCGTGATGATCCGTATGTTTCACATCTTCCCTGATTACTTTTTCCCTAGCCTTTCCCTTTCCAAAATTTGCTGCATCCTTTACATGCTTACCCTCACTAGCATTCCTTCCATCACCCTCTGAACTATACTGGCGTAGCTGAGCACTTCTTAAAAATGAATTCGAAGTCCTGTCCAAGTTAGCCTGACAATTTAAGTAGCCACCTCGTGCCCCCAAGGAAGCTAATAGATGTCTTGTAATTGAATTATCACGTACAAACCTACTCCGAGAGAAACTTTTACAATTCAAATATTGATAATAACCACCATCCAGACCATCCGGCCTGCTTAAATATTTGGATGGACGAAACACTAAATCCCATCTCTGATTTCTACACTTTATTCTTCTCGCGTACATTGCAACTTCTTCAACTTCTACCACTCTGCAGTTATTAAAAATTCTATTCTTCATCCATGTAATCTCAAGCTCATTAAAGAACAATAATTTCTATGAACTTTCATTAACTTCAGAAAATAAACTTAAAACAATTCCATCCAAATCATGTTTCAAATCTGCAAATTGAGAGGAAGAACATAACGAGGTAGCACAGCAATGAGCAAAGTAATAATCCATCTAAATTTCTCAAATATACATTAGATCGAAAGATACGGCTAAAAAAAATCATATAATGGATGCTTAACAGCAGAACATTACAAAAATCTTTAAAAAAATCAGAAAACAGAGTAATACTTAAACGAACTAACTTCCTTCCGCAACTTATTCGAAACAACTTCAAAGTTCCATGAATGAGGGAAAAAGAAAGCAACCTGACATTTAAAAGAAGAAAAAACCAATCTCTCTTTTTCCCTCCAAAGACTCTGCCCCGGAAAAATCTGAAAGTTAGAAGAATCCTGTGAATTGAAACAGTTGGTGATAGAAGAAGGTGGAAAAGGGATTAAACATGGACGGCCAGCGGTACCCCTAGATTAGCTGGTGCCATGGCCGAGAGAATGGTGGAATAGTGAGAGAGGAAGTAGAGGAGGTGCGAAAAAAGCGAGGGACTGTGGGATGGAGGAAGCCTAAGATAAAGAAAGCCCCAGAAACAGAAGCAAGGTCTTTTTTTTCTTCTTCCGTTCTTTCTCAGTGACTGAACGACGAAGACGAAAAGAGGACTTGGCCCAAACTTTGTTTGCTGCACATAATTTGGGCCGGCCCAACTTGTAACCAAAACGAGCCCCAATGCGAAGATTATTTCCTCCCTTATAATATAACACGTGTATTTTTAAAAAAAAATTAAAATATTAATTTTATGTGTTTTTATAATATATCATTTAATTAGCATAGCCTTTCTCCTCCAGGTTGGATGTTGTACTATAAATATTGATAATAATAATATGGTAACATATTATAGACCTATCATTTATATATATCTTAGTTGAAAACTACATGCAATTCGTAACGTTGAAAACATATACTTTGTTGAATTTGAGAAAAAGATATATGTATGAATAATAGATATCAATTTTATCTCTCTATATCCATATGTCTAGATTTTCCCTTTGCCACTTTTACTTGATGACTTAGAATATATTAGGTAATTTCATTAATAAAGACTTAAAAAAATATTTAAAATCAAACTAGGATTTGAAACTTATATTAAGTGTTTCTAAACTCCTTGTTAAATAAGGATCTATAGAATAAATAACAATCTACTTACCAGAAGATTTAAAAATATAATATTATTCAAATTAAAATTAAATTAAGATTTGAGATCTAAATTTTATGCTAAATTAATACTTTGTTTGAAATTGTTGTAATTTATAAAATAATTGATGACAGATATGATCTTAGAAAAATCAATTGTGAAAGAAAGTAAAATAATGTTTGATAAATATTAATTTTAAATTAGAAAAACTACTTATGCTGTTTGGTAAATTAGTACTAAACTTGTCCATTATCTTAAGACTTGATCCCATCTGCAAACCCAAAATCGTAAAAATGACAAGAACTATTCAATCAAAAACTTGAATTCTAATCATATACTTTCAATATGAAATTCTCTTGTTCGAACTTATATTTCTTCCTCCTTAGCTCCTTATCTTGACACTTCATCTCCTTTGCAGGTCATTCATATAAAGAATGACAAGAACCCTCAATCAAATAGAAAAAGTCTAATCTCATACCTTAAATCCAAAATTTACTTATAAGAACTTATCTTCCTTCTTCCTAAGTTCATCATCTTAACACCTCATCTCCTTTGCAAATTCCTCGTCAAAAGAATGACAATAACTATTCAATCCAAAACTTTAATTCTAATCTCATACTATAAATCCGAACTTCACATCTTATCTTCCTTCTTCCTTAATTCATCATCATCTTAACACTTCATTCCATTTGCAAATCTTTCATCCAAAGAATGAAAAGAACAGTCAATCAAATAGTTGAAGTCTATTCTCATACCTTAATTCCAAAATTTAACTTATTTTCCTTCATCCCCTTTGCAAACCGCTCATCCAAAGCATAACAAGAACTATTCAATAATAGACTTGAATTCTAATTCAATACTTTCAATCTGGAATCATCTTATTCGAACATATCTTCCTTTGTCCTCAGTTCATTATCTTAACCATTCATCCTCTTTACAGATCATTCATCCAAAGAAGGACAAGAACCCTCCATCAAACAGGTGCAGTCTGATCTCATACCTTAAATCCAAAAATTACTTGTCATAATTTATCTTCCTTCTTCCAAAGTTTATTACCTCCACACTTCACCTTCTTTACAAACCTCTCATCCAACGAAAGACAAGAACTATGCCATAAAAACTTGAATTCTAATCTTATACTATCTATCCAAAATTCTCTTATCCCAACTTAACTTCATTCGTCCTTAGTTCCTTATCATAACGCTTCATCTTTTTTTGCAAATCTTTCATCTGAAGAATGACAAGAATCCTTAACCAAATAGTTCAAGTCTAATCTAAATACCTTAAATCTAAAATTTACTTGTAAGAACTTATCTTCTTTCTTCCTTAGTTCATTATCTTAACACTTCATCCGCTTTGCAAACCCATCGTTCAAAGAATGACAAAAACTATTCAATCAAAAACTTGAATTTTAATCTTATACTACACATTCAAAATTCTCTTATCCAAACTTATCTTCCTTCTTCTTTACTCCATTATCTCATCGCTCCACCCTTGATGTCAACCTTTCGTCCAAAAAAAGACAAGAACTTTAAATATGAAATTCTCTTATCCAAACATATTCTCCCGCTTCCTTTGTTCATTATCTTAAGACTCTACCCCCAATCCAAAGAATGACAATAACTATTCAATCAAAAACTTGAATTCTAATCGCATACTTTCAATCTGAAATTCTCTTATCCAAACTTATATTTCTTCTTCCTTAGTTCCTTATCTTAACACTTCATCCTCTTTGCAGATGATTTATCCAAAGAATGACAAGAACCTTCAATCAAATAGTCAAAGTCTAATCTCATACACTTTAATGACTGATAAGCACTTGAAAAGTGGTTTATATTCTCTCAAATTAAGGGAGTTTATATTAGATTTCACTTGTTTGCTAGTGGTTTTCAGGTTAGAATGAGGAAAATTAGAAGAGAATACCAAAAGATCAAAACCGAGCAAGAATATAGTGAAAAAGAGATGAAAAACTCAAGTTTGCCAAAATTGGGATAGCACCGCAGCGCTAAAACCAAGAGCAGTGTTTGCCGCAACACAGCAGCAACACCGCAACGCTCTCCAACAGTGTCACGGCGCTGTCTTCCCAAAATTGGCAGCGATGAAAAATGTTGTATTTTTGGAAAGTCTTTTGGGCGGCCAACTCTATAAATTTGGGGAGTTTCCAGCAGCCTTAATCATCAAATGACCATCAATCTACACACCAAAAGAGCCTCAAAGTGTAAGTTAGTTGCATGGAAGAGGAAAAGAGTTCAAGAGAGTTGTGGTGCTGTTCGAGTTCCAACGTGAGGGCCAAGGAGATTGTGACGGTACTACCTCAATCAAGAGTTTCTTTTCCGTAGAATTTCCCTTTATTTACACTCTTTCTTTGTTTATATTGTTTGAACATGTTGTTTCAAGCTATGAGTGGCTAAACTCTTTGGTTTTAGGGTTTTGATGAATTATTTATGAATTCATGTTGATATTGTAGACTTTCATGGTTTTGTTGGAATGATTATGCTTTTCATTGTTATTGTGTTTAATTCTTGTGGATTGGTCATCTTCATATGTTAGGTTAGATGTATGATTGAGAGATTGAATGTTCAACTTGATCCATAACAATGAATTGTTGTTAATCTATAACGAGAGTAGTTAAGTTGACAATAAAAGTTGTTAAAGACTAGTCTTAATGCCAAATAAAAGTTGTTAAAGACTTGTCTTAATGCCATGTAATCTGTATTGGTTTCAAGAGATTAGTAATCAATTGAGTTGCATGAGAAAGATTGTTTTTTAGAGAAAATAACTTGGAATTAAGTTCTAGCATATGAATTACAATAAAATCTGTGAATTCTATAATATTGCATGATGAAATAAACAATGATTCATTACCTAGAACTCTTTTGACTCTTGTGTTTCTCACTTTATTACTTTCCTTATTTAGTTTATATTTTCCATAATTCAAAAATTCAATTCTAATCCTCAAATAAAATTAATTCGGTTCTATAATAGCTAAGTAACATAAACTTTCACAATTGGATCCTCAGTGAAATGGTATTCGAACTTTACCGTCTTATATTATAACCTGACCTGTACACTTGCGGTTAACACTTAAAGTGGCGGAATGAATGACTCATATTGACCAATTTTATTAATAAGTCAAAAGATAGATATTTTGATAGAGCTTTGGAGAGATTGACATAAATAGGAGAAAACTTGCACTATATAATAAATCTATTTTAATATACAATGTGTGACAGTCACCTAAAAATTTGGGTATCTCATCTACCTACTACACATGAATTTGAGTATCTTTTATGATAAATCTATTTAATCATAAATGAGTGCAGTCATTATCAATGTACTCCAATGCCACCATGAATGATAGTGCTATTAGCTAAAAATAAATAAACAAACAAATAGAATAAAAATAAAAGAAAATCAATGTTCCAAACACGTCAAACATAGAATTGTTGCAATACCATAACAAATAACTATTTCATATAAAAATGAAAGTGGGGTTTAACTTCACATGCACTAACTCTTTCGAGTTTGAAAACTCGTTTTTCCTGTTTCTATAACAATTTATCAAACGAAACTAATACTTCTAATGATTTTAAATTGTCGAATTTTAATACAACCAAATTTGTAATTATATTATTTTAAACCTTTCATTGAGGAGATAAACAAAAGAAAGATGGGACAAGTTTATCATTCTAGAAGGATCAAGTTGACGAAATTTTTGCCATTCAATCTTTTCCATACTTAAATCACGAGTTTGTGATTTGTACTATAGGTCTGGTCTATAATACATGTGTTCACATCCACCTCAAACTTTGAAAAAGGCTTACTTTTTTTGTCCTTTCAGAAATAGTTTTTTAAATATAAAAAGTTAGGTCGACAACTAATTTAATTAAGCCGATGATAATTATGGTGATAACATATTTTACCTTTTGTTCGGGGTGTTTGGAGAGGAGTTGGCTAATTGGAAATTTTCTTTATTATTATTATTTTGTATTTTATTTGTTTTTTGCACGCTATGAATTTGTCATAAACATTAACAAGCTCCACTTTAAATGAATTTCATAACAATTTTTAAAATGTGTGACAAACCGAGGTAGTATATAAAAATTTGGGAAGAATTATCTTTTTAGTCTCAACTTTGGAATAAGTTGCGTGTTTGTTTTCTAAGTGAATCGGTCCATTTTGTCCCTGTGTTTTCAAAATATACATTTTCAGTTTCTGAGTTTTTAAAAATAAGTTTAAAAGATCCTTCGAGTATTTTTTTTCTTTGATTTTTTTTAAAAACAATTATATGATATTTAAAATTAGAAAAATAGTTTTAGATAGGAAATAGTTTAAAAAATTTATTCTTCTAATTCAAAATTTTATATAATTATTTAAGACAATAATAAATAATTATTTGAGGGACCTCCTAAACATATTTTTAAAACACAAAGACCAAATAAACCTATTCTCATAAACTTGAGACTAAAAATGTACATTTTTTAAACTCGGAATCAAACACATATATTGTTGAAAACTTTGGGACTAAAAAGGTAATTTCTTTAAAATTTTCCATTGAACTAAACAAATAAATTATTAACTTAATTATCGATTGGTCAAAAAAGTTGTTAACACACTCTTGGGTTCAGCAATTTACTCTTAGTATGTGAGTCTCACATTTGGAAAATCTTAGAAAATATTTAAGTGATCTAATGCTCCACTCATATCCTATATTTGCTAAAAAAAGAAAAAAAAAAACAAATTATAATTAACGATAAACATTAGAAATTCCTTTTACTTCTTACTAAAAACTTTTTCTTGTGTGGGATGCACATGTGCATTGTGCATGGCTTTGCCCTAACAACAATTCTACTCATTTCCCAAACACTCTTTAAAACACCTCGAAAATAAATAACGATAAAGCAAAAAAGTTGCATATACGAAAAACGGTGGGGAAAAAACAGAAGCATAAAAGAAAATAATTTTATTTTGGATTATTACGAAACATAAAAAGGGGGGAAGGGAACTAGATTCTAGTTTTACTCGTTCCACAAGCAATAATATAATATACCTGAAACACGATCACAAGGCATAAATAAGAAATAGAAACCAAGTTAAAAACACCAATCATCAACTGCCATCCATCATCAACCAATCAAAAGCATCAAACGGAGAGGGCTGGCTACCGCAGCCAGAACGCCGGCCAACTGACACTGTTCAAGGCTTCCACAGAATGGTTGTTTCGGCGATCATGGATGTGACGACGTAAGGATCCATGTTTGAAGCTGGCCTTCGATCCTCGAAATAGCCTGTAAGATTAGATTTGTTGAAAACAAATTTTAAACTTTGATCGTGGAGAGAATGGAAATTAGGGGTTGAAAGTAACTTGCCTTTGCCGGCCTTTTCAGTGTCGCGGCCAACACGGACAGAGGCTCCTCTGTTTGCAACTCCCTGGAATTTTTCATCACAGAACGTTTAGTTTCAGAGTATTAGAATGAAGTAAAATTTTAGATCACTATTCTGTTTTTTAGCTTGTAGAATAACTTGAAATACTATTTTATTTTTAAAATCCATTTTGATTTCCAAACTTTGAAAATATCTATGATACACCTCAAAGTATTACTTTTCTATCTAAAAGCCTCCACACTTGTCAAATCCTAATCACTAATAAGTATAGTTTAAAATTTGGGTGCTGTCACAACATACCCAAGAGAATGTGTTGATATCGGCAGTCTCATGGCGGCCAGTCAACCTCCTCTCGTTGCCTTCTCCATAGGCAGCAATGTGCTCTTTATGGCGCAAACCCAATTTTTCGATGGCCTTCTTGATCACATCAATACCACCATCGTTTCTCATTGATTTGGTGCTGAGGCCAGCCAAAAACAAACCCAAAATGATTTCAGATGATATATACTCAAATTATTACATAACAGAACAAACAAGACAAATTCAAGAAGACAGAAGAAAACAAGACCTGTAATTGGTGTGAGCACCAGCACCATTCCAATCGCCCTGGTCGATAATCGAACAATATGTCAACTGAATGTATGCACACAAGGCCAACACAGAAGTAGTTGTCTACTAATTTTAGTTGAACACGAACCTGAATTGGCTTTGGGTCGAAGGTGAGAACGACTCCTGCAATTTCTGTGATCCTCTGTTTCCCCACAGATCAAAGTTATTATTTTAAAAGAAATCTCTTCAGAGTAAAACCCTGTTAAATAGGCTTAACTAACTAGTATGTTTATGCACCAAACATAACCATATCATAAAATAAGTTAGTATTTTCATATTAGAATTAGAGCATACCTCGAGGATGTATCGGGACATCCATAGCTGATCACCAGAAGCAATACCAACGGCAGGACCGACTTGGTATTCCCACTATCCACTCAAAAAAATAAAAATAAAAAACATGAGAATCATTTTTAAGGGAAAAAAAAAAAAAAAAAAAAAAAAACACTCGGGTATTATAAGTGTTTGGACATAGGACATTATGATGGAGACGCACCTGTCCGGGCATGACTTCACCGTTGATTCCACTAATGTTGATTCCGGCGTAAAGACAGGCCTTATAGTGAGCGTCCACAATATCTCGACCGAAGGCCTTGTCCGCTCCTGTACCACAGTAGTAAGGACCCTGTATCCCACAGGTTATAATTAGATAAGTATTTTTAACGAAACCGAGTCTAGCAATATATTACTTTTAATTTATTTACTTTTAAATAAAAAATAAAAAGACTTTCTGGAACTCCCAATCAAACGAGATAACTTTGAGTAAAAAAAGTGTGCATTTCCTCATTCCATTTTTCTAATCAAATTCCAAAAACAAAGACTACGGTTAAAAAACTGATTTTTTTTTGCTAATTCAAATATTTGTTGAATTTAACAATAACAGACAGATAGATTTGTTATCCAATTGACTTGAAACCGTTTGAACTTTATTTCTCCAATACTCAAATATTGTGTTGCTATATTTTTCTTTTAAATTATTGTAAATGAAATGGCAATAAAATATCTATACAGCCGGTGAAGAAGAATTGTTTTGATGACAATGGATAAACAGCATTTAGGGTACCTGTGGGCCTGGGAAGCCACCGACAGGCCAACCGAGGGGCCAGTGAATATCCTTTTGGAGGAGAGTGTATTCCTGTTCAATTCCATACCTGTTGCCACCACCAAAATACATCTAAGGCATAAATGATACAATTGAACCAGTAAAGCTTTATGTTTATATCTAGATTTAATTTACTTGTAGTTATAAAACTTTATAATAAAATGAAAAAGTGGAAGTGGAACACGTGCGAAAAGGAACGGATGAGAGAGGTCAGATCAAAGGGGTAAAAGAGGCAGGAATGTGGGAATTGGAAGTGCTTACTTTCGTGCTGAAATAAAATAAGTTATTGGGTACGAAAGCACGGATGGGACATTGGTGAGGCGCCTATCTAAGATGCAGCTTTTGCTGACATATGGGACCATTTTTTTTTAGGTCCTCAACTTTATAGTTTTAATTTAATACGCACGATTGCAAATTGTTACCTACTACAATTATTAAAACCAACTAATTTAATTAGTAGCATCATAGCACGGAAGAATTCCAGTCAAAAGCTGACGGTGGGCATAATTAATAACTGATCCAATTCAACATTTATCACACAATCTTGAGCAATTATCAATTTTATATTCGAACACCCACCCCACTCATGAAAAAAGTCACAGCTACCATGTTCCAAACCCATGGGGAGTGGAGGCGTGTTCATGAATATCTTTAAAGAAAGTAAAATAAGAAAAAGTAGTCATGGGACTATAAAGAATTTGTTACCTTTTATTTCAATGTTTTCGAAAATCGTGGTGGAATGATAAGTAAAAGTCAACATTGTTTTTTACTTTGAGAATACCATTCCCCAAACATGTGATAATAAAACGTGAAAATAGTGGTTGAAAATCAATTATTCTCTTCGAATTATAAAATCAAACCCCATCTACTAATTGGAAATGGGAATGAATAAAGGGTATAAATAGAAACCAACTTAAATAAAATACAAATAAAAAATTTAAAAACCAAAATAAAACGTACCATAACCATGGTATTCAAATTCCATCCAACATGTATATTGACATTTCCAATAAAATTTTCAAATTTTATTTTAATAGGCTCTAGAAATTAACATCATCATAATAATATTAAAAATACATAAAATATTATTGTAAAAGAAAAAAGCAATGATATAATAAAAAGTAAATAATTTGACTGAATTAAAAAACAATATAGCAAAATTTTAGATAAACTGCGACAGACTACTAATTGTGACAAAATTGTTGAATATTTATAACTAATAACAAAATACTATTATGTTATTAATGGTAAATATTTTCGACAATTTTATCATTTAAGATAATTTTTCTTAAAAGAATATATTTAAATTATTTAGAAAAATTATGACATCAACGTTTAATTCTTTTAAAATATGATATAGAGTTTAGTGTATGCCACTGCCAGTAGTGATGATTAATTAATGTTAAATATGGTATTCATGCCAACACAGAAATACATATATAAAGAATCTGCAACGTGTAAAATAAGAAAAGGAATGAGATTCGAATATATTTCCTCCTGATTTTGTCTGAAATCCACCGAAAAAATATTATATTCATTTCAAGAAAAATTATATGTAAATCCGCAGTTTTTTAAAAGTAAAAGCAGTATGAAAAATTTTGCTTTTACGTGATGATAATATTAGATGTCACGTTACCAAGGTTCCTCGGCAACGACGTCAGGGTTGCTAAAAATCTTGGCGGCGTTGAATCTCTTGTTGGTGGGAATCGGCTCGCCAGCTGGCGTATAGGCATCACACATCACCTAATATTTCGGGCACATTTTCAAAGAAAAGACGAAATTACCCCTCAATCCGGTTTTTAAAATACCAAAATTTGTTACTATTTACCAAAAATGACCGGGGAAAATCCGGTGAATCCACCATACCAGGATGTTGTTTCCTCTTCTGAAGGGATCCTTGAAAACCGCCTGGGGACTGTTAACAGCCAAACAAAACTAACGCCGTTAAATGTGAAATTTTCAGATTGGAACAATAAAGTCAAAGATTCTACGCTGACGCGTGGAATATTCAATAATATTAATTATGGATACTCTCGATCATGACCGTTGATCACGATCCTGAGAGAGTAAACAGTTGCATGATGGATAGATGGCGTAAGGTAAAGGGGTGGGGCGTTCTACATACTATATGATGACTTCACTATTGTCTCCGGGGGCTTGATTCGTACTGGAACCGTCGTAGTTCCACTTCGGCAGTTTCGCCGGATCGGTCACCGGGCCCGGAAGAGTCTGAAAGTTGTATTTAAAGAAAAGCATTCAGAAAGCGAAGAAACGATCTGTCGGATATTTTTCAAACGAGTCCATAGAAAAACAAATTGTGTACGGACATGCTTTCAGGAAAAACGACCGATTACGAATTTATGAGCTCAAATCAAAAGTCGAAATCTGAAGAAAGTATCCGTATCCATACTGAACGAAGAATCTATCGCGTATATGCTACGAGAAAATTTCCCCAGAAAAGTATCTATACGTACAAAGTGATTTCAAAGTGGATGAAAGGAAAAAAAATGAGAGAAACAGTAAAAATCGGAAGAAACGATATATACTGAACTCAAAATTTCTCAAACGAATCGGTACAGCAAGATACATCTCTAAAAGATAGCTTCTCAAAGAACGATCAACTCCGAAGACTCAAACAAAAAATCGAAGAACGAAAAGAAAAACAGAGAGAAACATTTGAAATCCGTAGAAATGGCCTGCATAGATAATTTCCCTAATGGTTTGAAACATCCAGAAAATCTATCGGAAAAGAATTTCAAAGCACAATCAGAGAGAGAATCATTCGAAATCTGAAGAAAATGATCAGCACCAGTAATTTTCCAAACGAAATGAAACATAAATAAATTTTCTCCTTCGAAAAAAGCACGATCGATCCCGAACTCTCAAAACCAAAATCGACTAAAGCAAGAAAACAAAAAACAGAGACAAACTCAGTAATCATCATCACAAACAGCGAAAACAAACAGAATCTGATCCAAACACAGAAGAAACGAAAAAAGAAGCAGTTCACACCCTAGCTTTGCTCCTCAAATCGAGTCCCGATCCTCCGATCCTGCAAGAGGAGAAACAACAATAAAGAAAACCGCCAATAATGATCAATAGAAAAGAAGGGAGAGAGTAATTACCATACGTATTCGGCGATGATCTTCTCGGTGGTATCAGTGAGGTTGAGATTGATGAGATCGGAAAGGAGAGACATAGCGACTGAGGCAGAGGAAAATGAACGAAAGAGAGAAAAGGGTAAATGGTAAGAGAAAGACGGCAGGATGGAAGGGTTTTAATATGGGACTGCCAATGCCTTCGCTACTAACGTCGAGGGCGTTAGGATCGGCCAGTTTAAGAAAAAATAAGTTAAAATATTGTCAATTTTTGTTTTTATAGGAGTGAATGTCTAAATTGAGTCTCTATAATTTTAATAAATTTTAAATTTAAATTCTTACAATTATTTTTATTTAAATTAACTAAATACTAACAATTTTGACTGAATATATTTTCAAGAATTTTATTGAAAATACTAATATATAATAAAAGTTTTTGAAAATAAATCAACAATAAATAAATAGTAGAGATAAAATTTAAAATTTATTCAAATTATAAATATATAACTAAAATTAAATAAATTTTAAATGTATGAGAATTAAAGTGGTGTTCTAACAAAAAAAAGAAAAAGATTAGTAAATTGAATTTGATTATACTTAATTTAATTTTATTCAATTTAAATTAAATGGGGTCGTCGTCAGCACGCAGAAGGAGAAAAGTTCCGAAAAATTTGGAATCGTCTCGTGATTTTTAGATTATTTCGGCAAAACTGCCAATGGACAGCCACTCGTACTTTTTATTTATTTATTCATTATTATTATGGGAATTAATCACTAAAATTAAAATTTTTAAACTAATTAGCTAAATACCTAAAATAACCTTACCGCATCCGTACGCGGTACGTCTGACACAAGGGAATTGTTGATTTCTGTTTTTACCAGTTTTTTTTTAGTTTTTCAAATTTGACTTATGAGCATTTCTCTAAAGTCTAACCTCCCAATTTATTTATTTTCTATCAATATTTTTAAAAATCAAATAAATTTTTGAAAACTTTAGAAGGTAGCTTTTAATTTTTTTTCATATTAGCTAATAATTCAACTATTTTATTTAATAATGGTAAAAAATTAAGGGTAAACAAGTTTAATTGTAACAAAAAGATCAACGACAAAAACTAAAATAATTGTCACATAGAGTTTCAATTTTTAAAAGTATCTAGTATTTCTCTAAATTTTCATTTTGTGTCTAATGAGATGTTTAACATAGAGTATGATATTAGTACCTTAACTTCTAATTTTGTATATAATACGGCTTTAACATATTCAAATTTTAAAAAGAAAATAGTTAATCTATTAGATAAAAATTTAAATTTTGTGTAAACTATAATGTTGAGTCTTATTTAATAATTATTTAATTTTTTGTTTTTAAAAATTGAGTTTATAAATACTACACCCCGAGAGTATTTATATCTTTATAGAAATGAACCTTTTTCAACTCTATTAATATAGATTCGTTTCAACTATTATTTATTCCTTTAATGATTTCTAAAATTAGTATCGCCACTTTAACTTTTTTAATATTTTGGATCAACATTTTTATAAAATTGGGGCTTTATAATCCGTAATAACAACATTTAAAATTAGGACTAGGATTGAAATTAACCTAATGATGTGAGATGTTCTAAATATTTCTCGTACCAAGTTTTCAAGGAATGTACTCGGCTGAGTATTAGAGCTAAATGGGTATTTCGAATTAGAGGAATGTTTGCAATTATTTTTTTAGGAATATTGAGTAATAATTACAATATATATAGTAAAGCAAGTTCGGCCACATTTTTCTATAAACATTATCCTTCCTTTTTCTTTAATTATTATTAGTATTATCATGTTCCCCAAAAGATAATGTATTCTAAATGTTTGATCATTTTTTTAAAGGAAGTATTTGATTAATCTTACTGTCTTTTACACACTCAATTTAAGTTTTTTTTTTTTTTCTCCCTAAATAAACAATATAAAAGAAATAATTATTTAAGTTTTTTTTTCCTAAATAAACAATGTAAAAGGAATAATTATTTAAGTTTTTTTCCCCTAAATAAACAATATAAAAGGAATAATTTATATGAAGAACAGCTAACAAGTGACATATTCACCTTTAGACCCATAATTAATTTTGTCACAGAAAAGTACGCTAAAGATGGTGATTAATAAATGTGTAGGAAATGTGCATGAAAGGCAACTCTCAATTCTCATACCATTTATCCTCGTTAAAAAGTAGAGGTTCTAATTTTTTTTCCTTTTTCTTCTTCTTCATCCACCCTTTGGAATTTCCTTCGACTATTATTGAAAACTAACGAAACAAATTTTGTAGAGATTGAAGGGATATCTAAATACATGTCTTATTTCTCAATAATCTATATTTGCAGCAATGATATATTCTTATTCTTCTCCGAGTAATCATAAATAACTAATTACAAATCTATGATTGCTATTCTCTATAAAGGACCAGAAATGTCTTGCTTACATGTCATTGGGAAGTGCATTAACATAAATATGACAGTAAGAAGAGGTAATACAAAAGTGTGTAAACTATAAAAATGAGTCAAGGTAGATTGTTCTACACTAGCACTTTGCTTAATAATTCTACTAAAGGCAACTCTTTATAGAAATTTTAAATCGAGATGCATGTAAATTAATTCGAGCACTCTTGAATTAAAACATATATATATATAGCTTTTGTCGTAGTGTGCATCTTCTGCATTGGTAGAAGAATTTCTAACATTTTCTTTTAAGAAAAATGTCCTTTTGATCCTTAAAATTTGAATCTAATTTCCATTTAGTTCATAGTTTCAAAATGTTATACTTTTCTCCATGAGTTTTTAGTTTATTTATTTCCTAAATTTTGAAATGTTACAATTTTACTAGCTTTGAGGTTTTTTAGTACAATGAAAATGTGAGATTTGAACCACATACCTTTCAGGTTGCTAAAAACATTATTTGAAATATGCTCATTTTGGGTTGACCAGTTTTAAATTTAGTACATCAAGTTTTTATGCTTCAATATTTTACACTTTTACCTATTTTATAAGGTTTAAACTAATCTTTGTCATTAACTTTCAATTAATCAATCTTAATTTTAAAATTAGTTTTAGGGTGCATTTGAGATTGTTGCAGGGATAAAGGCGGTTAAGAATAAATCTTAACTTTTTTTTTTTTTAATATACTGGGATTAAATCTGTTAAATCACTTTTAAAAGTACGTTAAATCATATACGAATTTTAAATTAATTTTTAAATTTATGCTTTAATATTAAGATTTATTTCATGTGTTTATTTCTTTCTCACCAAAATCAAATCTACATTTCAGATTTGTTTTATATTTCTGATTTTAAAACAATTACACCATTTAAAAAAAGATATTTTTCTTAATATTTAAAAATTAATTTAGAGTAAACAAAATATACCACTCTAAACATTATTTAAAATTATATATTATACAAAATTTTATTAATAAATTTATTTTAACTATTATAACTAGAATAATACAATTTATTATTTATTTATCAAACACTAATACCTACGTCTTTTTTCTCAGGTTTCAAGCTTAAATTTACTGAATGCTAATAATTTACTTCATTGAAAATCATTTGTCTAAAAGTAAAGCTGTCAACAATCATTTTAAAAGTTACAATAATCTCAAATGAAGTTTTAATAGTAATGAAAAATTAGTGAAAACTAAGCAATTACAATTATTTTAAACCGTAAAACTACTGAAAATATTTTAAAATATAACAAAATTTTACTATCTATCCTAAATGATATTTTGTCGTCCTTATAAATAAGTTGCTTCATTTTGTTATATTTAAAAATAATTTTTAATTTAAATTAATTAATAAAGATTTAACACACGTGACCAAAAATAGTATTACGTATTCTTTTCCAAATATTTTTGACGGTATTCTTAATTTTGCGTCTAATATAACAAAAATTGTTCTGTTGTTGCGACGAACCTAAATTATTCTTTCCCCTCATTATTTATTTTGTCTACTTATACTGTTCTAAAATATCTAGTATTATTAATTCATTCATGTGATGCAATCACTATAATTTCCGTATTATATTCAAATTGCAATATACATGCTTTTTTTATGATTCATTTGAATTTTATATTTTGTAACATACTTTTGTTTTCCTCTCTACCATTAATCAACTCATGACTCACCGTCTTTTTCACCCCATTTTTATATGGTAAACTATGAAAAGATGATTTACATTTAGTTTAATTTTATTTGAATATCATTTTGGTTCGTGAACTTTGGAGTATATTCAATTTTAGTTTCTACACTTTCAAATGACGAACGTTATTGTTGGGAATAACTTTGAGACTTTGGCTCATAAAAAGACAAAAATCATTTTGAGGAGAAGAAGGTAGGAGTTTGTCCCACATTATAAGATGTTGTCTTGCCAAATTGGTATATATTGGCTTTCAAAGAAGCTTTTAAATTGGGGTAGTTTGTCCTCTGAGTTGGAACTTCCCCACACACGTGCACCGCTACTACCAAATAATAATAACTAGTTAATAAAAGACTAAATTTAAAATTTATCGAAAGTACAAGGAATAAAGTCGTACATTTGAAAGTATATCGACTAAAATAAAACATAAATTTTTAATTCTTTTTTCATTCATAAGGTAAATTTTAAAAAAACATTAAATGGCACAATGATTTATTAGCTATGAAAAAAAAATGTAGAAATTTATTTGACATAAAATTGAAATGATAGAATATATCTAAAAACATATAAGATACTCTCCCAATAGCTAAATGTAAAGTTGAAACTTGTAATTTAAATTTAAATGATAAATCACTTATGTGATTAACGAAAAATTGCTTTGATTGTTTTTAAAAATTGCCAATCAAATCACGACTGATTTTTTAAGGAAAAACATTAAGTATTTTTCTAAATATACTAAACATATGGTAAAATGACATATTTTTAAATGCTAAACAAACAAATTTATGTTTGTAACAAAATAATGTATATAATGTCGAGAAGTTATCATTCTGTCTATTTCAACATTTTTTATTTTTTATTTCTTTTTAAATTGACTGACATTGGAATATGGTATATGTAATTATTCTAACTTATATATATATATATTATATGCATTATAAGTCATTCCAGTAGAAGACAAAATGAAGTGGGGTTGACAAGTTAACATCAAACAGTGTCCAAATAAATTGTGTTAGATATCCGTAGATAGATACAACAAATGTTGTCTCATAATTAATCATTGGTAATGAATTTGCAATATTTTAAATATATAACAATTTAATTCATACTCTAATATTTTATAATTGATGACGATTTAGTTTATTAAAATTTAATAAAATTAGTTATAAAAATAAATAGATTGTAAATTAAAATAAAATTTATTAACCATAAAAGTTACGTAATAACTAAATAAGATTTTAAATCAGACATTATTTTAAAAATAGAATCCATAATAAATATCTATACTTCTATATTATCTATATACTTGTACAATTATACCTATTATAAATAAAAGTAGTCGGTGAGGACAAAAATTCTCTCCATTTTGCCATTTTTCACTTCATAATTAATTTTAAATTGTTTTGTTATGCTGTCAGGTTATCAATATCAATCCTTTTTAATCTACATCTATATCATTTAAAAGATTACATGTTTAAGATAGGGTTAGGTTACAAAATACATTGGGTTGTATTAAAAAAAAAAAGATTTTCCCTCGTCTCATACTTCAACTATTTTTTGTTAATATGTAAAATGAGAGAAGTGAACTTTTGACTTCCCAGTTGATATTTATTTTCACAACTAAAATACATGTTAAACCTTAACATTGAAATTAATGTTTTGTCCACACATTCTGATGGAACATTTATTCAAGTTTGATACTCAATTTGATTATATTTTTTATTTATAGTTTAAAAAAAAACACACACACAAAACAAAACCATGTTAAGAGTAAAGTTTTAAAATTTTACCGTATTCATCATTTTTTTTAATAAATATGGATAAAACATTTTCTCGACACTCTTTAGAAATTGAAATCGAGAAGAAGATTACAAGACTGATCCATCATTTTATATGGAGAATCGAATCATTTTCTCCTCAAATCAACTCACAGTATATAACAGATCGGAAACATATTTCTTTTATATTACATGAAACTCTCTATATTCTCTCTATATTGAAAATCTTTCTCATTTTCTCACAAAAAAAAAAAATAATAATAATAAAGAAAAATGAAATTAAAAAACACATCTTTGTGATGAAGAAGTTGTCGGAATTGACTTTCTAAAAAAGTATTTCAAACCACTTTTGTAAGTATTTAGAAAGTCATACTAAATCGGCATGAAACCAAACCTACTTGGGAAGAAACACGAGTATTTGTCAATGGTAGCTAGAAACAGTGACTTTGGCTTGAGGACCTTCTTGAATGTAGATAAAAACGCATTCAGAGCCAGGCTGAAGCACTGTTAGCCATGCCGGAAGCTCGTAAATCCCTTTCTGATTTGTTGGAGAGAGTCCCCAGATAGGGCCTGAGAGATTTTCGAGCTGCAGTTTTAGATTGTTGATCGGCTTTCCTGATGTGTTCTTAATCTTCACTTGGTGCCTATAATAACTATCCTTATTTACTGTCCACATGCTTGTTATTGTGTGGATAAACTCCACTGGAGACCCTGAAAAATATTCACAAGGATGTGTTAAAGAATGCGAATAAAAATATCAAAGTTTTGACAATCTATATCTTTAATTGTGACCATAGCTTAGTTAATAAATCACTAATTATCAATATAGAGGTTAATGGTTTGGTTATTCACCCCATAATTATAGGGAGAACAAAAGAGAGAATATATTTTTGAAAATTTTGAAATTTTTTAAAATTAAATTATTTATTAAATACAAAATTATGAATTCCATAAATCAAATAACCACAAACTTCATTCGGAGAGTAAAATTTTAATTTAATTAAAAAAAATTAGAATCAAAATGGATAAATTAAGCAAATAAAACCATTATAAAGAAAATATCCCCCCCCTTTTTTTTTCCCTCACCTGCAGGTACAGGGACGTTCGCGTCAGGGGATTCCTTTTCGGATTTCACCGGCGGCTTATTTCCCAGCGATCCTGTTTTCAACGTACAAACATAAAATCAGCGAAGAAATTCACAACATTAAACTCAAACCCTAAAGTCCAATCCGCCTCCGAATTACCAGGAATAGAATAGCCATTAACGGAGCTCTGCAACTTGGAGAAGAGGCCAATCAGAGGAGCACAAGCGGTGAGAGTAGGCTCAGACTGTTCATAATCAGATCGATCGTCATCAAATTTGTCGTTCTTGTCCGGACCGCCGACGAGAGCGCCGTGAAGAACGTTAGGGTTTCCTTGAGGGCGATGGTACCAGAAATCGAAGCCTTGAACGCAGCCGACTGGAGAGGGATCGGTGAAAATAGAAGCGATTGAAGAGCCTCTGTGGTGGAGTTTTTGGGGGAATTTGGAACCGTAGCCGACTAAATAGCTGAGAGAGTTAGGGTTTTTGCCGAGGATGTAATCGGCTTGAGATTGGGCGAAGTTGAGGAGATCTTTAGGCTCGAAGACGCCGTCGGGACAAGTGAGCTTTGCGTTGGCGTCGGAGAGGTAGTCAGAATAGACGGCCATGAGGAATGCGGCGGCGGAGACGTATTGCATATTATTCCATTCGTGAGCGTACATCAATCCGCCTGCGGTTTTTTCGCCGGCGAAAATCAAATCGGAAAATTAGTCTTGTTTTACAACTCATTATGATTAAGTAATCACTATTATAATTAATTTTAAAATTTCACTCATAATTATTTTAAATTAATCAACATATACTAACTAAGATGAATAAATGAAGATCAAAGTAAAAAGTATTAATTCCAAAATTTCGACACTGAATCGAAATAAAATCAAAATCTAAACGGTAAAATTAAACTTAGGACCAAAAAGGTAAACACCAATTTCTTAGTTTAAAGTAAAGTTTGATTTTTTTTTTTTTTTTTTTTTTTTTTTTTTTTTTTTTTTTTTTTTTTTTTTTAAGTTTGAATACAAACAAAATAAAATAAATTTAAAGATTTAAAGTCGTAGATAATTTTTTTTATTTATTTAAAAATTGTGCTTACCGGGAGTTTTGTTGATGTTGAATCCATCGTTCTTCTGAAGACAAGCGCAAGCAAAATAATCAGCTTTTGCCTGATATTGCTTCAACGTTGACTCATAACCACCGCCACGCCCTTCCAACAGCACCTACAAAATCAAATAATTTCCATTCAAGAACATTTGAGAATAACTTGTTAGGCATTTAATTAAATTTATATTTAAAGGGAAAATCAAACTTGAATTAATCTAATCAATTAATTAGCCTTACATTAGTTAAAAGAACTTGAACACCGGCATATTTGTTGTCCCAAGAGAACTCTTTCATTGCCCATCCAGTTCCACCAAACGACACGGCTTTATCTACCGTGTACTTCAAGTAAGATTCGTCTCCGGTGGCTCTGAATAACCACGTCGCCGCCCACAGCAGTTCATCCTTCAATTTTTTAAAAATTAATTAATTGGATACAAATTGAGTAATTAGATGGAAGAGGGATTCAAAATAATTCTTACCCAATATCCTGTTGAACTGTAGAACTCTGAAGCACATGGAATAGAATCGTCATATAGTCCTCTAAATGTGTCTGCAAATGTGAACAGCTGAAGACAATACAGTAAAAGAAGCCATTGTGAGAAATGAGAATCATAAAATGGAGAAGATCATTATATATAGAAAAATATGTTATGGCATTGTAATTTCATCTTAATAGTCCAATAATGTAGGTTACTACGAGGTAAATTCTTCTTACTTTTTATTTTAAATAGTTTTGATTTTTTTTTTTTTTTTGATTAATGTGAGATAGATCGGTGATTTGGTGAATTTTATTATTATTATTATTATTATTTGTGTTCGTTTTAAATTTAAATTTAAGTATTTCATAAAATTTTAATTTCTATTATCTAGATACTTCGTTTAACTATAGTTGGCAAGGTGAGTTCAATTCATTAATAATTATCTAATATTTTTTCAAATATAACACCTTTAACATTAAAAAAAAAAAAAAACAATTTACTCTCAATTCATTATTAATTATCTAACCTCTTTTAAAAGTAGTTTAAAAGTAATAAAAAATAGTAAAATTCAATTAATTATTATTTTTGTAAGTTTTTTAATTCTCTAAAATTAATTAATATATATTAACACTGTCAAACGTAAGTATTTAGTGAAAATCAAAACTAACAATATAAATTTTGAAACTTAGGACTATTTGGGGTGTTAAATAGTTATTATAGTCGGCGAGTTTAATAGTTTGTGTTTGGATAGAAAATATAATGTAGCAAAAAGGAATTTGAGATGGTTTTTATCATACTTAATTGTAGTTTATAAATAGTTGCAAATATCACTTTTATATTTGGTGTCCAAACCTCTCTTTTTAAATTGGAGGAAAATGTATAATTGTAATATTTTGAAATTGATTAAATTAAAATTAAATTTAAAATTTAATAATTAAAAAATGCAATAGACTAGATTGAAATTAAAATTTAAAAAAGTGCATGTTAATTTGTTTGTTTTTTTTTTCTTTTTTGGTTGAGAAAAATTATCTAACCTCTTTAGCATGAACCAACAAGAGATCGGAATAAGAAGAGTTGTAAGACTTGAAAGCGATGGAAGCCGCAGCCAAAGCAGCGGCCGTTTCGCCAACAAGGTCGGAGCCAGGGTGGGACTCATCGATCTTGAAAGCGGTCCGGGGAGTGGTCATATCCTCAGGGCGCTCCCAACAGAAGTGATCGGAGGCGCCATCCCCGACTTGAGCCCAAAGGACGTTGGGTTGAGTGTGCGCCTTGATCAAATAATCAGTGGCCCATTTAATGGCCTTCAAAGCGTTGTTCATTTGATTGACAGCTGTAATTTCCTTGTTGAAATCAATGGCTGCCCATGAAACAATTGTTGTCACGAACGACATTGGTAGCCCGAACTTCACATTGTCTCCCGCATCGTAGTACCCTCCCACTAAATTCACCTGCCATTCAAAATTTACCGGGATGAGCGATGTTAGTCATAGGAGGCCTATAATTCGGAAGTATCTCACTTTTATTATATTTTGGAGGAAACTCTGAAGGAAACAAACATAATTTTAAAACATAGAAACTAAAATCGAAATCGTTATCATATGAGATGTTAATGTTTTTGTATAGGCTTGTCATAGCTTCGTGGGTATCATATCCATTATTCATCAAACATGGTGGTTTGACTCGTTAGTGGAAAATAATTTTTTATATATAAAAAATGTTCAATTATAAACTTACTCTTATAAACTTTTAAGCTTGTTTCTAGATCATCTCTCGTTCTTTAAAAAATGTTCTTATAATTTAAGGCATAAAAAAGTAAAAATTGAAGCAAATATGAAATTATCCTACTATTATAAATATGGCTATTTATAAGTGAAATTATATTTTGCTATATTTGAAAATATTTGCAAATCTTAAAAATAAATTTGTTTGAAAAACAATCAATTTTATTGGAAACTTACTCCTTGTGCAAAACCATCCTTAAGGCCAGAGTCCCCCCGCCACTTAACACGGCGGTCCGCCGGAAGTTTACCGGACCTTTGCGCCTCCAAATACAAGAAACTCAAATCCAGAGCATCGCCGTAGTTGAAGCCACTGGCAGCGGCGGCTTCAAAACAGAGCACGGCGGCGACCAAAGCCAATAAGAAACCACGCGCCATCGTGCTTCGATGATCTTCTGAGTTTGTTTTTCTTCTTCGTGAGTTGAAGATTTCAATTTTTTGTTTGCTTTTTATAACACACTGGAATTTATCAGAAATTTGAAAATTTATATTAAGTGGTAGCCTTCACGTTTGTTGAAGAAGGGCTGCTTTACGACACTGTCGGATCGAGGCCCTCACGTCGTTTCTTAGTGGGGAACAAATATGAATTGTCGTCTCGGTTTTTTGTTTTTTGTGGCTTTCTGTTTCGTCTGGACCGTCCATTGCGCCGGGATTGTTTTGGTGGAGTTTCTATCGTTGACTGTGATCTGACTTTTTCGGGGATTGTTAAATTGGGAATTTGGAAAGGATTTTATTCTATTTTTCTTTGTAGCTCATTAGATATGGAATGTTAGGAAGCCACGTGGCGGCTTATATGTCGTTTGATTTGGGAACAGGGAGTAGACCGTGTATTTTTTTTTAAAAAATAAAAGTAGACCGTGTGATTTATTATATAAATAAAATTAATTAAAAGAATATTCTAATTAATCATGAATCAAACCCAGGTACATGTACTTCTCCCATTTTTTTTTTAGTTCTTATTAATTAAAGATAAATGTCTCGATATGAACTCGATTTGATATACTAAACAAAAAGGAAAAAAAAAAAAAAAAAAGAAGAAGAAGAAGAAAACAGAATATCAATTATATCTAATTCTAAATTGTTGAAATTCTATGTATATTTTGTTCAACAATATTGTAGCACCATACATGTAAAGTTTAAGGATTTTAACTAAGGGGCTGACCATCCTCGAAATTTTGGAGAAGAAAAGTAAAATAGTTTTTTTAAAAAAAACCAGGATTTTATTCAAGTTAAGTGTAAATTGGTTTTTCATAGTTATTTTAATTATGAGAAAAATCTAATTGACTTTTATATGAAATTTGATAAACTGCATTAATTTTCAATCTGATTCTTAAATTTTATCTTTAAAATTGGAGGTTGGGAGAGGTAAAAATAATAGTTATTTATATTAACTATTACTAATTAAGTTTAAAATATATTATAAACTAACATATAAATTTAACATGTTAGAAGAATAACTTTGAATTAAATTTTACTTTTTGGTAAGTAATTAACTACCCTTATAAATTGCTATTTATAACTAAATTATACTATATTACTGAAATAATGTAAACAAGACGTCCCAAAGGGACTAGCCTACTACAATTTTAGAATTTTCTCACAATTTAGAGTTAATAACCATGTTTCTAATCTTTAGACTTTTTCTTGTTTTGATAATTGTAACCCACTTGCAATTTTAATTATGAGATGTTTGTTTGTTTTGTTTTTTTTTTTTTTAAAGGTAACAATTAGGGTTGTTTTAAAAATAGGAAAATGAACCAAAATATTTACAAATATAACAAAATTTTACTGTCTATATGCGATAGACCTTGATAGACTACTATCTATCGCAAATAGACTATGATATCTTGCTATTATTTGTAAATATTTTTTAGCAGTTTTATCATTTAAAATAATCTCCCTAACAATTATTTATTGAAAAAAAAATATACTATTAAATTAACGTAGAGTATACCGTTAGTGAAATTTGGTTTAATTTTGAGTTTGTCTCTCTGAAGTTTTTGTTATTTTCTATAAATTTGGATTGTATGAAATTATTTTTTAGTATCGCAAATACACGTGTCTTTTTTTTTTATACATGCATCTCATCAATCAGTGAAAAGAATGCACCATTTCAATATTTTAAAATTTATTTTACCTTCAAAGTTTTGTCTCTCTATAGTTTTTGTTCTTTTATCTAAACTTGGATCATATGAAATTACTTTTTAAGATTGTAAATGAACATATATTTTTTAAACTAGGACAAAATGCACTTTTAGTCCCCACGTTTGGGGTTGATGTATTCCTAGGTTTTAAACCATACGCTTTAATTCTTTAAGTTTGTAAAATAATTCTAAATGGTACATGACTTAACTTTTTGTTTTCTTCCTGAAAAATCTTTACCAGTCGGTTGATCAACTTCTTGAGGGGTCTTTGAAACATCCTCTTTCATCAAAACCTTCTATCTCAAGTTTTGTGGATTAGGATGCGATGAAATTTGGTTTTCCCCAGTTTTAATGGGATCTGTTTCAACAGGGCCAAGATTCAAGTCCAAAGGTAGGGAACAAAAGGGAGTTTTTTGTTTGTTTATGTTAACCTCCATAGGAGAAGAACCTTTAGACACTTTTTCTTTCATACTCAGTCCAAGATGACAACTGATGGGGAGTTCCTTCCTTTTGAGGCGGGAGATTATGCGAAGGAACCCTCTTTCTCATTCCTCCGTAGTGAATTTTTCCTCCTTTTTCTTATATTATTACCCTTAAATCTCGGCCATCCACCAAACTGCCATTTCCCCGGATCAACTTCGGCATCAGAGTCTCCCACCCTCTCTTTACATTCTTTGATTGTATGGCCTATATGACCACAACCATAGTAGAAATCAGGGAGCCTTTTATACCTGATATTGATCCACATTCTTTCTTGGTCTTCTCAGTTTAATCCAAATTCCACGTCTCAACGACTTGGTGATGTCAATCAGAATCTTAATCCTTAGACTCTCTCCCCAACAAAAATATCTTCATCAGAATCAACTTCCAAAAATTTGCCAATTGCATCCCCAACCTTTTTTGCCATATATTTGTTCTGGAATCCAAGAGGAATATCTAGCAATCTGATCCAAAAAGCCACTTTATCAAAGACTAGACGAGATAATCTGATGTTAACTTTCGGATCCTCCAAAGCCAGTAAAAAATTATCAAAACACTAAGGACCAAGGCGCATGACCATTTCTTTATCTTTTTTGGTGTCAAACTTGACCAGAAATAGATTCCTCCCTAAACCTTCAACATTGAATTCTAGGTTCGACCTCCAAGCATTTGCGAACGTATTTTTAATGATTCCAAGAACAATTCTTCGTGAGGATAGCAACTTGTTGATTAAACAATATTCCATCTGCCTGCTAATTATGTTGTCCATTTGGGAGTCATAATCAATTCGAACATCATTTTCTTCTTTAGTTAAACGAAGTTTCCTCCAATCTTCCGAAAGATCGTCAGGTTCCGCCATCAGAAACACCCTTCTTCTTACACTTCACAATGCAAATTTCCGGAAAAATGTCACCGGGGATACTCTCCCTCACTTATTTATTACGTAATCAAACAAAGAAAAACCCCTCCTTAACAACAGGGGAACCAAACACAACTTGCAGCACCACGGCTGACGACACCCTTAGTCGACGAGGATCTTGGAGGAATCTTGAAGAAAACAAGCTCCAAATGATTTGTTAAACAAGCTCATTTGTCATCCTATCTACATCATCACTTAACGGTCCAATAAGCATTTTGTTACTTTGAAGTTAAGGTTCATTTATAATTATTTTGCAAACCAAGGAGATTAAAGTGCATCATTTGAAACCTCGATGACTAAATAGATATCAACTTCAAACTTGAGGAACCAAAAATGTATTTTGCCTTCTTAATGAGTATACATGCATCTCATTCTATAAATGAAATAAACCACCAGTTCAATGTGTAACCACCTCCACCCCTAACGGTTGCAACTTATTGATGTCAATTATCATATCTATTGGGCTCAACAAGCATATGCATTAAAAAAATCATACCTTATCTTGAAGAGTTGCATCCTATTGGAATCATTTGCACTTATTAGACTTAATGGACACTTACACTCACAGAGTTGTGTCTCATCTATGAAAAGGTAAACTAGCGATTTATTAAAAAAGTATAGACAAAATGGGGAGATAAAGAGTTGCAACCCATTAATGTTAATTTTATTGTATATATTAGGCTCAACAGACTCATACATTCGAAGAATCATGCTCCATCTTCAATAGCTGCATCCTACTGACATCAATTACACCTATTATACTAAATATATACCTACACTGTAAGAGTTGTATCTCATATAGAAAAGTGTAAAATAGGGGCTTATTAAAAAAGTAGGGTCAAAATGGGGAGATAAAAATTCACACGTTTCTTTTATTATTATACATGCACCTCACTCCATGAGTGAAATAATGTACCAACTCAATATGTAACCACCTCCACCCAAATAGTCGCAACATGTCGATGTCAATTACTATATCTATTGGGCTCAACATACACATACATTCAAATAATCATGCCCCATCTTAATGAGTTGCATCCCCATCAGCATCAATTGCACATGTTAGCCTCAATAGACACATACACTCAAAAGAGTTGTGTCTCCTATAGAAAAGGATAAAATAAATATTTATTAAGAAAGTAGGAGCAAGGAGAATCGGGGTCCATCTTGAATAGTTGCATCTCAAGCATCAATTAAACCTAGTAGACTCAACCAACACCTATTGTCAAAGAGTTGTGTTTCATATAGAAAAGGGTAAAGGAATAATTTACTACAAAAGTATGGGCAAAATGAGGAGATAAAGATTCTCCCCTTGCCACCTTATGTATGGTATAGTTACAAATAACATAAAAATTATGTACTTGTTTGGTTAGCTATCCAGATTTTGTTTTATATTTTTAGATTCATTAAGTTCAACAAATATGTATTCGGTAGAACATTTTTTGAATTTTGTGATTCAAATAGTACAAATTCTGAAAATAACATTTTTATGTTTTATTGTATCTCGATTTTCGAATTTTGAAGTTTAAACTACAAAATATTTTATTAAATAAATGTAAAGATGTTTAGAAATACAATATGTCATTATAAGCTCAATGAATATTTTAAAAAATAGAAAACGGTTGAAAATAATTACAAATCAACAAAATTTTACTTTCTATCCGTGATAGACTACGATAGACCCATATAGACATCTATCACTTTATCAGATAGACACAGATAGATGTCTATTTGGGTCTATCGTGGTTTATCACAAATAGAAAGTGAAAATTTTCTATATTTGTAAATAATTTGATATTTTTGATATTTATAATAATTTTCCAAAACTCAATTCATTTTTTTTAAATAAAATATGTTATGTAATACATTATAAATTATATAATATTACAAAAATTTAAAGAAAATTATTCAATCTTCCTTAAACATAAGACATGATCATAAATAAATTAATAATATAGTTTATTGTCAACTAACAGTAACTACAACTAATCTTATGTTTTATAAATATATCATAAAATACATTTTAAACCATTGTTTAAATATAGGGAAAATTGTCTTTTTAGTCCTTAAGTTTTAAATAATATGTGTGCTTGGTCCCTAAGTTTTAAAAGTATACCTTTTTAGTCTCAAAGTTTAAAAGAATATGTCCATTTGTTTCCTATATGTTTCAAAATGTACTTTTCTAGTCTCTTAGTTTTTTAAAATGGATTTAAGAGTCCTTCAAATAATTTATTATTATTATTATTTTAAATAACTATAT
This sequence comes from Citrullus mucosospermus, assembly GCA_030954485.1. Lineage (NCBI taxonomy): Eukaryota > Viridiplantae > Streptophyta > Magnoliopsida > Cucurbitales > Cucurbitaceae > Citrullus > Citrullus mucosospermus. The sequence continues at coordinate 3,801,217 of CM062063.1, read as the reverse complement.
GACATTTTAAATTAGAAGAATAAATTTTTAAAAATCATATCCTCTCTAAAACTATTTTTTTTTATATAATTTAAAATATCATACAATTATTTTTAAAAATCAAAGGAAAAAAGCAAACTCATTTTTAAGAATTCAAGGATCGAAAAAGTATATTTTGAAAACTCAATGACCAAGTTGACCTATTCTTATAAACTTGGGACTAAAAAATATATTTTCAAAACTCAGGACCAAACACATATATTGTTTAAAACTTGAGAATTAAGAAGGTAATTTTCCCTAAATATAAATCTTACATATATAAAATTGACTCTCCATATTAATTCATTTTTTTAATATCTTGTTTTCAAAATTTGTCATTCATATTCTCTGTTAAAGAGCTTAAATAATTTATTTTTAAGGAAATTATCTTAAATGATAAAACTGTTAAAAATATTTACTACTAAAATAGACTACTATTTGGGTCTATCATGATACAGTGTATAATAGTTATTCGCAAATAAATATTAAAATTTTATTATATTTATAAATATTTTCGTTTGTTTTGCCGTGATAAAATTAATTTTGTAAAAACAATTAGAGCATAATTCGCGAATAACCAAAGGGCTAGGCCATTTGAACATACGTAGCCACATTTCATATCCCCCTCCCGCCTCGGGCTCGTACTGTGAAATCTGTTTCCCACTGATCTGGTGGTGTGGCGATGGTGAACACAAGATTAATTTAATCTTCATCTCTTCAAAAACTTTGACCCTACAAACTTGAAAATTTGTGAAACTGAAACAGCAACAGACAAAGAAAATCCCAATTCCAAGAGACAACTCCACAGATCCTTTGCTCAAATTTGCAGCAAAATCACCGGAACCTGATTGCTATGTCGAGTCGGCGAATTATTACGTTCTCTTAGCAGACTGTTGATCACTGTTGGAAAATTCTTGTTGGTTTTGATTTTGATTGACGCTATGGTTTAGAAAGAGTTGAATTCAGATTATTAACGTGTTGTAGCTCTGCCGGAGAAGGATGGCGTCGGAATCGACGTCTTTGGACTCGATTCTTCTGGAGGATTTTGGCCAGAAGGTTGACCTGACTCGGCGGATTCGTGAGGTGCTTCTTAACTATCCTGAGGGGACTACAGTTCTCAAGGAGTTGGTGCAGAACGCCGATGATGCAGGCGCCACTAAGGTTTGTCTCTGTCTTGACCGTAGAGTCCATGGCCGTGAGTCGCTGTTGTCGGAGTCACTGGCACCGTTTCAAGGGCCTGCGCTTTTGGCCTATAACAATGCGGTATTTACAGAAGAGGATTTTGTCAGCATTTCGAGGATTGGTGGTAGCAATAAACATGGTCAAGCCTGGAAGACTGGCCGATTTGGGTATGTTTTCCTGTTTCTATATATTTGGACGTGTGCTTTATCTGACTCGTGGGATTGTGGATATTCACGCATTTAGTTTCATTTGCCCCGGTTAGTGACTAGGTCGCATTGTAATGAACCAATCTTATGTTTGCTTCTGTTTGGAGAACCTGGATGTGTTCACGAGACAGAATCTCCTCTGCACCAAAGTTTCTAATATCAGGCTTGTATGTAGTTTTTGCTTTTTAACTACTTCCATTCAAGTAAAGTGAAACAAGCTCCGTTCATATAGATACATATGGGCCTTTCCTACCATACAACACTTGTCTTTGGAAATAGTTTTTAAAAGCTCCAGATTTGTGCATAATTTATTGTTCAAAACCGGCCAATTAAATTTAACTTTTCCGATATGGAAAGTAACAGACTGTTGGTAATGGTTAGAATTTTTGGAATTAATAGGCAACACAAATTTGCATTATCATCTCATAAACAATTCCTGAAGCAACAATGATTTTAGCAGGACGTGTTTCAGTAAACCCGTCTAGTGTTTTCTCTTTCCAACTGCAGTGGATAGTGTTGCTAACTCGAGTTCATCTTCATTTGACTCCTTCACTTAGTCCTGTTGCTTCCAATAACATAACTGAAGTAATTATTCTGAAGTGCAATGCAATTTCACTGGAGAAAGGCACAATGAATGCAAAATTAGATGCTGACATGCTTAAAGCCAGCACACAAGTTGTTCAAGTTTCTTAAACCTTTTTGCAAGACACTGTTGGCGATTATTTTCTTTTTGATAGTTGTTACCCTATTCTATATTTCTAAAAGTTCTATTATTGATGTCAAAACTTTATCATTGAATGTGCTATAAGCAGAGTGAGTCAGCAGTGAAGATCATTAGTGCCTATCTTCATTCTCCAATTAACAACCATTCAATAAATTCTATATTTTCTGCATTATCATAAGAGATGGAAATACAACAAGTTTTTTGTAATACTTTGCATCCCATTCTGGCTTCATAATAACTATTTTTTGGTTTAATTGTATAGGGTTGGTTTCAACTCCGTGTACCATTTAACTGAGCTGCCTTCATTTGTTAGTGGAAAATATGTTGTAATGTTTGATCCTCAGGGCATTTACCTTCCTAAGGTTTCTGCATCAAATCCTGGAAAGCGAATTGACTTCATACGTAGCTCTGCCTTCTCACAATATCGAGACCAGTTTCTTCCTTATTGTGCTTTTGATTGTGACATGGAAAGTTCTTTTGCTGGAACTTTATTTCGGTTTCCATTAAGAAATGCAGATCAAGCAGCTAGAAGTAAAATTTCAAGGCAAGCTTATTCAGAAGAAGATATTTCTTCCATGTTTGCTGAACTTTACGAAGAAGGAGTCTTGACGTTGCTCTTTTTGAAAAGTGTTTTATGTATCGAAATGTTTGTATGGAATGATGGTGAGACAGAACCAAAGAAGCTTTATTCATTCTCTCTTCGTTCAGCAAACAGTGATATTATTTGGCACAGGCAGATGTTACTACGGTTATCAAAATCAACAACTTCCACTCAGAGCGAGGTAGATAGCTTTTCGCTTGAATTCTTGAGTCAAGTCATGACTGGGACTCAAATAGAGGAAAGGATTGATAGCTTTTTTATAGTTCAAACTATGGCATCAGCTACCAGTAGGATCGGCTCTTTTGCTGCTACTGCATCGAAAGAGTATGACATTCACTTGCTACCTTGGGCATCACTTGCTGTTTGCACATCTGATGACTCCTCAAATGTAACCTCAGTAATTTCAAAATTTCTTTTATTTTGTGCGATCTCTCTGTCACACCTGCACCCACACCAGTTCCTAATTCAATTTCATTAACTTTTGCGGGCTAGTATTTATTCGGTCAAACTTGCAAGTTTAATAATCTAAGTTATTTTTCTACTGCACCATTGCTCTTGTTTAACAGGTCATTTTCTCATCTAAAATTTACTACAAGTAAGATTTATTGTTACAATTCTGTGATATTTCATTATGTTCTACATGATTATGTTCACGAGTCATAGAATCCTTGTAAATAATTGTTCATTGTATTACTTTATGTTGCATGATATTTTTTTTTGCCTTGCCAATCTTGGTTATTTCATCTCTCCCCTTTCATGGAAATGGAAGACCTTATATACAATTGTTATGCAATATTTGACAGGACAGTGTTCTCAAACTTGGTCGGGCCTTCTGTTTCCTCCCTTTGCCAGTAAAAACTGGTCTAACTGTTCAAGTAAATGGATTCTTTGAGGTCTCATCAAATCGTCGTGGAATTTGGTATGGGGCTGACATGGATAGGAGTGGGAAGATTCGTTCAATCTGGAACAGGCTCCTTTTAGAGGATATTATTGCTCCTTCATTTATAGAACTGCTGATTGGCGTGCAAGTATTACTAGGTCCAACAGATACATACTTTTCCTTGTGGCCTAGTGGTTCGTTTGAGGAGCCGTGGAACATATTGGTTGAGCAATTATACAAAAGTATCAGCAATGCTCTTGTTTTGTATTCGAACGTTGAAGGTGGAAAATGGGTGTCACCAAATGAAGCTTTTCTTCATGATGACAAATTCTCAAGAAGTACGGAACTTGGTGAGGCTCTGGTGCTTTTAGGAATGCCTATTGTGCATCTTCCTGAAAATTTGTCTAACATGCTTTTAAAGTTTTGCTGTACTTTTCAACAGAAAGTGGTTACACCCTGTACAGTTCGTCATTTTCTTAGGGAATGTAAACATGTTTTTACTCTGAACAGACCTTACAGACTTGTGTTGTTAGAATATTGCATTGAAGATTTGATTGATGCTGATGTTTGCACACATGCATTTGGCTTACCCTTACTTCCCCTGGCAAATGGTGATTTTGGGTTATTTTCAGAAGCCTCCAAAGGTATCTCTTATTTTATCTGCGATGAGTTGGAATGTAAGCTACTGCACCAGATTTCTGATAGAGTAATAGATCGGAATATACCACTCACTATATCCACTAGACTTTCAAACATTGCCAGGTCCTCAAAATCAAATCTGTTTATTTTGAATGTGCATTATTTTCTCCAGCTGTTTCCAAAATTTGTGCCTGCTGATTGGAAGTATAAAAGTGAAGTGTTTTGGGACCCTGAGTCTTGTAGCAACCATCCTACTTCGTCATGGTTTTTGCTATTTTGGGAATATCTTCGCGATCATTGTGAAAATTTGTCCTTATTTAGTGACTGGCCCATTTTGCCATCCAAATCGCGGTATCTTTATAGGGCCACTAAACAATCAAAAGTGATTAATGTACAGATGCTTTCTCACGAGATGCAAAATATACTCGGTAAACTTGGATGCAAGTTGCTTGATCCTTACTATAAGGTTGAACACCGAGACTTAATTCACTATGTAAATGATGGTAACTGTACAGGTGTTTTGGACTCTATCTATGATGCCATTTCTTCAACTGGTGGTTTAATGCTGACTTCACTCTACAATCTAGAGGTGGAAGAAAAGGATGGGCTGTGTAGGTTTCTTCTTGATCCCAAATGGTATCTTGGAGGCTGTATGAATGATAATGATTTAGACAAGTGCAGGAGACTCCCAATTTTTAAAGTCTATAATGGAGGATCTGCTCAAGATTTTTGTTTCTCAGATCTCGAAGACCCTCAAAAGTACTTGCCACCTTTAGATGTTGGAGAGTGCTTTCTTGGAGTAGAGTTTATTATCAGCTCCTCAGATAGCGAAGAAGAGATTTTGTTAAAATACTATGGGATCAAAAAGATGGGAAAGGCATCTTTCTACAGGAAGTATGTATTAAACCAAGTCGGGCAGTTGCAGCCTGAACTTCGTGACAGTACCATGCTCTCTGTTTTGCTAAACCTTCCACAATTATGTACTGAAGATGTAACTTTCAGGGAATGTTTGTCAAATTTGGATTTTATTCCAACTTCAAGTGGAACTCTTAAATGCCCTGCTGTATTATATGATCCTCGTTATGAAGAACTGTGTGCTTTACTAGATGACTTTGATAATTTTCCTTCCACTCCTTTCAATGAATCTTACATTCTGGACATTCTACAAGGTTTGGGCCTTAGAACATGTGTATCCCCTGAGACCATTGTGCAAAGTGCTCTACATGTAGAAAGATTCATGCATAAGGATCAAAATAAGGCTCATTCAAGGGGCAAGGTTCTTCTATCATACTTAGAAGTTAATGCAATTAAGTGGCTTCTCAATCCAACAAATGAAGATCAAGGAATGGTGAACCGATTGTTTTCTACAGCTGCTACTGCATTTAGACCTCGTAACTTCACTTCCGATCTTGAAAAGTTTTGGAATGATCTTCGTAAAATATCCTGGTGCCCAGTATTACTATCTCCTCCTTTTGAAACCTTACCCTGGCCTGTTGTCTCATCCATCGTAGCTCCCCCAAAACTTGTGAGATTGCCTAAGGACTTGTGGCTTGTTTCAGCAAGCATGCGAATACTGGATGGTGAGTGTTCTTCTTCGGCTCTAGCACACAGTCTTGGTTGGTCTTCTCCCCCTAGTGGCAGTATTATTGCTGCTCAGCTTCTTGAGCTTGGAAAAAACAACGAGATTGTAAATGATCAGGTACTTAGGAAAGAACTAGCTCTGGCAATGCCAAGAATATATGCATTGCTGGCAGGTTTGATTGGTTCAGATGAGATGGATGTTGTAAAAGCTGTGCTTGAAGGTTGTCGGTGGATTTGGGTTGGAGATGGGTTCGCAACATCTGAAGAGGTTGTACTTGAAGGTCCTCTTCACTTAGCTCCTTATATTCGTGTTATACCTATTGATTTGGCAGTTTTTAAAGATTTATTTTTAGAACTTGGAATTCGGGAATTTCTGAAGCCCAATGATTATGCTGATATTTTGTCTAGAATGGCAACAAGAAAAGGTTCCTCTCCTCTCAACACACAGGAAGTGAGGGCAGCCATTCTCATTGTACAACATTTGGCTGAAGCTCAACTCCCAAAGCAACAAATTAATATATATTTACCTGATATCTCATGTAGACTTTTGCCAGCCAGCAACTTAGTTTACAATGATGCTCCCTGGTTACTAGGCACAGAAAATACTGATGTTTCATTTGATGGGGAATCAACTGCTTTCTTGAATGCAAGGAAAACAGTTCAAAAATTTGTTCATGGGAACATATCCAATGATGTTGCGGAGAAGCTTGGTGTCTGCTCACTTCGCAGGATTTTATTAGCTGAGAGTGCTGATTCTATGAATTTGAGCTTATCTGGAGCTGCCGAAGCTTTTGGGCAGCATGAAGCCTTGACAAACAGACTTAGACATATACTTGAAATGTATGCAGATGGTCCTGGGATTCTATTTGAGCTGATTCAAAATGCAGAGGATGCAGGTGCCTCTGAAGTGATATTTCTTTTGGACAAAACTCAGTATGGAACATCTTCAATATTGTCTCCTGAAATGGCTGATTGGCAAGGACCAGCTTTGTACTGTTATAACGACTCTGTTTTTAGTTCTCAAGATCTCTATGCAATTTCACGTGTTGGTCAAGAGAGTAAGCTGCAAAAACCATTATCCATTGGAAGATTTGGTTTGGGCTTTAATTGTGTATATCATTTTACAGATATCCCCACGTTTGTTTCTGGGGAGAACATTGTTATGTTTGATCCTCATGCTTGTAATTTGCCTGGGATCTCTCCTTCACATCCGGGTCTTCGAATAAAGTATGCTGGAAGAAAAATTCTGGAACAATTTCCCGATCAATTCTCTCCTTACTTGCATTTTGGTTGTGACATGCAGAAGACATTTCCTGGCACACTCTTTCGTTTTCCCCTTAGAAGTCCAGCTATTGCTTCCAGAAGTGAAATCAAGAAAGAAGGTTATGCACCTGAAGATGTTATTTCACTTTTTTATTCTTTTTCTGAAGTTGCTTCTGATGCTTTGGTTTTCCTCACCAATGTCAAAACTATTTCCATATTTATAAAGGATGATATAGGACATGAAATGCAATGCCTATATCGTGTGCATAAAAATACTATTAGTGAACCTACAACAAAATCTAGTGCACAGCAGGATATTATGAGCTTTATTTATGGAAACCGCCGAGGTGAAATGGACAGGGAACAGTTCCTAATGAAATTAAATAAATCCATCAACAGAGATCTCCCACATGTGTGTCAAAAACTTATTATCACGGAGAAAAGTTCTGGCGGTGACATATTGCAGCACTTTTGGATAAGTGCTGGATGTTTAGGTGGTGGGCTCCCAAGAAACAACTCAGGCGCGGGTGACAAGTCCTATAATTTTATTCCATGGGCTTGTGTTGCTGCACTGTTACATTCTGTAAAGGTAGATGAGGAAATGAACCATGATCCAGAGACTGAAAATAATTGGCCAACTGCTTCTGATTTAGCTCAAGCTTCTTCTGCTTCTGTACAAGAGAGGAAATCTTTGGAAGGACGTGCTTTCTGCTTTCTACCATTACCTATTAAAACTGGTCTCCCTGTACATGTCAATGCATATTTTGAGCTTTCATCAAATCGAAGGGACATCTGGTATGGTGATGACATGGCAGGGGGCGGAAGAAAACGTTCAGAATGGAATTCTTATCTTCTTGAAGATGTTGTAGCCCCAGCTTATGGTCGCTTGCTTGAAAAGGTTGCATCTGAGTTTGGTCACTTTGGTTTATTCTCCTCATTTTGGCCGGCAGCAGCAGGATTAGAACCTTGGGGATCAGTAGTGCGAAAACTCTATAGCTTTATTGGTGATTTTGGTCTTCTTGTTCTATATACAAATGCTAGGGGAGGCCAGTGGATTTCCGCAAGACAAGCCATATTTCCTGATTTTTCTTTTGACAAAGTGCATGAGCTTATTGAAGCATTATCTGATTCCGGCCTGCCTGTCATCTCTATTTCAAAGTCAATTGTTGACAGGTTCATGGACGTACGTCCTTCGTTACATTTTCTGACTCCTCACTTGTTAAGAACTCTGTTGATTAAAAGGAAGCGTGCATTTAAAGACAGGAAAGCAGCCATCTTGGCCCTTGAATATTGTTTAGTTGATTTGAAATTGCCTTTACAATCTGACAGTCTGTGCGGATTGCCTCTACTACCTCTTGTTGATGGTTCATTTACCTCATTTCAAAAGAATGGGATTGGAGAAAGAATTTACATTGCCAGGGGAGATGAATATGGCCTTCTCAAGGATTCAGTTCCCAGCCAACTTGTGGACCCTGATATACCAGAAGTAGTTCATGCAAAGCTCTGTGAGGTAGCCCAAACTGAGGATTTAAATATTTGTTTTCTTTCATGCCATTTGCTTGAGAAACTCTTCCTGAGATTTTTTCCCACAGAATGGCAAAATGCTAGACAGGTGAACTGGAATCCTGGCCATCAGGGTCAACCTAGCTTGGAATGGATAAGATTGATGTGGTGCTACCTCAAGTCGCATTGTAATGATCTATCTCAGTTTTCCAAGTGGCCTATACTGCCCGTAGGGGAAAATTCTCTCCTGCAACTTGTTGCAAATTCGAATGTTCTTAGAGCTGATGGTTGGAGTGAGAACATGTTTTCATTGTTGCTGAAAGTTGGGTGTTTGTTTTTGAGGCGTGATATGCCAATAGAACATCCACAACTGGAAAACTTTGTGCATCCTTCAACAGCAATTGGTATTCTAAATGCTCTTCTGTCTATTGCTGGTGATATTGAAAATGTCAAAAGGCTATTTCATGATGCATCTGAAGGTGAGCTGCATGAGTTCCGGAGCTTTATTCTTCAGTCAAAATGGTTTCTTGAAGGAAAAATGGAAGCCATTCATGTTGATATTATCAAACGCATCCCCATGTTTGAGTCGTATAGGTGTAGAAAATTAGTAAGTTTGAGTAAACCTGTAAGATGGATAAAACCCACTGGTTTATGTGAGGATTTTCTGAATGATGATTTTGTGCGCGTAGAATCAGAGAAAGAGAGAATCATGTTGAAAAGATACTTCGGGATTGGGGAACCATCAAGGGTAGAATTCTACAAAGATTATGTTCTTAACCATATGTCGGAATTCCTTTCTGAAAGGGAAGCTCTTTCAACCATTCTGCTTGACGTGAAGCTTTTAATTGAAGAGGACGTCTCCCTCAAATCTTCAGTTTCTATGATACCATTTGTTTTGACTGGCGATGGATCTTGGAAACCACCATCAAGGTTATGTCACTTATTAGCTTCCCTCCTAAAACAGAAATATATAAATCATTGCAATTTCTCTTATGGAAAGAAAAATTAAATTATTGCAGTTACAGGACGAAGTTTAAAGTGGTACAATCACAGTGGATACTATCTAATCATTAAACAGTGTCATAGTTACAAAATTTTTAGGATTTTTAAATTGTTTTTTAATAGGAAATAGTAACCTTACATTGATATGATGAAATGTACACAAAAGGTCCTAACAATAGAACAATTTACATAAAGTACCGCCATTGATTAGTGAGGCAGTAAGCCTATGAGGACAAAAAGGAGTAGACAATTTGCTCCAATGGATAGCTAGAAGAGATTCAGCTTCTATAAAATAGCATATATCACAGTCCTTGTCCAAAAAGAGTTGAGCATTGCTATCCAACCAGAGGCTCCAAAAAAAGGCGCGAACATGATTAATCCAAAAGACTTTTCATCTTTGCAACTAATTTATGCTTTATTTTAGTTTTTAAAATTTCTTGTCGTTCATGTTTGCAACTAAACATTCGACTACTATACTTTAAAGGAAAAAAACACTGCAAAAGAGCTAAGGAAAGCCAAAGAAAAGATATACACAATATACGTGGCAGGAAAATTAGGTTGGCAGAAAATTAATCAGTTGCAACAAGGAAATAGTGCCCACAATTATTGTGAAATATTGGACGAATCCTTTAACATATACAACCGAGGGTTTGCTCTCTTGAAGTGAAATATTTGTACCAAAAAAAAAAAAAAAAAAAAGAAAAAAAAAAAGGAAAAAAAAAGATAAAAAAGGAAATCTTTCGCTTGTGAAAAACAAATATATCTGTGCTGCGGTTAGAAAATGAGATTATAGCTAGGCCTGAATCATCCCTTCTTTTGGGTTTATTATTTATTCTTTAAAAATTAATCAGTTTAGAAATTTTCTGATCCTAGATTGTTGTTAACTTGTAATTATTATTAGTTTTGTATCTTTGAAGAGAACCTTGACTATGCAATTTCTAGCAGCTAAAAGTTCCTGTATTTGATTTTTTTACCAGGTTATATGATCCTCGAGTGCACGAGTTGAAAAACATGCTGCATGAAAAAGCCTTTTTTCCATCTGAAAATTTTTCAGATGGCGACATTTTAGATGCTTTAGTCAGCTTTGGACTTAAAAGATCCCTTGGTTTGACTGGCTTGCTAGATTGTGCTAGATCAGTTTCATTGTTGAATGATTCTAAGAATTCTGATTCACAAGGTTACGGAAGGAGATTGTTTGTGTGTTTAGATGCTCTTGCACACAAGCTCTCAATCAACGTGGAAGGAAATTCTATGCTAGATAAGAATGATCGTGTGGATGATGACGTTTCCATGCTAGTTGGCTCTCTCAATAGAGAGGATACCTCTGATATGGGCATCGATTCCATCATAGGGAACCTGACTGGTGATGGATTAGAGGAAGAATTTTGGTCTGAAATGAAGACTATAGCTTGGTGCCCTGTTTGTGCCGATTCACCTGTAAAGGTACTTCCATGGTTGAAAACCAGTAATCAGGTAGCTCCACCGAGCATTGTGAGACCTAAATCACAGATGTGGATGGTCTCCTCTTCAATGCATATTCTAGATGGTGTGCCTCCTTCGGTATACTTGCAACATAAACTTGGCTGGACTGCTTGCCCGACCGTTGAAATTTTATGTGCACAGTTGACTGATATTTCCAAGCTTTATGGTGAGCTTAGGTTGCATTCTTCACCAGAATCTGATATCAACACTGCGTTACAAGATGGGATTCCCATTCTTTACTCAAAACTGCAAGAATATAGAGGAACTGATGACTTCGTGCTTTTAAAATCTGCATTAAATGGTGTATCCTGGGTATGGGTAGGGGATGATTTTGTATCCCCAAATGCTCTTGCCTTTGATTCACCAGTAAAATTTTCTCCTTATCTTTATGTTGTTCCATCCGAATTATCAGAATTTAGAGATCTGCTTTCAGAATTAGGTGTAAGGCTTAGTTTTAATGTCAAGGATTACTTGGATGTTCTTCAACGCTTGCACAGGGATGTTAAAGGGTCTCCTCTATCCACAGATCAGATGAATTTTGTAATTTGTGTGCTTGAAGCTATTTCAGAGTGTTGTGTGGACAAGCCAGAGTTCACTGCCACCAGTATCCCTCTGTTAATTCCCAATTCTTCTCAGGTTCTGATGCTAGCAAATGATCTGGTTTACAATGATGCACCTTGGATGGAAGACAACAATATTCTTGTCGGGAAACACTTTATACATCCAAGTATCAGCAATGATTTGGCAAGCAGGTTGGGTGTGCAATCCATTCGTTGCCTCTCGTTAGTTGATGAAGAGATGACCAAAGACTTACCATGCATGGACTATGCCAAAATCAGTGATCTCCTGAAGTTGTATGGCAATGACTATTTGTTCTTTGACCTTCTGGAATTGGCAGATTGCTGCAGAGCTAAAAAGTTGCGCCTAATATTTGACAAAAGAGAACATCCTCGCCAATCATTACTGCAACATAATCTAGGTAACTGATATAAATGTACTATTTTGTCTTAACTGTAATTAGTTAAAACATTTCCTTGGAGATACTGGGGATTTTTGATTTTTAGTTAGCCGAGAAAAGAAGTTCAGTACTTATGTTTTAATTTTCTTAGATTTCAATGATAAGGAAATGGTTAAACTTTTGATCTTCAATGAATGAGGCTTGTTTCAGTTTCAAAAAAAGAAAACAATATACAAAAAAGAAGATATTGCAAATCTGGGCAAGGCCATCATTGCAGAATTCGACAGGACATCCGGTGTTGTGGAAAAAAATTCAGAACTTTTAGATTAGGAGTTCCATAAAGACAATTGAAAGCAAACTCCTGACTAAATACATCCAAATCTCCCTTTCTGTCGTCAATATTTGATTCTCTCCCTCCAAATGCAGCAAAAAATAGCTAGAAATGCTCTCTCTGTTCCTTTTATTTAACCTTTATGGTTCTCTGAAATGATTGTTTAAATACTTCTAGAGAAATGCATGTTTGTCTTCCTCTGATATAGCGGTATAGCGTCTTATTTGGTACTTTGCGCATCCTAGGTGAATTTACCCATCATGAAATGTTTTGATTTTCATTGTTACATGTTCTGCATTTCTCTTTGCGATGCATTGTGTATTGTATTTGTTTTATCCCATTGTTACATGCACAGGTGAATTTCAAGGTCCTGCACTGGTTGCAATCTTTGAGGGCTCAAGCTTAAGTACTGAGGAAATCAGTAGTTTGCAATTTCGTCCTCCTTGGAAGTTAAGGGGCGATACTCTTAACTATGGTTTGGGACTGCTCAGCTGTTATTATGTTTGTGATCTCCTTTCCATTATTTCTGGTGGCTACTTTTATATATTTGATCCCCGTGGAATTGCTCTCTCTGTAGCTCCAAAATCTTCTCCAGGGGCAAAAGTGTTTTCTTTGATAGGTATCTCTTTTGTTCAATCAGATGTGAATACTTTTATGCTCTCCTCAAATAAATACTTTATTTGAATCCTATTTAATCTCAAACAATATCTTCGGCTCATTTACAGCTTAACATTATGTATTTTGTCTTCTTTATTTCAAACATGTACTAACTAACAAATGCATGTTGAAAGAATGATACGTCCCCCTCCTTTTATTTATTTATTTATTTATTTTTTTTTAAAAATTTTATTAGTAATAAAAAAGAAACATTATTGTAAAATGAAATAAAGAAAGTAGATGCATGTTTAACAAGAAGAATTCTCTGAACTACTAAGCATATGTTAATAAATCATCTCTTTTTACTTTTTTAACATGGAGAAGAAGCTTTTCATTGATGTTGTGAATAGAGAGATTTAACAATCAGTTATTAATCAGTGTTTTGCCCCTTGATGTTTCATTTATTAACCAATTATTTTTCTCTTCTTTTTTAGGTAGTAATTTGATAGAGAGATTTAATGATCAATTTCATCCTCTGTTGGGGGGACAGAATATGTCATGGCCATCAGATTCCACCATAATCCGCATGCCCCTATCTTCGGAATGCTTAAAAGATGGACTTGAGTCTGGAATAACAAGGATAAAGGAGATAAGTAACAAATTTTTGGATCATGCTTCAAGGTCACTTTTATTTTTAAAATCTGTCGTCCAGGTATGGTAACATTCTTTTTTTTTCCCTATAATGCCCTATATCTTTGAACTCTGTGGTGCTATGTTAATTTTAGGCCAATGTGGTGCTATGTTATCGATTCCTGAGCATTCTTCTATTTAATGTATCTGTGTATAACATTTAATTATTTTCTTTTTAACTAGTCTTTTAACATGTATCATGCACATAATATTTCCATTTTATTGTATCATACATTAAAATTGATCTTTTTTAAAAGGCTGAGCATTTGTCAAATTCTATGACTGTTTATAAGAAAATAAATGATTTATTAGCTAGCACGTGGTTTATTCAATATAGTTTGATTGTTCTTAAAGTTTAGCAATACTTCTTATAATAAATAACAACCAGTTTATTGAAACTATTTAGTAATATAATCTAATGCGAATAGTGAATTTATCTATTTGAGACAAAGAATTATGTAAAATATTCAATTTAAGATTCTTTTTCCTTTTTTTTTTTTTTGCATTTGCTAAACATTTGGTATAATTAAATTGAGGGGTTGTTTTCAAATATAGCAAAATAAGCTAAATTATTTACAAATATAGAAAAATTTCACTCTCTATCAGTGATAAACCGCGATAGATAGTAAAAGTTTTCTATATTTGTAAATAGTTTTTATATTTTTTACTATAGATATTTATTATGAAATTGATACATTAATTCCTACCAAAAGAATGAAATCGAGACATTGATAATGGCAATATAACTCATTGGTAAAGACAATATTTACCTTAAAGGTTGGAGGTTTAAATCTCCCACCACTTGTTGAACTAAAAAAACAATATTTTATCTACTAAAGTACAAGAGCATGATTTTTTACAAAAGAAAAATCAATTTATTACCCACACTTTTATCTAGTGTGTATATATATTTGTAACCATCTTGTGTAATTTATTGTGAGTGAGTCTTTTTTTTTTTTTTTGGCAACAATATAATTTAAGGGCAAAGCATACAAAAAGTTGGTCTAATTTTCTACTTAATTTAGGGATAGCTGAAAAGTCTTGTAACACTAATAATTGTTCCATTAAAATCAATAATCTAATTAATTGAGAGAGTTGAAGGGTTTTGCAACATATTAGTGCTTTCTTTGTATTAATAACCCAGTTCAATTTATTTAGAGCTACAAATCACAATAGTGGAAGGAAAAATAATTATAGAGTTAAAAACGAAGACTTATATTGTACAACAAAGTTTGTTACGCATCCATACATTTGCATGTATTATAGAATTTTCAGTTTTATTTAATTGCCTAAATATGAAAGTTGAGTTTTATGTCTGCTTTTTACTTGTATTGCTATTGTGATTGTTCGAGGCAATATCTATGTACTTTTATCTCAATTTTGGAACTTTTATATATAGTTTTGGGAAAATATCTATTTATACCTCTAAACTTTATGAGTTGTATCAATTTAAACCTTGAATTTATAATTGTATCAATTTAAACTCTAAACTTTTATAAGTGTATCAATTTACACCCGCCATTACATTCTGTTTGGGAAAACCTCGTGTGAAACTTATAATTATATTTAATTAAATCCCCAAACTTTTATAAATGAATCAATCTAAGACTCTTAGCCATAATTTCTTTTGAGAATCATTCATGCATTTACTATAATCGTCAATTTTTTTAAAACCGATATTTAAAGAAGTCTTACACATTTGAAAATCAATGCATGAATGATATTCAAAGGTAATCATAATGAAAAATCTAAATTTATTGGCTTATGAAAATTTTGGAGTTCAATTGACTCTGATATTGGTCGAATGAAATTTGGAGGAGGGTGTAAATTGATACATTTACGAAAGTTCAGAGTTTAAATTGATACAATTATTAGTTCAGGGTTTTAATTGATACAACTCCTAAAGTTTAGGGGTATAAATTGATATTTTCCCTATATTTTTTGATGGAAGGTCATCGGTCTTGGTCATGTTCAAGAGTAACTTTTAACAAATTATCAGGTTTCATTCTCGATGTGGGACAAGGATGGGCTTCACCCACACCAAGATTATTCAGTTTGCGTGAATTTATCATCTGCTATAGCAAGGAACCCATTTTCAGAAAAGAAGTGGAAGAAGTTCCAATTATCAAGGTTGTTTAGCAGCTCAAATGCTGCCACAAAAGTGCATGCAATAGATGTAATTCTTTTCCAGGGAGAAACTCAATTTGTTGACCGGTGGCTTGTGGTGCTTAGCTTGGGTTCTGGGCAAACTAGAAATATGGCTCTTGATAGGTAAGTTTGCTAATTTTGTGCAAAACATTTCGATAGATAAGTTTTCCCGTGCTTGGGAAAAATTTCTGCTTTCTTTTTTCATGTTAAAGTACATAAAAGGCATTGTATTCTATAATGTCTCTCTACACACATATATTTACTGTACTCAAACAACTATATTTCAATTCTTACCATAATTGATCTTTTCGGTAATGTTAACTCATTCTTTTCTTCCTTCTAATATGTCTCACCTCTCATGTTTCAAACTCTTAGAAAGTGAGTATCTTGCAATCTAAACTACAAAGTGGGTGCTTGTGAGAGTGGAGAAATGAAGTAGGGGACATTAGATGGTAGGTTTGAATTATTTTAATGAATATATTAAAATTAATTTTTTGAAGTTTAAACTAAGAAGCTTGTGTAAGAAGGAAGGCACGATGAAAATAGAACCTTTTGAAAAGCTTAAAGCCCAATATCTGGTAGTTTATATTCTTCACAAATTGATACAATGTTTTGTCACCAACCTTTGTTTCTCACTCAGTGTCTGCACCTTCTTTCCCTTCTATTTTCTCAAAATGACTGTAATCTTTTTTGGAATTAGAAGCGAGGTTAATAGCATCTTATGGAGTTCCCTATTTGCAGGCGATATCTTGCATACAATTTAACACCTGTTGCTGGAGTTGCAGCTCATATTTCTCGCAATGGCCTTCCGGCTTATATATATCGAAGCAGCCCTTTGATGGCTCCCTTTCCTTTATCTGGTGATATAATGTTACCTGTTACTGTTCTTGGATGTTTTCTTGTTTGTCACAGTGGTGGTCGTTATCTTTTCAAGAATCAAGTTCTCGAAGCCTTAGTTGAACCCCTTGATGCTGGAAATAAGTTAGTTGAAGCCTGGAACAGGGAATTGATGTCCTGCGTCTGTGATTCTTACATTTTCATGGTCTTGGAAATTCATAAACAAAGAAAAGAATCTTCAAACTCTGCATTAGAGTCAAATGTTACTCATTCCATAAGTTCGTCTTTGAACGCATATGGAAATCAAGTTTATTCATTTTGGCCTAGGTCTGAACCTGCAAATGACAGTGATTCTGATCTGGACAGAGGATTGAAATCAGATTGGGAATGTCTGGTTGAACAAGTAATCAGACCATTTTATACTCGTGCTATTGATCTCCCTGTGTGGCAGCTTTACTCGGGAAATTTAGTTAAGGCCGAAGACGGTATGTTTCTTGCTCAACCTGGCAGTCCCGTGGGGGGTAACCTGCTGCCAGCCACAGTTTGTAGTTTTGTCAAGGAGCATTATCCCGTGTTTTCGGTGCCATGGGAGTTAATTAAGGAGATCCAAGCTGTGGGAATTACTGTACGCCAAATTAGACCTAAAATGGTTCGGGATCTCCTCAGGGTTCCTTCAGCATCTATAGTTCTTCAATCAATTGATACATATTTGGATGTTCTTGAATATTGCTTGTCTGACATTGTGTTGGCCGCATCATCTAACCATGCTGTGGATAATGTGGGAGGTGACTCTGTTAACACTAATCCTGGTGGTAGATCGACAAATACTACAGAAGGCAGTTCAACTTCCATTCCAGTCTCTAGCATGCACAGTTTTGGCAGGTCATCTAACCAGAATGCAGCCAGTTCAGGCGATGCTCTTGAAATGATGACAAGTTTGGGTAGGGCTTTACTAGATTTTGGTCGAGGAGTTGTTGAGGACATTGGTAGAAATGGAGAGTCCTCGTCTCATAGTAATACCTTTACTGGCAGAAATAACAGCAGCTACAGAAATGTAGACCAGCATTTTCTACAAATGGTTTCTGATCTCAAAGGTTTACCATTTCCAACTGCAACCAACAATTTAGCAAGATTGGGGAGCATGGAACTTTGGCTTGGTAGTAGGGATCAACAAGAACTGATGATCCCTTTGGCGGCAAAGTTTGTCCACCCTAAAGTATTTGATAGATCAATTTTGGGCAATATCTTGACCAATGATGCCCTGCATAAATTTTTGAAACTGCAGAAGTTCTCTCTTAACTTACTGGCAACTCATATGAGGTCAGTGTTCCATGCGAACTGGGTGAATCATGTAATGAACTCAAATACAGCTCCGTGGTTTTCCTGGGATAATAAATCAAATGCTGGGGTTGAGGAGGGACCATCCTCTGAATGGATAAGACTCTTTTGGAAAAATTCTAGTGGTTCATCACAGAACCTTTCGCTCTTTTCTGATTGGCCACTTGTTCCTGCTTTTCTTGGCAGACCCATCTTATGCCGTGTAAAAGAACGCCATCTTGTTTTCCTTCCTCCTGTCACATACCCAGCTTCACCGAATACCTTCTTGGAGATTGTTGCAGGGGGCAGTGATGTGGCTGAGACATCGTCGAGTGAGATTTCTAAACCTGAATCCGTTCAGCCTTACACTTCAGCTTTTCAAAGATTCCAGAACACATATCCTTGGTTATTTCCTCTTTTAAACCACTGCAACATTCCAATATTTGATGTAGCTTTTATTGACTGTGCTGCTCTATGCAACTGTCTTCCTAATTCCAGCCAATCATTAGGACAAGCAATTGCTTCTAAGTTTGTGGCGGCTAAAAATGCAGGTTATTTTCCGGATCTTGCATCACTTTCAGATTCAAATAGTGATGAACTTCTCAACCTTTTTGCTAAGGACTTTGTTTCAAATGAAACCAACTATAGGAGAGAAGAGCTTGAAATATTACGAACTTTACCCATATATAGAACTGTCATTGGATCATATACACAACTGCGTGAGAATGAGCAGTGCATGATCTCTTCAAATTCATTCCTTAAACCATATAATAAAAGCTGTCTATCTTATTCATCAAATTCAATGGAATATTCATTACTTAGAGCCCTCAGAGTCCCTGAATTGGATGATCAACAAATTTTGGTCAGGTTTGGGTTGCCTGGATTTGATAGCAAACCTCAGTTGGAACAGGAAGATATCCTAATATATCTATATACAAATTGGCAAGATCTTCAATCCGATGCTCATTTAGTTGAATGTCTGAGTGAGACTAATTTTGTGAGGAGTGCTGATGAATTTTGCACAGATTTGTTTAAATCAAAGGAATTGTATGATCCAAGTGATGCTTTGTTAACATCCGTCTTCTCTGGTGAAAGAAAAAAATTTCCCGGGGAAAGGTTTGGTGCTGATGGGTGGCTTCAAATTTTAAGGAAAATTGGTCTTAGAACTACAGCAGAAGCCAATGTCATTCTTGAATGTGCCAAAAAGGTAGAGACGCTAGGAAGTGAATGGAGGAAGTCGGAGGAGGATAGTTTTGAATTTGACTTGACAAATGCTCAAAATGAAGTGCCTATGGAAATATGGACTTTAGCTGGATCTGTTGTTGAAGCTGTGTTTTCAAATTTTGCTGTCTTTTATAGCAACAGTTTCTGTAATGCTCTTGGCAATATTGTTTTTGTTCCGGCTGAATTAGGCTTTCCAAATCTTGGTGGCAATAAAGGTGGAAAGAGAGTCCTCACTTCATACAGTGATGCAATTGTATCAAAAGATTGGCCTCTGGCGTGGAGTTGTGCTCCAATTCTTTCCAAGCACAGCATTATACCTCCTGAATACTCTTGGGGAGCACTTAATCTGAGAAGCCCTCCAGCTTTTCCCACAGTACTAAAACATTTACATGTAGCCACACTACATCCTTCTTAACTCTTATTATTTTAATGATAGTGACCTATGCAAGGTATAGCTAATGTACTTTTGACACAGGTTATCGGGAGGAATGGTGGTGAAGACACTCTTTCTCATTGGCCAATATCCGTGGGCATAATGTCAATCAATGAAGCTTCTTGTGAGGTTTTAAAGTATCTCGAAAGGATTTGGAGTAGTTTATCTTCTTTGGGTAAATATTTGCCATATTCTCAAGCAGGACCCCAGCCCCTCCCCTGTGGCACTTAAAATGCGTGTCAAGTAGTTCACATATTTGTATTAATTTTATAAATTTTGAAATGGGTTAAGTTATAACGTGACGGGCGGCACGTACATGTGTGTTTCCTAATCATATATTATCCAAAGTCATGATTTATGCTTCTGCAAACAACATTTAATCGTATAATACCCTAATTGTTGGGGGAAATATCATTTGTGGCTTTTTTGAATTACCTTTTTTGCAATGGATGTGAGAAGGCTACCAGTAGGTACATAGTTTGAGCATATACAAGAGAATATATATTTTCCTTTTCTTTTCCCAGCCCTAATCTGTATAAATCTTGGAAAGCTTTTTAATTAAAATAGGGGAAAACTCTGGGGAAGAAATATTATCAGCCGCTAACTTTTATGTATATGCCTTCTGTGCTTGTTTTTATATGGGGACTTATAGTGCTAGTTTCTACAAGACTTGTCATTTGATAGTAAATGCTCCGTTCATCCTTGCAGATATCTTGGAATTGCAGAGAGTTGCATTCGTTCCTGTAGCTAATGCAACACGCTTGGTCAAAGCTAATGCTCTCTTTGCGAGATTGACTATTAATTTATCTCCTTTTGCATTTGAACTTCCCAGTGGCTATCTTCCTTTTGTGAAAATTCTTAAAGATTTGGGGCTTCAGGACGTACTATCAGTTGCTTCTGCAAAAGATCTTCTATCAAGTCTTCAAGTAGCTTGTGGATATCAACGCCTAAATCCTAATGAGCTTCGGTCTGTGATGGAAATCTTACATTTTATCTGTGATGAAGCCACTGAAGCAAAGATGTTTGATGGTGGGGAGCCTGAAATCATTGTCCCAGATGATGGCTGTAGACTTGTTCATGCAACATCCTGTGCGTATATTGATACTTACGGTTCCCGATACATAAAATGCATCGACACTTCAAGGCTAAGATTTGTTCACCCAGATCTTCCTGAGAGGATATGTAGAATGTTGGGCATAAAGAAACTTTCTGATTTAGTCATTGAGGTAAGCATGCATTGTTGATGCATCAATTCTTGTGATTCCTGTCTTTTCCCCCTTCTTTTGGTTCCCTTTCTGTCAGTTGACGAATACTATTTTTAATTTGAAACCAACTTGTGTGGCAGGAGTTGGATCATGAGGATAGTGTAGATCCCTTGGAGTATATTGGAGCAGTGTCTCTGGGATTCATCAAAGAGAAGCTTTTGAGCAAATCATTTCAGAATGCTGTATGGAATGTTGTCAATAGCATGGTTAATTACATTCATCCAAATAAAAATCTAGATCTGGAAGCTGTAGAGGAAGTACTGAAATCAGTTGCAGAGAGGCTTCAGTTTGTTAAATGTCTCCATACTCAGTTTTTACTTCTTCCAAATTCTATAAACATCACACGCCCTACTAAAGATTCCATTATTCCAGAATGGGAGGACGGAAGCCATCATAGAGCTCTTTACTTTATTAAGCAATCAAAGACTTGTATTTTGGTTGCTGAACCCCCTGTTTATATATCTGTCTTTGATGTCATTGCCATTGTTGTGAGCCAGATTTTAGGATCACCCATTCCCTTGCCTATTGGATCTTTGCTTTTCTGCCCTGAAGGCACTGAAACTGCCATTATTGATATATTAAATCTTTGTTCTGAGAAGAAGGAGAATGAAAAATATACTGGAATTAGTAGTTTGGTTGGAAAGGAAATACTACCACAAGATGCTCTTCAAGTACAGCTTCACCCATTAAGACCGTTTTATGCTGGAGAAGTAGTGGCTTGGCGGTCCAAAAGTGGAGAAAAGCTGAAATATGGTAGGGTCCTAGAGGATGTTAGACCATCAGCTGGCCAAGCACTCTACAGATTCAGGGTAGAAACAGCAGCGGGCATAACTCAATCTCTTCTTTCTTCACAAGTTTTATCGTTTAGAAGCATTTCCATTGATGGTGACCCTTCCTGTACAAACTTGCAAGATAGGAGTCAGATGGTAATTGATAGTGGCGCTTCTGTCGAAATGCCAGAGAACTCTGAAGGAGGCAAAATAAGATCCCAGGTTTGGTTCTTGTTCTAGTTTGTATTTCAAAATATTATGCCATATATCCCTTCACTTTTATTCCTGGATCGGGGAACTCGGATGATGGATTCATTTTAGTTTTTTGTTGAAGGACTCGAAAACTAAGTGTTATATTATGCACCACTTGCTTTCTGCATCTGCTATATAAACTCTAAGATTGAATAACAAAGATAGACCTTCTATTTGTCATTGTGGTTACATTGAGGAAATAAAAGACTATGCAAGGACACACGAAAAAACAAGTTCCAACAAAAAAAAGTCTGACCCTAGCTACAGAAAAGGATCCAAATAGGGAAAAAAAAAAAAAAAAACAATGGAAATAGACCAAGCTCATAGTTACAAAAATAAGGTCACTTATTAAAAATACTCAATTGAATTCAAGTTTAAATAGTTATTCATATCTTCTGTCAAAGACTATTTATAAATACTTAAAATCATCTCAAGCCTTCTTTAGTGCTTCTTGAAAAATTGTTGTTATTTCTCCATAAATTTTCAATTGTAGGCTGAAAATACTTTATTTGTTGGTTGGCGCAGCCTGTTGCAGCTCTCCAATATGGCAAAGTATCTGCTGAAGAACTGGTGCAGGCAGTTCATGAAATGCTTACTACTGCTGGAATCAATGTGGATATTGAGCGACAGTCCCTCTTGCAAAAGACCATAATCCTGCAAGAACAATTGAAGGATTCTCAGGCAGCTCTTTTGTTAGAACAGGTGTGCATTTGCTGAACTGTTTGTGTTTGGATTTGTGTGCTCTAGTTCTACAAAATACGAAAATGATGTAACCTAGCATCTAAGAGATAGAACTCCAAGAATACTCCACAAGAGTCTTAATTATTCGAAAGTGGTAGTAGTGTGAATACAAAAGACTATCCCTCAGTTATAGAAGATGCTAACCCGTACAAACAAAATAACCAACCCACAAACTATTTCACAAACAAACTAAAACCAGAAGTTACAAGATTGAAACCCTCCTGCGTAAAGAAAACTGCAAATCCACTTGAAGCCCAGCAGGCGGCTGTTCTGACCAAATCCCATGGTCCTTATTTCCTCTTTTGCAGAATTCAGTTTTGCACCATCTCTTCCTCCCTGGTGAGAATTTATCGCCATTTTCAGTTTTCATTTTTGATGGTACCAATTGATAGAACCTAAATATATTGAAATGAAATGATAAAAGAATTACAAAATAAATCAAGTATTTGAGGTACTTAAACCCTCTCTTTCTTGAGATCTCTCTTAAACCCTAAATCACTTATCAAAATATTGCTCATCTTCCTCATGCCTTTACTCTCTATTAATAACCAAATTCCTTAACAAACTCCCTATCTAATTACTAGGATACCTTTAATGCCTACTATGTCTCCAATTTCAATCTTAATAGCATTCCCGTGCTCTAACTGCACCACCTTCCTCAACATCCATAGTTTACTTTGCATTTGTCTTTCGCCAGTGAGCTCCCAAGTTAACTTGCACCATCATTGTGGGAAATGCTCAACCTTTTGAGTGCTGACCTGTGCCTTCGACTCATCTTACAAGCATCTAATAGAGGTTGCTCGGGTTTGGGGATTTTCAAGTTTGAACTTTTTCAAAGTCCAAACCAACTGACCGTTTTATAATCTCTTAGCCCAGACCCTGAGAGTGTTATGGGAAGAATCCTCCCCGTCCTTGCCCCATCCTGTCTGGCGTGGGTCCCGTGGGGAAAATTGACCCCCTTAATCCCAAGGGCAAATCACTTCATTTTAGATTTTGTAATTCTCAAAAGTTTCTTTGCGCACTCTGGATAGGAGCCTCACATATTCCTCAAGCGGATGTTTCTTCTGCCTCGATTTTCTTCCATTCTCTTCACTTGCTTTTCTTTCAGGGGTATGTGAATAACTTGTTGGTTTTGTTTTGTTTTTTTTTTTTTTTCTTTTTTGAAAAAAAAAAAAAAAAAGAAAGAAAGTCTGATTACTTCAACTCTTCTGTATAGCTTTTCTGAACTCATTTTGTTGACTCTGAAACCACCAAATTCATTGGTTCATAGTACCCTTTGGTTCTAGCAGCAATCTTTGCAACCCCATCGATAATTTTCCGTCAAGATCCATGGTCGAAATTAGACATTCTTGATTCCACACTAATTTGATAGGAAACAAAGTGACATAGATATCAATAAATATTTTTAAAATTTCATTGCAATTATGGGACTGGGAGTAATTGTAATAGGAGTTTGAACCTTCAAGGAAAGGTTCCAAACTATTTGAAATCCTCACTCAATAACTCCCTTTCTCTAATTCCTCAACTCCCTCTACTTGTAACCCAAATTACCTTCACTTTAGCTCTAACTCACTAGTTATACACGGTATGACTAATATAAATCCTAGGAATAGTCTTGTTTAATTTTGCTTAAGTTCTTTCTCTCTCTCTCTCTCTCTCTTTTATTTATTTTATTTTTTTTTAAATTCAGTGACCTTCAAGTTAACAAGACGAATAACTTTCTAAATTTCTCAAGATTTATTCATGGTTTCTCGATCGATTTTGCAGGAAAAATCTGATGCCGCAGCCAAAGAAGCTGATACAGCGAAAGCAGCTTGGCTTTGTCGGGTTTGTTTGACTTCTGAGGTAGAAATAACCATAGTTCCTTGTGGCCATGTTCTGTGCCGTAAGTGTTCTTCTGCTGTTTCAAAGTGTCCATTTTGTCGACTTAAAGTTTCAAAAATCATGAGAATATTTAGACCTTGATCTCGGCTAATTCAAGGATGTAAATTTCCCGCGAGAACAACATGCAGAAATGGCCATTTTGACCTCGGAATCAGTTGGCTAAACCCCAAGAAACAACATAGTTTAGGTTTTGGGTTCCCACAGAATTATTTGTTATATTTGTACATCAGAGTCGAAAATGTAAATGAAATTTTAGTTTCCTTTTTCTGTAAACTTGTCATTCATTGATGTACAGAAAGTATATTGGCAATGTGACTAACATTGATATGTTCAATAAGATTTATTCTTTATTCGTGGAAAAACAATTGTTTGTTTATTTTTACATGTGAAATTTACTGATTATTGGATGGTTAAAACATGATTGTCACACACACAATGTGGAAGTTAGAGAGTTTGAGAAGAGGATTTGAGAGGATTTATGTTACCTCATATGGAATTATATTGAGATATAATAATGTATTTCTAGGAGAATTGATCAAGACTTCATCTTAATCCTTCTCTTAGGATTAGAATATAAGTTTTTCCTAACCACGAACAGGTCAGGATTAAATTTTAATTAGCCCAATGGCTAACCATATATTTGTTTTACTTAAAAACTTGTATTTAGATAGCCATGTCTGTTTTTGTAGGATTTTTGAATGAAAATATCTTCAAATGATGTATTATTGCAACAATATACTTCTACTTTAAGATAATTTTTATATTATTTAATATAATTAAATTTATATAACATTTTAGTGTATTTAACAATTTAATATTTTATTTTTATGAATTCAGTTTATATTAATTTAGCTTTTTTAAAACAAGTTAATTTATAATTAAAAATGGGTATGCCATTCAATATTGGTTTTGGTTTTGAAATACTTGAACTTATTTTAAAGGAAGGCAATTATATGGTTTATAGTATTTATTAACTTATTTTCGGATGATGAACTATTGGAAGTAAAATAAATAGAATATTTCACTTTAGAGTTCAATTGAAAAGAAATTGAGTTATATGTAAATAGAAAACATAAATAAATATAGTTTTCGATCTTCAAAAGAGGAATGTCACGTCTTTTTTGGCTTAAAATTATGCTCTTACCACTTATTTACCAAAGTTTTTATCTTACCTAACTAAACATTTAAATTCTACAAAAATGTTCTTTTAGACTTTAATTAGTTTTTGGTTTTTGAATATGAAGCTTATACACTCTACTTTCACCTCTAAATTTATTCATTTGTAATCTACTTTTTACCAATCTTTTAAAAAATCAAGTCAAAATTTGAAAACAAAAAAAAGTAGCTTTTAAAATTATGTCTTTTTCCTTGGAATTTGGATAAGCCAACCATTGAACTTAAGAAATATGCATATCATTATAATAAATAGAGAGAAAGTAGACTTAATTTTCAAAAACAAAAAATCAAAAACCAAAAACAAAAATTGTTACCAAACAAGGTCTTAATTTTCTAAATTTGGCTTAGATTTTTAAAACACTCCTAGAAATAGACAACATAACAAAAGAAAGCAATAGATGAAAGTCATGTTTTTAAGCCAAATTTTTTAAAACTAAAAACCAAAAACCAAATGACCTTAATTAATGAGTTTTTTGGCATCATATTTATATAAAAGAAAAATTATTATAAATAGAAAAAATATCAAACTATTTACAAATATATCAAAATTTTACTTGTTATTTGTGATAGCCCGCGATAGACTCAGATAGACGTCTATCCGTGTCTATCTAATAAAGTGATAGATGTCTATTTGGGTCTATCACAGCCTATCACAAATAGAAAGTAAAATTTTTGGAATTTTACTTTATTTTTGTTGTAGATGATTTGTTATGCTTCGTTTTAGAAATTAAATAAATATTGTTAATAGATGTGAAAAATCCATAAAATAACGAAAAAAAATAAAATGAACAGGTTAGTTAATGAACTAGCCGTTATAAAATAACGACAGATGTTCGAGGGTCAAAGTCAAAGAGTCTTTAGAGAGCCATTTGGCGCCATTGCTATGTAACTGACAACGCCGGTTGTCTCTAGGTTTGCATTTATATTATCTTCCTCACTCACACTCACACTCTCTCACTCACTCTCTCGCCACATACCACACCTCTCTATCAACGCCCTTCTCTCCAGACTGTCTTCCGATCTGTTCTGATTTAGAGTTTTATTCGAGAACTTCAGATGTTAATCAAAGTTTGTTCTTTTCTTTTTCTTTTCTTCCTTTCACTCCCCGTCTCTCTAAATATCCTCAATCTAATATTCAAATATATCTATTGGTAGAAGAAGAGGATGACGATCTCTTCCGCGATCGATATTGGGTCCGATAATGGAGGGGACAAACGAAGCAATTGCTCTTGATGAAGTCATTAATTGAGAAAAAGAAAATTGGTATGATTCCAACCCCAACGCACTAAGTTCAATTTAAGGGTTGAAGAAGTTTCTGTTTGGTTGAAATTTTGAAACCTTGCGGGAGATTTAAGGGCTTTTATTAGGCTTTCTTACCCTCCAATACTTGTTAGAAACATTGATTGATGCCATTCCAATTTGATAAACCCTGTGATTTCACTTGCTCTTTGGAGGATTGAATAGTTTCTTTCGGTTCAATTAACCTTGTGAAAGCTGAAGTAGACATTGACCCTTCGATTCTGAATTTTCGTTGAATTTATTTTTCTCTTGGAATTCCCATTTTCTGCTAGGTGGGTTCATTCTATTTCTAATAACGAAGTTTAAGTCTGAATTATTTTTCTTACAATATAGATTACCCAATAGGATAATGATCCTTATTTGTACCAATCGTTTTACTATGGACAACATAAAATACATGAATAAAAGAGAAAAAATCAAAACAACATTCATACCCTTTTAATACTAGGGGAACCGCGGTAAAAGGAAAGAAGTCTCTAAAAATTAGACCAATAGATTCTCTCTAACAACGTATAAATGTGACCATCGTGTCTTTTCGGTGAAAGCAAAATGGAAACATGGAGTATAATTCAGACAAACTGAAGTTAAGAAGCTGAAAATTTTTGTTAGATAAGTTAGGTAGAGGTAAATTTGAAGACAATTGAATGAGGAACTAACGAGGATAAAAACGTCTTTCACATTGTGGGGTCCTCCACTAAAAAGCTAAAAAATTGAAAAAAAGATGTTAGAAAAAGAAGTTTCAAAAAGAGGTTAAATTTATCCTCTAAAAAGAAAAATTACGTTAGAAATAGCAATTTTAAAAAATGCCAATAATTTCCAAGACTTATGGTATTCAAATATTAATGAAATTTATTGGAATGAATTTTAAATATTTTCACATTAGAAAAAAAAAAAAGAAAAGAAAATTGGTGAAAAAGAAAAGAAAGAGAAAAATGGAGATGCGGGGTATCGATCCCCGTACCTCTCGCATGCTAAGCAAGCGCTCTACCATCTGAGCTACATCCCCAAGTTGTTTACAATTTTCTAATTTTATATTTAGTCCTTAAGACTTTATCCGTTTGCATTTCGAGACGCTTCAAAATCACCCGCGAAGCCGTTGAGAGAAATTGTTTGTGGATAACGTGAGAGATAAGAGAAGTCATCACCCGACACTTCTCTGCTCCTTTCCTTTTCTCTTCAATGGCGACTCTGCAACAACAACTCCTCAAACCTTCATGGACCTCCTCTCTCTTCGCTTCCTCCTCTCCTCGCCATTCCCTCTCTCAACCCCAACTTCAGTCTCGAACTCTTACTTCCACCACGCCTAAAGCTTCTCTTCAGAATTCTTCCATCAATCGCCGCCAGTTTGTAGCTGAGACTGCAGCCGCGGTTTCTCTGTCGCTTTCTCCGTTGATTTCTCCCGTACAACCAGCGAAGTCTGAGGAGTCTTTGTCGGAGTGGGAGAGACTTTACCTCCCTATAGATCCTGGTGTTGTCCTTCTCGACATTGCTTTTGTGCCTGATGATTTGGACCATGGTTAGTTTCGATTGCTTTGGTTCCTTTTGCTGCTTGGTCGTTGAGGATGAAATGCACGAGAGTTTCATTTATTTTTGTTTTTCTTCTATGAATTTTGCGATCGCGAGTTGGGAATTCACTGATTACGGTAATTAATTGTTGGAAATATCTGGAGTTTGGGAGAATTTGTTCATGGAACAGTTATTAGCAGGCTTAATTGTTCGTCATTATTGTCGTCTCTTAGGGCTTGAAGCCTATTCTAGTTAAGTTAAGCTGGTCTTGTGAAGTCTATCAATAGTCTTTTTGGGGTTTTGTTGCCTAATCGAATTCGTGGAAAGAAATATCTGATTATGATTTCTTCAAATGTTTTTATCTACCTTGTTGGTGCTTACGGATTTTGTCAAGGTTCCTGACTATTGTAATTTGTAGTTTCTCGTTGCCACAGTTATGGCTTTTGAGTTCGTTTCACCAATATAATTCCAGGAAATTATTTGACACTTTCAGCCCACTGCAGGCTTCCTTTTGGGGACTAGGCAAACCATTTTAGAGACAAAAGATGGTGGAAGAACATGGGCTCCACGTTCAATACCCTCGGCTGAAGAAGAAGACTTTAACTACCGATTTAATTCAATTAGCTTCAAAGGAAAGGAGGGATGGATTGTTGGCAAGCCTGCAATTCTGTTGTACACTTCGGATGCTGGAGAAAGTTGGCAAAGGATACCTCTTAGTGCTCAGCTTCCTGGAGATATGGTAAACTAATATTTCATATCATTATAAGGAATTGTCATATGTGATCATGCTTGAATTAGTTTTTTCTATTTTAAGATTGAATGGTACGCTTTAGCCTTTTTGTTATCAATTGTAGTTATTATTTATAATGCTCATTTGATGTGGCTAAACAAGGTAAGATTGTAGGAGCATGAACCTATTAACCACAGAAACTCAAGTGCACTCATTTACAAATTAAGATGAAAATGTTGATTATGTACAGCTATAAATTAATCTGTTTTTTTTCTGTCAAAAAGTGCTTATATTTGACTCTAAAGTGGGTGATTCTAATATAAATCTTCAGGTCTACATTAAAGCAACTGGAGAAAAAAGTGCAGAGATGGTTACTGATGAAGGTGCAATTTATGTTACATCTAACAAGGGATATAATTGGAAGGCTGCAGTTCAGGAGACTGTTTCTGCCACTCTTAATAGGTGAGCTTCAGCAGGGGAGAATTTTCCATTCTAAGAGTGTTTACAAAAAATACTCGTTTAGAATTTAACCTTGAAATCATGTGGAATAATTAATAAGCTGATAACTGATAAGATTTTACTGGCAGCTTGTGGAAGGAAATCATGGGCCATAGTTCAATAGTTTAGCTCATTAAAGGAAGAAATTCGATCCCTATTATGAGATGCTAATGTGGTTTTTTTACCTTTTCCAGAACAGTTTCTAGTGGTATAAGTGGTGCAAGCTATTATACTGGAACCTTTAACACAGTAAATCGCTCTCCTGATGGCCGTTATGTAGCTGTTTCAAGTCGTGGTAACTTCTACCTCACCTGGGAGCCTGGGCAGGTTTAACTTCTTTATTTCTTTCTCTTTATCTATCTTCTAAGTATATTGCTTTGAACTGGTTGTGGAAGCAGTTTACTACTGCTAAATAAGATTGTTGAGTGGTGAGCTTCTGTCGGGCTAATCGCCACATTTGTAAGTCATTAAAACTGGCTTTATTTGCAATTTCAGCCATTCTGGCAGCCACATAATAGAGCTATTGCAAGGAGGATTCAGAACATGGGGTGGAGAGCTGATGGTGGTCTTTGGCTTCTTGTTCGTGGAGGAGGACTTTTTCTTAGTAAAGGGACAGGGGTAAGTAAAGTTGGTCCTTTGCATTTCTAGTCAAGCCACGCTAATGGAAAAAAATGAAAAATGGTTTAGAGTTGCAATGTGGTGTGATTTTAACCTTTAACAAAAATCATTTCTCCCTTCTCCTACCAGTTACTCAAGCATTGAATATTCTATGTATAAGCTTTCATCTTTAGGCTTGTGGCTGCATAATAATTCAATATCGGAATAAACGCATAACTTTTCAGATATGTTTTCATTTGAAACTTTTGTTGGTTTTTTTTCTAAAAAGAAAATTATTGTTATTATTATTATATTCCCCTTAATCAAAATGATGAAAACATTGCAAGTGCACAAGCCAAATTTTCACCAATTCATGATTTTCTTGAGAACGGAGTGAGATGTAAATTCTACATTGTCATTCTATTCCCAGAATTGCAGCTAGGAGCCTAGACCTCTCAGCCAACTCCTGTTTAGTATTAACTGCTTGTTGAATTCAATATGTTTAATATAACAGATAACTGAGGAGTTTGAAGAAGTTCCAGTTCAAAGTCGAGGTTTTGGCATATTAGATGTCGGTTATCGGTCAAAGGTAATCTTTTAAAGTCATTAAATGCCTATACTTCAATGCATCCCAATTCATTCTTGAAGACTGCTGATATTGTAATTGAGATTGAAAATTAAATTTGTTTGTTGTAAATTGTTAAATTTGACCTTCTTGGACTCTAATTTCGATCTCGTTGATTTGTGTGGGAGATTACATAAGGGAAGGGCTAGACAGAATCCTCAATAGGATTATCTAGTTTTTTTTATTAGACATTCTATATGTTGAACTGATAGATATAGTATTAAACGTGTGCTGTGCAGAACTAATTAGTTTTTAGCATTCTAGCACAATAATGAATGTGAATGAGAGAGAGACATAGCACAAATGATTGGATGAAAGTAAAAATGGTAGTTTGTCTTACTATTAGCATTTCATGTCATGTATGCAAAATTTCAAGCGCATCTCGGGTCATTTCCTACCTGTTCAACATTATTTGTGTATTATTGATTCTAAAACCATCATTATCTATGAACACAAGTGGCTAGATGAGAGAAACTGAGAGAGAATGAGATAGAATTATCTGGATAGTTGCGTGAATGACTAGATTAAGAAAATACTTATGATTCATCTTGATTAGCACTTGTTCTCATCCATTCCATTTAACAGAACTGTTTCTGATTTCCTCCTGTGCAACATCAGATGGCTACATGTTGCTTTTCTAAATTCCAAGTTTCTAACTAGCTGAGGGTCTCGGACTGTAGCTGGTAAAGCTAGTTTGTATTTGAGCAGGTTATTTTTATGGCCAGGAGAGCAAGTTCCAATGTGAGCCAAAAAAAAATAAAAAATAAAAAATAAAAAAATAATAATAAAAAAAAAAAAAGGTAGTTTTTTAAAAGGGTTAGAGTATGCATGAAGTAGGTGGAAAAGCTCTGTGTGGTTGTGACAATGAGAGGGAAAAGAAAAAAAATAATAATAAAGACATTTTAACTAGCCCGATACATATTTATGAAATGAGGTGTGGGTATGTTGATCTGCATCTTCTGTGGAGTTGTTAGGTTTCTCGTTTGATCACAGATTTTCTTGCAATTCTTAACACGAGGAGTGATGGTACTATCGTAGAACTTTTACAATCTTGTGTTCATAATAAGCAATTGCATTGTCCAAAATACCTTGAGCTCGCGTCATAAGTCATGTATATATTGTGCAAAGTAGTGTATATCTCATTATCTCTTGGCAATGCATATATAATCTGTGTGCTGATATTTGAAGATCCGATCCATATCCTTTTGTATCATGAGCACCAGACAAAGAGGAAGTATCATCCCTTTGCCCAAATTGATCATTGATTTGATGGATTTTTTTTATTAATATTATTGTTTTAATTTCTGGTCTGAGTTGTACAGGAAGAGGCTTGGGCAGCTGGGGGAAGTGGAGTACTTCTGAAAACTACAAATGGTGGCAGGACATGGACCCGTGATAAAGCAGCTGACAATATTGCAGCCAACCTATACTCTGTAAAGTGAGTATCACCATTCTGTAAACATTAGTTTGTCTTACAATTTTTTGAAATCTGAAATTACCTCCTACTCAAGTTCTTACTTTAGGACCATCCCTTTACATGAACTCTCTTTCTTTGGTTGTCCTGTTTCCGTCAGATGAATAAAGAGTAACAGGACGAATCAAAGTTCTATACCTTGCTTCATCTTAAGGTTCTTTTTAGGTTGAGTTTGGGATCACTTTTGGGAGGTAAAAAAAGTTTTTAACATGTTAGAAACACTTTTCAAAATTTTTACAGGGTTTAGTTACATAATTGAAAATAATGTTAATTCTTTTTTTAAAAAAAATGCTAAGAATCACTTGGAAGTGATATTAAAGTATCCAGTATTTATTTTAAAAGTCATCTCAAACTCACTCTCTAACATAAAAATAATATCAAGTTTTTTTTGCCAAGAAAAGCCTAACTCTTCCAATCGCTGTAATTTTGCAAAAGAAATTTTGGGCATTGAGTTTGAGCATGAGTTCTTTACTTTCAATTCGCCTTCACATGGTCTCTTATAATCTACATACATCTCTGCAGGTTTATAAACGATAAGAAAGGTTTTGTGCTCGGAAATGATGGGGTGTTACTTCAATATCTTGGTTGAAGTGTTTGATTTTACTCGGTAATAATTCATATCACTATTTTCCTTCCTCTCTTCGAATTTTCTGTCTCGTTGTCACTGTTTAAATTTCTTCTGCTTGGAGAAAAGATAAAAATCATTGACCATAATCGATTTCAATAATCGATTGAAATTTGATGTCTAAATTGTTTAGGACTCCTTTGATAATGTTTCTTTGTTTTTAAAATTTATGCTTATTTATATCTTTCTTAAAATTGACATTCAAAATTGTTTCTGAAATAATACCCAAAACAGATTTTTTGTTTCCGAAATTTTGTTACCTTAAAATTTGTTTCAAAAAGGGTCTTTCCCCTTTTTCTTTTCTTTCTATAAGCTTTATTTTAAATTTGAAAAATATTGAATGAGGTCTAATTTAGTAACAATTTGGTTTTTTGTTTTTAGTTTTTAAGAATGAAAGGCAGTATTTTCATATAAGTTTCCTTGTTTTGTAATTTACTTCTTACCAATATTTTCAAAAACCAAGTCAAATTATGAAAATTAAGTCCCCATTTGGTAACCATTGTATTTTTTGGTTTTTGATTTTGAAAATGAAGCTTCTTTAACTCTACTATCACCTTTAAATTATGTTATCCACTTTTGTACCAATGATATAAAAAACCAAGTCAAATTTTGAAAACTAAAAAAAGTAGTTTTAAAAGTAGCTTTTGAAAATTGGTATTTGTTTTTAGGTTTTGCATAAGAATTCAAATGTTCTTCAAAAGAACTTAAAACCATGACAAAGAAATTGTGACAACACAATCATAAATTTCAAAAACAAAAAACAAGAAACAAAAAGGTTATCAAACAGGGCTCAAGAATATAGTTTTTATTTTTAGAATTTCACTAAGAATTCAAGTATTTCTTCAAGAAATGTAAAAACTCTAGCATAGAATTTAGGAGAAAGCAAACATAAATTTCATAAATAGAATATTAGAAACAAAACGAGACCTCAACTTTTGACATTTTTCGTATTCAGGTTACAGAATCAGATTCCATATGATGCTTGCAATGGAAATTTTGTATCATTAAATCATAGCTTTGCATTTTTGCTTTCGATGATGGGATGAGGTGTTAATGCTACCGAGTTTCATATCTTTCCTCTTTTCATTTCTGAAGGTCAAAAACTTTGAGCAATGCTTTCATTTGAAAGAATCGACATCGTAAATAGTTTTCATTTTTGTTAATATTTGTAATCTAAACGTATACTTGTTCAGATGCCCATTGTTGAATGCAAACAATGATGAATTTGGAAGTCATAGATGGTTTTCTTGCCCTTTCATTTTTATACAACTTTACTGTATAAGAACCTTTCTTTTTATGTACATTACCATTGCAATTCTCTAAGCATAACAATGATATTTATTTATATGATTCTTTTGTTAATGTGTAATGGAATAAATTTATGGAAACAAAGAATCTGTATGAAGATAAGGCTCTATGAAGTCTACTGATTTTGTCTTATTTGTAATTATAATTGAAATTTAAAAATAGTTCGAAATTTTGATGAATGTCGCAGTTCTAACCACTTAAGGTCATTTTTCCAAAGAAAATTTGGAAATTATATATTATGCCAATTTGACCTTCATACATTAACCATGTCTTGACTCCCATCCATAAAATGTTTTTAGTAAAATAATCATAAAATGTAGCAAATTATACTCTGCCAATAGATTTACATAAATTACATTGTTTATATATATAACAAACGATATTTCACTTCATTCTTGAGCACATCTCAATTCTTTATACTCTCAACCAAAAGAATTATCAAAAGATAAATTTGAATTCTCCCAACTCCATGTTATTGAAAATTAAAAGTCATTATTTTTTTTAGAAAAAAGAAAAACCTTAAATTTTGCCCTTATGTTAAATATTAACTTTTAACTTTTCATAAACGTTTAAAATTTACTTCTAAAATCAAGATTTAGAATAGTGTAGTAGTAATCTAAAATGAAAATTTAGATTGTCATATTTTAATACGTCGTCGCTACATCGTTTCAAATTCTAATTTTAAAATTCTAAAAAATTTAAATTTTATTATAGTTTTGAAATGTCTATGAAAAGAAAAGTTTGAAATAATAATAACAGTATTTTATTTATTTAGCCAAAGGTAAGGAAAAACAAATACTGGTTTTCATCCTCATTAAAACAAATACCCTATTTTGTAAATTTGTTAATCTTCATAAGTATCGCAATTTACCATAAAGTATACTCTTCTTGTTTTTTGTTTTTTTTTTTTCCTCTTTTTGCAAAGAAATAAAAATAAATGTATGATCCTTAGGAGAAGTTATTGTATGATTCATAGATTTTTCCTTAATTTCTAAACTTTCTTCCTTTACTTTGAGTTTTCTTTTTTTTTATTTATTTATTAAATTTCTCTCTTTTTTTAATCAACCATTGCGATATCAAAATTAAATCATCAACGTTTTAGAGAAGACTATGCTCTCAGATTGACTATTCTTATTGTAAGTTCACCTAAAAGTTCATTTTTGTAATTTGCACTGTACGCCACATGTCTCTAGTTAAATTAAAATATTTAAATGACTTAAACATCAAACAACTAAATATAAATTTTTTTTTTTTGTAAAATATATATATATATATATATATATATATATATATATATATATATATTTTTTTTGTAAAATATATATATATATATATTTTGTCAAAGTCAACCTAGTTGAAGTGATATAGGAATGTATTAGTGACTAAGAGATCTTAGAATCTTCTTATCTGTATTGTACTAAAAATTATATAAATTAATTTTGGGTTAAAATATCATTTTAGGTGCGAAGTTTGTTCAATTTTAATATATATTCTATACTTTTAATTATCTAATTTTAGTTCTTATCCTTTCAATAAATTTTAAATGTAGTTCTTCAAAAAATAATTTTTATCAAAAGTAATTGAATAACAATAATTTTCATGTAAAAAAATAAAATATATGAATATATTCTAAAAATTTATAGTAAAAAGGTTATGAATAACAAATTTTTTTCTTAAAAAAAATCAACAATTAGTTAGCATTGAGAATTAAATTTAAGATTTATTTATTAAAATTGGACAATTAAAACTATACGGCTAAAATCGAACATAAGTATAAAGATCAAAATTGGATTTTAAACTGAATTTTACTTTTTAAAAAATAATAATTTCATTTTTCAAAAAAAAAGAATGGCAAATATGAGACTCCGACTGCTTTGTTCAGTTTGAAACGAAACAATGACTTCGAAAAATATAAAACGCGCGGGTAAATTGCAATTCAGGTAAACACAATGAAAATGATCAGATGAATCGAGATTCTCTGAAGTTTCTGAGTTTTCTAATGGAAGAGTGCATGAAATTCGTTTGTGAGTGGAAGATGAACGGAGGAAAATGAAGTTTGTTTCTCTCTCTTTCCCTGAAAATTTGGGGACGACGTTGATCCAGACGAATTCATTGAGGATTTTGCCACATTTACCCTAAAAAAGAATCTAGATCAATACCTCGAGAGCGATCCCTCAATTTCCATTTTCTGCAACTTCTTCTACTATTGAAAATTCTTCCTCCTAAATCCTGTTTCTGTAGATCTGATCATTTAACACCTTTGGCTTGATGATCCATCTGAAACTTTCAATGAATTCTGGACGCTGAACTCGAGAGGAGCGGATGGAAAAGGGAAGGGGAAGTTACGAGGAGAATCGTGACTGCAATCTTCTTCAGAGCAACGGTATTAGTGTAAATCGGACGATGCACAACAAGATGGAGATCGATGGAACGAGCTCTTCTGCAGATATGTCGTCGATTTCGTTGTTTTCTGGCGTTGGCTACATCGAGCATCCTGTTTCAAAGTTCGATACTCTTGCCGGAATTGCTATCAAGTACGGCGTCGAGGTAATTATGCATTCTGAATTTGTTTATTGTTCATTTGTTTTTTGGTTTCTTTTGGTTTCTTGCTTGATTCAAAAGTTTTATTGGCCACCTTAATTCTGTTCCTCAAATTTTCTTTTATTTTCTTTTTTTCCCTTCTTCGCCACCATTTCATAAAACTTTAATTTTGTACCGGGTACATTCATAATTTATAAAATAAGAAATAATTGAAAATTTATAGGTTAAATTAATAATTTTGAAACTTCAACAATCAAATAAAGTCAGAATTTGTACCATATAGAGATATGTTTGAAATTAATGTACTGGTATAAATACTTCTATTGGACAGATGAAATTCACAATACATATCCTTGCCTAAATAATTTTTTTAAAAAAAATAACTCCAACTTTGTTTTCGTTTAAAAATTACTCGAATTCTAAATTTAATGCTAATTCTTTGAGTCTAGAAGTTCAAATATTCATACCTCTTATTTCATTTGTTGTGCAATAATAAAGAAAAAGAAAAAGTGATCCTTATTTCACAAACCTTATAAAAATGTAATGGTCAAAAGAACAACATATATTAATAATTATAGGTTTTTTATGTGAAAATGTCAATTTCACCTCACCAATTATCGATTATGGTTAAGTTAGGCTCACTTTGGCCATTTCTTATCAACCTTCTTGAACTTTTTTTTTTTTTTTTTTTGATAATTGTTGCAATTTATGCCTTAAAATTGAATACCATGCTAAGAATTATATAAATTCTCATAAAATGCTAATTTCACTTCAAAGAAGGATGATGAAAATTTAGGGCAAACGATTGACCGACCCTGTCTACTTGGGTGAAAATTGAACTTTCGCTCTCTTTTTCTTTGCCAAAACTATAAATAAAGTAGGAATGTTTGAATAGTGAATAAAAACTTCAAGTAAATTAGAACTTGTTCTGCTTCTCGTTATAATGTTCTTTTTCCTGTTTGTGACTAAGGAGTGAGGACACATTCTCATATCATGATTATTCCCAACCCCGACCTCAATCTAATCATATATATGTTCTATATGTGCGTTCATTGTAACAACAAAATTATGTAAATGAATGCAATAGGTCTCGGACATCAAGAGAATGAATGCATTGGTTACAGACCATCAAATGTTTGCTCTCAAATCTCTACAGATTCCAACTCCTGGAAAGCACCCTTCTCCTCACTTATCTGAAGATCTTGACATTTCCAGGTTTGTTTTTTTTTTTTTTTTTTTTTTTCTTCTTCTTCCCAAGTTTCATACCTGAAAAGTGTAATAATAAACTGCTTCAGTTTTGTTTGTAGTATAAGACGACTAAATTCTTCCTAATTTTCATACCTGAGCATAATTGAGACATATACATCTGTCTTGAAGTTAGATT
The DNA here is from genome assembly GCA_030954485.1 of Citrullus mucosospermus. NCBI lineage: Eukaryota > Viridiplantae > Streptophyta > Magnoliopsida > Cucurbitales > Cucurbitaceae > Citrullus > Citrullus mucosospermus. The sequence continues at coordinate 3,762,926 of CM062063.1, read as the reverse complement.
TTCAAATCCCAACTCCTGAAAACTAAAAGAAAAAAATAAAACGAAGAAAATAAAAACAACGTAGTGTTCCTATCATATTTCTTAGGTTACGAATTCCTTTACCCTTATTTGCATCCACAAATATCACGAGAGGACCTGAAAGTGGAGCATGTCTCACTTTATATAATTACAGCGGCTGTTGTTTTTGCTTGAAACTAGTTATTATATGTATATACACTCATCTGAAAGCTTCTACAGGAAGAGTAATTGTGAGCAAGATTCAACTCGGCTCATATCCTCTAATCTATTGGACTCATTCCAATCACTGAGAATTAAATCCTCCACACTCAAAACTCCCTTACAAGCCACCCATCAAGCGAATATACCAGCAATCTGTGAAATGACTGCCTATAGAAAAGGCGAAGTCGACCAATTGGGAGCTCATCCCATGCTAGCATCCTCCCTTAATCCCGATGGAAGCTGCCATAGAAAATCAAGAAGCTTTGCAAATGGTTTTCCTTTCGAAAACATTGAACTCACCGATGTTATTACCTCCCCAACTGGAGCAACTGACTCCATCAAAGGGGGTGAACAACTGGTCCGGAGACGCCAAAAATCTATGGCAGACTTCTCCACCGCAACCGAAAGTATTTCGAACAAGACGTACACCAGCAATAATAGTGAATGTTTGTCAATGATAAGAAAAAGCTTAGATGTGAGACTGAAAGGAGCTGCTGCTGCAAGAACTAATGCTGCATCAAATGGGGTTAATGAAGTGAGTAAATTGACACCAAATTTAACTGATGATGTGGGAGGAGATTCATTTATGAGTAATAGAATTCTTGGTGGAAGAAGATCATCAAGCACATGTAATTTACAGGAAGCTGAAAAAGGACATTCTTCGTCATCCATGTGGTCAACTTCTTCGTGGAGTTTGAAAACAGATCTTCAAGCACTCTCATCTGCAATGGTCACTAAGTCAATATTTGAAGGGTTGCCCAAGTCAGCATCAACCAGGTATAAAGCTTCAATGGATTGATTAATAATCCATTGGTTTTAACATATTTATTTGCAACATTTGTGCAGCTCAATGATCAAAACCCTTGTATGTTTGAGATTTTGAGCAAAGATTTTGAATAAGAAGCCATAAATTTTGAAGATGAGAGAATCCTTTTTTGGAAGATGAGAGAATCCTTTTTTGAAAGTGTAATCTATGTGAGAAGGAAATTACTACGTTCATGCTGTATAACTTCACACTCGGTGAATGGATAAGGTACCCCCTTGAGTATTAGAAAACAGTTTTGCCCTTTTCTATTTCTTTTGTTACTATCATTTTCTTCATCCTCATTTCTCAACTTTCACAAACAGGCATAGCTGTGGGAACCTTCAGCATCTTTTTTGTTTGGGAAGAAAATTACTCTTTTGGTCTTAGATATTGAGTTTGGCTTCTACATTTTACTTCTCAATTTTGATCCACAGGGTTTAATTTTCATAGTTTTCACTCATGTTTCACTTTGATATTTCAAGTTAACTTTTAATTAAACAATTTTAAATTATTGTGATGTGAAAATTTTTAAATAAATTTATTAGTGATGAAATTAGTGAAATTAATTTTATTATTACTATTTTAAATTGATTAATGAACATTAGCACCTAAACAAAAATTAAGTATTAATTAAAAAATTAAAGTTAAAACGGCAAATCTTAAAATCATATGAACCAAAATAAAATAAAGCTAAAATTTGAAAAATAAAGATATAACATTTTAAAACGTCATATGGAAATGTCACCAAGATTGATGAATATTTCTAAAATAGTTATAAAAACATTTTTTTTTGAGAAAGATAAAAACAAAAAAAATAGAAAAAAATACATAAATAGATCAAATATTATTTTACACTAAATAAGTTAATATTCTTATTATTTATTTTATATTTCTTTTAATATTGCTTATTTTTGTGTGAAAAAAGCTTGTGAGAATGTAGAAATTTTATACAAGACTTCACATGCATGCCAGCCTCTTGCAAAATTGCCACCAAAATGCTAAATTGTTAATACATATCTTCAGCCTTCTGGTAACAAGTAAAAAACAATTCGGCATCATATCAGCGAAGAATGAGGAGTGGATATCAAACAAAGTGATAAACAGAAATTAGGTAGAGGATAAGCTAGTTGTTCCATTATAAACTGATACATTAAACAAAATTCAACAGGTAAAAATGTTCCCAAATATCAGAAACACCAAACAAAAAGCAAAGGGCAGAAGAACCCCACAATTCTGACTCCCTAAACAGCAATATATAGTGAAGGACAATGTTAATCCATCTAAAAAAGAGAAGTTCCCTTTCCCTTCTTGTCTCCACCAATCTCAAAATGCTTGCATCTCTGCATTAAAAAATTGAAGGATAACTAAAATAAGCGTTCTGCCCATCCATATAGTTTATATCAGCATAGAAACACTAATGAACGATAACTTCTTTTGGAATACAAACCTTAATGGGATGCTGTGAGACGTGCTTGCAACCCTGGCATTGCAACCTTAGCACAATCTTTTTTGTAGTTTTGGCCTGGCAGGAAAGTTCAAAGCTCTCATGATTACTTATTCAATGAGAAAAAACAAAATCCGGTTTGAACAGATCATGGAAGAGATTTTCACCTTCTTATGAAAGACAGGCTTGGTCTGTCCTCCATATCCTGATTGTTTACGATCATAACGACGCTTTCCTTGAGCAGCAAGACTATCCTTACCCTTTTTGTATTGGGTAACCTTGTGCAAGGTATGCTTTCTGCATTCCTTGCTCTTGCAGTAAGTCTTCTTCGTCTTGGGAACGTTCACCTATTTAACAGAAGAATTTAATATCATTCAAATCAAAACTATAATTTTACGATCATACAATAGAACTCTACACAAATATATATACATATATAGCCCCCATACTTGCAGAGGAAAACATTCGAGTGAATTTCAAAGTCAGTTTACAATGGCATTTCAAATCTCTCTCGTGTCAACTTACCAATTTGTTTTTCTATTCGAGTATATTAAAACCAGATCTACTGCATTAACACTTCCCAAAAATCAACAAACTAAAAGAGGAAAAAAACCCAAATAATTACATTGCTTAGAACAGAATAGACTTCTAAAAGGGCAGCCCATCGTAAATGCAAATAAAAAATTCCGAAACTCATCAATCCAATATCCTAGATTACAAATGTATTCGCAACACATTCGCTTATCTACTAGGCTCCGTAAAACCGAGAATTTTAGCGCACATCAAAAAGAATTTTACGAGGGTTAACCTTCCAGCGTTCGGAATCAAATGGAATAAGATTAAAGGACGAAGAACATGCTTTAGTTTTCCAACTTAATAGTTAAATTCTCATCACCAAACACAGCATAGAAGCATTAACAGGAAGAAAATCCAGACAAACAGCAAAGAACAATGGAAGGAAGATTACCATGATGGATTCTGGTCCTTACTGCCTCTCTGAAGAAACCCTAATCGGCGAACAGACGGAAACCCATAAAATCCCTCTTTTTATATACTCCATAACTGTGGACATCGGAGGTTGATTATGGGCCAGATTTCTGATAACTTTAGCCCACGGTCCATTGCAAGCCCAACTAACTGGCCCAATTATCAACTGCCGTCATAGTCGATTATGGGCCAGAGTATGGTCTGAATTTCTGGTAACTTTAGCCCATTGGTATTTTAAAATCAATTTTTTTTAACTAAGGAAAAAAATCGGTTTGTTTCTAGAAAAAAGAGGAGGAAAAAAAAAAAAAAAAAAAAACGTAACTTCATGTCCTTCAACTTTATAAGTTATATCTATTAAAATCAAAAAACTAATATTGGATATGTCGATGCTTGGATCTCGTTCGCGTTAGGTGTCACTTTGGACCTTTCGTGAGCTTTCCACTCACTTTTAATTGGTCTGATTTCAAGTTACTTTTGAGTTGAATTGCGTAAGAGATCCTCAGACTTGTGTGATGTCGAGCCTACCACACTTTGACACTTAAGTTAGTATTACAAGAAGTATATAGTTCAACTAAGCACATAATGAGTACAATCAAGCTCTTGTTTGGAGATCACTTACTTTCTCTTTGGGATTGTCAAACTGGGTTGTTTGCATGTCCTCCTTTGACACACTCCTCTGGTTATGTGTAACACCAACAATTTCAAGGTGATTATGGGACTCCAGGTTGTCCCTCCTCTAGCACCTGTATATGGTTTTTGTAACACAGCTGATGTCAAGGGAGATTGTGGATCTTGAGGTTGCAGGGCACCATAGCTCGTCTTGTTGGCCCAGAGCATTGAGTTTGGTTTCATTATCCTCTGAGCTCATTAGGTCGGCTCAGAAGCTGAGGCTTTGATTTTTTTCCTTTTGAGACGTGTGTTCTTCCATGCAACCTCCCCATTTCTCTTGGGCTTGGGCTTGGGCTTGGGCTTGCACTATAGTATTCGGGTCTTGTCTGGGACGACCTCGAAAATATCAATTAATTTTTTTTATAAGTGAATCAATGTAAACCATTTCATCAATGATTTATAACTATTTTCACTTTATTACTTTTAAAATCAATTAAAAATTACCAACAAAATTATCATGTAATTTTTTTTATAAACAAGTTGAGAAAAATACAATAATACAAGTATGACTTAATGGTTAAATGAATCTACACATATCAAGTTGGAAGTTCTATTTATCCTCTTGCATTTATCGTATTTAAAGAAAACATTGAAGTTAACTTTAAATATTTTTTATTGGTTGAGCAATACAAGACCATTCTACACAAACAAATGGTTTAATAAATAATTGGTTTGTTTATGATAAATAATTAAATTTAAGAAAAAACTTAAATAAAGAAAGAAAAAGAGAGAGAGAGAGAGATTTTGTATTTGTATTTGTATTAAGGCGTAAGGATGAATGGGTCACGTTTTGAGTCATGGGATTCACGACACAAAATTTGCAACTTTATTTGGAGTCACATTGCTTCCGCTCACGTTCTCCCCTTCACAGGTGAAAATGAAAATGTCTCCACGCGCTTCAACGCTCAACAAAATAAATATCTCATATATTTCCCTATCACTATTTTTACGATATTTTAAATAAATTTCTTTTTAAATATAGCAAATTAGTCAAACTATTTATAAATATAGAAAAATTTTAGCAATAAGCCACCATCGACTTCTATCACTAGAAGATAGATTACGGTAAATTTCTATCGCTTGGTGAAAGAAAGAGCGCTAAAAATCTATCACGATGTATAGCTAAAATTTATCTATAGTTGTAGATAGTTTGATATTTTTTTTTCATTTATAATAATTCCTATTATAAATATCACTTTATTTATTTTTAATACAAGAAAGGATAATTTATGCTATGTTTCTTTAGGAAATACCAAATTATAAGTAGTTTATAAGATTTTTTTTAAATGATATAAATTATTGTGATATTAAAGAAAATACTTTAAATGGATATAGATAATTGTATGTTAATATGATTAGTTTTTCTTCTCTCTCTCTCTCTCTTTTTTTTCCTTTCTTATGTATGCCGTATTGAATTGCAGTAAAAAGATTAAATCACAACTATAAAAGTTAAAACGAAAAAAAAAAAAAAAAAGACACTAATGAAAGTCACCCAAAAGACGAATACGTTTTAATCTTTGTGAAAGTCTATAACTTAAATTGGTACAATTATTCGTTTAAGTTTTAATTATACAACTCTAAAGTTGAAGGGTACAAGTTAAATTTATTTAATTATATTTTCCAATTTTGAATTAAGTCGTTAGCATTGATACTAATTTTATGTATTATATATAGACGATAAATTTTGTTGGTATAAAAAGTATCGATGTAATTATTTAGTAGCTAATTTGAATAGATAAAATAAATTGAGAAATATAACTATCAAAGTGAATTTAGTTAAACGACAATTTACAAGCCCTCTCTTTTGATCTCATACCTTCCTATATTTACATGTATTGTTGACTAATAAATTTGTGGTTAGTATTTATCCACTCTTCATGTTGTTGATTTTTAAATTTTCTTTAATAAGTGTGATTTTTTTTTTAAGAGACTTTATGAGATTTATATATTATTAAATAAATTTAGACATTGATATTTTAAAATATTCTTGAAATTGAGATTTAAAAATTCTAAATATTCTTGAAATAGATTTTATGATGTTAAGAATCCAATTTTCAAAAGGATGTGAGAGGATTCAAATCTATATCCAGTTGGTCATCAATTATTTTACACAATTTCCTTTTTTTCCTAGTTCATGGTGGCCTCACACATGTTGAACTAAAAAACAATAATTTAAAACAGATTTAAATTCAGCTAGTCAAAGTTGAGAACTATGAATTGACACAATTGATTAAATAATCAGTATTGTTCAATTTATTTATGTCCAATTAATTACATCTTGACCATATCTCTTAATTAGCCTAATCAATTCAATTAATTAGAATGATTAATTCAATTAATTAGTACGAATAATTCATCCATTCTTAACTCAATCCTCGCCTATAATTATGATTAATCATAAGTGGTATAATATAGTTATTTTGGCTATTTCATTATACTTTTTTTTTAGTATCATGGAAGTGGAGGATCGGAACCACAAATCTCCTAGTCTATGTACATACTTATGTCAGTTAAACTATAATATTAAATTTTCATTGACATGTCAATATTTCTATCGATATTTTCATGTTTCCATGGTTTCGATATTGACATGATAGGTGAAATTGATATATTTTCATCATAGGTAGAAAAATCCACAAAACATAATAATAATAATAATAATAATAATAATTATAATAATTGATATAGTTTATTTAAACAAATTATCGAAAAACAGTCAATAATATTATGCAAATTATGAATAATAAAAAAAAAAATTACGATTACAATAATTTTAATTATAAAACAATAAATATGGTCTAAGTTTATTTTGGCTATTACATTACAAAATTTCATCTAGGTCAAGATGACAATATAGGTAATTAAAACATGCAAAGTATTTGCCAAAGTTCATATTAAATATCTAACTATGTACTCAATGATCTCATAATACAAATTTGAAAATAAAAGATTTAAAAAAAAACATAATTATATAAAAATGTTTTCAATATTTTCAAATATGTTTTTGACAGTGTATTTATAATTTTGATCTAAATTTAAAAACTTATTCAAAAATTTTTTATAATATATTTATAGATAATAAAAATAGTTATACATTCTTTTTAGTTTAATAATATGTGTGGTCAGTTTCTAAAAAATAAAAATATTTGAAGTGAAAAATTAGAATTTATAACTTTTTGGTCTATGCATGTCCAATTGAGATAGATTCATGCAAGCAAAAATTATGTATTTGCCAAATAAAAATTATGTATTTTATGTATGTATTTGTTTAAATTTCAATTTAAAAAATGAGTAAGTTTATATCATAAAATAATATACATTAACCATTTTAAAAATAATAACTATAGCCTTTAAATTTTCAAATTTAAAATTTAAAATTGAGGTATACTACTTTAAAAAAATAATAAATAAAATAAATAAAATAAAAATCTAAAAGTATAACATTGTCATTTTTTTTAGAATTTTCAGAATTTGAATCACATATCACAAGTTCATGATATGAAGAGCCTTTAGATGAAGAACGCTCTACTAATACAAGTCAAGGAGAGGAAGTACTCAGCAAAAAGCCCACCGCTCCTCCCCCTATCGGTTGAGCTACTTCTCTCAATCCTAACTATACTTAACAATAAAATACTTGGAAAAGACCTTATACGTTGAAGGTTGCATTATTTTCCTTTAATGAGATCCAATACATGAACGAAGGGAACAATTGTGTAACAAAAAATAGGACTCACTCATATTATACATGACTCTTTTCAAATATAGCATAAAAAGAACCAAAATATTTACAAATATAATAAATTTTCACTATCTATTTGTGATAGACTCACAGAGAGACAATGTATTTTGCTATTGGTTGTAAATATTTTAAACAGTTTTGTCATTTAAGATAAATTCCCTATTATATATTGTTATTTTTCTCTAACTAATATGTGTATAACTTGAATATAAACACAATTGAATGGATAAAATACCATTATTTTCTCAACAATTCATTGGTGACATGTCAGCATGTATGGACCCCACCAACTCCACGTGTTTTGTACACGCAATTTTCTTTAAGCCACGTAATTAATATTTAATACAATATATATATATATTTATTTATTTATTGGATATTATAAAAAACGGACATTTCAATCGTCGTCTTCAAGGCACTCTTATGCCAAAATAAACCTTCCCTTCGATTCTCTCGCTTCCATGGCCAAATCCTCAAATTCCAAATCTAAGCCTCATTTTTTCCTCTGCTGCTTTGGATTTTCCGGCAAGTTTCGCCGCTTTAAGCCCCTCAAATCCGCCGCCGGTCACCGAAAACGGCCGTTTTCTTGGATGAGGTTTCACTCAAAGCCGCCTCCGCCGGAGTCCTCTTTTCCGGCCCAGAAGAACCGGTCCACTCCTGATCCCGACCGGCTCTCCTTGATTTCTATTGCTCCGACTGCCACATGTGAGTCGTCGAATGAAGATTTCGCCGTCGCGGTGCCGGTGGTGAAAAATCGAACCGGCGAGGAGGTGATCATCGGGCCACAAGAGGTAAGTGAATTTTGCTTTTAACTTCTTATTCTCGTCCGAAATTAATATGGAAACATATAAACTTACAATTAAGAATAACCTTTTTCCTCTTTGTTTGAGAAAAAAAAAAAAAAAAAAAGTAATTTTTAAATATAATATATAAAATAATACTATAGCGTTGGAAAATTTCCCAACTCAATTGTGGAATAAAATGAATATCCAATTGCAAGAAGGAAATAACGATAAATGTAATTTACTTAAATGTTCATTTACTTTGTATTAGTTTTCACTAATGGAATAATTCATTATCTTGTTAAAGATATCAAAAATTAATAATTGTATTTACTGAATAAGCATGAGAGTAATCTAACTAATGAAAATTATTTTACGGGTGAAAAAAATGTCTTTTAGAACAACCATTTGAGGTGGGTGTTTCAAATTTTTGATATTTTGATTTAAAGTATCTTATATTGGTTGAGACATTACTTTAACAGGATGAAATAGTGTTAATATAGTCAGGCATACGAGAGATTAATTATAAGATATAGTATAAGTTAGATTTTTTCGCAGTAAAATTCAGCCTATTCTATTAATATCTTTAGAAGAACGTTAATATGGCATGTCAGCAAATGTGCCTAATTATATACTACATAATATATGCTACATCAAATTACTTTATGTGAAATGGCATGTAAGAAAACCCATCCAACTGGAATTGAATTTATTTGAACTATAAAAAGTCATTATTATATTAATTAACATGTTAAATTACAAATTTAGAAACCCTAACCTAAACTTTATGTCTATGCCAAACTTTTGAAAAAAAAGAAAAGTTTTTAACTTGAAAAATGTCTACTATGTTACTAAATTTTTTTTTATTTTTTTCCTAACATATTCAACATTCTTTTAAATTAACGTATTTATTAAGTGAAAAATTGAACTTTGTGTAGAGTACAATATTAGATTTTCAATTTTTCTTCCAATAAATTCATGAATTCTTAAAAATATCAAATGCAAGTGAATGATCTATTAAACATAAACATAAAATTTAAAGTTTAATCGACATAAACAGCCATAAGTTTGTCTACAAACTTGTCATTTAACCTTGAAAGAAACTACATTAATTCTATTGTTTCTAGATTTAGTTAATTTTAATTTTCATTTTAGGTAAAAAATGACATCATTGCCGAAAAAATTATCAGTTGTGAGCAGTCAAACTCGCCAAAGAAACCCGCGGATCAAAGTCAATCAAGGTTCTCATTAACCAAAAAACTCGAGTCGTTTCGATCGGCCCGGTTCACTCAACCGGCCTCACCAACGGCGAAAAAGAATCTGAAATCCACCAACCTGCAGACACCCGCCATACCACACTCGTTATCATTCCCTACACCGAACCCGGCTCGAATAAACCGGATGGTTGAACCGCCGGGGAGTAGGCGGACCGGGTTAAAGTCAAAGAACCGCGAGACGAGCCAACAGTACCGATCAGCGGCGGCGATTTCGGTTTTGATGATGACGTTGGCGATGATGGTACTGTGGGGAAGAATTTGTGCGATTTTATGTACGGCAACTTGGATTTTTGTGGTTACGAGTTTAAGGTCAATTGTTGAAGAATATGATACAATTGATTTTGTTGAATCCGATTCATATTCTGAAGGGTTTAAGAAGAAATTAGTGGTTTTAAAAGGGTTTCTTTGTAGAAATCACAGAGAGAATCTGTCGAAGGAATTATAGAGAGATGGACATTATTGAAGGATTTTTGTTTTTCAATTTTCAATTTATGTTTGAGATTGATTTTTTTTTCTCTCTAAAGAATGTCATTATTGTGTTTGAAACAAAAAAATCCATTCAACCGTCCAGCAATTTTTTCCCCTATAAATATGTAAAATTATTTTGTCAATGGAGTACTTTAATTCTATTCCATTAGTTGATGCAATTTTAGTTTTTATTTTAAATAAATTATAAATTTGAATTTTTAAAGTTAATTTTATCAAAATTGGTTAAATAATAATACTTTTCATACGACAGGAGACGCTCCTTAAATATATTTTCACAATTTATAAAAGAATGATAATAGAGACTACTTTTTTTTTATGGGAAGAAATCAACTTTAAACTAACTTCAATAACTAATTTTAAGATTTATTAAATTTATCAAAAGCATATATATTACTAAATATTACTAAGCTTAGGGACGAAATAACTCCAAGAATACAAGAACTAAAATGATATTTTTGTTGAGTTTTGGCAAAATATTAAAAGTCCAAGGAAGTCATAGAACTCCAACTATCTCAAAGGAGTCTATGTCTTTAGTTTCAAGTTGTCCCAATTAGAAACATCTTAAGTTTAGGTATGCTTACTCTAGTTAAATTCTTTTTTGTATTCTCGAGAATGGTAAAAAAAGTGTGAGTAGTCAAAATCTTTCAGAGAGTGACTTTGTAATTAGAGCAGGGGAGAGATTTATGTGTGATTGTATTAACTCTTCACATAGTATAATTTTTATGGTTTGTGGTTTTTTTTCCTCTAGTTTAGAGATTTTCACATTAATTCTTGTGATTTCGGTTTATTGTTTTTTTTTTTTTTTTTAAATTTCTATGTTATTTTTTTTATTATTCCTGTAGCAATAGTAGAGTTTTATTTTCAACAATTTTAATCTGTCATGTCTGTTCATATCCCTACCCTTACCACATGTATGTTGTTAAACCTTAAACTCAAAAAAAAAACTTTTTGGTTGGGTGGAAGTTTGGAGTGACCTAGGTTGACTAGCATATGTCTTGTAACCCAATGCAAAGTCAATATGAAAAATATGGAAGTGGTAAATTTTTTAAAGAAAAAACGTTTTCTAGAAGGTTTTTTATTTAGTTTACAACTTTTTTGTGCCTTTTGGTTGGGGAAGTTGGGGTTGCAATCCATTTGTCACTCACAAGATAATGACAATGCCTATTCCTTTTATTTTTAAATAAAAAAAGCACACAGATCACTTGGAATGGAACGGAGAAGATAAAACATTTTTTTTAAAAAAAAAAAAAAATATCTGGAGCAATAATTTATTAGGAGATTAAAATTGTAATACTCTCTACCGATTTAGTTTTAAGATCTTAACGATTATATAAGTTTGAGCCGCACTTCGATTGAATAGAAAATTTATAGTTAAAATTAATACTACATAATAAATTTAAGGGTTAAAATTGATATATATATATAGTATCCGTATGGTACCCCTAGAGAGGTGAATAGGGCTTATTAAAATTAATTTAAACTTTTTACTAATGTGGGTCCAATTAAACTAATTAATAAACTCTTTGCAAATAAGTAGTTTAAACAATATTTTTTATGCAAACAATTCACTTTGAATTAAACAAGAAATTAACAATCACACCTTAAAGCACCCTGTTTAATTCTAGTAAAAAAAATTGGTAATGAATATAGAAATTTAAGAACAAACAATATGAGTAATTAATTTCAAGAATTAAAAATTGCAATTAATTTAATACAATAAAATATTTTAACAAAAATTAATTGCAAAAATAAATTAGGAGGGGATAGAGAAAATGACACCGTGAATTTTATAGTGGTTCGGTAAAACCGGCTTACGTCCACTTCCCAAGCTCCTCTTGGGTACTTCACTACAAGTCTTTGACTCTTTCCACGGCTTAGAGTCGAACCGCTACAACGATCTTTTTCCAGGTGCAAGAACAAATCCGATCCTTTCCACGGTTAAGGATTAAACCGTTACAACAGCTCTTTTTCTCGGGATCAAGAGCCAACCCATACAAAAATTTGGAAAAACAAAGAGCACACTTGACAAACTCTCTAAATAGAGTGGATTTACAAGTTTAAGCACTTCACAAATAAATCCTCACAATACAATATATCTCTCTCAAGAATAAGATGAAAAGAAGAAAATTGAAGCTTAGAGAGAGAGCAACAATGGTGGCTTGGTGAATTATGGAAGATTGAAAATAATAAGAGTTGTTGTAGAATTTTGGAGAAGATGAAGTGTTTAAAAAGAAATGAAAGTGGGTGAAAACCAAATTAATTTGGACCATTAGATCTTTGTAAAAGAAAATTGAATGGTGGACACAAACATATAATAATATTAAATTAATCTTTTTTAAAATCAACTAACAGTTAGACACAAACATATATAATAATATTAAATTAATCTTCTTTTAAAATTCATTTTCTTTTTAACATCAATCCAAAAATAAAACCAACTAATTGTCACCTCTCCATTGCTCCAAGTGGCACTTTTCAATAAGTCCACTTTGATTAAAAAAATCTGCCACGTCATCAGCTCGAGATTTTCCCATTAAGCTTGTTTTGGCCATATCTTCTTCATCCAATTTGAGTGATTCAAATTGCATTGGAACCGTTGTTCCAAACTCCACACAATAGACACTTCAAAATACTCAAATGGTTAATAAATAAAATCAGTTTTGTTATCATCAAAACACTAATTAATTAATAAATTAAAATTAATTAATCGGAGATTAAGGGCCAAAAAGTCAAAAAGCCAACAAAATATATATATATATATATATATTTTTTTTTTCCTATTGCCATTCTACAATTAAGACAAACTATTGTCATATTAAAAAAAATGTTTGAAAAATAAACGGAAAATTTAAGAGGTAAGAAGTATTATGCACGAAAATATTACAAGAATATACTTAGGTTAATGAAAAATTCGAGCAACAAGTTAACAAATGATTCCATTGTGTATTGTTTGGTAAGTTTGTTGATCCTATTCTATAAATTTACTAATCTTGCAATTTACCTGATTAATCCAAGTCAAACAAAACCCATTTTATAGAGCTCATAGATCAATTTGATCAAGGATGACCATAATTTAACAAACATAAGACGTACTTTCAGGTCAACAGCAAATCTTTACTCTCAAATTGTTGCACTCTATATATATATATATTGGTTACACAAAAATTAAGTTGATGTAATTTTTAGCACATTAAATATGAATGTTGGTGTGGAAAATTTACTGACAAAGTCTTGGGCTTTTACCTTTCTCTTGAATGCTTCATCGAACCGCTCGTCTAGTACGACTTCATAGTCCAACTAACTTCCGTGAGAGTATTCGCATCGATATGGGTGCCAAGTCGACCACATTGTGATGCTTAACTTAGTATAGGGAATATTTAGTTCAGCTTCACGACAGAGAATGGTTCTAGTTCTTTTTTAGAGTTTACTTACTTTTTCGCTTTAAGGTTGTGAAATGGGAGCATTTATAAGGTCCTTTCTCCGACACCTGTTTGGGGTTATTGTGTAACGTTGGAAATATTAGGGTAGTTGCAACCTTCGAGCCCCACTTGATTATTTCCTTATTAATATAATTACTTTAACTCGACTGGTCAATTGGGAACTCGAGAGTTCGACTTTTCCCTTTTAGGACGTACATTTCCCAATGTCGCCTTTCAGTTTCCTTTGTGTTTGAGCCTTACTTGGGATAACCCTCAACGTTAACAACAAACATGGCTTTCCATTACATAAGGGTATAGCTAATCTAAGTGAGGAGAGAAAAAGTGTCATAAATGCAAATATGTGGGCAAAAAACTAACATTTTCGTATTTTTAGATATTTATAACGGTTTTTAAGTGTTACCAATTTATAACTATTATTAACTGTCATTAATTATACAAAATAATTTTTAACTTCGAGAGAAGAAATATATTTTAATTAATGAACCATGCTTTGACCTTTGGAGAAGATAATTATTAATTGAAATCTAATCTACTGGCGATATTTAGATTTAGTTTGGCATCTAAAAAAAATACATAAATGAAATTAAACATTTAAAATTATAAATTCATGTGGAATCCTTTATTTATCAAATAGATACACCATCCCAAATCCAAAACTATATCAATCAAAGCATATATAATTCAATCCCTAAATTTTCTTCATTTTTTTCACACTTTCCCTAAAACAAACCTAAAAATAATAAATCAAAAAAGAAACTATAATTATTTCAAGTTATTTAACACTCCCAGTCCCACTGATTTTTAGGGCCCAATCAATTTAACTTCATGTATTTCCGAATCTGCCCCTCTTCTCGTTTAATCAAATTGACTTTCAGGCCGTTTTTCATGTAGAAAGTTAGGGCAAGCTTCGGCTCCACTGAATGGCCCGTCACCACCGCCACCCGGTACCGGCTCATGATCGAAGCGGCGACGTATTTCATTTGATAGTACGCAAAATCCTTTCCAAGACACAGCCGAGGGCCGCCGTTGAAGGCTGTGAACCGATACGCCGATTCGCTCATGAACCGACCGTCTCTCATCCATCTCTCAGGTTTGAATTCGCGACAATCTTTCCCCCAAATCGCTTCCATTCTTCCCATTGCGTATATTGCGTAGATGATTTTCGTTCCTTTCTTCAGAATCGTTCCGTCTGGGAATACATCGTCCTCCACGACCTGAATCGGACGGATAATTTATTAGATTTCTGAGATTTGCTTTCGAAATAGGAATGTGAATGAGTAATTATTAATTACCTCTTTGTGATCGACTGGAACTGATGGATACAATCTTAGGGCTTCGGAAATGGCGGCGTGCAAATACTCCATTTTCTTGATTTCCTCTGGTTTGAACACTAACAAATCGAATCGAAGCTCTCTGGTTTTGGCTTCTTCTCGTTCGCCGACGATTCTGCCAATTTCTGCCAGAATTTTGTCTTCCACATGGGGATTTTGATCGAGCAACCAGAAGAACCAACTCAATGCTACGGAAGATGTGTCTCTTCCGGCAAGTATGAAATTGACGCAAATATCTCTGAGAAACTTGTCGGAGAACGGCCGCCCTTGCTCGTCTCTTAGCTTCATGAATACGGTTAATAGGTCAGATCTTTGGTTATCGGCTTGCGGTTGCGCCGCCGTAGAGAGCTCTCTCTTCCGTGTTCGAATCACATTATCTGCAAATTCGTCGACGGCTTTGATCGATTGCTTCAGTTTCTTTTCCATACCCAAGTTCAGGTACCTGCTTAAAATTAAATTATTTAATTAAGTTTGATTATAGAGTTTTTCTTAGTATAATGTCTGAAAAATGATTTGATATATGTTTATATATTTAAGAAATTGGACATATGATATTAAAAAAATTCATTTATCTTTATTGTCTCAAAACTAAACAACAGTTTTTTTTTCTCCAAACACCTCTCAAGATTACAAAATTTGGTTCGGGAAAAAATTAGAATTTAATTCAATCACTATAATTTCATAAAATTCTCATAAATATTATCCATAGGAGAGATTAAATTATAATCATAAATCATAAAAATTAAATTGTCACTATCATTAAATCATACCAACCAAATTTACTATTTAAACACATAATTTAACCAAAATATTTTTATTACTATAGAAGCAGGGAGTAAAAATTATATGAACATTTCATCTTAATTACTAGGAATATCTTAACTATTTTAGTTAGTTATTGGTTGGCAGCTCTATCATAAACTATTTTTAAACAAAATATTTAGTATTTAAAAATTCAATTAAAAAATTAGAAAGGGAAAATACCTCATGGCTTTCCATACGAAAGTAGGTGTGATGAAGCGTATAACAGTAACTTCAGTGGCATCCTCAAAGGCCTTAGCAAATGGAATCTCCGGTAAGCCGCCGCGCAAACAGCCAGGATCCACCCCAAAGGCAATCATACACACATTGTCAAACGTTAACCTCAGAAGAACATCCTGCAGGTCCACCGTTGCCGACCGTCCCGCGAAATCCTCCAACACCGCTTCTAACCTCGAGTGGACGAGCTCCACCAACGACTCCACCGTCATTTGTCGGAACCTCGCCGAGTGAAACTCAATGCTCGCCACCTTCCTTTGACGTTGCCACGTCTCATCGTCGGCACCGAATATTCCGTCACCGAGTAGGTCTCTCACCGTGTCACGAAAGAATGGCCCTTTTGGGTAGGAGGAAAATTTGGTCTTGAGAAGGTGCTCCAAGTTTCGAGGATCAGCAGTGACGACACAATTGAGACTAGTAAGCCAGGGGCCTCGAAATTGAAACGTGCCCTTGTGATGGCGGAGGAGGTCAGTAATCCAGTCGTAGAGATTCCCACGTGCTGCCGTAATCAAAGCCGGTAACATTCCAACGATTGGCCATATAGGCAAGCCATATCGTCTCTTCTGTCTAATGACATGGATGACTAAGAACACAAAAAGAGCGAAAGAGATTTCCAAGATTTGGACATCGAGGAGCAACCGGAGCCCGTTTCCAACAGAAATTGGAGGAGGCAAGGCCGCGGTGGGGGAGGAGGAGGAGAGGTTGCCGGAATCCATCATAGGTTTGTGATGAAGGAATGGAAATGCATGGGAAAACATGGAGGAAGTTTTTTGTTGGAAAAAGGTGAGGATAAGTGGAATAGTCATGCAATATAAGACAGCAGAAACCATGCGAAGTTAGCTTGCTTGTTTTCACTTGTTTTGGCTAAAAGAAAATAGTTTTAATTTGGTGAGCTGAAAATGTTTAATTTTCTAGGTTGCTTCAAGGTGGAAGATGGCCTAAATAAGCTAACTTCATTTTTTTCTTTTTCTTTCTTTCTTTCTTTTTTTTTTTTTTTTTTTTTTTTTATATCACTATGACCAAAAATAAAGAGGTTGTGATTTGGAAGTTTTTTAAGTTGTTGTTTTCAGAATTATTTTCGAGAATTACAAATTGGGTGTAGTTTGTAAAGGTTTAGACTGTATTCAACCAACACCAACGTATGAAAACAGATAAGTAAAAAAAAGACAAAGACAAAGAATAGTTATTCAAACAATGTTTTTACTTGTGAGTTCTTTAAGAAACATTTTTAAAAAATATATATATATATATATTTTGGAATAACAAGTCAGTTAGGGTAGGTAAACGTTTATTATTTTTATTTCTAGTTTTGTATTCTTTTATTAGTTAAAATACTATTTGTATTTGGGTTCATGTACTTTTGATTCGGTACCATTTTAGTCCTCCTAAGTTAAACAAATCTCAAATCTTAAATTTAGTTATTTTACTATCAATTAATTTTAAATATAGTCATTTAAAGTTATTTGTCATTGAAATTGATTAAACAATACTAATATTTTCATATAAGAAAATACACCACTTTTAAAAGGAATGTAGAGTTTCTTTTTTCTTTTTTCTTTAAAAAAATTAACAATAGTCTAACTACATAGACTAATTTTAATATTTAATGAAAGTACATGGACTAAAATTGGACATTTGAAACTATAAAGATGAAAATAGAATAACACATGAAGTATTGTGACTAAAAGAAGTAGAACCTAAAGTACAAAAACCAAAATGATATTTAAACTATCTTGGTTTATTGTTTGGGATTAATTACAAACTTGATTCTTATAATTTGGAAAAACTTATAATTTAGTCTCTATGGTTCTAAAAATTAACCTATTGTTTACTATTTAGTTTTCCTATTAGTTCATTAATCGATTGTGTAGTGTAAATTCAAATTTAAACTTATAACCTTTGTATTAGATTAAGATTATAATGTTGATTTGATAGTTTATTTCAAATCTTACACACTAGAAATAATTTCAAAAACTTTTTTTTGAAAAGAGCAAAACAAGTGATTTGGGTAAGTTGGATAATCTTGGAAAGAATTTTGGGTGGAAGTTTGTTGAAAATCAATTTTTTGGGGGACAAGGTGTGGGAAAATGAAACGTGAAATTATAACGTTGTTTCTTTGGTTTTTGAGTGTCCAGTTGGTTTGGAGGATGGGAGGGTGGGTATGGCTGATGACCTACTAATTAATTAATTCCAAACCCTAATTTTAGTGGTTGATTTCCCCCCCTAACTTTTCTCAACTGGACCATTCTTTTTTGTTAATTTAATCACCCAGAAAAAGTATATATATATATATAACATTGTAGAGTAAATTGAGAAATTTGGTAAAAGTTTTTAGTTTAGAATTTGAAATGTGGCAGAATTTTTTTCTTTTCTTTTTTTTTTTTATTTTCTTTTTTTAATCTGTCAATGGATAAGGTTTATTGCCAACAAGGAATTTCCCAAAAAAAAAAAAAAAAAAGAATTATATATTTTAAAAATGGTTACTGCCAATAACATTCTGGAGGAAAGATAATTTTAAAAAACCCATTTTTTCCACAATTATCAATTATTATAGGGCGGTATCCAACCTCAAACCTTTAAGAATAGAAATTATGCTAATATTGTTGGCAAATTTGAGGGTTGTTAGAATTGCAACTCTCATCACTTTTCATGGAAGAATTTATTTCTAAAATACATGAATTTGTTGCAATTAAATTTATAAATCATCCTTGAATTAGAAACCTTGTTGCAGTATAATTTACTTTCATATTATAAAGTTACACTTTACTCCCTTAAACTTATGGTATGTTGATTTTAATTGTAATGATTTTAAAACTTCAAAAGCATAATAGACAAAGAAGAATAAAGATTTAGAAAAATAACCTACTATACAACTAATGTTTCACAAATATTCTAAAATTTAGTAATATTTTATAACTTGATTTTAGCAATATTTTGAGATATTTTTAACATTTTGATATTTTCTCCCTCGTGTTTTAATTTTGTAATATTTTAAAAATAAAAATATATCATTTTTGGATTCAGTATTATATAAGGATTTTATTTTTTAAAAAATATAATTAATTATATTATCTCTCATCAATAAATTCTTTAAATATTGAATTATTTCTTTATTAACATCACTTTCAAATTTTGATTTTGTTTTTGTTATTTATTAATTTTAGTTGATATTCAATTTAATGCAAGATATTTCAAATTAATGTTTACTTTATTTTGAGAAATTTTGATTATTTTTTTTCCATATTTTTAACTAAAAATCGATCATCTCTCCATTAAGATTTCATGTATATCTTGAATATATTAGTAATATACTGAAAAATGTAAATATACATCGCATATATTGTTTGGTATATAAGATGATAGATTGCACAAATTAAATTCAAATATATAGTGATGTATATGTCAAATATACCTTGTTTTCTCCTTTGAAACTTCCAGATGAATTTTCCTTTCTTCTACGAGTACAACAATTTTCATAATTTTTGGTAAATTTTTCCTTACTTATATAGGTATTAAAAATAAAACTGTTTTGGAAAGTTCACGATCGGTAGAAACTTTTCTTACATGCTTCTTTTGGTAATAATATGATTATATATTTTTTTCTAAAAAAACTTAATGATAAGAAGAGTTGAAAAGGTAAATTGGATTTAATTTTTGTGCAAAATAATAGTGTCTATTAGGCTATTCATTGAAGAACAAAAAACAAAAAAATTTAAATAATTGTATAATTAAATCTATTTATTTATTTAGACTATACGTGTCGAAAGAAAAATAAAAAATAAAAAATAATGGTGGGTACCCTTTTATTTTATACATTCGCTCCCTCCCTGACCTAAGTAAATACAGCCCATTTAGACAAGTGAAGATGCATTTGGGCTTTCTTTCCAGCTGGGACACAAGGCATCTAACATAGTTATAAAGATGAACCAAAGAAAAGCCCAATTTTGCTTATTCATTACAATCAAGATAAAATAATGGTTAAATTAGAAAATTAATTCTTCTATCTATTTAAATTAATGCCGTTTTTTATATATGAGTTCAACAATTATAAGGTGAGAGATTAAATCGTTAATATTTGAAATAATTATTATATTCACTAAACTCATACTAATGTATTTGGTACTTGAAGGTGTTGGAAAAAATTGAGTCTCATGATTTATTAACATCAATTTCATGACCTATTATTCCTTACACTGTCGACTTTATGACTAAACAACTCTTCATACCAAACAACTTCAATTCTTTTTTCCAACGCCACTTAAGAACTACAATTATGTTTTTTGAATTTTAAATTTTATGTTTAATAGGCGTCAATATCATTAATTTAAATAATTTAATGCTTATGTGAAAATTTTTGTTTAGTACTTTGAAAAATCTCACTTATTCATAATTGTGCTCCCCTTTTTGTTAACAAACTAAAACTTCCATTGTAACACTTCTCATATTCACATGGAAAAGTAGGTGCAAAGAGAATAGAAGGTTCTTGAGCATGATATAAAGGAAATAGATACTCTTATAGTACTATTTTTTTTTTGGTTCGATTTAGTGAATTAAGTATATGTTTATGTCTAAAGAGAGCCAATCTATACTTTTGATTGAATGAGATAACAAAATACTCACATATTTAAAGAAAATAATGAAAATAGATATATGGTTCTAGATTTGACTTTACATACTTGCAGAGATAGTTTATTAGCGATCTGACCTGAAGACCACTTTCAATGGGCGGAAACCACTCTTGTTTATGATCTTTAAATTTCTTAAATTTGTATTGTTTCTTTATTTCTCTTTATTTTTGTTGCACTATAGAAAGTAAGGATGAAGGAATCAAGTTTATTGGAAAAACAATTCTATATTGAAATAGATAAATAAATATTTAAATTCTATTTTAATCAATAAATTTTTAGATTTATTCTATTTTAGTTCCCTCAACTTGTAAAATATCTATTTTGGTCCTTTGAACACTTTTGAATCGTCAATTTTAGTCCTAGGTTCGATTTTCCTAACCTACCATCGTAAATATAATAATGATAATAAAAAAAAGTGTGTTTGGATTAATTTTAAATTTGCTAAAAAATTATTTTAATAATTTTAAAATTACTTTTAAATATGTCGGTAGAAAAGACGGACAAAAAGTTAAACGACCGTTTAAAATATTTTTTAAAATACAATATTTGCTTTTCTGCATTTTCCAAATTGTATTTGGATGGTTTTAATTTTAAAAAGTCCAATTTTTAATCAAATATAATAATGTGACATAATATACAATTTAATTTTCTATTACTTCAATAATAATAAATAAATAAATGAAAATGAAAATGAAACTATTGTCTTTTTCATTAACTAAATATGTTCGTATCCAATATGTAGTTGGGAAGTCCATATCTCCAAGGTGAGTTTTTTTTCTTTAATTTCTTTTAGAAATTGCTTCAATTTTTAGGTATAATTGGGGATAAAGATATTAAAACTATAGACTTCGTCGCTTGTCAATTTACAATCAGTTAGGAAGAAATTGTTTCGCGTATTAATATATAAAATTGATATTTTTTTTATAATTATCATAAAATTATAAAGGATAATTGAAATAAGCAATTGGTCACGATAGTTGATATTTTGGAGTAGTCTTAATTTGGAAAACAAAAGGTATCACTTCCACATTATTCCATATACTTTTAAATTTTGTATAAAAATAATTTGAGTGACAACTATAGAAAGTAACTCTCACAAACAAAATTCTATATTTACTCAAATTTATTTAATTAATTTAAAATAGACTCGACCATATGTTTTAACATTTTTTAACTATTGGAGATCATTTAAAAAAAAAAAAAAAATCCATATTGGAATACTTGGGAAAAAAATTATGAATTTTTTAAAAATTTGACTGGATTTCAGAAATGAGTTTAAAAAGTAATAACCAAAAAGTTAAAATACTATTAGAATCTCCATGTCTATAATTTAGTACTTATTTTATTTTAGTTTCTATAATATTTAAAGAGTTGTTTTCAAATATAGAAAAATAAATCAAAATATTTATAAATATATTATTTATGTCTATATGTGTCTAGACACATAGATACATATAGTAGTTTATCGCGATTTATGGCAGATAGACTGTAATATTTGTAAATATTTTTAGCATTTTTTTTATTTAAAATAATTTTCTATGTTTAAATATAATCTCAGTACTTTTAAATTTTAAAATTAAGCTTCTACTGTTACAACCTGTAGTTAAAATTTTGAAACAAAATTATAGTTTCTATTTGCCTTACCTCTACATTTCGGAAATTTATTCATACTAATGAAATTATTGTTGTTATTTTACCATTTTTTCCCCAAACCCTAATGAATAGTTCTTATGACAAGCAATAATGCCTTGTTTTAAGGCACATCTTGGGATTATGGGGACCAAACTCAACCCTAGATGGAAGGAGAGAGAAAGTAATTTTTAAAATTGTTGTTATAATTAATGACAATCGATTGAAAACTGTTGTTGGGAATGGTTTAACTTGTTGGACGATGATTGAGACATGTTCTCCGGATTAGTTAATGAATTTTCTTTATTGAATCTCTCAACTTATGATAATAAAAGTTCTTTAAATTCTAATAAATTTTCTTGTATTTTTTTTTTAAAAAAAGAATCAAAGACCAAAA
Organism: Citrullus mucosospermus; assembly: GCA_030954485.1. NCBI lineage: Eukaryota > Viridiplantae > Streptophyta > Magnoliopsida > Cucurbitales > Cucurbitaceae > Citrullus > Citrullus mucosospermus. The sequence continues at coordinate 3,740,052 of CM062063.1, read as the reverse complement.
ATACTTATTTTTCAAAATTCAAGACTTAAAAAAAGTAATTTTCTCTCTCTCTCTCTCTTTTTTTTCAAATGGGATGTCAAACTAATAAAGGTACATTGTTAATTAACACTTCATTGGTTGACAATATTCTATCCTATATTGTCAACACTCTTGTAGCCAACAAGAAGCTGTCATCTGTCATTATTCAGAATTCCAAAAAGCATATCCCTTATTGGGGAAGATTCAACCGATAAAAAAAAAATTAAAATAAATAAATAAATAAATAAACAATCTCTTGTATTACGAATAATCGTTGAACCATTGGTCAAAATTTTTAGTTGACCTTCTTTTCAAATAAATATTTTTTCCCCATTTTATGAAAATTAATTATCAAAATATCAAATCTTTTATTTTATTGATCTTTGGGAAAATCCAAATTTTGAGTAAACCTCACTCACAATTTTATATAAACATCAACCAAGAAAAAACTAAGAGAAAATGGTAATTTTCTTCCAACCACAAGGGCATTTTAGGAAACAAAAATAGTGACCCAATCAATCTTATTTGGCCCAACCTATGCACTAAAAAGTTGGAAATTCAATTTCCAACATGGAACATATTCTTAAACTATAAGAAGAAAAATAAAATGAAATATTTAACACACAAAATATAAGGTATTTCAATGGTAGTTGATTTGTGTGATTTTAGCTATTACTTTTTAATAATAATTCGAAAATTTATATCCAAAATATATTTTGGAAGAAATTTAAAACTATTTTATTAACACAATCATGAGATAGTTGAAAAATATAATATTAATAGTCTATAGAGTAATAATAATTTCGAGTTATACCTACCATATCTTATAAATTAGATTTTCTTTTCTTATTTTGAGTGCAATCATGTGTACGATTTGAATTTTTAATTTTTTTTATTTTCTTTTTTATCAAATTTGCACCATCTTAATAACCAATCTTTATGAATTGACAATATATATATATAGCCACAACGTTGTTAATGTATGTATTAAACTTAGAACATTGATGATATATTTTGTGGTATCAATTATTAGCAACACTAAGTTACATTTTTAATGTATTCAATTTATAAAACCTTCAATGAAAACTAATATCCTTTTAACTTATCATGAATAGGACTTCAAAAAATAGCATGGTTTTTTTTTTCTTTTTTTCTTTTTTCTAATCAACTTTTAAATTATCTTATGTTCTAAGAATTTCTCAAAATGTAAAATGTTGGGAAAACCTTGTGTTATGCATACTATATATATCTAACCCAAAAACCTCACTCTCATCAAATTCTATAGGTTTTTCCTTTTTCAATATTTTGAGAGGGAGGTAACCTAGGTAAAAGTAAATTTAAAATAGAGATATTTAATTCTAATCAAGAGATGAAAAGTTTAAATAGTTTCACTTCGACGAAGAAGCCAATCTAGGCAAGTTTGGGGCATATGAATTTGAAGTTTTTTACCTCAATTAAGAAATACATGGTAATTATCGTTGAGATATACTCACATGTTAATAACAAGGTTAGATAGTTAATACATTAATAAATGAAAAATACTTGCTTGCATCATGAGATGCACTCATTTTTAAAGTGTACAATTACAATTTGGCCAAATGGCAAACTTTTATTTCATTCTTTTAAATATTATTTATTTAGGATTATTATATTGTCGACAGACATGTTGCAGTGAGCAAAGAAATGAGTACAACCAAAATGCATCTAAATCTTATTATTGTTGTCGTTGTTAATAAATGATGTTTGTAATTTTACATTAAAACCAATTATTTATTCAAATTTTGTAAAATTAAAACAATTTTTCTTTTTTTTAATATAATTTACTTACACGAATCGAATTAGACTTCTTTTAATATTTATTTAATTAAAAAAGGCTCAAATTATCCCGGCGAAATGAAGCCCTAGAAAAGGAATCTGCGGAATTAACCTTGAGATTCGGTTTAATTGCCCTTGAGTCCTCTTTTGTAGGGAGAGAAGTTATGAAAAAGATTGATTGTGTTACCTTGCCTTAATGCAAATTGACCGACTATAATTTAAATTAATTTCATAAAAATTTCCTAATTTAATGCCATAATCATGATTTTTTTTTCATATAATAAAGTAGAGAAAGAAGATTCACACCACAAACTTCATGGATCGTCCGAGAATCGGACCAATTGTAGATTTGCATTGAAGTTATAAATTTAATAGAGTATTGTTTAAAAAAAAAAACAAATAAAATTTAAATATAATTTTAAAGAGAGTGGTTTTTATAGCAAAATGCCACAAAAGATTACTATCATCTAGGTCGTAGTCTATCAGTGTCCATCACGGATAGACAACGACATTTTACTATATTTAAAAATATTTTTAATAGTTTTGTCATTTAAAACAATTAACTTTTAGTTAAATTATAAGTTGATCTCTGAATTTTAAAGTTTGTTTTATTTGGCCCCTAAACTTTCATAAATCTGTTACATTTCACTGAATTTTCAATTTTGTATCCAATAGATCGATAATATAATTTAGAAAAAATTGCAAAAACCACTTGTGAAGTATGATGGTAGTTACAATTACACCCTCAAACTTTCAATTGTTAAAACTGGGCCCTTAAACTTCTACAAATGCTAAAATTGGACCTTTAAACTTACAATATTTGTGGAAATTAGACCCACAAATGATAAAAATTGAACCTCAAACTTATATAAATGTTACAATTTATTTAATTTTGTAAGTTTAAAGGTCCAACTTGACCCAATTTAAACATTTGTATAAAGTTTGAGGTCTCAATTTTTAAAAATGAAAGTTTAAAGATATAATTTCAACTACCACCATACTTTATGAGTGATTTTTACAATTTGCCCTACCATTTATTATATATAAACTTTAACTTTATGTAGCTTTCACATTTACGTTCTTTTATTGAATAAATCAAGAATCTATGTAATGTAAATTTAGAGTTTCGTGTATCTATTGGGAAGAAAAAATTTAAAATTTAAGAACTTATAAGACAAATTTTAATTTTCAAAGACTTATAGTCACTTTTAAAAGTTCATAAACCAAATAGATACAAATACCAAACTTTATAGACTAAGTTTGTAGATTAATAATAATAATAAATAAAAAAAAGAAAAGAAAAAAAGAAAACAAGAAGTCAAATATTCAACCACCTCACATTGTTGATCTTAAAAGAATACATTTTTTTAAAAATAATTTTTCTAAATCTTCTATTTAGTATAAATAACTTTTCCAATTTCTATTTTTAATCTCTCAAATTTTTAAATTTTACAAACCAAAATTTATGATAAATTTTATAGACTAAATGTGAAGAAAAATTTAACTCAACAATAATTGACATGCATTTGTTCTCTTTTGATTGTTGGTTAATTTTTTAATTTTCATAATTATTATACTAAAAGAATAATTAAAAATTATTAATCCAATATTCCTTTTTTGCAAAGGATTAATGCAATATTCCATTCCTAGCATTAGAAAAGTAATATATATATATATATATATATATATATATATTTTAGAATATTAGAAAAGTAATTAAAAGCCAGCAAAGAGCACGTGTGCAATATTATTATTATTGCAATATAAATATATATTTTAGGGTGTTTAAAGATTTTCAAAAGTTTCATTTCGAAGCAAACCAATAGAATCCAGACGTACTCCAGAGTTAAAATTATTATTATTAATATTATTATTTACCTTTTAATAATTCATTAAAAAAAAATATATCGATTAAGTTATAAGGCAAACTCACAAAGTGAAGAGAGCATGACGTGACGTGGCATATTATATTTGGAATAATAATAAAAAAAATGAAAATCACATATTTCTTTTTCTGTAATAAAAATGACTTTTCTGACGTTTTGAGAAAGCATTTTGCTACGCGAAGAGATTCTTTTTTCTCCTATAAAAATAAAATTGTCTTTTTTATATTAACTTTTTCACTGCTTACATATTAAATTATTTTTTAAAACAAATTTTCGTACCTTTTAAAAATAAATTAGTAACTTATTATGGCAAGTTAATTACAAGAAATTAAATCTTCACTAAAAAAATCAAGTGATATTTTACTTTTTAAGATTTAATTAAATGGTTTCATGAATATGATTTAAAATCCAACAAATTAGGCAAGATAAGGAAAGAAACTGAAGTATTTCAAAAAAAAAAAAAAGAAAAAAAAGAAAAAAAAGGGAAAGAAACAGAAGAATATTAGTTAATTTCTATTTCACACCCACCCACGAAAAAGTTAGGAAAATTATCTTAAATAACAAAACTATTGAAAATATTTACAACTAATAGTAAAATACACCGTCTATTTGCGATAGACTTCTATATGTGTCTATCGTAACGCAGATATAGTCTATTACGGTTTATCACAGATAGACAGTTAAATTTTGCTATATTTATAAATATTTTGGTTATATTTGAGGAGAACCCCAAAAGTTAACTAATTTATACTTTTGCTGTCCTAAAAAAAAACTTTTGCAACAATTAAATCCACACAATTATGTCTTTTTTTTTTAATTTTTTATAATGCTCACAATTATGAGACTATTAATTTCTATGGCATATTTTGTGAATGGTTGAAGCATATTTTCGATCAAAATGCTAGAAAGTTGAATATCTACTTCATGTAAGTTTGAATGAAACATCCTAACGACATAGGTTCATAGACCAATAACTATGAGACGTAGGGGTCTATATATATATATGTAAACATAGTATCTATTTTAGTTACACTCATTACCACTTCTCATAAACACACGTTATCATGTGATTCGTTTAAATTATTATTTGTCATTTTAATCATCTAATTCAATCTTAGTTGAATAATTACTAGTTTTTCAATACATTTTACAATATAGTTAAATTGTTAGTCAAATTTAAAACACAATAAATTTTAAATTTTGTTTTAGTTTTCAAAATTGAATAGATAATAAAAAAAATTTAGAACTGAAATGAGTATTTATAGGCTGAATTTTCTAAAATTAAAAACAAAATGAGTATCAAGACCTTAATAAAAAAAATTAATAATAAATAAAATTGGTGGCATTGGCATACGGAGTCAACTGAATTGATATTTTATTTATTTATTTATGTTAAAAAGGGTACAAATTAGAAGGCCGCTTTATAGTATCTGCCGTCTCACGCCATATGGTTCCAAAAAGCTAATTCTCTTCTTTCATCTATTTCTCCTTCAACCAATGAACAACCTCACCAATTAATTACACTACAAATCATTTCACAATATTTCCTTATCTCTCCCTCTCTACTTAAATCCACAGCCCACAAAGCAAGAGGAATCAAAGTCGGGTCGGAGTCGGAGTCGGGGTCGGAGACGAAGAGACTACTCTCTTGAATTCTAATGGCGTCTACGACTATCTCTTCTTTCTTTTCGTATCTTCTTCTTCTTCTTTTCTTTCTTGTCGGTTTGGTAGAAGAAGGTTTCGGTGCTGAATATGGACTCGGTCAGGAACAGGAAGCGGATCGGGTTGTCAGGCTGCCCGGGCAGCCACTGGTGAAATTCAAGCAATATGCTGGGTATGTTACTGTCAATGAGACTCATGGAAGAGCTTTGTTTTATTGGTTCTTTGAGGCCATTGGCAATCCTCATGAAAAGCCTCTTCTTCTTTGGCTTAATGGAGGTAAAAATAATAATAGAAAAGAAAAAGAAAAGAAAAACCTAAAAACTTATATTATTTTAGAATTCTTTTCATGTTAATTATGGGTTTATTTTAGTATTTTTTGATGTGTTAATTCAATTGCCTTTTGATTTTGATTTGAAAGCTCATCTCATCTATTGTTCTCTTCCATCTTTAAAAAGTCAAAGATGTTAATTACTTAAAACCTGAAGATCATCATATTTAATTTAGATTATTGTACAAATCTCTTTACTGAAAATTTTATTATAATATAATAGTGGACAAAAAATGACCAAAATTAATTAAATTAATTCTTATTTTCGGATTAATATTGAATTCACGAGTCAAAGTTATTTTGAATGCATTTTTTTTGGAAAAAAAAATAGTAAATGTCACTATCCATGTATCATTTAAATTTTGTATTTATTACAAAGTTTTTATATATGGTCATGTAACAACTAATGTTGGATAACTACCTTTCAACATTTTGAAGATTGGTTCTTTTCTTGTCAAATTATTTTAATTTTAAAATTTAGTTGTCAATTAATCATTACTCTTTGATGTGTAAGGAATATTTAAGTACAAAGTGTGTCATAGAAATTTAAATAATTTGTTAAAATATAAAAATCTCTTATACCTAGATCATGTACAATGTACAATGTTATATTATATCGATAAACATAAAGCTACAACATAATATCATTTATATACTATATTTATAACGACAATATTATAGGAAGAAGAAAATCAAATACTCAGAAAAATTAATATAATTTAAACAAAAATGGAATGGAATGTTTGAGACTAGGAAACTAGAGAATGGGGTATAATTGGTAGGAATTGTTTAGCCAATGGAGGGTAAAAATGGGAAATTGGTTTGAATTGCAGAGAGGTCCCTAGGGGGGTCACTATTTTCTTTTTTTGGGGTTTGTATTTTAGCCTCTCTTTGACAGAGGAGGCAGATGGCCAATGGCAATCCCCAATGACATTTTCCTAACAGATGGATATGAAAAAAGGAGCATATTTACAAGATGGGGGAGCAAAATGTCATTGTCAATAGGAATCCATGTGGATTTTTTTTTTTTTTTTTTTTTGGGTCTATTTCAATTCCTTGAATTTTACATTAATTTTGGTTTCATGTGTAATGTTTTTAAGGTAAAATACCTTTCTTTGTCTTTCTATATTTTGGGAAATTGTTCAATTTTAATCTCTCTTCTCTACTAATTTATTGTTTTTTCTTCCCCCCCCAAAAAAAAAAAAAAAAATTATTAATCTTTCTACTATAAATTTTAGAAATATATTTATAATTATCCATAAATAATATCATCATTGTATCATTGTCATTAAGTTTCTTTTCAAATATAGCAAAAGTAACTAAAATATTTACAAATATAACAAAATTTCACTATCTATCCGCGATAAATTGCGATAAACTATTATCTGTGTCATGATAGATAGACTGTGTATGTTGCTATTAGTTGTAAATATTTTCAGCAGTTTTGTCATTTAAGATAATTTCCCTTGTTATTATTATATGACCAATTTTTATAAAAATTAATTTCAAATGATTAAATTTAAGACTAACTATTATGGATTGGCTTCAAATTATGGGTTCAATTCATGGTTGCCACCTATCTAAGATTTAAAATCTTATGCGTCTCACACCTGAATGTTGTAGGCTTTGAGTCTAATTTCTATTTAGTTCGTTTGAAAATGTTACATTTGTATCTCTAAATTTTGAACTTCGTTTGTATTAGGTCTCTAAGTTTAAAAATGACATTTTTCCCTACTTGAACCCAAACTTTTAAATATTGTATTTTAATCTAGGCTTTAATAGCAAATTTGCCAACAAAAAAAATGGTATATGTTGATGTTCTTTAGGTTGCTGGAATGAAAATTAATAGTTTCTAATATTCATTTTAGGTTTCTAACAAATGTTTAGATATTATATTAACATTAAAAAATGTGACTAATGAATGTTTAAAACATTAATTAGGACCCGGATGTTCATCAATCGGGTACGGGGCAGCCGAGGAATTGGGACCTTTCTTTCCTCAGAAGGGAGACAAACCAAAGCTCAAGTTCAACCCATACACTTGGAACCGAGGTAATTTTATCTTCTTTGTTTTTGTTTTTATTTTTTTATTTTTTTATTTTTGTGAAAATAGCATTTATTTTGTGTTAGTAAATAAAACATTTATTATTAAAAAAAACATTAATTTATATACTAAAACTTTAAAGTATTGAATTATAATCGACACAATTATTATTTTAGAATTTTAATTGATATGACTTTAAAGTTTTGAGACACAAATTAATTTTGTCTAAACATTAAAAATTGTCCAATTATATCAATTTTTATCAAATTGCATTTCAAATTTAACCTTAAATCTCTTATTAAATGTTGCAATTTTAACCCTGTATTGAGTTATTATTCTAAATATCTCTTATACTTTCGATGAATAATAAATCATAGGTTAAATATGAAATAGATAAAGTTTTAGATACAACCACATTAATTTTTTTTCTTGAAATTTATGATTGTTAGCAAAATAATTCAATGGGTAATTAATTAGTTAAACTTAATTTATTGAATTAATAAGTTTGTAGAGGTGTTTACACTATTTTCGATTAAAATTAGTGAACAAATTAATGAAAATTGGACCGACTGTTAAAATTGAAACATTTATTTGTGTTTAAGATATGATTTGATACATATTGACGAGGGAAAATCAGTTTATTTTTCTAATAATAATCAGCAAAATTATACAAAATTCTCAATGGCATCGTCAAATTTTTAATTTCGTTGGACAAATAAAAATCCTCTATTAGCCTATATACTTCGTTTAAATACCAAATTGAAATTTAATGTATAGTGTAAGATTGAAAATTTCCAAATGTTTAGGTAAAATGGTGAAACCAATCACATAGGTTAGAGGTATTTGGTTCTTAAACTAGATACTTAGTTTCATTTTTTATCTTTAACAAATTACAATTTTAATAAAAATTGGTAATTACAAATTCATTTCGTATAATTTAACCAAAACAATAATGGTACATATTTTGTTGATTCAGTGGCAAATCTATTGTTCTTGGAATCACCGGTTGGAGTTGGATTCTCCTACACCAACACTAGTAAAGACATCGATGAACTCGGGGACACCATCACAGGTACAAATTATGGTCATAATACACATCATTCTTTGATTTGAATTGATTTTTCAAATGTTGAAAAATCATTTCAAAATACAAAATAAATAGCTTGAGAACAAATTAAAAGTTAATCCCAACATATTCTTAAGCTGATTAAAGTATAATTTTAGTTTTTATATTTTTATATTTATTATTAAATTTCGTAGTAAAGTTACAAGTTGAATATTTTTAGTTCTTAAACTTTTAAAAGCATCTAATAGACCTTTTAAATTCTAAATTTGAATTTTATGCCTAATGTAATTTTAAATATTTTAAAAATATCGAATATATCATCGATCTATTGAATACAAATTTAAAAATTAAGAAAATATTAGACCTAAAATTAAAATTTCAAATATTTATTGACAAAATTAACACAAATCTCACAGTTTAAAGATTTATCCAAATCACTACTTTCTTCTGTTATAGTTAAAAAAAAGATAAATAAACAAACAAATAACGATTCTTCTTTCTTTAGCCAAGGATTCTTATGCCTTTCTAATCAACTGGTTCCGGCGATTCCCGCAATTCAAATCTCATGAGTTTTACATCGCCGGCGAGAGCTACGCAGGTACCGGAATCTCTCTCTTCTTCAAATTGATCATGAAATTCCAATTCCTCTCTACAATTCACTCTTCATCTTCTTCTTCTTCTTCTTCCTCAGGCCACTACGTTCCGCAACTTTCAGAGCTCATTTTCGACGAGAACAAGAAAGTCTCAAAGAAAAACCGCATAAACTTCAAAGGCTTCATGGTAATTCATCTCATCCTCAGTAAAATCGCTCAAAAATTGCTCACTCTGTCTTCATTTCCTAACAGAATGCGTCGATTTGCAGATCGGAAACGCCTTACTCGACGACGAAACCGATCAGCGAGGAATGATCGACTACGCTTGGGATCACGCCGTAATCTCCGACAAATTGTACGAAGAAATCAAAAGAAACTGCCATTTCAGCAATCCTGCTCCATCAAACGCCTGCGATGTTTCTCTCGATAAGTATTTCGCAGTGTACGATATTATCGATATGTACAGTTTGTACTCTCCGACATGCGTTGAGAAGAATTCGAGCCGCGGCAGTGGAAGGAGGCGGCGGCGGTTCGCAATTGACGGCGTTGGGCCTCAGTTGTTCGCCAAAAATGTGAGTTCTATGAATCGGATTTTTAGAGAAATTTGTGGAAATTGGAAATGGATTACTGATTGGAGATGAATTTGTGCAGGAAGGATGGCACCGGAGGCGGATGGGATACGATCCTTGTTCGTCGGATTACACTGAACAGTATATGAATAGACCGGACGTTCAAAAGGCTCTTCACGCCAATGTTACTAAAATTCCATATCCTTGGACTCATTGCAGGTATTCAAACCCTATTCACATTTTCATTTTCAAATATTTTTTAATTATAATTTTTATTCATGAGTTTGATTTCTATTTGTTTCTCACACTTTTTTTTTTATTATTTTTTATTTATTTATTGAGTTTTAAGTTAAGATTCCATTTGATTCTGGATTTCTAGAGTTTACATTTATTCACTTGAGCAAATAGATGTTAGCTGGTTTTTATGTTATTTTTCAATTAATTAATAATGTGAACTATTTAATTAATATAAATAATGATGGAAAATAAGTGGAAATTGGTTATTAAAAGTGAGTATTAGAGAAACTAAAGGTAAGAGTGTAACATCCTTCACTTCATCACACGAAAACTACACTCAAAATTTAAAGATAAAAATATAATATTTTCAAACCTAAGACCAAAAAGGAAACTATACTCAAAATCTAGGAATTAAAAAGTCATTATTTTTCCTTAAAATTATAAGATTTAGGTTACAGTATTATGAACTAATTTGAGATTTGTTCAAATTTTGTTTGACTTTGAGTTAACAATATAATCACTATGCAAGTTGAGCGGTGATCATTTTGATTTAAGATATTTTAAATAAATTTTAAATTTATTATTTTTTTTATTGAAATAGATTAAATACTATTAATAATTTTTATAAAAAAAAACAGACAAACATGTTTTCAAAATCTATAGTTGGTTTAGATTTTATTTATTCATTTATCTTTTGGAAAAAATAGCAAATAAATTAGTGGTAGAGATTAAATTTTAAATTTGTTAAAAGTAATTAACTAAATTTTAGGCATTTGAAATTAAAGAGTTTGTACACTTTTTTTACTGATTTCAAGTGTTTCTCTCAATTTTCTTCTTAAAAAAAAGTTTCTCTTATTTATTTTATAAACTTATTTTTTAAAAAATTATTTGGAATGGCATCTAAACACTCAATTTTTCCAAAACAATTTTTAAGTGTTTCTCCTAGCTTATTTTATAAATTCGTCTCCTTGAAAACTATTTTGAGTAGTGTACCCAAACACTTTAACTTTTTTTAAAATATTTTTTTTCTTCAAAATAAAATGAAGATAACTCAAACCAAATAAATCCTAAAATTAAACAAGTTCCAAAATATATGAACTAAAATATTATATTAACTTGAGATTAAATTTAGTTTAGTTCTACTTCAATTCAAATCAAAATTTGGAGTCCCAAAATATTTGAGTTGATTTTTTTTTTCCCCCTGCGTGTGTGTTAAAATGTTATTTATTCAACAATTTGTGGGGTTATTTGTAGTGATAACATCACATTTTGGAAGGATGCACCATCTTCAATACTCCCCATAATCAAGAAGCTCGTGGCTGGAGGCCTTCGCATATGGGTTTATAGGTAAATCAAATCATCAAAACCATTTGAACTTCAATTAATTTTGTTTTGTTTTGGCTGTGAGATTGGGGATTGAATTTCTAATCTTAAGATTATGATATATTTAATTATATTATGGATTATCAAAATAGAGCCTCAATATCGTACTATATTTTTTGGTTAAAATATCATTATGGTCTTTGTAATTTAGAATTGGTTGAATTTTAGGCTTTCAATTGTCTAATTTTACTTTATATAATTTCAATAAATATTAAATTTAGTCTAACTTATTGGTAATCTTTTTAAATAAAAATTTTATTATCAATTAGTTTTTTTACCATAAATTTTGGAAACAATATAATTATCATGAGTTACCCTAATGCTAGTAGAAATATAAAAAAAAGCTTAAGAGCTAAAAAGTCATGAATTTAATTAATTGTAACCTTCCCATAATATATTTTGTTATATAAAAGTTATTATCCTTATTATTTAACGAATTTAGATAAATCTTTTTTTTTTTAATAATGATTTTGATTAATTTTGTATATGACTGACAGTGGAGACACTGATGGAAGAATTCCAGTGACTTCAACTAGGTTGACTTTGAACAAACTTGGTTTAAAGATTAAACAGGATTGGACTCCTTGGTACGCTCATCAACAGGTACTTAAATTTTGAAGAGTTTTTAAATTTTAGATTTTATATCAAATAGATTCTTGAGTTATCTAATAGGTAAATTTTGAAGCTAATGTCTAGAAGGTCAATGGAGAATTTACCATTTCAAATAATTAAAATTAAAACTTTGGAGACATATTAGATACTCTAAAAATTAAAAAAAAAAATTATGAGACAAATTTAAAAGTTCATGAACTATTTTTTTTTTTTTTTTTTTTTTTTTTTTTTTTTTAAATGAATCACTACCAATAAATTTGTAAGGATGTTCGATAATATTTACGACCCTATTTGATAAGTATTTAATTTTTAATTTTAAATTTTTTAAAAATTAATCTTTATAAACACGGTCTTCATCTTTAATTTCTTTGCTTTGGTATCTACTTACTTTTTAAGAATATTATCAAAATTCAATTAAAAGTTTAAAAACTAAATATATATATATATATATATATATATATATATATATATATATATATATATTTATCATTATTATTTTTTTAATTCCAGCTAAGAATTCAATGGTTAGATATGAAAAATGAAAACAGTTGTAAATAAGTTGTAAAAAAGCAAAGACAATTTTTAATACCAAATTGTGATGAAAGGAATATTTATTTTTAGTTTTATATTTTTGAAATTGTGTTGGTTTTGTCATGGTTCCTCATAACACGTGTGGTTAATTGATAGGTTGGTGGGTGGACAATTGAGTACGAAGGGGTAATGTTTGTGACAGTAAGAGGTGCTGGGCACGAGGTTCCACAATTTGCACCAAAGCAAGCTCTTCAGCTCATTAGCCATTTCTTGGCCAATCACTACCTCCCAACTACTTCTTTCTAGATTTATTCTTAAAATCGCTTTTCCTTTATGTTTTTATTTACATTTTTATTTTTATTTTTTAGGAAAAAAAAAAAAAAGAAGTCACAATGTTTTGTTTTTAGTTTAATCCACAAGAACTTGTCCACAGAAATGAAAATGCCGAGGGCAAAACAGTTAGGCTAATTGTTTATCTTTCTTCATAGTTGATTTATCTTGCAACTTGTGAATAATAATAATAATAATAATAAAAAGTTATAATTTCACTTGAGTTAGTGATATCTATTTGGCCACATTCTATCAATATTTCAAATGACCTAAAACTATACTCTTCAAACTCAAAATTCAAAATATCAAATATGGGTAAGGACAGAAATGGCATAAACTACCATTAATGCAACCCATTTCCTAACATTACCTCTTATTTAGTAACGATTTTGTTTTTAGTTTTTCGTTTTTTAAATTTATGTTTGTTTCAATTCCTCCCTAGTTTTCAATTATGAGTTTCTCATTTATTAAAGAAACAATTGAATTACTAGTCTCCTTAGTTTTTAGTTTTCAAATTTTGGATCGATTTTTAGAAATATTAGTAGATATTGGAAAACAAAACATAAAATTTAAGGCAAATATTAATTTATAACCTTGAACATTAGAGGTTAGATTAATTAAACTCTAAACTAATAATTGTATCAATTTGCACCTTTGAAGATCACAAGTGTATCAATTATTACACTATTATTCAATTTTTGTTAGACCAATAATACTATGTGAACTTTATAAAAGTTTAGGGTTTAAATTGATACATTTTTTAGTTCATGGTTTAAATTGATACAACATGCCCAAAGTTTAGGGATATAAATTGAAATTTTCTATAAATTTAAGTGTGTAAATAGTGTTTATAAGCTTAGTTTTTTTAAAATAAAAAATAGAAAGTCAAAATGGTTATCAAACCGGATTTTAGTTTGATATTTTCTCTAAATTTAATAGTTGGTTCCCTTTTCTTTTCCTTATCTCTCTCTTCATTTTTTTGATAGCATCTCAAATTTCTTAACAAGTTAGGTAGAAACCATTCTAATGCATGTATCCACCCCATAATAAACAATTACGTCTTTCTTAGATTTTTTTATTTTTTAAAAAAAGAGTTAAAAATTACTTTTGATCTTCTATCTTTCACGGAGACAACAATTTAGTCTATGAACTTTGACTTATAACAATTTAATCAATATACTTAATTTTATAACAAGTTAGCACGACAGTGTGTAACAATTTAGTCTCTATATTTTTAAATTTGTTACAATTTAATTTTAAAAAATATTAAAATTAAACATTGATTTTCATTATTTGATAGTTCAAATCTTGTAACTTATAAACATATTAGGTTCTTAATTAATTTATTAATTTATCAATGTAAGAAAATTTATTAAATCTTAAATAATTTTCTTTTGTAGAGACGGAATGATTACCAATTTTAAAACTTAAAAATAAATTATTACAAAATTAAAAAGTAAAAAATCTAAATTGTTATAGATCAAAGCAGTTATTAAGTTATTACTTCTACCAAATAAAACTACCCAATGTAAGTTTAACTAATAAAATATTTGCAAAAATGTTTTCTAATTTTTCGCACGTGGGAAGAAAACCAAACCTAAAATCTTTTTCAATTATCGTCCTCTCTTCGTTTTTTTCACGTGGGAAAAAAACTTAACCTATGTAGTCTTTCAATAATTGTCATTTCTTTTCATTTTCCCCTTGGTACTTTTTTTTTTTTTTTCTCTCTCTCTCTTACATGACTAATACCTGTAATTTCTTATTAGAACAATACTAAATTACAAACAACTTTGTATTTTGCGACGTGTTTCATCAACTATATTTATATTCTTTTAAAAGTTGCAATATTATCCTTTGACGTTTTGTAAGTATTTCAAAACTATTCTTCTAATAAAAAAATACTATAATTTTAGATGAAAATTAACATATAGAATGAATGTAGTAATGACTTAAAATGATATTATGATATGATAATGTTTCACTCCCCATTTTTATTCAAGGTCTCACCATATTATGATATGAAAATTAGGATATAGTATGAAAAATTAGATTTTTTTTTTCTCTTTTTTTTAAAAAAAAGCTTAGAAACAATTTGTCAAATTAACTCCCAATTTCCATCAAATACAAACCCATTACGCAACGGAACCTTCATCATCCGTCGCTATTCTCATCTCCCCTTAGTCAAATTATTGAGAAATATGAAAAGTATGAATTTTTTCCTTCATAAAAAAGGAAATTAATAGTGAATAATTTTAATTTTCTTGTCTGATTCTTTGACAATCCCCAAATATTAATTCCATAATCGAAGCTTCATTAATTTTCCTGGCCTGCAAAGCAAGGCGATGCGTCTAAGCATCAAATTGAGAGCTCAGTTTATTTCGCTGGAATCTCCCGGAAACTCGGAGAAGACTGTGAGTCTGTGACCCATGCGATTTCTCTCGGCTAAGTAGAGGTAGGAAAACAGAAGTAGCATTATGAATTCTTCAATTTCATAGATTTGGGTTCGTTTTTCTGCTGTTGGGTCTGTTTTAGATGTGATTAGTTGTCGATTCTTCTGTAAAATTAGACGTAATTTCATTCAGAAGCTTCTGGGGGAGTCGATTTTTGGCCAACACTAAAGGAGTTTGATCCTGTTGAGTTCTATTTCATTTCGATTCTTGACATGTATTTCTGAAAATCTTTTTGGTTTTTGGTTTCTATTTTGCTGTGTTATTTTTCTTGATCGGTGTTGAGGGATTCTGGCTTAGGTTAGTATTTGGAATTTTTGTTGAAAATTACTATGTTATTCAAACTAGTTCTGTTTTCTTTTTGTTTACAAAATAGTTTTAAAGAATCATGATTTTCGTAGGACGAAGAAGCTAAACTAAAAGAACAGTTACCCAAGTATGTATTTGCTTAATTGTTTTATCTACATAACAATGGAAAACAATTCTTAAACAACCCCTTTTTGTAACTTCAAGTGATTACTTCATTCAACAATCTGTTTGGTACATTTGTTTCTTAATCAGTTTTCTTTTCTTTGGCTTATCATTTCAGAACAATTCTCTAGGCATGGAAGTTCTGTCTTGTAGCTCAGTTCCAAGCAGTAATATTGTGTTTTTGAGGACAAAATATGCTAGAAAAAGCTTGAATCTAAGTTGTGTAAACCTCTCTGGCTTGAGAAAACGTAAAATCTTGTGTGCTAGAATCAAAGCCAGAACCAGATGTTCTTGGTCAAAGCATCCACATGAAAGCTCTCAACTAAAGATGCTATGTAGAAGCTACGGTGGCTATGTCATTGATGGAGAAGAAGGGGGTTCAGTAAGTATATCGGAGAGTGGCGAATTGGCAAGTAAAGTTCAAATTCCTGGTTTGCCTGATGAATCTAATGGTGAATCCAGTGCTCAAATCAGTAGTTGCTTTTGGGAATGGAAACCAAAACTTAGTGTGCACTATGAAAAAGCTGGATCTGAAAATGTGAACTCTCCACCTGTGCTTTTCCTTCCTGGTTTTGGGGTTGGTTCGTTCCATTATGAGAAACAACTAAAAGATTTGGGACGTGATTACAGAGTATGGGCCATAGATTTTCTTGGGCAGGGCATGTCATTACCAGTTGAAGATCCCACTTCACATTCTAAGGAAGGAAATGACTCAGATGGGAAAGATTCTTCTTGGGGTTTTGGAGATGAGACTGAACCATGGGCATCTGAGCTTGTTTACTCTATTGACTTATGGCAGGATCAAGTTCGCTATTTCATTGAACAGGTATCCAAAATAATCATTCATTTTCCTTCATTTATTCTCCCTGTTCAAAGGAATAAAATAGAGAATAATGTACTTGCTTTGAGTAGGGAATTTGACTTGACTCATGAGTTAGATCTATATAGCATATGTAGCTGAGCCTATACTTGGTATGTTGCTAATTTCATGTCAAAACAATCAAGTTACATTAATTTTTACACTAATCTACAAATTAAATATTGCTTACTAAACAGATTTTCAAGATCAAACTCATTTCCAAATTTAGGCCATCACCAAACAAACTTAAGACTTCCCAAACCCGAAGCCTCTCTTTTGAGTATGACTGCCTAAGGCTTACATTGACAATCATACTGATATTTTAAATGGCCATTGCAGGTCATTGGTGAACCAGTCTACATTGTTGGCAATTCACTTGGAGGGTTTGTGGCATTGTACTTTGCAGCATGCAATCCTGAATTAGTAAAGGGCGTCACATTGCTAAATGCAACTCCATTCTGGGGATTTTTTCCTAATCCTATAAGATCACCGAGATTAGCAAAAATGTTTCCTTGGAGTGGAAAGTTTCCATTACCAGACAGTGTGAGAAAGCTCACAAAATTCGTGTAAGTTCTTCATTAATGATTCAATGAAGTGCTGAATATCTTTATGTACCTTTTCTTTGTATCTAGTATCTTCTTTTCCTTCTCTTAACTCTCTCTGTTTGATATCAGTTGGCAGAAAATAAGCGACCCCGAAAGTATAGGAGACATTCTTAGGCAAGTCTATGCAGATCACACGACAAATGTCGACGATGTATTTTGTCGAATTGTGGAAACAACACAGCATCCAGCTGCAGCTGCATCATTTGCATCAATCATGTTTGCTCCTCAAGGGAAACTATCATTTTGGGAAGCTTTAACTAGGTGGGATATAATTTTGATATTAAGATTCAATTTCTTGGCCAAGGCTTTATAGTCTTTGTCCTGTTTTGGCTTAAATTTGTTTCTTTGTTTTGTGTAGATGCCATATGAATTCGGTGCCAGTTTGTCTCATGTATGGAAAAGAAGACCCCTGGGTGAAACCTGTTTGGGGGCTTGAGGTGAAAAAGCGAGTGCCTGACGCTCCATATTACGAAATTAGTCCTGCAGGCCATTGTCCCCATGATGAAGTCCCTGAGGTATATTTCTTTTCACAAGATTCATTTTTTTTCAATCATTAAATGGATTCTAAAATCCAAAGTCCATATGCTCTGCTGATTTGTTTTTTACACTGGAGTCTTCTTTCACTTTTGTTTCTTCCTTTTCTTACTTTTACAATATATGGGTTGGAAGAATCAAATATCTTACCTCGAGATTAATAGTACAAGCATTATGTCGGTTGAGTTAGACTCATTTCGACCCTGCTTCTTCCTTTAATGTATAGTATATTTATAGATGAGAAATACCAAAAATCACCTCTTGAACCCGAACAACTCAACACTAAAACCTCTCTCTCCCCCCCTCCCCACAAAAAAAAAAGTGCTCGAAAGGACCCCCAATGTTAGATTGAGAAACTAATAGAACCCAAATATATTGAAAGCTACACGATAATGGAATTACAAGATAAACCAAGTTTTCGAAGTACTTGGACTCTCAATCTTGAAATCACTCTCAAGCCCTAATTCACTCAGTAAAATATTGCCTATCTTCTCTATTCATAACCAACAAGTATAACAAAATTCCTAGCTAATTACTAATATACCCCTTAATACTCTAAATAACACCCTAATATCATTCCTATCAGAACCTTGGGTACAAGACTTTAGGACAGGATAACGACCTTACTTGAATCTATAAGCTTCCAGATGAGATATAAGATGTTTATGTTTGAAATGTTTCTCTTCTTTTGATGCTTGATTTAGAAGGATCTCCTGATGAATTTGTGGGTTTGGGTGATTTCAATAACAATTTGAGTTTATGGATGTAAAATACTGAAATATACATATTGTGATTACAGGTTGTGAACTTTTTACTGCGTGGGTGGATAAAGAACTTAGAGACAGAAGGTTTAGTGGCATTGCCACTAGTGGGGGAATCAGACAGCATTGGAGAGGACAACGTTGTTAAAGATTTGGAATTTGTAAGAGAAGGATCAAAGAAATCCGTGTCTGTTCGATTGTATGGATCCCCTTCTTCAGTTTTAGATCGGATAACCTTTTTATTCAAGCCTGTAACAGTCAAAGCTTGACAATTAAGTCTCATTGTCTAATTGTCTTCCAAAGTGGTTTTTTTTTTTTTTTTTCTTTCTTCTTTATTTTGGCTGCTTCTTCAGTTTATGCCTGCCTTCCGTTGTAAAAATGTTATGAAAATAATAGAAAAAAGGATAGAGATTGGCAAAAATAATGGTAAATGCATCAATAGTTACTGGAAATTTTATTTAAGAGTTTAAGTTAATTTCATTTATGAAAATTTGAAGATTTAATTAATACAATAATAAGTATATGCAATTCATCCCAAAAGTTTAGGTGTAAGTTGATATTTTTCTAAATACTCCTACACTAATAGTCTATTTTGATAGGTTTAATTGCGTAAATGTCTTAAACCTACTGTTTACTTTATGATTAGCCTAATTGCCTGTAAAGTTCCATAAAAATCAGACTTGCAAATCCGTAACACTCCTTGTCTTTTTCTTTAAAGAAGGAAATATGAAAAGACATTTATGGAAAAAGTATATGTCTGGTTTTTTCTCTTTTTTTTTTTATAAACTATTTATTTTTAAATAACACATAAAAGAGTGAAAATTTTCATTAATATAATTCATTTACAATTAGTAGAATTTTAGGATTCAAATCCACAAATTTTACAGATTTTGTTGGTGTCGTAATCTTTTTCATATTGTTTTATATTTTTAAACCAAACTCATTTTTTACATTTTAAAACCAAACTCAAAAAATTTATAATCACATCAGTTTTTACATTCTTTACATTTCAACTATCAATTCATCCTTCTTCACATTTTAACATTTCAACTATCAATTCATCCTTCTTCACATTTTGACTATCAATTTGTCTCACCATTTTACTTGTCTCACCATTTTACTTTTATAATATTCCATTTCATATTATCAAATTATAGTATTCCCTTTGTCAGTTCGTTTTTTCAAGTTGAGATCTAAAGTGTAGGTTGAATATACTAGAAAAGTACACATACCATGTTTCATTTTTTTTGGGTAGATTTATTTTTAAAAGCATAAAATATATATATTGAGTACATATTTGAATTTTCTCCTACGTTTATGAGGGTGAAAACTTCTCGAACTTTTAGAATTTTTTTTTTTTTAAAAAAAAAAACCTGTTGGACATTACTTGAAGTAATGTAGAACTAAAAAAACATGCTAATCAAATACAGTATATAATAAATCATTCAACATCAATTAAAATATATATATTTGATTAATTGAATAAACATAAAAGTAAAATATACATGGTAACATATTAAATATATGTTCATAAATGACGATTTGATATTCTTTACCACAATTATTTATGATATATAGTATAATTAATGATTATTAAAAAATAAAATATCTAAACGATCAATACTAAACCAAAATTCGGTTTAAGTTTTTCAAATACAAAAATGTAATATGAGAGAAAATGTCTCAAATATTGTTTATGAAGTAAGTTAATCCTCCCTATACAAAGATTTTTCCAATTTTTTTTTTTTTTTTAAAAAGATATTACGTATCCAACACAATTTCACTATTTTTTCAAAATTATTTTTAAAAAATAATTATTCTTTTTAAATTTTCCTTTTTTGTTTTTTTTTTTTTTTGGGGGGGGGGGGGGGGAAGGGAGTAGGATTTTTTTTAAAAAAAAAAATAAAATAAAATTTATTGGGTGGTGACGGATGTGAGAGTTTAGCCATAATGTAAATTTGTATTAGTTGGATATTTGCACGACCGGATCTGTGATTTTGGCCAAGTGGCGTTAAACCCAATAACTAAGAGTGTGAGTTTGAGGCGATGTGTGCTAGAGAGCGAGAGAAAGGGCCATGGGGACATCATATATTATGGCGTAGGCCATATTTTATTAATAGGCCTAAATTTTGAGCCATCAAACCTAAAACTTCATTTACCTTAATTATATTTCTATATCCAAAATCTACTTCTCATCATTCAATTCCAATGGAGGGTTATGGCGATCCGCCGGAAGCTTAATCCTGCCGGAGGAACCCGCCGGCACCACCTTGATGTTCTCGCAGTTGCAGATCTCGATCATAAATCCGTCAGGATCGTTGAAGAAAAGCTGTTCCATTGATTCTCCATTCTCCTCTTCTTCCAATGTCCTCCTCATGTATTTCACTCCCAATTCCTTCAATCTCTCCTCCATCGCTTCCATATCTTCGCACTGCCAGTGCCACACTTCAATTTCAACAAAACCTAAACCAAACCCTAAAAATCTTAACTAAAATTTCCTCTCCATTTTTGTTTCAGAAAAATCAAACCTAACCTGAAACGAGATGTGGTTGTCCAAGGGATCCAGATGATCCTTATCGCCTCCACCAACTCCAAAATTATCTTCCTCCTTAGATTGCATCAAGTGAATCCCGACGCCGTAGTTGAACAACCACGCCCCTTCGAAATCGAAGCTCTGCGGCCTTTCAATGAGGACGAACCCTAGAACCTTAGTGTAGAAATCAACGGAATCCTTGACGCTTTTGCACACTCTGGAGACGTGATTCAGCGCCATTAATGGAAGTGGATGCTCTTCCTGCTTTGTTGTACTTCCTTGGGATTCTTCGTTGTTGTTTGCCTGGATTTCATTGTCGACGGTGGGCTTCCGATCTGCGATCTGTTGTTGTTCCATGTGTAGCAGAGCGGCGGCGTCGAATGGAAGCAGAGGAGTGGAGAAGAGTGTTGACGGTGGGAGGTTTTAAAAGAGGGAAGAATGGCGGCGGGTAGGGCACACGTGGGGAATGAAGGAGAGTGCCAAATGCCATGGAAGAAGAAGGAGGTGCTGCGGTACGTGGAAGTTTATGCAGAGAAGACCAAGACGTACGCCTCGTTGCTTGAAAGCGTAAGCACATTCCTTTTAAATAATCTTTTTTATTTTCTCCATTCTAAATTTAATTCATGTATAGCTCCATAATTTGATAAACGAAGCTTTATTAAATCGATTAAATTGTAATTATATTTTACAAACTATGAGATCTAATTTTTTTTTTTTTCAAACCTTAATTTATAATTTAACCAATTGCTATATGTTTATGATTTTTTTATCCATCATACAAACCCTATGGAGGATAGAAAAAAGAAAAGCAGAAAAAAATGTTACTAATATGTCTATATATATAATATAAATTATAGATATGTTTACAAAATTGTAAAATTATTATTGTTGTTTTAATATATTTTCTTTATTTTTCATAAATATCAATCGATATTGATATTTGCATTTACATTTTTATAAAATTGAGATATCGAAATTTTTGCGATATTAACCTTTGAAATCTTGAGTACTAACATACTACTTCTCTTCGTTATATGTCATTAAAGAAGCATTTAAGAATTGTGCATATGACCTATAATTAAAATAATATATTATCAAATGACATGACAAAATAAAGATGGTAAGATATTAGTTTTAGAAAATTTTGGCTAAAAGTTCTAGTATTAGTACATACTTCGTGTTTAATGATACATTATTTTATTTGGTGGGTCTCACACCATTTTTAAATGCTTCTTTATTAACATTCATTTATGTGTATGGCTACCTCACAATAATTCATAGGTTCAAATTAAAAAAATATGCACGTTTCTAATAAACAACCATTAGATATAAATTTGAACGACTCCTGATTTTCTCTCAACATTTAAAGGTGAATAACTATTAGCAATATTGTGATGGAATAATTTCTCTATATTTTGATTGTGTTTTTTTTCTTTTTGTATTATTTATTTTGTATACACAAAATAGAAAATTACAAGGCATGAAATTTAACCTATTGTAATTTGTATATTGTATTGAATAATTGCTTAATTTTATAATACATTAGAGATGCAAATAAATAGACTCAAACAAAATTTAACTATGGAAATAAACCAAGAAAGAAAAAATACATGACAAGAAAAATACTAATTAGGAATAAACTAATTAAACATAAATCCTAATTTACTTCAACACAAACCCAAAATATTAAATCTTATAAATAGAGTTGGAATTCAAGCCTACAATCTTCTCCAGCAGAAGTTAGAGAAGTTAGAAAAATACTTTAACCACTATATTGGGTAAGGTTTGAGTTTAGCTCAATGGTAATTAATTACACATCCACTTGTACCCTTAAGGTTAAATCTCAATATATGAGTTTGTTACACTTAAAACATAATACACACATTGTGCTACAATTTAATCATTGCTTTTGTGGAGAGAATCATAAATTAAATTTGAGCATCATCATATTCATAGAGTGCATATACTTTATAGAAATTTCAATTTTGTTCCTGAGATCTTACATCATATTGTTTATATTTTAATCTCAACTATTGATGTCATACTTCTTAGACAACTTTTTATTACATTGATGCAACATTATAGACTAATAATAAGATATTACGTTAAAGTTTCATTCATCGTATTTTAATGTAAAAATTGTATATAATACATGATAACGATTTTGTGACATTGAAAAGTGATTTAATCCTATAAAATAATTCATCTCATGATTGATATATTTTGCAAAATTCTAGGTTGACGTTTTAAAAATAGTTTCAAGTATTATATAAGGCATTAGCTAGATTTTTATAACATTATTTTTGTTTAACTGTGATGATAATACAACCTTAGTGTATGAATTTCATTAAGATTAAGTTATAGTTAACTAATTATTATAATTATATAGATGAGGCAACCGAAAATGATGCTCAATGTTAAAACAACATCTGTTTAATTCAACAATTTGGTATTTTTCTTTATTCAAATGATTTCATTTTCATGTTAACCCAACTTTATTTATTTCGGTTCAACCAACCAATTTTCCTTTTAAAACAATAGTTATCGTAAGAAAGAAAACCGTCCCTACCAACCCGATTGATTACTAATTACCAAAATACACCAACCAAATTATTTTCATCCTCTAAATTCTTTGAAAAAACTTTAATATTAACTATCAAATAACAACTTTAAATTTATGGTTAAAATACCATTTTCATCCTTATATTTTGATTTTTGTTTAGCTTTACTTCCTCTAAATTTTCGTATGTTCTAATTTTAGTACTTTACGTTTTAAAAAAATAATAATAATAATTTTCATGCAAGAAAATATAATATGTGAATATATTTTTATAAGGATTATATTGTTTTCAAATATACTGTAAAATGTCATTGTTTTATCAGTGATAGATAGTTATGGATGATAATAATCTATCAGTATCTATAACTATTATAGACAATAACATTTTGTTATATTTAAAAATATTTTCAGTAGTTTTGTTATTTAAAATAATTATACATTTTCAAAATTGAGGATGAAAATGCTAATAAATAACAAAAAAAAAAAATTAAAAGATAAACAATAAATAAGTTTTATAGATTAAATTTAAGATTTCTTAAAAGTATGAAGACTAAAATTAGATATTTTAAAATATATGGATTAAATTGAGATTTCATAGTATAGGGACCAAAATACTATTCTAATCTAAATTTAACAAAAAAAAAAAACATTAAGGATAAAGTCTTAAATTTTAATATATTTATCAGTTTTTTACTTAAATGAGATTTCCTTTTCATTAGTTTAATTTTAGGAAAAATAACTTTTTGATCCCTAGGTTTTGAATTTAGTTTTCACAATTTTAAGTTTAGTTTAAATTTAGTCCATAAGTTTCTAAATATTGTAACTTTACTTTTGAGTTTTGAAACCTAGTTCTTAAAATTTAATCCATAAGTTTTTAAATGTTGCAATTTTACCTTTTGAATTTTGAAATTTAGTGACTGAATTGAAATTGTACACAAAATTTAATAACTAAATGGGTAATATTTTAAAATTAAGAGACAAAAAAAATATTACAATTTTGAAATTGATATTTATAAATACTATTTTGGTGCAGGTAAAAGTTTTTCTAAATTCTCTCATTTCTATTAAAATCAAACATTTCATGAAATTATATGCCTAATAAATATGTAATATTTGATCTTTTATTCAATTGATTGAACGGACAAATTTTAACAAAAACTTGTTCTAGTGTCGTTTTTCTCTAAGCTATCTATATCATATTACATGTTTATTGATAATTTATTTTTCATTTATAATTTATTATACACAGATAAGTTGATTTTTTTTTAATTTTGTTTTTTACATTTTAAGAAATATTGTTTTGAAAACTTAAAAAAAAAAAAAAAAAGGATTAAACATGTTTTAGATTTTAGAATTTAAACCATCTAAATTTTGAAAGTTAAAAGTTAAATAATTATCAAACTAAATCTAGAAATAAAAAATTTAGAGTAAAAATTGGAAGTAAAAGAAAAGAAAGGAATTTAAAAAAAAAAAAAAAAAAAAATTTACATTGTCGCGGATATTTCGATAATATCAGTCTATATTTAAATAAAGAATGAACTCTGTGGAATATTCATTTTGAAAATTACTCGACCTATCTCTACACTCATGCACTCTTATCACGCGCCACTCTCCACGCGCTCCTAATCCCATCCAGACCAGCGTTTCAACCGACTTCCCTATTCCTCTCTCTCTCTCTCTCTCACTCAACGAAATCATTCTTCCACTTCGCCGGAACCCCACCTTACAACCGCCGAATCAACCGCCGCCGCCGTATCTAAACTCTTATTGTCTTCTTTCAGCTGTGAAATTTTCCGGTGGGGTAGCCGAAGGTGCAGACATGTACAGGGACGTGTCCAGCTGCAACACCTACAACTATGGCGATGCTGTCTACTGGGACGCTCGTTACCTGCAGGAGGCTGGTTCTTTTGATTGGTATCAGCGTTATGCTGCTCTTCGTCCCTTTGTTCGTAAGTTCATCAGCACTTCCGCCTCCGTCCTTATGGTCGGCTGTGGTAATGCTGGTAATTTCCCTCTATTTCACCTTTCTGCCTTTTTCCAGTTTCGTTTTCTTTTGAGATTTGAATTGTTCTCGAGGAAGCGTTGGAAGTTGGAATTGGAATGAATTTTCGATGCATTCAGTTTTTCTTCGTCCTAAATTTATGTTCGATAGATTTTAAGTTCATCGGATTGCGAGATTTAGGCGGTTTGGCATTCGTGGAAATCGAATCGAGGAGCTGTCTTGGAATTTTTCCACTGAGAATTCATGTTCAACTATTTGGACTCTGTTGGATGAGAATTACATGATCGAGGGAATGAACTAGACCACCTGCTTTTAGTATTCATATTTTTGGTGTTAATCCAGTCCTTGATTCTCATGTAAATTGGCTCTGAAAGAATCAATCTTGAGCTTACGTAGCTTAATTTTTGGATTAAATCAAAACTTATTTAAGAGCTGAAAGCATGAGCAGCATGGGAAGGCCAAGAAGTTAATAGATGAGAGGGGGTTCAAGTTACTGATTATCGAGGTTGTAAGCTGTATTTGGAAATTGGAATTTCTGAAAATGTGACATATTTGGCAAAAATGTCCACAATAACACGTGTTAAGATGCAAATATCAGTAAATATTTGGAAGTTATTGACGATGTATTGTTTGATTATTATCTACATAATGGAAAAGATGCTGTGTAGAAATTGGTAACTCATGCGGTGTAATTAAGAGCTTCGCCACATTAAATATAATCTAATTATTGTCTGCTTCTTAATAAAACATTGATTTTAACCGTGGCACTTTTGTACTTGTAGTCATGTCAGAAGATATGGTCAAGGATGGATATGAAGACATAATGAACGTTGACATTTCTTCGGTGGCAATTGACATAATGAGAAGAAAGTATCAGTTCATCCCCCAGTTGAAATGTATCCTCTGAGGCTTGTATCTTTGTTAAATTTCCATGAACGGTTTGGTTTGTTTTCAAATTAACACTCGAGTTGCTTGTGTTGACAGAAGTGTTAGTTTGGTAATAGAGAGAGAGAGAGATAAACTTAGTACGATTATCTTAGTCATAATTATTGAGTTTGTTAAAATTGAATCATAAATACTTGGGTAAAGTGTAGGGGAAATGGTCCTCTCAAAAGGTTGTCGTCCTTGTATTCCCTTTTAGCTAGAGTACAATCAGCTCCTATAAGTTCCCTTGACAAATCTGTATAGACATGGAAATGGATGTCAGGGACATGAGCTTCTTCCCAGATGAGAAATTTGGTGCTGTCATTGATAAAGGTCTGACTTCTTGATCTTCATTTTACACACTGTCAAATTTCCCTGTCTTTAAGACTAAAGTTTGCTCGATGTCTTGATCTTTCAATGCTGGTGCCACCTTGTTTTACTCCTGGTCTCTTGGCTCTTGATATAGGGACACTTGATTCATTGATGGTATGTGAGCTTTCCATATTTCTCATGCATGTTATTCACTATTTTTTCCCATGTTCTAATTCTTTAATTTGTGTACACAGTGTGGCACTGATGCTCCGGTTAGCGCTGCTCAAATGCTGGGAGAAGTGAGTAGGTTGTGGACTTTATGAACTTCATAAAAATGATTGACTAGTTTAGATTCTGTTCTTTCGGTTTTACACTTCTCCACTAATTCTTGGCTGTTACTTCTGTAGGCTTCTTAAACCAGGTGGAGTCTATTTACTGGTATCCATCTTTTATCTCTCGTCAAGGCTTTACTTTTTAATTTTCTGTTTGCAGTAAAATAATCAAAATATAATTTTGGTCCTTTGCAGATAACGTATGGTGATCCCAAAGTAAGGATGCCTCATTTGATGCGACCTTCATACAATTGGAAGATAAAGTTGTTTATAATCCGTGAGTTCGTTATCATCCTCTCACTGAACCTTTTCCTTTTTATAATCCGTGGTTCCTCCTGGTTTTGTTTCACAGCACGTCTATGCAGAAAAACAATTTAAAAGAACAAAAAGAAAAAGAATCTCAGGCAACTACTAAAGATAGGTAGTTCAATATTACATTTTTTAAGAGCTCTCCCCGAGTGAAAGCTCTGGACATGAATTATGAATGCAGGTAAATTAAGCCATATTGCTATGATGTGCAACGGGGTGTGTGAGAGTATTAGTAAGGGATATTTTGGGAATATTAGTAGGATAACTGTAAGGACATAGTGGTACTTAGATGGTGGTACATTTTGTTATAAATAAGGGGAGTTGGGCACCTTAGGAGGGGATCATTTTGGTAAGTTAGTTTTTAGTGATTGGCTATCGAAGGGACGTATCCAAAGACTATTGATATTGTAATTTATTATTGATATTGCAATATAGTTATCTTCGGTGTCTTGGTATCCTAACAGTGGGCCATCCAGCCATTTCTTTCTCTATGCTGTGTATCACAGCAGAGAAAACTAGATGATTTATAGACTGGCAAGATAGAAGGACAAATAAACTTCTTCTGAAGTGGTATTTATTGGAAGAAATGCTATTGGTGTAGCCTAAAGAATTAAAGGAGAGCATTCTCCAAGAATCAAATCAAAGTCTTTATTATCAATCGAAAAGTTCTTGAATACATGATGGCTAACTAGTGAAGAAACTGTGATTAAAATACAAAAAGGAAACTAAATGGGAAAACTGGAATCCAAATAGGAAACTAAAAGATTATTCAAGGATTTAACCAAGAGTAATATAAATTCTATATCAGTTAGCTTTTCCAGCGGGTTGGTTTGCTCCCTTGCTATGTGATTGGGGCTATAGGACGTGCTGTGATGTGGCAATGCATCCAGTCTGTTGACTCTGTACACAATGGCATCATGTTTTCTCTTGTTTTTCTTAAATAGAACAAGTTGATTCATGATAAAGTCGAATCTGTTAATGGCACCTCTACTTCTTCGAAAAGGTTTTAGTTTTGAACCCTCCCACTCCACACGTGATATAATTATGTCTGAGCAGTTGTTACATGGCCATCTGCATCAACTGAGCATCGTTCTTTTGGACTACTACCACTTATGTTGAAACCAAAACATCATATTTGTTTTGCTTTTATTTCTTACTGAAAATCACATGTTACAAGATAGTTAATCTTATTCTATGTCATTATTGAGCATCGGAGACATACTTCTGTTTTCCCCTTGTTTTCAGTTGTATGGGATCTGGAAATATATGTCCTTCCCAGTTCTCATTCTTTACTTTTTACAGCAAGGCCAGGATTCCAAAGGCCGGAAGAGTGTAGCACACCGGAGAAATCATATTTGGAACCGGTGCCTCTGACCGACAAGGGCTTGCTGTCGCCGAGTTTTGTTATGGAAGACCCAGATTCTCACTTCATATATGTGTGTCAAAAGATGGATGATTCCGATCCGAATAACATAGTGCCCCCGTATCCATTGAGCTCAGGTGTGTTATAGGGATAAAGAAGGTTACCTTGCATACCTTGTATCATTTGCATCCGTCCTATTTTACAAGCTTGAATATGCATTGTTGTAAAATGATGTTCCTTGTAAAGGAAAATTGATAGACATAAAACACCTTAAAATTAACACGTAATTGAGGGGATACCCTAATCTAGGTGGAGACAGGGGTTCTTGCATTCAATTGTACCAACACAGAAACAAATTAAGTCGCTGTGGCTATTCAACCAAATGCCTAATTAATTATGAAATGCTCTGGCCATGTTCTTTGTGCCTTCCTTTTTTCTTTTTCTTTGTCCTTTTTTTTTTGGGTGGTGGTGTTGGTTCGAGCTTCTCAAACAAGTAAACTTGGGCCACACGTACACGAGATGCATTCCAACAATCGTTTTCCTTTTCTTTTCTATTCTTTTTTGAGTTCACCAATCTTGTGCTTTACATACAATACAAGCTTCTTTGGTATCTCTATACACTGTACAATTCACATTACATTCAACACAAACCTTTTTAATGTTATTTTTAAAAAATAATAATTAAAAAAAAAAAAAAAAATCTTCAATTTAATGTTTAGGCTGTCTGAAAACATCAAGCAATCGGCTTCTTCCGTCGAGAACCTCCGAGAATCTCCCATCCACCTCCTTCCCCAATCCTTCCACCGTCTTCTCCAATCTCCCCAATCTCCTCCTCATCTCCTCCACCGCCTCGCCACTGCTGCTGCTGCCGCCGATGATCATCGCTGCCGCAGCGTTCACCTCCTCCACCTCCTCCGATATACTCCCCTTCTTGGAAACAACCGCCAAGATCACCGAATCCAACGCCTTAAATGCCGGAGCCGCCACACCCGTGGCTAGTTTTCTCATCTCCAAATACGCCGTTGGATCTCCCTCACAACCAGAAAGCACAATCCCACAGACCCAATACCCAATTCCTTCCATTGTTGTCAAAGCTCTCTCGATCGCCCACTCCTCGCCGGAGCAACCCTTCCTCTGCTCTTTCACATTTCCTCTGATTTCCAATCCTTCAAAATCTCTCTTTAAAACAATCGGTTTCAGATGGGAAACCGCCATTGAAGGAGAGCTGTGAATTAGGCTCAGAGCATAAGAAAGGGAAACCCGAGAATTTCCCAATTGGGTTAAAGAAAAACTGATGGAGTTGAGAAGATCAAGCAAATTAAGACTATAATTCATATACCCATCAACCAGATCGGCTCCCCATTTTCCAACAGGGTACTCCAAATCCACAACCAATTTCGCAAACGCTTGATGGATGATCGGTATAAGACCCTGAAGAAGCTGAAGAAGCCAACGAAATGACAACAATTTCGAATCGGAAGTCGACAATAAGAGTTGGTTCAAGCAAGACGACACGTCGTCCTCAAAGGCCTGAAGACGAGAAACAGAGAATGAAGCTTTACATCCGCGGCGATGGTGGTGGTTGTCGAGCTTGGAACAGAGCTTGTTGAAGGTTTGAAGCAAAAGGGGCATTATAAGAGTGGTGAAATTTGCAGAATCAAAAGGGGTTTGTTGTTGTTTTGGTGTTTAGAGTTTAGAGTGGGTTAACAATGGCGGGCTGTGGAGTTTTAAGGGATTTTATAGGAGGAAGAAGGAAGTTTCAAAGGGGAAATCCGCGTGCGCCATGTCTTAAAGCCCAAGAGACAGTAAGCAAATATTTGACCGTTTTTCTTTGGCTAATGGTTTGTGATAAAATTGAAATTCCATTTTGAACTAATTTTAATACAACTTCGCGTCAGCTGTACGATTATTGCCTTTTTCCTCTTCTACTTCCTTTCTTTCATTCTTTTCTAATGTTGATGATGCATTTGACACGTATTATAATATTTAATTTATCAATTTATCGAGATTTCGAGTTTGAACTTTTGTAAACTCATTTTCTTCACTAATTTATTACTAAAATAAGTTTAAATCACATTTTAAGTCTTATGTCGAGTGGCCTTGACTTCTAGTCTGATACCATCTAATCTAGTCTTGATATATTTCGAACTAATCTACATGAGAGATCTTCAGTTGAGCTTATTTCATTATGATTTTCAAGTTAGTGTAAGGAGTAACTATTCACCTTAATACATAAATAAGTAAGGCTGGGTCTCTCCTCTAGAGATTACTTACTCTTCCATTTGCGGTTGTCGAATAGGACTATTTATAAGTCATTCCTATGGCCCACATCTACGGTTATGTGACGACAATGGTATCGGGTATTTTTCTAGTGCTCGAGGTTGCAAGGTGTTAATCTGAATCCAGCTCGATTATTTTTTTATTAGTATATATTCACTGGCTCGACTAGTCGGCCCAAACATCGAGGCTATGGCATTTCCATTGTGAGTGTTTTCCTATGCCTTTTTCTTGTACCCTTTGAACTTGAGTTTGACCAAGAACTTTAGGACAATTTTCAACAAGGTTATTTGATAACCAATTTATGCTTTTAAAAATAAAACTTATAATACTATTCTCATTTAAGTTCTTTGTCTTGTTATCTATCTCTTGTAAATGTTTTCTAACTAAAAAAATAGTTATTAGAGTTTGTATAAGAATTCTGTTTTTTTTAGAGAAGTGAAGAACATAAAGAAATAATTTGTGAAAAAAAAAACCACAATTCTTTTAAAAAGGAAAACTAAAAATGAAATCATCAGATTTTGGATCTGTTTTTATACCTTGGGACTTTCAAAACCATTTTTTAAAGAAAAAAAACTTTTAAAATGTTGTTTTTGTTTAGGATTAAAATACAACAAAGTGTAGAACCTAAAATAAACCAAAATAGAACTTCAAAAAAACAAAAATAAAAAGAGGAATTAATAAATAAAGAACTGATGACTTTTTATTTGGTCAAAATTGATTTGTCCTCATTCTTCAAAACACGGCTAAGGATAAGATGAATCTGTATAATTGGCTGCCAACTGTCTGTCGGTCCCAGAAAGTTGGAATGTAAATCGATAGAAAAGGAAATAGAAAAAAAAAAAGTTTAATTATATTTTAATTCTTGTACTTTATCACATCAATTTCAATTTGGTTCATATAAAAATTGCCATTTTTTTTTTTTTATTTAACTTGCCCTTATATTTTTTTGAATCTTGATAAACCTCTTATTATTACTGAGAAACAACATTTTATTAATACGTCTTAAAGATAATAAAAAAATCAATGGCATTTTAACTAAAAAAATTGCCACGTCATTTTTTGTTATAACTAATATCCAATGTTAACTCAACGATCATTTATTTTTTTTTTAAAAAAAAAAAAAAAAACTCAAGGACTTAACAACATTTTTTTTTAATAAAAACTCAAGGCCTATTTAATTCAAGTTAGATCACGTTAAAATTTCCTAATTATTTTACTAATTCCAAATCAACTCTAAATTACTTAAATAACATTTATTTTTCTCTCAAATTCATACCAAATTACTACAAAAAAATTGCCACATGAATTTTCTCTAAATAAAGAGAAAAAAAAATAAAAGAAAGAGAAACTAAGGCAAGCTTACCTTCATTTTTTAAAATTCTCAACTTCCCTAGAATGTAAAAGCAATTTTCAATTAAGTTCTATTAAAAAATGTTAAATTATGTTAAATAAAAATATGATGTACGAATAAAGATTAAATTATTGTTATCTAACACATTTGGAGATGTGAATATGACACTCATATTCTACTTGACACGTAGAAGTTAACTCTAGCACATATTTGACAAAAAAAAAAAAAAAACCAATCGACTGTTTAACAAAAATGCATTTTTTTCAAATGATGCATGAAAATGAGGTATGCAACATGTCCAAATATATTAATACAAGACTGATTTTAAAAAAATATATATTATCAACTTTTTTAGAAACAATTTTTTAATAACTTAATTAAATACTTTTGACCTCTTAAAGATAGACTTTAAGAGCTTTATATTTAGCTTATTTAAAAATATATATGTATATATAAATTAACGATTAAAATAAACTTTTTAGTGTAAAGTTTTAGTAACATACTTTTTTGGAATATTTACTATTTAGAAGGTTGAGGAAACAAAAAACCGTTGAAATAGTTATACGCTTATAGCCCACCGATTAAATAAAAAGCTGCAGGCCGTTGATATATACGAATACCACATAGGACAATGCCAGTTTTTCCTTTTATATTATCCACTTCACTTTATTAATTTAAAATTAAAATATCTACTTTCTATATACTTTTTTAATTTATTTAATTTTAGTTACATATTTTTTAAATATTAAAATTTTGTATATGTGTACTTTCCATAAATCTTAAATTTAGTCTCTTGAAGTTAATTTTTTAATCAAAATTGATTAAACAATGATACTAATAATTTTACCATATGTGAATATGTTCCAAAATTCATTATAAGTGTGTTAATAGATTTTTTTTAAAGAAAGAAGTTTTTTAATAAATTAACAATGAATTAATATTGTAGAAAAATTTAAGATTTATTGAGAGTATATGGTCTAAAATTAAACCAATCTCAAAATATAGAGGACCAAAATAGTATTTTAACCTAAATTTAATTATTTGATTTAGAACTTAAAAGGTTTGATATAGTTCAATAATTATGGATTAGGAGAATAAATTATCAACTTTTGAGATGATAATTAGTCTCATTATATTTATCGAGCTATGCTGGAATCGGTGACTTAAATTACATTTGAAGTACACACTATATCACTTTGTTCATCAATTATGTTTTTATATATTTAAAATAGTTAAAATACCATTTTGATTTTTAAATTTTTTTTTAACTTGTATTTAGCATATTATTAATGTTGAGGGACCTCTTAATCCATATCTAAAACGGGAAGGACTAAAAATTTTAAAAATTCAGTACCCGAATATACTAAAAATCCAAAGACAAAAAAAAAAAAAAAAAAAAAAAAAAAAAAAAAAAAAAAAAGAACTGTGGGCACTCGTAGTTGATATATTTGACACGTTGGACAAAGTCCTTTTCCCTCTTGTATTATCCACTTATTTGTTTTTCTTTTTTTTCTTTTTTGTGTGTGAGGGAGTTCTGATATATATATATATATATATATATATATATATATATATATATATTTTTTTTTTTTTTTCTCTAGTATATGTGTGACAATTGTTCCTCATATTATTTACGTTTTTCTAGTGTGAACATGCATCGATGTTAGTCTCACTTCTCGAGAGTGTCAATTTGGGTTCAAACATTTGTCATTTGTTGGATGGTAGTTTATCCCATGGTTGTCATCGACCGTAGATTTTTATAGATACTGACCTTTGGTCGTGGCATTAGAATTATTTTCTTGCATCCAATTTTATCAAACTCAAATAGTCAAGCAATGGTAAGTAAAGTTTCCTTCTATAGTAGCTTGCTCTAGTTGTTATGGTAAAGCACGAGAGTTTACTAGAGCAAGTGATGAATAGTCATCCATTGGCCTAAAGAGCGAGCGTGTGTGTTTGTCAAAGTGAGTGATGAACGGTTGGACTGTGGCCACAAGTGCAAGGAAGAGAAGGAAGAAAGAAAGAAGAAGCTCGAAAGGAGTGAAGAAGGCAGCACTAATGTAAGGAGAAAAAGGAGTGTGAGCGAGAAAGATAAAACAAGCAGCGAGCAAGATCTAAATGATATGTGATGTAAGCAAAATGTTAGTATTTATTATTTTCAAAATTCAAATCATTTAATAGAAGGAGAGAGAGAGAGAGAGAGAGAGAGAGAGAGAGAGAGAGAGAGAGAGAGAGAGAGAGAGAGAGAGAGAGAGAGAGAGAGAGAGAGAGAGAGAGAGAGAGAGAGAGAGAGCTTCTCTAAAAATTTAATAGATTGTTTATGAAAAAGAAAAGAAGTTTGAATCAAACATGTTTTAATTGTGGGGTCAATTTTGTCATTCTCTCTACAACTTTACTCAAAACCTTCACGTCATCCATGTAGTAGTCCTTACGTGAATCCACAAAAAGATTAATTTTGCATCAAAATCATATGCACAAATATACAATTAATTAAAGCTATGGTTCAAAACAAAACAACAAACCACATCATAATTCATAAAAATATATAATTTAATAATTAACATATTACTAATATATTTAAAAAAAGTGTTTAACTCAATCTCATCCTAATTTAAATGGTTAGGGTATATGCTTAGATCTACAAGTTTTTGGGTTCAAGTTTCTCCACCTTCACATATGTTGTTGACTTATAAAAAAATACTAAATTATAAAACTCATTATGGATAGGACAGAGGTCATCTAAACCTTTGGTATAGGTTCAAATCCTACTGCATGCAAGTTTTTTCCATATATTTTTTTTTAGTTTTCCCACTGAGAAGCCCAATCCTTTTTTCTCGTTTTTTTGTGAGGAGTCTTAATTCCGCTTCGATCCTAGTTAGCCAAGGCGATTGAGAATGGTAAAAGCCGCTTTTATAAAGCCTGCTTGCTCAAGGCTAAGAAAAAGAGTATGGTCTTTAGGTCAAAATCAAACTATACCTTGCCAAAACCGCATGGCCCTTACTACTCCATCCCACAGTGTACTACCGCTCAGTGATAAAGGAGGTAGGGGTGGGACCCCCAAACGCTCGTTTAAGCGCACTACAATGACCTTGAGACATCTAAGTCATACAAGTAAAGAGATATATTCATTGATTGTCATTCAATTTAAGACAACGCTATCTTAGATTGAACGGCCCCCTTATTCAACAAACCAAAAGAAGTCTTTGGTACAACATGTTGTAGTTAAGGTTTGGAAGCGTAGCAACTATGATGAAGATCCAAATCTTCTTTCTAGTTCATCGCACTATTCCAAGTTTATTTTAAGAATTTCTACTATAAAGATATAAGTGTAGTGTTAGGTGTTGAAACATTTTTGAAATGTCAAAAGTAATATTGTAACTTTTAAAAGGGTATAGACATTTTTTCAATAAATGAGAAATTTCAGGAAATATCTTTTATAATTCATTTTGTAATATAATAATAAAAAGAAAAAAAAATTGATCCGATCAAGTAATTATAATTTGACCTAACAAACCAAAGAAATCAAGTTTTTCAAATTAAATTATGAGTGGCTTAAATTTCTACGGTCCAACTTAGACCAATAATGTGAGTATAAACGACATTTCGAAAGAGATAAAATTGAGATTGTGGTGGCTTTTCAAGGACCTTTGACCATGTTTTTAATAATTATTTTTAATTTTAAAAACTAAGTAAATAAATATTCTTTCTATTTCTAATTTTGTTTTGTTATTTATTTTCTACCTAATATTTAAAAACTTTAAAAAAATAATTTTTAAAAATTTATTATTATTATTATTTTAATTTAACTAAGAATTTAACTTTTTTTACTTGAAAATATGAAAATCATTGTAAGAAATTGAGAAATATAGACTTAATTTTCCAAAATCAAATGGGGCATTCATCTTTTGTTTTTAGAATTAATGTTTTTTTTTTTCATTTTTTATCATAGTTTTCATCTTCATTAAAGAAATGTTAGAAATTTCTTTTTACAAAAAAAAATAGCTTTTTAAAAAACTACTTTTTAAGTTTTAAGGTTATCTTAATTTTTAAAAAACATTAGTAAAAAATGAATAACACTAAAAAAGAAAAAGAAAAAGAAATATTTATAGATGTGAATAGTGTTTATAAATTTAACTATAAAAAATAAACAATAGAAAATCAAATAGTTATTTAAGTTGACTTTTATTATCCAATTAAAGAGATGATTCCAAATTTGTTTCATGGAATCGTTTTATCTTCTCTAAAAACGTGATTCCATTGAAAACATATAACAAAAAAGACAACACTCTATTTTACAGATTTTTTTTCTTTATATAAAAAATTAAAACTGTATATATTGAAAGTTTTATGAACCAAAATGAGAATCTTTTGAAAATTCCTTTTGGTGAAAGTTGGTAGTTTTGTGCGTTGGCATCTTCACTGTTACATATGCTGCTATTCATTAATTATTCATTTAAATTTGTTGAAAATGACTTTTGGGTCAAGTCCCATAACAAATGTAAGTGAGAAATGAGGGAATTTTGTCCCACCAAGGCATTCAAGAAAAGTTTTTAAATTGTGGTTGTGGTGGAAGATAGATCGTTTCTATATGCATGTTGCTACCTATTCGAATCGGATTGGGTAATTGTACTAACATATACACACAAAAAAAAGAAAAAGAAAAATACTTTTTACTATCCCTCCATTTAAATTTGACCGTTTTTATTAAAATGTTTCCCTTAAATTAGATCCACAATTATTACATCTAATTACATATTTTTGCCATTTTTTTTTTCGTTGGTTGTCCTAGCCGCTCATGATCTTCTTCATAAAATAATTGGGTATTTTCCAAAAAGAACACATCTGATTTTCTCTTCTGTAGCTTCGATTTTCTAAATTATTTCTAAGCTTAATTTTTCCATCGATTCCATTTCTTTCTTAGATCAGTACATACTTGAGTTGGGAAGTTGTGTTAAATTTGGGGAGCAACCGACATACGTGATTTAACACCGAGGTTGCGCCAAATTTTGCTTTCAAGACAGTTGATCTTCCATGGCACAACAACGGCCTTCATTTGATTTTCGCAAAATATAAATTTAGTTTCTCTACTTTTAGAACATTTTTTTTATAAATTTTTTAATGATTTGAATCCGGAACTTTTATAAAATGATAGTTTAGTACTTATTTACAAAATTTTAGAATTATGACAAATATTTCAAGAAATTTATTGAGGGTGGAGTTGTGTTGAAATTGTGATTGGAAAAGAAAATGAAAAATTTCATGTTTTAAATGTTAAACTTACAAGTTTAATCTCTCTAAGTTCCAAGTTTTATGATACTAAAAAAAAGAAAACTTTTAGCTTTGTGTCTGGGGTCCAATATGTTCTTAAATTAGAGAAAACAAATTAAAAACTTATGAAAACAAATTCTAATTCCTTTAAATTTGTTTGAAAAATGATTGAAATTGAGTTGTACACTACAAACTACAAAAGTAAAATTAGTAAAATAAATAATATTTAATTTAACATTAGTCATATTAAAAAAAGTGTTGAATTTACGGATTAGATTTATTGGTAAAAATCATATGGTATAATATTCAATCTAATCTTAGCTATAAACAAATTAGTTATATATTTCATTTTTTACGTAGTCATTTAAAAAAATTACACAATAATTTTGTTATAAATTAGTCATTTTTCTACATATTTAAGTTAAGTCAATTTAAAATAACAAAAAAAAAAAAAAAATACAAGAAGTTCAATTTTATTTTTAAATTTAATTATATATGAACATTATGGGAAAAAATTATTTTAAAATTGACTATATTAAGATAATTAAAATGAAATAACTAAGGTGAAAAATTTTAATTAATCTAAAATTTAAACATTAATTAAATACAACAAAATATTTCACAAACCAAAAAATTCTAGGACCCGTTTGGATTGACTTAAGAAAAAAATGTTTTTCAAAAAACTCATTTTTATTTAAATTCTTTTGATAAATACTCTTTAAAATGCACTTCACGATCTATTTTGAGTGATAATCAAACACTCCAATTTTTTCTAAAATAACTTATTTTTTAAATTAAACACTTAAAAATGTATTCCAAACACACCATAAATTTGCACGACAAACTCCCTAAACATTGCACTCCAGTTATAGACTTCTTAAATTTAGGCTTCCTAAACTTGCACTCTAACATAGGTTCTTTAACCCAAGCTATATCTAAACTTAGCAAGTTTAATTCTCTTGGCTCAACTTTCTCATATTTTCTAAACTTGTGCACCAAACACCTTCTAAATATGTATTAATTATTGCTTATTTCAACTATGACTACCAATTAAATCAGTTTATCTTTCTATTAAATTACACCGTTGTCTTCAAAATAGAATTCAAAGAACATGATTTATGAAAGAAAAAAAACACGATTTTAAAGAATCTTTTCATAAAAAATTAGAGACTACATTTATAATTTTAAAAATTTAAGATCAGGAAATTTAAAGTTAAAATTTGTTATTTAACTAGACAAAACTAATTATCTAAAATTTGGATTGGTAAAAATAAAATTTAAAAGGAAAAAATTAAATTAAAAAAAAATGAGGATGGGTTTTGTTTGATTGAGAAATTGGATTCAAATGATCTTATAAGTTATATCATAGTGTAAATATTTTATTCCATTTCATATTTAATTTGGCCTCTTATGTGAACACTATTTGCCTATCATTGATTCCCATGATCCCACCACTTCTATTCTCTTCCTTCAAACACTGATGCATTAATCAAATCAATTTTATTATTATTATTATTATTTTTTGAGTTTTGACAAAATAAAATTAGAAGCGTCCTTTTAAAAAAAAAATTGAAAAAGGACGAGTTAAAGTGTAATTTGATTCAATAATTTGGGTTAACCTATACAAATTAGGACTTAATATATTGCAAAAAGAGTTATTTTTAATCTCAAAATAGGTTAGAGAAGTGTTTTATTTCTTTTTTTTACACATATGTGACGTAGGAGGATTGAACTTCCGACTACAAGATTGATAATACAAGTTTTATATTACTTGAGCTAGGATCATTTTGGCAAGTTATAAACGTTGTTATGTTAACCTATATAGATGACATTTAAAAAAAAAATTGCGAGCATTTATATAAGATATAAAAGATATCAATAGGTATTTATTATCGATGTCGAATCCTTCAATTAACCAATATGTCGACAAATACGTCAACATGTTGACGGATATTTTAATCCTTAAATTTGTTAGAGTATTTTGCTAAATGAGCATGATGCGCTAACGAGTGAGCTATTTAGTTAATTTTGATCTACATTGATTATTAAAATAATTTAAGTATTAATATGATTAAATTTACATTGCCAAAAAAATTATCGCTTAACTTGCATAAATATGTGTTGAAGGGTGAATTTTGGGAATAAAACCAAAAATCAAAATAATATAAGATAAGATTTTATCTAACTTTTTTTAGATTAGTAAAATCTAATATCCTAATCCAGGTTAAGTTAAACCTCGGTCAAATTTCCTATAAATAGATCATTATAGCTCCATATGAAGTATCGGAAAACTTGTGACTTCTTTTTCTTTTTATAATTCTCATATTGATTTAAGCATCGGAACAAATTTGGCGTCAATAATATGTGTTCATGATCTCTAGTTTTGAGGTTTCATGTCTTCACCCTTAAATTAATTTTTTTATTAAAAAATTGTATAATAGGACCGACCGCAGTGGATAATTTGTTGCCCCAATACTTAAAAAAAAAAAAAAAAAAAAAAAAAAAAAAGTCATTGTACCTTGTTGACTTTCTCTTCTCAAGCCTGCATATGCAGTATGTTTTTATTGTCTCTTCTCTGTTTCCCACCTCTATCTCTCAATTTATAAAATAAATTGCTTCATAATAATTATTTTAATTAACAAAAGTGCATTGTGAGAAATTTGAAAATACAGACTCTTTAAATAGTTATTCATGTTATGAATATTCAAATATAACCTTCTAATTAGATGTCAATAACTACTATAGGTTACACATTTATTTAATAATATCTCTATTCATTTTCGACTTTCGTTATTCTCTTATTCTCTTATTTATATTAGTTTGTAGACCATTTGTATACACTTCTAATTATATGTGCTATCTATCTTGTTGTTCTCTCTCTTATACTCGATTCTTCTTCTTGTTTTTTTACCTCTCATTTTATAACCATTCAAATCTTGTTTAGATTAATCAACCTTATTTACTAACTAAATATTTGATTAAATCTCAATTTTTATTAATTAAATTTCATATATGGTTTACATAATAAATTTTGTATAATAATTATAGTAGATAATTTGTAATATATTATATTATTGTATGTGTTTTAAATTTTAACAAAAGTGAAATAAGATTATATTACGGAACTATATACCCATCAAATTTTTATTTGTGGATATATAATCTTGCATTTTGAAATTTTGAAGTAACTATTTGGTTTTTTTATTTTTTAAAATTATTTAATTCTTAATTTCTTACACCATATTTTACATCTTTTTTTAGTACGAAAATTTGATTTCTCAGCAAAATTTAATAAGTTTTTGAAAACTATTTTTTAGTTATTGTCAAATTTATCTTGGTTTTTTAAAACACATGTAAAAAATAGATTACAATGCAATAAATTTAGAGGTGAAAAGAATGTTTATAAGTTTTATTTTAAAAATCAAATGATTGTGAAATGAAACCTAAAAAAAATTGGTTTTTAAAATTGATTGAATCACACAGTTAAAAGAGCAATCAATCTTGGTCTAACTTGAAACTTAGTTTGATCAATTTCTAGATCTCACGCCCACAAAATACTATAAATTTTAAGAAATATTTTTTAAAAATGAAAAAAAAATAGATAAATAGTTTCTTATGTTTCTGTTTCTATCTCTATTCTAGCATTCTCACAAAAAATTATTGTCAACTTCTAGTGTATTGGTATTAGGTGCCTCAGGTATCTTTTTTTTTTTTTTTTTTGCTAGTCATGGATTTGAC
Organism: Citrullus mucosospermus; assembly: GCA_030954485.1. Classification (NCBI taxonomy): domain Eukaryota; kingdom Viridiplantae; phylum Streptophyta; class Magnoliopsida; order Cucurbitales; family Cucurbitaceae; genus Citrullus; species Citrullus mucosospermus. The sequence continues at coordinate 3,698,332 of CM062063.1, read as the reverse complement.
TTGACATCATTTAAGACAAATGGATTAAGTTAGAGATGACAATGCTAATCAAATTTGAGCAACATATCGAATATGATACAATTTTATTATTACATTTAGTTGTCATCAAGACTTACTTCTATTAGATTATATAAACTTTTGATAATATCTTTTTCGATATTTAATATATGACATATCTTTTTTTAGATATTATATTGTTACAATAAAAGAAAAGAAAAAACAAGAAACAAGAAATAGTTATCATACAAAATTATGTTTTTATTTCTCTTTCAAGAAACAGAAAACATGAATAGTTATCATATATCGTCATGTTTCTTATTCTCAAAAAGGAAAAATAGAAAACAAAAAACAGGAAACAAGAAAATGAAATTGTTATCGAACGAGCCTATAATTACTTATTTCAAAAACAGTTCATTTGACTTAAAAAGAAAAAAAGTGATAATGACGATATGCACAGTTTCTAACAAGTTAGATGATATAATATCAAATTTGTAGGTATCAAAGCATGTGATCTAAGAGGTCTTGTGCTCAAATTTTTCTCCAATTAATATAGATTTCTCACTAGTTGGTTTATGTCATGTTCAAATATTAAAAGTAAATATACAAAAATTTGAAAAAAGAAAAAAAAAAAAAGAAAAATTAAAATATATCTTTTCATCCTTGTATTTGACTAAAAATTATAGAAAAAACTGAGGTCTATATGTTGCTATGCTATGTGGCAAATTTTTTTTTTTAAAAAAAAAGAAATTAATTTTTAATAGGTAGAAAAATGGGATCAGGACCCAAGAGTATATTTTGAAAATGCATCTATTCTTCAGGGGACTAGAGAGATAAATTTTCCAAAAATTTATTTAGTAATAGTCTTTAAAAAAAATATATATATATATATATATATATTGAAATGGAATAAAATATGGAGTCGGAAGGAAAATTCCATTTGCAGTTTTCGCATTTAAAAATTTGGAAGGATAAATGGGTTATTTTCAATCGTACGGTCCTCATTCTCGCATCAGGCATTAATAATTTCATGGATGGATCTTTCCATTTTAATATCTTCCAAATTCAATCGGCATCACATGGCGCAACATGATTGGCGGTGTCACAACATTTCATCTCTTCATCAATCAATTAAATCTATTATATTAATTATTTAATTATTTTCAGTTTTGAGTATTCTTATCAAATCCGACGTTCATGGCCGTCAAAACGATTCTTCAACTCCTCCATTGATTTTCGTCATTTTTAATTCTTTTTTAGATTGTACAGATACTCATATAGCCTGGATCCAGAAATCCAAAACCTCAAAATTCCCCAAATCCTCCCTCCTATTTAAACTCCTCTCTCTCAATTTCAATTTCATCAGAGGTCGATTTCGCAATGGCAATGAGAAATTCAGAATGCCGTACTTCAATTCTCCTCTGTTTCTTCTTCTTCTTGTTTGTTTCGGTTCAAATCGAGGCTAAGAATCAGAAAGAAGCCCTAGATGCTCTATACAAAGCGAAGTTCTTCAAGAACTCAAATGCAGCGGAATTTTCGTCGGAACTTTTCGTCCACGGCGATGAAGTTGCTAATCAAAACACCAATGATGTTTTACGGAGCGTTGAGATTTACGATCAAACCGGAATGAAGCGGCAGGATAAAATCGAACGGCTGCCTGGACAACCGGCTAACGTTAGATTATCGCAGTACGGCGGATATGTGACAGTGAACAAATCCGCTGGCCGAGCTTTCTATTACTACTTCGTTGAATCTCCTCATAACAAGAAATCGTTGCCGCTTCTTCTCTGGCTTAATGGAGGTACGCGTTTAATTGAAGTTTTTTTTTTTTAACTGATTGATCGATTTAATCGGTGATTGGAGTAGTAGTTCTGGCTTTTTGTGTTGTGGATTTTGATTTCTTTCAATATCTTATCTCCATTTTTTGGTTGTCTCTCTCTCCAAATAATTGAGAGCAGATGAAGAAAGAAAGAAGTTGTGATCGATCATTATTTTCTGGCAGTTCATTTCTTCACGTATCATTGGCTTCCTCTTCTTCTTCCTCTTCTTCTTCAGCCGTAATTAATTAATGTCACAAGTTCACGTGTTCAGTTGCTTTTATTATTATTTTTTTTAATTATTCTTTTTGCATAACTTTTTAAATAGTATTTTTGGAAAAAGAAAAGAAGAAGAAAAAGGAAAATGATATGATTAAGTATAACTGTTTTGACTCCTCTCTTTATGGAGAATATCTCGGCATTACAGGCATGCAGAAAATTTTTAAAATATTAAATTAGTAAAATTCATATTTTACTAATTATTATATTATATTTACACTTTGTTCGTAACAAAATGAGCCAAACAAAACTATAGCATTTTCTTAGTTTAAAATTTTTTTTATTTATAATATTTCCCTTAACTATAAATTTCATGTATTTTACTCCATGTTTTTAGGTTGAAATATTTTAGTTTCAAAATATATTTATATTCATTTAAGTTCTCGGTATATATGTTTGAAGTCACTTTTAATTTGTCATAATTATAAAACATTTTCAATAATTGAAAATTACTTAAATGTTTGTATTAAAAAAATCAGTTAAATGCTTGACAATTATTTACTCTTTTATGTTTTCTACCCATTTAAATCTTATCTGTTTTCTTAAACAAATGTCCTAACACAAAAGGCCAAATTGTCCCCCACCTACACCCATGGAAAAAGAGACAATGCCAGATAGAAAACATCTATTTTTATTGCTACTTTGAATTATAAATTGTGTTATGATATGTATAATTTGTGAAGTTAATCGAAATGAATTTTTTTTGAAAGAACGAAATTGGTTAGTTTATCTCTATTACACTATACTTTAGCATTGTTATTGTATTTTTCTAATATATATATATAACCCTACATATATATACAGAGTTTAAATTATTGGTGCACATGAAGCCACATGGAATGTATGTCTAACTTAAATAAATATCAGTAAATTAATGTCACATTCCATATAATTGATTTTTTTTTTCCTTTCAACATTCATTTTAATTGTATTTTTAAGGTCAAATATGATAAACCAAAAAAAAAAAGAAAAAAAAAGAGATAAGATTATGGAAAATAACGTGTCAGTAAATGATTGGTGGCTGCAGGGCCTGGGTGTTCGTCTCTTGCCTATGGAGCAATGGCTGAACTGGGTCCCTTCCGCGTTCGCAGCGACGGCAAAACCCTCTTCGAAAACAGGTTCTCATGGAATCACGGTATGGATTATTTTAACATTTTTTATATAAATTTTAAAATATAAAATTTAAAAAAAAATGAAATTGAAACTAATATGAGTTAATTAATATTGTAGCTGCAAATGTGTTGTTTCTGGAGTCACCAACGGGAGTTGGATTCTCGTACTCGAATACGACGTCGGATTACAAAACCAACGGGGACAAGAGCACGGCTGAAAACAACTACGCGTTCTTGGTTAACTGGCTGGAGAGGTTCCCGGAGTACAAGCACCGGGATTTCTATATCGCCGGCGAGAGCTACGCCGGCCACTACGTCCCTCAGTTGGCTCACACCATTCTCTCACACAATAAGAAGGCTGGAAGGAAGATCGTCAACCTTAAGGGCATTATGGTAAGTCCACCTCTCTCTTCTGTCTCTAACTTGTGGGAATTAAACAGGGTCCATTCCAATCATAACATTAGAGAATAATTAATAGTACTTAGCCTTGTCTTCACACAAGTCAACACCACTAGAGTTAGTAGGTTTATTTTGCTTGATGTGTTTAGGAGATAAAATTATTAGGGAGATGAATTCATCTATTAAATTTAAAAGGTAAAAATTCGAAGCTCTAAATACTTCATTTTGATTTCAAAACCTAAGTTATTAATATTTTATTCCCTTCACATTTAGTCAAGTTCATTTCTATATTATTCTTGAATTTCTTTGATTCACAGTTGAAAATTCTAATATTCGTACACACTCATTGTTTTCATAATAATTGAATTTTGCACTTGGATGTAAGATCCATGGCCAATCATAAGAACACACAACTCCAACTATCACAATCTGACGCCAGTAATTAATAATTATCCACCAAAAAAGTCCCTCGTGAGTCATGGGACGGGAGGAGGGGATTGCCCCACTGCCCACATTATCGATATCTTCATTCTAAAATTATCAAAAATAAAAATGACCTCTAAATTTCTTTATGCATTCACATTCTAGAGACTTTTTTTTCTTTTCTTTTTAATCTATTACCTTTCGAAGTTTATGGAATTTTATGATTATAGGTTTCGATATTATTGGTGTTGAGATCAACATTAAAGTATCAAATTTAATTGAAATAATCATTTAGTTAGAGAAATTTGATTTTTAAAAGTTCTAAAGATTAGGTTGGTAGTTGAATTGTTTTTTAATCGTAGGAGCATAGTGGATTTAAGAATTCCTTTGGCCCAACATGTTTATTTTTTTTCTTTTTTTTTTTAAATGGTTCAAATTAATTTTGTAATTGAATTGTTTTTTAATGTAAAATAAAAATCGAAAGTGATTGTTTGTTTGATTTCAGATTGGAAACGCAGTGATCAATGACGAAACAGACCAATTCGGAATGTACGACTTCTTCGCAAGCCACGCACTAATCGCGGACAGAACCGCAGAGGACATAAAGAAGTATTGCAACTTCACGTCGGAGACGGCGGAGCAGAAGCCGGAGTGCATAGCGGCGTCGAACATAGTGGAGTTGAACACAGGCGTAGTGGACATCTACAACATCTACTATCCCTTATGTCGGAACAGCAGCTTAACAAATGTGCCGAGGAAAGCGACGGTGATGAACTACGACCCTTGCACCGATTACTACACCTACGCCTACTTGAACCGGGCCGACGTTCAGAAGGCGATGCACGCCAACGTCACGAAGCTGTCCTACGATTGGGAGCCGTGTAGCGATGTCATGGCGGGTTGGTCCGATAGCGCTTCCACCGTTGTTCCTCTTCTGCGGGAGTTCATGGCTTCTGGCTTACGAGTCTGGGTTTTCAGGTGCTTTCCATCTTCCACCTTTTTCTCCCCCTTCTACTTTCCTTTCATTTATTATTATTATTAATGTTTTTTTATTTTTTTATTTTATTATTATTATTATTATTATTATTATTATTTTTTTTTTTGTAAAATCACAAGTTTAGGTTTTTTTTTCTTTTTTTTTTCTTCTTCTTTCGATGATTAAGTTTATAAAGACCACTCTCACTCAATGAGGTTTAAGTTTCAAAAACCAAAATACGGAAATAGTTATCAAAGAGGACTTAAAGAAGTAGTTTTTAAAAATTTGGTTAAAAATTCAACCCTCAAAAGTTTAGATAGCTATTGGACCCAAAACTAGATGTTCAAATGTTTAAATTATATATTCCTTTAAGTTTGAAAACCAAATAAAGTTATTGACTAAACTTATAAGTAGTAATTGCCAACTATGAAATAATATAAAACAGCACAATCAATTAAGAGGTTAAATGTTTCAATCTCCGCTCTTTATTTTGTCAAAGTGAAAAAAGAATAAAATTGTAATTTAACATTTTTATTTGAATGTTTAGGAATTTACTTAGAAAAAAACAGACTGTTGTTAGTTTGTAAGACAATCATATATAAATTATTTATATCCTAACTATTGAATTGGGTGCAGTGGGGACTTCGATGGGAGAGTACCCATTACTTCCACCAAATATTCCATCGCCTCAATGAAGCTTCCCGTGAAGAAATCTTGGTACCCTTGGTTCATTTCTGATGAGGTACTTTCACAGCACATTTCCCTCTTAAATTTTACCTAAACTTTCTATATGGCCCTCTACTAAAATTTTGGTTAGACGTCTCTTAAATTTGTGTTATTAGTAGTCACACATGACCATGATAAATGGTTCATTTTCATTTGATAGTTCTAGTTTTAGCTTAAACTACATTTGATTAGGTACATTTTGTCTAATTAACATCGAAAGTTCATCGAGTGAAATAGAATGCTGATGACTTTCCAATTTTGATGTTGATTTTTTAGGTTGGAGGATATGCTGAAGTATACGAAGGAGAGTTGACGTTGGCAACAGTGAGAGGGGCAGGTCATGAAGTGCCAAGCTACCAGCCAAGAAGAGCACTTGCACTAATCAAACACTTCCTTCAAGGCTCTCCTCTCCCTTCTTCACATCCTCGTTCTACATAACCTTATTTCCATCTATAATTTTAAGTTACCATTAATAATATTTTTCAAATTTGGTCCTTGCTATTATTTCTCTATTTGTTGCATTTCCTTTTCACAAACTTGTTTGAGGAAATGTGATGTTAATTCTTTTACCCATTTACTTTCTCAAGATCGATGTAGCAACAAAAAATGATTAGTTATGATTGTCTAATTTGATTGAAAAAGAACAAATTCTAATGTCAATATCCAATATATGTGATGAAATTTAAAAAGAAAAAAAAAAAAAGTGAAGATCACTTTAATCTCAATCTCAAGTGGTTATTTCATTTATTCTTATTTGTTGTCAACTATTAAACTATTAAACTATATGACCAGTCTAAACATAGATTTGTAGATAAAAGTACCAATTATAATTTCAAAGTCGACGGTTTGATATCCAATTCTTATAATTGTTGAACTATAATTAGGCATTTTACATTTTCCCCGATAACCATTGAACTTAAAAAAATAAATTTATACATATAAGAATAATTATTATGCATCAAATTGAACAAATGTTCGAAGATTCAAATCTCTCTTCTTGAACTAGTATACACAAATCTAATTTTAGTAACATTTTTGTAGGTAATATTACAATTATCCTCTCTCTCAATAAATGAATTAACTATTAATTATCTAACAAAAATATATGGATCATCAAAATCAGCCAACAATTAATATGTAGCACAAAGATGCATAATTTGGTAAAAGATGATTAAGATAAATGTGGATAACTTTCCATAAGTTTGAAGTTAATGTATCACTGATATCTACCTAAGTTTTATCACTGATTTTACTAATATCTACTTAAGGTGCTATCATATCATTTATATTAGTATTACTAATACACTAATTCACTGATATCTACCTAAGTCATACCATTGATGTCTACTTAAGATATATCATTTAAATCAATAATATTTTGACATTAAGGCTATCAATGATATCACGACTTTTATTGATGTAAGGATATCACTAATATTTACCTAAGTTCTATTATTATATATGGATATCATTGATATATACATAAGTTATATCACTAATATAATTGATAATTGATATTACTGATACATGGATATCACTAATATCTGCCTAAATCTTATCACTAATATCATTGATATCTACTTAAGTCAAATCACTAATATGAAGATATAACTAATATCTACTTAAGTTATATTACTAATATCATCGATTTTAAACACTAGAATTGCCAAATTTATATTTTTACATTCAAATAGGACTTTAGTATATCAATGGCTATCATCGAAAGACTTCTATTATTATGTCATAATAATAGAAATCTATTGCTGATAGCTACTAATAGATTTTATAGGTTTTAAACTTTTAGTTTGAACTCAAGTATTTACTAATAAATTATTATACATTAGTTGATATAAGTCTATAAGGAATAGACTTTTATCACTGATTGAAGTAGTATGTCAATGATAAAAGCATATCACTGATAGACTAAGACTTAGTCTATTAGTGATATCATATGTTATCAATGATAATAGTTTATTACTAATAGACTTCATACTTTTAAACTCCTATAAAAAATATATATATATATATTGATAATGTTCTCATTTCTCATTTTTTGAGAAACAAACTTTGTTTGATAAGCATTATTTTATTTCTTATTTCTAAATTTAAAAAAGCAGTTCTAAAAAACGTGCAAAATCAATAATTTAAAAAAGTGGTTTCTTTTAAATACTTTTTCATTTGGTATTTATATTTATCATTTAGTTTTAAATATAAAATTTGATAACTGACTTGTTGGTATTAAGACACTTATAAAAATGATGATGATTACGAACTCTCAAATTTTGGATATAAGACTCCAATTCGTCTATTTTTTTAAAAATAAAAATAATAATAATTACTTTTTAAGTAAAAAGATAAATAATTTCACGAGGGAGATAAAATTATGTTTTTTAAGTAAAAAGTTAGTTTTTTTTTTTTTGATGAAGGAGAGAGGGAGATAAAATTGTGAGTGGGAGGGAGAGAGAGAGATGGGGATAACAATTGGGGGTGAGAGAGGGAGAAGTGGGAGAGAGGAGTGACGGGGAGAAAAATTGGGGAGACACCGAGAAATTGGGAGAGAAAATCGGGAGGGAGGAGTGAAAGAGGGAGAGAAAATAGGAGTGAAGGAGAGAGAAAAGGCTAAATTTGAAATTTTAAAAAAATTTAAAAGTTGACTAGTGCTATATTTTAAAAATCTACTATATTTGCTATAATTTCTATTATATTTAAAAAGATTGTTGATGTCTCTTAAGAAGATGGAAAAAAAAAAAAAAAAGATTTTGATTATTTTAACCCTAAAAATTTGATGTAACAAATTATATCTCCAACTTATAAGTCATAAGTGTTTATCATTAAAAACTTTTTCTTTTATGTCTTCACTAAATAATAAAACATATTTATTTACAATTTAAATAAAATTGTAGTGAAATTAATGATAAGAATATTTTTACATTGTTTTATGTTAATATTAGTGAACGAATTAGAAAAAAATTAAACGAAGAATAAAATTTCATATTATATTCAAGTTATAAAAAGTTACAAAAATATAGAAGGACAGAAACAAAATTAATTTCATAATTATTTTGTATTTAAATTTTTTTTGAATAAATCTAAACCTTTCACGGCGAATGGGCCTCTTGAAGAACGTATCCATCAGCAGGTCCAAAGCCCACACAGATCCTTCTCCAAGTAGCTACCGGCCTCCTTCTCCTGACGTCGGCGTTTTGCTTCAATCCTTCTCCGTCCGTGAAACCGCCGCCGGTGATTGCCGGCATGACTCCTCCACCGGCCGCCGACAGGTCATCGAAGAGAAGACGGAGTGATGTTGATGCAAAACCAGTTCACTCCCTAAGCCACGACATCTTGTGCATAATTTTCTCGTTTCTTGACCTTTTCGACTTGGTTCGATGCTCAGTTGTTTGTAAATCCTGGTACCGTTTTTCATTTTCTATCTCTGAAGAAAGGAGAGAACAAATAGCGTAGTGAATTTCTTTAATGTATTTGCAGTTTCTTTTTCCTGTTAATTTGATATCTCTAACGAAATTTTGAATGTGCTTGAAGGAATTATGCTATTTATAAGTCCGAGATATTGCGGACGTTTTGCTTGAGGTATCAGAAGCAGGAGACGAACTCCGCTAGTACTTCCGAAGTTTCATTTTCTTTGGAGAAACCATTGGTGGAATGTTTAGAGGAAATAGCGATGGAACGACACAAGTTGGCATTGGAGGAAGGTCGTATTAGAGTTTCTCAATGGATTGGCCATTCAGTGAGGTAAGTTTTGGAAGATAGACATTGGTCATTTTTAATTTTTTTTTTCCCTTTTAATTACATACTGCTTGTGTTCATTAAACATACTTGTTATGGAGCATCTGAAGCTAGGAGTTTGATTGCTGAAGTATCAGATAAAATCGTTTCCTTATTTTACTGTCTTGGCACTTGTGTTTTCTTATCTACAGCTGAGGATTCTTTATCCTCAGACAATGTCAATTTTTCTAATCAACATACTTTTAGTGTTTCCCTTCAGTCGGAGATAAAATACTTTGATTAGGTGTTTCTCCATTGTTTTGTAGCTTTCTTCTTCTTCTTCCTCTCATTATTATTTTGGTATCAATATGAGCATAATTCGTAAATAATTTGAAATCCTCATGAAAATTTTGCATCACTGTGCAGATTTAATTTTTAATTTTTTAAGTTTTGCACTTTGCATAATAACACCTGTAACATGGATTTTTATTTAGGGCTGAACAGTGCCGAATGAAGATGGGCCTAATTCTTACAGGAGTGGGCGATAAAGTACAGCTTCTTACTCTAAGTATTTGATAGAATTTGGTTCAATTCATTTATTTGTCTCGTCCACCCAAGGGAAAAAAAGTGATAAAAATGTGTTAGAGAGAGAGATCAGCTTCAAGTGTGTGCGTGAGAGATACAGAGAGATGTAATTACTCTGAGCAATTCTGGTAGCTAATAGCTTGTTGCAATGCTGCACCAGTCACTTGGTTCTACTAACAGATTTTGCTGTACTTCCAGGTTATGAGACTTTGGTCGCCAGAGAACTTTAGATGTCTAGAAGAATATTCAATTCCTGAGAAAGTGCCATTAATCGATTTTGATTTTGATGTGGGCAAGGTAATATCAATGTATCTCTTGTAAATGTGTTGACATTCTTACTACTTTTAGAAAACTTTTGACAATACATGGTACACTACAGGAAAAAGGTGAGAGATCCTCTTATACATATATGCAACTCTTCCCTTTTCATCTTTTGAATCTTAAATCATTCAGCACTTTTCTGGCTGGAATCAAAAACTTTATTCTTTCCTAATAAAGAATTGATATTAAGTGAATGAAATCTAATTTCCCAAACCATTGTTCTAGATTGTTGGTTTGGTTGGCAGACAGTTGTGCATATGGAGCCGGAGTGGGAAAAGAAGTATATTTCCTTCGCGTGAATGTACTTTCGTGAAGGGGTTGTGTATGCGGTATATGGCTTTAACTTTCTTATGTTAAAATCATTTAATTTTCACTGAAGTATCATTGGCATTTACAACAATTATGAGCGCGCATTTATTGTCTAGAAGATTTATTTTCTTTCCCTGAAATAAATTGAAATAATTTACTGTTGAATAATGTAATTAAACAGGGTAGAAGAGGACGAAATCCTCTCTCGAAAAGAAAACTCATGCAATAACAAAAACATTGTACCATCTAATATAAATATAATTATAATTCTATTTTTATCCTTTTGCTTTTAGGAAATAAACTTGTTCAATATTTTCTATTCCACAATCATTTATAGGCTTAAAGTGCTTCTCAATTGGTTTTCAATTAATTTGTATGATGAGTCTTCCAAACCTGCTTCCAGTTACTTTGATGCAGAGGCTGTTGTGGGTTCTGAAGATGGAACAGCTCATGTATTTGACATGTACAGTAGGAGATGCTCTAGAATTATCAGGTAAAACGGGAGAAATATTTATGACATTACACCTTTCCTTCTATTGTCCTTTGGGCAGGGGCTACCAACAGACTAAGTTTAGGCAATGACTGAACAGACAAAAGTAGCTACCATTTAGAAGTTGACTTGGTGAAAATACTATGACATAATTTTGATATTGATTACTTTTCCGTTCCCCATGCACACGAACGCTGTTGCTGACATTTGCACACTAGGAAGTAGGAATGTTTAGATCTATATTTTATGCAAATTGAAGGCTAATGGAAAACGAATTTTCAGCATTTCTTATTGCGTGGGCGGTTTCATGTGAAATTTCCTAAATGGTTGACATACCATGTTCTATTTTGACTTCCGTATCAATTTTATTAATTTTTTTATTTTTATTTTTATTTTTATTGCAGGATGCTTCCTGGGCCCGTGACTTGCTTATGTGTGAGTGATGATCAGCTCATACTTGGTGGTTCCCTACTTGGGAACATTGGAGTATCGGGTCTTCGGTCTGATCAGCGGGTAGCAATGCTCAGATCAAGAAATACCGTAGGTTATATCTGATGCCTTCAGTTCTGATTCTCCATGCATGTGGCAGTCTTACTCTTGGACGATTCTCTTCTCTTTATCTCCTCGTTTAAACTTTTGTTTGTGTCACAGACTTACTAGAAACAAAATATAACATGATAAATAGTCCTCTGAATTAGAGATAAGAAGTGAAGCATTTCAGGCAGTGTAACTTAACGTCTCAAGATTGGTCCCAAATGGTTTGCATTTAGCCGAATTAGCCAATTTAGCTTTCTTCTGAAGGCACCAACACATTTTGCTTTTCAATTGGATAACATTCCTAGCTTTCCTTGTGGTTTGTTCCCTTCATGTTTGCTGCAGGATGATTTTTGTAATAGGCTTCATCATGTGTAAAAAAAATTATTTCTTTTTTGATAAATTTGTGTTAAATGCAGTGTATATTTTATTACGATCTATCTTTGCAGGCATAAGGACTTTGTGTTACAACGATTCTACACATTTAGTGTTCGCGGGATCAACTGCCGGCCATGTCTATTGTTGGGACCTCAGGTAAGTAAAAAGAACTTCAGATGTAACTTCAGATGCCTGTCTGACCACCTATTCAGCTTGCTGCTTGAACAATTAATGGATAATGCATATGGAAAACAATTTTCTGCTATGAACTTTGCAACTACTACACTTTAATTGTTAATCCCATGATGGTTAACTTAATGGTTGAATTTCCAATGCTGTTTGAATATTGAAACAAAATGAAATTATTCTTCTGAAATTAGGTATAATAATCCAGCCTTTCAGGAGGTTCTTTACTTCTATCCTTCAATTATGCTAAAGAGAAGAGAAGTTCTGATGCTACCATCCTTGCTGCCTATGATATTCTAATTTCAGATCACCTTATTTGTTTATTCACTACTTTAGTGCATGTTTCAGAATGATTTTGAAATTGTTAAATCACTTTTTGTCATTTTCACAATCACTCCAAAACATGTTTTGAATAATTCAAAATCAATTTTGATGATATAAAATCACATTTAAAACAGTAAAATAAAATATTAACTTGATTTTGAATATGGCAAAAGTGATTTTAACTATTTCAAAACCACTCCCAAGCATTCACTTAGTCACTGTCTTCATATTATATACTCATTGAGTTCTGCACATTTCTTAGGACTATGAAATCCTTATGGGAATCTCGAGTGAGCCCGAACGTCGTATATTCTTTGCAACATCTCCAAAATGACAGGTCAAGTTTGGCCGTTGGTGGAATAGATGGCATTCTACGTATTTTAGATCAGAATACAGGCACGGTGCGGTCGTGTTGTATTATGGATCGTAGATTGTTATCAACATACCGGAATGGTCTCGAAGTTGTCGAAGAAAGGATAGGGAAAAGATTGTCAGATGAGACTCCAATTGATGCCATAAACAGAAGGAATAGGCCTTCGATCACAAGCTTGGCCGTTGGAATGAATAAGATAGTCACAACGCACAATGATAAGTTCATTAGATTGTGGAAGTTTCAAAGCTAATTTTATTTCCTATGCTCTTTATTTAAAGTGTATATATATATTTGCATATTGCCGTACGAGATTTATGATGAGTAATTTCAAGTTCTGATCAGATACAACTTTCGCTTTCAAGTAAAACTTATAGATTTCAACTCAGTGGATGGGGATAAATTTTTTGAGTTCATGCAACTGAGAATTTCGCTTTTAAGAAAATTCAATTTTCAAATTGGTAGATTTGTTGAATGAATATATGTTAATTGAAGTTAGGTTTAGGGATAATTCAAGGTTTATCTTATGCTTGTAAGTTTATGTATTAATGGGTTAATAATTTTTAAAATGTTTCATTTCAATTTTTCTTTTTCCTTTTTAGTTCAAAAGGGTGAGGGTGGGAACCCTAACATCTAACTACTAACTAGAGTTTAGGATTGCAAAACTTTTATTTTAATTGATTTTTTCCTATTAGTTTTATTTCAACCATTTCTCTACTTTTAAATGAAATTTCTTTTTAAAATGTCTGTTTTTCAATTTAGTCTCTGTGATACAATTTTGTTAATTTTGTTAGAGGTGTTTTGGTTTAACTTTATACGTGTTTAATTTTAAAAATAAAGCAAATTTTGCAACACTTTTAGAGTGTATTTTTATAAGTTTTTATCCTAAGAGTAAATAAAATTGACTTTTTTGAAGAATATGTTTTCTTTTCTAGTCAATTCAAACAGATTTAAGTCTTTTTAAATTCTAAACTTTGTGAAAATCTTATTTTGGTGCATAGCATGTTTACTTTGAATATGACCATAGAGGTGACATGTTTAATGTGTATATATATATGAAATATCTCACTTGAAAAGTATCAATATTTGGTTTATTTATTGATGTCTTAACAAATTTAAACACATAACTAACACTAAATTAATATCCTTTATTATAGTGAGAACATATTATAATTGGTTACTACAAGTCTAAAAGGATCAGGTTTAAATTGTCTCACCATATTATTGTACAAAGAAAATGTTTAAAACATCACAAAATTCCTCAAAATAAAATAAAATAAGTTTATATTGTAAATTTGGTCTTTTTTTCCTTCAAATTTGTAATTCAACAAATTCTCCATTAAAGTGGTGAAGTTTAAATACTACTTTGGTCTCTATACTTTACTCATTTTGGTAATGTACTTTCAAAATATTCATTCTGGTCCCTATACTTTCGACTTGGTCCATTTTGGTCCTTAAATTTTAAAAAAGTGTTAATTTTAATGAAATGAAAATGAAATGAGAGAACCAAAATAGTCAATTTTTTAAAATATAAAAACTAAATTAAACAAAATTAAAAATATAAAGACTAAACTAAATCTTTCGTAAGCATAGAGATCGAAATAAATAAAAATTGAAAACATAGAGCCTAAGAAAATACAAAAGATCAAAATCAACCAAAGTAAAAAATGCAGCCACAAAAATAATAATTTTACTGATTTTCAGGGACTGGAAGGTATGATGCGGCCCAAATTCTCCCGGCCCAAAGAACAAATACCCGAAACACCCTTCGCTGCTCTTCATTTCTTTCTTCCCGTGTGAGCCCTCTTCTACGTCGTCGATTTCAATCTCCACCACTCCATCTTCAACCCTAACCCTAATTTTCCTCTCCGATCACCGAGCTCAGCCATGGTCTGCATACGCAAAGCAACCATAAACGACCTTCTGGCTATGCAAGCCTGCAACCTCTTTTGCCTCCCGGAGAATTACCAGATGAAGTACTACTTCTACCACATTCTTTCCTGGCCTCAATTACTTTACGTCGCCGAAGATTACAACGGCCAGATCGTCGGCTACGTTTTGGCTAAAATGGAGGAAGAAAGCAACGAGTGTCATGGCCATATTACCTCCCTTGCTGTGCTTCGTACTCATAGGAAGCTCGGTTTAGCTACTAAGCTCATGAACGCGGCTCAGAATGCCATGGAACAGGTTTATGGAGCGGAATATGTCTCCCTTCATGTGAGGAAGAGCAACAGGGCTGCTTTCAAGTTATATACCGAGACTTTGGGGTATAAGATCCATGATATTGAGGCGAAGTATTACGCCGATGGTGAAGATGCTTACGATATGAGGAAACAGCTTAAAGGGAAGCAAATTCATGGCACTGGGCATCACCATCACCACCATCATCACCATCACCACCATCACCACCATGGCCACGGGCACGGGCATCAGCATGGTGGTGGGTGTTGTTCTGGTGGTGATTCCGGGAGTGTTGCTGAGGCAAAATCAGAGTCTAAGAGCAATGCATCGAAAGTGGACTCCTCAAAGGTTAATGAGAAAGCTGGATGAGGTGGGGGCTAATTTTTTTTCACTGGATAAATCGTATGTGTTTTGAATTTATAAATTCTGCATTGTGATATTCAGTACTTGTTTGTTTACATACTTATCCGATGCAGTTGTTGAGTAATACACTGGCTGAGAAACTACTTATATCCGATTCAGTTGTTGATTAATTGGCTTTTGTGCGCAATTATTCTTTTAGAATCTGTGTTGTGCTGGCGATCTTGATTATGTGATAATTGTATCTGGGTATTGTGCATTTGAATTCTTATAAGTTACAGACTTATAGTTGTCTCTAAATTTTGGGCAGTCTTTCTTCTTTACCGGGCATGTCGTGTTGAGTTGACCGAAACTTTCCCGAATTCCATTAGGAATTTATTTATTATGCGGATGGTGACAAACACCTCAATTGTTGTTGGACGAGTTAAGTCTTTGGTAATTAGGATGTATCTTGATTCTTTTTAGCATATTGCGCATCAGGATGAATTTTTGAACTTTGAGAGAATCTATTCTTATTGGTTGGATGTATGTCTAATTCTTAATCTTATGATAAACACTGGAGGTGGTAATATGATGGCACAATCAAGTAACATTCATTAACATATTCTATTTTTAGGACAGTTGAGTGGTGAAGAGTATTATCTGGTGGTTCTTTAAAGTTCAAACTTCTATATATTTGTTTGAGTGCAACAAGAAGGAAAGGAAGTGGTGATATTGTGATAGAAATGTATGTTCTTGATATGAAGTTAAATTAAGTCAATTAAATTTTTGTTTCATTTGAGTTTTGTTGTCCATTGAGGGGAGTGGGAACATTTTTGTGCCCTTTTGTGTCCCCTCACACATCGTCTGAAGATTTAGTATTTTTTTTGGATGATTTGTTTTCACCAAAAATCATATGTTGCTACTTTTTGTTTGGTATTTAGTGGGTAGTTTAGAATTTGAGAAGTGAGAAATGCAAATTTCTTTAGAAGAGTGAGTACTTGAATTGAAGATGTATGGGATTCAGCGTTACCTTTTTCGTTTTTTGACCACCAAAGAAGAATATGGTTTGGTAATAAGCACACTGAGAATATTGTTTTGCTCATTTATCTTAGCATTGAATAATAAGATAGCTTTTTGTAATCTGCCTCAGCTGGGTTCGGATCCCTTCCAGCTCATTGCTATTCTTTGGGAGTTGATCTTAATGTTCTTTTTCGATCAAAACCAAATTTCTAGTCGAGATTTGTTATTGGATATTTTTTACCTAAAAAAACACACAAGTGTGTGGATAACATTTGATGAGATTAAAGGGATTCGAACTGCTCAGGTTGGCTTGTGAACTATTAAATAACCTAAAATTTATCTTGGTTTATGCTTATAAATTTTGTGCAACTTACGTATGATTTGTGAGGTGATTATGATTAAGAAATTACTAAAATCTTCAGCAAACAAATGCTTGTGTTTTTCTACCCGGGCACTAGTAAAAATCCTATTGTTTATGATTTGATTTTCACATTTGTCTATGATGTTCTATTCGTTGAAATTGTTGATATATCTTACGTACTATCCTCGAAATCCTAAATCAATTAGAGCACGCCTGAAGAAAAATGTTTCATGATATATGTACATTACAGCAAATTAAAAAGATTGAACAAATATGAAAATAATTAAATTTTTTTCTGTTGTTAAACTACAAATTAGCAATGGTTTAAAAAGTTTGAAATTCAATCTGGATTGGTAAAATCTCATAAATGGTACTCAATTCGATCAAACTATAGTGTTGAATTTTAACTTTCTATGTAGTGACCAAATATGTAATTTGATTTTTTTTTCTTGATTTTTGCATAAGCTATTCTTACAAAAGTAAAAACAAAAATATTATATATAAATGTAGTAGTAACAGATTTACTCCTAACAAAATTGAGAACTGCGTTAGAAGACCAACCAATACATCATTTCCACCTTCTCAACTAGGTGGATAAAGAAAAGGAAAAAGAGATAACATCACAAATAATTTCACAATATTGTAACAAGTCTGAATCCTCTACTCTTTCTTTGCATTATTATTGCCAGCATCCGCCGGAGTTTTCACGATACTCAACTGCCCACCTTCCTTGTTTGCTAAAGTAGCTGCCTTCGTTTCGTTGCAGTAATTTATGAACTTGCTCACTTCCTGTTGTTTTTTTCCCAGAATGTCAAGTTTATCAGTAATGGAGAAAAGTTCATGAAGTGTTTAGATTCTACACGGGAAGGGGTAAAAGTATGAATCTTGTGACTCCATTACATATGGAACAGGATACATAATGGGTCCTATACAATCAATAAGACAGCACATTCTATTCATTTCCAACAAAAAACAATTCAAGGAAGCAGAATATACCTAAACATTATGGCATTATGCAAATACAGGAACAATTATCAGCCATTCAATACTAATTTCAACTTTAAAACAGAAAAAGAACTTTGTATGATAAGAAATAAAACCTTCAACCTTCCATTAGCATTGACAGTTTGAAGAGGGGGAGACAAACCAAGGAGTTGCAAAAGATTCTTCTTTTTTTTTTTCTTTTTTTCCTCTCTATTAAGAGTAAACTGCTCCCATAAATAGGAAATTTACCCTTCCTTTTGAAAGGAGCATTACACGGAGAAAGATACAAGAGAAATTGAAGGTGAGCACAAACATGCCAACAAGAACAATGTTTGGCATGCTTATACTCATAGATAGATAGTCTTATAAACAAAAAAATTTTAAACAAAATTCATACTAAGGAAATTTCAAATGCATATACAAAAGTGACTCCTTTCGAATCAAGAGCCTAAAATCTCAGTCTACCAACCATCTCATAGTTTAGAAGTCAATAATTTATTCAAACCCAAAAGTACTATATTCGCACAAGAGACCACTCCTAAAACCATTTTTGGCGCTATACACAGTTTCTTAATTTCTTGACTATTTTTCTGTCAAACGAAATGGAGATCCTATATTCGCACAAGAGACCACTCCTAAAAAAAGGAGGAAACTGCCTCTCACCATTCAAGTAATCCTTCCATTGAGATGCAGTGCAGACATAGATTGGATGGATTTCTAAATGGATTTCTTGATAGATTTTCTCAACAAAAAGGAAGTTGAGTAGTAGCCTTTCCCCTTTTGTGAACTTTTCAATTTTTCCTTCGCCAATAAAAAGTTTCTAACCAACGACTACTCCAACATAATCAAAGAGAAGATACTAATCACGGCCAATATTAAATGCTTGAATGCATACATGCAGCAAAAGTAGAAACAAAAACGTCTGACAGTCATGTTACAATCTCGAACAATTATGCCAAAGTGGACTTGAAGTCAACTGAGGACTATCAACTACCAAGTTCAGCCATGAGAAGAGGACTTAAGAATCATGCACAAAATCCATTCTCAGCAATGAGAAGGCAAAGGAAATACAGAACTGTTCTCAGCCAACCAAAACAATGGATGATTAAGATAATTCACCCGAATCGAATTGCAAACTAGCAAGGCGATTCAAAATTTACCATGCACACGACCTTGACTGTTTCTATACTTTAAGTGTTCGGCTGCACCTTAATCCAAAATACTTCGAACAGTATTTTACAATAGATGCTAAATTCATCTAGTGTAACTACGGAAGCTTGAAGATCGCATTCGGAATATTCAAAATACGAACAATCATGACAAGACAACTATCAACGTAGTTTCTACTCTCACGGTTACTAAATTCCATATAAATTACTGGACAAGCACGAAAAGAGAGCACGTACCCGATCTGTTTCCATATCTTTGGTGGTCTTTGATGGCTTCACAAATCTTTTCCCTGGAAAGGCAGCGCGAAATGAATACGGAGGAAGAGAAAGCATAATTTTAAGGCGTAAATGCAGCATACGAAAGAGGGGAGGGGGGAAAAAGAAGAGATAAATGCCTTTGCGAGTTTGGGGGATTTTGCCATGGCGATTGGGAGGAATGGTTTTCCTCTTCTGTTGACCTTTGAATAGGTTTGTTTTCTGAGTCATCTTCTTCCTCCGGAATTCTTCTGCAAAGTAGGGTTAGGGTTTATGAGGTAAACCTGCGCTTCTTTCTTTTAAATGGTCTCTTCGAAAAACAGCATTCATGTTTTCTTTTTATGAAAATTATTAAATATATACTGACACAAATAATAATTTAATAATAATTTATTAAAATAAACAATAAAATTTTACTATATTTATAAATATATTTGGATGATTTTATTCTCCTATATTTAGGACGAGCGCTGAAAATTCAATTTCTATTTCATATACATATGGTTAAATTATAAGTTTTGCAATTTACATGATTTTTTATAAGGTTTAATCTCCTATCTTTATTATTGTTATATATATATATATATATATATATATATATTTTGTAACTTGCAGTAGTAGTTAAATTATAAATTTTTATCTTTCTCGAAATAAAACAGTTAAGAAAAATATAAAGTTTTTCATTGACTATTAATTTTTAAATTTATATTTATTTAGTCTCAAATTTTAAAAATTAACTAATAGATTATTGAATTTTCAATTTTATGTCTAATAAATTCTTAATACTTTATAGTTTGTGTGCAAAAATATAAATTTTACACCATTTTCTTCTTTCAATGACAACTTTTCAAATTTTGTGACTAGGAGTTATGTAATATAATAAATGTTTTTTTTAAAAAAAATCATTGATAATTAAATTTTATCTCTAATAAAATTTTAAAATTTTAATTTTATGTTTAGTATATATGTGAATTTAGAGGGGACATAAACTTAACATTTAAGAAAAGTTTATAAATTTATTAAACACAATATTAAAAGTTCATGAACCAAATAAACATAATTGTAAAAGTTTATGACTAAAATTGTAATTTAACCTAAAATAGTTTTTGAAATTTTTATTGAATTAAGCACTCTCAAGGTCATGTATCTAAAGAGTATGTTTGTCCTTGTAATTACAATTTTATTTTATTTTAATCTTTATACTTCCAATTTTTGTTAATTTAATACAATTGGGAATAAGAAAATTCAAGCAACAAACCTTGTGGTTACTAACAAACTCGGATACCATGCTCAATTCGGCCAAGTTTTGTTAATTTTGATCATTTGACTTTTAAAATTTACATTTTAATCTCTGTAACTTTAAGAAGTACCATTATAAACTATATTTGTAAAGTTTTAACACAAAACATTCCAAATGTACATGAACAAAAATTGAAATATAAAGACCAAAGTCTAAACTTTATAATTAAAAATAAAAAGATGTGGATGTGTTAGCAAGTAAAAAGTTTGTAATTTGAATCTCTTACTCTTATTTATAAGAATTTTAGGAAACATAGATACCAAATTCTAACTATAAAACATAAAGTTAAATTCTAACTTTCTCCCCGATTAAAATTGCCATTTAACTTCTATAAAACTGTTTTTTTTTTTAATTATTTATTATTTTATCTAAAATTACTTTTTAATTTACATTTGGGACCAAAAGCACATAAATGACAACTTTTGAAATCAACTTTCATAAACATTTGTCATATTCTCTAACAAAAACTAAAAAACTCCCATTTTATCTTCTTTTTATTGTTTTTTTTCATTTGACAAAATTTGATCTGTTGATTTTTTTATTACGCTCTTTCAAACATTTTATCAAATAATTTTGATCATATAAAAATTTAAATAATCATCTAATAATAAATTAGATGTTAAATATCAATAAAAAAAATAATTAAAATGATGTAGCTACTTTATAATTATACATAAATGAAAACAGTATCACCTATTCTTAGGTTTAAAAATGAAATTTAACAAATACTAATCTATTTTCATGTCATTATTATTATTATTTTTTTGTCTGCACAACTAAAATAAATAATTATTTCAAAAGTTATAGCAATCCTAAGCTAAACATTAAAGTAGTGGTATTAATAATTTAACCATTAGCATAAGTTAACATGTTCACGAGTTGATGGATTTAGTTGCACTAAAAGAAATGAAACAAAGGGGTGAAAATGATTTCACCACTTTTTTTTATTTTTTTCACTTTAATTTTGTTTTTCTAAACCCCCAAAATGACTGCAATAAACATCCACTCTTTCATTTCGTTTCACTCTACCATTGGCATTGCCAGAACCTGTCTTATCTCTTCCACTTTTATGTTGATAGACTGCCAGAAACTTCTTCTTCTTCTTCTTCTTCTTCTTCGATTGACAGACTGAGCTCTTTCTTCCTCCATGGCAATGACCACTTGTCATCCCACTGTGCACTCCTCCCTTACCATGGCCCACACTTCTTCAGTGCACCCTCAAGACCTTTCTTCCCATCTCTCCTTCAGACCCACTGCTGCCTCTTCCACCGCCAATATTTTCTCTTTATGCCACCCCTTAATTCTGCAGCGCAGGGGTGGAAGGCCAATCAATTGGGTCGACCTTAATTTTAGGAGAGAATCTAGGGATCATCTGGTTGTGGCTGCTTTAGCTGCGGAAATTGAGGTGGCTGAGGTTGTGGAAGAGAATGGAGAAGAGGGGAATGGTGGATCAGCTACTTCAATTGTGCCCAAGATTAAGAGGGGGAAGGCTGCATTGCCTCTCAAAAGGGACAGGGTAAGCTTGAGCTTAAGTTCTTGTATTGGCTGTTTTAAATCTATTTGACTGGCTTTTTGGATATGGTTTTTAGAGTTTGATTGGTAGGTTTTACTTCATTTTAGGTTTTGCTTTAGCTCGAGGGTTTTAATTTTAGAAACTGTTGCCTGTTTATGGAGATGAAATATGTCTTAGGATTTTTCCTTTCGTTTTCCTGTCTACTTTTTGTTTGTCTTCCACAAAGTAGACTGGTTTTTTGGAGTTCTTCGCCCCTCCCCTCGGTTTTTTTTTTTTTTTTAATGTTGGTTGAGCTAATCATTTTTGAGTGAGGCCCAGAAGTATGCCTCCTGAAGGGCCAGGTATGATGTCCCAAGAGATCAACTGTTTCAAAATGAAATAATTCCTGTAAATGGAAGGGTACTTCTTGTTGGGGAAATCTAGACTCCATTAGTGGACTGTTCGGCTTGTTAGCCCTGCCTTCCCAGTAAAAAATTTTGTACATTCGTCCCTAGTTTGTTATTCTGGTGTTCATTGGTTCTTTCCCTTCTACTGTTACCAACTTACCATATGGCTTATGTATATGTTTGTTTAGTGCTGGACTTCACTTAAGTTTTATTCAACCTCTACTCAAAAGTTTTCGTGGATCATTTGTTCTCTTTCAAGTTTCATTATCTTCCAGGATTAATAGTTCCTATTATGTCCATTTTCGATCAATGGCTTCATTAGTTGACTAGGAAAACTCTCGAAATTGGGCGGTCAAGTTCTGTTTTTTTGCTTTCTACCTTCCTTTGTAGCATCAGGCCCTTGCAGTTAGTTGTTATCATATTTTCTTCCAAGTTCTACTCTGAACCAGACCGTAGATTAAGAGAGGTCCATAAACGATATGTGCATTACTTTTGGTTCATATTATAAGCTGTGTTCTCTTAAAATATATGTCTTCCCCCTTCTCTTATTACTATTGGATCAGCTTTGACATGAAACTGTGTTCTGAAAATGTGCAGACCCGGTCAAAGAGGTTCCTGGAAATTCAAAAACTGAGGGAAACCAAAATGGAGTATGACCTGAAAACAGCAATATCTTTGTTGAAACAAACGTCGAGCACAAAATTCGTGGAAACCGCTGAAGCCCACTTTCGATTAAACATCGATCCCAAATATAATGATCAACAGCTGAGAGCAACAGTAAGTTTTCTTGGTAATTGCATGATAATTGATAAATAAAGTTAAATTATTAGAATACATGGGATTCCATATCAAAACCAATTGGCTATGAGAGGAGTAGCCCTTATATATTATAAAGATTGTGAGGTCGCTTAATTTTTCCAATGTGGGATTCTCAACAAAAGTCCAATCTACTACTTGATTCTACTATATCTATGTCCTAAATCACCAATACTCACTTTTTTCATAGGTAAATCTGCCCAAGGGAACTGGACAGACAGTTAAGGTAGCTGTTCTTACTCAAGGTAATCACTAAATTTGACTTAAATGATATTTTTATTGGTTAGGATTCAACGGTGGAATTAACTAGTTTTCAATGAGTTCTGGTTCCATTTCTTTCAATGAGAGAGCATTGTGGAATGGATATTAACACTTGATGCAACTAGTTATATGAACTTTAACAAGTCTGAATGGAAGCTCGGTTTCTACACAAAAAAAAAAAAAAAAAAAAAAAAAAAAAAAAAAAAAAAAAACTTGAGCAGGTATTATTGTCTTCGAAGTGCTTGTGAATTAGATAGTATGTGGTGGAGAATCCTCTATTTGAAAGGGAGTTCTGCTTGCTTGATTGAAAACGGCTCTGTTAGTGAGATTGCTTAAACTATCATGGAAATATTTCCCTTTATTATTTATGAGAAAATGTCCTTCTTGTAACCAGTGCGACGTGTGTGATACATGGTATTTGGAAAATGAAAATATTTATTTGTTCTTTATTAAATCTTCATACAGCTTTGCTAGTCATTGGTTAATACCGAATAAGTTGGTTTTCCCCCTTATAATCAGTTTCGCAATAATTTGAGTGAAGAGAACGAGATGAACGCTAGGATATGGCTTTTTAATTAACTATCTTATATATATATATATATATGTAAATTTTTGTTATTTATTTCTCTTTTAGATGTGGTCATGTGGATTCTCTCATCTGTTCCCATCTCTCTAGTCAACTATAAATTTTGAGATTCATCTTATATTGGCAATATTTCCGTGCTGCTTTTTAAACTACGCTGTTTGTATTTGCATTATATCTCTTCACATGGCACTTTTTGTCGTTTTCAGTTTTCATTTTCTTTCACTCATTTCATATAATCTCATTGCTTTCTGAATCATGCAGGTGAAAAATTTGACGAAGCAAAGAATGCAGGAGCAGATTTGGTTGGAGGTGAGGATTTGATAGAACAGATCAAAGGAGGTTTCATGGAATTTGATAAGTTGATTGCTTCACCAGATATGATGCCCAAGGTATGGTTCTTACATATTTTTCCTGCTATACATTGTGGTGGCTTTTCAAAAATATAAGTATTTCTAACAAAATTGTCCATAGCAATGAAGTAGTCTTCACATGTACTTAGAAATTGATTACCAAACACGATTCCAATTTTCTTGTATCCAATACTACTGATAATTTTTCCTTCCATGCTTGTACGGAAGTATTTTTGGCTACCTCTCGCATTATCTATGACCGAAATTAAGAAGATATGGTATTGTGTTCGTGTCATAGATTAAAAGAGTCCGAGTAGATTAAAGCCTATAGATATTTAACTGATATGCGTGTGAATGGTTTCGGTGTTCACTTTTGAAGTTGGTTCTTATTTTGAGATATTTTAGTTAGTTGTGGCAACTATAAACAAACTATTAATCTGTTAACCCCCTCCTCTCTGTTTGTACCAGGTTGCTAGTCTAGGGAAGCTTCTAGGACCTCGAGGACTGATGCCGAATCCAAAAGCTGGCACTGTTACAACAAATATACCTCAGGTATAGATAAGAACCATCCACATTTGTATGCATCACAATTTGACAATAAAATTGTACATAATTACTTACATTTGACAATAAAATTGTACATAATTACATACATATTTTGGCTAAGAGGAAGGTTTTACTTAAGATAACAGACTGATAATAGCTTTGTCCTGTTTAGGCTATAGCTGAATTCAAGCAGGGAAAAGTCGAATACAGAGCGGATAAAACCGGGATCGTTCACTTACCTTTTGGAAAGGCAGACTTTTCTGAAGATGACCTCCTTGTTAACTTGCTTGCTGCAATAGTATGTTCTTTACTAATCTCAAGTTCTCATAAACTCCATTGGTTTCTAAAAATTGTTGAGTCTTCCACCGTATTGATTTGTTCACATTAATCTAACAGAAATCGGTAGAAGTAAACAAGCCAACAGGTGCTAAAGGAGTATACTGGAAGAGCGCACATATATGCTCGTCGATGGGGCCTTCAATTCGATTAAACATAAGGGACATGCTTGACTACAAGATCCCATCATCAAATGCTTGAAGAATTTTACTCTGCACCTGTAAATGTGTTCTTCAATTTGTTTGATCTCAGCCCTCTTGGATGCGCCTTTTCGAGTCGTCTTCAGCAGCCAAAGATTTGGTTAAGATAGTATCAAAGTTGCTATGTGTCTAAAGAAAGAAAAGAGCTTGATGATTATCTTGGATTGAAGAGTAGTTGAAACTTGGAAACCGCATATTCATTTGTTATTGAAACTTATTTAAAGTAGCTCAGTTTTGTTGTGGTTATCAGTATCAATCATTTTCACCTCATCTGATTATTGTTTTTCTCAAATTTTTAGTTTCTTTTAACTTTTTTGTTGAAGATGGTGAATGATTGTTCTTGGACAATTTGTAATGAAATATAAAGAGTTGACACAGTTAAATTACAAATTTAGTTCGATGATAATAAAATATTAATTTATATTAATTCAGTTAGTTAACATTGTTAGTGTACTAAAAAACATTGCTAGTTTTCAATTCTCACTCCCAAATGTGTTTGTTTTACCCCTGCCAATCATATTGCATAATATGGTTTAAAGCTTTACAAAAGAATTTATGAAGACAGGGTTCAACTATACAAAATGAAAGTACAAATTAAATCACAATCGTTTAGGAGCTGGCAGCCATTTGATGTAAGAACATGGCAACCTTCATAGAAAGGACTCTAATTAAACATTGCCTTCCTCAACACGGCAATCCGCTAATCGACAATCAACATCGGCTTTCTCCTACATAGTTCATCAACGTTCCCCAGCTATCTCCATGGCTCCATGCTGTAGTGCAAAAATTTTACAAAGTGGGTTATTGATCGTAATCGATATTACTCGAGAAACTCAAAGGGAAGAGAAGAAAACCTCTTGAGGGCTGCTCGATCCAAGGACCATTCATTATATTCAGTATACTACAGGCCTCACTATATTCCAGTTCTGGAAGTAACTTTGGAGTCAGTAGGAAACACCTGAAAAACATTATTATATAAGCTATAATGTTGGGTTCACCGCACATATTTCGGAGGACTATAAATCCAACTTTTTCCACATTCAGATGAGATTTATCAAGTCAACTATGAAGAATCAAAATCTGTCTATATAGTAAAACAATTTTAAAACTTTTTTTTTTTCTTTTTTTGTACAATAGGATGGGGGATTTGAACTACAAACCACTTGGTCATCGACATATACTTGTGCCAGTGGGAGCTTAACTCATTTTGGCAATTTTAAAACTTCTTTAATTAATCGAAAGAGCTTTAGTATATTGAAAAAACTATCCTGACATAGTACAAGACTATAACTATACCAGGGCAAGAACTAACTGTCACCACTAAACCTGCTCAACCAGGATTTTAAAAACCATGATGTCAAGTTAAAAGGTAATTGGTGCTCACTGTGGGGTATTGGTTTGGCTGGCAGCTCTCACCAATTGCTGGAACATCTTCCGTTCATTTATGGGATCCATTCCTACCAAAAGGCAATAGGCACAATTATTTTTGCATAACTTGTCTGTTCCAGTAGACGATATTCGTATAGCTACTTACCTTGGTTTATCTCGTCAACTACTCTAAATGGGCAGTTGGTAAGGTCTTGAAGGGAAACAAGATACAGAATTGTCGACACTGAGCGTTCCTAGCAAATAAAAGATCAAAAGCATTATAAAAAGCTACCTAGTTGCAATCAAGAAAAGAAGATTGCGATGAGCTGTGTTAATACCCCTCCAGATTGATGATGTGCACTGAGAACCTGAAGCTGACCTGCTTGTCTGTTAAGAACATTTCAAGACATAAGAAATGAAATAAATAAATATAGCACATTATCAGAAATATGTAGAGACTGAACAGAGGAATTGCGCACAACAATAAACTGAAAAGACATAAATGCACAAAATACTATATTTTAGTATACAACTCCAAGCAATGAAGCCAGCGACTATTCCTAAGACGCATTGAGTACAGTGCCATTTAATTAAACCTAAACACAAGTCTAAATGAAATACCCCGTTTTACTATCATTTTGGACTTCCTGGGGACTTCCTCGTCCAAAATGTGGGAAAATTTTCCTTTATTTTCTACTCTTAGGAATCAGGATTGGATGCATTTCTTTTCTATCATTTCAGTTCTTGCCGCTTCTGATGGGACATGTCAAACATTTGGAATAAGAAGCTTCTTTAAGGTAAGACTGGGTGGATAGTAATGACATCCAATAATTTGGAAATTCTTGACTAGTGTATTGGAATACTAGACAAAGAACGAATTTTCAGGCAGTCAGATTGAGTCAGGTCTGAACCTAGAAATGAAGTGAAAAGTTAGGCCACCAATACTTGAAAATCATTCAATAAGGATAAACAGTGAACTGTCTTGGTTAGTATTCCAGAGGTAACAAGGATTTGAAACATATCTTAATCAACCCATGCCAGTGAGATGACAGTCTCTATAATTCTCTATAACTCAAAATACGTTTGACCAAAATAGTATTCAACACAAGAAATACATATATTTAGATCTTAAAGTGGGTGTCAAAAGCTATGCTCACCTGAACTTCACTTTAATTAATATTCCAAATTGATCAAAGTCCATATCGTGTTCATCTATGAGAAGAAAAAAAAACCCATCGCAAGGAAATTAAGGACAAGGAAAAGGAAACCTCCCACGAAGTAAATTTTCAGACCACAAAAATTCAGTACCCAATAACACTTCTCCAGCAACAGCCATCTCTTGAAAATTGCGACTAAAACTTTCATTTATCTGAGAAACAAGTCTTCTTAATGTTGGGAGCCAATTTGCCTGCAAATAATATTTTGTATTAATACCATGATAATTCTTAAATGATTTCCATTTTTTTTTAAGGAAAAAACATGGAAACAAGACTTTTCATTGAAATAATGAAATGAGTCTAATCCTTTATGTACAAAAGAGGAAACAAAACAAAAGACTTACAAAAATATAAAACCTACTAGAACACAAAGGGAATACAAGACTAATCCAAAAATCAACTAACAGAAGAAGAGGATTAAAAAGCACTGGGAAACACACATTATCAATTTTTTTTTTTTTTTTTTTTTTGATAGTAACAACTACTTTCATTGAGGAAAAAAAAAGAATACAAGGACATACAAAAAAGCCAAACCCACAAAAAATCCTTAGAAAAACGATTTCCAACTAAGTAAGATATTGCCAAGGAAATAATTACAAAAAGTCCTCGAAACCGTAGACCAAAGAGGGACATGAAACCTCACCGAAGACCAAACCTCACTAGGGTATCTCTCCACACCATGAAATATTTTGTTGTTTCTCTCCCCCCAAAGATCCCACAATAAAGTGCACACTCCCACAAACCAAAGAAAACGACATCTTTCTTTCAAAAGGGGATGGAGGAGGAACTCCCTCAAACATCCCTCTAACGAGGGAGCGCAAAATCAAACTTCGGAAAGAAGCCATGTTTGCCTGCTAAACCAAGTCTGCTAGAAATCATGGGTAATATGACCACAAGAAGTAATAGCCCCAGAAAAACACGCTCACTACCATGTCCTACCTTTGGATGATTAGTGATTCCTTGAGTGTCACTGCTCAAACAGAAGGAAGAAAGAGGTCCTATGGCAAGATGTACAAAAGGTTGGAAAATAGCACCAATTCATTTGTTCGTTTAAACTAGGTTGAACGGAAGAAAACATATAGTCCAAACATGCATGGCATGGACTTGGCTAGAAAGTGAAGTAACTAATAGAATACCTTCAGCTCTTCAACTTCAGCCATACACTTCCTTAGTTCATGTTTATCAGCTTCTAGTTTCCGTGCAATGGTGTTTATCTGTAACATAAGAGCATAAACATACCAAACATGCATAAGCAACCAAAAAAATTGATAATAAGATGCATAACCTTACCTGATTCTGACGATGTTCGTATTCCTCAAGCACGTTATGGTTTAAGAATAGAATGGAATTAGCTTGAGAAACATTATCTTGAATAGCGGCCTCCAATTCCTCAATTGTAGTGGGCATCTATGCAAAAAATGAAATAGATCATTCTCAAGATAATGTTTCTAGTACAAACTAATCAAGTAAGGCTAGCCCCATCCAAACATTCTTTCACAGTTTGATATTCGCAATAGAGGAGATGGAAGGAAAAAGCGTTTTCAAGATAATGTTTTTAATATAAACTAATCAAGTAAGCCTAGCCCCATTCCAACAATCTTGCACAGTTCTGAGTTTGCAATAGAGGAAATGGAAGGAAGAAAGGTTTGAGGAGCCTAGGTCAATTCAAAGATCTCATAGACAATGATTATTAACATTTACAAAAGAAAGCATGCAAAGGGTGGGGATCAATATTTTTGAAAGTCAGCTTAATTCTTCCAAGGTGAGACAACCTTCAAACTTCTTTGAAAAAAGTGATGGATTCTGTGGTATTAATTATTTATTCGGAAAGGACTTATTCCATTTCTTTGAGGAATCTGGATTTTCTTTAACAGAAGTATGTCAAGGTGAACTGGTGAAAGAAGCTAAAAAAACCATATCATAGTATACAAAGGGTCTAGGGAATTCTAGCGAAAGATTAGCAGTATAGAAGTTTTATCCAAGCCTGCCCTACTGTCCAACCGCCAACCACTTATCAGACCAACATTCCTCGCCTGGAATAAGATGAATGTTCAAGGATATTATCAAAATCTTAACGTGTAGCAAGAAATACATCATTCTAGAAAACAATGTGATGCACAATTACATTCCTTGTCACTTTTTTTTCTTTATTAATTTATGTATTTAGTTTATGAATAACGGAGCTTTTCACTGAGAAAAAAAATTACAGAATACATGGGTGCAAGAAAATAAAGCGCACAAAAGATTGCCAACCTACATCAAACAGCTTTGTAAGGTCTTGTCACCAAAGCCCAAAGAAAAATATTCCTTCTCCCTTTTTTTATAACTTTTACGGTTCTGTTTCTTTATTCACAGACAATCTAACTAGAATTAAAAAAAACCATACACATAAAACCATGCGGCTATAGAATTAGTCAAAAGATCAAAGTTATCTATTACAGCACAAATTTGGCTGCAATAAAACATGGCTCATCAGTTATCACCCAAACCACTGCGTGCCAAAGAACAATTATGTTTAAACTAATTATAAATCAGGAAAACCTCAAGAAATTCCTTCTCAAGGTCAGGTGTGATCTCAGCAATAGATTCTGCAAACTTCTTGGCAGCTGAAAGTTGCTGTCGATAGTCCTCAACTTCCTTCTTGCCTGGAAAAAGGATTTAGCAATTAACAAAATAAGGATCAGCAAAATGAAGAGAGACGAAAAAGGAGGCAAAGTTATGTGCTAAATGTTAAGTGCGTGAAAAGAACCAAATGAAACGGTAAAGCAACAAATAGTTTGAAAAGAACCAAAAGAAAAGGCAAAGCAACTTCAATGAAAGATTGAAGATAAAGCCATTTCTAATATAATTATAACAAGGGTGTTGCCGTTTGGTTTCTTTTTTAAGCTTGAGCATTAGTCTCATTTCATTATCTTAATGAAGAGGTTTGTTTCCTTTTTCAAAAATAATATAATTTCTTTTAATAGAAAACCATTTCTGTTGTGAAGCTATTTCATGCATTGCCAACAAGTAATTTGAATGAGTATGATAATCAGAGTACATGCAGTTTATAAATAGAAACATCAAAAGATCATTCCTAAGAATCTTTTAGATATTATAACAGGCTGAAAGAAGGTAGCAGAAATAATATAATTTCTTTTAATAGAAAACCATTTCTGTTGTAAAGCTATTTCATGCATTGCCAACAAGTAATTTGAATGAGTATGATAATCAGAGTACATGCAGTTTATAAATAGAAACATCAAAAGATCATTCCTAAGAATCTTTTAGATATTATAACAGGCTGAAAGAAGATAGCAGAAACTTGGGCACAACTCACAGTACTCAAACTGCACTGACGCTTGCAGAGCAACCTTTTCATGCTGCTTCAGATTTACCTCCAATTCTCTGATCTAAAGATATAATCATCACAAACTGTAGGTATTAGGGAAGCGATAAGAGCAATCCAGAAGAACAAAATAAATCTAGAAATGGAACACTTTGGAGTGTCAATAGAATCCCATTTAAAAAGTAAAAAGTGAAATGGAGACAGAAGTTCACTTGGAATCCTTAGCATGCCTTTTGTAATCAAATATAATTTCAACAACTTCACCCTCCAAATTACCTTTGCTTCAATTTCAATGGAGGCCATGTGGTTCTTAGTCAAGCTCTGTCTATAGGAAACGGCTTCAAGAAGCAAATGCTGTCAATGAAAAAAATAAAGTTTAAATATATATAGAACTGCCTTCACGAACAAATTTGATTCTTTGAACACTTGAATGCTAACTCCAAACAATGATGAGAAAGATATAAATGCAAATATAAAAAGATTTAAAATGTGAGAGTTCACCTTAATTTCAATTACACAATGGAACCTTTGAATGTTAAAATTTGCAGCTTGGTCGACAAGCTTGGCCACAACAGTATCCAGGTCATCTTCCCGCTCCATAGATTCTAATTTCTTTTTCCTTTGATCTAGATTACCAAAAGAACATTCATTGGTAAAATGAACAGTCAAAATTACATTAACCTATTAATACTTACCAATGCGATTTTCCATTTCACGTCGTTTTCTCTTCTCATGTTGCACAGTATTTAAAATGTCATCCTGCAAGTTTTTAGATTTAATTTTGTATTATTCACGAGAAAATACATCTAAATCCCGATTTCAAATGATTGAAGACTTGAGGAGCACACACAAGGAAGGTCATTATATAACCCAGGTCCAATCAAGAAAACGATTTTTTTTATAATTATTTTGGACTTACCCGATGTTTGCGAAGTTTAGCTTCTTCATCCTCTATCAATCTTAGCTCATTCTGACATGATTTACAATTTTCTTCTAAGGCAGAAACAGATTCTTCTAGCTCATTTTTCCTGGAGCGAAGCCCATCAATTTCTCCCGCATCCAAGTCTAAAAGGTAAATAATAGGTCAATCAAAGTCATGTAATTCAAAGCTTTCAAAGATTCTAATAAGATTTCAAGGAAAGTTTTTTTAATATTTATACTGCACAAAAGAAGACGTGAGCGATCAACTGGTTCCACACTTCCGGACATATGACCACCGTATCTAGAGCGAGACCATCGATAATGATTATCTGGAGTCCAAAAATCTAAAATTCCCAATTTTGAGACCTCGTCTGCCTTTTGATCAGTTACCTTTGAACCAATAAACTGAAAGAGGGGAAAAAAAATAAAAAAGACAGTTCTAAGGTAAGTGAAAAGGAAAAATGTTTCTAATACAAGCTTCCACCAGATTCCATAATGCTGGACTTCAGATTTAATAATAAACTTAACGTCACAGTAGATAGAGTTTTGAAAGCATACTGAATGTTCCAAACCAAACTGCATGGTCAAAACCTCCTTTACAGCTGCAGGAGCCTCAAAAATTTGGTCTAGCCGAGAATATATGCCAAATGCACGAACCTATACATTGAATATACTTCATTATTAGAAACTAGTACAAACGTAAACTCCAATTATCACTTCATTGACATTTACCTCTTCAGACAACTCAAAATGCTGATTTGTGCGCCTTTCACCTCCCACATAGTTTAAGACAGGAACACCGAATGAGCCCAAATTTTTTACCATAATGTCACGATCATCAGAATCTTGGGTTATGAAGGACTGTAAATCAAGCAATTTCCACCACGATTAAGAAAAATCAGAAGGTCGTGGAGGAAAAATCGAGCATAGCTTGAGTCATGAATCCTGAAGTTATCTCATCCCTTAATTGATGTTGTTGTGTAACAAAAGAGGTGAATATTCTATTATAGAACTTTTTTATATCACCGATTGACCTAAAAGCTTAAGCTGATGGGTTATGGTAAATATAATTATATCAACACTTTTAACACTCCCCTTTACTTGTAAGCTTGAGAAGACCCAACAAGTAGAAATCAATATTAATTGGAGAGGAAATGACATTACAGGAGTTTGAACATAGGACCTCCTACTCTGATACCATGTTAAATCACCGATTGACCCAAAAGCTTATGTTGATGAACTATGATAAATTTCGTTATATCAACACTTTTGACAGATTATTTGTCTATTTCATTGAAGATTAAAAATATACCAAATAGAAAAGAGAGGCTGAGGGGAGGCTTAAGCCAAGCTAAGGAAGGTACAAAAAAGACAAGATACGTTGTAGTTACAAACATAATTGTTACGTTTACACCAACTAGGAGCTACAGAAGTTATCTGATCCCACTAAAAAGAAAGATTTTTCCTCGTCTACAAAAGCATTTCTTTTTTTTTTTTGACAAGAGACAGAAGATCCTTTATGAAGAAACAAAGTGGCCAAAGGAGGAACAACCTAAAGGGAAAAGGAAACTCTAAAATTACTGGGTCAAGTAGAAGAAAATGCATTTTTCTTGGCTTCTAGATGGTACATTTAATCGAAAAGGAAAATAAAAGAAGATAAGAAAATAAAAGGAAGTACTTTGCCTTCTTTTGCAATTCAAGCAAACCAATTAATTTTTCAATCCTTTAGCCATTGGTCCTGGCTAGATTTCCTGTCTCCTCCTTTCCTCTTGTAAATTTTCTGTTTAGAGAACATTGTCTACATTAAATAAAATTTTAAAAAAGGGTCATTTAGATAAGAAAAAGAAATAAATAGAACACCAATTCAAAGTATCTTTCAACATGCAAGAGGAGCAGCGCATTGGGATAAGAAGGGTGAGGATTTGAGCTGCAATTAGTAGAAGTCCATTTGGAGGGGACTTGAGATGGGTTCCTTTAAATAATGGAACAATACCCTACTCCTCAAATAGTTTTGAAGGTCTACTCAAGAAAAAAAGTCCATTTGGAGTTTGGAGAAGGCCAATAGCTTAAATTTATGGAGTTGATTCGTTTGGTCCTCCCTCTAGGGGGGGGGGGGAACCTCAAGGGTAGGTTCCTTTAAACGATAGAGCAATGCCCTTCTCTTGAAATGACTTTGCAGGTTTACTCAGGCCCTTTGAAGAAGGATCACATATATGAAGTTAACTGATGTGATTGGTCCTCTCACTCCCTAAAGACAAAAAGGGTAAAAGACTAAATCTAGTTTGATATTGTGGAAAAACGAGGTTCCTTCTTCCTAGGTTTTTTGAACTTCAAATTCTCCAACAACCAAAGAATTTGTTCTTAGGGAGGACGCTGGGACTGATACGATCCTCTTGCTAAGTTCTTCTCTAATTCACTCTATCTTTCCTCAACAAAGAATACTTCTATTGTGGATTGTAGGAACAAAAAACATCGGGATTGGGTGCTGGCTTAAGAAGAGGGCTAATTTTCCAAAATAAAATAAAGTAGAGAATTGGGCAGTTAGGTGGGCCTTATAGCTAGCATTGGTATTCTGCAGGTGGGAGAGAGGCATCACAGGGTATGTTGGCATCTTGAATCATATATATTCTCTTCCAAGTCTACCTTTCTCATATATTAAAACTTTTCCCAACCAGTGTATACAAAATCTTGGCTAGAGTCTTGTCAGACAGGTTAAAAGGGGGTTCTTCCATCCATTATCTCTAAATGCCAATTGGCCTTTGTAGTTGAAAAATCCTTGATGCAACACTTATTGCTAACAAACTTATTGATGAATGGAAGAGAAAGGACAAAAACAAAAAGGGGCATTGTGATCAAGTTGGATATTGAAAAGGCTTTCAACACAGTGGTGGATTGGGCTTTTCTTGACTCCTCTCTCAAGGCCAGAGGCTTTGGAACCCTTTGGAGAAAATGGATCAAGGGCTGTCTTACTTATACTAACTTTTTTGTCATCATAAATGGTCGGCCTTGAGGTAAAATTCATGCTACAAGGGGTATCAGGCAAGGTGATCCCCTGTCCCCTTTCCTCTTCAACATTATTATTGACACCATCAGTAGACTTCTGATGCAAGCCGAAGTGGATGGGGAAATATAGGGTCGTGTTGTTGGAAAAGATAGTTTATCCATAAGCCATCTTCAATTTGTCGATGACCCAATGCTTTTCTCCACATATAACACTGTTTTGATAAAGAACCTTTTTGACATTTTCAGTGTTTTTGAATCTTGCTCGGGTTTATCCACAGTCATCAGAAATCAAAGATTATGGGCATTAATCTTGATCCTGTTAAGATTCAGGCCATTGTGGATACTTATGGCTATAAGATTGGATCTTGGCCTAATTCTTACCTTGGGCTTCCTCTGAATGGTAAACCGAAGACCCTCTCGTTTTGGGCTCCATTTGCTGAGAAAATTGAGTGGAGAATTAAATCTTGAGCCTCATCCTACACATCCAAAGGTGGCCGGCTCATTCTCATACAAGCTACTTTAAGTAATCTTCCAACGTACTATCTTTCCGTTTTCAAATTACCAAGAAAAGTGGATCACATGATTGAAAAGCTCTTGGTAACGTGGATCACATGATCGAAAAGCTCTTTAGAGGCTTTCTTTGGAAAGGGAAAGAGGATGGATCCAATATGCACCTTGACAGTTGACAAAATTACCTCTCCTTATAGTCTTGGTGGTTTGGGGATTACAAACCTTAAATTGAGGAATGAAGGTCTCCTTGCAAAATGGATTTGGATATATAGGGTGGAAAAGCATACTTTGTGGAGAAGGGTCATTGCTGCCAAATTTGGCTCATACTCTTGTGACAAGAAAGCTGGCACTCGCTCTTTGCCCACTGCTAGAGGCCCTTGGAGAGCCATATTTACCCTCCAATCCATGGTGGATCAACATGTTGTTGTGACTCTTGGAAATGGGCACTCTGTCTCTTTTTGGTTTGACTCTTGGGTGGCTACCTATCCATTACATTCTGCCTTCCCCAATTTATTTGCTCTCTCTCTTGCCAAGGAGGCTTCAGTTTTCAACCTTTGGAAGGCATCCGAGGGGTGTTGGGACCTAGAGCGTCGCAGGAATCTTTTTCTAGTAAAGGAAGCTTCACAGGAATCTTAATGAGCCGAAAATTTGTGAATGGGCTGATCTTTCTCCACAAAATCTCTGATTGCTCTCAGGTACAAAGCCAATATCAATGTATTTGCCGGTCCATCTAAAGCAATTTGGTTTGATCAATATCCTAAAAAGATCAAATTCTTTTTGTGGGAGTTATCACACAAGGCTGTCCTTACAACAAGCTT
Source organism: Citrullus mucosospermus (assembly GCA_030954485.1). Classification (NCBI taxonomy): domain Eukaryota; kingdom Viridiplantae; phylum Streptophyta; class Magnoliopsida; order Cucurbitales; family Cucurbitaceae; genus Citrullus; species Citrullus mucosospermus. The sequence goes on along the minus strand of CM062063.1, from coordinate 3,661,612 downwards.
CAATGTCTCACCTTCATTGGCGATCTCCCCTTGTTGGTGCCCTCTTTGTAAGAAGGACAATGAGACTCAAAGCCACCTTTTCATATTTTGTCCTTTCTCAACATGCTTTTGGAACCACATTCTCTATGCACTCAACTGGTCTGTGGTCTTCCCATCAAATATTACTAGCTTTCTATCTCTTGTGATCGAATGTCAATGTTTCAAAGGTAGAAAGATTCTCCTCTGGGTGCAGCTCATCAGAGCCTTTTCGTAGTCGGTATGGATTGAGCGCAATAGCCATATCTTCAATGACAAGGCTCAACGTTTCAACCGGTTTTTTGACCATGTCATCTTCATTGCTATCTCTTGTGTAAATTGTCAAAATTATTCCATTCTTATAGTTTTGATTGTTTTGATTCACTTCTAACAATGGTTCGGGGCTTCTTTCCCCCCCTCCTTTTGTAATTTCATACATCAATGAAATTGTTTCTTATTTAGAACACAAAAAAAAAAAAAAATGCTGAAAGTCCTTTTAGTTAAGCTGTTTGGAGATTAAGTTTCCAAAAAGATGAAGGTTTTTCTCCGATCTCTTCCTCCCAGAAGTAACTCCCATGAGAAGATTTACAGAAAGTTTGCTTTTTGGGCCTTTTCTGCTCCAGTGTGCTGCTTGTGTCTCAGTCTTTGGATCACATGTATCCTTCACGATTCTTTTGCTCTCAGGGAATGGTTTTTCATTTTGAATTAATTTGGTAGTGCAATCTATCTTCCCAATTTAGTGGATGATTGGCTTTTTGGGAGGTCTTGACAGGCTGGAATTTCAAAGGCCTTGCTAAAATATTATGGAATTGTCCAAGCTTTTTGCTTTTTGAGTTCCTCATTCTTCTTTGGCACCTACAGTAGGACAAGAGGTATTTGGCCGGGTGTATTTTGCAGAACAGAAACCAGGGGAAAGGGAACCAATATCGTCTTCTCATGTTCATAGGCCTATACTTCAGTTTGGTGATTCTTGCAAGTAATTCAAGATGGTATGGGTAAATGTTACGTGGTGATCATTCCATATGCAAAGCTAGTATGATTTGGACTTGTGCTGTCGTCAAAAATGTGGTTGTTGTAGATTTGGATGGAAAGTAATTTTATAACTTTTAGAAGCTCAGTGAGTTAATTAACTTCTTTGTTGAACTCTTTCACAGCCATTTAGTAATTACAACTCTTGATTTAATGTCAGTTTGAGTAATTTTCTATAAACCCCCTTAGCTTTAAGTGATTGAAATATTTTAACAGTTCAAGAAAAAGTTTGGTACCCATCAGTAACAATAATAACATTAATAAACGTTTTTTTTTAATCGAAACCACTGCTTTCATTGAGAAAAGAAAAATGAAAGAATATAAGGACATACAAAAAACTACGTCCACTAGAACAAACTCCACTAAAGAAAGGGTTTTCCAACTAAGTAAGATATGACCTAGTGAATAATTACAAAAAGTCTTTGAAACCGAAGCCCAAAGAGAAACATGGAACCTCATCCAGGACCAACATTAATATATGTAATAATTGAGTACCTTCCAGACATAGGATGGAATATGACCTTCTAAGTAGTCAGCATGAATCCGATTTGACACATTAACCTAAGATTGCATGTAGAACAAAAATGGCAGGGGAAAGGCATCAAGTAGTAAGTAAAAAAATATATATATAATAATAATAATAACGTTATTATTATTAAAAAGAAAAAGAAAAACTTCTATGTATTAACATATGAACCTCTAGCAACACTGGACCATACACCTCCTTCTTGAACTCATGGCGATGTTCTTGAAGCCAGTGATAAGCTTCAAAAATCTTCTCTGTTCCAGAATTTCTCAATGCCTGTAGTAGTTTTGTATTAGTATTCTCCATATCCTTTAACCTGAAAGAGGTACTTAACTGTAAGATGATAAATCACCAAAAAGAGCTGAATGGACAACTGATCAAATATTCTGATATGTACCTATCCAAGCATTGCCTCAAAGTATTTCTTTTTTGGGAAATATTTTTCTCAATCTCTGACTTCATAAGTCTCTTCTGACTTGCAGAAACTTCCAGCTCCAAAATTTGAGCACGCAACCGTTCCTGGTGAAATATGATTAAAGTAACAGAGAGAAACCCACGAACTTTATAACAACCATATAAAAGTTATTTTGAAGTCTGCTGTTCTGGTTTGTTTTGGCATGTGCTTCTTTTTCGTTTCCTTTTGGCTACTTGTATCCTTGAAAAATTATCTTTTCATAAATCAATGAAAAGAAATTCTTGTTGAAAAAAAAAAACCCAGATACAAGGGCAGAAAGGCCTTCCAGAAATCTTTACTGCAATTTTTTATCCAATACTTATAGAGAAATTATACATCCAGAACAAACTCTTTGATTACCTTATGATAGATAACAAAAAATCAAACCTTTAAAATTGCCATTTCAACAATTTTGCTTTTGACAAGACAAACTTATTATTATTATTATTATTATTATTATTATTATTATATTTATTATATTTATTATGGAAAACAAGCAAACATGTTATTACAATTTGAAAACTACAATTAGAAAGAAACAAATGTACAAATATAGCTTACAATCTCATCCTTGGGATGTTCATAAGGAGGCAAATTCTGAAGTTCGAATTCAGCAGCTTCAAGTTCCTCTTTAGCTCGCAAGATTCTCTGTTGACGAGATTCTTCTTGTTTCCTCAAGTCTTCCATTTCTTTCAATTTTCCTTGCACTTGCACCCCCTACCACGAATGCAAACATGTTTGAAAAACCCAAGACATAGGAGATATTAAAAAAGCCACAAACTTTAACATACCAAATGGTTTTCAGTTTCCTGAAGTTCCATCCTTTTCTTGTGATTACCATTAATAAGAGTGCTATACTTTTTAGTTTTAGCATCCAACTTTGCCTTCTCCATTTTTTGTTTCCTGAAATAGCCAATTGAAAAATAAACCACTAGCATAGAAGATGATGGAAATAACAAGATAAGATTTCCAAATCTCATTCCTGCCACCCCTAAATTTAGGGTCCCTAAGTTAAGGTAAATCTGGAAAGGTAAGGTTCTAAAAAAAAGGTAAAATTTTTCCTACTCTCTTCCGCATAGAAGTATCAATTCTCATGAGAGGCTCCGAAAGGAGATTCTCCAATCAGTATGTCTCCCTCTTTACTACCTTTAAAAGTTTTCAGCAGAAAGATGGTATTTTATTTAGAAATCTGTGGGGTTCACTCTGTTGTTGCATCCCTATGCATATCAAGGACAGGTTGAAGCTCTTTCTGGTAGGTGGTTTAAAAATAAGGTCAGAAAAATAGAAAGGGTAGAAAAAGTGAAAACCATACTTACTCGCAATAACCTCATGCCACAAAGTGTTTGGTTCCAATGAAAAAACACCATAACCAAAAAGCCTCATAGTGAAGTCTAAGATTGCCTAGGCCCAACCCTCCAAGGTGAACTAGTCTTGGTACCACCTCTATACTAATCAAATGAGGACCTCAACACTCTTGTCCCTTGCACAACTTTTTTTTCTTGGCTAAGAGAAACTTTTCACGATGAAATGAAAAGAGTCTAAGATCTCCCTACGACTTTGCTCCATTAATCTTTCTCTCTCTCCCCACCCCTCTCTTTTTAAATTATAGAAACAATTCCTTTCATTGAGAAAAAAATGAAAGAATACAATGACATACAAAAGAAAATCAACCCACAAAAAACCCCTCAAAGAACGAGAATCTGGTTAGAAATAATGTTGTCTAGTGAATAATTACAAAAGGCTGTCAAGAATGCCTAAAGAGAGACATGAAACTTAACCAAAGACCTGAGATTGCTAGATCCCTTTCCATACCCCTAAACACCTTGTTATTTCTCTCCCCTCAAACATCCCATTATAGAGCACACACTCTAGCGAACCACAAGAAATACCCCTTCCCAAACAAAGGCGGATTGAGGAGGAACTCCCTTATCGAGTCTCTAATACTACTCAAACAAGCGTGGACAAAACCAAACTCCTAAAAGATATGGTTCCAAGCAGAACTCGAGAACTCACAACTCCATAGAAGGTGGTTCATGTCTCCTTTCAACAAAGAATACAATAGAAAGGTCCCACTAACAGAGGTGACAACCTTGTAAACCGATCCAAGGTGTTCAGATGGCCAACTACAACTTGCCAAACAAGGAACCTCACTTTCTTGGGAATAATAATCACATGTATTATTATTCCTAAGAATGATTTAAAGGAGTCAATTATCATATATATTATTATTCATAATAATCACAAGATATCTCCTTTGTTTCTTATAAAATAATCCCATGTCTGCATGCTTATACCTATCCAACATAAAAGATGTGATCTAATCCACAACAATAAGTTTTATTCCATTAAAAAAAACTCAATCCTATAGTAAAAACAACCAGCACAAGATTCAATAATTTGACAAAAAAATCTATCCCTGTTTGGAGCAAAACCAAAACATTTGTAAAAACTGAAGTAACAAGGACTAAAAATAAAATGGTAGATTAATGATTAGATTTTTCAATGGTTACCCCGAACTCTTAATCTTATAAGAAAAAAAGGAATATCGAACTAGTTAAACCAAGTGATCATACTCAATTGGCTCCTTTAGTTCATTCAAAGTGTTAGCAGCTTCATCTAACTTTTTTTGGGCCTCCTTTTCCTTTTCCTTAACTTCCATGTATTCAGCCTTTTTCATGTCATACTTTAGCCATGGCAGTTTCTTCTTCATGGACTCAACCTACAAATGACAGCACACAGATATCTATGGTCATCAGTTATGGAGGCACAGAAATAAAAGGTAAAAGTTAATGGAGAAAAGATCTAAACCTTTTTTAAAAGTTCATCTCTTTGACGAACACGCTCAACATCTTTCTCTTGCTCGACATTTAATGCCTTCAACTGATCTAGGGTGTCACCATTTTTCTCAACAGCCTAAAACCAAAAGAACGGCAAGTTGCAAAAGGATATGAAGGTTTTGCTTCTTGTTCCAAAAAAAAAAAAGAAGAAAAAAAAAGGAACAAAAAAGGATAATGAAGGTTCTTTGATTCTCTCTCCTTCTCTTTAATTTAAAAAACATAATAAAAATATCAAATGGAATTAAAAACAACAAAAAATTTGTAAAACAAAAGCAGACAAAAAGGATTATGAACCAAGAGGAGACAAGTCCCAAAAAAATGTACATAAGTTATTCTAAACTTACTCTTTCTATACTTTTTATGCCATGGCTTTTATCAACAAGTGCACGATGTAGGATAGGAAGTTGAGGATCACCAACTGCCTTTTCAGTCTCTTCTAAAAGTTGCACAGGAGTTAATTTGGCAAACTCACAAACCCTGTCCTGAGGTAAAAACTGAACACCTCTCCCACAAAAGAAAGGGAAAATAAATCAGAACAGAGCAATTAAATTCACAGGAATTATATATATATCAGATAAAAGTTGGCTAAATTTTACTCACTTGAGTCAAATTATTAACTTGAATGTTAAACCTTTGAATAATTCCAGCTACATCTTTTTTTGGCACAACTTTTCCTGAAGATGGTCAAGTACAAGTAAGAACAACTTTTTTGAAGTAAAAACAACTTGACTATTCACCCCTTCAAGAAAGGAACATAAATTAAACTTTCCAAAGGTATATTTTTTCTTCCTTTGACAAATGTCTCGTGAAAGAGTGGGTGTAAAAGAAAAACTTCCACATGAGAGAAATCTATATTGCTAGAAACACTTGCAAAGAAATATCCTTGAGGAAGAGAACAATCAAGTATTAAGCAATTTGTGGTGGGGGCCATGTCATGTGAAACACTGCAATGCAAGGAAAAGACTTTTTAACTCATGCTCCTTTGTATAAAGATATCTTTATATGGGGAAATAAATAGATAAAACGAACCAGAAGCATGACATGTTCACAGACAAAAGAACACAGTGTTTCCTGCTGTAGCTGAAGTCCACCTAAGCTTACCATGCAATGATCTTTCTAGACTCGCAACTATCTTGGCTAATAACATCAAATTAGTAATGGACCATATACAAGATGTCTTACCGTTGAACAACCACTCAGATTTGTTATGTATGTCCATTTTACGTGTAATTGTAATCTTTTCCTCTTTAGTATTCCCTCTCAAGGTTATTCTAACATAACCAGACTCCTCCCCACGCTTCACATATGCTCCAACACTGGTTGCCCTTCCAAGGAGCTGCAAAAGAAAGGTTCTAACCAATCTATACAAGAAAATAAGCTAGAAAAAAGATTTCCTCTGGGAGAGTATCAGGCATATTAATCGACATTTGACCAACCTGAGGCTCACCACCAAGGCCAAGGGCAATAGCACATACAATAGAGCTTTTACCAGATCCGTTAGGCCCAATTACAAGGTTTAGACGTGACCCTGGTTTACATTTCAAGTGGTTAAAGGTCATAAAGTTATGAAGCTCAATCTCAATAATACTTCCAGGCATATAATCATCTTCCCCCCTGAAGAACAAGAAAGTATAAAATATTCAGTATGATGTAAAACAAAAGTAATAAAAAAATTGCACACACATTTATTTCAACCCTAAATCTACATAAGAAAAATGAACATAAATAAAATTGCAACGTCAACTCAGTGAAATTTATAATTTCACAAATATTAATTATCGCCTATTATGAATGCCTACACATTAAAGAAGATATAAAATAATGCATTTAATATGAGTTTTCCCTCTCGTCCTAATCTAGTTTCAACATTTTTAAGTAATTTGCTTTTGAATCTAAGGACACCGCAGTGTCGGAAACTTCAACAAGAGGAATTTGGTCCTTCTTATGGGGTTGGAAACTCTTAAAGAATGCAGCGTTGTAAATCCAAGTAACTTCTTGGTTGGGAAATGTTGGTTTGAGGAGATTCAAAGGTGGAAAACTGATTTCAGAAGAAATCTTAAGGACCTAAACAGTGTTTTTTAAAGCTCAAGGCGCAATAAAGCACAATAGTCTTATGGGCTTAAGCGCAAGGTGCAAAAAAATGCGTTTTTTTGTTTTTGTGAGCCGCACTATGTTAAGTACTACATTAAGAAGAGAAAGCATAGTTGAAGTGGAAATATGAAGGAGAGAGAAAAAAAAAAAAAAAAAGACCCCTAAACACAAGAAAATATAAACCCTAGACTAATAATACGATAACTCCAATGATCTAATTGTTGAGTCAGTTGAGACTTATAATAATGCTTCGAAGAAAAAAAGGAAGTGTTTCTTATTTTGCATTGAGGCTTAGTAAATTAATATTTTTAGTTAATAAAGAAGGAAAATCCTAATTATCACTATTTTAAAAAAATAATGAAAAAACTCCAAGGCCTAGGGCTTTGGGCCTTTGGGCTTCAGAAAAGGTGTGCCTTATTTTGTGAGCCTCGCCTTGAAGCGCTAGTGCGCCTTGAGCCCAAGCACGCGCCCAAGAGGGCTTTTTAAAACACTGGACCTAGAGGCTAGTGAGTGGGCCAGCTTATCAAAATCTACTCCAAGATGAAAGTTAGACAGCAGCACACTACCAGGTCCTTTTCTTGTACAACCCTATGGATCATGATGTATAAAATTCTAGGACTCTTTGTGATTATCTTAACACATATTCTTTGGCTTTTTTTAAAGGTCAGTTTAGCTAAACTAAGTCTTAGTTAACTTAAGTTATTTAGACTAACCTTTGTAATCTTACCCCTTTCCCTCGAGCCTAACCTATGTAAAAAAAACAGTTTGCCAAATGGTGAAAGATTGCTTGCGGAAACCCAATCTTCCCCCAGAATGAATTGGGAGACCCAAACAGAAAACATAATAACAATGAGTAGAGAAAATACCTAAAGCTAACATGTAACTCGAGTGGCTTAGGATAAAAGCTAGTGACATGCTTTAACACATGGAAATTGAACGAGAAATGGTGTTTCTAGCCTTCTAACTAGGAGAGAAAGCTCTACAAGCCTCCCCTCCTGCATGTAATAAGGAAATAACCAAATCAATCAAATTTAGAATGACTTCATGAAGTGCTTCTTTAAGGGTTAAACTTTCATTGGTGTCCATATTTCAAGGATTTGGAAATTTTGTTCAAATCCTTTGTTCATGGGTGAAAGATGAAAGCATCACTTGTTTTTCTTCCCCTTTCCCTCTAGAATGCTTTCATAGCCAGGTCCAAAGCGAAGAAATTGTGGAGGTTCTGACCTTTCCCAAATCTACCCATTCATATATAGGTTTAGGATGCCCACTAGGTTATGGAGAGTTCATTGTGACGCTAAATGCCCTGAATTCATCAAGATTCCATCCAAAAGAAATCTTCTACTTGTTTAAATCCCATCTAGCAAAATCATCGTTAAAGATTTTTTTTTTTTCTTTTTTTGTGATGAAACACAACAACTTTCATTGAGGAAAAATGAAAGAATACATAGACATACAAAAATCCAAGCCCTCAAAAAGGGAGCACCCTCTAAAAGAAGGGGCTCCAACTATGAAATAAAATGCCACAAAACTTATAATGACATCAAATGGGGGGGGGGGGGGGGGGGGGGGGGGGGGGGGGGCGCGGGGGGGCCTAGTTCCAAGTCCTTGTGAAACTGAAAGCGACAGGCCTACACCTAGACCCCTCCAGTGATTTAAACCTTCAAAAGATATGAGGCTCAATAATCCAACTAAGACAAACAAAATAATTGGTGACAATAACAATGAGCATAAAGAATCAACTAAGACAAAATGTTTAGCATTGTTCTTCTCTGGATAGAAGATGTACAGCATTTGTTTCAGCTAACAGCTCCTCTTCTTAGTTATTGTTAGAGATTGTAGCTAAATTTAGCCATTTTTCCAAATAGTATATTAATGTGAGTTTAACGATCTGTTGTTTGACCATATGCCGGGCATGTGGCCTTCTTTGTTATCTCTTTTATATGTCTACTTTCAGTTAGTAACTTGTACTTAATGGCAGGCCCATTGCTCAAGCTAATTATCATGAGCAACACTGAACAGATTATTTCTACTTTCTGGTTTTTTCTTCCTAGCCTCTGTTATTCTGTTCATCTGTTCTATAAATTTAATATTAAACATACAAAATAGAAGGATACAACAAATAATTCCATAAACAAACAGGAGTATGCAAAGGGAAGATTCTGGCTCATTTGGCAATGACATGGAATGGAGGACAACAAAAATAAACAAAATCAATGTGAAGAAGCTGAACTTTCCTAAGTTCATTCTCCAAGACCACGAGAAGAAATGGAAATGTAACGCGAGGCGATTGAAGCTCAAAAAAATAAAAATACTGGAATCCTTAATTTCCGGTTTTCCATACACTTTCTCGACATCCAAACATATGTCAAAGAACTGCGCAAGCAAAACCCTAGTTCTAACACCATTATCACGCTAAAGTAGAAAAACATACGAAAAATACAAATATTTCAACAGTGGGCCAACAATTGAGTGATTGTGATACGGACCTCGTAATTCTAGGGCGCTTAGCGCGATGCTGGGATTCCGCCATAGCATAGAGGTTGGTGGAGCTTTGAAGATATAAAATTTCAACGATCCCGTTTAGTCCAGGTGATCAGTGAGAGTTAGGGTTTGAGTGAGCGACTGAACTTGGAAGAGGTCAGTCCGGAAAATGGCGCCAACCAAAAATCGAACCGTTGAACACATGTTTTTCTTTTTCTTCTAAACATACCCTTTTTTTTTTTTTTTTTATAATTTTTATCATTATGTTAAATTAGGGAAAAATACTCCTAAATTTTTTATTGGCTTAAAACACGGTCAGAATTCAAAAGATTCAATAATATCTATAAATAGACAAAATTAAAGGTACCTTGTCTGGAAATCTTGTGCCTTGTTTCAAAACACCCTTCAGCTTAAAAATAAATAAACCAACGTCATATTGAGTTTGATGGTATGCATCAAGAAAAACATGTTGGGAATTTTCATCATAATTTTGAATACAATTAATATGAGAGAAAATAAACAAAACGTCTGACTTACTATATTTATCATTTTCTTTTAAAAATTAATATATTCATTTTTTTTATAATTGAAAATATGTAAATTTCAACACAGACCTCCTGATTATTATTACACTCATATGCAAATTGAATTATGTTATGTTTGACAATTTAATATATTTGTTTAGCTTTGAGAGAATATATTGATTATAAGATTTTGTGGGGTTTTATGAGATTTTATGCTTTATCTTGAAGTTTTGGGTTATACTTGGTTGCGGATAAAATTAGTGTAAGAATTAAAAATGAGAAAAAATAAGAGTATCTTTATGGAAAAATAAATAAAAACATTTTAAAACCTTTTTTAAGGTTGTGGGTTATGTAGTAATGCAACTTTTGAAAGTTCAAATATATTTTTTAAAGAGAAATTATAGCATATAACACAATTAGAGAAATAATCTAAAAATATAGCACATTCTTAAGATATTTGTAAATATTGTAAATGTTAGACGGGTCAACTTTTAAACTTTTTTTAAATTTCAAATTTGGCCATCTCTCTCCCCTTCACTCCTATTTTCTCTGCTTCTTTCACTCTTCTCTCCCCAATTTTCTCTCTCCCTCTTACTCCTTCCTCCCAGCTTCTCCCTCTCTCACCCCCCTTCTTTCTCTCCCTTCCACTCATAATTTTATCTCCCTCTCTTTACTTTGTCGTCAAAGTACTAACTTTTTACTTAAAACACACGATTTTATCTCTCTCTCATGAAAGTATCTATTTTTTTACTTAAAAAATAATTATTATTTAAAAAAAATAGACGAGTTGGAGGCTCATACTTAAGATTTGAGAGTTCATAATCATCATCGTCATTTTTATAAGTGCCTTAACACCAACAAGACAATTGTAAAATTTTATATTTAAAACGAAATAATAAATATAAATACCTAATGAAAACGGATTTGAATGAAACAACTTTTTTAAATTATCGAATTTGCATTTTTTTTAGTACTGCTTTTTAAATTTATAAATAAGAAACAAAATAATGCTTATCAAACAAAGTTTGTTTCTCAAAAAATGAGAAATGAGAAAATTATCAAACAAACTCGTTTTTTTTTTTTTTTTTTTTTTGTAGGAGTTTAAAAGTATGAAGTCTATATAGTAATAAACTATTATCATTGATAGCCTATGATATCACTAATAGACTAAGTCGTAGTCTATCAGTGATATGCTTCTATCATTGACATACTACTTCAATTAGTGATAAAAGTCTATTCCTTATAGACTTATATCAACTAATGTATACTAATTTATTAGTAAATATTTAAGTTCAAACTAAAAGTTTAAAACCTATAAAATCTATTAGTAGTTATCAGCGACAGACTTCTATTATTATGACATAATAATAGAAGTCTAACGGTGATAGCCATTGATATGCATAAGTCCTATTTGAATGTAATAATATAAATTTAGCAACTCTAATGTTTAAAATCGATGATATTAGTAATATAACTTAGGTAGATATTAGTGATATCTTCATATTGGTGATTTGACTTGTGTAGATATCATTGACATCAATGATATTAGTGATAGATTTAGACAAATATTAGTGATATCCATGTATCAGTAATATAAATTGTCAATGATATTAGTGATACAACTTAGGTATATATCAATGATAAAACTTAGGTAAATATTAGTGATATCCTTATATCAATAATAGTCGTGATATCATTGATAGTCTTAATGTCAACATATTAGTGATTCAAGTGATATATCTTAGGTAGACATCAATGGTATGACTTAGGTAGATATTAGCGATATTAGCAATATGACTTAAGTAGATATTAGCGATATCCGTTTATCAGTATATTAATTATCAATGATATCGGTGATAAAACTCTGGTAGATATCAGTGATATTCATGTATCATTAACATCAAACTTAATATTTCTCAAATTGAAAGTTATCACTAATAGCAACTATTGCTGATAACAAATTATAGCACATTTTTCAAATCGAAGGCTATAACTGATAACACGCTTCTCAAATTGAAAGTCATCACTGATAGCAACTATCAGTAGCTATCATTGATAACTGTTATCAATGATAGCTTTCAATTTGAGAAAACCGGGAAGAAGCATGCAAAATGGTGCTTGGGCTTGGGTTTTTTTAGTTTTTTTTACCAATTTTTGTGCTATTTATGCAATTATTTTATCCTTGTGCTACATATTATATTATTTTGGGCTTAAATGCTATTTATGCAACAACCCCTCGACAAGGACCTACATATGGAATTGGGTCAGCAATTACATCTAAATATTTGACTGCACTTTTATCCTTCTTACAAATTGTTTACCCTTTCATATTAATGGTTGAACTGGAAATCTTTTGAAGAAACAAAATGTTGGAAAACCTACTACTTCTATGCCAACAAAGAAATTAAAATAACACAATAAAAGTGGAAACACAAGAATTAACGTGGAAAAACTTCAAACTGGAGAAAAAAAAACCACGGACCAATTACCATAGCACTCTCTCAAAACTTTTGGTCACTCACCCTTTTTTTCCCACTTTCAAGCTAGAGAATACAAAAGAAATTTAATTAGAGTTAGCACATTAAGGTCAAAGTGTTTCTAATTGAGTCGACTTGAAACTAGAGATATAGATAACTTTTATAGTGGTAGGAGTCCATAATTTTCTTCAATTTTTCTAATGTGAGACAAAATGCACTTCTAATATTTTGCCAAAAACTAACACAAAACTACAATATTTGAAGCCAAAATTAAAATTTAAATTAAAACCTTAGTGTATTTGCCGCATATCAAATTCCAATTCAAAATTTATTTCAAGTATAACATTGGGTGTATCATTAGTATATCATAGTATTTATTAAAAATACATTTGTTTTAGTATATAATAGTAGATGACGTTCGAAATAAATTTCAAGTGTAATATTGGTATATCAATAATTTATTGAAATAGAATTAGAATGATTACAAACAGGCGGATCTAAACCATTATAAATTTAGGAGGATATACTAAAAAGAAGGCAGCCACGGACGAAGTACATAGAAAAATCAAAGAAACATTACCAATTAAGTAAATCAGGCAGAAATAAGTAAATTAAAATAAACAAAGCAATGGAAAGCAAAATTAAGTAAATCAGGAATATTGGCGACGTTGGGCCAATCTTCTTTTCTGCACCTTTCCTTCAATCTGGGACACCGCCAAATTTTGTATGATTGTAAACAGGGGAAGTTAGCGCTTCACAAGAACAAATCTTCAATTCCGTGAGTGAAGTAAGATTGGCCATCGATTCCATCATGTACTTCACTTACTTTGCTTTGGGTAAATCTCTTTCCTTCCTCCGCCTGTACCTGTGCCTCTTTTATAGAACACATGACTTTCTTTTCCCTTTATTTAAAAGGAAGTGCAAAGCATTGCAAGATTTTTTTTTTTTTTAAAAAAAAAGCCAACTCAATCATCCTTCAATTTCAATATGATTGATTTTAGACTTCAAGTGTACAAATAAACACCAAAGCCAAAATAGTTACACCCCAAATTGGTAGGTTGTTAGTCTAGAGAAAAAAGATAAGCAGAAGAAAACAATTTTATAATTACCGATTCTCTGTGCTCAGATATGACTTTTTTGAATATGGTTCCAAGTTTTGGGGTTTGGCTTCTGCTGATGAAATGAGTCAAAGAAATGTTTAAAATTAATAGTGAATATTTTAGGGTGTACATGAACTTTATAAAGAGCACAAAAAGGAAAAAGGAATGAAACAAACATACAGAGTAATTTGTGGTTGTAAATGTTTAAAGAATAGAAAGAAAAAGAAAAAAGGTGGAAATTATAAGAAGAAAACAGAGGAGGGGTTGTGTGAGTTTGAAGAAGGCAAAGAGGTAGACTATGTACATATACCTTATTCCTGCCTTCTATTCCTTCTAGTTTTTGCAGCTTTTAAAACCAATAGATTAATTTGTGCCTGTAACGAAGGTATAAACTGTCCGGCCTGAACACAATTCATCAGTAGTTAAGAGTGAGAATTGACAACTTTCAAATCTTTACTGATATATATATATAACCTCAGAAAGAGAAAGTAGAGATATTAGTTATGATAGTAGGAAATGGATGTGCATACCGTCTAGGCGACACAAATTTGATTTCAGTGCAATCCTCTTCTCCTCTTACTTTCTTGTTTTGCTTCCGCAATTTGGGGCAATTTGAAACTCTCAACCCTCCTCGTAAGGAGCGGAGGTGGCAAAGTCCTTCGGGCAACGAGGTTAAATTGGGACAATCTTTAATATACAAATTTGAGAGTGAAGTGAGACGACTGATTCCTTCTGGCAACGAAGTTAAATTGGGACAACTCCAAATAAACAAGTGTGATAGGGAAATGAGGTGGCCGACCTCTTCCGACAACAAAGGTAATTTGGGACACCCACCAATTCTCAATCCTAATAGTGAAGTGAGTTGGCCAATCCCTTCAATGCTCACTAAATTTGGACAGTCTGTTAGATCCAAAAGTTCAAGAGTTGTTATATATTTCAAACTCTTTGGCAAATACTCCATTTTGGGAATGTCCCGAAGAGAAAGATTGCGGAGACTGCCAAGTTCTTTCCAGTACAGTACGGTATCATCTTCCTCACCCACGAAGTGGGAAGAAGACATCTGTAGATTTTTGCAATGTTGTATGCTAAGAGACTCAACATCTTTCATATTGCAGAATAAGTCTTGTGGCAAGAACTCAAGGTCAATATTTTGAATGCAAAGAGTAGATAATTTAGACAGACTCGAAGAAGAAGAAGAATCTGCAGCAAGGTTTGTAGCCATTCTTATTACCATATCAAAAAGTTGAAAACCAACGCCATCTATTGTCAATGATTGCAATGGTGGATGCTGTGGAATAGAAACCAACTGAGGACATCCAGAAATCCTTAATTTTGAAAGGTGATGTAATGCTTTTGGAAGCGAGGCAGAGGCAGCGTATTGAGCAGATTTCGATGGGATTTCCCCCCTCCACCACCCTTTCAACTTAGGCATGTCAATAATCCTTAGTTTCTCAAGGGATGGAAAGAAAGTTGTTGATGAAGAAACACAACTGTTGTTATCAATGTATTCGATATTGGGTAAGTTTTCAAGATGAAGATGCTTGAGATATGGAAATTGATCAAATGGAAGGAGATGCTGCAACTTTTCACAATGCCTAAGCTCTATGCTCACCAAACCACCCAGGAAATTAGAAGATAGCCAATCACATAACTTCATTCCTCTAAATCCTTGTATACTCATTTTGCGAACATTTGAATGTTGTTTTAAGCACTCCAAAACCCCCTCATCTGAGGCATCTGAGGCACCATCAAGTTTCAGCTTCTTCTTATCTGTGTCCCAATGTAATTCCAACTTTTGATTTCCAGACTTTTCTTCCAAGTATTTTGCGTTTTTTAAATCAGCAGCTGTGCAAAATTGTAATTCCCTAATACTTAATGATCCTCTCAAGCTTTTAAGTCCATTCAATTCACTTAAATCACCACCCTTATCCTTCCCTAACACAAACAAATTCATTGTCTGAAGGCTACTCATCCCACCTAATCCTTTTGGCATGTGAGTCAATTTGAAGCATTTATAAATATCAAGATGCCTAAGCTTGATCAATTTGTTAATATCTCTTGGCAATTTTCTTAGCCACAAGCAGTCGCGGAGGATGAGTGTTTCCAAATTATATAATTTGGTAATAAACCTGGGAAGGAAATCTATTTTTAGTCCAGAAAGATTAAGATATCTCAAATGTTTTAACTTATCAATAAACTTGGGAGGATGACAACAGCCGTAGTCCAAATTCAATGTTCGTCATTGACAAAGGTTGATGTGATAAGCTTTCTTGAAAAATCTAAAAGAAGCATGACGATCAACATTCAATGTTCTCAAACTCTTTGCCTCAGTGAATGATTTCGGTACAATTTTCCGTGGTATTGACCTTCTGTTGTAGGAAAATAAGACATGTCGAGTCCTTTTGTCAATGGACCCAACGCCATCACTTAAAACCACATATTCATTTTCTACTATCGAACACGCAAGATCATGTGTCAAATCATGCATTTTGCACTTCTTGATGTCTCCCCATTTATTTTTTCTTATGTCTTGAAAGAATGACCTCCCCACTAACTCTTTAAAATAATCATCACCAACATCTTCCATTGCCTTCTTATTACGTGGTTGAATGAAACCTTGTGCCATCCATTGTTTTACCAATCCATCCTTTTGAAACTCATAATCTTTGGGAAACAAAGCACAATACGTAAAACATTGCTTCAAATGAGATGGAAGGTGGTTAAAACTAATCTTCAGTATTGGTTGAATCTGATTTTCTTGTTGCAAAACTGTGCAAAGTTCACTGTCCTTGAATGACAACCAATCCATTTCTGTGTTTTTGAAGTATAACAGGCGCCCAACTACTCTTATTGCAAGAGGAGACCCTTTCAACTTTGCTACAATCTCTTTACCTATTCTAACCAAATTTGAATTCTCAAGCTCTTCTTCTTCGTTTAAGAATGCCATTTTTCGAAACAACACCCAAGAGTTGTCCTTGTCAAGTTCTTTTAAGTGATGGAACCAAACTGTGTCAGAAGCTTGCGCAACTTGAAGATTACGGGTCGTCACCAAAATCTTACTTCCCTTGGCACCACCCATTAAAAAATCTTTTTAGATCAATCCATTTCTCATGGCTTTCGTTCCACACATCATCCATGACCAACAAGTACTCTTTTCCGTTAATTTTCTCCCGAAGCGCACGTTGCATTTTATCCAATTGAAGGGGCTCATGCTTCTTTTCCTCGATAAACTCTATAATGTTCTCGAGAATTGTTTTGACATCAAATTCTTCAGAAATACACACCCATAATTTCAACTTAAAATGTTTGTTTATCTTCTCATCGTTATAGACAGATTGAGCAAGTGCGGTCTTTCCTAATCCTCCCATGCCAACTATGGAAACCTTCAACATTATCCTTTTTGGTTTTGGTATCCAATAGAAAATCTATAATAGCTTTCTTGTCATCATCCCTACCAATCACTTCTCCCTCAGGTATGAAAGAGGAGGTCTCTCGTACCTTCCTTGATACATCATCCTCTCGTATCTCCCTCATACGCACAGAAAGATGGAGTTGAGCTTTATCAGCAGCAATAGCATCTAGTTTCACCCTAACTTGTTTAATTTTTTTACCCATTTTGAAACCAAATGAAATCTGATTAGATTTGGAGAAAAAGATACGTACTTGTTTGGTGATTCTTGTATCTTTGGTAAGAACTTGTCTTTTCAAGGTTTCATATGAGAACTCGTCAATCAAATCATCAATTTCGTAGAAAACATCTTTAAGCTTTGAAATCCAATCCCTGACTGTGTGGCTCTTGGACTGCTGTTCTTCCGCATCCAGAAGCACGGCTTTAATGGTCGAAAGAGTGTTTTGGAGTTTGTCAAGCTCATCGTTGACACCCCACAGCGATCCAAGCTCTCGGAGTGCAGAAGAGCGTAATTTGGTTATAACACTTCCAGCAACGTCGAAGATAATTGATTCCGCCATGGACGAAAAATGATCGGTTTAGTTGAAGAAATTTTGGAGGAAGGTTGAGCAGAGGTCATGGAGGGGGAATTTAGGACGTTTTTTTTTTTAATATCATTATTTATTATTTTAATAAATAATGACAAAAGTATAGTTAGTTGAAAATATCGACAAGATGGGTCCACGATTTCCACAGGACATGCAAATCGTAGACCGGAGTTCACGACTTGTCTAGTCTCCTTCACATGGCATGCAAATCGGGGATTGGGTACACAATTTACCCACATCTCCAGTCGAAGTTGCCAAGTATCAAAGGTTTTTTTCTTTTTTCTTTTCTTCTCTTGCATATTCTTCTTTTCCAACTTCTTATCTGGCTTATTCTTCTTCTCTGACACGAAGAGTCCAAACTCCAACACAACCAATTTTGGAGAGCGAGAGCGAGAGAGATAAGATTGATTGTGAGTAAAGAAATGAAGCAAGACAAATGAGAGCGAAAGCAAGAGTGAGAGAAAGAGTGAGTGAAGAAAGGAAGCGAGCGAGAGCGAAAAAATATGACAACATGGCGATTGCGGCATACTTGGGCAAATATTTGTGATGTGCAATTATTGTTGCAAAGGTAAAGACAAAAGCCATGGTCTATTTTAAAATGCGAGAACAATAGTTTTGGTCTATTCACTCAAATAATAATAATAATGGTCTATTTAAAAATGTGGGAACAATAGTCTTGGTCTATTCACTTAAATAATAATAGGTAAATTATACCATAGAAAAATAACTTTTTTTTTTAAATTTCTTGAGTATTGAAAAATAGGTGTCTTCGATTTTAAATTAGCATATTAGTTTTTCAAAAATAGGTAATTTTTTTTAAAAATAATTATTTGGTTAATTGTTTGGATTTTGAAGCTTAATTTGGATTATGTTGAGAAAATAATTTATATAAACTTGATGAAAAGATTTAGATTTAATTCAATTAGTGAAAAATTACATTTTTGTAGATATTTAAAAGTTGGTTTTAATTTGAAGATTTGAAATTGGGTGATCTTTAAGAATTTGGTTAATTTTTTTTAAAAAAAATGAGTATAAGTTGTAATTGAATTTAAGTTGGGAATTGATTTGTCAACGGATATTTTGGTTAAATAAATTATTAAAGTATAGTTATAAAATATTAATTATATTAAATAGTTGTTTTGTTTTGGAAAAAGGAAAAATAAAAGGTAAATTTAAATATATATATAAAAGTCAATTTAGGATTTTAGTGGTTTTGGTCCGTCGTTTGCTAGTTGTTGTCCAACTGCTTTTTCCGTTTGCCTTCGTCGGAGTCATCTGTTTTTCATAGGTTACGTCTGAATTTCAAGATTTAGTCAAGCTTGGACTCGTTTGGTAAGTATCGTTGGTTCATTATTCTATATTGGTAAATATTTTGGTTCATTTTTCTATATTTAAAAAAGGACCCGTCTTTATCTATAATAATTTATTATAATAAAATATTTAAATGCTTAACATTTTTTTAATTAAACTTAATATAATAGTTATAAAAAAGAAAGATAGTATATTTCCTTAAAAGAATAAAGGAAATAATTTTGTAAAAAGAAGAATAAAAAATGAAAGGGAATTGTAATTATTATATTGCAAGGTAAAGGGGATACATAATATAGGCGATCATGTTTTTTTAAAAATGCCAAGTCTTGGTCTATGCACTTAAATAATGGTGTTAGGTGAACTAATACTCTGTCATTACATACATATGGTATTTCTTTTAGAAATGGATTTTTCAAAAATCAATTTAAGTATTTTCCAAAGGTGGGACGTGGATAAGTTTGAAGAAAGCAAAGTGAAATTGATTTTTGTGCATATCACTTTCAATCATGGACCCTTCTTTTCTCTTTCTCTCAGCCTGGTGTGATGGAAAAATCATACATGTTTACCATTTTTTTTCTAGGAAATTTAGATTTTGTTTTATTTTTGCAGATTCACTTGGTACAATTAATATGTGTTTGACAAATAATTTTATTTTTGTTTTTAAACAATTTTCGAATTGCGTGATTCAACAATATTTTTATGTTTTCATTCTATCCATATTTTAAATTTTAATTTTTAAAATGTATTAAATAGAGACCAAAACATTTAAAATTATAATATGTCATGTTATAAACTCAATTCATTTTTTTTTTAAATGTAATATGTATTATGTAATGTATATATAAATTAGATAATATTACAAATTAATAATTATATAATTTTTTTAACATAAATTATATTCATAAGTAAATTAATAATAATTTATCGTCAACTAAATATTAGTGGAGAACTACAACTAATTTTATGATTTATAAATAAATAATATCAAACACATTTTAAACAGCTATTTAAATTAGAACCTAATTTATAAATCTACTACCAAACACAAAACATGAAATATAACCTTGTTTTTCTTTAAATCCTTTGTTTTCAAATCTTCTATCAAACCGACTTTTTTTTTTTTTTTTTCAATTTCAAACTCAAACTCAACTATGTAAAGCACTCCAAACTAATTCACGAACATCTGTTTCAATCAGTTTGAGTGACATTTTTTTTTTTTTTTTAATTTTTAATTTTTTTTCCATACTCCCCCTCTCAAAGATTGATGGTTAGAATAGATGCAATGGGTTCCTGAAATGGCATCACACTTCATGTATTCTTCTCTGCTCTTTTCTTCTCATTTACTTTACTTCTTGTTCTTAGAATCTAATTTTCATATCATGTTGAAATAATTCCCTTCTTCTAGAGTGTTGATGAATCTTAATTGAATATTGTAATTTATTTCTTTTGATTTTTTATTTATTATTTGAAATATCATATCGTTGAGAAAAAATATTTATATCTCCAAACTTTGAGAGTTGCTTCAAAGTAACGAATTTGTATCAATTAAAGATTCTAAATTTTGATAAGTGAATTAATTTACACTCTGCATTAGAATTTTGCTTTTAATTTGTAATTGCATAACTTTCGTTATGTAAAAATTTTCTTTTGATATAAGGAGAGATTGACGTCAATTAGAGAGCACTAT
The DNA here is from genome assembly GCA_030954485.1 of Citrullus mucosospermus. NCBI lineage: Eukaryota > Viridiplantae > Streptophyta > Magnoliopsida > Cucurbitales > Cucurbitaceae > Citrullus > Citrullus mucosospermus. The sequence continues at coordinate 3,641,084 of CM062063.1, read as the reverse complement.
TGGAATTTAATAAATATTACTGTTTTTTTTTTACCTCTATTTTCTCCTAATTTTTTTTGTATAATTAATTATGCGATGACTTCCATGCTAGATAATTTAAAAAACGTTTAAACTTTATTTAATGAGCTTGAGTTGATTTCAAATGAAATCAAGTGAAATAAAAACTATAAACTAATCACAAAATAGATAGTTTAAATTGATTTTGCTTATAAAAAATTATAATTTAAATGGATACATCCACCAAAAGGAAGAAAAGTATATATAAACAAACACATAACACCAACAATTTTAATGCGAAAAAATTTCTCCAAAAGCATTGTAAGATTCAGAAAACCAAACTCAATCATCCTTCAGTTTCAATGTTAGAGACATGGGGTAATATTTAAAGAACAAAAAAAAAGGTAGAAATTGTAAGATTATATATAACAAAGGTGGGGTTGTGTGAGTTTGAAGAACACAAATTAGAGGTAAGAATGTATACATACCCTTATTCCTTCTAGTTGAGGCAATATCAAGCTATGTTTTTAGTAGCTCTTAAAACCAATAATGTAATTTGTAATTTGTGCTTGTAATGAGAGTATCCTCACTTGTGTATATGAAAAAGAAAAAAAATCACCTCAAAATTCAGAAAAAGTAGAGAAGTAAATTGACACGGTGGACTCCCAACCGACTTGGACTCCATAAAATTTAACATCGAAGATGAATAGAGGGTGAAAAAATGAAGAAAAAGAATAGCCGTTTCCCCAAAGTGGCCATCTACATCAGCAGTTATGACATAAAAACTGAAGGGATATATTTATAAAAATTATGATAGCATCGAGATGTCAAGGACAACGTATCAATGTTACCCAATTTTCCAAAATTGATAAAATTGGCCGCACATATATATTTGGTTGAACAATGTAGAATCTTGACAATATATACAATGTCAAGATATAGTCATATCAAATTTCTTAGCTTGTACTTAAATTTTTATGACTCGATTGCTCAAATTAGGTTCGACTAACTCTAATTTTGATCATTGTTTTTTCAAGGTGTTCCAAAAAAAAAAAAAACTTAGAATCACTCAATCTCTTCAAAATAGATGACGGTAATAAATCTAACAAAAATAGAGTGCATACATTATCACACAATAAGCATTATCAACCATATCTAAACAAATTTTAAGAGGTATAAATTGAGACAAACTCATATTTTTATATAGTTGTTTAAATTGATTATTAGAATTCACTTAAAAATTATGATTATTATGGTCAAAGAGTTTTAGTTGACTCAACTTAGAAGCTGAAAGACTCTAATCCATAAAATTAATATTTTGAAGTTTTTAACTAATTAAAATTTTAAGTGCGTAAATTATTTTATGTTTCATTAATTCTAGTTACACCCATCATCCATAAAATAATTTGGAAACTCATTAAAATATTATCCCCAAAAAAATAGGATTTGGAGAAACACAAACTTAAAACGCGGCCATATATGTAACATTTCCCACCACATCCAAAAAGTATTAGTAAAAAGAACTACACGTGGCAAGATACTATTAGCTGTTCAGCATTGCCACGGATCGGATCCTAAAACAGACCAACAAAATCGAATCTGACCGTCCAAAATTTTCACAATCCAATGGTTAGCCTTCGCGCTCGCAAAGCCGAAAATTTCAAACCTTCCCGCTTTTCCTTTAACACAACCCTTATATATTCGCCCCCAAGTCTTCAAACCTCATCACGGAAATTTCAGATAGTCGTACCAAATTCCTCAAGTTTTGTCAAACGAATCTCCCCGAATGGCTCGCACCAAGCAAACCGCCAGAAAATCCACCGGAGGTAAGGCCCCAAGGAAGCAACTAGCCACCAAAGCTGCCCGGAAGTCAGCTCCAGCTACCGGTGGAGTGAAGAAGCCCCACCGCTTCCGCCCTGGAACCGTTGCACTTCGTGAGATCCGTAAGTACCAAAAGAGCACTGAGCTTTTGATCCGCAAGCTACCGTTTCAGCGGTTGGTTCGTGAGATCGCACAGGATTTCAAGACCGATCTGAGGTTCCAGAGTAGCGCCGTGGCGGCGCTACAAGAGGCGGCGGAAGCCTACCTGGTCGGTCTATTCGAAGATACGAATCTGTGCGCGATTCATGCGAAGAGAGTCACCATTATGCCTAAGGATATTCAATTGGCCAGGAGGATTAGAGGGGAAAGGGCTTAAAGTTGTGGATTGGTTTATTTTGGTGGTTCTTTACTGATCTTTGAGGTTGATTATGTGTTTAGGGTTTTAGATCATTGCAGGTTGAATGTATATGGGGATCTTAAGTTTGATTACGGAATGAATCACTAATTTCGCTTCAATTCTGATTCTGTTCATGTTCATTGTGATTAATCTGTTTGTTGAATGTCTTATTTCCTTTGTTCTATAATGGCAGTATGACTAGAATAAATTATAAGGGCTTTAGTTGTTTGCTTTTGTTGATTGATGCAATTTGATTGCTAGATAGAGGGATTATGTTTTTGGAAATTTGGTTTTTCTTCTCCAAATTCTGATGGTTCTCGATGTTCTAAGACGAACAGGTTAATAATTTTCATGAAAAGATTGAGATAATTAATCATAGGGTTATTTCATGAGGTTTCAAGAATTTAGTGACATAATAACTTAGAATACTCATGTTCTATAGTCAAATGAAATTTTTATTTATAATTTAAAGTGGCTACTTTTAGCTTGCAATTTAAAAATAAAAAAAATCAGGGAAATGACGCAATTAGTTAATTAATACTAAAATACTAATCAACCTAGATAACACTTATATATATTAACTAAAATATACTAATTGTTTAGTAATTTTCCTATTGCTATGAAATTTGTGATAAAAATCTTTTGGTTGGTAATATTTATAGGGTAGTTGAGATATGCTTGATTTACATCATATAACTATATAAATTGAATTTAACTTTTGTTGATAGATTAATGGTAGAATTATGATCTATGGACAGGTTTGGCAAATAAAATGATATAAGATGGTGTGTAGGACAATTAGAATGTGTCCCATGTGAGTGTTATTGTAAAACTATTGCAAAATTATCAACATTTGTAGCCAGAATCAACATAACTCAAGTAAATTTAAATGGTACTATATATATATATATTTTTTTTTTTGATTTATTATAATTGATTGGTAAATTCTAAAATGGCTAGACTGCATATACTTTTTATTATATACCATTAAATTAAGGTAAGTGGATTTAGTTAAATATATATATTTTAAAATATTTGAGAAATGTTTAGATAACTATGTTTGTCATTCAAGATTTATAGTTAGAAATATTCTTAAATTAACATCAATTTAATATAACTGGGGATTATATAGTGTGTATTTATTTTTTGTATTAATTTTAAAATTCAATAATTGTACAAAATGAAAAACTCACTAAATATAAAAGTTCCACACAATTATTGGATATGTATGATAAAATAAACGTTACACTATAAATTTCGATTGAAAATAAATCAATACATGTTCAAATTAACTAAATTATATTTTATATCAAAATATAGTATATAAATGAGTAATTGTTTTAAATAGTAAAATTGCTGGAAATATTTTCAAATATAACAAAATGTCATAATAAACAATAGTAGTTTGTTAGTGTGTTGTCTATCACCAATAGACAATAATATTTTGCTATATTTATAAATAATTTGATTATTTTTATTATATTTGGTAATTGTCCCATATAAATATAATTAATTACATATATAGTCATTTATTAGTGCATAAATGCACAATTGATTATAATACAAACAAATACGTTGTTTTATTTTAAACTACAAACTGTAAGATGTGAGAAAACAAATTGATATGAATCAACAATATGAAAGGAAATGCGAGAATCAAAATTACATAAATGTCTTTCATATGGTCTATGGAAATCTAGTAGAATGCCCAAAAATATCCTTTCATGAGAAACTTGAATTTCCTTTAAATAAATAATCATTTAGTAAATTATTATTATTTTTTGAAATTAAGGCAAAATAATGAGTTTAATGCTAATTACAAATTTAGTCCGAAACAAATAATTTAGAATTTCATACTCTTACGCGGTTAAATAAATTGTTTCCCTCCAACAGTAACAAGGAAAAGGCGGGGAAATTTCCACGTGGCAGAATTCTATTGTATAGTCAGTTTAGCCACGGATCGCAATCCTTGAAACAGAATAATAAGTTGAATCTGACCGCCCAAATACCGAGCATCTAACGGTCTCCATTCACACTGATTAAAAAGCGAACCCACCAAATTTCCCCCAAAATTTAAAATCTCCCGCTTTTCTTGTGGTAGCGAACCCTATATCTCCCACTCCAAGCCCTCGAAGGTTCTTCATCTCTCGATCGAACCTTCCCACTTCAGAACTCAAATCTCCCAACCTTTGTTTAATCAATTCGCCCGAATGGCTCGCACCAAGCAAACCGCCAGAAAGTCCACCGGAGGTAAGGCCCCCAGAAAGCAACTCGCCACCAAAGCCGCCCGGAAGTCAGCTCCGGCCACCGGTGGGGTGAAGAAACCCCACCGCTTCCGCCCTGGAACCGTCGCACTTCGTGAAATCAGGAAGTACCAAAAGAGTACTGAGCTATTGATCCGAAAGCTTCCCTTCCAGCGTTTGGTTCGTGAAATTGCTCAGGATTTCAAGACCGATCTGAGGTTCCAGAGCAGCGCTGTCGCGGCGCTTCAGGAAGCGGCGGAGGCCTACTTGGTTGGTCTGTTTGAGGATACGAATCTGTGTGCGATTCATGCTAAGAGGGTTACCATTATGCCTAAGGATATTCAATTGGCAAGGAGGATTAGAGGAGAAAGGGCTTAGAGGGTTGGCTCGATCATTTGGCCTCTTTCTGTTCTATTACTTTCAAAACGTTGTTTCTGATTCTAGATTTAGTCTATGGTGTAAATCTGCTGTGTTTTGATATGCTATCCCATGAGTATATTGTAGGTCACATGTATATGGGACTCGACAATCTATTTGCTAAATGAATTATCTCTTTCATTTTAAAATCTATAGTTCTTATTGTGTGTGTACATCAAACATTAGAGCTCATGGTGGTCGATTGTCTCAATTTATTTCGGTTGCATTTAAAATGGTCTGAACGATTATTTGTCTAGGGAACTCACAAGTTTGATTCGCTGCTACTTTTCCTTGGTTACCATCTCCGATATTTTACTAGATTGTCTGTTGGTGGATGAAGGTTTGGATTGATATTGATTGAAGTTGTGACAGTGAATTTACTGGCATTAGATTCAGTGGTCTGGTAATCTGTTATTCGAATTCTATGTCATTGTGAATCTCCTGTTTTGTTTGGGTCTTAGGCTGAACAGTCACAGGTTAGAAGCCTTCGTTGATATTTCAAATGAAATATTTGAGTTAAGAATGTAAAATTTTGGGATGCATTATGTGTATTTCTATTGATTTTTTGATTTCCACAAAAACCTGAGGTTGCATTGGCATTTTCACCAACCAGGTGCTTTCTATCTGTTTCACCTGCACATAAAAGCACAAATTTTGCCAGATACCCATAAAAAAATACAGATAAAACCCAGAATATATAGATAGAAAGAGAAACGAAAAATTGCACATTGCATTGCAAGTGGGTATTGGGTTAGGAAGATAGTGTAAGAAAGCATGAGTTACTCTCAATATAAGCAACACTAGAGTATACGTTCTTCATCTCAACTTAACTTGAGAATTTATCTGTAGTCAAAGATGAAACAGGCAAAGTTTAAGACCCTGCAATTTCTAGTGTTCATGATGGCCATTGCATGCTTTCTGGGGCAAGGTAAAGCCAAGTTCTGTTCTAACAGTCTGATTTCCTCTCTTGTTCAACTAATTCCTTGCAGGCCTGCACTGTCTCCATTCCACCCCATCCCACCAAGTCTTCTCTGCTGCAATGCCATCAAAACTCTGGGCCAGTCCTGTCTTTGTGCACTGTTGGATGCCCCCCCGGTTTCTGGTGTTGATTACAACTTGGCCATGTCTCTGCCTCAGAAGTGCGCTACAAATTTCGACCCATGTAAATTTTTTTCTTGCATCCTGATCTCTACATCTTTCAAGTTGTTTTTGTGTTGAAGACGGTTGGAATGTCTTGAATCTGATATTGCTTTATGTTTTCTGTTCATCTTTGATTGTTGATTTCTTAACAAAGATTCATGAGAAACTTGGTTTTGTTTTTGGGTTTCTATTGCAGGTTTCTAGTAGTTGGAAGATGGTGGGACTGTGCGAAAATGATGAATAAAAATGTTATAGCTGGATATATGTTTAAGTAAGAATAAATGTTTGTTTCAACTTTGGGATGAGAATAACTTTGGTTGTTTTCTAACTGAGATTCTTAGAGGTGCTTCATTTGGACTCTTTGGTTGCAGGATGAGTTTGATGAGTCATGTGATATATAGATGTAGAGTTGAGATTTCTATTCATAATTTGACATGTTATTAGATAATATATAATTTCTTATCTTTATTACACCTTGCATTGATCTTAGATGTTATGACGAGCAATGAAGGTACGTCAGTACTAGAAGTTTTTTCCTCATTAACGTGATTGAATTGTGATTAGACGAATTATGAATCATTTCATTGAAATTGATTTATACATTCTTGATATGTGGAGGTGAGGATGATTGCCAAATACTATGTATATACTCTTAAAACAGTATCTTGATGATAAGATTATAAGGTGAGAACATCAATTTTAAATTGGGGTTATAATTGGGGGAGAGTTTTTCAAAATATGGAAGTAAAGATGACTAGCACTTTGTTAGTTGATTCTTTGCACTTATGTTTCTAATTGAGTAGACCTCAAAACAATAATTGTCCTACTCTTCTTCAATATCTTTTGTTTCATTTCTTTGGAACAATCAATCAAACAACTTAAGAAACTAAAACAGAATCCGCTCAGAGAGATTCTTTGCATTTATTTATTATTTTATCAATACCTTATTTTTCTTATGGTTTCATTATTTAAGTTTTTATTATTATTATTATTTATTATTTTTTTAATGTAATAAAAAAGTTCCATTTTATGACAAATGACTCAATTTCGTGCGAGTGTGTCATGCTAAATTATGGATATATAATATACAGATATAAATTAATCCAAGAAATCAGGGCCAGTTGTGATTTGTGAATGCTTTAAGTAATGATCAATTAATTTCTGTAATAATTAAATAATGCACGAGGATCTGTCCGTTTATTTATTTTAAAAAATAATTCTTTTTATTTAATACACAGGTTATTGTGTGACTCACGAATATGGTCTTTTTATTATTATTATTTTTTAATTTATTTTTTATTTTTATTTTTATTTTTAATATTCAATACTTTTTGAAAGTATGTTTCATTTCCAAGTTAATGTGCAATTTAAACACGGTTTGACTTACTTTCTTCAAGATCTGATGTATTATTATTTCTGCTTAAAATCTATCTTTATAATTTTTATATACAATTTTAAAGAAATGATGCAATGGAAAAAAAAATGTTTTTAATACAAAAAGAAGGATTAAAGCTTAGATTCAAAGGCAATAAATTTTTGAAAACGAAGCTAGGTTCGAATTGGCAGAAAAAAAATCAAGCAATATGAATGATTAATAAAATATCGAAAATGTTATCCATAGTGGTGCTGCAACATGTGGGGCTAAGGTGAGTATAGCGAGTTTTTTTCTCCTTTCAAATTTAAAATTAAAAATATAATTGGTCACAAATTTTAAGAACAAAACTATATGTATAATCTTCATAATTTAGTATGAAAGTTTATTGCTAATTTATAAGTTAAAACATTGTAAATTTCTTGTTCTGTTTATGAGTTGTAACGCCAATTTCTGATTCTTTTTGGGGGAAAAAATATTTATTTTTTCAAAAAGTTAATTTACATTGGAACATTTGTATCATGGTAGACATAATGAAGAGGGAAGGCTCCAAATTTTCAAAACTTGAATAGTGATGACTACAATCACTAAGTAGAATTGGAGGAATTATATGGAAAACAAAGGGAAGAATAAAAAGGAGCAATAATCACGAGTAAAAAGAGGAGAAAACAAAGAAAAGTGAGAGAGATAGGAATATACATAGTTGTTTTGGTATTTTCCATTTGGATATCACATTAGTTTTATGATGTAATATTATTGTTTCATCTATTTTCAATATTATAATTATGATATCTAAAGAATATCCCATTCTAGTTGTGGGAGAAAGGTAAAAGTTGCTCTTTATAGCTCTTAGGCAAAAATCCACCCAGTTTTGGTATATATATATTTTATTTTCTCAATTTTCTTTACTATATATGCTTCATAGAAAAATGAGAAAAAAAAAGTAGGAACTATTTAATGTAAAAAAATGAATTTATAACACATTTGTGAGTTTGTGACAATAATTTTGAACTATCTTATAATACACATACATCTAAATTAGACTAAGCTTTAGTTAACAAAGTCAAAGAGAGAAAAGAATAATAACATTTGAACTGTAAATCTAACTAAAGAATATTAACATTCATTTTATAGTTTCATGCCATGGCATGGATTCATGTCAAATTTTTCTTTTTTTTCATTTTTTTTAAATTTTATTTTATTGATATTACGTTTGAAATTAAAGGCTTTCTACATTGATGTATGATTAATATATGTTCTCAATTGACCAAACACATTTAAAACAAAGAGAGAGATACGTATTCTAAAATTACATAAATGAATTTATATAGTCCTTGGTTGCCGGGTCAAATCGTTGTTTTTTTGTTTATTGGAAAATCATATATATTATATTATTTATTTATTATTATTTTATATTCTTAAATAGGGAAATTTTTTTTAGTTTTTTTCTTGCAAAGTCCCTTACCTAACGCTGTGTATGCTAAGCCACACACGTTATGAAAAATTTTATATGTATTAGTTTGATATTATGTGTTTGTATGTGTTTTTAAAATTTTAAAATATAACTTAATAATTTATGTTTTTTGAAAAACACAAGTTCAATTTTATGTGAAGGATATATAGTATTTTTTTTTTTTTTAATAAGTCATGAAAAAATTGTAAAGGGTTTTAAAATTTGAGTTGAGAGATAAATATTTAAAATAATTTCTAAAAAGGGTAATGCATATTCTTGGCAGAAATGTGAATTTTCTTTTTCAATAAAATTTCGCATTGTAATTTGTACTTTTGTAACTAAAGGTATAGTTTATCGTTAATAATTCAAATTGATTAAAAATCATTTTTATTATACAAATTATATAATTATTTTAGAAAAATTATTATAAATAGAAAAAATATCAAACTATTTATAAATATAGAAATTTTTTACTTTATGTCGTAGTTTATCACTAATAAACAGTAAAATATTTTTATATTTATAAATAATTTGATTTATTTTGTTATATTTGAAAACAACTCTTATTTTATTTTTCAAACTATGTTGACACCACTTTTCTATATTAGTAAGAACTATACAATTAAGTTTTATACAAATAATGAAGGAAAAGTTGAATAAGAACAAAACTAAACAAAATATTGAGTTAATTTATAGGGTAAGACACACTCTATTAGTATTAATGAAATAAAATAATATTTATGTTGCACAGTTAAAATAGGGAGAATAATTAAGTTGGTAATGTGAATGGAGGAATCAAAGCACTTTTTAAAATATAGTGGAATCTACTAACCTTAATATGAGGTCTACAAATATATATAAAGACAAATTTATAATGAGAATAAATAAAGTATGATACTACGGGAGTATTAGAAATTTTCTATGTGAACGGTGGGTTGCCTCTCCTAAATGCATTGCGTGCTAGAAAGCCAATTCCTCTCTCCAATAGATTAAAAACCCTTGCAAGAGGAAAAGAATAACAAAGAAAGTGGAGGAAAAAAAAAAAAGAAAAAAATTTTAAAAATGGTATTCTAATTTAATTAATTATTCAAAATGTGTTTGATAGTATATTTATAAACTATAAAACTAATTTCTTTTACCTACTAAATATTATATAATAAATATTTTAATTTGACAACCAAATTGCATTTATAATATAAAATGCTATATTTATTAATTTTTTAAAAATCTTTTTAATATAATTTTATATTTTAAAATTTTAAATTTAAAATATAAATAGACCAAAAATATAAAATTATTATTTTCAAAATTTACACTATTCCAACCACAAAATTTAAAAAATGCTTTAGAAAACAAAATTTAAACTACTTACTAAATACAAAACACAATTTAGATTACTTACTAGACAAACCAGTGGCAATAATTTGCAAATTAAATGAATTGCTAGAGAATGATTAATGGCATTTCATTAATTATTTAAATAATCAATGGAAAAGAAAGTAATTGTAAATGAATTAAAAAAAGAAACTGAATAAAGTGAGAAAGTTTGTTTTATATTATCTCTATTATTCTTATAACATAGAGTTTAGATTCATAATTTTATATATATTTTCAAGGATAATTATCTTAGATGATGTACTTGTTGAAAATATTTTTAAATATAACAAGATATTAATATTTATTGCTATAAATATCGATAAATTGTTATCCTCGACACTAATAGACATTTTGCTATATTTGAGAAAAACTTTATTTTCAATCCTTTGCACACAATTTTAAGGTATTTATTGTTATTTTATTTTATTATTTTTATTTTCAAGGATATACGTCTAAAATATCATCGTTGAATATAATTTATAGAATAAAATATTACAAATTGACCCTCCTTTAGTGTAAGATAATGTTCTAACCAAAGTTTAAGGTACCTTAGTTTAATATTTTTAGATAAAGAGTGTTTTGGTAACTTAATTTTTTTTAGTCTCTAAGTAATATGAATAATCTTTGAGATTTTTTTTTTTTTTTTTTTTTTTTTTTTTAATTTTAAAATTTGTTTAAAAATTATAATTCCAAGAAGTGAAGAATATTTTGACTAATTAAATTACCCATAGATTAATATTCTAAATACTCAATTAAACTAAGAACATGACTTGGTGCGTCAAGTCAGGTTTGTAATTGAAAGAATTGTAATATATCTTTGAGATCAACTTTGACTTTATGCTAAAATTTATTGAAAATTACCAAACTGATCATTTACTTCGTTTTCAAAATCACACCACGAAAACTTAAACGTTCGAAACATTTTTGTAATGGAAATGTTGAGATTTAAATTTTATGAACATGTTGTAAATAAAAAATAAAAATATTTAATTTTTTTTGTAAATAATGAAAAGCAATTGATACTTCATTTAATTTTAATTTTTTAAAATTTATTATTATTATTATTATTATTATTTATTTATTTTTATTTTTTTTACAAGAGAATAAACAAACAAGCAAACTAAGTAGAAGTATTATCAAGACCCATTTCCTTATTTTTGAAGAGGTAGGCCTTAAAGCCATTGTTCGTAATTCTAATAGTGATCTATGATTTTGACGCAAAAGATTCTAAAGTTTGTCAGTATTATTGAGCTCGTTGATGCTGTTGCTTTTTGTAATTATTACAGCTGAAGATATAGGGATTTAGCCTTTGTAGGTTGAAACAAATTCGACGACTTTCTGGAACTTACTTGAAGGACGAGATTGTTTCAACAACGAAGTCTAAGTATTTGTTGATGTCATTTGAACTTTTCATTGACAAGACATTGTTTCAGGCTTCTGTTTGTCTATGAATATGTAATACCGCTACTCACATTCTGGCATATAATGCACGATAAACTAAACTCATCTCCATGGATCGGTTATGTTGTCTAGTAATATCTCTTTAGCTTTGTTCTTCTTTGTATTACTCAAAAAAAGAAAGAAAAAAGAAGAAGGAGGAGGTCTTCTAGCTAAATTCTATTCCGAGCATTATGCCTTTTGAACTTGCTTGGAAAAGGAAAAAAAAAAAGTAATTGTTTTAAATGGTAAAATCGCAGGAAATAATTTCAAATATAGCAAAAGGTTGCTATTTATCAGTGTGAGTGTCTATAGTTGTCTATCACTGGTAGACACAGACAATGATATTTTGCTATTCTACTTATAAATAAATTGACTGATTTTGCTATATTTAAAAATAATTTATACTTTTTTAAAATTGTAAAGGAGAAAATATACATGCTCATACGGTAACATTTTTTTGAAAATTATAAAATAGAAAATACATGCCCATAGTGTAAGGTAATGGCGATTGTCAGTTGTCACATAATAAAAGAAATAATTATTTTACCTTCTAAAAACTCTTAGACAACTGGATGACAATGGTCCACTTAGTAATATTGTCATTTCCCCCCATTTTTTGTTTCCCAATTAAAAAAGAAAAAAGAAAAATAAGGAAGGGTTTGCTTATGTCAAACATAATATATATATTCACTAAAATTTGAAGTAAAACTTGAGGAAAAAAAAACCCCCTCAATGTTAACTCTATAAACAAAGCAAACTTAAGGTAACTTAGATATTTTATTTAGATATTTGCATTTTTTTTTTTTTACTATGAGTTGTAGAATTGATTTTTCACAAACATATTTCATTTCATTTAGTTATGCAAATATACTTTTTTGATTCATCCATTTTTTTTTTTATTTTTATCTTTTATAATCAAATTCATCTCTTAAAATTCTTTTAGTTTTAACTATAAAAAAACCTTAACCAAAGCATTACATTACATTTTCACATTCAATATGATGCTCATCTTGAATAATCATAGGATGTGAGTTCAAAAGCTATATAGTGTTGATATATATATATATATATATATATATTTTGTATAGATCTAAAAACATAATTCTAAAAGAGTTTAAATTTTTATCTAACATTTCTAACAACATTTTTGCATGCTTATGGTTAACATGAGGGTAAATCAGACATTTTAGTTATGTTATATTATGGAGAAATGGATGAAATACAAGGAGGATATAAAAAATAATAATAATTAAAAAAAAACACGAAGACGAACCTAATATTAATGATAACCGTTAAACAAGTTAAGTTGAGCAAAAGTTGAAGTAGGGGTTTGAAAATTGGGCATATGGAGAGAGAGAGAGATCCAAAGTGTAGCAATTCTATAAATAAAAGAGAAGAAAGGAAGGGTCTGAAACAAAATGACACAGCAAAATTGATTGATTGATTCATTCATCCTTCATTCATTTCATTTCATTCTATCTCTCTCACTTCTCAACTCAACTCAAAACAACAACAACAACCACCGAAGAGAGAAATGACAGAAACCAACACCTACATCCTTTACATCATCCTCTGTTTCTTATCAACTCTCCTCCTCCAATACTTATTCCATATATCAAAAACCACCAAATCCTCCTCCTCCTCCTCCCATCTCCGCCGCCTCCCGCCCAGTCCCCCCTCCCTTCCTCTCCTCGGCCACCTCCACCTCCTCTCCCCTTCTCTCCACAAGTCCTTCACTGCCCTCTCCTCCAAATTTGGGCCCCTCCTCTGCCTCCGCCTCGGCGCTGTCCGTTGCATCGTTGTCTCCTCTGCCTCGCTTGCCACCGAGGTTTTTAAGACTCAAGATCTCGCCTTTTCTTCTCGCCCCAAATTCGCTTTCAGCGACGAAACCCCCTATGGCAGCTCCGGATTCTTCGCTGCCCCTTATGGCGACTACTGGCGCTTCATGAAGAAGCTCACCATGACTGAACTTCTTGCTCCCAAACAAGTCGAACGATCGCGCGCCGTTCGAAACGAAGAGATTCTGAGATTCTTACGCAAAATGGTGACTGCTGCCAACAACCACCACCTCGTTGATGTTGGTGCAGAGCTCATGAAACTCACTAACAATAGCATTTGCAGGTTGTTATAACTATATATTTTTTTCTTCTTCCAAATTTATTCAGATTCTTAACCACCACAAATTAGAGTCAAAATGAACCAAACACTATTAAGAATAGTACTATAACTTTCGGAATCAAAACAAACGTCTCTTGGAATTAATAAAAATTAAGTTGATATGGGTTACATTAAATTTAAACTTTTTGTTTGATTAGGATGATGATGAGCATAAGATGCGCGGACGATAGTGACGAATCCGAAAAAATTCGACAACTAGTAAAAGATACAATGGAAGTTGGAGCAAAAGTAGCATTCGGCGACGTGGTCGGATGGCCGCTAAAAAGGGTGGCATTTTGGATATATGGAAAACAAGCCATCGATGTGACGATGAGGTACAAAGGGCACAACTTAATGATTTTGATATAATTACGTACGTACTCGGGTAATCTCAATCTCACGAAACAACTTAACTTTTAACTTTTAACTTTTATAGGTATGATGCGATACTAGAGAAAGCATTAAAGCAACATGAAGAGAGAGGAAGAGTAGAAGGGTTTGACAGAGAAGACAGAGACTTAATGGATATAATCTTGAAGGTTCATCAAGATAGTCAAGCTGAGTTTAAGATTACTAGAACAAATGTGAAGGCTTTCTTGTTGGTAAGTTGGTTCTTTCATTATTAACTTGTTTGCATCATCTGTTTTCTGTTTTTATTGACATATGAACTGCTCCCCTTTTATTCAATTTTCCTTAATTTTTCTTGTCATTTTGTAAATCAAAAGAGAGGAGAGAGAGAGAGAGAGAGAGAGAGAGAGAGAGAGAGAGAGAGACAGGGCTTTGGAATATCATACTTTGTAACAAGAGAAAAATCTGGATCTGGTTTAGTTTTCTTTAAAGTTTTAACTTTGACAAAATTAAAGTATGCTTATTTCAGTTTGAAGCATTAATGGTTGTTTAGATTCAAGGAGGAAACCAAATTAATAATTTTAACATCTTCTGATAGGTTACCGTAAAGTTTAATTTTATCAACACTTTTAACACTAAATTAAATAAAAAACCAATAATTACTATTTCAAAAGCGGGTAGTTTGATCTCGGAACTAAAAAAAGAAAATTTGATAAACCTATTTTTAATCAACAAACTTTTACTTTTATTTTAAGTTAATAAAGAAATGATTGTCTTCAAATGCTGTTTGGAAACATTAGAAAGATAGTAGTAAATTTAAAATGATTTGATTATTTATTAAAAAGAAAACTTGCATTAATCTGCCGGCTGGCAAATTAAAAAAAAAAGTTGGCGTTTCGTGCCTGTCCTCATATTAGTTAGTTAAATTGGCAGGATCTTTTCGTTGGTGGCACCGGAACGTCGACGGAGGTGATGCAATGGATAATAGCAGAGCTAATCAACCACCCAAAGGAGCTGAAAAAGCTAAGAGAAGAGATACTCTCAGTGGTGGGAGACTCGAGACTGGTCCAAGAAACCGACGTTGCTAATATGCCCTACTTGCAGGTCAGATTTTAAATATCAACTTCGATAAATACATATTCTAAATTAACTCATTCTCACTTTTAATGTAAACACCTAAATAAATTCGTATAAATATCCAATTTTTTATCCAACAATGACTCACCTGCACACTTTCTTCCTAAATGTCAACATCTCCACTTTGTCAAAATCATTTTAATTAATAAGTATATTAAACCATTCCCCTCCTCATATTTTAATACTACCATAAATTATAAGTTGCCTATTAAAAAAACCTAAGGTGTAGTTGATTTAGTTTTGAAAAAGGATTGTGCATTGCACGTAATAAAAACTTGTCACATGCCACTTTTTACTATTAATTTTTCAAAATGAATTCTTTTAAATTTTTTTGTGTATAACATAGAAGTTAGCATGTTTTAGATACATCTAATCACTTCCCTTTAAAAAGCGTTACATGCATTACTTCACTATACTGTTGTACATTCTATCAAAATTTTTAATCATAGATTGTCACGTCACACATTCTTCTTATTTTTTTTTTTTAAAGTATAATATATATATATATATATATCTTTTTGTGTCTAGTTAGAGTGAGATACAAAAATATAAATGCATCTAATAAAATATCCAACAACAAAAATTTGTTTTCATGGATAGTTTGAGCTTAATGCTATCTTGACAAACAATAAAATTGAAAATTTATCATATTACACCTTCCAACTTAGTTCCCTTAGTTTAAATCTCATAAATCATCACCAGAGAAACAATTTTTTTTTTTTTTGTCCATATTAGACATTTTAAATATTGATTATTAAAAATTAGCTTGATAATTCTAATTTTATTAATTGGAATGAAAATGTGGTGTGAACTGAAAAATTTGCAGGCGGTGGTGAAGGAAGGGCTAAGAATGTACCCGGCCGTGCCGGTGGCGATGAGAAGTTGTCCACAGAACTGCAAAATCAACGGCTTCGACATACCGGAAAACACCATGATCGGCGTCAATCTCTTCGCCATCATGAGAGATCCAAATTCCTGGGAAGATCCGAACGAGTTCCGGCCGGAGAGATTTTTATCTCCGGCAAAGGAAAGCGACGGCATGAAGCAGATTCAGTACGAAATTAAGGGCCAGAATTTCAACTTCGTTCCGTTCGGTGGCGGCCGGCGCGGTTGTCCTGGATCCACATTGGCTTTCACCACCAGCACCGTCGTCATCGCCGCCATGGTCCAATGCTTTGACTGGAAAGTGGACGGCAGAGAGGAGAATAAGGCGAATATGGAGATCGGGTCGGGTCTCGGGTTACCCATGGCCCACCCACTCAATTGCATTCCTGTTGTCAAATTCAACCCTTTTGCTTCTAATTAAAAATAAATTGCAAAAATTTTAATAGAGAAAAAAAAAATACTTAAAATATCATTTTGGTCCTTATACTTTGAAGTTTGTTCAATTTTAGTCTATGTATCCTCAATTGTCCAATTTTAGTTTTGTATTTTCAATAAATCTTAAAAGACAGTTAAAGAAACATTTTGTTATCTATTAGCATGTTTACTAAATTTTGAAAAACATATTTGTATATTATATTTTTTTCATGGAAATTACTATTGTTCGTTAACCAATCTTAGTAGAAATTAATTTCGAAAGTCTAAATTTAAGATTTATCCAGTGGTATATGAACTAAAATTGGACATTTGAAAGTATAAGAACTAAAAATCACATACCAAATTTAACTAAAATTGGAAAATTATTATTATTATTATTATTTAACTAATTTTGATAAAAATTAACTTTGAAGGACTAAATTTAACATTTATTGAAAGTATATAGATTAAAATGGGACAATTAAAAATATAGGGATTAAAATTAAACAAACTTTGAAGTATTAGGACCTTGTTTACTTCTCTACTCTAATTATCACCCTTTTTCCCTCTCCCGAGGTCAAAAAAAATAGTTTTTTTGTTGTTGTTGTTGTTGTTGTTCTTTTCAATTACACCAAAAAAAACTAAAATATTTACAAATATAGCAAAATATCATTGTCTATCTGCATTAGACCGTGATAGACTACTATCTGTGTCAATCGCGATTTATCGCAGATAGACTGTGAAATTTTGCTATATTTGTAAATATTTGTAGCAGTTTTGCCATTTAAGATAACTTCCTAACTTTTTTTTACAAATAAAAATGATTAGAAAAAACTATGTGAAGTTGATCATTTATTATTTTCCAAATTTATTCATCCTTACAAATTTAATAGATAAAATGACAATTCTCATTTAGAGGAAGCTTTGAATTTTTGGTTGTCTGGGAAAATATTTGTCAACTACTTTGTTGGTGGTAAACATGGTATTTGAGGAGTAGGTGTTTGGGGTAAAGAATGAGTTGTGAACTCTGAGAAATCATAACATTGATGTTTTTTAGTCGTGGGATCCACGAACTTGTTAGGCTAAACAAGGAAGGGAGTCCACAACTCCATCCATCCCAACTTCTACGGTCCAACTCCTTGGTCCAAACGCTCATTTAATGAAGTTTTTATTTCTTTTATTTGTTATGATTTAGTTATTATATTTTTAGTAAAAATTAACATTAAATTGTTTGAATGATGTTATGTGTAACGATGCGCACAAGTCAGGATGATGTTGAGAGCATGACGAACACAACCACGTCACATATGCATATGAATACCTATGAATGCATCTACTACGGCAAATGCAGAGGCTATATGACATTATGTTTATGAGCAAATTTTAGACAGACATTTTATATTGTGTGTTTAGTGAACACAAGTCGCATACATAAAAATAAATGAAACAGTAATCTTTTAAAATCTAAAATCAAAAGTCATTTGAACAAGTTTAATGTCTTACATAAATATTAAAATTTTCAACAATACAAAAAATTTTCATTATTTTATTATCTAAAAAAGAGTTATATTTATAACTAAGAGGGAAAAAACAAAACTTAGTTTTTTAATTTTGAAATTAGTGCAGATTTCGTTAGATTTTATTCCAATTAAATTTGATCATATATCAAAACTATTCCAAAAGTAATAACTAACAACATGTAATAATACAAATTGATCTCTTTTTTTTTGGTTTTCTTATACATTTTCCTTGTATTGTAAAATTGAATTTGATCAGCATAGCATATAACCACTAAAATTATGACACAAATTGCTGCATAAAATTATAAGTCAAAGTTTAGTTTTTTATTTTCTTTCTAATCATTCATAGCGTAAGTTAGAAAAGAATATAAAAAAAAGAATCGTACATCACACATAATTATTATTAATGACAAGAAGTTAAATCACTCACGCATGTTGGGAAGTTTGACCTTGACTTTACCAACTTTTCATAAATAAATTAATCATAGTATAGTATTGTATTGTATTGTATTGTAATAGTTAATTAATAAAATGATCCAAAAACGTGGTGTTGTGGGCATTGACCAAATATTATTTCGGTTACATATATATATAAAACAAAATTATTTAGGTTGCTTCTTTGCTGTAATAGCTCATACCCATCTATGGAGGACATCATTGAATGATTCCAAATATTTTTTATTACAAAAAACAAATCACATAAATCTTCATAAACTATACAATAATTATGTATTTAAGTTATATTATACTTTAGTATTACTTTTCTTTAAAAATATTACTTTAGTTTTGATTTGGATTCACTTTGGTCTTTTACCTTTAACTTAAGTTAACATTTGTCTCGTATTTATAAAAGGTTGATTTTGATCTTCTACTTTTAAAAGGTAACTATTTAAGTCCTTTAAAAGTGAAAATGAATATACCAATATAGTTAGTTTTCAAAAGTACAAGATTGAAATCTACATTATGAAAATACATGAACAAAAGATGAAATAAAATTAAAATTATAGAAACCAAAATAAACATACTAAAAATGCAGGACATGAACCAAAATGAACCAAAACAAAAAGGTGAGAGGACATAATAGTATCTAAACCTATGTTTTTTCAAATAGTTTTTATTAACCTTGTTTAAGAGTCTATTCGGTAGTCAAGATTATGTTTTATTTTTATTTTTTTGGATTTATGAGTTCAGCAAAATGTGTTTGACAGACACGGATAACTTAAAGTTTTCAAAATTAGTTTTGTATTCTATAATTAAAATAATGCAAATTTTGAAAAACAATATTTTTATATTTTGAGTATATCTAAATCTTGAATTTGAAATTTTAAAATCTATAATTATATTAAAAAAAATAAAATGTTAATAAATATAGTATTTCTTGTTATAAACTCAATTCATTGTTGTTGACTTAAAATATGTATTATATAATATATTATAAATTATATAATATATCTAAAATAATAATTATGCAAATTTATTTTCTAACGTAGAATATGTTCATAAATTAATTATTAATAAAATTTTATATTCACTCCAATATTTAGTTGATAATTGCAACTAGTTTTATAATTAATAAATATATTATCAAATACATTTCTAATAAAATTAAAAGTGTAATCCATTTTTAAAATTTGCTATGAAAATATGAAATATAACCATAAGATTGCTTATTAAATTGACCGGTAGAATTTGATAAATAAATAATGCCTATATTATCGTATAATTATCATTTTTGACTTTTTAACTAAGATTAAAATTAAAACTTGGGTAATTACTTGGACAATAAAATATTTAAATTCTTTTATATAATAATATTAAGACTAATTTTAAATATAACAAAATCAATCAAACTATTTACAAATATAAAAATTTTTTACTCTGTATCAGCGATAAATCTTGATAGTCTTCTGTCTATCCCAATCTGTCACTGATAGCTAATGAAATTTTTTTATATTTATAAATACTTTGATATATTTATTTATTTATAATAATTTTTATTAGTATTAAAATTAGTTTCAACTTTGTTGGACTTTCTGTATCATTTAGTTTCCAATATTTGAATTCTTGAAATTATTAATGGTACCAAACTTCAACACAAAAATTAAAAAAAAAAGAGGAATTATACCTAACTCCACGGGTCATAAATCAATTACAGACCTTCAACTTGAACATATTTATTTTAGAAGATCTCTAAGTTTTATTTGGTCAATACCACAAGTTTTATTCTATGAACAGCTATAGGTTATATATTATTTTGGAAAAAAAATAAAATTGTTTTTCCTAAATATTGAGATTCGTATCATTTGATCCTTAGAGTTTTAAAATGTTAAACTTCTAGTTCTTGAATTTTGAGTTTGATTTTAATTTAGTTATTAACATTCAAAATATTACATTTTCAAATTTGAGTTTTGTTTTAATTTGATTGTCAAGTTTCAAGATTTACACTTTCGCTCCTTCAATATTTAACGCTATTTTTTTATTAATTAATTTAAAATAATTAAAAAGTGAATTTTTAAATTTAATTTTAGTAGTTATGAAAAAACAATGTAACTTGATTAATTGTAACTCTTTTAATTTTTTAAAATTAATTAATAAATATTAACAACTTGAAATGAATATTTAGTGAATTTTTAGGTTAAAAGTATAAATTTTTGAGAAACTAAATTGAAACAAAACTCAAATCTTAAAATTTAATATAACATCTTAAAAACTAGGTTCGACTAAATTTGAAATCAAACATAAAATTTAAAGATCACATCTAAAATTTAGGGATGAAATAGAAACTAGACCTAAAATCTAGAAAAAAAAAAAAAAAGTATAAATTACTTTATTATTCTTAATTAAGGTCGAAAAACAAATGCCAAGAAAATATATAATAAGTTCATTATCAATATGATTATTTTCAACGAGTTTAAGTGGCCTTCCAATCAATTGTTTATAGTAGTTTTTTGTTTCCAATTTGATTTGTTTAATCCTTTCTTTTAATTTAATTTATTTAGTTTGTTTTTAACGAAACAGATTGTTGAGACCAACTCAACGAAGCTTCACATGTTTCAACCATTTATAATTCTTAATTTGTCGTCTACAATCTATATTTAATCAATTTGAGTACTGGATTTTGATATAAAATAAGTTTCTAAGAGTCAAAAGTAATTTATCAAAATTGTTTAATTTTAACAACATTTGATGAGTTCTTTAGGATGTTCTTGGCTTTAACTATCTAATTTAGATAATTCAAAAGAAAAGGGAATGGTTAATTATTATGATAATGGTTTTTTCTCTAAAATAAAAAATTATGATAATGTTGTTGGGAAAATGATGTATAATAACAACTATATATAGTTTGTATACAATAATAATAATGTTCAAACTAAAAAATAAGCCAAATAGTACAACAAGTCTTATGAAATTGAAATAACTAAGAACCCTTAAGATATGTTGGAGACGTCAATAGGTATTCGAGACACGCTTTTAATATAAGAGCTGACCTGAAGACAATTATTTGCACTACACCAGATCAATGCAAGTAGACTACATCGATCGTTTCGGTCGGATACAACGATTAACCCTAATTGAACTACAACCTCAAACTACTTTGATCTAGCAAAACTCTTGGATACTTGCTCTCAACTCAATGCAAGATCAAAGAAAAAAAAAAAAAAAAAAGAAGAGTGAGAGAACTTTTCAATTTGGAATGAGATAACAAGTTTGTTTTTAGTTTTTTCCTGTTAAAATTTGTCCTTGTTTTACTCAAATTTTCTATTATGATTTTCATATATCTTAAAGAAATACTTGAATCTTTATTCAAATTCTATATAAAAAAAGAAAAAGCTTGGTTTTTAAAAACATAAATAGAAAGTAGATAACAAAACATACAAACTTATGTATAGAAATACTTATAATCTTAATTTTTAAAAACCAAATGGTTATTAATTTTCAAAAACTCATTTAGATTTCGAAAACTTTCCTAAAAAGTTGATAACAAAATATAGAAATCTAGAGATAAAAGTAGTATATATAACCTTGATTTTTAAATACCAAAAAGAAGATGAGAGAAGTTTATTATATTTAGTTTTTGAAAATTAAGCTTATTTCAATCTTTCACACAAATTTTCAAAATCAATTCTAAAATTTAAAACTAAAAAAAAAGAAAAATAGTTCTTAAAAACATAATTTTGTTTTTGAAATTTCACATAATTTAAATGTTTCTCTACCAACCATGAAATCCATAACGAGAAATGATGAGAAAACAAGAAAATTTTCCATTTTTATCAAACAACACTTTATTAATTTTTTTAAAAAGAACATAATGACTAAAATTTAATTCCTATTGGGCCTATTTTAAAGGTGGCCCAACATTCATACCTAAAAGTTGGGCCATGGCCCAAGGCCTTCTGTTTCTACTTTGATGACATGTCCAATTGGGTCAACCATGACATTGCACATTTCAAGGGCTAAACCCAATGTTAATAGACTTTTTTTTTTTTTTTTTTTTTTTTTTTTTTAATTATTTATTTAATTTTTATTATTATTATTATTATTATTATTATTATTATTTTGTTTTTCAAAGGAACCTTTAACATCTTTGTTGGAAGAAGAGGGCTAGAACTTTTTAGTATATAAAACTAATTATTGAGAATATGAAAGTATTTAGTAAAAAATGAATTTTGCCTAAGTATGACTTAATTAACTGATTAGACTGATGTTAATTCTCCTTAAACATTAAAAGTTCCAATTCCTTGCTCTTATTAAACTCATTAAAAAAGAGACAAAAATCTCCCATCTTCTTTTCTAAAGGATGCTTCTCCATGAACTTTTCTATTTGAATGATTTTGGAATGCTTAGCCTTAACCACTATTACTGCTGAACATTACCATATTTTCCCTTCTAATTAATAAGATTATTAGCCATCAATTTGTTTCTTTGAAGTTTAACAATAATTATGAGTGGATGATCGAACTCTTGACTTTTTAGATGATAATTAGTAAACTACTCTATCTTAATTAAAACATTCAAATTCGAACATTTCTTTATAGAAACATTTAAACAATTTAACGTAAATGTATGTATAATGAAGAGAGTATATAATTACCATCTGATTAAAGGAAATCTTAAAAAACGAAATTCACTAGATAAAACAAAAGCGAAGAAAAAAAATGGAAAAAAGAAAATGTTAGGTTCTCATATATTCATTTGTTTCACTAATAATAATAAAGTATAAAGATCTTCAGATGAATCCAAAGATCATTTAAAATTAACGGTTCTTATTTGTCTTGAAAATTTATTTTTGTGGTCGAAAACCAATTAGTTATGCATTAAAATTTCATTTATTACAATGACTAGAATTAGCCATGAATATATAGCTCACCTCATTGTCAGTTATTCGGATTTTGGGAGCTTTTCTATTTTTTATTTTATTTTATTAGTTGATTTATTTATAGGATTCTATTCATTGGTGGGAACTTCTAATCAAAGTTAATAGATATAAAGATTTACATTGATTCTTAAATACACACATAGATTAAAAAAAAAAAAAATCATGTTTTATTGGTGCAATACATTGAGGAAAAATTTATATAACTTCCCTATTTATGATAATTTCTGCCAAATCTTTAATCCTCACCATTGCAATGCTATATTCTTGAAAAAATGAACTAATTGATATTAACTTGAGTAGTGAATATATTGATAAATAAATGATAATAGAGTTACAAGATAAACCAAGTATTTGAGGTACTTAGAACTTCTCGATCTTGAGATACTCTTAAGCCTAATTTATTTTTTTAAATATTGCTTATCTTTCCTCATTTCCCGCTCATTATATTTATAAGCAAACTTCTGTAAGAAACTCTTAACTAATTGCTATATACCCTTGATACTCTAATTATTTACTAATAGCCTTCCTATCACACTAATCAAAAATTAAAGTTGGCCACCCAACCAAGTAAAAAGATGGAAATTTTCCCACAATATCACATGATTCTTATTGAAGTAAGTAATAAGCTTTACACCATTGAAATATTTCTCTTTTGCTGATTTTCAAAAGCTCAACCATACCCATAAATGCTGAAATTACCATATTTTTTGCTGTCTGGTTTCATAGTCAAACACAATTGAGATTAAGACCAGTTGTTTTTTTCCAGTTTTAATCAAACATATATTTTTGCCCCCCAATTTTGGTAACTTTTCAAGGCCCAAGAAAATCATCCTCATGTGACAAGATGTTGAATCTTGTTGCCTCATTCTCTTCTTTAAAACCCAAAATTCATAATCTTTTGCTGCTTTCATGGAGTTCTCCCTGTTTTTCCTTCTGTCTTTGTGCTTTTTCTTGGGTACCAAACACAAATCTCTCACTCTTTTCCTTTCTTTCTCTTTCTCTTTGTATTTTGATTGATGGTTTTCTTTTTCAGGCACTGATGCTGCAGTTTTCACTTTGGAGAACAAATGTAGTGACATAATATGGCCAGGAATCCAACCAGGAGCTGGAAGGCCTCAGCTGATGAATGGTGGACTTCAGCTTAAGCCTGGCGAGACTGTAACAATCAATGCGCCTACAGGATGGTCAGGCCGATTCTGGGGTCGACGTGGATGTTCATTCGATGTCTCCGGAAAAGGGACGTGTGTGACAGGCGACTGCGGTGGCGTACTCAAATGTGCAGGGGCTGGAGGTATCCCGCCTGCTACACTTGCAGAGTTCACCTTAGATAGTCCCTTAGATTTTTATGATGTTAGTCTTGTTGATGGCTATAACATGCCGATTTCAATAACCCCATCCGGTGGGTCGAGTACTTGTCAAATGGTGAAATGTCTGTCGGATTTGAATCAACAATGCCCTGGTGGTTTGGAGATGAAGAAGAATAATATGGTCGTTGCTTGTAAGAGTGCATGCTTGGCTTTCAACAAGCCGGAGTATTGCTGTACCGAGGCATATGACACCTCGCAGACGTGCAAGCCGACGGTTTATTCAAAAGCATTCAAGTTAGCTTGTCCAATGGCTTATAGTTATGCATATGATGATACAACAAGCACGTTTACATGCCAGAAAGCAAACTATTCAATTGGATTTTGTTGAATGAATGATCCATGATTTGGATCTTACATTGAACTTTTTAACTAACAGTTTCTACTACACAGACAATCTCCTAAAATCCTGTAACTTTTAAACAAAGTGTTCTTTCTTTTATCTTCATGTTCCTTAGAGCTTACTGTGGTCTGTACAGATCAAAATCAAGCTAAAAGATAGATTTCCCTTTTTTTTTTCTTTTTTTTTTCTGGCTTCTTGTTATTGACTCGAGCACGAGCACGTGCATTTCGCTTTCGTATCTGTGAGGGTCTGCATGAAAAAGAAAAGAGTTTCTTGTGAGTAAAAGGTGTTGGTTGGATCTTCATGTGATTTTATAAACTTTAGGTTGCCGTTGGAGGGTACCTTGACCTGTCTCTGCAGGCCTTTAATGTATTCAACGGCCAACTCTAGCATATCAGCTGTGCTTGTCTGCTGCAAGAAAATATCGATCGATCGAACTATTTTAGTCTTTAAACATCGAACATTATACGACTTAAGCAAGATTTACTATCTAGGCTCAGGATTATTACCTTGTCCATGTCAGGAAACAGCTCTTGCAGTTTCTTCATTCTTTCGCTAATCCGTGTTCTTCTCATCTGATAATTCGAGTATTTGGAGATTAAGAATTTGATGAGTTACATTACAGTTAATCAGTTAAGGGCAAAGAGAGTTTGATTGAAAGAAGAGAGGATCTACCCGTTCTGCAATGCTTCGTGGGTGTGTGGCGCATCCTCTTTTCGCTCGAATTTGGTGAGGAACAGGATCTTGAAATCTCAAAAACTTCTCCACTGGATCCTTATTGAAACTTATAGGTAAACTCAAATGATGAGCCAATCCACGAATGTTATTTCCAGAATCCGCATTCTGCAGAACAAAGAATTGTCAAGCCCAAAACACATTATTAAACAGAAAAAACTTGGCAGGTACGAGAATTCACTAAGTTGTACCTGAGTTTCAAGTACAATTGATGTCGAAAACGCGTGACCATTGTTATCTCTACTTCTTTTTATGTCCCTCATTGCGGAGTTATCCCAAGAACTATTGAGGAAATCATCGGTGTGAAGTTGATTGCCACTGATCGCTTTCTGAAGATGATGACGAGAGCTACTTACAACGTCTATGCTTTTATTCTCCTCTTCTGCAATTGGAGGCATATGGCTTGAGCCAAAAGAATGGCCAGATATGTTCATCTGATTACCAATCCGGGTAGATGGATAAGCAGAATCTACATCTTTTCTATTGCAAGTCCCGAACTTTTCAACCTCCCTCGTTGTATTGCCTGCCAGTCAAAGTCATTCAATGTAAACTGACAGAATCCGATTTAAACTACCAATTTCAGCTCTAACCCTCTTGCTACGAGCCAAGAAAGCAAATTAAACGAGCCCATTCAGCAGCCATTCGCTCGATTTCTCACAGGGTCAGATTAATGCCAGTTGGATTATGCTGATTTTGGCTATGAGGTTAGATTCTTAAAGTGTACAAGTTAAGAGAAAAGCCCCCTAGACCTCTTTACCCAAGCACATATAGGCTTTTCTCACGTTATTGCCCAAAAGAAAGTTTCTCATAAGAAAAGAAAAGAAAAAAAAGGAATGGACAAAAGGTAACTATTCCATCCGAAACCTCCAACAATCAACCATCTGTATGTATTTCCAGAAGATAAAGCAATCCATTTTTATCACAAAAGGGAAATCAAAAGCATCTCAGAAACCATATTCTGAATTTTCTTTTTTTGATGAGTTGCCAAGCTTTCATTCAAAGAAAAAAGTGAAGGAATACAAGGAAATACAAAAAAGAAAGCATGTAGCAGACGGTGCCGTCTCCAGTCAAACAAAATAATATCTAAGAACTTCGAAGTCCAAACAAAAACATGAAACCTAGCAAGTTTGATGGAGCCAATCAGATTTGGAGCAAAGGATTTCACAAATATTGCAGCTGAAAAACTTCAATCAATCAGGTTAACTAAACCATCTAGCTTACACCCTTATACTTTGAAAGAACAAAAACCAAATGCAAAAAGGGATTTCAAGTGAAGATATATTACCATTTTCAGCAGTCAAATGGGAGAAAAATCCAGCAGGAGAGCTACTTTGCCTAAAAAGATTAGAACAATTCCTCGCACCCAACTGCAATTGCATCGAGTTATCAAAATCTGACGAATTCAAAACACCATACGAGTTCCCAATCTGAGCTCCACCAGCTGAATTAACCGAATTCGTATTAACCATTGAAGATGATTGATTACAGAACCCATTTTGTTGTTGAACTGATTCCCCCGTTTCTTGCTTCACCGTTGTTTCTCCAGATCCCGAATCAAAGTTTCCATTACAGGACGCCATAAACCTCGACAGAATAACCTCTACCTCAGGGCTTGAAGATCGAATGAACCGATAATCCTCACGGCTCCCACCGCCATTGTTGCTCGAATGAAAACCTTCAGTTCCATCAACGACACTCGCAAACAAAGAAGTCGGAGCAGAGCAATAACGCATAAGACCACCAGAGTTATTGTGTTGTTGTTGAGAATGATGGTTGTTCGTCGAATCGCTATCCATAAAATCAGGGTATTTCTTCATTTCGTCGTTGGATAATTTGAAATTCGTACTATAAAGAAGACTCATAATGCCCCTAAACCGTTCGACGAAATTCCAATCCCCAAAAACTGTTTTCAGATGAAACCCAGATGAGAAATGAGATGGATTCAACAAAATCAATACCCAAAGTCTACAAACAGAGCATAAAAATATACACCAGTGAGCATAATCCAAGAACAGAAAGAAAATACTTCAATTCTAGAATCATCATTTTCAATCCATTTCCAATCTTCTCACCTCACAAACTTACAAAATTCAAACAAAAGACCTTAAAAGTTGATTGAATCAGAGAAAACATAACAGAACTTTGAAGCAATTTGATTGATGATTCTTATACTGAAGAAGCTCCACTATGAATTCAAGCTTTGAAGAGAAGAAGAAGAAGAAGAAGAGGAAAATGGCGATATCTTATTGAGCCACCTGTGCATATATTTAATGGGTTAATGTTTCATGAATACCCTTGGTTTTCAATTTTATTACGGAAAATGCCATTCATTAAGAGGGAATCTGCTCCGTGACATCACATTTTCGTTGACCAAAATGGTCATCCTCCGCCCCTCGTGCTTTTTGACATAGTTTTTACTTATTTATTATTTTTATTAATAAATAACGAGTTTATTATTATTATTATTATTTTTTGGTTTCGGAAAAATGTCATTATTAAATATAAAAATATTTAAAACAACGAAAATTTATTATTGAATTTTTAGTAAGACATTCTCATGAATTGGAGTGGCTTATGTATTAAATTACACAGTTCAACTAATAAACAATATATGGAACTATGAACTTTGATATTAATATATTTACTTATTTTCATAAATTATGTATTAAGTTAGGGTTTGATCTTTAGGTATAATTTTCTTAAAAAAAGAATCAAGAAAATTGTATAATTTCCGTTTGGATAAACTAAAAAGAGTAACTCAATATATATTTTAAGAAAACAATTGTCCTATTCTTATAATTTTAAATTATCATATTTTCTTAGAGGATATAATATTAAATTTACTCTCTCTAATATGTTTCTTCTCCTTTTCTATCTATAATATAATATTATAATAAAATGTGACTATCAAACGGATGGACATGTGAAAATATTTTGATCATATCACATAAACAGTGAGTTAATAGATTAAATTTGTAACCAAATGATATACCCAAAAAAATAATTAGAAAGAGGAATAAGCATACATGAACCCAACCTAAAAGGGCAGTAAAAGACAAAAGGATGAAATTAGGAGGATAAGATTGAAAAACTAAAATGAGATATTTTGATTTAAATGATACTCATAAATTGTCCTCCCCAACTTGGCTGCTACAACAATATGCTTAGAAATTTTCTTCTATCAAAACAAGTCTTTACTTTCTCATAAAGTTTGAAAATGATGCCTTCTCTAATGGATAAGGACATTGATGCTTAGTATAGATCCAAAGTATCTAACTCGGCCTTTAACTCGGTGAGTCAGCCTCCAAGTTAGCCTTTATAAAGTCAAATCCTCTCAATTGTTCCATCGATGATGCCCAAGAAGATTACCTAGACGAGAATCAATGCTACAATAATATCACTTGTTTTTTATTTATTTTTCTTATTCTTATTATTATTATTATTATTATTATTATTTGTTTTTGCTTTTTCCACTTGAGTTTTGTCAAATTTAAGACAAACATTCAATCATTAAATTAAATGCTAAGCTTTAATTAGTAGTATTTAATGCCTAGTTCTCTATTTCTAAAAATTTATATGGCCTATAATTAAATTTTGTATACATGTATACACTTTTTTTTTTTTGAGAAAAAGAAATTGTATAAATGTCAATTTTTGTAATTTTCTCGCTTTTTCTTTGTGTTTCTCGTAAAAAATTTAACTGCGGGCAGCGTTTACTTCTAATGTCTGACTAGTAGAAAATTGTGCATATAAACCAATCAATAAATCAAACAAAAATTCAACTAACAACCCATGACGATATCAGTGAAATAGATTAGAAAAAAAATTCAAACAAACAGTAAAATATCTAAATAAAACTAAAAAGCATTTACGTAGAAAAAAGGAAAAATAAAGTCTTTTTAGTCCTAAATGTATTCATATGTTTCTGTAATTCTTTATGAAATGTAAAATTAGTTTGTTTAAATGGAAAATTATTTTAAATGATAAATTTATTAAAATATTTATAAATAATAGTAAAATATCACATTCTATCGTAGATAGACTGCAATAGATTGTGATAGATTACTATCTGTGTCTATCATAATATAGAAAGACGTATATAGTAATCTATTGCAGTTTATCACAGATAAACAAAGAAATTTTACTGTATTTATAAATATTTTAGTTCATTTTTTTATATTTGAAAACATCTCTAGTTGACTAATTGCACCGCTTAAATATTAAGATAACTATAAATATATATATTAAACTCACATGATTTCATTTGGGGTATTTGTTTTCCATGACTTTTTGGAGTTGTCTATTAGCTTTAAATTCAAAATATATATATATATATATATATATATATATATATCAGGAAGGTTGATCCAAATTTTGTCCCACTCAAATAATGTATTTAAAAATATATGTACCAAATTAAATACAACCTTTAAAAAATAACCTGTAATTTGCAAGAAGAAAGAAAAGGAAATAATAATAATAATAATAATAATAATAATAAACTTCTTTTAAACAACGTGTTGAATAATAACTCAAATTCAAAATGTTATAGGTGCTATCATGCCACCAAATCGAACTAATTGCAACTAACAGTTAATCAATAAAAAAGTAAAATTAAAAATTGAAATTTTCTTAACTAATTTTTAACCACTATTAAAGTGAGACTAATTAAACAATTGCTATAATAATGTTTGTTAGTATGTACTCACTATACAATTAGGTGTAGATTTTAATTAGAAATCAACTAAGCTTATTAAGAATGAGTTGACATTCACTGTCGATACGTTGAAATGGACAACTATGAACTGCATCTTGTTTATAAAAATTACAATAATGATACAACAACGTCATTTTGTGATGAAGTAAGATGTATGAATGTAAATTAAAAATCTCGCATAATACCTATATGAAATTTTTATCAATTAAAATAAATAAATAAACAAAGTCGGTAACCCTTGTGGTCTTAAAAGGACTTTGACAATTGGAGTCAACAATACCGCTAATCTTAAAAGCGGTTTCAAGGTTTCCAATTTCAACCTAGGGAAGAGGAAATATATTTTATTTCTTGTTTTTATTAAACTCTAAAGAGAAAAAGGCATCAAAATTAAAAACGAGAAAAGAAAAAAACAAAAAAAAAAAAATGAAAATGAAGCATAAAAAAAGTCAGAGAGGAGAGTTTAGCCAACTTAATGCGACCATTTATTATGTTTGGAAATTTTCTTAGTTCTAATCTTAATTACCATGTATTTAACTATAATTTGTGTACGGTCAAACTCATATTATTTATTTTACAAAATTATATTATCACGTTTTTTACGCCTTGTGTAATAAGATAATGATTTTTTTTTTTAACTATATATATCTTTGTAATATATAAATACTATTTCTTGGTTTGTCTCTAATCTATTGGAATTTTAATTTCGTTGATGATGTCTTTGTATTTTTTTAATTAAAATTTCTATTTAATATGATATTGGGGATATTATTAAATGGTGTGTACATTTCTTTTTTAAGTATACAACAATATTTCCATTGTAGCATGGATATAATTTAATAACATATACACTTAATAAGTTAGAGATTTGAATCTTTATTTAACCTGAGTAAAATAGTTTATTTAAGTTAAAAATTAGACTAATTAAATATATATTTAAAAAAACTCACCTAACCCGCAGTTTATAACTTTTTTTTTTTTTCCCCTAAACATCTTCTTGTTGACCTATCGTTCATTCTCCACAAAATTGTGCTATGAGAAATATTCTCGAGTCAAATTCTGATCCTTTTTCTCTTAAATTATTTGTATTTGTTATCGAACAATTCAATTTTATTCATTTTTTTTATATATATTTTAAGATCACATTTGGTAATTATTTTATTTAAAAAAATTAAACTTATAGAAACTATTTTTACCTTTAATTTTTTTCACATGTGTCTAGTTTTTTTATTGTTTAAAAAACTAAACCAAATTTTGAAAACTAAAAAAAAAAGCATTTTCAAAATATATTTTTGTTTTTGGAATTTGGCTAAGAAGTCAATCGTTGTATTTAAAAAATATACAAATCATTGTACGAAATGTGGAGTAAATATGCTTAATTTTAAAAAATAAAATGATTACCAAATGCGGCCTATCATCCATATACTAACTTTTATGGTTAAAAACCTTTTCCTTAATACTTGAATGTTTTATTTTAATTTCTAAGTGAAAAATGTTCCATAAACAAAAACTTTTCAAATATTTTTCTTTTGATTAAATTACAAATTTGATCTCTATGATTTGAAAAAAAGTTGGAGTTTAATCTTTTATCAAATCATGGAGACCTATTTATAATGTTTTGATCACACCATAGAGATTGAATTCTAACTTTTATAATCATAGGGACTAAAGTTTAGTTAAGTGTTTGCTCAAAAAAAAAAATACATTTTCATTTAAACACTTTTGGTAAAAGATCCTTAAAATAAAAACACATGTATGTCTAGCAAACTCTTGTTTCGAAGGTGTTTTGTACAGAAATTTGTTTAGTTTGTTATATACTAAAAGCGTTTTTATTAATTTTAAATTACTATAAAATAATTTACCAATGGAGGTAATGATTAGTAGTTGGAGGTGGCAGTAGCAACGATGGCAAGAGGTTGGTAGATGGAGGTTATAAGAAGTGGTGGTCAGAGATTGGCCCACAGCAGTTGTGAGATTTCTCATACAAATTAGGGAGCGATTACTCAAAATTCATTTTCTTTAAAAGTTGTTTCAAGTGTTTATCCTAAACTAATTTTTTTTTTTCAAAATTCATTTTAGGTGGTTGTCAAACAAACAATTTTTTAAATAAATTATTTTTAAATTTAATCACTTGAAAATGTATTCCAAACTCACCCTAACTTGCTTCAAATCTTTATCTATTAGTTAATTATATTTTAGCATCCATTATATCAATTTTACTAATGTTTTCTATACACCAAAAATATTCTAATGGACTTTTAAGTATAAAAAAGCTCACTGTAATTATTGAATAAATTTATATCAACTTTAGTAGAGTTGCTAAAACAATTTAATAAATCAAAGTTAAATTATATGTCAAAGTCAAATAGAATTTAGCAATAACAAAAAAAAAAAATAATAATAATATTTTAACTTGTAATTAAAATGATATTATTAAAAAAATTAAGTAATTAAGATATATGGAAGTGGTATTTAAAATATTTGAATGACGTCATCTATATGATTGTCCGTACAATGGGACACAAGCCTAAAAGTGTAAAATTGGAGATTGAGAAGCTTACGTCACCCCATTATTTTGTCACAAACAACCATTTGAACCTATTAATTTTTTGTTTTTTTTTTAATAAAATAACATATAAAGTAGTGAAACTTTCCAATATCAAGCACCTATATAATTAACACACACTTGAAATTCAATATGTTTTATTTATTTACTTTTTATTTTTTTAAAAAAAATTGGTGATGATATTTTCAAGAACGAATTATATTCGAAAGGGTAGTTTGGGATTTATACATATTAAAAATTTTTTTTTATTAATGATTTTAAGAACAAAAACTTGGTGAAAAAGAGTACCTCGACCAACTATTTTTAAAGTTCTATTAATTTATTTTTAAAATATATAAAGTGAATCACGAACCATCGATCCTTTAATGTATTTTCGTGAAAACATGTTATTTATATAAAAACATTCGTTAAAATATCTATTAATATGGTAAAACAATGGTTCCAAAATATAAAATTTACCATATGCTTTAAGTGGTGATTTAAATATGTTACCATAAATCTATCCAATATAATATTATTTTTCTCTCTATTTCATATTAGTAATCTAAACCACAAATTTAACTTAACACCACAACTTGCATTCTTCTTTTTTTTTTTTTTTTTTTTATATAAGAAAGTATTTAAATATAATATTATTTCTTTTTCCTTGATATCATTAATTTACCTAAAGTTATCTCGTGCTTTGGACCTAAGTATAGGCACTACGAAATATAGATCTAAATAATCTTTCACTTATGTGTCACGTTATATTCTTAAAAAAGTAATCTTATATTGTTATTTATGAGTTCACATATTAAAAAGAAGTTTAATTAAAATATGAATGAAAAATATTGAATTAAAATTGCACGGTTCTAAAATTTATTTTTGTAACTATTAAATTCAATAACTTGCAATCTTTTTTACTAGTAGGACTTTGAACTTTCAATTATTTTGGTTTCAATGTTAACATTATATTTTGACATGAGTTAACTGCTAACCATTAAAGAAACTTGTCCAATAAGATAAAATAAATGTATTCTTCATATTGGTCTCATCAAATTTTCTATCCTAAGATTTAACATTCTCTCTTATGTCCAATTCTTATTTTGTCAAATTAATATGCCACATCAATATTTAAAAGATTATTATTATTTAAAAAATTAAAATTAAAATTAAAAGTAAAATCAAAAGTTAGGAAAGGTAAATCCAAACATTCAAAAAAAAAAAAAAAAAAAAAAAAAGAATTTAGTCTTCAACTACATCAAGATTCAAAAACTAAATATTAAAATTCTATTATAAATATTAAAGAAAATTAGATGTCCATTATATAAATATGCTTAGTGGCAAAAGTCCATGTGTCTACTAAACACACATCCTTTGTGGCCATGAAATGCCACTACCTACTTGCCAAATTGCCTATAAATAGAGCCTTTTTATGGATATTGTATACACACATTGGAGAGAAAATAAGAAAAAGGATTGGTGTTGAGAAATTTCATAAAATTCCACTTTCTTTATTTTAGTTTATTTTAAGTTTATTTAATTTAGTTGTTTTAATTACTTTTATATTATTTAATTATTTTATTATTTTAATATTATAATTCTCGGTTTTCGTACTCCGTTTTTCTGTCATTTTGCTCCTCAATTTTACAACACGTTATCAGCACGAGCTCTTGTCGTTTTCCTGTTGAAGGTAGGTTATGAAGGTATGCCATTTTCTCTTTATTATAATTAGTAAATTAAACTTTGTTTTGCATTTTTAATATATATATTAAATTGCTAATATAAATATAATTCTTTGTGATAGTGTTATCATGGCAAATCTTACAAAAATAGAATTTGTAGCCCTTGACATCAATGGAAATAATTATTTGTCATGGGTGCTTGATGCTGAAATACATCTCGATGCCATGAACCTAGGAGAAACAATTAAGGAAGGAAATGAAACATCCATTCAGGAAAAAGCAAAAGCTATGATCTTCCTCGCCATCATCTTCACGAGGGATTGAAGATAGAATATTTAACAATAAAAGATCCATGTATCTTGTGGAAGAATTTAAAACAGAGACATGATCATCAGAAAACAGTCATTCTTCCTAAAGCTCGTTATGAATGGATGCATTTGAGGCTCCAAGATTTCAAATCAGTAAGTGATTACAACTCCGCGTTATTTAAAATCAGTTCAAAATTATTATTGTGCGGAGAGAAAATTACTGATGCGGATATGTTAAAAAGACATTTTCTACATTCCATGCCTCGAATATGCTCCTGCAGCAGCTATATCGAGAGAAAGGTTTTAAACAATATTCTGAATTAATTTCATGTCTTCTCGTGGCTGAACAAAATAATGAGCTATTAATGAAGAACCATGAATCTCGACCAACTGGAACAACACCATTCCCTGAAGTGAATGCTGTAAATTTTAATAATCGTGGTCGTGGTCGTGGTCGTGGTAGAGGAAGAAATAGTTATTATTTTCGTGGTGGTCATTCTAATCATCCAAATTTCAAAAGAACCACTCGAAATGATGATCATAAAGAAAAAGCTCCACAAGGTAAAAATTTAAAAGATGATGAGCATAAATGCTTTCGATGCGGGATAACTGGGCACTGGTCTCGTGTTTGCCGTACATCAAAACACCTAGTTGATCTCTATCAAGCTTCCCTGAAGGAAAAAGGGAAAAATGTGGAAGCAAATTTTGCACACCAGGATAATGATATATTTGACCAATCCAATATGACAAATTTGGATGTGACGGACTTCTTTGAATCTCCTGAAAAGAAAGTCAGCACAAATGATGGCACAACAAATGTTTCTTTTGATTTTGAGAATATGTAGAATTGTTTTATCTATCTTTCATTTTTTTTTAGTTGAACCTAGTATTACAAGTTTTGTTTTCTTATTGTAATTATCTTGTTTAAATGAAGAATCATGGACAATTTTCATATATTGAGTGACTAAAAAATGAGGAATGAAGATCTATGTCTAGCAGACTGTGCAACTACACATACAATACTTACAAATAAAAAATATTTTTCCAAATTGACAATGCTGTAAGCAAAAGTCAATACAATATCAGGCTCTGCAAACTTGATTGAAGGATTTGGAAAAGCAAATATTATTTTCCCTAGAGGAACAAAATTTACAATTAACAATGCATTGTTCTCTAGTCAATCAAAGAGAAATCTATTAAGTTTTAAAGATATACGTTGCAATGGTTATCATATTGAGACTGATAGGATAAATGAGATAGAATATCTTTATATCATATCTTCTGTCTCACATGAAAAACGTATATTGGAAAAGTTGTCTGCTTTATCTTCTGGATTATATTATACTCATATACGAGTCATTGAAGCATATGCAACAATGAACCTGAAGTTCATGAATCCAGATATATTTACAATTTGGCATGACCGGTTGGGTCATCCAGGATCTATAATGATGAGAAGAATCATTGAAAATTCAAATGGACATCCATTAAAGAACCAGAAGATTCTTTAATCTAGTGTATTATTATGTGATGCTTGCTCTTAAGGCAAATTAATAATTAGACCATCACCAGCTAAAGTAGGAATCGAATCACCTACATTTTTGGAACGAATTCATGGTGATATATGTGGACCCATTAACCCACCAAGCGGACCATTTAAATACTTTATGGTATTAATAGACGCATCCAGTAGATGGTCACACGTGTCCTTCTTATCAAGTCGAAACCTTGCATTTGCAAGATTACTTGCTCAAATAATTAAGTTAAGAGCACAATTTTCTGATTATACAATTAAGACCATCCGTCTTGATAATGCTGGTGAATTTACATCCCAAACTTTCTATAATTATTGTATGTCAATTGGGATACATATTGAACATCTTGTAGCTCATGTTCATACACAAAATGGTTTAGCAGAATCATTTATAAAACGTTTGCAATTAATTGCTAGACCATTACTTATGAGAGGTAAGCTTCCTACATCTGTATGGGGACATGCTATTTTGCATGCTGCGTCACTTGCACGCATTAGACCAGTAGCTTATCATAAATACTCACCATTACAATTAGCTTATGGCCAGGAGCCAAATATTTCCCATCTAAGAATTTTTGGATGTGCAGTATATGTTCCAATTGCTCCACCACAACGTACTAAGATGGGTCCTCAAAGGAGGTTAGGAATTTACGTTGGATATGATTCCCCATCAATTATTAAATATCTTGAACCCTTGACGGGTGATGTATTTACTGCACAATTTGCTGATTGTCATTTTAATGAGACAAATTTTCCAATATTAGGGGGAGGAATTAAGAAGTTGGAAAAGGAAATTGCATGGAATGCATCATTATTATCTCATTTAGATCCTCGTACAAATCAATGTGAACTTGAAGTTCAGAAAATAATTCATTTGCAAAATATAACAAATCAATTACCAGATGCATTTATAGATGCAAAAAAAGTAACTAAATCGCATATACCTGTTGCAAATGTTCCGTGAAAATTGATATCCCAACACAGCAAGTTGTCACTAATGAATCTGGAACACACCAGAAGCGTGGTAGACCAGTGGGTTCCAAAGATAAAAATCCTCGAAAAATAAAAATAAACGATAATAAAAAAGACTTGGTTGGGGATGTAAATATCCACGAATAAACCCTAGACATGACTAATAATACAATTAGTGAAGAAGGTGAAATATCTAAAGATAATAATGAAATTTCAATTAATTATGTCATGACAGGGAAAAAATGGAACCGAACTCATGTAATTATTGATAACATTTTTGCATATAATGTTGCACTTAATATTATATCTGAAAATGAAGATCCTGAACCAAAATCTGTTGAAGAATGTCGACATAGAAATGATTGGCTTCGCTGGAAAGAAGCAATCGAGGCAGAATTAAACGCACTTTCAAAACGCCAAGTTTTTGGACCAGTAGTCCGGACACCAGAAGGTGTCAAACCCGTGGGATACAAATGGGTATTTGTGAGAAAAAGAAATGAAAATAATGAGATCACGAGATATAAAGCAAGATTAGTTGCACAAGGTTTTTCCCAAAGACCTGGTATTGATTATGAGGAGACATATTCTCCAGTGGTGGATGCAATTACATTAAGATATTTAATTGGTCTGACTGTGTATGAAAATTTGGACATGCATCTTATGGATGTTGTCACAGCATATTTATATGTATCTCTTGATAATAACATTTATATGAGAATCCCAGAAGGATTTAAGATACCTGAAATACATAAAGCAAGTTCTCGAGAACTATATTCAATAAAATTACAGAGATCACTATATGGTATAATCGCCTGAGTGGATATTTGTTGAAAGAAGGATATCAAAATAATCCAATATGTCCATGTGTTTTTTATAAAGAAATCACAATCAGGATTTGCTATTATATCTGTATATGTTGATGACCTAAATATAATTGGAACTCCTGAAAAGCTTTCAAAGGCAATAGAATATCTTAAGAAAGAATTTGAGATGAAAGATCTCGGAAAAACAAAATTTTGCCTTGGATTGCAAATTGAGCATTTAGCAGACGGAATTTTTGTTCATCAGTCAACCTATACAGGAAAAATTTTAAAAAGATTTTATATGGATAAAACACATCCATTAAACATTCCAATGGAAGTTCGTTCAAATGTGAAGAAAGATATATTTCGACCTCGAGATAATAATGAAGAACTTCTTGGTCCTGAAGTACCATATCTTAGTGCGATTGGTGCACTTATGTATCTTGCTAATAATACAAGACCAGATATTGCATTTTTAGTAAATTTATTAGTTAGATATAGTTCTTCTCCAACAAAAAGACATTGGAATGGAATTAAGCATATACTCCGTTATCTTCGAGGAACGTGGGTTTGTTTTATTCAAATAAATCAAATTTTGACTTAGTTGGTTATGCAGATTCTGGATATTTATCTGATCCACATAAAGCTAGATCTCAAACAGGTTATTTATTCACTTGTGGAGGAAATGCTATATCTTGGCGATCAGTGAAACAGACCATAACAACTACTTCCTCAAATCATGCTGAAATTCTTGCAATCCATGAAGTTTAGAATGTGTATGGCTAAGATCAGTGACTCAACACATTCGAGAAACATGTGGCTTGTCTTCTAGTAAAAATCCTCCAACAACATTATACGAAGACAACACAGCATGTATAGCCCAAATCAAAGGAGGATATATTAAAGGAGATAGAACGAAGCATATTTCACCAAAATTTTTCTACACTCATGATCTTGAAGAAAATGGCGACATCACTGTACAACAAATTTGTTCGAAGGATAACTTGGCAGACTTATTTACAAAATCATTACCAACCGCAACTTTTGAAAAATTGGTGCAAAATATTAGAATGCAGCGATTCAGAGATCTCAAATGATGTTCCTATGAGGGGAGCAAATGTATTATATTCTTTTAGAAGTATTAGATTATATAAAATATGTGCTCTTTTTCCTTCATTAGGATTTTTTTCCCATTGGGTTTTTTTCTGGTAAGGTTTTAATGAGACATATTTTATATATATAATGGGCATCTAAGGGGGAGTATTATAAATATTAAAGAAAATTAGATGTACATTATATAAATATGCTTAGTGGCAAAAGGCCATGTGTCTACTAAAGACACATCCTTTGTGGCCATGAAATGCCACTACCTACTTGCCAAATTGCCTATAAATAGAGCCTTTTTATGGATATTGTATACACACATTGGAGAGAAAATAAGAAAAAGGATTGGTGTTGAGAAATTTCATAAAATTCCACTTTCTTTATTTTAGTTTATTTTAAGTTTATTTAATTTAGTTGTTTTAATTACTTTTATATTATTTTATTATTTTATTATTTTAATATTATAATTCTTGATTTTCGTGCTCCGTTTTTCCGTCATTTTGCTCCTCAATTTTACAACAAATTCTTCTTTTTTCTTTATTTTTTTTCCTTTTCTTGAGGATTTTTTCTTTCTTTTAATTCTTCGGCTAGTATATTTCTCTAACACATCCCTCTCTTAATAATCTTTTTTTTTTTTTTTAAATTTCTCTAAATTTAACTTCTTTTGTAAAACATTTTCCTTCGCATCTCTAAATTTAACTTCTTTGTAAAAGATTTTCAATCTATTTTTTCATATATATTTTTTTCTATAAAACATCTCTTCATCTATCTAATTAAAAGACTAAAGACAAAAAATAATCATCAAACCAGTTTGTTTTTTATTTTTAAGGACACAAAAACAGAAAAACATAAAAGGGTTTTATATTTTTTAAAGAAATTAAAACTATAAACATCAAACAAAAACCAGAAAAACTAAGAATTAAGATGGTTACTAAACTAACCCTATTTTTAAAAAAAAAAAAAAATTTAGTATATCTATTTAAAGATGATTTAACAAAACCATATATAATGTTATATTGTCTCTATTTCATATTTCATATTTGTGTAGTTCAAATGTATTGAATCCTATAGGTTTATATCCAAACCACAAATTTAGCCTAACATGACAACTTGCATTTTTTAAGAAGTATTTAATTATAATATTATTTCTTTCCATTTCATATATGGATAGTTTACATATAAAATTTTGTACTTGAACCTAACCATAGATATTATAAGATGTAGATCTAAATAATCTCTCAGTTATATGTAATGTAATATTTTAAAAAAGAGGTGGTGATATTCAAGTCCACATATTAAAAAAAACTATTTAAATAGATAATTAAAGAAAATAACATATTAAGTTAAAATTGCATAGTTTCTTAATTTTGATGAATCTATTCTTTCAGATTTATAAATTTTTAAAATTTTAAGTTTGAACTTTCAATTTTAATTTTAATAACTTTGTATTTATTTACGATATGTTACTTAAATGATGATTGAATTAAAAAATAATATGTTGATATGATCTTAACCATACATGATACATAATTGTCATAGATTAACTAGATAAAATAAAATGAGAGAGAGCAAGATGAGGAAAAAAAGAAAAAGATTGGTTTTAAAATGTAATCTACCTACTAGCCTAAAGTAACATTTATTCATATAACTTTTTTTTTTTTTTTAACCAATAACAATACACTTACATTGTTCG
Source organism: Citrullus mucosospermus (assembly GCA_030954485.1). NCBI lineage: Eukaryota > Viridiplantae > Streptophyta > Magnoliopsida > Cucurbitales > Cucurbitaceae > Citrullus > Citrullus mucosospermus. The sequence goes on along the minus strand of CM062063.1, from coordinate 3,599,789 downwards.
AAACAAGAGACTCAAACTACACAGGATAAGGAGAATAAAAAAAAGATGACGCTTTCTCTTCCAACACCTTGGAAGCCAACAAAGGGTTGGGACATTATTCAAACGACGAGAATGGATAAAGGAAATGTCACCCAAATCTAGCACAAGAACCTTAATCTCTTTTACGAAGAACTAGACTTTTGTAAGATTTGAAGAGATTCCATTAAGTATATTAATATCTTCTAAACAATCAACTCAACAATGACAAATCAAACGTTGAAAGAGGAAATACTTAGGAGGCCCTTCACTAATAGCTAATGCTTCAACAACTTTGACTTTATGTTACATCTTTGAATGAACTTAAGACCAACAAGGACGCAAACCAAATGATCCCAAAACACCCAATTCGACGGTTCGAAGGACTCCAAATAGTAGGAATGTTAAATGATTATCTAACTTACTCTCTTATGTCACATTGTATATGAAATAATTGTATCCTTTATTAGTTTGTAACCATTTAAAGAGTAGTTACTATTGAAATTTCATAGAGTTAAAAAGGAAACTCGTAAAATTAGAGTACTAAATAGATAAAAGCATCAAAGTTGAGAAACTAAACATTATAATTCTACTGAAAATAATTTATTAAATTATAAATCTATAAATTTTCAAGAGTCAAATAGTCCTTAAACGTTAAATTTGGTAGATTTTTAAGTTTTTCATTTTGTGACTCTTTTGATGTATAAGTTTAAATGTGTCTAATAGATTTCATAAACTTCCAATTTTGTTCCTAATTAGTTTTTATATTTAAATCATATTTAGTTTCTAGATTGGTTTCTGATCCTCCATATTTGTTATTTATGAAGTTTAAATGTGTTTAATAGATCTCATAAACTTTCAATTTTGTTTCTAATTAGTCCTTATATTTAAACCATATTTAGTTTCTAGACTAGTCTCTAAACTTTCATATTTATTATTTTAATAGAGATTTATTAAGTTGAAACGTGTTTAATAGATCTTATAAACTTTCAATTTTCTTCATGATTAGTCTTTATATTTAAATCTTATTTAGTCTCTAGATTGGGCTCTAAGCTTTCGTATTAATTCCATTTTGGTTCTTGAATTTTAAATTTGCTCTATTTTTTACTATTAAATTTAAAAAATGTCTATCTTAATCCATAAACTTGAAAAAAAAAATCATTTTAGACATTGTTGCTATTGTTAACCACGAGCGTAATTTTAAGCCACATATATTAGAGACAAGGATTAGAAAAGTGAAACTTAGCTAGAAAAAAATAATATAAAAGGACGAAAATAGTTATTTTAAAAATATTTGAATACTACAATTGATACATTATAAAAGTTTAGAGACCCAATATAGAAACAAATGTAAAAATCTATAGATAACATTTTAAAAACTTGGGGACTGTAATGAAATAAATTTAACTCTTTAAGAACCAAAATAAAATTGTAAACCTAAAAGTTTTTATAATGTTGGCATTTTTTAAGTTTTTAAATCTTTGAATTTAAAATAAATTACAATTGAAAAGAACTCAGACTATCAAATCTTGTGAACTTCAAAATTTTTATGTTAAATTATAAAATTGGTCTGTATAGTTTGAAAAAGGTTAGAGTTTAGTCTCTATGATTGGTAAATTCTCATAAATAGTCCTTAAAGTATAGATTAGAGTCTAACTTTTTACTAATTACAGAAACTAAATTCTAATTTTCTTCAAATCTTAAGGACCAAATTCTAACTTTTAAAATTATAAAGACCAAATTTTAATTTTTTTTTTTTTAAATTATGGAGGGCAAATTCTAATTTTTAGAATTATAAAAACTAAATAACAATAAGAATGAAATTTGTAATTTAATCAAAATTTGATTAGACAGCAAATTTGAAGTTGAAAAAAGTTATTAAAAGGTTAGGAATTAAATCAGCGTAATTCCAAAAGATGGCTTTTGAATTGACAAACCCAGAGAATAAAAGGAGAGTGGAATAATGAAAAAGGTAATTTGGACCATAGATTTGGAGAAAAATGGTTTTTTATATATATATATATATAATTTAAGAATCAAATACATTTCCTATGTCATAAAAAGACAAAAGTAATTACAACTAAGATTAGGGAAATGCAGCCAGAAGTGGTTATTATAAAATGTCGGTAAGCACTGCCAAAGGTGGCCTTATCATTATAGTCTTCGTCTTCCTTCTAATCATTTTTTTATTATTCATATTCTTTCTATTAATGCTTACAATTAATTGCCTTCATAAAGGATACCCTTACTTTTCTTTTTCTATTTCTAAATCTAAATCTAAATCTAAATTATATATTGGGACGATTTTATCAATCTACCGCTAAGAAATTTAAATAAATCATCATAATGTTTTCAACAATACCACTAAATTGTTAATTTATTTTAGTTCTACCAACTAGAAGATTAATTTTAAAATTTATTGAAAATTTATGAATTAAAATTAAATGTTTAGTAGTATACAAATCAAAATTTAAAATAAAATAAATAAAAAAAAAAACTAATAAGGTAGTTTAACTTTTTTCTATTATTATAAATATTTCTTTGAAAAATGGGTTCTCCCTCAATTGCTATTTCTTCTTTGGGGTGTTCTCTACGTTTTTCCTATAAAAAGACTATTTTAAGTATTATTTATATTAGCTTTTAAGTGGGAGTTGGTGTTTTCCTTTTTCAATGTCTTCTTTTTAAAAAAAGAGAAAAAAAAAATTGAAAATAATTTTTATCACTTGATCTATTAGTTCTTTTCTTAATGTTTTTAGATTCATGCTTGAAATGTGAAATCGACTTTAAGGCTATGGAGTGAAAATTGTTTCTACAAACTAATATATAAATTCTTTCAACATGTTTTGTCTTCAATCACATACATTCATCCAACTTTAAAATTTCTATGATTGAATAACTAAAAAATAAGGTGTACATTATTATTATTAATATATGTAGGAACTATCAACTCTTTTCAACTTGTTGTGACTATACTAACATATTTAGTATATTCCCAAGTTCTCTCTATATGGTTTAGATTTATTTATATATGTACTATTTCTAGTCCAGTGCTACATTATCTAAAAGAATATCAATTTTATTTAAAAGCAAAAATGTAAAAAAACAAAAAAAAAAATCATAGAAAAACCATAATATAATTTTCTGAGCTAAATGTTTTTGTATAAAAGATGTTGTGTCCCTAAAAAAAAAAAAAAAAAAAAAAAAAAAAAAGTGTGATTTTAGCAAATAGTTGGATGACATGAGTGACCACTAATTAATCACACCAACAAATGTGACTTGGAAGAATAAACTATAAGTAGTTTGATAAGTTTATGTACGTTCAAAGATCAGAGTATATAATAATAACTTGTAGAGTACGATACTGCTAAGTTAGGCAATTTAGTTCACCTATATTAGAAAATTCTTATGATTCCTACCATGATTAAGTTAATAATGTTAGAAACAATAGACATTCAAACATCTCTACAATTGTATATTAGACATAAACCCTCGTGATTTTGCTTTTAATTTTTATTCAAACGACATAATACTATTTGAGATAGTTATCCCCACTTATATATCATGGAACTTTTCTTTACCAATGTGGAACTTTGGTATCACTCCAACAAATAAGTACTTGAACTCACTTCGTAGTGCTTGAATAATAGTGGCTATGTGATAGCACTTAAAACTACACACATTAATACTTATAAAATAGTGATTTAAAACACATATTAACAACTTTAACTTTATTATCATTTTAAAAATAGACTAAGATTAAAAAAAAATTGGTAGTGAGTATTTTGAAAGCAGCATCATAAACAAGCTCTTAATATCCCATTATCTAATTATGTTTGATAATGTAAATTAATCCATAAAGCTCACGCACTTGAAAAGAACTCGCACATCCCAATCCATCACCTAAAAAGGAAAATTAGAGTCCCATGACTCATGAGATCATACAAATATATAAATATATAAATAAATAAATAAATAAATAAATATATTTGTGTGTTAAGCTTAAAGCCAAGTTGAAAATGGAAAATGTGTATCCTTTTTTTTCCAAAGGAATGTAGCACATATGCTAGAAAGAGAGTGAAATAATTGAGATTCTATATATATATATATATATATATATATATATATTTTTTTTTTTTTTAATTTATTATTAAAAACATATATATAATTGGTGGCCGGAAACATGACACATTACAATAACGCCCTTAGCGGAGCCAGGGGGGATCCGATCCCATTCAACTTGCTTCAATCTTTTTATAATTTTTTTTTAAAATATAAATATAGTATACGTCGTTTTAAATCTATCCAATTTTAGTCTTTCAATGGTTGAATTTCAATTCCTCATATTTTTAATAAATTTTAAATTTAATTTCATAAAATTAATTTTTATCGAAATTAATTAAATAATAATAATTTGAATAAAATATGTAAATATATTTTCAAAATTTATAATAAAAATACCACATATAACACAACCTCTTTTAAAAAAAAATCAATTAAAAACTTACATTAAAGACTAAATTGAAAATTTATTAAAAACGAAAGAATTAAAGTAAGATAATTAAAAATTTAGAAACTAAAATTGAAGGTATAGATTAAAATTGGACCATTTTAAATTTTTGTTTTTTTTTTTTTTTTTGGTTTTAAGTCTAATCAAAACGCAGCCTTATTTATGGTCAACGAGTTGTGGTTTGTGTATTTTATTGGTGATTTCGAGGTTTGCGACCTTCTCCGCCGACAACGGTTGAATTGTCGTCTCGAATGGGATCTAAGTACTGTTTGGATGCGCGAATAAGTTACGCCTTCACGCTGATAAGGACTCCCCAATGCTCACATTTCCCTATCCAATCCTACTTCCAATTCCGATTCTGATTCCGAATGAGTTCTCCAATAATTTGACTAACAAATTTTAAGAATGTTTGGAGTTTTATATAACTAAAAGAAAGAAAAAGATTTTCGAAATTTTAATCGGTATCTTCATGTTACAATTTTTCTAGAAATAACTTGAGATTTGCATCATCAGCTAAAATTGCAAAATTACACTTTCCTTTTTGCCTCTTGCTCTTCCCACTTTCTCCCTTTCTCCATTTTCTTTCCGTTTAAGATGTGTTGTCGCCAACCATCAAAATATTGGAATGGAGTCCCCAAAAAGGAAGAGAGCAAAATGGAGAAAGTCGATTGATGAGTGTTGGGGCGATAGAAGAATATCATTAGTGAGAGCAAGAGAGAGGAGACCGAGAGTGAGAGTGAAAGAGAAAGCCAGAGATCCAATATGCATGTGAGAGATTCCATTACGATAATTTCACTCAAATATGACATAAGTAAAAAAATAAAAATCTTAAAATTTAGAAAGTAGATGGAGTAATTACTTATCTAGATACTATTTCTATTTACAATTTTCAACTTCACCCAAACTTAAATTAAAAAAATTGAAAAAGAAATTTCAAACGTCTTTGAAAATTCATTGACAATCAACATCAATATTGGATCTTTCCCCCACTATTCTCTTGCATGAATACTTGCAACCTAAGAAGATGACCCCAACATAGATAAGTTAGAAATTAAATTACACTCTCCAAGATTCAAATCATGGCAATCTAGACTATGATTTGGATTTCAGAGTTGGGAATATTTCATTTTGTAATTGTTATGCTACATATTCCTAACTTGGAAATCAAACTACTAAGGCTATTAATCTGATCAACCAAATAACCTCAAGCTCGGCGAGTCCATTCCCATCTCTAATTCATCTCTTTATTTCTCTAGATAAAATACCCGTTTTTTTTTTTTTTTTGGGGGGGGGGGGGGGGGGGGGTTTTAGAAATTCCCCCCTTTCCTAATAATACTTTTCATGGGATAATGGTTAGAAATAGCACCCAAAATTTTCTTTCACAAATAGCAAATATTCCACAGACAGGAGTCCATGACCATCTCTGTCAAAGTTAAATGAAATTAGAAATGGGGGATTTGAAGATTACATACAAAAAGATTGTGTAAGACTTTGCAAAGATTACTTATAGTCCTGATCTTTGTTTTGGCTAGGATTCAACCGAGCAAAAAAAATAAAAAAATATTTTGTTCTCTACATCAATCCAGGGCGGAGGCCCAGGATGAGGCATTAAAATAAATGGCATTTATAAAAGGTGAAGAACTTTAAAAACTTGAGTCCGTAGCAGATCAACTTCCTGGCCAAGATACACCAATTCCCGGCAGGCTGCCGAGATTCTTTCCATGCTTAATAAACCTCAACAAAATGAATCAATTCTTGAAAAAGAAATTAAATCCTAAACCCATTTGCGAAGTAAGAGTGGTGGTTGTAAAGACAGATGAGGAAGGAGGTTAACTCTTCGTAAACTCATCTTAGGTCAAAATTTTATTAGTTTTGCCGTCTACGAAAGCTGAGATTCAGAATCGCAAATGGAGGAGGAAGTGGAAAACGATGTCAACTGTCTTAATTCCTTCACTGTAAATTTTTTGCTCCAATAGAACAATTTAGGTCAAAGTGAGGGAAAATCAAGAGAAAGAAGAAGAATATCGATGACATCAGTTGGGTAGGAAATGGGTGGTTTATCTAAGCCCAAAGCTTTTTAGGTCAAACCCCTCCAAAGCCAAGGGGAATAAGAGGGAAAAAAAAAGAAAAGAAAAGTGAAGAATGCTTCAAGTTATGCATATTTAACACAAAAACAGGTCGAGTTCAGTATATACTGATTAAGCACAAGAGGTTTAAACAAACCCTCCCCTGACCCCGACCCCCACACCGCATGGAAAATTTAGTATAAAAAAACAAAACAATGACAAGACAAAAAGAACTACGTCTATTATCTATTTATTGAGTTAAGACCATTAATTATGCCACAATAGATCAAGATAATTTCCATTCCCACCACGTAGTTTGGCTCTTCTCATAATTTTCAAACATAGCCAGAACGATCATAGTGCCTTGCAGAACCGTCTTCACAATCAGTAGTATGCTTTCCGAGGGTTATTCTACAAAAACCAAAAAGTATGGCATCAAAACTACTTGATTAACATAGGCATTGAAGTAAGCAACTTCAAACTAAAATGGGTGTGATCAATAAATACCAGTGGATTTGGTCTGTAGCGATAACCAAGCATCATGCGCTTTTTGTACTGCTCGTATATATCGTCTTCAGGAGTCACCTCACCAGGTTGATGAGCTCCAACACCCAAGTTATTCGTTTTTACATCGCCTGCCATTATAGGATCTGCAATACCGCTCTTGGAGCTTCCCAGACCCTCACCTGCAATTCTCTTGCTGGTATTAGAAGGTTCGTCAATTATCAAATGAATTTTCAAAGGAACGGGAATCATGATCTGAACTTTTGGTTCATTGTAAGCTCCAGGAAAAGAAGTCTAATGACTTGTCAAAACCTTTAGCAAAATGAACTTAGAGATAGATCTAATTAAGAATTCTGGAGCCTGGCATTGTTAAGTCCATGTGCAATGTGACATGTGGCGTGTGAGCAAAAAGATAGGGGGGGGAGAGAGAGAACCTTCTTTCCATCCCATTTTAGATAGGAGCCTGTGCCCCACATTATCAGCCTGAATTTTAGCCTTATCAGCGGCTTCTTTGGAAAATTTCCGGGCAGATGCATCATTGCACGTAGCTAAGAACTTTTCAAGCTCCTCATGGGGAATGAAGTCACCCATGTGATGCCCCCTTTTCCCCAAAGCTGAAGCTGCACAGCACCCCCAAAATAGAAAAGGAAGTTAAAGCAATAACACCACTAACGCCAACAGCTGCATAAATAATGGTCAACCAGGTACACCCCGGCAGATATTGATACCTTGAAGAGACGCAGGAGGAGGCATTTCATCTTTTGACTGTTTAGGTTGTCTCATCCTCTCTTCCCGAGCAGCTTTCTTCATGTAGAATTCCATCATTGCAATTGGATCTCCACTTGATGGTGGCCTAGATTCACCTTAGAATGTGAAAACCACACGTCAAGTACAATTGAACATAGTGAGCACTATAAATTTCTCAGACAATTTCAGACATAAGATGCCCATTTTCTCTCTCTCATCCCCCGCAACAAAAGGAAGGGGAAGGGCAGCACCTTAATTTGACTATTACAAGACAAAAGGAAGTCCAGGTGTCAAATAGTTACCTGTTCTTTCAGACCATGCAGTAGTATTGGATGAACCCACAGAAGTCCTTGAATCCTCAGATGGATCGTATAAAGCAGACGCAGGGGTTTGATAATGTGATGAGGAAGACTGCTGGTGAGATTTCTGGGAGCCAGACCTTGGCTTAGAAGTTTGCGTGCTCCCACCATCTACAGATAGAAAGAGCAAAATGAATGTGAAAAACAATTCAACCTCCCAAAAACATTTCGTAAAAGAAATGGGATTTCGTAATTCATAGGAAAAAATCACAAGAAATATAAGATAATAAGTCTCATTCAAGAATAAAATTCCCCAGCTTGACACCTAAAATTCATCAGGTTTAAGAGTATGCAACAAAAACTAACACCAGAATGTGACACAATTTCTCATTAATGACATGAATTCTTGTTTTCAAAGAATATAATATGAGAATAAAGAGAGAAGCCCAAACCATTGGATGATTTAAGTTCGACTGTCTGGGAAAGAGCTTTTTCTTCTTGAGCTAGCTGATATTCGTAGTATTTGTAATCTGCAGAACTCTCATCAAACAGAAATCTGCAAAGATGATAGATATTTTGTTAAAAAATCATTTTTGAGAAGCTAAGCATCATATAACAAATGCAGCCATAGATGATACAAGAAAGCAGTAGCAGAAACGGAAATGTTAAGAAAGAACAATGCATGGAAACTTTTAAAGCATGACAAGAACGTACTTAAAGGGTGTATCTCCAGGATTTTTTTGGCGAGTAACATGCTCAAATTGCCTTCCATGTTTAGCCACAAAACTTGCTAGCTTGTCGGCAACTTTCTTCACTGTAGGATCACTTGGTGAAGGTGGTGCTGCATATCACTTATAAAACTGATTAATACCAAGAGCATGAACAAGTGAATGCAAATTACTCTTGCAGCAGGCTGCTACATATTCCAATTCTTTCATTGAACATCTCTTCCACCAATGTTGAAAGGTATTAAAGGTATACACTGCATTCATGAGACAAGAAATTTTCAAGAGTGCTTTGTACTCTACATCTGAAGCAGTCCAAGTTTTAGAAGAGATCTAAACTCACGGTCCCAACAAAAGCCAATGCAGTTAATTGAAGGAAAATGGATTATGACCTACGTGGTAATTCTATAATGCCCCAACCCCCAACAAAACAAAAATGGTTTTCTGTAGATTCAAGAACATGGTACAACTCTTTATGCAAGAACTGTCCGGAAAAGGATGCGATGAAGATGAAATCGGAAAGAAATGAAAGGAACACACTGCAACATATATATATATATATATTATTTACTCCCCCCTTCCTATCCCAAATAATTTTCCAACAGCTGTAGATATCAAGTTTTCAAGACAATAAATTGAGTTAGCTTGTCAATAAAAGATACAACAAGCCAACAGATAGATTCTCGCCATGCTCCAGGATGACAGAATTTGAATCATAATTGAACATGCATATAACAGTAACAGCTGAAATTAAGTAACCCATTCACCACAGCAACCAAAAAAGCCCTTAAATAGACCAGGTTTGTTGGTTTACAAACTCTGACAGATACTTGCCATTGATCCCAACAAGAAAGGAGTGTCAGTATAAAGTAGTAATTACCATCACCAGATTGAGCTACAGGCTGCTCAGTACCATCTTGTGGACCTAACTTTTGATGCTTCTCTGGTAGATGATCAGATGCATCTACCACATCAGATTCATCTTCATCCTCATCTGCTCCTAACTTCACAGAAGGTGCCACAAGCTTAGACTTCTGCTTCAAGCTGAAAGCAAGTTTTCCAGTCGGAGCAGTCTTACGAATCTCACCACCCTTAAACTGCATACTAGTTTTACTACTGGTATTGTGTGGAATAGAAGTCCCTGCTATAATCTTGATTGGTTTTGGCTCCTCAGAGGTAGCACCTTTATCCTTATCCTTATCCTTCTCACCATTTTTCTGTTGGAGTTGTTTAAACCTTTCCATAAACGAACCATCATTGACAAAAAGGGTAGGGGGCATTCCTTTGTCCATCGAGACACAATTAGTACACGGGCTGCTTAGAATGAATCATCATTAGAAAAATAACCAACCAAACATTTTAAATGGTGAAGTAAAAGGAGAGAACCAAACTTAGCAGACAATCCTTGAAAAAAAAAAAACATAAGATTCAAATCAAACAGGGAAAAAAAATGGGAAATCCCGAAGGATAGATGAAAACCTTCTCCCTTCAAACAGCCCCCGACTTCTTCACTAATTAAACATAACATTGTTAATCCCACACCTCTATGTAAAGAGAAGACAAAATATAAACACAAAAACAGTGCCAATTTATTAGAAAAATAAGGCTCACACGGACGAATTAATATTAACAATCATCAACAAAATCTCTTAATACAATCTGCTTCAGTATGGGCCTTTGTCGTAATCGAACACCGATCAAAAACTCATGACAGTTAACCGACCAAATCAAAACAGGGAATATTAAATAAAATTAACAGCAATCAAACTGCAGACGACGATTAACAAATACCACACTCCGATATTTCCGATATGCAGGTAAAAATCACGAGAGCCCATATTAAAATGTCGCGTGCGTGGTGGAGAAACAGCACAAAAACATCCGCGTAATAAAAGTGAAACCATATCAAAGAAAGAAAGGGGGGGGGGGAACCCTAGCTCCAGAACCCAAAAGCCCGCGAAGAACAATCACAATCAAAAGGGAAAACACAAGCAAATACAGAATTCAAAACAACCGACAGCGAGAAAGTAAAATTATTCAACGGATCAAAATCAATCAAGAACATACCCAGTCGGTCTGTGGAACAATCTTGAATCTGAAAATGAAAATCCTCAGCTTGGACTGCAAAACTGGAGGGCGATTGGGTTCCGCTAGCGCCGATTGAGGATCGGAAGATGAATTTGAGGAACGATGGAATTGAAAAAAGTCATGAACTGACCCGAGGGGTGGGTAATTTGTGTTTGGCGCAGAAACGTAAAGTAGAAGAGAAGGCCTTTTCGTTCGTGGTTCACAAATATAAATGTAAAAGGAAAATTTTCAGTTCCGTATCAAATGTCCGAAATTCCATTAAATAACATGAAAATGAAAAAGTATGTGGCCTATTTACAAACAACCCTAAATTTTAGGTTATTTGTAAGTTGCCACACTTTTTTTTTTTTTCAATCTTCAATTTATACTCTAATTTGTATAAATATAAATTTAAAAGATTGAACTTGTGTTTAAGGGTAGAGTTTTAAGATGATGTTTTCTATAAATGTGTAAAATAGAGAAAGATGAAAAAATTTAATTTTTCAATAAATGTACAAACTTCTAAATGTTATGTTTAATATGTTTTCACACTTTTGAAGTATATAATAAGTTCCTAAACATTGACCAATTTGACCATAGTTCAACTATAATTAACATATAATTTTTTTAAAATATTCATGAGTATCTAAACCTATTTATGCATATCTCGATTAATTTTATAGGACAATTGTCTAAGCTTACATATAATCTTTCCTTACATATTGGAGGTCTAAACTTTTTTTTTCTTCTTTTTTTTTTTTAATGCAATGTAAACAAAATCCTAAACTAAACCAAGAAAAGAAAACAAAAATGCACACTCTCTCTAATTAGTTACAAATTTGGTTCCTACACTTTTGTTTATATTTAGTATTTAAACTTTTAAAATTATAAATTTATTTAAATTAAAAAAATTATTTTAAATGACAAAAACTTTTAAAAAGATTTACGCACAATTACAAAATATCACCATTTATGCTAAAATAAACTGTGATGAACAACTATTTCTGATTTGTTTGTTTTGCCCTTTTAAATTTAAAATAAATTAAAAAAAAATAACAATAACTACTACAAAACCCGAAAGTTTGGTCCTTCGAAACGAGCTTAGTTAGAGAGGCACACAGTAGAGAAGAAGAGCGGCAAGAAGAAGAAGATTGTTCTGCTAAGATGCCGTTAATGGACACAACAACAGCCACTCTCAGAACTTTACACCCATTTACGCCTTTTCAACTACGCTCATCCAAGCCTCATCATCTTCTTCGCCCTCACTGCTTCTCCCATTTCACCAACAAACACCACAATCCATCTTCTTCCTTCTCTCACCGCCTCCTCCCCTTCTGCTCCTTATGTAAGTATATATCTGTAATTAAACGTTCTTACATCCTATGGACTCTGTAATTTCAGCTGCGAATTGGGTTTTTGTGCTTTTTTTAGTTTGATTTTGCTGTGTTAATTGCGCAGCTGAAAGAGTCGAGGGTTCTGGTTCCCTTCCCAGCGGTGTTGGTGAGGCCGTCAATGGGGTTTCGCAGCCAAAGCTTCTTCAAGTTGTATTGGTGTCTCCCTTGGTAATTGTCTACTGATTCTTTTTCGCGTTCTTCTTTTCTTCATTTTCTTTCAAGTCATTGCTATGTTTAGCTATTGTTTGTTTTCCTATTTGGGGGATTGTATGGCTTGATTCAACATTTTGAAGAAGTTTACATCGCTTTTAAGCTTTGTCTGATTGTCAAGGACGATATTTCATATGTTTGGAAATTTTGATCAAATGTGAAGTGGCTATACATTTAAGAACTTCAGCTGTAAGGTGCAGTCAATTGAGTAGGATAACTTCAAGAGTTTTTGTTCTATGGACAACCCAAATTTGGTTAAGCTAATGTCCAATTACCTAGATTATAAAAACAATGAAAACTTTCATTTTGTTTATGTTATTAAGCACCAACCAACATTAAATTCTCCTTAAAAACCCATTTGCCATCGCAGGTTTGAACTCATCACGAATTGATGAGACTCCAAATGCGAAATCAAGGTGCTTCACTATTTTTATAAGAATATGAATTCTTGCAATCTTATGACTTTTCTCGAACGTGAAATTGCACTCAAAGTCTCATTAATTCGCGATGGGTGACACCCACATTGCAAATGGGCAATTTAACGTTGGTCATTGCAAAAGGCTAGTTTTCATTACTTTTAGAATTCGGGTTATTTGACATTTAGTGAAACGAAATTTGGGTTCTTTGAATGAGTGTACTCCAGATTTACTTTAGAACTTCTCAACAAGACAAACAAAAGATATTCAGAGGATATTACCACAGGGAAATCTGCTGACATTCATATAGGTGTTTTGTTTGAAAAGCAAATCAGTAAGGAGCCTTCAGTTTGGTATTTGCATCAATCTGTGTGCGAAAGGTTGATGGTAAACTAGAGATCTTAGGTTATATTATTGAATGATTAACAAGCTAGAATTAGTAGAGTTGCTGCCATTTGGCATTTGCAAAGCCTGGTTGGCAACCGTCATCTCCAAGTTGAGATGCGGGTTGAGGAAACGTCCTGTTGAAATTCCAATAGACTGCTCGAAAACTTGTCAGTCATGTGATGTTAAACGTAAACTTTTATTTTGGTTAATATCAACTGCTTCAAGTATATTTCTTCCAACTAGAATTCTTCTGCTAACAGAATATACACACTCCACATCGTGGCACATACCTACAGCTTTTTAGTTTTTATTTCATCAGTTCATGGCATGAGTTATTTGTAGTTGTGTGAAACATGGTGAACGCCCAATCGTAATTTTTCTCCATTTTCCTTTTTGGGTTGCAGACAACCTCAAAATTCCTCAAGGATGGCTCTGAGATTTCTGTTGTCCTTGACAGATTCCTGGGAACACTGGTAGCATTGCCAGAACATGTGCTGCATCGGCTGTTGGACTACATCTAGTTGGGGTTAGTATTGTAACATCTCTACTTTGAGTGCAACCATTTTGATTTCCCCCTTCGAAAAGTTTTGTATGGAGCTGCTGTTGACTTTAATAACTTATCCGCTCATATCGTCTCTTTCTCAGCCATTGGGATTTAAGGTGGATGACACGAAGTTAAAGCGGGCTGGTTTGGATTACTGGCCGTATCCCATGATGCATTCTGTCTATAATTCTATTGCTCTCATTTACAGTTAAATAACAGGGATTCCAGTTCTTTGAATGTTAGGAAATTGTGCTTTACAATGTCTTGAACTGTTTGAGTTTTCTATTTCATGCTCTCACTGTACATATAGTTCAATGTTTTCGAGTTTTAACGTCATGTTTTAGATACGTCGTCGTTAAAATTCATAGCACGTGGGCAGACTTTCGAGACTACTTTAAGAAACAGGTAATCTTCATTGCTTTTGTTTCATGTCTGCATAGAAAAGGTGAACAAAATTCTATTTGCTTTGCGATTCTATGAGTTTCTTCCTTTTTTGCATCCTGCACGGTTGAAACTATGTCTACCAACCCAATCAATATGATATATACAGGAAGGAGAAAAGCGGCTGCTAGCATTTACAAAGAGAGGAACTGCACTTCACTCGGCAAGTGCCCATTTCTTTGATGTTTTCTATACGAGTCTTCCAAAAACGCCGATTGCTCATAGGAGGGATTTTGAGTAACAATGGTTGTTTTTTCATTCCATTTCTGCAGGATTTTTCGTACAAGCGGGGTGATTACTTGTTGTTCGGTTCGGAAACTAGTGGGTTACCACCTGAAGCTCTTGAGGACTGCAAAAACCCGCCATTTGGTGGAGGAACTTTACGAATTCCAATGGTTGAAACTTATGTTAGATGCCTCAATCTCTCGGTAAGTGTTGGTATTGCTATATACGAAGCTTCAAGACAACTAAATTACGAGCAACTTCATGTTTCATCAGAGAGTTGTACTAACAATGAACAATCTATCATTACAGAGGATCTTTTTGCTTGATTCTTAGATATGAAATTTTGTACCATTTTAAATTTATTTGGAAACAGCAAAAGTGGCACTTGCTGTGAAAGAAACATTGTTTGCTTTGTGGTCTTAAAAGTTGATTCATTTCATGATGCTGTTATATTGCTATTTTGTTATACTTTGTAATTTTAACTTGTATTTCAATTCATAATGGTATTTCACATTACGGTAATGTGATCCTAAGAGTCCTTGTAGATTATTATTAGGTTTAAACCCTATTTTGGACTCAAAATTTTCTTATGTATCTCTCAACTTTTGTAAGGTCTATTTTAATTTTTTGAACTTAAATAATAAATAAAAAATAAAAAATAAAAAAATCATTTTGGTCCTTGTTACATTACTTTTACACTATTTGCTTACTCAATACTCAGTTTTGACCCATGTTGTTTGAATACATGTCCATGTTAACATGTTAGAACATATCCTCTAATCGATGTTAATAATTTATTGAAATAAAGATAAATGTGAAAACTAAAATGATTACATTTTAAAAGTTGAGGGAATTTATAAACAAATCTCAAAGTTTAAGAACAAAATGAATATTGATGAAAGTTTGGAGATGATTGGAAACATCAAAATGAGCCCATTAAATATATATAAACAATTAACTCGTTACAACAAATGAAATGCAACTGCGCTTAAGAATGATATAAAGTCGATGAAATAAAATATAAATTACAAATTACAACAGGCATCTTGTAAAAATTAAAAAAATAAAATAAAATGAAATAGATGTTCCTCACAAAATTACATCATGGTACAAACCACCCATATCTCATGATTCAACAACTATCCTAAAACATGAATTTTTTTAGTACCAATAGGAGTGGGTATGCCAATTGATCTGTGTGTTACCTTTGCTAAAAATAAAATAAAATGAGATTATGCTTTCTACAGAGGAATAATAAATTTGAGGTATAAAAGATGGAAACTTTCATTTATATTTACTCAATGCATAAATTCTTTCATAGTTTTCTTAATTATCAAACAATGGGTTTAATCAGATAAATTTCTGTTATCCTACACTACACTAACATTACATTTCGGATTCAAATCCAATGTTCCAAAATCCTTCAGGAGTCATGGGAGGAACATACCTATACCGATGCCTTGAAACCCCATCATGATGTTCACATCGTAAACACGGTTTATCACCATTAGTTTCTTCGTTGCCATCATCTGGAAGAACAGCATCATAAAACTTCTTGCATTGCTTGCATTCCATTCCTTTCAAATTTTGCCTATCAGCTTTCTTTCTCACTGGCTCCACAAACTTAAAGCCTCCACCTCTATTGCCAGTCACTGAAACTGGCATCTGCTGCTGATGTTGTGGTGGATTAACAGCATTCAAATCCTGCACCTCCTCGTCGGAGACATCCATATTGATGTCTTTCACAACCACCTCAGGAAGAGGATGATCATCAACTTTGTCCTTCACAGGCTTGTTTAAATTCTCTCGGATGTTCTCGAATGGAGTATCAAGAAAATCATCGTGTGGGTCAGGCCCCCCCTGCTCTTGGTAATGAGTCCTTGTATCTCTCCAATAAGATGCTGGTCTTTTAGATGCCATTGGTGCAGATTTTACATTAGGACTACGTTTTGAGCCACTTGAGAAACTAGGAGTCTTTGGAGGGGAACGGGAGTTCAAGGCCTGATTTAACTTGACTGCCTTTGTATCCTCTATATTATGATGGACGCTAATCTCTTTCTTCAATTGGGATGTATCAGAAATGGCCATAGAAGGTTCTTCAGTTTCCGCATCAGGATCTACTGCTCGAATCAAAAGATAATTAGTAACACGTGGAATATGAATAACGATGTTTGAGGAAACTTGGCTTAACAGGACAATGGTTACAGCAAAAACAAAAATGAAAATTAAGAAGGGGGGAATTGTATTTATAATATGAAGAAGAGGGTATTTACCTGGTGAGGATGCAAGATCTTGATTATAAGCCATTGAATCGGTTTCATTTTCTCTTCTGTTTTTTAGCTGCATATTATCGCTAGTAAGGCCAAATTTTTTGCAAAGGAAGTTATATTGTGACTTCAGCCTTTTGTAGGCATCAACAACGCCTCTTCTTGCCTTCTTTTCAGCCTGTAACTCGAAGGACTTTAATTCAATCTGTTCACGTAAACTTTCATATAATTCATTTCCTTCCATTTCTTTGTTCTTTACCCTCAGATTCGACTGAAGCTCATTAATTTTCTCCTGAGAACCATTCAACTTGGCTAAGAGTTGTTTGTTCTCTTTCTGAAATTTCTCGAGCTGCACTTTATTCTTTGAAATTTCTGAGCCAGCTGAATCAATATTCTGGAGCAACTTGGTTTGCAATTTCCTTCCTTCTTCAATTTCTTCTGTCTTCTTCATAAGCTCCTTCTGTAATCCATTGACATTCTCCTGCAATTTTTCTAACTTGACCACAAGCATTTGTTTCTCTTTTTGTTGATCACTATTCATCTGTTCAATGTTCATAATTTCTGACGCTTGTAATTCAAGTTTTTTGAACAAGTTCTCTTCCAACATTTTAGCCTTAGAGACTTCATCTGTCTTCTCATTTAGCTTCTTCTGGAGCTCATCAATCTTTACCTCAACGCTGGTCAATTTGGTCCGCAATGCATTTGATTGGTCTTCATAATCTTTCAATTTTTGTTCCTTACTCATTATCAGAGTGGTTTTTGACCGAACCATTTCAAGTAATTTCTGCTGCAATTCAATCCCCTCATCAATTTCTCTCGATTTCTGTTTAAGTTGCTGTGATAGCTCCTCAGCTTTGAGTTGCTCACCTAGTAGTTTAGATCGCAGCAGATCCATCCTTTCTTCTTGCTCCCTTGATGGCTTTTCTTTCTCAAGTTTCAAACACTGATTCTCTTCAAGGATATGCTGATTTTCCCTCTTAAGTTTTTCTATTTGAAATAGGAGATTGGTTTCCTTCTCTTTCCATGCTTCCTCTGCAGATTTCCTAGCCTCAGAATATATTTTTTGCAAACTTTTAGACTTTGTTTGAAAACTGGGAAAGAGTTGGCTGCAAAAGATATATTCTATCTGGGATATCCTGTCCTTAGTTTCCTGAATCGTTGCAACCAGAATAGTACTAAGCCCAGAGATGTACTTTAGATCATCACCTTCAACAGCAGACCCTCCAAGTTTGAGAGAGTGATCTTGGTCAGCCTTCATATCTGAAAGCACATAAAAGAAGGAAAAAGAATATCCAGTCAAAAGAGGTGAACATATTGAAAACTGCTTCAATTATTCAAGAAAACAATAATAGGAAAACCACATTGCAAGAGAAAATACATAACTATGTAGGCCAAGATGTGAATTTCCCATAAATTGATGAATCTCTAAAAACCCCATATTCTAATGGCACGATTGACCTAGGTTTCGCAATTATATATGAAATTGATCAGTTTGTCTAAACACGTTTACCACAGTGGTATGGGTAACACAGAGCTTGTAACATACTATTAAGGATACAAATCGCAACAAGCTCAACATTATACAAATTTCGGCTTATTTTCTCAGAGTCAAATAATTTAAACTGTAATTATTAAACAATATAAAAATCGTACAATCCAAACAGAAAAGGTGAAGTACAAATGAGCAATTCCTCTGTTGGAGGACTAGAAAATTGAAATGCAGGAATACGACTGAAAGTGGATAAACCGGAAGACATATAGAACGGCTCGCAAATTGAAATGCAGGAATACGATTGAAGACATTGTTGAAGTATTTCTTTCAGCATTCGCTCGATTGAAGAGTAGACGTGGCAGATAAAACAAAAATAAAAAAATAAAAAATAAAAAAAGAACGCAACAAGCTTCAGAGGGCGGAGAAATTGAAGACATACCTTATCTAGATTTCTGTTTGATTGGAGACGAGTGGAGTTTATAGGAGAATACGTACGGCGGCCCACGAGAAACCTTGCAGATCTATCACTGAGTTCAATGGCGGAAATTGTGAATTTCGTTCAAAAAGCTTGGCGGGGAAGATGGGGTTTTATCCGACGCGGATAATTTTATTGTACTTACGGTGGACCCTGTCTGATGGATTATGATCGGCCTCCCTGGTTCGCGGTCCTAATTTTATTTTATGTTTTTTAGATTCATTTAATTTTGTGAATACGTGTGTTTTACAGACAACTCAAATTATGCTTTTGAAAATTGTGTTTTGATTTTGTGAGTGAAACCGGTAATTTCCAAAAATATTATTTTTATGTTTTTATTAGAATTTGAATTTAAAAATTCAAAATGTTAAATTATATTAAAAAAAAAATATTTAAAAATATAGCATGTTATGTTGTTCTAAACTCAATTCAATTTTTTTTAATTAAAATATGTATTATGTAATTATTATAAATTAGTTTAAATTTCAATTTTGGTCCCTATGGTTTGGATAAAGTTACAAGTTAGTTTATATGATTTTAAAATTTAGAATTTAGTTCGTATGGTTTGAAACAACTTTATATATTGTCTCTAAGGTTTGTTAAATCCCTTTAAATAATTCTTGCTATAGGGATTATTTATGAAATTTTTATCAAACCATAGAAGTTAAATTATAATTATAAACTCTAAGATCTAAATTTTAACTTCTTCCAAACCATAGGGACAAAATTTTCAATTTAGTCCATAAATTATATAATATTAAAAAATAATAATCATACAATTGAAAAGAGCCCTTTTTTAAACATAAAACCATGTTCATAAATAAATTAATAATAGTTTATCATCAACGGATATTTAGTGGGTAACTACAACTAGTTCGGAATTGTTAAAATTAGAATCTAATTTTTGAATTATGCGACCAAACACGAATTTGAAAACATGTATAACTTTTTGTTTTCTTTTAATCTCTTGTTTTCACATTTCTATTTTTAGATTATCTCCTAGAAATTATTTGGTGCATCCTCTTTCATCACTTAAAAAATATAGATTCTCTCCTAATCTGTTATTTTCAAATTTATATTTTTAGTTTCACTCGGGATGTCTTTTAGATGCATTTTTGAAAATTGGAGAACTAAAATAGATAATTTAGAATATTATGATACCCTTAAAAACTCAGAGAATAGAAGGGTCATTTTCCTTTTATTTTTAAAATTTTTGGCTATACAGTTTAATTTCTCTAAATCTAAATAGTTGTGTTTAAAAAATGAACACAAAGATTTTTAATTGGATAGATGGAGTTAAAAGAAAAAGACGACACACAAATACC
Organism: Citrullus mucosospermus; assembly: GCA_030954485.1. Taxonomy (NCBI): domain Eukaryota; kingdom Viridiplantae; phylum Streptophyta; class Magnoliopsida; order Cucurbitales; family Cucurbitaceae; genus Citrullus; species Citrullus mucosospermus. The sequence continues at coordinate 3,579,683 of CM062063.1, read as the reverse complement.
GCACTCTATATATATGCTAATATTTAAGGTCCTTGGTAAGGAAGTACAAAAACGATGATGAAAGGTGAAAACATTATGTTTTCCAAAATAATGATATTAAAAATTAAAGTTATATATAGTTTGAGACGTTCTTAAATCTATCTCAACTATGAGATAATAATAATAATAATAATAATAATAATAATAATAATAATAATAATAATAATTCCTCCGCTCGAGGTTAAATCTAATGTCTTGGAGGTTATTAATATGCTCAATTGTGTCTAGATCTCTTTTTATGAATTTGGGATAATCATTGATGACATTCTTTTCATGGGGAATTTTTGTTAATATTGTACATTCTTGATCATGAGTGTCGAGAGTGGTGGTCTATAGAGTAAAAAGTGACCATATTCAAAACGAAACCACCAATTTAGAGCATGTTTTAGAGTGATTTTGAAATTTTCAAAATTAATGCAAAACATATTTTTAATCATTCAAAACTAATTTTTATGATATGAAAATTACACTTAAAATGAAAAATGAAATATTAAATTAATTTCAAGTGATTTAATATATTTTTAAGAATAATTTTAAAAAATAACAAAAATAAATTTAACAATTACAAAATTACTCTTAAACATGCAATTACCTATATACCTATTTTTCCCCCTCTCCCTGTTAAAACCTATGACTTTTTATCAAACCACATTTTCAATCAAAATCAACCTTTTTATTTTGACGCTTTGCTTATTTCCTCAATTCAATATAACAATCCTATATATATACACATATATAGTCATGAAGCATTGGAGCAAAATGCAAAAGCAAAGTGAATAAGAAGAAGACAAAGGGCCTCTCAATCTCAATCTCAATCATCTTAAAAGTCAAAACACATTTTGAAATTGAATACAAAAACATTTATTTATTAAAAAAAAAAAAAAAAAAAAAAAAAAAAAAAAAAAACCCTCATATCCGTGGTCCTTTCACTGAAAACCCCAATATGCCCTTGCCACAATTTTATTTCCAAGGTTGACTTAAAACATTTTTCTAATCTAATCCATTACCATGAATGAATATTAAAATTGGTCAATAATAAGTTTATATGACAAATTAAAAGAGAAGAAAATCAGTATTTGATAACAAATAGTGGTAACAAACCTTTTTCTATTTATATGATATATGGCATTTTTTATCAATTAATCTCTAACATTTACAATTGTGAGAAATTAAATTTGATAAAATATTAAATATTACTAACTAAATTTAAACACTTCAAACAAATAGGATAAATTGGAGAGAGAAAAATCACATAAAGACTAAAACATGCATTTAGCATAAAAAAATAATAATAGTAAAAAAATGATGGAGGTAGGTTTACCATTTAAATTAGGTTTGTATTGAAATAATTTATAAATTTCAAAACACAATATAATTATATTAATTTCACACCAATGACTTTTTATTGTTTATCTCTTGTATTGATGTTGAAACCATATATATATATATATATATATATATGCACAAAATATTATAATACTTTAAAGACCAGCCAACTATTTTTAAAAAAATAATAATAATAATTATTGGAAAGGAAAAAAGTATAAAATCTGATGATGATTGCTAACTAAAAAGAAATAAAAAATAATATCCAGCCTAAAAGTAATGGAAATTATTAGACTGTCCAGCATTAATTAATTTAATTATACGTTTTTCAGTGTATAATATTCAATTTGTTGAGTAAGTAGATAACTGCAATCCATTATTTTATCGACGGCCCATACTTTGCCGGTGAAACTTAATACATTATTTTCTCGGTCCCACGGCAATAATTAATCTCTTATTATTATTATTTTTATTTTTTTATGAATGAAAATAATATAATTTTGTCGCTGAAGAAAAAAACATATATATGGATTTATATATTCTTGTAAATTTAATACCCAAGTTTAAATGATGTGGCAGTTTTTCATTGGTTACTTCCAGTGGGGTCCCAATAAGCACAGCTTTTCATTACATCCAAAAGCCCAGCACTGACATGTGGGTCCCGTCCTAATATTAATTTTTTTTAATGTATCATTTTGAGCTAAATTATGGATTTCGCTCTTATTTTTCTTTTTAACTTTAATTCGTTTTTAAAATATTAAAATATGTATATTCAATTTTAGTCTCTATTCTCTAAATTATTTAATTTTAGTCTTTATATTTTTAAAGTCTCAAATTTAGTCCCAGCTTTCTGTTAATTTTTAATTTTTTTTTGTTATTTATTATGTTTTTATTATAAATTTTAAAAATATATTTACATATTATATTTATTTGCATCAAAATTATTGTTATTATTATTTAACTAATTTTCGTAAAATTTAGCTTTGAGAGAGATTAAATTAAGATTTATTGAAATTATATTAATTAAAATTAAATAATTATTAAAATTAAAAAATTTTAAAATATAAAGAATAAAATGGTAGTTACAATTATCACTATTGATGGTTATATTTATAGGTGTGACACTGTAACCCATTATGGATTCCCTTCAATTCTTTAGTTAAAGTCAAACTTACTTTAAAACGGAAAATTATTGTCAAACTAAACCTATAAATTATAATAATAATAAAATAAAACAATAACCAATGTTCCTATTGGAAACGAAATAATAATTAAAAAAAAAAATTCAAACGAGTAAATATGAACCGAAACAACAAGATTTGAAATGTAAAGTGATTTTGGTTTTGATTATTAAAATTCAAATATATTGATACGTCTTGTTCGAACTGATTGAATTACATTGATATAACACTCATAAAGTGATGTGACATTGATTTGACATAGTTGACAACTTGTAATGCTTGTTAATAGTATTTAAGATTTGATAATAAAGGTACTTGATCTCTCATTGCAATTACATCCGATAGTGGTTGAGGTTAGTCGAGATGATAGCGTAACTTGGCTTCCTTATTGTTTTAGTGTGTGTTTGGTCGCAAATGTTTGAGAGTCCTTATTAGCCACATCTTGTGATGCCATAGGCTAGCCTCCTCTAGTTTGGAGGTAACATTCCTAGATATTCATTTATTGCATGGATTGTTGTTCATAATCGACTACATACGTGAGGTTGTGTTCGTAGATGGTGTTAGTGCTAAAGATGTCCATTTAACCCATGGGGACCCGCCTCGAACAGGGTGGGGAATCCTCGAATACATGGGGAATGGGGGAGGGAGTGAGGATTTTTCTTCCCATTTACAAATCGAGGTAGGGGACGAAGAATATATTCTCGTCCTCGACCCTGGCCCTGCCCCGTTTATGTATATTATTTTAAATTTATATATAAGTTACAAAACTCTAACCCTAATTGTTGAATTCTAATTTTTATAAATTATGAGAATTTAGCATTTTAATTATATTTTTTCAAATTGCATATGTATTATTGTTTTTATTAGGAAAATTGATCATGTTTTATTTAAATGAAAATTGTAAAGGAAATGGTTCAATTAAGGAATTATTTAAAAAAAATTTAATTGAACTAAAATAATTGTTAAATTTATTCAAAATAAAAATGTTGTTAAAAAAATCAAGGCAAAGAATTTTTCCCTGCGAGAAACTTGATCTGTGCGAAATCCTCGCAAGGAACCCCCGCCCCATTCCCCATGAGGAAATTCGCAGGGACAAGGAATAAAATTGGGAGGGAGGGAGGGAGGGGAGATGAGGAAGGCTTCCTCGTCCCCGCCGTGCCCCCTGAACATCTCTAGAGGGTGCTTTGATACCTTGAATAGTTGTGTTTTGTGTACATGTAAAGTTGAGTCTAGTCAGTTGGACTTTCCTCTTTAGAGTAGGTAATCAGTTAAGGCATAAGTTCTGGATAGTTACTTGGAGTGTTGTTATTTTTCATATTTGCATTAAGCCTAATAGGCATATCCATGCTACTACATTGAATCATCTCCTAGTGAATAGTTTGGTTGTTGAATATAGGGTTCTTATTTGTTGTTCTAAGTGGCTTGAGACTTCTCTTGTAGGGACCGAAGTAACCTCTTCTCCTTGGAACTTTTTCCTTTTTTTCTTTTTGACATGCTTCGTGCATGTATCATCTACAATTTTTTATTATGCATTGATTTGTAAGATTACTTGTTGATTAAAGAAATGCATCCAATAAATTATTGCCTTCATTAAGATCTTCATAATGCCATCGACTCAAGTGATTAAGACATTGAAATGTTAGAGGTTGAAATGGCTTAAATTAAATAAATCATAAAAAAGAAAATTACTTAAACTAATCGGGTTTAAATTTTGACACTAATCAGTCTATATAAATGATGAATAATAATAAAAAAAAAAAAAAAAAAAATCACTACAATTGCAACCATTTTGATTATAAAGCAATAAACATGGCTAAAATGTCAATTAATCAAGTGGATCCCCTATGTCACATATCAAATATCAGTAAATATTTTATTTTTATTATAAATTTTCTTAGACTTGGGATTCTCGCATAGATGAATCAATTCGAAAGGAAAGTGGCTTACGCAAGTGTCCCCATCGCGATTAATCGCCGATCTTATTGATTCTCTAAGATATTTAAAAACAACTAAAAGAAAAAATACGAAATAAAATCATATAAAAAAAAAAAAAAAGAAGAAGAAGATATTCAAATAGAATAATAAATACATCCTTTCGGAATGCGACAATGCTTTTTTTTTTTTTTTTTTCCTTCCGGTGCTAGAAACTAGGATGGTTCTAACTGCCAATTAAACCCCGAGAATTTCATTGAATTTACATCACATGCCATCCGCATTTTTAAGCGAAAAAATAAAAAGAAAAGAAAAGAATTAACAAAGAACACCACCATCATCTCTTCATAGGCCATCATAATCTTTCTCTTTTAGCTTTGAACAAACCAAAAAAAGGAAAAAAAAAAAAAAAAAAGGGAAAAAAATTAAAAGTAAAATAAGAACATAATTATCTGAGGAAACACAACGATCATCATCATGATCTTCATCAAGGTTTTTTTTTTTTTTTTTTTTCTCGTTCTCTCATGTTTTTCTCTCCTAAAGATCGAGAGGATATTTCGAGGAATTAATCCTCAGTACTCCAAAGAAAAGTTTCAACAATCAGCCCAAAGTTTTGTTTCTCACAAATTTCATCATCTTCAGATTCTTCTTTTTTTTTTTGGTAATCAATCGATCTACGGGTTAAACTCTAACGATCTTCGCCGCTTTCACCACCGGATTCTCCCTCGCGATCGCCTCACGACCAGCCGCCTTGTAATCGAAGCTACAATCATGACGATCTGAATACCGGTGCTCCGCACAGAATAAATCGCCGCATCGGCACCTAAATCCAGTCAATCCAACGCGTTTCCTACATCCAGAGCACCGATTCACCTCTCGCTTCGCCGATTCGTCAGGTTTCGGACGATCGGCCGCCGTTACAATCCTCCTAGACTCTGAAACGAAACGAAATTTCTCAGGCGAGCGAGAGGTAGTAGATCTCGGGCTTTTCTCACCGGAAAACTTCATCGCCATAGACGCGGTCGCCGTGGTAGCATTAAAGCACTTCTGACACATATTATTGGTGGCTGGATTCCCCGTGAGACCGCAGTTGTTGACGCAGAGCGTGATCGTCTCCGGAACTTTGAACTCCGTCTCCTCCTTCTCGGTTCTCTGTGCCATATCTTCCGATCGGATCCTCAAACAAAAAATCCCCCGAGAGATTCAGAGAAAGATGATAAGAACGAGAAGATTTGGTTTGGGGGTTGGGTTTTTTTGAGAGGATGAGAGAGAAACAGGGAAATGAGGGAATATGAAGGGATTGAAAGGTCGGTAATGGCGATGGAATATGGGCCTCATAGAGACGCGTATCCAACATTTTTTACCTACTTTACTAAAATAGCCTTCTGTTTTCCATTATTTACATTTTTACCCTTCCCACTTTGCTTTCTTCTTAATCGGTTGTGACGTGTCCTTCGTCATTATGGTAAGTAGCCAAATTACGTTTGCCAATTTCTTCTTTTGCAAGATTATTATTACTTTCTTTTTTCCTTCTTTTGTTGTCTAATTTATTGAATTTATCCTTTCATTTCCATTTTTCATATATACAAATTTTTAATTTCTTTTTTCCATTTCTATTTTGATATTTAGCTTAATGTGTTAATTTAACTTAAATAAGTGATAAAACTAACCTGAAACTATTTTAGTCCCTACTCTTTCTAAGTTCCTTTAATTTTAATACATGTCTAATATTAATTTCAATATTTTTAATAAATCTTTAATTTAGTTTTTCCAACTTAAATTTTATTAAATTTGACTACAAATTTACATGTGAATTTCTTTTCAAATCTCTTACTAAAAATGCTAATAAATACAAAAATATATAAAATTTATTGGCATTACATCCACTAAAATTAGATATTTAAAATTACTTAGAATAAAATTAAATAATTTCTAAATATAGAAATTAAAATAATATTTTAACATAAAATTAATCATCTCACTTAATTACTAGTTTGATTTTAACTTTGTTGGTTGTTAACATATCTAGAATGCTAGTTGCTCTATGCTCCCTTTTGTTTTTTGTTTTTTTTTAAATCTTGATTTTGACATTCTCAATGAATTCTAGAGTTTTTTTTAAATGATTTTGTAGCCAGATCTAAATATTCATATGGTTGGATTTTTCTCATTTTTCAATTTCTGTTGGAGTGTTACATTAGTTAGACTTTGTTTGATATATTGGTTAGTTTACAAAGGAGATCATAAATTAATTTTGGTGAGATATTAATTTCACCACTTATTACTAACAAAACCAAGTAAAGGGAGACATAAAATTTGCAAACGCTCATTATTAAAAAAATAATAATAATAAAAATACAAATCAATATGAATTATTGGATTTTGTTTATCCCTATGATAAGAAAAATAAATAAATAAATAAAATAAATCCAAGTAGCATTGGATGTGTTATTTTTATTGAAATGAACAAGTCAATAAGTAAGAAAGTAAAACATGTAATACCAAAAGTAGATGTGGGGGACAATGATTTTAAAGAAAAGGACTGGATCACTTTGAAATTTTTATTTTACTTTTTTCCTTGAGAAAATTAGTAGTGAATTAATCCTTTTTATCTCTTGAGTTGCCTAACAAAGACAAAAAGTCATAGAAAAGCATTTTAAAGTACCATGGAATTAGTCTACTCAAGCCATTATATGCTTTATTGAATTAGGAATGGTTTCTAGTTGTATAGGCAGCTCCTAAGTCAAGTAATAGACAGTTCCTCAATTTTTATTTTTTATTTTTTTATTTACAATAATAGAATTAAATTAGAATCGAATAAAATAATTTTGAAATTAAATTTGTGGAATTAGAATATGTTGTGTGTGCTTAACATCAAAATAACATGTACGAACTACTTGTTTTATTTGTATATTTGAAATTAAAAACAACTATTAAAAGCAAATAAAAAAGAATAAAAACGAAGAAAACAACAAAATTAATAAACGTATTTGATTTTGGGATGGAATGTACATTTTTCTTCTTCTAATTTACTTGATAATAGTAAACTAGAAATTAAAGAGAAAAAAAAAATTATGGACTTACTTAAATTTGATTGAAAGGGATGCAAATGATAATGCTAAGTTATTGATTTTGTGGTAATGGTTTGAGTTTGATTTTTATTTAGGTGGTGTATTTTTTAAATTTGAATTTAATAATTTAAGATCAATTGAAATTTCTCATGTGACTTAAAAACCAATTTTAACCTATTAGAGAGCTCACTTCCATGGTCTATCCATTTTTTTTTTATTGTTTTCTAGCAATCAATTAATTCTTAGTCAAACAAAAACTTCTAAAACCTAATCTCATTTGTGAGATATCACTTGAAGTTTTAACTCGAAACTTTTACATATCAATGTAATTAAAAAAAAAAAAAAGAAAAAAAATCTTATCTAAAGTAATGTAGGACAAGGTCATAATAAGTACTTAAATATCACATTGTAAATTTGAATATACTACCTATTATGTTAAACACATATTAAATTATCAATTAATATAGAGTGATTTAACAACTTCAAATTTATATAGAAGGTAAGGTAGAATCCTCGATGCTAAATAGGTAATTAAAAAAGAAAAAAATATAAATTAATTAAAGTAAAATTAGGAGGTATAAATAATGGCATAGAAACAAGAATTGGGAAATGTGAAAAGGAAGGGTGGGGGGCAAGATGGGACATTCACATTGAAACGGTGAGCTTTGGCGGAAGAGAAACGGAGCAGAGAATTTAAACGCAAAAGGCAGCAAATTTTACCTTTTTTTTTTTAAGCCGCCAAATGTGACCGCCGCTGCCCGGAGCACATTCCTACCCCCGTCCCTTTCGCTTTACAAGCTGACCCAATTGCCCGCTCAATCCTGTCCCACGCGTGTCGTTACCCAGCTTTCCGACATACCATTACGACATGTCGTTTCTGCACTAAATATCAATACTGTTTACCCAGCTCATAGTCATGCCCTTCCTTTCCCACTCAATTATTTTATTTATTTGTTTTCGGCTTACTCGTCCACTTATGGTTGTGGCTAACAAATTGATCCTAATTTAAGGGAACTTTTCATCTTCTCAACTTGCTTCTTATTATTTGGATTCATTTATTAATTTTTTTCCCCAAGTTTAATAAATGGAGGGTAAGATTTGAGCTTCCGAGCTGTTAACCATTTGAGGTCTACAAATTTTCTTAATTTATTATTTACCTTTTAAATTTATTTTTAAAAAAAGTAATTATTTAAATAGAAAATGGTAAGAAAACTCATTTTAGGGGTCACACTTCCATCCAATTTTCCACGAGAGAGGAAAAAAAATATATATATATAGTTTGTATTCCTGGCCATAGCCCAATTGATACTCCTCCCAATCACAAATTTCAATCAAAATCATGTCTTGAAACCCTATAAACATTCATACATCCTTTCAACAAATAAAATTGATAACTTCCACTTCCACTCATATATAGCCTTTGTCCACTTCCACTCATATATAGCCTTTGTTGGACATAAATTTGATTGCAACAAAATGCAGTCTGTTGCTCCTCATACAACTTAAGAGCCAAGCCAACAAATATTATGAAGATCATCATGATCAATATCTCAACAATCATAAAATTTAATAATTTTTTTTTTTTATAATTTTTCACTCCATTTTTACCATAATTTAAGCTCAACCCACCAAGAGGCAAAATCAACCAGCAGAAATTTAACCATAGCATAATCCATCCATACACTGACTGGTTACAAACAAAACCCTACAATCACACTCGACGCCATATCTCCAGCGGATTATCCCACAAGATTATGCTCTTCCAAGTAACAGACATGTCTCGCAAACCTTTGCACACAACCCCTTTTCACCAAAAACATCAAACCAAGAAAACATAATAGATTTCATTCAACATAGAAGAAAACATAGGTGGTGCTGCACCTGATCTTGACTTTTGGCCGCAGTTCTGGTCATATCTTGTCCAGCTTTTCAGCCTTCACCACAGGGTTGGCTTTAGCGATTGCCTCCCGACCAACGGCCTGGTAATCAAAAGGGCAGTTGTGTTTGTCAGAGTAGCGATGGACTGCACAGAAGAGGCTTCCACATCGGCAGTTGAACCCTGTTAGACCAACACGTTTCCTGCAGCTGCTGCACCTCTTTGGGCTTTCTTTCACCTTCTCCATGGTGCTGCTTGCATTTGAAGAAGTACAAGATGCTTGAGTTGGAATGACGGATGATTCAGCTGGTTCCATTTCTAGCTTAGTTGGAGAAGTGATGACAGCCTTCTTGCCATGGTCATTTGGTCCACAATTCACGATGTTCCCGAACGAGGATGCTGCAAGCTTGGCCTGTTCTTGCTTCATGATGAAGTCTTTGTGGCATTTTGAACACATGTTCATAGTTGCAGCACTTCCGAAAAACCCACAGTTGTTTGCACAAAGTTTGGGAGCTTCTGGAGGAGCTTGGCATCCTGTCTCTTTATGCTCCATTGTTCAATTTTCCTGTAAATATAGTATATCAGCTATTTTCAAGTAAATCAGTCTTCAGTATGTTAAAGATACTACAATCAGGATGAAATATTTGAGCATACTATGTAATTGATTGGTTATCTGTAATGAAACTATCCCACCACATCCAGAGAAGGGAGAACGACTGAGTATAATTCCTGAGAAACAGAACATGATAAGCACAGAGTTTGAACGTCATTTACAGAGAAAAAAGGGCGGGGGAGAAATCATTGAATCAGCTGGATTTCAATTCACAAAGGCTGTGGTTTACATCTCTAATTATCTCCCTCCACTCTCCTAATGTTCTTTTCTCATTGAGCTAAATGAAGCACAGTCATTGCACTTGCCCATATGAAAACCGAACATCTACCACATTTCTTGAATTATGATCCATATTCTGATCCAAATGATGAAAATCAAGTGCTTCACATAATCCATTCAAATGACTGCATAGATATTGAGTTATTTATTTATTTAATTTTATTCTAAAAATGTGTGTAGTAGGGCAAGTGGCCAGGGGATCACAAGGTCAAGCTTAGGTTTTGCATGAGGAAGTTGATAAGAATGGCATTAGGGTGTTAGAAGAATATTAAGGGTATAATAATAATTAGTTAGGGAGTTTGTTATGGAATTTGGTTATAAATAGAGATAAGGAGAATAGGGAAGATAGACAATGTTTTGGTTAGTGAATTAGGGCTTGAGAGTGACCTCAAGATTGGGAGAGGGTCCAAGTACCTTGAATACTTGGTTTATCTTGTAATTCTGTTATTGTTTAGCTTTCAATATATTTGGGTTCTATCCAAGAATCTTTGTTTCTTTGCTGGTGAAGACTCTTCCAAAGCTTCTCTTTTCATAGGTCAGAGGTTCATGTAAAGCTAAAGGGTTTTTGAAGGAGTCGTGTGCAGAAATGGCTTGAAGATTGGGAGTTTGATGGAATCCATCTTTTAGTCTATTTGGTCTCGAGAAGCTTTCTAATAAAGTTACAACAGGTTGCCTAGAGTCGGTTTTGAAAGGTTGAGTGGTCAATTCATGGTGCTTTCGAAGATTTGAAGTGGCAATCAGTTTTTCCATGCTTAATAGTGGAGGCCTTACGAATAGTTTCATCATTCATTCACAAGCTCTCTAGTCTTTCAGGCGAAGATATTGGAAGAATTCTTTCTTTTTCAAATGTTTACTTGTTTTTGTGGCTACTCTCCATATTGTCTCTCTATGGTTGTATTTGTTGTTTGTATCCTCTTTCTTTTTCACTGCAATGGGAGTTGTATCCCCGGACATCTATTCTTCTTTGTCCTATCAACGAAGAAGAGTTGACTCTTTCCCGTAGGCTCTCATGAAATGAAAAGAAAAGAAGAAGAAGAAGAAGAAGAAGGAAAAAAAAAAAAAAAAAAAAAAAAAATCCATAACAAAAGGTCAATAACTATTCAACAAAAATGGAACCCCAAGGTAAACAGAGAAAAACAAACTAGTCTTCTCATCTTATTGCCCCTCAAATTCTTCTTTATAGAATGGTAATATTAATACACTTGCTAGAGCCAACTCCTAAGTCCAACTCAAATACCTCAATTATGTTCTGAAACAAAACTCCATGTGAAAGGAGGTCAAAACCAAACTTTCAGGCTAAACAAAAGAAAAGGAACATGTTCATCACATCACAAGAGCAAAGAGAAGGAAGATAGATCGATTAGCAACAGAATAAAAAACATGACAGACAATTGGAGGCCAACAAGTTAAATTCCTCAACAAGACAACAATAGACATGCAAATATCAGCTTAGTACTGTCTAAATGCTTCAGAAAACGCAAGCATCGATTAAAAATCATCATAAGATTACTTCCACCGACAAATTTGATTAAAAATTCTCCTCAAGTAGCAGGAAAATTTTCAGCAAAATAAGGAAAAAGCTCCACTACGAGTACACAAAAGAAACAATCATCAACGCTTTCAAAAAACATAATCGCTTCCCCCAGAAACAATCACGACGAACCAATTCGCATAGAAACAACCCGAAAGCGGAAAGGAAAAAAAAAAAGAAAAAAAGGAAAGAAAGTAAGAAAACGAAACCCCACAAATCAATTTCCAGAAATGAAAGAAACCCTTCAATTCTTAATCCTAACCTGCTCGCTGTTGGGTGTAGGAGGGAAAGCTCTATTCGACCGCTGCGTTATCGATGATTATAGAAAAACACCATAAAATTCCCAGCGAGATGACGACGCTTCGCTCCCCTCCTTCCACTGAAAATCAACAAGAAGAAAAAGAGGAAAAAACATAAAAACACATGTAAATCAAAAATAAAAAAACACAAAGAACACGCATGCGAAGAACAAATTATGCAAAAAGAAAAAAATATATATATATATATGAAGAGGAAATTTGGAAAGGAAAAAAAAAAAAGAAAAGAAAAGAAAAAAACTAACCCTACAACGATAAGAAAGGAAATGGGGTTTCGAAGGTGGAGAGAAAAGGCATTTCTTTACAATTGAATTCCCCATTTATAGGGCAATCGAGGGCCCGGTGGGGGCCAAAGATTAAAAATAATTAAATAAATAAAAACAAAAACGTTACGAGTTCTTAAGGGCTGGTTGTGGGATATACGTGGAGTGTTGTGATTGGATGGAAATGGAAGAACTCAAAGAAACAAAGTGTGGACCAATGAGAATGAAGATAGTGGCGAGTTTACGTGGAACTGGTTACAGGGGATCGAGCTAGAAAAGCTGATGGTCCGATGAATCCCGTTTATGGAGTTCGGATTACGTGTTTCGATTCTACTCTTTGTTATGTGTATTACCCCTTGGTTGAAGGACACGTGGAAAGTGATGTTTCTGGAATTTTTAATTTAAATAGCAAAATTTTGAATTTGAAGGGAAGGATGACCATCGATGCTTTTTATATAGTTTTTTTTTTATTTTTTTTAATTATTATAAATATATAAAAATTTATACACTTCTCTAGCAAGCGAAATCTATTGGAGTCAATCAGATATTAAAAATTTTCTATATTTATAAATAATTTGACTCATATTGTTATATTTAAAAATAGTATTTTTCTAAAAAACAACTTTTTCTTTTCTTTTACGTTTAAAACAAACTTTTTTTTTTCCTTTAGAAAAGGAAAAACCACTTTTCTTTTCAATCCAGAATTGTGTTGCTTCAACCTTCTTGTTGATACTGATTTGAAATGTGAAGAATATGACTCTTATTTATTTTATTTATATTTTAGGGAAAATATCCGTCCATATCCTAATTTTTGGATGTTTTATATTGTGAGTAATTTAATTTAGACTACTTATGTAAATTAGAGACAAATACATAAACAAATAGATAAAAGTAATCCGTTATTATTAAATTTGACTTTTTTTTTATGCTTGTCTTCTGCTAAATTATATGTTGATAATTTTTCTTGTTACTTCAATGAATTTTTTTAGAGAAGAGTAATTATATATATACATGATTTTGAGAAAGTTTTAAATAAACTAGAGTGAAATTAGATATAAATAGTGGTCTAACATGATTTATTAATTGATAAAAATTAAAAGAAAATTTGGGTTTGAATTAATATAATAATTAGCTAGAGTTTTAATTGATATAACCATTCAAAGATAAATGTATAAATTGATATTTCTCCCTCAATTATTATTATTTTTTTCCTATTGTCTTGATATTTCCAACTTCAAATCCCTCCTATATTGATAAGGCTCTATATCCATAAAGTTGTATGATATCTAATTCTTTGATGTTGAAACTACCTCCAAATTTAATGCAATTTGAAATCACCTCATTTGGATGTCTAGAAGTTAGTTTCTATGGTGAGAAATATAGGATGAACATATGATTCATTTTTACCTTGTAAAAAAATACACTTCTGTTACTAAAATTTGAAGTTGGGTGTCTACATAAATCTAGAAATATTAGATGAACATGTGATTGAGAATATACACTCTAAATTACTTTGTCTAATTTGCACAAGACCTACTTCTATAAATCATAACTTATTTTTTAATTTACAAAAATGTTCAAATTTACACCGGAAAACCATTACAAAAACATGTGTTTTCTCTTGACAAAAGACCTAATTTAGGTTGGGCTCATCAATCATGTATTCGAATTTTGAAAACGATGAATATAAACTTTGGCTCAAGTCACGTAACACTTAAATCGTGGCTCACTACTTCTGGGAGCACAAGTGGCAGAGTTCGTCAGAGCGAGTGATGAATGGTCGGTCAATAGACTACGTTCTTCGAAACAGGTGTTGAACGGTTGGACGGTGGCCACAAGCACATGAACACAAGTGAGAGAGGGAGAGAAAAGGGAAACCAGGGAGATGGAGATCTAAATGGTACTAGAGAAACCAAAAGGTGGGATTAGTATTGATTGTTTCCAAAATTTAGATCATACGACACTGACGCAATGGAATCCAGCAATTTCCAACTCAAATGGATTCATCTCGAAAGCAAAGCAAACAGAACACCAACAGATAATCCAGTTACACACAAGAAAGAAACAGTTCGCACTCTAACAAACAGAGCATTCAAATTCTTACCAATCTGGAGACTCAGAGTTAGAATCTGCAACCTACCTTGTTCCTCCATTTTCTTGAAGAACATCATCGGCTTCAGAGACTGCCGCAGAATGAACGCCAACGAGAAAGGAAACCCAAACGCCACAAAGCTCTGGATCGAAACTTCTGTAATCGGTGAACCACGAGTTACGTACGAAATCCAAGCCCCAATGCCGAGTTGAACCAGACCCAAAACCGCCATAGCTTTGCTTAACCTGTACACGTTCTTCATCATCTCTTCAACCACCTTTCTGGTTTCATTAGCCAGCGCCGACAGGTCTCTCTCCACGGTTGGCCCTTCGATGTCTTGGTGCTTGAAATCAGCCGGTTTCTGCTCGTTCTCCTTCTCGTAGGTTGAAGAAAATCTAGATTTCTGATCGAAATCCGAGATGAAGAAGAAGCTAGGGTTTCTCAATTTCAGAATACCGGACCCGATTGGTCCATTGAAATTGGGGCTATTGCTCTGAATCTGTAAATCGGGAGTGATTAGTTTCGAAATGGAATTGAGGGAGGGATCTGGAGAAGCCGAGAAGGAATTGAAGAGGTCAACTGTAGGGTTTGGAAATGTTCGTCGGGGAGATCGTAGAAATGAATGATCAGAATGTGGAGAAGGGATTCGGGAAAAGGGATCGTGGGGGTTTTGGGAGATGAGAAAGGTGGAAGGAAGGAATGGTCTGAGAAAGTTGGAGCTTAACCTGCGCGTAACAATGGCGGCCATTTTTGGGTTATTGATTATCAATTTGGAGGTTTTCGGCGAGAGAGACAGAGAAAGAAAGAATCGAGATTTTTATGGAATACTAAGTGCATTCTTATGTATTTAATTAATCATTTTCTTTGTAATTTATATTTTATAATGTATTACTTTAACACCGTTGTTTCCTTTGTTTTTTCATTTTTCATTTTTTTTTTTCCTTTGATGCAAGTTTGTTCCTCTCTTTTTTCGGAGGTTTTTTAAAATATTGTTTGTTTTTTTACATTTTATATATTGTTTATTGTTTGCGTACGGTATGTGTTTAAAATATCTCAAAATACTTTTTTTTGTTCAAATACGAAAATTAATAAAACTACTATCTATTTTTTTTTAAAAAAAAAAAAGTTTATTTCATAAAAACTATACTAAATTATAATTATTATTCTAAACAAATGTACCACTTTTTGTCTCATAGTCATAGATTAGAAGCAAAAAGTTGAACACTTCATGATGCTAATTACTCATTCTGGCCTTTTGATTTAGTGTGATAATTTAATTACTATCCTAAAAGTTATTATACAATATTATTTTTATGTAGACTGAACAACAAACTACATTTCGATACAATTTCTTATATTAGAGCTAAATTGTTTTAAATTGTCAAGTATAAAAATTAATTACTGCAATAATGACTAAATTGTTACCTAAGACTAATTTGTTATTTGTTGTTATTGTTTAATAATAGACTAAATTGTTATTTTATGAAACTTCTAATAAAAACCAACCATGTTTGATTCGGCAGTAAATATTTCATGAATTTAATGTTTTTACTCTTTTAAACAATTAAAATAGGAGAGTATTAAATTAAAAAGCAGAGAAAAAGAAACATGTTTAGAAATTGGAATGACAGAATTTGTAAAATTTATAATATAATGAAACCGGATTCTTTTTTTCTTAATTTTCATTTATATATGACGTCACATCACATCATCCATCGACATTCGTAAAAACCAAACACATAAAGAAAAATGAAAAAAGTAAACATAAAATTTCAATTAGAATCTCCCTCTCTGGGGCGGGGCTTCAGTTCAAGAAGTAGGCAACGAAGGAAACAAGTGAGGCACCGACGAGGGATCCGAGGGAGGGGAGAGCGGCGGAGGCGGCGCTGCTCGGCCCCGGCGCAGCGGCAGGAGAGAGAGACTCATCGGCAGCAACGGCGGCGCTGAGGGTGGCGGCGGCGAAGAGGGCGGCGCAAGCGAAGTTCTTCATTTCCATGGCGGATGAGATTGAATTGGCTTTCTTCGGCAGAAAACTCACTTCCGATTGAGATGGAGCGATCGAACCGAAGAAGCCTCTGATTGTTGGATTGCTGCCTGAGGAACAATTAAGCTAATTGAGATTATTTATAGGTAAATCAGGATGCTAATTTTGGAATTTCATTTAAAAAAAAAGGTATTGTTTTGTTTAATTGGTTAAAAATTAAATAACTAGTTTGAGCGAGTCTTATGTCGGCCCTTTTTTCCCGTTAATATCTTGTGGCTAGTGGGGCTGATTCAAAATATTACTAATTACAACTTGGTTTTTCCTTTCTTTCACTTTTCCACTTTAATGCTACTTTTAAATTATTTTTTGTTTTATGTATAATATCTCGTTTTTCAGAAGAATGCATAATATGTATAATATACTTTTAAACACCTCTATATAATTTAGTAAACGATTAAGCACTATCGATAATTATATATTAAATTCGTAACGGAATTCAATACTAGATTGCAATTTTGAAGAGGGAGATTCAAATATTTTTTGGTGTAACAAGTAAGATATGGGTATTTGAATCTCTTAAATAAGAAAGATTACTTTAAATGGTTGTTAATTTATGCAATATTATTAATGTCAAACTTGTTGGATTGTGTCTTATATTATGAGTAAATTTTTTTTTTGCTTTTAATGAAAATGTTCGTTTGCATCCATCATCATGGACTTAAACTTTGAATCCTCCTACCTTATATCATTGAACATAACAAAACGAACTTAAATGAAAAATTTTGGGGGTTTGTTGTTGTTTATTAAAATATAAATATATTGTAACTTGTAAGAGCAATAATTACTGATTTTAAATCCCTAAAAAAATGAAGAATTTATAATATATTCCACACAAAATGTATTATTATTATTTGTCAAAGGGATTCTACCATTTAAAAAACGAAGTTATTAGAATATTTCATGACCTATTGGTAGGGATGATAACGGGTGGGGTAATTTTTTCACATCGTTCCTCTTTGGAAATCAAGTCTCTGTGTAAAAAAATAAAAAATAAAAAACTATTTTTTTAAATATTTGTATTAAAATACATTAAAATTATATAAGCTTTTTACTATTATTGTCATACATTATTTAATCAAATAGAAGCAGGGCAGGCTAGAAGAGTAGAAGAATTTTGGCGGGAATAAGTTCTTGATTCTTCAAAATAATTCGTGATCCGTGAACATTTAAAAATCAAATTGAAATAAAATTCAAAACATAAAGACTAAAAGTGTAATATTTTAAAATACAATGGTTAAATTAAAACATGTATATATATATTTAATTTTTGGAGGAAAATAGAAAAAGAAAGGAAAGGTGTAACACACAACAAATAATAAGAATTTGAAGTCAAGAAATGAGAACACACTTCCCCGTTTCGTGTGTTTTGGTTGAACAACTTCAACCTCAATCTCCCAAGTCCCAACATGTGAAATCTCAGTTTTACCCCCCACCGCCTTTGAATTAAACGCCGCGTTTTCTTCTTTCCTTCTTCAACCCAAACGCCAAGCTCCTCCTTTCTTTTTTCCTTTCAACAGACGACAGCCCACAAACAGACCTATGGTTTTAAAACTTTTACACATATGTATACTTCATTAGATGTCATATTAAGCAAATCAACGATTAAAATTAATGCATAGAGGATTTAATTTCCAAAGTAATTCTTGACTAATAACAAAGGCTAAAAATTAATACAACACTCTTAAACAAACATGAAGTAATTTAGCTTTAACCATATCAATTAAATTTCAATTTTAACATCTTTTAAGAACAAATTTTCTTACCGCGTGGAGTCTAACGCTGTAGACCTTATTGGTTTGCTTAGTTTTTAAGTAGTTTGAACTTACTGAATTAGATATTTTTGTTGTATCCACCAAATGCTAAATACTTTTGTTTCTCTCTCAGAAAGGAGAATAAAGTTGCTTACTCTATTGCAACTTTCACATCATCTCTTAAGGATTCTTTTAGGTGGAAGGATAAATTTTATAATTGTATTATCTCTATCATTAATGGAGAGTTCGTGTCGTATTTGGGGTTGGATGCTCTATTTGTATCTTTGTGTCTTTTTTTTTTTTTTTTCAATCTCAATGTTGTCTAGAACATGTCTCTAATTTTTGTTTTTTTAAACCATAAGATTTCTAAACATTTTGTTCTGTGTCTAATAGATTTATAACTTCTTTTTAAAAAAATGTTTAACAAGTCCTTGTAAGTTGTTGTTAATTTAATTTTAGACATTTATTTGACACTATAACTATGATATATGATCTTTAAACGCTAAATGTCAATTTGAGCACAATTCAATTGATTAAAATATTATTCGTAACATTAATAAAAAGATTAAACTACTAAAAAATGTTAATTTTAGCGACTGTATAGAGCGTTGAATTAAGTTCTAAAATTATGTGAGAATCATAGTATTAATTTTCCGTCAACATCTCTATATTTTTTTTGTTTCCATAGATTTGATATCGACATTAGAGGTGAATCGAAATCTCCATTATATCGTAGAAAAATCCACGAAACATAAAAGATAATCACGAAATGTTACTAATATAAATATAATTTAAATAATAGACATGTCAACTTGTTCAAAAAATCATAAAACATTTATTTACTAATTTAAATTTATTTTTTATTTTTTAATTTTATCACTTAAAATAAAAAAATTTTAAAAAAAATTCTTCAATAAATATGTTAACTTCAATTTTCAACGGTATTGAAATTGAGAAAGGAAAAAAAAAAAAAACACAATTTGCAGCGAACACAAATAATTTAATTAGTTTTTAGTTTTTTTGTATTCCACGTGGCCACAAATCTCACGCGACTTTTCACCACGCAATTGGACGCCTAGTCCCGGTGGGGTCCACACGCCTTCCGGCCACCCTATAAATAAGCTCCGAATACAACGCTCTCATTTCACCGACTCACAATTTCCAGAATTCACACACATTCCTTTTCTTCTCTTAAGTAATTTCTTTCACTTTCAATGGCGATTTCCGGCACTTCCAAGATCTCCATCGTGCTCGTTCTCGCCGTCGTGGCTATCTTCTCAGCCGTCGCTTCCGCTCAGGAAGCTCCAGCCCCGGCGCCGGAGCTCGACCGAGGAGCAGCGTCGTCTCTGCCTGCTGCGGTGTTCATGCCTCTGCTCTTTGCTTCCTTCTTCCTCTCTCTTCCTGCACTTTTCAAGCCCTAAATTAAATCCATCGCGGATCGTTCATTTATATACGTTTATTAATTATTATCATTTTATATTTAGAGCTTTATTTGATCGGAAAATTATAATAATAATAATAATAATAAAATGAGATCTCTACAATCTCTTTAGGTTTATTTGTTCATTGTTAGCGATCTGTATTTGCTGTATAATTATTTTTAGTGTGATTTATTATTATTAATAACAATAGACTTTGGTTCTTTCTATTTCAATTTTGGACTTCACAGTCAGTGTTTGGACAAATTAAAATTATGATTATTAATAATTTAAAGTGAGAAAATGGGATTAACTTAGATTTCAGTTACGTGGGAATTTATATTTATTTAATTAAGGTTATAAATAGGTCAAATTATTAAAATATGAATGTGGATATCAGAGTTTACGGAATCAAATGGATTGGAACGTAAAGTTTGAATTATGAAGTGAATTATTAAATTAGAAATATTGGTAAAAAGGGGTATCTTTTGAAACAATTTATACCACAATTTTGTTTGAGATTGCGTCTCTTAGAGGACAGAACAGCATAAAGTTCAAAGAAAATTATTCTTTTTCTTTTGAATTTCATGATTTTAAAAACTCAATAAGTTGTATACGTACTCTGAATAAAACCAAACAAAATATATTACTAAATCTAAAAGTATCTCCTTTCAATTATGAAGTACATATATATATACTTTAGTCTTTCTTTTTTTAAGATCATATTTTCAAGATCAATTTTTTACACCTTTAAATTTTAATTTTTCATTATATAAATTAAAATTGAGTTATTAATTTTAATTTTATGTTTAAAAATAAATATATAGATATTTTAAATTTTGATAGTAACAAGAACAAAAATATTTATAAATATAACAAAATTTAACTGTTTATCTGGGATAAACCACGTTAAATTGTCACAATAGATATAAATAGTAGTCTATAAACTTAGTTGTAAATATTTTTAGCATTTTTGCTATTTAAGATAATTTTCGGATTTGGATCCCTTGTTTTTATTTCAGGTTTACGTTTCAATCCTCCCTCGTAATAAAAGAGTATAAAAGTAAATTATTACATGCTATGGTTAAAAAATAATTTAAAATTATTATATTTAATTAAAAACATAGTATTTTCAATCAATCTTAAATTTAGTTCTTCAAAATTAACTTCTATAAAAATGAATTAAATAATGATAATAATTTTCATCCAAGAAAAGACATTGTAAATATATTTTCATAATTTATAAAAGAAAGGTTCATCTAAACTAACTTTTTATTTTTAAAAGAAAATCAACTAATTATAGAGACTAATCTTTCTATTTATTTAAATTACACGAACTAAAAAATGGGATAATAAAAGTACATGACGAGCATAGGACAAAAGAAATTGATATTTTAACTTATTTTAAATAATTAATGATGTAAAGCATTTAAAATTAATTTGCATGTTAACTAGAAAACAATAAACAATTTATGGAGTTTATTTAAGCATTAATTTGCATGTTCTATTATTAATTTTCTGAGGAAAAAGAAACACATAGTTCATAAGATATTTTATCCAATGAGTAATAATTATCGAAGTCTCGAAAAGTAAAAACATCTATAAAACATAGATTAAAACTTTCAATAGCATCGTCCGAACCCCTAAATTCTAAACCAAGAAAGAAGGAAAAAGAAGGGAGGGGGGCTAATTTTTAGGATAGTAACGTATACTTCAAAACGTTGCTAATATTTTAAAATGAGGAAAATAAATTGAATGGCCTACGTAGTACATACCTAAAAAGGCTAAAAATCAGAAATGAAATATTTGAATAAATTAAAGTGTCATCCATACCTTATAATTAATAATCTCCGAAGAATTTTTAAGCCAAGAAAAAGAAAAGTAATAGAGCCTTTATTCTTGAAAGATTACAAACCAACGCCATCTTCCAAAATCAAACAAATAATGAAAGCCCCTAACTTCAAATTGCTTTCACAAACTCTATATATATTTTAAAACTATGTGTTTATCTCAATTTAGTCCATATATTTTAAAACTTTATAATTTAGTTTCTATAGTAAATTTTTTTTTTTTAAATCAAAGTTAGCCGTTAGTTTTGGAGAAATTACCTTAAATGGTAAAATTGCTAAAAAATTTAGCAACTAATAGCAAAATTCTCAAAATTCTATTTATTTTTGTCACGATAGACACAAATAGTAGTCTGTCTATCGTGATCTATCGCAAATAGATAGTAAAATTTTGCTATATTTGTAAATATTTTAGTTCTTTTGCTACATTTGAAAAAAGACCATAGTTTTGAATATGTAACAATTCAGTATTTTTTAAAACTTGATAAAATATCAAGTTATCACTCTATAAGGGTAGAAAAGTTCACAAAATCTTAATAGTATATTTCACGATAAAATTTATTTTGCTTTAAGTTGTGAAAGACTATTTCTAAGTTGATATTGATACTAATTAAAATTCAGATATTTAATCAGCTTATCAATCCATACAAATATGTCCAATCTTGAATCTCCTTATTCAAAATCTAAAAATTAAGATCACAAGATACGAGTAAATTGATGCTTATAAAAGCTTTTGAAATATTTTCTTCTGAAAACAGAAGTTTTTGAATTATTTGAAAAATAAGATCACGGGATATAATAAAATATAATCATATCTAAAACAATCTAAATTCTATATTTTTAAAAAATATATAAATTGGTCGTCCAATTCAAATTTTCATCTGATTTTATCCAATTTATGGAAAGATTTCTGAAAAATGATAAAACAGAAACAAACAGCCACCAAAACATATTTCAGGAAAATGGTAGACAATAAACAAAATGCTATCATACAATTAGAACAAAAAGATACACCACGCAAATAATAATAATAAAAGGGGAAAAAAAAACTGTTTTTTATTGTAAAATTTGAGTACAATGTTTCATTCAAAGCCAAACCCTGATGTTACTTTTTTTTTTTTTTTTTTTCTTTTCTTGTATCAATACCAGACACGACATTGACATTCCGATTAATCTTCCTTTTAAAATACCAAACCAATACATTTTGTCATTTTCCAATTGTTTAGTACAGCACGTATAAGAAGAACCCGTACATTTTATTCAGCTGTGATACATGTGAGATGTGAATGTGATAACACCTTTTTATTTCACCATCATCGGAAGAATAAGCTTGGATTTGCAACATTCATTTTCTCACTATGACATAATGTCATTAGCTTTATTTGATTTGTAGAACATGAGAAGTTTGAAGCACCGTGTTCGATACCCCATCCCTTCCATTTCTCAATAATATCAGACTCCACACCAAGCAATTCGACATCTGAAACGGGTTTTCAAACTCTTCGATTACATTGCAGGTGTATATCAAGACTAACAATATAAAAATTATTCACATTACATGGACTAAATTGTTAATTTCAGTTTCTAACTATTAGATGACATTGCAATTGTAACTGAGGACAAACAATACATAAAGTTTGGCATTTCATGGACTCTTTGAGCCAGGGTCCAAGTGTTGAAATAAAGTGATTTTCTAATGAATATGTAGGGTTTCAATTGATAAAGATACTGAATTTCGAAATCCCAAGACTCTATGAACGATGACAACGACCAGCAATATAAGTTTCAAGGTTAATTGCTTTCCCCCATCCAAAAAAGCCAAATGATTACCATATTAAAACGTGAAATGTCAAGTAGTAGACAGCAAAATGTAGTGAAGCTGAGCTTAAGGGCGAAGAGTGCTTGGTGTGTTCCATACCTGAATGAATTGGTTCTTCACCTTATATGCAAGTCACTGAGAAAATCCGACAACCTGAAAATAGCTTCAAATTTATTTAAAGGTAAAGATTCACAAGAAATGGACAATAAAAAGCAAATGCACAGAATAAAACCTAATATTTTTAGCTATAACAGTGAGACCATCTTCATTCCCAATATGACGCAGAGCTATCTCTTCCAACCGGCCATCCCGATGAGCATGCTGCAGTGAGAAAATCACATGAAAATTTGACTCTCATTTTGAAGTTTTTTTAGTAAAGACTCTCCTTTTGAAGTTAATACAGCAGAGTACAAAGCAGATGCATATAAGGATGAAAGAAAAGAAGCCAAATATTCGAAACAAAAAATAGACTTCCCATTTGGAAACAGATGAAGTCATGTGCGAAAGTGCACATATGAGGAAAGTACTTCCAGATGATAGAACATATTAATCGAACATTCACTTCAAATTACAGACATACTCGGATAATAAACAACCAATCTGGTAAGAATCAGCCTGCACAGAACTTTGCTAAATGCACAAATCAAACATTAGGAGAGCATGCTTGGTGTGGGTAAGCAAGAGGGTGAAGAAATGGAACTCTGCGTAAAATCTAGGAATGAAGAAGATAGCCGGTAACAAATATTCCTAATTCCCAGTAGTAAAATACAACACTTAAGAAGTCATAATATAATCTACACAAAGAAAAGGTTCTTCCATAAATAGACCGTCGTCATCTTGGTAACTCGGTAACTAATTTGCCCCAGGACAAATAACTATTGCCTTTCACAAAGTATCGCTCCCCAATAGCATGGCAATTATGACAATTGAAAAAGTCTACGAGCTTGTCTTACTGCACATGGGAACACTGCTAGGTGGCCAAAAATGCTAGAGTAGCAAATATTCAAAGTTTTTGGACAAGACTAGAAAGGAACTCGCCAAACACCCAATATACATCAGGTTACAACTACCTAAGAAGAATGTAGCTCAAAAACTATGACTCTTCATCATTTGATAAGTTAGCTTCACAACCCAACTGCATTAGTGCCATCTCCAAAAGTGTTAAATCTTCAATATCTAAATCTTCATCACTAAAATCCAAATCCTCTAAGTCTTCGAACATATCAAAAAAGGCATCCATATCGACAATATTAGATCTGCTTGGAGGAGTTCTCCATGATTGTGGTCGGCGTGGAGGTGGCCTGTGATATTTCCATGTGTATGAACCAGGAATGACCAAATGCTGGAACACAACAAACATTGTATCAATCAAAAGATTGGAAAGCCAATCTGCTCTAACGAAATTAAATGACAAACAGAATGCACATAGATCTGAAGATAACATCCATCAGGAATCACATCTTTCAATATCTACCACAAAAACTGATTGAAAATGAACAGCACTGCTTATGCGACACCTACGACATGTCACCAAAAAATACAAGGGTCGTTGAGCTTGCAACACTCATAGGATGAAGAAGAATGTGACAGAGCAGTTGCATATGTACTTTCTAAAAGACGAGCGCAGATGATTGGCGCATGGCAAGCATATATAGATTAACAGAACGCAGATTAGAAGAGGTACCGCCTGTCTTGCTACAGTGCTAACCTACAATTATCTTCCCATGATAACCCTTTCAAATCAAACACCTGTAAGGCTGTAAGTATATAACTTTTTATTAATTTCAATCAGAGGGATCCCTCAATCAATTGTAGCAGGTCTAGCAATACGATCTCGGTGTCCAAAATATATAATTTCATCCTGCAAGGAATTGAACTTAGACTGCCAAAGTAGTCAGCACATATCCAGATCTCAAAAAGAATTTCTTCATAAACTCATGTTCACAAAGCCAAACATGTAACTATTCAACGTGTTTCCTAGGGCATTCACAGATTAGCAAAACCAAACAGGTTGAGATTTCCATTCGGCAGGCTGCATATCAATGATCAATTTGGAAGGCGAAAAAAAGGGAAGACAATTTGGACAAAGGCATAATGAAAACAGAAGGAAGAAGAATAAAATTCAGGAAAATTGCAAATTCCTCACAGCATAAAAGGCCACTACAACAACATCCAGCATGCTTGGAAGAGCACAATTAGGATAAGGAAACTGAAGTAAATGCTTTCCGAGGTAAGCTTACCTTGTAAAAACAACTGGATCCAAAAGGGCAGTTCCCATTTCCAAAGTTAAAGTGCTTGCAATCTATTGATCTGCACATGAAAATAATATAAACTCGCAGATCAGAGTAGCAAAATTATCTCAAATAATAGCTCATACAATTACTTTAGCAGTTATGCAATTTCCATTCTCTAAATAACTTTGATTGATCATTCCTATGGTCTATGGAGCTTTTCAGATTACATTTAATACATAATAATTTCCACTGACAAAATTGAGTTTGATAGAAAAGAAACAAAAAACAAAACGAAAGGGAAGCAGAAAACATGAGCAGAATGGAAAACAATTGAACACTTTCCAGAATGAAATCACATATTAGGAATGAAGAACATAAATTTACCGCAGCCTTGACTTGTAGCTATCAACAATCTCTTGCTTTTCTTCCTTCGAAGAATACCAAATGACACTTGGAATCACAAAGTATGACAACTTCCTACAAATTGGGCAGGCTCTTAAAGCACTATTAACATCCATTCCAGAGGTAGATGAACTATTGCGCCAGTTTCTAATACAAGAAATGCAGAATGGATGATCACATTCTGATAGAAGCCCAAATTTCCTCTCAGCTATTTCGGTTTTAGAAAGAACACGCTCCAGGCAGACACTACACTCTATGTCTTGACTATTTTTCAAAGACTCGAGATGTTTTTGCTTTTTCTCACATGCCTTCATGTGCTCCTCTCTTTCGTCAGTCCTAAAAGGATGTAAACATTGTTTTCCACATGTGGGACATAGGTCCCCATGAATATGAGGACAATTTTCACCACGTGGACATTCACTACCAGCCGCGGCAAAAGAACAGATAGGTATATCAGCTGGACCAACAACCCTTGCCTCCCCATTTCCCCAATCATCAAGACTCTCTGGATGTTCAGACTCTCCACCCCAAGCAGATTCAATACGCAAGGGAAGACTGGGTATCTCTGAACCAGCAAGCTCGCTTGTAGATCCAGGAAAAGGAGAAAGTGGCCTTGATAGTTGGGGATGAGCTATAGAAACAGATTCAGACACATGAGATTGCTGAGAATTCGAAGATGATTCTGCGTGAGAAACTTTAACATGATCATATCTGCAACGACTGCCAAAAGCACACCTTCCCTTTTGATAGTAAGTACAAACCTGTTATGGACGATACATCAGAAAGAAAGAATAGTCGGAGCACCAAACTGACTGTTGGCTTACATTATAATAATTGGTAATACAGAGGAGTGGAAATAATATTTACATTGCTTGGTGGTGCTGTCCAGTCATGAGAAAACTCACAATATTCCCCTTTTAAACATGCTCCATGCGCAAAATACTTGCATAGGACCCTAAACAAACCACCAAAGTAAAGTTACCACGCGCATGAATGAAAAACAACAACAACCCAAACTTCATAATATTAAAATACAGCATCAATAACAACAACCCATCAAAACAGCCTTCGAGAAACTAAAATTCCAAATATCGAAATAGCCTATACCTAATAAATTAAACCATGTACCAAAGAACCATGACGAAGATAACTCGACTAAGTTTCACAGCCAAACAAGGCAAAACATGAACCGCAAGAAAGAAAGAAAAGAAAAAAAACAATATCAAGAAGCGATGATGGGAGAGCATAATCCTAATCCATCATCCAATCATCAATACTCATACAGAAACAAGTGAGAATATGAAGAAGAACATATAAAGAAGCGTAATCAAAACGAAAACTGACCTTTTAGACATGGCGATCGAAAGTAAAAGCGAGGAAAGGAGAGAAACGGATTCAAATCAAAAGAAATGAATGGAAATCTTGATTGATTAAAGAAAGTAAGAGATGATTTGAATAAGATAAAAGCAGTGGAGGGAAATGAAAAGTGGAAAAAAGAACGAAATCAACGCAGTTCATAATTCATTCGGAGAAGGAAAAGAAGCAATGGCTCGCGCCTGTACGGCTGTACCTAGGGCTTTCTTGGCGGTCAGTATCCATTATAAGCATTGGCCATTCATTTTAGGGATAAACTCCGGAAATGCCCCTACGGCCAAATGGGACAGTGTTTCAGAAATTCGAGGGTATTGTTGTCATAATACTCAAGTTTGGGATGAATCATGAATGTATTAATTTGTAAATAATTCAAATGTTTTTTTTTTTTTTTTTTCTTTGTTATGTTATGGCTTTAAAATATCTAATTGGCTGTCTCTCTTTGCGCGTTTAGGTAAGAATAGTGACCGTTATGATATATAATATATATTTCTTTTTTTGTTAGAATAACATGGGATAATTAATGTATCTATATGGCCGAGATTTCAACCTTCACTTATCCACTCTATTATTTTTATTATTATTTTTTCTTTTTAATCTTTTACCCTAAACTTTTATATACTTGTATCAAAATCAACGTAACTCAACTGGCATAATGTTGATAATGCTCAATTCTCTCACCATGCATGTAAAATATATATATATATATATATATATTATATAAAATTCGATTTGCTTAACTAGGTTCATATTTCCTATCACCTATGCCACATATTGTTAAAAAATAAAACAAAAATTGTCTAATGTGTATCAACGATTTATCTTCAACCAAACTATTGGTGCTATTTTCTTCTTTTATTTCAAAACCTTTTTTTTAGTTCAACTGAGAGACTCGAACGTTTGACCTCTAGATTAATGACATATTTAAAAGGTTTGGGACAAAAAGTTGAGTTATTTGGAATTTGTTTGGTTTAAACTTTTCATGGGTTTAATTATGAAAACAAGTCATTTTTTGAAAAAAAAAATTGAAGTATTTGAAAATCACCTTAAAACACTTTCAAAGTATATTTATGGAATTAGTTTAAATAAAAAATACTTTTCTAAAAAAAATAATTGTTTTCTGTTGCCAATCTAAACAAGTCCTTAGTTTAGAGATTTATTAAGCCTAAGGAACTTTTTAATAAATAATTCTACGATGTAAACAGTTAATAAGTTATGAAATTGATGTTTTTTATTTGTAAGGAGCCGGGGAAAAAAAAAAAAAAGTGGAGTATAGCTTCACTCCCCCAATTCCTACTTCTATAGCCATACATACCCTTCTATTATTACTCTCGTTACATTTTGAATTTTGCTTATATTTATCTAAATTTCACAAAATGTTGATCTAATATATCTCTTAAACAAAATTTTAATTTATGTGTAACAAGCAATTAGAAACTTAATAATCATTTATCAAAGTGTAACTTAACTTGTGACATGTATCATCAATCAAGAGGTCCAAAAGTTCAATTATCCACCCTCCACGTATTGTTCGACTCAATAAAGAAAAAACTGAATGATAAATTTGTCATATTTGCATCCATATTGTTGCAAAAAATATAATTTTGGACCTACACGAACATAGCATAACAGTTTAAGTATAAATGTCCTAATTTGATAGGTTTTGTGTAGGTTTAAATGTTTAAAATTTCTCCCTAATGTTTGTATGTTAGACATTTTACTATAAGAGATCATTGAAACTTTCTATATAATTTATAAATTAAATCAATACATTATTTCAAGTTTTTAAAACTTATTTATTTTTTTCATATAAATTTTGTTAAGATAAATGGTGATTATGAATTCAAAGCAGGTGAGAAGGACGTCTACATACACAAGAATAAATGAAGTTTTTCATGTTCGCGCTTTAATGGATCTTTTTTGTATTTTTTTTTTCTTAAAAAAAAAGGTCAAAGGAATAAATGTTGTCTTTTTAATTTTTTTTTTTTTTAAGTCTCAAAAGCGTTAAAATTATATAAATAAGGTTATTGAAATTTCAATAAGGTATAGGTAGGTTCAAAGTTTCTAATAATCATCTAGTCATTCAATTTTAGACCAAATAAATATTTATCATGAATATAATTAACATTAATTGACACATACTTCTTATTTTTAAGTTTAAGTTTCAAATTAATCTTCGTATTGTACTGGTATTATTGATGCGTCAATTGTCAAAGTGAGCATAATTCGAATAACATATAAAGTATATGTCACCGACTAATAAATTAGAGGTTTTAATTATTATACCCAAACCGATGTTGATATAACAAACAACTTCCTACTCTATAATTTTTAGTACAAATAAATGAGATGTAGATAAGTTATTATGAGGTAAATTGGGTTCTACAAAATTAGCAAAATATATGGATTCCACAAATTAAAAAACGATTTAGAAAAGATAAGAAAAAAAAAAAAAAGAAAAATAATGGATAAGGAGAAAATCCTCTTCGACAAGATAAACCAGAAGCTCAAATCCACGAAAATCCACCACCATGGCCACAGCAATCACACCATTGGCGTTCTTCTCCGCCGCCGCCACATCCACCGCGACAACCGCTCCTAAACCACCGCAAACTCCGCCGCTACCAAAGCCCCAAATTACCATCCTCCAATCTAAACCTCCACTTTCAACATCAACCGCCCCAATCTCCATCGCAGCCACCGCCATCGCCGTAGCCGCGATCCTAAGCACCACTCCATCGTCCCTCGCCGACAACGGCGCCGGTTTCAACGTCTACTACGGCACTGCCGCCAGCGCCGCCAACTACGGCGGTCTTGGCGGCAACGCCAGCAAGAAAGACACAGCGGAATACATCTACGACGTGCCGGAAGGCTGGAAAGAGCGATTAGTATCCAAGGTCGAGAAAGGTACTCCAAAATCGCAATCAAAAAGGTCTATTAGTTCTCAATTCGTTTCGAAAATCAATTTTACGTTCTTAATTCCCCAGGTACGAACGGAACCGACAGTGAATTTTACAATCCGAAGAAACGAACAGAGAAAGAATACCTAACTTTCCTGGCTGGAATCCGGCAATTAGGGCCGAAGGATGTGATTCTGAATAACCTAGCTTTATCGGACGTGAATTTGCAGGATCAGATCGCGAGCGCGGAGAGCTTCTTGGCGGAGGAGAAAAAGGATGAGAATGGACAGATTTATTATGTGTATGAGATCGACGGCGCCGGAACTCACAGTTTGATATCGGTGACTTGTGCGAAGAACAAACTGTATGCGCATTTTGTGAATGCGCCGACGCCGGAGTGGAATCGGGACCAGGATATGCTCCGGCATGTTCATGAGTCGTTCAAGACGATCGGATCGTATTAGCTAGCTTTTGTGGGCATCGTCGGAGATTTGATCGGAGAGTGTATGAATTGGTAATTATATGCTTATTCTTGAATGATGAAATCTGATGCTTTAACTTCGGCCTTCACCCTCATCTCTGTTTTCAGAATTTCGTCAAGAATTTCAAAAGTTTTGGGAGGATGATTTACTTGTGTAAATTGATCAAGATTAAACTATGTATATTGACATTTAGTATGAGTATATGCTAGTGTTAAATTGGTTAGTTGTCAAGTTTCAACATGACTCAATTTCCTTAAAACTTCGTAACATTACATTTTCAAGATATATGGTCTCAAATTCAATCAGTATGCTTAGATTAGCTATCTAATAACTTGTTCTACACTTTATTTTATTTGAAGACTTATATTGGCAAATACTTAAAAGTGTATAAATCTTTTTTTTTTTTTTTTTTTTTTGACGAACTTGAACACGTACCATCCATTTTTGGAATAATAGTGGATGTCTTGTCTAGAAGTATGCCAAAGTATGCCAAATAATAAAGTTGAAACTCTTATATTCATGTTACTTTATCTATTAAACCAATTCAACAGACATGAAGTATATGTTATTAACTTCGAGATTGGAATTGGAATCCTCTTACCAATATTGAATTTAAAAATTAAAAAAAAAAAAGCTTGTTTCGAACATTTCACTCAGAAAGATGAGCAGCACAACAAACTCCAAACAATCAACCGAGTAAAATCCTTTTTTTACAAAACATTGCAATTTACAGACACCATTGTTGGCAGAGACCAACCTCGGTAGTCGGTTCTAGTTAAAACAAGGTGAAACCATCATCGTAAGAAACATGGCATCCCCGACGACAAGGAGGGGCATGTTCATCGTACTCAGAGCAACAACTCCACCGTCTCTTCCAGTTGCCAGTTCCGGTATTTGGACGGTTGGACTTATCATTCCACTTGTAAACGATCACGCCAGAGCCGTCGCTCCACTCACCGTCAATTCCCTGGTGTGGCGGCGACAACGTAAACAACCCCCTCTCCCCTATAAATTAAGCTTATCTTAATTCCAATACAAACTTTTCACATAAAATTGAAACTTCAGAATTTTATTAGACACGATGATGATGCGTAAGAAAGTAAATTTACAAAATTAATCAAGCCCAAATAATGAAGAAATCAAAATTAAACGTAAGGGTACGATATGAACCAGTGATGTGGCCGTGGAAGGCGCAAGCGGAAGGAGAATTATCGAGATCCGAGTAAACGGTGTGGCACCGTAGGCAGCGTTTCGCGGCGGCGGATGGGAAACTGATGGAGTTTAGCGGAGGGTTGATTGAGCTCGAGCAGGCCATGATTTTTGATCCTTTCGATGATGGAAATCTAAGGCTGTGATTTAAGCTTGGCGGTAACGCCATGGAAGCAAGCATCCAAATGAGAGAAAACTGGGATTCGGAGGTTAGAGATGAAATCGGGTGATGGGGCCGCTACGAGAGGCAAAATAAAGCCCACAAACTTCCTTGCGGCCCATTTTGGAACGAGGAGAACTTTACGATAATGACTCTTCTCTTTTTACAATCTTCCAAACCTGCCCCTACACCTTGCACTATTATTATTATATAAATTTAAAAAAAAAGAAAAAAAAATCATCAACCTACTCAATAGTCAATTCCTAACCTGAGGACAAAAAGAGAAAGATACAATTTCCAAACGTCATCTCATCAATTGCATTTCCTACCGTAGTGACGTCCAAAAGAACGTTGTCTATTAATTCCATAGTCTCTCTAGAATTAGATTCAAGTATTCAACCATGAATAGGGGGAAGGGAAGAGAAGAGAGATAGTAGATCACTACTATTGAGCAAACTTTTGAAACTCGATACAAATAGAAGATATATCTACAAGAATCAAAAAAACAACCCACAAACATTTCTCAAAGTTCCACAATGAATCAACCTTTTTATTTAAAATTCTTCTTGATTTGAAAATATCTCCAGATTGTTGCACTAAAAAAAACATCTCAAGAATTACTCAACTTGTATTATTTAGGATTCTTCTTTATTTATTTATATATTTCTATATCTAGATTTGTTTTTTATATAATATACGTGGAGTGGGAGATTAAACCTCATATCTCGAAATTAATGATACAAGTTAATATCTATGGAGCTATATTCATGTTGGCTTTTTTTCTTTCTGAAAAACTATACTTAGGATTGGATTTATATAAGTGGCTATAAAAACTTTAACTTATTTTAAAAAGCTCATATTTATATTGATTTCCATAGCAAAATTAAAACAAATGCTAAACACAAATACTATACTGGTAAAATTTGATTTCAAACATGCCATAGTAAAATGGACAACTTAATTAAAATTGGTTTGTTCTATTACATTTGTTTAATTAAAAGTTTAAATAATATTCATGTACTATGTTAGGGTTACTTTTGGACCTAACCTAAAAATGTCAAATGCTAGGAAAAAGCCTAAAAAAAATACCAATTAATCTTTTGGAGAGTCTAGATCTAAAATCCTTGATAAGGATTTGGAAAAACTATGGTCAATACACTATTATAATTTCAACTAAGTGAACTTCAAATTTTCACCTCCTCTCCATTTTACTCTTAAGATCAAAATTGAAATCTTTTTTTCTTTGTTTGGTAGACTCCTATTTCTTAAATTACAAAAATACGTGAATATTGAGTGAGATTTTCTTGATGATATTTTTCATTCACATATCCAAATTCGACGGTAACACACTAAACTAAAGATATTTGTAAAATCTTGATCAAGATTTTAAAATGAAAATAAAATTTAAATTTCAATGTAATCATTTTTCAAATGGGTTAAATTTTCAAGAACTATTAAAATGATCTTTTAGTTCAAAGATAAGTGTCGCTTAAATTGTGACTTAAGTACTTTGCTACAAAATAATAATAATAATAATAATAATAATAATAATTTAAAAGAAGAAATTAACAAGAACAGTTTGCTACAAGGATAAGTGTACTTTAAGTTGTGACTTGAAGTATTTTCCTTCATTAAATTATAGTTTCGTGGAAGGGTTGAAAATATACAAATTTATGAACCTACAAAAATTACAAAACTACATGCATGAAATGTTACAAGTTCTTTTGTTGTAAAAATGATCAAACATCAGTGTGATTGGTTCATTCATATATATAATTAAACACAAAACCTAGAATATGATGAGGGAGAGCTTTATAAGTTGGCTTAAAAATTGACATTATCCAAAAACTTTACAACTGAATCAGTATTTTAATTTGCAGCTTTGTATCACAGTCTCATCTCAACTTTCCCACCTCACATAATCAACAATATACACAACACAATTAACAACCAAACGACGAACATCGCGCAATAACAATCCGTCGTTTAAACACATTATTATTTAACCACACACAAACAACATGAAAAAAAGAAAAAAGGGAAGTGAAGATTAATGAAGATGGAGGAAGAGGCCGTGTTGTGATTGGTGTTGGAGTTGGAGTTCAGGAGAGGGTTCATTGTCGTCATCAAAGTAGTCAAGACCGAGGGCGCCATGGCCGTGACCAAAGGCCTTGATATGGTCTTTAAGGGAGCGTTTGTGTTTGAAGTCAGAGCCACAAAAGCAATACCAAATCTTGCCGCAATTCTTCTCGTGGGTTCGCCAATCGCCTTTGACAGCGAAGGCCTTGGTGCATTTTCTACAAGTGAAGGGCTTGATTCCGTGCTTGCGCTTGTAATGCGTTTGAAGGGTGCGGAAATCCTTGAGCGGCCGCGACCGTGGGTTGTCGATGTTGTGTTTGCAGCCAGCCGCGCAGCAATAGCATGGGAGCCTTAGCATTGCGGTTGGTTGTGTTCCTTTGAGTGATTCTGGGCCTTTCCTGTATTGCGATCCATGCCCCCACATATGCATCTACATTATTCAAATACAATGTCACCAATATTACCTCAAAACTTTAAACCCATCAAAGTTTCCACCAAAAATATTTTTAAACAAAACCTCCACCAAACAGAAGAAAATTACAATTTTTTTAGTTGAAGAATAAGTGCCATAATTATACAACATTTTAAGCTAGAAATATATATATATATATAAACAATCTCTTCTCTCTAAAATTATTTTTCTAATTTTTAATATCACATAATTATTCTATAAAAAATGGCAAAAATTACATTAAGGACTAAAAAAATTCAAGGCCATAATTAAAGAAAGTACATTTTTAAAACTTAAATACCAAACACACGTATATTCTTCAAAATTTGGAGATTAAAAAAGTAATTTTTCCAAAAATAACCACTTTACTAATTCCGACTGTTTTTGTGTACTTTTGAATTTCGTTTTCATTTTGGTTTCTCTGTACTTATAACTATTCGTGTCTATTCATTTTCATTTTTTATTCATGACACTTCATTAAACTATATTTCTTAAAATGTAATTATATAAAACAACCACTCTTTAAAAGTCTAGAAATAGACATTTCAAGAGTGAATCAAAATGAATTAAAGTCGAAAATAGTGTATAAACTTTGTTGTTGGTATAAACAAGTGTTGAGTGACATGTAGCTAACTGTAAGTTTTAGGTTAAAAGCCTGAAGTAATTATTGTTATGAACAATCGCTTGGATAAAAGAAAACACAACTAATTAAACTAATATGTCTATTTATGAGTGAATAATTATTGTTATTATTTGTTTCTGATTGGTTAAAAAGAAGAAGAAAACATGTTATTGTTCTTCATTGTTATTTTCTGAAGAGAACACCTTCAAGTAAATGAAGAATGCTTAGTTTGACCTTTTTTTAAAAAAAAATATTATTTATTGATACCATGTATGGAAATAATAATAATAATAATAATAATAATAATAATAATAATAATAATAATAATAATAATATGACTTACAAGCAATTTCATCGATGTTATGAAAAGCTGGAAACAATATTCTTTTTGTATTAAAACCAGGAACATTTTTAGTAAAAAAAAAACGTGAAGAAAGAAATATATAGATATATATATATACACACATATATAAAATTACTTAAACACGATCCTACGTTCTGCATTTAAAAATTAATTTCGTTTTCATTTTTTAAAAATAATCTTATTTTACTAACACTCCCTCGGAAGTCTCACCTAGATTTTCAAACACAGAAAAAACAACTTTTTTTTTATTTTTTATTTTTTATTGACTAAGATTTGGAGAACTCTTTGTATAAATTAACTACTAAAAATGTCAATAAACAAACACAAATTTTCCAAAAAAAAACCTACAAGTCAAAACCCTTTTGATAATCATTTTGTTTTGTTTTATTTTTTTTTTAATTTTTTAAAATTAAGTTTATAAATATTACTATTCATTTTGTTTGATTAAGAACTTCTCACAACATTCTAAAAAATCAAACTAAATTTTGAACACTATAAACAAAACTTAGTTTTGTTATTAGAATTAGATTAAGAATTCATGTGTTTTTGCAAAAATTATAGTTATTATAGTATAGAATTTAAGAGAAAGTAAATATGAATTTCAATGAACAAAATAGTATGAAAGAGAGCTTAAAACATTATCAAATTAACCAAAACAAACCCATTTCATCTCTCAAATATATTTATATATAAAAGAAAAAAGAATAAATTTCTAATAAAAACTCAATTCAAATTTCTTAAATCCCAAAAGAAGAAGAATTGGAAAAATTCTTCATCAATTCTGCCATTTAGAGAAGTTTTTAAACATTTCTAAACACCACCCCCCCCCCCCCCCCCAAAAAAAAGGCCCTTCTCCCCATAAGTACTTCTCTTCACCATTCTGCCAAAAAATTCTTAAATGTCAAACAGTTCATTTGCAGCAGATCACTTCAATTTCTCAGACTGAAAAAGCAAACCAAAAAAAAAAAAAAAAACAAAAGGAAAAAGGAAAAAAAATCACTCACAGTATCAATGCAATAACTCAATCTTGCAAATAAGTACACCAAAAAGACACAAAGAACATTTCTGGAACCGTTAAATCAGAACCCCAATACAAAATTAGAAATTACAACTAAGAATCAAACCGGGTAAAAAAGGGGGGATAAAATCATGTAAAAATCAATTAAGAATTGAAAAATTTTACCTGAAGATTATTGTATCTATTGAAGGCTTTAGAGCAAAGAGGGCAAGAGAACTGAGTAGGGCCGATGAGGATCTGAGATGGGGTGGGAATCCAGAACTGACCCTTGCCGGAGATCGGCAAAGGGTGGTCGGATATGTCACCGTCGAGGATTTTCCCGGTGCCAGGGTCCGGCGAGAAGGAATGAAAGGAGGAGTCTAGATCGGAGCTAGGGCAAGAGAGGCTGAAGTCAAGAGCAAGAGCGGCAGATTCGTCATCGAAACTGCAAGTGGTGGTGGAGGAGGAGGGATGATCGGCGGTTTCCGGCGAAAGGGTGTTGAGGAGAGGGAGGGCTTGCGGCGGCGAAGACGGCGGAGGAGGAGGAGGAGGAGGAGGAAGAGGGTGGCGGCATTGGGAAAAGGGGAAATTTGAAGGAGGAAGATAAGAAGGAAGAGGAATGAAGTTGAAGGAATTTGAGTAATTTGGGTCTGTCATAGTTTTGGATGAAGGGAATTGCAAAATGGAAAAAAGGGTTGAAGGGTTTTTTTTATTATTTTTTTTTAATTTTTTGTTTTGGGGGGGGGGGGGGGGGGGGTGGTTATGCTTTTTGAGTGTTAGGCTTTTGTGTACTTTTGGGGAGTACAGTGTAATATATTGATAAGAAGTGAGAGAAAGAGAATAAGAAGGAGAGAGAGAGAGAGAGAGAGAGATGTGATGTTTTAATGCAGGTTTTTAAGTTTGGTGGTTTGTTTAAACCTTGAGTTGTGTCATGATAGGTTATTGTTAGTAGTTCTCATGTAAATACACTTTTTTTAGTTCAAACAATGTATGAAATAGAATGTTTGAGTAATGCATGGGGTTGGTCGTATGACTTGATTTTCGGTCGCTCTCCCAACAATCTTTTTTAGTGTTTGAGATTGTAGAGAATGAGAAATTTGAACTACAAATCTTTTGGTTGTTTACACATACTATATGCTTGTTGGTAATATTATTTATGTATTTTTTTTGGCATGGCAGGTTGATTAAATTTGAATTAATGGGTGGAATAAGAATTTAAATTACCTAAAAACCAAATAACTATCAATCAACCAGGTCTTAAATAATCTTACTCTCAATGAATGAATTGAATCTTCAGCGGAAGTGAGTGATCTACATGTGTCAATAAGCTTCTACTTGAAAAATATGAAATACAGAGAACATAGATTTGTATAAACAACAAATAATCAACATGCTATTTGAGAAAATTAAGAGATTAGAAGTTTCCTACCTTTGAAGACCGTCTTCGATGTGGGAAATGAAACTTCTCACCAAATCATGAACCAGCGAAAAACGTCCAAAGAACACAGGAAAACTTTGGAACACTACCACGAAATCTTCCTTGCTATTCTCAAGAAAAATTAATGAGGAATTGTGGGCTCTCTTTTGATTTGGTAAGAGAGAAGAAGAATACGAGATGAAGAGAGATAATTTTGAGAGGATGAGAGAATTTGATCCACGGAATCCTTTCTGTAATCCTGTAACTTCTATCTCTCCCCTCTCTTTTTCACGTAAGTTATCAAGAGGAAAGAAAAAAAATAACTCATTTATATTAATTAAATATCTCATATTTAATTTAAATTTGGATCATATTCAAATAATTTTCTCTCACATCACGTATAGTTTTAATAGGAATCTCATTCATATTAATTTTAACCTATAATTTTTATATGAATTAATATGAATGAAATTCATATGATTAATATTTAAATCTTATTTAAATATCTCTCTCTCTTATAACATAAAGTATAAATTTTGAATCTTATTCAAAATAAACTTTTCATTATAATTTATCTATATGCATTATATTAATTATATCATATACAATTAAGTCTCTTATTAATTTGAACATTTCAAATTAAATCAAAATGTTTGATTCTTATACAATGCCTTAATGAGCTAACAAGGGGATCTTATGAACCTATAGATTTAGAAGCTCAAAAGATATGAGATTAATCAATTAAACTCTTTAATTAGATTAATCAATATTCATTAACTGTAGGTCACTTCGTTAAACACTTACAGCTGCAATCTTTGCACTACAGATATATTTGTGTCAACGGAATTGACTAATCAACAATAAGTCAACACTTCACGAATTACTCATAACTACAAATTGGTCAAATTACCGTTTTACCCTTGTAGTTACATTTAACTTCTTAAGTACCATTAATCCCTCTAATGAACAAATTGTTTATAGTCTGACTATAAACTAACCCCTATCGGGCCAGTGAGAAAGTGTGACCTCATTTTTCAAGACCTGGAATCAACCCTTAAGAGAGTAATTTATCTACTTACTCTAAACATGAGAAGGAGTGAATTCCATCAAGTGAAAATATGTTCCCAGCTCTCTATTCAAACAAATCCCCAAAATTGTAGACACATTAAGTCAACGATCTAGCCACTCTCACCCATACAGATCAAAGGATTGTTCTCATAGACAAGAGTTTATAACTCACTCAGGATTAGGGTCGAGTCATCTATAGTCATCCTATGAAATGTTAACTTCTTTAATTAACGACGTTACAGAGAGAAATTAAACATTTCGTGGTTCGACTTACACAAACTCTTTGCATAAGATACCCTCACTCACATGTCTCCACATGAACGATTAGGATCAAATCGTTCGTAACACTTTTCACAAAACAAAATCAAATTTTGAAAATTAAAAAAAATAGTTTCTAATTTTTCTCTAATTGGACTTATAATTGAATTCAATTAGACTTTAGAGTGAGTTGAAAACCCTTATATAAAAATCAAGAGAAAAACAAGATATTCTTTTAGAGAAAAATAAAAGAAGTTATCAAACTAAATTTATGATCTCAATCGTAGTAAAGTTAGGTGTTTTAAATTTGTTTGGTAGCACCGAGGATCAAAATAATAAAACAGTTAGCAAAGAAAAAGGTAGTTATATTAAACAGAAAATTAAACATTTAAAAACGTGTTAAAAGATACCAAAAATAAACAAACACAATGGTACTATCAAAACCCCAAAGAAACCAAACTTGAGTTCCAACAACTATTAACATTTGAAGCAAACGAAAGAAAGTAGAAAGCTGAGCAAAGTGGAAATTTTACCTCTGCAAAGTTGAAACAAAGAGTGAGAGAGAGAGAATAAAGTCACTAATTATCCAAACTTCAAATTTTTATTTTTAATTATTTAATTTTAGTTTTTATATTTTCAAAAAATCTTAAAAGTTAAATATTGCAATTTTTTTTTTTAAAAATTAATCTCTTGCGAGCACCCTCGTATAAATTATGAAAAGTGTAATATCTTGTATGAAAATTATTATCATTATTTAACCAATCTC
Organism: Citrullus mucosospermus; assembly: GCA_030954485.1. Taxonomy (NCBI): domain Eukaryota; kingdom Viridiplantae; phylum Streptophyta; class Magnoliopsida; order Cucurbitales; family Cucurbitaceae; genus Citrullus; species Citrullus mucosospermus. Next base: position 3,539,507 of record CM062063.1, on the reverse strand, counting down.
CATAAAAATCAACTTCGAATGACTAAATTTAATATGTACCAAATGGTATCTTAACTTATTATCCATATATAAATGGTATCTTAACTTATTATCGATATGTACATGGTATTAAATTTTCATTGATATTTCTACGTCCATAGATTCTACGTCAACATAAGTTGTGAATGAATATTTCTATTATAGCTAAAACAATTGTGTTTTTGTTGCATAGTATAATAAAATTGTCTATGTTATTGTAGTTTTAGCATCTTCGTAACAAGATTGTTATTTGATGGAAAGAAGTTTTCCCACGTAGTATTCTCTCATGAGGAGGGTCAAGAGTAGTTAGTTAGATTTGTTGCTTGTTTGATTTTGTAATTATCTAAAAAGACGTTTATTTATTCATTTATGATGTATTTGATTTAATTTCTCAAATCAGTTCAAATAGACGCTCAATCTTCATTGAAATTTTTGTTGATATTTTCGTAAAATTAAAATTTAATTTAACCCATTTATCAATATATGGCTGGTAATAAGTAAGGGAAAAAAAAAGAAAAAACAATAATGTAAAATAAAGATAGAAGAAAAAGCCAAAAGACAACGTCAGAGAGTACATGCTGGTTGTCCCCTAAGAGATTGGGAAAGAGAGAGAGAAACCCAAAAATGAATGAATTAATTAATTAAGAGAGAGAACATTCTATTTAATATAGAAAAACATATATTATATAAATATATATATATATATTACTTTTTTATTTCTCTCATATTTCTTATCAACAAAATCCAAATCCCAGCATTTGCTTGGATTGTCGTGTTTAATGTTTCTCACATCGATCATTTTTTTTGAAAATTTAGCCATTGTGGGTTCTCCTAGTTTTAGCTTTATACATGCAAAGATTTTTGAGACCCAATAAAAAATAATATATATATATATTATTTTCTGTGAAAATAGAATGGAAATGGCAGGAAAGAAAGAAATGTAATGAAGAGGGTTTTATGAATTGTCAATCAATCAAATTTCCCAAATCTTGTTTTTTTTAGAATTATTATTATTACTATTTTCATGCAAATATATTATAAAATATACATTTTCTTATGGGGATCCACTTTTTTGAGTTAACAAAGTGACATCGATTGACAAGTCTTTTCATCCTATAATATTTTTATACCTCTTGTAGCCCATCAACTTTCTTTCCCATTCCAATGCCTTTGGATTTTCTTTCCTTTTGCTTCTTTTAAATATTTTCTTTTTAAATTTTAAGTTTTGTCGTTGATTTTTTTATGTGTTTCTTCAGTTGTTTATGTTAATTTATGGTTGGTCGGTTAGAAATAATTAGAGGTGGATCGAAGAAAGAATAAAGGAGACAAATTACGAAAATTGATACTCTGTCTTGCTTCATGTTAAAAAAAAAAAAAAAAAATTGATACTGTGTCTTGCTTCATACGATCAAAATAGAATTTTATAATTAAATGAAGGTTAACTTACATGCATCTCGATTAATTTTACGAGACAATTTGATTTTGTAATATTTGAGTGTCAAGAAAACTAATGAGATATTAAATTTTAGATAAAATTTATCATTTTTTTAAAAAAAATATATCGGTGTATTTTTTCTTTTTTTTTTTTTTCATATATCTTCTTAATGAATTAAATTACACTCTTTTTAAATAATAGAAATCAAATTGAAAAAAAGAAAGTCAAGAATTAAACATGTGGCGGCATATTTTAGGATATCAACATTAAAATAAAATAAACATACAAATTATAAAATGGCAGTTAAAGGCCAAAAAAAAAAAAAAAAATGTACGCTAAATTAATTGAACAAAAAATTATGCCATTTTTGCAATTTGATTTATATTGGATTACCACACTTTTATCTTTTACCTATAGAACCTCGGGAAAATTTTTAAATAACTTAATCATTAAGCTATGTTGTTTAAAATCAATCCGATAATATAATTTATAAAATAAATAAACCATTAAATTATTATTTTAGTGCAACGAATGTGAGTCTAGATTTGAATAACCTTTCCAATTTTAGGGGAAAAAATGCTCTTATAGGCATACAACGTTACTTTTAATTTTTTTTTAGTGAAGAAATTCTAACTTTTTTCATTACTTAAACTATGCTCAAATTTGGCGACATAAGGTTAATTAGTTTATGATTATTCTTGATTTTAGTCAAGCTCAAACCTAAAAATAGAACAAAAATTTCTATATAGTTAACAAAATTTGATAAACAAGAAAACAAAAAAATTAGGAATATTAATTATATGTATATATATTGAATATGATAATTGAAAACAAAATCTAACATGAACTAAATCTGATAACTACCTCTCTCTCTCCAGACTTCCATACTCATTAATTTCACATTTAATTTTATTCTAAATGGTCACTCGTTATTTTATTTTGGTTTTAATTTTTTATTATTTTATTATTTATGCTTTTTTCATCACATTTGAAATATATAGTGACAGTCTACATATAAATAGCTTTCAACTATTATGAAAGAAAAGAAAGTGTATGCATTAAATCAAGTGGCATACTAAGGTTAAGTTGTTATTATTTTTTGTTGAAATTATTATTATTTATGACCAACACAACATTCACAAGTAGAGAAATCCAAAATCTTAAAAGTATTAAATTATGTTGGATAATTATTTAGGTTTGTTTAGTAATCAGTTTGTTCTTTTACTTTAAAATCTTAAAAGTATTAATTTAGGTTGGATAATTATTTAGGTTTGTTTGATAATCAATTTTTTTCTTTTTAATTTTAAATTGTAAAAATCAGCTTTTAAGCTACAAACCATATTTCGTGTTTTGCAATTTACTATTTTCAAATGTTTTTTAAAAAATCATTTTTAATTTAAAATTTAACTAAGAAAAGTCTTTCCTTCAAAAAAAAAAAAAAAAAAAAAAAAAGGAAAGTATTGTAAAAAAAATTAGAAGAAAACAAAATACAATTTCTAAAAATTCCAAACAAATCAAAGCTTAAAATATATGGGATAAAATTATGAAGTTTTGGTGTCCATTTTAATCTATAACCAAACAAACTAATCTTTGACCGAAAAGTCCGAAAGTTTAAATTCTTAACTCTCCACATTATTGAACTTTAAAAGAATAAAAAATATATAATTTAATCGACGGTAATATAAATCTTAACTTAAAATTTATAATAAATTCTCATCCATTTCACTAAAATTCTCCAAATGTTACCGAATTTAAAATATTTTCAAGCACAAAATTTATATTAATAAAACTATTATTTAAAAAAGATCAATTCATTCAAAATTCGAATTTTCACATTTAGAAAACGACATTTATCGTCAAGTATACTCGAGCGACATAGGTAGGGAGATAGTTTTTCTAAGAAAAAAAGGTATTAACTTTACTTTGATCGATTGAATTATATTCGAGTTGGGAGTAGCGGGGTAATTTTGAGGGGCAAGGGGTAAAATTATATGTCGGCTGAAGTAAAGGGAAGTCAAAAAGAAAAAAAAAAAAAAGAAAAAAAAAAGTTTGAAAAAGTTTGGGAGTGGCAAAGCGTAAAACAAGGGTACCTTGCTTTGCAGCAATGCCAAAATGAATTCTCCAAAAATGACAGCTATATTCACAGAGTGAGGGAGAGACACAAAATAATTAGTGAATAATTATTAACACATAATTCACTTCCTAATTTAATTGAATACGACAACAAAATTAAATAAATAAATAAGCCAGACCTTCTATAATTAAATGTATGTCTTCCCATTAATAATGTTCTGGTTGTATAAAGGCAAACCAAATCCAATCAAATAGTTTATATTAAACTGAACTAAACGAACTCAAAAACATAAAGAGAGAGAGAAAAAAAAAACAGTTAAATATTTGAAAAATTCATTCATTTCACACATTTACCCAATTTTGTTAACATGAGATTTAATATTCATTATGCTTAAACATGTAGAAAATCGATAATAATTTTAAAAAAGAACTAACATTGCATGATTGGAACTTAATTAGGATCTTTAGGACATCCGACATATTAAATCACTTATTAACCCAAAAGTGTGTAGCTTAGTTACTTAAGACATTATGTCGTGCATTAATAAAAAAAATTAAAAGTCTAAATTTACACGTACTTATGAAACTAATACTAATGATTATTAATAATTTTATGTGCTAGGAGTGTAAACTAAATTAAAAGTTGAACCAGGGATTAAATACAAACCGACGAGCTTGTAATTTAACCTAATTTTTTTAGAATTTTTATGTGTATAAATACAAAGGGCAATAATTTAATGCATTCAAGACTACACGAGTGTGCATGGTAATTGGGAAACGAGTCTCTTATTTTCTCTCTCTCATCTCTCTCTCTCTCCCTTTAAATGATCTACTCTTAAATTAAATAATTAAAAAAAAAAAAGGAAAAATATTTCTTTTGAGCTTCTAAATGATCTCTTCCCAAGCCTTTTCAGAATCAATTCAGAAACTTTTTTTTTTTCTTAAGAAAATAACAAACAAAAATTTTTAGGGTTGAAGTTGAACACAAAAAGCTTTTGTGTCCCAATCTTGGAACCCACAACAAAATGGAATTGGTAATTGTTTTTTTCCCAATATTTACTTTTGGTTTTATTAGGCTACAGTAATTTACATCATCATTATTATTATTATTCACACAAACACATAGCCCTTTCATCTCAAGGGTCCTCTTCTCCATGCCTTCTCCCCCTGACCCTGACCTCTGTCTCCAAATGCCATCATTATGTGCCCTTCCCATTCTCGTTTAGGACACTCTGCCCTTAACTCTTCGATATATATTCACTCTTCTTACAACATACCCCACTTCATTACAATACATATATGCCCAACAAATTAAGTCAAAAAGGAATGAATTTTGTAGTCATCCCCAACTTTTCTCTTCATCATTTTAGGACACACTCTCCTTAACGTCTATATATCCCATCTTTTCTTAATTACCCACTTCCACTTTACGCCCAAGAAAATCATTGAAGGGAAGTAAAATATATAGCTAAGCAAAAGGAGTTCATTAGATACTTTTTCAAGATACATTGACCAAACCAATATAACCTAGAAAAAAGTTCATAGTGCCCCAAACTTGTAATCTTAATTCATAGAAATTCATCATTTAATTTATAAATATTAGCCTATAGTATAAAAACACACGTATATATAAAAATTACATTGAGAATCCCATATTGCATACAATACAAAAACATTTATAAATGTAAAATCAAAACCCTAGCTAGTTGTTATGAAGCAAATAGGGAAGTGAAAGTGGGTAGGCCAAAATGATAGGGTAGGTTTACTTTAGGGACATATAGGGGAACTTATATTATATTATTTATTTATTTGTTTGTTTGTTTGTTTTTGTAATTAATACGTTTTAGAAAAGAGAGAAGAATGAACAGTGAGTTTGGGGATGAGCAGATGAGATGAAGCAATTGCATGGGATGGCCAAACAGTACACTTTTTTTTCTATCATTGGAACTCACTGTTCACTCATATTTATGACGTCACATTTCTGCCTCAAAAATGCACTTCTATTTATTTTTCAAAATTAATAAATTTGGAGGCAGAAAGAGAGAGAAGAGTGATGATGGCCTTATCTTTGAATAGGGTTTCTTTTTAATTTATTGAAAACTCCTCTTGTGTTCATGTTTTGCTTTGCCTGCCAATCAATGCCTTTGCTCCTTCCATTTTGTACCTTTCAAGCTTGATATCCAATTGGTTGCATATATTTATTATTATTATTACTCTTATTGTCATCATCATCATTGAAGTTGTTGTACACAACTGGTTTTTTTCTCCTGGATCTGGTTAAGTTTTTAAACGTTAAGTTAGTTATTATAGTAAATGATTATTGTAGTTTGTGAGTTATAATAGTTAATTTTTAAGGTACAAACTATTTTAATTTTGATAGAAATTAATAAAACATGATAACAAAAAGAGAGAAAGAAAAGATAAGTCGAAAATAATAAACATCGGAACAAAATAGGATTTGAAATTTCTTATTTTTTTATTTTTTTTTGAAATAATAATATTGTAGTTAATAACTTAATTGTAAGTTATAATAGTTGAAAACATCAACTATTGTAATTGGTGTTTCAAACATGGAGTTTATTTGTGGTCTAAACACCCCCTCCGTGTTTTACAAATAAGTGTTTATTGTTTTTTTTTTTTGTTAAGTTAGGTTTGTTTTCTTATAATTTATAATTTTTACAGTAGTTTTAGTCTTCCTAATTAAACATTTGCATTTGAATTCTAAGTCTTAAACACAAAAACAAAATTTAAAAATAACTTAGACTCTGTGTTTTTTTTATTTTTAAAGTAAGTCTATTTTTTTTTCAATTATTTACAATGACATGCATATTTTTTAAATACAAGAGTTTGAATTCTTAGCCAAATTTCAAAAACAAAAAACTATTTTTTTTTTTGTTAGTTTTTCAAAATTTGGCTTGGTTTTCAAAAACACTAGTAAAAAGTAGATAACGGGCAAGAAAGTTAATTAGAGGTAGAATTAGTGTTTATAGGTTTAATTTTCAAGAACAAAAAATCAAATGGTTACCAAATGTGATCTTAGTAAGTTAATCTAATTGATCAATATGTAAGAGCATGTTTGAGGGTGATTCTAAGATGGTCATAATCACTTTTTCCTTTTTCAAAATTAATCCAAAACATGCTTTTAATCATTCAAATCATTTTTGATGGTATAAAAATTGTGTTTAAATATTAAATTAATTTTGAGTAATTAAAGACATACCTTAGAGTGATTTTGAACATTACAAATTTAGTTTTAATAATTTTGAAATTACTTCTAAACATACACTAAATTTATCCTAAAATAGGATTTTAAAACTGAAAACAAAGAAAATGTTTTTGTTATAGTCCAAATAAATGTAGAAAGTAAAGATTTGAACCTTTAACTTTAAAATAATAAATACATATATTGTATATATAAGCAAAAATAATGAAAATATTAATCATGCTAATTTATTTTTCAATATATATTTCAAAATTAAGATGGGTAACTAAATATCAAATTTTTTACTAGACTAAAGGTTGATTTAACCTTATGAACATTTGCTTTATAAAGCGATTTGTAGATGTTGTTTTTGTTTTGTTTTTTTGTTTTTCTTAAAGGAATCTTTTATTTAGAGGCCGTAAGTGTTGGAGAATAAAATATCTTAAGAGGAAGTATTGAATGGTGTTGAATTTAGCCAGAAATATACGCAATTTTTCCTCGATTAAAAAGGAATAACAAAAAATAAAACAAAATCACTTAAAGTACATTTTTTTTATTAGAAAAAAAAAATCTTTTCTTTTTCAAAACACCCATTTTCTGATTTTCTTACATCAATTTTATTTTATTTTATTTTAAATAAACTTCATTGAGACCAAAATCTAAACCCAAGAAAAGTCCTCATGGACACCCAACTAGGGTAAATTAACAACATTCCAATGGGCAACATAACTTTCTTCCTCAACTGAAGGACCCTAGGATAAAAAAAGTTAACAACAACACGCGTCAGAGAATGAGCGACAAAATTACAAGAACGATTGCAATAACTAAAAGAAACCTCACACAAACGTTTGGCAAGCGCAACAATGACTTCCACCACATTATTTGTTTCAGAAAGAACAATTTTCGGATCTTTAAGGGATCGAATGATATTTGTCGAGTCTGACTCCACTAGAAGAGGTTAACCTGCCTCCCCTCTCAATTGGAGAAGGAAATAAAGGCTTACTGGAATAACCTTACCTTCTAAATCCTTGATAGACCACCCCTATCGAATCTTTTGAACCCAATGCATATAGGAGAGACTTGAGAGTTTAGAAATAAACGGGTTCAATTCTATTTGAATGAATGCACTTTAAGGGTTTAGATTTAATATTAAATTTAGACATTCAAATTTTAAAAGGTCATATGTGTATTTTAATATATTTTCAAAATTTATAAAAAAAATATTAATAAAAAAGTAATTTAAGAAAATAGTAAGATAATGGTAAAGACTACTTTTGAAATTTAATAAAAGTATAAAAACTATAATTGAGATTACAAACATTAAAACTGGGACTAAAATGACAATAGAAGAATTTTTTTTTTTTTTTTTCTGAAAATCAGAAATAGGAAAAATCTTTGTAGCCCAAAGAGAGACAATGTCATAATGACACATTTAAGACTCTCTTTCATAAATATTTGAAATTTGAAAATTATGCTAACAAACACTAACTTAACTCCATCTATGAGTTTCTATGTTTGAATTCATTTCTACTCATATTCTAAAAATAATTAAGTTTAAAAAACTTGTATTTATTTAGAAAATTTGACTAGAAATGTAAAAACCGGGCATTAGGTTTTTGTTTTTGATACCCATTTATTCACTACCAAAGTTTTGGAGTTCAAAAATAAAAACAAATGTACAACCTAATTTTTTTAAATCCATCTTTTTATTTTTCTTTTTGGTTGTATCAAACATAATTTCTGAGGACAGTGACTTCTTATCTCCCACTACATAACAATTTCATTTTCACATACCCAAAGGATATAGGATACCCTATAGTTTTGTGGCACAAAATGGATCTAAAATCTATTCCAATACTTCCCACACTTTCCATAACCTTCTTTCTAATAACACTTTTTCTTTTTTTTTCTTTTTTCTTTTTTTTTTTTTTGAACTCAAATATGGTATGTAAGAATTAGATATTCACTTATAAGCTAGAAACTCATCTTTTTAACAAAACTAAAAGCAAATCTATGCATATTTAAATTCACCATTGTAAAAATTTAGAAAATATTCACTTTTTAAGGAGGATTATTCAAGTTCAATAAGTCTAAACTTAATTTTAAATACAGCAAAATGAGTCAACTTATTTATAAATTTAGCAAAATGTCACTTTCTATCACACGGATAAACAGTGAAATTTTATCATATTTGAAAATATTTTTAGTAGTTTTGTAAATTTTGTCATTTAAAATAATTATCCAAAATCCTATGAATTGATACTTATTATGAAAAGTTTTAAAAATTAGTTCAATAACCCAATTCCTTTATCAATTAAATGAAAAATTGGAGTCTTTAATTTTTTTAAAAAAAAAGTAAATAACACAATTAAATTTAACTAGAAAGGCCATCGATACATTAAATCTCTTACACAAATTTTAGAGAGAAAAAAAAAAGTGAAACATTTTAAAATATAAAGACCTAACATGATGATGAACAAGAAAATTAAAAGATTAAAAGAATTAAAATGGGTAAAAAAAAATGGATGGTACCATGATTGAGATTAGTAGTTGAAATGATTTGGAAATGATATTATTGGGGAAACAAGAAAATGATATGCAATGTGAGATTGATGAAAGCTAATCATTGAATTTGGAAAGTTTCTAAATTAACTACAATAATTCAATTTGTCACTTCTACCAATGTCTATAAAGTTTAATTAATGAGCAATCTCAAATTAATAGTTGCAAAAAGTTAAAGAATGGCCCAAATTATGTATGTGTAGATTAATATTCTTCTCATCACAAACTTGAGCATCTAAAATTTATTTTTTGTTTTCTTGTACAATACAATATTTTAGATAGGAAAATTTGAACATTCTAATGTATATATATATATATATGAAAAAGAAATTAAATGTTTGAAATGCAAACAAAATCTCACATTAGCTACATATGAAGAAGACCATGGAGTATGTGAGCGACAACATCTCTACTAGAATGAGATCTTTTGAATAAAATCAAATGCAAATCTATGTGGGCTTATACTTAGATTGAACAATACCATATCATCGTAGAGATACATGAGATATCATCCTTCTCTTCTAAGTGATATATATTATAATGAAGGTCATGACTAGTTGGGTGAATAGAATCATTTGGCTGTGACGAACAGATAAACTTATTAGCTTAAAAAAAGAAAAAGATTAATAGTACATTGTTGAAGTGGAATTATTGTGAGAACGACAAAGTCTCACATTTACATGATAGGGAAAAACTTATTGGTTTATAAGTGATAAACAATATCTCAATTAGAACGAGACATTTTGGGTGAAGCCAAAATTGTAATTGTTATGCAAGCTTATGCTCAATGTGGAGGATATGTAGTTGAGAGTCAATGTTAACTTTATACATATATATGACGAAGATTATTAACAAAATATTATTCATATCATACTAAATCATAACAAAAAAGTTTGGTTAAGAGCTTGTAAAATTGTACATCTAATAGAAACTTTGAACTTTAAATGATATCTTAAAAGCTCCTAAGCATTTGGATTCATATCTAATAAGTCGTGAAATTTAAAAACAATGTCTAATTACCATGCAACCCCTTTTTACACAAAGTAGAAAAGAATTTTAAAAAAAAATTAAAAATTAAAAATGATATATTGAATAGTTTTAGAACAAAGTTTTAATTTAAAAACAAAGTAAAATAGAGAAGAAAATGACATGAAAAAAGTGAAGGATCGGGATAGGGATGGTGATGGCGGAGATGGTCCATGGGCCAATACATTTTTCCAATGCACAAAACAAAGCATTCAAATTGTATAATTACCCAATACCTACTTGACCTCTTTAGAAAGCTCCTTCATCATTATATTCCAAAATATTTTCTGTTTCTTCCACTAAATAATATAAATAAAATCAACCATTTTATTTATTTATTTATTTATTTTAGAGATTCAAATATATATATATATTTTCTTCTAGTATTTATTATTTTAACTACATAAGTTATACTCGTTGGCTTGTTTATTTTCTTAGCCGCTTTTGGCCATTGTATAATGTTAACATATAATTGCAAGTTCCTTTAATATCAATTTAGGTTTTTTTAATTGAAGATTAATATTATAAATAGTATTTTTGGTTATAAATTTCTTTATTTTGTTGTTTACTTTCTAAGATGTTTCCAAAATTCAAGCAAAGCTTTAAAAAGATAATTTTGTTTTTTATTTTTTTTTTTAATTCAAATATTTAATTACAAACAATGATTTTTAGATAGATTTTATTACATGCTTTTAATGAGTTAGAATCACTCATAGGATTGATTAGTAGGTTATTAATTGTTATGATTTGTTGAAATCATTTTTCTAACGGACTCGAGCATATGTAGAAGTTAAATGTTTAGACCTAATTTTATTTCTTTCATGGTCGACCCTAAGAGTCGGCCTTCATGGTTCTTGTTAATCTTATGACGTGAGTTGTTCTCTTTAGCTTTTATGGTTGAGTCTATGGGTTGGTCACCATACTTAGTCAAATAAAATACTTCCCTTGAGATGATCCATTGGGCGTCTCCTTGTAGCTAAATACTTAGCCATATTTTTACTTACAACAAGATTCTTAATAAAATTGTAAGTCTCATACATGATGTTTATTAAGGCAGAACATAACGGATGGTATAAATTAATAGACTTACAAAAGTTTAGAATTTAGATTCATATAATTATTTGTTTGTGATTTTAATTATACAATCCTCTAAGTTTAAGGAGTCCAAATTAAAATATTTTCTTATTTTAGTCTCATTTGGTAACTATATGGTTTTTTGCTTTTAAAAATTAAGTCTATTTTCTGTCAATTCTTTACAATGCTTTTCATATTTTTTAAATAATGTGTTAAATTCTTAACCAAACAAAAATAAGTTTTTAAAAACTAATTTTTTTTAGGTTTCAAAACATCGCTTGGTCTTTGAAAATGTTAAAAAGTAGATATCAAAACAAAATGTTTAAGGTTAGAGTAGGTGTCTATGGGATTAATTTTTTTTAAAAAAAAGCAAAAATAATAATAATAATAATAATAAATGACTACCAAATGAATTTAAGGCCCAATTACTACGGGACGCAGTTTGAGAGAGCCCAAATCATTCTATGAATTATTATGGGCCGATGGCCCATTTGTATTGAAAGGCGGAACGCTGCAGTTTATGTCATATAAAGATTTTAGCAATTCACATGTTCTTTTGCTTCGTTTCTTATTTTTGTTCTTCTTTGAATTCAACAATATAGGAGATGGGGCTCAATTTTCTGATTTTTTGGTCGAATTATTATATACCGATTAGGATAGGTTAATGATGGCTCATTTTGAATCATTTTTATATTTTAAATGCTAAAATATTTATAAATTTGTAATTCAAGAAATAGAATAAAAAGATTTTCACATTGACGTGGTGTTTGCCATACAAACGTAAGTTAGAAAGCCTATAATTATGGCAAGTTGAGAGTGTGAGTATCAAAATAGACTTACCTTCTTTGAGTTATACGAAATATTTATAGGTATAATTGACCTACATCTTCCCCAATAGGGTTTTTGAGCTACATTAGGTTTGTCCATCCACTCTTCGAATCGAGGCATTCAACAAGCGTGTCTCATTTGGTATTATGCTAGGGTTGGCCTTGATCAAAGCTTGGGCCTAGGCCAACCCCTTTCTTCAGGCCCACTAATTCAGTCTTAGGGTGTGACTTTTGTTATTGTTTGATGTCGATTATACCCTACTGTCCAAAATCACTCATAACATAATATTACCATACTAACATTACATGAGTATTTTAAAACCAACTCCTTTCCTTAGGCCCACTTCAGTCTTACGGTATCATTTTTATTCCTAATCTTAGTGATTTTTTGTTATTGCTTGATATTGATTATGTCCTACGGTCCAAAATCACCCATAACATTAACCTCCACTCTCAAGCTATAGTTCATGGTCTAACTATCCATCTTTATGGGTCAAGCTTTTGAGAATTCAACTTGGAAGTATGGAATTCCCTTTTACGTGCTTGGCTTCAAATACCAAAATTTGCACTACTTGTCGTGATATCTATCTCAAACTCTTGAATTGCTAGACCAATCAGCCCAAACCTTCTCTATCTGTGGGTGAATTTATGCATCGAATCGTGTTATTTCCACCTTAGCTAGTGGACCTAGATAACTGAACATGCTCACTTGAGGCAAAGCAAATCCGGAATCATGAGTGAATCTAAAATATTACATGATGAAACCAATTACGACTCAACCTGTTTTCTAGTATCCATCCTCACTTTGTAGGCAGAATTATAGTTACTCCATCCATCATTTCTCTCAAGAGACTTTTCAACTTCAAGAAAGGGAGGGATCTGACATCCGATGGTGCATTTGCTGCTTCATCCATTCCTTTTTGTTTTCTGTGGGTATAATATAATTTTATTCATCAGTGAGACTAGTATTTGAATTTCTATGAAAGCCTATAATTTAGTTTTGAACTAAAATGCATGAGTTTTTAGACGTGTTTTACATTGGGATCATCCTTTTAGAATCTCAAAATAATTTCTCACGTAATTTGGTTGAATTGTGTTATGTTTATTCAACGTGTGTTTGGAATAAGGATGTTCATTTGGGTCTGTATTGGACAGAATGTTCTATGATCTAAACATATAAAAATCAAACAAATCTTGCCCTAATCTCCGTCTTTTAATCTTTTAAGTTTGGTGTCTATTTAGTCATTGAAGTTTCAAAAAAATGCTCCATAAACGTGTATTGATAGTTGACTAATAGAAATATGACTTGACAATTAAGTGGTGATTATATTTGCTCACTAAAAATATTAATTTAATACTCATTTAGCGTGTTTGGGATAAGGAATTGAATTCTGAAATTGTGTAGTCCATAATATACAAAGTTAATAAAGCATAAAACAACGTTTCTTAGTTGTGAGGCCTATAAATTCTTTCAACCAACAACCCCAACTCCTCGGGTTAAACACGAGTCTTATGTGACGTATCTTTCTCGCCTTCCTTTCTCTTTCCTTTTCCTTCATTTCCTCTTCGAGTCAAAGGAGGGCAGATATCAATTTAAACCCCTACACTTTGAGGGTTGTATTAATTTAAACCCTAAACTAATAATTGTATCAATTAAAACTTTAAATTTTGAGAATTGTATCAATTTAAACTCCAAACTAACAAGTGTATCAATTTAAAACCCTATACTTTCATAAGTATATCAATTTAAAATTTTTATTTTATTTTATTTAATACACTTATGAAATTAGATATTTTTTCCTTCAACATCTAACTAATCAATTACAACTAATTCAACCAAGTGTTAAAATTATAGTTGCGAAAATACTCATATACAAGGAAGAAGATATAGGTAAACAAACATACAAACTCAATAATGAAATGCATGAATTGAGGTTAAAAAACATCAAGCATAACCAGAAAAATTATCTTTGGCAAAAGGAGGAAAAAAAAAAAAAAACTAGAATAATTAGCATTCTAAACATAATTTGGAAAGTTATCCATTTCTACTCCTAAATTCGAGAAATTGATCGATTTAACCATGAACATATAAGTGTGACAATTTTGTATTCTATTCAAAATTTTCTAATCTACCCCCTAGTTTTAATTTAGAGAGAGAAAAAAAAGGATAATTAGCATCTCTAAACATAATTTGGAAAGAAATCCATTTTTACACCTAGAATTGACAAGTTAAATCAATTTGAACATGAACAAATAAGTGTAATAATTTTTGTATTCTATTCAAATTTTGCTAATCTAACCACTAATTTTAACTTAAAAATAATATTGTAAAATAACTCCAAGAATTAAACATTTTAATAAAAGTCAGATTTATTGCACAAAATAGACTAGTTGTGGCAAATGATTATACACCTTGTCAAATTCAAGATCAAAATAAAATTAAAAAAAAAAAAAAAATAGAAGGTTGAAACTCATACCTAGAGAAAGATATTCAAGTTATTCCTTAGGTTTTAAAATGTTACAATTTCATCTTTGACATTTGACATTTGAGTTTTGAATTAATTTGGTCCATAAATTTCAAGATTTACATTTTTAGAGATGACTTTTTTACCGAATACTCAATTTTCATCGGTAGTGTTATTATATGTTAATAATTTAAAATAAATAAATGAATTATAATCAATTAGATTTCACTATGTTTTAACTTTTAAAATTAAATTTAAAATTTAACTTTATTATTATTTTAAATTAATTAATATATATCGGCATCATCAATGATTAAAAATGAATATTTAATAGAAGATCTTGAAATCTAGAGGATCAAATTTTGAAATATAGAGATTAAATTAAAATTGAAATTGAAATCAAAGCTTAATCCAAGTACTACATAAAAACTAGGCTCAAATCAAAAAGATATTTTTTAAAAGAAAAAAAAAAAATCCGAAAATGCTGGGGACAAAAATAAACCCCTAAAGTACGTAAAATTGAAGTGAGGGTATTTTTACTGTTTGGGTAAAAAGAAAAGTGGGATGCGTGGTGTAGGCTTTTTAGACAATTGTAAAAGGTGAGTGGGTCCCACCCAACATATCCTTCCCTAATAAAGACCTTCTCTTTCCTCTTCTCCTCTTCCTCTACCACCTTCCACACTTTCTTTTGTTTGATTTTACGTCTCTATTATAAACATTTCACACCGATTCCCAATTTTATTACATCTCTGTGAGGATGGATTTTCGAACCTATCACCCATCTTCCTTTCTAATTACACAAACAATTAATCAAAGAATAGCAACTTAATTATATGCAAATCATTTCAATACATAACACACTTAACTCTAATAATTAATTTACTTTATAACAATATTTTAGAATCCCAAATATACCCAAATCTATCCCTCCACTCATACAGCGATATAGTCTATCATTGGATCTAAATTTTATTATATAATCATTATATTTGCAACTGCTCATATATATAAAAAGGAGGTCTCGTATGTAATGTACCCAAAAATTAGTTTAACAAAAAGTTCTTCTCCTCGATGATGTACACGCATTATGGTATCAAGGCAATTTTGATTTTGATTTTGATTTTTTTTTTTCTTTTTGTGTCTGTTCTTCTTCTCATTTTCTACACCTTGAAATTAAAACTCCTTGTCAAAATTTTAAATATTATAATATTTAAGTTGGTAAAATTATAATGTTATAATATTTAAATTTTAACTTTGAAAAATTATGGAGAATTTTATTATGAAATTTTATAATATTTTATTTAAATGAAAATGGTATTGGAAATGCTCCATTTAAAGAATTGAAAATTTTTTAAAAAATTTATAATTTTTATTTTGTAATATTATGTTGTATTTGTGACTAATATTAATTTATTTACAAGGTCTTACTTTGAGTACTGAAGTAATTTAGAGACAGTTTCAATTTGTTGTCTTTAGCTTTGCACATAGTTTCAATCTTTATAATTCATTGTATTGAACTTTTGTTTGCTTTAACCATCCAATAAGGACTATAAGAACCTTTATTTATTTGTTTTGAAAGATTATGGAAATTAGTTTCTTTTTTTTCTTTTTTAATTTTAAAATTCAATATAGACACCAAACTTTCATTTTTGTATCTACTTTGAGTCTTTAATGTTAAAAGTTATTTTAACTATTAACTATAACAGCCTTAAATAAAGTTAACTAAAATATTAGACACAAAATCAAAACAAATTAAGGAAAATACTAAGAACTTAAATGTATCTATATTTACATACAAACTTATTATAAAAACTCTTATAACAAATCTTGGTAAGAAATTGTGGCTTGTTTAGTAGAGAATTTGAAAACGAGGATCAATGAAAATTGAGGTGTATTTCAAGTTTTTTCAAATATGCGTTTGGTAACATATTCATAAATTAGATTATAATTTAAACATCTATTTAAAAATGTGTTTGATGCTATATATATAAATCATACCTCTAATTGTAATTACCCATTGATGTTTAGTTGGCAATAAACTAGGATTGATATTAAAAAAATTATATAATTATTCTTGTGTAATATATATATATATTTTATAATACATTACATATTGCATATCTTTTTTTAAAAGAATGATTTGAGTTTATTACACGACATATTGTATTTTTAAATGTTTTAACTTTTATTTAATATAATTATGCATTTTAAAATTTTAAAATTCAAAATCTAGATATAATGAAAACATAAAAACGTTTTTCAAAATTTTGACCGTTTGGATCATAGAATCTAAAATCAATTTTTAAATCAAGTGGTCTGGAAAATATAGATTTAGTTAAAAATATAGATTTAGTTAAATGAATGAATATGAAAATCTAAGCCATAATCTGAATCATCTACATAACAAACCTCTAAATATTCACATGGGAGTAAAAATCTATAAATTTACCAATTTTAAAGTCACCTTTAAAATATTTCATCTTCAAAAGAGAAATTATTATTTTTTTTTTTAAAAATCCTTTGAAACTATATCCAAAACAAATAGTTTTTCTAAAAATTATATTTTAGTTTATAAATATTATACATATTTTGTTTCATCTATTCGTTCAATTTTCAAACAATATTAACAATTTAAAAAATACATTTTCTAATCTAATGATTTTGTGTAGTATATTAAGAATGAGAAATTTGATTTGTCTATCAAATTAAATTGATTACCAAGTACAACAATAAGTAATTAATGAACTAAATAGAAGTAATAACATAATTATGAGAGACTAATCCCCAACATTAGCGGGGTTGACCCAACAAAATTATAGAACCTGTCTTTGGAATAAATGCCTTTTTTTTTTTTTTTTTTTCCTTTAAAATTTTATTTTTGTAAAATTGTTGACCAACTTTTTTCCCAATCTCTGAAATAAGCAAATAATAAAATTGGCTTTTAATATAATAATTAGAAAGAGAAAAATTAAAATTAAGAAAAGGCAAAAGAATTAATTCGTTGCTTGGGAGCAAGGTTTTGTAGTGGTCCCTTTTGCCCAACAATTTTTACTCTTTTTTTTTCCCCCTTTCACATGGAAATATGATTATGACTATGACCCATTTTTTCACTGATTCTACACACTGCTCCACAAAAACCCAATTTGTTTTTAATTTTTCCCTTTTTATTTTATTTTTCTCCCTTCCAAATATTTAAGGCATGTTTCCTTGAAAATAAATTTGAAAACAAGTGATTTGTTGAAAATAGAGTTAGTATGTCATATTTTCAAATAAAAATATGTGTTTGGTAGGAGATTTACAAATTATATTATAATTTAAACTTTTTTATATTATATATTTATAAATTATAAAACTAGTTCCTCACAAATATTTAGTTGACAATAAATTAGTATTAATTTCTAATTTATTTATGAATATGTTTTATGTTAAGAATGTATAATTATTATTTTGTAATATTATCTAATTTATAGGAAAATTATCTTAAATGACAAAACTGTTGAGAATATTTACAACTAATAGCAAATAGTAAAATTTTGCTATATTTGTAAATATTTTGGTTCCTTTTGCAAAAATACTGTTTTCAAAATTTGCACTGTTTGGATTACAAAATTCGAAACAATTTAAAAAACATAATTAGGTTTGTCTACCAACACATATATGTTGAATTGAATCAAATGAATATGAAAACATAAAACAAAATCTAAATTCTTCTACCAAACAGATTCTTAAAACACAACTCTCTGTTTATTAAATATTTTAGTTTTATCTAAATTATTATAAGTGGCGGAGAGTTTATATAGACTAACATGAGGTTGATGTGGATTTTCCTTTTTTTTTTTTTTTTTTTTTTTTATATATATATATATATATTAATTTTTGGTAACTTACGAAGAAAAAAGTAATAATAAACGCGAACATCCCTAAGTGCGTTGGACAAAGATTTAGAGACAATTGATGAGGTGTACTTTAAATGATCGTATAGAGAGTTTTGTATTTCTATAGCGCTGATATATGTATATATTTTTTTTATTACAACTTGATGTGTTAAATAAAAATAATTGGATATCACATTCTAAATAGATATAAGTTGAGTAGACATTCAGTCAGAGTATTGGTTGAAAAATATGCCATTACTTATTGAGTAACCTAAAACTTTGAATCTAATGGTTTAGTTTAACCAATATATTCTTCTTATATATCGATTCCATTATCACTGCTTGGGTTTGCTTAGCACTTTGCTTAGAAGGCTATTTTGAGATAATGATGATGTTGAGCCAATATCTCATCATTTTGACACACCATATATCTATTCAACATATGTATAAAAAGGGGTTTGTTAGCTTGGTGAATCATATATCTATGCGTGTGTTTGAAT
Organism: Citrullus mucosospermus; assembly: GCA_030954485.1. Classification (NCBI taxonomy): domain Eukaryota; kingdom Viridiplantae; phylum Streptophyta; class Magnoliopsida; order Cucurbitales; family Cucurbitaceae; genus Citrullus; species Citrullus mucosospermus. The sequence continues at coordinate 3,520,450 of CM062063.1, read as the reverse complement.
TGATTAGTGGAAAAAAATGGGGTTTTCACCCGATTCGTTATTATTCAAATTCTTTTGATAAAAAAAAAAAAAAACTTTTAAACTACACTTTGAAAAGTATTTCAAAAGCTATTTTTAGTAGTTTCCAAATACTTTAATTTTTTTTTTCAAAATATTAAACACTTGAAAAGTTAAATCAAACCCACCATAACACATCCACATCTACTTTTAATTTACTTAGGAAGTTCTTCACATCTCTAGTTTTAAAAATCTTAAAAAAACAATATAATAAGCTTGAAGAAACATTAATGTCTAATAACAAGGAACACTCCCAACCAACAACCAACCTTTGAAATAATACTAAAAACTCATGCTAGTTGTCATTATCAGTTTCAACACTTCTCTACGTCCACAATTCAATTTAACAAAGGTTAGAACATCAATCCTAACATCTAGCCTTTTTATCATAAAGTTGGCCTAGTGATAGCCATGCATGGGTATGCAATAAATGCCTTATTGCTTAAAGTAAACCAGTGCAATTCACGAAGATAACCTACCTAAAATTTAATATTCAACGAAATCTTCCCGACAGTCGTAACCTAGTGAAATTAATAAAGGTGTTGCAAGAACAACGGTCTCTAAGTGAAGGAAAAAGAGTTGAAATTTGTAAAAAAAAAAAAAAAAAAAAAAAAAAACAATAAAATTGAACGTCTCTAATTTGATGAAACATGCAAATACGAGAAAAAAACCCAGGTGAAAACATTCCCCCAAAAAAAGATTGTAAGAATGAATAAAATAGTAAGATTTTGGGGAAGGAAGGGAGGAAGGAAGGAAGGAAGGAAGGAAGGACATAGGGTTATTGGGAGAAGACACAAACAAACAAAACAAAGCAAAGCTAGGTACAACCAGACAAGGCAGTTGGTTTTTGGTACTGTCAACTACTTGGACTTTTAGACCACAAAATTTCAACACAAACACATTTATTTTCATTAAACAAATGCAAAAATCTTATCCTGTTTTATTTATTTATTTTTTTATTTTTATTTTTTGGGGCGGGCACTCTAAAGGAGCTGCCTACTTTGTTATTTTACCCCATGTTTTGTACAGAATAAATATCCACAAAAGTAATTTAATTTAATAAAATATTAATTCTTGAATAATGTTAAAAACTAGATATAGAGGAGATTTATTTTTATTTTCCAAAAAGAAAAGAAAGAAGAGAGAGAAGAGATCACAAGAAGGATGAGATTCAGAATCAGAAGAATCAGAGACTTTACAACCTTTGTTTTGGTAATAAGTAAAAATTCAAAGCATCACTGTAAGGTAACACAATTTGTACGGTCTACCTTGTACTAATGCTTTTGCCTTTCTCTTTCTTTTTTCTTTTTACTACAAGTTTGTTATCATATCATCTATATTTAATTTATATATATATATATATATATATATATATATATATATATATATTTAAACATATGTTTTAACTCTTATGCTACTTTGATGGACATAATATTTTTAAAAGTTATATCCAATTTTTTTTTGGAAGCTACTTTCTAAATTTAGTATCTAACTATTTAGTCATTGTAATGATATATACGAGTTCATATAGAAATATTATTACAATTTAATGAAATTCCTCCACCCCTTATGTTGTAATAATTATGATTAAAAAAAAAAAAAGTCAAATTGAGCATAACTAAATTGACATATAGTGTGTTAGGAACCATAAGGTCCGTAGTTCGAATCCCCCTATCCTCAATTGAAAAAAAAAATGAACTTAGTTGTTGTTGCATATTAAAAATAAAACCTTATATTAATTCGTTCAATGCTTTTATATTTTGAGTTCAATTGGGGTGATGAAATTTAAATCTCCAACATGTAAAGAGCATTGCCAAAAAAGAAATTTATCTCTTAAAACTAACAAATTTATATGAATGGAAAATAAAAAAATCCAATCTCACGAAAGAAAATGCAAGTTGAACTACCGTACTCATATTGACATATTGACCCTTTGGTCTACTTCTACATGTACATTTAGATATAAAAACAACCCTAAAGTAGTAAGGACTCATTAGGGATTAAATAAAGTGCAAGTTTAGAAACAAAAGTTTATTTTATTTTATGTTTTGGTCTGATGTTGGCTGTTCTGTCTCTTAGTCTCACCTCAGCATCAATTTTTCTATTACTAATACAGCTTGCACCTATTTCTATACTACTCTATTCTATTTCCTTCAAACATAAAGTTAAAATAAATATTAAAAAATATATTTTAAAAAAATTACGCAAAGGATAGCTTTGTGATTAAATATTTGGATAGAAATGGATCGAAATATATATTATTTTTTACATGCCATTTTCTTTCCCTTCCCTTCATGGTTCTTGGGATATTCCTAAACTCTCTAACATGCTCTCTGCCAACTGGAATAGCTTCTGCTTCCATGAAAAAAGAATTGTCTCAAAAATGGTAAATTTTGATTTTAATGCAAGAAAAAGAAAAAGAAAACAAAAAAACAAAAAAAAAACATTGATGATGTCTCAAGTTCCCAAGAGAGACAATAGAGAATAGAGAAAGAAAACTCAATGAAATTCTTTGATTATTTTACTGCTTTTTTTGTTATTTCTACAATTATATTTTCATTGAATTTATATATTATTTCCACTAAATTCTACACTATAATTCACGTCAATATATTTTATCTATCTCTTTATCTATGTTTTTTTTTTTCAATTTTATTTTATTTTTCTTCAATAGTGTTTCTGACATGAAAACATGTTTGGCCAACAAGAAAATAAAATAAGATAAAATGAGGCCATGAACATAGAGTGGACCACCCTTTTATTTATTTATTTTTTCGAGAAAATTACAATCTTTTTTCTTTTTTCTTTAGTTTATCGAAATACATACAAGTTAAAAAAAAAAGAAAAAAAAAAAAGAAAAAACCCATTTGCCATTTGAAGAAGATTTCAAAGCCCATCAACCAGCTTAAAAACCTTCATTTGCACGGAGATGGAAAAATGGATTATAGCCAGAAAACAAATTGAAGAACAAAGAAAGAAAGGGAACACAAACCCATAACCCCATTTCCTTTCATTTTCTCATCTCTCTCTGCTAAAACTCTGCCAGAAATCAAGAGTTTTGAAGAGAGAGGCATAGAAGAAAAAGAAAAAAAAAAAAAAAAAGGAATTCTAGAGAGAGAGTTAAAGGTCCATCCTCCATTTCTCAAGCTTCCCTTCTACTGCATTTCTCAAGCTTGTTTGTTTGTTAAGTTTTAGAAGAAGAATCCTTTTCTATTTTCTACATTTTTTTTTTGTTCTACTTCTGTTTTTCTCTGTTTTATTGCGAATATTATGAAGATTCTAATGAATACTGGGATCTGTACCTGTTTATTTTTTGCTCATTTGTCTGCATTTATCTGATTCTTAGGATTCTCTAACGTCTTTTCTGCTCATTTGTCTACATTTGTCCAATTCCTCAGGTTTTTCCTCTGTCAGAGTGTGAAGAGGTTTCTTGGGGGAGTTTCTGTTTGGCTATCCAGAAAGAAAAATCGTAGGATTTTGCCTTGCTTTTTCATTTTGGAGACAAAAGAAGTTAAATGTAAGTTTTTCTTTTGGTTTTGTGTAATGTTAATGTTAGTTTTTGTTTTTGTTTGAGTGTTTTAGGGCCTGTTTCCTATTTCATTGGAATAGAAAATTTCAAATCTGCAATTTCCTTAGCTTTCTCACCTTTTCCCCTAAGTTTTCTTGGCAACCAAACATATGTTTGTGGATAAGTTCATTCTATGGAAAGAACATTACATATTGCTTGAAATTTCCAAAGCTTTGACAATGTAGGTTTTAAGTTCATTTCATATTTCCTTTTGTTTGATATTTTCTTTTCTATTTGGTGTTTTTGCAAATTCTACTGTTGGTTGCTGCTTAAGATGAATGAGGATAGACAAATGGAAGTACATTATGTTGACACCGGGTTCCCTTACACGGTTACGGAGAGCTTCATGGATTTCTTTGAAGGGCTTCACCAACATCAAGTGCCTGCTTATGGCAATGCCGTGCCATTGCTCGATCAGGTAATAATGTGGCCATGAAAAACCGATATAATTTGTCATTACACTAACTTGAGTTTTGTCAGTTGAGAGAACAATAAGTACTGGAAATGTACGGTAATTTGTGTCTCAGGGAAATGCTTACTGGTCAATGAATATGCAATGTTACAAATTTGGAGTATCTGATCATGGGAATACGTATTATGGCCATTCGCATTCGGAGAGTCACCATTTACCACCTTCATTGGATGTTGGTGAAAGGGAATGGGAGTATCCTACTTCAGTGGTGAATGTCGAAATTCCCGAACCAACATATGCGCCATCCGTGGAGGAGGATGTAGTAGATGCTCATTCTATACCAGAAGAATGTAAGTGTTGACAAATCTGATACTCAGTCTGTTTATTTCATACTTTTTAAAGCCAACATTGAGTTTGTCACTATCATATTGTCGAGTTGAATCGTTGAAATTGTTTGAGAAACATAATATTTGTGCATCTTATCAGCATCTTTTTACTTTTTTTTTTTTCCTGTTTTGTAGGCGATTTAAGCCATCAGGAGGAGACCAGTACTTCTCAAGTATGATGCTTTCTCCTTGATTTTGCGATATGCCTCCTTTTCTGTTATGACCATCATCTACTTAATGCCTCGAATGAACTGTGCTTAATCAAAAAGTTGTTTGGGATCGTTTTTCTTATTCGTTACATAATGAATTAGGGTATAATCTTATCATCATCAAAGGTTGTAGTATGTTCATTTATCATTCTGAAGTTATGTGGGTGATGAATTTATTTTCTTCTCAAGTTATAGTTTCTCGTGCCAAAATGTCTCTCTTTCTAATCAGTTTTGTGGCCGACGAAGTTTCTTTGTTTTCACACTATGAAATTAGCTACTGTTTTGGTTTATAGCTCATTGAATCCGTCTTATTTTGTTTGTCTCTTCAGGTTACATGGCAAGATGAGATTGATCCTGACCACATGACCTATGAGGTATGGTTTCAACTCTATCATTTAGAAACCAGATTTGTTCAAGAACATGCTGTTTTAAGAAACGTTCTGTAGATCTTCAATTGATTGCCCTATAGAAGTTGAGGGTTTACCGAGCATGTGATTATTTGGCTCAATTATCAACAAACCCGTAGTTTCTTATGGCCACATGAACTATGGTTGGTTGTCAAATAAATGGGATCCATTGAAGTTTACTAGAAGAGCACAAAGGGAGTCTTTAGCCATGACCGTGGATCATCTTATATGGTTTTACAGGAACTGTTGGACTTGGGTGAATCAGTTGGAACTGAAAGTCGGGGTCTTTCTGAAGAACAAATAAGTTTGCTTCCGACTGCACGATGCAAGTTAACGAGTTTTTTCTCGAGGAAAAAGCCTGAGGAGAGGTATGGTTTTTGACATATGTTGCATTTGGCTATCTTGCACTGTTAGTCTGCTTTACTTGGTGGATATAAGAACATTCCTGTCAAGAAAACATTGAATGATCTATCAAATAATCGGTTCAGTTGATATTTAGACAACAATCTCTGCGAACTGAGATGTACAACGTTGTCATTACACTATGCTTGTTTCTGATGTGTCTACTCTGAAAGTCATATGGATCTATTTTTTCTGCCATAATACACAAGTTAAAACAGTCGGTACTTTCCTGTACGGTGTTTATGTAGCAATGTCAAACTCGAATCTCTAAAAAGTTTTACAAATAAAATAGTCATATGAGATACACTCCTTAGAGTATGATCATGTTCTTGGAGTTGTCTCAAGTTACTGACTATAGATCTCGGTAAAAGAAGGTGTTTACATCTCGGTTCTTCTTGGTAAGGTGCTTACTCTTGGAGCTTCAGTATTTGATTGTACTTGTTTTGTTTTGTTCTTTTTTTTTTTACTGCAGATGCGTTATTTGCCAAATGAGGTACAAGAGAGGGGACAAACAAATAAAATTACCCTGCAAGCATTTCTACCACAACAAATGCATAACCAAATGGCTCACCATCAACAAAGTTAGTTATTTTCTTGGCTTTCTCATGTATTTATACTTGCACGATTTCTGATCTAACTTGGTATATCATCACGCCACATCATCTTCGTGTTTATCAGATATGTCCGATCTGCAACATCGAGGTGTTCGGAGACGAAAGCACGAATGCATTGGGCAGCGATAACTGACAGTAGATTGTGGAAGCTCTAACATTTTGTTCCTCCTTGTTCATCTTTTCACATTTTTGCCTTCTCACTTTCATTTCTCTCCCCCACCATTTTGTACATCTCTACTTAACTAAGTGAATTAAGTACTCTAATCCTTAATCTCTCTCCCCACACTTGCCTTATGCTCAAGAGAAAGAAAGAAAAGTGTACCCCTCTTTTAACTTTTCAACTGCTTAGCTTGAAGATTTAAGTCTAGCTATTTTCTTAGATTAAGATTAACTTATTTTGTAGTCATTTTTCGAATTGAGGGCCGTGTCGAACTGCATTGAATAAGGATGTTCGTAGGTTGGGGTGAGTTAGATTAGGTTAGTATTGACATTTTGGACCTAACCCAATTGTTCGAGTTACATATTTGTTCGATCTAAGTGACTTTTATTAATAGTAGACCATGAGTTCATCTGGTCATTTACTTCAAGTTTTGTAAAAGAAATAGTGAATGATAATGAGCATCTATTTACTTATTTTCACTAGTTTCTTTTGATTTAATTTATTTTCTGTATAGAATTTCATTTTAAATGAAAATTATTATAGAATAAAATTAAGCTAAATAACTGCTTCAGTGAGATGAAATTTATACACATGCGCATAAGCAATTTCATCATCTATTAATAGATTGACTTGTTTATAGGCAGTCTCACTTATTTCCTTTGTGGTTAGGCAAAATTTCATAAATTATATTTTATCTACTTGAAAATCCATCATTTTCTTCTATTTTTTACTCAGCTAAATCGTAATATAGTACAACAAATGTAAAAATTTGAGAAATTGAACAGTAATATATTATGGTTAATTGTTTGTTGAAAATGTTAATAGATAATAAAAAGTTTTTGAAAAAAATTAAATTTAAAAATTGAAAGTACGGATAATAAAATTGAATATTTCGAAGTGTAGCCAAATAATAGAAATAAAATTTGTGATCTAAGCTCAATAATAAACTTTGTCAATTGTCACACCAGAAAAGAAACAATCCCTCAGTTATAAATTTACTTTTCTAACTTTATTTTCCCAGGAAATCGGCAAATAATAAACAAAAAAGAAAAAAAAAAACGATTGTATGGGCCAAACCCAACCGGCCCAAATATTTAAAAGCCCAACAACCTGACAATTTATTTATAATTAAATTATAAAATATTTTTTTTAAAAAAAAAAAAGAAAAGAAAAAACTCTACAACGGTCAGAACCGGCAAGCTGCCCACAAAAACGTTCACAAAAAACGTAGAGAATTCTCCAGCACAACGGTCATTTCTTCTTCTTATTCTTCTTATTCTTCGGCTCCTTCACTCTCCATCTTCTCGAGCCCAATAATGGAACCAGCAAAAGTTGACTGGAAAAATGTTCAGTGGAGATTCGTAGAGGACGAATTGTACGAGCACATTAACGCCCCCAAATGGGTTGATTTCACCGCGGTCCACGACTCTGTGGATGATGAGGCCTGGTTTTGTCGACCCGGTGAGATTCTCTTTCGCTCGATCGATCTCTGTTCTTGAATTCCGAACTCTTTCTCTGAGTTCTTTTGCTTTTTAGGTAGTGATGGGTTTTGTTTTCTTTTGGTTCTGTGTAGATTGTAAGCATCCCAAGACGGCTGAAGAGTTACTTCGAGTAACTCCTTCGAAGGTATCGATTTATTTCTCTCTTTCTTTTTCTTGTTCTTTGATTTCGTACTATTTGATTGGCACGGGCGGAAAGAATGTCAAGATTTTGCAGATTTGGTTGAAATTTCTGATTTGAGCTAATCTGACCAAATTAGGGCACATAAGTTTCTTCTTCTTCTTCTTCTTCTTCTTCTTCTTCTTCTTTGCCCTGTATGTTATTTTCTTCTAAATTTACTGCTTGTTCTGTTTTGGAAGCTTACAAGCCCGGGTTATAGCACCGAAACTATTCAATCCAATGATCGAACAGGAAGGTACTGTAATTATCATAATAGTCTCAGTTTTAGCTACTTCACAATTGGATTTCCTTCATTCCAAATAGATCTGAAGTTTTTCCTTTGTTGGGATAATTCAGAGATGGAAAGTTGAAGAGAAGAGGGCCTCCTCAATCTTCAAATAATGAGAACCAGAATCCCAATTCTTCAACGCCTCAAAGCCACACAGCCAAAGCCACTAAGGCAGGGATCAAATCAAGCACCGAGAAGAAGCCTTTAATGGATGATGGGCAACAGAAGAGCAATGGGGCACCATCCCTGAAAAGCACACTTTCAGCAAGGAACTTATTTGCAGGGCGAGATTTTCTGAACCAAATTACCGAGTTTTGTAATGAGATAAAGAGAATGGCGATTAGGGTAACGGAGAGAGAGAATGTTAAGCAATCAGCCGTGGAGAATGGTGTTGAGGGTGAGAAGAAATGTGTAGAGAAGGAGGTTTCATCGAAGGATTTGAATAATCTGGAAAGGAAGGAGAAAGAGAGGAAGCCATTTGGTGAACTTAGTATAGAGAAATCTGATGGATCAATCAGTAATAGTGTAAAGCGGAAGAAAAGGATTAATCTGTGAGTAATTTGTTATCAATCTTCTTGTTTTAAGACTTTTGGTTCAGTTTGTGCCTGACTTTCCAAGTTATTGTATATGTCTGCCTGTGAATCATGTGCCTAATAAGAAATTATCATTTTGGTTTTAAGCCTATGTCAGACCATGTTTTGTTGTGTTAGCCAATTATGAGTTTATACAAAATTTGATGCAGCAAAACTGCGGCGAACAGTGGAAACGTCCTGACCCCTCTGGACATGGAGAAAGTATGGCACAAAAGAGAGGACAACACGTTGCAAATCCAAACCAATCCACCTTCTCCCCAATGCTTTTCCAACGTACGTGCACCAAACAAAGTTCCTGCTTCAAAAGCCTCGAGATCTAGACTAAAGGTATGCAATGCAACCTTGAGTTTTCATTATATAGCAGCTGCTCCTTTCAAGTTAGATGGAATTAAACTTCTCTGATTGATCATTTGTGTTTTCTATTAGGAGAAGGAAATCATTGTAGAAGTGGAGGAGGTAAAAGAGGATACAAAAGTGGTATCTGCTGAGAGAGTTAAAGCCATTTCTTCTGCTGTTGGTGAAAAAGAAGGAAGAGCATTGGATGTTCTTTGGTTTCTCAAGCCTTGCACTCTTTCCAACTAAAAGGTCTATGAAGACTTGAGCCAAAGGCATTCATTCAGATTATTCTTTCATTCTTTGTGTTGTTCTCATTGTCTTTATAACCACCGTGTCTTATATAAGCTACAGACTGATGGGAGGAGCTCCTTGTTGATAAGATAGCATATTTAGCCACCAAACAAATATTTTTGAATTGAGTTTCAATGAATAGAAAAAGTATTCTTTACAATATAATAACACCGTTTAGAGGAAGCTGTGTATGGACTTCTCTTCATTTGCTGCTGGAAATATGATTTCATATGATTTCGATCTTGGTTTGCCTCTGAATTATGAATATTATAGGGCAACTTTGGTTTAAGCATATACCTCGAATCCTTGATGAAGAAGTTAAAGGTTGAGTCTTTCCAACTTACATGTGGTTGAATTGAAACAAGTACGGAATATGAAAAATAACACATTTTTGGTATTAAAGGGTGTATATGTATGGTCAAGGGAGAGGCTAGATTTTTTTTTCTTCTTTCCACCCGTGAGGTAGGGATTCGAAGATCTTACCTTTAGGTTGAAATTACGTGTCTAAACTAGTTAGATATGTTGTTCAAGTTGGATTGGAAAAGGCTATTCAATATTTACAAAATAATTTGATTTTTTTCTTCAAGAAGTTGGCCCATGGCCTAGAAGTAAGCGTATGAGAAAATACTTACTACTCGGTAACAAAAATCTACTAAGTCTTTTACATGAGTTAACTTGTCCTTTTTCTCTCTCTCTCTCGCATGGTTATGACTTTCAAAAGTTTAGTTGTGGATGACATAAATATTTTACGGCTCAATCAACAGCCATTTTTGTATTATATAAGAGATGGAGTGCTGCATTCAAGATGTCCAAACAAAAAAAATAAAAAAAATAAAAAATGAAGGAATAACATTTTCATTCGGATTGATTTTTCTTTCTTGTTAAATTCATTTCATTTTGATTCTTTAGGAGTAAAAGGCCTACGAATTAAAATTGAACAATTGCCTACGAACTAAAATTGAACAATTAGGCTTTTCTTTTCCTTCTTCTCCCGAGTAAGTAAGAGGCAATAATACAAAAGCAAAAAATGACTAAAACAACATGTATCTAGAAAACCATTAAACGCATGGAGGGTGGTCTTCAACTTTGTCTGAGCCTGTTCTCTAGTCTAGACATGTCGCTAGAGTAGTGAGCACTTGCATCGGTGTGGTGTTGAGCCAAATGCACTCTGATGTCTAAGTTAATACACGAAGTGTTAAGTTCGACTAAGCATAGACCAAATTGCTTACTCCTAAAATATGGTGTTATGAGGCTATTTATAAAACCCTATTCTCTAAAGTTTGTTTGGGATATGTGCATTTTTAGTAGTGTTAGGGTTGGTGTGGCCCTCAAAGTTGCAGGGTGCTAAAGGGCGAGCTCAATTCGACCATTTTTTTTTCATGCAACATAATGAGTTCAATAGGTCAAACTAAAACCCGAGAATTTGACTTTTCCTTTTAAATACATGAACTCCTATGCATGCTTCTAAGCACTCTTGCCCTTAGATTTTAATTTGGATGACCCTCAACAAATCAAGATATATAAAAAAAAGCTGGCCTTCTTGCATGCCATGGCAAACAATTTGTTGCTGAATTTTCGATCCTTTGAACAGAAATTGAAGTGATCCCTGCAATTGAAGTAAATAAATACTGTGCAATTGCCACGTGGTAATTGTTACATTGGCTATAGCATCCTTCGTGTCATACAAGCATGGCTTTCCAGGACACCCACCACACAACATGTGCAATCCACGTGCATGTCCTCCTACCAGCTTCATCATCCTCGAGTTTTCAATTTCTCCGCTTTGTAGGACTGTCTCCCATTTGCTTTTCGCTTCACCTTCGTCCATTGGAAAATTAGGGTTTATTCTTTCCTATTTGTGAAATGGCTATGGCTGGGCGTATGAGATCGATCATTCCTCAATTCAATCAGCTTCTGAAATCGGAGTCACTCACTCAGAGACCTGCTCTTCTAAGAGCCCTACTTTGCCCCACGACTCCCAACTCCGAGGTTAGAATCAATGATTTCTCAGTCTATTTTTTTGTTCCGTTCTTAGTATCTCTCTCCCCTTGTCTTCCTAGTGTGCTTTCCTGTATATGGGCTTTGATTTTCCTAATATCCGTTCATTTGCGGGAAAATACCGAGATGAGAGGTGGTGATGGCCTGTAGGGGCGTCAAATCGTTAGTGATGTAGAATGAGGAACGATTAGCGGGACTTGATGATGCTAATGGTTTTGATTTTGTTTTTCTTTTTTCTCCATCGACTATGATTTTGCGAATCCCTCATCGACGTTAAGGTTATGATTTGACATTTGAATACAAGCTTGAAAAACAAAGAGACTGGATGGGACTTGCATTGAAAGAGAAGGCATTGTACATTGGAAAGACCATGGAGATGAGGCATTCCCCCCTGCTTGAAAAGGGATTTAAACGAATGGCTTCAGTCTTAGTTAATTAAGTGGGGACTTGGGGTGATCATTTTTTTTAAGCACTCCAATTTAAGGTTCTGTACTAAATCAAAATGAATTCCAAAATTATAGAAGTACTTATATATGTTATGGAGAATCTCATCCTTCCTTTGGAGGTTGGACTTAAGTAGCTCAGAAGAAGAACCTTGCAACATTTCTCTTAAATCCTATGCTACCGTGTTGAACAAAACTTTTGAAAGAGGAAAACCCAACTTCTAGCCAATTCAGCCTCATGACGACGAATCGAATGGTCATTTATTTCTTCATTATTGGTTTTTTGGCAGTTCACACAATTGAGGGAAAATAACCAGAGGAGGTCTTTTCCTTTGCAACTTTCCTTGCATACTTAAGCTTCTATAAATCAGTGTCCAAAGTGAAAATTGCTGCTCTTTTGGGCCGTAGAAGAAAGTTATGCCTTAGAAGTTGAGGCATTGAGGGAAAGCAATGGAACACAACTTGATTTCTTTCATTTCTTTCTCTGATCTATGCCTTGGACTTTCCATTACATGGAGGCTATAATATTTTCATTCCAACAATCTCTCTCCACATTCCTTTGGCATTAGGAAAAGACTCACTCAAATGGTTGTTGCTGGGTCATGTCACCTGTGACTTACTAAAATGGTGGCCTCGGGAAAATAGTAGTTTTAATGGAATAAAATTTAGTAGACAATCAATTGCTTGGTTGTCATTTGTCAATTCCCTTTCTGCTTCTAACAAGTCTTCTCCATAGTGTCTCTCACCATGTATTTTTTCATTTTCCCTCAATGAAAGGTTGTTTATTCATCAAAAAACAATTCTCCTCCATAATGTGTCTTCATATGAACATTACAATCTCTTTGATTTCTGATCTTTACACTCTCAGTTTCAAGAACAAGATCGGCCAAACCTAATGACACTGACACCATTTTCAGCCAAGCTAGTGACTTGCTCATTCAAGTTAAACAGTAGAAGCTCTTACTATTTTGTTCAACCTTTTACCGTACTTTTGCTGGAATTTTGAATAGGGGAAAGGAATAAGGTGAGAGCCTGAGAGGTTTGATTGAACTAGGAGAGCTAGAGTCAATCTTCCATCTTTGGGTAAATGGAAGTTTCTCCACTTAGTTTAGCACAAACTAGTCCTGAATGGGGTGGTTTTTAGATTCCTCTGAGAGCCAATCCCAAATAAGAGTGGCAAAAACTCCTGTTAGCTTCTGAAAGAATTTACCAATCTCTATGTTTCCTTGCCTCCTATTTTATCCCAGCAATCAAATAGTTTTGGAAGCTGATTGTCAAACTCCTGCTTGCAAATGAAAGAAATTCCAAGTTCTTCGTATTCATTTCCATCATGAATCATAATCTGTTTGCCTCCAGAATCTGTCTTGGATGTTTCACTTCGGTAGACACAAATTATAGTCTGCTTCAATCCTCATGGATGTGAAGTTTCTGTTTGTTCATGTGTTTGTAGTTGTTTATAATCGATCATTGTATTGTGATGGTTCATCTCTCAGCTCTAGATTATCAAATCAACTTTAACCTTTCATTGAATTAATTTGAATGTTTTCCTTCAAATGCAGGTCTCGAGGAACTATGCAACTGCTTCCAAGAAAAGAGAGGAAAAAGTTAAAGTAATGGAACTGGCTTGCCTTTACTAGGACTTAAAAGTTTCACTAGTTTTATGTATCAGTCATTTTCATTTGTGGTTTACTGAAATGCAGAGTACACATGTGATTATTATATGTAGTTTGATTAATTTCATTTATCTCTCTTTTATGCATTATAGGTTCCCCTGGTTTTGTTTGGGGGTTCTGGAAACTATGCCTCTGCTTTGTACCTTGCAGCAGTAAAAGCTAATTCCTTGGATAAGGTTGAGAGAGAGCTTCTTGACCTTGTCGAGGCTACACAGAGAAGTGCCACCTTCTCTCAGTTCACAAGAGATCCCTCAGTGTGTAAAGATACTAGGGTCAAGGCTATTGAGGATATTTGTGCTTCAGCTAAATTTTCAGAAATTGTAAAAAACTTTTTGGGTATTACTACTACTCATTGCCTTTGAATCTTTGATGTTTTCTTTCTTTAATTGAAGGAAAACGCTATGGTTAAGCAAGCAATTTGATACACCATTTTGTAATCACATCCTATCCAGTTATATTGGCTGAGTATGGAAGGCTGAAATACATAGACAGCATTGCAAAGAGGTTTGTAGAGTTGACAATGGCTCATCGAGGAGAGGTGAAAGCCATTGTGACTACAGTTATTGTAAGTTCCCAAACTCCTATAATGAAATTCGTAATCTACCATGGTTATAAGTTACAATATGGCATATGCTTTCTTTTTGCTCCTTCTCCTCTTTGCTCCTCCCCGCTGCATAGGGCTATCATTCACTAACCATACTACTAGCAATTAATTCAGTTATTTTTTTGCTTCTTGACTGGGGAACATATACCTTTAGCGTTTAATTTTTCTGCTGTACATCCAGCTCCATGTTACTATTGCATGATTTCATATCAACTCGATTCAATGTTTAAGAACAAGTTAATATGCATATATGTGGGGCTTGGCGGATATTACTTAGGAGATGAATATATTGCCTTACAGCTTTTTATATCTTGTAATTAGAGGGTTAAAAATGCTATTTAATGTTAAAGTTGTAAAGTGTGGTTTAGTTTGTCTAAGTGTAGAGATATTTAGCTTAGAAAACGCAACTTGGTATTTGGAGACATTAGGATTTACAACACCATTATTAACTACACATTTTGGATTTTTTGCCCCTATCAACCACGGGAAGTCTGGAATTACTACTTGAATTTTCCTGTTTTGTATTATATGATATTAATCTGGTTTGACTTTTTCATTGTGCCACAGCCCCTCCCTCCTGAAGAAGAGAAAGAATTAAAGGAGACCCTGCAGGATATTATTGGACAAGGGAAAAGGGTCAAGCTTGAACAGAAGGTACTTCAAAATCATAGGGTCTGCTTCTTTTGACTGTTTTTTAACCCTTTTATCAGGCACACACATCTAATCTTTTGGATATGCCAGATTGATCCAAGTATTCTCGGCGGACTAGTTGTAGAATTCGGTGAGAAAGTGTTCGACATGTCAATTAAGACCAGAGCACGACAGATGGAGAGGTTCTTGCGAGAACCTGCAAACCTCCACAGCCTCTGAAAAGAGCCATTTTTATCTTCTGGGGACACCATCTTCCTGCTTTAAGCTACCATTTTTCATCCATGAAAGAGAACTTTGGAATTTTCCTCCCTTTTGTTTTTGCCTGATTTTCATCTTACATGACGGGCGGCAATGCCCCTATATATGCAAATAAGTTGGTTTTTCTTCATAACTGTATCCATGTGGGACAATTTTAAATTTGATGTAACATGTGCAGTCATATTGGAGGATTTGATTATGGATGGATAAACTTCTTCATCTTATTTGTTGGGATTGGTAGTTTGCGATTAAATCATTGATTATATATCTTTTTTAATTACATTTTAATCTTGTTTGCCCCCTAAAATTTTCATTGATGAGTTAATGGCAGTGAAGTTATCTTCCAAAACAAAGAAGG
Organism: Citrullus mucosospermus; assembly: GCA_030954485.1. Taxonomy (NCBI): domain Eukaryota; kingdom Viridiplantae; phylum Streptophyta; class Magnoliopsida; order Cucurbitales; family Cucurbitaceae; genus Citrullus; species Citrullus mucosospermus. The sequence goes on along the minus strand of CM062063.1, from coordinate 3,505,082 downwards.
CAAAAAAAAAAAAAAAAAAAAAAAAAAAAGAAAATTTCAAATCACAAAGAATAATTTTTTGAAGTTGGAAAAATTAAATGAGATAATCACCATATTTGTTAGTAAAATAGATTTGTTTCAAGGATTCAATGGTGGTTATGGATTGAGTTTGTATAATTTGAGGTTAAAATGCCAACTTTATGCTTATCGTATAAAGTTTTGATTATTATTTTATCCTGTTTTCCGAAATCAACCTTATCATCGTTTTTTAAAAGTGCATTTGAAATTTTAGCCATGTATCAAAACAAGAAATAAAATTTCAAAACCATTTTTCAAATTCTTAAAATTTAGAATTAAATACTAATTTGGTTATTATATTTTTAACTTTGATTTATTTTGGTACTTGTATTTTTAAAATGTTCATTTTAGTTCAAATACTTTCAACTTTAATTCATTTTGATACATATACTTACAATATGTTCAGTTTGGTGTTTGTACTTTTAATTTTGGTTCAATTTAGTACTTATACTTTTAAAAAGTGACTATTTTAGTCATTTTAATTTTAAGATATCAAAATAGCAATTTTTTGAAAGTTCAAGGATCAAAATGAACCAAATTTGAAAGTACAAAAACCAAAATGAAATAAAGTTGAAAATATAGGGACCAAAATGAACATTTTGAAAATACATAGACCACAAAATGAACTAAAGTCAAAATTATAAAGACCAAAATAGTATTTAAATCTAATATTTATCGTGATGAAGAATACAAATAAATGATTAAATAAATCTTTTTAACTTGAAGAAAAAGAACATGAACATCTTCTCGGTGAAAGCCACATATGAAAATGTTTTTAGCACTGTCTTGAAATTCCTTTTTGTGACATGCCAAATTGAGGCAACCTTTTTTAAATATACATATATATATATATATAAATAAATAAATAAAAACTTTATAATGCATTCACTTTTTACTTGGGCCATTCAATGATTTGTTTAATTTTATTTCCTATGTACGATTTTATTTTTGGGTATTTTGAACTTTTCACCTTATGATTGGTCTGTCATTGCTTTAAAGCCTCTGTGAATTTCGAAAAAGAAATTTCCAGAAATTATTTCATCAATTATTGGAAAGTTTGTGCATATTAAATTCTTTTGAATATATCACGAGAAATTTTCTATTCAAAAAAAACCCTAACCTGTAGATTTAAGTTAATGGACCCATCATTGAATCATAAAATCATAACGTTCCAAAATTAAATTAATTTTCATATATTTAAAAAATTCTTTTGAGTTAATATTTTTAGTTTGAAAACTGATTTCAAAATTACCAATTACTAAAACAATTCATTTTCTATTTGAGAAATTATTCTTAAATACTTGGACAAATTGAACGTTTTAATAAATGAATGGAGTGATAGGCAAAATTTTCAAGTGATTCTCAATTATTTATCCCACCAAAAATTGCCACTCTGAAAAACCAAATTTAAATGATTTTAGACTTTTCTAAAATTAATTTCAACATTTTTCCAACATAAAAGAAAAGTGATACTGGCAATGACAAAAACAAACATATTCTAACACGATTTGCTTCTCTAAGAAACAAATTGACTTGCTCTTTAAATTTATAGTTCTACAATGATATGAAAATACTTCCATTTATTTTTTGCAATATTTGTGAATAAAAAAAATGTATAATATTTCTGTGGTACTAAAAGTTTTTCTCTTCACTCTTTCATCTAGAAGTAAGTTGAGATGGTCACCTAATAATGATTAGAGATAGAAATTTTATAACTAATTCTTGTCTTCAATTATTATATTGAGGTAAAAACAATGTGTTTATTAAGTAATTATAAAATGAAGGGAAAATAATATATAAACTATATATTTTTGAGTGAATAATTATAGAGGGGGTGTAATTTGCTTTAGAAGTTGGGCATATAATTTGGTTGAAGAGTATGTTAAAATAGGGTTGTTGGTTTAAATAATTAAAGTTGTGTCTAATGAAACACATTTTCAAAACCACACAACATTGAATGTAGAAAATAAAATATATGCAAATAAAAAGCTATAGCTCTCTCTATACTATTCCCCACCGTCATACCAAACTCAAAAGCACTTTTTTTTTTTTTTTTTTTTGCTTTTTCTCTCTCTAGGTTTAATACTTAAAATTCACGTGTAACTTTAGAGAGAGAGAGATGATTGATTATGTGAAGTGGAAGCAAAAATATTTTGCAAATAAAAGAATGATGATTACCTTGTGAGTGAAGAAAAATATTGCATTCAAAAACACAACAAATTGAGTCAAACACAAGAAGACAACCCATCTTTCTTTTTCTTTTTTTATTAAAATAATTATTCAACAAAACTTCCACAATAAAATTAGTAGATTTTTAAAGTTGTGTTTATAAATAAGAATTTACAAACTTACATAGTAATTATTAAGAGATATATAGGAATTTTATTAAGAGATATATAGGGATTTTAAAATTATTTGAGAAGCTACCTCCTCTAATAGAAATTATTAAAGAGAAAATTGAAATAATGTGACTTAAGATTATACATTTATAGGTTAAAAAATATTTTTTGTTCGTAAACTTTCAAGAAATTAACAATTTAGTCCTTGAACTTTGGTTTGTAACGATTTCATCCCTATGCTTTTAATTTTATTACAATCTAGTCTTTGAACTTTAGTATGTAACAATTTGATCATTATACTTTTAAATTTGTAACACTTTAGCCCATATTATAAAAAAATTTATTAAAATTAGATGTCAATTTTTATTATTTTTTAATATAGACTTTGTATTACATACAAATATTGAGTGTCTAATCTGATTGTCAGTTTATTTGTGCAAAAATTCTCATTAAATCTTAACAATAGTTTTTATGATAGGGACTAAATCATTACACATTTTAAAGTATAAGAACTAAATTGTTACATAGTAAAATTTAGAGACTAAATCGTTCAAACAAAAATATAGAGACTGAATTGTTACTTTTTAGGAAGATTTAAGGACTAAAAGTGATTATATATATATATATATAATTTTTAACTTATTTTGAGTACTAAAAATTAGATATCTTTGTTGTGTATAGCAAAAATAAATATACACTTAGATTTTTTTTTCTTTTAATACGGCTTCGAACTACAAATTTTGTGATTAATAACATACTCATATATCAATTGAATTATGCTCGTTTTGACAATATATATAGAATTTTTGCCCCGTCTAGCATTTTCTTTTTGTTGGGAACAATAGAGCACTTCTTTTTCATGTAGTATATATATATATATATATATATATATATATATATATATATATATATATATATATATATCTCGACTTATTTAGAATCTACAAATTAACAAGTTTTAGGCCATAAAAAGGTAACACCACACACGATTAGAAAGTTCGTGAGAGTGGTAATTAATATGAGTAATGTGTAAACAAACCTTCATCTAGTGGATCCCAAAATATGTTAAGCCACTAACAATATCTTTTTCAGCCCATTAAAATTAACATTGCATCAAAAAGAGTTACTTAATTACAGCTCTCTCCAAATTATTTATTGTTGGCTGCAATAACTTGATTAAATTATAATTTTGGTTTTTGTAATTAGTCTCTATAATCTAATTAACCGTATAGTCATAATTTAGTTCTTATAGTTTGATAATAGTCCCTATCAATTATAAAAGACTAAATTCAAACTCTCTCTATAAATTATGTAGGACTAAATTTTCAATTTAATTAGTTAATTATGATTCACTAAAGTGAACATAACTCAATTGACATAAAATATGTATTCTATCAACATAGATTTTAGAAGTTCGAAACTCTCCCACCTCATATTAAACTCAGATTATTATCATTATCATTATCATTATTGTTTAAGGTTGAGAATACAATTTGAATGACAATTTTATATCATGAATGTAAGAGATCAAAATATTTATGATTCCACATTACATTTTCAAGACGGGTTTTGAAACCTCCCTCTCTCAAGGATTAAAATATCAACGTCGATATCAATATTCAAATTTTAAGTTTATAGATATATCGATATGAATATCAAATATTTCGGTAAATAAAGTAATTTATAAAATATATTTAAATTAATAAAAAAAATTTCTTCCAAACTTTATAGAATCTTATTATTAGTATTTATATTCACAATGACATCAATAGATGATAATTTGTTGTTTTAATGTGTATTTATAGAGATAACAATTAATCTTTAATATCAATGTCAAATCTTTCAAATATATAGCCGTATCAATAGATTTTTCAACTCCCTCTCGATGTCAAATCTTTTGATTTACAGATATATCAACGTATCAACGGATATTATTTCAACTCTCTCAATGCCAAATCTTCTAATGTACAAATCTATATATCCACGGATATTTGAACACTCTCTCGATGTCAAATATTTACAAATATATCGACGAATATTTCAACTCACTTTCAATATTGAATCTTCTAATGTACAGATGTATTGACATATCAATAGATAAGTCCCCCTCCAATCCATTTTGTCCACCCCACCCTTACCTATATCAAAAACCAACCAACAAAATATCCTCTATCTCTCTCTCTCTTCTATAGACATTTAGTCATAGATTCACATTCTAAGCAACCCCACAACCACATCGCCATCATCATCACCGTTACCACAACATCAAGCCTTCCCTTCCATTGTTTATATATATATATATATTTTATAATTCATAAACAATATTATTTCACTTCAACTACAAAAACACACTTACATATATAAGCTAAGCTAAGAGATCATATACCACACATTATTATCTAACACACACCACCTCAATCCAAACATTATTGTTATTATTATTTCTCTCTTCCAACAACAAATAATATATATATATAGAAACAATAACATAAGCCATATATACATGAGGAAGCCAGCTGATTCCACCGCCGCCAACATCCGGCTGAGGAAAGGCCTTTGGTCGCCGGAGGAGGACGAGAAGCTGATGAGATACATGCTCTCCAATGGCCAAGGCTGCTGGACCGACATTGCCCGAAATGCCGGCCTCCTCCGCTGCGGCAAGAGCTGCCGCCTCCGCTGGATTAACTATCTCCGCCCTGACCTTAAACGTGGAGCTTTCTCTCCTCAAGAAGAACAACTCATTCTCCATCTGCATTCTCTTCTGGGCAATAGGTAATAAATTCAAAACCAATTAGCCATTTAAATTCAAGATTTATTGAGAATGAAAGAGATTACAATTAGCCATTTAAAATTATAAAAATTAAAATGGAACAAAGTTTAAAGTAAGCAACCAAAATAGTATTTTAATCTAATTCTCTTATATATATACTTCTATTTTTATTCTATTTTGGTTTCTATATTTTTTAAATTAGAGTTTGATGAATTTTGATTAATTAGTTATTATGAGTTTAGTTGTTGGTGTTGAAGTTTTCAATTTTTTTTAATCTAATGAAAATTATTGTTGGTACTTTTTTTCTAAACACCTAACTGCAAATATAGAAATAGAGCTATTCTCTCTGCCATTTTCTCTTTTCTCATAATATGAATAAAATGATCTTCCTCTCTCTACTTTGTTTCCTCCTCTTTAATATATATATATATATTCCTTTAGAATATTGATAATCATAAAACATTATATTTTTTTCATGTTCATTCATGCATTTTATGAATCAAAGTAAAAAGTAAGGAGAAATTGGGTAGTGTTATGCTTTTATTTAAGCTTTAATATAAAAGTGGCCAAATTAAACATTAGAAAAGCTTGAGTAGGGTCTATAGAGAAGATATTGATTATGATCAAAGTCAAATGTAGGCCATACTTGTGGTTAATAGGTTTTGAGTAACTCATTGAGTGCAAAATAATTAATACTACGAATCCACATCACTTGATCATATTAGATGAAAACCAAAGACATTTATTTCATTGATGTCAATTAATCATTTAGTTGTTGGATACATTATTTTCTATACATTAGAATTTACGAATTGATTTACTAAATAGTTTTTTTTTTTAAGTTTAGTTTTTTTTAGAATTAAGCTTAATACTATTTCTCTCTATTGATTTATTTATTATTTCTTTTCTGTTATCTACTTTTGAAGAATTTTTTAAAAACATCAAGTTAAGTTTTGAAAATTATAAAGTAGTTTTTATTTTTGGAATTTGACTAAAAAATTCATGTGTTTAGTTAGGGAAAATAAAAACTATGGTAAAAAAGTTGTAAGAAAACAAACAAACTTTTAAAAATAAAAAACAAAAAATTAAGTTTGGTTGGCAATCCGTTTGGTTTTTTGTTTTTTAAAATTAAGCTTATAAATATCAATTTCATTTGTTTGGTCTTATGTTTTGTAGTCTAAATTTTAAGAGTGTGTTTAAAATCTAAACTAAAATTTGAAAATTGAGGACCCATTTACTAATTATTTGATTTTTGTTTTTTAAAAACTGAATTTATAAATATTATACTTTCAACTTTTTGATTTGTTTTGTTATTTCAAAAGTCTAAGATAATTTTTAAAAACTTCATTTTGAATTCTGGAATTTAGAATTCAAATGTGAAAGATAATAATTAGAGTAAGTCAGTGGTAACAAAAAAAAATTATAATTTTCCAAAATCAAAACCCTAATATTTATTAAAATTGGTCTAAAAACGTAGTTTTTTAAGTTTTTTTTTTTTTTTTTTTAAAAAAAATTTAGTTAAAAATTCAACTATTTACATAAAAAATATTAAAAAATGGTTAGAAAACAAACAAAATCTTTAAAAACTATCAAATTATTGTTACCAAACCGTATCTAAATACTTTATTTAATTGAGAAATTATTGTAAATAGAAAAAATATCAAACTATCTACAAATCTAGAAAAAAAAATTTAGCGATAGACTTTTGTTGCTCTTTTTATCACCAAACGATAGAAGCCTATTACAGTCTATCAACTAGTGATAGAAATATATCGCAGTCTATCGTTGAAATTTTTATATATTTGTAAATAATTTTGCTTATTTTTCTATATTTAAAAATAACCCATTATAATTTTGTAAAAATTTAAAGGTGTCTTGAAATAAATTACAAAGTTTAACATTGTATTATTTTTATAATTTAGCCAAAATTTTACTAAAATTAAAATTTGATAATTTATCAGGTGGTCTCAAATAGCATCACGTCTACCTGGACGAACGGATAATGAAATAAAGAATTTCTGGAACTCCACATTGAAAAAGAGAATGAAGAATCGTAATTACAATATTACCCCTTCTCCAAACTTAAGCCAATCATCCGAACCTAGAAGTAACAGCAGCTTCGGAGAGCACCTAAGTTCTTCCGAACCATTATTATTCCCTACATTATTGGACGACAACCACCAATTATATAACACGTTTGGTGGTGGTGGTGCAATGGAAGAGGGGTATTTTGGGGATTACACCACAACAATATTAGAGCCTAAGGAATTTGTGAAGGACTTTTATGACTTTTCTCACCTTCCTCCACTTGGAAATGGAGACATTATTATTGAAGAGTTTAAGGTACCATCCCTAAACACGCAAGAAAACAACCATCAATTCAATCATGAAGTGAGTTTTAAGGTGGAGGATATGTTTGGAAACAATTCTCAAAACCAGCTTCAAGATAATTTTAAAATTGGAGCTTGGGATTTTGACCCTTTTATCCTTTGATTTCCAAGTTGATTAATTAACTTTCTTTAAAAAAAAATAATAAAGTTTTTTGTAATTAATTTTAATAATATTGTTTTTCTCGATTGAAAGAATTTATACATTTAGATGATAAAAGAAAATTGTATTACAATCTTGTTTGATAATAGTTTTGTTTATAGTTTATTTTTTTTAAAAAAAATTGTTAACAATAATTCTTTTTCTTTTAATCATTTTTAAGTACACTTTAGAAATCTATATAAAAAGTTTGAAAAAAGTAACATATAGATTTTTGAAAATTAGTTTTATTTTTTTTAAGAAATAAATTACGAAAAGTAGTTTTTCACAATCAAGGTTACTTTTGTCTTTTTCTTATAAAAAAAAAATTAATAATTTGATCATCTTTGCCCGTTTCCTCCTCCAAAATGGCGCCGTCTCGAAGATGGTCAAGGAATTGGTAGTTTTCTCCAAAGAGAAATGTGAATAGGGAAGGTTCATTGTAAAATTAGCATACATGTTGTGAAAAATTTCAAAAGAGATGAATTATAATTAGAGTTGTATTATTTTCAAGGAAATGAAAAGAAAGAAATTTCATCATTATTATATATTTGCTTGAAATTAAATGTGAATATGGTTGATGCATGTATTCCTAGTTAATTTCTCAAAACAAAGGGTTTGATATAGTGGTACTAAACAAAATATAGTTCATCAATTGTATTAATTTACTTATGTTTTCAATTGTTCACTCTCTTATTATTAATAAATATTCAAATTGGTTAATTTATTATATAATACCTAATGAATTAGCATAAATTTAAAGGAGAAAAATAATTCATCTACGATAGGACTGATAAAAAAAAAAATTGAAAAAACTTTTGAATCTTATTATCTTAGATGACTTTTATTCCTCTAAATTTATGTTAATTCCCTTCAGGTAATTAGTCTATTACAACTACCAATTTTAATAAACTTTTACTAACAATAATAAAAAGGCTAAATTTAAAAGATGTCAATATATAAAAAACTAAATTGGAAAATTTAAAGGACACTAATTTATTTTAAAAACAAATCCAAACCCTTAAGAGTGAAACATAGTATTTTTTTTTTCTTTAATACGTGTCTTTTATGGATAACAAATGAATTTTTTCATTATCCATTATATATATCTTATTTTGGTGTGGACGATAACTTAATCTTTATCAGTCATCCAATCACAATTATTTTAAGGTTCAACGTAAGAAATGAATAATTTTAAATAGTCTAACTCAAAAATAACTAAAAACATATTAGATTTTGAAGTATGACTCAACGTATTTTTTCAAGAAATTTTGTTTTATAAATTTTGTTTTTGACAAAATCTAAATAATGTCATTAGTTAACATGTCATGCATAAATCGATTATCTCAATATAAGTACTAACTTTGTGGTATCGTTTTATATTACGATTTCTTGTTTAATGTTGATTTATGCATGATAGGTTAACTTTAGAGTGAATTAGCTACATTTCTAGACATCTTGATTTTACTTTAGAGTGATTATTACAATTTCTTGTTTAATTTTCAACTTTAATGCTGATTTTGTAGTATGATTTTAATGTTATTGTCCCCTTCTCATAATTTAGTCTAAATTTTAATGTAATGTAATGTAATTAAAGTAGATAACTGGAAATACAATGTAAATATTATATGTTACTGTGTTAGGGTTACTAAGATATAAAGTGATGGATTAGCTTAAGAAACGTGTGTGTGTGTGTATATATCATTATATTATATAAAGTTGAACCATAAAAGAGTACTTATGCAGGCAATGGTAGATGAAATTGTTAGCAAAACGTGTATTTGTATATATAAAAGTATTTACTATGTGAGCTATGCATTTTTCATCGGTACTTCATAATTACTCTTTCTGCCTTTATATCTTTATTTACACTCACCTAAAATAAAATTTAAAAAATAATAATAATAATAAATAAAAAAGATGAATGGAAAATGAAATTTTTCAACAAACAACCTTCTTCAAATTAACTTTGCTAAAAAAAATGCAATTCTTGGCTAGGGACGTCAAGTCCTTCTTCAGAGTTAACGAATTTAAATAGAGAAGTTTCTTTCATTGATTAGGTTAGAATCCTCGTAAAATTTAGGGTGGGTTTGGAAGCCACTAGGAATGAATTTTAAAATGTATTTTAAACTGTTTTTATCAAAAGAGTTTAAATAAAAATTAGTTTTTTTGAAACACACTCTTTTCTTAAGTCAATCCAAACAGAACCTTAATCTTGTGCCATTTTGTGTAGATTTACATTTTGATGGGTCGTTTGGCCATTTAAGTGGAGTTAATAAGTTTGTATTTATGGTGTAGTGTTATAAAATGAAGTTCATCGATAAATATGAAAAGTAAAGAAAAAAAAAAAACTCTACAAACTTATGCATGTTTGGAGTGATTCTAAAAATAATAAAACCACTTTCATCATGTTCAAAATCACTCCAAAAATGTTTTTAATCATTCAAAACAATTTTAATTAATAGTATGAGAATACCGTTTCAAAAGTATAATCTTAAACATAGATTTGATTTTGAAACATGCACTAAAAATACATTTTGGAGTGATTTTAGGCATGATAAAAATGATTTTAACAATTTTAAAATCGGAGTAATAACAATTTTTTAAAAAACAAAAACTATCATGTGGCAAATGTTGATTAGGTATTATGTGGACAATACAATAGATAGATGTAGAATGCAACCAAATTTTTTCCCAAAACCTTGTGAATCTTGTTAGTAAGTAAGTTGAAATTATGCCAAGGAGAGTTTAACCTAACGGTGATCGACATAACCTACCATCCTAAAAAGTAGAAGGTTGAAATTCCCCAAACTCTCATTATTATACTTAGAAAAAAAAAGTTGAAACTATGTTTTACGCATTATGGTCCTTGTTTGGGTAAAACAATAGTTAGGGCTTTAAAGCTGCCTTAGAACCCCATTATTCAACCAAATTCCCCAGATGAAAAAATCAAAGGGAAAATTGCATACTTTACATTGACCTTTAAAAAATTTTAAGAACTCTTTATTTATTATTATTATTATTTGAGAAGTAGTTCTATGGAAAAAGGCATGTAATCAAGAGTATATACTAAATTAAATAATTATTATAAAAGTTTGTCTTGTTACGTTGTTTATTTGAAATTAAGTGGGAGTAAACTTTAACATTTTAATACAAAAGAAATTTTTGTATTCTTAAATTTTAACTTTCAATATTTTTATTTCCATAAAAGTACTTTGCTATTAGAAAATTAAAAAAAAAAAAAAAAATTGAAAACCTATCAATTAATTAATAAGAACAAAAGAAATCAGATAAGTGGAAGGTTATCGTTTTTAATTTTCAAACCCAATTTGGATTCGAAAAGCAACGTGGCATCCACACAAAAGTGGAATCCACATGTTTTCCTTTCATTTTTTTTATAATTTAATTAATCTTTTACAATTTAATTTTATTAGTAAACAAATATTTTGTGTGCTAACCTCGTGTCCTCCACATGAAAGTCCACTTGCCACGTCACATCTAATTCTGGAGTTGGTATTATAGCGAAAAAAATTTCTAACAAAAGTACATTTAACAATTATGTATTATCTATAAAATAAATAATTAATAAATTAATAAATCATTTAATTACGTGTTAAAAAACGAAAGAAATGAGATAGTGCCATATTTAATTTTATTTTCCTGATATTTATAAGGAGCATTCGAGATAAAAAGTGACCGTACTAAGTTTAAAGAATTGTTTATTCATGGTAGTACAACAACATGAGACCGAAAATTAAAAAGAAAAGAAAAATCAAACCAAATGAAGACGATCCAATAGTTTGGTTCAATTTTTCAGAAAAAATGTTAGACATATTGGTTTGATATTATAGGAAGCCAATTTTTTTTGGTTGGTTCAAATTTTTATTTTAAAAATCATCGAAAACCAAACCAAACTCCACACACTATTTATTTTGTGATTAAATATATGGGAATTCGGAATTGTTTTTAGATGATTTGATTTAGTTCTTAGATGGTCTTAGAGAAAAAAAAATTGACTATCACCCCTTAATTGGTGGCATATGACTCATAATCTAAAGAGTAATAAGTCATGGATTAAATTTCTTGAGGTAAAGAAGAAATCCACTTCACCTAATCCAATTCCTTTGCCAAAATACCCTAAAGTAAAGTAACATCACAAATACAACTCTGAAGACCATGGTGAATACAACTTTGCTCAATGGTTATTAACATGTATTTTCTTTTTTTCTTTTTTTAGTTTTTAAAATACAATGTTATATACATGTATATTATCTTTTAGAATATATGGTTGTGTCCAAACGAAAAATAGGTACTATTTTTTAAAACCAATGAATTTTAGCGTTCTGCTTATGTTACCACCATGTAAAATTACCATTTTAACCCTAACTACATTCTTCTATTTTCTTTGAATTACAACGTTTTTTTTTTTGTTTCATTTTTTTCTGAGTTTCTTCTCCTTCCTTTTTCTTTTTTTTTTTCCTGTATTTTCTTCCATTCTTTTTACTTTTGTTTTTTCACCTGCATCTCTTCTTTTTTCTTTTTTCTTTTTTTTTCCGTTTTCTTCTTGTGTTTCTTCTTGTTGTTTTTTTTTATTTTTCTAATTTATTTTCATCGAACATCAAACATAGAGTATAAAATATTAGAGCATCGAGTGAATTTTTTAATCGAACATAGAGCATAGAGCATTACATGAACTTCTGAATGAAGCATAGAATATAGAAGATAGGGCACCCAGTATCGAAGATCAAGGATCGAGTAACAAGTATGTAACATAGAGCGTAGAGCATCAAACATCAAGTATCAAAGATCAAGTATTGAGTATCGAGTATCGAGAAAACTTATGAATCGCAACGCGCTTATGATTTTAAGGGGCAAACGAGCAAATTCAGAGTGTTGACATAAGCAAAAGCCACTTTTCATTTAATTTAAAAAAGGTATCCATTTTTCATTTGGCCCCAAACTAGAGGCCATATGTGAAAAGAAAAGGGAAAAAAACCCGAATATAATCATCATCCATTTAACCTAAATTAATGGTTTTTGACAACTTATTTTTCCAAAGATAAAGTTGTCAAAACTCATTTTTATTTAGACATTTTTTATAAACATTGAATAAAATACACTTGAAAAGCTACTTTGAGTGGTACCAAACACTCCAATTTCTTTTAAAATGATTTATTTTTAAAATTAAACACTTGAAAATAGATTCAAATCACACCAAAAGATGCCAAACCTAATAACCGTCTTTTCGCTAGAATGAAAGATGGATCTAAAGGGTCACCAAAAATTATAATAAATAAATAAATAAATAATAAATATAAAAATCTAAAGGAGAGAAAATGACATAGGAAGGTTCCTGAACCCACGCTTTTTAATCATCCTTCCATCAAACAGAGGACCATCATATTTATATAATAATAATAATAATATTTAAATGATTAAAATATCATTTTAATTTTTATATTTTGAAGTTTATTCAATTTTAATCAATATATTTTCAATAGTCTAATTTTAGTCCAAGTACTTTCAAAAGTTCCATTACTAGTTAATTATTGATTTTTTTTAAAAAAAAATTATTATTTATTAGCATTTCTACTAAAAAAAATTTGAAAATATATTCACATATATATATATATATATATATATATATATATATATATATATATATATATTTCTTTTTTCAGAAAAGTTATTATTATTATTCAACCAATTTTTGTAGGAATTAATTTAATATTTTTTTTACATCTATAGATTAAAATTGAACACTTGAAAGTAAGAAGACTAAAATTAAAAAACTTTTAAAATACGGGAACCAAAATGATATTTTAACCTAAAATATACTCTTTGTCCAATAAAAATTTTTACTTTTTATGTATGATCATATTACAATAGTGAAACTTCACTATTTTTGTTTCACATTTAATGATTTCACCCATCAAAAGTCTAACACCAATCCCGAATTCTCTATATTTTTACATTAATATATGATATAGATAGTTTGATGTACTTTACCTTAAATTCTAAGCAATCCAAATTTTCGTTCGAGATCACGTTAATACTATTTCAAGTTTTAATTTCTGTCTAACATCCTAATAAATTTTTACACTTAAAAATATAATTTAAAAATATTTATGCAAGATCCAAAGTAAAACGGCAACCATAGACAAAATTTAGAAATATTTTTCATTTTACTCTTCAACTCAAATGCTCCCGAATGAGTGGGTCACTAGTGGGGCTTGGGTTGGACTATGGAGTTGATGCAATTGCCTTACACTAAAGTACGGAACTTTTGTACCTAACATTTCCCAAACACCCACTATGTGAATTTATTTTTCTTTTCAAGCTTAAAATATAAGTGTTTAACTCCACTTGGATTTTTAAATTTCTTAATGCAATGCACATCAAAACATTAAGTTTATCCTACAATTGTTTAATTATATTAGTTCTGATATTTATCAAATAGTAGATTTTAAATTAAAATGCATTTGTTAATTATTTTATGTTTCTGTCGATCAGATCATGTCTCATTTAAAAAAAAAATTGAAGATAGTTAATATGAGTTAGTTTCAAAATGTTTGCGTTTCACGTTTTCCGTATTTTAGTTTTTTTTTTTTTCCACAAACAAAAGTTTTTAAATTATTTTTTATTTCTTGTTCCTCATTTTTAAAAATTGTGTGGAAATTGTAGAAACAACATAATCAAAAATAAGTTTGTTGTCTTGTTTCTCATTCTTGTTCATGTTTTTAACTTTTTCTCAAACATAAATTAAAATATTTGTTTTATCATTCTTGACTTATATAAAAAAAAAATAACTAAAATACATAAAAATGAAGATAAAGATAAAATTTTAATATTTTATTTTTAAAAACTAATTTGTATGTTAGAGAGTGTACATTTTTAATTTAAAATTATAACCTTCATATTTAATGTTTCTTTTTCAATAAATAAAAAGAAGTTACCATAATTTTTGTTTTTCTTTATAAAAATGATGAAACGAAAAATGAGAAACAAACAGAAGAAAAAAAATGTGTTATTAAACTAGCCCTACCTTCTCCAAATTAGGGATGTGAGGTCGGAGTCAATTTTTTTACCAAATTACCACTGAACTGACTATAGTTAGTTTAATAAATGTTCAAACCAATCTCGACCATCAAGGAGTGAAAACCGACCTTTGATCAGTTGGTTTGGGCTAATTTTGTTCTTTGAATTTTTTTTTTTAAAAAATATCAATTTAAAATTTTCTCAAACTAAGACCAACCAAGTTCCTCCTCTTCTCCGACCGATCGCCTTTGGTTCGGATGATTTTCGTCGATCGGTTCAAGTTTTCAATCATGCTCACCCCTAATCCAAAATCAAACCTTTCATCTCACCCCTACATTTGTTCAACTATAATACTATTTTTCCATTTACATTTTCTCTTATCCACGTCAAATTAAAAATAGACATGCAGTTGGAGAATTTGTAAAGTTAATTTCATGTTTACCATTTTTTATTTCAGAAATAGAAAGTGTCACTCGCAAATTAATTATTTACAATAATGAAATAGATTATCAAGATTATAGACTTCAATACTTTTGACCAATCTTTTTTACTATATAGAGTAGAGAATGATAGAGTAGAGAATCGAAACTACAACTTCAAAGTTAGACTATTGTATCTATTTAGTCTCTAAACTATTTATTATTTTCCAAATCAACTCAGTTGAACTAAAATTCATCAAATGAGAACACCACTTTAGCATAAAATATATTAATTTATTGTATTGGTTTTTTAATAAAAAAGGAATTCTATGCGTCAAACAATTATAATTAATTAAAAATGAACACCATTGGAGGCATGCTGGTTCTGATGTAAAGGCACACACAAAAAGCTTCTATAATATTTTCCCTATTTTTTTTTTAAAAGAACTTCTCCCAAGCATGGGGAAAAAAGGATGAGAGTTAAGTATTTTCCCAAAGGAAATAACAAAAGTTGATTAATTAAATCAAAAAGAGCACATCGGAAAAAGTATAAAAGATTAGTAGTGGAATTATCACGTCCAAAATCTGTTCTTTTGCTACTTAATTGAAATTATAGAATTTGCTGCTTCATATATTTGAATCCTAAATGTAAAAAAGAAAAAGAAAAAAATTGACCAAGTTTTACATTTACTCGTTCAAACTTTCTGAACAATTTTAATCCTAAATAAAAATTTTAAACCAAGTTTTACATTTATTTAAACAAACACAAGGAGAGAGGTTTAGTTTTTGTTAGTTTATATAATTGAAATATGCTTAAAGGAGAATACAATTAATTAATGTCATTCCATGATTGATAGTTCTATCCTATATAGTACTTCTAGGGGGAAAAAATGATATTGGAAGTGTTTGTTGTCTTTAACAAGTGATATCAAAGCCATGTTCCTCACTTAACAGTGTTAATAGAATCCTCGGATAAGGAACAAAGAAGTTGTGAACCTCAAAGAAAATATAGTCATGCTAGAGAGATTTGTGTTAGTAATTAAAATCCTAGCGGTGTATTTTGGAGAAGAGGGTTTAACTTGGAGAAGAGCTAGACTAATAGATGACTATTTCATATCAGCTTAGTGGTAATTTGTTCGAGACAAAAATTGTTGGGAATGAGACTAACGACCACATTGATTAAGGAAAGATCGTAAGTATATAAGTGGGAGACAGTAGCACCATTGATATAAGACCTTTACAGTTAAACAAAAAACAAGTTCAATATCTCTCCAACTACTTATGTCTAAGTGAATCACATTCCTTTGTACAAATTCTAACTCACCTAATTATCAAATTCATTCATTTTCCTTGGTTGGCAAAATTTGCAAAGCAGATTTCATTTTTGGAATATTAAGGAAGACAGTAATGAATATTGGAGTGAATTATGAAAAAATATCTTCCTGTATACTTATAGCTAACTTACCATTTTAGCTACAATTTTTCTCTCTCACTAATCCAGTGTTATATACCCACTTAACACATAAAAAGTGGGTCATAAGAACAAAGATATATATATATAACAGACGTGGGGTATTGGAAATCCTATGCAGAACGCATTAATCAAAAGCATACAAAATAATATTAAATAAAAACTAGGATGCTACCTACTAATTAAAGTCACTTCAATCTTTTATGCACACTTGTTTCTAGAGAGAGAGAGACTTATGCTCAAAAATTTCCCCAGCCTCATCTTTATAGGAGTAAAGGTATTATGGTATCATATATATAAGATATAATGCAAATAGACCCATAGAAAATGATCACATAAAAAAAATGCATGAATGTAACGTGCATTATACTTTAGTCTAAGCTTTTGATCGATTGTAAATGGCGACATATCCACCATAGTCAAAGAAACCATTTAATTCACAATGACGTTTAAATAGCTCCCATTATCAAAAGCTATCTCTCTTTAAAGGTGGTATAAAAGAAAGGCAAGCTGAGCACTTGTTGTGGTGGACGAAACAAAGCGAAGTTGGTAAGGAAGAAGAGTTTTGGGATCATCTTTGCTAAGTCAGAGGAGAGGACTCTAACAAAGGTCATTATTTATATACATATAAGTTACTTCATTTATAATCCATGCATGATAATGATAATTAGCTTTTCTTATATCATTATTTCATCCATCTTGAATACCTAAAGTCTAGTTTGATAACTATTTGATTTTTTATTTTTGAAAAATTAAGTTTACAAACACTCGTTCTACCTCTAAATTTCTTGTTTTTTATCTACCTTTTACTAATGTTGTCAAAAAACTAAGACAAATTTTGAAAATTAATTATATATAAAAAGTTTTTAAAAACTTGTTTTTGGAATATAGAATTGGCTCAGAATTTAACTCTTGTACTTAAGAAAGATGTAAATCATTAAAAGTAATTGAGAGAAAATAGGCTTAATCTTCGAAAACCATAAACAAAAAATGAAATAGTTACCAAACATGCTCCAAATTCACCTTTTTCTTTACATAATACCTTCTCATATATATATATTATATATATAAATAAATAAAGGCAAGTATGAAACGGCATGCTGAGTCCTTTAGTAGCGTGCCTTTTGTGTAATATATATGATGTTTGTATGTGTTTTTGTGAGAATTTTGCATTGTTTTTTTGTGAGATTAGTTGAGTGTTTGGACCTTCTTTTGGGAAATGTGTGATCATTTTGGAGTGTACTGTGAGTGCAGGATAGAGTTTTGTCTGTGGAGTATGAGATTCTTCGCAATTTTTTTTCTTAAAGGATTTGCTGTTAATTTTGTTATCACATAATAATGTGGTTAACTGGAGCCACACAACAATAACAAAACAATAACAATAATAATTTGGTCGGTAAAACGGGTTCTTTAAAAGATGATCATATTTATGTCAAATAAAACCATGAACGAAAATACAAATCGATAATATTTCTTATGATTCTTTTGACACATGAAAATTCTAAAACGTCTCATCTTCCTAACCAAATCCACCTGCTCGACCAATTATCTTAAATAAGTTACAAAAAAACCAACACCTCAGAATAAAATAAGAATTTGCTTTTGGTTTCTTCAAAGCAGGGTTTTGGTCACTAACTTTACACAGAAAATCTAAGATCTGAGAGTTATTTGGTGTAGGAAATATATGGAGCCTTCAGGCCCATCCCTATATAATAATCTCTTTTGTAATATAATGTCTGTTTTCTTTCATTCTTCTTCGATCCTCCTAAATGAACAAACTGACAGAAGATGCATAAAAAGTTGAAAATATGCTCACCAAGGCCATGCCCACGCAAATCTTTATGGAATTTAATTAGTAGAAAAAGTTGCGGATTTCTAGGGTCCCATTTGTTTCCTACGAAGTCTCTTTAATCAAGGAGCAAAACCCCATATATTTTGAGGTTATCTGGGGAAGATTTCTGACAATTATTATTTAACTCCTAGGTAGCTAGGAAGGTTCCACCACAATAGTCCATCGTGGAAACACCTTTTTCTTTCTGTTTCTTCATTGCATTGTTGTAAACAATGTTGTTAAACTGTCATCAGCTAGAAAAGGTAGATGTGGGGAGGGTTCGATATGCATGGAATGAACAAATTTTTTAATATTTTCATCTACAATTCTAGCATCAGAATCGCGTTCCTTCTAACGTACTTCGCAACTAAAAGAATTAATGTATATATACATATTCTAGACATGGGTTCTTCATCACCTATTGTCCATGTTCAACTTCCGAGAAAATTGGTGTGTATGCATATATTATTTTAAAGTGTTGATATAATATTAAATTTATCTTCACCTATCAATCTAAATTTTTTGGTCAATCAGTGATTTAATTTGGTATTAGAGCAGTAGTTCTTATGTTCAAACCCTTCTGCAAATTTCAAAGCTCACGAGGGAAAATGTTTAAGTGTTGATATAATATTAAATTCTTTTTCACTCGTCAATTTAAGCTTTTGAGTCAATCAATGATTTAACACTATCAAATAGTACACTTGTACCCTAGTAGCTTCTGTATTTCTATTTTTCTATATTTCTTTTAGTCAAACGCACAGATCTCTCAGCATTAGTGGTCCTCGGGACCAAACCTACATTTTACTCTTCTTTAGCTCTCTCTCTCTAAATGGGTGTTCCTATAAATCTAGTTTACGTGAAATACAACTACAAGTCTCTTCATTCTTTTGGATGAAAAGAAAGGTTTTGTGCATGGTGTGTCAACTTCCAAATCTTTCAGTTTCACTGCCATTTTAAGACTTTTCTGTTGTTCTCTTCCACATTCAAAACTTTTAGCTTTTTAGAATATTTGTGTGCTTGGATAAAATAAAATGTCCTTGCTAAAGCCTTCCTGATCTTGTATTCTGGCTTTGGAATTCAACATCGTAGACCATTTCAGTACTACAACACTGGCAGATCAGAACCAGAACCAAAATCTTAGTCTGACCACAGAAGGGGGAATCAAGTTGAAGATGCCTGTCAATGTTTTCTTCAAAGACGCAAGGTGTGTTTCATGTTCCAATCAATTCTTTTCTTTAAATACTTGATGTTGAATTTAAAAGTTGAGAACCACAATATGATTTTTCCAATCATAACTTATAATACAGCCCCTTTTCCCATCTTTGAACCGCCAAAGAAATTTGTGTCAAAGTCTGCTAATGTTTTAAATGTTTATACATGTAGATGTGTTTTCAAGTTCGATGCAATTGGTCGGGAGATACTGGGCATTGCAGTGCCTGCTGCTCTAGCTGTTGCAGCTGATCCTATAGCTTCTCTTATAGACACTGCTTTTGTTGGCCATATTGGACCTGTGGAACTTGCTGCAGTTGGAGTATCCATTGCTATATTCAACCAAGCTTCAAGGATTACCATATTCCCACTTGTAAGCATTACGACTTCTTTCGTCGCTGAGGAAGATACCATTGGCAATGCTGCCAAAAACAAAGCAAAAGTTGACATAGAGAAGTGCTTGGCTGATGATAATTCAGTGAAAGCTTATGTGCCTGAAGATCATGAAAACTATGAAAAACCAGTAGCCAAACAAGATCATAACAACTTGAATGTTGAGTCAACGAGTAAAATCACCATAGAAAAAGATGGAGAAGAAGAAAACAAAGAAAGCTCTTCAACCGAAAAGGGAACAAAGGAACTGAGTCCAGATAATGGTGCTCTTCAAGATCCAGGAAAAGGTAAAACCAAAATTTGATGGTTATATTTAGGAGATTTTAATAGTTTTTGATATCCTTTCCTTTTTTTTCTTTCTTTTTCCAGATTTGAGTGCAAATGTACTCAAGTCTACCTCTGCCAAGTCCAAAAGGAAAGAGAAGAAGCAAATTGCATCAGCATCCACAGCTCTGATATTTGGCACAATTCTGGGCCTAATGCAAGCCATATTCCTTGTTTTTGGAGCCAAATCTTTGCTGAATATAATGGGAGTAAAAAATGTGAGTGCTCCCTATAACTTAAGATGTAGTCCAGTTTTAGATCAAATGTCTTCCTCTAATAGTTTGGGACTTCACCATACAGAATTCACCCATGTTTGCCCCTGCTCACAAGTACTTGACATTAAGATCACTTGGTGCTCCTGCTGTTCTTCTGTCATTGGCCATGCAAGGGATCTTTAGAGGGTTCAAGGATACAAGGACTCCTCTTTATGTTATTGGTAGGCCTTTTGTGTCCTTTTTCCTCTATGGTAGAACCTAATATATTAACTTCCTTTGACTACAACTATTTGTTTATGTCTTTATGTAGTTGCTGGATATACTGTAAACATCATGCTGGACCCCATTCTCATCTTTGTGTGCCGTTGGGGGGTCAAAGGTGCAGCTGCTGCTCATGTTCTTTCTCAGTAAGTTTTAATTTCTATGCATTATCATATTGCTATAACTTTACAACATTGCTCCAAAATGACATAAGACTTGTGTCTTGACATTCCAAGAAAGCTTCTCTAAGACTTACTGCAATCCTTTCAGGTATTTCATTGTGATCATTCTCTTCTGGAGACTGATGCAAAAAGTCAATCTCATGCCTCCAAGTCTTAAAGATTTGCAATTTGGTCGATTTCTTAAAAATGGTATAAAGAAATTGTTCCCAACCTATTCTTAATTCGATATTCCAATACTAAGGAAACTATGAGATCAATCGTTCTTTATCTCTAATTGAACATTAAATGACTGGGAGCAGGGGGTCTATTGCTGGCAAGAGTTGTAGCAGTGACCTTCTGTGTGACTCTAGCAGCATCACTAGCTGCAAGGCTGGGCCCAACACCCATGGCTGCGTTCCAAACTTGCTTGCAAGTGTGGATGACATCCTCTTTATTGTCCGATGGTTTAGCAGTGGCTGGACAGGTGAGAAACAAAAACCTAATTCTACCTCTAGTTCATAACTTCTTTCTAAGTGACAATCTGTAGATGTTTGGGGAAAAAAAAGTCTTACGGTTATCTCTTTTCATGGTATATGATTATTTTTCTTGCTCTTTTAGGCGATTCTAGCCAGTGCATTTGCAGAAAAAGACTACAACAAGACAACGGCAACAGCTACCAGGGTATTGCAGGTAAGAGATGAATTAAAAACTCACAAATTGGAGAGAATTTTCTTACTGCTTCAAAGAAAATACAGAATCAAGGTTGCAGAGATCTTGAGCAACCACCATGCACTTGCACAACAAAATCTGCATCATCTAAAATCAGAACGGATTGATTACTTCACATAGCCACATTATAAAACCAAGATCGTTTAAAATATTTCATCCTCCCTCACCACAGAAAAACAAAAACCAAATTCCTCTAACAAACCGAAAATATTTTCTTGGACAGATGAGCTTTATTCTAGGTATTGGACTCGCTATTGTCGTCGGAATCGGAATGTTCTTCGGAGCAGGAATATTTTCAAGAGACATTAATGTGCAGAACCTCATACATTTAGGACTTCCGGTAAATAACAAACGCACCTCGTTTTCTTCCTTCTAATGCCATTGATGAACTCATCTGATTCGCCTCTTTCTCTGGAAATTCATCAGTTCATTGCAGCTACACAGCCGTTAAACTCACTGGCGTTTGTTTTCGACGGAGTGAATTTTGGAGCTGCTGATTTTGCGTATTCTGCATATTCATTGGCAAGTTTTACAGAATCATCCTCTACCTGTTTGAGAAAATTCCTCAGCGAAATTACATTACTCACTCTGCTGATTATGTTCTTCAGGTTTTGGTGGCGATTGCAAGCGTTGTATCTCTGTTTCTTCTCTCCAAAAGCAATGGCTTCATCGGGATTTGGATTGCTTTGACAATCTATATGTTTCTGCGTACTTTTGTTGGCGTCTGGAGGTTTTTCTTCTTGTTTTTGAATTGATCATTTGGATTCCTCTCTTTTTTAGGAACATAGGAAAATGACATTTAAGAGAAATAAAAATTAATCCATTATATTAATTTCTAAGAAATTGGTAAAACTTTTGAGTTTTTCTTTTTCTTTTTTTTTTTTAATGACATTTTTTAATCTTATAGATTTTCACAAAAGATTATGGTTGGCTAATTCTAATATTCACCTAGAACGGAGATCTAAATAAGAACCTTTTAAACAATAGCTACTTAATTAATATACATATAAACACGATAGACTAAAATATTTATTTAATCTGATAATAATAATTTAAAAAATTAAAAAACATTTTTTTTCTATATTTTGACGAGAATAACAATTTAGTTTCTGAACTTTATTTTGTAATAATTTAATTCTTGAACTTTAGTTTGTAATAACTTAGTTTTTGTATTTTTAAATTTGTAACAATCTAATCTCTAACATTAAAATAATCATCAAAATTAGATGTCTATTTTTATTATTTTATGATGTACACTTTGTATTTCATTAAAATATTGAATCTTTTAGTAGTTTATTAGTTTATTTTCTCAAGAAATCACGTTAAAACACTTAATTTCTATAATAAGGAATAAACCGTTACAATTTTTAAAATATAAGAACCAAGTTGTTACATTAGTAAAGTTTATGGACTAAATTTTTATAACATTGAAAGTATAAGAACTAAATCGTTATAAACCAAAATTAAAAATAAAAATAAAAATAAATAAATTAAAAGTTGATTGCATATTAGAAAATTTTGCAACTTAAAACTTATTACAAAACTACAAAATATGTATTTATTTATTTTATTATTTTTCTTAGAAAAAATAATATTATGGTAACAAAAAAATTATTGTGTTACAATTTATAAAAATGCAGGATGGGCACGGGAACAGGACCTTGGCGTTACCTCAGGACCCAAAGGCTGCCCTAAAGCAGACTCCATTGATTTTTCAGCTTCATATATATCATACTCGCTCTTATATTTATATAAACTCCCACTTTATCACTTTATAAGTATACTTAGAATTTTTCTTTTTTTTTGACAGCATCCTTTTGTTAGTTTATGCTTTGTATAATTATCATGGTTGGGGTTGCAACCAATATATACGTTGTTTTGTTCTTTTTTTTTTGTTTGATATTAATAAATTTACTCACAATAATAATAGATTCGAATGTCTAATTTCTTAGTGAATGATATATGTCTAAATTAGTTAAACCATACTCATCTCTTTGTCATAGTTACAATTTTAAATTTTAAACTTAATAATAGTAATCTTTCTAACTAATTCATAGTTGAATATTTTATTTAGATAAAGAAGGTTGATGAGAAATCAGTTGTTATTAGTTAGTGTCAATCAAAAGAAGAAAGGAGTAGCAATCAAATTAGTGGAAGGCTAGGATTTGATGTACCAAACTTCCAAGAGGAGAGCAAATAGTTTACATGAAAAAAAGAATGGATAAGGAATTGAGGATAATAAGGGGTATTTAGTAGACAAATTCAAATCCAAATTCTATTTTTATGGTTTGAAGTTTATTTTGTTTAACAAGTAAGACCGTATAAATTTTGAGAACGACATTTTTATGTTTTCAATGTATGTAAATTAAATATATATATATATATATATATATATATATATATATATATATTATATAATATATTTTAAATTATATGATATTACAAAATAATAATTATACAAAAGAGTAATCATTCTAAATGTCAAAATTGCTGAAAATATTTTCAAATATAATAAAACTTCATTATCTATCATGATAGACATTAATAAGCATCTATTAGTGTCTATCACTACATTTTGATATATTTGTAAATAAGTTGGTTCATTTTGCTATATTTGAAAACAACTCTATACAAAATTTGTAACATAAACCAAGTTCATAAATTAATTAAAGATAAAGGAATGTGATTATCTAAAAAAAATAATTAATTAATAAGAGTTTTTTTTAAGAAGATAATAAGAGTTTATATTCAACTTAATATTTAGTGAGTAATTATAATTAATTTTTATAATTTATAAATATATTATTGAATCACCAAATATATATCTAAAAACATGAAATATAACTTAATTTTCATTGAATTGATTGTTTTCAAATGTTAGTTTTAGATTGTCTGCCAAACAGTCATTAATTGAATTCCTTAATTTAAAATTTTTGTTTTTTTAACCACACAAGCCCTAAATCTGATACGTGAAAGAAAGAAAGAAATGAAGAAAAAAAAAAAAAAAAAGAAAAAAAACTTTGAAAGGCACATACAAAAAGCCACAAACTAAAAGTTATCATCTATGGTTGTCGTCTATTTCTTTACATTAGCACTTTTAAGCCATTACATCCATTAATGAATTGCATACTACACAATAGGATCATTACTACACCCATTTTCATTCAACCTCATGTATCCTTATAAACAAGTATACCTTAAATATATAGAGCAAGTTTCCCAAAAGTTTTCTCAACATGTATGGTAAAACTAGTCTAGCAGTTGATTCCACACTCCTCGACGTCGGGCCCTATGACTGTTGTAGTGAACGGATTGATCCTCACCCATAGCAACGAGAAGATGGAAGCAAGCAGAATCGACCACACGACGACAATGGTGGGTGTTCTATTTTGGCGACCCATCAAACCTTTCAAGAATGGATAGAGATGAATGATCACCCAGAAAGCGAAAAATAGCTTGCCAAACAGTGGTCCCCATGATTGGTATCCACTGTTGATTGCGTAAGATATTCCTGCTACGACCCCTACCAAGTTTACGATGAGGAGTGTAGTTGGTGGGATGAGAAGAGTCGTCCATTTGAACATGTAAAGCTCAGCATAGTCTCCGTCTTCGTCAGACGCCTTGGATGTGACCGTAAAGTTGGTGTCGATACCGGCAAGAACCTTGAGCAGACCTTGGAAAACAGCAAACAGGTGAGCTGAAACACCTCCAATGACCCAAAATTGTTCGTTTCTCCACCACTCGTCGATCCCAACCCCGCTCCATCTCATCTCGAGAATGCCCGTCGCAAAGATGGAGAGAAAGAGGGCTATAAACCATATACTTGCAACGTTACTAATCTGCAAACATATGGAACCAAATTACATGACATAGCCAAGCCATTGTGAACCAACATAAAGAGACAATTTCATTTTTTCGGGTTATATACTGCACCTGGGGAATGATGAACTTGTTCGTCAGCAGACACACAGCTGGCAAGGTACAATACATGAGAAGAGGAACTGCAGTGATCGGATAGATCGTAGTGTTCACATATGCGAACCTTTCGAGCCATTTGAGCCTTCCACCATAACCATACCAGATAGGGCAATGCCTACTCAGAAGAATCTCCACCGAACCGAGGGCCCATCGAAGCACTTGGTTTAATCGATCTGAAA
Source organism: Citrullus mucosospermus (assembly GCA_030954485.1). NCBI lineage: Eukaryota > Viridiplantae > Streptophyta > Magnoliopsida > Cucurbitales > Cucurbitaceae > Citrullus > Citrullus mucosospermus. The sequence continues at coordinate 3,479,182 of CM062063.1, read as the reverse complement.
GATTAATAGGCGCAGACCCTTTAAAAGCAGGACGTTGTGGCATACAATAAATTGACCGCCAACCACGGGCATGCATCTTGAATCCTGTAAGAATATCTTCAGTGACAGAGCCATAAATCCATCCAATCTGCAAAGACAAAGACCAATAGAATGTCTTTAAGCACCGTCGTAGACAAAATCCATATATGAAACATGCTCACTTCTTTGTGAATCCATCTTTAACATTTTCTGTTCAAGTACAAGTTTAGTAAACACATTTTTTTTCAAATAACTAGGCTTCATTCTAGATCCATCGCCAGGGTTGTTTTAATATGGAGCAAGGAATGCATCAAAAGTAGACTAACCTCGGATCCCCAGTCTGTTTTGTCTTCATATCCACAGCTGATAACATGAATAGCCTCCTTTAGAAGAGACTCGGGCGTTGCCGATTGAGGAACGCCGCCATTTTCCATAAGGGTTGAGGCAACAAAAACAGAGGACTGGCCAAACCTTTGCTCCAGGGTCATTTGTGACATTAACAAGGACTTCTCATCATCAAATCCAGCACCTGTACATAAAATTTCCTTTGTCAATTTTTCATAGACAATCTAATAATCAAATAGAAATCAAACACAAAAAATTATAGCAAAAAGACCAAAGTAATCAAAGAGGAACAAAACCCAGAGGATCACTTATTAAAAACAAAACAAAAAAAAAAAAAAAAAAAAAAAAAGAAACAAGGGTGTACCTTCAACCACTTCTTCAATGTCGTCGAGATTGAAAATTGGCACTGTCGGGTCCACGTGCCTGCTTGATTTCTTCTTGTCTGGACTTGTTTTGCTTGATTTTGAATTCTTCTTTCGAGAACCACCACAGAGTGAAGACAGAAATCCTGTTTTCCGATGCTTTGGTTTGTGAGGAGGTTCATAACCATACAGTGCAGTTCTGTTGAAGACACATCCAGTACCCACATAAACTGGACCTTGAAGGCCATCTAAACCTCTTAAATTTATCTGAGATAATGAAAACAAGAGAAGAATAAAAACCCAAATGGGCTATTTTAATTAAGAGACAGAACATAGTAATAAGAGGGTTAAAAAACTTACATCAAAGAACACGGTATTACGGTTGGCATATCGATCGTTCTTATCAATACCGTCAAATCTTTGAGGAAACTGAACATAACAGACGTATTTGCCAAGGTTTGGATCCATCATGAAACACATTGCTTCTCTTAACGCCTTGCTGTTGTTTATGTAGTGATCACAGTCAAGATTCAACAAGAATGGGCCATTGGTAAGAACAGCAGACACTCGAACCTGCAGAAATATTTTGAACATTTACCCTAACTGCAATTAAACGCTCATGAATCGGCAAAAACATGTCTCTCTTGTAGCTAATTGACACTTACAAGAGCATTCATTGCACCAGCTTTCTTATGATGTTGGAATCCTGGACGTTTTTCACGAGATACATAGACTAAACGAGGCAACTCATTACCATCGGAATCCAGTCCACCGTTTTGGCCTAGGAAAACCTGCATGGAAACAAGACACGAGTTTGTATTCAATAAGAAATGACACGCATCTTACACATAAAACCATTTGTAAGTTGAGCTTTGTAACAATCATTTGATAATGTGTTTGCATTAGGAAAATGAACCTTTTATAGGTAAGATAAACCTACAAGTATTGATATAACCATATGAAAATAGATTACCTGGATCATTCCTGGATGGTCTCTAGTATTATTTCCAGGCCACGGAGTTCCATCTTGCATGACCCATCCTTCTTCGGGAATCTTTTGTGCCTTTGATACCAAGCCGTTGATGCGGACCTTAAATTCCTCGTATTCTCTCTGCAATAAAAGGCGGGCCAATAAAATTGCTACCTTTGATAAGACTTCACCACTATATTACTTTTTGGGGTTGTTTTTTGAGTTTTAGATCGTACCTTCATTGCTCTTCGATCTTTGACAAATGATGGATCGACTTTATCCTTCAAGTAATCAATTTTCTGAGCGAAGTACCATTCTGGAGCCCGAGGCTCAATGCTGTGTTTCTTGCAGAAAGGCACCCATGACCTTGCAAACTCTGATGTTTCGGATAATGCTTCAAATGTCAACATGGCAGCTCCATCATCAGAAACATAGCACGAGACCTTGTCAACCGGGTAGTCAACAGCAAGAATAGATAGTACAGTGTTGGCTGTGACAAGTGGAGGCTCCTTCAGTGGGTCGACAGTACTCACAAAAATGTCAACAGCAGCAAGCTGTGATGGTTCCCCTTCCCTATCATATCTATGAAGCATACAAGATTCATTATAAGTAAATAGATGGCTCAGGCATTATTAGTTTATTATGAAAATGACTGCTAGGATTAAGATATTGAATCTGAATAGAGTAGAAAGGAACTTCTCCCACCTTAATGCAAGTCGATCTAGATATGTCTCACGGTTTACAGGAAGCCACTTCGGGAACTGATCTAATATCCAGGATATTGCAAACCAAATCTCACATATAACAGATATCAGCCATAGAGCATATGCATTGCGTACTGGATTTGTGATTCGGTAGTGCAAGAAAAAACAAAGAATTACAAGCCGCAGAACAATCACCATTCGGTAAGGGTTTATCCTAGATGATGGAATAGAAACCTTTCGTGAAAGAGGCTGGCGAGCTTCATCATTTCTGTAAAGGAAATAAGTTGACATGAAAGGCTTACCTAGTATTTTGACAAGTATGAACTTTTTGTATAATATATTGCACATTTCTGACGTGTTAGTCAATGTTTGCAGTTCTTTCTTAGTCATTTTCAAATCAAAAAGACTTGAAACACAGCAATCTTCCTTATTCCTTGTAGAATAAAGAACATAACCTTCTTCCAGAAATTAGTACTATGTAACAACATTAAAGAATGTCGGGAGTGATAATCCAACTTTAAATAAAAAATATCCACCCACTTCCATAAGTACTAATCTTTAGGGAAGCTTGGGCTACTTCAACACTAGCCCAGACCATCAAAGGTTTTAATTGTCTAGGCCTCATTTGATAACCATGTTTTCTATTATTCAAAATTATGCTTGTTTCCACAACAACGAGAGAGAGAGGGTAAATTCTTCACCTTCCTTAGAAAAAATCACATTTGGATTCTAAACAAAATCAAGTTTTTAAAACTACTTCTTTTAGTTTTCAAAATTTGGCTTGGTTTTTTTAAAACATGTTTAAAAAGTAGGTGACAAAGCAATAAAACTAGAGCTAAGAGTAATGACCGTAAACTTAATTTTCAAAAACAAAAGACAAGATGGTTATCAAGTGGATCCTAAGTTTTTCATTTAAAAAGTACCTCCAAATATCCCAAGCTCTTATCATCAGGCCCACCCCTTGGGCTTAATGCAAGTCCAACATTCTAGTTTTCCCAAATGCTATGATTACACTCCAAGGAACAAAAGTTACAGAGAAATAATTTTGGGGAAAAACAAGCTTACAGTAAGGAGTCGTCAACAAGCACATCTGTGCAGGCATCAATATCTCCACCTCCCCTTTCAGATGCAGCATGGGCTGTGCTCATTGGTCCAGCATTCTTCTCCTGTTTCATCTTCCAGCCATCAACTCTCTCCTTCCAAGCTACATTGCCTAGCCCCGACGAATTATACTCTTTTGTAGGGTCCACACCTCGCACGTTAGCTGTATCAGAGTCACAAGAATTCCAAGTCATATACAGTAAGTATAAGTATAACCAATAACATGTATAGATGTTAAGTTGCAAAAGCAACAAATTTTACGTGATTGGTTAATATCAGCTGCATAAGGAAGAGAATATATTGGCTTCCCACGAGGATGTCCAGGAGATGCCATCAAATGATGCTCGGGTGATGCAGCTGAAAGTTCTCCAGAAACCTAAAGGTATACAAAATTGGAAATAAATAAATAAATAACTCTGCTTGCTTTTGTTAAAAAAACAAAGAAGATCTGACATAAGTATATGTATAAGTTATTAAACTACCTCCTGCCCATTGGTGAGCAATGGAATGTGATTTAAAGAAACTTCTTTGTCATAATTCGGAGGTCGGAGATCTTGTGCTTGCCCATATGACACCTGCCAGCTCATCATTCGCTCCACAATCTTCTGCTTCTCTTTTTGGCTTTCAGAAATGTAATTTAAATCATTCGCATCATCATCGTCATCAAGCTCAGCAGCCTCTTCATCACCAAGAACAGCAGGACTTCCTATACAAAAGAAAGTGAAAAAAATGTATTGTTAAAAACATTTTATGTTCCTAAAGGAAACCACGTTAAAATTGGTAAAAAAAATTTCTAAGTAATGACATACTGTCCAACATTTTATCAGAAGAGGGAACTCAAATTCATAACTCCACAAGCCGATAGCCTAGAAACATGTCATTCATGTTTATCTAATATATGATGTGAAGAACAATAAGTAGGGGAAAATAGACAATTTTGTAAATCTCATATGCTGTGAAAAACCGACAAATATTACATGAAGAAACAGCAGCATTATCACATAGCCAAACAAACCTTTGTGCCTCTTGTATCTGCTTTTGCATTGAGGACAAGACTGATTACCATCTTTTCTCTCGTACTCATAGCATGGTCTGCAAACAGGAAATGTGCAAACATCACAGGCAACAAATGGTTCACCCTCGACGGTCTTCCCAACATGGTCTCCACATATTTGACAGGCACTGGGGCCCATGTTCTTTATAACCTTAGCCTGAGTTTAAATGAGCATCATAAAACAAATGGTTGATTAAATAAACATCTAAGAATTTTAACTATGAAATGAGAGAGTAAAACAAAGCAGTTGGTCATCAAAATAACTATTCGGTTAAGAAACAAAGGTTCTTTTTATGCTACAAACTGAGTTTGAGGAAATATTTGACATAAAGAAAATTTTTCTCTTCTCTTTCCCTTACTTTTTCCACCAACCAAACAAGTTTTTTTTAAGACTCACCGCAGATTCTCCAGGTTCCATGGCAGCTAGCTGCCTTTCTTTCCTCAGATAAGAATAAACACTTCAGTCCTGTCAAGAATCCCAAACAAAAGAAGAAGAATCAGAGTAAATCAACAACATTCTGAAAATCCAAAACTAAGAGAAGTTCAGATTCAGCAAACTAAGAACACCAACTAAATTAGTCACAAACCCCATCAAAAGATCAACCCCACATCCTCAAACGATCAAACATCAAAACCCTTTTGAGAGAGAGAGAGAGAGAGAGAGAGAGAAAAAAAACAGAGTCACTACAGAGCAAACGCAGAACAATCACTTACCTCTAAACGATGCCAAGCAAAAGCAATATCGAATCACGAACATAAAACAAGACTCGAATATAGAAACAGGAGTTAAACCGAAAAGTTGAGCAGCAACGGTGGGAGTATACAGAATCTCCCTTTTCTCTCTGTTTCAAGAGTCAATAAAAAGCAGTGGCTATACAGCTGGCTGTAAACAAGCACACAATGTAGACAGAGAGAAAACTACTAAGGTGAAAGGGACAGAACAAGAGGAATCGAGACGCCGCCGTGAGCGGCGGGCGGCGGTGAATCTGCTCCGCCGTGAGCGGCGGGCGGCGGTGAGGAAAACGGAGAAGATAACAGGTCACGCGCGGCGCAGCTCAATCATTTGCTCTGCTGCGGAGAGAATGGGTTTGTTTGAATTTGAAAGGGTCGCTTCGAAATCCAATTATTCATTGATGATTAATTAAGAAAAATGAAAATTTGATTAGGGAAAAGGAATTATAAAAAAATGAAAAGAACAAATCAATGTCTTTTAAGGATGTGGGGTCGCATTGTCTGATTTTTTGATGGAACCAAAAACCAGCTGTTCAGAAGTGACAGTAGATAAGAGGGTCAATTGTCTTTAGGAAAGTAATAAACCCAAAACCACACGTCATCGGGTTTAAAAATAATTAGCTAATTTAATTTATAAAATGTCAAATATTTTAATTAATTTTAGAATAAATGGCAAAAAAAAAAAAAAATTCTAAAATTAGATAGTAGTTGTAATTATACCTAACATTTAATAATAACAATTAGGTCCCTAAAATTCTAAAAGTATTAAAATTGAGCCCTCAAAATGACAATAATTATAAAATTAAAGCCGACAAAATTAAACACTCTCAAACTTATACAATTATATATGTAAGATTAAGGGCTCAATATTAACATTTGGATAAGATTGAGGGCTAAAAAATAGAAGTGTATGATTAATTGTTAAATATTCCATACTTTTACCGTATCAAATTAATTACTAGTTTTATTTTATGATTTTTTATTTTCGCCTTCTCCATTTCTCTATGGTAAGTTTTCAACCTATTTTCTACCCTAGACATTCAAAGCCACCATTTTTAAATCTTAACATTAAATTTTTCCTTTTTTTTATAGAAAGATTTTAGTAGTATTTATATCTTTTTTTTCCATTGAATTCGTTATCTTTTCTTTAATACAATAATTGTAAGGTAGGAGATTGAATTTTCGACCTCTTGAAATTGGTTGCATGTCAATACTATCGACCCAAGCTCGCCTTGACTAGTTTTTACAATGTTATTTTATGTATGACATGTATATATATTACATATGAGATTGTTTTCTTCACATCGCTTCGTTTCTCTAAATGTGTCAAATGACTAAACGAGAACATATATATTTATTAATAGTCTTTATTAAATGGACAAATATACACCCAATATATACCATATATAAAAGTGGCAAAATGGGGAGAATTTTTATATTCCTATTTTGCCCCTCATTTTTTTTATGTGTATACCTATAATGTCTTTCTATATACCTCCTTACACCTCATGAAAACTCTCAAAGCGTAACAATATAATAATGAACCTTGAACCTTCAACTCACACCTCATGGAATCTCAATCATATAATGAGATCATTTATAAAATCTGAAAAAACTTTCTACTTGAACTAAAACTCTTTTGGTAACCTCTACATGAGTAAGCAAAATTCCGACGATAGGGAGCAACAATATGTCGAAGAAGAACATTATTTCGCACATGAACAAGCAATATGAATTCTACCTTCAACTTAACTTCTTCTAACATGCACATGTATGTTATGTATAACACATATGCAATATATATTATATAGTAGCGTGTCTGTATACATATGTGTGTGATTAACTATTTAAATTTATTTATATCTTTGACCATACCAAATTAATTAAAACTCGACAAAATCATCTTAAACAATTCTTTATTTTGTATATCAAACTGTCTGAATTTCAAGAAGAGAGATTAAAAGTAAACAACACATAAAGTGTATTATTTATGGGGTAGAGTGGAAATGGCTTTCCATCCATGTCTCAGTCGCCTCTCCCATCTCATTTTTCACTGCAGTAAAAGTTTATGTATTTACATGAGGATCAAGCTTTTGTGAAAAACTAACTATGTTGTTCATTTTATTTAAAAAAACAATAATTAAATTAAACTAATTATACATCTACTAAAATTTTCAATTTTAATAGTTAATTTAACATGAAAGATTTGAATTTAAAGAAAAAAAAAAAAGGCTTAAAAGCTGAAGTTTAACACCGAAATATTGAATTGATTATTTCAAAACTTTCAATAAATTCAAGTGGGTGCTCCAAGCATAAGTTGTTTTTATCTTTTCACACGGTTTCTCCCCAGTTTCCAACACTTCGTTTCTCTCCTGTCTCCAACATCGTCCACAATTGAAAAAAGACAATCCCACTTGGAAATAAATCGTACAATTCACCCCAAAAGGCTGTTTCATTACATTAGGGAACATGCCTCTCTTTTGTCTCAAATTTCAAACTATTGTTAAAGTTAAATTACCAATTTTTTTTTTTTTTAAAAAAAAAAACCTCTCAACTTATTAAAAAAATAAAAGTAAATTACATATCACCCTCCATATAAAATATTGGTTAAAATATTGTTTTTGTTTTCGTAATTTGAAATTAGTTCAATTTTAGTTCTTATACTTTTAATTGTACAATTTTAATCCATATGATTTTAATAAATCTTAAATTTAGTTACTTATAATCAAATTTTACCGAAATCGGTTAAATAATAATAATAACAATAAATTTTTATATAAGAAAATAGAATATGTGAATATATTTTTAAAATTTATGGTGATAATGCTAATAGATAACACAAACAATTTTAGAAAATCGATATTAAACTAATAGTGGAAACTAAATTTAAGATTTACTAAAAGTATGTTTATTGTACAAAAATCATTATGGGTTCATGTTGATAGATTTACATGTTTTTAATTAAAAAAGAAAAAAGAAAAAAAAAATTATAACCTAATGACCCAACCCAATCCAACCTGAATTTTTTAAGGGTTGAGTTGGAGACTTTATTTGGGTCTTTTGGGTTGCCAACCCAACCAACCCAAATTTTCGAGTCGGTCTAAAAAACACTCTCAACCCAATTCAACTCATGTACATTCCTACTCTTAAGCAATTAATTCAACCTCAAATAGTGAATAGAAGAATATCGTCACAACACAAGAAACAAGAAACGAGGAAATTTTCATAATCCTTATTCTATAGATTCATTTTTGTTACTTTTAAGAAAACCAAGAGATTGGCCTAAGCTTATAAATTCATTTCTTCAAGAACGTAAGGGAACCAAAAAAATAAAATAAAAAAAAAATAATAATAATAATTAATTAAAATAAAAGAGCAGTAAGTAAGTTCAGAATTGTAAAATTAACCAATGTGATTTCACTTGGACACATGAGTTCAAGCTTTTAGTGAATTTTGTCTTCAAGAGGAGGGAAGGAGTTATTTCTAGAAATAAAGTATTAAAAGACGAGAGAAACAAGTGATGAGAATGGAAAATAAATTAACTGAAGGGTTAGAGATGGATAGAATTTTAAAGTATAAGGATTAAAGTTTAGAATCAAATTGTATTTTTAAAAGTAAATTGTTCCAAATCACTTCCTCGTTCTCGGCCACAGATTTCAGGAAATTTTTTAACTAATTTCTACTTCTTTTATAATTTGAAATACTTACCAACGGTTACTAGTAATGTTGTACTAATGGAAAGAATAAGAGTACTTTCTAAATAAATTCAGGTTTTTTTTTTTTCTTTTTGTAATTTAGGCTATTATTAGTTTATGCATCTGTATGTTTTGATCATATAATAAGGAAGAAAACAATATATACTCCTAAACGTTTGAATTGTATCAATTAAACAATAACCTAACAATTATATTGATTAAAGCCTTAAAATTCTACAATATTGAAACTATACGTTAACTAATTTTGTTATTAATCTACAATTTAGACATATATATATATAACATTAAATATAAAGATTAACTTGTAGTAATGGGAAATGTTGAAATCAAATTAGCAGGAGTGGTTTTTCATCTTCTCATCTACTTCAACTTTGTTATGTTCCTTTAGGAAGAATTACATAATAATTTTTATTTTATGCTACTTTAGTCATCGAGAGAAGAATAGTTGGTGAGAAATTATTATAGATTGAAAAAATATCAAACTATTTATAAAAATATAAAAATTTTACTGTCTATCAACGATAGGTTGCAATAAAAATCTATCGCAGTCAATAGGAGTAAGTAGCTGTCAGTCGGAGTTGGTTTTTTAACCAAAACCACCACTGAACTGACAATGGTCGCTTTAATGAATGTTCAAACTAATCTCGATTGTCAAGGAGAGTGAAACCCAACCTTCGGTCGGTCGGTTGGTTTTGTTCTTTGATTCTTTTTTTTTTTTTTTTAATGTCGATTTAAAATTTTTCCAGACCATTAATGATTGAGTCCCTCCTCTTATCCGACCAATCACCTTCGGTTCGGTCGATTTTGATCGGCTGGCTCAGTTTTTCGGTCTATCATACTCATTCTTAGCGATCAGCGATAAAAGTTATCGCGGTCTATTGTTAATAAACAATTAAATTTTTTTTATATTTATAAATAATTTGGCTCATTTTGCAAAATTTGAAAACGACGATGATTTTATTTTAATGATTTTAAGTTAATGTTAAATGAAATAAAATGAAGATAGTTATAATTTTACTGATTTATTTATGAAAGTATAGAGTTTCCATTTAGGATTTTAAACGGTACTATCCAAAAATTATAAGAATAAAATAATTGTTTTTAAATGATAAAAAAATCTTCAAGAAAAAAAAGAAAATTGAAGATGACGTTGGGCGAGCAGAAAATGTGGATTTAAAATAGTGGCGGAGGCCAAATGGACAAAAAGAACTTTATCCCAAATTCACAATAATATTATCTATACAACCTTGATGACATTATTGACCAAATTTGAAGAGGCCGGCATGTGATTTATGGAATGATGTCCTCATCTTATATAATATATAAAAATAGCCACCCCACCTAATTGAAAGTGTCAAATCGCAAGATATATACATACACACATGTTACACATACATACTGATTTTACTTCGTTTTGAAATATAATTTATTAACATAGGAATGTTTCGAGAGGATGCAACCTCAATTTCACCCGACATAGATATATATACACACACATCTATGTATGTGCACGCTTTGGACTGTTGACTTTTAACTAAAGTATTATAGAAGTATCGTTCTCTACTTTAGATAATCATATTTAAGTTTTTTTTTTTTTTTTTTTTTTAATAAAAGGTTACATCTACGACCAACTATGAGTAAATATTTATAGTGTGTTTAGAAACATCCAATATGGTTGTTTTTAAATATAACAAAATGAGTCAAAATATTTACAAAGTCTATTACTGATAAACAATAAAATTATTCTATATTTGTAAATTTTGATCAGTTTTCCCTTTATGATAATTTCCCCATCTAATAAAGTTTTATTATGTTTTCATTTAATAATTTTTTATTAAATTAATTATAGATAACTTTTTTTTTTTTTTTTTTTATGTGTGGATTGAAGTTGGTTTAACCTTGATATACTTCGTCATAATTGAACTTATTTTTTTACTTGACTCGTTTATATTTGTCCGTCGTCCTCTCAACCTTTTATCTAACGAATATGATATATTCAACGGAACAATTTTGCAAATGATTTTTGAACTATATAGTTTAAAATTATCAAGCTCTTTAAACTAAGGAGGTATTTGGGCCGCTGATTTGAGTTCTTAAGTTTGGTGTTAATATGTTGGATTTAGGAATTCTCTATTTGGAGTGTAGAGTCGTAAGATCGATGGAATTCCTCGATAAGTATGCAAAAGAGAAAAATATGAGAAGATATAATTTTTTGATAGATACACAAACTTCAATAATGAATCTTGTTAAAGTTAATCTATTTAACATCGACTTATGAAGTCGGTAGGCCGAACACTCCTAAAAGAATATATAATGTTTAGATCATTAAATTTGCAATCTTTCTTTTTTAAAATCTTACTGAAGGCTCTCTCTTTCTACCATCGTTTAGGAAAGGATAAATCCACTTTGTTAGAGTTTCATTTGGAGTCTAAAGAACATGTATCTCTTTAATTTGAGAATGTGAAGTATAATTATTAACTAATTTATACATCCATGTGCTTTTTTCATTATAAAGTAGCATTTTTTTTTTTAAGTTTAACATGAGGCGAATAATTCAACTTTAGACCTTTTGATCAAATATACATATTCTATATAAATTGAGCAATGTTCACTTCAAACAAAGTACATTAAATGTCAAAATACTATTTTAGTTATTGTACTTTTGAGTTTGTTTGGTTATAGTCTATATATAGTTTCAAATGTTCAATAAAATTCAACATTTGCAAGTATATGAATACAATCACAAAATTTCAAAATAAATAGACCGAAATGATATTTCAATTTAAATTAAATTTAGAATATATAATTTAGGAATAAAAAATAAATATTTGCACAGTGATCTTTAGTCGAGATGGGAAATCAACCATGCAAAGTAGTGATGGCGTTAAAGATGAAAGAACTAATACTTTATTGTTTATTCCAATAAATTATTAGTCATTGTTCTTTTAATAAATTTTAAATTTAGTCTATATTACTAGTTTATTGTGGATTTTTCATTACTTTTTATTTTGTATTAGTATTTTCACTATAAATTTTGATAACATATTCACTTGAAAATTATTATTATTATTATGTAATCAATTTCGATAAAAATTAACTTTGAGGGATTAAGTTTAAAATTTACTTAAAGTACATTTACTAAAATTTGACATTTGTAAGTATATGAAATAAAATTGAACAAATCTCAACCTACAAACTCCAAAATCATAGTTTAACCAAAATACATCCAATTATGATGGTTTATAACTAATTATATTTCATTAGAATAATAATTTTTGATTTCATGCACATATAACCCTGTTATATGTTATATCCACAAAATAACATATGTGTTCACCTGAATCGCTTGAATAATAAGTGGAATATACTATAGACACTGTTACTAAATTCCAATACGATCAAAATTGAAATGTTATACTTTTTACATTATATCTTTCCAAATAGACAATATATATATATATATATATATATATATATATATATATATATATATAGATGTGTGTGAGTTATATAAAATTCAACACTGATCATCTTACTATTTTAATTCATATAAAATACAAACTCGTGATCCAATAATCGAAGTTGGAGAACCCTAAAGTACCTAACAGAAATTTGGTGTAGATATTTTACCCTAAATTTAAAAGGCAACACTATGCTGTTGGGAGGAATAGATCCTTCCCTATGGAAGGGTGACATCCATGGGTCCATGCCATACTGATTAGAGACAAAAGGGCAGGTAGGAGTAGTTAATGCGTTTATTGTTATTACCTACTTTTGTGATGATTGATGTGATTTTTTTCTTCTTTTATGTTTGCTTCTATATTCTTCATACAGTGATATTAGAAAGTTTCTAATTTGTTGCTTTATTTTTCTTTATTTTAGTATAATTGAGACGGGATTCGAAACATATACCAATTATGATATGAATTATTCCAGACATCAAATTATTATTTGTGTTTTATTTAATAATTTTGATGTAGTTTTATTCTTTTCATGACATCTTATGTAGGGGTATTTTAGACTTCTTTCAAGATTAGTCAGAGAGCTCCTTGAATTTGTAATTCACGTGTTGAGTTGCATGCTAAAAACATTCAAGTGGGAGTGATCATCTTATATCTTGTGGAGTGTTCGAATCTTGGGCTAAGTAATTTGTTTTCTAGTCTAAAGATCTTTGATCTTAAGGCAATCCTTGTCCGATCCAATCTTTAGGATTGGAATCATATTGATTTGGGGTTTTAGTGATTGAGAATTGGGGTTCTCATACCAAAATAGTTTCTAATTCCAATTCGCTAAAGTTTTCATATCATATTTGACTATTTAATATATATAGAATTCGGACAAATTTTATTTTAGTCAACCCACCACTCAACCCAACCAAAATAGAAAAAGTTGAACCTAACACAATCCAAGAACAAAACTAATTCAACCCAACTCTTACATTTTGGGTTAGGTAGTTCGAATTGTTTGGATTATAAAGTTATTTGAACACTCCTAATATTATTGTTTTTGTTGACTGTAGGAGAGTTGACTCCTTTTGGCTTTTGACCTTGTCTTAAGTGATGAGACTAGTTTTTTTTTTTTTTTTTTTTTTTTTTTTTTTTTTTTTTTTTTTTTTTTTTCACTGTCTTACTTTTGTTTTACTTTAATCTCAATTGGTAAAATCCCTACTATTTTTTTTTCGTTATATAAATTTCCTCTTTGAAAAAACAACAGGAACTAGCCACAAGCGTGTGAGTGTGTGCACACTCCGTACAAATCATGATGTTGGTGCTAACATGATACTCTTTCACTACAAACATAGTATGCCATATTTTAATATTTATATTCACTTTACTTTGATACCTAAAATTTCAAATATCAAGTTATTCCTAAAGTTTCAAACATCATATTTAATTATTAATCGTTACGTCCAATATAAAACTTGAAATTATCATATATGTTATTAAAAATGTATTCCGCTGGGACCTACTCAAAAAATACGAAAAATCTTTGATGGAATGAGAAATGGGGGGAGGGAGTGGGAAATTTTTTCTCCCCCGTTGACTAAATGGGGATGGGGACAGGGATTACATTCCCTATCCCCAACCCTGATCTCGTCCTTGACTCGATAGGAAAAAAAAAAAAAAAAATTATATACAACCCTGATCTCGTCCTTGACTCGATAGGAAAAAAAAAAAAATATATATATATGTGTGTGTGTGTGTGTGTGTATTTTGTTATAATGAGACATTGTAATATTTAAGTTGAAAGTTTAAATTTGTAATATTTAAACTTAAATTTAAATTTTTAAAAATTATGAGAATTAAATATTTTAACGATGCATTTGCATATAAAATATTATTGTTTTATTATGAAATTTTATACTGTTTATTTTTAATAAAAAATGTATAATGATCCATTTAATTTTAGAAAATTTTATTTAGTTGAGAATAAAATTAGGATTGTTTTCAAATATAACAAAATAAGCCAAACTATTTATAAATATAGAAAATTTTTATTGTCTGTCAGCGACAGGCAACGATAGACGTCGCAAAGATTGCTACAGACTTCTATCACTAGTACGATAGAAGTCTATCGCTGATAGACAGTAAAAATTTTCTATATTTGTAAATGTTTGATATTTTTTTTTCAATTTATAATATATTTTTTCATAAAATTACAAGTTTACAAAATTAATAATTTTTAAAATACAAACGGAGAATTCCTTCCCTCCAAGAAACCCGATCCTTGCAGAGAATCCCCACCCCAGTCACACAGAAAATTTCGCAAGAACAGGAATTAAAATAGGGGTGGGGACAAGGAAGCCTTCCCCGCCCCTACTCCAACCCATGGACATCTCTATGTCCATTAATCAATTATATGAACAAAATACATGTATATAATGAGCTTAAGTAAAATAAATAAAAAACATAAACACGAATACATGAATATACGCTTTAAACCTATTTTTTAATCATTTCTATAAGGAAAAGGACTTAGTTTTGAATTAGTTCGTTAAGGCTTTTTAACTTTAATTTTGGACCAATTTAACTTTTTCACCATTATTTAAAAAATTTTGAAATATTTAATTATTTCCTTGTTGACACCATTTTTCGAATTTTTATTTTTATTTTCTAATTTATTAATTTTGTATGAAAGATATTTAATTTATTGTAGGAGATTTCGTTTACTTTTTTGAGATCTCTTTGATATTTATTGTAGGAGATTTCGTTTATTTTGTTTGATATTCATTTGATCACCTTTCCATTGAGATCTCGATTAACTGTTGAATATATGGTAATATAGGCTAAAAAATGTAAATATATATCACATGTAACATGGTTTATTATTATTTTTTTGGTATATTTACAAATATACTAAAAAAAATATAAAATATGTCTAACATATATTGTTTGATATATAAGTCTATGTATTAGACAATTTGTATTGTTCATACACTAATGAGATATACTCTGGTTTATTTCTAGAAAATTCAAATATATATTGAATATATTATATTGCATATAACACATATACTCAATTTCTTATTCGAAGTTTTTTTTTTTTTTTTTGAAACATACTTTAGATTATGGGAGAATAATTTTGAATTTTTGAAAAAAAATTTCTTGGGTAGACTTTGAAAAGAAGACCATTTTGAGATATTCATATCCACGAAAAACTTTCCCATATTTTGATATATATTTCAAGAAACTAAATCTTAAGGAAGACTAAAAAGTAAATTGAATTAAACTTTTGTATAAAATAATAATACGTTAGACTATTCATGTAAAAATATAAATTTTTTTTTGACATAATTGATCCTATTTATTTGGGGGTGTTTGGGTAAGGTGCACAATATTGAAGAGTAAAAGTCATGAAGTCTAGAGAATTGTAAGCTCTTTGGCCCACATTATAAGTAGTTGATAAGATATAAAAATGATGTTGTTTAACAATCGGATGCACAAATCCATGGAACTAAACGTGGAGTAGAGTTTATTACTTCCAATTTCTCAGGCACAAACACACTCTTTTAAGAAACCTAATTTTTTATTTTGAGCCCTATGAAGGCAGTAGTAAAGCCTCGGCCCAAATTCATTGTTGATTGGGCCTCGGTTCACTCCAACAGAAGACGGACCTTTATGAGTTATCACCAAATCACAGGGAAGTTCATGTTCATCGCTTGGCGCGGCCATGGCGTCGTTCGGCTCTCTGAAGAATGCGATCTTCGAAAGAGAAGAGAGAAAACAGTGCGTTCTATTGTCCTTAATCTCTCTTAACATGTCCATAGCTCATTTCCATGGAGGTCTCTCTGTCACTTACTCTTAACTATTTTTCTTTCTTATTCTTGAAAAATTTGTAGACAGTACCAGGCTCATGTGCGAGGGCTCAATGCTTACGATCGCCACAAAAAGTTTATGCATGATTATGGTGCGAATTTTTGTGTAATTAATGAGCATTTGCGAGGGAAACGATTAGATTCGTGCTTGTGGCTTAATTATATGTTGATTTAGTTGATTAGTTTTGGCGTATTATCTTATATTTTAACATGAAGAATTAGTGGAAGTGGTTGGATGTTATTGTTTAGCTTTGAGCTCGTTTGGATTTCGTTTATCGGGTTGCAAACCGGATAGAGTGACAACATGGCCATTGACCCGTTGCTCTAAGAATTGTTGAACAAATTTCATTTAAATTAGCTTATTAGCTTATTAGCTAACAGACGGACGTGAAGGGAGCTTGCAAATATTGAGCCCCTTATTTGCATATCCTGGAGTCCTAAAGCAAAAGAATGATGAACAGTTTCCTTCACTAAGATGACAGGAGGCTACAATCATCCTAACATACAGTCTGCTGCAAGAGATTGTTCAGTTAACCTTGAGATTAGTTCAAGTACATCAAGCATATTACAGACTTTAATTGTGCCTCTGGACTTTTAGCCTTGAACTTCGGCAGGGTTCTAAAATTTCTTATTTAGAGACTAGAGTAAGGAAAAAAAGAAAAGAAGATAAATCCCAGGAAGCACTAAGAATTTAGTGGAGTAATGCTTGTGTATGTCAGATGAGGTACTGAAATTTCAATCCAATAATGCAAGTCATACCTTATTTGAGTTATTTTATTTATATATATAGAAGATAGTATAAATATATCGTGGCTAGGACAGATTCGTGAATGAATGAGCTATGGTAATTCGCCTTCAATTCATGTTTGTTAACCTAAAGGTTTTCTAGGTAAGGAGAAGAATTTATAAATTTGTGCTAAAAGTTAAAGTAATGTTAAGACTTCAATTTTGTTTGTGTATCGAAGTAGACATTTTTCTACATGTTCATACATCTCAAAAATAGCTGATCTATTTATTAGAAAGAAGACTTCAATCTAAGACTGTATTTTGTACTTTGAACAATATTGATTAGGCTTATGGATTTTCATATTCATATTTTTTTCCTTTTAGATGGCTATCTTTTATTTTCCCATGTTGCTATTTGTTATGGGAAGCACTAGAAAGAGAGCTTCATATCTTAAAACATCTGAAATTGTGTCAAATTCATGTCAGTCTATGCAACTAACGAATAGGCATATTTTCACCTTTTTAATAGCTCTATAGTCCTCTTTAGTAGGTTACCACTTACCAGATTGATATTTAGTTACTTTATACCATTTGAATTGTATGGCCTTTGTTGGTTGCAGTTCATTTCTATGGGAAAAATAAAACTGGGGAAGAAAAATTTCCTATCAAGACTGATCATGACACCTTGAGGGAGGGCTACCGGTATGAGCCCACTATTCTTTTTATGACAGTTATAATAAAGTTCCCCATGTTTGCAGTACGTGTTATGCCAGATTAGTGGTGTTTTCAGTAGAAATAAACTAGGTTGTAGTCATACTGATAGTGGCTTAGAAATAATTATTTATTATGGACATTGTAAAGTTGATGAAATACTGTGAAAATGTCAACTGTAGATGATAAGTGGATTATTTTTGGAAGATGCATTTTGCCTCATCATAGGATGTCCATTACTTTGGCTTACACAATGTGGATGTCTTACTCTATGCATTGATTAACTTTCTTCTACAATAAGTTTTTTTTTTTTTTTTTTTTTTTTTTTTTGGGTGGGAACAAGAAAGTTTTTTTTTTTTTTTTTTTAAGGTTCATTCGTTCTGAAGAAGATGATATGGATACATCATGGGAGCAGAAGCTGGTGAAGCGATATTATGATAAGCTTTTCAAAGAGTATCCTATGTATAATCTAATGCCATATTTTTTGGGCTTTAGCTGTTTGTTATATTGATTAGATAAAACTTAAATTTGGTTTTTATCTTTGATTTCTATTTGTCAATTTGGTTGTTGAACTCTTGAAGTTTGATTTTAGTCATTGAACTTTTTTCCTTTTTTTTTTTTTTTTTTTAAATTTAGTTCATTAATATTTAAAATATCAACTTTAGTCTTCAAACTTTTTTTTAAGAGCTGATGTTTAGTCTCTATTGTGTGTGTGTGTGGGGGGGGGGGGGGGGGGGGGGGAATTAAATTACATTTCAAGGAAGATAGAGGACTAAAAATGAGATTTTAAAATTTAAATGACCAAAACAAATAGTGGGTAGAAAGTGAATAACCAAAATCAAAATTTAAAAGTCTAGGGGCCAAACTACCAGAGACTAGATAATAGTTTAAAGACAAAAACTACATTGAAATCCAAATAAATTACAGTGTGCCTTAGAACTACTTATAGCAGTTAAGGTTTTCTTTACGTGTAACCATCGAATAATTTTTTTGAATGTGTGTTTCTTGCTGTTAGAGAAGCTAGAACAGTTTAATTCGATTCCCCATTTAGTTACTTTTTTTAAGCATATGTGCAATGCTTCTGATTGCAAGAACAAAATTAATAATTTTTTATGCTTATGTGAGAGAAAATCAGATATTGTTGCCTTAAATTCATTGAAGATACTGCATAGCTGATATGACACAATACAAAAGTGGGAAGGTGAGCTATGAAGTCATTACTTCACTTTTATTTTCGGTTTCTTACTGAAATTGTCACTTGAAATTCAAACTACTAATAAAATTTTTCCTTATAGATTGGTCTCAGGTGGCGTACGGAGAAGGAAGTAATATCTGGGAAAGGTACAATTTTTTTTTTTTTTTTTTAATGTCCATTCTTTAGTTTCTGCCATCTTTTCTTTCTCCCCCCCTCCATTATTGCTAGTTGACTGTACAGTTAGTTGCCTTTTGATGATATCACCTTTTCATTTATTATCTACTTTAGTTTGAATTTCTGTTGCTCTGGCTAATTGACTGCGTGGTTAGGACTAGGAGCCTTCTTATAATAATTATTCCGCTTCTTTAAGTATCTTTTTCATTTTCTTTTTATTTTTGGATATTGGAACTACCTCCTCATTTTAAATGTGCATATTAGAAGTGTGTACGCTCTATCTTGCTTTCATAATTTATCTATTGACATTGTATAGTTGAAAAGTACCAATTTCCTGTAGGCTGTGATCTTTATCTTTTTCGTTGGAATTTATGCTTGAGCTTTTGCTTGACCACTTCTTCTTCTGTCAGGGCAGTTCATATGCGGTAACAAGCATTGTGATGAGAAGGGTGGTTTAGCAAGCTATGAGGTAGTATTAATGTATATTTACATACCAGCTAAGCTACAACTAATTTACTACTTTCACATATCGGGTATAGGAACATATTAATTGGGACTTTGGCTGTTAACTGGGTACTGCTTTTATATTGAAAGACATAGGAAGACTTTTGTCTTCTGATTAAACTTTGAAGGGTTATTTGAGGGCAATCAGAGCAGAGTAGAGATATAACATGGATATACTAAGTTGTTGGATTGGACCCATTGTTCAGCAGATTCTGGCACTGCCCATCACACCTCACTACTCTATTTGTATGAATGAATTGAAAAGAATGTTTTACTTCAGCATAAGCAGATTAAGCTGTTAGGTGTAGAGGTAATATGACATGGTGTCCCAGGAAGAAGTGTTGGATTCGATATATTGTCATTTCTCAGTTTAGGTTAATAATCTATGTACTAGATTTTGCAAATCAAAATCAATATTCAAACCCCCATAAGAAAGAATGAATTGAAAGGATTAAGCTTAACATAGTCAATAGCGTATTAGCTTAACTTTTTTTAGTCTGGTAGTGACATAGCAAGATAAAATGTAGTACTTCATGGACATTGAGTTTGGGCCTTTATCTGTTCTTTCTTTTTCTGCCAACTTCAAAGTACCCGAATTTACTTTTACATGGTCAATTCAATTGTTTCCAACAAGTTCCTTGTTAGACTGCAATTTTTCTTTCATGTGGTTAAAGGTGGGCCAGGAAAAGGACTCTAGAAAAAAGAAATAAACAGATGCTTGAAATTTTCTTTTAAAAATACAGGATCGATATTGAGAATTTAATGATGGAAATTCATGTGGTTGCAAACTTGCAAGTGGTTAATGTAGGTGTTATTGGTATTGATGTATACACTATACAGATGAAGTTGCAACTTCATTCCACATAATGATATCTCCTGATGAGGTGGGATGTTCAAATTTGGAATGGTTTTCCATTTGTTACAAAATCAAAATTCTAAATGATCGATGTTGGCTGCTTCTAGTTGTTACTGGCTGCATGTCTTTTTACTTCTCTGTTATTGCAGGTGAACTTTTCTTACTTCGAAGCAGGAGAAAACAAACAAGCCCTTGTAAAGCTGGTAACTTGTGAGAGGTTGGTGGTCTTTTTTATATGCTAAGGTTCCGGATTCTATTTCTTTTTCCCCTCAGCGACTATGCTCTTTGTATCAGCACCTCGATGTGGTTGTGTCCTTTTATAGTTTTTATTCATCATGCAATCCAATAGAGCCCTTTGAACTCCATTATACTACTGAAAATGCTGCTTCTTTCCTGAACCGTGATTTGATCTTATGGAATATCATTGTCTTTTGCCAGGTGCTTGCAGGACGCTTTTAGATAATACTACAACATATTGATGTTGTTTCTATAGCATCGTTTCCATAATCATGGGTGATATGTTTGGCCGAGACTGTCATTTATTCTTCTGCGTTGATTGAGGCCAAACATTTTACATGCTATCTTTCATAGATATGCAAATAATGGAACGGCTGAATTAAATAATTAATTAGGATCTGAATATATATAATCATTAAATGCAGTTCTGTTAATTCCATTTTGCATGATTTTGAATGTTGTGTGGCCATCTGCACGTTATAAGTTATGTTTCTGCTTGGATATGGATCATATGGTTGAATCAGTTGCTGTTCAGTTTCCACCATTCCATACTTCATAACTTATATTTAAATGTGATGTCAAAATACAAATATAAAGAAAGCAACTATTTTCATTGTAATAAAACTGTTTGTTTGGATTCCGAATTGTTCCTTTTATGATTTGTCAAATTGGAATTCTCACCGAGTCCCCTGTTGACTAACCATTGTCTTCAATTTTTATATTGTCTCCTTACGTTTCTTTGTAAGATTTGTTTACCGATATTTTCTCCCATCTTTTGGGTAATTTGGATTAGATGCTCAAGGAAGCTTCACTACAAGAGAAAGAAAGAAAAGGAGAAAAAGGAAAGGAAGGAGCAAGAAATGTCCAAAAGGAAGAGGTGCTACTCAAAACTTTGCGTGGCACTTTTCTGATTGTCAAGTTTTACAAAAGCTGACTGTTATATTTACTTTCAGGCCAAGTGATGACAATTCAGACAGTGAGGGTGAAGAGAGCAGAACGAGGAGAAAAGGTCTGACGAAGTGCCCTCTTAATAATTTGGAGAAGTTATTAAATTGTGTTTGCCACGTTTGCACCATTACATATATGAGAGATATTATTGTTACTATCATTATTATTATTTTTTCCCTTTTTGTGGATGATATGTCTTGTGCTCATGAGAGTTGAAGTTACATTCACCGTGTAAAGAAAGTTGGAAGTGGTTGATTACAAGAACTTCAATATATCATGCCCCTTGGATCTTTTGTTATGGAAGGAAACCATTTCCTAGGCTTGGTATCATATTCTCAGGTTCAATTGGTAGTGTGAAAAGTTTGGTCCATCTTTGAAATCAGAGAACCATTTCGAAATATAGAGAGATACCCTCAAATAGAGGAGTTTGAAACTTCCCTCTCTGATCAAGTCAAGCGTTCTTAGCTAGTGAGTTACACTCTTAAGAATCGCATTTATTTCCTGTTGAATAGACTAGAAACTACGGGCTAGATGGTAAGAGGACCTTGTGGCTGATATTAATAGAGCTTTTATTTGGCGGATTTGGAAGGAAAGAAATGCTAAAAATTCTCAAGGCGAAGCCCAGAAGCATTTTTAGACATTTCAATATTTATGGCTTAAAAAAATCTAGCTTTTATTTTTTTTTTTATATATTTTTTGGGTACAAATTTCTAGCTTTTAGTAATTTTGTAACCTTATTGGTTCGCCTCTCCCTTTTATAACATTTCACATTTCTATCCAAAATAAATAAACCTTTGAATAATCAGTCCATTAGCGATGACTCTTGTTCTTTGCAGGAAAGAAGGCCTCAACATCATTTGGGGATCATAAAGCTGATGACAAAGAAGAGTTTGATGAATATCTGGAGGGAATGTTTCCATAATAATGTTGATGAATATGGGCCTCAAGGCTACACTTCCTGCCTCCACGACTATTATTTTCAGCGATCTGCTCCCTTGAAACCTTTTCAAAGACTACAAATGGCTGTGGTTTGTACGTATGCACTTTTTTCTTGAAACTTATATTAACATAAAACATCATGTTTGGTTGTTTCCGATATTGTTTAATTGTATTGTAGCCTTGTTATGATCTATATATCTTGTTCCAAATGCGTCCTTTCCTTTGGGACTGATAGGAAAATCAAACCGATCAATCAAACATTGGTTGGTCAGTTTTGAATGATCAGAAGCTCGAAAATCTCCCATGTATTGTTCATGCTCAGCCCCCTATTGTCCATCGTCACCCTCGCTGTCGCCAACCACCACTTTCAAACCTCCAATTCGACCTTTGCTGGCTTCCTCCGTTGAACTTGACTGATTATAATTGCGTTATATAAAACGGAATTTTGACGAGTAAATGTGAAATTGTCTGGTTGGTGGGTAGGTGGATGTTAGAACTTCACATCCAATTTGCCAATTTAATTGATAAGGAGATATTTTGTCTGTGTCTATATGTTTTTGATGTACATACAGGTAGGATGGGAAGTTTTGAACAAAACTTTATTCGTTTAGTCACATGGATTATTGATCTTTCTAATCTTCAATCGGGGTAGATGTTTGTTCTAATATTAAAAATTTAAGAGCAAAATTGATATAAATAAACCTATAAGGACTGCTGAAAGATGTAATTTAACCGAGATATGTATATGAATAGATTACTGAATCAGGTAATTTTCAACTTAGTTCCTAATTTTTAAAAATTCTGAATTTTGCCTTCAGGTATTGAAAATTAATTAAGCCATTCAAGGAAAGAGCTGGCTAAAATTTGTTAATGAAAAGTTGGTTACTAAATTATGATTTTATTAACATATTTAGACAAAGTGAAGTTGGCATGTTGATGTCATTTTGGAACAGATTGATTTAGTTTATGGATGAGTTTTATTTTGATGATTACGCATTGGAATCTTTGTGTTAAATAGCATTTGAGTTGTACATGCACGACGCTAAAAGGTTTTATTTGCTAAGGTACATCTAAGGAGGTTAATTAGCTGAGGTACATGCGTTTTAAAATTAGAATTGTTTTAAGGTTGTTATTAAATATAGCAAAATAGACCAGACTATTTATAAATATATAAAATTTTTACCATTTATCAGTGATAGATCGATAGACATTTATTGCTTGAGCGATAGACTGCAATAGACTTGTATCACTCAAGCTCGCAGTCTGTCATTGATAGACAATGAATTTTTTTTTTATATTTATAAATAGTTTGATACTCTTTCTATTTGTAATAATTTTTCATTATTTTATCTTCTTAAGAACATTTGTTTTATATTTTATTTTTATTTTTTAAGTTTTCAATACTATGCTTACTTTTTAAAACATTGATAGAGAAACTAAAAATTTAAGGCCGGTGTGGTAGGTAACTCAGATTCTATTTTAGGTTTTTGGAAAAACTGAGTTTAGTGATGTATCTTTGGTAGGTAGTCTGAATTTGTTTTCAAAAACTAATTTCTGATTTTGTTATGAAGAAAAACATTTTTGTATTTTCAGTGTATCAAGATTTTGAATTTAATATTTTAAAATGCAAAATTATATAAAAAAAAAAAAGAAGAGAAATGAAAAAGTAGAAACATTAACAAATATGGTATTTCATTTATAAACCCAATTATTTTTGTTAAATTAAAATATGTGATATATTATATATTATACGATATTACAAAATAATAAAAGCTATTTTCTAATATAGCAAAATGAAACAAAATATTTACAAATATAACCAAATTTTTTTGTCTATATGCGATAGATCATAATAGATCGCCATAGACACAAATAATAATTTATCGCGATCTATTGTGGTCTATCGCAGATAGACTATGTATTTTGCTATTAGTTGTAAATATTTTCGGCAGTTTTGCCATTTGAGATAATTTTTTAAATAATATTTTATTATACAAAATTTCTAAGATAAAAATATAAAACAAATTTGTAAATTGATTGATAATAATTTATATTTAATCTAATATTTAGTGAGTAACTCTAATTAATCTGATTGTTTATAAATATATTATCAATCACATTTTGAAAAACTGTATAAATTGAAATTTAAATTATGAGTCCGTTACTAAACACATATATGAATACACGAAATACAAATTTATTGAATCTCTTATTTTCAAATTACCTACCCTATCAAATAGGCCTTTGATGACTAAAGAAATATATTGAAAGTTTTGAGATTCAAATTCTAACCCTCAAGTTACGTTTTAGAAAAATAATTAATATATTTATATTTGAAATTCAATTAAAAAAAATAGTTATAAATGGAAAAAATACCAAACTATTTATAAATATAGAAAAATTTTACGGTTTATCAGAGACAAAACTGCGACAAATTTTTATCATTTGAGCAATTGAAATCTATCATAGTTTAGATAAAAATTTATTATGGTCTATTGCTGATAAAAAATGAAAACTTTTTATGTTTATAAATAATTTGTCTAATTTTACTAGAAGGGTGGTTGATGAATTCAAAAATTAATATTTTTAATTTTTTTCCATACAAATCCGAGTTCAGACTTCCGTGCATATGTATAACGCCACGTTTACATCATCCACTAATTTTGTGCAACGTGGCATCACTTCAGGCACTAATCTTTATTACGTGGCCTTCATGCATTTGATAGCACAAAATTTGCGTGCTACCTTCTCATAAATGCACAGACGTCCCCATGACGATACCCTAACGACTCAGTACGGCTCCCGTCAGTGTGCCGTTAGGGCTTTTGAAATGGAGTTGACGTGTAATTGTCAGACGTGGACCTCCGACCCTATTATTGTGCCACGTAACGGCATTCAGTTGAGTCGTACAGCTGTCAACTTCTCACATTTTCCAATAATTATTATTTTACTTTAATAATTATTTTATATATATACACATTTTGTTTTGAGTTTTAAATATCAAAGTTGGGAATGTCGAAAAGCTTCAATTTCCATTGGTCACTTTTTGGTTTAGCCTTCGCATTGGTCAGTTTGTAGCCACGTACCGAGGAGAGAATGACCAAACTACCCTTGCTGATATCATTCTTCAAAAGAAAATATCTACAAATTGGCCATTTTTAGAATTATAATTGTCCAACACCAATACTAATTACTTTTTCCACATTTGAAGAATACTCAATGGACCAACCTTGTTTGATATTGGAATCTTATTCCAAAAGTTTATGGCTTATGGACAATTGAAAGCTGTATACGTCAAAGATATATATATATATATATATATATATATATATATATATATATTACATTAATATAAATATAATATTGTCTAAAACTTCTGGTTGAGGTATATGTAGTAGAACGACTTAAATCAAAATGTCCCCAAATGACAAACTTTCAATATATTCACATATCGTAAACTACGAAATCTGTTCTAAGAATTTCCAATTATAATTTTGTACTATTGATTAAGCGGCAAAAACAAAGCTAAGTCACCTAGATTTCATCATAACTAAAAACACTAAACTTCCATGTTCTTCTAGTTATAAAAACACTCACCATCCTCATTATCTCTTCTTCAGTATATACACACACACTCAAGCACATATAATCATAACAATGGGGGATCCAAAAGAGGGTGGGATAGTGAAAAGGGGGCACGAAGAAGGGCTTGAACTGGCCGTAGCCCTTCTGAAGGAGTTCGAGCTACCAGAAGGGCTTCTCCCTCTAGCTGACGTGGTGGAAGTTGGGTATGTGAAGGAGACTGGCTACGTTTGGATTGTGCAGAGGAAAAAAGTGGAGCACGAGTTCAAAATGGTGAGTAAGTTAGTGAGTTATGACTCGGAGATCACTGGGTTCATTTTGAATAAGAGGATTAAGAAGCTTAAGGGCGTTAAGGCTAAGGAGTTTCTGCTTTGGCCACCCGTTAATGATATCTACCTCGATCATCCCTCCACAGGAAAGATTCACTTCAAGAGCCTCGCTGGCGTCACCAAAACTTTTCCGGTCGAGGCCTTTGCTGCAGGCCAGTGACGAATCATATAATTAATAATAATTCATATCCATCCTTGTTCTTCGTTGTTTTTTTTCAAGAAAAGAAAATTTCTACTTTATCATATGTGTGTGTGTGTTTTTTTTTTTTTTTTTTTTTTTTTTGTTTGTTTTGAAGTATGTTTATTTTCTACATGAATTCAAATCCAACGTGTTATTGGATGGTTATCATCATTTCAAAGGTGGATAGATTTATTTATGTTCCATAATTATTGAATTTAATATATATTATATAGACATATATGTGGATTTCAAATGCCATCTACTACAACAATTTAAACTTTTGACGTGTGGTCAATATAGGTCTTTTGTAAAAGATGATGGAATATATTCAATGATGGCAATTTCAAGAAATTGCTTTTCTTTTAATTAAAAAGTAAAATTATGGATAATCATTATCATTTCTTATCATGACCATTGAAAAAAAAAATGATGTTTAAAATGTTAATAAATAATAATAAATTGATACAGTCAAATTTTAACATATATATATATTTTAGAAATAATTTACTTGAGAATTTTATTGCATTAAAAATAAAATTCAAGATTTCAAGAGATTGAGGATCAAAATTATGAGAATTACTTAAAAGAGACAATTCATGAAAAGTTTGTAAAAAAGTGGATGTTGTGTATGCTTCTTACAATGTGAAACTTCAACAATATCATTTGTAGGATCCCTACAAAATTGAAAAACATGGTCACCAATAATATATTTGTTTAGGGGAGGTTAAACAATTTTTCATTCTAATTTCATCCTCTTAACAAGACTTTGTCATTATTATTATTTGCTTAAATTGTAAAAAGAATACCATTTGTTTAAAAAATATTAATCTTTTGAAAGTTTTGATACTATTTTGAACTTTCAAAAATGTTTAGAAAAATATCATTGGAAGAAAAATTTTGTTGGCCAAACTCAAAAACATGAGATTTTTTTTTTTAATTAATATTATTTTTAAAAAACCTTATATGGTTGTTTTTAAATTTATTACTAAAATATTGTAGTTTTATTCATCATTACTTGGTATGTGCATTTTTAAATTGTAAATTTATTATCTTTTAAAAGAAAACTGTAGTATTTAAGAGACAATGATACAATAGTTTTACTAAAAGTAGAATCGGCTATAAGCTTACTTAGAATTAATTTGGAGGCCCTAAGTTTGAGCGTCGCACTTTGGAATGTTTAGATTACCAGTTTTGCTCATAAATTTATGTGTGTTTGGTCCCCAATAGAGATAATTTACGTTCATGGATTAAATGTTTAATTTAATCATAATTAATAGAAAAATTATTATAAATAAAAAAAATATCAAACTATTTATAAATATAGAAAATTTTCACTATCTATCTATAAATAATAGTAAAGTATCACAGTCCAACTGCGATAGAATGACTCACGATAGACCACTATTTGTGTCTATCATGACATAAATAGACACAGATAGTAGTCTATCGCGGTCTATCATAGATAGACAATAAAAGTTTGCTGTATTTATAAATATTTTGATTCATTTTCCTACATTTAAAACAACCCTAAAAACAACAAATAAAAGCTAAAGATAAAAAGAATAGATGAATGAAAAAAAAAAAAAAAAATTACAAAGCGCATCACCCAAACTCTAAAACTTGAAATTTTGAGGTTGCACTTCGACCACTATAGCCTATTACATTTTTTGATACATGTCTATCCTAGTTTCTTTAATAGATAAGAGTGGACCAATTTTTAGTTTTTTAATAAATTAATTGTCAACGTCTCTTAGAGAAGATGAATAAAACTACAATGTTTCAATAATGCGTTAAAAAATATAATATTTCTAATAAGTTTTTTTAAAAATATTGTTAAAAAAAACCCTCTATAATATTACTTTTGTTTTATCCATATATATATATATACACAACCTTATATAATAATAACTTTCTTCAGATATGAAAACAAAATTTACTTTCGGATTTTCTTTATCTATTATTGTTCAAGAAATCTAAGAAAATGATGAAAATAAAATATTTTGCTGACAAATATTGAATTGGACCAACTAATAATACTCTTTTACCAAATCAACAATATACGAAATTTGGGGTCATAGTCATCATAATAAAAAAAATAATTAATAAAGAATTGTACGAGTGGATGAAGAGGGAAAAAAAATGAAAAAAAAAAAAAAATGGAAAGGTGTGTTTTGCCAATTAATTCCAAAGTCCACTTTTTTTTTTTTTTTTTTTTTTTTTTTTTTATAATTTTTTTTGTATCTAAAATAAGAAGGTTAAAAGGGTCAGCTCAGCAGCAATATCTTTATACCTTTCTTCCTTAAAGGGAGACACAATTGGATTACAAGTTATGTCCTTTATCTCATTCAATCATTAAATGTACACCATTCATTGGACAAATAAACCTTGCTATACTAATTCAAAAAGACAACATTTTCTACTAAATTTAAATTTTTAATTTTTCAAGCTTTTTTTTTTATTATTTTTTTTTATAACCATTTAAAATGCTCCTTTTCTCACAATTTTTCATATAAACATTCAAAATGTTAGCCATTTTCCAAACATAAAAACTGCTTTTTTAAAACTACTTCCTTTTATTTTTATTTTTTTTAATTTAATAAATATTTGGATTTAATTTTGAAAATGCTCTTAAAATGTACCAACAAAACATATAAACAAATAGATAGAAGTGATGTTTATAGCCCTATCTTTTAAAACTATATGGTTATCAAACAAACCTGAGATAGATTGTTTCTTTTTCAGAGTAGTGGATAGATGTAGTCACTATGTACTCCCCTTCCTCTATCACAAAAAAAAAAAAAAAAAAAAAAAAAAAAAAGAAAATTGCCACATGACACAACTTGTGTTGCACTAGTATTTTGCAACAATGATTTAAAATGTCAACAATCAAATTGTAAATTAAAGCAGGGATGAAAATAACATTTCAAGATACTCTTAAATTTTGTAAGTAAAAGATTTCTTTTATAAATAGTTATTGCATAAATAAAGTGAAATTGATACGACTTTTGAAGAAATAGTAAAAACGAATGAAGTTGGAATCTAACTTGAGTTTGATTCTTTAGAATGAGTTGGAGAACCACCACCACCAGCACTTCTAAATCACATATATATACACTTTTGAAAAAACAAACAAACAAACTTTTACAATTTTCTAAAACACTTTTGATTATGTAATCAATTAACAAAACAATATTCAAATATGTATTTTATATTAGTAAAAATCTATCTTTTTATTATTCCATAGAACACCCAAAATTTTTTTTATAAAAATATATTTTATAAATAATAAAGTTTAGTCTCTAAATGCTTACATCTAAGACACAAAATTGATTTTATTAGAGAGTTTGTAAATTATAATTCTTTTGACATTTTCATTTTGGACGAATTATCATCAAAATATCATATCAATGTTAAAAAAAAAAAAAATTACTAAACTTTTTATTTTAAAAAAGTTTGAGATATTAGATGGTTGTTGGAGTTTAGGGAGGCAAAGCAATAAATTAACTGTATAAACTACCATAAATTTATAGACTCTTTCTTAATTCAATAATTATTTCTATTTTTTTAAATTTAATTTTAATATTTAGCTCCTCTCCATTTTTTATTTCCTTCTCTCTGTCATCTTCCACTCGCACTTCACATAGAGAGAGAGAGAGAGGAATGGAACTGAGCTAGAAGCCCAGAGCGACCTTGAAGCTGAAGCTCCCTAGATTCGACTGTCTGTTTCATAATCACACGACAGTTGTAAGTTGTTTTCTTGCTCTCGTTTGTCTTTGATTTCGCTGCTTACAATCGGAACTTTGATTGGAGTTTGGTTTCATTAAGGCTCCGTTTCACTTTAGAAATTTGTGCTTAGTTTTCATCTAATAGTGACGGAATGATAAAATATAAGGAATACTGTTGGGAATTTGAGTTTACGAATGAGGAGAACAGAGTATTACCGAAATTCGAGTACAAAAGTGATTCTGAACTTGAAATCGTCGAGTCGAAGAGGCTATCATCTCGTTGAGATAGGAATTTTGCCGTTGAAAATTATGAATCTACTGTTTTTTTTTCCTTTTTCCTTTTTTCATTTATTTCTCAATTTCTTGTTCGTTTGCTGCATGCTTTTCGGCAACCGGTGATAGACCTTTATAGAGCCTCTGTTTTGGATCTATGGACATTGCAGAGGGTTGGAATTCGTATAGAGTAAATGGAATCAGATAGATGGAGTTTGTAACGAGTATCTGGTGTATTTATTATGCTATTTTCTTGTCATAGTTTAGTATCTCTTATTATATTATCTAGAATCCCCTGTAATGTATAGTAGATCGGTTGTATGGATCTCTGAGAATTTTTTGTCAATATTAAATAACCCTCCATCTGGCATGCTGGAGCTTTTCAATGATTTTGAGGTGCTAGGAATTTCGGGTTGCTTAGGATTCGAACTGGGTAATATTGTAACCTTCTCAAGGGTTATGTCTTCGAATCTTTGGACGAGCTTAATAAGTAAAACACTTGAAGCAGGCTTGAATTTTCTTTTCTTCTTTTTAAATGGAGGAGCCGCGTATATCATGGAACTTCCTGGAATAGATATAGTTAAGAATCTCCTGATGCTGCTGTGTGGTATAAGTAGGAGCGAATTATTTTGTTTTCCTTTTCTTTCTAATTTTCTCCCCTTTTCCGGCGACAGGATAGGTTTTGAAGGATGCAATCAAAACCAGAAAATGTAGACCAACAAGTAGCTGATAGGGCGAAGTATTTGCTACAATCGACTAAATACTCTGAGCCTTGGTGGCATGGAGTTGGGAACAATACAATCGCAGGTGAAAAAGCTGCTAAAACATCTTCTGCAGAATACCTGAACGTTACTGTTACCAGTGGAGCAACGCAGTCACAAGCAAATGGTATAAGATGCCCTTTCTGTAAAGTGAATGTCTTACAATTATTATTAATTTACTATATTTGTCTATGATTAGGCAATTTAAGTGATAAATCGAAACTCTTCTTGGTTCAGATGAAAATATTGGGAAAGAAGTCCAGCATGTCAAGTACATTCCGTTTACTACATCCCCACCCGTGGGCGAACACCTGGATCTAAATTCCCAAATGGAACTTGTAGGCCACTCAATTGTAAGAATTGTCTGTCTCTCTCTCAAACCATTGTAAACGAAGAAAAAAACATGAGTAGTGTGCCTAGTTCTTTATTTGTGGGCAGATGCTTGACTTTTTGGACATTGCTTCCCTCTTAACTGGATACAAAAAGGACTTCAAGTATCTCCATTTGCAGGTTTTGACATCATATCCTTTTTCTGATGCACAATATTGTCAAATGCTGGCTTCTTATGGACCACAATCAACGGTATGCTATGATTTACTTGAACGGTTACATAATTTCATTTACTAGTTCACATATTCTGTTTTTGTTAAATATGGCGTTATATAGAATGACATAATCGTCTGTGTTAATTAATTATCAATTGTGAGGGTAGGATCAAACCATCCACTTTTGAGAAATATGGTTAAAAAGGATTCTGTATGAATAGAGGCTAAAAATGTCCCTCCCTATCGGCTCTTGTCATGTTTGTTTCTTATGTACAGCTCTTTGCAAAGAAATTTGCCACCTAGTAATTCCTACGAATTTTACTGAACAAGAATGCATATAAAAATGGGGTATCCCTTTGTACAGACCCTATTTACTGATTACTGTTCAAGAATTATAATTATACTTGATTTTCCTGCAGTTACCTCATATTTATGGACTTCACCATGCTAGGATGCCTTTACCCCTTGAAATGGAAGAAGAGCCCGTTTATGTAAACGCAAAGCAGTATCATGGTATCCTGAGGAGAAGGCAGTCGCGGGCCAAAGCTGAGCTTGAGAAGAAAGTGATAAAAAGTAGAAAGGTATAGCCAACATGTGTTGAGGAGAAAATGAAATTGACTCATAGATAATTTCTCAACACTAAGCGGACCTAAGTGGATATTTATAGTTAATAAAATAAACTTTGTTATAAATAGTTTTTCCAGTTGGTTACAGCCTATGGGCGGGAGGGTCATTTCATTGCATTATACAACTACTATTGATGGTCTTTCTCATGCATGCCTCACCAGGGCTATCTTTTCTTATCGATCGCAGCTCTGTTTTACATTCCATCGTAGTTGTATAACACTATTTATTTTTGTGGATATATTTTCCCATTTTGTGCAGCCATATCTTCATGAATCCAGACACCTCCATGCTATGAGACGAGCTAGAGGCAGTGGAGGACGTTTCCTCAATACCAAAAAACCCAACAATGTTATTTCCAATACAAATAGGGAGGAAGACATCAATTCTGGTGCAAACCATTTAACAAAACCTGTCAGCGAGGCTGGATCGAAGTACATGGTGACTGACAAAAATGGAATCAAGGATACACTCGATGAGGAGGGCAGAGAGTTCATGACTCAAAATATGCAGATAACACACGCTTTCTTCAACGGAAAATCAAATGTCCATGGTTTATCCACATACAATTCACAACTTGCTGATGTCGAGGGAGGGCATCTCAATCAGCCGCATGAAAGCATGCAAGTGAATGGGGCTCCACAGAGGGCCATCCCCATCAATTGAAAGTGTTCTTGATGGGGAATGGGGCTTCTCCAGCACTGTTTAACCAGTTTCAGTGCAGATAACTTGAATATTCAGTAAGTCACTGTTGATTCTTGTGAGGCGCTGCTACTGGTTGGAAGTTGAGGGATTTGCTTTGCCCCCTTTCTGCTTAGAAGAAAACCGCCTTTCGGTGGTGTTTCTCAGGCAATTCATTCTTGGCTTTAGTTGGTACTTCAGAGGTGAGAAGGAAGAAGATGAAGAAATGCAGTGCACCAAAAAAAGTGGTACATTCACTGACTATTTCTTTCTTCTTCATTTACCTCTTCTGTTTCTACGTATGTAGTTCTAATCCTGAATGCGTGTCTCAGAAAAACAAAAAAATTTAAGTGTGCAAACTTGCAATTGGGTGTTGTATCTATTCAACTTTGTGTGAATGTTTCAGATGATATATATTTTCAATGTTTGGTGGACTTGGAGCCATTAAATATGGAACCTCTCCTTCATCTTCCCTCATCCTCTCTTGCACACACTATGGTAGATGTCTTAATTTTAATATTTAGTGAAGACCTCACTAAAAAGAATTAATGTTTATTTTAGTTTCTAACTAATTACTAATTTAGTCTTAATCGTTTTTATCTATTTGATTGTTGAACTTTCATAAACTTTAAATAGTGTTTATGAAAATTTCAGAATCAATGGATCTATTAGATGTAACATAAAATTTTATTTACTTGAACTCTAAACTTTCAATTTTGTGTTTAATGCTAAATAAGTTTGAATCTTAAAATTTTTGTAATTTGACCTATCTTTTAGGACAAATTGTAAAAATCACTCTTAAATTACGATAGTAGTTACAATTACACCTTTAAACTTTCAATTTTAAAAATAAAACCCTCAAAACTACACAAATGTTATAATTGAGTTAAATTGGACTTTTAAACTTATATAATTGTATAAATTGTAACATTTGTATAAGTTTAAGAGTTCAATTTTGATAACTTGTGGGTCTAATTTCTATAATTATTATAAGCTTGAGGGTGCAATTTCAACTTTCGAAGAAGTTTAGGGGCTCAATTTTTACAATTGAAAGTTTGATGGTCTAATTGCAACTATTGCAATATTTCATGGGTGAATTTTGCAATTTACCCTTTCTTTTCTTATAAAGATAATTATACTTATCTCCTTAGTAATTGTTTTATAAATATGACATAATTTCAAGTGTGCATAATATGTGCAATTTTTTTTTTACAATGGAATAAAAGATCGAACCTCCTACCTCTAAAATGGAAGGTCAAGCTAAGGTTACTTTGGCTGTATAATATGCGCGTTAATATGCTTATTTGGCCATGTAATGGAACCACATAATTTAGATAAGATCAGTAATTAGTGATGGCAAAAACCATAATAGTTATTCTTTTTTAAAAAAATTCCTGAATTAAGTGTATCTTAACTTCTAACTTTCTCCAAATCATAAAACTAAAATTTTAACTTCATCCCAAAAAATTCTGAGCATAAAAGTCAACTAAATCTTGCATATGAATCTCAGACTACTATGTAAGAGTGTTAATGGACAAAATCATACGGTTCAAAACGAAATGGAGGGGTTAGAATTAACAGAAGGTGATGAGCATTAAAGAGATTCATTTTCTCATTGAGAGAAAGCTTTTTATATTCTCTGACCATAATTCTTTACAATGAGAAGGGTAATTTTGTTCATAAATGCACGTTTTCACTTCAAGATCTTGGGGGGAGGGAGGAAGCACAGTTTGCTATAAATAAATCATAAGAAAAGAAGCAGAAAGAGATAAAAGATGAATATATTACATTGCTAACAATTGTTTGTTTGTCTTCTTCAGGTCCTCTGTCACATTTTTTGTCACTTAAATAACTGTACCGTCAAAGCCTTTCTTGTTCTTGAAGTTGCTCCTGTTCAGAAACACAAAATGTTGAATGTAAAGGGAATGCCAAAAGCTAACAGAATACTTCTAGTTCTAAGATGAGTGCAAGCTAACAGAATACTTCTAGTTCTAAGATGATTCTTGCACTCAGGCTGAATATTGGATAACTTGTGGAAGGCAAGTGTATGATAAGTTAGTAACAACTCGTCGGTCTGGCAACCATATGATAACTTGTGAATCTGAGACTATATAATTCAAATGCCACATATGGTCAATGATTGCCAAAATTGGATAACAATGGTTTATATTTTTAGGTAAAGCTGGAACAAGAGGATGGGAAATCTTTTGTCAAAGTTTATCAGAAGTCCAACTGAATGCAAATGACTTTGGCACTAACCTCCGTGACAAAGAAGGCATGAAACCCATATGGAACTCTGTGTGGCAATTCGACAACTGCAACAGGCTCAGATGACATAGTTTTTGCATCCACGACATTCACTGCAGATTTTCTGCAGGAAACAATGAAAATTATTCTCCTCTTTAGCAAAATAAACTAAATTTGATTCAGCACAAGTATTTTGTAAAACTGCCTACTTGCGTTCTTATGCAAATACCAAAAGTTAGCTAAGCAATTAGGATGTCTAAGTTCATGAATAGCAAAAGTTATAAGAAAAATTTTAATTGAGAAAATTATAGAACCCCCACTAACTAGAACTTTAACTTTCTAAACAGCCACTTAGTAATAGGATATCCAATTAGGATGTCTAAGAAAGGCATCCGCATTCCAGCTACTACTCATATGGTATATAAAAATATACAAATACATATGACACAACTAACAATATATTAGAAGTGGAAAGCAGTTACCCAGTATTCTCGTCGTGAACGAATAATATCAAGTAGCCATCATCTTCTTCTGAAGTGGTGCCGGGTATGCGAGGAACAAAGATAGCTTCAGAACCAAATCTACCAGGTCCAAGGTCATAGAGGCCCTGAACATTTCCTCCAACTTCAATTTTCGTCTTTCCCGTTTCGCGTTTAGCATGAAGATCAAATTTCGCGATCCCTGTGACTTTTGCAATGCTGTCCAGTGTAGTTCCATATACATATTGTTGCTTCCTGATTGCATACAAGAGCAAATATAGTTATTCACCAATTCTATATGTTAGGAATCCAGTTCATCAAGGCCAGGACAAAAAGGAACGTGAGAATTAGAAAATGATAATCAACATCATCCGAATCTTTAACAACTGCAATAGATGACATGCAAATGCTGTCGCTAAAACATTATGAACCTACTGTCTTCTTTAAATAAAACCTCTACCTTTACATAAAATTTGAATGTATGGTATCCCATTTCGTACAAACAATTTAAACTATTAGTTACTCAGATATTCAAAAGAATAGAACCTAAATTCCCCTATGGTTAATAGTGTTTCTGAAGATGTCTTCTAAATGGGGATCTTGATCTTTAGTTGGAAAATTGCAAACGAAAGAAATGTCCTTTAATTTAAGTGTTTCTTGCTCCAAAATTGTATGATCTCCATATAACCCCATGGATTTAAGCCGATATTCTTTTAAAAGTACTAGAAAAATAAGTGAGTCAAAATACCTGCCAGTGTAGCATTCATTTACTCTAGGAAAATCTACAGCAGATTCTGAGAGTTTCCTCTGTGAAGCTAAACCAGATTTAAGATTGAATCTCATCTCATACCTGATAGATGGAAAAATAATTAGAAATATCACAGCCAAATCGAGAACTTTTCTTCATATGTAGAAATGGATAAGAGTCCTACAGCTCATTTGAGAAGTTCTCAAGCTTATCTTTAACAGATCCACTGACCATGTCCAAGTCTGGATTCTCAAGACGGCAAGTAATCAAAACTACTTCATCTCCTTCCTCCCAGGCATTAGCTAAGCAGAAGTATATAACAAAAATGATGAAAATGGAAAGTGTAAGAACAATGATACAGTCTGTTTAATTAACCAAATAAACAGAATCCTATAAGGACCGAAGGTACAGTCTTTGAGTAAAGAAAAAGAAGGTAGAACCATTCAAAACTCAGGCCATAAATGAAGAGACAAATCAAAGATCAATATAAATCTTGCATCAAATCCAACTGTAATCAAATAAATACAACCATACGCACAACATGAATAACAGAAAACCTAGTAAAGTCCAACAAAAAATGAGTCAAACAAGATCCATACGAGGAAATGCTACAAAGATAGAGCTACTGATAAAATCCCTAATTTCCCAATCACATGAATTTTGTCCATAACCACACACTTGTAGTACTCATAATGACACTGATATTTAAGAGTAATTCAGCAATTCATAACAAACACACCTGTAGTACTCATAATGACACTGATATTTAAGATTGTAATTCAGCAATTCATAACAAACGGAACAGCATGTCAGAGATATTTCTTGCTTTCAAGGACTTGGGTAGCACAAGTACTCACCATTATGAAATATAAAACAATTTGGAAGCTCAAACCATCGGATAAGCAAGTCATCTTTTGCATAACGTGGTAGCACACCAAACCGAGCCTTTTTTGTAGCATCAAATGTGAAAATCAACTTATTTTCTTTCACCATTTCCTGAAAGTTATCAAGTTGTTAATTATTGCATGACCAACCATAAGGTTAACTGAAGAGAAAGATAAATTCGATGCTAATAATCGAATTGGAATCCAAGAAAACAACATATTTATGTATGTTCAGTCTGTCTAACTGAAAAGAAATTTAAATTGGTCATAAAAGTGGAAAATGCTTCATAAGAATGAAGATGAATGTAAAATCCTCAAAATTCCCCCAGGCACATTGGACTAAAGGTGTCATTTCTGTTAAATCACCTTTGGTTCTTTAAAGAGATTTCTAAAGATAACTTTAATTCCTTTTCTTTACGTAGTTTTTTCAACTATTTCTGAACTTGAGTGGAATACCTTTTTGAGTGTTTCTATGTTGTGTACATTACTGTTGCTTTCTTATACCATTGGCAGAAAATGGAACGCAGGGGAAAGACACCAATGGATTATTTTGTTATTCAGTAGCATGAGTCATTTGGAATGAAAATATAAAATTAATAAAAAAATAGTTAATAAGTGTCATACCTTGGGTTTAAAATATAAAGGAAGATCCATAAAAATTGCATAATTTTCTGTAATCGCGAAGTCATGCATCATGACTGGAGCTGGAATTGTGATTGATACGGGGTCATGCATGACACCATCCTTGGAAATAACTCGGTATGTAACATATGGCGGTGAATGGGAATAACCAAATGTGAACATTTCGCCTGCATGCAGAAAATTAATCAGCACTGAGCACTTCAACATATTTCAACAAACTTAACAGGTGTCTTTTAGGATGCTTATACCAGTGACTGGATCAACCTTTGGATGAGCAGTGAAGGAGTGTGTTAATCTCTTGTCATAATCCAGCAGACCAAGTGTCTGCAGATCTCCATCCTCCAACACTTTTATAACATCTACATTAAGCAAAACCAACAACTCAATGATGTTTTTCCTTCTAATTCTTTATTCAGTGGGCATGGGGTGGGTGGCTGTGTGTGCATTTGGGGGGGGGGGGGGGGGGGGGGGGGGGAGGGAAAGGTCCCCATTGAGAACTTGAGACTGATGTTTGAGGAGAAAATATCTGAACTTGAAAAAGAAGGTAAACTTACAAGGTTTATCTGCCTCCGAAAGTGCGAGCAGCTTCCCATGGTGATATATGAGAGCCGTGTTACCTATAAAAGTCATTTATAATCAGCTTCAGACTATTAAAATTTAAGTGCCATACAGAGGAAAGCAGTAAAAACAGCACATGCATATTTGATCATATTATCTAATAGAGACGCCTACATTATTATCAGTGGTTAATGAGTGAACAGGACTAAACCTGAGCTTTTCAGGATACCCTGCTCCAGTATATCTCCATCACATGGAGGATTTGACAAAGTCAAAAATGATAACAATTATGTACAAAATTTAACACAGGTGGCATTCCAAAACCTAACCATGTAGAGTCACCCAAATGATCAAGGATTAATGGAGCCTAACTATCATCAATACAAAACAAAGTTGAAGAAAACCCAGAAAATGCAATATTGAAGGAAGACAATGTTTGGAAGAGTTTCATAGGACATCCATGAATCTGAAGAAAATTTATTGCCTAAGAGAAAAACAACGACGAGGTCAACAACAAACGAAAAAACAAAAAATAAACAAAATCCTACCTGTCCCAGTTCCATATGAAACATCCAACACTTTTAACTTTGCTCTCAGCATTTGCATGTTAACCATTATTAACCCAAAGAACCCTTTCAGATCCCCAATCTGGAAATGACATCAAAAGTTAACAGCAATCAATTAACTTTTTCAAGTTCATCATTTCTGAAACTAATTATCACAATTTCCTCAAGTGTGGCACGAGGTAAAACAAAGAAGCCAATAACAGTGAACAACAATGTGGACTTCATTAGTATTTTATAGTTGTGTACATATTAGTTGTCTCTTTACTTTTTCTTTATGTTGTGGTGGGTCATTCTCCTATATAAGAAGTCCTCAGTGGTACACATTTGAATAACATATATCTATTGTTCTCTTACATTTTAGTTGGTATCTCAGTGGGTAAAAGTTTAGCCATCTCTAAAACCCTAAAATCCTTAGCCACCATTTTTATTGGTGCACTCTACTTCCAGTGCTGGTGTCTTCGTTTTGCCTTGCCGTGACCCAGACTCAATAATTCCACAGTCAAACAAACTTCCACATACCAGGAGAACAAAATAGCTAATATTTAGAAGAATGGGAGTATTGAAGTAGCAAAGCTGTATACCTTCATGAATTTAGCAGCTCCAAAATGTTCTTCTTGTTTAAGTCTTGATGTCCGCACATAACGGGAAACATATGATGCTTTTCCATCTTTAATGCGCAATCCATGGATCATGCTGCAAAATAAATTAGCAATAATTTATAAAAGCCAGGCCACATAGAAAACAGAAAGAAAAATTAAATATAATAGCCAAATGGATATCATGTTTAAAACAGAACTACATTGTCTGAGACTTGGGCTACCCTGATTTTAAAGTTCCAGATGGTAACAAAATAATGAAAATGTTTGGGGATGACTTTAGGAACCCCCCCCCCTCCCCTCCCTCCCCCCTCCCCCCCCCCCAACAAAAACCAAAAAAAAAAAGACTTTTTACTGATTAGGAGTTATGCTACAAGAAAGGCCTATGTGTTCAAGAATCAAGAGAAGAGAAGATCGTCAGTTACAGTTTACACAGTTATGAACTGTTATTCTGAAGATCCTTCAGAGCTTTGTCAATAACGTTATCCTGAATGACTATTCCACAGGAAAATAACAAGTCAATGAAAACTTTTATACCGTGGGACAATGAGCCATTCAATTCAGAACTCACATTCATTACTGAATCCATCACATCTAGGATTTGAACAGTGTTCACTTGGGGAAATTAATCGACATCCAGAAACATAAACAAATGTAATCTTTAAGTAAGCTGAAATAATGGGATGAACTAGGAAGTAGGAGGTGACGTACCCATCTCCATCGAACCTGCACATGGAAAAAACACAAATAAGGAACATTTCATTTAACCAAGCACTAAATGATTTGGACAAAGACAAGGGAACTAGATTCCACCTTTTGCTGGCACCAACGCCCCCCTAAAAGAAATAAAAAGAATGTGCACAAGAAAGAAATATGCCAGGCTAGTAGGACAGAGTTATAATTTATCTCTATAAGGTTATGCAGGAGTCTTGTGCACAAAATTGCTTAAGATTAAACAAACCATACCAGTGGTAACCAGCAACTGGGCTAAACTTCGGATTTGGCCCCACCCTAACAAACTCTCCATTTAAGCATTCCTGTAAGTTTATAACGTATTCCACATTAGAGGAAGCAAAACCAGGAATAATTACAGCCCAAGTATAGATCAAAATAACACGCAGTATGCAGATGTGTTGACGGCTCGTAAACAAAGAACTAATCTAGCACAAACATATATATATGAACAGAAAGCTAGTTCAAAAGCCTCCTCTTACATTATCCTGCAGCATAAAATATCGATTCTTCTAACTCCATATCAAGCGAATTTGTAATTTCTCTCTAGATACTACTTCATTGTTTTAGATTATCTAATCAACTTATATTTTTCTCAGATCATCTAACCAACTTTACACCGTACCCTCCTTGGCATGAGATCTCACCAATTCGGATAGTATAATTGGATTGAGTTAATACACAGAAATGAAAACTTCAAGACTTAAATTCAAATTTCAGATAAGGCCTTTCTTTCTCAACTGATGAACCATGGTATCCGGGTTCAAACTGTATTGAGGCCTGCCATAACCAGTGGATTTGCAGTATTTGATTTTACAATTGATTCTATTTAATCACTTGCAAAATATGGAGTAGCAATCTTCAGATCAAATCAGTCTAAAGAATCAACAGCATTATAGCATAAACAAAAACCGATCGGTACAGGGTTCCACACTCCTATTACCACAGAATGATTCTTCCTTAGGAAAAAAATCTTTAATGCAGCATATATACAAGAAAATAGTACTCTAAGAAAGCCACTAACAAAAACTATAAAAACCCATCCAGTGAAACCTAAACCCAATTGAATTAATTCATAAAGCAACACTTCTGAATAAACAAACACCAGATCAGAAAGCAGATTACAATTAACTAAGAGAAACCCAACTCACCGGAAGATAACCTTTAACAGGAAGATCGGTAATGGGAGGAGTCTCATCATGAACCGGAGCGAAATTACCGGAAAGATAATGCTGAGGCCTTGAAGAATCATACATAAGCTTGACAAACAGCTTCTCCAACAAATCGGTGGCCTTCGATGCAAGCCCTTTACTTGGCTTCGGATTCACCTCCACCAACGATCGTCCGGCGACTTCGCCGTTGAGCTTCTGCTTCTCCTCCGCCATTCTGAGTGTCAGTTACAAGATGTGGAGTGGAGAATCACTTGGTCTTCAAATAATGGATGGAGTCGAGGCATGTGGGTAAAAGTACGGCCACGTAACGATGCTGATGTTCATTTCATTGAAATTCTTTCCACTACCATACAATCTTCCTCAATTCATACAACAAAATCAATTTTGTATCATCTGGAATTTCATCATAGCATAGTCCACCAATAAAATAAAATAACAATGTCACTGTTTTTTAAAAATTATTTTAAATGGCAAAATTGGTGTAAAATACATTGTCTATCGCGGATAAATAGAAAATTTTGCTATATTTATAAATATTTTAATTTTTTTTTTATATTTGAAGAAAAAACCTTATTTTTCAAGTAATCAATATTATTATATATATATTCAACTATATTTAATACACATTAATACACATTAGATTGAGTTAATTAAAGTAAAGAGTGATAATTTAAGACAATAAAGTAGCCTCAATAATATTTCAATTAAGTATGATTAATAGATTCCATTATTATTTGAAATTTTTTAATGGAAAAAGCTAAATATACTAACTAGGTTTCATTTTTTATTGGTTCCATATGCAAATTGTTGCATTGTGGGTAGGCTTTAATTTTTTTCATGTCCAGTCACAACACAGTTTAACTCGTAACTCATTTGCTCATGAATTAGTTTTTCATACTCGTAGACATCGATTCTAGACAATTTAGCTTGATGATCAGCTATCATGGATGATTTTTTCTCTCATGTTTGATTATCATGGTTTTTAACGTTGTTTGTTCTTCTCTTTTGTTACTGCCTACTTAAAAGAAAAGAAAAAAAAAAAAAATAGAAGTTATCTTTACATGAGTATAGCTCAACTAGTGCTTATAGTATCAATCTTAAAATCAGAAGTTTGATTTCCCCACTCCATGTTGTAAAAAGAAATAGAAGTGGTAGCTATTGTTTATCAAGAAAATCAACAATATAATTTAATTGTTCATACATATATATATATATATATATCTTCGACCAACTAAATTAGAATATTCATCTTTATATAATTGAACTAAAAATGATTGTATGACTTGTTAGTAAATGAGTCAATAGTTTCCATTTACTTATGTTAGTTGATTGTATTAAAATTTAAGAATGAATGAAAAATAGATGAATTTTTTGAACGAGTAAAAAACGAATGGCTCATGAAGTTTAATCAAACGTAGCAATCAAACTGAAACTTCAAAAACCATAAACTCAAAGTTTTAGATTAAATGAAAATTCAAAAGATTATAAAAACTAAATTGAAATTAATTTTAGTCCAATGCTATTTAAAAACATATAAAATGTGATATATTATTATACAAATTTATGAAAGTTAGTTTCATTTTTATAATTCTATAAAGATGGGCTCTTAGCGTATGGTAACATGAGTGTTAAAATATTGCAAAAATAGCAAAACTTCAAACTAGTTGTAAATATAGCAAAATGTATCTACAACCCATAAAAAATGTCTTAAAAGTCCATTGAAAGCACAAAAAATGCTGGAAGTAAGAAATTTTCGATTTTTAAAGTTTATCAATGATAGCTGCTATTAGTGATAGACTTCTTTTGTAGATAGTATCAATGATTAATTCTTATCAATGATAGAAGTTTATCATTCATAGACTCTTTTTATAGGAATCATTGACATCACCAATATTTGCCCAAGTTTTATCACCGACACTATTGATACATGGATGTCACCA
The DNA here is from genome assembly GCA_030954485.1 of Citrullus mucosospermus. NCBI lineage: Eukaryota > Viridiplantae > Streptophyta > Magnoliopsida > Cucurbitales > Cucurbitaceae > Citrullus > Citrullus mucosospermus. Next base: position 3,435,310 of record CM062063.1, on the reverse strand, counting down.
ATATCTACCTAACTTCTATCATTGATAATACTGATATGTACCTTAGTTTTATCATTGGTATCACTGGTACGTGTTTGAAAAGAATTCACTAAAGCCCTATTTATCTACGTTCTACCTAAGTTATTTCAATGGTATCATAGATAATTAATATTATTCATACAGGAATATCATTGATATCTACCTAAGTCATATCACTGATATCACTAATATAATCGATTTTAAACACGATTTGGATTTTCACATTTTAAATAGGGCTTTAGTGGAATATTTTATTAACATTTAAAGACATGAGTAATAGTCGGTAAATTCTACCATTAATAATAGAGTCCTTCAAGAGACTGATATATAAGTATATTAGTGGCTATCATCAAGTAATTTCTATTAGTATGTCATAATAATAGAAGTCTATTATAGATTCTATAATATTTTTAATTTGTTTCTTATTTTTAAATTTTAGAAAACGTTTATAAAAAAAAAAATGTAAATTTTGAAAACCAATAAAACTAATTTCTTTCTATTTCTATTTAATATTTATATTTAACATTTCTTTTTAATAATCAAACTTGACAATTAGTTTGTTTGGGTTGAAACACCCATGAAAATGATTAAACACTCATTAAATTATGGGTTCAAAACATATTTTTATTTAAAAATACATATTTTTATTAGATCAACCACATTTTAAGTTAAGAAAATATAATGTAAATCGTAGTGTAGACTTTTTTTTATTCTTTTTGTGAAGCTCCAACTTCGAGGAAACAGTTATGGTATATGTCATTGTCCAAATTTAAATATATATATGGACAGTGGTACAATGCATAGAATAGGGAGTTTTCGAATTTCTCTAATATGCCCACAAGTACAAATTATAGTTCCGTTAATATCTATATTTAATATCCACATTTTAAAATTTAAGATTCTGCCGAGTGATCTTGAACTTCTAGCCGTCTATTATTGTTTTATTTCTCTCTTGATTTGTATTTTTTGTTTAAGAAGTACCAAAAAAAGAAAAAAAAAAAATTTATCATCATCAACAAATTCGAAAAATTTAATGACAAAAATTTGCTAGCCAAGCCTAACATGTATCAATCATCACACAACGAGCACTACCATTCGCAACAATATTTTACAATCAATTAATGTGATGGAAACATTACACCTTGACAATGATGTGGTTTTCAACAATTTGATTTAAAAAGTGAACAATCTCAAACCTGCCTTCATTGCCTTCATTTCCAATAAGGAAAATAGAGAAATAACATTTGCGTTGTATTTCATCGTAACACTTAAATGATTGAGTTTTAAAAGAATTTGAAATTAACAATAGTTACTATTGTGGCTTATTTACATTTTTTAAAGCTTAAGATATTTCTATCATCTCTATTATTATTATTATTATTATTATTATTATTATTATTATTATTATTATTATTATTATTATTATTATTTTAAGATTAGATTTTGGCTTTTAAGATTTGAGTTAGGTTACATTTAAGTACTTAAAAAGTCAGTTTGACAGAGAATCCAGATTATGTCTTATGTTTTCAGATTCACTAAATTTAACAAATATTTGTTTAACAAACAAACCAGATTCTGTTTTTGAAAATTGTTCTCAGATTCCATAATCCAAACCTTTCAAATTCTGAAAACAACATTTTTTATGTTTTCAATTGTACCCAGATTTTGAACTTTAAATTTTAAAATGCAGAATTATATTAAATAAAGATTAAAACATTTAGAAATATGTCATGTTATAAACTTAATTTATTTTTTTAAAAATATAATATGTATTATGTCGTTATAAAATACAATTTTATTTTTATTAAATCTATTGTATTTTAATTTTTTGTTTTCAAATTATCTACCAAATCCTAAGTTTTCAAACCTAAGCTTCCTACAATTTGAGATAATCGTTTTTCATCCCTACCTTTTATTACTTTTGGTCATTTTGTTAACTTTTTGTTATATTGGGCCGCTATAAATTTTTGTTATTATTAATTTTAGCTTTCTTTTTTCATTTCCATGCCGGCGCCACTTACCAAGGCTTCTAACATGAACACAATTGCATAACAAAAACACTAATTTACATGAATATTGGTTTCTTTTTTCTGTATTCATAAGAAGTCTTGGCTAGGATATATATATATATATATATATATATATATATATATATATATGGAAAAGAATCAAATCAAGTAACAAAGAATTGATTTCAAGGAAAGCAACTCAAAAATCTCCATTCATCTAAATTTCATACTCCCTACATTTGCAAGGAGCTTATCGAATTTATTCATTCAAATATCCAAATTATTAACTCTAATTTTTTACTACTTTAATAAATAGAACCTCGATGAACTCTCTAAAAACTACCAAATTGTTTTAAATTGACATACAATTTCAATGAAGGGCGCAACAATCGCTAACTTTGCACTTTTTACCCTAACTTGACTCGATCCATTGTTTATTTAACCTAATTTGCTAATTGTAGATGCAAAATATATATATATTTTAATTATTGGGAATGACTTTAGACTAAGACCCCTAGCAAAATCTAGTGGAGAGGAAGAAAGTGTTGCTACTTACCCGTGCTTGAGCAAAAAAGTACCTTTTTATTACCTCTCTGTTTATTTTTTGACTGTTTTATTGAAAATAATGTTTCATTAAATTAGATCAATTATGATTAGATCTAATAAATAATTTTGCCTGTTTTCGTCAGAATTGATGCCCTAGCTGTTTCTAGGATCCTTCTTCTTCTTCTTCTTATACACTCAAAAATATTTGATGGAAAAATTATTTTCATCTTCACTATTCGATTTCTTCAAGCTAGCTTAGTGTTCTTTTGTTCTAAGCATATTAATTTTCTTTGGTCCGGCCAATCCTTTATTCGGTAAGTGCATACTTGAGATTGGGCCTTGTGTTAACTTTGAGGAACAACCGACAATAGCGATTTAGCATCGAGGTCGCGATAAAATTGCTTTCAGAATAGTGGTTCTTCCATGACACAACAACGATTCGATATTTGACAACTTCATTTTTATCCTTTTCTGACATTTTTTAGATGCAATTTTGATCTTATTTTGGACTTTGTTTTTTAAAATTATTTTTTAATTGACTAATAATCTTAATTTAGCGGTATAATAAGAGACCATTTTAAAACTGTATTGAAAGAATATGAAAACCAAAAAAAAAATAAAATAAAATAAACATATACCAAAATTTTATTTTTAACCCTTTTTTTTACTTTTACATTTTTATATGTATTCGTTTTTTCTTTTTCATTTTTGTATGTAATATTAGTTTGAAAAATACATTACATTTCTATCCTTTTGTTGTTTAGAAAATCAATGAATTGTTACTTGAAACATCTTTCTCAAAAGAAAGTTTACTTGAAATAATAATTTATATATGATCGTGAATAGCTAACGTAATTACTATAAAAAAAAAAAAAAAAAAATTGGAAGATTTGATCTAAGTAGTGTCCTATATTTTAATTGATAATGATTAATATTTCTAAATAAAAAGTTGTATATTCCTTCTTTTAACAAATAGTTGTTTAAAAAAACAAAGATAACTACAAAACAATTATGTTTGATGGAATTACTGAATCAACAAAATTCAATTGATTCAATATAGTCCATATTATATTCATAATTTTAATTTATAATTACATACCGGACTCAACACAACATATTACCAACCATAAGACTTTTCTCATCTCAAGAACCTTGAGAGTTGAGATAGGTAATTGTATTCGTTACGAAAGGGAATCGACCAATTCTCGAGAAGTCTTTTAGTAATAATGGTAAATATGACAACACAAAACCCAAAACTACATGTCGCCCCATGCCCTTTGCTCTTTATAAAAACACAACACCACGCCAAGTTTCTAAGTTATGGGTATTTTCTTCTTCTTTAACCCACCACGCAAGTTCCCATTTTTTACCCAACTTTGTCAGTTTCCCCTAACTTACCCAACAAACCCTTCCAACTTCTCTTTTAAACTAATCTCACCCGTATGGCAAATTTTCATATATTCATTGGATAGAATTAGAGATCATGGACAACTTTTCTAGTAATATATATGCTACGTAACGTAGATAAATATTCATGCTATATCTTTATTTATTATTTTTATTAAAAGAAGTATTTAAGAATATTACAGGACTCAAGAGTCACTAATAACGTGTCAAATGTTGAATGGAAGAAGTATATATGTATATCGTAATATTATAGGTTTTCACACCAAAAACGTGAGTGGAGTTGGCTATTTGTGAGTTCAATATGATGATTGATTAAAATTTCATTTGTATGTGTGTTGTTTAAATTTTAGTTTTGGCAATTTTTTTTCTTATTGGAAGTTCTATGTTATGGACAAGTCTTGGGAGATCTTATTCAAAGAGGTTGTCATAATCTGACTGCTAAAAATTTTAGATAGTTGGTTCTAAGAGAGAGTAACTATAAATATATGTACCTTGATTTCTGTCTAATGATTATTTAAGAATATGAAAATTTTAGAATCTTAATCTAACTATTGTTCTAAGGTAGTTTTGGTCAGGAGAACATTGATATTCTTTGCTTGAGTTCAAGTTTATTAACCTAAATTTGGAAAAAAAAACTATTTTTTTTTTATCAAAATTTGTACATAGTGACATACTTTTTTTTTAGAAAAAATACAACACAAAAGTTAACAAAAAAAAAAAAAAAAAAACTTATGAAGTTGAATATCATAACAATTTTTTTTTTTTTAATAAAAACAAAAAATTGAGTACATTGGTAAAAATCATGAATACAAATATAATAATATCTCTATTTGTTTAATTAAGAAATAAATACAAAATAATGTAAGATAGTTACGTTAAAAGGTATGTTAATATATATGAGCATATGACTAAAGTATCTTTATTTATTTTAAGAGGTGGTAAGTTCGATCTTTTTTTTCTTTTTTTCTTTTTTTTTTTTTTTTTTTCCTTTAAACAAGGTTTGAATTCTCGCTATTTTAAAAAAAGAATAATACTTTTAAAACTTGATAGCGCATAGACTCAATAAGTGATAACTTTATTATTTTAATTACCTCTTGTGAGAAAATGATCCTACAAACAAAGGAATTATATAGTACAGAATAGCATAAAAATGGATTCATTAAAAAATTTCACTCAATATTCAAATAGTCACTTTTTGATTTCACAAGAATCAATAAAACAAAAGAAAAATATTTAAATCCGATTAAATTTCATACAAATATAGTAGGATGAGAATGAAGAAAACTATTCAAAGTTGAAGAAAAAAAAGAATTTTATTTATCTTATCTATTGGGGTAATTCTAGAAGTTTTTTTTTATTGAAAAGACCCTATTTGTTAATCATTTCATTTTTTGTTTTTGGTTTTTGAAAATTAAGCATTTTTTTTTTAATGATTTGCATATTTCTTAAGGACAATGGTTGAATTCTTAGCCAAATTAAAAAAAAAAAAAAAAAAAAGATTTAAAAGCAAATTTTGGCTTGGTTTTTTAAACAATTGGTAGAAAGTAAATAACAAATGAAAAAATTGAGAGATGAAAGTAGTTTCTGTAGGCTTAATTTAAAAAAAAAAAATTAAAAATCAAATAATTATCGAAACCTAGATTAAAAAATTATAGGCGATTAAAGAGTTGAACTGTGTCATAATCTTGTTAAAAGTTTTAGACGTAGCCTTTAATTTTGAGAAACTAGTGAATCCAAAGAGATTTATTATTACTATTTTCTTTTAAGGCCAACCAATTCATTTAGTGGGATTTAACTTGTACGCATTGCATATATAAGGAAGAAACACAAACAATTACAATGACATATTTCTTTTTAACTTTATGAGGCAAAATATGTGTAATTTTGGTCCATTTTTATTTATTTCTTTATTTATCAACACCTATTTATTTATTTTTTTTAAAAAATATATTTAAATGGTGAAAAGAGTTCCGTACGAGTCAAAAATTTGACTTTTCTAGTCCTATATGGTTGGCCTCTGCATATAAAATAGGGAAACTTTGATTTAGTTGTTAAAAAAAAAAAAAAAGAAGAAGAAGAAGAGAGAATTTGATTGCAAAAGTTTTTGATGTCATTATTTTGTGATAGGAACTTAACTAAAAAGTGGGAAATTGCCAAATATTCTTTTTCCCTATTGAAAATATAACTGAAAACTGAATTGTACCAAACATAAACCCTACCTCTGTCTCTATGTAACTTATTTATTTATTTATTTTGTTTTTTTTAAATAATATTTATCCTTCTTAAGTTAAATTTGGACCATCACACCTTAATCAATATTGAAGAAAAAATTAGACCCAAATGACTTAGATTTTTTTTTTTTTTTTCTGTTAAGAGGAAATTAATTAATATGAATCTCCTTGTAGTGGAACATATAAACCTACTTTTTAAAACACAAAGTATAATTTTGGAAGAACAAAAAAGTAATTTGAATACCTTTTTGCCTTTCAAAGATCATTTCATCACATCATATGTCATATAAATAAACTTTTATGAATAACAAAACAATTTTAGCTTTCTATAGTTCCTGTATATAGTTCAGTTCATTGAAATTATATCGTTCTAAAAAATTAGAAGTTCAATTTATTGAGATTTAAATTCTAACTTTTTTTTTTCTATAAAAAAATATCTGTTTTTAAATTGTCTTTTCAATACATTATTTCAATAAACTATCAAGAATAATTATAAATGTTATAATCACTTTTGTAAAATTTTGCAAATTTTCTTCTTTATAATAGACTGGTTGATTGATATCTTCCTCTAAACTTATATTCGTTCACTAACTAAAATAACATGTAAAGAGATTAAATTGCAACTTTTAAAATAATAATTATATTTATTGAAAAAACATTTGAATTAGAAATTAAAACATATCTATTTATCTAAAAAATTATCCCCCAACCTGGCTTTAAAAAATATCAAAATTAATGCTAGATTTTGCTGAGTACAACTGGAGTTTTAGGAGTTTGAACATCTGATTAAAGAGTATATGTCAATTATCACTATACTTATTGTTGATGCAAAAATTTGGACAAGAGAAACGCACTTGACGATCTTTACGTAACACCAGCAGTAAATTTGTGTGAAAGGGAGAAGAACGTAGCATCCAAAAGAGAAAACCTACGTACCTGTGTGGTGCTTGTCACACACACTCCGATGCTTAAGTTAAAGAGTGAAAGAATGTGGAAACTAGAGAATTTGGGAGTAGAATTTAATTAAGTTACTTTATATGAAATTATAATAATGTATTCATAGAGGTGATTGACGTAGGTTTTTCTGGTAGGGTTTCAAAGTCACTTTAGGATAATTATACAACCTATCGGACTAATGGACGTGTCCAACCCTAGACTAGTTTTGGTCCTAGATCGATGCTTTGGGTCGGGGCATGCATAGGACATGGCCCATCGACTATTTTGCTAGGGTCAACCTCGATCTTGACCTTGGTTGAGTACATAAATTTGAGCTTTAACACCCGCTACCTTTTCCTCTAGGTCTATTTTGGGCCTAAAGTGCTATTTTTGGCTTAAATCTTATTATTCTCTCAACTTTGTTACTTGTATTCTTCACGTAGATTCTATCATTCAATCCAATATCACCCATAATACTCATGATGGCGAGATAGGTTATAACATTAAAATAAATAAATAAATACAGCTTTAGTTAACAAATAGCTAGGTTTCGTTTGCCCACGCAAATCCATGCATTAATATATTACTTAATTAAACTTAAATTACCCTCCAAAAAAAAAAAAAAAATTAACCATTGAGATTAAAATAAAAAATTGATTTTCGAGTGAGAAAAGAAAATAATAAGGAATAACCCAAGAGTCGGCTACCGGCCAACTCATTCTTGCATCTCAATCTCTTGCTTCTTAATCCAAAACTCTCTCACACTCATGTTTTTGCACCAAAATATTTTTCTCTCTCTCTCTCTCTTTAAAAAATTTTCAAGCAAACTTCCATTCATTTCCTATAAATAACCCCACAAATCTTAAAGTACATTTCATGTTTTTGATTTGATTCAGTTGGTCACCCACAATTCCATCAAAACTTTCCCTACTTCTTCCATTTCCCCTCCCCTCAAACTCCTTAATTTCCTCTTTTAAACTCCACAATATAATTCTCATTAACATGTGTCGTCAACTACTCAATCGTCCTTGTTCTCATCTTCTTCTTCCTTTTCTCATTGTCATTGCCATCTCCGAGATTTTCTCAGCATGCTCTGCCTCGTATGCTGATGTTGACCCTCTACCGCCGATTAGCAGCGGAGACCATAAGGAGGATCATCATCAACATTATTACGACTACTCCTCTGAATTCTCAAGCATGTTGAAGACGAGGTTAGAGAAGGCGGCACCCTCGCCCTTGGCATCGTCGGAGATATTCAACGTGGATGATTATGGAGCAATGGGTGATGGAGAAGACGATACTGAGGTGGGTATTTGATTATTTATTTATTTATTATTTAGAATATAGCATTACAATTGCTAACATTTGCATGTTGGTTAGACATGTAATTGAGCATGATGTATTTTCTTCTAAAATTAAAAAAACAGAAGAGATGAGAAGTTACTAATATCTTAATTGGAGTTTTCAAAAGGAATTAAAGAGTTGGAATTTAATGAAGTTGCATGGAAGGTGTAATGTTTTGTGTTTAATTAATTATTTCAGGCGTTTAAAGAAGCTTGGAGGGACGCTTGTTCATCTACAAATAATGGCATTTTTTTGGTTCCTTGTGAAAGAATATATCATCTTAAGCCAATCACCTTCTCTGGTCCTTGTAACTCTCATCTTGTATTTAAGGTATATATGTTTTACAAAATCATCTCACTATATTTTTTAAATATTAAAATACATTTTTCATTTTAAGTTTTAGTTTATGTAATTTTAACTTTGTAATAACTTAATCCTTAAGTTTTAGTTTGTATCGGTTTTGTAACATATACATTATAATTGTTAATATTTAGGTAATAGCATTGAGTAGCACTTTTAAGAATAATAATTAAGTATATAACAACATTTTTAAAAAAATTACAAATATAACAAAAATATATCAATAATAGACTCCTATAAGTAATATGGTATATTACTGATAGACCTCTACTATTCATATGGTCTATTACGGATAGACTTTGAAAGTAAAATCTAAATATTGCTATATTTGCAAATCTTTTTGCATTGTGCTATATCTGCAAATACTTTGGACTTGATTGCTATATTTGCAACCACCCATATATATTTTTAGAATGCTAGATTGATTAGAGATCAAATTATTTGTAAACTATATAAAGACGAAGTAAAAAACACATACTAATTAAACTATTACAATCTTAAAAGTAGAATGATCAAATTGTTGCAAACTAGGCTTATAGAATAAATTAAGAAAAATTACTATTTTAGACCTCGAATTTTGTCTTGTGACGTCTGCTAATTTTGTTAAGATTAATTGACAAACTATGATTCAAAATATGTTTTTCTTTTCCTTTATACTATGGTAGGTAGAAAGTTTTGTTTTACTTTCTTACGTGGGTTATTTGAATTGAGCTAATTATATATATTGCATTAAATAAGTAATTGAGTTTTACTCATATTTCTATTGTCGTAGAAGTTGGTGCGGCTGAAACATTTTATTTTCATATGGTAAATTTAAACATGTCACAATCTTTTCTTAGTAATAAGTCACCATAAATTTCTTTTGTTTATTAATAACTAATATATTTATTTGATTTTTCAGCACAACGTTACATTTTTCAACTTTCCATTTTTCTTTGTATTTTTGCTATTATTTGTTTTTTTGCCCCCTCTCCCGTTCCATCTTTTTTTTTTCTTTCTTTCTTTCTTTCTTTTTTAGTCCCTTCATTATGTATTTTTGTTTTTGTCTTCTTCCCCTTTTTCAATTATTTTTGTTTTGGGTTAAGGTCTATCTCATCTTCACATTAATAACGGTTTCTTTTCGGGTTTCTTTTTTTAATTATTATTTTATTATTTTATTATTTTTTATTATTTTTTTTTTAAACTTTGATTTGACATCTTTGTACCTAGAATTTAGGATGTAGGGAAGCTCTAGGGTTTAAGGGTTTATATTTCGGTTTAACATAATTTTGACTTTATTTTCTTTAATAAAAATCTCGTATATTTATGCTCTTGCTTCTCCATTTTGTTAATGTATGTCAAAGGGCACGTGACTATTTTTTCCTTTATATAATATTGCAATTATTTTAGAAAGTGAGATAGTTTGGTAAAGAAATGGTATAGTTACATAGATTCCTATATTTTAAAATGAAAAGTAAGCATCGGCGTAAAATATAGATATTTCTTTTTCATATATAGTTTGAAGAATTTATTTGTATTTATTAAAAATCAATTATAGGCTATTTCTTTGATAATTACAATGCTTGTTTCAATTATAATAATATTAATTTCTCCTAATAATTAATTCTAATTTTTTTCCAACATGGAAGATCGAAGGGACAATAAAAGCATCGCCACATATATCAGATTATGAGAAAGACAGAAGACATTGGATTATATTTCAAAACCTGTCAGGTTTTACAGTGGAAGGTAAAGGCATCATTAATGGAAATGGAAGAAAATGGTGGTTAAATTCATGCAAAGTTAATAAAACTCTTGTAAGTTACTTAATTTTATCTCATTAATTTTTTTTGATAAATAAGAAAAAATCATAATTTATTTTGTGTATTAATGGATTTCCTTCCCCCTTTTTCTTGTTTTTTCAGCCTTGCAAGGATGCTCCTACAGTAAGTTCATTCTCATATCCATATGTGTAAAAAGTTATTAATCATTTACCTTTGCCAAATTGGGGTATTGGGTTGGGATTAACTTTTTAATAATTGAATGGATAAAGCTTAACTAAAGAAGTTAATGTTATTGTATATATTGAAATCATTATACAGAGTTATGTGGTTTTGAAACTTTGAGAGAAATAAGCACATCTTTAAATAGGTCATTTTGGTAACGTACATTATAAAAAATAAAATAAAATAAAATAATAAAAAACTTTTAAGAAATAGTTGTGTTACACAATTTTAGTTTTGGAAAACAAAAACTCTATCTCCAAAAAAGTTTCAAGAGAACCTATCAAGTACTTATTTGAAATGATTTTCCAAGTATTTAAAAGGATATTCTTTAAGTGCTGAAAAATATTTTAGAGTAGTTAGAAAGGCATTTCCAACAGCTGTTTCCTCATACTTTCATTAACTTTGAAACTGATTTTTCTCTCTCTTCAGGCTGTTACATTCTATCAATGTACCAATTTGAGAGTGGAAGGGCTGAGGTTCAGAAATGCACAAAAGATGCATCTTTCTTTTCAGAAATGCAACAATGTCAAAGCTCTAAATCTATGGATTTATGCACCAGGAAACAGCCCCAACACTGATGGCATCCATGTCACAGGCACCCAATTCATTGCCATCAAAAACTGTCATATAATGACTGGTATTCCTATTCCCAAAGCTTCAACAAATACAATCTATAACTGAAACAAAACCTCTTTGTTTTTTTTTAACTTTATGGTAGTTCTTAACTTTGTTTTTGGTATTCTTTTGAAGGCGATGACTGCATTTCGATCGTAAGTGGGTCGAAAAATGTCCGAGCAAAGGGTATCACTTGTGGACCAGGTCATGGAATCAGGTATTAACCACAAAGCTCCACAATCTTAGCTAATTTCTTTCAATGGGGTTCCTATTATTGATTGTTTTTTCTCCTCATTTATTTTGCAGTATTGGAAGCTTGGGAGCTGGAAAATCAGAAGCAGAGGTTTCTAATGTGGTGGTTGATACAGCAAGGTTTTCAGGAACATCAAATGGAGTGAGAATTAAAACTTGGCAGGTAAAAAGATTGCTCTAAATTCTCCACGAGTAGCTAAAAGAAAACTTGTTTAGAACACTAAAGATCACTTGTTTTGACTTGAAAATTAAAGCTATTTCACTTTGTTAAGACTCAAAAATCAGAAAATGAAAGAAGTTTACTGGATGCAAAAGCAACAGTGTTTGTGCCTGCTGATTTTGACACCAGAACTTGACCTGCACATTACTTAATCCTTTACTTTTTGACCAACTAAATACCCGTATAAGTTTAGGTATCATGTGCTTTTCAAACCTACCAAACAACTTAACATTTTTTTCACAAGTCAATGACCTTCTGGAGGTAAAGAGGTGGTTTGGTTTGGTTCCCGTGCCAGTCAGCTAAGACTTTGACATTGTAAAATCCATAATGGTTTGGCCAGGATCCTAAATGAATTGGCTTATTAGAAAAAAGCCCTATTCTCTGAAAATGGGTATAATAAAAAACTGGAAGAGAGTGGGATCAATCCATGGTGATCACCTACCTAGAATTTAATATCTTATGACTTCTCTTAGAACCCAAACAGGTTGTTACATGTACTTAGTCGAGGTGTGCAATAGCTAACTCAGACACTCACAAATATTAAGGGAAAAAAAAGTATTGAAAAGCTTTCAAACAGCACAGACCAGTAAGATAAACAGCAAAAAAATCCAAGGGGCCATGATTTGTCACTCTTTCTTTGATTTTCTTTATACTTAAAGAATTGATGTGTCATGTTTCGAGTTTTTTGGGTGTTTGAAGGAGAGAATGGTTTAATCCCATCTTTTTCTCTTCCATTGTTTACAAAGAATACGGAAATTTATTTATTTTAAGTCTTATTTTGTTGGTTTCGTAACTTCCAAATCTTGTTTCCTTTGGGTCTTTAGGTTCAATTATGGTCTACAAACTTTGTGCAAAAAATTGTTTACGTCTTGCATTTGAAGTCAAATGAAATGGGTTTGATATTAAATATCAAAATTGATAACTTAAGTTTTATGAAAGCTTCTACAAATTTATAGACCTAAAACTAGAAGAATTAAAAGCAGAGAGTCCAAAGTGGAAGTTTTACAAACCAATAGAAAATTTGAACATTTCCCTCTTAGAAGCACACAACTCAACGTCCAGATTTGATGTTCTGATTGACTTAAATTACCTAATCAAATATCTCTTTAGTTCTAACCCAACAGTTTGCTCTACAGGGAGGAAAAGGGTATGCACAAAACATAATATTCCAGAACATTGTGATGGACAATGTGACCAACCCAATAATCATAGATCAAAACTACTGTGACCAGAAAGAACCATGCACACAACAGGTAAACACTTAAAAAATGAATTCAATATATTTAAAATTTTTGTCCTAAGCATTTTGTCAAACACATTACAGGCAGAAGCAGTACAAGTGAGTAATGTGATGTACCAGAACATCAGAGGCACAAGCGCTTCACAAGTGGCTGTGAAATTCGATTGCAGCAAAAGCGTCCCATGTCAGGGGATTCTTCTACAAGACATCAATCTGGTCCACAAAGGAAAAATTGACGACAAATCGACCCAAGCAGAAGCTGCCTGTAAAAATGTCAAGCTGAAGAACAGAGGAAGGGTTTCTCCACAGTGCGCTGGACGATGAAGATGAAGATGAAGCGGAAATGGCGGATCCAGTTTTCGCAAATGCTTCATTGGGTCACTGTAAATTCAAATAATTTATACTTTCCGTAGGCATTTGGATTAGTGGTTCGTTCTATTCAATTCAGATTTTTTTTTTCTTTTTTGAGATAAATGTAAAATAGGGTTATAGTTTGGAGTAACCATTATGACTGATTATAGCACTGATTAAAAGAAAGTTCAAGCCATAGGCTGGTTGTGTTAATTAACAATAAATGAATAAAGTTGTTTATTTCTACCCGAGACAGATAATAATTAAATGTATAACAATATTTTAAAAAAATTATAAATATAGTTATATTTATTCATGATATTTTTATTTGTAAACTCTAGCACTGATACACTTCTTTTAGTAATACGATCTTTTACTACAGCCGAAAGCTAAATTTAAATTTTATTATATTTGTAGGTTGTTTTGCATTGTGTTATATCTACGAATATTTTGGGCATGATTGTTATATTTGCAATTGACTCTAAAATAAATGAAGGTAGTAGTATTGGAACCTCCTACCTTAAAAGAGAAGATAAATGTTAATAATTGTTATGCTCACTTTAAACCTAAATAAATGGAAAATTATTATAAATAGAAAAAAATCAAACTATTTACAAGTATAAAAAAAATCCACTATCTATCAGCGATAGACTGTGATAGACTTCTATTGCTTCAGTGATAGAAGTCGTCTATCACTTAAGTGAAAGAAGTCTATTATAGTTTATTGTTCAAGCAATAGAAGTCTATATCACAGGCTATCATTGATAAGCAGTGAAATTTTTCTATATTTATAAATAGTTTGACTCATTTTGCTATGTTTAAAAATATTTCTAAATAAATTAATTATATATATATTTTTGGGGATGGATTGTATTAATTAACAATAAATTGAATAAAGAAAGAGGGGGTTGTCTTTCAAATGGTTTGTTATGGTTTTTTAAATAAGAAAATCATAAAATTATATGAGTGGCCTCAACATTAGGTACAGATTCAAGATTAAATAATTTATTATTTTTAACAAAATAATTGCGCAGATATACAAAATAAATAAATAAATAAATAATAATAATAATAATTTGATTTCATGATTAAGTAATTAAGTCACTTTATCCATCATGTTAACTTAAGCATAGTTTAGTTTATTTTAGACCTATACTATTAACCAAGAGAAAGTTTGAATTTTCCATATTGGTTTACGTAATTTTAACTATTTTAGTTATTGTACTTTTAAAAGAAAGTGTACCTAAAAAAAAAATTATTTTAATACCTTCATTTTATTTTTAATCTCATCTTTGTAGTAACAATTTCAACATGACACCACACTCAATAAATTTATTAAAATGTAGTCATAACCATATGATGAGTTAAAAGACTTTCTTGTGTATAGAATTTGAGCTATAATTTTGCTAACATTGGACCAAAATAATTAATGTTTAGAAGTATATGTATCAAATGAACATTTCTTAAATTTAGCGCACAAATGTTTGAAGTAGAATGATTAAAATAGATATTTTGAAATTTCAAATAACTAAAACTAGAGTTAAATGTATATAACCCAACATGATACTTAACTTCATAATTACAAGTTTGATAGAATGCGTTATATTCACAAATAAGATGTGACTAATGATTGCTTCATGAAATGAAAGAAAAAAAAAGTATACATACTATAAGTGAAGTCTTATTTATATTGAATCGAAACATATAAAAAAAAGTATACATACTATGAGTGAAGTCTCATTTATATTTGATAGAAACATGTCAAAGTGAATATAGTCAACTGCCATCATAATATATTTGTAACCAACGTCAGCTAATACTTATGTTATATCTATGCATTCTTCAGTATTATATTTTTTGGTATGATTTTTTTTTTTTTTTTTTTTTTTTTTTTTTGACTCTTCAAAACTCAATGTCTCAAAAAGCATTTCACTTTCTGAAATGGGCTCAATGGCCCATAATGGTTGGGATGGACCAGCCCAAGGAATTTTGGCTGTTCACCCCCAAGGACCATTTATTCCTTGTTATTTGGACGAAGCCAATTCATATCCAAAAACTCTAAAGCTCTTCCCTCCTCCAATAGATCTTTTAACTCCCTCCCCCTTCAGTTATCATAGTTCCTAATGAAGATGAAGAAGAAGGTGTTAAGAGCAGTAGCAATGAAGAAGAAGGTGTTAAGAACAGTAGCAATGAAGTGTTAAGAACAGTAGCGATGAAGAAGAAGGTGTTAAGAGCAGCGATGAAACTGAAGCTCATGAAATGGGTTTGGTATTCAACATCAAAATTAATAACTTAAGAAAGCTTTTACAAAATTATGACTGTTCATAAAGGTTGGAAACCTAAATCTAGAAGAACTAAAAGCAATGTAGAAGTTTTACCAACCAAAAGAAAAATTTCAACAATTTCCCTTTTAGAAACACACAACTTAACAGCTAGATTCAACGTTCTCAAAGATCTCCTTAATTCTAACCCAACAGTTTGGTCTATATGGAGGAAAAGGGTATGCAGAAAACATAATATTCCAGAACATTGTGATGGACAATGTGACCAACCCAATTATCATAGATCAAAACTACTGTGACCAGAAAGAACCATGCACACAACAGGTGAACACTTCAAAAACTGAATTCAGCACAACATGTAAAATAGGGTTATAGTTTAGGATAACCATTATGACTGATTATAGCACTGATTAAAAGAGGGTTTATGCCATAGGCTGGTTGTATTAATTAATTAACAATAAATGAATAAAGTTCTTTTTTTTTTATTATTATTATTAATTTTAAATACAACAAAACAAATGAGATAGTGAGGTTTCGAAGGTTAAATATCAATAACTGTTATGCTTTATTTTGAATAAATACGAAGTGCTGTTAATTGTATGTTTTTTCTAATGATTGCAGAAAGGAGAGCCCTTTGATACAAAAAGCCTCACTATTACTATTACAATGGTCTGTTTTTTCTAATGATTACAGAAAGGAGAGCCCTTTATTACAAAAAGCCCCACAAATGAGATGTCCAGTCTGTCATCAGAATATGTTTGTAACCAAGACCAGCTAATGTAAATCTTTTTATTGTATTATACTTATTCATACTTTAGGCCTAATTGCTATATCTGTCATAGGCAGCTAACACCATACTCTTCAAAGCCCATGTCCCAGAAAGCATTTCACACAAATTTTCTGTAATGGGCTCAATGGCCCATATGGTTGGGATGGACCGGCCTAAGGAATTTTGGCTTTCACGACAACAAAACGACAACAAAACGTGTTAATTTGCTGATGGGACAGAAAGGTCGAGAATGGAAATCCATTAGCTTTTCTCTGTGTTTGGCATTTTGTAAAAAGGGCTCTCCTTTTTTTTTTTTTTTTTTTTTTCTTGAATTTTAGATTTGTATCTAATAATTTTTTAACAGTTAAAATCCCATAACTTATAATTTTACGTAAAAGAGTACAATAGATTTTCAACATACTCAGACGTTGAATTGGACACAAAACTAAAACTTAAAAGACTTATAAACACTTTATATAATTTATGATCTACATTTGTAATTTAGCATTTGTTTACAGTAGAAATGGCTCTCTCTCTCTAGTCTCTACTTGTTATTTGTGATCAATGGCTCTCTCTTATTTGTGGAAATTGAGAAATGAAACCCACTCTGTTTTTTTTTTATAGAAAGAGCTCTTCCTCTGTGTGTGTGTGTTTTTTTTAGAAAGAGTGGAAACTAGTAATAGCTTGATTCTGTTTTCTTATCTTTCTTTTCACAACCTTTACTAGGAAAAGCAATATCTTGACTCTGACCTCCTTTGGTTAATTACAACTTTATTGTGATTATGACTTTCAATGACCTTTTTCTGGTTGCTCCTTTGTTTTGGTTGGTGCCCAGTTCCACACATTAAATCTGCAAAAGGAAAGAAAAAGATTATGTAACAATATCTAAATAGATACATCTGTCTTCCTTCTCTCACTCATGAGAAAAGGGTGGGTGTGATGAGAGAGAAGAATCTAACTATGGCTCCTCAGAACATGCTACAAATCCTCAAGATCCCAATTCATTAAATACATGTTTTTTTTTCTTCCCTTGAAACAACAATGAATCTCATAAAACCAAACTGGAATTCAGCAGCCTCCCCATTCAAAGCAGAGGAAACCCACCAAGGGAAAACATCATCCCTTCTCACAACACCTTCACCCAAAACAAAAGCTGAAGAATTTCCAAAAAGAAATTAACAAAATTCCCATGATTAAGCGCTGCCCATGATAGATTATGAGCAACCGAATTTTCCGATCTACTACATTTGGAGAGGGATCTCACATTCAACAAAAGCACAATGTCCATTTTAACTACACATCAAACCCACCTTTAATTTAACAATCAAAAGAGTTGAAATTCTTGAGGGTTTTCAACCATCCATTTCATCCTGCTTTTATTACAAAACTCACTCTGATGGTGGAATGATTGGCCTCAGCAAGTGGACAGATCAAAACACTGGAAACATATTCGCAGTTAAAATCAAAAGAAGAATGAGAAAGAGCCTCAGCAATGTGATATTGGTGGTAAGATCAATAACCTGAAGATATATTTGGAGTTGAAATCAAGAGAGAGAGAGAGAATCAACAATGTATTTTTGGTTGGCCAAGTTGTTTTCTTTTAATAGTACTAGCCAAATCAGTTCATTAAGCATCTTTATCTACCTCTCTCTCACAAGAAATTAGAAAGAAAGTTCCTGACAAGACAACAGGCCAAGTATTATTCAGAGCCTTGTGATTGAAGGGTCAAACTAATAAACTATAGATCATTCTGTGTCAAATATAATCAAAAGTTTTTGCATAGACTTTGCAAACATTAAGAAAAAGGGGGGGGGGAACCAAGTTGGCTTAAGCAAGCCTCATGGGGTTCAAATCCCAATAATTGATACAAATACTAATATCCACAACCACAAAACAAATAGTCTAACCTAGTTATCTTGCTAATGGTCCATCAAAAATTTAACTTATAGTTTATTTTCATAGGCCTAACAACCATTCATAATATATTAGTGTTTTGCTGTTCACCCAAGGACCATTTATGAATATTAGGTGACATGGTGCAAAGAAGTGTAAACTCCCCTTTTAATCTTAACATAATCAATTGATTCAAAAGATTAGATGAACCAAGATGCAGACAATAATAAATTGACAAAAAAAAAGTGTCTTAGACCTCATATATAAAGAGTTGAATCAATGGCATCATAAATGAATGACTCTGCCTTGATTTTCACCTCTAATTATTATAATTAGTTTGATACTTCCCTTTGTGAAAATAAATGCAATAGGTCTGAGGATTCCAAAGACCTATATATAAAGCTTAGGTCAGAGAATGGGTAATTGAGTTTAGCCCCATCATGTAATGAGAGAGAAGGAGGGAGATAGAGGCAACAAAATGATAAAAGCAAGGTGTTAATCAGAGGTAGATGAACAGAAAAGGAAAAAGAATGGGTTTGAGTTTATTGCCATGAATTCCAATTTCCACAAGGATTTAAAGAGTGGGCTGCTTTTTGTTGGTGTTGAGAAGAAAAAAGGATGAGCAAATGAAGATGTGCTGCTCATGTTAATGCGGACAAGATTTTGTCCGAACTGAATTAAAAAGAGTAAGCTTGCAAATTCAAAGGTTGTCTCCTAATTCTCCCTCCCTCTCTCTTTCTTCTCTTTTTCTCTCTCTCTCTCTGTGTAGAATGGAGGGAACAGGGTTGTCTTCAACAAGTGAACAGAAATTGGGAAGGTTCAAAAGGGTGTGTGTATTCTGTGGCAGCAAAGCTGGATACAAGTCTACATATGCTGAAGCCACAATTGAGCTTGGTAAAATACTGGTAATATAGAAGATATCAATGAGTAGGTCAAATTGAAATTAGTATTTATTCTAAATCTTTTTCCACTTCTCATTGTTCCTTAAGTTGAACATTTTCCCACAAAAGTTGTCAATCCTAATTATTTTCCTTCCTTCCTGTGTTATCAGGTTGAGAAAAAAATAGACTTGGTTTATGGGGGAGGAAGTGTGGGCTTAATGGGTTTGATCTCTAAAACTGTGTTTTCTGGAGGCAGCCACGTTCTTGGGTATGCTGCAGCCTTTGCTCCAAAATTTGTGGCTTCTATACTAATTTACATTTCTGTTTAGTATCATGTTGTCGATTAATTTTGTTGTTTCGTGCATGATGTATAGAGTGATTCCCAAGGCACTTCTGCCTCATGAGGTACCTTTTCAGTTTTCAGCAAGTTTCCTTTCTTGGTCTATGGAAGGTAAGATGGTTTTTGGGTTAAATTAATGAAACCCCAGTTGCAGATATCAGGAGAAACTGTCGGCGAAGTGAAAACTGTGGCAGATATGCACCAAAGGAAGTCAGAAATGGCCAAACATGCTGATGCATTTGTAGCACTTCCAGGTAATAATAAGAAATATAAGATTGTGTGTGTTTTTGTGTTTATTATGAAAAGGCCATCGTTTCATTTACTTCACTAGCAGAAAGTTGACAAATTTGATGAAAAATCCGGAATCCATTTGATTAGGTGGCTATGGAACTATGGAAGAATTACTAGAGATGATAACTTGGGCTCAGCTAGGGATTCATGACAAGCCAGTAAGATATGGATTTGTATTGACAACTTTCTGGAAAACAAGAGTATCTAAAACAACTATGATGGATTTTTCAGCATTTCCCTTCTTTATTTCCTAGGGTCATTTAAAATTTCAGAAGTATTCTTGAAACCCAGTAATAAAAAGCAACAAACAGAAATGATGTCAAAGTGGTTTATTGTTAACTTGACCTTTTATTGGTTTCGAAAAATGTGTAATCAGGTAGGATTGCTAAATGTGGATGGTTACTATGACAGCCTGCTTGCCTTATTTGATAAAGGAGTGGAGGAAGGCTTCATAGACAATTCAGCCAGAAAAATAGTGGTAATAGCAAACATGGCAGATGAACTGATAAAAAGAATGGAGGTAGGAGGGGGAGGGGGGGGTGCTTTGTAGGTTGCTGAATTATTGGGGAAAAACATATTTTTGTTTGAAAAAGGTAAGAAAAGAAGGTGATTATCATTAAATTTTTGGTTCTATTCTGTAGGAGTATGTGGCTGTCCATGACAAAGTTGCACCCAGACAAAGATGGGAAGTGGACCAATTATCAGAGTCTACTCAAAGTGGGCAATCCACGAGATCTTAGATCTCAATCACCATCACGCCATTTGTATAAATATCTGCTGTTGTGTGCTCAAATTTGATCAATGAGATTGCCAAAAGATAGACCAAATCTCTCTCTTTCGGTCTATCTTTCTCTCAAGATCCTAAATCTTGATCAATTATTTGTATATCCTTAAAGACAACCTGTATTAAATTCCACTAAAATCAATGGAATAGTAAGATCTTTCTCTCTCATGAGGCCATTGACTATACTAAAAAAAGGCAAGGGGAAACAAGCCCTACAAGCTGAGTGGTACAAGATAGGTGGCAAAAGGCAAAGAAAGAGAAGAAGACACTTTTGTAGGTTAGGGTTGCAAAAAGAAGAGACCCTCCAACTTGCCCCATTGTACCAATGGTGCAGCAAAAATTCATTATTACATTGTGATGTGTGGATTGCAGTATTTTGGGTTTTGGGTCTTTATTCACTGAGCTTCTGTGAACTGGGACCCTCCCAGCAGAGTGACCCGTTTGTTTTCTAGTGGCTTCTCTTCTCCACAATTCCTTTGCATTAATATATTTATTGGACAATCTTTTCCTACTCTATCGTGCAGTCAAAAACACATTATGTTCTAGAATTTATTAGTAAGGTAGGCTCAAAAGTGTAATGAGAGTTTGATCTCCATCAGCTCCCGATGGAAAGTTCTAATTCCAACTACCCATGAGGGCCCCCTGCGCCAATAATTCTCTCTGCTTTTAGTGTTTTAAATGTTTTTAAATTGGTTAACTCCTTTGTAACAGTTACCAAGGAAGACAAACAAACACACACACGCACAGAAACATTCCAATAGTGGGCAAACAGAAATATTCCAATAGTGGGCAAGAGTACATAGACAAGGCCTTGCCTAGGTAGGACACAGCAGGAAGGAACACTAATTTACTGGAGAAATTTTCATCTCATATGCAATTTTGATTTGAATAATTGTACTCTTAAAAGTCAGATTTTTCAATTCACATAAAATTACTAAACTGAAGAGAAAAATAACAACAATCTATATCAGGTTAAATTACTCTGATTTTAGAAAATTGATAGAATACATATCTCATATCCACCAGCTTCGATCAACCACTGATGTAATCTCCTCATCTTTGATAATACTTGTTCAAAATGAAACATTGAGTTGAGTAGACAAAACTTACTGATCAAAAGTCAAAACCATATGGTCTTAATTTTTCAATTAATTCACTTAAGTTCTAAATGAAAGGATCCAAAATCTCATCCCTAGCATGATATTGTTAAAGATAAGTAACATTAATAGGATCCACTCCTATTACGTCACATAGTTAATGGATGTATGGCTTACATTTAGGCTAAATACAGGTCCATACTCGTACAGCTATCAAGCGTCCATAGTACATAACTAGTTTCCTACCATTGTACATCTATATAATATTCTAGAAGTAGGAAGATAAGTAAATACTGAAAGATATGTATTAGAGAAGGTCATTAGAAGCACTTCCGATGAACGATTGAAGGCCCATTTTCATCATAGTCTGCCTTGGTTATATGCTGATTTTGGGGGAAGACAACCTTAGCAAGTATAGCACCTCCAATCCATGCTGAATACAAGGACAAATTCTCTGGCATGTATTCTGGAGCCTGTAAAAAGAAAAGGACATTACCGCATCATCAATCAAGCAAACATGTCCACTTCCTTACAGCAAAGAAAACACGAATTCAGATCAAGTAAAACATGAATCACTTCCTAATATTTTGTTGAGGATTATATTACCTTCACAAGAGTGGGACGAACAGCAGATGAACAAAGACTTGCTTCTTTCTGAAATCTCTCTTCAAATCCTGCAGAAGGTAACAAATTACCAACCATATAATGATATACAGGAATAGCTTTCTTCAAGAACAAAAAAAAAAAAAAGGAAAAAAATCATATGCATAGCGTGGGCAGAGTTCAGTGCCCTCTCAAAGTAATGGTAATTGTAAACAGAGAAAAAATGATAGAACAGAAAAGGGAGACAAAGCTAAAGTCAATCATTACCAGTCATTGAAGAAGTGCCTCCACATAGAACAGTGTTTTCCAGTAGTTGTCGGTGGTTATCGGATGATACAGTTGAAATAGTCCGAACAAGTTGCTCGACAATTCCATGTGTGTCCAAACCCAAAATTTGTGGCTGGAACAATGCCTCACCGACAGTATATCTCTCTCTTCCAATCGTTATTACCTAAAAATCAATAGCCAAACATGACATAGAGAGGTCTAATTTACAAAGATCACAATGAATACTGCATGTAGTTGAGGAAAAATTGCAATGCAAAGGATAGAGGAAACCAGAAGTCAAGAAAGCAATTCCAAAGACATGAGAATAAACTACTTGCCATAAATGTATTGCCAATCAGTGGAGTTCAAACCAGACAACAGATAGGCAAGATCATTAAAGTAACAGGTTTAAGTAGTTGAAAGTGTTTCAAAATTATGTATGTACTCATTTCAAATATTGGGTTATTATAAAATCCAAATATTGTTCATCTATAAATTTATTTTGAAGAATAAAATAACGTCATTTCTTTCTCTCAAGGTCAGATGTTTTTCAACCCTACATTTCTTTCTTTTTACTTTAAAAAAAATGGTCATGAACTTTAAAAGTTTCCGCCAAATAATTATACAGTATTCACAACAACTCAAGCCAAGCACGACCAACAACAGTAGAAGGTAATGAGGCAAAATATAAAATATAGAACAATTAGTTGCAACTTAAGAAGTACATGTACTTTAGTTTGTTTAATGTGTCCATATCGAACACTTGGACAAATCCAACACTTGTTGGACACTTATCATGCATTTGTTCGCACAATAGACATGTGTTTGCACTAGTTGTACAAAGTGAATATGAGTTCAACATCAGTCAACATACTAAACATTTGTCAAGTATACAAAAGAGAAACTAACAATAATATAGATGAAACATAGTATATTTTGATAATGAAATACACCAAACTTATTTTTTTAAGCATATAAATGCATAAATTTATTGACTTTAAAATTCCTTCTCGTATAAAAATGAAATTATTTTTTTTAAAAATGTAAATTTAATATATGTGCACCATGTTTGTGTAATAGTTTGTTTCTTCAAAATGACATGTCATTGTCCCATGTAGTGTCATATCCATGTCTTGTTATTGTACCATGCTTCTTAGGTTGCACTTTAACCATCAAAAAAGAAAGGATAGACAATGATTTGGGAAACATGTCTAATTCCCCTATTCTGCTATGAACTTTTGCTAGAGTCACCCATCCTTGTGTTCCTTATTCATATCCAAGCAGTGAGTTATATTTAATTATTAGGTCACCCTTTATTAGAAATAACATGGTACTTGTGAGATTGAATTTGATGACTTGAGAAGGGATCCATCTTTGGTAGTGAGTTGCTTTAGTTAAATTGTGGAAATTGAGAAGGGATCGAGAGAACTTGAACCTTGAACTTTTTAAGCTAATTGGGAGGTTGGGATTCCTCAAAAGTCCTAAATGGAGATTTAGACCCCCTCGGATGAGTTTATTATCCCTTTTATTTCCAATTTCTTTCCTTTTATTACTTTTATATTGTAACTTTGAAATCGGGTCTGTAACGTTTGGTATCAAAGCTAGTTCATGGAGGATATTTTGATAATTGTGGAAGAGTGATATGCGTCATGGAGGACAATTTCATAACGTGGAAGAGTGATGCGCTTCATGGAGGGGGAAGCTCATAACTAACGAAGATATGGTGATTAGAGGCCTATTTGGTGGAAAGACCCACTAGAGAAAACGTTCAAATACTCAATTCACACTATGGTTAGAGCCATTCTCACTCTAAAAGATAAAGGTGTCCTTTAGTTGGAACGAAATGTAACGATTCTAAAGATTCTATTTTATTTATTTCATTACTATTTGATATCAATTAGTATTTATTCCTTGTATTTCGATTAAGTTAATTAGAGTTACTAATCCTCTATAATAATAGTCAGTGCTTTCCTTAATTTTAGGGATCTTTGGTAGTGAGTTGTTTCAGTTAAATTGTGGAAATCAATAAGGGATGGAGAGAACTTGTACATTAAACTCTATGAGTTAATTGGCAAGATGGAATTCCTTGAAAATCCTAAAGGGAGGTTTAAAATCCCTCAAATGAGTCGATCATCCCTTTTATTTCCTTCTATCTTGCATTTCAAATCAGGTCTATAACTCTTTCCTACCCCAACTAAAATCAGCTCAACAACACAGTTACAGTCACTACATGCATAAAGACATACCAGGGAACGAAAAACAACCACCGTTAAGATGTAAATCCAAATACAAACCTGCCCATCGGGGAGGGTGTGTGTTTCAAGCTGGCATGAGTCACCAATTTTCGAGTAAGCCAACTCATCTTCAGCACAACAAGCATATAGTTCTTTTATTTTCTCAACATCAGCTGTGTTGATATTCACCATTGGATGAGATTTTCCAAGTTCTCGTGCAAGTAACCTTGTCAAGTCAATGCCTCCAATTTCAAGTCTTCGTGATGCAATGTGATGAACAGCTCCTTCAATTACTGGTGCAATATCTGATCATGAAGCCATAAGGCAATATAGACAAATATTATGCTTCTTGTATTGGGAGCTTGAAATGGTTTAAGAAAAATATTAGTGATGATAAATTTGAACCAAATCTTGGAACCTTCAAGTAAAGGTAGAAGAAAGCTGTTTAGTGATACATAAAAATTTAGAAGGGTGCCTTTTAAGAAAGTATGGGTCCTCCTGAGGAAATAATTACGAACAAGAAAATTCCAACATAATGAGATGAGCCAGTACAGTAGCTAGAATAACCAGAGAATCTGCTGCAAGGCTAAGAATTTAAACACAAAGCCACTTCATACCATGTTCATAATTATACTCGTGGAAAAATGACCAGTCTTTCAATCTTTTATTTGAACATTCCCACAGGTCATGCCCTCTTTATATAACATGTAGCTATTAGAGTAACCGGTACAACATTGAATTTTCTCTTTGCATGAATATAAAACATTAAAACCAACTAATTCAAACTAGGTAATGTTCTTTAGTTATAAATATAATTCTTGAAGATATTAATGCATGATCTCTATTTTGATATACTTCTATCAAAGAAACAAATTAATACCTTGATTTGTATATTATGTAAAATAAATTTTGGACATCCATAGGAAAACTATTCATTGAAAAAAGCAAGGATATGAATTCCACAAAAGTTGATAAAAATTTGTCAAAATACAGACCATAGCTATAGTAAGGGACTGTTCAGATGTGGTTTGTGTACCTATTTTCCCATGACCAATATCAACAGTGCATCCCGAAATACGCCCTACAGCATAGAGTGACAATACAGCTTGTTCAGATGCATAAAATCCTGAGATGTTGAATGTCTCGAACATCAATTGCACCAACTGCTCTCTGATAGCCTGGAAAACAGAAAGCCTCTCATTTTCCTTGAAGAGAAGAAAACATATGAATGGTACGTGCATGTATGTATTTCTTTCAAGTTCGGGATAACCCCAAGGGGCAGCAAGTATTTTTCTATCAATTGATGTCATTTGTTCACCACCTTGCATTGATGGTCCACAGGTTCAAAACTATACTTCATATATGGCGCATACAGATTTTGGCAGCTGGTCCTCCAGAACTATAAGAATTCTTAGAATGGGATTACAGTTCACTACGATTGAGAATTAAAAATTTGAGAAAACCTCTGGTTTGAAGAGTAGAGTATAGTACCATTACCATGAAAGTGGTAACCTGTAAGCTTCGTTCAAGGGGGAGCTATGTTCTATTGTTAGCCTCTATGGATCAATCGTAGCCCATAGGCCTAAAGAGATGGTGGATTACCTCACAAAAAGACAGAAGTCTTTGGAGGAGTTGAGTAGACAATGAATG
The DNA here is from genome assembly GCA_030954485.1 of Citrullus mucosospermus. Taxonomy (NCBI): domain Eukaryota; kingdom Viridiplantae; phylum Streptophyta; class Magnoliopsida; order Cucurbitales; family Cucurbitaceae; genus Citrullus; species Citrullus mucosospermus. The sequence continues at coordinate 3,408,705 of CM062063.1, read as the reverse complement.
CACAACAAAATCAGGTTGCAACTACAAATGGTATCATTTGCATCTGACACTAACTTTGGAAAAAAGACTTATCAAATCAGCAGCAAATATATACATGCATGCAGACACACGCACACACATATATATATTCTTTTTAGTCAACAAATCGGGGGAGGGACCTCCGAAAGGACATGTGTCTAAACTATTTGAGCTATGTCACAGTGTGTGTATAATAATAATACAACTACTAAGAATAAGACACCATACAGCATTTTTCAGTGCGTAGGATCAGTAGAAAGCAGGACCCATTGATTCTTAATGAAATGAGTACCATTATTTGCTTATGAATTATGAATAATAAATAATGAAATTAACTGAGACTGACCTTGGGGGTTGAAAGTGGATCTGTAAACAATATCTGTCCTTCATTGCCCATTTCCCATCCAAGTCCAGTATATAAAACATGGTGCAACAAATCCTCCATAGCATCCCAATCCTTAATGAAGCCCCGAACAACCGGATCAACAGTCACGTCCTCAACTTGTGAAGTATCAGTTACTGATCCATCCTCCGGCATACGTTTCATATGGGTAGGAATTATCTGAGAAATTAAGAAGAATTAAGAGAAAGTCCCCAACTAAAACCGAGTTTAAAAGAAATATATTTCCACACAAATACCAGTTGTGTGAACTCTATGTTTACTACACTCAGCTTAAGACTTTCCTAACCTAACAAATAACCAAGGAGTACAAATTTAGGTTCAATTCAAAACAACTTTCCCACACCACACCGCTAGTCTCTTGGAGAAAAGAAAAGGAAAACGTATCTCGGGGAAGTGGCAATTAATTTGATCTGAAAACGGCAGGAATCATAAAATTTCTCAATAATCGTTGGCAACTGAAGTGCGGAACTTGCATTCAACTGTTCGCAGAGGTGAAATACAATCTCAAGTAGATAGAATAGAAAAAAACGAAAAGCAGTTCAAGCAAAATACCATAGACGGAGCCTGATCCGGTATGGCAGGTCCGGCTTTGAGAAGCTTGGAGCCAGGGTCGACCACAGCGGCTTCCATTTGCGTCTTCTTCTATTTTTCAGATAAAATCAGAAGAATTCAGGGCTTCCAAATCGCTACAAGAAAGCTTCGAGATGCGACCTAGTCTCCGCAGGCGATCGGCATTTGGATTCTCCACACTCAGCCCGCCGTCGAGAGCTTCCTTGGCTTTGTGTTTCGCGGTTTGATTCATTTTCTCTCCCTATTTTCAAATTATATTGGAATTATCTTTTAATAAATTTCCAATATACTCAATTCAATGTATATTTTAACTGAAGCAGCCCACCCAAATATTTATTTGAAATATCTACTTGCAAGTAGGACGTATCAAATTTTTTATTTTTTTTTAAAGAAGATACGTTTCTAGGCTACCAAGGTATTACTCATTATAATTTGTGTGAAAAAACTATAGTTTCATATTTGCTTTCTTGGTTGGCATAGTTAAGTAATTGACTCTATAATATCGGTGGTTTAAATTTTTATATTTTATATGTGATAAAAAAATATTTTTTTTATATCGAATTAAGTTTAACCCAACAATAATTAGCATACATCCCATTTAGGTCGAAAGTTCGATACCCCCTTCCCTCTACTGTTAATTTAAGGTTAAAAATCAATTTTAGTCTCGAAACTTTCATAAAAGTAACAATTTAGTCCCTAAACTTTGATTTGTAACGATTTAGCCCTTGTACTTTCAATTTTGTAACAATTTAGTACTTGGACTTTACTACATAACAATTTAGTCTTTATACTTTAAAATCTGTAACAAGTTAGTCCCTATTATAGAAATTAATATTAAAATTTAATAAGATTTATTGCATAAATAAATCGATAAACTAATTAGAGACTCAATATTTTTACAAATTACATAGTCTACATCATTAAATAATAAAAATTGATATCTAACTTTGATGATTTTTCTACGATAGGGACTAAATTGTTACAAATTTAAAAGTATAAGGACCAAATTGTTACATACTAAAATTTAGGGACTAAATTGTTACAAAATTGAAAGTAGAGGGATTAAATCATTACAAACTAAAGTTTAGAAATCAAATTGTTACTTCCACAAAAGTATAGGGACTAAAAGTGGCTTTTAACCTGAATTTAAAAGACGTACTCTCTTTAATCTGAACTTTAAGTTTTTTTTGTTAAAAAATATTTTGATTCTTGAACTTTGATGATTTTTTTGTTAATTTTTACTAGTAATGACTTAATTTTTGCCAATATGAACACAACTTAGTGGTAATTTACGTGTGCTCTCTCACTTAAGGTCAAAAGTTTAAATCCTCAATATTGGATGTACCCAACATACTTTCCATTTTTTGAAGATAAAATAGCATATAACAAATATTCCCTTTTCTTTAAGTGTATGTTTTTATTTTTTTAAAAGTTAATTTCGGGTGTTTCTCTCAAAACTTAATTCATTAACTCATTTTCTTCAAAAGCTATTTTTAGTAGTTGTCAAACCAACATCTTTTCCATAAATATAACTTTTTTTAAAAAAAAAAAAAACAATGAAAATGTTAAACCAGACACACTCTTCTCCTAATCTTTATGGCTTATAAAGAAATGTGCTCCCAAATAATAAAAAGACTACATGCTATGACATATTTTTATGATGCTTTTATAGTACATGTATTAAATCAAATATCGAATTTACAAATGACCAAAAATATTTTAGAAATGCTAATAAAAAAAATTGAAATGAACGTTATGGGGAAAAAAACTTTTGAAAGTGTAAAGATAAACCAGGAAAAAAAGAACAAAAACAAAGATCAAGATAAACTAAAATAATTTATGGGCTAACAAAGATTTATTTACAAATACACATCCACAATAAGAAATATACCAGAAATTAGTCATATAAGACTCCAGATGACTGTATTCTTGCAGTTATCCCGCAGATTTTCGCCATCAGCAGCAATTAGAGGGTCGCTCATGATGGCGTAGTAGTTCATATCAACCGATATGGGGCCATTTGTTGAGGTGCCATTCTCCTGGCCCTCTTCCTCAACCAAAATGAGCTCACATTGCTCGTCGACAGCCGTAACATCATCTCTTTCTTTGAGACAAGAAGATCCATGGCTTGATTTTGCCATGTCCCCGAGAAGATCTTTGAGGGTCTCATCGGAAGACGAATCTGCAATGGAGGTGAAGCTTACATCCAGGATTGGAATCTCAAAATTCAGAATGGATGTGTCACGAGAAAATCCGAGAACATCGTGGACTATGTCTATGTCACGGCTTTCTTTTGTAACTTCTATGGTATCAGCATTGGCATCAGCATCGGCATCAGCATTAGTTCTATCAGGTTCGTTTTTGGGATGATGGGGAAGAGGGTGGATAGGAATCCTCTTCTCTGAAGCACAATCTTCACTTGTTTCATCGATAACTTCCACATTTCCAAGTTCCTCCGTTCCTTCCACACTTTGTTCATCCAAAGCAGCTCCGACATCGCTATCAACTGTCTCGTACTTGCATTCCTGGATCTCGAGAACTTGTTCATCTCCATCAGCAACTTTGGAAGAATAGTCACGCCCAGAAGGGCTCAAGTTCCCGTCATTGGCGTTATCAATTTCATGGGAACGGCTTGTATGATCTATTGCACTTTCAGACAGATCACTTGATAAAGATTTCTCGTCATTGAGTCCATCTTCATTTGGAAGGTCTGGAGATCTAACGGCTACAGTTTTTGAATGTTCTGGAGTGCTGATTGAAGATGATGATAATGTGAACTGAGCGAGAGCAGATGCCAATACATCATCAATGGATGGCTTTGGTTTACCCTTTGACGCATCCACTGGAACCTCCGGGACTTGATTCTCTTGGCCATCATCATTTCCGTTTGAAAACTCAGAAGCAGTAACCACAAGACACTCCTGATCATCATCATCACCGTTTGAAAACTCAGGAGCAGTTACCACGAGACTTGGACGCAACAGTGAAGAACCCACTGAGTTTGATATATCAAGTGCAGTGCGTGATGCATCTGAATGTAGTTCTTTTCGATCCAGCTCAATTGGTCCACAACTGGGATGATCGTTCCCACTGTTATAGAAGGAGTTAGAACCTGATTCGTTAGCAGAAAAGCTCGGAGCAGACATTCTGTAGCAAGATGGCCATTCTGAACCATGTGACTCCTTAGTTAAAACTTCAAGTTGCTGCTCAACCTGCTTGAGCCTCCCTTCAATGCTGTTAATGGGTTTTACCATATTTTCTTCAAACCTTAGAAAGCAATTCTCTATTCTGTCCATTCGAGAAACAAGCTGGCCCAAAATGTTTTCAATACGATGAAGAGGTTCATTTTCATTCTGCGTTCTATCTTTAACAGGAACTTGTAGATGCACCTCAGGCTGACGTACAGATCTATCAGACTCTTTTTCTACTTGTAATTTCACTTCATCATCGGCTGCGCAAGATTTTTCTTGCTGCTTAAGTCCAGTTACACTATTGGTTGAATCAAGAGTTTCTGACCCAATCTTGGGTAGTATATGAGTTCCCTCCGCATTAGAATTACAGCCATCAATGTTCTTACTACTGCCAGTAGTTTTAGATAACTGCAGAAGAGTTGGGACAAGCATGGACATCAAAGAACTTTGAGAACTTTGAACTGAGTTCTCCACTGGGCTCTCTTCTTCTAAATCAACAGGATTGGCAAACACATAAATTTCATCTACATATACAAGACTTTTATTCTGAAGTGAAAGAAGACGGATTGTAAGGGATGTGCAAGGATTTGCATCCGTTATTTCTGCTGTAGCCTCATAAAAGTCCTGGGGAAAAGATCATATCCATCAGTAAAGAATTAGAAAAAACAGATTTAGTCAGATTACTAAGTAGTACGTAGATTAAACACAGATTTAGTCAGATTACTAATTAGTATGTAGATTAAGTAGTACGTAGAATTAGTAAAAACAGATTTGGTCAGATTACTAAGTAGTACGTAGATTAAACACCAGAATCCAGATCACCATTTAGATATTCAGACTTTTTTTGTCCCTATTAATTTGCAGTGTGACTATTCCCTCCATTAGTAGATTTCGTCCATAAAGGTACATGTTTTGATATCCTGACCTTTTCCTACTACTATGCAGTTTAAATTTTAAACCCTCCTTCCTTTCCTAGGCAGAATTCCTCCATGTACAGAATTAGTTTCCTTCCTCCTCAGTAGTCACTGATCAGGAATGCAACTAAAAAGAAATGTATCAGATATCACCAAGCACTGACATTTCAAGTCCTAGCATCCCTATCAAGCTTTGGGGGCTCACCAAATCTACAAGATAATGACACATTCTTAAAAAATCACTTTGGTCATTTACATAATTATCTTCGAATAAAGAGGGAAAATGTTACAAGGTCAACTATTGTCAATTGAAACTAATCCAAGTTTGCTCCAGTTAAACTTATATCTCACATCTATCGCTTATTAAAATGATTGGGAAACTAATATCTGGGAACCTTGAGAAGAGAACACCATAACCATGAGAATCCAAATAAAATAGGGAAAGGATAGAATGAGCTTTTTGTTAATAAAATATTTGCGGGATCAATGTAACACACCTGCTTAATCCTCACTGAGTCTGCACCAGACTTGGATGTAGAAGAATTGTTTTTATGATCAAGGGCTGGGCCATCAGGAGCTTTAACTTCAACCCATTCATCTTCATTCGTGTTCAAACTACTGCCGCGTTGTGAATTTGCCTCAGTCACGACTCCATTAGACCCATTTAGATCTGCAGACACACCTTCAATTCCATTTGTGTGAAGCACTTCTTCGTCTCTCAAAGCAGCACCACAACGAACAGTACAAAAATACTCATTTTCATTTTGAGAGTTGGTAACATAGTACATCTCGAAGACTCGGGCAGTGCTTCTAACATAAACCTGTCGGATTTCGTGCTTTTCCGCAAAACGAACTGCAAACCATGATCTTTAGTTACCCTCTCAAGAGGCATCACTGAAAGTCTGAAATGCTCAACGCAATGTGGCCAACTCAATTTTTAAGTAAAAAAATGGAAGCAAACAAACTGGAAAAGGACTGGCAATGTATAGCCTACCTCCTTTAAATAATCAACTCCGAAAGTAATCCACTTTTAATGTTTCTTAGATAAGTGATTCGATAAACAAGAAATGGCTAAAATCACCCAACTTCAAGTAACCGGAAATTGTAGTAACATATAGGAGGTCACCATTCCCGTATTTATGACCAAATCAAATCGGATAGCTTTCAGCCATCACTAATCTTGATTTATAATCACCCATTTTCTACTTAGTCTTACAGCCCTAAGATTATCGATTGATTGTCACTTTCTAGCTAAAATAAAAAAGAAGGTGAAACAACCTACACATAAATGAATGGAAACCTATCATTTCTTAATGCAAATTCCCTTGTATCATTCCATGATCCTAATTTGTTCACGACACTCAAACACAATATCAAACCAAACAATCAGAGGAAAACGATGAATTCGGAACTCACGAGTGATCTCGCATGGACCAGACTCCGATGAGGGACGGCGCAGAACAAGAAGCGACTTGGGGCCGGATTCGACCGTCTCCTCGTCGTTGATCGGAGAATAGAAGGATTCGTAAGCAACTGTATTATCCAAACAGCCACCAGCGACCGTCCAGTTCGAAACGGGACTCCATGAAGGACTGCAACCAACGTCGGCGTCGTTCTGTGAATCCATGGAGCAAGTTCTTTCCGATGACTTGAAAAGAGAATCTCGGAGAGCTGTGGTTAAGAGAGGAGTTCAGATTTGGGCTCGTATTTCTCAAGCAAACTGATTTAGTTATTTATTTATTTTTCTCTGCGTTATATTACGAGTTTTATTATTAAGTTTATTTTTATTACAAAATGCAAATTATGAGTTTGAGACTTGAGTAACTTCTTAGTTTTTACTACTTCTGGTCTCTAATAAGTCTTTACATTTAGAAATATATCTAATAAACTTTTTATAACATATATATATTTAGGGATAATTTTTTAATATAAAAAAATAAACTAAAATATTAACAAATATAACAAAATTTTATAGTCTATTACATGCAATAGGCTGTCTATGTCATGATAGACACAAATAGTAGTAGTAAATTGTAATATTTTGTTTGTAAATATTTTTAATAATTTTATCATTTAAAATAATTTTTTATATATTTGTTTGCCAAAAAATTTTTTATATATATTTATTTTGTATCGAAAGTCCATAATTTCAAATTTTGAACCCTTATCTATTTTGACATTTTTATGAAATTCATGACACAAAATCAAAATTCGTGGTAAATGAGTAATTATTTGATTATTAATTTTAGTTTTTGAAAATTAAGTTTATAAACTTCTCTTCCACCTCTAAATTTATTGTTTTATTATTTATTAATTATCAATGTATTAAAAAACAAAACTAAGTTTTGAAAACTAAAAAAAGTAGTTTTTAAAAGGGGTAATTGTTTTAAATGACAAACTTGCTATAAATATTTTCAAATATAGAAAATGTCACCAGTACAAGTGATAAACACTAATAGACATCTGTCAATATTTATCCTTAAGACATTGATTGATGATAGTAGTCTATTGTATTATTACTATCTGTCACGAATAGACAGTGATATTTTGCTATATTTGTAAATAAGTTAGCTCATTTTGTTATATTTGAAAACGATTCTTTTTTAAAAATTATTTTTTTTTATAAAAATTTAGCTATAAATTCAACTCTTTATTTAATGAAGATACAATTCATTGTAGGAAATTGAAAGAGAATAGACTTAATTTTCAAAAACCAAATGATTACAAAAGAGAGTCTTAATAATTTGTTAGACACAAGAAGACGTCACAAACTTATGAGATGAAAATTGAAAGTTAATAAACTATTTGACATTTTTATAGTTTTATGACACGTTACATACTTGTTAAAGTTCATACACCAAACTTCTACTTTAATCTTTCTTGTTCCAATTTTGTCGAAGAAATAAAATATAAGTTATGATGTACCATCTAGGACTTTCTATTTTGTGTCTCATCTTATTGTAATCGGTGTACTTTTCAAATGTTTAAATTTAGTTATTTTACTTTCTATGAATTTTAAATTTATTCATTATTATTAGTTTAAAGTAGATTTTACCAAAATTGGTTAAATAAACTAATGAATTTTCATGCAATGGAAAACATGTTGAAAAAATTTAATAAAGACCAATAATTGATAATATGGACTACTTTTAAACTCTATTAGAGTACATGAACTTAATTTAAACATGAGACCAATAATTGATAATATGGACTACTTTTAAACTCTATTAGAGTACATGAACTTAATTTAAACATGTAAAAGTACTAAAACTAAAATGAAATGAGATTCCAAGGATAGAGATCAAAATGGTAGAAAAATATTTTGGGCACATCTTTAGTTGCACACATCTTTTTATACCTCACCGAGTTATCTAACCACAATTTTCTACGAGACAAATTCTTTTTTTCTTATAATATTAAAAAATTTTTTTCTATTTTGTGGTTGGGGTGGATGGCAACAAGATGGATGTTGTCCAATATGCATCCAAATATTGCTCAAAATAGTATTTGACATGAAATATAATAGTTGTGGTTTGAATTCATATTATTTACATTTATGGATCTCTCCTTTTAATACAATACAAAGAATAATAAGAAATATCAACTTGAGTATAGTTCAATTGGTTAGAGACATTAGCAATCTATCTAAGAGGTCAGAGGTTCGAATCTCCACTTTTACAAAAGTAGAGATTCAAATCTACGATCTTTAGATAGTTTACTAGTCTCTTAGTCAATTGAGCTATGCTCAGGTTGACATTTTTTAATTTTTGAAGTCATATGTTATAGTGTTAAGTGTGATTCAAATACCTAAATAAAACATAGCTCAGTTGGCATATGTATGCATTAGTGATCATGTGGTCTATGGTTCGAGTCCTCGTTCAATGTGATATTGAATAATAGAACTTTCAACTTTATGATCTAAAATAGGTGTCTAGATCATGGGATATGATTTGTTTTCAAAATGCCTTGGCGGTGAAGAGTTTTGGGTCCTCGAAGAGTTTCGAGGCATAATGTTAAGAATTCTCATTGAATTAGAAATGGAAGTCCGCTTTGAAATCGAGTGTCCACCACTCATTACCTAGCAAAAAAAAAAAAAAAAAAAAAAAGAAGAGTACCTTACATAATCCATTTCAAGGATTGAGGATCGGATGTTGCAAAAATGGAGTAGTATCAAATATATATATATTTGCAAAAACAATAATAAATGTTTAGTTCTAAAGACTTCTTTTTCTTTTTCCTTTTTTTTTTTTTTCTTCTTCTTCGAAGGACGATAAATAACATGAGCTTTTTTAAGGTTGAGAATTGAGAGAGCCCAACTTTCCAGAAAGTATATTTTGTGGCGGAAAAATAACTAACAAAACTTGCTCTCACTCTCTCAACTCACAAAGCTTATCTTACTGAGGGAGCTCCTCTTCCATGGCGACCTTAAGCTTCAACCCCACCAGAATAAGAACCCTAGGTGGGCTTCATTTTCGCAAATCCAAACCTAGTTTGTCGCCATTTTCACAATCGATCAAAACCGCAAACAGCTTCTCAGCCAGTGGCCGTATCAATCAGCAACCACTACGTCGTTTTCGATCAAATTCTGTATCGGAAAGCTCGGTTTCGGTGCCGGAAGAGGCGGAATTGAACGAGGATGTGGATGACCCGACCTTGGAGTTGGCATATTTGGATTCGGAAACCGATCCGGAGAGCATTACGGAGTGGGAGCTGGATTTCTGCTCCAGACCTATATTGGACATCAGAGGGAAGAAGGTGTGGGAGCTTGTAGCCTGTGATAATTCGCTCTCGCTTCAATACACGAAGTATTTTCCTAACAATGTCATTAATAGCATTACTTTGAGAGACGCGATTTCCTCAATTACTGAAGAGTTGGGGGTACCATTACCAGAGAAAATCCGCTTCTTCAGGTACCTAAAATACAATTATTGTGTTTATGCATCTGAACTTCAAAATATGCCTGAAATTGTGGACCAAATCTACTATTATTGAGTTGTTTTAGCAAATTGTTGAAGAATGGTGTCTTCATATGATTGAAATGTTGATGGGATTATAGGTCACAGATGCAGACAATCATTACAAAAGCATGTACCGAGCTTGGCATAAAGCCCATTCCTAGTAAAAGGGTTGGTAATAATGAATTTATAGGTGTTTTCTTCGATTCTGTTTCTTTGTGAAGTTGACTGGATTTAGGTTATGAATTACTCTTTCTGTGCTCAAGAGTTTCCATTGTTCCCACCAGTGTCTTTCCCTGCTTTTGTGGCTGGAAGAGCGATACGAGACCGTTTATACGCGTCATCCAGGTTTTCAGAAAGGATCTAAGCCCCTCCTTGCATTAGATAATCCATTTCCAATGGAACTTCCAGAGAACCTTTTCGGGGAGAGGTGGGCATTTGTCCAATTGCCCTTTTCAGGTATACCAATAGTTTTTCTTTCTTTGCTTTACATGGACTCTAAACATGGCTGAAGAGTTGTTGCTTTGCCTTACGAAGGGATGTTGCTTTGGTGTTCTTACAGTTTCCCCTATAATTACTTGGTCTTCCATTAATTTTCAGCTGTTCAAGAGGAGGTCTCAAACTTAAAGGAAACGTTCATGTTTGGTTCCAGTCTTGATCTGGATTTACTGGGGATCGAAATTGATGATGAGACAATGATCCCAGGGTTGTCTGTTGCAACTTCACGGGCTCAACCATTGGCAGGTATGCCACAGCAAATTCCTTCATCTCTCTAATTTTGATCTTCCCAGTCTACTAAATTGTTCTTCCCAAAGATTTTATGTGCCCCTACCATGGTAGAATAATATAGAATAATATAATTGGTCAATTACAAGTTTATTTCATAAATTGGAACGTTGGTCCCTAATAGATCTTTGAAATTAAATAAAAATAATAATGAAATAATACAAATGTAATAAAAATAAAGGACATATTCTTTTAATATCTTGTGTCGAATACCTCCTAAATTGTAAAAGTGCATGTCTAAAATCTCTGAGTTTTCAATTTTGTACAGAACATACTCAACGTTCAAATTTATTAGATATAAAATATGAGTCTTCTTTTAATCTTGTGTCCAATAAATTTGCAAAATTTTAAAAGATGTTAAGGTCAATAATTACAGGACAAAGTTGAAAATTAAGAGACCTGATCAACACAAAAGTTAAAAGCTAAGAAGCATGGATACGGATATAAGATACGAATACAACACAAACATGGCGACACAATCATTTTTTAAAAGTCTAGGACATGGCAAGGACATGTTTATTAAAATATATATTTATTAAAAAAAATATATATCATTTTTATACCATAAGAAAATATAAAGGTAAATGGGTTGATGCATTTATATGGTTAAATAATTAGTTTGATGTATTTTACCCTAGAAAATTTATCATTATTGTCATATATGTCTTTTTAGTCTACTTAACTAGTGCTCTATGCATATCTAACGCATCTACTACAGTAAAAAGTGTCTAGTACGTCTCCAACAAGTGTCGGAGTGTCGGAGTGTTCAATACAGACACGAACACGCTAACCAAACTAAAGTGTTCGTGATTCTTAGGTTAAAAGTTTATGGATTTGGTAGTTAATTTAAAATCATTGATTGATTGGATACAAACTTTAATAAGGTTGGAATTCAACTTGTGATTTAACCTAAATAATTTTATAAAGACATCTCATCCATCTCTAACATTTTGTGATGTAAGAAATATCACTCTGCCGTTTCATACATGTTCCCCAAACAATACTTTGCAGCATGATGGTTGATGGCTATAAAACAATCTACCATCTGATTTCTTTTTGCGATTCCACAGCTTGGATAAATGGAATGGAAGTATATTCAGTCGAAGCCGATACGTCTCGTGCTTGTTTGATTCTATCCGTGGGGATCGCAACTCGATATGTCTACGCTACCTATAAAAAAACGCCAGTGACAACTGCTGAGGCTGAAGCTTGGGAAGCAGCCAAAAAGGCTTGTGGAGGCTTGCATTTTCTTGCCATTCAAGACGACTTGGATTCAGAAGACTGTGTTGGATTCTGGCTTCTACTAGACTTGCCGCCGCCGCCAGTATAATCGGTGAAGTGGTTTTTTTTTTTTTTTTTTTTTTTTTTTTTTTTTTTTTTTTTTTGACAATGTAGGTAGTCGTATAATGCATGTTAAATCTTGTAACTTTAGTATTTGTTGGTTGTACAAACAATGCATATTATAGGATATGGTGCCCTTTTGGAAGATGGGACTATTGAGCATAGTCTTTTTAAGAGCACTGAACTCCAACAAAGCTTGAGAAATGAACTCGAAAATGGAATGCATTTTAGACACCAGAAAACTTGTATCTCTCAATCCATTGATTTTGGTAGCTCAAAAGTTACAAATTCCTTCTATGTTATTTTCTTTTAAGAACAATAATTACATAGATGAAAATCGAACCTTCGACCTCCAAAAAGGAAAGTCATGTTAATTATCGTTGAGTGAAACTCACTTTGATTTCTATATTACTACTTTTGCATCGAATAAAGTTAAGATTTATATCTCAGACAAGGTATCAAAGTTTATCCATCATAAATCAAGAAAATTATTACATCGATAAGATTTTCAATTGGCCTTCATCTTTTCTTACTATTGTTACCTTCTTTATGTTGAAATTCGTTTCTACATCATTTTTAACAAATGTTTGGCTCTCTTTTTCTTCTTATTAATGTACTAACACATTTTCTTCCTATTTTATATTGATGATTTTAAATTAAGTCAAAATGAACATAACTCTACTAACATAGCATTTGTCCTATCAACTTCGAAGTTAGAAGTTCAATTCCCTCCTCTACATAATTCAATGGTTCAAAACAAAATAGTAGTCATACAATTAATGATCAAATCGAATAAGCTTTTTCAAAATCTACGGATTAAAACAACTATGTGAGGTTTGTGTAAACCCATCATTGAACAAGCATAGGTGAAATTGAGAAAGTATGCTCGAACGTGGAAACTATTTGACAAATAAACCTATTCAATCGAAAAGATCCATGGGATCCAACATTTATCATCACTAATTTTTCAAATTGAATTATGTGACACCAATTTGTTGGGCGAATCAGGCTCCATCACATTCTCTTGATAATAATTCTGGTTGCCATTCTATGTTGAGAGATAAGCCTATAAGCTTTGCAAATTAACCGATTATATATATGTGTATCTGGGAGGTAATTAGGGAGAAATTGAATTAGATGTTTCAATAGAATGGAACTTTCTAATTTAATGGAAAAAATAAAAAATTCTCATACTTTCATTGAACAAGAGTCCTATCCAATAGCAACCCAAATGGCCATTCAGGCCGACTGTCCACCATTTCCCTATTCTATCACAATGGTATCCTAAAATTAAAACTTCATAATTTTAGCAAAATGACAGCTTAAAAGAACTACAAGGAAACTGATTCGAAGAGACTGCCTACCCAAGTCTTCAAAGGGGGTAAAGGATCAGCCTCCATGAAATGCTCGAGTTAGAAGTCGGCTTCCACACAAGCAACCAGAAAGCCACTGTTTGCTTTCTCCTTCAGGTCCTCGAAAGAATCATCTCCATACACACTGCATATACACTGGAGAAGAAAACCCCAACATGGTATACTTAAGGGGTCTGGCTTCAGCCTTCATGATTTTGATCTCTTTTGCTTAAGAGGAACGAGGCGAATTCCTTGCTTCCCAAGTTCCAACGTTTTTACTCTACCATCGTCAAGGGTAACTGATAATGTTGATGTGCCATCGATCATATCGCAAACCACTCCTTTCTGCCTGAACATCATATCAAATGCAATATAGTACATTAGTGATGCACGATATGTATCTCAATTCAGACCAGAGTAATGAAAATAGCTTATAGTCTTAAAATGGATGTAGAGACCTTGCCCCACTTTCAACTGCTAACTATACCGAACAAATTCATTCATTCATCTCCCTTTCGTTTATTGCCCTTTTGAGAATGTGGACAGAGAATGGAAGCAAGATTGAAGACTAGGAACTCCAAGGGAACAATGATCCCATGTATAAAAATCAAAGAGAGAATGATCTCTACTGGAATTGTAGTCATTGAAACATCTTATAGGAATTGAAAAAAACCATGAATAAGATAGATATCTGTTTCAAACCAACGTGCTTTATAAGCCTAGCAAAGAAATGACTTGCTGATCATTTAAAACGGTAACATTTGCCAATGCAAACAGATCTCACTAGGATTTAGTTAGCCAATTGTTTTCGAGTGTATAAAGTATAAACTATTTGGCTTTCCAAGTGCATTAGAGAGAGAGTTGGGGGGGGGGGGGGGGGGGTGTGGAACTCACCATGACTTGTCTGATGGCTGTTGGACTTCAACCCTCTTTCCTATTGCATCTTTCCCCAATTTTTTGAGAATCCAATTAGCATCCATTATCTCATCCAATAAATTATCTTGATGAGACCGTGTCAAGTCTTCAACTTCGTTGAAGGATATTTTCTCCATTAAGGGCGATGGTCTTTTCCTTTTTGACCGCTGGCCTTTGACAAGACTTTTTTCTTCCTCGTGACAAGAAATTTGATTTTCAAGGGGAGGTTTCTTAAATTTGAACTTCAACAACGGTTTTGAGTCTCTGGGTAAAGACTGTGGTAAAGGTGTCTGACCATCATCATCATGTCCATCATTGCATATATGGGACCCACTTTCAAGTTGCTTTCCTGAAGGTACCTTCTCTTCTTTTATTGTGGAAACGTCACTGAGGGAACCAACTGCAGGCGTGCTTCCTTCCATGTTTCTTTTACGAGAAAATACACGAGTCCCATCTGGAGGACCAACTTCAGATCCACTGGCATTATTTCCTCTGCCAAATGATGGATTCGTGTCAGAAGATCCAAATCTAACTTTTCCAAAGCTAGGAAGGCTCTTCTCTGTTTCCCCAGCCTTCAGTCCTGTTGATTGGCTGGAGCTATTCACTTTTTCTCCTGCACATTGAAAGAGAAATACAAATTAGATCTTGATTAGTAGAATCTAAAAAAAAACAGAGAGAGAGAGAGAGAACACAATTCCAATCCCAACCCTTCGTCTTTAAGGTAAACACTCCACTATAAGCTTATCAAGTCTTTCTAGAAACCATACCATTAGAGGCAACCAAATCTTGTTGTCTTTGGCAACTCGAAGCATCAGACTTTGGGGAAGTAGCAACATTAATTTTACGTGCACCTAGATTTATTACCAGCTTCTTTCCTTTAGCAGTCTTCGACTTACTGGCATATTTTCCTGAGTCTTCTCCAGTATCCAGACCCTGAGCCTTGCTGGCCTTGATTTGAACAACTTTTGAGGTCTTTTCTTCATCACTTACCATTACCTCATCCACAAATTTGTGTTTCAAGACCCCCGGTTGATTAATAGAACACATCCCCTCGTTGTGGGTAAGACTCCCAGCAACGGGAGAAGAATATGTGTCCAGTCCTTCACTATTGTTTTGGGGTTGCAAACCACCATTCTTCTCATTACCTTCACCAAAACCAGATTGTTGAACATCATTTCGCCCTTCGAAACTCTGATCTAGTTCAGATTGATTGGCTAAAGGAGTTCCTTTTTCTTTTGCGTACTTCTTATTCAATGATTTTTTCCCATAATCCTTACTCTTCTTGGGCACTTTATCAGCTAACCCCTTGAGAGATAGTTTTAATGAACGTCCAAACTCATTCTTAACAACTGCAGGACCATTTTCTTCGTCGTCTGAATAAGGTGAAATGGAAAATATTTCTTCTTGAGTGGGTAATCCAGCAGCAGCCCTCAAGTTAACAATTAGATCACGATCAGCTTCATCCCTTCGTCTCCAAATCTCTTGAACTGCATCATCAAGATTTTTTACCTACAAAATAAAGTTGAAGGGCCTCAAAAACAATATAAATCAAAACCATCTATCTCCTATGAGTGTCTCCACCGGGTAAGAAGGTTGGTGTTAAGAAAACCTGATAACATTCTCCACGACATGCAGTGCATTTGTATTGGAGATTCCCATCTATTTGAAACTGTAGGTATTTTTCATCACTGTAAAAAAATTAAAAGAACTAAACTTAGCAAGTGCAAAGACAAGTGTAGTTCCTCTACTGCAATGCTAAATGATTGTATTCATTAAAGGGGAAAAAGCAACCGACAGTTAAAAATGGAGAACAGCAACTTCATCATTGATGCATGTACTAAAAACACATGGAAACATGAACTCAATTAATTCAATTCAGTACTGTTCTGTAATAATTTCATGAGAAGCCAGATCATGTTACTGCTCAGTTACAGCTAAAGACAAATCAAATCATGACATCAAGAGAACAATTGTAAACTACCTTCACAATGACACCATCTGAACGGCAAGGCTATTACAGCGTAGCCAAAGGAAAGCAACAGTGGTATGAACCTTATGTGCAATCCATAAGTTAACAACAGCAACCACCACTATAAATAATTAGGCTCATCCATCATCCGCGTTTATCAAATTTGGACTGGTTATATTAGTTGTAAGAAACACTGATGTCAGACATGGAACTAAATATCAGACAGGAGTAGCTCCACATTGTTGCCCACACATTCATGAGTCCGGCAAGCAGAATTTTAAAAATAAAATGTCAATACATGGATAACACCAAATATATGGCTAACAGGTGAGAGGTTCGATTCAAGGTGGTCACCTACCTACGATTTAATATCCTATGAGTTTCTTCGACACCCAAATGTTATAGGGTCAGGCGAGTTGTCACAAAAAAAAAAAGAAAAAGTAAAAAAGAAAAAGGCACCAAATATAGATCATTCAATTCAAAGAATCAGGAAACTGCTGTCAGATAATTGGGGGCAAGCAAGGAGCACGTACTGTAATAGACAAAATTACAAGAAGAATAACAAAAGATAAACACTCCAGTCTCTACAAAAGTATGAATCAGGTAGGGAAAAACCTGATACTATCACAATGGCAGTGTACCCAGCGCTGGCAAATGTCACAGCAAACCATCGGAGTAGATTCTGAATCTCTATAGACCTAAATGAACACACAAGTTCACTTACCATTTTAATTACCCTGATCACAGAAACTGGACTTTCCATACTTTATAGGGCCACAAGCAACTCAAAATCCCAAAACATGGCATTTATGAAAATTTTATTACCTTCAAACACACAGGGCAATAGTTCCCCTTTACAAATAATCTACCACATGCATCACAGAATGTATATCCCAGAAACCACCTGCATTTCAACAGCAAGCATAAGATTTTTTCTTGTCTTCAACAGTTCTATTCATGGAAAATCAAAAGAAATGGTTTTCATTCCCAGTGCCCGTGGAAATAAACTCATGGCATTGCAGGATGCACATAAATTTGAAGAATAATTATAAATAATTGTTCTCTATAAATAATCATGACAAGCTAAAAAAATGCTTCATTAGTAGAAATTATCTAACAATGTGCAAACTGAAATCTAGATTGATAAACTGCACAAAAAAGTATAATTGTCACTTGCAATAAGTAAGCCAGAAAACTTAAGAGATCCTCCTTGAGGAAGAATTTGAGTCTGCAAACTGCATATATAGAAAAAGAGATTGGACAAAAGTAGTTCACTTACACCACATAAAATTGAGATTTTATTTTTATATAACATTCATCATAGGCATTGCCATGACGTGGAATATGGAAGGATAGCATTCATATGCTATAATGTTTAAGTGCGACTCTGAAACTACATGTCCTGAACATTTGGCATAATTATGAAAAGCTCATGGGTCTAGAAGCAATTAAGGGTTGAAAACCAGTAAGGTTAGTTCTCTAGGATATTAATAAGTCGTGGGTATCTTGGCTAGCAAATAACATTCATCATAGGCATCGCAATGATGTGGAATATGGAAGGATAGTATTCATATGCTATAATGTTCAAGTGCGACACTGAAACTACATTTCCTGAACATTTGGCATAATTATGAAAAGCTCATGGGTCTAGAAGAAATTAAGGGTTGAAAACCATTAAGGTTACTTCTCTAGGATATTAACAAGTCATGGATATCTTGGCTAGCAAATATTTCAAAGTTAGGCCAGTTGCCACCAAAATAGACCAAGTGAATACATAGAGGTGAAAGTGAAGGAAGTGGATAGAGACTGAAGCTAATGCATGTCTTCACACATTCGAGATGGTGACTTATAAATTAAAGCATTGAATCTACCATCCCGACAAAAAGTGAGTACAACAGAAGATGAGGTGAGCATGACAAAGTAGGGTCTTTTTCAATGATAAAAATTGGGAAACTAACCCAAGTGATAGTTAAAAGTTACATGCAAAATAGAAAATATCAGCAAGACCATCCAGGAGAAGAAATTGCATACCTCACACTTTGACCATTTCCTGGAACGTTAGATCCACAGCTGTGACACCTTGTATGCTTTGGACACAAATAGGGTCCAGAACTTACATTCTACAATATTCAATCACATGCATCATCAATAAGAAGGTTACTATACTGGGATTACAAAAACTCCATAACGGGACAACAGTCCCTACCTTGTGAGGAGGATGCTGACAATAACAATGGTATGCACCATCACATCTTTTGCAGAACATAAATTTATTAGGATCACCAGTTCTTCTGCATACCTGAGTACACATTTGTAAACAAAAACTTATTTAAATCACATGACAAGGTTCCCCTATTTCTCCAAATACTAAGGGGACCAATATTACATATCAGATAGAAGAATCTAGCTAAATACCAAGTTTTTAAACGATGAAAAATAATTCACGTCAACATTAATCTCAGTATCAAAGGTATAATACTTGGATAGTAGCATGCCAACATGTAACTAGAAGAATTACTCTCAAGTTCACCAGTTATTTGTTGTATGATACAACATTCACTATATCATTAAGTGTACTATTGTCTATATTTATTAAACCTGCATATAATCCTGCTCATATGAATTATCAAATTCGAACTTTAAATTTAGAGAAGTAGTTTGATCAATGATTTCTGATTCACCCACTGAAATGTAATAGCTTGAACTTGAAGTATCACTCCCTTTATTCTGTATTTTAAACCCCATCAAAATGCTCACGATTGGAGTTTATTAATAATGAAAAACATCAAGTTTGATGGTTAAAGAGACCATCAGGCAATTAAATAAAAATGTGTTGCTTTGAAATAGAAGTAACTAATAATTTAGTGGCACTGATGAAGAGATAATATAGGTGAATGCTGCATATTGCTTATTACCTCACATGCTCTGCAGGAAGGGCAAGTCCAAGAACTCCAGTGAAATAGATCTGCCAACAAGCACATAATAAATGTTCAAAATAATTCTAAGCTCAAAAAAATCTTGCGACCAAGTAGCCTTACCCCTGTGTTGAGCCCAGGATTTCAAGCAGCTGCGATGGTATTTTTTCCCACAAGTTTTGCATGAAAGCATCTTCCTTGCTCTCTCGCTAGATTCATTTTCACCAAAAAAACATATTCTACACATTACATTCACATTGGATTGCCCCTGCTCTTCCCCCACAACATTACCGGAGGCATCCTGTTCAAGCAGCAAAAAACCGCGATTATAACTGCAGCTGACAGGACACTTCAAAAATATCTTATAAATGGCATTCCACACTGAAAAAAGAAACTGAGGGAAATTTGGCACGAGGCAGCCCTCACTAGGTCATTCACTGATCTAGTAAAAACCAAATGACTATATACTTGCCATCAGCAGCTGTGTAATCGTGTACGTTAAGTAAGTTTTTTGTATTTTTCACTAAATTTCTCACTAAAAGCCAAATGCAAATCTGCGGATAGTAACTACTGACCAAAAGAAGAAGGAAAGGAAACCCCATCCAGAACATGCCCAAGTGTTCAAAATGACCAAAAAAGTTATTAAAAATCTGCCCCCTATAAATTCCAATAGTACTACATCATCTGGTAATCTAAAATGCTCGATCTGCTAGATTTCTTTTCCTAGGGGGAGAGGGTAAATGACTTACCACACGCAGTGGCTAATCAGCAAAAATCAAGCTAAATAAAATTCAGCATCACAACAATAGGAACAACAAATCCCCTTACTCACATTCTACTCAACAATTTTTTACAACAAAAACATACTCAGCTAACCAACAATACAAAGTCAAATCTCCAACATCATAAATAAAACAATCCAAACTAAAACCCTCACCACTAAATTCCCAGACTCAAACCGCCTGGCATAGTCCTCAGCAGCAATCATAGCAGCAGCAGCCTTACGCTGAAGAGCAATACGCTTTGTCTGAGCCGACATCGCCGCCACCATCTCGTCGACCCCATCAGCTCCACCCAACGCCTCACTAACAACCCCAACAGGCTGCACTGGTGGAGGTGGCGGCGCAACCTTCGGAACCCACACCTGAACCGTCGTTCCCTTCCCATCTCTAACCCTAATTCCCCAAGGATCCTTGAGAAACTCCTCCACTTTAAGCACCCCATCAAGAAACTCATTCTTAGCTCTCCCATTCTGCAACCCTGGCGCAAATCCTAGAGGACAGAAGCAAATCCTTCGACTATACAACACAAAACAAAGAACCCCATGTAAGGTTTCAAAGCGAAAGACAAAACGAGATGGGTAGTTGAGAGAAAAGAAAGACAAACGGCAACGAAAGAGAGAACACCCAAAAGAAAGCTAAAGAAAAAGAGAAGTAAAATGGGATTAGAAGAATGAGAAGAAAATAAAAAAGAGAGAGCAAAAGAGGGGAAGTGTGTATACCATGTAATTGGACAAGCTACGTGAAATGCCATATTTGCGAGAGATTTAGAGATTTTGAATTTTTGATTGTGCGTTAGGGATCTCTCTCTCTCTCTCCCTCTAAAATTTTAATCTCATCCAAAATTATATAATATATAGATCGATAAAAAAAAATTGAAAATTTTATATATATTAGGACTGATGAGGAGGGATTTTTGAGAATCGAAGACGAAGGGCGGGGCGGGGGGGCAGAGACTTTGAGGGATGTTAAATTTTTTCGCTCTGTTTGAAACAAAGACCATATTTTTATTTTAGTCTAAATGCCCTAATTTTTGTAAAAATAATTAGGTTATTTTATTCTGGGTTTGACGAAAATGCCCCTTGGTTCAATTCAAATTTTCAAAAGTCACCCAACTTCCCTTACCTCTTCATCTTCTCACAATCTCACTCATAGATGGCAACATCAAGCCTTAGCTTTTGACCAATATGATTTAAATAAATTTGAAAGAATTTTAAATCAAAGAGTCTTTTTTTTGTTTTTAATGTTTTTCGCTTACTTAATAAGTTTCACGAGATAATTTCTCAATAGTACTTATAAGAACTTACATAAATGATTGTCGCCTTCATAGAATAATTCTCATCAAACTTAACTTAACTACTTAATAAGTTATTTTAGATTATGAGTTTTTTTTTAAAAAAAAAAAAAATAAGGAATTTTTTTTTAATGTAAAATATGAGAGCATTTGATTAGATATATTTGTTTTTAAATGCTATTCTACTTAATTAAAATGCAAGTTTGATAGTTTGAATTTGAGTTTATTTCAGTAAAATATATCTTTATATGTATGATAAACGTTGTTTTAGATTGTTTGTTCTTTTAGGTCATCATTTAGATGAGGAATAAAGTAAAGTGATTGGATTTTTATGGATCAAATGTTAGCCTTTAAATTTCTAGTAGACTATAGTAATTCTGATAGCTACCTTTTTCATTTTCTTTTGTATTTTGGAGAAAAATCTAAATGCCAACTAATGTGTGTTAAGTAGCCCAAGTGGTAGTGTAAATTCGCCTATTTAATCTTCATATTCATAATATTGTACAATATTTATTATTTCCAATAAAATGGAATGATCAACTAGTGATATGTGTATGAGGCCTAGTAGTTTGGGTGGAGAAATAACAAGACAATTTGTTATGGATAGCATTAGAATAAACAATATTCACAAAAATATATCAAGTTTAGTTACTGAAATAGTTTGTAATCTAAGCATCATTAATTTATAATGCTTATTATTACTCATTGCGAAGTTTAAATACTTAACGACTCAACTCAGGTGAAGTACAAATTTGTCTACCAATGAGTTAGTTGCAACATATAACTATAATGAAGTTAAAATTATATCTAAGTAAGTCATAGTTTAATTATGCAAGATTAGTGGCTCCTAAAGAGCTAAAATAGGTCACAATTTGATGAAATTAGGAATCACCTAGTTTTTGCGTTGTTAGAAATAACTTAAAACTTAGTATAGGCATGTTCACATCTTACAACTCAACTAATAAAACCAAATAGTATGCTACACACCAAATAAAATTATAAAAATAAGACAATGTGCCCACTTATACCATCCAACATGACATTGATACTTATTACTTGATAAAAAATAAATTGCATCTAAAATCTAATTCAAATATTGGAAAATATAAAGACGTGACGTCAAATGCTATACAACTATCGCATGATGTCAACTCTGCTAAATTTGACCTAACATGTAGACTCTTAACAACATTTCGTCATATTCAATTTCATAACATCGTACATAATAAAATCACCAACTATTCCAATCTTACCAGGTTTCATCAAATGTCTTGGCTTAATAAATAAAACAATGATATTCAGACGAAATGTTGTTAGTTTATTAAAGTTGTAGTTCCTAACACTCATTAAAACGATGTCATGGATGTTAACCATTTAAAAAAAAAAGCATATAAAAATGACGTATACAAAGAGCAATGTTTGGTGGCTAATTACACTACAACCGTTTTTTACAGGCCAAACATGTAGCGTAATCACACGGTCACGTGTGTATATATATTTTAAAATAACATGTTTTTTCTTCTCTTTACAAAATATTTGTTTATAAAGAAAACTACTACATAATTAGAATTTGCAAAGAAATTAGAGAGCGTGAGAAAGTTGAAGAGTGCCTCAAAACTATTTACAAATATAGAAAAATTTCATTGTCTATCAACGATAGCCCATGATAGACTTGTATTGTTTGAGCAATAAAAGTCTATTGCGGTTTAGATAGAAATCTATCACAACCTATCACAATAGACAATAAAATTTTTCTATATTTATAACTAGTTTAACTCGTTTTACTATATTTGAAAACAATCATAAATTTATCCATATGATTTTATTTTATTTTTAATTTAGTATGATTTAATTTTTAATTAAAAAAATTGAACCCGCCTCTTCAACATTGGTCGTGAGTTTCTTTTTCTTTTTCTTTTTCTTTTTCTTAAAAAAAAAAAAAAAAAAAAAAGTCCCAAGTTATTGGAGGCCTTTATCACTTTTTTATTTTAAGCTTCCAAACCCTCGATTACTTTGAAAAGAAACATGAATGAGAAAATAAAATATTAAAAACTAAACGTTAACATTGTCAAAAATTTTGTATAAAACCAAGACATAAATTATTTTAAAATATAGCATAGGAGGATATTGTCACGTGGTCAGTGTTTCAAACCAACTAACCGCGTGGCACTTGGGTGTGATGGATGTCAAGGACACGCCAAGTAAACCTTTGAGGTTATAAAGATCATTTCCTCCTTAGGCACAATCGGTTGGGATCGGCAAAGGAAATGTTTAACAAGGAAGGCTTAAGAGAGTTTGAGTGAATGAGAGCTTAAGGGACTTCACCAACCAAGAGAGAATGCATAAGCTTTAGAAGTTGGCTTGTATTGCACTAGTTCTCGGATGTACAAGGCATGGTTACAAATGAGGCCTCCTCTCATATTTATAGAGGAGCCTAAACGACTTAACCTATGATGATCGACCTACTATGTCGGTTAAGGAGCTTCTAGACTCTTCCTATATGTACATAGGTCGGTTACATATGTACAAGCCTAGAGCTAACTAGATAAGGCCCATCCTAGAAGTCTCTAGACCTATCGAGGACCTTCTAAAACTTTCACATAGTTAGTCGACTGTCATGGAAGGTTCTGGAACCGTCGAGACACTTCCAGCACTCTCTATCAACTTCTCGTGCCATCCAAACTTGTCAGGGCGCTTTTGAGGTTCTCCATGCCTTCATGAGTAATCCAGCGCCTTTAAGGTGCTTCTGGAGCTGTCGGGGGCGTGGGCGAGCAGTCAGGAGCCTTCCCGTGTCTTCTCGTTGCTTTCGGAGGTGTCGGGCACCAGGGCATGGGCGCTAGCACTGCCCAGCGTCATGCTCGTCCTTCCAAACGGGCCTAGAGACTTGTCGAGGCCTCTGGCATTGTCCCGATGCTTCCAGAATATTCTGGGACTTCCCCGATGCGTCTAGGTCTTGCCATGCGCCTAAGGACACTGTCGAGCGCATGGGTTGTGCAAGTGATGCGCCAGATGAGTTGATGATGGGCGCACATGCGGGGCTTTCGTCATAGGCGCGCCTTGGGCGTGCGTTGGACACGCACGTCGGGTATCCTCGTGTAGGCTGGCGCATAAGGCTGCCTTCTCTGGCAAATGCAAGCATATGTTGCACGCCTGTGGCTGGTTGCGCAGCTACTCCGCCATGTGCTGGCACATATGGGCATGCATTAAGGCACTTGTTGGGGTGTTGAGTTGCGACAAGGGCACATGCTTGAGGCGAGGGCGTGGCTCGATGGCTTAGGCAGCCTTGTCCGATGCCATGACACTTGCTTGTGCCTGGCCTAAAGATGATGTTGCCCATCTTCCTCGACTCATCCTTGGCGATGCTAGCTGAGTCAAGGGCATCAGTGATGCGATTTGTAGGGACGTTTTTCCGACACGTGACAATATGCTCTTAACCAAATGGTCTGCTTTTCCAACCCAACTAAAAACGCAAAAATTATGAGTTAAAAATTATCAAATTTACCAATTTAGTTCATTGGTAACCAATAAATCTTTAAATTTTTAATTTATATCTAATAAGCTAACAAATTCATAATTTATAAATGACCGATTTAAAATTTTTTGAAACCAGCTAAAAAATAAACATAGCTCAACTACAATACAAAATGTTTATACTATCAAACTTGAATTTAGGACATGTTTGGATTAATGAGAGAAAAAATTGTTTTTTAAAAAAATTATTTTTATTTAAACTCTTTTGACAAAAATTATTTAAAATAAACTTTAAAATCTATTTTGAGTAGTTGTCTACATTTTAATTTTTTCAAAATCACTTATTTTTTAAATTAAATACTTGAAAATATATTCTAAATACAACATTAATAATTTTATTTTAATAATAATAATAACCAAAACGCAAAAAGTCCAAAACTGGACTAAATTGGTCATCTATTAAAAAATATACTTGATGACACGTGGCTGGGCTGGCAAAAAGGGCCAAGTGGCGTGCTCGCGTATAAATAGCCACGTCGCCATCCTCAAAGAGCTACTTTCAGAGAGAGTTTCAGTTTCAGAGAGAAAACCAAGACAGACGATGAATGTCCCCGATCGCTACGAGCGCTTCGTCGTCCCCGAGGGCGCCAAGAAGTTAATTCTTGAAACCCTAACTTTTTCACCATCTATTTCATTTCACGACCGATTTTGCTTTCTTTCCATATCCACCTCAACCATCTCTGTTGTGATTTTCTTTTCTGGACGGACGTCGATTTTGTTGAACATTGTAGGGTTTCGTACGAGAGAGACACGAAGATCATGAATGCAGCGACCTTTGTATTAGAGAGAGAGGATCATACTATTGGAAATATCCTCCGCATGTAAGGATTTTCTGTTAATCGGAGATTGATTCTGGCGATTTTAAATAATTTCTTCGTTCCTGTTTATTAACATGTATTATGGCCTGGATAATCAGGCAACTTCACAGAGACGATAATGTGTTGTTTGCTGGCTACCAGCTTCCTCATCCTCTGAAGTACAGAATACTTGTTCGGGTTAGTACTTCAATTATTTTTCCACGTTATAATTTTTGCTCTATTGCATGAATGGTTAAATGAATAGTATTGTGAGCATCTTTGAAAAGCAATGTTGCTGTTTGGTAAAGGGGGATTATAATCTAGAGGAGAATAGCTGATCAAATTTTATCACGTAATTAGCGTTGGTTTGTTCCTATAGTTCTCGGTTATTTGAGATTGACTGATCGAATGAGAATTTCCTCGGCTGGTAGGGCAGAGCAGGAACTTTTCACAGGAATTTCAGATTATACCTATTTAAGTACTTCATATGATGAAAAATTTTAAATCTTAACTTTTGTTTGTATGATTTTCTTAGTCTTAGTTTGAAATTCCTTGAGGATAGCAAAGATTTTGCAGATACTGATTGGTTTTAACTACTACGATTCTCGTAGCTTTGTTGTGGTCTGTTACTGAGCAAATTACAGTTGCCCATTAAGTTCTGATGTATAATAATTTTTTTAATTCTTTGGATGTAATTTTTCTGCAGATACAAACGGCTAGCCAGTCTTCACCGATGCAGGCATATAATCAGGCTATCAATGATTTGGACAAGGAGCTTGACGCTTTGAAATATGAGCTTGAGGTAATGCTTTCACTCCCCCTTGACTATTTCTTTCTGCAATTTGAGTGCTGTGAGTATGATTTGTTCTTATTCATTATGTGGGAATCCAGTCCTCTGATTATTTTGCACTTAAGGTTAGCACCTATTTTCTTTCGTTTTTGTTATTATATTTCTAAATGAATGATTTATGTTCATTTGTTTTAGTATATTAAGTGGGATGGGACTTTGAATATTCGAGTTTAAGGAAACGAATATACGCATAGTTGTGCTCACTTTAGCTTTAAATGATTGATTTTGATCCTTGATCTTCACATAAAAGTTTGTGTGGTCTTGTTAAATGTTCATATTACATTTAATATACTGTATAGAACTTGGATCACTTATTTTAAACTACAACACGGATGGGATACATGTAGTTTATAATACAAGTTCATTTCAAATTATTTGAAGCTTTTGTTAAATGTAGCATAAGAATTTAATAGTCATAGAAAAAAAGAACTTTTCTGCAAAGTGTTCAAGGGACAAAAATTTACAAGTCTAAATATCTAAAAGGAAAGAAAAGAAGATATTGTCATTATTTACATTTGTGAATTGCTTGATGCAGGGTGAGATTTCAAGGTTCTCGAGGACCTATTAGTTTGCCTTCCAAGAAAACCAAAAAAGTTCGAACTCAATAACGTCAAGTTGGAAATGGGATGCCAATAATAAAATTTACGCCTACTTTTTAGTTTGGCTCCTTTTGGTGGTGGGAGTTGATTGTATTCTTTCTCTCTTTCTTTTAAATGCAGGTCCAAAATTTCATTAAAAATAATAATAAGAGTCCATTTTAGTTTAGTATTGATTTGGAATAAAGTTCAAGCTATATATATCATTTTGAACTTTGTACCCCATTTCAATAATACTTCACAACTCTAAAATTCATGTCTTTTAAAAAAAAATTGACTAGGTACCCTCATGGTAAGTATGGGACTAAAAAAGTTTTTCTTTTCTTCTTGGACCCGTTTGGATTGACCTAAAAAAGTGTTTTTCAAAAAATTCATTTTTATTTAAATTTTTCTTTGATCAAAACGGTTTAAAATACACTCCAAAATCTATTTTGAGTGGTTGTTAAGAACTTCAATTTTTTCTAGATTTTGAGTGGTTGTCTAGAACTTCAATTTTTTCTAAAATGACTTGGTTTTTTAATCAAATACTTAATGCACCATAAATTTCACCATCAAGAGACAATGGAAGAGAAACAGAGATATGAAGCCCAAAAGAGTGCTGCAAATGGATGATATAGAAGCTATCTTCACCACCATGATTACACCAATGGAAGAGACACAGGGCTCAAAATAAGGGGCTTTCAGCCAACGCCATGAAAATAGCTCAAGATATTCACAATGCATGGAAGAAGACAGACGAAACAGTAGAAAAAGAGATCTACCACGTATTTTGAGGCGTATTTTGAGAATTTTTTTAGTTAAATCTGTCTCATATGCATGAGTAGATCCTACATTAATATCAATATGTCTAATTTTATTTTTAAAAGCATGTTGTAGTATTGGAAAATTTCTCCTGCATTTCCCAATTCTGAAAATGACCACCATTGATGATCTTAGCGTAGATTTTTTTACAACTAAATAAACTATGACATAATTAATGGAAACGGGGAACATGCTTTGGGGCCAAAATACTATGAACTCAGCTTAGTAAACAGCTAGAATAAAGAAAAAATTAGGAAAATTATCTTCCCAGATAATAGTCTATCACGACCTATTTGTAAATATTTTGATTTTTTTTTGTTGCTATATTTGAAAAGAGTTCAAAAAAATTACTCCCCTGCAAATGACAGAGAACTAAAGATATCATTTAATTCAGATTAAAAATTTACACTCTTTAGGTTTCGTTTGGTAACAATTTCGTTTGATTTAAAAAATCAAGCTAAAATTTGAAATCTAAAAAAATTAGCTTAACAAATTATTATAAGAAGTGGGGAGGAAATAAGGTTAATTTTCAAAAACCAAAAACAAAAATGGAATAGTTACCAAAGGGGCCTAAAATATCATCTAGACAACTCTTTGAATTGCTAAATTCACAAATTTAATTCCTTTTAACTTTGAAATTTTTTAGAATTTACTAATCTACTAGATATAGATACAATATTAATAGTTTAAATTTCATTAGAAATTTATATTTAGTAGATCATTTAATTTTTAAAAAATTTAGGATCTATTAGACACGTCTAAAAGTTAAAAATCATTTAGGGATTAAGCTTAGAAAAACAAAGAATTTTGCAAATTTGCTGTGGGTAAATTTTCCATTTTATTTGATGCTTCTTATGTGGATGCACATTTTGGATCCCACAATCCATTAAATTATTGACATTTGTAAAAGTTTAAGAAGCTCATTGATACAGATTATTTAACTCCAATGAAGTATGAAACATAAAAATACATAAAAATAGATGCTAAAATGAACATAGTTAAACAAAAGTAAAACTTGTATCATCGACTTTGAAGTTAAGATCTTTAATTTCTAAGACGTGCAACAAATTATTTCCGACTCACATATTTTCAGTAGTCAAGTAAAATGAGAACTCGCTTTGGTTTTCAACTGGTTAGAAATCAGTGTTTTACAGAACAAGTCAAATAGTCAGAACTGTATATACTAGTCAATTTCTACACTTTCTCTATCATTTCCAGCAACTAAAGTTCTACAAATCACTGTATCCCAATGCTACAATTAGCTTCTAAATGCCTACCATACCACTACTAATGTCATCGGTTTCTTGACATCTACATAATTGAAAAGTCATCATCAAGTCCATCTAGTTCTCCTTTTAGATTGTGTTGATGGATGATCAAAACTGAGGTCCTAACAGAGAATTCAGACCCGGAAAGAATGTCCCCTATAGGACCCAGTTCTGGACACTGTTGCCAGTCATTCATCCCAAAAGTTAACACCGAGTTGACCTTCCCACCTCGACCTACGATTATGAGGGCGTATTGCCCTTCCAGTGATTTCAAAGTAGAATACGTCTCGGAGGAACTGGCCAGGTGTTTTTCAACGTACGCAACGTGCCCACCAGCCACATGCCTTTCGTAAAAATAGGCAAAGCATTCATCGTCTTGTCTCATTTCCTCTTCCTGCTCAGCAACACTTATCCTGTAAGTCCCAGCTCTTCTTGCAGCATTTTCTGCATCAGCATCCACCAAGAATCTAATCACAGAGAGTTTAACTCCGGGATGCCTTGCTACTCGACCGGCATAGGCTAATGCTTCTCGGTCATCTTTACCGCCAATGAAGATGACTGCCACACTTTGAGATACATACGACCTCGAAATTTTCTCCACTGATCCAAGACCTCGATCCACTAGGATTCCCACAGAGCAGGGGGCATGCCTGAGAACCTGTTTGAATGAAATTGGTCAGCCACTGATGCATGAAAATGAAGCATTGATGAGAATGTTTGTATGGATTTATGGAATAACAAATTCTCAAAACTTTTAAATCAATAATAATCTTCACTTTATTCGCACTACACATCCTATAATCAACCAATTTCCTTGTAGTTGTATATACTAGCTTCATACTAATGTATACGAAATGAACCAGTTCTAAGTTTCTAGCTATTGCAGAATTGCAAGTCCTTTAAAATCATTACCTTGCGGTTTACATATCGGAAAGCTGCTTGGCCCTCACTCAACGACCCATCTCCACGCTGGCTCTTGTGGAATGGCAGTATGATAAGAGCTCCCATCAATTCCTCTGCCAAAATGCAAATGTCCTGAGCCATAGAATTGAATGTTGAGAGAGCTAACATTCTCCTAAGAGTAATCCCTTCTCCATTTTCATCTACATAGCTCTGAACTGCAGAAGTAACTTGGTCTCTCATTTGTGTCACTCCTGTGTGGGTTACAGTCACGGTGTCCACTCCTTCACCTTGAACTAATGTGGATGCTATTTCATCTGTAAGTTCAATCATGTCTGTGACATATACAACAACTCCAGGGTTAGCTGTCCCCCGAGAAATCTCCATGATGTTAATGGCTGCTGCAGTGTTCTGAGGTCCATGTATACATAACAAGATCTTAAGCTCACTTGATGGATCAAGCAATTGGAGAGCCATTCGATGTGTAGGTGTGCGTTTCCTTGCCCTCTTGATTATATGTGCTACAACTTTTGGAGCATGCACGACTGTGAAGAAGATTACAATTACCATCACCAAGCTCGTAGATGTAGTTATCTTTCCAGCCTGCATTTGTTCATCATTTCTAAGGTGATATAGTTCGCTTTTTTAGTATAGTAATAATCAAGATAAAAGTGCATTGGCAGAAAGTGGTGAAGCCTTCAGCAAGTGTACTTACTGTTTTTGCAGCAATAGCCAAGTATATATGAAAATGGCCCTTCATGGTTAACAGCAGCCCAAGTGCTACTGATTCAGGCCAATGGAACCCCAAAATTGCCCCAGCAATGACAGTACCAACAACTTTTCCTACGGTTACAATAGCAAAAAGCAGAATAAACCTAATCCATGTCATTATTTGTCCAGGTTCAAAGTCACTCAACTTGGATTCAACCCCCATCCAAAAGAAGAAGATGGGATAGAAAACGGTAGTAAGCAGGTAGTTAATTTTTCCAATTGCCCATCTTGATACTCTACCTTCTCGAGGTAAAAATGTTCCAGCTAAAAATGCACTGAGAATCGGATTGTAACCAAATACAGTAGGGCAACCGCAAAGGAAGGCCATGAAAGCAACTGCAAGAACCAGGTGAGGACCTTTCATAGGTTTACCCTCGGGGTTTTCATTATTTACCCAGTTCATGAATACCGGTGAAACCTTCGCTGTCAGTACTGACTGGATCAATAATAGAATACCTAATTGAAAACCTTTTATAAGGGAGATGCGTGTCTCTTGGCATTTGCAAAAGAGATAACCAATACAGATCATGAGAGTGGATATAAAATCAGAATGCATTCCGGCAGCAATGACGAGCTGGCCTATATCTGACCTACCGATTTTAAGACTGGTAATCAAACGGGTTAGTACAGGAGAAGCAGTGCTAGAGAGGACAGTTGAGAGGGAGATTATGAAACTGATCTCTTTTGACTTTGCAAAGCTAATAAATGGGATTATGGAACAGGCTAAGATGAGTGTCGAAATCATTCCAGCATAAGCTACCTTAGCATCACGTGTAGGTGCTTTGAAGAGTACATATGGATCCACCTCCAATCCCAGCACAAACATATAGCATATCATACCAAAGTCGACGATATAACGCAGCGTCTTAATCGTTGATATATCAAGTTCCTTCCTTATGAAGTTGCCAACAGCCAAACCTACCTGCGTGTTCAAAGAAGAACATTAGAAATCATAAGCATTTAAATTAAGACCAAGAAGGCAAGCGGTTTGCAAACCTTTTAAAAAGCACCCTGTTCCCAGTGTTATTAGAGTGACTTGGAAAGGAGTCACTCATGAATACGCTAATAACCACCCAGAAATAAAGTTGAGATTCTACTCGTACGGCATATAACCTATCAGACTTTCAAGGATCCAAAACAGTGGAGCAATTTTGACCAACAACAAATAATCATAATCATAAGGCAAAACATATATAATGGTCCCTCATCTTTTTAGTTATTCTCAATTTCACCTTAAAATTTTATTATTTTCTTTAAAAGAAAAGAAAATCTCAATTAGGTCCTTGGTTAAAAATGATTGATTTGATCATTACACTATTGTTTCATGAACATCTAAGATCCAACTTATTCATCTTCAAATTCGACTTACCTGTTAACAAAATCCAATTTTTCGAAGGGGCCAGTCCATCAATGTTAATAAACCAATCATTTAATGACACATGAGTTTCTTTTTTAACAAATTTTACCCCCCCCCCCCCCAAAAAAAAAATTAATAATAAAAATAAAAATAAAAAAAATAAAAAATAAATAAACGGAGGAGCCTATATTGAAAATTTCAAAACTGTGTAAGGTTAAATTCAAAGAATTTTAAGAGATTAAGGACCATTTGATACATTTAGCCTAATAATAATGATAATGATAACAGTAGTAGTAGTAATAGCAGATTTTCTACCCATTTCCCATCCCCATCTCACTCCTCTATCTCTACCTGGGAATGTGATCTTCTTCTTGAATCTTTGGAACCCCCAAGATCTGAGAATTACATGATTCTACCAGAAACCAGACTCGTAATCTCAGATTCTCAAAAATCAGATTATTCTACCAAAAGCAGACCTAAAATCTGAGGAATCTGATTATTCTACTAAATACGAAACCCTGAATCTCAATAATCGAAGTGAATACAGCAGAGAATAGAAAAAGAGACTTACGATCGTATCAGAGGTAATGCGAGGTTGAGAAAATGGCCTCAAAAGGTAATGCACGCCATTGCAAAGACCCACCATGATAAAGAAGCCCAAAATAGACTTGGTCGCCCTCCCGAAAATTTCAGTCAGCCGAATTGTGCATGTATCACCTGCTAACGCTCGCGATAGCTCATGAGCCCTAGTCTTCGCCATTGCGTTTCTTCTTCTTCTTCCTCGCGGGACTCCCAATCACCATAAAAATCCCTTTTCTGCTCTGCGAGAAGATGAAGAAAACAAAACTTCTACCCTTGTTTTCCCTCTTCTCTGTAATGAAGTTTTTGTTGTTGATCCTATTTTTTCCCTTGGAAATGATGAAGGATTGCACCATTGTTGATCCAACAGAGCTGTTCCTGTTCGAGTGGCTGGGAATTTCACCTTAAATTAAGCAGAAAATGAAGGAGCAATCTGAGGAGGGAGAGCCATGTAAGAGATCAAAAACCAAATGCTAACCTACTCAGATTGAAACTAAAAACAACAATTTTGTTGTCAGTTTTTTCTCTCTCTTCTCTTTTCTAATTTTCTAATTTTTATTTTAGGCCAAACTATAGAAAAATACAACTTTTTCAATAATACTTATAAACTAATATTTTAAAAAAATACAAAAATAAATATCCTTGCCTTTTATTTTTTATGAATTTGGTAATACTTTTATTTTTAAAACAACTTGTAAA
Source organism: Citrullus mucosospermus (assembly GCA_030954485.1). Lineage (NCBI taxonomy): Eukaryota > Viridiplantae > Streptophyta > Magnoliopsida > Cucurbitales > Cucurbitaceae > Citrullus > Citrullus mucosospermus. Next base: position 3,375,154 of record CM062063.1, on the reverse strand, counting down.
ATTTTAATAATACTTTTCAACTTTTTTTTTTTTTTTAATAAAAATACTTGTATACTAAAGTATATAAATAAAAAAAAAAATTGTGATTACCGCATCTTATAAATAGCTTTGAATTTTCAAAAGTTGACTACATAGTTCATATAGCCATACATATTTTCATTTTCCTCCCTATTTGCCCATTTCTTAAACCAAAATTCTTAGCAAATAAACAAAACCCAAATTTTTATGTTAAAGTACAAAGTCCTACAAAATACCATATAGTCTCAAAATAAAAAATTCTCCTCAAAACTAAACGAAACGATGAATCGTCAAGTGAGTTGAGAATATCATCTTCAATCATGGAAAATATTTTTAAGTGACTACAACAAATTTACTCATTTGAATTGTAAAAATGTTCAACAAAGTCTCATCACTACAGAATTGGTAATGCATATATTTTTTCTCTTCCCTTCTACTAGTTCTCCTCAAAAGTATGACTAGAATTCTCAATGTATTTATTTGGTGTATTAGACCAAAATGATGTATTAACACGCATTCAATTATTAACTTACAACTTTATTTTAACTTTCTATATAATTGTGAATAATATTACTATGATAGTTAATTTTTACACATTAGTTGTCATATTGATTTTTATAGTTTATTTTAGGGAATATGGTATATATTATGAAAAACAATTTTAAAGTTAAATGGTAATTTTTGGAACCTAGTTCAAAGTTGAGTGTAAAAATGAATTTTTGACATAACTGAAACCATATTTAAATTTCAAGAGTATTGTGTATAGATTAAAGAGATTGTTTCGTTAACAAATTTTTTGAAAAGTATGTTTGTTTTCCTATAACTATTATACCGTGGTTCTCATTTTTCTAATTAATTACTTGAATTGTTAGCCCAATTCAAGAAGCATAATTAAACAAGTTTTAAAGAACTTCGGTAGAAAAAATAACTTTGTTTTTTAAACACTTCTAAAAAAATAAAGAACAAACCAAAAAAATTAATAGGTAGAAGGAGTGTTTATAGAAGGCCTAAACTTTCAAGAGTAAATCAAATTGATCTCTTTAAACTTTCAAAAATATCAAATATGTATAAGAAGTTTTGGTTATCAATCTACTAAAACTATGTCTTATTCAAATATTTTTAAACTTTAAATAACTATATATTAGACCTATAAAATTAAATTTTAGGTAAACTTTTTGAGATACAAAATTCAATATTGTGTATAATATGTTAGTAAAATTTACCAAATGTTGAATATGACAGGGATTTTCTTTATTATTTTTTTTTCTTGCAGTAATATGACAATATATATTATTTTTACTCGTAAGTTAACCCGTTAGAAAATTGCATTGGGTAGCAAATTAAAATTATATTTTAACATCTATGTCACCAACTTTTAAAATATTGCAAGTATGGCAATATCTTCAAAACTACTTAGATGGCTAAAATCATGCTATTAAGTTTATGGTATTTGATTTTTATTTATTCCAAAACTACCTTCATAATTGAAATTTGTAAACTATTAAAACAATTTGTTCTCCGTGTTTTCACTTCTTCTTGTTAAGCCATCAATACTCTGCAAAAATAAGCCCTAAAATCACGTTGAAGATTTCTTTTGATTCATGATTTTTCTCGTTGATGATTGCACTCATGTTAAGAATTTTGTTTTCGAAATAAGCCTTTTATTGGTTTTGGTTTCGTCAATTGGAGATTTATTGAAGCCCATTTCTCTGAGTTCGATAGTTTTTGTTCGATTTTTCGGTTGAAATTTATCCTTACCTTCTTTCATTCACAATTGTGCTCACGTTAACAATTTTGTTTTTGAAATCAATCTTTTACTGGTTTTGGTTTCGTCAACGGGAGATTTCTTGAAGTTAGCTTCTCTATTTTCAACGGTTAGTGTTTGATTTTTTTTCCTTGAATTTATTTCTCGCTTAAAAATTAGTTGTTCAATTCAACCCTAAAATCATGCATTGATTTGTTTGATTCACAATTTCTCTTGTTCCTGATTGTTCTTGATTTTTCTTGTTTTTCAAAATTGATTTTGTGTTCGATTTTGTATTTCAAGTTGTGTTTGATTTATCTAGTGGAACCAATTAATCCATCATTGTTATTGTGATGCGTCTTGTTCTTCCGTTCTTTAAAATCTTTGGTCGTTATCTCTACAATCTTCGTTTACCCAATCAAATCATGTCATGGTGTATTTTAGTTCCTCAAGCACTACTCCTACGGGTAAATCGACCCTTTCATTTCTCCCTTTCAATTATTATTCTACGAGTTACCGAAAAAAGTCTAGAACTACCTCCAAATTAGCTCATTTTTTGTGATTCCATATTATTGTTTTATTTTCTTTTATCTTTTGAATTTTTTGCTCTTTCAATTTTTGAACTAATCGACAAAGAATTATTTTGGCTAGAGATGGAGTAGTATGTACCTTGTGATTGCTATCTGATTACTATTTGATTTTCATATCATTGTTATCTGATTTCTATCTAATTACCATCTTTAATATTGTATACTTATATATCTATGTGAGTTATATCAATCACTGATTACCATTTCTATTTGGCTTTTCCATTGAAGTTAGGATCGAAGAAAAGAGTTTCGTTGAATGAATAGATGGAATCCAAAAGCAGCCTTAGTGGAGTTCCAAAGCAGAGGTCTTGCTCCCAAGTTCAAGAAGCCATTGATTTTCAAGAATGCAACGATGAGCAAATTCGAAAGGCCATCAGAATTCAATAATTTGCAGAGAATTTTATGAACAATTTCCTCCAAATTTATTGTTTAACTTTCCAATTTGTTAATGTTTAAGAATTGTAATTTATATCATTCAATCAAACTGCAATGCACATGATTTAAATTAGATTTTTTTTTTTTTTTTTAATGAATCAAGCTTCTTCCAGTTTTATACCAATGTCTTAAACTTAACTCTACCAGTGTTTAATAGACATTAATTTAAAAAGGTCTAATAATTTTTAGTAATTAGTATCATTAGGAATCAATATCACACACCACAGTTAGACAGTTGGATATTTTGGTAATCAACTAACAATAGTCAATATCAAATAGCAATTAGACAACAACCAATGTCATTAGCAATCAGTATCAATTAGCAATCATATAAAAAAATTCAATGTTGAAAAGGATGTGGTGGAAGAATTTAACAATCAAATAGCAATTGACTTTTAAACATGTAATAACTTATTTTGACCCAGATAGGAATTTTTAGGTCTTTAATGATGCACTTTATACCCAATTTCCACATGAATTAACCACTATTTAAAGGCAAAAAGTATGTAAATATGACATAAATTAATATATCATTTCTATTTGATTGACATGCGATTGATATATGATTGCTAGATGATTTCTATATGATTGCCATGTGACTTTCATTAGATATTTAGTATTTTGTGATTTCTATTTGATTATCTTGGGATTGCTATTTTGATTGATATCTGATTGTCATAGTTAGTAAAATTTGTAGCTTTGTATCTTTTAATTTCATGGTTGGTATAATGATCTCCCCTTATAAACTACTTAGTATCAATGTGATACATTGCTATGTGATATCAAATAAGTGATTACTAATGACAGACCCAATAAGTTATACACACAATTTTCATAGATTGCTAAGTGATACCCAATGAGTGGTACCTTATTATGACAAGGTATATCAATATAATAGATTACTAAGTCATATACACAATCTAAGGTATATAATAACTTTTCATTTATGATATCTTTACAATTTAGTATATTATCAATCGAAACTACGTGCTAATATGAAAGTTTAACATTAAAGTATAAGATAACAATTATATACAACATTGTTTAGTATGTTATCAATAAAAACACAAAGTCTAACATCAAAGTCTAAAAGTCTTCCAAAAGAAAAACATCTCATTTTGGTTGCAAAATCTTCAAGTTAAAACAAGATGCGTCAATAACGATATATGTCTTTTGTGCTCTTTTTTGGAGATTTGTGTTTTTCTTGCCATTTCCAAATCAACCACCTTAGTTGCAGGTTTCATTTTTCTTTTTGGTCATTCACTCTTCACTTCAGGTTTATCTTGTGAAATTTTCCTCATTTGCATTTTATTTTCAACATACTAAAAGAAATAGAGATATTATTAGAAACTGCTTATGAAAATAAAATCGTAAATAAAAGGTAAACTACTTGGGAAAGAAGCAACTCGAATCTTTCATCTTCAACCTCAACTCTAACTGTTAATATATGCCCCATCAATAATTCAATTTTAGTGTATGAACTCCATGCAAATCAAAGTACCATACAAATCCTAAACCTAATTTCTCTATGCTATTGTTTGTTTTCCAGTCTAATTTCGGAATAATTGATACACGAAGAACAATACGAAGACCCAATAAAAAAGCCCTACATAATCTAAAATTACCAAATTAAAAAGTTGAAATATGAAAAATACGAGAGTCGATAATGACTTTAATTTCATCAATGGAATGGTAAGTATTTCCACCCAAAACAACCAACAAATAAGCCGCAACAACCTTCATCTTCTACAAATCTTTAATAAGAAAAGGAACGGTTGGAATCAAACACAAAACATGAATAGAGAAAGGACGAAAGGGAAAAAGAACATTCCAATCGAAAATGGAGATTTTTTATTCCTAAAGTATGTGCATGGAGAAAAGAAAAATTGGGAGGCAATCCTAAAATTTCGCGAACACAAAGAAGTGTGCATGAAGTGAATCAAATTCGTGGGGGTATATTCTACTTTTTCTTTTAAATCCACTAGTGAAATTGGGTTGGGCTTAAAGATTTTGTCATTTCTGCCAAATCCATAAACGAGTCATAGGCCTAATTTTAAGAAACACTTTTGACATTTCTGCAAATACCCCAACACCTTATAGGGTCGTATATTATTTTCTTTTTCATGATTCCAAATTATTCTCAAACATATTTTGTGATGAAAAATAATGAGTTTACATTTTATGGATATTTCAATCTGACATTTTTGTTTATTTATTGATAAAGTGCAAAATGTTTTTCTTATTAATCGAAATAAATTGTTTGAATTTTTTTTTCTATATATATTTTTTTTCCAAAAATATACATCAACATCGACATTTTTTTTCCGATATATTTCGATCAAAATTTATGTAAAATTGAGATATTGCCATTTTATCAATATTGTGGACTAGAATGTTTTCTTTTTTTAAAAAAAATTAAAAAAACTTAAATAAGACATCTTAAAAGTTGCCATTTATATATTTGATTTTAAAATTTGAGAGTTGCGTCTAATAACTACCATTAAAAAGAATCGTGATGTCATTAAATTTTAAACTTCGTATCCAACCCATTTTTAAAATTTTGGGAGAGCAACTAGCATTAAAATATATTAGTAACCACTATATTTGTAGTTTGAAACTCCTAGCTCAATTGTACTTAAAAAAAATTTTAAAAATTTTAAAATATCTGTATATATTAGCCTAACAAATTAATTATTCATCTGTTGGAACAAAGTTTAAATATTTATCAGAGATTTATTGAAAGGTGGGCAACCAATTAAGTGAGAGTTTAATTTGTTTTGAGTGATTAGAGTTTAATTTGTAAGGAAAAAGATAAAAATGGTAAGGATAATATAATAATTAAACTCTAAAATTCAATGGACCATAGTATTGGATTAAAATTAAAAGTCGTTTTGTCCATAACAACAAAGGACGGTGGCTAAAAACAAAATAACGGCTATGGCATTTTGTGAAAACCACGACGATGAGAGGAAGCATATATATAGCCGAAAATGGAGGGAAAGGAAGAAGAAGGGTATAAAATGGCGTTGAGTTTCGCCATTTTTCGTTCGGTGGAGGCCTCGGAGATCCGGTGCTCTCACGCTCTCGAACCGGATATCAATTCTGTCACTAATTTCCGGAGGGCTATTGAATACCACCGCAGGTCCTCCTCCCCAAGCACCGCTGGTAAGAATTCCATTCCGATTTTTTCGAATTCTTTCGATCGTTGGAACGACGATCGTACCACCGGAGTTGCGGACGGAGGTATCTGTGTCTTTTTGAGGGGCGGCATTGGGGATTTCTTCTCATTCCTAGGGTTGAAAGAATAATGGGAATGGTTTCGGCTCAAGTGATGATGCCCGTGTGTGAAAGCTTGTGTTTCTTTTGCCCTGCATTGCGTGCGAGGTCGAGGCATCCCATCAAGCGCTATAAGAAGCTGCTAGCGGATATCTTTCCTCGCTCTCAGGTTCTCTCTCTTTCTCCCTCTGTCAAAAATATATTGGATTTTTGTCAATTGCAATATTTTTTGGTCTAGGATTTGAGTTGATTTCATACCCATTTTAGTCGAGCTTTGTCCACGTTGTTGTATGGATCTTCTGGCCCTTGCTTCTTAAATTTTGCTCCATGGACCGGTGGCTGGGATCGAATTCGCTAGTGGGCAGAGTTACAAATTTTGTAGGAGAGACAAACTTTTACATTCTAAACGTATTTATTTATATACCTTTCAAACAAAGATGCACGTTATTGCATAAGACATCATTACGGGAGATGAGAGTTGAAAAGACAAATCATTTCCCCATCCCTTGGCTTAATCTTTCAAGCCATTATTTCTAGAAGGTTCCTGTACACTCAACATTGTACTATTTAATATGGTATGAATAAGAGGACATATTACTAAATTATTAACAATGATATTAAGTTAGTGACGTATTACAGTTTACATAGGCATTTTTACTTTGAACCTAATTACATACTGCTTATTCTTTGTTCAAGGTTTAGCTTTTGTTGTTGCCCGTGTAGCTTATAATGCATGCAAGTGTTTTTCTTTTTGTATGCGCGTGTATTCTTTCATTTGTTCTGTTCTAAATGGAAGTTCAATTTTTCATTATAAAAAAAAGGCGTGTGAGTGTCTTTTTTGTCCCTAAGAGGCCTATAAGTTCAATTTTCTATTCAAGTGTCTGAGAATTTGGTTCTGAAATTGATCCTTCTCTTTCATATTATGGCAGGATGAAGAACCTAATGACAGAAAGATCAGTAAATTATGTGAATATGCATCGAAAAATCCTTTTCGTATTCCCAAGGTGCCACTTACCTGAATTTTTCTTTTCAATAATATCTTAGAACCATGCTCTTGGATTAAATGTTATTGATAAGGAGGTTATGGAATCTCATTAACTTGGAGCTGAAGTGCTGAACTATGTTGATAGAGTATCAAGCATTTTGCTCTGTCTTCTCATTTTCCCCCTTGAGGAAACATATAATGTAGGAGTTGATAATCGGAGGGATTGTAGGAAACTTAGTTGTGAAATTTGGACTTTTCAGTCTTTTCACGATCATGCTTCATAACATTGAGACTGTTTACCTGGTCTTGACAAAATGTTTGATTTGGAGACTCCAACGATGTTTTTCCCCATTAAAGCTTATTCCCAGTTTGAGGGGTTCAGGATTTTTGCTGTACAAGAGTCTTCAGTTTTTTTTTGTTTTCTTTTGGCATACTTCAGCTGTTTGTCATTACTACAGATTCATTGCTTTGCCCCTTAGGCATGGGGCCATAGTACTTTCCCGATTTACCTTTCGTACACCCCTATTCTTATTCTTAATTATTTGATACTTTCATGAAATTTAATTTTCTTTTTGCAGATCACAAGTTATCTTGAGCAAAGATTTTACAGGGAATTGAGAAATGAGCAACTTCACTCTGTTAAAGTCATTATATGTATCTGCAGAAAGTTGTTGTGCTCCTGTAAAGAGCAGATGTGAGTTCCTTATTTAATCTTTTAGTGGATGAATCTTTAAATATCTCTATCACTTTCCTGTATTGAGTGGAATCCCATCATACTGTAGTATGTAATTTTTCTCTAAAGTGGGAAGACTGAATTTGATTCAGTCGGTGTTGAGTGGAATCCTGTTATACTTCCTTTTCCTTTCTAAGATGCCTGCCTCGGTTAGTAAGGACATTGAAAGATTGACAAGGAGCTTTTTGTTGGAAGAAGCCTACTTAGTTAATAGGGAGGTTGTTTTGAACCCTTTGGAGAGCTGGGGCCTATTTATCAGGAACATGCAATTACATAATGATGGTCTCATGGTGAAATGGTTGTGGTGTTTCCATTTAGAACTTGATTTTTTGTGAAAGAGGAGTATTGTGAGTAAGTATGAACCTTACCCATTTGAATGGGTCTCAGGAGGTAGGTTTTAAGGGGTCTTGTAAGTGCCCCTAGTATGCTATTGCCACAGATGTTCCTATGTTCTCTCAGTTTATTAAATGCTCTATCGGGTACGAGTCAAATACTTATTATTGGGAGGATTTTGGGTGGGAGAGAAACCCCTGTGTGCTCTATTCCCTCATCTTTATCATACGTTTGACAAGAGGTTGCATTTGTTGTAGGGGTGTACACGGGTTGGATTGGGTTATCAGGTTGTTTTTTTTTTTCTTTTATTATTAATTTAAAATACTTAAGTTTATCTACAACACATGACTAATAACTAAAATCTCATAAAATTCAAATGCTAAATTCCAAATGTCCATGATATCTATTACAAATTTTGAATAAAGACAAATATTGTAACGATCTTAAAAGAAAAACATTAAAAATTCACAAATTCATCAATCCATAGTCCGCCAAACATTAAACAAACACAAATATATATATATATATATATATATATATATATATATATATATATATATATATATATATATATTTATTAATATATGTAATTGGGGTTGGGTTGGATCAACCCGAAAAAAATTATTCAACCCAAGATCCAACCCAACCAGACAAAAGTAGAAAAAGATTAACCCAACTTGGGTAGTTCTGGTTGTCAACTCATTTGAATATGAGATTTTAGATCTTGGATTCCAAAGCCCCCGACAGATTTTTTGGTAGGCCTTCTTTCGGTTTCTTTGCAACCCCTTCTCCGCCTTTGGGAGCCCTTGCATTTTCCTCTCTTTGGAAGGTTAAAATTCTTGGAAAATGGAAATTTTTGCCTGACAAATGTTGCATGGGAGAGTGAATGCTCTAGATCGTATCTAGAGGCTTTCCTCCATGGTGTTACAACCTTTAATGGTGTGTTCTTTGTAGGAGACATGAAGGGGATCTGGAGTGGACCATTTTCCTTGGGATTGTGATTTTGTTAGCTCTATGTGGAATTGGTTCTTTAAGACATTTGGGGTTGCATCAGCTTGTAATAGTGGGTGCTGTTCGATGCTTAGGAGGGGCTCTTGAACCCTATTTTTTGTGACAAAGGAAAGGTTTTTTTTTTTGCCCCCCTCTTATTTTGTGGGGTATTTGGTTTGAGAGAAACTCTAGAATTTTATGGGGTGAGAGGTCGAGGGAAGATCTTTAGGATTTTACTAGGTTTAATTCCTCTTGATGAGCATTTGTTAATAGATTTCTTTTTCCTTTTTTAATTTTTTAAAAAATCACTTTCCTGTATCTTCCTATGAGATGCCTATAGAACTTGCACCAGGGAAGCTAGATATGGTTGAGTGGTGGAAGCTGCTGATACAGGCTTACATCTCGGCTGTATCAGTGATTTCTGAAGCAAGTAAAACTTGTTCATGGCAATCAAATGAACTCACCTATGACACAAGATATATCATAACCCTCTTCCCCCATTCAAACAATGGAATTTCTTCCTTTTGTGGAATGCTTCTTGTTGCAGATAATTTTGCATACAAGTCTTTAGGAATTCCTGTGCTCTAAGAACAAAGGGATTACTCTTATTTTCTTGTTCCTTAGTGCATGCTTGATCTACTATTTAGCCTTGCCTTAGGACCAATTTGCCTTGTTATATAATTAAGACTGATGTATATTTGGATTACAATTGTATTGCGGACAAAGATATGCAGAAAAAAAATACAATGTTTATTATGAATGAACACAAGGTAACTTAATTGTTTTTGCACTCTAGTGTCACTTCCATTTTTTAAGCTTCTAGGGTCCACCATACTTCATTTTTGTTCCTATTTTCAAATTCGTTAAAAATAGTAGGGCATGGGATATAAATATTTGGTTAAACACCGTTTTGGTCTCTTGTACATTGAAACTTGTTCTATTTTTGTCCCGTGTACTTTTAGATGAATGCAGTAGTTTCAATAAATCTTAAATTTAGTCCCTATTGTTAGTTTATGGTTAACATTTTTTTTTCTAAAATATAGTTTGTATTAGTCGTCCTTCTATAAATTTTGAAATCATATTCACAAGGTATATTTTCTTGAATGGAAATTATAGTTCTTATTATCTTACCAAGTTTGTTAAAATTAACTCCAAACTAACATTAAGGAGTACAAAGACTAAATCTGGACATCTGAAAGTACGAGACTAAAATTGAATGAGTCTTAAAGTATAGGGACCAAAATGATATTTTAACCCACATAATTTTATGTTTTTTACAATTAATTTTGAACAGATTGTCTTGACACTTGAGGTTTTCTTTTTGTAACATATAGATAGATATGTATTTGTGTAAATTGTTTGGATTTCTTAATGGCCCCAAATATTTGTTCCTCGCACAAGTCTTTTCCTTGTGATTGGGTTTCAAATCAATATTTTTTTTCCCTTCTTTATTGAAATTTTGTATTCATGTGTAAAATGAAATTATATTGTTAAAGTTAAAACACTATGATAACCTCTTGGACTGACGAGGGTACAAATTAAGTTATTTTTCTTTTAAGTTTGGTGGAAATCTTTTGCAATAGGTGGAGAATTGACTTGCTGGTGGATATTAAAGCGTGCTTATTGATTTTGATGCCTCCTGACCTGATAATGTATTACTTGCATGCATAAGAAAGTTGTAATCAGAAAAAAAAAAAACTATTGCAGGCCTCTATTTGCAAGTAGTTTGCTTGGCATCATCCACATTCTACTAGATCAAGCTCGTCATGATGAAATGCGAATTTTAGGCTGCCAAGCTCTCTTTGATTTCATAAATAACCAAGTAAGGTTTTCCAGGATGGTAGCTTACATTTTAGATGGCTATTTGGTCTATTTTTGGAAGGATATGGTGAATTAACTTAGCTTGTTCCTTGTAAGTTCTCATTACTTTTATGTACTTTTATTGACTATGCAGAGGGATGGTACGTATATGTTTAACTTAGACGGAATGATTCCAAAACTTTGCCTTTTAACACAAGAAATAGGGGAGGACAGGAGAGAAAAACAAATGCGTTCTGCTGGCCTTCAAGCCCTCTCATCTATGGTAGTCTGCATTTTATTTATTTGTATGTATTACAATTTATTTTATCTTTATGCACGTACTTAAAGTGTTGGTCTTTCAAAGTAAGTAGACTGATTTTGAATCTCCACTTCTTCTGTATATTGGAAGATAGAGTGGAAAAATTATCTTAAAATGAAGCACGCAAACAATTCTTTTGTAAGGTCCCTTGTTCTTTACAGACTTAAGCCATTCAAAGTACAATCAACTGAATCATAATAGGTGTCTGAGACTCTTCTTTGGGTTTTGGTATAAGAAAGTAGCTATGAGGATTCAGAATAATTGGGTTGAACAAAAATGAAGTTACAGATCTATCAAAGCTTCGTTTCATTGAAAAATATGCAGTAATAGAAAAACACTTAAAAAAAAAAAGTAGACTACCTAGGAAGGAGAGCTTCCATCTTCCCTCCTAATATGCATATGCATTGAAGATCAAAGTGGAAAACTACTTTCCAAAATCAAGCCCAAACCAGTCCCCTTGAAATGTGCCCTACTTTGACTCACTGAAGCTGAAATTTTGGGTTGGAAGATGGACCTTTGAGACCATCTTTCTGGGGCTGAGATAAGTTGAGCACTGAGCAGAAGAATTGAATATCAGCACAAATACAACTAATTATCGAAAAAGTTTTGCTTTTTTCAAATTACTAAAAAGCTTTGACTGCTGCTTTATTCAAGTGGCAAATTGTCCACATTGTGGAGGACGGTATCATCTGCATTAGGGTCAGGAGGAACATTAAAGCAGAATGGATACCGTAAGAACATTGAATGGAGAGTACTCAAAAGCATTCTTTTCTTGAATACAAAACAAAACCCAAAAACAAATTGTTGTCCTGAGCAAATTTTTTTATTTTCCAATGTCTACTTTTTTATGTACCTTTTACATTTAGATTGCATTCCAAATCTTTTGTTTTATGCAACTATTTCTGTTGCTTTCTTGTTAGTTTGCACATTATTTGCTTATCTGAGTGCGTTTAATCCGCAGATTTGGTTTATGGGTGAATTTTCCAATATATCAGCAGAATTTGACAATGTGAGTTGCTTTGCATTTATCAGATATTTATATTTTTCTTTTAATTTCCAAAGTTAATACAACTTTCTTACTAGTGTCTACCGACATTTTGTTCTTTTCTATATCCCATCAAGTTGAATAAGTATGAGGAAGCAAGAATGCTATTTTAGATAATTTTTTATGGTTGTGGCTTGTGATAAATATGTTAATCTCTAAACGTTCTTGTTTAGTTAGATATTGACTTGTCTACACATTGTTAATTCTTTTGTTGGTGGTATAAACTTTTGCCTAAAATTTAGTAGCATTTTCACTTTCCATGAATTAGGTTATTTCTGTTGTCTTGGATAATTATGGGGATCTTGAAAATACTTCCAGTTCTTCTGGCCATGATGAGCAAGATACTCAGGATATCACTGCAGTAGTTTCCGATTCACGTGAACACATAACAAGGATGTGTTCATGGAGGATGATAGTAACTGAAAAGGGAGAAATTATTGTATCTCTGTAAGTTCATGTCAGCACTCCATAATTATATTTGTATATCAATCTTACAAGTTTTATCATTATTACATATATCTGACAGGGAAGACGCTCAGAACCCAGAATTTTGGTCAAGGGTTTGCCTACGTAACATTGCTAAGTTGGCAAAAGAGGCTACAACTATGCGCCGTGTCTTGGAATCTTTCTTCCGTTATTTTGATAATGGAAACCTTTGGTCTCCAAAACTTGGTCTTGGTCTTTCTGTCTTGCTGGATATGCAGTTAATGATGGAGAATTTAGGTATTATTTTCCTTTGAGTTTTTTCTAAAATTGTGCCTTTGAGATCAAAACTACTTCTTCCCATGTATTCTTTTAGTTCCATAATTGCACTAGTGATTCTTATGAAATTCATTTATTTGATACAGGGCACAACTCCCACTTTATGCTTGCAATTCTCATCAAGCACCTAGATCATAAGCATGTTCTAAAAAATCCTGCCATGCAGATTGACATTGTTAATGTTGCCACCTCTATTGCTCAGCGTAGTGATGCGCAACCATCAGTGGCCATAATTGGTGCGCTAAGTGATATGATGAGGCATCTTCGAAAAAGTATACATTGCTCTCTTGATGATGCTAACTTGGGAGCGGAAATTGTACAGTGGAACCAAAAAAACCAAGCTGCAGTTGATGCTTGTCTTGTGGAGTTGTCAAAAAAGGTAGTTATCTTTTCATTTGTATCCTCAAGAGCGGTCATTAGGTCAAAGTTTCCCATCACACTGGTAACTAAAGATTCTTTACTCACATCATAAGTTACCAGGAAACGCCTGTTTAAAGGCCCCCTTCACTATAGCATTCCTACGTTACTGTTGATAAAAATTACAGTTGTTCTTTTGGCTTCTGCATGAAGTATGGTGGTTGAGCATTTCCTTGAGATAGCTAGCAGAAAAGTCCAGGTATGGAGGAAGAAATTGATATCAATTTTCAGCCATAACGTGAGGTGACCAGTATAATCTCTGACTCCGATGAGAGGGATATTCTGGGTGAGTTACAGCAACAGCCAAGATTCCAAGAAAAGGACCCGCTTTTGGTAATTACTGTTACCAATCTGAAGCCTCAAAGTTTGGGATGAATATTGACCTATCCCTTTGATGGATGGTAGAACGTTGAATAGGTTTGTGATTGGGTAAAAAATAGTACAGTTTCTTCAAGTACACCAAGGAAACAAGAGTCAACCTTCTTGTATTAAACTACAATCTAGTATCTTCGCATGTGGGACCAACTACAAGCTAATTAAAAAGAGTAGGGGAAATGCCTACAAGATGGTGCTCCACAGTGAGCAGACTACTGAAGGACCACGCATACCTGCAAATTTTGAGCAATTACTATATGATTAATATCATAATTGCTCGAATATATTGATCATTTTTATGAGTGAATGCAAGGAATAATATTAGTGAGACAAAATACCCGAAAATCTCAAGAATAATTAATGGACTTTGATCTGCGGCCAACAACTTATCTTTATCTCACAGAGGCGGGCCATGAGATTAATCCTCAAGATTGAAAAATAGCTGAATAAGGCAGCTACATAAGCCATCCATGGAAACAAGTGACAAACTCACATACTATAGTACACAATCAGCCCCAAAATGACATCAACGACGGCTGATAAATCAAGAAAAAAGCAAGAATGACTGAGTGAACAAGAGGACAGATTATTAAACTCAATATTACCTACAACTAGTTAAAGAACTTATCAAATGCTACATGTTCCAAATAGGACACAGGCCAAATGAGTGATGCCCAATTTAAGCCTGTTGGGTAATATGACCTTCAATTAATGCAACATGGATGAGGAATATTTTAAAGTTCTTTTAGAATGTCAAGAAAGATTTTCTACTACTGCATAACAATCAAGACTCATGGTGCAACCCAAACAAAGATGCAATCAAGAGGAAGTACATTTTCTGACTGGACTATAACTATAGGAGGAGGTTGGCTCCCTACTGACACTACTATTCAAAGGAGAAGAGTAGATTGAGTCCTAGGTGCTAGATAACAGGATAATAACATTATTAAATGAGTTTTTCAACATCAACTCTAGTGAATTGGTAAGTAGCCTATCCTTGTTAATAAACCATTCATTTGGCGCCAATTTTCCCCATTATGGGATGGTCCTTTTAGATAAAGAGGCTCACTGAGCCAAGTATGAGCTAATATGCAGTACTAGTCCTTGCACCTAATTGGAGTGTGTGTAATAGGGCCATGAACAAGATTATTTTACTACAAATTATAGCCTAGGCCTAGGTTCCCCATTTCACTATTACTTGATCTCCTAGATCAATTAAGTGGTGCATACATTTTGTTCGAGCTACTATTTGGACGTTTTGGATCGAAAGGAACTTAAGAATTTCTCAGAGCAAAGAAGATCTCTGGAGAAGAGATTGATTCGTCTCTATTTATGGCTCTTTATTGGTGTACACATATTCTACCTTCTAGCAATTATAACTTAAACTCTTTTATCCAATTGGAGATGTTTTTTGTAATCCATTTGGATGGGCATGCTCTTTTTTAAAGTAGTTTTGAAAAGTGGGTAGCTTTCTATCAGAATATGACCTACAGACGTGTGGAAAGCGACTTTTATTCAAGACTGAGGGAGGGTTGTTTGAATGACTAGAAATGCCCCAAGTAGGTTCACCTTGGTTTTACAGCCTCTTTCAGTGATCTACTTTGATGACATTTTGGTCAAAATGCTCAATAAAGTTTTCTCTACATTACCTAATAATAAACTCTGCATCTATGCAGTGTTTTTAAAAAGCCCACTGAGGCGAGCGCCTTGGCCGCCTGACTTCCTACTTTTTATAAAAGATTATTTTATTATTTTTATTTTTCTAACTTTTAAGGAAGAAACATATGAATATTCTTAAAAGATATTCATTTTTTCCTAGTCTCAATTAAAATTATATTTTCTTATACTTTTCATCATTTTATTATCCATCATGCAATTTGCTTCATATATAAATATGTACATCTCTCTATTGTGCATCTCATAAAAAAGATCCTGCACATTCTTTACACCTCATGCTCATGCCTTAGGGCCATTGCGCTTTAATCTGCTTTAAGTAACACTGCATCTATGCAGCCAAGCGTGTATCATTTCTAGCACTTTAGTTTTCATGGTTTATTGGTGGTGAAGATGGAATTCACGTTGATTTAAGAAATGTGGAAGGAATGAAGACTTGGCCTATACTGCAATCATCAAATCAAGTTTAGAGTTTTCATGGCCTTTCCATACACCTTCTACTGATGAATTACAATGACTAAAGGTTTCAGTTCTATCGCAGGGGTTTAAACAAAACTATGTGAAAATCGAAAGTTTATTGGACAGTATTGCAGCAGGAGAGTTTGGAATTACCAAAGGAGAAACTGTGTTTTACACAATACCTTCTACTGAACTTTATTTTGTAAGTAGAATGAAGATGCAGGAGATGACATTGAAAGCAGTATTAGGACAAAAGTGGAGACCTGTGGAATATTTAATAAGAAAACAAGTGACTCACAAAGGAAGCGGTCTAAAATGTGAATTAGGATTAGTTTTTAACAAGACTGCCTTGACTGAATCTTGGCATAATATAATAATACTCATTACTATTGAATGCACCTGCACCTAGTCTTCGTACAGAATTCAGAAGGGTCTAAAACAACTTGAGATATTATGCAGCTTCACAAGGATGTTACAAAGCAGATTGACAAAGCCAGCGACGAGTGTAAATGAAGAAGAAATTGGCATTTGCAAATGTACGCCAAATGTTGAACAAATGCTTATAAAGTCAAACTGCCAAAAGGGTTGAATATTTCATCAACCTGGAGGAGTGTATCTGATCTTTATGAATGTCATTCCCTAAATAAATTTCAATTGGCATCTTGAGATTCATAAATCAGGTTGAGTATCTTTAGCGTAAGGGATTTGATGTACCTGATTCTAAGTGTTGTAGATACCAAAACTTATATAGCTAGGGTAAAGCTGCCTGTCAAACCAGTAACTACAGACTCCAAACAAGGGCATCACAATATTTGTTTCTGGTTGGGTTTGCTTGCACACTATAGATGCCTAGATGCACACCTGACACCACAATAAATTTGATTTCTTATAATCTCTGACTCCCGAACATTCTTGTGAGTTGTGATGGATCCAGTGCTGATTCTCCTGAAACGTGGTCCAGGTTGGAGATGCAGGTCTTATTCTAGAGATGATGGCTGCAATGCTAGAAAAGTTATCAAATATTCCTGTGATGGCCAAAACATTGATTTCTACTGTCTACCGTACAGCTCAAATTGTGGCATCAATACCAAATTTGGTGTACCAAGATAAGGCAAGAGCACATGAGCTGGCACATGAGCTGTCTTTTGCACCACCTTTTCTTAACCCCTCTTCTGGCCTTTTAAGATTTTATAAAATGTGTTGCAGGCTTTCCCTGAGGCATTATTTCATCAATTACTACTGGCAATGGTTTGCTCAGACCATGAAACCAGAGTTGGTGCTCACCGCATATTTTCTGTTGTTCTTGTTCCATCATCTGTCTGCCCACGTCCTCATGCTTCTATTCCCCACACTACAAAGCCTGCTTATATTCAGAGGACACTCTCAAGAACTGTTTCTGTGTTTTCCTCTTCAGCAGCACTTTTTCAGAAAGCGAAAGTCGAGCATTATTCTGTACAGGAGAACATCGTCTTGAAGATGGATGAAAAGCCTATTATTCAACAGGTTACAAAAATTGAAAGTGACTCCATTTTGAACAGACTGAAGTCAAGTTACAGCCGAGTTTACACTGTGAAAAATGATCCATCAATTCCAGCTTTGGGTTCAATTATAGAAGACAAAGATCCAATGATCAACAATAATACTATACTGAATAGACTGAAGTCCACTTACAGCCGAGCTTATAGTGTGAAAGTGTATCCACCTAGCGTGGTTGCTGATGAGAAACCTTTGAGAAGTTCAGAAAATGAACCGGTATGCATGTTCTTTATTACCATTTCTGTAAAGATTCCTCTAGTATTGTTTCTTCATTGTCTGATACTGTCATTTTGTTGGGGATTAAAACTTCAGACGATGTTCCTTAGGCTTAGCAGCCGCCAGATTACCAATTTGCTCTCATCAATCTGGGCACAAGCTATCTCTCCCCTAAACAAACCTGAAAACTATGAAGCAATTGCTCATACTTACTGCCTGGTGTTGCTGTTTGCACGGACTAAGGTAACTTCATTACTGTTTGTTCAATCAATATAGTCACACTATACTTTGGAATCTGACAATAGGAGTCCAAATTTCTTTTTGTTAGTCAACTTCTTTTTGTCTTGACTACCGTTATAACAGCTATGGTAGTGTCAATCATCATTATGGCTAATGGTATATTGGTATGTTAGAGATAAAATCTCATAAAAAGTAATGTAGTTTGAAAGACGCTTTGGCTTGTAAAGGCATCACCGTAAGACACTAGATATTTTACGATCATGTAAAGTAAATAAATTTGGACCTATAACTGCTTTGGGGTTTTTCCCTTATTTCATTCATCAATAAAATTTGTTTCTCTTCTGAAAAAAGGTAAATATCCTTTTTTTCTTGACAAATTTGAAGGATACCATTTACTAATTTGTATCTGTTCGTTATGTTTTTAAAAAAGAATGCGTCAAAGTTGCTTATTATATATTGGTCAAGTGGAATAACATTGTGATTTCGTCTTAATTGTATTAACTTTAGGATCCACAATTGTTTCCATGAGGTATTGATCCATTGGTTTAACATGTTAAGCACGGGTTTCCAATGGAGAAATACTTTACTGCTTGAACTTGAGAAGAAAACTTAAGGTGGGAGAACTAGTGAAAAATCTTTGAAATGGCAACCAATCTAATAGTGTGGATAAGAACATGTTTCATTAGTTTTGTGAACTATTGGCGACTAACATTCATTTTGATAGTTCAAAGGGGCTTTTATGAGTAAAATATAGAATTTGAAAAGTTTCAATGAATTGCATAAAGAAATGGTGATTTATGGGTTGAGGATCTTGTAGTTGCAAATTTAGATTCCTATGGTTGCTTGGTGAACTGTGATCGGTTATGAAAGAGGACATTGGCTTATTCAGAAAAGTTCCTATAACAATGATGTTGATGCATCATTTTTACCATCAAATAATTATCTTTTTGATGATTTGTTGATGTCTCACCTCACTTACCATGGATGCACATGTAATTTTTCTCTTCAAGTTTTGTCAATGCAGGCAATGGAATATGTCAAATTAGTACATACACCATCACTAAGCATCCTTTATGATCAAGCCATGTGAAGTCTAGGTGCTTAGTATGATACTTAACAAATATTTTCACAATATATAACATCTTAAACGTTATGATGAAATGCTATCTATATTTGTTACTTAAGAATTAAGAATTTTATTAATTTTAAGAGTTGAGCCCTAGGTAAAGCCAGTGTTTTAAAAAGCCCTCTCAGGGCGCAGGTTCCTCCTTGCCTTTTCAAGACGAGGCTCACAAAATAAGATGTGTACCTTTGGTGAAGCCCCAAGGCTCAAAACCTTTTTACTAAGCCTAAATGGAAAATTCCTTGTGTTTATTTTTTTTATTATTATTTTTTCTTTTCTTCCCCCACTTCAACCATGCTTTCTCCTTCATGTAGTATTTTTATATATAGGATGTCTCGCCAGCAAAAAAAAACGTGTTTTTTTTTGCCTTGTGCTTGACCCCAAAAGACTAGTGGCACTTTATTGCACCTTGAGCTTAAAAACATTAGGTAAAGCTTTGAGAGCCAACATATTTTAGTTTACTAACTGCTTTCTATTTTAGACAATTAAAAGTGCATCTTCCATTTGTTAAAAGAATAATAGATGTCTCATCCCACGGGGTTAGGTAGTTGATGGGGGGGAGGCATGTGGTAGGAAATGGCTTTGGAGAGCCTCTTGAACTCATTCTAGTGTGGGCGGCAGAGTTTACGAAGCCCAAGGGTCATTTCTGTAAGGCATTAAACAACTCATGAGTATTGTGGAGTGTTCTTAACTTCAGTTAAGATAGTTCAATCGGGAACATTTGATAAAATTGACTTAAAATGTAGTTGATATAAAAAGTCAGGAAAGACAGATGAATTCTAAGGATAAAGGAATTCAGTCAGCAGTTTTTTTAGGTCGTCTTGGCTTCAACCAAGCCACGAAATACCCTTTTTTCCTCATATTTTAAGTTCATAGAAGTACTCGGCATACCTTATGACTATGAGAATTGTGACACTCAGTTTAGAGTTCTCTTGATTCTTGTGAACTCTTATGAAACCTAAGGAGAACATGTTATATTAAGATATCAGCTTATCCTCTAGTTCTTGGCTAGTTCATTTGACACTTAACAATTTCTTTTATACTACTATATGAATTTTCTTTTTCCTTATGACATGTTGTGTTAATAGCACTCGAGTAATGAGACACTCATTCGAAGTCTTCAACTAGCATTTTCCTTGCGGAGCATTGCCCTTGCTGGAGGTATAGTACATAGAACTAAGAAAAATTCTTATTTCATTTCGTTCAGTTTCTGAAATCTTGCCAGATTTATAATCCCATTCAAACATGAGCAAGGATGAGTAACTCATTCTGATGTAAAAACTTTTCGAGCAAGCTTTTATAAAATTAGCATTCCAGTCTTGTTCATTACCTAGAAATTTTGTGGTAAACACCGGGGCAATAAGATGTAAGATTTTTCATCATATCTTCCTTTTATTTTAAGATCCCATAATTGCTAACCATCTTCATTTGCAATCTTGAAAACTGACTCCATTAAGTATACCATGTTAGATGTGGGATCTCTGTAGAAATAAGGGCCATATCTTTATCTATATAAAGAAACAGCTATTTTTTCTTTAATGGATAAAAAAAGCTATGGTTTATTTACTTGGCATATTTGTGGAGGAAAGACTATAACCTAGTTTAACTATCCTACAACACTTCAATTAGAAAAAAGTGTAAAGATGAAGTTTAAATTCCAAATGTATTTGGATGGGAAGATATTTTTCATCACCATGAGTGGATCTTCATTACGCCATCTCTGCAACTAAAAGCAACTTCTACAAAATTGCAGGGCAATTGCAACCATCACATCGTAGATCCCTTTTCACTTTGGCAACATCGATGATCATCTTCACATCAAAAGCCTACAACATCATGCCTCTTGCCCCTCGTGCTAAAACTTCCCTTACTAGTGAAACAGTAGGTGTAACAATTCTGTTGCCACTCTGATTCATACATTGTACTGAAGTGTGTATCTTCTAGTTCATTGTTTCTCCTTACTGAATGTTAACTTCTTGATCTGATTTTGGAATTTTTTTAGTCCTACTGCAAGGAATGTGGATTTCAAAGAAACTTTCTTGCGTAATCTTCTTCTTTCTTGAGTAATGTTCTTCCACTTATTATGAATTTTTACTTCTATCAGGTTGATCCCTTTCTTAAGTTGGTAGACGATTGCAAGTTACAGGTAGCTAATTTAGGACTAGACAATCCCAAGCAGATATATGGGTCAAAAGAAGACTGTGAAAATGCTATGAAGTCACTTTCTGCAGCTGATACAAGTGAAAGCCAATCTAAAGAGTCATTTGCTAAGCTAGTTTTGCAGACATTGGAAAATAAGTCAGAAGTAAATATTATTTCAGCATACCACAAAATAGATTGTCATAGTTTCTATTTAGTTGATGTAACTAATTTTCATGATCTTTAACGTAGGACGAGCTATCATCTATCAGAGAGCAACTACTTCAAGATTTTTTACCAGACGATGCTTGTCCATTAGGAACTCAGTTCTTTGTCACACCCGGAGAAATATATCAATATGGACCCAAGAATGACGGAACTCTTGACATGGTCCCTTTCACTTCATTCATCTCTGTGTCCATTATTTTCAATTTTTTGCAAGTTGTGAACTTCACTTTACATTTTGGTTTGGTTAGCAGGTCAATAATGGTAATTTATGTGAGGAACCTCAAAGTCAAAATGATCTTGAGATAGAGAAGCCCTTGAGAAGTCCAACTCTCATGAGTGCCGATGAACTTATGAAGTTGGTAAGTTAATAAGCCATGCAGTAAAAATCCTTTTACTGGTTAAGGTGTGAGAATAAAATTTTGGTCTTTATATCATCTCAACAAATGTAATTGAGAATCAGAGCAGATGCAAACTACATAAGTTAGAGGGTTAAGGTAACGGAAAGGGGAAATATGAATGTACTGTTACTGATTGTGAAAGTTGACAACGGACCTCTTAGGACTTAGGAGTTAGGTTAGGACACAGTGTGTAGTATATAATGAAAAAAAAAAATGAAAACTTCATTCTTCCATGCAAATCTCTGATCCCCATCCCTCCACGTCATTGGATTAAACACCTTTGTTCAATGAGAAATTCTTTGATTAGTGGTAGAATTAAGTTGCTGCTAAGGGGGTGTCAACCTAGTTGAGATGCCGGGGTGCATCTTCTGATCCATTATTAGTCATTGCTTGTAGTGTTTCATTTGTACTATGAGCTTTGTCTCAACTCATTAATTCAATGATAGGGACTGCTTCCTTTTCAAAAAAAAAAAAAAAATTGAGTTGCACAACCAATATAGTTGGCATTTTACCCTTTTTGGATAAATGACATGATGATGAAAGGTTTGATTTTGATTTTCTTACTCTTATTCCATATAGGCTCTTGAGATCTATTACTGTGGGTAAAGTTTAAACTTAAATTGACATATTTCTAAGTTTCTTCTAACATGTTTCCAAGTGATGTCTGTTTATCTTTATTTTTGAAAAGAAGTGATTAATGTCTGCAGAAATATTAGCACAAGCGGGAAGATAGTTCTTTCCCCTACCTATTTATTTTTTGTGGATTGTGTCGTCTTGACAAAATATCAATCAGATTGCTTGTTATTAGTTATCACATTAGTTCGACCAATGCTCCCCTTTTTTTGTAAGAGATGTATCTTTACTATTAACGAACTATGATTCAGGTTTCTAATATATCAAATCAAGTAGGAAGAACATCAGTCTCCTTCCCGGTAAATATGCCCTACAAGGAAATGGCTGGCAATTGTGAGGCCCTCTTAGAAGGAAAGCCGCAAAAGGTATCCAATTTAACAAGCTCTCAACCAAGTGGAGGGCAACGTTCAGCTAGAACTTACACCCATGGTGGCAACAATCAGGAAAAGGAAGAGCCAACACGGCGTCGCGTTCACTTCAAGGTAACGGTATGTCTTTTATCATATACTCCACTTTTGATCTAGAAAATTGAGACCAAAGCATTCTTAATAGAAATTGAGATCTTCTATTAACTCTTTGAGTATTTTGGAACATACATCTAACTGTGCCCATGCACTAACGTCAGTCATGTCCACATCCTGTTTTAAATGTCCATTTCCTGTGAAATCTGACTTAAATTTCATCGAAATGCAGAGCGGAAACCCGTTTGTTGACTCAGATTTTCCTAGGAAACGGCATTCGTCCATGGACATCCTTCCGAGGCTTTGTTCAATTGAGTACCAACATTATCCCCACCTCTTTCAACTACCATCTTCAAGCCCATACGACAACTTTCTAAAGGCAGCTGGTTGTTAAGCCATGAAATGGACATGAAAAAGAATACTTCGAGGCTTCTTGGCGATGATGATGAATGGCTATAAGATTCCAAGGTGAGCAACCAAAACTTCCAGCCTTCTATATTGAGCAACTGCTGCTGCTCCAACCGTCTTCTCATTGAATCATCAGACATTGATGCAAGTTCTTGCCATAGTTTTTGTATATCTTCATTTGATTCTTTCATTCATGCCATTTTCTTGATGGCTAGAAGCTCAATAGTGTTTTCTTTGGCTTCCTTCAGCTGCATGCTCACAGATTGTTGAAACCCTTCATTGGTGATGCCCCTGAATTTGGATGATAGATATAGGTTTTTAGTTGGGTTTGGGCATTATCTCTGTCTGCACTTTGGACTTGATTGTCATATTTGTTCAAAGAGTAGATTCTTAGGTGGTATGCCTTTGATTTGGGCTTCTAAGGAGGTTCCATTTGTAAAAATTACAGAGAAGCTTATGCTTCTCAAACTGTAACTTTTGTGATATAAATAACATAGGCATATATTGTAGTTATGACGTTGGTGAGGCTCCTCCAAGGCTCCTTCATTTCTTTCCCTCTCCTAATCAGTTTATTGGGAAAAAATGTATATGATTTTGAAATCCTACACTTTTTGTCTTTTGAGATTTCCTAAGATATAGAATTCTTATTAATTCTAATGGAATGCTAATTAGGATGCTGACTATGTTGTTCAAGTTTAATTTATATTATTTCTATGTTGATGTGATGAAATATTGCATCTTATAATATTTTTTAGGTGATGTGACTAACTTAAATTAAAATCTAGCCCTTTCCCCCTTCAATTACATCTTTGGACTTTGGATTATGCTTTTGTTTAGTTTTGATTGACATCAATTTTATTATTGAAAAGCTAGTGAGTTGACATGATGTGATAAATAGTTGAATATGTTATTTCAGTATTAAAAAAAATAAAAAACAAAAAATAAATAAAAATAAAAAATAAAAAATAAAAATTCAGTATTTCTGTTAATGGTTAGGTTGACGCTATTATAAAATATTGTAATTTTAGGAAAAAATTATCAAATTGGCATTGATTAGGTGCAGCCTCCCATATTTTTTTTTTTTAACCCACAAAGAAAAAATTATTATTATTATTATTATTATTTTAATTGTAATGTGACTATATTATGGGTGCATAGAGATAACCTAGGAAGCACTCGTATTTTACTGATTTATTTTCTCATCAAAATCGAGGTTTTCATCTTAGCCTTTTCTTAAATACACATGGGATTGATATAATTATAAGGCTAAAAATCATTTTTAGTCCCCAAATTTTCATGGAAATAACCATTTGGTCGTTGTATTTTGGTTTGTAATCATTTGGTTTCTATACTTTCAATTTTGTAATAATTTAGTCTCTATACTTTCAATTTTTTAATAATTTAGTGCCTAAACTTTACTATGTAACTATGTAATAATTTAGTGCCTAAACTTTACTATGAATTTTTAATAAAAATTGACATCTAATTTTGATGAATTTTTTTTTTATGTTAAGGACTAAATTATTACAAATTTGAAAGTATCATAACTAAATTGTTGCACACTAAACTTAGGTACTAAATTGTTACAAAATTGAAAGTACAAGAACAAAATCATTATAAACCAACATATAGACTAAATTATTATGAAAGTATAAGAACTAAATCACTGCAAACCAAAGTACAGAAACTAAATTGTTTCTTTCATAAAGGTTTAGAGACTAAAAGTGTTTATTTTAACTAAATTATAACTAATTAATATTTAAAAATAAATTATAAGTTTTAATCTTTAATTGCAAAACCTCTAAATTCTACCTCAATTTGATCATCATGTAAACCTCATTTTATTATTGGAACATAAATCAATTGCGCATATTTATAGTGCACATTTCTTTTAAAAAGTTGTAAGTTTGAATATTTTCCTCTAAGTGCATAATGTATGTACGCATATTTAGATTCATTATTTCATTTCAATGTTGTAAATGTTAAATTTGTCTAATCATCCCATTAGTTTTCCTATGTGCTTTTCATATATTTTTTAATCTTTTAAAAAAATTGACAATAACTAAAGTGTTAAGAAACATGAATCTAAAATTCCACAAGATAACAACTAAATTGGAATAATTATAAACTAATTCACGATCACACAAATATAACTAACACATAAACACTCAATTCAACTTAACTAAAAATTCATAATATATATAAAATTTATTATCTATCAAATAAACTTAACTCAAACTCAATTCAACTGTCACAAAATATATAAAAAATCTGATATTTGTTTCAAATTTTCTTCTCCTATCTGCACTAAAAAAATGGTTCCATTGACCTTTTGAAAAATAGGCCAAGCTATTCAAAATAAAAGAGAGAAAATTTCGAAATCCTTTTTCTTTTCCCATAATCAATTAATTTGACATTTTTTCCTAAAAAAAACAAATTAATTTGACATTTGACCGGGGGTCTCACTTTTACCCTACACGTGGCATATGATATACGCACATCAAGTACAAAAGTGGGGCCCAGGTCCATCCAACGGCCACGATTAAAAATCAAGAATTTCAAATTCAAAAGTCAAAAGACATTATTTTTTAAATGTCAGAGTCAGAAAGCAGCGACGTGACGACATTCAAGAAAGCGTCAATCCGTCAAAGCCAACACTGACAATCTTATATCTGACGTTTGATTTGCCACGTGGACGGCTGTTGTTTTTTTCTTAACCTTTAATCCTTGACTTTTATGTTTGATTAAATAGCTGAGTTTAAAATGCTACCTTTATATTTAGATTTTGCGTTTGATTTTAATTCTTCAATCTTAAAATATTATTTTTAAAATTTAAGATTTATTTCCATTTCATCTCAAGTTGGAGATTTACACTTTTAATTTCAACTTTTATTAAATATTAATTTTATGTTTTTATAGTTACTATCTATTAATTAATTATTTTTTTAAATAAAATAATTATAATCAATTAAGTTTTACTATTTTCATCATCATTATAACTTCACTTTATAATTATTTTAAATTAATCAATAAATATTAACGCCAAAGATCGAAATTGAGTATTTAGTAAAAATTTTAGATTCAAAGAGTAAATTTTAAAATCTATGGTCTAAATTGAAACAAACTCAAATCTCGAGGGTAAAATTGTAATTATTGAAACCTCGAAACTAAATTAAAATCATACTCAAAACTTAATGACTAAATGTGTAATATTTTAAAATTCAGAGACAATAAAAACTATACCCAAAACCGAAGGACCAAAAAGTATATTTCTAAATGAATTTGGAAATTCCCTAAATTATTTGTAAAATTAGAGTATTTTTTTCTCTATTGGATTGGACCAATACAAAGAGTGCAATAAATATAAATATAGGGTTGTGGATATAGAATTCAAATTTCATCAACATGTAGATATTTCTACATTTTTAAATTTTATGGATATGATATTACTGTAAAAAGTAAATCGATATTTTTTTAATATTACAAATTTTAAAACTTATCATTAATATATATATAGGTTCAAAGCTTATTAGCCATGTATGGTAGTTTTTAAAAAGTTTGTCTATTTTTTTTCTTTTTTTAAAGACAAAATGTTAGTTTTAGATTATTAGAGGTCGAAAATTCGAATATTTCATTTTGTAAGTTGTTGAATAAAAACAACTTTCTATAGTAAAATGTCATTCTCCGTTTTGGTTAAAGTATAAATAATAAAATTGTTTCCCAGCACGTGCCTTTGCATAAAATAGAAAACAAATCTATAAGCCTATAATCAATAATAGAATAATGCAATTTAAACCCTTTGCGGACAAAAAAAATGAACAGCAGGTCAGCAAGTGCTTTTATTTTTCTTACAAATAAATTTTCAATTAAAATATTAAAATTACTGATTTAGGTATTGATATATTTAATAAATAATTGAATAATAGAAAATATGATATAGTATTTTATTAAAATATTGAAATATATATATAAACTATTCTTTATTATTATTATTCAACATTGAAAGTCAAATGTGTTTTTTCAAGTAAAATTTAAACCTTCTGCTTCAAAAAAAAAAATAAAAAAATTTTAACTGTTGAATTATGTTAACATTGGCAAAACTTTATGCATGCAACATATTGTTAAATTGGTAAAATGTATAATATAGTATCTTTTTTTTCTTTATTTTAAGCAGAATTTCAACATCTAGTTTTAAGATATATAAGATTTTAATGAACTATGTTATGCTCGGGAGAATAAAGAAATAAAAGAATAAAATCTGATCTTCGATTCTATAATTAAATGAGGAGAAAAAAAGAAAAGAAAAGATACATAGATTTCTTTATCAACTAAGGTTAAAATTTTGTTTTACTTTTTAGTTTTTGAAATGTTGATTTTTGTTAGTATAACAAATATAGGATTTTGAATTTGAACCTTCCATCTTAAAGAAGAAGTGCATGTGAATTACTACAAAGCTATACCATATTGACTCGAAAACATTGATATTAATCATATTGTACACATTTTTTAAATTTTACTCTGACATTCAACTTTTAAATTGTAGTTATTTTTGCTTCTAACATAGATAAGTCATTTTAATCTTTAATCTATAATATAAACTTATACTCTATACACAATATTAGATATTAGGAGAGAATTCTTACCTTCATATTTCATTCCTTTGCTACCGCTATACATGATTGAAGTAGTTACATGATGAAATGGTATGTGATCATTCCATGTATTGGCTTGATCTAGACTATAGATATGACCAAACATCTTTATCTAAATATGATGATATTTTAAATGGACAACAACATCTTTTGCTCAATTTGCAACGATTTAGGTGAAGTAGTTAAACTACGAAAATATATATCACTTTCTGTATGAGCATGATCTAGACCATAGATATGAAATAATCACATCATATCTTATATTAATAGTGCTAATATTTTGAACAAGTAATCACACCATTGTCTCCTTTACAACTATCCAGGTCAAAGTGTTTGTATCCTTTTTGTGAATGGGTGTGATCTATAGCGTATATATATAAAACATTACGATCTAACAATGGAGATATGTTTGATAAATTTCTTTGCGCTTTAAAATTTCAGAAACTACTTTCGCATTAGCATTTCTAACACAACTGAGATCTAAATTAGTGTGATGGTATGACATAAAATTGGATCACTACACAGTTTTAGGTCATCACCACACCATTTGAGGTATCTATTTTCATTCAAAATTAGAAATAATATTTATAAAGATAGTTTTGAAATGTTTATGAAAATTCGAAAATAATATTGCAATTCTTAAAGTATAGGAAAATTTTTTAAACAAAAGACACAACTCATAGTATTTTTTTTTTTTAATTACAATTTAGTCATGGACTTTATGATTTATGTCTATTTGGACTATAAACTTCCAAAAGTATCTAATATGCCTTTGAACTTTAAATTTTGTATCATATAGATCCCTGGACATTCAATTTTGTATTTAATTGTTTTTTTGGTATATTCAATTTTTTGAAAGATTAATTGATAATTGATCTATAAGATATGAAATTGAACATTATGTTTAATGGAACCCTAAAATTTTATTTATTAAAAAAAACTAAGACCCCATTTGGTAAACATTTCTTTTTAAAAAAATAAAAATAAAAAATTAAGCCTATTTCCTCCTCATTTTTTGTAATAAGTTTGAATTTTTCTTAGGTACAATAGTTGAATTTTTAGTCAGATTCCAAAAATAAAAACAAGTTTTTAAAAGCTATGTTTTTTAATTTTCAAACTTTGGGTTGATTTTTTAAATCATTGGTAAAAAATAGATAACAAACGAAAAAATAAGATTTGGAAGGAGTCTTTATAGGCTTAACTTTTAAAAATAAAAAACACAAATGGGATCTAAAATTTCAATTTTATGTTTAGTAGAGAAATTTTATGTTTAGTAGAGATGTGAATTTTAAAAAAAATCTCAAATAGATTAGACCTGTTATATATAAAATTGATAAAATTAGGAATCTATTAGGAACAAATTTAAAATTTAACAATATAATAGACACATTTTAAAGTTCACGTAAAATTGAAAGTTTAAGAATCTATTAGATATGTCGTAAAACTTACGGACATGTTCGATACAAAATTGAAAGTTTCAAGAATTATTAAACATTTTTACAAAATTCAACGATCAAATCAAATAGACACAAACTTAAACGTTTAGAGACTAAACTTGTAATTTAACATGTATTCTTTTAGTATAAAAAAATGTTAAAAAGTACATTTTATCCCTAAGCTTTTGAAAATTATTTTAAACGACAAAAATGTTGAAAATATTTACGAAGAGTAGCAAAATATCATCATTTATATGCGATCGACCGCGATAAACTACTAACTATGTCTATCATGATACGCAGATAATAATTTATCGCGTTTAATCACAAATAGATAGTAAAAATTTGTTATATTTGTAAATATTTTGATTTATTTTTCAATATTTCAAAATAGTCATATATATTTTTTTTTTTTTAAAAAACAATTTAGTGGTATATTATATACGATGAAAAAAAAAAAAAAAAAAAAAATCCCTTCGGCAGGGTTAGTTTTATGGGTTTGCCTATATATTTAGAATTTGAGTCGAGAGCGGCACCGTGTTTGTGTCTTTGGACTTTGCGATTTTTCTATTGGCGAAGCAGAGAGAAGAACATGAAGAACAGTCCCACTTTCACACACTAAAATATTGCAAATTCTTCTGAGCACTTTGCGTATCAAACTCTCTCTCTCTTTCTCTTTGCTGCTTAAAAGCTATTATACTGCGTTGACTACTTTGGACTGAGCTTTTAAACCCGATGATGAAGTCTCCTTTTTCCCATTTTCCCATTTTGTCCCTTCTCAAATCCCTCTTTTTCGCCGCCGTCGTCGTCTCTGTCGCCGGTCAATCTCCCCCACCCTCCGCCGCCTTCGCTTCCTCCTCCTTTTTCCGGTAACTTATTCTATGTTTCTGTTTTCCTTCTGTTTGCCTCTTGGGTTTCAAAGCTAGCGTTCCTCGAAGCCCTAGCTATCGGGACATTTTTTTGAAATTCGAGATGGGTTATCGCCGGAGGTTTAGAACTTTTTAGCCTTATCTCCTTTCCGTGGGATTTGTTTTTCTTTTTTTTTTTTTTTTCTTGTTTGTTGCTGTTGCCATTTGTTCGATTTCGTAATGAAGAGGCTGAAGTCTTGCGACGATCTCGATTCGTATGCGGAGAAAAATCCGGGTAAGGATCCTGTGCTGAGTCGGACTTCGTCTTCACATCGTGTATTTTACCATAAATCCGAGGCTGTACGGAAGAATATGTCGTCTTCGTCTGGTAGATATTATCGGGATCGATCGGTGGACGAGGATCGGGAAGGTTTGAGGTTGGTGCGTAAGCGATCAGATCATGATTTTGAGGGGTTTGATAGGCGAAAAGGGTTCGATCGGTTTCGGGAAAGCGGAGAGAGTAGGGGTTATGCTGGTAGTAGTGGAGGTGGCGTTGGTGGAGGGGACCGTATTGCGCTTCATAGGTCGGAAAGCTACTCTGGGTCTCGCAGAGAGTACCCTAAAGGGTTTCGATCAGAGCGGGACAGGTCAAGGAGAGAAGGCAGTGTATCTTCTTGGCGGAGATTTGGGAGTTGGAACAAAGATGTTGACGAGGGAGCAAGAAGCAGAGGTGGGGCGGTAGGATTGGAAGAGAGAGGGAGTGCGAGGAATTCTCCCAAGGCATTGAGGGATGTGAAATCCCCGTCTCTGTCGAAAGATTCAAGTAGTGAGCAATCGAAGTTAAGAGCCTCACCTAGTTTGGTTTCAAGGGGTGTGAGACCCCAAGAATCGAAGTCTAAGTCACCAACATGGTCGAAGGACTCAGAGAGCGAGCAATCAAAGAGTGTGGAGGTGAAGAAGGGGGAGGACCTGCAGGTTGAAAGTGGGAATAATAGTGAAATGGAGGAAGGAGAATTAGAGCCTGATCCTGCGGCTGAACCTGCTCTTGGACCTGAAGCTGAACTAAATGTTGAACCTGAGCCTGAGCCCAAATCTGATATTGGATGCGAAGCTGAATCATTTCGTGAGAGTGAAGATAAATTGGCAGCAGAAAAACATTTGGAGGCTGATAATGATCAAAGGGAGGTTGAAAGTGAGAATCAGGTTAAAGATCAGAAAGAAAGTGTTGTAGCAGAGGCTGAATTGTCGGATGAGGGCATGGATGTGACTAAAGCAAAAGAAGCTTGCTGTGATGATACTGGTTTATCAGAAAGTCAGAATGTATCGAATAATTTTAGGAGTTGTACCAAGGAGGAACTGGATGTTGTGGCTGATGAAGGTGACAAGTTGGAAGACAGTTTAGGCAGTGAAAGAGACCAACGCAATGAGGCAGATGACAAGAACTCTTTAGAAACTTCAGTTCAGTTGGATGAGAAATGCAAGGAAAGCAAGGGCATTGATCTAGAAATGAAGACTAGGGATTTTGATGTATA
The DNA here is from genome assembly GCA_030954485.1 of Citrullus mucosospermus. NCBI lineage: Eukaryota > Viridiplantae > Streptophyta > Magnoliopsida > Cucurbitales > Cucurbitaceae > Citrullus > Citrullus mucosospermus. The sequence goes on along the minus strand of CM062063.1, from coordinate 3,343,349 downwards.
TGATAAAGAGGTAGAAAAAGAATTGTCAGACGGACAGGGAACAAGAATCACTGAGGCACTGACTCAAAATTTTAGAGATAAAGGAAAAAGTGTGGCTGTTAGTCCTTCAACCTCTCATGCTGCATATTCTGCAGAAGATGGAGCATGGACAGACAGAGAACATGGAGCTACTCAAATTTGTAGGGACAATGATATGGAAGGGCCAAGTACCAGGGGGTTTGAGTTGTTCACAAGATCTCCTGTGAGAAAACTCGAGAGAGTGGATGAATCTGGTGATAGCAGGCAAATGGATCAAAAGCTTACGCTAGAGCCTCTTGATCTTTCTCTAAGCTTACCAAATGTTTTGTTACCTATTGGTGCCACCGGTGATTCAATTGCGGCACCCAGTTCCCCAAGTCGAGGAAGAAGTGTTCAATCCCTAAGTAACACTTTTTGCACTAATTCAGATGGATTTGCACCATCAATGTCTTTCTCAGGGTCTCACTCTTTCTTTCACAACCCAAGCTGTTCTTTGAATCAGAATTCAATGGACAACTTTGAACAATCAGTTGGAAGTCGCCCCATATTTCAGGGAATTGATCAGGCTTCTCAAGGAGCTTGGGTGGGACAGTCACAGAATGAATCTAAGTCGAAGGAACTTCCCTTATATCAAAGAATTTTGATGAATGGAAATGGCTGCATTCAACCGTCTCAATCATCACACGGTATTTCAAACATTCAAACCATTCTGGGTCGTCATTCGTGTGAGGAAGAGAGCTCAAAAGTTGTCAGTGGATTGGATAGGCAATTAAGCTTTCATAAACAGTTGGTGGGAAACTCTAAGTCCAATGATGATGTTAGATCGCCTTCGTTAAGAGTAGGATCTCATGATGGTGGATTATCTATTAATTTGGAAAAGAAGAGAATAGTGAAAGAGAACAGTGGTAGTTTATATAGAACTAGTAGCTTTAAGGAACATGATAAGCATCTGATGGGAGGTTCAGATTTGATTGAAACTGTAGTTGCCAGACTAATTACTGATCCAGTGAATGAAATGTCTAAGAAATTTAATGAGATGACAGGTCAGTTCATAGAACATCTGAAATCAAGTATTTGTGAAATCATGTCTAATGCAGACAAATATGGCCAATTATATGCTATACAGAAAGCACTGCAAACTAGGTCGGACATAACTATGGATATGCTACTTAAATGCCACAGAGCACAGTTGGAAATCTTGGTTGGCCTAAAAACTGGTCTACCAGATTTCCTCAAGGAATTAAGTGCTGTTGGATCGGCAGATTTAGCTGAGATCTTTCTGAACTTAAGATGCAGAAATATGACATGCAGGAATCTTTTGCCTGTAGATGAGTGTGACTGTAAAGTTTGTGCGCCAAAAAATGGATTTTGCAGTGCTTGTATGTGTCTTGTTTGTTCAAAATTTGATATGGCGTCTAACACATGTAGTTGGGTTGGCTGTGATGTTTGTCTTCACTGGTGTCATGTGGATTGTGCCTTACGTGAATCTTATATCAGAAATGATGCGAGTGCGACGGGGGACAAAGGAGCAACTGAAATGCAGTTTCATTGTGTTGCCTGCGATCACCCTTCAGAGATGTTTGGGTTTGTGAAGGAGGTTTTTCAGAATTTTGCTAAGGATTGGACAGCTGAAACTCTCTCCAGGGAACTTGAATATGTGAAAAGAATTTTCTCTGCCAGCAAGGACGTGAGAGGGAAACAACTTCATGAACTTGCCGACCATATGCTGGCAAGATTAGCCAATAAGTCAAATCTTCCTGAGGTGTACACTCATATTATGGGTTTCATTTCTGGTAAGTTAAATTCATGTTTTTCATGTTGCCTTCTTTTATTGCCTTGCAATTGACACTGATATCCACGAACGCATTGAAATAGTCTTATTCTGCATAATGTTTTGTTTTTGTTTTTTTAGAGAAGCAATTTCATTGGTAGTCTGTATAATGCTTGGATGGTTTGGTTAGGAGGAATTTATCTTGCCATTGTTCCATAAGGAATTTTGTGAGACCACTTCCTTCAAATCTTTCCCTTATTTTGTTTGCCAAATTTTTTTAGAGACAATATGCCTCTGAGCCGCCGCCAATATGAATCTAATGTGATTCTGTGAGAGATATTGGGATATGCCATCGTGGAAATACTTTCTATTTTCTCTGCGACATGTCCTCTTGATTTGATTGTTCTATGACCTTCTGTGCATTCAGCTTCTTTTTAGCAGCTTGGCTTATGGTTCTCATTGTGGGACTGCTCTCTTGTAGGAATGTTCTATGATAATCGACAAGTTCATTTTAACTGTGACTTCTCGAGATTTGAATTAGTGCCTATAGCAACCTCACTAGTGTCGTTACTTAGTATTGGAAGTTAGGAACTATTTATGCTTGTAATAGTGCCTAGTAGCAATTTGGGAAATTTGCACATTTTCTTTCTCATGCTTGGTCCTGTTCTGGTTGGTGTGATTCGGAATGTTGCTAATTTCTACCCTTTTTTTTGTTTCATGCGTGATTTCAGATGCTGATTTTTCCAAGCCAGGCAAGACACGACTTCCATCTGGAAAGGATCCATCAAAAAGCAGCAACGGAGTTTCAGGGTCGTGTCAGGAAGCTCCATGGTTGAAATCCGTATATTCTGAAAAGGTCCCCCAGATGGAAAGGGCAGCAAATGCTCTTCCTAGTTTGAACTATGAACGGAGTGACAAACGTGTAATGGAGCCAGAATTGCAGATAAGTTCTCACAGGGAACCCCTTTTTGATGAATTGGATAGTATTGTCAGAATAAAACTTGCAGAGGCCAAAATTTTTCAAGCACATGCTGATGACGCTAGAAGAGAAGCAGAAGGCTTAAAGCGCATTGCTATTGCAAAAAACAAAAAAATAGATGAAGAGTACACAAGTAGAATTGCCAAGTTGCGTTTGACAGAAGCTGAGGATATGCGCAAGCAGAAATTTGAGGAACTCCAGGCTCTAGAAAGAGCTCATCGAGAATATTCTAGCTTGAAGGTACGGATGGAGGCAGATATTAAAGATCTTCTTTTGAAAATGGAAGCTACAAAACGGAACCTCCCAGTGTGAATTAGTATCAGCCAGGATTCTTTCTGCCTTATTATCTCTTCCGCACTCCATAGTTGGAAGTATTTCAAATTTATAGGCTTATATATTTTCAATCTATCGTATTAGTTCTTCTTTTAGGTTTTACCTTCTAAGTTCTTTCCCCTCCCTTTATTTTTGTACTGCTAACTAAAGTAGTCTGTACAGCGACTTCAACAGCATTTGTTCATGTATAAACAGTTCCATCTATGAAAGCAATCCGAGAGAATTTTTAATCGGGTTTTCATCATTTGTAACCAAACTATATCTCAAAGCATCGTTCTGGAGCTGTCTTCCAAAGATGTAGATGAACTTTGGAGACTTTTATTAATGTCAAAGAAATCGTTTTTATCTCCTTGCCCGTGTGTCGAGCATTACTCAGAAATGAAGTCGAACAAGCAGTCACATGCGCAAGAGAGGTTATTTTCGATTACCTGAGGCATTTCAATACTTGGGATCCTGAAACTTCTCCCTTAGTTTTCATTTTTATGTTCTGTATCTGTGCCCTTATATTTCTTACAAACACTTTTCATGTACTTGTCTTATCTTATTTGAAGCAGATATGTATCGATCTTTTTCAACAGATGATACACCCGAACGCTCGGCCTCAAAGCTTCAACATTTTGCTGCACTGCTGTCTACGATCAAGATCAAGAGGTCTGAAATTGTATCATATTGTTGTCATCTTTACAAAGTATAAGCTTAATGCTACAATTTAAAAGTAGTTCCATTAGGAAAGTTGTGGGTTAGTCTACAAGTTGGTCTTTCAATTTTAAGCTTCATTATTGACTTCTAGAAATAGGGTGACAATTTGTCCATACTGATGACAATAGGCACAGGAAAAAACATATATATACACACACAGTTGCGTAGATTTTCCCCACCATGCAGCTTCAATTATTGCAACAAAACCAACTTCACACGTCATTTTCTTTATAGGGACAAGAGAACCCTGTTTTGGTCAAACAAAACCAACTTTAATTATTTTTCCTCTTTTGATCTTTTGAGTATATAATTGTTACTGGATTGACCCATGAATAGATATGGATTGTAACAAGCAATTATTCTAAGCCTATGAGTATGCTGGAAATTGCTAGATATTATTGCAGAAAATGAAATTGAAAAATCTCATTAAAACAGTTGTAGCATGGGGTCGTCTTGCAAACTTTGAAAGTTCATCGTGCAACCAGAAGTCTGGTGAAGCACTTCTTAAACTATGAGTGAATGATTCACTTTAGGGTTGTCATTTATGTTCAACTTTCAACTCATTCAGGTATGTTAATTCACATCGTGCAACCGGAAGTCTGGTGAAGCACTTCGTCGTCGTCGAAGCGATACACGATGAAAGATTGACTTAACATTTTCAAGCTTAAGATGCTGAATCTAAGTCCCAAATACCACTCAAAAGTTATAATTTTGTTTTTAAATTGATATTATTATTATCTTGCTTGGTTTGAATGTTAGAAGATAGCTCAAAACATCTCAAATACTTGTGTAGGTTCATGAGTTGAGTTCATTGCAAAGTATGAGGTGAATGATGTGAGTAAATGTGCAACACGCGCTGTACAACTAGTATAACTAGATGTGGGTTCAACATTTGCACCTAACCAATTAAACAACATTTGGCTATGTTAACATCCGTCTATTTACAATCGACGCTCAATGAAGATTTAAGAATGTAATTGGAACTTTGTACACTTAAATAAACACGATATTTGAAGTTCCTAAACTATTCATGAAGCATATAAACTAAATTTAAGTCACTAATTCCAGACTCCATACCCACACGATACTCAACAAAAAAGGGACATATACTGGTGAAATATTTCACTTTCCTCCATATCTTGCTTCTTCCTCTCACCTATATACAATAAAATATTAAAACATACAAACACTTTTAAATATATGAAAAAGAAAGTTCTGAACTAGGTCGTATAACTCAAAATAGATTAAATTACTATTTTCATCCGTATACATACTTAATTTCAAATTGATCTCTGCGATGTTAAAAATTTTCAATTGAGTATTTTCTAGTTTCATCCCTCATTATTTTCACAAATTTAGTTGATAATAAACTCGCAAGGCATAAATTTAGAGAATGAGAAAAATTCAATCTAATTAGAGAGAAAAGTTTTCTAGTTTTCTAAGAAAAATTGGTATAAATTTAAAGTTAATTTAGACTTTTTCATCTAAATTTATGTTAATTCACACAGTACTAGTAAATTTATCATGAACAAATTTTCATATTTGTCATTCACGAATTGATATACTTAAATGAATGAACTGAAAACTGTTTAAACAATGAGAAAAACTTAGACATTGAGACTCTTATATATTTTTACCAAAGTGAAATCCAAATCAAAACCAACCAAGAAGTTATATCAAAGAGAAGTTTTATTTTTGTTTATTTTCTTTTTTTGTAAATATTTTCTTTTAAGTAAAGAAGGTTAGTTAAATGAACAAATTAACGCTAAATGATAAAAAATACTGAGTACTCATACTTTTTAACATTTTTTATACGATATTATCTTTTTAACATTTTTTAATAAAAAGTAAGGATATTTTTTTTAAGTAAAATAGCAGCAATCGCTGCATCCAATTAAAAATTGATACGTGACACGTGACAATTGATTATTATTTTTCATTATTATTATTGTTATTATTTTTGTATGGAGAGGAAGAGGAAGCGCAAGATTGGACTGCTTACTAAAAGATAATTGATTAAAAGACCTAATCTTAACCCCAAATTGGTTTTTGCCCCTCTTTTTCAAACCTAAGAATTTTACCCCTTCCTTGCATCAGAGCCAAAGTTATAAAGCTACCCTTAGTTTTCCTTTTTCCTTTTCCTCTTCTTTTTCTCAATTTTCCTTCTTCCATTTGTCCCGCTCCGTTTTTATTTTTCCTTCCTTCATTTGTTGTCGACCATTGTGATGTTGCAAAAGTATCGTCACTGGCCATCAAAATGTTGCTTGGAATGTCAAATGCAATGGAGTAAGATAGCAAGAGCGAGAGAACAAGAAAGAGAGGAAATCGAGAGAAAAGAGGAGGTTGAGAGAGTGAAGAGCGTACAGCGACAGCGAGAGCGAATCTGCATGAGTGAAGAAATTTTCATTTTGTTCATTTTCTCTCTTCATCTTGAGTCATCCATCGGCAGACTCTAACCGTAACTCTTTTGAAAAAGTTCAAAAAAATGTTTTTATAATTTAATCAAGAATTGACTTATATAATAGAGATATGAATGAAAGGGATTGTGAACAAGAGCTGTGGAGAGTGCATGAAGAATTCGTATGGATGGGATTTTGGTGTCCTTAGTTGTCGAGAAGAACGTGGTCGAAATCGGGAATGTGCGCAATCTTAGCCCAATCATCTCCTCCCTGCTTACATCTTTCTTCTACTTCAGGGCACCCGCCGATGCAAAAGCTTCTCAAAGATTCCAGTTTCTGGATTCCCTCCGGCAATGATTTTAATTTCGGACATTCCATAATCTCCAGCTGCTCAAGTGAAGTGAGGATGCCAATCCATTCAGGTAAACTCATCAAATTCAAGCATTTCCTTATTTTCAAATGTCGAATTCGTATAGGCAAAGAATCAAGGTTTTGTTGGGATTCCATGATTTCTAGATATTTGAGATCCTTAATTTCTTCCAGTGTTAGACTCTCCAAACCCCACAATGGACCTAATGTACTCACCAATTGAACACTCACATTACATAAAAGCACAACTGCTCCAGTGGAAGCTGGCTTGGGCATGAAACTAAGCTTAGGACACTCAGAGATATGCAGGGAAATAAGCTTAGGAAAAGTTGGAGGCAACCAATTTTTCTGAGTCTCCCCTAATTCCCACCATCCTTCCAAATTAGGCATGTTTTCGATAATTAGAAGCTCGAGAGATGGGAAAAAGAATGAAGAGGATGTTTCATTCTTGTCTATGAACTGGAGAGATCTCATGTCATCCAAATATAGAAATGTGAGTGCCTGAAGATGGCCTATCTGAGTTAGATGTTGCAATCTGTGGCATTCATATATTATAATTTTAGTTAACTTCGAGAGCGAGGTGGACACCCAATTGGGTAATCCTACTCCACTGTACCCCTTAATGCGCAAGGATTCAACATTTGGATGTGGTTCGAGGCCTTCCATTATTGCAATTTCATCATCCTCACCTTCATATTCTTGATCGTCTCGGCTCAGTCTCCATTCCAATTCCAGATTCTTTAAGCCCTTTATGTCTTTTAGGTTTACTAAACTGACTTCAGATGGACTATGCCTCAATTGCTCTAAACCAATGATTCTTAAATCTCCATTTAAATGGATCAGCACGTTCAATTCCCTCAGCTGATTAGACCTTTTGCAGTCCAACACAAAATAACTTAGTGTCTGTAGACAACTCAACTTCCCTATCCCTTCTGGCATATGGGTTAAGGTAGAAGTATTGAAATCAAGATGCCTAAGATTAACAAGATTTCCGGTGTCCCTTGGCAATTCCTTTAGTTCTGTACAGTACATTAGATTTAGTGTTTGCAAGTTTTGCAATTCAGTGATAGAATTTGGAAGTGATTCCATATTATTTTCAGAGAGATCTAGATATCGAAGATGTCTAAGCCTTCTTATAGAATTTGGCACTGTGCGACTATCTGAGTTATTAAGGCCCAATACTCGCAAACGTGGAAAACTGGAAAATACTTCATCCAAAATAGCTTCATTGATCTCATTCTTCTTTTCATATTCAAAATTGGATGAGAATAGCTGGAACGTTCTTAATCCTTTTGCCTTGCGTAATTTGCATAGAACATCTGGCCATGATTTTATTTTACAATCAAATGAAACATGGCGAGTTTTTTCATTGAAAGCATAATCACAATCGAGATTTTCATGTACATATTTCTTTCCTGCTACATTTGTTGCAAGATCACGCATCACATCGTGCATGTGGACATCATTGTCGATGTTACACTCATTGATGGAATTTTCCAAAAAGAACCTCCAACATAATTCCTTGAAATAGTCCTTTCCTGTATCTTCCATGGATTTAGTTCCATTTGATGATTCAATAAAACCTAGAGCCATCCATTGTCTAATCAAATCATTTATTTTTAAGCTCTGCCGTTTGGGAAATAAGGATAAATAGGCAAAACATTGCTTCAGATTTGGTGGGAGATGGTTATAGCTCAATTTTAATACCGATGTCATATCATTGTCTTGCTGAATGATTTCTAAAAGTTCATTATTCTTGAAAGACATCCACTCTTCTTCCGAAGTTTTAGAGTATAGCAAGCGGCCAATGTGTCTTATTACGAGAGGAACACCCCCACATTTCACTAAAATTTCTTTTCCTAAATGTATTAAGTTTGGATTTTCAAGCTCTTTGCCTTCTTTAAATGCCACTTTACTGAATAATGACCAAGATTTACTCTCCGGTAAGCCTTCTAAAGTGAATAAAGAAGTCATGCTTTCAATCTCTGCAGCTACTTTACTATCACGCTTTGTGATCAAAATCTTACTCCCCTTTGCACCCCTCATTAACAAAGGTTTCAACCCATGCCATTTCTCTTCACTTTCATTCCATACATCGTCCATAACTAGCAAATATCTCTTTCCTCCAATCACTTCTTGAAGCTCTGTTTGTAAAGCTTCCATTCCTTTTACATTAGGATTGCTTTTGGTTGCTGATTCTATTATTTTTTCCACTACTGCTTTTATCTCAAACTGATCAGAAACCCAAACCCATATTTTTAACTCAAAATATTTTGATAACTTTTCATCATTGTAGAGAGATTTAGCCAAGGTTGTCTTGCCTATTCCACCCATCCCAACTATGGCAACGAATGAAACATTGTGTGTGACATTCATATTCACATCCAATAAAAGATCCTTTACATTTTCCTTATCATCATCCCTCCCAATCACTTCCTCTTCATTTGAAAAAGACCAAGATTCCCTTCCAGTCATTATTTGATCAAACGAACTGTATCGAGTCTTTGATTCACAGTTCTCATGCAAATGAAATTGTTTTTTTTCAGCATCAATTGCATCTAGCCTCTCCCAAATTTTCTTTATTTGACGAGCCATCCTATAGTTAAATGCAATTTGATTAGATTTGGAGAAGAAGATCCTTACTTGTTTTGAAACTTTATCTCTAGTCATCACTTCTCGATGGAGAGCCTCTGTAGAGAGTTCATCAAGCACATCCTCCGCATCATGAAGAGCTTCTTCCAATTTTTGGAGCCAATTCTCCAGCAAGTGACTTTTAGTTTGACGCCCCTCGGCATCAAGAAGCACATCCTTAATGGTTGAAACAGTGCCTGTGAGTTTGTTAATATCGTCCTTCAGCCCAAATAGCATCCCAAGCCGCTGGAAAGCTTGAGAGCTTAGCTTCATCAAGATCGCCCCAGCAACATCGAAGAGAATTGCTTCGGCCATGGTTTAAGTTTCAGGTGGGGAAACTAATGGGATATGCTTTCTGGGATTACTCCAAAAGATTGCTTATGATGATTATTCCACCTGAGATATCATCCAATCGAGTATTAGAAGTAAATTCTTACCAAACTTCAACCTGCCCCCCTCTTTCTTGTCAGAAATTTCTTTTTTCTTTTTTGCCAGCTCACAAGTGTGGACTTGCCGCCCCCTTTGTTTTCCTCGTGGCCCAAATATAACTATTATTGCTCATAGTTTTTCTAAGAATAACAACCAATGAAGTGGTTACAGACTATTGAATTTCTCACGCTTTTTGACGAAATAATGAACTCTCCTTTTCTATAGTTTTTTTTCCTTTCTTAGATGATTGGGTAGAAAGTTTGAGAGTAAACTCGCTAGAGCATTTGGTTTAAAGTTTTATAGATGCCCAAGAATTAAGAATGTTGGATAATAAAAAGTATGGGAATAAGATTGTTAGGAATCAAGAATGATTGAATTTGGCTGTGCATGAAATTGTTGTCAGAATTAGATGAGAACAAATTATTTTTGTATTTAATTATAATCAGTAGATTAATTGATAAACAATAGATTCAATCCCAAGTTACTTGATTACATAATTTGATGTGTCAATTTGATGAATTTATATAGTTATGATGCATTAATTAATAAAACAATCAAAACTAGTTTGAAAAAACAAATATAACATTTTGTGATTAAAAATTAATTAATTATAATTAATCAATGATAAAATAATTATAAATAAAACCATTTTTAAATCCTCCAAAGCTAAAATGTATCTTTTGAGACTTTAGAGACTAAATAAATACTAATCTCAAATCTCAAGGACCAAAAGTGTGTTATGACCAGCATACTTATTATTATTATTTTTTCTTTTTTGGAAAATGAACAACAAACTAAAAATTAAATTTAATTAGATTCAACAATCCATATATCACTCAAATCTTAATAATTTGTTCCTCCATCCAATCAAGCATTTTTATTTCATCGACTACACGAATTTGTGAGTTCAATAAGTCAACCTTCCAATAAATATATTTTTTTTCTTTTTACACTTGGAAGAGTATAATTCGAAGACATGATAATATATTTAAAATTAATACAGTGGTGTGAATTCTTAACAAAAACAAAAATTTATCTTGTCTTATAAAATTAAAAGGTCTAATTTATGTCCTGTTTTGATCGTAACAAAACTCACAAGTACTTACCCACGTCATGAAGGTGAAAGGCTACTGAACCACAACTAATTATTACATTTGAATCTAAATCAAAATCTCCTCACGCGTTCTGAGCATCAAATATATTTTAATACCAAAAGGATAAGTGTTAGAAACCATTATTTGGCACTAAAAATCAGTTTATGTTTTGCAGCCTTCAAATCTCAGAAAAACAATTCTGTTTCTCCAACGAAATCAATGGCCGAAGGAATTCTGTTCAATCTTGCTGGAGATATCATTTTAAAACTAAGCTCTCTAGCTTCCCAACAACTTGGAATGCTATGGGGAGTCAACGATGAGCTAACCCAACTCAAAAGTTCCGTCTCAGCCATCAAAGCTGTACTTCTTGATGCAGAGGAGCGCCAAACTAAAACTCACATTCTGAAGGATTGGCTCGAGAAGCTAAAAGAAGCTCTTTATGATGCAGAAGATGTACTTGATGAAATCTCTTGTGAGGCTGTTCGTCGACAGATTGCGACAGGAAGGAAAGCAAGACAAGTAAGGTTCTTCTTATCTAGATCTAACCCGGTTGCATTTGACTATAGGATGGCACGTCAAATAAAGAATGTTAGAGAGAGGTTAGAAGTCATTGCTGTTGAAAGAAAAAACTTTCATTTGACTGAAATCTTTGAACAAAAAACCCAGCATGGTTGGTTTGATCAAATTCATATGGGGGCAGAGACTCACTCTTTTTCAAATAATGAAGAGTTGATTGGGAGGGATGATCATAAGAGAGTAATAAAAGACCTTTTACAAGATATGAATGTTAAAGACAATATTTCATTCATTGCAATAGTTGGAATGAGTGGAATAGGCAAGACAACACTGGCTAGGTCTCTCTTCAATGATACACAAGTATCAGATTGTTTTGATCTAAAAATTTGGGTTTGGGTTTCTCAAAATTTTGAAGTAAAAATAGTAGTGGAAAAAATTATAGAATCAGCAACCAATACCCGTCCTAATGTACAAGGGATGGAATCTCTGCAAAGTCAGCTTCAAAAAATGATCCAAGGGAAGAAATATCTGTTGGTTTTGGATGACATATGGAATGAAAGTGAACAAAAATGGTTTGAATTGAAAAACTTGTTAATGGGTGGGGCGAGAGGGAGTAAGATTATGATCACAAAGCGTGATAGTACACTGGCAGTGGAGATCTCAAACATGACCTCTTTGATCACTTTAAAGGGCTTATCAGAGAGTAATTCATGGTCGTTGTTTAAAAAAGTGGCATTTGTGGATGGCATAGAGCCAGCAAATCCAAAGTTGATACAATTAGGAAAAGAAATTTTACTGAAGTGTGGAGGTGTTCCTCTTGTAATAAGGCACATCGGACGTTTGCTATACATACAAAAATCTGAAGAAGAGTGGATATCATTCAAGAATAACCAACTTTTGGAAGTTATTCGACAGGATCAAGACATGACGTCCATATTAAAATTGAGTTATAACCACCTTCCATCAAACTTAAAGCAATGTTTTGCCTATTCGTGCTTGTTACTTAAATATAGGCTCATCCATAAAGACGAATTGATTCAACAATGGCTGGCTCAAGGTTTTGTCCAATCACTAAATGGTAGTAAATCCATGGAAGATATAGGAAATGAATATTTTATGGAGTTGTGTTGGAGGTTTTTTTATGAAAATTTTAGTGATGAGCGTAACTTCGATGATGATGTTTATATCCATGATGTGATGCATGATCTTGCTAGGATGGTAGCAGGAAACGAATATCTAGGTGGGAATCTCAATTATGATCACGTTGTTGGTGAAAGTACTCGCCATATTCTATTCGACCGTGAAATAAGATTTTGGCAAGATTTTCTATCCAAATTACGCAAGGCAAAAGGATTGAGAACTTTTATTTTATCTAATGATATTTTGGACAGGAAGAATCAGATGAATGAAGATGTTTTGGATGAGCTCTTTTTCAGCTTTTCACGTTTGCGAGTATTAGATTTAAAGTACTCACATATTAAAAGGGTGCCAGGTTCTATTAAAAGGCTCAGACATCTACGATATCTAGATCTCTCCGGAAATTATATGAAATCGCTCCCAAACTCTGTCACTGAATTGATAAATTTGCAAACACTAAATCTAAAGCAATGTTATGCACTAAAGAAACTGCCAAGAGGGACTAGAAATCTGGTAAATCTCAGGCATCTAAATATATCTGATTCAACCCATCTAACCCATATGCCAGAAGGAATGGGAAAATTGACTTGTCTACAGACATTAAGCCTATTTATGCTGGACAGTCATAAGCATGGCAGTAAGCTAAGTGAACTGAATGGGCTGAACGATCTAAGAGGATCGTTAGAGATTATAGGTTTAGAGAATTTGAAGTCTACTCCATCAGAAGCCAGCTTAGCAAACCTGAAAGAGAAAAAAGGTCTCCAACATTTGACATTGATATGGAATCTGAATTGGGATGAACACAGATCTCAAGCTGACGAAAAAGTATTAGCAGGGCTAGAACCACATCCAAGCATTGAATCCCTGAGAATTTCAGGCTACTGTGGAGTCAAATTTCCCAACTGGGTGTCCAACCCACTTGTGAAGTTAACTCGCATTGTAATCGTTAATTGCGGGAGACTGCAGAATCTACCTCCAATCCACCACCTTCCTGCTCTCCATTCTCTATATTTGGTGAACTTAACATCTCTCAAATTCATAGACAAAAATGATCCATGCTCATCATCATTGTTTTTTCCATCACTGGAAAGTCTATGTTTAATGGATATGGCTAATTTGGAAGGATGGTGGGAAAGGGAATCAATTGTAGAAGAGGCAGAGAAACAGGGTAATTTCCTTCCAACATTTCCTCGTCTTACTATACTATCAATCTCCAACTGTCCCAAGCTAGCCTCCATGCCAGGGCACCCACCTTTAACAGATATTACATTAGACGGAGTTGGTCTTCAGATGATGAGGACCATACGAACCAGCTCAGATGATACCTCTCCATCATCTTCGAGTTTGAAAAGTTTAGAACTCAAAGGAATCGAGGATCTCAAAACTTTGCCACAGAAATTACAACAAAACATAAATTCTTTGAAGTTTCTATATATAACAGAATGCGAAAATTTGGAGAACTCATTGTTTGACGATATACGTAGTAGTAGTACTGCCTCGACCAGTAATTATCCAGAAGTTGGAGATGCAATGCAATGGAAATTCCTTCATAATCTGAAATTCTTGCGTCTTGAGAATCTCCCGAAACTGGTGACCCTGCCAATTGAGGTCCAGCATTGGACTGCCCTGAAATTTCTGTTCATATCAAAATGCCCTAATTTCAGGAGGTTACCGGAATGGATTGGCGGCTTGGTTGCACTTCAGGAGTTGGAGATTCTGGAGTGTCCGAAATTGAAATCACTGCCGGAGGGAATTGGGGAACTCAAAGCTTTGAATCACCTTCGGATTGCGGGTTGCCCGGAATTAGAAGAAAGATGCAAAGAAGGAGGCGAGGATTGGGCGAAGATTTCACACGTCCCCCATTTTTGGCAGTTCCTTTTGTACTCTCAAAGACATGAAAATGCCAGCGATACTAACACTGCACATACTTCCTTTTCTTCAGGTGCAAGTCTATTACATTCATATCTTCATATATTATTGGTTAAATTATAAAAAATCCCCTTAACTAGTCCAATATATATATATTCTAATATTTTCAAATGTCACACCATTACCATAATATTTCAAAAATATTCAAAATTTTTAAGATTTTGGAAGAAAATTGAGATATAAAATAGTGTGACACACATAATCATTTTGGTCAGGTTATGTTTCAAATTCTAAAGGATAGAATTTTTATTCCAATAGTTTTGATATGTTTATGAAAGTTGGGAGAGATATTATAGCAACTTTTACAAGTAAAGGTATTTTTTTAAACAAATGACAAAGTTAAGGATCCATTAAGGCCTTCGGTAGGTTATGTTATGGGAGGGGATGAGGATGCTATCCCTACCTCGTTTATAGTTTTAATATATATATTTTTTAAAATATAGATTAAAATATCATTTTAGTTTCTATATTTGAGTTTTGTTACATTATGGTTACTGTACTTTCAAATATCTAATAAAAAAATATCATTAATTTCAATAAATCTTAAAATTAGTTGAAGTACAGTTTTGCCTTCATGCATCAGATCAAATTCATGGAATTAAAGTGTGACAATCTAGTGCTTAATAATAGAGTATTTAACTTTCAATTTTGTATTTAATAAGTTTTTTTCATGTTTTAAATTTCTTATATTTATTGCATAGAAAATTAAAAGTTTAGAATTCTACCAAACACAAAATTCAATTTTATATTCAATAGAATTACTAATTTTAAAATATGTTGAATATGTTATTTTAAAAAGCTGGTCAAGTTAGAGAGTTAAAAGTTGAGGGGTTTAAGGTTAGAAGACATTAAACAGAGACTAAACTTATAAGTTGTCCAATTAAACATGGTCAGGATCGGAAGCAAAGCATGGGATATGGAGAAAATTGAAAGAGTACTTCATCACCACAAAGAGAAGCTAAAGATGTTGCATCCAATATACTTTGAAGGGATGAATCGACACAAATGACATTGTTAGTAGTTGTGTAATCATGTTGTTTGGAACGATAAAAATGATTTCTAATGAAATCACTTTCCATACAAAGAAAGCATTACCATCTATTAAGGTGGGTTCCTACCTTTGCATTTCAATGTACTTCAATCGGTTGCTCATAAAGCTTTATCTTTGAAGAATGCCAAAAAGAGAGAAGTTTTAGGAAAATGGAAACCATAGTACTTTTGGCACTAAACAAAAGTGATAATAATAGTGATAATCAATTCTGCTTTCCTACCAAAACCAATGGGGGAATGAATGATTCTGTTCAATCTTGCTGGAGATATTATTACAAAACCAAGCTCTCAGAAAATAGGAATGCATATGGTGAGAAACAAAGGCTAAAAGAAGAGGAGAAAAGCAAGAGTAGAGTAGTCGTATTATATGTACAATAAATATCTCATAACCTTGTTTCATTTTATTTTTTCACAAATATAATTGATAGAATTATATTTGAAGATGAAGGATTGAAAAGGGTTATTGTGAACAGGTTGTAAATACTCATTTCTTATGGAGTTGAAGTCATGTTCGATTATCATTTGGTTTTTTTATTTTTAGTTTTTGAAAATCAAGCCTACAAACACTTCTATCATGTCTAAATTTTTTGCTTAATTATATACTTTTTACCAATGTATTTAAAAACTAAAAAAAGTTTTTGTAATGTAGTTAATAATTCAACTCTTTTAGTGAATAAAGATGAAAACCATGGTAAGAAATGAAGAAAGATCAATAGACTTAATTTTTAAAAACCAAATGGGTTAGTTTGAAAATTTGTTTGATACCCATTTTTCATTTTATGTTTCTAAGTTTTAAGAAATGTTTTTCTAAAAATGATTCCAAATTCCAATTTGAGTTGATGATGAAGTCTCCAAACTTTTGTTTGACATAATAAGATGCAACAACTTTGTAAGTGAATGGAAATAAGATGACAATAATAAGGGCGAAGTACCAAAATTTAAGGATGTGGGTTTATATATGGAGTAGAATCTGGATCCCATTTAATTGATTCAAAATTCAAGAAGAATAGAATTATTATATTTTAATCAAAATAAAAATAAAATATATATTGCTTATGAAAATTGCCCAATATTACCCAACTCCTCAAGCTAGCCCATATTCGAAAAACATTTATAACATCAATTCCAAGAAATTTTAAGAACAATGCTTAACTTGACGACTTGTGCTAATATATACTTGAGCACTAAAATGGGTTATGTTTCTTTAGATCGTAAAGGCAGTAACAGATTTCTTATGATAATTATTGCCCAATGAAAGCTAGCTCATAAGTACAAACAAAAATGAAATAAAATATGCACTACAGTTGTTGGTTTTTGGGTAATGATTACTTATTTAATACCTAATCCTAACCTAATTTTTTCAAGAGATATGTATGTTTCAATGGTTCAATTTTAGTCTCGGTATTTTTAACAAATCTTAAATTTAGTTCATCAAAGTTAATTTTTACTAAAATTAGTTAAATAATAAATACTAATTTTCATGCAAAAAAAACACAATATGTGAACATGTATTCAAAATTTATAATATAAATACTAAGATATAAAAAAAAATAATAATAATAAAAGAACAATAAACTAATAATAACAACTAAATTTAAGATTTATTAAAATTAAAAAAAAAATCTAAAATTAGACAATTGTAAGTGTAAGAAAACAAAGTTTAAAATGTTGGGACCAAAATATTAATTTAACCTATTTATTATTAACATTATTATTAGAGTTGTGGGTTAAATAAATAAATGAAGAAAGAAAGAAAACAAAAACAGAGAGGGAGAAAGAACGAAAGGAAGAAGAAGAGAAGTGGGTTTGTCGGAGGGTTCTTCTTGCCGGAAAGCATGTTGAAGGTCGCCGGAGAGTGTGTTGAACACCGGCAAGAGTATGTTTGACAAGGGAATTTCAAGTCGGGTAAGTTGTTTATCTAGAAATTAGATGATTTCGAGTGGAAATAACTGAATTTTGGGCACATTTGATAGGTGTTCTCATTTCCTTTTGCTCAAGCTTCCATGGATAGAGTTCTTATAGTTTATTGCTCAGGGATAGGTTGATCAAAGAGGACAGCAAGGGATTTGAAAGAAAAAGAAAAATAAATTGAGGTTAAAGTCATGGTTGGTAAATTGTTTTTCTTTTCAAACCTATTAGTTAAATAAAATAGGAAAGGTACACAGTGGTGGGTCCAAAGGATGAATGGATTTCGTCATTAGGACTTGGAATTTCATTCAAACCAAAAGGATGAGTGTTTAGATCAAGAGGGAATGAAAGATGAGTAACGGTAAAGCTTTAATTTTCATTTTCAGGATGAAACTCTCTAGTTTTCCATATTTATGACAAATGATCGAAAAAAATGATTGAACAAGGCGTGAATTTATCGAAGAGAAATAGTTACTAAATGAGACCTAAACTTTCGATTTTATAATTCATTTTTATTTAAACCTTTTTTTTTTTACAAAAATTGTTTAAAATAAACTTCAAAATCAAACATTTGAAAATGTATTCCACACACACACCCTTAATTAAAGATGAGCTAACTTATTTACAAATGAAGCAAAATATCAATCCTGATAGATAACATTCTACATAACATTTTGCTATATCTAAAAATATTTTCAGCAATTTTGTTATTTAAAACAATTACCCTTTAATTAATCAATTTTTTTTTTTTTTAAATTTCCTGGGGGAAATACATAATTCCTACAAACTTAATATCACAGAATCTACCTAACTAGAATATTAAAATCTTACAAACATACAAACATACTTTAGACTTCAGTGAAATTAGTCTAGTGCACAAGTGTTAACTTGAGTGGGCGCAATATAAATGAAAGCATTGTCCAATTAAACCTTCCTACATTAGCTCAAGAAAATAGTAGGATTTCAAATATCCCCTACGAGTTTTATTGACAACCAAATATAGTAAAATCAAACAATTTTCTCGAGATACGTGCAATTTAGTCATACACTCATGCATATGAAACAAACATTAAGAAAATACCACTTTTATATGCCAAAGGGATAAGATGATGCTACCAAAAGTAAAAAGAATAAGGAATATATCTTAGAAGTTAATTTGAGAATAAAAATTCAAGTACATAGTATCTTCGTTCGCAACCTTCAAGTAAGTGAGTTCTAAACTCATTCCATACCAAATATTTTATTCTTTTGGCAAATACAATACACAGTACACCATCTAGACATGGTCAAGGCTACATGTTGATGTCATAAAACTATCAATGACTATCATCCAAAGTGCCAACTAGACACTTCTCCAGCAAAAATTCAGCATTCACCCAAGCGTGATATTTATCTAAAGATTGTTTAAGGACAACTTTTCGATCACAATTCAGGATTCATTATATAAACCAACTGAGGTTGCACGAAAAGTTGACCAGATGTAGGTGGCAACAGCAAGAGAAAGTGCATGTTTTAAGTGATTTTGAAATTGTTAAAATCAATTTTGACATGTTCAAAATCGCCTCAAAACGTCTTTAATCACTCAAAATTAATTTAATATTTAATTTTGCACTTTTAAATGTTATTTTCACATCATTAAAACTAGCTTTTAAGAATCACTCCCAAACATTTCATAATTTCATAAAAGTAGAAGTGAAACTTTACAACCAAAAAACTGAATAAAATTCCAAGGATACTGAATAAAGATGTACAATCTTTTCCCACTGCCTTCATGAGTATATCAGCACCTAATAAAGAAGTTTGTCAAAAGGTTAAATACTCCAGATCTACAGTCTCCCCAAGAAAATGCCTATGATGTACTCTAATAACTCTCAACCATGATTTAAAAATGCATTTCAAAAATCATAGCAAACAATAACTAGAAAGTACATATGAGAATCAACCAGCAATTTATAAGTAGAACTAGAAGCTAGGAGCTACCTACCTAGGTCATGAATAAAAGAGAATAACCATCCTTCAAAGTCTTGAATAACAAGATCCTGTAGCCAATTTCCCATCTTAAACATAAAATATTCGAAGAAGCTATATGCAAGAGTGGTAATTCTTGAACATGAGACACCATAACATGGATTACAAACTAATCATGCTACTTTACCAACTCTGTCTTCTGAGACACACGGAGTACAGTCAAATGAATTAAAAAACACTAAAAAAGGATTATAACATGGAAAAAAATTGTACGGTGCCCATACCTCCAGGGTGAAATTTCATATAAGGAGATATATTGTACACACGACCTTTCAGAACAGTCCACATGGAGCCCTCAGTCCGATGTTCTTTAACTTCACTCATAGGGATAAGCCTTTTATTTGACTGGCCTTTCAATCCTAATCCACAAAAATTAATCGCATTACTTCTCAAGGGGTAAATTAATAGCATTGGCCTACCAGTAATCATGAAAACAGTAAAATGGACCTATTTACAAAAAAAAGCAACAATCGTATTGATTCTGATGAAGGGAGAACGAAAATGACATGTGGGAACTTCATAATTTAGAGGGGGGAAGAAGAAGAATCTGAACCTTGAACATGCCATGCACCGGCTAGAGGTATAGAATTTATATCTCTTGAATAGCCCAAACTAACATCAAGGTGCCAGGGTCACAAAATTAAGGTTAAAAACCATTTTTAGCCCTGGAAACAAAAATTTAGTCTTTGAACTTTTTTAAAAAGTTAGTTACATACTTTCAACTTGTAACGATTTAGCTCCTATACTTTCAACTTAGTAATAATTTGATCCCCACACTTTAATATGTAACAATTTAGTCCTTTGTATATTAGAATTTCAGAACGATTTAGTCCCTATCGTTAAGGTTTAATATGATTTTTAACATATGTACATCAAAAAACTGATTAGAAACCAAATGAAATCATAAAATACGAAGGCTAAGTCATCACTAACACTTAATTTTGACGGAATTTTTCATGATAGGGATTAAAAGATTATATATTAAGTACGATGACTACATTGTTACAAATTTTAAATTAAAGGGGCTAAATTATTACAAATTAAATTCAAGGACTGCATTGTTGCTTTCATGAAAGTTCAAGGGCAATTTTTTTTTTTTTTAACCAAATTAAAAGATACAAAACTGTCTCAACAAGAAGAAACAAAGAGTTGCCAGATAGGCTCAAGAACATCATAATATCAAAATGCAAGGCAGTTTAACTAGGTACCATTTCCACAAATACCTGCAAGATCAGGATGGGTTCGAGTAAGCTTAAGCCAATCCATTTGACTATACCCCTTCTCAAAAGGAACCTTTGTTCGAGCTCCAGGCTTACGTACAGAAATCCCCTGTTTTCCTGAATTCTTCACAACCTTTCCAGCATCTTTCGGCACCTCTTCTATTGACAACATACTTGGTTGTTTTGAAGATGACATATCAATAACATTGAAATCCAAGGAACCAACTGTTGCCTGCTTTCTGGAAGTGATATCATTCGACAATTTATCATTCCAAATGACGCGAGTCCTACTAACGGTGCCATTCGCCAATTCATCCTTTAAGGTAATATCACCTATATCTGATGCAAGATCCTTTGCCTCTTTATCATTCCTTTCAGGTAAACCCACCTACTAGTATATTCATATAACAGTAACCATAATATAACTTAGGTTGGATACAAACATTTTTCAGACTGCAGGAGGCAAAATAATAGAAAGAAGGACGTCTGTCATTGAGTTGAAAACTTAAAACCTAATTTTATAACATAAAAATTATACTTGCCTGACAAAATGTGAAGTCATCCTTAGAATCCATCTTAGTCTATTTACTCTCAAATTTCAGGCAACCTCTCTCCAACAACACAGCTTTGAGAAATTGTTTGCTGCATTACGATACCAGAAGACAATAGATTGTAGATAGAACATGAGTCTATTTAAATTTGATATATATTTCAAATAAGGTGAAGTGCAATCTATTTAGCTAAAGTTAGTGAACTTATCTCTAAATCAGCACATTAAGACTCATTATAGAACTTCAGTAAATTGATCTTGCCCTTACAAGGACAAAAATATCGTCTTTATCTTGTGACACTAAAGGTAAGAAGACTGAACAAATGCAGTAAACTATGGAGATTCTCGAAAGCCGTCCGTCCAAAAACCAAATCGATACTTTGACATTTATCCTAGGAATGAAGGGGGTAAAGCTTTTTGATTCGTGAACTGCACCAATTTATCACCTACACACATCTAACATGAACTAAACATTGATGTTAAACTGGCTAGATGCATAATTGCCCGCCGCATGAATCGAAACAAAGCATCTAGTGGTTGATTCAAAGCATCAAATTTTGTCACATCGCCTCGTTCTATCGTTCAATTGATTAAAACGGAAAAATGGTAAAACCCCAAAAATCAAATCACGGCATCAGAAGAGAACTAAGAGGCATCAAAGTTAAAGCTACCTGAATTGCTTGACCAAAATAGAAACGGAATTGAAAGCAAAGGAAAACGAAACCACATTATCTTTAACATTCAAACTAGAAATTATGAAGAGGACGTAGAGGGCGATGCGGTAGAAATCAGAAGAAATCTCAAGAAACTCGGAGAGGAGATTAATTTATTCATGTATTTGTATAATCGTAAGTCGTAATTCGTGAGTCAGAAAAAACTTCAGAAACTTAGAGAAATAAGAATAATTAGCAACTAACTGAATCGGAGTCGGCCGTGGAGACGCCGGCGGTCCGGTGACAACGAAGCTTTTGGCCGGAATCCGAGGTCCCCAATCTCGTCAAGAAAAAGCAACACAAATGAAGGAAGAATATGATTTGTTGAATGTTGCGAACGAAATCGGTGACCAGGGTGCTCTGCTGACCGTAGTTAGTTTTTCTTTTTTCTTTTTTCTTTTTTCTTTTTTCCTCCTTTGAGTACGACCATAGTTAGGTTATCCTTTGAAAAAGGCAACTTTATTCTTAATATTCTCTGGGACTTTTAAGAGAAAAAACCCATTTGAGTTTAGTTTTTTTTTAAATACAATTACAAGTGAGGTTAGACACTAATATAATTACATTGTTTATTAGTGATAGACACTAATACACATTTATCAGTGTCAATTACTGTCACTAATAGATGTTTATCAACCACTGTTACCGATAATTGTCTATTAGTGAATATCGCTATCTATCACTAATGGATAATGTCATTTTGTTATATTTGTAAATATTTTTAACCGTTTTTTCATTCTCTCTGATAGATATTTATTATGGTTCATCACTAATAAACAGTCAAATTTTTCTATATTTGTAATTAATTTGGTTCATTTTGTATATTTGAAAATAGCCATTTATTTTTATTTTTTTAATATATTTACATTGATTAGAAATAATTTCAAATATAGCAAAATGTCACTGATTATCATTATCAATGATAGACATTGACATTTTGCTATAGTTATAAATAAGAATTTGAAAACAAACTCTTACTTTAACAAAATAATTGACCTAACTTAATCTAATATAAAAATATTAGTCCGGTAAAGATTGTTTACTTTGTTTTCAAAAGTAAGGAAAGAGAATTTCAAATTACTTTACTTTGAATTCAATTCAATCAAAATGAATTTATAACCTAATCCAAGACTTATATGAGATTCTTTGCACCAAATCGATCCTAAATGCCTTCTACAATAATTTTTTTTTTTTTTTTAAATACTCATAAACATCTAGAAGACCATGTTGAAATTCCATTCATACATCTCAATATTTAAGTTCTTCCACATTTAGTGGCAGAAATTTTAGGGGTTTTTTTACTTCCCTTTATGCTCTATGAGCTGCTCATGGTGGGTATGTGCATATTCCTTTTTAGTAAAGTCAAAATTTTCTGCCACAATAAATAATAAGAATAGAACTTTTCAATTGATCCAACAAAACAACTTGTTTTTTTTTTTTTTTTTTTTTTCTTTCTTTCTTTTCTTTTCTTTTCTTTTCCCACATAATGTATAATATAGTAGGTAGGAATTTCGACCTAGGTTTGAAAAGAGTGGCTCTTATTAATCACGCAGCCTTAAATTGTTCTTTATTAATAATAAATGTCCATATAAGCATATATTCAACAATATGTCATCCATCCTATAATCAACTTCTTAGAATTTTAATAAATAATGGCAAAAGTAGGGTTAGGTTGAAAATCGTAGACCTTACCCACATGTTAGATTAACGCTTTTCAATTTTTGCGATCCGTGTTGCCAAGTGTCAAGTGTTTTCTTCTTTCTTTTTTTTTTCTTTTTTTTTCTCTTCTTTGTGACTCCCTCTCTGTCACTTTCTTCTTTTTTTCTTTTTTTTTTTTTTTTTTTTTTCTCTTTTCTCTTCTTCTCCTCCTCCTCCTTTTTCTTCTTCTTCTCCTTTTCCTTCTTCGACTCCTCTTTTTTTTTTTTTCTAGATTCTTCTTCTTCTCCTATATGAAGAGTTCAAACTCCGACGCGACCAACTCCAGTGAGCGAGAGCAAGAGTGAGAGAGATAAGACTGATTGTGAGTGAGAAAAGGACGCGAGATGAGAGGGAGAGCAAGAGAGATAAAAGTGATTGTGAGTGAGGAAAGAAAACGAGATGAGAGTGAGAGCAAGAGTGAGAGAGAGCTATATAAGAGTGATTGTGAGTGAGAGCGAGAGAGCGTGGCAATTGTGGCATGGTTGACCGAGACATGTGAGCAGAATCGTGGACCCTATCCACGATTTCCCCACCTATTTTTTAAAATACTTTTACCTCTACCCTATTTTTGTCATTATTTATTAAAATAATATTATTTAAAAAAATTTTAAAAAAATCCTCAATTCTCCCATTTCACACATTGCCAAAAAAAAAAAAAAAAAAAAAAAAGAAAAAACCTAGAGTTTGAATTCAATAATCAAATATCATGTACAAACAAGAATACTAAAAGAGAAATGAGGACACTATACAAATACTAGTAACATATATGAAAATGGTTTTTAAAATTACTTCATATTTGAAATATGCTTTTAATCGTAAAAATTTATTTTTTATGATACAAAAATTGTATTTAAAAGTATAAACACATTCAATAGATTGATTTTAAATGATTAAATATATGTTTGAAAATGACTTTGAATACAAGAAACATGACTTTAGTACTTTTAAATTAATATTAATGAGAATTTTGACATGATTGGAGTAGTTTTGAAATAGTTAAAATCAATTTTGTCATTTATAAAAGTATTTTGAAAATGCTTTTAATTATTCAAAATCAATTTTAATAGTGTATCAATTATCTTTGGAACTATAAATTAAACATTGTATTGTTTTTTTAGTGGTTAAAGATGTATTTAGATTGATTTTGAATATGACAAAATTGATCTAAACTATTTCAAAATCACCCCAATACATACATTTTATTATCACCATAAATTCATTTTCCATTTTACTGTTGTAAATTTTTAAGGGATAAGAATACAAACCAATAAATAAAATATAACAAACATTAAGTTTTATTTAAGTTAGAATATTATTTTGATCTATGTGATTTTAGTCCCTATACAATATAAATATTGTACTTATGTTAAATTTCGAAAAAAACACCTCGTTGTCACTAAATTTTAATATTTCGGTCAAAATAACAGCAGTGTACTTTAGAAAGATTCAACGAAACTACAAATTAAAATACAAGCGTTACAACATCTAAATTGACAATTTGAAAACTAGAAGGCTAAAACAAAATAAACACAAACGATGAGGACAAAAATGGTAATTTGACGTTTCTTGAGGGTCACGGGTGGAATGACAGAGAACCCAAATGTCAGATTAAATTATTATAAGTTTAAAATATCAAAATAATAATAATAATAATAAAGAATAAATGAAAATAAAAAAAATAATAAATAAATAAACTTTTTTGGCTACTATGTTTTAAGTCTAGTTTTCATTTAGTATCTAAATTTTATTGTTACAGTTTTAGTCCTTTAGTTAGAGATTTGAATCTTGTTTCAAATTAATCCCTAAATTTCAATATTTACATTTTTAACTTCAATTTTATACTATTGACGTTTAGATCTATTAATTAATTTAAAATATCTATGAAATTAAATTTAAGAGTGATGTAAAATATAGTGAAACTTATGCCATGTGTGGGAGTGATTTTAAGCTTTTGTAATTTTCAAAATTATCATGAAACATGTTTTTAATCCTTCAAATCTAATTTTGGATTAAAAACTAATTTTGATGATATGAAATTGTATTTAAAAGTGTAAAATTGAATACTAAATTAATTTTGAGTGATTAAAATTGTATTTTCAAATAATTTTAAAAATGACAAAAATAATTTTAATAATTTAAAAATTGCTCCCAATTCTCAAACATGTACTTAATTAATTATAAATTTTAAATTAATTTTAATATACATTAATATTGATAATTTAGTAGAAAAAATCAAAACTAAAGAAAGAATCTTGAAATCAATCCAATTGAAACAAAACTTAAAAGATTAAATTAAAATCGAAAGACTAAAAAACTGTAATATTTTTAAACCAAGGATGAAATGAAAATGGTTTTCTAACCATAATTTGGAGCTTGAATGCAAAGCCTTGTTTTCCTGATTCCTCTCTTTGTAAAGTTTGATTCGCTTCAGATTCTTTTCTTTTCTTTTCCACATTACCAAACGAGACAAACATTTTCCCCAAAAATTTTGTTTTTTAGAAAGAAAAAAAAAGG
The DNA here is from genome assembly GCA_030954485.1 of Citrullus mucosospermus. Taxonomy (NCBI): domain Eukaryota; kingdom Viridiplantae; phylum Streptophyta; class Magnoliopsida; order Cucurbitales; family Cucurbitaceae; genus Citrullus; species Citrullus mucosospermus. The sequence continues at coordinate 3,317,367 of CM062063.1, read as the reverse complement.
CAAGAAATCGGTAGATTTGTAAAAGCATCAATTTCGAAAATCATCATCATCATCAAAAGAATCAGAATATGATCGGTCCTCGTCTCATAACGAACAATAAGAACGGGAAAAGAGCAAAAGAAAAAAAAATCGAAAACTACTTTTCAATTTTTCATTTCACGATCGAAGAGAAATCTCTCAAGAACATTCCAGAACTTCTCCATTTCAATAATCACAATCAGACAGAGTAAAGAATGAACTCATTACTCTCAACGCTGACGACTACGACGCCGGCCGTGGGCTCGGCACCACAACGAACAATCTGATGAGACGACGCATCGCCGCCGCTGGGGCGAAACTCCTCGGAGTGGTGGCCGTCGTCGGAGTTAGCCGGTGGATGGTAGTACATCCGTCCAGTCTGAGGGCAATGCGAATGAAATCTGGCGACAATCCTGACACCGGCATCAAGAATCTCTACGAACTTCCCCATGGAGATGCCGAAGGAATGGAAATCTCTGCAACGATCGGAGTAGGAATTGGAATTAGAATCTGAACAGAGAAGCGGATCTCTCTTTTGAGAGAGAGGTGGAAGTTGGCGATTGAAGAATCAAAAGACGTCCCAGAGGAAGGCCATAAAAATGGAGGAGAGAGAAAGAGAGAAGTAGAGAGAGAAAATTTATGGTTAGAGAATGGAAGAAGAAGGTTGAGGGAATGGTATTTATAGGCACAGCTGGCTTTCCGCTCAGCTTCGTTGGAATTTCCCTTCTTCCTTCTCACTTTTTTTTTTTTTTTTTTTAATCACAAGAAGTAGACATTATAACTCTAAATTTTTAAAATTAAGCTCTCAAATGTGTGTAAGTGATAAATTTTGGTCAAATTAAACCTTCAAAGTTAGATTGTATAAATTGTAATATTTATATAAGTTTGAGGTATAATTTTTATCATTCATGAGTTCAAATTCTAAAATTATTGTAAGTTGGAGATTCTAATTTTAACACTTATATAAATTTAGGAATTCGATTTTTAAAATTAAAGTTGGATGGTGTAATTGCAACTATCATTACACTTTTAGAGTTGTTTTTTTTTAAAAACCTAGGCAAGCAATAAATAAAAGGGTTGAAAAATGTTTAATTTTTTCATCACAACATGATTGGGTGTTCATGTTTCAGGTTAAATAGTCAAAATTTAACCAATCCAAAAAATTTAGTTGTGGATATATTTTATTTTTGACTTTATATATAAATATATAAACAGTTTGGTTTGGTCAATTTTTTGTTTTAACTAATATAAATGGTTTGGTTGGATTTAGTTATATAATAAGTTTAATATAAACCATTTGTTTTGGTTTTGGATTTAGTATTCAAAACCAAAATTGAATTGAATAAAAAAATTTGGTTTTATTATTGTGGTAAATCCAACTAAACCAACACTTGTAAAAATTGAATTTTCGGTTTAATTTTGTCATTTGATTTGATCATTTTTAAGAACACTCCCATTCAATAGTACAAATCGAAAAATAGCTTAATCGTTAATGTATATATCTTCCACCTAGCTCAATTAGCAAACACGTTTATTTTTTAGAAATTAAAAAAAAAAAAAAAAACTGTAGATTCTAATGGTCAAGAAAATAAAGTATAAGTCTATCAAAAAGGAAAAAGAATTATAAATGATTGTCAACCGGAGGTTATTTAAAAAATAAATAGTTAGTTTTTTAAGAAAAAAATAAGGTTAATTCACCTCTCAAAAACAACTTTGTAATGTTAATTATTTTCAAACAAAAAGGCATGACTTTGTAAGAATAAAGTCCTAACTATTCAAGTAACCTTACCTCTTTCAATCTTCATTTTGACTTTTTATTTATTTATTTATTTATAATTCTCTCTCTAGAAACGCCTTTTGTAATTAAGAATTGTTGAATTGGCAATAAGGGATGTTGAAAATTAAACAGAATAGTATTTTTTTTCTTAAGGAAAGAAAACAAATGTATTACATTTGTGTGGTAAATAAGTAAAAAAAAAAATCCTCTACTAAAAAGGAAAAGAAAGAATCAAAATAACTTCAAAAGAAATTTTAAGTAACTTTGCCCAAAGATAAAAATATTCATCAATATTCATTTGTCAATATTAAATTTTAATTAATATTTTTAATATCTTTAATAAATACCCATAAAAAAAATAATTTGATCATAAATATTTAAATATCAAGTTCAATGAATTATTTTATAATTAAAAACAACTTAAATACTAATTCAAACAACTTTTTGTTGTTTTTATAATTATTTTAAATTAAGAAAATATTCCTCATATCCATAAAATTGAAGTTTTCTAAAAGTCTTTGACTATACCATTTACAACAATTATCTAAAAAATATATAGCACACATTTCAAGTTGCAGATAATATTCAAAACAAATGAAGGAAAAGATATTAAAATACGGATAAAATAACAGAGGACATAATATATAATTGATATTTAGAAGGAGAAAAAAAAAAAAAAAGATGATTTTACAATCGCATTCCTAAATTGTGTGAGATTTATCCATTAAAATATCAAAATCAATAATTATATCGATCCAAACACTTTATCAATTTAGACAATGAATTAGTGATTTATATTTTTACTTGATTCCATATAAAATAAACTCAAAATCATATTAACATAGTAAATAAATGGCTCTTTTAGAATATCAATAAATTTAAATTTTAGATGAATTAAAAAAAAATAGATTTCTTGAACTCTTGAATTTAATGAATATGACCAACATCATTTTCACAAATTGACATTAGAAAATGTTAGAGTTGATATTAATATTACGAAAACTAAATATACTAATTAAATAAAAATTGGATGAGTTTCTTCAAGTAAACAAATTTATTTAAGGAATGAATTTATAGTAATAAATGATTATTTTTTAATAAGTCAAAATTTAAAATCAAATCAAGCATTGAAAATAAAAATAAAAATAACGTGGTTATCATTGTATCCATGTAAACCGATTAAATATTTGTATTGGGTAAGGAAAGAATTGAAAAAAAAAGGGTTGAAAATAGCATTTTTATTTAAGAATATTTATTTCTCTACTTGTTTATGATAAAACATTCAAGTATATTAAATTTCTTTGGTCACATTAGAAAATTGTGAAATGAATATAAGATTATAATAAATATTAAATACTAAATAGATAAATAAAATTGAAAAGCTGAGTGCTGGAGAATTTGAGACGAGGAATGTCCTTTAGCAAAACCAAAAGCACTTAAATTAGGGGAGAAATGGAAATAAAGTAAAAGTCAGAGGGCATCGATGCAAAAATAAATAAATACTCACCCAATATCTGCCAATTTGTATTATTTATTCAAGTGGGCCCACGAGCGAAGCGCGTGCGTCTCAAATACGCGGCGAAAGGCGTTACATGGGAATTACGAGCCTTATGACACCGACAAGTTCGGAAAAGAAAAATAAAAAAAGTGTCCTAATTTTTGGGGGTTGGTGTGGGGCTTAATAAGAAAGTGGTCGACATTTCCAGTTATGCCCTCTGACTCTGTAAATATTTACATTTGTACTAGGAAAGTTATTTTACTTGTCAGTTGATCGAGTCTAAGTCTACTGCCAACTCACAACTTTCAATGTGGGTAGAAGAGAAATAAAATAAAAGTTTAAATTTTGTTTTGGTTTATTCTCTTTTTTTATTCACTTGTTTTATGTCGTTTAAAGTTTAAAAAATAGTTGATTTATTTCATGTGGAGTTTAGATTTATTAGAATTCTTGTTAAATTAATATTCTGCAGCCAAACTTTACAAAAAAAAAATAAGGATAATTGTTGTTTTCTTGAAAGTAAAAAAATTGATTCGGTCAATTTTTCGAAAATTGCTGAGAATAGGAATTTCTCATAAGATTGACCAACTTTATTAGAAATATGACTGAATCATTATTATTATTATTATTTTTTAATTAGGAATTGAAGTCTCTGTGACTTTTTCCGTAAAGTTATGATAACAAACTTTATGAAAAAATAACAGATACCTCAATTCCTGGCAAGTTCAAATTTATCGGGAAGAAGTTTCCTTCCTGATAAGTTATTCTCACATCTACCTGCAAAGTTAAAAGTCATCATTCTTTTCATTTTGAAAGTCTAATTGTCCAAAATTTTCAAAAAATAACAGATTTATTCATTTAAGGTCTAATTGTCCAAGTTAAAAATCATGGTTCTTTTTTAAAATAGATTTGACAGAAACCCAAGTTCAAAATAGTTAAAACCCTTCGTGCTTTTTTATACTTCTAACAGAAATCACACAAAACTCCTCTCCAACGTGATATTTCAGTGCAAACGTTGGAAGAAATAAATATATTTTTAATTAGGTTAGCAAGTTTACGGATAAAAAAAATGAACATTTTTTAAAATAAATTAATAGAAAAAGGAATGAATTAGGTTAAGGAGTTACGGTCAACATCAACATCAACAGCGCTTGTGGCCTAATGGATAAGGCGTCTGACTTCTAATCAGACGATTGTGGGTTCGAGTCCCACCAGGCGTGCATTTCATCCTATTCCAATAAGATTTTTTTTTTAATTTTGTTTTGGGCCACCTAACGGGCCTCTTAATACACACAATGGCCCTTCTGCTATCTTTCAATGGAGCCTTACCTTCACTCTCGCCATGCCCGAATCTTCCCCTGCTCCTCAACTTCCTTAACCTCCACAGTCGCTTCAATGGCTTCCATAAGCCCCACTCCTTCTTTCATCTCTTCTACCCACTCACGATCACTTAAGCGGCGTTCTGGCCAGTCCTCCCACGCCCTACAGAGAGATCCGAAGAAGGGTCTGTCTCGGATTCTGAGGAAAGACGCTGCTATTAAAGCTATAGAGAGGAAAGCCAACTCCAAGAAGTACAATAATCTTTGGCCCAAAGCTGTTTTGGAGGCTCTCGATGAAGCTATTCATGAGAATCTCTGGGAAACTGCTCTTAAGGTTGGTTTATCTTATTGAATTTGCACAAAATAAGGGGATATGGATATTGTTAGGGAGAAAATCCAACTATAGGAATTCAAGTAAAGGATATTGACCTCTTACTTTGATGCCATATTAAATTAGCAATCAATCCAGAAGTTTAAGTTTAGTCGATACTTTGATAATCCCAACACGAATGTCCAATAAATTCCATTTTAGTTGTGGCTAAAATGAACGCTTTCCACTCTGCTATTGAGGAATGACCACTCATCGAACTCCAACTTCGTTTCTAGATGTTTGGGAGTGATTTTAACTGTAAAAATAATTTTTTTTTCATTTTTTAAAATCACTAAAAAAAATGGTTTTAATAATTCAAAATTAGTTATAATAGTATGAATAATGCATTCAGACGGGTACAATTAAAAGTGAAATTGATTTTGAATGATTAAAGATGTGTTTGATAGTGTTTTGAAAAAAGTGATTTTAGCAATTTTCTATTAGAAAACTTGCACTTCTATGAGAATCCTAAGTGTGGTCAGTATACTTGCAGAATCCTTTAGCACTGGACGTTGTGCAAAGCTCTAGTTTTAGCAATTTCAACATGACGGCCAAAGCTTCTTCTAGCTGAAGTTTCTCTCATGAACAAATTAAGGCTATCAAACCCTTATATATCTGAGATGATATGTCACGGTAGGGTGTTGTCCCCAAGAAAGATCCTCTACAATTGTTTTGGGATATTGGGAGGAAATTTGAGAGTTTGCTAGGTAGTAGGTTTTATGCGTCCTTTCATTCTTTTTTGTAGATATGAACTTGATTTGATCCTCTAAGATTTAACTCTGTTTCTTTAGATAGTGTTTGGACTCACTTTTTGTTGGGACCTTGTACATTCTTTCATTTTTCTTAATGAAAGGTCGGTTTCTTACCATAAAAATCTGTTTGAGAAGGGGAGTATTTCTATATCTGATATTTCCCATTCCTAGACTGCTTCAGTGTGATGTTTGCTTTATTTCTGTTGTTCAGAACTCTTGCACCCTGTCTTGTTAGTGATCTTTTAAACCCATATAAGACAATTCTCGCAAAGGACCATCTGAAGAGCTTCTTATTCAAGGGGGTTGTCACGAAATCTTTCAAGGTATCAGCTAACCAAACAACCGACAATTCCAAGTTAGCTCAAATAGGCTTCAGAAATTCCTTTCCTTTATTTTCTGAAGTCAATTTTAAAAATTAAAAAAAAAAAAAAAAAAATCCTGATACAGCATTTCCAGATTGAAAATGAAGAAACTTTTGACTATTGAACTGATTTTACCCTTGTATTTTGACAATGAGAGTTATGACCAAATAATTTGGTATCTCTTCAGATTTTTGGATTACTTCGCCAGCAACAATGGTATGAACCAAGATGCCAAACATACACAAAATTGTTGATGCTTCTGGGTAAGTGCAGGCAACCCGAGCAAGCAAGCTTGCTGTTTCAGATTATGTTTTCTGAGGGATTGAAACCCTCTATTGATGTTTACACTGCTCTTGTTAGTGCTTATGGTCAAAGTGGCCTCCTTGACAAGGCCATTTCAACAGTTGATGAAATGAAATCAGTTTCGGACTGCAAGCCAGATGTACATACATATTCAATTCTCATTGATTGTTGCACAAGACTCCGTCGTTTTGATCTTCTGAAGGACATACTTGCTGATATGTCCTATTTGGGGATCACATCTAATACAGTCACTTACAATACTATTATTAATGGATTTGGAAAGGCTAAAATGTTTCAGCAAATGGAAAGCTTGTTACTTGAAATGATTGAAAGTGATAACTGCCCTCCAGATTTGATTACATTCAATACTTTTATCAGAGCTTACGGAAATAGTGAGCAGATTGAGAAGATGGAGAAGTGGTATCAGGAATTTCAGCTGATGGGAATTGAACCAGACATTTGGACATACAATTCTATGATCAGCTCATATGGGAAAGCTGGAATGTACGGCAAGATGGTGTCTGTTTTGAATTTCATGGAAAAACGCTTTTTCTCTCCAACAATTGTTACTATGAATACAATCATTGATGTGTTTGGAAGAGCTGGAAATATTGAGGAGATGGAAGAATACTTCAAAAAAATGAAATTTCAGGGAATGAAGCCCAACTCTGTGACTTACTGTTCCCTTGTTAATGCTTATGGTAAATCTGGTGATATTGAGAAAGTTGATTTGATATTGAGGCAAATTGAAAATTCTGATGTGGTACTGGATACCCCTCTTTTTAACTGCCTAATCAATGTGTATGGCCAGGCTGGTGATGTGAGAAAGATGGGAGAGTTGTTCTTGGAAATGAAAGAGAATAAATGTGTGCCTGATGGCATTACATTTGCTACAATGATTCGTGCCCTAAAAGCTCAAGGCATGACCGAGGCTGCTCAAAGATTGGAGAATAAGTTGATTGCCACTAGAGACAACGAGGTAAATTGGTGCTTATTTACGATTCTGCATAACAGTTGATTATGATAATGTTGTCATATTAGCAACTTTGTTTGGCATGCAAGACATTACTATCTCTTCCAAGAGGTTGTAGGTACGAATCTCCTCACCACACATGTGATATGATATTCTAAAAAATAGCTATGTTATGTAACTCATTTTTCTATCCTATATATGCTTCTGTGGAAACATCACGTTTGGCTGACATATGAACATCTCGTGCTTTCTAGTGCTTTTTCCTTCCAGCTGATCTTATTTTGTTCTCATGTACTGAAACTTGTCCCTTTTACAGTGAAACCTGGCTTGGCAAGAAAACAGTACCACTTCCCTAGTGTGGAAGATCCACAATGCTGCCTCTGGGGGCATGTTTTTTTCAAGGATCACTGCTTAGTTAGAGCAGGCCATTCTTCTCAATTCTTCAGGTAGACTTCATTAATTTGTCACACTACGAATTTAAACTGAAGAATTCCATCTTGTTTCTTTTGTTATTACTTGCTTGTTTTATGAAGAATAATTTTCCTGCTAGAGAACACTTTTTAGAACTCCAAAGGTTTGTGCTTATTCAGGCTCATTGTAGATCGCATTTCTTTCAAAAATTATGTCTCGTGATGGGGCAGTGAATATCTTTCAGTACAAGTAAAGTTTCTTGGTGGTCTTGATTCTGAATGATCCTTATGTTAACGTGTAAGCGCTTCTTTCCTCGTTCTCTATCTAGTTGATTGCAAAGAATTTCTCAAAATAGAGTATAATTAACACCCTCCCAGCAGTTTACCACTTATTTCAATTTCTTTCATGAAAATGCAGAATGATATTGGTTCAGGGACAGGTTTAGTTGATCTAGTTGTGACCATCAGCTCTAAGTTAGGAACTTAGGAATGCAATTATCGATATTATAAGGGTATATTAGTAATTAGATAGGAAAGTAGTTAGGGAGATTAGTTATAAATTGAAAGAGTAGGAAGGGATGAAGTTAGGCACTTGGTGAGTGAATTGGGTTTGGATATTTAACACTGCCGATTTCCAAATCTAAATTCAACAAAATTTCGTTTCAATTTGCATTTGTCACATGGTATATGCATCTACTTTTACGCTTCCACTCACGATTACATTGCTAATTCTTGTATGATATTATTGTATTTGACAGAGAAAAATGTGCTCTTGACCATTGTCCCCAACCCCCCCATAAGCCTAATGGGACTACTGTTCCTTCTCAAGGCAACCTACCCTTGGCAACAAACCTTCCTCTATGGTCTTTTCACAGCTATCTGAATATCAAAATGATTTGTGCTAGAAGAACTCTAGCTCCCTAGCATATTGCTTGCAATGGCTGGAATTGGACTACAGCTCGACTCGAGATGCTTGTCATACTTTTATACCGTGGCCCATGGCGCTATCATAATCTTCTTGTATCTTTCACTGTGACTGTTATACTGTAGCCCATTGCCCTGTTGCATAATCTTCTGGTATCTTTGAATGTGATCCTAGTTGTGCTCATCTAAAAATTGTCCATAGACATCCTTGCAACTACATTCCTACTTTACAGCTGCCTATATAAGATGGAGAGATCTCATCTAGGTTCTGACTTCTGAGGGAAATCTAGGATTTGTTAATATTCTCCCTAAATGAAAGAATCCATTGTTTGCTTTTGTCAGCTTTCAAATACCAGACTAATGGCTTATTTTACATGTTAGTTGCATTTTGTCTTCTAATTAAATACATGACTTGATAAGATTCTTTGTAGAAAGGAGATGGAGAATGCATATCTTCTAACCCCAATACTTCCGAAGATGCGGCATAAAATTTGCTTCCTCAAAGCTTGATCCTCTCGTTTGAACTTGTTTCGGTTTGTTAACTAGAATGGGAAGTGATCAAGGACTTCATCTTTTCTCATGTAGTCTAAGATGCACATATTTTCAACATTGCCTCGTGTTAAATGTTTTTTTTTTTTTTTTTTTTTTTTTGACAATTATTGGATGCTCAGAGAATTTTGTTTTGGAATTACCTACTTAACTATTATACTTTTTATCAATCCGAATAGCTAATGTGAACATAGCTCAATTCGGTCTAAACATTTGAACCTTGTTTTATGGGGATCTCATCACACAAAGTTTGTATGCAGAGTTTCCTTGGGGGTTGATTGAATAATTCAAATCATTGTTTGATCCTTAATAAGGTTTCAACTTTATCATTTTTAATATAGTCTTACAAGTATGGTTTTATACTTTAGTTAAGATCATTCATCCAAACATACCTATCCCAATACTAGGCCCTAATTTTAGGAACATGTCGTGAGCTCCTTACCCAATGTTCAAAGTCATATCTTAGCCCATCAACTTTCCATATGAACATTTTCAATCAAATAGTTTATAAAAGAGACTCAGTTTCAAAATAATGCTTCGGAAGCTGATATTTGATACATGCAATATTTTTCTTCTTTTTCAGTATAAGAAATAAAGACACGGAAAAAGAGCATGGTTAATTACTGTCAAATCATGCTCACTTTGAAGACATATGCCACTTAAAATAAAACTAATTAAAAGCCGAAAAGGAAAGAAAACAAAAGTATTCAATATATGTGATACAATGAATGTTGGTTCAACAAAACTAAAACAACAACCAACCTTCTTAGAAATTCTTGAATAGGAGTCTATTAGAGGTTGGTATCAAAACATTTTAAGAAGTGACAAATGGGAATAAAACAAGCCAATTATCTGTGTGAATGGAATTAGAAGAGTACAAAAGTGGGTGAATGATGGAAACTTCAACAAAAAAAAAAAAAAGAAAAAAGAAAAGAAAAAAAAACCCCATTTAAAATCATGACTTGAAATGAAAGGAAAAAAGAAAAAAAGTTGAAAACTTTGAAAAGTAAAACTGAAACCAGTGAGAAAACCAATAAGGGTTGGTAGTGGAGCAATGACAAAGGCAACCAAAACCTTGTCCAAAGTCCAAACAGTGCCTATGAAATTGGATAAAAGAAAAACAAAAAAACAAAGCATTTTCTTTAAGGAGTTTGTGGTTTTGTGAGACCAATGTTTTTTTCAACATCCAATAATTTTGGATATGAGTCAATGCTAATAATATTCCTTTATCTATTGAGTGACAGTTTATGGAATTTGTTTTATATTCCAAGGCATGGATTTGACAAAACCCACAAAACCATAATATTCTCTCATTCCTTTTTGCGGCACATCGTTCATTGACTACCAACAACTTGTGTCTTATAATAATAATAAGAATAATAATAAAGATTGTTATATATTATGCTAATTAAGCTCTCTAATCACTTTGATTTTGACATAGAATTTGTAGATATTTTTTTAAGACAACAACTTAAGATCAAACACCATAGCTACTTATTCCCTCATCTCATCATCACAAATGAAAGGAAAATCACTATCTGGAAAAACATCTTTTCATATCAAAGAAACATTTTTAGAGAAAACCAAGACTAACTAAGGCATGGAAAATTTTGTTTTTCTCTTCAGGGACATAACAAAAAAGAATAGGTCATCATTTTGAAAGTGTTTTTTTTATACATGTTTTTGTGAAATTTCCATAACATTTTCTAACATAAAAATCAAAAGGTCATCATAAAAATGGCATGTAATTAGTAAAAGTAATGTGGAATTACAATTTTAGTTCCTAAACTTTGAGCTTGTAGTTAAAAGGCTCGTGAACGTGCACTTTAAAAAGTCTCTAATAGGTCTACGAATTTTGAATTTTTTATTAGGTCAAGGACCTATTAGACACAAAATTGAAATTTCAATAATATGTTGGATAGAAAATAAATAATTCAACAACCTATCAAATATTTTTAAAAGTTCAGATGACTATTAGGCACTTTTTAAAGTTAGTGAATCAAATAGATGTAAAGTTTAGGAATTAAACTTGTAATTTAACCTAATGTATTTGAAATTAAATCACTCTCAAATGTATGTATGATAATTTGTTTGGTATATTATGCAAAAAAAAAAAAAAAAAAAAAAAAAAAAAAAAAAAATAAAGATGATCTAATTAATTAAATCTACAAAATAATGCTTCTATTTTCTCATTTCCTAAACACTATATAACACATAATTTTTGGTAAAATTATCTGACTTTGAAAGATCACAAAAATAGAATATCTCTCTAAATTATCATTTGAAGTGATTTTTGTCATAATTAATATCAAAATTTGAACATGGAAATGTCCATTAGCACATAAGATCTCTTATTTTGATATTTTGTTAAATCAACTTAAAAAAATTGAAATTGTATGAACATGTGAAGGAATTGATCTCCCTCTCTATCAACTTCTAAGAAATTCATGAGAACTAACAGAAACACTTTATTTAAAAATCATGGAGTTTTGGATTTCTTGGTAATGAATGATTGGATACAGAAATGGATTATTCCTTTCATCTTCTAACATTCACACATAGATTTTCAAAAAAGGTTGGATTTCATAGTTGCAGCAGACTGACCAATGGGAACGGGACAAGTGTTAAATCAGAATGATTCTTTAGCCATTCTAGCTGCCTATGTCATGGGGACCCACTTTTCCATTTATCAATTTAGATTCTTCTTTTCCCATTTCTTTTCTTTAAATCATCAAATTGTTTCAAATTTAACATCATCTTTGGCTTTCAAAAGGGATCCTTTTATATTATCATATGTTTGTTTTGATTAAAATGCCATTTCTTTTGAGGTTTTCATCATTCTTTTACCCTATGGACCATAATTGAGTAAATCTCTTTTCAAACCTTATTTATCTTTTTATCAGTATTAAATTTGTTTTAAAAGTAAATTAAACAACTTACTTTTGAGTTTTTACTTGGGTTATATCGATAAAATGTTTTATTGGACTCTCAAACTTTAAAAAGTTTCATTTAACTTTTGATTTTTTAAGTTTTTAAAAAAAACAAATCTAAATATATGCTAAAAGTAAGTTTGGGGATCAAGATTGGTAAAAGAATCATAAACAAAAGAATAGAAAATTGGGAACGTAGAGTTGAAGATGACAAGATGTGGTTTTCGTCTTTAATATATATATATTCATATATGTGTTTAGATTTGTTCACATACGCATATACAAACTTTTTTGTCTATGAATTTAACAACAAAAGCATGCAAATGCTATATCAACACAAACATCAAACTTCAAAACTATTGGATGTGTGTGGTAACCCTCATAGTAAGGGGCATTTTTTATAATTAACCCTTAATTAAATTAGAACATCTAATTCCTCCTATCTCTATATATTAGTATATATTAGCATGATATCAATTACTTTTAGCTTAAATTTATGTGAATTGACCTTTGAGTTCTCAATTTCAAAGGATTTGTATTACTATAATAGAGATATATTACATATTACTTTTATATATATATATATATATATATATATATATATATAAACCTATGACACTCCAACTTTAATTGACACATTGGACTTCAATTGTTACCCTTTTATAAGGTCTTTCTTTAAAAGTTTTACCTATGGAGGGAAAACATTAGCCCTACCTATATATGGGTTAATATTGGAGGAAGAAAGTCAAAGAAAGGACACATAAATCAAAGTGCTCCACTAGCCTTGTTTACATATTCCATGGGAATAATAATGATAAGTTCCCTTCTTTTAGAGAGAAGATATTGGGATCTTTACAAGTTTTGAAGGTTGAATTGAGGAGTTGGGTTCAAATGGAGCCCTATATGTGTAGTGCCATTTGGTAATAAAGAAATATAAATTTTCATGTGATAGTATTTCACAAGTCACAACTCAACAACTCAACTCTCTTTTGGTACATTTTTTTCCTTATTGAATTAATGGTTTGAACATCAATGGTGTGACAATATGAAAACTTGGACTTAGACCCCTACATTTAAGGAGAGTGTATTTAGTTTTATTAGTGCATCATTGAATATAACATCTAAAAATCTATACCTAAAGAATAAGTAACATTACATTTGCACTTATATATGTATAGATCAAACTTTTAACTATAAAAAATGAATTGAATAAAATCATATTCGTGGTACCATTTTAACTTTAAAAACTAAAAAAAAAAAAATTAAATAGGGCACACTTTAATTTTATTTTATTGTTTCTTGAATAGTTTAATTTAGTATATTTTTAAATTCTCAAATCTTTCTTTTACAAATCAATTAAATTGTGGTGCAATTCAATATAGAAACCATATTAAATTATTTATGCTTAACATAATGACTGAAAACAAATCTTTATGACTTTGAAGCATTAGAAAATAAATATATCTACATGCACTCCTCATCTTGGTCTCCCAAAAAACAGTGGGAAAAAAGATTAGTGGAAACCGATTTTGATTCATTAGGTTACCCAAAAGCCAATATATGTTGAGTTTTTGCTTATTCTTTAAGCTTTTTTGGGCTCTCTTTTTGACTTATTATGGTTCCATGCAAATTATTCTCAAAATCCTAAGTTAATTGAGTGGGGGAGGTGATCAAAACCAATACAAATTTACCACACATCACCATCCCATTAATGCTCTTATTTTTACTCTATGCTCTCTTTTGTCTTGCCATTTTTCCAAACTTGATTGCAAAGTGAAGCAAAGAACAAGTATATGTTGAAATTAATGTATAAAACAAAAATTCAATTTGGATTTCTTTTTAAGCTCTTCTCCTTCTTGATTGGATTTTGGGGGTTTTTATTCTAAAAATGATCATTTCATTCTACGACGTTAGCATTTATATTAAAATCACCATTCACAAATTTATGTTTTTAGGAAGAATAACTATATTCATTTTCGAGAAGGGAAAAAAAAATCTCTACATGCACCTACATAGTGAAAATAATAATAAATAAATAAATAAAAATTATAGATCTATTATCTAAATATGCTTTCACATTATTTAATTTTTTTTTTTTTAAAAAAAAGCATAAAATTATTTTGAGAACTACAATGGTTATACAAATCCAAAAGAGGTTGCTTTGAGGGCAAAATATATATATATCCTTTATGAGGATATATTTCTTTTATTTCAATGTTATCCATACAAAAGCCTATAAGTTTTCTTTATCAAGTAAATGGAAGATTTTTTTTTTTTTTTTTTTGAAGCTTAAGTAAATGGAAATTAATTTAGTTTATCTAAGAGTGTGAATTTAAAATTTGATTAAAAAAAAAGGGTTTTTTCTTAATAGCTAAATTAACATGGTACCAATTATTATCATATATATGTGCATGAAATATTTGTTAGGTACTCTTATTATTTAATTATTAATAATATTTATGAAAGACAATTTGGATAAAATCTTTTGAAAGCTCCATCACCATCCATAAGATTTGCTCCCTACTTTGGCAAGGAAACATAATTTTCTTTAGGCCATTCTCTTTCTTTATTTATAGGCTTTGCTTTATCCTTGGTCATTTCAACCCCACTTTTACAATTATTAACCCCCACCCCCATTTCACAATCAATCCACACTATTTTCTTTTGTTAATGACAATGAGGCTTTAAAAATTCAATTTTATCCCTATATTATAATCAAAGTAGTTCAAGCTTAAGTTCAAATTAATACAGCATCTCCCTTAGTAAAATTTTTTAATTTCTTGATTACATTTGTGAATATTTAGACGTTTTGTAGGTGCTACGTCTTTAGGTTGTATTAGAAATGTTTTCTAGTTTGACTTGAGCATTATTCGGTGTTTGTGCTTAATTTTGTGGCTAGATTTGAGTAATCTTATAGATGAGTTTAAACTTGATGATATAAAAAAATATAGAGTTTAGATTAACACAAAATTTTCTTAATTAGTATCATAGAGTAACTTAAAAGTAAAGATAATCAATTTAATTTATTTACTTTCTATATATATAATATTTGAAGTTTATGACGTTTGAATGTGTTAATTAGAAAAACAAGTATCACAAATCCAACGCGAACTTCAACAATCTAAGTAAAAAATAACAATATGTCCAAGAATATATCGACGAAGTTTTCTTATTCATTTTTACAATTTTGTTTTTAATTGACACACTTTCTTTAAAAGTCTAAAAATAGAAGTTACACGTACATTTTGAGTTTTTTTTCCGACAATATGTGAAGTAAAAATCGAACCTCTAATTCCAAAGTTGATAATTCGACTCCATGACAGTAAACGTTTAACTATGTTCGTGTTAGTATTTACATTTACATTTTGAGTATAGCCCTCAATATTGAACCAAAAAATCCACATTATACAGAATTAGCTAGCCAAAGACAAAAACTTTAGGAAAAGAACAAATGAGAGAAGTTGATCCAAATATTTGATATAGATTGAGTCAATTTTGCTACCACTCTTAGAAACTTCCAAAAAATCTAATGGGTTTTAAACATTTCAGCAAAAGAAAAAGGATTCCAAACAAGAAAGGTGTATGAAATAAATATATAATTCCATAAATGCATCATTGTCATTTTGCTCAATTTTCAAGCAACACCTATAAATCTATTGTCTTTTATATTCTCCCAAAAAGAGTGATAGAGGAGAAGAATGAGAAGAAAATGCCAAACCTTAAATAGAATCCCTATTCTACTCAAAATAAATAAATAAATACATAGAATCCATCATCAAAATTATCTTAAATGATAAAATTGATGAAAATATTTATAACTAGCAGCAAAATATACTGTCTATCTAGAATAGATGGTGATAGACTACTATCTATGTCTGGTTTCTTTTGCTATATTTGAAAAGAGTCCTAGAATAATATGTTAATTTAACTATTATGTACTTTCATTTCTAAATTTTCATGTTTTTTTTTTTTCACTAAACATTAAAAAAATTTAAACATTTTATTTTAGTTCATGAAATATACCAAAGGTCTATTTTAGTTCTTGTAATCAATCATTTTACAAATTATATTAATATACATACATGTGTAATTCTTTTAGTTTAGCCATTGTGAAAGAAATTAAAATTTTAAAATAATAATTGATGTTTTATCTACTTAAATATATTCAAATTAACTTTAATTTTTTTTATGTAAAATTATTATAAACTAAAAATGAAACACATTGTGACCAAAACATTATTAAATTTATTTTTTATTAAAAAAAATTGAAGCACCTCAATTTTATTTCTCTACGACTCCTATCGTTTTTGAAATAAATCACCATCACGTAGAAAGGTAATTGTTTTGATCCGATTGAGCATTTGAAAATGATATCTCTTTAAAAAAATTAAAATAATAATAATTATTATTATTATAATTATCTGAAGAATTCAAGTTTTGATATCATTAATGTAGTAATTGATTGAATACGTGCAAGTTTGAATCACTTATTTTTAACACGAGATTTTAATAGAAAAATAAAGATTTAAATCTCATTTTAGTTAAAGTTGTTTCTATTCCAATTCATAAATTTAAAAAAAAAAAAAACTATTTTATTAATAAACTTTTGAGTTCTTTTCAATATAACAAAATAAATTAAAATATTCATAAATATAACAAAATTCCACTGTCTAACTTCGATAGATTATGTATTTTTCTTATTAATTATAAATATTTTCAACCATATTGCTATTTAAAGTAATTTCCCTCAACTTTTACGCTTGGTTACACTTTTCTTTAAAATTTCATCATATCTATTTTAATCTTATAGTTTTTATAAAAACAATAACTTTCGGTCATTAGTTTTTGTTATATTATTTTTTTCATCTAATTTTTACCATCCATCTCTAATATATGACTTGAAATTATGCTTAAATACATGCTCAATTAATTGTTTTTAAAAATTAAATGACTAAAATAGTTGCATTGAATTAGTGAATTCAATATTTTTTATACCTTTCTCCACCCTATAATTACACAATTTTATTTAAATTTTATTTTCATCTCTAAACTCTATAGAAATATATTTTTAAAAAATTATTTTAACTTTTAGATTAATTAAAAATTTACTCCATATTGTGCAGAAGAAAAGAGATGTATGATAAATTTTTAAATTAAAATAAAAAGAGTTTATGTTTTTCAATTTTCTAGTTAATAGATTTCAAAACTTTTAATTTCGTGAATAATATCAATAACATTTTTTAAAATTCATGAATTTATGTACAGTTCTTCTTTTTCTTTTTTGTTTTTTCTTTTGACAACTGAATGTATATATAGTTAGATATTTTAACCTCGACATATTGTTAAAATATTTCTGAAATTAAGGTAATTTATCACATATAACACAAGTGATTGATAGAAGGCTCTGACAATTACAACAAATAAAGTGCAAAAATAAAGAAATAGGGTAACACATAGAGTCCTACGTCTAGGGACAGTGTGTTTGAAAATGATAAATTCACTAATATAAAAAGTCAAATGTTTACAATGTTGTACTTATATGTAAAGCAATGACAATAATACAGTGACATACGTACAGCTTAACTTGTTATTAATCACCTAGACTCTCCTAGATGTGAGACTCTCCTTCTCAACGAAACTTAGGTTCCCTAAGTGTAAGACTTCATCTCAAGCAACAATGCTTTAGGATCCTCTAAGTGTAAGACCGCCTCTCACCAAATAGTTATCTTTCCACTTCAAACTAATACCACTTTACTTGATGAACTTAGGCTCTCCTAAGCTTGAGGAAACCTTCTCAATCAATAATGCATTAGGATCTCCTAAGGATGAGAATCCCTTCTCAATCAATGAAACCTTAGGCTTCCTTAAGGTTAAGATCAATGTCTTCTCAAGATTAATAATCAATCTTAAAAAACTAACATAAGAAAAAAGAAGCACCTTGAGCATAAACAGAACTTCTTGTTCACAAACTATTAGATTAACATAGAATATCGTAGTGTGACCACCACACAAAAATTATGATTGCTTTAAACAAAAGCGACAACTCTAACAAAACAAATAACTAGCCCTTAAATATATATATATAGGAGAAAAAGGAAAGAAGCTCATTCAAGATCAGCAAGATCAATAATGCCAAGTTAACTTACAAATAACACTAATTTATTGAGGGATAACTAGAGTAAACATCGTAAAACTAATATTATAAAATGTAATGTATTACTTTAAATTATTACAACCGTGAATTCTTGTCCATGAATTGTTAATATGAATATTTAAGTATATTTCTTCCATAAAAAGTTGACATTCAAATTTCACATCTACATGTCATCAAATTAAAAAGAAAAAAGAAAAAGTATATATATATATAGAATCAATGAAAACAATATATAATTAAATTTTTTCTTATCTTCCTTTTTTTTTAAAAAAAAAAAAAGTAATAAATCAGAAAACGAGTACAACGACCCACGATTCATCTACTACAAGGGTTGACTTTGATTATTCTGTAATTTAAACTGATTATTAATTATTATCTTTGATTCATCCACTACTACCAACGCGTACGGTTTTATTCATTAATTTATATTTTATAATATAGTTTACATGTTAATGTAGTGTAGTTATTACTTGTTGGAAAAATAACCAAAAATAAATAAATAGGTGAGGAATAATAAGAACCAACAAATATAAAATATGAATCAGCAAAATAAGATTTAAAAAAAAAAATCTGTTAATTAGATTGAGGCATGTTAGTGAACACTGTCTTTAAAGAAGACATGCTTCCACTTGTATTAATTTATTGGACACTCCATTTGTAGATACAATTATTCAACTCCCACACATTTTATGCAGCCAAACTCTCTTACAAATAAATGATTATCTTATATATTAAATAAATAAATAATTGCTCTGTATTTTTTATGGAATTCAAAATTAATTACTTTCTATAGCTCTTGGTTCACAAATCCATGTGAAGAAGATAACTTTAAAAAATCCTCAAGGCCTAGGGTGCAAAACTATCCATCCCCCCTCAAATAAAGGGGTTCAAAAAGGATGGATTACTTTATTGATAAAGTAATTTACAAACAATTAAATCAAAATTATGAAAATAAATGAAAACGTTGGAGTAATCTCATGATCATTTGACTCTTTCGCTTTTTTAAGATATTTTCATTATCACTAGGCCAATCCATAATTTTTTTTTCCTCTAATAAATATTTTGTTAGTATTAGTATACTCCATATAATTTTAGATACGACGTGTGATAAAACATATCTATAACACTGAAGAAAATTCCTCCTCCAATAATTACAAATTACATTTTTCCTAATTATTAAAAGTTTTCAAACATCAATGTTGTTGACTGATTTGACCTTTTCCTTTTCATTTTTGGAAAAGAAAATTAGATGGAAGATTTAAGATGTCAAGGTTGATGAAAAATCGAAATCTCAATTTTATAAAAATATCGACGAAAGTATTGTTAAAATATTGATATCAATGAATATTTTTTCAAAAATAAAATATACAATAATATTTAAATTAATAAATACATATAATACGTTTTTTAAACAAGTTAACATGTTTATTATTTATATTATATTAATATTTTATTGTTCATTTTTTTGCATTTCATATATTTTTTATGATATAATGAAAATGTCGATTCATTCATCATATTGATGTCAAAAACTTATAAAAATGTAAAAATATGGATGAAATTATCAACATCTCCCTGTAAATGTAATAACATAGTTACACACCTTCAACTATTTTTAAAAAACACTACAACACAGGAGAATTTATATCAGGTAGATAGCGATATGGATTTGAATCTTTGCTACTAAAGTTTAATTTTTTATATATAAAATTTTGCAGGGCTTGATTAGTATATTTTAAAATTAATATACATCTTTTTAGTACAATAGGGGAGAGAATTTGAACCACAAACTTCTTAATTACTTGTACATGTATACATAAGTCGAGCTATGTTCACTTTGACAAATTAAATTACCGTCTTAATTTATATAATAATTATTTAAACAAAATTATTATAAATAGAAAAAATATCAAATTATTTAAAAATATAACAAAATTTTACTTACTATTTGTAGTCTATAAAATTTTGTTATATTTGTAATTATTTTCAACTGTTTTTCCTTTTTTTTTTTTTAATATCCCATAATTTAATCCAAATTATAGTTTCTAATGTTTTAAAAGTTTCATTATGATTTTTATGTCTTAATTCAAGTTTGTTAAATCTAGCAGCACAATGTATAACAATTTACTTTAATTGCAGTAAACTTTACTATGTGATATTCTATTTTAATGATGTGAAATATTTTGTGTTGTTTTCCATTTTTTTTTTTATAATTGTTTTTTAAATTCAACAAATGTGTCGCTAACAATTTGAACCATTGACATCATTTAATTATTGGGCTATCCTTACTTTTTAAAAAATAATTTATTGATTTATTTAATTAATTACTAATTTAAATATCGACTCAGATAATTGTTGTTTATATTGTTTGCATTGTGATTTTTTTTTAAAACAGCATTGTGAATTCTAAATCAAGGAAGATATGATGCCAGATTTGTCAAAGGTCATTCAATAACTTAATTAGATAAGGATCTCGAATTTAACATAAGATCTCTGTACTAAGATCTTGTTTAAATTAGTATTTGTTGAGATTTAAAATTAAAAAAAAAAAAAAAAAGAAAGAAAAAAAAACTATTCAGAAAAATAAATAAAATAAAATAAAATGATTTGCTTTTTCATTTTAATAAATGTGTGGTTGACAACTTATTAATAGATAGCTTGACAATCGACTTTTTATCTCCTCCAATATTAATAATAATGAATTTATTTATCTATAATTATGTCATTGTCTATAATCGATTTGTTCATGTTCATAGTCTGTGTCCAATCATATATTTATAATTGATGCATCATAAACAACCATTTAAATAATAATAATAATAATAATAAAGGCATTCAGGTTTGTTTGATGCCTTTTCTTTTAAAATTTTAAATGAAAAAAATATATTTTCCATTTTTGAAGTTTAATTGAAGTTCCTTTGATCTTAAACTTTAAAAATAGAACACACTTTTCATCAATTTTTCTAAAGACAATTTTGATTCATGTTGTCAATCAGCTAAAGGAAAGACTAACCAAACAACTTTTTTTTTTTGTTGTTGATTTTGGAGTCGGTAATTTATTGATTTAATTACAAATAAGTTGATATTCCTTTAATCTTTGAATTTCAATAAATTTCAAATAATAAATTCTTACAACCAATATTAATATTTGAAACATTAGAGAGATACATTGATTGGATTAATAAATAATGATTTGACATATGAGTGCAACAAAAAAATCAAAACACCAAATCAAATCAAACTGATCTATGGATTGTGATTTAGATTTTTTAATATAAAATTAGACATATTGATTAGTATTTGAAGAAGAAAACAAATTATTAATTCAAATAAGTTTACCAATCAAAGCAAAATCGAACTAAGGGTATATATGTACCATTCAAAATTGAACCAAGAAAGTACCAAAAATTGAGAACCAAGCCGATAATAAATCGATCAAATTCAAACCAAACTAATCGGTTTTGTTATTTGTTGAACTTAGATCTTGGATCTTTGTTTATAAAATCAATTCATTTAGATCAATTTTTGGTTGAACCCAAAATCTACAAAACTAAACTAACTCTCGATTACCCAAATAAAATAACAAAAACTCAAACATATAAATTACAAACTACAATACTTAAACTCCTTAAAAAGAAGGGAAAAAGCTATGTATGTATCCTAGTTCATAATGTGTGGTTGTTGTTTTAAATAAAGTCTCAAATTTTTAAAATTTTCTTTTAAGCTCTATCTAATGATAAACTTCCATGAGTAAATATTAAAATTAAATAATACTAAATTTTACAATACATCATACTTAGAGAGTCCAACATAAATTTAAAGAAATAATAATAATAAAAAGAATTATGTCAAACTCATTGAAAAGTAGAATTAAAAACTTTCGCCTTTTGATTTGTCAGCCAATTTTAATATTCGTCAAAATAAGAGATAGTGACCAGAAAGAATTTATTTATTTATTTTTATTTTGACCCTAAACTTGTATTAATTTTCAAGGAGAAATCGTCGAAAGTAGCTTTATTTTTATTTTTATTCTTTTTCTTTTAACAATAACCACATTTCTTCTTCGTGTTCCAAATCTAATACCAAATTTTACATCTTTTCAAATTTTCACTGCACAATCATCCAAATTTTCAAATAATTTACCGATTTATCAAAATTTGTATTTTCAAAAAGAATCTTAGTATTGATTTTTAAATTTTGAAAAATATCAAAAGATTTAAAAAAAAAATATACCATTAGAGTCTTTGATTCGTGTTAAAAAAATCGTTCATTTAGATGTATGAGATTTTTTGTAATCTCAGAGTCAATCTCGACTAGGAAAGACAAAAAACCAAATCCAATGAATTTTACTTTACTTCTGACAATTTTCCACTTTTAACTTAAAATTTTTAATTTAATTAATTTAAATTTTAAATTTATTGAATTGTATCAATTTAAACCTTAAATTAATAATCTCATGAATTTACACACACGTTTGTACCATTTGTCAAATGAATCAAAAGGAGTTTAAAGGGATGAAATTAAAACTTTTATATACAATTATATATATTAGTGAGTGAGACACCTAAGAAATAAACAAAACAAAAGATGAGATGGGAAAGCAGAAGGGATGGCTAGCGGGGACAGAGTGTTTGGAAGCAGGAACAACAGGGGCAGCGTGGACCTTTTGCCTCTTTCTCTTTCTTTTCAAGACTCGGCCGCCAGTTACCCAGCTGTCAAAATTATCACCGTCACAGCTTCTCCCCTTTCCCTACACGTGTGCTATCAACCTCGACACGTGCGGTGCGGTCCCTTTTTATTTTCTTCTCCTCTTTGATCCTATGGGTCCCACTCCCATTCAATGTCTTTCACGTTCTGACGTTGACCACACCCCTTTCGTTACAACACCGCCCACTGGACAAAACCCCTCCTTATCAAATTCCCATTATAATTTTATTCCTTAAATTATCAAATCGGACAGGACCAAATCGAATTAGTTGATTCTGTTCCATTTTTTTAATAATGGAGAACCATCGGTTCACTTAAGAGCATAATCGAACTCTTTGATTATGTCATTGATTCATTATCTTAAAAAGATTGCAGGCCGAGAGAGATAAAAGTGATTGTGGGAGAGAGAGCGAAAGAGCAAGAGTTAGAGAGATAAAAAGTGATTGTGCGTGAAGAAAGTAAGTGAGAGCGTTAAGAGTGAAACTCTCCTACTCTCGCTCTAACTAAACCATCGGTTAAAAATCGAACCGAACAGATACCGAATCAGGTTGGTTCGATTCAAGAATTGAAATCAATGGGAATCGATTTTCAATGGTTCTTTTCATTGTGAACCGATAACTTCGATTTAGTTCATGGTTCAGTCCAAAACTGGACCGAACCAAATCGTGCACACCCCTAACTATTATACCTTTTTAGTTTTCAAAATTTTTAGTTTTGTTATAACAAACTCCAAGTATAATCTCAATGGTGTAAGAAATTGAAAATATATTAGATACCAAATATGACTTTAGTTGTTTTTTTTTTTTTTAAAAAAAAAAGAAACTTGCATATGGGAGGCGACAACCCATCTAGTGTGAAGTTTGAACTTATTTTTCCAATATTATTAACATCTCTCTATGTAGTTTCAAAAAGAAAAAAAAATATATATGGAGCAAAATATATTCCATTATTGGCAATCAGTGAGGGAAAAAACAACAAATTCAATATATTATATAGCAGAAATTTTCTGCCATTTTCTTTAAAATTAAATCTTTCAAATTTGAGCCATTAAAATATATATTTTTTTAGATCTTATTCGTTAATCACTTTGCTTTTTAGTTTTCAATTTTAAAAAAATTAAGCAATGTTTTTTGGTCTATTTTTGAAAAGTATTTTAACAAAATTTAACCTTTTAAAATAAAAAATAAGTACTTTTTAATATATATATTTTAAATAGTTACAAACTAAAATGTATTCTTCTTAACAAAGTTGAAAACAAAACAAAGGAATCTTGGCCTAAATTTTAAAGGAGTGAATTAAAAGTAAAAAGTTTTCTTCAAAATAATAATTTTTAAAAATGGCAAACGGTAAATCCCTAAAACCTAAAATTATATTTTAACCTTTTAGAAAATCTCTGTTTTCCCTCATTTATTTTATGCCAAAACCGGAAACCCGCCTTTTACAATGCTTAATGTTATTTAATTATCCCTTAATCATGGGTGCTAATCCTTACACGTTGGATTAACTTTGTTCTCATTAGGAGAGACATTTTAATTTAAGACTTTTTAATTCATTATAGGATATGCGAAAATAAATTGCTTGTACTTTATTTTCTTCCCAAAATTTTATATGATTTCCACGTCCCCATGTCTTCTATCAAGTTATTAACTATAGTCTATATATATTTTTAAAAGGACTATAGTCTATATTAATTGTCTCAAAAGAAAAATGCTATACTATATTTTAAAAATACTTTCAAAGAATTGTAAAAAAAAAAAAAAAAAAAGATTTATTGAAATATTATTTTTTTAATTAGAGAAAGAGATTGACCACTAAATGAGTGAACTATCCAACGCTTCACTTATATAGAATAAGACAATCAAACATTCAATCTATGGACAATAGTACAAATTATATATATATATATATATATATATATATATGTGGAGTAGAGAAATTGAACCTCTATCCTCGAGGTTAATGGTATAAATTTTATGTTGGTTGTGAGCTATACTTGTTAATGTTTAGCCATTTAACAACCAAGTTTTTATTTATTTACTATTATTGTTTTTTTTTTTTTAAAGAACAAGTCTTAAAAAGGTTGTTTTAAAAATTTGGTCTCATCCTTAAAATTTACCAAAGCTTTTTAACAACTTAAAAGTAAAAAACAAAAAAAGTAAAAAAAAATTAAAAAAAAGAAGGAAGATATACTACAACATAAATTATTTCAATAAAACAAAGAGTACAAACAAAACAATTATTGAGCACAAAACATAAGAAACAAATTCTACATGCATTTATCATGCATATCATGCAACTAACAACTATTTAAGAAGTATATTTGTTTAATAATTAAATGAATATGAAAAGGAAAAAAATAATTGATTTATTTCCACTTGTTTGGCATATAGGAAAGGAAGAATGCAGGGTACAATAGTACAAGTACAAACATCAATTTTCTTCATTGATTGAAATTATATATATATATATATATATATATATATATATATATATATGTAAAGAATTACTTTTCTTAAACTATACCCCATTAAATTAATGTTTATAAATTATAGGTTATTTGACTCGTTCAAATTCCGATATTATCCCTCAAACATAAATAGTTGGAATAATGGCCTGGACAAGTGGTAACTATTATCAAACACCACTCACTATTTTTTTGTGTTATATTAATTCTATAGTTGGAAAACCATTTTTATGAACTACAGATCTCAAGTTTGCTAACATATCGATTGGGCTATACTCGCTTTGACATTTATCTTTATGTTAATTTATTTATTATTATTTTTTTTTTGAAACAATATTAACTACAATATTTATTCATTAATTTTTTTTAGCGTATATCATGATTTCAACGTTTTATTATTATTTTTTTTAAGTGTCAAAGCTTTTAAGGTCAACAAATAAAAAAAAATGTGTCAAAGCTTTCAACCGTAATATGTTTTTATCAAAGTTCAATTGATAGTGTTATTATAAGTATGATGAGAATATTACGTATATCATTTTCTTTCAACATCTCTCTCTCTCTCTTTTTTTTTTTTTAGATTTTTCAAAAATATAGGAATTATTGAACCACATAAATTTTAAAAGCGACATCTATCATAAAAACAAACTGTTTTTTTTCTTTTTTTCTTTTTTTAATTTGTTTATAATATTTTAACTATTATGTAGGCAAGTTGGGGTACAATTAATTGCCCATTTTTGAAAATTTTCATGAAAAATAAATGAACTAAAAAAAAACTACACATTTTTAAAGATCAATACAATATTTCTTTTTTATGTGGCGTTAAATAAATCAATAGATCTTCTCAAGAAATAAATTAAAAAAAAAAAAAAACATTAATCGAAGGAAGTATTTGAAATGACTTAAATACCCTTACCAATGCCGCGTGAGATGTCAATTCATAGTATAGTGGGATAAAAGAAAATGACCCTCAGGCCTCAAAAAAACTGAAATCCCTCTCTCTCTCTCCTCTGAGAAAGAAAATTGAAAGGAAAAAGGAGAAAAAAAAACATATTCAAAATTGTATCCATTGGCTTATTTTGTAGAAAATTTGAAAATAATTTATTTAATGAAAAATTGTATTTCATATATGGGTCTAGTAGTAGTTATTATAACTATATTTATAAATCATAAAATTACTTGTAATTATCTACTAAATTAAATATATAAACTATTATTAATTTATTTATTAAAATTATTTATATTAAAACTTTTTTTTTTATATAATTATTATTTTGTAATGTTATATAATTTAGAGCTGATTTCAAATACAGTAAAATGAGCAAAACTATTTATTAATATAAAAAAATTTTACTTCTATCTTTTTAGGTGACATTTTTTTAATATTTTTTTATATTTGTAAATAGTTTGTTATTTTTTTTTATATATAATAACTTTCCTATAATTTATAATGCAAATTGCATGATTTTAATTTAAAAAATAATAGAGTTTATGATGGCGAAATACTTTTTCTAGATGTTTTTATCTTTTTTTTTATAAAAATTTTAAAATTTAAAATCTAGATATATTGAAAATTTAGAAATATTATTTTTTAAAATTATACACCTTTTGGATAATTAGAAAGCAACTTTAAGAACAAATTTTAGATTATCTGCAAAAACACATATTGGCTGAAACATCTGAAAATATTAAACAGAATCTAGATTACCTCTACATAAATCCTTAGATTTTCAACTCTAATCTAATTATTTTTGGAGATAGGTGAAGTTTTATAATTGTATTTGAATAATTTTTGTTCTGGAGAACTCTAAAAAATGAAATTTGTTTTTCGCAACTATCTTTTCCTATAAATGATTTAGACGAGATTAAAACATTCTTTTTTCTCAAAATGTTAAAGTATAAAATATTGTAAAGAGTTGAATTTAATAGGTAAAAGTTATAAGGATAAACATAATTTTAATTTCAAATCTTTGAACCATTTACATTAACAGTGTCTTTAGATTGACTATGAATTGATTGATTTTGAATGCTAAACTTTTGTTAAGTCCAATAATTATTATGTAGAAACTATTAAGTTAGTTAGACGTAGATTATATTAATTAAATATATAATAATATTTTAAAAGAATTATAAATATAAAAAAAGAAAATTGTTGAAAATATTCCTAACTAATAACAAAATACAGCCACTAGAATCTATGTATTAGTGATAAAATTTATAAACTTGGTAGCTAGATGAAAATTTGGTTACATTTACCATTTATTTATTTATTTGTTTATTGATTTGGCAAGTAGAGGAACGAAGTTGAAAATTTGAAACATTATCTCTCTTTCTTCCATTTATTTGTGTCTCTTTAATTTTACAAATGGAGTATAAGATTGGGAATAATCTCCGCCCAAAGGGCGAGTCCAGAAAAAACTATATAAACCGACTCCCGCTATTTCTTCAATATTTCTCATTGCCATAGTCCAATACCTTCTATTTTCCCTTTCTCTCTTTCTTTCAATTTCTCCATTTCTTCTTTAATGGATTCCCCTTCTCGTTCCTCCGTCATCGTCATCGGCGCCGGTGTTTCCGGTGAGTCACTCTTCTTATATTTCCCTTTTTAATGCTTTACCTTCGTTTATTGTTGATTCTTTCTCTTTCTCGGTCTCTCTTTATTGTTCTTTTTGTTCTGATTTCGTTGATTTTTTTTTTTTTATTCATCGGAAGGCTTGTCGGCGGCGAAGGTGTTGGTGGACAATGGAATAGACGACGTGGTGATTTTGGAGGCTTCCGACCGTATCGGAGGAAGAGTCTGTAAGGAGAATTTTGGAGGCGTATCGGTGGAACTTGGAGCGGGATGGATTGTTGGAGTCGGTGGTAAAGAGCCGAATCCGGTTTGGGAACTTGCTCTCAAATCTAGTCTCCGTACTTGCTTCTCGGATTACAGCAATGCTCGCTACAATATCTACGATCGAAGGTTCGAATTCCTGATCCTGATTGATGTTGTTTCGTGTTTCCCCTAATCTCTGTGTTTCGGATGATTTCTTTTAGTCCTCCGCCATTTTTGCTCTGATTATGTTTTCCTTTTAGAGACATTGTTTCTGAGTTGTATTGAACAATGTATTGATGATTTAGAGATGGAATTTGAACCTTTATCTGTCAAATTTTCTTTCCTTCTTCTGTTTCGCTTTCCTTTTTCTCGGTCAATTTGAAGTGAGTTTAGGTTTTATGAATCGATGAGTTTGCAGTGGGAAAATTTTTCCGAGTGGAGTTGCGGCCGACTCGTACAAGAAGGCGGTGGACTCGGCGATTCAGAAGCTGAGGAACCAAGGGGTGGATGCTGATGATGTCTCCATTGCTTCGGAGCCGCCTTGGTAACTTTTTTTTTTTCAAAAAGTCTATTGTTGGTGTGATGAGCATCTCAAAAAGAAGAAGAATTATGGCATTAAGTTAATTAACATTCTCGAAGCATATTTTTATCTGATCTCTTTTTTCTTTTGTTTAAAGTACGCCAAAGACGCCCATGGAACTCGCCATCGACTTTATACTCCACGATTTTGAGATGGCAGGTCATTTTGCTGTCCGATTCTTGTTCTTATTTCTTGTTCTAATATTCTGTATGTGAATGTTAAATTGGGGACTGGGTGTTTTTGTGCAGAGGTTGAGCCTATATCGACGTACTTGGATTTTGGAGAGAGGGAATTTTTGGTTGCGGATGAAAGAGGGTATGAATATTTGCTATACAAAATGGCTGAGGATTTTCTTTTTACCTCAGAGGGAAAAATCTTGGACAGTCGTCTCAAACTCAACAAGGTGAGAAAAAAAAGAGAAAATATATTTGTTTTCCTTTTAAAAAAATTGACTTTTAGCTAATTATATGTTTTTAAATGAAAATTTTGTCTGTTCTGGTTTTGATTACCCAATCATATGATGAAACAAAAGGACGGATATGGGCTTTGATAAAAATACAGTAAAAGAAACAGAAAAAGTATAGGATAGAAATCCCCGGGTATCTCTTTTGTTTGCATGTGCTATTCTTATTTGTCGTTGAGATTGATGATTGACCCACTTTTGGGAGTTTGCAGATAATGACGTTTCTGAAAGCAATTTCCATTCATATTATATTATTACTATTGTCATTTGCCAGTTTATATTAGAAGCTGTATATTAGCCTAGGTGGTGGTCAACTTGATAATTTCGCTTTTGCTTTAACTCTTTTAGCGGCTGAAGAAACTTTATGATTTGCATTGGATACCTGGCTAATGAGAAAAATCGGTCTTGGGATTTGTGAGCTTTTACAATATAAATATTTATTTAAGATATTGGTTGAAATTAGTGGCATCCGTCTGTGTCATCTGATCGCGATATTGTTTTCATAGATTGTTGCCTGTGGACATCTTTTTAAGCCCAACACTGAATAGACCTTCTACAGATGATTTCAATTGTAGTTGTTCTAATTTTGGGTTTCTTTACAATGAAATTGACACTAGCTTTGCGCTCTCCCTTTTTCCTTTTTTTCTTTTCTAATTGTTCTTTGACTGTGATGTAATTTTTGAAACTGGGGAATCAGTCCGTTGAATGCTTCTGTTTATTGGGGTGTTTGAATTTTTGATTTACCCCTACAACCAACAATGTGCAGTAAGTTTTGATAGCGTTTCAGCAAAACTTTGACTTGCCAGCAATGTCCTTGCTTGTATGATATTTGACAGAATCGTAATGACAATATGCAACGTTTTGAAAGCCTTTTTACCATTATTAAATTAGTAGGGTCACTGGATACCAATTTGCATTTGGCTGCACAGTGCTTTTTATGACCATAAACAATAACCCATGGGGTGAGATGTCAAATCAACACAAATAAAAACATGAAAGTGGGGAGTCTTGTCAATATCTCCATTTAATGGGGCTGTTGTTTTGGTTCCCTTTATTGCCCAACGAATCTGATGCGAATTGCATTAAATGAGGGAAGCTTCCCCTGTATCATCGTCCTGCTTCACTATTAATCCCTGTGATTTTTACATAGCAGCCATAAATGGGTTGTGATGAGTCATTAAATGGCCAAAGATTCCCCATAATCTTTCCCAAATAAAAAATTGGTTCGGGTTCTGGGTGGAGTTGACTGCTGTGTCAAATTCTTATCTGTTTCTGTTCTTTTCCATGACGAATGTGATGCATCATTTTATGCAGGTTGTTCGGGAAATACAACACTCGAGAACCGGGGTTACTGTAACAACGGAGGATGGATGTATCTATGAGGCCAATTATGTGGTTTTGTCTGTTAGCATTGGTGTACTCCAAAGCGACCTCATTTCTTTCACTCCACCTTTACCCGTACGTTTTCTTCTTTTTTTTATTCCATGTTTGTTACTATACTACTAATCTCTTTTCTCTCTCTATTTCTGACTTTTGCCCCAACCAAGACCAAGAATGCCCCCTACAATTTATGACGACGTGTTGTATCTGTTGCCTCTTGATTTGTGAACCTCTATTGAGAGACCTAAGATAGTAAGATGGGTGGGGAGAATCTTGACCTTTCAATATTCATACACAATAAATATCTCTCGGGCTCTGTTCGTCCCTGTGAGGTGGTGGGATTTTCATTCTGACTTGACTTCTCTTCATATATATCTCTAGAAGGCCTGGTCCATTATTTAATTTTTCATTTAGGGGGTCAGAATTTATGGATGGCTAGGCCTCCTACTGACTCATGACGTAAGAACCGGATTCCCAATGTGTCTATGTGCGACTCCCATGCATCATCTCCCAGTTTTGCATTTTGGGACTCATATCCACTGTGTGTGTGTCTAATCTACACGTGATCGGTTTTTTTTTTTCACCTTTTTACCTCTCTTCTTTAGAATGCAATATGAATATGGTTTAAACCTACGAGTCTTTATCGTCCTTAAACATTTCTTGTTTACTTACCCACTTGTGTTTCTATTTACTGAACCATTGGTTGTTGGTTGGTAAAGTATTTCCACACTGCCCTCTGTTTCTGTGTGCTGATAGTCCTTATAATCTTTTATTTCTATATCGCTGCGGGGTTTAGTATTATTAACTAAACAGGATGGTTTAAAATAATAATGAAACAGAGGTGGAAAACAGAGGCCATTGAGAAATGTGACGTGATGGTGTATACAAAGATTTTCCTCAAGTTCCCATATAAGTTCTGGCCGTGCGCACCCGGAAAAGAATTCTTTATTTACGCCCATGAAAGAAGGGGCTATTACACGTTTTGGCAGGTTCGTTGACATACACACACACACACATATATATTTTGTTAAATTTTTCGTTGTTGTTGCCAGCTAACACTTATCTCATCGTCACTACTTATCCAAAGAATATTAAGTGAATAAACAAAGCTTCTTAGTTAGAAGAATTGCATGCTTGCCAATGTAAGCCCACAGGGATAGCCAGCCAGGTCTTAGGTTGAACAAGTAGTAGCGGTATGGCCTATGTGCTATGCATCAATATTTTTTAATATGTTTGGTTTTTATATTAGTTTATTCTCGTCATTATTAACTTATTCTATGGTTGGAAGTACTTTCATAATGAGCGTTCATCAGGTGCACATGGGTCACATGCAATCTATCAACTCTCATATTTATTTAATTCTTAATCCTTGGATTGCATGTCATGATGTATATTTGTTTTGTAGTACTGTATTGGTTTTCAGAATACGGATGTCATCGCATTGGACCCTTTAGTTGGATTGATTTAGTTTTGAGTTGTCAAGTATCTACATTTAGTATGTAAATTCAGAACTTTAAAATACATTTCTCAAATCACAAACCTGCTCATTAAAATACAACTCAGGCTAATTTAAATTATAGCCTTTATATCTTATTCTTTTATAGTAAGAACTATAATGAGCTCAATTCCGAGTTTAACTCGTCAGATAAGGTATTTATTACCATCTCAATTGTAGATAATTCAATACGAGTAATTCTTGGACAGTTGATTATTATGATTAAGTATCTTGTTTTAATGGGTGATTGAGAACACCTTCATTAACTTGCTCTAAATTCTTTGACTTTATTGACCTGTATTAGGATGCAACATTTTACTGACAGTGCTTAAGTTTTTCGGAGATAAACCTTTGGCACTCTCTTTTATGGTTGATTTTCTTTTCCATTGCATTGTCGATATATTTGTCAGCTATCCCAGCTGTCAATATCTGCTCCACGAACACTATATCTTGAATGATGGAGCTATAATAATTGAAGGATATCAAATTGCTTGATTGGCGGAGGATCTATTGTGCATATCTCCATGACTTCAACTGACAATGTTATGGCATTTGATACTCGATCTTCTTTCTATGACCTGCTATTGATTAATAATCATACTACTGTCGAACTGACTATATTATGATAACATCAGAACATGGAGAATGCCTATCCTGGGTCTAATATCCTGGTGGTGACAATTACGAATGGAGAATCAAAACGAATCGAAGCTCAATCTGATGAAGAAACATTGAAAGAATCCATGGAAGTGCTTAGGGATATGTTCGGACCCGACATCCCTGATGCTATTGACATACTTGTTCCTCGCTGGTGGAGTAACAGGTTCCAACGTGGTAGCTATAGTAACTACCCCATCATCTCAGATTGCCAAGTTGTTCAAAACATTAAGGTTCACTGCCTATTTCTCTATCTGCGAATTTTGACTCGTAACTGACTGCATGATGGATCGATCTGTAATCATTTGAAACGTAGAAAACTCACTCTCTGTAAAAGCCTGCGAATACGACAAATTCCACTGCCGAACTGTCTCAACCAAGTTACAAATTTGGTTAGGGGCATGTTTGGCCCAAAGAATAGGGATTAGGGGAGCAGCTTGTTTGGCCAATGAGTTTTTAAATCCACTATGGCAGTGTGGCTCCACAACTTAAAAAGAATGCTAACTCTATGACTTATTAACTTCTTATACTGTGAGTTCTATAACTAAACAACTCCCAAACTTAATAACTCTCCAGCCTAAACAATTTTAGCTTCTTATACTGTGAGTTCTATAACTAAACAACTCCCAAACTTAATAACTCTCCAGCCTAAACAATTTTAGGCATTATCCCAAATGCCCTCTATAAAAGAGCATAGATGGGCTGAATTGGAATATGTGACACGATAAAGCACAGATTAGCTAATGTAGTGTGTTCAGGAGTTTCTTTGTTATTGTGGTTTGAATTTTCTTTTGTTAGTTAAATTACCTTCCTTGGTGGGTTTAAATCCTTATGTGTTAACCTCTCGTATCAGCTAGATTCGAATTATAATGGAAACACTTGTTGTGGCATTCTTAACGTTTTAGATTGTTTTGATGCTAGCCTAGATATTTGATTTGAAATAATGTAGTTTTGTTGGTGTGTCGTTTCCAGGAACCGATAGGACGCATCTACTTCACTGGAGAACACACAAGCGAAAGATTTAATGGCTATGTACATGGTGGATATCTTGCAGGTCTGTGAAACACCTACTAACTAATTTAATTTGGTTTTATTGGAAACTTTGTTACATGCTTCTAATACATGTTTTGTCTGATGAGAATTTATTTTATTGACCAATGTAAACAGGCATAGACACAAGCAATGCCTTGTTGGAAGAAATGAGGAAAGATAAGGAGAGAAAAAGTGATGGCCAATCATTCTTGTTAGAACCCTTACTAGCTCTAACAGGATCATTGACTTTGACACAAACAGAGGCTGTCTCAGGCCTTCACAAATGTGATCTTCCTACACAATTGTACCTTAACGGCAAGCTCGGTATCCAGGAAGCGATTTTATGACTACATGGACGACATGTTGAGGAACATAGATCTCGTTTGTACGTTGAAGAAAACATGGTGGGTGACAGAGATGATGAGAAGATGAATTTGAATTCGAACTCGATTTGAGACTCGAAACCATCCATGAAGAAGAATGCATGAAATGAAGCAGGGAGATAGGTGAAGGAAAATAAAGTTATGAGATGATGATCTTCATAGAAATCAAGGTGTGCCCACTTGTCTAATTGTTGAAGGGTTTACTATTAATATGGTGCTTTAGTTCTAGAAATTATTTTGTTGATGAAAAGGTTCAAGAGGAATTGGTGGGGGGAAATATATTGGATTTGCTAATTGTATTGTTACTGATCTTTTAATACAAGAAAGAAGTTGATCTCTTACTTTTTAGTAGTGTTCACACTTGGTATCTCCAATCACCATTGCTTGATCTTTATTCATTAGTTGACTAATTTAATTTTTGTTTTTGAACTCCATAATGGTTTGAAGTTTAATAATATTGATTTGGATTCTAACAATTTGATATTTTAAAATATTGATATAGTATATTTGATTAGATTAACATTGGTACGATGAGACAATGAAATAATATGATAGTGTAGAGTTAGTAGACCAACCGAATAAAATATACGTGCCAGGTTGGATCAGTCAAGATACTCAATGGACCATGCACAAGTGATGTGTCCTAAATCAAAATTTTATTTAACTCGTCAACTTTTTTATAATAGGTCACCTTATACCGTCATTACTCAAGATGCAATTAAAAATAGACGTGGTATCTAACGGCTGCAACATTCTCTTATATCCTCAGTTGAACTGCTTCGAAGAGTGAATACTGTCTTCACAAACCGACACGCCAACATGAGTAAAAATTTTCAAAAGGTCACTTAATATAGGATTGCTCCAAGCTAAACATGGATTTCCATTCTTTTAAGCTTTTTTTAACTGTACTTTCATATTCTCAGAATCCTTCTCATTTAGATGTGATCTCGATTTATTTGTCTGAACAGCGTTACGTAACTTGTCATCAAGATGATAAACACCTTCTTACTTTAATGTCCAAGCAAATATAGGACATAAAAGAAAAGAAGTTCGAGTCACAATAGTCATTTTCTTAGATTTAACAAACCAAATGTCGTTGGACTAGATAGTTGTCTTTTTTTCTCTTCAAAAAAAGTAGAGAGAGGAAATCAAACTTCTTACTTTGAGATTGATGGCACAAACTTATACTAGTTGAGTTATAATCGTATTAGACTCATAAATATACAATTCAATAGTAGCAAGTTGGAAGAAGTTTGTGAAGTGTGTGGAGTAAAGGAAAGGAAAGAAGATCATCGGCCAAAAAAGGGTACGAGAGTTTCTCTCTCTGTCGGTGGGGGCGGCTGTCCAAATCCTCACTATCTCTTTCTTTTTGCACCCTCCCATCTAATGTTTCTTTCAAACAAACTAATTTCTTTTATTAAACAGAAACAATGATCCAAATTTGTCTACATTCTCAGTTGGGCACTGTCGGCTGGAGCTCTGAGATGAGAGAAAGAAACACACACAGATTTCTCTCTATGTTTCTGTTTTCTTCTCCATTTTAGCTTTCTATGATTACCCAAAACTCTCTCTGATTTCAAAATCACACCACAGAGCTCAAAACCTGACTACTTTAATACTTACCATGTTGGTCCAAGATCGTCAAAACCCAAAACCCCACCAAATCCCACTCGCCAATCCCTTCCCTGAATCCGAACCCTTCGATTTCTCCAACTGGGTCTCTCTCAATCTCTTCAAACTCACTACCCTTTTCTTCCTCACCCTCACAATCGCCTCCTTCTTCTTCCTCCGAGGAGCTCCCGATTCTACTGCATTTCTCTGCTTTAACTCTCGCCCTAAACCCCCTGAACTCGCCCATTTGCCCAAAATCAACTTCGATTCGATTCATCCCCTTGTTGACAAGTCTTCGAATTACGCTTCTTTTAGGTCTGATCGGTGGATTGTCGTCTCTGTTTCGAGTTATCCTTCCGATTCGCTTCGAAAGCTTGCGAAAACCAGAGGATGGCAGCTACTAGCGGTGGGAAATTCTAAAACTCCATCTGATTGGAGTCTTAAGGGAGTTATATTTCTGTCTCTAGAGCAGCAATCTAGCTTAGGGTTCAGAGTTGTGGATTTTCTTCCTTATGATTCTTATGCTAGAAAGATTGTTGGATATCTTTTCGCTATCCAACATGGAGCAAAAATGATATTCGATGCAGACGATCGGGGCGAAGTGATTGATGGGGATCTCGGGAAGTTTGATTTGAAACTGTCCAATGTAGATACATTGCAGGAGAGAATCTTGCAGTTTGATTTTGATAACCCAAATAAAACCGTAGTGAATCCGTATATTCATTTCGGACAGCGATCGGTTTGGCCTCGAGGCCTGCCATTGGAGAATGTAGGAGATGTTGTGTATGAAGAACATTACAGCCAAGTATTTGGAGGAATGCAGTTCATTCAACAAGGCATATCCAATGGTTTACCAGATGTGGATTCAGTGTTTTACTTCACTCGAAAGACGGGTTCGCAGGCATTCGACATAAGATTCGACGAGCACGCCCCAAAAGTCGCCCTACCTCACGGTGTGATGGTACCATTGAATTCTTTCAATACTTTGTTTCATAATTCAGCATTATGGGCTCTGATGCTTCCTGTTTCGGTTAGTACAATGGCTTGTGATATCTTGAGGGGTTATTGGGCACAAAGACTTTTATGGGAATTAGGAGGTTTTGTAGTAGTTTATCCACCAACAATGTTTAGATATGATGACTTTGAAGGATATCCATTTTCCGAAGAGAAAGATCTGCATGTGAATGTAGGCAGATTAGTGAAGTTCTTGAGTTCATGGAGATCAAGCAAGGCCACATTCTTTGAGAAGGTTTTGGAATTGAGTAATTCAATGGGAGAGGAAGGGTTTTGGAAGGAGAATGATGTGAAACTGAGTGGGGCTTGGCTTCAAGATTTGGTTTCTGTTGGGTACATTCAACCAAGAATGAAGGGATATGAAATGAAGAAACAAAGGAAAAAAAGGACTGGTGATGGAAGGAGTTTTGTTCCTCATAAATTGCCTGGTTTTCATCTTGGAGTGGAGGAATCTGAGACTGTGAACTTTGAGATAGGGAAGTTGATTAGGTGGAGGAAGAAGTTTGGTAATGTGGTGATGGTTTTGTATGTTGAAAATGGAGATGTGGAGAGAACTGCCATGAAATGGAGATTGCTTTATGGAAGGATTTTCAAAACTGTGGTGGTAGTGGCAGAACATGGCAGGGAAGATTTGGGTGTGGATGAAGCTTCTTTGGAGTTCATATACAAGTAAGTAATTTCCAATCCCAGAAGCTATACTTAAATTTTTTTTTGGCCACGTGGAAAATTGTTTTTGTTTTTGTTTTGACTTTTTAAAAAATTATTTTTGATTTTTTCTAGTGATTAGGAGTGTATGCAGGGGATTGGATATATTTGTAGATTGAGTTCTCTTCATGCCATCTTTTGGACTTGCATGGTAATTTTTTAGGGGGGAATTTTATTTTATCATTCTACTTGGTTGTGAGTTAGTCAATCTTTAATTACAATTAGTCCAGTAAAATTTTTTATTTCCTCCTCTTTAAATTCAGCTAAAAGATTACTAGAAACAAAAATCTAGAACAAAGCACTTGATATCAACATTGACTTTATTATCATTTTTCTTTTTTTTTTTTTTGTCCCGGGGTGGGGGATTTTAAAAACGAGAGTTTTAGATTGAAAAATACTTTCGGTACTTAAACTTCTATAAACCGGTAAAAGTAATAATTTAGTCCTTAAATTATGGCGTGTAATTTGGTTCCAACATTTTCAAATTTGTAACCACTTCGATTTGTAACTAGATTTGTAATAACAATTTAATTATTTTGATTTTTTTAAAAATGGTAACAATTTAATTTTGATCATTAAAAAATTCTTCAAAGTTAAATGTCGGTTTTATTACGTAAGACTAATCTTTAAATTTAATAAACATGTTTGGTTTTTGAATAAGTTTATCAATCTATATATGCAATTTTTTAAAAAATTAAATCTTAATAATTTTATTCATAGGAATTAAATTGTTACATATA
The DNA here is from genome assembly GCA_030954485.1 of Citrullus mucosospermus. Taxonomy (NCBI): domain Eukaryota; kingdom Viridiplantae; phylum Streptophyta; class Magnoliopsida; order Cucurbitales; family Cucurbitaceae; genus Citrullus; species Citrullus mucosospermus. The sequence goes on along the minus strand of CM062063.1, from coordinate 3,278,988 downwards.
GATTGAAAGTATTAGAAAATAGTTAGAAACTAAAGTTTGGAGAATAAATTGTTACTCTCATATAAATTTAAGCCCAAAAGTGTCTAACCCTTTTTTTTCAATTTTAATTTTCAGAATTCTAACTGAAAAAAAATTAAAAAATAGATTAAATAAATAAATATTTTCAAATATAGCAAAATAAGCAAAACTATTTAAAAATATAGAAAAATATCATTATCTATAGGATAAATTGAGATGGATAGTGAAATTTTTCTATATTTATAAATATTTTGACTTTTTTTTCTATTTATAATAATTTCCATTCAATGCTCAATAGAACAAGCTGATTGAAACAAAATAGTAGGTTATATGATATTAATTTCATTATTTATTGAAGTTTAAAATTCAGTTTACTGAAATTGAAAATCTACATTTGCACTGAGAAAATGGTTTTTTTTTTTTTTTTTTTTGGGGGGGGGGGGGTATAATACTAGATTTTTGTTTTTCTTATTTTTACGATAAAATTGCGTTTTGGAAAAAGAATTTATTCCCATTTATATGATTTCATCGTTGGAAAAAGAATACCCAGAATGACTATATATATTTATTTAGAAAAGGTCATGAATGATAAATTCAACAAAACAAATCTCTTTCCATAGGTACCTGCCCATGGTATTTGAAAGATTTCCTAATGCAGAAGGTTTCTTGTTCCTCCAAGATAATACCATTCTCAACTATTGGAACCTACTGCAAGCAGATAAAGATAAACTTTGGATCACTTACAAGGTAATGCAGCTCTCAGTTGTATGATTGTATCTCTCTTGCTTTTGTAGATCAGTTGAAGAAATGTATCAATATTTCTTTCTCACAGGTCCCTCAGTCTTGGACCATTGTCAGTGATGACTCTGTCTGGTTTGCTAAACAAGCAGACTGGGTCAAGAAGGTCGTGAGCACAATGCCTGTTCATTTTCAAGTCAACTATAAGGAAAGTAACCCAACCGACCGAGACCTTACGTTTTGCAACAGTGAAGTGTTTTACGTACCTCGGCAGTTTGTGGGAGACTTCAAGGATCTTGTAGCTCTTGTTGGCAACTACAGGATCGATTACAGAGTAGCTGTGGCAATGTTTTTCATGGCGATGGATTCGCCACTAAATTTTGATGATGTTTTCAGCCGAATGGTATACAAAAGGACACAAGCAGAAGAACTGTTGAGTAATGTTACAAACTTGTATGCTGCTAAAGTTCCTGCTGTTCATCCATGGAGGGTTTCCAATGAAGTGGAATTTGTTGAACTTATGAGACTTATGGCTGCAGGTGACCCACTACTGAAAGAGCTGGTATAAGAGTCGAAAATACCCAAAATCTGAGTGTATAAATGTATGTGTAACTTGGAGCCATATCTTTTCCACAAGTTTTTTTTTTTTTTTTTTTTTTTTTTTTTTTTTTTTTTTTTTTGTAGAGGAAGTTCAAAGGAAATATCAATGTGAACTGTATATTGATTTGCTTTCAATTTGAAGAGCATAATTGCATAATGATGAATAATACTTGAGAGCTAAGAAGATTCAAAAGTTTAGAGAAAGAATCATCTTTGACACACACTAATGATATTATGACAAATTATTGGAAACAGAGGCCAAACATAGAGTACGTAAGGGGTCTCATTGCAAAACAGAACACAACTGGCAGGGATCATGAATAATCTTTGACATTGGAAAAAGGAAGAAACTAAGAATTGAAATGGTCATACCATGTTGGTTTTGGATAGAACATAGAGAAATTCTTTCAACCAAAGTACTTTTCATACAAGGCTTTAGAAATAGCAACTGCATTTCCTTCAGCTTTAACAGGGTAAAGCTCTGAAGCAGCTTGCCATTTGTTTGAAAACAGTATCCATTCCCTTCTCCAGTCCTCCAAATGGAAGCTCTCATTTTTTCTTAAGCTTTTTGATAGGTAATAAAAGTAGGTCAAAGCTCTTGGGAGATAGTAACCTTCCAGTAGCCCACTCCAGTACTTATTTGCTAATAAGGAGCACAAAATGTGTTAATTTAAAAGAGGGGAAAGGGGGAGAATAATATATAATAGTAGCATTAAAGTGTGGAATATTTACCATAATCATGAAGTTTGCTCTGATTGACTTTTGTGTTGTCATACCACATAGTCACTTGGGTTCTTGCATTCCATTCATACTGAACCAAGGAGAGAAAATTTGGAGCTTGCTTTTCTTAGCCAACTTATAAAGTGGAAAACAATAAATGCTAGTGCAAGAAGAAGAACATGTTGCCTTTATATATATATAGAAAACAGTAATATTTCATAGATAAGATTAAATTATAAAAAAGAAAAAAAAGAAAAAAAAAAGAAAAAAAGTGATCTTATCTAATATAATAGTAATACAAAGAAAAATCCAATTGGCTATGAGAGTTGATAAACTATAGTCTATAGTATGACTACAAATTAAATGTTTCTGAGAAAAAAAAATCTGAAGCTTTTATTTAGTACTTATTATCTAGTCTATTTCTACCTCCCTTACTAATGTTTGTCTGCATGTCTTCATTGATTTCTCTGCAACAGATTTTCTCTCACTACTCCCTCTACTCGTACTCTTGCTAACTTCTTGATGTATGCTCCTTATCTCACTAAATTATTTATACTCGGTTTGATAACTATTTTGTTTTTGCTTTCTATTTTTGAATTTTTAGTTTATAAATATTATTTTCACTTACATGTTTCTTTGCTTTGTCTTCTACATTTTAGAATTGTTATCAAAATCTAGATCAAATTTATAAAGAGAAAAAAAAAAAAAAATTTGCTTTGAGAATTTGCTAAGAATTCACATGTCTTTGCAAATATAATAGAAACATACTAAAGAAATTGAGGGGAATTAGGCATAATTTTTTAAAATTAAATGGTTAGCAAATAGAAGGTTAATAGGACAAAAGTAGCAGTATGCTGTTGAGTATCATGCCATTAGAAAGGGGCAATTCCTAACCTGCTTCATCTCAGATGGATTTGTGGCCAACTTCTTTGCACTTTCAAGCCATGTTCCAAGCAGAAAGTTTGAATTAGAAGCTAGTAGTCTGTCAATATCTCTAATCAATTGAATAAACCTCTTGCTGTGAAGATTTTGAGCCTTCACATTCTTGTGCCGAAAAGCAGTTACAGCCTTCAAATATTCTTCATTTGCCAGCTTCCCTAGCACTTGCCGTGTTAAGTCAACTAAGTCGTATCTGTACAATTACAAGCAACAATAGTGTAAACTAAATTGATTGTATCTTCAGAATGAGGCTCGATTATGACGCACTAAGGCTGCATTTTTAACTTCTCTATGAACATGTTGCTTTGAAACTTATTAGAAACTTGTGAAGTGGTTGACAAGAAGACTTGTACTGTAAGACATATCAACTCCTCATCCTCAAGACTCAACCATATACATATGAAAATGTGCCATTTTACCTATATGTAGCACTGTGGACAAGATTATCGCCTGCATTAAGAAGTAGCTGCAAGGCATTGATAACCTCCTGAGTGGAATACCATAGATGTGGCTTTTTCAGATAAGAGCTTGAAGATGGATTCCAGTCAGGAAGTCTGACAATGAAATCAGTGTTATGGTCCTGAAAAAAATTGAAGGAATGGATCAATAAAATGGGGCAAGATGGAGTTACCTAACCATAAAGCAGAACAAGGTAGAAGAACACAATAATTTCATAAAACTCCATACTGCAGTTGGGCATATCTCGCTTATATTATATCTTCAAGTAATAATCATCAAATGAAACGCATCCAGTAAATAAAAAATAGAAGGGTGCATTCATCCTGTGTTAACCAATTGATTCTCTTGAATTACAAATAAGGGCAATCTAAAAAATGACATAATTTTTATTGAACTTTTTGGGCAAAGCTACCAATGTTCATAATTTCAAAAATAGCAGAATCTACACATAATGAGTTTGGGATGACTTTGGGAAAAAAACATAAATTAAGTAATCTTGCTAAAAGTGCTTTTAAAGTGTTTTTAGAATGTTCAAAGTTATTTTTATAATAATACAAAATAATTTTCTTTTCTGAACATTATGCCTTATGTTTACATACCGCAATGGCATCAGTGCAATTGTAAATTGTATGATAAAGAATCTTCCAAGCTGCGTCAACATAATGATCTGCTTTGCCGTAACGACAACGGGAATAGGTCTTCAACCACTCCTACAAGATATTACAGTATTTCATTACGGTCCTCCCATCATCTCTGCCATAGAGTTACTTCATAGACATTTATATAAATCCATTATAAGCAAGAATTGTGTCAACAGTAAATATTACAACGAGAAGAATAGGAATTGTGACAGAGAGGGAATTATTTTGAAAAAAGAAGAGGTTCGGAGAGGAAGTTGTAACAGTATAAGAACATGGACTCATTGTAGTCAATGTTTAGAACTGCTTAATCTCAAAACCCAGTCAAGGATGAATAATATGAGAAATAGATACAAGATTAAACTTTTCCATGGTATGATAAAGATTTGAATGGATCTTCAACATTAAAATTATTGCAAATCTTCTTTCAAATCTAGATATCGTGGTTCTTCACATTTTTGTCTCCTGGTTCCCTCCAATTCTCTCGAATTGAGAGAACCATGCTTTGATTAACAAACTACTAGAAAAACCAACATTGTATAGGTTGTCACTGAATTATGCAGATTGCAACATATATGTACATACAAAACATATAATTGACAAAAAGAATGATCTAGAAAATATACACCAGTTATAGTTTGCGCTTACATGCACAAACATATTATATGAATTATGCAGATTGCAACATATATGTACATACAGAAACATATAATTCATGTATAGTGTCTTTTAATAATCAGCATCATAGACTGATCGAGTGGCGCCAGCTTAGGTTGTGCTTACATGCACAATCAGTATCATTGCATAATACTATGAATCACTAAACATCAAGAGCGCCTCAACTATTTAAAGGCAATGAGAGCAAATTACCTGGACTTGAACTTTTTTGCTGCGAAATGCCATTTCAGACATCAATTCATAAACAACTGGATTATGCTCTATTCCTTCCATACACATGCCAACACCAACCTACCATAGTGAAGGAAACACCATGTGTAAGAGGATAAAATATCAAGATTCCCAATCTTTACACCTTAAGTCCACGTGCATGGATGGGATGAAATGAAGAAAAATAGAACTATAGCCTATGGGTAACAAGACATACAGAGAACAAAAATGGTTTCTGTTCTCTTAGAATATTAGCTAGCTGCATGCTCATAGGAGTTCATGCGCTTCATGCATCACATATGCATGACCTCAGTAAATTATACCATACAAAACTAAACGTACCATCGTTGAATTTTCACTCGCAAGGGCATCGACTGGACCTGAAGAGATTGCATCCAATATACCATACATTTCTATATTTCCACCGAAGTTATGCAACATACACCTGAAGTCAAACTAAGTTTTCAATAAACTTTGAAATAAAAGTACAGAAATGACATTATTGAGACGTTCTGGTGGCTTCCTTGAAAATGGTAATAAAGAGGTTACTGACCATACATAGGGTGTACCATAAAATTGAGATGATGTTCTCCAAATTGGCTTGACGTCCGCAAAAAGATCAAGAACAATCATTTTCCCAAATGGGACTGAGTGAAGTAGAGCCTGCAGTCCCCATAAAACCATAGCTAATAAATGGTATTGTGAGACAACCAAAAGGCCAGAAAAAAAGTCATTTTGATAGTTTGGCCACTGATTACGTAACTCAATCATAATATTAATAAATAAAATAAAATAAAATAAAATAAATCATTTTGGTGCAATAAGAAACCTGTAATAGACCATAGATAAGTGGTTTTTTTTGCTTAGACCAGCTTTGATTTGACATCAACCACCCCATCAACCCATGTTGCAAGCAGATGGGTTCTGATTTCTATTGTTTGATTCAGCCTACTCTTAGTGCTTCTCTAGTTGGTTTTGTGGCCATTGTTTTCTTCCAATTCATGGATACCAAGACATCCTCCATTTCCATCGGAAAACAATGACACTCCAGTGTCCCCAAGTCTAAATCCATTCTCTTTCTATGTACCCAAAATATTTCCCAACCTCATTTTCCCTCCCCTCCCCTAATTTGTACTCACTGGTACTTAACAATTCCCTCTCACGAACTCCAACAATCCCATATAACTAAAAGCCTGAACAAGAGATGAGGGAATTGGACGAGATTATTTAGATCAAGTACATCCTTTACCAGTAACTCAGTAAGCATTAACGACTGTTAAGAAATTTTATGTGGCTTGTGTGCATACGTACTTTCATTTGATCAGGCTTCCAAAAAGTAGAGTCTGAATAGAAGAGCCATCCCTGCACACAGATGGAACAATCAATTTTAATACAAATATAAAAAATGAAAATTCGTCAAACTAAAATTTAGTAAGTCTGATTTGCATAAACAACCCAGAGATTTGAACATTATGATAACTCAACCTAAAAAATTAGCGGTCCAAGTCTAGTTCTTTTGTTTTTAGCTTTATGTTAAGAATCAAGCTTACTAACTAAATATTTATTTTCCTACATTTTTCACTTTTTAAAATAAGCTAAATTTCAAAAATAAAAAATAGGCTTTTGAAATAAAAGATTGTAAGACAGAAAACTTGGGAGGCTGCCTGTCACTCTTTCTTTTGATCACTTTGGTGTGAAAGGAACTGAAGAATCTTCAACGATACATGTGGTTCTTTCGAGAGTTTCCTTGAGCAAACTCTTTTGTAATGCTTTAAATTGGTGTACATTTCCACACCCTTTTACTGACCATTCTACTATTTTGAATATTTGGAAATCCTTTTTGTAATCCACCAATGGTGGACCGGACTTTCTATCTTAAAACGAAATAATAATAAATAAAATAACACAGAAAACTTTACTATATAAGCAAAATTTTTGAAAACGTGTAAAGAAAAACAAAACTATTGTCAAATCGGTCTGTAGGTCTTGTCTACCATTTTATCAAAAGTATACCATCAGCATCCAATACAGAAAATGTGAAGAAGGGGAATTACAAAAATTGTTTCTGACTTTTAACACAACTTTGTTTTATAATATGAAAAGACTTGTTTAGATACTGAATTTCTTAAAGTTTTTCTTTAAATGAGTAGTCGGACTAAATACAACATATGTCAGTAACCATAGTGTAGGAATTACCTTTTTAACACTTCTTTATAAATCTGGTTCTATAGGAAATATGGTACACCCAAATACCACATTCTCTTTCATTGTCTCCTAAAACATTTAATTACAGCTAAGCTCTTCTACAGTTGTCTTGTTATACAACACTTATCAGTATTTGCTAACATTGTGACTTATCGGTTGTCATTTTTCACTTCAATAACTCAAATATGTGAAACTTCTGTACCTTTTCTATTCTAAAGTTAAAGTGTTCTCAACCCTATAAATCTATAAGACCTAAATTTTTTATCACACAATTTCAAACTGACCCTCAATCCCTATTTGTTGCCCAGAAAACCATTCCAAAATTTACCAGCATCTTTAGTCAATTGATTAAGGATACAAAAGGTTCTGTTGAAACATGATCCATTGAGAAATATGTTGTTCATTGCTTGAGGAGCATACTTGCATAAGCCACACGGCATCCTTATCAGCTTTCACCATAGCTTTATAGACAGAAGCTCCAAGTGATGAAATATATGAAGTGTCATTAGTAGGTGGAGTATTTTCATTGAATGTATCGCTGCAATGAACAGGATACATATTATTCAGTTCTCTATGGCAGCAAGATAGAATAAATAAGTGAAATGAAGGAACGTCTACCACAATCTAGTTATTGCAATAATCTTTGGATCTGGAAAATAAACAGGATAGATCTTATTTAGTTAAATACCTATCACAAGATCTTCTCCACTTCCTTAGATTATAGTATTTTTTTAACAAGTTCCAAAACAACAAGCCTAACGGTCCTCATTTGGAAATAAGAAATACTTCTAGTTCTTTACTGGAATGAGAAGTTTTAGAAAAGGAACTCCCCCAAACACTTGATGACCGGCTCCTTGAAGGTCTTAATGGTTGGAATTTGATGGGCAAAGCTAGGATTTTGGATAGCTGTGCCACGAGCGATGGACCAAACAAAACGATAGATCTTTTCAGGATAAGTCACTTCAGTTTGATTCCTTTTGTAATCTTGTATACAATAAGGCTTCTTGGTGGGTCTGTTTACATTCCAAATTCTTTTGTAACTACAACATCTTGATGATTATCAATGATTGGAAAGCTTGTCATGTAGTTACTTTTTCAGAAAGGGGTTTCGTCTACCTCAGCCCCTTGGTTCTGCCTTTTCTTATATATATATATATATATATATTATCCGTTCTTCGTTCTTCTCCCTCCCTCCCTCCCTCTCTCTCGTTTTTTTTTTTTTTTTTTAAATACAAATGAAACTCTGAATACCAATCAATTGTTGCCTGCCCTTGTGTGAATTCTGTCTGAGATTAAAACTTTTGTCCCTCTCTTTACCCCTTAGCTGCAAATGGCAATTTCATATGCTTCCAATTTTGCCGATGGATTGGTGCACTAACTTATAAAGGGGATCCTGATCCCTCTAAACTATGTTCCTTTGGGAATGAATATTCTCTCTATAAGACACAAACTAAGCATTGAAAAATGTTAATGCTAGCTAAGAAAACCTAACAAAAAGTGAAGTTTCAACACAATACTCCATATAATATACAGTGACTTAATCCAAAGGGAAAGTGCTTATCCATCCAAAGGGGGAAAAAAAGTACATCAAGAAAAAAAAAATGTGATCAAGATATTATTCAATGCTACATAGAGTTGTTACCAGTTGTAAATGTCTGTTACATCCCCATACTCTGCAGAAAATAAATAAAATGTGAAAAACAAAAGTATTAGTACTTGCATACCATGAAAATATTATGACATCTTTTGAGAAAATCCAAATTTCCAATAGCGTGAGAACAACATAGAAGTATGAAATATTTTTAACAGACTTAAAGCTAACATTGATAGGTTAGCTAGTTTCTTTTCTTTTTCTTTTTTTTTTAAAGAAACATTTCATTGATGAAATAAATATCCAAAGAATACAATATTGATAGGTTAGCTAGTTGATAAGCATCATGCAATCAAACAAACAAATTATAGCTGTCGTAGCAAATGCATCCTTTTATACTACAGACAGAGGCTCCGAATATAAATTGGATGTTAAGGAGTTTGGAAACTAGTCTGAAAATAATTTTTTGTCAAATTATAATTTACAGACATTTTTGGTATATTTTATTTCCATTTTTGTAATAGCCTCTTAATTGGTAATTGTTTCCTTGTCTGATATTTTCCTCCCTAGTCTATTTTCCTTGTAATCTCTGTTTAGATTAGTCTTGTATTCTTCTTTAGTAAGAAAGAATTATCTTCCTACTATTGAAAATTTTCTTCACTTAAAATTTTTCTATTTTTTGAACAAGAATTCTAAAAGAATGTGTTTGTATTATTATTTTAACTCCTCTTTTTTTTTTAATCGTTATTTGTTTTATTTCTGTGTGTTAACACAAATTACCTATTTTTTGGGGAAGGGAAATGGAATTGTTATCTCCTAAAAAATCCATGAATTTTCAAATATTAACTTCAATGTGCACAAAAAATATTAACTTTTACCATTCATTCAATCAAAAATTTCCAACAATTTCAAGAACAAAAAGGAAAGTGTTTTCTAAAACAGTCCCTTACTTTCTAATTGAAACTAAAAAATACAGACACACAAATTGTTATCTTGACATGGTGACAAGTGTGCATAATGGAATTGTTATCTCTTAAAAAATGGAATTGTTGTCTCTTAAAAAATCCATGAATTTTCAAATATTAACTTCAATGTGCACAAATATTAACTTTTACCATTCATTCAATCACAAATTTCCAACAATTTCAAGAACAAAAAGGGAAGGGTTTTCTAAAACAGTCCCTTACTTTCTAATTGAAACTAAAAAATACACACACAAATTGTTATCTTGACATACATAGTGACAAGTGTGCATTACGACGTACCAATATCAAAGAGTGTGCAACTAATGTAAACAAGAGAAATTATGCATATCCACAATGGACTAGTACTTTTTTCGGCCAATAAGCTATATTTACATCAGAGCAGAGTTGACAAGACTATATTTGTCTTTTAACACAAGGCCAACAGATGGAAGTGCACCTTTTATTTGTTGTCTGATAAAAGCCTCCCCAATTTTGACAAATAGAGGATCAGAAGGATTAAGAAGGTATGTGCAGCACGTACTAGGATCAGCATCAATTGAGTTCCTAACAAGGGAAAAACAAAATGGAATACTTCAATTCATGGAAATTATATTTAGTAATGGGATATCTTCCTAGAATCAGAAGTGTTTAATCAAAAACTGGTAATAACTCATGTTAATATAGTAAAGGGGGAAAGAGAACTTAAAAATGGGGTACCAGTTGCCTAATCTAGTTATGTTTGCCGAGGGAAATATCTCTGCCAAACCTGCAGGGATATTTCCTGCGAATGATGGCAGAACTGAAACCAGAAAGGAGAAAGAAGTCTCTGTTAGATAATAAAGTTTACAAGAAAATTGTCGTGATAAATTATCATCACTTCCATAACCATTAATTTGTTTTTATCTAATAACTTGGAGTAGCAAACCTGGAGTCATCCCCAACTCTCGCATTCGGGATAGTATCTGTTTCTGTAAAGCTAATTGTTGATCCAACCAATTTTTTGATAAAGGCCCACCCCACCTTTGGTAAGATAAATGTCAGTGTATATGAATGGAACAAAGAAAAGATGAGACGGTCAATGAAAACAGGATTATCTTCAGTAGACATCTTAGAATGCATAGTATAAGTTCGAAGTGTTTTTGTAATTAATTTACACTTGAGTCCCAAGAAACATTTCAATTTACAAATAACAATACAAAAAAGTAAGAATGGCCAGGACCGCCTGAGATGAAAGGTCACCACACAGAAGCTTTCCAATTGATCATATAAAAATAAATAAGGAATACTATTAGTTATAACAACTTTTCCATACTTGAGGGTCACAAATATCCAACCTCCCATACTTTTATCTTCCACAAGCTGAGAGCTTTTCTCATAAACAAGTGCCCAAGAATGGCAATACGTAATAAAACACAGCACCAACGTATGGATGTGCATTCTATGAGTGCTTATATATTCGCATGTAGCATACATGTATTAAATTATAGATAATATGTCAAGGTGGAATACATAGGCACCAAGTAAAGTCGCATGTTCTAGATGATACTGTCTTTGCAAATTCATGTTTTTGAGGCAAAAATAGTCCAGAACAATTAATGTCACCCACCCGTGTAGATTTCCCATGCGAGCCCAGGCAAGGAAAGCAGGTCCACCAAAGAAATTGTCCAAATCTTTGATGGTAAGGTTGAAATCCTACAAGTAAAAAGAAACAAGTATCCTCACTCAGGTGAGACTGAAAATATGATAATAGTATAATACTAACAGGCAGCGAACCTAGGAACTCCATTTAGAAAGAGAAGAAACACAGAAAAACTGAAAAATTATTCATGAAGGCATACTCTTAATGAGAAATAGTGTCCTTGAACATGACTTATATTTCTTTCTTCTACAAAATAATATGGATGATTCCTAACGGTCAAAAAGAAAAATTGCAAAACAATTCTACTCTACAGTGTGTCTAGTATCCGTGTCCAAAAGTTCATCCTATTTGGAATCTTTCTATTCTCCAATCCCAACCTCGTTGAAATCTCAATCTATAATAAATTTGAATGTAGGAGGTGCTGAACTGGATTTGGATTCGCCTATAATAAAATAAGGCATTGGTAATTGCTCACCCTGAAAACATTTCTCCAAATTGATTCTTGTCCAGTGAATGCCAAAGGTAGGTTAATTCCATGGAGGGCCATCCAGTCTATCTCTTTCTCCCATCTTTCCCAATCCCACCAAACAAAGGAATCTGAAAGGTGGATTAAAGTATCACTTGTACTATTCAAAAAGAAAAAGATGTGTTACCTAAGCGATCTCTAGATATAAGCAATTGGGATATTTAGTTGGCATAAATGAATATACTTATCATTTAAAGAGAAGAAGGACCAATAAAATTAAAGAATTGTGATGAGCACGATAATGATTTCATGGATTGATATCCAGAAGGTCTTTGATCCAGTTTTCTATCCCTTCTTATATACATCCCGTTCTTTTTAGGGGTGGGGGAGGACAGATATGGTATTCGCGGATTCACCAAATGAACTTTCTATTTTAGCATGAATTCTATATTTTTTTTACAAAAAGTCCTTTGGCAGTCTAGAAATTGATATTCACTTGAGACACAGTTTGAATGGAATCACAAATAAGAAATTATTACTTACAGCTTGAAGTAACAACATTTTGGTAATAGTTCCATGGCACTGGCCGCTTAACCACAACTCCGTTACCCTTTAAAAGCGGCAGAGATCCTGGTTTAGGAATCGAAGCTAATTGAACTCCACCAGTCTTGTCCCAGGAAACATGAGCACCACACCAATATTTTAAGTACCAGTAAAGGCCAGATGTAATTTCTACTGCCGTGGTGCCTCTAATACTTGAGAAGATTGCCAAAAAAGTAAAATCAGTAAAATCTTATACTAACATATCCCTCTCTCGGTTTATTTATTCATTTGGGGGAGGAGTGGAGTGGTGATTGGAGGAAATAACATTTATCCCTTAATTGCATTCTGCTTTATTTCATTTCTTAGGCCTATGGCAAATTTCACCCAAAGACAATATAGCACTCTGAACAGTTAAAGCATTTTGACCATCTGTTGATGGAAAAGGCCAAAGAAAAACTTGGTATTTTCCTCATATAAATACAAGAGTTGTAAGTAAATCAATGACAGAGAGCAATCCTTATCAAATACAGAGGGAACTTACAATATCTCTGCACCATTGCGACTTGAGGACTTGAAATTACTTAACAAGAAGCAGCTTCCCCCACCACAAACGTCCTGTTGACAAATACAGAATCAGAAAACATGATTAAGTTCGTGTTCATTGTTCTGAAAAATTTGGAGCATTCTTGAAAATTAGAATGAAAAGCTTGAAGATCAATTGCATAATCAGGGCATAATTCAAGATTGACACATTTCACTTCTCAAAACTAAGCCACTTGAATTTCTCTAAAAATGCAATTGAGATATAAAACCTGACAGAACAGAAAATTAACTGAAAGCAGAATCGAAATTCCATAGAAAGAAAACAAAAGAGGGGGGGTTCTCGGTACCCTAGAAACAATCTGAAACTCGAAGCTATCTACATGAGTCGGAAGCAATCGCCGGAGAAGAGCCTTTGCTGCAGCTTCCTGAATCGAAGGAGATAAAGTTTTGGAATCCAAACGATGGATTATTGCTTGAATTGCTTCTTGTTCCGATAGAGCAAGTGGGAATAAGACGAGAATCAAAACGATAATCGAGGAACTGAAATTCGACATGCTTCGATAGTGTTGTTACTTGTTAGGGTGTGGGTGTCAACCATGGAAGCCTCAGCTCAGCTGCCTGCTGTTGAAAAAGAAGAAAAACCGGAAATTCGTCATCGTCAACCGAGAGAGACAAAGGCATCATTGAGTCGCAGTCAAGAATTAAAATTTGACTAAATCGTTACTAATATTATTACTAATTTACCAAAAGGTTAAAAAAGACTTTTAATTCATGCGATACAAGAGTAATAATTTAATCTCTAAAACTTTCTCTAAAACTTTCGTCTGTAATTATTTAATTATTATATTTTCAATTTAGTTATTATATTTTTAATTTTATAATAATTTAATCTCCAAATATTTACAAGTTAATTTTTATATTTTTTAATTTATAACAATTTAGTTTCTAACATAAAAAAAATAATTAAAATTAAATAATGCACCAAAAAATTTAGAAATGTAGCATGTAGCAAAATTTTACTGTCAATCTGAGATATACCATGATAGACTACTATCTATGTCACGATAGACTCAATAATAGTCTATCATGATTTATCATAAACTATAATATTTTGCTATTTTACGTAAATATTTTTAGCAGTTTTATTCTTTATAATAATTTTTCTAAAGTTTAAGGATATTATTAAATTTTATAAAATACGTTTATTTAAATAAAAGTTCATATTTAAAAATTAAAAAAAAATTCAAAATACTTTAGAGGTATTTCTCATAATTCAGCATAATTAGAAGGGAAAAAAAACAAAAAAAGAAAATTCCAAAAGACATGCTTTCAATTCGACGGTTCGATTTTTGCGTCGCGCCATTTTCGCGACTATTCTCTTCCCAGTCGCTTAATGAAACCCTCACCCTCGTTGGTCACCTGGATTAGACGGGATTGTTGAAATTTTATGTATGCAAAGCTCGACCAAGCTTTATGCTATGGCGGAATCCGAGCATTGCGCAAAGCGCACTAGAATAACGAGGTCTGTATCATCATCACTCAAATGTTGAAATATATGTACTTTTCTTCCAATATAATACGCTTACTAAAATTAGAGTTGAAAGTGTATAGCTACGAATCAAATTCATATATATATGGCATATGGTGTTTTGTCGGCTTCATTTGGTCATTTTCCCTTTACTGTAGATCCACTGTTATATCTTCTATGCTTTTTCTCTTTAAAGATAATTCCATCACTATAATTACTAGGAAGCCTCAAGTTGGCTAATTAACGTATTTCAAATCTTCTACGAAATACTAACTCCTATTTTTTTATTGATGATTAGATCTATTGTTTATAGCATTGCTAAAGGTGTTGTAATAAAATTGATTTCTATCTGTCTCGCACTTCTATGACTTCGGAATTTTTCAAAGCCTTGTTCACATTAATAATATTTTGCTATTTATATGTATATATAAATGATACTCACACTGTTTGTCCCTGTTATTATGATTCCATGTCTTTAGTAATATTTTGTTTGTTCTTTTTATTGATTATTTACATTTAAAAAACTATTTTGTTCTTCTAAAGTCCATTGGATTGAAGCCTTTTATACGGAAGTGCCATTCAAAATATCTCTGAATGAAGTGTTTGATCATAGCTCAATGAACATGTTATATGCCTCAAGAGCTTTGATTTTAAGGCCATTGGTGTTGAACCTAATACATAGAGTTGATATTGCATTGGATTTTACTGCTTTAGTTGGGGATTCACATAACCAAGTGATTATTAATTTCAATTCACTGGGTGTTTCATTTCTTGTAACCAAGTCCCTTAAAGTTAGAGATTAATCCCTAATTCCTTCAATTCTTGTACTAAAACTATCACTAATTTAGGAGTTGTTTGAAGCACTAAATTTAGTTTTAAAGTAGGGTTAAAAAAATTTGTATTTAAGATGCAAAATTATTAGTCTAGAATTAAGAAACATTGGAGGGAAGGAAAGAGAAAAAAAACTATATGATAAATGTGCAAACTTCAATAGTAGAGAAAAAAAATTATATGATAAATATACAAACTTCAACTCAGGTGTCCTATAGTTTGGTGGGTACCCTTGATATCTCCACTCATTTTTCAAATAACACAAATTGCTAGTAACTGTTTTAAGCTACACCAATTCCAAAACCACCTTAATCCCCCCCCCCCCCCCCCCCCCCCATTATATGGTTCTTTTCCTCATTACACACAACATTACAAAATGTATAAAGTTAGTCAAACAACAGAAAATAATCTGTGTATAATTTCGAGTGACACATTTCAGAGTGTGCTAAAATATCATTTTAATTCCCTTATTAATCATGGGGTAATTTGACAATAAATAGATCAACAAGAAATGTTAATAACTATTGAACCACCTATTGTCTGAGGCATGTCTCTATGGGTATGAGTTGGGTCCTACGTCTTATTCCAACACCAAACTGGAGAATGAATTCAATCAAGCCAAAGAAAATAACATGTGGTCGACAATGAATTCATCCCATTATGATAAATCTAGCGAACAGATAACATTAGTCTATACAACAGAAACTACAGTATTTCTACTGTAGGGCGTCCGTCTCTCGCCTAAATACAACCAAGAATACTCCTACAAAACTTTTGTATTGGTAGAACCATTACTATTTTCCTTCCCTTTCTAAAACAGGAGAATCTGCTACAACAAAATGGAATTTTAGAGGGTTTAAAGAATTAACTCTTAGAATGTTCTTCTTAGCCAGATGCTCCAGCAGCACTGCGTTTATCGTCTTCTCCTTGCTCTTCCTTGGAGAATTCCTCGATTAATTCACGCTGCCTAGGAGTAAGGGTCCTACGGAGAAAACACAGAGCCATTTAAGTAAAAATATCATCGGCCTAAGAAGAAATCAAACAACAGACGGGCAGTGCACTTTAATCGCATATGTTGCATTGCATTCTATAAAAAATTATGAGATGAAAATTTCCTGCTTGTATGCTAGATTAGGACACTTTGACAAAGATGCAGGGACAGGTAAACTCACGTTGGTATGCTGACATTGAAGTGAACGTATTGATCCCCGAATGAGTAAGAGTTCCTTGTTTTTATCCCTGCAAGACAAGATCGACAGCATGGGTTAGTTATTAGTAAATTACATTCTGTGGATGATGACCAGTCATCATTATCATCAACCACCAAATCTCTGAGGGAAGAAATAAGTTTAATTCAAATTAAATGAACTAAGCTGGATAGTCAATAGTTTGAAATCAATAAGTTGAGTGGTTGTAGTTAGAAACTTACATAAAGGATCAAAACAAATGAGAATCTAATTTTGGTTTTTGAATATAAGGGTGTGTTTGGAATACATTTTCAAGTGTTTAATTTAAAAAATAAGTCATTTTCGAAAAATTTGGAGTTTTGCCAATCACTCAAAGTAGATTTTGAAGTGAATTTAAACAGTTTTTATCAAAAGAGTTCAAATAAAAATGATTTTTTTAAAAAACACTTTTCTCTCGAGTCAATCCAAACAGGCTATAATTCTAGTCACCCTTTAAATACCATCCTACAATATTTGATATCTAATCTAGGCTCCCACTTATTGAAACCAGAATATGCCCCCATTGACCACTTGGTTAACTCAAAAAGTTGTTTGATATTGAAAATAATCATGGCCACACATCAGACTGAAGATGCTCCTCTTCACAACTTAATCCTTGTCAAAGTAGTCAACATACTTTCACCATTCTTTCCTGTTCCTAAAGGACTTCAATTATTTTGATCCTTTATCGTGCCCTCCAAGATCATTGAAAGATGGGTTGTTGACTGAATTGCTTTTCTCTGGCATCTTTGGAAGGTGTGACTCTAGAAAGTTCACCCACAAGTTCACTACAATTGATTTTTCTTGCCATGTCCAGGCACAATCTCAGATTTGAGCGCCCATGGGCCTTCTTTTGGTAGTACCCCCCCCCCTTTCCCTTTCATATCAACCTAGATTGAAAGCCTTTCTTATTCTCTCCTGTAGGTTCTTCCTCCCGTTTTTTCTTCAATATGATCTTTCTCTGTTTCTCATCATTTAATTTGAAAAAACAAAAACAAGACAAAACAGCACAAGTAAATCTTTCCAATGCCATCGAGAAGCCTAAAGAAATGATATTGGTGAGCCCAAATCGGTGATATTACCTTTCTTCTTCAGAACAACCTTTTGTCCAGGTTGAGTACCAGGACGGACCTAATAATTAAAAGTCAATATAGTCAATCTGGATATTAAATCCAAAATAATGATAATGCATGGTCATCAATATTAACATATTGCCCAACCTTTAGGACAACATCTCCCGTTAGAGTTGGAACCTGGATAGTGCCTCCCAATATAGCCTGAAAAGAGAAAATAAACCAAGTACGAGTGAATTTAAAATTTAATACAAGCAAGATAGCAAATGTCTTGAACCATATATAGTTAACAACCATGTGACAATAATATGAAATGAGAACGACAAGTTTTATCCTCAAATCTGTCCTGATATTTTACACAGGAATACCATCCTTAAATTATCGGTCTATCATTGCAAGATTTTTTAAATGAAAAACCAAGCTTTCATCTCTTTTAAAAGATGATTGCCACCCTAAAACATTATGATGATTTCGTCGTGCAAACTTCTAAGCTGGTCTCTATAGCAAATTTCAAAGGCAATGGTACTTTTTATTGATTCCCCAATCTTGTTTTAGACAATTACAACGTAGGTTAGGGTCATAGTCTCATAGATGGAAGAAAAACCAAGCCCATCAGTACTGCCGCTACTGAGGTCCTATAGATTGTTGATGAAAAGGAAGGATATAACCACAGACAATATAACTTCATAAATTTCATCACTTCTTTATATTCAGAAACTAATTAAACAAAGATTATTACCTGAGTGATGCTTAAAACAGCATCCACATGAATGTCAGAGCCTTCTCTTTTGAAAACTGGGTCTTCACGAACCTTTTTTTCCCCCAATAAACAGAAGGGACAACACATCAGCCAAGTAGAAATAGACCGAAAAATATAAAATTGAAAGAGGGAACAACCGAACAACAAATCGATGAAAAATTAAAGTCACCTTAATAGTAATGTATAGATCACCAGGTTGATTTCCATCAGGATCTGCACCTCCACTCCTAAACACCTTCATAGTTTCATTATTGTCTACCCCTGTATGAGCCATCGAGAACACCAATCCAACATTGTCCACAAGTGCAGAAGAGGCAAAATAGTTTTCCCTTCAAGGTAACATCAAAAAGATTAAACGTTGTATGAAAACCAGAAAGACTTACCTGGCATTATGTCCACCTTAACAGATTTCAATCTTCTCACAACTCGTTCTCCATTACACGACTTGCAGAAGTTCTGAAAGGAACCCCTTTTTAGAGAAACCAAAATTTCCAAGATGGATAGATTAAGAGAAAAAAGGCTAAACAAAAGGTTGGGACATACCGACACAATTTTCCCACTTCCACCACACTGTGAACATGTAGACTGCATTCTAAATGGGCCAGTTTGCATGTATGTCTAGTGTTTGAGCATAAAAAACGAAATGACTTAGATGTCACAAAACCATAATCATAAGGAAAGTGAGTTGTGGAAGTAGTATAACAGATAAAACTAACCATGCCTGAGCCCTTACAGCGTCTACACGTCTCAGGTCTGGTTCCAGGTGGAACACCACTTCCACCTGCAAACTCAAGGGAAGTCATATATTTTATCAAAGAACTAGGTACAGGCAGCAAGAAGACAACAATTCAAGAACTGAATAGATTTGGCCTACCACAAGTATCACATGGCACAGCTGCGTTAAATGCTACAGTTTTTGAGCATCCCTGGACAGCTTCCATAAAGGATATCTCTAAAGCAACCTACCAAAACAAAAACCAACAATATTATGTATGCTGGCTGAGAATGAAGCCCAATGCGTATAACCAGATAGAGTTAGCACCTTGATATCTTCTCCACCGAAGTTCTGGCGAAACATATTAGTGAACTGATCACCACATGCAGGAGACACATGAAAAAAAAACCCATGTAAGCTTTCAAGGGGAAAAAAATCCTGAAAAAAGGTGTATAGAAGATTGGCTTACATCAAATCCCCGAAATATTCCACTAAACGGGTCAAAACCTTCACCACCAGGGAAGCCACCATGATGGTCTTGTTGTGTAAATGCTTCATGCCCGACCTATGACATTGTAACAGACATAAAATAGGTGCATCTTAAATCTTGAAAGCTTTCTTTGTCATTGTAGAGAGAGAGAGAAAATGAAAGATACTCCACCCCCCCCCCCCCCCCCACCCCCCAAAAAAAATATATAAATAAATGAATAAATAGAACAAAATGATTTAGGAAAATATCTCCAGTTGGTCACTAATTGATCATAGATACAAAACTATCTGGTAAAGAACTTCAAGAAGAAGAAACCAAAACTATGGTCGCTCACAATGACTTAGGTCATTTATCCACCCCTTCGAAAATTCTATTGATTCTCTCTAGCCCAAATTTCCAGACTGCATTCTGAATGAGCTGAATTTGGCCAGAATAAAAAGTATAAATCAATTCCAACGTGGTTCCAAAGTCTTAATAAAACAGTAGAAATTCCAGAAATGTGAAGGAAGACTTAGTGGTTTGCTTTCTGTAACAGAGAGTAAATAGGAAAATTTATTGGTGAGTGGAACAAATGAAGACTTCCATCTCCACAATGCTTAATGAGGAGATGCATCTTTCGTTGCAAGCTAAACTAATAACTTTTAGAGCCCATCAACTAAACATTTATGAGGAATTTGAAACAATACCTCATCATATTGTTGGCGTTTATCCTCATCTTTTAAAACCTGACACCAGAATCATAGAAATTTAGAAAACTTGAATTGTATTTATATGCACATTTCTGCAAATACCAGAGATTTATGGGGATTACCTCATAAGCCTTACTGACTTCTTGAAACTTCTTTTCCGCATCAGGGTCATCCTTGTTTGTATCTGGATGAAGCTTTTTTGCTAGCTGCCAGAAAAGAATGTTCAATTCTTTGCTATAAATATACTGCTCGGTCACTTGAAAAATATCCATTCCTTTAATTTATGTCAAAATACCACTTGCAGAGCGGCATGTGATCAAGCCAAACACTAAACTTCTAACTTTCTCTAGAAGGACACTTATTGCAGAAACTTACCCCGTAGTATGCTTTCTTTATTTCTGATGCAGTTGCGTTCTTGTTCACACCAAGTGTATCATAATAATTTTTAGCAGACATATGTGCTGGTTCAAAAAAAACAAAAATGATATAAACTTAAAAGTATTCATGACATCTTTGTGTATAGAAAAATAATAATAATGTCTGCATACACTACTCAGAACTTGAAGGATAGGCATCATCAACACCCCTCAGCTCCGGATGCAGCAGAGGAAATCAATTAAAGGGAATAGGATAGGAAGTAAATAAATATGTTCTGAATGGTGCACAATCTCATACCAGTGCCATGAATGAATTTTGCTTCTCCACAGTTGGCACCGAGAACTCCTAACTGAAACCAGTTCTTTTTATTAACTGCACCGCAAAACACAGCAACACAAGCGAGATTTTAATCCAATTCCAGAGAGAACATACATCTATCTCTCTCTTTTACAATTAACTCGACCCAACAGGAACGAATAAAGACAGGGAGTTTAGACCATGGGTAAAAGAAAGTACAAATACACACCATTCTTGGAAGCGCAAGTTCCAAAAACAACAGATTTATTACAAACCCCAGAATTGAATCGCCTGCAACTCCCTCGGAAAATCGCGTCGTTTACCTACAAAGAACCAATCCCCAAATAAATCACAGAAATTTATTAGATCAATAGCATGATTGCGAGACAAAATCCTATAATATGGGCATACGGAGCTCGATGATTCGCGAGGGAGATGGGGTGTGAACGAACGACGAGCCAACAAACTGATGAGCCTGAGGCCATCGGAGCGAACCATTTGGAGCTACGAAACACAGAGAGGTTAGCGTATCTAAAGCTCAGTGTGTAGGTGGGAGGGTGAATTGATATGGGGAATTGGAGGATGCCCAATTGACGATTTGATAAAACCCTGTAAAAACCCTAATTGGGTGAAGAAAGGCGGAAGGTTCTAGCAGAGGGAAGAAGGGTAGAATGGAAAGCAAGAAAGAGGAGAATCGATCGGTTTCTTTTTTATTTTTTTCTGTATTTTAAAAATTTTACGCATCAATGGAAGAAAAGGCCCAGGCTTTTCGGAAGCACGCACCCCAATTTTTCTTTTTTTTTTTTTTTTAAGAAAACAATCTTTTTCCTCTTATATTTTTAAGAGAAATTATTATAAACTGAACAAAAAAATATATAGATATCTATGACCATTACAATTTCTATTTCATCCTTTAATTATTTCTCTCGAAAAAGTAAAGGTTTCTTGAATCGCAAGCTTCTTTGATGATAGATCTTTGGACTTGATGCTCTTATTGAATGGCAAGTCTTTTGAATGTATTCTTCCATGCCTTATCGCCCCGTTATCAAGACTTCGAGTAAAGCTTCTGTTTATAGAAGTTTCTCATAAGCCTTACATGGATTTCTGCGCAGTTGCTTTTGGGTTTCGCCTCGTGCCTAATATCTTCTTTGGCCCAAGAATCCACAGTGGGCTCAAATTGTGTTGGATTTTGGACTCGAGCGACTTTGATTACTCGGTTCCATCAAATTTTTTAATTTTCAAGAAGCGTTTGGACTTTTGTTGCGATGGCGTGGCGGAATTTGGTTGGCCAAAATTTCTCATTCAATGGACTCATTTTGCTATATTTGAAAACAACCCTTCTTTTACGGTTTTTCTTCCTTTTCTTATGGACTAGTTAAGTAACAAGTCTACTGTATGTGAAATCTCGTAGTCTTAATTATGAATTTTGAAATATAGAGAATTTTTTGCATTTTTTATATGAAAATTCATAGATTAGGTGAATATTACACTTTTTTACAAACACATAAATCAATATTAACTTCATAATATTTTCAAAACCAAATTATGTCTCTAACCTATTATGTATTGGATAAATCTTCTAATTTTGTTGATACTTATGTATGGTTGTTGGTTTTTTTTTTTTCAAAGATTTTGTTTGTATAATTATAATTTTCTTTTCAAATATTTTGTTTTTTTCATATGTTAAAATTATGTAAACTTTTGTTTTATTCAAATGAACAAAACCATAGCATTATTATATTTTTTACCAATAATTTCGTATTATATTTAAAATGGTAAAAATAGACACTTCAGTTCAATTTTATAAATACAAAATTAAACAAAAAGTTTTGTTTAAAAAAGTCTCAAATGTTAAATATTTTTAATATTTATGCTAATATTTATTGAAGGGGAAAAAGCTAATTATCATTGTTATTATTTTTAATGAATATCTTATAACTTTTATAAATAAATAAAAAGAGAGTTTTTTTGCTAAATTTTTTAATGATAAATTCCATCAAAATATTCTTTCATTATTTAATAATTCTATTTTTTTTTCTTAAGAAGAATTTAATAGTCTATCTTAAATAAGTAACAAAACACCTAAAATGAATAGAATTATAAAATAATTTGATTTTAGGGTTATTTTCAAATATAACAAAATGGGTAAAACTATTTACAAATATATAAAAATTTCACTCTAATTAATTTAAACAACCGAATAACCACTTTAATTTTTTTAATGAAAATATTTTATTTTCCTAAATATGTTGTTTTTATTGGAACAAGGAGAGAATAACAAAACAAATCGTAAAATATTTATATATAAATAAAAAAATAAAAAAGTAAAAAATAAAACTCACAAAGGATGGTGGATATAATAATTAAATTGACAATAAAATTTTGGAAAATGAAAAAGATAAATGTTGTGCAAAATGTAAAGTCTACCTATTTTCAACTCCTCCCTCCGTATCTCTTTCTTCCCACGTTCTCTCTATTCCTCACTCTTCTCTCCTCCCTATTATCTCTACTCTCCTCATTCTCTCATTGAGAATCACTCCTCTCTTCTCCAATATCTATACTCTCTTCTTTCTCTATTCTATATTTGAATTCAATACTTTCATGATGAATTCCTCTATTTGGCCAAAAGAAAAAGAAAAAAAACACGCATTTAAAATATATAACAAAAATGAGAACTTTCATTGTTCTACTGAGAATAATTGTTTTATTGAGATTAGAGTTATAACTTAAGAATAATGAAAAAATAAACAAAAAACACACAGGGTAATTACCTTTGTTTTGAAGAGATCGATTGCCCTGGAATCTCTAACCCCTATCACACATATTAAATACATATTGAACGAAAGGATGCTTTGTTAGAAAGGGGTGTGAGGATTTTGATGTCGCAAAATGAAAGATGCTTTATAGAAAAAGGTGCAAAAGTTCACATATATTGGTCAATATCTAAATAGGAGGGACAAAATGAAAATATAAAGATTCTCCTACTTTGTCGGTTTTAAATCTTCAACAATTACAAATCCAACCCTTTTTGGAGTGGCTAAAAGAAAAATAGGTACATTTTTTTAATTGAATGAAAAATGATCTTTTGCTTGTGTCAATATCCTATGAATTTATCTATTTAGTAGGAGCTTAGTTTTCTCTTATTGATGCAAAATTAGTTTTGAGAGTCCGTGTTCGACAAACATTACCAAGCGACCACAATTAACCACTTTTTGAAAGGACCGAACTTTTGAAACTACAAATACTAAATTAAACAAAAGATCAAAATATGAAGATCAAAATTGACATTCTAAGGCATTAGTGACCAAAATAAGCCCAAAAAAGAAAAAAAAAATCATTATTTGAACCAAACTTAAGTCACATCATTTATTGGAACATACTCATAATTTTATCACATACTACACTAGTGCCAATTTAGGTAAATTATCTTACAATCCATGCTATAAGCTCCAACTGCAATTCATATGAAATAGTTTCAGCAGTTAGCATTTCTCAAGATGCAGTTTATTTCATAACTATCTCAATATAAACATTTGAAAGCAAATTGAGTTGTAATAGAAGGTCAATTTGAAAAACCATCTAAATCAATACCCAGTCAATGTTTTTCTTTTTCAGTTTACAGTAAACGAACACAAAGATTTGAACTTTAGTTGTATCAATTTTTCAACATCTATGCTATTTCTCTCTTTCCAGCTATTTCCCACACCCAAAATGAACCTTTTTGTCTCGACAAAATACAAATAGTATCAAGTCCCTATTGTATACTTGTACAAATCTCCAACTTATTGTCAACAATATTACGTACTTGGTGGGGTTCGTAAGGATCCTATATAACAAATGCACAATTGTTTGAATTAGAATTGGTTTGAATGGACATAGACAAAAGAAAATCTTTAAGCATTCTGAAAGACGATTAAAACAAAACTTGGTTATACTTCACATTAATAATCTTCAAAAATAATTTCTTCCCATCCAGTCAAGCATCATAATAAATTTCAGAAGTAATAATAAATATAATCAATGAAAAGCATCCCAAATGTCCAACCTATGGAACAAATCCTCTTCAAGTAAGGTCGTTTGTTTGTTATCAAACAAACTTAGTGAAAAGCTTTGCTCAGAGTTCAGGTGGCTCTATGAGACAAAACAATCAGAAAACCTGTGAAACTATGTACTGGAGTGTTACAGAACCAAGAAAGAAACTCAAAAATAAATTCCATAAAGAAAAAAAGAAATTATAAAACATGGAATCTCTATTTAGAATCAAAATTTGGGATTAGGCAACTATTACAAGTCATACCAAGTTCAGATGAACAGAAAACAAGGTGATAATTTAAAAAATAATAAGAAAAAACCAAATCCCTTATCTAAAACACAAGCTCATGAGGTTTCATTCCAGCCTTGAGAGAAAATCTTGCTCCCAAGTAAGCCTTCAACTCTGGAACCCCCTCAATCGACTTTATCAATGGTGTATCCACAGCTTTCTGGTCATCCTTCTTCTCAGCCGGGAGAGCACTCTTCTCCTACAATAATAAGTTGGAATCAAAAAATTAGGACAGCTAAAAGAAAACAACTAAAACAATGAAAGACATAGAAGTGTAATCCAGCTCCTCCTACCTCTTTCTCTGCCTCAAAAAATTCTCCTTCACCCTTCTTCTTCTTCTTCTGGACTTCCTTGGAAAAGTACTTGTCGTCGAACTTTTCGATGTTCACACCAGAGATGTCAACTTTGGTGGAGGTTGCAATCACATACGATTGGTTCACTCGTCTTAGAGGAACACCATTAATCTTGAATGGCCCTATAGTCATAAAGATTTTAACCTTCAGCATAAAAAGATTCAACTTGGCAGTAAACAGTAAAGAAGCGGCAAGCAATGGAGAAAAAATTAATCACATTCGGGTATTACTGATTGAAAGTAGGCAATGGAAGAAATTCCTCAGCAGATGCACTTGCATACTAAGTGCATTTTGAAATGTTTAAAATCACTCAAAAACACACCTTTAATCCCTTAAAATCAATTCAATGCCTAATTGTACACTTTTAAACACATTTTTCATACTCTTAAAATTGATTTAGCAAACCATTTTAGAATCACTCTCTAACCCACCACAAAGTGAAGGAAAAGGTTTGCATTTTAATGGACAGCAAACCATACAAGATCACACTAAAACTTTTAAAATGCAAACATTACGTAGAAGAAATGATTCAAGTTGGCAGCAAAACCAGGTTATATTACAGATTTGTGAAAGAAACGAAAGAAACCAACGGATGACAAGAAATTACAATATAATCTTCCAATCAAAATCAAATAAACACACTGTAACAACAAGAAACAATCATCGGGATTACACAAGGAACAAACTCACCGGTGACCAGAAGCAACCCAGATGGCAGCTGTTTCAAAAACACAACTCTCTTCCCTTTGAACCTCCCAGCGAGGATTATCAACACAGTACCAGGAGTAATGCTAGCTCTAAAATCAGGAATAAAACCAAGATTAGAACAGAGGCTTGAGTAATAGTTCAACCAAAGTGGAAAATAATCAAGACCTCAATGCAAAAATTAATAATAATAATAAATAAATAAATAAATAAAAATGGAGGCACCATACCTGAGCTTAGTGAGCTTGGCCTTGCGCTTGTTAACAAGGGGCTTCTTCACATCATCGGCAGGGTAAAACTTCGGCGACTTATCGGCTGGGGCATCCGCTTTCGGCTTGGCATCGTGACGAGGGAACACTCCGCCATTTTTGGCCTTGATGGCCCAAAGACCCCGCTTATGATACATCTTAGACCTCGAGTACTTGCCGACACCTCGGATTAGATCCGGGTTTCTTGTAACTCTGGGGATTTTGGGCGCCATTAGCGTATCTCTGCTGTCTCAGCGGTGCTCTTCTTCGCAACGAGAAAGACGACTACTGCCAGAAACCCTAATTCACAAATAATGGTATTTATATATTGGGTAGAAAAACCCTAATAAAAAGGTCCTCATATTTGGGCTTCGGTCCGACCCAAGCGGATAGCATTATATAATTTATATATTTTTTGATTTATTGCATTATCGATCAAAACATTGAAAATATCAAACTTTATTAAAATTGATAAAAATTATTATAATTAATTAACAAAATTTTGATTGTAGTTTAATTAGATTATAATTTACCATTTTTAATCATTTCTATAAAGCAAGAGCGTGTTTATAATACATTTTAAAGTGTGTAATTAAAAAATAAGTCCTTTTAAAAAAATTGGAGTATTTGACAACTAATCAAAATAGATGTTCAAGTGTACTTTAAACTTTTTATCAAAAGTGTTTAAATAAAAATGAATTCTTTGAAAAACATTTTTTTCTCAAGTCACTCCAAATAGGCCCTAAGACAATATTTAGATGTATATTGTAAATGTATGTGTAATTGTTGATACCAGAGCATAAATTTAAAAAAGAAATGAAACTAATTACAAAATAATATCAAATATTGATAATTAATTACAAAATTAAGTGAGATGAAATGTTTGCATACAAATAATTGTAAATTGTTTATTATAAAGTATACATGTCTAGTACCAAAAAGATGACATTGTAGTGTGAAATTATGCAATTCTTATAAACAAGACAAGACCATGTAAAAAAAAAACTTCCATTGCGCTAAGCCATAGCTAATTATTCTCTCTATATATATAAAGCCATAGCTAATTGGGAGGAAAAAAAGAGAAATTTTCATCAAAATTTCGAGAAATTGGAAGGAAATCAAAATTCTTCCTTTATCGAAATGTCGAGATTTCAACCAAAATTTTACACTATAATTGCATGTTACTTTAATTGTTAGTAATAGAAAAAGAAAAATCTAAGTCTAGATCCAAACATATGGAAAATCTAAAATGTGTTTTAATTAATAAATAAATCTGTTTTAATTAATAAATGTTTATTTCTTAAGTAGTCAAATGTTATAAAATTAAAAAGTGTTTATAGATACAATCTTTAGTTATATTTAAATTCAACAATATGGTTTTAAATATACGACCATTTGGTCAAGGGTATATACTTTATATTAGTTGTGTTATGTCATCTTGGTTATAAGTACAATCCCAATGCTGTTATTTATAGTTTAGTTTATAAACTTGAGTTAAAAAGATTAAAATATATGCAAAATTACAATTTCAAAGTTTAATAGTTTCTCTAATTAAAACGTATTGTATGACATTTGACTTTTGATTTTTTTTTTTAAATATATATTTCACTCTCGATTTGGATACAAATACATTGAAAAAATTTCTAATATCACTAATGTTTATAGATTTTTTTTTATACTGGCTCTATTCATTATTCTCCATAAAAAAAAATATGTTTAGAACAATGTGGGCTTATGAAATAAGATAATAGACCACTCTATAATGTGTTAAGTATTGCAAGTAAAAGTAGTATCTATTGTCATGGTAATAAGGAAATAGTACTTAAATTTATTTTGCTGACTAATTTAAAAAACAATAATTCAAAGAACAAGTCTACTCCTTTAAGATCAAGGTGTTTAGAAAATGTTATTGTTTAAGCTATTGTTTTCGAGTTTACAAAATCATAACAAATAAGTGCAATAGTTGTGCCAATCGAACATAACTAATTAGACAAGGCACCAATTACCATTATAAAAAGCGATGACTTAATCCCTCATATTTGTCATAGTTGAATTAAAAAAAGTCAGAGGAAAAAAAAATAGCCAATTGAAACCAAAAAAATTAAACCCTTAATTAAAAACAAAACACTTCCTCCTCAAGATTAGTTATTGAAAACTCACTGTGTGATAGTACTTCAGAACAACGAAAACAAAAACAAAACAAAACATATTCAATCACACAACACTAGAATGAGAAGGCCAAAAAAGGGGAAGAAATAAGTGTTTTCATTTAGTTTTTGCCAAAGCTAGCTGATTGTAAACAAGAGTATTCTCAAAGTAAAGAGTCAATTCTAGCAGGCATTCTCCTAAGAAAATTTTGAGGGAAAGAAGGCAAAGTGATCCTAAATATTGGGTGTCTCATTGCATAGAGCCCCATTAAAAGGATAAGAATATTGAAAGGAACAACATACATTCCCACAGCTGCAACAAGGCAAAACATCATAAAAAGTGCAGTGGCTCTTGGATCCCTCCAACTTAAAAGCCCCTCAACCCTCTCTCCTTGTGTTGCAAAGTCCCCCATCAACACCTGCATTCTCCCACCGATATACCGAAGCTTGTCGTATCGTCTTCTCAACGATCCCCCATTCGCTCTGCTCGGGAATGTGTCAAATTCCTCTTCTAAGTCATCAGGTGTCACTGCATAGGCATATGAGAGCTCGGTGTCCATGTGAGGTGGATGCCTTGGCCTGCCACGGTATCGCCACAAACCGAGTAGGAAACAATAGAAGAACGTAGTGGGAAAGATTAGTTCAGGGAAGAACACAACAAGTATAAACATTATGTGAACTGCAATGGTTAAAGTATGATTAGTCCAACTTCGTACACAACCAAACCATTTGCAAAACAAAACCAACCACTCGAACAACGCCGCGATTCGGTTGAAGTTAGCTTTGGATTTTCTTATGCTCCATAAGTGTGAGTCTGCATCTAACATGTAGTAGATGACCTCCCTCCTTAGCTTCGGTTCAGCGCGGGTTAGTCGGTCCGAAAGAATGTTTAAGCATTGGTCTCTCAAGTGATCTATTTGGTAAATGGATAAAGGGAGAGTGTAATGCATTTCAGGTAGCATAGGTCGTGCATAAGTTTGCAACATGTTGATCAAAGAAAAGCAAGAAAATCTTACTGCCAATTGAATCTCACCCATCTTCTTCACACCACAAGCTTGCAATGCTACAAGGGGGTAAGAATGTGTGTAAATTCGATTAGTTTCGAGCGTCGACAGTCGAATCCGAACTTTCCCAATTCGACTATCCTTCCCTTTATCACCTCCTTGGAGATAACCATTATCAAACACTCCAATTGTTAGAACAGTACATGGATCATAAACCTCAAAGATGTATTGCTCATTCCATTTTGGAGCAGAAGTATTAGTAACTGTTCTAGTCCTCACCCATTTCGGCCCGTATTTCGCAACACAAAATGCATCAGTTTGATTCCCTCTTTGTTTCATCGGTGACAACCCTGAAGCACTCAATATTCCTAACTCCAAAACACCAATGCACGTCGGCCATAACGACTTCGACGTTGCTCGGAGATCACTCGCATATTGAATCGGTTCGTGAAGAACATGATACCCTCCATCTACAGACACTCTCAAATGCAACTTGCTTGCAAACTTCACCTCCTTTGCTTCCCTCTCTACCTTGCCTCCATTGGGCCTCTCCAAATTGTACCATTTATTCTCAACAGATGAGCCATCATTCCTCACCTCAATTTTCTCTAGAGGAATTTGACAAACACCAAGAACTTCAATTTCGTTTGGACCAATCTTATCAACCACACGAAGCTCTAAATTCTTCTCAAATGGCTCTGCTGCAACAAGCAACATGTCTTGATTCCATGTTGGATTCACATTCTTACTCTCTGATACTCTGCTTATCATTTGTATAATCCCAAGTCTTGCTTCAATCAAAACCTCTGGCTTTCTGTTCTTGTCTTTAAGGACCAAATCCTGAGCTTCAATTATATTCACTCTCAAGTACCACAACCTCGGCGATTGGTAAACTTTCGATTGCGTGTTGACGACGCCGTCCCCGGTGACCGATGCCGCATCGGAATGCCACGCAATTGAGTAATGACTATCTGCCTGAGTCCCCATCCAAACAGAGAGCATCAACTCTCCCCTGACTCGGTTGCCACTATCGTTTCTCTTTTCAAGTTTATACCATTGTGAAGCCAACTGACTATCGGGCGGTATCCGCAATGGAGCGTCGGCGATACTCAAAACAATGCTGCCGACCTCGGCATCAGCTGCTGACTTGTTGAACAGGGAGATCTCGACGTCGGTCGTCTGAATTCGATCTTTCGCGAAGGCGAAAACAGTACCCCATTCTGGATTTGCTGCTTTCTCAAAGGCTTTTGTGGTTCCTCTATAGTTTCCAAGCTTGATTTCAACATAAGGGTCACAAGTTTCCATTAAATCTCTTGCTCTTTCGACTTTAACATAAAGAAATTGCATTTGTTCAACGAGATCGAACGCAGTACTGATGCCAACAGAGGATTTTCCGCCATTGATGTTGGGAGAGGTCTCTTTGAGAGCGAAATCTTCCTGTGGCTTATGTGGGTTTGGTTGATTCTTCTTCCCCATTGATGAAAAAGCTTAAGAAATCTGTTTGGATCCCAATGGCCTGCAAAACAAGGAGACATTATATTCAAGTTCCCATGGAAACAGAGAGAAAACAGAGGATTTTAATTTTAATTTAACTAAACAGAGGAATCGCCTTTAAAAAGTTTTGTGGGTTTCTTTGAAGGATCAGAGACATTGAAAGAGAGAGATGAAAATGAAAATCTATTGGAAACGGTAACTGATGGAGAAGATGAAACAGAGAGAGAAAGAGGGGGTGACAGAGAGGAGAATTCGGGAAACAAATCATCCTCTGTAGTTCTCTTTCTCTCTCTGTTTTCAATGCAGATTCTATAACTTCCTATTTAACTTCAAATATCTTTTATGATTGAGTTATATTTATTTCAATTCTATCATTAATTATATATATGTATGTATTTTAAAGAAATTAATGTTGGATTATTGCCCAAATATGCACCATTTAAATCGAACTTAAAAAATAATAATAATAATAATAGTAATAATAATAATAATAACAACATAATAATAATAATTTGTTTTTTTTAATAGTGTAAGAGTTCATATATGTAGTTGATATTTTTAGGTTAATCGAACATATTTAGTCATTCAAGTTTTAAACGTATTATTACCATTACAGATTTGTAAAATCTAAACTATAAAAAATGTCTAACAAATTTTTAAATTTTATATAGTATGTAAAAAAGAAAAATTAATCAATTTTAAAATCAATTTAATAATAATTTAATTTTTAGGTCTCGAAAATTAAATTTATAAACATTATTTATCTACTCTATTTTTTAAAACAAAGTTAAGTTTTGAAAACAAAAAGAAAAAAATAGTGTTGATTTTTTTCTAAACAGTATAAAAAATTTAATTTAATTTACTTGATTTCATAAAATATATTTTTAAAATAAAAGAAAGAATAATAATATGAAAATGGATATTTATATATATTTTTTAATATAAGAAGTATTTGAAAAAATTAAGTTTATTGATTTAAAGAAAAACGGTAAGTAAGCGATTAAATTCTAGTTTCCTTTTGTAAACAAAATACCCTTCATGAAATCGGGTTTATTACTAACTTGCAAGCCAATTCTCATTATTATATATAAAAAAACAAAAACAATTTCTCATTTCGAAAAAGGAAAGTAATAAATGAAAAATAATTTCATTAATCATCTTTTTTTTTTTTTTTTTTTTTTTTTTTTTTTTTAGAATCAACTCAAATAAATATATGTCATATAAATAAAATTAACTTAGAAAAGAAAAAAAACACCTATCTAATAATATGCAAACACATAATCTAAATAACTATTCGGTAATATGTGAAACTTACAATTAAATATGGCTATATGAAGTCTTGTTGAATTTCAGAAATAGACTAGAATCCTGCAAAAGTAAATAAATAAATAGTGGTGGAATAATGTAGACTTTGTGATTTTGAGAGTTGGAGGAAGGAAACAAAACATATAATTCAAAGAAAAAATTAATCAACCATGTAAATATAATACTTTCTAAAGCTTTCTCTAAATACACACACCAAATAAACAAATTAACAAAGTACAACATTGCTAAAACCTTAAAAGAATAATGCTTCAAATACTTTATAGAAAGTTTTTCATAATTACGATCACAAATTTATTAGTTCATCAAACATACAAAGATTTAAGGTTGATTTTAAACGATTGTTGAAGTGTTTAAAAAAATACTTATAAATAAAAATGATTATTTTAAACATTCAAAAACACTTTTTTTTTTCAACAAATATAGAAGTGAGCCTCAAAATTAGAGGAATTGTACCTGAGGAGTTTGTGAAGATTAGAAGCAGAGGGATCATAGGAGTAAATGAATAGCTTTGTGAATTTGAAGGACAATGATGAACAGAAAATTGTTGTGAGTGGTAAATAATGGAAAATATTTGTAATTATTTTCTTTCTAATTCCTTTGCTTTGATTTTCAGATTTTATAGCTTCCTTTTTAATTTCCAAACATCTCTCCATATATTTCCATCTTCACCATACAATTGGATTGGAGGATTTATTTCAATTATTATTATTATTATTTATTTTTTTTTATTAACCAAATCTAACACTAACAGTTATAGATGGTAATTCAAACATACCAAAACGTATGATATCAAATTAATTTAAAAAAAAAAAAAATCAAAAACTTGTTTTTATAAAAAAAGAAAGGAAAAATAAAATTTTGGTGTGTACTTGGTCGTGTGGTTTTAAAATATGGTGTTGAATGCTTATTTAGCTATTTTGATAGTTAGTTTAGTAATGGAATTTCCTAGAAAATATCTATAATTAATAACAAAAATATAATACTACTTTGATATATAATGCTCCCGTTCATTGTTTAATTGGAGATTGAATTATTAATTTATTATTTAATTATTTGAGTTGGCACGTGCGGGCAGCACGAGTTTAGATCAATCTCTTCTTCTTGTCGACTGGATAAACCTCTGGCCTCGCCTCAGGGTTCTATAGCTTCTTCTTCTATCTTTCTCTCGCTCTGCGCACCAAAAATGGCTTCCATCTCATCCATATTATCGCCAACAAATCTCATCCACAGCTCCACAAAACCCCCCGAAATCCCACTAAATTTATCCACTCAATTTCTCCGACCAATCTCCTTTCACCCTCCTCATACCCCCCTCCGCATCTCTCCCGCTCTTCAAACCTCCGCCACCAAACGCCCCACGAGACTCTTCGCCGTCGCAGAAGCCGCGGTTACTTCCCAGGGTGCCACTTCGGTGGCAGCAAGGAAATTGTACATTGGGAATATACCTAGAAATGTGGATAATGAGGAGCTCACTCGGATTGTCCAAGAACATGGGGCTGTGGAGAAGGCTGAGGTCAGTAATTTCTGCTTGGAGTTGTTCTTGTTTTTCATTTTCCTCTTTTGGGTATCCTGAATTTTGTTTGTCTCGGACCTTCGCATTGATTGAGTTGACTTGTTTATAAGTTCATCAGAACTGCTGAATGTAGCTTGATTTTGGGCTAAATTTGTCTACCATTTACTTCCCAAATGGTGTTTGCTTAATGTTGTCTACCAAGGAAGATAGAAAAAGTTTTAAACCCTACTTTTGTCTTTTAGTATTGGACAAGCTATTGACGGTTTTTTAACATTTGAAGTCGGATTGGTTCTTGTCATCTATAGATTGAGCTTGATCGTTTTTCACATCTAATATATTAGAATATGATAAGATGTACTTCAGTAATTGCTAAGATACCTCTAGATTTGAACCTCTGATAGCGAGGGGAGGAGTACACGTCGATTATCTTTAAACTAGATAACACTAGGTAATCTATGTTTACTGCTTATATACAGTTTCCTTTCCAAACTGTTCATTCCAACTATAAGTATAACATCTTATATCATACAGTCATTTTGAAAAACTAGCTAGGTTTTTCTCTTGAACTCAGAATTTTCTTTGGCAAGGCACTTGAACCAAACAGTCCCTTAAATCAAGTAGCTTGCAACATTTTTTAAGGAATTACCTCTTACGATCCTGTCTTGTTCTTAATCTTTGAAGAACTCTAGCATCCCTTGTTCTTAATCTTTACTTGGTAACTGTTGATATTTTATTGGCTTACACACTCGTATTTTGTTCCATTTCCAGGTCATGTATGACAAATACTCTGGAAGAAGCCGTAGATTTGCCTTTGTTACCATGAAAACAGTTGAAGACGCAAATGCAGCAATTGAGAAACTTAATGAGACAGTAAGTTAATAGTAATACCTACAAAATGCAACAAAGATTGGAAAAAGAAAAAAAGAGAATAAAAGAATTGTTTCTTACTGTTGACTAGAAAGGTCGATTGTGCTGACAATATCGGTTTAATGGCAGGAAGTCGGAGGACGTACTATTAAAGTCAACATAACCGAAAAACCTTTGGTTAATACAATTGACATGTCACTTCTTCAGGCAGAGGATTCCCAGTTCATTGACAGTCCCTACAAAGTATATGTAGGAAATATTTCGAGTACAGTTTCTACTGAAACACTCAAAAACTTCTTCTCCGAGAAGGGTAAAGTTCTCAGTGCAAAGGTTTCACGGGTTCCAGGTACCTCGAAATCAAGTGGCTACGGTTTTGTTACCTTCTCTTCGGAGGAGGAAGTCGAAGCTGCCATTTCATCTTTTAACAATGCTGTAAGTAACTTTCTTCAATTCTCTATCATATGATTCATATCAAATGTCCTTGCATCGATACCGATTTATGCACACCCTACCTCACTTTCAGGTCCATATCACATAATGTCCCTTTGGTTGAGTTTCATGCATTGGCAACATTCTTACTTCTGTTTGGTAGATACTGTGTCTAGTAGAGCATTCCTTCCTTGTTTCACTTTCTGTTTCCCTAAACAAGTGCATTTTTTTTTATAAGAACCCCATACAAGTGCATCTGCAGTAACATTTTGGTTAAATTACAAATATTGCCCCCTATGATTTTGGTGAAAGTTAGAATTTAGTCTCTATAGCTTAAAAGTTAGAATTCTAAGGCTTAAAAGTTAGAATTTAGTCCCTATGTTGGTTTTATTAAACCATCGAGACTATTTATGAGGTTTTCTCAAACCATAAGGATGAGATTCTAACTTTTATGACCACAAGAACTAAATTTTAAAAGTACACCAAGCATATTATTACTAAGAATTTGGGGTCCCACTCCAAAAATATCTGTAGTATGTTGGAATATTTGTACGCAATTTGCGTTTGATGTTTGTACACTTTCTTCAAACTATAGGGGCCAAATTTTGTAATTCAACCTAACATTTCTGATCACTATCCTGCAAGAAACTTTTCTAAAACTAGATGACTGATAATCATTGCCAACTTGAACGTCTTTTGTTAGTTATCGATATTACTTAACCGCTGGACGAGCTACGCTCTCAAAGACGATGGCATATTAACCCGAAATCTCGCACATTTTTCGTTCCAGAATTCTTGAGGGAAGCTTGTGTGTCTGATTTGTTTTTCTTTGCTGCAGTTGTTGGAAGGCCAACCAATCCGTGTAAACAAGGCATAAATTTTGTAGGGTTCTATGTAACAAGATGTTTGGAAGTTTCACTTTTGCCTCTTGGCATGAAATTGATGAACAGCAGAGGGCAGCTTTTTCACTCAATTTCTCTGTATTGATATCATTAATGTATAATCTTGTTTCTTTCTCTGTTTAAGCATCAAGTCTTAACTTAATTAGACTTAAAAATGCAAATCTTTGGTTGCATTTCTCATATGCAGAAAATCATTTTCAAATTAATTAATCATTTGTTTATAACATATGATATAACTGAGTAATAAATGAAATAGGAAATTTGGGAAATTGCGGCATCTTCATCAGCCGTTGACAAAATTTCGAACCCAGGTTATAAACACTTTCCGTTATTAAATGAAGTAATATTTTAGCTTGTGAACTTTATTTTATAATTGTTTAGGATTTATATTTTTAAATTTGTAACAATTTGGTGTTTGAACTTTAGTATGTAACAATTTAGACCTTGCATTTTGAGATTTGTAACAACTAAAATTTTATGAAAGATGAGTGTTTTTTTTTTTTTTTTTTTTTTATACCAAAGTGAGGATATCTTAGCCGTTGTTGACATGTAGGTTAGATAAATAGCTATACAGGCTCTTTAATGTTAGACAAAGTTCTATTTGGTGTACTAATTTCTATTATCTTTCTACCTTTGCTTTGTTCAATGTCTTTCTCTAACTTACACGACTTCGTAGATATAAAACTAAAGTCAATTTTTGAAAACTAAAAGAAAAAAGTTTTTTTTTTTAATTAATAATTGGCTAAGAATTCAAATGTTTACTAGGAAATTGAAAATTATGAGTAAGAAATTGTGAGAAAATAAACATAATTTTAAAAAAACCAAATGATTACTATTTTTTGTTTTTACTTTTTGAAAATTATGTTTTTTTTACAACTTCTTTACCATAATTTTCATCTTCCTAACTAAACATTTGAATTGAATTCTTAGACAAATCATTGGCTAGGTCTTTTAAAACACTCCTAAAAAGTAAATAACAAAACAAACAAATTATAAATAAAAGAAATGTGTATATTTTTAAAAAACTAAAAATTATGAAGAAAACAATTATCAAATGAGACCTAAAATAATTCAATTACAAGTCCTCTATTAATTGAGATATACCATGTTGTCACTTTTGAATGTAAGTTTAAGTTTTGTTCTTTTTATGACATTAAAGCGTAGACTTGTTCTACCTCATAGTAGTATCAAATAACGCTGCATACTTTTCAATAACACATTTTGCTCCATATAATTCAAAAAGATTTTTTTAAAAAAAAATATTTTAGGCCTCGTTTGATTTCTATTTTAAAACTTAAGTTGACCTATGTTCTCTCAATTTCTTACCATGATTTACATATTTTTTAAGTAAAAAGTTCAATTTTTAACCAAATTTTTAAAAGTTAAAATTTAGTTCCTATAGCTTAAAAGGAACTAAATGGGTAAGAATATTATCTATGAAACATACAATATATCAAACATTCTTTAACATAGAAAACAAAGAATAATTTGTCAAATCATGTCCATATCAAACAAATTAAATTCAGAAGAAAAAAAAGAAAAAAAAAGAAAAAGAAGACTCAGAAAAACAAGTGAAAAAACAGCCACCACAAAGCCAACATCAACATTAACATCAAATATTGCAAATATATGCTTGTAAATAAAAAGAAATCAAATATATGTACTTTTTTTTTCTTTTTAGTGTTAATCACGACATTTGTTAAAAAAATGACACGATGAGTTATACCATTTGAATAAATAGGAATTGGAGATATTTGAACTTCTGATCTTTTGGTAGACGACTCACCTACTTTAATTAGTTAAAAAGATTTGATGAGGTTGAAAACAAAAACAAAAATTAAGAATTATAGTTTGATAGGTAGATTTTGTTTTTTAAAGTGCTAGTACTATATATTTTCAATTTATGTTATCATAGATATTTAAGTTTGGTTCAACTAGCACTTAGCTCCAAGGTAACTAAATTTTAGGTTGTTAATATCTTGTTTAAACTCATAAAAAGTTTATCAAAAATATTTAAATTGATAAACCAATATTTCAAATGTTTAGACTAAAATTTTATTGTTATTAATATTTCGATTCGCTCTTTATGTCAATGCTAAATTTATTGTCACAAGAAAATATCGATATAAAAATCTGATATGCGTAGAATGATCAAAGATAAGGTTGTTCTACGTCATCTTTACTTTCACTTAAAGTTATTTAATTTAGGAATTGATAACAAAAATGGACAAGGTGGATGTTGATATTTTGGACGATGAATCTTACTTCTAGTCCCTTGTTTAGATTTGAACATAGTTTCTATTTTGATTTTTAAATTTTCAAAACTAATACTTTTTATCATTAATTTTTGCATTTAGTTATTAGATTTCAAATGTAAGAGGTTTGGTTTATGAGATTTGGAGTTGCCTCTAAGTAGGATTGACCACTAACTGATATAATAGATCTAAGTAGGATTGACCACTAGCTGATATAATAGAACGATTATGAGACAGCAAAAACACAATTACAACTTTTCAGATCTCGCAAAAGTGTACTAAGTATCTAAATTTTCAATAGATTTCTAAGAAGTTTTAAATTTTTAAAAATTAAACTTGAAATTTATGTCTAAATGTTTGAATTTGTTGTTTAATAGATTTGTGAATTTTATAAAATTAAAAAATTGATTACATTAATTATAAATAAGGCGTGTTAAATTTGACACCCTTTTAAAAAGAGTCCCAAAATAAAGTGGATGACGTTAAAGTAATTGACATATTTCAATGAATTCCAATAAAAAGTGACTCCTTGTGTTTTGAAACTCAAAGTCAAGCAAAGATCAAGAAATAAAGAGAAATTTAAAAATAATATACTTGTAGTACACATTTTCTCTACCATGAATAATGATGGAATTAAGTACTAAACATACAGAAAAATAAATAAAATAAAAAAAGAATAATGATGGAAAAAAACTTACTTGGAAAACGAATTTGCATAATAAAATAAAGTGTAACGTTGTTGTGTCATCACTAACGAAAAGTTGAAGATAAAAATTAAGGTTTCGTTTGATTAATTATTTAATTTATAATTTTTTGTTTTTGAAAATTATGCTTATTTTCTTTCCATTCTTGTCATGGTTGGCATGGAGTGAATTATTAATTAAATTTTAAAAAAGAAAAATTTTAAAAATTATTTGTTTTAGTTTTCAAAACAAATTTTTAAATAAATAAATAAATAAATAACTAACTGTTTAATAGATAGCTTCATTAGCATTTTTATATAAGAAATAAATTTTTAAAAAAGCTCATTACCATTCAACCTTTGCCGGTCAAAATTCAAGAATAATTCAAATCTCCACACCAATAAAAAAATAAATAAACAGATAATCCGCCATATCAAATTGTGGTTTAATTTTGAAAAGCATTACTAGAGCCTAATAAATAATTGGTTAAAAAATTATACTTTTGGTATAAAGTCCCAAATTTGATAAGATATGAAAAATTAAACATCATTCATATAGATTTTTCTTTTTATTTTTGAAATGGGACAAGATTTTTAAAAACCTATGTAACCAAAAAAAAAAAAAAAAAAAAGAAAAGAGAAAATATAGGAACAATTTGCCATTACACACTAAATTCAACATTGATGATATATTATTTTGTTTCTAGAGAACAATCTAATTTAGAAAACATACCTACCCCAAGTTCTACATATCTTTTAATAGACAATCGCTTAAGTCACCACCTATTATTTTAAAACTAATTTGAATAGTTCGGTCTTCACTTTGCAATTTGTTGATATCGAGAGAGAAAAAAAAATCATTGCATGCATGCATGATATGACTTAGAATAATTTTCTTTTTATAAAATTAAAGTAATACAAAAGAAAAAAAATATGATTGGTTGTTTAGTAGAAAAAATTACACATTTTATCTCTTAAATTTGAATTTTCAAACTCTATAATTTGACTCATAAAGTTTGAGGTAACATTTAATTTCATCCTTGTTATCGATATTTCATTAGTGACACTGAATTCTTTTTAAAAGAGGTGGCAATGATGGTAAGTACATACAATAATGGTATGGTAGCTGTGGATGTAGGAGGGAAGAAGGTTTGGGAAGAGGAAGGAGAAGAAGATAGAGAAATAAGATTAAAAAAATATTTTCAATTTTTTATTTTAAAAGATAAGATATTTTTTTAAAAATAAAATTTGAGTGTCCATAGCTTTTTATTAGTAACTAATAGAAAACCAACCATATGTAAAACAAAATGGGCTTAAATTCTTGAATTTGAAAACTCAGAAACAAAAAATACTATCAAATTCAAACATAAAAAATGAAGAGTGTAATTTTCTCCTTTATAATACGGATAGTATTATATGTTTTTGTTTAATTAAAAAAATACAAAAAAATGAAATAAAATTTAATCGATTGACTCAAAAGCTTAAACGAATGAGTGAAAACAAATTTAATATTAGGACAATGCATCCTATCTTTGATATGTTGCGAAAAAATATATAAATAATTCAAAATTAGATAAATAAGTGGCAACAGATAAGACCCAATTTTTTATTCTATTTTATTTCTATAAATTCTGTTGTTGCGTTCCCCAAATGTTGAATCAATGAATATCATCAACATATATACTAAAAAAAAGAGTTTAAGTAAAAAAAATAAGAAGATAATATAGGATGAGTGGATGACATAATTATGAAATTGAGAGAGAAAAAAAGAAAAAAGAGAAATAAACTGACCAATATGGCTGCTCCATACTTGGGATCCACGGCTAGTTGCTTGTACAACAAGCAATTGAACTATCACAATTCTTCAACTGTCTATAAATAATTCATTTCCATACAACAAAACCAACCCAACTAACTTACAACATATTTGGATGGGATTCTTTTCTCAAATCTTCAGCTCTTGCTTTTTCCCCTCCCGAGTCTCCGCCGACGCCAAAGATTTTCCGGCCAAGAATCCCAAACCCGCAGCAGCCCGTCAGGGACCTCCGATTCTAGTCTCTTATTTTCCTGTTAATTCATATCCTTCTCGCATGTAGTGGAGGACGATTCACGGTGCTTTTGTTGTTAGCATCCTGATTTACTTATCTTGTTGTCAATTGATTTTGAGATGGAAAATTTAATTTCAAACGATGTCCATCTCAACAATCTGTTAGTGTAAGAGATTTGAACATATGATTTTCTAGATATACGTTTGCGAATATTATTCAATTATGAAATTCACATCATATTATTATTGATATGAAAAAAAAATGGTTTTTTTTTTTTTTTTTTTTTTTTTTTTTTTTGTAATAAGAAGAAAGGAAAAAGAATTCAAATAAGTAATAAAAACATCAATAATAAACAAAAAAAAAATATTATAGAAAGAGATTCTCACACGTTGACAAAGGCTATCCCTAATTGATAGTGATAAATTGATGAACCAAATCAAATCATCTAAATCTATTTGATTTAAAAAGAAGTTGGAAAAATATTAATATACAACAGACAGAAAATGAATATACTCATCATCTATTTCAATAGCGCAATGAACCAACCTTAGCTTCGACGTAATTTAAAAAAAATTAACATATAATTGGTAAAGGCTGTTCCATAAGAAGAATCTGCCTTACTCAAAAGTCAAAAGAAATTAAAGTATTGAATATTATGTTGTTTGTTGGGACTCGGAGGAAAACTCTGAGATATAAATAAATATAATAAACTAATTTATACCTCACTCACAATTCACAACTAAAATAAGTTTAAGTTTGGTAGATAATTATTTGATTTTTTATTTTTGATTTATAATTTTCAAAAATTAAGTATGTTAATACAATAACGTAGCTAGAACTTTATGGCAGAGACACAATTTTACAAAAAGGTTAGATTTTCTCTTTTAAGGAGTTGGAAGATCAATATCTCCTAAATTTGTTTTTACACATAGTCTTTAAATTTAGCCTTGTGTTTAATAGGTTGTATTGTAAGTTTAATATGTCCAATAAAATAATTAATTTAAAAGTTTTTGAATATATTTACAACCTATTAGATACAAAGTTTATAGATATATTAGACTCCTGTGACTTATTAGACATAAAATTAAGATTTAAGAGATTTATTAGATAAAATTTTTAAATTTTAGAGACTATATAAACTTATAATTAATATTTATACAAAATCAAAAATCGATGTAAATCTAAATTAAGTAATACTAATCACAAAATTATAATAAATTTTTATAAAACTATCCAGCAAAATAAACAAGCAGATAATGAAACTTGAATTACTTATTAAAGGTTTTATTTTATTTTATTTTTTATTTTTTATTTTTTATTATTATTTTTTTTCAGATAAAACTAAGGTTTCTCAAAATAAGGAAAGAAAAAGAAAAGAAAGAAAGATAATACTAAGTTAGAACGTTTAATTTTCTTAAAATGATTTACTAAATATTAAAATTTATTTTTATATTTCTATATATTTGTGAGAAAAATTAAAAATAGAACTAATCTTTTAACTGATATCAACTGCAAGTGTAACTGGAAAAATAAAATAAAATATTATTTTAATCCTTATATTTAAAGTTTATTCATTCCCTATATTTTAAAGTTTATTCAATTTTAGTATATATACTTTCAATTGTCTAATATTAGTAACGGTACGTTTTAATAAATCTTAAATTTAGTTCTCAATATTAATTTATTGTTGATTTTTTAAAAACTTTTTATTATCTATAGTATGTTTAATATAAATTTTGAAAACATATTCATATATTTTTGTTTTATGACATAAAAATTATTGTTATTGTTTAATCAATTTTGATAAAAATTAATTTTAAGAGAATAAATTTAAAATTTATTAAAAATACATGGACTAAATTTGGACAACTAAAAGTATAGGGACTAAAATTGAGAAAAATTCAAAGTATGAAGACCAAAATGATATTTTAATATAAAAATATATATATACGGACGAAATAAAAAATAGTATAATATAAAACAATATACATGTATGAAATAAAAATGGTATACGCCAAAATGAATTTGACTCAATAGTAATTGAGATGATCTTTTTAAGTCTAACTCAATCGTAATTACGGGTGGAAAAGTAATTCACAATTCAATTAATATTTCAAAGTGATTTGAAGAATTGCACACATCACTTTCTCAAAAAACATCATTTTCTCCCATCAAAATTGACTCCCTGCATTTCTTGGGGAAAAAAAAAGAAGACGAAGAAGAAACATAGAAATTTCAAAACATTTTCTAATACACGTTTTTATCTACTCAGCACAAATTATAAGAATGTATTGACATTGTACTTAGCACAAAGACAAATAATCAATTCATCCAACTTAAAAAACATTATTTGAGAAAACCATGGTAATACCCACTTTTTTCTTTTTTGAAAAATTATTAGATGAGATTATTATAGTTTAGTTTATAGTTATTATTTATCATTATGAGTACGAGAAAAAAAGACTAGAATTTATATTAAGGAGTTGTTAAAATTCAAGAAGGACGTAGATTTTTAAATCAACATCCAACCGTTATTATGAAGCAGCTATATTGTGATGACTTAATTATATAAAAATTTTCTCTTCTTG
Source organism: Citrullus mucosospermus (assembly GCA_030954485.1). Classification (NCBI taxonomy): domain Eukaryota; kingdom Viridiplantae; phylum Streptophyta; class Magnoliopsida; order Cucurbitales; family Cucurbitaceae; genus Citrullus; species Citrullus mucosospermus. Next base: position 3,235,167 of record CM062063.1, on the reverse strand, counting down.
ACGAGTTGTGACATCATTGATTTTGAAAACCACTATGATTGTTTAAAAGGAGTGATTTTTCTTTTTGGGTAGGAGATGAAGGGTGATAAATGCAAATTAAAAAAGTTTGGATGGCATTATTGTAGCTTCGTAGGAAAGAAGGAAAGAGAAAGGAAGAAGAAGTGAGCAAGATGTTCAAATTCGACCATCCTCTACTTCTTAAAGCCCTGATTTGCACTATAAATACACCATATTCTTCATTTCATTCCATCTCAAAATCAAAACAAAAACAAAACCCATTTCTCAAAATTCTCTGCTTTGATTTTGTTAGATTAAAACCCAAACCCAAAAGAGAGTAATAAGAATGCCTTGTTCACTGTCAGCCTCAAATTTGTTGACTTGTTTCCTTCCATCTCACTCTCCAAAGGTCTCCCATGGAGAACAACATTCAGACTCAAAACTCAAACAACACAAACCAAATTCAGATCCATCACAGTCCTTTGAAGCTCCAATAATGGTCTCTTATTTCCCTGTTTCTTCAAATTTGTCTCGCTTGTGATTTTCCATTTTCGACTCTGTTCTGAAAGGGAGGACTCCTACAGAATCAAAGGCTGAAGAAGATGAAGTTTTTCCTTGATTTGATGGGTTTTTTTTTTTTTTTTTTTTCTTTTCTTTTTTTAATAATTTATTTGGATCTTTGATTTAGTCGTCTTGATCGAGTTTAGTAAATAGGCGTTTGTAGAACAAGTGTTCGTTCCACCTCTGTTTTGATTATTATTATTTTTAATTCCTTTTGTGGGTGGGTGAGGTGGATACTTTGTTGATTGATTTGCTTATTTATTGGAGATTTATAATATAGACTTTTTGGCTTATTGTGAATGAACAAGTGAGGCACTTGAAGTAATTGCTCGCACATTTATTATTTTAAAACAAATACTACTTAACATTTCAATTATATCGGGTATCGATGAAGAGATAAACAAATTGTGGTATCGATGAAGAGATAAACAAATTGTTTCGAAAGACTATAAATATAAAACTCTATATTATAATGCCCAAATTCTATCATTAATTCTTTAATTCTATCATCCATCAATTATTTAAAAGCTCGAATCATTCTTAGTTAAAGTAAAGTATAATTTAATGACATATAGTATATGTTAGAAATTAAGAGGTCTATGGTCCAAATATCCTTATTCCTATAATCAAAATGGAAAAGAAAAAACAAAAATCTAGTTCATGTTGGTTGCGATATTTTTGGATTTATTGCTTTTTTTTTTTTTTTTTCTCATATTTTGAAGTTCATAATTTAGTTTGTTGTAGTTTTGATAGACGCATTCCTAGTTATTTTTTTTTCTACTTTTTCTTGTCCTAAAAAGCACTCTTAATTCATTATTAAGAATATTTTCAATTTTCAACTGCTTGTTAAATAAAATGATTTTGTTTGAAAATCTTAGCCTAATATCTTAAATACTAAACAAGTGAAATTTATCAAAATCCTAAACAACGACAATCAACTATACCACCATGCTTTTCATGGGATTATGAAACTGCCTCAATGCTTAGCGTACTTTGATTTGGACTTGGTCAAGACAACATGACTCAACTACCAAAGTAAAGGCCAATATGATACCAAAAACTTACTTTATTATCTATACTCACAACAATAATTTAATGCAAAACGAGTGTTCATGTATCAAAAAAATAATTTGGACTAATAATATACTCTAAAAAAGAAGAGTTTATCTAAATAAGAGCTAGATGACAATTTGAGAAGAGACTCAATTACACTTTGTTTAAAGGTAGAATTACTGAAATGTAACTTAGTAAGTCACACATCGACTATATAAAAAGAATATTATATGTGTGTATGTATATATATAAAATAAGACAATTATTATTATTATTATTTTTTCATTTTCCAAAAATTAAAAGCACACACGAGATATTGCATCACCTTATCCTAAATTGGAATTCGTCTTTATATATATATATATATATATTTGTGATGTTAAAAGAGGAAAGAGAAGTGAAAAAGAGGGCATTTTGGTCAAAAATGTCTGTTGTTAATTATTACAAAAAAAAAAAAAAGAAAAAAAAACATGGGATTGTTTCTTTGAACTCCCAACTCTTCACCCTTGAGAAAGTGTCTTTGTCCAAATAGGTCGTAATCGTCCTCTTGATTTTTTTATTTAATATTGACTTTTAGTTAGAAAAAAAAAAAATATATATATATATATATATAAAGGATAATTTTCCAAATTTAACGAGATGATTCAATCCATTAATGTACCATTATTTATTATCTATAAACAATTAATATTTCGTTATATTTGAAAATGTTTGCAGCAATTTTGTCATTTAAAACAATAACCAAAATAAAAACAACTTTGTTTCTTGCTTTGTAGATTCCACTATTTAAGTTTTTTATTTTTAGTTTTTAAAAATTAAGCTTATGAACTCTATTTTTACCTCTAAATTTCTATATCATGTTGTCAACATTCTACCAATTTTTTCAAGTATCCAACAAGTCTTGAAAATTAAAAAAGTGAACCTCGTTTGGTAACCATTTGATTTTTTTTTTTCTTTTTAGTTTTTGAAGGTCTATAAACACTCATTGTTCCACTTCTGAATTTCTTACTTTGTTACTTATTTCAACTAATATTTTCAAAAACTAAAATAAGTATTGAAAACATTAAAAAGAAAAAAAAAAGTTTTAAATTTTTTTTTTTTTAATTGAAATTTGATTGCAAATTCAACTATTTTATTTAAAAAATATGACAACGATGGTAAGAAATTGAGAGAAAATATGTTTATTTTTCAAAAACCAAATGGTAGCCAAACGAGACTGTAATTTTTTTAAAACTTATTTTTGTTATTGATGCACCTTAAAGAAAGAATACATACATATAAGTCAATTATCGTTAAGTTATGTCCACTTTAACTTTTGAAATAACACGAGGTGTTTAGCCCACCTGTCTCATAAATTAGTGTTAAGTAACTCAACTCCACCAACTTCAATTGTGTTGAATAACTCAACTTTACCAACTTTAATAATTTTAACTATTGAAGTATGCATATTTATAAAAAAAGAAAACTTAATTTTCTCCTCTCTCTCTCCATTCCTCTAATTCTAAACAATTGTGCACCCAAATCCAAACTATTATGTTTGAAGTAGGGAAGGGTGTGATACACTGTACCTTCCTATACAAGGTGACCAAAAAGAAAAGGTTGAAAAAAGGAAAAAGGAATTGAGAAGTTTGAAAAATATATACTTGTTTCCCAAGTTCCACATTTTGATTGACTATTCCACTTTTTGCAGTCCTCATGTGCACTATAATTACACCATATCTTCATTTCATCTCTTTCCATCTCAAAATCAAAACAAAGCCCACTTCTCAAAATTCTCTGCTTTGATTTTGTTAGATTAAAACCCAAACCCAAAAGAGAGTAATAAGAATGCCTTGTTCACTGTCAGCCTCAAATTTGTTGACTTGTTTCCTTCCATCTCACTCTCCAAAGGTCTCCCATGGAGAACAACATTCAGACTCAAAACTCAAACAACACAAACCAAATTCAGATTCATCACAGTCCTCTAAAGCTCCAATAATGGTCTCTTATTTCCCTGTTTCTTCAAATTTGTCTCGCTTGTGATTTTCCATTATCAAATCTCTGTTCTCGATTCCATTACTCGAAGATGAAGAAGATGAAGTGTGTTGCCTTGGGGGGTTGATGATTTTCATAATGTTGCCTTTTCTCATGTAACTTTGTTTATTTATTTGTTCTTGGTTGGAGAGTTTATATATTCAACATTTTTTTTCTTATAATAATAATAATAATAATTGTAATTTAGTTTCTGTAACTAAGGCTAAATTAGTTGAAGTTGAAGTTTTATAATTAGTATGCACATTTTTAAATTTTAACTTATATACAATAGAATTAACATCACTTGTTAACCATACCAATTAAACTGACTTGATTTCTAATTGTTTTTCAGTTTAGAAAAACTTATTTGGTTTATTGGTTGATGTGTGCACTTTTATATATACACCATTGTCTTCATTCCATTATTTTTCAATCTAAAAAATAAAAGCAAAATCCACTTCTCAATAATAATACATAATACATAATGGCTTCTTCTCTATCAGTCTCAGCTTTCTTGGGTTGCTTCCTTCCTCCTTCTCTCATTCCAAAGCTCTTCCATGGACATCAACATTCAAACAACACAAACCTAAATCTCCCCAAACTCTATAATTGTCTCTCATCTCCCTGTTTCTTCTAATTTCTCTCATTTATGATTTTCCATTATCAACTGATTCAACTCTGAAGAAGATGAAGGATGTTTCTTTTTCTTTGATTTGGGATTTTGATATTGTTGTTGTCGTCTTGAGTTCATTAATGGACTAATAAGTGTCTGTAAAAACATGTAGTTCTTCAAAGTTCAAGTGCATCAATTTACACCCTCCAATATGTTTTGTTTGAAAAAATATTATGTGAAACTTATAATTATAAGAACTAGACCCTAGAACCTTCATAAGCGAATCAATTTAGATCATGATCCATAAGAAATTTTTTTTGAGAATTGTTCGTTTTGTAAAATCAACATTTGAAGAAAACTACACACATGGGACAATGATTTTCAAACATGATCATAATGAATGATCTAAGTTTAGGAGTTTCATCGATACAAATTATAAGTTTTACAAAAAGAATAATGTAAATTGATACATTTAAAAAGGTTTAAAGTTGAAATTAATACAATTACTAGTGCAAAGTTTAGGGATATATATATATAACAAGTTTTTCTTTTTTGGTTTCCCTGATAGTTCTTGATTTTTCCATCTTATTTTTAATGGGTCTTAATTAAAATGTCAAAGTGAGAATTATCTGGACGATAAGAGGTTCCTGAATATATAGAACACGTTCAAATAACAAAAAGAAAAGCTTTAATTAATTAATTATCAAAAATATTTTCAATTCTATGTTTATTATTTTGATTTAAACAACTGCTGAATGAAACATGATTTTCCAATCATAAAACAATGGCAATCAACTGCCAGTACAAGCCATGATTGACATTTTTCATGAGATTATCAAACTGCACCATGCTCTCTTTGTTTGGAACTTTCTTCAAATGAACATGACTCAATTACCAATGCAATGAAAAGAATGATATGTAAATAAATTAAGAGTTTGTGTTTCATCACATAACGTTTAGTCAAATTTCTGTTGATGTAACAAGGTTGTTCGTGTTGAACAATACATATCAACCAAGCAACAAATTTTCTCTAACCTTCCTGATAAGAGATTAGGATTCTCAATGATGAATATTAAGTGACCTATCAAAAGCAACAACTTTTCAGAGGAGGGAGCAAGTAGAAAGCCTTACATGAAGTGATTTGCCTTTCAACTCGACAAGATTGCTTCGCGGTTAAGAGCTACGACTTGCATGGACCGGAGCAGCCATTGATGCAATTAACCATATTAAACCAAGAACAATCTTTTCACCAAACAAATTGTAGGAGAACTTTGTTGCCAGCAACAGCAAACATTTGTGAAAAAACAATATGGTATTATTGATACTTTTCTTATACTGCGAGTCGAAATAGCTCGGCTTCTTCCCTTTGTGGAATATATGTGGATACGTGTAACATCCTTGGAGTAAATTGATAAATTCTCAGCCACAACCATTACTAAGAATCTTGTATACTCTAGCCTTCTTAGACTACAAAAAATGAATGATGGAATCTACTTGCGAATGTGTTGAAGCACTGTCATGGAAAACTATATCTGTGCGATTAGAAGTTCATTCCATGTGTCTGGTATGCCAGGCAAGCACCAATGCAAGCAATCACTTGTGTTTAGGATTGCTCTACGAGTGTAGCGCGACACGTGGCCTTCGTCTCGCAGTTGAGAGATGGCAGTTATATCCAGGATCTTTACCTTGGTACCCTTTAAAGCACTTTCAACAACAATGTCACTAGATCCATCTTGGACAACCTCGCTCCCCCCCGACATTGGAATCATATTATCACAGGATCCCCCTGTGTTCCAATCCCCATTGAAGAAATGCCTCGGCGAAATTGTCCTAAAGAAAACTTTTAGACTACGACGATGCAGGGGAAGTTGCGAATCGAGCCATCTGGCAATGCTGTAGACAGTCAAGTTCTTGGCATTCCCCATATCTAATGGCTTCTTTTCTTCTACTGGTTTTCCATCAACATACATCACCCACCTATTTGCTTTAAGTTTTCCCCTGTTCCAATGGTGTCCTGTATTTAAAACCAATACATCAAATTGATGGAGGAACTTTCTCATGAAAGCAGGGGGTCGGTCCAAATGCATCGCGATATTTGTTGATGGATCTGTTCTATTAAGAGGTTCTAGATCAGACAGGCTTGCAGACCAGTAATATAGAATGGTGGTGTTTGTGTTTGGAAACCGATAAACCCACCCGTCCGGTCGAAGAGCCCCAGGAGCTTTGGCGAGACCGTATTCTCCTCCCACGTCTTCGACTTCAGGGCTTTCTTCACCACCAGTGAGCATACACATTAAAGATTGAAACTGCTGCCTACCCAAGGAATCTCCTATAAATGCAAGTGTTTTGTTCTGCATTCTAGAAATCAAAATGGTATTCAAATCTCTAGAAATAACAAGGTTTGAGCATACGATACACAGATGACAGAACCATTTTCATGTAACTACAAAACCAAGCCTATATACAGTTCACCAAAGTTAATCGATGAAATATGGTCATGAGGTCGTAAAGTCAAATGCTTAACTATCCTAATGCAGAAACTGCCAGTAACAATACATTAGTTGTAACACGTGAGGTTAAAATCTCAAATACCTTCTCAAGAATGAAGAACGCTCAAACTCTGGCATGTAGCAATTCTCCGGTTGCCACCTATAACCTTCATAAGAAAAATCCTTTCTTTTTGTAAGTCTACAGGCCCACATTATTGATAGCCATTGTTTACACCCTAATCCAGAATACCATGGACGCCTGTTGTCTTCAACCCATCTACCTTTGGCGTAGTTACAAACTGAAAAAGCAGCAAAATCTTAGATATGAAATGGATAACATTTTTTAAAGAGTTTTATGCATGAATCAAGCAAATCTGGTTGGTGGCATATTCTAAACAAAAGCTGAATTCTGTTCATAAGGGAAACATTACGAAGAACAAACAAATATGTGCTGACAATTTGATAATCTAAACTCTACCTTTAGAGGAAGGAGACAAGATAACACCATGTTCATTTTCTTTTAATTCAGGAGTGTGCTTGGAGGCAGAATCAGCATCAGAGTAGTGTGAGCTTTTTCTTGGTTTTTCTTTTTCATCAGTCTTATTACTTCTTTCCTTCATTTTATCCTCTGACTTAGCCACTTCATCCTTTGGCTTAGTTGATGTTGTGGAACTATTTGACATGTTCACTGCATATTCTAAGTCGTGATAGAGATAATTAATCCACAAGTTATAAGCACAATGCAAGTTAAGGAATTGGACACTTAAAGATATGGAGAAAAGAAAAGAGAGAGAGAGAACATGAAAGATATCAAAGCAAATCAAGTTTGGACAGTCATTCTTCTTCAGAGGAGTAAGAAAAACATGCTTGTTTCAGTGGTAGAGCATTCAATCGCTGATTAGCATTGTGATCTTTAAATCACAACCAAAAAAAAAAAAACAATAATTACATCTCCATATTTCACCTCTCAATGAAATCATCCAAATTTTACATTCTCAAAACAACGGCAGAAAGGGAAATAAAAAGAACGGAATTAAGAAAATCAATAAAGTTCATGCAGTAGACCATAGACGTAGATAACAACTTTCGCATCTATGACCAATTACAAACCAGGAAACAGATTCATGACAATTAAGTATTCAAGTCAAGTTGCCAAAGAAAGAAAGCTTGGAATTCTATCATTTATATCCCATCAAGCCTTTGCACATATATCCCAATCTTGACATAGATTAACAAGAAACATCTTAAAAAGTAGAAGGAATATAATCAGTTGGCTCAATACCTGAAACTGGTATGATATACTTCTGTCTTGTCAATGGAAGAAAACTAGCAAAATAGCTTTTATCCCAAGCCAATAACAATATGGTTGTAAACATAAGAACAACCAAGGCAATGGAAAGATATCCCCCCCTCAGCCTAATGATGTTTCCACCTTTCATCTCTTGCTTATATGACATGAATTGGAAAAGTCCCCTCATGTCACATTAGGGGCATTCCTTCAGCACATTAACATATGCCTCTCTATGTATCTGTGTCTACATAAGAAAATTATCAGACAAATCAGTTAAAACAAAACGAAACTAGGAGCAAAAAAAATCTAAAGGGCAGCAATATGGAAGAAAATAAGTTACTAATTCGTTCACTCCAAAAGATTGTCCAATGCAATGCCATTAAAATAGCTTAAAACAAAGTGACAGCCACATGGGGTTCTCAAATAAATGTCAATTTGGTAAGTAGAAGCTAAAACCATCAGTAATGCTAAAGCTAAATCGATCAAGTAGAGTCTTTAAGAAACTAAGTAAGCACAATCAATCACAACCCAAATGTGATTTCGTTCAGTTAACCCACCGATCGATTCAACCCATTATCATTTCTAAGGAAATAAGAAGAGGGTAAGGAAGCAAAAGCTAAAACAATGGAGATTGCACTGAAGAATCTGAATCAAACAAGAAAATTCACGCACCCAAAATGTGGGAAATTATGAGATTGAGATACTGACGCGGTTTCTTAGGAGAAAATCTTAGGCATTTTCCATTTGCAGAGAGAATTACAGAGCTCTCCTCTCAAAATCATCAGATCCGAAGGAAAGTTCAGAGACGATGATGAGACAAAAGAGAGGTTTCAGCACCAAAGACTGAATGCAGAGACCGCCTTTGGAGTTTTCCGAATGACTAAAATACCCCTTACATTTTCCACGTGGCGTGCTGTGATTGTTTGTGACCCAAGCTGGTGAGAGGGTAGTTCGATCTTCGAGGTCGATTTTAATTCCTTATTTAAATTATTCCTTTTTCTTAAAAAAAAAAAAAAAAAAAACGATGAAAATAATAATGATAAAATAATTTCTAAGAGACCTAATTCGTGTGGGAATTCTAATTTGTGGCCAAGAAACTGATGGAAAAATGTGTATATATGTCATAAATTTTAAATATTAATTTTCAATCTGGGTTCAATTATTTATTAAATTTATACTCACAATTTTAAAAAATCACATCTAAACCAATTTGGCTAAGGAGATTTGTAGTTCAAATTTACACCCATTTTACTAAACAAAAATTAACATCTACAAATTAGTTAATTTTTTTACATAAATAATAATTATTATTCGGTTAAAATATCACTTTAATTTCTATACTCTTGGAGGTATAATTCTAGTTGATATATTTTCAATAAATCTTATTTTTAATTGAATTTCATTTTATCAAAATTGGTTAAAGAATAATAAAAAAAATTAATATATATAATAAAAAGTTGATGAAAAAATGAATAATATAGTAATGGTAAGACTGGTATTAAAATATTAAAGTATAGGACAAAAAAATATTGTAACTTCCTCATTCTTCTCCTTATTAATATTATTATTATATTGACCGACAAATGGTGGATATTCGGGAAAGTGGACACTCAGTAAAACCACCCGGCTATACTTTCGGCGAGATGATCGTGAGCTTATTTACTTGATAATAATAATAACAATGGGCCGGCCCATTGTAACGTTTGGGATTCTTGGACCACGAGGCCCAGTTCACATACGGCGAACACCCGTATTCTAAAGTTCTCCCCCAAATATATGTTGTAAACAAAATATATATATATTAGTGTTAATTGATGTATATTCTGAAGTAAAATACATGAGTTTACGTAAGCTTAACCTATGAGTCCAAGTTTAACAACAAATGAACGAAAACATTAAATTGAGAATAAGGCAGAACTACCCGATATCATCTTAAAAACATCTAAATTGTACCATCAAATAAACTCAATCACCTTTCAACGAAGAAGATGAAAAAAAGTGAGTCAATGCAAAATTAAGAAAGGGCAAAAAAGGGTTAGCGCTTCAAAAGAAGAGTGAGGAAAGGAAACGCGACAACATCGCCCAACCTGTGACCGAATTTAAGACCTATGACCAATAGCATTCATTAAAACAATGTCATAAGTAACTACAATTCTTTGGAGAATAAATAAAAATATTTTTGTTTTGCTTTGACTCAAGTAAAAGTTTTCCTTCTAAAGATGGATGAAATTATATTTGCGCGCGTGTGAGTTGTTTTTACATTTAGTTAGATTTTGATCGTTTGTTGTATGTCAATAAAGATTTTTCTCTATCAATTTATGTTATCTAAAATTTAACTTTCCATTATTTGTTATTGACCAATAAAATTCATTTTCAAACATAAATAGTTGATAAATTATTATTAATTTTTATCTATATTTTTGTTGATTAATAGTTTTTTCTTTTTAAATAATCATGCACTTCTTTTATTTCGATTTGAACCATGTTAATATTATTTTGTATATGCTTACTTTTTTTACTATTAAAGTAGAATTCTCCCTTAGTGTCCCTTTTAGGGCTCGTTTAGATTGATTTGAGAAAAAAAATATTTTTATTTAAACAATTTTGATAAAAACTATTTACAATACACACAAAAAGCTATTTTGAGTTCTTACAAACACTCTAAATTTTTTCAAAATAACTTATTTTAAAACTAAACACTTAAAAATGTATTCTAAACCCATACTCAATTTAGTATAATTCATTAGTTTTTTTTGCATATATGATTTGATTTTCATGATTTGGTTATTGTTTTTCTTTTTTTTTTTTTCTCTCTCTCTCTCTTAATGGAGAGTTAAACAAATGTTTCTCTATTTTACTCCTTTATATTGCATGTTTTCCCTTCTTTCTTCTTCCGATAGGAATTATGCCATTTAATTCTTCCCTTTCTTGTGATAATGCTTTTTAAAAAAATAATTCTTATGAAAAGATATTTCTTTTTCTCTCTCTAAAATTCATTCTCTTCTAATAATCCCCTAATGATGACACATAAATTATAAAAATTTATGAATTAAATCAATAATTAGTTTTAATCCATAAAAATTCACAATTTTGGTGTATTAATTGTTTTTTTTTTCTATATTTTAAAGTAAAATGAATGATAACAATGTTCTTGATATTTTATATTAAGTTTGTAGATATTATCATGTATGTCTTGCAATTTTTGTCCTTTTGTTTAAAATACTCATGGTATTTTTTTAAATTTCTACCATTAAAATGAAAAGTTTCAAAATTTATGGACATATTAGGAACACACTCAAAGTTCTTTGAGTAATTCTTGTTAATGTCATCATAAGACTTGAACTCAAAATCTGTGTTTGAATGAACTCTTATAATTGTCTTGATATGTTTTTCTTTTTCATCTATATTTGATATTCATAGACATTTTTATCAAATAAAAATTCAATATTAGAAACGGTATAACACAAAAACAATGTTTACAATTAAAAAACAAAGTTTATATATGCAAACTTTGACGCAGAATATAGCATTTTCAGCCCTAAACAAAGTAATATATATGTGTGTGTGTCAACTACATACCTAACCCATGTCCGAATAACTAAAGAGTTCAACACAAAATAGAGTCTTTACAGTTCAATACAAAATGAAAGAAATATACAGAACTCACAAACAGTAGATCCCAATAAAAACAACAACAAAAATCTGAAAATAATAAAAGCAAAATGAACAAATAGAATTCAAAGTTTCAACCAAACAAAACAAACCGAAATGTAAGTGGGAACAAGCAATTCAGATTGAGCATGAAATCATGGAATTGACAAAAACAAATGAAAACTCATCAGCAATATGGAGATAAACTATCGGTTCTTTGCCCCTTGGTCCTCTTGAGCCGCCATTCTTAGAGCTAAACTATTGGTATTTCTTAATGCTTATTGCATATATTCATTCTATTCAAAGCAATTGAACTGAAGAATTAGCTCCCTTATACAATTTATCATTTTAAAATTTGTGACATCTTGAAATTAGGACAATTTGCCCTGTCCTAATGGAGCTGGAACCAAGTCATTCACCGCGTCAAGTGCAGTATCTCAACACAAGCTGCCACCAACCTAAAGTTCTTGCAGACATTTCGCCGAACACCTTCCGTGCAACAAACTTTCTTTTGCACGAACATAGAAATTAAAGAGTATTCCGACCATTTAAGTCTAAACCATACTTTATCATCACAATTTCTCTATTTCCTGTTTCCTTTTCCCTCTTTCCCTAACTCTCACTCAAATCGGGAACAAAGGTAGACTGAAAATAGAAAAACTAACCTCAAATCAGTGAAAAATCACACAGAAAAATCTGGTAAACTCAAATCGAAGCAATCAAGGAAGAAAAATAGATAGAAAATAGAAAAACTGACCTCAAATCAGTGGAAAATCACAGTGAAAAGTCTGTGCGGAAGAGAGAATAGAGAAAATGAGTCAAAATGAATAGGAAATGAGGGAGGTGGAGGGTAATGTAAGGCATTTTTGTATTTCAAGATATCCTTAAATTTTGGAAGAGATTCCCCGCGTCAAAAACTTTTTATTTTCCAATTGTTTTCTTGAAATGAGTTTATTTCTCTATCTCCTTTTTTGAAAATTTATTTTAAATAGCAATCAAACACCTCAATTATTTTTAAAATAATTTATTTTAATAATTAAAGGCTTCAAAAGTTAATCCAAACGCACCATTTTGAAAATATGTCCTTTTGAGAAAAAAAAATAGAGTATATGGCAACCACTCATATTTTGAAGCACGGTCAAAGTGTATTTTAAACTCTTTTCATCAAACATGCCAAGGTTAATCTATCCAATTTGTTCTAACATGCTAAGGTTATTTGATGAGCTTTTAGATTTTAATTTTCTTAAAAATTTGGTGTCTTCCTTTACTCATCTCAAATTTATCATTCTATTGATTTATTTTCTCACCTTATTTCAAATTTTAATTGATTCAATTTCTTATAATAATTATTTAAAAGAAATATTTTTATAAAAAAAATAGATTAAACAATTGCAAATAAAAAATATTTTCAAATAACTATATTATATTACATAAATTTAATATTAATTTATAAAACAACGTATCTAATTTTTTTTAATTTAAAATTAAAATTTACCGAATACTATTTTAATCCTTTCCGCACCTTATTTTTCGATTGAGAAGAAGAAAACGAAAGAAAGAAAGAGAAGGAGGAGGAGAAGAAGAAGAAGAGAGGAAGGGAAAAAAAAAAGAAAAAAAAAAAAACTAGTTTCCAATTCACTGAATCCAGTCCATAGAAATACCAAGTTGTGAAATTCTCCGGTCCAAAGGAATTTCAATTTGGTCTCTCCCACATCTCAAAAGGCCACTCCTTTCCCTTTTGCCTTCTCATCTTCCTCAAATTCCATGTATTAGACCCACGACCCGCCTCTTATTTTTTCATATTTATTCCAAATCCATTTTCCCTTTCAGTTCAACGCATTTTTCCCACTTCTCCTTCGCCATGGCTCGTTTTTACGACCTTCAATCGCTTTCTTCTCCCTTTTCGTCTCACCCAATAATACCCAGGTCCCCAATTTTCAAACCCATCTCCTCGTTTCACTGCAGCTCCTCATCATCTTCCTCTTCTTCCCCATTTACAGAGAAACACTCCGTCAAGAGATACCAAAGAGACGATTGGCTGTACAAGAACCAAACGGACCAAACTTCTGTTACTTCATCCTGTTCTATTCCCTATGATTCTGAGTCCATAAGGCAGAATGACATTGCCTTGCAGCTGCCGGAGCTCAAGAAATTGCTTCAGGTGCTGAGGGAAAAGAGGGTAAGTAGTGGATGCGATGATGGAAAATGTGGGCCTGGGAATGTGTTTCTGGTGGGGACTGGCCCTGGAGATCCAGAGCTTTTAACATTGAAGGCGGTGAAAGTGATTCAGAGTGCTGATTTGCTTTTGTATGATCGATTGGTTTCTAATGATGTGTTGGATTTGGTGGGTCCTGATGCTCGGCTTCTCTATGTGGGAAAGACTGCTGGTTACCATAGCAGAACCCAGGTGAGCGTTTTCTTCTTAAAATCTCTAGTCATGAGGATTGTTTATGATTATCTAATCTTGGTTTGCTTTTTTTTTTTTTTTTTTTTTTTTTTTTTTTTTTGACATTCTTGTGAAAAGGGTTGAGTGTTATGTGTTTGAATTTTGTTGGTGAATGGGAATTGTTTCAGGAGGAGATTCATGAGTTACTTCTGAACTTTGCTGAAGCTGGAGCTACAGTTGTGAGACTTAAAGGAGGAGACCCTCTTGTAAGTGTGAATGTTGAATGGTTGAAGTGCGATTGTGAATATGGCTTGTCATTCAAGTAATGTATCCTGAAAAATTATGTTGTTTGTATTCTTATAGGTTTTTGGAAGGGGTGGGGAGGAGATGGATTTCTTGCAACAGCAAGGGATTCAAGTAAAAATTGTTCCTGGTAAGTGCATTTCTGAATATTTGCAGTTTTAAGCACAGTTTCCAAGTGTTTTCAAGTGACTCCATTAATATGGAAATTCCTGTTTGAGAAGTTATAGTGCACTCATTTCTCTTTGGACCATATTGGGTTAGAATGCAACACCTTCTGCCTGTTTAGGCAGGAAAATTTCGTAGCGAAAGCAAAATACTCAAGGATCTCGATCCAAACGGGGCGTTACATTCCTACACCCTGACATGACCATTTCCCACCCTGCCTTATTCTCTGTCCTTAACTCCTCAAGAAACAAAGAGCATGGAGTGACAATAACTTATCTCAAATGGAGCCAGTAGGAGTGAGCTTGTTTGAAATGGGATTGGGAATGGTAAATTAGTTTTGCTAATCTGTAAGGAGCTATGAGTAACACAAACTTGACTATCTGAGGATGATTCAGTTACAAGGTCGCTTGAATTTCGTTCAGCCTAGGAGTCAAATCAATGAACTGTCGTAAATATATTACATTCTCATTCCCAATGTCACGTTTATGCATCACCATCTTAAGGAAACTACTCTGAAGAGTAACCACATATAAAAAGATATGTTTGTTTCCCTTGTAGGTATAACTGCTGCTTCAGGTATAGCAGCTGAATTGGGAATTCCTTTAACACACAGGGGTGTTGCAACGAGCGTCAGGTTTCTCACTGGTCACTCTAGAAAGGGTGGAACCGATCCTTTATTTGTAGCGGAAAATGCAGCTGATCCAGATTCAACTTTGGTGGTATACATGGGTCTATCAACTCTTCCATCTCTGGCCCTTAAGTTGATGCATCATGGTCTGCCCCCTGATACCCCAGCCGCTGCTGTTGAAAGAGGGACAACACCTCAACAAAGAACTGTAAGCGCGATTCTCTGCTGCCTTCAACTTTTGTCCTGGGTTGGGTAGGGTTCAATCATCTACTCAGCTTAAACTAGGAGATCTCTCATATGTCTATTTTCTTATCTGTGTTTAGCGATATCAATGGGCAGGGCATGCTTTCACTTAAGTCTTTTCCTTTCATTTTGGTAGTGCCTATAATAAATCTTGCTTGGATCTATTACATTGGTGCAGGTTTTTGCACAACTGAAGGATCTTGCAGATGAAATCAAAGCAGCAGAGTTGGTTTCACCTACTTTAATTGTCATTGGAAAAGTGGTTTCTCTCTCACCACATTGGTCTCTTTCTTCCAATGAAGCCTCCAGTTTGGTGGAAGCTTAACAGAATCACAGAGCCTAGAAAAGGTTAAGCAAACAAGGAATAGTTCTTCATTCTGTCACTTAACAATTACTTTGAGGAGCAACTGAGATAAAAAGCTCGGGACTTCAAGTTTTTCCACAAGATTTTCGTGAATGAGTTTGGAAAAGAAGAATTGGGGAGTCTCCTGACTCTTCTGCTGCATGTGATTGGTCTGCCCACTGCATTCAAACGACACGACTCGACTCCGACTTTCTTCAACGGAGGGGAGTGATGCTGTGATTTTCTCTCTCGGATGCTATACTAGAGCACAGTGAAGCAGCATATTCTCATTACCATTTCTTGCAATGATTCGAATAAAACTTGATGACTCTGGTGCAGTGAGATTACTCCATCACCAATTAATTCTGTTGAAGAAGTCTTCTAGGGGACTAAGTAGTTTGTGAAAGGTTCTGCAGAAATTTCATTGGAATATCTGATGTATTGGCTTTGGCTGACTCTATTTTTTGTCCCCTTTTCTTGGGTTACTTCCAATTCTAGAATTGTCTTTTATCTTGACCCCAGACTATGAAGGGCATACTCATTTGTTTGATGTTCACCTCAAGTATGAATTTATGGTTCCTGCAGTGGGGGATTTGTTTTTCTCATATATAATGATGTAAATTTGTAGTGTTTGGGGAATGTATAATCAAATTTCTTGGACCAAGGTTAATTTAAATTGGATAAAATTATTGGAGCACTTTGGAACTGCCTGATTTTCTTTTTTCCTTTTTCTTCTCTTGGAAGAAATCGATTATGGCCTAAAAATGTCGGATTTAATATGAAAAAATCTTCATAAACTTATTGATTTCGATAAAAATAAAAATGTTGATAATAAAGTCATGACATTGATAATAAATTTGATTAACGCACAAATCAACTTTTGACAACTTTGTCAAACTTCATAATTCACTTGTTAAAATTTAGGGCTTAGATTGAAGGATTTCTACCAAGTTTAGGGGTCAAAGTTGGTATTTTCCGAATCCTTTTCTTCTTGAGAAAATTGCATAAACCACCACTGAACTAAGGGTTTAGTTATCATCACATCTTTCAACTTTTAATTTGATCAATTATGCTATTGTAGTTTTGTTAGGTTGCAATTAGCTCCTTGTTTTTGAATTAAGGGTTATGGCTGAGTATTTTAAAATTAAAAAAAAAGAAGTAAAAATAAAAATCTCTCATCTCGTATCCCTTCCTCTCTCCTTTCTCTTCTCCCTCCACCTTCCCTCTCCATCTTCCTCTCCTCCTCTTCTAAAAAAAAAGTCTCCGTTGTGATCTCCGGCAACGAAAAGCAGTTGTCAAAGACAAAGCGCAATCTTTCAAACTATTGAAAAACAACAAAAAGAGAAAAAGGAAAGTTGGAAGTTCCAAATTGGAGAACAACAATGTAATAATTATAAGACTAGCTTCTGTAACTTATGTATTTCCCTTGCCCTCCATTCTACTCAGTTTCATTTTTGTTTGTTCTTCTTGAATTTATCACTCACAAATCCCTAAAGTCTCGGTCCAACTATCAATCAACTTGCATAAACCCCTAATAATTCTCTCTGAACTGAACCATCATTTCAAGTTCTATGTCACATTCCTTTTCCAGTTCTTTTGTGTTCAATATGAGGAAGAACCATGTGTGGAGGTGCTATCATTTCTGATTTTATTTCACACCGACCACATTTGGCCGAATTTAAAGAAACCTAAATCAGGGAAACATTCATTGTGCTGTGTCCAGATGCCACGACTAGTGAAATCGAATGACATATCCATTCGAGAGAGAAAAGACATTGAAGGGAAAGGGAGGGGGAGAGGAAGATGACGAGGAGAGGTGGAGGAGAAGATGAAGAGGAAAGGTGGAGCAGAAGAGAGGGATGCGAGATGAGAGAGAATCTTTATTTTTATTTTTATAATTTTAAAATGTCCAATCATAATTTAAGTAATAAATGTTAATTTACAACATAAATCATGGGTGGTTTATGCAATTTTCCCAATTTGTTAAGCCAAAATTAACCTGAACCATCAATAATTTTATTATTCCTTAAGAGGAATCAATAAAAGAAGCTACATAATAACTTAACCAGATCAATCAGTTCGAACTGGTTCAACTTGATTCATAAACACTTCTACTTGAAAATTCATTGGAATTCTCACACCAAACAGCTTCTGTGCGAGAAATTCCCAACGCACAAACAAAACAAAGACCTTTCATATTTCACCCACTTCATCTACCTTATTCGTTAGTGCTTCCATAGAAGCTCCGGCAAGTGGGGTGAGATTTCTACTACAGAGCTCAATGGAGAAGGAACCGCTTCAACCAGTAAGCAGAATACTTGAGGTACCTTGCCAATTTGTGCCTGAAATCAACGTAGACAAGGCCAAATCGCACTGTGTAGCCTGCATCCCATTCGAAGTCATCCAAAAATGTCCATGCGTAATATCCCTTGACATTCACTCCTTCCCTGTCATGTCAAAAAACAAAAAAAACCAAATCATTAGAAAAGTTCTGAGTTCATCTGTACTTATCAATGGAGTTTGCTGTTTATGAGATCATTCGTACTTAATAGCTTGGAGAAGAGAGGCAAGATGGGCATGGTGGTATCTGATCCTTGTTCCATCTTTCAAAGCTTCCTTAATTGGTTGTGAACTATTGTCTGAATAAGCCATACCTGTAAAGTTTAACACAAAAAAGCGAAATAGTATATATAACCATCCATTAGAGAGAGAGATACATTTAGAAACAGAGAGATAGAGTTACCATTCTCAGTGATGTAAATAGTTGGGTTTTTGTACTCTGCTTTTATATATTTCAAAAGTAGACGAATGCCCTCTGGGTAAATGTAAAGCCAGTTCAAACCAGTCTGCAAAGAAAACCCCATTTACAGTTCAAGAGGCTCAGCTACTAATTAAAGCACTGAAAATAACAGCTCTAGATAGATAGGGAGAAAGATTACGAACCGCTGGTCCGATTAGAACACCGTCTTTCTCCGCTGTAGAAACAGATTGAAGCAACAAAAGTTTATGTTAAGGATCAATAATTGAGGAAACTTCGGTTCAACTGAAAAAAAAAAAAAAAAAATCACCTAAACAAACTCTCGACTTCAACTACTTACTACATTGCTTGCCAATTTTCGAAAGAAGAAAAAGAAACAGCCTATCCATGTTCAAATACTCACTGATTTAAATGAATGCAGGTCACCTGGTTAAGGATAATGTGCCAAAATCAACCATCTAGTAAAATTCGTAAGTTTTACAAACTTCCAATTTCATATTTTCCTAAGTTTCCATCCATTTTGTACTAGATATGTTTAATAATTCATTGAATACACAGCGCATAGCTTATTCAAGTTTAGGGTAGATATCTCAATAGGTTTATAAGATTGAAATCAAAAGTTTAAGGTAAAAAGAGATCCATATATCTTATCAAATTTAGGGGTAAAGATTGATATTTCCCCAAATTAAATTATCTCATGTAAGAAAAGTTAGAAGACATACTAGAAAGTGAGACGTGCATATCAAAACTGTAGCTTTTGTTAGGCGAATTTGAGAAAGGAACATCGTCAGCATAATTCCCAGTATAGTAATTTATTCCAAGAAAATCAAACGATCCTTTGATGCATTTCGACTCTGCAACAGAGAATTTCGGCAACCTATCTCCGACGTACTGGCGCATCGATTTCGGGTAGTCGCCATAAGTAATCGGATGCAGAAACCTACAATTCATATCATTAATTTTCACCCACATTTCTCAACTAACGATTTTGATAAAGATGAAGATGAAGAAACTCACCATCCCAAGAAAAAATCAAGAGCTCGATCCGCCGCCCTTTGGGAAGCTGCTGTGTTTCGTTTGGGCCTAAACCAGTGAGTCACCAATGTGATTCCAATTTGCCCCTTCTGCTTTGCCTGTACACCTCAAATCGTTTCAAATAAAAAACAAGATTCCGGTCGCATTATACAAAGATTAATTTAGCGATTTGTTCTTCAAGACGTACCTGATACTTTTGCTTGTAGAGTTTGACGGCGGCGGAGTGGGAGAGAAGGAGATGGTGGGCGACAATGTAGGGCTCGGTGGCGGAGTTGCCGGAGGTGCAATTTCCGACGTAGTTGGAGCATCTTCCGGGAGCGAATGTGCCGCCGTTGTACCCATTAGCGCTATACGAATACGGTTCGTTCAGGGTAACCCAATACTTGACCCGATCGCCGAATAATTTGAAGCACAAGTCCACATATTCCCGATAATCATCCCTGTTTGATCACAAAAATACTAAATAATAATCCTTTATTAATTTTCTTAAATATAATAAAAGTATTAATTAAAAAAAAAAAATCAAATTCATGTACCAATTTTATTAATATCGTTCTGAGTAAAGTGAGCTTAATTGGTGTATACTCTTTCCTTGAAAGCTAAAGATTCAATTCTTCATTTCTGCTATTGTTTTAAAGAAATTTAATCTAAGACACACCAAAATTGTAAGACCAAGACTCATTTTCAAATTACGTAGTGATCAACTGGGTTAATGTGTTTTAGAACCTAAGTTAGGCAACAGCCAACCTACACTTAAATGGCTGAATAGCATGAGGACTTACCTACAAGATCATGTACATTTTGATCTATTCTATTTGGAAGGGAAGAAAGTTGAGAAACCCTTAGTCAATCCCAAATAAATAGAAGAGGAAGACTATTATGCAGGTAAGTCCTAAAAAGTCTTTTTTTTTTTTTTTTTTGAGAAAAATATTTATTTATAACCTTGTTTACTTACACAACTTTGGGGCTTAAAAATCCTCCATACTCATCTTCGAGTGCTTGAGGAAGATCCCAATGAAACAGAGTGACATATGGTACTATTCCTGTATTTTTTCAATAATAGATAATTTTATAAATTATTATCCACAAATATGTAAAATAATATTTATTAAACTCGTACTCAAGTGAGAGATATAAAAAGAAAAATATTGAGGGTGTTTCGAAAAAAATAAACATAAGCTCTTTGTTAGAAGTAAATCAATTTAGTCTCTTTCGTTAATATCGAAATGCAAATTAAACGTATAAATTGATTCACTTATAAATGTTTAAATATTTAATTGATAAAATTATATATCCCATATTATTAAAGTTTGAAGTTTAAATTGATATGAATAAATAACTTTTTTAGGAAAAAAATTACCATTAGCAAGGAGTTCATTGATGACATTGTTGTAGAATTTGACGCCAAGTGGATTCACTCCTCCACGAAGTTTTCCCTCTATAATTTTTTTTTTCAAAATTAAAACAAAATGTTAAGATGGAATAATTAAAAAAGTAAATTATGGAAAGAAATAATATAATCTTACTTGGCAGAATTCTAGACCAAGAGATGGAAAATCTGAAAGAGTCCAACCCAATCAATTTCATCATTTTTATATCCTCCTGTAAATTAAATCATAATTAAAAAAAAAAAACAATTATTGATTCACTTATTAATAACATTTAATATTTACAACGCATATAACAGAATATAATATATAGTTTTTGACCTTGGTTTAATTATTAAATATAAAAGCAAAATCTTACCCTATAACGATGGTAGAAATCGGTAGCTCTTTCTCCACTGCTATGGTCCCATATTTTTTCTGTTCATTTATTTCTCTTTCGTCAATAAATAAAAAAATACTATTTTTTTCGTCATGCAAATCACGTCCAAACCTTAATAAATATAATTTTCCAAAAGAAATTGAGACAAAGGATCTTTGGGACTGCTTATTAACCCAACTAAATTATTATAAAGTTTACCCGATACTCTTTCCATATAATCATATTTAAAGAAGAAATCATATTGTTGTCCAATTTGCAAGGCAAACTTTAAAATATGATTAGTCTACTATATATTTTAAAAAAACTATTTTTAATATCGTTAGTTGAGACAACATCTTCAAGATAATTTTATTAAACATCAAAGTTTTTCACATTAATCATACATCATTTATTGAAAAAATGATTTAAAATAACGTAATTTGTCTCATCTCTTCAAAATATACAATTCCTCTAGTACATAATTTAGAACGGTTAGCATGGTGTAGTAATTATTTTATTATCTAATCAATTTCTTAGATAAGAAGTTTGAACTTAAATTTATAAGGACCCGCTCCATAATTTCTTAAGTGGTTAAGATAAATTAAATATTATATTTGGATCAAAATGGAAGCTGTTTTTTTTTTTTAAAAAAAAAACTTTAAAATTGAACTTTTTAAATTCTTTTTCTTTGAAATCAATGAGAATATTTTGTTTGACTAGTAGTAAGCAACTTTATGCAAAATTATGGGGATAAATTATTAAATTACTATGAAAAAGTTTTCCTCCCTTAGTTTTAATATTATCGTTAATCTCTAATAAACATTTCTAATTTTTTTTTTTGGTAAAATTAGTTTAAATCATGAATAAAAAATTAAATTTAAATTAAAATTATTTTTAAATATAGGAAAATAACCAAAATATTTACAAATATAACAAAAATTTACTTGCGATAGGTCACGATAAACTACTATTTATGTCGTAAAGACACAAATAGTAGTATATATCGATCTATCTCGGTCTATTATTATTTATAAATATTTTCAACATTTTTATTATTTAAAATAATTTTTCTCTAAATTATGCATCAATAATCTATAATGAAAATTTAAATCAGGTACTGTCCATCTGAATCATCACCGTTATGCTATTTCCAATTCTAACTCTCGTCCAATCTTTCTTTAAAAGAATTAATTCAGGTTTAGTTTTAAAATGGCGTGAAATATCACAGTATATTATTGTAATTTTTTTTTTTTGGGAGAAAATAAGCGTATTTTTTTAAACAAATTAAAAAAAAGTTTCAGGTGTATTTTTCTATATTTATTATGTCTCTTCATTTATCGCTGATAGTATTTATTTAAAATGGGAAATTAATCACATGGAGACGCTTTAAATAAAAATAACTTTTAAAGAAAATAAAACGAAATCAAACATAAAGAGAGACAAAAGCATTAATTACTGATACTATTCCAGTTTTTATTAAAATAATAATATTCTCGTTCTGAACCAAAAAAAAATAATAATAATAAAATAAATAAAATTTATCATTTTGTAGATCCCTAAGGTACTTATATTATTGCCACGTCATTTTTGTAAACTTTCTAGTTTCTAAGAAGAAAAAAATTATTCTGTTGCTAATAGGGATGTACACGAGTTAGATTGGAGGTATTTTTTAGACCAACTCGAACATTTGGTCGGGTTGACTACCCGAATAACCCAAATAGGGTACCCAACATATATTAGAAATTCAGGTTGGGTTGGGTCAACTCGAATTTTCAAAATTGCAATCCGAGACCCAACCCAATCCGAAAAATACAAAAAAATATTAACCAAACCCAACCCAAATTTTAAACTAACTCAACTCAACCCTTATTATTCGGGTTGGGTAGTCCGAATTGTTTGGATTGTCGAATTATTTAAACACCCCTAGTTGCTAAAGTAAAAATAACAACTAATATATTAACCACGTACATGTAACTATGGTACTAAAAAGACTTATGATTTCAAACAACAAATTACATTGTACTCAAAAAAGAAAAAGAAAAAAAAACATCAAATTACATAATTACATTACACGAAGGGAACAAAACTTAATTAAATATTTACATTTACTAAATTTCACTATTCAATTTATTATTATTTAAAATGTCAATCTCAACTTAGTGAAATTCGTTAAAACATACGTTATCAACCAAAAATTTCACAATATCAGTTAAGTTATAAAATTTTTATAGCTTTGATTTGTTCCTTGCAAATTAAATTTTCAATTTGATTTTTACGTTTAAAATGTTGTAACTCATGTAGTAATGAACTAATATATTTTGTTTAGATGAATAGCATCCAAACTTTTAGTTAAATTATAATAATAAAAATAAATTTTCTGAATTATTCTCTACTAAAATTTGAAAGTCGGTAGATTAAAAAAATCGATAGATAATAAACCAACATCGAAATATAAAAGTATTCACAAGCTTAATTTTAAGAGAAAAAATTGTAAATACGACATATTGAAGCAAAAATCCTCCAATATAGATACTAAATTAAAAATTTTTAAACCATAAAGAAAAAAAAAATTAACAAAAACTTTTAAACCCAATTTTGGAGATATAGCTTAAAAATGGAAGAAGAAGAAAAAAATTAAAAGTGAGACCTGGGTGGTTCTTAGTGAAAGTATCCCAAATACTTGGACCTCTTCCATCTTTACTTGCTGCTCCTTCTAACTGCAAAAACCAACAACATTATCCACTTTATAAATTTAACCAAAAAATAAAATTTTAAATTGGCTAACGACATGTCGGAACTCTAAAAGGAACCTGGTAAGCGGCGGAGCCAGCTCCGAAGATAAACCCTGCCGGAAAACTGCTCCGGTTGAACGGAACTGAACTATGACTTGGCTCTACAGAAGGGCTGCTCCCACCGGCGCCCAAAGCACCACCAGCAATTGCCGCCGCGATCAGCGTTACTAGAAGCACCGGAGCATTATACGCCGCCGTCATGCCTGCAAACTGGGCGTCGGATCTTGTGCCATTTCCTCACCCCCTACTCGCCTTTAAATAATGGAGCTCATACCTTGGGAGACCGTGTAATATTTTTAATATTAAGATTAAATCTACAAATTTGAGATTTTTGTGTCTAATACATCTCACAAAATTTAATTTCGTGTCGGTAAGTCTTTCATAAACTTTAGATTTCAAGAAGAAAGCTCCATTTTTCTCGTGATTCGTAACATAGAGCTCATAATTAAAAAAAAATAATAAAAATAAAAATTACGTTTGACTTTCCATATATATTATTTCCGACAATAAAATAAAAATGGAACCTTATTGTGTAGGGAAAGTCATGGGCACTCATCACAAACATTTTATTTTAAAATTTAAAAACTTCAGTAAAAATAAGAAGAAAACAAACCATTAGATTTATACACCAAATTTAAGTCAATTTAAGTTTGGTCTCACGTGAGAGAAAAATGAAGACGGAAGATTGGTGGAGGGAGGAGGATATAGAGAGAAAGGAGTAAGAAACTTTTTTTTTTTTTCTTTTTACTTTTTAATTTAAAATTTTATTTTCAGTATTTAAAATAATAATAATAATAAACATAAAATTTGGTAATAATTGGTACCACCTTCCTCTTTAGAGGTTGAATGTTTGATTTCTCGTCTCATAGTTGCTTTATTAAATGAAACAATGTATTATTTAAATAAAAAATAAAAATAAAAACCTTTTAACCTTAATCTTCAAAATTAGAGGACTAAATTGATTCAATTGAAGAATTAGAGACTAAAAAGGAAAAAACTAAAAAGATAATATTCTCTATTTTTTAATTAAGAAAATATTACTTTTTTAGTCATCCAATTTTTTAATCTCTTCTCTCTCTTCACATTTTCCCTCCTCCTTCTTTCCCCCTCTCCTACTTCATCTACCATTCTCTCTTCTCCTTCCTTGATAATTATTAAAATGATAAAAAATTAAAATAACGTAATTATATTAGAGAAATTATTTGAAATGATTAAAATATTTACAAATAAGAGCAAGATATCATAATTTATTTGCATTAGACAACAATAGATCGTGATAGACTACTATTCGTATCTGTGTCTATTATGATGCAGACTACTATATTTGTCAATATTGATGTTAAACAGTGAAATTTTGCTATATTTGTAAATATTTAGGTTCATTTTTCTTTATTTGAAAACAACGTTAATTATTATAATGGGAGTAGATAAAATATACCATTTATAAAAATTATTTTTCTAATTTTAGATGTCATTGTATTGTTTTAAATAATAATAATAATAACAACAACAATTAGTTTAACCTTTAATGTTATTCTTAAAAAATTGGAGACTAAAAAAAGTGATTTTATATTTTTCAAAATTCGAAAACTAAAAACAAAAGGAGAAGAAGAGGAGGAAAACATATATAAAAGAAGGGAAGAGAAAGATGAAGAGAGAAAGAAGAAGAAGAATAGAGGAAAAGAAAGACAATAGTGGCTTTAAAAAAAAAGAATGTGGCAACAACGATCAACTTTCTTTTTTATAATAATTAACCCAAAAAAAAAAAAAAAAAAAAAGAGGTGATAGAGGGACTTAGGGTGTTATTAAAAGCAAACTTCTGCCATAAAATTGTGAAATTTGAAAATTCAATCAGCCAAATAAATCTTATTCATACGGATACCACCAAAAAAAAAAAAAAACATTTTTTATATTTCAATGTATTTTTACTAAAATCAAAATATGATTAATATAATACATTATAAATAAAATAATAGTTATATAAAATTTATTATACCAAATATATTTATAAATTAATTAATAATAATTGACTAACAACCTAACACTTAGTGGGTAACCATTATTATGTTTTGTGGTGTATAAATATAATGTGTAACACATTTTGAAAAACTTGTAAAAATACAACTTTTTATTTTCATTGATTTTTTTATTTTCGATTGATTGTTCTTTATTACTAACAAAATAGACTCTATTTCTTCTTCTTCTTCTTTTTTTTAAACAGAAAATAGACCCTAATTTAAACCAACGGTATTTTAAAATTATAACCAAATCTGAGGAAATTTGGACTATCATATTCAATTCAAATTTTAAATTAGCTCCAATATCATTTTCTAACCATAGTTTATATTTGATATGAAAGGGAGTAATAAAAAAATAGGTTCTAATCTTCCGTTTGTCGAAGTACCCTTGTACTTGAGTAAGAAAATTATTAATTTATAATGCATGTAAAAATAAATGCAATTATAAAAATAAAGCTTATTTAATTAATTAATTAATTAATTTTTTTCAAAGAACTAACATAATCTTATATCTTAAATGTGTTTGGCGCCAGTGAGTAATATAGAGAGATCAATGTGTTTGGCGTGCTTGGCTTGAACTCTCTACCATCCTATTCTGCTTTGGTTAGCCGTTAATTTTATCATTGATTGTACAAATTGTTTTTTCATGTCACCGTACTCCTAAATGCCACCCTTAATTTTATTATGCTTCCTTGGAAAATCATTTTCCTATGATAGGTTCTATTGAGCTCGTTGATGCTATTTTCATGTTCAATGGCTTTTCTAGAGCTCTTGAGACTAGTATATCTCCTAGATGGAAACAAATTCGCTTGTTTTCTGGAAGCTTTTGGTTGGGAAATCCAATTATGCTAATAAAGTTCGAAATTTCGTTGAGATCTCCATTGTGGGTCTATTCTTGATTTCCTTTGTACTAACTGCAAGAGTAATTTTGTTGCTTATGAACTAGCTACCCACATGCTTGGTTCTCACAAGTTAATAGAATATATATAAAGTTAAAATACTAGTTCATATACATTAAATTTTATTTCATTTTAGTCTTTGTATTTTTAATGATATAAAATTTAATCATGTATTTTTAATATATCTTAAAAATTGTAAAAAAAAAAAAAATCTATATTAATATACCTTCTGTAGATTATGAAAATATAAATGTATGGTGTTAGTATGAAAATTATTATTATTATTATTATTTAGCCAATTTTAATAAAAATTAGGGTTGGTTTCAAATATAGAAAAATTAATCAAAATATTTACAAAATTTTACTGTCTATCTGCGATAGACTAGATTGTGATAGACTACTATTTATATCTATCTATGTTATGATAGACACAAATAGTATTCTATCACAATTTATCGCGGTCTATCGTAGATAAACTGTGATATTTGGTTATTATTTGTAAATATTTTCAACGGTTTTGTACTTTAAAATAATTTCCCTAAAAGTTAACTTCGAAGAAGTAATTTAATATTTATTGAAAGTATATAGACTAAATTTGAAATTTATTGAATATTACCATGACTAAAATTTTTAAACAATAGAAAGTAGACTAAAATAGAATTGAATCAAAGTATGTGGACCAAAATGATATCTTAACTAAAATATAAATATTAAAAAAAGAAGAAGAAAAAAAAAGGAAGATCAATTTACACTTGGGAACTAAGAGGATTATATCAACTTAAACCTTGAATCAATAATTGCATCAATTTAAACCTTAAACTTTCATTTGTATATCAATTTACACACTCAATTATGTTCTATCAAGATAAATATTGTATGAGACTTATAATTTTATGGAGTAAACTTTTAAATTTTCATAAGCAAATCAATTGAGACTCTTAATTAAGATTGTCTTTGAAAATTGTTCATGCACTAATTCTAATTGTTTATTTTATTAATTCGACATTTGGAAAAATCTACATATGTATAATTGTTGAATCCATGGACGATTTTTAGATATAATCTTAATAAATGACATTAATTGATTCACTTATAACAATTTAGAAGCCTTTAAAAAAAAGAAAAAAAAGTTTAATTTGAAACAACCATATGGTTCACATGATATTTTTCAAACCAAAGGTCTGTTAGGATTGACTTAAGAAAAATGTGTTTTTCAAAAAAATCATTTTTATTTAAACACTTTTGATAAAAACTATTTAAAATACTTATGAAAAACTATTTTGAGTTGTTGATTCCAAAATTTTTTCAAAATAACTTATTTTAAAATTAAACACTTAAAAATGTATCATAAACACATATTAAATTTGAAGAAGAGTGTTAATTTATAAACTTGCAAACTTCAGTATTTAACTTGATATAATCCAAAGTTTTAGGGATGCAAATTGAATTTTCAACAAATAATAAATAAAGATACCCAATAAGCTAAATATAGTGTTTTAAAGATTGCAATTAGAAAAAACGAATTCAATAAAATGAATTTGCATTTAAAATTCTTCTAAGAAAAACTTGCATTCAATATTAAGAAAATGAAAACCGATTTTCATTTTTACCCTGTAACATATTACGTCTTCATATACGCAATATTCATTGTGTTCAAATTAATTGTGATTTTACTAAAAAAATAATTGTAATTACAATGTTTAATGGTATTAATAATTTAAAATTTACAATATACTTCTACCTTCCTCTCAAGTTTCCTGGTCTAATTTATACATATAAAAAATAGAATGTCATATTAATTTGGTATTTTATCCAACAAAATGCTTAAATTAATATGAACTGAAGTAGTGTTTGAACATAATCGGATTGCACACTTTTTATTACAATGATGCATGACTCCCCTAATTATAGTAATCTCGTGATAATGGGGTCAAGATTTTTTACCCCTTTTGTTCGGACTTCCTTCCCTTTTCAAACATGTCGGCTCTGATGAGTTGTATGAGCTTAACTATGGATCAGATTATCCATAACACTTTTTAATTGTTTTGTTTCGGAAAAGAGTAACTACCAAGGTTTTCTCTTTTAAAATAATAACTTTATCAAATAATCATATACTTTATTTTATAAATTAATTATTAATCCATAAAAAACAGAATCACGATTAAAGCCGCAACGTGTATCACGAGCTGAACAAGGGTAATATATGATTGAGGGCATTCATGTCATTTGGTTGCTACCCTACCACAAGTTCTCATCTCTTTGGTATGGGGACTCCAAAAATGTGAAAAACAATAAAGAATAAATATGAGGGTTGAAAGGTATTTTTATTATTTTTTATTTTCCAACGTTAGAGAGCTAAAATTATTATAAATTAAAAAAAAAAAAATAGACATAGACATCGCATATAGAAGTCTATCCGATTCTAATCGTGGTCCATCATCACAGACATAAATTATAATTTTGTTATATTTGTACTTATTTTTTAATAATTTTTTATTTTTAAAAATATCCCTTCAAAAAAATATACTATATACACAGAGAGAGCGACAAAATAAGCAGAAATCTTCAATCATCAGTTGGATATTTTCTTAAAATAGTTAAATATGAGGTTAGAAATTTATGAGGTGCATAGAGAATCATATCCTAGTTATTAAAATATATATATTTATATATATATAAAAACAGACAGTATTCCTTCTTAAAAGGTGAGAGATTAAAAAGGTGCATCAATTTTAATCTTCTAATGAATTCTTGTTTTAAATATTGTTTTAGTAATTTTCAAAAAAAAAAAAAAAGAAAAAAATTGTTTTAGTAAGTTTTCGTGTCTTGTTTTAAATATTGTTTTAGTAATTTTCAAAAAAAAAAAAAAAGAAAAAAATTGTTTTAGTAAGTTTTCGTGTATGATAAAATTTCTGAGAAAAACAACACTAGAGTTTTTTTTTTTTTCTTTCTTTTTGAAATTTATGAATTTTGGTGAAGTTATTTTATGTATTAGTCAAATATATTTTTGTACACAAATTTATTTTATTGAAATTAATCAATAAATTAATGAGTTTATGAGGATTTTTATCCTATTTTATGCTAATTAACGAAAATAGAAATGATGATAAATATTGAAATACATATTTAAGTTTAAGGTTTGATTTGGTGAAATTGAAAGTTTTGAGTTTTAAAAAATCAACTTTGATCCTTCAATTTTCATAAAAACAAATTCAGTCCACAAACTTTGTCTTGTAACAATTTAACCTCTGCTTTCAATTTTACATTTTAGTTACTATATTTTAAAATGATTTGAAATGATTTAGGAAAATTTCTGATCAATAAATTACTATTAGGGATAAAATAGCATTTTCTTCTGGAATCTTACTGTTTGGGTACGACCGGACAACTACCGATATCTAAAAATATCCTTTCTTAAAATATTGGTTGTGATATTGATCACAGAATGAAAGAGGGGCTGGAATTGGCTCCACTGCAATGCTTACGTTACGATTTTTCCTCACAAAAGTGCTTTGCTCAATCTTATGTTAGTGCCAGTGGCAGCGTTTTTCCAAAAAAATGGAGGTTTCTAAATTAAAGTAATAGCACAGATTTTGTCTTTACCGTGAAGACGGAAAGAGTACCTTGACGCCCAGTTGAACGTCATACCTAACTTCTTTCTACGGGGACTGTTGGCCCCTCCCTTGGAAACGAGAAGGATAAGGGCCTTGGTCGCCAATCTAAGACTTTGACGAACGAAATCGTCACTTTGGTTAGCATCTTGGAAATGCGTAAGTAAGAGGAGATGGGAGTAAGCGGGTGATCTTGTAAGCCCACCTTGACCCAACAATATTTTTGCCAGATAGTGGAAAGACAAAGTCTAAATAGTTAAATAGTGAAAAGGGTTGTATTCAAATATAGAAAAATAAATCAAAATATTTATAGATATAGCAAAATGTAATTGTGATAAACTTCAATAAATATCTATTAGTGTTTATCATTAATAGACGATCACATTTTGCTATGCTTTTATAGTACCACTCTGTTAGATGTGAGTCATATGCAGCAATAATACAACAGTGACAAAGAAAAGAATTTAATATAAAGAAGCCAAACAGTGAGACAATCTCTCTCAATTTTTAATTGAAAAAGCAAAATAAGACCGACATGTTGGCCTTCAATTCTTGTAGTTTTGTGAGTGAGAGAAATTAAAAAAATAAAAATATTTTGGAGAAATAGTTGAATGTCATGCTCCTCTAAGGGAGGCTAGTTTTAAGAAAGTCAACTAATGAGATTTGGAATATATATATATATGGTTATTAAAATATGTTTCTTAGGAGATAATATTATAGATTGAAGAAATATTTGGACAAAAGTAAGTTGGATAGGTAAAAAAAATATTAAAATATGTTTGTTAGGAGATAATAGTATATCATATAAATTTAATCAAACAATATATATTATCTAACAAATTTCTAGTTCCAGATATTGTAGAATAAACCATGATAATTAAAATTAGAGGAAAAGAGATGAAACTCTATTTATATTGGTTCACAAAATGTGGACTACGTCCACTTCTATGCTACCACTGATGCAGATTTTCTAAAAATAATTAAAGAGAATAGTACAAGATTTTACCATGTTCGAGAATGATTTCTCTCACCATTCTCTCGAGAAAGAGGCTCACGAGTCATTCTCATGGGCTCTCAAACTCTTCCATGGAGAAAAATATCCGTGAAAACTATCAAGAAAAACACCACTCTCAATTCTTCTTATTTCGTAAAAAAATCATGTGCCTTTTTTTCTTATGTTTCGTGTTCACATGAGATTTCGACAAAGAAAATTTGGTAGATGCAATGAACTTGGGTTTTATTAATTTCTGGACAGGTTCGACACAATCTCTAATATTTAGCCTCCGATTCTCTCTCTCATACGTATACTTGACTTGGACACTGGAACGCTTATTCTCAAGCAGACTTGGTTTGCTAATCTTGTATGTTAAACTTGACTTGTTGGTCTCATAGTTTGGATCTTGACTTGTTGGAACAGCTAGATTGTTGATCGTGTATGTTGAATCATTTTTTGGCTCGTTCAACTCTTGAATGTATTCATTTCACTTAGAGAGTAAAGCACGTTAATGTTTTTGAAGTTGAAGTATTGAAAGATAACTTCTTATCTTCAAAGGACTTGAGTTTTCAAGGATTGTTGAGTATAGGGAATATTGTGATAGTTGGAGAATTATCTTTTAAGTTCTATTTGGAGCTTTCGGGTTTTGAAATCCCAACATGGACGAGAGCTCCTTTATTTGAGGTGTTTAAAATCTTCCACTTAAGCATTCTCAAGTTTTTTCTCCTATAATTCATATTCCTATTTTGATTATCAACTTTGTGAGAAATAAAGTTAAACAGAAGATACATGTTCTCATACAACTCATTGATATGATAAATCAAATCAAGATTAGCTGTAAGTGTAAACAACAAAGTTGAGCTAACAGATGATTCCAGATTGTTCCACTCTAGCATGAGTCAAAATGCAGGATGTTGCTTGCAGAGATGGGCAAATCAATGAAGTACAATGGTATCAAGATTTACCTGTAGTGTAGTGTATGAACTGAGAAGCTCTACTTAAGCAAAATTTGGTTCCTGCTGATATATCATTCCCTTGAAAAACTGTTCCTTGAAATGCTAATCACTATTCCATAATCTCTCCTTCCTCCAGTTCTTCAATCGTGAACGTGTCCCCGAGAAGTTCACCACTTCCTTCCATTTCTACTCCCTTGGAAAAGTCTCCTTCCCAATCAAGAAAATCATCTGGATTGATTTGTGCCATGATATTTGAGTATGCATCTATCAGATCTTGCTCAAAATCAAACTCGAAGTCTTTCACAACCCCTAGCTCCTTGCCCTGGGAGCTTGAATTGGGGCTATTCCCAACTTCCTGCTTCCCCATCAAATCCGTAGAGTAATTATGTGTTGCACTATGCAGGTTTTGGGAGTCGACTTCGCAACGTGGGCTTGAAGTTGATACTTTCATCATATCAAGAACCTGCGGATTGCCGGAGTTGTCATCATCTTCTATTTCTTCCATCCTGAAGGAAATGCCTTCATGACTAGCAAGATCATTTTTTCCGGCATTTGTACCTTCTGGATTACGACTCACTGGATTGGCAGTTTTAACTACTTCAAAGTTAGGAGTTTGAGAGGGTAGAAAAACATATATAACAGGGTATTCCACGAAAACCAAATTGGAAAACAGTTGTCTTATTGGCAACGTCGAGTCCAGCTCACGAAAAGGCGATGTAGCTCCCTATAAACATATTAAACATAACAAATAAATAAAGCAAGTTAAAGGAAGTGCTTGAAATTAAATTATTTCAAGCAAATAACTACGATGCAATCTGTCTTTAAGGAATACTTTATTAAGTGAATTAACAAAATAGTTCTAATTCAGAGCTCAGGCATGTACACCAATCCTAGAACGGTTTACATTACCTTTTCTTTCATACCAATAAAAGTAATTAGCTCTTACGTATAACAAAACAAAGCATATTGCTCTCTACTCTACCTAGTAACTACAAAATAATGATAGGCAGATGACAAGCTGACCGTCGTTTAGAAGTGCACCATATATCCTCAGGTGCATGATGGATAAAAACGTAATTAAGCGTCACCAGAGCAATACACTAGCTATGCCACTAATTGACTATATCTTACATGAACATTAAATATGATATACTTGAGAAACAGCCCAAAGTAATTGGAGCTCTAACCTTGGGGTA
The DNA here is from genome assembly GCA_030954485.1 of Citrullus mucosospermus. Lineage (NCBI taxonomy): Eukaryota > Viridiplantae > Streptophyta > Magnoliopsida > Cucurbitales > Cucurbitaceae > Citrullus > Citrullus mucosospermus. Next base: position 3,201,426 of record CM062063.1, on the reverse strand, counting down.
CATACGGACGAAAAATTTGAGGCTATCCAACTGCTCACAGAACTTATGAAGTTGAGTTTTCCATGGACTTGGTTGTAGATGGTTTTCAAGAATGGTAGAAAGCTTTGAGTTTTCATTAACTCTGTAGAAAAAGGGAAATATTTTTAAAGCATGTCACCAGTCAGACCCAAAGAACAATAACTTGCCATGAACTTATAAGAAAGAACCAAATATATATATCATCCTTCCAGTGGCGTGGGGAAGAAAACTCACCCATGCTCAACTAAAACAATATCTGTAGAGTTAAACCGCCATTCCATCGTCCAGAAGATTGTTTTTTCCCTGTAAACAAAGAAACCTCATGTATCAAAGAACAGTTTAAGAAAAGAAAAAACTTCAGTAGATTTGCTTCCCAGAAAACAAACTAGGTAGTGATGATTAGCCTAACACTAAAGAATATTTATTATCAAGCCTGCATACGACTACTTCCAATCCTAAAGCACACAAACTACAATTACTAAAACGACATAGAAATATTTAAGAAACCATTTAATGTATGATGACACAGCCTTGTAGGTAAGCCATGGATAGATAAGTAGGGAGAAGATAACCTCTTGTCATAACGAGTTTGATTGTTCTCCCTTTTAGTCATTCCTGTGGGGAGAAACAGGATTTTTGTTCTCCTGCTTGAAGCAGCAGTGCGCAAACTTTTAAGGTGAAACGGTAATCGAAAGTAAGCATGAGCATAAGGGCACAATTTCTTTCTAAGTCTTTGAGCTGATTCAGCCATCCTTTTCACTTCCTCCAGCAAATTATAATCTACACATCGTAAAAACAGCCACCATATCCATTACTAGAGACGCAAAAACACAACACAGAAACGCTTAACCAAAATCAGTACTAATTGAATTATTCAGAACCAGTGAGATGAATTCAGGGAGGGATTTCAAGTACCAGAAAGAAGGATACTATCATTGAACTGAGAAAGCGGGACGAATTCGGTTTGTTTCCTCTTGCCAGTACAGCCACTGCGGCGCTTGTGGGCATTGACGCAATTGAGGCTACAAGAACGGATTGAGCAAGCGGGGCACTTGTATTTTGATGGGTTTGATTTACACTCTTGGCAAAGTGATGATTCTTGGCGGTTGGAGCTTGTGGAAGCTGCCAGAGTTGCATCTCCTTCGGCCATCTTGGACAACGGAGCGAGCGCCGGTTCCGAATTTCACCGGCGACGACGACTAGGTTACGTAATTTGAATCTGCTTTATATAGTTTCGTTTGCACAATTGCAATTTATTGCTTCAAAATCGAAACTTTGTTTCAATAAAGCGTGGGCCGATACAATTGAAAGCCCCAACTTTTGAGCTGGGCTACGATATCAGAAAAAACGTTGAGGGGGTGAAATAAAACCCAAAGCACATATAAATATTTATTTAAAAAAAGAGGCTAAATTATAAGTTTGGTGTCTGAATTTTTACATTTATGTTACTTTTATGGCCCGTTTATTAATTATTTTATTTTTTATTTTTGGTTTTTATTATTTTTAAATTAAACATATTTCCTCTACTATTCCTACAATGATTTGCATGTTTCTTAAATATAGTGGTTGAATTATTAACTAAATTCTAAAAACAAAAACAACTTTTTTAAAACTATTTTTTTAGTTTACAAATCTTGGCTTGGTTTTATAAACTATTGGTAAAAACTAAACAACAAATGAAGAAATTTGGAGATAGAAGCGGTGTCTATAGACTTAATTTTAAAAAAACAAAAGAAAAAGTTAAATAGTTACCAAGTGGGACCTTAAATTTTAAACTCTTCAATAAGTTTATAAACTTTGAATTGTGTGTCTAAAAAGTCCTTGAACTTTAAATTTTGTGTCTAATATGTTCCTAAACTTTCATTGTGTATTTAATATGTTAATTTCTAAAAAGCAAATAATTGATAATTGATCTATTACATATAAAATTAAGTTTTATATCTAATGGAACCTTAAATTTCCAATTTTATGTTTAGTAGATACATTAATTTGAAAAAAAAATATATTTGAAGTAGGTTGTTAGATTCAAAAATGTTTAAATAATAGGAATATATTGGACACAAAATTAAAAATTTAAGAATTTATTAGACACTTTTAAAGTTTTATAATTTAATGAACATAAAATTGAAAGATACAAAATTATTAGATACTTTTTAAAGTTAATACTTATTAGATACAAAATTGAAAGTTAAGAGGCTTATTAGACATTTATGAAAATCCATAGATCAGATAGACACAAATGTGAAAGTTCAAATAACTAAATAACAAACAAGTTAGATATGAGCAAGAATTATAACTGGGTGGAGTGGAGTCCAATATCCAATTATTAAACGGATATTGAAGACTTATAAGCAAAATTCAGGTCAGTTTGTCAACTTCAGCGAGATGAAGGTGGTCTGCAAAATCAAAAAGGCTTTTGGAATCTAGTATTTATCTTGGGTTAGTATTTGGGCATTCCTTCGCAAATCTTTAGAAGCGAGTGTTAGGTCTTCAATTCTATCAAGGATTGGATTTAGAGGGTGTTTCAAGGCTGGAAGGAAGAACTCTTCTCTGTAGAATGAAAGGAGGTTTTAATCAAGCTGGTGGTGCAAGCAATCCATATTTATACAATAGGTTTTCCAACTTGCCTAAGAGGTTATGTGATGATATTAGCCAAATTTATGCGAGATTTTGGTTGGGATCATCTGAATAGAAAAGCAAAATTCATTAGTGTAGTTGAAGTTGACAAGAATGGGCATTAGGTTCAAAGATATCCATTTTTCAACCTGACCGTGTTAACAAAATAAAGTTGGTGGGTTCTCAAATGCCCAAACAACATGTTCACTGAGCTACTCCAAGGTAAGTATTCCGAAGCTAAAATTTTTTAAAATGCATGTCTAGGTAGCAACCCTTTTTATGGGGAAGACAATTGTTCATCGGCACCTTTAGATGGAGAGCATGGGATGGAAAGCTTATTTAAATCTTTGGTGATTCATGGATTCCAAGGTATTGAAGTTACTAACGTGTTTTTGTGGCCTCTTTAATTTATGGGCCAGGGGTAGTGGAATGAGAAAATGATCCAATCATGTTTCCTTATTAATGATGTTGAAGTCGTCTTTCAAATTTCATTGTCTAGGTGAAAACTTGAAGATGAGATCATGTGAAACCAAGATAAAAAGGCATATTTTCTATTAAAAGTGCCTATTATCTTAGGATGAAGTTGGCTAAATGTAGAGTCCTTAGTTAATTCAATAACAAAATTTCAAGCAAATATAGAAGACTTTTGGAAGATTGATGCCACTTGAAAGGCTAATATATGCTGCTATAATTTTTCTAATGACTGCATTAATATAAAGAAAAACATGTCAAGTAGAGGAATTTAAAATGATGTTATGATACGTGTTTTGTGTAGGAATCACGTGGAACCTTCAATGCATCTTATATGGAAATGTTAGGCAACAAAACATATATGATCTCAATTTCTTTCTAATAATGTTGACGTTGGTCCTTTGTGATGATAGGACTCAGTGGAATATCCAAAACCATTAGTGTTAGATATTTGTTTGATGCTCATTTCAGGCATTAATTATGGTTGTGCTCATTGCACGATATATGAGACTTTAGAAACAAGCGATGTGATTGAAAAGCATATCAAGAGGAGTCAATTTTAAGTGTAAAGTCTGATGGTAGAAGAGTTGTGGGTGTCCACCTCTCTTTGCTGCCACCTTCCGCTGACACCCTCCACCAATGAACAATTGGAAGTTGAGCACCGATGAGGCATGGAGTCTTGACACAGATAGGATGGGAGAGTGTGATGGGTGCTCTGAGATCACTTAGGTCATGTACATAGTGCTGACTTAAAGTACATCCCTCATGCTAATGAAATCAAGGTGCTTGAAGCGATGACCATATGTGAGGGTCTTGAGAGTGTTCGATCCCTTTATATGAGCGATATTTTTATTGAGCTTGATTGCTTAGAAGTTGTAAATCTTCTCAATGACATTTCTTTAGACTTCTCTAAAGTCTCCTTTTTCATTGACGATGATATCGCATGAGTCAAGGAGTGTTACTTTTACTTATGCTCGATGATGTCACAACATTCTGGCGCAATCTTTTTCGCATAGAGCATTAAAAGAGCATGTTTCTTATCTTCTCCACACTCCTTACCCCCAATGATTTGTTGTGCTTGTGTCTTAGGATGGTACTTTAGGTTTTTTTTTTTTTTTTTTTTTTCCTAAAAACACAAAACTTGTAATTAAATAATAATAATAATAAAATAAAAAATTAATTAATTAAAAAAAAGATATTAATTTTTGGTTAGATAGTTTGGCAGTAAGTACATGGATATAACATGAATATAAATGAGAAGATTTCACACTTTTTCCTAAAATCATATTAATAATTTTCACAAATACTTCACCTATTAAAATATTCAATTATTTTTTATTAGTTATACTTGCACATCAAAATTTCCATAATTTCCCTAATTTTGCGGGGCCCATTCCCAAGCCCAAGCCCAAGCCCAAGCCCAAGCTCAAGTAGATTGAAATGGTTGGGAAGGCCCGGCCAGCGGAATTGAATGCAACTATAAACTCGAAAATAGTTCGGCCGTAAATCGAGTTCACATCCGTCTGTCCCTTTTTCTATTAGGAAACAAGGAAGAAAAAGAAAAACTTTTTTTCTTTTTTTTGTTTGTTTAATAATTTTGGCGACCAAAAAATTGTTCTTGCACTCACAAACTCAGTCCCAAACTCAGGTCAGGAGTTGAGTGTTCTCATTGTACATCGCCGTCGATTCCCATTTGTTCGTGATTCACTTCAATTCCCTCCACTTCAATCTCAATCTCAACCCCAACTTCTGCGCACTTCGCCGGAGATTCGTCTCCTTTCCGGCAGATTTGAGCTCCATACTCGACATTCCTCGGCGTCTCTACTTTCCTCTCTCTCCGATTTCCTTTTCTACATTATTCTTCTTGCTACCTTTCTAAGTGTATTCAAGGGTTTTCGCTCGGTTGCGAACTGGCTATGGACTACGAGCCCTATGATAGTAGCGGTAAGTTAACTCTCACGATGCTTTCTTTTTCAGTTATTAGGGTTTTCAAGTGTTTTAATTTTGGAATTTTAGGTTGCTGTCTAGTTTTGAGAATCGGGCTTCCAATCTTGCTTTATGGGGCTTAGGGAGGTTGTAGGTTGCTCGGAGGAATACACGAGTTTTTCAGCCTTTTACACTAGTTTTGAGGGAATTCTTTATATTTTGCATCATTCTTCAGAAAAATTCTTAATTACATAGGAGTTTCAGGCTATTTAACCTTCAGGATGTGTTGGATATAAAATTTTGAACCTTTTTGTATTTATGAGCTTTAACCTGATAATTGTTGCAATACCTACCCAGAACGTGACAAGCTGTTGAAATTGAAATGTAGTTCTGAGTTATCTTTAGTTGTATTTTCCTAAGGCATTTATTTGGTATTCTTTTTCTTTTTCTCCAAATTTCAACTCTTTATATCAGCTCAAATCTGTTCTTGAAAAAGTAGGCAGGAAACAGTTTATTTTCTTATTATATGCGACTTCTCAACTATGAGTCATGAAAGAGCTGGTTAAGAGCAGACCAAGTATGAAAATGGTTGTAGTTGTTTGGATAATTGGCTATTTGGTTTTTGAGCATTTAAAAATATCTGTGAAGGAACTAGTTTATCAGTTTTTATTCAATTTACGCAGTTCATGTCTAAGCTATTGCTGCACTTGCACACATGCTAATGATACTCCTTTGAATGCAAGACTTAGGCTGACCTTCTGCCTTTTTGAAGGTATCCAGTACTTCCTTAGCCTTAATCAAAACGTTTTTTAACCTGTTTACATTAGGAATTAGTGTTATTTCTTGATTCTTGATCTATGGTTTAGTTTTTTAACTGGTCCCTGGCATCTATTATTTGAATTCATCTGTCTAATTTTTTGTTGTGCCATCCATTTCAGGAACTGATGACGATCTCCCTCCATCTCACCAGAATAGAATTGCAAGAGGAGGGGGTCGTGTTTCAGGGAATGGAAGATCAGTCATGGGTTCTGTTCCATATCCCAGGATGTATGGTGAAACTGACATGGAAGCCCAAATTCATCAACTTGAGAAGGAAGCTTACAGTTCTGTTCTTAGAGCCTTTAAAGCTCAAGCTGATGCCATTACTTGGGTACTTTTTGTTTCTATTTCATGTATCTAATATCGGTAAATTTGTTTGATCAGGTTTAAATGATTGCTACATGAAATGTATTTTATTCAGGAGAAAGAAAGCTTGATCACAGAACTCAGAAAAGAGTTAAGATTGTCCAATGAGGAGCATAGGGAGCTTCTTGGACGGGTTAATGCAGATGACATGATTAGAAGTATAAGGTTTGATAACTTGATAAAGAAAAATATTAACCAGTGTTTTAGGTGGTTGTAGTGTTGAGGGCTCTTCTTAATATTGATGGATATTTTTTGGGTCGTCGTAGGGAATGGAGACAGGCAGGTGGGCATCAGCCTGGCAAACTCAGTACCAGTCAAGCCATTCATGATCCAATACCCAGCCCTACTGTCTCTGCGTCGCGCAAGAAACAGAAACTAACCCATTTGGTACCTCCACAGTCCTTTACTGGTCCATCTCCATCCTTTCACCAACAAACTGTTCCTCCTCCTCATCAGCCATCCTCATCTGTTGCAAAAAGAGGTGCTATCCCTACCAATAAGGGCAAAAAACAAAAATCTGTAAGTTTCGGATGCATTAGTTCTGATTGGATTTATTTATTCTTCATTTTGTTTTGTTTATATTCTTCCCTTTCCTCAGATATTACCTGGGGCATCTTCAGCTAAACAGTACCAAACTTCAGTTCCTAGTGGTAGGAGTCAAGTTGCTAATAGAGTTTCTTCTGGAGCCATTGAGCCAGCTGAAGGAGCAACATTGAATCCACTTATTGGGAGGAAAGTGAGAACGAGATGGCCGGATGATAATAACTTTTATGAAGCTGTTATAACTGATTATAATGCTGCTGAGGTAGCCTATCTTCTTCCAGTGGTATACTAATTCATATTTCAGTATGGAAAGTTGTTGAACATACATCGGTGTCTTCTCAGGGACGACATGCTTTGGTCTATGATATCGGTTCTGCTAATGAGACATGGGAGTGGGTCAATCTCTCAGAGGTATATCTATCTAATACATGTTATTTGAACTTAAGATACTTGCTTCCCAATTTATGAGTTTACCCTCACTGTTTAGCCATTTGCATCACCTGGTTATATATTTCCATATCTGGATTTGTGTGAAAATTATTGAGACCTTCAATGTTGAATTCAAAAGTTATAAATATAAAGAGAGAGAGGGCCCCCCTCCTCTCTCTCTCTCTATTTTTGAATATTCATGGGTATCTGAACCAACTTACGCTCATCTCGACAAATCGCACAAGACAACTTGCCTAACCTTACATAATATCCTTTACGGCCTAAAGGTTTACACCTCAAATTGTTCTTCTTGTGATATTTATCGAAGCAGGAGTGCAGCACCCTAGTCCTTAATTTCTGCTGTTATATTAGTCTGGATGTGCCTACTGCCTATATGGTTTTAGTAGAGGAGATACTAATCTCACGGTTACATCTTCCACATCCTCTTTATGTGCCTGCTGCCTATAGGATTTCTTTATGCAAAGGTACTATAGTTAATCTTGTCCTGTTGTGGAATGGGATCCACTGTCTCTCTTTCTCATTACTTCCAGTTTAAGAGATCTCTTTCTGATCTCATGTTCTGAACCAACTTCACTTCTCTCGTTGTTGCATGGGGGTCTTTATTTGAATTCTGGTGACTTTCGTATTTGAACCCAAGATTTTTTAAGAATGTCTTGAAATTTTTATTTTTTATTCCTTGCTTGCTCAACCCCCCTTTTTATCTTCCTCTTTCCTGATCTTCGCCCGATTCAAGAAGGTTGAAATTTGGAAAAGATGTGATTCTTTCTCTTAGCTGGTAGCCTTTAGAAAGATCAACATCATGGTTTCCAGGTCTTTTAGTGGTTTCTGTATTTTGTGGTGGTGTTGGGGGGTTGGAAGATCTAGAGACCGTATTTAAGGGAAATGACATTTTGCTTGGAGAGCTAGACTGAATTATCAGGATATGGTGGATAGGTTACCCAGTCTTTGACTAACTGAGGTCTTTTTTTGGGCATATAATGTTCTTTGCTGATTACAATATTTCGCTTGACCACCTTTTTAAAGATGTCGACAATTGGTTGTTCAGCCATCTGAAAGTTTTCTGAATAATTTTACAGGACAATCATGATTATCATTGCCTATGATTCTTAAGTTGACTTCTTCCTTTACGGTTAAGTTTCGTAATTATAGCAAAGCCAGTATGCATAGGGGCTCACGAACAATTTGGATTGAATCAAGTGATAGGTTAAAGTTACCTTTAAAGATTAAAGATTTCTTTAAATGTTATAGCATTAGACAGACTTCATATTTGAACTCAACGGGCATCAAGTTACCTGGTATTTTGGTAACTAAAAGTATATATGTTGGAGCCAAATTTTAGGAAGTTCCCGACTTCCAAATTTCAAAGGACAGGAAAAAGTCGACAATATTGAGCTTTATGAAGTATGAAGGTCAGCGAGTTTGTAGGTATCATATTTGAAGCTGCATAATTGATGCCTCTATCCTCTTGTTTACATATGTTAGATGATACGGACGGGCCTTATGTGAATATCCAAATTTAAGATGGTATAGTGGCATGTGTATGTATATTCTGTGATCTGTTTGGATTAATGATTTAAACATGCTTAAGGATTCTTCTTCAGCATGTTTTTCAGCCTGTTCACTGGATTCAAGGACCCAAATATTTAGAAATGGAGTACAATGGACGCTCGTGCTTACCTTAAATATGTTGTGCAGATATCTCCTGAGGACATCCAATGGGTTGATGAGGATCCTGGAATTCCACATAGAGGTGGTTATGGTGGATCAGGTCATGGAATGAACCGTTCGGTAGGCCGTGATGGCTCTGGTGCAGGTAGAGGTAGAGGAGTCCCCAAGTCCCAATCCAGAAAAGATTTCTTGCCATCCCAAAATGGCATTGGCAAGAAGACATCCGATGATATACGAATACTTCACACAGAAACTTTAATTAGAGAGGTACAAGCACCAGGGATTTATTCTTTTGACCATTATGAATTTGTTGTCTTTCTGCGTCCATAAACATTTCTTCCTTCATTTGGTTAGGTGGAGAGAGTCTTTGGTTCAAATCATCCAGATCCCGTTGAAATTGAAAGGGCGAAGAAAGTCCTCAATGTAAGAAGCATTTAATACAGCTGCAATCTTTCCTTCTATTCCCTTTCCCTTTTAATTGATATATACAAACTCTGTCCAGGACCATGAACAATCACTTATTGATGCAATTAATAAGCTTGGAGATATTTCTGAAGTCGGAAGCGGTAAATTTCATATCTCTCAGTCTATGCTTTTCGTTTACACATTCCTTATGCTTGTTAACTTGATCACTTTGGAAAAATCCATAATACCAGCTAATGAACCTTAGGAATTTTGAGTATTGGGCAACAAAATTTGTTCATGCTCTCTTCGTGGTTTTTCTTCTTCAGTTCAGCACATTTTGTAACACATTCATGAATTGTAACTATACATCCCTGTCTGGTTTGGTTGCTTTTATAACAGACGAAGGTGGACACCGGTTCTCACATGGGCAATCTATGGACCGGGAATGACAGTAATTGTTTCGAAACGGAGGTGGTTCCCTCTGCAAGAGCATCATTTGAGTTAACTGGGGAGTGAAACACCTGAACTCTCAAGGCCCTTTTCCTGTAAAATATACTTATGGGGTTTTTGCTCTATTAGCATATAGATGGTTCTTAGGATGGGGTTGGTTGTTTTCTTCTTTCCTTCTTATTATTCTCCCTTTTTTTGGCAATGGTAAGAATTAACATAGGAAGGCTGATGATACTTGTGTAACATTATTTGAATAGTGATTTAAGATGTGACCCATGTATAAACTTTTAAGAAGTTGCCTGATTTAGGAAAGTTAAACATACCTACTAACAACTAATAAAAGTAAAATGAAAAGTAGGCTATGGACAGAGATATTGAAAACATTATATCTGAGTTGAAATATCAAATTAAATCAATATTAAGATTTTATCAGCCTTTTGGTGGCCCAATGATCATTCTCCAATATTGACTCTTGGAACAAAATGGTTATCTTCAATGAGCGGTTCAAATCTTTCCAAATAATTGAATTTGCTCTCTGATAAAGGTCCTACTTTGAATCTAACAATCTGGTTAACTAGTTTCGGTCCGAAGCTAAAGAAATTAGTGCCCAACTTTTTCGTGTAACAAATTAGAAGTTAAAGAAATAATTAAATGCAATACAGATCGATACACTGCAGATTGCGTCCTATAGTATACACAAAACAATGCAGATTGTCACCGTTTAGCCCTTTTTCTCGGCCGCTTGAGAGGTTCTTTTCCACCCCCTTCTCTCACTCTTTTTATCGGAGTGGGATCAGCCTCGGCTGCCTTCTTAGGCGGTCGACCAACACTGCGCTTCGAAGGGCTGGCATCCTCTTTTGGGCGCTTCTTGTCATTGCTTTGCTTCGTCGAAACTCTGTCCTTTCCTTTATCATTTTTGCCACTGCCCTTCTTTTGTTCTGGAGTTGCATTACCAGCACTGCTACTTCCACCTCTGCCATTTCTCTTTATAGTCTCTGCAGGTGAGTTCTGCTTGATCCTCTTCAAGAAATCTGCGGCACTACGCTTCTTCTCCAATGCTACTGTTTCAGATTTCTTCTTATCTGGGGTTGGTGTCTCTGTTTCGTTGGCCGAACTGGGCTTCCATCTGGAATTTGTATTCGGTTTCTTGATGCTACTAGGACCGCTGGAGTTTGTGGCACTATCATTGCTCCTTCTCATGCTTCTGGCTCCAGTTATGGGCTTCTCTTTAACCTTGCTATCTTTTGTAGTATCTTGGTCTTCAACAGGGTTTGAAATAATTTTGATACTTGATTTTAGATCAACCGCTGGCTTCTCATCATCATTGCTCCGGTCACCTTTTTCTACAAGACCAGTTGATGAAAGCTTTGATGAAATTTTGCTTCGTTTCCGACAAACTATTATAGGAACAGAGGACTTCTGTTTGGCAAGCAAGGACTGTGATCCTTCAAGATCAGAAACCTTGGATCGGGAAGGAATCGCTGGGGATGAATCCACTACCTCAGGTGAAGGGTCAATTTGGGCAACTTGAACATTTTTCTTCATTTCATTAGAAACAAGAAGACGGAGTTCACAAGCAGCTACAGATTCCTTCGAGGATTTGGGAAAGAAGGTAACCACATTGTTGAAAAGAAGCAAGAGATCTCGGTAAAACGCATGGCTGGAGGACGAATAAGAGCCGGAATTGACCTTGGTTTGAACTATTTCCAGGTCCAAATGCTGCCGGATCATGGCCTTGTACTCTCCCGTTTCCTGCAAGAAAAAATCATGGTGGGTTGCTTACACAGGTCGTTTTGCGATAAAACATAAAAAGCCACAAAATCAGCTGAAAACCAAGACCAAATTGGTCAAAGCGTCAAAAGCACTTGATTGAAATACATCATCTTTCCACTTACCAACTTTCCTCTTTCTTAGTCTAAAATATTTAGCACAGAAGATCTCAAGGAAGGGGCTGGGACTCTGTTAGTTTATTCTTTATACATACAGAAATTTACAAAAATTTAAATCATATTTTAAGGGCAACACCCACATATCCAGGTCTGTCGCGACCCTAAAAGGAAATAGATTATATGGAAAGCTTACGGACAGAAAATGGTTGATGACTCAGCTTGGGTGGGGTAAACGAGGCCCAATCAACCACGGGTATGGCCTAAGTTATTTCAATATTGATCGCTACCCAAAAAGCACGTCCAATACGCCGGGACAAAATATTATCTCTTCATGACCCTTCGAATTTTTTTTTTTTTCAATTTTAAAAATTTTGAAATAATGCACAAGTTAGACTTTCGAATTCAAAATAATAGTGTTCTTTTTTTTTTTTTTAAGATAAAACTAAGAGTGTTCTAACAAATGTAGCTTTATTTTTTAAAAATTTTTTTAATCTATTGTGCTCTATATTACCTGTTTTTTAAAATTATAAAATAATTAAAAAAAAAAAAAAAAAAAAAAGGGGGGGAATTCGGTGTCTGACTTAGATTTGGAAACCACTTACCGAAGCATAGAGTTTTCTGGAACGTTATAACAAATCTAATAGAAAGGTAATGTATTGGACTTTTGGGATGACATTAAATTTATCAATATAAATTCTAGACGCTAATTTTATTTATCGACTTTGGGGAAAAAAATATTTAACGTACAAAATTTTCCAAGAAAAATTACTAGACGCTGAATGGAAATAAGAGTGTTGCAATTACAAGATTATTTTTGAAAAAAAGAAATCTTACAATAGAATCGCTCTCATTGAAAATTTTGTGGGCGAAGAATTCAGTAAAAATGTTGGATGATTATTATTATTATCATTATTATTATTTTGTTTTTGTTTTATTTTTGTTTTTTTTTTTTTTTTTGTTAAGATGACCCATTTGAGAAGGCCCAAATAAAAACACAAAACATAACATTGTGCAAACAGGTCAAAATCTCAATGCGTAGGGTTAAGAGTGAATGGTAAAAATAGCAAGAGTCAAAAGTAAGAATTGAAAACGATGACGTAAACTCTGAGAGAGTATGGTGAGTGAGAAGCAAGTAGGGATGTTTAGTAAGCGAGAGCGAGATGGACATATAAGGCCATTGCAGTAATTTTCACTATGATGATGCAAGCAAAACGTATTAAAAAAAAAGTGAGCAGATCCCATTTTAGACTCAGAATTTGAGTGAACCGTACAATTACCTTACAAAGTTTCTTAATAAGAAAACGGTTTATCTAAAAGTAATCTTATTATTCAACAAAACTACTCTACTTATCTATCGATTCTACTGCAAGTGTATTTTAATAATATCATAAAGATTAAGTTAATTTTAAAAATTAAAAAAAAAAAAAATCCAAAACAAAAGTAGAAATGAAAAGCAACGTGGATCAAAGCTTTTAAGCGAATGGTCCCCGCTTTTCTTTTTCATCTTTTTTATTTATGTGCAATTGGAAATGGTCCAAATTTATTGGTCGTAAAGCTTTTAATAGAGAATGGATCAACAACTTCAAATCAATTTTTGTGTTAAAAATCTTCAAAATAACAGAAATTACCAATTTATAATTTTAATTACTGTGCCTAAAACTTAAATTTTAACCTTTAATTTTCATATTTATTATCCCAAATTATTTAATGTTTTAATTTAGACATTTTAGTGACTAGTCCCACCAATTTTAATGTATACTTCGTTTTTGTTCCTAATTTTTACTTTTAAAAAATGTTCTCTATTGGAATTAGATTGTTATGATTATTTTAAGCCTAGTTTCATTTCTAAAATAAAAAAATAATTAATTTTTTTTATTTTGTTTTATTAAAAGAAAGAGAAAATTTGAGAAATGTTTACCTGACTTTGAAGACGAGATTCGAACAAGGAGCCATGTTTGTGCCCTCGTATCATCTGCAGGACCTCGTCGAACCGCCGTGACTTAACTGCGGCAGTCCGGCGAGGTTCATTGCCGCTGCTACCACCGGAGATCTCCTTCCTTAGGAGTCTCTTCCTCTTCATCCTCCCCGTCAAGCTCGCCGAGCTCTGTACTTCGCTGCTCTCCCTCGTCGTCGTTCCTCCGCCGTTTGACTGAGCCTCCGAGTCGGCTAATTCGGACGAATCGTCGACTCGTTGCGTTTCCTTCTTTTTTGTCTCTGATAGGTCGCACGTTGGGTTCTTAACAACAGTATCCGTACTGCCGTCATCCGACTGCGGACCGGCTGGTTCGGCGGCTCTCCGGTTTTGCTCTGGTCTATATGAGCCGGCGAATTCCGGTTTAGTTTCGGATTTGGCGATTTTGGCCGTGCTTTTACGGTTACCGCTTTTGGAACCGGTGGAATTGGATTGGTTGACAGAGAAGTCTTCCCGGTCGGAATCTTCTCCGGGAACCGCCGCCGGCTTCATGACTGTTCCGTTTGGTCCGGACCGGTGGTCTGGTTCTCCGAAGAGCTTTTTGTCGTTTTCTGATCGTCGCTCTCTGGACTCCGTTTTTAGATCTGGTTTTCCAGTGCTGGCCTCTCTGTCGTTCAGGCCTTGTTCTCGTTCCTCCTCCAATTTCTTGACCTTCAACTGCAAGGAGCTGCCGAAAATCTCAATACGATGAACTCAGATCTGAAAATTTTAAGATAAAAAATAACAAAACCAATAGAGAATTACTTGATTGAAACATCATAGCGCTGGACCTCTCGTCGAAGTTCGGCAACGCGGAGTTTCCTCAACTCATCGACCCAAGGTACGGCGCTATCAACCTTATCGGCAATTCCTGCACCGTTCTGATTCAAAACGGCATCGTTTTGGAAAGAATTAAACCTTCGTTTAAGGTCTTGGAATTTAAGTTCGCAGTTACGGGCGGTGGTTAAGAGATGAGGGAGAGAAGAACGAGCCTGAACTTCCATGGCTACAGAATTCCAGTCCTTAAATCCATGGCGCTTGACTGCACAGGCAAGTAAAAGCTCCTCCCATGTCCCCCATGTGGCGGTGATCTGTTCACTGTCCGCCATTAGATTAGAACAAGAACAGCATAGAGATTCCCGATTAGGGAGTCTTGTTTGTCATCCTTTAAATTCTCTTTTCCCTCTTATAATTATTCAAAACATCAAAGAGAAAGAGGAACAAAAAGGGGAAATTCCTCCATTAGATACAGAAGTTTGTTATTAGGGTTTCTTTCTTTCTGCGTCGTATTCTTCTTCTCCTCTGCGGCGTGGAAGGAAAAACTAAAACGAAATAAAAATCCCAAACTAGTTTTAAAACAATTTAATTTGGTTTTCGTTTGCTTTTATATGTAAGTTTTTATTTATTTATTTATTATTATTTTCTTCTTCTTCTTTTCTTTTTTTTTTTTTTCTTTTTTTTTTTGTGGGTTCAATTTGGGCCTCTGATCTCTCAAGCACGCAATTTGGTTCGTGAATATCTATGTTTTTACGTGAATACCCTCGTAATTTTCTTTAAATTACGCCCTTTGTCCTCCATTCAAATTATCAAATATAAGGGAAGTAGCGGCGTTCCCCAATTCACGATTTTCCGTGTCTCTCCCCCCATTATGTCGTTTTATCTCTTCTAGGTCACCAAATTTTTATATATGTATATATTTAAAAAAATATTATTTAAAGAGTCTCAACTTTGGTTTATTACTTAAAATAGCTTAACTTAGTGGTAATTGATATGATATTTTTTTTCAAAAGTTATTTGTACATATTAAAGTGATATTTTAAAATGATACGGACAAAATGTCATTTTATAAAAATTTAAAAATTTATACATAAATTTTGAAATTATAAAAACTAAAATGATAAATTTTAAAATATAAAGACTAAAATGAGTAAAGATAAAAATATAAGAAACAGATTCATAATTAAAACCTTCTTTTAAATTATACGAAAATATGGAGGACAATTATGATAGTATACTTTATAAAGTTTTCCTTTTACATTTGAATCTTAAAATTTATTCCAAAAATACCCTCTAACCTTGAAATGGTTGGATAAAAATTAAAATTTACAACTATACACATCTATCTGTTTTCATGTTAATTTAGGAGAACGATGCCATTGCCATATATGTTTTTCTTTTCTTTTTTTAACTTTTATACATTAGTTGTTATATCACACTTTTCATCTTGTTTTAACACGAATAAATAAATAAATAAAATAAAACAAAACTGAAACCTGAAAAAAAGTTTAAAAATTAGAGGTATAATTGAGACCTATCCAACAAGTCATCGTATTTGGTACAATTTAACATTGGTTTTCTTAAATCTTCAAAATATATATTTTATTAAATCATCTTTTACGCTTTTAAATATCTTTCTCTTTCATTAATTTCAAATTTTCAATTTTTCTTTTTTTTGAAATAGTCAAAATTTTCAATTTTTTTTTTTGTCACATCAAAAGTCTATATTGTTAGTTTTTAATTTTTAATTGTTTTTATTACAACATTTTTTTTAAATAAGAATCGAACCTCCTATCTCCTATCTTTAAAATAAAGTTCTTAATTACAATTTTTAAACAAAATTAAGTGTTAGGTTTATTTCTTTGTAGTATAATAGGAAGCAAGAGGATTTGAACCACAGAACTTTTAAGTTTTTTTTTTTAATCGGTTTATTAGGTTTTTTTTAAAGAAAAAGAAAAAAGAAATGGGCATGTTTATCATTTTATAGTTAGGATTGGAAGTGATTTCCCTTTCCGCACACCAATTTATTTCTCTACTGAAAGTCTGAAATCATATATGGTCCTTTGGAGTAATTCAAAGATGTTTTTTGAAATAAAAAATAAAAAGTAATTGGTTAAACCAAGTTTAATTTTTAAAATTTTAAGTTTTATGAATTTAACCTCTAAGTTTTTAAAATATTTAATATGTATTTCAAACTTTATCACGATATTCAAATTTTTTTAAAAAAATTAACTGATAATTGATATATTAGATCTAAAATTGCATTTTATGTTTAACATAACTTCTAGATATGTGTATTTAAAAAATCATGTTGAATACGTCTCAAAATTTTAGAGACTTTTAAAGACAAAAAAGAAGAGAGCGGTAGAAGAAAAAAATATTTAAATATTATTTTTATCTCTATATTTTTTGGATTGTTCAATTTTATTCCATGTAATTTCAATAAATCTTAAATTTAGTCACTACGACTAGTTTGTTATGGATTTTTTCATTACCTTTTATTTTTTATTGGTATTTTCACTATGAATTTTGAGAAAATATTCACATAATGTGTTTCTTTGCATGAAAATTATTGTGATTATTTAATCAATTTCGATGAAATTTAATTTCGAGGGGCTAAAATTGAACAAATTACCAAGCATAGGGACCAAAATGGTATTTAAAAAAAAAAAAAAAAAACATTATCTCATATATATATATTTTACAAAATGTGAGAATAGAAGATCATATTATAATCTTTAAATTAATTATGAATATTTTATCTGCTTTAGATTGACACTTGCTCATTACTTAATCAAAAGACATGGAGTGTTCGCAGTGAGCTATTAACCCGTTTTTACTAAACAATTTATCAATAAAATATTATTGTTAACACTCGCGGTGCGTTCGTCTAATTTAAACTTTTTACGATTTTAGTTACTAATTTGATTGGTTATATTTGGTTTTAAAATAAGGAGGCAAAATGTCAAATTATTATAAAGGGACCTCCAATCAATTACTTTTAAAAACGCTTGTAGAAAGAATAACTATAAAATAATTTTTTTATTTTAAACCAACTTAACTATTTCAAAAGAGTATGTAAAAAAAAAAAAAAAAATGGACTTTTTAATCTTAGAGTTTTAAAGAGTATGTTTCTTTAATCTCTAAATTTTTTAAATGTACATTTTTAATTTTTAAAATTCTAAAAATAGATTTTAAAGGTCCACTAAAGTATTTTAAAACATTTATCTATCTCCTAAACTATTTTTCTAATTTATTTTGGAATTGGAGAATGTGCCCCAATCTTTTTTACTTTTTATTTAAAAAAAAAAAAAAGAAAGAAAGAAAAAGACCATTTCCATTATTTTTATATGGACACCATCAAAATAAATAAGATTTTCCAAATCATAATTCTTGCATAGGATGGAAAAAAAATATGTTCATAATTTTTTTCTTTAACGTTCTACTTAGCGTTATCCTTTTAAGATTCATATTTAAACATATTGCTATTTTGAAATTTAAATATATTATAAACTAAAAAAATTTTATGCCAAAGCTAACTTGCATCTAATAACCATGAGGTGAAAAGACGAAGGTGATTTCGATTTTTTTGGTTTTAGAGCCAACAAAAATTCAGAACTAACCAATTGATTTTCTAAAACAAAAGACAAAACTAATAAATTGATTTTTTTATTAAATTAATTCCATGTTGATTTGGTTTTAGATTTTTTAGTCCAATTTGGTATTTTCTTCTTCTTCTTTTCTCAAATTTTCAAATTTTTTCTGTTTTTATCTTGAATTGGATATTTTTATTTTTCTCAAAGTACAATTTGGTCTCTTTTTTTTTCTTTTATATATATATAGATTTAAATTGGGACATTTTTGTTTTTTTTTTTTTCCTCTTAGATAATAATAATTGGATATTTTTGTAAAATAATAAGCATGCATGCACCATAGTAATTAAATTTTCTTAATAATAAGTTAAAGTATTAATGCAATTCATCATTCATCCAACAAAATAAAAATACTAATTATTATTGAATATAAGAGTGCTATTAATTCAATTGTGCATGAAGAAAACCAAATCAAACCAATATGTCGAATTATGCATCAAGAAACAAACCAATATGTTGGTCTATGCTTGGATTGGTTAATTTAAAAGGTTACTATGTAACCAAATACAAACTAATATTTTGAATTGTCAATTGTGTATAAAAAATTGAATCAAATCACGAATCACCTTGGATCAATTCAATTTGTCAAGTTTGGTTTGATTGCCCACCCTTAAAAAATTGTTTTTTTTTTCAAAAAAAATAATAATAAATAATATATATACCAATTAAATGAATTGAAAGTCAAATAGGAATGGAAATCTCCTTCCTACATACACATATATTTAGATCCCATTTTTATTATGGTTACATTCTGGTCCAAGCTTCCAAATTTTCCATTTTATTATATATTGATCCTTTGTCATATTATTTTTCCACATATTTGTCCAATTCATGTCTCTAACTTGTGAGACTTGAAATCATGCTCTTATTGTCATTTACTCCCTTAGCCTTTTATTTATTTATTTATTTATTTATTTATTTATTTATTTATTTATTATTATTATTATTATTATTATTATTTGGGTTTAAATGTTGTATTAAATAGTAATTTTTTAGTACAATGAATAATGAATAAGGGATAGTGATTTGAACCACAAATGTCATGGTTACTAACATATTATAACTCATATGTTATTTGAGCTATTAGGGTATTTGTGGGTTGGGTTCGGTTGGGTTCAATTGTTTTTATTATAAGTTTCTTTAGCCCAGATAATTCTTATTAAATAATGAACCCAGCCCAACTCAACCTTGAAATATTTGGGTTGGATTGGTTAGGTTAATCAAATTGTTTATTTTAAATTATTTTCTAAAAATAAGCATAATTTAAATTTAAAAGTTTTATTTAATTATTTTCATAAACTTAATTAAAATTAGCAATTTAATTTCAATTTATATTACGAAAATTTTATTTTTAAATGGTTAACAAAATTATTTTTAGACACTGTTGGAGAATAAATTATAAAAAAAAAAACATAAAATTAAACAAAATTAAAATACATATGTGTATATATGATATTGTGGTAAGTAAAAAATAATTAAAAAGATAAAAGTAGATTGGGGTTGGTTTAAGTTAATTTAGGTAAACCCATGAACCAATCCAACCCATAAATCTTTTATTTATTTGAATCTAACACAATCCAAATGAATTGATAACCCAACTCAAACTATGCGAATTGGGTTGGGCTGATTGGATTTTTTTTAATACTCCTATTTGCTATGCTTGCTTTGACGTACTAAATAGTAAATAAACATCACATAAAAGAAAGTACTAGAATAATTGATTTTTTTGAAAGTTTGGAGACATTTAAAAGAATCGAATAAAAGTAATAATAATAAAAACCTAAAAATAAAACAAACTAAAAAATCGATGGATCAAAACAAACGTTTTAAGAACTAGAAATTTAAACAATCAAACCATATACTACTCCAATGTTTTTGTTTGATTCTCATTTTTCTAAGATAACGTATTTGTGAGATTCATCTTAAATGTTGTAAGGTTAGACGGGCTGTTCGTGAGATTATTCGAGGTGCATGTGCATAAGTTGATCAGGCATTTACAAATATAGATATATATAGAAACATGTTTCAAATTTAAGGTCAGATTGTTTACATGACAGCCACGTGTTATATAGTACGTATTAAATAAAAGACGTTTAATTTTTTTACCATTTAAACACATCACTTTTGACTAAGAAAACAAAATATATATAATTTTAAATATTATGAGAAGTAGCCCATTTCATGTAAACTTAGATTGAGATTGACGCAACTTTTCAAATAGTTATTGTAACCGTGTTGATAAATTAAATGTGAGCTTATGACCTCATTTAAAAATTAATGTTTGGTAAATTTCAAATTTAATGATGAAAAACTAAATTATTATTTCAAACTTTTTTTTTTGTTTTATATTGATATTCAATACTTATGTTATTGTGGATGAATTAGATGAATATTAGTGATTAAAAAGATTAGTAAAAAAATGTTGGTTTGAAACTAATTATGGAAATATGACACTTTTGGTTCAAGATAGGGACCATATGGTGTTCAAAAGAACTGTTTTTTACCAAATTTTTTAATCACTAATATTAACCTAATTCATCCATTTATTATATGATAATTGTTAAAGTATTTATATAATTTATATTGCAAGTAATTTTGTTTAATTTAAATTATTTAAAAATCAAATTTTCTTAAAGAATATGAATCAATCTAAATTTGGTGGAACAATCAAGTGAAGTGATAGAGTTTGGTTTAAATTCTTAAAAAAATGTTAAAAAAATATGACAATTTTTATGAAAGTTGAATTGAAAAAAATTGTATAGAAGTAATATTGCAAAGAGAATATTTGTAGGATTAATCAAGTTTGGAAAGAATTTGTTCTTACAGTGAAGACACTATAAATAGCATTTGAACATCTTATTTGAACTTGTTTGTAGAAGGCTCTATGAATAGTGTTGGATCCATGAAATAAGATAATATATCACATCACGATGTGTCAAATGATGAATTGAAGAAATGTATTGTAATGTTATTAAAATTTTATAAATAAATTTTTGTTTATGACTTTTTGCACCTAACCTTATAGTTCACATGGTCTTGTCTAGGTCAAAACTATCTTTTATTTATTAAGAACCAAATAACAAAAAGTTCCTAACTTTGAATCGAATTGATTGATTGAGTGGCTAGTCTTATATTAAAGAGCAATTTGGTGATTCATTTTTCAAAAAGACTAATTTGTTTGGCAAGCTAGTAAATTTGTTGAATCCAAGAATAGAAGTACAAAACTTAAAGAAAAATATCAGAACAAAAAAATTTTCCTAAACAAGGACCCTCGAAAACTAAGGAAAAAAAAAAAAGAACATCAAACCCATCCAATTCTCCCGGAAGAAGCAACTCAAACTAAATCTTTACGAGGTAAAATTATCTTTTTAGTCCCCAAATTTTAAATTATATATACGTTTGGTCCCTAGTTTTAAAAATGTATCTTTTTAGTTCTCAAGTTTATAAGAATAGGTCCATTTGGTTCCGATGTTTTTTAAAATATGATTAAAAGGTCACTCAAATAATTTTTTAAAAACAATTTTCTCTTTAAAACTATTTTTTCTAATTTTAAATATCATAAAATTATTTTAAAAAATCAAAGAAAAAAATACTTGAAATACCTTTTAGATCTATTTTTAAAATCACAGGGACGGAAAATGTATATTTTGAAAACTTAATAACCAAATAGACCTATTCTTATATACTGAGGGACTAAAAATGTACATTTTTAAAACTCATGAATCAAACGCTCATGATATTCAAAACTTAAGGACTAAAAAAGTAATTTTTCCTAAATTTTATCATGGGTTTTAAATAAAATTTTAAATATATGTGTTAAATAAACTTTAATAAACTCGGCCCACGAAAAGGCCCAGGCTGGGAAAGCTAGCAGACTTCTGAGAATAGAAGCACAAGCCCATTTTGAGGCCCAAAACCAATGTTTCGACTCGTGGGCTTAATTACCAACTACAAACATTAATCCAAGCCCTGCACGACGTCGTTTTATGCATCTAACATAGAAGCCACTACGTCACTGTATTGTCATCCAAGGAGCGCAGCCCATGATGAGAAACTGGGCCGCTATCTCCAAATTTTCAAGGCTTTGGGCCGTTTCAATGGGCTTCAATTGAACTGAACTTTGGGTTTTTTTTTTTTTTTTTTTTTTTTGTGTGTGTAAAATAGGGCATAATATAATATTTAAAAGAGTAAATTGTTAAATATATATTTGATAGGGGAAACATTAACAAATCTTTGTCATTTCTTACCAATATAATATTTGAAAGGAGTAAATTCTTAAATATATATTTTGTCCCATTATGCATTTTGTTCATTGGTCAAAATAAATATAGCTTAATCGGCATACCGATATCATAATGATTATGAAGTTTATGGTTCGAATCCTCCTACCTCTATTCTACTAAAAATTTATATATCGTGCAGTGAAAAAAAATAATGACAATGGTATTTCAAGCCTTATAAATTTACTAATAGAAATGATTGATTTATCTTAGACTTTTTCTTATATGTATGAGCAAAAAAATGTTAATCAACATTTTATAGATCACATCTCTTCAAGTTTTTTTTGCCTCTCGTTGCTTTCATCTATAACCTAACATTTCTTCATTTTTTTTTCTTCTTAGACCTCTTTATCCTCCTCTTTTATTCCTCAAACTCTAAAAAAATTATATATTAATGGTAAAGACAGTAGCATTTTGTTAACTTGTTTTTTTAAAAAGAAGTTTAAGGATATTATTGAAACAATTTAAAGTTCATAAGTATTTTTTTAAACGAATTATAGATTTTATGGATATATAATTTTTTAATTTAGCAAAAAATATTAAATATTATCAATAAAAAGTTAACACATCTTCGTCTTGTTATATCACTACCGACAACTCTAGTTAAGGACCATTTAGAGACTAATTTCAAACTTTATGGACCAATTAAACAAATAAACTCAAACCTTAATGACCAAACATGTCACTTTTTTTTTAAGTAAAAAACACTTCATTTCTGAAACCTTGAAAACAAAATAAATATATATTTAAAGAATTTATTTAAATATTTCAATAGTATAGATTCTATGTTTATTCAACATTCAACGTGTTATTAGATGATATATTACTTTATTCTATGAACTCTACACTATTCTTAATCTCTTTTTGTGACAAACAATACTAAGCATTCTCATATTTTAGAGACTAAATTAAAATAAATTTGAAGTTTTAAGTTTGAACGGGAAAAACTAAATTGAAACATTAACTGTCATGAGAGTTCTCTTTATACATTAGGTTTGACTAATGATCAAAGATAACCCAATATTAACTTGATTACAACATCCATCATTGAAGGGTCTTTTTCTTAAAAATAAAAAAATAAAAAAAAAATAAAATCTAAGGTTGACTCTGTCCACCACCATTACCCACTAGAAGCGCCTGATGGCCTAACATTTAAATACATAAATATTATTGTTCTTAAGTTTCTTTTTAAATAAATAACTACAAATAAAATAAAATAAAAATTAGTTATAGTTCAATTGGTTAAGCATGTATCTCCAATTAAACATGTATCTCCAATTAAAGATCTTAGTTCGAATTCCTACTAAACTCAAATACAAATTACCATTATAAAAAATGAATACCAAGATTAATTACTATATTTTAATGTTAAGTGAAACAATAGGAAGATATTTTGTTATTTTTCACATCTCATGAAAAGAAATTCCCAACCTACACTCTTCTCTACGAAATTTTAATGTTAAATGTTTAGTTGAAAATAACTTTTTTAAAAAAATTATATTTCTAATGGATCTCAAACACTACAAAAATAATTTACTCGATAGACATATTTATCGCGGTCTATTATAGATAAAAACTAAAGTTTTGTTATATTTGTAAATAGTTTGATATTTTTTTATATATTTATAATAATTTTTCTATTATTGTTATAATCTAAGTATCGTTTTCTTTTTTTTTTATTTATTAATTAAAAAAGACCCTATCCTTATAGTTTCTTTTATAGAATTGCTTGTAAATATTCCTTTAAAGTAAAGTTATTATTTATTTTTTTTTTCTTTTCTGGTAAGGCATATTTCTCAATTATTTTGTGAATTATATATTCGACAAATTAATACGACTCAATCTTTGCGTAGAATGTTTAGTCCATTCTTGCCGTATTTGACTATCTAAGCATACAAAATCACACTTACCTTAACCTCCCACTCTTATCCAAGTTAGGCTAAACTTCTTATCACCAAAATAAAATTAAATTGAATGAAAGTTACCAAATAAAATATCTTTACATCTAAAATTTATCGTTTAGTCAAGACTCAATGTATAAGCAAAAGATGTGTTATGTGAAAAATTTAAATCTATCACGTTTTTTATAGAGATTTTGCTAATCTTGATAGGTCAGTTAAATATTAAATACTTAATATATATACTCAATAGAAATAATTATCTCCACAAATACAAAATGACGAATAAAACAACAAAACTTTCCACTATGTTCGAAATTTCAATTGAAGTGAAATTTAAGTATGATAAATGATTAAAAAAATTGCCAATAAATCAAATGTCTAAATTCAAATGATAAAATAATGTTCACTATGGCTAAAATTTAGCTTTTGTTTTATGAAAGTTATTCCTTTGAGGATAAGTAGATAAAGAGCCAAATTTTTATTAGTCATTTGATTAAACTTATATCATTGAAATAAGAATGTGAAACTTACAAACTTTATCTTTTAAAAGAAGTTATTATACTTTGAGGTTTAATTTTTCTTGAGAAAGTTCAAGGTTTATTAAACAACATTGAAGTGGGCAAAAATAATTTTTTTTTCTTTGGACGACTGTCGTATAGTAAAATTGAAATCGAATAGATCCGAAGTTAGAATTAATATATTTAAAAATTCATAAATTTAATAAGACGTAAGTCAAATTCAACTGAAATTAATTGCTTTTTTTTTAAATAAGTAAAATTTGCTAGTAATTGCATACAATAGATAATTCTATATATCCAAGATATTAAAAAAAAAAAAAAAATCAATTTCATCTCCTACCATCTCAAAAGCTATTTCATGAATACAAATATTAGCTAATTATGAATACAATCCCCATAGCGATTGTTTTTATCTACTTAATTGCAAATTTCCTTATTTTTTTAAATGTCTAAATACTGAGCATAAAAAGTTAAGATTGTTACATAATAACAGCCAAATAGCAAAGAAAAAGAAGAAAAAAAAAATCAAAAGAAGCACTTCAATGGAATTCATTATATGATAGAACAAGAACTTGCCACGCAATTTTCCATAATAATTAATAATAATATATAATTTTTTATGAGATAATAATATATAATAATATTTAATGTTTAATGTTAACCCACCAAAGGTCCAAACCCCAACTACTACCATTGGTTTATCTCTTGACTAATTTTTTTAATGAAAGAAAAGTTGAATTCTTTATCTTAGGTCATTGGCGTTGTGGAATTATTCCTTTTCCTTGCAAATATTCAACGGATAAAGAAAGAAAGCATAATTTGAAAAAGTTTTTTTTAAGAAAATTAAAAAAAAAAAGTCAAAATTCTAACTTTTTTAATTAAAAAAGAAATTCCAGTTCTAATTTTCTAATCTCAAATGATTATGCAAAAAATTACTTTTGAAATTACCTTCCAAAATCCACCACCTCACCACTATATGCAAATTTAGCTTATTTGTTCTATTAGATTCTGTCGGATTAAAATTTTCTAATACTTTAATTTATCTATTATATATAAACTTCAATTTTTTCTAATACAACTTTAAACTTTCAATTTTACATCTAGTAGAACATAAATTTTAAAATAAAAAAATTTAGAAGCCAAACTTTGTAATTTACATAATTTTATCATAACTATTTGATGTACATGCATATTTATATATATTTTTTTAAATAAAAAGAAAGAAATAATGACAAAATGAATATAGTTCAACTTGCATAAAATATGTACTAATGAAAAGTGGAAAGTACATACTTAATTTGAATTTTCTTAACAAACCGTGAAAAAGTTATTCTTCCTTTATCTATATTTTTCTTAAACATATGCCTTTTAATTTATTGAGTTATATTAAAGTTCCCACCTCCTTAAAAAGTTGGAAAGGAACTATCTAAGTAAAGTTTTTCAAAAGTACTTAATACAACTCTACAATATGATAAACAATGCCTTATATACTTAAATGTTCTATGTTGAAAAATGTAATTAACATATCTTTATAGACTAATCACTAATATAAAAATAGTTTAGTTGATATAAAATATATACTCTCGATCAAAAGGTTAGAATTTCGAGTTTCTATCACCATATTTTATTAAACTTAAAATAAATTAGCGTATATTTATTTAGAGGATGGGCAATATTTTAATTAATTAATGGTATAGTATTAGTATATTAGCACTACTTTATATAGTTTAAGTTTAATAATATATTGGTTGAGTTTTCAAGGGGCATAGTGCATGCGCAAGGTCTTCTTTTCGTGCAAATCTTTGGCCTTATCCAAACTCCCAAAAGCGAAATGAAAATGCTTTTGCTTTCTTCAAAAAGCAATTTTGTTATGCTTAAACCTTAAATGGAACATTATGGTGCTAATCAAATGTCCTAATCTTCCTCTTAAATTTTACCATAGAGAGAGATTTTCTTTTTTTTTTTTTTAATTTGTTTTCCCTCTCTCTCTCTCCATGAAATTTCTCGGAAAAGAACGAGATTTTTTCCACTAACTTTTTTATCCAAAAAGTATATAGTTTTACTAATTAATGTTCCAATCAAAAATTTACAAACATGTTCCATGTGTTGTTAAGAGTTCATCTTCAAAATGAGTTGAGCGATGTCTTTTATTGATAAGATTGTATCTTACGTGATTTGAAACTATTTTTCACGATAAGATCATTTTGTTCGTGTAAAAAGAATTTTAGTACATGAATCGTCTATTCAGTTAGTACTTGAGAAGACTTTCTTTCACTGTAAATTTAAAAGGATAATAGGATTTTCGTATGGTATTTGATAGTCTAAGAGTCATGTGCAAATCAAAAACATTGTTTTTAGGATGCACAAAAATCCTACAACATAGAATTCAATTGACCTTAATTTTCTATCAAATTCACTTTTGTTACATCAGAGTGTTGAGTTTTTTTATTTTTTATTTTTTATTTTATTTTTAATTCATGAGTGTCTGAGTCAGTTTACGCGCACCTCGACTAATCTCACGCGACAACCCACCTGACCCTACAACATTTGAGTGTCCCGTAAGATATTAAATCCTAGCTAAGTAGGTAGCCACCATGGATTGAATCGATGACCCCTTAACCTTTTGGCCTTCTTTTTTATGTTCACACCATGATAGTTATCAAAGTGTTGAGCTCCACACTAAGATTTACATGTTAATGGACAGAAGTAATGGTTGTAAGAATTGACCTAAAAATATCTACCGATAAAAGTTTCAAAATGATACAATTATATAACCTTTAACAAGTATTTAAGAAAAGATTACATTTAGATTAAAGAGTTTTAGGTTAAATAATAATCAACTAAAATTTACCAATTAGAACTATTATAATTGAAGGATTTAGGAAAGTGGACCTAAAGAATGCCATTGAATTTGAATAGGGATAGTGACACAATAAAGAAAAAGATGAAGAGATGTTCATTATGACAATTTGTACATATTCATGCTTGGTGACATTTAGCTTTGGAAGAGGTGAAGGTGGGAGTGAGTTCTTTCAAAGGGGACCATTTAATACACTTATTGAATAATTACTTTTCTTTAATATCAACTACTAACTCTTGCAAAATTTAATTCATATAGCTCATGTTTATAACTATTTAATTTTTCAAATTTTAACTTATTAATACTTTTCCAAAATTGTGAATAATTAAAAATACATATATGAATATTTGTAAAAACTTATTTTTTTTCAAAAAATGATTAAAAATTGAAATGTAAACTATCATATAAAACTTATGAAAAAAAACATAAAGGACATTTAGAATTTTTATTTTTAGAGTTTGAATTGTACCATACCACTATTATTGAATAACAACAAAATCAAGGTAGGGTGGAAACTTGAAGATGCCTTTTTTTTCTCTCTCTCTCTCTCTCTCTACTCCAAAATAATTTTAGTTACTATTTCATCTCAACCCATTTTTTCATTTTTGAAAATGTTAAAATACAAATTTAATCCATAAAATTTAAATTATGGATGTATTTAACTTTTTAAAATTACTAATTTAGTTTTTAAGCTTTCAAAGTCTAAAAGTTTTTTGGATG
This sequence comes from Citrullus mucosospermus, assembly GCA_030954485.1. NCBI lineage: Eukaryota > Viridiplantae > Streptophyta > Magnoliopsida > Cucurbitales > Cucurbitaceae > Citrullus > Citrullus mucosospermus. The sequence continues at coordinate 3,173,145 of CM062063.1, read as the reverse complement.
CAGCAAGCGTACTTTTTAGTTTATGATTCAATGAGACATAAAATATAATTTTTTTAATAAATCAACTAATTTAAAAATAATTATATTTATTATGAACTTATTAGAAATAAAATTGAAAGCTTAAATACCTATTAAAATTAATTTAAAATTTTAAGAATTTGTGACATATTTTTATAAATTTAGAGACAGAATAGACCTGAATTCTAAATTATACTGACTTTAACTTTTAATTGTATAGAAAATTAGGCACAAGAAGAAACAATTTGATTTTGTAAATAAAATGTAAAGTTTGGAAAAGTCATATAATTGTAAATATTGATTAAGCTTTAGATTTTCCCACCCACCAATATTTGATGGATCACAATCTTTGAAATGGTTGAAAAGTTGGGGACCCCACTTGAGTTTACTAGGAAATCTCCTCCCAACATGTATTAATTAATTAATCATGGCTCTTACCATGCATCATCTAACTTTATATTATATTCCAAGGCACCATCTTTGAACCATTAAAAGCCCAAATTTATAACCCCATTCTAAAGGCTTTTTTCCACAACATATAATCTCTTTAGATTTTAACACACACATTATAATATTAATTAATCATATAAATTCTTATCTATCTGTCTTTCACTATTCTTTTACCTCTATTCTTAAGGAACTTAACTTTCTAATTACAGATCATCTCATTGTTCCCTTTTTCTTTTCACACACATCTATTTAATATTGTTTTTATAGATAATGATTTGGAAATGGGACCCTGGTCGGTTTCATACTTTATTCTTTCTCTTTTCTCTCTATTTATATATCTAATTAATATTTAATTAAATCATGTTTGGTGATGTGGCATGCTCCTAACACACCACATCATAATTAGTATTATTTTTTGAAAAAATCTTTTAAAATGAGATTTGTTTTATTTTATTAAAAAGATAAACTATTTTGATTCATAATCTTTTCGAATCAAAATAAGATTTAATTTGTTAAAAGCAAAATAATTGGTTGAAACATGAGTCTAACAAATTGTTTTTTTCCCATATAATTTTATGAACTAATGATAATAAAACTGGTTTATAGGAGAAAAGAAACAAAATTTTTAAATATATTGAAATGGGGAAACAAAAAAGACCCTCATGAAAAAGAATTGTATTAAAAATTGTTGAGGTTTTTCCGTTCACGAGTCAAAGCACGCGCAAAGAGAAAGATTGGGAGGGAGGCGGCATATCAATCACGTGAGTAATCACGTGCAATTAAACACAAAAAAAAACTAATGATTAAAATTTTAAAATAATTAAATCAAAATATCATTTTTGCTCTAGAAGTTTTTCAAATTTAGTGGGCCTATTTTCAAATGTTAAATCTCAATTAATGTATTTTCAATAAATTTTAAAATTAATTTTTATTGTCAAGCATGAAAATTATTATTATTATTAATATTATTATTATTATTATTATTTAACTAAGTTTAATAACTATTCGAGTAAAAAAGTACCAATATTGTATTTTAACTTAATTTTAAAAATAATATTTTTATGTTTGATTTTTAATTTTTAATTTTAAAATACATAATTAGTTTAAATAATAATAAAAATTATTTAGAAATACAATATTCCATATTGTATACTCAATTCATTCTTTTAAAATTAAATATAGTATGTCATGTATTGCAAATTACATAATATTACAAAGTTGATGATACAAAATTATTTTGAAATAAAATTTGTTCATAAATTAATTAATAATAATTTATAATCAATTTAATACATAATGAGTAATTACGGTTAGTTATAGTACCAAATACCTAATTAAATTAAAATATCATTTTTATATATGAAAATATGAAATATAATTTTGTTTTTATTAAATTTCTTACTTTAAAAATATTTATTTTGCACCTAAAAACAAACCCATAAATTTTCGGTTCGTATCCCAATATTATTAAAGAAACGAGAATACGAAATGCCTTAAAAAATATATATTTCCAAGATAAAGAGCCTGAAAATCCAAATGATGATGATAATAATAATAGTGAAGTAAGATTAACAGATTATTTAACAATAAGTTGTGTTAATTTCCGAAAAAATTGAAATACTTTTACCGAGGTTAAAATTAAAACGCAGCATAAAAGTACGAAATGCCGGTTGGGGACACCACAGTCATAATAATTGGCACATCCACGGGGAACAAGAAGACGTGAATTTACATTATTACCCCCTACCCCAATCCTTTGGTTTTTGACTGTATCATCTTCTTCCCCAAGAAACTCGCCCCCATCAATACTCTGTTTTCTCAGGTCATTGAACCCCGTCATCATTACCAAACTCATTCATCACTTCTCCTTTTTTCCAGTAATCATATTTACAGAAACAAACAGCGGAAAAATAAATCTGGAACACCAACAAGAACACAAGTCACTAATGATTGTATATAAGATTTTTTTTTCTTAGGTTTCTTTCTTAACAATATATCAGAAAGAGAATCCAAGGGGAATGAAAAAAAATTAATTTAAAAAAATAATAATATCTAAGATAAACAAATCCCATAAGAACAAACAATCCCCAAAATGGTGAAGAAACAGCTCCAAGAAGAGGGAGAGGAGAAAGAGAAATGTGATGATGATGATAACCTGTTTTTTTTTTTCTTCTTCTTTTTCTCGGATTCTACTGATTTTCCTTTTTTTTTTCCTCTTTTGCTTTTGGGAAAAGGGTTTATGTACAAAAGGGACCACCATCATGATTCGCCTAAACCCATCTCGTTATCATGAAGCTGTTGACTGGTGGGACTGCGTTTTAGCAGAAAATGGGAAAGAGGAAGAACTGGGTCGGCCAGCAATGGCGAACCCAGATCGTTTTGAAACTCCCTCCGTCGATTTGCCTCCACTGGTGGCGACGGCAGCGACGGTGGAAGCGGCGGAAGTTGAGGTTACTCTTTCACAAGAAGGACACATGGTGAGTGTTGTGGCTGGTAATTGCATGTAGAATGAGTTCGTTGTTTTCAAAGCTCTTAATTCTTGAAGCTCCTTTTGAAGCCGTCTGTTCTCTTCTGTTAATGTCTCACAACATCTTTTCAAATACTCGCAATCCACTTCCGTTTGCTTCAATTTCGTCCTGTTAATTTCACTAAATTAGAAACTAATTTTATAGATGAATCGAATTGAATTCGGAAAACAGGCCCAAACGAACCTAGCCCTTCTGTTTTGGAACCAAACTTCCACTTGGCGAGGAAGAAGATTCAGTTGCTTAGCCAGTGCTAGCTTCTGTTTCTGCAATCGTTTCAAATCGGAATCAGAAATAACGTTTAACGAATCGATCGCTGGGTTTTTTTATCTGGAATTTTGAACTTACAGGGTTTAAAGTGTTGTGTTCTTTGAAGCTTTCTTCAAGGAAAGCGGATTGTTCTTTAGAGAGTCTGAGTTTCTTCCTCGTACAGCCATTTTCGTCTTCATCGCTAGCTCTAGAAGACGCTCTTCCAGATTCACCTACTTCGTTCATTACGCCATTTTCAATTTGATCTCTCCGGCAGGAAATGTTTCCTCCGCCGCCGTATAGTCCAAATTCCATCTGAAACGACGACGCTGCGCTGTTCGGCGATGCGGTTCGGTCTTCGCCTTCATCTGGAAGTAACCGATTTCGGTTAGAAAAATTAATGGGAAGTGATTCTGTGATTTTTTAAGTTATTTAGAGAGGGTTTTGAGAATCTTACCGTTTTCGGACGACGGCCATGGGAATCCTTGGTACGGATTAGTTAGGTTTCGAGGAACGGGATTATGAGGGAGAAGATCGAGTTGAATCGGTGGATCTTCATTAGCGTCGGATTCATCTTCTCTCTGATTAGGTTTTTCTTCGTCGTCTTCTTTCTCTCCGACAAACGGACGGCCAATCGACAAGTCGACACAGAACCCTAAATCTGGCCGGGAAAGAACTCGCTGTGGCGGCGGTACTTGCGGTTGCTTCTCGACGAAGCGGAAGGGCTTGGGGGCGTCGCCCAAGCTCAGGCCAAGCTCCATCGGTGCGGCGGCGCACAGGCAGAAAGAAAGGAAATGGACTAAACGGGGAGTTCGGAAGTGGAGAGGTCTGCGGATAAAAAAGAGAGTATAGAAATTCTGATACGATGAGACAAATAAATATAAGGCAGATGCAGACCCAAAAAAATATAATAAAAAAAAATTAATTAGGCCTAAAATCTCTGGATGTATTTAAATCCCAAGATTTTCTAATTTTGAATTCTCGTTTGTAACTTTCATTTTCATAATTTTTTTAAAGAATCATTTTCTATAAGTTTTTTTTTTAAAGTTAACTTAGCTTAAATGAATTTTATAATTTTGGTTATAATTTGAAAAAGAAAATTAGTCCGATAATTTTAAACTTAAAGTTTATAAATAGTCAAAAAGAAAATTTTGCAAAAAAATCACCCTATAACTGCTTCAAGTCAATTATATTTAATTTTTGAAGTCCTATAATTTAGCCATTAAAAAGAAAAATGTTCTTTGTTGATATAGATAATAACTAGTAGTTATTTTGAATTTTTCTTAACTATGTTGTATATTTCTAAGATTTCATGTATAGATGTGATCTCGAGTCATTTATATACCTCCTCTAAACTCAATGGTTTATTATATAACGAAACTAGAATTTTACTCAAATTTAGATATAGAGTATAGGAAAGAGACACTAATCCCAACTAAAATGAAAGAGGAAAAAAAAAACTAAAAAGTTAGAATAGATTTGAACTAATTAAGTTGAGGAAAAAAAAATAATAATAATATTGTTTACTCGTCCATATGGTGTGTGGGAAACCAGTTTGACCGACATACCTCTCAGGTTGACAAACACACGTGATACCGCATTTTCATTTACCAAAAAAAAAAAAAAAAAAGATGAAGCATATACATAATATATATACACACACACACACTATATAATTTTAATTTGAAATTTGAAAAAACAATAATTTATTTTATTTATTTGTTTATTTAAATAAGAGGATTTTGGTGGCAGTGGCTTGGTGGTTAAGGTTGTCGTGTGGGGGAAAAAATTAAACAGAAGTGCGTGAGAGTACTCAAGAGTCAAAATGGGGCCCACAGATGATTACGTGCTCATCATGCCTGTTTAACGGGGGAGATCCTATATGTAAGTCATGTGAAAATCACGCGCCAATTTCTCGCGTGGGTTTTATTTGTCATCTCTTTGAAAGCTTTTTGGTAGGTTTTCCAATGGTCTCCATTATAGGGAGCCTTCCTTTGAAAATTAAAATCCCACTAAAAATATTTTTCTCTTTGTATTTTTTTTTTTTTAAAAAAAAAACCTATACTAATGCAAATACAAATATTATTTTTAAAAAAAGAAAAAAGGTTTAAGATCGTAAAAGCTTGGATTTGGGGTTGCATGCATGTTCATAGGGTATATGACACTATATGGTCTCTTTAGGATAAGGTCAGCGTGACCTTTTTTCCTTTCCCTTTTTTCTTTATTTTCATGTAAAAATAACTCCCTAGCCCTAAAGTGTATAGGTTTCTTTTTTGGTATCTCGAATTTAAACCTATAATTTGGAGGACAAAAATTTAAAAGGTTAGAAATTTGAATATAAAGAAAAGTTAATGAAAATAAAACTTCAAGACACATCTTGTCTTTTTTTAAGTACAACAATTGGAGGTAGGAGATTCAAACCTCTAACCTATTGACCAAAAATAATGTATATCTTATGTTTGTTGAACCGTGCTCATTTTGACTAACACCTATATCACTTATGACATAATTAATATTATATTTAATCATGATCTAATTAATACAAAATTGAAAATTTTCAATCTTATGACATCGTTTAAGAACATAAAAAATCTTCTAAAAACCTAGAAAATCATGGCTTAAAAGTTTTGAAAACTCATTAAAAACCTTTTAAAGTAGTCTAAGTAGAGACTAAAACTTTATGAGTGTCCTTTTAGCAAGGCTATCTAGGGACATGCTTTTCTAGGGAGGTAACTAAGGTATAAGGTCTATAGAGTCGTTTGGTGTGTTATCATTTATCATATTTGGCGCAAGCTTAACATGCGTGTCCATGGTGCTATATTGTATTCTCTCCAAGTGGTTAACTAGCCTGTTCAATTTGTTCTTTATTGTTTTAAGTGACCAAGGACATTTATTGTAGGGGTCCAAAAGGGTTATTCTCTTCAAGACATTTTTCCTTGAGTTTTTTTTTTTTTTTTTTACATTATTCTTTTTTTTTCTTTGATTTTTTTCCTAATATTTTATATGTGCTTTGATCTCAAACTATAAGGTCGAATTCTCTTTTTAGCAAAACAATAGATTTGCATTAAAAGATGGAGAGAGAGAAAGAAAAAAAAAAAAAGGTTTGTTATTAAACTTCAAAGAAATATTGACTACGACAAATAATCGAATAGTTTATGCTTATCAGTTGCACGATTTTAAGGTATAAATATTTTGTATTTTTACGATTATTGTTCTTTAGGTGAATATAAAATTGCATTTAATTTTAGTTTACTTTTTAAATTAATTTATTGTGAAGAAAGACAAACAATGAAAGCGTCATCCACATCTTATCTATTTATTTATTTGAGCTTTGCAAATTGCAATTACACCATGGACCTACTTGCTCTTTTCATGCAACCCCAATTTGACTGGTTCCCTTGTTTTTAATGATATTTCAAGTAAATATGTAATAATTACAATTATAATTATTATAATTATTTCTTGTTATTGAGAAAAATATATTTGGAATTTGGTGTGAACTAATCTTTCACCAAATTGGAATAGCTTTGAAGCATGTTTGACTTTTTCCTTATATTTTCTTTCTTTATTTATCCAATGAGCAAGTTTATAATTTGAAAAGTATTTTTACTATCATATTATTATTTTCTTGTTATGTTTAAAATCAAAACTTGAAATATAATGGTTTAATTATGTCTAATTGAAAGAAAATCACAGTTTAAACTAGTGTTTCTACATCAACATTATTTTTAAAAATTATCTAAATACATTATATTATATGAATAGTTTTTCGATCGAACTTCAATTTCACACTTGTCTAAATCGCCATCCAACTTATTAAGAAAACAAGGTCTCTAATCTCCTAACTCGAGAATTTGTATCTAAACTAGTTCAATTTTACTCGAGTTAGTCGAGCCACTAGGTTAAAATCATCCACATTCACAAAATGGTATGTGAACATAAATTGCGAAGATTGCCCTAATCAGTCTCATTATTTTTTGAAAAGTTGAGAAAAGAAAAGAAAAAAAAATTGTACTTTTATTTATTTATTTTATTATTCCTTTGATAATAAGAGGTGGAGGTTTATTTGTCTATGATGAAGCTTACAGGTAGGGTTCATCCTCATGATAATGCCTCTTAAATTTTTCATAAATGCATATCATCCATTCACATGCTATTACGAACTCAAATATCAATAATATTATATTATTGTGAATATCATACCTAATTCACTAGATATAACATCTATTATTAGAGATCGATAATTTGATTTTTTATTCCAATAATCTCTAAACTAAGTAATGATTATAATAATTTATTGGTTTAAAATCTTAATTTTCTAGCGTTTCTAACAATAGCGAGAAAGTGAAGAAAAAAAAAAAAAAAAAGAGGGTAAGAGCTTGCAAAACTATAATAAGAGTGAGAAGAAAAGAATAATATAGAGGAAAAAATATATATATGTTTGTTAACTCTTGCAAAAAAAAGGTAAGAAAAGCTTTGTTTTAGAAAAGCAAATTTGAATTTAGATCTTTTTTTTAAAATTAAAAAAAAAAAAAAAAAAAAAAAAAAAAAAAAAAAAAAAAAAGGTTAAGCCTATGAAATCCCTATTTTCCTACTCTCAATTGAGTCCCAAATTCCATTCAACAAAAGAAAAGTCATTACTATTATTGGTATTATTATTATTAGGAAAAAGTTTGATTGGTCAATTTGGTCACAATCATAGCAAACAGTCATGTAAGAAGAGAATTAGCATTGGAGCATCGTTTGAAATGATTTTCTCCCAAGATAATAGATTTCTGAAACTTTTACAAGAAAATTGACCCATTTTGGATTTTTTATAGAAAAAAATAAAATAAAAATAAAATAAAAAGGCTGCGTTTAACCTACGCAAATGGTACAAAAATGGTTGGGAAAAAATAAAGGAATTTTGAAAAAAAAAAAAAGTTTTTATTGGAAGAGGGGAAAAAATTAGTCAAAAAAGCCAAATTTTGTGTTTATCATTTGGGTGAGTGATTGGTGGTTAATTGAGACTGATATTTGTCAAATTGCCAAACTAACAACCAATACTCACTCCCTTTTAATTAATTCTCAATTACAAATTATAATAGCATCATTCATAATTTTCTTTTCGACCTGCCTTAATTAACTAAATGCCTCGCATATAATAACCCACTTAAATACAATATTTCAATCTTTAAAAATTTTAATAATATATGTGATTTCCTCCACATGGCTTCTTTCTCTAAAAATTGGAGGTTTGATCTTCTATTTCTATAATTTATTGTACTAAAAAAATAACATTGGTGATAAGTTTTTTTTTTCTTTTTTAAAATTCAACAATGTTGGGAGTGGTAACGTAATGCTAACATTACATGATACTAACGTAAATTAAATTGTTTATTGTTTTTCAAAACTGTTTTATCAAAATAGCAAGTAAATTTATCGTGTAATTCTTTTTAAATTAATAAAGAAAAAAAGACAAAAAAAAAACAAAAAAAAAAAAAGTGAAAAATCACTTATACTAATAAAATTATGTTTGTATCCCTTCAATGTAATCACTTCTCTCTAATATTACATTAATTCACGGATTTTAGGAAGTCTTGTATAAAAAGTTATATATTAACTGTTTATATTATTACAATAAGTTAAAAAATTTGTTTGATTTAACTTAAAAAATAAAAATATTAATAACTTGTAAAATCTATTAGTTTGGTTATCAAATATTTTATTTTTTAAAAATTAAATACTTAAAAATATATTCTAAATTCACTCTAAATTTTTTTTTATGAAAATTTAATTATAATTTATATACTTGGTTTCAAGTGATAACACTTTCCAAGTTTGTGGGTGTAATTTTTTTTTTCAAATTTCACAAGCTATAAAAAATATATATAAACTGTAGCTTTTAAATATATATATATATATTATTGTAAGAGAACTTTGAATCTAGCATTCTAGCTCAGACATCATTCAAATTTGACTATTTCTCACGAAGGAAAAAACAAAAAGTCAGGATAGTTCAATGTGTTTTTTTTTTTTTTTTTTTTTTTTAATGCATTGGGAACAATTGAACGTGTCATATTGCATATAATTGAAACGAAAATATTGGGTTTGAAGCTAAGTAATAATCAAGATGTCTAGAACCATTGTATAGGTGGAAAGCTAGTCTTGGTAATATTCAAATATCTAGAACAATCTTACTTATAAGAGATATATAATAAATAATAATTATTATTATATTAGTATGTAATGCAATTTTCACTTTTGTGATTATGATATGTCTAGGAAAAAGTTTAAAATTATTTTTAAAAAATATGTCTTAATAGTTAAAAAGTGACAATCATAATATAACCCTTACTTTCAATAAATTTCTTAAGAGAAATGATGGGGTAATACAAAAGCAGTCTCTTTTAACTTGTAATTATCATTCAAACAACACTTTTATGCAAGAAAAACAACTTTTATCATTACACATGAAATATTTAATGATTGTTTAAACTTGGAATTTAGAATCATTAGTCTTAAATTATCTCCAATTTTGTGCCTAACTTTAAAAAGAAAAAAAAAAGAAAAAGAAAAAACCTTTAGCATGAATATTTACAAAAAATCTCTAACCATAGACAAATTGACTCTCAATAGATAAAATTTTAAATTATGAGAAAATTAGTGCTTTCTTTCTGTGCCATCTTCATGAAGATAATCTATTAAAATTTTATTAAACTTTAGTTTTTAGATAACCCTTTTTAAAACACAAGCTTTATAAAACACAGAGACATTTATTTGGTTTCAAATGAAAAAGGAGAGCTCAGGTTTTAATTTTTTTTTTCCCCCAAACTTACTTTAAATCATTTTTCAAATTTTATAGTGAAATATCTCAATTCATAGTTAAATTTAAAAAAATAAGAACTATTTTTTTTTAAAGGATCATTTGACTTTGATTTTTAAAACATCATCAAACATCCTTAAATATAAATTTGAATATAAATTTGTGGAGGTAGATATTATGATAATAAGCTTAAATTTTAAAAGTAAGAAATAAATAAAAACGAAATGGTTATTAAATGAGAGATTAACTCTAAACTATTGGCTCAATTAATAAAAATGTTCATGCATTGTCATTATTATTAATTGAGAGACTTATAACATTGATTTGAAACTACTTTAAGAGCGAAACAATGTTTATTATCAAACACGTGTTAAATAAATTTTATGGAGTTGAGCTATAATTTTTAAAATTGAAGCTTATTAACATTATTTAATAAGAAATAAAGTCTAAATTATTGGTTCAAATAGAAACGTGAAATTAATTGAGTTACCTATAACATTGTTACGAATCTAATTTAGCAACAAAATAATACTGATTATCATACACATTTTAAATAAGTTTTGTAAATGAAAAAACAGGATGATAAACTATATATATATATATATATATTTTTTTTTCCAAGGAATGAATGGATAAAGTACTAAATTAAACTTAAAAGTATCTTTTAGTCAATAATTCATGCATCAGTATCACTATTATTTAAAAATGAATAAAATGTTTGTCAAAAAGAGAAATCATGAATGAAGCAAGAAGAAGTCAGGATCATAATTATGGAGATAATTAATTAATAAAAGATGGAAAAAATAGAAAAATGAAGAAATAAATGGTGGGTTTTGAAGTGATAAGTCAAACATTAACTCCAAAAGATTTTTAGCAGCCTTTCTGATTTACCCAAGAAATCTCCCTTCTGAACAAAATCAAGTGCCTTCCTATAAAGCAAACCCAACAAAATCAATTCAACTTTTTTTCTGCAGCTTTTTTTGGAACTTGTTTAAGAAAAAATCGAATAAATAAATAAATATCAATTCTCAGGTTTTTTCAACCACCGAACCACCGCATGCGGCGGCGCTCTGCCCTGCCTACTGGAAGACCACAAAGTTCAAATACTGACTTTTTAGAAAATTACTTTTTCTTTTAATTTTTATTTTCACCTTTTGGTTATTGTTTTAGATAGCTATGTTAAAATGTTACATTTTATCCCTAACTAATAATGACTTTACAAATTTAATAGTATATTATTATTTTTAAAAAAATTGGTGTAAATGTTGAAAATTCATTTATATTTATTAATTGTAAAGTAAAAACATAAAGTGCCACTTTTATTGTTCTCACGTCTCTCAACGAACACCTAAACTTGATAAATCGTCTTTTATATGGATCATATCCATACAGGAATGAATACATATGTTCCATGTATAACAACCTACATGCAAACAATCAATAGACACCTAAACTCGAAGAGTCATATCTAGATAAAGGTTATCAATGAACACCTAAACTCGAATAGTCACATTTTTATACATGAATCACATTCATACATGAATGATGAATAGATACACTGATTCAATATATGCATCCATGTGTACCCAATGAGTTGTGTCCTGTCGACATAAGGTTGCAACTGTGTTCTCTTAACATCACTCAACATACACTGAATAAAGAGTTGTACCCTGAAGATGAAATAACAAAATAGTCATTTACTAAAATTATAGAGACAAAAAGGGAAGGTAAAAATACTCCCTTATTGCCCCTTTCATATAGTATACATTTTGAATTTAACTTTCATTTAGTATCTAAGTTTTAAATGTTACATTTTTATCATTTAATTTTGATTTTTTGTTTTCACGATTTGATCTCTATGTTTCAAGATTGACACCTTTAACTTTAATTTTGTTTTATTAAATACTAACTTTCAATGTTTAATGTTAACAACTACTAAAAACCACCCTTGAAATATGGTGGTGTTGCAATTATAAACTTAAACTTTCAATTGTGAAAATTGGGCCCTCAAACTTCTAAACAGGTCAAAATTGGACCTTAAACTTAACAATAGTTGTAGAAATTGGACCTCAAAATGAGAAAATTTAATCCTCAGACTTATATAATTGTTATAATTTCTACATTTATAAGTTTGAGGGTCCAATTTTAACATTTATACAAATTTGAGGGTTTAATTTTTACAATTAAAAGTTTGAGGGTATAATTGCAGCTATCACCATGCTTTAAGGATGATTTTTGCAATTTGTCCCTAAATTTTTAACCTTGCAATTATTTTAAATAATGGACTAGAAGTTAAAGTCAAATATTAAAGTGGGCATTGGCAAAAATTCAGGGATAAAAATGTAAAATAATAAAAATGAAATTTGAACTCAAAAGTCTACAATAAATTGGAAACTAAATACAAAATTAAAGGATAAACAAAAATGTAATTTAATTTAATTTATTCGTTAAGAAAACGATGTTCAAATCAATTTGACAGTTGAGTTCCACAAGCATCTCATGTATTTTTATTTGACTTATATAACAAGATTGATAGCAAACCTAATACCAAAATTTTATCTCTTTCCCTAAAAAGAAATCAAATCTAAAGGAAAAAAAACCAAAATGAATGAGATTTAACAATATAATCAAGTTCATTGAAGTTATGCAACTTTCAAATATTTTATTTTAGTTGATATACTTTGAATCTAAATAAAAAATCTACATCACGCCTTTTCTATCTATTTATTTAATTGCTTACATACAATTAGTATTTTGAAAACAAGTTCAATTTGATTTTAATTTTAGTTTTGTTTGTGTAATTTTAAAAGTTAAATTTTATTTTGCACGTCTTGGTTAAATATTATACAACTGAAGATACGATAACTTTTTGTTAAATAATTCAAAGCTAAAATATTGTTTTAATTAATGTATTTCAGATTTCAATTTATTTTAGTCAACTTTCCATTTATAATTTTAGTCTATATATAGTTTTTTTAAATCTTAAATTTTTGAATAATATATATTTTGAAAGTTTATACTTTATGGACTGCAAATGGGAAAAATTAAAATAAAAAAATAGACAGAATTAAAATAAATATTTTCAAAATTTGACAAATTTGGAAAACAATGGAATTAAAAGAAAGTTAAAATGGGAAAAGGAAAAGGTTATAAGAAATTTCCTTTTTGTATTTTTGAACAGAGAGAGAGAGAGAGAGAGAGAGAGAGAGAGAGAGAGAGATTAATGAGGAGGCAATAATTAAGGTAACAAAATAATAAATACAAAAAAGAAGAAATGAGAAGAAAGGAAAGAAGTGACGGGTGAGAGATGACAGGAAGGAACGGTAACAGGTCAACTATGCGATCACAGTGTTCGCCAATTGTCACGCTTTTAGGAGCGTTGTAATTATTGAAGTCATGCAAATTAATTAATTATATCATTTATTATCCTTATATATATATATTAAAAAAAAAAAGTAATATTAAATAAAATCAGGTAAAAAGTCTGTGCGTTGGAACGGCAAAAAGCGTGGAAATCAGATTTCACTCTCCTCATTATATTGCACTCATCCATTCAAAATATCACACCACAATTTTTCTTTTTAATTTCACTTGTTTAAAAAAAAAAAAACATTGCATTTATTAACCGAGTAAAAAATAACTAAAAAATTTATAAAATATAGCAAAATTTTAATATATATCATAATTTATCGAGATGACTGTGATATTCTGTTATTGTTTGTAAATATTTTCACCAATTTTATCTTTTAAAATAATTTTTCATAAAGTAATATACAAATTTCTCGAAACAAGAGGGTTGAATTGTGAACTCTTTCAGTAAAAAGTCAATAAGACATAAAATTGATGTTTTTTTTTAATTATGGAGTGATTTGGTAAATACAAAGAAATTCTATTACTCCAACTAGCTGAACCAAACACCACCTAAAAGTATCTAATAGGTTTTTGAATTTTTAACTTTATATTTTGAATAAATCCCTATTTTTTTTAAAAAAAAAAGAATGTCAAATAAATCCTTAAACTTTAACCTAATGGTCAATAAGTCCTTTAAAAAAAGTTGTATCTGATATGTTTTTTTTACCTATTCAACATATTTTCTTAAATTGACGCATCTACTAAACATAAAATTAAAATTGAAGAGTTTCGTCAAATATATCTATTAGACCTAAAGAAGTTAATATTTTTCTAAAAATAAATAGTTTAATAATCTATTAGATATAAAATTAAAAATTAATGATATTTATATATAAAATTTTTTAGACAATAAATTAAAAGCTTAACAACTTATTCCAAACTTTAAAAAAATTTTGAGACCTAAAAAAAAGTTCATATATTAGACTTTTAATTTAACCTCAATAATAATTTTTTTCATAAAAAGGAAGCCTTGACAAATGTAGAATTATTGTTAACCTTATTCAATCATATCGCAATGAAATTTCATTATGTCTGGGGAGCATAATGATAATCATAAGTTCGTTTTTTCAACATTCTCAATAATTCCTATTTGTTCCTTATGTAAAATATAAAAATAGTAATTCTTTGAATGATATGACTTCTAGCATAGAAGTAATCTGAATGGACTAATTTTATATTGGCAACCAAATTCCAAAGTTAGGCTCAGTAAATCAGGCTGTGTTAAGTGACCAAATTGTTGATTTGGTAAATAAACTCACCTTAAATTTTAATTTTAATATAATATTAAATTTATCTTCATCAATAACTTAATCTTTTGAGTTGATCAATAATTTATAACATGATATCAAAATCAAAAAATTATGTGTTCAGACCTATAATGTCTTTTAGGTCAATTTCCTAATAAGAAATTCGTTAAATTAATTTTATAAATTTTCAACCCAACCTTAAATAATTTGAGTCCGAGATGCCTAAGTTGACTAGGGTTTCACAAATAAATGAAAAGAATATAAAAAAATATTTTTTCAACTTTAATTTTTTTATAATATATTTTTACTCTCGAGTGTTTAATATATGTATCCAATCTTTATGTAGTTTTTAAGTTTCGAATTTATCAAATTTATTTATGAAAATTTAAATTTCTTTTTCAAAAGTCAAATAATTCTCAAAATCTTATGTCTGTGCATCTATCTAAGTCTCTAAATCTTTTTATATTTTACAATTATTTTAAATATTTTTGTGTTTTCTCCCAAAAATATGGATACCAATCTTTTAAAGGTGTGTTTACATATTTACACGTGGCATTCATGCAAAGGAAGATTTGACTTTTTAGAGATAGAAGGTTAACTATTTGGGATGACCAATGACCCCGAGATATGGGCAAAAACAAAGTGGATGAAAAGTCGGATTTTTTTTTTTTTTTTCCTACTTAAAATAAAATTTCATATTCCCCCACCTACAATGTCTAGGAGGGAAAAAATAAATAGCTCCAAATTTCATTTATTGTAGGTTGGAAAGAGTTGGAGGTTAGGTAAATCCCAACTCGAATGAAAATACAAATTTTAAAAAATTAAAAGAAATTATTCCATTCTATATTATAATTCAACCATAGATTGATTAGAGTGAAAGATTCAATCATCTAATTTCTTTCACTTTCAATATATTTATCTTAATTAATTAAATTATATTCAGATTGTTCTTTTTCGTATATCGTTAGTCAAATCTAATAATATTGAAGGTGTAAATTAATTTGAATGAATCTATAATCAAATCGATATCTAAAAAGAAAAGTGTATATATAATAAAGAAGGAAGAAAGAGAGAAATTTGATAGGGACAATTTTAGGATAACTTGTGATTTATGACATGTTTATTTTTAGTTTTATTTGAAACTTAATTTCAGATTTTAAAATATGAGTATTATTATAATTATGACAATCATTACACATATGACAAACAAATTGATAGGGACAATGGTATTAAATACTATTTAAGACGAGTTTAACACATGATCGCTGTGCGAAACAAGAATATACTTAGTTCTCATATTTATTCTATTTTGATTTTTTTTTTTTTTTAATTTCAAATATTATCTCTCACCCTGGCCCTAAATTTTGTATAAAGAAACTTCCTTGCACACTGATATTATTTTCTTTATATATATATATTTCACTAACAAAAACCCAATACAAACCACAAGTGATTGATTCATTTTTCTTAATCTGCAAATTTGCAATGAAAAAGGTTGGAAATTACATAGAGTAAACTAATAAGATTCCCAAATAATCGATTGCTTCGCGAGTAATTAAATGTTTAGATTTCATTAAACTGACTCTCAAAGTCCTCTACTTTTAAATATATATAAATTATATACTATTTTAGTTTTTATATTTTTGAACTTCATTCAATTTTAATTATTGTAATTTTAATAAAGCTTAAATTTAATTTTAAAAATATATAAATTATATACTACTTTAGTTTTTAAATTGTGAAGTTTGTTTAATTTTAGTTATCGTAATTTTAATAAAGCTTAAATCTAGTCTCTATTATTAGTTTACTATTGATTAATTATTTTTGTTTTTTTGTTCTTTGTTTTTTTTATTGCATTTTTACTATAAATTTTTAAAAAGTATTTACATATTATATTTTATTACATGAAAATTATTATTATTTAACCAATTTCGATAGAATTTAATCTTGAATGACTAAATTTAAGATTTATTTAAATTATATAAACTAAAATTGGACAATTAAAAGCAAGAGATTAAAATTGAGAGAACATCAAAATACAGGAACCAAAATGATATTTTACCAAAAATAATTTATTTTCAGGGTTGTGAACTAAAAAGTAGTACTTCATCAAGTTTCCTTATATTTTAAAAGTTTAGATACTAGAAACAATTGTTACAAAAGTTGAATTCAAAGGCGAAAATGTTATAAAAAAAGTAATAAAAAAATCAAAAGCCAAAATATGACTTTGTCCTTTAATGACAATTTTGGAATAAAACTGTTCTACATACAAAATAAGAGCAATACTTGATCCATATTTGTGAATCTGCACTAAAAAAATAAAATAAAATAAAAAGTATTTTAAATGTAGTCAAAGCTGTTGAAATATTTACAAATATAGTAAAATATCACTATCTATTAGTGAAAGACAATGATAAATATTCGACAGTGATAGATGATAATAGTCTATCATTTGAAATACAATAATATTTTATTAATTTTGAAAAGAACCCAAAAATAAAAAATGAAATAAGCAAAGTTAACCACGTAAACAAACTATAATTACACACTTGAGTGAAATATACGAAGACGAATACAATTTAAAATACACCGAAGTAATTTTCAGGTAAATATATATAAAAGTGAAAATATGATTTTGATGGGTTTGGCACACATGAGCAAAGTGATTAGAGTAGGAACAAAGAATTAGGGTTTTTTGTTAGATGAAAAGAGAGAGAGAGATGAATTTAGATTTAACATTTGGTAGTGCATGGGGGCGTATCTGATGTCAGAGCATGCGTTATCTCTTTTGACTTTGGAATAATAATGTCCCTACTTTTTTATATTCATATCATATACCTCTCTACTCTCTCCCTTTAAACACCATGCCTTTCTCTACTATAAACCACTATGTCTTCTATTTTCTCCTTTTCCATATATGTCCTTTTAATTTCTCCCCACTTACAATTACTTGGATTATACACTCATTACCTCATCATAAATGTTTGATAACAACATCATCATCATCTTCTTCTTCTTCTTAAATTACATCTTTACTTAAATTGTCTTTTTACTCTTTCATCTTTTTTCCATGTATTATCATATGTTTTTGTTTGAATTTCCAGTTTTTCTTATTTTAAATTAACCCTTCCTACTTTTTATAATCTAGCGGATAAAAAAATAACTTTCAATTTTGCTTTTAATTAATTCTATACATAACCTTTTGGATACAAGCAAATACCATAAAAGTAAAATCATTGAAATTTATAGAATTCACTATTTTGAATCATTCAAGCACGAAAAGAATTCATACTTGTTAAATTTATGAGGCATAATAATTTAGGATCCAAATGTTAGATAATTAATATGATTTAGTTTAGTTATTAATTTCAAATTAACTATAGGGTCAAATTAGTATTTTTCTTTTATTTATTTATTTATTATTATTATTATTATTATTTTTTTTTTTTTGTTTTTTGGGAAGGCTACATATATGTGTAGTAGTAATGGAAAACTTTTTGAATTATGTTGAATACAACCTTGTTCTATAGGGGATAGAGGGATAGATTTTTATTTGTTTGATCTGAATTTGGTTTTCATTTGTGGTGCATTACATTATATCTTTAAATATGTTATCAATATCATGTTGATGTCTTATACTTTAGTACTTGGTGCATTTTTATTTTTATATATACTTTTAAAATTTCGAATTTAGTTTTTATATTTCTAGCAATAGGCAAAGAAGATCTCACATAACTTACACGTACTTAATGATGAATTTGTTTAATGGGAGAAGACGTGACATGCAAAAAAGAATAATTCTGACACGATGTAGTATTTGCCACACCACCTCCTAAAATATAGGATAAAAGTTTTGAGGAATTAAAGTTGACTTACTCCTTCTAGTTAACGTATACAGTGGCTAAGTTACCTAAAGTTTCTCTTTTTTCTCTTTGTAATAGGGCTCCATGGGTTCATGCATGGTTCTTCTCTTGAGTGAGTCCCTGCTCATGGGTGTGCAAATTGCACAACATTGGGCCAAATTGGTCAACCTTAGCCTCATACATGGTCGTGCCCAAGGTGAGTCCCATGAGAGTGCTTCACTCAGTGTGTTTCATCTTGGGGCTTGGGCTTGGTATATTAATTTGAACCTAGTTTCTATCTAATTCTAGCCCAAGTAGAAGTGAATAGACCCTATTATCTAATATGTTTGTGCAAATTTCAATTTTCCGTTTAATAAGTCCTTGAACTCCAGTAATAACAAAACAAGTCTTTGAATTTTCAATTTTCATATCCAATAGATTTTTATCGTAACTAACATTTTTTTAAAATGATGAAATCTAATAGACATAATATTATAGGTTATTGGTTTTATAAAATCTTTAAGAAGTCAAATAATTGTTAGACACATGTTAAAAATTTTAAAAATTTAATAGACACATAACCAAAAATTTAAGAACGGTTTAGATAATTTTTAAATTAAAAAAAAAAAAAAAAAACTTATTAGATATGAAATTAAGAATTAGGGAAGAATTAACTTGTGAATTATAAAAGTGAAAGGAGTAAATGATAAATTAATCAAATGAAATTTGGTTGTGTGGATGTTGGGAAAAGAAAACACAAAAGTGATGACGTGGCCAATGAGAAGGAAGAAAAGGTGGGACCCAAAGAGAAGAGAAAGTAGATTGCGTTGTGGCCTCCCATGGATCGAGGCAATCAGGGAAGCGTTGGAAGAAAGCGAAAAAGTTCAAATACCCCACAAAATAATAATAATAATAACAACAACAATAATAAAGAATTATATATTAAAAAAATAAATTGAAGGTGACTAGTCGCAGACAATAGCAATCATTAGTACGGTCCCCTTCCCTTCTAATTTCTAGGTTGGCCAGATTCTATTATTCCCACAATTTCTTTTTCTTTTTCTTTTTTAAAACAAATTTGAAACATACATACCCATTTATTTATTTATTTATTTTAACTTTTCTTTAACTAATTTATGGCTTGCTTTTAATATCCAAATTATTTTATATATTAAATGAAAATTTTCTATTCAACATTTCTACTATTCGACATTAACCATTTAATTATATCATAAAAAAAAATGAAACATACCATATAATCAACAAAATATTATTAATATGAATACGATATAAAAACAATACATTAACTTTGTTTTAAAATCATAAAATATTTATTTATTAATATTAACAATTTTTTTGAATTTTTTGTTTTTACGATTTTTCTAAAAATATCTATCGACAATATTGATATTTTCGTAAAAGTACTACTTTAACATTTTCATCAATATTGGCATTTTAATTTTTGCTAGATCATCTAGAATTTTTTGTTGAACACTAGTACATTCTTCACAATTAAAAATCTCAAAAGATTATTTTTTTCTTCAAACACAAATAGTAAGCGATCAAATTTTTAATAGAAAGAAATAAATTTATATCCCTAATTTTTGGGTTGTAATAATTAAAATTATGAACTAATAATTGCCAGGTTAACAAAATAGACGATTAAGTGATGGGATGATTTTCAAAATAAGTTCTAACTAGAAGTCGCTTAAAATGATTCGCTTATGAAAGTTTAGAAATTTAACTGATAAAATTATAAGTCTCAAATAATGTTTAACCTAAACAAAATGGAATAGAATGCATAAATTGATACACTTACGAATGAGTAAAGTTTAAATTGGTATAATAGTTCAGTTTCTTAATTGATATAACCTTCAAAGTTCAAGTGTGTAGAATAATATCTCCTAGTTGTTAATTACCAAATTGATTTGACGTTCATTCAACTCTAAGTGAGATGAGTCATGTTTAAATTTTATATATAATATTTTTAAAAAATTATTAAAATTAAGTTAAAAAATAATTAAGTGGAATAATTTCAAATTTAGTCACTAACTTTTGATAATATGTTTATTAAACCATTTAACTATTGACAACACAAGTACAAATTCAAGACTTGAATCACCTTATATCTAGACATTTATAAGTTAAGAAACCTATTAATTTATTATACACAACTAAAAGTTCATAGTCTAAAATTGTAGTTATACAATTTACTAGTTACATTTCTCTAACCATATATAAACAAGGAAATAAATATTGAAACTTTCAACCTAGAAAAAAATATAATTGATATTTTAATTAGGTGAGGTATATTAGATTGGATAATAATTCAATGTACACCTCCTCAAGTTAGTCACATTTATTAGAAAATTATGGAATAGGCTAAGATTCTAGCTAGCTAGCTATAGCAACATGAATATCTCAAATAATTGAAATGTTATTTTGGGGATGTCATGAATAATTTTAGCAAGTATTAGTTATAATTCGTTACAATAGTTTATTTATTACCATGTATTGTTAATTTATTGCATATGCTCAAATAAATATTCAAAATTATTGGATGGGTTTTCTTCTTCTTCGCTTGTATAATTGGCCTCATTTAGTTTTATTGAATTTAGATATAAATATATATTACTGTTTTTATCCTATTTAAATTTAAAATTGGAAAATACCAAACTACGTATCTTCTCTAGACTCTAATGATTTTACCTATTTCAATTGTTATTTTTCAAGCTTAAAATTTTACAATACATCCACGACCTTTCAATTTTGCATCTATAGAATCATTAGACAATTTTATTTTATTTTATTTTATTTTTTTTTTTTAAGAAAATCAGTCGCAAACTTTCAAAGTCGTGACTAATAGGGCACTATAATTAACTTGGTAAATTTAAAGCGTGCGTATCATGATATTATGTTATTGAATTTCAAAGCATGACTAAGCATTAACATGACCCTAACATGCATAACGCAGTATAAATTCATTAGGTTGGGAACACTACCAAAGTTTCGTATTGATTAGGAAAAGTGCGGTTTATGTGGTTTATATTGGAAACCCAAATAGGGGGGAAAAACAATAAACGCTTTAGGCCCAATACACATTATCGTACATACCATTATGAAAACATATAAGGAGTCTAATATAGGTGCTAAACAAACCAAAAACTCAAAAGTTCATCGTTTAATTTGTATATGAACTTGTATTTATATACGAGAGATCTAGCTAGATTATAAAATTTCCAACCTCATCGAGAATTTGTTGACATAAATTAAAAGCAAACATTTTTAACTTTCGAACTTGATTTTGACTCTAGTAGTTAAATTCATGAGAACTACTCAACTCCTCATTTAGTCTAAAAAATTTATGGGTCTCAAACTTAAAAACATCAACCTCGACCATTTTTTACGGAGTGAATTTCACGATTTTATAACTCTCACGTACTTTACACCTCATTATTATGGCTCCAACACATCTTACTCTTACCTACGAAAAATATATATAAAAAAAAAAAAAAAAAAAAAAGTTTAGGTAAGGTAAGTAGAAAGATGGTAAATGAAAATAGTGGGTGAAAATAAAATAACTGGAACGCGTGCGAATGACAGAAAGTCAATTTTCATCATTGCATTTTATTGGTCCAATCAAATTATTATTCAAACTCCATCCTCTCCCAAATCATTTGGATCTTCCCGGTCCCACCCCTTCCTCCTCCTTTCATTCCCTTCCATTTTATACATCTTCGCACCTGCCAACTCAACTCCCCCACCCATACTAACTCTACTATTTTTTAAAAAAAACAATAATAAATCAATTTAAACATTTTGTTAGGATTTGGCTTTAGAACCAAAACAATGTTATCCACTATAAACAATATCAAGAGTATGAAACATATTTAAATCTATAAGCCAATATGAGAAAATTTGTTTTCAAGATTCAAATATGAAGTTACAACAAGGATGACAATGGAATTGGGATCCTCAAGTGATAAAGAAAAACTTAACCTTTATGAGAGGCTAAATGATGAAAAACATCTGTAAGAATGTCTAAAATCCAATTCTTGAAGATTTAATAATTTGACAACACTATAGGCATCAATCTTCTCCGAAAAATGATAGGGAATATTGGCTAGAAGAGCACCATCACATATATCTTGGGTCTCAAGCCAACTAATAGGCTAAAAAGTCAATGCATCGACAATATAATGAGACATTTTTCTAAAACTCTATTCACAAAATTCACAAATGATCACAAAAATTATGGTGGAGGAATACTTCAATCAACTAGATAGTGACCACGCCAAAATGAGTAAAGCTCAATTAACATATAAGTGTGTTAGTAACAACGAGATTTATAGTTTCAATCCTCCTGCCTTAATGGCCACAACTTTCATTAATACGAATGTTTTCTATTTCTTTATCATCATTTTCTACTTATTTAGAGAAAATTCATGTGAGAATTTTGTTGCTACTTTGGTGATTCAAATGCAATCAATTAAAAATTATTATAAGTCACTGATCGAAGGTTTAATTTGATTCCACTAAGAAAATTTAAAATTTAAATTTATGCAAATTGATTTTTCTTCGAATCTATAAAAGTGAACTCAAAACTTAATTACATACATAAATTTAACCTCACGACATTGTTTATTTGGTGAAGATTTAACGTTTTCATACAAGCACTACTTAGATTTCTACATTTTTATGATATAAATGTTGCATACACGAACATATTCTTATAACATTCTTGGATGTCATCCTTAACCATAGGTATGTAAGATTCTCATCAAAGACATCTTGGAACAAGGATATCATCTTTCCATGACATTTTTGCCATTTGCTTCAATTCCATTATTTCATCACTTCCCTTAATTTATGATTTTTTATATAAAAAAAAGTTTGAAAATTCATCAATTGAAAAATAAAGTTTAGATATATAAAATAAAATGTGATTATATACATAGTGTATGATTGAATTATGTAACAAATCCATATAATCAGGTGTGACCAATCTTATCGTATGTGAGGTGCAATCATGAAAATTAGACGTAACACTTTTTCAATCATATTATATGAATATATATATTTTAGTACAATCATAATATAATTTGTATAATTATATATTTGATGCTGCTGTTGGTGGGCCCCACTCTAAGGGCACACCCTAAACCGACAAAGAAACATGCATTCACCACCTTCAGATCATAGACCTTGTTTGGCTCCGCTCCGACTATTACCTGTACGAATGATTCGCCTTTTTCTTTTTATATATATTTTTTAAAATGGTTTGCAAATTTCCCCTTTTCCGAACACTGCCTTCCTCCTTTCTGTCCCCTTTTGCATTGCACGTGCGAAAGCCCATGTACTTCAAAATTGCGTTACTGGGTTGGGCTTTTTGGCGCCCTTCAAACTAGGCCCACCTCCGTCTTTTTGGGCCCGGCCCTTAACTTTTTTCCCCATCCCTTAATAGCTTATTTTCTTTTTCATATTAATAATTTATTATTGGAAGAAATTAATCCATAGTACAAGAAACACTTGGGGCTATTGGACTAACACAAGTTTAAGTCAAAAAATATTGGGGAACAACGCATGGTACGCAACGCAAACCTCAGGTGAATTATCCGACTAACACAAAGTTTAAGTCTTTCCAACATTATATACTATCTAATACGAAGATAATGTGTATCAAATATAGATTAAATTTTACTTTCAAGCCAAAAAAAAAAAAAAAAAAATCTCACTTTGAGTTTTGAGTTTCGATATTATACT
Organism: Citrullus mucosospermus; assembly: GCA_030954485.1. Classification (NCBI taxonomy): domain Eukaryota; kingdom Viridiplantae; phylum Streptophyta; class Magnoliopsida; order Cucurbitales; family Cucurbitaceae; genus Citrullus; species Citrullus mucosospermus. The sequence continues at coordinate 3,148,835 of CM062063.1, read as the reverse complement.
ATTAGTTGAACATACCATTTTTGTTACTCTACTTTGAATTTCGTTCCATTCTAGTTTTCGTACTTTCAACTGTGCACATATACTCCATATAATAAAATTCTTAAACTTATAAACTGTATTTTTTATAAATCTTAAATTTAGTGCTCAAATTTATTTTTTATTGTAATCTGTTAAATAATAATATAACAACTTTTTTCAAATAAAGAGCAACTTTTTAAAAGTATATGCTTTAAACATTTCTTAATTTAAAGAAATGCTTATAGACTTAATAATATGTTTGAGTTGAATTCGTTCTAACTTAAATGAATTTTAAGTAAATCATGAACTAACTCAATCCATTTAATTTTTATTTGTTGAGTTGGGTTGAGTTGATATAATTTTTAGAGTCAATGACGTTTTTTAACATCCAGTATACATGTATTATAATTAAATAAAAAAAGAAAACAAAAAATTTAATATATAAATCCAAAAAAATCTTTTTGGCTGAGAGATTCTAATTTGCGTGGTAGATGATTTGTTCATTTTAGAAATTAAACAAAATATCGTTAATAAACTAAGAATTCCGTAAAATTACGGAAGAAATAAAAATTAACTGAACTAAAAAAATAAAACACTTTTTCTCAAAAAAAAAAAAAAAAAAAAAAACTAGCCGTTGTTTTTCTTTCAACTAGCCGTTTTATATATGTCGACGACAGCTGTTCCATGGTCAAAGTCAAATGCACTTCAGAGAGGCGTTTCACGCCAATTCTTAGTCGGTAGTGTAACCGCCGGCGCCAATTGTCTCTTGGTTTGCTTATATATTCTTTCCCACTCACACTCACAGCACAGTCCAGAGCTCTCCATCAACGACCTTCTTCTCCCCTTTCCGATCGTTGCCGAAACCAAACCCTAGATAAAATCTGAGGAAGAGACTGCGCATAATCGAAAGAAGCTAAGCTTCTGGTCTGGTCTCGTCTCATTGATGAAAAATCGAGGTAAATGCAACTCCTTTCACACCGCTTTATTTTTATGAGGCAATTAGGTCTTGACTGTGTTCTGTTCTGGGTTTGGAATTTTAAGGGGACGGCCGGACCGCCTATTTCGATTTAGGGATTTTCCCGTAGGTTGCTCTAATGGATACGGGACTCTTCGTTTCATTCTCCGTCTCTGTTAATATCCTCAATCGGATATTCAAATCAATGTGTTGGCAGAAGAAGAGGACGAAAAGTTCTTGTGTTCTTGAAATTGCTTCCGATAATGAAGGGGACAATTGAAGTAGTTGCTCTTGATGAAGTGATTAATTGGGCAACAGAAGACTGGTATGATTCCAACCCTAACGCAGTGAGTTGAATTTAAGTTTTAAGATTGATAATAATACTGCAACAATGGGACGTTGTTTCCCAATTTTTTCTTTTTCCTCCTCTCGATTCCAAGTCGGTAAAAACCCTGTGAAATGTGTTTTTTTCTTTCTTTTTATTTATTTTTGGAGGATGTAAAAAATTCTTTTGGCTCAATTAACCTTGTGAAGGCTGAGGCGGAAATTGAGCTTTCGGTTGTGAGTTCTTGTTCAATTTTTACCCCTTGAAACATTGAGTTTCTGTTGAGTGGCATCCATTATGGGGTTTTAATTTAGTGTTTTATGGTTTTCCATTGGGGGTTTCAGTTTTAACTTTCAGGGGGGTTGCATAAGAAGTTTTGGTGTCTTACGCTGGCTACATGGAAAATTACTATGGCTGCATGTCATATATTAATGATCTGTCTTTGATCTATGTGTTTGTGTATATAAACAGATAGATAGATTCATATGTAGTCTGTTATTTGAGAAAGAAAGTTCGCAACATCTCTCATCTCTGCATTTTATCTGGTTCATTACTAGGATTCCACCATGGCAATACTCCTTCATGTTGAATTCACAATTTTCTTCTGCTCGTTAAATGTACTACACTCGTTGTTTGTCAACCATATCAAATATTGAACTTGTTACATTTTTTCATTTGGATAAATGTTTACATAAAACGAATATATATTTTATTTTGAAGTAAGGAGCCAATCACTAAATTGTTACCTTGATCTAAGGAGGAAGGAACATACAGATGTCTCCTATCACTGCACTTCATTTTCATGTGGTATATTTGACTATACCATGGTTCATGCATTCTTCTTCATGTCAGTTTCACAATTTCCTTCTGCTTAAGCATTTGGTTGTTTATTTTCTCCATGACATGAAATATTGAACTGGCTATATATTCCAGTTGATTATTTATATATAAACAGTACACAACAAAGTTTGATCGAAGAAGTTGATTAGTTGATTGTCACTTTGACTGCAAGTCTCTCGACACAATCTACTTTTTAGCACTTGTTTTGGGGAAGATCATAATTTAGCCTATATCTTTTACTTGCAGGGTTTAATGATGAGACTGTAAAGTACAAAAGCATCACCTTCGTGGTCTGGGATGTTGGGGTCAAGACAAGGTTTGAACTTCTGTTTTGATTGTTCTGTAATCTGGGTTGGCAATGAGTTAATTAAAATTTTCTTCTACTAGAATTCAGGTTTTTTTTTTGTTCATTATATCTAAAATATTCCATTTATATGCAAAATTTTCAAAGTTGATATTTGGTGCTTATTTAACGTGCACGAAAGTTAAAGACCAGCCTACCAAACTTGGACATGAAATCAATATTTCAGATTAGTGCTCACACCTATTGCATTGGGTACAAAAGGGTTTAAGGTCTTAGCACAATTTAATTCTTAAGAAGAACAAGCCATCATAACCATTTTTTTTAAAAAATTAATTAATTAAAAAAAATTGGGGAAGAAATTCATGGTAACTGTTGGTTTCAAAGTATCCATATATCATTGGTTTGACATCATTGCTCAAGTTTCCTTTGCTAACAGAGAGTGCCTATGTTGTCAATATTCAGATGGACACAATAAAGTTGGGGTCATTCACCAACTTCCAGTTGCTACTTTCAACACACCATCACGTAAGAAATTTTCAATTGACATCATAGCCGCCATATGTGTGGCCTAAGTTAGAGAACTGGAAACACAATTTTGGCACCGTTGTGGTCCTAATAAGGTTAGGTTCTCATGTTTAATTTTTATTATATCTTTGTTTTTCTTTTTTGATGTTCTTTTTGCTATCGATATCATGTTTTGTCTCTAAGAGTAAGTGATTAAATTACAATAATTGATTGTAATGAATGTAACTTGATAGAGGCTCATGAGTAAGGAATCAAATTATTTCTTTTGATTTAGGGCTTCTTTTAGGTAGTTAGAATTATTTCATTTTTAAATGAAAAGCTAAGCTTTTATTGAGATCAAATGAAAGAATACGAACACACGCACAAATGGAAAAAAAAACACCCTAAAACAGGAGCCCAATTAACTGAAAAGAGGCTCCAACTCCATCCAAGCAAAGAAACGCCTGACCAGTAATTACAAAAAAACTTTACCTAGCAAGGCTGTACCTCACCCCAAGGTCTTCCCTCCAAAAATCCCCTCCAAAAATCCTATTGCTTCTTTCACACTAAAAATTTCATAAAATAGCATAAATTAGTTTCTTCTTTAAAGCTAAAAGGAGATGAAGAAGAAGCTCTTCCACCATGGAACGACAACCTCTAGGTGGGGCCAAGCTAAAAATTAAAGGTGTAGAAGACACCGCTCTATACTGATCTAGCAAACTCACAAGACTAGGAATTGATCTAGATCCTTGCCATTTCCTGAAAAGGAGTAATTTGAGGGAGTGATGTGGCAGAGAAGTTAAGATAATTTTTAGAAAGGAAGCACTATAAAAGGTAATTAGATATTTCGTTGGGATTGTATTGGTTAGAGAAGATAATGATCTTCTTGAGTTTCATGGTTATGTATGTATGTAAGGAAGAAAGACGATAAGCTAGGACCATATAATTTTTATTGAAGTATGAGCCAGAATTAACAATATTAAGATAAGAGTTATTTCCATATTTTTGGATAAAAGATTGGCATAGTAGAATTTGCCAAGGGAGATTGATACGACGAGCCAATGTTAGAGATTATGCAATTCAAAACGAAAGACACCTAGAGTGTGGTGGATGGAGAGAAATTAATTGGAACGGAATGGATAAAAGGTGTTTTGAAGTTTTCTAGAATTTTTAGGAATGTTAAGACAAACATTGGATTTTCTGTCGTTAGAATTTTGTCTTGCCCATGAAGTTCCTTCAAATTGGAATCTCATAGGTATATGGTCTCTAGGTTGATAAGATTTTGGATAATTGGTGGTGGAACTCGCAAGTCTAAAAGGAGTAATTCATGGGAGCGACAAGGAAGAGTAGTTAAGAGAATTTTTACAAAGGAAGCACTACAAATGGTAATTGGATATTTGGTGTTAGAGAAAAATTGGATTGTATTGGTTCTTACATATAAAAGACAAATTTTTGGACCTTTTTCATCTTCATGGTTATGTATGTAAGGAAGAAGGATGATAAGTTAGGACCATATAATTTTTATTGAAGTGTGAAATTGGATTTCTATTATTGAGATAAGAGTTATTTGGATATTTTCGGATGAAAGTTTGGCATAATGTAATTTGCCATGGAGAATGGTAGGAAGAGGCAATGTTAGATATTATGCACTTCAAAAGGAAAACGACACGTGGAGTGTGGTGGATGTGGAGGGAAATTCATTTGGAAAGAAATGGAAAAAAGGTGTTCTAGGATTTTTTGAAATGTTAAGACGACCATTGGAATTTCTGTCGTTAGAATTTTTTCTTGGTCACGAAGTTTCTAGAAATTTGAGACAAGTAGGTAGAACAGTTTTGAGTTCCATAAGTTTTTGGATAATTGGTGGTGGAACTCAGAAGTCTAAAAGGAGTAATTTGTGGGAGCGATGAGGAAGAGTTGTTAAGAGAATTTTTACAACGGAAACACCATAAAAGGCAAGTGGATATTTGGTGTTAGAGAAAAGTCGGATTGTATTGGTTCTACATATAAAAGACAAATTTTTGGACCTTCTTGAGTTTCATGGTTATGTATGTAAGGAAGAAGGACAATAAGTTAGGACAAGATAATTTTTATTGAAGTGTGAGATTGGATTTCCATTATTCAGGTAAGAGTTATTTCCATATTTTCGGATGAAAGTTTGGAGATTGGTAGGAAGAGGCAATGTTAGAGATTGTGCACTTCAAAAGGAAAATGGCACGTAGAGTGTGGCAGATGGCGGGAAATTCATTGGAAAGAAATGGAAAAAAGGTGTTTGGATGTTTTCTAGGATTTTTTGAAATGTTAAAACGACCATTGGAATTCCTATCTTTAGACTTTTGTCTTGGCCACAAAGTTTCTAGAAATTTGATACTGATAGGTACAATGGTTTTGAGTTCCATAAGTTTTTGGATAATTGGTGGTGGAACTCATAAGTCTAAAAGGAGTAATTTGTTGGAGAGATGAGGAAGAGTTGTTAAGAGAATTTTTACAACGGAAACACCATAAAAGGTAAATGGATATTTGGTGTAAGAGAAAAGTCGGATAGTATTGGTTCTACATATAAAAGACAAATTTTTGGACCTTCTTGAGTTTCATGGTTATGTATGTAAGGAAGAAGGACAAGAAGTTAGGACAAGATAATTTTTATTGAAGTGTGAGATTGGATTTCCATTATTCAAATAAGAGTTATTTCCATATTTTTGGATAAAAGATTGGCATAGTAGAAGTTTCCATGAAGATTGGTAGGAAGAGGCAATATTAGAAATTATGCACTTCAAAAGGAAAAAGACACATAGAGTGTGGTGGATGAAAGGAAATTCATTGAACGAAATGGAAAAAAGGTGTTTTGAAGTTTTCTAGGATGTTTTGGAATGTTAAGACAAGCATTGGAAGTTTTGTCGTTAGAATTTTGTCTTGGCCACGAAGTTTCTTCAAATTGGAGACTCATAGGTGTATGGTTTCTAGTTTGATAAGATTTTGGATAATTCTTTGGCGAAACTCGTCAGTTCGAAACGAGTCATTCGTGGGAGAGACAAGGCAGACTAGTTAAGAGAATTTTTACAAAGGAAGCACTAAAAATGGTAATTGGATATTTGGTGTTAGAGAAAAATTGGATTGTATTGGTTCTACATATAAAAGATAAATTTTTGAACCTTCTTGAGTTTCATGGTTATGTATGTAAGGAAGAAGGGCGATAAGTTAGGACAAGATAATTTTTATTGAAGTATGATATTGGATTTCCATTATTCAGATTAAAGTTATTTATATATTTTTGGATAAAAGATTGGCATAGTAGAATTTGCCATGGAGATTGGTAGGAAAAGGAAATGTTAGAAATTATGCACTTCAGAAGGAAAAAGACACCTAAAGTGTGGTGGATGAGGGGAAATTCGTTGGAAAGAAACAGAAAAAAGGTGTTTTGAAGTTTTCTAGGATTTTTCTGAATGTTAAGACAAACATTGGAATTTCTGTCGTTAGAATTTTTTCTTGGCCACGAGGTTTCTTCAAATTGGAGACTGATGGGTATATGGTTTCTAGTTGGATAAGATTTTTGATAATTGGTGGTAGAACTCATAAGTTTGAAAGTAGTAATTCATGGGAGCAATAAGGAAGAGTAGTTAAGAGAATTTTTACAAAGGAAGCACTATAATTGGAAATTGGATATTTGGTGTTAGAGAAAAATTGGATTGTATTGGTTCTACATATAAAAGACATTTTTGGACTTCCTTCAGTTTCATGGTTTTGTATGTAAAGGAAGAAGGACGTTAAGTTAGGACAAGATAATTTTTATTGAAGTGTGAGATTGGATTTCCATTATTCAGATAAGAGTTATTTGGATATTTTCGGATGAAAGTTTGGCATAATGGAATTTGCCATGGAGATTGGTAGGAAGAGGCGATGTGAGAGATCATGCCTTTAAAAGGAAAACGACACGTAGAGTGTGGCGGATGGAGGGAAACTCATTGGAAAGAAATAGAAAAAAGGTGTTTGGATATTTTCTAGGAATTTTTGAAATGTTCATTCGACCATTGAAATTTCTGTCGTTAGAATTTTGTCTTAGCCAAGAAGTTTCTTGAAATTTGAGACTCATAGTATAATGGTTTTGAGTTCTATAAGTTTTTGGATAATTGGTGGTGGAACTCATTAGTCTAAAAGGAGTAATTTGTGAGAGCGATGAGGAAGAGTTGTTGAGAGAATTTTTACAACGGAAATGCCATAAAAGGTAAATGGATATTTGGTGTTAGAGAAAAGTCGGATTGTATTGGTTCTACATATAAAAGACAAATTTTTGGACCTTCTTGAGTTTCTTTGTTATGTATGTAAGGAAGAAGGACGATAAGTTAGGACAAGATAATTATTATTGAAGTCTAAGATTGGATTTCCATTATTTAAATAAGAGTTATTTAAATATTTTCGGTAGAAAGTTTGACACAATGGATTTTACCATGGAGATTGGTAGGAAGAGGCAATGTTAAAGATTATGTAGTTCAAAAGGAAAACGACACGTAGAGTGTGGCGGATGGAGGGAAACTCATTGGAAAGAAATGGAAAAAAGGTGTTCGGATGTTTTGAAATGTTAAGACGACCATTGGAATTTCTGTCGTTAGAATTTTGTCTTGGCCAAGAAGTTTGTAGAAATTTGAGACTCATAGGTATAATGGTTTTGAGATCCATAAGTTTTTGGATTATTGGTGGTGGAACTCATAAGTCTGAAAGGAGTAATTTGTGGGAGCGATGAGGAAGGATTGTTGAGAGAATTTTTACAACAGAAACACCATAAAAGATAATTTGATATTTGGTGTTATAGAAAAGTTGGATTGTATTGGTTCTACATATAAACGGCAAATTTTTGGATCTTCTTGAGTTTCATGGTTATTTATGTAAGGAAGAAGGACGATAAGTTAGGACAAGATAATTTTTATTGAAGGGCGAGTTTGGATTTCCATTATTCAGATAAGAGTTATTTGAATATATTTGGATAAAAGATTGGCATAGTAGAATTTGCCATGGAGATTGGTAGGAAGAGGCAATGTTAGAAATTATGCACTTAAAAAGGAAAAAGGACACCTAATGTGTGGTGGATGGAGGCAAATTCATTGGAAAGAAATGGAAAAAAGTTGTTCGGAGGTTTTATAGGATTTTTTGGGATGTTAAGACGACCATTGAAATTTCTGTCGTTAGAATTTTTTCTTGGCCACGAAGTTTCTTCAAATTGGAGACTGATGGGTATATGATTTCTAGTTTGATAAGATTTTGGATAATTGGTGTTGGAACTCGTAAGTCTGAAAGGAGTAATTCGTGGGAGCGATAAGGAAAAGTAGTTAAGACAATTTTTACAAAGGAAGCACTACAAATGGTAATTGGATATTTGGTGTTAGAGAAAATTTGGATTGTCTTGGTTGTTGTACATATAAAAGACAAATTTTTGGAACTTCTTGAGTTTCATGGCTTTGTATGGAAGGGAGAAAGACGTTAAGTTAGGACAAGATAATTTTTACTGAGGTGTCAGATTGGATTTTCATTATTCAGATAAGAGTTATTAAGTTATTTTCGGATGAAAGTTTGGCATCAGGGAATTTGCCATGGAAGATTGGTAGGAAGAGGCAATGTTAGAAATTATGCACATCAAAAGGAAAAAGACACCTAAAGTGTGGTGGATGAAGGGAAATTCATTGGAACGAAATGGAAAAAAGGTGTTTTGAAGTTTTCTAGGATTTTTTTGAATGTTAAGACAAGCATTGGAATTTCTGTCGTTAGAATTTTATCTTGGCCAAGAAGTGTCTAGAAATTTGAGACTCATAGGTATAATGGTTTTGAGTTCCATAAGTTTTTGGATTATTGGTGGTGGAACTCACAAGTCTGAAAGGAGTAATTTGTGGGAGCGATGAGGAAGGATTGTTGAGAGAATTTTTACAACGGAAACACCATAAAACGTAAATGGATATTTGGTGTTAGAGAAACGCTGCATTGTATTGGTTCTACATATAAAAGTCAAATTTTTGGATCTTCTTGAGTTTCATGGTTATGTATGTAAGGAAGAAGGACGATAAGGTAGGTCAAGATAATTTTTATTGAAGTGTGAGTTTAGATTTCCATTATTCAGATAAGAGTTATTTCCATATTTTTGGATGAAAGATTGGCATAGTAGAATTTGGCATGGAGATTGGTAGGAAGAGGCAATGTTAGAAATTATGCACATCAAAAGGAAAAAGACACCTAAAGTGTGGTGGATGAAGGGAAATTCATTGGAACGAAATGGAAAAAAGGTGTTTTGAAGTTTTCTATGATTTTTTTGAATGTTAAGACAAGCATTGGAATTTTTGTCGTTAGATTTTTTTCTTGGCCACGAAGTTTCTTCAAATTGGAGACCGATGGGTATATGGTTTCTAGTTTTATACGATTTTGGATAATTGATGGTGGAAATCCTAAGTCTGAAAGGAGTAATTCATGGGAGCGATAAGGAAGAGTAGTTAAGAGAATTTTTACAAAGGAAGTACTAAAAATGGTAATTGGATATTTGGTGTTAAGAGAAAAATTGGATTGCATTGGTTCTACATATAAAAGACATATTTTTGGACCTTCTTGAGTTTCATCGTTTTGTATGTAAGGGACAAGGACGCTAAGTTAGGACAAGATAATTTTTATTGAAGTGTGAGATTGGATTTCCATTAGTCAGATAAGAGTTATTTCCGTATCTTCGGATGAAAGTTTGGCATAATGGAATTTGCCGTTGAGATTGGTAGGAAGAGACAATGTTAGAGATTATGCACTTCAAAAGGAAAACGACACGTAAATTGTGGCGGATGGAGGGAAATTCATTGGAAAGAAATGGAAAAAAGGTGTTTGGATGTTTTCTAGGATTTTTTGGAATGTTAAGACGACCATTGGAATTTCTTTCGTTAGAATTTTGTCTTGGCCTAGAAGTTTCTAGAAATTTGAGACTGATAAGTATAATGGTTTTGAGTTCCATAAGTTTTTGGATAATTGGTGGTGGAACTCATAAGTCTAAATGGAGTAATTTGTGGGAGCGTTGAGGAAGAATTGTTGAGAGAATTTTTACAATGGAAACACCATAAAAGGTAAATGGATATTTGGTGTTAGAGAAAAGTCGGAATGTATTGGTTCTACATATAAAAGACAAATTTTTGGACTGCTTTGAGTTTCATGGTTATTTATGTAAGGAAGAAGGACGATAAGTTAGGACACGATAATTTTTATTGAAGTATGATATTGGATTTCCATTATTCAGATTAAAGTTATTTATATATTTTTGGATAAAAGATTGGCATAGTAGAATTTGCCATGGAGATTGGTAGGAAAAGGAAATGTTAGAAATTATGCACTTCAGAAGGAAAAAGACACCTAAAGTGTGGTGGATGAGGGGAAATTCGTTGGAAAGAAACGGAAAAAAGGTGTTTTGAAGTTTTCTAGGATTTTTCTGAATGTTAAGACAAACATTGGAATTTCTGTCGTTAGAATTTTTTCTTGGCCACGAGGTTTCTTCAAATTGGAGACTGATGGGTATATGGTTTCTAGTTGGATAAGATTTTTGATAATTGGTGGTAGAACTCATATAAGTTTGAAAGTAGTAATTCGTGGGAGCGATAAGGAAGTGTAGTTAAGAGAATTTTTACAAAGGAAGCACTACAATTGGAAACTGGATATTTGGTGTTAGAGAAAAATTGGTTTGTATCGATTCTACATATAAAAGACATTTTTGGACTTCGTTCAGTTTCATGGTTTTGTATGTAAGGAAGAAGGACGTTAAGTTAGGACAAGATAATTTTTATTGAAGTGTGAGATCGGACTTCCATTATTCATATAAGAGTTATTTGGATATTTTCGGATGAAAGTTTGGCATAATGGAATTTGCCATGGAGATTGGTAGGAAGAAGCAATGTTAGAGATTATGCACTTCAAAAGGAAAACGACACGTAGAATGTGGCGTATGGAGGGAAATTCATTGGAAAGAAATGGAAAAAAGGTGTTTGGATGTTTTCTAGGATTTTATGAAATGTTAAGACGACCATTGGAATTTCTGTCGTTAGAATGTTGTCTTGGCCACAAAGTTTCTAGAAATTTGAGACTCATAGGTGTAATGGTTTTGAGTTCCATAAGTTTTTGGATAATTGGTGGTGGAACTCACAAGTCGAAAAGGTGTAATTTGTGGGAGCGTTTAGGAAGAATTGTTGAGAGAATTTTTACAAAGGAAACACCATGAAAGGCAAATGGATATTTGGTGTTAGAGAAAAGTCGTATTGTATTAGTTCTATATATAAAAGAAAATTTTTTGTACCTTCTTGAGTTTCATGGTTATGTTTGTAAGGAAGAAGGAGGATAAGTTAGGACAAGATAATTTTTATTGAAGCGTGGGTTTGGATTTCCATTATCATGATAAAAGTTATTTCCATATTTTTGGATAAAAGATTGGCATAGTTGAATTTGGCATGGAGATTGGTAGGAAGATATTATGCACTTCAAAACGAAAAAGACACCTAGAGTGTGGTGGATGGAGAGAAATTAATTGGAACGAAATGGAAAAAAGGTGTTTCGAAGTTTTCTAGGATTTTTCTGAATGTTAAGACAAGCATTGGAATTTCGGTCGTTAGAATTTTGTCTTGGCCAAGAAGTTTCTTCAAATTGGAGACCGATGGGTATATGGTTTCTAGTTTAATAAGATTTTGGATAATTGGTGGTGGAAGTCATAATTCTGAAAGGTGTAATTCGTGGGAGCGATAAGGAAGAGTAGTTAAGAGATTTTTTGCAAAGGAAGCACTACAAATGGTAATTGGATATTTGGTGTTAGAGAGCAATTAGATTGTATTGATTTTACATATAAAAGAAAAATTTTTGGACCTTCTTGAGTTTCATCGTTTTGTATATAAGGGAGAAGGATGTTAAGTTAGGACAAGATAATTTTTATTGAAGTGTGAGATTGGATTTCCATTATTCAGATAATAGTTATTTCCATATTTTCGGATTAAAGTTTGGCACAATGGAATTTGCCATGGAGATTGGTAGGAAGGGGCAATGTTAGAGATTATGCACTTCAAAAGGAAAACGACACGTAGAGTGTGGCGGATGGAGGGAAATTGATTGGAAAGAAATGGAAAAAAGGTGTTTGGATGTTTTCTAGGATTTTTTTGAAATGTTAAGCGACCATTGGAATTTATGTCGTAAGAATTTTGTGTTGGCCACGAAGTTTCTAGAAATTTGAGGCTCATGGGTATAATGGTTTTGAGTTCCATAAGTTTTTGGATTATTAGTGCTTGAACTCACAAGTCTAAAAGGAGTAATTTGTGGGAGCGATGAGGAAGAGTTGTTAAGAGAATTTTTACAACGAAAACACCATAAAAGGTAAATGGATATTTGGTGTTAGAGAAAAGTTGGAATGTATTGGTTCTACATATAAAAGACAAAATTTTGGACCTTGTTGTGTTTCATGGTTATGTATGTAAGGGAGAAGGATGATAAGTTGGAACAAGATAATTTTTATTGAAGTGTAAGATTTGATTTCCATTGTTCAGATTAGATTTATTTCCATATTTTTGGAGAAAAGATAGGCAAATTAGAATTTGCCAAGGAGATTGATAGGAAAAGGCAATGTTAGAGATTATGTACTTAAAAAGGAAAACGACACATAGAGTGTGGTGGATGGAGGGAAATTCACCGGAAAGTAATGGAAAAAAGGTGATTTGAAGTTTTCTAGGATTTTTTTGAATGTTGAGAGAACAATTGGAATTTATGTCATTAGAATTTTGTCTTGATCACGAAGTTTCTTGAAATTGGAGATTCATAGGTATGGTTTCTAGTTTGATAAGATTTTGATTATTGGTGGGAGCGACAAGGAAAAGTAGTTAAGAGAATTTTTACAAAGGAAGCACTACGAATGGTAATTGGATATTTGGTGTTAGAGAAAAATTGGATTGTATTGAATTCTACATATAGAAGACAAATTTTCGGACCTTCTCTAGTTATATGGTTATGTATGTAAGGAAGAAGGACGATAAGTTAGGACAAGATAATTTTTATTGAAGGGGGAGATTGGATTTCCATTATTCAAATAAGTGTTTTTTCCATATTTTCAAATGAAGGTTTGGCATAATGGAATTTGCCATGGAGATCGGTAGGAAGAGGTGATATTAGAGATTATGCACTTCAAAAGGAAAACGACACGTAGAGTGTGGCGGATGGAGGGAAATTCATTGGAAAGAAATGGAAAAAAGGTGTTTTGAAGTTTTCTAGGATTTTTTTGATTGTTAAGACAAGCATTGGAATTTCTGTCGTTAGAATTTTTTCTTGGCCACGAAGTTTCTTCAAATTGGAGACGGATGGGAATATGGTTTCTAGTTCGATAAGATTTTGGATAATTGGTGGTGGAACTCGTAAGTCTGAAAGGAGTAATTCGTGGGAGCGATAAGGAAAAGTAGTTCAGACAATTTTTCCAAAAGAAGCACTACAAATGGTAATTGGATTAGAGAAAAATTGGATTGTAGTACATATAAAAGAAAAATTTTTGTACCTTCTTGAGTTTCATGGTTTTGGATGTAAGGGAGAGGGACGATAAGTTAGGACAAGATAATTTTTATTGAAGTGTGAGATTGGATTTCCATTATTCAGATAAGAGTTATGTCGATATTTTCTGATGAAAGTTTGGCATAATGGAATTTGCCATGGAGATTGGTAGGAAGAGGCAATATTAGAGATTATGCATTTCAAAAGGAAAACAACATGTAGAGTGTGGCGGATGGAGGGAAACTCATTGGAAAGAAATGGAAAAAAGGTGTTTGGATATTTTCTAAGATTCTTTGAAATGTTAAGACGACCATTGGAATTTCTGTCGTTAGAATTTGTCTTGGCCACAAAGTTTCCAGAAATTTGTGACTAATAGGTGTAATGGTTTTGAGTTCCATAAGCTTTTGGATAATTGGTGGTGGAACTCATAAGTCTAAAAGGAGTAATTTGTGGGAGTGTTGAGGAAGAATTGTTGAGAGAATTTTTACAATGGAAACACCATAAAAAGTAAATGGATATTTGGTGATAGAGAAAAGTCGGAATGTATTGGTTCTACATATAAAAGACAAATTTTTGGACCGCCTTGAGTTTCATGGTTATTTATGTAAGGAAGAAGGACGATAAGTTAGGACAAGATAATTTTTGTTGAAGTATAAGATTGGATTTCCATTATTCAGGTAAGAGTTATTTCCTTTTTTTTGGATGAAAGTTTGGCAGAATGGAATTTGCCATGGAGATTGGTAGGAAGACGCAATCTTAGAGATTATGCACTTGAAAAGGAAAATGACACGTAGAATGTGGCGGATGGAAGGAAACTCAATTGAAAGAAATGGAAAAAAGGTGTTTGGATGTTTTCTAGGATTTTATGAAATGTTAAGACGACCATTGGAATTTCTTTCGTAAGAATTTTGTCTTAGCCAAGAAGTTTGTAGAAATTTGAGACTCATAGGTATAATGGTTTTGAGTTCCATAATTTTTTGGATAATTGGTGGTGGAACTCATCAGTCTAAAAAGAGTAATTTGTGGGAGCGTTGAGGAAGAATTGTTGAGAGAGTTTTTACAACGGAAACACCATAAAAGGTAAATGGATATTTGGTGTTAGAGAAAAGTCGGAATGTAATTGTTCTACATATAAAAGACAAATTTTTGGACTGCCTTGAGTTTCATGGTTATTTATGTAAGGAAGAAGGACGATAAGTTAGGACAAGATAATTTTTATTGAAGTGTAAGATTGGATTTCCATTATTCAGGTAAGAGTTATTTCCATATTTTTGGATGAAAGTTTGGCATAATGGAATTTGCCATGGAGATTTGTAGGAAGACGCAATCTTAGAGATTATGCACTTGAAAAGGAAAATGACACGTAGAATGTGGCAGATGGAGGGAAACTCAATTGAAAGAAATGGAAAAAAGGTGTTTGGAAGTTTTCTAGGATTTTTTGAAATGTTAAGACGACCATTGGAATTTCTTTCGTTAGAATTTTGAGACTCATAGGTATAATGGTTTTGAGTTCCATAAGTTTTTGGATTATTGGTGGTGGAACTCATAAGTCTAAAAGGAGTAATTTGTGGGAGCGTTGAGGAAGAGTTGTTGAGAGAATTTTTACAACGGAAACACCATAGAAGGTAAATGGATATTTGGTGTTAGAGAAAAGTCGGATTGTATTGGTTCTACATATAAAAGTCAAATTTTTGGACATTCTTGAGTTTCATGGTTATGTATGTAAGGAAGAAGGACGATAAGTCAGGACAATATAATTTTTATTGAAGTGTGAGTTTGGATTTCCATTATTCAAATAACAGTTATTTCCATATTTTTGGATAAAAGATTGGCATAGTAGAATTTGCCATGGAGATTGGTAGTAAGAGGCAATGTTAGAAATTATGCACTTCAAAAGGAAAAAGAGACCTAGAGTGTGGTGGATGAAGGGAAATTCATTGGAACGAAATGGAAAAAAGGTGTTTTGAAGTTTTCTAGGATTTTTTTGATTGTTAAGACAAGCATTGGAATTTCTGTCGTTAGAATTTTGTCTTGGCCTCGAAGTTTCTTCAAATTGGAGACTGATGGGTATATGATTTCTAGTTTGATAAGATTTTGGATAATTGGTGTTGGAACTCGTAAGTCTGAAAGGAGTAATTCGTGGGAGCGATAAGGAAGAGTAGTTGAGAGAATTTTTACAAGGGAAGCACTATAAATGGTAAATGGATATTTGGTGTTAAGAGAAAAATTGGATTGTGCATTGGTTCTACATATAAAAGACATATTTTTGGACCTTCTTGAGTTTCATCGTTTTGTATGTAAGGGACAAGGACTCTAAGTTAGGACAAGATAATTTTTATTGAAGTGTGAGATTGGATTTCCATTATTCAGATAAGAGTTATTTCAATATTTTTGGATGAAAGTTTGGCATAATGGAATTTGCCACGGAGATTGGAAGGAAGAGGCAATGTTAGAGATTATGTACTTCAAAAGGAAAATGAGATATAGAGTGTGGTGGATGGAGGGAAACTCATTCGAAAGAAATGGAAAAAAGGTGTTTGGATGTTTTCTAGGTTTGTTTAAAATTTTAAGACGACCATTGGAATTTCTGTCATTAGAATTTTGTCTTGGCCAAGAAGTTTCTAGAAATTTGAGACTCCTAGGTATAATGGTTTTGAGTTCCATAAGTTTTTGGATAATTGGTGGTGGAACTCATAAGTCTAAAAGCAATAATTTGTGGGAGTGATGAGGAAGAGTTGTTAAGAGAATTTTTACAACGGAAACACCATAAAAGGTAAATGGATATTTGGTGTTTGAGAAAAGTCAGATTGTATTGGTTCTACATATAAAAGACAAATTTTTGCACCTTCTTGAGTTTCATGGTTATGTATGTAAGGAAGGACAATAAGTTAGGACAAGATAATTTTTATTGACGTGTGAGATTGGATTTCTATTATTAATATAAGAATTATTTCCATATTTTTGGATAAAAGATTTGCATAGCAGAATTTGCCGAAGAGATTGATACATCGAGGCAATGTTAGAGATTATGCACTTCAAAAGGAAAAAGAAACCTAAAGTGTGGTGGACGGAAGGAAATTCATCGGAAAGAAATTGAACAAAGGTGTTTGGAAGTTTTCTAGGATTTTTTTGAATGTTAAGACGACCATTGGAATTTCTGTCGTTAGAATTTTGTCTAGGCCACGAAGTTTCTAGAAATTTGTGACTAATAGGTATAATGGTTTTGAGTTCCATAAGTTTTGGGATTATTGGTGGTGGAACTCGTAAGTCTAAAATGAGTAATTTGTGGGAGCGATGAGGTAGAGTTGTTAAGAGAATTTTACAACCAAAACACCATAAAAGGTAAATGGATATTTGGTGTTAGAAAAAAGTCGGATTGTAATTGTTCTACATATAAAAGACAAATTTTTGGACCTTCATGAGTGTCATGGTTATGTATGTAAGGAAGAAAGACGATAGGTTAGGACAAAATAATTTTTATTAAAGTGTGAGATTGGATTTCCATTATTCAGATAAGTGCTTTTCCATTATTTTTGGTAAAAGATTGGCATAGTAACATTTGCTAGGAAGATTGATAAATGTTAAGAGATTATGCACTTAAAAAGCAAAAGACACCTAAAGTGTTGTGGATCGATGGGACTTCATTGGAACGAAATGGATAATAGTTGTTTTGAAGTTTTCTGGGATTTTTTTGAATGTTAAGACAACCATTGGAATTTTTGTCGTTACAATTTTATCTTTGCCACGATGTTTCTTCAAATTTTAGACTGATAGGTATATGGTTTCTAGTTTGATAAGATTTTGGATGATTGGTGGTGGAACTCTTTAGTCTGGAAGGAGTAATTCGTGGGAGCGACAAGGAAGAGTAGTTAAGAGAATTTTTACAAAGCGCTACAAATGGTAATTGGATATTTGATGTTAGAGAAAAGTCAGATTTCATTGGTTCTACATATAAAAGACAAATTTTTTGACCTTTTTGAGTTTCTTGGTTATGTATGTAATGGAGAAGGATGATAAGTTAGGACGAGATAATTTTTATTCATCGAAGAGTTATTTCTGTAGTTTTGGATGAAGATTGGCATAGTGGAATTTGCCATGGAAATTATGCAATTCTAAAGGAAAACGACACGTAGGGTGTGGCGGATGTAGAGAAATTCATTGGAAAGAAATGGAGAAAAGGTGTTTGGATGTTTTCTAGGATTTTTTGAAATGTTAAGACGACCATTGGAATTTCTGTCGTTAAAATTTCTTCTTGGCCACGAAGTTTCTAGAAATTTGAGACTCATAGGTATAATGGTTTTGAGTTCCATAAGTTTTTGGATTATTGGTGGTGGAACTCATATGTCTAAAAGGAGTAATTTGTGGGAGCATTGAGGAAGAGTTGTTGAGAGAATTTTTACAACGGAAACACCATAAAAGGTAAATGGATATTTGGTGTTAGAGAAAAGTCGGATTGTATTGGTTCTACATATAAAAGTTAAACTTTTGGACCTTCTTGAGTTTCATGGTTATGTATGTAAGGAAGGACGATAAGTTAGGACAAGATAATTTTTGATGAAGTGTGAGATTGGATATCACCATTATTCAGATAAGAGTTATTTCCATATTTTTGGTTAAAAGATTGGCATAGCAGAATTTGTCGGGAGATTGATACATCGAGGCAATGGTAGAGATTATGCACTTCAAAAGGAAAATGACATGTAGAGTGTGGTGGATGGAGGGAAACTCAATTGAAAGAAATGGAAAAAAGGTGTTTGGAAGTTTTCTAGGATTTTCTTGAATGTTAAGACACAATTGAATTTCTGTCATTAGAATTTTGTCTGGGCCACGAAGTTTCTATAAATTTGAGACTCATAGGTATAATGGTTTTGAGTTCCATAGGTTTTTGGATTATTGGTGGTGGAACTTATAAATCTTAAAGTAGTAATTTGTGTGAACGATGAGGAAGAGTTGTTGAGAGAATTTTTACAACGGAAACACCATAAAAGGTAAATGGATATTTGGTTTTTGAGAAAAGTCGGATTGTATTTGTTCTGCATATAAAAGTCAAATTTTTTGACCTTCTTGAGTTTCATGGTTATGTATGGTTATGTAGGTAAGGAAGAAGGATGATAAGTTAGGACAAGATAATTTTTATTGAAGTGTGAGTTTGGATTTCCATTATTCATATAAGAGTTATTTCCATATTTTTGGATAAAAGATTGGCATAGTAGAATTTGGCATGGAGATTGGTAGGAAGAGGCAATGTTAGAAATTATGCACCTCAAAAGGAAAAAGACACCTAGAGTGTGGTGGATGGAGGCAAATTCATTGGAAAGAAATGGAAAAAAGGTGTTCGGAAGTTTTGTAGGATTTTTTGGAATGTTAAGATGACCATTGGAATTTCTGTCGTTTGAATTTTTTCTTGGCCACGAAGTTTCTTTAAATTGGAGTCTGATGGGTATATGGTTTCTAGTTTGATAAGATTTTGGATAATTGATGGTGGAACTCGTCAGTCTGAAAGGAGTAATTCGTGGGAGCAACAAGGAAGAGTAGTTAAGAGAATTTTTACAAAGGAAGCACTACAAATGGTAAATGGATATTTGGTGTTACAGAAAAGTCAGATTGTATTGGTTCTAAATATAAAAGACAAATATTTTTGACCTTTTTGAGTTTCATGGGTATGTATGTAATGGAGAAGGATGATAAGTTAGGACAAGATAATTTTTATTCATCGAAGAGTTATTTATGTATTTTCGGATGAAAGATTGGCATAGTGGAATTTGCCATGGAAATTTATTGGAAGAGGCAATGTTTGAGATTATGTACTTCTAAAGGAAAATGACACGTAGAGTGTGGCGGATGTAGAGAAATTCATTGGAATGAAATGGAGAAAAGGTGTTTGGATGTTGTCTAGGATTTTTTGAAATGTTAAGACAACCATTGGAATATCTGTCGTTAAAATTTTTTCTTGGCCACGAAGTTTCTAGAAATTTGAGACTCATAGGTATAATGGTTTTGAGTTCCATAAGTTTTTGGATTATTGGTGGTGGAACTCATAAGTCTAAAAGGAGTAATTTGTGGGAGGGTTGAGGAAGAATTGCTGAGAGAATTTTTACAACGGAAACACCTTAAAAGGTAAATGGATATTTGGTGTTAGAGAAAAGTTGGATTGTATTGGTTCTACATATAAATGTGAAATTTTTGGACCTTCTTGAGTTTCATGGTTATGTATGTAAGGAAGAAGGACGATAAGTTAGGACAAGATAATTTTATTGAAGTGTGAGATTGGATTTCCATTATTCAGATAAGAGTTATATCCATACTTTTGGATAAAAGATTGGCATAGCAGAATTTGCGAGGGAGATTGATACATCGAAGCAGTGGTAGAGATTATGGACTTCAAAAAGAAAATGACACGTAGAGTGTGGCGGATGGAGGGAAACTCAATTGAAAGAAATGGAGAAAAGGTGTTTGGAAGTTTTCTAGGATATTCTTGAATGTTAAGACGACCGATGGAATTTCTGTTGTTAGAATTTTGTCTGGGCCACGAAGTTTCTAGAAATTTGAGACTCATAGATATAATGGTTTTGAGTTCCATAAGTTTTTTGGTTAATTGGTAGTGGAACTCATAAGTTCAAAATGAATAATTTGTGGGAGCGACATGGATGAGTAGTTAAGAGAATTTTTTACAAAGGAATTACTGCAAATGGTAATTGGATATTTGGTGTTAGAGAAAAATTGGATTGTATTGGTTCTACATATAAAAGACAAATTTTTGGACCTTCTCGAGTTTCATTTTTATGTATGTAATGAAGGAAGATGATTAGTTAAGATGAGATAATTTTTATTGAAGTGTGAGATTGGATTTCCATTATTCAGATAAGAGTTATTTCTATAATTTTGGATAAAAAATTGGCATAGTAGAAGTTGCTAGGGAGATTGATACAACGAGGCAATATTAGCTATTATGCACTTCAAAAGGAAAAAGGCACCTAAGGTGTGGTGGATGGAGGGAAATTCATTGAAACAAAATGGATAAAATGTGTTTGGAAATTTTCTAGAATTTTTAGGAATGTTAAGTCAAGCATTGGATTTTCTGTCTTTAGAATTTTGTCTTGGCCACGAAGTTTGTTCAAATTGGAAACTCATAGGTATATGGTTTTGAGTTGTATAAGTTTTTGGATAATTGATGTAAAGAACTCATAAGTGAAAAAGGAGTAATTCGTGGGAGCGACAAGGAAGAGTAGTTAAGAGAATTTTTACAAAGGAATTACTGCAAATGGTAATTGGATATTTGGTGTATGAGAAAAATTGGATTGTATTAGTTCTACATATAAAAGAAAATTTTTTGGACCTTCTCGAGTTTCATTGTTATGTATGTAATGAAGAAAGATGATAAGTTACGACGAGATAATTTTTATTGAAGTATGAGATTGGATTTCCATTATTCATCGAAGAGTTATTTCCCTATTTTTGGATGAAAGATTTGCATAGTGGAATTTGCCATGGAGATTGAGAGGAAGAGGCAATGTTAGAGATTATGCACTTCAAAAGGAAAATGACACGTAGAGTGTGGTGGATGGAGGGAAATTCCTTGGAAAGAAATGGAAAAAAGGTGTTTGGATGTTTTCTAGGATTTTTTGAAATGTTAAGACGACTATTGGAATTTCTGTTGTTAGAATTTTGTCTTGGCCACGAAGTTTGTAGAAATTTGAGACTCCTCATAGGTATAATGGTTTTGAGTTCCATAAGTTTTTGGATAATTGGTAGTGGAACTCATAAGTCTAAAGGGAGTAATTTGTGGGAGCGATGAGGAAGAGTTGTTCAGAGAATTTTTACAACGGAAACACCATAAAAGTTAAATGGATATTTGGTGTTAGAGAAAAGTCGGATTGTATTGGTTCTACAGATAAAAGACAAATTTTTTGACCTTCTTGAGTTTTATGGTCATGTATGTAAGGAAGAAGGAGGACGATAAGTTAGGACAAGATAATTTTTATTGGAGTATGAGATTGGATTTCCATTATTCAAATAAGAGTTATTCCCATAATTTTGGTTAAAAGATAGGCATAGTAGAATTTGCCGAGAGATTGATACGACGAGGCAATGTTAGCGATTATGCACATCAAAAGGAAAAAGACTCCTAAAGTGCCGTGGAAGTTGGGAAATTCATTGGAAAGAAATGGAAAAAAGTTGTTTGGATGTACCGTAGGTTTATTTGTAAAGTTAAGACAAGCATTGGAATTTCTGTCGTTAGAATTTTCACTTGGCCATGAGGTTTCTTCAAATTGAAGACTCATTGGTATGTTGTTTTGAGTTAATAAGTTTTTGGATTACTGGTTGTGGAACTCATAAGTCTAAAACGAGTAATTTGTGGGAGCGATGAGGAAGTGTACTTAAGAGAATTTTTTCAAAGGAAACACTATGAAAGGTAATTGGATATTTGGTTTTAGAGAAAAGTCGGATTGTATTGGTTCTACACACAATAGACAAATTTTTGGACTTTCTTTTGATGGTTATGTATGTAATGAAGAAGGATGATAAGTGAGGACGAGATAATTTTTATTGAAGTATGAGATTGGATTTCTATTATTTATTGAAGACTTATTTCCATATTTTTGGATGAAAGATTGACATAGTGGAATTTGCCAAGGAGATTGATAGGAAAAGGCAAGGGTAGAGATTATGCACTTCAAAAGGAAAACGACACGTAGAGTGTGGTGGATGGAGGGAAATTCATTGGAAAGACATGGAAAAAAGGTTTTTGGAAGTTTGCTAGAATTTTTTGGAATGTTAAGACAACCATTGGAATTTCTGTCGTTAGAATTTTGTCTTGGCCACGAAGTTTCTTCAAATTTGAGACTCATAGGTATATCGTTTCTAGTTTGATAAGATTTTGGATAATTGGTGGTGGTACTCATCAATCTAAAAGGAGTAATTTGTGGGAGCAATGAGGAAAAGTTGTTAAGAGAATTTTTACAAAGGAAGTACTATAAAAGGTAAATGGATATTTTCTGTTAGAGAAAAGTTGGATTGTATTGGTTCTTCATATAAAAGACAAATTTTTTGACCTTCTTGAGTTTCATGGTTATGTATGTAAGGAAGAAGGACGATAAGTTAGGACAAGATAATTTTTATTGGAGTATGAGATTGGATTTCCATTATTCAAATAAGAGTTATTTCCACATTTTTGGTTAAAAGATGGGGATAGTAGAATTTGCCAAGGAGTTTGATAATATGACTAGGCAATGTTAGAGATTATGCACTTCAAAAAGAAAAAGACACCTAGAGTGCTGTGGATGTTGGGAAATTCATTGGAAAGAAATGGAAAAAAGTTGTTTGGAAGTATTTTAGGTTTATTTGTAAATTTAAGACAACCATTGGATTTTCTATCATTAGAATTTTCTTTTGGCCACGAGGTTTCTCAAATTGGATACTCATTGGTATATTCTTTTGAATTTGATAAGTTTTTAGATAATTGGCGGTGGAGCTCATAAGTCTGAAAGGTTTAATTTGTTTGAGCGATGAGGAAAAGTTGTTAAGAGAGTCTTTGTAGTGGGCACTATAGAAGGTAATTGGATATTTGATTTAGAGAAAAGTCGGATTGTATTGTTTTTACAAATAACAAACAAATTTTTGGACCTTCCTGAGGTTCATGGTTATGTAATATAAGGAAGAAAGACGATAAGTTAGGACAAGATAAGTTTTATCAAAGTATTAGATTGGATTTCCATTATTCATTGTAGAGTTATTTTCCTATTTTTGGATGAAAGATTGGCATAGTAGAATTTGCCAGGGAGATTGATTCAACAAAGCAATGGTAGAGATTATGCACTTCAAAAGGAAAAAGACACCTAGAGTGTAATGGATGAAGGGAAATTCATTGGAAAGAAATGGAAAAAAGGTGTTTGGAAGTTTTCTAAGATTTTTTAGAATGCTAAGACAACCATTGGATTTTCTGTCGTTAGAATTTTGTCTTGGCCATGAAGTTTCTTCAAATTGGAGACTCATAGGTATAATTGTTTTGAGTTTGATAAGTTCTTGGATAATTGGTGGTGGTACTCATCAGTCTAAAAGGAGTAATTTGCGGGAGCGATGAGGAAAAGTAGTTAAAAGAATTATTACAAAGCAAGCACTATATTTGGTGTTAGAGAAAATTTGGATGTATAGGTTCTACATATAATAGAAATTTTTTTTGAACTTATTCAGTTTCATGGTTTTAAGTGCTTTTAACCCCTTGAGCCAACCACTTAAAAGGATGGGGTTATGTTTACTAAAAAATAATCCTTTGCCAAAGAGAATTGGGCTTAGAGCGCTACAACATTTGGCTGATAGGGCTTTGCTACGCATCCTAAGGTTCTGAATTTCTGAGCTCCCCAAAGACACCGATCTTTCAATAACCTCCCACCTAATTAAGTGTGAACCTTTTCCTTTTCCTTCAATAGTCCCTTCCCAAAGGAAATCATGTATCAATCTCTCCAAACGCTTGCACACATCACAAGGGGCTCTAAAGAGAGAAAAGAAATAAAATGGAATGCCATTCAACACGGACTTTATCAGGGTAAGACGACCTCGCTTTAGAAAAGAAAACCTTCTTCCAAGAGGCTAACCTACTACAAACTTTGTCCACCACGAGGTCCCACCAAGAAATATTCTTCGGATTACACCCAAAAGGAAGGCCCAGGTAAGAGGAAGGAAGGCAATTGATGCGCACCTTCTAATCCCCATCATTGTTGATACTCAGAACACTCCACTTCCCCTTATTAATCTTCAACCCCGACATCTCCTCAAACGAGGCAAGAATGTGATTCAACATCAAGAACCAATTAACATTGAATTAACATTGCTAGAGCAAAAGAAAAGTCATTAGTAAAATGAAGATGGGATAGAGCCACTCTGTCCTTACCCATCTCAAAAGGCTTAATGACCTTCCCTTCGACGCACTTACTCACCATTCTATTGGGGACATCCACTATGAAGAGGAAAAGAAAGGGGGAAAGGGGGTCTCCCTGTTTAAGACCTCTTGACCCCATCACTTTGCCCCTGGGACTCCCATTTGTAAGAAAGAAGTAGCTCACATTCCTCAGGCATCCCCACATCCACATTCGCCACTTATAACCAAAACCTTTCCTTTCCAAAACCTTATCCAGGAAATACCAATCCACATGACTATAGGCTTTTTCAAAATTGATCTTAAAGAGTACCCCTTCCTTCTTCCTTGCTTTATAGTCCTTAATCACCTCATTTGCAATATGGGCTTGATCCGAAATTTGTCTCCCTGCCACGAAAGCCCCTTGCGAATCCAAGATAGTTGAGGGGAGCACCCTTTTTAGCCGATTCGCCAACACTTTTGCAAGGATATTTTACACACTTTTGCAAGGATAGTTGAGGGGAGCACCCTTTTTAGCCGATTCGCCTAGTCATGGTCTCATTCTTCAGGATCAAACAAACATAGGTTTCAGACATGAAGTTATTTAAGATCCCCCTTAGTTTGTTGATGAGATGCAACCTTTAATCCATCTTCTCCATTTAGAGCCAAAGCCTTTCACAGTCAATAGTTCATCAAGGAAATCCCAATCAACCTTATCAAAAGCTTTCTCAATGTCAAGTTTGTTGGAAACTCCTTCGACCTTCTTAGTGTGCCACTCTTCAAGGATTTCATTGGCAGTAAGCGATGCATCCAAAGTTTGCCTTCCCTCAACAATGGTTGATTGACAACCTGAGATGGTAGACGGGAGAACTTGCTTGAGGCAGTTTGATAAAACTTGAGCAATAGCCTTGTAGAGGCAATTAGTGAGGTTGATTGGCCTATAGTAATTAGTCCCCCACTTTCTTAGCATCAATCTTCTTGGAAATAAGGCTGATTGGAGTTTATGACAATACAGTTACTATAGTCATTTTCCACATTTGGTTGGTTGCATAATAAAATGTAATGGAACAAGATGTGGAAGATGACCTGCTATGTTTGTATAAGTAATCATCTTCAACCAAAAGTGTTTAATTTTTTAATTAGTATATTAACTTTACCATAACCATCATGAGTTGGCTTAGTGGTAGTGGGAACATTAAAAAAAGGCCGAAGGGCTAAGGGGTCATGTGTTCAATCCATGGTGGTCACCTACCTAGGATTTAATATCCTACGGGTTTCTTTAACACCCAAATACTGTAGGGTCAAGAGGGTTATCTTGTGAAATGCCCCAAGTAAAAGAACTTTTTACCATAGTTTGTACTGATTTATGTTAAAGGTGGTTTAGCTTTTTGGAGGCTTCGAAGGGTCGGGTGATTTCCGTTATTTCTAGAACATACGGTCAGATTATTGGTGGTGTTTCTAGATTTTAGTTACCAGCAAAAAGAATTTTCAAACAAGACAACATTTTAATGCCTCTTCATAAGAATATTTATTAGGATTTTCATGAAAGTTATTAAACTATTTATCATGTGCCAATGCTTAAAATATTAATTTCATTCCATGACTTAGTTCTTCTGGTTTACCTGCAGGATAATTTTCTTTTTTCTTTTTCTTTTTATTTTTTATTTCATCCGAATGTCTGCAAGTAATCACATGAAATTGAACCAACAAATCCAGTCAAATCAAGCAAAGAACATTTATACTCAATTGTGAAAGTAGTCAAGCATAGTATCCCACATGACCAAAAGATTACTACCTGCATATTATTATCTTTGTCAAGACAAGAAATGCTATTACGTACCTACAGATTTTCTAACCATGAAAAAACGAAACTCCACTAATTAAGGTAATTCACCACTTAGTTTTTAAGATTCAATTGGATGAATAAATTTGAGGTTAAAGTTGTCTCAATCAATGGCCTGAATGGAAAACAAAGTTTTTCCTAATATGTGTATTTTATTTGGTGTCGTCTAATTGTCATCTCATTTACAATCAACACATTATTCTACAGATTTTCTGATTTTATATGGCTGACTTACTGTTTTGGAGAAATTGTTTGGTAGAATTATTTTTGGATACGAAGAATGTTCTTCCTGATTTTGGGTGCATAGTACATCGCATTCTGAGCTTAATCATATATCAAAATAAACCGAATAGATTTTCCACCAGCAATGAAAGTTTGAAACTAAACAAAGATTGCATGTGCTGAAGGTTGTAATAGCATTAGAACTATTGTGTTTGTAGCTTTGGGTTGTTATTGGACTCATTCGAACAAAGTTCAGCAAGGTCTATTCTGGTGAGTTTTAGGTACAGAAGTTTTGTTTAGACCTTTTCAAACTCTTTGTAAATGTTGCAACTCTGAAGAGCTCTCTTGATTGTAGTTCAGGACTAATTCACAGTGCTTGAATTGAGGTTTAAGGTTGTTTTTGAGTAAGAATATTCATTCTAAATATTCTTTGAGACTGTGAGCATAGTATATTGTTATGGCTGAGCATGCCTGGATGTTCATTGTGATGATTGTAAAGTGTATAGCATGCCAAGTGATTGTGGCTTTGTTCTGTGTGATAAGCATATTGGCCTGAGCATAGTATATTGTTAGGGAAGCTTAAGCGTGTTGTAATGTTGTCTGGTGGGATTGTGTGAAAAGAAGCATAACATTTATGTTGCGAGCGTGTTATGGTTTCTTGTTATACAACACAATCTATGGTTCATGGATGAGTGAACCCATATGTAGCATGACGCAGTGCATAATTCATGTGTTAGGTTATCTTGTAGTGCATACTACGTAATTCATGTGTTGAGTTATCTTTAGAGCATGTTGTGTAACTCTTCTATTGGGCTTTTTTTGCGAAGCATGCTACTTATCGATATATTGTTATGGGTAGATTTACCGATATAGGCCAAGACCAAGAATCTAGATAGATAGGAGGCTTAAAGACACTAATAAAAGCTCGAGATGGCTAACCCAAGGCCAATGGGGTCCACATTCAACAAGTCAATACTTGTGGCCTTAGTAAACCGATCCGAGTGGAATCTCCCTTGAGGAAACTCTCGATTAGTGGCCCATAGGTCAAGCTTGAGAGTGGGCTTGAGAGTAGGGGTAACTGTTATGGGTAAATTTACCAAGATGAGCCAAGATCGGGAGACGAGAGTCTAAAAAGATTAGAGGCCCGAGGATAGGGATAGAGACTCAAGATAGCAAACCAAGGCCAATGGGACCCACATTCGACCAATAGTCACCCAAGCCTTAGGAGACCAATGCGAGTGGATTGTCTAAGACCTATAAGGGTTTTCAAAGTACCCACGGGAAACTTTAGTAGGATCCATAAGGGAGCTCAAAGGATCCATGAAGGAGGTTCGATGACCCACATGGAAGCTCAAAATGACCCATTGGGAACCTCAATAACCCATTATGGAGCTTAAGACCTATGGAGAAACTCAATAGGGGACCCATGAGGTAGGGGGCTCAGTTGACCTATGGTAAACCTTAATAGGACCCATAGGGAGCTTAGAAGACCTATGAGAGGCCTCAAATGACTCATGTGGAACTTCAGTAGGACTTGTGAAACCCATGAGGTAGGGAGCTCAGTTAATCTATGGTAAACCTTAATAGGACCCATAGGGAGCTCAGAAGACCTAGAGAGGCCTCAAATGACTCATGTGGAACTTCAGTAGGACTCGTGAGGGAGCTTAGAGAATCCATGAGAGAGCTCAGAGGATCCATAAGGTTGAAAAGACCCATGGAGAATTTTAGTAGAACTCATGAAGGATCTAAGAGGACTATAAAGGAGCTCAAAAGGCCCATGGGGAACCTTAGCAGAACCCATGAAGGAGCTAAGAGGACCCATGAGGAGAGCTTGATAAGACTAACGAAAAACTTAATAGTCCTATGGAGGACATAGAGAAGACCTAGGAGTCCCATGGAGGACCCATGGAAGACCTCAATAGGACCCAGAGAAGATCTAAGAGTCTTATGGAGGACCCATGGAGAAGTTTTGCAAAACCCATGGAGGAGTTGACAATCTCATGAAGGACCTCTAAGTAACATCTTTAGGATGCATGGAGAACCTCAGAGTGATTGAGTTTGGAATAATCTAGGTTCTCAATGGACGATCCATAAAGGAATTGTTGAGGAGTTAAGTGGATGATGCACTTAAGCAGCGGTCACAACGTTAACTGGTGGTAGCGTAACCGTCCAATGAGTAATGGCTAGATAGTTTTAGAAATTAAAGTGTTGAGCTCAAATGTAGTTACACATTAATAGTAGGTAAACAACCAAAGTCATCGGTTGAAGGTATGCTAAAATCATCTACTATTTTCTACTGTCAAGTTACTCGCAAATCGAAGACTGACTTGAGCGTCAGAGTGTGTGGCTTGACAGCACACTAGTGTTCATTTTTTTTTGTCTTGCAGGGCACTTGGACTATCCCTCACTCCCCTGAATACAAATTTACTGTTGATCCGTTTTTTTAGCATAAACACGTGCTATGATGAATACTATAATTTTTTCATGCAAAAGAGAAGAAGTGAGAAAACCTTTTAGTGTGTTCCTTAATTTTAGTAGTTCTCGAATTTGATTAGTTGGGGACTTTCTTTTTCTTTAATCGTAGTATTAGTTCTTGAATTTGATTGGTTGATGACTTTTTTAGTTGAGCTTTTGTTTTAGATTGAGGTTCGACTTGTTCTTGCCCTATATGTTGGGCGGTGGTATTAGAATTGACTTTGAGTCGCATCATTAGGTGGTTAGTTTGTGGATGGATGTTGTCCTAAGTTTGTTTGAAATTTATGTTCAACTTAAATTGAGCCTTTAATTGTAGTGTAAAAGAGTAGATTTGCTAGCGTAACTCATGTCTTGGGCCAAATTTAGTGGGCGTTACTTGTGAGAATCACATCATATTGGAAAACATTATACAAAGACAGGTGAATTGCGAGAAACACTTATGTTACAATTCTTTTTGCTTGACTACGGATTTGTGATTGCTTACATGCTTTTTGATTTAGCAAGGTGAGTTGAACTCTACCACTGACAAGCTCATTTCTATCTTCTTTTACATCGATGCAAGATAAGCAGATCTCCTCATTTATGTCTTTTAAGTTTCATTTTCAAATGTGTCACATCCATTTTTTGTGACAAATATCATCTTTATCGCCCTCTAAACTGATTAAGTTACTTTTATATTTGAGTTTCAAGAAAGATTAGTTTAGTAACTAACTATATGTTCTTGATTTGACAAGGTGCAATTTAAGAAATTTTAAAATTGCAAATATATGATAATCTAATCCAACTTATCTCGAACATTAGGAGTTGGATTGGATGTTGTATCATGTGTAATGAATAGGTATTATTGGCCTTTTCATTTGCCTTGTATATTTCTCCCCATCTTTTAAAATTGATTTTGCTTCTTAGCGTATAAAGGAAGGTGTGATTCATGCTTGAACATTTGAAATAAATGCTTCATTCAGGTGTTACAATTTATTTATGACATCCAGTCAGTGGTTTTTTTTCAATGCTTTCTGGTTTAGAGGTTTGTATGCTTATGTAACCCTATTTATGAAAAATGTTTATTTTATACTATATAAGTTCGTCAATATGTGAGGTGGGGAATTCGAACTTCTAACCTCTGCATTGAGATTATATACTTTTGCATCAATTGAATTATGCTCATGTTGACTTAGATTTTAGGATCAATTACTGTTTTAGTCTTTGAGTTTTAAAAAATATGTGCATTTGGTTCTAAGATTTCAATTTAGTTCTTTAGTTTTTAAAAATAGGTTTAAAAACTCCCTTCAGCTCTTGCATTAATTAGGTATTTTTTTTTTAAAAATAGTAATAATAATAATTTGAACAATGAAGTGACATTTTTAAATTAGAAAAAAAAAATAAAAAGTCCTCTCTCCTCCCCCCTCACCATTCTTCCCCTCCCTTTTGTTCTCAATTTGTCCATACTTTTGCAGAAAAAAAAAAGGAAAAAAATAGGGTTCGACAGATGTATGACCCGAAGTTGGAGGAGAAAATGAAATTTGCCATATTTTTTGAATTTGAAGCTTTTTGACCATTTGTTGATGTTATATTACTCTTCACTCTTTTGCTCTCTTGTTGTCTCGCTCTCTTGCTCTTCACACTCTTTCAACCTCCTTTTTTGCTCAATTTTCTCTTTTGCTATCTGGCTTTGTCACACCCTATTTTTAAGAAACTGATGCGTTGAAGAGTTTATGAAGAAAAGAAGTAAAAGACCATGTTGGACGCATGGTCAGGACCAAGGTAACGTATGGTATGGGTGGACGCATGGAAGTAAATCGAGAAGGGAAATAAGTGAAACGCATAAAAGAAGATGTACGCATTGACAATGGTAAGACGCTTTAAGAAAGGAATAAAGTTATGTCGTGGAATGTTAAAAGAGATCTAAGTCTCGGAAAGGTAGAATACTATAGCAAAATGAGTAACGCATAGACTATTAGCAAGGGATGTTCTTGGGTGTTGGATAAAGTGGAAGGATGAGATTACAAGCTCAAAGATTGGAGCAAGAGGTGGACGCATACTACTTTATTATCAGAAAAATGTTTTTGTGCAAGGAAAAAGGTTAAATGAACAATCTTGGAATACAAGCACAAGAACGCATAGAGAGATAATTAAGGAATCCTCAAGGATAGGAGGAAAGTCGTGGACGCATGATAGTGTGCGGTTCAGGTTAACGGATAGTATTATGCAGTCAGGCACAAACGCATAGTATTGTGCGTTTGGGACAGTGACGCCTAGTAGTATGCGGTAAAAAACGAGTTCAAAGGAAGTATGGCTGAGAGACAGGGAAGTAAATAATGAGCTCAAACCTTAAAGGAAACTCAATGAACGCATGAGGGCGTTGTGATGAATGAATAGTTGTTTATTGGAAAATATTGGACGCATAAGATAAGCTTATAAAGGTTAGGTGGCTTCATAGACTTGACACCTTAAAAGTAGGAGGTGTTAGAATGCATGTTAAGTGCTTCGTGCAAGGTGACACTTGGATAAATGCATGGTTAATTAAGCATGCAGCGTGACATGTGGCAAACAAGTGGCAAAAGGAGAGAAGTTGGATGGCAAGCTCCCTATAAATAGAACTTTGAGGGAAAAGGAGCTACTAATGACTCTGAAAGAAAAATTCTGGAGAGAAAGGAAAGAAAGAAGGCAGAAAGGAGGAATCCTTACGTCCGTAGTAGGAGTCTGCGGCCAAGAGAGAAGGTATTTTTGACAACTTAGCTATTTTATGTAAAAGAAATTGTCTTGCATCGAAAGGGGGGTTGGCCTTACGGTAAAGACAAACACTACGTTCAAAGTGAACGTCGCGTCCAAAGATAGGTGATGTGTTCAAGTTGGACCTTGCGTTCAAGAGAGGTCGACGCATCCCAAAAAGAGAAGTAAGAAGAAAGACTGTACTTTGCGGTAGTTGCCAATCTTGCGTTGAAGGGCAGGGTTGCGTCCAACCGAGCTGACAGAGGAATATGGAGCCTTGCGTTTCTGAGATTAGAACGCTGCGTCCAAGAAGCTCGAAAAGAGGAAATAGAAGAAAGGAAGAGGAATTATTCTTTGGCAAGTACAGGTGAGTAACACCTGCGTTTTTCAAAATATAAATGAGTTCTTTATGAATATAATTTTATAGGTTTCTAATGAATTAATGCATGCGTTTACATATATATAAAGCACATGAATATGTTGGTTATAGAAATGAGAGCATGCATTTATATATATAAAAGCACATAAGCAAGCTGAGAGCATGCGTTATATATAGAAAGCTCATGAGTATGCTAAGTATTAGAAATGAGTTTAGTAAGACGCATGTTGTTGATAATACAAGATTTTCATTGGAAAACATATTGCTAATCATAGATGATGTTTCTAGAACATAGTGTATTTTATAAATTCCTAGACATGGCACCCTAAAGCTCAAGGACTAGAGGAAGGCAAATAGGTAGCCGGAAAATATAAATGGGACCCAATGCTCAAGGATAAAAGGAAGGCATATGGGCAGCCCGGGTTATAATATCTATGTGCACATAGAAGAATATATATATACGAAGCTGATGTGTTGAGATTACTCTACATAGCTAAGGATAATCGACGTTGAGTAGCGTTAGCGCCTCAACTAAGGAAAAGATAAGGAATGAATTTGACGTTGAGAAGCGTAGAAGCAATGCTCCGCCTCAACTAAGGAAAATGATTAGAAATGAATAAGATCTTTGAGTATTTCCCAGAAATAAGCATGCAAAACTTAATAATGGTGTTTGAGTATAAATTAACATGATTAGAATCGATATTATTTAGATTGACCAGTTTCACATTTAAAATAAGTTATTTATAAAAACTGTTACTCATTGAGCCGTTAGCTCATTCTTTTATATGTTTTCCATTTTTAGGTAACATGACAGTTCCCGTTGCCAGTCGAAGTCGAGGTTTGTCAAGCGATAACGGTATTATCATCCTAGAAAAAGTGTTTAAATGAGGGAAATATGGTGAGCTGACAGTGGGAATCAACGAGGAAGTTGATGACTGCTGTCCTCACACTCCATCTCGTGCTACATAAGGATAGTTCAGGTTGGGGTATGACAGACTCTCTCTCTTGGCTTTTTAATTGTCTTAGTTTCTTGAGAGCTATAGAAAAGTGATGTAAAAACCAAACCTATAAAAGGGAGGAAGAAAGAGAATGAATTTTGTTTGTCTTCTCCCCCACCCATACTACTCTAATAATTACAAAAAACAAAACAAAACAAGAAAAAAAAATCAATTTAAACATTTGTTAGGATTTTGCTTTATATCCAAAACAATGTTCTTCACTATTATCACACCTCCTCCCGGATTACCCTCTATAACCCGAAAGAAGATGTGAAGTCAGTAACCTTGACTCCTCTGTAAGGTTCACTGACCAACCATTCCTTTTACCCAAGACGGCCAGACGAGGTTCAACGTAGGCATAGCATCTCGAACTCGCTTGCTACCTGAAAAATTAGAAAACATGGAAAAACGTGAGCTAAGCCTTGTGAGTGACAAGTTTTGTAAACTATCTTTTATTCGAAAAGAGGCATGTTACAGTAAAACGTATTAAAAGAAGGATTCAACAGGAACAGATTTTCCACAATTCTTTGCCATTCACGTAAATCCGTTCTAAATCCATAGAATCGTTTTCCAGAATATTTAAAGAGAAAACCGTTTGGTTTTTCAATCTTTTCCCTTAGTTGAGGCGGAGCAAAGCTCAACGCTCTCAACGTCGAAAACATCCTTAGTTGGGGTGGAGCAAGGCTCAACACACCCAACATCAAAATCATCCCTGGCTTCAAGCAGAGCAAGCTCGATGCACTAGCCAGCTTAACCTCTATGTGCATATAGGAATATGACGGGTTGCCCATGTACCTTCTCATGTCCTTGAGTACTGGGTCCAGGGGAAACTCACGAGCCTTCTCAAAGAGATAAGCACTGAGCCTCCTCTTAAACATTTTATCAATCATTTTGAGTAGATCATTCATATAAAACCTTTCATAGAAATCAAGATGTTTCTTGATAAACTGTATTTTGCAACATGCTTTTCAATATAGTAAAACAATAAGATTACATGACTTTTAAACGATGCGTTTCAAGAAATCAGTTATCATAAACCATATCATATAAGAACAGTTCAACAAAACTCAGTTTGAAAGAAAAAGAGTCACTCACAGTTTCTTAAGATATTTCCTCTTTTCCTTCCAATCCTTGTCTTCCCGAGCTCCTTGAACGCAAGGGTTTGGTCTTCTACCCCGCAAATTATTTCTGGTAACAGGTTGGACGCAAATCTGCCCTTAAACGCAAGGTGCAGACTAACTCTTCTTACTCTTTCGGATGTGTCGACCTTCCTTGAACGCAAGGTCTAATTTAAACGCATCGTGGCGTTCACCCCTTTATGTTGAATTTGTGTAAAACGCAAGGCTTACCCTTCTCGACGCAAGCCAACTTCTTAACACCAAACGATTTAGGTGTCAAGGTTGTCTTCCTCTTTGGCCGCAGACTTCCTCTTACAGACGCAAGGTTTTCTTCTTTCAGTTCTTAAGAATTATTATCACCGAATCATCAGTCATTACGTTTCCCCTCAAGGTCCTATTTATAGAGAACTTATCATTCTACTTCTCCTCTTTTGCTGCCACTTGTTTGACACATGTTATGTTGCATGCTTAATCAATCATGCATTAGTCCAAGTGTCACTTTGCATGAGATGATTATCATGCTTTCTAACACCTCCTACTTAATGAGGTGTCCCAATCATGTGTAACCACCTGGCATATAGGCTTATCTTATGCGTCCGTTATGTTCCAATATACAACTACCCAATCATTCTTGTGTTCCTATGCGTTTATAGACCTTTATTTCCATTTGTCTACCACATTCAATTAGGTATACAAATCTTAAACGCATGCTACTATGTATTTCAGCTTACCATAAAATATCATACATCAATCTTAATCGCATACTATCTGTGTTCAACTTTCTTTTCTTATATTCATTCACAGCTACAAATCACTCTTTTATACAATTACACCCTTCTGACCATGTGGTTTACTCTTGTCTACCACATCCAACTCAAGTTCTTTCTTTATGCATTTATCCTCTTGCATTCATATTTACATCATTTCGCGTTCATGACCTTCTTTTAAGTCCCTTGATTTTACCCTCTATGCGTTTTCGAATCACATACCAAGGTTATTCCTGTAACCATTTCCTGCTTTAACCTTTCTTATGCGTTTACCCGAGATCTTGATAACATTTTTCATTTATTATAACGTTAAGCTCTTCCGCGCATAACTTATTAACCAGTGGTAGTCACCATCGACTCATAAACCCCTCGACGCATAGCTAATAGTCGTCCTTAACATGTGAACTCCTCTGCGTTTAGCTGATAACATTCTCAACGCCCAGCTGGTAATCTTCTCAACGCATAGACTTTATCAACGCATAATAAGACTTCTTACCAA
Source organism: Citrullus mucosospermus (assembly GCA_030954485.1). Lineage (NCBI taxonomy): Eukaryota > Viridiplantae > Streptophyta > Magnoliopsida > Cucurbitales > Cucurbitaceae > Citrullus > Citrullus mucosospermus. Next base: position 3,113,515 of record CM062063.1, on the reverse strand, counting down.
TACTTTATTCTGTACTCTGCTATTTCACTTTTCACCCTTGGCCATTAGTAAATATTTCCTTTAACTTCCTATACATCGCTATACTTCCAGGATGTATAACGTAAACCAAGTTATAATCCTCTTCTTCAACATTTTAGATTTCGAGGTTACCCTTCTACGCGTCCACTAGGTATGCTCAATGCTTTGCTTCCAAATTTCTCTCATACTTAGTCATTTCCTTCAATAATTATTCCAATATTCATCCTTCAATTGTTTCCTCCTATTGGGTTTGCTTTCGACTCTACAGCATGTCCAACGCCTGGACTTAGTTTCCTTTTTGTTAGCTCATAAGACCATTTCTAAGGTTGTTTTTCCATTATTAACTATTAAGAATTTCAGTTTTCTCAACGCGTCGCCTTGCCAACGCATAAGAATTTTTCAACGTATAGAAATTTCCCAATATATCAACCTTCAACACTTAACGACCTCTTTCGCATAGTTTTTCAATTCATCGCTAACTTTCAGCGCATAGTTACAGCTTATCGCACGGTTTACCAATGCGTAGTTGTGATCAGTACTCAAGTTCCTTTTTCCTCCGCACTATTGCTTCATAACGCCTAATGCGTTACTTTCCTTCACTTCACTTTCCGACGCGTTGCCAACCTTTCCAACGCAAAGTACTTTTCCCACGCAATGGTTCTACTCCATTTTACATCATCGACGCATGGTACTTCACCTCATTTAACTTGCCATTATTAATATTTAATCTCGTAACTTGGTAACTCAATATTAGCTATTACATGCGTTATACTTATCCATCCATGCGTCAGTTTGATTTCTAGAATTATGTCTACCCTCTTCTTAATACCATTCATTTCAACGCACAGAATCTATTGGCCATAATTTAGTAATTACACAATCTTAACTTCTCGTTTACATGTTCCGTTAATCCACACTCTTTATCCTTTTACATAACTACTTAGGTTTTCAGGGACAGGGTATTACAACTATGATGAACAATATGAAGATTATCAAACATATTTAAATCTAAAAGTCAATGGGAGAAAATTTGTTTTCAAAGATTCAGACACAGTTGCGACAAAAATAATTAACAAAGTAATGAGCAAGAAGGTTGGAATCGTGACCAATCTCTTGAACATTCAATAATTTGACAACACTATAAGCATCAATCTCCACCTGAATATGGTAAGAAATATTGGTTGGAAGAGCATGACCATCGCATATAACTTGGATCTCAAGCCAACTAATTGGCCAATGAGTTGCAATGCATCAACAATAGGCAATGATAATGTGGCAGAAAAATATCTATTACTGCAGTAGTACCTACTCCTATTTATTATTTGACATGTAATTAAATGATTTATTAATTTATTATTCATTTTTTCTCGTACTGTGGTTGTTCAAATTATAAATGATCCAACTAATCTCTCCATCCCAAGCTTGGATTGCACCATAGTTCAACTTGCATCTAGTTGAAACAGGAGGCTGCCAAATACGAGAAGTAGCTGTGTTGTGCTTGAGATTATTTAGAAAAAAAATGGTGCGATAATTTTCTTGCTACTTTGGTGATTTTGAGTTGATTTTCAAATGCAATCAATTCATTCAAAACTATTATAAATCACTAATGGAAAGTTTGATCCCACTATGAAAATTTGAAGTTTAAATCAAAACAAATTAATTTTTTTCCCTAATATATAGAAGTAAACTCAAAACTTAATTATGTACATAAATTTAACCTCATTAATTATAATTCATAGCCTCATTGAAGGTTTCTACGTCTGTATGATAGAAATGTTGGATACTCGAACATATTCTTATTACATTCTCGAATCTTGAATATCATCCTTAATCATAATTCATAGGTATTCAAGATTCTCACACAGAACATCTTGGAATAAAGATGTCATCGTTTCATGACATGTTTGCCATTTGGTACAATTCTATTCTTTTTAGTCTCCAAATTTGTTCAGTTTTAGTCTATATTAATACCTCAAAGTTAATTTTTACCAAAATTGATTAAATAATAATAATAATTTTCACATAAAAAATATAAAAAAAAGAGTTCTTTCAAATATATATAAAAAAATGGATCAAAATATTTATAAATATATCATAAATATTTAAAAATATCTCTAACTATCTATTGTTAGAGATATTTTGCTAAATTTAAAATATTTTTAGTAACTTTATTATTTAAAATATTACTAAAAATAAAATATATAAATATATTTTAAAAAATTTACAATAAAAACGCTATAAATATCAAAAAGTGTATTTAAAAAAAAGTCAATAATAAAAAATTTAGAAAAATTATCTTAAATGATCAAACTGCTGAAAATATTTACAACTAATAGATAAAATATACTGTCTAATAGACCGCAATAGACTACTAACTGTCGTGATATAAATAATAGTCTAGTAAAATTTTGTTATATTTATAAATATTTTTATTCGAGCAAAAGATTTATTTCGAAAGGAAACTTGAACCTTTAAAATAAGAACAAACTTTTCGAAATTATATTTTAACTTTTTTATAATTATATATTTGATGTAGCTGGTGGGCCCCAGTCTCAAGCCACGGCCACTCCCTAAACCGACAAAGAAACATGTATTCACCACCTTCAGATCATACACCTTGTTTGGCTCCGACGATTACCTGTACGAATGATTCGCCTTTTTTTTTTCTTTTTTTTTTAATGGCTTGCAATTTTCCCCTTTTCTAAACACTGCCTCGTCCTTCCTGTTCCCCTTTTTCCATTGCACGTGCAAAAGCCATGTACTTCAAAATCGTGCGACTGGGTCGGGCTTTTTTGCGCCCCTAAAGCTAGGCCCACTGTCTTTTTGGGCCCGGCCCTTGAAAGGAACTGACATATAAAGATCCAATCTCCTAAAAGCTTTGTAACAAAGAACCATCTCACTTTAGGCTTGAATTCCATATTATATTATTGGTTGAACATACCATTTCCATTCTCTGCTTAAAGAAACTTAAATTACTCATTGTACTGTAATTGTGCACTTTAGGCCATTTACTATCAATAAATCTTAAGCTTAATTATTGTATTTTCATAAATTTTAAATTTAGCACTCAAATTTATTTTTGTTTTGAAATTTCTTAAACAATAATAATAATACTAATAATTTTCTATAATTTATAAAACAAATTCAACTTTTGTTTTATATAATTTATAACAAAAATGACCATTTTTTATATTTAGTGGAAGTACATGTAGTTTTTGTAGGAATATTGAAAATACATATACTAGAAATTTGAGAAGTATAATAATTAGATGGAATAAAATTAAAACATCCAAACCAAAATGATATTTTTTCCTATAACATTAGTTATCTTCTCAACCAAAGTTGAAGTAAATAATAATACTTGCACCCACCTGTGGCCCACACCCTAATTACACACAAAAAGAAAATGAAAGATATTTTAAAAAGGAGTAAGAATAGCCAACTATTATAATTAAACAATTATATGCACAAATATGAGTGTAGTGTAAGATGTGAGTGTTTTTCAAAAAAACTAATTAGGGAAAAGGGAAAACAACCTGTCGCATCGTCATGCCTACTATAAATAGACAAATTTGACCTTGCGTTCAGAAACATGATTTAGCTCTGTGAAGAACACATTGGTGAATGGCTCCGGCAGTCGAAAGAGCTGATACAATGCCTGAAACTGCAAACAAGAAGAGCCATCAATGTTACCAACCCACTCTCTTTTCTGCCTTGGCAGGTGTGAAACTCGCCCCATCAAAAATCTTTCACTAATCTTTCCTTTTATGGCCGCTGCCGTTCACAATGTTCTGAGAACAATGGGCCCGGCCCTGACATCTAACACTTCATCAACTGTGTTCCATTAGAAAACAAAGTTCTGAACCAAACACATCCCTCTCTAAATCTATAATACATTTGCAACTTGTTTTCAAACAAGTTGAGCCTTCAGAGTTGTTCTAATATATCAAAACAAGTGAAATGAATGCATATAAAGACCAAAGGATAAAGAAATATGAACAAAAGAACAGATGGAACAAACTTCTTACATAAGGGTTAGTTATGTACACTACAAAGATGTATCTATTTCTTATTTGAGTCAGACCCACAAGGAAAAGGATTAAAGAAAAGTTACTAAACTACACAAACTGAAAGTCAAATCTAAAATTAATCCTAAAACGAGAAGAAGACTAATGCAAATACTTTGCACAAATTCACCTCAGTGGACTTTGGTATATGACACTTTGTAATCTCATTCATTCCCAATGTCATTAATGCTCTTCTCGGAGCAAGCATGGCCGTTGCCACCATTATCAAAGGCATTCTCAGATGCTGCAGTTTCCTCTTTGTTATTGTCCATCGGGTGCAGGCCCCATGCTTCAGTTTCCAAGCATTGAACCCTTCTTCTTAGGTCTTCTAACTCTTTCTCCATGAAAAATACCCTTTCCTTCAATGTCAAATTCTCCTCCTCAAGCTGGGATATGTGACAATCTCGATCATCCACTCTACTCTCCAAAAGGGTACTCTGCTCTTCACCACCAGAAGTTGGGCATATCATTTCAAACCTACTTAGATCATGATCCAGCCGTCTCTCCACCTCCAAATGTCCTTCCACATCGCTATCACCAGATTCCCCAACTTCATCTTCTTCTTCTTCATCTTCTTCCTCGTAGTCCTTCGCTGACCGAAGCCTAATCAGACCCTTCATCGAGCCATAGCCATCAAGACCCCACTCCTCTTTAGCCATATCAACAAGAACTTCTCTCAGGGGCGAAAATATGGGAGTCGGCAACACCGCAGGGGTTACCGGATAAGGCGACACCAACGACGCAATACCACCGGATCGTTTGGCTCGAATTAAGAAGGAAGTGGTATTGCGAGGCGCGAAAGGAGGAAACCGGTAGTTGGACTTCTTCTTGGGATAGAAACGCCTCGATTTCAAGCGATTTTGGTACTGCAATTCGTTCCAATTCGAGGGTTTATACGGTGTTGCAGTCAAGTCTTTTCGCCTCATATCAGGCCTTTTCCCCTTTCTGAAACCTCGGCCATGATTGGAAGTAGGAGCTATGGAGAGCGACCTTTGAGAGGCTTGAAGAAACATACCTCGATTCTCCAACGGTAGAACCGGAGGCAAATTCGGAGGCTGAGTCCAAACAACGAAGTTATGATTCATTAAGATCTGAGTATGATCCATATCATTCATCAAACCGAAGCAAAATCAAAAATCGGAAACCCCAATCACAGAGACAAGAACACATAAAAAGCAAGAAAGAAATCCCGCTAATTGAAACCAGAAACGATTACGTACAAAAAGAAATTAGAGCATGCGAGATTCAGCCATGAACAATCCAACCGTTGAAATTGAAATCCTGGAAACCCTAGAAATCGAAAGAAGAGAGGTTTCTCAGTAGTACGCAACAATCGAAAGGGAAAATTCAAAGAAGAAATTACTTATGAATCTGTGTTGTGATCTCATAATTGTGGGATTATGATTCTGAAAGTGGAATTCGGAGTAAAGAAGAGAAGAGGGTTATAACACATAAAACTCTTGAGCTTCGTCTTTAGCGGAAGCGAACCCTCCGTTTCATTTGTAATTTAACCCTCAATCATTTTTTTTCATTTATAATTAAAATTATTATCAGAATTATCCAACTACCGTCACACCAATCGTTTTCTTATTCCTTCATTTTTTTTTTTTTAAATTTAAATTTTAAAAATGTTCATTTTTATCCAACACGTCATTTTTTTTTAATTTTATTAATAGAAATAAATACTTTTTAGTCCACAATTCTTTTAATATTGTTTCTATTTCCAAGAAACAATGGTTTCTCCAATGGAATTAAAATTTTGATTAAAATATCTTTTTAAATTTGAAAAATTGCACAAAATGACTAAAAAATTTTAAAAAAAATTATGGATGACTTACCCCAAAAACTTTATCATAAGTGACCTTTTGGCCACGTTAAATGCCAATTTTACCTGCAAAAATTAAAACAGCTAAAAACTTTCTCTTCCCCCGAAATTACCATCTGCAAGCATTCAATGTCAACTACCATTATACCAACAAAATTGAATGTGAGGATACTAATGGACGGTCGCTCTCACACATTCTTCCATTTTTCCATTGTCCTCTACGAGTTTCACGAACATCTGAACGAACTTCATCCTCCATTTTTCTCTGCGAGTTACAACGTCGGCCGCTTTCATCTTCATCCAGTGTTCGTTTTTTCTCTTGGTACAAATCAACCTCGTGAGTTAGAATCAGAAACACAAAAATGTATCTTCGTCCAGTGTTCGTTTTTTCTCTTGGTACAGATTAACATCGTGGGTTAGAATCAGAAACACTGAGAATGTAAGTGTTTTTCGTCGTATATCATTTAGTTTTATATTCTAGGTCGAGCGATCGTTTCACCTAGGTTGAGCGATCGCTTAAGCTATGCCATGCGATCATTAAACCTGATATACACGATCATTAAACCTAAGACGGGCGATCGTTTAATTTGGGTTGAGCGATAACCTATACTGAACGTAATGGGTGTCACATACCTTTCAGACGAAGCAGAGGACGACGACAAGGAAGAAGAAGACGAAGACGAAGGATTCGGGGAAAGCGAAATGTTGAGAGAAAGTGAAAGGTTGAGAGAGAAAGCAAAAGTCTGAAGAGCGTAAAGGTTTTCAACGAGTGTGCGGTGAGTTTTAAAGAAAAATGAAGAGGCGCGTGGGGTTGACTATTTTAATTTTTTAGGGTAAAATGGGGTTGACTATTTTAATTTTTTAGGGTAAAATTGGTATTTCACGTGGCCAAAAGGTCATTTATAATAAAGTTTTTTAGAGTTGGTCATCTATAGAAAAATTTTTGGTTTTTGGGTCATTTTGTGCAATTTTTCCTATAATTTTAAGGGTTCAAATTTTAATTTATGTACTTTTAATACATCTTAAAATTAGTCTACTCAATTACTTCTTATTTTTTATTAGTATTTTCATTTTCACTATAAATAATATATTTATATATTGTGTTTCTTTGCATGAAAATTGTTGTGATTGATAAAAACTAACTTTGAGGTACAATATTTTAGATTTACTTAAATTAAACTGATATTTAACATTTGAAAATACAAAAGCTAAAATTGAACAAATTTCAAAGTCTAGAAACCAATATGATATTTTAACCAAAAATAAATCTTTTCTCACCCTCTCCGTAGGACTATATAGTGTATTATGAGACAGATGTATGCATTTATATCAGGGACATATTATATGGTTATAGTTTTACCATACATGTCTTTCTCATTCCGTCAAAAATCAATCTTACTAGCGTTTATTACTTCCCTCTCTTGCAGTAGCGATTTATCTAGTATTACGACTTTTACTACAACAATCTTTTACACTCTTATCCATATTTGTATGCTTATTCTTCATTTGATCTCTTAAGTTTCAACTTGTTACATTATTAAAATATTGCATTGTGTTCTATGAGTTTTACATTTAAATTCTATTTTGTCTCAAAATTCCACATTCTTACTCTAATATTGAGTTTAATTTTTAGCAATCAACCTTAACAAAAAAAATAATGTATAGTTGGAACCTTAAACCCTAAATCAATTAATACTTGCCTTGCATATTAAGTGTATAAGAACAAAAGCAAATCAATACAAATGATTACATGTAACTATTAAATGCAGGTTTTGAAAATCCTTTAATGTCTAAGACACATACAAAAAGGCATTAGGTCTCCTTTCTTATTTCTCCATGTGCATCTATTCTCTGTCAATTTTTCTCTTCAATGATTTCACCTCCATTTGAAAATAGGTGTTAGTTTTCTTTTTTTTAATTATATAATATATATTTGGGGTGATTTTGGCCTCTATATTTGACATAAAATAAGAATAGAAGCAATAAAGTCGAGAAAATAGCAAGATTTAGGCAAAAAAAAGCACCCTAGGCTCGAAATGGGCCAATGCAAGATGGTTAGTTCAAGTCAAAGCCCAAGTTAGCATGTTCGGCCTCGGACAAGATCAAGGTTGAGTCCGACCCTAGCCGAACATGAAATTGGGCATGCCCCTCGGCCCAATGGGTTATCTAATTATCCCAAGGTGACTCATAAACCCTAGGTGACAACCTAGTTAACTTTCCTTGTAAATACTCAAATATGGATCCATATGAGCGTTCCAAATTCCCCTGCCCCAAATTATCTTGAATTAGTTGAATAATTGTTTGAATTTTAAGGGTACATTTGATAAAAAAAATTGGATTAATTGAATTTATTTGCAGGAGGTTTCAGAGTTGATTTAATTTAAAAGTTTGGATCTAAGAAAGGTTTAAAGTTGTGGATTAGTTATGGTGGAATCTTATATAAATTTAAAAAATTTGATTTGCTGGGTTGAGAAAGATTTAATTCGATGGATTGAAAAATGTATTAAATAATTTTTGTTTATTTTAAGAAAAGAAAATGGAAAAAAAACGGAGAGGGATATATATGGATTTAAGGTTTTAGAAAAAGAAGAAAAAAAAAAAAAAAAAGAGAAATTAAAGAAATATATATATATATTTTAAGTTCACTTTGTTAGGCGTGAAAAGTAATAAAGGAAAAAAGGAAATTTCAGTGTTGTTCTCCAAGCCCCACCGTCAACGCCTCTCTCCCTCTGCGTATCTTTCTTCCGCCGTCTCCCTCGCCAGCCGCCACCTAGCCAGTTAATCGAAGCTCGCCGCCGCGTGTTGGTTGCCGTCGTGGGTTTCGTCCGGCGTTTGGCCGACCGGCGCGAGCCTCGTCTGTTTTCCGCCGCCGCTGTTCTTGGTGGGTTTGCCGGATTCTTAGTTTTTCTTGGGTAAATTTGTTTGATTTATGAGTTTTCTTGTAAGTTAATATATACTCATCGTGTGTTTGGCTCAAAATCAATTTCGTTTATGACATTTAAATGCTAGATTGGAGTTTTACCAAGCTTTAAGTTGCGGTCCAGCAAGTTCGGATTCGATTGGGACAAAATTTTGGTAAGTTTTTGGTGGGAGTTCTTGTGAACCTGGTTACCCAATCAATTTTCCTTGGATTTTAGGTGGTAATAGTTAATGTTTGGTAGGTGGCTTTGAGTTGTGTTGATTTGGAAGATTGGAGGTGGGTTTAGAGCAAACCATGTGTTAAGATTGTTCGGTATTAATTGTTGAGTAACTTGTGTTTGAAATTTTTCTTAAAGCATTAATTAAGCATTAATTTAATGTTTTTGTGAGATTTGGTGGCTCTGTACTTAATTCTAAGGTTAAGATATTTATGTACTGGATTGAATTATTATGTTAAGCATCTCGGTGTCCTTTGGGATTGCTTATGGTTATGGTTGTGACCTTCAGGTGCACTACATGCCTTTTTCTAAATTTGCAGATCATGCTTATACCTATGCTTATGTACCTATGTGTTTTGTACATATGGGATTATGTCTTGGGATCTGTCATTGCCTTTACACTTTTTTTTTTTTAATGTTTTCTCTTTCCCTATCTTCCCTATCTAGAAGATTAGTCTAATTATTAAATTTTTATTTAAATTTTAAATTTATATTTTAAGGGGACTCCAAGAAAATTATTTTATAATTTGATTTAATTAATTTACTCAATTTATTTTATTTTGTTTTAAAAATAAAATATATTCTATTGTTTGATTCAAAAATTGTTTTACAAGATCGTGTCTAGATAAGTGTTTTGTTGGTTAGAAAAGTTGGGTTGTAACATCTTAAATTTAAAAATTAGGTGTCTTTTTTTACAAGTAAATCTTAGTTATATTTAAAGACAATTTTTAAATTTAAAAATTACTAAATATTCTTAAGAATAAATTTAAATGATATTTGAAGGAATCATAATCTTATTATCTTTTATAATTTAAAAATTGTTCTATGCAACTAAGATAACTTTTAAATTTAAAAATCACTGAATGTAATTACAAGAATTACAAGTAATAGTAAATGATATATTTAAAAAATCAAAATCTTATGGTTATCTTACTATTAAAAAAAGTGTGAAACTACAAAACATATATTAATTCTTTATTGCTTTTTTTTTAAAAAAAAAAAAAAAAAATCTCATTGAACTGGTTCCAATTGTAAATACATATCAATTTTCGGATAGGACAGGTTTCGCCATTATTTTCCCCTGAAATTATGTTATTAAGATATAGATAAACAAATGTATAAATGAAAAGAAAAGTTTTTTTTCTTCTTTTTTTTTGCAATAAATTGAAACTTCAGATGGAAAATAAAATTAACTTTATATATTAATTAATCTAAAAACGGATATAAAAACCTTTTAAAAAGGTCTATTTAATTTTTCTTAAAAAATAAAATAAAATAACAAGTCTATAATGAAGGGTTGTTTTTAAATATAACAAAATAACCAAATTCAATGAATTTTTTTATATTTATAAATAATTTGATATTTTTTCTGTTTATAATAATTTTCTTATAATCAATTTATAAAAATCATTTTATTTTGTTTCAAAACTTTTTAAAATGTCTATTTTAATTCATAAATTTCAAATACTTTTAGTTCAATTGTATATCAAACTATACTTTTAGTTCAATTGTATATCAAACTTTTGAAAAGGTTATAGATGCATTTTAGTTGGTTACTCAATATTTTATGGCAAAAATAAATTTATAACTAATTAAAATTGAGCTTTAATATAAACCATCCATAAGGTTGAAATTAAAATTCTAATTGTATCAAATGTATTCCATTAAAATTCTAAATTGAAACAATTGAATCAATTTGGGCTGAATTTTGAACACTTAAAAAAGACAAATTAATAGTATTTATAAACTTAAATTTCAAAATCCAAAACTCAACATCAATCAAATGTAAATTTATGAATTAAATATATAAAAAAAAATAGGTTGCACTCTTTTTTTCCTTAACTATGGTTTTTCCATTGAGTTTTCTTAACAAGACTTTTAATGAGACAATTGGTAAAATATACGAATAATGTGCTCCTTTTCCTTTTTATGATTTTTTCTATTGAATTTTTCCTAATAAGGTTTTAATGAGACATATATTCTATATACTATGGACATCTAAGGGAGTATTATAAATGTAATTATACGTAGATGTCCATGACCTCTAGAGGTTACAAATTCTATTCATTCATCCAAGTTAATCTCAAAACTCATTGTCTCTATTTAGGTAGGTTATTTGTAACCACTATTCTTACCATCTATAAATAGAGGTTGTAGAGATCCTTTGTATATGCATCACGATAGAGTTCATTTGCTCTCTAATTGCTTTTCTTTTTATTTTTGTATTGGTCTTATTATTTTTGTTTTATAACACTTTCTTTATTTTTAATGAGAATGCAATCGTTTAGGACTTGTATTTATGGATGGTGAGAGTGAATCCTGTTTACATTTATTTATGCTAATTAAGAAACACATGTTATATATATATATATATATATATATTTATTTATTATAAAAAAAATCAATGTGAGGTTTAATAATGGACAAAAATTCATAGCCTTTTAATAAATTGCGGTGCATTTGAAATCACATTTGGTGTTGGGAATCCCAACCATTTGGGATTGATGAGAACCTGCGAATGGTTACTGTGAGAATTTAATATTAGCTAATGTTTTGTGACGTAAACAAAATGTTAATTTTCATTCTTTTCTGGAACATTCAATATTAGTGTAATTAAATTTGGATCATCCTTACAAAAAATCATGTTTTGACCGTGTATAGGCTAGGGATTGCAAATAAAGGTAAGAAAAGGCCTCCAAACATGGACCCAAGTAAAACCATGGATTTCTCTTTTCCCATATCTACACTAGCAAACCCGAGACTTTCACATATTTGATCATTTAAGTCATGTTTGATAACCATTTTGTTCTTAGTTGTTAGCATTTATACTTGTTATCTCTAATTTTCTTTGCCATGATTTTGTCACTTTATTGAAGAAATATTTGTATTATTAGTTGAAATCTAAAAACAAAAACAATTTTTTCAGAACTATTTATCTTTTTTGTTCTCTAAACTTTTAATTCCTAAGAGTATTGTAAGAAAGTGAATAACATAACATAGAAAATTAGAGGTGTTAGTTTATAAGCTAATTTTCAAAAACCAAACAATAGTCAAATGGGTCATAACATTTCATCTTTCGTGTTTGGTTATTTTATTGTGCTTTTTATTTTTCAATCTTTTTTAATAAGGATTTTCATTTTTCTTAAGAAAACATTTGAATTTTTAGTCAATCTTTTTTTAAAAAATTAAAACTAAATAGACCTATTCCTAAAAGTAATGTTCAAAAACCAAAAACTAAAAATCAAAGTGTTGTCAAACAACCCTAAAGTTTAAACTATTTCAATTGACAAGCAAATATTATATCTCTTTTTTTTTTCTTTTTTTCCTTGTGAAAACAAATACTATATTTATCTTTATGCATCTCATCCAATTATCTAACCTTAATTTATCATTCTTGAATAAGCTTAAAAAGGCACTAATAAAGATTAAAAGTTTGCTTTCTCTTGAAAGTATATTTTTTCGAACTCCTTTTATTTTGATTTGAGCTAATTTGATCAGTTTGAACATAATTCAATTGATTTAAATATATATCCTCGATTGAGAGGTTAGAAGTTCAAATTTCGTCAATCTCACAAGCCAATTTGAGTAGAAATTTGAGTAGAAAAATTACTATAATCTTCATCCTTATAATTGACAACCAAATTCAAACCAAATATCTTCATAATTTATTCACTATAAATAATGAATCTACAAATATGATCATTCATATGGGTAAATGGTAATTTGAACAAATTACCACCATCTTCGGTCTAATAATCATCGGAATGAGAAAAAGCAACCCATAAATATAGAGAGCAAAGCATATACCAGTATTTACAGTAATAAAGAGTTGGGAGATATCTACAGTTCAGAACTGTGGTCATCTTTTCTTGTATATTGTTTGTGAATATTTACTCTTTGTCTGTGAAGGAACTCTTTTCCTTTTTGCTAGGCCCTCCAAGGATACGAGAAATTTGCAGACCTCTGCTAAATGCTTGGTTAAACAGCATTCGTGTCTGGAACTCTGAAACAAATGGAAACCAAGCTAGGAAAGCTACAGGTGTGAATAGAAGCAACCCCATGACAATTTCGTAACTCCGAGCCAGGGCGCGAACAGATCCCCATAATGCAGTATGATGAATTAAGGGCCTGCAAGCTTGTGCAATCTGTATTTGTGAACCATGAAGATAAAAGACAATTGACAAATTAGAGAGCACAAAGGAATGTAACACTAACATCAAAAGTGTATCTAGCTTGGAGATGTTTCAGTAAACTAACCAAAAGCAGGCCCCATCCTGTTGGCAAGAAGGCAAGAATGCAAAGAATGATATCCCTGATTGTCATATGAGGGACTGCAACTAAAATAATGAAACCAGCCACGCAGATAATGAAAATAAAACCCTCAGCCAGCCTAAATAACAACTGAAAGCTTGCACTGAATTTACGTCGTCCAACGGATACAGCCTACAAAGTTTGAATGGTATTAAGACAATCGCAGCAGCAACAGGAAAGTAGTGGTTCCATATTGTTCATTTCAGATAGATAGAACTAACGAAAAACTAGTAATGAAACTTCTAGCAACAGAATAGTGGTTCCATATTATTCATTGAGTGGGAATGTCCGGGGCCTCTAAATCTGCTTCAATTTTGAGTGCAACTGACCAAGTTAGCCACAAAACAATCGTGCAAAAGTTACATCTTAAAGGCAAATATATATATATACATATATAAGAAACAGAGAAGGTGGATTGAATAATCACGAAGGAATAAAGCCTAGAGGCAGAGGGGTGTTAATGGGATCCCCACATAGGAAACACTTACGCTCCTATGTAAAGGACCCTAGTTATAAAAAGTCTCCCTGCTCGGAGACCCAACTATTTATAGATCAGTCAACAAGATCAATCCAAATAAGATTTCTAAACACAAAGTTTATGGTTTAACCCAAATAAGGGAGGAGAATCCGGAATAAAAATTTTCTTACCTTCATCAGGAGCAATATTGAAATGATCACAACCCAAGAAAGGCCATAAACCTGAAATTTTAAGTGATAATTAAGTAGAATAAATATGCTTATATGCTTAGTTAGACCAAGGAATTGGTAAGAAGGTGGGAACAATATTCGTACCAGAAAACTTTGGGACTCGATTATTTTCAAGTGATATACTAGTCCATACTGAAAGATGAAGAATCGTAGTGACAATAATATCTCAACAAAGATGCCGCGCATTCCAGAGTAATGTAGATGTTCATGTTCTTTTTCCCACCAAGACTCCCAACTTTTATCAGGAGATACTCCGATTCCTCCACGGTTGACAATCCATTTTTTCCAATCTGTCCAGTCATCAACTATCTTCTGCCACTCAAAGCCTAATGGATTGAAGAGAAAAGGTGCAAAAAGCCATGTCCCTACCATAAACCATATTGATATGGTGATCAAGACATGAGCAACCACACCTCTATATGAAACGCCAAGTATGTGGTAAACCAGAAGAAGAATCATCAATTCAATTCCTTTGACAAAATGACTGCGAGAATACATCCTATAATTGTCAGCAAATTTTGCATGGAACACCACAAAACCACGACCAGTACCTCTGTACTGCGCACCCCCGTGAAGCAATGTCCTTCCATAATAATGTGTTTTGGTTCCCAAAGAGAATGTGAAAAACACAGGTGCAAGCTGCAGTTGCATTAGTATGAAATCACTTAAAGCTGCCCGAAAGCCCCTTTCCAGTCCAATTTCAACCATCATAGGCAATGCCATCAGAAGTCCAATTTGCACAGCGGACTGTGAAATAAGAGCTGTTTGAAGGGACTTGTTGTCTTTAATGGCAGGGTGAGTACTCAAAGCTTTTTCAAGGCCACTGAGAACAAGGTAAAGGCGACCATATAGAAAGACATAGACTGTGAGCACTGTCAGCTGTCAAAGAAAAATTAAGTAAATCTCATGAAGAACGAAAAATGAATAAAGATGTGATAGAGACAGACTTCTCATACTTACCATAGTACTGAAATAGAAACCAACAGTGGTGAAATAACAAGACAGCATACGAAAGAAATCAAATCGGTGACCTAGCCTGTACATATCACGGCTTAATGTCTGTTCGCCATTACCATTGGCTATCTTAGCCTCAAACATTGAGATCTGATTAAGGCCAACATCCCTCCCTTTACCAACTTGTATGTATTCATGATGAGTAACATTACCTTCACGCAAGGTGGAGTTGAAACCTGCAATTCAAAATCACACATACAGGAATAGAATATATGATTAAACCAGACTACTTGTTTGATTACAAAACAATGAGCTTTTATGACTATGAACATGCCTGCAAATATGTCCTCACTCAGGTTGATGACTTTGGAAGCTTTACTAACACCCCCTCTAGTAAGGTGAAACAATCTATCAAAAACGTCTGGATGGCCATAATGGAATCGAACTCTGAATAAGAAGCCAAAGGTATAAGATGCATTACATTGAGCATTAAGACACCCAAAATATGTGATAGTTATTAGTATAATTTCGAACAAAAAGCAAAATAATAATAAAATGAAGTTCAGACCTTAATATTGAAATTGTTACGAACTTAAACAGATATTGGCCAAACCAAGAATGTAAACATAAAAGTTGGACGGTTCTTGACGATTATCGATGATTGAAAGGCTCATGTTATGTAAATTTTGGGAGAGGTACCCCTATCCTCAACCCTAAGGCCGTTCTTGTTCTTTTTTGGAATCGAATTCTATTGATGTTTCTTATTAAAAAACCGAAAAAAAAAAAATAAAAATTGAATGTAAACATAATACATACAAACAGGAAAGATAAACTGTGGCATACGTAGCAAGTACAGCCAAGCACGTGTCATCAGGTGTTAATGTGTGGGGCAGAAAGTGAAGGTCGTGCACCAAGTGAACCTCAGACATGGGTCTCCACATGTATACTTACAATATATAACGACAGTATTTCCAACATAACCATGTTAAAAAATAAAGCAGTGAGAAAAAAATGTAGAAATCTTACTTCAGAGGGTTTGCCAACAATCTCTGCCCGATAGTTACGAAACTGTTTTCTTGATTTGACATAAACCAAGCAAGAGATGAAACACTGCAAAATTAATCAGACTAAGAAGTGAAAATTTAATTGCAGGGATGAAATTACATTATTCAGAACGAAGTAAAATTTGAAATCAATTTCCAGTAAACAAAACTGCTAGGTACCTGCCAGTGAATATATGCTCTCTAAGTCCAAGAATCGTAGGATATCTGACACCATCATGCATTGTGAGAAACTCTTCCAGCAAGTTTCTCATTTTGAAGGCCTCTTCCATGTAATTATCCTATTAATAGGGATTTCACATTCTGATTATTAGCAAACATACTAGTTTCATACGCGTTGTGTTGGAATATGTGGTACCTGGTTCATGTCAATAGTTTGTAAGCATTCCCCACGGGTGAAAATAATTGCATGGTTTTGATTTTCTGGCTTTCCCTCACCCAATATTGCTGGCCCAGGAAGTTTTACCCGATATATGGTCTATATTGAGGGAAATTAAACACTCGCATCAGCAGCTTGTGGGGAATGTGGATGATAAGTTGATAACTATAGTGGAAAGCATGCTTAAAGATGCGATTTAATACAAACACAAAAGAGATAAACTACAGAAGCAGGGGGCTGATGTACAAAAACAAAACCGCGAAGTTATAAAAATTCTTTAATTGGTGTTAGTTATAGTGAGAATAATAAAACTTTAGTTGGCGTTGATAAAAAATAATCACAACCACAGATAGATTAGAGTAAAAGAAAACCCTTGAATTCTATGAATTCTCATATCCCATGCTCCTTTTTGCTTATTCCAGGAAGTCCTGAGATATCTCTGATCTCTATAACACCACCCCCCGAAATTAAGGCCTTTTGCCACCTTATCCAGAATCTCTAGCCTATTTGTCTATGGAGGTGGCCACAAATGAGACTAACTAAACGATGCAGTGTAGAATTCTAGAACCACTAGGATATATCTAACTGCAATGAGCAATTTGTTCCAATAAATTCTATGAGAAACCAGGCTTTCATGGAGAACTCATGTTCAACGATAGGAATTATCTAACATTCTATTCAATAATTGTACTTGTATTTGCTGAACCAATCTGTATTCAACGATAGTCAGGATTGATACCTGGTCTAAACTCTGAACTGGTTCAATGGAATCTTTCGACTTTGTGGGCAAAGCAGCCCTTGCTAGAACTGAGTAGTAGGACTTCTGATTAGTCTTCCGGGATTTATCTTTACTTGGCTCTTCAAGTTCTTCAATATATGCAACACGAAGAGATGGGTACCTACACAATGAATAGTTATAACATGAATATAGGCTAATAGCATCAGCGAGGAAAATTATTATTAGAAACATACTTAGCCATAAGCCTCAGAATGTCTTTAGCACGAGCATCACCAGAACGTTTGTGAATACCATATTGCTGGCAGGAGACAACATATGAGAATTTCAAGTCAACTGCTGCCTGACATTGCGCCCACAAAGGGCTATCCACAGCATCCTTGTAGCCTTTCAACAATTCTGGGCAACATTTAAACTTATAAAAACTTTTCTAATATTTATACTATTTATAAATGGAACAATATGAGATAAACTTTTAGTACACATTTGCCTCTTTTTTGTGGATTAGAAATATTAACAGTTATGTAATCTTCCATCCCCAAGTCTAATTAATTCCTCGAACCAATTTACATAAAGTTTTGTATTGAATTTATTGATAACTGATAAAACAACTGGTAATATTGAGAGTTTACTTATCCAACATAGCCAAAATGAGGTGAGAAGATGCACTCTCAAACTGCTCAGAGGTTTGAATCCTTATACAAGAACACACTGCCCTCCCTTTGCTACATAGCTAACTAAACCTCCCCATGCACACGCCACACATATTTCTTCTCGTACAGATATATCTGATAGGGGTCTATTTATCCTATTATAACTACATTTAAAATTTTTATGATTAACAGCCAACCCTAGTGATTGTCAGATCTGGAGGGTAAAGAACAATTATTGCCCTACAATGAGCTTGTAACTTGGAATTAGAAGGGTCAGAAACACAAAGATCTTTCTTGAGAATTCATACTTGAAGGAGAAAAGCAATCAGCATCGAATGGTTAATGGACCAACGTACACTAGTGGTTAGAAAAGAAACATACTAAACAACCTTTTTGTAAAAGTACCTTGACGCTCTGCAGTATCAAGGAATGCTTGAAGTTCCAAAGCTTTGCGGTGGTACATCATGCCACGTACTATTATTTTCAATTGTTAGAGAAAAGGGTCAAGATGCAACATGATAAATAATAGAGCGCACACTGGGGGGAAGGGGGTGCAGGTGCTGTTGTTACTTTACCCGTCTTGGTCAATGTTTGACCTCTGTATGATGCCCAAAGACGAAGCTGCTCTTCGAGCTCTTCGTTGTTTTTCAACTCTTCTTCACTACCACACTGGACACGCTCAAGAAAGTTCGTCCATTGCTCTATTGGAATTTTAAGCCTTATAATGAGGAACTTCAGCAGTATATAATAAATACAAGCGAAAAACAAGAAAGAACCTGGAAAGATTTTCTGCAAGTAGAAAAGAATAGACACTCCATCTTCATTTGGCTTCTCCAGAAGATTCATGGAGAAGAGAACATCTTCAGAGTAGTATGGTGTAAGGATACTACGCCAAGAAAAAGGAACTTACATTAGTACAAAATCTTGAAGTGAAAAATTTTCAAATATATTACCACCAGCACAATGGTAGCATAAACAAAAAGAAAAAACAATGCAAGGATGACAGGCGTATCATATTAATATCAAATGTGAAAAATGCTAATAACCAGAGAAGATGAACAAAAACTAAGGGCAAGTAGTAGTATGACTAAGGTTTAACATGAGTTGTCAATATCTTCATTACTGAAAGTTTCTAAGTCAAGACATTACGAGAATGACAGCATATTTTGAACTTTTGGAGCAGGGGGCATCTCCATGAACAACGAATTGGAGAAGAAAGAAATACGCCTCCTGGCTTCTAAATCAGATGGCACGTCCATAGCTGATTCCTTTACAGTAAGCAATAAATGGAGTCTTCTAATCTGCAAATGTTTATAAGTTAATGCAAGTGAGAGTTCTATAGATATTTCAACAGAGCAAAAAATGAAAACTTAGAAGTAACTGGAAAAAACATTATATAAACAGCCTTGTGCCAGGTCTTCTGGCATTTTAAAATGAAATCTGTATGTGATTGGTTCATCATCTCAACATTTAGCATCATCTTTTCATATCCCATGGAGCTTACCTTTTCTTTCCAAGCTTCAGTTTCAGGAACTGGAAAGTTGAGTTTATCAAAAAGCCAATCACGTGGCATTGGTTTCCCATCTTTTCCAAGAGATCCACCATGACTTGACTCAACCAAACTAAAGAAAGTGGAGAAGAGAATAAATATCAACGGTATAGCAAAAAGGCAATTCTAGCCACAAGACATACGCATACCTGGAAATCTCCTCGTCAATTATGTCTCTTGTTACAACCTCTAGCATATCCAGCAAGACTATTACAACCTGATCCTTATCCTCCTCTTTATTTGTTAACTGCAACGATGAGATAAAATAAGAACTAATAACAAGTGAATTAAAAAAAAATAAAAATGTTATATAGCTGATGGAATCACCATATATTCAATCAGCCGAACAAATTGATCATACAGGCTAGGGAGAGCTCTCATATCTAGTTCAGTTATCAGATTTTCTTCTTTTATATGATCATCAATTATGGTGAAGATCTCCCTTATTACCCTGGAAACAGCAAACAAACAGAAAGTTAGAGAAACATAAGAATTTAACAAAATTACATACTTTCTTAAGATTAATGAAAATAAACCTACAATTTCTCATGTTCTCCAAGAACCAAGAAATTAATTATATTTTTAAAGGATGCATAGCACTCTCGAACAGCACAGAGCATATATTTGTCTGTAGTTAGTCTCTTCTTAAGCTCCCGGTCTCTTCCATTGCTATCTTTGGCCATATCCAATGCTATTGGAATCTACATAACAAGGACAAATAAAAGTGTAAAAGATTAAGCAGAACTCATATAAAAAATATAGTAGCAAAAAATATAACACCTTGCTAGCAAGCAAAAAGGGAGGCCACTGGATAAGGGATAATTCAGGGTCAATCCAGTTGGGTACAAGCAATAAGTCCATTTCCCTGGAACAAAGTGGGAAAAATTAAGAACTTGAAATTGTTGCAATGAAAATTTGGAGCGTCAAATGTACAAACATTGCATACTTATTTCACCTGTTATTTATCAAATCCTCCTCCCTGAAACTAATAATTATTTCGTTCCACATTTGAGCAAACTTTGCAGCTTGATCATCTCTATCCGGTGTTATCTATTTTATAACCATGTCAGTAAGATCGAATAATACTTCCATTCAAGGAAGAAAAAATATATTGTCTTTATATTACATATCTGATTCAAGTGGTAGTACCAAACCTCATCAAATTTACGACCTAAATTGGCCATCAACCCCTTGTTTCTAGTATGATCCGTCTTTTCCACCGGCATCAAGCATGCATTAAAAGCACCAGGAAGTGATAGAAACCGAGACCTCAACATTCCCAATGTTCGTATCTAATTACAAAATCAATATTGAGTACAGTTCCAAGATTTAAAAGCTCACATATGCAGGTTAAAACTATGTGAAAAGAAACTAGAAACTCGTTGGAGAATTATTCACAGAAGCCTGGTTGTTATTACCCCACTAATCAATGAATTATGACTTCACTGCTACTAATCTGCAGCCCAAAATGATGTGGAAATTTTGTAGATGAAAAAAGGTTTTGCCTATCACGTGGAGGGAGACTTACACCCTGTACTTCGGTTTTACCAGAGTATACTAATTTGTTGTCTCTATTTGCCTTATCAATGAAATGACATGAATATGGAAAATTCATTTGCACAAAAACTAGAGAAATTTGTTTTGTGGATATGTGTCGGTGTATATTTGATGAACAGTGTTTCTCCAGAGGGAGGGTGACTAAGAGTAACAGGTTACTGTGAGAAGTTTTACGAATAGGATAAAAGGAATTAAGCTCCAGTAACCTCTCCAAGGCGACGAAATGCACCATAAATTCCCCCAAATATTGTGGAGAAAATGGCATACCAAATCTGAACATCCATGAAGTAAACCTACAAAAAGTAGCTTATGTAAACTTGTCGGCAGAAAGAGAACTATGCTTTGAAAAAGTGGATTAGCTTATGTAATTTTTTAGTACACAATCACGTACAAGAACAATGGGAGCCCAGATTGAGATCACGACACCAATGTTATTCCGAGCTGCAATAATAATTTTTTATAGAAAATTTAAAAATAATGAAAAATCATTTCATAGGGCAAAAGATCATTGTTTGTCCTCATCTTACGGTATGCTCTAACCTCTAGGAAAGAATTCATGCCATCTATACTTTCCAATATGAACTCGCATAATAGTTTTGGTTGGAGCCACAAGAGGCTTAATCTGCAAGAGCAACAGTAGTAATGAATGCACATGCATGAAAAAAATTTCCAAACTACCAACCAGATCAGTCCATTTTAACAAACATCTATTATTACTATTGCATGAAGCAATGTAGTATTAGATTTCTAAATTGGGTAATTATCAAGGTACTTCATATAAGTTGTCAATATGTGTGCACCTACCTAGGATTTAATATCCTACGAATTTTCTTAACACCTAAATGTTGTAGGGTTAGGCGGGTTGTCTCATGAG
Organism: Citrullus mucosospermus; assembly: GCA_030954485.1. Taxonomy (NCBI): domain Eukaryota; kingdom Viridiplantae; phylum Streptophyta; class Magnoliopsida; order Cucurbitales; family Cucurbitaceae; genus Citrullus; species Citrullus mucosospermus. The sequence goes on along the minus strand of CM062063.1, from coordinate 3,091,686 downwards.
AGTAGCCTGGTGCGTGTAAGCTAGTCTGGATACTCACGGATATCAAAGAAAAAATGTGTGCACTCTCACTACAATTCATTCATTAATCCATTTCCCGTTTTAACAACGTTAGGATGACATGCATTTGGTTGATGCTTTATATGAACAGAAGAATAAAATAGTGGTGTACAGTGTACACACAGCAACTTAGGGAGTCACATAAACAACAAAAACTTTAATCATTGATTGAATTATTTCTAGACGTCACTGTCAATGGATATATAACTAATAAAGAACTGCTCCAAATTGGCTGTGGCAATGAGGCATGTGAAAAGGACTTTGGAGAACCTACTAGTTTTCTTACTAACAAATGCCAACTTAATACTCTTGCCTTCGGTTCTCCATTCCAAACGCTCTATGACATTGGATTTTTCGTATTGCAAGGTGCTTGCTTTCTACGAATTAAACCTACAACAGTCCCAAACTCAAACCAAATTTATCTTAAAATCTTGACCCTGCTTCCTTAGATTGTACAGGATACGTGTTTGATTAACCATGTGTAATTTTCAGAACCATCTCAAGGTCTTCCACTGAGGCAGTGAAGAAACTGTCTCCAGTCCACGGCAGCTCAATTGTACTGGCCATGGCAGCTGCCTTGTGATCTTAACATCTTTTGCAGGATCCTCCTTATCTAATATCTATAATATTTCTTTTTTTTCTTCTTCCTTTTTTTTTTCTTCTTCCTTTTTTTTCTTTTTTTTTTTTTTTTTTTTTTTTTGATATCTATAATATTTCTGCTATTTCCTTAAGCCATTAATCCAATATTTCATGTAAATGTAAAGATCATCGAGACTTTTTTTTCTTTAGTGTGTGGGCGTGTGCAAAATGATGGATTTAAGGCATCTTTCGGTTCAATTTGACAATTCAAAAGTTAAAGTGCAATTTTTTTTTTCTAAAGCTCCACCAGCTTTCCAGTTCACAGCTATATGAGGGGAATTCATGTGTTCTGTTTCCGCACGTGGGTGTATGTTACTATTGGTGAGGTCTGGTTAAGCTGTCGTGGTTGGTTAGTGTTGAGGCCTATTAAGTTAACTATGCTGACCAAATGAATTATGATGAACGTTGTATAAATATCCACATGGGGCTCTTTCAAATCCTTGATTATTGGGAAAAGTTCATATTCTAAGCATCGAATTGAAGAAGTACCTCTAGATAGTAACTGAATATTAACTTTGACATAATCAGAAGAACCCAGAAGAAAGTGTACCTGAAAATCAGATAGAAATTTAAGATTAAGAAAAGTTCATGACGATTTTAGCTTGCCTACTCAACCAACACTCAAGATCAAACTTCTTACTGCAAGAGTGAAAATGAGCTTTCGTGCATTCCCCTTCCTACATAGAGCCGAGGCTAGAATGGATTCACGCATTTGATTAATAATTTGAAGTGTCTACAAACTAAGCCGAATAAGAAAAAGCAGCTAACAGTTTTTTAACGCTCCAGAAATTTATGGTTTAGTCCAAAAATGATAATGATTTGTCTAATATGAAGTTTGAAGCATTGATCCCATTACCTGAGACCACCACATCATGAGCATCACAGCCTTATTGTTTGAACGTTCCAGGAAACGCCGAATTGTTGGAAAAACGAACAACAACCCAGAAAGCATGTTTGGAGATAAGTAAATAACAATAGCCACAATGAAGAAGGAAGGTGAGCTTAAACTGTTCCCGAACCAACTCTTAATTGTCTGTGTGAAGCCAGAGGCATTCTTCCAACTCAAGGCATACGCTACAGATAAAACTATAACCCATGCCACAGCTGATACAACTTTAAGAACATATCTTAACTTGACATAGAAGGACATGCTCTTCCTTGCTTTCCAGCTAAGGACAAAATCAATAATAGCTGAAAATGGAACCAAAAAAATAAATAAATATACAATATGTGGTTTTTTTTCTGATGTGATTGTCGTTATTGTCATTCATTTAGTTATCAAATGTAACAAAAAATAGAGAGGTTTTTTTCTCTCTTTGGAGATTACTGATCGTTTGGTTAACTAATTTTAGTAAGTTTAGTTAGTCTGTCAGATTTTAGTTTTATTGTTAATAGTTGTTTTAAGCATGACCTACTGTATACTTGTATTTAAGAGAGGTTGGGTATTCAATAAGATTTGACTGATTACTTCTTCTCATATGATCTAATGTAGCAGAGGTGGCCAATAATGATCCAAAACGAATATCCATGTGAGGTTTTTTTATAAAAGAAAAAAGAAAAAAAGAAAAACTAAGCTTCCATCAAAAAACAAAAAAAATGAAAGAATACAGAATGATATTTTAAAATGAACAACACCCTGAACAAAGAAGCCATGTTGACAGAACTCAACTAGCCATACAGAAAACACGTCCTGTATGGGATAGTAACACCGAAAGGGTAATTAAAAAAAATCCTTGGGAACTGATGCCTAATGACAAAGAGATGCAACTTGGCAAGAGACCAAACTTCCTTCTTGAATCTCGCAATCTCTCTAAAAATCCTAGAAGTCCTATGATTTCACTCAATCTAAAGACCCCAAAAAACAGAAAAAATGCTAGAGCGCCACATGAATTAACCCTTATCATGAAATGGTGAATGCAGTACAATCTCCTCTACCATGAGGCTACACACTCTGTTAAAGGCCAGACAAACATCAAAATCTTCCAAAAAAGTACCCAAGCTACAGCAAACTAACTCCACAGAAGGTGATCAATGTCCTTGAAAGGACTCCAACACATAGTACAACACTGGAAACTCCACAGAAGCCAACCGGAAACTCACAGAAAGTGAATATGTCGACATGATTTATTCTGTAACATGCTGTTAGTTCTGTTTGGTTGAGTTCCTGCTATACTTAATTATTTACCTAGATGATTAGTCCAGCTAAATTAAGTGGTCATTAAATTATTGAGCTTAGACTTAACTAGCCAACTTGTACTTCTATTATGATTTATTACAGTAAAAACACCTCACAATATCAGTGAAAGTTTTGCCAAGAAGAGAAAAGGCAGTGATTATCAAGTGTATCCCTGGGTGGCGGAGAGAATAGGGTCCTGTTGGCCAAAAGGCTTTGTGAAGGAAAATAATAGAATCCAAGTAAAGCAAGAGGAGGAGTTGTAGGAGAAACACAGTCAAGCTCAGGGGCCCATGGGTCCAATTTTAGAGTGGATCAAACTTTTGGAAGGGTGGTAGAAGATGAAAGTGGGCAGAGGGAACAACACTGTTTTGAAGGACAATTGGTTGATCAATGAGCCCTTATGCTGCTCCTTCCCCAATATTTTCAGAGCTAAAGATTCATTGGTCGAACAGTTCTGACCAGGAGATCATAGCTGTTGGATCTTCAATTATACAACGAATTTGGTGGGGAGAGGGAAGTGGAAGAGTGGGCTCAGCTTCTAAAGTTATTGGTTGGGGTGGTTCTCGATGACAGAGATGACAAGAAAGTTTGGTTGCTGGAAAATTATGGGACTTTTTTGGTCAATCCATCTCCTCAAATCTGATTTCTCAAGGTGTCTCCCTCAGCCACTCTCAAATAAATATCATTTGGCAAGCTAACGTTCATAAGAAGGAGAAGGTTTTCTTATGGATCTTTACGTTTGAAAGCCTCAACACTCGCGATAGACTTCAAAGAGTTTTCCTTTACCGTTCCACCCCACTCTCCCCAACCCCAAGTTAGGCACAGTAATGAATCCTTGATGCCCGTCCCTTTGTGATTAGTTGTTGGGATTCTGTTTAGCTTGTTCAATTTGGTTTGGTGCTTTCTTTCTAGTGCTTCGAATGCCCTCCTCCAGCTTCTCAATGGTACTCCTTTTAAGGGTCAAGCCAGAATCTTATGGGCCAACAGTGTGGTACCTCTCCTTTGGGGACTGTGGTATGAAAGGAACAGAAGGGTTTTCCATAATCAGAGCTCTAACGTGAAGATCTTTTGGGAACGTGTGAAAAATTTTGCTTCTACTTGATCTATCTCTCCTAACATAGCTCAATCACTCACCAGCTGGGTCATCTCTCCTAATTCCCCTAACATGGTTCAACTACTCACAAGCTGGGAGATTCATTTTTCCTTTTTTTAATCCATTGGTGTGTGGGAATACCTCATTTCCCCCCTCTTTTGTAAATCTCTTTTCATAATGATAATTATGTATCTATTAAACCACCGATTGACCCAAAAGTTTAAGTTCGAGAGAGGGAAAAAAAAAGAAGGAAAAAAATGTATCCCAAGAGCATATAAATGAATTCTCCAATGTTCTATCTTTGTTGTACTCTTTTTATTCAAAGTTATGTGAAATTAAGCAACATATTAGAATGAAAAATCCTAGAATGGAAGTAGAAGAAACAGAGAAACAGCTCTAGAGAACTGAAACCAAAAAACAAAACAGAACTTTGGAAATGTAAGTGAAGTACAGGTAGAACACTTTTTTCTACATAAATAACCAAACGAGAAGAATCAGCAGAAATGAAACAGTTTTCAGTACCCTGTGCAAGTTTCAAGATCGCTGCTGTTATAAAGATACTCAGTACTTTCTTAAAAACATCGGCCTTGAATATTGCACCCAAATCCCCTGAACCATTCCAAGCAATGATTACCATAGCCTATGGGAGAACATATTTCAACAATATTACCAATTTAAGAAGGGGAAAAAATAAAGAAAAGAAAGAAAAGAAGCCAGCACGGCAACTTACCTGAAAACACAATATAAAAAAACTCCACATCCTGTCAAAACTTCTGAATATGTGCCAAAATGAACGTATTTCCACGAAATTAACTTTCCCCATCCATCGATTTCTGGTACTTAGTTTCTTTTCCTGGAATTGTTACATTTTTACCATCATGAGTGCACTATTCCAGCAAAAAGTATATAGATTAGAAACTGTGGGGGAGGGGATCAAATGTTCATAAAGCAATCTAATATTTTTGGCTCAACTAATGTACCATGGAGAGACTAAATGGATGACAACTAAGTAAGATTTTGCGTAGGATTAGGGTTTGGGCTAGATGAATTAAGCTGCCTCCTTTCTTAAAAGGAATATGTCCCTCTAGTGAATAGTGATGGCAAGTCTTGTCCATAATTCATGTTCCTTTCTCAATTTGAGGACATCTGGTTTTATATTTTGCTTGTATTGTGACTACATTGATGTCAACCAAGTTCACTTCCCCAGACCATAAGAAGAGAATCCAATCAAATCAGAGATGCAAGTTCCCATCTAGACGATGACTATTTTGAAAGACATCTAAAGCAACAAAAGAGAATATGATAGTGCTAGGAAGAGAGAAGAAAAATGTATTAAGAGTAAATACAGTAACATCTTGAAATGGACTGATTAAAAAATTCTCAAAGAAACCAAAGATAACGTGGCAAAGGAATCTACAAGAAGAACATGGACAAACAAATATCAGGATTTGAAATATTGCATACATCATCTTTGTCACTTCTAACTGATTCTGATGGATACTGAAAGAAATTAGCATCAGATCGCATAGGCCAACCAAGGCGGAAGCAATCAATAGACCTACAAAGTTGCACCACCGAAATTCTTCAAATTTTGAACACTCAATACGAAGTAGAAATGGAAAACTGATGACAAAATGCTTACCAGAAATATTCATTCAAATCGTCATAATTTCTCCATTGCGAATGCTTTGATTTACCGTCTTTGCTTTTTCTTGCTTCCTATAAATGCAAATAATGAATGAAGGATATACTCAGCTATCAATTTGCAGAAGGAACTAGAAACCAATCTATTTCAATAATCAAGAAGATTATATGCCATACCTTAGATATTACGTTATATATTGGAGTAACAACTTTCTTTAAGAAAGCCTCTTCTTCACCACCATAAGCTGGTTTGATTGGCTCTCCTGTCGTTGAGCTCACACTTCCAGCCAACATGCCGTATAATTCAAATGCCATCTAAAAAGTTCTAACGTCATATAGTGAATCCATAGAGTCAAGAAACAGACAGGAATACATCACACTTTTCTTTCGTAAATTGTGTAAGTTTGGAAACTTTTGATTCCGACTATATCTTATAAACACTCCTACACATTCTTCCAAGTGTTCCAGGTGGGGTGTTTGGTCCACCAACTTCATAAGTTGGTATTAAATAACTCAACTTTAATAGTGTTTACAAAATGAAGTTTGTACATTTGTCGAGGAACCTCATCCTACAACTTTGCACCCCAAACACGGACTTCCTAATTTCAACATATTAACTCCAAACTTCATAACTCAACTCGGTGCCCCAAACATTCCCTAAGGTTTTTCAAAAATAAAACTAAAAATATAATTTTTTTCTTTTTTTCTTTTAATGACTTTCACAAGATATCCTTAAGAGATCCCACCCCCCCAAAGCCTGAAAACGGTCATTTTAGGGAAGATAATTATTCTATCCTACTGAGAAGAGATTGTTTTTTACTATTAACTTATTCTAATATTGAGGGGTTTTGTTGGCATCAACTGATTTTCTCAATAGGAAGATAAGTCACCAATGAATATACACCAAAAGAAGTATGCCTATATAGAAGGAAAAATTCTAAAAAATCATCTTCCAGCAATCCGATAGTTAGGAGATATACAAGTTCAAGGATATAATAAGAACAAATACTATGCTTGATCTTAGCCAAAAGGCAAAGAAAGGCATACAGGTTCAAGAATATTGTACTAGAATGTTAAAGATGTTAATGCATACATGATGATATATATAGCAAAGGCACTCGGGCATGAATCTCAAATTTGCAGCTTCTCCCCATATAAGAAGATACAACCCCATGTATAGTAACTCCCTCTGCTGAACTTCTTGTTGTATTTTTGGCAACCTACCAAAGTACAAAAATCATATTAGATACAAGGCGTGAATAAGATAGCACTAGTTTAAAAGTTATATGGACTGTAAGTTATATATATACTCTTGCTCTGTAGCAATTACTAACCAAATTCACTGACAAACAGAGTCTTACCAAAGGCTGCTTTTGCGGTCTAGATACCTGCACCATTTTTTGTAGTTCTTGAAAAGCTTCTTCATGACTTTTGTAAGAACACGGTCATCCAACTAAAATGTAAAAGGGTTAGCAGAAAATGGCGGCTATGAAGAGGAAGGAATCTGATCAAAAGAAAGTTGAGCAGAATAAAACCTTGGGTCGTTGATCAGGCTTTGATAACTGCCGCATCTGAACATTTGCAATCAATAAAATCAGATGTTCCCTTTGATTTGCCACGTTTCCCTCCTGCAATTAGTGAGTGAAATATAAATCCTACCGCATAAGCATAATATGTTTATGATATAGCTTCATTAGTGGAATCTTTGGAATAGTTCTTCTTTACTTCTGGTTAAATTCTTCGTTTAATTCTTGTTTACCGTTTGTTGTCTTGAAAGTAGTCAGGAGGTTGATTTAGTTGGATGGTGGCTGTTTTTTAGTTTTTTCAGCCGTTTAAGGCTTCTACTGTAACAAACTAGAATAAGTACTAGGTGTTTTCACTTCCAAAGAATCATAAAAGATTAAGAACATTTTTCTCCTATTTGGTCACACTAGTTTAACAATCCTCATTGATCACCTGGAAACCAAACATGGCCTGAAGCCAATCAAGGATATCTTCATCTACTTTCTTCTTGTGATTCTTTGGCCATGGCAAACCCCGGGTGTTACGAAGGGCAGAGACGGTAGCTTGAATCTGTAAAAGCAAACAAGTGCTCATATACATCAAGCAATCAAGCTCATGAATATGCAAACTAGAACCCAAAAAAATGAAAAGAATAACATGATAGCACCTCCGGAATTCTCATGATTATCTGATTTTGACTATCAGGATCAAGAGGAAGTATGTTAAATGGTCGATACATCTGTTGTTTTTCCTCAACCTTGTTGTGAGCTTCCAAAATCTTAGATATAAATCAGAAAACATGTTAACAATAATCATGTGAATAAAAAGCACTTGACAGGTTAATTCAAGATATTACTACAAGAAATAAAGAATATCTTGCAATGTTTACATTATAATATTCTCAGTTTTACCTCATCAGCTACATCTACAGCTTCGGTTTGATTCACAGCCTTCAGAACTTCAAAAAGGATTGCGGCAGTTTTATAAACTTTTGTCAATTGGGCACTGTTCGGGAAGAGCACATTAGTTCAAATAACGCAGTGCAACAAATTCAAACAACTAAGCGAACTACATTATTTTCTTTAAAACTACCGATCAGCTTTGCCAGGCTCATTCAAGGCTTGTATATATTTTGTGTAGTAATGTCGATAAAAGCTCTGCATTTCACGGGCATCACTCTTTTGCCTTTCAGCTAATGTTGTTACATTTTCCTATAAAGCAGCAATACCAGTCAGCAACATAGATGAAAGGAAGTCAAGTCCAAATTGGTATCTTCATCGCAAGATGCATATAATAACAATGCATTACTTTTCTTATTCTTTGGTATGAAAATATAATTACTGTGCATAATTAAAGAACCAAAGCAAACCAAGCAGTCCATTACCTCCTAAATGATTGTGTAGTCACACTATGTTGCAAAGAAGTACGCTTGTAGATATAGATAAAGGCAAACTACAAGCAAAAAGTGGAACATAGAGATATAGAACAGACAGAAGGACTCGATTACCCGCTCTAAACGCTGAAGAAGTGCAGTTTTAAATTGTCGAACTCCACGTCCACTTGATGTGGGATCTAATCTGTGAGCCTTTTCAAATGCATAAAATCGACCTGACCCAGAAAATGCAATGGTTTGCTGAAGTTAACATCACTTTTCTTCTCGAAGTAATTGTTCAAGGATATAAATGCTCAGCAATTGAATCAAAACCAATCAGCCTCGAAGTCGCTATTGAAGTTAAAAGAAGAAAATAGCACTTCAAATGAATTGCAAGTTTCCAGGGAAAGTTATTGCAACTTACATAGATAAGCAACCCTCGGGTTGCTTGCCTCGACTTCATTAGCAACACGAAGAATTGGCGCAATCTCATCAAGGGAGGAAGGAACCACCTCACTGTCCATCATTGACTCAGCTAAATTCCCAAGTGTTTGGGCTCGCATGATCCTCTTACCCGGCTGTTGATCTGAACCCCTTCGTTGAGCCATGTTTAACCAGTACTGAATACCAAAGCCTAAAAACACAAATCCAACATGAATTTAGAAGATTCCCACTTCAAAGTTCGCAAGAGGAGCAACAGTGGATTAAGAAAAAGAGAACCAATTGAAAACACAACACGTCTGCTGAGTGGACGAGGAAGCAATTATCAAGAACATAACCCCACCCCACCAACCAGTAGATTAATCAAGAGATTGAAACTTGATTAACAAGCAACGAAGCGAGAAGAAACGAAGGTGCAAGGAATTCCAACTCCAAATTTCATTTCAGTATTCGAACTCGAAAGTACACCCACCATTCACTACCAAATACCCAAATACAATCAGTAACTAACAAAAAAAAAAAAAAATCCAGCCATACCCAAGCTCGTTCGGCTAAGTAGCAGAGAAACTGAATCAAATCTCCAAAGGAGGTAATTGGGATTGCCGAAAAAAAAAACGAAAAGTCGAGATAAAGACTGAAAGAAGTGGGCCGTGTAGTGATGGAAGAAGAAAGTAAAGCAAAAAGAAGCTAGCTAGAAAGTCCAGACAGTAAAGAACAGTGACAAAAGTAAAATGAAAGTTTAGAAATGGGTTCAGAAAGAAAAAGAGATTGAAATTTTACAAATGGTTAGAGTGAGAGAGAAGCTTGAGAGGAAGCAGAAATACAGCAGCAAGGCAAGAAGCGGGAGGAAGGAGACGACTGCGGATGTGGACGAATCACTGAAGAAAATGTGCTGATTTTTCAATTCTAAGCGTTTAGCCAATCACAACACGACACGTAATTCATAAAAACTTGCGCTTTCCTTTGATGCCCATATACTTGTCATATTTACGAAGAGCCCCTGTTCGATTAATGAAGGAAATATGCCCATGCTGTCATAAATTTTGAGCTTTTGTTCATTTCAAAACATTTTTATTTCTTAATTTGGAGTTTGTTTCCATTTAGTATTTAGGTTTTGATATTTTATATTTTCCTGTTCGAATTTTTCAATTAGGATGATAATTTTTTTAATTAATTTAATTGATGAAATATTAGTGAAAAATAATTTAATTGTAAATAGTTTAATTCTTTTGAATTTAGATTAAAAAAATATGGTTTTTAAATATAATAAAATGAGCCACAATATTTACAAATATATAAAAATTTTACTGTCTATCTGCATAGTCTATTGCTATAGAGTGAATATTTTTCCATTTATAGTAATTTCTCTAAAAAAAAATGAGTATGTAATAAAAGATTAAAGTTAAAAGATAAATCTTGAATTCTTATCACACAAATTAAAACAAATTCCAAAATTTAAAAATGAAATCAAAATTGAATTCAAAACTTAAGAGTAAAAATATAATATTTTGAAATTTAATTAGAAATAGAAATTGGAGTCGAAATCTAAAAATAAATAGTGTGTTTGGTTTAACTTTTTTAGTATATAATTTTAAAAATAAGTTATTTTGAAAATTATTAAAATGTTTTCGAAACACTTCTATATTTTAAATCATTTTTATTTAAATATTTTTTTTGAATCAATCGCCCAAAAAAAAGTTATTTCCACCAATGAATGACAAATAATTTGTGGCCACTCGGTAGAAGTCAGGAAATTGACTTGTCAGTGTAGTTTGACTTCTTTGACGGGTTTATCTGGAATTGACTACAGACGATCACCACTCTCATGCACCTTTTCTGAAAACGGGCCCTACATTTAAAAACCTCAACCCATTACCATAAATTAGGGTAGAAAATATCACTTAATAATAAAATCTTTTTTCTTTTTTTGCTGATAACTTCAAATTACATTCTATATTTTGTGATTGAATTTTGAAAATACATATTTTATACTTTAGTCACTGTATTTTAGAAATGTAACTACTTTCTAGTCCCTTGCTATTATTTTATTTAACTGTTTATTTCAACAAAAAAGTGTAGATGGGAATCAACTTTCAACATCATTGCAACATGTAATAAGTGATTTATCTTGAAAATTTTTACACTGTTGTAGAAATATTATACTGTTGGTCAAATCAATTGTAGTTCATTAAAAGAAACAATATATCAATTAGCTATACATCTAAAGAAGAATAGATGGATTAAATTTGTCGTGAAAAATGGAGGAATTAGACAATAAATTTCTAGTACTACGGTAGTATGAGAAATTTTCCATAGTATTTCCCTTTAGTGTTTGCCACATATGGAGCTTTTAAGAACTATATAGAGTTTACGTAATAAATATCTAATAAATAAATAAATCATTTAATGATGTGTCAAATAATTAAGTGAGGTAATATGTATTAACGTAGCATTATAAATTTTCTCCAATAATACATGTAAAATATAAAATAATGATTTGTAAATTATGAGGATCCAAATTAACCTTTTAAAACTTCGTTGAATTGAAAAATGAAACAAAACCTTAATTGACTGTGAATCTTAAAAATTAAATTGGTGAACCATATAATAATAATTTTTTTAACAGTATATAAAAATACATTTGAATGCATTGGTATTAGTCTATATATATTTTTTGATATTAAATTGGTTTGAAAACTAGAAAATTGAATTATTGAACTAGTAATATTTTGTTTAATAAGTCATTAGTTTTAAAAGTTTCTAAACTTTCAATTTTCTATACAATTTGTTTTTGATTTATCATTATTGTATCTAATAAACCTTTAAACTTAAAAGAAACAATTAACTAAACATTAAATTGAAGACTCATAAACTTATAAAATACAAATTTAAAAGTCTAAACACTATTTTATATTTTTTAATATTTAATAGCCTACTTAAAATACATTAAATTCCTGGCATATTCAATCAAGCTTGTCCAATAAAGTTTAGAAATAAACATTCTATATATAAAAAAAAAAAAACATAATGAATTATTTGTGATCATTTAGATCGACAGATTATGGGGGTGCAAGAGTATTGACAAGGAGTGGAGTGTTAATATGCTCGAGGCTAAAGCTATCTTGGAAGGTCTTTTTGCAGTTGAGCGTAAGTGGTTCGAAACATATCTGACGCTTCGAGGTAGATTCTAGTAATTTGGAAATTCTAAATCTGTTGAACAAAAATAAGAGTTCTCTTGCGAATATAAAGGTTTTTATTGAAAACATTTGTTTTGTTGTAAATTTTATTAATATCTCACATTTTTTGTTACGTCGTTGAGGAGAAGAACAAAACTCTAGACACTATTGCAGTTTTTGCATCTTCTCAGAGTGGTTATTTTTTATGAAAATATGTATTTCCTACTTTGTATTCTTCCATCCTTAAATTCATGATAAGGAAGTGAGGGAGTAAATTGGGTTTACTTGGGTTCTCTTTCCCTTAAAAAAATGAATTTAAACTATAAATTCATTTTATACAATTACTTTTTTCAAAAACAATGGGGCGTTTATTAATAAATAATTAAAAAATAAATAAAACATTTGACATGGATGATCAATCAACACGTGTAATTTACTAATAATTTGTGGTGCGCATGGATGGCTACCTTTTTCTGCAGATATTTTATCTATTTATTATTATCTTAAAATTCAATTCATTAAAGTTGATTTTTACCTAAATTAGTTAAATATTAATAAAATTAGAAAAAAAAATACAATAGGTAAAGATGTTTACGAAAAATGGAAATGATAAGAAATAATATTTTTTGAAAAATTAATTACAAACTAATAATATTAACTAAATTTAGAATTTATTAAAAGTGCAAGAAATAAAATTAAAGAAGCTCTAAAATATGGGAATAATTGAAATAGTCTTAAATTTATAATTAACAATTCACTAGAAAAATCAATGGAAGAAAGACTTATTTCAAGTCATTTTTTACATTTTATTCCGACACGTAAGATGTTGAATAAATGAATATTACCATTTTCCTGCCTAACTTGAACACTTTACTATAAATTATTGAAATAATTACGATCATACAAAAGCTAAAGGCATAGTAAAGCACACTTTATTTTTTTTAAAAAAAAAGATCCCACTTTCCACTTTTTTATTATTTTTGTTTCTTTAATGGTATATTATTATTTGTTTTCTTGTGCAGATTTAATGGTTTATTTGAAAGATACTTTTTAATTGCTGGATTTATGTGATATGAAGTATATCATAAAATTTTATCTTGTCAATTTCACATTAAAGAAGAGTCTCCATTATTAAATCTCAATAGAGAAGAATCAACCCATGGCATTTTCAAATTTGGTCAAGGTACAAAATATAAGAAAAAATGGCATTATGGATGGCCTAGTGTCATATATATATATATATTATTTACACATTAGGACGAAAGACTTGGCCATTAACTTTTAGCAAAGTAATTGTCCAACCAGAAGAAGGGGAAAAAAACCTTTAAGCAAAGTAATATTTACATTTGTATCCGATTAATATGATTTTTTTTCTCATATTAATTATCAATGGATTCAGAACTTTAGGCTAGGGGTACAATTATACATAAAATTAGGAACTTTTAGATTTATGTGGTTATTGAATGTGTTTTAATAGATTCCTAATATATCAAATATGCATCCAATAGGTGTCTTATATATTTGAACGTGTCAAATATTGAATGTTTTATTAGACATTAAAATTTAACTTTATGATTAAGAAATACAATTAAACATTTTTTTAAAATTTATAATATTTATGAGATATTTTAAGTATAAAATTGAAGTTTATAGATTTATTAAACATTCTTAAAGACTATGTTCAAAACTGAAAGTTTAGAGATTTATTAGTAATGGTTTATAATATTTTTCAGAACTTAATAACTATAAGCAAAAACATTCCATCCACGTTTGTAAAATCACGTTTGTAAAATGATTTTATAAATATTCAAAAATATTTAGGTGCAATTGTCAGAATTCAAACCACGGTCTTGTTTGAGCTAGACACCGTGCCCCTTCAAACCACTGCCTAAGTTGGGACACTGCCCCTAAATCCCTTAATAGATCTGCTCCAGTTAGTTATAGTTTGTGTTTTATTAAATTATATTTTTTTTTATTGGGTAATATTTATTCTTTAAATCCATCAACAATTATGATATGTTAGCAAAGTAATGACATACTCTCTATCGTTAAATTTAATAGTTAAATTATAGAAATTGTCTTTGAATTTATATATATATATATATATATATATATATTTTTTTTTTTGTTAAAAATACTTCTTAACTTTCAAAAGTTTTAATAATATCCTTAGACTTTATATATATATAAAAAGTTAAAAAACATCTTTACCATTAGCTTTGGACGGAAACCATTAGTACTTTATTTCAAAAACACCCTTGAAATTTCTAAAATTTAAAAAATACCCTAAACTTTAGAAGGTTAAAAAATACTCTCGGCTCTTTTAGCTTTCTAAAGTTGCATTAATACTCTTTTAACATTTCAAAAAAACAAGGGCATATTGCAAAAACCACATTCCTGAAGTATATGATGGTAGTAATAATTGCACACCCATACTTTCAATTATAAAAATTAAACTCTCAAACTTTTGAAAGTGTATGAATTATATCCCTAAACTTTCAAAGGTACAAATTTGTTGGGATTTGTGTCCATTAACCATAAAAATCTAAGGTTATTATATGTAGTTGACATATAGATTGCCCCTAGGCCACGCTTATCTCCTTACGTAGTTTTGATGTCAACCTTAAATAGAAAAAATTTCTTATGTTACTATAATACCATACTTTCTTTGTTCACACACCATGATTCTATCATTGTAAATACTAGTGTACCTCACACATGAATACTTCTACCTTAAGTTTAAAAGCATGTTGAAACTTGGCACATAATGGAGGTTTCATACTCTATAGAAGATTTTCCCCATAAACATAGCACATATGAGAAAGAGCATTCACCTGAAGCATTGAAATTTAAGGAGGAAGTAGGAAGATTTGTCAAACTATTAGTGAAGTTGTATCTTCTTGTTAAAAGACTGTCAATTAGTTTTAAGCTTTTTGTTAATTTGTCAGTATGTTGTGTTGTATTTAAATAGAGAGAGGAGAACTTGAAATGTATTATGATATATAATATTGAATAATTAACTTTAATAAAAATAAATGTTGAATAATTAGCAACGTGTACTTATTGACGTTGGGTGCGATGAGTTCGCTCCGCCTCAACAAAGGTTCAATGAAAAGATATTCATTTACGTGATGATAGTTATTTACAAGTTATAGTTATTTACCAGTTTATGAAGCATGACCAAACAGTTTATACAAATGATTGTAGTTATGTTTTTATTGAGTTTATACTTTAGATAGTCACTCACTGAGCATTGTAGCAACAACATATACCCAATTGCTTTTGGTATTGTAGACGATGAGAACGATGCATCCTGACTTTGGTTCATGACTCACTTAAAGGCTTCGATTGGAGACATCCCTAACTTGGTGATTATTTCAGATTGTCACATATCCATTGGGAAGGTTGTATCAAGTAAATTCCTAGAGGCATTCCATGCACTGTGTATATATCATATTCGGAATAACTTGATGGATAAGTTTAAGAATAAGGACATAATCCCGCATTTCTATCTCGCAGCCAAAGCCTACAGGATGCCTGAGTTTCAAATATACTGGTCTAAGCTTCAAAGATATCTCGAAGTGATAGCCTACCTTGAAAAGATTGAATTACAACGGTGGGCACGGGTGTACCAAGTCCATTGTAGGTATGACAAGATGACAATGAATATAGTAGAGTGTCTCAATGGAGTATTAAAAGACGCAAGGGAATTGCCTATTACGAAACTTCTTTAGCATATACGTGAGTGGTTACAGGGTTGGTTCTATATCCAACGTACACATGTCATGGCAGCACGAACCTTGTAAATGATTATGTAATGACTATCCTTAAAGAGGCTGAGTTGGTGTCTAAAACGTATCGTGTCTCCAAAGGACATGTATGTATTAAACGTGGATGACGAACATCTTGGTGAGTTGGTCGATCTCCGTTCACGAACATATACATGTATGCAGTTCAATTGCATGGAGATTCCATGCTCACATGCAATAGTTGCAGCAACCATGCGAAACATTAACGTCCAAACGTTGTGCGCAAAGTGGTTCACAATAAAGTGTGTGCTTACCGCGTATGCCGAACCGATATACCCAGTTGGATATCGACAAAAGTGGAGACGAAGATCAGATTTCAATGACTTTGAAATCCTACCACCGTGAAAGGTGTCAATCGTAGATCGACGTCAAACCGTTAGAATACCGTCTACTGGTGAGGAGCCACGACATGTTCATAAGTGTACACGATGCGAACAAGGAGGACACAACAGAAAAACATGCAGACATCCATTGATAACACCTGCCACGGGGACGTCTGGAATGCATGAAATGTAGTTGAAGTAGATCACTTAGTTCGTATATACACGATCGCTTAGTATATAATAAGCGACCATGTAGACATAACTAAGCGATTAATTAGTGTTAGCTAAGCGATAATTTGAAAGTTTGAAGAAAAACTTACGTCCCCAAGCACCCATGTATTCCTCTCAAGTGTTCTGAAGAAGTCCTTGGTCAGGAAGATGTATGCGACTGTCCGCTCCTCGTCTTTAGTTCTCAGATGACTCTTCCACTTCTTATACGCAGACCATAACATATCCGGTATTGAGAACAAGATACACTCGGACCGATCTAATGGGGAACTCAGGGACAGGGACAATAGGATTTTCCACCACAACACCCGTTGTGGTCTCGGGAGTTGTGGTGGATTTGGTTGGGGTTGAGGTGGAGTTCGGTTGGGGAGGTTGGAAAGGTTGGGGTTGAGGTGGCTCGGTCTTGGAGGATATTGGGTTGGGCTGAGAGAGGGTTGGCTCTCTCTTCGACCTCTTCACATCCTCTGGTGAAATCCTTGTCGACTTATTCTTCTTTCGACGATCAGGTATCACCTTTTTTTCCTATACAAAATGGAAATTCAGTCAGTATACATGCACATATAAGTGAGGTGTATATGAGATTGAAGAAATACCTCACCCACTTCGTGTATTTCGGCTGGCGTATTCAAATCAACTATGCTTCTCATGTTGAATGATTGAGTGGGGAGCACTTCACTGGGAAGCTCTTCAATCGAGGGTGGTGGCTGTGTCGTAGGGGGATCGGTTGTGGGGACTTTTTGAATGGTGGCGACAGTGGTTTCTTCCTCAGTGGTTTGGTTGTAAACCATTATCGCCATTGCCTCCCCGCCGTCGTCGTCCCCTTCGATCGGAGTTGGATCAAACGACCCTTCATGACCCCCACCACACCCTTCTTCAGTCTGACCATCTCCACCACCCCCTTTAGGCTCCCCATTATTACCCAATCCATCAGCATTGGGGGTGTCATCGGGGTAACTTCTCTAATTGGCTTCTTCGTCGTCGTTACCCTGTATCAAACAAATAACGTAATAAGTTAGATAAGTGCTAAGCGATCGCATAAAAAATGTTATGTGATCGCTTAGCAATTCTACTTGATCGCTTAGAAGTCATAAGCGACCGATTTGAAGTTCTAAGCGATTGCTTAGAAGTCATAAGCGATCGCATATAACTTCGAATCGGTCACGTATGACTTCTAAGTGATCGCTTAGAACTCATGGGCGATCGCTTATAATTATTGAGCGATCGCTTAGAAATTCTAAGCGATCGATTATCATGAATAAAAAATGCAAAATCTAAAGAAATATATTTCTAACTTGACATAGATGCTCGAGAAACATCTTCAGGTCATCTATCTGCTTGCTTAAATGGTCGTGCTACTCACGAATCATTGTCGTTAAGTTTGCCAAGTCATTGCGAACAACAGATATCTCCTCCCTCAGAACCTTGTACGACCGGGAGTGCTTGTGCCTTTTGGAGGTCGTCTTAGATTGCCTCTCAGAAGATTCAGCGCGTCTTTTCTTCCCCCTCTAACCACTAGACTGACCCGAGAGTGGGGTGTCTGTCTCAATGGTTGGGTGCTCGACTTGTTCTTCTTGTGGCAGAGGGGGTTCAACTTGAAGATCTATCGTAGGCTGCTCGAATTGGTCTTCTTCGTGAGAGGACTTGGGTTGGTCTGCCTCGGTGTCAACCGAAGGTTGATCTCTTGACACGGGATTGACACCTGGCATCAACTCAACCCCCTTATTCTGTCCTCCTTGTACCTCAGTTCATCGGGTGAAGGCACAAGTCTCGCTATGATGATTGTAATGTAAACAACAAATCAGTATATATTGAAAACAACAAATGACTAAGCGATCGTGTATATTATTCTAAACAATCGCCTAGATTAATATAAACGACCGCTTAGATATTACTAAACGATAGTGTATATAGACTAGGCGATCATATAATCTAGGCAATCGCTTATTACAGACTAAGTGATCGCCTAGATTAATATAAACGATCGCTTATTACAGACGAAGCGATCGCCTAGATTAATATAAACGATCGCTTATTACAGACGAAGCGATCGCCTAGATTAATATAAACGATCGCCTAGATATTACTAAATGATCGCGTATATAGACTAGACGATCCTATAATCTAGGCGGTTGCTTCTTACAGACTCTGCGATCGTTTATATTATCCTAAATGATCGTTGAAATACATCTACGATCGTATAAATGTCTTTCAACGATTGTTTAGAAAAATCTAAGCGATCACTTAGAATAACTAAACGATCTGTTACCTTTTGTGGTTGGAAGACATTCCTCTCCAACGACTTGTATGATAGAGGTTGAGAACATGTCCACCTCAGAATTCGTGGTATTGCATTCTTGCTTGCTTTGGTAGCCACAAACTCGTTAGAAGTGAACATTATCTTGTAAGCCCAAACCTATAACAAACACGTTGGAAATGGTGGTTAGAAATGGATTAGGCTAAATTGAAGTATAAATTGTATAGAAGATAACGTACCTGGAATTTGATGCAGCAACATGTGGTGTGCTTGGGGTTGTCTGCCTTCTTGATATCATGCGCCTCTTTCTTCCCGTGTATGATAGTTTTCATGCTATTCAACAATCGATTGAAGAAGGTAGACGACCAATCGTAGTTGGTGAAGACTTTAGGGTTGTCGACAATTCCAAGTGTCTTCATGTCGAATTGGGTCTTTTTGTCTTTGTCCATCATAACCGTTTCAATATATAGCGAGAGCGCGACCTTCACGGCGTCTTGATCATTCATAAATTGAAACTTCTCGAAGGTAGCCTCAACTTCCTTGACCAACTTTTCCTTCTTATCATTTAGGTCCTTAGGTCCAAGGATGAGACGTGTAGTCTCTCGCCGTATATATCTCTTTCGATCGTTTCTTCAGTTGGCCACAGCCCGGTTATGAGATTGAAGTTTTCTTGGGTGAAGGTAACCTTCTTTCCCAGTATATTGAAACTGATTGAGTCGGCGCTATCATCCTTCACCTCCCATAGCAAGAAGTGGTGGAAGAGCTGCCCATTAAACACTAGGTCCACGTCCAGTAGTGGACCAAAACAGGTATTCCTAAACATGTCCATCTGATCAGTTGTCAGCTTGTTCTTGATCAGAGTACTGGTTTTGTGGACCATGCAGGAGATGGTGGCAGGGAAATATTTATCCTTAGATACGACTATGATCAACCTACAACAAAAAAAATGTAATACAAAATCAGTTTCACAAATTACCAACTCCTAAACGACCGCTTATTAAACACTAAACGATCGTTTAGTAAATACTAAAAAATCGCTTATAACATACTAAACGATCGCTTGTAACATACTAAACGATCGCTTAGTGAACTAAGCAATCGCGTAGTAAACTAACTAATCATTTAATCGTTTAATCTAGGCTGGGCGATCGTTTATTCTAGGTTGAGCGATCATTTCACCTAGGTTGAGCGATCGCTTAATCTATGCTAAGCGATCATTTAATCTGGGATGAGCGATCGTTTAACCTAGGATGAACGATCATTTAGCCTAGGCTAAGCGATCGTTTAGCCTAGGCTGAGCGATCACCTAGACTGAACGTAAGGGACGTCACATACCTTTCAAATGAAGCCGAAGACGTCGACGAAGATGAAAATGAAAGGTTCGGAGAAAGCGAAATGTTGAGAGAAAGCGAAAGGTTGAGAGAGAAAGTGAAAGTCCAAAAAGCGTAAAAGGCAAACGTTGGAGCAGTGACTTAAAGAAAAATGAAAACGCGCGTTCGGACGGCTGTTTTAATTTTTGGGGGGTAAAATGAGTATTTCACGTGGCCAAAAGATCACTAATGATAAAGTTTTGGGGATTAGGTCATCAATAGAAAAGTTTTTGGTTTTTGGATCATTTTGTGCAATTTTCCATCTAAAAAGTACAAAGTATCCGAATCCAAAAAAACACCACTTAACAAAACCCGAAGCTAAAGACCGAAAAACATGGCCCACGAAGGGAAGGCGGACGAGCAACTCTTCCAGCTTCTTGCCAGTGTTCTTCACTAGGTCATAATTTCGCACCAATTTCCTCCTGATTCATCAATTTTCAATGTTTAGTTCTTTTGCTCTGATCTATCCTATTCGATTTTCTAATTCTATTCGTGCTTTAAGAGTATTTATGAATTGGAATTGGTCAATTTGTCATCTGGGTATTGTCGAGATTTTCTGTTAGAACGATAAGTTAGGTTGATTGTGTCTTTTTAGATGTTTGGAAGAATAGGTAAACCATCAGGATCGAGCTTGGTGATGCTTGCTTGATGACCGATGTTGTGCTACTTCGACATTAATTCTCTATTATTTATTCTGGGAATCTGTGATTTACAGAGAAATAGGTGTTGGGGCTCCATGATGGCGAAGTTTGAGGCTGTAGTGTTTCTTGTTATGTATTGTTGATTAAACCTTTAACTTTACTCGAACATTGATCTTTGAGTGCTAGGTAGTTAAAGATAGGTTTGATTGTTCTTTTATTGGGCGGCATTGTGTGTAGCTAAATTTTCCTTAGCATGTAAGAATTTTGTGTATGCTTAAGAAACATTGTTGAGATCCCACATTGGAAAAATCAATAGATGGGCTACTCCTCCAATTGGTTTTAAGATGGAACCCCATATTATCTAATATGGTATCAGAGCCCATAAAACCCAAACGGGTATTAGGTCCAATAAAAAGAAATTGAGATTCGATCAAGAAGGGTGAACCCAAAAGAGGCACCATCTTGAGGAGGCATGTTGAGGATCCCACATTGAAAAAATCAAGGGACCTTATTGTTACGTCCCAAAGAAATGACCCAAAAAATTACGCTAATAATGCCCTAAGGATGAGTCCAGGAAAAGGTGCCACAAAGCCCCCAAGTGTGGCACATGCATGTGCCAAGACGCCCCAACAAGCTGCCAGGGTCTCAGGATAGCGCCCATGCCTCAAGCGCACGACACAACCCAAGGTTGACGCCACACGAGCACCCCATCGAGCATCTATGCATGCTCGCACATGCTCGGGTGGTTGCACAACCAGCCCTAGGTGTGCGGCGTGCGCCCACGCCTGCCAAGCATGGCAGCGCTGTGTATATGGCCACACATCGGAGATGCCCATACGCATGCCTGTGCCATCATGCGCACGCCAATAGCCAGACGCCTCTCGAATGTCTTGGAAGCTTCTAGAAGGATCCGGACAGCCCCAAAAGACCTGATAGTGGCCTAGCTGCTTTTGGAAGGATCTACATGGTGCTGGGCGACACCAGCGCCCACGCCCATGTCCCAGACATGTCTGGATGCTACTTGAAGGATCTAAACACGGCTAGACTAAATGCCCATGGCCTAGACAGCTTTGGAAGCCTCTAAACAAGCCCCGACAGTGCTGGTGTGCGCTAGACAAGTCCAGACCGGTTTGGAAGGCTCTCAAAGGTGCTGGAACATGCTGGAACGTGTCCGGACAGTGCTGGAACCTACGATGATGGTCGAACACTGACTCTAGATGATGCTAAAAGGCTCTAGAAGTATCTAGGATGGGCCTAAACTATATGTATCTAAATGTATCCACTTGTAACCGGTTCAATGTACATAGAAGAGCCTAGAAGTGTCCGCGACTGACATTTAAAATTGGTCATCTTAGGCTAGGTCGGTTGGAGCCCCTATAAATACCATAAGGGGGCTTGCATCCCAAGAAGCATAGCCGAAAAGACCAAGTGTTCTAAGGTTGGTGAAGCAATAAAGCTCTCACATTCACTCAAACTCTCTTAACGTCCTACTTGCCCACTACTTTCTCTCTTTCCCAAACGCACTCACCTAGGCAAGCATGACCCTAAAACCTCTAAAGGCTTACTTGGTGCATCTTTGATAGCAAGATCATCCAAGTGTCGCACGTTGGGTTAGTTGAAATCCCTAACCATGTGACATTACGCTTTTAATAAGATAGATGACCTACTCCTCCGTTGCCAACGGTTTTGAGATGGCACCTTTATTATCTAATAAACATAGAAGAAGGCAATGGGTATTTCAATTGTTAATAAATGAAGTTGGGGCATTGTTGCAGTAGGATAGGATATAATGATTTCTCTAAAAGATATGTACGCACGGCCCTGGATGGAACTTTGACTCAATGTTAGGAAGTATACATTTAAGAGGACCACAGTGATCTAGATCCTGAACTAGGTCTTTACCAACTAAACTAAACTGTCCACTCATGTTCTGTGTCCATTGTTATGCTCGTATATCATGCTTTCAGTTTTGTGTTTCACCTACCGAACTCACCACGATACTTATATTGGTGAAGCCTCCTACGGTGATTAGTAACCAAAACCTCTCAATTTACATGTCTTGATTTCTCTTCCTAAACTGTCTCAAAATCAACGGTCTCAAATTTGATTTTGAACAATGTTGACATAGGGTTGGGTCAAGGAATACTCCTTAAAATTTTATTTCTATGCTCATGGTCACACAACACTTCCATGATTATGTATCGAACCTTATTCATCGGATTTCTAATCTCTGAGTTTGGGTCCTCGTGCGGTAACTATATTATTAATACAATTCAGTCTTCATTCTCCTCAATGTAACTTGGTGTCTATCCATCAACTAATTTTACTTTATCCAGTATTTGAACAAACTTCATGTCCATTGGAAACTGCTAAGGTTAGTACTAGTAGCACTGATTATTGAAAGGAAATTGAGAAAGTTTTTAATGGGACACAGACATAGAAAAGTTGAGCCATATTGTTGCCTAGAAAAGTTGAGCCATATTGTTAACTAGCCCATTGAAGCTGTACACTAGAGTTTGGAAGGGCTGGGAATAGGCAACTCAGGGGTCGGAACATACTGTCTTGATAAAATGGATACTATTTTGGAATGTGTTTGGGTTACATACTATTTTAGTATGGGATACAAATGAGGAGAGAGGATGCCTGCAAAATAGTAAACATTGTAAACAATGAAAGTTTTCAAATAGTTTTACTGTAACTAAGTGTGAGGAACTTATAGCCCACTCCACCCAAGGCAAGCTCATGACCCAAACACCCCCTAAAAGTTTTCTTATTAGAAAAGATTTTTCTCCAAACTATATTTCATCTGATTGTCAACTTGAGTTAATTTGGCCAATTCGAACATATTTTAGATGAATATCCTCAATTAAGAGATTAGAAGTTCAAATCTTGTCAACATATGAGCAATTTGAGTTGAAGGTTGCTGTCATAATTTTCATCCTTATAATTCACAACCAAATTCAAATCAAATATCTGCATAATGTATTCACTATAAATAATGAATCTACAAATATGATCAGATGAAATAATAATTTGAACAAATGACCACCATCTTCAGTCTAATAATCATCTCAATGACAAAAACCAACCCATAAATATAGAGTGCAAAGCATATACCACTATTTACAGTAATAAAGAGTTGGGAGATATCTACAGTTCAAAACTGCGGTCATCTTATCTTGTATTGTTTGTGTCTTCGAGAATGTTTACTCTTTATCCGTGTAGGAACTCTTTACCTTTTTGCTAGGCCCTCCAAGAATACGAAAAATTTGCAAACCTCTACCGAATGCTTGGTTAAACAACATTCGTGTCTGGAACTCTGAAATGAATGGAAACCAGGCTAGGAATGCTACAGGTGTGAACAGAAGCAACCCCATGACAATGTCGTAACTCCGAGCCAAGGCACGGACGGACCCCCATAATGCAGTACGATGTATCAAGGGCTTACAAGCTTGTGCAATCTGTATTGAACAATGAAGATGAAGACAATTGATAAACTAGTGAGCAGAAAGGAATGCAACAGTAACATCCAAAGTGTGTCTAGCATGGAGATGTTTTAGTAAGAACTGACCAAGAGCAGGCCCCATCCTGTTGGCAAGAAGGCGAGAATGCACAGTATGATGTCCTTGATTGTCATATGAGGGATTACAACTAAAGTAATGAAACTAGCCACGCAGATAATGAAAATAAAAACCTCGGCCAGCCTAAATAACAGCTTAAAGCTTCCACTGAATTTACGTCGTCCGACAGATAGAACCTACAAATGTTTGATTGGTATTAAGGCAATCGCAGCAGCAACAGGAAAGTAGTGATTCCATATTGTTCAGTTCAGATATATAGAGCTAATGGAGAACTAGTAATGAAACTTCTAGCAACAAAATAGTGGTTCCGTATTATTCATTGAGTGGGCATCTTCTGGGCCTCTAAATCTGCTTCAATTAATTAGCAACAAACTAATCACGCAAAAGTTACATAGTTCTAACTTCTGCATATAAAATGGAAAATGGCAAACTTTTTTGTCCCATCAGTGTCCTTTTTGGAGAAGATTTCCATCTTCAGGCATTCAACCCTTGGAAAAAAAGATCTATGCGGAATAATAGATAAATCCCGTTCTGGCATTCTTAAGGCAAATATATATATATAAGAAACAGAGAACGTGAATTGAATAATCACAAAGGAATAGAGCCTAGAGGCAGAAGGGTAGTAACGGGATCCTCACATAGGAAACATTTACGTTTCTATTCTCTAGAATAATGTAAATGACTCTAGCTATAAAAAGTCTCCCTACTTGGAAACTCAGCTAATTTATTGATCAGTCAAAAAGATTAATCCAAATAAGATTTGTAAACACAAAGTATATTGTTTAACCCAAATAAGGGAGGAGGATCCAGAGAAAAAATCTTCTTACCTTCATCAGGAGCAATATTGAAATGATCACAACCCAAGAAAGGCCATAAACCTGAAATTTTATGTGATAATTAAGTAGAATAAACATGTTTATATGCTCGGTTAAACCAAGGAGTTAGTAAGAATGTGGGAACAATATTCGTACCAGAAAACTTTGGGAGTCGATTATTTTCAAGTGATATACTAGTCCATACTGAAAGATGAAAAATCGTAATGACAATAACATCTCAACAAAGATGCCACGCTTTCCAGAGTAAGATAGATGTTCATGTTCCTTTTCCCACCAAGACTCCCAACTTTTATCAGGAGATACTCCAATCCCTCCACGGTTGACAATCCATTTTTTCCAATCTGTCCAGTCGTCAAGTATCTTTTGCCAGTCAAAGCCTAATGGATTGAAGAGGAAAGGTGCAAAAAGCCACGTTCCTACCATAAACCATATTGATATGGTGATCAAGACATGAGCAGCCACGCCTCTATACGAAATACCAAGTATGTGGTAAACCAAAAGAAGAATCATCAATTCAATTCCTTTGACAAAATGACTACGAGAATACATCCTGTAATTGTCAGCAAATTTGGCATGGAACACCACAAAACCACGACCAGTACTTCTGTATTGCGCACCCCCGTGAAGCAATGTCCTTCCATAATAATGTATCTTGGTTCCCAAAGAGAATGTGAAAAACACAGGTGCAAGCAGCAGCTGCATTAGGATGAATTCACTTAAAGCTGCCCGAAAGCCCCTTTCCAGGCCAATTTCAACCATCATAGGCAATGCTGTAACAAGTCCAATTTGTACAGAAGACTGTGAAATAAGAGCTGTTTGAAGGGACCTGTTGTCTTTAATGGCAGGATGAGCACTTAAAGCTTTTTCAAGGCCACTGAGAACAAGGTAAAGGCGACCATATAGAAAGACATAGACTGTGAGCACTGTCAGCTGTCAATGAAAAATAGGTTTATCTCATGAATAACAAAAAATGAATAAAGATGTGATAAAGACAGACTTCTCATACTTACCATATTACTGAAATAGAAACCAATGGTGGTGAAATAACAAGATAACATGCGAAAGAAATCAAATCGGTGACCTAGCCTGTACATATCACGGCTTAATGTCTGTTCGCCATTACCATTGGCTACCTTAGCCTCAAACATTGATATTTGGTTGAGGCCAACATCCCTCCCTTTACCAACTTGTATGTATTCATGATGAGTAACATTACCTTCACGCAATGTGGAGTTGAAACCTGCAATTCAAAATCACATATACATGAATAGAATATATGAGTAAACCAGATTACTTGTTTGAGTACAAAACAAAGGACTTTTATGACTATGAACATGCCTGCAAATATGTCCTCGCTCAGGTTGATGACTTTGGAAGCTTTACTAACACCCCCTCTAGTAAGGTGAAACAGTCTATCAAAAACATCTGGATGGCCGTAATGGAATCGAACTCTGAATAAGAAGCCAAAGATATAAGATACATTAAATTGAAATGAGTAAGATTGACCATTAAGACACCCAAAATATATGATGGTTATTAGTATAATATAGAACAAAAAAAATTAATAAAGTGAAATCCGGACTTAATAGTGTGTTCTAATGATCACAAATGTAAAACAATGAATCCTTCTTGTTGTTCTGCTTGTGACAGAGCCTAAATTTTCTCAAATAACTATTAAACAAAGTCTTTTTTCCATCTCTGAAGAATATCAAGTTCTCCTAATACAAATGCCTTAAAACCCATGTTTATAGCAATGGCCGAGGCTGGCAGTGGGGAGCCTAGAGTTTGGAGAAGAGAGAGGGTGGGGGGAGGAAGGTGCCTTCCATTAAGTTTTTCTTATTTTATCTTTAGATAGTCATAGGTCATTCGGATGATGACCATCATAATGGCCTCTTTACTCCCATATTAAATACACTGTAATTCCTTTGCTGCAGTCATAATATTTAAAGCAATTCAATTTATATTACGTAATATTTGGCATCATTCAGACCAAGTTAAACATTATGAAAGCTTCTTCTCAGCCATGGTTTCAAAATATTATGTGAAACACACAAATTCTGTTCTGAATGCACAAAACCAGTCTTGAATAGAAGCAACCATGAAATCAAGTCTTCAAAAAATTAGAAATAGAAAACTTCAACCTTTTGAAGTAGTTACAAACTAAGAATGTAAACATAATAGGTTGGAGGTTCTTGATGATTATCAGTGATTGAAATGCTCATATTGTGTAGTTTTTGGGAGGGTTACCCCTATCCTCAACCCTAAGGTTGTTCTTCTTTTTTGGAATCAAATTCTATTGATGTTTCTTATTAAAACAAAAAAATTGAATGTAATCAGAAGCAAACAGCATACATACAAAGAGGAAAGATAAACTGTGGCTAAAATAGCAAGTGTGTGGGGCAGAAAGTGAAGGTAGTGAACTTCAGACATGGGTCTCTGGTGGTTGTGGTTAGATGGTGCAAATCATCTATGTTTAAGGTGCTTAAACACAGAGGGCAATAAAAAACCTTACCTACTAGTGGTTTGGAATATATAATCTGATAGAAACAAAGAGGGCAATTAAAATCTATCACTTTAGAACTCAAGGACACAATTGTACAACATAACAAGTATTCCCTAAAATAGATCTTGTTCAAGTAAGGTCGTGGACATTTACAGTCTATAGCCATAGTATTTCCAATATAACCATGTTGTAAAACCAAGCAATGAGAAAACAATGTAGAAATCTTACTTCAAAGGCCTTGCCAACAATCTCTGCCCAATAGTTACGAAGCTGTTTTCTTGATTTGACATAAACCAAGCAAGAGATGAAACACTGAAATTTTGATCAGACTAAGAAGTGAAACTTAATTGCAGGGATGGAATCACATTATTAAGAACGAAGTAAAAATTTGTAATCAATTTACAGTTAACAAAACTGATAGGTACCTGCCAGTGAATATATGCTCTCTAAGTCCAAGAATTGTAGGATATCTGATACCATCATGCATTGTATGAAACTCTTCCAGCAAGTTTCTCATTTTGAAGGCCTCTTCCAAGTAATTATCCTATTAGTAGGGAGTTCACATTCTTATTATTAGCAAACATACTAGTTTCCTACGCATTGTATATTGGAATATGTGGTACCTGGTTCATGTCAATAGTTTGTAAGCATTCCCCACGGGTGAAAATTATTGCATGGTTTTGATTTTCTGGCTTCCCCTCACCCAATATTGCTGGCCCTGGAAGTTTTATCTGATATATGATCTATATTAAGGGAAATTAAACACTTGCATCAGCCGTATGTGGGGAATGTGGATGATAAGTTGATAACTATAGTGGAAACCATGCTTGTAAAGATATGATTTAATACATACACAAAAGAGATAGACTACAGGAGCAGGGGACAAAATTCCCCTGTATGATTTCTTTCTTATAAGAAACTAAAATTTCATTATAAAGCAGAGTACAAAAACAAAACCACGAAGCTATAAGAATTCCTTTAATTGGTGTTAGTTATAGTTAGAATAATAAAACTTTAATTGACGTTGATAAACAATAATCATAATCACAAAAAAATTAGAGTAAAAGAAAAGCCTTGAATATTATGGATTCCAAGTCCCATACTGCTTCCTGCTTATTCCAGAAAGTCCTAAGATATCTCTACAACATCATCTCCCCTAATTGAGGCCTTTTGCCACCTTATCCACATTACTCTAACCTATTTGTCGATGTAGGTGGCCACAAATGAGACTAGCCAAATGGTGCAATGTAGAATTCTTGAACCACGAGGATATATCTAACTGCAATGAGGAATCTGTTCCAATAATCTATGAGAAACCAAGCTTTCATGGAGAACTCGTGAAAGAATATAAAAGGGAAATTCAATGTTCAAAATAGGTATCATCTCACATTCTATTCAATAATTGTACTTGTACTTGCTGAACCAATCTATATTCAATGAGTCAAGATTTATACCTGGTCTAAACTTTGAGCCGGTTCAATGGAATCTTTCGATTTTGTGGGCAAAGCACCCCTTGCTAGAACTGAGTAGTAGGATTTTTTATTAGTCTTCCGGGATTTATCTTTACTTGGCTCTTCAAGTTCTTCAATATATGCAACACGAAGAGATGGGTACCTACACAATGAGTAGGTATGACATGAATATAGGCTAATAGCATCAGTGCAGAAAATTATTATTAGAAACATACTCAGCCATAAGCCTCATAATGTCTTTAGCACGAGCATCATGAGAACGTTTGTGAATACCATATTGCTGGCAGGAGACAACATATGAGAATTTCATGTCAACTGCTGCTTGACATTGCGCCCACAGAGGGCTATCCACAGCGTCCTTGTAGCCTTTCAACAATTCTGGGTTAAAGCATTAAACTTATAAAAAAATTTCTTATGTTTATACTATTTATAAAAGGAACAATATGAGATAAGCTTTTAGTATACATTTGCCTCTTTTTTGTGGATTAAAAATACTAACAATTAAGTAATCTTCCACCCCCAATTCAATTAATTCCTCAAACCAATTTACATAAATTTTTGTACTGGATTTATTGATAACAGACAAAGAAACTGGTAATATTGAGAGTTTCTAATCCAACATAGCCAAAATGTGGTGAAAAGATGCAACTCTCAAAGAGCTCCAGTGGTTTAAGTTTTTTTACACAAGAACACACTGCCCTCCCTGCGACACAGCCAACTAACCCTCCCCACAAACGCACGCATGCCCTCACACATATTTCTTTGTTAGGAACTAAGGTAGTACGAGCTATCTTTGTCCCACATTGGTTAGAATGCGATGACCAATATGATACTTAAGTGGCTTGGCTCTCTCACCTTAGTAGTTGGCTTTTGGGGTGTTGTTCATCAAGGTGCTCCAGTACCTAACATTCTTCTAGTACATATATATCTAATAGGGGTTTATTTATCCTATTATAACCACATTTGAAAATTTTATGATTAATAGTCTGCTTGAGTGATTGCCAGATCTGAAAAAATAAAATTATTGCCCTACAATGAGCTTGCAACTTGGGATTAGAAGGGTCAGAAACACAAAGGTCTGTCTTGAGAATTCATACTTGAAGGAGAAAAGCAATCAACATTGAATGGTTAATGGACTAGTGTACACTAGTGGTTAAAAAAGAAACATACTAAACAAACTTTTTGTAAATACCTTGATGCTCTGCAGTATCAAGGAATGCTTGAAGTTCCAAAGCTTTGCGGTGGTACATCATGCCACGTACTATTATTTTCAATTGTTAGAGAAAAGGGATGCAACATGATAAATAATAGAGAGCGCACACAGGGAGGTGTTACTTTACCCGTCTTGGTCAATGTTTGACCTCTGTATGATGCCCAAAGACAGAGCTGCTCTTCAAGCTCTTCATTGTTTTTCAACTCTTCTTCACTATCACTACCACACTGGACTCGCTCAAGAAAGTTCATCCATTGCTCTATTGGAATTTTAAGCCTTATAAAGTGGAACTGCAGATGTACATAATAAATCCAAGGGAAGAACAATAAAGAACCTGGAAAGATTGTCTGCAAGTAGAAAAGAATAGACACTCCATCTTCATTTGGCTTCTCCAGAAGATTCTTAGAGAAGAGAACATCTTCAGAGTAGTACGGCGTAAGGATACTAGGCCAAGAAGAGGGAAATTACATTAGTAAAAAATCTTTAAGTGAAAATTTATCAAATATATTACCACCAGCCACTTCCTTCAACTGTAGCAGAAAGAAAAAGAGAAAAAAAATGCAAGGATGAATCGTATCATTTTAATATCAAATGTGAAAAATGCTAATGACCAGAGAAGTTGAACAAAACTAAAAGCACTTTTTGGAGCAACGATAAGTTAGTATGACAAAAGTTTAACATGAGTTGTCAATATCTTCATTACTGAAAGTTTCTAAGTCAAGATGTTACGAGAATGACATCATATTCTGAACTTTTGGAGCAGGTGGCATCTCCATGAACAACGAATTGGAGAAGAAAGAAAGACGCCTCCTGGCTTCTAAATCGGATGGCACGTCAATAGCTGATTCCTTAACAGTAAGCAATAAATGGAGTCTTCTTATCTGCAGATGTTTATAAGTTAATGCAAGGGAGAGTTCTATAGATATTTCGACAGAGAGAAGAATGAAAACTAGATGTAACTGGAAAAAAGATTATATAAACATCCTTGTGCCAGTCTCCTGGCATTTTAAAATGAAATCTATATGTGTTGGTTCATCATCTCAACATTTAGCATTAAGTTCTACATATCAGATGGAACTTGCCTTTTCTTTCCAAGCTTCAGTTTCAGGAACTGGAAAGTTGAGTTTATCAAAGAGCCGATGAAGTGATCTTGGTTTCCCACCTTTTTCAAAGGATCCACCATGACTTAACTCAGCCAAACTACAGAAACAGGGAAAAAGAATAAATGGAATCAATGGTATAGCAAAAAGGCAATTCTAGCCACAAGACATACCTAGAAATCTCCTCTTCGATTATGTCTACAGTTACAATCTCTAGCATATCCAGCAATACTATTACAACCTGATTTTTATCTTCCTTTTTATTCGCTAACTGCAACAGTGAGATATAATAAGAACTAATGACAAGCGAATTACGTAAAAAATAAAAATGTTGTATAGCTGATAGAATCACCATATATTCAATCAGTCGAACAAATTGATCATAGAGACTAGGGAGAGCTCTCATATCTAGTTCCGTTATCAAATTTTCTTCTTTTATATGATCATCAATTATGGTGAAGATCTCCTGTATTACCCTGGAAACAACAAACAAACAGAAAGTTAGAGAAACATAAGAATTTAACAAAATTACATACTTTCTTGAGATTAATGAAAATAAACCTACAACTTCTCATGTTTTCCAAGAACCAAGAAATTAATTATATTTTTAAAGGATGCATAGCACTCTTGAATAGCACAGAGCATATATTTGTCTCCAGTTAGTCTCTTCTTAAGCTCCTGCTGCCGGTCTCTTCCACTGCTATCTTTGGCCATATCCAATGCTATTGGTATCTACATAACAAGGACAAATAAAAGTATAACAAATTTAAGCAGAATTTGTATAAAAAATATTGTAGGCAAAAATATAACACCTTGCTGGCAAGCAAAAAGGGAGGCCACTGGATAAGGGATAATTCAGGGTCAATCCAGTTGGGTGCAAGCAATAAGTCCATTTCCCTAGAACAAAATGGAAAATTTTAGAATTTGAGATTGTTGTAACGAAAATTTGAATGTCAAGTGTACAAACATTGAATACTTATTTCACCTGTTATTTATCAAATCCTCCTCCCTGAAACTAATAATTATTTCGTTCCACATTTGAGCAAACTTCATAGCCTGGTCATCTCTATCCGGTGTTATCTATTTTATAATCATCTCAGTAAGATTAATCCTTTCATTCAGGTAAGAAAAGATATAGTCTTTATATTACATATCTAGTTCAAGTGGTGGTATCAAACCTCATCAAATTTGCGACCTAAATTGACCATCAACCCTTTCTTTCTTATATGATTCGTCTTTTCCTCCGGCATCAAGCATACATTGAAAGCACCGGGAAGTGATAGAAACCGAGACCTCAACATTCCCAATGTTTGTATCTAATTACAAGATCAACATTGAGTACGGTTCCAACTCCAAGAATCAAAAGCTTACATGTGCACGTTAAAACTATGTGAAAAAGCAACTAGAGACTTGTTGGAGAATTGTTCATAGAAGCAAGATAACAGTAACCTATGAATGTATGACTTCACTGCTAGGATCTAATCTACAACCCAGAATAATGTGGAAAATTTGAAGATGAGAAAAGCTTTGGCTATCAAGTGGAGGGAGACTCACACTTTGTAATGGTCACCAGAGGATACCAATATATTTTGTTCTATTTGCTTTGTCAATGAAATGAAATGAATATGGAAAATTCATTTGCATAAAAGCAAGATTTTTTTTTTAAAAAAAATTATTCTTTTTATTATATTATTGTAGATATGTGACTGTGTATGTTTGATGAAGTAGTTTCCCAAGGAGAGGGGTGACTAGGAGTAATAGGTTATTGTGAGACGTTTTAGGAATAGGATAAGAGAAATGAAGTTTCACTAACCTCTCCAAGGCGAAAAAATGCACCATAAATTCCCCCAAATATCGTGGAGAAAATGACATACCAAATGTGAACATCCATGAAGTAAACCTACAAAAAATAGCTTATGTAAACTAATCAGTAGAAAGAGAACTATGCTTTGAAAAAGTGGATTAGCTTATGTAATTTTTGAATGCACAATCACGTACAAGAACTATGGGAGCCCAGATTGAGATCACGACACCAATGTTATTCTGAGCTGCAATAATAATTTTTTTTGTAGAAAATTTAAAATCAGTGAAAAATCATTTCATAGGGCAAAAGATCATTGTTTGTCCTCATATTACGATATGCTCTGACCTTTGGGAAAGAATTCATGCCATCTATACTTTTCAATATGAACTTGCATAATGGTTTTTGTTGGACCCACAAGAGGCTTAATCTGCACAAACATTAAAAGAATTTCCAAACCACCAACCAGATCAGTCCATTTTGACAAACATTTATTAGTACTATTGTATGAAGCATTGTATTATTAGATTTGTAAATTCCCATTTTAACAAAAAAATTTTGTTTGATACTTTCTAGACTGAACAAAGAAAATAGTGGTGTACAGTGTTCAAACATGACACAGCAACCTAGGGAGTCTCATAAACAACAATAACTTTAATCATTGTTTGAATTATTTCTAGACGTCACTGTCAATGGAGATGTTCATAACTAATAAAGAACCACTCCGAATTGGCTGTGGCATTGAGGCATGTGAGGACTTTGGAGAACCCACTAGTTTTCTTACTAACAAATGCCAACTTAATACTCTTGCTTTCGTTTCTCCTTTCCAAAGGTTCTCTGACATTGGATTTATCATAATGAAAGGTGCTTGCTTTCTACAAATTAAACCTACAACAGTCCTAAACTTGAACCAAATTTTATCTTAAAATGTTCATCCTGCTTCCTTAGATTGTACAGGACACATGATAGATTGAACACATGTAATTTTCAGAACCATCTCAAGGTCTTGCACTGAGGCAGAGAAGAAACTTTATCTCCACAGTCCACAGCAGCTGAATTGTACTGGCTATGGCAGCTGCCTTTTGATCTTAACATCTTTTTGCAGGATCCTCCTTATCTAATATCAATAATATTTCTGATATCCCGTTAAGCCAGTAATCCAATATTTCATGTTAATGTAAAGATCATCAAGACTGTCTCTTCAAAAGATTAAATTGCAAAATTTTTACCAAAGCTCCACCGGCATCTTAGTTCACAGCTTTATGAGGGAAATGCATGTCTTCTGTTACTGCATGTGGGTGTATGATACTATTTGGTGAGGTCTGGTTAAGCTGTCATGGTTGGTTAGTGTTGAGGCCTATTAAATTAAGGTTAACTATGCTGACCAAATGAATTATGATGAATGTTGTATAAATATCAGTATACGGGGCCCTTTCAAATCCTTGACTATGGGGAAGAGTTCATATTCTAAATATCGAATAGAAGTACCTCTAGATAGTAACTGAATATTAACTTTGACATAATCAGAATAACCCAGAAGAAAGTGTACCTGAAAATCAGATAGAAACTTAAGATTAAGAGATGTTCATGACATTTTTAGGCTTGGCTACTTAACACTCGAGATCAAACTTCTTACTGCAAGAGTGAAAATGAGCTTTCATGCATTCCCCTTCCTACATAGAGCCGAGGCTGGAATAGATTCAAGCATTTGATTAATAATTCATAAGACAAGAATCAAAATCTATGAATTGTCTATATACTAAGCTGAAACAGAAAAAGCAGCTAACAGTTTTAATGCTCATGTAGTTTATGGTTTAGTCCAAAACCGCTAATGATTGGTCTAATATGAAGTTTGAAGGTTTGATACCATTACCTGAGACCACCACATCATGAGCATCACAACCTTATTGTTTGAACGTTCCAGGAAACGTCGAATTCTTGGGAAAACGAACAACAACCCAGAAAGCATGTTTGGAGATAAGTAAACAACAATAGCCACAATGAAGAAGGAAGGCGAGCTTAAACTATTCCCGAACTGACTTCTAATTGTCTGTGTGAAGCCAGAGGGATTCTTCCAACTCAAGGCATATGCTACAGGTAAAACTATAACCCATGCCACAGCTGATGCAATTTTAAGAACATATCTTAACCTGGCATAGAAGGACATGCTCTTCCTTGCTTTCCAGCTAAGGAAAAAATCAATAATAGCTGAAAATGGAACAAAATAAATAAATAAATATACGACATGTGGTCTTTTTTTAAATATTTTTTATTTGTATCAGATTGTTGTGATTGTCATTCATTTAGGTATCAAGTGTAACATAAAACAGAGGATTTATTTTTTACATATTCAAATATTACTGGTAACTTGGTTAACAACTGTAGTAAGTTTAGTTAGTCTGTTAGATTTAGGTTGTATTGTTAATAGTTGTTTTAAGCTTAACCGACTGTATACTTGTATTTAAGAGAGGTTGGCTATTCAATAAGATTTGGCTGATTATTTCTTCCCATATGATCTATCTATGTTACCTTTTCTCTTTTTGAACATCAAGATTTCATCGAGAAAAATGAAAGAATACAAAAGGATTTAAAAAAGAACGACACCCTGAACAAAGAAGCTATGTTACCATACAGAAAACAGGTTTAATATAGGATAATGACACCTAAAGGGTAATTAAAAAAATCCTTGGAAACTGATGCCCGATGACAAAGAGATGCAACTTAGCAAGAGACCAAACTTCCTTCTTGGATCTCTCGATCTCTCCAAAACAGCAATCTAAAGACCCCACCAAAACAGCAAAAATGCTAGAACGCCACATGAACTGACCCTTATCACGAAATGGTGAATGCAGTAGAATCTCCTCTACCGTGAGGCTATACACTCTGTTAAAAGCCAGACAAACATCAAAATCCTCCAAAAAAGTACCCAAGCTACACAGCAAACTGGAACTCCACAGAAGGTGATCAATGTCCTACAAAAGACTCCCAACACATAGTACAACACTTGAAACTCCACAGAAGGTGAATATGTTGACATATTTTATTCTGTAACATGCTGTTTGTTTTGTTTGGTTGAGTTTCTGCTCAGCCCAAGCATTTTACGGAATTACCTCGACCTACTTTCAACGTTGTTCAACTGAGCAGTTTTTTTCCTCAAGCCACACTATTATCTAGGTTCAATTGGCTTGGAAGATGAATTTCTTTTCCATTTTACAGTGTATTTTGATGCCAAAGATGTTTATTTCTTTATATTATTATAATTTGTATTCTTCATTTTCTTTTCAAAACTTAAGGATGAGTTTTTTTTTTCCCCTTCTTCTTTTAGGGATTGAATGATGTAGTAGGATTAGGGTAAAATAGGGTATCTTGGTCAAATCATTGATTAATTAGGATTAGTTTGTTTTCCAATTCTCTATAAATAGAGAAATTGTCTTGTTATATCGATAACTTTGATTCATAATAAAGACTATGATTTTATTATTGGAGATTTCTCTCCTTTTATTCTTTAGGCTACATCAGTAGCTCCTCTCCAGGGATTGGTTTATGAAAGGAATAGGAGGGTTTCCATTGATTAGAGCTAGCATGAAGATTTTTTCGGGAATGTGTGAAAAATTTTGCTTCCACTTGGTCTATCTCTCCTAGCATAGTTCAATCACTCACCAGCTGGGTCTATCTCCCCTAATCCTCCCAACATGGTTCAATTACCCACCAGCTAGTTGCCAATATCGCAATCAGGTTCAAAGTATTTGTAGATCTAGTACAATGCAAAAAAAATTGCAAATATAGCAAAATTTAGATTTTGCTTTCAAAGTCTATCAGTGATAGACTACATTAATAGCAAGGTCTATCAGTGATAGATCATATCCCTGGTGATAGACTCCTAACATTAATAGATTTTACTATATTTGCAATTTTTTTAAAATGGTGTTGTGCACTTAATTATTTTCCCTAAAATGTGCTACTCAGTACATTTACCCTTTTTTTTTAATCCTTTGGTGTGTGAGGGAATATCTTATCTCCCCCCTCTTTTGTGAATCTCCTTTCATAATTATAGTTATTTATCTAATCCAGAGAGGGAAAAAAGAAGAAAAAAAGTGGATCCCAAAAGCATATAAACGAATTATCCAACTTGGTTGTACTCTATTCTTCAAAATTATGTGAAATTAAACAACATATTAGAATGAAAAATCCTAGAATGGAAGTAGAAGAAACAGAAGAACAGATGTAGTGAACTGAATCCAAAAATGCAAAACAAAACTTGGGAAATATAAATTTAGTACAGGTAGAGCACTTTCTTTCTACACAAATAACCAAAGGAGAAGAATTAGCAGAAATAAACTAGTTTTCAGTACCCTGTGCAAGTTTCAAGATTGCTGCTGTTATAAAGATACTCAGTACTTTCTTAAAAACATCAGCCTCGAATACTGCACCCAAATCCCCTGAACCATTCCAAGCAATGATTACCATCGCCTATGGAGAGCATATTTCAACAATATTACCAATTTAATAAGAAAAAGAAAAGAAAAAAAAAAGAAAAGAAGCCAGCACCGCAAGTAACTTACCTGAAAACACAATATAAAAAAACTCCACATCCTGTCAAAACTTCTGAATATGTGCCAAAACGAACGTACTTCCACAAAATTTACTTTCCCCATCCATCGATTTCCGGTATTTAGTTTCTTTTCCTGGAAATGCTACATTGTTACCATCATGACTCCAATCAAATCTAGACGATGACTATTTTGAAAGATCAACGAAAGAGAATATGATACTGCTAGGCAGAGAGAAGAATATGTGTTAAAAGTAAATACAACATCTTGAAATCAGACTGATTAACAAAGTATCGAAGAAAACAAAGATAACATGGCGAAGGAATCTACAAGAAGACCGTAGATAGACAAATATAAGGATTTGAAATATTGCATACATCATCTTTGTCACTTCTAACTGGCTCTGAAGGATGTTGAAAGAAATTAGCAACAGATTTCATGGGCCAACCAAGGCGGAAGCAATCAGTACACCTACAAAGTGCACCACCGAAATTCTTCAAATTTTGAAAACTCAATATGAAGTAGAAATGGAGAGCTGATGACAAAATGTTTACCAGAAATATTCATTCAGATCGTCATAATTTCTCCACTGTGAGTGCTTTGATTTACCATTTTTGCTTTCTCTTACTTCCTATAAATGCAAATAATGAATGGAGATACTCTGCTTATTAATTTTCAGAAGGAACTGGAAACCAACCTACTTAAGTGATCAAGAAGATTATATGCAATACCTTAGATATTACATTGTATATTGGAGTAACAACTTTCTTTAAGAAAGCCTCTTCTTCCCCACCATAAGCTGGTCTGCGTCGCTCTCCTGTCATCGAGCTCACAGTTCCCGACAACACGTCGCACAATTCCGATGCCATCTAAAAAGTTTTAACGTCATACAAGGAATCCATAGAGTTAACTAACATACAGGAACCCATCACACTTTTCTTTTGTAAATTGCAAGTCTGGAAACTTTTGGTTCCAGCTATATCTTATCGCCACTTCTAGACATTCTTCCAAGTGTTCCAAGTGCATACCAAACATTTTTAATTTCACTTCCTTCATGACGAAAAAGAAGATTAAGGTTTCTAAAAAAAAAAAAAGAAAAATATAATTTATTCTTTTTTTCTTTATGACCCCTCACAAGATACCTTTAGGAGATCCCACCCCATCAAAGCCTGAAAACTGTCATTTTATTGAAGATAATTATCCTATCCTATGGAAAAGAGTTTGATTTTTACTATAACTTATTATAATATTGAGGATTTTTGTTAGTATCAACTAATTTTCTCAATAGGAGGACAAGTCACCAGTAAAAATACACCAGAAGTACGTCCATATATAAGGAATAAGTTCTAAAAAATCATCTTCCAACAATCTGATTTAGTTAGGAGATATGCAAGTTCAAGAATATAATAATAAGAACAAATCCCTTGCTTGATCTTAGCCAGAAGGCAAAGACAGGCATACAGGTTCAAGAATATTGTAGTGGAGTGTTAAAGATGTTACTGCATACATGATGATATATATAGCAAAGGCACTCGGGCATGAATCTCAAATTTGCAGCTTCTCCCCATATAAGAAGATACAACCCCATGTATAGTAACTTCCTCTGCTGAACTTCTTGATGTATTTTTGGCAACCTACCAAAAAATGAAAATCACATTAGACATAAGACAGTTAATAAGATAGCAGTAGTTTAAAAGTTATATGGACCATAAATTGTATATATATTGTTGTTGTGTAGCTGTTGGAATGCCTTCAATCTGAGATCAGACACGTCGAACAACCAAGCTCATGCTCTGCCCACGCCTTGAACCTCAAATTTGTCATATTGATTTTGACTCTAGGGTTTAGAGAAGTGAGCTATATAACTCTCAAGCACTCAAGGCACATTAATATGAATTATTCTCTCCAATAATAAACTGCTTTCCCTCTATTCGTGGACGTAGCTAGCACACTATTTGTAAACCACGTAAATTTTTATGTCAATTCTTTACTATTTACGCTTTTCTATTTATCTTTATTTGTTGATTTCATAACAGTAGCAGTTGCTAACAAAAATCAGAAGCTTTATTGTGCTGACATTCCTCCAAAGGCTAACTAGACCGTTGAATTCTAGCAATGGAAGAAGTACAAAAACAGAGTCTTACCAAAGGTTGCTTACGCGGCCCAGATACCTGCACCATTTTCTGTAGTTCTTGAAAAGTTTGTTCATGACTTGTGTAAGAACATCATCATCCAACTAAAATGTAAAAGGGTTAGTTACTGTTAGTAGACCACGTAAATTTCTATGTCAATTCTTTACTATTTACGCTTTTTTGTTTATCTTTAGCGGATAATAGGGGACTATGAAGAGGAGGGAATCTGAGCAAAGGAAAGTTGAGGAGAATAAAACCTTGGATCGTTGATGATGCTCTGATAACTGCCGCATCTGAGCATTTGCAATCAATAAAATCAGATGTTCCCTTTGATTTGCCACGTTGCCCTCCTGCAATTATATAAATCCCACAGCATAAGCTTAATATGTTTATGACATGAAGTAGGTTCGTTAATGGAATGTTTGGAATAGTTCTTGTTAAATTCTTCGTTTACCGTTTGTTGTCTTGATTCTTGAAAGTAGTCAGGAGGTTGTTTTAGTTGGCTGGTGGCTGTTTGTTAGTTTTTT
Source organism: Citrullus mucosospermus (assembly GCA_030954485.1). NCBI lineage: Eukaryota > Viridiplantae > Streptophyta > Magnoliopsida > Cucurbitales > Cucurbitaceae > Citrullus > Citrullus mucosospermus. The sequence continues at coordinate 3,051,245 of CM062063.1, read as the reverse complement.
TAGCCGTTTAGGGCTTGTGCTATAACCATTGGTGTTTAACTCAATTTCAATAGTAAACACTATTGAAAGTTTACACATTTATTGAGAAACTTCATTTTTTTCACCCTTTTTTTATTCTGTAAATTTATCAAGAAACTCTATCTTACATCTTTGCCCTCCAAATGACAAATGCAGACTTCCTTACCATTTGTTAAATGCACAAAACCGAAAACCAAACCAACATCGAACCAAATCCAATCAAAATCCAAACCAACCGGTTAGGTTCTTTATTTTATAAAACCAACTGTTATAGCACAAGCCCAACATATTAACTTTAGACTTCATAATTCAAGTTAGTACTCCAAACACCCTCGGGGTGTTTTCACTTTCAAATCATCATAAAAGATTAAGAACATATTTCTCCTATTTGGTCTACACTAGTTTAACAATCTTCATTGATCACCTGGAAACCAAACATGGCCTGAAGCCAATCAAGGATATCTTCATCTACTCTCTTCTTGTGATTGTTTGGCCATGGCAAAGCCCGAGTGTTACGAAGGGCAGAGACGGAAGCTTGAATCTGTGAGGGAAAAAAAAAAAAAAAAAAAGAAAAAAAAGCTAATATACATCAAGCATTCAAGCTCATGAAGATGCAAACTAGAACCCAAAAAAAAATGAAAAGGTTAACAACATGACGACACCTCCGGAATTCTCATGATTGTTTGATTTTGACTATCAGGATCAAGAGGAAGTATGTTAAATGGTCGATACAGCTGCTGTTTTTCCTCAATCCTATTGCGAACTTTCAAAACCTTAGACATAAATCAGAAAACATGTTAACAACAGTCATGCGAGTAAACAACAGTTTGACAGCTTCATTCAATATAGTACAACAAATCTATTTATACTATTTTGAAATGGTGAGAGACTCTTTATTTCTCTTTTTGTTCTCCTTTTGTGCCAATGCTTATTAGGATATATTAAGTAATTTTATTAATAAAGATTAAACAATGTATTTAAATCATTTATTTATTTCAAAATAATGTTATCATTGTATTTTTTTATCTCTAATCTTCTTACTAAATTGTGATTTGGATTCTAAATTTATTTTATAAATAGCTAATTAAACCACGCATTTTCCATCACTGTCTCCATTTTTGCGTTCCTTTTTTGATAAAAGAATTTATTAACACCACCAACCATCCATCTTTCTTTTTCCTTCTTAAGCTTCCTTATTTGAATCACTTAATTGAGATTTAGAACTGCTTCAATAAGGTAATAAAAAAAAAGTTTTTTTTTTTTGAATCAGAAAGGATTTTCACAAAATTTAAAAAATAATATTTTAGTTTAATTTTGAGTTTGAAATTAAGAAAATAATCAAATCATCGAAATCAAAATTAAAAATATATTTTTTTAAACTAAGAGGACGAGTATCATGAAATTTTAAAAAGAATAAAAAATGGTTTTTCTAAACTAAGAGACAAAAATCACGAAATTTTAAAGTAGAATATAAATAAATACTTTGTTTAAAATTAGGAAGTTAACCAAATCAAACAAATCAAAATAAAAAAAAAATAAAAAAAATTTAAAGTTAATATATATTCGCTTAAATTAAAGTTTGAAATTACCTTTCTAAAGTTAATATATATGCGCTTAAATAAAAGTTTGAGATTAAAGGTAATCAGTATGAATGAGAGATTATTAGCTATTAGTTATATTTGTAGATTTAAATAATTGTAAAGTAAATTTTCTTCAATTCACTCATAATTGAATTTCATTCCTAGTTTTGAATAATTATAAAATTTAATTCATTAATAGATTTTTTTGATTCCATCGGTAAGCTTGAGTTTTTTATATTTATTGCATTTGAAGTAACAACATATACTTTATAACAAATTTTAAAAATTAAAATTAAAATTATCCATTATTTTACTTAATTTTTTGACATTTACAGCATCAAAATGAATAAAAATATAAATTAAATTTTATAAATTATAAGAGTACCAGTGGTCCAGCATCGAAAACTTAAATTTTAAATTCAATAAAAAAAATCCTAAATTTATTCTAGAAACTCTAAGGTCAAAGTTATCAATGTAATTAACATAAAAATTGCCATTTTGCGAAAAAGAAAACGAAAGTTGATCGATTGATCTTTTCTATTAGACATGTCCACGGGATAAGGATGGCTTCCCTCTTCTTTGTCTCTGTTTTTCATTTCATTTTCTGTTCCCGCCAAATTTTTTACGGACTCGGGACGAAAATTTTTCGTGAGAAATTTTCCTCCGTTTGATTTTTTTATATAAAAAAAATAAATTACCATAAATCACTATTATGAAAAGTTTTTAATTAAATGATTAACTTTTATAATTAGTTCCACGTGAAAAATTAAAATTCAAAGAGAAATTACTAAAAAATTTGAAATTGAAGGAAATGATTATCTATCAAATTATATATATATATATATATAATCTAAATTTATTAGACAAACATATAATTTTTTTTTATCATTAATTCAAACAAAGAGAAATCTAGATTTCGGGGAATTTTTCTCCCACTTCCTCCCTCATTCTCAGTCTAAACGGGGAATTTCCACTCTCGTAGAAAAAGTGGACATCTCTATTCTCGATGTAGTAAACGGTCGCATTTTTCTTAAATTATTCAGATAATTATTTGATTTAACCTTTGATCACATTTTTCTTAAATTATTCAAATAATTATTTCAGCTTTAATAATACACCTATGTTTTCTTAAATTCAATTTAAGTATGTATTTTTAATGTTAAATTATAGGGAAAAAATACATTTTTAGTCCTTAGGTTTTGGATCTAATTTCTTTTGGTCCCTAAATTTTAAAATGTTACACATTTAGTCCTTAAGTTTTGAATTTTGTTTCAATTTAGTCATAATTAGGTTTCAACATGTTACAATTTTATTATTGCCATTTGAGTTTTGTTTCAATTAGGTCTCTAGATTTCATGATTTATATTTTAACTTTAATTTTTCACTAAATACTCACTTTTCATCTTTAATTTTAATGTAGGTTAATAAATTTAAAAATAATTAACTCAATTATAATTAATTAAGTCTCACTATTTTTCATCAATTTTAAAATAAAATTTAAAAATTTCATTTCATGATTATTTTAAATCAATTTATAGACATTGATGTCAATGATTTAAAGTGATTTTTTTAATGAAAAATCTAAGTTTACAAAATGTAAAATCTTAGAATCTAGAGAACAAATTGAAACAAGACTCAAATCTGAATGGTAAATTGTAACATTTTAAAACATAAAGACTAAATTGAAATCAAATCAAAATTTAAAAAACCTAAATGTGTAACATTTTAAAATGTAAAGACTAAATAGAAAATAAACTTAAAGGGCAAGGACCAAACCAGTAACGTACTTATTCTCTATATTATAATATTGTGAGTTTTGCTTTTACCTCGTCAGCTACATCCACAGCCTCTGTTTGATTCACAGCCTCGAGAACTTCAAAAAGGATTGAGGCAGTTCTATAAACTTTTGTCAGTCGGGCACTGATCGCAAAGAGAGAAAATCAAGTCCAAATAATGGAATGCAACAAATTCAAACAACCAACGGAACTACATTATATTTTCTCTTCATAAATTAAAGTTACCGATCAGCTTTGCCAGGCTCATTCAAGGCTTGTATATATTCTTCGTAGTAACTTTGATAAAAGCTCTGCATTTCACTAGCATCACTCTGTGTCCTATTAGTTGATGTTGTTTTCTCGTCCTGAAAATCACTCGTTACCAACCGTAGTAGTGGATTCATAATTTCATGCTACGAGACACAAATTTATATAAGAATGTAATATATCACAGGAACTTTTAAATTTGTGTTTATATATAGTCTCTAAACCTTTTAAAAAGATATATAATAGTTATTTGAATTCTCAATTTATGTGTCTAATAGATTTTTAACACATTCAAAAATGTTAAAAATTAAGAACCGTTTGGGACGTCGACTACAACCTGTAGTTGCGGAGTGAGTTATTAATAGTCAATTATTTGTTCCAAAACCTTTTTTGCTATGATATTTACTATTTTTTACTCATTATCTTTTTGCTACCGTGTTTATTATTCTCTATCTACACAAAAATAGTTTACACTTAAAATACAAATTATTATAACCTAGACAAAAATGTAAGCTAAATGGGTATGGGGATGGGGAATGATATTGGGAGAAGGGAAGTTATCCCCACCCCTACCTGTTCCGTGGACATCTTTTTAAAATTAATGTATCTATTAGGTCATTAACCACAAAATTGAAAATTATTTAAGGTTCATTTAGGCACAAATAATTTTTTTTTTGTGTAATAAAAAAAGATTCATAATTTTTTTAAATTATTTCTGAAATATATTAGATATAAAATTTAAATTTTATATATCTATCCCACATTTTAAAAAGACTTGTTAGAGTCTAAATTGAAAGTCTTGTGAGTCTTTCAAATCTTAGAGATTAAACTTGTAATTTAAACTTCATGTACATATAGTAAATTAATGTAATATTAAGGGTTGTATTTAAATATAGCAAAATGAGTCAAAATTATTTACAAATATGGAAAATTTTAATTATCTATCACTTGAGTGATAGAAGTCTATTGTTGATAGACAGTAAAAAAAATTTTATATTTGTAATTAGTTTGATATTTTTTTTTATTTATAATAATTTTCTAATATTATTAAATACAGAAGTATATAAATTTTTATTTAAAAAAAGAAAAAAAAAGAAGTCCTATATACCAGTGCTGTAGTGCAGATAGAAAGGACTTAAGTACCTGCTCTAAACGTTGAAGAAGTGCAGTTTTAAATCGCCGAACTCCACGTCCATTTGATGTGGGATCTAATCTATGAGCCTTTTCAAATGCATAAAATCGACCTGACCCATAAAATCCAATAATTTGGCCGAAGTTAATTAGCATCCCTTTAGTTGACCCAGAAGGTTATATTGATGTGTAAACATAACTTTTAATATTATATTATCTTAACGGTAGATTCTACTATATATGGAAGGTAACTGCAACTTAGCTAATATATATTATCATATTTTCGAAATCACTTAGGAAATACTTACATAGATAAGCAACCCTTGGGTTGTTTGACTCCAGTTCATTAGCAACGCGAAGAATTGGTGCAATCTGATCGAGTGAAGAAGGAACCACCTCACTGTCCATCATGGACTCGGCTACATTCCCAAGTGTTTGGGCACGCATCATTGAACTCCTTCGTAGAGCCATGTTTATTATCACCAAACCCTAAAATCACAAATCCAACACTTGGTTTAGAGTGAGACAGAAGCAGAAATACAGCGGCAAGCCAAGAAGACTGGGGAAATAGAAATACATTAAAAATGACGTCCACAAGAACGCTATTTTTATATTTGGTCAATGTATAAAATGTAAATAATTGACTTTTTTTTTTTTTTTTTTCTTCTTCTTTTTAAAGCAAGTAAACAAATGACATTATTGCCTGGTGGCTGGTGCGATTAGCATTTGATTTTTTTTTTTAAAAAAAAATAAATAATTAAAAATTTTGATTAAATTGTTTATGCTAAACCTTTCATGTTTGACTTTTTGATGTTTTGGTATTTATGTTTTAAGCTTCATTTGGGATTGCAAAAGTGATTATGGAAAAATCTGTAACAGTTTGGTAATTTAAATTATTTATTAATTCACAAATGACTTTTATTTTTTTTATTAATGTGTAAAAGCTGAGCTTACAGATAACAACTTTTAGATTCAGTTTTTCTAAAATTTGTTACCATTCTATCCGTTTAAACAAATATGTTATAATATCATTTCATATTAATATATTTGTCCCATCTATTTTTAAATTTTAATTGATTACATTTCTATAGCAATTATTTTTCTTAAATTTTTATCAAATAATTTAGATTAAATAAAATTAATTAAAATTAAAATCATATAAAATTTTAATATATATATATATATATATATATATATATATATATTATAATAAATTGTAAATTAATTATCCATTTGAAAAATAATTGAAATAATAAACCTATATTTTAGCTCATATAACTAAATTACACCAATTTAATATCAATTTATCAAACAAGCTAACTAGTTTTTCTAATTTAAAATTAAAATTTATCGAACACTGTTTTACTTAATTTCATAACTGATTATTTTAATCATAGTTATCAACGATTATTTTAAAAGTTACAATAATCTTAAACTAAACTTTAAATTATTACACTTTTATTTATTTATTTATTTTACTAATGCTGATTTTTTAAAATTAATTTAACAGTAATGAAGATTAGTGAATACTGGTTTAATTATAAATAATTTAAATCCTTTAAATTTATAGTAAATTAAAGTGAGTTTAAAATTATAAGTCTTTGATATCCTATAAAACAAATAATACTAAATTCAAAATGTAAATCTAGAGGCTAATAAAATAATTAAAAAAAAAAAAATTGATTCTTTTAGAAAGATACATATATATATTTTAAAGGATAGAAGACAGTAGATGAAAGAAAAATTAGAGAGCAAAAGGTATTTGAATGAAAGAGAAATGATTTTGGCATGTGAGACAGGCGGCCACCAGGTAGATGGCAGGGAGTTGAGTTATCAATGTAGTTTGTCTTCTTATGACGGGTTTATCTGGAATTGAGTATATAAGAATATCACTACTCGATCTCATGCAAAGGCTTTCATGTAAAATTGGGTGAGCGTCCGTCGGCGATATCCATTTTGGGTGAATATCGGGGCCGGCCACCCACACGACGGTTTCTGGTGGTTATAGAATGGGTGAGAACACCGATCGGCTCATCAGACGGGCGCGCGCGGCGCAGTTTCGTTGGGTTTCTAGTTTCGGTGAACTGGAAATAGAAAATTGAGAGGAAGGAGAAGTAAAGAAAGAAAAAATGAGAACAAAAAGAAATTTAAAAAATAAAAAATAAAGAAGGAGAAGGGAGAAGAAGAAAATAAGTACAACGAAAAACACGAAACGAGAGAAGAGAGAGAAGAAAAAAAGAAAAAAAAAGTGACCATTAGAAGAAAAGTTAAATCATTATTATTAAAAAGTTTTAATTAAATAATTAACCTTATATAATTATTTCATTATTAATAAAAAGTTTTAATTGAATAGTTAAACTTATATGATTAGTAACAAATAATTGGGAGTTAGGAAACGAGAGAAGAGAGAAGGAAAAAAACTAATGATGAGTATTTGGGAAATTGAGAGAGGAGATAAGAGAGAATAAAATTAATTATTATTTAATAAATACTAAAGCGGTTTTTGTGAAAACCACTAGTTTTATGCATTCACTATTTCTTCTTCCCACCAACTATATGCGCGGTTTTTTCTTAAAAGTAAAAGTATGGATGTTGGTCAGAGACGGTCGGAATTCTTGCTTTTTCTTAGGCCGATTGTCCGATCCATCGGTTTGTGATGGACCAAACCGACCTCCAACCAGTTATACGCTAATGACTAAGATTGGAAACAATTGATAGTCTAAATATTGAAAATAAACTAATTTTAAAGGATAAGAATTAAAATAATATTTTAATTTAAAATATATAGTTAATAATTTATTAGATAAATAAATGTAAGAAAGACTTATTTCAAGTCATTTTTTTTATACTATGTTTCTGAATACTATCATTCTTCTGCCTCCCTCGAATACTTCTTTATAAATTATTGAAATGATTACATGCAAAAGCGAAAGCAGAGTATGCAATGGTTTATTATTATTATTATTATTATTATTTTCTTCCTCTTTTGCAGATTTAATGATTAAAAAGAGTAAATAAAAAAAAATATTTTAAAATATAGAAAAATGAAATAAAATATTTAAAAATATATCAAAATTTTATTGTTTATTTGCGATACACAATAATAAATTACTGTATGTATCTATGTCATGATAAATAAGTATATCACGATCTATTATAAAATAGACTATGATAATTTGCTATTACTTATAAATAGTTTCAATAGATTTGTTATTCAAAATAATTTTCCGAAAAACTCTCTTAAAAGTGGTTTATCTAAAATATATTTGTTAATTTGCTGGATTTGTAAAATAGATATATTTTAAATTTGGTCATATCCTATCCATTTCACATTAAAAAATGACGTTTCCATTTTTAAATATTAATCGAGAAGAATCAAAGCATGACATTTTAAAATTTGGTCAATATATAAAATGTAAAAATATAAATGGCATTTTTTAAGCAAGTAAGTAAATGACATTATTGCCTAGTACGATAATATATATATATATATATAATTGATTTTTTTAAAAATAATTTGATTAAATTGTTTATACTAGACTTTTCAAAGTTGATTTTTCACAATGTTACAAATACATTTAAATCCTAGATTTCAATGTATTTTTTAATATTATTTGTAAGATTTATTTGATTTGTACAATTTCAAAGCTTTAACCGTAAATTCTATTTGTACATTGTAAATATAAATGTGGGAAATGTCTCTGAAACAACTTGAGTAAATATTTCTCAATTGGTTGTATTGAACCCTTTAATTCATCTATTTTATATTTCTTAAATCTTCTAAATAGGTTTAATTTGGGAAGGGGTATTGATAAAATTTCAAATTAACTCATCCTATTAAAGAAAAATAATAAACTTTTAGTTGTCCTAGTTGAATATTAGGTTCATTGCAAGTGTTTCTTAAATAGGCGCAATCATATATAGAGGAAAATAATAAGAGAATAAGTCTTTTTTTTTTTTTTTTAATGTCTTTATAAATGGTTTTGATGTTGATCAAGTTCCATATATATATAAATTTAAAAAATGGTAATTGATCCAAGGCTAATTGCCACAAAACAGATAATCATACATATGAGTGTGACCTTTTAAGGAGCTGGTGTCATTTCCAGACAGAGGAAAAAAACTAAAAAATAAATAAAAAGTGAGGAAAATAATACAAATTTAAAAAGAAGAAGTCGATGATGGCCATTAAATCGTTGTTGGGAATGAGAGGAGAGTCTTTTCATAGTTGTAAAAAAATGAAGTAGTTCCGAACCTTTTGAGATTCCAAAGTTTATAATATTCAATAAATAATTTTTTTTTTTTTTTTGCAAAACTTTTGAGATTATAATTTCTTTTTATAATTCATAATTAAATATTAAATTAAACCATTATTAATACCATTTTAATTATGAGCAATAATTATTAATTAAGACTTTTATTTTATTTTATTTTAAAACACTTTGAAATGAAAATAGAGAATTTAATTTTTATATATATAAAAAATAGTTTCAATTGAACTAAAATGGAAGTACATGTGCCAACATAAGATTAGCTCCATATTGTTCAAAAGATGGAAGGACATGCTTGGGACGATGGATGTATAAAGGGTAAATCAGACATTTTGATTTTTTTTTTTTTTTTTTGTAATATTAAATATGAGTCTAACCTTTAATTTCAAATCTTATTTTATCATTGTTTTGAAAGATTCAGAGTAAAGGACATAACTATTAATTGAGTTCCTTTCTCTTCATTGTAATTTAATATTTTTGAAAAAAGAAATATTATGTCACATTTTTATGTTTTGTTCGCCATTATATATATATATATATATATATGTCATTTAACCATCATTGCTTATTTCAAATCCTTTTGGAATTTAGCTACAAAATTTTACCATTTTTGTTTTGAAACAACTAACTTCAAGAACTACATTGAATTTTTATGAAAAAAAGTCTTGAGTTATAATTGTAAACAATCCTATTCCTATTGTTGATAGGCATTTTTGATAATTGAACCAAATTTCAATTTAATTGGTCAGTGCGTGAATCCGTAGTTCATGCAAACGAGAGAGCGTGTCACATTGGCCACAAGAACCGCCAAATTGGGCGCCATTTCATTCTACAAGAACCTAAATCCCGAAAACATTACTCAGCAAAATCCGAAGCCGATTACAGAAAAACATGGCCCACCAAGCGAAGGCGGACGAGCAACTCTTTCAGCTTCTTGCCAGTCTTCTTCACCAGGTCACAATTTCGCACCAATTTCCTCCGGATTCATCAATTTTCAATGTTTAGCTCTTTTGCTGTGATCTATCCTATTCGATTTTCTAATCCTATTCGTGCTTTAAGAGTATTTATGAATTGGAATTGGTCAATTTGTCATCTGGGTATTGTCGAGATTTTCTGTTAGAACGATATGTTAGGTTGATTTTGTTTTTTTAGATGTTTGGGAGAGTAGGTAAATCATCAGGATCGAGCTTGGTAATGCTTGCTTGATGACCGATGTTGCGTTGCTTCGACGTTTAATTCATTATTTATTCTGGGAATTTCTGATTAACAGAGAAATAGGTGTTGGGACTCCATGACGGCGAATTTTGGGGCTGTTTGTGTTTGCTGTTATGTGTTGTTGATTAAACCTTTTCAAGTATCTTTAGTTTTACTCGAACATTGATCCTTGGGTGCTGGTAGTTGAAGATTGGTTTGATTGTGCTTTTATCGGGCACTGCATGTAGCTAAATTGTTCTAAGCATGTAAGAATTTTGTGTATGTTTAAGAAACATAGAAGAAGTTAATGGAGGATTTTTACTATGCAATTGGTTATTGGTGTTCGTGCTGCCAAAGCCTGAACTTCGACTCAGGTCTAGGAAGTACATTTAAGAGGACCATAGTGACCTAAATCTTGAACTAGGTTTTTACCAACCAAATTTCCACTTACTGTTCATGTTCTGTGTCAATTGTCATGTTCACAAATTAATTGGTAAAGCCTCCTATGGGATAAGTAACTTAACACCTACACCTCTCAGTTCACACGTCTTGATTTCTCTTCCTAAACCGTCTCAATTTTGATTTTTGAACAATATTGACATGGGTTGGGTCAAGGAACACTCATACTCTCATAATCACACTACATTTCATCATCGTAGAAATGTGAGCTTGTGATCATTGAACCTCATTTATGGGATTTCAAATACAAATCTGAGTTTGGGTAACTATCTTTATTTATTTGATTCACCCTTCATTTCCCTCAATGACACAACAATTTGCCTTGTAGTGAATCAAGATATTCTCTCTGTTGTAATTCACAAATGTAACTTGGTGTCCATCCATCAACTAATTGTACTTTATTCAGTATTCGAACATACTTTACGTCCATTGGAAACTACCAACGTTAGTAGCACCAAGTATAGAAAGGAAAATAAGAAAGTTTTCGTTAAAAAAATAAAATGTAGAAAAGTTGAGCCATGTTATGGACTAGAATATTGAACTGACTGCATCTAGAGGGAGGAGTTGGAAAGACAACCAGTTTCTTCCATAATGAATTGTCGTCAAAGACTCAGTCACGTTACTATTCCTAGGAACATAACATAAAGATGCAAACATAATGTTTGAGTTTTTGCTATCACTTGGACATGATTTGTGTTAGGTATTTAAGCACCTTGGAGAGCTAGCTATTGAGGTGTGAGAGCCAAGCCACTTAAGTATCACATTGGTCATCCCATTCTAACCAATGTGGGACAAATGTAGCCCATACTACCTTGGTTCCTAACAATACTCCCATCCCCAACAAGCTGACGTCCCATTGGCTAGACCGATGGTACTTTACTTGGAAACACCCAGTCAAAACCCTCTGCCAGTGCTCCTCTCCAAAACGTCGACAAACGGCTCTGATACTATGGTTAGGTACTTAAGCACCTTGGAGAATAGCACTTCAATAGCTAGTTTTTGGGGTGGTGTTCTCCAAAGTGCTTTAGTACCTAACCATTTGCCACCTGAACTACTGTACAATACATTGATTTGTAGTACCCTCCTGTTTTTCATCTTAGCATCACATATTGATCTTTTGACATCTTAACTAGTGAAGTAATTTGTAGAAATCAAGATCGCTACCTCTGTTAGGAATAAAAACTTGTAAAATGATCTTAGTATTAAGATTCATTAGAAAAGACAAGCCTCTGTCCAGACAGCCCAAACCTACCAACTTACAAAAGACTAGAGAACAATACTTATAGAAGACACAGTCAAACTTCAAGTCATTGGTTGAATTGATGAGAACGAGCTTGAATGTAGGATAGGGCAGGGTCATGATATTGTGAAGGGTGTTTGGTCAATGATTCTTGATGGAAAAAGGAAACTTTAATTGTAAGAGGGCATGAACCTGAAGCATCCTTTGAATAAACATTCACAATGGTGTTGGAGAGATTCCTCATAGACATGGGGTCATACTTGAGGCAGTTTGTGTTTCACTCCATGGGCAGATGGATTGATATATCTGAGAAGGAATGTAAAATTTTGGTTTTAATTGTGCTACTAGGTGAGCATGCCAAAGTAGGAAGGTTGGGAGCTATTTCTTCCATTGAAGGCAAGTTAAACTACCATGAAAGCTGTGAAAATTCTGGGTAGTAGGCAGGCTATACCATAATTTACTATCTTGATGTTCAGAGTTGAAAATGGTGGTTGACAACGATAAATTCTTCACTTTCATCCTTGGCTTTGAACTGATTGAGAATGGGAAATGCTATATATATATGTATATATTTATTTTTATTTTTTTTCTAAATTGGTACGGTATCATTGAGAAAAGTCCATACATAGAATCTAACTTTTTGTTGCACTGTCTCCGTTGGGAATTGCTCTGGGATGCAGTTACTAATCTCTTCAGGCTTTCGTTTGTTAGGCCATCTAATAAATGCATTAAGTAGAGAACTTTTAAGCTAAAGTTAAAACAGGGAACAAACTATCATGGGTTGGCCTAGTGGTAAAAAAGAGTCATGGGTTCGCCTAGCTGTAAAAAAGAGTCATGGGTTGGGTTGGCCTAGTGGGCATGGGTTTACTAAGGGACTTAGAGATCATGGGTTCAATCCATGGTAACCACCTACCTAGGATTGAGGTGCGTATAAGCTAACCCACCCACTAGTGTCAAAAAAGAACTGTGAACATCTTTTTCTGTTATTTGATCATGGACAGAGAAGCGCTAATTTCCAAAATTGTTATGAACTTATGAGATAATGAACGTATTTACACAGAATCAATATCAACACGAGGACTGTGCAGTTACACTCTCCCCTTTGGAAGCTGGTGGGGGGGAAGCAGTGACAAGTTTCTTCACGCGCGCATTTGAACTATGTTTATTTGTTTCACCCATTGTTTAACACATTGTAATTTGCTCTAGATATCTATCCATGCCTGGAAATTTTGGGAACTTATCTGCACTTTTTCTTTCCTAAAGATACATTTATTTTGCAGGTGGAATCACTTACCAACCAGGAAGAAGTTGAATTGCGTACAAAGATCGAAGCCCTTGGACTTGAAGTTACAAAAGTACCCTCAAAGTCCTTAAAGCAGCTTGATGAAGTCAGTATGGTGACCTTTATATACATTCATTGCATTTATCTCTCTATTCAATTGTGCAAGCATTTTCATGAAGAGAGATTGATTCTAATATCTAAAAACTCTACTTCCAATTTTTCTATTATATGCCCTCTATTCAGCTGGAAATTGCCAAGGAGCTGGATAAGCTATCTGAAAAGCTAGATAACGTGGATGAAATGATTTCTTCAGCAATGGCTGCAGATCCACAGGTGCAGTCTCTGTTGAGTGATACTGCTGATATTTGGATGCCAGTGATAACTGCTTCGGCCGATGAACGACAAAATTTTACAGCTTCTGTTGGAGCAAATTCAGAAACAGAAGAAAATTGTACCAGTTAGATATCATTTTTTTTCTTTTGTTTCATTAAGGGATAAGTAATTTCAATTCTCTATCATTATTTTGTTATGTTTGATAAAGAATGTGTTCTAATGCTAGCATTTACAATGGTTGGGATGTATTTTTCCGAAGAATGCCATCTTGTCTGTAGAAATCTTTCATAATTGTCTAAACATAAAAGTTACGAAGCCTTTTTTTTTTTTATTATTTTTTTTTATTTTTTTATTGATGTGAAGTAAATAAATATGCTAATCTGAGATGCTGCCCTTTTCTTTTTTCCTTGAAAAAACAATTTTTTGTTCATATGAAATTAAGTTTAGCGGGCGTGATAAATAAAATTATGATATTTTGCAATAAATTAACGGGAGAAAATCTACTTGAATGGATTAAAATTACTTCTATATAGTATAAAAATTGTGTTTCAAAGTATAAAATCTTACCTGTGTTGTTCTGAGTGGCTTGGGAATTGGGATATCTATGGAGAGGATTCGAGTCTCCTTGAGATATTTTTTTCTTTCAGTTGCGAATCTTTTCTTTTGCGTGGTTAGTTGTGCCTTTGTTTGCGTGTGTGTTTCTGTTAACAACTCTTTTGATTGTGTTTTATGTGTGTCTTACCTCAGGCAAACATTAAATAGTTAAAGTCATGTTTGAGGCTCCAAACATGAATGATCCTAATGGCCAAGAAAGAGGATTGGACTAAAGTATTTAGTCCATAAACTGGGAGTGGTATATTTCTTGAGTTAATGCAATTCAGTCACCTAGATATATGCACGGATCACCACATAAGGAGGGCTTGACTTTGACATTTTAATAGATAGGTTAATAACTGCCTGTACTCGGTTCCTTCCCCAAAATTAAACATAGATGAGAAGAAAATAAAAGCTATTCACTAGAAATAAGCTAAACTGGCTAAAAAGTGAGTTTTCATGGAAGTAGAATCACATATTTAAGCTTAGTAACATGAAATTATGCCAATTAATGCCACACTACTTTGTTGGGATCAGCTTGACGACTAGACCTATAACTGACGCGACAGCAGAACTGAATATCCAGAGTACGAGGGAAAAGACAAAAATTCCAGCCAAAATGGTAAGAAATGGAGGACCTTGGGCATCATTAGTTGCTTTACTCGAACCATCTTCCTCCTTGATGATAGAATTCCCATCTGAGGAATTTGAGGCTGTTATAGAAAGAGATCTTTGCCTTAATTCCAATCCTCTGCTGTTCCTGTACCTGCATAAAAGAAATCACACAAGCACTCATCTGAGTAGTAATATTGTGAGTACAAATATCAGTCATCTCAATCTTAAATGTAATAATTGGATAAGAATCTCACTCTTAAATGTAAGTCTAATTTCGGGTTAAATGTGCCTAGCAGGTGAAAAGAGAATCTCAGCTAATGATTTGGCTCTTATAAAAGTATATCGTATCTTTCTTAGTAAATCAGTACTAGTAGTAAATGATGCGAAAAGAAAGCGAAAAGCTAAACAGACAAAGGACAACAAAGATCCTTAAAGGCAAAACAAAAGACAATAAAGATGGAACCAAGAATAACAGGAAACTTATTTTCCACCTCAATACTCCAGAAGATTTTAAAGAGGGAATTCCAAATTACTGAAAAGACAGAATCCCCTTGGCATGTAAGAAGGCAGAGATGCTGATGGGTTCGATTCATTCCACTTCAAATATGAGTCAACTGACAACTTGAGATGGCAGTAGGATAATTGTTTCAAGATTTTAACCATTTTCGTTCCATCAACAAAGGACACTTTGGTGCACACAACAGCCGTGTTTAAACCAAAACATCAAAATTCTTTTATCAAGATACCATATAGGCCATTCCAGAATTATTATTTCCCGAAAATCTTAAATATAACTACTCCACTATCATAGAAGAGCTTTCAGAAAGAACTAATAAGAGTTTCCCTATTTGCATCCGGAAACCAAAAATTAATGGACGAAATTCTATACATGCCCATTTGGTGACCAAATAAGTATCAAATCAAAGATCCATCCCACGTAGACGTCGAACAGGATCAGAAAGTACCAATCCTAATACTAGTTTAAGTTCTTTGTGAATTATGAATAATAAAGAAACATGACCTTAGTAACTACCTCCAAATTCCATTCTCAGCACAAGAATCATAGTGGATTCCTTTTGCTTAACTAAGTTATAGACGAACTTGAATGCTAACATGCTCACAACCGTGCAACACCATATAATAACTCCAGATATCCTCTGAAACTCTATGTAACGAAGCCAGATGCAATGAACTGAAGAGGACTGCTTAAATAGGTATTAAATCAAAGGTTCATTACATTTGAACTACAAAACATTCAGAAAAGTAAAACCTAATACTAGTATAAGCTGTTTGCGTCAGTAGGCGCAACCATTTAAGGAACCAGCAAGGCAGCAACTATCGTCCAATTCAACTTTCAACACAGATATCAATGTGAATTCACTTTAATGCTAAGTAAGAATCAAACCGAAGGTGCATCACAAATAAACTTACAAAAAAGTTCATAAAACCTAATACTAGTGGAAGCACTCGGCATTAGCAGCCAAAAGCAATTAGGAATTAGTAACTACCTGCTAAATTCCATTTTCAACAAAAAGAATCAAAGTGGATCCACTTTACAGAACTAAGTAACAGAAGAACTTCAATGCTAAGATGCTCAATAGTCTCATTACAAGATATAACAATCCCAATATCTTGTAAGAGATCATATAAGTTGAATGCTAGGGATCGAAGAGGAGTGATTAAATACCTGAAAGAAGGAAATGGAGAGGCGTTCGTGTGAAATTGAATGCCGGCGATGGAGGAGGGAAGAACGGCTCTGTGAATCAAATTCGGGCGGGATGTGAGATTCAGTTGAGACGGCGGCGCAGCGAAGATGGAAGCCATTCTTCAGCTTCAATGAATCAGTCGTGTTGCAAACTTTGAAGCTGCCGAAGCTCGCTCACACGAGACGAGACGCTGGACGGAGGGCGGGTGGTGCTCAATCCATTCGTAATCCACGTGTCACTTTCTTATTGTACCAATTTCTTTGTAGTGAGACAATTAGTGGAAGGAAAATTTCTAGTCCAACACTTTGCGCAAAATTATTGGTAGTACTAACTTAAGCATAATTCAATTAAAACCTCTAATACAGTGTAGTAACACTCTTGAGCTGTGTAAAATGAATGTGTCTCAATTTTTGTTGCAGGTCATTGTTATCCTATTTTAGATCTCGATTTTTGTATAATTGTCTAATAAAATAATAATTTTAAAATGTTTATGAAAAGTTAAAGGCAACGTTGAAACTTTTTAAAAAAATAACCAAGGGCAAGGTTCAAAGATCTTTGTTGTAGTTTAGCTAATAAAATAACATATCACATTAAAACGTATCGATGGAATTAAATATATACTATCATAGCACTAGAAGAAAATTAGAATTCTCATACCCAATTCAGATATAAATTTTCATGTTGTTAGCATAACTTAATATTTGTTCTTAATTCAAATAAATATGGGACAGAACTAAAAAAAAAAAAAAAGTTACGAAATAGACAATAATTATGCTTAAAATTCAAAAGTTAATGTGATGGTGATTGTTCCCTGAAATCAAAACAATGCATAAATCCTACTTATTCTTGCATGAATCTAAATTTTATTTTAATATTCATTTGAGCCACCAATAGAAAAAAGAGGCATAATCTTAATAAATGGTCATATATTCAATCTATGATGGCCACCTATCTAAAAATTTATATCTTAAAGATTAGGCAAGTTATCTTGTAAGCTTAGTCGGAATGGGAAAAAAAGTTCACTTTGATAGAATGTATATTTTAGTTTAGAGTTCACTGGAAAAATTACCTCGAGTTAAGTATTATTATTATTATTATTATATATATTTTTTTTTTTTTTGAAGCGATTGCATGATTATTTCTGCACTGTTTTGTTTATACGCAATTTGACCATTTTGCTTGGCAACTTACCTGTCAATTTTTTACACCCAAAGAATCCTTAAAATGAAGTACGTTCAAATTATGTGAATAGATATTCATTCGCATTTCATCTTTCCTACTTCCACGATACTCTCTTTTTAGAATATTATTTCATGACCTATAATCTTTTCGTACAAACAAAAAGATGTCAACTATCCAAAAGAAAAGAAGAAAAAGATTGATCATCTGTAACTCAACATGGACTACATTATGAGGTTAACAGACTTTGATACTAACGACGGATAAATTTAGGAGATTGAAATAATTAAAATCACTTTTATCATGTTCAAAATTACTTTGGTACATATCTTTGACTATTCACGATTAATTTGTTAAAAATGTAAGATCAAACACTAAATTAAAGGCCTTTATCAAAGTGATTCTAAATATAAAAAAAAGCCATTTTAACCCCTTCAAAATCACTCTCAAACAATAGCCTAGGAAGGGAATGTGAACCTGAAGAATGCATGTATACTTTGAAATATGTAGTACAAGGAAAAGTGCAGCTACAGCTCAGCTCTCAACGGGTATAATTTGGCATTCAAACCTTTTTATTAATGGCTCCCACCATTTCCTCTCCTTCCAATTGTACTTCTAACTAACTTAATGAGACCGAACGAATAAAAAATTAGCCAGAAAACTCGGCAAATTTAAAAACAAGAGATGCTAAAATTTACTAATCCCGAAAGGTAATTCCAGATGATCCCTGCATCTGTATGGGTTAACCATGCTTGAATAATTATTACAAATGACAAGACAACTCTCACCCTGAACAAATTTGTGAAGCCTGAATGAACATTCTTTTAGTCAACCACTTCAAATCAAGCTGCTTTCTTGCAGTAGTCCTCGAGCCATTTCAACGTCACGCTCTTCGGCCTCTCTAGTGGCAACCCCAGAGCTCGGTCCCATATCAACTGAACCCAATGAAACAAAACACGGTAAATCTCAAAGAATTTGGTAGTAATATCACGAAGAATTGAGAATGAATTTTAAAGAACACAGACCTGAGAGCAAATTCCAAGACTCCTTGAAACACCGAAAAGAACAGTAAAGTACCTGTGCATAGTTAATAATGGAAGTTTTAGTTATCGCTTAGTTAAAACTTAGAAAGTAAAATGCGTACAGTTGAACCGCAATCCTACCTTGCTTCAGTCAAACCAAAGTAGTTCAACAATACTCCACTATGAGCATCAACATTTGGCCATGGGTTTTTAACCTGTAAACGAGGAAAATGCCACAAGAAGAGACAACAATATAAGATCCTTGTGTGCCCTCCATGAGCATCAACAATTCAGAGGATAGTTTCAGTCAATCAAAAATAATACTATGTTGATTCAGAAATCAAGAAGTATATAATCTTGGGAGCATGTTTTGGTTCATAAACAAAGAAGATCCAATCCATCTGAACCAGAGAGAATCTGAATCCTATATGGTTGGTAAAAATGATTTTTTTTTTTATTTATTAAAAAAAAGGCTCTCCAGAAGAATTTCATACCCCCCCCCCCCCCCCCCCCAACCTCAAAAGTCACAACTAACCTATCCTGCACTCTATAACATGGGCAACATAACGCAGATCTTCATGTTCTTTTTTTCTCTTCTTAAATGTTAATATGCCACACATAAAAAATGAGTTCATATATGCTTGTAGAAATAATTAGTACGGAAGAGAAGGAGCATGCACAATTGAGCTAGATAAAGTACAGAGAGCTTATCTTGCCTTCCCAAGTTCTGTTAGGATGGGTGGCACAACTTCGTAGAGCTTGGATACCTGCAAATTCCCAAGCTAGGTTATCATGTGAAGGATTTACAGTTTACGTAAATAAGAAGAGATCAATACAGGTTAGATATATGTTAATTAAAGTTTCCAATCAGGGATAAAGGCCAACCAGCTGAAAAAGAGGATCGTCAGGCAAATGCTTCAAGGCAAACTCTCTTTGACAAGTATATCTTGGATCTGTTTTACGCAGAACTCCATGACCAAATCCTGGAACAACCTACAATTTGAAAATAATGATAAGGAATTGTTGAAAGTTTATATAACCAATATGCAACCTTAAATTTGATAAGGAATTGCGTAAAATACATCTCCTCTTCCTATACTAGACAAAATCCTAAATACATCGGTGCTTATGAAAACGGGAGAAAATATCTACCAGACAGACCACTATAACAGAGATGCTTGAAGGAAAATTTCTCAATCTGGCAAACTAAGAGGGGGGATTAAGGAATTTTCCAACTAACAAAAGGCCAAAAATACATATTGCTATCGATGAAGACCTGAAGAGAGATAAACATTAAACAGTAGTTACCAAATTACACACATGATACTATCTTTTATAAGCGAAGCTGAAGGTAAATAAGTATAAGCTCCATGCCTCACATTTTTAGCTAGAATGAAAATGAAGAATGAATTTAAGTTGTTACCTTGCCACTGTTTAGTGTTTTCCAAACATAGTCTTTCAACTGCTCCGTAGTTATGTTCTCTCCACACTCTTCCACTACAGATTTGATCCAAAGCAAGACTTCCTGCAAGCAGTGCGAAATGAGCAAACAACAATTGGCAATCTCTACCTGTTGATAAAATGCATAGGGCAAAACATTTGCTATGCAATCATGTCATTAAGCCAATTGGTACTAATTATGGTTAACGCTAAAAAAATACGCAGCACAAGCAAATAAATTTCTGAAGAATGTTCCATAACATGCAATCAGACTATCAGTTATAATGAATAAACCCAAAGAATACTCTCAATACCCGTTGCTTCTCTACCAATATATGTTTTCCACTTTTAGATAAATTGAAGGTGAATGGCTTGAGGGGAAAAGGTAGAGTAAGAATTAAATCCATCACTATCATGAGAGCATTACAAATGATAATTATGTAAATGAAGGGGAAGAAAAAGTAGCTGTTAGAAAACAATCTACCCCGCACCTGATTTGCCAAACCATGTAATGGTCCAGCCAGACCATTTAGGGCAGCAGCAAATGAAAGATAAGGATCTGAAAGTGCACTAGCAACCTGCATAACATAATTAAATAGCTCAGAGAACGACATGAGCAGGAATATTGATATGCAAAAACACTACACTAGCTACGCTTGAAAAGTCATGTTTCAATCATTATGCAACAGATGTTCATACTGTATAAGATGCTATAATTTTTATTTTATTTTTTTGAAAAAAAAGGTATTGAGCAGCAAGATAACTTACAAGGTGGCCTGTGTGAGCACTTACATTCCCACCTTCATGATCACTGCAGGTCATTTTCACAAACATTATGATATATAGAAATTCAAATGGTCTAAATCATATGGAGTGGAATAACATATACAATACCTATGGATAGTAACATAAAGCCTCATGAGTTCTTGCATTTGCAGACTGTCAAATCCTAACATGTGCGAAAAATTCCCGCCATAATCCAGGGAGTCATCTTTTGGAATTATCTGGCCATCCTTGTATATCCTTCAAATATGTTTAGAAGGAAATCCAAATTAATCCAACAAGGTAACAAGGAGGAGAACGTTCAATAAAGTGCCAGAACATTTTTAAATATGCAAAGATATAGCATGATGGCACTGATTGGAAAGGGAAGATTTCCACGACGAGGTACAATTAGTTAAAATACAATCGACAAGTATAAAATTAGAAAGCGGTCTACCAACCTGCGGTAGACATAAGAAGCTACCAAAGGCACTCGAGCAATCAAATTCAGTGAATCTTCATATGTTGGTTCCCAGTACCTAAAAGAGTGAATAGTTTTCAGCACTTGAGTAAATGAGAAGTCTGAATCGTGAATGCATAAAACTATACTTTGATTTATGAATTCCTTTCTCATAAGCCTTCTGGAATTCACTTTGAACCTGAAATGAAATAGAAGTAAACACCTTAAAAGACAGCTAAAACAGTAAGCAAAGATAATACATTACTACTAGAATAGAAAGAATTGTGCTTCCAACAAACTAAAACTCAGCAATGTGGGGTTGATAAATTTGAAACAAAGCATAAGACAAAGGGTTTTGTTCAAAATAAACAAACCAAAAAATATTTAAGGAAATCAAATATGAAAATATCCAAATTGATACTATTATCTCATACAGAAACCTTTCACGTAAAGTTGAGCAAGAAAATCATAATCACCTCATCTAGGACCTGACAAATAGAGAACTTCATTACTAACCTGAAGACCCATGACACCTGTTGCAAACTGGGTCATCGGATGAGATGTAATAGGAAGAGCATCAATGGCCTTGTATACATAATCTGCATCCAGGAATGACAAAAACCCACCATTCAGGAAAATATTTTTGCTCGAGGGGAAGAGGCTGCCAGTGGAAGTCTCGAACTAATCAAATATGCTTGTGCAACAAATGCAAAGACATTTTTCGAAATGTCTTCGCTGGAGGAGAAGAGACAGCCACTGGATGTCCTAAATTAACCATATATGCTTGTCCAACTAATGTGATGAATCTCATACAATTTACAAGGTTCTAGGAGGAAAGTGAAGTATTGGCAAAATCTTAATATACTTGTGTACGAACACATGCTAATAAACAAAACATTTAGACAATCTGATTTTCATCATCTTGTCATAGAAGCATCCACCACACCATCAAGTTCTGAACAATTTAATACAGAAGCAGGCGGAACCTGGAACAGTGGCTCGGCTTTGTAACTCCTTTGATAATGCATCAACTTGCTCTTTGCTTGGCACCTGATAATGAAAGAATAAATGATGAAATATTTAGCACTATAAAGCAAAAGTCCGCTTACAAGAAATATTTGGCAGTTTAAGACTGATATAAATTCCTAAAAGTAAAACACAAGCTTTTTGAGCAACTCACCTTTCCTGTGAGAAGAAGCCACAGAAGACCCTCGGGTAATGGCTCTCCACCAGGCTTGGCAGCTGGTAGTAATTTTTGACATTCGGGAATTGACAAACCCCTAAATCGAATACCCTGCAGATATAAGACTCCAAATCCATTACTACATCAATATCAGCATTCATCCGATTCAAATAGACCAGAGAAAACCATTTATATCGGACACAGAAACATTAAGAACAGACATTTCAAGACCAAATCACTTTGCTAAGATAGTATACCTCGTCAGGGTCAAGTAGAGATGTTTCCCATAGTAGCCCTGTCATTCCCCTCATTCCACCAAGTACCTCCAATGTTAGAGACAAGGCATCAGTTAGTTGAATTAAAAGATTTAGTTGAATGGACCACGAGGTAACAAACTTTGCCACTGATATTGGAGAGCAGCAAGATAGAGACTAGTTATGTAAATATACTTACCATATCAACAGTGATGTTGCCCAGTTGAACCTTTCCATGTTCTGCTTTGAATTTCTTCAGGCGATCCTATAATTATTAAACATGTTTAGAATACATATAAATGAACTGTAAGATTTTCCTGGAAAGTTTCATCAGGCTTAGATGAATACTGTTAGGATAAACAAACCTGCTGCTCTGGAATCAATTCCCTCAAGTGAGATTGTAGGTCCTGCACGACAGATATAACTTTATAAGCGAAATCACTCGTTGGATTGAAGTAATCATTACATCTGCTAGTTTAACTATTCAATGGCGAAAGATCAACTAATTAGAAAGATGCGCGCAAAGTTAATGGCTACAGACATCAACTCTGGCTAAATGGGAATTGCAGCCGTCACGATCCGGTTAAACAATTCACAACTGTAAGATTCATCTTAAAATGAAGTCTCAACGCTTTAAAAAGGTAGTCTAACCAATCAGGCATGATGGAAAAAATACTAATGTGAGTTGAGAATATTACAAGATCGGATGAGCTTTGCATTTGAAGCCATCTCACGGAGTTACTGAGATTAGATTGTTGTCCCTGAAGCATCACAGAAATCTCCAGATCGTTAAAACCTTAAACGACAAAAGAAACTAACAATCACTGACACAGAGGAAAAACTTGAAAACAAGATACTCACAACACGCGACCGTAGCCTAGAAAGAGCCGTCAAACTTCTGAAGAACGCCATGACTCTCAAAATTCCCTACCTGAATAATGCATATAACACAATTTGCTAAATAAACAGATCACGGACCATGAGAAAACAGCAAAAAGAAACAAAATACAATACGCACAGTTATGATAAACGATAAAACAGGAAATCAGAAGAGATATCCAGCAAGATACGAATATAGAAGATGAAGGAAGAAGAACGTCGCACTTTTTTAACAGGCGAAGGAAGGAAAGAAACGAGAATCAATTGAAGGGAAATGGAACGTACAGGAAAGTCAGAGCAGAGAGAGAAAGTCCGCAACGGTGCAATGAGATCGAATTGTATCGATGTTGATTCAGAAACGGAAAACTGAGCCGCCTTCGCGCTTCTTTATTCCCAGAGGGAATCAAATGAAAGAAAGTGGAAGTGAAATTTCTTTGATTGCTTTTGAGACTTGTCTTGTAGGTTCGTTTGCAGTGGCTGAAGGTAGGTGCAAACATACCGAAAATACCCCTCGTTCCTGATTCCATTTTCCAAATTGACATCTTGCGCAATGGCAATGTGCCAAGTTAATTTCCCATGGGATTTAGAAAATAAAAAGAATAAAAATTAGGTTAAATTGTTAATTTGAAAATTATAATTTAGTCTATTAGTGGGATAAAATTTTTATAAATATTCATATTAAAAATTTGATCAGATCGTAGAAACTATTTATTTATTTATTTATTTAAATAAAAGACACTTTTATTTCGACTGCCACATGGGCAAGAGATTTACAATCTTCGAAGATGATCAGTAATCCAGGTAGGATAATCACAATACCACACACAATTAAGTCCCAATGTCCTGTCAATTTTAGCTATTCTATCTGCAAGACTATTACAATCTCTTAGGCAAAAAAATCGTAGAAACTATTTATAAAATTTAACCTAAAAATTACTTTTCTTATGATAAACATTAGGTTAAAATACCATTTTGATCCAATACTTTCAGATTTGTTCAATTTTAATCTATGTACTTTCAAATATCATATTTTAGTCATTATATTTTCAATAAATCTTTGGTTTAAATATTATTTTAGTTTTTGTACTTTTGGCTTTGGTTCATTTTAGTCATTGTACTTTCAGAATGTTCATTTTGGTCCTTATATTTTCAACTTTGGTTCATTTTGGTCCTTATACTTTTAAAATGTTCATTTTGGTTTTTATACTTTCAATTTTGGTCCTTGAACTTTCAAAAAATGGTCATTTTGATTACTTAAAAGTGAAATGAAAATGAAAATGAAAGGACCAAAATTGTCATTTTTTAAAAGTATAAGGACCAAATTGAACTAAAATTAGAAGTACAAGAACCAAACTAAACCTTTGTAACCATGAAGACCAAAATGAGTCGAAATTGAAAGTATAAGGACCAAAATGAACATTTTGAAAGTATAAGGACCAAAATGAACCGAAGTTAAAAGTATAGAGACCCAATAAGTATTTAAACCTAAAGCCCATTTGAATTAACTTAGGGAAAAAAGTATTTTTCAAAAAACTCATTTTTATTGAAACTCTTTTTATTAAAAAAAAATCTTTATAATACACTTCAAAACTATTTTGAATGGTTGCCAAACACTCTAATTTTTTCTAAAATGACTTGTTTTTTTAAATTAAACACTTGAAAATGTATTTCCAAACACACCCTAATCCCTACTAATTGTGTTTTTTTTTAAGAAAAAAATTATTATCTATCAACATTTTTACTATAAATTTTGAAAACATATTCACATATTGATTTTTCTTACAAGAAAATTTATTGTTTTTCTCTAACTAATTTTGATAAGATATTAGTTTTGAGGGACTAAATTTAAGATTTAGTGAACACACAATAACTAAAATTGGACATTTAAAAGTATAAAGACTAAAATTAAACAAGTTTTAGGGAATAGAGACTAAAATGATATTTTAATCTAAATATTACATAGTCACTTTGAGTATAGTTTAGTGGATTAGATATTTATTATCAGCTCAAAAGTAAATGGTTAGATTGATCCCCACCTCTTAATGTTGCGGATAAAGCATCAGTTAAAATTAAGAGACTTATAATCTTCATCTCTATCGTTGTAATGTTGTATATTAAAATTATTTGTATATTTAGTTTGTTGTTTGTTATGGAAAAAATCTAGATAACCATTCACCTAAAATTGTTCCTAAAGTTTAGAATGGAAGGTGCTTATGGTTTGATGTCATAGCATACATCATTTTTTAATTATATTGTTTCATATTAGCATAATATCCATATATTCTTTTTCTAATGAAGCCTTTTTTTTTTTTTTTTTTTTTTTTTTTTTTTTTTTTTTTTTTTTTTTTTTTTTTTTTGTCTTGAGATTGGGTTACATGATATTGAAATATCAAACGTGTAATGTTGCATTAAAGTTTATGAACGGTTGAACGAAATATATATTATATGGTAAATGAAAGAGAACCATTTACTTTTTTAATATATTAGTTGGGATTAGGCCTAGGTCAATTTTTTTTTATTCAGAAAACAAGTATATATGAAATATCTTAGCTCACTAAATTAAATTTCAACTTATATGAATTCAGCCAAATCCAAACAAGCTTACACGTTAAACATATTCCACTTCCAATTACTTGTACTATTTGAATTGTGTTGTCTAATTTTAGGATTAAATTATCATTTTCATGTTTGTGTGTTCACAGGTGCTTAAAATTTAAAATGTATTTAATAAGTATTTTTATTTTTCAATTATGTACACGCTGTCATATTCAAAACAATCTTAAAAAAATCAATGCATCCATTTGAAATAAATTTAAAATTTTTTAACCCAATAATTGTAGAGTGAAAAATTAAAATCATTTAAATATGTGACTAATAAGTTTGTCGATTTTTTTTATAATAAAAAGTAGAAAAAGTGAAGGTCAGGACATAGACCTGTTTGGTAACATTTAGTTTTTCATTTTTAATTTTTGAAAATTAAGTGTATTTCATCTACATTCCTTGCAATGATATACATCTTTAAGTATAATAATTGAATTTTTAGCCCGTTTCCAAAAAAACAAAAGTAAGTTTTTAAAAACTATTTTTAGAGTTTTCAAAAACTAGCTTAATTTTTTAAACCACTAATAAAAACTATACAACAAAAGAAAAAATTTGGAGGTGGAAGCTATGTCTATAGGCTTAATTTTCAAAAACAAAAGCAAAAAACTAAATGGTCACCAAACGGAGGCTTAATTACTATACACAAATTTTTAAAAATTAAAATAAAAATGTATTAGGCACACAATTGAAAGTTTGAAAACCAATTTCACACCAACACCAAAGTTAGAAATGTGAACTTGCAATTTAACATATTTCAATAATCTATATTTTACGGCGCCTCCACTTTCTTTAAAATAAAAAGGGTTTTAAGGATTTTTTTTCTTCTCCCATGTAACTTTTTTTAAAAAAAATTAAACATATAGACATCAACCTTACGTTTAAATTTTTTGCTTTATTATCTATTTCCTACTATTATTTTAAAAAACGATTGTAAGAAATTGAAAGAAAATAGGTTCAATATTCAAAAACAAAAATTTAATAGTTACCAAACGAAACTTTAATAATTGTAAAAATGTGAAAAAAAATAGACTAAATTAATTTCTAAAATTGAATAGTTATCAAAGACATAAACCAGTCGACAAAATTGTAACAATATGTGAGATAAATTCTTAGTTCCCAAGTCTATTAGTATTAGATACAATACGTACAAAATTTAAGGACTAACCTTTGTAATTAATATATATATATATTACAAGTTTCTAACTTTCTACCTGGGGTAAAAAAGCCGTTAAAGTAAGAGGGGCAAAGCCGTTAATTGAGTTAACTATAAGGGGTATAGTAGGAATGCAAAATGAAAAGCGCTATGTTTCAAGGCGCGGCCGTGAGTTGCTGGCGATTGAACATCGGCGATTCTTTGGAGATCTCAGATTTGACCAACGAAATTTGGTATGAACTCGTGGCTACACATGTTCCTCCAAGAAAGTTGCACATTTCTGACCAAAACGCCCCCCTCGGTCTCTCTAGTATTTTGTCAAACTTTTCGCATGTTTGTTTTATTTATTTAATCTCAATCATTTTTTTTAGTGTCTTAATTGTTTTGTAGTGAATGAAAGCAACAATTTATATACTTTAAAATTTGTAACAATTTAGTTCACTTTTAAATTTGCACTAATTTAGTCCTTAAATATATTAAGTATGTGTGAAAGTTCTTTATGCTGAAACACTATCTATGTTGCTCAGATTACAAGAAATTTAGAGGTGTGGTCTTTTGAATGTTTTGGTGGAATTGAGTGCCCAAATATTGATATCGACTATCCATAAAAATGAGCTCAAATCTTCTCCTCAAGGTGCCATTTGGGGGGAAATTTGGACTTGGATGCTGATGTTGCAAACTAGAGGATGTTGTTTCATTTGTAGTGATTTGGTATATATCATTTTAACGAAAATTTGTATATATGGAGAGTGGTATTGATCAAAGGTAATGATTGTTTGTAATTTATTAAAAACTGAGTTGTTACATAAATCAAATCTTACAATTAAATTTAATGAAAAAATCTTCACAACAAAGAATTTACAAAATTGTTACAAATTTGAAAGTATAGATAAACTTTTAACATGATAAAGTTCAATGACTATATTATTATAAATTTGAATGTACGGTACCTAAATCATTACAAGTGAAAGTTCAAGGATTAATCGCTGTTCCACGTTCTCTTATGATTCTCCTTTCTTTTCATTCACAAGTATCTCTTTCCTTTATATCTTTTCTTCTCTTTCACTCTCATACAATTTACTTTCCATTTTTCTATGCACATAAAACAAATATCTTTTTAATAATTTTTTTTGAAAAACAAACCATCACAGAAAAAATTTATAATTGAGCATAGCAAAAGGTTGCATCTATGAACTACCTTCTTAAATTTTTTCTTTAAAAAAAGTAACTCATTGATTAATTGAGTGAAAGAAAAAAAAAAAAGATTGAAAAGGAGATGCAAGGGTAAAATTTGACACCAAAAAGAAAAAAGAAAAATGGGAATAGAGGGGAATATTTCAGGAGTAGAGAAAAGATAGATAGAAAATGATAGAAAATTGGAGAGTTTAACCTTCCATTGCTTTAGTCCAAATTCTTTGTTGACTTTCATTGCCTTCTCTCTCCTCTAGACTACATTCAAACCCAAGCTTTACTCTATCCTTCACCCATGAGTTCTCATTTTTCTTCCTTCCAATGCCAACCCTCATGGGAATAAAGTGTAAAATTAGAGCTATTTAGAAAAATTAGTAAACACTTTATAAGGATGTATTTATGTCTTTTAACTCCTTGTATTTACAACTATTTATAACTTGTATATTTATCACAAAAATTCTTCGATTTTTTGAGACCTACTTTATAGATCAAATTATAGTCGGTCTTATTTGTACTTTTTCAGTCATTCTGTATGTAGTTTTACTGTTTAAAAGTTCAATTAAAAAATGGTTAAATTATGTGTGATATTAGATTATAGAATTCAAAAAGCATATCTTTAGAAATGCATAATCATCCGAAAATTTTAAAAGGAATCACAATTTTCAAATAAGAAGGTCCTAACTTTTACGTAACAATGAAACGTTGTTATCTTTGCAGGCACCTAAGATTCCTACGAAGGGGTCATCTAGATTACCGCATTTGTTTTGTGATAATGCTAGTTGTCCTGACAATTAGAGATGCTCAAATAACCTAGGATGCCCTTACGAACATCATCTGAAGAGTTTTAGATGCCCTCCTGAAACATATGTTTTCTATATTCTCATGTTGAAGGTATCTTTTACTTTTTTTACCTTTATTTTTTCTTTTGTATGTATATCACTCTTCTTGCATTTTCTAATTAAAATAAATACTGTCGATCATATATATCACCACTTTTTTGCTATAGCGTGGTTGTTTATTTTAATAAAGATATTCAACGTTAAATTTGAATTAATACTTATTTTGTAAACAAAATCTTAGATTAATAATTATTTTGTTGAGAAAAATAACATATACAAATAATATAAACTATAAAGAAATTCAAATTAATAAAAAAGTAAAATAAAATATGTTATATAAGTTCAAATTATATTATTAATTATTAAATTAATAAATAGGCATAGTGGTGTTTTTTTTTAATCCTACAAAATAATATTGTTATCTAAGTATTCCAGATATCTACAAAATATTCCTATAAAACAACACATGATTATCTAAAGATGTTAAACATCTGTAATTTCGAACATTTATAATTATAGGCATCTAAAAGATTCTAGTTATCTACATTTTTCAAAAAAAAATAATTGTCACTTATCTACAAATAGGAAGGTTTGATATCAATATAGGATCAATCCATGTCTTCAGTATCTTATATTTTTGTTTATTTATATTAGTTCCACAAAAAAAAGAGGTGCAACAAACACAAATTTAATGCATCAGTGTTGGTATGATCGTACCAATTTTTTATATATATTTTATAAATGCTCATGATACATTAAAAAAAATGTTATCAATTTAACCCAATATGAATAAAAATACTTATAACAATGTTTATAACTTTGCTCATGAATCAATAAGTATGTCAATTCAAAACTTGAACTTTTGTAAGTGAATTGATTTACACATTCCTTGAATTTTTATTCAAAAAACATGGTGTGATGCTTTTAATTTGTATCAATTAAACTGCTAAAGTTTCAAATATGAAAAGAAAAAAAAAGGACATTTTTTTATAATTATCTTTGAGAACCATCTATACATTTCATTATAATTACACTAGAGTGTTTGAGATGATGTGTTGGTTATTATAGTCAATGATTATTATAGTTTGTAGGTTATAATAGGCTGTACCTTTGCCTTAATGATAAATCTCATATGATTTTTTTTTAAACGGTATAAATTGACACAATTACAAAGACTTAGGTCATTTTTTATAACTATTTGGTTTTTCATTATTAATTTTTGAAAGATATTATCTCCACCTCTAATTGTTATTTTTTTTTTTGTTATCTATTTTTTACCAATGTTTTAAAACACCAAGTTAGATTTTTAGAATAAAAATTTTTAGAAATTTGTTTTTGTTTTTGAAATTTAGTTAAGAATTCAAAGATAAACCATAAGGGTATGCTTATTCGATGGGTTTAGCAGATATGTGTTCGGTAGATAATTCGAATTATGTTTTTGAAAACTGTTTTTTGAATTATGTGATTCAGACAATGCAAATTTTGAGAACTATATTTTTATGTTTTCAATGTATCCAATTTTTTAATCTTAAATTTTAAAATGCAAAATTATATTAAATCAAGATAAAAACATTTAGAAATACTATATTTCATATAATCAACTCAAGAAACTCAATCTCGATTTTTTTTTTTTAAAATGTAATATGTACTATGTAATGTATTATAAATTATACAATTTTTAAAATAATTATTATTTATTTTAAATGACAAACCCGGTTAAAATATGTACAAATTAGTAACAACAAAATATCACAATCTATTTGCGATAGATTACTGTCTATGTCTATCAGATTATCGCGATTTATCACGGATAGACAGTGAAATTTTGTTATATTTGTAAATATTTTGATTCATTTTCCTATATTTGAAAACATTCCAATATTTTTTTAACACAAATAAAATTTACTGTCTATAGCGATAGACTATGATAGATCACGTGATAGAAGTCTATCATAGTCTATCGCTCCAGCAATAGACGTCTATTTTTGTCTATCGCTGATAGACAATGAAATTTTTATGTATTTGTAAATAGTTTGACTCATTTTACTATATTTAAAACAACCCTAATTACAACTAGTTTTATTATTTATACTATATAATATCAAACATATTTTAAACTGTTGTTAAAACTAAAATCTAATTTTTAAATTTACTACTAAATATATATATGAAAACATGAAATACAACTATGTTTTAATTAAATACCTTATTTTCATATTTTTATTTCAAAACATGTCATAAGAAATTGAAAAAAAGATATATACTTAATGTTTTTTAAAATAGAAAAAAAAAATAAATACCAAAACAAATATTATTAAATTCCCTTATTAGCGGTGGTATGGTTTGAGTCATCACCCCAATTCTACTTAAAAAAAAATTCTCTCATTCAAAGTTTAATTGACATCTCGATACAAAAAATGTATGTAACTTCAACTTCGAAGTCATAGTTGAATTTTTCCACCGCCTATTGTAAAAAGAGAGATAATTGACGTATGTATGAAGACGACGGGAAAGTTTGTAGTAAAGTCAAAACCATCGAACTTTACATTCTCCGAATCGGATAAACCAAAAAGCAACATTATCTGACCCTTCACTCCGCCGAAAGGCCGAAGGAATCGAACAGGAATGAGCGGTCCACCAGGTCGGTTTCCGTCGCCGTTCTCCGGCTCTGTTCTCAGAGCTTCCGGATTCAATTGAATCATTTCATCGTCTTCATCAACCTCCTTAATTGGAAGAATACTGTTGTAGATTTCATTTTGGTGCTCTATTGGCTGTTTCTATTCGTTTCCTTTTCAAACGAACTCGTTGTTGATGGCTTTGGCGACGAAGATGAGAAGAAATGCATGCATCGTCTCCAATTGGCTTGTGGCGTCTGGAAAACTAAATTTCCTATCGGTTTGTGCTTTCCGCTTTCATTAATTTGCTGCCTCTTCTTTTTGCGTCTGATAAATAGCTTTGTATGCTGAAATTTTGATGACAATCATGATTCGTTTCGGTGTTCGGTGCTTTGAACGGCTTGTGTTTTTATCGATTATCCGCTTCCTCGTTGATGTCAATTTTATACGTTCTTTGTTTTTTTCCCTCTTTTTTTTTTTTTTTTTTTTATTAGTTTTTGAAGTTGATTGTACTTCAGGAATAACCAACATTTAATCACTGTTGAAATTATTTGGTTTAAAATTTCAGGAGCATTCCATATCCAATCTTAGAAACCTAGTTGAGATAGAGATACTTGCATTATCCTTCTCGTAATCTTCCACTGTTTCCTTACATTTGAATTCTGATAACTGCTATATTGAGTTTTGATATATCTCTTATTTAAAATAGGTGGGATCTGAAAATGCATCTTACTCCATGTTCAGAAAAATTAATGGTTTTAGAATATTCGAGGATCAACTGGAGGATTCAAGAATGTATGCTACTTCTTGTGCTAACTTGTCGGATGAAATCCAGAAAGAGAATTCCGACTCTAATATGTTGGTTGATTCGTTTGGAAGGCTGCATACTTACTTAAGGATATCATTAACGGAACGGTGCAACTTGCGATGTCAGTACTGTATGCCTGCAGAAGGTGTAGACCTGACTTCCAGCTCAAAACTTCTTACTCGGAATGAAATTATTCGATTGGCTAATCTTTTTGTAAGCTCTGGTGTAAATAAAATTCGCTTGACTGGTGGGGAGCCTACCATTAGGAAAGATATTGATGATATATGTTTAGAGCTGTCTAATTTAAAAGGTTTGAAGACATTGGCTATGACCACAAATGGAATTGTGCTTGCAAGAAGACTCCCGAAGCTTAAAGAATGTGGGCTTACAGCTATTAATATTAGTTTGGATACATTGGTTCCAGCAAAGTTTGAATTCATGACCCGGCGCAAGGGGCTTGAAAAAGTTATGGAATCTATCAATGCTGCAATAGACCTTGGTTACAATCCTGTTAAAGTATGTATTATCCCTTGGTAGAAGAAAACTATCCTTTTTGGACTGTTGTTAATTTTCTCATTTTCCAATTTCTCTGTCAACTCTGTGTTGTCTTTGAAAGTCCGTTCTAATTCATTTTCTGTTTGATTTTTAATATACAAACATAGAATGTTATTATTCATATCTCATAATACAAGGATTTTTCTTTTACTTTACTATTTTCCAGGTGAACTGTGTTATAATGCGCGGTTTCAATGATGATGAGATTTGCAATTTTGTTGAGTTGACTCGTGAGAAACCAATTAATATTCGTTTCATTGAGTTTATGCCCTTTGATGGAAATGTTTGGAATGTTAAGAAACTGGTACCTTACTCAGAAATTTTGCAAACAGTGGTAAGGTAGAATCCTCACAGGCAATCAATCTAAAAGATTTTAGATTTCCACTAATGTTGTTTCCATGTGCTAATTCCTCATATATTTGCTGAACAGGCTAAAAACTTCACAACCCTTGCACGACTTGGAGATCATCCTACAGAGACAGCAAAGAATTTCAGGATAGATGGGCACCAGGGGACAGTTTCTTTTATCACGTCAATGACAGAGCATTTTTGTGCTGGTTGCAACAGATTGCGACTTTTAGCAGATGGAAACTTCAAAGTCTGCTTATTTGGTCCCTCAGAGGTAAATCTTCTTTTAGTCTATTGTTGCACTTATCTTAGAATGAGAGTATGAGAGGCAAATTTGTTTTAGTGTAATTCCCCGATTGAAATCCTCCTTGGAAAGCTTTTTAGATTCATTGATATTTCTAGGTCGTATAGATTTTAAATTGTTTTCAAAAGGTGCTTTTGATTGGTTTACTATTGACTAACATCTGGGTCCTAGGCCTTATAATGCTCATGACAATGGAGGGGATGTAGAACGTCACTTGGATATGTGGCGAACCTAGGCCTTTGTTAGTCTTTATGTGATTTTTAGAGGTACTTGGTTTTTCTTGTGGGTTTCTTAAAGTAAGGCCCATATAGGTATATTCATGTATTCTAAATCTTGATCTTAGTGATTAAAATTATTACGTCTTGTAATAGCTATTACTTTTTTAGAGGACACATCCGTCTAGACTGAGGAGAACGTAATATTATCAGACTCAGGGAGTAAATAATCTATACGTGTGGTTACACATCTTAAATTTTCAGTAGAGAAGCTTCCAAGGACCAAGGTCTTATGGTGGTCCTGCTTTTTAACCTGGTCATTGACGAGGGGCTGGGAGATTGGGTACATGGATGAGAATAGTCTCTACTGGTGACCTTACTGCTATCTCTTATTCGTAAATAAATCAAACCTCAAAAGACCCATAGTTTTTTTCTGACCAAGTTGAATTTCATGCATCTGTTGTTTTATAGCCAAATGGCTGTACGAAAAGGTCTTCAGTTGAATGCTTGCAACCATAACCTCCTCCCCGTCCCCCTTTCTTATTACCTTGTTAACGTCAATATATTGTCGTTGTGCACAATTGAGTTGGATGGACTTTTGAATTTATTACTTGCTCAAAATGTGCCATTTGCTACTTGATCTTCATTTGCCTAGTTTTACACCACCCATGGACCAAGCTATTATGTAGTGGACTGATAGCTAGCATAGATTCCTGGTAGAAGACCCCATCCTGTATTTTTAAGCGTTTTATTGAGTATTGATATTGCAAGTAGAAACATTCTACTCTGCCCATTAATTTATTAGGGACCATTAATTTCAGGTTAGCTTGAGAGACCCACTTCGTCACGGCGCTGACGATAATGAGCTAAGGGAAATAATTGGTGCAGCGGTACTCAACTCTATCTTCTTAAGATGCCCAAAACTCTATATTCTTAACAATTTATGGATTTCAAGTATCATTTATCACTTTCCATATTATTGTGTATTATTGTTAATTGTATTCCTGCTTCAGGTAAGACGAAAGAAAGCTTCACATGCTGGAATGTTCGACATTGCAAAGACTGCAAATAGACCTATGATACACATTGGTGGCTAGTTTAAGCTTGGTAATTCCTTTGCCAATACCTCTCTCCCATTCCAAGCATATCCTAAAAATAAATACACTCTCTAGCAAATCTAAACTGTTGACTCATCTTTGTTAAGGACTATAGATGTATCTGTTTCAGGTTACATTTCTGTCCAACTAGCTTGACTGGAATACATACCTGTTGGTATATGTGGAAACTGCAGAAGCCAAAGTCAAAACTGTAGTGATAATATGAAGAAGCCTGGTAAGTGAAAATCCATTAAAAAAAAAAGAAAAAAGAAAAAAAAAAAGCCATACACTGTTCTAATAATATTATTGTAAAATATATATGCCTGGCTGTTTTTTGTGCAACTTTGGTTGGTTCCATATTGCCATGTGTAACTTAAATGCTAATACAGAGTGGTTAGTGTTGTTCATTTTGCACCATAACTTTGGTGCAATTAAGCGAAATGTAGTTTCAAATTCAGTAGAGAATGCTCTGTGTTCTGATCTTTATTACCATCACATTATGAAACAAGCGGGGCAGATTAATGGAATTTTTGGTACGAAGGGGGAAATTTTGGAAAAATGACCCAAATATCCTAAAAAAGGGCAGTACGAGTAGAAATCCCACATCGAATCAAATTGAAAATTATGCTTGTGCATACCCTCACGTTATACACCTCTGAAGAGTTGCCCATTTTTTATGCACCCCATTAAAAAAAAAATGTTTCTAATATATATATACACTTAGTAGTAGAATTTTAATACTATAAGTAGATGACCACTATGAGATTTGAATGGTCTCTTTAATTACTGCTAGATCAAAGTAATAACAAATGTTTGTTGTGCCTAATTAAATAGAAGAGTATATCAGTATATGCATAATTGTTATTTCATTTTGATGATCAGAAGTCTTAGGGTATGGTTAAAAACACTTTTTTATTCAAATCTGCCATTAATTCGACTTATTTTTCAGTTTTTGTTCTGTCGTGCCCTCATTTAAAAAGCAGGAAAGAAGAAAGAAGAAAACCCAAATTGGTTTCATTCATGGATGGTCGAAATAATCAAACATGGTGAGGAACCTCAAATATTTAATTTAACCCACTTTAATAATGGAATGGAATGAATATGCATAACTATTCACAAAATAAAAATTAAAAAAAGGAAAGAGAAAGTAAGGAACACAAATGACAAATAACTGTAGAAGAAATCCATGGACAGCTTCATTTACAAACTGCCTTCTTCGAACACCGTTTCACATTCTCCATGACATTCTTTTGGAGAAGGAGATGCCTCGCCATCGGAGGGAAAATCGGAGAGAGCTTCAATAATCCGACAAATACTCAGAGATTGAACGCGTCGAAAACTGAGAGACCTGTTCGTGTTCTTAGAGAAGACTTGGGAAGATTTAGAGAGAATTAGATAGACTAGAATCTGCACAAGGACGAACACGGCAGCAGTCGCTAGCATTCCTTCCAAATGACTAATCTCCATAATCATCATTGTCAAAGATTAGAAAGTTAACTATGGGAAATGGAAGGCAAATAAAGCAATGCAATGAACCAGAGTTACATGTGAAGAAGAAGGCGTATATGTATTCATAATTGGGTGAAATAGGAATTGGAAAAGCGTGGAGGCTTTGTTTATTTAAGAAATTAAGGCTTACTTTGACTTGTGCCTTAAGCTTCATCAACTCTAAGAGAGGAGGGGTATGTGGTGGATCAGTTGTGGAAGTTTCGACCTAGTAGTAGCACGTTATTTTATCATAAAAGAAATATTTAAGAAATACAAATTCTGTGGGATCTATAAATTAAAATAATAATTTATTTATTGTGAAGACACACTATTGAATACTTGGGCTTGTTTGGTAGAGAATATAAAAACATAAATCTGAAAACGAGAGATTCAATAAAAAGAGAATTGTATTTCATATTTTCAAATATGTGTTTGGTAACAGATTTAGGAATTCTAGTTTAAATAATTGTTTAAAATGTGTTTGATACTACATATTTATAAATTATAAAACTAGTTGTAGTTACTGATAATATTTAGCTGACAATAAATTATTATTAATTTATTTATGATATGATTTAGGTTAAAAAGTTACATGATTATGATTTTATGATATTATATCATTTATAATACATGACATAATACATATTACTTTTTTTTTTAAATGAATTGAGTTTGTAACCTAACATATTATATTTCTAAGTGTTGGTATCTTTATTTAATATAATTTTGCATTTCCAAATTTAAAATTTAAAATGGGATACAATGAAAACATAAAAAAATGTTGTTATTAATATTTGAATCACATAATTAGAAAACAATTTTTAGAGACAGAATTTGATTGTTTGCCAAACATGAATCTAAAAATGTGTGGTTTGGAATGAAGATTGTGAATGAAGTTGCAGTCACTTTCAATGGAACTTTAGCGATAAGAAAAGGGTGAGTGGTTGAAAAGTCATATCTGCGGCGGCTGTGCTGCCTTTTTCTGCAAAGATTCCAATTTAAAAGGAACAGTTTGGAACAAAAAGAGTTTAACAGAAAAAAGAGTGGAAAGGAACGGAGAGGAAGACGACGATGAAAATGACTTTCACTGCCCAAAATAAATCCAAACTCAGTCTTTGTCGCTTTTTTTTTTTTTTTTTTTTTTTTTTTTCTTTTCTTTTTTTTTTTTTTTTTGGTTGCCTCATCCCTTTTGGTTGCATTTTGATCCAGGATGTTTTGTCTGGAGAGTTGTTTAATCATAGAACCCATAATGGAGGTTTTCTTTTTTTTTTTTTTTTTTTAATTTACTTTTTGCTGACATTAAATTCAGTGAAATTACGAAATTGAAACTCTCATGTGCACATGAAATGGGCTTTCTCATTCTTCATTCTCTCACTCCTTTTCCTTCTCTCACAAATCGCTATCCTCTTTCTCATTCTTGGTTGATTTCACTCTCCAACGTTTGGGCACTTGCTCTTGCTTTTCGACAAATGGTCTGATTGGAAGATTGGAAGACTCAAGGGCCAACACGTGTAAGTAAGAAGAAGAAAAGAAAACACTCAAGGAAGAAAGAAGGGCAAATTGTAACGTCCATGACCGGTTAATTACCAATGTTTGGAAAAGTATGACATTCTCATTTTGGGCCTCCAAAATAGGCCAGCTATGCAATTTTCTCCTCAATCATAATGAGGATGTTCATAAGTTATGAAATTGATACTAATAATAATTAAGTTCCCAGTAAGTCTAAGAATATTTTAGCCAAACAAAGTTTGAAATTTGTATATAACTCACAATCTAAAAAGTTAACAAGTAATCAAATTGATGTTAATAAATTATGAGATTAGGTAGATTGAAAAACTACTCAAGCCAAACAATGTATGAAGTTTGTAACT
Source organism: Citrullus mucosospermus (assembly GCA_030954485.1). Classification (NCBI taxonomy): domain Eukaryota; kingdom Viridiplantae; phylum Streptophyta; class Magnoliopsida; order Cucurbitales; family Cucurbitaceae; genus Citrullus; species Citrullus mucosospermus. The sequence continues at coordinate 3,012,516 of CM062063.1, read as the reverse complement.
CTAAACTACCTTTTAGTCTCTAGTTCTCTCTCATTTCTTCATTATGTACCATAAAATGGTTGGTGGGTTGAAGTTGAAAGGTGCCCCCTCAAAAGTTCCAAGCAAAGTGGAACTTTGTTTTCTTTCCATAGACTATATTCTCATGGAATATTCTGCTTGAATATACCGATGCAAGAAACTTTCAATAAGAAACTACCAATAGACTAACTACTATGGGTTAGATTAGAAGGTAATATGAGTCAACGTATAACTAATGAAATACCTATAAGAAATGAGTTTGAGTGACTATGACTATCTAGCTAAGATTTAAATATCTTAATTTCTATGAGCTACATTGCCAACTAGATATAATACAACCAAATAGTTTTATGGTGATAGCCAAAATACGCTTAAGTTGACTCTAACCCTCACAGATATAAGGAAAAGAAAAGTTCATTTTGATCCTTTGAACTTGTTCTATTTGTTGTTATTGGACTTTTAATTGTCTAAATTAAGTCATCACATAGAAGTTTAGTACAACAAATTTGGGAGTATGAAAATTTGAGAAATTGAAGGTCAATTTTAATTGGATCATGTTCATGTTAGTATCCTTACAATTAAATTACATTTAAAATTTTTAAGTAAATAGTTGGTCTATGTCAACCTTGTTTCTATAAATATTAAAAACATATTCATATTATGTTTTCTCTTAGAAATGGATTAATATTATTATTATTTTCCAAAGTGAAGTAAAAATTATCTTCAAATTAACCAGGCTTAAAATTGAAAGTAGATAAATTACTTGAAATACAATAACCAAAATAGCATCTCAAACCCAACAGAAACAAAGAAAGAAAACAATGCAAGTAAAAAAGGAATAAACAGAAAAAAAAGAAATGACACTGAAATTTTGATTAAAAATTCTTGAATCTATTTCTCAAAAGATTCAAACTGCTGAGCTTTATATAGATATATATATATATATAGAGAGAGAGAGAGAGAGAGAGAGAGATGCATATTCATTGACTCAACCCATGACTGAAAGAGATAATCGGGGAAGAAGGAAGGGAAAGGAAACATTTAGGTGATAAGATAACAATGCAAATAAGGTTCATCTCTTATTATGTAGAGACATGGTTACCAAAGATGAAAAAGGAGAAGAAAATAAGGAAGAAGAAGGAGGAGGAGGTAGCAGAGTCTTTCTCTGTAGCAATTTACACTTCCAATCAATCATCTACTTGGGGTAGCTTTCTAAGATTCCTCTAACAAGCATATATTCTACTATATTACCTGCAGCAACAAATAAATGACAGTACAAATAAGTAAATATAACTAGAAGAGTGCTTCACAAAAAACACTTCAGCTTTAAGGAAACATGCAAACATTAAGATTTCTCCAATGCAAGTAGTAAAATCATTAAACATTGGTAGCATTCTATGAGTTGCTAAAATATGTATACATCCTTAAAACTATCCAGCTCATTACAAATGCCTTGGAAGATGGGGTTTCTTCACATTTAAGGTGGTTTTTTAGAACTGAAGGACAGAACATATCCTGTTCAAGTACGCTGGTCATATTTAAGGTTGTTTTAGAGAAAGTAGAAGAATAAATCTCAGTTCTGCAGTTCACAGGAGCTCAGAAGTTGCATAAAAACATGAAAGAAATTGTGCAATGCAAGAAAGAGCTTCCAATTATAGTCTGGTAAAGGATAACATATGTTTTCCTTTTCAAAAAAGAAAAACAAATGTCTGATCTTTTAGATTAGACTAGAGCCAGAATGACTAGCTATAGTAAAGATAGGCCATAGTACACATAAACCTATGATCATCAAATACAAAGAAGGCGACAAAAGCGTAGGAAACTAAATTTGCAATGAGAATCATACACATGCACCAACCATTGGTAATGACATGGTTTATAGTTCAAAACCAGAAATATTAAACAAAGATAAAGCACACTGGTCTTTTTATGTTAACCAAGTTGCATATTTCCTCCCATGGTTAATTTACTTTTCCTTCTTTTTCTTGGTTTCTAGATTAAAAATATGTTAGCTGCCTCGTGCATCCCATGGTCCCAGATCATTTGTCCAGCTCAGAACCTAGTCTAAGTGCTTAAAAGCTAAACGGGCTATAAATCTTCTCATTTGGGAACAAAATACCTGATAGGGGGAAAAATGGAGTCTGTAGGAAAGTTAAAATTTGATAAAGAGATAGGGCTTAAGGAAGTAACTAAAAATTGGTCGATCTGATCTAACTCGGAGTTAACTTTTCTATAGGAGTTTAAAACTAGATTTCTGAGAATTTTTTAAATGTTATCACAGGCTCTGTTGAAGTGTCTCAAATTTGTAGTCTTTTTGCATCATCACCAGAAAATCATCCAAAGAGCCATCAGTAGGAAATAAGAGCAGAAAGCTTGGATCAAGCTTCCATCTTTATCTAAGAAAAATATGCTCTAGATGAATGTTTCGAGTAAGAAACACAAACACAAACATCACAAGTCCTGAAAAGACAATCAAAGCTGCCAATCAATGAGTTCTTAAGCTCTAAGAACTAAACTCAGTCATTGGCATTCTATCTGCGGTTAATTTATATCAAATATAAGCTCTTTCATTCCTAGCTCAGTACAGAAATCCCTCTCATCAACACAAACTACACGACCATGGAAAACTAATAAACAACAGCAGTCAAAAGGGAGAACACAAACCTCAAATTTGCAGAAACAAAACTCGAAGGAGAAACTCCAATATCCTAAACTACAGTGCCGGCATCTTCATTTATAGGTCCATCTATTCCCACAAATCCATTTTCATCACTATTGCTATTGACAATTACAATCCCATCATCAGTAGCCACACTAGAAACAGTCTCAACACTATCAGTCTGTTCCCCACTCCCCATCTCAGCAACCCCAAATTGAGTAGGCGATTGAGACAAACCCACTTGAATTCCCTCACTAAAAATAGAAATATGCCTTCTAGCCATATGTTCCAAAGTAGTCCTCAACCCATAACTATCTTCTTGATACATCAGATCCCTAGCCCTCAACAAAGCCGTAGTCGCCCCTCTACATCTCACATGATCCGAAGGGTCATCAGAGGGAAGCTTAAAGCGGCAAAGCGGGCAAGAATCATGATTAGAAAGCCAAGGAAGAATGCAATCTGGATGATAAAGATGAGAACAGGGGAGCTGTTTGGCTTCAACCTCAAGAAGGAACTGATCCTTACAAATAGCACAAATTAGAACTGGGTCTTCCTCGAGCAAGGCGGAGGAGACTTTAATAGTGGGAATCGCCATGACAGAGGCCTTGATCGGAGTAAATGGGTTGAAGGGCACAGAGGGGACGAAATCAGAATCGGACGAATCTGCAAGCTGCTGGAAAAGACGGAGAAATTGAGGGCTGTTAAGGAGGTAATTGTCATCGGAAGTGATCGGAATAGGGTCGACGACGACGAAGGATGATGGATCGGAATCTGAAGGGGAAGAAGAGGAATTGGGGTGGTCAGAAATTGAAGAAGAGGAAGTGGGGATGGTGAAATCCATGTGTTCGAGGAAGTCAGTGAGGCAGTGAGGGCAAAGAAGAGAGGAAGAAGAAGACGAAGACGAAGAAGAAGAAGAAGGGGATACCAAAGTGACGCTCATATCGCACTCGTGGCACCAGTAAGTGTGGCGTTCGGCGGCGGCAGAGGCGGAGGACATGGTTTTTACCACACCTGAGGTGACGGTAGCGATGAATTTTGGCGAATCAATCGATCTCGCCCCTCAAAATTGGGTAAAGATAAGAGAATTTAGGATTTTGGGTGTGGTTTTGAAATTGGGTTTTAGCGCAGTGGGCAGTGGCAGGGTCGCCCCTGTGGGTCCGTCCGCCATTCCATTTGCTTTATTTGGTAAGTTGTAGCTTTCGATTATTTTGTTTCAACTATTAATTTATATTTTATATAAATTATAATTTCATCATTTAACAAATTTAGTCGCTTTGGCCGAGTGGTTAAGGCGTGTGCCTGCTAAGTACATGGGGTTTCCCCGCGAGAGTTCGAATCTCTCAGGCGACGTTTTTTTTCTTTTTTTTTCTTCTTTTTTTTTTAATTTTATTTTTAATAATAGTAATAAAATATTACTTTTCCCTCCAACTTCCCTTCTATTCTATTTCTAATTTGAAAATTTGTAATGAATAACTGGAAAACATCAACAACAATAATTTTGAAATTTGAAATAGTTTTATTTAACATTTTCGGTTAATACATATTTTGTTTTTGAGATTCAAATTTAGTTTTTATGTAGTTATCTAAGTTTTCAAAATTGCATGCTTTCATCTCAAAGTTGAAGTTGATTTCTAAATGATTTTTGAAGTTGGAAATTTATTCCTAATGACATGTCTTGTCGTCAATATAAAAATCATGTAATTAACTTAGTTCAACGAATAATATGCATTTGATAGATGTATTTTTTTTAACCTGTTTTTAATTTATCTAAAATTTAAATTTTAAGTTTAAAATATAAATTTATACTAAAAAAAGATAAAAATAGGAGAAACAAACAAAACTAAGAAAAACAAAGAGGATGGTCTTAATTGCAATTACACCCGGTGAAAAAGAAGCCTTCAATAACACCACAACGATGTAAAGGACATAAAAATACTAAATCTCGTTAGAATTTCGACAAGAAGTCGTCAGAATACCTCACAAAATCAAAGAGTCAATCTCAACCCTTAGAGAGAATAAATGTCACCTTCCAAAGTCTCGATAATGCCTTCCTAGAGGGCTAAGGCCTCAACAAGTTCCATAGATCTAATGAAAGGTTGGAATTTTTCCATAACCAACAAGGTGTCATCACCAAAATCACAAACAACAGCTCCAATACCCACTTCCCCACTTCCAATAACTGCATTGAAATTTACTCTAAAAGCCCCTGGATGAGGGTCGTCCATTTAGCCTCAGAAGAAGGATCATGAATAACGTGCTCAACAGGCACGAAACTGGACCAACTATCGAACTAATCTGCCATATATATAAAGCAACCAACCAACGGGATTCGAGGAAAGAGGAGAACACCTATTGAAAACTAGGAGATTATTACGATGATGCCAAATTGAGGACATGATAAGTGAATTATACTCAAGTTAATAGTGAATTTATATTATAATATCATGTTTCACGAGTTGATTTGTATGATTAATATCACGAAATTCAATTGAGTATGGAGCTACAAATCTATATTCTCTTTTTTTTTTCCTTAATAATATGTAAGATGAGTAATTCAAATTCTTTGATCTAGGGGTCAATACTATATAATTTATATTAATAAATTGAAAAAAAGAGGGCTAATTTACATCAATCAATAGATTTGATGAAGTACAACACTGTCTAATAGAATAACTTTATAGCCTAAAATGGAGAAAAAAAAAAAAGCCAGAGCAACTTCACTAATGTGTGGAAAAAGAAAAGTGAAGTGTTGGGAAATAAAATATTACAATGGGAATAGTTTGAAAATTTTCAAAAATCACCCAAACAAATTACTTTATATAAAGCCTCGATCTACGCTTTGGATTCCATCTAAAATTACAAATTAAAAAAGAGCTAATTTACATTAATAATTAATATAAACAAATATTATGATCACAAGATTCGACACAGCCAAACTCATCGTGAACCAAAAAAAAGGAAAAAACAAATCGAAAGAGTGCATCAAAGGACCCTCATTAACAATACTTTTTCATTCTTACAATAGAAAATTTTATACGCTCCAAGACTGTCTTGTAAACGTAGTTACTGTCTCGCCGTCCAACGGCGGTTTGTCGTAGGGATCACCGGCTCAAGAGAGGAAACCATCGTTCTTGAAAGTAAGATTGATAAGAGATCATGAAAAGAAGAAGAACTAACAAAAACCCGACTCCCCACGGTGTCCCTCCAGCGCGGTGGAGCGAGTCTTTTTCCGGTAGGGGGATGAGGGGCGGCAGGCGGCCATTCTCGGTATTGGAGAGCCAGTGGACGAGGAGGAGGAGGAGGAGCGGCGAGACAATGAGGAGGAGCTTGAGTTGATCGAAAACGCCTTCGACGGCGGACTCGTAGTTGGAGTACCAAGAGAAGGATAAGAACATGAGGAGGATGAGGAAGAAGAAACAGAGATGAAGGGGAAAAGTGGGCTGAGAGTGGGAATTTGCGGCGGAGGAGCCTCCGTTGGCAGCCATGGGCGGGGGCTTTGAGAGCTTCTGAGGGGATTTAGGAAGAAAAAGTGGTGTGTGTTTTGGTTATATGTAGGACTTGTTTTGTTGGTTTAGTGGGAAAATTTATGTGGCTACAAAGGCTTTATATATAAGTGGGAAATGGAAAATTGGATTTTTATTCCTTACTTTATCTCTCTCTCTCTCATATTTCATTTTGGAATTAAATATTTGCCTTCGTCCAGGTTTTATTGACTTTTTGATAGACTTTACTTACCTCTCTGCGTCTATTGTATGTCGCATCAGCATGTAAATGAAACTATTAGAAACTATTACATGACATTACTATGAGTCTATTAATATTTATAAAGAAAAAATTTCAAGGATTGTTTGGCCCATTGAATAGAGTTAATAAGTAATTTGAAGTTAGAAAAACTTGTACTTGAGTGTAGAGTTATAAGATGAAATTTCTTGATGAACATGAAATGTGAAAAAAGAGGAAAATGTAGATATAATCAATAAATGTGAAATTAGAGATGATGAGAAAGATGAAGTTTCTTAATAAATATTAAAAATATAAAAAAAGATGAAGATATATAAAATTACTCAATATATGTGCAACCTTCAATAGTGTTTACTACTGAAGTTGAGTTGTTTACATCGATTTAATAGGTGTGGGCAAAACAACCCCTTAGTGAAACAAAATGAGTATGAGATGACTCTCGGTATTACTTGAAAATTTTCCAATTTTAGAGTGTACTTTTTAGCAAGTAAAAGGTATTATTTAGTAATGACTGGTGGTATCTAGTGTCATTTTTTTTCACTATTGCTTACGTTGATATTTAATTTTTAAAAAACATGTGTAGTAACAATGAAATCAATTATGTAGGGAAAAAAATGGTAGTGTGAACAATGGAAGGAAGAGATGATGTATGCTAAAATGAACATAGCATAACTGACATAGTGCTTATATTATCAACCTCAAAGTCTTGATTCTCCCCTCCCACATATTGTCAAAAAAAAAAAAAAAAGTATAGAGGTTTCCTTCTAATATAACTAGACTAATTAAAAATGTACTTCTTCATCAAAAGGTTTGATGTTTATCCTTATTGTTGGGTAGGTTAGTATTATTGTACCTTTTTCCTTAAAGCAAAAAAATATATTCTCCCTTAATCAAAAGAATTATTCAACTTCAATGAGTAGTTTCAATTATTGAATAATCATGGAAGGAATTCAAGCAACACATACAAATTGAATGTTCAATAATTGTTGATGAGCATTTAATATAATCTTACTACATTTTAAAAGAGATATTCAAACAACACGTTAAAATAACTAATTCCTTTTATTGATTGTGAATTAAAATTTTGATCTAAATATAATAAAATTAGCATCAATAACGAATTGAATGCTTGAATTTTTATTTTAAATATACACACTAAATATGAAAAAAAAAAAAATTGAATTGTGGATGTATTAAAATTCAACCTTTGTCAGGTTGTAGATAAGAACAAACATCTTTTTTTCTAGCAATTTTTTTCCATAATGTGAATAGAATAAAATCTCTTCAATTCAACTTACGCCCAGAAAACAATAATTTTCTTTTAGAGATTTAATCCAATAACAAAAATTTTAAATTGAATGATAAAAAGACAAAATTCAAGATAAAAAAGAAAAACGATACAGTTAATTGCATCTTTCATTATCGTTTCTACTTTGTTATACACCTTTATTTACATATTCCAATTCAATAAGTGACATGTGGTATTACTAAAATCATTTTCATATCACATTTAAATATAAAATTTGAAGAAAAAAAAAGTTAAATATAAGTTCAATCACATCGAGATAAAGTTGCTCCACCATTATAATAAAACAAGATTGGGAAAAGGAAAAATATATATATATTAAGTAGAAGAAAAAGAAAAATAATAATGCATAAAACTCACAAAAGAAACACTAAAATTGGACAACGGGACGAGGATACTTCCAAAGGACGGTGGTGGCTTTGTACGGTCGAGATTCTAGTCAGAAACTCCTGGCCAATAAGAACCCGCCACGTACGACCGGCCATGCGACAATCTAGGCAATCCCCCCTTAGAAAAATGTAATTATTAAAAAGAAAAAGTCAGGAAAAAAGACATAGCAGGTGGAAAAAACGATAGCCACGTCATTTTATCACTTACATTTTGGAAAAAAAAATATTTTAAATTATGTGATTTGGCCGTAATCCAGTAGCGCACTGACAGGTGTCTTTTTTAAAAAAAATAAATTGTGTTAATTAAATTGTTATAAAGTATGTTATAATTAGTTAATGACTGACCCTTGACGTCTGACGAAGCTTAGTGTGTAGAATATTCATTTAAAAGTTACCCGTCTGTCAGGTATTGGAGGTGAACGAGGGGTCGTTTCAGTACTGTTGCGCTTGTGACGTGGTGTTGAAACGATGGGTACTCTTTATTTCTTTTTTATCTTTTTAATTGTTGTATATGTGGCCAATTTAAAATTACAATAGAAAATTAGGTGACTTTATAAGATTATTTGGATTAGTGTCTCTTTGTAGTTTTGTATGGTAAATTTAAGGTGGGAAAAATATTTTTTGGAATTTTAATTTTGGATCTAATTTTTATATGATCTCTAAGTTTCAAAATATTATAATTTTAGTCTTTAAGCTTTGAGTTTGATTTCAATTTAGTATTTATGTTTCAAAATGTTACAATTTTACCGAGAATTTTGAGTTTTGTTACAATTTGGTTTCTAAATTTCCAACATTTATACTTTAAATCTAGATTTTTCACAAAATTCTCATTTTCAATCTTTAAGGTTAATGTTTATTAATTAATTTATAAATAATTATGAAGTGAAAATTTAAAATTAATTTTAATAGTGATAAAAAATAGTGAAATTTAATTAACTATAATTCTATGGTTCTTACTTTCCCAAGAAGTCTAATTCGAATCTCATACCCATACTCCATTAAAAAAACTTTAAAAATATGTGTTACTAATATCTTTTGGTGAGCTTTGTACATGTTAGTCATACATATCAATAGCTACTTTAATATAAGGGGAAAAAAGGAACAAATATCCTATCATTCTTTAATCACCTCTCTAGCAACTCTATACTTATTTAACTTTTTACATGTGATATTTAAAACTTACATCATCACACTTTTATGCTACTTGTTAAATTGCATTCTATCTATTTCAGGAATATACTGGAACAAATTTAAAATTGAAAAAAATTTAGGGAGGAGTGTGCAGTCCACATAGTTGTCCAATAAAAAAAATGTTATGTGATAGTGTTTTGTTTATAATAAAGAAATTGAATTATTTTTAATTTTGTCTTTTCGTATTTAAAAGAGAGAAAAACATATGATTAGATGCAACCTCCTCATTATTACCCTCCAAAATTAGTATCATGTAGTTGGTTCTCTCTTTTTTTTTTTTTTTACCCCTTTTTAAGGGGGTCAAAGTGTAAATCTTGTGTCTCAATGTTACTTTAAGAAAAACATAGACAGTGGGATCCAAGCTGCAAAGAAATTGCTTTTTAACACTGCCTAAATTAAAAGAGTGCCTTTTGTTTGCTTTATGAATTATGATTTATATATAAATATAAATCAATTTGTAATAAGTTAGTTTCTATTAAGAAAAATTTCATCAAACTTAATTGTCAATTTTGATTATATAACGATTTAATTTTTATAATTTATGACCCTTGATAAGTTTAATTAAAGAAATTTCAATAAATTTTAATAATATTTTCCAAATAAAGACTAAATCATTACAAAGTATAAAGTACGAGAACTAAAATTGACACTTATTAAAGTTAAAGAACTAATTTTTTACAAAATTGAAAGTAGAGAGACTAAATCATTACAAACTAAAGTTAAAAAACTAAAGTATTACTTTCATGAAAGTTAAATGACTGATAGAGATGTTAGGGATAAATTGATTCCCTAACAACATTTTCGAATGGTCTAAATTCATTAGCTTGTGATAGTTTAATTTTCAAATTGATACGATTATTACATTTCTATTTAAATTTAATGGATTTGATGTAACAATGTGAGTCATTTTGTACCAATTTTAAATTGTAATTTTAACATGTTATTAAGAGATGATCCTAAAATTTGATGATTCTTAAACTTTTAATTTTGTATTTATTAAGTTCATTAAATTAAAAAATATATATTTAATAGATCTCTTAAACTTTAATTTTTATGTCTATTATGAATAATTTTGGACCAATAGAGGATTAAGGTAAAAGTAAAACCAGTAGAGTTACTTTATCCTTGAATGGACTTGAGATTGGTAGGAAATGGGCCCAAGTGAGTTTTTTTTAAGTGTGGGAAGAGAAATTGAGCCATGTGGCCCAATTGACCCACCTCGACCTTCGAGGTTGAGGTCGAGGCTAACAAATCCCACACATGAGGCCTATCTACAATAGGGCCTTTATCTGGAACCTTTATAGTGGTCTGGTCCAACTCTTGAGCGTCCTGTTTCCAGAGGGATGAAGGAGATAGAATCATAACTCTAAAAAGATGGGGAAGATCCTTACCAAGGATTTCATTATATAAATAGAGCACAACAACCAAACATAAGTAAGTTTATCTTCCTCCTTTAATTGTTTGCTCTAACCTTTGTACTAAGATCTAACATAAGCATTGAAGTGCCTGCAATGTAGGTGAGCTCCTCCCCATATTACAAATTCATTGCGTAAAAGTTAGTCATGTGAGTTCACTTGTTTAGATTTTACCTTCAACAATATCTAATATGTGTAATCGATTAAAATGATCAAATTTATATCAGATAACGATTTAATTTTCCATATAATCAATCTCTAAATTCTATAACATGTCAAGTATCGTTTAACAACGTTAAAAAGAAAGAAAAAACCCACATTTATAGTATACACACAATAAAAAGTTGTAGTTTCATTAGTAAACACTTCAATCATTTTTCCTCTTCATTTCACTTCTCTTCCCTTCTCTTCCCCCTTCCTTTCCATTCTCTTCTCTTCTCTTCTCTTCCCTTCCATTCTCTCTCTTTGATTGGACATTTCACCTTTATTTCCCCACTTTTTTTATAATCTTCTGCATATGACAATAAATCAATGATACAACAATGGCTTCCCAAATGGAATCATGTGTTGTGTTGTTTGTACCCAACACACATGACTCACTCATAAAGTTGCTTCACTTCTAACAATAACAATAATAATAATAAATTAAAACCTTAATGCATAAGCATATGAGAATTCTGCAACAAGAAGGAAAAAAAAGTATTAGGAAAAGCTAAACTAAAAGACCCCACCAATCATAAAAGATCACAACACAATATATATATAATCTCATACAGTGAAAATATCAAATTAAAACAATGGTAACAGAAAGTGATGGGGTGTAAGGAATCTAAACTTTTTGTTTTTTTTATAGAGTATGTGCATGTGTGTGTATATATATATTAGAAAAATATTACTTTATATTTAGAGGGGGTATCAATTACAATTCTAAGCTAATAATTGTATCAAATTTCAATTTAAATGTTGAATTTCATAATGGTACTAATTTACACCATTATTCATAATTTATTCAATAAACATCGTATAATACTAATAATTGTATCAATTAAACTCTTAAATGGTAATATTGCTTTCGAGAATTGTTCCTAGATCAATTCTTACATGTATATTGACTCCTTCAAATGTTGGACAATTGTCAATTGATATCCTAATTTTTTTTAAAAAAAAAGGGTATAAATTGATTTGTTTGTGAAAATTTAGAGGTTTAATTAATAAAATTATAAGTCTATACGGTGTCTTCCCAAATTGAACATAATGAAAGATATAAAGTGATACATACTTATAAAAGCTTACTGTTTAAATTGATACATTTATTAATTCATTTTTTTTAACAAAATTTAGAACTTTAGTTGATATAGCACAACATCAAAGTTTAGGAATATATTGATATGTTTCCTTTCTATGTACAATTCATAATCAATCGATAATGGTGCAAATATCTTGTTTAGTTATATGTAGCTTTTGATATAATATTATTGCTACAGAAAAGTTTGACAAATTATTCGTATTTAAATAAATAAAATTTATAATGGTTGGTAAATCTAAAATGTATAATTAGGGATGTGCCTCCAACATATGAAAAATTGTAGGTATGACAAAATTATCAAATTTAAATTTTTGTTTATTCCGTATTCCAATTTTGATCTTTTACCAAATCCATGTTTTTTTGTATATCTGTCAATTAATATACCACATTTAAAGTATATCAGTTGTGTATTTTTTTTCCATTGATTTGTATACTTTTTGCATTTTTTGTTTGCAACAATATGAGTATTACTCACTTTAATTTTTGTATTTGCCACATTTTTTTAATCCCCTTTTGTAGTTTTTTTTTTTATTTTTAATTTTTAAATCATGTTTCTTTCATTTTTAAGTGTAAATGTAAAATAGGCTGTGGAGATTCAACCTAAAGCTCACTAACACTCAATTTAATATACTCACTTCGTCACTTTGACAATTTGAGTGTGTTTGAAATAATTAGAGAAAAAAGTGATTTAAAAAAATCACTTTTATGATTTTTTTTTAGAACACTTAAATATCTAGTCATTTTCAAATTATATCAATAGAATATCAAGTGTATACTAATAGTGTATTGTGTATAAAGTGTATCAAGTGTATCATGTGGGTTGAGTTTTTTTTTTTCCTATTTTTGCAAAAGTAATAAATCTAGGTTATGTGCCTAATTTTTTAATCTTATTTTGTCAAATCCACGAGAAGCCCTTAAATAAATAATTAACTATTTGTGAATGTTATACTATTTAGTGATGTTGAGGGCTGCCACAAACAAGGCCCAAGCTCAAGAAAAGTTAGGAGGCAACATGAGAAACGCTTGTCTAAAAAGGAAAAAATCAGAACTTTGAATTTTGGACCGACTAACCGAGTTAGAGAATATGTACTAATCGAAAAATAGAGCGCAACAACTGTCCTAACATTGCTGGAGTTACACATAACCCCAAGAGTTCAGAGTAAAAACATAATAAAAACTTAAGAGAAGAGCAAGTAATTTTCCAATTAGAACCCCAACTATACTTTTGTATTTAGCTGAATTATATATTTCATATACTAATTTAGACATTAAAATATGGTAAATTCTACCTGGTGCGCTGGTGCAAGGAACTCTGATGGAAGAATGAGACTATATTGGAGAAAAAGGCCAACGAACAAGCTTGTAAAGGCCTGCAGTGACCATAAATGCGAGTAAGTTTCCGTGCCAATAAATGAAATTCTTCCGAATGTAAGTTGTAACATTGAAATTGCACCTTCAAAGAAGTGGATTCGGTGCGGGTTCAGAATTGTCTAATGGGCCACGCACTGGATACTATGAAGTTGGGCTTTGTTACGAGCTAGGATATTGGGCTTTGTACAGTGCCACTGTGGGCCTTACTTTATTCTGATTGGGCCCAAAAGAGGAGGACACACATTATCAACATTAATATGAAAAATGCCATTATTTTATTATAATAATGTAAATATAGCTAACATGGTTTGAGCATATGTACTTGATTAAGAAGCCAAATGTTTGGATAAGAAAAATCGTTATTACTACCTAGTACTACATTCATTGTTTACTATGAAAAAGCACTTAAGAATAATGTGTAGTCTATAAAATAAAATGATGCATCATTTGATGACATACAAATGTTGTATTGAGAAGTCCATACTGTCATAATATTAAATTTTTGTAGACATATTATATTTCAAAAAGCATTTCCATGTGTTGTGGGTTTGACATCAACAATATGAGGTTGAATTGACATGCCCATTACACCAAACAAAATCCATAAAATATTATTTAAAAAATGTAACATAGCCGTGTTTTAACTATTTTAGAAGGTGAAAAATATTTATATATATTTATTTAAATACTTTTTTTATATATTGATTTAAATACTTTTTTCAAAAAAATTTCTATTTTTAACAAATTTTCAAAATTAGCCATTGACATCAACATTTTCATGGAGTTGAGATCTCTACACTTTTATTGATATCACTATTTGAAACCTTGTGTATTAGTATAGTACTTGGAATTTATTGTTCATATCTTCACTAATTTATTGTCGATCTTTCTTTTTTTTTTTTCTTATTTATGAACCTTTCCACCATAATGTTTGGAAAGATTTTCAATATTTCTTACTTGAAAAATTATTATTTATCCAACTTCGATAACATCTAACTTTTGAGAAATTAAGTTTAAAATTTATTGATAATGAGCAAACAAAAAGTTAAAGATCTTGAAGTAAAATTAAACCATCCAATTAATGAAGGAAAAAGTTTCATATGGGGCGAAAGATTCGGGTGGGTTAGGGTAGATTGTTCGCAATCATTTTGGGTGAACAATTTTGGGGGATTTTTAAGTATTAGCAACAGTTGGAGTGTCAAGTATGGTAGAGGTTGAAGTTGTCTAGGTAGGTTTTTTTGCGATTGAGCGCGAAAGATTCAGGACCAACTTGGTGTTTGAAGTGGAATATGATGCATTGGATATAATTAATTTGTTGAATAGAGCTTTTTAGCTAGTATTAGGGTTATCATCGAAGACATTATTTTTTATTATTTTTTATTCTCCCTCTTTTCCGTAACAGGAGATGAGAGAATAAAAAAAAAAAAAAAAAAAAGAAAAAGAAAAAAAAGTTTCATATGTCACTATTACGTATATAGACAGCGTCTGAAAATTGAAATTTCATGGAAGAAAAATGGGTTGGAGAGCCTTTCGTCACGGCAAAGCCATTTGTTTCTAAATGCTCTAGTGGGTTTGGTGAAAGATTCCCACCACTATCCTTCTGTCCCTCCTTTTATGACACGTGTCTCTTGTTTAGAAAAATATTCCCCCACTTTTTTTTTTTTAATCACACGAAGTTCAAAAAGTGAAAATCCGTATTATTTAGAGATAGTTTTCAGAAAATAGAAAAATAATTGAAAATAATTACACATATAACAAATATAAATATTATTCGAACTGTTATACTACGCAGACAGAGTTTTAATAATTTGACATCAATTTTGATTCCCCAACCGACGTTATCATTATATATATATATGAAAAATTACCTTAAATTATAGAATTGTTTAAAATTTTATAACTAGTAGCAAAATATAAAATCTATCACAAATAGGCAATGAAATTTTGCTATATTTATATATATTTTGGTTCTTTTTACTATATAGCCCTATATATATATTAGTTTTAATTTTGTTTGTACTTATTTGGTTAAAATTCGAGTAATTTAATAAGAAACATTAAACAAATAATTTCTATAAGCATTTATTTAATATCTAATAAAATTATAATGAGATGTAGGGTTTGTTTGGATTGACTAGAGAAAAATGTGTTTTTCAAAAAACTCATTTTTATTTAAACTTTTGATAAAAAAATTGTTTGAAATACATTTCAAAATCTATTTTGAGTGACGGTCAAACACTCTAATTTTTTTTTACTAAAATCACTTATTTTTAAAATTAAACAATTGAAAATGTATTCAAAATATACTAGTATTTAATTTGACAGTATAGAAGTTTAATGATATTTTCTCACTCATTCAGAGCTAAAATAAAATATTTAATTTGAAGGAATATATATATACACACATATTAGCAAAATATGATATAATATGCTTAATCTACATGAATATTTAGATGTCTCCAAAATTTGCAAATTAAAGTAGTTGAGTTGAGATATACAAAGATCTCTCTAGAATCAAAAGGAACACAACGATGAAAATGAGCTTTTGGAAGTGTTCATGTTAGTGGAGTGGTATGAAAGCACAAAAAAGTTGTCAATGCAATGATAACTTCTTAGTGCAACCACCACCATAGGATTGTCTTTTTTTTTTTTTTTTTTTTTTTTTTTCCAAATATAAGGTTACTTTTTTGGGGAAAAAAGAATTTCAAAAATTATGATGTTTTGGATTTCAAACTAATTTTAAAATAATCAAAGTAAATGATATTTATAATAAAAAAAACAAAATTATCAATTTTATTGGAGATGCGAACATAGTATCCTATCAATTAAAAGTAGACAGAATTCATAATTATGTTAGTTAAGACAACATTAAGCAGACAAATTCATATGAATTTTAGTGGAAAAGTAGATAATATTACTTATAGAAATGTAGGAGAAGGCATGAGGATTTATGAGGATGTTGGTAAAAATATTATATTTTTGTTAATAAGTTTATAAATAATAATGTAAATTCATAAATGGAGAAAGAAAAAGAATACCCGCCACCGATAATTCCACACATAAAAGGAAGTGGAAAACCCATAAAGTTTCTCTTCATCTTGGCCTTCTTCAACTTCACCACTTAGCATAATGGAGGGTTTTCATTTGACTTGCAAATGCCTTTTGTTAACGCTGCTGCTAACGTCACCGACGGTGAGCTTCGTAGTTGGAGATGATGAGAAAGACAAAGAGGAATGCACGCAGCAATTGGCTGGGATGGCCACGTGTCTGCCGTACGTGAGCGGTGATGCAAAGGCTCCGACGCCTGACTGTTGCAGTGGACTGAAGGAAGTGCTTAAGAACAACAAGAAGTGCTTGTGCGTTATAGTAAAAGACCGAAATGACCCTGACTTGGGGCTTCAAATAAATGTCACACTGGCCTTGGGCCTGCCTGATACTTGCCATGCCACTGCTAATGTCTCCAATTGTCCAGGTAAATCCAACCAATCAAAATCACTTCATTTCTTTCAATTTTTTTTTTCCCAGTTTACTACGATTTTTTTTTTTGGGAGAATCTTTCTTCCAATTATAAAGATGATAATGATGTCTTTTAGGATTTTGTTTCTTAGTTGGTTGTTGAATGCCATAAATGGGGAGTTATTGTTATTGGTTTTTACACTACACGCATTTGATTTTTAATGAAGTTCTCTTCTAGGAAAAAAAAAAAAAAATAGCTTTGTATGTACTAATATTTGTAAGGCGAGGTTTGGAGCCGCGAAGATTAAAGTTGGTTTAGTTTCAAGAATTTTTTAGGCAATTAATAAATTATGAAATTGATGTTTTTTAGTCATGGAACTACTAACTCCTTGGTAAATAAGGAGTGGAGTTGACATTAGAATTCAACTTCCTATTCATTGAACCAAATATGTCCTAAAAGTTTAATCCCTCATTGGTAAAGGGACAAAATATAATGTTGAACGAATTGACACAATAAAGATAAAAAAAGGATCATCAACTAGATGAAAGTTTGAAAATTTCCACCAAATTCTTAGAATTTTAGAGGAATTTGGAAGCTCTTTTATCTCTCATATGATTTTTTTTCCTTCTTTACACTAAGAATTAGAACTTGATATATGTTGGTTAATGATGAATTTGACTAATGATTTAGCAATCACACGTATAAAAGATATAATAGGAAAATATGAAAATTGTAAAGATTAAATTGTTATAGGTTAAAGTTCAAGGATTGAGTTACTACAAATTTCAAAACATAAAAATTAAGGTGTCATTTGGTAACCATTTCGTTTTTTGTTTTTGTTTTTGTTTTTTAAAATTAAGCCTAGAGACACTACTTTCACTTCCAAAATTTTCATTTATTGTCTAGTTTTTACCAATGGTTTAAAAAACAAAGCCAAAATTTGAAAACTAAAAGAAGTAGCTTTTAAATTTGATTTTATTTTTTTAAATTTGGTTAAGAATTTACCCATTGTACTTAAGAAATATGCAAGTCATGGTGAGAAATGAGAAGTAAATAGACTTAAATCATTGCAATTACAAGTCAAATTTTAGAGATTATGAAAGTTTCGAAACCAAAAGTGATTTAATTTAAATGATATATATTTAGTGCATTTTAAAAATATATTCTAATGTTTTTTTTTTC
This sequence comes from Citrullus mucosospermus, assembly GCA_030954485.1. Lineage (NCBI taxonomy): Eukaryota > Viridiplantae > Streptophyta > Magnoliopsida > Cucurbitales > Cucurbitaceae > Citrullus > Citrullus mucosospermus. The sequence continues at coordinate 2,994,481 of CM062063.1, read as the reverse complement.
CTTTTTTTTTTTTTCAATGGGGTTGATGCAGCTCTTCTAAACTTGCCTCCCAATTCAGCAGAGGCTAAAGTTTTTTATCAATTGGGCAAGGGAAATAGCTCCTCTGTTGTAGCAGCTGCTCCCATAAGCCCTTCTCCTGCCATTAATTCCACAGGTAATGTTTTGTTTCTTGTTTTTTGTTTTAATTATTATTTATTTATTTATTTAAGGTTAAAAAGCGCTTTTAGTCTCTATACTTTATTAAAATCAACAATTTGGGCTTAAATTTTAGTTTATAACGATTTAGTGCTTGTGCTTTCAATTTTGTAACAATTTGGTCAGAAAAATCATCAAAATTAGATATCAATTTTTATTATTTAATGATGTAGACTATGTATCTTGTAAAAATATTGAGTCTCTAGTTAGTTTATTAGTTTATTTATGTAAGAAATCTTATTAAATTTTAATACTAATTTCTACAATAGGGACCAAATTATTACAAATTTTAAAGTATAAAAAGACTAAATTGTTACAAAATTGAAAGTATATGGACTAGATCGTTACAAATCAAAGTTTTAGGACTAAATCGTTACTTTTACAAAAGTTTAGATACTAAAAGTGATTTTTAATTTTTATTTTTTTATTTTTTTATTTTAGAAAAAGGAATTATGGTATTAATGGTTTTTTTCTTTCTCTTCATCAAAATTGCAGTTGGAGGGGGAAGTAGAATTGGGCAAGAGAAGGGTGAAGCTTACAACATAAGAAATAAATGGCTGCCACTGGAGACTTTGGTTGTTGGAGCCTTATTGCTTTTGTTCTGGTTGGATTCATATCATATGTAGACAAAGGAGAGTTTGTTTGAGCATATCATGGTTTTACATTTACCAAACACATATATCATATCATTATGGTTTATGAGTAATGTTATGTTACCAATCAAGGAGGTGACAGTCTGTTTGATTGACGATACATATACTGTTTTATATTTTTAGATTCTAAGTTCAACAAATGTGTGTTTTAAAGATAATTTGAATTTTGTTTCTAACAATGATTCTCAAATTGACTTTTTTACTATCAATTGAAGGGATAATTTTGTAAGTAGTTTGAAATAATAATAATAAGACATAAATGTGCATTGAACACATTTGAAAATTATGTATCATAGTTTAATGAATGATGTGATATGTCTCTGGAATATAAGATTTTAATTATAACAAAAAAAAATTTAAAAAATTTACCTCAAACACTTTAATCTATACGGGAGAAGAGACAACTCTACCATATTTTAATACTTTTAATGTGTGTTTGGAATATATTTTCAAGTGTTTAAATTAAAAAAATAAGTTATTTTAAAAAAAATTAGAGTATTTGATAACTACTGAAAATGAATTTTGAAATATATTTTAAATTCTTTTTATTAAAAGAGTTTAAAAAAAAAAAATGAGGTTTTTAAAAAAACATCTTTTCTCAAATATATCAATCAAAGCCTTTTGCACAATGAAAGTAGGAGATTCTAATTATGAACCCATATGTTTTCTGAGTTATGCAAACTTTTAATGATAAACTATTATTCTAATTTCTAAACTGATTAATACATATTGTTGGATTGTTAAATTCTTCTCTTTTTGAAATCGATGATGTAGAATGAGAGTTCAAGCACGCAAGGGATGTGACTCTCTCTCTCTCTCCCTCTTCTCACAACAATAAATGGAGATGGAAATTATAATTTTTAGCTTTAAATGGATGAAACAATATTTTAACTAAAATTGTTGAAAATATTTACAAATAATAGCAAAATATTATCGTCTATTTGTGATAGATCGTGATAGGCAGTCAAATTTTGCTATATTTATAGATAGTTTAATTCATTTTCCTATATTTAAAAACAAGCCATATTTTAACCAATTGAAATATTATTTTTGTTCATCAAATTTTAACCTCAACTAACATATATATACTTGGATTATCGAGAGAGGTTTAGAAATTTAAACTCGAAAGTAATGTTGGTAATGTATCATTTGTTAAAATATGATTTGATTAAAAATAGTAGTTGAACATGAGAATTACTCAACTACATATATTGTCATCTTCCAGATTTCTTCGTGTACCAAAATAGTATTAAGAAATTAAACATAACCTTTTTTTATCCTTCTAAATCTATAAATTAATTAGTTTCAGACATTCATTTTTCAACCTGAACTAAATTGACATGAAATTTATATCATCAATTTTAGTGTCTAGTTCAATTTTTCACCCCCACATAAGGTAAAAAGACCCAATTCAAAAATTAGTTTCTCTTTTTCTTTTCTTTTTGTCAAAATACCGTTTTGATATGAGGTTGATTTCAAATATAATAAAATGAGCCAAAATATTTACAAATATAGTAAAATGTCGTGTCTACCACTAATAAACAATGATAGATGTCTATCAATATTTATAACTATTAAACAGTGACATTTTACTATATTGCTAAATATTTATAACAATTTTATCATTTAAGATTATTACCCTTATGATATATTTATTTTAGAGTTTGTTTAATTTTAGTATATGTACCTTTACATGTCTAATTTCGTCAATATAATCTGAATTAATAGTAAATTTAGTTGTTTTTTTTTTTTTGAAGACGTAAATTTAGTTGTTAAAGTTCATATTTATGGAAATTAATTAAATAATTTTCAAGGACGAATATTATATTTTTTTAGGAAAAAAAAAAACCATAAACTAAATTTAAAATTCATATATTAAAGACTAAAATTGAAGAAGACCAGAAGTATAAGGATTAGTATATAGTTTATAGAATGATTTGTCGCAATTTGGATAACATATCTAATTGGCTCCAATTCCAAGTTCCAAAGATCCCGCCATCCTAGGTTGAAGTGGCAATCAAACGGAGTAAACCCGACTCTTCAGAACCTTTGAAAATGATTCCTCACCGCGAAAGCGAGTGACAAACGAAGATCATAATCATGAAGGTCCCACGATTGATAGTTCCAATTTCAAATCAATGCCCTAAAATCTAGAGTTTCAAAGCCATAAATGATAAATCAAGCTTTTGTCATGGATTTAATATTTGTCCGTTTCCGTTTAACCTCACATCATCAGAGCACTTCCACACGTCACGGTGGCGGCGACGGCGACGGCGGCGGGAGAAGCGTAATGACGGTATGATCCCTTTGTTTTTGTGGCTTTGGTGTAGTCTTTCATTGGATATTTTTGTCTTTCGATAGTTATGTTTTCGGTTTCGAAGGCCACGTTCTTGAAGATCAGAATCAGAGTATGGCTTATCGTCATTCTGTGGCGGTGCACGCATAACAATGAATGTAACAGGTCATAAAATAGCGCAGATGAAGAAAGAGAACAAACAAGGCGATGCTTGATGATAAATTCGAGGCTGATCCTTGTTTACACTAGATTTTTTATATCCACTTATCCAAAATTTCAAACTGAGCCTTGACCTGGGATGTATGTGCTTTTCCTTTGACTATAATCCATAAATGGGGGCTTCAGCTACGAGCTAGGGCTGTCTTCCAGAGGCGTTTATACCTTGCTTCTTCTGTATGCTTCTTTTATGACTGAATTTTCGTCCATTTTGTGCAAGCTTATTGTTCTGGCTTCGGTATGTGCATGTAATTTCCATTTTTGTTCGTTAGTAATTTCTTTGTGGCCTTTGTGGGCTGGAAACGACTATAATAGTAAAGTTTTGATAGCTTATTTTGATGGATTTCGCTGTCTGTTTCTGCTCATTCAATTCATGAAATTGTTGGGTATTGATATTATAAATACTGAAATTGTGTGCTTTAATGTCGCTTGTTTTCAAGTAATTTTGCATTTGACTTCGTTTGCTGGTTTCGTCGTGAATTTAGGAGTTCTCCTGTGTTTCTTCTGTCTGTCTTTCCCTTTCGGGTCGAGGGGATGAGGTTTGATTTTTAGGAGCTTAGATTGCTATATTATTAATGGTTTTCTTTGTGGGAGAGCAACACCGACGTGAAAAATGATCTTCTGGGTTATCGTAAGGAAATTCGTCGTGGTGTAAATAAATCACAGTTGATCTTCTCCCTTTCTTTACTCGTACAATTTTCTTTTTTCTTGGTGTTTAATGGAAACTCTTGTTGAGATTGCGTCCTGTTTAGTAATTCAAGGTGTAATTTGTGACTATTTATTTCTTTTGAATCAGATATCATAGGCTGAAGCAAGTTGACACATGAAAAAGAGAAGGAAGTAAAAGAAAAGAAGACATCTTGGGGACGGCTCCTGTGGACTATAGCAGGTTTGATGTGGTTGATGATATTGCATTCCACTTCAATTTTGAGTTACTGTATAGCTCTTAAGAAGTCGATCTGATGATCCATTTAAAGGAATAGGACGAACAAGTTTGGTTACAATTTATTAGAAGGGCTCTTTCAGCTAGTTAATTGAGAATTGGTACCTAAGTCTGCTTTTCTGAAGCTTTTGATCCTTTCTTTTCAGGAAACCGAGTTTGTTATTGCCATTACTATCATGAGCAATCATGATGAAAGCTGTGTGTCATATACTCAACCCATTGGAAGATGGTCAATATTCTGTTTTGGGTTGGGGCATATGCTCAATGACATTACTGCTGCCTGCTGGTTTACTTATCTGCTACTTTTCTTGACAGATATTGGATTATCTCCGGGGTAATTTTCTCGTAATGACAACTTGATTTGATTTGCAAACTGGATCTGCTGATTTCTTCTTAATAGCTTTGTACATTTTTTACGTATGCTATATGATAAAGTACATTCCCATCCTCTCTTCTCTATCCACTAGTGATTTAATGGTGTCTTCTATTGCTCTTGTATCTCCCCCATCCTCGGCCAAGCATTTTCTTGTCAAACATTTAGAATAGAAGTTTAGCACTTCGAGAGGTTTGAGTACTTTTGACTGGGTTTTTAATATCTGCATGAAGTTAAAATTAAAATTGAGTTCACTATGCTGTGCGACATTTTTCACCCATGTGTTGCCTATTCATATTTATCTAGGAAAATATTCATTGTTTTGGATCTCGCAGGGGTATAATATAGTGGAACTATGCAGGAACAGGACAGCAAGCTTATGTTAATATAATAAATTCTAGATTTTAAGGACACATACAATCAGCTGTGTACATTTTCTTGACACAAGCAATGCAATGAATGAATGTATTTAATGTTGGTAAATTTGACTGGAAAGATGACCACGCCCATCAACCTTGCATTTGCTGCTGACTGACTTTCGTGATTAAGATTCTCTAAAAATTAGCAACAGCACTTTGGATTCAATCTTACTCATTTCAGGATTGGATGATAATATCTGCTACATAATACATATGATGTTCTTGAGATTCATTCTCCCCTTCCAATTTTGTTTTTACTCCATTGAGGACTTCTCTTGCTTATTGTAAATTTATCATATCATAAAATTTTTAGGAATGCTGCTACAGTTATGCTTTCGGGTCAAGTAGCTGATGGAGTAACGACAATTTTTGCTGGTGAACTGGTATGCCACTCAAACAAGATCTATGTATACAATTGGTTGCATTTATCTAAAAAAAAAAAAAAATTGGTTGCTGCATCATTTCAAACTTGGAGACAGTTATGTTCCATTTCTTTCATGGGTTTCTTCTCCTCTTTGATGCCATGTTCTGTTTTACTTTTCCAAATATGCTTAACTTGGGGATTGAGATAGTAGATTGTTGCAGCTATGATATGATCAAAATTTATTAACTATTTTGAATGACTCTGTTAGGCCCCCGCTTATACAGACTTATGTTAGTAGGGGCAAAAGTGGGAATTCACCTCCTTAGTTAGTTGTGGTACGGTTAGTCTATATATACAGGGTGTTATTGTATTTTGTGTTTATGCTTATTTTGGTGTATCGTGTAATCTGAACTTGGGAGAGATCCACCCTCTCAAAATGTGTGAACTTGTTGTTTTGTGATTCTTAGTAAAGTATTGCGACTCTCGCGGAGGAGTCCTTACAGACTGTTATGTCTTGTCTTCACTTATAATTTTAGGGTAAATTACATAGTTCTTGAAGTTTAGGTTTAGTGTCAATTTGATCAAACACAATAATTTAGGAAGTTCTGAGGTTTGAAAAGTAATTCTAAATGATCCCTAGGGTAGTTGACCCATCAGAAATTAATTGCTATGTCATCTAAGAAAATTCTTTGCCAACTCATTTAAAAATGGTACATTAACAAAGTTCCATCACCAATTAACTGTCACATCATCTTTTTGTTAGGTCACCAAATGGTCAACTAACCCTAGGGACCATTTAGAACTGTCCTAAACTTTAAGGGCTAAAGCGTTGCTTTTATCAAAGAAACACTAAACCTACACCTAAACCTAAACCTCAAGGATCAAAATTGTAATTTACCCTTTATTTTTTTATTGGTTTCCTCTGCTGCATGTTTTTATTTGGCTTCTAGACTCTTTCATTTCAAATATTCAAGTTTTGAATATATTGAGAAAGATCATTGTTTTTCTATTGATCTATTTGTGCTTTACTACTGCTCTGAATCATTCATTTATTACTATGTTTGTAAATCAAGTCAACAGTTTTGTCCTTTTATCACACAGAGCTTTATTAATTTTAATTCCTTGTTTATATGATAGATAGACCGGTTCGGACATTTCAAAATATGGCATGGTGCAGGATCTTTGTTGGTGGCTGTTTCATTTTCTTCTGTTTTTGGTGGTTGCATTCCGTGCATATTGTTTTCCCGAAGTTCATCAACATTGCAAACTGTAGGCTACAGCTTTTTTGCGGCAATCTTTAATGTTGGTTGGGCTGCCACTCAGGTTTCACATATGTATGACCTTAATTTGACTTTTTCAATTAAAATAGTTTTACTAAGAAAAAGGGTGTAGAACATTAGAAATCATAGTTGATTATCTCTTCATTTTCTTGAGTTTATTGCGTACTCTGCCTTCAAAAAATTACAGCCAACTGTTCTTGAATATGAAACTTGATCTGTAACAATTCTTTAGGAGGTTTCTTGGAAATGTTTCTTTGGGTAGCATTTTTCTTTTTCTTTTCTTTTCTTTTCTTTTTTTCTTTTTTTTTTTTTTTTTTTTTTTTTTTTAAAAAAAAGTTTAAGTGAACAACTCTAGTAATAGGTGTCAATAAGAAGCAGCTGCTGTGCTAGTTCAGTATCTAGTTTCTATTTACTATTCCATACTTCACTTTGAAAGGTCTTGGTCCTTTCAGTTTAGAAGAAACGAAAAGAAAGCTCTCAGTTCTGGTATTGTTGTGGGCAGGTCTATGGTAAATTGTATTACATTGAACTCAACTAGTAGAGTGGCATTGGCTAGCTGTCGCAATGCATTTAATATGGTAAGACCTTAGCTTCGTATTGTTTTGATGTATCTTGTGCACTTCACTGTTTGAGTTTACTTTAGATGTTGAACTGAATTCTTCTTTTGTAGGTTGCAAATCTTAGTCTGTATGCAGTGGCTTTGTTAGTATTCAGTATCTCGAAGGCAAAATCACATGCAGATATTGAACACCAGGTACTGTAATTTTGCAAGGTTGTTATCTTTTAAGAACTTCCTTCAATTTATTATGTTCTTTTACTCATGCAGTATCGGGTGATTGCATATATTTCAATTTTCATTGGCTGCTGCTTTGTGGTCATATTTCTAGTAGGAACCAAGGAGCCAAGGTATGCTAAAGAGCTTAATTGATCTTTTTATATTTTTCTCCACAATCTTTACATACGCATGTCTAGCTAACATTATTGTTTGGTGAGGAACCTGCCTTTATTTCCGTAGACCTATATTTTTCAATCTATTTTCCATGATGAGATGAATTGATAATGTAACTTTGTTGGTCAGGAAAAAAGTGGTAATTTAACTATTTAGTAGTTGTTGACATTGTACCTTTGGTGAACATTTCGTTAAAATAATCAGTTTGTCTATGAAGATTTCCAGCTTTATTTATATGCGTTCAAAATAATTTTAGTTGGCTAACTAAGCCATTGATGTTTGGTGTATGTGTAGTTTGAAGGTTGCTGTACAGGGAAATACGGATGCAAGGATCTCATGGTCATATTGGTTCAAGAAAGTTTTATATTATCAAGTTGCTCTTGCTTATGTACTTACGAGACTTATAATCAATGTTTCGCAGGTGAGCAAACTATTTCTATTCCTCTACAGTGCTTTTATTTTTCAGTTAGCAAAAAGAAACAAAAATTTAGGCTTTGCTCACTATTCATGGTTGCTGTTGGTATATGGATTGCTTTCATTTTTCCTACTGGGAAATAACAAATTTAGTGAACTTAGAGACTGCATGTTTGGAGAATGAAAATCTCATAAGTTTAAAAGTCCAGTATTCAATTGGAACCCCATCTTTTTTCCCCTGCCAACTCCAATCTTTTGTTTTTTCAATACTTGATAAGTTTAAGGTTATATAAGTATATGCGCATTAACTTAGCTGAAATCTTAATTTGGGGGGGGGGGGGGGGGGGGGGGGAGCAGAAACTAGGACATATTTTAAACTTACTTAAGAACCATTGGCAAACCAGGTTAAACGGTTTATATTTATTTTCACTTGGACCAAACCGACAGCCCTATTATATTCAACCAAAAGTTAATTGATTGAATCATATTGAATATATGAAGCAACTGTTCCTCAAACGCCTCCAGTTTGGACGGGTGTTTTGAGAAGATCTCCTTTTTTGTTGTAGATGTGTTCTGCAAAGAAATGGGAGACTTCCACTAGGTCTGGTGGTTTCTCCCCAGTAATTTTACATTCACTGTTGTGTTGAAAATGAGGTTTCAGCTAGACTCAAATTTATTTTTTTACTAGTTGCCATTTCAAACCCATTAAAATTTATTTTCTAAACTCACAACTGACTAAGTTGACAAATGCGACTGTTAACAACTATTTTTTTTAATTGATCAGGCATTTCTGGCATATTATGTTATTAACGATCTGCATATGGCACAGTCAGCTACAGCTTTGGTACACCACAACCTTGCCTGCCATCAAATTTCTTCAAAGTATAAAGGCTTATACTTTCAATGTGAAATTATGACACTTTTTCTTGCTCATTGGTTAGGTTCCTGCAATAATCTATGTCTTCAGCTTCATCATATCTGTGATTCTCCAGGTTCCCTTTAGATATCAAGTCTGTGTTATTGAATAAAGATTAGTTCCAGTTTCTATATTATATTGACCTTTTAAGTTCATATTGTAGGAGGTTGTTTGGACCGGCCAACGCCTGAAGATCTATTATTCTGCTGGAGGGATTATTTGGATGTTTTGTGGTGCGGCAATTCTCATTTTACCTACAAGCATGAGTGCTTTTATGTACGTCATGTCCACGTTCATTGGTGTAGCAAATGCTTTAATGATGGTATGTCTAAGTTAGGATGCCTTGTATTTATGCTTCATTTATTGCAGGAGTCTCTTTGGTCCTTGCGATATGCAACAATTTATTTCATTGAGGATCCAGAATAGATGATAAAGCACTTGTTCATGCATATATATATTGAAGTCCTAATTAGTGTGGCAGTTCTTTTTTCCACCAATTTCAGTAAATGTCCTAAGTGGGGTAGTTCTTTTTTCCACCGATCTCAGTAAAAGGATGTATGTGAGTTCTTTCTGTAGCCCTTTTAATAGTTGAAGGTATTATATTGGAACAATAGAGTGTAAATGTAAGTTTGATGTTAGGAAGTAGGGAAAGTTTTGGGTAAATATTCCAAATAGTTTAGAAGTTAAGAGCCAAATTACGTTTCCAATTTGTACATTTCAAGAATAATATCAACATGTTCCTATCAAAGTGGTATGAGAAAATTCATTATTTGATAATGGATCCTCAGTTTAGGAAAGATTTCTGGGAAGTTTATGAAATACCGTTGGAGATGAATGAAGCATGAACTAGATTAAAGAAAGCATAAAGAACCAAATAAATCAGGATGAATTTGAATATTTGGGAATTGCAGAAGGAAACAACTAATGACTGGATTAGTTCAAATTGTGGTAAGGAAGTTGGGTTGGATCAGGTTAATGTTAGTTTTATGATTTATAAATATAGTATAAACAGATTTTAAACAACTGTTAAAATTAGAATCCAATTTATGAATCTACTACTGAACATATATTTGCAAACATGAAATACAACTCCGTTTTTATTGAATTCTTTGTTTTTAGATTTCCTCCCACATAGGCGCTAAGAGTTGTCAAAATTTTCTGGTCATTTGTAGTCTTTTCTTCATTTCAATATGATCATCAATTTGTCTCCTATGAAGATCATTTGCTAGAATCTACCCTTTCAAGTGGGATCAATGTAAATGTTGAAGTGGCCAAAATGTATTTAAGATCTAATGGAAAAGAAAAAGGGAAAAAAGGATCGTGCACTAACAATATTTTCACAACTTTTTCATGATGATGAATTATTTTAACTTGACAGGTGACTGGAGTGAGTATGCAAAGTGTTCTAGTTGGAAGAGATCTGAATGGTTGTGCGTTTGTGTGCGGTTCATTAAGCTTCCTTGACAAAATCTCATGCGGGCTTGCGCTATACTTTCTGGAGTCATTTGAGAGTGAGTTTTTCTTGCACAAACTTTGAACTAAAACTTTTATGTTCAGTTCCACGCAATGTAATATTCTATCCTATGTGTAGGTAACACTGCGTTACATGTTTCGGAAAACACACCTCTCAATGCCACCTATGTTTCGGTCACAAGATATGGTCTAGGACTTGTGCCGGCAGTTTGTGCATTTCTTGGAGTAGCAGTTACCATCAGCATGGACCTTCGTGCCCCTTACGCTAAATACTTGACAGAATCGCTACTGGAATAATGGTAGAACCGATAGACTTCAATCAGAAGATCTGTATATAGACCAATTCCAATCCACTATTATCAACATCAATTCTACATTTGAAGAACAAAAATGTAGCTACAAAGGAATTTCGTACATGACAGAAGATTGAGTTGACGAAACTAATCGATTCAGCGACATCCCTTTCATCATCAAAAGCAATTTTTATACTGATATATAGCACAGGTATCAAATTATCATTTGTTCAAAGAATTACTCATCCAGTTAGTTTCAGTTGCTCACTGAAAATGGATGGATTGTTTATTTGCTCGTCCCCAAGGGCTTTCTAAGATTAGCTTTGATTCTGGTTATTGACTGCTTGTTTAACTTTTTTCTGCCTCTAGTTGTAGAATGTTCATTTCAAGGCAACAATTTCATAAACTATTCTTAAACCAATCTCGGTTGGTTTGTATACAAGAACACTAATGTGGGATTTCGATCTCCTCTATCTAGTAAGAAACAGAAATTCTCTCTCTCTCTCTCTCTATATATCTTCTAATTTGCTTTGGCCCTGTTCTATATACTTTATATTTGTTATTAATGTTTACCTCGTTTTTCGTATATTGCTAACACTGATTTGATGATGATCTAGTGGGGAAAATTTTGTTGAAGTTTGATGGATTAGCTTCATATTCAATGATTATGTTGAAGAGGATCAAGGGTAAAGTGTAGTTATGTTCTTATCAGTCCCATGTCTAGGATACCAGTGGGGTCTTTGAGAATGGAATTTGGTAATCTTTTATAAAGGCTAGGGATCAAGAAGGATTTCAGTACATGAAATTCACTTCAAAACATTTGTTGATCGACTTTTCAACAACTCTCTGATCACTATCAGGTTGTCATCTACCTTATTATTCAATCAGGTTGCTAGTTCTTGTCAGCACTATTTGGGAGATATGGGAATATAAACTTTCCTGTCATCAAATAAATACATCGATAGGTTGGTTTTATTGTCATTTACTCTCTCTAAGGGTTTTGGTGCCTGTATAATTTAAAAGCACAAAAGACAGTTCTCTCTCTTATTTTTTATTTTGAAAATGATAAGATACTTGAAGATTTGAACTTTTGACTTTTTGGTCATGATATATATCTTTAACTAGTTGACTTATATTTAAATAATAGAGATTATATCTCTAATTAGTTGAACTATGTCTATTTGCTACTGAACAAGGTGTACTTGTAGTCAATATTGTTCAATAATTTATTGAATAAAGGTACAATCACTAGTAGGCATTGGTTAGAAAAAAACGTGAAAAATTAGGCTGCACTCCATAAAAATTTAACACGTGTCAATTTGTTTTTTTTTTTTTTTGATTTTTCAATATTAAAAAAACAGAGAAGAAAAACAATTATTGTTATGTTAATGTATAGTGCTATGAACATAATTCAACCGACCAAATATCTTGGTTTAGAGAATGTCGCGATATTTATAAGGTATTTTATTTGTTCGATTATCAAAATTTCCTACGGTTGAACTCAACAAAATATAAATAATAATGGAGATCTATAAAGATTAGATTGATATACATCATTATCAGTTTGAGAATATTGCTTAATGATAATATACACCTCGGAGCGGATCTATGAAGGGGCAGGGCAGGGGTTGACATCACCATGTTTTAATATTTACATATATATATATATATATATATATATATATATTGATTTTTATGAAATAATATTAATTTATTTAGTTAAATTTATTACACTATTTGTTTAATAATGAATTCTTTTAAATGAAAATGAATTAGGTAACTTATCAAATATACTTACATTTTTATTTTTATTTTCAAAAAATAATATTTAAATTTTTATTAAACTTGAAACAGGTCCAAACAACTTAATTTTAATATAATTTTCTCCCATATAACTAGTAAATCTCTCAAATCCCCAAAAAATGTCTAATAAATATATACGCTTTGATTCTATATCTAATAGATTAGAAATATTAAAAAAATTTAATATTTTAAAAGAAAGAAAATGTTTGTGTTTAATTGAACTTTAAGTTTTAAATTTTGTAGTGAATAGATAATATTAATTTTAAAAAGATATATAATCCTACTTATTAAGCACAAATTTAAGTTTAATGGCTAATATAATGTAAAATTTTTAACATTTTTAAATATGTAAGAGAACTATTGATGCATAATTGATATTTAAGAATCTATTAAACACAAAAATGAAGAATTCATGGACTTATTAAACATTTTTTAAAGTTCAGGAGCTATATATAAATTTATGGGCTGAACTTCTAATTTCATATGCATTTGTGCCTCTGACATTAAGTTCTAGATCGGGCACTATACACACTAATTACCACATGGTGGATCCTCACCGAGTGTAAATGAATGAACTCTTACAAACACATATTATATAATATAAATATATATTATCTTAACTTACCTTCAAGAATACATATAATGATCGAAAAATCTCTAAGTTTTCAGTTTAATTACCACAATAAAAAGCATTAATACAATATACTTCCAAATATTTATACAACATAGATATACATACACACATATATATGGTTTCATATACAATATTTTAAGAAATTTAATCCTCTTTTATCTATGAAGTATTGAAATTAAAGAAGAAAGAAAACAATTACTCCATTTTCACCAACCTCTGCAAAATGATGAAGTTTTGATGAATATTTTTGTCTTCATTGTGAATAGAGAAATGACTTATTTCTAATTGGCTTCTTCATCAGCTGGCGTTGATCACCACCACCTTTGATCAAATTTCTTAAAAATTTTCCAACCACTTTTTTCAGCTTCACTCCTTGTAATCCATCATGATGTTGTTTCTTCACAATTTGAAGATTGTTGATCTCTTCTTCACTAAAGTGTTGACCGAGCGAGTTCCTTCCTCGGTTACCCTCGTCCGACCTCGTTTCCACCTTCCCTTCGCCATTGATGAGTTGTTTCAAGCTTTTATGGTCGTTGTTGTTCTCGAACCCTTTCATTGCAGGGCTCTTGTATCGATCTCCATTACCAACGACATTAAGATCGTCATTCTTTGGTGTGAGATTTTGAAGCTCATCTTGGATTTTGGCTGGCTTTCTTGTTCTCTTTGACATGGAGATATCATAATGGTGTTTATGAGATATGCTCTCACTCCCCATTTGCTTCACAAATGCAAAGGCCATTGCCCATGTGTTGCATGCCCGTCTATATAAATATATATTTTTAACAACAAAGAAATAAAAGTTTTTTTTCTCTTTTTTTTTTTTTGCTTGTGAAAGGGAGAGAGAAGGAAAATAATTGTGAAGATTGCTTAGCAAACAATGAAGGTGGTAGTTTTAAAGGCATTTCAAAAAGGTGCAAAGTCTCTTTTTTTTTTTTTTTTTTCTTTTTTTTTAAAATGTAGATTGTTTGTTCTTTACAAGTTAGAGAAAAATGGTCCCAAATCAACTGCATAAGGGAAAAAGGCTTTGTGGGTTGGTGTCGTTTCTTAAGTATTACCAAACATCTCTTTTCATTCAAATTAATGAGTAATGATGTTGCCCTTTGCTTGGATCAAGAGGGTGTGTACTCAATCTTCTTCTTCAATTGGGTTTTCTTATGCTCTCTTTTGCTAATTATTTGGTATTTTAGGTTTGAAAATTAAGCTTATAAACCCTACTTTCATTTATAAGTTTTTATATTTTGTTATCGGTTGGATTTTGACAAAATATTAGAAGTGCAGTTTGTCCCACATTGGAAAAATTGTGATGGACTCATACTACTATAAAAGTAGTCTATGTCTTTAGTTTTAACTCGTCTCAATTAGAAATACTTTAAGGTTTAGTGTTCTAACTCTAATTAAATTGCTTTTGTATTCTTTAGTTTGAGAGTGGAAAAAAAAATATGAATAGCCAAAAGGTTTGAGAGAGTGCTCTTGTAATTGGGGTTGAGAGAGAGAATTATTAAACAATAGAAAGAGAATTATTAAACAGACTGGGTGACATTACCCATCAATTACCGTTTATCATTTAGAATTTGACTAGGAATTCAAGTTTTAAAAAAGGTGTAAACCATAATTTAAAATTTGGGAAGTAACAAGCATAAAAATTTTAATTTACAAAAATATAAAACGAAAACAAAATTATTACCAAACAAAGTCTATTATGACATAGATAGTAGTCTATCACAGTAAAATGTTGCTATATTTGTAAAATTTTGGTTCATTTTCCTATATTTGAAAACAATCCCATCTTTTACCTTTTACTTGTGTCATTTCCATGTGAAATTGTCTAAACTACCAACAAATCAAGCGTTCCTAATCCTCCTCTTTGTCTCTAATTTTCCTCCCCAATCATCAATCATCATTGTAAGTCTCTTGGTTGACGCCTTCCTCTCTCAAATGTTTCTTCTTCCTCCTCTTCCCCAAGCTAGACAGCCATATGTTGACCCTTGCTTCTGCTCTCGATCCTTCATTGCTCTTGCTCCTTGATAGTTCTTATTTTCATCTCCCTCTCTCTAATCTACCCACACAAATAAGCTCACTAGCAATGACTAAAGAGTTCCAAAATTGGAGAACCAAGAAAAATAGGGAGAAGACACTGCTAACCTGATGACCCAACCCAATCTCGTTGGAGATGTTGTTTGGGTCCTTCGAGAAGTCAACCTAACCAACTCGAATTTTTGGGTTGGTCCGAAAAACTCCTTTAACCTAATCCAGCCTTACCCAACACATGTACACCCAGGCTTTCCATTTTGGACTATTAGTAAAAAAGAAAAAATAAAAGATGAATGACATTTTATGTGGTTTTAGAGTTATACGTCATGAGCAATATTTAGTATATAATGTGAAACATTCAACTTTGTGCAACCTATCGCAATCACGTAACAAAAAGAATTCAAAAATATATTTATCACTTCACAAATTATTGTTCGATAGTGGAGTGAAAAAAAATAGTAGAACACAAAATGAATATTTTTTTTAGTATATAATTTATATACAAAATGCTGGTTTTGTAGTTTGGTGAGCGACAAGACATTCCAATTAGAGTAGACTACAAGTAGCGTTCAATACTCCGATGTGTAAAATGGAAGTAACTCAATGTGTGTTTTTATCATTTATGTACTTAGGTATTAAACAACTCGTATATAATTAATTACCAACTTTCTTTCCTTTTATATATAAATATATAGCCAGTTCCTAATACGCAAAGTATGTAGTTCATTTTTTTTTCCAGGGTTTGAGTTCATAAAAGATATATGAATAAACTGAAATTACATTTAAATGAGAAGAACTAAAGACTTAACAATGACTAAATTGTTTAGGACTTTGCATTGTTTTAAATCACATTATTTCAAAATGTAATATCAAATGTCAAAAATACATTGCTTATGGTTTATGTCACTAAAACTTTACTTAACAACGACCAAATCAAACATGTAAAACAGGTTAAATTAGCAAAATATAAAACTTTAAGGCTTCATTTTTTTAATTATTAAATTAATGTTTCTAAATTTTTTTTAAAAATTTAATATGTTGCTAAAATTTAAAAGGGTCAAATAAATTCATAGTATTATCAAATTCACTTAAAATTTCTTCAAATTTGGACAAAACATTCAAAATACATTTTTTTTTTCCTCTGAATAGAACTTTGATATTAAAAAAAAAAAAAAAAAATCAATTAACCAAAAAAATTAAATGTTTAAAAACTTAAAAAAAGAGAGACTTATTATATAACAATTCTATGAACTAGGAAGCTAAAGAAGTTAATTATCTAATGATTCATTTGACAATGTATGAATAAAATATGACCTATCTTGTTAAAATTCAAGTTTTATAACATTTTGTTTATGTCGTGACAAAATAAGATTATGGAATCACCTCATTGTATACGTTTGTTTACTCGACTTTCGCTCATATTACCCATTAAATTTTGTGTTACTCTCCTTTTCGATATTTTTGGAGCTACCCTTTCTTCAAAATGTATGGATAAGGGTATGAAATATAGAAGAAGACAAAGACAATATAAACAAAAAATTACATTAATAAATGACAACTAAAAACAAAATAAGTTTGGGGAAAAAAAGGTGTTATATTCCAAGTGTCAGAAAATGAAGCAATTGGATTTAAGTAATAAAGAAGATTGGTAAATGGGTTGAGTTTGAAAAAAAATTAATAATATAATTGTGAATAGTGATGGAGCTACGTTTGTTTTTAGTGAAGGATGGGCATGGCATGAATCTCGGCAACCGAGCTCTTTTTTTCTCTAACCTTGTAAATCTCAACCTCAAGTCTCTTCTCCTTTTGACACGTGTCCCCCCTTTTCTCTTATGTCCCATCACCAAGAAAACTTTCTACTCTCCAAGTTCTAGGCATGGATGTAGATGAAAATATCCTTTTTTCTTTTTTTTTTTTTTTTTAAATTACTTGAACATAATCCAAAAAAATCATAATAATTGTTTTATTTAATAAGTTATGTTTGGAGTAATGATCTCATTGAATTTGTAAAATATCTTAAATATTTAATAAGTGTTTCTAACCGAAGTATTTTACCCTTTTTTTTTTTAATAACTATTTATACTTTTTTGACATTTTTTTTAATGTATTTTGTGAAAGTTTATACAATATAACATAAATAATGATTAGCCACTTATGCCAGCATGGTTGGTTTTGTAATGGTACAGGAAATAATTATAATTTTGATACTACTTTTTTAGTTTATTTTGATAATATAAGTGTGGTCATGGATGCAACTTCTAATTATAAAGTAAAATCCTACCACTCCTACCAAAACAAGTTCTATTACATTTTTTTTTTTTAATTACATGTTTCTTTATCACAATTATAAGTTTATATTTATTACTGTATACTATTTAATTAGTCTCTATCTCTAATAACAATGTATATTTGATCTTACCCAAATAAATAAATAAAATTTTAAATCAAACTTCAATCGTTTAATACACCTATGTTTATTTTGAATAGTCTAATATATTTATATTAATTCTACTTACTTAAGACAACATGAACATAACTCAATTTGTATAAAATTTGTATTATCTATTCAAAGTTAAAGAGAGAAAAAGATAACATAAAAGAACTTTTAAAAAAGTACCAAAAAGAAAAAATAATAAAGACTAAATTTGTATTTTTGACCTAATTTTTAAAAATTAAATCATAATTTAGTCTTCAAATTTTCGATTTCTTACCTAATAAATTTATAAATTTTAAATTTTGGGCAGAGTAGACACTCATACTGATATATTAATTTTAATAAAGTTTGGGATATATTTTTTACAAAATTAAAAAATCAAGATTTATTAGATAAAATTTAAAAGTTTTGACCAGTAATTTATTATTTATTTTTATTTTTTACTCTGTTGAGCTTTCAAGAAAGAATAGTTACTAACGGAGGAGCTGTAAGAAAAATTTCCATTCTCTCTTCTAAAGCTTTTTCACAGAACAACAATGGCGTCTCTCACCCCCGGTGTCCTCTCAAAGCTAATCGAAAATGCAGGTAACAAGAACTTCAAAGTCACCGGCGAGCACCGGTCGCCTCTTCTCCAAGTCCTCGAGATCGTCCCGTCTCTTCCCGGTGCCGGTGACGACGACCAAAACGACCCGTTTCGAACCAGAGGCTTCTTCTTGAAACTCTCCGATTCTCTCCATTCCGCTTACGCTTCCATTTCCGACGACGATTTGGATTTAATCTACAGCGACAAGATTCAGTTGGGTCAGTTCGTTCACGTCTCCCGGTTCGACTTGGCCGGATCCGGTTCTCGCGTCCCGGTTCTTCGTGGGTTGAAGCCCGTCTCTAGAAGAAAGCCTTGTGTTGGAAATCCCACTGATTTGGTCTCCAGCGATGCGCTTCCGATTTCACGCGCCGCCGTGACCGGTGGTGGGTTCTCGAAACGCGCCGTCGAGCCAAGGAGGAGGTTGAGTTTGGACTCAGCACGACGGGGGTGGGATCGAGGGACTCCGCAGCCCGCCACCGTCGTCAAGGGTGCCGTTTCGCCGCCGGGTAGGGCGTCTTCGGAGATTGGGTCGGCCAAGGTTCTGAAGTTTTCACCGTTGAAAATTAAAGATGAGAGCTCTTTGGTACCGAAGCCGACGAGTACGGTTAAACGGAAAGATGTGAAGTCACCGGCGGAAATCCGCCCTGTTCCGGTGGCTGTGGATTCGAAAAGTGGGGCGGAGAAGAATATAGCGTGGAGGGCGCTGCCGTCGACGGTGGCCATTGCTGGAAAGGTATTATTTAATTGGTTGAATTCCCGCCTTAGTTCTTGAACTTTGAACACTCTTCTATTTTGATTTAGAAATTCAAAAAAAAAAAAAAAAACAAAAACAAAAAAAAAAAAAGAGTTTATGGTAATTAGCAAGTTTTCATAGAAAAAGCGACCGTCTTGGTTTTTAATATGAAAAGATTATATTCAAATTTTAAATACTTGTCTCCTTTTGCTAAATATAACCAATTGTCTCTAATATTTTAGAAATTTTTTAATTTAAATTTTCAACCATGGTTAAAATAAACATAATTTAACTAATTACATAAAATATACATCAAGATCAAGAGCTTCAATAATTGTATACACAAACATGCTACTAGATTGAGCGTGAATAAATTGCAACTCATATGTTAACTTGTTAACTGAAATATCCTTATAAATTTTGAATGTATCTAAAGTGACCATATCTAACGGTTAATTAGCATGTTTTATTTATTTATTTTTTTTAAATCATAAATTCAAACCTTCGTATATGTAATTGCACTAAAAAAAACAAATTACAAAAATAAGTGGCGAAACTAGCAAAATTTTAAATATTTGTAAACATTAATTACTATCTCTAAATGGACGATTCAATCCTCTACCTTATAATTGTTGAAGTATAAGAGTAAGAGTGAATTTTAAGATTTTAAATGATAAAGTAACTCTTAAAAGTTAGTGATTTTTTTGTGGTCAACACTTTGTGTTAGTGAGCTGAAATGAAAAATTATGTCAAAATAGGAAAGGCAATTTTATAGATTAGTTAAAAGTAGAGAGTAAATATTTGAAGATATGGGAAGAAAGTGAATGTGAATATTTGCAGAAAGCTGTTAGAAGTAGAAATCATACATTTATGGCTGCAGTTCAAGCCTTGGAAGAAACAGCAGCTACTGAAGCTCTCCTCCATTCCATGTGGTATGCTTCTTATTTTAATACCCTCTGCATTCTTTTTGTTCATTATTCTTATTTGTTTCCATCTAAACTTTTATTTATTTATTTTTTTTCTTTGATTAAATTACAAATTTGATCTCTATGATTAGGAGAAATTAAAATTTAGACCACGTTTACCAAACCATAATGAAAATTGGTGTAATCGTAATAGAATTCCATTGATGGAAGAATTGTAATGACCTTGAATCACAAATGTATTGGATTACTTTTAATCGCATGTACTTAAAATTATGAATTTTTTCACATTTACTATTACCATTACTGTCAACTTTATCTCTTAAAAGTCAAAAGGTAACGATAACAATAAATGTGTCAAAATTCATACTTTTTTTCTTTAGGAACATTAACAGGTAATGATACGACGCAATTTGGTTTAATATCCTTCACTCATCAATCAATTTGTATTTTTTTTATTGTAGATTTTGAAGTAGGCCCCATGTGTCAGTATGGATTAAGAACAAAAGTAAACACCACCAAAGGATCAAATGGGGCCCAATTTTCACATTACCATTGATTTCTGACATTTTCACTAGGGTAAACGTGACCTAAATTTTATACTTTAATCCTTATGGTGTGATAAAATCTCGTAAATAGTCCTTAATAAATCTCTAAGGCTCATACACAAAGACTGTGATTTTATCAAACCATAAAGACTAAATTCTAATTATAAACTATAAGGGCTAAATTTTAGCTTTTTCCAAACTATATAGACCAAAATTGTAATTTAGCCCTTCAATACTATATCCACCCTCAAAATTCCATTTTTAATATTTCCACATAAATTCAGTTCTCAAACATTTGTCCAATTTCAAAGTTAATTCTGTGAGTTATGTGAATATGAGTACTTTACAGACATATAAATAACGAATTTGCAAACTAAAGTGTGTCAAAATTTGAAATGTAAATGTCAGACAAAAAATGTCAAGATACCAAATTTATGAAAATAAAAATGGAAATATCAATTAAATGTGGATGAATGTTTCTCGATTGAAATATAAATATGGAAAATTTATTTTAAAAAAAAAACAATTAAATAAATGAAGAAGTATTTTGCCATTTTTGAATAAGTTAAATCTTTTTATTAATAATATTAGGCTCATATTGTCTATGTTTTTATCATGTTTCTTCACTTCTATGAAAAGATGGGCATTCGGAATGTCAAATCCACATTTAAAGTATATATAGTTTTTTCTTTAGAAATTTCTTCAAACATATCATTGACTTTTTTTTTTCCCCTTGTTTTCCAGCTTATTTGGAGAACTATGTGAGTCTTCAAAGCAAGTTTCTGGTGGTAAATTGGCTGAGCAATTTTTACAACTCTATCAGAGAATCCAACAAGCACACTCAACCTTGAATTCCTTACTCAACAATATGCCATCACCTAATTCAAACTTACACAGCTTTACCCACAACAAGAATACCAATGCCACTTCATGGATTCAGGCTGCCATTGCTACAAATCTTTCCCATTTCAATCTGTTTGAATCAAAAGATCACAAGCTCGAAACTCAAGCCCAAGACAAACAACTCTACGTTGTTATTGAGAATGCTACGAACAAACTCGATATCGAAAACCATTCCCCTAAACCAATTCCCACGAATCCCATAAGCTATCCATCTAATTCAAGTACTAGGCTATCACATTCTTCCAAAAGGGAAGAGTGGTGTAAAAGGAATGGTTTAAAAGATGCTGAAGAATTAGCAAAGGAACTACTCTCAGTTTCGCGTCGATGGTTCGTGAAGTACTTGGAGGATTTGCTTGGCAATGGTTTCGAGAAAAGAGTAAGGAAAGAAGGTATTGAGATTGCATATCTTCTTAGGCAGCTCAAAAGGGTAAACGAATGGATGAACGAGTTGATTGAAAGCAAAGTTGAGATCGATGATAAAATGGAGCAATTGAGGAAGAAATTGTACAAGTTTCTTCTAGATCATGTCGACATTGCCACACGATCGTGCATAGGTAGAGATACAAATTGAAGAATCACATCAACTATTGACGGAGTAAAAATCTCAAACACTAGCTTCTTTCAAAGTTTAGAGTAGATATTTTAACCTAATATTGACCTCATTATTCCTTGCACTATTTAATTGAGTATATCTTCTTTCAAATTATGCATATAAGTTTCCATTTTGCAATATCATTTCAAGAATCTTACGTAATTGCATTATCATTATCATCTCATGTTAAATTACCGATTGGAAATAACAATGTAGAGTTTGAATACATAACTTCTTAGATCTTAAATTTGATGTCACGTTAAATCATCATTTAAACCAATAACTTAAGTTGGATGAGTGAAAATATAATTATTCATATCCCAAATGTCATAAAAATAGACTTTTTCAATTATATTGGATGCTTTTCAAAGTAAAAAGTCATTTCAACCAAGAGGAAAAAATTCTATTTGATTATATGATAGCTTCATAGAACTACCCTTCAAATTATAGTTTCTAGCTTTACACCATATCTGTGAATTGAGAGTGACCCCATAAAATAATACTCTCTTGACAAATTGATTTTTAACAGCAAAAAGTCTCTCAGTTGGTCAACAAGTATGTGGAAGTTGAATCCTTGTCGGAAGTTCTTGTCGAAGTTGAATTGGACGATGTCGTTTTGTCTGATGTGGAAGCAGTCTTAGTAAGAGACTTGATTCCTCTACATGATTTCATGTGTGAATGCATTTTCTCCGGCCTAAAAGTCTTCCCACATAGCCTAACCAAAAGCGTTTTAAAAATATATAACTTCTCATTGCATTGAAGATTCTAACTTCTAACTTTTTAATATACAAAATATTTTAAAATGTAGAATATGTCTTTGAACTTTGAAGTCTAGTCTTCTTGATATACTTAAAATTTTCTAGAAAGGTTAAAAATACTTTCAGTCCCTAAATTTTGTAAAAGTAACAATTTAGTCCATTAATTTTGGTTTGTAACGATTTAGTTCGAATATACTCTCAACTTCGTAACAATTTAGTCCATGAAGTACTTTAATAATTAACAATTTGGTCCTTGTATTTTCAAATTTTAACAATTTAGTCTCTAATGTAAAAAAATTCATCAAAATTAGATGTCAATTTTTATTAATTTATGATGTAGACTTTGTATTATATAAAAATATTGAGTTTTTAATTTGTTTATCGATTTATTTACGCAAAAAATCTTATTAAATCTTAACTCTAATTTCTATATAGGGACTAAATTGTTACAAATCTTAAAGTATAAGTACCAAATTGTTACATATTAAAGTTTAGGGACTAAATTGTTACAAAATTGAAAATATAGGGACTAAATTGTTACAAACCAAAGTTCAAGGGCTATATTGTTACTTTTATGAAAATTTAGGGACTAAAAGTGATTTTTAACATTTTTAAAATTAACTAATCTATTAAATTTATGATTAAAGTTCATGTGTGGTAGAACTCTAAACTTTCAATTTTGTATCTAATAGATTCGTGACAACTTTTTAAAATGTCAAATAGGTCAAAGATCTATCAAACACAAAATTAAAAATTTCAAAATTTATTAAATTCAAAATCAATACATAATTATTAGATAATTTTTAAAGTTTAGAGATATATTAAATACAAAATGTTTTTTTGAAATTGAAAATTCAAAGCGATACGAACACGAAAGCTGACAACTAAACTTGTAATTTTGAGAAACCAACGTTGAGTAATAAGTTCAAATGCCATGAGGTTTTATAAAACTTTTTAGGAGTCTCTGCAATCATAAACAGACGACTTTTAAAAATGACTTGCTTCTTCAACTCGGCCATGGCTTTTAAAACTGTTGAGAGAACGACTTTTTGTTGGCGTTGACAAACAAAAAGTTCAAACCTTTTTTTTTTTTTTTTTTTAAAACGTCAAAATAAAAAAATAAAAAAATAAATGGTCGAAAACTGATTTTTCATGGTTGAATGTTGTGGAAACTTACGAGCAGTTTGGTCCTGCCATCGGCTTGTAGGTTGTGGCGGCCTCCACCTTTCTGCCACCGCTCTCCTTTGGCCTTTTCTTCCTTGAATCGTCGAAGCTTTTACTATAAATAAAATAAAAATCAATCGTTTAAATGTGAGTTTAAATTATATATATTTTTTGTTTATTATTTATGAGTTTCACACAAAAATGATGAAAAACAACCTTTCCATTATGTTGTATTTAAAAATAAGAGAAATTATTATAAATGAAAAAAATTAAATATTTATCACTAATTTACCTCATTTTTATATTTAAAAACAACTTAAAAATATAACGAAAATATCATAAATGTGGATATAATTATTTAGAAAACCTTAATTAATGATGGGGAAAAGCTTATTTAACAGAATTTCCTATATTTATAATTATATAGAAAACGTTAATTAATAAGGGAGGTTTAGAAAATTACCGAGAAGTTTGCGGGCTGTATTGGCGGCGGATTTCGAGGTTCCCATCCCAAGAATTTCCGAGAACTCGAGCGGAGCCGCCCAACACGTCGTCTCTGCATAACACGGCGTCGTTTTTGAGTTTTTCCGGTGGCGGTTGATTCAAAGGATCTTTGGGAGATCGATTCTTGATCAAAACGGCGTCGTTTGTGTCTACTGCCCCGGGACCGCACGTGATCCACTGGCGAAGCACGTTGGAAGCTCCGCTTGAGTAGCTCTTGCTCTTTGCGAATGCACCTTGGGATGATGACGTAACTGTTGACGTTGCTGTGGGTCCACCTTTTGAGATTTTAAAAATATATATTTATGAAAATGGTTAGATAATCAGTAACTTTAGTGTTTATTTATTTATTTAATCATAATTACTTGTGTTATAAATTTTGAATCATTGGTAAGTTATTGAAAAATATGAGGTTATCAGCACCATATTTTTTTAAACGTATTATTCAAGCTATTAAGTTATTGAAAATTATTATTTTATTTATGAGAGAAAGAGTAAAAGACAATGAGAGAGAGGTTGAAAATTTTAATTTATTGGAGCTTATTCAAATATCAACCATGCTTGGGAATAAAAAAATATTGGAGCATATTAAAATACCAACATAATAATAATAAAAAAAAAAAATATATATATATATATATATATATATATATATCGATTCTAAACTTTAATATGAGATGTCACTATAAGAAGAATAAAGCTCTCTTCAATTTCCACAATTAAAATATCCACTTCAGAACAATTATACTATATCTAAAAAAAACACACATTTTAAAACTCAATTATATAAATAAGAACTCTTATTGTTTTTTTTTAAAAGTAAACATTATTTAAAATAACAAAATTGTTGGAAATATTTATAAATAATAACAAAATATCACAGTTTATCTACGATAGACTACTATATATGTCTATCATATAGACACAAACAGTAATTTGTCTCGCAAATAGACAATAAAATTTTATTATATTTGTAAATATTTTAGTTTATTTTCATATATTTAAAAACAACCATTTTTTTTAAGTCGTTACTAAATAAAGTCTATAAACACCTATTATGAACTTTCAAAATTACTTAAACACATAGGAGTAATGATATGGTGGATTCTATATTCATAGTACCATTTTCTTTACACACAATTTTCTTTAAAAAATATATTCATACTTTTTTAAATAGCATTTTTATGAATTTATATGTAATTGATTAATTAATTTTTTAAAAATTAATTATTATTCTATAGACTTATTACACAAATTTAAAGTTTAATAATATTATAGTATGAAATTAAAAATTTTTAAATCTATTAAATACAAAAATAAGGTTGAAGTACTAAATAAACACATACCAACCCTCGATGTTGAGGACTAAACTCATAATTTAAAAAAAAAAAAAGAAAAAAGGGGGGGGAGAAACTTACCTTCCTTCTCCATTAGATCCTTATCTTTATGTTTGTCCTTGTTGTTGTTGTTCACCAATTTTGCGTACAAAGAAGAATATTGTGTCTTAAACCCTTCAATTTCGTGTTGTATTTGTTGTTGTATCCTCTGTGTCTTCAAATTCTTACTTGTATCTGCTTCAACCTTCATGGAATCCCCATCGTCCGTCACCGTCGACCTCTCCGAATCCCACGGCGGAGATTCTTCTACATTCTTTTGCACAAGTTTCAATGAAAAATCTTCATTTGGTTCCAATTCTTCTGTGAACAATGATTCTTTAGCATCTGTGAAAAAAATATATTGAAGATGAGAAATTGAAAAGAAAAAAAAAAAAAAAAAAAAGAGGGGAGAAATGAAAAATGAAAAATTACCAAAGAGAGTAGTGGGAAATATGATTTGGGATCCTTGAAGGACATATTCGTTGTCAGATATTGGAGTTATGAGATCGTCATCCACCAGGTCTTGCCAAACGTACCCTGTTTTGTACTTTCTGCAATTTCTCACTTTAATTATTTCTTCTTTTAAAAAAAAAAAATTTAAATTTATAGTTTAATACAAATCTAATATTATATCATCTAACAACCTTACAAATATTTGAAGCTAAGAGTGAAGGGTAAATTTAATATTTTATCATTTAACATCTTTACTTACTATATATTTCAATTTTTGGATTTTAAAATAAAGTTTTTTTTTTATGGATGACTCAAATTTTAGATTTGTAACAAAATTTGTTTTCGATGGTTAGAACACAATAAAAGTGCATAAATTATCTATATTCTCTCTCGTACACCGTTATTATGGACAAATGGTATTACGATTGCGAAATTAGTATCATCAATACTTCATTATTTTGTGGGAGAATTGAGAAGGAAAAAAAGAGGTTTTTTTTTATTTTTTTATTTTTTTTATTTTTTTATTTTTATACTTACCTTTTGTATGACCATGAGAAGGCTTCTGGCATGTTATTTCCTCTCAATTCCCCTAGCCATCTCTTTACATCTTCACGAAAAAAAAGAAAAAAGAAACTTTAAATTAGAAAGTTTGATCACTCATCTCTATAATGTACTGAAGAAAAGATTATGAATATGAATTAGAGATTAAGAAATTTTAATGTGTGTTCTAATACACCTTTAATTTAAATCACGGTTAAATTTAAACGTTTATGTCCATAAGATTTACTTTAACGCTAAGTCAATCGCAAGAAAGGGGATGAATGAACAAAACCCAAACCATACCTCGGAGATAAACGCCGCCGCCGCCGCCGGCAAGATGATGAACGCGGATGAGATGGGGTTGCTCCACGTGTCCCATCCGGCTAAGAAAGTAAATAATATGAACTTTTCTAACTTCTCCACCTTTATTAGCCTCCATTAACGCTCTTTTTCTAAGCTTCATCATCATACCCAAAAAAAAAACCCAAACAAATTCAACTAACAAATAACTGAAGAAAGAGAACTATCCCTCCCTTTATATACAGTTTTTTAATTTTTAATTTAATTTTTTTTTTTTTTTTTTAAAAAAAAAGAAACCCAAAACCCAAAACCCCTCTTCTTTTCAGGCAAAACCCTGTGGGAATAATTTTTAAAAAAAAAACAAAACATACACAAAAAAGAGAAATCTTTGTCTGTCGGCCGGCCTGCTAGTTCTACTAAAAGCCGAGAACACAAGTCCTTTCTTTTTTAATTACCATTTTGGGCTTTGGAAAATATTAATTTATTACTAAAATTTTATTTATGCAGCAGGCCTAGCTACCCTATTAAACAAAAAGCAACTATGAAAATAATATCGAGCCTCCAAAAGAAAATAAATAAATAAATAAATATTTACCTTCTGATTTGTCTCTCGTTCTTAAATTTTTCTTCCACCCACTTGGCTTCTTCTTACTTGCGGTTTGTGTTTAGAGAGAAAAATTTAAAGAGAGAATGAGCAGAGAAATTAGGGAGAGGAATGGGTTAATTATTCTTTAATCTAATTTTACGGGATTTCAACAAATTTAACATATATATATATATATATATATATATTGCTTCAAAATTTGGGAAGTTATATCTTTTGACCGAGAATTTTCTTACTTCCTAAACAGAAAATTTCTTCTTTTTCTCTCTGATCAACACTTGGAAATTGGGATTAATTCTATGTTTTTATGATTCTATTTTAGGGGAGAATTAAAATGTAGATTGGTAAATGTAAAATTTTAAGGGAAATTACAAAACTATTGAACATATTTATCCATATTTATTAATTAATTTAGTTACTTTTTTTGGTCAATATGTATACCATATGAAAGAAAGTTTGTAGGTAGCCACATGTATAATAATAAGTTTGAGATGGGACTTTCAAAAGGATTGAAGTACTTCTTGTCATTGTCGACTTCTTTAATATTAATTAACAAAGCCAATCATATTCTTCATTTTTATTCAGATCAAATGGATCATAGATAAATTTCAAATCCTAAATTTAATTAAAAAGCATGAGAGGAACAGTTTCTTATCTTTTGAGTAAATCAAGGGTTTTACTCCTAGACCCTAAATCATTAAATTCAAGATCAATCAGTAGGCTAACACATCCTTTATTCCCTTCCTTACAAGATAATTCAGTACTTTAGATTATTAAGTAATGTAGTTTTTTTTAAGGGAAAAAGAAGTTTAAGGTTAGTATAAAATATATAAATTACAAATAGTTTGAAAGTATAAAGTGAGTAGAAAGATGAAATTTGAAATTTGAGATAATATTTAAAGTTGATTCTTAGAATAAGGGGACAAGTGTGTTGGAATGAGAGAAAGGGGGTTAGTTCACCCAAAGCAATAAACAAATTGATTGGTTGATGCAAACTCCAATCTACATGGATGTGAAGTGTACTTATTCAGTTATTTGTCTTTTAAGAAAGGAAAATGGGCTCAAAGTACAACCCTTTTCATCTTTCATTTTTATCCCTTAGGTTGGGTTACAACATGACATCTTTGAGAAATGTACCAAATGCTTTTTGGTTTCCATGGCATTATTTCTTTTTTGAATGGTAATATTTCTTAAAATAAAAAATTCTATTGCTTTTTATTAAAAAAAAATTAAGGAGTGTAGTTACCATTATGGTATTAAACTTTTATCGACATGAGAAGTGAATTGATATTTCCGTTATATCATAAAAATTCATGAAACATAACAAAATAAACAATACAATATCTCTAATGTAAATATCATATAAATAATAAACATGTTAACGTGTTTAAAAATCTTAAAATGTTTATTTACTAATTTAAATATTTTTTTGAATTTATTGTTTTTAAAATTTTTTAGGAATATATCTAAATATATTTTAAAAAGAAAATTTAAAAATTTTACCGTTTTAATAGATAAAATATACTATAGAAATAACTATACATATGCATACATATTTGAGTTGGTCCAATGATAAAGCTAATGGACCGGCTCGACAAATCGATCCAAATATGGCCAAAACGGGCCGGCCCATGGACTAACCTAATTATAAAAAGGATGATCAATATCTAATTCAATGAACAAAAGGATTGGGCGGAGCAGGACTAGTCAAATGTTGACATTAGGCCGAGGTTGGATCAAAGCCTAAACTAGACTTTGGGCTGACCTTCGGGGTTCTAGCCCGTTGAAGAGGCCGAAGTCTTACCATAAGCCTGTACTACTGGGCAGGGGAAACCGCCAGCTAACCTCTATATTTGAGTTTGGGCTTTTAACCCTTGGATCAGCATGGAGAAGCCCACCTAATGGGTCTCTTCATTGGGCTCCAAATCTCAAACGGGCCCATGAAATCTTCAATAGGCCCATGTAGTCATGGACTACACTACTGGGCCTGGACGTTATCACGGTTCTTAGTCTTAAAACAAGAACAGGGAAAATAAATTAGAATATAATCGTAAGTAGGGAAAATATAAAAAAAGATTACCCTACAATTTTCAATTGTATAAACTTTCAAGTTCAATTTTTTTTTTTTTTAAAAAAAAATACTCTGGAATTGAATTTTTCTAGAATGAATGATTATGAAAGATGTATAAATTGTCAATCTAAAAAAATTGTGAGTTATAATTATAGGGTTAAAAATACAATTAAGTTTTAAGTTTAGAGTTGAATATGATGAAATTGATATTAGTTGTTTGATATAATTAAAATTAGGTTGTTCTCTAATAAATAAATCTTCTATAGAAAATAGTATAGATAAAAGAAAAATAGTTGTTGAACAAAAGGAAGACAAAGGTAAAGAAAAGAGACAAAGACAGCTATAGAACTTGTTGAAACGTCAAATCGTGTGTTTTTTTTCAAACATTATTTTGTACATGTTTGTCGTCCGACACAGCCGATGCTTATCAATCTCTGCAAAATCAAAATGTTAGCTCCATCTATTCTCCCTTCTCATTTTAATTTTAGGAGACTTCAACGAGTAAAATTGTGTAGTTTAAAGGTTATTTACAATGGCTCTACTCTCCTAAATTCTTATTCTTTGGGGTCTAAAGTATCACGTTTTAAATTTTGTGTTAATTTATAAGTTTAGTAATCTCGACGTTCGTATTTATTCCATTTTTAAGCTTTTAAAAGTGTTTAATACGTTTCTAAAATTTTAATTTTTTGTCCGATGTGTCCATTAACTTTTAAGAATATTTGATAAGTCTTCAAACTTTATATGTTGCGTTCAATAGATCAATTAATTTTTAAGTATTTATATTAGATGTAAAATTTAAAGTTAAAATACATATTCAAACACTTTAAAAAGTTAATAGACCAAATTGATATGAATCTAAGTTATAAATTTATAATTTTTCCTTCAATGACTAACTTTATAACTTAACCTACTTTTACTTTTTTTCCCTAAAATATTAACTTTTAAAAATATTTATACCTGTCGCATACGTTGCATGGTTGCTTTTAAATTTCATCAAACCTTTGCCTAAGATTTGGGAATAAGATCTAGAATCAATTTTGTGAATTTAAAATTTTGAATGGCCAACAAATGATAATAATTAAAATATTAAAAATTTTAAACAATACATTGTCCATGCATCCACATTTAAGAGTATTAAATATTTAATATTATCATTTAATGTTTGATTTTGTTTAATATTTTTCATCCAAAATTGAACCAAACCCTTAGTTATTAGTTTTCTCTAAATACAAATCATTATATTCAATTTTACATTTAAAAAA
Source organism: Citrullus mucosospermus (assembly GCA_030954485.1). NCBI lineage: Eukaryota > Viridiplantae > Streptophyta > Magnoliopsida > Cucurbitales > Cucurbitaceae > Citrullus > Citrullus mucosospermus. Next base: position 2,963,484 of record CM062063.1, on the reverse strand, counting down.
ACTAAACAAGCCTGTAGATAAGCTCGAATGGTTCGATTGTTTAATTTTTTTTTTTTTTTTTGCACTCGTACAAATTACCTAATCTCTACTAACCAATATTCAACCCCCTAATCTTTCTTGTTGCATTATTAATAGAAAAACAACACAATTCTCTAGGGTTGTTCAACGTTCCAAATTGAGTGCAAGAATCATCAAATCATACAATACATTTCATTGAACATCCCAAGAAAAATACAAAATAATAAAAATAACCCTTTTGTCAAACAAGCTACCATTTTTCTTTTCTTGCACTTCTTAGCTTTCTCTTTCAAATCTCACTACATATATTTTGAAATCATTTTCACAACTTCTTCACCCTCCAAAGGCTCCAAAAACACTTTTCCCATAAGCTATCTTAAGAAGGAGCTAGCTATGGCAACTCTTAGATCAACCATTCCCAAGCTTGGAGCTATATTGTTTGTGATATTAATTTTGTTTCTTCAAGATTCAAAGGCTGCAATCTCATGCAATGATGTGACAAAGGATTTGATGCCATGTGTGAGTTACCTTGTGAGTGGGAGTGGGAAGCCACCAAGTGCTTGTTGTGATGGTGCAAAAGCACTTTCTTCAGCAGCCACAACTAGTGCTGACAAGAAGGCTGCATGTCAATGCATCAAGTCAGCTGCTAGTAATGTGAATTACAATGCTAAATTGGCTGAAGATCTTCCTTCCAATTGTGGCATTACCCTACCTTTCTCCATCTCTGCTGGCATTGACTGCTCTAAGTATGAAAATCTTGAGAGTATAATATGAATTTTTTAATCTTTACTCCAAAAAAATTATATTTGGCAAGTAATTCAAATCGTTATTGTTAATACTTGATTTGGTTGGGCGGTCCTTGTTTGCATGGATATGGGTTGTATAGGCCTAATAATATTTCTGATCGTCCATCTCAAGTTGACTTATGTAAGACAGAATCTTACACCAGTGTCGTATTTTGCCCAACATACTTTGATGGTTAAGTCAGTGTTAGCTGAAGTAGTGTCAAGCTGAGTATAAACATAGGTTTTTTGAAATACCTTTCAAGGTGGGGTGTGCTACTACTTATACTGCCCTTCCCTAGTACCTTCTTGGGCATTACATTTAGGAGTTCTATAGTGTCAATGGGAGGTGTTCGAGATAGGTTTGATAGCTTGTTAGTTGGTTTTGGAGTTTCTTTGTCCCTTTTATGTAGGTGTAAGGCCTCAATTTGGTTGGTGTGACTTACGAGAGAATTCCCTTCCTCTTTTGAGAACTACGTCGACGTGACGAGCCACTTGAATTTTGACCATGGTCTTTCTTTGTGATTACTCCCATAACATTTATCATTCCTCAATTTAAAAAAGTTAAACTTGAACTATTCTGGAAATTAATTATCATACAATGTTGCTATGTTCAGTGATTTTTTCCTTAATTTTCTTTTGAACAAACTAATGCTAGTTAAACTAATGGTTTTTTTTTTTTTGTGTGTGTTTTTAATTTTCAGGATTAATTGATGATTATGAGAAAGCATTTGATCAGAAGGGACCAGAAATGACAGAATTCTACTATAAAGTTGGAGAGGAAGTATTACATATTATATAATGCAATAAAATAAAAGTAGGCTGGAATGGAATCTAATCCTATGGATTTTTAGATTCCTTTATGTTATTTTATACCATGTGATGCAGTGTACTTTTTTAAATATTTTTTTCTTATATAAATATAAAAATGCATTATATCCTCTTTCCTTTCCTTTAACTGTTTTAATTGTTTTCTTATGGATATGGAATAATTTATCTTAATTTTTAATAGGGTTAAAATACTATTTTACTCTATACTTTGAAAACAATCTTAAAATCAGTTCATGTTGATAGTTTATATATGAGAGTTTGTATATTAGCATTGCTTTTATGAAAATTATTATTATTACTTAATCAATTTTAATAAAAATTAATTTAAAAAAACTAACACACTAATTAACCTAAACACTAATTTATATAAATTTGAATTATATAATTTGAGTTTATACATATAATTTGTGGCCTAGACAAAACTTACTATAAAACTTAAATCCATGACAATAACATTAAATTACAAGTTAAACGAATATAGTTCAACTGACATAAATTTTTACTGTTCAAGTTAAAAGTTCAATTTCTCGACCTCACATACATTGTAAAAAAAGAAAATCATATATATTACAAAAATATGTCTAGACGTCTAATTAACCTAAACATTTTTTTTTTCACATTGTCAATGTATTAACATATTTATATTTATTATATATCCAGCTTTCTGTTTTTGGATAAAACATGTACCATGTAATGCATGTGGTTTTGAATTTAAGACAATTAAGAGAGTTTTGGGTCATACAATTGAAGAAGTCTGAAGAATAACACAAACACACTAACAATTAATGAAGATGAAAATTAGTTGATCAACAAATCTTCTACATGCATTTTTAATTTCCAATGTGATTGCCAATCATATCTATATTAGCCTTTTTGTTCTTTACTTTATGAGCTTTTGAAACAAATAAATCAATTTATATTGAGGAAACAACCCATAATTTAGAGAATAATAGAAATAGCCTAAATTATTATGGAGAAACTTACCCTTTTATTTTATGGAATAATGCATCATAAATACACATCAGTGTATTGGCTCAAATCTAGGATCTTGTAAAAAAAATAAAAAAAGATAAAGAAAAAAAAAGATTGGTATAACAGATGATAAAAAATATAGGATGAAAAATTTGAACTAAAATTTGATGTTTAAATGTTAAAGTGTTGAGTTATATACGTTTTAGTTCAATTAGTCAATACATATATATCACCGACTAAAATGTTTGAGATTTTAGAATATTCACTTTTCCTGTATCTTATATGTTTCGAAATAATAATAATTATTATTACTACAAGAAAAAAAAAAAATTCTAGTGTTATTAGGAAGACAACCTAAACCTATCTTTATTTGTTCTAAGCAAATAAAAGGGTTAAATTATTAATAATATACTAAGAATCAAATTTGCCAATAATCTATTAAACTTAACTTTTAAACTTTTGGGTTAAGTAGGAATAGTTTAATAGTTTAACAAACATCGACATCATTATTTTTAATCCCAATAATTTAAAAATAAACAATTTTAAGTTCAATTTAGATATTCCATTCACAAATTATTTAAAAAAATGATGGGAGGAAGGGTCCATAAGTACCAACATTCTAGTATGTAAGATGAAAAAAGAAAGTAATAATTACACAATATTGTAATAAAATAAAATAAAAGCAGCTGGAATGGAATCTAATCTAATCTCATGAATTATTTAGATTAGATTCCTTTATTTTTCTTGATATAATCATGTGCTGCAGTAGTGAACTTATGTTTCTTCTTATATAAAAGTCATCATCCTTTTCTTTTTCCCTCGAAAATTTAAACTATTATTTTGTTATGGAATTAATATGGAATATTATTTGAGCTGAAATTGAAACATTATCTGTCAGATTTCGAACACATCAACAGTTCACATGGATCCAACGACCCAAAATGAGGTTGACTTTGACTCTTCTGACTCACCTCGATTTGAATAAAACCATTTAAATAATATGTGTCTAATAATATTCCCAACAACTTTTTAGTATATTCTAAGCTCATCCATTGTTGAATAATAATAAAACAACACATGTGAATAAAGTGTTTTTTTTGTGCCAACATGTTCAACTAACATTTAGGAAATTCGATCCACTTAATTGAGCTATACTTTTGTTTGGTGATCAAAATTTAAAGAATTAAGAATTTGTTTCCAATGAATTATTTGCTATTTATTTCAAAGACTAGAGATTTATTAATTTTATGCCTGGCAATTTGCACATGCACAAACCAATTCTGAATTATGAAGTCGGTTATAATAATTACTTCCATAAATTTTAATTTAATTAATCACCTTCTAAACCCCACAATTTGTTACAATTACACCTTAATTAACTTACCGTCCACCATAATTTGTTGTTTGTTGTAATCAACTCCCTAGTTTAGTATTGATATGAATCATATCAATGTGTAGAAAATTAGATGAAGATTGTAGTATGTAATGCCTATGAATTAATCCAAAAGATAAAAATAAAAACAGAAGGGAATGAAAAGAAGAAGAAGAAAAATAAGCACACTTATACACATTTTCCAAAGAGATAAAACAAATCATCAGCTGTGTTTCTAAGGCTTCTGAAAACAAACAAATGAAGCTCTATCAGAGAGAGAGAGAGAGAGAGAGAAGCTTTATCATCAGTTAAACATCTCAAGAGAAAAAGAAAAAGAAAAAGAAAAAGAAAAAGCCACTAAAAATATAATTAATAATGCACAAGAAATGCATATATATATATATATATATATTATAGAGAAGTAAGAGAATATTATGGAATGGAATCCAAATCAGGGGCAGCTTGGATTTCTGCCCGGACCGCCGTAGAAGAAGTAATTGCCCCAGTCGTCGGACTTGCCGTTTTGAACGTCGTAGCAACTTGGTTGCTCCGTGAAAGTTCCTATGTCCTCCGGCGCCCGGAGGCTGTTGGATTCTCCAACAATCTGCCTTACACCAATTACATCAATCATCAATCAAATTTTAATATTATACAAAACATTTTTAAATTTTTAGTGTTGAGTTTAAATGATTCTTCAAGTTTCAATTTTTGCAAAATTTAGGGAACTCTTATAACAAAATTCTAAAAAGAATAAAGATTAAATTAGTCATGTATATTACATTTAGTAATTTTGTTGTAATCTTTTATTTATATTAGTTGTTATAACTTCTCTCCTGATTTTCATGAATCCGTTGTAAATATTATGTGCACATGCACCACCATAAGTATAGGAAGTTTTGGAACCTGAATGTTACGAAAGTAGCCGGCTTTGCCAAAGCCCTCGCCGGGGAAGTGGCCGCTGCCCATCTGAGTGGAAGTATGTTGGCCGTCGGATTCAGAGTTTACGACTTCGCCGCCCCATTCGATCATGGAGGCGCTGTCGGTGAGATATGAAAATAAGAATGCCGGCCAATACCCCAATACGTACTTATTTCCAAATTGCATCCACCAGTTTCCTTCTTTAGGGTCCTACAAATTACCAAACCAGTAAATAAAATTTTACCATTCAGAACCCACCCCTTTAATGGATGAATGTAAAGAGTTGGACAAATTTGTCAGAGATTCTCTGTTTTTCAATCCTTTCCAATAGGTGGCTGGCTAAAAGCACTAGTAATTTTGTTTTTGATCAACTCCCACTTCTTATTTTGAAGAATATTCAAGTGGGTAAGTGGGGTTTTGAAGAAATTTCAACTCCCTGTTATGATCAATACCCAAATCAAAATTTGAAGGAAAATCAATTGAGTGAGTTTTTTCTTGTTTTGATTCAAACCCAGTTCATATTTGGAACAAAAATCAAGTGGGTAAGTGGGTTTTTGAAGAAATTTCAAGTGAGTGAGTGGGGTTTTTTTTTTCTTCTTCTCCCTCTTTTCCCTGAAATCAAAAAATTTGTTCCTATTTTGATTAAAACCCAGTTCAAATTTGGAAGAAAATTAAAATGGGTAAGTGGAGTTTCTCCTATTTTTGATCAAAATCCAGCTCAATTTTTGAAGAAAATTCAAGTGGGTAATAGTGGCCTTTTTTCTTTTTTGCTGTTACAATCATGCCCAATTTAAAATTTGGAGAACAATCAATTTGTTTTTAGGGAAATCACCTTCCAAATGAGCAAGCTGATGTCATATTGAGAACCTTTGTAAGAAGAAATAGGAAAAATGCTGGCACCCATGGCTATTTCATTATTGATTTGAACAAACCCAGAACAGAGCAGATTATAGCAACCAGTTGCTTGATACGCATCACTCTGTTTAAAAAAACAACAAATTAAACTCAATAAAAAAAAGGAGGAAAAAAAAGAAAGAAAGAAAGAAACATCCATCCAACTTCAATTCTGCAAAATTTTTAATCAAAATTCATAAAATTTGGAAACAAAAAACCAAAGAAACTCACAGTCCAATAAGTGAAAAGTCTAGTGTTGTTATCTCCATACAAATCAGGGCTGACCTGTTTTACTCCAAGAAAAGAATTTGCTCAGAAAAATTGAAATCTTTCATCCAAATTTTGAGAAATTATGAACATTTTACACACCTGCCAACCAGCTTCAATGCTATTAAGATCTTCCCCAAAAGTTCCTCCAAGAATCCAGATCTGTGAGAGACTAAATTCATTTGTTTGTTGAATTTTTGGGGACCAAACATTTATAGTTGCTTTAGCTCCATAGTATTGTCCTCCTTCAACATATATGATTGCATGCTAACAACTCCAAAAGCAAAGGCAAAATAAAAATTCAAATCAATATTTTAGAAAGACCTTTTTTGGGAATTTTGAAAAGAAAAAAAAAATGCTCTGTTTTCTAGAAGTGTACCTGATGTCCATTTTGTCCATTGAGATCAATATCAATGGAGGTTGGTTTTACAGTGGCATGAGGCTTCTTTTTTCCATAGCTTTTCACTGAATTTGCTCTTAAAATGTCTTCTTTTTTGGTTCTTCTAATGGGAATTGTCCCTTTTGGACAGCTTCCTTTCAAGTGCCATAATTGAGTTATAGCATCTGATTTTGAAGCCTTTGTAGACAATTTACTGTCCCTTAAAATCCCTTCTGGATGAAAATTTGGTTTCATCTGAAAAACAAAAAAAAAAAAAAAAAAAAAATCATTAACAAAAAGAAAGACCCAAAAATTGAAGAAGTTAAAGAAAAAAAAAAAAAAAAGACCTGAATTGTGTGGTTTCTGAGAAGAGGATGATCAAAAGCTGGTTGATGAGCCATATGAACACAATCGATTGTATCCCCATCCGGACTCTGTTTTTTTTATTAAAAAAAAAATGCCATTTTCAGTTCTTGAATTCAACTGTTAAAAGAACTAAAGAAAAAAAAAAAATTTGAAGAATTGAGAAGTTTTAAGACCTTGATGGATTTCACAGCAGGTTTATTCAGCTTCTTGAGGTGGGACTGAGCTTCGAGGCGCCGGTGACGGTGGCGGTTGGTTTTTCCGGCCACCGTGGCAGGAGATAAAGAGACCAGCATTAAGAAGAGCAGGAGGAGGAGCTTAAGAACACCCATTGGAGTGAATTTTTGAGAGGAAAAAGTAAGAGAACTTTATGGAATTGAAAAGCAAAAATGGCTGGTTGAGAAATTGTGTAGAATGGGATAGAAGCAAATTTCTCAAAATAAGTGTGTTTAGCAGAACTTAGCAAATAGAGAAAAAGGAGAGAGAGAGATATTAATATTTTAAGAATTGTGGCTGCCCAGAAATTTTCACCAACACACACACAAATGCTTACTACCATAAAAACATTTGGTCATTTCAGTTCAGAATTTGTTGAATTTTAGTTTTAGTTTTAGTTTTAGTTTATTGTTGTTTTTCTCAAAAATAAAATAAAATAAAATAATAATAATAATAATAATATATTTAATGATATTTTAACTAATTTTAATATATTACAAACTATGATTGAATAATTAGTAGAGGATTGGGAAAATAGTAAAAAGCAAAAAGTATTTTTGATATAAAAATGAAAGCTTTTCTAATTAAGGACAATTGTCCCATGGCATTTTGTGCCATATCTCTACCAATGATGTGTACAAGAGAAGAAGGGCATATTTTGATTTAAATTACATTATTATTATTTTTTATTTACACCATGCCCTTGGCCAGTTTGCTACAGTCCAACAGAAACTGCCGACGATATTTTGTTTGTCCCCAAATATATAAGTCGAGTAGGGGTATTATGGACCATGTGTTAAAAAAATTTTTAAAAAAAAACTTAAATATTTAAAAGAAAAATAAATGGTGGAAAGAGAGAGATGGCAATTTGGAAAGAGGTTGGGGAATGAAAGTGGAGAGATCTACAAATGTTTAGTGGGTTTTTTTAGCCCACTCTTTCCACTTTCTTTCTCTCTAGAAGAGTTGGGAGTGATGAACACATAGCAAAATTTTAATATTTTTATTTTTGGTGTTGGATGGAATTTGTTCTATATTAATTTAATAAAAAAGTTCACTTTGAAATAGTGTTGATTTTGTAAAATTGAATTAATGGTAGTGTTATTAGGTCATTTTCATTCTAAGACACAAGTTTAAAAAGAGGAAATCAAAAATCAAAAATAAAATCAATCTACCTCAAAATTTGACAAGAATTTAAACTCCGAAATGTAATTTCGGAGACTTAATTAAGCCTTGGAGAAGGAGACAATTGAACCAAAGGCATAATTGTCCACCTTCATAGGGTGACTTCAATTAGCTAGATTCACTTTCTCTATACTAAAACGTAAGAAAAAATAGGAAACTCTCGTATAAATATGTTATTTTAGCCTCTTGAAGATAATTTATTCTTCATTCTCTCAACCTTTTTTTACTACATTCAGTCCAAACTTAAATATATCTTTGCATCAAGAACTAAAATTAGTGTGCAACTCATTCTATTTTGCACAAGTCACCTCGTTCTCTCAAATTACAAATTCAAATCTCTTTTTCAATTTGTGCATCAACAAGCAACTTTTGAGATTAGTTTTTTTTTTTTTTTTTTTTTTGAAAATTCTGATACCTATACTAAACAAATCTTTTTGAATTTTTTATTATCAAAATTGAAATTTACCCAATACTAATATGTTTCTGTAATGGGTGGATTTTCAAGTTTGAGCTGCTATCTCTGTGTCTCAATAGATTTTTGTCTTGTAATATAAAGTAGGAACTGAAATTATATATATATATATATAAGTAGGTAGGCTGTAGCTGCCTTTGCTGGGCTTTATATGTTATTCCTCTTTCTAACTATAATTGTAATTTGCAATTTTCATTCACTTTTTTTTTTCTTTCTAAGCAATATAATTGCTTTCAAAAGATTTTAAAACCCTAGTGTGATTAGAAATAGTATAAACCCTCGTCATGAAAACCTTCATCTTTCTTTCTTGGTTAAAAAATATTTTTTTAGTTCATCAACTTTTCTAAAATAACAATTTATTGTTTTAATTTTATATCAATTTGATTCATAAATTTAAACATGTAAATATTTATAAATATGAGTTAGTACTTTTAACATTTGTATCAATTTAATCCATAAACTAATGTCTATTTTTATTTTGTGTGTAATTTATAAACATATTTACGACGGTTGGATGATGGATGAGATAAAAGGGTTTGTGGTTTTGGCCATAATAGGATGATGAATGGTTGGTTAATGGGAAAGGGAAAAATGTGAGGGTGCGGCTTTTTTTTTTTTTTTTTTTTTTCATGTCAAAGAAAATAATTACATCAGATATTACAAAAAAATATATATAAATATATCACGACGTTTTTGAAAAAATAGAATTATTTTAATTATTTAACACTCGCCGTACTGGAATGTGGTGTTCATTAGATATTAGATTTTTATTTTTAATTTTTCTTTAAAGAGATAAAGGTGGATACTATACGACGTAGAATTGACCTATGTTCGAGTTGATATTAATGGTCGAATTTTGAGTGAAAAAAAAAAAAAAATTGGGGGTTTCCATGTTTGTATTGATGTAGCTAGTAGCTAAACTGACTTACCAGACAAAGTCTCATTTACTCCTATTTGTCTTTCAGCCTCCTTGCTTCCAGACAAGTGCCCTAATGTGGACTCCCCTTTCTATCTTTCTCTTGATGCTTGTGGTTTTAGATGTTGATATTGAATTTATTAATAAACTTAAAATAATATTTTTAGTTTTAGTTTCTAGCAATTTAATGTCTTTCAACTTTAATATATAACAAATTTACTCTTTTTAATTCAAAATTTGAAACTAAATTAGTCTTATTTTACATTTATATTTATATGATATTGTTGACTTTAGGTATAAGTCCTCATGATTTTGTTTTTTTGGAATCACCCAAAAAGTTTCAAGACTAATGAAGAATTTTTTTTTTTTTTTTATCAATTATTTAAACCATATGAATCAATAGTGGCCTTCTTTAGTTAGTATTAATTCAATTTTTTTTTCACAAGTATTTATTCGAATCTAGATATATACAGAGAAAAAAAAGAAGAAAACAAATATGATAGAAGGGTAAAAGTAGATAATTGTATTTATTAGAAAGTGGAGGGAAAAAAAAAGGAAAAATGAAATTGAGTTGAGAAAGAAAGGAAAAGCAATAAAAAGAAATGATAACATGGCCAAATGCAGTTGGAAGGATTGAGAAAGTGGGTAATGCTAATGCTGTCCAAATCCAGCTTTTAAAGCCACTAATTGTTGTTAAGATTAGAAAATATTTTAACAAGTTTAATTAATACACAGTGGACATTGTTTGGCAGATAATATAAATTAAACTCACATTTTATTCTCTCAAAAGACCCCATTTCATTGGTCTATGGTCTAAATAAAAACAAATCTTAATCACTGCACCTTTCATATATATATATATATAAAGAAATGTCATTGTCACATGAAGCTAACCATTTTCTTCGTTTTATTGGTGACCCTAATTTTTATTTTTTTATTTTTATTTTTTTTTCAAAATTAAGAGAAAGAAATTGCCTATCTTAACCGCTCATGTTGGTATCACTTATTACTACTGTTGAAAAGGAAGGGATTGATTCAACAAAATTTTTCATTTAATTGATGTCAATGATAGATGTAGTTAAAAGAAAATGAAAGAATATAATATCGACCAAGTATATTAAAAATAGCAGAAACTAGGTATATATAGTTCTAGTGAAGTATTGATTAATACATATTTAAGAGGTGAGAGATTGTCTTTGATATATTAATACATTAGTATTATCATTATCAATGCTTTTTAACATATAACGATAAATTTGTGGGTAATATAACATTGATCGGGGTCAATTTTGTTTTCATACATCATGATTTGAGTTGAATTTCGCTATCAATTATCAATGTCTTTAAGAGTTGTTGGAATATATCCTAACATACCACTTATTGAAGTCAAGTTAGTTTTCCTTTACCTAAAAATTGGTTCAAGAGATTGGATTTGAATTTATTATTTTTTTTTCTCAAATTCATGTGGGAGATGAACAGTTGAAAATTGGCACTTTTCCATTACCACTCTATTGGATCATTTGAAAGTCAAAGACGATTAAAAAACCAAAAAAAAAAAAAAAAAAATTATTTTAGTTTTCAAGTTTCTAATAATATTTTTGTCCCTTAATTTTCATAATATATTTTTTAGTCATTTTCTGTGAATAAGCAGATATGATTCTTGAATTTCTACTTACAACATACATTTTAAATCTCGAGTTTTAAATGTCATATATTTTATTTAAAATAATAAAAAATATATATATTACTTTAGGAATACCAACATATTCTTTAAAATTCAGATTAAAAATTTATATTTTGAAAATTTAGGGAACTAAATACATAGATGTTAAAAATTTTAATACCAAACGCATCTGCCCTTCAAAATTCAAAGGTACATTTAGAGAGAATATTTTGGAATATTACATAATTGTAGGGTACAGCGTTGAGATAAAATCTCATAATATATATATATATATATATATATATATATATATACTTAGTGGATTCCTTAATGTTAATGATTTGACATTTTATTTTTCTCGAAAAAGGTTATTTTGAGTGATCCTGATATCTCTAAAATCTTATCTCTCATATGTCTACTTTATAGTAAATTATTAAAGGATGTTGTAGATTAAGTTTGTCATTATTTTTTCCCTCTCTTTTACATAATTAACCTAATAAACTTTGAATTTTTTAACAACATTAATTTTCAATATATTTTTTAAGAATCATCGTCAGATTAAGAGTAAACATTGCGGTGCCTAAATTAAATTCTCTATTCAAGTTGTGATTTTACAAAGGAAAGAACAAATTCAAAGCCTATATATATTTATATGAAAATATACTAAAACATAATAATGAAAAAAAAAGGTGTACCAAAAAAATTTTAAACTTTACATAAATTAACTTTGATAACATTTGAGGTTGGTGTGGCGTGTTTCTAATGTGTATATATATAATATTTAAAATGTCAATATGTTGACAGAAATATCGAGGTCTCAATTTTATAAAAGTGTCGATTTGAATGTATATTCTTGAAAAGTTATAAAAACAAAACATTTAAAGTAATAAATAAACATTTTACACTTTTTCCATGACTAACATTTTAGTTGTTTATTTTTTACTTTTCATAAATTTTAATATGAAATAAGTAGTTGATGTCGAATCCCAGAACATAATGAATTTTTTTTTTTTTTTTTTTTTTTTGAAAACATCTATCAAACATTTTATAAGTTATATATATAAAAAGTTTGAGAAGTAAAATGAGAGGTGAATGAGATGGAGGTTGTAAATTTAGTAATATTTAGAGAGGTAAAAAAAAGAAATTAGTAAAATAATGAAAAGGGGTTGGGAGCAATTATTGAGGGATTATGAGTTGAAAAGATTATTAGTTGGAACCTGGAGGAAGTGAAGACAGCAGTAGTAGTGATCCGTGAAAAGATTCCCTTCTAATCTCTAATCATTCTCACACTACTACTTCTCACCAAATTCGGATCCTCCTACTATTTTATCTTTTAATAAAAGCACAAAATTCAAATATATATATATATATATCTAATTAATAGATTTATTAAAATTAATTAATAAAAGTTTAGAGACCTCTTTGAAATTATCTATATCTTTACTATTTCTTATTAAATGATACTAACCATGAATAGAAGTATTTGATTGTTGGATTTTGACAAAATATTAAAAGATTAGTTGTCTTTGTCCCACATCTGAAATATCCAAAGAAGTGATAGAACTCCAAGCAAAATAATAGGAGCCTATATTTTTTGTTTCTAATCATCCAAATTTGAAACACCGTATATTAACTCATTTGAGAAAGTACTTTTATAATTGGGGTGAGAAGAGATTTTTGTTTTTTTGGTCATCGAATTTTTCTTCGATTTAAGTTTTTTCACGTTAATTCTTAGGTTAGGTTGTATTCCCAAATTTAATTTCTCAATTATTTATCTACCACCTTTTTTCCTCAACAGTAGTATCCCATACACATGGAGCTACACACTCATGTGAAAATTTCCCCCTTTTATATAAATAATCTTTCACTTTAATTTGAAATTGATTTTGGAGGAAGCAACTAAAAGAGGAAACTTTAAATAAAATAGAATTTTTAAAATAATTATTTTAAGTGGGAGGGACATGAAGGAAAGAGAGAGGGAAAAAAAGGAAATATTTTTTAATTAAAAAAAAAAAATATATATATATATATATATATTGATTAATTTTGAATGTTGCATGGTAGAGATTTGATAAAGTGGCTTTTTCTCTCTTTTGTCTGTCATGAATGCTGTTGAATCACATGCATCAAATGCAGAGTTGCTCTCGTGGGGGTAAAATCCAAAGCCAACCAAATGATAAACCTATAACCCTAAGTTTGAATGTGAAACATATATATTATTTCTCATAACATCATTCAATATTCATATCCACATTCACATGCAATTAAACTGACCTAATTTGATTGTCAACTTTTTTTTTTTTTTTTTAATAAGTTACCTCCGACTTTAAGGAAAGGAGAGTACATGTTAATTATTGCTAAGTTATGTTTACTTTAACAAATTTGATTGTCAACTTGAACCTAGTTAATTGATTAGAGAATAATACTTGGTTGCTACTACAACAATTATTTATTACAGTTGAACCTTATGCTTAACAAACTTTTTTTCCCTTTCTTTGTTGTGGGTCTCTTAGCCGGTTTGGCTACAAAAAAGTTGTTGTAGTTCAGTTGGCAGCCAAATATTACTCTTTGGTGAAAACATATATATATGTAGAGGTCAAAGATTCAAATCTTTATTTACTCCACTTGTTATTGAACTTATTAATAACAATAATAATTTGATTATTGTATACTTCAATGAAATTGTCCCATCAACCAAACTAACCCTATTTAGACGCTTCTTGTAATTGGATGGAAATGTATATTTAAAAAGGTTATTTTCAAATATAGTAAAATGAACCAAATTATTTACAAATATATAAAAATTTCATTGTTTATCAGCGATATATCGCGGTCTATGACTTCTATCTAGATCACGATCTAGTGAAATTTTTCTATATCTATAAATTGTTTGATATTTTTTTCTATTTATAATAATTTCTTATAAAAACAAAAATGTGTCATTTTTCTATTTATACATCTCTCGTCTTATTTTAATCTTTATATTTGTATGAATGTATTTTAGTCTCTCTTGAACATTCATAGGTAGACTAAATTATTTGGTCTTTGAAAAAAGGTAGAATCTAAATTGCTATTTTTAAATTTTAACAACAAAAGGTTACATCCATGAAATCTCCAACACAGGTCTATATTTATCTCACCCAAAAAAAAAAAAAAAAAAAAACTATCATATGTAATAAGAAATTTCAAGCAAGGGGAAAAATAGATTTTTATATATAATGATCGTAAAGAAAAAGAAAAACATTTGAAAACTAATAAAACTAAAATGAAAACGATATACATTAATGTAAGCTTTCATTTTTAAATTTAAAAAAAAAAAAAAGGAAAAATCCAAATTATAATTGACGATACCCATAGTCAAAATCCATTAATTATGGAAAAAAAGAAACAAAAGAAAATGTAAACTCAATCTCGTGATCATAGTCACAAGCTACCATAATGGCATTTTTGTTTTTGTTTGTTTGTTATTTTTATTTATTTGATCAGGAGAAAAGGTTGGTACATGCATATGCATGTAATTAAAGCAAAATTATTTCTACAAATTTGTGATTATATGCATAAATAATATTCCTCCTGGTCGAGCCACGAACGTAGTTTTTTAGGCTCCAATGTTCATTACAAATTTAATCTTTAAACTTTAAAGTTTATGTGTATTTGTTTCTTAAATTTTTAAGATAATAAATTTTGTCTAATTTTTTAATGCTAAAAATAAAGTTGAAAGTTTACGATTTTATTAACCATAAAATTGAAATTTATATCTAACATCAATTAATTTTTTAAAAAATTAAATTTTTCAAAAGACCTATTAAACACAAATTAAAAATTTGGTAACATATTAAATGGAACAAATAGACATAAGCCTATAAGTTCATTGATTAAAATGGGTATGATATTTCAATACCGACTAGACGCAAAGATGGTCCTTTTAATTTTGAAGCCATGATTAGGTACAATTTAGGTTGGAGCTAATCAACTTCTCTTTACCACACAAATAAAAAATTTTAAAATATATTTAAAAAACAAAAACAAAATTGCCTTTTCCTTAATTTTGTATCATTCCTTGCAATAATTAGCCATTATTTTTCTCTTTTTCCTCTTTTGAGATAAAAAACAAGAAAAGATAGAATAATCTTTGAAATCTTTGTATTATGTCTTTAGTTTAACTATACTTACGTTGAATTAAATTACCCTATCTAGAATTCTTCAATAACGAATAATATGCCTATAAATAAAATCTAAAAAAAATAAAAATAATAATAATAATAATAATTGTGAAGGAGTTCTTCAATTTTGCTGCAAATTAATTCTAATCCAACCCAATCTCGATCAAACACCGGGTGAATCAAGCAAATCTTCAACTCTTTTTTTTTTTTTTTTTTTTTTTCATTTTTATCAATATCAATATATCCCAAAATCGATTAACCCTTTTTGTCTCTTACAGAAAAGCTCACTCAAAATTTTTCCCATCTATTTTTATGGGAACCAAAACAAGAAAAATATACACACACACCACTCGTATAATGTACAAAAATAAAATAAACGAATAAAGAATTAACACGAGAACACTCGGTCTCTCCCTCCCCAAAAAAACCAAGGGGGGGAAAATTCAATAATGTGGGAAACAAATCAACAACAGGAAGTAAACATCTCTTCTTACTTCCCCATTTGTGGTAAGTAGAAGATAAGTTTTGCACTTTTTCACTATCATCATTCAGTCAGTTGCTGCACTAGAAAATGGAAATCCGATCTTTGTCTTATAAGTGGTGGCGGGTCAACGTCGGAAAGGTTAACCCCGCCATCCTCGCCAAACGACCGGAATATTTCTTCCATTGAAAATGGTATGCTGAAAATGGATTTTAGTCCCAGTAGAATCAATAAGTAATACTTAGACTAATGATTTAAGTAATCTCAATGGGTTCTAAATGATTCAGGATAAGTTTGGATATAGAATGTAAATTTGTACCTTGAATCCACATCAAGCAGGAAAGAGTTGTTTGGGATGTTTATGGAGTCTTCTGCCAATAGGACTCTCATTTTTCCAATTATCTGCAGAACATGTTGAAGTTTCTAAGTTTTGGTTTTGAAATATAAACTTGTGGTTTATTATATAAGATATAGACATTTGTTAAAGCACAGATGAGGATGCATAATCACTTACATCAGGAGATAATCCCTGAGTTCCATATTTGTCATCCCAGAACATCGTGCCTATGCGATATATTTGCGGAATGCTCAGAATCTGATACAAAAAGAAATAGCAGAGAAGTCAGCTTAATCATTATTGTTTCTACCACCACAGCCAGCTTTTTGAGTACAGAAAACAGAATTGATGAGAGCGGAGTTTCAAGTTTCATGTCTTCATATTGTTTAGGCCACAAGAATTGGAAATTGGTTCAGTACTAAATTATAAGAAAAAGAAGGAAATCTATATAGGTAGGAAAGAAGAATTAGGGGTCAAAATGCTAACAAGTTCTTTACAAATAAAATTAGAGTTCCATATTGTTTGGAACCAAGAATAATAACACATGTTTACTAAATTTGTAATGGGAAAGAACTTCCAAGTTAAAATTTAGATGCTTTTTTCGAGAATATAGATGTAGTTACCGGGCACAATTCATCTGTGATCTCATTCAAACTTTTCTGGGATTTCTGGAGTAACACCTGCAGAGATGCGACCAAGAGAAAAAGTTTTTAATCCAATCTTAGGGAGGCTGATTGGTTTAATCTTTAAGATTCTAATTAAGAGAAACTTACCAGAAATCCTACTGCTTGTCTTATGTGTTGAAGTTCATCCCAAGAAGAGCCAGCATACTGTTAAAGTAATGGAAAATTATACATGTTTATTGTTTAAAGGCGATTTTATTTTGAAGGGTTGTGTGTTTAGCTCACCGTATCGGTAGCTTTGTTACACCATTGCTCCAACTCCTGCAGACCCAACTTCAAGTACTCTCCATTACTGAAGGAACAACACTCACGTCGTAGTAACAAGCTGGCAACCAAAAAAAAAAAAAGTAAATAAAATAAAATATCTTTTCTCATACAGGTTTTACGTAGTAAAATCTGATCCATTTAAAATGATATATGTTCAAAGAAGTTGTGTTGTTAATCACCTATTGAAAAGCTGGACATTTATGAATGAGAAAACTTGGAAGAAGATTTTTCTCATGATCATGGAGGGAACCTGAAAAATTGTAAAAATCAATTTCACATGGAGAGAACCCCGCTCCCAAGCGTAAAATGCCTACCACAACAGATAAATAGGAATAAGTTTAACTTACATGGTTTTCAGACATTATATCCAACGTTTGGTCTAGCTTATTAACAATGCTTTGCCAGTGAATACTTGATGCTTGTTGTTTTGCAACAATGTTTGAATGGATATTTTTAGATGACCCTCTTATTGATCTGGACTTCACTGATCTTGGTGCCTGTCAGTGTTCATTAAGAATATTGTCAAAAAGAAAAGAAAACAAGTTTAAAAAGTTATAGTTTTTCATTTTTTTGGTTTCGATTGCACAATTTTGGTTTTCACCTGAATACATAGATGCAAGAAAGGACTAATTTCTTTCTTCAAATTATCACGTATCATCCCAAACAATTTTTCAATGCATGCTGCCAGATGTTGCTTAAAAAGAAGTGCTGGGTACTTGGCTTCAACTTTAGACTGATTGTTTGTCTTGCCCACCATTCCACTGTATCCACTGGAAATTCCCATACCCACTGAAGATGATCGAAGACCCTGACAACTTCTATATTTAGTTGAATGATTCGCAGGAAATTTATTTATTAACCAAAATTTTCAGGTAGGAAGCATACATATGCCATACGACCAAATAAAGTTGCAGGTGAAGCTCGGTTGCGATGTGAAGCTACAGTACTTGTATTGGTTGCCTTGAGTGAACTTTGAAGAAGATAGAGAAGGGTGGAAGTGGTTGAAAGCCAATATGCAAAATCGCTGATATTTTCTTGACTCTGCAAGAGCAAAATATAAAATTCAGTTTCATAAGATCAATAGCAGTTATCTGAAAGAGTCACAATCAACCAAGTTTCCAACTCAATCTTCATAAAATTAGAATGCAGAAGAGGATATGTTGGTTTAGTTACACCAACCTCTATAGAAGATCTGATTGTGTGAATAATTCTGTCAAATATATTTGTTTTCTCTGCTTCAAAAGATCTCCATTGAAGAAGTGTCTTGTAGACAATACAGGCTGCAACTGGTCTGCCCTTGTCAAAACGCTTGTCTTCTGCTAAGCACTTGAGCAGGACATCATGATTTTCCTATTGATGAAATAATTTTGTTATAATTTGATGAACAATTGGGACCCCCCCTTCTTTATCTGTGCTTTTGTGATAGTATATTCCCATGCATGACCATAATACAAGTAATGAACTATAGCAATATACCTGTTGCTTTTCTGTAAGCGAACCTTGTTTAACTAGGATGGGAACAGTAGATGGTTCCTGATAATAAAGGGAAAAAATCACTCCTCTTGTCAAAAACAAAGGGGTAAAGAGACATTTTGTGATTTATCATTGGATATTGAAGGTCACTATGAAACTAATTCTAACCTTAGTTGATTTATTCTCCTCTTCCTTAACATGTCCGTTATCTAAAGTCTGCATACATTAGAAGCTTGTAAGAATGAAAGGAATATTCTCACGGAAAAATGTGCAATCTAGAGATTTGTACCTTGCTTTCTGTAAGCACTCCAGCGGGAACAGATATATGCTCAACAGCCACTGGCCGGTTGCGGAGAACTTCATTCTCTGCCTCTAGACTTCCAATCTTACTCTTGAGGCTGAAACAGTAGTATGTTTTTGTAAATCATCCAGCAAGCTTATTGGAACTAATTGTACAGCAGATCATAGTTTTCTTCAGAATATGATTTAAAATATGCACTTAACCATGTAATAATCTACAGTTTTTATTATCCTTTGCAGTCTAAAGGTGAAATTGTCCTTCAAATAAAAAAAGGAAATCCTAGGGAGAGAGAAGAGAGGCCCAAATCCTATAAATTGTTATATTTGAAACCACCTTCCGAATTTTTCCAAAGAAACAAATTTCCATAAATGAACACTCCGATCATCCGAGTCTTTTAGTCAAGCAAAAATGTAGAAAGAACTATATGCACACATGCAGCGAATCTGGGAAAAGGGGTTCAATTGTATGGTAAGCACTTACGCTTGCACTTCTTCAGAGAGGGACTCATTGTCTGCTGCAACCAAAGCCTGCTGGCGCAGAACCTGGTTCTCAGACTCAAGGCTAGATAAATTTGATTCCAATCTGGAAATAGTACAGAAGATAAGGCATTTTCAGATCATTATCAGCAGTGGCCAGATGACGTAATCATTTAGCAGTTAACTACCTCTCAATAGCCTCTTGAAGTTGCAACGATTTCAAATGTGCCTCTTCTGCCTCCTTGAGCCTAGCTTTACTCTCCCTTTCCACTTCAGCATACTTTTCTTCAAATTCCTCAATTTTCTTCTTCAGCTCTCCAACCTCCCCCTGAAAATTCAGTTTTTTTCACATTATCATATGCAACAAAAATAATGGCGTTTCAGTAGGTTGGTTGCTTTGCTTCCTTCTCATGTTACCTCAAGTTCTTCATTATGATTTCTCAGCATTTCTAGCTTGGTCTCGTCAACCACAGGTACTTCCTTAATGACTGGTGGGGCTTGTTCTATGGCCAATTTTGCTGCTTCTCTCTCACGTATAATTGCAGCATTGGCTTCATCCAGCTGGCCTTGCATTTCTTCCAAAGCATTTTGTAATTTTGCAACCTCTTGCCCCTTAGCTTCTTCAACATCCATCTACAAAGGTATTGACCATAAAAATTTTCTAATCATTGAAAATGTTCAAGAACTGATTACAGAGACATCAACTATGTGCTTCTCAAATTCCAGGCATCGTCCATATAAAAGATATAAGAGAGCCATACCCTCAAGTGCTTCTCAAACTCTAGGCGCCATGTTAGCTCCTCGACACGTTTCTCCAATTTGTCCTTGGCCTCCTTGAGTGCTCCTGTTTCTCTTGCAGCCTGGACAGAAAATTCTTCTCGTCTTACCATCTAGTTACTTTGTCTTATAGGTAGGTACGACAGTTCATGGCTTTTGATGCTTAATGCATACTGTAAATTTAAGTGTTCATATAAAAATACAAATAAGAACTCACCATCTTTAATTTTCTAAGCTCCTTCCTTGCAACTTTAGATCGCCAGAGGCATTGAAGGGCAAGAGTTGCCTTCTGCTGCTGTTTGTAAGCTGAAATAGCTGATGCCCTCCGCCATTCAGTCTGTAAAATTCAATTAATTGAATTACCAATATTGTAATCTAGATGTTCTTAATTAACTAGATACTGGATTCAGAAACTAATAATGTTTTTCCCCTTGGTAATTCCTTGTTCCTGATGTCAACATGATGTCTTTTATCTTTCAATTAACAATAGTTGTCAGAGAATTTATTACCTGAACAATGATAGCTGCCTTAGTTCTTCTTCTGTGTCTGTACTCATTTCTAGCTGCCATTGCACGCATACCAGTCTGAATAACTATAGCTGATGCAAGTAATTTTTTGTAAGATTTTCTATCTGCGTGAGCACGTGCATGCTTCTGTATACGGATTGAAGCTGCTTCTCTCCTCATTTGCTCATACAGCTTACGAGCAAGTTTCCCTGTACGTGTAATTAGCAAAGAAATCAATCAGCTTCAGCTATACAAAACTATCTGTATACAGATCAGGTTTGAGATTTACATTAGAGCTTTCTAGAAAAGTATACACCCCAGATATAAACCAACAGGTGATAACTTAAGAAACTCATAAAATTTAGTCCATCCCATCCTACGTGATCAACTGGCATGGTTTCTGGATACTAATTCTGTTACTCCACGTGCTTATGGAATTATGATTAATGGAAGAAAGGGGTACCTCTCCAAAGTTTCTGTATATGAATTGTAGCTCTCCTCAGGGCGATAAACTCTTTCCTAGTTAGATGGGTTCGTATTTGCCGCTGGATGCGTCTGACAGCGTTAGCCAAAATTTCAGTTCGTCGTGCATCCAACTCAGCCATTTGTCCAGCTCTGAGGAACACTTTTGTTTTTCCAATCTGGAGCACACCAAATGAAACGAGATCTCTTAATATGAAATTGGGGGTCGGGGAATGTGCTTGAAATGCCCTTTCTTGACACTCACGTCAATTTTTCAAATTATTACCCACCTGATAACCTTTTAAGCCCATTCTGTCACATATTGCAATGCATGCTGATTTTTCATCAGAGCTGCAAAAGTTAACACAATTCATTAAACTTAAACTAGAAAAGTTCCATATATAGAATGAAAACCCCATACAAACAATCCACTTGAATGCAAGTCTATCTCTGCTGCAAATGGACAAAGCCAACCAAAACAAACGTGAAGTTAAAAGTCTGTTTTTCTGTACCCATCCGAAATATCTGGAGCAAGCATTCCAAAACGATCAAGGAACTCATCAAATGTTCTTTTTGTTGGATATCCTGCACAACTTATCCTAATTGCCTCGAGCACTCCCTGTCAAAATTCATCAAAAAGAATGTTCTTGAGAAGACCAAGTAGCAACACCTGCCAAAATATAAAAAGTTCAGTTTTTCAAATTTAGGTATTTGGAGAGTTTAACCTTACCCCACACCTCAATTGGTTCAACACGTTGAAGTTCTCAAAGATGCCAGGTTTCAAAACTGTGTTGGGCTTTACACATCTAATATAATGTGGTTCTGTAGTATTCAATGTTTCCATGAGAGCTTGTAGTTGTTGCTGTAAGGAAAAGAGTACGTCATTGTCTAGAAACTATGAGAGCTGCAAGAGTATGCCACAATTGAAGTAACCTTTACCTTGAACCGAGTACCAATAGAGGAAAACTTGGATTGCTTTGAGCTCTCCTCAGGAAGTGGAGGGAAAAGATTAGCAACAAAAGAGCATCGTGAGGCATTTAGAAGAGCCTGATGTTCTGCTACTACATAGTCCTTGTTTTTATCAAGAAATTGATCTGCTTGGTATGTAACCTGTTGATTCAAGCCTTACTAATAAGAAACTAAACACATATCGTTCAAGCACAATAAAAGAGTACTTGCAATATGTAGCCTACATCTCCAGCATAATGGTTTATTGTGAAGTCTGTTCGAGCAAGTTTTGGCTTGCTGAACCGCTTATGTCCTTTGTACGTCTGATACATCTTTTGAGCAAATGTTTCGTGTGTTGACTTTGGAAACATACTGCAGGACAGGAAAACAACTGAACAGGTGCCCTTTATACTAAAGTAAAAGTTAAATTTCAAATTCTATGCTGCTTATCTTTCAAACAGCTATGATATTTTTGTAGTCACTGTTCCTAATATCTATACTGCACTATACTTTATCATGTATTTTTTTAACTGTTAATTTTAATAGCTCAAGTTGAAATTAAAATACAGGGTTATTCACATTAATTAAATATATTATATAGTTGAATCTATCTAGATTCAAATAGTAACTGCTCATGACATTGCCAGAAGTAAGAATGCATACCAGGCTTCATCAAGCAGGGCGATTATACCTCCAGGTTTCTGTGAGACACAAAATGTATTCATTACTCGAGGTACGGTGGGTGGCAGCAAGCACAATATGTTACAAAGGAGTGAGCCAAAAGTCAGTAGCAGTACCTTCTCAATAAGATCAAGGACATCCTGATTATCTACAAACTCAACATAGCTCCAGTTTATTTCTTCCTTCGTATACTCCTCTTGCTCCATCTTGAAAACATGCTGCAAGGAGAAGGCGCATTTATATTTGTGGAACTAAAAAGAAAAGGTTTATACCACGTCTGGAGGCTTCAGCCATACCTGATTAAAATGTTGCTGCAACTTCTCATTGGTCAGGTTGATACAGAGCTGCTCAAAACTGCAAGCCAAGGAATGTATTAGATATTTTGTAATCAAGATAATAATAGTATTCGTGAGGGGAATATATTTCATAATTTTATCGACCTGTTGATCTTGAAGCTTTCAAAACCATAAATATCAAGAACTCCAATTAAACTGGCTGCATTAGGATCTTGGCCAATTGAACTATTAATTTTGTCCACAATCCTGTCATAGTTCAGATATGCAATATATCAATTGTTCTATACCAGAAAGCTTTAGATGAATGAAACAGCATTTTGATCTCCGATCTTTTCAACTCATAATATATTCCAGAGGTGAACACCAGCCAGGAGAAAAAAACACGTGAGAATTAGCAAGGAAAAGGTTAAGTTAACATACCAATCAAACAGCCTAGAATACACAGTTTTTGCCAATGCATCACGACTCAAGGCTGCTGAATCTGGGTCCAAAGGCTTTGTAATGTTGCCATCTGGAGTCACTATGACACGCTGGCAGAGCGAATGTTCCAGTGCCTTCACATCACACCTGAGGAAAATATTGAAACAGTGTTAAAAAAAAGGTGTCCTCAGAACATGAAATTTTAATTTGATGTCATCGAAAGAGATTAGAGTTCTAACATGAGTAGCTCTGCTGCTGTTTGAAGATGATAATTAGACTTCTCGTCTTTCACTTTGGAAGAGTCAACTTCCTTCCCTTTCATGAAGTTGATGTTTCCAAGATGCAGTATTGAAGCTACAACACGAAATATAGCATCCTACAGAACAAACTTCTAATGAGCAAAATTTTGTGTTGAGAAATTGCCAAGCTTTTTAAGGCTATTTTAAGTGACGCAAATACAGACCTGTTCCTCCTGGCTGATTCCGACAACATCCATGGCATTTCTCGTCTCTAAGTACTCTCTTGCATCATCAACATTCGCCACTTCATAACAATTCGTTTGATTAAGATAATGAAATGTCCTCGGGTCTCCTAACTTGAATTTCTTGACATCCTGCATTGAAACATTAGTCAGATGCAGCTGTTGTAAAGATTAAACGGTATAAGATGATTTAAAGAGGGATGGAGAGAGCTTACTTCTGGTGGTGCTGCACAGAGCATGTAAAAACAATGGTAGTTTCTCTCAGGGTCTGAGACTTGGCAAACACGTGACCGTTCGAGAAGGTATGTACGAATGGCAGCCCCAGAGATCTTCCAATTCTTATCAAATTGTATTTCTACAAATTTACCAAAACGACTGGTAGAATTGCCTTGTTATATTAGAGCTGACAAGGAAAGACAATGTGCGAAGCAACTGAAACAAAAATGGAGCATAAAAACAAGTCACCTTGAATTGTTGTTTTTGACGGTTTTGGCATTTCCAAATGCTTCCAGTACAGGGTTGGACTGAAGAATTGGTTCTCAAAAACATTACCCTCCATTTCATACTTTAAACCACGTATAATAAATGTTGCAGTCATGTTACATGCTACTCACCTCCAAAACCTGTTGTTCAACTGTTCTTCCTTCAGTATCTGACCTGCCTCCCATGAATGCAAGATATCTCATGAGCATCTTTGTTGTCTCAGTTTTACCAGCACCACTCTCTCCACTCACTAATATGGACTGACTTCCTTGCTCGTTAATCATCGATCTAATTTCATGAAAAGAAGATTTCAACCCAAGCTCTTACAATATAGAAGTAGAACTAAATATGGCAATTACATTATGCAAAAAATGTGATTTAAATCTCATTCTGGTCTGTGACCTTTTAAAATGATTATTTTAGTCTCTAAAATTTAGAAAAATAACGTTTTTCACTCATAATTTTCAAAATGTCTATTTTAATCTATGAATATTAAAAATAAAAATAAAAAACATATTGTGCTTGCTGCCGCCCACTGCACGTTGTGGATCATTGACGGAGGTCATTTGGTGTTAGTGGAGCTCGTAATAGAAATGGGCGGTCTTTGGTGGAGGAGGAGATTTTGCATCCTCCATTTAGGGAGTGTGACAAAGTGTTGTGGCATACAAGTTTCTTTACTATTTTGTGGGGTATTTAGTTTGAGCGTAAGGATAACATTTTTAGAGATGTTGAGGAATCAGGGAAGGAGGTTCGCGAGTTGGTGAGGTTTTAATGGATGTCTTTGGGCGACAGTCACTAGACCATTTTGTAATTATGACGTTGGTCTTAGTTCTTTTGGACTTGGTTTTCTTTGTAGTTAGTGTCAAACTTCTAGATTTATGTTTGCCAATTCTTTCATTTTTTAAATAAAAGTTTGGTTTCTTACCATAAAAAAAATTATACCTAATATTCAGTCACCAAATACACTCGCCAAACTATATGGCCATAGTATTAGTATATACAAATTAGAAACTATAA
Organism: Citrullus mucosospermus; assembly: GCA_030954485.1. NCBI lineage: Eukaryota > Viridiplantae > Streptophyta > Magnoliopsida > Cucurbitales > Cucurbitaceae > Citrullus > Citrullus mucosospermus. The sequence continues at coordinate 2,937,987 of CM062063.1, read as the reverse complement.
TAGATATTTTGAGAGTTTATAGATCAAAATAAACTAAATGTAGTAATTTAAATATATCCATTATTTTAAAGAAAATAATTTAAATATTAAAATAGAGAATTTTGGGAGTTTAGATATGAAAATAACCCAATTTTGAAAATTCATGTAAAAAAAAAAAAAAACGCCAGTTTCTTCACTCTTGTACCTATAGCAAGCATCTGCAACAGCGAAAAGATGTGGACTAAGTTCGCCGAAAGGAGCTCCTTTATATTGTTCCATCATGTGAATGTCATACAAATGGGGCAGTCGCCGGAAAGGATTCACCGCAATTAGAATATTCCCGGTGTATGTCTGTAAAGTACATAAAATACAATGTTAATGAAAAATTGAATGTCAAACATAAAATCCTCGAAACTATCTTCGTAGCTAAGATTCTGATTCTGTAATCTACCATTAACAACCGAGAAATTAGGGAAAGAGAATGCAATCAAATACTTACGTATATTTCATTGAGAGAAAATCGACAAGCTAGGTTATGCAGAACTCCCGGTTCATGAAGATACGCCAATTTCGTCATGTCGTCAACCCCCGCCGGCGGCGCCTCCGTGTCTTTCGGATATATACTCGAAATTTCTGCAACAATCTGAAATCGAAGCCGATGTTAATCATCATATTCAATGCGAAATTTCTAAGCATTTGTTCCAAGATCGATTCGTTCAATAAACCCTCGGAGATGAATTTTCCCCCAAAACAAAAAACAAGAAGAAAAAAAAAAAGGTAGCAGAATCGAAGCGGATTGCTTCGAATATCAGCCATGAATTTTTCCCAAATCTCGCGGGAGATTCAGTTTTGAAATTTTATTTCTCATTTAAACAAACTTGAAGAAGAAGAAGAAGAAGAAGAAGAAGAAGAAGAAAACAAACGCATGAACTGTCTTCAGTAGTAGAAGACAGTAGTGGGGGTAAAAAGACCAAATTACCCCTCTTTGGTATTGATTTACATAAATAACATTGATATTTATTTATAAATCTGATGCAATTTTTTGTTTTTCTTCTTTTTCCAGAAAACTGAAAGTTAAATATTGCATATGAAACTGATAAATCATTCGTTTTTCTTGATTCTCTATTGAATTAAATCAAAACTTCTGTTTCTTTTCACCATTCAAGAACTTCAGTTTTCTGCAACTAATAACCCAAAAACAAATGATCCAATCGAAAAAAAAAAAAACACGAAGTTCATCCTCTGTTTATGCAGCTCCCATGTTCTGGGAAAGGGAAAAAACAAAGCTTACAGTTTTTTCATTGGTAGTGAGTATAGTAGCATTTTTGCCATTAATTTCTGTAACTTGCCCTTCAATCCAAGCATCCTCAGGATCCTCAACCCAAACATGTGATCCGACAATTATATTCACCGGAGTCCCCTGTTCCAAACACAAAATCAAAATTTCCCTCAAAAATTCCCATTTTTAATTCATATTTTCACCAAAGTTCCAATACTTTCTAAGAAATGAAAAAAAAAAAAAATATATATATATATATATATATATATATAGAGTCTACAAATACCATGATTGATTCAGAGAGGTATGGATTTGATCATCAAACGCTTGAGAGCAAAACCAATGGAGTTTTAAGAGAGAAAGCAAGAACAAAACAATTTTTATGAAAGAGAAGAGTGGGAATTTTTGTAAGAGAGATCTAAATGATGGTGTTTTTTGATGGATTGAAGAAGTTGAAAAGAATGAGAGAAAAAAAAGGGAATTTAATTAAAAGCAAAGGCAATGAGGCCAATGCTTGGTATTGTAATTGTAAAATGTGTAATGTAATGTTTTAAAAGCAAAAGAAAAGGGAAGAGAGGAGTAGCCAGCCACCTCTCTCCCTTTCTTCTTTTCTCATTCTATTCCATGTCAACTTTTCTTCAATGGGGTCCTTTCCACGTAGGATGCTGAGCTGGCATTCCCAAAAAAAAAAAACTGCCTCATAAAGTTTTTTGACACGTGGAATTTTGTTTGCTTAAGCTGTACGAAGTTGTGCTACCTTGCTGATTTCTCTATTATGAAATTTCAGCTCCCTTGCGCCAAATAATAGATGTATGTGTTTACATTATTGATTGATAAAATAATAATTGGATATAATTTTTTTTAAATAAAATAATTGGAATTATTAATTATATTTGTAGTGTAATTTTAATATAGTTTGTTTATTGGATGAATCCCATTTGATATAATTCCTACGATGCCAACATAATTATATGTATTTTTTTTTCTTTATTTTTGAAATCAAAGTTCAAATTAGCAGTACCCAAATTTCAATGTTTTTTAAGATAAAAACTCATTAAAAAAAAACTAAAGACTAAAAAATATTAGTTTTAGTGAGAGCATGCACAAGCAGTTACATTACTGTCTATAATGCAATACGCAAAAGAATTATCAATGCTAAGATCTCATTAATGAGAATTTTTTGTTTCTATTATGATTAATGTTGGGAAATGAAATTTACATATAATGATAATTACATAATGGTATTGTGCTAAACAGAAGGTTTGTTTAAAAAGAAGAGATGAAAGTCTAAAAGAAGCCAAATATTTTGAATGCTTTGAAATTATGAGAGAAGTGAGGGACCAATTTCATTCCAACACAAAAACATTGGAGACAAAAGCTTGGAGTGGAGAGAGCAAAAACCATTGAATCTCACAACCTATGATTTGTCAAAAAAAAAAAAAAAAAAAAACAATAATAATAATAATAATTGGAATGAGAAGGAATGAGAAGAAGCCACGTGTACAAGTGTGGGAACCCACAAAGAAACAGTCTTTGGCTTTAGATGGAGCTTCCCCCTCCACAGTCCACCGCCACCCACCCACCCACCACCCGCCGTGGTGGGGTACGATGTCGTTTCATTGGGCTTCAACTTTGAATTGATATTCTCCAATTTTTAAGGGGGCGGTGGAAGGGCGTAAGAAAGAGAAAATTGGGATGAGAGAGAAAGTAGGGTTGGCGATTGAGCAACACCATTAAACAATTTGTACTTTTTTTTGTTTCCAATGGTCGAGAAATTTGAATCTTCACCTTCACATCAGTTAATTCATTCAAGAAACTTAAAATTACTACACTTGTTCCATTTTTACAAATGAGTTTAAACTTTAAAATTACTATTCTTTTTTCTTTTTTTTATAAGAAACTTAATTTCATTTTATAGTGATTATTGGTTAGTAAATACAAAGAGAAAATATTTGCATTTGTGACATAAAATTAGGCTAATTTTATGTTTATGAGTGACGAGGGATAGTCAGTTCCGTTTTTTTAGTTTTGAAGTCAAGCAATAACCAAATCAAATCATTCAGTTTTATAAACAAATAATTCAAACTAATGTCCAATTAACAACAAAACCAATAGAATTGTTTTTGTTTTGTTTTGTTTAGTTTATTATCGATTTGGTTCTTGTTTTTTTAACATTTTTTCTTTCAAATTTTTATTTTTATTTTGAATTGGTTGTTTTTGCTAATTTTAAATTAAAATGGGTATATTTTTTTATAGATTGAAATCGACCAATTTTTCTCGTGGGACTTTCTAAATAAATAATGTACACATTCCATACTAATTAGTCTTTTTGCTAAACAATAAATATATATACACCATAATAATTGCTCTTAGAGTTTATTTTTAAGGATATGTATATCCTCCATTCGGTTTTATTATGATTGGCTTTTCCAATTAAAACTCAATTCGAATGAATCAGTTTGGATTGGATTGATTTTTTTTTTTATCAATTTTTTGTTAGAGTATGAATGGCTAATTTGACACGGAGAAATAAATTAAAATCAAGTCACATCATTTTGTTTCAATTTATATAATTATAATATTTTGATTAAATATAGTAAATTCAAAGTAATAAGAAATGTTTGTTTAAAGGGAAAAAAAAAAGTCTAACGAGGAATTAATATAATTTTATGTTGATATCCAAGTATATTATACAATTTTTTGGTCTATTGCTGACTCAGCATAAATCCGCCTCCCGGGGGTAGGATGGGACGGTGGCCGGCGGGGGGGGGGGGGGGGGGGGGGGGGGGAATAGGGGCGGCGAATGTGCATACACTCACACATGGTGGTGGTGGCCGGTGGGGCCGGTAATGTGGGACCCTTGACACAACTAGAGAGAGGCATGATCTCCACAGCTTTACAACCAAGAGTTTACCTGTCAATTCTGTTTTATTTTTTTTTTTTCCTTTCTTTCTTTTATTTTTTAAATTTATTATAAAAAAAAAATTATTATTATTATTATTATTATTATTATTATTTTATTTTTAAATGTGGATGTTTTACAATTATTAATCATCATTCATCATTACTGTCTGCTTATTAGACTCTATTATTTTTATCCTAATTTTGTAGGGCCAATCCTTTTTTTCTTCCACCAATCTTTTACTTTCCCTTTTTCTCGTTGATTCTGTAATTTAGGTTAAAAAATACTTTTTTTTTTTTTCCTAAATCATTTAATCTCAACTTTAGTTTGTAATAATTTACTCGTTATACTTTTAATTTTATAACAATTTAGTCTATAAACTTTAATATGTAACAATTTATTTCTTGTACTTTTAATTTTGTAACAATTTTAATCCTAACGTAGAAAAATTCATCAAAATTCGATGTCATTTTTTATTATTTTATGATGTAGACTATGAATTTTGTAAAAATATTGAGTCTTTAATTAGTTTATCTATTTATTTATGTAAGAAATATTATTTAATTAATTTATCTATTTATTTATGTAAGAAATATTATTAAATTTTAACACTAATTTCTACATTAAGAATTAAATTGTTGCAAACTTTAAAGTATAATAACTAAATTGTTATAAAATTGAAAGTATATTAATTAAATCGTTACAAATCAAAGTTCAAAGATTAAATTGTTATTTTTAGGAAAGTTTAGGAATTAAAAATAATTTTTAACCTAATCGTCTGCCATGGAAGAAATTACGAGTTTTTTCCCCATTTATTGTTATCACAAAAATATATGCATTTATTGACAAAAAAAGAAAAAAAAAATACTTCAACGTTTATTACCAAACATATAATACAAGTAAGCTTAGTGTTTTAATTTTAGTTGAATTGAATTATAAAGTTTAAATCAACCAAACAATACAGAATTATAAAGAGAGATGCTTAAATCTAAAGCTATGAGTGTACACAAACCTAACCACAATATTCAATGAGCAAAAAGATCATTCAAATACAACACAAAAGAGATCCTAAACATAACTAATATTTATATAGCTAAAATAATAATTATTTATCATGAATATATATATATATATATATATATACTATTTTGGTCTCAATATTTTTTGGTTTTGGTTCATGTAATTTTAAAATGTTAATTATGAGTCCTTATACTTTCAACTTTAACTTTAGTTCACTTTAGTTCTTATATTTTTAAAATGTTGGTTTTGGCCCATTACTTCCATCTGTGAACTCTAAAAAAATGGGTGGGTTAGAAAAACAATATATATTTACAAATGTCCAAATATGTTAAAATTGGAAGTGATTGTGTTTGCTATTTTCTTACTATTTTTCCCCTATTTGTAAAAAGTTGTCAATAAAGAATAAATTGTTCATGTCATTTGTTTCCTAACATAAGTAGTAATCATTTTGAAAATTTGTATGATTTTTGCAAAAAGAATAAAGTGGATGATAAAATGGGGTGTCACCCTTTCCTAAGATAATCTTTCCCACGATTATAGTTATTTTTGGAAATTAGTTTTACCTGATAATTTTCTCCCACATCTCTCGTCCTTTAACTTATTTGATATGTTTCATTATCACGTTTTGCACTACTTTCATTTCTCTCTCACTTCAAATTTCATACTAATTTCTCTCAATAATATATTTTCAGTCAAATTTTCGTCATTTTATACTTAACTTCTCCTCACTCTCCATTAAAATGTATTTTGTATGGTTTTAATTATTATTATGGTGCATATATATTTATTATTTAGAAAAAAAAGTATGTCTTTTTTATTTTGAAAATGCCAAAAACAAATGTCTAATTTTCAATCTATAAGAAAAGAAATAAACTCAATTTTAATTTAAACATTAGCAAAAATGGGCAATTCAAAACAAAAATTAAAAATTTGGAAGAAAAAATGAAAAATGTCAAAAAATTAAAAACCAAACTGATAATAAACCAATTAAATAAAAGTCAATTGAAACCGATGATCTTCATGTATTTAAAAAAAAAAAAAATATGGATGGTTTTGAAAAATAAGTGTAGCGTCGTAGCGTGGGATTGATTTGAGAGAAAAAGAAAATCATGGAAAATGGTTTTATTATTGTTGTTGTTTCTATGTCCAATTATTAAGAAAAGTGACTACGGACATAAATTAAAATTGGGCCTCGCTTATATGTGTTGTTACCCTTTTTTAAGGACTAATTGACGTCCCAATGCATTACTCTACAGCCAATCAGTAATGGACATTTGACGCTCACTCCGGAACCTCTGCCCAAACCGTGGGACTGGCCCACTGGGCCGAGACGACCAATGAAATGGGCCCAGTAATCCTTTCCATAGGAGTATTGGTAACAGTGTAGATGATCAAATTAGGCCTTCTAATCAAAGGCCAATAAATAAATAAACATATATATATTTTAACCAAAATCTATTTTAAAGTTGGTTCAATTTTAATTTTTATATTTTTAAATATCTATTTTTTTTCCTATACTTTCACCAAATCTTCAATTTAATTTCTTGGAAGTTAATATTTATAGAAGTTAGTTAAATAATAACAATGATTTTCGAGTAATAAATTTAAAAAATTTTAAAAAAATCAACAATAAACGAGTACTAAAGACTAAATTAAAATTTTTATTAAAAGTGCATGAACTAAATTAGACATTTGAAAGTAGGAGGACTAAAATTGAATAAGTCTCATGGTGTAGGGTCAACTAGTATTTTTAACATTTTTTTTATTATTATTATACAAATGGTAAAATGTTAAATTAGGAATAAATTTACGGTAAAAAAAAAAAAAAAAAACAATGAAAATAAATAAATTCTAACTTTCTATACTTTTTAAAGATTATTTGTAATTTGACTAACTTAAAATTATGTAGGATCTTGGAGAAGAGTGGTTAGTTACAACTTTCGTATATCCAAAGATCAACATGTGTTTTATTTATCAATACAAAGTAGGAAGTAATAAATAATATATATATGAAAAGCCAATATTTGGAATTTCGACATTTTCCTTTAAACAAAGTGGAGGGTCGCATCAAGAGTGGCAAGGTTTATGATTTAATTTTAGTTATGAATTTATATTTTATGTTGGTATAAACAATAACATCAAATTTTAAATTTCCTCAAATGTCAACTATTGGTCTGAAATTGCAAAAAGTGTAATAGTCACGATTGTACTAAATAAATAAATAAACACACATTCACGAATGGACGCTAATATTAATAATTAATTAAAATACTTCACCCAATCATATTCATACAAATTTGACTTACATGATTTCGTAAAATTTTTTTTCCCTCCTTTCAATAAGTAAATGAAAAATGAATGATTCTCCAATTTTTTATAAAAGTATTTTAAAATATAATAAAATGAATCAAACTATTTATGATAAACAGTAATATTTTGCTATATTTGAAAATATTTTTAACAATTTTACTATTTAAAATATTTTTTTAATATATAAATAAGTTATATATTTGTATGAAAATATGTCATTGACTTTCTTTTTATGTTTTTTTATAAATGTTCTTATTAAATTGCTATAGTTGTAAATGCTGCTAAAGAATCCAAGAACACACTTGGATATTGTCTACAAAATTCACTCGCAAGTTATTTCATTGTAATCCAATAATTAATAAGACTACATAGGTATGCATAAAAAAAAAATCTAACATTTTTTTATTTTGTAAGGAACATAAACCATCAAAGATACAGATGTCGTGTCAATTTCAACTAAGCAACAAATTCGATTAAAAAAATCATTCTACCAACAAAGAGAACCATTCCTTTGCAACCTACCGTAAATATGCCTATTTGAAACCACACTTATCCTATTTTATAAATAATAATCATGAACTAAAATGGTATTTAAAGAGAGAGATTAAATAGACATACTGAAAGTTTAAACATCAAAACTAGATACATAGATTAATGAGAAAACAATGTGAACTTAAATTAATTAAAAAATTTAAAAAGAAAACATATATAAAAGTTTGAGTATGGATATAGAACATGAATGCTTTAAAGTTAATGATCAAAGTTTATCAATTATTAATTAGATTGAATTTAAAATTAAGTGTTCTAAAAATTGATAAGAAAAGATTATCTGACTCCATTATGCTTTCATTTAAAATTGGAATTCTTCAAGAAAATGATGGTTAATGATTGCCTTGCAAGTAATTAGACTTTAAAGTAATTTGTTTATTTTAGTTTTTTTCTTCAAAAAAAAAAAAAATGTTAATGTTCTAAACTTCTAACATAACCAGCGTGACAAGAATTTTTATATATCTTGTCAAAGAAGAGAAGAAATGTCAAACACTTAATGCTTAAGTTAGAGCTCAAATCCAACTATTACAGATGTTTAAATTGTTTTACTTCAATAGCTTAAATGTGGTTTTCTTCAAATTAGTTTAATATTTTAGTAATATGTTTTATTCTTTTGAGGTAACAGTAACCTTCAAAATTCCATCCACATATGTTATGCTATATATATATATATATATATATATATATATATATATATATATATATATATATAATGTTTTAGTGTTTAAAGTTTCATATTTATTTTTTTTATAACCTTCCAAATTTAAAATAAAGTAATTTATTATATTTGAAAATAACACTAATTTTATTTTTTAAGAAAAACATAGCTATTTATCGTTAATTATTATTCGATAAAAAAAGTGCCAATATTAAATTTATAGTAAATAATTTAAAAATGGATAATAAAAGTTAAACGAAAAATTATTATAAATAGAAAAAATATTATATTATTTACAAATATAATAAAATTTCATTTTCTATAGATGTCTATCTAGGTCTGTTAGAGATAGAAAGTAAAATTTTATTATATTTATTATTATTTTCAACCGTTTTTCTATTTTTGAAAATATTTCTAAATTAAAATGTTTTTTAGTTTAAGTTTTAAGAATTAAAATAAAACTTAATAGAATTTATGAATTTAAAATCTAGGTACTAAAATATGATTTTAAAGCGACCTCAAATTATCAAGTTGGAATTTTTTTTTTCCATCAGTTGGTGGTGGACCAAAAAATTGATTGGATCTCAAATGAAGTAAACACAATTATATATAAATTAATTCCAAATTGATAAAATGTTACACACGGTTTACTTGAATTTTCTAAAGGTTCTCATTACTGGTCTATATTATTATTATATATATGTATATGTATATGTATATATTAACCATATTTTTGTATATTTTTCAACTCCTTTGATTTGGTAGGGAAGGGATCTAAATGGTTAATAATTGGGAAAGAGGTTTAATTGGTCAAATGTTAATAATATACGAATAATTTGGTTTTTTATAATCTCTTGCTTTGTTATTTATCTTTTATTAATATTTTTAAAAACCAAATAAAAGATTTTTTTAAAAAAAGATAATTTTTAAAAACTTGTTTTTAATTTTAAAATTTGGCTAAAAATTCAACTCTTGTACTAAAAAAGATGCAAACTATGGCAAAAAAATGAAAGCAAATAGGTTTAATTTAAAAAAAAAAGAAATGGTTACCAAACAAGACCATATTTATTATGATTAGCTAGTTTAGGGATCCACATGGTTAATAATTGGGTAATAAGTAGGCTAAATATCAATTTATATTGCTTAACTTTGGGGGTTGTATTAATTTAACTTTCATAAGTATATTGATTTAAACTTAAACTTTCATAATTGTATCAATTTACACATTCCTTTGAATTTAGTTTGAAAAAATCATGTAAAACATTTAATTTTTTCAATTAAACTTATAAAATATTGTTATAAGTTAATTGATTTAAACCTTTATTAGGATTATATTTAAAAATAGTCCATGGATAAATTCTTATAAGTGTGTAGATTTTTACCAATGTCGATTTAACAAAATTGACGATTATAATTTGAAGGGACAATTTTCAAATAAATCTTAATTGAGAGTTGAAATTGAATCGGTTATAAAAGTTTAGAAGCTTAATCGATAAAATTACAAGTCTCACAAGATGTTTATTCAAACAAAGGATAATGAAGAGAGTTTAAATTGATACATTTATAAAAATTTAACGTTTAAATTGATAAAATGGAATAAGATTGAAATTAATACAATTATTAATTTAAATTAATATAAATCCAAAGTTGAGAGAGAGGTAAAAATGGATATTTGTGCAAAGTTTTATGTTGTTTTGAGTCATACTGTAGATGGTGGCTGAAACCATAATTCTACAATCATTCTTCTTCCTACTTTCTATCTGTATCTCTATCTATTTTCTACAATAAAATTGGAAGTGTCATAAACTTATGGAGTTTATTATTTTAAAATAAAGTATAAAATACACCTAAGAATTGAGTTTCACAATCTTAGTACATAATTTGCATTCACCAACAAAGAAGAAGATGACGAAAAAATAAAATAAAAAAATAAATTTGGTGTTTAATTGTAAGCAGCAGAAGCAAATTTTGCCCTTAGTTCTTTTCTAAGGATTTTGCCAGATGGCGCCTTCGGAATGGCGTTGACAAAAAACACACGTTTTAGCCTCTTGTAGAATACCACTTGTTTTGTTATGAATTGCTTTACCTCTTCTTCCGTTATTGTGTCACTGTTCTCCTTCACAACAAATGCCACCGGTACTTCTCCCGCCTCCACGTCCGGCATCCCAATAACCGCAGCGTCACAGAGTTTAGGATGACTGATAAGAAGGGCCTCCACCTCCGCAGGCGCCACTTGAAATGCCTTGAATTTGATAAGTTCCTTAAGCCGGTCCACGATGAAGAGCTCGTCGTCGTCGTCGATGTAGCCCATGTCGCCGGTGTGAAGCCATCCTTCTTTATCAATTGTTCTCTTCGTAGACTCCAAATCATTCAAATACCCCTTCATGATTTGATCACCCCTAATACAAATCTCTCCGGCCGAATTCGCCGGCAAGGACGCGCCGGTTTCCGGGTCAACAATCTTCATCTCTGCATTTCGAACCACAGTTCCACATGCTCCGGCTTTCACTTGAAACGGCTCTTTCGCAAAAGCCAAACTCATTGTCAGAACCGGACCGGCCTCGGTCATTCCGTACCCTTGCCCAAGAATCGCCGCCGGAAATTTCGCCCTCACGGCGTCTTCCAACTCCTTCCCCAGTGGCGCTCCGCCGGATTTTAGAACCCTCACGGACGACACGTCGTATTTCTCAAATTCCGACGACTTAGCAATGGCCAGTAAGATCGGCGGCACGATGGGCATGATCGAAATTTTGTATTTCTCAATCAATTGTAAAAGTGAAATTATCTCAAATTTCTGCATAATCATAATCGCAGCACCGGCGCGTAGCCCGCACAGCAAAATGGAATTGAGTGAATAGATGTGGAAAAACGGCAGCACACAGAGGATGACGTCATCGCGATGATAGTAGAGGTTTGGATTTTGGCCGTCCATTTGTTGAGCCACGCTTGTGATTAACCCTTTATGAGTTAACATAACACCCTTCGGCAAACCGGTGGTGCCGGAGGAGTACGGCAGCGCCACCACGTCTTCGGGGGAAAAATCCACCGGCGGCGAGTGAGATTCATCAGCCCCAGTCAACACAGAGAAATGCAAACAACCCTCGACAGCAAAATCAACGCATACAATTTTCACACCATTTTCAGCCAAATCCTTAACCCGATCGTAAAAGCAAGCCATCGTCACGATCAATTTCGCATTGGCGGCTTTGACCTGTTTGGCGATTTCCACGGCCGTGTAAAAAGGGTTCGCCGCCGTCATGATGGCGCCTCGGTACGACGCGGCGAGGAAGGTGAAGACGAACTCCGGGGAGTTGGGAAGTAAATTCATGACGACATCGCCCTTTTTAATTCCGAGGTTGTGTAAGCCGGCGGCGACACGACGGGCCGTTAGGTGAACGTCGTGGAAGGAGTAAACATCGCCGGTGGCGGAGTTGATCAAACAGGGGCGTGAGGCGAATTTTGGGAGATTTTGGAAAACGTAATCGTGGAGTGGAAGATGATTGGGAATGTAAATATCGGGAAGCTTTGAACGGAAAATGAACTCATTAGTTTGCTTTGATTTAAGGGCCATTGTTGAAGCTAAATTCTGAGGTTGAAGAAAAACAGAGAGAAAGAGAGAGATGAGAAAAAGTAGAGATGGGTTTGGTTTGAAGATGGATAATGAAGAGAAAGGGTTTTATAGAATTAAAAAACAATAGAAAATTAATGTTTGGTTGGTGAGAAAAATAAATGGGATATTTTTATTTATATATATAAAATCATGTAATTTGCTTTTGGTCAAGATGAGATGTGAGGTATGAGAAAATGAGTATTCTTCTGATCAGAGTTCACTAACCCCCAAATTAAGTTTTTGATTATGAAGAAGAAGAAGAAATTATAGTGGCTGCACACAACTCCACTCCCTCTCATCCCTTTCATCCCCCAAACTTTTAACCAAATAATTTGATTTTTTAATTTGTATTTCATTTAAAAAACGTATTTATTTTCATGTAATTCCTTTTTTTTTTTTTTTTTTTTACATTTTACATTTATAATTTTGGAGAATAAGAAACAATAAAATGAGTACCATTCTTGTTTTTGTATTAAAAATAAATAAATAAATAACCCGTTACTTTATACAATTTTGTAACTTACAAAAATGAAATAAGTAATATTTGAAAAAAAAAAAAAAAAAAGTAAGAGGAAATGAGGGGAAAAGGCATAAATGTTACCAATCGTGCCCTTTTGAAACTAAAATTGAAGCTTTCAAAATAATAAAAGACCTAGATGGGGAAAAGAATTTATGACAAACTTAAAACCTACAATTAGGTTTTTAAATGTAATATATTCATTTTTTGTTCTTTTCTTTTTTAAGGTAAATGATCTAAAATTAAAAATATATATGGATATGTCAATTATCAATAGACATATGTAAATGAGAGAGTTTAACATACTCGTAACCATTGAGGTCTATATCAATTGAAACCCTGAACTATTAATTGTAATAATTTATGCCATAAACTTTTGTAACATCAATGTACACCATCTTTTAGATTTCGTTTGACCAATAAACTCTTAAATTTTCATAAGCTAATCAATTTAGACTCTTCATTACAATTACATTTGAAAATAATCGGTGCATTAATTTGCAAATGCGTAGATTTTTTCAAATCAATTTTTTTTAAAAAATAGATGTATAAGGAAGATGCATGAATGATTCATTTGTAAAAGTTTAGATATTTAATTGATACAATTATAAGTTCCAAATGAAACATAATAGAGGTGTAAATTAATACACTTACAGAAGTTAAAGGTTTAAACTGATATAACTATTAATTATATAGGGTTTAAATTTATATAATGCCTAAAGTTTAGAAATATAAATTGATATTTTCCATAGCAAAATTTATCACAATTTGAAAGTTAAAAAAATTATTTAAAAAAAAATATTCATCAATATGATATTTTATTAATAGTATTTTGTCTTTTAAACTTAAAATTGTTAACATTGACATTTTGATTCTTGATCATTATTTACCAACCACCATACGATGTATTTGTTGAGACAACGACACTTTCATTAATTTACATCATCCAAACAAACACAGAACGTGAAGACAAAAAGAAAAAAAGAAAAAAGAAAAGTTAAAGTTGGAAAATAAAATAATTAAAGGTGTTCATACAATTGAATCGAACAAAGAAGAAAACTTTTATGAGTTGCAAATTAGGGATATGTAGAGATAGTGACATTTTCATTAATTTTCTCCCTCAAAGTTGGACTTGAGTCTAATCATTAATATTTGAAATGGTAATTAATATCTTATCTATTAATTTATATACGAGTTTGATAAGTCAATTTTATTTTTTCTCTAGATAAGGAGTTGTCTCATTTGCACTAATAATTAAGAACACGTAGTTGATTATAAGATATATTTTGTTTAAATCATAAATTTAATTCTTAAAAATTCTGTTTTGATAATTATTGTTTCTTTATTAAATTTATAAATATTATTTTTATTCCTAAATTTATTTGTTTTGTTATTTACTTTCTAAAATTATTTTTAAAATACAAGTAAAATTTTAGAAATAATATATAGAAGGAGTCACGAAACAAAATTTCATTCTATTTTCGTTTAAAATTTTAAAGAATTTTAATCTAAAAATCAATTTGGAAGGCTTATAAGGAAATCAAAGGCAATTTGTAACTTTTGGAAGAATATAAATGCTTTTTAAATAAAGAAAAAAAATTGAAGGATAGTTTTTAAAATTAAACTCACGATAAATAAAAATAATAACTGTGTGGAGAAAATATTATAGAATTATAATAGAAAATAAAAGTATATTAATTAGTAAGGGTTATGATTATAATTCATTGGTATTTTGTATTTGTGTAATTTAGCATGTGGTTGAGACTTACACCTCAAACTTTTTCGTTGAATGGAATAACTCAAGATTGACTAGTATTTTTATAAACAACCTGCATCCATAAATTAATAAATTAAAATTTTGATCTTGGGATATATTATTCAATAATGAACTTAATCAGGATATATTAAATAATCAACTTGATTTTACGGAGATAGAATGAAAGATTAAATAAAATAATAAAAAAAACATTAAAAAAGAAAATAGCGATAACTAAAATAGAAATCTATAATTGGAATAAAATCTAATTTACTTTAACACTCCCCCTCAAACTCAAGGTGGTAGAGTGACCAACTTGAGTTTGTGAAACGATGGGATGAAATTCAGGTGGCAAATGACAAAAACCTCAAAACATGGTAGATTTGGAAACAAAGACCCAAAAAGAACTTTTAGACTGAAAACGGAAATCCACGTAGAACAGACTAAAAACAAAGACTCACGTAAAGCTTCTAGGTTGGAAACAAAGATTTAGGAAGAGATATGAAACAAAACTCATGAATGACTGATTTAAAAACGAAACATAGACCTACGAATGCATATATAAACATGAAACACAAGACATAATAGAGACCTTGAAATATCTAATTAAAACAAAATGGAGACTCAAACCCATGAACAAAAAATAAAAACTAGATAGCAAAATCAATTAATTAAGCAAGTGAATCAAATCAACTTAATCGAACCAAATTTGGGAGGGTTTCATATTTGTGCATACAACGAAGTAGAAATAGACTTGGGCTGCGGATCGAAGACGGGGTTGGATGTGCTTCAATTGTATCGATGACAGAGGTAGAGATCGGACAGAGGCAATAACGGCTAATGTAGAATAAGACAAAACTCTAAGAACAAAGGCTTTAATACCATGTTGTTTTGTGTATATTATTGAATAATGAACTTAATCAAAATATATTTCAGCTTGATTTTACAAAGATGAATGCAAAATTAAATAGACATTAATAGACCTAAAAATGAAAAAAGAAAAAATATTAAAAAAATATAGATAAAGAAAATGGATGTTTTTAAAAATAGAAAAATGGTAAATAATTATAATTGTAGCAAAATTTTAATTTCTATTTATGATAGACCGCGATAGACCGATATATACATCTATCAATCTACCAACTCTACATTGGGAGTCTATCGCTGTTTATCACAGGTATAAAATAAAATTTTGCTATATTTATAAATAATTTTTTATTTTCCTAAAATTTATACCATTTCTTTTTAATGGTGGTTAGATAGTATATATATATAGATATGTTTTTTTTTTTTTTTCTATTTTTCATTTTCTATACGAAGTAATTGGACCGAATTTCGTTCCCATTTTCTAAGTCATTTAACGGATTTATCTCTAAGAAAATATATTAATCACGATTTTTTAGGCAAAAAGACACGTTTAGTCCTTTCATATTTGGTAAAACTTCTGATTTTGTTGGGATAAGTCTATGACGTGTACAACATGTTTTTGTAAGTAACGCGTTGTGATTAGACATCAACTTGAATTTTGTTCAATAACTATGCATATTTTTTAAAATATCAAATAAGTCAAATATGTATTTAAATACCCAATGAAAACCTCCAAAAAAAAAAAAAAAAATTATTAAATATATTTCAAAAGTTTATGGACTTATTAAACACAATTTAAAATTCAGTGATTTATTTGACATGACAAACTTAACAATTTAAGAACTATCATTTCAATTTAATGTTTTTTTAAAAGAATAACTTGACGATTATTAATACACGAGCCAAGGTCAAGAGAGTGTATTCAATAAACAAACTTGAGTTTGTTTGTTTCTTGTTGTTTTTAATACAAGTGACCTTCTATCCAAATGTAAAATGATATATAATACATTTTTGTAAACGCACAAGTTCTATATCATTTCGCAAGCATCATCATAAAGTAAAATCACAGAATCAACTACATTGTATACACATGCTGATACTCAACTCTACTCTTGATTCTTGTTACTTGTTATTATTTTTTTTTTTCTTGTGATTCATTAATATAACCCTTGTTTTTTTTTAACTATCTTTATTTTTTACATGCTACTTGGTATGTTTCAAAGGAAGGATGACTCTAAAAAATATAAAAAAAAAAAAAAAGAAAAAATTCAACGAATAACAAAACCGAGAATCGAGTATTAGTACACATTCATAATGAGATGATTCTATAACTTTACAAAAGGTCAAAAACTAAAGTTTTGCTTTCTTTTTTATTAGAAAAATGTAATTTTGATTTCATAAGCCAATTAGTATGGTGTAGAAAATACTTTATTTAAATTATTTTGGTGGAGGATAAAAGTCAAAGTTAAAACTTAAAAACGTGTAGTCGTTCAAAGCTTTGGTGCTTCGTCTAATATATTTTTTCTTCTGAGTTCGCCAATTGCCAACAAACTTCGCATTTCATTTCAATTTTTTTTTTCTTTTGGTGTGCGGTTGTTTACATTCCATAATTCATTATATTTTACCATTATTCCTACAAAATCTCATCTTATCAAGAAGGGCATCCATTGTGATCTTTTATGCATATTTTGTAGGAACCAAGTAAAATCAACAATGCATATTATATGGGATTGTTCGGTCTTCAGAGAAATATAGCATAAGTTCATCTCAACTAATGTTGATGTGCTATGAGGATCATTCTACTCATTGGACGTATCAGAATTGTTAGCATTGGATTGTTGATCATGTGTCTACTATGGATCTGGATAAGGTACTGATCATTGCGTGGTAGATTTGGGAAGCTAGAAACAAGATGGTGTTTCAAGGGCAACAACCTGATGCAGAGTCTATTAGTGATTCCATTGCCAAATATATTCTTGAGTTTCGTCAAGATGGTACTAGATCTAAGGGCAAAGGTAAATGTGTTGTTTGTCCTAACCGCGCCCCGTCATTGGTTAGATGGCAGCCCCTCGCAGTTATTTGTTGGAAGCTAAATACATATGCTGCTTGGAACCAGATTCAAATACCGGCGGTTTAGGTTTGGTGCTCTGTGACAATTTTGGGGTGCGCTTGCATTGTTGGTCTTAAGTTTATCTCTCACTGTAAGGGGGTTAAAATCTTTGAAGCTATGGTGATTTAGTTTGGGCTTGAGTGTATTTCTTCACTACGTATACCAAATATTTTGGTTGAGTCAGATTGCTTGGAGGTAATCAACCTTTTGAATTATGACGTTGTTGATCTTTCAGAAGTATCTTTATTTTCACTGCGGAGGCAAAGGAACGCGACAATCAGTTGGGGGTTATTGCGTATTCTCATATCAGTCGAAGTTAGAATACTCTTGCACATGGTGTTGCGCACAAGGCCTTGGTAGATCGGGTGTGCTTAATGTTACATTCTCTTTTTTCAGCTTGGTTTTCTCTACTTATATCTAATGATGTTTTTTAGTGTTTGGTGAGGCCTTCGCCTCTTTGTTTTTCTTTGTTAAAAAAAGAAAAAAAAAAATTAATTGTAATATATTAGTCTTGGGTGAGTTTATAAATATATATTTTTTATTTAAAAATTAATCATAAACTACATTTCATAAAATTGGTTTTGAATTTAATTTCTCGTGTATTTCGTTTCCATTATATTATGCTATCTTAAATGTATTTTAGTCCTATACCATTTTGTTTAATTTAGAACTGTTTAGTTCACTTATTTTATTTTATAGGCCGTGTAGATAATTAAATATCTTAAAGTTAAATTCCTAAGATTTAAATGTTTGAAATAATAAAATGTTAGAGAAATTATCTTAAATGACAAAACTGCTAAAAATACTTACAATTAATAGCAAAATAAAGTCTATCTGCGATAGACTGTGATAGATCGGGATAGACTACTATTTGTGTCTCTCGTGACACGAATAATAATCTATCGCGATCAATTGCAGATAGACAGTGAAATTTGGCTATATTTGTAAATATTTTTATTTCTTTTGTTATATTTGAAAAGAGTCCATAAATATTTGTATATAAAAATATATTTACATTAAAAAAATAATAAAACAAAAGAAACAAACTAATGAGGAGGGTTAGTTAATAGTTGAGACCCTCTCTTATTAATAAATTTGCATGTGCCTATTAAATGTTTCTGTATTAATGTCAAATGGTGTATTTGGATTCCCTTGGAAAAAAAATGTTTTTCAAAAATTCATTTTCATTTAAATATTATTGATAAAAATTCTTTAAAACAAAAAATACATAAATGTTTTGCAATTCGTTCTCAAAGTATTTTTATATACAAATTTGTTTAGTTTATTATATACTAAAAGTATTTTTTAATATAAAATACCTTCAAAGGACGACGACAAAACATAAGTATTCCAAACACACCAAAATTCTATCTCAAAACTCACAAACTAAATGGAGTTTATGAAGTGAATTATAAACCCACTTAGTTTTGAATTTTTAGATGGTGTAGTATGGTTTATATATATTTGGAAAAAAATTATAGTTTTTACTCCACATAAATTTCTGAAAGTATCCATGTTGGACATTTATTTTACTACTTAATATTTGTCATCTACGTATTGGTTTCAAACTCAACCCCGAGACCAACTTATTTGCAAAGACTAAAATAAAGAATAATGAACAATAGTGGTTATCTTCTTATTGTTTTACACTGAAAATATATATATACACACACATTATATATAAATACAATGATCAAAATATAGGACAAATTTAAACATTTATAGACCAGAAACAACAGGCCTTCCAAAAGTTAAATAACCAAATTAAATTTAAATTTTTGTATTTGTATTTATTTCAGTTTTTTAAATATTTTGATTCCTACATTTTGGAAAAAAAAAAAATTACAACGCAGAAAGAACTTAGTAAACTGATTTAAATTGACGTTTTGTATTTGTATTTATTTTAAGTTTTAGAGATATTTTGATTCCTACATTTTGAAAAAAATAATAGAACAAAACAAAATTTAAAAAATCCTAGAATGAACTCAGCAAACAAATAATTTTATCTAAGGAGTAGATTATTATTGTCCTCATGAATCTATAAGGGATTAAAATTTTTACATGTTTATTTTCTGATATTAAAATATTTTTGTAGAGAAACGAAAATTTTGACACAAAATAGTTTTAAAAAACTTAAAATAAAAAATTGTGGATATCAAACAAGAACCAAAAATCATCCATTACATGGGCAAAATGATGGTAGTTGAATGAAAATAACATTCTATTAGATATATATTTTTTCAATTATTGATAAGTTAAAAAGACTAAAGAAAATAAGAAAAATAAAAGTTAAAATATTTCAACAGTAGAGGTTGAGGTCGTTGGGTTATATGAAGGACATGCAGATTATTATTGGATTCATTAATTTAATTTTCTAATAATTTATTTCATGCCAAGTTTGTTGCATGTTAGCCCACACTTTTCGAACCATTTTCTAAAGGTAGGTACAAACACCAAAAATGTATTTTTTCAAATCTTTCCACATTCATTAAATTAAGTTTCAATAACCAAAAATATATATTTTTCAATTATTATTATTTTGGTTTGTTGGCCTAGTATGGGGTGTTTGAGTAATTTTTAGATCATTATGTCTATGGCTAAGATGAGGATAACTCAATAATAAATGACATGTATCAATCTAGAGGCTCAAATGTTCGTCAAAATTTTTTTAATGATATTTTAGTTTATGAGAATTTTTTTTCTTTTTTTTTTTTACATCAAATGTATAGACATGAACATTAAATTCAAATATCAAATGTGTGTTTTCTCTATTAAAAGATTATGTAATAATTCACAAACAGTTTGGATAATACATATCAAATAGTCATATGGAATATAATCTTAATTTTTTTTTTTTTTTTTTTTTTTTTTTTTTTTTTTTTTTTTTTTTTTTTTTTTAAATGTTATCAGTTTACAATGGTGAGAGTAAAGAAGTAATTTGAGCGTTTAATTGTAAGCAGCAGAAGCCAATTTTGCTCTGAGTTCTTTTCTGAGGATTTTGCCAGACGGAGCCTTTGGAATAGCGTTGACAAAAAACACACGTTTTAGCCTCTTGTAGAACACCACTTGTTTTGTTATGAATTGCTTTACCTCTTCCTCTGTTATAGCGCCACCGTTCGCCTTCACCACAAATGCCACTGGCACTTCTCCTGCCTCCACATCCGGCATACTACAAAAACAAAACCAAAACCAAATATCTGTTATGAAACCAAATTTCTCTCTATGATTATTTATTTTACTTACAATATACAACAAAACTCATTTCAACTCACCCAATAACGGCAGCGTCACTTAGTTTTGGGTGGGTGATAAGAAGGGCCTCCAGCTCCGCAGGTGCCACCTGAAAGGCCTTGAATTTGATTAGTTCCTTAAGCCGGTCCACGATGAAAAGCTCATCGTCGTCGTCCACGAACCCTATGTCACCGGTGTGAAGCCATCCTTCTTTATCAATAGTCCTCTTTGTTGACTCCAAATCATTCAAATACCCCTTCATGATCTGATCACCTCTAATACAAATCTCTCCGGCCGAATTCGCCGGCAAGGACGCGCCGGTTTCTGGGTCGACAATCTTCATCTCTGCATTTCGGACCACAGTTCCACAAGCTCCGGCTTTCACTTCGAACGGCTCTTTCGCAAAAGCTAAACTCATGCTCAGAACCGGACCGGCCTCGGTCATTCCATACCCCTGTCCGAGAACCGCCGCCGGAAATTTCTCCCGCACGGCGTCTTCCAGCTCCTTCCCCAGTGGAGCTCCACCGGATTTGAGAACCCTCACTGACGACACGTCGTATTTCTCAAATTCCGGCGACTTAGCAATGGCCAAAAAGATCGGCGGGACGATGGGCATGATCGAGATTCTGTATTTCTCAATAAATTGCAAGAGAGAAACGATGTCAAATTTCTGCATAATCACAATCGCAGCACCGACGCGTAGCCCACACAGCAAAATGGAATTGAGTGAATAAATGTGGAAAAACGGCAGCACACAGAGGATAGCATCGTCGCCGTGATAATAGAGGTTCGGATTTTGGCCGTCCATTTGTTGAGCCACGCTTGTGATTAGCCCTTTGTGAGTTAACATGACTCCCTTCGGCAAACCGGTGGTGCCGGAGGAGTACGGCAGCGCCACCACGTCGTCAGGGGAAAAATCCACCGGCGGCGCATTAGATTCATCAGCCCCACTCAAAACAGAGAAATGCAAACAACCCTCGACAGCAAAATCAACGCATACAATTTTCACACCATTTTCAGCCAAATCCTTAACCCGATCGTAGAAGCAAGCCATGGTCACGATCAACTTCGCATTGGCGGCTTTGGCCTGTTTTGCAATTTCCACTGCCGTGTAAAAAGGGTTCGCCGCCGTCATGATGGCGCCCCGGTACGACGCGGCGAGGAAGGTGAAGACGAACTCCGGGGAGTTGGGAAGCAAATTCATGACGACGTCGCCCTTATTAATTCCGAGGCTGTGTAGGCCGGCGGCGACTCGACGGGCCGTTAGGTGAAGGTCGCTGTAGGAGTAAACATCGCCGGTGGCGCCGTTGATCAAACAGGGGCGTGAGGCAAATTTGGGGAGATTTTGGAAAACGTATTCGTGGAGTGGGAGATGATTGGGAATGTGAATATGGGGAAGCTTTGAACGGAAAATGAATTCGTTAGTTTGGTTTGATTCAACAGCCATTGTTGAAGAAGAAGAGAGAGAAGAGAGAAAGAGAGAAAATGTAGTATGAGTTTGGTGTGAAGATGGATAAAGAGGAGGAAGGGATTTTATAGAGATGAAAAATTGATACAAATTCTGTGTTTGGTTGGTGAGAAAAAATAAAATAGAATTAAAAAAAAAAAAAAAAAAAAAAGATGAAAAAGAAAAGAAAAAAAAGGGTATGGCGGTCAGATATGAGGTCTGAGGAAATGGCAGAGTGGGTAATCTTTTCACCAACCCCCAAAGATTTTGACTATGAAGAAGAAGAAGAAGAAGAAGAAAGGACTTTGCGAGTGGCTATACAAGTCCACTCCCTCTCATTTCATTCACCAAACCTTGTATTGGACTCCACCATCCTTTCCAAGTTTTCATCTACTTCTTTTTAGACTCAATTATCCCATACTATTTTCAAAGTGTTTAGCCTATTGAATTGAATTGTAAAGTCTCCAATTAATAGGTTAGGTTAGAGTTAAAAAGTCTATATTTATATTTGGACTCTAGAGTTGTAAGATAAAGTTCAATGATAAATGTAAATAATAGAAGAAGAATAATAATAAATTAAAAAAAAATCCTCAATAAATATACAAATTTTAATAATACTTAAACCTAAAAACCTACATTTAATCTTTTTAATTTAGTATATTGATTTTAAGTTTCTCAATTTTGTTTTATTTTTCTAGTACAATATTTAAATTTGATTTATTAATTAGTGACTTATGATTCACCAACTACATGGGATGGAGATAGCGATATTGTCATTAGTTTACATCCAAACAAAGCACCAAAAAAGAAAAAAAAGAAGAAGAAAAAAGTGAAGAAAAGAAAAGTATGTTAATACAATTGAAGAAGTAGAAAACTTTAATGAGTTGCCAAATTGGGGATTTACGTCCTCTATTTCCCCCTCCAAGAAGTTGGAGAGTTAATTCTGCAGTTTGAGAACCAATCAATTTATAAATATTTTTGCCTCTTGGGCACCAATAATTATTAATATGGCTTATTATTAATAATAATAAATAATAATAAATAATAATAATTATAATAATTATAATAATTTTGGAGGTAAGCTTAATTATCACATGAAGTGCTAACATAAATATGATATTAATAACTTTGACATTAGTGAGATTTGATTCTTCTACCCTACATATTGTAAATATATATATATATATATATATATATATATATATATGTGTGTGTGTGTGTCACACAGAGTATTTTTGTTTTCAATATTTTAATATTATTTTTCAAGTTTTCACCTCCCTCCACGTTGTATTCAGACGTGTGATAGTGAGATTCTATCATTCTATGCTCTAGCTAGTCATAAAAGTTAATATCTTCATTAAGTTTTAATATTACTATCGGTAAAAATTCTTCATCTTTTTGGTGTAATAGATTTGTATACTTTAATTTTATAACTACTACATTTGTAATTTGTGAAAATTAATGTCTTATATAGTTGAGCTATGCATATCTTAGAATATCTGTCCCTTTTGCTAATGTTGTAATTAATTGAGCTATGCAAAAATTGTGGAGTATACCCAAAATTTCTTTTTTTGAATAAAATATACTCTTGATCCATTAAATTTAAATTAAGTTTCTATTTTAGTTTCCAAAATCAATACACACTGATTTTTAAGATTTGACTTTAGTTTATATTTGATCATTAAAGTTTATTAAAGTTTTAAAAGTGACGATTTTTAAAAAAATACATATTAATAATCTCTATCAGACTTATGTTAAGTTTTACCTCAACATTTCAATAATTAGGTCAATAACGGTCAATTCTACTCTTTAATCATCAAAAAACTAATGTCAAATTTAAGTATCAATTAAAAATAAAATTAATTCGAGAAATAAATAGAAATAAGTTCAAATGGCAAGACCTAAAAGTTTTTGGTTTAAAAATAAAATAATAATAATAATAATAAAAACGAAATTTACGAAATTTAGGACAAAAAGTGTAACCCATTTTTTCCGCAATATGAGCTAATATAAGTTAGCAACTTTTATTGATTTAACGTATATGTAATGCATGATAAATTAATAATTTAGTTTTGCTTGAAGGAAATAATGGAATTAATTTGATTGGCTGATTATTTTTCACCAACCCCGATCATTCGGTCCATATTAAAACAATTATTCAGATACTGTATATTTTAATTTACAACCAGGGATATCCAATGTCTCATTTTAGGTTGGTTGAGCTAGGCTCATTTTGACAACAACACTAACTTAAATCGAATGGTTATCGGATTTGGATGTCAAGAGTCAAGCTTTATATTCATTTGATAACTATTTCATTTCATAATTTTATTATTTGTTTTAAAATTCAACTTGTAAATAAGATTTTTTTTTTTCTTTATTACAATTGTCTGAGTTTGAAAGTTCAGTTTTTATCATTTGAGTGTCCAATGTCCTCAACTATTATAAGTTTGAAAGTCCAATTTTAACACTTGTATGAGTTCCATGACTTAATCTTTATTTTTTACAATTGAGGTTTTAGAGTGTAACTACAACTACCACCATACTTTATGAGAGTTTTTATAATTTGTCCTTTAATAAAATATCTTTCATTTTAGAAAAAAAAAAAAGACTAAATTTCGGTCATCAAGTTTTGAGTCTAGTTTTCATTTAGTACCTAAGTTTCAAAATAATACATTTTTAGTCCTTAAGTTTACATTTAATTTTAATATAATCCCTAAGTTTCAAAATGTTACAGTTTTACTTTCAAAATTTGAGTTTTGTTTCAAATTGAATTCTAAATTTCAAGATTTACTCTTTTAAACTAAAATTTTCACTGAATATTCACTTTCAGTCTTTAAGTTTAATGTCCACTAATTAATTTACAATAATTATAAGGTGAAAATTTAAAAATTCGATAGCAATGAAAAAATAATGTAACTTAATTAATTAAATTATTTTTTATTAATTAATTGACATTAACGTTAAAGACTAAGATGAGAATATTTAGTGAAGATTTAAGATAAAAATTATAAATATTGGAACCTAAAAATAAAATTAAAAAAAAATAATAAATAAAATTGGGACTTAAATTAAATTAACACTTAAAAACTAAAAAGTGTTTTGAAATCTTAGGATAAAAATATATTTATTTTTCATATAAAAGAGTTTACTGAATGTGCGGAAACGCTCTGGAAATGATCTAATTAGATGGCTATTAAATGATTTGTTTCATTTGTAAAAAGATTTAAAAGAAAGAAAGAAAACAAATCCCGTGTAAAAAATATAAAAAAGAAAATGACCCGGCCCATTGAGCCTCACGTTACTCGCTCCAACCAACTACCCCGGGAAATGTCAAGGAAGTTCCAAAGCTACCCAAACCATATAAACTAATTAATTAAAGTTCAATTATATAAAAAAATAAATATACTCTTGTCATTTGTTTCAAAAATATAGTTTTGAAACGTCTATAAACTTTAATAAGTAACGAATGTATTTTTTTTATATAATTTATCCATTAATTAAATTCAAGTTTAGTCTTTTAAGTTCATGCATAATTGGTATCTAAGCTTTCAATGACAAATTCCTCAACAATTGTAAGTGTAGAGATTTAAGCCTCTAAAATAAAAATACACAAGCACACACCTTAACCGCTCACCCAGAGTAACAATATCAACAACTAAATTATTTTTAAACATTACCTAATTATAAATTTAAGTTTAGTTTAAAAATACACGTGATTCAAACTCTCGCGGGGAAACCCCATGTACTTAGCAGGCACACGCCTTAACCACTCGGCCAAAGCAACATGATTAAACAATAAACCCATTTATAAATATTAAGTTATGATACAATTTTTTTTTATTGAAACTCACTCTCCAAAACATTCAATAAATTATTCTAAAAAAAAAAGCTATGATGGTGGTGGTGGATACATTTTGTTTAAAATAACAACGAAACGACATTAAAATATATAAACACATATCTAATTTTACCATACCATAACGAAATATAGTGTTTGAATTAATATTAATTTCTTAACACTCATAATAAATCAACCTAATCCGAAGAATTTAATGAATGAATTGAAGTAATTAGATGGAAATGAATTTTTAATCCAACCTAATTTCGTTGAATTTTGTTTTCGAGTATTTTAAAGGAAGAGCTAAAGAATACATTAATCATGTTTTTTTCTTAATAACATGGCGGTTATTGGATGCGTGGGTCACAGTCAACCATAATGATTTTCGTTGAATGTTAGTCAAACTTTGAAACGCTGTCGTTCAAAGTTTTGGTGCTCCTCTAGTTTATTGAGCTTGTGCTTCTCCAACTGCCAAGAGGGTTCGTTTTTACATTTTAAACTTTCTTTGGTGTGCGGTGTTTGGTTTAGATTCTATATATTCATTCAATTTTGTTACTTTAAATCTCAATTTGGTTGCTCGAAGTTTCTAACTTTGTTATATTTTAGTGTAGATTTAACATAGTTTTAATATTGTTTTTTTTCCTTCTTAAAATAGCATTTGTTGATGTGTGAATTTTGTCATATTAATTCCCACATGGTTGATTTCTACATGTACAAGATGTTGCACCAATGTGATGTGATGTCATACACACATCGATGTCTAAGTCAACAAAGTCAAGTGTTTAATAGAGCTAAAACACTAAATTATTTGCCTCTATGGGTGTTTGGAATCTTTATTTATATGGTTCTCTAAATGTGATTCATTTGGAGTTTGTGGCATGATGATGGTGTTAGAGGTGGACATGTCGAGGTAGTCAAGCAACAAAGGGTTTTAAGTTTGATACATTTGATTCCTTGTTTGAAAATTTCATATATACTCTTGTGTTAATGCTAGCTTCTAGTGACTTTTTAAAATAATTTTTTTTTATGAGAATAGAAGTTTTGTAACATTTATTTGTAAAAAATAATTTTCTATTACTTCTTAGAGAAAAATAGAAACATTCCAACTACACGTATCTTTTTTTTAAAAATAGGTGGGCTTATTTTACCTTTTATATATATGTGTGTAAATAACGGAAAATTATCTTAAATGACAAAACTGCTAAAAATATGTACTACTAATAGAAAAATACATAGTCTATCACGATCTATCGTGGTCTATCGCATATAGACAATTAAATTTTGCTATATTTGTAAATATTTTGGTTCCTTTTGCTATATTTGAAAAGAATCCTAAATAAAGTGTGTAGCCAAGTATTCTTGTGAATAATTAATTGAATGTACACGAAAAAACTAAGAAGTTTGTAAATTAAAGATTAAGGTTCACCCAAATAAGAGAAAATATATCTCTATTCCCACGGGGAAACTTGTTCAATATTCTTCCCTCAAAATACAACAATCTTTTAAAATAATAAATGTAAGACCCATTTGAAACTATTTATTATTATTAAAATTATGCTATGTTTTTTTTTCTAGGATAATTATTTTAAATGATAAAATGACTAAAAATATTTTTAAATATAATAAAAATGTCATTGGCTATTCGTGATTGACAATGACATTTTGATATATTTATAAATATTTTGATTAATTTTGCTATATTTAAAAACAATATTTTTTTTCTAAGTATTCTCATGAATAATTAATTGGATGTAAATGAAGAAACTACGGGCGCGATTGGTAGAGAATTTGAAAACAGAAATCTGAAAACAAAAGATTCAATGAAAACTTAATTGTATTTCATGTTTTCAAATACGTGTTTGGTAGCAGATTAAAAAATTGGATTCTAACTTAAACAATTGCTTTAAATATGTGTTTGAAACTATATATTTATAAATCATAAAACTAGTTGTAGTTACTTATTAATTTATTTATGAATATGATTTATGTTAAAAAGTATAAATAATTATTATTTTGTAATATTATATAATTTATACTACGTTACATAATACACGTTACTTTTTTTTTTTTTTCTAACGAATTGAGTTTATAATATCACATATTGTATTTCTAAATGGTTATATATTTATTTAAAATAATTATGTATTTTAAAATTCATGGTCCAAAATTTAGATACAATGAAAGCATAAAAATGTTGTTTTCAGAATTTTCACTGTTTAGATAACAAAATTCGAAAATAGTTTTAAAAAATAGAATTCGAGTTATTTATCAAATATATATTTGCTGAACTCAGTAAATTTAAAAATATAAAATAGAATCTAATATTTGGTATATAAAATAGAATCTAATCTTGTACCAAATAGGCCTAAAAAATTTGTAAATTGAGGATTAAGCGGAAAATGGAGAGAAAATACATCTCTCTTGCCATGCGAAAATTTGTTCAATTTTCTTCTTTCAAAATACAACCATCTTTCAAAATAATAAAGACAGACCCATTTGAAACCACTTATTTATTTATTTATTTATTTAAATTGTGCTATGGTATTTTTTTTCTTTTTGATATTTTAAAAAATAGAAAAATTATTAAAAATAATAACAAATATAACAAAATTTTATTTTCTATCGG
This sequence comes from Citrullus mucosospermus, assembly GCA_030954485.1. NCBI lineage: Eukaryota > Viridiplantae > Streptophyta > Magnoliopsida > Cucurbitales > Cucurbitaceae > Citrullus > Citrullus mucosospermus. The sequence goes on along the minus strand of CM062063.1, from coordinate 2,909,285 downwards.
TAATAAACTGCAATAGACCCAGATAGACATCTATTATTTTATCGAATTGAGATTTATCTGGGTCTATCACATATTAAAATTTTGCTATAAAATTTTTTTCTATTTATAATAATTTTTATTTTTTTATTTACAATAATTTGACTTTTTATTTTTTTAGAGACATTTAAACTTATAGTTAAATTTGAAAATTTGAAAATAAAAATTTCAAAAATTACTTGAATTTTGAAAACACACATAGAAAATATATAATAAATAAGAGAAATCTTGATTATAAACTTAATTTTTAAAAAATAAAAATGTAAAAAACCAAGAAATTATCAAACAAAAACCTAAGGATTCTTCTTATCTTATGAATAATATGCCTGAATTATAAATTCAAAATGATGGTAGTTGAATGAAAATAATTAACCTTTGTTGTTGTTGTTGTTTTTTTATTATTTTTATTTTTATTTTAAAGAGGTCTGAACTGTACGACCTCTCTCTCAAGTCTCTCCAAATTTGTTAACAAAGTCCATCAATTACTTATTATATTTTCAATTATTTGACCGAGTGAAAAAGAATAGAGGAAAAAAGAAAAAAAACTTAAAATATCCCAACACTAAATTTTGAGGTAGTTAGGTATGAAGAGAAAGCAAAACTGAAGTCACCAAACCTTTCTCAATGAAATAATAATTAAATAATATACGTGGAAGTTAAACAAAATATTAACAACAATTTTTCCATACAAAATAGCTTATTTAACTTAAATCTTGGGATTGATAATACAAATTTATATTAGTTGAGTTAGATTCATCTGGATAATGTAGAGTTGGCAATCGGGGCAAATTGAGGCGAGTGGGGGTTCCCTGTCCCCACACCTATAAGGGAATTTACCATCATCCTCGTCGTTTGTAGGGGGGACGGAAGCGGGAATTCCTCGTCGGGGAAACAGGTCCCCCATTTCTCGAGATTGAGCGAGAGCGAGCGAGACTGATAGCGAGGGAGACTGTGAGAGAGAGCGAAAATGACCAAATTACTACCAATAAGTAGAGCGAGAGAGAGCCAGACAAAGCGAGAGATATATATACATAAATGGGTGGTCGGAGACAAATCGGGGCGGAGATACCCTTCTCGTCCCCGGATGGATACTTGGAGAATGTCCTCGATTTGACCCATCCCCAATCAAACCAGAGATTTCTTGATCCAATCGAAATGGGTACTGCGTTTTTTTTTTTTTTTTTTCCGACTGTAGGACAACGATGATAAAATGAATTGGTTGTTGAATTATTGTAGTTTCTTTATATTTTGTTTTGAGACATAGCATTTGTTAACGTGGCATAATTACGTAAGAACCTCCTATTCCGATGTCATATCGGCCCATTCAATATTAGGCCCCATGGGCCCAATTTAACACCAACCTCCCAAGACATCGAATAGTACGGGCCACGAGTCAGGTACAGTAGCGAAATTTAATAAATAGGGGGCTATTTCATAATAAAACTAAAATAGAAGGGCCCATCTAAAAACTTTCGTGCCGTAATTTCAGTTTCCCTCCTCCACTCTCTTTCTAACGAAGGCATTGTTCCAGACGCTAGAGGACGCAATCCATCAGCTCTTCAGTTCACATTGCTCTAAATTGTGCGTAGCTTCTAATTGCATTTCAATTTTTCTTGATATTTTTGTGGATTTCCTGTTTTCATTTCTCATTATTCTCTTTTCTATTCTGCAAATTTCAATCTCCAAACAGCAGTCGGCACCGTGTATTCGTTTGCTATAAAGCTCGAGAAATTATGCTGAAGGTTTTCAAGATACCAAATGCAATGGAGAATGGAGATTAGGTATTAAGAATATGATGAAAGATCAAGAACGAGAGAACTCGTTATTCCGATTGAGCGTGGAAGTTATCTTGGAAGGTACGCTAAACATTCCAACCGAGGTAGTTATATTTTCTGAATGCTGAATAGTAGATTTCCGAATTCTGCTCATTGATTGATCGAACAAGTACTGCTTCGATAATTGAGCTGTTTTACGTTTTTATGAGCGTTCGTCTGTTAATTGTTGGAAGTCAATTTCATTATTGTCTCTGAATATAGTTAGTTAGGTAAATCGACATTTAGGAGAGTCGACGTCAGTTGGACGGTTGGACCATCACTCTTAGGAGTTGTAGGAGTTGTAGGAGTTGCGTCATTTGGACGTAATTTTATATTAAAGACTTGGCGAAAAGGAGCGGCTGCTTTTGGACTATCTGACTTTTCTTTTTGTGGTTGTTGTTACTGCTCTAGTATACTTGTTATACAGTTAAGAATAGCTGTATATTTTTGGCGTCTGACAGGGAAATTCTTGAGAACAACCTGACACTTTCTCTAATCTATTTAGTTTCACTGTGGTAACAGTGCATATAGGTTCTCATACTATTTCCTACTATATCTACATTGATTAAGTGCATGTTTAAAAGTGATTAAAAAAGGGTTAAAATTCTTTCCGACATGTTTAAAATCACTCTCAAGCCTCTTCAATAATTCAAAATCAATTAAATATTTGGTTTTACATTTTCAAATGCGATTTTTATACAAATGATTAAAGATATAACCGAGAGTAATTTTGAACATGACAAATATTTGTCATGCATTTTAACATCATTCTCAAGCATGCCTATAATTGTCAGATCTTTCTATATGTTTTTGGGTTTAGTAGGATTTTTAGTTTCTTCCCTCTCAGTAATTGATGAACTTAAACATCCATTACGGTTGGGATACTTGAGGGAGTTATTTCTTTAGGTGGAAATAAGTCTCTCACTAGAATTAGCTAGGTTTTGGTTTCTTAATGCTTGATTTGCCGTCGAGTGTTTGGAGTTCATATCCCCCTACTCAAAAGTCTTAAAGAAATCCAACATCTCCCCAAGAGATGTCAAAATGTTTAGAGCTAACTCAGTAGCTGTGTAGTTCATGTTTTTTTTGCTGTGTTTTTCTTACCGAACCTGTCTTTCGTAGATCCTATCTACATTCGCGTCCCATATCGTACTGAGGCTTGTAGAATGTAATGTGGTGACGATTACCAGTATCACTCCATTATATTGGGTCACTCACCATTACCAACAGTTGAAAACCATTTCAATTCACATCAATCAAGTTGGTGAACACCGACCAATGGTTGGAGTGGCCGTTTTTGAAAATGAAATCCGACTGGTTGGTTAGTAAAAGTTTCATAAAACCGACCTGAGGCCACACCAAAACGGTGGACCACATGAATGGTCCATTGGTCTCCGCAAACCTTCCGTTTAGAAATTGCTACAAACTGATGCTTCAGTCCAATTCTGACCGATTTTCAACTGCCTAGTATTGCATTTCTTTGGATTTATAAGACTCATCTTGAAAGTCCGTTAACTGCTGGTATGGCCTATAAGATTTTCGGGCCATAAAGTTGTGAATTTTATTTTTCTCATATGCTTTTCGACAATCAAATACATCCTATTCTAGGATTATAATTGTGCAGATATAAGCTTAAAAACATTATTCACATGTTTAAAGTAGATGCCAGAATTATGAACAAGAGAAGTAATCTTAATAAATACAACACCACCTTTACCATTTACACCGGAGTAAACCTGTAGTTAAAAGGTTGCATTAGAAAAGAAACAAAAACCTTTTTTTTTTTTTCCTCTCCCTTTTGTGCAAGTATGATATCTGTCCTCATTTATAGAATTGCAATTTCACACATCCTTATTTTGGGGAACTTTGGTTGCCCCCACATCTTTCAACCAATCAACAACTTCCTTGATGGTAGGTCTTTTAAAGGGGTTCTGACTGACACACATGCAGGCAACATCGAGAACCTGGATCATCTCTTCTTCAAAGCCTTTCCCTCTCAAAATGGGGTCAAAGACTTCATCTTGTTTTCCCTCATTTCTCAGTTGTTGCACCCAGCCAACCAACTCTCGTGATGCCTTTGGCTTTGATATCTCTACAGGTCTTTTGCCAGTAAGCAACTCGAGCACGACAACACCAAAGCTATACATATCTCCTCTCAAAGTGGCAACCCATGCTTGTCCATACTCTGGAGGAATATAGCCCAAGGTGCCAACAAGTTCGGTTGTAACATGAGTCTGGTAAGGATTGATCAATCTAGAAAGTCCAAAATCTGCTACATGAGCTTCAAATTTCTCATCGAGCAGGATGTTACTGGACTTAATATCACGGTGTACAATATGTGGCTCGCATATTTGGTGCATGTAGGCCAATCCAGAACTTGCTCCTCGTATAATCTTCAACCGAGTAGGCCAATCAAGTTGAGATGCACCGTCATCCTTCTCATGCAACCAGTAATCTAAACTTCCGTTTTCCATGTATGAATACATTAGTAGCCGACTGCCCTCATGTACACAGTAACCTTGAAGCGTAACCAGGTTCTTGTGTTTGGCTGCAGAAAGAGCCTCTACTTCTGCTTTAAATTCCCTTTCCATCAGTCCCAAATCTCCCGAGAGTTTCTTCACAGCAAGTCTCGTCCCATTTGCTAATGTTGCCTTGTAAACCAATCCGAAACCACCGCAGCCAATTATGTTTTCTTGATTGAAATCATCAGTGGCCTTCAATATGTCAGAAATGGTAAGCTCCTTGATGTTGTTGGCATTATTTGGAAACAAAATGACTATGCTAGTGTTGTTGTCAGCATTGTAATTAGAACTAATTGAAACTATGTCCAAATCCATTATGTCGGTATCCCCTCTTGGATCAATCCTCCTCTTGGATAATATCCATAACGCTAGCAGGGTGATGATGAGAGCAATACCTAAACAGGTGCCCACGACTAATCCTATGGCAAGTTTCTTACTGGAGCTTTTATTTTGAGCGTTGGAATGGGTTACTCCAGTCTGGTTAGAGCAAGAGCGCTGCACTATAGGAGGACCACACAACCCTGAGTTTCCTTCATAGCTAGAGCTAGGAAAGGTATCAAACTGACCCCCCGATGGTATTGGTCCTTGAAGGTCGTTAAAGGCCACGCTAAACCAAGACAAGAAATGGAGGCCTTTGAGTGAACGGGGGATTTCACCAGTTAGGTGGTTATGAGAGAGGTCTAATCTCTCCAAGTTACTGAGATTGGAAATCGTGTCTGGTATGCTGCCGGAGAAGCTGTTGTTGCTCAGGTCTAATATATGTATAAACTTCAATTGCCCGATTTCCAAAGGAATAGGGCCACTTATGGTGTTGTTGCCAAGGTATATAGCTGGCGGAAGGCTGGAGAGCTGATTGTATTGCTGATTGGTAGCATTACTGGGCGCAACAAAGACAGGCAACGCAAGAAAACTCTGCTTGGCAGGATCTAGAATCTGCTGCGACATCAAAGCCTGCAGTCTGCAAAGCTGGGTGGGGAATTCTCCGGAAATTCTGTTATTAGACAAGTCAATATAAAACAGACTCGGAAAATCACCTAACCATGCAGGTATTGAACCCATAAGGCGATTAAAAGACAGGTCCAAGACCTCTAGACTCCTCAGCTTTTGTATCCAGGAGGGTACTTTACCAGTTAACTGACTAGCTCCAATAGCCAAAGCCTGGATATGTTGGAATGTGTTAGCATCTACAATCATATCTTCATCCGGCAATGCTTCACCAATATAACTACCGGACAGGACAAGAGTTCCAAGGTTTCTGCAACCCATCAAACTCCTTAGTGCTCCACTTAAATTGGTTAGATTATTCTTGGAAACTGAGATGAAGGACAGTGATTGAAGCGCTGCAATTTCGTTAGAGATCTCTCCAGACAACTGATTACTAGCCAGTCTAACTGCCTTTAGAGATCTGCAGGAGTAAAGAGTCGATGGTATACTACCTGTGAACATATTGTTGCCGAGGTCAAGTGTGGTGAGGCCAAGGAGGCGAGAGAAATCAACATTAGAGAGATCTCCTTGCAGCTTATTGACCCGCAAATTCAACAAAGTAAGATTAGTGCAATTCATCAGTGATTTGGGCAGAGTGCCTGTGAGATTGTTAATGTGAAGCGATATCTGTTCCAATTTGGAGAGCTTTCCAATATCCGTTGGGATGGGGCCAATCAGAGAATTGGAGTACAATTCCAGGATTCTGAGGTTGGTTAGATTAACGATTCCCTCGCCGATGTTCCCCGAAAGATGATTAACATGTAAAGAAAGCTCCTTTAGAGCGATAGCATTATAAAGGTCGAACGGAATAGAACCAGTGAGACCATTGAAACTCGCTCGAAAAACCTCCAAATTGGGGCAGTTCCCTAGCCCCTGAGGTATTCTACCGTCGAATCCATTATTGGAAAAGTCTAATAACCTTAGGGAGCTTATGGATGTATTAACACAAAGGGAGGATGGAATGAGACCTGAAAAACTATTGTTGCTGACATTGAAACTGGTCAAACTCCCCGAACTTGCCACTTGCTGGATAAACGATGCAGGTATTTCCCCATGGAATCGATTGCTGGACAAATCCAGATTCTCAATCAAGAGTCCGGACGATGAAGTCGGCGGTGGAGGCAACTGGCCGGTGAGAAGGTTGTAGCTCAAATTCAGGTCCTTGAGATTACTTAGGGACGTAAAGAAATCAGAAGGGAGAGAGCCATTAAAACGATTGTGGGAGAGATCAAGGCTAGAGAGAAAGGTAAGGTTTGTGAGAGATGAAGGGAGTTCCCCACGAAGACCTCTGGAGGGCAACAAAAGCTGGGTAACTCGATTGTCGTTGCTATTTGCGATTGCTTCACAAAAGACTCCTTCCCAGGAACAACAATCAATCGAAGAAGACCAATTGAAAGCCGCCGGTGAAGCAGATGAAGAATTGACGAAATACCAGAGAGAATCGCGATCAGATGGGTTGCAAGATGCTGAAACAGAGAAAGGAGGAATGAATTGCAAAACCAGAAGCAGGGTCAAAACAAAGAAGTTGAGGAAGTTGGAATTAATTGAGAAATTGGTCACTAAAGGTTGATGAATGAGACCACCAATCGAGGAGGTGGCCATTCTATCATCTCTCATCTGCAAAAAGGAAAAACCAAAGGCTCTACAAGAAGAAGAGTGAAAGAGCAAGGTGGAGAGGAACAAGGAAGATGTAGGAAGAGGAAGAAGCTAGCTTGAAGTACATAGTCATAATCAGGTTTGGAGGGTTACCTTGTACAAGATGGGGGAAACCATTGACCAAAAAGAGAGAGAGAGAGAGGGGGGGGGGGGGGAGGAAATGTAGAATAGAGAGAGAGAGAGAGAGAGAGAGAGAAGGTGACGTTGACATTGGAAAGTCTAAGATATATATAAATATAAGCAATATGGTTTTGCTCTTACTCCCCTCCCACTAGAGAAATTCTCATTTAGCGTTTACTTTTGGCGATGGGTTGAGGTGGGAAGTGGGGGTTAATGGCCGTTGTTGGGTTTTAAAAATTAATTTTAAAAGATAATTTGTTGCTTATCAATTTATCATCATTTTTATTCTGACTAATTTATTTCTCTATTGGAAGACAACGTGTTGAGCAGACGCAACCGGTGGGCAGAGGACACAGTCACGGTCACCCATTTGTCTACTCCACTTGTTCTTGTTGGCCTTTCTTTATAACCTCATTTTTTCTATTTTTCTATTTTTTAAATTTCTTCTTTAATTTTCACATTACACCTATAGTTTAAATTGTGGATACTAGCTGAGATTTTAATTTTACACAAATTTTAATATAAATATCGATAAAATATTAATTTCGATAGATATATAGTAAAAAAAATTTAAAAATAAATTTAAATGAATAATTTAACATTTTATGATTTTTAAAAATTTATTATTTATATTATATTTATCTTAGTAACATTTTATTACTTATCTTTTATGTTTTGTAGACTTTTCTACGATATAATGTAAATATTGATTATTTTTATGTCGATGTCGAACCTATACAAACATGAAAATACCGATATGTTGATGTAAATTTAATATTGTGATTAAACCCTTCCATACAATTTCACCCATGAAGACCGATGCCCATTTCTTTCCAATATTATACTCTCACTCCTTTCGTGTTGGAATCATTAACTTCTCTCTCTTTTGCCCTTTCACATTACATCTCTCTGCTTTCAAAACTCTCTTATATCTTACTAACTTATGCACTCTTCTCCAACTCATTTTACCGGATGTAGTTAAGAAAATTTGTAGATATTAAATTTTAAATAGGTCATCCTTTAAATTAAACAAAATTTTCTTAAACTCTTTCTTATATCAATGATCTTTATTGATCATTAAATTAATCTATACCGTTTCATTCTCGCATTGCATGTGATTATTTTATGGCTTAAAAAACAAGCCATATTTCAAGTTTGATAGAGGTATTTAGTTACCATTTTTTATGATTGTTTTCGTTTTAGATTTTTCATCTATCTATTATATATGTGATTTTAGGGAAATGGTATAAAGCTTTATTAGTCATAGAATTTTATTGCTGATTTATTCCATGAATTTTCTTTGATTACAGAAATTGTTTTTATTATTACTTTCGATTCTAAGTTTGAAATAAACCTTTGATTATAATCAAATATCTACATGATGTTTGAGGCGTTGAGGTTGGTCATTTATTGATGAACAGAAATTCCTAACGTTCTTCATTCAATTTTCGTTGACAAAATACTCAACTAAACATACTTGGATATATTAACTATTGATGTGATTTTCAAAGTCATTATTTCTTTTTAATGCATTGCCATATTTTAGTAGAAATGTTAACAACCCTAAGAGTTTCCATTTCACTCTTCTACCTAGAAAAAAGATATACAAAGATATATAAAATTTAAAGGATATATTTTCTTTCTTTCTTCTACATCTACAGAGAACCCAAAATCCAGTTGAGCAAGTGGGGAATATATGGGCTGCTAATTGGCATTCATTTCATTTTCCTTTTGAATTAAAAATATATATCCAGAATCATGGAGTACTAAGAGGGGAAGAAAAAAAGGAACTTTCCATTTTGGGATTCAAGAAAGAGAAAAGGTAAGAAAAAAAACATTGATTAAAATAGGTGTGCACTACGTGTAGCTCTGTGCCCAAAGATCTAAGGCACCTAATTTCACTTCTAGTAATGGCACCAACCAAAGCCTTTGGACTAATATCTCTTGACAGTTCATCATATTTTGTTTTTGGTTCTCTTCCCCTTTAAAGCTACTTTCAATATTCCCCTTTTGAAAAAATAGCCCATCACCTTTTTAGTCCCTATAATTTATGTTTGATTTCTTGAGATGGGTAGAATTTATAATTTTAGTGTTTCAATGTGATTCTTACAGTTAGTTGTATCCTTCCTAATTTCTTTGTTTAAACTTATGTGAGAAACATGTCGTATAGTTATTTGAGAGATTTTTAGAGATCTACCCAAACTATAGGAGAGTTTGAAACAAGGAAAGGAAATTGAAATTCGCTTTCATTATATAAGAATTAGGATAACTTTTCATTAAAGAGAAATACATAGTCAGCTCAGCATAAGTAGCCAGATGGGTAGAAGGATTCCATCCATTAATGGGTGACACTTTATTTTAGGTTCAATTAATAACCAGAGATGTGACCCAAAGAATAAGTCTGTTGGATTGCTGGGGCCCTCATGAAGTCAAATCCTTTCCTTTGAGCATATTGCCTTTTTCTCTTCTCTCTACCACTCAAACTCCACCTTTGAATTTTGGCTAATATATAAACTATGCCTCAAGATAGCAACCATCGCATTTATCTCATACATTGCCCCTATTGCTTGTAATTTTTAAATTAAAGTTCATTTAACCCATAATCCTCATAGACACCTTAACTTTAATAAATAATAAAAAAAAAGATTAAATTACCTTTCGAATCTTTGAATTCGAGGAATATGTGTGTTTTGTCCTTGAGTTTCAAAAATGCATCTTTTTAATCTTCAAATTTTGAATAGGTACATTTAATTGTCTATTAATTTTCAAAATATAGTTTTTTAGTTTTGAATTCTTATGAATAAATTTATAAAGTTTTTGAAGTAATTTTTAATTACTTTAAATAATTATGTGACGTTTTAAATATGAAAAAAATAGTTTAAAAAGGTTTATCTCTCTACTTTAAAATTATTTTTCTAATTCAGAAGGATATATAATTATTTAAAATAGTAAAAAAATACTTCAAAAACCTTTTAAATTTATTTATGAAAATTTGAACCAAGAAAATACATTTTAAAAACTTAAGAACCAAATGCAAATATACTTCAAAATTTGAAGACTAAAAATATAATTTCTTTTTTACTCATTTTAATAATTATATTGTTGCCTAAATGGAATTGACTGAATTCACTCTTGTTCTATTGGTGTTAATATTTAGGGACTTTTTATTTTTAGTTCTATATTGGTAGAAATTTTCATTAAAAGGAAAAGAAATTAAAGTTAAGTATATTTTCTTGAACTCAAAAGTTGCATTTTATTTACCAAAGGAATACATTATTTAAATTTGTAGTTAGTTTTTTTCTTCTTCTTTCGTTTCTAAATTCCTTCTTTTTTTAAAAAGAGGAATGTCTAAATAGCCTTTATGGGATGGAAGGTGTTTGGTTAAAGTGGTAACTATGTTATTTGCTAGTATGCATTTTAGTGGGTGTGCTTTCTGGGAATGAATTCCATGGCCTACCATCAAAGGGAAAATGATATAGTTTTTAATTGGACTTTCAAGAAAGTTGGAAAAGAAATTTTTTATCTCGTTGGAAATAACTTGTATGGTATAAAATCTTATGGAGAATGTCACTAATTTATTTTGGATTCTCTTACACTTAAAAGAATTTCGAAAGAAGAAAACAAAAGTATTGATATCTCGAATCTAACTATATGACATTTTAGATAGTACATAGAGAATAAATAAGTTTGAGAATAGAGTTTATAAAATAGATATTGGATTTGTTTTCAAATTGAAATTTTGTACAATCTCTCAATGAGAATGATATGGCTTGAAGTGACTATGGGTAGAAATATTCAACTCTACATGTTACCTTCTTTAGTTAATTAGATTTTTCTTTTAAGCAAAAAAAAAAAAATTATTACCATCTTTTTTTGGTGGGCGTGCCAACTCGGTTACAATTTAAAGATAAATGATGTAGAATATTGACTTATGTGGTAGTTCAATATTTTCGGTAATGAAGATTGTTAAACATCTAATAATGATTTTAATCCATAAAAATTGGGAATTTAGTTTTCCTACATCCATTATCATCTAAAAGAATTATTATTAAATATAAGAGAAAATATAAACAACTTCTGAAATTTAGATTATCATCTAAAAGTTGAGATTCTCTATTTAAAAATATATAAAATATCATTTTTATTACTGTCCATATGATCCCCATTTCTTTTATTTCAAATGTCTATTGTTTTCACCCCATTTCTTTTTTATATTAGTTTCATAATTTTTTTTTTCCATATATTGCATTTTGTTTTCTCACTAAATCAACTCTTACAAGAAGAATGGAGGAGATTTCAGCAATGAATTAAAACCATTTCCCCATAAAACTTTGCAATTATAATGTTACGCCATGAATTATGTTTTGAATTCTTCCATCTTATATTTTTGCAAAGCGTTTTCTTTTGGCTTCACTCATGGCTGCATCCGTTATTGTTTCTATTAGGATTCTAACCATAGTTGACAACTTCTTTGGCATCTCATGCACTCACCAAATAAATAAATAAATAAGCATCTTCTGAATCAAGTAGCAAATATTTTTATGCATATAAACTAACTATAATGTTTATTTATTTTGTTGATCACGAATAGGTGCATTAAAAAAATGAGTCAAATTGTTTCCATTTATAATCTAAATCTCTAAACCCCCTATTTGTGCATGTGTAAAATAGGTGCCGATATCATCACTTAGATAAATAATAATAATAATAATAAAATGGTAAACTTGCAAATCTACCTTACGTTCATTTTCTGATTACTGTAGGCTTATAAATATTTTATAAATAAATATAATTTTAGAAAAATTCAGTTGTACAATAAAGTAAATTAGTGATTGGTAAGTTAATTTTTTTTTTTTTTGAAAAAACATAAAATTGTGTTTGATGAAATAATACTAAGTCATTATAATTTAGCTACAATAAGTAGACATATTATCTTTATATCTATTTTATGATAAATGAATTGTTTGCAAATTTATTTTATATGATTTAAATTGTGATTTATATTTTAGTTTGCATTGCTTGATAAAAGTTTTGGAAAAAAACCATTGTCATACAAAATTTAGGAAAAATATCATTATATATCTTTAAAATTTGGGTTATATCAATTAAAACTCCTAACTATAATTTGGGTTATATACACACACGCACTAAAATACATGATTGGAATTTCAAAAAAATTGTTAGATAATATAAGGTATGTGTATATATCTATATATTTGGAAATTAGTTGTTTTAAAATTTCCTAGGTATGTCTTTTTTAATATAACAAATTGTGGTATAAATACATATTAATTATTACTAAGCTAAGTTAGATTAGAAGCTATTTATATGATTTTAATCGTAGGAAGATGTGGTTTAAAAATATATGAATATGCGGTTGACCTACTTTCCTGTAAACTTCTAAAAGAGCATATATATGTCTTTGTGACTATCTTGAAAAGATTCTTGAGACTATTTTTAACATTACTTTGAATGAGGCGATGCGATATTATTTAGTTTAAAGAATGTCAAGAATAAATACAAATCTAAAACAACTCATAATCTATTGGTCAAATTAAGTGTCTAATTTTTCAATTTTTTTTTTTTTTTTTTTTGTCGTTTTAGAACTCTTAAAAAATTCTAGTACGTCCTTGTTATAGTTTTTAATTTTATATATCTAATGAATGTTTTCGCTCATTTAATATTCTTTTAAAACTCACATATCTATTTTATGCAAATCTTATAGTTTAGTGTCCTTCTAGCCACAAATTTCAATTTTACTTCTAATAAATTTATTAATCTTACAAAATGTTGAATTTATTATTTACGTACGTGTCACAAAATTCAAAATTCGAAAAATTTATTAGACATTTTTTATTTTGAAAAATTAATTAGACATTTTTAAAATGTAGACACCTATTAAATACTATATTATAAATTTATAATTTATTAAACACACTTTTTAAATTTAAAATTAATAGAGCTTATAATACTTGTAATCGTAACCAAAATTATAACCTATTCTATTCCCCTCTATCTCTATGTGAGTATATATATTATATTCCACATATGTCAAATAAAGGGATTTGCTTAGGGTGATCATATTTTGTTGGAAGATTTAAGTGTTTAAGTGTTGGTAGGGAGGACAAAAGTTGGGATTTTAAAAATATAAAGCTAATTAAAGAAAGTAGACCAACCAAAATATTCAATTAGGGAGGATTGTGACTAGCTTTCTACATACCTAAAATTTACTCTTTTTTTTTTTTTTTGTAAGGTTACAATTTTACCCTTTCTTATTAGTCAATATTGCCCACTCATCATGGTATTTCCAAATCAACCCCTTCATTTTTTCCAATTTTTCACTCAAAACCCCCAACACTATCCCACCCCATTAATCTCCATGGTCGGCAAAAGTATGGTCTTTTTATTTTTATTTTTTTCCCATTAAAATGTAAACCACTCAAAGTTTCATACATATGGCCAACTAAGATGCCAATATTTATTTATTTTTTTTTTTAAAAATTGTGTGTTTTGTGGAAATTACTACTTTAACATAAAATGAAACTAAATATAATATACTTGAGATGGGAAAGGAAAAGCGAATCGGAATGTGCTTGGTACAACCATCAAGTAATTTTTTTCTTGTAATATTTAATAAGGCATTAATGTTTAAATACATATAGAATTAGAATTGAAATAAAATGTTAATCTTTATCTTAATTTAAAGGAGTTAGAGAGAGATTAATGAGAAGGGGAGACATGAGGTATTCATTATTTAGTTACTAATCTAAAACGAATGATCTTTTTCTCTCTAAAGAGAAAAAAAATCTAAATACGTGAACAAAGTTTTTCTCTATTATTTTTTTAAAAAAACCATGTTAACATTTACGATAATTGTTTTCAATGCTAAAATTGTTGAAAATATTTTTAAATATAGCAAAATGTTATTGTTTATCATTACTAGACAATAATAGACGATAGTCTATTACTAATAGACAATAATAATTTGCTATATTTGTAAATAGTTTAGTTCATTTTTATATATTTAAAAACAACTCTAAAATTTATTCATAAAAGTTGTCGTGTCATTAAATTTTACTCTTCCTAGCATATTTAGACACATGAGCATCCTAGTTGAACATGTCACTCGTAAAGATTGTATTTCATTATATCAAATTTATTGAGAAGAGGGTTGGATTTTATGTGCCATGCATTCAAACCACATGTTGAAATATACTAATATGTTAATAAAATAGTAGGTTAACAACTTTTAACATTTTTTTTTTTAAAAAAAAAGAAAATCAAGATTTTTATGTAATCTTTCTTAGTGTAAAATTTAGAGCAAGAGACACGACAGGGACACAAATACCAATAAAATATAATATTAAAATAAATATAATATCATGTAATAATTAAATAACAAAATAACAATAAATTATAAAATATGAAAATTATGAAATATCTCTTCAATATTCTTTGATTTCTCATCATGTGTGTCTACAAAATCCACAAATAACCACTTATTCTATAGAGATTTTGGCAACTAGGATGTGACACACTTGGACACTAAGTATGAGTTGTTGTATGACACATGAAAAATATAAGATAAATTGCTTGGCTTTTACAGACCATTAAGCATGAATATCTACATTTATTATGATATTTATAATATTTTTAACATTTTCGTTTTTGGTGGAAGAACCTAGGGGTAAGTTGATAATTTTTAAGGATTTAGGACCAAATTGAGAATTATGTACCATTTGGTATGTTTAGTCTTAAAAAAAACTATTCGTGGGTACCTAATGAATAAATAGATAATAAATCTACTTATTATCTTGTTAGAAAAATGAATAAATAGCTAATGAGTCGTATTTAATTTGTTTTTTTTTTTTTTTGAGAAAATTAAAATTATTTAATGCATAGCTTTAACTTTTGCTAAAACAAATCAAAATTCAGATTTAGCTTTTATTTATTTATTTATTCTAGTAAAAATTCAAATATAGCTTAGATATTAATCTCAAATATAATCACAAATGAATTGTATAAATAACCAAAGACTTAGGAGTGATATACTTAAAAAAAGGAAAAGAAGAAGAGTGATCATATGCTTGTTTTTGTTTGTTTTGGGCTCAAACCAACTTAAAAATTGGGACAGTTGCAATTGTAAATATAACATAATGCAAAAGAATTTGTAAATAGCAAAATTTAGATTTTGCTTTCGAAGTCTATTAGTCTATTATTGATAGCTCCTACCATTGATATGGTAGTGATAGACCATATCGCTGGTAGAAGTCTATTAGTGATATGATTTATCATTGATAGATTTTACTATATTTACAATTTTTTTTAAAAAAAATGTTGCTATATAGTTAATTATTATTTTTAAAAGTGTTATTCAATCCAATTGTTGATTTCAAAGAGTTTTTGTAACTCTAAGCAAGTGACCATGCGAGTTCTTACTTCTTAATCAAGTTTAGGGTTTCACCATGGTAACCAACCAACCAATTCATAGCCTGTATCAACCCAACCGTGGACTATCTAAAAACGGAAACTAAACTTGTAATTTAATTAATGAATATTGAAATTTTAATTTCCATATTATTATTATTATTAAAGAAAAAGGAAGATCTTGGTTGGTTAACAAAACGCCACAGTAATTTAGAATACAAAGGGTAAAACAAAACAATTTAAAAATTTTTGGATGAGAGTGAAGTCTGCAAGTTTCAAGAGAGAGGCATTAAGAAAAATCACAGTTCCCATTAGAGAAATCCAAAGAGTTTTTAATTTTAATATTATCTTCAATCGAAGAGTCAATAATTATCCATTTATAATATGATTAATTAAGAAGTTATAGACAGCGGTCTTCTTCGAAAGGCTTATTTATTTATTTATTTAAAAAAAAAAGGTCTGAAACGATCTATAGTCATCGGACAATAATGAAGTTGTGTGAGATTTGTGTGGAGAAAAAAGAAGAGGCAAAAATGTTTGAAATAAAGACGTGTTTTCATTCCTTTTGCTGTGATTGTGTAATCAAACACGTCTCTGCAAAGATCGGTGATGGATATTCCTCCGTTCCTTGCCTTGCTTTCAACTGTCCCTCCATCATAGACTTCACAACTTGCTGGTTTTTTTTTCTACCCCATCTATGAATTAAACACTATTTTTTTTTTCTTACCTACTCTTTGGAGGGTTTTAAAAAAATTACCGAAGTATTGATATTCTATGCTTTGTTACAAGATGTCTTTTAAAATCCTCTTTTCTAAAACAAAAACAATATATATATATATATATATGTATATAGTTTTTTAAAGAACTTTTTGTTCTTGAAATTCGACATTTACTTCCAAAAACTTATTTTATAGCATTCAATCAATCGAGTCCCTAGCTAACTAACGATTTTTATGTGAGAGTAGAAATAGTTTAAAATATGTTATTATACGAGGTTAAAGTTTCAAAACTAGAAGTGAATAAGAAAACAAAAACTTTAGGATTATTAACCAAAAATTAAGAATAAAAATAATTTAAAAATTAAAACATGAAACAAATAATGCAAATTTATTTGAAAATTTTGTTTGCAGGAGAATGCTACCAAAGGAAATAACGGAAAGGTGGAACAAAGCGCTTTATTTTGAAGCAGTGGAAGTGTTTTGTCCATTCAAGGATTGCTCCGAGGGAATGATCCTTGAGAAGGAAGCAACGGGCGGAGGAGGCAAATTACGGGATTGTGAATGTCCGTTTTGCCATAGGCTGTTCTGCGCCACGTGCAAAGTCCCATGGCACGAGGGGATCACGTGCGACGAATACCAGACGCTTTATCAAGCAGATCAGAGGGGTAGAGACGACATTTTGATGAAAATGTTGGCCTCCAAAATGAAAAGATGAAATGCCCTAAATGCAATTTCTTCGTTGAAAAGGTTTCCGGTTGTTTGCACATCACCTGCAGGTTTCTTTCTTATTCCTTTTTAAATATATCAAAATTTTCACAACGTTTTACTAAGAAAATGGAATTTTTTTCCAATATTATCTTTTTTTTAAAAAAAAATTTATTTTAGTTTATTTACTTTTAAAATCTCAAATTTAGTCTCAAAAATCTTTTATTTTATTTTGTTCTCGTCCACAAAATTTTAGAACAACTACTTTAATTTCTATATATATTTAAAAACAACTTATTTAATTTTAACAACAATTCATTTGGGATCAATATTGAGCAAGTAGATTTAAGGTAGAAAAATGTTTAGGACACAGAATAGAAAAAAAATTTAAATACCATTTTAGGTTTGGTAGTTTGAAATTTGTTTAATTTATTCTATGTAATTTAAATAAATCTTAAATTTAGTCGTTTAGAGTTAATTTTTATTAAAAATGTTCAATGTACTTATATTTTCAAAACTTGTAACAGTCGATAAAGACTAAATATAAGATTTAATGAAGATATAAAAGTATTTATATAAACTTGAACAACCTCTAAATAGAAAAAAATTAAATTTTTTTTTTTTTTTAAAATATCAAGATTTTAAAAGCTTAAAGAAGAGTTTGAGATGGGAGAAGTTGTGTTACCACTATTATGCACTCTGATTCTGAATAATTAATTTCCTTTTAATGTTATATAATAGTCTATGTTGGGTTAATATTTGAGCCACATGACATAAGGTTTTTTTAATATTTTTGGATATTAATCATGATCATATATTTAAAATTAAAATTGTATTATAATTTGTGTAGGTGCTGTTTCGACTTTTGCTACGCTTGTGGATCACCTTGGTGTTCAACCCATGGCGGTTGCCAACCTAACTAATGAATGTGTTTGTGTTTTAGAATGTTTTTTTCTTCTCATAATTTCCGTATGTTCTTTAAATATTTTTATTTTCTAGAAAAATGAGGTCAAGAAAGACCAACTGTAGGAGTAACCAAAAGAACTGATGATTTACAATTGAGGATGACTCAAATAAATGAAATTTGTATTTGTTGGGATTGATTAATGTCATCACCTAAAATTAGTTTGAGTTAAACTTAACTAACTAAAAGTAAATCGTCTACTTTAATAAATTTAAAAAAAAAAAAGCATGTATCTATCATTTCTTTTGGATTATTTGTCTTCCAATACTTTTTTAAGGCTAATCGTTTAAGTTTGAGGGTTCAATTTTGCCAATTTTTAGAACTATTGTTTAACACAGGTACAAATTTGATGATTCAATTAGTATAATTAAAAGTTTGAGAGAAGATTACAACAATCTTACTATTAAGTATGTAGTCTTTTTGGTGGTTAAAGTGGTCAATGTTATCATACTATTATGTGAGATTGCTTTTCTTTCTTTTGGTTAATATTTTATATTTATTTATTTATTGACAATATGTAATAGATAAATTGAACCTTGACTTCGAAGTTGATAGTATAATTATTATGTTAGTTGAGTTACGTTTATTTTGACAATATATATATATTTACCTTTATTTGTGAGTTATATATATATGTTCATATTGAAGTGACTTACATTGAAATTTAAATTTTAAAAAGAAATTTGATAATAGAACAATAAAGTAAAAGTAAAATTGAAACTTTTTAATGAAATAATGATTAAAAAATATTTACATTTTAAAATGAAGTATGCGTCAAGTCTTGATACACATAAATAATTTAGATATTAACAACTCACATATATGTTATAAGAATATAAATTATCATTTGAAGTGAATAACACTAAACGCATGTTTGGTAATCATTTTATTTTTTAAAAATTAATTTTTTTATTTTTTTATTAATTTTTTTTACATTGTTTACAAATTTTTAAAAACTATTTATTTTTAACATTCAAATTTTAAATGCAACTTAGTGTATTATTTATTTTAAAATAACTCTAAGAATTGTGTCAATGTCTCCAACTTAAAAGAAAAGGTGGTATCTTTTTTTTAAACTTTAATTTGGTATAGGATAGATTTTAAATTTAAAAATGATTTTTTTAAAATACTTTTAATTTTAGAGTTGATTTTGAATATAGCAATATGAACTAAAATATTTACAAATATAACAAAATATCATGATAGATTATTATCATCTATCATTGATTGTTATCTATCACTGTTAAACAGTGTCATTTTGCGATATTCGTAAATATTTTCAGCAATTTTGTTATTTAAAATAATTATACTTTAATTTTATGCTTAATAAGTTCATTCCTTTTGTAATTTTAGGGCAAATTTTAAAATTTTAAAACTTAGCGTAAATATTAATTCTAAAGAAAAATTAAAATTTAAAATGTCAATAATAATAGAAATAGCGAGGTGGATAAATATTTCAAGCTAAAGATTAAAAATAGAAAATTAAAATTATTATATTTAAATAAATAAATAAATATTTTATAATTTTTAAACAAAATTCACTAACATATTTATTATTTATATGATATTTACATTAATGATATATATATATATATATATTTTGCTTATTTTGTTTTGTTTGATAAAGTTTTCTACGTTACCGTAGAAATGTTAAATCATCTTTCGTATTAATGCTAAATTCATGAAAATGTGAAGGAAAATAATTAGTCGTCTAAAAGAATTTAGTACGAAAAGCGAGATTAAAGGGAGAAATTTTTTACAATATTTAAAAAATTAGAGTCCACGAAGGTGTTTTTTTCTTTTTGCTATTCCAGTGGCGTTTAATGAACTCATATGTCCAAACAGACCCCCCGCCTCAACAAAACGGTTAAAACCACATAAACCGAATCCATATATTGATTAAAAAAAAAAAAAAAAAAAAAAAAAAAAAAATCACATTTAAATCCAAAAATGCGGAATTCCGCCTACCAAAAATGGCTTTCTCTATATCCGGCCTCTCCCTTCCCTCAGTCTTCCAGTACAAAAGTTCAATACTAGCGCGAAAACCTCGATTCCGTTCCTTCTCCATTCGATCTTCCAAGGATGTCTCCGGTGAAGTCGGCAGCGGCGTCGACGGCGGCGAGCCGTCGCATAGGCCGAAGAGGCTGTCGGAGCAGTCCACTTGGGAAGCCAAGGACTCCGAGGGCAGGGACTATCTCTATAGGCTTGGCAACGAGGCGGATAACATGAACATCGCCGTCGGAGCTAGAGCTGGCGTCATCGATGATCTCTTCGCCGGAAACTTCCTTGGCAAAGACTGTAAGTACCCGATTTGTCACTGTTCTTTCTTTTTTCATTTCTTAGGTTATGCTTACAGGTTTGTTGATGTTTTGCTGAGTTTAATTTTGTTCTGTAGCGGACATTGTGTTTGATTATCGCCAGAAGGTCACAAGATCATTCGAGCATCTTCAAGGAGACTATTACATTGCTCCTATTTTCATGGTAATTTTATCCGTTCTACTTCGTTCCGTCTTATTTTGTTTTTTAGCTGTTGATTGTTTTTTTCTTCATTACTGTTCACTTTCATCGATATTTTCTAAAACTGCAATTTCGTGCTCTTGATTTTGAAAT
This sequence comes from Citrullus mucosospermus, assembly GCA_030954485.1. Taxonomy (NCBI): domain Eukaryota; kingdom Viridiplantae; phylum Streptophyta; class Magnoliopsida; order Cucurbitales; family Cucurbitaceae; genus Citrullus; species Citrullus mucosospermus. The sequence continues at coordinate 2,888,731 of CM062063.1, read as the reverse complement.
ATTTAATTCCTGTACTTGGGATCAAGATGAGCCTCATTAATGGTACAACGTGAGTAGCAATGTGGGCGTTTCCACCTTGGTGAAATCGCTGCAATTTTTAAATCGTCAAGTAAAGTATTACATAGTTGCTGTTTTCATGATAATTAAATCTGTTCTACTTCTACTTCGTTCCGCTGAGTTTGTTGTTTAGTCAGCAATGCTTCTTCTCTGTTCTCCGTTAATGTTCAGTTGAATCGATATTTTCTGCTAGTGTAACGTAGACCGATCTCTTTCTCCTTGATTTTGCAATACTTAATTCCCGTACTTGCAATCACAATGGGCCCAAGATGATTTTAACAGTACAATGCAATTAGAGGTGTGGCTGTTTCCACCTAGGGTTTATGTTCGGGATGCCATATATCTGTAGCATTCAACATTTTACAATTTTCCTTTTTATTTATCTTTATGCTGTTTGTGTTATTATTTGAGAATGATCATTTCTCAATGACTGTCTTTTTACACTTGTTTCCTTTGTTTTTTTTTTTTTCTTTTCTTTTGACAGGATAAAGTTGGTAAGTTCCTTGAAACTTGGTGTTGATAAACGGCACGTGATGAATTACGTTTGAAGAAGTAATTGAATTGCTACAATGTGTAAGAACATATTTAAGCCAAACATATTATTTAGATAAAACCAACCGAACTGGCATTTTCATTTTCAAACGACTTATGCATTTACTGTTTGTTCCGTGCGCATCTTTTTGTGTAGTCCATATCATTGTTAAAACTCATGGTTGTGTTCAATGTGTTTATGTAGCCTTCCTTGATAGTGTGTTCACCAAGGCCTGCAGTCCTTAACACTATATACACCAATACTATTAGTCTTTGATGTTGTATAATCTGTATGACCTGAAGAATAACAGTTTTACCAATGATGAGTTGATGAAACCAAAATTTAATTTTTGTGCACGTGTTTTCTCAAAATGAGGAGTTCCTTCTAAGCACTTATGATCAACTACAACTCCTATGAAAATTTAATTGGCTTTGGTCAACAAAAATCCTCATTGTTGGATTAGTCGTTTTTTTGTATTATTTGCTACAAATTTGTGTCATTGACGTTCTTCTCTTTGGGAAGAGAAATGCAGCATAAAGATATGATGGTAGTGCGTTTCTCTCTAGGAATTTAAAACGAAAGAGTTTTCCAGGAACACTACCTTCTTTCATGAAATGAGTTCGTACAGGTAGCAGGCTTGAACTTAGCACACGTTAACAAGGTCTCTGTTATTGATGCAGTATGCCACATTGTGAAGAACTTCATGGTTCACCTTCTCAATGTCAAAGTTCCACTCATCTTAGGTATGCATTCGTTTAATTTACTGGTTTCTATAGAAATCTTTGATAGTCAAGTTTACAGAACATGATAATAAAAACATAACCTTGAAAAGTTCCATCAATTTTGCGTCAATGGGAGTCTGCTCCATTGCATTGAATCTTCATCAGTTTGATAAGAATGACATCATTATAGTATAAGGGTATATTAGTAAGCTAGGGAGTTTGTTATACTTGTTGGTTACAAATAGATGCGGAGGGGAATGGAGAAGATATGCAACATTTTAATTAGGGCTTGAGAGTGACCTCAAGATTGGGAGGGTCCGAGTACTTCGAATAACTTGGTTTATCTTGTAGCTCGCTTACCATTTATATCTCAGTATATTTGGGTTCTATCATTTTCTTGTATTGGAATGAAATCAGTGTCTTATCAATATTGACATGTGCAACTTCATGATACTGCTAAAAACTTCTTTTAAAATGTTTATGTTTATCTGTTAGGCTGGATGAAATCACTTCCACATTGTTCCATAAAAAGAGTGCGCAGTTGGAAATTTAAGCATTTTGTATTACAGGTGTTTGGGGAGGAAAGGGTCAAGGAAAGACATTTCAGACGGAACTTATATTCCAGGCCATGGGAGTGGAACCCGTGATAATGTCTGCTGGAGAGTTAGAATCAGAAAGAGCTGGTAAGATAGGGACCTCGATAACTTATTTTAATTTCTGAGTGTTAACTTGATGTTGAATTAATGATTCAAGTTGAATAGATTTCTCTTGAATCTACTCTCAACAATCTTAGGAATGAGAAATTAGAAAGGTGAAAGCAATTCATATTCTTTTATTAGCTTAATATAATCAAGATATTATTTTGTAAATTAGCTGACAAAAATGTAGCTTTTGGCCGACAAATATTTTCTCAATTGTTGTAGTCTTTCTTTGACTAAAACATGCATGAATAGGTCAAACTCACACAGGTTTTTCATTGCAAGTTTGCTTGCTATTTTCTTTTGCGAGAAATTTGGTTCAATGTATGGACATGTCCATAGCTTTTGTACTCTGACGTTGGTGTGGAAATTGGAAGACCAAGTAAAATAGTGACTTTCATCAACAGGTGAGCCAGGAAAACTGATACGTGAACGCTATAGAACTGCCTCTCAAGTGGTCCAGAATCAAGTTAGAAGCTTTACCACTTACATTCTACATATATGTATGTCTTGGGTTAAATGTTGCCTCGTGCAGTTTGAATTGCACAACGTTCCATGTTTATCCATAAAGCACCCCTTCTCTTCTTTTTTAGTTTTAATTTTCATTCACTCTAAAGTGCCGAAGTGTATGTTACCCTTAGGGGTCTGTTTTTTTATATATATATTTAATGACGTGACTGTAATTTCCCTGTGGAAAGCATTGGTTTGTATCAACAACATTAGTGTAGGAAGGTCTAGAAAGTAGCTTTGGATGAGCCTGCTATTATTTAATGTCCTCAGTAACTGGAAAGCTTGCAAAAAGGAAATGTATTTAAGAAAGACCCCATTTACAATATGGCTTATAATATAACATTGTTAACTTTGATTACGACCATTTTCAATTTTAGACTTCTCTTATTTTTTGATTGATTTTCATGCTGCAGTTTGTTCTGTTTTGGCAGCTTTGAATTTTATTGGACTTTCTCATAGGCCATACAGCTCGTTCCATTTCATATTTCTGACATTAGTTATCATATTCAAACTTACAAATTTGAAATTTTAATTCAGATCTGTATTTGATGTGTCAAAAGTCACTCGTCACTTCACTCTATCATTTTGGTCTTATACTTACATATTTGAAAGATAATTTCAATTCTTTTAAACGTTAAGGTGCAATGAATTGGTGTTCTTTACGTTGTGTTTCTTACTTTTCTTGTTCACATAATGTATGGTTTCTGTGGTTCATTTTTTTAATGTAATACGACACAAGGTGCAACTGCAAAGTGCAAAATGATTCATAATTAGTTGAAGAGTATATAAAAGATGCTTAATAAATAAAAATCATAATAAGATGCATACGCATCGCACCATAGGCCATGAAGTGTATGTATTTACCACTTAGGAGCACACTGAACGGCTCTGTGTTCAGTTGGTCATGTTTCCAATCAGGGCTGTCCAAAACCTTTTGTATGGGTATTTATTAATTTTTTTTTGTTCATAAATTATTTTTAATTATTTCAATGCATTCAGAAATAATCCATGCATGACGTGACTTTTCTTGACCGTTACAGGGGAAATTGAGTTGTTTGATGATCAATGATATTGATGCTGGCATTGGTAGATTTGGTAAGGTTCTATTTTCGTAGACATTGAATTATAAAGAATGAGATTAAAAATGATGTGAATCCATCATCTGTTACCTCCTTTAAAGATAATACAAATTGACGGAGTAGAATTTTATTGGATTATATATCAAAATACTTATTCAATCATATATAACAAATATACTTTTATTTTGTTCTTATATAGGGAGTACACAGGTGACAGTCAACAATCAAATTGTCTCTGGTACTCTGATGAATCTAGCTGACAATCCTACCAGAGTTAGCGTTGGACAAGATTGGCGACAAGCAGATATTTTGAACAGAATTCCAATCATCCTTACAGGAAATGATTTTTCAACTATTTATGCTCCCTTAATTCGTGATGGCAGGATGGAGAAATTCTACTGGTATGAAATTAATTGTTGGAGGATCATTATCATGTTGACTCCCTAAAGATGTTTTAATAAATTGTACTAGTTTCTCCAGATTTAGATATGGGATCAGAATTGGATACAAATATATAAGCTACACTCTATACTTAATACTTGTTATACTCTCCCTCTTGTTTTATTTTGTTTTTGAAGTCAGCATTAAACACTCTCTTCTGAAACATTATCTGGCAACAGGCAGCCTAACCGTGAAGACATCGTGAATATTGTCCATAGAATGTATGAGAAAGATGGGATATCAAGGGCTCAGGTTGTTGACATCGTCAACAAATTTCCTAACCAAGGTAAGCAACTTTTTTTATGTAGTTTTTGAAGTTACAAATTTTAGTTGACAGAATCATTGAGTTTTTGGAAAGCAACTCTTTGATGGTTAGTGAAGGATCAATTATAAATATGGTTCATCTTGCTCTCTTTTTCCTTTTGTGTATTTTCTGGAGTTTTTGGACAATGAACATGAAAATTCTTAATAGACATTCATCTAGTCGTATCTTGTGAATACAATATTTATATGTAGTATTTGTGTTTCATCACAAATGTAAATATCCAACAAATGTATGTTTAATGCATACAGATGACACTTTCCTGTCTGACACTTTAATATCCATCACATACACAGTCCATAAAACATTTCAAAGCAAAGTTGTGAATGCATCATCATTATCTTACATTTTTTAAATTGCTTCTTTTTTTTTCTTTTTCTCAGCTTTGGATTTTTATGGAGCTCTAAGATCACGGACATACGATGCAGCCATATCCAAGGTATATATCATTTTCATTGGCATATGCAAGGCCTAATAATATTAATGTTTCTTCCAAATCATTTATGAAATGAAGATGTCAGGAACTATTCCATCCATTAGAAAAGTAGAATAATTTAATATCTTTATGTCAAACTCCCTTTTTGTTTCAGTGGGTTGATGAAATTGGAGGAGTGGAAAAGCTAGGAGAAAAGCTGCTTAAGAGAAGGAAGAATGAAAAGCTTCCTACATTCACACCACCAGAGGTGGTTAATCTATAACATTTTCAAATTCATGCTTGTTTGGTTCTGTTCTGCTTGTCCTATAACTGCTAGATGTGTTGATCAACAATTAGTTAGTCGACTGATTTATCAACCAATACGTGGGTACTATTAATATTCTTTCCTTTATGAATATAAAATGTTGATGAATTCACAATGAAAGTATATAGATAGAATAAATAGCATGTTAATTTACAAAATGTTCCTTTATCACTCAGTATTATAAAATAGATAAAAAACTTAGTATCCCATGAAAGTGGAGGTGTAAAGCTCTCTAAACAAATCTAGCATGATAATTCACAGCTGTTTTGTATCTTTGGTTGACCTTCTTGATCGTTACTCATCTTCAACTTACGGTAAGATATCATTACTATAATAAACTTGTTGTCTTCTTATTCATTCCGAATATGTATGGCATTACTCCGACTTTTTATCCCTGAATCTTTGGTAATGACTAGTTCCATTCCTCATACATATATTCGCCTATGGAAAATTTAGGAAGTATATATGTATATTCATCTTCTGAAATTTGTTCCACGATGTGGATAAAATGAGTTTTTTTCCCTCTACTAGAGCAACCACATATAGTCAGGCAGTATACTTTCTGGATTTACGACAAGTTAAAAAGGAACCGAACTCACTACTTTAGTTGAAAGTTGTATTCTGTCTTTTATGCTCTTTTCTTTATTATTTCTTAAGAGTCAAGTGAAGAGTGTCATTCACTACTTTCATGTCTATATATGTAGACATGGAGTGACTTTTGTATTTGGTTGAACAGCAAACACTGGAGGCATTGCTTGAAGCAGGCTATTCTTTGGTAAAAGAACAGCAATTGATCATGGAGACTAAACTTTCAAAAGAATACATGAAGAACATGGACGACTAGCTAGAAAAGTGAGATAGTGACTTAAATTTATTTGTGATATTTGTTCCTATCAGATTTTTCATTGTTCGGAAAAAGCCAATTCATGTATTTTTATTGGTCACAGTCTTCCTTACGTGTTCTCTTAATGGTTCACATTGTTAAATTCATGTTATATATACGACTACGACGTACATATAGTTGGAATGAACTTTCTTGTGGTCACTGTCATATTCGGTCTGCTCTTTTGGATGGTCTGTCTCAAACCTTACCTGTTAACTTGTCATTGTAAGATCTGGATGCCATTTTGTTGATATTATTATTTGTTCTAAAGCATCCTTCCTGACTGATTGCCTCATTGAATATCATATATGAAAATAGGGTAACCTTTCATATCAGTGGACTTCAACTTCAACACCAAATGAGTTCAATTCAAGACGGCAGGTAATCTATTTTCTCACATGTATCAATTAATTCTTTCAGAAATGCCTACAGGAAATAGTATGGATAAATCTTACAACCGATGGCAGATAAGTTGTGCTTTTACAACGGTTAAAACAAACTGCCGACAAAAGTCGTCATGCTTTTGTCGTCAGTTTTTAAAAGTGTTGGCGTTTCTTATTTATTCCAACGACTATTTTGTCGTCGAGAGAAAAACATCAATCTTGTAGTAGTAACTCAACTCTCCAGTTAAGCATGCACTTGAGTCACTCTAATGTTCAGCATAATTTTCATGACAAGTCACTCCCTTGGGCTGACCGATATGAAATTCCTCGTGTCAAAGCTTCTTCATGGTGCTCTTTCCAAACTTTTTGCATATTACTATATTCAAAATATTAGTTTAAATTGGAATGCATATATATCATCTTCTAGTTAGTCTTTTCTTGATTAGTCTCGTATTCAAGTCATGTTTTTATAAGTTTTATATTTATTGGTCTTTTGTTTTGTTTCCTATCTTGTATTTTGAACATTAGACTCATTTTAGTACTTCAATAAAAAGTCTCATTTTCATTTCAAATATATATAGAATAGCAATATAATAGCGTTGCAATTGAGTCATGATGATGCGAAAGTATGTTTTTCTCTCTCTCTTTTTTTTTCTTTTGTTTCTTTCTTTTTTTTTTTTTTTCTTTTGTTTCTTTCTCTTTTTTTTTTTTCATGAAGAAATTGATTAGATGTTTAGTGCTGAGAGATGGCCATATTGGTTAGCGATTGCCTCGACATTCCCTCATGGCTAAAAAACCCACTACCTTCAGTGCCAAGTACGCATTTCGATTAAAACGGTCCCCTTTTATTGTTCTTGATAACATGGATGTGCGGTTGCTTTTTGGGGGCTTTCAAAACTATGCTGTCATTATTCAATTTGTTAATAATAAGAGCATAGAAAATTAGAAAAAAAAAATTTGTGCCAACGATTTTGCTATCCAATATCTCTATAGTCCTCATCCCCTTCTGATTTGTTGAATATTATGTAGGAACACTGAAGGTACATAAACCTATACTACTGATTGGATGTTCGTTAGATATTTTTAGTACAAGTTGAACCAATAATATGAACTCTTTATAGCAAAGGTACACATTTCCTTTCATATACGCTTATTTAAATTTAATTTTAATGTTTCTATGGCATAGCTTGAGGTATCCAACTTTCTTGATTTCGAAACCCCTCAACTCTCTTCTTATGGCTTTACCAATGTTTCTTGAAATCCACATATCAAGCTATGCATTTTTAACATGTTGGTGAGAGATTCAAATCACAGACCTCTTAGTCACTAACACATTTGTATGTTGATTGAGTTGTGCTCGTTTTTGCACGATAAGAGTTTGTCTACCCTATGCTATATAAACTTAGAATTCTAAAACTGACTCCTCATGGTACCCACTTTTATAAGTCATTTACTCATTTTACAAGTGACTAACAAATGAATCACAAAGTGATAAACTAACATACTATTTAAAATAATTTTCTTAAAAAAACACTTTTTTAAGCACATAGAAAGTCATTCAATCAGTCATAAATTTCTCTAACTTATTCCTTTCTTCAATTTAAACATGAAATTCAAATTTTAAAGCTTTAGACTATACTGACTGATTCCAACTCAGGCTTGCTAAAACTATATTACCAAAGTTGTCTCAATTCTTAGATGACTAGGCAAAAAATAAAATAAAGGGCATATTTTTGTAGTTTTTAAAATGGCTTATAACATGTTTTCTATTATTCATGATATGAAAATGACATAAAAGTGTAAAATTAATTATTAAATTAATTTTGAGTAATTAAAAAACATATTTCACAGTGATTTTAAATATGATAAAAGTAATTTTAATAATTTTAGAATAACTCCCGAATGTTTAGTTAGTGATGACATTGTCATCACACATTAAACAGGAAACATAGATTCATATATCTCAAGGTTTTTTTGGTGTGTGAATGCAAGTTATGCAAATTAATTAACCTTTATTTAAATTTTGACCAAGCGCCTTCTTTATTTTGAAATACTTGGCATAAAATAAAAACAATAAAAATAGGTTTTTTTAAATAATATTTGGACGATTGTTCTTCCTTGAAATCTCTCCGTTATTAGTTGCTTTTGAGACCATTGTTATACCCTCACAAGTGGAATAGCCTTTAAATATTCCTTTTCTAAATAAGCAATTGAAAAGAAATGCTTGCATACATTGATTGAAAATAACAATGAAACTACATATCAAGTATAATGGAATTGTAGCAACAGAAGTCCTAAGTCTAAAAACAAATAATATCTTCTTTCCTTTTTGCCTGGATTGCAGATAATATCTTTTACTTCTTGATTTGATATTCATTTGTCTATATTCCATGATGAGATGAAAATGGTGTTAGATATTATTCTTTTGGAGCCCTCAATCTTCTAAAATCAGAATAATAATCAGTCATCTAGATTGGATGGGAGGTATACACCCTTGATTTGGAAGTCTAATTGGGCATGATTTGAAAAATCTTCATAATCGTAGGGCTGTCCTTGCAACCTTGCAAAACCCAAATGGAAGATGACTAAGGCATCCGAAAACATCCATTTGGATTTCGCATTATTATTTATTTAGGAAGGCTAGTTTTAGCCTTTTCGTATCATTCTTTGTTCTAATTGGGTCACATTCAGGAAAGCTAATTAATTAGCATCCATTCAGGCTTTAATCATTTTAGTCCAATAAAAGTCGTTGATTTCAATGGCTTGTTGACCACTAATTAGACTAGTGGACAAATTAGTTAAATGAAATTATGGGAAATTATCAAAATTTAGGAGGATGGGACATCCAGAGTGTCGGTCCACGTAGATTCAACATTTTTATTTTCAAATCTCCTTTTTTTATCTTGCCGGTGAGAACAGTAAACGGAGCCTGAAATATCTTTTTCCTCTCTATGCCTCCATTAAGGTACTAACAAAAATAATCCTATAATAAAAATATGATAATATGAAAATATGATAAAACTTTTAAAAGTTTGGGATAATTAAAAATAAAAATATATAATGTTTTATTTATTACAGGCTAAAAAATCACTATGCATTAAATTTTTTTTTTTTTTTTGATAAAAACTATGAGATTTCATGTGTTTCTTGATTAGTACTCTAAATTTTGGGTGGTATTGTTTAAAACTCTAAATTAATAATTTTGTTAATTAAAATTTTAACTTTTTACGAGTAAATCAAGTTTAACTTTAAACTTTGTTTTAAAATTGATAATGCATAATTTTCACACACGTGTAGAAAGCTTCTTTAAATGTAAGGATTAACATTATATTGTGGAGAAATGTTTCGAATATAATAGATAATTATCAATTTTTATTAACCTGAGTGGTTTTTCATCTAATAATCTCATTTTTCTTGACTTATTAGGGAGAGTCATGTCATAATTTTTTGTTAACTTTGATAGTTTTTTAAGAGTACTTTAAGTGCTTTTGAGTTAATGTAAAATAAAATTAAGTAAAGATAGTCATAAAACACTAACAGATGGTCTAAATTGATTCACTCAAATCGCTTTGATTCACAATTATTAATTTAAAATTCGAAGTTATATCCAAGAAGTTTAGGGGCATATGGATTGATTTTTTTCCTAATATTTTCTTTATTTTATATGTACCTTTATAGGCTTATCCACTTCTAATTTTTCTTTTTTTTAAAAAAAAAATGTTAATACAACCTTGTTATTAATGTAGTGTTAATACAATTAATTAGAATGATGCGAATTTAATGTAGTGTCTCTCTTAGGACCAATTATCTTATAAACGATTATTAATTAATGGGCAATAATCATTTTAATTAATAAATTAAAGTATGAGAAGGTAAATTGTTTACTTTTTTTCGAGAAACATTTTAAGTAGAACTTCATTTCAATGTATTGATCATATAACAGCAACAATAATAATTTATGTTCACATACAATGTTTAGATATTCAAAGAATATAAAATAAATTTTTTTTGAAGTCTTTTAGATTTAATGATTAAATTTGCTAAAGTTATGAAAGTCGACACCAAAACTAATATTAAGAAAATGTTTTGACTATGAGTGAACCAAGGTTGGTGTGCGAGATTAGATTTGCTTCGGCGGCCGAGTAATCCACTTTCCAGTTCAGAAAAATAAAATAAAAAAATAATCAAAGAAAAGATTGCATCAAAAAGTGGCTTTACCTGCAAAATCTTTCTTTCTTTGGTTGAAGTTGACGAAGTTTCCACGACATTAATTGCTCCATCCTTTTTATTATTATTATTATTATTATTATTATTTTATTTTTATTTTTATTTCTAAAGAGTTAAGAAAATTATATGAAAAGAATAACCTGCCCTGTTTAAATGCCTTTGGAAAAAAAAACACCGACACCTCTCTTGATCTTGACTGAGTAACAAACTCCCCCCATAATATTGAATATTATATATTATTATATTTTTCAAATGATTATTTCTTTTCAATTATTTTTTGTGCTTTGAAAATTGAAATTCAAACTGTTTTTCATTCGTGGTTTCGAAATGTAGACAACAAACAGTTCTATTCTATCAATCCACTTCTGATTTCCTTGTCAACATGAAGTTTTTTTATTGGTTAAATTATAAAAAATGTCCATAAAGTATGTATTTTGCGTAAGCAAACATTCTTTTAATTCTCAAAAATTTAAAAGATGTATTTAAATTTTCAAAAAAAGATTCCAAATACCGTTGTCGTTAGTTTTAAATGAAAATTATTAAAAAAAATTTTCAAAATATCCTTCAACCTTTTTTAAGTTTCTAAAATACTCTTAACTCAAAAAAAAATTTCAAAAATATCTTCATCGTAAATATTTGAACAGACATCGTTAATACTTAGTTATAAAAATAATTCTAAAATTTTTTTAAAAAATTTTAGATTGCTCCCATTAATATGATGATTAATTTGTTTAAAGTTTTCTTAAGTTCGAAAAGAATGAACTTTAAAACAAATTTTAGTAATTTTTTTTCATATAAATACTCTCATTTTTCCATTGTTAGCTTACATCAATTTTATCACCAACCAAAATTTTAAGTTAAAACATAAAATCCATAAAGACTCACAAAATTCTAAATCAAAATCTCCCTTAAACATACCAAAACGATTAAAAAAAAAAAACGTTTGTATTGAGTGTATGTTAATATATATTAACTTAAATTTTTTGTTGGTGAGAAAATTATTGTAAGTTAAGAATTGGAAAATTAAGAGAAAGATGAGAGCAACTATATGAAAAAAAAAATGAGGATATCTATATAATTTATTTTAAAATTCATTCTTGTCGAATTTAAAAAAACTTCAAACAAATTGATCAATATATTAAGGTTATGAGCAATTAGAAACTTTTTTTTTCTTTTTAATTTTAAATATATTTTTGCAATGAGGCATTAACAGTTTCTGTTCATATATTTATGGTGAAGGTATTTTTGAACTTTTCTTAGCTAAGGATATTTTTGAAATTTTTAAAAAGTTCAAGGGTATTTTTTAAACAAAACTTTAATGGTTTCCATCCAAAACTAACACAATGGTATTTTTGAAACTTTTGAAAGTCTGAATATTTTTGACACGCATAGTTCAAGGGCATTTTTTATAATCTAGACTTTTTTATTGTATCACTTTTAAAAACCAAAATTTTGTAGTTAACTTTTTATCCCCATTTTTAAATCATTCTTATTCTTCTTATTATTATTATTGGTAAATATCAATTTATACCTCTGAGCTTTGGGGTTGTGTCAATTTAAATTCTAAACTAATAATTGTATCAATCTAAACTATGAACTTTGGAGGTTGTGCCAATTTAAACCTAAAACTAATAATTGTATCAATAAAAACATCTAACTTTCATAAGTATATGAATTTAAACCTTGAAATTTCATAAATGTATCAATTTAAATCCTGAAACTTTAAGAGTGCATTCAAATAAAATACTTGTTTTGTTTGAATGCACTTATGAAAAAGTGTTTTATTTGAATACACCTATGAAAATTCAGGATTTAAATTGAATACAATTATATTAGTTTGGGTTTAAGTTGACACATTTATGAAAGTTTGTGGTTTAAATTGATACAATTATTAATTTAAAATTTAAATCGATAAAATCTTCAAAGTTTTGGGATATAAATTGATATTTGTCATTATTTTTCATTTCCTATTTAGGGAATTAAACTAATGATCTAAAGAAGCAAGTAGGGTTAATGATACCACTTATTTGTTTTTGTTTCACCTACTTTCTAAAAGTGCTTTAAAATATAAATTAATGTTTGGAAAAAAAATGAATTTTAAACTTATTTAAAAGTTGGCTAAAATTTAAATGATTAGCAAAAAAAACCAAAATATTTACAAATATAACAAAATTTTATTGTTATAGATCGTAATAGATGGTGTATTTTGCTATTAAGGGTAAGTATTTTCAGAATTTTGTCATTTAAAATAATTCATCTAATTTAAATACTTATATAAGATAAGTGAAAATTTTAATAAAGAAATAAAAAAAATAAACAAGCATAATTTTAAAAAATGAAAACAAAACATTTTTAAGATTAGATTGGGTTTAACCATTTATTTTCTTTTTAAAAATTTCTTGGGATTGGATTGCAATGTGCCATTATTTTCAAATTTTTTTCAAGGAAAGACAAAAACGAAAAAGTTTCTAATGGAAGTGAAACGTGTCGCCCAATGAATGGTTAATAGAGTATCCTTTCAAAACAGTGGGCCAGTCCAATTGACCAATAAGCCATCTTCAATTCTGCCACGTGTCTTTTTTCTTTTTTTTTTTTGCCGACACTGAAAAGATCTGTGACTGTGATTATTTTACGAAACAATAATAAAATAAAATATTCAAAATTTTAATTTTTTTTTTAAAAAATGGAAACATTTTTCAGAAGGTCAAAACTGCCCCTTTGGAAAACATTCCACTGCCCTTCTGGACCTTAAAGACCCGATGTTGGACACGTTTTAAGGCTTTGCCATATATTTGTTTTCTTGAAGACAAAATATAATTAATAATTTCCCAATGCCTCGAAAATCAAATAAAATACCAAATGACGGTGCTCGTGTTCCACACCTATTTCAACCACGTGCTTACTTTTGCAAATTAATATCTTTTATCTACTTTGACCAATTCTTAGGCTCCTTCCGTTTAAAGATTTGATTACAATTCTTTTCTTTACATTTTCCCAATCCCAAAATATACTTCCTAATTTTTTTTTTAATATATATAAACATATACACCCAAATAAAAATAAAAATATAAGGTTTAGTTATTAACATCTACTCGCAACACTTTAATTCTTAATTAAATTTTAAGATCAAATCTACTTTTCTTAGTTTAAAATTTAACTTTTTTTTTTTTTTTTTTTTTTTTTGAAATATTAGTGAAAGGTGAACAACAAAATAGAAAAAACTTATAAGTGGAAATAATGTTTATAAGCTTAATTTTAAAAAACAAAATAGTTGCTAAATAGGAGTCTAAACTTCAATTTTGTGTTCAAAGTATATATATATATATATATATATTTTTGGTATCTAATAGATGTTTGACTTATTTGATAAATTTTGAAATTTGCCTTGAAAGTTAGTTTTTCATTAGTATTGAAATTTCAATCTATCTCTAGTATGTAAATTAATTTTATATATATTTTTAAATATGTCAAATTCTTATTAGGCATAAAAAATAAAAATTCATAGACAAAATAAACACAAATTTCAAAGTTTATGGACAAATAAACTGACAATTTTACGATAACATACATGTTATTTCCGAAACATTCATATCTTTTAATTTGGTTTTAAGATCTTTGAAGGAAGTTATAAGTTAGAAGTTTTCTACCGTTGAGCAAATTTTGTATCCTAACTTTTTAGATATATAATCTATCAAGTCTATAATAAAGAAAAATTTAAAACTTAATTGCCAAAATGAGCTCGTTTCTAATCTATCTGATATAAATATGTATTGACAATTAAATAAAGTCTATAGTTTAAATTTTCACACTTCTAAAATATCTTTATTTATGGATTTACGAAAAAGTAACTATTTTCATAGGAATTGTTTTGAAATATAGGAAAATTAACAAAAAAAATTCATAAATATAGCAAAATATCATAGTTTATCTGCAACAGACTAGTATCTTTGTCTATCATGATAGACACGGTATCTATTGTAGATAAACGGTGGTATTTTAGTATATTTGTAAATATTTTCAACAATTTTATTAGTTAAAATAATTTCTCTTTTTATAATTACTATTATTCTACCCGACAATTTGATTTATAAGATACCAACTTTTAACTACTTCATATGACTTAAATACATGTACATTAGCATGTTAACCTATTTGTCTATAAAATGATTTTAAAAAATCATGCAAATTTCAAAATTATTATTCGTTCATTTAGAGTTTAAAAACCAAAGTAAGTATTTTAAAACGTTATACAGATCATATCAAATAAATCATGGATGTCCAATAACATTTATATCTTTCTTTCTTTTTTTCTTTTTTCTTTTTCTTTTTCTTTTCTTTAGTACTATACCACTTTTATCTTTCTACATTTGCTAGTTTATGATATTATCAAACTGAAGTGTTTGCCTCTAGGTGTGTCATCCTTCTTTATATATTTAACAGAAACAAATGAAAAAAATATGAGGGTTTTTTTCTATATATATATATATATATAAAAAAAAAAACTAAAAAAAACGAGATAATAATGTAAAGTAAACAAATTAAAATGAACAAAATACGGCATTAATAATAACTTAATTTGATATTAGAGACAGTGTACAAACAAATAAAAGATAAATTTGTTGTAATTAGTTTAAAAATTGTATGTTGTTGGTTCTTTTAAGAAATGTGGGTGGATTAATATGGAATTTTGTTGAAATTAATTGTAAGATGTTTCCATTAATTATTGTTAAGTAGACAATTAATTCGAAAATTAATATATAGTTAAAGAAACTAGAAAATTAGGAGGAAAAGTTGTTAGGTGGGCATTGGGACCCCATCTAATGCCCTACAAAAGGACAATGATGAAATGAAGGAAAATACATTGAATGCCCTTACCATAAAAGAAGGTGAATAATATCATTAAAACCTTTACGAGACTTTGTTTTATTGTTCAAGATATTTTCTATGGCTAATAAAATAAATTTTCAAATAACTGTGTGGGTTATGTTATTACACCATCATACATCTAAAATAATAATAATAATAATAGAGGTCGAAACTGGAAAACTTGAACCTAGAACCTAAATTGATCGTTTTAAAAACGTAACACCAGAAGCTTTACCAATTGTGAAGGAAGCCAAAAATAATTTTATAAACTCTTCTGGGACCTGATTTTTCATAATATGGTTTTATAACTCTTTTCAAATTTGTTGTAATATATATATATATATATATATATATATATATATATATGTTTTGTCTTTATTTGAACTCTCATTCTATTTCTCTTTCTAAATCTCTCTCACTCTCTACTTCCTCTTGTCTTCTCTTTTTTAGATGATCTCCTCTGTATTTTAACTTTGACAACAACAACACTCATTTCATTGTATTTTATCATAATCGACGATAGTAATAATGACAATGTGCGACAATTGGTGTTAACAAATGGAGTTTTTTCAGACGTCAAACTAACTAAGTATCGAGAGTTAAAGCGAGAAGAATGACCAAAAATTAGAGCAAGAGTCATTAAAAAAAAAAAAAAGAAAAAAAAAAAAGTGAACTAGAATTAAAAACTAGCTAGAGTGAAAAATTGAATTAAAACTCGAACTCGAGAGTGAGAAAAAAATGTATAAATATAATTAAAAAAGATTGCTAACGTGACGATAGAAAAGGTTAAAATTAGTCGGCCAAATTTCATTTTTCTAGAAATGTTAAAAGAGTACCCGTAGCTACAAAAATTCCATGGCCAGGATCCCCACCTTTTATTAAGAAAATAAAATATATATTTCATTGATAAAGACAAATAAACACAAAATAAGAAATGATTTTTAACTGTCGTGGATCCGTCGTCGTTGGCATTTCATTTTCTCCCATTGTGACGAGAAAATAAATAAATAAATAAAATGTTTACAAAGACTGAAATTGTTGTAGTAGCAGGACATGATTTATATATATCATGTTTAATTGATTAAAGGAAATCTTAATTACACTAAAATAATTCTGTCGTAGCACAATAAAATTACTTCATGTTAAAAAGGTTGTATTACAATCTATGCCTTTCACTTTATTAATTCAAACCAATTAGTCCCACAATATTAATTATGCAATACAAAAAAGGGGTTAATTTTAGGGTTAAATTATAAATTTGATCCATTTTTATGTTTGTGTTGTGTTTAATAGGTTTTTAATATAATATATTTTTTTATAATTAGTAAAATTAGTATTCGTCAAATTGAATTTGGTGTTTAATAAATCATTTACTTTCAATTTTGTATCAAATAAGTTTACGGTTTAAAAACCTATAAGACACAAAATTAAAAGCTATTAATAAATATAAAAAATCAAAAAGTTTAGTGATTTAGTAAATAATATTTAAAGTTTAATAACTTGTTCAATATAAAATTAAGAGTTATCAGAAATATTTTAAAATTTAAGAACCTATTGACATTAATCAAAACATTCCATGGCCTAATTTATAATTTAATTTAATTTAATCTACTAAAACAACTATTTTTTTTTTCAACAATATACTTACATTTCATTTGAGGGCTATTTGAAGGCTAAGTAGTGGTGGCTAAGTAGTGGTAAGGTTAGAATTTAAACCTTCGACATTCTTGTCAAAATTACAATAAAGTCTTAACTAGTTGAGGTGGGATCAGATTAATATATATATATATAGATTAATTAGATCCTTTGCCAAAAATAATGAATTAGGATGCTAAAAGAAAGTCCTATTAGAAGAAAGTTAAAAGGTCTAGATATGCCAAATACATAAGTTGATATGATTTATTCAATCAACATGATTATAACTCAACTGACATAAAATATATACTCTCAATTAAGAGATCATTACAAGTTTAAATTTTCGTATATTGTTAAAAAAAAAAAAGAAAAGAAAGAAAGAAATTATTTATTTAAGAATTAAAAAAGAAGTATATATACATACCCCGAATAAAAAGAAAAAAAAACCATATATCTAAAACTTTAATATAAAATTAATAAAATTTTAAAGAATAAAATTATTGAAAATATTTATAAATATAGTAGAATATCACAGCTACTAGTAGATAGTAACATTTTGTTATATTTGTAAATATTTTGGTTTATTTTGTCATATTTGAAAACAATTTCCGTATCATTGATTTAAAACATTTTTCAAAATCAAGGACTAAAATATAATTTTTGAAATCTGATGGACCAAATAAATATCAAAAGATAAAAAATGTATTTTGCAATATATATATATATAAAAGGAAGTTGGAAAGTCATAGTGGGGGCAATGGTATATTACGTAGGAAGGCAACCGGTCACGTGTCGGTGGCCTCATTTACGGATATAAAAACCACTGTCCTTTTGGTTACCTATAATTGGCGCTTCCTCTTTTCAATTTTCTTTCTCTCCTAACTCTTTTTATTTTATTTATTTATATCTTTCAATTCATTTCTCTCTGTTTCTCTCTTCAATTTCATAAATCTTCTCATCGCAATTTCACTACCGAACAGCTGTGGAAGAACCCACGGTGAAAGCAGATTCTCAGGTCTGGCCGGACTACGCACCATAGCCGTTCGACTCGGCGGCGCTGGAGGTGGCGGATTTTGGTACTGGAGGAAAAAGAAGAGGCGGAGCCGGAGTAAGATCAAAGTTAAGCATCGGTTTATGGAGCTTTGGCACAAGATGATTTTCCCTGTCCGACGAGTTTGGCTCGCTGTTTCCTCTCGTGTTAGGGCTCGGAAAAGTGGTCAGTCTCTTATTACTCTTCCTCTTTCGGCCTTTCCATCCTTTTTCCCTTCTAAATCGGAGTTTGGTTATGCCTAAATTTTTTCGAATGTGATGATCTCGACTAAATGAATTGCTTCTGATTGATGGAATTCCTGTATTTCTGTTTCCATTAGTTTTCTCCGGTTTCTTATTTTCTTTTTCTGAACTGTGTGCTGCCATTTGAAGAAGAATTTGTATGTAACTTCATCTACAGTTAATTTCCTGCATAAGATTATGATATGTGATCATCGGAAGAGATTCTTGTTCTTGATTCGTCATGAGAGGAAAATAGTGTAAGAAATTTGTAAAATATGAGAGGATCCACCTAGGTTTCTAATACAGATTTCTTAGTCTTTTTTTTTTTAATAATTTTTTTTTAATGCTTTTAACGGACTTTGAATATGTTATATAACACCTTGATCTGTATGCAACGTATAATCTCAATTCCCAACCACTACGATAGAGAAAGAGAGAGAGAAAGTTGATTCTAGAAGGGCAATAAATGGCCATGTGATTATTCAACCTCTACAGTACAGTAATTTGTTAGGAAAAATCACAAGAAGTCCATAGGCATACATACAACATATACTCCAATTTCTCCAAGTGTTTCAAATTCCCCAAAATTATCACCAAATATGGACATCAAATCCCTTTAATTTAGGAATTTTGGTTTACAAGCTAGGTGTTTCCATGAGCATAATTTTGTTTTTCAACTAAGATATTTATCCCATGAAATTCCCCACTGGCATTGCAGTTGAAGACAGAGTGAAAGATTAGAGCCCACTTTTAAGATTAAAAGTTTTTTTTTTTTAATTTTTTTTAATTTTAATAACAGCTTTGATTGTCCTTTTGTGATTCTTCATAGTCATAATCCCACTTAAGACTAACAATGGCCACTAGTGCCCTTTACTTTTCGACTAGTGGTGACCCAATTTGATTTGTTTTTGCCTTCTATTACTATTATAAAGCCAAGGCGTGGCCTGGCTTGGCCTTGCCGTCTCTTAGACTTTTATTATTCTTATTAGTTCTGCCCAAGTTGCTTTTATTGACAATTTGACTAGCACCACAAATTTCCTCTACCCTTTTCAGTATATTCACATCCCAATGTTTGTGTATAATATTGTGTGTGTGTATATATATGCATAGAGAGAGAGAAAGCTCAAGTTGAATGGTAGGTCATTCATCATGTCCCTTTAGATGGGCTGGGCCCAAATTAGGCCCATGAGATTCTGAATTTGTCATGTGGATGTCCCTTGAGATTTCTTATTACATGAAGTGTACTAAAATGCTCTTTAGAAAGCTAAGCTAAAGCAATTGTGTGATTTTTGCTGGTAATAGGAGCTGGACTTCTGAAGCTTCATGATGATGTAGAAACTTGTGGATATGAAGATGTGAAGGTGATGTGGGAAATGTTACGTCGATCTGAGTCTGAGTTGGTCGGTCACCAACCGAAACGCAAGCAGCGACTGTTTTGGAGAGTCTCTGTGTGGTCCAACCATGCTGCTGCAGCCTCTTCTTACACTGCAACACATGCATGATGCCATTAAATTCAGACACTTTGCTCACTCTGTTCAGTTCAGCTTCAATTATTTGCCATCTCTTTGGTATCTTCAACTTCTTTTTTTTTTTTTTTTTTTTTTTTTTTTTTTTTTTTAATTTAAAAGAAAAGAAATGAAACTAACAGCCAATGGTTGCAAAGCACAGAACCTTTTACCAAACTGGTTCAAAGAAATGTGAAGTCTTTGGCAGTTCATCGCTTCCACTTTGAGCAGAAAAAACACCCTTTTTGTAAGTAATAATAAAATTTTTGGTTTTGTAGCTAAGAATCGTTCCCGAATATATTTTGATTACATTGGATAGTTTTTCATCCAATCAAAATGGAAAATGCTTTTCAACAGCAGAATTGAAATCCAATCATAATTTCATCCTCTCGACATTGTAGTCCATTTCTTTCCCTTCTTCTTTTAATCCAATAATGTAAGAGTGGTGATATAAACATCAAACATCTTACACATGCATGGAAGTTGAATGTTTATGATTGGTAGAATTTGTTCTGATATTACCATGTGAGATTTTTACATTGTTGCGTGAAGTTTCATAAATTGAAATAATATCAAACTGAAATATTAATATTTAAACATAATTGACACGAAGTCCCTCCAACATAAATATAGTTTAATGAGTATAAAGCAATGTATTTCAATCAAAACACAGTAATTTGAATCTTTCACATGCTATATTGTACTAAAAAAAAAATTGTGATTGGAACCGTCATGGCTAGAAAGGAATATATATATATATGGACTAGAAAGGAATATATATGAAAGATGTGTTAAGTTATGATGAATCCAATAAATTAACTTCATAGATTAAGATATAAATACATTTCTTTTCCAATTAATTCACTTTTCAGCGACAGGGGCCCATTGATTAATACAACCACCTAGTTTTTTGGAAAAAAGGTGTTACCTAAAAAAAGTATAGTTTTTCTATATTTCAATATTACTATAGAAATTTTTAAAAAAATAAAAAATAAAAAATAAAATTTATGGAAATTAAAAATTAGAAACTTCTCCAATATTTCTACACACTTTCGGAACAACCATGCCACTATTTATAGGCCAGTTGGGAAGTAGGAGAGTGAATTACATAAATATTAATGGGTATCTACATTACACCTAATTACAATATTCACAATATATTGAAATAAAATTTATTATTGACTACTAGAAATTGGAAAGGAAAAACATCACTCACTAAGTGTATAAATTCAGAACTACTATCCTATACTTGGAATTTTTATTTCACTTCCAACAGTAATATTCTTTATTCATTTCTACACCAATTTCCTTCCTTTAAAAAAACTTCACAATATTTTTTATTAGCGCTTTTAATCTAATGAATTGTTGATATATATACATACGCTTTTCTCACCCATTTGGTAATAACATAATACTGTTTTTAAAAAGGAAAATAATTCTATACGTAACATCTTTTTTTTTACATTTTTTCATTATTATTTTTATCTCTTCATGGAATGATTGGACTAAGTTTTGCACTATGTAATCTATGATATACTTAAGTATTGTTGATTAGTTTAATAGTTTTTCCACGTATAAATGCAAAATTTTGTCACCATTTACTCAAACCCAATCCTAACTTTCTAATATATTATTCGTATCAATTAGCCATAAAAACAAACCTTAAGTAGAAGAATTAAGGAGGTTAGGAGTTAGGTTTTTTTCCTTCAAATAACATTATACACGCCGCGAAATTATTTTAGCTTCTTTCTTAATAATTAACATAAAAAAAATTGTCGTCAGCATAATTTAATGAAGAAGAGGTCTAATTCTAATTAGTCCCCCATAAAAGCTTCGATATACAGCATGGCATTCATTTTTGTTTAACAAATTGGGGTTCAAATGTTATTTTGATTTTTGATTTATTTCCATTTCAGCTCAAAAATTATTATAAATAGAAAAAATAACAAATTATTTACAAATATAGCAAAATTTTACTTTTTATCTTTAATAGACAAGAATAGACCCAATAGACATCTATTTGGGTTAAATCTTAAAAATAGTACATACCATATTTTATCAAGGGTTTCTTGCATATTTGACAAATTAAGTTCTAAAAATTAGGATCATAGCCCAGACTTATTACTTTTGCAAAAATAACAAAAAAAAAAAACAAGCCCAACCCACGAAATGTCGAAAAACTACGGACCTGATACTCGCTTGATACACTTGATATACTTGATACATTACTGATACACTTGATAAACTACTGATATACACTTGATACAACTACTAATACACACTTGATACACTACTGATACACACGTTATATATTTGATATACTATTGATACATAGTTGAAAATGACTAATTATTTTAAGTGTTTTAAATTGAAGGGCATCTACGTAAATAAATACTTGTGGCAATTTTGTAATTAAATAGATCTTCTTTAATTAGGAGTAAGGGGAGTGCTATAGCAGAGAGGGAGAGAGAATCGCATTGGAACTTACCTGCAAAGACAATCAACAATTGGTAAGTGATGTGGCTAGTGATCGACGATATGGCGAAGGTGGGAAACTCCATAGATTGTTTGAAAAGTTAAATAGTTGAATATAGACATTTGAACAGTTCAAATATGGACATTCCCAATTCATGACACCGACCAAGCTCTGTAAATCATGATCCATTACATTTGTCTCACCGGCCGCCTTTTGACCGTCGTTCATCCCATTATTGCTCCGATTCCCACAGTCGTGGCCAATTTTGTTATTACCACCAACACCACTCCTATTATATTTTTCCTCCACCTTTGTTGGTGCTCTATTTTTTAAAGAGTTGAAAAGTTGAAAATTTTGCCATATTTGCAACATTTGAAAAGTTTAAGATACGCTTGCAAATCCCTAAACTCAAATTGTCATCCAATACAATTTCCCTTTTATCATCCGAAAAAAAAAAAAAACTATCACTCTTTTTAGCATTTGATTAAAGCGGAATAAAACTATATTTTAACAAACAATTGGATACACATCAAACATGAGGTTGAAAAAAAAAAAAAAAAAAAGTGTAATATTATATATTGCTACCATATATATATATGCCTCTATGTTTACATTCCAACAATGGTGGAACCAAGTGGAACTTTCAGAACCTTCTTTCATCATCTCTGCGAATTCTTAATTATTGGTACCAATTAATTAATTAATTAATTAATTGATTGCACAGCTTTAAATGGAATTATTCTTTGCCTCTTAAACTGTCTAGGCCTCTTCGTCACAAATGATGGAGCTCTCACAAAATCTTGATCTTGTTCCTCCTCAGCCGCCGCCACAAACGGCACAGTCATGAGCATCTCCGCCGTGAACCTGAACTTCGGCTTCCTCACTAAGCAATTCTTCAAAAACCCACTCGCCTCCGCGGACAACCCTTCTGGAATCTTTGGCATTCCGTTCTCCTCCGTAATCTGTTTCGCAATCCCGGCCTTGTCCACGGCAGTCCACGGGCGCGTTCCGGTAAGCATTTCGAGGACGAGGCAGCCGAGTGCCCAAATATCACTAGGCGATTCTTGCACCCCGTGGATCAATGACTCCGGCGCCATGTAGGACAATGTCCCTCTCAAACAATGGCTTGGCTTTGTTTTGCTGATTCTCCTCGCCAACCCTAGATCGGCGATCTTTGCCACGAATCGGCGGCCCTTTGTTGTATTCCTCGGCACCAATAAGATATTTGCAGGCTTCAAATCACAGTGAACGTATTGTTTTTGGTGAATGTGAATTAATCCTTTGATTATTGATTTTGTGTAACTCCGAACCTCATTTTCTGCTAAACCCTTTCCACCTGCTTAAATAGAGCAACAATAAATTAAATTTTTTCTAAAGAAAACCACCAAAAATTTACACTATTATATTAGTAAGTGGAAATCAATACTTATATCACATTACCAATGATAGGATTAGATAAATATAATTAACCAACAAAATTTTAAAGAAGAGGCAAAAGTTTAGAATAACCTAATTCAATGGTGAACTAGGTTTAGGGCAGAGAGAAAAGTAAGAAATTGAATGATTAATTTAAGATATAAGATTTGACATCATAATATTATTTGTTAAATTGTAGAGTAATTAATGGATTGATTACCTGTGTTGTTGATATGATGAGCTAGGGTTCCTCCAGCGGCGACTTCCAGCAGCAAATTATAGATCATGTGACCGTTTTGGTCGGTAGTAATCTCTTCGCCGAAGCATTGGATCAACGAAGTACATCCTTTCAAGTTGTCGTAGTTTTGTTTCTCCTTTTGTAGGGTTTCGGAGATGGAAATTTTGGCGGATTTAACGGCCATTACGGGAGGGAAAATGGTGTGTTTAGAGATATGTGGTTTGAGAGAAGCCAAGAAAACTGATCCGAAGCTTCCTTTTCCGATGAGCCGTCCTCGTTCCCATTGGATTCCATTGTTGAAAGAAGAAGAGAGAGGGATTAGTGGGGTTTCTTCTGCTTCGGCTTCTTCCATTGAATTTCTCTTCCTTCTAAATTTGTTTGGTTTCTTTGGGAAGAAGGAATTGAAAAGGGAATATAGTGAAGAGAGAGTGTTTGTGAGTCAGAGAATTGCTTTCGTAATGGTGTGAAACTGAAAGAGGGGTTTCTCAATTAATAGGGTTTTGAGAGAGAGAGTAATGAGTTTCGATTCGCTAGATCGCAGGTGACGGAAATTTTGGGTTTCCCTGCGCCGTGGGCTGTCTGCTAATGTACGCTCCATCCAATATATTTGGTTTAAATCATTTTCCCTTTGTATTATCGCTTAAATATCTAAATTAATAATAGGGAAATATATATATATTTTCAATCTTAAATTTCAAAATGTTACAATTTTAGTACTTTTAACATTTGAGTTTGATTTCAAATTAATCTCTAAGTTCCAAAATAATTCAATTTAACCATTGGAGTTTGAATTTGAGTCTTATTTATATTTCATCTTTACTTTTCAAGATTTACATTTTTAAACATCAATTTTTTCACTGAATAATCAATTTGGTCTTTTAACGGTGATGAAAATAATTATGAAGTGAAATTCTTTTCATTGTGATGTAAAATAGTGAAACTTAATTAATTATAACTCTATTAATTTTTTTAAATTAATTAAATAGACATTAATATTAATACTGAGAGTGAGTATTTAATGAAAAATTGAAGTTAAAGATGTAAATCTTGAAAAGTAAAGATAAAATATAAATAAGACTCAAATTCAAAAGTAAAATTGTAACATTTTAAAACTTGGGGACTTAAAATTGAAATCAAATTCAAAACTTGAGGACAAAAAAATTTAACATTTTGAAACCTAGGTATACTATGTGAAACCAACATCTTAAATCTAGGGTCCAAATTAAAAAGGTATTTTTTTCCCTTAATAATTCTATTATTTAAAACATTTATTAAACTTTCATCAATAATCTAGACTATTCATTTCATTATGATTCCCTTCTAAATTTATTAATGTATAATTCTCACACTTGTATAAGACTTTCCTTAAATTCAAAGATTGATGTAAAATATAAAGAGAAAAATGTTTAAATCAAAATGGATACTAGCTACTTTAATTACATTTATATGACTTGCTTTTCATCTTCTTGTCTTCCTGTATTTTTCTTAACCTATTTAGGTACATAAATGGAAAAATGATCTTATTTAATCAATTTGTGGAAATTAGAGTTTAAATTGATAGATGTAGGACACATTTTGACTTCGAGATTAATAGTTCAAGCACTATATATGTCAATTTGTCTCCTTGAAACACCATCGGATAAACATTAGATAGGAGTTTGAGTAAATAAATAGCCAACTTTATGTAAATAAAAATGTCTCTTTTAAACTTTCAAGATACGAGTAGCCATTAAAACCACTTTATGTAAATTTCTTTTAGGGAATTTGTCGAGCCAATAAACTAGTAATTGCTTTGTTAACGACCAAATAGACATCAATGCTCTAACTCCAAAAAAATATATATATATATTTTGTCTAAATATTACTAAAAGTACAAAACTCGCTCAACTCCCAAAAAAATAAAATATATATATATATATATTGTCTAAATATTACTAAAAGTACAAAACCCAATTTTATGGATATTTAAAAATACAAAATTTCCAGTAAAATTTACATTCCTTCTAAAAAATATACACACACAATGAAATAGAGTGAGTCTAATCTCTAGTACGATTGAGTCCTAAAGGGTAATTTAATTAAGATTCCACCAACAAATCTCACGCTCAAACTTATTAAAATATTTTG
The DNA here is from genome assembly GCA_030954485.1 of Citrullus mucosospermus. NCBI lineage: Eukaryota > Viridiplantae > Streptophyta > Magnoliopsida > Cucurbitales > Cucurbitaceae > Citrullus > Citrullus mucosospermus. The sequence goes on along the minus strand of CM062063.1, from coordinate 2,862,602 downwards.
AAAAATTATGAATACATTATAATATATTTGGTGAAAAAAGCACAATAATACTCATAAATTTTAATGTTGTATCAAACTAAAAATAAATTTAGACAAATCTTTGGTTATTTATAAACACACATGCATTTAATTAAATTTAAGATCTATTAAAAGTATGGAATGAGCAGAATGACAACATATCCTCTATGCACTCATGGGAAGACATGATATTCTTTGGTGGCAGCTCTTTGGAAGCTTTTTGTATTTGATCAATAAAAAGCTTTTGGCTCAAGGGGATGATGAGGACGCTAAAGGTATGTCAACACCTAGTTAACCTCTAGTATATCTTGTTCAAAAAAAAAAAATGTATTTGGACTAAAATTTGACGATTGAAAATATATTGACTAAAATTAAATCAACTTCAGAGTGCATAGACCAAAAATCATATTCCGTTTGAGTTATAAAAGAGAAAATTGTATTTTGTTAGTAAAGATAAATTAGTAGAAAGGTGACAGGCAGTGCCGGTAACCAAATTACCGATTACCTACGATCCAGGTAAACAAAATTCATTCCTCTCTTTCTCAAAACCCTATTAATTTAAAAGCCCTCTTTCGTCATTATCTCTATATTCCTTTTCTCAAACAAAGGAAGCCAAACTAAATGAAGAGAAGTTCAATCAAAGAGGCCGAACCAGGAGAAACAGCATTAATCGGCTCTTCTTCTTCTCCTTTCAACCACGGAATTCAATGGAAACGAGGGCGGCTTATCCGAAAAGGAAGCTTCACATCGGTTTGCTTGGCTTCTCTCAAAACACAGCATTTTCCCTCCGATAATGGCTGTTAACTCCGCCGAAATTTCTGTCTCTGAAACCCTACAGAAGGAGAAACAAATTTACGACAACTTGATAGGATGCGATTCATTGATCCAATGCTTCGGCCAAGAGATTACTACCGACGAAAATGGCCGGGTATTTGCTGCTTGTGCTTGAGGTTGGTGTCGGAGGAACCCTATCTCGTCATATCAAAAACACAGGTGAGTGTAAATACACTGTCATTAAGAAATAATGTATATAATGTTAAATCTATTTTCCTCTACTACCCTTAGAGATGTTCACACAGTGGGGTGGGACTAGTAATAGAATACTTCTCTCAACTTATAATAGTGAATGAAGTTGGTAAAGACTCTCCTCCTCCCTCGTCATTTCTGGGATGATTTCAGAAAAGAGAGTCCATTAATATTTTTTTAGAAATAGGATATTGCGCATTAATAACGTATGTGGGAAACATTCGAGAGTTGAGTACAAAGTTAAGTGCAACTTTAATTTTGAAGATGCGATTATTTCTTTCGAGACTCAAAAAGTCCAAGGCTGTAGCAACAACTTAAAGATTGATAACTAATGTAAACTTACGAGATTTTGAGGCTTATGGAGACCAAATACACTCTTACTGCAAACAGCCAATCATAGGGGTGCAATATCATCAAATAGACAAACAGCAAAATGTCAACAACAGACACCTATCAATGTCTATCACAAACAGATAGTGATGAATGATAATAGTACATCAGTGTCTATCATTGTTTATCACTAATAAATAGTGATATTTTTATTATATTTGTACATAAGTTGACTTATTTTGCTATATTTGAAAACTCTTCAAAACCACATCCATAGTATTTTTGTTTATGCTCATTCTCCTTTTGTAAATCCTGGTAATTTGTGGTCTTACCTTATGCCAAAGAAATGCAAGTTCTTTTTATAGACTTTATTGTACAATGGACTCAATACTTCAAACAAATATGAATTGAGAAATCCTTATATCTATATTAATCATAATTGGTGTGTTTTATGTAGAAATAATTCTAAATTAGTGGATCATTTATTCTTAACCTGTAGATACTTTGGTGCCATTTGGGATCATATTTGCTAGGAACTAGTGGTCAATTCACACAATTAATGTCTTCCCTTTTTTAATATCTAAGAAGATGCAATTCATTAGTTTTTCATCAATATTAAAAGAAAATATACAGAGGGAGACAAGAAACTTTCATTTCATAATTATTTTAAATTATTAATAAATATAAATACCAAAAATTGAAGTGAGTATTAGTGAAAAATCAAAGTTTTTAAAAATATAAATCTTGGAATTTAGAAATAAAATTGAAAAAAAAAATTTTAATTTGAAGGATATAAGATAGTGATTAAATTGAAATGAATCTCAAAATTTAAGAACACATCTTGAAACTTAGACTAAAAAATGTATTTCTATTTCCAATTATTAATTTAGATATTTAAGTGATAATAGAAGTAGAAAATAATTAAAACCAAAGATATTCCGTTGAGTGTCGATTAGTAGACAGCTGGCTGCGGAGGTTGTGCGCAAGGTAACACAAAATTCCCGCCACCCGCGATCTAGGGAATCAAAACTCATTCCTCTCTCTCTTTCAAAACTCTATTGATTAAAAGCCCTTTTTAACCCTAAGGAAGCAATTCTCAGTCGGAAGCACCTCTTTTCCCCAAATTCCCTTTTCAATTCCTTCTTCCAAAGTCCAAACAAACAAGCCGAAAACAATGAAGATGAATTCAGTGGAAGAAGCCGAAGCACAAGAAACCCCATTAATCACTTCTTCTTCTTCTTCTTCTTCTTCTTCTTCTTCTTCTTTCAACAATGGAATCCAATGGGAACGAGGACGGCTCATCGGAAAAGGAAGCTTCGGATCAGTTTTCTTGGCTTCTCTCAAACCACATATCTCTAAACACACCATTTTCCCTCCCGTAATGGCCGTTAAATCCGCCGAAATTTCCATCTCCGAAACCCTACAAAAGGAGAAACAAAACTACGACAACTTGAAAGGATGTACTTCGTTGATCCAATGCTTCGGCGAAGAGATTACTACCGACCAAAACGGTCACATGATCTATAATTTGCTGCTGGAAGTCGCCGCTGGAGGAACCCTAGCTCATCATATCAACAACACAGGTAATCAATCCATTAATTACTCTACAATTTAACAAATAATATTATGATGTCAAATCTTATATCTTAAATTAATCATTCAATTTCTTACTTTTCTCTCTGCCCTAAACCTAGTTCACCATTGAATTAGGTTATTCTAAACTTTTGCCTCTTCTTTAAAATTTTGTTGGTTAATTATATTTATCTAATCCTATCATTGGTAATGTGATATAAGTATTGATTTCCACTTACTAATATAATAGTGTAAATTTTTGGTGGTTTTCTTTAGAAAAAATTTAATTTATTGTTGCTCTATTTAAGCAGGTGGAAAGGGTTTAGCAGAAAATGAGGTTCGGAGTTACACAAAATCAATAATCAAAGGATTAATTCACATTCACCAAAAACAATACGTTCACTGTGATTTGAAGCCTGCAAATATCTTATTGGTGCCGAGGAATACAACAAAGGGCCGCCGATTCGTGGCAAAGATCGCCGATCTAGGGTTGGCGAGGAGAATCAGCAAAACAAAGCCAAGCCATTGTTTGAGAGGGACATTGTCCTACATGGCGCCGGAGTCATTGATCCACGGGGTGCAAGAATCGCCTAGTGATATTTGGGCACTCGGCTGCCTCGTCCTCGAAATGCTTACCGGAACGCGCCCGTGGACTGCCGTGGACAAGGCCGGGATTGCGAAACAGATTACGGAGGAGAACGGAATGCCAAAGATTCCAGAAGGGTTGTCCGCGGAGGCGAGTGGGTTTTTGAAGAATTGCTTAGTGAGGAAGCCGAAGTTCAGGTTCACGGCGGAGATGCTCATGACTGTGCCGTTTGTGGCGGCGGCTGAGGAGGAACAAGATCAAGATTTTGTGAGAGCTCCATCATTTGTGACGAAGAGGCCTAGACAGTTTAAGAGGCAAAGAATAATTCCATTTAAAGCTGTGCAATCAATTAATTAATTAATTAATTAATTGGTACCAATAATTAAGAATTCGCAGAGATGATGAAAGAAGGTTCTGAAAGTTCCACTAGGTTCCACCATTGTTGGACTGTAAACATAGAGACATACATATATGGTAGCAATAATTAATAATATTAGACTTTTTGTTTTTTTTTCAAAGTTCATTTTTGTCACAGTCCAGTATGCATTCCATTTTTATACTATGGGATAAAAGGTTAAATTATAGGGAAATTATTATAAATGAAAAAATATTAAATTATTTATAATTATAAAAAATAACTTTAGTATCTATCAACAATAGATTACAATAAACTTATCACTAGAATCTATCACCTAATGATAGAAGTCTATCCCAACCTATATTAAAATTTTTATATATTTTTAAATATTTTGGCTTATTTTGTTATAATTGAAAACTATCCTATATTATAATAAATACACTTGATTTTTTTATTTTAAATTTGCCTATGTATACTTAAAAGTTGCAATATTATCCCTCAAATTTCATAAAAATTCCAAAACTAATCTTTTAAGTATAAATTCTTTTGAATTTTGAACAAAAGGCAAAATTTAGAATTGTGTGGCCATGACCTACAACGATATGGTGATTCAAATTTTCATTCGATGACACCTACATCACCATTTCATATCTTAATTTTTGTCTAAATTCTAAAGGTATTTTGAAAGGTTTACAAAAGTTTGAGGGTAATATTGCAACTTTTTGAAATTATTAAAGGTATTTTTTAAACAAATGAGAAAAGCTCAAGAATATTTTTTATAATTTAACATTCTAAAATTTTAAATAGAGAAATGCTAATATTTTAAAAATATATACTCAAATAGGATAGGATTAGAAAGCACACCAAACATCTCAACTAGATTCACACATCCCTAGTATCCTTATTATACTCCAAAACAAAAATAGAGAAATGGTAATAGATTTACTAATATAATATATACTAATTTCAATTAAAATTTAAGAGGTATAAAAGTTATATAAAGGCTAAATTTGAAAAGGCAAGAACTAAAATAGAATGTGAAGTACTTTGGCCAAAATTGTAGTTTGACAAAATAATAGTTCGATTGATTATTAAATTTTCTATAATTTTTAAATTCGATAAAAATTAACTTCTAATTTATTATAAGAACTGAACTGAACCTTTAAAATATATAAACTAAAATGGAATGAAGTACAAATGGGCATTTTAACAAGTCTTCTATTATTTCATATGTGTGTTTTGGTAAGTGTTTGTGCTTTTTATAATTTTTTATAAATAGTCAACATAATTTTGCTGCCAAAATCTCAATTAGTTAAAATTTAAGTAATTTGAAAGGACTAAATGCCTACTTTGATAGTTGTAATATTATATTTTAAAATAAAAACATAAAAGTGACAAATTAATAGGTTAAATATACTAAATGGAATCAAAATATTGTTTTCTTTTTCTTGTCCTTTTTTTAAATGTATATTAAATTGTAAGAAAGTGAAGAAAGACCTAAAAAAAATATAAGGAAACAAATCTTAAAAAGAGAAGAATGAAGAATTATCTTAATCTTTTCAATGAAAATTACTCTAAATTACCTAGAATAATAGAGGAATACACATCAAACCAAATGACGTCATAAATTACTTGGGGGAGCAAAGTAGCACACCATGGACTCTGAGTTTACACTCACTCAAGATCATATAATAGATGATGGCATATCGGATAACTTTCAAACTTTCCATATATATTTTAATGGAACGATATAATTGAAAATTTTAAGAAAAAAAATTGGGTGATGTCTAGGTTTACTTCAAATGCCTAATAAAATTTTTTCACTTGTCAATGTTTTTTAAATAAATGAATTATTTTATTTTTACTATGTGATAAATGAGTATACTTGGATTATATGCAATTTACGCAACATTGTTTGAATTTTAATATCATCTATAATTTAAAAAACAAGATTATTTTCAAATATAGAAAAATAAACTAAAATATTTATAAATATAACAAAATTTTACTGTCTATGTGTGATAGACTATTATTTGTATCTATTATGAAACAGTTAAAAAGAGATAGTAGTCTATCGCGTCTATTACAAATAAGTTGTGATATTTTATTATTATTTGTAAGTTAAAATAAATATTTTCAACAATTTTATCATTTAAAATAGTTTTTCTTAAAAATGTTATAAACCATATTAAAAATTACTTTAAAAAAATTAGAAAACCATTTAATTTTTTGAAGCGTAATAAATTAGGTATTTGCTAATAGAATCAAGGGATCAGTGCAACTGAGATACAACCAACTAACTACGAGGCGTGGAAGTGGAACCCACACCTAAAACGCCCAATTCCCTTTCGCCGTCACAGCCTCTTTCTCTTCCACTGTTTCATCACTCTCTTTCTGGTAATGCTAAAATTCTCCTTCTTCTATTTCAATCCCGCTCAATTTCCTTTGATTTCCTATTAATTCTTCCGCTTTCTCTAGTCTCATTGATGATCCTGATTCGCATCGGTTTTTCTTTTGTTAATCGTTTCTCTTATCTTAGCTGCTGTTGCTTATTTCTACGGAATCGTAAGTCTTCCTCTCTTTTTCTCGCTTGCATTGCTTCGATTTGGTTTAATTTCTGTTTTGCATTTGTTTATATCTGTGAGGATTTATTAGTTTATTCATCTGAAAATTGCTGCATTTTATTCATATTATGTGATTGCGTCGTGGTGTTTGTCTCTGTTTGATGTTACTAATTGAATCATATCGATTGATCGCGTAGACCTGCATGGGATTTTGATTTTGTATTATTTTTGCTCATTGTTTATAGATAAATTGATTGGATGAAGCATGTTTTAAGTGAATCAGACTGTTTTTGGTGATTAAATTTGTGCAGTTTGTGACGATCGTCAATGCATTTGACATCATTTTTTTTTTTTTTTTTTTTTTGAAACTGTGTCTAAGCTCCTTTTCCTTTTGTGTAATGTGTTTTGTTTATGGAGAAGTTTATTCTCTTACAAAATTTCCCTTGATATTTTATGATCCAATGATTGGCTGTTTTCTTTATTATTATTTCTCTAGACTCTGTCTTTCTACTTCCTGTTGTTCAGGATGGACACTATGGAAAATGACAATCTGAACCTACAAAATCATCTGTCTGATTTTATTTCTGAGGATGAGAATGAAGAGTTGAGATGCCTTGGTACAATGACAAGTGATGCTAACTTCAGTGGGCTCCATGAAGAATACAATGCAGCTGCTGGATTCCATCATTCCCAATCTCCAAATCCACCAGTCTCCTCTCATCCAAATTTGGCTGGTTCCTTCTCTGATTCAATTTCATATACTGATATTGATTGGTCATTTGATAGTTCCCGCTTGGGTCTAAGTCCTCAAAATTGGTCTCACAGCATTTTCACGAACCCCAAAAATAAGACAAATGCTTCATTCCATGTAAGAAATCCAGAACTTGCCAGCATTTGTAGACTCCCGGTGAGAAGTCAGGAAGCTGAAGGCCTACATTTACTTGGGTGTGATAGAGAAACAAACAATCATAATTTGCAATCCTCGGAATGTGAGGATCAAATTGATCTTAACATTACTGCTATTTGCAGTGGATTCCAACCCCATTGTTTAAATGCACTTGATTCTGAGACTTCTGATGTTGGATGTCATACAAATGCTACCACGGCTCTTAACAAGGCAGATAAGATCTCAGGCTTTAAAGACAATTCAGGGGATATTCCTAACCTTACAACCTTTCCTCAGAACGCTGTTGGAGTAAGATGTAGTAATTTTATTAACTTCAGTTTGCACCCATCATCTGTCTTTCAACCATCTATTATAGTTGGGAGGGATAACCCTTTTCCGACGCCAAGTAATGAAGATGGCTTGAGTCCTGATGTAATACAGGGCAATGAGGATATCCTCAACTCACTTATAAATGCTGCTCCCTCTACCACAGAATCTATCAACAGCCAAATTGGGATATCCTCACAAAGCTGGTTTACTCACTTAGAATCTTGTTTACCTAAAAGGGATCGAAGTCAACGGCCTTCTGAAGAGAAATCTCACACTGATGTCAGGAACTTCTCATCTGAATTTCCAACATTTGCTCCTTCCCGTGGGATCTCTGCAACCATCTCTGTTCCAGATCGATCATGTAAGAGAGATAGATAGTTTAGTGGTAGTTTCATTTAGTTTAACCTCGTATAATGCTTATGAACCTTCTTAAACAATTTTAGCATCAAACGGTTATCGAATTTGAGGTTGAACATGTTTCTTTGTTGCTTGCAGTTGAGTATAATCAATCTGCTGGCCCTTCTCAGCCTCCCCAAAATGATGGCAATTCTCTCACTACTGGTACCATTTTTATTGCCTTTATTACTCTCCTTGTCTTAAATTAACAGTTATATCAAGTTATACGACAGAAGAAATGACTTTAAGCACGACAAGTTTCAGGAAATCAAGATGCAAAAGAATTTGGGACAGCTGAACATTCTGGTATTGCTAAATCATATCCTAATCGACCAGTGTTCGGTTCTTCCAATGTCAAGGCCAATAATGACATATCATCTCAAGCCCATCTTGCGCAGGTTCTATCTGCCTCTGTCTCACCTGATATATCTTCACATGTTCTAATTCAACCTCAGAGAACGAAAATTGTTCCAAATCAGGTTTCCCAATCGTTCATTAGTGAGAGCATTCCACTCGTCTCTTCCAAGTTTGAAGATCTACGAGATCGTTCTTTCCGACGCTTAAGGACCTCACGTTGTTATATAAAATGCCGAGGTACTTCTGGATTATATATGTAAACGTATTCTCTTTTCTCATATTTTCTCATACTTGCATGTGGTAGCTTAAGGACAGTCACTTGAATTTAAAAAGTAAAGCTAGTTGACTTCATGCATTAGCTCTAATTTAGTTTCCATAAGAAAACAAATTAAATACGCAATAAGATCCTCCTTTATCTGTTAAAACATTTTGGATGGACGATTTAGCATGGTATTAGAGTAGGAGGCTTTATTTTTAAATTCTTATAATGTTATTTTCTCTCCTAATTAATATTGATTTTCATCTGTTGAGTCTTCTACAAACTTTCATGTACACTAGTGGGTGAGTGTTAAAAGTTATTGATTATTGAATTTAAATTATCTTAGCTCATCAACTAAAGTTTTTGGTGATTTAGAGTGGGTGGTTTATTTTATTTAATTTTTAAAAATTGTATTTATGTTGGCGCCTTCCAAGTAACATGAATACTAGATTTGTTGTTTTGAGCAGGAAGAGATTCATCAAATTAGCATAACAGAAACTCTAATTTCCATAGAGTATCTGCATAGTGGTGTCAAATACAAGACATGGAATCAAATACGTGTTGAACAAATGATTTAGTCAGTCTCATCGTTTCAAATAGTCGCCATTTCTAAGCTTTGGCCACTTGATGGATTCATTCAGACACACTAGGATATTTATCGAAAAGCAACCGACAAAATTGTAGAAAAAGCCATACTGACAAAATTTTATATTAAGAACCAGAGATTAACTCATTAGAAGCTAATCGGAAATGAGAGATGGAACAAATTGAAAAAAAAATGGACATATGAAACGAAACAGAGAAACCATGAACAATTAGGCTTGCGAGATAGAAACCCACCAAATCAAGGGGTGTTTGGCCCACCGACTTTATAAGTGTTCACTATTGAAGTTTGTACATCAATCGAAAAACTTCATCTTCCAATCCTTCTCTCCTTTACACATTTACCAAAAATTCTATGTTCACAATTCTGCACTCTGTACACAGACTTACTAATTCTAACATATTAACTTTAGACTTCATAACTCTGCCGAATTTTCAAACACCGGAAAGAAAGAGAATCTTTGCAGCCACGTCATGTTTGGACTAAGATTTCTAGTAGTACATTATTTGGATATTGATAGTGATCCTTTTGGTTTTCAACATTCCTTTAGTTTGAGGGGTCCTTTACATTGCTAGGAGGGGGATGGGGCACTTTTTTCTAGGCGACCATAACAAGGAAGGAAGAGAAACAGAGGACTGACCTGTCTCATTGACAGTAAAGAAGCCAGCAACTCTTTTTCTTATATTAGTTAGTTAGTTTCTTTCCCATATGGCATGTCTCTATTGTATGTTGTGTTCAACCCTCCAACACTTGTTAGAACAGTCAGACTAGAATCTTACACGTGTATAAAAAACATGGAAAAAGAAGTTGATCTTTCATTCTTGTATTTTTGCTTGGTAAGTTTTATTCTAAACTTTCAAATTCATTAAAATAGTTAGGAAAACAATGCCTATTCAAACCAAATTGAAAAATTGCTCTTGAAGACTGAATGATCAATAAATTACACAAAATTCAACCAATATAGTACAAAATGAAACCATAAGAATGCTCAAACCCAACCACGAAAACACTTAAAAACATAAAACACTAATAATCTTTGTGATACATTTAGCATGAACAGGTAACTGTATGATATATCTCCATATATATCAAGTGATAATAACTAATTTGGCTTGCAGAATTGGATCAAACTCCCAAATTAAGTGGACAGAGATGCTTCCTATGTAAGAGGGATCTTTCATTCAAACCAGAAGGCTCACTTGTCATTCCAAAAATTCTACCAACTGTGGCTGTACTGCCATGTAGCCATGTGTTTCACGGCCTCTGTTTGGAACGCATTACTCCTCAAAACCAAGCTGAAGATCCTCCTTGTATTCCCTGTGCTGTTGGCGAAACTTGATTTCTACAAACCATTTGGGTTAGTCCAAAACAGAGAAGACTACAATTCAAGTTCTTTAACAAAAGTAACTTAAAGATGGGCTTAACTTTGTATATAGGTAGGCAGAGACTTTTGATTATTTTAGGCTAATTGCAACTTGAACATTTTTCTGTCAAGTGCACTAATTTTTCTCTGGGGTAATAAGATCATTTCACAGCCAATGTTCCAATGTTATCAAACTAGTCCTGTTCCCCTCTCTATGTATTTGGATTTTCTCCATTTATGGTGCGTTTTAATCATTGATTCTTTTAATCTTATCTTTAAAATTTTGGTTTGATTTGATTTTTTGAAGGTTCTTAGAGATTGACAGTCTTCGGTGGACTTAAAACTGGAAATCGAATTTGATTAGTTTTTGTTTGATTCTTAGATTTTTAATTACGCTCATAATTGAGAAAACTTAGCTAACTATCACCCTTGAACATAGGTGCATTCTTTTATTATCACCTAAAGTTGAAACCAACATTTTGTAATTATTTTGCTAGAGATTGATTATAATGGAAAATATGGAACTAGTTAATCTGAGTTACCCAAGTAATATGTGAACTGTTATCTCTTGCTTCTGAACAAAATTTATGTCACTTTCCTGGATCATACAATTAATCTTTAAATGGAAACATATATATTTACTGGCCTAAATTTGTATGGGAAAATGAATTGCAAAAGGGCATGTAGTATGTAAAAATGACTAATTATAGTTGTATAAATTTATGTTTTTGTAAAGAATTTATCATTTTTAACTGCACATTGAAGATATATTTCACCATTTAAGTTTTCGTATAGGTTGGAGTTTAATAACCCAATGTAATTTATAAATATGACATAAATGGTTTCTCACAAATATTTAACAAAAGGAATAAATTCTTTTTTAATATTCCTCATGGGATATTCGCCCGTAGTTAGGAAATATTGGAAGGCGTGAGAAAGCAAAACAAAGCAATATTTCAACCAATTAAAAATGAAAAAGAAATAAAATAGAATAAAACGGACCCACACCAAGTAGATGACGACAAATATTAGCATCAAAACCTCCACCATAACGCTAAATCTAAACCGTTGGATTACAATCACGTGGTTTAGCTGTCGTTTAGTTCTGCAATTTATCTGCTTCTCTTCTCGATGAACGCAACCACAACAAAACACCGAACCAAAATCCTTTAAACCGACTCAATCCACAACTCCATTCCCCTCTCTTTCTATATGCGAAAATTCGAAGAGGATTTTTCATAGCGACGGTTCGGTAAAGCTCTTCCTCGAATTCCTTCCTCTTCAATGGAACGCAATCATTCTGGCAAGATTGATAGGATTCTGGAAGGTTTTTCTCCGGCCTCGGCTCCTCGAATTCAGTGGAAATCTCGCCGGAGGTCAGGTAGTAGTAGTTACTTACTCTCTTTCTCTCTCACTAATTAACTTCTCCGGCGGAACTTGCTTTCAATTTTTCGAAACTTTGCGAAGTCGATGAAGATCGGAAACTCGGAGTTTCTCTTTTCGAAAGTGAATGAATCCGTCTAGGTTTTGAAATTTTTGAATAATCTGAGACATTTCCTAAAAAAATTTAGAAGAATTTCATGCTCCAACCAAGTAATTAGCCAAGCTCGTCTGTTCTGATTTCTCATCTTTTGTGCTTTTGGATTGCTTTGACGATTTTTTTTCATGAATTAATTAGTCAGTTCGTACACAGCCATGGAATTGGAGGTGAGGAAGAAAACACGAAACGTATGAACTTCGCTCTTAAGTTATGTGTTGGTTTCTTCAAGACTTTGTTCATAGCTTACTCGTGTGGGTTTCTGTTAATCTGTTTCTCCAAGAAAAAACGAAGAGTAATTTTTTTTAATTTTATTTTTATATATATGGTTAATTGCGAAGATTTTAGGTCCGGAAGAATTAATGATAATGATTAATTTAATTATTTTTGGGGACACATGACATTTTTTTTCTAAAGAAATATTTGGGGAATGCATCAATTTAGGGTTCAGAATTGGCTGAACAAACTTCACACCGCACCCCATCCACCGGGAGAAGTTGACCTTTCAAAGGACTTTATTTTTCTTTTGGTCACGACTCACACGTATATTACACGAAAGGCCTTTATTGTCATCATACGTGGAATTTTCATTAAAATAGGGATTGTAAAATATTTTTAAAACGGCGTCTGAATAGGATGTTTCCTTTCCTTTTTTTTTCTTTTTTGTCAACATTATTATTGTTTTTTTTTTTTTTCAATAATAATAATGCAGCACGCCTTACACATTACAAGGTTATTATTATTATTTAGGGTAGGTACAAATATAACAATCAAGTTCAAAACATTTGTAGATATAATACAATGTGAAATTATTTGCATATATAGCAAAATTTAGATTGTGCTTTTGAAGTCTATTAATAATAGACCATATCAATAGTAGAGGTCTATCAATAATATACTTTCATTGATAGATTTTGTTATATTTGCAATTTTTAAAAATGTGTTACACACTTAACTATTAGAGTTTTTTTTTTTAAAAAAAAGAAAAACGGTTGAAAATAATTATAAATGTGGCAAAACTTTATCTTCTATTCGTGATAGACCGTGATAGATTGAGATAGACATCTATTACTTTACCAGATATACATAGATATATGTCTATCTAGGTGTATTGCGGTCTATCACAGATAGAAATTTAATCTTCCTATATTTGTAAATATTTTGATATTTTTTCTATTTATAATAATTTTCCTAATTATTATCCTTAAAAATGTTACCTAACACAATTATCCTTATTATTTTGTATAATAACGTTACGTGCTTTACTATGTTAACTTCTTTTCCGAAAGAAAATTTTCATGTTAACTGGAGATTGATCTCTGTATTAAAAATCTTCTTTTGGTCTCTTGAACTTCAAATATACTTAAAATAAGGACAAATTGCAAAAACAACCTCTGGAGTATGGTGGTTGTTACAATTAGACCCTCAAATTTTTAATTGTAAAGATTGGGCTCACAAACTTTTACAATGTTAAAATTGGACTTTCAAACTTATAATACTAGTAGAAATGGATTGGAAATGATAAAAATTGAATCCTTAAATTTATACAATGGTTACAGTTTTTACAGTTATGTAAGTTCGAGGTTCTAATTTTAACATTTGTACAAGTTTGAAGACTCAATTTTTTACAATTGAAAGTTTAAAGTTATAATCGCAACTACCACCATATTCTAAAGATGATTTTTGTAATTTGTCAGTGGATGAATTTTGTGGTAAAAGTGTTACTATAGCAGCCAATTTACAATTTGAAGTGCCCTTTGTTTTTAATTATGGATTATGTCTTTGACTATTTGATGTGACTTTTATATTCGTTTTGTATATCAACAGTATGTGGGGGGAGATTTAAGCCTCCTAATTCTTGGTCAAGATTTTATATTTTATTTTAGTTGATTTGTGTCTACGTTCCTGTTGGCGATGTTACTTTTATGTATTTAGAGACCATATATTTAAATGTAAATATCACTTTGGACTTGTTCTCTTTTACTCTCAAAATTAATTATTGTCTTTGTACTTTAAATAACCTTAATTATTGTCATTAAATGGTTAATTTATTGTTGGCGTTTTTTTTTTTTTTTAAAAAAAGATCTATTAGCATTTCATCCCAAAGTCCTAGATACTAGTTTAACCCATTTATTTATTATTAATAAAGGGTAGAAGACTTTTTGAGTTTCTTAAATAATTTATATGCAAGCTAGCTTTTATATTGATCCTCATATTTGTGTTGTAAATGTAAATAAGATAACCTGTTTTCTTGCTAGAAATTGGAGGTGAGCTAATGATTCTTTTCAAATATTAGATTTTCCAACCAAGGGATTAAGAAATTATTTGCAGGAACGAAAACTGATACCAAACCACCATGTCACTTCAGAAGATATACATCAAAACAATTTTCCTTTTATATCTATTGAGCTTGTAGAGGTTTTTCCCCCTTTTAGGACACAAAATCAAAGAAACTAATGCTTGTCTACTTCAATCTGTTTGGCTTTCTTTTTCCTTCTTTAATTCTTTTTTCTCCTTCGAATTTTTAATTTGCACTGTAGAAAAGTGATAATTCAGCCTTGATCAGGAATGAATTATTGCATTGGTTATTGGGATGCTCCATTCCATAAACAGTGAATCTTTAAAGGTTAAAAGATTTAAGTTGCTATCTCATTGGACAGAGGATCCCTATTCCCTACTTGGATGCTTTTCTCTAATATCAAGTTTGGTATTCAAATGATGGGACTCAACACCAACTTTATATATTAGTTTCAGTATTCTTATTAGGCACACATTCAGTTATTAATCATTAAAAAATTATTGTTGTCTTCTTCTTGAAAATCAAAATTTGATGATTTGGAGTTTTGGGGAGCAATTATAAAGTGGCCATCGCATCTTACATTTTCATCTCATTTCTCATCATAATGTAAATTGGATGTTTTATTATATTTGAAGAATTGCCAGTGACTTTATCCTGGAGCTAGCTTACTTTTCTCTTTTTCTCTTGTTGGTAGGTGACACTTTCTCTCTCTGTCACTCACTCTGAAGCTAATAACATTATTGGATCTTTGCTTTCGATATAATTTTCCCTTTTCTGGTGGATGGATAGTCTGTTCATACTTTTACAATTAGGTTATATTGAATTCAGTTGAGGACTGTTTGGCGCAGTAGTCAAAATTAGGAACTTTGAGTTCGTTTTTGCATTAATTTTTAATTTTGTGTCTAGTAGGTCTTTTAGACAACAAAACTTAAAAGGTTAGGATTCCATAAACGTAAATTTCAAATTTATATGTAGTAGATCGATTAATTTTGAAAGCCTTGAATATGCCAAGTCCTATTAGACATAAAATTGATACAATTTAGAGACTTATTAGACATTTTTTAAGTTCAAAAACTTATTAGACTTAAAATTAGAAGTTTGTTGACCTATAAGACACATTTAAAAGTTTAGATACCGAAATAGACCCAAATATCATAGTTTGGGGCTGAACTTTGCACTATTCTCGAATTTATAGCAAAATTTGTGCCTAGAATTTTATTTATTTGAACTTTTCTTTATTTGTTGCCCCTCTAAATTGGTTGGAACTAGAATGGTATCTTCTTTCCAACAGCTAGCGGGAGGAATTTAGACAAGGTAACTGAAGATCATGATTCTGCTAATAAAACTTGCGACAAACAGGAAGAATCTCATGGAAATGACAAATTAGCTGAGGACACTGAGACAATACTCCCCGAGCTCTCAGAGCGTCGAAAGGCTCTGTTTGAGCCCTTAGAACCCGTGAAAAACATCAATGGCCGGAGACCATCAGCTGAATCCTTACTCCCTCCTCCCGATTTTGACGAGACTGCTTATCCCCGAGGGTGGCTCATCGGGAAGAAGCGGAAACTTGTCAATGTGGACGTTGTCGAGAGCATGCGGAGGATTGCCGTTCAGGAAATGAATAGAAAGGTGCAGTAGTAATTTTGCTATTACATCAATGTGGCCTAAGAGACGTTTTCAACTGAAAGGCAGTTGGTTGTTATGTTATTGTTGTTGTAGGACCGGGAAATCAACGGTCTAAACGAGCAGCTCGATGAGGATGCTCGCTGCTTGGAACATCTTCAACTTCAGCTTCTGCAAGAAAAGAGCAAAAGATCAGAAGTTGAAAGAGAAAATGCAATGCTGCATGATCAAATAAACATGCTAATGAGCATGCTAGACAATGAAGGAGCAGATGGCTCAGATGAACCCTAATAATATCATCCTATGTATACTTCTTTGTTTCTTTAATATTCTTTCTTGTAGATTATGTGGTGTGGGGGGTAGATAAAATTTCAATTAAATTAATATACATGCATCCTAGTATTGTATTGTCATTATATTGGGATGAAAAAAAGAAATGTTAATTAGTGGGGTAGTGGGGTTTTAGATCTGAATTTAAAATGTGAACTCTAAATCAACTGAAATTTTTCCAGTTGAATTTATATGGTGGGTTGCGGTTGTTTTTCCTGTTGATAGAGCTCAATTCTTCTACTCTTTTTTTTTTAAATTTTATTGTGTATTTGATTTTATCTTTTTGTGTACTTTTGAAAAAAATGTATATAATAAATTGAGGTTATGAAGAACGCAATGCTATGAAATATAGTACTACATGTTCATTTCTTTTCATACATCATACACGGTATGAGAAAAATGTAGTCAACTAATGTTTTGTTTAGTTAAAATACTATTTTGGTGTATAAATTTTGAAGTTTATTCAACTTTATTTATATAATTTCAATTGTTAAATTTTAATTCATGCAATAAAAATTAAATTTAGTATTCATTGTTAAAATTTTTAAAACTTTTTGTTATTTATATTAGCATTTTGACTATAAATTTTAAAAATATAATTACATATTATAATAATTATTATTATTATTTAATTTTGAAAAAATGTAAGATTATTAAAATTACAATACCTAAATAAGACTAAAATCAAACAAACTTAAGACCATAGTTTTACCCTGATTTTTCAATTTCCGTTCTACTTGCAGTTGTAAAACTTTAAAACTTCAAATGGACTTAAAAGGAGATTTTTCTTCTTTTTTTTTTTTTACCAGAGAATATTGAGAATTTAGTTCTGCTATCGTTTATTTAAAATGTCATCAGATAAGCATAGAGGGAAATTTTCTTTTTAATATATTAGCGATGTCAAAATTCGGACCCACAAAAAAAAAATGTGTATAAACTTCACATGATACCAATGAATTTGTTTGAAGGGCTAAAAAATGTAACTTGCAAGGAGAAAACATGCGCATTGTTTAGTGATTTACCACATGCACTTTTGATGTTTAAATCATAGAGTGAATGAACGTGAAAGCTAGGAAATTTAAGAATAAGATTCAAGTTATGTCATATAGAACGATGATGATGTATTTGTAGGGGTAGTTGTTCTAGGTTGTTCTGACAGGATTTCAAAGTTGCTTTAGGATAATCATACAACTTACGAGGTAGAGGAGTATTGCCTTGTTCACATTTGGATTGCCTAGTTTCACATTTGGTAGAGGAGAATGACCTTGGCCAAGGTTGAGCATCTTTTCCTAGCCTATTTTGGTTCTATGATGATGCTTTAGGTCGTCCCATACATGAAACATGTCCCATTAGCTATTTCGCTGAGGCATGCACATTGATTTAGGTTTTGACACGAAACTAATCCTCTCCTTGGCTTACGATACTATTTTTGGCTCAAACTTTGTTTTTTTTTTTTTTTTGCTCTGTTATTTCTTTTTTACTATTTTGTTCAAAATCACCCATAATAATATATATTACCATCTTTTAAATTTTTAGGATCAAGAAATATATAATCTCCTCTCCAACTCTAACATGTTAATGTTGAAATTAATATAGAAAAATTAAATTTTAAAAATTGAGTTTTTCATTTCATATATATTGCAATAAGATTAACATGAACATAGTGGTTGTACAATTAATCTAGAAATCAAAAATTTGATTGCTCTATTTTATGTATTGTAAGGAAAAAAAGATTAAAGGCTACACATCAAACTCTCTAATTATTTTAATAATTATTGACTATAGTAAATAATTCAATTACTCGTAAGGGATTAAATTTTTATTTTTTTTCTCATAAAATTTTAATATTTTTTCCAAATTTCTTTTGCGGTGGACGTGGACTGAATTATTAATCAGAAAGGGAAAGTACAGAATTCGCAGTTGTTGTTCCAATCGACCCCACGTGCCTATCACGTGTCGCCGAACAGTAGCCGCAAAGTTAACGCCGTTACGGAAAGAAAGTGGTTTAACAACTGTCTTCCGTCGTTTAGCACCAAGCGGCGTTGCGTTGACGTTATCTCTTTCGTTACCCACTGGGCCCCGCCCATCTCTATTCTTCAACGTTTTTTCGTTCTTCCATAATTTTCCCCTTTCTTACGTGTCTCCACAGGTGTCGGAGGTTTGACACGTAAGCCTCCACCTGTCCACGTGGTAAGTTTTTTTAGTTCCTACCATTACTCGTTCAGTTCTCCAGTCAACTGAAAATATTAATGTAAAAGAATCATAAATTTAGTCATAAAAAGCTAATTTTTATCTATAGTTATTTAACTTCTTTTTTCTTTTTTTGTTTTTCATAATAATTTATAAAAGAAATATTAAAAGAAACTATTTTATTTGAGAAAAAATTAACAATAATAAATAAACTAACCATAGTATTAATTTTATAATAGGACTGAAATTGAATATTTAAAAATATAAAAATCAAAATATAATTCATAATGTATAGACTAAAATAATATTATAGCAAGATAAACTAGTTCCATGTAATACACAAATTAGTATTGCATCAAAGCAAAACAAAATAATATTTTTTAATACAATAAAGATTTAAAAATATTCAAATCACATACTTTTTGGTCATTTAACACATTCTATATATGTCATTGTAAATATTGATCTTAGAGTAAACCACCTCTTCTTCTTTTGTGAAATTTAAAGTTTATTGTATTAAACATTTTTTCTAGAAAAAAAAAATTGAATTAACCTTTTGACTAAAGAAACTTCGGCTAAATTATATTTTCATAAAAAAGATGGCCCATCTTTTATTCTATACCTAAATTAGGTATCAACTAAGGATAACCATGGTAGAACGAAAAATCGGGTTGATCAACCAAAACAACCAAATTGAAAGTAGTCGGTTAGAAAAGAGAAGGGACTCGATTCGGCATCAGTTTGAAAAAAATCAAAACCAACATAAAAAAATCAAAGAATAAAATCGACTTAAACCGGCCGACCGATCAAAGGTCGGTTTGCACTTCTCGACGATCGAGATCAGTTTGAACATTTACTAAACCAACCATAGTTGGTTCAATGGCGATTTAGTAGGAAAATCGACTTCAATCGACTATTCTACACCCCTAGTACCGACTATGTAAATTTATCAAGAAAAAAGTTGAACTACTACCTGCAAAATAGTTAAATCTAACACCATATGATACTTGGCCATCAATATTATGATGATCAAGTTAGTAGCAGTTCTATAGACCAACGAGAGTAGAGAGCCCATAGTATTTTCATCATACGTCAAATGTCACGAGCCTTGATCTTGATTATACAAAAATATGGTTTTTGTAATGCTCATTTGCTAATTAACTTTTCGAGTTATTAGTCAGACTATTACTAACTATTACACAAATCGTCAGGCTTATCTCACTAACAGACCTATCCTATGAATGAACCTTCATAGATATTTACCCTTTTATGACCTATATATCTTGTGGGTATAGATTGATCCCTTTTATGACCTATATATATCTTGTGGGAATGAATTGATCCCTTATGGTTGACTCATGCTTAGCTAAATAAATACCTTCTCTTGGAATGACTTAATGTATCATTCTTTTATAACTTTATACTTAACTACAAATTTACCCGATAACATGATACAATATTGATTTTAATACTTTTTTTAACTGATAAAAATTGAAATGAATCTAAACGGTCCAAAACATAGAAAATTTCTTCCTCATCTAATTTGGGATCACTAGTCATTGATAAAATGCATGTAGTTTCATTTCCACTCTAATTAAAATTAACTTTCAATTGTATGGTTTTCTTCAAAAAAAATCTATGAGCTCACGATTGAGTGAAATTTTGCAACATAAGCTTTTAGAAATACATGTCATTACTATTAAATTATGTTCATATTGACAAATGATCAAGCAGAATTATTCAATAATGATATGTATAATTAAATTTATTATAATCATTAGCTTAAGCTTTTAAAAGATATATATATTCGCAGTCTAATATCAATACAATGTTAAAGTGTATGGAGGATGTATATTCACATCATTTCACACAAAAACCAACCATGTCATCAACCTATTAGTTTTACAATCTTAACACCAAGGACCAAAATAGACATTTTTTTGAAAGTTTAGTGACCAAAACAAATGTTTTAAAAGTTTTAAAGATCAAAATAGAAAAAATTGATAGTTTGAAGTCTTAGAATAGGATTTAAACCTATATTCAATTGGTTTGTTACTATTTATATTAAATATAAACAGGTTTTAGTTTTAGTTTTTGAAAATTAAATTTATAAACTAGTAAGTTTTTAGGTTTTGTTTTCTACCTTATATTCATGTTTTTAAAAATAAAATCAAGTTTTAGAAAATAAAAAAAATATATAATTTTAAACAACTTCTTTGTATTCTTAGTATTTCACTATGATAAGTGTTTATTTTAAGATGAATGATGAGAAAAGAAGCATGTATAAATTTTAAAATAGAAAACTAACAAAATCATTTATGAATATTGAATTTAGCTTGATCAATAACATTTTTCTATTGAGTACTGCTGTAAATCTTAATTATGCTTAATTATTTTAAGAGAAATAATTTTAAATCACAAAATTATTGAAAATATTTATAAATATAACACAATGTTATTTGTATTTATTAATGTCTAGATAATAGTAGTTGATCAATATTTATCATTAAAAAAGAATTTTTTTTAAAATTTTTTTTTTTAATTACTATATCTCATTTTTTAGATCAAGTTAACAAATTTTAAGAAGGAATCTTATCGAACTAATTTAAAAGAAAAAAAATTAATCTACGAAATATCGATAACAATGCAGATTAAATTTTATCAAAAGTTAATTATAATTGATATAGAAATTGACATAATGTATGATATCATCTTTCACATGTATAGAGACAATCATATGACACATCAAATCGTTCGACTATTTTCCATAAATATAAAACATGAAAAAGAGACAAAACTAGGGAAGCTAAAATTTAACTTTTTAATCAAAATTATATATTGATGGATCTTGCTTGAGATTTAAGATTATGAAAGATCTTTCTCGATTAAAGTTAGAATTAATTTTCTTTTTTTTAGAAAAAAAAATAGAAGAAAAAAGAGAGAGAAAAGGATCTAAATCAAGTTGAGATTAATTTACACATGTGAGTTCATCTTTACCCACATAAAATTTGTTAGTGGAAAAGATTTTTGGTATTTTATTTCTTTCATAAATACATATCTACATATCTAGATATATATAACTTTATTTAAAACAAATTATAAAAGTAGTCATTATGATTTGTGACTAGTTGGTCTTAATTGGCAACTATTTAGTTTTTTATTTTTTTAAAAAATTTAAATTTATTTTTATTAATTTTCTACTCTAATTTTTATTTTTATTTTTTTAAAATAGTTGAGTTCTTAGTTAAATTTCAAGTAGTAAAAACATGTTTTTAAAAACTACTTCAAAACTTGGTTTCATTTTTTAAAACATTCGTATATAATATATTTAGAGGTGGAAGTGGTGTGTTTATAAGCATAGTTTTCAAAAACTAAAAACAAAAATTAAATGAGTTTACAAACGAAACTTAAAAGTTAATTGGTCTATTAAATCTAATTAAATTTGAATATTATGTCTAGGTGTGAACCAATTTTTAATATTTTGTTTAGTAGAAGTAAATTTTTTTTTAAACAATCGAAAGATCAAACTAAAATTGTGATTTTAAAACTCTAAATAGGCTCCAACTTTAAAGTTGGAAGACTAATACTTGCAATTTAACATAATTTTTTTAAAATGAAATTTAAAAACGTATGAGAGTCAAAACTCCATTCCACTATTTTGTATTAAATCCCTTCACATAACTTGCAAACTAATCGTCAAAATGAAAATAGTTCATTTTGCACAAAATTTATACTATTGACTTCGAAGTTAGATGCTTGATTCTCCCAATCCGACTACTGAAAAAAGAAAACTCAAACTAATTAAATGGATGAATTAAGATAAATTAAATATATCTTTTTTTATTAAAAAAAAAAAAAACAATATTACCATTCAACACACTCTTTTCTATTGTAGATTTAAAATTTTGTCCAACACTTCTCTACAACATCAAT
This sequence comes from Citrullus mucosospermus, assembly GCA_030954485.1. Taxonomy (NCBI): domain Eukaryota; kingdom Viridiplantae; phylum Streptophyta; class Magnoliopsida; order Cucurbitales; family Cucurbitaceae; genus Citrullus; species Citrullus mucosospermus. The sequence goes on along the minus strand of CM062063.1, from coordinate 2,840,041 downwards.
CTCTTTTCACATCTCTTAATCTCTAATTCATATTATATATCAATTAAACCAGTCAAATCACTATTTAAACTTAAGATTTTATTATTGTTATTTTTTTAAAAGAAATTAAACTCAAAAGTTTAAATGAATTAAGGAGAATTAAACAACCTAAGGTTTTGTTATTGAATACTCGAATACATTATATTTTCTAAATATGATAAAAAAGAAAAACTTGGTTGTCAATTTGAATTCATCCCTAAATCATTAAAAAGCACTACTCTTTAGATATAGTTTAATACAGCAGAGAAGCAACAAAAATTTGATTAATTAAGATAAACTAATAGTGTTTCAACAGATCAATAACCACTAATAATCGTAATTTAGACGTTTTATTTTAGTTAAATTCCAAAGATTTGTTGTTTTTATATATATATGTATATGCACGTGAAAGGCCAATAATTTCTCATGCACAACAGTGGGGGCCACATTAGCCAGCCCTTCATCTTTTGTTCCCATGCTAAACTCCAATTCCTAAGAATCTCTTTCCCTCCATTTCTTTTCTTTTTTCCTTTTCTCTTATCTCAAATCTCTCTTTCTCTAAGCCATGGAAATTGCAAAATCACTGCATTTTTCCTTTTCCTTTCTTCTTCTTCTTCTTCTTCTTCTTCCTCTTCTCTTTGTCGATGCTCGTTCGAGCTCGTTCGGTGTCCTTAATGGAGATAATTATGACAAGGTTCTTCTTCAGCTTTTTCAGAAATTTCCATGGAAGCAACAGGCAGAAGCTGCTGTTAATTGCATCTTTCAGAAGCCAAGTGAGTGTTCTAAAAAAAAAAAAAGGAAAATTAAATTAAAATATATGGGGAAAATCTCTCTTAATAATAATCTTGATTATTGTTATTAATTATTTTTGGGATCTGTTTATCATTTTTAATGTGGCCTTTTGCTTTCCCTTTGAAAGGATCTAGGATTTGCCATTTTCTTTTTCTTGCTTTAAAAGATGAACTTTCATCATTAATTGCTCCTTTTTTTTTTTTTTCCTGTTATTAGTTAATTAAAAGGGGTTTATAAATTTTCTAGTAAAGCTAATCTTTTTTGGGACTTTTGATGATGTTTGAATCTCTTTTAAAAGGGTTTTCTTTTTTTTTTTTTTGCTTTTTTGAGTATTGACATATCAAACTATTAGTTCACATTACATTTTGAATTCCTTGGAAGATCAATTTGTTTTCCTCTTCTAGGTTTTTGAGCCAAAAACCCAATGTCTTTTTTCTTTTGGACCTTCTCTCTCTTCTGTTATTATTATTTTTTTTCCTTTTATACTTATTTTTTATTTTTGGAAATTACATGCACCAATATAATTAATAATGAATCTTTCTTTCCCTTATTGTGCAATAGTAATTATAGAGAAATATGTAGGGTATAGGGTTGGGTTAAGAAATTTTTCAGTCAGGTAATTAATTTACCCTTTTTTTTTTTTTTGGACATTTTATTAGAGTCATAAGGTCAATAGAATAGGTATCTGATTAGATTAAAATAATAATAATAAATATTATTAAAAAAATGTTTTTTCAAAGTATACATCCTAATAGATTCTTCTTCTACAAAGAATACAAATGGAAAAATAAATGCTTTCACGGTAGTTTGCTAAGTAAGCAGGCTCCAAGATTAACTTTTGTTAATATATACTTCAAAATTTAATAAAGAGATAATTAATAATTTGTCTCTAATGGTAAAATTCCAAACTTACCCTTGATTAAGGACTTGGGTGGGTAGGTAACATATTTTTCATCCTATACATTAAAGGTTATCTTGGTAATTAAGAAAAAATGGGAAGGATGCCAACAGCAAAAGCCTCTTCGTTTCTCCATATAAACTGTCTATTTTAATTTTTTTTTTTTTTAAAATAATATTTTATTTATAAATATTTTAAAACTATTTTTAAGTATTGTCAGATAATTTTGTTTCTTTATATACTTTTCGTTAAAGAGGAAACTATAATTATATTTTTGTACTGTTTACCTTGTAAAACCTATAAATTACACTCACTTACCATCTAAGTTGTAAAAGTTTTCGTGTTTTACAAATACTTTCACATATTAATGCCGTGTGAAATCTATAAATTTAGGAGGTGTTTCGACTAGCTAGAGAAAACATATTTTTATCTAAATTTTTTTTTATGAAAACTATTAAAATATGTTTTAAAAGTATTTCGAGAGCTATTTTTAGTAGTTGTCATATAATTCAAAAAAAAAAAAATTTCAAAACCACTCATTTTCAAATTTAATACTTGAAAAGTTGAACCAAACATACTAGTTTCATTTAAAAATTTTTAACCTAATGTCTTCTTAGCCACTTGATCACGCTTAGATTATTTTTTTTCTTTTTTCTTTTATTGGGCAATCCTTTCACTTTATTTTCAATTAACACCTTGATTTATTTTCAATTAACACCTTGATTTTGATTTAGAGCATATGTCTTAAGCTCACCTTCACTTTTTAGATTCCAAATGAGACTTCGACTTGTGCTATTTTTTGTATGTATATCAAACTATTTTCAATATAGCTTAATGGATAAGACGTGGGTACCATCTAAAAAATTATTTTAATTTTTTAGTCAGTTATCAAATTAAAAATAAAAGTTTGTTTTCTCACTGAATATTTAAACTATGTTGTCTAATTGAGAAAGACTTAGGTGCTTTCCAATAAAAAATTGTCATGGGACAAATATTATATATGTGTGTAAGGAGAAGGAGAACAAATTAGCTGCATCTAATCATTGATCTTTCTAATTTGTATAAGAAAAATATTTGGCTACTAGTTGGACTACAATTTTTTTTTTTTTCAACCTAATAGTCTAATCACATGGTACTATATGACAACTTATTACTATAGGCTAATTAGGTTCGATTTGAATTGACTTTATAAAGACTTAAAACTATTTTTTTTTTCACTTAAATTAAAAAGTTGTTTTCAAATATAGCAAAACGAGTTAATATATTTACAAATATAGCAAAATGTTAAGTTTATTACTATAGACACCGATAGACATTTATCATTTATAGACACTTATAAATGTTTATTAATTTTTATCTTGTTTATTACAATATACAATAACATTTTGCTAGGTTAATAAATAGTTTCATGAGTTATGTCATTTAATTTTAACCCATTACAATGCTTTAATAGGTAGAATATTATTGGTGGAAATGTTAGAAAATAATTTATGGGATTTGAATTTCAGAGATAACGAAGGGAATAACGACATTGGAAATGAAACAAAGAGACTATTGTTCAGGCAAAGTAACAGATTGGGAAAAGAATCTTCAAAACCGCATCATCCTCGACGCTATTCACGTCAATTCCCTTCTTTCACAATTCAAATCCGCCATTTTTCCCGGCAAAACCCACCAACTCTCCGATTCCCAAATCCCCATTTCCTCCGGCACCCGACTCCAAACCCTCAATTACATCGTCACCGTCGGCATCGGCGGCCGGAATTCAACTCTCATCGTCGACACCGGCAGCGACCTCACTTGGATCCAATGCCGCCCTTGCCGCCTCTGTTACAACCAACAAGAACCCATTTTCGATCCTTCAAAATCCTCTTCCTTCCTCTCCCTTTCTTGCAATTCCCCCACCTGTTTGGCTCTTCAACCCGCCGCCGGAAGCTCCGGCCTCTGTTCGAATCAAAATTCAACTTCCTGCGATTACCAGATCGATTACGGCGATGGATCTTATTCCCGTGGAGATCTCGGATTCGAGAGGCTGAATTTAGGGAAAATTGCAATTGAGAATTTCATATTCGGATGTGGCCGGAATAACAAGGGATTATTCGGCGGAGCTTCCGGTTTAATGGGTTTAGCTAGAAGTGAATTATCTCTGGTTTCTCAAACTTCCTCTGTTTTCGGTGGGATTTTTTCTTACTGTTTACCCACAACTGAAGTTGGAGCTTCAGGTTCTTTAACAATGGGAGGCACCGATTTCTCAAATTTCAAGAACATTTCTCCAATTTCCTACACAAGAATGGTTCAAAATCCACAGATGTCGAATTTCTACTTTCTGAATTTAACTGGGATTTCAATCGGTGGGGTGAATTTGAATGTGCCTCGTTTAGCTTCAAACGAAGGGGTTTTGAGTTTAATTGATTCTGGAACAGTGATTACAAGGTTAGCTCCATCGATTTACAAAGCTTTTAAAGTGGAATTTGAGAAACAATTTTCTGGGTATCAAACAACACCTGGATTTTCAATTCTGAATACTTGTTTTAATCTAACTGGGTATGAAGAAGTGAATATTCCTACTGTGAAATTTTACTTTGAAGGGAATGCAGAAATGACTGTTGATGTTGAAGGAGTTTTTTACTTTGTGAAATCTGATGCTTCTCAGATTTGTTTAGCGTTTGCGAGTTTGGCTTATGAAGATCAGACAGTGATAATTGGGAATTATCAGCAGAAGAATCAGAGGGTTATTTATAATTCTAAAGAATCGAAGGTGGGTTTTGCTGGGGAGCCCTGCAGTTTCTAGCTAACACAGGAATTTTTTTTTCCGGCAAAATGTGGTTTGAGTTGACAAAATGGGCTTCATTATTTATGGTAATGGGTGGCTTGGGTTTGGCATTGCCTTTACAAGGAAGTTGAATTCTTGAGATCAATTAATCTCATTTCCTCTCAAGAAGAAGAAAGAATTTGGATTTGTATATCTCATTTTTGCTTGTCTTCTAATCTGTAGATTTCAATTCAATTAATACAATTGATTGATACGCCTTTTTTCAAGTTCACATATTTTTGTGTAAACCTTAATCTTAAACATTTTTGTTTATAACATGTATTTAATTTTTTACTTCAAAATTGTTCGATAGTACATGTTTATGTTTAATGTTGGTTTAAGTTGGCAATCTATATCTATATGGTCAATCTAGAGTATAGCTACTCTAGACTAAGGCAGTAGAGATTCATCCATAATATTAAAAAATGGTGGATTTTTTCTTCTATAATTTTACTTAAATTTACAAATTATGTAAGATATGGAAATAATTTTAAGATGACAACGAGGAATGTTAGAGATGCACTCTCTCAATATTTATGGAGATTTTTCATAGTCATTCTCACCCCTATTATTCCTCGTCTTAGAGAATTTGAGTTGAGAACGTAAAATATTTCCATTTTGGAGTGAGCAATACTTAAGATGCTCCCAAGTCTCCATACTCTCTCATCTTCTGCAGACAACAAAATAATTTTTTTAAAAAGAATCAATAAATTATCTTGTAATAATTTTTAATGGGATGTAGCAGAGCTTCTTGTATAGGTGGAGACTAAGCTAGTTACACCGAAAACTTTTTTTTTTTTGGGGTTGGGTCTCCCCGATAAACATTGTTTTTCATTTTTATTTTTAAGTATTCTTTTTATTAAAAGTTAATAAATATATTAAAATGGTGTATATATATAGTTTCATGTTAAAGTTCTTTTGTTTGTAACACAATATAAACACAATTGGGATGTTAGACTCCATTGTGAATTTTAAAACCACTTAAAAGCGAATTTATTAATTAAAGAAAACATAGCCATTGAATTAAAACTAGAGAAAAAATTAGTTTATATTCTTAGATTTCAAGAGCTGTATGGCTTGGAACTTAACTAACAATTGTACTCATTAAAATTTAAAATTTTTATGAGTAAATCAATTGAGACCTATTGCTAAAACATTTATTTTCTACCAATGTATAATTTTCATATGTGAATATGACTTATTTATTACATGAATTAACATTGAGTATAAGTGCCTCCGAAGATAAGATTAGAACAAAGCTCCATCTCTGAATTAACATATATTATAAAGGACTATTGAAATTAAATGAATAGAGTTATAGCAGCAACCTTTTTTTTATTATTTATGTTATTTTTCATCATCTCATCCATCTCTAATTTTTTTTTCTACTTATTTAAAAAGAATTATATAATGATTTTTCTTTTATATTTTGGTAGATTTCAATTTTATTTAAGTAATTTTGAGTTCATCTTTAATAATGTTAAAAGTGAAATTAATTACAAAGAGTGTAAGTATTCACTTTAATTGAAAAAAAAACTCCTAAACTTTTGAGTATAAATGGATTTTTTTCTTTTTAAAAAAATAGGTAAATAAAAAAAATTGATATGGCCGACGTTTTCTTTGTACCTCTTCTCTTTCGATAAATTTGGTTGGCTGACAGATTCTCAACTAAAAAGAGAGAGAGAAATTAATAATCTACCTAATTACTTCATGTTGTAATTTGATATGATGCATTAATTAAATAAATAAGCTTTTTTTAGGAGGAACATAATTAAATTAGATGAAGGAAAATGACAAGATTTTTAAAACATTAGTGATTTGGGGATAATTTGGATTTCTTAGTTGGTTTGTTTTGTATATTTGTAAGCTTCTCGTTGGGTTTATTTTTGATATTGAACTACTTTATTTGAGTTTGTGTATTCATTTATATTTTACCTGTCTATCTTATGTATTAAAAAATTGTATTCTCGTCTTAATTTTAAACATAAAGTCTTGACAAATAATTTTTAGTTAATTTATTGAGTAATATAATTGTCTTAAAATTTAGCTCATGACAAGAGTCACCCCGACATAAATTAATCCAAAATATTCTCAATCCAACTAAATCTAACTCATATTATACATACATTTATTTATTGGCATGCCTCTATTTTCTGTTTTTTCTTTTTTTTTGGACATATTTATACAAAATCTAGTTATGAATGAATGATCTAACTCTCAACCTAAATAAACAAGACAATGCAATAATTTTGTTGTTAAATGAATTAATTCAAATTTAGACCATGGTACACAATTCCTCCAACCAAAAGACAAAGAAAGGCCAAAAATTAAATTAATAAAAGCATGGAATTGCTATTAAATTAATCAAATAATTGTGTGATTTGTTCAACCAACTCCAAACCTACCTGAAATTTTTTTTGACAGATAAAGCTGATGACAAAGCCACCCCTCTCTCTCTTTCTCTCACACAAAATGGAAATTATTTTATTATTAATTGAAAATAATATGTCTTATGGGGTTTTTTTTAATAATTAAAATTGGCCTTCTCTCTTTGAACCAAGATCACATCCCCTTTAATTAATGTGCCTTACCAAAAAGTATGAGCAATTTATAAGCCCACACTTTAGATTTGATTCACCTTTTTCCCTTTTATTTGTTATCTTTTTCCTCCTCCTAACTTCTAATACACATTTTCAATTATTCCAAATATCTGTCTCATTAAATAGCCAGTCTAATTTTTTCAAAAAAAGAAAATAAAAAATTACTTATTCTATTAGTCTACCTCTTGTGTTTTATATTGACGAAATCAGTTTAAAGACAACTCATGTCATTATTTAATAAAGAAAGTTAACAATTCAATTTAAATAAATCTTTTAAAATTAAATAACAAGGGTAGTTTTTTAACTTTTAAGATTGCGTCTAAAACGTACTAGATTTATAAGTGTCTAACAAGTTCTTAAACATTCTAACGAGTATTTGAACCTTACAAATGTCTAATAGGTGCCCTTGACACATATTTAAAAATTTTAAAAATTAAATGATATATTATACATAAAAATCAATTTTTGTAACTAATAGGATTCTAAACTTTCAATTTTCTATCTAGTAGGTTGGATTAATTATTTTTAAAAAATGCCAAATAAATCAATAGCATATTTGACATAAAATTGAAAATTCAGAGACTTGTATAGACACAATATAAATTTTGGGAATCTATTAAACACTTTTCAAAATACTTAAAATTAAAAGTTCATGGGCAAACTTTGTAATTTACATGATTTTTTCATAAAGTTAAAAACAAAATAATCAAAATTTAGGTCCCATTTGGTAACCATAATTTTTAGGGTTTTAGAATATTAAGTTTATAAACGCTACTTCTACCTATTTATTTTTATGTTTTATTATCTACATTTTAATTTGTTTTTAAAAAACCAAATAATTATTTTTAAAAAAAAAAAATCAAACCAAGTTTTTTATTGAAAAAATCGTTGTTAAAAATCTGTTTTTGTTTTTATAATTTGGTTAGAAATTGAAGAGTTTAGTTAAGATTGAAAATATAGTAATAAAAAAGTTGTTTTCCAATATATATATATATATATATATATATATATAGTAATAAAAAAGTTGTAAGAAACAACAAACATAATTTTTAAAAATAAAAATAGAAAATTATTTACTCATACAAAGCAATTGTGAGTGAACGGTCAAATTATGAAAACCAAAATTATTTCAACTTCCAAGAAGGAAAAAAAAAGTCTAATATTTTAAACAATGCACCAAACAACGGTCAAATTACTTAATTTATTTTTTCAATAAAAATAAAAATCTATTAAATGAATGCAATATTTATTTACATAAATAAATAAATAATTAGTTAATAATATTGTAAATTATTTAACTAGTAAACTAGGATTATTTAAATTTAGCTAGTAAAAAATTCATTGAAAATAATAATTGATTTTTTTTTTATAATCAAACAACTACTTAAGATTAATTTTAATTTGATCATAAATATATAATCATTATTATTATTATTATTTATAATTGGTTAATTATTTACGGTGATTAACTTTATTTACCTCACTCATTATTAACATATCATTTTTATCACTATATTAATGATATTTATTGTTTAATTAATCAAATTATTAAATTTATATAAGGTTGTGATATTTAATTTCATAATTAAATACAAATATAATTTTTGTGTTGTAAAATTTTGATAACATTTTTCATGTACAACCAAACATCTTTGAATTTCCAGACATCTTATTTTTCGTGCATTCTATTTTCAGACATCTACAAAACTTTAAATCAAACGGCCGTTGAAGGTGTGTTTTCAAATATTTGTTAGTTTAGGGAAGTTTTTTAAAAACTAATATTTTCAATCAAAATGTTTTTATTTCTTACTTTTTTTTTCTTTTTTATAGTTGTTTAAGTAACAAATTTATTTGGTTGTAATTTGTACCAGGTTCAAAAGTAATTCTGTTAGTTATAAATATGTCTCTCTTTTTTTTTTCTACCTATTTTTGAAGATTTATAGAAAAAAAAAGTTATATTTTTATATTATTAGTTTATAATAAATAAAAATTTCTTTTTACTTATTCTTTCTCTCTTCCTTCTCTGTCCTCCCTCCTCTTCTTCATTCCATTCATGGCAGCGAAAGATAGTGGTGATAGTTCATGGATAGAATGGAGAAGAAGGTGGAAGAGTGATAAGAAGAGAGAAGTAAAAGAAATAAAAAAATATTTTAATTAAATACACATATTGCAACATCACAACAATTTAAAAATACAAAATTATTATATTTTAGTTACACGCTAGCTTAAACAAATAATGAAAATTATTTAATGAGCCCAATATAACAAAAAGTTAACAAATGGATCAAAAGTGAGATTATCCCAAACATTAGGGCTAAAATGTCGAGTTTGAAGACTAAAAAATTCATATAAATCTATGGTGGTCACCTACCTAGTATATAATATCCTACGGGTATAAGGTCAGGCGAGTTGTCCCGTGAGATTAGTCGAGGTGCACGTAAGCTAGTCCGAACACTTACGGATATCAAAAACCTAAGTCAAACTTCAAGGGATAAACCATGTAAATTTTCTTATTTTTAATATATATATATATATTACTTTAACAATATTTAACGATGAAGACTCACATATTCTCTAATATTTTAGTTGGAGGTATGTATGGTCCTGACCAATTGAAAGTTATGTTTAAATTGAATTTTTGAATATGAAAAAAAAGTTGTGGTACTAAAACTAAATTTTCTTTATATAAAAAAAGTATTGCATAGAAATAGGAATAAGTTGACATTGTATAGAGCAATGCATTATGAGAATATGAGCATAGAGAAATAAATTTAAAAAATAAAAGGAAAATGTTTTATTATCATTTGAAAGGAAAGGAAGAAGGGTTTAGGGGGAATATAGGGTAATTTATAAATGAATTAAGCTAAGCTAATGCCTAGTTTGTTAATATCATAATATACCTTTTTATTATTTTTTATTTTTATTATTTTTTATTTTTTTGAGATAAGCTCTCTCATGAAGATTTAATGTTGCCCTAGTTTGCTAATATGATAGTATGGTACCAAGTCTCATGGAGATTAATTGTAATTTATGTATGCATTAATTTCATAATATTTGAAGCTTAGTTTCCATCCCTCTTTTTTAAAATGTAGTATGAGTATACATGTATTTATATTAACATTAAATCAATTTGAATAATCAAAACTACCTAACTTTAGATCTACTATATTTCTCTAAGTTTTAACCAAAAATATCTACTAAAATTCAAGTTTGAATATAAATTAGATACAGAACATATGACCACATTTTTTTTAAACATTCTAGACTGTTTTAATACATAAATTTTATATGAAACCCGTATTAGTCATTAATCATTATCATTAATTTTTTATAAATTTTATCATAAACTCGAGTATTTAAAGCAACATGTAGTACATATATAAGGGTCATATTTCACAAAAGAATTTTGTTAAAGGATAACAAAAAGAATGAAACACTAGTGACTAAAACTATTATTTTTTTCACCATTAAAATAGAGATTAGAGGTGTTCGACTCATTGACTTCATAAGTTGGTATTAAATAATTCAATTTTAACAGTATTCACTACTAAAGTGTATATATTTATTGAAGAACTTCATCTTCTCTGTTTTTATCTATTTTGCACATTTATTGACGAACTTTATCTTACAACTCTACATCCCAAACAAAGACTTCCTAAACTCAAACATATTAATTTCAGACTTCAGAACTTAACTCAACACTCCAAATAACTTCTTAAAAAACTAAAATAAAGTAGGTTAAGAAAACCAAAGGCAAAATAAAATTTAAATGGAATATTAATTTAATAAAATTATTAAATTAGTACCTACATGAATATAAATCAAATAGTTAAAAACAATATTATTATTTAGTTCAACACTGGCAGAGTGAGGGTATTGAAACCTAGGTTGAGGACAAATGTCTTAAATTGATCTTACTTGCTCCTTTATTTGATCAACTAAAAAAATCATTACCAACTAAATAAGTTAGGCTCCATTTAGTTACCATTTAGTGTTTAGTTTTTAAATTTTTAAAATTAAGCTTATAAACACTTCTTTCATGTTTAAATCTCTTGCTTTATCATCAACATTTCACCACTATTCCAAAAAACTAAGTCAAAATTTGAAAACTAAAAAAATTGGTTTTTAAAATTTTGTTTTTCTTTTGAAATTTGGTTAAAAATGTAACTTTTGTATTTAAGAAATATGCAAATAATTGGAAAGAATTAAAAAGAAATAGACTTAATTTTCAAAAATCAAAACTAAAAAACGAGATGATTACAAAACAAAGTCTTAATCATGGTTAAAAAAAAAAAAAGTGCTTTACAATGATATTTTTTTAAAAAAAACCAATAATAAACTAACAACATATAGTATTTGTAAGATTTATTAATACCATAATTAAATCTAGGTATTTAAGAGCAGAACTAAACTAAAATGAAACCTAAAATATAGAGATAATTTAACTTTTATTAATGGTACTATATACGGTAATTAAATCTTAGAAAAACCTAAAATATCTTTTGACAAAATATTTTAACTTTATTAATTGTACTATATAGCTATATTTTAATTTATTCATTGAAGAAAAAAAAATTGAAACAAGAAATTAGGAGTGAGAGTGTGAAAATAGTTAAGAAAAAAGAAAAAGAAAAAGAAAGTGAAAGCGCATAATTAGAGGTACGGCCATAAGTCATAACATTTAAAAACCGACTTCCTCTTCTGCTGGCTCTCCAATTTACCAATACCAAACAACCAAATTAGCTCCCATCTGTCTCCCTATATATTTTCTTACTCTTTCTTTTCCCCTTCCCTTTAAAATTGCCCTTTTCCATTGGATGACTCAGTCCCTTTCTTCTCTTTCATTCTTCCCCTTCTTCACGTACTTCCCTTCCCTTCTCTGCTCCTTTTAATGGCGAAGATCTCACATCCTTCGCACAACAATTCCATTTCCTCCACTGCTAATCCTCATTCTTCTCCAATTCGTCACAGCCAGAAGAAGGTACTGAAGCGCACGCGTAAGTCCGCTCCTCGAGATGCTCCCGCTCAGCGTAGCTCTGTATACCGCGGAGTCACTAGGTTAGTCATTATCGATTTGGTTTAAAACTTGTTGAATCGATTCGTTTGCTTTTTTTGCTTTCTTGTTTCTTGAATCGATTTCGTTTACTTTAGGCATAGATGGACGGGACGGTATGAGGCGCATTTGTGGGATAAGAATAGCTGGAATGAAGGACAGAATAAGAAAGGAAGACAAGGTTCTTTAATCTGTTTTTCTTTTTTCTCTTTGATGAATCTGCAATGTTTAGAGCCGATCCTGATTTTACTGTTCTTTGGTCTGCCTCTGTTTTGCGGTTGCGGTGGTTCATTGATGGAATCTGAACCGAAACGCGCAGTGTATTTAGGTATTTCTGCGAATTGGAACTTGGTCTTGCGATTTAACCTTGAAACAGAGTGATCGGTGTTAAGTATGCGTACTGCTTTTGTTTTCCTTTGATCTACAGGAGCGTATGATGATGAAGAAGCAGCGGCTCATGCTTACGATCTTGCAGCGCTCAAGTACTGGGGAACTGAAACTGTTCTCAACTTTCCAGTAAATTTCCAATTGATCGATTGTTGTTCTGCATTCACTTGATTCTCTATTGGCTATATGGAAATTAAGAATTTGGTTGAAGATCATGTGTTCAATTCTTCTGAGATTTCTTTTTATCGTGTTTGTAGATATTAACGTACCGAGCCGAGCTTAAAGAAATGGAAGGTCAATCAAGAGAAGAGTATATTGGATATTTGAGAAGGTAATAATCATTAATTTCTAGAAAGATTTTTTGAACTTTAAACTTTAAAATTAATTCCGTAACCATTTTTATGAGTTCAATCCACAGGAAGAGTAGCGGCTTTTCTCGTGGGGTTTCAAAGTACAGAGGTGTAGCAAGGTACCATAGACTCGAACGACTTACCTTACTAAAAACTACTTTCGTGCATCACTGTATTTATGTTTGTGCAATTATAATTTGACACATATTAAATTTATCTTATTTCTTGTAAATATTTTAAAAAGATTTTTATGTGTATAATTGGAGTGTAATTCACACAGATGAGTCCATCTTCAAATACATCTAAATATATTGTTGTTTTCTTTTGGTGTATGGGAAATCTGTTTATTTGTTTTTATTTTAAAAAATGTTGGGTTGTTTTGAAAATGAACCAAAATATTAAGTACATTCCACCACAATTTTAATTTCATAAATATACATTAAAATAATTTAAATGCAATCAAACTCTTGTGCAACCTGACAAGTACCCAATAAAATTATGCCACATGGAACAATTTTAAATGTTTCTTCTTTTTTCTAGAAAAAGAAAGTGAGAGTATGAAAATAGTTTACTGTACCTAATCATTCTCAACCTACAATATAAAGTTAGAGCTTCTCTATTTCAAAATAATAAATATTAAATTGAAGCTTCTCTTTTCTACATAGAAACAGATATTTTAAAGTTTCATGTCAAATATATATTAGTATTTTTAAAAAGTTAATTGGTTAAATTACAATTTGAGATTTGAATTTTTAAGAAGTTTATTTGGTTCATATACTTTCAAAAGTCACATTCTTCAAACTTTAAAAGTAAGGTGTAGTCTTGTACTTTCAATTTCATGTTTAATAAACCTATGATAGGTTCAAAAATTCTAAAAATTAATTGGTCTATTTAATATAAAATTTATGTTTGATGAAAATTTTAACGTTCAATTTTGTGTTTAATACATTATCAAACGTTTTAAACAATATTAGGTCTTAAACTTATTAGACATAAAATTAAAATTTTAAAATTTATTACACTTTTTAAAGTAAAAAAAAAAATAATTTGGAGACTACACTTGTAATTTGACTATTTTTTTTTTCTTTTTTGAAGTCATTTTATGTAGGCATACGTATACGTATACATCTACATTTTTTTTGGCCTACAAGTTTGTTATACCTATATTTACTTGTTTTTTATTTGGATTGCTAAAAAAAAGTGTATTAATTATAAGAACATGAAATTGTGAAACTTCAAATTGGTTAATAGCTAGGTTCATGATATATATAAAAGGTTTGCTTTCATTAATTAGAGAAAAAAAATATTTAAAAAAAAGTAATTTTAATTATTTAAATTCTTTTGATAAAAATTTTTAAAACACACTTTGAAAATGTTGTAAAAATTAATTTGATTGGTTGTTAAGTATCCAATTTTCTTTTAAAATGACTTATTTTCAAAAATTAAATACTTAAAAAGTTAAATCAAACACCCTCAAAATTAGTTTTTAGTGTAAGAGGGTATGTATGACTTAAGCATATGTGTAAATCCACGAAATTAGTAAATTTAAAGCACCCGATAAATAATTTTACGGGAAAATAGTCTTTAAATTTTAAAATATTGTTACAATTTTACTGTTGGAAGATTTGAGTTTTGTTTCAATTTGGTCAACTTACAGTTTTAGCCACGATTTTTTTACTAAATACTAATTTTTTTTAGTGCTAATGCCTATTAATTAATTATGTTTTATCACTATTAAAAATAATCTCAAATTTTCATTTCAAAATCACTTTAAATTATAATATTTCAACAAAACTTAAATCTCAAACATAAAATTATATAAATTTAGGGAGAAGTTAGACCAAAAACTAGATGGGAAAGTACTTTCCCATGATCAAATATAAATTTGGCTTCTTCTCCTTAGTCAAACACTCCGTAGGCGTCTATCTCTATCTACCTTCCTACACAATATGAAAAATATGACGTGTTGCGTGTGGAACTTTCTTCGTTGCCATTTTCCAATTTCTTTGTGCTATCAATTTGGGAAATACCTCTTTCCTCTTACAGTAGGGACACTTAATGATATCATCCTTCAACCACTAACCAAGAAGGGGGAAAGATCTATATGTTGATATTGCTCCTTTCTTTGTTATCGATTTAATATGTTTTGAATATTGACTTAAATATTAAAGGTTGGAATCTTGTTGTGGTCTTTCTTTTTTTTCCTCAGGTTATAATTGCACGCATGCTTTCCATTGGTTGTCAAGTTCTTAATTCTTATCAAAATTATTTTTCAGAATTGAATTCTTGAAAGATAAAGATTATCAGGAATAATTAATGATTGAATTATTACTGCATAAAATTTTAAAATATTAAACAACCCGGTAGAGAAATTGTAGTTTTAATTGAATGGAAGAAACTTGAATAAATAAACCATATTTATAACTTGAAAATGGAAGACAACCTTGACGTGTAAAGTTGTTTACATGTGAAGACAAAAACCATCACAATCTTTTGAAGATATAACACTTTTTGCATTTTTTGATATTTAATTTTTACTTTGAAATTGAAAGAGTTTGGCATCGTGAAATTTGATTGCATTGCTGCAGGCACCATCATAATGGAAGATGGGAAGCTCGAATTGGCAGAGTGTTTGGCAATAAATACCTTTACCTTGGAACATATGGTAATTATCTCCTTTTACAGCACAAACTTAACAGTAAATTGTTAGTCGTTATCTCATTAAATAGATTTTGACCAACATGTCACATTAGCATTTTGATTCAAAATAAAGGTTAGAATATCATCCTAATTTTTATAATTTGAAATCAGTTTAATTTTAGTTTTTATATTTTTAATTATTCAATTTTAGTTCATGTATTTTTAATAAATTTTAAACTTATAATCTTTAATATACTAGTTTATTGTTGATTTTTAAAAAGACTTTTTTTGTTATCGATAGCATTTTTACTATAAATTTTAAAAACATATTCACAAAATTTATTTTCTTGCATGAAAATTATTATTATTATTTAACCAATTTTGATAAACTAAATTTTGGAAAACTAAATTTAAGATCTATTAAAAGTACTGGAATTAAAATTAAACAATTGAAAGTATAAAAATTAAAATTAGACAAAGTTTAAAGTATGGGAACCAAAATAGTATTTTAACCTAAAATATATATGATTCAAATTTTAAGATATTAAAGAAACATATCATTTTAAGATAATGCAAGGTTTACATCTGGCTAAATTATACTTTAAATTTTTAATTAAACAAAAGACGAAAGAATTGAGAGGAAAAAAAATCATCATTTCTTTGAATTATATGTAGTTTCCCATGGACATAGCCAAAAGCCTCCCTTCATTATATTACCCTAGAGTTGCTATCACACATCATACCCTTTTTTTTAGTTCACATATCACACTCTTTAATACTTGGCATGAATATGAATAGTCTTATTTTCTCTTTCTCAAGTGTATAGTTCCATATGTCATCTTATCCTTTTCGTCCAAAGATTAATTTATATTATCACATGCCTTTTTTTAATATATATTTTCAAGAATGTTCTGAAAACCCATAATATTTTTTATTTAAAAAAAAAACTTGTAATTGAAAAAATTATATATATAAACTTAATAGATTGTTCGTCATCAAATTAATAAAATAAAGTGGTTCTACCTTGGGAACTACCTTCTTTTCTTTCCTTGTATGATTATTGTTTTTTACTTTATTCGTGTTTAGTTTTTTTTTTTTTTTTCAAAAATCATACTCTTTTATCTACCTAAAAATTTAGCTAAACTTTGAAACTGTACAAAGTAGTCTATTTAAAAATCAGTTAGCTTTATTTTTAAAAATTAGACTTATAAATATGTATGAAATCATAAGAAATAATATCAAAGGAGGTATCTTCAAAAAAAAAAAAAAAAAAATCAAGGAGGTAGTAGTTCTTGAAAAGAAAAGTTGATACGATCAAATTGTCTTGTAGTGCAATGTTCTTACAAAGGAGATTAAATTTTGTGGGTAAGAAAATTTAATTTTTAAAGACACATGGCCCTTGAATTGCCCATATTTTTCTTCGAATAACAAAAGTAAGAATCTTTTCTTCTAAAATAAACTAAAATAATTAAAACATATATGCAACTAATTCTAGTGGTTGGCATGTAGATCACCAAACCTCAACTGCAGCATGGCCAGCGTCATTTAAGATTATCCATTTTGACACATGATTTCATAAATTTTCAATGTCTTCCCACCAAATTTTCCATACAAATTAAGATCTTGAATTTATTATTATTATTATTATAATGGTCAAAATACTATTTTAATTTTGTACTTTAATTTTTTTTTTTAATTTTAGTATATGTATTCTCGAATGTCTAATTTTAGTTTATATACCTTCAATAAATTTTAAATCTTAGTTATTATTTTTAGTTTATTTTAGTTTTTAAAAAGATTATTTATAACACATTTTAAAAACATGTTAATCTAATGTATCTCCCTGTAGGAAAATTATTATTATTTAACTAATTTTAAGGTAAATTATTTTATATGATAAAATTTTGTAAAATATTTATAAATAATAGTAAAATATCATAATTTATTTGCGATATACCGAGATAGATCTCAATAGACTATTATCTGTGTGATCTGTAGATAGATATAAATAGTAGTTTATTGTAGTATATCACACATAAACAATAAAATTTTATTATATTTATAAATATTTTAGTTCATTTTCTTAAAAATCAACTTTAAAAAAGTAAATTTGAAAGCAAAATAATAGTTTAAGTTTATCTTGTCCTGCCAGACAAGCCCTTATGCTATTTTCACATTTATTTTCACAGCTACCCAAGAAGAAGCTGCCGCTGCCTACGACAAAGCGGCCATAGAATACCGCGGCCTTAACGCCGTTACAAATTTCGACCTCAGCCGTTACATAAAATGCCTCCGTCCTGGGGAACAGAATATCCCCAACAATAATAACCGTCCGCCAAACCCTAACGCCGGCGAAACTACGTCACAATTGGACCCCAATTCCCTCCTCGGATTCACCTTTCCGTCGCAATGTTCGAGCTCCGGCCAACCTGCCACCGAGCCACTGCCGGAACCTGGCGACGGTGACTCCTCCTCATCGTCCGCGGCGCTGGAGCTCCTACTCAATTCCTCAAAATTTAAAGACATAATAGAAAGAACATCCGCCGCCGAGGCTCCACAGACGCCGCCGGAATCTGACCGGCCGCGCCGCTGTATTCCCGACGACATTCAAACTTACTTCGATTGTACTCAAGATCCCGGCGACATTGCCGAAGGCGACGACAGCATTTTTGGGTACCTAAATTCGTTTTTACCTTCATCAGTTTTTCACTGCGAACTTGATGCTTAATTAGGTACGATCAAAAGAAGGGATTGAAGCATTCAACGTCCAACGAGATCAGTTTAAGGAAATAACTTAATTAAATTAAAATTATAGAGAAATTAGTTTTTCATTTTTGTAAAGCCTTCTTTGATTCACAAGAACAGGAGAAGGAAACGTTTATATTTTTTTTTTCCCGTAGAATTCATCTGCATGCAAAACTGTAGAAATCTTGCGTGCATTGAGAATTGGGATTGGAAATTTTTAGTAGAAATAAGTTGTGCATTTTAACATTATAATAAAAAGAGGTAGAAAATTTATGTTAGTAGTGGATCATTTCTTTTTTTAAGTAAAATGCCTCATTGTAAATAAAATAATGGGAAAAAAATCATGTTTGTACAATTTTGAATATTGAAGGGATTCTCTCCGTCCATATATTCTTATCAAAAGTGTTTTTTCTTTTATTCATTTTTATAAAAAAAATAATTTTTTTAAATTGAAGAAACACACATTACATATAAAAAAATAAATATACAATAAAAAAAAATAAATACGGAAATATTTCACAATAAATATAATAAAAATATTAATACAAAAGAAAATAATCAACAATTATAAATAAATAAGAAAATTGTGAAATTGTTACTAAAATTTTTTAGTAGAGCATAACTCACAAGTAGTTTTTTCTTTTTTCTTTTTTTTTTTTTTTAAAAAAAAAACCACTTTTAGTCTATTTTTATCATAAACTTTTAAAATATTCACTGTAATTTAATTCTATTTTAGAATGTATATCTTAATCTACAATTTTTCGAAAAATAACCGGTTTGAGCCGTACAACATGGTTTGAGGTGTCCATTATTGAGCAAATAGTTATTTATGTGATAAAGTTAATAGGAAAAGAATTAAAATAGTTATACTCTAAAAATTTAAAAACTAAAAATAATAGACATCAAGATCAAAATTAAATAAAATAATTTTGCAAGCTATAGACTAAAATAGAAATTAAATCATTATTTTACTTGAGACATTAGAGAAGGGTTAAAAAATATTTTTGCCTCATCCTTGTATTTGAATCTACGTAAGAACGTAGTGGTTGAAATAATTTTTGTAATTTTAAAATTTGTAACAGTATACCTTCAACTCTAATATGTAACCATTCAAGTGCAAATTTGAAAATTTTATCACAATTTATTTTATAAGTATTTATAAGTAAATTTAATTCATATACCTTAAAATTAATAATAAATATTTTAATCTCTATGGTAAAAACTCTAGTTAAAATTAAGTCTCATAACTTTTATTATATAATGATTAATTAGTCTTGATTCTCGATATCTTTATTAATCTACTTGTTAAGAAATTTCATTAAATAAATTTTAATATTATTTAAGTTTAAGAACTAATATTTACGAATTTAAAAATAAAAAAACGAAATCATTGCAAACTAAAAATTAGAGATTTAAATTGTCATTCTTGGCAAAAGTTGACAAATTAAAAGTATTTTTCAACCTAAATTACATAGTAGCAATTAAATTTTATAGCTTGTGGTCATACAACTTCTTTCTAACTTTAGACAATCCCTTTAATATGCATTTAATAACATTCGATTTCACACCTTTGCAAGTGATTTGACATTTTGTTAGTTGGATGTTGATAGCTTTCCCGGTATACGATTCATTATAACATACTTTGCCAGCTCAACTCCTTGAGGAATTGGATTGGAATTTCAATAAATTCGTTCGATTTTTATCATTTTCATCCATTAATATTCACAATATTCTCCATTCAAGTTTCCAAGAACATTTTTTACTTTTTAAGGGGTGGGATAGATTTGTGAACTTTTAGTTTTATGTTTGGTTGGTTTGTAAATTTTAAAATTTTTAAAAGTTTAGCTTATTCAATATTGGTTAGGAGAGTTTGTTTTTCAGGTTGAAATTGAATGGATTAAGTATCCTAAGTTTAACCCTTATTTAGAGTAATGATCTAAGAATTAGGAAGCCCACCTTTTCTTTTTTCTTTTTCTTTTTTTTTTTTTTTAAATTTAATTTATGGGTTACTTTCTACTTTCTTTTTTTCTTTTTTTCTTTTTTTTTTAAATTTAATTTAAAAAGTTTGTCGGCCAACTTTCAAACACCACCTTCAACGACTTCCACCGAAGAACTCCAACTGCTACCTTTAGTGACTGTCCAACCTTCAGCGACCCTGCTGCTGCCACGGGAAAACTTCTGGCCAACCAACTTTGTCGGCCAACCTCTGATGATCATCACCAACCAACCTTAAAAAGTATTAATAAAAACACTCTTAATATATAACAAATCAAATAAATGAAACTTGTATATAAAAACACTTTTAAAAAAAAGTTGTCAAGCACATGTGTGTGTTTATTTTAAGGAGTTTTTATCAAAAGTGTTTAAATAAAAATATTTTTTGAAAAATGAATTGTATAATTAGGTATATTTGTTTAGACTATATTTGTAGCAAGCCAAAATTTAATTTAATAACATTCTTTTTCCAGCTAGCCAATTTAACTAACTCAAAAATTTAGAATCATTTTTTAGACATAGAGGTTTAAAATGTTGAAAACAACCTAGCGGCCAAATAAAAATTAAAACTCAACATTTATGATTTTTTTAGGAAAATTATCTTAAATGACAAAACTACTGAAAATAATTATAACTAATAGCAAAATACACATCTATGCCGATTTATATTTTAAAATGTATATTAATACTTAATAATTAATATGCATTTAATTACCTGGTAGCAATTAAAACAATTAATAATTAATGTTTCAAAAAACAAATTCATATTTAATAATTAAAACAATTAATACTTATTTTTATTTATAAAATTTGACTAAGAATTCAAGTATTTCTTTAACGAAAATAAAAACTATATATATCAAACACGACCTGAAGATTACTGAATATGTAATTTAACATTTTTAGATTTAATGTATCAACTACCAAATAGGTAGTGACCTAATTTGACTAAAATTCCCACATATATATTTAAAGGTGGTTTTTGCATAAAAATAAATTGTTCATTTATATTATGATGTCTAGAAAAAGTGTCATTTGGATTAACTTAAGAAAAAAAATGTTTATAAAAAACTCATTTTTTATTTAAATTCTTTTGATAAAAACTATTTAGAATGAACTTCAAAATCCATTTTTAATAATTGCCAAGCACTCCAATTTTTTTTCAAAATAACTTATTTTTTAAATTAAATAGTTGAAAATATATTCTAAATATACCAAACTGTATTTTAAAGTTGTTTTTAACCTTTTAAATTCCTTAATATCTATGTCAATCTCTAAGCATAGTTTAGTGGTTACTATTCTTTTCTACCTTCACAATTTGAACTAAAACAAATCCATAAATTATTACATCAATTAATCCAAAAGAGAAGTTTGGTTCACCAAAATGATCAAAGCTAAGCATTGTTAATCATCAAAATTCAAGACACAAGAGAGAATGTACAAACACATCTTCAATTAGTCTTGCATCAATCTGTGCTAAGTCAGAACATTGAAAGGAAGCTAGTTCAGAGATTGAACTACAAAAGAGAGCTGAAAAGCAGCCAAAATATGATCATACTGAGCAACACAGCTTTGAATCTATGGAAGCCAGACATATGCAAAATGCTTGATAACCTGTCAATGGATATCTGCAAGAAGGCCAAAACTCTTTCTATCATAATTCATATGAAAAATCCCAATTGAAAATTGAAAGGGAAACCCAGTACCCAAACAAAATCACTATAGTTTCAAACCAAAATATATTCAATTGGTTCGGTTTCAGTCAGTGTATATTAGGATTTTGTTGAACTTTGATGAACTTTGATATGATTTTTAGTTCATTTTTGCTCTGTTTGGTAGAGTTTGGCTGGATTAAATTTCAAGAGAATACAAAGAATTGATCTGCTTACCTATAATCCATCACATACTTAGACTTCCCAATCCTTCCAAGTTGGAGAATTGTTTGTTTACCATTTTCCTGTGCCAAAAAACCAACTCAAAACTCAGCCTCTTCTAATTGAAAACCAAATCACTTTCTTTCTACCCTATTTGATCCCAAAGTCAGTATTCTAAAAATGTGGATTCGTACCTCTAAAGTTAACTGAAAATTCTTCACCGAGGTTTGGATCATAAGACCTGAAACTGCCCTTCCTCTGTCTCTAAAGTCCAATTCATATTGCTTAGAAATCTGAAGAAGCCAAAAGCAATTAAACAATGAGGAATCGAAAGCAATTCCAAGTTTTCTTTGAAGACTTCTTCCCGAATGGCAATTTTCTAATTCACCTTGTTGTATTGGGGAACCTTAGAAACAAGCTGGTGGACTTTGGCCTTTTCTTCCTCCCACTCCTTTGGCAGCCCTGCTATGTGTTGCACCTGCTGAAGTAAACAAGCAGTAAATTAAAGGGTTCGGAAAAAATGCGACAAATGCCGGGATATATTGAGATTCAACAACATCAAAACTACTTCAATGCACTGATGTACTTGAAGACTTTTTCTTAAATTATCTATCAACGCAGATGTTTTGTCGATGTTTCTATCTTCATCAATGTGAAAGTATCAAAACGCCTTGTGGGTGGTGCGAACTTTCACAACAGGTAGAAATTAGAAAGAATATCAAATGTTCTAAAGCACCTGATTGGTGTTTTTTAGCAGCATTGATTGATGCTTGGGGATGAAAGCCTTCATGCTCCTATGGCTGCCTGTCCAAGTAGTTATTGTAGGCATGAATCTGCAGAAAACACAGCCAAATCAGTTGACTCCCAAGAAGTGATGGAGAGCGAGAAAAAAGAGAGAGCCGGAGGGACGGGGTGAAGGCTTACGTTACAGCAGCCAGAAGCGATCTTGACTTGCTCGGGATTGGTTTCAGATGGCTCCCCTGAGAACAAACATGAAGAGAAAAGAAACGATGTCACAATCATAGGAAACTCTGCAAACTTCTTTCACGTTCAACACAATTTAACATTCCATTAGAACCTGATCCCATATATGATATTTTGAACCAACAAGGTTTGTGGTCATGGATCCAACAAAACTATCATCTGCATTGCACAATATCCCCCTCGTACTCTGAGCTATTTTATACTCTGACCTCCCATTCCGTCGTCGATGGCGAGCCACCGCCAACTTCCGATCCTGCCGCCCCTTCCCTTCCTGATAAAGTTTCAAATGGAAAAAAAGCATAAATTGAAGATCAACATAGGAAACCTCTACTAAGTTGCAGGACTTGGGAGTTTCTAGTGTTCTGTTTTTCTTGAAGAGTTGAATTGAAAAGGCCTAAATCTCTCATAAAACAAACTTTATTTAAAGAAAGTTAATCAAAATATGAAGGTCAGAGAAATGTATATACACCAATCCCTAAAAAATCTAAAGCTGATCAGTTAAGATTTAAGATAAGCAAGCTATGCGAATCATTAAGAATAGAACCCAGTTGATAAGTTATATGTTTTGTTGTTAAAAGAATCTGAAAGCCACAAACTTACATTGGTGTATAGAGAATAGAAGGCTCCACCATGCAGCCCATCTGGTGATTTTTCCTTCACAATGACACAAGTACATCTCCCCACATCCACAGGCAATGGCCTACACAACAATGACCTAACAACAAAAGTACCACTTACACAATCACTCCCAACATCCTTACAAAACTCAAAATAACATTAATCAGAGAAAAAAATAACATAGATGGAAACAATGTCCCCTTCTGTTCAACTATTTCTAAACCAAAAAACTTAAAACTTAGGCACAATTGGATAACCATTTGGTTTGTTATAATTGTGCTTGTATCCTCATCATTTTCTTTATAATGGTTTTCATCTTTGTTTAAGAAATTTGGCTTTATTTTTTAAAACATCCCAAAAACATAGGTCGACCAAACAAAGAAATCAATGAGCGAAAATAGTGATTATAAACTTATTCTTCAAAAATTAAAAACCAAATTGTTATCAAAAGAAATGTTTTCAAAACCTGTTTTGATTTTAAAAAAATGCCTAAAAAAAATAGATAACATAACAAAGAAATTACTTATAAACTCATAACTAGAATGTAGTGTTGATAAGCTCAATTATCAAAAACTAAAAATTAAATGGTTATGAAACTGAGGCCAAAATTTATCATCAATAAGTCAATCAATGATGTTGAAGTTCTAAAATCCACCTGTTTGGCAAAGTGGACCATGAGGAAGCTGGAGCAGCTTCCGAATCCGAAAAGTCCCAAATCTTCAAAGAACTTGAATGTTCAGAATCAGTGGCATCCCACAATCTAGAGGCAAAAACCTTATCGGGTTCGTTCATCTGCATACACAGATGAAGCGACGAAGGCTTCAAAGCCTTTCCAGTCGAAAATGACTTCAAATCCCCAAATTGCTGCTTTGAATTAGCACAAAACCCATTAATGGGAATCGCATTTTCTTTGTCGCAAAACACTGCATTTTCATCTCTCTGTTTATCCTTCGTATTAGGAATTAAGTTTTCTTTACCTTGCCGGAATCCGCCGCCGTCGCTGCAGCTACGGTTGTGCCGGAGGTCGGTAAGTGGATTCAAATACAGAGAGTTATAGGAAGATTGGCGAGGTATAATCGCTTTCTTGTCACAAATCATCCTTTTGTTTGATGAACTTTTGAGACAAAAACAGGGGAAGAGTTAAGAAAATGGAAAAAATGGGGATGGTATTTTGTGGTCAAGTCTCTATCTGTGGGATTCATAAGCATTATATATGTGTGTGTGTGTGAGGAACAGAGGAAGAGAGAAAGATGCCATTTCAAAATCATCTCAAGGTTTATTCTTCATTTATTTATTTCTTTCCATTTTCAAACTTTCAAATTTATTAAATAATATTCAAAATATCCATTTTCAACCTTAGAATAGATGTATTTTAATCTAATTTAATCTTTTGTTAAGCAAAATTATTTTAGCAAACACGAATATAGTTTAACTGACATTAATTGTACCATAAATTATTAAACTTAGAAGGTGCATATCACTCATATGAGCATGATTTTAAATAAGTAGGTTAAAGATGAATAATTAGATAAGTAAATATTATATTAACAAATAAAAAAAATATGTTAGTGACTAAGGTTAAAGATGAATAATTAGATAAGTAAATATTATATTAACAAATAAAAAAAATATGTTAGTGACTAAGATTACTAAAATTGAAATATTTTTAATATTACATTTGTTCATTGTTTTTCATTCTAAGAATAATGTGAAGTTAATGACATAAAATAATACATCATTACTAAATAGAAAGAGTATGTACTATAAAATTTCTCAATTGAAACCGATATTTTATTAATTCAAATACAGAAAATGGAAAGACTTCAAATTTTAACAGTTTATAGATCAAAATAAAACAAATTATCTAAAGATCTCTACAATTTTAAAACTATTTTTTCAACTTTGAATTATTGAAGTACTTAAAACATTCAAAATGTGGATTTTGGTTCATGTACTAAAAATAATAATAATAAAAAATACTATTCTAAACCCTTCATTTTTTAAGAATTAAAATGACTACTTCGTAAGATTACCTATACCAAAATAAACTAAAATAAATCAAAATTAAAAATATTAATTAAAATAAGCAAAGTGGGAAATATAAAAACTAAAAACAAATTTAGTGTGAAGTGAGTGGTGGGATGGTAACATTGGGAAAAGTCAGAAGCTTTGGAAAATAAGGGGAAGTATTTGAATTTGAAATGGGCATTGGAAAAAGTGGAGGCTTTGGATTTTGTATGGATGTCTTTTTTTTGTTTGTTTGAGGAACCAACGGTAACCTTAGAAAACAAAAAGAAAAACAAAGAAAAGGTGAGGAATAGTGGGATTTGATGGACAAAGGAAGGGAAAGGCGGGAAGTGGCCTTTTTTTTCAAAATGGGACATCTCTTGTTTTGCTCTTTGTTTTCTTTTGCACTGGACCACACTCTACTTTACATTCTTTCTTTCAAATTTGACTCTTTTTTTTAGTGTAAATATTACGTTAATTGCGATTAGACTCTTACATTTTTAACTTCAAAAATCAAAATTAAAAATTATATAAGTGTTAAAATTGAATCTAATGGTAACTTCAGGCTTATATAATTTTATAAATTGTAACTTTTATATAAGTCTAAGAGTTTAATTTTTATCATTTGTGGGTCCAACTTCTATAATTATTGTAAGTTTGAGTGCCCAATTTTAACACTTGTAGAAGTTCAATTATGGTAAGCTTGAGGGTCAAATTTTAACATTTGTAGAAGTT
Organism: Citrullus mucosospermus; assembly: GCA_030954485.1. Taxonomy (NCBI): domain Eukaryota; kingdom Viridiplantae; phylum Streptophyta; class Magnoliopsida; order Cucurbitales; family Cucurbitaceae; genus Citrullus; species Citrullus mucosospermus. The sequence goes on along the minus strand of CM062063.1, from coordinate 2,813,533 downwards.
CAGGCCAATTGTTACCATTGAAAGTTTGAGAGTCTAATTACAACTACTATCATACTTCTAGAGTTCTTTTAGCAATTTGTCATTTTCTAAATTAAAATAAATAAAATGCCATGTTGGTCCAATGTTCCTCCAAATTATATTTTTTTAAAAGTTATGAATTTTATATTTTATGCGTAATAGGCTTGTGAAAATTTAAAGATGCATATTAGGTCGATGAAGTTTAAAAGTGTCTAACAAGTTATCTAGACCTTTGATAACTATTTTTTTTTATTTGTTTTGAAAATTTATATATATATAATTGTAAAGAATTTGTTTTTTTGTTTTTAAAAATTGGCTAAGAATTAGAATGTTTTCTTAAGAAATATAGAAAACCATTATAAGGAGTTGTGAGAAAATAATCACAATTCTAAAAAAACCCCAAATAAACTACAAATAAAAAAACTAAATGATTATCAAATAATGTTGTAACTTTCAATTCCTTGTTTAAATTTGGTCTCTCAAAATTAATTTTTATTGAAATTAGTAAAAAAATTATAATAATTTCAATGCAAGGAAATAGAATATGTGAATTTGTTTTCTAAATTTATAAAACACTAATAATAAAAATTTTTTTTTTTTTTGGTAAAAAACAAACAAACAATGAACTAACAATGGAAGCTAAAATTAAAATTTATAGAAAGTATAAATACCTAAGTTAAATAAATAAAAGTATGTGGACTAAAATTGAATAAATTGCAAAGTATAAGAACGAAATTGACATTTTAACCTTAAAATATTCAACCGGTTTCTAGATTGAAAAGTCTTTAAGAGAGACCTTAACCTTTCAAGTTTATGTTTAATAATGTTGTTAAATTTTTTTTTTTTTTAAAGTAAACTATAAAGAGTTATCGTACAACAATGCATTAAACTTAAAACTTTTTTCGTGTGGGTGTTTAAGGTTTATGGTTCGGAGTATTGCATTAGTTATTTTAGTTGGTGTGTTATAATAGTTTATGTTTGGGGTACATACTATTTTAGTCTGAACTATAATAGTATGTGCGTGGGATGTAAACTATTTTAGTTTGGTAGAAAATAATAAACACTATAAAAAGAGGGAAAGAGAAAATTGGTAGAAAATAGCAAATACAATAACAAATAGGGATTTGAAATAATATGATAGTTAATTATAGGTTATCATAGCTGTAAACTTGATCTCATCAATCGTTATCCATGACATATTAGTTCTTTCATCCTATCAACAACTAAAAGCAAATGCCACATTAAGTCTAGAGAATAACATGACACAGATGACATGAACTAATCTAATATTTTCATGAAAGTTTTGAATAGCCCACTTGCCAGTTGCCACCAAATGGGTTTAGTGACATGAAAAGCTCCAAAAGTATCTAAGAAACAGCTGAAAAATCAATAACTTATCAAAGTAGAATTTACTCGTTTTTCTTTATATTTTTCTTATAAATGGTTGACTACATTGGTTTGGGCCAAATTGATCCAATTTTTAGGTTCAATTGAACTGGACACAAATATTAAAACCAAATTGAACCACATCAGCTTATTTGATCAAACGACCAAGACAAACAAACATGACACCAGACTTTGGGGGTGGGCTATAATAGTCCACACCACTCAATCAAGTTGGGCCCAAATTTGATTTAGACCAACAAGTTATAGCCCAGCCCAAATACTGTTAACCGTTGGGCTGTTTTAGGCCCCTTATATTCCCTAAAGAACAAGCCCATCAGGCCCACAAAACAACTTCCAGATTGGTTGATCGGCGTGGCCGTAGCCACAGATCGAGTGGCTTATCTTCTTCTCCGCCACTCACTGCCACACTCTGCTTATACAATCCCCACAACTATGTCTTCTTTACCTCACCTGGTTAGTTTCCTTCTCAGCCATGGCCGCCGCAATTTCCTTCACAATCTATAACCCTTCTCTCTGTTCTCAACTCTATAAACCCGTATCTAGATTTGGGGCTCGCCGTCTGAGAATCATGGCTGCGGCTACCGGAACTAAGGTGGTGCCTGCTGTTATTGTCGGAAGTGGCCGCGTCGGGAGGGCGCTGCTGGACATGGGAAACGGTGAAGATTTTTTGGTGAAGAGAGGCGAGTCCGTCCCCATTGAATTTTCGGGCCCGATTCTTGTATGTACCAGGAATGATGATCTTGAGGCTGTTCTTGAAGCCACTCCTCGATCGAGATGGAACGGTACGATCACTGAATTCTGTTTAGTATTTTGGTCTTTCTAGCTTAATTCGAATGGAGTCTTTATAATTGAGATGGCAATAATATGTTTCACTTCACTTCCATTTCGTTTTATGAGTATTTTAGTCCTTTTGGTAACCTCTCGATGTTTGGTTTTTTAGCTTTTAGACTTCGGCTAGTAAGAAAATAAGAGAAAATAGGCTTAATTTTCAAAAAAATCCAGAACAAACAATGAAATGGTTAGCAAACGAGCCTTAACTTTTGGTTTTAGTTCGAAGTTTTAGCAATTTGAAAGTTTTTCATTGCCTAGGTTATAAACTCGGATTCAACTTAAGTTTTTGGTACAGTGGTTATGGTATGAGAGTACCAAATTTGTTCAAACTCAATTTCATTTCCTTTCCAATCGATATTAATAGTTCACATATTGGCTTCGTGAATCAATTTAATATCTAACTGTACATGAAAGAAGCTTGCATACCCTATACCATCAACTTTGGGATGGTGGTACTTCAACATTTGGATTTAGGAAGAAATAAGGGTGTTCTCATTTGGAAAATCTCATTATATAATGGCTTGTGCTCTGTTTTTTCTTGGCAATGGATATTGACAATCTAGCAGATTTGGTCTTTTTCCAGAATGGAATGCTGGACCCTTGGTACGAAAGCAAAGGTCTAATTGATGCTAATCAAGTGTTAGCATATTTTGCTATCTCAAAGCTCGGAGAGGCTCCTGTGGATGGAATAACGGATACCAATCCTGAAGGACTGACAGCAGCATACGGAAAATGGGCATCTGCCGTAGCAGGAAGGCTCAATGCTGCAGGCCTCTCCTGCAAGGTAAATCCATAAAACAAATGTGTCTCTTATGTGTAAACTCCAAATTGTTTTGGCTGCTTCTTTCTCTACTGCAAGTCCATTATTGCAAGTGGTGTAAGATTGTAGTCAACCTGGGCTGTTTCAATCTTTTTAGTTTTGACTTATGTGGAAAATTATGCTTTGTTCTCAAAATTTGGGAGAAATATAAACAATGAGTTGTTTCATTCATGAATATTCTTTAGAGAAATATGTGTTATTTATGATATTTTTTGATTCGATATAGGCAATAACTTTGAAGATTATGTTCTAGGTTCTCGAGAAGGAAGCATTTGAGAAACAAATGTTGGAGAAGCTGATTTGGATTTCTGCATTTATGCTTGTTGGAGCACGTCATCCAGGTGCGACGGTGGGTGCTGTGGAGAAGGATTATCGCTCTGAAGTAAGATGCCTTCTTGAATGCAAATTTCTTCAACTATGTACGCCTATTTAGTTCAATATATCTGTTAGATATTATACTAAAAAGGTCTTTCTTGGTCTATGTTCAAATTCCCAACTGATACAGTGGTACTGAATGATGAACTTCCATCAGATGTAGTGCTTATTTCTTTTGGAATCACTTTATTTCTATTCGCAACAAATGATTACTCAATATCAAGTCTCTTACAACAGCTTCCATTACTGAAGAAATGATGATGAACACCCCAAACAAATATTATCTTCAGTTAAACTGGGATGGAAGGGACAATCTAATCCAAATTTATAATTTTAGGTTTCTAGCCTCATTGCGGAACTCGCATCTGCAGTCACAGCTGAAAGGCAGTTGGTGTTCGAAGAAGGTATAGAGGAAAGATTATGTGCGTATTCCCGGGCTGTCGCCCACTTCCCAACGGCAGTAAAAGAGGTAATCTAAAGCGAACTATTGGAGCTCCTGAATATCACCATTCTTTTTTTAGGCTCACAATCCTTTTATTTCTACAGTTCAAATGGAGAAACGGGTGGTTCTATTCTCTGTCTGAGAAAGCCATTGCTGCAGGAAAACCTGACCCTTGCCCTCTGCATACTGCTTGGCTTAAGGAGCTGAAGGTTGTCTAGGAATGACCCTGTATTGCTATTAAAAGGATTTCCTAATGCACAACCGTTGGCTAATCCAAGTGAAAAACCTTTCTTTTTCTTTTAAGAAGTAGATTTTGTGTATGTGTTCATCATCTAGAAATCACCTCCAGTCACTTGTTTTAGGAAGGGAAAGCGTAAACTGGGCTCCAGTCCCTTTCTGTTGGTGATAGATCCTCCATCATCTGTACTATCCTGAATTTGTTAACAAAAAGAATGCATCAATAATGTTAAGAGTACTCAAAAGAAAGAAAAAGGAAACTTGAAATATAAGTAACACCAACATTAGAGAATGTGGAGGGAAATTGTAACACTATGGTGAAGAAATATGGAGATTGTTCAATACGGATACCACAATTGAAAATACCAAGGAAGATAATAAAATGCTTCTGCCCATTCCTAGGGAGTTTTGTCTACCACTGCGAGGGTTTGTTTGGTAGGCCGTTTGAAATAGAAATTTAAAAATAGGGAGCTATTGTAAATATAGCAATTAGATCTTGAAGTTTATTAGTGATATAGTATGTCAATAATGAAAGTCTATTATAGAGTCTATCAGATATAGATTTTACTATATTTGTAATTTTATAAAAATGTTGCTACAAACTTAATTGTTAGAGTGTTATTCATTGCAATTAGGGAAATTTGTATGGATGATCCATATTTAGGGGCCCACTCAAAATTTGGCCTCATTTTTAAAAACATCACGTAGTGAATTTACCACTTTAACCCTTATTCCTTCTTTTTTCTACTTCTCTTTTTAGCAGTTTTTTTCTTTTTTCTTTGCTTTTCTTTTTCTTTTTTCCTTTGTTTTTTCATTTATGGAGATTTCTTCTGTTTATGCCGCCTTCTGTTTTTATGGCAATTTCCATTTTTTCTTTTTCAGAGATTTATGTTTATGCTGCCTTATTTTTTAGGTCTATATTTTAAAAATGAATAAATATGTTGTTTTTTGAAAAAATTGGATACTTAGACTTTCAAAATGAAAAGAAGGGTGAGTTTGAACTTATCGGGAAGGAGCTCTTTGTGACTTTTCCAAACTTTGATGCGACTAACTCCAGTGAGCGAGAGAGAAAGAGAGAGAGATAAGAGTGATTGTGAGTGAGGAAAAGAAGCGAGAGTGGGAGAGAGAGCGAGAGAGATTGTGAGTGAGGAAAGGAAGCAAGAGAGAAAGATTGAGAGGCCCAAATGAGTGAGGAAGAAATGAGATGAAGAAAGTCGAGATGAAGAAATTGTGGCTAGGACCCATTGGTACTTTCACAGACGGCTGAGTGTTTTTTAAAGTGAAGCCAAATTTCATTTGGGCTCCCAATTTAGGCCATCCATACAATTTCTCATTACAATTATCTTAAAAACAAGGAATTCAATAAAAATAGAATTATATTTCATGTTTTTAGATTGTATACGACAATAAGATTGAGGAATTTAAATAACTTTTTTAAATGTGTTAACATTATATTTATAAAATTAGTTGAAGATATCACTAAAATTTAGGTTGAATATAAATTGTTATTAATTATTTTATGAGCAAGCCTTAGTTAATTTTTTTTATAATTATTAATTTGTAATATTATATAATTTGTAATAAATTATATAGTTGTTCTAATGTTTTTTTTTTTTTTTTTTAATTTTTTAATTTTTTTATTGAATTGGGCTTACCACATGAATTACTATATTTTTTAACTATTTTGTTAATCTTTTAATATAATTGTGTATTTTCAAATTTTAAATTAAAAAGTTGGATATAAATGAAAACATAAAAAGCTATTTTTAAAATTTTTGTACTGTGATTTGAAAATAGGTTTTAAAAACAAAATCAAAATAATTGCTTACCAAGCCAACAACATATTTTCTAAACCAAATTACCAACCAAACAGGGTCTAATGGAAGACTTGAACGACTACTCTAGTTTGTAAGTCTTTTTTATACAATAATTTAACCTGTTGTTATACATAACCTATCAGTTTACTATAATGAGCAAACTTTAGAGAATTGAATTACCAATTCATTATTAAGAGTGGAATTATAGAACTCTTGAAGTTGTGGTATAAGACATTCTTTACAAGTAACAAGACATTTTAAACTAAAATAAAGTATGCGCAAAGCCAGAAACCTTGGGTGAAATAAAACACTAATGTCAAGATTAGGTTAAAAAATTAATACATACAAAATCTGAGGGGAGGAGAAATTAGGAACAGACCAATTATTTGTTTATGGCCTTGGATTTGAGCTCATGGGCAATAGAAATATTAATGCATTTTATCTTAAAAATAGTTGCTCCTCAAAGATGGGAGGTATAGCCAATTTATTATTGCACAACCAAACAATAATATTCCAATTGCTCCATAATGGACAATGGAAATATTACTGCATTTATTTAGAGAAATAGTTACATAAAGATGGGAAGTACAAACAATTTATTATTACACACCACAACAATAATCATATTCCAAATTGCCTCAGTAGTAATCCTTCAGCATAAAGGCCAATTCTTCTTTCCCAATATTTCTTTGGCAATAGGAAATTCAGGAGCTATATCCACAGGCACCTGAAATTGCAAGGTTGATGAGAACTAGTTAGATAATAGAATATTGACACAATATTAAATTTACAATGATGCATCTGTTTAAAATTTAAAATTCAATGACGATTTTAAACTTTGTAACGATGCATTTCATTTAAATAGTCTTTTCCGATTTTTTTTCCTTTTTCAAAACCCTATAATATATTATGCACAATTATGTTCGTCCCAAAATCTGCAACCTTGAAATTCTCTTTAGGGCAAATTGCAAAAACTACCCATAAAGTATGATGGTAGTTGCAATTATACCCTTAAACTATCAAATTTAAAATTGAACTCTCAACCTTATCCAAATGTTAAAATTGGGCCTTCAAGGCAGTTGCAAATATAACAATAAGGTCCAAAGTACTTGCAGATATAACACAATGTAAAAGATAGATATATGGTCTGATGTAATTACTGGATTTTTCAAACTTTGAATGTAATAATAGTAAATCTGTGTCATTTGTTACTTGTGAGCGTTTACCTGGATTCGTTCTAAATTCCGCAATGCTACCTTCAGTGGTTCTGATATAACACAATATTTCTGAAAAAGCAGTTTTGCTGATGCTTTGTCACCTCTTGCCTGTATGGTTAGTATTTCCCTACTCAGGCTTTCAACTGCATCTCCCACCTTGAAAAGAAAAAGAAAAGATGTGTAGTATTTAGCAACGAAGTATAACTCATTAGAGGATGAAATTTTGATGTCTAGAGCTGTACCTTATCAAAATCAACAGAGAAAGTTTCATCTGGATTGAAAACGAAGGCTTCTTTCTCATATAGCCAATTGAACAGCAACGCCTGTCCTTTTCTGCCATCAAATCGAAAGTCTAAGATGCTAGGCAAGGAAACAGCAGCGGAAGAAACAATGTCATATTGTTAGCTTACCCATGTGCCTCTGTTAAGCCGAAACGTATTGACCGGAAACATCCCGCAAGGATAGTAGCATACACGGACTTCAATGAAATTTCTGGTAGGAGGCCCTGGTAGAAACTCCAACATATAAAATAAGAAAATAGATGATCAGAGAATCTGAATTTAAGTAAAATTCTGTAGTTAAGAAGGTACATTGATCCAGATATCAACCAACCTGGAGGAAAAGGAACTTCAGTGCCCAAAGGCCTACAGTGTCAGCTTTTGCCTCCTCCAAAGCTGAGTGGAGTTCTTGCAGTTCCTGTTAACAAAAAAATAAAGAGAAGATATCACAACTAGAAAGGTCTTCAATAAAACCTGGAACAGAAAATAGACGTCAAGAGTCTGAAGCGAGATCTTCCAATCTGCCCCCTTTTCCCAATTTGAAATTGAGAACAAAAATTTTATAATCAACAGGATCAGGACAACAAGATTTTTCAACGTTGGAAAAGAAATAAAAAAGTAAACATCTAGACTTTAGCACAAACAGATTCAACAACCAGCCAGCAGCGCAATGGTTTCTTTGTATCCAAGCCAAGAAATTGTCTCCATTCACAATACAATATTGCAGAAGATTAAACCAAATTTCCATCTTTACGAGACAGGCCAAGAGAGTTTGAAACCGACATTTGGTTTTTGGTTATAAAGAACTTTGATGGTCATGTGAAGAATGAACACTATATGGAGGAAACACCTAGTATATACAAAGATGAGAGACATTAAGCAGTCCACCACTGTCTTCCCTCAAATGCGTCCAACCCTTTTCCATTATGCAGCCGTTCTTATTGTCAAAGTTATACTAGATCTGTTGTCTAGACCAAACTTTTAAAGGATTTAAATTTTCAGTTTGGTTTAGGGTTTATTATTATTATTATTATTATTTTTTTTTTAATTTAAAAAAATGAGAGCAACATGTAAAGTGAAACAGGAATTATCTAAAGGGCTACGTTCACATCCAGGATAATAAAATAAAATATATCAAACAGAAAATCTGTAGTGCTCAATTACCAGTCTCGCCATAGATTTTTGTCTCAATGTAAGGGTAATATATCCAGAAAAAAAAAAAAAACGGATAATAATCAAATATATCAAAACAGAAGATTTATGGTACTAACCAATCTCACGGTAGATTGTCTACCATCTGGACGTGTTATGGTATGAGGTCCAATGCCATGGCAACACTCATGGCAAACTGTATGAGTAAAGTAAGAATCAAAATCCACAAACCCACGCAGCTCATTCGTAATACAAGCATCAGCAATAGGCTGAAGAATATGCTTGAACCTAGAAAAATGTGAAATAAGTATGTTTTTACATGTCCAATAATTTCCCATAAAAATAATCCAAAGTTGAATAAAATGATAAAACTTAATCCATGACCAAGAAATATGACGTACTTGGCCTCTGAAAGATTCTTAAGCATAACCATTGATGTTCCTCGGTCTTGCACAATTCGCTCGTCATTGGGCAAGTTGAAAGCAACAATCTGAGGACCCTTTACATCCTGGTAAAATGCCAACAAATGAACCTCAATTTCCAACAGATCATAATTTACAAATTAGCATGGTTTGCCTCTCTGAAGGTCAACAATTCGTGTAAAAACTACTGGTCGTCACAAGCATTTTTAATAAATTAACCTCCAATTTCTTGGGGATGATAATTCTCAATTCAGCATAGTTAGCCTCTCTAAGAGTAAGAATAATTCATGAACAGAACTACTGTTTTCAATGCTGTAATATAAACAGATGTGGCTGAGAAGCTTCAATCCATAATCCAGAAGTAAAATTTGAATCTTCTTTTTCTTCGATACTAGAAGTAAAATTTGGAAAATGAAAAATGAAAAATAACATGGAGGAAAAAGAAAAGGAGAAGAATAGAACCAAGCATTACAATATAAATCCAAACAGCAGGTATAAAGTTCAGATCCTTAAATTAATGGACAAGAAGCTGAAAATTATTCAGACATTGCCCATCGGCAGTAAACAAAAAAAAATTTATCTTCAAAACAACGTAGTATATGCAAATAAGGCTAAATTACAGAAGTTTTAAGGATTTTGCCGTTGTGATTATTGAGCTGTTGCAATGGTTTCGTAATTGCTTGGGGCAACTTAGACAAACTAGATTGTAATCACATTTAGATCAATAACAAAACCACTTCACGAGACATCTTTGATACAGTTATACAATCAGTGAGTAAAAGAACTTACAGGTCAAGCATCCAGATCGACCTGAAGTTCCTTTTAGAGATTATTTTAAGCATTCAGCTGATGTGGGATTTATTCTATTAAAAACATAATTAATGAAGAATTTAACAAAAGAAAAAAAAAATAGAGAGGATGCAAAAATCTCAAACTCATGAAAATGAAAAACCAAGGAAAGCGACAAATTTCGAGTTGCTCTCGGTCAAGGCCCTGCTTGACTCTCTAAAATCCATTGGAAGGCTGCCTCTCTATTTAGTTGTTAATATCAAGAAAAAAAAAAAGTTCGCCATTTAGCATATTGTTTTTGCCTCTTCAGTCAAGCTAGGCAACCTTTTGAATTTTCATATTCCTCTGCCTCAAAAAGATCAGGAATGGCCGATTTTGGGATTTTGTGCAAATTGTTTCAAGAATGAAGCTAAAAAGCTATTAAACAAGGTAGCTTTTGTGTTATGTTGTGGTAGTTCTAGATAGAAAGTAATAGATGAGCCTACAACGACAGTCAGAAATACTGCTCAGCTATGGGGAGCTGTCCTTTTTATCTTCAATCGAGTTTCTTAAATCTAAGTTCTTTTGTCATTTCTCTCCCAACTCTTAAAACCCCTAATTGGAGACTGTTTCTGTAACTTTAAGAGATACCCAGGGAGGTGCATTGAAAATTACATGCTCTGAAACCTCTCCCAACTCCTAAGTACCCTTTGGAACCTCAAGAACGTCTTGGGATTAGCCATCTCTTCTCTGTATAAATACGATTTTTAGTAATGCACATAATTCTGCAGATGTTGGAATTGGGCTGAATTAGGACAAGTAACACACAAAGGTTATACATCTTTGTCCACAACTTTTTAGTATAAAATTTATGTACATAAAACTACGGAAAAGCATGCCTTATAAAATAAATGCTTCAGCATGGTGTTCTCTTGCCAAGACTTTCAAAGATTTCTCCATCAGCGACATTTGCCTCAACTTGAAGACCTTTATCCCCCCCCCCCCCCCCCCCCCCTCCACATTAGCATTTTGATAGTTAGATTTTGTTATCTTGTTTTCGCTCTTGTTAGTCCCCAATTTCTTGTAATAGTTTGAACTTTATTACCTCATAGGTAAAACTTTAATTCTTGGGAAGTGGAAATGATGATAGTGCTATGGGGGTGTCAACCTAGTTGAGATGCCCGAGTGCACTCCCTGATCTACAATTTATCATTGTATCTCTGTCACTTGTATGTCTTATTTCATTATCTTAATGAAGAAGCTTGTTTCCTTTTTCAAAAAAAATAAATAAAAATGAACCTAATATGTGAACCTGTGAAATCATGACAAATTAACTCACCCCAGCATTGTAGACAAGCTGAACAACACGGATGGGAGCAGCACTAACATCTTTTGATTTGTATGCATCGTCCATGGGGAGATTTTGTTCCAAGAGCTATAATAAGAATTTCATTAGAACAATTTCTCAAGCGGGAAAAAACTTTACTCTGTCCTGAGGAAAGATCAGGAAATCACCTTTGACCTTTTGGGGGAGGGGAAGAAATCTATTGTGACATGGACAGTCCGAAGAAAATACCTGCAAATTATCCCCAAACAATTTTACTTGAGCAGTTCCTTTTTCATCCCGAATAGTGATAAAAGCTTCGAACGTAGCCTAATGCCATCAGAAAATTTAACATCATTAATATATGCAGGTTGTAAACTGACAACTGGTAGTTTCAGAAACCAGTAAATTCAAGTTTAATACATAAAATTAGTACGGATAGAATACTAATTAAGCTCCATTTCATGGAAGTTATTGCACCAATCGGTAAATTCAAGTTTGATATAAAACCTGGCACTAAATAGAATACCAAATAGGAACCACACTATGGTAAGTATCACAACTCCTTGCTCTCATTATAGAGTAAAAAAGAGTTTTTGGAGAAGCGGGTTCTCAAAAGAACTTTAGCCACCAAACAAACACAAGGCTGGCTGCATCTGGCTTATTTCTAGAAGGTAGAAACGATCAACGTCTAAGCAAAATAAATAGCTGAGATAATAGGTACCTTATACCCAAAAAGTGCATCTTCATAAGTCTCATACGGACCAATGGTAACATCCACCTTAGAGTCCTACAACCAAAGACACCAAAATTTGGAAAGAAGTATCAATTAAAAGTTTGCAGGTTTTTTTTTTGGGGGGGGGGGGGGAAATAATATGTGAGAGAAAAGGAACAGCAAGTTTAAATGTTATAATACTTGCATATATACATTGTTAAAATTAAAAACGTGCAATCTATTGCAAAACTTGAAGACTCATATCTAACAAATTAACTAGATATATAATATATTCACTAAAAGAATTTGCAATTGCAAATGTAACAAGCTTGCTGGACTAACCAATTCCATCCATGCTATATCTGACTCATAGTAATCATTTGAGAGGAACGCATTGGCCTTGCTATGCAGTAGCCTCTTCAAACTACAGAAAGGAAAAAGATTTCAAGGAACATGGTAAGCAGAATACTGTAGATTCAGATGTTGAGGAAATAAAAATAGAATGTAAAATTGTGAAAATTCTTACCTGGGAGAGCAAGTTATATCCCCTGCTTTATGCAATAACTCAGCAGCTTTTGATAGGAAAGAACTATATTCTTGGGAAAAAGGCACACTATACAAATCATAAGTAGAACCCTCCATATGATTTGTGCTATCAAGGCCACTATTGCAAATAGACAAATCTAAATTACATTCACTGCGTCTTTTGATGACGCTGAAGAATCCTGTAGCAAAGTTTTGCTGATCCTTTGTCAGACTGGCCTTCCATAATTTGAATTCCTACAAGATTGTAACAAGTTAGACTCGCTGCATCTTAAATCCTCTTTCTTTTATGTGAACGCATATCAACTTTTTTCCCTATCAAGCTAAGTACACTCATTGTATACCATCTTGTCCATGTCAGGAGGGTAGAAGTTTGCACCAGGAGGCTTCTGCGACGGAAATGCAGCTTTATATTCCAGGCCCTTCCACCCACGAACTTTCCTAGTGGCTTCAGGAACCAAAATTATCATCGAATCTGCAGTAGTCAGATATGCCTCATTTTCATCGAGGGAAGACCTGTTGAACATGAAAAGTCATTTATTGGGGGAAAATTATCGATATACTGCAGCATTTAAGAAAGCATAATAGCTAAGGAGACTTCATCACTAAGAAAATGTAAACAAATTAAGATTAGCAGACAGTGCAGAAATACAGTTTAACTGCAATTTTCAACAAGCCCACCCACTGACACTGCATTAATGCATGCATAAGAAAAGTGCATGGACATTCAAGAACTAAGACATTTAATAAAGTTAAGAAAATACTGTTCTAAAGAAGACATACCATGGAGTCTTATTAATCCTATAATAGGCCCATTTCAATTTGTCTAACTCTGATGCACCAGCACTCTGCTCCAACCAATCTCTTAAATATGGATTACTGTACCAAACCTGAACAAGATAATATATATATTTTTTGGGTAGTTGCATAAATAACATTTAAGCCCAAAAAAAAAAAAAAATGCAGCACAAGGATAAAATAATTGCATGTATAGCATAAAAATTGATAAAAGACATAAAAGCCCACGCCCAGCCACCATTTTTGTGGGCTCGGTGCTGGTATATTCTTTTATTTTTTATTTTTTATTTTTCTCAATGAAAGCAGTTGGTTTTATTAAAAAAATCAAGCTCCATTCCATTGCTGGAGCTTTCAACCTCCCTCAATTGCTATAATGCAAGCTTCTTCCCTTTCTGGTTTTTGTTCAGGCTGACTAATTCTCCCCTTTCGACTTTCGAATCTTCAATAGTTTGCAGTAGAATTACCTTTTTGCATCCCTGGCCAAACACTTTTATCTCCAACAAATCTTCTTTCACTTGTCTCCTGGATTGCAAGGTAATTTTCCCTCATATTGTCCAATTTAGTTGACATTGCACCAAAATCGTTAATTTGTCATAAGAGATGTTGAGATGCCTTGAGTTCCCTATTCTTTGCTTGTCGTTTTTTGTTTCTGTCATAACAAGAGAGCTACTCAATCCTCTTAGCCTCAAGTCACCTATCTCCCAATAAGAAAATTCTTCCAGACTTATTCAATCAAATTTCCATCATGCCTTCAAAGGTGTTTTCTGGTTCAATTGTCGCCATTCAGCCACCCTTTGCTTGCAACTTGCAACTAAATATCTTTTATGTGGGTTTTATCTTTTTGCCTAAACTCCCATTCAGCCATCCTTTTGAATCAACTTTTTCATTTTTTGTTAAGCCCAGAAGCATTAATTCCACAATGCTTCTATATTCACACAACAATCTTGTAAAGCAGTTCGAAATCAAGATGTGACCAGAATGGATACTCCTATAGCAATTTGATAAGAATTTAAACACATACCTAACCCCAACTTAACCCACATAAACTCTAATCACTCTCCTCTAACAAACTAGAAAATAATGAATATGCCCCTGACAACCAGCCCATATAGACTCAAAAACTCACATTATTCATACAACGCCTGATAGCCATGAGGTTAAAAGATCAAAATATCATCCTTGTCTTGCTGGTAGGGCTTAATATACTAAAACATAATGCAACAGCCTTGACGTAGATTGGTATATGCTTAAACTATCTCAACATCATTTGTTTTCATTGCAATCACAGAACTGATTAGATTAAACTAAGTCAACATATTTTCTCCTAGCGTCACAGAACAAATTCAGTCTCTTGAGAGACATCCAATCTCAGAACTAATTTTTTTATTGGATTCAGTGATGGAAAGGAATTCTCACGATGAAATGAGCATGATTCATTTAATCAAACAACATTTTAGAACTCTTCTGCTTAACCAAATATTCTATCTCTCCTAGGCCCACAAAATTAAATCAAGCAAACTGTAAAAGTATCCCTACAAGATAACTTCATAGAATGTATATGCACACCTGCAGGTAGAATATTTCATCTATTATTGCCGCAGCTTTGATAACCAAAGCCAGAGCCTCTTTATCTGCATCTGTAAGCCCTGCCAACTACAGAGAAAAAAACACTCATTGTTTAAGGCATACGTGGATAGAAAGAAAATCAGACATTACATAGTCATTTGATCTATCTATACTCTATATAAAAGGGGCTATGGGAGAGAATCTCTGTATGCCCATTTTGCCCTTCATTTTTAAATATGCCTATTCCCTCAACTGTAATTATTAGTTATTAATAGTTCAATTTAAATAATAAGTAAAATAAAAATTACACTCCAATGAATGAGTTGCACTAATATTGCACCTTTCTGGAACCCAATTATTTGGACATATTCGGTTTTTAGTTATTTTTACCTATCCAGTTTTTTATAAAATAAAATTTACAGTAATTAATGAATTAATTGTACCTTTTCTTCATCTCCTGACTTGGTGAATCATTTGTACCTTTTCTGTTTTTTATAAAATATAAATTACACTCTAATTAAAAATTTGTACATTTTCATCTCCCAATTTCCAGTGAATAGTTAAAACTTCAATATTCCACGTGCATGGCTGTGCATTACTAGTTTGACTAAGAAGTATCAATACTAATGACATGAATCAGTTCAGAAATGATTCCAGTGGCCTTACCAGCAAAACCAGTACAGTGATTTTTTATTGCTGTCTTTTGAATCTTTGATTTGTCTTAATGAAAGTTTGGTATTTCTTTATTATTATTATTATTATTATTATTATTATTAAAAGAGGAGGGTAGGGATGGGGGTGCAGGTACTGAAGTGAATATACACCTCACCTCTTCCCTTTGGTGCTGTTTAGCCAGCTTTCCCTACCATAAGTTTTTACAGCTTGTTTCCAGTAGAAGAGTTTATACTCCAACTCCTGCTCAATCGGTCTTACAAAGAAAGCCTTGTTCAGCTTCATGTTATTTGTGCACTTTGGAGTACGAATTGAGAGGAGGAGAAGGTAGAAGGACTTAGGGATGAAACTTCAGGACCATATTGTTTTTTGGCCTTCTCTTTGTGTACTTTATTTTCCTCATTTTAGTAGTTACTCTGCTTAATTATTGTCATTTGTGCCTGCGTTTCCTCCAATTTGCAGAATTTATCCCTTCTTTACACATTTCATTTGCCATTGGAATTGTTTCCTATTAAACATATATATATCTACTTGTTTCTAGGTAACCTGAATTCTTCATAGTGCATATACAATCATCTGCTCATTAGTCTCCTTATTCTCCCATTCATTTGAAAATGTTGATCAATGATAATTTCAGTTCTTTGATAAACAATAATAATAATAATAATAATGGTGCAGGTAAAATAAACCTTAACATGCGTAGTTAGATAATTTTTTCTACTTGCATTCTATAGCAGATTGCAAACTCTAAATCTAATCAAATATTATAGATAGAACACATAGACATCTTCTGACATATGTTGGAAATAGCTGAAAATTTAAAAAAGAAAAAAAAAGAAAAAAAAACCTCAACATTGAGTGAAACAGAAGCATAACGTTGCAGTTGCTTTTGTAAAGTCAAACTCCGTGCCACATTGTCCACTTTGTACCTAAGTCAATTTACACAAAAAAAGGGTTAAGTGAAAAGATAACTTTGCTAGTCCGAAATCAAGAATGGAGATTCTTCAGAAACTAGTAGCTTCTCAGGCGCATGTGCGTGGTAGTGAGAGAAAAGGAGAGATTACAGCTAATTGACTAAATATATCTTAGAAGATAGAAGGGATGAAAAACTGATGACTTTGCTATAATATTATATTTAGTCCTACAAATGATCAATTTCACCATTTTTCTATCTGAAAACTGAATTATACAAATTTCACCACATGGAAAGTAGTATCTTCTCCTCGAGAATATTAAGCCTGTCAAGAAAAGATTATGCTAGCAGATATTTCTAAAAGCATACCTTTGTGTAATTATGTCGAAAAGTTGACCATATTGCCCATTTACATCATATGGGGCATACTCAGAATCTTCATTTGCAAGTAAGCGTTTATACTCCAAATAATGTATATATTTAACAGCAGAAACTTCTGATTCCTACATCAAATTTAAAGCAAAATATACATTCACAGTCTCATACAGTTTAGTTTCTAATGCATTCTGGCCATTATTCTCTTAAGCACAAAATTCATTGAATTGCAGCAATAGCCGTTGAAGTTTAAGCATGGACTTCAGAGAAGCAACAAGACATGCAAACACAAAATATATATATTTTTTCCTTTTTCATGGGACAACTGTTTGACTATACTCCATTAGATTGTCAAAGGGAAATTTAAGAATATAAAAACCTAGATAGGTTTCTACTAGCTACCATGGCTTGAACTCATTCCCTCTAACTCATTTACTATTCTTTTTTACAGGTCCTTACTGACCACTAGACCAGCTGAAGTGGTTGAATATTATGAATCTTTTAACAATAATGAATTGACAAAATTATAAAAAGAACCTACAAGCTACATGTCAAAGACCTAAAAGTTAAATTTCATCATTTTCAACCTCATTACCCCAAACTTTCAGTTATCTACATCTTTCTCTTTGATAAAAAGGGTGGATAAACATGAGTGTTAGCCTCTTTTTTGGCTATATACCTTCTTTAAAAGTGATGTCTACGTGAACAAATGTTTGACGCCATATATGGTAAGTAAGAAATCAAGTTTTCAGACAAAGTAAGATTTTTTGTTTAAATATTATTAAATAATTAACCATAAAAACTAAAATATTCTTTGTGTAAAGTTTAAGGACTAAACATAACATTTGAAAGTTTAAAGATTAAAATATTAAATTTGAAAATTTAGAGACTAAAATAGAAAAAATAAGAAACATTGAACTTTGTACTTATATGCCCACACTGCCACCTCCACCAGGTGAATCATTTCCAAATTACCTCTATTGCAGCCATAATTTCCAAATTTTCTCTTTTGTTAGATTGGTCCAGACCATGTCTGTTTACCCAGTGACAATCAACAGTTGTAAGTTCTATCAAGTCAACACATGGAAGTTTGATTGTAAACACAAAATGTCTATAATCAAACTCCAGAATTTCTTACTGTATCCGCAATGAAAGAGAGTAATTGCCGAAAAGAGCACAAAATGCTCTCTGGCTTATATAATATCCCCTTTTTAGAAAACTTGTTTCTTAGTGCTTTCCTCGTGGTGATCTCGACTAGGACCAGAACCAAGACCGGGAAAAAACAAAATCGTTTCCTAATGAAGTGAAATTAATATCCAAAATTAGCCATCCCCGTAACTAAATTTACACTATATAAAGTCGTTTTAACTTTTTGCCCCTTATTTACCAATTGTAATTATTACACATCCATATAAAACCACTCAAATGGCTTGCAAAACAAGTTTCTCATACAACCACTCACATTGCAAAAAAACTTTCTTGCAAACCAATTGTAATTTTGGGGGGGGGGGGGGGGTACTCGTTCGTGTTCTCTGTAGAAAATTATAGGAATCCTAACCAGGATTTATGTAACATCTACAGGAAAAAGGAATGAAAACTCAAATCCTGGCTTGAGAATTTTTGAAATATCCCGGAATAAGTGTTGAAGAGTTGAAAAGAAACTAGTTGCTAGTATCAAATCATCCTATTCGAGTTTCTTATTACTTCTAACTGATGGAATAGAAAGGAGAGGTATAACCAAGTTCATTAGACACTATTAGATGTCACGATGTTAGGATATGCCAGTTTAAGATCAAATCAAAGGCTCACAGCACATCCATGTAATCTTACCATTGGAGAGCTGATAAGGTTATGAGAAGTTCAATCCAACTAACAAATGTGGGAGGGGTGATCTAAAGATAAAAATCCAATTCAAACCTAAGCATATATTTGGTTCTCTACTACCTTTCCATCTCGCAACCCCTTGCAGAAAATTTAGAAGTTCAAATATCATAGGTTTATATCTTAAGCCAAAAAAAAAAAAAAAAAAAAGAATCAAGAATGCTTTGCTGGCGAAGCAGACACAAACAAAAATTTAACAAGTCAAAAAAGAAGAGGAGGAAGTGCAGGATTCATATATCTAGTTAGGATTAAATGACAGGCAAATAGATGATTGACCACCAACCTGAAGAGTAAAAGCCTCCAAAGGGATTGGATCCAATGTTGTTACCAAATACACATCCTCAAATTCATTAATGATAAATTTTTCACCATTTTCGATGCAGATGCTGTACATCAATCCAAGGCTAAGTCAGAAGAAATAACAGGCAATATAGTGTCAGCTCTATGTTAAGAAACCCCAAAATTAGAATTTAACTACATAATATGCCAATGTATACCAAGCATAACACCGTTTTAAAAGATCCCATATTATATGTTATTCCTTATTCCTACCATGCAAGAAAAAAAGTCACTGACATTATCTTTAAATATTGTTGGATAGCATTTAAAAATGACGTCACTTATATGGCAAAAAGAGATGGCTCAGACCTAAAAATAATGCAGATTGTGAATGAATATGCATACTGTTTGTTGATGATCAATGAATTAGAGAAGATTAAGGCAAAAATCAAGAGGACCTTATAATTTTTCTGTTTGTAAAGTCCCTGTAGTTCTAAATACAATCGTATAGTTCTCTTCATAGGAAAAGCAAGGATTCAAAGTTTCAAACCATAGACTTTAAAAGCGGGAGAATGTTTGTTTTCAGAAACCAAAACCAGGTAGTCACAAGCCTTAAAGAAAAAATAAAAAAAACTTAGATATTTAACTTATCAAAGAGGAAAAATTAGGTAAAAATTATTTTTAAAAAAAGGATATAATAAACCACATTATATGCAATGTCTAATTTTATCATGGTTACTAGGAACGATTCACTAACGCCTCACGGAGAGAAACGAATATCATTTCAAATGCATCCTTTGGAAGAATAACGCCGAGCTCCTTTTGAAGCTTCCTCCTGAAAAATTACATATAGATCCCCTTCTTATTCATTCAGTTGCGAATGATTCAGGAAGCAGTAGGAAAATGGAATGAAACACCAAGAAATCACAATTTAGAACCAAGAAATGGTGCCATATTGTCAAAGAAGATCAGTGAGGTGAAAAATGATGACAATTAATCATCAATAGTATTACCTAGCAGTCACAAGTGATGAATCCCCAGCAGATATGTGACCGGCATTGGATATATTCCATAGTCCAGGCCACGATTGGTTGCAGTCACCACGTAGTTGAAGAAGTAATTCTTGTGTACTCTCAGCAAAAATCCACACATGAACAGCCCGATGGTAGTCCCCATCTCTAAGAACATCTCTCCTGTATTGTCAAGTAAACAATCATTTTCTGTAACAAAATTCTTCCGATTGATGAGTGAAAAGTCAGACAGATAGAAAAACCAAAGGATCTTACAAAAAGCGACTCCGATAATTTGCAATCGAAAAGATGGGCTTAATCACACATAAAAGAGAAAGAGTACAGTGATGTTTATGGTATTGTTCATCGAATTGCTTCTTCTGGCTTCCGATTCCAGAAGGCACTCCTTAATCGGTAGATTGGGGAATTGGCCTCTCTCTTTCCGTCAGATTGTTCTTTCTCCTAGCTATAAAGACCGACATTTACAATCCCTCGAATGGTCAGGAACTTTGTCCTTTGCTTGGTTCGTTACCTTGTACCTTCTTCGTTTGTAAATGGCAATGCTCTACTTCAGTGTATGAGTGGGTCAGAGGATCTTAACCGAATTTTATCTTTATGGTTGTGTCTTGTCTTTACTCTTTAGAGGGCCTTTTTTTCTTTTTTTTCTTTTTTTCTTTTATTTATTTATTTATTTATTTATTTATTTATTTATTTATTATTATTTATTATTGTTATTATTATTATTTATTATTATTATTATTATTATTATTATTAAAACAATATACATTTATTTTAGACTAAATTATAATAAATACCTTAAACTTTTTTCTTTGTTTCAAAGTACCCATATACTTCCAAAAGTTTCAATATTATCTCTCAACTTTTATAAACGATTCAAAATTATCCTTGAAGTATAAATTCTTTAGATTTTTGAACAAAAATTAGCTTAAAATTGTGTGGCGATGACCTAAAATGATGTGGTGATTCAAATTTTAATTCTATGATGTGATTAACTTTAAAATTTTAGCATTGAACTTTTATCTATGTTTCACAATTACCCTTGGTTAGGTCTCGGTCAATCCGTCGCACAATTTAAATCTGACAATGTTAATGAATTTCTAGGAAGTCTAAACTTCTCAAATAAGATTTTCTTATTTATAGATTATTTATCAAAGAAATATCTTAGTAAAAAAAAATAGTGAGATGTTTTCAAATATAGTAAAATAAACCAAAATATTTACAAATATAACAAAAATGTAATGATAGACATTAATAGACTTGTCTATTAGTGTCTATTACAAATAGACATCGGTGTCTATCACTGTCTATTACAGATATGTCTATTACTATCTATTTTTAATATTTTGCTATATTTAAAAATATTTTTAGTAGTTTTATCATTTGAAAAAATTACCTCAATTAATATTTTATTCTAAATTTGATACTTAATCTACAAATTATTCATATTCAAAAAAAAAAAAAAAGTATGATATTCAATTTAAACTTAGTCATAGGTAAATAAAAAATTATACATTATTTTTAATGTAGCCATTTTATATAATATAAACCCATCCAATCATTACAATTTTGAATGTAGTTGTACTTTATTTTATTGAGTTTAATATGAGTGAAGGATTTAAATCTCTAACTTTGAAGGTTGATACCATATATTTTATTGATACCATATATTTTATATTAACTGAGTTATACTCACTTGAAAAAATTTAATCGTGATTATTTCATTAAAAAATTATTTTATTTTTAACTTAACTATATTAAAATAACAAAAAAAAATTAAAATGACAAATTTGAAATCTTAACTATTGATTTAATAAAATTAAAATTTACTCATATTCTAAATTTCTATTCTTAATTTAGACATTTTTTTCAAGTACAATATAGGTAGCAGTTTCAAACCACAGACTTATTGGTTAACTCATTTGTATGCTAGTTGAGTTACCTCGCTTTGGTCGGTCTTCAAATATAGAATTGTAAATACTTTCTAAACCTTTGCAAATTTTCTAAACCTAGGCCCATCTAGGAAAAAAAAAAATCTTCCCAATTTAACTTATTAACATTTCCAAACTTAAGATATCAACCAAATGCTCCCTTAAAATTCCCCTATTTCATAGACCAACTGTAGAATTTGACACATACTAGATTGCGATTGGAACTATATAATTGAAATAGAAACAAATATTAAAAATGTAATTATTACTATTCTCCTACTAGTAAGAAAAAATTTCAATGAAACCGCTACAATGTGATCACCTCATAATAATATATATACCTATAAAATATTAGTATAAAAAATAGAGGTCCTGGAGATTTGTATCTCCAACTTTGAGAATGAAGCATGTGTTAATTAGTAACCACATCAAGTTAGGCTCGCTTTAATTTGACACCATTAGATGAATTTGCATTATAATTTTTAACATACAATTTGTGGTACTTTTATCAATTCTCTTTTATATATTTAATTGTGTAAAACTATCGATAACAAAATATAAAAAAAAAATAAAAAATAAAAAATAAAAAAAGAGAAATTTGGAGAATAGATAAATAATTAAAGCGAATGAATGAGGCAGTTGAATGTGGGAAAAAAAACAATAATAAAGATAGTTGAAGGGAAAAATGTGGTGCCTGGGTTTGGAAACTCCAGTCTTGTTTCCAGTTTTGGTAAGGACATCAACCAAATAATCTTCATGCTTATGAGCAGCCGCCATTGATGAACACTTTAATAATGGAATAAACCTAACTCTCTACTACTTTCCCACTCTTATCCACAAATAATACCCAAATCTCTCTCTCCACCAGACAGATTGGACAAACTTAAATAGACTTTTTTTTTCCCTTTAATTAGAAGTAATAATAATAAATATATTAATTCATTGATTTTATAACAAAGATTCTTTTCGAATATAGCAAAATAAACCAAAATATTTATAAATATAGCAAAATTTCACTGTAGATAAATCGGAGTAGACTACTATATGTGTCATTATGACACAGATAGACACAAATAGTAATCTATCGAAGTTAATTATAGATAGACTATGAAATTTTGTTATATTTATAAATATTTTAGTTTATTTTTTTATATTTAAAAATAGTCCAATAAATTACTTGGTTTCCTTCCACTCTTCATTCATTCTAGTAGTTCAAATTTAACTTAATTTTAGGGTTTTTTTCCCCTTAAAAGTCATTTGTAATGAGAATTACATATTAGAAAATACTTCAGAAGAATAAATCAAATACAAACCAATAATCAAATCAATTATGACCGTACAAAAAGTAGATAAGTAAAGTGCTCAATTTGTAAAATGCCTTCAACTACCCCACTCGTTAGAATGAATTTGTCCAAGAAAATCAATTCTGCCGATACAATTACAAAAGATAACTAAAATTTAGCACAACTCAACTAACATTAAATATATACTATCAACTTCGAAATTATAAATTTGATTCTTTACCTCACAAATTGTCAAAATATATATAACGTGATATTCTTCATAATAATATGTATAATTATGTGAGTTATTGCTATTTTTCAATATTCTTCAAATGCTTTGTCTCGACTCTTATTGATTGAGTGTTGTCTCTATCGATCATGATAGATATAGAGAATAAAGACATAACCAATAAAGAATAAAGAATAATAAATCAAATCATAATTTACCAAGCAAAAAGTGATGTAGCGTGCTCAAATTTGTAAAATGGCAATGACTAAGTACAACCTAAATTGCATCTAATTTTATAATTTTTTCCTTTACACACTAAAAATAAAATAAAAATAATTTAATTTAAAAAAAAAATCGCCATATGGCACATCATAATTAGCTGCACCTATGGCTTTTTTTTCATTTTTCTTTTTTTTTTTTTTGTAAAATATCTTGATCTCCGAGGTTAGCTTCAATGAAGTTGTCTAAAAACACAACTTTGTTTCAAAGAAACGATCAAACACGCTAATCATTTAGGCTTCGTCTGGTAACCATTTAGTTTTTTTTTTAAAAAAAAAAAAAAAAAAAAAAACCTATAAACACTATTTCTACCTCTAAACTTCTTAATTTGTTATATACTTTTTCAAAAAACCCAAGCCAATTTTTGATAGCTTAAAAAATGTAGTTTTTGTTTTTTAAATTTGATTAAGAATTCAACTCTAATACATAACAAATATGCAAAACATTATAAAAAATTGAGAGAAAATAGTTTTAATTTTCAAAAACTAGAAATAGAAAACTAAATAATTACTAAGCCGTTAACATGAATCTTTTCTTACTAATATACCAACAATGCAAGTTATTGGTATTTTTCAATATTCTTCGAATTCTAGTATTGTCTCTTAATTAATTCGTTGAGTGTGCACAAGAGAAATTATTTTATGTCTATTGATCGTAACAAAGTGGGAAAATAAAGACCTTATAGCGACACATATACTCTTTAATAAAAAAAAAATATAATAATAATAATAATAATAATAATAATAATAATAATAAAGGAGAATAAATTAAATCAATTATCAAATGAAGACTTATCAACTAAAAAGTGGTCATGAAGAATGCTCTTTGTAAAATGCCTTGAAGTACAAGGCTAGTTTCAATGAAGCTGTCTTAACTAAAAACTAATTTGGTCAATGAAAAATTATCGAACTCTAATCATAACATGATATTGTCTCTTGAATTTTGTATGTTGTTATTCTTCTTCAATATTCTTCAAATGCTAGTCTTGACTATTTAGACAGAGAATAAAGAAACTATAACCTCAAATACTCTTTAATTTTCTCCTCAAATCTAAACATATTTATAAGATTATAATTTATAAGCTATATTATTGTTAAATCACAAATCTGTTTAGATTTTAATTGGAGAAGCCAGCAAATGTGTTTTTCTTTTTCTAGACTACTTAAAACTAGGAATTGAAGTAATAAAAGCCACGTCAAAACAAATTTCATTGCTCATGAACATGTTATATAACTGGAAAAATTGCATAAATCACCCCTCAAGTATGGCAGTAGTTGCAGTTACACCCTCAAACTTTTAATTATAAAAATTAGGTCTTCAAAGTTTACAAGTGTTAAAATTGGACCTTCAAGCTTACAATTGTTGTAGAAATTAAACCCTCAAACTTATACAATTATTATAATTTCTAGAACTATAAGGGTATAATTGCAACAAAAAGATTACTATATTCAAAACAAGATTTAATCATACAGAGAGAATGAGTGAAGAAATAAAAGTTGGTTTGACAATTTGAATTCTAATTTATGTTTTCAGATTCATTGAGTTCAGCAAATATATATTTGACAGACAACTCGGATTCTGTTGTATTGTGTCCACTACCATTAAAAGAATATGAACAAATTACAATTTGGTCCTTATGGATTGGAGAAAATTAGAATTTGATCCCTAAAGTTTTAAAAATAAGAATATAATCCTTATGTTTTGATAAAACCTCGTAAATAGTTCCTATAGTTCGATGAAACCCTTATAAATAGTCTTATAACCCTTATATATAGTCTTAAAGTTTTATCAAACCATATAGACTAAATTCTAACACTTTTCAAAATATAATACAATTAATACTTATGAGATGGAGTTCACCTTATCGTCCTTTTAAAAATGAGGTGCAATTTTTGAGAAATTGGGTAGCAAAAATTAGAAATTAGAAATTTAAAAAAAAAAAAGAAAAAAAAAAGGGCCAACCAATTGGAAAAAATTTCCATACTAACTTCATTCTTTGTCATAACAGAAACCTTCAATAATTATGTACAACTCATGAAATAAAATAATATTTCTAAAACGAGTTAAATACTGAATGGGAGAAGTATATTCAACAGTTGGACTAAAAAATTTTTTGCCAGCTCAATAAAGCCTTGTGATGGGCATTGGGCAATGGAAATATTATTGATGCATTTTATATTAAAAAAAATTATTTTAAATGGTAAAACTGATGAAAATATTTATAGTTAATAGCAGTACACAGTCTATCTGCGATAGACTGTGGTAGACTACTATTTGTGTCTATCGCGACACAGATAGTAGTCTATGTAGTCTATGCGGTCTATCCCAGATACACAGTAAAATTTTGCTATATTAATAAATATTTTGATTTCTTTTGCAATATTTGAAAAGAGATCTTTTATTAAAAGAAATAGTTCCTCCTCAAATATGGGAGGTAGAGCCAATTTATTAATGCACACCAAATAATAATAATAATATTCCAATTGTCATGTGGAGATGATAATATCAATGCATTTCGTTTATATAGATAGTTATTCCACAAAGATGGGAGGTACATGCAATTTATTATTACACACCACAACAATCATCATATTCATATTCCAAATTGCTTCTTTCCCAATATTTCTTTGGCAATCGGAAATTCAGGAGCTATATCCACAGGTACCTGAAATTGCGATGTTGAAGAGAATTATTTAGTAAAATATTCATGTAATATTAAATTTACGATTGTGAATTTTTTAATTCAATAGTGATATAACAAAATGTTCGAATAAGAGTGTCCTATCTTCTAACTTTGCTATCATACCTTTCATTTAAGACATCTATAATGCACAATTGTGCTTGCCCCAAAATCTACAACTTTGAAATTTTCAGATTTTCTCTAATGGAATATAAGCATGAAGAATTACGTTAACGTTTAATTTGGTAAATTAAGAGTTTGTTGGAATGACTTCCAAATACTTGAAAACAAATTTTGCACTCTAAAAATAGAAATACTTGAAAAGTCAAATGGACACGAAATAAGGGATCAGTTTCGAAAGGGCATAGCTCATATAGTTTATAAAAATGGAAAAATCGCTTGATAGATCTAAATAACTACTTAGTTCAACTCAATAACCTATATTCAATAAGAAACAGAATTCAATCAACATTAAAATCTATGGTGCTTGTCAACGTTTACCTGGATTCGTTCTAACTTTTGCAATGCTAATTTCAATGGTTCTGACATAACACCGTATTTCTGAAGAAGCAGTTTTGCTGATTCCTTGTCACCTCTTGCCTGTACGGTTAGTATCTCCCTACTCAGGCTTTCAACTGCATCTTCCACCTTAAAAAGAAAAATAAAAGATTCGTAAACTAACTCATTTGAAGACGAAATTTTGACAAGTTTAGTGCTGTACCTTGTCAAAATTAACAGAAAAAGTTTCATCTGGATTTAAAATGAAGGCTTCTTTCTCATGTAGCCAATTGAACTGCAGTGCCTGTCCTTTTCTGCCAATAAACCGAAAGCCTAAGATCCTAGGCAAGGAAACAAAAGTGGAAGCAACAATATCATATTGATAGCTTACCCATGAGCCTCTGATAAACCAAATCGTACAGACCGGAAGCATCCCGCAAGGAAAGTGGTATACACGGACTTCAATGAAGCTCCTGGTAGCAGGCCCTGGTTGAGATTCCAACAAATAAAATAAGTAAATGGATGATCAGAAAATACAAATACCAGTTAAGAAGGTCGGTTGACCCAAATATCAACCAACCTGGAGGGTAAGGAACCTCAGTGCCCAAAGCCCTACAATGTCAGCTTTTGCCTCCTCCAAAGCGGAGTGGAGTTCTTGCAGTTCCTGTAACAAGAAATAAATAGAAAATATTAAAACTAGAAGGATCCCCAATAAAGCCTGGAATAGAAAATAGATGCCAGAGTCTGAAGCGAGATCTTCAAATTTGTACCTTCTTTCCCCATTGAAATTAAAACCAAAAGTTTTATATTCAACAGGATCAGGACTAAAAAAATTCAAGATGAACTAAAAAATTGACAGCTCCATTTATAAAAAGACAAGCCAAACGTATAGTCTTGGGAATCACAGGACACACCAACAAAATAAACATCTAGACTCTATCCCAAACAGATTCAACAACCAGCAATTCAACAGTCTTTCTATCCGAGCCAAGAAATTGTCTCCATTCACAATACAAAATTGCAGAAGAATAAACTAAATTTCCATTCTTAAGAATTACGAGATAGGCCAAGAAAGTTTGGAAACAAACATCTTGTTTTTCGGCTATAAAGAATTTTGATAGTCATGGGAAGAATGAACCCTATACGAAATGCCTTGTATAGATGAGAGACATTAAGCATTCTATCATTGTCATTTTTCAAACGCATCCGACCCTTTTTCATTACAGAACTGATGAAATTTATAACTAATTTCTCTGCTAACCACGTCAAAAATTGAAATCCTCAACAGCTCTTTCTTTTTCTTTTTCTTTTTTTTTGGGTTAACTCATACTTTAATATAGTGTTATAAACAATAGTCACTAGATGTAATCTAGACAATAAATCCAGTATAACTTTCAGAATAACAGTTTTTTATACTTCAAAAAAACGAGGGCAACATGTGAAACAATGGTTGTATCTCAATATAAGAGCAACATTCATATCCAGAGTCATAAAATAAAATATATCAAACAGAATATTTGTAGTACTCAACTTACCAATCTAACTGTGATTTTTATCTCAGTGTAAGGGTAATATCCACATTCAGAAAAAAGAGAGATAATAATCAAATATGTCAAAGCGGAAAATTTATGGTACTAACCAATCTCACGGTAGATTCTTTGCCATTCGGAAGTGTTATGGTATGAGGTCCAATGCCGTGGCAACACTCATGGCAAATTGTATGAGTAAAGAATGAATCGAAATCCACAAATTCACGTTGCTCATTTGTAATGCAAGCATCAGCAATAGGCTGAAGAATATGCTTGAATCTAGAAATTGTGAAAACAAGCATATCGTTATATGTCCAATAATTTTCCATAAGAGATAATCCATAGTTAAGATAAAATGGTAGAAATTAGCCCATGTCCAAGAAAAGATACAGTACTTGGCCTCTGAAACATTCTTAAGCATAACCATTGATGTTCCTCGGTCTTTTACGATTCGCTCATCATTAGGCAAATTGAAAGCAACAGTCTGAGGACCCTTTACATCCTGATAAAATGCCAACAAATTAACCTCAACTTCTTACAGAGCTACTTTATAGATTAGCACGGTTTACCTCTCTAAACTAAAGGTATTGAACAATTCATGTAGAAACTACTGGTCTCCATAAGCATTTTCAATAATCAACATCCAATTTCTTGTGAATGATAATTCTCAATTCAGCATAGTTAGCCTCTCTAAGAGTAAGAATAATTCATGTATCTAATTAAGCAGCTTAAGGCATAAACTTAATTCCTTTAACTATCGGACAAGTCAATAAGTTAATGATAGTACAAATTACAATCATATTCCCTCAAAAGGAAAATAAAAATCTTGGTTAGAAAGAAAATCATACCATACGGAACCTGATTTTTTTTCAGAGACTGTCCATCGGCAGTCAATAAAAAATTGAGATCTTCAAAGCAGGATTTATCATTACCAACCATGGTTTGATGTAATGACATTATAACAGCAAGGACTGAAAAGGTTTTGGACGTGTATGAACAACAAGAATTCAAGGAAATGCTAAATTACCTATTGACCCAAAAGCTTAAGTTGATGGGCGAAGGTAAATTTAATTTCGTATCATCTAACACTCCCCCCTCACTTGGGCTTGAAATATATAGAAGACCCAACAAGTGGAAATTAATATTAATTGGAGAGGAAATAACATTGCAGGAGTTTGAACACAAGACCTCTGCTCTTATACCATGTTAAATCACGGATTAACCCAAAAACTTAAGTTGATGGGTGAAGATAAGTTTAATTTTATTTATCTAATAGGAAATTCATAAAGCAAGATCATAGAATGCCTCAAGTATAATGCTTACTTGAGAATAACAGCTGACGCTAAAATGTGAAACAATGAAACTCAAGCAAATTGAATCTCCTAAATGTGAGGATTCAATTGTTGCAATGATCACCATAATTTCTTGGAAGAATTTAGACAAACTAGATTGTAATCACGTTTAGGCTAATAACAAAACCACTTTATGAGACAGATAAAACTAAGGTTTTTTTCTGAGATCATTTTAAGCATTTTGCTGATGCGGGTTTTATTCTATTAACGAGCATAAGAGCATAATTAGTGACAAATTTAAAAAGAATAAAAAAAAAAAAAAAAGACCTCCATATTTTTTTTTTCTTCTAGTTAAATTCGTCACTAATTATGCTTTTATTCTATTAACGAGCATAAGAGCATAATTAGTGATGAATTTAACGAGAAGAAAAGAAAAAGAAAAAAAAAAAGACCTCCAATTCCCCAAAATTAAAAACCAAGGAAAGTGACAAAAACTCTTAGGTAATAGATGTTCATAGGGGAGACTTTTGGGAGGCTTTCCAATATAGACTCGATTGAAATTCTCTTGTGCATATGTTAGGGTCCTTCATCCCTTCCTTTGGTAGTGATATCAGAGTTTCAATACTTTCATATATTTGAGTTGCTCTTAATTAAATCCCAGCTCGACTCTCTTTCTAAAGCTCATTGGAAGGTTGTTTTTTCAAACAATTATGAAGTCTTTCTATGGGCCCTCTATTTTTAGTTGTTAATAAAAGCGAAAAGGATCAACAAAGAAATACTTCCTTTTTCGTCAATCCACAATTATGGTGTCTCGTAGTGATGCCAGCGAGAGATGGAATCATCTTTTTACTCTCGTCTTTTTGCCTATGGTTTTTGCCTCTTTGGTTTAAGCTAGCCTTAAAATTTTTATTTTCCTCAACCTTGATAAGATAAGGAATGGTTGATTTGGGGATTTTATGGAAATTGTATGACGAAGCTCAAGAGCTATCGAACAACGTAGCTTTTGTGTTATGTTGTGGTGGTTCTCGGTAGAAAGTAATAGCATAGCCTACAACCACAGAGTCAAACATTTGTTCTGACAAGGAGGATTTATTCTTGTTATTGAATCATAATTTGATCTTCTTTGAAGTCATATCAGGTATTAAGATTAATCGAGGAAAGGTTCTGATCATGGTGCTTATGATTTGGAGAAGCTAAGTAGATGGGTTGAGTATATGGGTTGTGATATCAACTCCTTTCCCTCTTCTTACTCAGGTCAACCTCTTGGAACCAACATAAGGCCATTTCTTTTTGGAATCCAATGGGTTGATAAGGTAGAAAGAGAATGGCCTCTGGGAAGAAATGCTTCTTTTCATAAGCTTGAAAATTGACTATAATTCGCTTTGTTCTGAGGGGCATTTCCATTTACTATTCCATTTACTATTTCTCCCTATTCAGATCACCTTGCTTAGTTTGTAAGAACATTGAAAAGCCTATTTGCAATTTCTTTTGGGAAGGGGTTGATGAAGGCAAAGGGGCACACTTGGTGAGATGGGGGGTTGCTGAGAAGCTTGTGAACCTGGGAGGGTTAGAAGTTGGGAATTTAAGGACTCTGTAACAAAGCCCTATTGGCTAAATAGCTTTGGCATTTAACCCTAGAGCCTAAGACTCTTTGGCATAGGATTATTACTTTTTTTTTTTAACATGAGACAACTTTTCATTGATGAAATGAAAAGAGAGACTAATGCTCAATAGATGTAAATAAGAGAAATCAACAATCAAAACATAATTAGAACAACTCCAAAAGCAGAAAATACATAGCAAGAGTGAGAACAAAAGTCAAACTAAGAAGGAAATGAAAAGGCTGACCAGTTGAGATTGATGTCCTGGGAAGAGTATTCAACAAAGGTAAGTAAGAGAGCACCATAGAGAGGCACTGAGACAAGCTGAGGCAAGAACATCTGAACTAGAACAACACTTTTCTCATGAACTCATCCTTTTGAGTGGTTGTCAGGTGAGTTAAAGGGACGTACCGAAATTTGTGGAAGAATATCTCCTATGAACTTCCTTCCTTCTCTCACATTGTAGAATATCTCTTATGAACTCTCTTCCTTCTCTCACATTGTCCGCCGGGGGGGGGCGGGGGGCTCTTGTAAATCCTTCTTCCATTGCTTACTAGATTTAGATTCCTATTAGAGAGATTATCTTCTCTGCTCTTTTGGAGGATTAAGATTTCAAAGAAGACCAGTGATATCATAGTTTCAATACTTTCATACATCTAAGTTCCTTATGGGAGCTTGTCTTTTTTTGTATGTCCTTGTATTCTATGTCAGAACTTTTGTTCAGCAATGAGAAGTCAGCATTTCTATCTTCGATATCAATCCCACTAAGCAATTAGGCCACTAACTCCTAAATAAAAGCCAATAACATAAACTAAAACTAAAGATTAATTTGATTACTTGCAAATTAAGTGCCCTTCAACATACATCCAAATTTTTTAGTATAAATGTATGTACATAAAACTATGGAAAAGCACGCCTTAAAAATAAATGAACATACATTTTATGTGAACTTGTGAAAATCGTGAAAAATTAACTCACCCCAGCATTGTAGAGAAGCTGAACAACACGAATGGGAGCAGCACTAACGTCTTTTGATTTGTATGCATTGTCCATAGGGAGATTCTGTTCCAAGACCTATAATAAGAACTTCATTAGAACTATTTCCCAAGGGGGAAAAAACTTTGCTCTTTCCTGAGAAAAGATCTGAAAATCACCTTTTTTTTTCTTTTGGATAAGAAACTTGGATGTGTATTATAGACAGCAATAAAACCAATATAAATAGATATATATGGTGACTTGACAGTTCAAAAAACAATACCTGCAAATTATCACCAAAAAACTTTACTTGAGCAGTTCCTTTATCATCCCGAATTCCGATAAAAGCTTCAAACGTAGCCTAATGCAATCCAAAACATTGGTATCATTAACATATGAAGGTTGTAAATTGACAACTGGTAGTTTTAGAAAACCAGTAGTCAGCAAAAAGTTTGGATAGAGAACACCAAAAGGAAACATTAACTTGAGCAGCTTCAAAGCGATCAACCCAAGGTAGAGGCTTGTCTTAAAAAATACAATAATTCCTTTCAAACCAGATTTAAGAGAGAATGGTTTTAACCACATTAGACCATAAAATCTAATTAAGCCCCATTTTATGGAAGGTATTGCACCAATCAGTAAATTCAAGTTTGATATAAAACCTGGTACTAAATAGAATACACACTATGGGATGTATCCCAACACCTTGCTCTCGTTTCAAAGGAAAAAGAGTTTGTTTAAGGAAAAGAAAGTTCTCAAAAGAATTTCAAGCCACCAAACAAAGATATAGAGCTGAATCCGGCTTATTCCAATAAGGTAAAAGCAATTAATGTCTAAGCAAAATAAATAGCTGAGTTAATAGGTACCTTATAGCCAAAAAGTGTATCTTCATAGGTCTCGTACGGACCAATTGTAACGTCCAACTTAGAGTCCTAAAATCAAAGACACTAAAATTAGGAAAGAAGTATCAATTAAAAGTTCGTGGTCAGTTTTCGTAGGGGGAAGAAACACAATGTGAGAGAAGGAACTCCCCTCCCCGCCCCCCCCCCCCCCCCCCCAAAAAAAAGAAAGAAAGAAAGAAAGAAAAACTACCTAGGGAATGAACTGTAAAGAGAACACTAACGAGTCAAATACAATGTAGCCTCTCACATTCTGAGATATTTATTGTCTCATGCAAATTGCAAAAACAAACAAATTCATGCATCTTGACAATTCAAAGTATTCAACCCAAAAAGAAAAACAAACATAACAAAACTCACGTTCAAGAAATCAAAGAATATTTGAGAATAAGTTGAAATAATAAAATTCTTTGTAATAGCGTACAATATCCTCTTCTTGATGGAAATAATACATTGGAAATGAGAACTGTATCAAGAAATTCCTATACATCCCCGTTCAGGATCCCCATTGCAAGCAATCCATGTCTAACAAATTAACTAGATGTATAATGCATTCAAAGCAAGACTTTGCAAATGTAACTAACTTGCTAAAACTAACCAATTCCATCCATGCTAAATCTGATTCATAGTAATCATTTGAGAGGAACGCATTGGCCTTGCTATGCAGTAACCTCTGCAAACTATAGAAAGGAAAAAGATTTCAGAAAACATTGTAAGCACAATAATATAGATTCAGATATTAAGAAAATAAAAGAAAAATGTAAAATTGTGAAAACTCTTACCTGGGAGAGCTAGTTATATCTCCTGCTTTATGTAATAACTCAGCAGCTTTTGTTAAGAAAGAACTATATTCTTGGGAATAAGGTACATTATACAAATCATATGTAGAACCCTCCAAATCATTTCTGCTATCAGGACTACTACTGCAAATAGACAAATCTGAATTAGATTCACTGCGTCTTCTAATGATGCTGAAGAATCCTACAACAGTGTTTTGCTGGTCCTCTGTCAGACTGTCCTTCCATTGTTTGAATTCCTACAAGATTGTAACAAGAAGTTGTACTCGCTGCATCTTAAATCTTTTTTCTTTTATATGAATGCATGTCAATTTGTGTCCTAATCAAGCTAAGCATAATCACTGCATACCATCTTGTCCATGTCAGGGGGGTAGAAGTTTGCACCAGGAGGTTTCTGTGATGGGAATGCCGCTTTATATTCCAGGCCCTTCCACCCACTAACTGGCCTAGTGGCTTCAGGAAGCAACTTTATTGCCGAATCTGCAGTAGTCAAATACGCCTCATTATCATCAAGGCAAGACCTGTTAAAAATGGAACGTATTTATAGGGGGGAAATTAATCCATATACAGCATTTAAGAAGCAAAATAGCTAAGAAGACTTCATCATGAAAAAAGTTTAAACAAATTAAGATTTAGCACAGTGCAGAAATACAGAAAGCAGCAATTTTCAACAAGCACACCCACTGACACTGTATTAGTACATGCATTAGCAGAAGAGCATGGACGTTCAATAATACGACAATTAGTAAATTAAAGAATCTTAAATCTGAAGAAGACATACCATGGAGTCTTATTAATCAGATAGTAGGCCCACTTCAGTTTGTCTAACTGTGATGCAGCAGCATGCTTCTCCAACCAATCTCTTAAATATGGATTACTGTACCAAACCTGAACATAATAATATGAAACCATAAACTCTAGACAAACTAATTACCATCAATCAACAATTTACAGCATTGTTGTTCAGGAGGGTCAGATGAAAAAATAGAAACAAAGAAAGGATAAAGTCAATCTTCTCTTTAAAGTGAAAAGAGAATGACAGAATGGATCATTCTCCCACATTCTCATTCTCATAGTTCACTAAATTTATGAAATAATGAAAAATGATTTCCAATTGGTGAGCTCCGCAGTAAAATTGAGAATCATTTTCATTGATTTATTATTATTCATGAGAAGGTACGGAATATTTTCATTATCCATTCAATTTGGCACATGCTACCACTCCGCAATAAATATTATTTAGGCTATTCCTCAGCCTTTTAGTTGTACTAGCTGTTAAGTGGTTAGGATTGTTCACATCGCTTTTGTTATTGCCTCTCTCTTGTAAATCTTTGGGTATTTATACACTTCGTTGTAACACAAAATCATCAATCATTTACAGCTAATTGTTTCTTTTCATTTGCTCTCAGTCACCTTGAGTTATCGTCTTGATCCTTGGTTTGTAAGTCTAGTGGTGCCAAAAAGTCTTAGCGCAGTACTTAATAATCTTTGGAAAAATAATTGCATAAAATGGGGAGCCGTGTAACCTTTATACATGGGTTAAGAGGCTTTAATTACAAAGGTGGTTAAATAAAAGACTTATGCTAGATTATGATGATAGCCCTAAATAATATAACCAACCTATATAAGTAAACAATAAAGTTGTACTTCTCTCCATTTGAACTCCAACTTCAAAATAATTTTAGCAAATGTGATATCAGAAATTTTGTTCTCATTCTACAAACTTTTCTCCATTTTGTTTCTGCCTCATTCTACCAACTATTAAGTAAAGAGGGGCCTTCGCGTACTTCCCTTAATCACTTGTGGCAAAGTACGACTTTCTATAACCTTTCACCACAAAACGATTCCCAATTCCCACATTGGGTTCAAAGAAAAAATTAATAAAAGGATCCCTAACATTCAGGTGCTGCCTTTGCTGGAAGCTGATAAAGCTAAGAGCCACAGTTAAGCATTGGGGACATCTATGAAGTAATAATCTGATAGGAATCAAACTGATACTGAATAAGAGATTGGAGAGCCTTTCCCCAAGGCCCCTAGCTGACTCTCCCAATCCCAATCATCAAATACTAGCTCGATATTTACCTAACCCCCATTCCCTTAACCCACATTATTTATCATGACTCCCCTCTTAACACATTTACTACATAATGATAAATACACCACGCCAACCTACCTATCATTACCCCATCCTTGAAACACACTTTATGCTTAGCACGGTATGGTGAATAAACCAAGTCTCCCAATTTGTACCAGGAGCAAAATCCGTAAAAGTTGGCAACCCTTTCTTTTTAATTTTCCTCTCTTAGATAAAACAATCATTTACATGGCCCATAGCCCAACCCTAATTCATCCAAATCTTTCAGCCCTTCCTTTTTGTGGGGTTGGACTCTAACATGCCCCATGTTGTCCAACGTCCATTTTATGATGGGTTTTTCCTTGTTCATGGTTTATCAGCACAGTGTTTTTTAAAATGGAAAAACCAAGCTTTCATTCAAAAAATGAATAAATAATATAATACAAATCCTTGTTGGTCCTTTGAAGCCCCAATCTCAATCAGTATGGTCTAATGTGGTTAAAGCTCTACTTGCTGAAATTTGGTTTGAAAGAAATCAGAGGGTCTTCAATAATAAATCTCTTCAGTGGTTCAATCAGTTTGAAGTTGCAAAGGACCAATGCCTCGACCCGGTGTTCCCTTTTTAAATTATTTGCTAATTTTTCTATTCAAGACGTTTGTCTGAATTGGAGTGCTTTTATTTCCTCAATCTAGGCATTTAATTATCTTGTACTTGTTGTTTCTTGTTTCATGCGACATTGTATTTTGAGTATTAGTCTTTTTTCATTATATTAATGAAAAGTGTTGTTTCCTTTCAAAAAAAAATACTGCCGAACTTTCATTGAGGGATAAAAAATATATCTAAAAAGATTTAACCCCAAATGTATTCTCTTTCACGTGAATTCAACCTCAGTGTGAGTACTTTCTAATTTCTTCTTTGCCGTCAAATCACTTTTGCATCTCCAAGCCAAGCATTTTTACCTCCAACAGATCTGTTTTTTCTTGTTTTTCCTCTTCCTTTTTTTTTTCAGAAAAATTGAAAAGAATACACAGGCGAAAACTTAGAAAAATGAGCCAACCTACAAGAGAAGACTCCAGTCAAGAGAAAAAGACCTAGCAGATAATTACAAAAACTAGGGAAATGATAAAAATATGCCCCTGACAACCAGCCTATACAGGCTGAAAAAATCATCCTTGTCTTAGTGGTAGTGCTTAGTATGCTAAAACATAACAACCTTGAAGCAGATATAGTCCTACTTAAATTATCTAAAATACATGTGTGTGTGTGTGTGTGTGTGTGTGTGTGTGTGTGTGTGTATCAAGATAAAACTGTGTCAACATATTCTCTACTAGCGTCACCAAACAAATTCAGTGTCTCTTGAGATACATCCGATCACATAACTAATTTTGTGATTGGGTTCAATGATGGAAAGGAATTCTCACCATGAGGTGGCATTATTCTTTTAATCAAAGAACCTTGTAGATCTTTTCAGCACAGCACTTAACCGCATATTGTATGTTTCCTAGGCTCACAAAATTAAAGCAAACAAGCTGCCCCTACAAGATTACTTAAGAAAATGTATATGCAGACCTGCAGGTAGAATATTTCATCCATTATTGCCGCAGCCTTGATTAGTAAATCCAGAGCCCCTTTATCTGCATCTGTAAGCCCTACCAACTACAGAGAGGAAAATACACTCATTGTTTAAGGCAAATGTGGGTAGATAGAAAACCAGATAATAAAAAGGGTAATTTTTTTAAATGGCAAAACTGCAGAAAATGTTTTCAAATATAGCAAAATGTCTTCGTCCATCAGTGATAGACAGTGATAGATATCTGTAGATGATAGTAGTTTATCAGTGTCTATCATTGTCTACCACTGATAGACAGTGACATTTTGCTATATTTGAAAATATTTTGACTCATTTTGCTATATTTGAAAACAGTCCTAATAAAAAGTTAAAATTGCTTTAAAAGCCTGTCAACACAAGGAATAAATTTCTTCAACAAATCACTGTACTTTGTTTTTCTAAGTTCCTGTTCGTATTAAGAATTGACAAATTTTTGTTTCAATACCAGTATTTTCATGTCTAAGTTGTTTAGGAACATTAAATTTTAAGGTATTCTGAACATAACTATTTTTTTCTAAAATATGGAATGCATTTGTAAGGTATTCCCTCACTTTCTTGATATTCAGACAGAGTAAAATGCCCCAAGGCTTACAATGTCAAGAACCTCCCCTTCTCTCTGTGAGAATTCTTCTCGGAAAGCAAAAGCGTAACAGGGAAGTTTACTAACTTTCTAGTTATACTCTATCACTCATCAGACCCTAATAACAACCTCATGGTCCCCCCATAGTAACGACATTATTCTCCCAGCCCTCCCCTACAAGTTCGGAACTTGCCTCCCTACATTTACCTGCTTACCCCTCCAACGGTATTGATACACAATTGGTGGTCTAACAGCAATGTACCAAAATCTGATTGAGTTATTATTGTTGGTTTGCATTTTATTTGATTTTTAATCTTTAATATGTTATAGTTCGGAGTTACAACACACTAAAAGTGCACAGTTCATCTTTGTACACAAACTGTGATAAAGAAAATAAAAGGGAAAACAGAAGAGAAGATATTAGAGATATTCTTAGAAACTTAGCTGTGAGAGTATTAATGCACAAGAGAAGATCTAGAGTTACAACACCCTAGTCAAAAGGGGTCGCCCTTAACAATAATCTTCAATTCTTCACTGCCGATGGTAATCGTGAGTGCCTTCCAATCCACTTCAGCCACTCCTAGGGTGTGCAACCATTGCATGCCACAGATCGGGTCAACGTTCCCCAATTGAAGAGGTAAAAGAATTTTCATTCATCATTTAGTCAACAATGAACAAATCCACCTTTTGCATTCCTATTCATTTTAAGGCTGCAGTTTTCGTACCCATCACTACGCCGAAGTTAGTGGTTTTCCGAAACTGGCAGTCTAATTTGTGCACTACCTGATGGGAGATAAAGTTGTGTGTAGCTCCATAGTCTATCAAGACCACCGCCTCTTTGTTTTCCACTTTCCCGATGATCCTGATTAAACCCAGAGTAGAGGAACCCACCACCATGTTCAACGACACCTCCCACAGAGGTTTCGTCACGGTCTATCTCTCAAGCTGCAACTTCCATTTCCTTTTCAACTACATTGTCATGAGGCAGTAATGGAGATGGGAGAAGTCGATGAAGTAGATCAGATATGATGAAAGGAGAAAAGGCAACGGCGTAGATCAAAGAGAGGAGAGGGAGAGCAAGGCGAAAAAGAAAAGATAATAAGAAGATTAAAAGAAAACAAAAGGATGAAGAAAATAAAGAAGAAAAGAAGAGAGAGGAAGGATGGGAATTGGGAAAAATGAAACGTACAGAACACGAAATTAAAAATAGTCTTCCCACAGAATAAAAGTTGTTGCACAGCATTAAATGTTGCAGCAGCAGCACTACAAGCATGAGCATTTTTTCTGTCTTTAAATATGCATAGCTCATTCAGTCGGTTTCAAACCTTTTTAGGCTTGCTAATTGATCGACATCGCTTATGTCAATCATGTTAGTTTTTCAAATTTATATTAACACCTCTAGGTATAACTAGGTTTCTTACTTCCACCCATTGGGCATCTTTCATTATTTGGTCCAAACCCACTAGTTTCAAGTACAATAGCTCTGCTCTACTCTCACATCTGCGTCAAGGCCATTCAGGAACATGCTCCCAAAGATTCTCTGACAAATATGGTACGGACGCTGCCAAAGCGTCAAATCTCTCTTGAAATGCTACTACCAACAATTCTTGCCAGAGGCCTAGAAAATATGAACAGAGTGTCCCCTCTTGCAACACATAAAATCAGGTTAATATCTTCTTCTTCAAGTTGCACTATCCCTTGAATGGGTTTCATCCTTCCTCCTAGTGATACCAATGTACGGCCACCCTTGTGAAGCTAATCGTTGTTTTAGTCGCTTTTTTCCGTCTCAGACAGCTGATGAATGTCAAAATACCTTTCTGCCTTGAACAACCACGAGATTGGTTGGTCCCCATCAATTACTAGCTTCTCTACCTTCTTAAACTTGCTCCTTTCTGATTGTCCATCACTTTTCAAACATTCCACCTCTATTCGTTCTCTTTCTTTCTTGTCCGATGACACTAATTGTTCTTCTGGAACTTTCCTCTTTTGTCCATTGCCTTTGTCCATTTTATACTACTTGTCAGGTTATATACTAGCACCAACAGATAGTTTCCTTTTTTGTCTATTGCCTTAGTCCATTTTGCATTTTGTAGAATTTTTTCCCTTTATATAACTACTTATTTCTAGGTAACTTGAATTCTTCATTGGGCGCGCTTGCACACACACACCTCAATCCATGGCCAATAAAAAGCATATTCAAAAGGATGAGAGGGTCATTAGGAAAAACAACATGATAATTGAAGTAGGACGAGATTCTCATCCAACGTGATTGGGCAAAGTC
This sequence comes from Citrullus mucosospermus, assembly GCA_030954485.1. Taxonomy (NCBI): domain Eukaryota; kingdom Viridiplantae; phylum Streptophyta; class Magnoliopsida; order Cucurbitales; family Cucurbitaceae; genus Citrullus; species Citrullus mucosospermus. The sequence continues at coordinate 2,773,117 of CM062063.1, read as the reverse complement.
ACAAAACACCAGAATGTGCATAATGGATTTACCACATTTGTGACAGAACACACCAACTCAGAGCAAACACGATACAAGGAGCCTTCTTGATAAGAACATCAGCTTTATTGATATTCTTATGACTGGCCTCCAATAGAAAGAAACAAATCTCTTTTGGGACGGGACCTCTCCAAATGATTTTATATAGAGCAACATTTTGTTTATTTCCATATGAGGCAAGGTGTTGTGTGAGTGATTAGGTGGTGAAATGGCCATATTTGTCCACGTTCCATTTCCATGAGTCATCCACCAAGGGTCTAGTAGGAGGTTGTAGCAATGTGGATAAGATAGACCACCCAAAATCTCTGCTTCATAAAGATTTTGCCTCAAACCAAGGTCCCATGATTCATAATCAGAAATTCCAACAGTGAGCAGTGGATGCCATCTTATGGCCAGAAAGAGCAAATAATCTAGGAAAGGCATTCTTAAGGGGAGAAGTTCCCACCCAAGTATCATTCCAGAAGGATGTGGCCTCGCCATTGCCGATGACATTGACAATATTGATCAATGATAATTTCATTTCTCTGATTAAAAACGACAAACAAACAACAATAATGTGTACAATAAACCTTAACATTCATAATTAGATATTTTTCCTATTTTGTAAATAAAGAGCCTAATACAAAACTAAGAGAGAGCAAACTCATAATCGTTAAAGTCAAATATTATAGATAAAACACATAGGCATCTTCTGACATAAGTCTGAAAGATCTAAAAATTTAAAACAACTGCTACCTCAACATTGAGTGAAACAGAAGCATAGCGTTGCAGTTGCTTTTGTAGAGCCAAACTCCGTGCCATATTATCAACTTTGTACCTAAATGGGGTCAAGTGCAAGAAAAATGGGGTCAAGTCTGAAATCAAGAAAGAAGATTCTTCTGAACGTAGAAGCTTCAAGCTTGTGTGCAAGCGAGAGAACAGTTAATTGACTAATTACATCTTTAAATGTAAAATCTACATATCATGCCATGTAGAATATATTGTTGTTGCATGCAGAGAATTGAGCATAGTAGCATTACAACTTACTACTCACCACATCATAGATTACAACTTACTCTTGCTAAAGAATACTCCTCTCCCTCCCACTCACCTCAATTCTTTTTTTTTTTTCTTTGGTAAGAAGCCTAAGGTATATAAAAGAACAAAATGAGAAAAAGTAACTACCTAAGGGTCGAAGAAGAGAGGTCCCCTCCAAAGAAGGCTGCTTACAATAGAACTTTAAATCAAGAAAGATCATTGGTGTAATTAGAAATAATTAACTATACTTGTGGCGCGATCCATTTAGTTGTACAAAAGCCCAAAAAGTAGAATATAGTACCGATAGCACACAAAATGTGTTATCCCTAGGCTTAAGTTATTGTTAGTTTTGGGACTTTTTTTTTTTTTTGGGTAAAAGAAACAATTTAATTGATAAATGAAAGAGGGGAGAATCCAAACACCCAAAGGTGATTACAAGGAAGAGCGCCAATTACAGACAAGAAAAGATATGCCGAAATGACTAAAAGCACCAAGAGAAAGCAGTAAACAAAACCGATTCCATAAATCGATCAAAAGAAAAGAAATGATCATTAAAAAGCCAATTATTGAGCTCGCCCCATAGTCTACAGAAGAAAGCACACACAATGGCCAACCAAATTGATTTCTTAGTACCGCCAAAACGATGACCCACCAATAAGGAAGCCAAAGCAATAGAAATAGAGCTTGGACTAGTGAAAGACCAACCAAAAGCAGCCAAAATAATTCCCCAAAATCTGGAAGCAAATGAACATTGTAAAAACAAATGGATGGAAGTCTCAGCACACAGACCACACATAATGCACCAAGCCGGAGAAAGATACATGTATGGGAAACATCGTTCCAACCAGTCATTGGTGTTGATGGCACCCCAGCTAAGCTCCCAAAAGAAAGATTTTGACCTTCTTTGGATAACAATATTTCCAAATTGAAGCATAGAGATCAGTAAGGTTGAGTTAGAGGTATCCACCAAATCCGCTATGAGAGATTTAACCATAAAAGTCATAGATGGGTCCATAGGCCAGATCCAAGCATCGGGAGAGGAGGTCAATCTAACAGATGCCAGATGATGCGACAGGGAAGCCCATTCAGCAATTTCTAACTCAGTAAGGTTACAACAAAGATTTAGGTCCTATGCATTGGATGATGAAATCCAAACATTTGCCACGGTAGCCTCCGGAAGCTGAATAAGGTGAAAGAGTCTCGGAAAAGCATTTGAAAGGACACTACAATTAAGCCAAGAGCCATTCCAAAAAGATGTAGTAAAACCATTTCCAATTCTCCAACGGATATGATCAGTAAGCAAACCAATGCAGTGACTAATAGACTTCTAAGGGACCTTATAGGAGGTATTACTCATTAGAGATCGGAGTAGGCCAATAGCAAACCACACCATAATATTTTGCCACAATAAGATTTCTCCAAAGAGCATCATTCTCAGTAAGAAACCGCCAATTCCATTTTGCAAGAAGGGAGAAATTACGAAACTTAAAATTACCAATACCAAGGCCCCCGAGGCATGTGGACGTTGAGTGGCCCCCCAATTCACGTTGTGTACGCCACCATCGCCCTGGGCACCCTCCAAAAAGAAATCATGAACCATCTTGTCGAGACGATTGATAGTAGAGGAGGGAGCTTTGAATAAGGATAAATAATATGTAGGCAGATTAGAAAGAGTAGCCGGAATGAGAGTGTGTCTTCCCCCTTTCGAGTTATATGCGTACTTCCAATTATAATTTATGCTGAAATTTCTCCATCACAAGTTGCCAGAAAATAGCAAAATTGGAGTTACCACCTAATGGAAGCCCAAGATAAGTAGAGGGCCAGAAACCCCTTTTGCAGCCAAAGGAATTCACCAACCAATCAATATCAGAGTCAGAACACGAATACCAAGGATCTCGCTCTTAGAGAAATTTATTTTTAATCCAACAGCAAATTCAAAAATACGAACAACCTCAAATAGATTCTAATAGCAGGACAGTCGGCAATAGAGAAAAGCAATGTGTCATTAGCAAATTGAAGATGGTTCAAGGAGAAGGCTGAATTACCAACCGGGTGAGCAATAGTAAGACCCAAAGAGGAGCTATGGTCAAGGAGGTGACCAAGCAATCAACAACTAAGATAAATAAGAAAGGGGAGATAGGATCACCCTGTCTAATACCACAAGTGGGAATAATCTTCCCCCGAGGACGACCATTAACAATAATGGGGTAATTTGCACTAGTAACACAGCCTCTAATCCAAGAGCGCTAAAGACAACCAAAACCCTTAGCCTTGAGAATAGAGTCAACCACCTCCCAATCCACCGTGTCAAAAGCCTTCTCGAGATCAAGCTTAAGGACAACCCCAGTCTTCTTAAAAGCAGACCAATCTTCAATGATCTCATTAGCCATCAAGGAGGCATCCAGAATCTGCCTGTTTGCCACAAAAGGGAGCTGGTTGGTTGAGATGGTATAAGGAAGAATCATTTTAAGACAATTTGAGAGAATTTGGGCCACAATTTTATAAGCACATGGAATGAGATTATTTTGGCGCTTTCAAGTGATTATTTTGTTATTTCATAGGCATCGAGCAATTTGAGCTCAAATGTTGTGTCGGATGAATTTATGAATATTTGGAGCCAAAAGAAGCAATTTGGAGCATTAGAGTCAAATAAAGAAGTGTTGCAGCAAGAAATCTCAAAAGGACAGCGTCCAAATCTTGTAAAAATAAGCAGCCAAGTCACAAAACCTAAGGTAACATCTCGATGCTACGCATTTTCACAAATAACCAAGGAAAAGGCATGCATGTGTTACATGGGAGGGTAATATGGTAAATTAATGGGACAACATCGAGACATTGTGTGGGGTTTTTTATATAATCTTATTTTTCTACTGAATTTAGAGAGGTCAATCAGAGGGAAAATGTTCCATTTTTTATTTTTGATCAGTCTAGAGGGTTTGGATGATATTCTTTGGAGCCAAGGAAGATACTTAAGGCTAGGGATCATGGCAGATCACGGTGGAAATGAGGATTGGCACACATGTGAGTTTTCTCTACTCTTTTACTTTGTATTTTGTCATCTTGGGATTCTTTTTGTATGAGTTCGTGTTCATGGTGGATTGAGTGGTTGAACCCAGTTATTTAAATTTTGAAGTAGTTGATTGGATCTTGGTTTGATTCAAGAATTATCCTATGGAAAGGCCCCAAAAAAAACATGTGGATAAGGGGCAAAGAAGGTAAATGAAAATGTTTCATCTCTTATTACTTCTAGAAGATAGAAGAGATGAAATGCTGACGTCTTTACTATATTATTATATTTCATCTTTTTTTTATAGGAACAATTGTTTTTGTTGAGAAAGAATGAAAAAATACAAAGGCATACAAAAAAACAAGCCTACAGAAATCTCCACCAAAGAAAGGGTTTCCAACTAGGAAAGATATTGCCTAGAGAGTAATTACAAAAAGCCTTCAACAAATTGAAGCCCGAAGAGAAACATCAAACCTCACTAGGGTCCTTCTACACATCCCTAAACACTCTATTGTTCCTCTCTCCCCTCAGATCCCACAATAAAACACACGCCCGCAAACCAAAGAAAGCGCCCTTTCTCTTTGAAAGGTGGATGGAGGAGGAACTTTCCGATCATCAACTGAACGTCTCTCTGGCCAGAAGTGCTAAATCAAAGTCCTGCAAGAAGAAGATCCAAACAGATCTCGCATACTGACACTCCCAGAAAAGGTGATCCAGGTTTTCCTCTGCTTTATAACAAAGAATACAGCAAAAAGGACCCATTAACGAAGGCATCTTTCTCAAAATCCTATCCATCGTATTTACACAACCAAGCTAAACTTGTCAGGCAAAGAACCTGACTTTCTTAAAAATCTTAGTCCTCCATAAAACATCAAAGACCGACCCAACAGCAGGAGAAGATCCACAAGAATCCTAAAGTACAACTTACAAGAGAAGCCCTCCACCAAATCAGGACTCCGAACACTAACATCCCTTCTCCCCACTCTAAAGTCAAAACCCTCAATCAAGGAAAGAAGAGAGGTCACCTCCGTTATTTCCCTATTGGACAATGCCCGACAGAAACCAAAGGAGAAAGAAACATAATTTCCCAACCAAACCAAAACGTTCGACACGAAACAATTTTTCAAAGAGGAAAGATGGTATAACCTAGGAAACACCAAAGAGAGAGGTCTATCCCCCATCCAATGATCCTCATTCCTCTCGAAAATACGTTTGCTTACCATCACCCACAACACAGAAAACAAAAGGGAAAAAGAGGGGAGCTGAAGAGAAATATCTTTCCAAAGATTTCAGTGCGTGTCTTTCACCCCTTTCGCCACCCACTCATAGGGATGGGGACCATGCTTGCTCACAATAATCTTTTGCCACAAAGATTTGGGCTCAAGGATAGAACGCCAAAGTCATTTAGCCAACAGAGCTTTGTTACGTAATCTTAGACTCCCGACCTCTATCCCCCCACCACACAAAGGAAATTCCTCCTAAGCTTTTCAATGCTCTTGCAAACTGAAAAGATCAATGTGTAGAAAAGATCAATTTCACCATTTTTATATTTGAACACAAGGACACAGTTGTATAACCTGTAGATTGGATTCTATTCAAGTAAGATCATTCATCATTTTTCTATTTGAAAATTGAATAATACAAATTTCATAATATAGACTACTCAACGAGAATATTAAGCTTGTCAACAGCGTACCTTTGTGTAATTATGTCAAACAATTGACCATATTGCCCATTTACATCATATGGGACAAACTCAGGATCTTCGTTTGCAAGTAAGTTTTTGTACTCCAGATAATGTATATATTTAACAGCAGACACTTCTGATTCCTACATCAAATTTAAATCAAAATATACATTCACTGTCTCATACAGTTCAGTTTCTAACATCTTATGGCCATTAACAATCCCGCATTGAAGCTTAAGCATGGACTTCAGGGAAGCAACAAGACATACAAACACATAATTTCTTTTTTCTTTTCTTTTTTCTGGGACAACTACTGTCTAACCATACTCCATTTAATTGTCAAGGAAACTTGTCGAATATTAAATTTTAGAAGGGTGATCATCATGGCATGAACTCAGTCCCTCAAAGTCATTTACTATTTTTATTGGCTCTTATTGACCACTAGACCTCGTGGTTGAAATATTATGAAGGTGACACTTTAAGATGTTAGGAGACACTCGTTTAGGATGAAGGTGACAGCCTCACAGCAGCACATCCATGCAATCTTACCATTGGAGCTGATAAGTTAACCAGAAGTTCAATCCAATTAACAAATGCGGTGGGGGCAACTAATGATAATAAATCCAATCAAACCTAAGCATATATTTGGTTTCTACTACTTTTCTCTCCTCCAGCTCCTTACTAAAATTAAAACTTCAAATGTCACAAGTTTATGCCTTATGTCTTTCAAGGAAAAGAGAGAGGGAGGGGCCAAAACTGTAGAGTTCATATACCACGTTGGGGTCAGATAAGAGACAATAGATGATTTACCACCAACCTGGAGAGTAAAAGCCTCCAAAGGGATTGGATCCAATGTTGTTACCAAATACACGTCCTCAAATTCATTATTGATAAATTGTCCACCATTTGTGATGCTGTACATCAATCCAAGGCTAAATTAGAAGAAATAGCATGCAATACAGTCGTCATATGCAAACATATTTTACATATTGAATTTCCTTGCATAAAAGTATGTTTTCTCCACTGCTAATCTATTGTTGACTTTTAAAAAACATTTTGTTATCCATTAGCATTTCTACTATATATTTTGAAAACATATTTACATATTGAATTTTCTTGCATAAAAAATATTATTACTATTATTAACTTTGAGGGACTAGATTTAAGATTTGGTGAAACTACAGGCACTAAAATTAAACAATTGAAAGTACAAGGACTAAAATTAAACAAACTTCAAAGTATGGAAACCAAAATTGTGTTTAACCCCCAAAATGAAAAGAAATTAATGCTCAAATATAAAAAATCCACAAGGGAGTGAAACGTAGAACACAAAAAGAACTACTAAAGAGAACCAAAAGAGAACTTCCACAACAAGAAAAACCAAACAAACTAAACAAAAAGAAATTGCATCAACTCTATGTTAGAAAAATACCGTTTTACAAGATGCCATATTATATGTTATTCCTACCATGAAAGAAATGTTGACATGATCTCATGATCTCTAGATATTGCTCAGACCTAATAATAATGCAGGTTGTGGATGCTTATTGTTGATGACGAAGATTAAGGTTATATTGTCTCTACTTTGTAAATAAAATTGTTTTGTTTGTTTCCTTTAAGAGAAAAAAATTATTATAATAATAATAATAAATTTTTAAGAAAATGATGAAGATTAAGGCAAAAATCCATTTAAGTTCCAAATACAATCTTAAAGTCCTAAAAAAAGAATATATATATATATATATCTTTTAGTCTTTTCCAGGAATCAAAAAGGTATTTTAATCTAAAAAAATAATAATAAAGAGTGCCACATAAACTTTCTGTTAAGAAATTAGTGGTAAAACTAACTGCAAGGACCAAAATGTTACTAAACTTAAACCTCATAGGTTAAAATGTCGAGTTTGAAAACTCATGGACCAAAATACTACCAAATTCAACCGACAGGAACCAAAGGTGTAATTTTTTAAAAACAAAAATATAAAAAACAAACAAACACAACAACATGTTGGCATTGAGCTACAAAATTGATTATTTGAAAAATAAACAAAGGATATAATAAACTACATCATATGCAATGTCTACAAAATTTTATCATGGTTACTTGGAACGATCCACTCACGTCTCATGGAGAAAAATGAATATCAATTCAAATGCATCCTTTGGAAGAGTAACGCCAAGCTCTTCCTGAAGCTCCCTCCTGAAAAAATACATGTAGATTCCTTTGTTATTCTTTCAGTAACAAATGATTCAGAAAGCAGTAAAATGGAACACAAGGAGATCACAATCCAGAACTAACAAATGATGCCATATGGCCCAAGCCAGGGGAAACAACTAAAAAGAAAAGTTGAAGGCCTTGGAACAGGTAAACAAGACTAATCAGTCATTTCAAGACCAAAACTATGAAGCCTTTCCATAGTATTTATCTAATAGCTTAAGTAGAGAAGAAAATACCCGGCAGATATACTTTTCTAACAAGATACTAATTCCTCGTTGATTAATAAAAAGAAGCAAAAATGTTCAACGACACAATCTCTCAAAGTAGTGAAAAGAACAAAGAGAAGGAAAATTAAAAAACTTAACAAAATAAATTTTGAAGAATCAATAAAAGCATCCCAATTAGTGGAAATAACACTTGAAGAATAATGATCAAATAAGCTGGGGAGCGAGCACAATTGAGAAGTCTTTAGCCAAGCAGGATCCAAACATTCAAACCAAAATATACTCAGAATTGGAATCCAGCTATTTAGTTTGCTATCTTGTATGCTAAGAATTTATTGGAACTAAGAGAAGTCAAAATTATCTTTATAATTATCAATTTACCATGCATAAAACGTTCATTTAACCACTGCAGGATTCAGTCAACTCTTTGATTTTGTTCACACGCTTCATAAGGTATTTTCTACATTCTTATTTCTCCATTGACAAAGTTGGAAACATGAATTCAAATGATAATGTGAATGAAATTATATATATGCATTCAACAATGCATGCTTGTATCTTTATAGAAGCTTTTCCGCAGTCATACAACCTAAAACAGGAGCAGTAACAGATCAGTGAAGTGAAAAATGATGTCAATTAATCATCAATAGTATTATATTACCTAGCTGTCTCAAGTGATGAATCGCCAGCAGATATGTGGCCGGCACTGGATATGTCCCACAATCCAGGCCATGAATCCTTGCAGTCAGCACGTAGTTGGAGAAGTAATTCCTGTGTACTTTCAGCAAAAATCCACACATGAACAGCCCGATGGTAGTCCCCATCTCTATGAACATCTCCCCTGCATTGTCAAGTAAAGTATTTATGACAGATATGGAGAAACATTTAGCTTCTTTAGTAAAAATAATCATATGGTGAATTCTTTTTCTTTTTTCCATTTTTTACAAACTTTTTTTCCCAAGCTATGTGTGAAAGGTACAAGACAGACAAAACCCAAAGGATTTTAAGCCACTCCAGTAGTTGGCAATAAAAAAGGTACCATGATCACACATAAAGGAGAGAGACTACCACTAATGTTTTTGGTCTTCATCAATCTACTTCTTTCACTTTTGATTGCAGAAGGCCCACTTCTCCATCGCACCAGCATTTAAGTATTGATTCACATTTAGATGAAGAATCGGTTATCGGTGTTAGTAGTGAAGAATCTAAGCTCATTCCTCCAGAAACATAAGCCCCTAAGCTTTCTTCAGAGGATTGAAGAATCTAAGCTCATTCCTCCAGAAACATAAGCCCCTAAGCTTTCTTCAGAGGATTTATTTGGGGAGGAGGCTTGAGAAAATTTATTTATAGAAGATGTAGCTAATCAGAGTCTAACAGAATCAAGGGTGGAAGACCCCAGCTATCCCCTTCTCAAATTCCATCCAAATTTTCTGATTTGATTAACATTTGTGGGCTCCAGTTGAAAATTATTTCACCCAAATCTAAGTTTCAGTTTGATTGTGAAAAGATTTTCTAATGTGGCTTGAACTTTTATTGGATTTCTCTAGGTCTTGGGGTCAACCATATGCATTTAGCAGTAAAGCTTTTATTGAAGATATGGAAGTTTGTTAAATTGCTCTTGGCGCAAAGTTGTTGGAAGATGACTTTTCTTTTGGGTTTATCTTTCGTAGACCATGTCCTAGGCATTTTGGTTTGAAAGGCCTTGGTTTAGATATTCTGGAAGTCTTCTCATGGTTTTACGTGTTTTGCTCATCTGATTCGACTCGTCTCAAAGTCTCATCCGTAGAAGGCCCTCCTTAATCAAGAGACTTGGGAGTTGGCCTCTCTCTTGTCTTCACATCGGTTGGTTGTTCTTTCTCCTAGCCACAGACATAAACATTTACAATCCCCTGAGGCCTTGATGGGCCAGGAACTTTCTTTTGTAAATTTTTGTATCCTCGTTTGGCTTGATCTCCAGTCTCCTCAATCTCTCGCTCTTTCTTCCATCCTTTGTGCAAGCTCAAAATCCCCAAGAAGATTCTTTATTTGTTACATTACCTTGGGAAGGAATAACATTACAGATGTTCTACACAAAGCCTCATGTTCCAGGCTTGAGTTAGTGTGTCCAATTAGGAGTGAGTTAGAGGATGAGGATCTGAATATAATTTTATGGTTGTGCCCTTTTACTTCCATAATTTGGAGTTGTATGTGCCAGTGTTTTGGCCTATCTATACCTTTTTAGATGATAAATGAGAACATTTAGGATCCTTCTGGACTGGTCATATAATTTGGCAGACTACATTTTGATAGGAACTCTAATTGAAATAGAAAATGTACTGATAACTTGGGGAATAAGAACTAAAGGAAAATACCCTAAATAATGTAAAAAACGTGAACAACTCCTCTTTGAGAGTATTTCACAAGTTCATCGCATCTCGTCTGAGCAGCAAGGGTCAATTCTTGTGCTTTGAGCAACACATGTAACTCCTCAAAAGAAATGGACTGTAATAGAGTCCTCATTGAGGTACGAAACGTGTCGAATTCAGCCAGCTCAAGACATAGATGAGAAGATCTCTTTCATGAACAATCACCAAAATTAGCCCAACGATCCTTTATCTCCTTGACTCGCTTAATATAAACATCAATTTTTTTGCCAGATATACCAGCAACAAATTGCAATTCGGTGTCAGACACAGAAGAGTAATGTTTTTCCAAAGTTTTCCAAACTTGTTGAGTAGTGTTGACAATATAGGCGAGAGCCTCTAGTGAGAGCATAGATTGATTAACGTCATAAGCGCTTGATCTTTTGCATATCAGTAGAAGACGAAGAAGATTCACTAGTCGGGTGGGTGAATCGTTGCAACAATTTTCGATTGTGATCCAACAATGCAACTGAGTAACCTGTGAGCCTTCAAGATAGTAGTAAGTTGAAACTTTTAGAGTACGAAGATTGAAGAATTGAGACCTATAGAGACCAGATTACATATGTTGGAGAGAATAAAAATTGGAGAAAGGGCATCTATCTCAGTCGAAGAGCTCATCATTGTAGAGCTTATGGAGATTCATGGATGGAAGGAGAGACCCGTGGAAAAAGATAAAGAAAATCAGAGAGCCTGCACGAGAACATTTCACAAACTTAAATACTTAGTGCTGTTTTATTCCATGAAGAGATGGGTTTGCAGACTCAACATACATGAAGACTTGCAGAGACTTAACCAACAGCTTACTTTAGAAAACATAATTAAGAAAACAACTGAAATGGGTTACATAATACTCCTGAGCAAGCTCGAACCTAAACAACTACACAAGGTGCTACATATCCTGTTTGCAGCTTGGGGGAAAAAATTCACGGCAACAAGAATCTTAAACGGCCTCTTCGGTGTTCTAACACTTGGTAATTGGTGGAATTAAGTTTTACGCTGGAAGCTAGATAACCAACACGTTCAGATGAATCAGACAATAAATCCATCTAATAACTCAACCAAAAGGCCTACAAGCATTGAAAGAATAAGAGGAAACGTGTCATTATCACTATCCCACCGGCTTGGTGGATACGGATGACAATTTGGAAAATAAGGAAACCGCATCGCATCAATCAGCAGTCGTGCGGTCTAAAATTTACGGACAAGCAATCGAACATGAATGACAGAAGAAAAGGAAGAATAAGCATACTAAAGAAAATCATGCCTGGGTTTGGAAACTCCAGTCTTCTCTCCAGTTTTGGTTAGGACGTCGAAATGCTCTTCCTGCGTATGAGGCTCCGCCATTGATGAACTTCAGCGAATAGGTCCAGATAATAACCAGCTCAGTCTCGCCGGTCTCCGGCAGCCGCTGCGAAACTTAGAGAGAGAATATATATTATAATTTATAGATAGACAGATAGATAATACACTCCCCTTGGCTCATTTAGTGGGAAATTACTATTACGTTAATAATAAGTTTTAAATATTACAATATTATTTTCAAAAAAATCCATTTTTTAGCGGGTATCTTTTTTAGATTGGAAAATTCGTAAACTATATAGTTGATCAATTATTTGTTAATGGTTGCAATTAGTTCCTTATTCTTTAATTAATAATTTATGATTGAGTATTTTAAAATTATAAAAATAAAAATAAAGATTCTCTCTCCTCTCTCTTCTCCCTCCATCTTCGTCTTCATCTTCCTCTTCCCCTTAACAAATAAACTATTTTTTTTCTAATTTGATACCAACAACCAACTGGGTAACACGAAATTCAATTAAAAATCACACCTTTTTTCTCTTTTTTTTTTTTTTTTTTTTTTTTACAAATCACCAAAACCAACTCTCTTTCTCTCTCTCTTCTCTTCCATTGTTTTCTCTCTCTTAACTCAGTAAACAAAAACTCCTTTCTCTCTCTCTAAAGCCCTTCCCTCTGATGAAGTTGCCACGCATTTCTCCCACCTCATCAAACCACTGTCTGTCGTCCCTCCTTCCCTTTCTTCCTCCTCCATTTCACTCCAACACACTTTCTTTCTGTCTATTTTCCCCAATTCCTTCGTCTTCCTTCTTCGATTTTTCTTCTTCTTTTCACCCATCTCATCCATCTTAACACTCCTCTTTCTTGTTTGAGTGTCCTCGAACCTCCCCCAATTTCAGTCCCTCTTTCTCTCTGATTTTGTTTTTCTGATTTTCCTTCCCCCTTTTATCATGCCTCTTGGGTGGGTTACAAATTTGAGTAGAAACAAGGACCATCACAATCACCCCACTTCCTCTCTCAACCTCTTCAAGTCTTCTTGCGCCAAAACTCAACCTAACAACCCCCCACCCACGAACTCAAGAGCTTCGATGAGGTTCCGGAGGTGGATGTAATAATGCAAATTGTGAATTCCATTACTAATAGTCTTCGGGTTGTTGATGTGGATTCGAACTCGAATTTTGATCATGGGAGAGGAAGATGAAGATGAAATGGAGAGGGAAGGTGGAGGGAGAGGGGAGAGGGGAGAGGAAGGGATGTGAGATGAGATAATTTTTTTTATTTTATTTTTAAATGCTCAATCATAATTGTTAATTTGAAAAGAAAGAGCTAATTGCAGCCATTAACAAATTACAAGTCATAATTGATCAAACTAAAAGTTGAAAGGTATGATTGTAAACAACCTCATGGTTCATAGTAATTTATGTAATTTTTCTTTTTAATTTTAGTGATGAGAGTTATAATCATTTTGGGCTGTTTGGGAGCGAATAAATTTATGTATGAATTCAATTGAATATATTAGGGGCTAATTTTGTATATCAGCAATATTTTATACTCATATCTATTAATCGTACACTCAGCTCTCATCGTCATTAATGGCACAGTTGCCATTCAGCCACCACCTCCAACGTCCAACTCCAACCACATTCGACCACCATTGTCCGGTTAACTCTAGCGACCTCCAATGGCAGCCACCTTCACCAACTCTAACGACCATTGTTTTAAATTATTAGTTCATAATATTTTATGGTTGTTCTCTATAGTAATTTGACATTAATATAAAAACACTTTTAGCATATATCAAACCAAACAAATTTGTACATAAAAACACTATTGAGAAATAGTTGTCGAACACATCAGTGTTTTATTTTAAATAGTTTTGATCAAAAGAGTTGAAATGAAAATAACTTTTTTTAAAACATTTTTTTTCAAGTTAATCCAAACAAAAGTTTGTATAATGGCAAAAAGATAAGCAAGAACTAGAGTTTTGAAGTCAGAAGGAAGTTGTTGAACATATTTATCAAACAGAGGATTTAGATAGACATTTATGTGTAATTTTGTGTACAAGAATCCAAATTTGTTTTGTTCCAATGAAGTCAATATAATTTTGTCCAACATAACTAGAAACGTTACCTGCACAAATTTATAAAATGATGGTTTGAATAAAAAAATATATTGAAATGCATGATCCAAAAGTAAACCATAAATCGTATTTTTCAAAACTCCCAACATTACATGTATATTTAAAAAACACAATAAATCAAAGTGCAATCCATAGTTTATTTTATATATGTGTGTGTATATATGTATGTATCATCATTGAATAATAAAGTTTTCAAACAAAAATAATAATTGGGGGCTTAAAGGTGATCTTCGTTTGATTTTGTCCACCATAGTTGGTTGCATCTGTGGTCGTTAGAGATGATCGTTGGAGTTGGCTGCCCGGAGATGGTCATTGTCGAAATTAGGCGTTAGCTATTCACTAGAAGTGGTAATCAAAGTCGGTTGTCGAAGGTCATCTAAGTTGGTCCCTAGTAGGTGGAGTTGTTAGTTAAAAGGAGGGAGAGTTGGTTATTTTAACAACTAAGTTGTAAATAGTTTTATGGCAACAAAATGAAGATTAAAATAACCCTTACTCCATATTATTTTAACACACACCTCTCCTCACTAAGTGAGCTATTATACTCCACTTAACTCAATTCAAGTTGAAGTCCCAAACACTCCTTAATCTCTAATTTTTTTAATAATAGATTTAAAATGCTCAAAGTAATTTTATTGTAAATAATGACATTTTAAATTATAAAATGGGAAACTAATTTAAATGATAGAACTATTGAAAATATTTTTAAATAATAATAAAATATTACAGACTATTATTGATAGACAACAAAAATTTGTCATATATATAAATATTTAATTCATTTTTTCTATATTTAAAAACAACTCTATAATGTGAAGAGTTATAAAATGTATGTAAAGCTTGGTAATTTTTAATGTAATGATCACGTGAAGGGTTAGAAAATATATGCGGAATTGGTAATTTTTAACATAATGATCGCGTGAAGAGTTAGAAAATATATGTGGGATTGGTAACTTTTAACCCAATGATTCCATGAAGAGTTAGAAAATATACGTGGGATTGGAAATTTTTAGCATACATGCATTGGGAAGCTTCCAACTTTATTTATTTTTTATTTTTTTCATTCCAACCGATTGGTATAACATTTCTATTTTATCTATTTCAATTACGCTTTTCTCTGCGAGTTCAAAAAGGTTGAGATTCAAAGCTCTGGTCGAGAATATACAATATCTATCATTTATACAACCAACAAATATCACATATTCGTTAGATAAAGTTGAATTGTGTTGGTATAATTTGAAACACAATTAACACATAGAGAAAGAGCATACAATTAAGCACAGATAGACTATCAACATGCCATTAATTGTGTAACGAAAATGATGAGTTCAAACTTGAGCTAATGGTGAGCCAAACATTACTTTAATTCAACCAAGGATAAAAGTTTACTAGTTTAACTTTTAAATTGCAGAGATGAAAATTTAATCCTTTAATCCTTAGACCTATTAGTTGAGTATATATACCTAAATCAATTGAGTTATATTTAGTTGAATCATGAATACTAACGAATTATATTATGACATTTAAAAAGTAATTTTAAAATATTAAAATCACTCTAAAAATATAATTAAACATTGGACATTTAAAAGTGATTTTAAAATAGTTAAAATCACTCTAAAAATACAAGGATAGAAAGTGTAATTTTCAAAATTATTCACAAACACAGAAAAGCACTTAGTTTCCATATAACTATTCGCAAGCCAACCAACACATTTCATGAATCTTTGGAAATAAAGAATTAAATTGCTTCTGCTTGATAAGACAGTTAATTTTCATGCACTGAAAAGCATATACATTATAAATCTGCAAACACAAAATGATTGATTAATGCAATTTTTTTCTCAGATATCATGTATAGAGAGTTCGCTTACATCTGACTACACAACCTTGTATAACAAACTGACTAACTTCATTTTTTTTTTTTCTTTTTCAAGCCTTCAACACAAATTGTCGAGAACTACAAACAAAAGACACACGCTTTGGAGCACAATCCCGAGTATCAAAGAATTTTCAGTTTCCCTTTAGCCATGGAAGTCTTTGCAAGCTCCAGTTGACACTGAGCTTTTTGCGTCCCAGTCAGTCCAAAGCAAGAGGAGGACGAGCCTAAGGTGACAGCAAAGTAAAGGTAAATTGTGCAAAGAAAGGTCAAGAGGGCAAGTGCTGTCAGGAGGAAGCGATGCCGCTGCACGAGAGTCGACCAACTACCCAACTCATTTGGAAAGGACTTTCGGATTGATGGTGACCTCCTGTGAGGAGATGACAATACACTGTCAAGAACCATGTTGCATGATCCAACTTCCTCAGTCAGCCTGAAATATACAGCACATATTAGATAGCTTGCTACATGAATCTTGATTTTTTTTCTCCCACAATAAGATTGAAGTTCATATAGCAGGATATGCAGCAATTTTGAGAAAAAAACAATTGATCTCAGTTTCTAATACTGTTGGTGGTGACTTCGCCCAGAATGAGACATTCCAAATATTATACAATTAAAGACTAAACACTCGCACTTTTTTTTCTTTTCGGAAAGTAGAACTAACACTAGTACAACTGTCCATCTCTTAGATCTAGTACAAACAGAGGCAAAACAATTGCGACCAAGTTAACCAACCGTAGTGTAGTTCTCCTACTCTTCCATCACCGAGTGATGTAAGAATGATGCAACCAACCCTTCCAGAAACAGTCGTGGTCAATAGGACTACAATGCAAGTCATGAGCGATAGAGAAGTCAAGCCAAATTGTTTTTTTTACAACAGAAGCCCCAAAACTAGCTATCTTATTGCTGACAACTAATAAAGAATCCAAAAATGCACTTCTCAACCCATTAAGCAGATCGCTTGGAAAAAAAATTCAAAGATACTTATTATATTTTCAGGATGGTATTTATATATTTTAGAGGAAAATAATATTGTAGAACATTCAAAGATGTAAACTTGATACAGTGATTGAAAGAAAAAGAGCTCAACAAGCGATTGCTTAGAGGAGGACAGTATTTTCGTTTGAGCCAATATCATAAGAATGACATAAATCTAAAAAACCATATTCTCAGAAGTCTACCAAGAAGCAGGCAAGCCATGCAGGTTCAAAAGGTGTCTCCAAATTTTTCCAATCAAATAACAAGAAGGCATATGAGTGAAGGTCACTATAACATGAAATTAACACCCTCATAGAACTCTTCTTGTTGTAACTTACTTTCTACAACCCATTCGGTCAGCAATCAAAATGCAATCAGGATAACATCAGAAATTTCAGGCGTTAATATAGGCAGGTCGAGCTCATAATAGCAATAGAAACGAAAGGGAAAAAATGACAACATCAAAAGACCAGTTCTAGAAAAGCAGCTTAAGAATTTGATATACCCAGATATATTGCATTCAATTAGCTAAAGTTATTGCTTAGAACGTCTCATAATTCATAAATAAGGATGCAATTTCAATTACTCATTAATTGTCAAAGATGAAAACGGACCAGAAAGAACCCCCAAAATGGTAACCCGGTACATTTCCCCCCGCTACAATTACAACAGATGGTTGACTTATTATTAAACATTCTTGGTTATTTAATGTGAGCAAGTCCCATATTTCTGACCATTTTATTAATTAATTAATTAATTAATTAGTAATATAATTTTGTTTCTTTCTTGCCCAGAAAAATAAAGAAAACCAAAACACTAACATTTTAAGCAGCACAAAGTTGAAGAGGTTCTTCAATTGAACATCCACCAGAAATGAAATTCTTCCTCCATGTTCACAAATTAATCCCAACTCTACCATTTCGAAGTTTTAACTCTCAAATCCTTGATCTCCCACCCAAAAGAACGTGAAGAACCAATCAAATAAACAACCAAAAGTGAATTACACAAATAAACTCATGAGATGCGTGGCCTCAGAAGATCGAATTCTCAATTTTGCATCAACAGCAGATCGAGACACATTATCTTATCATACCCACGACAAAAATCAACCCCTTCAATAGAAGACTGTAAGCAAATTACACAGCTCTGATCTAAAACCCAGCCAAATTCCCCCAATGAATTCCATCAAAACAACTAACATTACACAGCCAAACTCCAACAAAACCAACCCCTAACGAGGAAATATCAAGCGATAAAACATCAAATCAGAGAGTTAGAAAGAGAGACAGAAAGGGACTTACAAAAATCAAAACACCGGGAATAACCCAACGCGAGAATGAAGAAGATAAATTAAACTGAAGGAGCTGAAAGGAGATTATTGTGGTTCTTATCTGTTTCGACACGCCTCGGCTCCGGGAAAAGAGATGCCCGAAAGGCCTTCCACGCGGTCTCCACAGTTGGAAAAGCTTTGTAGAAAGAGAAAGCGTGGGAATAATGTGTGTATATATATAGAAAGAGAGAGCAGGCTGGTGGGTGGGTCATAAGTGGTAGCTATGTAAATCGGCCCCTTCGCCTCGATGGTGGCTCTTCGAGGGGGCCTAAGGCCGCCATTAGAACGATTATTGGACGATTGATTTTCGGTTCAGTTTGTGAATTGTAAATTGTGATTTGTGAAATAGGATCAAGAATTTGCCTTTCCTTCTCCTCCCTGTCCTCTCGGCTCTTGCACGTGTTCATCTTCTTCTTTGCGACGTGAATTGGATCGATCCTGTCAGAATTCGATCTCGAAAGATTAGCCCAATATCACGGCCCGTCCGATAAACAGCGATTGCGACAACTTTTCTTTTCCTTTTTAAATTATTTATTTATCCGATAAATATATGAAATCTAATTTGTCTAGGTCATAATACACTACTGGAATTTAATAAGATAAATATATGAAATCTAATTTGTCTAGGTCATAATACACCACCGGAATTTATAACGCATCACGTTAAAGATGATCATGTCTATTGCTTGCATTGGACTAGCATTAACATGGTCGTCTCTAACATGATAAGTTATAAAATGGAATAATATGGTCTGACACAAGCAAAATATTATATTTTATACATTTGTGAGGGTCGAGTCACAAGTGTGCTCGTGAAAAGGTTATTTGTACAAAAAAAAAAATTCATAATTGAATAGGGTAGATACTCCTTATTCGGTTCAATGAGTTCTTAAATTAATTACAAGGACCACTAATCGTTAGCATCTATTTAATTCATGTTTTGATAATGCACATCAATTTTCACTAGAAATTAGCCATTTCACCAAAAGTAATTATGAGCTCCACGAGTACGACTTTGTTTGACAATAGTTTAGCTTAAAATTTGATTTGTTTGTGAAATATATGTGTGTTTCCTTACTATTTTATTTTAAACGTATACATAATTGAAAGAAAAATGAAACTGTTTTTTTCTTTTTATTATTATTTTAAATTTAGCCAATAATTCAAATGTTACCAAAAAAAATAAATAAATAAAAGAATGAGTGCATTATTAAAAGAACTAACAACCAAATGTATACACATCACTTATTGCAATGGGAATTATGTTGGATCATTGCGCATTATTTATTCAGTTAACATTTACCCACATTAAAAAAACTAAGCTTTAACCTTAATGCCACGTTTTTTCAAATTGATATGAATTTCATACCAAACCACATAATTAATAATTTAGCACCATATAAGGTGATTTACCAGTTCAATAATAGTTCAACTAATTAAGACATGTATTATTGGCTAAAAAACGAGATATTCGAATTTTCGTGCAACTTATTTGTTTAAAACAATCACTCAACGAGAACTTAAATGTAAAAATATAAACACCTATCTTATGTTTAAAGTGATCGTGAGTATCTCAAGAGGTGATTCAATAAAATTAGAATTCTAAAATTAAAATTATACGCACCCCAAATTGACGAGTTAATATATAGGTAAGATACCATTGTCATCCCTACATTTTGGGTTCCACTACTTTCTTGTCACAATATTTTCAACAGTTCAAATTTAGTTATTTAAAATTAATTTTATCCATATTAGGTAAATATTAATAATAAAGTTTATGCAGAAAACCCATGTGTATATATTTTTCCAAACTCTATAAAGAAGTGCTAAAAGAGACTTAAAATAAATAATAAACTGTTAACGTTGGATTATTTTTTTAAAATTATTAAAATTATATAAACTAAAATTAGACATCACAGGGACGAAAACAAAATGAAAGGTTCCCTTCACAAAAAAACATATATTTAGCCAAATAAAAAAAATTGTTTTCATTTATAAGAAAATGAACTAAAATATTTAAAAATGTAGCAAAATTTTACTGTCCGTCTACAATAGACCACGATAAATTACTATCTAAATCTATTTGTGTATAAATAATAGTTTATAGTAATCTATCGTTGCTATCTATAGTAGATAGACAGTGATAATTTATTAAATATTTTTAACAGTCTTGTCATTTTTTTTAAGTAAAAAAATGGTAAAAAAGTTGAGTTGATTAAAAATAAATAAATGAATAAATAGACCGGCAGAAACCACGGCTTTGGAAGCGAACCGGCCGAGTCACCAACCTAAGATAAGAGCGGCGTAAAGGAATCACTTGGAAGGAAAGTAGGAAAAGGAGACCAACAACGAACTACAAAACCGAAGTCAGTCTCGAATATTGATCTATAATACGATTGTTCGGGTTGCTTGGTGATTGCTCCTGGGAATTTTCTCCTCCAATCTCTTCTGAGGTAATTCTGCGATCAATTTTCTTGTATTTACGGATTTTTTGTGCTTCCGTGTTGCTTGTTCTCAGAAAGAAAAGCCATCTAGGTTTCAATGATCACGGCAAAATTGAATAAGATGGTTTTGATTTTGGTTTAAGGTTGATCAGAGGATTTTTTATTGGATTTACACGGCTGTTATATTATTTTTTAATACGATCATCTTGATCATTTTTTCTGGAGCTAAATAGTTGTTCAGTTATGGAGAATTAGGTTTATTTGGATTGGACGTCCTTTTTTCATTTGGTTGTAAGTTAACTGTATATTTTAGGGTTTTTCTTTATTTACATGTTGATAAAATTGCCAGAGGATTACAATTTCATCTTCTATTGACTTGGGTCTGGCTCCTTGGCAGACAGGCGTTTAAACTGGTGGCTGTGTGAGGAAAAAAGATGTGGGCAGCTTCTTGCCTTGCGTCGTGCTGTGCAGCTTGCGCATGTGATGCATGCCGTACGGTTGTTTCGAGTATTAGCCGAAGGTCTGCAAGGATTGCATACTGTGGCCTCTTCGCACTCTCTTTGATTGTTTCTTGGATCCTCAGAGAGGTCGCTGCTCCCCTTCTGGAGAAGATCCCTTGTGAGTCATCATTTTCCCCCTTTGTTTAATGTCTATGGATTTGCAGTATAAGATGGTCGAGTACTGTATTTCCGTCATAGCCACATCTTGTCTGATGTGCATTTTGTAGAATCTCTTTAGTATAAAAATAAAACAATATCTTATACATCCTCAGAAGGAATGAATCTCTAGGGTTCATAAGGAAATTGGCAATGTGATTGGTCGGAATCATCCTTCACTATTATAGCCTATTCAACAGCTTTCATGAATTTTATATTTTTTATTGCATCTATAGCTCCTAGCTCCATTACAACGTATTGTTGTGAATCATGTCATATTGAGGGATGGGACCACTTTCATGATATATTTTTTTTCTGCTTTTTTATACAAATTACTTATGGTGTAGATATATTAACCCCCCCACTTACTTCTTCTAACCATCAAATTTGTGGTTTGTTATTTTACTGCACTAAGGGGTACTTGCTACCTCAGAACCATTGTTGGATAATAATGAAATAATGTCAACTTTAAAAGAACTTCCTTCTGTCTCCAAAGAAATCACATAGCTGGTCTGACTGATACTTTCAAGTGTTATGACAGTTTTTTATTGTATGTGTTATTTCAGGGATTAATACTTTCCATGAAACACCTAGCAGGGATTGGTTTCAAACTGATGCAGTGTTGCGAGTTAGCTTGGGAAATTTTCTCTTCTTCACCATTCTATCTGTAATGATGGTTGGTGTAAAAAGTCAAAGGGATCCCCGGGATAGTATTCACCATGGTGGATGGATGGTGAAAGTTATTTGTTGGTTCCTTCTGGTGGTACTAATGTTTTTCATTCCCAATGAGATTATTACCTTTTATGGTAAGAAATTATTTCAGCTTCTCGTAAATTAGAATGATGTTTTACAAAGATTGTTCAGTTTCTGTTGGTTTGATTTAAGATCCTTTTCCTTTTCCTTTTCCTTTTCCTTTATTTAAATGGCATTAACATATTTCTACATTTGCAGAATCTATATCAAAATTTGGCTCAGGATTGTTTCTTCTCGTTCAAGTTGTTCTTTTGCTGGATTTTGTTCACAGATGGAATGACACTTGGGTTGGATATGACGAGCAGTTTTGGTTTGTTGAACTCTAGTTTCTTCTCTTGTGCCTTCGTATGGCATGTTTGGGAGTCATTCTAAAATGGTCAAAGTCATTTTTGTCATTTTTAAAATCATTATGAAACATGTTTTTAATCATTCAAAACCAATTTTTACGATATGAAAATTGCATTTAAAAGGTAAAATTAAATATTAAATAAATTTTGGGTGATTTAAAGACGTGTTTCGATGTAGTTTTAAACATGACAAAAGTGATTTTGACAATTTTAAAATCAGTCCCAAACATGTACTTACTCTCTTATCATGTTTCTCTTTCTATGTTTGTAACTAACGCTTGAGTTTCTTCCCATCTTTTTAGGTACATTGCCTTATTTGTTGTTTCACTTTTCTGTTATGTGGCAACATTTGTCTCGTCTGGATTTCTCTTCCATTGGTTCACACCATCAGGGCATGATTGTGGGCTTAACACCTTCTTTATTGTGATGACCCTAATTTTTGCATTCATTTTCACAGTTGTTGCACTACACCCTTCAGTAAGTATTTTCCTCCCTCTTCATCTCGCTTTTCTCCGTCCTACAAATTAGAATTAATTTATTCTCATTTTGCCTCCATTGATGGGAGGCTGTAGTTAATTATAAAGCTCTTCAAACAGTTGATAGTAGATTTGGCTAATAACCAAGTTGTTGTACTATGTCACTCATTGCGTTGTTTGTCTATTGATATTTGGCAACTTACTAGTTGTTGACATCGTAATGCCCTTGTACTGGACATTGATAACCTATTATAACAGTAGATCTTAATTTAGAAAATATGGTACACCTGCGCTACATCTTTTTACAGTTTTGGTGTTCTTTTTGTCTCTTATGACTCATCTTGATGAAAAAACAGGTCGGTGGCAGTGTTTTACCTGCATCAGTCATCTCGCTATACTGCATGTATCTCTGTTACAGTGGACTTGCTAGTGAACCAAGAGACTATGAATGTAATGGTCTTCACAAGCATTCCAAAGCTGTTTCTACAGGCACTCTTGCGTTGGGTCTTCTAACAACTGTTCTATCGGTAGTCTATTCTGCTGTTCGTGCTGGATCTTCGACAACCTTGCTTTCCCCTCCAAGTTCACCCCGTGCAGGTGAGAGTCAGCTAATCTATTTTACCATTTTTATTATTTTGTGGATTTTACCGTTCTGAAACACACAATATTATGCAATGGTTATGTTATATGTTATATGTGTTGATTTCAATTGTATTAATGGAGTGTCCAATTCCCCATTGGGTTCACGTTGATCCATGAAACTGGCAGATATTGAACGTTGGACTTTGGAGGGTTTCATTTTTAAACTCAAACTTTGGAGGTTTCTACCGGTTATGTCCTAAGAATTGTGCATGATACTAATTTTACAGTAAGCAAGATGTGATTGGGTGTACTTCCTTCCATCTTCTGGACATTGTAGCCCTTTTTAAGTTCATGACTTTTGTCTGTAGCCTCTCCTATATTAATCTTATTATAGGTGGCAGTGTTGAAAACTTGACATCTCGTGGGATATGTCCTTTTAACGGGGCAGGGAAACTCCATTTCAAGTGGGGAGGGAGATTTTTTCTCTCCTTTTTCTTTGTAGCCTCTCATTTATTAAGTTTATTAGGTTTGACATTCTTGATTCTCTATCAAATGGGCAGGAAAGCCATTGCTTCCACTGGAGAAATCAGATGAGCACGAGGAAAAAGAGAAGGCAAAGCCAGTTACATATTCATATTCATTTTTCCACATCATCTTCTCTCTTGCTAGTATGTACTCAGCAATGCTCCTGACTGGATGGACCACCTCTGTTGGCGGAAGCGGCAGATTAGTTGATGTTGGTTGGGCATCCGTTTGGGTTCGGGTTGTGACTGGTTGGGCTACTGCAGCATTGTTCATCTGGTCTTTAATTGCCCCCGTTCTGTTCCCAGACCGGGAGTTCTGAGTGCTTATTCGTCAAACTCTGAGTGTGTCTGAACTCTTAAGTAGATTTTATGGCAAGAGCGTATCCCGTACTTGGGAAATTTCCAGTGTGTATATGTAGAGCCTCAAGGATGGCTATCAAACTGGACTTTGAACTTGTTTGGATGACATTGTCTCGATTGCATATGGTGAATGAAGAAAGTTGTAATATAGACTCCAAACAGTGATTCTTCCAACTTCTAAGCCGCAAAAGGGCCTTTAAATAACATGTTTTTAACGTCTTAATTTTGGAAGTTCTAATTTTAATTGTCTTTCACGTACAAAATGATTGCTCGAGTGGCAATCATTGGCTGTCTTGTATGCCATTTGATATTATTTTTTTTTGTTCAAACAATCATGGTGGGATGAAGGGTTAAACCATAATTAATGTTATATTTATTGAATTATTATTGTCGTATATAACTACCTCAAACTTACCAAACTATTAAGCTAGCAAATAAAATGTAGGTCGTGATGAAATTACAACAATTTCACATTGACTAGTCACAATTTAAACTTACGATTTATTTATATTACAACTGCTATATTTTATCTGACATTTTAGCAACCAAACAATTTTTTATATTGCAAATGATATTTTATCTGATAAATTACAAACGAAGTAAAATTACAATTTATTTGTATTACAAATGTTATATTTTATTGGATATATTAATCAACAAAACAAATTAGACAACAATCTGATCAACCCGAAAAATCTTAACAACCCAAACGAAATATGAAATATAAAATTGAGTTAATTCTAATTCAATATATGAAAATATTTTTTTTACATATTAAACTTTTACTTCTTTTTATAATAAAATTTTAAATAAATGACTCGAGTAACCTGAACCAACCCAACCTAAATAGTACATGGTTGGGTTCATTTTTTAATAAAGGTTATTTGGGTTAAAGAAATTTACAACCCGAACAATAGGGTTAGGTCAAAAGTTCTTCAACCCAACCCACAAACACCCCTAATTTTTTCTTACAATTTTCTACGGGCATATTAGACATTTTTACGCAATTCTCGTTCTGTCTCCCTATCAAATATCTACTATTAATAAATCATTTTTATGTCCTTTTGTGATAGATATCTATAGGTAATAAATACCTATAATCGACACATCTGCGGAGTTGAGATGTGTCAATCTTTTTTTGGTCTTTTTTAATGTTTTTATTCTAGTTGGGCCAAGATTTTGCTATATTTTAATGGGCTAAGAAGAAAAATAGCAAAATAAATTTATATAATTAGTAAATAACAAAACTACCTTAAAAACAAAAACAAATAAATAAAAGAAAGGGCCGACGGCATCGAATTGGGCCGCCCCAATACAGAAGCCCAATAACCGACCCATTATAAAGAGGTCTAAGAGGCGTGATGAAACATTTCCAGCTCCTGCCTTTCTTCATCGGTTGTCTTCGTCCGCAAGAAAATCACAAAGTTGCTGAATCCTACTTCGGAGTTCCAAGTCTAACGTTTCAGTCTAATGGCGCCCGACCTTGAGGATGAGATCAAGGACGAGAAGAATCCTCGCCCTCTCGATGAGGACGATATTGCTCTTCTCAAGACTTATGTATGTTCATCTATCGGAGCCCATTTCTTTTCTACTTTATAAACCCTAAATTCGTGCCCTATTTTACTGTCTGTTTCCTGATTTGTGCCTCATTTGTATGTTCTCATCGTCTCATCGGATTAGATCCAGCGACTTTAGTAGATTCTCGTTGCTTATGATGTTGGCTCTTAGCTAATTAAGTGTTTTTAATGAATTATGCGATTAGTTTTTATAATTTGTCAACCCGGTTTTCACTGTCGTTGTTCCTTCACCTGGGGGAATTTTAAATTCAAGTAAATTCATGTTTAGGAGAGGATTTCCTCATTTCATTTGGTCCTTGGGTTAAAATGTCTGGATAATGTGGTAATTTATGGGGGCTGCCTTCTGCAGCCAACACGATAGCTTATTCACTACTGAGCATCTTAGCTAAATGTTCGGGGCAGCTTGTCCGTACAGTTAGGGTCCTCTGAATCGTGATTTTCTTTTTATTCAAGAAAGTATGTGCAGTGGGTCTTGCTATGAGGGGCATTTTTTAGAGAGTGGAATGTCAGATTCTTATCTTAGAGCGTAGTTTTTGTATATCCTCGGTTTTGCTCACCATCATCCTCTTTTGCAGGGGTTGGGACCTTATTCAACCTATATCAAGAAGGTAGAGAAAGAAATCAAGGATATGGCAAAGAAGGTCAATGATTTATGTGGTATGTGTCGCTTCACGTTCTATATCAGAAACCAGCTCACATATATTACTTTATATGTGTGAACAATCTTATCGGTAAAACTAAATATCTGCATGGATTGAATCACAGGCATTAAGGAGTCTGACACCGGTTTAGCAGCTCCAAGCCAATGGGATCTTGTATCTGATAAGCAAATGATGCAGGAAGAGCAACCGCTTCAGGTGCAATTTCAGAGGTTTGGATTACTTTTTTCTTTTTTTGGAGGTATTTAGTTTCTGATGCAGAAAAATGTTTGTAAATCAGGTGGCGAGATGCACAAAGATCATCAATCCAAATTCTGAAGATGCCAAATATGTTATTAATGTTAAGCAAATTGCCAAGGTTAGTTATAACTTGTGTAGTATGATGCACTCTTAAGTCAGTCAAGGCATTGGTTTTAAGGGTGGTTGGGGAGGAAAGGGAAAAAGTGGGACTTACTTATTTATGGTCGTACTTCATGATTTTCATTTGTAGTTTAGACTTTAAGAGTTTATTATCTACAATTATTCATCACCACTGCAGGTGGTTCTCTAACTTTTATATTTTGTTATGTAGTTTGTTGTCGGACTTGGTGACAAAGTTTCGCCAACAGATATAGAAGAAGGCATGCGTGTAGGGTAGGTTTTGGATGTTCTTTACAAATAGTTCTTCTTGTCTTCATCATCATTCTTCATCGTTATAAGTCATCTGTTTAGGGATGCTAGAATATGTGATGCATCTGCTTCTTTGAAAAATGCTCTTGCTTTTAGTGGCGTTTTCTCATTTTTGTACATGCAATTTTGGTGTTGGCCTATAAATGTTGACATTTATTCTGCCCTTACAGTGTTGATAGAAATAAATATCAGATTCAAATTCCTTTGCCTCCAAAAATTGATCCAAGTGTGACCATGATGACGGTAGAAGAAAAACCTGATGTGACCTACAATGATGTTGGTGGATGTAAGGAGCAGATAGAGAAAATGCGAGAGGTGTGTAGAAAATTTTATTTGCATTTGCCTCTATGTAACTTGCAGAGTTGCCCGATTTTTATGGTTCTTGGGAACTCAAGTTATTTACTGTTGTGTTATTTTGTATATGAAAATGTTACTTGTAGGTTGTTGAGTTACCTATGCTTCATCCTGAGAAGTTTGTAAAGCTTGGAATTGATCCTCCAAAAGGAGTTCTGTGCTATGGTCCTCCTGGAACAGGCAAAACACTTCTAGCACGAGCTGTAGCTAACAGAACAGATGCCTGCTTTATTCGTGTCATTGGGAGTGAGCTTGTTCAAAAATACGTTGGTGAGGGGGCTCGGATGGTCAGAGAACTATTTCAGGTTGGCTGTTACTTTATATTTAGTAGTTTTTCTTAGTTCATGTAATAAATAAATGGTATTCATACATTTGTATCATTACTTATATATCTTTGTGCACTCTAGATGGCACGCTCCAAAAAGGCTTGCATTGTGTTTTTCGATGAAGTTGATGCCATAGGAGGTGCTCGTTTTGATGATGGTGTTGGCGGCGACAATGAGGTCCAACGTACTATGCTTGAAATTGTGAATCAACTAGATGGTTTTGATGCACGTGGAAACATCAAAGTTCTGATGGCAACGAACAGGCTAGTCATTTTATTAGTGGCACTGGTCATTTGACAGTAAAGTTTCTCTCACGTATCTGTATTTGTCATCTGCTAGTCACTTGGGTTTTTTAACCCCAAAATAAATGGGGAGAAGGCCCGGTCCTAGTTTTAAAATTAATGACATGCTTGTGTAACTAACAATAACTAATTTTCATCTCACTTTCAGGCCTGATACACTTGATCCAGCTCTGCTGCGACCTGGAAGGCTTGATCGTAAGGTTGAGTTTGGGCTTCCTGATTTGGAGAGTAGGACACAGATCTTTAAAATCCATACAAGAACCATGAATTGTGAGAGGGACATCCGGTTTGAACTCTTGGCTAGGCTTTGTCCGAATTCTACAGGTTAAGACTTGAGACTTGCAGCATTTCCTTTTTCATATCATGTTTTTAATGGAATCTTAAGGACCATTTCGGATAAAAGATGGTGTCTGATCTGAAGTACTAGAGATCATTTGTCAATCTTCAATTATCATCATCTCATTGTAGGGCGCTGTTGAAAACCATAAATTTTCATAGAAGCTAAATAACTGCATCTATATGATTTATCAAATCTAATAATGTAAGAGGCAAATAAGAAGGAATACTTTTGAATGTTAATCCCACCCTTCTTTGGTTTCGCCCAATTTCTTTGTGTTTCTTGTTCCTGCCTCCTTAAAGGTCACCGAATTCTAATCCTAGGTCTACATCCTTACCTCTGAACTTTTCTTCATATAATTCCCGCATACTCAAGTAGGCTCCAGGAGTTTATTGAACATTTTTATAAAAACTTTTCTGAATACGATGCCTCTTTTCTTACAGGGGCCGATATTAGGAGTGTCTGCACAGAAGCTGGAATGTACGCCATCCGAGCTCGAAGGAAGACCGTGACAGAGAAGGACTTCCTTGATGCCGTGAACAAGGTGATCAAGGGATATCAAAAGTTCAGTGCAACCCCCAAGTATATGGTCTACAATTGAGGCTGGAGTTTCCCCCTCTTCCTTCCAGAA
Source organism: Citrullus mucosospermus (assembly GCA_030954485.1). Classification (NCBI taxonomy): domain Eukaryota; kingdom Viridiplantae; phylum Streptophyta; class Magnoliopsida; order Cucurbitales; family Cucurbitaceae; genus Citrullus; species Citrullus mucosospermus. The sequence goes on along the minus strand of CM062063.1, from coordinate 2,743,909 downwards.
AAAGAAAACATGGGGTGGTGTACCAAGTATTATATCATTCATTTATCTTCTGTACAACTTATTGAACTGCAGGGCCTATTTTCTTCCCCATCATGTTGCAGAACCCCTTGTTCCTTTGTTTGCATAATTGTGATTTTTGGTATAACCTTTTGTTTTTATTTGGGCACCACTTTGCTTGATATATCATCGATTTATTAGAGGCTAAACCAGAGCAACAGGGTTTTGTTGTTGAAGACCTCCATTTATCTAATCCAATCAAATCTAATCATGCTCAGTGGGAACAGGGTTACAATATTTTAAAGGTTGCTCATTTTTAGGCATTTGTTGCCCATTCAATTTTTATAATGTGCTTTTACCTTCCGGAATACATACAAGTTGAGGATATGAATTTATTCCTTTCCTCAGAAGGTTCCTTTTTTTTTTTAAAAAAAAAAAAGACAAGGGTAATAAATGCTTTTGGTCCAAACTGTATGGGAGCAACATTTTAGTAGTCGTACATATTAACTTATAAAAATTTAATCCATGTACATCGTTTCTGTATTTTATAATTTGTAACAATCTTGGTTTGCTATTTAAATCAATAAATGCAATAGATCGATTGGTTTTGTAACTTTAAACAAAAAGCTATTGCATGATAACAGATTTAAAAGGGTAAGACAAATTACAATAAAATAGTTTAGGAATTAAATTGAAAAATTTTTAAAAATAGAAAAATGGTTGTATAATTACAAATCGTGATAGATGTCTATCTTGAAATTTTGTTATTTATAAAATAGTTTGATGTGTTTATTTATTTATAACAACTTTTCAATTAAATTCTTATTTTCCATCAAATGTGTTCCCCCGACAAAGAGAGGAAAAAAAAAAAAAAAAAAAGCGAAAACAAATCAGTCTTTGAATTTAAGATTTAGAGCTTAATGTTCCTGTTTTATTTATTTATTAATTTATTTTTTTTGTCGTCGTCTGGTGAGACCCAGGATTTTGTGGCTATTAGGATGGTAAACACTGAATTTTATGTTTAATAAATTGACTTGTTAAAAAATTCGTGAATATTTTAAAAATATCAAATATAGTCCGAGCACAAATTTGAAAATGTAGAACCTATTAGATGTTATATAAATAATTGAAACTTTATACCTAGACACATATTAAGGTTTAAGAACTTGACGCACACTAGAAAACTCATTTAACAATTTACGCATGTCCGATCTCACAAAATATGAGAGATGGGCAGTACTAGACTAAGTACTTGCTCAAAGCATTCGTTGGATTAAATAGAGTTAATTTAGGAAGTATCCTCTTGTTATATGGTTCTGTGGTCTGGCTAGATGTTCATCAAGCTAAAAGGAAGGAAATGCTAGATCAAATCCAGTAGAGTCCTTTGCTCACATTTCTAAGCTTGAAGGAAACAAAATGGAAATATAAAGAACCTGAACATCTGTCACATCTAAATGTAAACCAACTCTTAAGAGAAAGCGGCCCAAAACATTCTCTCAAGTACATGAATTTGTAAAATCCTAGCAACCTGTTACATGCGGTTTTACATTATTCATCAACGTTGGTTGCACCTCTAAGAGATGTTTAAAGCAAAATATACAAAGATCTGAACAAACATTAAGACAATAGTTCATCATATACCTCGGTTTTTGGTATCACTCTAGTTGATCCAACACAATCTAAGTTGGTTTTTCCAATCTTGTAGTTAACCCATGATAATATTGTTCAGGAGAAAATGAAAGTAATAATATATTTGAATTATTGTCATTAATTTTTAATAAGTTGGTTTGATTGTCTCACGATTGTTGTGGGTAATTTTATAGGTAAGGATAAAATTTGGCCAAAGGTGAAGTGTTGGGCCAATGCCCAAAAGGAGGTATTCGCACGAGGCTAACCCAGCGAGACATGCGCTACATGCACCCACTCAAAAGGAATCACCAAATATTGATCCAACAGAATCTACGTCCACCACTCACTATAAATATGCCACTAGGGTTCAAAGAGAGGTAAGTGAATACTCTATATTTAAAAGCTCCCTCATTATTTAACTTAACCTCGTAAGTTACATCATAAATTCATAGTTGTTCTCACAATGATATCAATTTCTTTTTATTGTCCCCATTTTGGCAACAATATTACTTAAACAAACTTTTTAGTTCATTACCTAGCCAAATTATTAATGGATAAGCTTTGATGTCACAAGTGCTTAAATTCTCTAATAAATTAAGATCATGTTTAATGGTTTAATGAAATTTTTAATTGGAATAATAAAATAAGATTCTCATCCTCATTTTTGGGTGTTAATGAAAAGGAAGTCTTGTATACAAAATTTAGAAATTACGATAATCATAAATTAGGGGCAAAAAAAAAATTAAAAAAAGACTTGAAGATTATTATGACACGAAAGTTATACAGAAAATGAAAGTTAAAAAGGTTAATTCAAACAAATAAGGATTAGACATCTCTTAGTTTTCCTTTGAAAATTTGATCCCCAATCTCAAAGTAGGTTTTAAATTAAATAAATTAAACAAATATATTTGGGTATAGACTTGGTTACACTTATCTCCCTATAGCTCACTCAGAAGCATGCATAATTTTCTTTTCATTTTTTTAAAATTAAATTATTATTTTTATTTCCATGTGATAAATGGTGGGATACCTACATATAGGTGTACACTTAATCTTTACTCTTAAAAATATATTTTGCTTCTTAAATTTTTATGAAAATAACAATTTAGTCTTTGAAGGGCATTTGAGACTGAGTTAGTTATTATAGTCCCTGTATTATGGTTGTAGGTTATAATAATTTAGATTTAAACGGCACAATATTTTAATTTGAATAAGAAATAGTAAACATTGTAATAAATAGGAAAATAATAAAAAATAGTAATCACTTTAACAAAATAGTATAATAAATAAAAATAGTAATACTATAGTTAATTGTAAGTTTTAATAGTTGGAGACACCCAATATTATAATTAGAACTCCAAATAAAAAGTGGGTTATAATAGCTCACTCCACCCATTTGAAGTTGGGGTCGAACCAACCCCTTAAGTTTAGCTAATAACCATGTAGTTTCTATACTTTCAAATTTTTAACAATTTAGTTCTTAAAATTTTATATTATAAATTTAACTCTTGTGCTTTACAATATGTAACAATTTCGTCTCCATCATTAAAAATTTCATCAAGATCCAATGCCAATTTTTATTACATAACGACTTACCTTTTATAGTATATAAATAAATTTGATTTACCTTTTATAGTATATAAATAAATTTGATTTCCAATCGGTCTATCAAATTTACATAAGCAAGAAATTTCATTAAATCATACAAGTATTTTCATTATAGGAATTGAATTGTTACAAAATGTAAATTATATAGACTAAATCGTTACTTATTAAAGTCTAAGTACTAAATTATTATAAATTGAAAAATACAAAAACTATATCATTACCAAATAAAGTTAGGAACTAAATGCTTGATTTCAAAGAAATTTAGGGACCAAAATTGCTTTTTAACCCACATAATTATTTATAAATATAAAATTCAAATAAAATTCTTAAATATAAGTTAGGAAAAAGCAACGCTAAAGTGTAAATAAATACAAGGACTAAATTATTAATTCCAAGTCTCCATCCACAGTATATTATCACTAAACTGGAAGGTCTTTACATTTAAACAACTAAATGTCTCTTGAAGAAACGACATCGGTTAAACTACAACTGAAAGGGCCCAAAGAACATAGAAAAAGAAAAGGTACGAAAAAGATAAAGGAGAAGAGAGGGGAAAAAAAAAAAAAAAGCTATCCGACAAACTTCTTCCGCCGTGCCGGAAAAAAACCACCGATCTCCGTTACGCTCCGTCTCCCAACCTCCTCAAATATCAAAGAACAGCTTCTCAAACACCTTCATATGTCGATTCTGCAGCGAAATCGCCACCGACAAGCTGCCGTCGTCCGAAGCACTCGGGATTATAAACGACAATCCCTCGTATGCGATTCCGCCGGGGCCCATAAAAATCGGCCGGCCCCACCCGAAATCGGCGTCGTGAATCGGCAGTCTGACCCAGCTCGTGATCCCCAAATTGGGGCACCGGAAAGTATGAGCACCACGGACCAACGCCGATATGTTTGGCTGAATCTCGAGATAGTCCAAAGCCGACCTCAAATAATCGTTATCCATCCGAGCCAAGGCGTCGTGGATCTTCCCGGCTGCGAACCACGTCGGATTCGACATTAGTTCGCCGGCGACGGCGAGCGGCGTCGTTGTGAAGATGACATTGCCAAAGTAACCGTTGGGGAGCGGCGGGCGCAACCGGGCACGACCGTCGGTGGCAATGTAAAGCTTAGTGTCTTGATCCTCCGGAAGGTCACGAGCCTTGCACGTGCACCGCCATACGTGGCCGGAGAGCATCTCGTAGGAGCTGTAGTTGGTGGTGTTGCCGTTTTCTTTGGATTTGGCTTTGAGTAAATTAAGCTGCTCCCGGGTGAATTTGAAAATGGAGACGGTGGTTCCGTCCGGGTCGGGCTGGACCGGGATTTTCATGGGTGGGGCCGGTTGATATTCGATGTGTCGGAAGGTCGGTTGAGGTGGGTCCCGCGCACGGAGGAGGGTCCGGTCGATGTAAGGCCGGAGCTTGAGGTCGATGCCACGCGACATGTCGGACCAAGTGTTGACGAAGTGGAGACCGGAGAAGCCGTCCGCTACATGGTGCTGCATTCCGACGCCGAGGGAAACGCCACCGCATTTGAAGTGTGTCACCTAACCACAACAAAAACTAAATAAATTCAGAATAATTAATCTAAAAAAAAAAAAAAAAATTTATATGCATTCCAGCATCCGTTTCTACGGAATTTTTGCTTCATTCTAATTCACTACTTTATTTTTAGTGTAACAGTCAACATGGGACGAAGGAGATAAATAGAAATTTCACCATTTTGTATATTACAACATCATATCATTTTTTATTATTTCATAGTACGAAACCATAAATTCTGCCATTAAATGGAATTGTTTGCAGTGTTTTGATTTCTAGAAGAAAAAAAGTACTCAGCTTGCTTGAGAAATTAGTTTCAATTTCGCAATGTGCATATGACTTTTGAGCCAACAAAAATTTTAAAATGAATAATTGCGCAAGTGGAGAAAAGTAAAGTAAATGGAGCAACTTAGCTTGGTATGGTTGGTTTGACCTTCTTTTGCCTACAATGGTGATTTTATATATATATATTTTATAGAAATCAAAGGTATATTTGGTTTAACTTCAATTGTTTAATTTTAAAAATAAATTATTTTTTTTAAAAAAAATTTGAAGTATTAGGTAAAACTCTCAAAAATAGCTTTGGAAACACTTGTAAAATGTATTTTAAACTATTTTGATTAAAAGAGTAAATAAAAGTTACTTTTCTGAAAAATATTTTTTTTCTCTAATTAATCCAAACCAACTCTAGGGCTCTAAATTCATTTATATGAATTGATTTTTCTAAGTTAGTTTATATAAATTGATTTTGTTAAAAGAATCAGTTTTGGCTCTCAATTTTGGCTCTTTTGATATTTAAATGGAATTGGTGTACGGAAGATTTTCATACCAATATTCTTTTCTTTAAATTGTAGAACTTCTATTTTGTTGAATATTTAAAATTTAGCATGTAATTAAATGATAATTTACAAACCTCGCACCTGGGTATGAAAATTTAAATCTCTAATCTTAAAGGAAAAAATACATGTCAATTATTATTAGATTGTGCTCGCTTTGATACTCTTGCACTATTTGTAAATACTTATTTTACTGCAAACAACCAATGGATAAAATATATGAAAAATTTTACATATTATAATAGTAGTACTATAACTTTTTTTCAAGTGTAACGCGAAAACATGATATCCTCTTGACCCGAATTGTTTAATGCTCTAAAAAATTGTTCAATCTAGATAGTTGCTTAGAGTAGTCTATCATGTAAAAGAGTTAATAAGTCATGATTGCACCCCTAATTCTTACCATGGAACAAAAGAAAAATGCTAACTAAAGTTTGGAAATGAATAGGAATTTGAAAATGTAACACTGAATAATTATAACAATTAAAAACAAAAAGTCTTGCTGGGTGGTTTCTTGGATCTAACTTTATCTGTATTTTATTATTCCATCCAAATAATCTTTGTCAGTGGACGAGTTCAATCGAATCATACCGCAAATTTTTTAAACAAAATCAAATTATTTATTCACAAATCATTAGATAGCTTGTACCCTAAACCAAGACAATAGAAACTTCTCTTTTTTTCTTAAGTCAACAGAAAATTCCCTATATCCACGACCGCAAGCTTCTACACAATCATCACGAATCCCCACCGACCTCCCAATTTCATTCTAAGTAATCACTTTTTTTTTTTTTTTTAAATTACAAATTTATTCCCTACCTTTTAATAATTATATCCATTTATATTATAAACTCTCTCAAGTGTCTAATTAGTCTTTAATTATTAAAGTTTATGTCCATAAAAAATCATACCTATAAAAATTTATTCCACCTCCAAATTAATTGTTTTGTTATTTATCTAATTTCTTTTTAAAAAAATAATTTTTTGAAAACTTAATTTCCTTTTTAACCATGAATAGAAATGGATAGAAAATAAATTTAATTAAAAAAAATTAAATAGTTATCAAATCAAACTTAAACTTTTAATGGTAGGTTAATACGTCTCAATGAGTTCAAAATTAAATTTTAAAAATGGATGAAATTCTAAATTTTTAATTTTAGGTAGAGTAGATCCTAAATATCTAAAAATTTCAAAGATTCACTAAAGTTACACAGTTTAAGATCAATTAAACACAAACATTTAAAGTCTAATTTACAATTAAACTTTTCTTAAAGATATTATAAATAATTTATTTAACTAAGATTTCTATTCTGGTTGAAAAAAATTATAACCACTTAGTCACGAAAATATTAAAATAAGGAAAAACGAAAAAGAATACAACAAAAAAGGAAAAGTACAGTCCTTGCCGGTGTTTAATAAGAAAGCCAACCACAAACTACACCGCTCCACTCCACATACTACTTCGTCTGAACCATTTCATTTAATTCTCACCAAACTAATTAATAATATTTTAGTTGATTTTATTTTTAATAATAAAAAAGAAATTTAGAGTTGAGGCAAGGATGTATTGTATACCTGTAACACCAGCAAGGGGTACGACTCGATTCCGCCGGAGTAATCTACTGCCGGAATAAGCTGCCGGAGCTGCAACGTAGGCGCGAAATCACCGAAATCGTCGATAACCGCCGTGGTCTCAGCCTCGACAAGAAGCACACCTTCGGCATTACAGTTGATCTCGATTCGACCGTCTTCATCGCGTCTCAACCGTCCGGCCATTGGATAAAACGGAACCAGCGCCTTGCTTAGGCCTTCCTTGAGAACCTGAGCGTCGAAGAAATTAGAGGCGCCGGTAGGGCGGTAGAAGTAGACGCTCGGCGTATGCATACTCGGCACCACGAGATCGACGTTGGAATTCCAGAGGCTCCGATGCGGCGTCTCCTCCGCCGGAGTCACCATAGTCGAATCCTTCACAGTGATAATCATCTTGATAGATCGAACAATCGGCCGGGAGTGAAATGGAAGGAAAAATTGAAGGAGATAATGAAGTAAATTACTAGTATTTTCAGGGAGAAACGAAATCGCCCTGAGAAAGTACCAAAAGAAGTAACCGTATAAATAAGAGAAAGGGGAAACGGGTGGCACGGTGATCCACCTACCACAATCACCGGTAAGGCCGTTCGTTCGACCGACACGTGTCCTTCCTTTGCCTAAGCGGTTTTTCTGTGGAGAGAAATATATAGCGCAGGAGTTGGTAAGACAGCAACCTAACACCGCACCCACTTCAAAACGCTGCGTTTAACCCTCCAGATAAGCACTTTCTTACTTAAAATATATTTTAGTCACTACTTCAAACTCCAATTTTATCTACTATATTTTTAATAAATCTTAAATTTAATTCACACTTTTAATTTATTGTTGATTTTTTAAAACCATTTTATAATATGTTAATAACTATTTGGGGTATTGAGTTTTATAATAGTAAGTGAGAAGTAATAATTTGTGTTTGGAGTGCATACTATTTTAGTCTAAATTATAATAATCTGTGTTTGAGTGCATATTAGGTAACAAAATAGTAAACACAATAAATAATGAGAATTTTCATATAGTTCTACCGTAACTAAGTGTAAGTTATAGTAATTGAAAACTTTAACTATTGGAAAGAGATGTCAAAATAGTGAATAGGATATAATAATTTATTTCATCAAGGTAAGTTGAGGGTCATAAATAACTGGCCTGTTGGGAGCCTGCCCTTATTTTGAAGGATTTGAATTTGTAATGAATTTTAAATGCAAGAAAGAAAATGATTTATTTATTTATTCTTTTTAAAAAGTAATAATAGCTTTTGAGGTGTGGGGTTTGAAAGAGTGGAGTACGTTTATGGGATATAGGTGGGGCTCCAATGGACAGAGAGGATATAGACGTGGATGCTTTTCGTTTGCAAATTACAAATTTTGCACAACTTGCCAATTTGCAATGTTTGGATAGTGATGGGACTGATCGGACCAGTTTTAACCATGGTTTTACCTTAAGGTGGATGATTAACATTCAATTTCAAACAACCGAGTATATGCCATTATCATTGACATAAGTTTATTTTGACACCGTGTATATTTTCACTAATATTTTAAGACGCTATTAAATGATGTTTTAATTTAATTCACTTGTCACACAATTTTTAAAACTTATTTATTCCACTAATTGTGACAGTATTGAAAATTATTCATATATTCTCACTTTTTATTTGATTTGCACTCGATCAGGTCAATGATATTTAAATTAATTTAGTAATACAACTTTTTGGTTTTCAGTTTAACAATGAGATTTTTAAATTATGATGTTTTAACTCATTGACTCAATTTAATATGTGATATGATATCATTTTAAATAAAAAGATAGTGTCAAAGTAAGTATAACTCAAGATAAAAGATACGTACTTATTATCTTAAGATTGGAAGTTTGAATAGTCATATACTACATATTGTACTAAAAAAGGAAAAAAAAAAGATATATATATATATATATATCTATTTTCTTCGGTTGATTTTTACTTAATTTTTGGGTAAATATTTATTTATTGAGACAAGCTACATTGGTAAATTTTCTATTATATTTTTTCTTCCAAATATCTAAGTAAATAATATCGATGGATTAAAGCGAGTATAAGTTAACTAACTGATAGACTTATTAGTGACATTTGGTTAGTGGTTCAAATCTCCTACTCCTATAATAATAATAATAATAATAATAATAATAATAATAATAATTGCAATTTTTTCAAATATTTTTCATTTTAAACCTGGTATAATTTAAAATCGAACCATTTCTCATATTTAATCATAACCTTTAATTGTCTTTAAAAAAATGGTAACGTCTAATTGTGGTGACTATTAGGACAATTATAGGTGACGCCAATGGTGAAACCATTATGGTGATCAGTTATTGTCGAATTAGTAGAACTTGTTGAGTTGATAGTCTCCATAAAAAGCATTTGTACAGCTTGTTTTGGATTTAAAGCACACTGTTTAAAAGGTAAATAACAAAACCATTCCACCTATGAAAATTATTTTATTATTGTTATTATTTTTTTAAATTTTGCTTAAAAATTTATATGTTTCTTTAATAAATATATGAAATCAATTTGTAAATAAATTGTGAACCATCTTGGGTTAGTTTAGTGGTAGTGAAAATATCTTTAAAAAAATTTAATTTTTAGAAAAAAAAATAAAAAAAAAGAAGGCCTCAATTTTTGTTTTATAATATTAAACTTGTAAATATTACTTCTACTTATTGGTTTTTTTTTCTTTTACTTTATAGTGTACCTTTTATGAGTATTTCCAAAATTTAAGTTAAGTTTTAAAAATTTAAAGAAAATAATTTTTTTTAATTAATAAATTTCAAGAAAACACACAATTCTCAAACGCTAATCATCAAAATTTAAATAATTCGTACTAATAAATTCATTCCAAAAAATAAAAAAAATAATTATGGGATGGATGGAGTGTGAAATTGAAAAAAAAAAATTCCACTCGCTTTAAATGGGGAATTCTAGTACCGAGTTAATATTGAGTTTGAACAAGTTTGAAAGCCAATGGCATTCACTCATAACTTGTAAGGACCTTGTTTGTTTCTCATTATTGTCCTACGTATGCCAATTGACAACTACATCTATGTTTTTCCTTCCTTTTTCTTTTCTTCTACGTCTTTGTTTTGTTCGGTTTAAACATCATTTTTAGTTTTATTTCAAAAAAGTATAATTCAACTAATATTACTATATATTAACGACTGTAAAGCCTATGACTCAAATCTTCCAACTTTGATTGTACTTGGAAGAAAAAAAAAAAAAAAAAACCTTAGTTCAACTTTACTCCATATACTTTAAGAAAAATGGCTATATATTCTCTATTGAAGTGTCTAATTAAACGTTGTCAATCACACACTTTTCTTTTTTAAAAAAATATACTATTTTGTATGCACCCAAGTATTACTTTACTTTTAAATATCTCATTTGAATATTTATACTTTTAATAAATTCTCGACTTGGTTGTTTCTCGTTTTTTTTTTAAGAAAAATTAGAATTGGTTAAATAATAATAATAATTTTCCAACAATAAAATTCACGGTGTGAATATCAAACCAAAACTTATAGTTTAAAGGCTTAAAGATTAAAGCTAGACTAAATTTAAGTTTTTAATAAAATGATAAGAATTAAAATTGCATATTTAAAATTACGTAGACTAAAATTAAACAAATTTCAAAGTGCATAAGTGATAACGATATTTTAATCCTAGTTATTTGTTTGTTTTCTCTTTAGTTAAAAACACTACTAGTTCTGCTAAAGAGAGCATAACTTAATTGATATCGATATGTTTTAGCAACCATGAATTCTGTGGTTCGAATCCCTAACTCCTATTATATTAAAAAAGCACTACTAACAATTTAATAAAAGTAATAATTTTGTTAAATAAATTTTAGTTTGTAACGAATTAGTCCTTATACTTTTAACTTTATAACAATTTAGTTTATGTGTTTTAAAATTTGGTACTTCATGTATTTAAAATTTAAAATTGGTTTATTAAGATGAAATACGCCAAATTATTGCTAATTATTAATGACCATATTGAGCACGTGTTTTGTGTTTTTAAATTAATTAAGGAATTGTTTTCAAATATTGAAAATGAGTCAAACTATTTACAAATATAGAAGATTTTCACTGTCTATCATGGTCTATTGTGAATAAATAGTGAAATATTTTTATACTTATTATTTTTTCATTTATAATAATTTCTCTTAATTAATCAACACAATTTCATAATTTTCTAATCAAATTTAGAGTATTTTCCATTTACAGCCAGACACGTTTCAAATACTAAAGAGCATCTAATAAAATTACTAAGAACACTTTTTTTTTAAACCAAAAAAAACGTTGAATTTTGCATTTTTTTAAAAAAAAATTAGTTTTATAATTGCGTATGAGTTTTCTAATGGACCACACTAAAAAGTTTACTTAAAGATGCATTGTAGGCTAGGATAATCATGTGATGAATTTGATGTATTATAATTTGTCACGTATTAATTGTTGTTTAAATGTATCTCTTACATCTCAATGAAAATTTAAAATTAAAAGACTACTGATAAAAAAAAATAAGGTCCTAATTTTGTGTCATTTCCTCTTTACTCTATTGATATATTGTTTTTTTTTAGATATGTAGCATCTTAATTGAGAGTATATGTTTAAATTAGTTCAATTTTGCTTAAATTGACCCTTTGACTCAATTGATTATCAAGTTAGAAAAGTTGGTTTTTTTAATAACAACGACAGTTATAATTTATAGAGGCGGGTTTGTACCAAAAATTAGGGTATAATTTGTGTACTTTTATCTCTCTAATATAAGGAAGTACAGTTTAATTAGTCAAGATTTTAATAATTTCGTTGAGAGATTCAATGCTGAAACTTTTTTTAATCATGATTATGTAAAACAAATATATTGGTGTTCTATTTTAGTTTCATGTGCAAAATATATATAAGAATGATTATATTTTGATTCTCACCTTCATTTTATTTTCGATATAATAAATAATTGAGTGATTTTTAAGATTTAATTAAAAAAAAGATGTACGTAGATGAATTATACGTAGAAAAAATATCAAACTATATACAAATATAACGACATTTTACTTTTTATATGTGATAGACCGCAATAGACCCAGATAGACATTTACATAGATGTCTATCCGTGATCTATCACATATAAAAAAAAGTAAAATTTTGTTATATTTATAATTATTTTTAACTTTTTTTTATATTTGAAAACATATCTTATACATATCACTGTAAATCTAAAATAAAAAATTTTATTTATAAAAATATGATTTTTGGGATGGGAGAGCCGAACGGGGTAAGGTACTAGGAGTAGGACTATGAAGTGAAAATATTTTTGCCACTAAAACTTAATTGGGAAAAGAAATTTATCAATTCTTACAATCGTTTTAAACGAGGAAAGATACTTCTGGGCCCTTATTTCATATAATTGTACTATGCTGTCGGTTTCTTTTTTTTTTTTTTTTTTCTTTAAGATATTAAATTTCTGTAAGTTTATAGAATTGACGTTCGTGTGGATTGACATTTTCATGAGATGGTAAGAAATCAATGAAATTAAAAAATAGCAATTAAATGGGACTAATATAAACAATAAATATTATAACTTATTTAAAAGTATAATTTTTTTTTTAGTTTTAATATATTTTATAATGTAATATAAACAATAAGTATTTTAGCTTATCTAAAAGTATAAGATGTTTTTTTCCTTTTAAATTTAATATAGAGTTATTTTCAATTATAGAAAAATTAAGTAATATTTTATAAATATATCAAAATTTTATTGTCTATTTGCGATAGACAGCAATAGATTACTATCTGTGTCGTGATAGACGTAGGTAACAGTCTATCTCGATCTATCACAAATAAACTATGATATTTTCCTATTATTTTAAATTATTTCAAATATTTTTGTCATTTAAAATAATTTTTCTTTAACATATTCTATCTAAAGCTTATATATATATATTGAAGCGTTCATCGACACTACACTTTATCAATATTTTCATCAATATTCTCTCGATTTCTAGTTCTCCAATTAGCTAGGGTCTCTAAACTGACTTGAATTTAAGAGACGATAATTAGTATTAGTTGTATAAGTATATATCATTACATATAATTAGTTAAATTGATCAAGATATTAGTTAAATTTTGTGGATTAAAATACTATTTTTCAATATTTAGATTGTAATACTAAAAGAAATAAAATAAATAAAGTTGAGTTTTTCAAAAGTCATTAATTTGGTTATTGAAATATAAATGATTAAGCTTTAATATTTTAAAAAGGTTGACTCATAACAAATAATTCAAACATCTTAGATTTCACACTTTTATTTTGTTTTTATTTTTTTGGGAGGAAATTTTTTTTTCCTCATTTACTCAATTAATTATTTGATAAGATTTGAAATTTTCTAATTACAAATGCAGGTCATAAATTGATTTAGTTTTCTCTAAATACAAATTAATATGTCTAATTTTATATTAAAAAACCAAACCAAAAAACCAGTAAATTGGTTTGGATTGTTTTGATTCTTCAGTTTTTCGATTATTTGTTGAACTTCATAAATGTTAAAATTTCTCTAATTTGAGTGTAATTTTATTCATCCTTTTCTTTGGAAGTATTCTTCTTATTATTATTATTTTAATTTCTTAAAAGGTGTCCTAAAAGTTTAAAAATCAACAAATAAATATTTTACTTTTATATTTTTAATATTTATTGATGATTTTTTTTAATATTACTAAAATATTGATTTATCCTTTATATTGGAGCAACAATTAATTTATCCGTTTCTTTTAAAAGTAGAAAAAAAAGTCTAATGACGTAATTTGTGATGTTATATTTAAAAAAAAAAAAAAAAAAAGATAAAAAATCCCATGAGCAATAAATAATGAATTGTCGTAAGCCTTAAATAATCAAGTTCTTTCTTTTATTTTAGTTCAACATGGAATGAATAATTAAAAAATGACTTATACATGGAAGAGATAACCTAGGATTTTCCCTCTTCCTTTTTAGATTAGGATGATGGAGGTCTCTCACTCCTCTCCAAGTTAATTATGCACAAATTGTGCGCATCCCTTGGCAAAGTAACCTCAGCCTACTGGACCTTAATTGAGGTGGGCCCATGGCTATTATGACATATGGTATGTCTTGTCCAAGGGCTATTTTTGCCTTGACTTAATTCTTCAAATTTGAACCTCGATTTTGTCCGATCAATTGGGATTGACCTTAGCTTGTTCTCACTCAAGCTTAAATTCTACCCTTACGAAGGGTAAGAATTAAAATTACGTCACAAGTTAATGTTAAAACTAATAATAATAATAATAATAATAATAATAAAAATGTTTGAATTGCTTTATTAAGTTGAAATAACAATTGTAATCGAAATCAATTCCTTACAAAATACTTAAAAGATGTTGCCATTTAAGAAGTCAAACTTTATTTTAGCACTAAGTAATTAAAGAGGTGAGAATGGGAGATCCCATTCGCTTTGAAGTTCTATAAAGTTAAACCAAATCTTTATGCCCAATCATTCACATTCTTTAAATCAGCCCATACAAATATTATTCTTTTTCTATTTCAAAATTCAATATATGATTATCAATTTCATTTAATTAACATGAAATTATTTATCAATTTTCACTCGAATGTATATGAGTTGGGTTGAATTGAAGTGAAGTATTTTTTTGAACTAATCCAAAAGACCCGAACGTGGCCTCTAAGGATTGGATTGGATCGAATTGTTTGTTCCTTTTTTTAAACAAATGTAATCATAATTTGAAATTTCGAAAATAAAACATTAATTATTTAATTATGATATTTGTATTTATTTAGTTAAATGGTAAAAGAACAAGCAAAAAACATCTTTATTATATCTGGAAAAAAAAACTATATCCTGCCAAAAGAATAAAACAATGAAGTCAAAATTGATAGTAATTTTATAAAATAAAAACAATAGAAAAACGAAATAGACTTTTTTTTTTCCCTCATTCTATAATTGCATGAACCATTCGTAGAATGAAATAAAATAACTATAGAAAGACTTTTAAAATGTATTGATATTTATATTTTGTTCATTGAGTTATATATATGTACAATGAAATGAAATAAATCTTTTTTTTAGTGTTGAAATAAAGTTAATTATTATAGTTTAATAGTACAACTGTATAGTTCCAAAATTTACTTTTGATATAAACTAATTTAATGAAATTATGTTGTTTATTTATGATAATTATATATATAATAATATGATTGTTCATAAATAAAAACTATTTAATGTTCCAATATAAGCATAGTTCAATTAGTATAGTGTTTATACTATCAATTTTGAAGTTAGAGATTAGATTCTCCTACCTATATATATACACACACGTCACCACCCTCACAACCATTACATATGTAATTTTTTAAATACAGCTATATGTATAATTAGATTTTAATTTTTCTTTAGTCCTAGCTACGTTATGTCGTCAATCTCATCAAACTAACTTATGCTATACATTAGTGATTCATGTGCTCTATAATAGTGGTGGGATATGAAAATTGCTAATTCAACTACCAATCTTCTAAGAAAAATAAAAATAAATAAATGATGTATCACTATCTAAAAATGAAAAAAAAAAAAAAAAAAAAAAAGCTATATTGCTACATAAAAGAATTATTTTGGACAAAAAATTCTTTAAAATGGAAAGATAAATCTAGATCTCTCAAGATGTCTTAATGTCTCATGTTAGTTACTTTTATTTGTGAATTTATTTGCATCTCATGTTACTTTCATTTGTGAATTTCTTTGCATCATGTTATAGATAAGGAGTGTTTTTAAATTTCAATTCGAGTTTTTTTATTTAAAAAAATATATTTTAATTGCAGTAAAACAAACACAATGTCTTCTTCTTCTTCTTTTTTTTTTTTTTTTTTTTTTCTTTTTTAAAATATGGTAAAAAAATTATAAAAAAATAAGCATTACAAATTTGTTTTTTTATAATTTGAGTACTAATTCAAATGTTTCCTAAAAAAATATATACTAAAAAAATTCTTCAAAAGCAGTAAAATAAAAAAATAAAAAAAATCAAATTATCATCAAAATATGCAACCTTACTATCCAAAATATGTTTGGATTAAAAAAAAATCATATTAATTTATATATAGTTATGAAGGACTATAAAAAATAATTTCAAATTTATTTTTGAATTATACAAACTAATTGATATATAATTTCAACATCAATGGCCACAAAAGGTTTGCAATTTCAATATTTCTCTCTATGGGTTATTTTAAAATAACTATTATTCTTTATTTTATTCTAGAAAGATATCAAATTATATCATTAAACTATGGAGTTGTATCAATTTAAACCATAAACTAATAATTGCGTCTGTTTAAATCTTAAATTTTCATAATTATATCAATTTCCACCCTGGATTAAATATTAAAATTATATATAAATTAGTTAATATAATTCAAAATTTAGGAGTGTAAATTGATGTCATTATTATTAATAAACACATGTTGTTCTCATACCTATTACGTTTATGTTAAAAAGAAAAATCGTATATAGCTCGACTGATCATATATGTTAGCGACTAAAAATTATATGGTTTAAATTGTTCTACTCTTTTTTAGAAAAAAAAAACGTAACAGTTTTTTTTTTAAAAAAATAGTTAATCTCTTTCATGTATTTAAAATTTGAGGGACTATTAAATAACTTATCCTTTCCAGATTGTCTATAATTAATTAAGAATATTGGAGTTGAAGTTATTTATTATAATTTATACATATTGGAAAAAATATTGGGTTCAAGTAGTTTTGTTGGTAGTTGGTACCGACGTATTCATTAGCTATATATTTTGTATAAAATATTCGGACAAAAATCTATTTGCATTTTGTCTGACGTATTCATTAGCTATATATTTTGTATAAAATATTCGGACAAAAATCTATTTGCATTTTGTCTGTTTTTTTCTTTTATTTTTTATTGAGAGAATTTTAGATTAAATTATATAAAATACCCTTCAACTTTACAATTTCTATCAAAAATACCCCTAAATAACTTTCAAAAATTTCAAAAATACCTAATTTTAAAAAAAAAAAGTTTAAAAATAACTTCACAGTTAATTTTAGATAGAAACTGTCATTGTTTTGTTTCAAAAATACGAGTCAACTTTCAAAACTTTCAAAGATATCTTAAACTTAGAAAAAAAATATATCAAAATTACCCTTACTAAAATACTTCTAAATTTTCAAAAAGTTGTATTAGTAATAATCTTATATTGTTTTTTTTTTTTTAACTAAAAAAGTTAAATATGTTCTTACTATTTATCTACTCCCATTATCTCTCTTCCATTTCCCCTATCTCCTCAAGTTCTATGTATAGCCAAGCATTTCTTTATATAGTTTGTTTTAAATTTTATTTTTTTTAAGCGAGGAGTATTAATTTGATTTTTGAAAGTTCAAAAATATTTTTTTAACGAGTAATAAGGGTTTGTATTCATATGCTAATTAACAATAAGAATATTTTAGAAATTTTCTAAAAATTTGAGGATATTTTTTAAACTTTTGAATATTCAAGGATATTTTAAAAACTTTTGAAAGTTCAAAGGTATCTTAAAAACTTTTGAAAGTTCAAAGGTATCTTAAAAACTTTTGAAAGTTCAAGAATATTTTTTGAAACTCTTTATAGTTTAGAGGTATATTTTTGACACAACATGCAAAGTTTAAGGTATTTTGTTTAATTTAACCAAAATTTTAATTTCTATCTATAACCTTATCATATTATATCGTATCAATTTTTAGTACAAACTTTAAATTTTATTAAACTGAACCCCTGATCTTAATTTAAATACTGCATCCTCTATTCAATTATGGTTTCTAGTTCACCTAGTTTAAATGTATAATGGTGACTTGTTATAATATGACTTAATGACTTGAAGACGCATGTATGTGCTTAGCTCAGATGAGTAGCATACTAGAGAATATTGACTTGGTGGGAGCTTGGAAGGTTGACCTATACAATAGTAAGATGTATAGCATCAGGATAGCTCCCAAAAAAATTTTCTCATCCAACTTTTTTTCGACGTTATTTGTAACTACTCTATCTTAACATCATTATGATAACTATTTTTTCTCCAGCAACAAAAAAATCTTGAAAAGTTTCGTTAGAAAAAACAAATATTCTGGTAATGTTTGGCAAAAATCTTGTTGCATGCTTGGTACACAATTAGAAAACTCATATGTGCTTTCAATTTTTTCTCAACTAAAGGAAGATACGATACAGTACTTTCGTAAATCAAATCCAAATGCACTCTCAATAGTTATACAAAGATTACTCTAACTTAAACTTAGAAAAATATTTAGCTACTTAATAGTTTGAACCTATCTTTATGCAACCCATCCAATTACTCAATAAAAATTGATCATGTGGTAAATACATAATTTTTAAAAAATTAAATTGTTTTTTTCTGCCTACGTAACAAAAAGAAATGCAAGTACATAAATCCACCATAAAATACACCTAATCATTGTTTTTTTTTAATATTATAATTTATATGTCTTTACGTCACTTGTATTAATTTATTGTCATTTTTTTGTATAAGGTTAAAAGAAATCAAAAGATAAATTAAATTAATAAGAGAATGTTAAATTAATCATGTACACGATAATGATATAAACTTTCAATAAACTGTTGTAAAATTCCAAACTATTATCAACCAACTTGTTTACGTGGGTAGAACCTTGTGTACATTTTCTATTAAAGAAATGAATAATAAATCATTTTATGCTCCGAGTAGACAATCTTTTATTTTATTTTATTCCAAGTATTTTTAAGTGCTTTATTTTCTCCACCTAAAGTTCAAAAAAATTTAGCTAAAATTGACCACAATTAATGTTAGGGTTGTAAATTTGTTAAGAAATTTTGGCAAAATGTGTGTCTAGTATAGATTTGGAAATTTAGCTTTTTGGAAACATGGGTCCACTCCTTGGTCATGTTTTTGAAAAAAAAAAAAAAAATTCAACATGATTTAAAGTTGTACGTATCCTATCTTGAAAACATAAATTTGAAAACAAACAATAAAACTAATTCTATAAAATAGAATATTATTTCATATTTTTTATATAGATGTTCGGTAGAAGATCTATAATCTAGATTCTAATTTAAATAACTATTCAAAATGTATTTGATAATATATTTATAAACCATAAAATTGGTCGTAATTACTTACTAAATATTAGTTTGAATATAAACTATTATTAATGAATGTATGATTAAAAATTTTGAATGATTATTATTTTGATACATTATCTAATACATATGTTAATTTAACATAATTGTGTTTATAACATGATGTACTATATTTATTAATGCCTTCAAAATATGGATAAAATGAAAATATATATAGTTTTCAGAATTTATACTATTTAAGTCACACACAACCCGAAAGTAATTTTCGAAAACATAATTTATATTAGCAAGGAAACATATTCACTTGACTCAATAAATATGAAAACATAAAATATATATATATATAAATAAAGAAAATAAATAAAAGCCAATTTGCCTAGAAAACTGGCTCTTAGCTACTTTTACCATTCTTTATTTGGTTTGACTAGAAGAAATAGAAATGAGTTAGGTTTCCTTTTCAAGACCAACAATGGAGAAGAAAAAGCAAATTGGACAACCTTATCTTAAAAATCAGAAAGAAGAAAAAAGGAAGGAAAAGAAAAAAGATGTGGGGGTGAATTATTTGTCTTTCTCATCACTTGATGTCAAACAAATGAATGAGTGAACAATTAATTTTTAAAATATGAAAATATAAAAAAGAATGTGAAAAATAAAATAAGCTGAGAAAAGAAGGATAACAAAATCAAGAATGAAGAAAAATGTTGTAGGTTTTGGTGAACCACTCATTCTTTATTTTCCATTTTTCTTCCAAAGTCATATGAGCAAATAATGGAAGGGAGATACTTATAAGAGTGGTTGCAAATGGATAACATGTCACATATTTGATTAGTGCACTGTGATGTTGACTACTTGCCTTGTTGACTCTTCTTCTAACAACAAAGAAATGTTATGTTACCCATAATTTTAATGGTTGAATTATGTTCACAAGTTAGACAACAAAAAGATTTGTCTTTTCTAACTTTTCATTTATGTCATAAATAGAACATGTTACATTACATTATAGTAATATTTGTTCTTTTATGCTTTTTAAGGATAAAGAATATTATAGAAATTTAATTTTATTTTGACACGTTTATTTTCATAAATAGAAATTCATTTGGAGCAATCTTCACTGCAATTAAAAAAAAAGTTGAATGCTGCAAATTTATTAAGTAATGGTATGATGTTTTGTTTAGAACAAAAAGAAACAGATAGATAATGTAGAGTGAAATTTATATATTCTTATCATTCGAAAGTTTATTATGACATAATAATTAGTTAGACTATCCTTAATTTATCTATTTATTTATTTATTTATTTATTTATTTATTTATTTTTAATTAATGCATCATCTTAACCTCTTTTATAGGCATATTCTTATTTTAGACATTAACTTCAATTGTCAAAGCTTCTTTTAGAGTATGGGTTCTAAGTTTTTCTTTTTTCCCCTTTTCTTTTTAACATATATTCTCTCATTAATTTGTGTTGTGATGATAATAAATAAATATATTCTCTCTCATATATATATATATATATATCTTTTTCTTTCTCCCCAACTCACAATTAAGCAACTAAAAAGACATCTGACCTAACACACACCCATAACCCAAGTAACTAAATCCAACAAAATATAATCCACAACATATTTTAAATATTAAATCGAGTATAGTTCAAACGATTTAAACATTATAGTTAAAATAATAATAATAATAATAAGATATCTACTTTTTCATTTAAAATGAAGGATAATCTTTTTACTCTCACTTGGGTGAAAATAAAACTAACACGTTGAATCTTATTTTATAATAATTTTAGTTTTTAATTTTTTTTTTTTTCAGTTGATGCACCATATGAGTTTATTATTATTGGTATTATTTTAATTACTTCCCTCTCAAAAGAATGGTTGGTTGCACCATCATTCTTCATGTATCTTGGGAAATAGAAAATAAAAACATTTTTCCTTAAATTAAAAAGAACAAAGAATTGGAAAACTCCCAACCACTTAACCGCATAATCAAACAATCAATCAATGTATATAACACATATCCAACCAAGTTTTTTTTTAATAGTTGGTTTATTGGTTTGTGGATTCATATTACCTGCGTACGTTTTCTTTGTTACAAAAATAGCGTTTAAAAATTATGTGAAGGTTGTAAAATAAATAAATAAATCATTTAATGATGTGTCAAATAATGAATGAGAATAGATGATACTATGGTTGTATTAGAAAATTTTCCTATCTGACCTAACAAAACGAGTTTGGTTCAACCTAATTGTCACACCCACTTTCTTTTGAGGTTAAAAATTCGATCTTTGTAATCTCAAAAATTAACATTAATTTGTTCCAATTCTGTCACATTGTGCTTAAAAGGTCTCACGGATGCAATCTTAGTTTGAAATTTAAATTTAACGTTCTAAAAAAAAATATTTTTTTTAGATTATAAGTATTTTCATGTTTAAAAGTTAGGAAAATAGTATTTTTAAAATTTCATTTGAAATCTATTTAACTTTTTATTTAAAATTTTTTTTTGCATGATTTTTCACCTCTTCTTAATCGGTAACGTTTTAAATTCTTAGTCAAATTTTAAAAACAATAACTTTTTTTAAAAGAACAATTATTTTCTTTTTACCGTTTTCAAATTTTGGCTTAGATTTTGAAAATACTTTTTAGATGCGACAACATAGTATAGATACTAACCGGTGGTGTTTAAAACTTCCTTTTTAAATATAAAAATAAAAAGTCAAATAATTATCAAATAAGATCAATAGCGATGAACTAATAATTATCAAATAAGATCAATAGCGATGAACTAATAACATACTCCTTTTTTAAAAGTTTAAATAAATAAATAATCGTTACTTTTTCAAAGTTTATAGATCAATGGAAAAGTATTTTAAAAATTACCAAACTAAACTTAAAATTTTATGAAATAGAATGAGATTTGAACTAAATATTGAAAAAAAAAATTAAATATATTTAATATATCTCAAAACAATAAATTATAGTAATATCATTACACTTTAAATTAAATAGGTTATTAAATTTCATCTGGTAAAACATAAAGAACTTAAATCAAAATCAAAGAATCAAACTGTTTCCATTTTTCGAATTTGATAAATATTGTTTGAATGTACATTTCATTTTATAATTTCTTCTTTTATAACTTTGTTTTATATAACAATATGCATGCATGTCTTTTTTTTTCTTTTTTTTTTTTTTTTTGACAATATATTGAGTCTCTCTTACTCTCAATTAATATAAACTTTTTGTTGATTTTCAATACTGAAACTTCATTTGGTTTATTCATGTGAACAGTCAAATGAGGCATATATGAACTAGGGTTGAAGTAAAAAATTAAACGTATAATTTATATAAAATTATTCCTTTTAAATTTTAAGCTATGTTCTGTTTGTGACAAAATTTAAATGGAATTAAATGCAAAAAAATATAGATATATTATGTAAGTAATAAAAATTTTAAAGTATAACCTTATAAATACATGGGAAATTATTTTAAATAACAAAATTAATGAAAATATTTACAAATAATAGTAAAATCTCACAGTCTATCTGGGATAGACCGCAATAGACTACTATCTATGTCTATCGTGACACAAATAGTAGTCTATCGTGATGTATCACATATAAACAGTGAAATTTTGCTACATTTATAAATATTTTGGTTCATTTTTCTATATTTGAAATGATCTCTAAATACAAATGTAAGGTGATCTAATGCATGCGCCTATTTCGGTATCGCGACTCCATCCGCCTACAAATGTGAGGTGAGAATCAAAATCTTTAGATTTATTTTTAAGTCTACCATCCAATTAATGATATCAAGCATTAACCAGATCCTACTTCTAAATCGTCTTTTTTCCCTTTCCTAATTTATTTAAGAAAAGACAATATCATTAAACAAAAACAGAAAGTTATGTACACCTGCTTCATTATTAAGGTATAAAGGAAAAGCCGATAATTGTTAAGATTTCATTCGGTATCTATTTAGGTCTCGTTTGATAATTATTTCATCTTTTGATTTTAGTTTTTAAAAATTAAACCTATTTTCTCTACATTTCTTATGATTTTGCATCTTTCTTTTAAGGTTGAATTCTTAGCCAAATTCCAAAACAAAAAATAAATTTTTAAAAGCTACTTTTTTTTAGTTTTTAAAATTTGGTTTGGTTTTTTAAACTATTGGTAAAAACTAGACAAGAAAGGAAAAAATTTGGAGATGGTAGTGGTGTCTATAGGCTTAAATTTAAAAAACAAAAACAAAAAATGAAATGGTTAACAAAAGGGACCTTAGATTTTTTGGTTTTTGGTTTTTCAAAATTAAGTCTATTTTCTCTCAATTTTTTTTATCAAAGTTTTACTCTTTCTTAAGTAAAAGAGTTCCACTCTTAGCTAAATTAAAAAAAAAAAAAAAAAAAAACTTTTTAAAAGATTTTTTTCAAAAGTGAAAATGAAATGGATAATAAAACAAAAAATTTAGAGGTGGCAGAGGTAATTATACACTTACTTTTAAAAAAATAATAATAATAATAAAAAAATCAAATAGGCCCAAATAACACTCCAAAAATCCATCTTCTCCTCCTGTGAACAAGAAGAAGGGAATATCAAAATTAAAAGAGGGAACACAAATAGCAACAGATCTCGTGAGAGAAGGAGCAATAACATTGGAATCCTTTGTGACATTTCACAAAGGAAACGGCGTTTGCTTTGCATGCCTCACTTCGTCTCCGATTGCCCTCAAAATGTTTGTCATCTCAAAGAGATTAGTACTCAAACAATTCAAGACTTGCACCACTTCACAATCCAATTCAACAATTGAGGACCCCAATGTAATGACTTACAATCGAAGGCCAATAACAATGACATTTTCTTCAAGAACATTACTAAATTTTTTTCCAATTACAAAATTTATTATCAAGAGTGTATGCCTTATTCCAATTTATCTAAACTCGTGTTTGTAAAATGATCTTTTTTTTTTTTATTATTAATATATCTAAAAAAAAGGTAAATTTCATTTGAAGTAAAAAGGAATGACGTACTTAATAATCTTCTTAAAAAGAGAAAAGGAAAAGAAAATAACTATACTTATTAATTTGTTTAGTTGGTAAATCAACAGTTGTGCCGCTGTTATTTTTTGTTGAATTTTACCATTTTTACTTCTCGGAGGAAGAGCATTTCCCCTAAAAAAAAAAAAAATATATATATATTTTATAAAATAAATTGTTGAAGAGAAACTTGAAGATAATCATAACTTCCTATTTGAATTCTTCTTCGATAGTGAATTCGAACCCAGTTTAGTGGCTTTGCGTATTCAGTTGGTATTGGTAATAATTATTATTATTATTATTATTATTATTGTCATTATTTTGAGAAAAAAGTTGGTACTCGTTTATTTTTAAAAACTTAACTAAGGATCAAATCCATGATGTTTCCAAGAGGAAAAAAAAAAAAAAAGTCAAATATATGATTGCATTAATTTTAATTTTCATCTTTTAATAGTCTTTTCTTTTTTTTCTATATAAAAAAAAAAAACTATCTTTTGTTGAGACGTAAAAGATGCATCTTTTGATCACTTCTTCCATTATTTATTATTATTTGTTTTTAATAAAAAAACTATCTTCTATTCTTTTCTAATTCAATTGAGTCATGGTCGCTTTGCCTATCATTGATGATGGGAATATGAATATTATATATATGTGAGGTTAAAATATTATTTTAGTCCCTATAATTTAAAGTTGGTTAAATTTTAGTCAATGTAATTTCAATTCTCCAATTTTAGTCTATATACTTTTAGTAAATATTAAATTTAATCTCCAATATTAATTTATTGTTGATTTTTTAAAAACTTTTTGTTATCTATTAAAAGTTTTATTATAAATTTTGAAAATATATTTATATATTATATTTCTTTGCATGAAAATTATTATTATTATTTAATTAATTTTGAATAAAAATAACTTTGAGGGTTAAATTTAAGATTTGTTAAAACTATAAGGACTAAAATTAGATAATTAAAAATGTATAGACTAAAATTGAACGAACTTCAATTATATAAGACCATAACGGTAGTTTAACCTATTTTCCTTTTTTAAGTCTATTTGATTACTATATTATGACATTACCCAAAAAAAAAAAAAAAAAACTACTTTTAGTTTAGCACACAAATACTTTCAATATTGTCCTCTTTTAGAATCTATTCAAACCATTTATGTTCCATCGTTTCTATTAATAACTCAATTCTTATTTTAGAGTTTGAGATTTCAATTTTTCGACATGGTACCGTTAGAATTCAATGGGGAGTGGTTAAAAAAAAAGTTTCTAATTAAATTTTTAGTTTGCAATGATTTAATCCAAAATAATAGTATGATTTAATTGAAAGTTTTTAGTTATTAAATATATCAATAGTTAGAAATATATTTATGAGCTACAAAAATTTGCTATTCATATCACGATATACGTGACTTTTAAAATCTATTTTAAATAGTTGCAAAACATTTTTTTTCAAAACAATCTTAATCTAAAAGTAGGAACCAAATTTGAGAAAGAACGGCTCTAGTAGGTTTCTATTTTATATATAATTGTTCCTACAAAGTAACAAAATCTACATTTGGCTCCATTGATATGGGATGTGCATACTTGCATTTCAATTCCAAGTCTTGCTTTGAGTTTCAACTTGTGCACTTGAAAAACAAGGACTTGCAACTGAAATACAAGTATGCTAGTCTCTATACCAATTGAGTCAAATGTAGATTTTGTTTCTGAGTAGGAATGTATATATATAAAATAGAAACGCAATTGGCTTGTAGTTTTTCAAATTTTATCTTTTTTTAAAAACCAAAAACAGAAATAGTTGTCGGATAAGTTAGCTTCTTAAAATATGAGGAAGAAAAAATAAAAATATAATCAATCGAGCCTTAAATGATTGTTAAATAGGAACTCACACATTTAGTTGAGGGGATGAAAACAAACATAATTTTAGAAAATAAAATAGTTATTTATCTAAATAATAGTGTTAAAGAATTAGAATTTCAACAGTATTATGTTACTTTGAACATTTAATTTTGATGGAAAAATAGTTGGTGGGGAAGACGGAACCATTGTCACGTGGGCTACATGCAAGAAGGAAGGTGACTTCTTAATCGACACTTGTCAGCCATAGAACCACAACACACAACCTCTCTCTCAATCCAAAGGTAAAGTAATTATAATTGGACAATTGGAGGCCTTTAAAGACATTTTAGAATTCTAAATATATATATATAATTTTTGTAACAATTCAAATATTATCTTAAATAGATGAAGACCATTAAAAGTTATATATAAAATATCTAAAAATTCCTAAATTTTATTTTCTAATTTATAAGAATGTTATCGAAATTCAAGTTGTGTTTTAAAAATAAAAAAACTTGCTCTCTAGACTTTGAATTGATAACATCTTAATTCTTGTGTTTTCAAATTCATAATATTTTTTTATTTTAAACTATTCTTATCAACAATGTTTAAATGAAAATGAATTTGTGAAAAACATTATTTTTTTTAATTAATCGAAATGGGCTCTGAATTATTGCATGTGATTCAAAAAGGCTGCAAGTGAAAATGTGACCCAATTCCTGACATTTATGGGCCGGATTATGGGCCAAACTTAAGGCGTGTGGGCCGCGCAGCCCATCATATGTAACCGCAAAGGGGTGCACGTGTAGGACACGTGCCCCACCTGCTTCGTTTAAACTCGAAAATTATCGAAAACATCTTGCACTGATTGATTGAATTTATTTTATTATATATCGTAAAAAGAAAAAAAAGGAAAAAAAAAAAAAAAAAAACTGAAGGATCTAAAATTTTTTGAAGAAAAAGGAAAAAGCTCACTAAAAGATAGATCTCTCTTCTTCTCTCTCCGCTGAAACTAGTGTTCGAAGCGCTTGGCGGGTGAGTCGTACCTTCCATTTTTGTTTTCTTTCATTTCTTCTACTGTTTGTTTGTTTGTTTTTTTTTTTTTTTTTTTTTTTTTTGTTTTGTTTGCTATATCAGATTGAATTTCATTGTGGAGATATTTCTGTTCGATTCCATCGATCTCTGTTTCGTTGGAGTTTCTCGTGGTTTATATGATCCATTTGTTTGCTGAGAATTTGTGGAGCCATTCTTCACTTGTTGTTACTTTTGATTTTGATTTTGATTTGTTTCGAAGGAAGTTAACGCCAGCATCTTCGAGTATGGATGTGTGTTGTATTTGCTTTTATTTGAATCTTGTGCTGGCTCTGTAACCTAAAGGAGAGTTTGGAAGATGGAGGGAGGGTGGCTATGAGAAATGAACATTTCGATGTGTTTCACTTGGGAGGGAGGGATTTCATATTACAGTTAAGAGCATGTTGTGGAGTGATTTTGAAATGATTAAATTCACTTTTATCAGGTTTAAAATCAAACGGAAACATTCTTTTAATCCTTCATTTTTCTTTAACACTAAAATTGCGATTACAAGTGTAGTATAAAATATTTGATTGATTTTGAATGGTTAAGATTTGTTCTAGAGTGATTTTGAACATGATAAAAGTCACTTCAAGTCTTTTTTTTATTTTTTTTTTGTTGATTTCGGGTGGATAGTTTGTTTGTTGATTGACAACCAGCTTTGCTGGTTACTTTCAAGAACCACTTCACCAATAGTAACATATACCGTTTCTGTTATGAATTATGAAGTTGAATAGCTTTGATGATTTTGTTTGGATAAGAGAATAGCTTTGATGATTTTACGAATCAACATCCATACATAAGGAAGGTCAATTTATTAACCGATTCTTTAGTTCAAACCACACACACGCTTCATATCTTTTGGAATGCGTGTTACTGAAACAACATAATGAAGAGGGCTTGAAGGGCAAAATTGTTGAAGCGTCAAATTTCTTTTTCCTTAGAAATGATGTGAACGTCTGCCTGCAAATGATTTTTCTGTGAGGGGTGACCTTTTGGTGATTCATGGATTTTATCTGATTCCAGCTTGGAAAATGGGGATATATCTCAGCTCCCCCAAAACAGAAAAGGC
Organism: Citrullus mucosospermus; assembly: GCA_030954485.1. Classification (NCBI taxonomy): domain Eukaryota; kingdom Viridiplantae; phylum Streptophyta; class Magnoliopsida; order Cucurbitales; family Cucurbitaceae; genus Citrullus; species Citrullus mucosospermus. The sequence continues at coordinate 2,715,517 of CM062063.1, read as the reverse complement.
CTCAGATGATGGTGAGAATGAAAGACTTCGGTATGGCCTATCCTCTATGCAAGGGTGGCGTGCAACCATGGAAGATGCTGTGAGTTTTCTGTCTATTCTGCTCCCTTTGATGTTAAAGTTGTCATGTTATTATACTCAGTTACTCATCATGCTCTCTATTGCTTACTGTGACCCATGCAAATGAACTACTTTGGACTATATTATCTCAAGGAAGTTGAAATATATGCATGTTGATTACTTCTATTAAAGGAGGTAGCCCCAACACTAAAAAGAAGATTGTTTTCAGATTATCTTTTGGTAGTGGTCTTGTATGTGCTGTCACATGTGTTCTTAAAGCACTCCTTTTAGTGTACTGGAACAGAGAGTTTGCATTAGAATATCTACAGTGCAATTGAAATTTGTAACTTGGCACTGGGTGGAGCAAAATCACTATTGGCATTATACTTTTCATAATGTCCAATCCTTCAAGAGGCTTCTGTTTGATGCATTGCTGGACAGTGACTGCAAATTATTATTTATTTATTTATTAGAATCTACAACCTACTCAAACTTACTTGCAACCCTGTGACCTGTGGAGACGGTTCATCTGAATCTGAGATTGTCGTTAAGTTTGGGATTGGAACCATTTTCTGAAGACTCTGAAATTGATCTACATTCTACACATTCTAAAAGTTGTGTTGCATATGGATCCATTCTCACCCTACTTAAGTTTCAGCATGCAGCCTATCTAGATTTGGACACTTCAACATCTTTCTTTGGTGTTTATGATGGCCATGGAGGTTAGTGTTTGTTCTTTGAGCCCAGCCCCCCCCCCAAATCTCACCATTAATTATTTATTCTACTGTACTTGCATTTCTGTGATTTTTAAAATTTAATCATTAATATTATTATTTTTAAATTTTAAATTTTTTAGCCTTTTCTTTTGTCCCCTGATCAAAGTTTATTGAAATGCAGGTAAAGCAGTTTCAAAGTTCTGTGCCAAGTATCTTCACCGACAGGTGCTCAAGCATGAATCATACATGGCTGGAGATTTGGGAACTTCTCTGCAGAAGGCCTTTCTCAGGTTATTAATCCACTGACTTTGTTTTAGTTTACATGGTATCCTTAGTAGTTATCTCATTGTCCTGGATTATGCAGTTGCCAATTTTTTTATTTTTATATTATTGATAGTGGTGAAATAACTAGTGTATCATGTTTGTTTGGGCTTTCTACTGTTATATCCTGTCTAAAGTTTTATAGTTGTGAATTTCATTTGATGCACTAGTACGCGTTATCATTTTCTTACAAAGGTTAATAAATTAAAAATAAATGGGGGTGTTAGTCATTAAATCCAACCAGATATGATGTGATTCTTGCTTTACCTCTTCCACCATTGATGGTTGAAAGGCTGTTTGTGTCAAAACTGCAAGACCTGTCTTCTTATTTTGCCACTCTGAAATGGTGCAGAATGGATGAGATGATGCGTGGACAAAGAGGATGGAGAGAATTAGCTATTTTAGGAGACAAAATGGACAAGATTTCTGGTATGATAGAAGGATTTATATGGTCGCCCAAGGGTAGTGAAGCTAACAACCAAGTGGATGATTGGCCTCCGGAGGAGGTATTTTTATGCACAATTCCCAGTTGCTATGGTGGATTTACTTTCCTTTTCTGTTTTGAGGTGGACATGCGTATGTAGAAGAGGTAGTCCCCCTCTTTCCTCTGTGTCCAGTTGGACGCAATTTGCAGTTCACTAACTATATTTCTTTGCATTGATTTGTAGTAACCTGGGTTAGTTTTGGGTTAAATTTTGTTATGAAACAATTGTACATTTATGGTTGGGCATGGATTCAATTAAAGTGAGGAGGTGATGTTGCTAACTAGGGACCTCACTCTGACTTTCATGGACCAAATGCTGGAAGCACAGCCTGTGTTGCAATCATACGAAATAACCAACTTGTGGTGGCAAATGCTGGTGATTCTCGCTGTGTCATTTCCAGAAAGGGTCAGGTATTTGCAGCAAAAAGGCATTGCTCAATTAATTTACATGCTTTTAACAGCACCATATATCTTCCTGATTAGAAAGATGAAAATAAGAATCAATTGGACGTGTTATGATGTGATTAGAATTATGAATATAATAACCAATTAGATGTGTAAAGATGTAATCATTAGTAAATCCTTATTGTTGGTTGTGTAACATATTTTTCAATTATATTTGTTCTCATTTCTTTTGTCCCAACTTATCTCATCTTAATTTACATGAATGGTGGATTTGTCAGATCAATATCCATTAAAGTTCTATGTCAGTTTGGTCGAATTGTGTTGTATAAGGAGAGAGAGGATAATAGAGATAGGGCAGGCAATTGGATATGTTAATTGGAGAGATGATGAATTGTCAGTTTTCTGTCCCACTGTTTCCTAACCAGATCTCCCAACATTGCTCACTTGAAATACAATTAATCCTATTCTGATTAATGAAATTAACATAACAGGTTGTGAGTGAAGAAGCATAAATAGATGTGGATGTAATGATTCTGACAGTGTTACCAAAATATGATTGCTTTTAATGTCATGAAAAGCACTGTAAATTAGGGAGAACAATTTGAATAATCAGAGATATTTGCATGGGCGTCTAGAGCTCCACATAACATCTTCTTCACAGGCATATAATCTATCCAAAGATCACAAGCCTGATCTTGAGGTTGAGAAGGACAGGATTCTGAAAGCCGGTGGTTTCATCCGAGTTGGTCGTGTCAATGGAAGTCTCAACTTGGCTCGGGCTATAGGTACACCCTTTTCTAAGTCTTAGTTTTAAATTTGGAATATAAATTGGGGCCTGGACGAAGGGCTATAGGTACATACTTCTTAAGTCTAGTTCTAATTTCTAAATTTAAAATATAAATTGAGAATTTCATTCCGTGACTATTATTGATTTAGAAAACTGACTTTACAGGAGACATGGAATTTAAGCAGAATAAAAGTATGCCTGCAGAAAAGCAGATTGTAACTGCCAATCCAGATGTGACAACTGTACGTGTTATGGTTTTAATATTTCAGCCATGGTGTTATATGCTTATATGATTTTTTGAAATCTGATGATAATGATTCTGGAAGGGTTTCGTCATTTTCTTTTTAATCCCTCTCATTCATTTCTCAGGATCTCATTTGTTTTTCTTGTAATTAGGTTGAGCTTTGTGAGGACGACGAGTTTCTTGTTATTGCCTGTGATGGGATCTGGTAAGTTTGAAATTTTGTGCTTTTAGGGACAACATAATCTCTCTGAAGTCCGAACCATCCAGCCCTTTAACTGACTTGAAATAATGTATGTTTTTGTTAGGTACCACCTAGAAAAAAGCAAGAACAAAAATATATTCAAATATAAAGGATCGAGAACTACATGATAAACCAATATAAGGCACCTGCACCTGAAACCTTCCATATTGAGTATGCGAACCCAAGCCCCAAATCACTTGCTTTTCTCAGTCTTCCTCTCTCTATTTATAACCAAATACACTTAACTCGCTAGCTAATCACCCTTATGCCCTTACTAATACCATACTACTCCTACCCATAACACTATTAGTTCCCTTACAGTTTCATAATAATATATACGCACTACATATCCAATCACTTTCTTTTGTAATGACGTGAAGTGGCAATTTAATGGATAATGTCTAAATAATTTATGTTTCGGATTTAAAATTTCCATACATCCCATTGTAAGCAAGAAAAATCTGCACTGTAGTTCTGAGCTTTCTAAATTGATTCCATTGATGTGGTGTTAGTATAGACATATTATTCCTTCTTGGAAGCAGCCTATCCATCGAGTATGATGGAATTATTAGATTTGATTGACTGCAAAAAACTTTATAATATGGTAAATCACTGACCATCTGTTTCTCCGCATAGGGATTGCATGTCCAGCCAACAACTGGTTGACTACATTGGAGATCAACTAAAATCGGTAAGTTCTTGTAAGCTAACTTAGACGCTCATGGATATAGGAGGAAATGTTAAATGGTTTATATTGATTCCAATTTATCTGAATACACAGGAAAGTAAACTCTCAGTCATTTGTGAGAGAGTGTTTGACAGATGCTTGGCACCCACAGCTGGCGGTGAAGGATGTGACAACATGACTATGATCTTGGTTCAGTTTAAGAAACCCTTCAACAACCCAAATGCTGCTTCTACTTCTGCTGAGGAGCTGCCTTCATCGTCCAATCAAACGTTGTCTGGTCTGAATGAAGGCTCTTCGAAGACTTAATAGACAATACAAATACAATTTTTAAAAATTGACGATTCGAGATACCAGTAAGTAAAATTTTCTCATTGATGCACTTATTTTCCGTTAGTCGATTGCTTGTTGAAGAGTTAACTTGTTTTGTAAAGTAAATTTCTCTTTGTGAATGCCTTACCACTTCCATTTCAGTACTGCAAATTTTCTTCTCATGGCATGCACTTTCCCACCTTATCACTCTCATTATATATGGGTTGCAAAAAAAAAAAGTACAAACAGTATTTCTTATCGAAGTCGAGTTTGGAAGCTAACTTTTTTTCCCCTCAAATTCAAATGTAAAAAAAAACCAGTGAGAAAACAAGCATGGTTTTCAAAAACAAAAAACAAAACAATAAATAGTTATGAAATGGGAGCATCGTATTTCAAAATGTTTAAGTGAACTCGATCTGAAGTGGTCACTTGTCAAAAGCTTTATGAAAAAACACTATGTATGAATCTGTTTGTAGTTAAATGATCTTTTTGTAAATGTATTTAAATGGGTCCCATTATGTTTACTAAAAAACAGCAAGATCAATAATGTTCCTTATTTGAATCTTTGTATATACCTTTAACCAACCAAACTATGCTCTCTATTATATTCTATAGAGATTTCTTTCAAGAAAGTCATCTAAATTTTTAACCTGTGGATTCTATCATATTTCTTTTACTTTTGACTATTAAATAGTTGTTTGTAGATAAATTCAATCATAATGTTTTCCCGCTTTGATTTTTATTTCAGCAAAATTGGTGTCGTTCCAATGTTATTTAGTGTTCCCAAAGGGACAATTACAACAAATGAGCCAATGAGGTATATATTACAACCATAATTTTCTTCCTAACTTTTAGGCATTGGTTTGTAACCATTTAAAATTTTCTACAAATATTTTTAAAAACCAAACCAGGTTGAAAACTAAAAAAAACAATTTTTTAAAGGGAAATTATTTAGAATGAAAACCGTTGGAAATATTTACAAATAATAGCAAATTATCACTAATATCATTATCTATTTGTAATAAACTGCAACAGATTACTATTGGTCTATCATGATATTAATAGACATAATTAGTAGTCTATCACAAATATACAATAAAATTTTTCTATATTTATAAATATTTTAGTTTATTTTTCTATATTTGAAAATAATTTTTTTTTAAGTATAATTTTTGTAATTAAAATGTTGTTAAAAATTCAAACTATTTTACTTGAAAAAGATGAAAGAAAATAGAAATAAGAACAACTCAATTAAAAAAAAAAAAAAAAAAACTTGCTAAAACAGGACATTAAAATTTCCATTTCATTTTTATTCCTCTGTTTCCTTGCTCGTCCTCATTAAGTGAATGCTGAATTTGAATAAATAGATCTCCAGTAGCAACCTTCCATTTTGCAAAACGACTTTGCTTTAGAAAGATTCCAAAATTCAACCATTAATTTGAGCACTTTCAAATTGCAGTTTAATGACCTAATGCTACATTCTATAAGAGACCTAAATTGGCTAGTAATTGTAAGGGATATACTTGAACAGAGATGAACATTAAAACCTGCTCTTTGGTTATCTCACGAGGCCTTAATTGGCTAGCAATAATGTGCATATCTTTTAACCTTTTCAGCAAGAATAGAGTTGGATTTTTAAGGGATTTACTTGAACACAGATAAATTTTAAGATATGCAGAAGGAAGATAAAAAGTTTAGACCAAGGTTAATCCAACCTCTTATACAGCATTTGATCACTACACATGGGAACAGTTTGAGGGTTAAAGCTATAGCTTCATTAGGATTGAATAGATTTTTCCCAACTCTAGACGGCAATAATACTAATTTCACCCCTTGTTTCTTTGTTCATGGAAATTTTCTCATAAAAATATGAACAATAATAGTAATAATAATAGAAAAAAACAAAGAACAACTCTTGAAGCACCCAAGATTAGAACATACATAGTCTAAATTGGAATCATTCAACAATGGCATAACTCTGGGTCCCTTCTTCAAGGACGACTTCACTATTTAGAGTGGTTTTATGATTCGGCACAGGTTGGGAATACAATGCAATAGATTGCATTAATATTCTGGTTTTTCAAACCATTGTAAATCATAGAAATGTAGAGATAATCAATAATGATGAACAATTTAAGACCAAGCAAACACCATCAGTGATATGAACGTTTATGAAGAAAAGGAAGTACTGAGGTTTGGAATCAATATTAATTTAAGATCAATTTATGGAACAGGTACGAGGGAAACCAAGGATGAAAGTGGGGCATTAAGCAACTTAAAAAAAAAAAAAAGAAAAAGAAAACTAGGTAGAAAGATTGGTCTAGATTATATTACGGAAGGAAGAGGGAACATGTGCAAATCTTGATTCTGAATTATAAATACTCGGTAGCTGAAATGCATCTCTAAGTGAATAATTCTCTGAATTTCGTTACTATTGACTCTCAATATAAGAAACATTTCAACACTAAAACTAGGTAGAAAGAGAAGTAAAAGGGAACAACAAAAATCCGTCATTTATTTCACAACCATAAGTGTACCTTGATGAGTATAATTTGCCTTCATTTAATGTCAGAAGAGGGAGGGGGAAAATGCAAGATATAGGAGCTGCTACAAAAATTTTATGCCAATTAAATGCCCCAAAGAACATCCTCTGTCAGAATAAAGCCAAAAAGAAAAAAAAAATCATTTAGCTGATGATGAACCTGAAGAGAGTCTCTGACTTCGAGCTTTATCAGCTCTTTCCATATAGTCTTGATGCGACTGATGTTTTGATCCTGCAGTGAAAACAATTAAGTAGTGATAAGTCATATCGAATTTAAATACAGCCTCAAATAGATGTATGGGGCTGTAGATTTGAATGCCAACGAGGAACAAAGGAAGCATCTTGTTTTACCACCTATTAGATTTTCAAAGGGTTAATACTTATATTATAAGTGTAGGTGCCATTCGGAAGTTGTTTCGAAAAATAGTCTTTAAACTATATGATTCAAAAACTATTTTTAAGATTATATGTTTCCAAAACCGAAGAGGTATTTTGGGGGGCTCTTATTAAACTGACTAATTACGAGCATTTTTTTTAGTTCAACAACATGTGAGGTTGGAAAATTTGAACCTCTAATCTCTTGGTTGAGATATATACCAAAACCAGTTGAGTTATGCTCACATTGGCACTATTTACGAGCCTATCATCTTATGATCTTACGAGAGAGTATAACTTCAGTTTAGCTAAACCAAGTCAACCATGAAACAATCTAAGAGTAAGCTGAGTAACAACCTTCTTTTTTATTTCTCTTGGAACATTTCTGAAATTAAAAAGAATCAGTATCATCAAAATCCACAACGATATTGCCCCACCGTTTCTCATTCCAAATTACAGGAGCACTCCAACAGCAAAAGCCACAATTCCTAAACCCTAATCCACCCAGTGCCAAGGGCCAAAAAGACTATGCATATGCATATTTTATTGAAGCTGCATAGACTCTGAAACCCTAGACGTCCACTGTTGCAATCCAAAGATTGCTGAATTCTTTGTTCGATCTTCAAGCAAAACTTAGAAGTAACTTTAAAATAGAACTCCATTCAAGAATCAAAATCTTCTTAGTGCAAAATAAAAATATAGGTCTCCCTTCTTCAAATCCCGGGCAAAATAAAATTAAAATTAAAAAAAAAAAAAAAAAAAAAACGGTTTTCCTACATATCAATTTCTCTCAGCAGCAACAAACAATCATCAGAGATAGATGAAAAGAAACAGAAATTGGTAAAGGAATGAACAAAAACCTCGATTCATGAGGGCCCAAGGGATGCCGAAGATGATACCAATGACGACTATCCCAGCGGCGACGTGCTTTTTGTCGCCGCTGTATAAATAGTGCTCCATTCTCGATCTGAAACCACCTCCTCCGCCGCTCCCGCCGCCGCTTTTAGCCTCGCCGCTCATTTTGTCCGCCGATTGTCTCTCAAAATGATATGTTCTTCCAGTTTTGCTCAATGCTCCGTGAAACTTTTGGGAGCGTTTGGTTACAGGGTTTTTGGTGTCCAAACTTTGGACTAAATTGACTTTCTCTATATCATTATAAAATACTCGTACAGATGGCAAAAACTAATCTAAAATTATAGTGTTAATTGCATCTAGACCTTTAAACTTCTAATTTTAAAATTAAACCCTCCAGGTTCTATAAATGTTAAATGGAGTCAAATTGGAACTTTAAACATACAATTGTATAAATTGTAGCATTTGTATATGTTTAAGAGTTTAATTTTTATCATTTGTAGGTCTAATTTCTACAATTATCATAAGTTTGAGGGTCCAATTTTAATACTTAAAGAAGTTTAGGGCCTAATTTTTACAATTGAAAGTTTGAGATACTAATTGCAACTACCACCATACTCTAGGGTTAGTTTTTGCAATTGATCCAAATGTTTAATACGTATCTTAACTTTTTAATTAGTATTTAATATTTAATAACATGGTAAATTTTTAAAGCAAATAATTACGTGGATGTGGATTAAAACTTCAATTTTAAAGAAATGAATAAATGTTAATTACTCTTTAGTTGAGTTCACTTTAACCATTTATATTAAATAGGTCCCTTATAGATTTTGACCCATTTCATAATTATTAAAACTCACATATCTATTAGGTATAAAGTTAAATTTTGTGTTCAATAAAATATTAATTATTTTTATTTTGTGCCAAATAGATTCATAAATTTTTTAAAAAGTCAGAAATAAGAATCTTGTAAATGCAAAATGAATGGACCAAAAATAAATTTAAAAATTTAAAGATTTTTTATACATTTTTTAAAGTTTAAAGATTTATTAGATACCAAATTAAAAGGTTAGAGATATAAAAAGTCTATTAAACTATTGGACATGAACTCAAAAACTTGGTAACTAAACTGATTTTTAACTTTGATAATTATAATAATTTAATCTCTATTATAAAGTTAATCCGTATAGGATATAATAAAAGACACATTACCTTTGTTAATATCAAAGTTCCATCATCTACCCAATATCATTGAACAACAATTAAAAAGAAAGGAGACCTTCTTTCTTTTTCTTTTTTTTTTTTTTGTTTTTTTTTAATATAAAAAAATGATTTAAATTCTAGTTTCTAAAATTTCATTTTGTTTTTAGTTCTTTTAATTAAAATTTATACTTGTTTTCTCTAATTTTGTTTGTTTTCACATTTTCAAATAAAATCCTTTGAATGTTGAGCTATGTTTCAAAATCAACAACAAATTGTTATTAAACAAAAATTAAATAATTATCAAATAGGTAATTTATAATTTAAGCAAGGTTTAAAATATCAATGTTGATAAAAATATAAAGGTCTTAATTTTACGAAAATTTTGATGAAAATATTGATAAAATATTGATTTTAATGGATATTTCTGAAAAAATTATAAAAACAAAAAATTGAAAAAATAAATTTAAATTAATCAATAAACATTTTATGATTTTTAAACAAGTGAAAATGTCTATTATTTATATTATGTTTATATTAGTAACACTTTGTCTCTTATTTTTTATGTTTCATGAATTTTTCTGCGATACAACGAAAATATTGATTCACAAGTTATATTGATATGGAACTTATGAAAATATGAAAATATCTATAGAAATATTAACAGGCGGATGGAATTTGATATGTTGAATTTAAGAAATATATATACACAGTCATTCCTCTTTTACTTGTCCATTGCTATAAATAATAAAACAATTGTAGAGCCTGACCTTCACTTTCCGCAATATATAAGGTCTTGTTATTCAAATTGTAGCTCAAATTTTACCGCGCAGCCAAGCTCCCCCGTACCTTCACAGTCGTTTTCATGGTAATCCATGGCATGTCTTTCTTCTATTGCAAGAAGGCTCTGCAGAAACCATCCATTGCCATTCCATCAACTCCTTCAGCTCATCCATCTCCAAATCCCCGATTCGCCCTTTCAGGCGTTACATCAAACACTTCGTCTGCAGTCTCAGTCCGCTCGTCAATTCTCATCCCTTCCATTCTTTTCTCAAAAAGTTGGCCACCCATTTCACTTTGACACAGGAAGATTCCAAAACGATCGCCCGAACGATGCGCGTATTGCCCAATTCATCGAATTGCTCAAACGGGTTGCCCGTTTGCCATCGGAAGTGGAGGCTGTTGCTGCATTGGATGAGTTTGATGTCCAGGCAGATCCGAATTTGGTTTATTCGGCAATTTGGGTGTTGAGGGATGATTGGAAATCGTCATTTCTAGTATTCAAATGGGGTGAGAAATGGGGATCTATTGATGAAGAGATTTGTAATTTGATGATATGGGTGTTGGGTAATCATAAGAAATTCAGTACTGCTTGGTGTTTGATTAGAGAATTGCATGGATCCTTGATGGATTCGAGGCAAGCGATGCTTGTCATGATTGATAGGTAAAGTTTATTTTCGCATATTACTCTGACATTTGTTTCTTCACATTCTGATATGCCATTTGTAATGACTGCTAAAGACGTTTTGCATTTTGATTTTACTCGATAGCTTAGTCCATAGGCCAAGTAATGTAGAAAGCAAGTTTGTGAACTCAGAGAGCAAATGGCTTGCTTCTACAAGCTTGTATGTAAATGAGTCCTTTTCTATGTGTGTGTGTGAGTTTTTTTCATGACCAAGAAGCTTTTGGTTGAAATTGGAGTAGCATTTCATTTTTAATTTGTGTTTTTTCTTGGATTCAAGGATGGCCAACATATTTCTGTTAGATGTGGAAAAGATCTTTTTGATGCAATCTGTTAATTGGTTTCTTACCGGTTTATGTAGTAAATGAGAAAATGAGGGGAGATTACATTACATCCATAGTTATTTTGAAATTTGTATGCTGCTAACAAGGTTGTTCCTGGTTTAAGGTATGCGTATGCCAATGAGGTAAGTAAGGCTATTAAGACATTCCACATGATGGAAAAGTTCAGATTGACTCCGGATCAAGAGGCTTTTCATGCGCTTCTCAATTCTCTTTGTAAATATGGGAACATCGAAGAAGCTGAAGAGTTTATGTTTGTAAACAAGAAGCTTTTTCCTTTGGAAACAGAAAGCTTCAATATTATTCTCAACGGCTGGTGCAATGTATCTGTTAATGTTTTTGAAGCAAAGAGAATTTGGAGAGAAATGTCTAAATGTTGCATTTTGCCAGATTCAACTTCTTACACCCACATGATTTCCTGTTTTTCGAAGACTTGGAACCTTTTCGACTCACTTAGACTCTATGGTGAGATGAAGAAAAGGGATTGGGTTCCAAGCCTTGAAGTCTATAATTCTTTAGCTTACGTGTTAACCCGGGAGAATTGCTTTAGTGAAGCTCTCAAAATCCTTGAGAAAATAAAAGAAATAGGTTTGCAGCCAGACTCCACTACATACAACTCACTTATAAGTCCTCTGTGTGAGATGGGAAAGCTGGACGAAGCAAAAGATGTACTGACCATGATGACTGAGGACAATATCGGTCCAACGATTGAAACCTACAATTCTTTTATTCAGGGTGCAGATTCTGAAATGATCTTTGAACTTCTTAAGCAGATGAGACAAGATGGTTTAGGTCCTACAGAGGCTACCTTTATTATAATGTTTAACAAGTCATTTGAACTAGAAAAACCGGATTATGCATTGAAGGCGTGGGTAGAAATGAAGAGGTACGAGGTATTGCCTAATTCCGAACATTACTCAGTTTTGATACAAGGCCTTGCAACGTATGGTCGGTTAAAACAGGCCAGAGAATTATATGACGAAATGACATCGCATGGATTTACTGCACACCCAAAGATTAAAATGCTCCTGAAGGAACCAGAGGTAGGTAGCTCTGAAGAAGCAAGGCAGCAAGTGAGACATGACAAGAAAGGTAAGTTATTTCCTCATAGAAAAGGGAGCATGATGAAATGGAAATCACATAAACAACAATCTATAGAGGATTCATCATTTGAGTAGGCAATTTCTCTGTTTATGTGCTACTTGAATATATTTCAATTTGCATCATATTCTATATTCTGCTAGTATTGTATACTAGATGAGCTAGTTTTTAATCTGTTCATTTTACTCAATGCTCGTTTACTACAATGATAACCTTATAACCAGTTTGGCATCAGGGCAATTGGGGTTAAAACTTTTCACAATCCTTTCAGTCAGCTCCTTCTAAGACATAATCTTATGCTTGTGTAAAAAATCATGGTGGTTCATGGGTGCATTCTTCGACTAGATCTTGTTGGGATGTGAACAGAGTTCCACATTAGTTAGAAATATATAAGATCCTTAGGACATCTTGTTAGGATGAATCGTTGTCCTAACAAATTAATTTTTCATCTCTCTCATTGGATGGAGAACGGCTTAGAAATCTTGTAGCCACCTTATTTCCTATTTACCATTATAAAAGCAGGATTTCTGCTTGAATGTTGGGGAAGATTCTTTTGATCATTCAGATGTTATGATGTTTTTTTGTTTTTCTTTTTAAGTTCTAACAATATGTGGAGTTGAGATATAAATTGTTGATGGTCGATATAATATCCTAACTGGTTCAACTATGCTTTTTGACGAAGTCTTCAGAGTTTGGAACTTTTGACTACTCGTCTTATATGAAAAACTCATTGTTGAAGCTGCTGAAAAAGTATTCCTTCCTTTCATTTGGCACAAAGCTCGAAGAACACTTGCATGGGCTACTAGGAGAAACGATACGACATCGTTTTTATTTTATTTACCTTTTTGTATTTTCTTTTTCCTCTTTTGAAGGTATAGGCTGTTTAGTGGTTGGATGGCAAGAAAGGTTATTTCCCAGTTGTCCTTTTTGTAGCTTCATTTGTTGGAATTGGCCTCATAAATTCACTGGAAGGGCAACCTTTTCAAGCATGGGTAGAGTTATAAGGAGCTTTTTCATTTTTTTCCCTTAAATCTTCTCATGAGAAAGAGAATTAAGAGAATATTTTGACTTCTAAATTAAAGTTGAGAAGCTTTTGTTTGGACGGTATGTGTGAACAAGTATAGTCCCTCAATTTTCATATTTTTGTTAATTTGGTCCTTAAACTCTTGGAGTATCTAATAAGTATTTAAATTTTTAAGTTTATAACCAATAAGTTTATGAAAATTCAATATTTTGTCTAATAAGTTTATAAAAATTTCAATTATATGTCTAATTCATATGTGAGCTATTTAATGTTTAAAATTCGATACACACCATGCAACATAAAAGTTGGGATGTTACTGAACATAAAATTTGATCTAATATCCAACACATTTGTTAATTTTGGAATATTTTGAATATGTCAGAGAACAGTTAGACACAAAATTGAAAGTTTATGGTCTATTTAACATTTTAAAGTTAAAAAAATATATTAGACACAAAATGTTACATTTTAGACACAAACTAAGAAATACAAGAACTAAACTTGTAATTTAACTTCTTTTTTTTTTTTTTTTCTCTTTTGTTGAATTGCTTATGTTTGGGTGGGAAGTTTTTAGTTTGTAAATATAAATGTGTACTATGAGAGATGTGTTCCAAAAGCTTAGCTTTGAATAATTCATGAGATTAGCAAGTTCAAGTTTACAACTTTACATGGACCAAATGGAAGGTGATACATCACAAATCTATACTTTTTTTTTTCTTTGCTTGGGGAAATTTCTTTCCCTCTTTTGTTGGAAGGCTTTTTTCAAATAATAATAATAAAAATAATAAAAAAAAATAAAAAAATAAATAAAGGATGTTATAGGCTTATAGGGTGCTAAAGTGGTTGGCAATGCTTGAAGTATATACATATCTCATCTTTACCACAAGTGGTTGCTTCTTTTGAGGATTGAAAAGGAAAGGCATTGTCCCATGTGATAGATCTAGAAAATTTCAAACACAAAAAGGAGCCATTTTTCTCAACCTTTTTATTCTTTACACACACTTTTCCATTTAACATGATCACATCCATTTACTTTAGAAATTAAATTTCTTAAATGGTATCTAATTTCTTGCTTCATTTCAATTATATCCAAAAGGAACCTCTTTCCTAAACCTAAAAGGAAAAAAAAAAAAAAGTTAATGATTTTTTTAATAAAAAAGATTGAATATAGTTCCAACATTGTATTAGCAAAAGAATAAGCAATATATTTAAGCATAGCTTTAATGGTTGGACATATGTATCTCCTAATTAAATTAATGAACTTCTAATTTTGAAAATTATGTTTATTTTATTTCTAAGCTTTTAAAAGTTAAAATGTCTCTTAATTCTTAATTTTACATTTAATAGATTCATGAATGATATAGATCCTTGAAAAATTCAATTTTTAAAATTTAATTTATCAAATAAGATTAGAAATTTTAATTTTATGTTTAATAAAAATCTAAACCTTCTATTTTGTGTCAATTAGATTTATGAATTTTAAAAACTTTCAAAGTTTAGAGATTAAACTTGTAATTTTGCTAATTTAGAAACCAAATAAACACAAAACCAAATAAACACAAACCTTAAAACTCATAGACTAAATTTGTAATTTTAACAACAATAAATACTGTTTATAAAAGATTTGAGTATGTTTTTGTAATTAATTTATCGTACCTGGTTATAACATGAATTTACTAACTATTAAGTTATGTGAATCATAAATGCTCATACTAAGATTTAGTAGGTAAAAATATGTCCAAACTCATCAAACAATGTTTCAACATGACAGGAAGAATAGATTCAAGACAAGCAAAAAATGCTTATAACTAACCATATAAAGACTTGCTAAAAAAAAAAAAAAAAAAAAAGAAAAAGAAATTGAATTGGAAATGTGGCATCATATTAAACAAGTCCACAACTTCCAAACTCAAGGTGTAGTTTTTAGATAACTTTGAGTTTCATATTAAAATAATCATTGTCTTTATCATCTCTGTTATTTAATAATAGAAACAAGTCATTATATGACTAGATTTTAGTTTTTCTTTTTTCTTTCTTTTTCTCTCTTTCATTTTCAACAGATTCAAATTATTATAATTTGAAAATCCAGATAGGAAACTTTATCAATACTCAAAAGTACCATATTCTTTCATTAAGAACTTAAGTTGGATAAGAGCAAGTATTTTTTTAAAAGTTTAATTTTCAAAACCATAGTTTACATCTTCCATTAGATCATATTTCTCATAGAAATGAATTTTCTTCTGGGTGAAGGATGGAAGAAAAGTAAACAGAATTTTCAACACTAATTTAACATCATATTTCCAATAGTGAGAGCACATAGTTAATGAAAATGTGCTATGAAAAACAGAGTTAAAAAATTATCAGCTAAAAAATTTTGAACAACTCTGAAAAATAACTTATCAAAGAGCACAAAAAACCCCTACTCTTGATTGAGTTTTTGTTTCCTCCTTGATCTACTGAACCATTTTGAGGGTGGTGAAGGAGAAAACTCAAATGGGATTTGTGGAATTTCCATTTCTCCTTTCAAAATCTTCACAATTTCTCCTATCTCAGGCCTCATTTCTGGCATCTTTTGCAAACATATCAAAGCCAAGTTTATGCACAAGCTTGCTTGTTCCTTGTTATACTCATCTTTCAACCTCTCGTCGACGAGCTCCAACACGTTCCCTGACTGCGCTAAATGCCTACACCAACTTATAAGGTTTGCCTTCTCGAGCTTCATCGGTGATGCGAGAACGTGCAGCGGTCGTCTTCCCGAGACTATCACAAGGATTAGTACTCCCAAACTGTATATATCAGCCTTCTCCATAAGGAATCCACAACCTCCATATTCTGGTGCTACATAACAAAGAGTTCCTCTCATGCTTGTTGTGCTGCTGAGTTCTCTGCTGAATAAATCCCCACTGCACATATCACTGCCTATGGATTGAGTGTTGTTCTTCTTCTTCCAACCTCTTCTAAAGCTAAACTCCCTGTTGAGGTCGGATTGGTTCGGGTCTTGTTGTCTTGAGCGCTTTCGTCGAAGGAAGTAAAACTGTTTCCCCAAACCAAAATGTGGCAGTTGTTGTAGCCTTTTGTTCCATTTGCTGCAGGCTGAGGCTTCTATACCCTTTGCTTTGTTGCTTTTTCTACTAATCTCAGCAAAGTTTTCTTCCTTCCACCATTCCTGCATCTTCTTCTGTTTCTTCTTGTTGTTCCTAGTTTTAGATTCTTTATGCTCCAACTCGGTCAGAGGATTTTCAAACCCGAATTCCAGTATCTTCGAACCGCCATTCACATTCTCCAATGGAACAGAACAATTGCAATTAGCTTTCTCAGAAATGTTCTTACTTTCTTCATCCCAATCAGGGTTAGCTGTCGGATAAATTTGGCTTCCTATCCATTCCATAACATAATCTTTGCTACACAACTCACCACTCCCGTCCTGTCGCCACCACCAATCTTTTCCCCATTGTTTAGCATTCCCTCCATCATCAACACTCAAAACAGCACCAGAATTCAAGTCCTTACTATGTTCAATCCCACAATCATAAGGAACAAAGCGATTGCTCCAATCAACTCCATTAACATCCAAACTTGAAACCTCCTTCCCTTTCTCATTCCCTAGTTTCCCATCTCCCTCATTTGAAATATTGGCATTATAACTTAATGAATTCAGATTCAAACCCTTAACATTATAAGATGCTCTACTATTTTTAGAAGAAGAAGAAGCTTGCAAAGCAAGAGCAAAATCTACCTCAGTGTTGCTTTCCACAGGAGTGCCAATGGCAGGAGTTTCAGTAGCCAAAGTTCCAGAATAATCTTGGCTCTTCCACAGCTCTTGACTCCTACCCAATTCCTGACTGAACAAATCAACACCAAATTCTCCTTCAACTTTAATTCTCGACAATCCAAAGTCTGAAATCTTGGCTCGTTGCTCCATATCAAGAAGCACATTGCTAGGCTTAATATCTCCATGAATAACTGGTGGATCACATCCAAGATGGAGAAATTCCAAAGCTCTAGCAACATCTAAGACGATATCGAATCTTCTTTCCCAGCATAATCCGCTAAACCCATCTGAGAAAAGCGACTCCTGAAGGCTTCTATTAGGCATATACTCATAAACAAGAACACGTTTGTTCTTCTCAACGCAATATCCCAAAAGGGTCACTAAGAAAGGAGATCTCAACCCACCAAGAATCTGCAACTCGTTTTGAAATTCCCTCTCTGTTTCAAGAGAAACCGAGTCCAATCGTTTAATAGCAATCGATTTCCCATCTCTCAAAATCCCTCTAAAGACAGTTCCCGATCCACCCTTTCCAATTATATTAGCAGAATCGAAATGATTTGTAGCCCTTTTGAGCTCTTTGTAAGAGAATCGCTGAAGTTTAAGAGGCGCGCTGGAATCGAAGGGAATGGTTTTAGCTCTGTGCACAAAGGAATGCCAGAGATGGTAGAGAAAATAAAGAACAGACAAGAAAATGACGACGGAAGCGGAGATGGTGAGGGCCAAGAACAGAACCTTCGTTTTGGAGAAGAAAACCGGCGGCGAATCTCCGGCGACGGCGGTGGCGGGACTGGAAGCAAAGGGTCTAGATGGCATTTTGAAGAGATTTCAGCAAATGGGTAGCCGAGAAAAGTGGATTGGGAACAGAGAAGATGAAGATTAGCCTCATTTCATCGTTCTGATTCCATTTGTAACGAGAAAAAAAAAATGGGTTTCTGAGTCAGGGTTTTTGCTGTACAGTTGGATAATTGAGAAGAACGGATTGTTGAAGAAAATTGAGAGGGATTTGTGTTGTTCGAACAGTTGAATTTTGGTGCATAGTGGGGATTAAAATAATGAGTGAATCCGTGATTAGGAAATGAAGAGTGATGGTGGAGGGTCCCAATTTGCTTTTGCCTAAAGAGAGAGAGAGAGAGATTTTATATTCTAATTTTTGAAAGGAAAAAAGAAAAAAAATCTAAAGATTTTTCATATTGAAAAAGGAACTATTGGGATAAATGATGAACAATAATGTCAGAAAGAAAATGAAAATGGAGGGAAGGAAAAGGAATATATGGATTACAGTGGAGAATGGAGAAGAAGATGAAGATAAGTTTTTATAAAATTATTTCAAAAATAAATCTAAAAAAAAAAAAGTGTTTATAGACAGAAACTTTGTCTTACGCGCCATCATGGTGTTGGGTTCCTCACGTTCATTCGAACTTTTTCATAACACCTTTTAATTCTATTTTAAAAGTTTACATTTTTTCTTTTTTATGATTATTAAATTAGTCTTCCTTTTCTTCCATTTTCCATATATATATATATATAGGATTGAAATATATTTTGGTTCCTATAATTTGAATTTAGTTCAATTTTAGTCCTTTCCCTTTTATTTGTCCAATTTTAATCTATATACTTTCAATATTATTAAATTAAATTTTAAATATTAGTTCATTGTTATTATTTTAAAAAATAACTTTATGTTATTTATAGCATTTTTATTATAAATTTTGAAAATATGTGTGTTTTATTTTATTTCATGACAATTATTATTATTGTTTAATCAATTTTGGCAAAAATTAACAGATTAAATTTAAGATTATTTTGAAAGTATAGGAAGTAACATTGGACAATTGAAGGTATATAGATTAAAATTGAATTTGTTACTACTTATTTTATTTTAGCATTTCTCTGTAATAGATGTGGATCATACCTTTAAAGATTAGACAGTTGGAGAATTTATATATTAATGATTTTAAAATGAGGTTTTAATGGGAGATTTAAATTGATTCACTTAAAAAAGTTTAGGCCTTATTTGGTAACAATTTGGATTTTAGTTTTTGGTTTTTGAAAATTAAGCTTATTAAAACCCTTTCCACCTTTACAATTTCTTGCTATGTTATTTACTCTTTACCAATGTTTTTAAAAAATCAAGCCAAGTTTTGAAAACTAAAAAAAATAGTTTTCAAAACTTTTTTTGTTTTTGGAATTTGACTAAAAATTCAAATTTTTTACTTAAGAAAGAAGTAAAAGATTGTAAGAAATTGAGAAGAAATAAACATAATTTTAAAAAACTAAATGGTTGAAAAATGGAGCATTACGGTTTAAATTGATAGAATCGTTCGATTTTAGGTTTTAAGTGATACAATTTCAAAATGCAAGAATATAAAATTGTTTTCTTAAAGTAAATGATGCAACTTTGATTTTTGAACCTTACGTGTTACCTTGAATTTTTTTTTTTTCCAAAAGAAACTCCTATAATTTCAATTCGAGTGTCTAATAATGCATTCTTGTCGTTAACTTCATTAATTATAGAAGAACCTCTAGAAATTAATACTCGATATATCAATAATCTCTCTAAAATAATAATTTTTCTCAATCTTGACTTGGACCCAAGGTCTAACTTAACACTTTTGGTAACTTATGATGTTGATAGAGTTAACGACACATGATTGTTAGAGAACGACGACTTAAATAGGTACATATAATCATTGAAGTTCAATGGTCAAATTTATGACTATTTTTAAAACGTATATGAGTAAAGTAAAAATTTGAACGTTCAACCTCAAAAAAATGCATAGTCATGTGTTTATATTGATTAATAAATTAATAACTTAACATTTTATTTGTCCCTAATTTTTTTAGGGTCTTTTTTTAATAAGAAAAAAATTAGTCACTAACCTTTTTTTTTTTTCCTTTTAATCTATTTTCCTTAAAAAAATTCCAACTTTAGTAGTGGTTAGAATTCACATTTACTTCCAGCAATAGTCATATAGGTATTTGTTACATCACACTTTAAATTACTTAAAAAAACAATTACTACATGGATTATATTTATACATCAAATTTAGTGGTAATTGAAGGATTAGAATTAAGATTTTAAAAGATAAAATTTAATTTTAATCCTCAAAGTAGAGCTTGCTTAATTTCTTTTTAATCATATGATTTCAAAGCTTAAAAGTTTATAAACTATTTCTTTAAAAAAAAAAAAAAAAATCTTATTTTCTCTTTCAATATTTATGTTCTAATCTTTAAAGATATGCATAAAGGTGCAAGTTTTTACGTAAATTCTTTAATAGAAGTTAAATTGAATATGTGTTTTATTTACATAATAGTTAGATACTTAAACAAATAGAGTCTGTGAAATAATTTATGATAATGTGAATTTCTTTCTAATTAAAGAATTTTTTTAATGAATGAATTCATATTTAAATTAAATTATGAAAACAATATAGTTATTTATTTTAATCTAGCTATAAAGGCACATGTCTTTACGTAAATTTTTTTTAGAAGAGTTAAATTGAGCATATATTTTATTTACACAATGATTAGATACTTAAATAAACGAAGTATATATGAAATAATATGAGATAGATGTGTTTTTTTACTGTTAATTAATGAATTTTTTTAATTAATAGATTCATATTCAAAAGAAAAACAACACTACGGTTTAAAGTAAATTTCATGCAAAATTGGAGGGAAAAAATAATAAATTATTTTGGAAAAGGGGATTAAATTCTTAGTAAAAAAATTTTTGAAATTGAAGTGAGTGATTCATGGGCCTTGGATTCCTTAGCGCTATTTTTATTTATTTATTTTTACTTTGGTAGTATCACATGCCAAAAAGCTTTGGCAATTGTACATTTGAATAATTAAAGGGAAACAAAAGAGATTGGTTGGGTCAGAAGGATAGCTATAAATTGAAATTCACAATAGCCAAGAGGGACTTAAAAAAAGAAAAAAGAAAAAAGAAAAAAGAAATTTTTTTTATTAAAAAAAATGATGAAAATAGTATAAACTAAATCAAACTCAAATATATTGTGACATTTTGAAAAGATATGTTAAGTTTATGCGATAAAAAAAAAAAAAAATTATGGTTCATTTTTCATATTTGAACTTAAAAAATTCAATCAACTTAAACTTTGTAATATAAAAGATATAAAAGATAATTAATGATTATGTACATTATGAGGTGTGTATATGTAGACATTGATTGTTAAAGTATAAATATGTTTGAATTTTTTTTTTTCAAATAGAAGTTATTGTAAATAACTAATTTTAACAGAATTGTTACAAAAATAGTAATTGATTTAATTCTTAACAAATATAACCTATTCAAAGTTTTACTTGGTGTTTTTTTCAATATATATAGTTTTTTTTTTTTTTAAAGCCAAATATCAACATAGAACCAAATTTCTTATCCAGATTGCTATATTTCAAAAAAAAAAAAAAAAAAGAAAGAAAGAAAGAAAGAAAAAGACTCTTTATTAGGGTTATTAATATTTAATTCACTCCCACTCTTTTTACTCCCTCTAAACTATCTTTCCTTTTTTGTCATTTTCTTTCCTAATATTGCCCCTTGAAAAGAAGCAAAACTACTAGTTTAGCTCTAAATTTTATTTCTTGATTTATGTATTTAAAGTATTTAATAGATTTCTTTAATTTTGTATTTAGTAATTTTATGAACTAATAATTATCTAATAATTTTTTAAAGTTTTAATTTTGAAGTTCTTATTTTACGTAATATTGTTCAAAATTTACTAATTTGTTAAGCATACAATTAAAAATTTAGGGTTGATGCAATATAAAATTTAAATTAATTATTTCTAATAGATCAATTAATTTTTAAAGAAATTTGAATAGTTCAAGGTGTGTAATGTCACGATATATTAATCGAACCCTACATATTAATTATCTCCAAAGTTTTCTATCTATATAATCTATATATGGTAGGATAGGCTAAAATTAAACCCAATAATTTTTAAAAAAAATATTTATATTTTTTCTATTACCCTTTCATTATATTATCACATGCAAAGCCGACCAATAAAGGAAATGCATTGTCCTTTATATTTATCATGAATTTTTCATATAAAAAGCGATGATCTAATCATAATTTAATAGTAAGATACTTACTATTATTTTAAAAGTCAATGGGATTGAGATAAATAGGTCCATTTGTCGATAGATTTAAGTTAGGTTAAGGATTTCGATTTTTATTTATTTATTTTTTTTTTAAATTATGATTGTAACTTTGATTGGAAAAAAATTGTAATTACTCAACAATAAAGATTTCCCTTGAATTAAAATGTTAGTCTCATATTTGTTGATTTAATAATCTCAAAAAGATTTATATGACAATTTTATTTATATTTTACCCTTTTTATTTGAAAAAGTTCTAGATGAAAGATTTTTTTTCGATAAAGGTTTGGGATATTTTTAAAAATAGAAAAAAGGTTGAAAATAATTATAAATATATCAAAATTTTACTTTCTATTTGTGATAGACTACAATAGACTCATATAGACATCTATTATTTTATCAAGTAGACATGGATAGATATCTATTTGAGTCTATTACAATCAATTACAAATAGAAAGTAAAATTTTGTTATATTTATAAATAGTTTGATACTTTTTTTATTTATAATAATTTTCCTAAAAATTTTCTTAAGAAGTGTACAAAGGATTTCATACTTTTTTATTTTCATTTTTGGTCAAAGATCAGATATAAAGGTTGGTGTTGCTTTTAACCATCTAGATTTCTTTAGTCATATAGTTATAAAAAGCAGCCAACCTCCAAATTTCACCCTTTTAAAAGTTTTGAATGGGAAGGCTTTAATGGATTTGAAATTTTGAACATAAATTTTTCCAAATTATTTTGATGCCATTACTCACTACTTCAAAATATATTAAAAATTACTTGATGAACACAATAAATGAAGAATTCTCAAACTTAATTGGCCCATTAGTAACTTTTGTTTGTTTTTTTTTTTTTTTTTTTTAAATTAAGTATATAAACATCAATTTCATCTATTAATTTATGTGGGTTGTTGTTTACATTTTAGAATTGTTTTCAAAATCAAAACAAAAATTTGAAAACTAAAAAAAATAGTTTCTAGAAATTTGTTTTTGTTTTTTTATTTTTTAGAATTTGAGTAAGAATTCATATGTTTACCTAGAAAGTATAAAAATCCATGATTAAAAAAATGTATGAAACAAACAGAAATTTAAAAAACAAAAAACGGAATGGTTAGCAAATGAGGTCTTAATAATAAAACCTATAAATTTAAATATAAAAAGATTATTTTCAAATATATCAAAATGAACCAAACTATTTACAAATATAGAAAAATTTCAGTGATAGACTGCGATAGACTTCTTCACTTAGTGATGAAAGAACGATGGAAGTTTATCGTAGCTTATCACTGAAATTTTTCAATATTTATAAATAGTTTGATATTTTTTCTATTTATAATAATTTACCAATATAAAACATTAATATAAGACAACACAACCGTAAGTAGTACAAAATGAGAGTATTACTATAACGTCCTTAAAAACTAAATTAATTATTTGGAAGCTAACCAATACAACATAAAAACTTTCACTTTACCAATAAAAACGAACAACAACAACAAAAATTCTCAAGTGGAATTATTAAATTATTGGAACTTAATTGCAAATAACTTGACAATAAAACATAGTTTGAAGTAAAAATGAAGTTATAGAACAAAGTATATGGAAGAAAGATTGGAGTGATTGGTGGAGACCACTAAGAATATTCCTTAAAATAGGCAATAAGTGAGGGAAAGGAGAATGTGTAATGTAAGATTGATGAATGTGCAAACAAATGTTTTTTTTTTAAAAAAAAAAAAAATTATTTACTTGAAAAACAAATAGTGTGTTTGCTGTGATGTGTGTTTTGTTGGTAGTGAACAATAGAACATGCTTTTGCTATCTCTCACTGCCCACCCAACTCACAAATAACATGTTTCTTCCCATTTTCATCCATTTTTATTTTTCTTTTAAATTATTAAATTCAATATTTTAATTTTTTAAAATTTAAAATTTCTCTCAAACCTATTAAATAAAATTTTAAAAAACAACTATTTAGTTTTTAATTTTTTTCTTTTTTTTTTAAATTGAACTTATAAATAATACTTTCAGTCGTAAGTTTATTCTATGTTTTGTTATCTACTTCCGACCAATGTTTTAAAAAACTAAGTAAATTTTGAAAACTAAAAAAATATTTTTATTTTTAGAAATTGAAAAAAAAATCAAATATTTCTTTAACAAAAGTAAAAACCATAATTAAAAAATCGAGAGGACACAACATAGATTTTAAAAACATAAAAAAAAAAAAAAAAAAAAAAAAAAACCTAAAAGTGGCATTGTTATCAATTAGGGCCTTAGAGAGTTCCATTAAACAAAAGTCAAATTTATATCTAATATAACATTTAACACAAGTTTGATAGCCAATTAGGTTTTTTGTTTTTGGGACTCTATTTTCACCCACAAGTTTTTGTGTTTTGTTATCTACTTTCTATCTATATTCTTTTAGAAAAAAAACTACATTTTGAAAGCTACAAAATTAGAATTTGACAAAAAAATTAAGTGTTTCTTTAACAAAGTTGAATAATAATAATATATATATTTCAAAACAAAATTGTTATCTAACAAAGCCTTAATTTTTAAGAATTTTGAATTTGTTAGAGACATACACTTTTAAAAGTTCAAGGTTTGACTAGACCAAAATCTTAAAGTTCAAATACTAAAGCTCCGTTGGTAACCATTTGATTTTTTGTTTTTATTTTTTAAAATTAAGCCTATAGAGACTAATTCCACCTCCAAATTTTTTCATTTGTTATCTATTTTTTACCAAAAGTTTAAAAAACCAAGCGATTGTACTTAAGATAGATGGAAATCATTATAAGAAATTGAGAGAAAATAAATTTAATTTTCAAAAACCAAAAAGCGAAGAACAAAATAGTTACCAAACAAGGTTTTAACTACGTAACTAATAAATTAATTATTTCTCTCTCATAGGTTAGAAGAGAAGATTCACAAGGATAAAATTGGAATCAAATATCCCCACAACAAAGGTTAGATGGATAAAAGAAGGCCTAGAAAAAAGAAAAAAAAAAACAAGACTAGCTTATCATCATGTCACACTTTTCTTTTTCATGTCTTGGGATACATGTAAAGAGTGATTGTAAAGAAGAAAATTTTATTGGTTGACTAATTAGAAGTTAAGTATTAGTAATAGTGAAAAAGTTAAATATGGATCAAAACCTTTTCTTTTTTTCATGTATAGAAATATGATTCAACGTGTCAAAATATTAGTAACTTTACTTATGGATAAAAGTTTCTAAAGTGGAGGTAATTTCTTTAAAAGATAAAATTAAAATATTCAAAAAATCATAAAGATCGCTAAATCATTAATTTTGTTAATTAATATTATAGTTTATAGGTCAACGGGGGATGTTATTTGTAACGATGATTTTAAGATTTTTTTTTTCTTTTTTTTGTTAGAAGAAGAGGGTGTGGTGGGTTTGAGGCTCATTATGGTGATCTCGTTTGCCTTTAGTTTATCAATGATCTTAGATGTACAAGTTCTTTTTTTTTTTTTGGTTAATGGGGTCCCTCTTCCTTTGAAGAGGATGTGATGGGTCGAGGCTCATTATGCCCAACGAATTTGTCTTTGATTTATCAAAGGTCTTAGATGTATATATATGTTCATTTTTTTCATTACAAGAAGTTTTAGTTATATATTGAATGTAGAGATCACACTCATATTTATAAAAAATGAATAGTTGAAATGTGGTGGGATCATTGTATTTTGTTCTTTTTAAGGTTGTGTGAATTTTTATTTTCCATCATTGAACATAAAAGCATCTAATAACCTATGGCAAATGTGGACAAATCAAGTGAAGAAGGAAATATTGGTTTGATAGAGGACCAAATAAAATGTGACATGTTTGTTCAATTGGACCAACCATGCATCAATGATTTTATTTTAGTAGATAAGTTTTTATAATTCTATAATTCAATTATGTAATAGTGAAGAATATATAATAATCTCTCTCTCATAAACCATGTGTCAATGATAGAAGGACGAAAGTGAAAGATTAAAGTGAACCCATTAACTAATGTCTCCCAAGAGCATCCCATTAGGGGAATGTAATTGAGATTCTTGCCCAAAATTTAGGCATAATTTGTTTGATTGCTAATATACAACTTTTGCTTTGTACTTTACATTTTTTGTTCCCAATATGTTTGAGATGATTGGTATGTGAATTATTAAACTTTGTTGGGTAATAAATTTTATTTTATTTTATTTTTTCATTCACCTTTTTTTTTTTTTTTTTTTTTGTCTTTCATTTGTTCTGAATTTTTAAATTATATTCTATTTTAGTTTCTCAATTTTGTAGGCAAAAATTTTCTTAATCATTTTATATAATTAGTATTTCGTTAATCTTTCTAATAGTAGTCTAAATTGGTTTGTACACCCAACATTAATATATGACTTTAAATACACGTTGGACTAGAAATTTATTGATTGTACTATTGAATAGTAGATGTTTTGGTTCATAATGTTTGAGTATTTATCAATTTTTTATGAAACAATTTGTGCTAAATATATGCATTAGTTTCTAATGTTTGAATACTTTTCAATTTATTTTGGTAAATGTTAAAATTGGTTGACGATATATGATATTTCCTAAATGGACAAAAAATTGCATTTTTTTAATTTTTTTTTATAATTTTTTTTTAAAAAAAGAGTTAGAGAAATTAGAAAGTTGATGTTTTTTGTGATAGGCGTTACAGTCATTATTATCATGTAAATCTATTATCAGTTAATCTTAACATTCATTAACAAGAATGACCTAAATTAAAAATGTTTTAAGTTATTAGAGACTAAATTAAAACTTCTTAAACTATGTTAAAGCGAGCATAACTCAACTAACATATAACATATATTAGTGGTTATGAAGTTTGTAGTTCACATCCCCCACACTCTATTGCAAAAAAAAAAAAAAAAAAAAAAGAAAAAAAAACTATAATGAGTGAGTTGAGAAAACACCGAACATTGAGGACCAACATATATTTGATACAAAGATTGCAATATTTGTTGATACATCGATATTCTAAAGTAAAAGGTTCAACACCGATTTTAAAAATTCATCAATATTTTTTTATGTCTTTGTAAATACACATAAAACATATCAAATTATCAATTATTAATCTCAAAATGAATATGAATATTAATAATAAGATATATAACTTAGTATGGAAGTAAAAATAACTCACTTAAATAATTTTATAAAATTTTTATTTACATAAATATCCATCAATATTGCATCAATATACCTGTAAAGTTAAAATCTCGATATCACATTCGAATCCTTCATTCAGTCAACCATGTGTTAAAATACTAATTACAATGATATTGAAAACAAATTTTAATGCAAACTTCCTAGGCTACTTAAAATTAGGTGCTTGGTTGTCTAAGTAAGAAACTTAAATAAGGTTTTATCTGATGAAGTGACAGTAGAGATATTGGTATTTGTTTTTAAGAAGCTAATTAGGTTTCTATAACAGATAGCAATTTATACTCTTAAAATTTGAGAGTTGTATCAATTTAAATCCTAAACTAATAATTGTATTAATTTAAATCTTGAACTTTCATAAATGTATCAATTTAAACCCTCCATCAATTTAAACCCAAACTAATAACTATATCAATCTAAACTGTAAACTTTCATAAGTGTATCAATTTACATGCTGGACTTTTATAAACATATCAATTTAAACCCTACATTCTGTTTTATTGGATACACTTATGAAAGTTTAGGGTTTAAATTGATATACTTATAAAAGTTGAACGTTTGAATTAATATATTTATTAATTTGAAGTTTAAATTGATACAATTCCTAAAATTTAGGATTTAAATTGATATATCCTAAAGTTCAAAGTAAATAAAAAATAAAAAAATAAATTGATATTTGACTTTTTAAGTTTTACTTATTTACTTTGGACTTTACTTGTTTGAAAAAGGAAAATTGGGTTTTTAAAATCATAAACCAATGGTTGAGTTGAGTTGTGAGAGTGGGGCCCAAGAAGTTTGGGTGACAGACCAATAAAACCTAAGTACGTGGTTTGTCAACTGTAGGTGACAGTGGTCCTTATTGTTTTGACGTTCGTCCGTGACAGAAAAGAAATATTACCCAAGGAATAATATGATATTTGATAGATGTGATTCACCAAACTATGGCCCATCTTCAAATTCTTTTTTTTTTTTTTTTCTTTTTCAAACAACCTAAAATATACTCACTTAATTTTAATGGTAACCAATATAGGTGGGAGGATGTAACCATCGATTTTAAAGATGGTAATTAGCATTTTATCCACTAGTCTATATCTAAGTTTCTACTTAATTTTAATGGTTGATCCTATTATAAATGTGTATAAAGACATACGTTAATTAGAAAAAAGGCTTTAGAGTACACAAGTAAAAGAATACATTTTTTTTAAGTAGATTTTTAAGTGAAACCAAAAGCAAAAATCACATAAGGTTTATACCTGCAGTTATTAAGTTTACATTATTGTGAAAAATCATGTTGATATATTTGGAATTTTAATTTGATTCTATATAATATTAGTGATTAACCTAGTGATGATATGTTATATCTATTCAATAAATACTTATGAATGACATTTTTACAATTTTTTATAGCAATAATTGTGAGGTGAAAATCGAACTATCGACTTTTGAGGTGATAATTAATACTTTTATTCAATAAAATAATGCTATACTTACTTCTTTTTTTTTTTCCTTTTAATGTGGTTGCACAAATGTAGTTTAGATCACTTTTCGGGTAAGAGTTCATTGCTTTTCAATTAATCAAATTGGCAACGTGGCATTTTAAAAATAATTCGTTGTTTCAATCTCAATCGGTTATATCTCGTGCAATGGTAATCAATTATTGGTGACTTTTCGTAAATGAGTATTAGATCAATTAATGTGGTTAATTGATGAAAATAAACTTATTAAAAAATGATTTAGAAATATAAATATTTCACATAGCTCTTCAATCTACTTAAAATCCACATCCAAAATATGGCTTACAGCTAAAGTTGGAGCCTCACTTGAGTGAAGAGACAATATCTGTGTGTCTTTTTCTTCTTGTTTTAATTTATTTAAAAGTCTACATCTATTTTTTTAATTAGATATTTAAGATGATTATAATTGGTTGCCTGTGATATATCATCGAATTAACTAGTTACATAACTGTATTAATTAATTGATGATATATCATTATCTAGTTGATGGTTATCTTTATATTTATTTTACTATTATTTGTTTCTGTTTTTTGGTCAAAGATCAATAAAACTGCATTGACAAACAAATGATTATGATTGATCAACCTTAGGCCTGTTTGATTATATTTTCATCTTTATTTTTGTAAAAGATCGACTTTCGGGAAAAAAAGAGTATTAAAGAAACCCACAGAAGGTAGCACTCTAGAGGAAGGGTCAATCTAACAAAATATGACCTAAAAAATTAATCACAAAAAGACCGAAGCCTAAAAAGAAACATTAAACTTTACAAGGGACAAAATATCACCCGATCCCCTCTAAAAGTTCTATTTTTTCTCTCCCCCAAATACCACAAAACAAAGCCCCCACACCCAAACCTTCCAAAGAAAGCTTCCTTGGAAGGAGGAACTCGATCATATTTTCATTTTTATATTACAAAAGATGATTAATCAAAGGGTGCAAGCAGTATATCTATGTCTAATATTTGAAAATTAATAACGGATAGAAGTTAATCAGTGATTGAGGATAATGTTTGAATGTAAAGTTTATAAACAATAATTAGCTTTTAGTCCAAAGCAATTGCTTTTATTTTCTTTCCAAAACAAGTAGTGTAATGGTTTGGATGATCCTACATATTATGGATGCATGAAAATAGTTGAACTTCATTCTTGACAAGGATCAAACCATCTGAGAATTTATATTTTTTGAAGGAATGAGTGAAAAAGAAAATGAAACTCGGTATCAAGATGAACAACACATCGTAATTTATCGCTGAGTTATAAAATGTACAAGATTACTTCACCTTGAATTCCAGAGGTGAATGAGTTGGATTCAAGTTTGTGTCAATCTTCTGAAGCTGGTGGGTTGAAAAGAGATGTAGATTTAACTTTGAGATAGAATTTCCCTGCAGTAATTGTTTAAAGAGAGGCCATGAGAGTCTTTTAGAAAGAGCCATCCGTTTGAACAAGGAAATATGGTTGGCATCTCATGTCCGATGTCATCGATGTTGTGTTTATGAAGATACGAGGAGGAAATAATCGATACTCAAGCTGCTCAACTACGCCATGCTGAAGATACTTCAGAGTCAACGTCTTCTTCCCACCAAGTGGCAGCCTGCAAAAGTAGACTAGATTTCAACACTCCCATAATTTTACTAATACGATTATGTGTTAGCTTCATAAAGGATCATTTCACTGAATAAAAAACATAGGCAGCAATATGAAGCTCATTTCTCTTCAAATTTCAGGTTGGTTGGTGGGGAAGCAAATAAGAATTTAGTAATACAAGAAAAATTAGCAATAAGTTCACACCATATAGAAGGAAAGATATAAAATAGAATCACAGATATAAGAGAAAACCTTGTAGCCCCTGCGGAGAAATTCTAGTGAGCTTCCTTGTTCCTCCTGTAGTCCAAGGACCCTTAATAGTTCATCTTTGGTCTAAATTACAAACAACAGTTAGTCTAAATTACAAGCAACAGCAAATGTTTAACACCAGACAAAAGTTTAAAGTAAGTTTTACATACTTCACCAAGGGTGAACCTTGTCTCACTCTCTGCAACGCAAGCATAAGAATTATCTGATTGTTTTAGCATCACTTGCCAAGGTCCTGAAAGTATTATGAAGGATGATTAGAAATGGCAACAGATTTTTGTTAAAAAGCAGATGAATCTAAAAAATTAGCTAGCGAAACTTATGAGGGAGGTGAACCAATTTGGACCGAGAAAGATATCAAGAGAACTAAAAAACAAATTTAACAGAAAGTTCAATAAAACAGTACACGTACCAGGGTATTGACGAAACAATGCTCCACTATAATTAACAATATAAGGTGCTATTGCTACTGTCTTAGTATCCCTCCCCACAAAGAGAACCAAGAATAGAGAATTTAGTCAAAATATAAATATAAGAAAATTTAAAAGGGTTCCAAGATGAGATCCAAGACCTTAGAATACTCTCTGATTCGTATGTAGAACACTGGAATAAACTGAGAGAGAAATCGATAGTGCAAATCTTTGGGGGGAAATCCCAGCAAGCCCAAGTCCGCACTGTAAGTTTACAAACTTCTGATCAATAGTTGCATATATATGAACCCAATATCTATCAAAGATGGACGAGGAGGAGGTCCATTACCGCAAGGTTTCAAGTTCTAGATTAAACAACAGGGTGGGGATTGATGAAGCAAAAGTTTCCTGCAAATCCCAAAATGAGTCACCTTATTGTGTACAGGCAAGAACCAATTGGACTAAGCCAGATGAAGTTAACTAAAAAACACAACTTATTATGTGAAAAAAATGTCACTTGGAAAGCCATGAATAGGCTTACGCAGTATGTGCTCAGTAAGTTAGAGAAAAAGTTATCGATCCCACCATGAAAGATCCCACTTATATAATGGTAACAATTATAAGAATTTACCCCATGTCCCCTAAAATATCAGTATTCAGTAGACAGCTGAATCATAATCAATAGTAGGAATACTTTTTAAGACAAATTATAATTTGTACTGAAAAAAACAGAAATTAGCACAACATAACCAATTAGAGAAGAAATCATGAGAACTTTTAATCAGTGCTAATCAAGGTATGCCATAGGTTCAAAAATTGCTATCTTGCAATTAGCATAGACATCATACCACATACTTCTCTATCAAACCAAGTTCACGCGTGCTACAATTAATGAATATATACAAAGATGGAGGGTCACTAGATGTCCAACGACCTGCAAATCAGATGGATTGCAAAGAGTGAGAAATCATTAAATGAGAATGTTGGCCCTGGAAAGAAGCAGTTAAAGAATAAAAGATGATTACAATATAACATATACAGACAAGCTGAAGAAGAAGAAACATGTTTATATCCACAAAAGTGAAGTGAAATACATAGGAAGAGGCAGTTTTAAGTTTATAAATAATGTTCTCATATGAGGATTAAGTTCAATCATAGTATTTCTTTTTCATTTTCTTTTTTTCTCTCGTTAATTTTTTCTTCCCTTTGGCTCTTTCTTTTTTGCCAGTCATTTTCCTTGTCTAAATAAGTTTATTACAGTTTATGAATGTAAGTTTCAGTCTTGCCATAATGGTTAGGGTCACGTGAAATGTGTCATATATTTGCAAAACGCATTTGAAACACATGGCCATGACATGCACAGAATAAAAAAAAAGAGGACAAGAAAGTGAAACATCTTCTGAGATCCATGCGTATAGAACCAACCTGCATTCTCGTCTTCAAAATCAAAATCAAGGGTGTTTCTAACGGATCTGAAGAAAGATGTGACAGGTCCAGCAGGGACATCATCCAGGGAACTTACAGTTATTCCATCAATCTGAAAGCCAAAAGGGAAAAACAAAATCAAATGAGCAAATAAAACGGAGACCAAGATTTATATTCTGTGGACAAGCGTGCCTTCGATTAGCTCACATCATTTATTACTAATAATTATATTGCGTCGCCAGATTATTTCTTTATTTTTCAACTATTCTACGTGACTATAAAATGTTTGTTAGCCAGAAGATACTGGATATTTAACGTTCTAAGTGGCCCAAACAATTTCAAATGCATGAGTACCTTTGCTGCTTAGTATACGCAGACCTGAAACCACTCACTTTCTAGGTTTGAGTTGTTTGCAATCTTCATTTATCCAGTACATTTCTCGTAATACCTAAGCCGAAACCTTAAACTTGTGCCTTTTCTTTATGGACAATGCCACAAGCTAATAAAGAGCCTCATCATGGTGGGAAAAAATATATTTAAAAAAAAAAGATTAAAAAAAGATTAAAAAAAAAGAAAGAAATATAGATAACCCCCTTTAAAATGAAGCAGTTGTGGCTTCGGGTGGATGCTCTTTTCACTATCTATGGAAGGACTGACTTGAGACAAATAGGAGAATTTTCCATGGAGTAGATAGAATTTTTTTTCAAATCTTTAGGACGTCCTTGGAGTGCTATTTCCAGATCCTCCAGAATTATTTATTTAACCAACTAATGACAAGTTGACAACCAGAGAGTTTCTGCGCAATCTTTTTTCACTTGGTTTGCATTTTCCCTCTCTTTTGGTACTCTTACTACGAAACATTTACTTCTTACCAACAAGGCAAAACAAAGAAGTTTGAAGAGTTAACTTGTTACCGAGTCAAGAGCTGTTTTGAACAACTCTGAAGCTCTGCGCTTCTCTGGCTTATCTGGGAACACCTAGAGATATAACACGAGTTTTCAACAGCTGCACAAACTTCAGAAGAGGTTCGCAATATATACATGTATATATATAGTTGCTTACAATGCAAGATCTAGTTCCTCTCTTTTCTTGAAGATTCCTTGCAACAGCCAGGGCCAATTGAATATTTGCATCAATGAACTCATCTGAAGATCCCTTGACATATTTAGAAATTTTCTCAAATCAAATGAACATGCGCTATCAACAATCCAGAATATTGAAAAGAACCTAAACCAACAAAGTTTTGAATGTAACCCATACTCTAGTACATCAAGTGTCAAATCTCGGTGAAGGCATTTAATTAACCTATATCTCAAGGTATACTATTCACAGAATACTATATTCTTTATTCATGGTTAGCTCATACAAGAAAAATACACAAACATAAAATCTTTGGACATACTGTATAACGACCCTATGTTAACTGAGTACATTAATAATGGAGAACTAATACAAGCTGCAAGGTACATCGATTGAAGATTCATGATGAACAACTAAATATTTAAGCAGGTCTAGTTTCCCCTCTTTTCTTTGAGGTTCGTTGCAAGTTGATTATTTGGATCAATAAAATCAAGCAAGGACCCTTTGCATATTTAAAAATATCCTCAAGAAAAGAGGGGAAAATGTGGTATCAAAGTACCAGAATATGCAGAAATCTGAACATGATTCAAATGATAATCTGCACTCAATGTAACACATTGAGGTGCAAAACAGACTGGATTTCCATATGCAGAGGGGGAAAAAAGGCCTATATGAGGAATATTTTAATAAATGAAAGAATATAATGTTCTGAGCGGCAAATTCCATTAAAAACATGTTAGAGAAAGATACCTTATACGAGGAAATGTTGCTAGGCAGGGGTCTGAATATAGGAAATCCCACCAAAAAGGAAAAAACGAAAAACAAAACGAGGGTTAGAAACTAATGAGAATTATACTCTGAAGAACTAACTAATAAATTCCAGAATAAGCCACATTCCGACGCTAAAGCAAAGGAGGTTGTTACTTCTTATAAGCTGCAAGGTTATTCAGAAACAATTTACTTAAACGGACTACGGTTGGAATCTCAGTTTCAAATAAAACTGAAATAAAACCCACCAGATTATCTTAACAAACGCACAACCGATTATGATACTCGGGCAGGGGGATTAGAAGAAGCGAAAACAAACGTACAGCATGGTAGTAGTAACGCTAACGCTAACTCGCTAAGTAACAAATTACAGGAATGAACAGTATTTCTCAAATGAAAGAGCCTATTAGGACTGAGAAGTAAGACCGTCAATATTAATGGAGAAAAAGAAAGATTACGGAAAATCAATCTCCAAGCGGATCTCTCCATCCTCGAGAGCATAAGCAAGAGAATTCGCAGCATCGGAGACTAGCACCTCGTAGGTTTTAGGCTTATAAATCGGAACTCCAGCCTTAGGATCGGAGCTCCGAGTAACCGGCGCAGCTCGTTCTTTGTCACGACAGTGTATCCTAAAGCAAAATCCCGAAGTCGCCAAAGTTTGAGCGCCAAATAAACTGGATCGAGTAGAACGCCGTAGTGCACTGAAGGAAGGAGAAATGGGAGAGAAGAGAAAGTTGCAGTGAAACGGCCGAGACAGAGAGGGAATGTGCGGTGGTGAAGAGAGAAACGCCATGATCGCCATGGCTAAGCTCTCTGAAGTTCTGAAGTTCTGAAGTTCTCAGTGGAAGTTCAGTCGCCGGGGAAAAGACAGCCGGTCGTTTGGATGAGACGATAACGAACTTGAAGACGCCACTCTATGATTTTTTCCCGCGGATCCTCTCTCTTCTAGAATATTTGCATAAGCCCCCTCAACTTCTTGGAATGTGGATAACGGTGATTACTGGTATAATTGAGTAGACTTTGCTGCAATTACAATTTTTTTCATTTGTATATTTCATGGTAAATTTAAATCCAACTCTATTTTATGTTGAATTTCTTTTTTCCATTCTCTACTCTCTTCTAAATAAATTTGGCACCTTGTATTCTTTTTCTTACACATTATTATTATTAAGGTATAAGTATAATACATTTTTTTGTCACTAAAATTTTGGATTCGTATCTATTGTTGTTATAAAAGTTAATATAAAAATTTTTAAATTATATGTACTAGATAAAACTAAACTTAAAGTAAAATGCAAATGGCTTTTTTCTTCCATTATTTTAATTTTGAAACTTAACTTCAATTATGCTTCAAATAAAAAAAAAAGTTTAATATTTATGAAGAAAGAGAATGATAAAAAAAAGTTTAAGCTTAAGTTGGTTTTATTTTGGACTCAAACTTTCAAATGTTTGTTATTTGATTATTCTATTTTAGTTCACGGACTCTTAAAAAAATAATCATTTTAACACTTTGTATAATCCAATTTTACTTTTAGAAAACCATATATATGTACACACATTAACCAATTGGTTTTAAAATGTATAGGAAGATTCAGTTGCTAGTTTTGGAGGGGGAAAACAATATTAGGTGTTTCCCAAACCAAGCCACTCATAAAGAAAACAAAGGAACAGTTACACTAGACAGAACATATACAATTACTCTTCTTCATTGCCAATGCTTTGATTTACAACTGGTGGTAACAAAGGTGAAACAAAATGAAAGAATATCAAGATGATAAGCAGAAATAGAGTAAGAAAAATCTATACTGTCACTGAAAAGCAAGAGCTAGAGGCACTTCAAAACTCTGTATGGCCTTTTTAACTGTGTCCATTTCGATGTCGATCAGTCGTCCTGTTGCTGACGAAACTGTGATGCATCTCTTTGCTTCGGCGTCGGGAACAAATAGTTTTGCTTTCTCTTCAGAGCAAAACAAGGCAATGCTGCAAATACATTGGCACCACAGATACATGTCAAGCACAGTTCTTTCCATACTACTAGCAGATGGAAGATTTTAAGATCGGTAAGCAAACTAGTGAAGGAGAAACAGATCAAAACCTTGGTTTTTCACGAGCAATGGCGAGTTGGAGCGCAGCTGTGTTGGTAGCTATTACACCAGCCGAGTCGTTAATGAGAGCAGCTAGCTGCAGATTGCAGTTAAAAATGATGTATTTAGGTACACACTTTCATTCTTCCTTGCTTTCTTAGTTAATATTGTGTTTCTTGTAATCATCCTTTTACAGTTTACTCTTCAATACTAAAAAAGAAAGATGGATCATTATGGATACCTGTCCTGGAGTCGTGATAAATACGATGCTTGCATTATCTCTGACCTCCTCCTCAACGTTTTCCCTTTCCTTTTCATGTGGAATGACAAAAACTGGCTTGAATCCCCTGTGTTTAGATTCAATAAACATTATCATCAGAAAATAGCGAAAGAAAAAGCAGCATCATGTAACTTTTTATTTCCTTCAGTCCTTTGTATAAGCCTATAATTCATCCTTTTTTTTTTCTGATGAAGCAAGATATTGTCATAATACCTACTTTATAGTATTGGCTATTTCCGCCCAGGCTTGAATGGGTAGCAAACTATCAGTATCACCTTTGGACTGCATTGAGGCTTTTGAATCTGATTCTATTCCATGAATCACAATATATTTTCCTTTCTCAGCACCTGCTTTCTTATACTTTTCCGCTACAACCTCCTTCAATTTTCTCGAGATCGAGACTTTAAGTGGAGGAACGGGATGCCTGGGAACGCTGCGAAATGGCCTTCCTAACCAATCAACCATTTGATGATACCTAAATCATGAAAATCAGCCTTCAGGCATCAAAAAGGTAGAAGTTTGAGCTAGCTATTTCTCTTTTGTTCATAAGTTTTCACAAACTACTATTGTCCTCTGATAAAAGCCAAACTTCACTCATTTAGTGACAAAAAAACTGCTCCTCATATCGTATAGGGTTGTACATTTTGAGTTAACTAAGAGATTAATGACTGAATTCTTCTGAATTTAAAACAGTAAACTACTACTAAACCTAAAAGCTTAAACTATTAAATTATGGTCTTATACTACACCTAGAGGCTTATATTGATAAGTTACAGAATATATACATTCTTGACATCCCTCCTTCTGACTTAGGAAACAAGCACAACATACCAGCGAGTGACTATCAATAAAGTAACTCCCACTCCAATGCTATGTCAAACTAATACTAAGTTCAAAAGCTCATACGAAAGTTTTTGTCCAAATTCATAACAAAAAACAGAAAATATTCTGACATGTTGAACCCTCCCTCAGAAAGATTAGAGCTATCTGGTTTAAATGTTTCAGACAAGAAAAGCCCTGCTCCAGCAGCATTCACATCTGGGTAAATGTAGCTCACTCTGTCTCTGGCTGTTGTCATAAACAAAAACACAGCATGCCCAAGCCCTGCTAGCTTGGTTGACAAGACCATGTCATAATACCTACCCTGCAACAACAATGAAACCAGTTACACCATTCAAATCAGTCCCAATTTCTCCAATTCTCACTTAACTAAGTTTAAGCTTAACCCTGGAAACCCCAAAATTATTCAATGTGACCGCCTTAATGATGGTTTAGTGCAGGTTCAAATTTTATTTATCCGTAACAACATGATAGAACCCAATATATTGAAATATAAACAATAACCAAACTACAAAATAACAAAAGTAATTCGAGGTTCTTGGACCCTCCTTTTTTGAAACTACTCTCAAGTCCTAATTCCCTCACAAAAATATTGCCTAGCTTCTCCTTTATTTATGACCAAATATCATAGCAACCTCCCTAACTAATTACTAACATACCCTTAATATCCCATCAACACCCTAATACTTCCTACCACAACCATTGTTCAAACTTGAAAACCCTAGCTTACATCACCATTCAACATTTCTTGACCCACTATTCGCCAAACCACTTGGACACTAGGGCCAATGTCATGTTTCATAATTGGAAAAATGAGGACTACGTAAATACATTGCACACAGTCAAAGAAAGATGTTGGAGAGTTGGCCAAGATGGCGCTCAATAATTTTTTTAAGAGATCTCTCCAAATCACTAGTATGACTATCAAAATTATGAGCATCATGAAAGTTCCATATCCAAGTATAAGTATCATGATCCCTAGCTATTGCTCTTGAGAAATGACCCAGTCTAGCCCATTTATTGAAAGAAGTTTCTATAGGGTCTCAATATTTAAAATCTGTCATACATCCAACCGTGTAGAATCACTAGCAATATCGTTCTATCCAAAGTAAAGGTCAATTGTTGGAGAGAAAATGAACCAACCTTGAGCAATCCAACCATGTCAGTATACTCTGCTGGTTCAGGAAAATAATCATCCGGATCATATACATTAGACCATCGCACATTCTTGTTCAATTCGTAAGTCTGTTTGCCCCTCGCCGAAGCCACCACGTCGATTTGAACACCCGGGTACCGATCCTTAAGCAATTGAATCGCCGGAAAGAACAGAAGGTTCTCATAGACGCCGCCGGAGATCACACAGCAGCACCGCCGCACATCCCCCCGGAGTTTGAGGCCCAGAGAAGCAATTTCCACCATGTAACCCTGAGGAAATTTCAAGAACCCATATGGATTGTTCGGATTGTCCGGCGGGCGAGGGTCCTCTTCCTGCTTCCCGTCAGCGAAGAGAGAGCCGTATTCCATCTCCGGATCCTCCCCGTCGTCGAAAGGGTCGAGCCATGGATTCTTCTTGGAACTGGGGATTTGAAGTTTTGAAGAGGATGAGGAAGAAGTGCAGAGAGAAATGTCTGGTGGGGCTAGAAAAAGCGGCTTAGTGAAGTGGGTTGAAGGAGAAGAAGGTGGAAAGCCTGATGTGGGGAAAAATGGCGGGAGGGATTTGGTGGGTAGAGAAGAAGTAGCCATGGATGGCTGTTGGGAGGTAGTTTCTTGGGGGATTTGGATTGAAATTCCATAACGTTTAGGCAATGTGATCTTCAGAATGTGTGGAAGGAAGGTTTGGATTTGGATAAGCCTTCCACTCCCGCTTTTTTTTTTTTTTTTTTTTTTTTTTTTTTTTTTTTTTTTTTTTATAGTTTCAATTACATTTGTAAGATTAAAATCATGTTTTTTTTAATACAATTTTGACAGAAGATTCAAACTACAAATTGGTCATTGGAGAGATTAAAATCATGTCTATTTTAGACTTACTTTAAAAAAAAAAAAAAAAAAAATTAAAAACTTAGTTCAACTAACATCATCTGTATATATTGAGGACCAACAAGTTTATGGTTCAAATCCTCTCATCTCCATTTATACCAAATAAAAATAAAAAAAATAGTTTTTTCTACAATATGTATGTGGATTAAACCTCTAACCTTGAGATTGACGGTACATGTTTGATTTCAATTGAGTTATATTTATTTTGGCAAACAAAAAATTAAAATAGCATAATATTTGTATGGTTGATCATAATTTTAGAGATTTGATTACTCCACCTCATACATTGTCAAGAAAAAAGAGTTAAGTACACCAAATTAACATTTTAAAAAAATGTTGTATCTCATGCAAGCATTACAAAATGGTCAGAATACATAAAGGCTTGAAGATTCCTAAAACTGTGATTAGTACCCATTTTAGTTTATGAAAATCAAGCATATATACGTCTCATTCTACCTCTAAATTTATTGCTTTGATCTCAACTTTTTACCAATGTCTTCAAAAATCAAGTCAAGTTTTTAAAACTAAAAAAAGTAGTTTTTAAAAAATTTATTTTTGTTATTAAAATTTGGTTGAGAATTCAAATCTTTTACTTAAGAAATATGCAAATCATTATAAAAAAAAAAAATTGAGAGGAATTAGACTTAATTTTTAAAAATCAAACATTATCATACAGTACCTGTACTTTCAATTCGAAAAAAAAAAAAGAGTTAAAATGACATATCCAAAATTAGTGTATATATATATTATGTTGACCTAGACTTGTTTTATATCTAATATATCTATGAGTTTTATTGAATACGTCAATGAGATATTAAACACAAAATTAAAATTTTTAAGATTTATTGGCACAAAAACGAAAATTTAAGGACTTATTAAACATTTTGGAAATTTTAGATATAGTGAAATATGTGTATATATACTTTGAAACTTCAAAGAGAATGCAAAAAAATTTAAACTTTTAATTTATTTATTTAGTGCTATATTTTGACTAATTGAGTTATATTCGTGTTGATGTGATATAATTAGTTTGATTGATATTGTACATAAAATAGACAAAAATAATTTAGAATATTATTAGGGCAAGTAATCTAATCAACTTTGATATGTTCAAAATCATGAATAAAGTGCCATTGTGGTTTTATGAAACTGAATGAATATGACTATTTTGTTTTTTTATTAAGTGATATAATAAGATATTAGGGTTTAGGGTAAAGGCAAGAATTTTCTTTCATTTTATTTTATTTTATTTTTATAATTTTCTAAGTCAACATTATATGGAGTAGAGATGCAAAAGTGAAGGTATATACTTTAACCAATATTGAAATTTTAGGTTGGCATAAGCCATAAAGGCAAGGATTACAAATAAATTTAATTTCCGTTAACTCTTTTTTATGGGTTTGGGAAAATAACTTAGTATATTTAAATGTAAAAGTGAGAATTTAAACTTAACAAAAAGAAACCATTCTTATTGTCCAGCTTAAGTAATTGACATGATTAGATGGAAGGTTCGATTCTTCATCGCCACAATTGTTGTATAGAAAAAAACGATTAAATTATTACTAACTAAAACTTCGGGACTAAATTGTATAAAAATATTTAAAACAAAACTATGTCATGTTCTTGATATATAACATTAACATCCATACTATATTAAAATGGGCTAGGTAGGGAGAATATTTACGTGGGACGTGAGTTTTTGAGAATTCCTATACTCACATGTCCTTTTGCTCTTATATTTTTCATAAATTTTCATATTACCTTTCATCGGGCATTGTGACTTTTTGAGTGTAAAATCACTATTTAAAAAAATAATTAAATCAACAATATTTCACATGCATTGCACGTGTTTCTTGACTACTGTAACTAAAAGAGAAGACATTCAAATTACTCATAATTAGTTTTTAAACTTTTAATTTATGTCATTAGGTCTTTAGACTTTAAAAACTATCTACAAATTTCCTAAACCTTCAAATATGTGTCCAATTACTTCTTGATTCTTTTTATTGAATTTTGTGCTTAACAGATTTTTGACTTATTTAACATTTGAATTTCAAAAAACCTATACTAAACACAAAGTTGAAAATCTTTTTGGATCATATTATACATAAATTTAATTTTATATTTATTAGATCTATTACCTTTTGAAATTTTGAATATATCAAATATATTAATAGACACAAAATTATAATAAAAATTGATAATATACACAATCTATACTTGTAATTTAACAATATAAAATAAATAAAGAACATAATGATTGTAATAAAATCATAAAATATTGTCCTAAAAAAATCATAAAACATTGTACTATAAAATCATAAAATATTGTTATGTGTTATAATTACATGTGATTAAGAATGGTTCAAGAATTCAAAGATACCAATTATATCATTTCATTAATTGCATTTATTTCCTTAAAAAAAAAAAAAGCATTTGTTTTATATTATGAAAAAAAGATTTTTTTTTAATTTGTTACTTTTTTTTTTTTTTTTTTTTTTTTTTTTTTACATTTTATATCAATGACGTATCACAATGATTTGGATCCTCTTAAACTTGTCAAATCTAAACTATTATTGAATTATGTATATGTATCAATTTTGTTAAAGAAAAAAGAAATTCCCCCTAACTTGACAAATTAGGTATCCAATTTTATTCTAAAACGTTCAATTTTATCCAATTGGATTTTAAACTTTAATTTGTATTGCAAATTTTACTTGGCTCAATTTTTGTTAATTCAGCAACTAGAAAAAGAAAAAAAATGGAAACCCATTTTTTTAAAAACAAATAATAAGCATTTGCATAGTATTAAACCTGGATAATACATATAATCTAACTGTTGAATAAATATTTTAAACACTAAGATAATCTTATTTCCACTAATATAAGATATATTTAGTTTTACCATCGGTTTTAATTATAACCTTCATTAGTTTATTAAATAATGAAAGTCCATCAAGGAG
Source organism: Citrullus mucosospermus (assembly GCA_030954485.1). Lineage (NCBI taxonomy): Eukaryota > Viridiplantae > Streptophyta > Magnoliopsida > Cucurbitales > Cucurbitaceae > Citrullus > Citrullus mucosospermus. The sequence goes on along the minus strand of CM062063.1, from coordinate 2,673,033 downwards.
TACAAATTACAAATTTATTCAAATGTAATGTAAAAAGGTGGTAATACTTATCCATATTTGAGTTGCAATTTTAATGAAATTATCTATATAAAGAAAATTATTTAAATGACAAAACTGTTAAAAATATTTACAAATAATAGTACAATATCATAGTTTATTTGCAACAAATCGCGATAGTCTACTATCCGTGTCTATCGCGAGTTGTTGTAGGTAGACAATAAAATTTTGCTATATTTATAGATATCTTAGTTCATTTTCCAATATTTGAAAATAACCGTTGATTTGCTTTCTTAAGCAAATAAATAATCTTCTAATTTTATCCCTTTCTATTATGCATATGTTGGCATAAATTATTGCATGTATAATTGTACTGTTTTTTTTCCTTCTTCTTACTTCTATACTTTAGGCTATATCATATAATTACCTTTATATGATTTAGCTCAAAGAAAGGTGATTTGATAGCGAACAAAATAACAAATGGTCAAATTTACATATTAGGACATATGAGAAACATATCTCATTAAATAAAGATTCCTATTTTCTTTTTCTAGAGATTAGTTTTTATATTTTTGAAAAATAAGTTGGGTAAAATATCGTTTTGGTCCTTATACATTAAATTTTATTTTAACAAAACTTTCAAATATTTGAATTCAATTCACTATCTTTCAATATATTTATAGAGTATCTTTTATTACATGAAATTTATTATTCTTATTTTACTAAGTTAAAAAAAATATTAACTTTGAATAACTCAATTTAAATTTTATTAGATGTATGTTAGCTAAATTTAGACAACTAAAAGTACAATAATTAAAATAAATCAAGTAAAAAGTATATAGAACAAAATGATATTTAACAAATAATAATAATAATAATAATAATCTACAAATTACATTTTAAGTTTTGTCAAAAAATTTTATGTTTGTAGCTTTTAATTTTATATATTGGAGATTTCAAAATTTAAACAAGTGACCTATGCTTAAATTTAATTTCCTATTGTGTATGTCCAAATTCATGAACTTTCAATTTGAAATTATGAATAGTATGACTCTTTTGACCTATTTGAAAATTTTCAATATTCGCATAGGACAGATAATAATAGTAATTGAAACTCAATAATTTGTTAGTTTTGTTTTAGATTTAAAGGCAACTTAGTCGTTGAAATACTATTTTAGTTTATGTGTATTCATGATTTTCTTTTCGTTTATATATTTTTAATTATCTAACTACGGTCGATTTTAAAAAAAAAAAAAAAAAATATATATATATATATATATAACTATAGTTATTGTATTTTCAATAAATCTTGATTTTATTATATCCTTTTAATAAATTTTGAATTTAGTTGTTGAAAATTATTTTTTAAAAAATTGATTAAATAATAATACTAATAATTTTCAAACCAAAAAAATACACTAAGTAAATATATCTTTACAATTTTCAAAGGAAATGCTTATAGATATTAATTTCTCTTTGAAAGAACATCAACTTGATTCTAATTACATAGACAAAATTGAATTATTGAAAGTTATGAACTAAAATGAAACAAAATATAAAATAAAATAGTATGTTAACCCTTACAATCTATGATTGTGGTTCATTCTTACTTTGAGTACTACTTTAATAGTTGTTTAGTTTTGGTCTCTTATTTCCAAATGTCTAATTGTAGTCCTCCTACTTTCAACAAATCTTAAATATAATTTCTCAAGGATAATTTTTGTTTGAAATTGGTTAAATGATAATAACAATAATATATTTCGTGTAAAAAAATAGCATGTATAGTAAAAATACTACTAAATAATAAAAAGTTGTTGAATAAATCAAAATAAATTAAAAGTAAGGATTAAATTAAAGATTTATATGTTGATACATAATAAAATTAGACATTTGAAATCAAGCAATTATCAAATTACCTGAACCAAAATAAGATTTTAACGTTTAAAATATCTTAGTTTAGTACTTATAACTCTCTAAGACTGTTCAAATTCAAAAAACTTGCATTTTAGTCCCTGTGAAAATAAATTTTGAATTTGCATAAAAAGGTGCTAGGTTGAAGATTTTTTTCCAGCTCAACGTCCACAGCCCCACTGATTCTGACGTGGCAGTCCACGACTGGTCTGTCATTTCCCTTTCTCTCACCCATCTCTCTCTCTCTCGATTCGTTGCTTTCTCCAGCAGGAAAGTCGAACAAAATTTTGGTTCTCAACCCTCGAAAAATTTTCTCCCACTTTCCCATATTTTTCCATTTCTCTCTCTCTCTCTCTCGTTTCTCTTTTGATTTTCATACTCTCAAACACAATCATGGCCGTTGCGAATTTTTCATCATCCACTTCCAGATAAGTTTTTCGCCCTTTCAGTTCTTTTTTTTCATCAATGTCGCTCCATTTTTCAACCCCACTTAGGGTTCTGCCTCTTCTTCTCTCTCATTCACTCCCAAACCCTACTGTTTCAAACCCCTTTTGACCTTTTCTGCTCCAATGAACTAAAGGGGTTCCTTTTTTTGTTTCTTTAATTTGACCCCTGGTTGATTTCTACACCCCAAATTGGGGTTCTGGAGATTATTATCTGTGTTTCTGTTTGTGCATTTTTTAATTGAGAAGAAAAAAATTTCATTGAAATGTCAGGCCCTCCGAGAATCCGGTCTATGAATGTGGCGGATTCCGATTCACGACCGGTACTTGGGCCTACAGGGAACAAAGCGCGTACAGTAGAGACTAGAAAACCTGGTGTGAAGCCATTGAAGAAACTTGAAAAGCCTCGTCAAGAAGTTGAATCAAAGGACAAAAGGGTGCCATTGTCGCCGCCTCAATGCGTTACAGTTCCATCGGTTTTGAGACAACAGGACCGCCACCAAGCGATTCTCAATCTGTCGATGAATGCTTCGTGTTCTTCTGATGCGTCGTCTGATTCGTTTAATAGCCGGGCATCTAGTGCAAGGGGTACAAGACAGCGCGGTCCGAATTTGAGGAGAAAGCAAAGTAGTACGGTTAAGGGGGCTGACAAGGCCGTTGAAAGTGTGGCGGCGGTGGGGGTGGTGGCGGATACAGCTGGTTGCTTAGAGTCCAAAAAAAGATGTGCTTGGGTAACGCCTAATACAGGTACTTGTACATTGAGTTTAAATTTTCTGTTTGTTTCTGTTAGCTAAAAAGGGTTAAGATAAAAATGGTGTTCTTATCTTGTCAGCATTGCCCCTCTAGTCAGTGACTCAGTTATGAGCATTGTCAGGTTGATTAGTACACGAAGGAATGAATTTCATTATATCAATGTGGGTTCTAGGAATGTTCTTTTTACGATCATAAAGGACTGTAGTCATAAAATATCGGGAGTTCAAGTAAGAATTGTGCAGAACATTTGCTATTCTGATCGTTTAGTTTCATATATCTTGAGTGGTTGATTTTCATCTCATATTGATCTTGCTATTGCTATCTGATACGGCTTTTCATTCCTCACTGTGCCATGTATACTCTAGGAGAAAGCGCTAGCATTGATGGCCACAATGTAGTTACTACTTTCATGACTGTTAGAAGATGTATATTAAGAAAAGCATTTTTGATCCATCAATCAGGGAAATAGAGTCAATGACGAATTCTAGTGACCCTTCTCTACTTTTTCCATCTCCATCCTTTTTGATATGTGATGGTGAATTTCAAACTGAGGATAATAAAACAGGGGGCCAATATATGTGCTATGTGTCATCTAGATTGTGTGCCGTTTTTTTTTCTTTTCTGAAGAGTGGTCATCATGTAAGCATCGAGTCCCCTTTACCTTTGAAACTTTCAGTCCTTTATTCATTAACATTTCAGATAAAATATTAAATGTATTGTTCATTTAATGGTTTGCAAAATTAAGTTCGTGACTAGCAGGGGCTCAAGAGTTGTTATAGAAATGATACGGTGAAGTAGAATTGTTTCACATATTTTCCCTCAAGCAGGTGCATTGTATAATTTACAAATTTGACTATCGCTTCTCTCTAATATAAGTCCTTTTCCTAACACCCCCACCTCACAAAAATCTATCTTCTCTATCTTAGTGACTATTCCAGCTTTTGTTTCATCACAAACGACTTGAACATCTCTTTAATTTTTACCCTTTGTCCATATATTTTGTATCTAGTTTTGCATTAAGTAAATATGGGATTGAAATGTTTAACGCAATGTGCACCACTTAGTATGTTGCTAGTTATCACCAAAATTGCTTATGCTTTCCTTGAGGCTACGGCTGCCTATCTCATGGCTCATGCTTCGATAGTTTTGGCTCTATCTTTCTAAGGTCTTTTCAAGTTTGGTTGGGGCCCTAAGCATGATTGCTTTTCTTCCTTTGCTAGATCCATGTTATGCTGCTTTTCATGATGAAGAATGGGGAGTACCAGTTCACGATGACAAGTGCGTAACTTTATGATGAAGTTTCAGATTTTCTTTATTCCCAATATTTGCATCAAACTCTATTCATCTACTTTATCTTTAATCGCTAAAAAATCCCCTCTTGCAGAAAATTGTTTGAACTGCTTTGCCTATCGGGCGCGTTGGCTGAACTTACATGGCCTGCCATCCTCAACAAAAGACATCTATTTAGGTATTACTTTACTGCTGAGGTTATTATGACTATATTTTGGTGGTGAGTGTAGTATTATCATATTATTATTCAAGAAATTACCTCAATGGTGTGCTAATGTGTACTTAAAGGGAAATCTTTTTGGACTTTGACCCAAATGCCGTTTCAAAATTAAACGAGAAAAAGATGGTTGCTCCAGGAAGTGCTGCTACTTCTTTACTGTCAGAACTCAAGGTTCGAGCTATCATTGAAAACGGTCGTCAAATGTGCAAGGTAGATGCTAACTCTCGCCTCTCCTTTCGGATTGTATATCTGTTTGTTTTGTTGCATAAAACAGAAATGTTGTCTATGTTGAATCTGAATGCGCTCTGTTTGAGAATTCTTGTCTTGTCTGGCATGCAAACACACACAGTTGCTCCCCTACCCACCTAGTGATTACTGATTTATAACCTGTCATATCATTTCCCTTTCGATTGCAATGCAGGTCATTGAAGGCTTTGGTTTCTTTAATTTGTTCATATGTCATGTTTACAACGTCTAATCTCAAACCAATCAAAGGAGAGAGAGAGAGGGGAGGAAAAATGGCTTTTAACTCTTATCTTTACCTCTTCTCCATTGTGCTGCAGGTAATTGATGAACTTGGTTCCTTCAACGTGTACATCTGGAACTTTGTGAACCATAAACCGATCGTCAGTCAGTTCCGGTACCCACGTCAAGTCCCAGATAAGACGTCGAAAGCAGAGGTGATTAGCAAGGATCTCGTAAAGAGAGGGTTTCGAAGCGTAGGACCAACAGTCATCTATACATTCATGCAGGTGGCTGGGTTAACTAATGACCATCTCATCAGTTGCTTTAGGTTTCAAGAATGTATAGAGACACAAACAGCAGAGAAAGGAGAAAAAGATGGTGAAATCAAGCTTACTGTTAATGAGAAAATGCCAGAGGCTTTGAAAAACTTGGAACTATAAAGAAACCCATTGGTAGCCTTGAACCTTGCCTCAGTGTAATTAGCTTCCAGAGTTCTTTTTTTCTTTTCTTTTCTTTCTTTTTTTTTTGGTCCCTTCCCTTTTTTTGTAATGATGGCTTGTAAATTCCATGATGGGATATCCGCCACTTCTTTCAATGGGGTAAATTTTAGCAATGTTTTTGTGTATAAACTGAATTGGATACAAAAGACAGCTAGAATCAGTTCTGTTAGTTTATTACTTCAAGCAATGTGGTTGGTTATTTACATTTAGAATTTATATTTAGAGCTACGATGCTGGTTCCTCTTCTACTTCTACTACTTCTACTTCTAGCATGGGCTCTATTTTATTTTATTTTTTAATAGGTGGAGTGTAAAATCAAATCTCTGATTTATGCTAATTTTGACATGAGTTCTTATCTTTGTTGAGAGTCATTTGTGAGGGGCACCTTTGCTATTGCTGGACAAAAGTTGCATTTTTTGGATTTTTTTTTTTTTCCTAATATAAGTTTTGGTTAGTAATAAATATAGCAATTAGATCCAAAATATTAGTAGATATAGCGCAATACAAAAGAATTTGCAAATATAGCAAAATAGACTCAAATCTTCAGGTTTATCGATAATAAACTATATTACTGATCAAAGTCTATCAGTGATAAAATCTATCATTGATAGGTGTTTATCAATTATATTTGTCATTTTTTTAAATGTTGTCATACACTTAATTATTAGCTCAAGAAGTGTCATCCCGATGTAATATGTAATTATTCTAGAAGTTGGAAGGGTAGGCCCAATGATGATAGATTGATATCCAATCGATTTTGCTTTAAAGATCATATATGCCTTTTTCACTATTATTTTGGTTTTTTTTTTTCCCTCACATTTAAAGTCCTAGCCAAACTTTAAAATTAAAGCAAAGTTTCTTTTTATATCTTTTGATAGATTTTTAGGTTAGATTCCAAAAATATTTTTAAAAACTAGATGGCACAACAAATAAACACATAACTAAACCGTGGAAAGCTTCCTTTTTTTAGGAAAAAAAACTAAGGATATATATGAGAGTGATTATCAACTAAATAAAACTATTTTTCTCATTTTAAAAATCACTCTAAAACATTCGAAATTAATTTTGTTAAAATGAAAATTGCATTAAAAAATGTAAAACTGAATATTAAATTAATTTTGAATGATTAAAAATATGTTTTAAATTGATTTTGAATTCGACAAAAGTGATTTTAACAATTTTAAAATCGCTCTCAAACGTGCACTAAGGTCAAGTGCACTTGTTTGGTAACCATTTAGTTTTTTATTTTTAAAAATTAAGTTTATACACACTATTGTGATCCATTACTTCTTTTTTTTTTTTTTTTTTTTTTTTTAAGTTTTTTACTCACTTTTCATTAATATTTTCAAAAATCAAGCCAAAATTTGAAAACTAAAAATAGCCGTTTTTAAATTTTTGTTTTTTCTTTTAAAATTTGACCGAGAATAATGAAATTATTAGGTTATTAAATCTAATGTTTACTGGAGAATCGAGTGTTTCTCCAATAAGGATGATATTCATTATATAGAATTTAAGAGAAAACAAAGATAAATTTTAAAAATTAAGAATTAAAAATGAAATTATTAGGTTATTAAATCTGATGTTTCTTGATCATGAATTTTTTTTCTTTTTTTTTTTTTTTCTTTTTTTTTGTCTTATTCTATTATTGTTACTTTCCTTTTAACTTATTTGCAAAAAGAAATGAGAACCGCTGTTGTGAGTCTCCTTTTGTAAGAACTAGGAAGAAAAATAAAGGGGCCCTGAAAAGCTATTTTCACAAATACTTTTCTATTTTAATAACAAAATTGTGATGAAAATATAATTTGTTTTATTCTTTTTGTTTCTAATTTGCTTTTTTAAATGACCTAATTTGTTTAATAATTAAAGTTCCCTTCCTATGAACAGTATGAAAAGTATGAAAAGTGAACAATGATTTGCTGCGATTATGACATTACTTTTATGAATTATTTTACATTTAGTACTTTAAAATTATGTATTTGTGTCAAATAAGTTTTCCATTTCTAATTTTGTCTCTTTCAATTTTGTATTTAATAAGTTTGTCCATTTTTAAGATTTTTTTTATAAATAATCAAATTTATTTAACATAAAATTAAATTTTGTATGTAATAAACCATTAAATTTTCAATTTTGTCCAATAAATTTTGTAATTTTTTTTTCAAAATGTCAAATAGATTAATGTCAATACCAATTAGACATAATTAATAGACCTATTGGTCATAAAATTGAAATTTGAATGTTGACTGTTACACTTTCAATTTTGTCCAAATAAGTTTTGTGAAAATATATTTTAATGTCAAATAGATTACACTTTCAATTTTGTCCAATAAGTTTTCTGAATTTTTTTTTTTTAAATGTCAAATAGATTAATATCAATGACCAGACATAACAAAAGTTAAAATACTTATTAAATATAAAATTGAAAGTTATAACTTATTGGATGGATTTATAAACACAAAATTAAAAATTCAAAGTCCTATTTAACACATATGTTCAAAAACTAAACTTGTAATTTAACGTAGATTATTCAGAAAATAGTGGAAGTTATTTGTATAACTCGAATAAAAACATGGGAAATTATTTTAAATAACAAAACTGTTGAAAATATTTACAAATAATAGCACAATATCACAGTCCTATCACCGTCTATTGCAGATGGTCAGTGAAATTTTGCAATATTTATAAATATTTTAGTTCATTTTTTTATATATCAAAACCACCCTAATAATATTTCTTAAATGCCATAGGTCTAAATCCTCACTCAGTTAAATTATAATGAAAAGAAAAAAAGTTTTTGGAAATGAAATATAAAAACTGTTTTCAATTTTGCCAAAAATAAAAAAGAAAAAATCAAATAATCTCCCACGACTAAAGGAGATCTTGCTTGATAAAAGGACTAAAAATTTTAATATGAGAATAGTGTAATTCACATAAAATTTGTATTACATCTTTAGATTCTCCCACTCCACATATCTCCACATATTATCAATAAAAAGGAAAAAAAAAAGAGTTTCTGCAAAATCAATCACATTACCGATCATAAAAACTTAGGTTAGACTTTTTGAGAGAAACTAAGTTGCATTCACGTTGTTTAAAATAGGAACAACTCATGACAAACATTGAAAGATTAAAGGCATTATTTCGATTAGAGTTGCTGCCCGAACTCTAAGCATATAGTTCTATAACTAAGATTCAAGATTGAATTCGAATGGAGTCAACTGGTTGAGTAGAAGTGGGAATTGGGAGATGACCTTTCTCTTGTAGGCTCTTAACGGTGTCGTATAAACACTGCTTTGCTGGAGTGAACTCCAATCCCAAGTCCTTCAGCTTCTTGTTGGAGAAGTTGTATGCCTTCTTCCTCGAGTTCACTTCATCTGAGCACCTAAATAAAAACATACACACATATATATATATATAAATAACTTTATTCTCATGAAAATATGCGGGATTGAACCTCAGACCTTGACATTCATAGTACAAGTTCATGTCAGTTGAACTATGCTCATGTTGGCTTTATTCTAGTAAAAATTATACAAATACTAACAAAAGCTTTCCCAATATTTTATAGTAGTTTGTAAAGCATGATTGGAAGTAATTTTGAAAGGATTAAATATCACTTTTGGCAGGTTGAAAACCACTTCGAAACATGTTTTCAACAACTCAAATATGATAATTGCTTCTAAAAGTATACAACCAAACATTATACAGATGTTGAATGATTAAATTAACGAAAGGTTATGAAGTAAATTTAAACATTACAAAAGTAGTTTTAATAATTTAAAAAACACTCGACCATAGTCTTCATATACTATATGTATCTGTAGTGCTTCTACTTCACCCAAAGGACACTTAAAAACATTTTTAAGTGTTCTTAGAAATATATAAGTGAATATGATAAAAGAGTTTGGCACTAGGGAGGAATAGAAAAAGTTTGAATGATGATACTATTGGGGGTGAGTAATTTTGAAATGGTTAACATCATTTTTCGCATGTAGGAAGCTACTTCGACACGTGTTTTCAGTAACTCAAAATCAATTTTGATAGTATGACAATTGTGTCTAAAATTATAAAGTCAAACATTGATAAACAAATGTTGAATGATTAAATTAAAGGATGTTATGAAGTGATTTTAACCATTTCAAAATCACTTCCAAACATACCCTTAATATACTATTTATAGAGTTTCAACCCCACCTAAAAGACACCTCAAAACATTTTGAAGTGTTCTCAAAATATGTAAGTATGACGAAAGAGTTTGACACTTGGGAGTAATAGAAAGGGTTTGAATGATGGTACCATTCCCAAAAGTCTTCAAAGTTAAGGCTGTCTACACAAATGAAATAACTTATAACAGACTTCAAACTTCTACTCAAGACTTTGAAAACAGAGAGAGAAAACTAGAAAGTGTTTTGATGGAAACCCCATGAAAGATAATGGGGTCAGTCCAACAATAAGTGATACAAAAGGAGGGGTTTGGTGAGAACCTTTCAGCTCCACAAGTATATTTCAATATTCTTGGTTGGTAAATAAAGAGCCACTTCTGATCCATCAATTCTTTAAGAAATTAAGGTTAGCTGCTTCTATCATTGATCAAATATTCAGAGTTGGTATACCTACTACACCTCACTTAACCCCTAGAAAATTCCAAGGCATAATACAACTTCCTTTCTTCTACTTTTGTCATGATAGGTAAAAATCACACTATGTTTAATGACTATTTTGTTTCTAATTTTATTTTTGTACTAGATAAATTTGTTCGGTAAGAATTCTCTTGCTGTGAGAACTTACATTTTCTAAAAGAAATAAATTATTTAAAAAAGAATCCTAGTCAAATTTTAGAAATCAAACAGGGTCCTGTACAAATATTATGTTTACTCAAAGTATAAAAAAAATAGAAAACAAAATAAATATTAATTTTATGAAATTGAAAGTTTAGAGATATTGTATACTTTTTGGAGTTAATGAAACAAACAAATACAAAATTCAAAGATTCATAAACCTATGACAAATCATTTCTACTGTTAACAGAAACATAACTCAGCAACAATTGATATATTCTCTTTCTCTTGAAGTCAAATTATTCAAATCTCCATACCTCACATACAAAAAGAATCAAATAGAATTTTGGAAGTAGGTATTCATTTAATATAAGGCGAAATAATAGGCCATTTTGTGACCACAGCAATAATTTCGCCATTCCAAAATTGGGCCTTCAAAAGTCAAAACTCAAAACTCCACCTAAATGGTCCTTTTTCCTTTTCAATTGAATCTATATACATCTAGATTTTGTGTGTCTAATATCAGTCCTCCAGTTCTCGCTGTTAATTCATTAATTTTTTTAAAGAAAAGTCAACTCCTATGCCGTGTAACGTAAATGTTAAACTCAACCAAACTATAGAAAAAAGAATTGATAAGGTTGGTTGGATAATCATTTAGTTTTTTGTATTTTATTTTTTTTAAAATTATACTTGATTTTTCCCTCTTTTTTAATTGTGATTTTCATTTTCCCAAGTAAACAATTGAATCCTATACTAAATTCTAAACAAGTTTTTTAAAACTGTTTTTTTAGTCTTTAAAACTTGTTTGGATTTTGAATACACTCCTAAAATGAAATGAAGACAACAATAGGAACAAGTAGTTAGGCTTAATTTTCCAAAATAAAAATTAAAACCAAATAGTCATTAGAAGTGGCATATAAATTTATAAGGTTTGTTCGATAATTATTTGGTTTTTTGTTTTTGATTTTTTTGAAAACTATGCTTATTTTCTCACCATTTCTTAATCATGGTTTTCAATTTTCTAAAGTAAATCATAAATTCTGGGCCAAATTTTTATTAATCATGGTTTTCAATTTTCTAAAGTAAACCATTAAATTCTTGGTCAAATTCTAATAATAATAACAAATTTTCAAAGATCACTTCTTTTACTTTTCAAAATTTGGCTCGAACTTTAAAATACTCCTAAAATGTATACAACAAAGTAAAGAAATTAATAGGTGCTAGTAGTATTCATAAGCTTAATTTTCAAAAACAAAAATCAAAACTGAATAGTTATTGCTAACAAAATGTTTAGGCATGGAAACTAAATAGATACTCCATGGATCAAACACATAAATTTTACTTTCAGGTTAATAAAAATGGAAAGTTTAAAGGGAAGAAAACTTACTTGGTAGGAACAGGATATTCCGGGAACAATTTGGCCAGAATCTCAACAACCTCCCCTCTGTGAAGCACACTCTCGGCGCAGAGGTACCGGCCGGCGGCGGAGGGAGTCTCGTACACAAGGATATGAGCTAGAGCCACATCCTTCACGTGTACGTATGCCTGAACGGAATTGGCATACGTCTTAGCTGATCCAGTCAAGTACTTCAGTATATGAATTATGCTCGCATTAATGGTGGATTGCAACAATGGCCCTAGCACCAGCACTGGATTCACCACCACCAAATCCACCCCCTTCTCCTTCGCAACCTCCCATGCGGCTTGCTCCGCCACAGCTTTTCCATAGCAATACCAATTCTGCAAAAATCCCCAACTTCATATTTCATCTCAATCGCAAGATCGGGATTGATAAATCAGAAATTAGTGTGTAAGAACACTTCAATTATTCGTAATTATTAGGAAATTGAACCTTTGTGTTCTTACAGAACTCGAGATCGCTCCAACAGGACTCGTCGACGATGTCGTCTGGACCACGGTTGGGGTCCATGTAGACTGCACCAATCGAGGAAGTGAACACCACGCGACGGACATTGGCTTCGGCTGCCGCGATTATGACGTTCTTCGTTCCGTTAACCGCCGGTTCCACCATTTGCTCCTGCAAAAGTTAAATAACATCACAACCGCCATTGCTGTCACCCCCCAAACCTAAGGGATAGTCCAATTCTATTTCAAAATTATTTTCCTATACTTTGAAAAATATTATTTAATTTTCAATTTCAAGCCTAATATTCTAAAATTTAAAATTACAAGATTGGTGATTTATTAAACCTTTTTTTTTTCAGTTGAGAAACCCATATAAGACATATTTAAAAATTAATACAATTGTTAGAGTATTATAAATTCCAAAAAATCAACTTCTTATTATATTTTTTAGTTCTAAGGGCGGAGATTTAAACCTCTTAAACGGTTATTTTATGATATTATGCATTAATTGATCGAGTTATGTTCATATTTGCATTGATGATAGATAGCTTAAGTTTGATAGTAGATAACTCATGTTCATATTTATATTGATTTTGTTTCGAAAATGTTCATATTTACATTGATTATATATAGGTAACCATTTGATTTTTGAAAATTAGGCTTATAAATACAAATTTTATCCACGAAGTTCTTTATTTTATCTACTTTTTAGAAGGAAAAAAATTAAGTCCAAACAAGTTTGGAAAGTAAAAAAAAAAAAAAAATTAAAACTTGTTTTTATATTTAAATTTTGATTAAGGATTGAAATGTTATTTTTTTTAATGATAAAAAAATAGTAAAAAATTTGTGAGAGAAAAAAAAAAACATAAACCAAAATTGTTTGAACAAGATGTTAATTAGTTAAATTATGTTTGAACTTGGTGATTAGTATTTAAGGTGGAGATGTGTGAGCGATATACTCCATTTTTAGCACTTAATTTTTAAAATAATTAAATAAAGTTTAAGTAAATACTGTATGGAAACAAATGCATGTAACCAAGCTCTTCACGGAACTGAAATGAAATTTTACCTTTTAAGGATAAGTTTTTATAGCATGTACTAACAAATGTAATTAATAGGATGAAGTAAACTTGTCTTTTTCAATAAACGTTTATTTATATGACATATTTAGCAAAATTGTCAATTTGATGATATGATCTAACTTATTTGTTTAACTTTTCATATTTTTATTATCTCATCTACATAATTAAATGTGCATGAAGATACACTCTTAAAACGACAAAAGAGGGGAAATAAAAAACTAGACTTTTTGAAATACTATTTGATAATCGTTTATTTTTTCAAAAAATTAAATTTACAATTTATTACTTCAATCTACTTTTTAAATTGTTTTAAAGTAAGTTTTAATTTCAAAAATTATAAACTAAAAACTTATATTCCTTTTAGTAACCATTTCGTTTTTTATTTTTGTTTTTGAAAATTAAGCCTAGACATTATTTTTACCTCTAAATTTCTTCTTTAATTATCTAATTTTAACCGATGGTTATAAACCAAGCCAAATTTTAAAAACTAAATAAAAACTTGTTTTTGTGTTTGAAAAGTGGCTAAAAATTCTAACCATTATTTTTAAGAAAGATGCAAATTATTACAAGAAATGATAAAGAAATAGACTTAATTTTCAAAAATAAAAAACAAAAGACAAAATAGTTACTTAAGACCTTAATAGGTATCAAACATAGTACACAAACCAAGTTTGTAGTAGTTAAGTTTAGTTTTAAATTTTAGAAAATTAAACTTTAAAACATTAATTCTATTCTTAAATATTTGGTTTTATTACCTAGTTTGATCTTTTCAAAACTCAAATTAAGTTTTCTTAAAAAAAAGTTCTAACAAAAAGAAAAAAAACGTTTAGATAAAACTTGGATGAAAACAACTCAAGTTAGAAGTATGATTTTCTGCCACGTACTGTGAAAGAACATAATAATTTAAGGGAAAAAAAAACGTCAATCTTCCTGATACCAATCATAAGATGGTATGATGTGTATGGTGCATGTGGTGGGTCCCAGTAATGACTCATAGTCAAAAGTGGGGCCCAGCCCACTAGTGAATATGAAACCACGCATGCACAAAAGAAACAATATATCTTCCTATAGGATTTTCTCATACCATTTTCATCCAAAATTATAATTTCCCCGGGAACTAAATAAAAATTAAATTAAAATAAAAGCAAACGAGAAAATGCGAAGGGCAAATCACCGACCGGATCGTCAGTCACAGGCGACGCAGTGTGGAAAACGCCATCGCAGCCGTCGATCGCCGCTCTGAGGCTTTCGAAATCGAGAAGATCCGCTTTATGCAAACTGAGCCGCTCCGCCGCACCTTCGAGTTCTCTCAAATGGCGGTTCTTCGGATCCTCTGTAAAAGAACAAAAACTCCTAATCCTGATCAAAATCGATAGGAATTTTCCGCAGATTTCATCGACATTTCACACTAAATAATTGAGATATGGAAATACGAATTAGGTTAAAAAGATGATCAAACCTGGATTTCTGACGGTTCCTCTTACGATATAGCCTTTCTGGAGGAGGAGTTTGACGATCCATGAGGCAATGAAGCCGCCGGCGCCGGTGACGCATACGGTGGAGGCGGCAGTTGAAGAACCGTCAACCGGCATGGTTTTGGAATAGAGAGAGAGAGAGAGAGAGAGAGATGGAGAATGCGTGTAAGTAAGTGGAAATGGTTTGGTGAAGCAGAGAGAAAATGGAAAAATTGAAAAGGAACGAAGAATCTTCAAGTTTCTTATTGGAGTACAGCGAACCACCGTGGACGTTTTGGTCCCATTTTATAAGCAAATTGTTTGCTGCGATTTAACCACTCACCTAACCCCGGTAAATTTCTTTTTCTCTTTCTTTTTAAATTAATTTTGTAAAATGACTCACTTTATCTGGTTGTTTAATATATGCATTTTTCTTTTCTTTTAATTTCTTTTTTTAATCCAATAGTTTACAAATTTATAGGTCCTTTTTTTAGAAGGAAAATTATAGGCCTTAATTTTGAGGCCATTCTCAATTTTAATTTTAATATTTTAAAATTGTCAATTGTTTTTTCATGCAATATCTAAGAGATAATTGAACCTGATTTCGAAGCCATTAGTATAAATTTTATACTAGTTTAGTTAGGATCATTTTGACAAAATTCTGATTTCAATTATAGTGTATTACAAAAATAATAATAATTATTATTCATTTCATAATTGAGTATAACTTTAACTAACTAGTTTTACGTGGGCTAGGACTTGTGAAAAAAGTAATCTAGTGATTTTATTAATATGAAAATCAAATAGCTAACTATAAATATGTATATAGTTAATTTAGTACAAATCAAGGAAAAAGAATATTGATATCAAAACATGACCATAAAAATTCAATTGATGTGTAGGTGAGTGTAATTTTCTTTGTTACTTCTTAAAAGAATATTATATAAGGGATTAAGTTATACAGTTGATAGGTAAGTAATTATCAAATATTGAAATTAAGTTTATAAAAACAAAATAAAATAATATATGTTGGGGGAAGTGATAGTGTGAAGATTATTTTAGGAAATGAAATTTGGAAAATAAAGAGAAACAGAGATGTTTTATTGTTATGAAAAAAAATCTTAAATATAAAAAAATTAACTAAAATATTTATAAATATAGCAAAATTTTATTGTCAATTTGTAATAGATCGTAATAGACTGCGATTTATGTTACGATAGACCCATAATCGTCGATCGCAAATAGAATATAATATTTTGCTATTATTTATAAATATCTTCGACAATTTTATTATTTAAATTAATTTTCCATGGAAAAAAATGTTTATCACCATGCAGTTTTTTTTATTATTATTATTTATTATTTATTATTAATTATTATTATTCTTTTGAAAAAACATTGATAAGTTGGAGTTGGTGGAGGAAGAGAGAGAAAGAAAATTCATGTTCTGGTTGAGGGAGTTGGGAGGATAATTTCTCTATTTTTCGGGCCGTGGGTTTTTTTTGGAATATCACTTTATTTTTAATAAAATAATAAGAGAATATATCATAAATAGAAAAAAAAAAATAAAACTATTTAAACAAATAGAAAAATTTACCCAATAGACCACAGCCAGAGTGAAATTCCAAAAAAACTCACCACCGAGAAAACCAATCCAAAAAATGGGTCGATCCGTACCCGATTTAGTTACCCACACAGTGAAGATAGAAAGAAAATAAAATCATGAAGGTTTCTGAACTCTTCATCTTCGTTGGCTTCTGAAAGGAAAATCGAAGAATTGCTCATTATTTCGTCTTCCATGACGAAATTCAATGAAAAAAAGCGCGTTACTTCTTCATTTCTTCTTTTTCTTCAACTTCTTCCCAGCCAAGCACGATCTTCAGCTCTCTTCCTTCCCCAACCGACCACATTGTTTGGCTACTTTATTTTCTTGCCGTTTCTTCTTATTGTGCTTCTTCTTCTGGGTCATTAGATGTAAGGGGTAGTTTTAGAAAAAATTTAAGAGAAAAAGGTACTTTAAAAAAAAAAAAAAATGGGAAAATGTATAATTTTTTTTGTCTATATTTGAATGTCAAATTCTGCCGCATGGTCAAATTGGTCAAACTAAATGAAAAAGTGAGTGTCGTTGGTTTTTAATGGTTTTGACAGCATTCTGACATTTTTTTTTGAAAAAAAATTATATTTTTAATGTCAATTTGAATTATTAATTAAAAATAATAATAATAAACTGTTTTCTTGTTACCATTTTTCTAGTACCATATGTGAATTTTCTCTGGTAAATAACCAGCATATACAAGATGATTTAAGGTTTTTGTAGAACACTTACAGGCATGTCCCAAGAAGTAGAATAATGCAAGAAGGGAAGGTAGTGCAATGCCAGATTTTTGGAAGGTTTTGTGGATGGCTCCATTTTTAGCTTTATGGTTTTGAGGAGTCTGCACAAGAATAGTATTCCGTACAAAACATCTTGCAACAAGCACTAACAGTTGAATTTCTGGAGCTGTAACCAAAATTAAGTCAAGGGATAAAGTTCCTCTGATAAGACATTTTATAATCTTACACTAACATGTAAAAGGTCTTTAAAACTTAAGGATCTATAGAACAGGTCCTGTTCAAGAGTAAGGTCGTAGAAGGTAAAAGAAGATCTGGCCACAAAGCATTGTCAAAGAAGAGGAACATCCATTTAAGAGAGCCCGTCTATGTTTTGCTGAAATGGCTCAACCATATGCTTCACCTTACATAGAAATGAACCTAATTCATTCATATAATCTGTAAGAAAGAACCTGAATGTCATGATATTCATGTGGCAGATCCAACAACAAACAGGAAAAGCTATGCATCAACCCCTACTTGAGGAGCCATTTCAGACATCTCATGCAGCTCCATCCTCTCAACACTAAATGATTCTGCAAGCAATTTGAGGAGTGAGGATCATACAACACATATATACCTGTCAGAAAATCATTGCCATGTCTGAAATAAAACATCAATTACATTTCAAGATATACTTCAATTAAAATAATTTGCAACTACCTTAGTTTGCCAGATTTATATTTACATGTGCATTACAAATCCAACAAATCCAAAGATTAGTTCCACTACATTTGCAACTATACATAGATGTACTCATTCTGCACATCAAGCCATCCAATACAATACCTTTAAGGGGTTTTTTTTAAATAAAAAATAAAAAATCATAAAAGAGTAAAAACTCCATAGTACACCTAAAGGTGAGATTACATAAAAATTTCCAATTGGAAATTAAATAAGAAAGACTAATCAGAAAAGGTTGATAACATTTACACCAATACAAAGCATGAGACAATTAAACCCATAAGACTACTAAAGGAGGAAGAAGAATTCCTAAAGTGACGACCATTCCTCTCTAGCCAGAGGAACCAAAAAGTCACTCGATTAAAAACAGGCCAAAGAGTCTTCTTTTCACCATGGAAAGGATGGCCATCAAAGATGTAGTCAAGAAAATCATAGGGTGAGTCCGGAAAAGCAAAAGAGCAACCAAAAGCATCAAGAATAATGGCCCAGTAACGAGAATCAACAATGAAGAAAAAGGTGACCCAGATCTTCCCGATGAGCTGAGCACATAATACACCAACAAGAGGAGAACGATGAATAAGGCATATATCTCTGTAGTCTGTCAGTTGTGTTAATAGCTCCAAGACTAAACTCCCAAAGAAATTTTTTGATGTTCTTCGGATAAGACCAAATCACCTCATAAAGAGAGTGCGAAGAAGGATCAAGGTTGTTCACCAAAGCAGCCATGAGAGACTTGACACTAAAAGAATTGGATGGATCAAGGTGCCAGGACCAAGAATCATTGTAACCATTAATGTAATTGAAGATAGTAGATAACATAAAGAACTGTTATAGAATGTCGTGTAGATAAACTGAAAAGACGGGGGAAAACTGTCAACAGAATCCCACATTTAAGCATGAATCAAGCCAAAAGGAAGTGGATGAACCATTTCCCAATCTTTTGATAGCGTGACAAGCAACAATATCGCTACAAGAGCTGATAAATCGTCATGAGCCTTATAAGATCCATGCTGAATAGGCTAAGACCAAACAAGTAAATCAGAGGAATTATACTTAGCGACAATGTACTCGCCAAAGACCCGTTTCCCCATGTTTAACCTCCAAATCCATTTTTCCAGAAGAGCCAGGTTTCATCTTTTGAAATTATCAATTCCAATACCTCCTAACAATTGAGGAATTTTTGTTTGATCCCAATCAACATTGTGCAAACCACCAATACTTTCAATGCTGACTTAGTGTGTAATAATATTTCGAGTGCTTTAGATGATGGATCACGTCTGAGATCTTACACACGAATACATACTGCTCTTTCATCAAGTAATTATTTGAAATTTAAAACTGGGTGTACTCATAGAAACTTATTGAGCACTTCTGGGAGAACGACACCATATTTCCTTTTATCGAGTACTTCAAAAAAATTGAAGAATTGGGAGAAATGTTCACTTCATTGTTCTGATCAAAGGCAACTCCTTCTGCTAGGGCCGAGCGAAACGTTGATAGAAGCAGGAGTTATCTGTTACATACATATGACAAGATACATAGATTGCTTCCAAATAGGAGGTCAGGACTAAAGTTCACTCTCTAGAACTGAACGGTTGGTTTCTTTCCTCCAGAAATCAATAAAGAAGATCAGAATTGATGTCTTGAAGATTCAGAATCCTTCTACTCGCTAAGAAGATACCTAGTTTCCAAGTCAGCTGTACAGGCATCTAAGGCAGTCTCTTCTGAACAAACAGTATCTTCCATATCCTGCTCAGGCAAAGTCGACCTGTTATCCTCCTCCATTTCAGACATGTCGTCGAAAGTTTTAATCTTCTTTTTCTTTCCTCTATAACCAACAAGGCTCAATACCCTCTCCTTCCAAAGAACCAAAGGGCATTTATCAATCAACTCCGGACCTTCATAAGCTTCTGTCAAGAAAACACTAAATCTTTTTCCCCTCTCTGAAACATAGAATATCCCAATATGCTTCAA
The DNA here is from genome assembly GCA_030954485.1 of Citrullus mucosospermus. Classification (NCBI taxonomy): domain Eukaryota; kingdom Viridiplantae; phylum Streptophyta; class Magnoliopsida; order Cucurbitales; family Cucurbitaceae; genus Citrullus; species Citrullus mucosospermus. The sequence goes on along the minus strand of CM062063.1, from coordinate 2,653,249 downwards.
AAGAAGTCTCATTAGCTTTTGAGGCATCACAAGTTCCCGCCTAAAGTGGGTAAGGTGATCAGTAACAAGTCTCTTCTCCATGGTAAAGCTAAGCAACTCGTGCATAACAGCAACAGCCCTTTTATCAAATTCAAGTGAGCCAGCTTTTAGCTCTCTTGCATCGGCATATGGAGACAAATAAGACCTCTTCTGAAAGTGATCAATTTTCCCTCCATATCTATATATCTTCTTGTAATGGGAAGGAAATTTCATAGGAAAAGGAAGTGAAAGCAAACCTGGGGTATGAGTAGCAGTGCTCTCAGTCACACCCATCAACTTCCTTTCCAACTCTGTTACAGCCCAAGCAGGATTCCAAGAAACAAGCTCCAAATATTCACATTCATCCTCAGACTTCACCACCTTAAATAGTTCAGGGTAATCATTCACCCATTTGGCTCGAAAATCGAGTGGAAGCCCAAAATCTCTTCTGAAATGAGCAATTTTGTCCACTGGAAGCCGCTTATTCATTGACATCATCAAAAACCTGGTAACATACTCGGCAGCCTTATCAGCGTGTTGTACAATTAACTTCTCCTCCTCTTCCACCAAATCTTCAGCTTGTTTAGTCATTCCACACCACAATACACCCCTCTGATCCTTGTATAATTCAAACAGTTTGGGCGATTTTCGAATGAAGTCCGAGACCTTGTGCGGTTTCGGGAGATTGAATTGTCTCCGATATTGCTCTAAATTCCTAACAGGAATTATCATCTCAGGCTCTTGCTTGAGGGTTTCAATCAAGAAGAGTACCTTGTAAGCTACCTTCCATTTTTCCGTTGCTATTTCAAGATCATGCACTCTCTTCAAGCGGCTTCTATCCTGAACACGTCTACTGCTTGTCATCGACCGGATTTGCAACCACGACCATAACTCCACAAACCGATTCCTGCATAGATAATTTGCGAACACGTTCAAGTTAAAAAATTGGAAATGACGAGAAGGATTCACATTGTACTCATTCGAGGTTAGGGCTTTCAAAGGATTGGCAATCCGAACAGCCATAAACATGGAGGGAGATTACCAATGCGACGTTCCCTCCCAAAATGTTTGTGAAAATGCCGCAAAGAGAAGGGCGATTGATTTACGAACCAGTAATGGCGGCTTGGCGCTTAAACGTTCGATACTTCGATTCCACACGGCGAGTTAGGAATGTTCGTAAAAGGCCGAGTTGTTGAGGCCCTCGACTCTTCACTACGGCCTGCTTGAATTGAACTCGATACTACTAGCCCAATTTTATATTAGGAAAACCAAACCAAACCACCTGCTGGATTGGTTTGATTTTTTGTTGCACTCCTATAAAATGGTCCCTTTTCTAAGAGGTTAATTAGAAAAAAAGGGTATTTTTATAAATTTAAAAGAAAAAAAAAAACAGGTAAAAGAGGTAGTTTTTTTGGTCTTTATTTAAACATAAGACTCTGTAGCACGATCATATTGGTCAAACTGAACGGAAAAGAGAAGTGTCGTTGGTTTTTATTGGTTTTGACGGCATTTTGCCATTTTTTTAGAAAAAAAAAATTAATGTAAGTTTGAATTACTAATTAAAAAATAAATTGTTTTCCTAGTATCATTTTCACCAGGAAAAATAAACAGAAACTTTTATATATATATATATATATATTATTGTCATGAAAAATTGAATTATTAAAATTAAATTTTAAATATTAATTATCATAAAAACTCAAATTTTAAATATAAAATAAAACTTTGAACTTATTGGGAATGAATTGAGCTTTCTGTCACTTATCGGGAAAAGTGCTGATCAAAATTGATTTTATAGACTCCATGTTATGGTTGTTCATTAGATGAAGGTACTTTTAGAAAAAATTTAGGTGAAAATAGTACTTTAAAAGAAATTAGGGAAAATGGGTATTTGAATGTCAGATAATGTCGCAGTCAAATTGGTCAAATTAAATGGAAAAGTGAAGTATCGTTAGTTTTTATGGGTTTTGACGGCAATCTGATATTCTTTTGAAAAAAAAAAATTAATGTCAATTTGAATTATTAATGAAAAAATAAACTGTTTTCTTAATACCATTTTCATTGGGAAAATAGACATTAACTTTTTTATATATAAAAATTATTATTTTAGTGAAAAATTGAATTATTAAAATTAAATTTTAATTATTAATTATTGTAAAAATCAAAATCAAATTTTAAATATAAAATAAAACTTTGAGGAAGGAAGCTTGAACTTACCAGAGAGCCTTCTGTCACTTTTCCCGTAAAATTAGTCACCAAAACTCTATGAGAAAAGTGACAGATAGCTCAAGTCCTTCTCGATAAGTTCTTACTAGGAATTTAGCTTGCTGACACTTTTTCCTTGAAGTTCGTCATCAGAACTTTATGGGAAAAATGATAGAGAGTTTCCATTCCTTTCCTTCATGTGACTTGAATTCCTGTTCAGTTCTCCTATTTGTTAATTTCGTTCCTAACCTTCCTATTTTCCGTAAAGTTATTATTATTATTTATTTCTTTTACAGGAAATCACTCTATGGAAATTCGTGTAAGTTCGATTGCAATTGAATTGTTTGAAATTAATTCTTAATTATTATAAAAATCTAAAACTAAATTAATATTTTTTTCCTTGAACTTACCAGAAAATGGACATAATAAGATTTTTTCTTTTAATATTTTATTTCATATTTAAATTTTGATTTTGATTTTTATAATCATTAATATTTTAATTTTAATTTTAACAATTTAATTTTTTGTGAAAATAATATATATATATAATTTCTATCCATTTTTGGTGAAAATGATACCAGTAAAATGGTTGATTTTCTTTTAATTAATAATTTAAACTTACATTAAAAAAATAATGTTTTTTTTTTAAAATGGCAGATTTGCGTCAAAATCAATAAAAACCAACTGCACTTCTCCTTTTTGTTCAGTTTAACCAATCTGACCGTGCGGCAGAGTTTGACGTTCAAATAAAGACAAAAAAGAAAAAAAAAACTATTCCTTTTTATCTCTTTTTTTTTTTCCAGACTATCTTTTTACCTAATTTTTTTTTTAAAGAATATCATTTTTTTTAATTAATCATAGTTGAGGAGAAAATTATAGAAAATAACAATAATTATAAAAAGAAAAGGAAAGAGAAGAAAAAAGAAATGGACCCTAGTCCGTATTTGCTAAGAAGCCCTTTGTTAAAAGTTTGGTAAATCTACGTTGAAGGTGTAAGGACCCCTTAAAATAAGGTCGAATACTTTTTTTTTTCTTTTTCTAAGCACTTACCTACATTTGTACCTTTGAGAGACATGTCAATATTCAAAATTAATTTTGACAATATAAAAATTATGTTTAAAAAAAAAATGTAAAACTAGATTTTGAAAATTCAAACCATCAAAATAATAAGAGATATTTTTAAAAATAGAAAAACTGTTGAAAATAATTATAATAATTTTCCTAAATAATCTCTAACATATCTATCTCCAAATTTTGTCGCAAACAAACATGTTTTATATGAACTTTCTATAGATAATTTTTTTTCCCTAATTTACATTTATCTAATATTTCTGAAAATTATCGATTTTTCTTCAAGTTTTCATTTATAATAATCTCTTATAACAACAAACATTCTCTCAAGATATTTTTCTTTTGTTTCTATAAATCTACCATTTTTTATTTTCTCTAAAAAATGTATATCAGATATTTTTGTCTCTCCAACATTTTAGAGGAAAAAACTAACAACAATGATCAAACCATATATTCAATTTTCTAATTTTAAAAAATAGAAATAAAAAAATGCTTATCAAACATGTTGACTTTTTTTTTTTTTTAAATATATCAAACAAAAAAATAGAAATGTTTATAAAACGGGACCTAAGATTTTTCACTTCTTAAATGAGCTATACATCTTATTATTATTAGTTTTTATATTTATTATGCATAAAATTGGAACTAATAAAGTAAGTACAATGGCTAAATAAGGAAGTGACTAAAATATAAAATAGACCCAAAGTCGTTTAGTATTTGGATCAAATGAATCCAATCCAATCCAACTCATGACCTAGTGAACTAAGATCGGGATGGCCCATCCTCCACTCAGGCATGCTTTGGTCAAATTTGTATATCAACAATATTGATGACTAGTTGGTGAATTTTTTTAATATTAAACGAATATTTATAGTAGATGTCATAGATCTTTATATTGATACCTACAAGGATATATCGTACCTGAATATTTATATTTAGCTTCAACATAATTCCTACGAAATGACTGAATTGGCCCTTGAAGTGTCTGCCATGGCCAGCCGATTTTTAATCCAATCAATGTTTAGCACAAATTTGGCCCATTAAATATGGACAATTAATTCAATTACATTAATGAAGAAAGGTTTCTTTTAAAGAAAAATATAATAAACAACGTGATATTACAAATAATAATAATAATAATAAATAATAAAAATAAAATAAATTAAATTATTCCTAGTTATTTCATCCTTAAGTTTTGTAATGTTGCACTTTTAATTCTTACATTTTGAGTTTAATTTCAATTTTGTCTCTAAATGTCAAGATTTACACCTTTAATCTCGGGTTTTTAGCTAAATACACACACTTTCGGTATTTTATGTTAACGTTAATTAATTAATTTAAAAGAATTATAATTAATTAAATTTTACTTTTTTTTCATCAATATTAAAATAATTTTAAACCTTCCCTTTATAATTAGTTTAAATTAATTCATAAACGTTAAATATTGAAGTGAAAATTTAGTAGCATTTTGAATTTTAGGGATTAAATTGAAATCAAACTCAACAATTAAGGACTAAGGTATAACATTTAAAATCTAGGGACTAAATGGAAATTAGAGAAAAAGATATTTTTGTTAATTTTTAGAAAAATAACAAAATCCAAAATCAACTTAAAAGCAACCAGCCAACCACGTAAATCAAGTGATAAAACATACGACTTTTTTATTAGCAAAACTAATGGGTTTAGCTTAAATTAACTATAATAAATAATTGGAATTATGTAAACAATAAATAATTGAAAATTTCATTGTAAATAATAAATTATAATTTATAAAATTTAGTTTAATTTTTACAAATATAGCAAAAAGAACCAAAATATTTATAAATATAGCAAAAATTTACCGTCTATTTGCAATAAATTGCGATAAATTGTGTATTTTGCTATTAGTTGTAAATATTTTCAGCAGTTTTGCCATTTAAGATAATTTCCCTTATAATAGTTGCCGAACAACCTTCAAAAATTCAAGTGAGTGTTAAAATTAAAAAATAAAAATAAAATAAAATAAAAAATCAACCCAATTATGTATTATAAAATTTCCTTCTTTTTTTTTTAGAGAAAAAAAAAATCGATTACGTTTTGAAATGAATGCAATAGATTATTTGATCGAAGTAGACAATAATGAATGACCATCTTTTATCCACATATGTTTCGAAATTTAAAGGTTTTTTTTTTTTTTTTTTTTTTTTTTTTTTGGTGAAAGATTCGAAACTTTAAGAAAATTTTAGCTAATGAACGACTAGCATTGTAGTAATTCATATTCTTACACGTAACTCACATAAATATCATTCCTATATTACTATATATAGTACTTTTTTTCATTTATGTTTTTGAAACTTATAGAAAATCCCATTTTTTATAATTATATGTTTCGTCTCTAACGTCAAATTGATATTTGATAGTACATGTTTTATGCTAGTTAAGTTATGTTCATTTTGTCGATAATATTTTGTATAGATTACCATGTATTTTGTTTGATCATGAGTATAGATATTAAATATTTAGGAGTTAATATTTGATATATTAAATATGTAATTGAATATGCAAAATAATAAATGCCATGAATTAGATATATTGTGGTACATTTTAAATGTAGTTTAAATGTACATTTTACTCTGATAATTTGAATGTAGTTTAACTAGTTTTGGTGGTACATTTTAAACCCAACAAGTCACATGTTTAAATCCTCAAATCTTTAATATTAAAATTTTATATTAAAGAGTTATGATTATATAAATATTAATTGTAAACATATTAGTTAAAGTTTATTGAATCTAAATGTTATATTGATATTAATAATTAATTATAAATAAAAATAATTATAAATAGAAATAATTATAAATAGAAATAATATCAAGCTATTTACAAATATAGAAAAGTTATACTGTTCTATCAACGATAAACTACGATAAGCTTCTATCGCTTGGGTGATAGAAGTCTATCACAGTGCATCATTCAAACGATAGAAGTCTATCGCGATCTATCCTGAATAGCTAGTGAAATTTTTCTATATTTGTAAATATTTTAATTTATTTTGTTATATTTGAAAAAACCCTAAAAATAATAGTAATAATTTAATTAAGTTATTAAGTTTTTTCTAAACTATACCAAAAAAAAAAAAAAAAAAGGACACGTATACCCTTAGTTTATTTACCTTCACAAAGGTGTCCTTTAACATTAAATATTAATAATTAATTTATTATTTAGTTGTAAAAAGTATTAACTTTCTGATTAATTGCAACATTAAATATTAATAATTAATTTATTATTTAGATCTAACAAAGGTAACCTTTTTTCACCTTGGTTAATTGCAAATTTTTATTATTCTTTTTAGAAAATTTTTAATACAATTAATCATCCTTTAGTTAGCCAAAAAAAAAATATATATATATATATAAAAGTTGTTTTTAAATATAGAAAAATGAACTAAAATATTTACAAATATAACAAAATTTTACTTCCTACATGTGATAGATCGTGATAGACCCAAATAAACATTTATCCATGTCTATCTGGTAAAGTGATAGATGTTTATCTGAGTCTACCGCATATAGAAAGTCAAATTTTGCTATATTTGTAATTATTTTTAACAAATTTTCTATTTTTGAAAATATTCGTATTTCCAACGATTTTTTCATTTAAAACAATTACCGTTTATTAAAATTATGTGAGATAGTAACAATAATTTTCATGCCAGAGAAGAAATTATGTGAATTTTTTTTTTTTTTTTTTACAATTTATAAAAAAAATGCTAATAGAAACTATTTTGTTTTTAGAAAAAAAAATCAACAATAAACTAAACTCCATTGACTAATTTTAAAATTTATTGAAAGTTTTAAAATAATATTTTACCAATTAGTGAAGCACTTAAGACTCCGAAGGAGAAGAAAATTTTTTTTTTTTTGGTTAAACAAGACAAGTTTTTCAATATTAAATCTTCTACCTAAGTTAATTCTTTTTGCTGCTAAAATGAGCTTTAGCTCAATGTAATTAGCACGATATTTTTTATAAGTTGAAGGTTGGATTTATATTTCCACCATTGTTTTACTTTTTAGCTAGATTTTGAAATATTATTGTTGAGTTTGAGTATTTTCGTTTTACTTGATTTTGTTGCAAATATTGAAAAATATATATTTTTAGTAGAACAAGTGAGAATTGAATTGTTGTCCTTAAAATAAGTGTATATCAATTAGTGTTGAGTTATTCTTATACTAGCAAACAATTCTTATTTAAAGCTTATGTGATAGCAAGAAATTTAGATTTTAGTTTTTATTTAATCACTTATCACTACTTGTTTGGTTCAAAAAAAACTTCAATCATATTCATTTCCTTCTTGCAGGATACCAATTCAACAAAAGAGAGAGTTTTACGACAAATAGTAATTTTTTCTACGGATTTCATTAACTCCCAAATATTATAGAGTCAAGTAAATTATCCTATGAGGTTAGTTGAGATATGCGCAAGTTAATCCAAACACTCACGAATATGTAAAAGTACAACAAATTTTAATTCTGTTAACTCAAAATTGATAAAAACAACCGAAACAAGCCAATGGAATCAATTTGGTCAATTTTTTCTTTAGTACAATTTGGCTAGTTTCATCAATAAAATTTAACAAGTTCAGTACCATTGAATATAAATGTTTCTTTAAGCTCAGTAGGTCAATTGATAAACTAATTTCAACCGAAAACCTATCAGAACCAACTATTCACACCCCTAACTGATAATGAAGTCCCAACATCCTTACAAACCTTTGGAAAGAAAGAATATTTAGGTAAAGGGCTTGGTGAAAGTACATTAATGCAACATGCTCCACAAAACAAAGAAGCCAACAACTTGAAAGTGGTAGAAGAATGTCCCATTCAATGAAGGGTTGTTGCCCCCTTAAGCAAAATCCAATTAAAACCAATATTTCTTATCAAATTCGAATTCCATGCTTATTTCGGTTGTCCTTGGTTTTAGAACAGCTTTATTAGTGTAAATGATATTATTGTCTTGAAATTTCATGTTCAAGTATATGAATTTAATAAGATTCAATCACGAGACTTTTTTACATCTATATGCTCAAAAGTCTTCAAACACAAAATTCATTGTAATGAAAGTCAAAACTTCACCAAACACAGAAAATGACAATGAGTTATGTTCACTGCTGGTTTTCAAAATCTTCCTTTTTCAATGGAAGTTCGGTTTCTAATAGGAAGATAAGTATTATATGTTGAGTAAGAAGCTAGGCTTTCAACGCTTCAGACTTACGTTCTCTTTCAACCACAGAAACAGCCAAAGATTCCAGTGAGGAAGCTCGGAATTTCGGTGTACAACGACATGTTCTAGTGACTGATCTATGTCAATGGATCAAGGGTTATAACTTCAATTATCTGCATATGTTGGGAAGGGCAGCTTTGACATAATAACTGTGCTTTTGTTATCATTCAGCAACTGATTTACACATGGGATGTTTATATATGATGGCTCTGCTGTTTACAAGACTGGTTAGATGGAAGACTGTTTTCTTGTATACTTCTAAAGACACAAAAGAAAAGGAACTAAGCTGGCCTATGGTCTTTCCTAACTGGCAAAATGACAGTACGCTGTTCTTGTACCTCTAATACTGCTAAGTTCTTGGTGGCGAGAGGTTCGTCGTTTCTCGGGGTGTTATTCCCTGCCTGCTGCATTCTGCTTGGACTTTAAGTTAATCTTTAGTCTACTGTTTTTTATCAAGTCTATGAGCTTTTTATCATTTCCTTTTGTATTATTGTCGACGCTCCCTGCATTGTCCATTGATTCATCGGAGATGACAGACTTCTTGAGCATGGAACTATTGGCAGCTTTCTCGCTTGACTTCGCTGATTTAACTTCAGATTTCCGCTTGGCTGAAGCTCTACCCCTGTAATTCCATGAAAATTTGATCGAATTTGGACACCAAATAAGAATGTGAAATGATAAAGTAACCAATTGACAGGCAAACAAGCAACCTTCTGGTTGAAGAACTGGTCTTTTCCTCCTTGTCTGATTCTGACATGGTTTTCCTTTTCCTCTCTCGCGGTCTACTCTAAATTAAAACAAAATCTCATGTCACAACAATATAAAAAGAGGGGGAACAAAATATAGGTAAGCACGAAGAGGAACTGTTTTAATTTAGTGCATGAAAAATATTAGTGGTTTAGTTATGAAAATAATTAATAACCAGAAATCCATATATGTAAGAACAGTAGCTTAATCAGAATCGTTAATGAAAAATCAAAGGAAAGATTCCAGGAGTTTCAACTCCTTGGGAAGGTATCTTAGCTAACAATAAAGAGTAGTTAATTTTCAGGTTCCATGATTCCAAATGCTTTAGCAAGACAAAAACAAAAACGAATTTCGTATAGCAAATATGGTCACGTAAGAACGAAGCTTACATATCAGACGAAGCGTCAGTTTTAGGCTCATCCATCTCCACATCCTGTATCAGCATAATAAAAATGAGAAATCATATATAAAATCGTAATAAACAACTCAGGGAAATATGCTAAAATAGTTTGAGTGAGACACCTACTCCAACTGGTAGGGGATCAGCACCAATTAGCTCATATCGTTGCTTTTTGAGGTTTAATATTTCTTCATCGCCATCATCATATGACACCTTGACAAATAAAAGAGAAAAACGGGGAAAAAATATCAGAAACTACAAAAAGCAAAACTAGTGGAAGAGAAAAGGAAGGTAGCCTTTATTGAGGACATGTCAGAATGGATGGTTCAGTTCATCTGAGTATCATCCAATGATTGCTGCATCAGCAAGGAATGATTTTGTCCAAGTTGACATCATTACAAGAACAAAGGAGGGGCAGAAAGCAGAATGGTCAAGGGATTGAGGCTATGAGAAGAGAAGGAATGACTGGTTACTGAACCAAAGGCGTGGTCATATGTGAACTGAAGCTGTTCATAATATGAACTGGTTACAAAATTGGCAAAAGCATACACTCAGAAAAGAAACAAATGGTTTGGGGGAGGATAGGGTCATCTTGCCTGGTGCTTTTTCTTGACAGGGTCAAAGCTACGAACAACGCCTTCATAAAACCTGCAAAACCAAAAAATAAATAAAAGACTGTAAGTTCGTATCAAGTTTGTTGTCATATAGAAACTTAATTGTGTACCATTCATTATACAAGGCATCTCCCCTACTAATTCTTCTGATATTCCTCTAGAACATAAGAACCAGAGACGATACACAAAACACCCAGACAATTAGAGAGCCATTCTTTCTCTCTCTCTCTTTGGCCTTTCTCATACACTTGTCCCCTCCCACTAACCATCCCTCGAAGTCAGTTCCCTTTTTTCCCTTTCTTTACTTATTAACAATTTGGGGCTTTGCATATTGATAGAAATCTATTTTGGAGTGATTTTAGAAACTGTAAGGTTCGTATGGGGGAGGGAAAAGGAAAATAGAGAATAAGAAGAAGAAGGCAGGTGCTCTTCTTTTATTGTACATTTATTAATGCTAAAACAAACGTTCTTTGGTTACTTATCATCAATTTAAAGTTATGTAATGGAACTATCCAACGAGTAGATCGCGTGACTATCCCGACTTCACTGGTTACATGATATTTTAGCCCATGATCAACTGTAGTCCAAATGGCTAAAATTTTGTTTGAATTCCAAGTATTAAGGACAAGACAATGCCTATTGGCATTGTTAGAGTGGTTCGACAATGCTCAAATCCACTAAAGCATATCAGAGCCGCCAATTCAGTCACAAAGAAAGATGAGGAAGAAGATAATAATTGATTGCTATATTTTGTTCCAACATGTCAATTGTCTTCAATCGTGCACCATCATGACATGGCTCTCACCTATATAGAGCATGGAAAATTGCAAGACCTTTTAAGGAATGCTGTTAATTTTGCCACATACAGCACAACTATGGTGTCCTCCGTATTCATTCAGCTTAGCAAGCAAGTAATTATTCCTAAACATTTCATTTTCAAGTTGGTAATAAAATCTCGAGGGTTTAGTTTGGTTTCTTTAACAAAGCAAGTCAAAACAAACTTGATAGAAATAGAGAAATAAACAGAGTTACTGATGTATAAAATGTCCAATCAGCAAGTTCATAAAGTACTCACATCCTGTCCAGGGGCCACCAAACCTTTATTCTCCTACCAACCAGTTCCTCTCCAGCACTTGATATGTCCATTACCTGAAACGAACTTAAACAATACAAGTTAGCAGAAGCCATAAAAATATGTATCTCTAGTTTATCTTTAAAAAAAGGAAGGGAAGAAGAAGAAGATATGTACCCGAGTGAGGAAACAGGAATGTTTTATGTATTGTACAAAATTTTATGTTATGGAATTATCGAAGTATGAGGTACTTTCTTTGTATGTGTTAAGGTTAACATCTACAAAGTAATCCACTTATCTATGTGATATAATAGTAAAGCCCAAATAACAGCCTATGACTTAAGCTTCAAAGACTGACACTTACAATCAAATTCTCATGTGTACCTCATTGACGGAAAACAGGGACAAGAACTCAAGCAAAAGCAAGAAGCAACTGGACCTTCTACGACTTTGACCGATGTCATTTGAAAATAAACAGATACAGAAATTTCTTAAGAAAGTACCCTAAAAAACATGTCAGTGCCATAGTTACGGAAGCCAGGTCAATTTACGAGAAAAAGGAAGATTATAATGGCTTACCTCTTTTTCCATAATGGCATGCTTCCTTGTAGCTTTTGCCTTGGGGCTTTCTTCCAAGTAATCATCACCATCTAACTTGGTAGATATGGAATCCTTTACCTATTCAGAATGTGGAGAGATTCATTAGGTGGTGGAACAGAAGAATAAAGGAGAGTTTTTAGTAAATATATACTTCAAGTTCGACATGTGGTTTAATGATGAATAAATAGGGAAGAACTTTTGGTTGTACCTCACAGGTTGATGGTTCATGAGTATTCTTAACCATATTAGTATCAATGGATTTCACTATAACATCTTTTTGGACAACTGACCCATCCCCTTTGGTGCTCTTCACTCTCAACTTCATAATCAAATGCACTGACCGTTTTTCTTTGCAATCGGAGGGAACAGATACTTTCTCTTCTGAAACAACACATCCAGGATCATGGATTGCTTTATCCTTCTTAGACTTACCAACTTTTGATTTCTTTGATCTTGCCTGAGCCTTTTCTTCCATTATTTTCATGTTCTCATTTGCCACTTCATCTTCCGATTGTAAAGGTATCTCTTCAGCATGTGCAGAAGACTCCTTTTCTACCTCTGTTGTCAAAGAATCCTTTTGTACTCTCTGGCTTACAGAAGATAATTTAGTTGCTTTATCCTTCCTAGACTTACCAACTGTAGATTTCCTTGACCTTGGCTGAGCTTTTTCTACCATATTCTCCATATTCTCATTTTCCACTTCATCTTCCAATTGTAAACGTTTCTCTTCAGCATGTGCAGAAGACTCCTTTTTTACCTCTGTTGTCAAAGAATCCTTTTGTACTCTTGGGCTTACAGAAGATAATTTAGTTGCTTTATCCTTCCTAAACTTACCAATTGAAGATTTCCTTGACCTTGGCTGAGCTTTTTCTACCATATTCTCCATATTCTCATTTTCCACTTCATCTTCCAATTGTGAAGGTTCTTCAGCAAGTGCAGAAGACTCCTTTTCTACCTCTGTTGTCAAAGAATCCTTTTGTACTCTTGGGCTTATAGAAGAAAATTTAGTTGCTTTATCCTTCCTAGACTTGCCAACTATAGATTTCCTTGACCTCGCCTGAGCTTTTTCTACCACCTTCTCCATATTCTCATTTACCACTTCATCTTCAACTTGTATACGTTTGTCTTCAGTCTGTGCAGAAGACTCCTTTTCTACCTCAGTTGACAAAGGAGTCTTTTTTACTTTCGGGCTTCCAGAAGAAAATTTAGTTGCTTCATCCTTCCCAGACTTACCAACTTTAGATTTCCTGGACCTCACCCGAGCTTTTTCTTCCATCTTTTTCATGTTCTCATTTACCACTTCATCTTCGGATTGTATATGTTTCTCTTCAGCATGTGCAGGAGACTCCTTTTCTTCCTCTGTTGTCAAAGAAGCCTTTTCTACTCTTGGGCTTACAGGAGAAAATGCAGTTGTTTTATCCTTCCTAGACTTGCCAACTTTCGATTTCCTTGACCTCACCCGAGCATTTTCTTCCATCTTTGTCATGTTCTCATTTACCACTTCACCTCCAGATTGTATATGTTTCTCTGCAGCATGTCCAGAAGACACCTTTTCTACCTCTGTTGGCAAAGAAACCTTTTCTACTCTTAGGCTTACTGGAGAAAATTTAGTTTCTTGGTCATTAGACTTTTTGCGATTGGATAGCCTGGACCTTTCCCGTCCTTTTCCAATCCAATAATGATCATACCCTTCATCTGGATTCATTAAGGAGTTGGGTTTCCTGCCTCGTTTCTTTGGTACAGAGTCTAATGTGTCCTCTGCCTTCATAGATTCTACACTGTCAGCTACCTTGGTTTCTGTCATTTTTAACTGTTCACTACCTTTCTGTGGTTTTCTTGAGGATGCCTTCAGAATGTTGTCATTCCCCGCCACAACTGTACCATTGGATATCAATGATTCTGAAGCACCACCAGTTTTAGGATTCTCTTCAACACTTGCATCTGGTGTCTGCGTCTGTGTCACCTATTCAGCACGAATATATACCAGTTTGTGATATTTCATTGCAGAAGTCACTAATGCAGAGGTTTTTTCTTCTTTTTTTGTTTTTTTTTTTTTTTTGGGGGGGGGGGGGGGGGGGGGGGGGGGGGGATTGTATGACATATAGTCATAGGCACATACCAGCGTTGGCTCATTCATCCCCTTCTCGTCACTCTTTTCATTTTCCTGAAGCATTCAATCAAACGTCATGAAAGCTAAATAATTCTGTTGTCACAGATAAAGCTATTTCAGTTCGTCTATTGAATAATTGCTGTTAGACTAACCCATTAATGGCTAAACATGCGCTTATTCCCCTTTCATTACCAATCCTTTTTTGGTTCATCTCAAAACCAGAAGATAAAGAAGGGTGGGGACCTCAAGTTCATATCATTAAAATACCATGTTTAAATATGTGAAAAAGGAGCTTTTATGTTTTATTAACTAAACCAGATAAAGAAGAAACAAGACGTGAGAACAGTTACTCAGATAAAATATCTCAGCTATTTCATTTTTTCTTCTTTCTCAAGCTCTGCAAAGTTAATGGCAAATAATCGGTATGACTTCATTAGCAGATAAACTTGGCAATCTGGAAGACTTTAATAGTGATGAAAAAAAGCAAGAAAATACAATACATTTCTCTATCATTGTTAAACTCCATTAATAATTAGATTTACAAAGTAAGTTCTAAAGTAGAAACATGAGAGAGGCTGCTTGATGTACTGCTGGATACGATAAATTAAATGATGAAAATTTATTGAACAACCATTTCAATGTTTCTTTCTTAATTAACAAATGAAAATAAACAAATATGAATTCATGATAGTCATTGCCGAAAGTTTTCTTTGGTCCATTTTCAGAATGTTTGCTTTATTATCGTGTCAGTCTTGAATGAATTAATTGAGAGGTTTCGATAAATCTTAATATTTCAAACCATCAACTTTTATCATTTCCAGGTTAAAACAACGAATAAAGAATCTTATGACAGGACTTCTAATGAGAAGAGATGAGCTCAGGGTGGTGATCCTCTTCTGGTTAAATGAAAGCCTGCTTCTAAAACAAGTGAAGAAAGCAGGTCAGGGATTGGTAATTTATCCCGTAAGAATGAGGCTCTTCTAACAAAATAGTTTATGGCATTTATACTTGGACCCTGATGCCCTTCAGCACAAGACTGCGTCAAGTAACTATAGATTCTCAAACAAATGTATTAACTTTATGACGCAATTTATCTGCATATGACAGTTCTAAATAGCACCACTTCAGATCCATACAAACTCAAAAACAACTTTCTGTATTTGTCAGTACAACTCACCAAACGATTCCCAGCATCAATGTTATCAGTTCCATTTTGGCATATAGAAATAACTATGGGAGCATAGTCATTCAAAGAAGCACCAAGAGACTGAACTGCACCCGCAATATAGGGCTGGAGCTTAGTAGTACAGTTGGACATAACCTTTTCTCCCAGTTTCCATGAAATAGAAGCTGCTTCCTGTAATAATGTGCAAACCAATTAATTGATGATAATAAAGATATACAGTTAGGAATAACAAACAAAGGAGATCAAGATATTAAAAGTAATAATAAATAATACCTGATTTTCCTTTCTGACACTAGCTAAAATAGGCCTCAGAAGATCTAAGGAGATTTCTTCACTTTCATCTAACACATTAGTCATAATCGCTTCCATGGCTGAAAAAACAGCAGTTGGATGGTTGGACCTTAGAATTTGGAGAAAATAAATCAAGATTAGAGGAAGAAAATAGAACTTAAAAGATCAGAAATATAACATCAAGGTCAGAGCAATCTCACTAAATCAAAATGACACTCCTCTCTTAATCACTACGCCAATACATTCATATATTTGTAGAGAACCCTTTACTAATCTCAAATTACTGTCAATTCTGATAAATCAAGTGCCTAAGAAATCATCCTCAGTCAGCACATCAATAAAGATCTAATGCAAACTTTCCAAATTCCACCAATACCTAAAGCCAATTTAAGATCTAGCATTTATTTTACCAATATAAATGTCTGGGTCTACACTATCTTGCATGGTACACTAACCATGCTTCTGAGGTCAGTAATGTCTGTATTCATAAAAAAGTTCTTCCGAAATAGTAAAGCAGCATAAGCTAAGTTTTAGGACACATTTCAAAACTGTCACATAATTTTAGTTTGCACAAGAACATGAAAGAGTCTGTTTGGTCAGACGGGAGAGAGGGGGTGATAAGTCATCGGTTAGACAGATTCTTGCAAACTATGGGTTGGGTAGAGTTTTTTCCCAGTCCTAGATAAGCCTTGGGCCCGAGATTTACCTCCAATCTTTGGCCTCTTCATCTGAACTCTGGGAGGATTTCTTGGAGGTCGAATCCATTTAAGTTCGAGAATATGCAAGCCTTGGACCCCAGATTTACCTCCAATCATTGGCCTCATCGTCTAAACTCCAGAAGAATTTCTTGGGGACAAATCCATTTAGGTTCAAGAATATGTGGTTGTCCCATCCTGATTGTAAGTCATCCATTTCCTCGTGGTGGAGTGCAAGAGTTGATGGGGAGTGGGAGAGTTTCCGCTTTTTGAGGAAACTATGAGCCCTTAAAGGCATTTTAAAAGATTGGAATCTTACGATGTTTGGAGATATCGAGAAAAGAAAGTTGACATCCTGGAAAGGAATAGAGTGATTAGCAGATGGGGGAAGGAATTTGTCAAGGGCCTAATAGTTTCATTATAGTTTAAGTTCCTTTGCGAACCTTAATGGTATTTTTATTTATCTTTTTATGAAGCAAAATCTACGCTCAAGATTAATAGTAGCAAAAGCTCTTTATTTGGCCTTTAGTGCTGTCATTCTAAGCAAAATTCTTGGGCATCCTTGGTAGGTTGTGAGGTGGGTTAGCTTCCTTCCTCTTAACTCTCTTCCTCTTAACTCGAGCTTCCATCACGAGGTAACCCGAGGAGCCAATTGTTTTTTAATCTAGTTTTGGATAAGATCCAAAAACAATTGTCTACTTGGAGAAGGGCCTTATTCTCTAAAGGGGAATGCTCACTCTTAACAAAGAGTGTAGAGTGGTATTAGCACCCACTCCGTCCCTAGAGGTTGGAGGTTCAATCCCCCAATTGTACTAAAAAAAAAAATGTGTTGAGTGAGATTCCTGGTTATTTCTAAACTCTCATCAAAGTTCCAACTTTTGTGTGAAGTGTATTGAGAAAGTGATCATAAATGTTTATGGTATGGGGCTTATGAGAAGGGAGGGTCCCATCTGGTTAAGTGGGAGGTGGCAGTTAAGACTGGGGTTGGAAGGCCTAGGGATTGGTAGCTTAAAGATTACGTAATGAGGCTTTGTTGGGTAAATGGATGTGGCAGTTCTTCATGGAGTCGAACACTTTGTGGCATTAGTTGTGAGTTGGTATTGAGTTGGCAGCAGATGGTGGTACCAAAGGGCCCAATAAAAACCTTTGGAAAGTGATCGCCTTTGGCTTCCAATCTGTTATCTCATTCATTAGGTGTTCTGTTGGGGAGGACATGAGCACCAATATTTGGGAAGATTGGTGGGTGAGATGAACCTCTTTAGCAGTTGTTCCCTTGCTTATTCCACAGTTCAAGTAAGAAGTTTCATTCGGTAGCTCGACCTCTAATTCCTCCTCCTCTTCATCATTAGGCTTCAAGAGCTACCCTTCTGATAGTAAGGGGCTAGATGTTGTCAATTTGCATTCTTTATTCATAATCACTAGGTGTTTCAAGGGAAAAGGAATTCCAGGTTCTGGATTCCTGATTCTTCTAGGGGTTTCTCAAGTAGTTCCTTCTTACACGTGTTGTCTATCCCTTCACCACCCCAAACCACCTCTACTATCTCCTCCATCTTGAAGGTTAAAGTTTTTTGTATGGCAAGTTTCACATGGGAGACTAAACACTTTGGATCAGGTTTGGGGACACTCTTTCCTTGTTTTGTTTTTTGCAATGGTGCCTTCTTTCTTGTCGTCAGACTAAGGATTTGCATCATTTGTTGAGGAGCTATTAGTTTGTCCAGCCCCTTTGGTGTTGTTGGTTGGAGACATTCTATTTGTGCTTAATCCAAAATTGATATGGTTATGCTATTATTGAGGAGGTCCTCCTAAGCTTGCCTTTTTAGGAGGAGGGCAGTTTTTTGTGGCACACTGATCTTCGATTATTTTGTGGGGAGTTTGGCCTGAGAGAAACAGTAAAATTTTGGAGCGTTGGAAAGATCAGGTGATAAGATTTGAGAGGTGGTGAAGTTTAGTGCTTCCCGTCACAAGGAATTTGTGTATCTATCATCTCAGTTATTCTTTCCTTTTTTGGGATTGGAGTCCCAGTCTGTAGTTTTTGGGTCTCTTTTTTCTTTGTGTATGTATATTCAATTTTGTTCCATGAAAGCTCGATTGTTTACCCAAAAACTATCATAATAACATCAAAGAGTAAGCAAATGTTTTTGAAAGCCTTTAAGACAGGTTTGCTTGAGAACAAAACTACGGTTTTGACTGGTAATAAATTCCCAAAAAAGTTATCACTATCAGAGCATGAAAAGAAAAATTTATCAACTACCAGGAAACTAATTGGAGAGTAAATTTGGATAACTGTGGTATTACTTTCTACACATCAACCATTTTTATGACCTTTACCTAATGAGTTTTAGGAAGTTCTGGAACATCTCCAGAATCAAATTATCACACTCCAGATCCAGCATCACCAAGCACAATCGGACCTTTGCAACAGCATCAAGAATGGATAAAGCCTTTGTATAACAACGACCAGATACATTTGACAACTTTTTAAAAGCTTCTAAAGTCAACTGAAAAATCACCTGCACCAATAAAAGTGAAAAACTTAATTAACAAAAATCCGCTGAAATATGCATTTCAAAAATGAGCAGCATAACAGATACCTTCATTTTCTCATCATCATAAGGGGCATCTGGCGCTGTTATTCTTGTTATCTCAGTAATGCAGGATGTTACTGTAACCTTCACGTCCTCTTCTGAATGCTTCAAAATCTTGTCGGAAATTAACGCCTTCATCAAGGGCAGAAGTGCATCTCGCATAGATCTCGTTGGCGATTGCTCCACATTTGTTAATAGACACTCCGCTTTCTGAATGAAAATTGCAAAAGGGGATTTTTGAGACAACCACTAAAAAGTAGCATTTAGGACAGAATTTACATCATTAGACTAACAACCCCAATAGGAAACAGAAATGCTTAAACAAATCAAGTCCTAAACGAAGAAGGCCAGTGCGGTTCTTCAAACATAGTATCATTATGAACAATACAGAACAAACCCTTTTGGAAGAAACGCCAATAATGCTTTGTCAAACAACAATTTGAGGTTTCTCAGAACCAAATTGGCTACGTATCCATATAACATGAAAACTTTGGAAAAACATTTGTAGTTGGCTAAAAAGAAATGTTCACCATCCCCAAAAGTATATCAGACTTACCTTCATCTGGAGAAAAATTTAAAAAAAAAAGAAGAAAAAAACAGCAAAGAATTTGGTTGGAGGCACAATGGCCAGTATTCTATGTTATAAATGAACATCATGAGAAGGTATAACTATCTTGCAAGAGTTTCCCCTATTGGAATATTTCTACCATCGTGTACATCTATCTCCTTTTGATATTCTACTAGCCCTACTCGTGTATTTCCTATTCCTTCTTGTCCAAAACTAAATAAATTGCAAAAGAACTTCAAATCATAGAATTGGTATGGGCGCAAGTAAAAAATGCGTAATATTTTGTACCGTTAATCCCTATCCGGCCATCAATAGATATGAGAAGACATTTCGTAACATGATGTTTGCCATAAACCATTTCAAATTCTTGTAAATTAACCAAACCCCAGAAAGAATTATGCATAAAAAGAAACATACAGAGCTATGCAAAGGATAAGAAAACGCATCCTTACATCAAGAGCTTTGAGAAGCGCATCAATGGAAGAAGGGGGTTTTAGGAGCTCACTCCCAATCTCCTTAAGCTGCTCCTCGAGTTCTTTCTCAGACAAGTTCATATCCAAAAGCTCAGAAGGAAAATCTCAATTCAGGCGAGGAAATGGGGTCATACTACCAAATACAGGTATGTCTTCTTCTCCAAAGAGTGTTGCGAGCAAAGTGTTGGGCATGCAGAAAAATGGGCAGTTCCGGATTTCGCCCTTTCAATCAATTTTAGTTCATTCTTTGAGCTTCAAATCCGATACTGTGGGTTTGCCATCTCTAGTCCTTGAAAAAGAAAAAAGAGGAAAAAAAAAAAAAAAAAAAAAAAGTTCATTTCTTTTTCCCTCGTTCCTTGCTCGTTCGCTTTCCCCTTGGCGCCCTTTTGGCTTTTGTTATTTGCCGCAGATTACTAAGCCATGGTTGAATCCGAGTGTGGCCACGTTCAAATTATAACTAAATTCTTCAACAAAATAATTAATTTCTTAATAATACTAAGTTTCTAACAGTCGAAATGTTTTTTTGTCGTCTTTTTTAGCATCAAATACTGAAATTGCTTCTTAATTCGAGGCATGCTCTTTAACATATTTGTTTTGAATCCATTTTCATGTTTGTCATCTTCTCTCTTCAAATATTGCCAAGTACAAACTGACTTGGTTGGTCAACATGTTTTTGTACTAGAAATTGTTTTCACGAACTCTGAGCGAATATTTGAAAGATCGTAGTAGAATAAGATTACAATATAATCCAAAAACAACAGATTGAATGTTTTGGACTCGATTTGTAATGCAAAACTTCCATTTTGACAATTTTCAACCCCCATTTTTCACCAGTTTTACAATTTACAATCTCATTTTCGTTCTCTCGAGTCTTCACGAATTCCAATATATATATTTTTTTTTGGCTAAGTTTCAACCATTAAAAGCCGTTGTTTTTACATGGAAAAAATATATCTTCCACTGAATTACTTTGTTACTTGATATCTTCATACAATTCATATACATTTTTTTCACATAAACAAGATTTACTGTAAGCATGGCAATTAACTTTAAAATTGACTCATCATAATTTTTAAGGTTAAATTTCTCGATAATAAGAAGATTCATTCACTGCCTTTTGAAGAATGGAGGGAAAGAAAAGTAAGATTATATAAATGATTTTCACCGATTTCAAAATGTAAAGATGAGTCATGATCTCACATTACATACAATCTCATGTTGATTTTACGATTACCAACTAATTGTGCAAAGAGTAATTAAGGATTTTTAAGCATCCAGAAAATCAATTCAAACCAACTTTAGAACTTATATAAACTTCCAAACACGATAAATTCAACTTTCTGACAGCAAATAAAAGACCTTTATCCAAATGAGGGTATAATTATCATTTTGAAACAAATTAAAAGTCACCCACAATTATCAATACTAAATATAAATTCATCAATAAACATGACAAATATCCATTCCACTATTCCCATGGGCAAGGAGACTCTTGATGAATAAATTGTTTTGTTGGCCGGAATGATAACGAGCTCCACATCAATGGACTCAAAAGATAAAAACTAGTCTTTCCAATCAATCAACAAAGAAAAACACATTATAGGATGAAGGTGTTAAGCAACAACAGTGCACCAAATCTAAACATAACTAACGATCAAAAACTTTCTAAATGAGACCAACAACTGTAGTCTCAACAGGCACCATTTTGGTAATCAATTTGAACTCACATGCTTCTGGACGATGTGAAGTGCCTCGTGATCTTCACCAAAGTCCTGGGGGATGACAAAATCAAAATTTAAGTAAACAGATTGTTTAAAAAGAGAAGAAACTATGGAAATGAATGGACACATATATGTACCTTAACTACGACACAAGAGCAACCAACAACTTTCCTTGCCTTTCCTTCTGAATCAATCTTGCATAGCTGCATTAGACCAAATATGAAAAAATGACTTAGCCTGAACTCACATAAGCTTTTGCTAGTAATATAGCTAGATGTGTATTAATTGCACCTTTATATCAAACTCAAACTGATGGAGTAGAATGCAAATAGTAAACCTTAAAGGCAAAAACAAACTTTTCATGGAAGTGTTAGCATTTCCCTTTAAGTGAGGATCATACAAATTCTCTGGATTTTGCACATATGCATTTTATTTATATCCTCAAATAATCCAGAACATGTAGAACATGTAGCTAAATATTGACAGGTATTGGTTCAATCTTGTTACAAAGCGTATAATATGGTGCATAATGGTGCTAGATCTCAACAAAAAAGAGCAAAAGGTAAACCATTTTATCTGCAGATTGAATGTAAAAAAATGTGTCCAAATAAAATTAAACACTTACACCGGCCCACTCGCCGAGGGTTTTTGCGCTTGGGACTGTCATCAAGTTAACATTGTGCTCTGCACAGAGAGCTTTGACAAGTTTAACATAATCTGGCTGGTTGCAGTCTTCTCCCAAGACACAGAGCTGAGCAGCATGCTTCTCAATAGCTTTAGCACTCTCATGAAGGCCTCGAACAAGCCCACCATGAGCCAATGATTTTCTAAGGACAAGCTGCAAAGCAGTCTCAATGTCCATCGGCTCACCTAGAGCTGGGGCAGGAGCCTCAGCCACAACTGCAACTTCATCACTGCAAAAGAAATCAAGTTAAAAGGGAATACAATAGTACCCTTCTATGGCATGCTTCTGCCAACAAGGGAAGCCGATTGCATAGTCATGGACGCAAAATATCATGAAATCACCAAAAAAAAG
The DNA here is from genome assembly GCA_030954485.1 of Citrullus mucosospermus. NCBI lineage: Eukaryota > Viridiplantae > Streptophyta > Magnoliopsida > Cucurbitales > Cucurbitaceae > Citrullus > Citrullus mucosospermus. The sequence goes on along the minus strand of CM062063.1, from coordinate 2,630,598 downwards.
CCTCAAATTTCAATAGTAGTTCACCATTGAACGTGTAATATAGGAATCTCGACACCCCAGCAACTCTTAATCCCATACAAAGAACTATTACAGATCAACGTATAAACCACATATTGTACTTGAAAACTCTACATTTTATATTACCAATGACCAAAACATATAATTTGCATCTCCAGGCATCAAGAATGATTGCTTTATCGCCTTAACCAATCAAGTTTCCATCTCTTTTCTTATTCATACTGAATAATAGGAAATACTCTCGAATAGTTGATTGAAAGCAGCAGACTCTACTTCTAAGAAGACCAAGGCATCGTCAATTTCTAAGATATTGAAAAGAACGCAACCAGATACAACACAAAAAAATGGCAATCAACGGGGGGAAATTAGCAATTGGCATAAACAAGTTTCCACTCACGCTGACATTTTTCTTCTTGATTAGAAGTGCTTCCTCCTTCCTGTTGCAAGAAAAAAACTGCAAAAAATAAATAAATAAATAAATTAGACAAAAGAAATAGAAGTAACCCTAAAACATCCAGTTTGAATCAAGAACAAAGACATATAGAGTAAACCACTAATCAGCTCGGGGTTTCGGTTATGATAATCAAACGAGTAAAAGATCAATAAACAGCGGCGAGGTGGAAATATGAGAACAAGGGGTATAAAATGAGACGATCTGTGCATTTTTTGGACGAGAAGGGGATAACAATGGACATGCGGGAGGAGAAAGGAATTGCTTGCCGGAGATTTAGAAAGAGATTAGAACAAGAAGCTTACCAGAGATTGAGAGATGGCGGCGGCGGCGGCAGGACTGAGAGAGGGAGAGTGTTTGTAGAGAAGATTAGGGGTTTATGAAAGTTTTTGGTATCCTAAACGGGCTGGCTTATTGGGCTTAGTAGATATAGAAGGGGTATGGGCCATGAGAATTCGGCCCAGTACTTTCTCATGTTCATTTTACAACCTAAACCCTAAAGGGAGAAAAATCAAATAAATCCTAAATTCTAAATTTTAAGCCCTATTTTACTAGTTAGAGTAAGTTTGGTTTATCCGTATTGACATACATTTTCTTTCAAAAGATCGAAGGTTTAGTTCTCCACCCACAGTTGTGGTACTAAAAAGAACACAAAATTTAATAAAATTAAAGAAAAGAAAATGTTAAGTTCAAATATGATAAATATGATTATGAAATTAAACCATTTTCCATAGGTTGGAGGTTTGATCCCATAGTATAAATTGATACAATTACAGAAGTTAATGTTCTAATCTCAAAGTTCTTGGATATAAATTGATATGTTCCCTACTTTTATTTTAATAAATACTTTTTAAAATAATTGTTTCCATGGTATATGCTTGTAAAATATATCATCAAATGTTCTTTTAATAATTGAAATGTGCTACTTAATACCTAACTGTACTCAAAATCCATATGTTAAGTAATTCTTAGGACAATGTGTGTTACTTAACACCTAAATATAATAAATAAATATATGCTAGGTAATTCTTTAATAAGATAGCACAATGATTGCTAAAGTAATAAAGTTAATGTTATGGATCTATCTAACACTAAATTGAACATTCACTTACTACTTAGATTTTTTTTATTTTATTTAAGTATAAGAATTAGACAAACACAACTTTACAAGTTTACAACACAATGTGTTCAACATGTATGTATGTATGTGTGTGTATATATATATGGTGATTTATTTTCAAAATATACTGAAAATAAAATTTTAATATATTCTTTTAATACTTTCTTAGTACAATAAATGTGAAGTGGTGTGAAGATTTGAAACTCTAACCTTATTTAAGAGAAGTCCATGTCAATTCGAATTATTCTCATGTTGGCATAAGTTAGGTTTGCAACACTGACTAATCTCAACATAAGTTGGTGGTTAGTTTGATAAAAAATTTAGAAGAAAGAATATCATATTCCACTTCATTATCCTTAGGTTATGATAATTAAAGGATCAAAATGTTAATTATTGGAACATATGGACCGTTCTAAATTTTTTCATTGCATCTCATACGATCCCCACGGCCACTAAGGTAGCCGAAGCTGAGTTTTTATTTGTATTATTATTATTTTTTTTTTCAATTTTCCGCGGCCAAATTCTTACTTTACATGGAATTATTACACAATGTTATGTAAAAAAGAAGCTTGAATAAAAACAGCAAAATTAAGGGAGATCTTAAAGGATGTGATCATGAAATATTACTGAAATCCTTTTCAATAAGTTTGCAAGTCATATCATGACATTATAATTACTACAGTTCATCACTGTAACTAAGTTCTTTCTCTCTATATATGTAGTCAATTGCCAAATATTATCACCTAAGGAGGTAAATATACTCACAAAATTTTACAATACTCCATGAGTCATCCTGCAAAATCAGAGCTAGAAACTACCAACATCAACTCGTTAGCAGATGAACTTCCATGGCTGCAAGATCCAAGCGACTCAAAAGACACAAGCCTTGAACTTGTTTCCCTCGATTTAAGGCTCTCAAACAAGGATTTGGGTGGGAGTTTGATGCCAGAAGAGCTGAACCTTATGGACTCTTTTGACGCTGATAATTTACCAAACAACAGTTCTTACTACCAAGGCGTAGAAGCAGCAGCTAAGCCTCGAGTTTTCTCATGCAATTATTGCCCGAGGAAGTTCTTTAGTTCGCAGGCACTTGGAGGCCACCAAAATGCTCATAGTCGAGAGAGGAAGATAGCTAAAACAGGCAATAAATTGGTTACCAATTCAACTGGGTGCAAATACTCGAGCGTGTCTTCTCTACCTTTGCAAGGCTTCAATAGATCACTTGGAATTCAAGCGCGTCCAATGATTCACAAACCTTTTTCCCATGCACCTGTTTTTGGTTCCTTTCATCCTCTTCAGCTTCAGGTCTGGGAAAGGGAGTCTGTTTACACCCAAGTGGCAGCTGGCCAATGGCCCTCACAGGAGAATTATCTGTCGGGGGCCTCATCAGTACCGCCAACAAGTAGCGGAGAAGCATGTTGTGATGCGGGTCAGACGCTGTCGTTCAATAGTGACTCGTTCTTGGATTCGAAGCGTACCCATAATGATCTGCACAAGCTAGACTGTTTAGACTTGTCTTTGAGGCTGTAATTCTAAGAAGATGGACTAAAAGTTTTCCTCGCATGGCTGCTTTCCCCCACTTTTCTTCATTTTCCTTAAATTACCACACATGTAAAATCCTGCTTTCCTCCTTTTAGAAAATAATATGTGGCCTGTAGTGTTCCCTCTTCCCTGTATTATTTGAGAAATCCATTTCAGCAATACAATAAGTATTAGTTAAACGACTGTTGTCAAGAGTTGCCAAAAGTCTAAAACGAACATTATGAATTTTAAGTACCAAACTAAAAGAAACCATGCTATAAAAATCATTCTCTACCTACTATTTACATATTGGAGGTTATAATGATGAGGATTGAACTTCAAAAATGCTCGTTGGATTACAAAGCATCCAATACATTTCCAATGGATTACAATACATCAAACCTAAATCAAATGCAATATAACATATATTCGTAGGAAAATACAAACAAAAAACATTTGATTCAGTCCTACCAGCGGTCAAAGTCGCAAAAGGTTCAATTGCTTCTTGCTTTTCCTTGAGTTCTTAGTTTACATCTTCACAAAATGAGATTTAGGGTCCATTTGAAAAGATTTTTTATGCGCTTAAAAAGTGTTTTTAACAACTTAGAAAGTCATTTCAAATAAACTTAGTATTCTTTGTCTAGTGATTCCTAGTTGTGTAAGCTGAGATAATAGTAACGGTCAATGGCCTTTGATTCTTGTTCCATGTTTGACATAGACAGTTACACACACTTGTGCACATGAAAGAGACTGTTTGAATGAAAAAAGAAGACCCACCAGCAGGTGAAGTAACAGATCATCTCTATTGAAATCAAACAAGTTTATGTGGCACAAGATCCCCAATTGTCCTACCCACAATAATCAATCATTTTCCATATAAGATTGTTGACAAGTCATTTTCTTGATTTCATACCTTGGATACTTTTTTAGTCGATCAAACTACGGGGAAAGTTCAGATCCAGTCGATAATAACAACTTGGTATTTCATTGGTCAGCAAATACCGTATTCTCGGGGAATATAATGGAATATAAACTGGAATTATGTAATAAAGGACAATCATTATCACTAAAATCCCATATTACAAGGACTTCCAAAATAAAGCAGGAAAATGTCACAATGTCTTGAAAATGACTTGAGAAGGCATGGACTTTACCTCATCAGTTGGGTTGTCCATTCATTGAGTTATACTTCATTGCTCTCCATTTTTCTAGTAGAGCCATCAAATTTATGAGTAGGTGAAAGACTAAAATGGAGGTAGTTTCTGCATGAAGATATGATTTTAATTAGTAAAAGGATTTGAGGGCTTCTCCTAACTGGAATGAGATGTCACATCATCATTTAAGCGCTATATCCCCACGCTGCTAGTTTGAATGACGAGGAAACCAATAAGGGCTAAGCAATTTATGATACACCAACCTTCATTCTCCTTAATTTTGTGTACAATACCACTTTTTCGTATACTGGATAGTTCAATACATGAAGGTCAATTTTACATACCAAAAATAGATATCTAATAGCCCCATCAGCAGACAACTATTCTCAGCTGAAAATACTGCAGAATCAATAATCTCATTTAATTTCAATGAATGCTTTTACAGTTTCCATCCATCTAATGAACTCGGTTTTATCCTTGTTCTTCATATATTTGTGCAAGAAAACAGCTAGCTGATCGTCCACCCCCCTTGCTTCAAGATATTCGTAGAGTGAGTTTTGCAAGTCATCGTCCAATTCCCTGGGTACAAACATAATGGTCTCAGAAAACAGGAAGGAATTGAGATTTAATAATTGAGGGAAGAAGATATATTAAAATATGAAGGATATGTCACCGACATCATATGCAAGTAATTATTTGTTCGTACTGTTCATCATACTTAGAATCAGAAATATGAATATTATTGAGGGCCTTCGAAATCATACTTGAATTCAGGACCGGCATAGGGCTGAGCTGGCATCATTTCACCTCGACGTAAGAATAGCCTATCAATCTCTAGACTATCTGGCCAAGCTGAGCACATAATCTCCAAAACGTCATTGCCACCTCCTTTAGTTATATGGACAATAGTGGTAATGTGAAGAAGCACATCTTCCCCAGAACTACTGCCTCCTGATTTTGGAGATGGAATAGCACGATCAAACATGGTCACCTCAATCTTTATATTCTCATTCTCCCCATACTCTCTGTCCAATCTGATCCACTGCTCGCCTGGCCTTCCAGCAACAGTAAACGCCCCAAATTTTGTAACGGGCTGAAAATAAGAAAAGATCTCAAAATTAAAAGTACGAAACCAGGAGTTCTTTTTAATTGTATTGAAATATTATTACATTTAACGTAACCATCAGCTTAAGCCTTTCCATTCAGCGGTGATATAACAACCCTGTAATGTCATTTATTTCTCCATTTACCAGGAGTTCTTTTTAATTGTATTGAAATATTATTACATTTAACGTAACCATCAGCTTAAGCCTTTCCATTCAGCGGTGATATAACAACCCTGTAATGTCATTTATTTCTCCATTTAGTAATATCAATAAATATTTGTTGGGCTTGAGCCATTTTTCAATTTAAACTTTTGGGGGTTTGATTGTGTTAAATCATCAATCTGACTCAAAAGTTTAAGCAAATGGTTTGTGGGCTTCAAACATGTTAAAAGACCCAACAAATGAAAGTCAATATTAATTAGAAAAAAATGAGGTTTAAATTTTGAACCAAGAAGCTCTCGCTAAGATACAATGTTAGGTCACTGATTGACCCAGAAGCTGAATAATTTAACAATTTGAAAGAAGCATAGAAACAAAGAATATTGGAATATGTGATTCCAAATGCCCAATATTCACTTGCACGGTTAGTTACGAAAATAAGATTAATCTCACGACCACGAAACCAAAAGTACAAGACCACAAGTTCTGTTCAATTATCACCTCCATTCCATTAAATGTTTGAAGTTCAAGAAAAGCATGGTGGTGCAAATTATTCAAATCGAAATTCTTCTTCTATGGAAGAGCTCATCCCCTCTAAAACCGCAGTAGAACAACCCACTAAAACGCAGCGATGCCCAATTTTGTAATCGTTCGTGAAAATTTTCGCATGCTGTAAGACGAAAGACCGAGGGCAGAACCCATCCATACATGCAATTATAAATCTCAAGAAACTCTTCCAAGCTAATAACAGAGCTACAATACAAACATGAAAGAACTACGAAAACCCAACAGACACTAAAATGAACTTTTTCTACAGCTTCTTAGATTTCATATTTCTTTCCGCGGCAGATGGAAGAACAGAGAAGCAAACCTGAACGGGAGGAGAGCGATCGAGTTCATATCGGATTTCGTTACGGAGAAGTCTGAGAATGTTGCCTTCGAAAGCGGATCTGCGCATGTCGGATATGTAATGGCGCAGTGTTTTCAAGAAAACGTAGGGGTTTTCAGGTGGGAATGTGATGGGATTTTGAAAGTGCGATTGCCAAATTAGTGCTTTGTGAGAAGAAGAAGAAGAAGACAACTGAAGGCATTTTCTCAATGGTCGAATCAGTCGTGCCATTTGCTGCTGTGAATTTGAATTTGGGGAAGACGAAGATGAAAGTGCTTCTCGGGGTTTAGGGTTTAAGCATTCACCCGCTCGCGCACAACGCCTAAATTAAAAATAAAATAAATAAGAAAATGAAAATTTTCATAAACGCCCTTTTGTGTTATTTTATTGTCGAAACTATCCCAGTAACATTTTAATATTTGCCCCGTTTTCTTAAAAAAAATAAGTTCACTTTTGATCTCCTCTGTTTAGTTTATAACAAATTAATCTCTATATATTTAATTTTATAACAATTTAGTATATAACAACGTAGTATTTATATTTTTAAATTGATAACAATTTAATTTCTAACGTAAAAAAATTCATCAAAATTTGATGTTAGTTTTTATTATTTTATTATGTAGACTTTGTATTTTGTAAAAATATTAATTCTTTTATTAGTTTATTGGTTTATTTATGCAATAAATCTCATTAAGACTTTAACATTAATTTCTACAAAATGGACTAAATCATTACAAATTTTAAAATATAAGGGTTAAATTGTTACATAGTAAAGTTTAGGAACTAAATTGTTACAAAATTGAAAGTGTAAGGACTAAATGGTTATAGACTAAAGTATAGAGACTAAATTGTTGTTTCTATGAAAGTTTGGAAACTAAAATTGATTTTTAACCAAATAAATAATTAATAAATAAGACAACAATGAGGAGTTCGCACCTTCGGCCTCAAAGAGATGAGAGAGCATATCAATTGATGCTAGCTATATTTTTTTTCTTTTAACTAAAGACATCTTTTAATAATTAGTTTGATTACAAGATTAGTTTCTAATTGTTAGGTTTGTATCGAGTGAGCATATGAATTTAAAACTTAAGTAATACATCTCTAAACTTTTAATTTTGTGTTTAGTAGATTGAATGTTAGATTCATATACTTTTGAGTTTATGTTTAGCAGGTTCTTAACATGCTTAATAATTTTTTGAATAATACAATCTACTGGGCATGAATTAAATCTTGTCCTTTAATAAAATCATAATTTTTTATTTTATGTTTAATAAAATTGTGAATTTAAAAAATTGTTGTAGTAGAGCAATGAAATATTAGATGTAAAATTAAAAATTCAAAGACAAGTTGAATACAAATTTAATTGTTTATGATTTGTTATAGACTTTCTAAAATGTTAAAAGTCTCATCGCCTATTAAACACAAATTTTAAAATTTATAATTTATTAGAAACTTTTTCAACACCTTCCTCAAAAATATCAAAATAAAATGGGAAAATACTACGTCGAATAGATAGCTTTGAAACAATATATATTTTGAACATTACAAATCAAACAAAAGGACGAAAAAAAAAATTGGGCCAGGTTGAATATGAAAATTAGTTTGATAAATGGTTAAATTACAAGTTTAGTCCATAAATAAGCAACCTCTTGGAGTTGGAGTCCAAAAGACCTATAAACTCCAGACAATGTCTAATAAGTCAATTAACTTTCAAGTTTGCGTACATGACAAATTTTCAAGTTTTAGAAATATCTTATAGATTCCTAAATTTTAATTTGTGTCCAATAAATTTCTAATCCAATAAAACTAATAGATTAAATTAAAATTACTAATCTATTAGTTATAAAAATTGAATTGGTTTATAGTAAAGTAAAACATTTAACATGTAACTAACTATAAGCAATACTTCACAATTGTTTCACTAGTAATTTTAATAAATTTAAAAACTTGAAATGTAGAGCTAAAACCCATCTATGTGTATAACTTTAAGCTTGAATATATGACGTTAAGTTGAAATGTTAAGATATCACTATATTTTTCTTTGTCACGAATTTATTTTTTTCCCTATATGTTTATTATAATATAAACAAGAAACTAACTGTTTGTATTGTACAAAAATGTAATACATATTACATAAAATTAATTCAACTACCTACATTTAATTTTGTGGGATAGCTATTTATTATGCTTAAATTCATCCAATAAAATAATTTGTGAGATTTAGATAAGTAGGACCTACCCATAATATATAAAAGTTCAATTTGATCGTTACATGTTGTACATATATTCACAATCATATAATATATTTAAATTTTTCCTATTAAAGATGTATATAAAATCAATAAAATTATTAATATATTTTGTCACTACTCGAAATAATCTCTACTCTAATCTAAGTAATTATTTATTTTGAGTAGATATGTGTGATTATCAAAAGGGTATATTTGAGGGAAAAAAGGTGTAAATGAAATTGAAAAATAGAAAGCGAATATGGTTAGATTATTTATGAAACAAAATTAACATGAATGAATAAAATGGAAATAACATATGAAAGTCGAAAGGGAACATGTACATTAAAATATTTTCTAAATGTTAAACACCCACCTCAGCGATTATAAAATCCAACTAACTTACTCGCATTACAAACTATAGATCTTATCCTTTTATTTTTTAATCATATCAAATGGTATAGATATTTATTATTAAAAAGGATAATAATTTTACACCGTTTATTAGATGACAATTTTAAAAAACGATGATTTAAATTTTAACCAAAATGAACATAACTTAACTAGCATACAATATTTATTAGCCATCAAGAGATCTGTAGTTCAAATCTCTTCACTTTTATTATAATAAAATAAAATTATGATATAATTATATATACAAATATTAAATAGCAAATTTGAAAATATTAGAAACATATAGTTTTTAATTCAACAATAAGGAGAATAGGAAGATTTTAAATATTTGATCTATCGAGGATATATGTGTCTTAATTAATTTACCTTTGTATAAGTTGAATTAATAGGTTAGTATATGTAATTAAAGTTATAACGATTTAGGTTTTAGAATTAGAATTTTCTTTAAATTTTCGATAAATAGTTGGGAGATTTAACATATTTTAAAATTAGAGCAATTAAATAATTACATTTTAGAAATCGACATTCCATATATTCTTTTTAGGATAAGTCCTAAATTATTACAAATATTATTTTGATACTTAGATCACTACAAATATAAAACTCCAAAGCTATATTTACATACTAAAAGTTAACACGTAATGTATAAGAGTAATAGTAATTAAATATTATAATACAGGGACTAAACCAACATATTTCAGTTAGTATAAAATTTAAATAAATAATTAGAGTTAAACTAAATCTTATTTGAAGGTAATTACATAGACTAAATGTGCTATTTATATAGGTTTTAATACTATTTAAGTCTACATTTTCAAGTTTTTTTTTCTTTTTTTTGTCCATATATTTTTTAACTTTTATCTATTTTATCTATAAAATTTCAAAACATTTGTTTTTGTCCATTATTTTCGTTTTATACTGTTTTTCTATCAAAATTTAACAGCTAGCATTTTATTTAAGTGCTTTAAAAGAAACATAAATTTCTTAGAATATACTCACAAGTTCATAACTATGCATTAAAAATTTATGGAGGGATCATAAGTCAAATTACATCAAATAAAACGCGTGTACACAAAATTAAACTATAGTCAAATATATAGTAAAAACAATAAAATTTAAATTTTTTACTAATACGAAATAGTTTAATTGACATAAATTTACGTAATCAACTCTAAACTTTGAAATTTGATCTCCACTCTGCATATTATTATAATAATAATAATAATAATAATAATAATAATAATAATAATAATAATAATAATATGGACTAACTTTAAGGCTGGTTTGGATTGACTTAAGAAAAAACTAATTTTTATTTATTAATAAAAAAAAAAGTTTAAAATACACTTCAAAAGCTATTTTGAGTTGTTGCAAAACCCTCTAATTTTTATTCAATAAGACTTATTTTTAAAATTAAACACTTGAAAATGTATTTCAACAAACTCTTAGCCTAACACAATAAGACCAAAAAAATTCAAGATAAAATAAGATACGATAAGATTTTGGTTTGTTTGGAATACATTATCAAGTGTATAATTTAAAAAATAAGTTAAGTACGAATGGTTGACAACCACTTAAAATGACATTTGAAATCTATTAGTGTCGTTATTTTAAATAGTTCTTATAAAAAATGTTTAAATAAAAAAGAACTTTTAGAAAACATTTATTTTTCAAGTCAATCAAAATGGGTCTTCTTTATCTAGCTTGTATGGGATTAGAAAAAACTGATATCATAATCTTAGGAGGGGCAAGTTAAACAATATGTCAAAATCACTATAAATACATTATTATAGTTCTACATGAGGTAATAAAAACTTTTGACTTATTTTTTATTATATAATTTTTTTATTTATTTTGCAGCTCTCTTTATCTTTTTTATAATATAAATTTATAGTTGTTATCATTCGAAAGTAAGTTTTATTTTTCCTTAACAAAAACTGACATCTGACACGCGAGATGATGCTAATTTTTCCCCGTTTTGGTTCTAATTAGAAATGACATTTATGTTAGTGATCAAATTATACTATATATATACTTAGCTAGCACGATAAAATTAAGGGAGCCAGCCAGCTAAAAGACCCTCAGTGGCATTGATGTAATTTCAGCCCAAAACCAAGGCTGATGATATTCACGGTCCAGATCATATCTACGGTGTTCAACAACGAGTCGCCGCCGGTGACGCCCGTTAGAATTGCAAACTAAGAATTAAGAAACAAGAGTTTCCATTCTCCTCCACAGATTTTGAATTTCAAATTTTCCATATCTCGAGGACTTCACTCTCTGTTTTTCCTCCTCCATTTTTTGGGAGTTATTGGCCATGAATTGAGACAGGAATGATGTTGTTGCTTAAGAAACCAATCGGAAAAACCACCGGAGGAACCGTGCCGGTGTACCTGAATGTGTACGATCTAACCGCGATCAATGGTTACGCTTACTGGTTTGGCCTCGGCGTTTTCCATTCCGGAGTTCAAGGTCAGTAATGGCAGTAATTGCTTCCGTTTGATCTTCGTTTCCGAAGGCGTTTCGTGAGTTTTTCTGTTTTCTAGCTCTAATGCTGCTTTTGCGTTTTTTTTTTCTTTTTCGTGATCTTGCTAATTCGTTGATACGATGCGATTTGCGACATTTTTTGCTTGTTTTGATTTGTGTTTGGATAGGAAGAAGGTTCCAGTGACTGTTAATTGTGTGTACTGTGAATCGACAGACGCATCGGCTGTGAGAAAAATTGTTCTGATTCGCCAAACGATTCTTCATGAACCGTCAGCTCGTTTTACTGGCTCGTTTTTATCTCGATTCAGCATTTTTTCTGTTAATTATGCTACTGATTAAGCTATCGAACTTCGAACATTTTTCCGGTTTGACAGATGAGTAAATTTTCTGACAAGCCAAACATTCATTTCTGATTTCGCTGCTATTTCCAGCTTTTCGTTTGAATGAACCAGCTCGTTTTCTTTGTAGTATGTTGATTTCGTAGTCGGTGCCTGTTATGCTCAATCTGGCAGATCCTTCAGTTGAATTTCACGAACTCGATTTGACATTTTAGCTGTTGATTTCGATTGTAGTTCATGGTGTGGAATACGCATTTGGAGCTCACGAGTACTCAACGACGGGAATTTTTGAAGGAGTGCCGAAGCAATGCGATGGTTTTAGATTTAGGAAGACAGTTCTGGTAGGCAAAACAGATATGAAACCAACAGAGGTGAGAGCTTTAATGGAGGAACTTGCCCAAATCTACAAGGGAAATGCTTACAATTTAATCACCAAAAATTGCAACCATTTTTGCAATGATGCTTGTATTAAACTCACAGGGAATTCCATTCCAAATTGGGTTAATCGCCTTGCTAGAATTGGTAAGTTAGAAACTACCTCTTGATTTCATCCATTTGTGGCTTGTTTAGCATATCGTCTTCTTTTTCAGTGTGTGCATTTGTACTGATTTCAAGTTCATTTAAGAGGTTAACATAATTTTCTGATGAATATGAACACACCCAAATGAGCTTTGGAGTTCATCTCTTTTCTTGCTTGTGAATTTGGAATTCTGTAGTAGCAAGATCATATTCATTATCTTTCTTGCTGAGAAACTGTTCGAGGAGGTTGTCATAATTAAGCTGACAGTTTTGCTCCGTTTGATGTATGAGAGAAAAGCTGCAAAGTACTTTGGATTTGTATCTTGTGACTATCAGGTATACAAATTTTGGATCAATGGTTGTTCTTTTTTTCTTTTTCAGGCTTTCTTTGTAATTGTGTTCTACCGGTGACCTTAAATTCCACCAGAATCCGGCACCACCACAGAATTGAAGACAAGGTTGTAACCATGGAAACAAAGAAGGAATTAACAAGTGAATCAACAAAAACTCCCAGTTCTAGTTCCTCTTCATCTGCAACTTCTTCTCCTTGTTTGACGTTTCGTCAAGGAAGAAGTCGGACAAGACGAGCTCCTCCTCCATCTTCTCCATTGTTTTCTCATTCTTCGTCCTCATCTTCATGAAGGACAGACATGATTGGAACCTCAGCTCCTTGGTTTTTTTTGTTTTTGTCATTTCCATTGGAAGTGCTCAAAGAAGCTGAAACAGTCACAATTCTCATCTTTTCCTCTGTTATCTTCTTCTTAAAGATCTTGGAAGATCAATTTCAAATCAGAAGCCATTGATTTGTAAGCTTTCAATTCCCTTCTTTTGCCTCTTAATTGTTTTCCTGTATTATTTCTACTTCTTTTCTTTTTGCATTCATCCCCTTTGAATGAATGCTCCCAAGGAACAATTCCAAGTTGTAAACATTACTATTGTTGTGAAAGTTGAAATCACAATTCATATTCTCTTAATTTAAATAAAATGTAGATTTTTGTTACTTGAAATTTAAGTAATAATCACAAATCTTCTTGTCAAAGTGAATGAGAAAATCATGGAGTACACCGACTTAAGATGACTGGACAAGTTACAATCAGTAAGAGACAAGCAACACATGTGAGTGGGAGTAGAATTTTCTTCTCTCTCTGTCTATCTTTTATTTCTTTATTTTATCTCAATCTTAATGTATACCCATAAACTTTAGTGGTTATATTATTTAAAGTCTCAAATTAATGATGTTATTTTTACTTGATTCAATTTAAAATCAATTCAAAATCACCTAAAACTATTCTTAAAAAATTTTACAAAGTAATAAGCAAACTTATCATATAATCAAGAAAAGTAGAAAAAAACAAAGAAAGACAAGCAAATAAATAATCGCTCAAATATAATGAACCCACCTGCTATTATCTACTTGATTATCATTTTTTTTTTCTTTCTAATTTTACATTAATTTTTTATTTGAAGAAGTTTTATACATGTGTGAAAGTTATAACATTAACAATTTTAAAATGAAATTTTAATGGAACGTCTAAATTGATTCATGTAGAGAAGTGATATAATTCATAAAGTTTAAAGATATAAAAGGATATTTTTCTTTTATTTTACTAATTTCCTTTTTATTGTTTATTCTTCGTGATTTCTATAATTATCTCCATATTTTTAAAACACAATAGTAGGTATAATACAAATATTGATGAATTAGTTTATTAAAAAGAGTTGTTTTCAAATATAACAAAATAGCTAAAATATTTATAAATATGGTAAAATATCACTACCTATTAGACTGCTATCATCTATCTGTAATTAAAATTTTGTTATATTTAAAAATATTTTCAACATTTTATCATTTTAAACAATTATCCTATAAAAAACATCGCATTTGTATAACTCAACTAATATGATGCGAACGGTCAGAAATTCAAATATTTAATTTCACACATTATTGAGAGAAAAAAAAAAACAATTAACCACATTCCGTATTTTTGCTTTTGGGAAATCCCAAATTTAGTTAAGATGTCACTTTTCATAAAAGTTTGTCCCTCAATATCTTTTATAATCAAACTGCGACCAGTGTTGGTCACATAGAAAAGAAACAATATATATATATAATGAGTTTGGATTAAATTTTGGGTTTGATCCCTAAAACTTTATCTACTTTTTATTAGAAGTTTTAATTTTGATCCATGAATTTTTGAAAGCTTGAATATGGACCTATGGATATTAAACTTTGATTTGTAATTTTTTTTCTTTTATTTATTTATTTATTATTATTATTATTATTATTATTTCTGGACTAAAGAAACTTCGATTGGCTAACTTTTGTCAAAACATTCATATTAAGAAAAGCTAAAAAAGTTACATCATATTACCAATAAATTAGATATAGCATTTTGAGATGTGGATTAAAATACCATTTTAATCTCATATACTTCAAGTTTATTTTAGGTTTTTTTTCTTCTTCTTTGAAAGAAAAGATGGTGTACTATAATTTAGAACTTTAGATGTTTAGCCTTTTAATGTGGAATTAGAAGGATGTGGTTGTCCTTGTTATGTGCAATTAGTTGAATGGTTTGGTGTTCCATGGATGCTCCTTTTCAATCACTTTATTCATATTTGAGGTTTCCAATCACTTTATTCATACTTTGGTGTAAATTTTCAAGGTTAATGTGCTTTAATTTTTTTTCTTTTAATCTAATTTCGAGTATCTTGTATTATTTTATAATCTTGTTTGTTTCATATTCTAAGATTTATTTTTTCATTAGTATTTGATTATGAGTTGAAATTCTCCAACGTCTTTTACCATAAAAGGCTTTTCTGTTTGCCTTCCTTTGGTTGCTGACTATGGATGTGAAATTCTCGATGTCTTTTACCATAAGATTTTTTCTTTGTGCTAGATTGGTGTCAAATTCTACCTGCAAATCTTGCTTATCTAGATTTATAATATAGAGGTAAAGAACTATCATTCCGCGAATGACTCTAACTATGATGTCAAAATCTAGACGGGAGAAAACGTACCTACCCTTCAAATGATAAATTTTGTATTTTGGATAAGAGAGGACTAGTAAAACAAATAAAACAATGTCAAAAATTAGAGACTAAAATTTTAGAACAAAGAAAAAATCATAAATTTTAGTTTTAGATGAAATTACACGTCTCAAATTAAAATCAAAATCAATATCAAGTTAAAGTTTGAGATCCCTTACATGGAGTTATAATAATGTAGTTATAAAAAGAATGACTTATAGTTTACCTTTCCCTCTTAAGGTTAGGATGGATGAGACGAATCTTTACTAGGATTAGAATTGATTGGGTAAATAATTAGTTGGCACCCATACTTATTTAATCCTAAATTCATTACATCTTAGATTTTCCTTCCCTAGTTTCTTTATAGCTTTTGGTCTGTTTCCTCAGGTACAAATAATAATAGAGGATCGACATAGAGATTTACATGGTTCCCTATTAGTGTGTAGCTACATCTCTAGGTAAAAGGAGAGATCCGTTTATTATTAGAGAGAAAAATATCTGATTACATATTTAAATGTTCCAGTAGAGCTAGAGAGTTCATATAGCTAACTTCTTTAAACTCTAGGGTCAAGATTAAAAATAATGTAATTAATATAAATACAAATAGAACTTGGTCATTCGAAGTGTCAGATAATAGATTAAAGGTATTCCAACAAAATTATTAAACAATCTATTATAGTATAATTAAACAACATTTTCATTCAATATTTTTAAAAAGATGTAAATTTAGGCTCATTTGGTAACTATTTTGTTTTTTTTTTAAAAAGTAAGCATATAAATACTCATCTCACCTCTAAATTTCATTCTTTGTTATCTACCTTTTGCTAATATTTTCAAAAACCAAGTCAAATTTTGAAAAACTAAAATAAAAGTTTTTAAAAACTTGTTATTGTTTTTTAAATTTGGCTAAGAATTCAAACTCTTGTACTTAAGGAAGATGCAAATCAATATAAGAAATGAAGAGAAAATAAGCTTAATTTTTAAAAACGAAATGATTTCCAAACAAAGTCTTAGTTTTTGATTTTTAAAAATAATGATTATATCTTTTCACAAATTCTTACTCATGGTTTTTATATTTCATATACAAGCATTTTAATTCTTAGCCAATTTCCAAAAGCAAAAATAAGTTTTTGAAATCTACGACCCATTTGTTAACCATTTTTGTTTTTGTTTTTGGTTTTGAAAATTAAGGTTATAAGTACGGACACCACTTCCAATTTTAAACTTTTTGCTTTGTTATCTACTCCATACCAATATTTTAAAAAACCAAGTCAAAATTTGAAAACTAAAAAATAAATAGTTTTTAGAAACTTATTTTTGTTATTGGAATTTGGCTAATAATTCAACTTTTGTACTTAGAAAAGATGCAAACCATAGTAAGAAAATGAGAGATAATAGGCATAATTTTTAGAAACAAAAAATCAAAAAATAAATGGTTACCAAACGGAGTTTACTTTTTTTTTTTTTAGTTTTCAAATTTCTTTGATTTTTAAAGTACTCATAAAATGTAGACAACAAGATATATAAACCAACAAGTTTAAGTGGCACTTACAAACTTAATTTTCAAAAACCAAAAACCAAAATTTCCTGAAAAAGATAGAAGAAAGAGTTTCTATGCATTTCTTGTATAGATTTTATAGATATATTCGCACTATGTATTTTATTACCTGAAAATTATTATTATCATCCTCTAATTAATTTTGAAGATGATTATTTAACCAATTTAAAACTTTTTTTCTTTTACCATTTTTTCAAAAAAGGTTAAAAAGATAATTGGATTGGATCCAAAATTGGGCCCATGGATTCTACGTGGGCCTCGCCAAAGCCCACGATCCGATGGCCCGGTTTGGCCTACAGCCGTTCATTCGGATGGGGAAGAAAACAGTAGCAACCAAGCGTTTTGCTTCGTTCTCTTTGGAATTCTGCTGTTGCTTTCACTCCATAGCCATATTGTTCTTCAATCCCTTTCGCCGCTGCACTGGTACCTTCTCTTCCTTTCTTTGCTACTCATTCTCTCTGTGTTCTTCTTTAATCGATGGGATGCGAACGTAGATTCATGTGTCTGAATCTTGTATTTTCGTGTGTAGTTATATATATAATTTTTGTCAATGTTTTGGTTGAGACGTTACCCATGCAATGCATTTTTTTCCTATCAACTCGAAGATTTCATATCCTAGTTTTCGCTTATTATTGTCCTGCACTGAGTTTTATTGTTGGGAATAAATTTTGAGAACGATTATATTACTCCTACTTTACAAAAGTTTGAACGGAATTGAAATGGGCCGTACTCCTTTGGCATGGATGATGATCGTTAGCTTCATGATTCTTTATCTGTTAATTTAGTTCGTGACTTCTTTCTTGATCATATTTTGTCTGTTTAAAAAGCGAAAATATCGGAAATCTTGATTGATACGCTTTTTTTTTTTTTTTTTTTTTTTTTTTTTTTTTTTTTTTTTCAGTGGAAATCAAAATTAAACTATGCTGGGCTTAAGTTCAAAGTGTTGAAGTATTGACATAAATAAATGGAACTAACTCATTAGCTTAAGTTTTTTGATTGATGGGTGACATGATATTAAAGAAGAAGCTCTTGTGTTTGAAACTTGAAATGTAATTTCCTTATTGGGTCCACCCCAATTTTTCAAGCTCACATGTAAGGAGAAGTGTTGAAGTATTGATATAATTAAATTTACCATAACTTATCACCTTAACTTTTAGATGGACCGTCGATTTATTTAACACAAAGTAGACTGTATTACAAGATATAACATTATGGAGATGGGAGAGATACATTTGAGTCCCTTGTCCAAACACACTCTCTGCCTTCTTTGGATATGGAGCGCCAGATCTTTCTTATCTGGTTTCAACAGGCACTGAAATTTTTTCCTCCTCATATCCAATTTGTGGCCCAACCTCGTAGCCACTATACTATTCCATTTATTTCCCTGTCCCCATGCCTGAGGAAGAGATCATATATTACTGATTTGCTATAAATTGCAAGTTACAGTTGTGATGTTATGAATTATTTAAGCCATATGTGGATGGATTCTCACCTATATCAACTTCCCCGCACTATCCCCCACATCCACCCACGCCTGTTGATCTCATTATTATTCTTATCAATTGCAAATAAGATAAGAGCTTCCTTTTGAATATCAGACTAGATGTGTGGCTGCCTTTCCAGCTCATTGAGTTTTGTTGTTATTGATGCATTATTATTGTGCCTAACCTTGATATAGTTTCCTGTATTTCTATTCTTTATTTTCTTTTCAACATTCTTCTCTTTTGATTATTCCAATTTCTTCAAGTAATTGGATGGAAGAACTAATAGCTATGCCACAGTGTCGATAAATTATTTAATGCCTTGTTGAGGCAATACCAGATAATCTGCTAAGCATCCTTCTTTTTTAGGTGTATCTCAATTGAAGAAAGAGTTGGGGTCTGACCTTTGGATGATTCTAAATGAAGTAAATTACTTATAATGTCACAATGAGGACCCAATAATAGATTATCCTTTATACTTTCACCCATCAAGATAAGGACGGTGGGTTATGTTTGGATTTTGCTGTATAGTTTATGTCAAATTGACCAGGACCTCAGAAATGTTTGATTTGATACTGTTAACAAGCACATGACATTTATCTCCCTACATTTCAGAAAAGTGGTATGAAATCTTATTTTATTGTCCTTTCTTAAATGGATCTCACCACTTGGAACTGCTTGATCTGATGGTGCTTATACTTTATAGGACAAAGACTGCAAACATTGCTTTCAAATCTGAACACTAATTTTTCTTGGGCATTCTGCAGATTTGATGTTTTTCTTTGTTCCATCATCGAAGGGTCCAGTGTCGGAGTCTGCTGTGTGGCGCATACACACTAATTTCAAGCATTGAATCACCAATACCAATTGCCAAGTAGGAAGAAAAATTAAGTTGTTTTCTTGCTTTTGAGTCTTATATGTTCCTTTTGGTTTTGGAACTATATATATTAGGGATGCATAAAGGGAAGGCTTTTACCTCGTGGGTCGTGAAAGCTTATCCTTTTACTTAAAACTTCCAAATCATTGAGCAATCTTGACTTCTTTTACACTATCTTCTCGTTGCTATATATTTCTGCCCTTTTGCATGTGAATCAGCCCATTTGTAACTTCCTTTCCAAGTTCCTAATTAAAGTTTCCCAAAATTATAATTTTGTTAATTGGTTCTCAACAATATTCATTTAGGATCCAGTGTATTTTGGATGGTTCATTTTGATCTAACAATGTTTGTCAATGAGATATTCGAACTTTTAACCTATTGATGGAAGGTACATGACTTAAACTAATTGAGTTATGCTGATTCATCATGATCATTATGATTATGAGGTAGAATAAAATTATATTTTGACCATAATTATAAATTTGGGGGAAGAATAACTTTTTGTTCCCTAAGTTTTGGATCAAGTTTTTTTTTGGTCCCTAGATCAAGTGTTACACTTTTACCCTTTAGTTTTGAGTTTAATTTCTATTTGGTCCTTAGGTTTTCAAATATTACATTTTTACCCTTAAATTTTAAATTTTGTTTCAATATTGTCTTTAGGGTTTTAAGATTTATGCTTTTAAACTTGATTTTTCCATTGAATACTCAATTTTAGTCCGTGGTGGTAATATCTATTAATTAATTTAAAATAATTAAAATATTAATAAGTTTTCACTAATTTCTTTTTATCACAATTAAAATTAATAAGAAAATTACATCATAATTATTTTAAACTAGTTACCTGAAAGTTAACATTAAAACCAAAACGTAAAATATTGAACCTTATACGATCAAATAAAAACTAAACTCAAAATTTAAGGGTAAAATGTAACATTTGAGCTCAAAATTCTAAGATAAAAGGGTAAATGAAAATTAGATACAAAACTAGTAATTTACCCTTAATTTAATATCTTTAAAGAAAGAAAGACGTTGAAATATTATAGATGCGCGCGGAGATAAGGAATCTATCTCTCTCTCCCTCTCTTTGTTAAAATCGCAAGAAAAGTCAAATTAGTTATTTTGGTTAGTAAGGTCAAATCTAGACTATTATCAGTAATTAAAAAGTATCCCCGCTGATCCTTGCGTCCATTAATTGGGGAATAATTTCTTGTACTTCACTTTTTTCAATTTATATTATTACCAAATCATTATTATATTTTTTAAAAAAGAATTTTAAATGATAATTAACAACATTTTCACATCCCATAATTTTAGAGGGAAATACAAAATCAAATTCTACCGAACGTCTAATTTGCTATCAACACTATCAAAAGTGACTATCACTTTTGTTTTCTTATTATTGATTTTGCTATTTATGTAAAATTTTGAAATCGAAGTAGCACTTTTTTTTTTTTAACATTACCCATAGCATAGGTAGCTGTTGTAGACTTGTATATGTAATTGATTAGGAAAAAAAAAAATAAAAAAAAAAATAAAACAATCATCAAACAAGGCCAACATTTTTAGCTTTCAAAGTTTGACTAAAGTTATTATTATTTTTTTAAAAAAATGAATTGCAAAACGTCTACTAATTAACAACATTTTTCTAAATAGATAAATAAATAAAAGTCGAATAAAAGTTAAATTGATCCAAGAATTATTGATGATAGTTTTCTTTTTTCTCTTAAAAATCAGAACACTGCAGGAATAAGAGACAAATAAAAAATGATAATTCCATAATAAAGTGTATAACAATATTTTTAAAAAATTGTAAATATAACAAAATCTATCAATGATAAACTTCTATTAGTGATAATGACCCGATAACTCGGACCATCCAACCCAAAGTGTAAGAACTGGATCTAGGGTTAGTTTTGTTCTAGGATTGGGTTGGGTCCAATTTTTTCTATTTTTGTTGGATTGGGTTTAGTTTAACTTTTTCAATTTTTATTGGGCTGGGTTGGGTCACAGTTGGCTAAAAAAAATTTGAGCTGACCTAACCCAACTCGAATTCTATACTTATTAATATATATATATATATAACTTTTTGTTTAAAGTTTGATTACTTTATATTGATTAATTTGTGAATTTTTAATATATATATATATTTAAAAATTGTTTCGATATTTGTCTTTATTTAAAGTTTGTAATATATATCATAGATATTTGGTATTTAACATTTGAATTTTATGAGATTTTAGTTATTAGTCATATTTTGTAGATAAATTTATATATTTTTAGTTAAAAAGGAAAAAAAAAGTTATAACCCGACAACGCAACTCGAATTTTAAGGATTAGGTTGGGTTGAGTTAGAGACTTTATTTGGGTCTTCTGTGTTGCCCATTCAACCAACCCGAAGTTTTTGGTTGGTTCAAAAAATACTCTCAACACAACCCAAATGAACACCCCTAAGTGATATGATTTATCACATATAGACCTTGCTATTAATATGGTCCGATAGATTTTGAAAGCAAAATCTAAATTTTACTATATTTGTAATTTTCTTTTGTATTGTGCTATATCTATAAATACTTTAAACATGAATACTATATTTGGTATGCCACGAAGAAAAGTTAATCAAAGAAAATAAAAGGAAAAGAAGAAATTCCAAGACAAAAAAAACAAAAAAAAAAACTATCTCAGCCCAATAAGGACACAGGCTTGGGCCCAAGTTGCTAATGGAAATAGGTACATAAAAAGCAAAAATGGTCAAGGTTATGAGTTTCAAAAGGAAAAAAGTGAAGGGACTTGGAAGTCAAAAAATCATTAAGATCTATTAAGGGCCCCACAGAATCTACCATTGTCACTCAGAGCTGCATGCAAAAAGAATAATTTAACAATTAAATTTTACTTAACTAAATCCCCATTTTTCTTATAACCTAATAAAAATAATAATTGAAAACCATGTTTTTTTCTTCTTGTTTGAGTATATGTAAAGAAAAGAACTTTAGAATTTTGCAATTTATTTACATTTTAAAAACATATAAAGTGATTGATTGCTTTCTTTGAACTTTTGAAAATTTAAATGCATGCCAATAATTTTAAATTGTCAATCAAATCATTCTAATATCCTCTGCTTCTTAAACTTATGATATTGCTAATCTTATCCCATGGAAACTTTTAAGTCTTTTTAGGCCGTGTTTCCTAATTTTCAAATTCATATGGTTTTAACAAAATGTTAAGTAGTATTTTTTTTCTTTTAAAGTGAACTTCTTTTAGCATTAGTAGTGGTTGATCCAAGAAACCAATCTTACTTTTACAATTTTAATATTCTTTTTCTAATTAAACACCAACAAATAAAAAATTTAAGGGTGAGGAAAAATTTAATATTATATTAATACTCTAACACACTTGTACGTAGAATACATTTAAACAATACATTATTATAACAATTAACAAGCAGTCTCAAGTTCAAATTCTTCAGCATTGTTTCATACCTTGTTTAAATTTGCATAAGAGTATGGAATGTAGTAAAAAGATTAAAATTATGTTAAATTATAAGTTTAGTCATTTGGACTTTCAAATTTATATCTCATAAGTTTCTAAACTTTTAAGTTTGGTCCAATAGAACTCTAAACTTTCAATGTATATATTTTAAAAACTAAATTAGATATAAAATTAAATTTTTTGTATTTAATATGATCTTAGACTTTCAACTTTATGTTAAACTTATTAACGTTTTAAAAAAAAGGTCAAATAAGTTGGATAAGCATTTAAACATAGAATTGAAAAGTTAAATATTTCTTTTTTAAAAAATAAGATTAAAGACTTATTAAATACAAAATTGAAAGTTTAAAAATTACTATTAGATTTTTTTTTCTTTCAATTTCTAAAGTTCTTAGTCGCGATATTGAAATTGTAGACACTTATTAGATAAATAGACATATGTTAGTCTATGAATTTGAATTTGTAAATCTAGTGATACTTTAACCACATGGAAAGATTTTCATATTATATCACCACTTATATCTAGGTCAAATAAAGTCAAATTCAAAGACAATAATTTATAAAATAAATCATAAGGCAATTACAAATACATAGTCGAAGTGGTAAGAAGTATATGATATTGAGAATTCTCCTACTGAGTGTGAACTAAATCTTGAAACTTAGAATAATGTGTCAATTTAAGATCATATTATATAAAATAAGAGACATAGGATGATGTTGATTGATATCTACAATTAATTAATTAATTCTTAAAGTTACAAGGCATGCTAAGAGCACACCAAACCAAACCCTTTAATTTTTTTTCTTTAAATTTTATTAATAAGTACAATTTACTGTCCTTTCAAGCGCTTGGAATGTTATATAACAAAATGATTTTAAAAAATTAATTTCTTTCATTGTAGCTTATTTTAAGGGTCCATTGTAAAACCATCTCTAAGATTGGTGATTGTTGCAATTATATCTTCAAACTTTCTAGGGTAAAAATTGAATCCTCAAACTAATACAAGTGTTAAAATCGAACATTTCAAACTTACGTAATTGTAAAAATTGTAACAGTTGAGTTTTATGGCTCAGTTTTTATCATTTTGGGACCAATTTCTACAGCTATTTTAAGTTAAAGAGCCCAATTTTAACACTTGTAGAAGTTCGAGAGGTTAATTTTTACAATTAAAAATTTGAAGGTGTAATTGCAACCATCGTCTTACTTGATTTTTTTTATTATTTATTATTATTTTTATTTTTTTTTTGGTTAAGTCAAATTCAAACCCATCCCATTATAATTAATAAAAGGAAAACAGTGATTAAATATGAATGTGTGTGTGTATATATATATAACCAAAGTTATATTCTCTTTGTAGTTTCAAATTAGACCAAGATAAAAAAATTTGAGAAGTTGGTGTATTTCTTTTCGTTTTTTAAGAATAATTAACTTGTTTGTTAATGGCTTTTTAAAAAGATTTTTTTTTTCTTTTATGAAATTGATAACTAGACTGTAAAAATTAAGAAGTGTAATTTTCAAAACTTTATTCTGTTGATGAGATCAAAGTGTCTTTGTAAAAGTAAAAAGTAAAATAAAGGAATAGTTAGCAAGCTTCCTTAAATTTCCATCTAACAATATGCCCTTATTTATATAATATTGTTCATACCATTTTGGTGGATTTGAAAAATCTTTTTTCAATAATAAATATTATAAGTTTTAAAACTTATTAAAGAAAATTTAAAATACTATTTTAGTCCTCAGAATTATTAACAAGAGAGAACAGTGAGGTGGACATCCACGTGTACTTGTTCACCTCCCTCCGTAGCTCTGGGCTTACAACTCCAACCACCATCACAACTCACTGGTGCTCCATCAGTGTTGGATCAACTCCAATTCATCATGCTCACCTAATCTGAGTACTGAGTGAAAGAGGAGGATTACATGGTTACCCAGCACCCAATTCTATGCTTTCACGACTTTAATTGCAAATATCTGACAAGGATAAAAACAAAAATACAATGCTTGCTTATCCATGATAATATATGAGCAATTGTGCAGCATAGTAAGCATGGTCGCATTAGAACACTTATCTCCCAACAAAATCAGTTCATAGTCACGTGACCTTTTTCTATATCTTCATTGAGGTATTGCCAGATCATTTACTTTATTGGTATTGATTATTCAGAAATCCTAATTCTAAGGCATATGTTGTGTATAAAAATGGTACATTGCACCTCTGCCTCAAATGAAAACAAATAGACATTTCTCTCTATTTTGTTTATGATTTTGTGGTTGCATTTTTCTACTCTTCTAAATCTTTTAGCATTGAGCAAGACGTTGTGGTAGAGCTTAAGTTGCAAGAACTCAAATAGGTGACTGCCTATTCGCCTTAAAATAAATGGTCATTTCATTCTTCTATTAAGTATTAACGGAGAAGTAACCAAAAGAACTAAAGTAAACATTGTATAAAAGTTCAAGGACTAAAAGCGAATATTTTGGAGGTTCGATGACTAAAATAGAACAAAATTCAAAGTTCAAGAACTAAAATAGTATTTAAACAAAAGAATTATTGTAGTTTTAAAGAAGTCCGAAGTCTTTCTTCAAAATTAAATTTTCAAAGCAAACTCATCTTTTGAAAAGACAATCTTAATTAAAAGAGACAATCTTGAAGTGTTGTAATGAGGAGTGATTGTCTCCTAACTTTGTTTTAAATTTTTAATTTTCAAAATGTTGTCTTGCCTCGAAAATTTAATTTTAAAGGTTGGTTGCCTCTTTGAAATTATAATATATATATTTTATAAGTTTTGAAAGCTATTATAATTTATAATCAGTTTAAAACTTGCAATTTTCTTTAAACTCCCATTTTGGTTTTCTCTGGAAGGTTCCAAAACAACTATAAATAAGTAAAAAAATTCATGGTATCACATGAAATTTTAGGTATTAAAATAGAATATTTAAATATACAAGAATTAGAAAAATGTTAATTCCCTATATTATTTTTCAAATAAGAAAGAATACAAGCATTCTTATCTATATTTTAACTGAAACTTGAAAAAATGTTCATTAAAACTTTTTGTTTGAAAGTTCATTAAAAAAGTATTCTCATATACTTTCAATATATATATATATATAAATAAAAAATTAATAATAAGAATTTAAAAGAAAAGCAACATTATACCTTAATTTTTGTTAACATCAGTGTCCTAACAAGGGCTTTATTTATTTATTTATTTAAAAAAAACATGAGTTTTAACAAATTCAATGATTAAGTTGTACGTTACTGAAACTTAATTAGAAGGAATAGATTTAATTTAAATAGGTTTTACATATTTTCTTCTAAAAAAAATTAGTAGATGAATTAGAAGTATAAA
Organism: Citrullus mucosospermus; assembly: GCA_030954485.1. Lineage (NCBI taxonomy): Eukaryota > Viridiplantae > Streptophyta > Magnoliopsida > Cucurbitales > Cucurbitaceae > Citrullus > Citrullus mucosospermus. Next base: position 2,604,414 of record CM062063.1, on the reverse strand, counting down.
TTGATTTTTTCCTAAAATATAAATAAGTACACAATAACCTTCTTTCTACATTATTGTCTTAGATAATTCAAGAAACCTTGAATAGAAAAAAATTGATGCGACAAACTTTTCAAATCATAATTTCCAATATTTGGTTTTGTCAAGAGTCATTAAAAGGTTGGACAAATCAAAATTTCTTCGAAAACAATCTATATTCTATTGTTAGTAGTTATATTGAATATATCTCATATTTTCAGTACTTTAGATTATATATTATTATTGTTGTTGTTGTTCTTATTATTATTATTTTAACGAAAAGCTAGGTGCACTGTAATGCGACGTCGTCTTGTGGTGGGCCTATTTGCTCGTTTTGCTACAAATTAAATTCTTAACATTGAGATGCATGTGCTCTTTCCTCTCACATTTTCTTTTTGTCTATCCTATGCTCCACCAACCCGGTTTCCACTAATACTTCAATGAGTTAATTTACAAATTTAATTGTTTCGAAATTGAGTTTTAATCACGGAAATAACCCACCTAATAAATAATTAATTGTTGGTATATTTTTAAATATGATAAAATGAATTAAAATATTTATAAATATAGCAAAATGTCATGATAGATCCTAATAAATCTTGATAGATTAGTATTATCTATCAATGTCTATTAGTGATAGACAGTAACAATTTGCTTTATTTGAAAATATTTTTAGAGTTTTACCATTTAAAACAATTACTTTTAATTTATTTATAAAACTTCAACTAACATATGAAAAAAAATGTCAAATGAAATATATTACTATTATTATTATTATTTTTTGTTGTCAAATATGTGGCGGAAATATAAGTTATCTGGAACTTAACTAAATCATATGGATTTAATTGAGGTGAACCTATTTAGCAACTAAATTAAAACTTTTAAAACTAATAAGGATCTAATTAAAATTTAATTTGTCTATGTAATTATTCCCTTGAATAAGGGAATAAATTAATAGTTCCTCAAGATAAAGTTTGAAAATTACCCAAGAACAAACTAATAAATCATACAAAATTAATAAAATCTAATCATGAAAATGGCTTCACCTATAACACCTGGCGACAAAGAAACAAGGTAAATTGGCCCTATTGATCTAATTTGGCCAAAATCAAAGAGAAACTTCGTCCTTCTCTTTTTGTTTTGTCCTTCTCACCATGAAAATAGAATTAGAAAGAGGAGAAAATGGAGTGGATGAGGAGAATGAAAATTTAGAAGTAGTTGATATTGTTGGGAATTGGTCATCAAAACCATCAAAAGTTAGACTAACTTACAGAATAATTCAGAGATACTACAAAACTAAAATAATATAAAATAAAGTTTTGAGAAATTTAAGTGTGACCAACTTGAACATAGTTCAACTTTTGACAAAGATATTAGACATTCTAATCTACCTATTTCAGATAAGTTAACTGCGAACTATAGAAGAAAAAGGGTTTTAACCATTAAAAAGAAAGCATGTTTTGAAGGGCCGTAGGTAGGTTAAAATGTTGAGAGAGACATAAAGTAAGGAAAAAGGACATGTTTTGGTTATTTGGAAGAACACAAGACATATAGAAGAGTACATAAATGAGTCAAAAATTGCAACTAAGGCTGAGAGAGAGAGAGAGAGAGAGAGAGAGAGAGAGAGAGAGAGAGAGAGAGAGAGAGAGAGAGAGAGAGAGAGAGAGAGAGAGATGGGAATTGAAAGTAATGTATGAAAGAGGGATGTGGGTTGACATAGTGAAATGTCATATGGAGAGGTTTCCTATGTTAAGAATAGAGATGATGTGAGCCATGTACCAATGTCCTCTAATTCCCTTCTTCATTTCCCATTTAACACCATCTCTCTCTTCCCCCAAAATATATATATATATATATATATATATATTTTTTTTTTTTTTTTTTTATCTCCAAAAAAATCATTTTTTAAAAAAATTATGTTGAAAATCTATTGTTCATTTTGTTCTCTAATGATTTAATTTGTCGGATAAAATGGATTATTGCATAGGTTTATTTGATTTACCAATGGCGAGTTGACTGAAACTGTGACGCTCCAAGTCTTAGATTTTAGATCTAGCAACGTCACCTTACTTGTCTTGAAGTGCTTCTACAAGTGAAGACTTTCTCCTTTACTGACTAATGTAGATCCTTTTAGCATGTTTTGTTCTCACTCATATGTTTTCTAAAAAACTTTTCAAGAAGGTTCCCCAACAATTGCTCCAAACCATGTATTCTTACCCTTAATTTGAAGTTAGTTACCCTAAACTCTTAATTTGAGTTATTTCTCATTGTTCAAACCATAAAACAGGTGCGTTTTGTTGGTATAGCTAATAAACTATCAATTCATTTAAGTTGTTTTAAACCATCATTGCATATGATCCTTTGGATTATTCATCTCATTTGGATGTGATCTTGATCAATTCATTTACGTAACCCTCCAATACACGAGCATTACAAGACTTCCTATGATGTTCTTTTCTCCTTGTTTTTTCTTTCTTTTAGTTTAGCAAAAAACAAAGATGAAAATTGAACTATTGACTTTTGAAGTAATAATTGATATCTTATTCATTGAGATATGCTCAAATTGGTCTTTGATGTTGAAATGGGTGGCAAAGTAAACGTAAGAACATGATATGTTTACTATTAGTGTGGGGGACTACTTGTTAATAGTTACAAAGAGTTGATGGTCACACATTATAGAAAAAGTTTATATCATAATTCATGTCATGAGGGTGTATAAGATTTATTAATACATGGATATGTGTTCAACCAATGGGGGCCAAAGATCATTGTTATAGAAAATGATGTTTCCTTTTGTTGGTTTTTGTGGGATATCAAACATCTTGCATGGTCGAGTTCTTTGGCCATACTCCTAGTCCTAGCACAAAAAGTTAAGGTTTTCTAGTTTGCAATGTTTTTAGGCAGTGACAAACAGAGATGTATACAACCTTATTTTGATAGATTTGATTCTCAAAATTCAAAAGTCTGTAATTATCCTATGTTAACTACAATCTTTGATGTATGATCCGATTGAATATTCCAAAATACGTTTACTTCTAATAAATTTCATTACAAAAACTTTAGGTTAAATTATAAGTTTGGTCCCTGAACTTTTAGGTAACTCGTGCCTATTTGATCTTTAAACTTTAAAACATGTCTAATAAATATTTAAACTTTCAATTTTTGTCTAGTTTATTCAAAGTCTAAAAAAAAATTAACTGATTTCTTTTTTATTGAACAACTACTTGGACAAGACAAAGATAGGTGCATCGCAACAACACTTATTAGTATTTATATTCTTAAAATTGTGAAGATAAGACATCATGAATTTATTAGATATAAAATTTAAAATTAAAAAATTTATTGGACACACAATTAAAAGTTGTATGACTATTCAAAGACTAAAGTTGTAATTTTAGAGTGCATAATTTAATTTCAATTAAAATTCAGGGCTATACTCATATATATATATATATATAATTTCTCCCGTTCAAATAAATCACATCCATATGAAAAGGGTAAAAGGATGGAAAAAAAGAACAAAGGAAAGAACCAATAGGCAAATTATGGGGGACCCATTTTTATTAAAATTGAGAGACAAAAGGTTCCAAATAGAGAAAGAGAAAGAGAGAGGGAGAGAAGAAAAAGAAAAAGAAAAGTTGTCTATATATACTTCTCCCCTCCCTCCTTTCATCCTATCACTCACTTTCTCCATTTTTCCACTCTCTATCACCATACCAAAACTCAGAAACTCTCTTCATCCATTTCAGCTCCTTTTCAAGCTTCTTCTCCTTCTTCTTCGACGACGATCGATCCATGGCCCGACCGCAACAGCGCTATCGTGGCGTTCGCCAACGACATTGGGGCTCTTGGGTCTCCGAAATTCGCCACCCTCTATTGTAATTCTTCTTCTTCTTCCTTTGTTCCTCTCTTTCATATTGTTGGCATGAATAAAGCTAGAAATTTTCATAGAGAAAGTATCGTAAAAAGTTGTAGGTTTTATGCATTAAAAATACAAACTTTATAACTTGCTATACAATTTATCTACACATTAATATTCCCTCCTTCCTTCTACGCTCTTGCTTAATTAAAAACTTTATGATTCTTCCAGGAAGACGAGAATATGGTTAGGGACATTCGAGACGGCGGAGGATGCAGCCCGAGCTTACGACGAGGCAGCACGGCTGATGTGCGGTCCAAAGGCACGAACCAACTTCCAATATAATCCGAACGACCAACAGTCGTCGTCGTCTTCTTCCTCCTCTTCGTCCAAGCTTCTCCCCGCCGCGCTGATAGCGAAATTACATAAATGCCATTTGGCCTCACTCCAAATTGCGAAAAAACACGTCCACAGACAACACCCCGGATTCGAGCCCAACTACACCGCCTACGGCGGATCACCTCCACCGAGCATTGCCGGAACCACCGCAGGCCCGTGGACGCCGGAAGATACGTGGGTCTACTCCGACGAAGGTCAAATGGAGATGAATAACAATAATAATAATAACAACATTCATCATCAACAATGCCTTCAACCTCTTGAAGATGATCATATTGAACAAATGATACAAGAGCTGCTACATCTCGGACCATTCGAAATTATTACATAAATTTTACATTTTTTTAATGCTGGGTAGCTCCAATTTCGTCCTCTAGATTTTACTAATATATATATATGTGATGATGATTAGAAATCTTATGAAAATTAAGTGAATATGAACGCGACCCATCATTCTCGAAATATGATGCATATTTTGTCACATTATATAACTTTTTGAAGTAATATATATGAATATGGGATCATATATGAAATGTAATTTTAATGTGATGTCAGCTTCAATGGGTTATTTTAAAGTTTGGTAATTTATAAGTGAAAAGACAAAAGGGAAAAATTAGGGGAAACATATTGATGGAGTTAGTGGCTGCGTTGGATCATGAGAAAGGAAAAAGAAAAAGGGTAAAATGAGGATATTAAAAAAATATAATATAAAAATGATAAAATTCATTAAAAAGAGAAAGAGACAAAAATTGAGAGAGAGGGAGGAAAGAAAAAACAAAAAGGGAGAGAGAGAAATAAAAGAAGCATGATGAAAAGAAAACTTGGTTCTATTGTCTGTTTTTTGAATGGCAATCCAAGTTGAGAGAGATCTTCTGACCAAATCTAAATCCCTTGCATAACATATTGATTCATGGTTTGTTTTTTTCAATTTTTATTTTTAATGTTTGACGATATAATATTAGATTAATTTACGTTTATTTATCAATTTAAACTTTTGGATCAATTGATAATTTAGCATAATATTAATATAAGTAGTTCAAAAAGTTATGTGTATTCAAACTTTCGCAATGTAATTTTGATAAAATTGAGTGTTTTATGAGTGTGTCTCCTATTATTGCTTTTGAAGGAAGTGATGACATTAGTGGGGGAATCCAAGAAATGGGAATTGGAGTGCAGCCAAATATGAACACATGGGGATTTGTAAACAGGGAAACATGAAGGCTTCCTTTTTAGTGTCCATTACCTCTCTCTTCAAGACATTCTCTCATATATATATTCATATATTTTGGTCTATTTCTTTTCTCTCTCTCCTCTTGCTTTCCACTTCTTATAATCAACTTTACAGCTTTGCTTGTTCTTTGAGCAGCTTAATTCCCACCTTTTTGACTCTCTCCCCCACCATGCTCATCCTTCTCCTTCAAACAAATAACCAACCCAACAAAAAAAAAAAAAAAAAAAAAAAAAACCACATTATTATAACCAAATAAATCACCAAACAGTGTCATTCTTCTTCCCTACTAGTTTGAAAAAAACCAAGCCTTACAATGTTAGGGATGTGAAAATAGTTTTGACTTGGTTAGATATAAAAGGTCGTGAATGAGATCTTTTGGAAAAAATCTAAAGAAAAATCACGATGATCACAATCGTTGAAGAAGATTGTGTAAGGATCGATGCAAGGGAGGTGAATCATGAAAAAGGAGATTGATTGGTTGGAGAAGCAAAGCACATACTAAAATAAAATTTTAAAATTATAAATTTAGTCCTTATCATTTGGAGAAAAGTTATCATTTTTTTTCAATGAAATCTCATAAATACTCTTATGTATCTAACTAGAAATCAACAACGAATTGGGTACGAGACAATTTTGCTATATTTATGTGTTAGTGAAGCGTTGTCTATTGTGAATCTAGTTGGATATGTAGGTTAAGTGTATAGCTGACTGGATAAATAACATGTTGAATATGAAATGGATTAAGGTGGGTTTAGATAGTAATACTTTGAGTGAGTCTTGAACGTTTTGACTTTTCTTCATCTTTATCTTCGTTTGTACGTAGTTTGTAGAGTATCTCTCATTTTTTGTCATCACCTAATGATTTGCTTTGAAATCCTAGATCGTAACTCCCAAATCTTTTAATTATATCCAATAATTCATTTTTATTTGATCTAATTAGCTATTTTAGTTGAATACAAAAGACCAACTTTAATTTATTGATGACATAGCATATAATTAATTGTTGCATACTTAATGTATTTTAATGGTAAAAATTAAAACATACAAAATTATAACTTTTTCTAAATTATAGATGTTAAATATTTTGGTGGGAAGGGCATAAGAGAAAATATTTAATGTAAATGCACTTTGTCGACTACTTTTGGAAGGACATGAATAAATGAATTGAGTGAGAAATAATGATGCTTTTTTGGGGAGTGCACATATAGGGTAATGTCACTCACGCTTGAGAAACAAGTTCCAACAACTTAGGACCCACATGTTTGTTGTTTTTTTTTTAAAAAAAAAACCATTGAAAAAACAAACAAACAAAAATACATGTGATTTTTGTCTTCAATATATATTTGCCTTCATGAATATGTTTAGATTATGTTGTATCATTTCCTTTTTTTAATTAACTAATATTATAATGCACTAAGTTCTTCATCCTAACACACCCATTAGTATAATTTCATGATTTTTTTTTTCCTCCTAACATAATCATTACTCTCTAGCTAGGTTTCATTCCCCAATTAATTCAATTATTTTTCAATTTGTATATTGGGATTTGCATGCATGCCCATGTTACTTAAATATGCTCATCAATCATGGAGCTTTAGAGAGAGATATGTCTCATTAGTTGGAGTAATGATGATTTACAATCATAGTGCAATTTTAGTGAGTTTACAAAAGGGAATTTGTCTTTTAATATATATTCTAATTTTCAATCAAAGAATTAGCTTAATTTGGGGCTATTTTCTTGGGGCTTCAATGTGTTTAATTTAGATTTGGAATCTTCAATCAAATATGGATAAGCCCTTTTTTTAAAAAAATTACATATATATGGATAGTTATATTAATTTATCTTTTTAGTTATTTGAGGTTTGTGGAATGGGGATGTTTCATTATTTTTTAAAATTATATCTATTTATAGTTTTTCTTTTTTACTATAAAAGACAAATAATAATAATGATAAAAACCTAAAATGATCCATTGCTATCTAATAGGATCCAAATGTTTTTCAAATATTCATGAATCTAAAAAAGCAAGTGACTTTTTCATGCGGTTGGAGGAGAAAGGAGCCATTTGAAAATATTTTGTTTTATCTACTTCTTTGCTTTATAATTATATAATATGTTTCTTTTTTTAGAAAACATTTTTTTTTAGGTATTTATGATTTTTTAAACAAAAAATATAAATATATATCTAAAATATACTATACTACTAACAAAAGAAAATATTTTCGAAAAATTAAATTAGTATAAAGAAACCAAATTGGGTGTAAATTTAAGTGAGTGAGTGTCAAAATGTGTGTGATGAATTAATAATGATAATGAATAAAGAAGTGTTTTTAAGTTGAGTTTGTTCCTTCCCCCTTAGCCATACCTTCTTCACATGGGCTCCCATGTTATCCAAATATACACCACCACATCACATGCCTTTTACCCTTCTTCTTCTTCTTCTTCTTCCCTTTCTCATCCACATGTTCTCCATAAACACAATCCAATTCTCTCTCTCTCACTCTCTCTCTCTCATCCAAAAATATCTACTTCTACTTTCAATGTCTATTATGGACTTTTTACTTTTCAAATTTAAGTTAAAAGGAACTAATGCTCAAAACAATATATTCCATTCCACACACGAAAATTTATCAAAAAACAATGGCACAAGTGAAGATTGTAGGAGAAAAGAAATCGTTGTTTTATATTATAAATATATAGCATTTTTTAAGATGTACACATATTAATATAACCCCTACCCTGCCCCTACCTTCATCCTACCCTTCATTTATTCCTACCTAAGAATTGGTTTGTGGATTGCTTTTGTTTGTGAAAAGAATAGAAAACTAGTGTCAAGTGAAGCTTTTAGTATATTCTACTTCACAACTTTATACCTTTCTTAATATATATATATATATATATATATATATATATATATATATATATATATATATATATATATAAGTTTCAGCCTAATTTTGTGCACCCGAGATTAAAAAAATTACAAATAAAAATAAAAATAAAAAATCAATACACTAAATATAAACTCAACTTTTCAATCTTAAATAACACAAAATTCATCGATGAACCAAACATGTTATTTGTGTTCCTGAGAGGTTTTCAAAAAATTGTGAATTTAGGTCTGTGTTGATTTGTTTGAGTGTGGTTCAATCTCTATTGTTTGATCCTTTGATTTTTCACTCTCTTATTATGTATATTGTTCGACGAGAATTCTTGATACATTTTATTTCTTGAATGAATTTTGTATTTGTTTTGATTTCAATATAGTGAAAGTACTACAATCTATAATAAATGATCATTTGTGCTTTCCCTCGAAATGTAAACTTGTCTTGAGAGCGTTTATAGCTTGCTTTCAATATTGATTTATCTTGAGGGCTTTGTAGCATGTTCTCGAACGCGAATTAATCTTGAGGGTTTAATTTTAAAGTTTTTTCTCAATGTTGATTTGTCTTGAGAGGCATTGTAGCTTGTTCTTGAAGCTATAGTTCTTGGGTTTGGAAGTTTGTTTGGTCTTTGAATAAGCCTTCAAAGATGTGTTTGATTCTCAAAAAGTTTGGCCAGTGTTATGCTTTTTGAATTCTCTCTAGAATTTTCTTTAGAGTCTCTGACTTTTATTTTGGATTGTCTTTGAAGCTTCTGACTTTAAGAATTTCAGAGAGTATTCTGATCTTCTGGTAATCTCCTAAACTTTTAGTTTTTAAAACTTCAGAAGAGTAAAAGTTTATCTTTAGAGCTTCGAGATCTTCAGATCTTCATAAGAATCACACTCTTCAAAGTTTTAGTTTTTTGATCATAAAAGCTCAGAGGAGCTGTGTTTTTCAAATCTTCATAGCTTCAATATTTGGGTCTTCAAAGCTTCAAGCTTTGAGTATTTTGTTTCCAGTCCCCTCTCAAATGAAAGTCAAGACCTCTATTTGAGCCTAGTTATCCTGTGGGCCCAATAAATTGGACTTGGGCTTGGAATTGGGTCCAACCTTTTCTTTGGCTCAATTTTTAATTAGGTTGAACCTTGGGCTTGAACAACTTAATTTACTTGGCCCAGTCCAAATTACAATTTCAAGCCTAATTGGGTCATCGGCCAAATAATCACTATGTGCATAATCATCGTTGTTGTGATTAAATGGCTAGATTGAAGACATATGACATTTTTTAATTTGTCATTTGTTTGTTTCCAAATTTTAATTGAAGGGCACATGTTAATTCTTAACCTTAAATTTAACAAAGTTGGCTTTTGTTACGGTGACACAGCAACTTATGATTGGCCAAAATTTTTCATTCAAGCATCCACATGTTTAAAGTTAACATATATACTCCCGTTTTTCAGTTTTTTGCCTCTACATTTTTATATTATAAGAAATTCAAAATAATAATATTTTTTTGTTTTATTTGCTTTCCTTACAAGAGGTACAAAGACTACAACGCATGTAAGTTTTATAAGCTTAATTTAGTTTCTTCCAATGTTAGATTTTTCACTTAACAAGAAAATAAAGATTTTGAATTTTTCACAATACTTTATTGTGCTTTAGTATTTTTTTCCCAAAAAAAAAGAAAAAAGAAAAGAAAAATGAAATATGTAAATTTTTTTATCTCGAGGTTTATACAAACATTATAATTTATGTGAATATAATTTTAATCTAATTAATTTGATATTTATTTTTAAAGTTTTAATTTTTTGTATATAGTATTAGAGTTGTTTTTTAACTATAGAAAAATGAACCAAAATATTTATAAATATAGCAAAATTGTACTCTTTATCGCAGTCTATCGCAGATAGACTATGATATTTTGTTATTTTGTAATTTTTTTAGTAGTTTTGTTATTTAAAATAATTTTCCATAATATTATAGTCATGTTAATAACACACATGCAATAAAGTTACAGTTGAGGTTATATATCATTTAGAGACTTACTAATATTTTTGAATGTATCTTTATGGTCATAGCTAAGAAAAAACATGGATATGTTCTCATATTGGTGTCTTTAATACAAGTGTCTTACGATATACTGAAGAGAAAAAAAAAAAAAAAAAAACATTTCCCTACTAAGTAAAATTTGCATAACTTTAAATTTCAATAAGTCCTTAAATTTTCAATTGGTAGGTTTTTGAAGAATTACAAAAATTAATTTTACCACTTTGTTATTGTGGTTTGTTGGGTACATATGCTATTAATACTCTAATTTGTGTTTTGGCTCCAAAAAATAAAAATTCTAATTGTGTTTTATATTTGGGCCGAACCAACAAATAAAAAGGCCCATTAACTTCCGCCCAGGACAGAGCTCGCCTTTGCGATCATTCCGAAATTACTATAAAGTACTATTTGAAAAGATGACACAGTAAAAGGTAAAGAAAACACAGCAAAAAATTTAAGAATACGTATCAATACTTGTTTTCATAAAGATGCATATTTTCAAATTGGAAAATTTCCGATCTTTACCTCTAAATTTGTCAGGTTTTATTGCTTTAAATTTTCAATTTCTATCAATTTAAACTTTAGATTTAATTAAATGTTACAATGTTTACCTTCTATTTAATTTAGAAAGTTAAAGTTCATAAACAAACTTCAAAATATATATATATATATATATATATATTTTTTTTTTTTTGCAAGAGTAGCTGCCTCCACCTAATAACATATTTTTCATTTGTAAAATCTTCAAAAGACAGCATATGATCAAGATAAATCATAGTTACATAAATGGCAATAAAGGGGGAAAAAGACGGGGAAAAAGAAAAGAAAAAAAATTAAAAAAAGAACCGTCTTGTAACACCAAAATCTACATCTCGATGACATGAAATGGAACCTTTTTCTTTCGACCCATGTATTAAGTGACTGAACTAAGCAATGGATTCAGTTTACTCCGATCGTTTAGCGGGTCGACGAAGGCACTTTCGGATGCAGAGGTTCTGTAATTCTCAGAGATCCTCCAAGCTCTACAGGTACAAGAGGGATGAGGGAATGCAAAACGTCGGTAACTAACGGTCGGTAACTCGGTTCTGATTGTACACATAAAACAGCTACAGCAGCAACCTGTTTGAATTTAGTAGCATCTAAGAATAGCTTGAAAAAAGCATCAACAGATTGAACAAGAGTAAAGGAATGAACAAACTTGGTATAAGTGCTTCAAATCCATCGTGTCCCTTATCACAGGATCGACAATTTTCGGTAGCTTTGATCTGTCACTGAGCTGCGGGATTGCCTACATTTGGTTGGTTGAGAGTACAAGAAGCTGATTACAATTGATATACAAGTGAAAACGTAGTTGGGAAAAAAAAAATATATAACCTACCCATGAAACTAGAGATTGGGATTGAGTAGGTCCCATCTTCTCAACGGGTTTTTTCCCGGTCAGAAGCTCCAAAAGAACAACTCCGAACGCATAGACATCACTTTTATCTGTTAGTTTACCTGGAAAATAATGGCCATGGACATATTTTTCATATCAGAAAGTTGATACTCAAAACGAATAACAAACTTTCGTGTTGTAACGGTGGCAATGGCAACGTCGAAACTTCAGAGAATCTTGCATACCGTCTAAAAGGTACTCTGGGGCGACATAACCCAAAGTTCCTGAGAGCTTTATGTTTTTATTTTGAGCTCCCAAGTTTACAGTAAGGCCAAAGTCAGAGAGCTGAATCAAGGAAATTGATTGAATGAGAAACCCTCTGGAAGATTTAGCTATGAACGAAATTGGGAAATTCAACTGGTTGTATGAAGATCATACCTTGGCATTAAAGTCTGAATCTAAAAGGATATTTGACGATTTCAAATCCCGATGAACAACAGGAGGACTTCGATGTTCGTGAAGATATTCCAAGCCTCTAATAATGTAAGCAGTGGTGATTCTTCTACGTTGAATGTTGATACAGAGAAAAGACAGAGCAAGATCAATCTATGTGAATGATGGATTTACCTTGCAACATCAACAGCAATCTTCATCCGGATATGCCAAGTTAAAGCTGATCCGTGAGATGGTCCTAAGAGATGAAACAATAAAAAGTGTGGAATGATAAGTCGATTGGATTACCGTAAAAGAAAAAGAAAAGAAAAGAAAATCATACCGTGCAACTGAGACTCCAAAGATCCATTCTGCATCATCTCGTAAACGAGAAACCGTGTCTCGCCATGAATGCAGTGCCCCAAGAGTTTGATTATGTTTTGATGTCGTATTTTACACAACCAATTCACCTCATTCTGCCAAATTATAAATAAAGCTCCTCAAGAAGAAATTCACAAACATGAACACGAAAAGCAATGAAATAATCAACATTTGATTGATTTACCTCGAATTCTCTTTCAGCGTCCGGTCCTCCATTGTCTATTTTCTTCACAGCTGCCAGCAATTTATCATTGAAGCAAGCTTTGTAAACATGTCCCGTACCGCCTTCACCCAAAACATTGCTTTTGCTGAAGTTGTCAGTTGCTGCTTCCAAAAGTTTATAGTCGATGGTGGAAACCGAACCTTTAAAGTTAGCCAACCTCAAGGAGTTAAATCTGGATATGATGGGATTTAGCGGCATCCCTTTCGAAGTCTCTTTGAATCATCGACAGAGAGAAAACAAGATTATAAGTTGGTGTACATTCATACCAATTAGAAACCAACAGAAGAGTTCAATCAAACTAATAGGAAAGGAAAAGTACCCAAATTCTTTTGACATTTTCCATCATCAAGGTTCGACGTTTTTCGACGATATATCCAAAAACACAAAAGGAACAGCAGTATAACTCCAAGAAGAGTGGAAGAAACAATCAATGCTATAAGAATTCTCTTGTTCAAATCTTGGTGGTGAACTACTTTAACCTCCGCAACTCCTGTGTGTTAACAAAATGAGCTTGAACAACACATATATAGCTACAATGAACACAAAACACCAAAATGGGGCAAACAATTGGGCATTAAAATGCAGTATTTTAAAGACATTAGGGACCAGCAAGAAGCAAAAGGTGTTAAAACCCTCTTCGCTCTATAGCCTCTATGTTTCTTGTCCATATACATAACCTGTCCTAGAATTTTTTTGACCTTTTCTTCTTGTTCTCATTTTGAAATTGAAAACTCATAGACATCTCATCTTATGCCCCATGAATAACAACAGTAATTTTCACACCCTACCCCTCCCCATAACATTCTAGTTGGTTCCATTTCAAATTTCAAACAAAACACAAAGCAAAACTTAAATCCCCAGGAAAACCAGCTGAGGAATTTCATGAAATCAAAGAAAACATGAAGCACAGAAACAAAGGGAAGAACAGAAGAGAAAGAAAAACCTGGGGATTGAGCTTCCATTTTGGCAACAATGAGAGAGATGGGATGTGTGTGAGAAGCAAAAACAGTACTAGAAATTGAAAACCCAGCAAGGTGTGGTCTGGCATCAATTATTGGGAAGAAGGAATAGAAAACCCACATGGGAAGTAAAATACCACGAAGATTCATAGCATAACCTCCTAACCTCTCTCCCATTTCAACCCTCTTCTTCCCTTCTTCACTCTGTCCACACAACAGACAAAGAAATGCTTCAGCAAAACCAAGAAAGCACTTTTTTTCTTTATATTTTTAGGTTCATAACTTTCAAGCAGTTGTGGAAAAAGGGTAAAATTTTTTGAAATGGACATGGAGGAAGGGACCTTGCTAAATATGTGGGGTTGTGGAGAGTGGGCGAAACTCAACAGGGCCAAGTTTTTTTTTTTTTTTTTTTTAATAATAATAATTAATTAATTTAAAAGCACAACTTTATCCACATTTCAAAATATTAATCAGTTTTTTTTGGTACGTGACCTTGTTTTCCAAAGGATTTGTTTGTAACAGTGTTCAATTCTTAGTTTTCGTTTTGGTTCATCACGATACTATTTTAAATTTCAAATTTTGTCCAGTTTTTTTTTAATTGTATTTCTACTTCAACAATAATTTTGAAGCGTTTTTAATTATAAATGATAATATTGCCATTAAAAAAAAAAAAAAAAGTAGGGGTATTTTTGTAAATTAACTGTTTTTTTTTTTTTATAAAAAAAAATATTAGATTTGATTGGTTAATTTCTTTTTACTGCTCATTGGGCCACCCCCCATGATTTTGAAAATTTCAATAAAATGGTTTAAATTGCTTTGTTCTTTCTTCCTTTTCTTATCCCTCATGGAAACATTGGAAAGTTCGAATTCGTTATTAATCAAATTTTAGTATTCCTATTTGCCCTTCTAATTTTGCTTTGAAAATAGGATAAAGTTAACACCTTTATTTTTCAAATAAAAATCATCTTTCTTTTTTTCCTCTTTATGTGTAAGATCTTTTGTTGTTCCTGTTTTTATTACAAAATTTTGTAAGATTTAATGTTATTTTATTCATTAATGATTCCGAAAATTAAAAAAGAAAATAGTCATTTTAATATAATTACTTAAACATGCTCTAATTCATAACCTTTTTCCTTAAAAAAAATAGGGCTTTGTAAATTAACAAATAATGCTTTGCTAATTATGGGTACAAAGTAAGGAAAATGATACATAAATAATACTTTAGCTTTTTCTTTTTCTTTTACTTTTGGGAAATTCAAATGCTTATTATTTTATTTTTTAAATAAAAAAATACTAATTATAATTTAGCTTTATTTGGAGGGACAAATAATAATTAAGTGGAACCTACAATGGCATTAATGTCTGTTGATGAGAAATGAGATAATATGTTGCTTTTACTTGTGACATCTCACAATTCTCATGTGATCATTGTCTACTAAAATCACAATCCATGGTCCAAAATAATACCTTCAAAAAGCCATTTTTTAGGTTCAAAAAGAAATTTGCTTTTTCTTTCCCCTTTTAAATGATTTTCCAAAACTATATTCATTAAGAAAATGTGAAATTTCATTGGTAACTACCATAAAAATTCTATTTTCGTATTTTAACTTTACATTTTTAGGGGGAAAAAATGATGTATTAACATGACATGGCACATACTTGAGCCATACGAGTATGCATAATTGAGTATTAACATATTATGGAAATAATATTAGATGATTTTATAGTAAATTTTGTATTATTTTAAATAATTGTTGTTTTCAAACATAGCAATTTAACTTACTTACTTACAAATATAGAAAAGTGTACTTACTTATTTACAAATATTTCCAACAGATTTGCTATTTAAAATAATTATGACATTTTTAAATTAAAAAAATAATTTTATAGTCTTTTAAACTTATTTTTTAAAACTCAAACCTTTCTAAAATTCTAAGACTAGATGCATATATCCTTCAGAGCTCGAAATAGAAAAATGTAATTTTTGCATATTATTTCTTTGCCCAAGTATATAAACTAAATTCTTAAAAATATGAATTTTGAATTAATCAGTTGATAGGTATTGGAAAAACAAAATAAAAAGAGATTTTTTAAGTTTAAAGCTTTCTCGAACATGGTGTCCTTCGCCTTTCAAAATTTATATAAATTTTTTAAAAATTTTTTTATGGTGTTTTAATATTCTTTCGTGTAAAATATATATAAAATAAAAAATGAGTTTGAGTTGAGTGGATTTTACTTTGAAGGTTAAAAAGAAAATAATAATAAAAAGGCAACAAGAATCCCAAACTTCCTACACTGACAGATACGCAGTGGGCTACCTGCTCCCACTCAACCTTTTTTCCCTCATTTTTATTTTTGTTCTTTCAATTTTATTTATGTATTATACTTTATTTTTAATAATTAGAATTTTGAATTATTTGACATTAAAGTAAAAAAAAACACCTTAGTTTGTCCACAAGTTAAACTGAAGCAAAATGTTTATATATTATATCCTTGAATAGGGAGGCCCATTATTGAAAGAAAACATCCATGTGCTTATAAATGTGGGAATCCCAAGTAACTGCATTCTTACCCAAATTTGGCTAAACCAACAAACAAACATTTCTAACCTTATTTTTTCCATCATTTTTCACTCTTTATGCTTCTGTCTTGTGTCTTGGACCCTTCTTTATGGATGTTTTTGCTACAATCTTACCATTCTTTTCAATAAAAACACATAAGGATTCTACGTAATTTAGAGTTGAAACAAACATAAGGTTAAAAGAAATAGATAATCCTATATACATAATATACCTTTCATGATATTGATATAGATTTGAATTAGTGATATTTTAAATGACAATAACAACAAAAATCTATAAAATTAATTAAATTAATCATTCCAAAGGATTATTTGATGAATGAATGAATGGGCCAACTTTATCTTTTGTTGAGTCATAATTAAATTCATAATTCAATTGAAAAGATATACATGTAATTATTAAACGGGTAGGAGAAATGAATGGCAATAAATGTGCATAAACTCATTTTTAGAATTTCCAATAATAATAATAATAATAATAATAATAATAATAATAATAATAATAATAATAATATTTATTATTATTATTATTATTATTATTATTATTATTATTAGCTCAAATCTCAATATTAAGTCAATATAAACCATTAATTACAAATTCTTTCATCTCAATTATTGAATTAAAAAAAAATACTCAATATTGATGTAAAATTTTTACCGTAAAATGGAGGAGTAACTCTAATCTAGGATTAAGTGTAACGTTTGGTTCACTTTTATTTTAGTATAATATATATATATATATATATATATATATATATATATATATATATATATATATATATGTATAAAGAAAAATAGGATATATTAAATTGTAGTAGAAAGGAATCTAGGCAAATAAAGTACAATAATTGACATCAAAATGACCCCACCCCTTATTGTCCTTAGCTAGGGGGTGAGGGACTATATCAAACCATCTAAAAATATAGTTAGTTAAACCAAAAACAAAAGTGAACTACTTGATTAGTCAAAATTGACATGAGCTTTTTCTCAGATAATAACATCTCATGCTTGTGAGAGATAATCTTCCTGATTAATGTCCAAAATATATTTTACCAGAAAAATTCATCATTTTTATATTATCTAACATCTCAAATTCATAAATTGAAAACTAAGTCGAGCATACCTCGAGTAGCACTCAAGTGAAATAACATTAGGAATGTAAACTTGTGTTAGAAATTTCATAATCGAGAACGGGGTAGGAAGGTTCCCTTCAACAAGTTGGTTTATTTATTTATTTTATTTTTGATGTGGTTTTAAGATCTTGCATAATTATCACCAATTTATGGGATAATTATAACTTCGGTCAGAAAGTTAAAAGGAAAAATAAAAAGCCCATGAGGGCGACGATTCCATTTTGATAATCGTGTTAGTTGACTTCATTAGAGTTAAGAAATGGATAGAAATTAATGAATTTTAGGTGAATAAAAGATGATTGGAGGATGGTTTATAAGAACCAAATCAATTTTTATAAAATTATAAGAACTAAACTGAGAGATTAAATTGAAACTAATATGAATATACAAATCCATGTTTGAAGAGGAGGCCAAAGCTAATGAAGAAAGCAAGGAAAGGAATTGATTTTGGAGACTTTGCCACTACCTTTTTTGTTTTTGTTCAAAAACTTCTAACTCCAAGAAAGAAAAAAAATGAAAAGGAACAATACCCTTTTTCTTTTTTGTGGCTCTTTTAACTTTATTTAGTATCAAAAGTGATTAATTGGGACTATTTATAGCAATTTTGGTTAGTTTGTTTTCACTCTGAAAAATGCCCCACTTTGCATTCAATTGGGCACATGCTTCTCCTATTAATCAACACTAAGACATTTTCATTCTTTTTAAAAAAAATTCTATAAGTACTTTTACTTTAATCTCAAATGGCTTTCCCCCTAAAGATTTATATATATATATATTGGTTTAATTGCTTCTGATTTGGTTAAACATGTCAGTTTAACCAATTTAACAAAATATCTACTACTCCATTATTTGTTTATTCTTGTACAAGCTACAAGGTATTTGTTGAAAAATACCAAACCCAATTGGGGAAAAGAGACTTCTTTTATTAGTAATGAGTGATAACTTGATTAAATATGATTATGATTTCTGTGCCATACCTCATTATGCTCATTCCTTCCATTTCATTGGCTACAAAACAGTGTTGAGAGACAAAGGAATCGCATGAATAATTTAAATTTTAGAATAAAATGAGATTTGACCTACTCTAAATTTCAAAATTTTTGTCATATTGCTTATGTCATGAGTAAAATTACCAAAATGATTGGACCTCTCACTCTCAGTCGGTTCTGTAACCAAACCATTTGTTCATTTATGGATCTTCCAAGTTTGAAGCTATCATAGGCCTCTGTAAATTGTGCAAAGATTGCTCTATGAACATATATTTGATGAAGAGAAGAACTTTAAGGATTGAAGAAATGAACTCTTTTGAAATGACATAGCAATTCCATCATTAATAATTAGATGTGGTGAACATACAACTTTGCTTGCATTTATCAAATAATAATTACAGTGTTTGTAATCAATCTCTTTTGAGTCTGAGATGAGGGAGAGGGTTGGCTCCAAAGAATATAAGCAGATGCAGAAACCTGTGAATGAATAATATAATTAAAGTGCTAAAGGGTTTTTCGGGGTCTCGACACGGTCCTGTCCTTGATTTTTTTTGGGTACTATATAAAGGGAAAAAAAGGAAGTTACATGAATATGTAGCTGAGAAAATTGGTTTTGTAATTACAGTTACAAGTAACTCAAGCCTATGACAGGGTTAGGATTTAGGAACAACATCTTATTAAGAAGCAAATGTCGTCGTCGTCATCGATCTTTGTCCCTCGGTTAAAGAAGCTTAATATTTGCTCGTTTCTGTTGACTCTGCCTAGCTCATTCGGTATAGGGCCTCGGTGCTGGAATCCTCCTGAAAAGGCAAATTAAGATCGGGTAATAAACGAACAGTCCCTAAAGTTCCCATCTCCTGTAGTTTGCAAGAAACATTTGGCAGTGTTAATTGGTAAGAAGCATCGACATCATTGCAACCAAAAGCAGCGACTCCGATGGGCGTAGTGTTGCATATAGATCTCGGTGGCATCTGTAGTTGAGGTTGGTCGGAATTTGCTTCCACCGGAACAGCAGATGTTACAACCGTTTCGATCGCTTGCTGTGATTCAAGTTCAAGCTGTAGAATTTCAAAAAGAACAATTTAGCTTCTGTAGCACATAAAGATCGCTTATAAGCTTCTTCAGGAAATTACTGTCATGCAATATTCTCTATTTATCAGTTAAAAATGGAAATCTAATTGTTAAGATCAACATCTCCAAGTGTTCAACACACCTGCCTCACATGTGACATTACTTTTGTTGTGGCAGCATCAAAGTAACTGTTAAGAAGTTTTCAAAAAGAAAAAAATTGGGTAAAGATTGCACTCATCTTCTACCACCCACCCAATTGTCCAACCGTAGTTTGCCACCTGACGAACTACTTTTTTCTTACTTGAATATTTTTTTTATTTTTTTTCTTACTATGGTTAGAGTAGGCTGCAAAAAATGAGTAACACAGGATGCCACCAAGTATTGCTCCTTGAAAAATAGCTTTTGTTTGGTTAGCCATTTGTATTAATCTCATTTTCTTTTGCTTTGTTGTTAAGAATAGCATCTTTTCCAGAACTAAAGTTGGTCCTCGTAGACTACCGAGTTAAAGTACTTACTTTTAGTTTAAGAAGACAAAAGACCAAAAAACTAGACTACTTGAGAACTATTTGAAAACAAAGAATCTGCTGAGAAAACACTCATTTAAACAAGCCATTGGATTGATTCTCAACTTGAGCTCTATCACAAACCATAAATCTCAATTTACAGATGCAAACATCAGCAAAAAGGACATAACAAAAGGGGCAAACAAAAGCAACAAAGCAAAAGCAGAAGCTTTTCGGTCATAATAATTTCTAGTAGGTATAAGAAGTAAATGCAACTTCCCCAATAAAGAGAAAGATACAAGAAGAATATGAAAATGAAAATTCACCTTCATTTTCTTCAAGCTTCCATTCATAGCCCTTTGTTTTTCCACAGAGAGCCTCATGGTAGCCAAGGCCTGCCCTTATAAAAGGAAAAAACTTAAGCAAGAAGGCGACCGAATCCAACAATAGTTAACGACAATCTTCATATTCTTACAAAAAAAACATACATCTTTTAAGCTTCTCCTTTCCTTTAATAGCAAAACTTCCTCCTCTTTAAGTTCTCCCAGTGTCTGCCATTCACCATGAACACAACAATCAGACATTATCCAAAACACACACACTAAAGCTAATATGAGTATATGGCCAATGGATACACCCAAAAAGGAAATAAACTCAGAATCTAACACATTAACCAAAAAGGGAAGAGGAAAAAGATAAGGGTGAAAAACAAAAGCAAGAGGAAACAAAGAAAGAAAGAATAAAGTGGGGAATTGGGAATTTCTTGGCTGATAAAAATCATACCTTTTTCTTTCTTGGCCTCTTCATTGTTGCAACTACTTCATTCTTACCAGCAATCTACAAACATACCATTCAAAAGTCAGCACTCGGTCAACTTAAAACTTATAGTTATAAAACCAACAATTGTATCCTAATTACTAACTACTTCTAATAATCATATCCACTAATACCACTATACAACCAAATCAAGAAAAAGCATTGAATTAGAGATGCCCCATTTCACAAGTTGGATTCTTCTTTCTTTCTTTTTCCACAAGTGGGGCCCTTCCCCCCCCCCCCCCCCCCCCCACCAAACACACAATGAAGAAGCTATAGGTTGTTAAAACCAAGTTAATTTAATGGGGGTGTTAAAGGAGAAAGAAAGTATTAGCCATAATCAACCACTAAGTTAAAAGATTAAAACAAGGGTTAGTTTGTTGTTCACCAAAATGGGGTTCAAAAAAAACATTGTTGTACCATTTTCCAGACACAAAAATTTATGTTTTATAAGAAAAAGGGGGAAAAGTTTAGGATCACAGGCTGTCATGGAAGAGAACTGAAGAACACCCCCATTTAAAAACATCTTTTAACCATACCAACGAATCTAATATATCTAAACCATTTAAAAAACAGAGACTTTTGTCAGATTAAAGGGAAATGAAGGGTAGGGATGAAGCAAAACTATAAAGTTAAGGTAGAAACGACCACACTGGATTGTTTTTAAAATTTAGGGTATAATTTTTCATAAACCAACATAAAAAGGGCACAACCACCAACACCATTTGCACACAGACTTCATTGCCACGGAAACACGCCACCGATAAAGGGGGGCCCTTTAAGCTTTTGGTGGTGAAATGACGAAAATGACCCTTGTGGTAGAGTCTAGGGTTTGACTATTACTTTGGGGGATATATCCACAATCCATTTTCCAGGTGGAGTGTATTTGGGCCAATGCCAATGGAGAGAGGAAGGGGGTTTGACTCTTTACACTGGCTTGTGGCTTGTATTATCCAAATTACCAAAATGCCCTTTTTAGAATCCCATTACTTCCCACTCTTTTTGACCCATTTGCGTCCAGCAGAGGTCACCCATTTGGAGAAAAGGGAAAATGGGTCGTCCTGGTATTTGGGTAATTATGGAAAAAAATGGCCGGGAAAGTCGCCGGCGGTGAGGAAAAGAAGGGTAGATCCGTAAATTCAAAAAGGGGAATAATTAGAAGTTTTGAAGTAAAATGGTTCAAAACTCTGACAAGTCGGCGACGGAGGGGTATTTTCGTCTATTCCCACGCACTCCCTGAGTTTTCAGAAGAACATCAAAACGAAACACAACCGAAAAAAGAAAAACCGAAACCGAAACCGAAACCGAAACGAAGGGGGGAACCTTAGATCTTGCAGCGTCGGATGCGTCGACGAATCCGCCGCTGACGGAGGTAGCTCCACCACCACCGCTGCTCCAAGTGAGGGGAGTGGTCGGACTGGCTCTGGCAGCGGAATCGGAGGCATGGCGAGGAAGAATGGGCTTAGAGCGAGGCTGACGAACCGACCAGTCAAGAGGGAGCGGCGGAGATGGAGGACGGTTGAGACGAAGAAGTAAGTCGACAACGAGAGAGTCATCAGAGAGGGCAACATCGACCCATTCTTGGTCGGACATGGCGATGAGAGAGAAAGTAGAGAGAGAAATGGGTTTGGTGGCGGAAGAAGGAAAAAGTGGGGAATGGGGAAAGAAGAAGGTTTATATAGATGGGGCCATGGGTTTGGAAGTGGATGGTCACGTTCATTACTTCCTCATCTACTCTCTATATGTAAATTCCATTACTTTCTCTCTCTCTCTCTAAAATTCTTTTTTCTTTTTCTATTGCGAAACGAAACGTGGCAATGACTCCATCTACTCTCCTAATATCTTTGCTTTTTTTCTTTCCTCTCTTTCTTTTTAAACCCTTATTTCATTACCTTCCTTAACATTTTATATGATTTTAACTTCATTCATTTTGGATTGTCTCAATTACAAAGTCTAAGCAGCATTCTCAATAATTTTCTAAAACTTGCTTGAATTAAGTTTCGACCGTTTCAATAACAAAATTCAAGCCTTTGTTGATTACATTTGAGTTTTTTTACGGTTTAGCTTCTCACTTTTAATTGTCTGATGTTGGTGTGAACTATTTGATACTTTAGTGCTTTTGTTTTGATTCTATATGTTGACTATATTTTAAATGAGATTTAGATTCTATTTTAATTCTCATATTTTGAAAATGACGAAGCAACTCAAATTCGAGAGCCAATAACATAGCTGGGTCATCTAAAGAAATTAAGATTGAATAGAAAAAGTGAAGAGTTTTATGATGTATGAAACTTTGGTTTGTTTTAATTTTCATATTTTCAAAATGTGGTTTGATCCGTATTTTTTAAATTTTTTGTTCGTTTTAATCTTCACATTTCTAAAAAGTTTGTTTTGGTATATGTAATTTTAAAATTTTATATTTGATTTCTATTAGCAAAATTATGATATAAATTGGTATATAAAAAGAAAAATTAGGACTTATCCTTGAAAAGCATATGAATTAAAATAAAAAATTTGAAATTATAAAAGATTGGATAGACAAACGTTGAAAATGGAAAGATAAGAAAAACAAAGGATTTAGAAAATAGATTTAGGAGTAGTAGGAAGTGAGAGTTTTTTTCTTTTTCGTTTATGGAGATACCAAAAATAGAATTAAAATCTAATAATAACAATTAATAAATAAGTAAATAAAGAAAAGGAGAGAAGGGAATATATGAGAGCGGCGAAGGGGCATAAATGTGGCGGGTGGTGTAGCTTTTAAGTTCGTTACGTATGAAGCGCGTGACTTCAATCTTTTTACACGTGCCATTTATCTACTCCACACGTGTGACTCACCCCTGCCCTCCACTTTTTCTTATTTACTATCCTACCCTTCCTTCAATCCTAAGGCTGATTTCACTCTCGAATGTGAATTTAATGCCAATAATTACTTTCCTTCTTTTTGTTTTTCTTTTTTTTTCTCTCTTATTTCTTTTGAATTTTATTTCTAATTATTAGGGTGTTTGATGATTTTTTCTTTCTTGAGTGCGAGTAAATGATGCTAATGAGGAGGAAGCTTTTGTTTTTTTTTTTTTTTTAATTATTATTATCTTTTTGGAATTTTTAAATTTATGGGAAGAAATTTTGTTTAGATTTCTTTTTAGTTCCACGTAAGGAATGTGACATTTCGGTCTAGAATATATATTTGTGCTCAAGTTAGCTACTCATCAAAATAATGTTCTAGTTCATCTAAACATTAGAGTTGCACATTATATTTTGAAAATTGACCTAAGTCACTCAACTTAGTACCATTGATCCATTAGAGTCTTAGTTGTTATTGCAAATCTCATGATCTTAAAAAAACACACAAAAAAGATATTCACAATTAAGAAAAATTGAGTTTATCTCATCAAACAATATGTTGAGTTTTTTTTTTTTTTTCAAACACTAGAAATTATTATTAAAAAAAATGTTTGAACCAGAGTGACAATTGATTTGAGCTAGAATTGTCATGAGTGTTGATCAATGATTAAGAAGAAGACGTTTCACATGTCAATTTGACCGACATATTCTTTAAAAAAAGGGAAAAACAAAAAAAACAAATGGATTGAAAAGTTCTCCAAAATAATGGACTAGAATTGTTTTATTTTTGAGTTATTATGTAATATAAAGAGGGAGAAGAGAGAACGTAATTCCGTACAATATAACAAACAAGGGAAAAGACAATAGTTTACCAATCCATAGAGATCTCAAATAATTTCAGATATAAACTATATGTTTACCTTATTTTAATATAGTATAGTTTTTTTCTTTTTTTTTTTTCACTTATAGAAGTACTTATTAAATTTATAAATAATTATCAAAACTTCAAGCTACATTTTACTTTTTAGTCCTCGAAGTACAAGTATTCTTGCAAATAATTTATAATGTTGTGTATTTCTAAAATACAAAATCATTCTATATTCTATGTATCCAAAAATATTTATTTAAAACATACAAAATTGAAAAAGCACTTTTAAAAGTAAAAACAAACAAGTAAAGAAATTATCAACGAGTAATTCTATTTTAAAAATTAAAGCTGTTATGAAAAGAATATTTTATTTTCCTTTATCGATGGAAGAATTCAAAGACTATGGGTTTAATCTTCTTCCATTTGGAGAAAAAAGATCTCGATATCTCAAATCTTTTACCAAAATATTCTCGAAAACATTTTTAGTATAAGAATAAAATAAAACCATTTTTCATGATCACAATTTTGGAGGGACGGATACATATTTTTCGTCTCTGGCATAATTTTCATTCTAAACTATCATAAGTTTATCTTTAAATTTAATTATCGTTGGCCTCCACATTTTAGAATGTTACATTTCCACCCTTCAATTTTAAGTTTAATTTTTATTTATCCCTAGATTTTAGTGTAGTATAAAATTTCAATCCTAGGGCCCAAATGGAAACAAAACTCAAAAATACATTGCCACCTTTTAAAACTTTGCTAAATAAAAACTAGATCCAAAATCTAATGGAAAAAAGCTTTTTTTTTTTCCTTATATAAAGTAGGTTATTCACAAGAACAAATAAAAAAAGAAAAAAAATCAAGGCCAACATAGCTCAACTAACTGGTGTTTGCAATTTGTGGTTCGTATCTCATACCCTTATTGTACTTAAAAAGAAATTAAAAAATAAAATAAAATAAAATAAACAAACAATACATTCATAACGATCAACTATATACATCTTTTACTCAAATATAATCACAATGTACAATGAGTTTAGCTTAAAAGAGAGAATCTGAAATGAATTGGGACTGCTAACCTGAGCGTGCATGTTAGGCATACATCACCACAGTCGAGATTAGAGGTTCAAAATCTCTCCCGCCATTAATCGTTGAACTCAAAAGAAAGGAAAGAAACGAATTGGGACTTGAGCCATAGCAGGAAGGAAGCAATAAACGCACCAGAGAGTATCTTAGGAGAGGCCCTTCAGATCCAACAAAGATCCATCGTTGTAGACCAGACATCCATGGCGCAAGAAAAGGTTCTTTAGATTAGAAGAAAGAAGAAGAGAATTGGGTTGCATTATCTCCCTCAGAGATGGCCTTGAGAAAACCATCCATGGAATAACACTGCAATCAATTTCACAGCAATCCCACAAGTTAATTTCCCTCAATCCTCTGCAATTTCTCACCACTTCCATCGCCCCTTCTGTTGTCACTTTTGAACAGCCCAACAAATCCAGATGGATTAAAGAAGGGCATCTTCTTCCAACCATTGCTAATGTTGAATCCTCAATTGCCAATCTCTGTAATCTCAGTGCCTCCATTGCTGAAAGTTCAAAGTCCATCACCAAGTTCTTGATTCCTGTACAGAAATTCAACTCCAAATGCCTAATCTTAGTGCATGCCTTTAAAACCTCTCCAATGCCTTCTTCTGTGATTCCTGCACAATGGTTCAGTTTCAACAGCTCCAAATTTGGAAAAATGGAAGCAATTTTTCCCACTCCTTCATTGCATAAATTCTTGTTCCCAGATAAATCCAGAGACATAAGTTGAGTGTTGACAAAATCTGTTGCGCAATCTTCTTCTTTCTTGAGATTAACAATCTTCATGTTTATATCAGTTAGAGTAGGGCAGTTTCTTGCCAGGGTGAACAAGGAGGAGCAGGTCAGATTGGAGCAATTGCTAAGGTTTATGAATTTCACCAGTGGGAGAAATTCTGATAACTCCTTTACAGATTCATCGGTTAGGAAATTAGCCGCTTCAAGATCCAACCATTCAATCAGAAGATTTTTATACAACAGCAACGAAATTCCAGATAACGAAAAGTTGTGACAACGGGAAAGAACGAGCTTCTTCAATGGCAAACATGAATTTGCTACTGAATTCAGCAACTCATCGGAAATAATTGATTCGTAAAGATCGAGAGAAGTTAAATTTTTCACAGACGCAAACAAAACAATAAGATCCGAACGAAGAGAGGGAATCCCTATCCAATTTGCGGAAATTGAACTCAAATTAGGGTTCTGGCACAGAGCCTTAGCAATACCTGATTGAGTAATGAAATTGCAATCACAAATTGCTATTTCTCTAAGCATCATACATTCCGTTGATAAAGCTATAAGTGATTTATCAGTAACGAACGAATTTCCAGAGAGATTTACCTTGCAAAGGTGCGGCAACCCCTGAATCAAAGCGAGAAACCCCGAATCCGTGACCTCACCACGACAATTGCAAGCGAGAACATTCATTGGATAACTAATATCGAGCTCTTCAAGATTCGGAAACGCCTTAGCAATCACAACCAGATGCTCGTCAGGCAGTAACCTAATCTTCGAACACAGTAAAACCCTCAAATTCCGCATCGCCGAGCCCAAGGCCATCAAACCAGCAACCGGAAAACTCTTCTGATTAGAGATATCAAGCGATTCAATATCCAATCCAGATCGTGCAATCTCAGAGAGCAGGCCGTCGAGAACGCCCTTGAAATTGTTAAGATCAATCCGTTTGAGTTGGCGGAATCTGGAGTATATGCGGGGAATTGCGGGGATAGTTAAATCGGAGATTCTGAGGGTAGTTCGAAGCTTGTTGGTGATGGACAAGAATTGCTTACAGACGAGAGATAGGGATTCGAAATGGTGGCTGTGACGGCGGCGGAGGAGGAAAGTGAAGACCAATTCCCAGCATTCTTCAGGCAAAGATGGGAAATTTTCTTCCATTTTCACGTCTTCATTCACAATTCTTCAAATTGAAAGAATGATTTCGAGGGCAAAATCAGAGAATAAATATAAATTGGATAATTTTTTGTATGTAGAGAAGGAAGTTGAGATTTGAATCTCGAACCACGAGTCACTCATGCTTTGACTTTGAGGGCTCCACTCATAATCCCACCATTCTGCAATTATCATTCTTATTATTTTTCCATATTTTCAAAATTTTTAATTGTTAACCTTATATTTTTAACAATTCTTAATGAAAATAATTTATTTTCATTCAAATTTAAGTCATGATTATACTTCAACTAAGGTTTCTCTCGATCCATCTTCCCGTCATCATAATAATACTTCCAATTTAGTTCTTATTTCATAACTTTTATCTCACGACAATTATGTCGCTCCATCCATCTTGCCCCATCGATCATGAACAAGTTCGGTTTTGTCAATGATTCCCTTCTGTAACCTTTGGTGTGCATCTTCCTCTGTGGATAGCAATGATCATATGGTAATCGTGTGGATTTTGAATTCTAATATCTAAGCCAATTTCCTCGAGTATTATTTACTATGACCTTGCTCAAGAGGTTTGGATAGATTTGAAGAATCGTTTTCAGAAACATGATAACCCTAGAATTCTCCATTTGAAGCGTGAGTTACCAACACTAATTCTAATTATGCATTCATCTCTTTCCGGTAGCTTAAAAGTGTTAAGGATGAGTATATTATATACAAACTAGATTGTTATTGTGCATTGTGTACTTAGGGCGGCACTAAGAAAATTGAAGAATTTTTTCGATCAGAATATTTGATGTATTTCCTTGTGGATTAAACAAAGATTTTGTTCATGCAAATGTCAAATTCTTTGAATCTGAATATTTGTTATTTATTGACAATAGATAATAATAATTTGGAAAATTGTCTTAAGTAACAAAACTGCTGAAAATATTTACAATTAATAGCAAAATACATGGTCTATCGCGATCTATCACGGTTCATCGCAAATAGAAAGTGAAATTTTGCTATATTTGTAAATATTTTGGTTCCTTTTGTTATATTTGAAAAGAACCCAATAATTTTCATGAAGAAAATAAAATATACAAATGTGTATTAAATTTTTTAGTGAAAATGTTAATAAGTAAAAAAAAAAAAAAAAACAATAAACAAGTAGGAGACTAAATTTAGGATTTATTAGAAATAGAGTGGCTAAATTTGGACATTTGAAAATGCAAAGAACAAATTTTTTTAAATAAAGTTCTTAATTCTCGTGATGGTGCTCTTTCTTTTTCAAAAGGACTTGTTAATTTGTTCCAACGAATAGCGTAATTAAATATTGGTTAAATTTAACTTCAAGAAAAAAAAAAGATGGGTTGAATTAAATTATGCTCCACACATACAACGAGAAACTAAAATTAAGATCTCTATTGCTTTGTATTTTAGCCGTAAAATATTTCATTTAAATTCTTTACCTCATCAATATTTACTCATAAACGATCTTGAAGAAATACTTAGAAACTATTAGAACTTAAATATAAGTGGTGTTATATGAGTCTTTCAATATTTTACACCTTAGCTTAATTTTAATCTTAGTTGGAAATTTAAAGTCTTAAAACTTAAGAGAGTAAAAATGAAAAAAAGTTGAAATCTAAAAGCATAGTTGAAACCTTTTTTTTTTAACCATATGTGAAGGCCAAACCTCAAAATTTAACATTCATAGTACAAATTCATAACATTGAAACTTACTCCAAAACATGTGTGTTTTGGCTTTTGGGCTATAATTTGACCTTTTAATATTTGTGGCCATACTTTAGTTTTCAATTATTTGTGATTTTTTTCCTACCAAAAAAAAAAAAATATACATTTACAAGAATTATCCATTCTACATCAAATATTTAAAAAATGTCCAAAGATTTGATTTATTACATAAAGGTATTTTTAGCTAAATCTTTGGACAAATTTAACCTTTGTCTCTGTACATTGAAAACATTATTATTAATTTATTATTTCCTTTATTAAAATTAAAATTTCATCGGACTTCGTATTTTTAGATGTGGGTATTTGATGCCAAAATTTTGTTTCATTAATTTTGTTAATATTCTAGATATTTGGTATGAATTTGATTTTCATATTTTCACCTTTTTCTCCTCGTTTCGATTTTTATTTTTTTCTTAATTTCTATTCGTTTTTCAAGTTTTTTTTTTTTCTTTCTATATTTCATAATAATGAAGTGCTTATGTCCATTTCTTTCCACTTTTTATCATTTTTCATTTCACCATAATTTAAAAGCTAAAAAGATTTAGCATATCACATTATATAAAACAAAATTCTGATCCAATTTGGTAAGATTCCTTAATATATATTTTATTAAATGCAAATTTGGCATTAGTCAAATATACAATCTTTTATTTTCTATTTAATGGTGATATATGAATATATTCTCATATGTCTATACATTAATTATTATATACCTTATATTATCTAATATACACTTATATATACGTGGTATTGGAAGGTATATAAATGTAGGGTTATCGTCATTAACGGTGAGAGCAGGAAAATAACGCATAGGTTGAAAGGAAATTTTATTTTTTTGTTTAATTCAATTTCAAATACACATGTAAATTCAATTTTAAATACACAACATTAAAGAAAGTAAAGAAGGCAATATTTGTAATTCTTAAATTAATTTATTTTATTATTTATTATCAACGAATGAGAATAGGGGCTTCTTAGTAATTAGACCCCTACTTTTGTGAAAATATGAGACCCATTAGGTCATTCATCTAAAATATAGCAATTTTAGACCATTGTGAAAAAATGGATTTAGTTTTTAGGCTATTTGTGTAGAAACTTTTAAAAGAAAAAATAATAACAGTAATTCGTGATTTTTTCAGTCAGAGATTGGGCCGCTACTATTCAGTTGGGCCCATTTGGGCCTGATGCCAAACATGTCGCCCCATTTGGTTTTTTTTTGCTTTTTGTTTTTTAATAACATTTTCTATCTGTCGTTAGTGGGGGACGTCAATTTTTATTTTCAAGTCAATTCCATGTTTTAACAAAAATAAAGAAATAATTACTTGTTTAGTCCCAAAGTTAATTTTAAGTAGTATGTATATTTGGTTATTGAAGTTTAAAAAAATATGGTTTTAGTCCGATTTTATAAGAATAGGTCTATTTGGTCCCTGAGTTTTCATAATATACCTTCTCAATCCCCGAATTTTTAAAAATAGGTTTAGAAAGCCTTCAAGTATTTTTTTCTTTGATTTTTTAAAAATAATTATATGATATTTAAAATTAGAAAAAGATAGTTTGAGAGAAGAGATGGTTTTTAAAAATTATTTCTTTAATTTAAAATGTCATATAATTATTTAAAATAGGGCAATTGTATTTGGTAGCTCTTTTAGGGAAAATAATTAAATGTATAACACAATTTTAAAAAATTGCAACATAGCAAAATGTATCAATGATAAACTCTATTACTGATAGGAGCCTATCAGTGATATGGCCTATTGTTGATAGATCCGGCTATTAATATAGTTATCACTAATAGACCTTGAAGGCAAAATCTAAATTTTGTTATGTTTGCAAATTCTTTTATATTGTGCTATAATTGTAAATATCTTGAATTTAATTGCTATATTTGCAACAATCAGTTTAAAATAATAATAAAAAAATTATTTGAGGGACTTCTTAAAACTTATTTTTTGAAAACTCAATGACTAAAAATATATATTTTGAAAATATGAAGACCAAATGAACCTTTTTTATAAACTTAAGGACTAAAAAAAGTACATTTTCAAAACCATGTTCAAAACTTGGAGGAAAAATAATAATAATAATTTTCACAAAATAAAAATAAAGATCTTCAATTTTACTTTTTTTTCTTTTCTTTTCATATAAACACTCAAAAAGTTTGGATTGAATTTTAATCATGCAACTAGAGTTTGAAATTTCTAATATTTTGCTATTGAAATTTGAAATTGTTGAAAAAAAAAATGGAGAGTACTTTAAAAGGGTATTTTTGTACTGACAAATTTGGAAAAAGACCTTGGATAACATGTATAGAAGTTTTTATTTTAGGAACATTATTATAAATAGAAAGAATATCAAATTATTTATAAATATAGCAAAATTTTATTTTCAGTTTTTATCTGTGATAAACTGCGATAAACTCAGATAGACATCTATTTGTGTTTATATGGTAAAGTGATAGATGTCTATATAAATCTGTCACACATTTTCAACCGTTTTTCAATTTAAGAAAACATTCCTTTAACTTATATATCCTAGTTAATTATATGTATATGTTTTTTTAAATAATGTCAAAAATATTTTACTCACGAATTCTTTTCTTGACAAATAACTAACAAATTAATGGTAACTGTTATTTTAAACCCCATATAGTTGAATTTAAGCGGTAAATGATTTCATATATGTGTATCGTGTTTATATACATAACCCATACTGAACTGTATTTTTGAGTCGATTCGGT
Organism: Citrullus mucosospermus; assembly: GCA_030954485.1. Classification (NCBI taxonomy): domain Eukaryota; kingdom Viridiplantae; phylum Streptophyta; class Magnoliopsida; order Cucurbitales; family Cucurbitaceae; genus Citrullus; species Citrullus mucosospermus. The sequence continues at coordinate 2,572,365 of CM062063.1, read as the reverse complement.
TCATTTGAGTGACTATTCCTACTAATTTGTATTTGTATTTTAACAACTCAAGTCAAGTTTTAAAACTAAAATAACAATTTGTTTTAATTTTTTTTTTAAATTTGACTAAAAATTTAAATATTTAATAGGTGAAAATCACGATAGAGAGAAAATACAATTTTAAAAAAAAAGTAAAAATAAAAACAAATTATAATTATTCTAATTCATAATATTTTCAACATATAACCACTTCATGTGTTCCAAATAAAACCACCTTTGATGTAAATTCTCTATAATTAAACTTTAGGGGGTGTTTGGAGAACCATAATAGGATGCTTGTAATGTAATGTAATCCAAAATGAATGTTTGGATTGAGCGTTTTGGGCCCGATTTGTAATACAAAAATCATTCCGCTCCGATAGTTTTCAACCCAATTTTATTTCCCACCATTTCCATGGTTCGCAATCTCATTTTTGTTTATTTCTTAAATCCTCACGCATTATAATACTCTTTTGATTCTTAGTAATCCTATTACATTTAAGTTCTTCAAACAATCTATTCCATTAATCATTTGATATATGCAAATTTTTAGGAATATAAAAAGTGGACCAACTTTTTATTTTATTTATCTCTTCTTTTAAAACAACTTTTCCCCCCATTTTTTGTAATGATGTTTTAATTTGGTGATTGTAGTACTTTCAAATCTTGGAACGTAGATTTGGCCATCACAATGATCAAATAGCTCGGAGTCTAATTGATAACAATAAATAAAATAAGTTTAAATGCTACAAATTTGTTTAAATATTATCACAAAAGTTCCATACATCATTTTCTATTCTTTTTTTCACACTGTTGTCGTTTTCATGGGCACCCATTTTAATCCTAGTAAAGGTAATCAAGAATATTAAAAATGGATTGAAGGTAATTCATTCAATATAATATATTTTTACCATTTTATCGATTTTAAATTTGATATCCATTTTCCAGAAAAGGAATTAAATTGATGTGACAAATAATTATTAGATCAGGAGAATATATTTACACATATATATAAATTGAGATCACTTGGCTTGTTCAATTTTCAAAATTTATTTAGGATATTTGATTTGAAAAAAAATTGACATGAGGCATGAATGATTGATGAAAAATTGAATAGGGAAATTTATAAATATTTTGAAAAAGAAAAAGAGAGAGTATAAGTCAAGTCAGTGTACAGTTTAAGAAATGAATAAAAAGAGAAGAACAATAAATAAATAAATATGTATAGAGTAAAATTAATTGGGGGAAAAAAGTAAAATAAAATCAAATCAAATGTCAATTTGTAGGTTGAGTAGAGGAATGAAAATCAACATAGTTATCCATGCAGGGATTCTGCTGTCCCTTTTTATCCCTTTCTTTTCACATCCCTCATTTCTTATACTTATTGGATCATCCCATTTTTTCATTTTTCTAATTTCTAAAGAATTTTAGTTTAAACAATCAAAAGAATATAATATTCAAAGCTTGATCAATTTTTTAGTTACACTATATGAACCAAGATGATATGTTTTATACATTAAATATGTAAACATGAGTATACAATATAATTATATAATACAAATTTCACGAAATAAACCCTATTTATTCAACAACTTATCACATCCTACAAAAATGGAAGAATAGTAATGTCAATCCCTTCAACTTTTAAATTTATTTCTAAAGATTTATTGAATTTTAAAAAATATCTAATGGGTTTCTAAACCCAAGATAGAAAGTTAAAAGGTCTATTAGACATTTTTTTTTCCAAAAAAGTGTTTTTTTAGGACTGATTCAAATTAAAATCAAACAAAATATTGAAAACTATTTTTTTAAAAAAAGTTTTTGTTTTTAGAATTTGTTTAAGAATTCAAATATTGAGTAAGGAACATAGAAAACCATGGTAACAATCATACGTGGACAGCATGACGTAATTCTTTTTTTAAAAAAATTAAATTGTTACTGAACCAATTAAGGGTAAGATACCAAATTGCAAAATTTTGCAATTTGGGGGTAAAAGTGAAAGAAATTGGGATAAAGCCATAATTACAAATAAAAAATAAAAATAAAAAAGAATTAAAAGGAGTATAGGAAGCGTAAAAGAATAGAGATGGGGGATCAGAAGTTCAATTCAACTGACATAATTTTATTTTCTCAAACCCTAATATTATGAGACACTGACTTTGAAATGATTTCTATTGGATTTCCAACAAAACATCACTTTGCTACAAAACTCCCTCCCTCCCCCCCCCCCCCCCCCCCCCCTTTTTTCCCTTTCTCATACTTTTTTAACCTTTTTTTTTCTTCCTTATATTTAATTAAATTAATTTCACTTTTAAACTTTCAAATTCAACCATTAAAAATTTGATTAAAATATCATTCACATTTGTATTTTATATTACAAAATTTGACTTGGCATCGAAAAATTAATTGACAAATGATATGTCGAAAGATAAACAATTGTGCAAATATTTAATTTTTCTTCATTCTGGTCTTTGTATTTTTTAATATCCAATTTTAATTTTCTATTTTTAATAAATCTTAAAATTGTTTCTTTTAATTAGTTTATGGTTGAGTATTTCCAAAAATTTAATACTATGGATAATACAGATATTAGAAAAGAAGGTAAGCAAATAATAAATAAATGAAAATAATAAAAATAAAAAAGGACCTACCCAGAGTTGAACCCAGGTCGCTGGATTCAAAGTCCAGAGTGCTAACCACTACACCATAGAATCAATTTGTTAGCTATATAGAATTTAAAGTCTTATGTTTTATCAATAAAAAGTGAATTAATTAATCAGGTGAGAGCGGAAGATTCTAAAATTATTATGAAACTATTGATTGCTAGAATATAAATATATATATATATATTCCACTACAAACAAACATCATGTAGCATATAGAGTTTTTTTTGGTTGTTATGTGATATCCACAGGAAAATAAGCTTCTACTATATAAAATAATTTTTTGAAAATTTTGAATATCTATCACCTAGAATTCAAAACAATAACTTAAAAAACCAACATGAGTATAATCCAACTTGCATAAAGTTGTATTGTTAATCTCGAAGTTTAAGATTTTGTTTATATATACAATGCAAATCAGAAGCGGAGCAACAACCATAAGTTTAGAAACGAAGGATATGATAGATAATCAAAGGAGTCTATTTTATAAAATAAAAAATGATAAACATAAATATAAAACGGGAAACTGAAAGAAAAAAAAAAATATATATATATATATGTATAACTATTTGATTTTTGGTTATTTTCGTTGATTTTCACCTTGTAAAGAAACTCATTAAACTAATGATTTGTAGCATTTGTCCCCGTAAAAGAAGAAGGGAAATTAAAGAGGAGAACGCAATTTTAGTAATCCGTACTTTGTTCTTCTTCAAAGTTCAACCCCGCTTTTCATGGGGGCCTTTAAAAAAATTAAATTAAAAAAAAAAAAAAACCCTAATTCCCTCTTTCTTCCCTGTTCCGTAACTGTTTGTGTTGGTGTACGGTGTGAGTGTGATGCACCCACGAGGCCGATGCTGACCAAAACTGTCAATCAAACATTTCATTTTATATTTCTCACAATCATCACCACTTTTTTTCTTTCTCCTACCACAAACCCTAATTTTATTTACATGAATCTGTGTATTCAGTTTGATCCATTGTAGGGGGAGATCTAATTTATAAATAATTATCAAATGTGCCATTAAGTTACATTGACAACATTTTTCTTTTTACACTACAAACTAAAAGTTTAGTAATTGTAAGCTACAGCATCATTACTTGTCTGCTTGATTTTCTGACTAACTTTGCTTAATCATTGCCCAAATTTTATTCTAAACCAATCTCTTCTATCGTGATTTAGAATATTATGTTAATATAAATTTATGTCATTTATTGCAACCTTTAAATTGTTGGAATTAAGGAAATAATAAAGTGAAAAAAGGACTAAAAAATCAAAACTATAAAGTGGAAGTACTTAACTTAACTACTTGACGCGGATAACTCATATTTCTAAGAAACCCTCCACAGAACAAAAGGCCATGCATATATATAATATATATATATAGACTCAGACATTATCCTAACTCTTTTTACTACTACTATAATGTTACTTGTAGAAATATTGTGACACACGAATTAAAAGGTTAATTAAAAGTGATTAAGTTCTTAACTGATCCTAATTTTAAATCAAGCTCCACTCCAGGACTGAACAAATGCGCCACCGATGTAACCACCGAACATTTCCGCTCATTTTTCTTCAACTTATTACGATTTTTTTTAGCTTCCATGGATGACGTCGATTCCACCGGGACCAACAACGGCATTTCAAAATTTGTTTTAGCTTTCGATCCTCTCAGACGTCTCGCCGCCGCGTCGTACGCACGCGCCGCCTCTTCTGCAGTGTCGAACGTCCCAAGCCAATGCCGGCACCGCCCTATTCGGTCGCGAATCTCCGCCGACCACCTCCCCCACGGCCGCTTCCGGACTCCTCTGTAACTCCTTTGCCCTGTCGCCACCGTTGCCGACTTTGATGAGTTGCTGGGTGTGGGAAAATTGTCGCCGAAGAGAACTTTCCGGCCGACGACGGCAGCGATTCCATCGAGTTGGGATTCCAGCGGAGGGGAGTGGGGGAAATGGGTTTCGAAGAAGGCGTTGTGAAGAGAAGGAATTGGGTGAGTGTTAATCATGGCGGAGATGGTGACGGAATGGAGGAGGTCAGTGGGGGTTTTATATTGGAAATTAAATAATTTTATTAATTGAAAAAATGGTTTTTTTTTTTTTTTTAAAAGAAAATAAATATGAAAATATTTATTTATAAGGTCCTATCAATGTCGATGAGACCGCAATCTCTCGCATTTATATACTTGTCTTTCTTTTTTGCAGGAGGGATATACCCGCCAAATGACGCAAATGCCCTTTTCGTTTGTAGGAAATTATTTTTTATTATTTTTTTTTAAAATCTCTCACTGTCTCTCTATTAAATTTTGGAGTTGTAATATATCATCTAAAACTCTAAACTAATAAATATATTGATTATTGTTTTTTTGGTAATATATGGGACAAAAGATTGAACCTTAATTAGAATTCAATATTGGTATGTCTGTTGAATTATGCTCAAATTAACATATTGATTAAAATCTTATATTTCAATGGCTTAATTATCCATTAGGTTTTCATTTTAGTAATGCATAATTTTACACATATATAAGATGTGTATAAATGGAAGAACTAGCGTAATAATAAACAACAATGTAAGATTATAAATGATAGTTATGAGTTTTTCTAAGTATGAGTGTTTTCTTTCATCTTCTCATCTCCCTTCCTTTTTTTTTTCTAATTATTTAAGAATAAATTTTAGTGATTTGCTAGGTATCGCTAATAAAATTTTGGACGAAGAATAATTAATTTGAGTGATTTTGAGTTGATTTAAAATAAGATGAAGTGAAAATAATTATAAATAACTAGCTAAGTATGTAGATTGATCTACCAAATAAGTCTATTTCATTGGTAACAAACATATACTTAAAAAGATTTCTATATTAAAAGTTTCGAAATAAGTTTGATACGAGTTTCAAATTATGTTATGAGTGGTGGTAAATTTAAAATGAATGAATGAAAATGGAATATAAATTAAATATTTAACGCGTTGGTAGGAATTCAAATAATAACAGTATTACTAAGAAGAATAAATTTTCTCAAACGTTAACGTATCATATCATGTAGATCTATTTTCGTTTGTATTAAAATTGTTATTCTCAATTTATTCTAACATCCGTGAGAGGGAAAGGTAAGGTGAAAATATAAGTTTTTAAATGTTTAACAAAAAGAAAAATAATAATGACGGGGCGACGTGGTTTGGGGGAGATGAGCGTTTTAAGGAAGAAACAAAGAGGGATTAGGGATTAGGGATTAGGAATTAGGAATTAGGAGGGCTTTACGGGAATTATAAAGGGGAAGGCGAGATCTCGAGGGAGGGATTTATGGCCGTTGGATTTACGAGATGAAGCAAAGAGCGTCATGGTGGCGTCAAGAGAAAAGATTGTTTGACCTGCTTGGCTTAATTTGTCGTGTATTTAAATACCTGTTTTTGGCATTAATGTTTAATTAAATTTGTAATTTGTATTGTGTCCAGACTGAATTGGGTACGGCAAGGCGCACCCTATTAACCGTATGGAACCACGTCATAAACCATCATCAAACTGGATCATCCTCTTCCACGTACACTCGCTTCTTAAGCTTAGCTTTCCAATTATATCTAACAAATTCTTTAAATAAAATATTTATAGATATAATAAAATTCAATGTCTATTAGTTATAAATTATATCCTACCTGAGCTTTGTATTAGTGATAGATCATATTACTCCTACGAGTCTATCATTGATATATTTTTTTATATTTGTAAATGTTTAGAAATGTTGTTATATACTTAATTATTATTCTTAAAAGTGTTACTCATTTCAATTACCCTTTCAATTTTTGTGTTCAAGTAATCTCTAATGTATATTTAAATTTTAAAAAAAGATTTTATAGATTTAATATCAAAATTTATATCTAATAGGCTCATAAATTTCAATTTTACATCTATTATGTTTGATAAATTCTTGATTTTTTTCAATAGATCAGTAATCTATATAAACTTAAAAATAAAAAAACTGATTAGACACATAATAGAAAGTTTAAAGACCGATTGGAGACTTTATTGAGTTAAACAAATATGTGTTTGGCAAATAACTCGAATTTTATTTTTGAAAATTGTTTTTGGATTATGTGATCCAAACAGTGAAAATTCTTAAAAATACGATTTTTATGTTATCATTGTATGCACATTTTGAATTTTAAATTTTAAAATACAAAATTATATTAAATAAATATAAAAATATTTAAAAATATAATATTTCATGTTATAAATCAATTCATCTTTTACAAAAACATAATATGTATCATGTAATGTATTATAAATTATATGATGTTAGAAAATAATAATTATATTTTTTTATAAAAAAACATAAACCATAATCATAGATTAATTAATATTTTAAAATTAAAATATAATTTTTGAATCATCCACCAATAGATATTTGAAAACCTGAAATATATATAACTCTATTTTCGTTGAATATAATCTCTTATTTTTCAATTTTTTAATTTTAAATTTTCTACCAAACAGAATAAATTTTGGAAAGGTAAACCAATAATAGAATATAATATTGGGTAACCATTATATATATATAATTTTATTGTGAAAGTTGATTTTGGGTAACTATTTTCTATGGGTTGTTTTTCTCATATGGTACTTTGCAAACATACTTTTTCAGAACAACTAAAACTGTGCTTCCATTGACAATGTGAGTAGTGAATAGTAATTTGATTGCATGTTGTAAAACAATATTTTAAGACCACCACTTTGTTCTTTTTGTATTCACTATTCAGTATTCTCCCTAACATTTTTATTTTGTAAGTGCTTTTAAGGTTTTTTTTTTTTTTTTTTTTTTCTCTTTTTTAATTATTAAAGTAAGTGCTTTTAAGATTTAGTTATTATATTTATTGTTAATCTCTCAAGTTATTGGCCAAAGTTTTGAACTAAAACTTCTTTTTCTTCTTAAATTGTGTCTAGAATTTGTAGTTACACTCTATAGCGAGAAATGGTTCATATTGACGTCACATGATTCTAACATTTCTCTAATATCTTGTTAATCTTATTTTAAAAGAAGCGTACGCATATGTGAAACATAATTATGAAACTAATGGAAAGTTCTTAAATTAATTCTTTTACAAAAGTTTTTAGATATAATCAATAATTTACCAAAAACTAATGTAAAGTCTAAATAGATTTGTTTACCAAAGTTTAAGATTTGATTAATATAATTAATTTATGATTTTAATGGATTCAAACTATCAAATTTAAGAGTATAAAATTATGATTTTATTTCCATTCATTTCTAACGTAGGTTAATTAAAAATCACTTTGGTCCTTCTCAACCTTTGATGTGTAAGAATTAGTAATTTTATTTTTAAATTTGTAATAATTTAGTTTATATTGAAAAATCTTATCAAGTTTTATTGTCAATTTTGATTATATATTAAATTGGTATTTATAATTTATACAAATCTAACCTAACCTTTAATCAATTTATTAATTTATATGGAGAAGAAATTTCATTAAATCTTAGTAATATATATATCTATATATTTTTTCATAATAGAAACAAAATCGTGATATGTTAGAAACTGCAAGGACTAAAGTGATACTTATGAAAGTTTATAGACTAAATTGTTACAAATTTGGAAGTAATAAATCGTTGTAAATTGAGAAGTTTTTCTAAAGTCTAATAAGTTAATAGACAAATTATTAATTTCATAAAGGTTTAAATGAAATACGAGTAAGTGATATTTAACATTTTAATATATATGCATGTGGAAGAATGGAGATTAAGGAAAATAGGATGGGTGGTGAATAGAAAGGGCACTTAGGAAACTTCAAAATTATAACATGTCTGTAAGGAAGAGTTAAGGGAAGATGTTGGATTGTTTTGGGACAGTGTCCAAGGTAATGGGGCAGGTGCCCTTACTCTTATTTTGATAATTTAAGAAACATTCACTTTCAAAACACACAAAAAAGAATGTCTGTCCTATACAATTACAACACTCTAAAACCAAATGATACAATTACTCTACAAACATAGAAAGAGGGTTATATTTTAGAAAGTACACAGAAGATATATTGATGTTTCCAAGGTCATAGTGTCCTACACACGCTCTTGAACTAAGACACTTTGGATTTGCTTTAGGTTTAAAGAGAGTATCTCAAGAAGAAAAAAAAGGGTATGGTATCATTATATCTTTATCATTTTTGTACTTTGGTGTTTGGATGAAATGGTGTAAGTTCTAAGTTGAGAGAGATAGAAGGGTTTATTTGTCTTATTTTGCAAGTTTTGAACTGCTTGTGGGGAATTCATAACTTATATTTGTTATCTTTTTTTCCCTAATACCACCAAGCAAAAACAAGTTGGTTTTGTGGGAAGTGCTTCTCTCTTTCATTGTCAACTTGCCTTTACCTCTTTTCAATGGTTCTATAACTCTCTCTTCTTTGTCTCTTAGAAGCTATGAGAAGCCAATGATAAAGTACTTCCACTCCCTATTTTCTAAGGGTCTATTTGAAATAATTTTGAAATGTGAAGAAGTTTGTGATAAATAGTGATTACCAAATTAAAAAATGAGATAAAATGTTATTTGAGAATCTCATTTTTATTTTATATTTATTTAAAATGACGATCAATCAAATTCTCATTATTTATTATGTATTATTTAAATTATTATTATTTTTATATTATTACCTTATACTATTTTTTTCCCACCTAGTGAAATTCATTATTATATAATCTTGTATTAAAAATATATATTTTTAATTAAATTGATATCGAAAAATCTTCTCGTTCCAATGAAAAAAAAGTATTGGTAATATTCATTAATATCAAATAAAATGAATCAATTAAGTTAATTATGATTAAGTACAATCTTCTAGAAAGAATTAGTATTAAGTACAATAATATGAAGAACGGAAACAATTTCGGCAACGTCTTTTTGTTTGAATTTAAAATAAACCATTTTTTTTAGTGTAGTTAATGAATTTTTAATTGATTATAACTATAAAATAACAATTTGAAAATCATTATTATTTCGTTTGGATTAGAATGAGAATATAATATATAGCAAAATTTCTAATACTAAGATAGTAATACTTTTTTTTTTTTTTTCTTCCGAGGAAAAGAGGGAAAAACAAATCTTATCAAACAAGTTCATAAACAGAACACATACATAGAATATACACAGGATTCAATCAACTAAATTATAGTTTTAACCCTTAAACGACATAAACCCATGTTCTTGTCAAAGTCCTTAAGGACATATATTAAGAAACTCATATATAACACAAGAACAAAACCTATATTTTAATGTACTTTTCTTAGTTTAGATCAGCATATTTGATCAAAGTAGACTTTAAAACTAACGCTTATCATTTCAAATGGATAGAACACTTACAAAAAGCTTCCCCTCTTCCACCTACTTTTACAAAACCAAACAGCAAAATACAAGTTTATTTCAAATTATAACATTACATACAAGACTTGATAGCATAGCAAGGTCTTCTTGTATAATTTTGGACCTTAGAAAAACTAGCACCTAAACTTAAGATCAGCCAAGTACAGGGATGCATTCAAGCAGAATATTAGCAGCTAACTCCAATTCTTGCTCCGTGATGATCAATGGTGGTACAAGCCGAACCACATTCCCCTGTCCCGCTGTTAAAATTAAAAGACCTGAGTTTCGACAAGCTTCTACGAGAGGGCCAGCAGGCACATCCAGTTCTATCCCAATGATAAGCCCTTGCCCTCTAACTTCTTTAACATGTGCGTTTCCTCCCAGCTTTTGCTTTAACAAATTCTTCATGTATTCACCTTTCCTGGAGACACTACGCAAGAACTCAGGATCTGAGATCTTGTCTACAACGGCGACTGCAGCATTGCAGACGAGAGGTGAGCCTGCAAAAGTGCTTCCATGGTCTCCATAGTTTATTGCAGCAGCAACTCTTTCGGTCACTAGTACGGCTCCAATGGGGAGACCTCCAGCTAGAGGCTTGGCAAGAGTCATTATATCTGGATATACACCATAAGCTTCATGTGCCCAGAGATGACCATTTCTACCCAACCCACATTGAATCTATACATACATAACAAAAATTTAGGTAGTCTCTTAGTTTTTGCCCTAATCGATCATCGGTTCATTTACCAGCAAAGCAGTTTGATGATGTAACACTACAACTAGTTGAATCAAACAATTGTTCAATAAGATTAATCAAGATATATGCAAGTCGATTTTGGACAATTATGGTACTAACTAGAAAAAATCTATGCAGTTTCTTAGTTTTCTCCCTAATCAATCATCGGTTTCATTGACCAACAAAGCAACTTGATGATGTATCACTACAGCTAGTTGAATCAAACAATTGTAGAGTAAGATTAGTCAAGATATATGCAAGTCGATTTTGGACAATTATGTTACTAAGTAGACCCGAAATATTGGATTCATCGGATTCTTATAAAGCTATGCGCGTTTATACCTCATCGAAGACTAGAAGAGTTCCAGCCTCATCACAAGCATTTCTCAAGGAAAGCAAGAACTCCTTTGTAGCACTGAAAATGCCACCTTCACCTTGAATGGGTTCGAGAAAAACGGCAGCAATTTTCCCTTTGAGAATCAAGTTGGTTGCAGCCTCAATATCACCATATGGCAAGAAAGTAACACCAGGCATAACAGGCTCAAAAGGAGCCCTGTAATGTTCTTTACTCGTTAAGGCAAGAGCCCCCATTGTCCGGCCATGAAAACAATTGGAAAAAGCAACGAACTCCACAGGGGGTGAGTCTTTGGATTCAGTATGAGAAAATCTCTGAAACTTCCTAGCAAACTTAATGGCAGCTTCATTTGCTTCCGTGCCAGAGTTGGTGAAAAACACACGATCCGCAAATGATTTAGCCACAAGGCGTTTTGCAAGTTCTACCTATAGCAATGAAACAGAGTTCTACAGTTATGAACTAAAATGATTTACACTTTCAATTTCAATCTTAGGGGCTATTTTCACCTGAGGGATTGAATGGAAGAGATTGCTAACGTGAGAGACGGTATTCGCCTGCTCTGTTACTGCTTGTAGCCAATCGGGATCACCATGACCTAGGGAATTGACGGCGATTCCGGCCGCCATATCTAAATACTCTCGCCCTTCGAGATCGTACAGTTTACATCCTTTACCGCTCGAGAGAACCACCGGCGCTCGAGCGTAGGTTCCGACGAAAAGCTTCCTTTCTGAATCGATCACTTCCTCGCTCGAGCAACCCAGTTCCCCTTTTCGAAGCTTCGTCGAACGGGGTCCTTGTAGCTCTACGCTAAGACAGGCGCGGACTCTTCCGCCATTGATAGGAGCTCGAAACAAGGTGGAATCGGGATGAGGAGGACTGGAACAACTGATGAAATATGGTAATGAAGCCATTTGGGTTTATTGGTATGAGAGGTTAAATTCACGGTGGAATCGGGGGTGGGTGCAGATTGGAGGGCGATTGAAGAAATCAAAATGAATTTGGTGCCGAGGGTGAAAGTGAAAGAGAAGTAGAGAACTGGCAATGAAATTGAAGGTTTTTGTGGGAAAAAATGGCCATTTGGGCTTTGAATTAAACAATGGCCCTTGAATAAGATGATGTGTAATATAATATTAAACCCCCTTTTCTCCAATTTTTATTTTATTATAAAAGATACAGTACTTTACAAAAACCCACCGTAATATATATAGATATATAATATAATATAACTCAAACGGTCATAAAAATACGTATACTTAAACAAAAATATTAGAAGTTTTATTGTAATTTTTAAAATAATGATTATTATCTTTTTTGCTATTTTTAAATCTGGAAAAATGAACTAAAATATTTACAAATGTAGCCAAATTCTATCGTCTATTGTACTGTGATATTTTGCTATTATTTATAAATATTTTTAACAGTTTTGTCATTTAAAATAATTACATTTTGAAAAACTTTATTATAAACATGAATAAATTAATGGTTCAAAATGATATTATTTTGTTTACTTTAGATTATTAATACATGTATTAAGAAAAATAACTTTATCTTAAAAAAAATCAATGCAATATAATTTTAAAACGAATACATTTAGCTTATGAAAAATTATGAGATAAATTCGGTTATTTAAAAAGAACGTGTGTTTTAAATATAATTTTTAATAGATTTTCCAATTCATTTTACCAAACACAAAATGTGGTTAAAATCCTTTCTTAATCATTTTTAACGCTTCTAAAACATTTTCACTTAGCAACGAAAGTTTTCAAGGCATTATATCCTAATGTTCGAACTAAAAAACACTTCGATGTTAATAATATTGTTATCATTATTTAAATCAAAATAAGACAAAAGGAATGTAATAATTTTAATCTAAAGGGTAATTTCGTCAACAAATGGAAGTTTTAAGGTGCAACGTGACGTTTCCACTTTCCACCAAAAAAAAAAGAAAAGAAAAAAGTATTGGGACCATGATGCTGGAACCTAAAAAAATGACACATGATGCCATGAGGTGACGTGGAGTTTACATTCAGCATCAACGTCAGCATCAACTCCACGTCAGACGACTAGCCAAGACCACTACAAGACAATGAACAAAAACAAAAGAAAAAAGAATGGAAAGAGAAATGTTCACTCAGCATAATTTAAATAATTTAGTATAAACCTCCCTTGGAAGTTGCTGGCTTAAATTGAAATTCTCAATGAAAAACAAAAACCAAGGTTAATTTAACTCGGGTATTTGAATTTTGAATTTTAAAAAAATGTCATGAATAGCTTAGCTTAGAGAGAATGAATTCAATCCATAATGCTATCTACCTAAGATTTAATATCTACAAATTTTTTAGGCATCCAAATGTTGTAGGACAGATGACTCTTTCTAGCTCGAACAATCACGGATATGAAAAATAGAAAGTTCAAAATTGAAAATTTACTGGGCAGTTTAGTTTGTTGACTATCAAACAAAGTTCTAAACCATTTGTATATTATGTTTTGTTTTCTCCCCCTCCTTCCTGACTTTACCAAAGACTTTGTGAAAGCAACACCAACCCATCTCATTCTAGTTTCACAGACAGACAAACAAACATGAAGCAGAAGCAGAAGCAGATTATTTGACAAATGAATTTATTATTTGTTATACACATTTTGGGACTTAGTTATATGTTACAATCATTATAGACTAGTAAATCACTCACCTGTTGATGTGAGATGACCAGTTTCAATACATCCATGACAGGTCTTGCCTGAACGATATGGTTCTCGCGGCGCCATGGACACCCCTCTCAGAGATCTGAGGGCAGTCTTCTACAACCAGTGATTCAAGTTTGTATGAATCGACCAGAGGCTTCAGTCCGTCATCAGTGATCCCCAAGCATTTGCTCAGCCGTAGGTTTTGCAGCTTAGGGAAATGACTCACTAGCTGCAGCCCCTCGTCACTTATCTCTTGGCATCTTACAAGTTCTAGAGATTCGAGATAGGAGGCCGAGCAGAGAGCTTCCAACCCCATGTCATTGAAGGAGTAGACATGATCAAGGGCGAGCTCTCGAACAGGGCACATGTGAACTAGAACAAGGATCCCATTGAGGGAAAATGAAGATAGTGAGGGGAATTCACCATCTGCAAATGAGATTCTGACTGACTCAAGATGGGAGCAGTTCTCGGCTAGGGCTTTTAAGCTCTCGTCTGTTAATCTTAGAGTGTTGTTGGCTAACAAGGGAAGTGAAAAATCCGATGGAACTCGGAGGGAAATGGAGCGGAGATTACGCGATTCTCGAGCCAAGCTTATTATATCACAATCTCTAACTCCAACGCACATATCTAAATGAACTTTCTGCAAGTTCTTGCACTTTCCCAACACACACGCAAGTCCTCTCCCTGGACTGATTATGCAGTTCACCAAGCTAAGTTCCAACATATCATTACACGAGATCCACTGCTTCTGCCGATCAACAGCTAAACGATCATAAACTTTCATGTATCGGTAATTAGCATCAACTTCAAATTGCAGCCGCTTCAACTTTTGCCAGCTATGACCTAGCTTTATCAAATCACCTTCACCAATTGCTCTACAGTTCCTGATTGAGAGATCTTCAAGTGTTTCGAGTTTGCCAAGATATTCAAGCCACTCGACACTGCTGACATTCAAACATCGGATAAGATGGAGAACGGTGAGGTTTTTGCATCCTACAGCAATTGAGAATATGCCACAGCCAGTGATTCTAGGGGTGAAATTCAGCTTCAGAGCTGAAAGCTTGTGGCAGGAAGTTAAATTGCGAAGTCCAACATCAGTGATGAACGTGCAATAGCTTAAGGTGAGATCGGTTAGAAATGGACAATGGTTGGAGAGGATGAAAAGCCCATGATCATCCAATTGCTTCCCTAGTTTTGACATCCAACCTGAATACGTGATCTCAATTCGTGCTAAATTGGGAAACCTAAGACACAGAGACGTCAAAGCTTCATCTGCAGGGTCTAATCCACAACCAACTCGAAGGAAGTGTCTGTTTTCTTTGTCCAAAGCATGAAGGTGCTTACATGACAATGCCAAAGAATTTCTGTCAATTGTTTTCTTAACTCTGTTTAATATCTCCCAAATCAATACTTCTGGTAAACTATCCATCATAACAAGAAACTTCTGCACCACAAGATAATTATCCATTAGCTAACTAGCTAAGATTTGGAAGGGAGGTGAGCAGGAACAGCAAAAACAGTATAATAGCCCATAATCGAACGAGAATATTAGCACCATGATCAAAGCAAGGATCATACCGACATAGTCCGAACTTGGTTTCTACTTTCATCAATGTCAAACAATGTGTGTTTCACATAATGAAAACCAAGCCACTATTCAATATAAACATCATAGAAATCAACCACAAAGAAAACAATTGACTGCTAACATAAGTCCTCAAGTTAAAGGAAACTTCTCCACAATGGATGCCAAAGACATTAAAGAAATTGAATAACTGATTGAAAAATATCACCAAATGTAAAGTGGACAAACACGGAATTTTGAGGCTAACCCATTTATTTAGAGACAAGAAAAGTAATCCATGATCTGAAGATTAGAGATTTATTTTGGGAGTTCAACAACGTGGGACGAGAGGTTCAAACTTGCTATTTGAAATTATAGTTCGAATCAACCAGAAATGGCACGAATCCAAATACAAAGCCAATGAAAGAACCAAACATAAAGAGAAACTAGAAGTAAATATGATAATCATCAAAGCAAAACCGCAAGTGAGACAAAGCACCAATCAAAATAAACAGATAGAAGAATGCCCAACAAAAATAAGATATGAACAAAACAGAAAAAAAATGACACCATTCAGAGAGAGATGCCACAGAAAGAAGGAAAAACAAACCCCAATAAAAGTAGAATAGGGAGATCATCAAGAATTGTCAATCAACAAAAAAGATAAAAACGAAAAAGAGGATTAGTAATGGTGTAAGAGGGAAATAAGCAAGATGAGATGAATTTAAAAAACCCATCAACAGAAACGATTCAACCCCAATTCATTAACTACTTTCAAAAGACAAACGGAATAGAAAATCGAGATTCTACAAGAAGAATACAGAATGTCACCTGAAAAGACGAAGGACCCAGAAATGGAGAATGGATAAGGGGCGGAAATCAGAGAGGTAGAACCAGTTTCGTTGGGATTAGAATTAAGAGTGGAAGGGAAATTCAAATTGGGTTGTGGGGAAAAAGAGGATAGCCCGCAAAATATCTCGCTATGTATAAATATGAAGTACCTCGTATATAAATATCAAAGACCAACTACAGAAAAAGGGTAGGGAAAGCGAAGAGATCGGGAGCAGGCTCCAGCGTTCCTACAGGATTTCGTAGAGTGTTGATTGTTCTTTGCATTTCGATCGGTGATTCGGTTAAACAACTACCAACTTATCGGTGGATAAGATTAACACTTGGAAGTTTGAGGTATTACATTTACCACCATTTTTTTTTATTTTTTATTTTTTTTGCAATTTGTTCCAACTTTTTTTAATTAAAATTAGTAAATAAATATCTTTTTCTGCGATATAATAAAAATGCTGATCTAATGCTGATCTATTTTTTATGTTGATGTCGAACCTATAGAATATCGATGAGAATTATCGACATGTTGAAAGAAATTTATATATATTGTGTACGATGACATTTATTTATTTATTTTTTTACTTCAACCATTGGAGCAGCAGAGGATGGAGCAATTGACATTTGGAGTGGTAATAAACATTTTTACCTTTATGCTAGTGAAGCTAGTAAGGCTATATTGATGTCGGTATATTTTTACCTACTTAACTCTTAAATCGCTCTTTCTAAAAAAAAAAATAAAAACTATTACATTGCTCTTCCTAAAAGAAAATAAATAAAAAAATATTTTATTTTACCTCTGATTAATTGTTCATAACCTAATCTCAACGATTTTTTTTTTTAATTTTTAATTTTTAATTTTTTTTTTTATAGAAAATCATAGTTCAATAAGTTACACATTATAATGTTAAAATTTCCAGGGAGGAAAAAGAATACTTTTTGTAATCCATTAATTAAGATATTATTTTTAACATAAGTATGCTGGTTTTGTATAGCGTCAACGTCAATATAGAAGCACAATTTGCCCAAGTAATAGAAATATTGACAAAGAGAACAAAGTCCCTCTCTCAAATTTACTCTACATTTGTAATTTTGTACTATTTAAAGTTTTCTTTTTCTTTTTCTTTAACAAACATATCAGAATAGAAATATTAAGTTGTTACATCAGAACTATTTTTTGAAACATTCAATCAAGCCTTCTATACAGCTCTGCACATACAAGTAACTACGCCCTTTATTGGTGCAAAAGTATTTCTAACTTCATTTACAATGCCTAAATTCCCAACACCAAATACTGTCAAGTTCATGTTCATCTGTATGTTTATAATACCGTGAAAAGTAGAGTTGGAACAGACAGAGAGTAGTCCGTAGCGACGTCAGTGATCAAACTTAGCTTTTTTTCTTGTTGTTCGACTTGGAGCTTCCTTTGCCATTGTTCTTAGAAGATGGCTCTGCTGATATTGGCAGAATACTGGCGTCTCTTGCTTCACTTGATACTGATAGTTGCTCCATCTGCTGACCAGTTTCTAGGTATGCCATAAGTTCTCTAAGCTGAAAGTAACATAAGAAAAACTATTAATTCAATATGATTTAGAATACTATACGAAATCAATCTGTTGAGGTCAGATTTCATGAGCGTTATGCTCGAGAGTAGTCAAAAGAATTGAGAGGTAGAAAACATGCATCACCTGTCCTTCTAAATCCTGTATCTTGTTGTCCTTAGCTTCTAAAGTCTTCTTTTCCCTGAGTGCAAGTAAGATATCTCAAAAACTTGAAAAGAAAATGAAAATGCCCATTACACAGAAATATCTAATGCTCTGTTTGTGTTCAATAATTAAATTTTGGGATAGAGTGGTGAAATATGAATTATGTTAATTTCCTGAAACAGTATACATGTAGATGTTGGGACTGAAACTTGCAAATCAACTAAACTAAGGCTTAAACAAAACAGAAACAAATGCATCTGAACCAGGCAGCAGCGCAGAACAGTTTCAATACCAAGATGTTCAATTGGGAATTAATCCTTTAAAGATGGAGAGTAAGGCAATAGGATAGAGATTCTACCTCTCTTCCATTTCAAGGATCTTTGTTTTCCATATCTCCTGGTTTTTCAAGAGATTCTCATTCAGCTGCAGGCAAAGAAACAATAAACCATCATCAAAGCCCACGGCAAAATTATAACATTGAAATAGATGATCTCTCAATTATCACATCATCCAATATAAAGATAACCTTAACGACAATCTAGCAGAAGAGGTCACTAACATCATCTAGAAATTTTTTCTCCTTGATGCACTTATCCAGCTTAGCTTGCATCTTCTGCAGTTTTTGATTGATGACCTTCTCGATAGCTCTAGATATTTCTCTTTCAGTTTCTTCTTTGACTTCTAGTAGCAGCGACTCAAAATACTACAAATGTGACAAATACACTGGTGAAAAATCTAAAAGTGCAGCAAAAGGTTAGAATTTAAGTATCAACGAACAGCCAGCCTATTCACATTCCATAGGAAACTTTAATCTTAAGCTTGTATTTGTAATATAAATGGATACACTCATTGGTGGTAAGAAGTAAATAAGGAGTAGAAGACATACTAGTTTTTGGTTCTCAAGTTGACCAGTAAGCAGTTCATTGTATTCGTTGACAATCTATTGGTATCATCACAATTTGTTAGCACATATTTTTCAGAAGATTACCTAGAGCAGTAACTAGGTACAAGAGGAAAGAGATGTTACAAGTTCAACTCTACTGTTCAAAAGAGCCTCACTAGTTGCAGCATCTACACCACCACAACTCATGCACCCGTCATTAGCATGAGCACAATATGAATTCAACTCAACCAATTTCCCATCCGTTTTGGATTGGATCAGACGATGGACATAGTTATCTCCTGCATAATCCCATACACGTTGAGTTTCTAACTCAAGAGAATAACAGTGCTGCGTATCTTTCCAATGTACAATAGCATGCCCTTCTTTATACCTGAACCCGAAAAATGAATATTTTAGTAGTCCAACCAATACACAATTTTAAAGAGGTATTAAAAAAAAGCAATAATATTCAGGTAACAAAAAAAAAAAAAAAAAAAAAAAAAAGCTGAGAATGAAAAAAATCAAAGCAGAAAACATTACTTGCCACAGCCAACAAAGCCACAGATAACACAAATCCACAGGTTTTCGGAAGTCTGACAAATAAAACATACTGATTTCTCAGGCTGCTGCTGACAATATCGACACACCTAGAAATTGTCAAACCAACTTCATTAGACAGTAATATCTTAGAGCTGATGAACTTTCGAGTTAAACGATCCAGAACCAGAGGAAAAGTGTTAGAATAAGAACATCAGTTAAAAACTGAGAAAATCACCTACCGGACAAGAGGAATCACTCCATTTTGATATACATGAACAATGGAAGGAATGATTGCAGATAGTAGTAAGAATTCCACTTGTCTCTTGGTCTAATCTATCTGCATTGTCGGGAGTAAAAAAGTGAAACCGAATATAGAGAATCAAATTAACAAGGCACCAGTACAAAACACGCCTTGAGAATGTTGTTAGTTAATAGTGGATAATGGAATAGAGTGCATGTGGATAATCTGCATGATCTAAAAGGTTATATTGAAATGAAAGAATGTAGACACTGCATAGAAAAGTTCCGATGGACAGCATGTTTAACATTTGTTTTAAGAAACGCAAGATTAAAAGCATTTCCATTACACTTACCCAAGCAAACTGGACATGTTGGCTGCTCGGTTGAACTTGCAGGGGATGCTTGTGCATGTTCAATTGAGGCTGTGTACTGAACATCAACCATGAAAAGCAGGCGACAGACTTCTGCCTATATTCAATTACAATCAATGAAAACAGAAATTTTTATTAACCAAAATGCCGTAGTCCATAAACAACCCTGTCAATGTGCATGGATAAACATATCAGAAGCCAATGCTAATGCCTAACCTCCAGAGATGAGTAACGGCTCTCATTCAAATGCTTGTAGAAGTTATCGGCTGAATCTTGACTTCGAAATCTGATTAATATACTGTACCTGTCCTCCATCCCATCACCTCTACCCCACGCAGGAACATCAATAATAAAGAAATAAATAAAAACCAAAATAAAACTCACAATATCTATAGAGAAATACCTAATGACTAAAAACAGGAATAATAGTTTAGCACTTAAACCTGACAACTCGCATCTCCAAAATTTCATGAATGAAAGAACCACAAAACTGGCAGAAGTCAGCATAAGTCATATGATTTGGCACTCCAAGTACGCATACAAGAGGCTTCCTCTCAACCTAAGCAAAACACACTATTTGTTCAGAATAGAAAATGAACTTGCATATAAGAAATCCCAACTGTGGGATCATTACTGTTTATCGAGAGTGTTATAAAATCCAGTCCAAGAAAGCGAGAAAATGACAACCAATAATGATGTTGAATATTTCGGAAATTTTGATTTGTTAAAACTTCATACAATCCCTTGAAGTGAATAAAAGAAAGTTCAATTTCAAAGCACCCATTTAGTGACCATTTGGTTTTTTATTTTTTAATTTTTAAAAATTAAGCTTATAAACACCACTCCTACCCTTAAAATTTCTTATTTTATTATCTATCTTTTTATCAATATTTTGAAAAACCAAGTCAAATCTTGAAAATTAAAGAAAAAAAGAAAGTTTTTAAAAACTTGTTTTTGTTTTTAAAATTTGGCTAAGAACTCTTGTACTTAATAAAAATACAGATCATTGTAAGAAAATAAGATGAAATAGGCTTAATTTTCAAAATTTAAGAACAAAAAACAAAATGGTTACGAGCCTAAATTATTCATCCTATTCATACATATAAGAGTGCGGTAGAATTTGAAAGCTAGGCTAACTTCTTGCCAAGAAAAACCCCAATACTGCCCTAGAAAACCCCAACACTAAGCCATAGTATTATCCCAAACAAAAGAAATCGTCTTGAAGATTGACAAATTGAAATTCTACTGCAAAGAAACGCAAGAAATAAAGATTAAAGAATCGCAGCTCACAGGGAGAGCAGAAGATGATGTCGAAGATGAGGAGGAAACGTCATCTCGGAATAGGTGTACGACACCTCTGATTTCCTCGATTCTGGGGTTTCCAGAGGAGAAATGAAAGGCCTGTGTCAGACCGGAAATGGAGGAGGATGAAGTGGAAGAAAAATCACTGGTATCGCCTGAGACCAGTGACGATTTCGGAGGCCGGAACCCTTCATCGAAGGTGGCCGATACGTCGGTCGAGCTAGTTGGCATTCCGGCGACTGATTGCGACGGCAGAATTGAGTTTTCGCGGGGAAACGATTTTATGCTCCTCTTGTACCAAATCAACGCTCAACAGCTAACATAAATAAATAACATATAAATATATTCAATAAATTTCTTTTTTTTTTTATTCAATATATTTACATGTTATTTCAAAATTTAGAGTAAACATACATGTTAATATATTTTCATAGATATATATTCATATATTATAATACTTATTAACATTTTTACTATAAATTTTCATAAATAAATTGTAATAGATTGTAACATACTTTTATTTACGTTTATCATAATACAGATAGTAGTCTATTGCATTTTGGTTCATTTTACTATATTCTAAAATAATTTAAAAAATAATTATATGATATATTTTCTTATTATTAGTATTTATACCATATATTATATTATTTATTACAAGTATAATCACTTATATCATATTTACCAATCTATAATTCATAATGAAAACTAGTATAATTGGAATGAAATTTTATTAATAGATGAATTGTAGTAGTTTTTAATCCCAAATTTAATTATATTGTTTTTTGGGCCACTTTCTGGATTACGATTGGTTTATTATTATTATTATTTTTTATTATTATTTTTTTTCATTAGTATGAAGCCCTAATCTTTCGGCCTTCATTGGGCAGCTGACCGGCCAGCCCAGCTATTATTCAGAATTCGCATTGCTTTCTCCAGGCCAGCTGACCGGAAATGCTTTTCTCCTTCGCTTCCCGCCGCTTCCTTCCGTCTATTCTCTCATTCTCCAACGTGTTATTTCCGCCGGCAACCATATTCTTTTCAACTAAAACAATCAATCCCATTCCGGAGTCTCGTCCCACACACACTAATTTCGACCCTCCTACTGTTCGCGAGGCGCTTGATTCTTACTGCAATGACTGGAGGCGATCGTACGAGTTTTTCAACTGGGTTGAATCAGAATGTAACTTCGATCACACCACCGAGACCTACAATCGCATGCTGGACATTCTCGGTAAGTTCTTCGAGTTCGACCTTTCGTGGGTCTTAATTCACCGTATGCAACAATCCCCGTTCGCTTCCCCGGATCACGCCACGTTTCGAATTTTGTTTAAGCGTTATGCGTCGGCACATTTGGTTAGTGAAGCGATTTCTGCTTATGAGAGATTGCGGGAGTTTAAATTGAGGGATGAGACTTCGTTTTGTAATCTTATTGATGCACTTTGTGAGTCTAGACATGTTGTTGAAGCTCAGGATTTGTGTTTTGGGAAGAATAGGAAATTGGACTGTGATTCGAGTACGAAGATTCATAACTTAATTCTTCGTGGTTGGCTTAAGATGGGGTGGTGGAGTAAGTGTAGAGAGTTTTGGGAAGAGATGGATAAGAAGGGTGTTCGTAAGGATTTGCATTCGTATTCGATATATATGGATATACAGTGCAAGAGTGGGAAGCCATGGAAGGCTGTTAAATTGTACAAGGAGATGAAAAAGAAGGGAATGAAATTGGATGTAGTGGCTTATAATACGGTGATTCATGCCATTGGGATTTCGGAAGGTGTTGATTTTGCCAGCCGGGTGTTTCATGAGATGAAGGAAATGGGGTGTAAGCCTAACGTTGTGACTTGCAATACTATTATTAAGCTATTTTGTGAGAATGGAAGATTCAAGGATGCCCATGTGATGCTCGACCAAATGCTTAAGAGGGACTGTCCACCGAATGTTATCACGTATCATTGTTTTTTCAGGTCTCTTGAAAAGCCGAAAGAGATTCTTATGTTATTTGATAGGATGATTAAATTTGGGGTTCATCCAAAAATGGATACTTATGTGATGCTCATGAGGAAATTTGGAAGATGGGGGTTTCTGAGACCAGTGTTTTTAGTGTGGAACAAGATGGAGGAACTTGGGTGTAGCCCCAATGAGTCTGCTTACAATGCTTTGATTGATGCTCTTGTGGAGAAGGGAATGATAGATATGGCTAGGAAGTATGATGAAGAGATGGTAGCGAAAGGTCTTTCGCCTAAACTGAGAGAGGAATTGGGTACAAAGATGCTGAATGGTGGCTATCATGCCAATGTGAACTGCAACAAGTAGACTGCATGTGCACTTCTTGGTGCTCGTAGACACGTCTGATCTTGGGATATATTATTACCCAGATTAAGATTTTGCAAAAGAAGTTGAGGCTAGCTAGTTGAACTTTGATCTGGGTGGTTCTGTCATACAGAAATTTGTGGGGAGAGACAATAGAGCACATGGGAACAAGTTGTTAAACATCTGGTAACCATGATTAATACGATATTACTAGTTAAGCTCTTAATTAGAATGTTGAAGTTTGTCCTTTTTCTTTTCACTCGGATTAGATATCTTTGGCAGGCTATCATTATGTTGGGATGAGTTTCCAGTTCTTGAGGCATTCTGCAGATGATCTCTCAGATTCTACATGAAGGTATCAAATTATTGATGATTGATGAGCACATACGTATACAAATTATTTGAAAAACCATATTCTTACTACCTCCCGAAACAGAACAGAAATTATTCTATTGATTTTGGTTTCTACTTTATCCATGGTAATTCCCTTGCATGGTTTGTTCCCAGTCCCTTTCTTTTTTTTTTTTGGTAATATATATATATTGATAATAAACAGGGTATATCAGAAAACAAAACAGAAAGAACAGTTGGAGGTAGAGAGATTCCTTTAAGGAAAAAAAACTATTACAATAGGTGTCTTGAATTCAAGTTAATCAAAGAAATGCAGTGATTATGAAAGATCTTGTGAAAGGTACATCAACAAGGGGCCATATACCATAAAAAATTACAAAAAAATCCTCAACTGCACACTGTTAATCAAGGGGCTATATCAGAATATTTTACTTCTATCTGCCATGGTTTCTTTGTAGCCATAAAATCCACAAAAAAAAAAAAAAAAAAAAAAAAAAAAAAAAAAAAAAAAAACTGAAATTGCATACTACCAGCATTTTTGTGTTGTCTTTCAACCATCATCCTGATTGAACTTTGGGAAGCGAATTATCAATAATTTTCCCAACATAGGAGGCAAGAAACAAGTTATCAATAATTACCAGGGAATTTAGAGCATCCACCAAGACTAAAGAAAACCCCTCGTGTTGGTGGCCATTTGAGAAGGGGAGTAATTCCAAAACTCTATTGAACACCAAGAATAGGCTACAAAAACAAAAATTTACTTAAAAAAGGAAAAAAAAAATCTCTTATCCATCCCCTAAAAGGAATTTATATCTCTATAACAACAAGGAGAATAGCACCAAGACTTCGCAAAGCCTTGAATTTATTTTGAAAGGAAAACTTCAAAGGGGCTGACAAAAACTCGAGGGTAGCAAGCCTAACAATGTGGATGCCAAGACTCTCCAATAATTTTGACAAACATCACCGAGATGAGGGGCAGCATGTAAATGAATTACTGAGGAAATTATCAATATAAAACTTTTGTTCTTTATTTTCTTCTTAAAACTCTTTACTTTTGCTACATCAGGAAACCGACTCATGTTTCTTATTAAAATTATAGTAGAAAGGAATGAGCTAAGGTTTACTTTTAACAGTTTTTATTTATTTATTTATATTTTCATGTAGTTACTTAACTTATTTTAATTTTAATGAGAAACTAAGATGCCTTTGGAGTCCCTTCTTATCCATAGTGTGTGAAGCCTATTACATGTACGATAATGGCGGTTTAACCTTTCTGATGTTTTGGTGCAAGAAGGAATTGGATTAAGAAATTAGAAGCACATGCGTCTGCCTATAGAAGACACGTGATTAGCCTTTAATGATCTGATAGTGTCACCAAACAATTGCTTGAACAATTTGAAGAATTCTGTCCTTTGTGTGGGACAACACTTGTAAAAAACGTTTGATTCCTGGATTATATGGTGGGAAAATTGTCTTCTTTGGCATATGAAAGGGAAGTACGTTATTTTATCTTTTTTTTTTATGAAGTCAAAGAAACAAAAGCCAATATTGTATGCATGAGAAATATGCAAAATATACATATGTTTTTTTTGTAACTTTCCTGACCTTAGTCTGAAAATTATTACACTTCCACATCCAAGTTGTTGGTAATCAGTTGCTTCTCCTTTTTCTCTACCGTCGTTTCTGTCCTTTACTGACCTTTAATTGTTGTATGGGCTTAAAAAATCACGAAAAGGTCTTTTCAGAACACATTAGCCTTGACGAAAGTGAATTGAATTATTCATTAGCAATGATATTGATGGTTTGTAAGCTTATAAAACTTCCAACATCCTAATTGCCCGGTACCAATTCATTGCAGAAATATTACCATCCCAGTACTCACCATGAGTTTCTCCAGCAAATCACGATTACATTCTCCTCCTGCTAGAAATTCTTGGGGATTATCCTCAGGCTTTGAGGAAAGATGGGTTAGTCAAGTTCGTCAATCCATAGATGAAGAAGAGCTTGAGGAAGACATAGGATTTCCAGTATGCATATGCACTGTCCCTAAGTCTCTTATGGACATTAATCCTGAATCCTATACTCCACAGGAAGTCGCAATTGGTCCATACCATCACTGGCGCCAAGAGCTGTATGTGATGGAGAGGTACAAGATTGCTGCAGCCAAAAAAGCTCAAAAACAGCTCCAAGGCCTCAAGTTTCACAATCTTGTTGAGAAATTGACCATGTACGAGCGAAAGACCCGGGCGTACTATCACAAATACCTCAATTTCAATAGTGAAACATTTGCTTGGATGATGGCCATCAATGCCTCCCTCCTGCTGGAGGTCCTCCGAGTATATACCATCAGAGAAGTCAACACATCTCTGGCCATCCACCCAGGTGTAAATACCTTACAGTTGCCATGTTTGGTAGATTATGAGGGAAGGAAGTCAATACATAATGCCATTCTGAGAGACATAGTAATGCTTGAGAATCAGATACCTTTATTTGTTTTGAGAAAAATGTTGAAACTTCAATCTTCTGCTCTGGAACCAGCAGATCAATTGTTGCTTTCTATGTTGCTGGGACTGTATGAAGATCTTTCTCCTTTCAAGATGATGGAAGATTTGGTGGAACTTCAAGTGTCTGTCTCGGAATGCTTTCATTTGCTTGATTTTCTGTACATAATGATTACTCCAGAGTTGGCCGATTCATTGGAGATATTGGAAAATGATCAAAATCAAAAGGAATCGGCCAAAGAAAACATTGAAAACGCAAGCGCCTTTAAGCTCTTATGCATTTCCTCGATTAAACTGGGAAGTGAAATTTGGAAGATTCTCTCAAAGTTAAACAAAGGTCCGGTACATTTATTCAGAAGAATAGTTAGTTCTAGACCCTTTGAATTGTTCTTCAAACTGCCGTAGACAATCATCTCTAAAGTTCCTGGAATTGGGATTCTGATGAAGCCTCTCGAACACTTTCACTAATAAAGGGTGAAGAAGAAAATGACCTAGAAAAGGGGAGTTCAAGGAAAGTTGGAAAAGTTAAGCCTCCTTTGTTGGAGGAAATAACAATTCCTTCAGTGTCCGAGCTGACAAAATCAGGTGTTTGTTTCTTGCCCGTCGATGGAGGCGTCTCAGCCTTTGCCTTCGACTCAAAAGCAGTGATATTTTACCTTCCCACCATTAGTCTGGATGTGAACTCTGAAGTAGTATTGAGAAACTTAGTAGCATATGAAGCTTCAAAACCATCAGGGCCTTTGGTTTTCACTCGTTACATCGAGAACTAAAGAATGGCATCATCGATTCTGAGGAGGACGTGAAATTGCTGAAGGAAAAAGGAATCATTCTGAACCATTTGAATAGCGATGCAGAAGTCGCCAAGCTCTGGAATGGGATGAGCAAATCCATCAAGTTGACGAAAGTGCCATTCTTGGATAAGGTAATTGAAGATGTAAATAAGCATTACAGTTGCAGATGGAGGGTTAAAGCTGCAAAATTTGTAGAAAAGTATGTGTTTGGTTCATGGCCATTGCTTGCATTTCTGGCTACCATTTTGCTCTTGGCTATGACTGCATTGCAAGCATTTTGCTCAGTTTATAGGCTCTCGGTTCTTCCATGATCTCAACACAGACGGGACCTAGCTTGCTGCCTTTTCTTATCTTATAATCCTTGGGCAATACACCAGAGCTCTGCCATAGGTCCAAAAGCTCTATGTTATGAAGTCCATTTTCATGCTCATCTTTTATTAATAGGCAGGAACCTTTACTTTCAAGTGGGAGATGGCAAAAGCAATAAAATTAGATTGTGAAATTCTTTTTTCCTTCCCGCCGTTGCGACTTCTTTTGTAGTTGGGTTGTGTTCTTAAAAAAAGGAAAAATTAAAAATTAACTTAAAAAAATTCCAAAACCAAAAGTTCAAGTCGTAATCCTTCGGCCTTCATTGGGCAGCTGACCGGCCAGCCCAGCCATTTGGTCAATACTCAGAATTTGCTTTCTTTCTCTAGGTCAGAACCCAAAACTCAAAACCTCTAACCGGAATTGCATTTTTTGCCTTCGCTTCCCGCCATCTATTCTCTTCTTCTCCGACGTGTGTTCCTTCCGCCGGCACCAAAACAATGAATCCCCTTCCGGAGTTTGGTTTCAAGTTGAACAGCCCGGAGCCTCGTCCAATGCACGCTAATTTCGACCCTCCTACTGTTCCCGAGGCGCTTGATTCTTACTGCAATGACGGATTAAGATGTTGCAAGAAAAAAGTTGAGGCTAACTATTTGAACTTTGATGTGGACGATTCTGTTATACAGAAATTTGAGGGGAGAGACAAATAGAGCACATGGGAACATGTTAAACATCTGGTAAACATAATTAAAACGATATTACTAGTTAATCTCTAATTTAGAATGTTGAAGTTTCTCCTTTTTTTCATTCAGATTAGATATCATTGGCAGCCTATATCATGATGTCCGGATAAAGTTTCCAGTTTTTGAGGCATTCTGCAGATGATCTCTCAGATTCTTCATGAAGGTATCAAATTATTGATGGTTGATGAGCAAGGGTGTTCCAAAAAATCCGATGACTCCAAAAACCTAGTCAACTCAACCCAATTCGTATGGTTTGGGTTGGTTCATGGGTTCACTTAAAATAATCTAAACCAACTCAAACTTATTATTAATTTTAAAATGTATATTTTTTTTTTTACTTATGATAAAATTGTTGATACATATATTTATTTTAGTTTTATTTAATTTTATGTCTTTTTGGATAAGTTTTTTCTAACAACTACTAAAAACAATTTTTTATAATTTGGAAAGAAAATTTTCATAATAAATTGAAATTGAGTTGTTAATTCTAATTCAATATATATGAAAATAATTAAATAATTTTTTTACATATTAATATTTTACTTCTTTTTAGAACAAAAATTTAAATAAATAACCCGAGTAATCCGGACCAACCCAACCCAAATGTTCCATGGTTGGGTTGGGTTCATTTTTCTTTTTACTAAAAGTTATTATTTGGGTCAAAAAAAATTTACAAACTCAAACAATTGAGTTAAATATAAAAAGTTTTTCAATCCAACCATTGGGTTTATTTATTTATTTATTATTATTATTATCATTTTTAAGAAAAGCCCTCCTGTTGGTGGCTATTTGAGAAGGGGAGTGATTAAAAAAAAAAAAACCCAAAAATAGGCTACAGAAATAGAAGTTACTTGCCAACAAAGAAAACAAAAAACTAACAACACCATACCTCTTGGGTACAAACATTACTGAGATGAGGGGTCGTAAGCAAATGAATTACCGAGGAAATTATTAAAATATGTAACTTTTATTTTTTATTTTTATGAC
This sequence comes from Citrullus mucosospermus, assembly GCA_030954485.1. NCBI lineage: Eukaryota > Viridiplantae > Streptophyta > Magnoliopsida > Cucurbitales > Cucurbitaceae > Citrullus > Citrullus mucosospermus. Next base: position 2,543,113 of record CM062063.1, on the reverse strand, counting down.
TTGAAAAACTCGATCAACCTAACTTAACACGCACGATCTGGGTTCATAGCAAATCAACATGAACTTATTATTAATTCTAAAAAATATGTTTTATTACTCATGATACAATTATATATACATATTTTTATTTTTATTTTATTATTTTTGGATAATTTAGTCTCCTAAAAATAATTTGTTTGCACTTTGGAAATAAAATTTTCATAATTGAAATTGTGTTATTAATCTTGATTTAATATGAAAATAATTAAATAAAATTTTTACTTCTAACTAAAACAAACATTTAAATAAATGATCCCAATAACTTGAACCAACCCAAGGGTTATAAATCACTAAAAAGTGCTTCAATTCAATCCAATCCATCCCACGAACACACCTAGTAAAAAGGAACGGCGGTTAACAAATATATATTCTTTTGATTTAGTTATTTTAATTGCAATGAGACAATAGGATACTTTTGGGGTTCCTTCTTATCCCTAGTGTGTGGAGCAGATTACATGTATGGTATGACAGTTAAACCTTTCTGATGTTTTAGTGCAAGAAGGAATTGGATTAAAATAAAATAAGAAGCACATACGCCAGCCTATAGAACACACGTGATTAGGCTTTATGATATAATAGTGTCACCAAACAATTGCTCAACATAATTTGAAGAATTCTATTCCTGAACTATGTTGTTGGAAAATTAACTTTTATTGGCATATGAAAGGCAAGTTGGGCCATTTTATATTTTATTTGATGAAGCCAATGAAACGTTAGATGAAGAAGAGGTGGAGGAAGACGTAGGAACTCCAGTATGCATATTCGATATGTCCCTAAGTCTCTTATGATCATCGATCCTGATTCCTATACTCCACAGGAAATTGCAATTGGTCCATGCCATCACTGGCCCCAAGAGTTGTACGAGATGGAGAGGTGCAAGATTGCTGCAGCCAAAAGAGCTCAAAAACAGCTCCAAAGTCTCAAGTTTCACGATCTCGTTTACAAATTCACCAAGTACGAGCCAAGGACCCGGGCCAGCTACCACAAATACCTCAATTTCAACGGTGAAACATTTTCGAAGAAAAGAGTATAAACTACATTTTTCTCTATTATTATTTATTTTTTCTTTTAATTTGCTATGTTTATTATTTTTTCTCTTTTAATTTGCTATTTCTACTTTCTCATTATAGTTAAACAACACTGTAGACTATTTTCTATTTTAAAATTGAAATTTATCGAACAATTTGTCTCATTTTAAAGATCATCATTCTAAAAACACAATTGACTGGACTTTTTTACACTATCATAAAGTAGCATAAAATGGAGTATTCTAGGTGGTTTCGTATCTAAACCAATTTCCAAGGGCAAATTTACCAAAGACCGTCTCAACTTTAATGCGTTTTTATACTAGTATAAATCAAAGCCATTCTATTTACCAAAATGACCATTTGACACAGTGGTAGATGTTCTCATCTCCCTTGATTAATTTAGGTTCAAATTCTTCTTCACTTAATTCAATTTTATATCTATTAAATTAATTAATTTCAAAAAGAAAATGGTATATGTCAAAAACGTAATAGACATGAAATTAAAAGTTTAGAGGTCTAGAGTTTAACTTTAATTTCTCACCCTCACAGTTGTTGGATTGGGAAAATAAATAAATAAATTTAGAGGTCTATGTGACATTTTTAAAGTTTAGTGATGATATAAGACACAAAATTAAAAGTTTATAGACTAAATTTGTAATTTTCTTTTTTACATATTTGAATATTTTTCCAATACATCTTTTTTTTAGAATATTTTTATGAAGCATTAAACTAAGCCCTAAAACAAAATTTTTATTTGACATTGTCAATCTTTCATGTCAAATAGGAGTTCAAATAACCCAAATTACTCCACTCAAATCGTCTCAATTGGGTTAGTTTTTATTTTTTGGTTTGGTATCAATTGATCTTTTTAAACTAGAAATTTGGGTTGGTTCTCGTTTTTAAACTTTTGGTCTGGTGGACCTGACCCACCTTTAAAGAATGGTGGATGTTGCAATATATCATTAAATAAAAAACTCATATTTTAAATGTAATTTATACATGAATTATATCATCAAATAACCTATTTTGATGTTGGCTTCTTTCAATAGTTTATCATTTTTTTTGTAAAAGAAATATTTTAAAGTTTTAGTCAAACATTAAAATGGAAAACAATTATTCTAATCTTAAAAATAGATTCAACATGAAGTAAATAACTAAAAATTCAATTGTCATATTTTTATGTTTTCCTTCCAATGTGTCTTTTACCTTGGGCGTTCCAAATTCAAAACCAAGGGCAGTAGAGCAACACTCTATGGGCAAGTACACAAAAAGACCAAAAAGCCATTCCAGCATTACCCACACAATACGCAAGAAGACAAGGACACATTAGGAAAAAAATTAAATGAAGGTTAAATTATAGAAAATACCCTACACCTTAAACTTTGCTCTTTATTTATACTCCTATACTTTCAAAAGTTTTAATATTATCCTCGAGTAGAAATTCTTAAAAAAAATAAATTCTTGAAAATTGGCACCTAAATGGTGTTGTAGTGACCTATATTTTAGTATTAGTGGGACATTATTCCAAGTCCCCATTAAAGTCTAAATTTCTAAAGGATTTCTAATACGAAGGTAGTTTTAAAACATTTATAAAAAGTTAAGGGGTAGTATTGCAACTGAGGGTTTTTTTTTTTTTTTTTGTTAAAGTACCATTTTGGTTCCTATATTTGAATTTTGTTCAATTTACTTTTCAAATGTACTTTCTATAAATCCTAAATTTAGTTATTCAAGTTAATTTTCATCGAAATTGATTAAATAATCATAATAGAATTCATGCAAAAAAAAAAAATGCGATATATGAATATATTTTTAACATCTATAATAAAAATGTTTATTAAAAATAAAAAGTAATGACAAATTCACAATAATCTACTACTATGAATTGAATTCAAGATTGATTGAAAACACTAAAATTAAACATTTAAAAGTAAGATACAAATCAAACAAAATATAAAAATCAAAATGATATTTTTAAATTTTTTAATAATTTAGTCTTTAAAAAATCTTAAATTACATATTTACCCCTCCAAGGAAGCTTAAGTCCGACGGAAAAAGAGTTTCCATTAAATAAAAACGCCGAAAAAGCGATCACTCAATTCTCACATGCAGATGCAGTTGCAACTTCCCCGTCTCCAATGGCTACCAAAACCGCTTCCTCTTCCCGCCTCTGTCTCTGTGCTCCGACCACCCATCCCGGCTCTTTCCGCTGCAGCCTCCACCGCCGTCCCTCGAAGGCCTCCGACAAAACAATGCCGCCGCCTGGAAGCCAATCGAAGGCGGGGACCACGGATCATCTCGTTAAGGCTTTTCTGATGCAGATCGTAAAGCCGTCGAGTCACGATCTCCAGAGACGGAGGAATTTCCAGCCTAAACCTTCCCGATTCTGCAATGTCGTCGCTTCGGATCATCGATTGGCTGTTTCTTGATGGTGTATCGCGTACGTATATATGTGATTGATGATCTGAAATTGTTTGTGGATCGTCGTCGATCATTTCTGTTTTCCCGAGGGAATTTTGTATGTTTTGTACAGAGGGAAGTGAAATTGGAAGCGTGATTAAGCGTTCTTTTGTTTGGTTTGATGTTGGATTATTTTATGGAATTGTTAGGAATGATAGTTGTGGAAAGGTAGATGAAGTACATGGTAAAGAACGTAATTAGTTTTGTTGTGTTTAGGGCTTTGATCTTGCAAATAGTGACGGAACTATAGTTTAGTTTAGCGGTAATTGGGATATAATCTCTTCATTTATCAAATATTGAAGAAGGAATTAAAATTTTTAAAAAGAAATCTTGTTACTCAATATGTATGAATTTGAATTCAAATTAGACCTATGCACCGTCATTTAGAAGTTCCTCTTGATAATTACTAGGATGTTTATGGATGGAGATGGGATGGCTTTTCCATTTTCGTGGAAAATTTCAGAATGATAATTTTGTCTTTTGCTTTCTGTTTTTAAAAATTGACTTACAATCACCATTTCTTGTAATGGTTTTCTTGTTATATTACCTACTATTTAAACATTTAAAAAAAAAAAAAAAAAAAAACTAACACAAAATTGGAAACTAATTAAATAAACAAACTTGATTTCGCTTTTGATAGTTTTCTTAGTGTTTAAATCATAAATGTGTCTTTTTAAGGTAAGTGAAAAACTTGCCCAAAAATAACGTGGAAACAATCATAATTCTTAAAAATATAAAACAATAAATAAAATGATTATTAAACGGGATATAGTTTTTTTTTTTGTGAAGATTAAGCTTACGATAACTATTTTTATTTATAAATTTATCCATTTTATTTTCTATCTAAGTTTTAAAAAACTACGTCTCTATTTGATAATCATAGTTATTTATAAGGTTATTTTCTAAAAATATAAAGATATTTATATTTTTACCATTATTTTTTTTAACATTTTTTAAATCCTTTCCAGCTATTACATAATTTTTACCACTTTACCTGTTTTTAGACATTATCTTTTCCCTTTATTTTTTTTTTACTTTTGAGTTTTATACCTTTCCCTCTTTTCCTTTGTTTTTCATTTTACATATGATAATTATATTTTAATATAATTAATTAATTAACTAACTAATTAACATTAATTTAACAGAATTAATATAATTATTTGTTTTAAGAAATTAATGTTATTTTATTTAAATATTTACTTAATTTATTTTTACAAATAAAATTGAAAAATTATTATGAATAGAAAATAAATATCAAACTATTTATAAATATAAAAAATTTTGTTATCGATAGACTTTGTTTGAGCGAAAATTTTCTATACTTATAAATAAATTTAATTACCTATTTACACATTATTAATTAATTAGTTGACAGTATCTTAAATATATATTTAATTAATAAACTATGTGCCATTTGAATTTGAGAAATCATTCAAGCGAATTCCTTGTTGCGCCGCCTCAAGTAGCCAAAAGCTCTCCTAATGATTTTTTTTTACAAATATAAATTTATACTTCTAAATTTCGAAATTTATATCAATTTAAACTATAAACTTTTACAAATATATTAATTTAAATTTTGGAAGTTATATCAATTTAAACCATAGACTCTTACGAATATATTCATTTAAATTTTTTATTATACTTTATTTAGATAACTTATCAAATTTAAGGCTTATATAATTATTAATTTGAAGTTTAAACTATTACAATATCTACACTTATTAGTTTGGAATCGGGTATATATTTGTTTTGTTTTTTTTCTTTTTTTCTTTTTTCCTTCTTCTTCTGGGGACAACCGGCGGAAGATCTTATAGACGAAAATCGGGAGAAGAAAGCCGCTTCTTTCTCCAAATTCCTTGTGGTGGGGTTTATAGCGCCGCCCACTATGTTCGATGATACGCCCTCTTCTTTTTCACATCCGCCGCATCTCCACTCTCCCCCTCCCAACGCAGGACAACCCCAAATCAATCCTTTTCCAATGCAACAGAACGATCCTTCAACTCACCAAACTCGGCCGACTCACCGACGCCCGAGACGTCTTCGATTCAATGTCTCAACGAGATTCAGTCTCCTGGAACTCGATGATTTCGGGGTATGCCCAGAACGGATTTTTGCGCCAAGCAAAAGCTCTTTTCGATGCTTTTCGTGGGAAGAATGTGAGAACTTGGACGATTTTGCTGGCGGGGTATGCGAAACATGGACTTATACATGAGGCTCGGATTTTTTTTGAGTCGATGCCGGAGCGGAACGTAGTTTCTTGGAATGCGATGATTGGTGGGTATGTACAAATTGGAGACTTGAGGACTGCGCGGAAGCTGTTCGACGAAATGCCCGAGAGGAATGTTGTGTCGTGGAATCAAATTATTACTGGGTATTGTCATTCTCGAATGGTTGTTGACGCTCGCGAGCTTTTTGATCGGATGGAGGAGCGGAATTCTGTATCATGGATGGTTATGATATCTGGGTATGTTGAGATTGGTGAGTATCGAGAAGCTTGGCGTGTGTTTTCTAGGATGTTGAGGAATGGGGCGAGGCCTGATCAGGCTACATTTGTGGTTGCTTTCTCAACGGTTACTTGGTTGGATAATTTGGAGTTGCTTGAGAGTTTGAGAACAATGGCTGTAAAGACTGGTTATGAGAGTGATGTTCTTGTCGGGACATCGATTCTTAATGCTTATACGAGGAATGGAAGTTTAGAGCCTGCATTTCGTTTTTTTGAGACAATGCCGGAGAAGAATGAATATTCTTGGACTTCCATGATCTCAGCTTTCTCTCAGTGTAATAGATTAAACGACGCCATTGCATTGTATGAGAGAACTTCTCAGAAAAGTGTTGCTATTCAAACAGTGCTTGTTACTGCCTTTGCTCAGAAGGGAATGATTGATGATGCCAGGAATATGTTTGAGGAGATTGTGAATCCCGATGTAGTTGCTTGGAATGCTATGGTTGCTGCATATGCGCACAATGGAATGCTTGAAGAAGCAAAGGAAACTTTTTTGAGAATGCCTGTGCGGAATGCTATTTCCTGGGCAGCCATGATCGCTGGACTTGCACAAAATGGTCAAAGCATTGAAGCCTTGGAGTTGTTTGCTGAACTCCACAGATCAGGAACTGTACCAAATCATTCAAGCTTCACTAGTGCCCTCTTTGCTTGTTCAAATGTTGGATTTGTAAAGGTTGGTAGGCAGATCCACTCTCTCTCCATCAAAATGAGGTGTCAGTTTAATTTGTTTGTGGGAAATGGATTAATCTCAATGTATGCAAAATGTAAGAGCATAAATGATGTTTCTCTGTTATTTAACAAGATGAAAGATAAAGATACTGTATCTTGGAACTCCCTTATCAGTGGGTTTGTGGAGAACTACATGCTGGATGATGCGCAGAAAACTTTCGAAAGGATGCCAGAGCGTGATGTTGTGTCTTGGAATAACATTATATCAGCTAATGAGCAAGCCAAGCGTGAGGATGTTGCGTTCAAATTGTTCCGTGACATGCTTTCTCTGGGGACAAAGGCAAATGAATCGACGATCTCCTCCCTCCTTTCTGCCTGTGCATCCCTTGGCACTATTAAGCTTGGGGAACAAATTCATGCGTTGACATACAAAGTTGGGCTCAATTCTTGTCTATTTGTATGTAATGCTCTGATAACAATGTATTTCAAATGTGGCAGTCTAGACGGCATTTCTGTGTTCGAAGAGATGATCAGTCGTGACACGGTTACGTGGAATGCAGTATTAGTTGGCTGTGCACAGAATGGACTAGGGAAAGAGGCCATTGAGATTTTCAAACAAATGGAAGCTGCAGGAATTTTTCCCAATGAAATCACGTTCATTGGTGTTCTGTGTGCCTGTAGCCATGCTGGATTAATAGATGAGGGCTGGAAGTATTTTAGTTCCATGAATCATCATGGAATTACCCCCTCAATTAAGCATTATACATGCATGGTTGATCTTCTTGGCCGGGCTGGAAAGCTTTCTGATGCTGAAGCTCTCATCGAAACCATGCCGATTAATCAGGATTGTGTGATATGGGAGGCACTTCTTGGTGCTTGTAGGATCCATGGTAATTTAGAACTTGCACAAAAAGTTGCAGGAAGGCTACTTAACATGCGAACTGGCAGACCTGGAACATATGTTATTTTATCTAATGTCTATGCATGTAAAGGTCTTTGGGAGAAGGTTTCGGAAATCCGGAACACAATGGAAAACAAGGGAGTTGCAAAAGAACCAGGAATCAGTTGGATTCAGATCAAGTGCAGGGTACACTATTTTCTTACCAAGGACGATTCTCATGACGAGATCAAAGAGATTCATTCGTGCTTGAAGATGTTGTTAAAACGTGTCTCTGTGGCAGGTTATGTGCCAGATACAAATTTTGTGCTTCATGATGTGGAAGAAGAACAAAAGCAAAATGAGCTTCTATACCATAGCGAGAAGCTTGCCGTTGCTTATGGGATCTTGCACACGCAAATCAAGATGCCGATTCGAATCATGAAGAATCTTCGGATTTGCAGAGATTGTCACACCTTCATGAAATTTGTCTCCCAAGTCACACAACGAAAGATAATAATAAGAGATGGGAATAGGTTCCACCATTTTGTTGGTGGTTTATGTCACTGCAGGGATTACTGGTAAGCTAGCTGTACAAAAGATGGAAATTCAAACTTAACTAGTGGCTTCAAACTCATTCTTTTATACCATTCTTATAATTAACCCGGGCATTGGCGATGAGTGTCGACAGATTAATAGATGTTTCAACTCTGTGGAACAATCCTCTGTTCTATGCATCAGGAACTCAAATAATCACACCTATGATGAAGTTTTTGAGACACAGAATGCGGACACCACCACCACATAAAGGAATTGAGTATTTTTATTTTCAATGTAACGTGCTTTCTTTATTGATATAGATCAGTCAAGGACAAGTCATATGTTTCAAGATTGTAAACCACATTCATTTCAAATTGTTTGATCAGAAAGAGTTTGCATTGAATAAAAGTAAATTTACCTCCTTTTCACCTCTGCAAAATTGCAGTTGCAAAACAATATCAAAGTTTTAAGTACATAGTATTTTGTTCGAGAAAATTTTGACTCCTACATTAATTTATCCATGCAATATTCAAACGATTGGGTACATCACTCTCTCAATAATGGTTGAATGTCTCTCGAGAAATGCTGCAAAACAAAACTGTCCTTTTTCATACCTCAAGCAATGCCATTTGTGTATGAGTTCTTGAACTATGCAGGCGTGGTAGCGAATACAGCGCCAAATAAATCTAGCTCCAAAAGATCGGTTAACTTGAATCGACGAGTCTTATGCAAAAATACACTTTCGAAACACTTAAAAGAATGGTTACTCAGACTGATTGCTTAAGCTGTAGATATTACCAATCAATCCAACAATACCAACAATGATAGCCAGCCCTAACATCAACCATGATAGGAGCTTTTCTGTTGCGTTCAAGCTCCCCTGCCCACTCTTCTTGCTTAGCTTTAATGCAATAACTGATGGAAATATGAATCCCAGAGAGACTGCTGTCGTTGCCCCTGTAAATTTAAAGGCCGTCCAAATGTTGGGAATCATGGTTGAACCAATATAGATCAGTGCCAACAACACTATTGTCAAGGTCAGAGACCTCTTCTTGCTCTCTGAAAGTGGTGCTGATCCCTCGAATATCAGGGTGTCGACAGTTTGTCGTAAGGAGAAATGGATAACTGGAAAAACAAGAACTAAATGAAGAATATAACCAATTCGAACGATGTAATTCAATGCGGAGCTGAATCGAATTCCTAGATCCCGGTCAAAGTTGGTCAGCACATCGGACTCGGTATCATTTCCAAAAAGTAAATAACCAGATATCGCAGTCAAAGCATAAACCACAATGCATATCACCGTTGTGATCCTCCCCACTGTATTCATCTTCTGAGGAGACCTTGTTTCGAGCTCGTTGTATATCGGCGGGACGTTGAAATGACAAACATAAGCATTGGTCATTATTGGAACCACCACAAGGAGGTCTAAAATCGCCTTCTTGGATCCAAAATCAGGACTCATTCTTGGAGGCTCAATCTTCCCTTCTACGAGCTTAATCAATGCAATAGCACAAGCAACTATAACAAAGACGACTGCGAGAGCTACCGAAGCAGCAGAAGTCAAACTCAAGGAGTCAATCTTGTTGAGAGCACAAAGAGGTGCTAGAAAAACCACCAACACAGCCAAAATCAAAAGCTTTCTATGATCCCAAAATCCATGTCCCAACCACTGATCAAAAACCCCAATATGACGAACAGAACCAGACATAACATCGCCCATAATAATCAAATAAACAACCAAAACACCAGCATTGTTCAGAATTATACAGATTTCAGTCAGAACCTTCATGGATCTCCCAAATGCACACTGAACAGCCTCTCCATACGATGAAGATTTAGATATAACCAAAAATCTCACTAACAATTCAACACTAAACTCAGATAAAATACCAATCAAAACTATCAAAACAAACCCCAAAACAACTCCAAGAACTTTCATGGTGGCAGGTAGAGCCATAATCCCAGCTCCAATAATCGAGGTCGTGAGATTAAAAACAGCCCCTGAAATCCTCGACCCACCTCGAGACTCCCCAGTGATAAGCGGATGGCTATCAACATCAAAATCCAAATCATCGAAGAGATCATCCTTACCATCCGAATACCCATTCAATGTTTTGGATCCAATCAAACCTTCCTCATCACGGGAATAATTGGAATGTTTTGGGTCAGCCGATCTGGGGTTTTGAATATCAATCTGGGATTGCAATTCAACATATCTAGTTTTACTATCCATTTCCATGCATAAAAGTTAACAATTTATGCAATAACACAGATCAAGAAGCAAAATAACAATGACATTGACCAACCCCAGAAAGAAAATAAGAACTTACTCCAACAACAATGGGATTGAAAGTTCTTCTTCTTTCTTCTTCCGATCAAAAATCAAACGGAAAAAAAGAAAAAAAAAACCTAAATCTCAGGGTCAACGGTCTACCGTCGGTCCGTCGTCTTCTTTATCGTCGTTGCTTAATCAAATTTGAAGAACGAGGAAAATGGGAGTTGAATGTTGATTGCTTCCTTCTTCTTCAAAAAATAAAAAATAAAAAAGATTCAATATATATACGATCTGAATTAGACTCAAATCTGGGATCCATTTATTTTAATCCATAAAAGCCAATCCATTGGGCCCGTCTGGTGAATGACGTGGCATCATCTTATTGCGTGGTAGTCTTTAATTAGATATGGTTCTACGATAGAATTGAGCGTACCAAATCCAACCTCATTGCTTGAGTTATAATTTAACATCCTTATCAATTTTTACAAATATAATTTATTTTTTGGGAAATTATCTTTTTAGTTATGAAAAATATGTATTGACTGAATTTTTAAAATGTATCTTTTTAGTATTATGGTATTTAAAAATAGGCATGTTTGGTTATTTAACTAATTATTTTTTAAATAATTATCTGACATTTGAAATTAGGAAAATAATTTTAAAGAGAGAAGGTATTTTTTAAAAAAAAATTTGAAATGTGATATAATTAGTAAGAATTAAATAGTAAAAAAATAATTTACTGACCTTTAAAACTCTATTTTTAAAAACTTTACAACTAAATTGTTATATTTAAAAAATTTAGGAATCAAATACACTTATTCTTAAAATTTTAAGTATTAAAAGTGAACATTTTGAAAACGATCAAAGACACATGTTTTTCAAAACTAGTGGACTAAAAAGGTAATTTCTCCTTCTTTTTTCTTTTCTCTAATTAATTTGAGTATAATTCAACCGATTTAGATACATGTTGTCGGCTAGGAGTCATGAACCATCTCACAGTTTTTTAAGGAAGATTTTACCCCATTTGTTGAACTTTTTTTTTTTTTTTTTTAATTATTATTGTTGTTGTTCGAAGAGTTTATAAAAATTTGGTTTAGTATACAAAATGGTTTTTATGTAATTTTTTGTTTGGTTTTTGATATGTTAAAATTTTCAAGTTTTCTTCAATGTGTTAAAACTTATCAAATTAAGTCATTTCTTAAGAAGGATCAAGTTATTGTAACTTTTCATTTTATTGAACTATTTGAACATAAACATGACAACTTAGATCCTTATCACAAAGAAGGGGTTTAATATTCTTTTTTCTAAAGTTACTTTTATTTTTAAAAATATTTTGAAAAAAAAACTATTTAAAATTTGCCTTGTGTTTATAGTCATAATTCAATAATCAGTGCAACGAATAACGTGAACATTAATTTCAACAATGATAACAATAACATCTTTCCAGTTTAAACATTAGCACAAGAAAAATAAGATATTGAGAACTAACAAGACAGCAAACTGTGACAAGATCACTTCTCTGTACAATGATATGACAATAAATTATAATAAGATGGAAGTTCATAAAGTGGAAGAGCATCCATTTCCAGTTTTGTACATGAACAGAACATATAACCAAATAACTTAAAAACTGCATTATTCACATTCTCCACTGCCTTAGCAGAGAAGGAAGATATATTTACAAAAGTTTCTTTTTTTTTGTACGACTTTTTCTGCCATGGCTTGCAAGCTTCTACTATTCTTATCCAATTTTTCCAATGAACTAGATTGAAAAGAAAGAAAGCTTTTTAGACTCCACTAAAAACACTTGGTCTCTGAAAGCTCATGGCCTGAAGCAAATCCAAAACTATGCACAATTTGATAAGAACTTGTTGCCTGGATATCATTATTTACAACACTGCCTTTATGGCAGGTTGGATCACAGGACATCTTCTTCACAGCTACTCAGGGCGGAAGCTCACCAGATTCGGGAGGTCTGTAGATTGAAGCTTTCTGATGTCACTTGCCGAAACCCGGCAAGCCTCCAGCGTCAACTGCTTTAGGTTCTTCAGAGTTTTCAGGTGCCGCAGTCCCGCAGAGGTGATTCTCGAATTCGAAATGTTTAAAGAGACCAACCCTGTTAAACCTGTGCATATATATTGGAGTAGAGGCTTTAGAACATATATACAAGAGATTTCAACTATCTTCCTTCAGCAGCAATATACGGATATACGGATTTTAGAGATAAAATGTAAATGAAACCAATCTCTTATAAAAGAAGAGAGAATGCATTGTGTTCATCAAATGTTATGATACAAAAGATGAGAATGCACAACAAAAATAGACAAAAATGGACAAACATAATTAAACTGAAGAAGATGATAAAGTAAGAAGCACGGACACTTTAGTTTGGCTAGCAAAGCATGCCCCTATCCCACACATGTTGGCCACGTGTTGAACAAATATAAGATACTTGTTAGTGTAATAGATGTGTTAGACACTAGTTGTACAAAGTCAAAATAGAACCAACACTTGTTAGACATGCATCAAACTAACAAAATAACGAAATACATCAAACAAATTTTTTAAGCATATAGATGTATAAACTCACTTTAAATTTCGTTCTTGTTTAAAAATGATATTTATTTTAAACAATGTATGTTTTAATAAACATGTCCTTGCCGTGTCCGTGTCCGTGTCCTAAGTTTCTAAAAACGTAGCGTGTCACCTTGTCTTTGTGTCTTATCCACATCTTGTATCCATATTTGTGGTTCTTGGCGCATAAGTAAACAACAAAAATGTGAGACTGTTCATGAATTTAGATGAAGTACCTGAAATTAGTTCCAAGGTTTTATCAGTCAGATTGCCATTTTGTGATAGATTGAGTACCATCAAGGAAGAAAGGTCTTTAATGTTCTTCACACCAGCATCAGTCAATCCTCCACCACATATTTCCAGGGACTGTAGGTTCTTGAAGTCTGGTCATACAAAATATGAAAAGGGAGTGAGGTGGAGAACTCAAATATCTAAAACGTATGAGCTTGTTTGGAATGACTTTTAAAATTTGTAAAGACACTTCTTTTTTCCAGTTAAAAATTCATTCCACACTGTCCCTAAATCTGGTCTTTAAATGGTAATTCATCCATAAAAACTAACTTCAAAGAAGTAAAGATATGGCTTGTTAGTCAAAAGGGATATATAAATGGCTTTTGGTTCCTCAAGGTATGAATTCATTTTCAAACTTCTAATATCCTTGCCCATTTGAATAACAGATTACCACATAACATATAAAGTAATCCATTAACCAAAACTTATAAACATTTCAGTATTTTGTGAGTCCATTATGGCGGAATATATTTATCATTCACTAACAGTGAATAGGTAAGACCACCAATGATACATACATATCGTAGGAAGGGTAAAAGTGGAAATGTAGAGGGAAATTGAGTTTGTTTGGGTGGGCTGAGTGTTCTGTTAGAGAGGTTAGGAAGGGACCACAAGGTGGTAGGGTTTAATGAGGAGGTTTGAGAGGGTAAGGGAGGATCATTGAGGATTGTGGCATTTTGGCCTTGGGGGAGAGGATTAACAGCCCTCTTTAATGTACTGGGTATTTTCGTTTCTTTGTTCTTCTTCCTTATGTTCTTCGCTTGCCTTTGCTGGGAATTTCCCTTGATTATACATAAATAAATCATATCAGAGCTTGATCTGTTTCTTGGGAATTGCTTGTTGGGTATTTCTCTCTGTTTGCAGGTTTGGATACCTAACAGAATATTACTGTGAATATGCACATACTTCGCAAATAGTTTGTCCCAGAGTCTGTAATACGAGCTCCAAAAAGATCTAGATGAGTCAATCCTACCAAACCTGCAAAAGAGGAATATAAAAAGGCCGATCATAAAAGATGAACTCCAAGAGAATTCAAATATCAGAGCATTTCTCTAAAGAATATGCACCAGTTAGGGAAGCAAGTCCAGTGTCTGTAATTTGGCGAGTATCCAAATTAAGTGATTTAAGAGATGAGAGTCCAGAAAGCTTTTTTAAGCCAACGTCAGTCACTACGGTGAATGAGAGATTTAATTTCTCCAGATTAAGCAGACCTACAACATAACAGATTAAAGGTTGTAAAAACCGAACTTACAAGCTTTAGATGATACTGAAAAGTCAAAACAAAGGAAAGGAAAATCATCATTGGCACTAAAATGGGCATAGAAAGAAGTTTGTGTCACAACTTGCCAAGGTAATTTACAACATTTATAACTTGCATAGGTTAATGCAGAAGACATCATATTCATGGGCTTTTATACAATCAATTTAAACGGGAAGACATGAATATAGCATTCTCTTCTACTTTTCCTTTGACATCCAAAAACCTATAATTTTTCTTTCTTTGTCAATAGGATTAAAGAATTAATATCACCACTGGACAGTACAATTACAGAATTCTCCCCTGTAATTCTTGCTTGAATAAAAAAAACTTGAAGACAGAACCCAACTGTCAGCAGTCAACTCTCTTTTTCATCATTTCTCAAATGAGCATTCAAATTCGTAAATAGAATGCAAGATGATTAAAACTGATTAAGTATTCTTACAACGAGGTGCCACATGAGATCTGCTAGGTTGATTCAAGTTGAAGTGGTCACACATTAAATAAGAATAAAAATCCATGAATAAGGTAAACTTCTTTTAGACCAAGGCAAATAACTCCTGTATTAAATAAAATATATCTATATACATTTATTGTCAAGGCAGTGCTGATGTCTAACCAGATAGATGACGTAGACCATTGCTTCCAACATCAGTGTCAGACAACTCCAAACATTTCAAACGGTGGAGGGCTGAAACAAATTAAGTTGGTAGAAAGTTTAGCAATCAGTTGGGGAAAAAGATACAATAGACAAAAGAAGCCATAGGGCACACAAGGGACGTAACTACGGGCAGTTAAAGTGTAGTTAAAGGTGAGGAACTGGGCTACATGAAGTTTAAGCACACTGTAAAATTAAGTACAAAGCTAACACTTTTTTGATGAGGGTATAAAGCTTCCAGTTAAATGGATGAATATTAGATAATTTGTATAATTTAGTTAGGGTTGTTTGGTTTGACTTAAAGAAAAAAACATTTTTCAAAAAACTCTGTTTTATATAAGCATTTTTTATAAAAACTTATTAAAATACACTTTTCAAGCTATTTTGAGTAGTTGCCAAATACTCCAATTCCTTCCAAAATGACTTATTTTTTCCAAAATGACTTATTTTTTAAATTAAACACTTGAAAATGTATTCCAACGCACCCTTAATATAATTAATTAGTATTTTAGATTTAATAAGTTATTTGTCTTATTTTCTTGTAAGACTAGCCATTTTACCGTTGTAAATGTAATAGGGAGCTTTTTGAATATTGAGCTTTTATTATGGGAGAGTTTCTCTCAACTTTAGGAATGAATTTCCTTTGTTTGATGATCATGAACTTGACCTAATACCTAAATATGTCGGGAGTTAGGTGGTACTTCAAATTGTGATGAGCTATCTACTATATTAAACTTCACTCCGGCAACATTAATTTTTGGCCTATTAAAAAAAAGGAACCGTGGAACTCGAAGCACTTCATTTTTTAACACATTTAAGAGGAAAATTCATGAGCAAATAGTTCATAAATGATCATTTATTATGAACTCCACCCAAGAGGTCTGCACCTATATTAGTGAATCTTTTATATGAGTGCTTAGTGCATGAATATTTAGTAAACAGGGACTGTTATGAGTAACAGTTCTTATGGCAACTTTCTTTTATCTACAATGGGTTCTGACATATTGGACTGGTAGTGATAATTCCATCAGTGACCTGCAAACTTAAGGTCAGGAATTTGGATCTACCGAGATATTAAGTTAGAGCATTCTTCAGTTGATGTAACATGGTCAAACATGAATAAAGAGCAAACAAAGACACAACAAAATCAAAGAGAGATGTCTGAAGTTTAAATGTAAACCTTTCAAGTTAACCAGGCCGTCATCCTCAATCCTGCATGAATCCAAGTTCAAGCTCTCCAAATTTGTTAGACCTGCTTTGTTGCATAAATAAAAATATATGTGTGT
Organism: Citrullus mucosospermus; assembly: GCA_030954485.1. Classification (NCBI taxonomy): domain Eukaryota; kingdom Viridiplantae; phylum Streptophyta; class Magnoliopsida; order Cucurbitales; family Cucurbitaceae; genus Citrullus; species Citrullus mucosospermus. Next base: position 2,526,655 of record CM062063.1, on the reverse strand, counting down.
GTGTAATTACATTTATAAAGACAGCTTCAAAGCAAAAGGACTCATTTCAGGAGATTACTATGCAATATAATTTATTGGTATATATTCTACAAGCTTTATGGACTTGGCATTATAACATTGATGTATTGAGCAGAAAAGAAAACCCTAATTTCAAACACTTTGACACTGTGTATTTAATATCATTGGCAGTGAGCTGATACGTAGATAGCTTCATTGACATTAAAGGAAATACAAAATGAGGTATTAGAAGGGATTCAAAAAGAATTTCAGATAGTGAACACACCTTTCAAGTGAACCAAACATTCATCTGTTATGTCATTGAACCCCAAGTTCAATATCTTCAAAGCCCCAAGGCCTATGAAAAAGGTAGCCATCATAAGTTCAATATTTCCACAGCATGTGCGTGAGAGAAGGTGAGGGTCAGAGGGAGAATACTAAACAGAACGAAGGCAAGCAATTTCATGAGAGATTCTTGTAGAAACTTACTAGAAAATCTCTCACTTCCATCATCAGTTATATGACATCTGCTAAGGTTCAAATATTGAAGGGCACCAAGAGCTGACCAAAAGGGCACCCAAAAGTTTAAGTATGGTATGACGAACTGAATATAAATAAGTATTGCAGTTTTTCTTCCAATTTTGAAAAGAAATTTACAGATGAAGAAAACACTAACTACCATTGACCTGTATATTGAACAGTGTATTGTGAAAACTTGAAAAATAGACTAATTCACACACATTTTACGTGTTAAATTACTGGCACTCTGAAAGGATAGACAGCATCAAGAATAATAACCTGAGAGAGTGTCCAAACAAGCAGCCGTAACTGGACAACCCTCTAAGTTCAAAAGCGAAAGTTTGTGCAGTCCTGTAATGCAAGCAAAATTAGGAGACCAAGCAAAACAAAGGTAATGGATAACCTGCTATATAAAACATTGGGGATCATATCAGTGAATAATTGCCCTTAGGAAATAGTTAATACACCATGATATAAATCAAAAGGAACAGAACATGAGATAAGAATATGTCAAAACTAAAAAACTTCCAGCTAAAGTGAGTCTTCAGCTCAGTTAGCTTCCCGTCCAGCCCTAAAAAATACAGCTTGAAACTCTGAATTGAAAAACACCCTTCTATTTGGCATTTGATTACAAATAAATGGGCAACGGTAACTCCTACCTTTCAAGTAGGCAATACCAGTATCTGTGACCTTACTGCATGAAATTTGCAATCCTTTCAAGTTTGTTAGCCCTGTAGAGCAAAAGAAATAATTGTTTCAAAAAAAAAAATAAACAATGAAATTTGCAGATAATTTTAATCCTAAAGCAACTGAAAGAATTAACATCTACAAACAATCGCTGTCAAACAAAAAAGAAAACGTTTATATCAGAATATATTAAAAGAAGAAAACCTATGTTTAACCAAGTAGCGAGGAGGATTCATAACGAAAGCAGTCTATGCGAATCACTCAATAGTATTTTCCTTATATGAGCAAGAAATAGAACCATACACCCATGCATCTACTACACATAATAGACAGTAAACTAGTAAATCCTGAGAGAATATAATTACCGGAGAGAGGCTTTATATCAGAATCTGTGATGCAATTACACCATTTGATATTAAGAGACTCCAACTTCGTTAATCCTGAGAAAGTGTAAATATTGAATTTAAAAGGCAGTAATTCATGTTGACTGTTGTTTATTAAGAAACTCACAAATCTGAAAATTGATTCCTCCAAATTTTCAAGCTAAATTCACATTGCTTCAAAACTCACATGCATAACTAAACAACAATTGTCAAAAGCAGATCTTTTGCATATTCAAAACAGCAGGTGCCATTTTCAAATAATGTTTTAAAGTTTTTTTTTTTTTTTTTTTTTTTGTACATTATTTTAAGAAGAATTCGTCGAGTAAAAGAGAGGCCGTAAAAACATTCAGCATGCTGAACAACGAGAAGAACAGCTTACCTCAAGTAGCTAAAACAGCCCCACATCAACAACTTAAATAATATTAAATAATATAGCACATAAATAGTAAGACCCCAATTAGGTATAATAAAATATCATAACAAGCAAGCCCCCAACAATATGTAAATTTATCTCTTTTAGTAGATAATAAAAAAAACTTGGACCATTCTATAGAGCTTATTTCTTCGCTGCATTCTACTTAAAGCTAATGCAATCTGCATTTAGATACAACTATTGTCAGGGTAATATTCTATCCAGAAAAGAATACCTCAAAAAGTAGAAAATACCTTGGAGATGAATAAGTCCCCCATGAATGCCAGGACATTTCTCTAAGTCCAATCTGATCAAGTTTACAAGATGAGCAAAAACGTTCATCCCTTGAGCAGTAATTTCACTGTTTTTCCTAAAACTCAAACTTGTCAACCTTGAGAAGCCTGAAAGATTTGCACATCAGGGTTATAATAAAGCCAAAAAGAGTCTGTCGGAGAGATCCTCCTCTCAGTTGCGCGATAATGAGGATCAAATTGCAAAAAAATTGGATATATACCTCCAATATGTACCAGTCCTCGATCTGATATATGGTCACAGAAGTTTAAATTTAAGGATTGGAGATTTGAGCAATTCCTGAGGTGCATCAATCCACAATCAGTTACATCCGAGCCAGAAAGATCCACAGAAAGTACAGAGGATCCCTGTGAGGAGATGACATCAATCCAAGCATCGTTCACCCCTGGACATTCTCCAAAGTGAAGATCCTGAAAGTATACAAAAATATCCCATTAATTATATCAATTCAATTGGTTCAAAAGAAATGTGGAAAATACTAACAAGGATTGATGCCAATTGATGAAACAGTTTACTCTCAGTTACCTGGAGAGCACAATCTCGAAAAGCTTGGATTGAAATATTAGTTAGAAGCTGAGAATACACCAATTCATTGAGGATCAGCTGACTAATATCCCTTGGGAGCATACCAAAACTATCATATTGATATATATCCTATCATCAGAAGGGACACAAAGAATTAGCCATGACATACAAAAACAACGTCCGCATGGACACCAGCAAACACTAATTCCACACAAGGAGGTACTGAAAGTTCAGTACCTTGCATATTCTCCGGATGCATAAGTCCATAAGAGAAGGGCACTTCCCTCTTCGAGGATCAATGTCTGCAAAAGGTCGAGAAAATGAAGTTGTCAACCATTTGGAACTCCCACTTTTGCAGTATTTTCCAGATACTCCCCTAGGCGAACTATCTTCACTATCTAGCTGGTCTCTCTTCCTAGAACAAGCTCCCCCCATTGAGAAGATATCCCGTAGTCAATTTATGTCATAAAAACTTCAGCAGAACACTATTGTAACCCATGCAATAACCAAAAAATAACATATACACGTTACTTCACCCTGCCAAAATAGAGGAAAGCAGGATTAAGTTCATCAATCTCAATAACACATATCTACATGAAAAGCATAACTATAAACAAACACAATACATTGCAACTTGATGAATTATAGTGAGATTAGCCCCCAAAAAATATGATTATGCTCATCTGATGTTTCTAAACATGGTTTCTTGTTGTCACCATGTATAAGATTGTTGTATAAGCAAAAGTAATAAGAGTTTCAAAATAACAAAACCAATTTCTTCAGGTCCCCATTTCAAACTGAAATTCATTAAGGGGAAAAATAAAACTAAAATATCATATGCTCAACCTCACTCAGCGACAAGAGTGAAGAAGTGAAATACTCAAAACTTAATGACGAAATCGATAAGAACAATAGAACCATTCACAGATGGAATTAAAACCCCCTGATCGCACCACTTAAATTGCAAACTCCTTCGTTTTTACAGAGAATTTTCACTTTCAACAAAATATAAGAAAAAAAGAAAACGATCAAACGACTGAACAGCATCATCAAACTCCTAAAAATCACTTTACCCTTTTACCAACAATCAAAAACCCTCCACCCCACCAAGGAAAAACAAAAACTTTCTAAAGAGAAAAAGAAAATGATCATCAGAAAAGGAAAAGGGAACAAAATCATCTCCAACAAAAAGGACCAGTACAACAATCATACCTCAACATGATCAGATTGAATACATTAACTGAAAAGGAAAAGAAAAAAAAAAATACGATTCCCAGAAGAAGAAGAGACGAAAAAATATATATATATATATTATTTATCAAAAGCAGTCTTTAGCGCAAATGGGTTTCTCTCCTTTTTCTTCTTTGGGAGTAGGGAGCTACATAAGAAGAAGAGTGAAGAAGGGGGCCGGGAAGGAAAAAAAGTGCGAGGTGTCACGTAGCCGAACCAAACGCCGAAGCAACCGATGTCTGACACGTGTAGTTTTGGGAGAGGCGGTGGCTCGGCGTTAGGTGTGCTTCGGTTGATGAGATAAGAGAGCCGGGGTGTGGGACCCACTTTGGAAATTAGCGACGCCTTTTTTTTCCAGAATAAATTAAAGAAAAAGAAAAATTATCTTTTTTTTGGTTCGTAATTTTATGATTTCATAAGATACAGTATTTTCCAGTTTTTGTTTATCTTATTCCTTCTACGTTTTAAATATCTATCAGGATCGTTATATTTTCTAAAAGTGATTGATTTTACTATTTCTTTTCATTTTTATTTTTTTAAGATCAAATTGCAAATTTAGTTGAATTTAGTTTTATGATTTATAATTAAAATTTAATTAGTGTAATTTGATAAAATTTTCATAAATTTTTTATTTTTTTTAGAAACTATTATTTAAACTATTTACAAATCTTTTTTCAAATTATAAAAATTATTTATGAGATTTTATCAAATTATAAAGATTAAATTTAAATTTTCTTCTAATTATATGGACCAAATTTATAATTTAACATTTTAAAAATATTTTTTTAATATCTGTGATTACAATAATAACGGAGATAGTGAAGTGAAGCTATATAGCAAAAAGAGTTAAAGCCCATCTTCACAAGTGTTGTCATATTTACATCAAAGAAGCTTCATAATATATATTTTTATGAGTTTTTTAAAAGAAACAAACTAAAATGATCAGTTTAAAAATTTAGAAATAAAACTAAGAAAGCCAAGAGCACCATGGACTAAAATGGGCAAATAATTATAGCTCTTATTAATAACTATTTTATTCTATTGTGTGTGTTTTTTTTCTTTTTTTTTTTCAAAATTAAGTAAAATATAAAAGTAAAAAAAAAAAACATTTTTCAAAAAACGAGTTTACTTTTTAAATTTGACTCTGTTTCAAGAAAGTGGAAACTAACCAAATATTCGTAAAAATAAAATAAAATAAAATTTTTTTTAAATAACATAGTAGTTGAAGATATTTATAAATAATAAAAAAAATATTATAGTTTATCGCAATATACAGGATGGATTACCGTATCTATTATGACATAGATAGATACGGTAAAATTTTGTTATATTTATAAATATTTTGATTTATTTTTATATATTTAAAAACAACCATAAAATATAAGAGTTTGAATTATTATTATTATTATTATTATTATTATTATTATTATTATTATTCTGGGTTTGGATTTGTTGGAGGCAGACTTTATCCATAAGAGTGAGGGCCCACTGAGGTGGCTTCTGCAGATTGGACACGCAACGTTATTTGAGTTCTTTGATTAATTTACCGAATTAATTATGATTAACCATAATCTAAAGGAGAAATTATAAGATAGTGGAAGATATTTTTTATAAAAAGTTTCGGTCCCCTGTGGTCGAGCCTATTGTAGAAACATGGCTTGGATTATTAACTGCGTCAAGTAAAGTATCTAATTTATACTTGTTTCGAATTTTAAAAACTATTAAAAAATTAATTATTCCATCTGAGATTCTTTTTATTTTTTTATTTTTTTATTTTTAATTTGGTTTGGATGTTTGTTTGAAACGATGAGAGAGGGAGATTGAATTAGTAATTGATTGTGAAAATTTTATGAAAATTGCGATTTTAGTTTGAATTGATTTAAAAAATTAAAAGGCAAATAACTTTATTTTGAAATTTAAGAACTTCTCAAATTCAACTATAAACTAAACTAACCGATTTATTGAAAATGAACATTGTTAAGTAGGTAAACTAAAATTGAAAAAACCCACGTTAAATTAAAATGTTTATTTTGTGGATTTTTTAAAAAAAAAGTTTATTTCAAGACAATTTAACATTTTTTGTATGAAAATAAAGTTTTAGATATAATTATAATTACTAATAGACATGTTTATTAATTTAAAAGTTGTGCACCATTTTCAATCCCATTATTCTTTTATTTTAATATTAATAAAAAAATGTTTCATTTATACTGTTCAACTATTTAAAATAGGGTAATACTTGGGTGCATCTCAAAATATCTATCTCTATGCGTCCTCCTCTCTATCACTTACACACAAAAAAGAAAATTATTATATTATAAATTATGATTAAATAGTTTAGTGGGATGTACAAAAATAGATGCTGAAATACATTTAAGTATTTTTCTTTAAAATACATTTAGCTTAGGTTGAAAAAAAAAAAAGTTTTTTTTTTTTTTTTTTTTTTTTTTTTTTTTGCCTTCTGTGGAAGGAGAACTAGAAAAAGGTTTAATTGCCTGATATATTTCTTTTAGTGAAACATATCTCTTTTAAAATATTGAACCAAAAAAATTAATTGAATTTGGTTGTTTTTATAGTTTTCAGTGTATAGAGGTAGAAAATGACCCTTTTGACCTTTCGAAAGACGTCATATTCAATCAGTATTATTAAGTGAATAATAAAGTAGATGATTTAATTTGTGAAAACGACATCGTCCAATCTCGTTGGTTTATTTCGGTCCCACTAATTTTCATATCACGATTGACAAAAGGAAATGCATATGCAGTTGTAGGGTTTGTAAATACTATTACATAACATACTTAGAAAAATTTTATAAGTAGCAAATGTAGATCATTGTTATGGAAGATCTACTGTCTTAAAAGTAAAATTTGGTGCAATTTTAATACTAAATTGCCTACATCGGTTGCTTTCCAAAATTAACAAAAATCTCAACTCAAACATACACTTGTTGAAGAAAGGAATTAAATCAATTTAAAATATACTCAGAAAATAAGAGAATAAAAAAACAAAGAGAATGAAATTCATTTTCTCATCATTTTTCAATAATTGGGAGCCTTTTTAAATTAAGGATAAGATATGCTTTTAAAAACAAAAAGAAAACCATATATTGAAATTAATTATTAGAATTAATCACAATCAATTCTTGAATTAATTTCAAACAATTTTTTGTCTTTCTCTTTTGCTATATTAGTCGTTCCCAATAAATTTATATTTTTGTTAGGGAGTTTGTTATTCTAGTATGATTGGATATTGGTCACAACAACACATCATTATTTTCTTTCAAATTTAACTTGGTATATGTGTTAATTTATATTGGTTTCCATATGTAATTTTGTCATTACTTTATAACTAATGACATGCCAATTTAATGCTTGGTCTGAATTTTCCATTCAACCATTACAAAGACTATTTGTCCTCAAAATATAAATACAGATTGAAATGATATGAATTTTCAAATAGTTATCTTAAAATTAGATTGTTAAAAAATATGCAAATTTTAAAATAATATGTTTATTTTTAGTCAAATTGTTAATAGTTATCAACATGGTATAGTTATCTTAATTAGTCTAGCACCATATCTTGATGTTTCGTGTGTAAGATTTAAATTTACCAATATGTTGGACATGGTATAGTTTTTCTAGAAAAAAAAATTATTTCAGTAATATGTTGGACATATTTGACATATTGTTTAAGATTGAACAATCAACTTTTAAGATAGTAATTTATGCATTATCTAATTATGTTGGGATTTACCATTAATTAGATGGTTTGTTAAATTATGAAACAAATAGTAGCTTCATAGAGACAAAGTTAATGGTAAGATTTTACTAAACAAATGTAACTTTGGTTCGCTTTCTTGGAAGCAAAACTGAATTAGAATGATTATTAAAATATATATATATATATATATATATATATATATATATATATATATTTATTTGTAATTTAACCAAAATATTAAACATTGTTTTTTTAAGAATCAAATGAATTACTTTTAACAAATTGAAAAATTATGAGAGAAAATAAAAATTAGGTAAGTACAGATTGTAAAATTATTAATTTGATACTAACTGTTAACCCGAGTGCTGTTTTAACTCATGAATATGTGTGCGCACATATGTTAAATTGTATTTTAGTTTTGTACTTTTAACAAATTTGATAAATAATAATTTTTACTTTTCACACATCATTAAAATATTTTTCAAAATTTAAAGAGATAAAACTCACTAAAAGTTTTATTTTTGTTAGAAAAGTTTACCCATTTGAAAGAACAGTAATTTTTTAAAAACATAAAGTAGAAGTAGAGTGAAATTTATTTAGTCCAAAATAATATTAAATTTATAATTTAAAATTAAAAAATTATTATAAATGAAAAAATATCAAACTATTTATAAATATAAAAAAATTTCAGCCATTTGCATAAATAATTTTGCTATTTTGTTATATTTAAAAACAGTTATTTAAAATATCATTTTAATTCTTGTATTTTTAATGATTCCAACTTTTAATTAAAATTCAGTCTAAATTAGTTTTTGTCAATATTAATTGGAATAATGGTATAAAAATCCCATTTTAAAGATTCAAAATGGCAAATGACTCAATTTTTTAAAAAATGTTAATAATTCTTTGGTCATTTCATGATTACAAGAAGTTAAGGTGTTAATCTTTATTAATCTTTTTTCCTCTTCTTCTGCCTTGTTTTTTTTTCTTTTCCTTTTTTCTCTTATTCTCCAACTCTTTTTTTTTCTCTCTCTTCTTCTCATAACTTCTTCTCTTTTTTTTTCTCCTTCTCCGACTTCTTCTCCAACATGAAGAGTCCAAGCTCAGACGCTACCAATTTTGGTGAGCGAGAGTGAGAGTGAAAGAGATATATGAGGGTGATTGTGAGTGAGGAAAATAAACGAGAGCGAAATCGATTTTTTAGTAATTTCATCCAAACTTGATATCAACAAAATGTCATCTAACTTTTTTTTCTTTTTTTTTTTAAATCCAGGTCATTTAACATTTTTGGCCTAATGTTTGAGTTATTCATACAAAATTTTCAATTAATTAAATAACAGCAATAAATCAATTAAAAGTATATAAACAAAAATAGTACTTTAATTTAATTTTTATTTTTATAAAACGCAAAAAAAAACTATGCGAATAGCCCACCGCCTGCGGAGGGACGGTGTGACAGTCAGAACTTCCGAAGACGCCCAAGATTGCGTTGCTTGTTTCCTCCGACTAGGGCGGCCGCCGGTTTTCTGAAGGGAGACCCTTCCGCCAATCAAACTCGCTCTGTGTCTCAATACTTTTCTTTGGTTTTAATTATCTGTGTCACTTTTTCGGTTTGGTTCTTGTTCGAATCCCGACAACGAAGAACTAGAGGACTGATCTGCTCCCCGTGTAAAAGGTTCGAGTAAGTTTTAGCTTATTTTGCCTTTTGATAATCTTTGTGGGTTCTTATTATTGACTTATTTGTCAACGAAGTTATTCGTTCTATGTCTTTTTCTCTAAATCCGTCTCCGGGAGGTTCGAACTGAAATGAGGTTGTATTTCAGAGACCCTAATCGGAATCTATCATTGAAGAATCTAATTCGAGGGGGCTTTTCTTGTTCGTAATTGGTTTCTGCATTTGGGGTTTGTTGTTTGGTTAATTGTAGTTGATATCTGCGTGTAACATGAAATGTAATGGTTTCTAGGGTTAGTTGCTAAGTGTCTAGGGATTGGATTTCTGATGGTCTTTTGATAATTTTTGGGCGCAGAGAGAGGATTCTATGATGGATGTACAAATGAAGGACGAAAAGAGCTTGGAAGAAGAAGATGATTACGTTGAATATGTTCCTGTGGCGAAGCGTAGAGCAATGGAAGCTCAAAAGATTCTTATGCGGAAGGGCAAGGCTTCTGCCCTTGAGGAAGAGTTGGAGAAATCAAGACTTGCTGAAGCCAAGCCTAGTCTCCTTGTAAAAGCATCTCAGATGAAGCGTGACCAACCAGAAGTTAGTCCAACAGAGCAGATTGTTCAGCAAGAGAAGGAGATGATCGAGCACTTATCTGATCGTAAAACTCTAATGTCAGTTCGTGAACTAGCAAAAGGAATTACATACACAGAGCCATTATTAACTGGATGGAAGCCACCATTGCCTATAAGGAGGATGCCGAAAAAGGCCTGTGATTTGATTCGCAAACAGTGGCACATAATAGTTGATGGTGATGAGATTCCACCGCCTATTAAAAACTTCAAGGACATGAGACTCCCTGAACCAGTTTTGAAGAAATTGAAAGAAAAAGGGATTGTGCAACCTACTCCCATTCAGGTGCAAGGTCTACCTGTGATTTTATCTGGCAGAGATATGATTGGGATTGCATTTACGGGTTCAGGAAAGACCCTAGTTTTTGTTCTTCCTTTGATAATGATTGCATTACAAGAAGAGGTCATGATGCCCATTGTTTCAGGAGAAGGACCTTTTGGTTTGATTATTTGTCCTTCAAGGGAGCTTGCTAGACAGACATATGAAGTGGTGGAACAGTTTTTAATTCCCATGAAGGAGGCTGGGTATCCAGAACTAAGGCCTTTACTTTGTATAGGTGGAGTGGATATGAGATCACAGATAGAGGTTGTGAAGAAGGGTGTTCATATTGTTGTTGCAACCCCTGGGAGGTTGAAGGATATGTTGGCAAAAAAGAAAATGAACCTTGACAATTGCAGGTAAAAGAATTATTCCAGTTTGTATTACATCTTTGGGTTAAACTCTATGAACAGATAGTTGAAATAGACTAACATCTGGTGGCAATTAGCAAAGTAGTTTATTGAAATACTTATATATTTTGTAGAATCGTTATTTCTATGGCAAATAAATACATGCTTGCTTGCCTCCTCTATTTAAACTCTTTCCCTTCAAGTATCTTGTAGATAAATTGCTGTTAAACTTCGATTTGTTTCCCATGACTTCTTAGTTGATACCAATTGATAGTTGTCTTGATCTGACCTTCAGTAGTTCTTCCCCTCTTTGCGCTGGGATTAATGATACCACTTCTGCTATTGTTACAGGTATCTTACTTTAGATGAGGCTGATAGACTAGTGGATCTGGGATTTGAAGACGATATTAGGGAAGTTTTTGATCATTTTAAGGCTCAACGCCAAACTCTATTATTTTCTGCCACAATGCCTACCAAAATTCAAAATTTTGCTAGAAGTGCCCTGGTAAAGCCTGTAACTGTTAACGTGGGAAGAGCTGGAGCTGCAAACCTTGACGTCATCCAGGAGGTCGAGTATGTGAAACAAGAGGCAAAAATTGTTTACTTGCTCGAGTGTCTGCAGAAAACACCACCTCCAGTGTTGATATTCTGTGAGAATAAAGCCGATGTCGATGACATTCATGAGTATCTACTCTTGAAAGGTGTTGAAGCAGTAGCAATTCATGGAGGAAAAGATCAGGAAGAGAGAGAGTATGCTATTTCTTCCTTTAAGGCGAGCAAGAAAGATGTATTGGTTGCTACTGATGTTGCATCAAAGGGTTTAGATTTTCCAGACATTCAACATGTTATCAACTACGATATGCCAGCTGAAATTGAGAACTATGTCCATAGGATTGGACGAACAGGACGATGTGGTAAGACAGGAATTGCAACAACATTCATAAACAAGAATCAAAGCGAAACAACTCTCCTTGATTTAAAGCACCTTCTGCAAGAAGCAAAACAGAGGATTCCACCAGTATTGGCCGAGCTGAATGACCCTATGGAGGACGTGGAAGCGATCACCAATGCAAGTGGTGTCAAAGGTTGCGCTTATTGTGGTGGACTTGGTCACCGTATCCGTGACTGCCCCAAGTTAGAGCACCAGAAAAGCATGGCAATTGCAAGTTCAAGAAGAGATTATTTTGGATCCGGCGGATATAGAGGAGAAATTTGAGAAAGCTGAGAACAGAGTACGGATAATCTTGTTTGATTTACCCTTTGCTCTACGCAGATTGTAACTGTATAAACTGATAAATTATTATGCTTAGATATTCCAATGAAATCATGTAGTTGTTTTGTTTGCCTTGACATTGATTTGATCTCAGTTACAAAAGGAAATCATTAATTGACATTATTGACTCTGTCTTTACAAATTATGAAAAAGAAAAAGGACAGTCTGTGAAAATAAAGTATAAAATCTTGTCTTCCATTACAACTTTCTGTAACAGAGATGAACTGAAGCAGATGTGTAGATTCTGGTCTAAGTTCTGAATGGAACATCACAAACTTCATCGCGTCTGCAGTTCTGACTTCTTGTGTTTAACTTTTTTCTGAAAGAAAATTTGAAGGCTTATGCCTAACAGATCAACAACTAATCAACTGGAACTTCTACATCCATTTTTATGCCTGAATTACCAAGAACCTGCGAAAGAATTTCAAAAAATGAAGAACATTAAACTAGATAAATCAAGAACTATGCAAAAGAGCTTATCAGGTTGCTCAGTTGTTTCTTGGAAGATCAACTTTCTCCAGAGTACTACTCTCACAAAAAGTTTACGTTGGCTTCTTAAAGTACCTTAATGAAGTCATCGAGTGTCAACTGAGAGTTTCTTGTATAGCCTGCTTCTTGTAATAATTGGCACAAGACTTGCTGCAAGGGAAAAAGGACTAAATGAATCACACTGCATTCTCAGAAATAAACTTAGTGCACAAAGCAAAAGAATCAGTTCTATTTCATGTGTTAGGACTGGATTAAATATGTTCCTTTCGAGCAGCGTAATTGCTCTCAATGCCCATGCACAAGCAGGTATGTCATCATCAAGAAATCAACTTAATTTCTAACAGATTACTCGATGCACCAAATAACTGTATGGATTGAATGTCTCAGAGGCTTTATTTGCTATGTTTTTAATACTAAATGAATCACATTGCATTCCCAGATAACAGTAAGTTGAAAAGGCAATACAGATACAAAATATAACACTGGGAAGGAAGAGGCCATGCCTCTCTCTGCTCGTCGGAGATGAATGGACCCGATAAATCCTGAAGCACTTCAATTATGTCGTTGAAAGACACCTTCCCATTGCAGTCGGCATCATATACCTTGAAAATAACTGAAATTAAGAGACACTGGCAACTATTAATATGAAATAACTGTCTCAAAGTAGTTTTCTACAGTGACAGAACTCCTTGATAGAGCATTTCGGAGCCATGATAATTGAAGTCAATATAATGGGTTAGTGTGAGTTCATGAGAAAAAGTTTCTCCATTTAGTCACCAAACCTATAATCCATGATATCTTGGTTGTCTTAGTGACAACTTATGCTAGATCATCTTAGATAACATGAATTATAACTTATAAATCAGCTTCACGAGACAAAATTGCTCCCATATACTCTCAAGTCTCTAGGGAGGCACGACTAAAAAGTTTGATGACTTCTGAGTAGAAACGTGTGAAAATTATTGACTTTAAGGCTTAAACATCAAACTTCACTACCGCTGACTGCCATAAAAATGATTGCCAGGGATCTCTGATGTTCTAAATAATGATTTTTAACTAGAACCCTCAATCCTAAACAAAATCAGCAAAATGAACTAGCAGCAGCAAGCGATGCACTTACATTCAATCTTATGGTGCACACTAGCTTTAGCACTGAATGCTGACAAGAAAGCCACAAAATCCTTAAAATTCAAGCCATCAACCATCTTGAGCAAACGCTGAAGAAAAAAACAGGAAAACTAAGATATCGCCTACCAAGTGGCATCACTGATAAAACCAACACACAAACACACAATCAAGCGGATTCAATTTCAAGGTTGAATGATGGAACAAGAACAAAATTTCAATGCAAAACCTGAGAAAGTGGATTCATCGCAAATTCAGGAACTGAGAGGAACTCATCAGCTGAAATAAACCCCTTGGCATTTCTATCAAGTTGGCAGAATCTCTGATACAATGACACTATTTCCTGTTGGGAGACTAACTTGCACACAAGCAAATAGTAAGAGAAAGTAAGCCAACTAAACCACTCACAAAAACAAAAGAAAGAAATCAATGAAGACAAGGATAAATTAACCCACAGAGTTTATTGCAGTGCTCTTGAACTTCTTCAATATCATATTGAGTGAGCATCGATGAAGCATTCCCCATAAATTCTCAATCCAAATGTCCAATTTCTAAATGATGCTAAGAACCCAATCTGAGAAAAACCCCATAAAACCATCAATCAAATCAATCTTCAAAACACAGACAGATTCAGAATAGAAGAAGTAACACCCTCAAAATCCAAACAATTAAGCTTCATAGAGTTGGAAAACTGTAACAATTCTCTAAGAGTGAAAATGGGGTAAAGGGAAATAAGAACAGACCTGAAAATCAGAGCTGATCTGACAATGGGCAGTACCCAAATTGGGGATTCTTTTACTTACCCACAGCAGATATAAAAATAGAATCAACCCAGCTGAAGCTTTCACCTGGACATCATCGAGACTCTAAAAAAGCCTAGATAAGCTTTTATTGCCTCTTTTTTTGTTGTGATCGAAGGCGACGAAGATTCTCCCCTTTGATTCTGTCCAATTGAGCATCAAGGGCATCGCTAATCTTGACGCTATTTTCGATTTGAGTGGGAATTTGATGGTGAAAATGTGATAAATTTATGTGGTTTGGTAAAAGTTTATATATATATATTTTTTTCCCGAAACAAACAGGGTTAAGGAAAGCATGGAAATTTACAGAAATTAGTTGAATTTATCAATGGAATGGTACCTCAAGGCTCTGAGTCGCGATGATGTTAGGGCCGACGGTGAGGAACAAACAACGATTTTTTTTTGAGAAAAACGAATTACAAATTTATGATTACTTTGTTCTATAGGCAAAAGTTTAAATTGTCATCTTTGAAATTAGATTTTTTTCTTCTTTTTTAAATGAAAACAATCAATCTGAAATTAATTATTACCTAATTCGAAGAAAATAAATAATAGGATTCTGCAATTAAATGACTTTTTTTTTTCAATACCATTTTGATTTATAGTTTGAAGTTTGTGCAATTTTCAATTTTAATTTGTGTACTTTCTTATTAATCTTAAATTTAATTTTTAAAAGTTAATATTTTCTTTATTGAAATCGATTAAATATTAATAATAAATTTCATCAAAAGAAGTAATATATAAAAATATATTTTCAAAATTTATAGTACTAATACTAATAAATAATAAAAGATTCTTGAAAAAACTAACAATAAATTATAAGTAGAAACTTAATTTAAGTTTTACTATAAATATGTGAACTAACATTAGATAAGTATATGAATTAACATTAATATTTAAATTATTTTTTTCCACAAAGGCAATAACTAAATTCAAATATTTTTTTGGTTTTATCATTTTTACATTTGTAGTCTTTTTCAAATGTCATATTTAATAAAGCGGGTGTTTTTTTATCTTCTTTTTCTTCCTAATCAAATAAGTAAAGAAAGATTGAGGAATAAATCTACCCACATGTGATGATTGATGTATTAATAATTTTCAAAAGAAAATCTTAATAGAAGGTATAAATTAATTCATTTGAAAAAATTTAGAAATTTTGATACAATTATAAATTTTTACACGTGGAATGATGCGTTCAAACAAAAGCTACCCAATGAGGTAAATTATTAAAAGTTAAGAGTTAATATAAAAATTTATTTATAGTTTTAATTCATATAAAACTTGTAAAGTTTAAAAATTTTAAATAATATTGTGTGAGTTTGGTACAACAATTACCATCTTTGAGGTTAAAAAAATGTTCAAATCTTCATATCTCCGTTTAGTATACTAAAAAACTGGGTCTCTCCCTCAAAATATACATTTATATTTAATGAATTTGGTTATAAGTAGACTAATTATTAATTTGGTTTTCATTAAATAACATTTATTTGACCATTAATGTTAATAAATCAAGTTTTATTTGTTATTTTACTTTTTTCACAACAGCAACATAGAACATATTATAAAATTAATTAATTAATTATTGTTAGTTTACCGCGGGAGGTAATACATTATTTTACACCTAATATAATAGAATATTAAAGCCAATATAACATATGTAGCTCAGTAGTAAGACATATTTCCCTAAATAGTTGTAGGTTAAAACTCCAAGTCTCATATGTGACCTAATATTTTAATTAAAAGAAAAATGTTACACTATGTAAATTAGGAGCAGATACAAATATTGCAATCATACCTAAAGTATTAATATGTATAATACCATACAAAAGAATTTATAAATACATTAAAATTTAGATCTAATTTTCAAAATCTATTTGTGATAGACATATCGCTAATAAGAGACATCATTAATAGAATCTATCACCGACAAATTTTGCTATATTTACAATTAAAAAAAATACATAGTTATTAGTTTTAAAAGTATGGTGGGTTTGATGTATTTATGTATACAATACATCATCCAGTTAATCTCATGTAAAATATAATGAAATAAATCAAAATGATCATTGTTAAGACTTACCTCTTAAGTGTGGGTTTGGAAAATTAATATTATATAAAGAAAGTACAAAGTCTAAAATATCATCTACCGTTCCACATTTTAATATAACTAAAGATAATGACAAATTATATGTTGATTGATAAAGTTTTTAAAATTATTGAAATTATGTGTGTTGTTTATATATATGGAGTTTAGCTTTTACTCAAACTAAGTTAAAATGTAGATCTTCTTTAGTGAAAAACCAACAGTTGATCTAATACCTTTTGAATTCAAATTAAAGTGAAGATAAAATTATTATGAACTCACTTAAAAAAAAAGTCTATTACAAAACTAAAGTAGTCGTCTTCTCTTTTCTTATTCAATCGTTAAAAGTTTCGAAATATAAGTTCCTACTATATGTATCCTCTCTATATATATATATAATATTTAATATATTTATTATGAATATAATAGATATTATATAAATAAGATTCCAGTGGAAGAATCTTCAAACGAGACATGTACCAAAGCAAACTAACGAAAGGAGGTGATTCAGTTAAAAAAAAAAAATTGTTGTTTTAAGTAATTTTCAAAACAAAATTCAGTTCAATTTGAATCGACTAATCTGGAGGTTGAGAATAAAGAATAGTATTTATGTTGTTAGGGCTTTTTTTTTTGGGCTCTTTTTAAATATGGCAAAAAGAACCGTAAAATTTCACGGGCTATCTACGATATAGCAAAAGTAACCAAAATATTTACAAATAAGATAGACATAGCAAAAGGAACAAAAATATTTACAAATATAGCAAAATTTCACTGTCTATCTAAGATAGATCACGATAGACTGTGATATTTTACTATTAGTTGTAAATATTTTCAGTAGTTTTGCCATTTAAAATAAATTTTCTTTTTTTGTAAAAAAAAAAACTAAAAATGCTTTATAACATTTTTATTTTGTTAGTTTTTTTTAATATAATAAATGTGTTTGAAACCCTTTTTTTTATTTTTTATTTTCGTCTCTAAAACTTTAAATTAAAAATTAAAAATAAAAGGTATGTAAATTTCAAATTAAAATAATAAAATATATGTTTATTTATTTTGACCACTATTATGCAATTATAAATAAAAAAATAAAGTCAAAGTGAAATTGGTCAACTAACGTATAGTACATCTTAACAATCAAGTGGGCACGAGCATAACCCAATTCCACAAACATATTTTTGATAATTCAATACCAATTTTGACGGTATGAAAATTATGTTTAAAATATAAAATTGATTTTGAATATGTTTCAAAATAACTTTTTAACCTAAAAAAGAGATTTTAAGTATTGCAAAAGCTCCCGAACATACCTTGATTATTCCACCCCTAGCAACCACTCACCAACAACCTAATTATTAAATGCAAAGCTTTGAAAAGTCATAGATTAGGTTAAAGGATGAGAAGTTGTGAGAGATTTCATATTTTCCAGGTTGAATCTAAAACTTATTCAAAAAGCTTTCTTTAAGGTAAAAAACGAAGAGTCAAAAGTAGGCCAACCTCTTCACTCATTTATATTATCTTTTTTTTATATATAATATTTTAAAATTAGAGAATCAAATCTCTAATATTGAGATTGATGATATAAATTTTATATCAATTGAACTATGCTCATTTTGTAATATTCTCTTGTACAACTTAATAAAACTTACTGTTTCTTTTCACGTTTTGTTAGTGAAAGAATAAAATTTTACTTAACTCATCCAACCCTTTTAGAGGAAAAAAATGTGTTTCCCGATTTGATAGTTGATAGAATTGAGGATGGTTTTTTTTCTTTCTAAAATTGTTTCATTTGTTCATTTTACTATATATGTCACATTATATAAATTCTAGTTAACAACATGTACCTATTAAACACAACATTTAAAAGTTTAAAATCACGATCAAATTATAAGTTTGATTTCTAGGATTTGAGTATAGCTTCGATTGGATTTTTATACTTTTAAAAGTTTTTGGTTCGATTTACTTTTGTAATTTAGTTAAACACTCACAAATCATCTTTGTCGTCACAGAGTCAAATTTACAATTTATTTTTCATTTACAACAATAAAAAAAATTCCATTTGACCATCTTTGTTAGTTTTAACTTTTTGTCTAAGTAAAAAAAATATAACAAATAAAAAAATAGAAAGACAAAAATAGGAAAGTTTTTGAGGTAAAAGACTATTTAAGTACCATAGGTGGAGTTTAACTAAATCATAAAAGTTTGAATTGAAATTAGGGGAATGATTATAAATAGAAAAAACATCAAAATATTTATAAATCTAAAATTTTTTTACTATTTATCAATCAACGTTAGACTTTAACAAGTCGATCATAATCTACCACTGATGGATCGTGCAAGCTTTTTTATATTTATAAATAGTTTAGCTCATTTTGTCAATTTCGAAAATAGTTATTGAATTAATGTTTAATCAAATTAAAATGAGTAGAAAAATGAATACATTCCAACATTAAATAAATCTTTATAAAATAATATTTATTTATGGGAATGTAATACTCTGGGTATTGAATTTTTTTACATTGTATCGATATTTTTGACACCGACATTTTCATTATATCATAAAATATTTTTACGAAACATAAGAAACTTTATTTACTAATTTAAATATTTTAGGGATGGCATGTAGAAGATAAAATACTACGGCGTCGTATTGTATAAAGACATTATAGCGGTTGTCTTTTCCATGACGTAAGGCTGAATGCTAAACTTTAACTTTGAACTCTCTTCCTCAACGTCGAATCCATGATTCTTCAATTAAAGTTCCACTTTCCATATAAATTTATTTTTTTTTGGATAAAAAAAGAAAATAGAACAAAACCTAAATTTTAAATTTACTACTTTGTTTTTTAATAATGCAAAGAAAAACAAGAGAAAGAAAGGTGAATATTTCAATTGACATATATTATCTATAATACTTGAATTATTGTATTAAAAAAACATCCCAACATTTTACGAATTATACTTTAATTATAATGGTAATCTTATTCATGGGTGATTTTTGTAACTTTATTTCTTTAAATTATATTTTAGATAAATGCAAATTTTAATAATTTATAAATTAGAATAATCAAAATTCTAATTTCGAGATCAATAATACAATAATAGTATTAAATTTTTATTGATATGTTGATATTTTTATCAATATTTTCATGTTCTATGGATTTGATATTGATATGAATGGTGAATCAATATTTTCATTGTGTCATATAAAAATCTACAAAACATTAAAAAAAAACAAGCAACAAAATGTTATTAACGTAAATATAATATAAATAATATGCTTTTAAAAATTATAAAATATTTATTTATTAATTTAAATTTATTTTTAAATTTTCTAAAAATATTCATCTAAATTGATAACATATTAATATTTCCATCAAGATTTTTGTAAAAATAACGCCTCAGTATTTACATAGATATCTAATTTTAAACCTTAAATACAAGTTTTATATCCGCTGAATTGTGCTCTACTAATTATTGAAATCACGTTCAATAATCCGTGGTTGAGTTGGAAAATAAAAACAATAAAACAACAATTAGATTGCTGAGTTGGAAAATTAAAATATTCCTTATCGGTTATCACTATGTGCGAAATTACTCCATTTTGCCTTTTTAGTATTATCTTATCGATTCTACCAATTATCCAATTTATTTATTATTATTATTTTTAAGAAAGGCCCTAAGAATCAGGAGTAGAAAGTCGTTAACTTCATCCGTCGCTCTACAGAGTTCATCATCTCGTTTTCAGTTTCTCTGTTGATCCAAGATTTTGGTTTGAAATCCCGAAGTGAAGAAAGGATAATCCAAGAAATGGCGAAGGCAGAGGATGTTTTCGTTGGGTCAATCGATCAAGGAACCACCAGCACCAGATTTATCATCTACGATCGCCGTTCTCGACCCATCGGATCTCACCAGGCCGAGTTCACTCAGTTCTACCCTGAAGCTGGGTGAGCCGGCTGATGTTCACTAATTCTTCGATCTCTGCTCCATTTCTCTCTCTTATTACTTTCGAGAGTTTGATTTAATCTTTCTCTGTAGATGGGTGGAGCATGATCCGATGGAAATTCTGGAGAGCGTGAAAGTTTGTATGGCCAAAGCCCTAGATAAGGCCACTGCGGCAGGTTACAATGTGGATAATGGATTGAAGGCGATTGGTTTGACCAATCAGAGAGAGACAACTCTGGTTTGGAGCAAATCTACTGGCTCTCCTCTCCACAACGCCATTGTTTGGATGGATGCTCGTACCAGTTCTATTTGCAGGTACCCTGTTTTCCTCTGTTTTTCACGTTTTCCCCCATTTCCCTTTGTACCGTTTTATTGGTTTCTGTATTAACACGGATTGAATTTTAATTTATTGCATTTTTTAGATTCTGGGTTCTTGGTTAATGCCATTTGCAGCAACATATTGTCTGATTTAGGGTTGATTATCGTTGTTCTGATTGCAAACTTTTTCTTTCTTCTTCTTGTAACTGTATTTAAGAAATGGGATTTTTTATTTCTTGAACTACATCTATGGATTTAGGAGGAAGTATTTTGACTTCCTTTTATTTTGATATGTTAGAAAATTGGAGAAGGAATTATCTGGTGGGAGAACTCATTTTGTGGATACTTGTGGTCTGCCCATAAGCACCTATTTCAGTGCAGTGAAGTTGATTTGGCTGATGGAAAATGTGGAGGATGTTAGGGAAAGTATAAAGAAGGGAGATGCTTTATTTGGAACTATAGACACTTGGTTGATATGGAACTTAACTGGTGGTGTCAATGGAGGATTACACGTGACTGATGTTTCAAATGCATCACGAACAATGTTGATGAACCTCAAGACTCTTGATTGGGACAAACCTACATTGGAAACACTAGGAATACCAGCACAAATATTGCCTAAGATTGTCAGTAACTCTGAGGTCATTGGGAAAATATCCCAAGGTTGGCCAATTACTGGTGTTCCCATTTCAGGATGTTTGGGTGACCAACATGCTGCAATGCTTGGTCAAGCTTGTAGGAGAGGTGAGGCTAAAAGCACATATGGGACTGGTGCTTTTATACTTCTCAATACAGGGGACGAGGTTGTTCAGTCCAAGCATGGCCTTCTAACCACTTTGGCATTCAAGCTTGGCCCGGAAGCTCCAACAAATTATGCTCTCGAAGGCTCCATTGCCATTGCTGGAGCTGCAGTTCAGTGGCTTAGAGACAGTCTTGGAATTATTAGCAGTGCAAAAGAGATCGAGGAATTGGCATCACAGGTTACGTCCACCGGTGGGGTTTATTTTGTACCTGCCTTTAATGGGTTGTTTGCTCCATGGTGGCGTGATGATGCTCGTGGAGTCTGTATTGGGATCACAAGGTTTACAAGCAAGGCTCATATTGCTCGAGCCGTGCTTGAGAGTATGTGTTTTCAAGTGAAGGATGTGTTGGATTCAATGCACAAAGATGCTGGAGAGAAGGGTGAGGTGAAGAATGAGAAAGGGGAATTCTTGCTTAGAGTGGATGGTGGTGCTACTGTCAACAATCTTTTAATGCAAATTCAGGTCTGATATCTCTATTTCATATTGTACATGTTTTGTCACTCTTGATATAGTTCTCCTTGATCCTTATTGTTGTGATCATTCTGCAGGCGGACCTGTTGGGAAGTCCAGTGGTGAGACCGGCCGACATCGAGACAACTGCCCTTGGAGCAGCTTATGCAGCAGGATTAGCCGTTGGAGTTTGGAGTAAAGATGAGATTTTTGACTCGGGAGAAAGGGTTAAGAGTGCAACCACTTTCCACCCTGTATTAGAAGAAGAGTTGAGGAAGAAGAAGGTGGAATCATGGTGCAAAGCTGTTTCAAGAACCTTTGATTTGGCCGATCTTTCTCTTTGATGGCCTCTTCTTCAACTTTGCAAAATGCATTTCCTTCTTTTCTTCTTCATTTCTTTGTACAATTGCTTTTTTACGTGTTCATGAATTATAGTCACCTCTAATAAATTTAAATAGGGTGGAATAATACAATGGAACAAATTTTCCTACGACTAAATTAAAATAGCTCTTACATGTGATTATTTAAACCATTTAATTCACATATTAATCACTCATTACGTACTTTTTGCATCTTATTGTCATCTTAGGAAAGGAAAACAAGTGACTGCATTGTAGCGACAAAGAGCATACGTATAACTCCATCACACTAATCAACTACCAAGAAAAACTTTCCAAGTTTGATTTGGAGGGATACATTTTAGGTACACTTGAAAAAATAGTAATAGCAATCTTCAATAAAGTAAAACCATTTCTGACGCCATTGTAGGTTTATGTATAGAACCACAACAAATCCCAACAGTAAAATGATATAGGAGGCTACAAAGCTCCAACAAAATGCTTCTAAATCAATGAAAGCATCTTCTTCTTCTTCCCACTTTGCAGATTGGTGGTCTGTTGGTAAAACATGGCTTCTTGAACATTTGTGTTCAATATATGACCCACAAAGATAAGGATTACCATAGAAACTGCTATCAGGATATTGGAAGTGTGGTGCTGTTGGGATCATACCTGATAGATTGTTGTATGACACATTGAAGTTAGAAAGAAAGTCAAGTGTAGCGAGTTCAGAAGGAATATTTCCACTCAATAAGTTATTGGAAAGATTCAAGCTCTCCAATTGTTTAAGATTGGAGAATACTTTGGGTATAGGTCCTACCAACTTGTTGTAAGAGAAATTCAAGGCACGAATCTGTTCCAAGTCTCCAATTTGTTGTGGAATAGTACCTGTTAGCTAGTTGCTTGATAAATCAAGTCCAGACATATAATTTAAGACATTCCCTTTATAACTCTCAGGCCTATGTTTTGTTGTAAAATTCACTTCCACTTGTATTGTAGGTAAACATGGGTACATTCTGAAGAAGCTACAATCAATATTTTCATCTTCAAAAGGATAAATAGTGAGCTCAAGAGCACTAAAATTTAGAGTAGTTGTTAGATTAACTTTTATGTCTCCAAATGTTATATTATTGAAGCATGAAGGTACTGATCTATTGAATTTATTGCTTGAAAGATCCATAATATTTATTTCTGTACTTTGACATAATTGTGTTGGAATTGGACCTTCTAACTCATTCCCTTTCAACAAAAGAACCCGCAAGCTCGTAAATTTGTTGAGCCATTTAGGAATATGTCCCAAAAAGTTGGTGTAGCTTAGATCTGCATGCCAGTGGCTTAGAAAACAGTCTTGAAATTATTAGTAGTCCTTCTTGTGTATTCTCATTTGAAATCATTAGCACGAAATAATTGAATTCACGTATTAATCACACATTTATTTACATCTATAATTCCATCACACTAAACTAACTCCCAACAAAAAGTTTCCAACTTTGACTCAAAAGGATACATTTTAGGTACACTTGCAACAATAATAATAGCAATCTACGATAAAATAAAACCATTTTTGACGCTATTGTGGGTTTATGTATAGAACTGCAACAAATCCCAACAGTAAAATGGTATAGGAGGCTGCAAAGCTCCAATAGAATGCTTCTAAATCAATGAATGCTCCGTCTTCTTCTTCCCACTTTGTAGATTGGTTGTCTGTTGGTAAAACAGGGCTTCTTGAACATTTGTGTTCAATATATGATCCATAGAGATAAGGATTGCCATAGAAACTGCTCTCAGGATACGTGAAGTGTGGTGCTGTTGGGATCATACCTGACAGATTGTTGTATGACACATTGAAGGTAGAAAGAAAATCGAGTGTAACAAGTTCAAAAGGAATATTTGCACTCAATAAGTTATTGGAAAGATTCAAGCTTTCCAATTATTTAAGATTGGAGAATACTTTTGGTATAGGCCTTACCAACTTATTGTAAGAGAAATTCAACGCATGAATCTGTATCAAATTTCTAACTTTTTGTGGAATATCACCTGTTAGTTGGTTACTTTATAAATCAACTCTAGACATATAGTCTAGAATATAATATTCCCTTTGTAACTCTCAGAACTATGTTTTGTAGTAAAATCCACTTCCAATTGTATTATTGGCAAACTTGTAGGACATGGGTACCTATTGTAGGGGCTACAATGAATATTTTTATCTCCAATAGTGGTTGTTTGATTAACTTTTATATCTCCAAATGTTATCTTATTGAAGCACAAAGGTATTGTTCCATTGAGTTTATTGTTGGAAAGATACATAATATACTTATTATCTGTTTTGACATAATTGTTATGAAGCAGAAAAGATATAAAAAGAAATATATTTAATTGAACATCACCCAAATGGGTGAGGGAGTTGGATTTGAGATTTGGTAAGGGGAGAGATTCAACATACCTTCCTCCAAACTCACCAACCAACCATTGGAAGACCCAACACAGTATGTACGTCTAATTTGAGTCAGATCTATGTAGAAACCTTGAAAATGCTTTGTCTCATCATCATCAGGAAGCATTCGACATGGATATTATAAGTGGTTGGGCCACTTGAGCAAAGTGTTTCTTCTTCTTCTTCTTCTTCTTCTTAATTTCTATGCTAGCGATTTTATATCCCTTTATTTTTCCACCATTGTAAAGTGGTGATGATCTAAGCTTTTGGTTTGAGACTTCAATTGTTTCATTTGGTTCCCAAATGTATGATCCTACGTCTATGTATATTCCACCACTTGATTACAGATTGCACTAGGACACCAATCTACTGTTATTGTATCTTTGACAGACTGGGTAAATACACTCAAAACACAAATTCAAGCAATAAAGTTATAGGTTTAGGAGGGATCTAATTAAACTTCTATAGAGTGCTTGATCAACAAATTTCTTGTCTATTGAATGGGTTGATGACAATAGTACGCTATCCTTATTTGCTAGATTGATACTCTTGTCGGTTGCATTGAAGTGTTAGAGATGAACTTTGGTCAATGAAGTTAACAAGTATATGTGATGGAGCCTATTTCAAATAGCAAAGGTTTGGAATTGATTGATGAACCGAACTTGTATATATTGCTCATATGCATCAATCATGTTGTTATTTTATGTTTTGCAGCCATTCTTGCCTTTGGGTGATCTCTAGCCTTATTTTAGATCACTTTAGGTTGCTGTAGGTTATAAAAAGTATTACGTAAATCAATTGTTTTGGGTCTTTATTCTTTGTTTGGCTGGAAGATATTAGATATGTACAGAGATCGCCATAAACTAGTATGGATATAACATTTTTTATGTTTATCTCACAGGAGTATACACAAATCCTCTCCTGCCATTAATCTAAGAATGATACTTTCAGCTTAATGTGTGGGCTTTTTCTTGTTGAACTTGTGGTAATATGTTTGTTCATTTTTTGGTGAGGTTAGTTTTATTGTTATATGTCCATATTTTATTAAGTTTAGTTTATTTGTTTTGGTTTGATAGCTTTGTTTGACAAACCCTTAGGTTTAGTGATTTTGATTGTTCAAAGTATGATTCACTTTTTTTTTTTTTTTTTTTTTGTTTTGTTTTGTTTTCTACATCCCAAATTTTTAGGTAAAAGATGATTATCTTTAAAACTTGGGTGTTTTTTTTAGAACTTTGCCATGTTCTGATCTTTTTTGAAAACGTGACTGTCATACATAGACAATTTCCTCAGCTTCCTCATGATAGCAAACCCCGGATGTCCATCTTGTATAATGGTGCACCGTTTAGATTCAATTACCTGTTTGAACAATTTATGAGATAACCATCAATTGTCAAATTTGAATGGGCAGGACCCCACCGAAGAGATTCAAATTCAAGCAATAAGGGATAATGATCAGCAGTGAAACGTTTGAGTCTCTAGACATGATGAATCTCTAGAATTTTAAAAGAAAATTAAATTATGAAAGAAAAGTTTAGCTCAACCTCAATCCGAACTCTATCTCAAACAAAGATTCTCCACCTAATTAACCTAACCCCTCAACTTACATAAAATAACAAAAGTTAAATAAGTACAAACTAGGTTAAAAAAACAATCTTCGGTCTCTTAACTTTGATAAAGTCACAATTTAGTCCTAAAACCTTGTGGTATAAAAATTTTATCTTGGTATTTTCAATTTTATCACAATTAAATTCTTATTTAAAAAATTTCACTACTGTAACTAAATTACTATATTAAAAGTTATCCCTTATTTTCAATGATACTAAATTATCAGTTTTGTAGACGTTATACAAATGGAAAAAAAAATGTTGTTTTAAGAAGGTAGTTTAGTTGAAATTGGGGTAGTCTAATCCAAACACACCGCACAAACCACCACTTTTTGACTTTTCTACAGTCCAAATCGGGTGTTCTAACCATTCAAATAAATTAGCTGAAGCCGCAGGCCGTTAAGTCCACTGGGGATTAGCCGTCGGAGTTTGGAGTAAAGATAACATTTTTGAATCAGAAGAAAGGGTTTATTTCAAGAAGAGTTGAGGAAGAAGAATCTAAGGTGGAATATCATTGTGTATTCTCATTAGTTTAAAGGCTTCAATTAAGTAATCATGTATTTAAATATCTTTAGCTTAAAATAATTCAATTCACGTATTCATCACACATGATTTTATGTTCTTTTTTGAATCTAATTGTCATCTTAGGGAAGGAATACATGTGACTGCAAAAGAGTACATCTATAATTCCATCACACTAATTAATCAACTTCCAAGAAAAAGTTTCCAACTTTGACTCGAAAGGATACATTTTAGGTACACTTGCAAAAATAATAATAGCAATCTTCAATAAAATAAAACCATTTCTGACGCCATTGTGGGTTTATGTATAGAACTGCAATAAATCCCAATAGTAAAATGGTATAGGAGGCTGCCAAGCTCCAATAGAATGCTTCTAAATCAATGAATGCTCCATCTTCTTTTTCCCACTTTGCAGATTGGTTGTCTGTTGGTAAAACAAGGCTTCTTGAACATTTGTGCTCAATATATGATCCACATAGATGAGGATTACTGTAGAAACTACTCTCAGGATATGTGAAGTGTGGTGCTGTTGGGATCATACCTGACAAATTGTTGTATGACACATTGAAGTTTGAAAGAAAATCGAGCGTAGCAAGTTCAGACGGAATATTCCCACTCAATAAGTTATTGGAAAGATCCAAGCTCTCCAATTGTTTAAGATTTGATAATACTTTTGGTATTGGACCTAACAATTTATTGTAAGAGAAATTCACGGCACGAATATATACCAAATCTCCAATTTGTTGTGGAATATCACTTGTTAGTTGGTTACTTGATAAATCAAGTCCAGACATATAATTTAGAATATTCCCTTTGTAACTCTCAGACCTATGTTTTGTAGTAAAATCCACTTGTAGTTGTATTATTGGTACACTTGTATGCACAGGACACGCCATCTCGTAGATGCTTACTTGGACGCACCCATTAGAAGTTTCATCATCACCAATGGAATAAGTATTGATCCCAGGAGCACTAAAATCTAGAGTGGTTGTTTGATCAACTTTTATGTCTCCAAATGTTATATTATTGAAGCATGAAGGTATTGTTCCATTGAGTTTATTACTGGAAAGATCCATAATACTTATTCCTCTACTTTGACATAATTGTGTTGGAATGGGACCTTCTAGTTCATTACCTTTCAACAAAAGAACCCGCAAGCTTGTAAACTTGTTGAGTCATTTAGGAATATGTCCAGAAAAAAAGTTGTAGCTTAGATCAAGAATTTTCAATACTGAGGCTTTGGACAATAATACATGTGGTATAGCTCCTGAGAGCCGATTCTTTTGCATGTATAAGTAAACCAATGATGAAGAGTTGAAGCAGGTAGAGGGTAGTTCACCAACTAGTTGATTTTGAGACACATCCAAGATTATAAGTCTAGGAAGGGAGCAAATTTCTATCGGAAGTTCACCGGCAAAATAGTTTCTTGACATTTGGACGTATTGAAGAAGCATTAAACTACCAATCCAACTTGGAATTTTTCCTGATATGGAATTGTTGGACACGTCCAAAGCAAGTAACCATGTTATGTTTTCCAATCCATCCTCAATGCTTCCACTGAAGTTGTTGTTTGCTAGAAGCAAAAATTCTACTGAACGCTTGTTGAACATAGAAATCTGCAAATCTCCAGAAAATTTGTTGTTTGATACATCCAACTGACGTAGGCTCCTCATTTGTTCCATAGATGGAGGAAGATTGCCTTCAAAACTATTTCTTGATATATTGAAGTGCTCAACTTGTGGTAGAAGAAGACCCAAGTGGGTTGGCAATTCACCACTTAAAAGATTACTTGAAATTTCCAAAAGCCTCAAATTGTGGTTCGAAGTGGAGAGTTGAAAAAGTCCTGTAAGTGAGTTGTTACTCAAATCCAAGTGCTCCAATTTAGAGTTATTCTGTAACAACCAGAAAGGAAAAGGTCCAACCAAGTGGTTATGAGCAAGATCAAGGTATTTCAATTTATGCTGTGAGAGTAAGAAATTTGGGATTTTTGATGCAGTTTGGCCATTGAGGTTACAACTAGGCAGTGAGAGAATTTCCAACTGAAATGTAGGCTGCCATTCAGGCAATTCTTCAGTTTCCACTTGAATATTTCCGGTATTACTTCTTCCTGATAGCTTGAAATACCAAAGCTTGGAGTGGTTGGCTAAGGACGAGAATGAGAAAGGGCCTTCGAAGTGATTTTCATGAAGGGATAAGTACTCCATTGATGTAAGTTTGAAAATGGTGGTTGGAATTTTTCCAATGAATTGATTGTATGAGATATCAACAAGTTTAAGTCCAGTGAAGTTTCCAACACACTCTGGAAATTCGTCTTTGATTTGATTATTTCTAAGATTCAACTCCACTAGACTGTTTGTTTCGCAAAATCCTGAATAAAAAAAAAAAAACAATGGAAATCAATTAACTTCATTGATTAAAAATAAAAAAATATAAAAAAATCTACCAAATTACAGAAGTATTCTTTGTGGATTTTAAGAGCAATAATGTAAATTAGTAAAAACAACCAGGGAAAAGGAGAGTTGAAATCCTCACATCCTCAATTATTGTAAGAGCAATACCTTGTATAGGTAGCGAGCCATTGAATTGATTATATGACAGATCCAATACTCTTAACTTCTTCGAATCTGGTTCACAAGAAATAAAAATATAAACAACATTAGTTCTAGTTCGATGCTATGTATCTATTGAAATTTACAAAATTTTAAGAATATCTTACAAACAAAAGATATATTTTTTTTTAATTTTTTCTATAAGATTATCGATGATTTTAGATCAAAACACATAATCGATATTTGAAGGGATTTAATGACAATCATATTAGGAAAGAGGCAAGACTTGGGCCAAAACTACTCCCAAGTAAATAAGCCAAAGGCCCAAAATCCCATGCTCCACCTCGAATTAATCATGGGACATGCCAGAGGCTCAATTCTAAACTACTAATTATGCATTAATTAATCTAAATGAACACTAAACTAAAATTAGTTAAAACATATTAATTATATTATAATTCTCCTCAACAGAGGCTGGCCTCTCAAAACTTTGGGCATGCCCAAGGCAGATTTCGACCCAACGGTCCATAGGTTAGGTTGGCTCAGTTTGACCTTGAAACTCTAGTTAGAATGTTGTAATTCAAACAATTTTCAATTAATTAACTATAATTTTAGGAAAAGTAAATTAATTTTTACTTTTAATGCCCAAAGTTAGATGCATGTTTCACTTTCTTTTACATGTTACGTTCTTCTCTTTCTAAAAAAAAAATTATTTGGATATGTTTATTATCTTGTAAGGATATTACTCCATGGTAATAATTGTTGTGTGAAAGCTTCAAGATTTCTAAGTTTCTTAATTCTGCAATAACTGTACAATTAAACACTCAAATAATTAATTAGAAAGAAAAGTATGGACTAGAGCTCTTCACATTTCATAGGGATTTTTTTTGTAACATGATAAATATGCTAACCTTGCTTAGGAATAATGACCCTAGGTCATAATTACCAATTAGATTAAAAAAACTTTAATGATATAATTAAGAAAAGCCTCTCAATGATGAAAAAAATATATAGAGAAAGTAATATTATTTTATATAGAAGTAAATAAAAACATCTAGGTGGTCTTCTATGTTATAAAAAAAAAATATATATATATATATAAAAGAAGTCTTAGGTTGGTTTCACAAAATATTTATCTAAATTTAAATTATTTTATTTTGTACGCAACAGGATCATAATCTTGTTTTATGAGTCTATATTAACCTTGTAATCGTGGAAAAGACATTCCAATTATTATAGCTAAGATTCAATACTGTCAAATTTTTTAAACATTGTTGAAACAAGAAAATAAAGAATACAAAACAAAAGAAGAACGAAATACTGTGTTGAGTTAGAGGTGTGGTTAACAAATTAAAATCGAATTATATTCCTTTTTTTTTTTTTTTTTTTTTTTTTTTTTAATATTTCAACACTTGTAAATTTAAATACCTTGCATTTTTAGCATGCCATCCAATGCATTTTGACGTAGATGTAATTCTCTCAAGTTTTCCAAACCTATATTTGACAAGAGCAAACATAAAAGAATGATCATTTAGAGTGTGTGGATACAGTTTTGAAATCATGGTTAATTAGTTATTATTATTATTAATATATTATTTTTTAGTTCAGGGTGAGTTGATTTATGATGTTGATTAATTTTTAATAACGGATTATTTTTTAGTTCAAGGGTGAGTTGATTTATGATGTTGATTAATTTTTAATAACGGTGTAGATTCTTTTGATTGACAAATATATCTATGAATATTTTAATCAGGATGTGAAATAAATCAAAAGTTAAGCAATAACTAACCAAGTAAAGGGATAGACCCATTCAAGCTATTTTCATTAAGCAATCAACTTCTTTAACGATGTAAGTCCACTTAAAGATGAAAAGATTTTATTTCCAAAATAATTTCCAGAAAGATTTAAAGTCTCCAATTTGTTGAAACTTGAAAATTTGTTGAATCCTGTGGAGAGAGGAAAATAATATTTATTAACTTATTTAATTAAGAATGAAACTATATGTTTATGTATGGATAATCACAAAATCACAATAGAAAATATACCTTGGTTTTCAGTAAAATCAGTGAATCCATTATACGTTAAGTCAAGAGTTTTCAATTCTTTAAAATTTTGAAATAGAGAAAGATTTAACAAATTATAACTGGAGTGGAATCTATAATATTCATCATTCAACAAGTTGTAGAAGAAGAGATCCACCACATGGTTGCCAAAAGTGTCACATTGAAACTCTATCCCAATTGCAACAATTAGCTCCAATCCATGAAGGAAATGGATTGTTGGAGATTGGAGTGATATTATAGGACAAAAACATGGTCTTAATATGTAACAAGCTCAATCTTTCTTCCTCAACACACCCATTCGATACCTGCAAATCACCCACAACAATCAATATTAATAATAATAATAATGCTAGTGACAACCATTTCACCATAAACTTCGACTCCATTGGACGAAACTAAATGATATCAAACCATAAGATTTATGCTTTATGCTAAAATTCCAAATCACCTTGCCTACGTATTTATATACAATTTCTTAAACTATCCCTACCTATTTAATTCAAAGTAGTTAAAGAAAATGATAATAAAAAAATGAAAGGCTTTTGACTTGGGACTTGGAAGAATGACTTAACGACTCGAATTCGATGGACTTGAATATTCAATATAAAATAATAATATCAAAATTAAAAAAAAAAATTAGGTGATCCCATATTGTTCAATGCGTATATAGGTCACCCAAGTGTCAATTCACAAATTGTCATGTGACAATTTAAAAAAAAAAAAAAAAATCCTAAAAAAGAAAAGTCTCCAAAATTTAAATTAGATTCAAGATCAATCTTGTCTCTTAATTTTGATAAAGTCACAATAATTTAGTCTAAGATTCTTATTGTATAACAATTAAGTCTTGATATTTTTAATTTTGTCACAATTTAATTATTGTTTAAATCTTTTAAGGGTGTAGTTCTTCATAAAATAATACTCTTAAAATATAATGAAATTTGTTACTTATATAGATCCAGAAAATTAGTTAAATATATCTTATATATTTATAAATTATGATGACTAAATTATAATTAAAAATTGGTGCTTAATTTTAGTCCGTTTGGAATTGCATTTGAAATAGTAGAAAGTGATTTTGGAAAACTTTTAACTGCTTTTATTGTTTGGAAAATCAAATTATTAACTAATATATTAGAATCACTTTTTAAATTCTTTAAAAATCTAATACCTTTCATATTAATATATTTTATATTATATTTTTAAATTTTAATTGATTCAATATTTTATAATAATTATAAAATAATTTAAATTAAATAAAATTAGTTGAAATTTAAATCAGTTAAAAATTAAACAAAACTAAGTTATTGGTAGTTAAAGTTTAGAAATGAAAAAGATTGTATTAAGAAGGTAGTTTAGTTGAAATTGGGGGCAATGTTTTTGCTTTACATGTCATGGAAACACACCGCACCACTAAACCACCATTTTCTGACTTTTCCACGGTCTTTGTCCCCCAAAAATAATAATAATAATAAACTTTTAAACAGTCGACAATTATTCATTTTTATTTTTTTTTTTCAAAATAATCTCACGTTGAAAGGATGGAGAAACTTCACACTTCTTTGTAACATACATTAGTTACTCTTTCTATTGCTGATTCGTTTTAACATGAAAAACTTAATACTTATCTAATAGATAAAAGAGTATATACCAACAATTTAGTGTTCACTCTAATTTTATTAAAGTAGAATTGAAAAATCTAAGTAGATATAGTTCAACGTTAATCTAAGCCATTTGTTTTAGATTTTAAAATGTCGAGATTGAATATTTGTCTTTTATTATTATTATTATTATTATTTTATTTTTTGTATTTCTATGGTTTAAATTTTAAATTCTCCCTGTTTTCCATTTTTGAAATTCAATTTAATTTTCTACGTAGTTTGATAAAACTTAATTGAAACTTCATTTGGTATATTAATGATTTTTTAAAGTTTTTTTTTCTTAATATAGTAAAACGAGCCAAATTATTTACAATTATAGAAAAATTTTTACGATAGACTTCTATGACCAATTATAGATAGCCAATGAAATATTTCTATATTTATAAATAGTTTAATATTTTTTATTTATAATAATTTTCTTTTTTTCCCTCTTATTTTTTTACAACTTTTTTGGACAAGAAAGATAGGAAGTTTTAGAGAATAATAGAAAAGGAGGCAAACATTATTATTATTATTATAATTTGTTTACTTTTTAAAATTTGAAAATAATTTTTAAATAAATAATTATTTATATTTAGTGATAGTCAATCAAAATCATAAATTGATGACATTGAAAAACGGTTATAATTCTTTGAAGGCAAAAGACTCCATTTTTCGCAAAAAAATATACCTAACATTTATTTTTTTAAATAAAGACAACAAAAGCAAAATAAAAGAAAGAAACGAGCAAAACAATGGAAGAAACCATTGGCATGGAAAAGAATGAAGTAATTAATTGACCACGATTAAGTCTAGCTTACGTTACACTCATATGTCTCATACAATCTACTTTGAAAGAAAAAAAAAATTAATTTTTTTTTTAAATATTTGCCTCATATCAAATTTTAATTGAATAAGTAGGTGAGTTATACAAAGATATATATAGGTATAGCTAACCTAGCACTAAATATTTTTCAATAATTAAAGTAACAAGAAATGTTGGAGAAGGTTCACAAAGGCAAAGACATTGGAATTAATAAAAAGGCAAAGCATAAAGCAAATTTCAAAGGCAAAAAAGAAAGAAAGAGTGTAAAGCAAAGACATGATGACTCATGAGAAGATTAAAAAAGGGTCAAATGGCTTTTGCATTTGTCAAATCTCAACCACCCTAATGAATATTTGTTTTGTGTCTCCTCTAAAAGTAGAGTAAGGTAATTAGAGTCGAAAACATGGCTAACACCTTGTACGTTCTAAATTTCAAAAATGAAATTGAATCAACATCTAGCCATTCAAACTTTGTGGAACAAACTTACGACCAACCCAAATGGATTGTAACAACAATTTTAGATTTTCACAAGTGCAACTTGCAAGCAAAAGAGAATGACAAACCAAAAAATAGTTTAAAAGGTCATTGACCTGTAAAGTAAATACATTCTTCTTTTTCCTCATTTACTTTTTCTCTTTTCCATTTGATTGGGGAGCTTTCATTACAAGGTCATTCACATGTCATCAAAGAAATGACTTTCTTTTGAAAAAAATTAATAAGAAATTAAGTTAAAAAAAACAAAATAATATTTTTTTCTTGTTGATAAAGTTTTCATTTTCTATTTTTTATTTATGTTCTCAATTTTTAAGAAATGAACTGACTTATTTGATAACTGTTCTTGTTTCTAGATTTTAAAAAACATTTCTAAAAAAGAGTTAAAATTGAGAAATTAAAAAAAAGTAGTTAAGTAGTTTTTCTTTTTTTTTTTTTTTTTTTTTTTTTTTTTTTTTACGATATTTTCCTCTGAATGTATATGTTATTTTTGGAAGCAAGGTTGTGTTTTCCTTGGGTTCAACTCATGCTTAAAACAACATTAATATCTTTTATTTTTTATTATAATTTTATATATTATTTTAAATTTAATTTTTAAACTTTTCTAAATGAAGATTTATATATTATATTAGTTCTGAATTTTGAAATTTTTAATATGGGTATTTATATATTACTTTTAATTTGAATTAATTTTTTTTTGAATATGTATACCTATGTATTATATTTTAAATTTTAAAATTTTTCAATACGTATATTTATACATTATTTTAATTCTGAATTTTGACCGTTAGAATTTTGAGATATTTAATTTTTTTTTCTTTTTTTGTTATAACATAATTTTTCTTTTTCACTTAAACGTGCATTTAGCAAAACAAATTTAATATTTTATGACCACAAAATTTATAAAACAATATAATAATGTTGGATCTAAGTTGACATTATTAAAGTTGAATAGCTTGAGTAACCATTAGCATTGCAGATTAAATTTGGACAACTTTTGAAGGATAAAACAATGTACCGTTGTTATTAAATATTGCGTCGAGACTAATTATTTGTATTAGATAATATAAACATAGGATAATTATTCTTAATATATTTTAATGCATGCTACATATTTTTTTATATTATAAAACTAAATTATATTTAACTATGAAACAAGGTGAAAATAAAATAGTAAGAAACAAATATACAAGAAACGAGAGCAACTAAAAATAATTATCAAATAAGTTTTCAAGTTTTGACTCGGAAGGATTATACATTAATTTTAGGTACGCTTACAAAAATAATAATAGCAGTCTTCAATAAAATAAAACCATCTCTGACGCCATTGTGGGTTTATGTATAGAACTGCTACAAATCCTAATAGTAAAATGATATAGGAGGCTGCAAAGCTCCAATAGAATGCTTCTAAATCAATGAATGCTCCATCTTCTTCTTCCGCGGTGGAGCATGTGGTTTAATTCGATGCAAAGCGAAGAACCTTACCAGGGCTTGACATGCCGCGAATCCTCTTGAAAGAGAGGGCTTCTTGAACATTTGTGTTCAATATATGATCCACAAAGATAAGGATTGCCATAGAAACTGCTCTCTGGATATGTGAAGTGTGGTGCTGTTGGGATCATACCTGACAGATTGTTGTATGACACATTGAAGGTAGAAAGAAAATCGAGTGTAACGAGTTCAGAAGGAATTTTTCCACTCAATAAGTTATTGGAAAGATCCAAGCTCTCCAATTGTTTAAGATTGGAGAATACTTTCGGTATAGGTCCTACCAACTTATTGTAAGAGAAATTCAAGGCACGAATCTGCTCCAAGTCTCCAATTTGTTGTGGAATATCACCTGTTAGATGGTTACTTGATAAATCTAGTCTAGACATATAATTTAGAATATTCCCTTGGTAAATCTCATACCTATGTTTTGTAGTACAATCCACCTCCACTTGTATTCTAGGTAATCTAACAGGGATAGGACATACCCCTATCCGCCTATGACATATATAAGAAGGTGTTTCATCATCACCAATTACATAAGTAAGGACCGTGAGAGCACTAAAATTTAGAGTGGCTGTCTGATTAACTTTAGTGTCCCCAAATGATATATTATTGAAGCATGAAGGTATTGATCCATTGAGTTTATTGTTGGAAAGATCCATAATGCTTATCTCTGTAATTTGGCATAATTGTGTTGGAATTGGACCTTATAACTCATTCCCTTTCAACAAAAGAACCCGCAAGCTTTGTAAACTTGTTGAGCCATTGAGGAATATGTCCTGAAAAGTTGTTGTGGCTTAGATCCATAATTTTTAAGTTTGAGGCTTCGGACAATAATACATGTGGTATAGGTCCTGAGAATCCATTCTTTTGGACGTACAAGAAAACCAATGAAACAGAGTTGAAGCAAGTGGGGGGTACTCCACCAACTAGTTGATTTTGAGACACATCCAATAGTATAAGTCTAGAAAGGGAGCAAAATTTGTATTGGAAGTTCAAACGGTTTCTTGACATTTGGACATATTGAAGAAGCAACATTGAACTACCAATCCAACTAGGAAATTTGCCTGATATCATATTGTTGGATATATCCAATGCAATCAACGATGTTTGGTCTTTCCATTCATCCCCAATGCTTCCACTAAAGTTGTTGTTTGCTAGAAGCAAAAATTTTAGTGAAGACATGCCGAACATAGATTTCTGTACATTTCCAGAAAATTTGTTGTTTGATACATCCAGCCAGCTTAAACTCTTCATTTGTTTCATAGATGGAGGAAGATTGCCTTCAAAACTATTTCTTGATATATTGAAGTGCTCAACTTTTGGTATAAGGAGACCCAAATGGGTTGGCAATTGACCACTAAATAGATTACTTGAAATTTCGAAACGCCTCAAACTGTGGTTCCAAGTGGAGAGTTGAAGAGGTCCTGTAAGTGAGTTGTTACTCAAATCCAAGTGCTCCAGTTTAGGGTTATTCTGTAACAACCAGGAAGGAAAAGGTCCAACCAAGTGGTTATGAGCAAGATCAAGGTATTTCAAATCATGTTGAGAGAGTAAGAAACCTGGGACTTTTGATGCAGTTTTGTCATTGAGGTTACAACTAGGCAATGAGAGAATTGTCAACTGAAATGTAGGCTTCCATTCAGGTAATTCTTCCGTTTCCACTTGAATGTTTCCAATATTACTTCTTCCTGATAGCTTCAAATGCCAAAGCTTAGAGTGGTTAGCTAAGGAGGAGAATGAGAAAGCGCCTTCAAAGTGATTTTCATGAAGGGATAAGTATTCCAACGATGTGAGTTTGGAAATGGTGGTTGGAATTTTTCCACTGAATTGATTGTATGAGATATCAACATGTTTGAGTCTAGTCAAATTTCCAACACATTCTGGAAATTCGCTTTTGATTTGATTATTTCTAAGATTCAACTCCACTAGATTGTTTGTTTCACAAAATCCTGCATAAAAAAGGAAAAAAATACAATGAAAATCAATAAGAGGATAATTATTAAATAATTAATTGGTTTATTTTAGTTAATATTTAGTTTAATTGTTAATTTATATATTAATTAGTGTTCAATTAATATTTTAGAATTAATTAGCTAATTCTATTGTAATGTTATAAATAGCCACTTTAAGGTTGTAATAGGAAGCTTTTAGAATATCATTTTAAAATAAAACTTTTGTGCTTTGGAGAGATCTCTCATCTAAGGGATATTTGACTTCCCTCGTGGTTTTGGCCTAATACCTTCATTCGCTATATTAGATTTGTTATTATTATTTTTTTGGAACTTGTTCATTTTTAATACTCTATATACTTATAAATGTTTAATTTTATATTTGTTTCAAATATTATATTACTATTTCTTTTACATTTTATGTACCATATTAAGGTGTGTTTGGAATGCATTTTCAAGTATTTAATTTTAAAAAAATAAGTCATTTTTGGATTTTTTTTTTTTTTTTGAGTGTTTGGCCACTACTCAAAATAGAATTTGAAGTGTATTTTCAACAATTTTTATCAAAATAATTTAAATAAAAATGAGTTCTTTTAAAAACATTTTTTTCTCAAGTCAATTCAAAGGGCCCTATACCACAATTGAATTTAAGAGCTAAATCTAATATAATATTGTAGATCGAATTGATAAGTTCTTTTTTTTCTT
The DNA here is from genome assembly GCA_030954485.1 of Citrullus mucosospermus. Lineage (NCBI taxonomy): Eukaryota > Viridiplantae > Streptophyta > Magnoliopsida > Cucurbitales > Cucurbitaceae > Citrullus > Citrullus mucosospermus. Next base: position 2,488,012 of record CM062063.1, on the reverse strand, counting down.
CAACACTACCAAATTACAGAAGTATTCTTTTGCGGATTTTAAGAGCAATAATGTAAAATTAAAACAACAAGGGAAAAGATAAAGAGTTGAAATCCGAATTATTGTAAGAGCAATTTACCTTGTATTGGTAGTGAACCATTGAATTGATTATATGATAGATCCAATACTCTTAACTTCTTCAAATCTAGTTCAAAAGAAACAAAAATATAGACAACATTAGTAATTTGTTCTAATTTGATTCTAAACATATGTTGAAACTTACAAAGTTTTAAGAACATTTTACAAAGAAAAGAAATATATATGTCGCCACGTGCCTGCAGACATTCTCGAAAATGGTTGATTTAAGAAAATAAAAAGGAGTCGCTACCAATCTTTTTTACGGTATGATTGGACACAGAAGTAAAATAAACAATTTTTAATTAAAAAAAATAAAGATTGTTTGCGAAAACTAGAGTTGAGTACGGGAGTCATTTGTGTATGGAGAAGGTGTTAGCACCCCACAACATCCGTTTAAAAAACGGTGACCAAATTCTAAATCTTGAATTGAAAAAATATTTTTTAATTGTTTTTTTTTGGAGCAATAACCCCATAAAATAAGTGGAATAACTTCTATTAATTTAACTATATTATAATTGAGGAAAAATTACTCACCTCAAGAAAGTGAGAAGTTATTACATTTTCCCAAAATCCGTCATAGGATAGTCTTTAAATAAATTAAGTTTTTATTTTTTTAAAAATTAATTGAATTCATTTTTTCGTGAGATCAAATATCGGACTCCAAAAGATGTGATCCTTCGCCTTAAAAATTCTAGGAAATCGAACTCCCAAATTTCCTAGATTCTATCATAGTATTTTCTTTTCTTTTTTTTTTTTTTAAGGAAAACGGTCTTAAAAACAAGAGTGTTTGATGAGAAAAGAAGAGGGAAAAAAAGGGTGTAGAGGCTAGAGTTTTTTTTAAGAGAAAATGAGGGTTAATGGAAGTGGTGGTTAGGGTTTTTGGGAGAGAAGAGGGGATTATAAAGCCTAAAGCCATTTCCACAATTGCCTTGGATTTTATTTCAATTTTGAAATTTTGTAAAACTTTGACTTAAGCTCAAAAATGAAAAACAAATTTTAGGCAACTAAAATCAAATTCAAATTTTTTCCACATTTGCTTTGCTTTTTCCCTTTTTTCTTACCCTAACTAAATTGGTTACTTTAACCAAACTAAAATAAAAGTTAGAAGATGTTAATTTGGTTACTTTAACCAAACTAAAATAAAAGTTAGAAGAGGTAAAAATTAACATAAAAAATGATGATAACAATCAAAATTAGATTAGAAAAACTAAGATAAAAATTAATCTAAAAATAAATTAATTTAAATGAAGCCGGATAAAAAAAGGTGACTACAATATATTCTTTGAGTTTTCTCTTAAACAATTGTGATATAAATGATTTGGGACAAAATGGTATAATCAATATTTGGCGAACTTCTAATGTAATCAAACCAAGAAAGAGACGAGACTTGAGCCAAAACTGCACCTCAAGGACCCAAATGGGTCTAGGAAGGGGAGAGAGGCATAAAGATCAAAGTGACTCCCAAAAGCCTAGTTCAAATGCCCTATCGAAATAATGCATATAAATATATTATTATGAGTAAATTAATTCTCACTCTTAATCTATAAGGTTTTCACTCTCTTCCACTCTATAACCTAAGTATTGAAGTGTGTGTGACAAACTCCACACCAGTGTGCAAGTTTCACTTTCTTTTATAGGTTATGTTATTTCCCCTTTTAAATAAATTTTTCATCGTTGTCACATGAATGTCAAACTCTTTTCTCTATTCATTTTTCGGCATCAATAAATTCCAATAGTCAATTTTGGTTTATTTATCATTCAAATCCCCAAAATTTCAAACATCACTGTAAAATTAATTAATAAAATCATACATGTATGACATATGTCTTAACCATTGAAATTGGAAGAACTTAATTAAGAGATAAAATGGTATTTTTATTATGTGGGGCCCTCAACTTAAAATTTAAAAAAGTAAGAAAGAGGTTAGAAAAAAAAGTAAAAAAAAAAAAAAAAAAAAAAAAAGAGGTTATTTTAGGTTTAAAAGTAACAATTTCCCAAGAATATTACATATATATTGTTACCTGATGTTTATTTATGGTAAAATAAAGTTGTTTTAATCAATATGAATTGGTAAAATAAAGTTGTTTTGATGAATATAAATTTATTGACAGAAAGATTTATTATGGTCAATCCGAGCATACCAAACTAGAGGTTAGATTCCTCTTTAATATAAATCATGTGTCTTTGACTATAACAAAAAATAAAGTGCAATCAAGATAAGCATAGTTCACAATTAACAACATGTATTCCTGATCAGAAGGTCAAATGTTTTATTTCTCTTTATAGATAAAGTATCTATTCTTGAGTATGAGGTTAGATGTTATAAACCATCACCCTATTTATTTAGTTGAACTCACCAAAATTTCGAAAATCCTGTATATATTTTACCTCGCAAGACTCCATCATAATAATGATTGGAAGAAAGATCCAAGATTTCCAAGTTTTTTAATTTTGCAATATCTGGCATTCAAATACTCAAATAATTATTTAAAAAAAATATATATATATGAGTAGATATGGATTCCAATTACTATATTATTTTAAATGTAAAATGAACTAACCTTGGGTAGGAATGATGCCTCTCAAATCATTATTTGGTAGCTTCAAAGTATTTAATGATACAAGTCCCCTCAATGATGAGAAAACACTGTTGTTGAGATTATTATACCCAAGATTTAAAATCTCTAAACTTTTTAGATTTGATAATCCATCCATTCCTATACAATAATTAAAGTAAATGGACTTAGTGGATCATTATATACTAACTCATAAATTAAACTGACCATCATAAAATTAATAAACAAACCAGCTCTATTTTTTAATTAAGTGTTAATCATAACTAATAAAGAAAATAAGTTAACATGAATAAAGATAATGAGCTTGAATTTAGGGATGGTAAGCTCCACAATAGTAAATATATATATTTATCCAATATCTGTAAAATAATAAAAATGATTTTTTTATATTAGAAGAGAGTTAAATTCAAGATATAATTTATTTTCGAATTTAAATTGTTCAATAATTACCTTGTAGCATGTCATTCAAATTAGTATTACTTAGATCCAACACTCTCAACTTTTCAAAACCTGCCTCCAAGGGAAAACAAAAGTAGTTTTACATTAGTATTAAAAGGGAGATTGCATAAAACTCTTTTAATTACACATGTAACTAATCTTGTTTTATGTATCCATTACCTTGTAATCTTGAAAAAACATTCCAATCATTAAAACTAAGATCCAGTACTGTCAAGTTTTTGAAACCTGATTGAAACAAAATATAACAAACATAAAACAAAAGAAGAATATACTAGTTTTTAAATTGAACTTAAGATGTAAGTTAAATTTGTTTAGGATCATTTCAACCAAATCTCATTATATTCCAATTTTTTTTAATAAACCTGTCTCAAAGAGAAAACAAAAGTAATTTTTGCATTAGTAATAAAAAGGAGATTGCATATAACTCTTTTAATTACACATGCACATAATCTTGTTTTATGTATCAATTACCTTGTAATCTTGGAAAGATATTCCATTCATTAAAACTAAGATCTAGTACTGTCAAATTTTTCAAACGTGGTTGAAACAAAATATAACAAATACAAAATAAAAGAAGAATGAAATATACTAGTTTTTAAATTCAAACTTAAAGTGTAAGCTGAATTTTATTAGAATCATTTCAACCAAAGCTCATTATATTCCAATTTTCTGAATATTACAATACAAGTAAATTTTAAATACCTTGCAATTCTAGCATGTCATTCAATGCATTGTCACCTAGATGTAATTCTTGCAAGTTTTCCAAACCTACACTTGAGAGCAAACAAAAGAGAATGAAAATTAAACTATGTTATAAAGTTAGGGGCTTGATTTGGTGTATTATGTGGAGTGTGTAGATACGGTTTTGAAATCATGGTTAGTTATTATTAATATATTATTTCTTAGTTCATAAACACGGAGTGGCGTGGTGTGATTAAATTTAAAATGTCCATTAATTCTTAATATCAAACACGAATTTTCCAATTTATAGTTGTATAGACAAATATTTTAAATAAATCAAAAGTTAAGCGACAACTAATCAAGTAAAGTGATATGCCCATTCAAGCTATTTTCATTAAGCACCAACTTCTTTAACGATGTTAGTCCTTTTAGGGTTGGAAGAATTTTATTTCCAAAATGATTTCCAGAAAGATTTAAAGTCTCTAATTTGTTGAAACTTGAAATTTTTTTTGAATCCTATGGAAAGAGGAAAATAATAATTTAGCTAATTAATAAAAAATGAAACCATACATATATAAGATCATGTAAATTTATTAAATCACGATAGATCACATACCTTGATTTTAAGAAAAATCAATAAATCCATTATAAGCTAAGTCAAGAATTTTCAATTCTTTCAAATTTCGAAATAGAGAAAGATTGAATGAATAAATTTCACCCCACAACAAGTTGTTGAGCAAGAGATGGACCACATGGGTGGTAGAAGTGTCACATTGAACTCTATCCCAATTGCAACAATGAGGTCCAATCCATGAAGGAAATGGATTATGTGGGACGACTTGAGTGATATTATAGGACAAAAACATGGTCTTGATTTGTAATAAACTCAATCTTTCTTCGCCTCCATTGGATACAGAGCACAAAATGATATCAAATCATTGACCTTTTTCCTTTATGCTAAAATTCCAAATCATGTTGCGTGCTTATTTATATACCATTTTTCAAATTATTCCAACCTATTTAAATATACATATAATGTAAGATATTTTTTAGTACAATAAGAAGAGGGAGTTTTGAACTACATATTTATGGGTTGCTAACACACATATATGTCAGTTGAGCTATGTTTATTTAAAATTAAATTATGAAAAATAAAGAAAGGTGTGAGACATGCATTGTTGTTGTTTCCTTTTTGTGGAAAAAGTATGAGACGTACGTTTTATTTTACTAATCCATCAAAATTCTCTAATATGTTTAAATTTTGAAAATATCATAAACATTGAATTATAAGTTTAATCTCCATAGAAAAAAAAAATGTAAGATTAATTTATAAACTTTCATATTTGTACATATTAATAAGCCCCGTAAATTAAACATTGAAAAATGATGAATAGCTTTACAATTTTTATTTTATATCTAGAAAGTTTTAGATTTTAAAATTTTCTAATAAAACCATAAAACTTCGAATTTTATTTGAGAATCCATGGATTTTTAATTTCATGTCTTATAGGCTTTGACTTAAACAATAAATCATATTAAAATGTTATCAAGTTTCCCTGATATATCTTTTAAACATGAGAAAAAACAAATAAATAAAATAAAAGATTGGAGAAAGCTTTTAACTTGATTTTGAATGTCAAAACAAGTATAGCCCAACTATCATAGAGATGCGCTGGAGACTAAAAAGTTTGTGTTTCGAAATTCCCCTTTCCTATTGTAAAAAAGAAAAAACAATAATTAGGAGAAAAAAAAAACTTTTAACATAGAAGGATGACCTAACAACTTGACTTCCACTTAGAAACTAATATCAAAATTATGAAGACAATTCTCCATCCCCTATCTTACTCCAAAGAAAAAGAAATGAATTTGACTTGGAAGGATATATTGAGTCATTAACAACTTGAGTTCAACTTGGAAAACAACATCAAAATTAAGAATACTTGACTTTAAAACAACATCAATATAAAATACGGGCTTAACCTGGAAAGTAATATCAAAATAAAATTAAAAAAGATTTGGTATATCTTGGGGTAAGCGATGGGTGTAGCTCATTTAAGTGTCCAATCACGAATTGTTCCGTGAAAAGTATTTTTTTTTTTATTTATTTATTTAAAACATGTTTTTTTAATATATTTTCTTCTTGTAATGGAAGAGGATGTATGAGAATAGGTGGGAAATGAGTGAGAAATGACCAAATTTGAAGTTTAAAATGGAGAATACAACATTTTGGTGATATTAACAATATAATCATTAGCCAACGCCATATTTGAAAGTGTAAGTGAGGAGGAGGAAGTGGTAGCATTTGAAAGCATTCTCTCACTCTCTCTCTCAAAAACATAGGGAAAAAGCTAAGGAAGGAGAAAGAGAAGAAAAGAAAAAGAAATTAGAAGATGAGAAGAAGAAATTAAATCTGTTTCTCAAACGTAGAGAATAAGGAAGAAGAGAAGGGTTGGAAAAAAGTTGACATCGACGAGGGTTAAACTGAATATGAAGGTTCAGCGATATGGTTGCCATTTGGCAACCATGAGAGGATCCAACAAAGTTTGAAGATGATGGGAGAATAAATTCTTTTTTATTTTAATAATTTATATATTAATTTTATTTTTTTTTTTCAATTATAAATAAGTTTCCGCTCAGCTTTTATGTCCATAATTTTTAAAAAAAAAAAAAAAAAAAAAAAATGTATGTTCTATATATATATATATATATATATATATCTCATCGAATGGATCCTCTATTCAGCATATTTGTTTTCAAATTATATTTTTATGACATTTAGCTTTCATTAGTTTTGTATTTAAGTAATTTCACATTTAAAAATATGGACAAAATGTATTTTTCTATGTGGTGTTTGAAATTTTAAAATGAACACTTAATTTCATGAGATGTAGAAGGAAAAAAAAACTTGTAAACGGTGCCTAGATTAATTTGAGTGCTAATTAACTAACAAAAATGTGACATGACATGTTGTGTAATACACTCTCCCTCCCCTTCATCTCTCCTCTGAAAGTGGTTCTCACTGGTAATGCAAGTAGGATCCATCAAATTCCCTATGATTTTTGCCTTTGCAAAAGTATTCTACACCAAGCAAATTTCAGTCCAAAATTCACATGGGGCTTCGACACAAAACATAATATAGGAGAGAAAGAGGTTGGTGAAAAACAATTAAGATGGTTTGTGATTTCATCAAAAAGGAAAGAGTAGTTTCAGAGAAGGGGGAAGGAGGAGAGACGGAAACAGAAAAAAAGAAAAGAAGAGAAATACGCCTATACAAAAGTTAGAAAAAACAAAACAAAACAAAAAAAGATTAGCAAAATGGTGCACTACGTTAGTCAACTCACGGTCAATAATTTAACTAAAGGACTATTTAGTATCTAGAAGTATTTTCCAAACCCCACGGTGTTTATTTTGATACTTGAAGAACCAAATAGACACTAACCTCCAACCTCAACCTGAAAATATCTAATAGTATTTCATCTCCATCCACACTAAACAACCACTGTTGGACAATCCAAATCAATCCTTTGAACTTTTTTTTTTCTTTTTTCTAAAGATTGAGATGACTTACAATTTTTTTTGAAAACATTCACGAGTCACTCTTTCTACTATGAATTAATTTTGAGATGAAACTTAATTATATTTATTTAATAGATAAAAAAAGTACGAGCCACTCTTTCTACTGTAAATTAGTTTTAAGACGAAACTTAATTATATTTATTTAATAGATAAAAGAAGTATAAACCAACAGTTCAACTATGAGAGTTAGACAAAGAAGAGCTCGAACACAGGATGGAGTGAGGGAGGAAGATTCCTAACTTTTGAGAGTTTTTTCCTTAACGCAAGGAAGAGGAAAGGAGAGAAGAGGAGGAAAAGGGATAGGAAAGAAGAGGAAGAAATGGTAGTGACGAGGGTTTTGGTGAATCAAAAGGTAGTGAGGGAACAGGAAGAAGGTTCTGTGCCCGCGATGGCGACCACAGATGGAGAGGGAGAAGTTCTGTAGGTGGTGGAGGGAGGAGAGAAAAAATTAGAAAGGAAAAAAAAAAAAAAAACCATTTTTTAAATTAAAAATAGTGATGGGAGACTTAGCTTAGGTGCTACCAAATGCAAACTTCAAAGTCTAAAATTATTGAGTTTGAAAACATTAGAAATCCAAATACAATTTATCCTTCAAGAATTCTTCATTTTAGTCCCCAAAATAACATAATCTTTAATAATGACCTAACCAAACATTTACTAGGATGATTTTGAACTACAACAAATAATACTTGATATTGTAATTTTGTTTTTTAAAAATTAAAAGACTAAATTAAAACTAAACACAAAAATCTAGTTAGAGTCTAAAAGAGTTTGTTATCTTTTTTTTTTTCATTTATTGAAAAAGATAATCGCTTATTATAATCTGAATTTTTCATTCATTCATTTTAATTACATCGTATATTTGGGGGTGTTAGGGATTAGCTAGGTCCTCTAATAATGATTAGTTAATATTTAAAAAATTACGTGGCCATTTATCTAATTGAAAAAAAAAAAAAATTATTTGGTTATTATTCCTTAGATTGCAAATCTCTTGATGGGCTCCTGATGTTCGCTACCTTGCAATTCTCCTGATGGGCTTTTGTGGCCCAAAAGGTCAGTCGGCTTTTAAAATCAACCAAAATTTCCTCACTACCCTTTTTTCTTATAAATCGCCTTATCCTAAAATAAAAGTAATAAAAAATAAAAATTTATATATATAGCTATCGTAAAATTAGTTCCGTATGTGGTAATGCTAAATATAAAATTAAAAAAAAAAAGTTTGTAATTCAAATTTCATACTTATATATTTTATTGAATGCTTAAACAGATTCCCTAATTAGCACGTTGGTTGTCAAATATTTTTTTTTTCAAAAAATTAATCAAATTGGATAAATATATTGAAAATTAGATTTTTTTTGACATTTAGTTTTTATTAATGTTATATTTAAAATATCTAATATTATTGCATCTCCATTCAAAGAAAAAAAAATGATGAAAAATGATGAAAGAAAATCTAATGTCTATGTTAACCGTAACTTATATCAAACAAAGATTCTTCACCCTATCCTAATCCTCAACTTTCATGAAATAATAATTTGGTATTAAAGTTTAAATTAGCTTATAAAACAATTTTGGTCTATAAACTTTCCTAAAGTAATAATTTAGTCCAAAAATTTTACGGTAAAATAATTTAGTTTTGATACTTTCAATTTTGTAACAATTTAATTTTTATTTTGATTTTTTCTTTTTTATGATTTAACTCCCATCGTAAAATAATATTGTCAAATTTTAATGAAATTTATTACTTATGTACATCCATAACAACAAAATTACTATATTAAAAATTTAATGCATAATTTGAATGAGATTAAATTGTTACTTTCGTTAAAATTTAGAAATGATTTTTTTTTTTTTTTACAAAGATATTAAATTGCACTAAATAGGCAAAAAAAAAAAAAAAAAAAAAAAAAAACCAAAAAGAAGATGTTGCCATATATTTTACGCCTTAATTTGTGTCTTCACCGTATATTATAAATTTAGGGTATAAATTAGGAAATTAGATTAAAGTTTCCTTTTGTATATCATCATAATTTTGTATAAATCTCCTATGTAAATCTCAATACAATATACAGAAAATTATTCATTCGAATATTGTAAACAGAAGAGCTAAAAGACAAGATAACAAAACAACTAAATACACAACAAGATTTAAGGGAAAAAATGAAAATCCCAAGAAAAAAACTATCTCAACAAAAGTTTTAAGTGAGTTCAAACAATAAAAGAAGATATAAAACTTCACCACCTAAGCGATGACTAGCAACTATTTATGAGACTTACAATAGTGCCATGGGCCCACTTTCCAAACCGTACCAAGCTTAGGCCTCAAATGTGAAAAATGTTAATTAAGATGGTAGTTTAGTTAATATTGGAGGTGGTCTAATAAGTTCACTTGACATTTTTATTTTATTATTTTTTATTTTTTTTTTTATTTTTTTATAATTTTTTGTGGTTGGTTCTCTTCTTGCTTTCCAAGGAATCCAAACACACACTCCACCATTTAGAAAAACACCACTTTTTGACTTTTCGACAGTCCAAATCGGTTCTTTTGACTTTTTTTATTTTTTATTTTCCTAAAAATCCTGATGGTGGGCCATCTTCAATCCTCAGCCATCCGATTAAGACGCTCCATCTAGAAGATAAGGCCACGGTTTGGTTTCTCCGAATAGTTTTGACTAATGTTCCTTTCGTGGGTCACTTGACATTCAAGTGGTATGCTCTTTTGAATTCTTTTTCTTCACAGTGTTTCAACTCAAATCAAAAATTAGGAAATTTCATTTTACTCCTCCTAATCTTTGTTTTCATTTTGTTAGTTATTATCCAAAATTATCAAAACTAATAGGTTCAAGATCTCACATCACTTGAAAGATGGAGAGATCTCGCAAACTTTTTCAAAAGGTTAAATATTATTTTGGTACCTATATTTTGAAGTTTATTTAATTTTAGTTTATATATTTTCAATTGTCCAATTTGAGTCTCTTTGTTTTCGATAAATCTTAAATCTAGTTCCTCAAAATTAATTTTTATCGAAATTTGTTAAATAATAATAATAATAATTTTCATTCAAGAAAATACAATAAGACTATTAAAAGTATGGAGATTAATATTTACCAAAGATCAAAGTATAGAGTTCAAAATGGTAGGTAATGTTTTTACTATTTTTTATCTTTTTTTATATAACATACATGTACTACTAGAAATTAATTGAAATGTGACATGTCAATATTATTCTATGATCAAACTAAAAAAGACAAGAGTTTGTTTATAGAGAATAAAATGAATTGTAATATAAGAAGTGAAGTAAATAAGGAAAAAGAAAAAAGAAAGTGGTTACTAGATATGAGTAGACCACACATGTGAAGCCATGAAAGAGGAAAAGAAAGAAAGAAAGAAAGAAAGAAAGTAGAAGAATAGTGACAGAGAAGACAACAAAAGGGAAATAAAAGAAAGAAAGAAGCAATTAATTTGTAAAAGGGTTGACAAAGGCAAACAAAGCCATTCCAATTAATCAAAACAAATTTCAAAGCCGAAAGAAAGAGAGAGATTAAAAGCAAAGTCGGCCGCATGACTCATCAGAAGGTTGAAAAAAGGTTCATATGCCTTAAACCTTAATTATTCCTTCACGCACCCACAAACAAAAAGGATCCACCAATCTAACACAAAACAAACGTGTTTGGTCTAAATTATTTCTTCATTTACTATTTGACATAAAGTTTGTACTATCAATTTTAAGACTAAAACTTTGATTCCTTCCTCTCACATATTACTAGAGAAAAATTCGATTGAAATTGACATATTTTTTAGAACTTTTTCTTAATTTTTCTATTGTTGTTTGAAGAAGTTAATTGAAGACCCCAAAAATGCTTTAAACTTATGTTTGTTTGGAAATTTAATGTGCCCCACGTTGACCCCTTTATCACTAGTCCATTTCAATGCAAAGTCCAACACAAAATTTCAAATCCACCAACACGCATTCAATTTTCAATGCCACTTTCTACTTTTCATTCATTATGTCCACTCATAGTCATAACTCTTCTTTCTTCCTAAAGTATTTTGTTGTACTTTCTTTATTGGTATTCGCTTTATTTATAAAAACTTGTTGACATGTCAAATAATAAATAAAATGAGTAAAATTAATTTGCTGGTATTGAAAAATTTCCCTCCTCTATTCTCGCTAGAATAAAAGTATAATTTTAAATTAATTTATTATTGATATAGAAAAGGTCGATAAATTTGTAAATATCACTTTTTTTTTTATTTACAACAAATTATGAAGTGAGTATATATGAACCTTTGACTTCAAAAGTCAAACAAATGAATAGATATCTTAATTATTGAACTATGTTTATATGTTGGCAAATTTATGAACATTTGTTTTTAATTCAACAATGTGTGAGATTGAGAGATTTGAATATATGACCTACTAATAGTAATTTAAGTAGCTAAGATATGAACAGATTAGCACGAACATGATAAACTTAATACTATAAGTGACTTTGGGTCTCTGCCAAATGGATTGTAAGAATGATTTTCAATATTAAAAAAGTGAACTTGGAAGCAAAGAGTATGACAAACCAAACAATGGTTTAATTAGGCCATTGACTTGTAATGTAACCTTTTTCTTTTTCCTCCTTTACTTTTTTCTCTTTTCCATTTGATTGGAGAAGTTTCATGGCAACATCATTCCCATTTCATCAATGAAATGACTTCCTTGTGACCAAAACAAAACTAATTTCAAAAAAGCAAATTAACTTTTTCTCAACCTCTAAAATTCCCATTTCTCTTTCTCCACAACATAATAAAAACCCCCCTCACTCTCCTCCCTTCTTTCTCCATCCTCTCTGTTTTTTTAAAATACTCTTCTCCATGGCCACCACCAACGCCGCCGCAGTCGTGCATTCCGCCACCACAACCTTCGTCGAAGCTGACCCATCAACATTCCGAGCAATCGTGCAGAAGCTAACCGGAGCGCCCAACCGCCCACCGGCCGCGTTTCGCCTTCAGGAACGGCGGCGGAGTAGCAAGAAGCTGGAGTTGGAGCTGAACGGCGGATACACGGCGGCCGGAGGAAGAGGAACCGGAATCGGAATGGTGTCGCCGGTGTCGACGTTGGATTTTATGGAACGTGGGAATCCGTGTGAAGAGGAAGAGAGAGCAATTGCGGAAAAAGGGTTTTATTTGCACCCGAGTCCGATTAGCACTCCCGGAGGATCCGACCCGCCTCACCTTTTGCCCTTGTTTCCTCTATCTTCTCCTTCCAATTGTAATAACAGAAATCATTCTGTTTCTTCTTAAACTTCTCTCCCTTCAATTATATGTTCTTATTTCTTTATTACCACTGATAACCATTGAATATGAATCCGAAAATCTATATGCGCTTGTAACTATTCAATACGAATTCATGGTATAATAGGATAAAATTGTTAGTCACATTGTCCCGTCTCTTTCGCTAGGTTCTCGCTGTTTGGAGTAAAAGAAAGTGATGGAGTGGAAAAATGGAAAAGAAAGCTATCAAAAATTGATGTTTGAAATATAAGGTTACGTGGATACGGCTCTGATAATTGTCTAATTGTGTCAATTTGAATATAGATCAATTGATTTAAATCTTTACGTCCTTCACCAACAAACAAGATTTTAGTACACAAACAAATTATTTTGTGTATAACTTATGCTTATAAAGTTTTGAGATGAGAAACTAAGCTATCTAACTAAAATTATAAGATTTAGAAATTAATTAGTATTTTAAATTAGTTTGTCTTGTAATCAACTATGTTTCTTTAATAATATTTACTTTAATAATATTTACTTTAGGGGACGTATGGAGCTAAGGGTGAAGTCGTGAACTCTAACCCACGGTGTAAATAGTTAATTAGATATAAAATTGATGTTGATAACGTGTTGTAAAATTGAGGAGCAAAATGACGGAAAAACGGAACACGAAAATCGAGAATTATAATATTAAAATAATAAAATAATTAATAATATAAAAGTAATTAAAACAACTAAATTAAATAAACTAAAATAAAGAAAGTGGAATTTTATGAAATTTCTCAAACACCAATACTTTTTCTTATTTTCTCTCCAATGTGTGTATTACAATATCCATAAAAAGCCTCTAGTTATAGGCAATTTGGCAAGTAGGTAGTGGCATTTCATGGCCACAAAATATGTGTCTTTAGTAGACACATGGTCTTTTGCCACTAATCATATTTATATAATTTACATCTAATTTTCTTTAATATAACCATAGCAAGTACTGACAAACAACTCCAATAATCCCAATCACCAACTATCTGACACACATTCATTCTAAAGCTTCCACCTTTAAATCCGCTGGTTCTTAGATTCCAGCTTACTTCAAATAGAAACAAACACCCTCCGCCTTCAACGGCTGTGATTCAATTGTCAGATCAGATGATGAAAAAGTTGTCTGGGTTTCAAGAGATTTTCTTGTGTTTGTTAACTAATGGTGGAAGTGGAAATGGAACCCACTAATGGTGGAAGTGGAAATGTAACAGAGAGAAAGGGTTCAAAGGAGAGAGTTTGAACTTATTCAATTTACCTTTTATTGATCTAAGAAAATTCAATGATAATGGACAAAAAAACTGGGAGAAAAAGAGGAAAAAAAAAAAAAAACACTTTTGCAAAGAGCACGCTCACAAGTGGGGTTGCAACTACTAAATCAGCAGAATCAAATTTCAAAAGATGAAACTTGCCTTTCATATCCGTTTGCCCAGATTCACTGTTTTTATTCCCGCGCAAAATTGCATCCTTTCTTTTTCAGATTTGAACTCAGAATGAGCAACTCCAGTCACAGACAGCCATTTCTTGAGTGACTCTTGGATCAGTTTCTTTCTTTCTGCCTAATAATCTCAACGAACAGAAGCACAGATTGAATGTTGGTTGTACAGACCAGCCACCCCGTTTGTGAACTGCTGTCTGTTTCTCCTGTTCTTAACCACTATAAATCCTTCACCATCCCCGGCTTTATTCTTATTTACATCGCCGCCTTTCTCGTTTTGGTTATCGCTTGACTGTTGTAACTGTCCTTCATTCCCATATAGAATTTTGATTATGGCACTGTCGTTAGCTATTGCATCTGATGAGTTTTCTGAAGGTTTGAACTTCTCATTAGTTGAAGGCTCATCAACACCTGAATCCATGTTGTTTTGAACTGATTTCACAATGAAGCTCAACAATATCTGCCTTGCAAGCTCGGACTTCTCACAGTCGGAGATGTTTTTCTTTGTTTTACTTTCGACTGTAGAGGTCGATCTTTCGGCCAGTTTCTCATCTTCGTCCATACTTGTTAGCGGCGAAGGATTCAATTCCGTATGGACTTTGCTATTTGTATCTCCGTGGTTTGTTTGCCAAGCTCTTTGAGGGACGAATTCAGGGGCATGTGGATTCATCATTGTTGCAGCTCCAAATCCACTTCTTCCCATGACAGGAGCTTGGTATTTCAGAAAACCATGTTTCATCCGAAAAGAGTTGGTGGTTCGGTAATATAGAGGTGATCGAGGGCCACAAGGGACTCTTGAAGTTGCTGGAGGAAGCAAAGGCTCTAGAGCGCCTTGGCTTGCTCTTACATCATATATGCTAGTGACTGCAGCTGTGTTTAAGCCACTAGTCATAGAAGTACCGGGATTGAACGGTTCGGCTGCAGCCGAAAGCTTGCTAGCATTTGTTTCTGCAGGCTTTTCCAAAGGAGATGAACAGGATATCATCTCTTCGCTATCTTGGCTTTGATTTTCTGACTCAGGAGCAGTATTATGAATCGGTTCTACTACTTCCTTTTGAATCATTTCACCAGAAATATTGTTGGTTTCATCATTTTTTGACGTTTCTGAATGATTACAGTTCTGGGGTTCAGCTACTTTCTCTTCTAACTCATTAACATTTTCCGTATCAACCAATTGTCTTAGAACAGTACCAGGAGGGGCCAAAGCTACTTCTTTGTAAGATATGGATCTTGAAGCCATTTGAGAAACTGAAGCAGGAGACACGGAGATGACCTTGGAAGCTGCCGTTTTTGCCTGCAGCTTGATCGAATCATCGCCTGCACTTGATCTTTGTGGAATTGATTGCTTTGTCTGTGAAAAACCACTTTGAATGGTCTTAACAGCTGCTGGTTTCTGCATTGGAGAGATTGTTTCCTGCTTGTAATTACTCTGTCTGACATTAGAATATTCAGAGTGGTGCACATTTAGCTTCGGAAGAACCGGTCGTCTCCGACCAACCT
This sequence comes from Citrullus mucosospermus, assembly GCA_030954485.1. Classification (NCBI taxonomy): domain Eukaryota; kingdom Viridiplantae; phylum Streptophyta; class Magnoliopsida; order Cucurbitales; family Cucurbitaceae; genus Citrullus; species Citrullus mucosospermus. The sequence continues at coordinate 2,472,364 of CM062063.1, read as the reverse complement.
TACGTCCAACGACATGTCCTGATCGCCCTTTCGAATGAGCCTCTTGCCACCCATCATCTGAATAAGTTTCTTCCACGGTTTCATTTTTAACCACTGTCTTAATCTCAGTGATGTTTTCAACTACATTCTTTTGCTCTACATGTAAAAAATTGCTGATTTTAACTTCCTTTACACTATCATAAGATGACTCAGTAACTGGTTTTGGACTATCAATGTGCAACTCATCCTCAGCCATTTCATTTTGATGCCCCTGATGAGTTTTATCACTTGCACTCACTACCTGGCAAAATTAAGGCATCATGAGGTATGAGGAAAAAAAAACATTCTAAAAGATCATAATCTAGAGTGAACACAATGTCATTCCTGTATAGTAGAGAAAAATCATGCCACTTTTATACAAAACATGCTTACCTTAGCACGTCTATGTTTCCTCTGTGTATCATTCCCTTTCAGATCTTGATCGGGACTAATGTAATCCAGGAGATCTGATACGCTGCAACAAAAGGTCAAAAGTTTTGGTGTGGAGAAATGCCAAAAGTCTTTTGGAAGAAAGTAATATGGGAATACCATCACTACCTAAGGTGGCCTTTGCTCGAAATTAGTGCATCAGGCTTCGGAGTTCCATTACGTGCTGCTTCTTGCTGCTCCAGAGCTTTCGACTCAAAATATTCCAGCCATGCAGCCGCATCCTGTCCAAGAGTAGATCATGCTTGCAAAACTTCAGATACCATTCCAATTTGAAGTCTAAAAGTGTCAGACTCTCACAAATACAACGTAAGTTCATTGCAGATTGTGAATTCTCCAACCTGAGTGCGAAGGTCTTCTTCTCCAAGTTTGACTTTGAGTATATTGAGTGTTGTTTGTTCGTGTTGCACACTCAGTGAATACGCCTCCATTAAAGAAAGAGCAATGGCAATGGCATGGTAGCTTGCAGCAGTCTACAGAGTGAAAGTGACCATCAATGAGAAAAATCATTAGCATTGGCTTGGTTGAATGAGTGCTATATGTTCACCGACTTACTAATCGATTGATCGAACAAGAGAGAGAGGTACCTGAATGTGATCAGCTCCAAGTAACCTCTGGTTGCACTTAAGAGCTTCGTGCAAATATCTAAGAGCAACATGAACATTCCCAACACCTTCTTCCATCATTGCAACATTAATGTATGTTGCGGCAGTGTTGGGGTGAGACAGTCCACAAGTGAAATGGAGAAGGAACAACGCTCGGTTTACATACCTAAAGAAATACCAAGTACAAGAACCATAATAATGAAAACTCCATGTTTAATTTAACCCCATAAACTTTCCCATTACTTTATAAACAAAACCATAAGAAACAAAACAACAATTTTGGTGTTTCATATAATAACACGCTATGGAACTTACTTGAGGGCTAATTCGATGTGTTGAAGGCGATAGTAGAAAACAGAAAGGTCTCCATAGCTCTTCATCGTGTCAGGATGGTCGAGCCCGAGCTCCCTTTCATTGATATCCAAAGCCTTTTGTTGATATATAGTTGCCTACCAAAAACAAGAGAAAGCCAGCCAACACTTCTTAAATTCCAAGTGCTGTTTTTGCTGCTAAAAGCCAACACCCAAGAATGAATTTATTGGATTGAATTACCTGATTAAAGTCACCAGTGTGGTAGAGGACTACAGCTAGAAGACTATAAGCACTTGCAGTGGTTCGATGATACGGACCGCATACAGCAATCATTTTTGCCAATGCCTTTACCAAATATAAGCTTAATCACTATCTAACAAAGCAGAGAATAACAGACTTCTATGAAGTACCACTCAACGGTACGTTTCGCCCAGACTTTGAAGTTTTTTTATTTTTAACCACTAACTTTGAAATATGTTCCAAGAAAAAAATACAATCGAAGAGTTTTTTTTTTTTTTTTTTTTTTTGGCTAAAATAAGATTAATAATTGGCATGATGGCTAATGTGTAAAAATTGGAAAACATACCGACATCTTAAAAAAAAAAAAAGTGACATATTTACAACATCATTCAAGTAACGTAAATGATGTAGTTGATGTGTAACAATTAATTATATAAATGATTTAATATTATCTCTTAAGACGAAATAAATGGTAATAATTGGTAACAATGATATTAACCTCCAATATAGTTGTAATAATGACACATACACTTTCTATTTTGTTCACATTAGCTCATCTTTATTTTAACATAAAATATACCTTTTAGAATAAATTTTAAAGTTAAAAGGTATTCTTTTGAACAAATTCCAAAGTTTGAGAGTAAAAATGAAACTTTTTAGTTTAAATTTACAATTGAAACCTACCTCAAATTTTGAAATATTTCGTATGATTTAGCCAAGTTTTCACAAAAGGAAATCTCGTGAATGGTTATAAAGATTTAGTTAACTCTAAATATTTGATACTATGTATTTTAAATTTAAAAAAAAAAAAAATGAGGGTACATGTGTAACTAATAACTGATTAGGGAAAAATATCTTTTTGGTCCCTAGGTTTTAAAATGTTATACATTTAATCCTTAAGTTTTGATTTTGATTTCAATTTAGTCATTAAGTTTCAAAGAGAAAAAATGAGTATTTAGTGAAAATTAGGGTTAAAAGTGTAAATCTTGTAACCTAAGACCAAATTGAAACAGAACTCAAATGTTAAATGTAAGATTGTAACATTTTGCAACCTAGAAACTAAATTGAAATTAAACTCAAAACGTAAAGATTAAATGTGTAATCTTTTAAATCTATAGACCAAATAAAAACTAAACCTAAAAAGTTACCATCTAAATATTAAATAGTTAAATAGTTAAAATGTTAGATGTTCCAATAGAATAAATTAAATTCTAAAAAGTTAAAATAAAATAAAATAAAATAAAAGTTTTACACATTCATTAGTTAGCTAAAATTGGAAATAAATATATTCTACAAAAAAGATATGACTCATTAGAATGAAACAATAATTTATATATATATTGTTTCTAAAAGTATAAAAAAAGAATACCTTGGTTCCATAATTGACAGCGTCATCAAGCTTGCCTTTATCAAGAGCAACTTTGGAGGATTCCAACAGATTCCGGCCGTCCGCCGAAGTACAACCCACATGCTACACAACACTCACAATCAACAAAATCAATCACGGATTCATTATCAACAATCACACGATTCGATGATGCAGATCAATCAATCGATTCAAGATTCTGACCTTACAAACAGGGACCACGCTCACGACATCGCTTCTCCGGAACGGATTAGGGCACTCCAAATCGAAATCTCTCGGCGCCAATTCCAGCCCCACCTTATGGCAGATCCCTCGAAGAACCGACAGCTTTCTCAAGTGTGGGAACTCGTTGCTCAGTTTCCACTCGAATCTCTTGCTTAAGAATGTGCGTAGCCATTGCAGTCTCAGAGCTCCGTCTTCGTTTACGTTGTTGTTCTCTTCGTCTTCTGATCCGTAGCTCCCGAGGAGGAAGTTCAGGGACGAGGCTACGGCGCCGGATAGCTCTGCGGCGTTCTCCACGGCGGCGATCACGGCTTTGATTACGTGCTTGAAGGCTCGAATTACCATCTCGTGGATGCATAGTGCTTGAATGTGTGGAAGCTTCTCTGCTAACTCCACCTAAATTCCGTATTAATCAACATTATTATATCTTAATTATTAGATTATTTACTAAGATTGTTTATTCTAAAAAAAGAATAATTATAATACTAACATTTGTTAAACTATGAATTTAGTGCTAGAGCTTAAGAGATTTTTAAAATTCACAAGTTTACCCCAGACAAAATAGTTTCATTTTACATGAAATTAAATTTAGACCAATTATTTAAAAATATTTACAAATCTTCCAAGTCCTATTAGACACAAAAATAAATATTTAAGGATATATTAGATATAAAATTGAAAGTATATTGGACATTCTTAAAAATTTAATAACAAAATAGACACAAAATTTATAGTTTAGAAAGAAACTAACTCGTAATTTAACCATTAACATTTTTAAGCAATACTTGAGTGCATCTCCTTGCAATCACATACGAAAAAAGTTTTAAAATATTTTTGAAAAGAAGAATAGTTTGCCACATAGCAAACAAGGATTGGACAATGGGTGTGATGAACAAAAATAGGATATAATCCAGAATGCAGTTAAGTATTTCTCTGACACTTTTTAGGTTATAACTTGAAAAAAAATGGTTTAAAAAAATATTTATTTTTTTTTTAAAGTTGCAATATTAATCATTTACCTGTTTTTTATTTATTTCAAAACTAACCTTAGAGTGGAAATTTATGATTTTGTGTCATCATTCTCAATTTTTGTCCACCATTCTATCGAAATTAAATAGGGGTTTTGAAATTTTTATTGCAACTTTAGAAAAAAGTTAAAAAAGGTTAAGAGTATTTTAATTTGTAATTTAACCTTTTTTATTATCTAATCTTTTTGTAAAGAAAATTCTCACCACTCGACCCAAGGAGCACATTCGAAGTCCTCTCAAGTGCATGAAATCGGTTAATGTACGGCCATCAACAGGTGAAAGTTCAAGTGACCCAAAATCTGTCACCTGAAAATACAACACATAGGAATCATATCTTAAAAAAACAATTCATAATAAACTTTATATCATATATAAGAAACAGCCAACAACTTTTACCAGTTTTGGCAATGCAACTTCATCATAGTACTTGTGTGCCATCTCCAATAGCTCATCTGCTGTCTGTCCATTTCAAAGGTTACTCAGAAACAGTTTGATTTTCTTAACAACCATGAAAGGTAAGGAGTCTCTAGCAAACCTTTAGATGAAGACCAGTTCCACTTTCTTTAAGGCGTGCTAATGCTTGTTTGGAGATTAGTTTCTCTAGATTTTCCTCGCCGTTGGTTTCAATTTTCGCATTCGGGTCATCGGTCGTACAATGCTTTTCTTCGTCCTCGCCGTCAGCTGCAGTTGGCTTCTTTTCCCTCTTCTTCAAAAGCTTGAACTGCTTTCCTAGGCCTTTGACTGCTGGTTCAATCTCCTTAACATCCTCAGGGGATTTGGACTTGGAATCTTGTTCATTTTCCTGTTTTTGTAGATGTTGCAGCCAACATGAACCAAGCTCCCATCTAATTGATTTCTTTGATGCTGTTGTCTCCTCCTCTAGCTTTGACAAGCTCTCTTTGATTACTTTTCGAACCAAAACTCGGGACGATTCGAGATCATCTGTGGTTGTATGAGCCAATGAGCATTCTTCGGGTGCATTAGCACTGATTTTGTGAAGCTGAATCCTCAGGCTGTAATAAGATGTTAGTAGATTAATACTTGGAAAGTAGACATGAGTTAAGAATCACTATTTTTTTATGATTAGCAGGGTGGATTAGGACCTGTTGATGTTAAGAGCATTTGCCCCTCCATCTGGTTGATCATCAATTACAATATCTTGATTCTCGTCTCGTCCCATCTTTACTTTACCGACAACCTTTACCGTTGCAGTGTATCCACAATGCTTAACAATTACTAGACTCAAGGAGGAAGTATCCTACAAAAGTTTACTCAAAATGTTTCAATTCTTTGACAAGAGAACCAAAGACACGTGATGGTCAAATATAATCTGATAATATCAGCTTCAAATCTTACCTGAACAACTACATTCTCATCTGCAGTCAACCCCTTTAGCAAGTTTCTTTGTGCAACCTCCTCATCAGATACACCATCTAATCCATAACCGTTGAGTTTCACCACAGGCTTTGTACTTGCATCAATCGGATCACGTCTTATCACGATAGACAAGTCTCCAATTCGATCCTCGTAGACAATGCCGGGTGATTTTACTGTAACCTGTCCTGTTGAGTTGGAATCTATAAGACTAGAAATTGTTGAAATAGCTTTTTGTATTGCAATGTCAACAAATTGGCTGTGAAGTAGAAATGCTTTCCGATCTCGGATAATCCTCTCCTCCTCAGTTTTGCAAGGAAGCTTTGCCAATACTGCAAAATCGGTCGCCCATGACCGTAGATTATGCTCATTGTTTCGTCCTTGGCCACCACCATTACCGCCCCAGTTTTCATCTTCTACTGGTAATGGTGGCAAGTCTGATGGAGTCTCAATGACAGATGGAGGAACAAGCCAAGTATTCATCCGAAATCCATATGGAAGATTACCAAACTAAATCCAAAAAGATGAAAAGTGATGAGAAAACATCATATAACCATTTAGTTCAAACTTAAACAAAATGGCAACTTTTGAAAAGATATAACTTACCTTGTTATGTTCAAGAAACGCCTTCATCAAAGACTCATATGCCTGCATTTTTTTTCACAATTTTTGTTAGTTTTACAAACCGAATCAAACTGTTTTCTTTTTGCAAATGAAACCGCATTATCAAACCGAATAGAGCTAAGTTCAAAGAACTCACATTGGCGAAAGCTCTGCTGAGTTGCTGCAGAAGGTCCACAAGAGAATGGCTTTGTACAAACTGCTTTCCTGCTGTATAAAATCCCTTTGCTGAGGCAGTCACTTGTATTAGTTTTCCATTGCATATTTTAATCTGCACAATTGTTAGCAAAAGTTCAATTGCATCACAAGGAAAGTTCAGTTCTTCAGCAAAATCATCTTCTTGACAAATCTAAACGAATCCTTCAAAAGAACAGCACCTGCATTCCAAAGTAATCTCCGTCGCACTTTTTGTCCGCTGCGCCTTTCGGGTTGCATCTCCTCAATTCTGGGAAACATACAGAACAAGAACTTTTTGTCAATGGAAAAGCAACCTATCTTTTGTCAAATACATTGATCCCTATTCCATTTTGCTCCTGAAGTTGTGAGATTAGAAAACAAGGAAAAATTTATTCAATATGACTACTCTCTAGTATAGTTTTTAATCTCTCTCTCGTATATCCACGCAATTCTGGCGTTTTGAATAATTCCTCACTCACGTAGAATAGGAGGGGAGATGTGAGCCAGGGAGAAGAACTCGAAAAAGTCAGAGAGCTTCGGCGTCGGATGAATGGCAGCCATTCCGAGGTTGTCGGAAACAACCGAGACAGATGGCTCCGGCTGAGAAGACGGGGACCCACATCGAACCTCCGACGCCCCGTCCGAGGGAGAAGAGGAATTCACATTGGCATGATTATGTACTCTGCTATTCTTCTTGGCCCGAGACTCCGGCGTTGAGGCGCGCCTCGGCTTGCAGAACCTGGTGGTGCAAGCCACTATGTCCAGCAGCCTCCGAACGTGCGCCACAGCTTGAGCTTCATTGGAGTAGTCCTCTGTAAATACACACAAAGATATCAATCAGATTATGCACAAGTAAAAACTGATCGAAAAACAGTAAAATTTTCAGTATTTTCGAGAACACAATTCTGTGCAGTGTTGTTACCATCCTATGCAGATTTTCTCAGAAACAGAGAGCAAAAAATTTCACATTGTATATATATTTATATGTATACTGCAAATTATTAGAGAAAATTCCATCTTTTCTTCAGCTTTTCTTCTTTCTTTCTACATTTCGGCATTTACTTTAAAGGAAGGGTTTGCCAAATTTGGGTTAGAAAAGACAGATACCTTGTTTTGTACCAAGAATCAAGTAAAGATTCCAGACACCCTTTTCACTGTTCTTAAATTCTTTGTTCATTCTCCTAAATAAAATGCAACTTTTTTTAACATCAAAGCCACTATTATTGTTGACCAAAAAGGGCAAAAAGGTCAAAATTTTTATTTAATTTAATCTAAGAGACAAAATAAGTGAAACAATAGAGATTGAACTAGTGGTTGATGAATAATGATGATGATGATGATGATTCAAGTTTGGCACTACCACTTCCTACCTTCAACCATTTTTAACAAACAAGGTTTGAGATTAGCAATCTCCATTTTGTCACTCAATTTCTGCCCCTTGACCTGTAAAGGAAAAATAATAAGAATAATAATAATAATAAACCAGAGTGTAAGAATAAAGAAAACATACACATTAACCAATAAAGAATTAAAGAAAGAGGTATAAAGAAAGAGAAAACCTCATGGGATAAAGAATAATTTGTTAGGTGACATGTCTCTACATTCTGAGCCAACAGTCTCCTCACATCCAGAATCTTATCAGTGGTGATACCCTGTAAGAAAAATTAAAAATCCAACAAACACCCTCTTAAAATAAGCTTAAAAAAGAGAGACAAAAACAAGAGGAAGAACAAATTAGAAAGAAGCCACATAACAAACCTTGAGGACAACTTGGGATTCATAAGGAGTAAGAACAGTAATGTCAACAACACTAGGAATCACTACAAGAAATTAGGGAAAACCCACAAATTAGAATTGGAAAACAAGTTTAATAACATTATTGAAAAAAAGGAATATCAATAAGAAACCCAACCTTTCTCTTCTTTCTTCTTCTTTTCGGATTTTGCTTTGTTGGGCTTTCCTCTGCTAGACCTTGGAGCCATTTCCTGGACTCCTTTTTTCAGTTTGAGAAGCCAAAGAACAGACAAAGTTTCAAGTGTTTGAAGAGAATTGTTGGTGACCCAAATGAACAAAAAACATGAGTAGTGAATTCAGCTGAGATTAAGGGGAAGAAAGAAAAGGGGTTTTGAGGGGAAATGAGAAGAAATGGGGAAATGGGTAATGAGAGAAAAAAAAGAAAGATAGTATATTGTGAAAGTTTGAGTAAGTGAGTGAATAGAGAAGTGATTGAAAATCAAAAAAGAAGAAGAAGAAGATAGGATAAGGAAGGGTTTTGGGTTTCACTCTCTTATCTTTAGGATTTTGAGAGCAATGCTGGCCTCTCCTTCTTGCTGATGGCTTGATTTCACCAAATTTTTTTTTTTCCTTTTTTTTTTTTTTTCTATTTCTCTTTCATTTTCTTTTTCTTTGAATGTGTGTGATGCACATGTGATTGGAGGTTTTTGAAGGGAAAGAAAGAAGAGACAGAGCCAAAAACAAAATTGTTGAAAGAAGGGGGTGAGAAGAACCGTTGAGTGAGCGACACGTGGCAATAGAGAAACTTCAGCCGTTCATTTTTTGTTTTATAGGATGTTTTGTAACATCTAGATTTTCTCACCAATTGGGCGGAAGGAATTATGGACCTCTCATTAAAATGTTTCTGCCAATTTTAGGAATAACACAGCCAATCTCTTTCTCCAATGTCACTCTTTTTTTTATTTTTTCTCTTAATTATGTGTTCTTTTTCCCATAATTAAATTGCTTTACCAACTCATATACATATGCTTACACCTTAGCATTCTTTAGTGTCACAAAATAAATTTTTGCGAATTTTTCAAAAAATAAATAAATAAATAATTCCTTTCTTCACAAATTTCTAATATGCATTCTCATCGTGAACATGAAATTGAAGTTTGAGATGTTAGTACTATATGACTTTATAAGTCGAAGAGAATTCACATGTCTATTTAATTCTAAATCAATGTTATCGTAGTACGTTATAAGAAAAAGGCGAAAAAAATTGAAAGACTCAAGCAAAATGTTTAATAAATGCAATGTGAATTGTTTTATCTTGTTTACATTTGTTAATTTTTTACACGAAAGTGAAAGAATAGCTTTTATTTGTGTAATTTTGTGAATTTCCAAAATGTTTGTTAAATTGGGTTATTTCGTGTAGTCTTATACTGAATTCTTATAGAAGATGTTTTTGCATGTTATAGTATATTTTGCGTTTTTAATATGGAAAACAAAGCTTGATAAGCCATTCTCTTTTACTTGTATTATTAGAAATCTAATTAGTAATTACATGAGAAATTCAGAAAAATGTTTTGGTTTTGATATATCTATTGAGTGATTCCCTTGAAGCTTTTCTTGGAAAAAGAAACCTTAGAATAAATACATGCTTGGTATGTATTGTTAGTAAGGTGAAATGAAATAGCAATCTTTTTTATTTACTAAATAGTAAGAGACGTATTGATTAGGTATAGTTTAATAAATAAGATATTTATTGCCATTTTAAAAATTAATAGTTTGATTCTCACTCTCATAATTGTAGATCACAATAAAGTTAAAAGAAACAACAAAACAAATAGGACCCATTCTCACAATTATGATTATTACATTTCTTACCGAAATATTAGAATTCATCGTCAATTTTTGAAAAATTTAAAAACAAAAATAATTTTTTTTTTAGTTTTCAAAATTTGACTTGATTTTTTAAGTCATTAATGGAAGTAGAGGATAAAACAAATAAATTTCTTTCAAAAAATTAAAAAAGAAAAAGAAAACCAAAATAGTTAACCAATCAAAATGAATATTAATATAATGATTCAATTAATGTCACGTGCATATATGGTAGTGTTGTAACACCCAACACTAAAAATTAACATTTTATTTATATTGTGATTAACTTGAATATAATTCAATTGCTTCACACTTCATATATGTTGTTAAACCCAAAAAGGAAAAAGGTATTAACTATTTGTTCCAAAATCATTGCAAGTAGTGATCATATGTATTTATAATTTTCTTGGTACATATATAATTTTATTAGCTTTTTAGTACTTATATTAATACCTTCAGATATATATATAAAGTATCTTTACCTTTAATAAACTTGTTAATATAATAGCTCTATCTTGATTTTATTGTTTTTCTGACAAATGTAGCTTTGTTTTGGTTGCTAATAAAGTCCTTGGAAAAATTATCTTCAAACAAATATTATTTTGTTGTCCCCGTTTTTAATATAATTTTTATTTGTTTTCTAAGTTTTGGGTTTCAATCTTTATTTTGTCTAAAGATTTTAATATTTTACACTTACCATACTTATTTCAATATTTGACATTAACTTTCAATTAAATCATTTTAAATAATTATTATGTGAATTTTTTAAAAATAATTTATCATGATAGAAAATTAATTTAACTGTAAGATAGTTGCAAATATAGCAATGAAGTTCAAAGTATTTGCAAATATAACCCAATATAAAAGAATTTATAAATATAACAAAATTTAGATTTTGTTTTCACAGTCTATCAATGATAGACAATTGATAGACCATTATTGATAGCAAGATCTATCAGCGAGCAATCTTTTTAAAATGTTGATATACACTTAATTATTTTTTTTAAAAGTGCTCCCAATGTAATTACTCTTTAATTTATAATTCTTTTAATTTAATTAACAAACATTAAAATCTAATAACGAAAGTGAATATTTAATTAAAAAATAGTAGAGTTAAAAAGTTTAAATTTTCAAGCTGTAGGAACAAATCGATACCTTGAAATTTAATAATTCCTCTTCTTTTCGGAATTATTAAAGATTTTGGCTCTCACCTTGCTGGTCCTCCCTATCAATATTTTGTCTTTTTTTTTTTTTAGTTTTATTTTAGGTCAATGTATTGAATTAAATAAATAAATAAATTTGTTTTCAAATATAGTAAGATTGAGTAAAATTATTTTTAAATATCGTAAACAATTTAAAAAATTACCTTTAAATAAATATACTCTTTTACCCTTTCTTTTGTAAAATGGCCTGATCAAGGAGGAATTAGAAAACATCATTCTTTTTATACTTTTATTTTGTAAAATGGCTTGAACTTAAGAAAATAAAATAAATAAAACCATGGATGTATTGTAATAGCTCAAACCAAATTTTCTAATTTATTACTTTTGTTGTTATTACTTCGCAATGCATTTTCTTAATACTTCGAATTAAATTTCAAACACTATACACCGAAGTACTAAAAAATATTTTTAATAACATTAAAGGAAAAATAAAATAGAAAAAATTATCCTTTTAATCCTTGAATTTTGAAAAATAGTCGTGTTTGATATTTAAGTTTTCAAAATCTATACATTTTTAGTATGGAATTTTTGTAATAGATGCATTTGGTCCATTTGTCATTGAAATTTTTAAGAATAAATTAAAAAAAAATTTTTAAGTGTTTTTTATTTTATTAACTTAAATAATTATATGACATTTTAATTCAAAAAATAAGCTTAAAAAATTATCTTAAAGAGACTAAATAATTTTTTTAATTTATTTTTTGTCTTAATAATTAAAAATGTATGTTTTGAAAGTTTATAGACAAAAAATACAAATTATGACGAAAAAGGTCCATTTTTAAAAATTAAATACTAAACACACATTTTCTTCAAAATTGAACGACCAAAAAGCTAATTTCTCACTAAAATAAACAAACTCGACAATAATAATTTTTAAACTCATAAAACCAATTGGAAAAAAATAAATTAAATAGCACTAATTATGTTTTCGAAAATGTAAATACTCACAATTTGACTTTTTTTTTAGTTCATGACCACCGTCTAGCAACTATTATAAATTTTTGATCGTACATCTAAGACTATTTTAGTTACATTTAATTTTGATTCACTCTAGTCTCTATATTTTTTAAATATTTATTATAGTTTATATTTTTAACTTTGTTTACTTTTAAAATGTTGGTTTTCATTTTCATACTTTTCGAAAATAATTATTTTAGTCCAATCATTTTTATTTTCATTTTCATTTCATTTTTAAGAGATGTGAATGATATTTTTTAAAAAGTGAAGAGATCAATTAAAAAATACAGAAACCAAAATTTAAAATATAAAGACAAAATATAAAATCATCATAAATCTTACTTTATAGGTACCAATTAACATCACTAAAGTCATGCAATGCCTCTCTCGATATGGGTAGAAACTAGACACATAATTATGGTGGTTATTTAAGTTTTGTGCTCCTTATTCCAATATTACATAACTATATTACCGACCTAGCTTGATCTCACCCACACACATTCAAATTCAACATACATCAAAACAAAAATCCTTACACAACATTCATAAGGTTTATTCAAAAAAATACGTGCATTTTGGGCTATACCCATTTTTTTATAATCAATTTTAAAAATGTTTTTTTAAAACTTTTTTTTTGTTGTGTGGTTGAATTGGACTGTAAAAGAATTGGTACAACCTTTATACACCCAAGTAATTGGTAAACTTCACCAACAAATCAATTCATTGTTATTATATATTCTTTCAATTTTTATTTACTCATTTCTCAGAAAAAAGACTTTCACTCTATTGATTGCAATATTTGATCGTTAAAATCTCAATTGATAAATATTACGAAAAATTGTACACACCAACCATGAATTATGGAGTTTATTATAATTATACTCCTTAATTTTTAATTTCATCAATTAACTTCCCATATTCTATTAATTGTTGCAATCAAATTCCTACATTTACTTTTGTTCTTGAGTTATTATATATAGTTTACCTTATTTTCTTTATGAAAATAACATTTGATGATATTTATTTTTACAAATATGTTAATATCAATACTAACATAAAGGTTTACCGTAATAATTAACAAACTATAAGGAGCTAATTAATCAAATTAAAAGTTTAGAGATATAATTGTAACAAAGCACAGTTTTTAGAAGGTAGATTGATCAAATTAAAAGTTTAGGAGTGTAATTGTAAGATGAGTGTGTGTAATTTATCCTAAATATTAATCTACTCCATTAATTTGAATATTCAATGGTTAAAATGGTTGTCTGGTAGATGAATGTGTTATGTGAGTGATGCATGCATGCATGTATGTATATTATGACCCTACCTTAAGTGCTCAAATATGGAAAATGTGCCACAACATTCACGTTTTGTTTGGAATACGGACTTTAGGAATCATTCCCGAGGAATCAATTAATAACGAATTAATTTAAATTATAGAAACTACGAGTTAGAGATAGGGTAGGTAGCTTTTTTCCAACCAAATAAAAAATTAAAATAAAAATTAAAACAAAACACTAAATGCACCTGTTCAACCAATCCAAAGCTTATCTTTCCATTCCGGATAAAACTATACACCTTTTCATTGTTAAGCATTTAAGCCCTACTCGCCTTTTTAGATATGTATTATTCAATTTTCATCTTTGTATATTTAAATGTTTAATTTTGGTTGGACTGTATTTTCAATAATTCTTGTATTTAATTTATTGGACGAATATCAATTTATACCTATATGTTATATCAATTTAAACCATAAACTAATAATTGTATCAATTTAAGGTTTAAATTGATACAATTATTAATTTGGGGTTTAAATTGATACAACCTAAAGTTTCATAATTTATTACTATTAACTTTTAATATATATATAAAGTCTCTGTTAGACATTTTTCTTACCAAATTTGAAAATCTAATCATATGGTCTTGCATACAAATTATTATTACTATTTGACTCATTTTGATTAAAAAAATTTAATATTGAAGGACAAATATTTAAGTATACTTTTAAGAACTAATGGAGAGAGACCTTAATTTAAAGGTAAACTGAAAAAAGGAGTTATGTTTCTTTAAAAAAATATATGGGTTAAAATTGTTTATCAAAATATTTTGAGGTTTCTTCCATTCTAGTTTTTGTGCTTTAAATATCTAATTTTAGTTCTTTTATTATTAATAAAACTTAAATTTAGTCTCTCGGGCCATTTTGTTTCACAGGTTTTTTTATAGGATTTAAGACAAACATTTGATATCTTTGTTTGATTTATAGAATTCCACTTTTTAAAATTCGAGATATTATTGTTGAAGGAACTTTAAAATCATAGATTTTTTAATACCTTGCATAATTATCAGATTTTTATACATGTGAAATGAAGAGGTGAACTATAGCCTAAATAATTAATAAATTAATATAAATTATTTATTACTATAAATGTAATTAATTATTAACTATAAATATATTATTTAGACTTAATAAATTGTCATCAACACTTTGACAGTTAATATTTTATATTATCTTAAATATTTAATATAAGTTATTATTATTAATTATCAATATTTTAATTAATTTATATTAATTTAATTATTTTTAGTAATTAATTTAGATAAATTAATTATGTGTAATAAATGTTTAGTATAAAAGTATTCATTTATTTTGATTTTAATTGAGTAAATAATTAATTAATATGACAATAAATTAAATAGTGCTAAATTTAATTAATAACTACATTAATTCATCTATGACATTTAATTAAGTAATGATTTAATTTTAGTTTCTATATACAAAATTGATAAATTAAATATAAATGTTAAACTTCTAGGCATTAATTATTTTGCATATCTAAACATATACATTAATTATCTCAAACGTTTAAAATTCATAGATTCTAATGCTAAATATTTAATATCTATATCCATAATATTTGCGATATAAATGGGTTCTCAATATTAATTTTTATCGAAATTGGCTACATCAATCTGACTTTTAGATGATGTTTTGCTCTTTAGTTTTTTTCCACCTTCTGGGAAAGATCATTGAAACCAATAGTATTATATCCACATTAAGTACTAAAATAAAAAAGTCAAAAATATTAAATGATGTTATATAAACATAATATAAAAACTAATCACATTTAAATAATTTAAAATAAAATTATTGAATAATATATCTCATCCAAATTACAAAATAAAAAAATACACATGCAATGCATGTGGTAAAATCACTCGTTATAATAAAATGCTTCTAAAAGACCCCGTTAGCCATTCTCATTCTCCAATAAAATTAAATTAATATTACAATCTTCAAAATATTCAGCTATATCCATCTGGTTGAATTTTCTCACAAAATAATAAGAAAAAGAAAAAAGAAAACTCACGATAGGTACAAATTATAAGATTGACATTACACCTAAGGTTTCGTTTGGTAACTATTTCATTTTTTGTTTTTAGTTTTTGAAAATTAATCTATTTTCTTTTCATTTCTTCTAATGATTTGCATCTTTCTAAAGTATAATAATTAAATTCTTAGCCAAATTTAAAAGACAAAAACAAGTGTTTAAAAGCTACTTTTTTAGATTTCAAATTTTGGTTGTGTTTTTTAAACCATTGGTAAAAAATAGATAACAAATAAATAAATTTGGAGGTGGATGTAATGTTTATAAGCTTAATTTTCAAAAATAAAAATAAAAAAACCAAATAGTTACCAAAAAGTCCTAAAATTTTGAAATTTTGAGCTGTGCAATTTTTGAATGTTTTATTTAAAAAAAAAAAGAAAAGAAAAGAAAAAAAAAATCTTTGAGCGTTCTTCAAAAGTACATTTTTAGCAAATTTCGTTAAAACATTTAGAGGTTTAAAGGGTCAAAGTCAATTAAAGACCTATTTAGATTATTTTTTAAGTGCTTAAATAAGTATTTTAAATTTAAAAAATATATTTTCAAACATTAAAAAATCAATCTAATTAAATAGACTCTACATATATTTATATTTTGCACCTAAAATTTATGGTGTATATAACAACTATATACTTAATCTGTTGAATTTGCAAAAAGAAAATGATAAAAAACAATGAATGTGATAAAATTGAATAGAGCAGGGGAAAATTACTGGAGGAAACTTTATAACCATAATTAAATGGTGATAGGTAATTGGCAAAATTGACTATCTTGTAGGAGAAATTTTTGGGTACAGTTTGGATAAAAAATTGTCATGTGACAATTTTTTTTTTAAAAAAAATGTTTATTATTATTATTATTATTATTATTATTATTACTATTTGTGCAAAAGGAAATGCAACATGGATTAAGTGCAGCTTAGGCTGATCATTGCTCAACTCGTAATCAACGCTTAGTAGAAATGAATGTATTGGTAGAATGGTTTTCTAGCATTGGTAGAATGGTTTCAGGTGAAAATTTTGAGCAAGCTTTTCTAGCATTGGTAGAATATTTCGGACAACTTTAGAGTTTTCAAGAACAAAAAGAATATTTCGGCGTAACATTAACCCTAAACATTTTTGTGAGACGTGATTAGTTGTGATTCAATTCAAAGAAGAGATTCTAGTTTATAAGTATCGCATTACTCATTTGTTTGAGACAAACAAAACACGAAACTTTTTCATAACAAAAACATGTCTAAGTTTGTGGTTTCATTTTCTCTCTCCTAATATTCTTTGCTAATGAGATATGGTTCTGTCCCAATTCAAAACAAAAACATTCTTGCCGTTCATGCTTTCCTTCACATTTGTTTTGGAATCTTCTTTAATCAGAAAATCATAGGAAAGTTTTGTTTTTATTTTCCTCTTTCCCATTTCTTATTACATCTAGTTTTGACCCAAGGCAAACAAGATATTTAAGATCATGACTATCTAAAATGTGACGAGCAATAAATAAAAACTTACTTCAAACTAACCAACTTAAACTATGTGGTTAAATTAAGACATATGAATCATCTAAGATATTAGAGCTTCAAATTCTCACTCCCCTTTGTTGAACTCAATAGTTGGAAAGAAAACAAAAAAGGGAATAAACTTATGTGATCAATTTTAAACCTATTGAAACCAAACAAATTTTTAAATTCTTGATAAACATAAACTATGATGTTTATATATATTGTAAACACATTATGAACTCATCTACAAGCTTTTCCACAGCTTGGAATCCCATTGGGAGAAATTGATAGAGAAGAGAGAGAGAGATCCGGAAGGAAGAAAGGGAGGTTGTCGAAAGGAGTATATAGAAGGAGGGAATAACAATGTGAAAGATTTTTTTTTTTCTTTTTTTAATGGAGAAAATGAAAATTAAATAGTTCCTAATATTGTAGTCTGTCATCTATCTAATGGATTTTGTATAGAAAGTATATTTTAATCACTCTATACATGTTTAACTTAATTACTTACACATCGTTTCATAACCATTTGGTTCTTTTATATTTGATTCTTAAACTCAAACTCATAAAGGCTGCTTTCATCTATAAGTTTTCGTGCCTACTTTCAAAAACCAAACAAGTCTAAAAAGGAAAAAAAGGTAGTTTTCAAAATTTTGTTTTTTTGTATTTATAAGTTGGTTAGAATTTCAAGTATTTTTTAAAAAGAATGTGAACATTATAATTGAGAAAATGTGAGAAACAAGCATAAATTTAGAAAACAAAATCTTTATCAAATGACCTTAATGAATGGGTTTACCTAAAAGAACATTTGACAGCATGTGTAGTAATATGTTGATGTTAATTAACTATAGAGGCTAAAATGACTAAAATAGTTTTTTATTTGAAAATTATAGAAACTAGCATAGAATATTAAAAATTTAGAAATCAAAATAAAATATCATAACAAAGACAATAAGTATGAAAATTTTATGAAGCAAAATAGGATTCAAACCTAAACAATTCACTTTGAAGCTGGTTGGAAGGGAATTAGAATATCCAAAAATAAAGATGCCTCAGAATAGATGGATGAGAAAATCAAGGATAGTTGTAGTTGTAGTTGTAGGATAGTATAAAGATTAATTTAGCAGAAAAAAATTTAATTGGAAAAACTAGTAAGGAAATAAAGAAGTTAATTTAATTTAGACACCTAAGAATTCCCTTGAAATGGACGCCCTATAATGTACTTTTCTTCCTAATATCTTCTAGTTTCCTAGGTAAACCAGGAAGAAATATTCATCAAAGAATTCTTTCTTGTATGGGTGATGAACCATTAATGTAAATACATACAAAATAACTATGTTTATAAACAGAAAAATTACCAGAAATCTTGAGATGGCAATGCAAATTCCCGTGTAACGTTTCAGAAAAACGACCGCAGAGCCTCGATGACCTTCTCAGGCCTGTTTATGATAATCTGAAATTTAAAACAATATAGAGAAGCCGACATGCACATAGTTCAAGCATATATCCTCAACCAAGAGATAAGGAACTAGAATTTCCTACTCCACTTATTGTGCAACTCAAAAAAAAAAAAATTACAATACAGAGAAAGTTATATGCAATGCAAATGAGGAATAATTTTACCAGTCCTCTTGGGGCATATGGCCAGCTCCTTCAATTAACTTGAGCTTGATTGTTGAGTTCTGTTTTTGAAACTCTTCTGCAATGGACTGAGGTAGATACTTGTCTGAAATGCCCCAAAGAACAAGACTTGGTTTGTCCCATCTGTGAGCCACAGGAATTTTTGTAATTTATTTATGATGAGCTTTTTCATGTGAGCTTAATTTCTCATTCTGACATTAAAGCAGATAAAAAATGTCACCAGCATACTCTGAACCACCTTATTACAGCCTGACATTCATGCATTTCTGGAGGTGGTTTGGTTTCAGAATGTGTTTAATTTATAAAATTTTACGGTAAATTTTTAGGCCTGCATCCATGATAACCATTTGCTTCTCTCTCTCTCTTTTTTTTTTTTTTGCCGTTAAAGTTTATAACATTACTCATATCTATAAACTTTTTTTTTGCTTAACCCCATTTGGTAATCATTTATTTTTTTGTTTTTGATTTTTGAAAATTAAGCATATTTTCTCCTAATTCTTATAATTATTTGTACAATGGTTGAATTCTTAACTAAAATTCAAAAACAAAACACAAGTTTTTAAAAGGAAAATGATTATAAATAGAAAAAATATCAAATTGTTTACGACTCATTTTGCTATATTTGAAAACGACCTTTTTTAAAAGCTATATTTTTTTCCTTCAAAATTTGACTTGATCTTTTGAACAATTGGTAAAACGTAGATAACAAAGGCAAAAATTTGGAGGTAAAAATTGGTGCCTATTGGCTTCACTTTAAAATCCAAAAACCAAATGGTTACCAAATGGGGTCTTAGTTATTTACTTTTTTACAGATATTTTCAAAATCTAGGTTAAGTTTTGAAAACATAATAATAATAATAATACTAATAATAATAATAATAAGTTGATAAAACTTTGATTTTATTTTTGGAATTTGATCAAGAATTCATATGTTCACTTTAAAAGAACGAAGATTCGTATAAGAAATAGCAAGAAAACAAGCCTAATTATCAAAAGTCAAAAACAAAAAACAAAATGGTTAGCCACTATGCTTTAACCATCACGTTTTCCCCTTTTTTTTCCAAAACGGCCAAAATAAGAAAGAAGTTTTTCAGATCCTAACAAATTACAATTCCATATCTTAGTCCTAGTATAAAGCTTCTTTTGTCGCTCAAACTTTTATAATTGTCTATTCTTCTTGTTGTTGTAACATATTCTACTCGAGAGAAATATAAGGCCATTTATTTCCAAATTTGATATCAATTTGGCACAAGAAATAGACAACAAATCAACATCAGGCCATATGAAATATTTGGTAAATGCTACGTTTGGAACATTATTAGGATGAATATTATAAATATTATTAGGATACAA
The DNA here is from genome assembly GCA_030954485.1 of Citrullus mucosospermus. Classification (NCBI taxonomy): domain Eukaryota; kingdom Viridiplantae; phylum Streptophyta; class Magnoliopsida; order Cucurbitales; family Cucurbitaceae; genus Citrullus; species Citrullus mucosospermus. Next base: position 2,452,308 of record CM062063.1, on the reverse strand, counting down.
GCGACAGATGCTATTTTATTTTAATTTCGGTTTCAACTTTTGTTCCTAACGATGTAATACTAAAATTTAAAGATAAAAATTAAAATGATTCTTATATTTTAGTTCAACGACCTAAAATGAGATGAAATAAGAATGAACTTTTATCATGAAGAATCTAATAAGTGGTCTTGTTTAAATGTAGTGTTGAATGATAAATGAAGCGACAGTAATAACTTCATAGCAATACATAATAACATCGAAAAATAGTTAAAAGTAAAACAAGGAGGTAACAAGAGAAAAACTGACCTCCCAGAAGCAAAGCCAGCAGTTATCCGACTTAAGATATCATTGAAATTAGCTTTTCTTGCTACTTCAAGCAAAGCTGAAAAGAAAGGGAAATTAGAAAAGTATACAGTTGTCCGTTTGCAGGATTTCGGATTGATTACTTAAATCATTTCTCATGGCCCAGAGCATTAATCTTCTGTCATGAGAAACTAATTTTAACTGGTTTATTTGATAAAAGAGCATATTACCATTGATAAGTTAATTCATAAACTTTAATTGATAAGGGTAATTTAGATTTATTGTAGTAATAGAGTTTAATTGATAAATTTTGCTACTTACCAAAACCAGGTCCTCCACTAGACAAGTATGGAAGTCTATAAACATCGGCCTTTTCCAGCTTTAATACGTATCTGCAAGCAGAGAAAATACTCTGTCAACGTATGCGTACAGTGGTTAATATTCCAAAATCAAGAGAAAAATTATTGATGAATTGTGTATACACATGAAAGTAGAGATGCGGAACGTTCTTAATGTACACTTCAATCGTACATCTCAGAAAGAAAACTTCATCGACATGCCCAGATAAGATATGTATCATATAATCTACGATTTGAAATCCCAAAATTGAAAAAGAAAAGGCCAGAATATGTGAATATTCATTCATCTTATTTTTCAGTAGAAGTATAATTTACAAATCGACCTGATATCTTCTAAGAAAATAGCAAAAAAAAGTTAATTTGCAAATTTTCCTAGTTATTTGAAGAAAGTTAGAATTTAGTCCCTTCCATTTGATAAAAAACTCTTCTAAATAGTCCCTAAATCCTAACTTTTCAACCAAGGGACTGAGAGTTTTATCAAACAATATGGACTATTTATGAGGCTTCATTAAACTATAATGACTAAATTCCAACTTTTAAAATCATATGATTAAATTCTAACTTTCTCCAAATCGGACCAAATTTGTAATTTATGGAAAAATAATAATAATAATAAAACAAAAGCAAGATATCGAGGCTTTAGTCCATGCATGATGATCATGGCCCACCCCTCTAACTAGTTCTTGGGAGTCTTGGTCCACTCCAAGAGACAACTAAAGTGGTTACTAGGTTTTTACTTTGGGCTTGAAATTAAAACCTTACAGACGGTATCTTCAATATCCCAGGCCCTTCGTACTTAACAAATATCTTCTTATATCACAAGGTGAAACACAACAAACTCTCAATTTCAGTTTAATCTGTATATTGATCTTTTATGTGGATTTATGGAGATTCTAACGCTCTGTAGTTAGAATTACATCAACTGGAAGACAGTGAGCTGTATTAACAGAAGAACAATCCCGTGTCAAGATGCTCTTAGATACATACGCGCTACCTGCTTCAATAAAACGTTCAGCCATAACTGCATTCTGGCATGTAAATTCACCAAACAGAGGGATCCTATACACATAGCAAACAAACGTAAGCATATCATTGGCAAGAACTTGAAAAAGAAAGAAAAAAAACAAAGGCATTTCCAAGTTCAGAAGTGGAACATGAGATTGATTCTTATTAGAAATTAAGAAAATTACTGAATTCATAAAAAATTGACTGATGCCTTGCTAGCAAATCAGAACTAAAAGGGAAACAGAAAATTAAGATGGCTAAATTCATTATTTCATCATATGTCTAAATGAATGTTGAGATCCAATATTGGAAAAATCAAGAGACCTCACACTCTTTTATAAGACAGATGGACTACTTCTCTCCTTGTTAGTTAGTTGGTTTTGAGATGGAACCCCATGTTATCTTATAATGAAAGATTTGGAAACTCATGGTCAAGATTTAATAAAATGAGCTAAACATAAACATTTGCATGTCATATTTTCAGTGCATTTGTTAGAACCATCATATTGAACCTTAGCTGTTGAAATAACCCAGGAACAGGAGAAGAAACCGTTAATGGACTGTTTAGAATGGATATCTTTGATATCCTGCTCTGATTTTTCAAGGCCCATGTCAATCCATATGATCCCACCAGAAAACCCTTCAAGAAAGATTGTGTTAAGGTTACTAATAATGCTGCAGGATATGAATAGATGTACATTTTTGAGCAGTCAATCTTCATGACACAAGCATGTCAGCTTGGCTATGTGTCTAACTTTCTATGAAGTCTCTTTCCTGTAAAATTCAGATCGAACCTGAATCACAAGGTTAAAGGGTGTGTTGACACCGAGCACGTCAAGCAGTTTATCCAGTTCTTCATGGTACTCTTTCTCTGTTTCAATTCAAATATCACATATACTACAAAAGAATATATTCAAACGACTAATTGTTATAACACGATTGATTAAACATTGCAAAAACCTGTATAATTAAAGCCATATCCTGGTTGCGGTTTGTCACTGAAACCGAATCCTATCCAATCAGGAGCAAAGCAGTGGAATCCAAGAGCAGACAACTAGGCAATACAACAGAAAAAGTGAAATAAGAAAGGTGAAGTTTCAGACAGAAAAGAAATGCTAAGATATAACTTTAAAATTATCGTCAGATTAAGATTGAAATTTAAGGGCACGTGGATGGTCTAACTATCCAAACTCAGTCCTGCCAAATTTCAGTTGTAAGAAAAAAAATGTAAACAAAATGGGTTGAAGAACTGGACAAGTCTTGAATCTCGACTCTTTGGTTGACAAGTTTATGAGTTCCATGGTTTTGAGATTTTGGTAACTTGATAACAAGAAAGTTTAATGCAGTTTTAAACATTATTTTAGCAAGACCTCAGACATAACAACTCGATAGCTATAAGATTGTGTTGGAGCGCCATGAAGGAAGACTATAGTTCCCCGCCGGCTTTTGGCAGACCCTACAAGATCAAAAGATTCTCAATGCTTATCATTGAACCAAATAACTTGGAAGTAGCTCAAATGACTTACCAGTCTCTCTAACAAACCATCTGAATTTCCCAGATTTTACGTAAGAGCCATATTCCTTTCCCTTGTCCTCTATTCTCTATTGAAAGACAAAATCGTTAGATGCATTAAAATGCCCCGTGTGATGCAAATTCAGCCATAATGAAAAAAAAAAAAAAAAAAAAAAAAAAACCTTGAAAACTACACAACACTGCGGGAAGATTGATAAAATAAACAAATTCATGACATAATGACCTATGGAGTTTCACGAGAGTATACGATTGTTAAACATTATAATAGGACTGGTTAATAGATTCTCTCATTTTTATAGCCCAGCTATTTCCATTATTTTAAACTTCATAGAGCAATCATTTGATGAAATGCAATGTAATGACAACAAATGAAAATTACATCTCAAATCCCCCGTATCATATGCTACTCGTTTTCAATTGATAGTCCACTTGAACACAAGAAAAAGAATAATTAGGCATCACAGTCACGCTGAGAGATAAACATATGAAACACATGATCCTAAAAACGGGAAAAGGCATCAGGGAACGATAGGTCATGGACGAGTTATCACAATGGACAAGCACGGCCAGATGCGTTCCATGCGTAGCTTGAATCAGTAATTTTCCAAGAAAACTCACCGATCAATTGACCAATTGGTTATCAGAACGGGGAATTCAATTTTCCGATACGTTTACCCAATCACTGATTTAAAGTTACTTTTGCTGCCATGGAAAAATGAATTGTACTTACATAAAGCATCTGGCCGACATTGCCATCCTCGGCTGGGCTCTCAGGAAGTTGAATCGCACTTCGGCTTGACGGATTGTCAGTGACGAACCCAAACGGATTGAAACCGGGGGAATTGGCGTCGCTATCGCCTGTTTCGTCTTTGCTCTTGGCATTGGCTGTGATTCTTCCGCTGGCGGCTGCCGGTCTGATTCTTGTGGTGTTGGCAGTGAAGTAGCAGTACAATTTCGTGGTGGCGGAAAGGGAAGAGAGTGGATAAGGCGACGACAGGCTGAGAGGCTGAGAGAGCACAGGCCTGGCCATTGCCTCCATGACAACTTTTGAGGCTGAGAACCAACCGTTTTAACAGACCTTTTCTTTTCGTTTTTTAATTTTAATTTTTAATATAGGCTAATTTGCTATTGGTTAAATTACAAATTTGATTTTCTAATTTTTTTTTCTCTTTCTACTATAGAAATTTGAGAATTTAAACTACATACTTCTTCATTACTAAAGCATTGTTTGGTATTCATTTTATTTTTTATTTTTGATTTTTGAAAATTAAACTTATTTCTTCCACATTTTTTTAACAATGATTTGCATCTTTTTTAGATACAATTGTTGAATTCTTAGCCAAATTCCAAAAACAAAAACAAATTTTTAAAAGTTACTTTTTTTAATTTTTAAATTTTGGCTTGGTTTTTTAAACTATTGATAAAAACTAGACAACGAGTAAATAAATTTGGAGGTGGAAATAATTTCAATAAGCTTAATTTTAAAAAAATAAAAACAAAAAACGAAATAATTACTAAACAAGCCTAAGATATTCTAATAGTAGTTGATCATTTGAAAATTTGATCCTCTAATTTGAAGAAAGGTGTTATCTAATTATAATTCAACCTTATAACTTTATTAAAACAACATAATAAATATATGTGTATAAACCTTCATGGTAGATAAAATCATTTGAAGGTGATTCAAATATGAATTATAAAAGTATATAATAAGATTTGGACATACAGATTCTAAAAATTCCAAAAAAAAAAAAAAAAAAAAGTATTAAAAACAATTTTCATGTACCGTGCTGTGCCAAAATATCCCATTTAAGAAATCTCGATTTAAAATCCTTCATTTGCAATTTCCCTATTCGAATTTGAATACACTCATCCTCCATTCACATTGTTTAAAGATAGGTATTCGATTATGGAAATTCATAATTACACTATTTAGAAAGTTTTGTACATATATGTGGTATATGTATATAAATGGTATCATTTGGAAGAAGGAAAACAACAAATATATTTGTTAGCGGGGAAAATTTACACGCATCTGTCTTCATAGCAAGCCCTTCATAGGCTATTTGTCGACTTGCTCTTCCGGTCTGATCTCATGTTATAAGTTCACCTACATAAGAGTACTCACACCAATGAACTGTCGAGTTGACCATTAAAATAGCACCATAAGTGTATAGTTCATCTAACCATAAAAATTAGTGATGATAAAGTTATTATTTGAAGTTCATTTCCTTCTTCCTTTCTAGTTGTTGTATGAAGTATATTGTGCTCTTCCTCTAACACTCGCACTTAATTGTACGAAGTAATCCATTTATTGTTTTGACTTGTAATAGCTTGTTGCAATTAATTGTTATTAACCTTCTTAATAATTTTTGTATTTCTATAATTTATTTGTCTAATTTTTACTATATACTTTATAATTCATACTCAAAACTTATTTGAAATCTAGGGGATAAATTGAAATGAAGCTCACATCTCAAGGTTAAAATTGTGATTTTGAAATATTTCAAATAACTATATTTAAATTAAACTCAAAACTTAAAAACGAAAAGTGTAACATTTTGAAACCTATAAATTAAATAGAAACTAATAAAGAAAGAAAGAAAACTGTGAACCACAAAAAATATTTATACACTTCTAAAAGGGACATGAAGGAGAAATTTGTACATTTGCCCTTTAAATAATGTTCATATGATAATATGATGTAATTTCAGGTAAAATATGGAAAAAAAAAAACTTATTTTCATCTAATTAAAAAAAATGATTGTTTTCAAATATAGGAAAATGAACCAAAATATTTATAAATATAGTAAAATTTTACTGTTTGTATATGACAAACTATGATATTTTGTCATTACTTATAAATATTTTCAACAATTTTTTCATTTAAAATAATTTTCTTTCGAAAACTCATTTAATCTAATAATTTCGATTAAATCAAAGATTTCCTATTTCATTGGATGGTTATTTAGATATGCAGGACACTTTTATTTTAATTATTTAGATTAAATAAAAAATTTGTCCTTTTATTATATAGTTATATGGATATATGGTATAATTTTATTTTAATGATAAAGATTAGATCAGTTATATGGATATATGTGATAATTTTATTTTTATTCTAGAGAATAAATCAAAGATTTGTGTTTTATTTATGGTTCCCCATATTTTTTCTTGAAATAAAACTGACTTATTAAGCTTTTATGGTTGAGGTATATTTTAAAACTTCATACAACTTTTATAATTAAGGTATATTTTTAGACTTTAAACTAGCACACTTTTGTATTTCCTAGACTGCACAGAGAAATGGTCGAAAAAACTATCACAAAACAGCTTTTGTATTTTCTAAAAACAAATGAATTTTTTTAATTTTTTCCTTGTATGTTAAAAATGAAAGTATTGATGGAATTAGGGTTGTAATATATTAACGTTTGCACTTGCATCTTCACATTCTAAGAAACAGCAACAGCCGTTAGATCAACCGAGCTCAACAAGATGATATTAACCATGGGCGTAGCACATCAGAACCTGGAAATAACGGATTAAGGGGAAAGTTTCGAAGCTTCCATCGCGGTGGTTGGCGTTGAACTCACCAAAGTTGGAAATCCACTTTACAGAAAAATAGAGGAATTCGGATCCTTACCGGACCCGACCCGCCGTAGTTCTCAGGTCGACGGCGCTGTTACTACTCGGATCACAGCTTCAGAATCGTCCAACATCCATTGCCAACTACGGTCAAGATCTCAGTTCTTCATCAATGTGCTGTAATTCCCTTCAATTCTCTCTCTTTTCTTTACATTCAACTGTCCTCCAGGGTTTAGTTTTATGTTGTCATTTTCTATCCGGGATGTACTTTGAACTCCCTTCTGCGTATAATTGCATTCCGGGAAGGGGAAAGTTGAGAGACGATAGAAATGAGGTTTGTTTCCGAGTTCAAAATTTGGGTAATTCGAGGATTTGAGGTTTTGTGCTATTTGTTTGTTCTCTCAGCTGAAGGATAAGATTCAAGGTTGTTGTTGAGCTATGCTTTCTGGTAATCTTCAATGGTGGAGTTGTTTGGAAGTTACAATGATCAGGGTGTAGGAATTTTAGTCACGGTGGGCAGGAAGGAAATCCCTAAATTTAATGTTTCGAGAACTTGAGATACATAGAAACCAATTTGTTACCTGGTAGTTTCTTGTAGATTCCTGTATTCTTCGAATCATTTTGTCTAAGTTTCTATTCTTTACTTTATGGCATTGAAACCTGGTAGTTGTGAGCCGATGGAGACTCAAAATGGAGGAGGGTTGAAAATCAGAATGCTTAATTATCATAATAGATTGATCTCGTTAATAGAGTTGTTAACATTTGACTCTTTATTTTGTTTTATCTCTGCGAGCTGCTGGTTTAATTTTTACTTTATTGAAAAAATTTGAGCTAATCTGATTAAGATAAGTTTGCTGTTTATTGTCTGCCGGATCCTTCCATGCCTAACTCAGAATTTTAAGCTGTTTGGTTTTGTAATTGTTCGTATGCTGATTAGAAAGCGGTTAATTCTTGTTAGGGGTTGAATGAATTATGGGAGAACCCTCTCTTACCAGTGACCAATCACCTCATGTGGAACACATTGACATTCATAAAGAGGGAGATCAAGATGGTCCAATTTCAGAGTTAGATGGCCATCATGGAAGGAAGGAATTTGTTGCACCCGCCGTTGGAATGGAATTTGAGTCTTATGAGGATGCTTACAATTACTATAATTGTTATGCTAAGGAAGTTGGTTTCCGTGTTAGAGTGAAGAATTCATGGTTTAAGCGGAATAGTAGGGAAAAGTACGGTGCGGTACTTTGTTGTAGCAGTCAAGGTTTCAAAAGAATTAAAGATGTTAACCGATTAAGAAAGGATACCAGAACCGGTTGTCCTGCAATGATAAGGATGAGGCTAGTGGACTCACAAAGATGGAGGGTTCTTGAAGTTTCACTCGAGCATAACCATTTATTAGGGTCTAAGATTTACAAGTCGATGAAGAAGATGAACGGTGGTGCTAAAAGGAAGATACAATTGAGCTCTGATGCAGAAGATCGAACTATCAAATTGTATCGAGCACTTGTGATTGATGCTGGTGGTAGTGGGACCACAGATACTAGTGCCAAAAAAGTTAGGATTTTTCCCGATCATCCAAATCATTTGAACCTTAAAAAAGGTGATTCGCAAGCCATTTATAACTATCTATGTCGCATGCAGTTGACTAATCCAAACTTCTATTACTTGATGGATCTCAATGATGAAGGGCGCCTACGTAATATGATCTGGGTTGACTCTCGATCAAGGGCTGCCTGTGCTTTTTTTGGTGATGTTGTTTGCTTCGACAATTCATATTTGTCTAATAAATATGAGATTCCTCTTGTGGCATTTGTTGGAATAAATCACCATGGTCAGTCAGTGCTGCTTGGTTGTGGCCTTTTGGCTGGTGAGACAACAGAATCTTATACTTGGTTGTTCAGAGCTTGGCTGTCGTGTATGTCTGGCCGCTCTCCTCAAACAATTATTACAGATAGGTGCAAGCATTTGCAAGCTGCAATTGCAGAGGTATTGCCAAAGTCTCAACATCGCTTTGGTTTGTCATATATCATGAAGAAAGTGCCCGAGAAACTTGGCGGACTGCGGAATTATGATGCCATCAGAAAGGCATTTAATAAAGCAGTTTATGAAACTCTGAAAGTGATTGAATTTGACTCTGCTTGGGGACTCATGATCCAGCGATTTGGAATTGGCGATCATGAGTGGCTTAGATCTCTATTCGAAGACCGAGGTTGGTGGGCTCCTGTTTATTTGAAAGACACATTTTTTGCTGGAATGTCTTCCATGCGTCGAGGGGAGAAGCTAAATCCCTTCTTTGATAAGTATGTCCACAAACAAACCCCATTGAAAGAATTTCTTGACAAGTACGAACTGGCTTTACAAAAGAAGCACAAGGAAGAGGCATCTGCCGATATAGAATCAAGAAACTCTTCCCCCACTTTAAAAACAAGATGTTCTTTTGAGTTGCAGCTCTCCAAAGTGTTTACAAGAGAAATATTCACAAAATTCCAGTTCGAAGTTGAAGAAATGTATTCATGCTTCAGCACAACACAGTTACAAGTGGATGGTCCGTTGATCATATTCTTGGTGAAGGAACGTGTAGTGAGCGAGGGTAACAGGAGAGAAATACGAGAATACGAGGTTCTTTACAACAGAACAGCAGGCGAGGTTCGTTGTATATGCAGTTGCTTTAACTTCTATGGATATCTATGTCGCCATGCATTGTGTGTACTTAATTTCAATGGGGTCGAGGAGATTCCTTCTAGGTACGTCTTACCACGATGGAAAAAGGATTATAAGAGATTGTATGTTTCAGATCACGAAACCAATCTTGCTGATGATATCGAGCGTTTCAATCAGCTGTACAAAAGTGCCTTACAAGTTGTAGAAGAAGGGGTGATTTCTCTTGACCATTACAAAGCTGCATTGCAAGCCTTTGAGGAATCATTAAGTAGGGTTCATGAAGCAGAAGAGAAGCATGAATAACTCTGCTTGAAGGCTGAAGCTCGATCCAAATAACATGCTCCTCTAGATATAAATAGTTTTTGGCTATACGATTGATAGGAAATTTTTACTGTGAAATAGTGTAAAGTCTTCTTTACTTTTTTTTCTGAATCTGGTGCCTGTTATCTCTTCTCCATGAAATGGGAGGTATTAAAAGTTAGAAGAATGGGGGAGATCTAAATCAATGGGGGATAACTATTGGGATTTTATTTTTGAACTATAGAGAGGATGGGGAAGGGGATAATTGGAAAGTTGTGCGTCACTAAAGGGGAAAATTTTATTCCTGGATATTGACAGCAAAAATTCCAATTTTAATGATCTTTATTTCAACAAGGGGATGAGATTCAACCAATAACCTCTCTTATCAAAACCCCGTTTCATTTATTCCTTATGCTATTTTTTATAATTAATGAAAATGTATTATCATGGAGATAAAAATCATAACAAATTTTGTTAATTAATCTTTTAAATTTGTTTAATGAATTGTATCATCTTAAAGCATAATTCGATAATGGAAGATTGTGTTTGAATCCACAAATTATGGAAGAATGGAATCTAAATTACAAGTACAAAAATAATATTTATTCAAAGATAAATTAATAAAATACAATTTGTATTGGGCTCTTTTCAAATATAGCAAAAGAAACCAAAATATTTATAAATATAGCAAAATTTTACTGTCTATTTGCTATAGATCCAAATAGTAATTGTGGTTTATCACATAGATGGTGTATTTTGCTATTATTTTCAGTAGTTTCGTCATTTAAGATAATGTCTTATTTGTATCTCCCATATTTTATTTTGAAAAAAATTGTTAGGTTGAATGAGGTTTTTTTTTTTTTTTTTTTTGTCAGTTTTTTCAAATTTAATTTTTAAAATGTCCACTTTTGATTATACTTTCAATAAATCTTAAATTTAGTTCTATCACTAATTTTTATTCAAATCTCATTTTGGCCCATAAAAATAATCATGCTTTCAATAAATCTTAAGTTTAGTTTTTATCGCTAATTTTTATTCGAATCTCATTTTAGTCCATAAAAATCATCATACTTTCGATAAATCTTAAATTTAGTTTTTATCACTAATTTTTATTCAAAATGAGATTTTGGCCTATAAACCTTTGGATTTTGTTCTATTGTAATTGATAAAACTTTTTAAAATTAGCATGTTTTTTCAACTTGTATGTTTGCCTCGTTTTAGTATCTAAACTTGGAAAATATCTAATTATATCAATCCATCAAGACTAAAATGTATGTTTATAAACATAGACCAAACTTCTAATTTAACATTAAATCAATCGTATCTATAAAAACTTTTCAATGTTGATTTTTAAATACTTTCTCATTAGGAAATAAGAAAAATTGGAGAGAAAAGAAAAAAGAAAAAAACAAAGTCTTTCTCCAATTTGGCGGAAATTTTAATAAAGAGGGAAAGGAGAACAAGCGCCAAGCAAAGTGAAAACCTGCAATTTCAGTCCCTTTGGCGCGAATTTTGCAAAGCTCTTCTTCCTCAAGCTCGCGTCTCGATTCCTTTAACAGAGAAGTTGCCGACCGCCATAGCTTCTGCTCTCAACTCTCAAGGTACGTTCTCTTCTTAAACTTCCTGTTTGGTTTCTATATCATACCTATTGTTTCAGTCAATCATTTTCTGATCGATGCTGGTTTTTGAATTGATGAACTTCAATCATCCCATGTTTTATCTTCCATCTGTGTTTTTCGTTCCGTGTTCGTAGCGATGTTGATATCTACTTTGAAATTTGTGGAAAGAGTATATTGCTTGATCTTACATTACTTTTGGGAATCGTCTCGTTTCCATTCTATTTCCAGCGCGTTTAAGAAGACAGACTTACTAGTAGATTGAGAAATGAAGTTTAAGGCATATCTGACAGATAATGGGGTAAATCTTCTGGAGAAGAGGTTTCTACCTGCCCTAGACAAGATGGGCAAGATATGCCACCTCTATTTGACGAGAGATTATGTTATCTTCCTGCATAACCTTCTTAATGGTGATGGAATTCAATCAATTGCTCAGTTTCGTAAAGAAGCTTTGTTTGATGATTACCGAATCTCCAGCCAGAATGATGATCGTATTGCGTTTACCATAGACATTTCCCTTCTCCACCGCGCGGTTCGTAGTAGTGTTAGCATTTGTTCGGAGTTTGGTAATGGTCCAACAGCAAATCGTCTCCAAATTAAGTTGGTGAAGAAGTTGCCTGTGAATTGCACCCAACCTATGCCTTTCCTTACATTTGAGTCTAAAGGTTATAAGTCTGCTGTCATTCAGGATGTCCCGATCTCAAAGCCCATGTCAAGAACTCAAGTTCTTGAACTTCAAACTGCTCTAGATATGGCACAAGATTTGCCTCAGACGCTTGTGCAGGTTCCTGATCTTAACCAGTTGCAGAACTTCGTGGATCGAATGAAGAATGTTGGGGATTTGCTGAATGTCTCCATAAGCAAGTATGGTGATTTACATGTGCAGATTTCCACGACATTGATTACACTTGGTGCTGAGTATCGAAAATTATTTGTCATAGGGGAGCAAGCAAATGCTCCAGCTGAAGATCAAAATCTAAGTGCTCAGACTAGATCAACCAGGGCAGTAATGAGGGGGGATGCCCAATCTGTACAGGTGAGTGTGAAGCACTTTGCCAAGAGTCTTCAGTATCACTTGGCCAAGCCAGATTGCACTTTCTATGGCATTGCTCCTCAGGGCGCCTGCTTGACTGTGATATTTCAGTTCTTCATTCCTGGCTCTCGACAGACTGATAAATCAATCAGTCTACATTGCCGGCTTCCTGTACTTGACCCCGGAACAAGTTAAATTGTGATTGCCTTCTCTCATGTTGGCTATGATTGTTAGAGAAACTGCCAAGTGGAATTCGGCTGAAGTGGTGAATTGGTTGTTTGATATTATGAATCTGTGTTAATACCGAATGTAATACATCTTGAATACTTTCTGTAGTCAGGTGGAATTGTGGAAATATTTGAGTTTTTTTTTTCTTGAATACAAATGCTCAAGTCAATTACTTGTGAATGTAGATCTCAGTAAATAGCTAAAAAGAGTTGAGTTTAGAGAGGGAGGGGGGAGATTATTGATTTAAGAATTCAAGGCCATCACCAGTAGTCTTTACACGAACATAAACCATGTTTGAAATGGTGGAATCTGGTTCTGTCCCTAACAATTACTTCTCTATTATACACCTTTGAGACTAACTTCGCCATATTGTGACAATCCATGCACATTCGAAGGTTCTTCACGATTCTAATCGTGACCCCAGGTGGGGAATTAATGAGTCCAAAAGCAATGGCCAACTTCTCACTGTGACGAAAGACTGAGTTCTCTTTATCCTCTTCTGCTATGTCAAGGAACACTTCTGAGACATCAGGTGAATACCCTGCAAATTTCAGGTCTTGGGTCATTTTGTTTAGCTTAACATCAATTTTTTCAGTTTGAGGATGTGATCGGTCCCCAGCTACAAATTCATGAACTGTGCCATTCATCTCTATCAAACTGCAACCAGGTGTTTTCTTGATTCCTTTGTCCATCATCATCTGCCTCAACTCTCGCAGGTCATTCCATCTCTTGCAAGCTGCATAAATATTACACAGGAGAACATAGACAGCACCATTCTCAGGCTCCAAATCAAGAATCTGCTTAACAACCATTTCAGCCATATCGGCTTCTCTATAAACTCTACAACCAGCTAGAAGAGCCCCCCAGACAATGGAATTGGGTTTCATTGGCATGTTCTCGATGACTTCATGGGCTTCTTTTAGACAACCAGCTCGAGCAAGAAGATCAACCAGACAACCGTAGTGTGCTATATTGGGTTCAATACCATGTTGGGTTGTCATGCTAAGAAAATACTCTCGTCCTTTCTCTACCATGCCAGTGTGTGTACAAGCAGAAAGAACACCAATGTAAGTAATCTCATCTGGCAAAATTGAAGCTTTTAGCATTTGAGAAAACATATCAAGAGCTTTCTCACCATGGCCATTTACTGCAAGGCCAACTATCATGGCTGTCCATGTAAACTTGTCTCTCTGACACATCTCTCTGAATATTCTTTCTGCTTTGTCAACATTTCCACACTTGAAGTACATGTCTATTAAAGCATTTCTAACAAATGCATCATTGTTGATCTTGTTCCGATCAATGTAAGTTCTTATCCATTCTCCTAACTCAAGGGCCCCTAGATGTGCACAAGCAGTCAGAATACTAACCATAGTGAACTCATCAGGCTTTACATTGGTTGCTTGCATATTGCGGAATAACTCCAATGCTTCTTTGAATCGATTTGAGCGGATGTATCCATCAATCATGGCAGTCCATGAAACATAATCTTTCTCTGGCATCTTGTCGAAGTAGTTCCGAGCAACATCAATTTCTCCCAAGTTGGTAAACCCAGATACAATGGTCGTCCAAGAAATGATATCTTTGTTATTCATACTCCTGAATATCCCAAGGGCAGAATCCATTTCCCCACAAGTAGCATACATATCAATCAGAGCATTTTCAAGAACCAAATTGCTCTCAACCTTGCAGTTGTTCACATAACTATGAACCTGCTTCCCAGTTTTTAAATCCTTCAACTTGGAGCAAGCTGACAGGATTAAAACAAGGGTCACTGTGGTGGGCAGCACTTGTTTTTCCTCCATACCAAGAAAAATTCTTCTTGATTCCTCAAACTCACCAACTTTATTGTAAGCAGAAATCATCATATTCCAAGCAATCACATCAGCTTTAGAACAAACATCCAAAACCCTACGAGCCGTATCAAGTTGGCCACACAAAAGATACATTTGCACCAAAGCAGTGTGAACAAAGACATTAGACTGAAGTCCAAGCTTCAGAACATGGCCATGAAGCTCTCTTCCATATTCCAATGCAATGTCTCTTGTAAATCCCTTGAACAGGAAAGGGAAGGTGTAACGATCAGGCTTGAAACCTCTCCTCAACATTTCCAGATACAAAGAAACTCCGAGCTCAGGAGAATCCAAACGGGAGTAGCCTCTGATCATGGTGTTCCAGATGAACAAATTCGGTTCAGGAATTTCATCAAACAGGTGATGTGCATATTTCAAGTCACCGCATTCATGAGTACAACAAAAGGACATGACTTTGTTTTGCAGAACTGGGTTAGCATTGAAAGCTGTTTTGATTGCTTGACAGTGGATCTGCTGAAGCTGGTCCATGGATTTGCAGGTCTCGAGAAGAGAGATTAGAGGGTGGGTCGGTGGAGAGAAGGAGCTTGAAGCTGAGGAGATGGTGGCTATGGTGGCCATTTGCTTGGAATTTGTAACATGACGATGATGCAACAGAGTCCTGAAAGGCACCGGGGTTGGCATGCAGTAATCTCTCAAAATAGGGAGGGATCGTTGAAATGAAAATTTTAAAAGTTCATAAATAGAAACGTATTTGCGGTGAGCGTGGATCGAACAAGCAACCTTCAGATCTTTAGTCAAGACTCTCCCAACTAAGCTATCCCTACAACTTGCTAGTGAATAGTTGTAAAGTTAAAATAAAATTGTTTGCAGTAAACGTGGATTGAACACGTGACCTTCAAATCTTCAGTTTGACGCTCTCCAACTGAGCTATCCCTGCAACTATTGATTTTTGAGTGTAAGTTAGGATAGTTATAGTTTCTTCCAAATGTAAGATATTGAGGAAAAAAAAATATTTAAAATCAAAATATTTGCGATGAACGTGGATCGAACACGTGACCTTCAGATCTTCAGTCTGACGCTCTCCCAACTGAGCTATCCTCGCAACTTGATGTTAAAGTGTTGTAAGTAAGAGTAATTATAGTTTCTTCTTAATATAAGAAATTGAATAAAAAAAGTAAATATATATTAATTAAGAAAATTATTATAAATAGAAAAATATCAAACTATTTATCGATATAGAAAATTTTCATTATCTATCAACAACAGACTGTGATAAATTTCTTGAGAGATAGAAATTTACAATAATCTATCATTTAAGCGATAAAAGTTATAGAAAAATTTCATTGTTTATCAACAATAGACTATGATAGATTTTTATTGCTCAAGAGATAAAAATCTATCATGGTTTATTACTCAATCAATAAAAATCTATCGTAGTCTATCACTCAAGCGATAAAAGTCTATCGTTGATAGATAGTAAAATTTTTTTATATTTGTAAATAGTTTAACTCATTTTACTATATTTAAAGATAATCATTTTATTATTTAAAATAAAAACATTTGCAATAAGAGTAGATCAAAGATGCAACCTTCAAATCTCCAAGTCTAATGCTCTTCAAATTAACCTATCCCCGCAACGTCTTATTAAATTTGGTCAAGTCATTATGTATTTCCTAAATGTTTGTGAACCTTTTCCCCAATTATTATCGTTTCCTTTCCCCAATAGAGAACTATTTATAATATTTTTCAATTTAATTACTAGTTGTTAATATTTTTATGAAATATTTAATAAAGTGACAAAAATTCACTTGGGAGAGGTAGTCCGAGGAAAAAAAAAAAAAAAAAAAAAAACAACCAAACAAAATTTCTTTCACTTTTTTATTTTTATTTTGAAGGTCAACAAAGTAGAAACTTGCATCTCTCACATGATCTTTTTCATTTTCTAAACTTCATTTAATTTATTGATTATTACATGGAGTACGTTTTTCGTAGCTGACTTTAATATTTATGGACATGGAAATAATTCGAAAATTTTTAAACAATAAAGACTATATTGAACATTAAACACTAAAATGTATATTTAATTTTTAGATTTTTTTCGGCGTAGTCACCCATTTTCTTAAATTAATGTTAACCAAAGTTAATTGATGACCAATATAAAAATTTTAAGGTTGAAAAACACTTTTGGTCTCAATACTTTATTGATGTAATAATATAGTTAACGAAATTTAATGGATAACGATTTTATATTTTTATGCTTAAATTGGTAACTATTTTTACTACAGTAGTTTGGTATTTGAAACACTTTAGTAATTGGTGTAAAAAAAATATCGTATTAAAAGAAGCATGGATCTAAATTATATCACAATTTAGTCTTTGTTATTTCTACATTTGATTTTTAGTTATTTAATTGATCTAAATATATATGACATCTTATTAAATTTTAACTTTGGTTTCCAATACAAGGACGGGATTGATAGAAAAATCAAAGTGTAAGGACTGGATTGATAGAAAAATCAAAGTGTAGTAATCAAATTGATATCAATTTGACACCAACCTAAATGTTAAGAATACTGCAAATTTAATTCGCAAGTAATTAACTTAGCTCTACTTTTAAATTATGTTGGTGGGTTTAATTATGACACCGACTCTGAATTGGAGAAAAGTGATCTTAATGGCTTAGTGGGAATGATGGAAGATAGTCTCAAGATTAATGGTAGAGTTTTTAACGTTAGTGAATGAGTGGTTAGTATCTTACTTGCCTATAAATACTAGTAATATTTTCAATTCAATAAATACCGATCTTAATTGAAACACTTGATTTTTTGTGTACTCTTATTTTCACCTTTGTTCTTTTATGATCCATTTGGTAACTATTTCGTTTTTTGTTTTTAGTTTTTGAAAATTAAGCCTATTTCCTCTCCAATTCTTAAAATGATTTGCATTTTTTCTTAACTACAATATTCGAATTCTTAGCCAAATTTCAAAAACAAAACCAAGGTTTTAAGAGCTACTTTTTTTAGTTTTCAAATTTTTGTTTTATTTTTTAAACCATCGGTAAAATGTAGATAACTAAGAAAGAAATTTGGAGGTCGAAATAGTCTTTAAAGGCTTAATTTTTTAAAACAAAAAATAAAAAATAAAAATAATTGCCAAACGAGTCCTTAAATTATTATTTTTCGTAACACTAAATTGTTTTGAAATAATGTTTGCTGCTAACTCACTACTTCAGCGAGAGTGTATAAGATTCAAAAGTGTGTTTGAATTGAAAGTTGTGCTGAATTTGGTTTATAGAAGAAAGGTAGAATTTAGTATTATGTTTTAAAAGATTGAATTATCTCTATTAGTTTAATCAAATTCTTGGGCGTTTGGTTTAAAGTTTTATAGATGTCTAGGAATTAAGGATATATAGGAATAAAAAACTTTGAAATAAGATTACTAGGAATCAATAATGACCTACCGTGTCTTGTTGTGCATGGGAATGCTATTGAAATTTGATGGGAACAAATTGTATTTGTATTTAATTTATAAAATTAATCATGGACACTTCTATGAAATTGTAATAGATTAATTAATGAACAATAAATTCAATTTAAAGTTTTAAGCATAATTAATTATTCAACGTTCAAATAATAATATTAATTAAATTATTAATTACAAGTATTTATAAAATGAGTAATTTATAATTAAAGTTACTTCTTACATAATTTGATGCATCAATTTGATGAATTTGTTGGAAACCTCACGAAAAAAGTCACATAATGCTTGTCTCAAAAGTTGGCATGTACTCATGAGATTTGGCCATTCTGTCATTTTTCCCGTAAACTCATTCAACTTACGGAAAAATGACAGCAAGTAAAAGACGCACACCAAGTTCTTTTTCTATTCGATTTCAGACATTTCCTATACATATTAAACCTCATCTATCAGAAAAATTCATTTTTCCCCCTTTTTTACCACAAACTATTTGAAAACCTAAATTTATTTCCACCATTTCAAACATGTTCTTTGTGGGTTTGTTTCCAGAAATCGGGTCACATAGGATGAGGTTTTACCACAAATGACAGAAATTAGAGAGTATTGTAAAAAAAATGGATTTTAAGGAAGAAGATGGTCTTAAGATTTAAGGAAGAAGACGAGAAGATGGTCTTAAGGTTTAAGGAAGAAGACGACTGTTTTAGTGTTGAGAATGATGGTTTTTAGGTATTAACAACAATTTCACCACGTGGGACCACCTCAAGAACTCTGAAAAGTTGAAAAATGGGTTAAAAGAAAAGTTTTTAAAAAATAGTTAGTTTTGTTTCATCAAAAAAATTTTGAGTTAGAAATAGAAATTTCCCTTCATTTTTATTGGTTTCTAGAATTGAATCATTATGCATTAGCACATTTAAAATTGGGTGATCCATAGAGAAAAAAAAAAAAACTCATAATATAGATTATGCATGAAGTTTTATTAAAATATAAGGATACAATTTTAACTTATATATCATAAAAACTAAATTATAATTTAACCCAAAGAAATGGTTTAATTTTGAGTGTGATATCATCAATTTGACCTATAGAATTAAATTTCACAAATATCTATATTTTTATCGATAATTTGACATTCCATTATGTCGTAAAAAATTAATGAAATACCCAAGAAACACAAATGGGAATATAATTTCAACTTATTAAAAAATGTAACCTTTTTATTTTCTAAAACTTGATTGGGCCCAAATTTCGGAAACGACCCAAAAACCACTTCAGGCAGTCAAAGTCTATTCCCAACTCCCGAGTGTCAGAACGATTCCGGAGCGAACCTTGTGTCGTGTTACATGAAAAACTGGCGCGAATTCAGTTCTCAGGCAGCCCTTTTCGCCGGAATCCCAATTTTCTAGCTTTTCTTTAGCTGCCGATCGACGTCGGGGCAATAAATTCATTCCAAATGAATCTCTACGCTCATGACCTGTCAGTGTTAGATTATAATTTTGGCTTCTCCGAACCCTACGGCCAGCCCTTCTCTCGCCTTCGCGCTTCCTCCGCTATTTCTTCAACTGCCTTCCTCGATGAAGACGACCACGTTTACCGTCCTGGCTGGGCTACAAGGAATACGCGCGATATGCCCGGTGACAGCCCCCCTAATCGCCGGCATGACGGTTCGTCGCCTCTTCCACTGGGAATGGACTGGAGTCCCCCTCCTCAGAAATGGGTATGAGATCCTTTTTTTTTTTTTTTTTTTTTTTTTAATAAAAAAAATATTTTCTTTCTTTTGGGTGTTGCGTGCTCGTCATAGCTTTGGGGTTTGAATTATAAGTTTGGTCCTCAATGCTGCTACTCATATTCTTCGTTTTGGGTTTAGCTTTTGTGACAATTTCATATTCAATTTGTTGTTTTGGTGAAGTGAATTGCATTTTGATATCTTCGTTAAAATTCCGTTGTTGGTTGTGATTAGCTCGGTGGTAGTTTCAATATGATTGGAGCTGATTAACTTTTCATTAGGCCGTATATAACATTGTGGATGAAGTGATGAGGCATTTATTTAGTTGTTTATGAATTTCAATAAACAAATATCTTTGACATCCAACCGGACGCTGCTTGCCATCTAGAATGATGTTGTTAAGATGTTGCTTGATGCTGCCCTGCTTTCGTGCGCCATGTGATCTGAGTTCGGGGACTTGGGCTTTGTATTGTTGGAAGTGGGAACTTCCTAAAAATGATATGTCGTCCACAATGTTATAGTCAAATCTTTGAGTTTGGTTAGATATGCCCTATTAAGGGTTTTTGGGTCAGTTCTTCAAATTTACAACCTTTATACATTTTTTCAGAGACGTAAGAAGTAGTTGTATTGTAGCCATGGAAGATGATGTGGGTTAGGCATTACGGGAATTTAACCAACCACATGACTGAATGGAGTATAGAGCTGTTTTTCTTCTCTCTCAAAAGCAGCTTTGTCAGTCCAGGGTGGAAGAATTTGTTTACAGTGTAGAATTGAAATGGTAGCTTTCCATGTTTTTGTATTATGATACTACTTACTAGTTTTAGTTGGAAATAAACCTTAGAGTTTCCAAGGATAGTAGTACAGATTGGTTTCTGTTGGGCCCCTGCCAGCACTCTATCAAATTACTTATGCGTTTATTGCCCTTTTGTATTTACTAGTTCGAAAGGATTATTCTGAGCTGTGAGCTCCTTCATTTTTGTTTACTTATTATGTATTTTTTAGCGTAGCACTGAGATGTCTATTGTTTTCTTATATGAAAAAAGGATGGACAGGGTACAGCGTGGCCTCATGATCCGCCCACTGGATGGAGTTATTGTGTCACAGTTCCTTCTTGGACTACAATTCCCAAATCAAATGGTTCAGATCCCGTGGTGGTAATTTCCATGTTTCTGTTGTTTGTCCTTTGGTAACCATTGTTTATGCGTGTGCATTCATGCGATTTGCGAGTACATTATTCTTCCTTTCCTTCCTACGGGAAAGTCTTGCTTTTATTTCGATTTGACTTCTGCAACCTCAATAACCATGTTTATGGATCTTGTTATTTTTCTTTTTTTCCCCCTTTACTATTATTATTATTTTTGTTATTATTATTAGCATCTTTTTCATGTTGGTTTGTTTATAAGATAAATTTATATAAGCATTGCTCGAGAATGTTTATGCAATTTTCCTCAATCCTCCCAACATTTTCTTTATGAAAAATGTCATGCCAACAATACTGAGGTATGTGACTTTTTATTGATATTACAATTCACAATTGAAGATTGTATCTAAAAATTAAAACCAATTGCTCACTATTTTCTCTTTATACTTGGCATCGGATTTCCTTCCATATTTATCCCCTATGATCAGGTTTTCCCATTTTCTCATTCTTTTTCTCTATCTCACTCATGAGGATATTGCTGTTTAAAAAAGGGGGAAAAAGATCATATCTCACTCATGCGGTTGTAACATATGATCTTCGTGTTTTTGTAAGCCCATTATTTTTTTCAACTTTGATCTGCAGTATTCTTGCAATAGGATTATTCCTGGTTGTACTCTTATTTGTGTTTAACATGGCTGCAGTGCTCATTGCTCAATACTTTTAGAAAGCTTTATGATTTCTATGTTATGCTTTAACAATCAAAATATACAGTTTTACACGGTTCAAGTTGGATTGCAATCTCCAGAAGGTATCACCTCTACAAGAGGTATATCAAGAAGATTTAATGAGTTTCTAGAGCTATTTTACGAGGTAACAGTTATTATCTCATGTTTCTTAAACTTGTTGGAGTTCCTCATTATGTACTATTCATATTAATTTTAGGCATTTTACTGTAATTTTTTGCTTATTTATAATCTGACAGATCTATCTTTAAGGATGCTTTGAATTTATGTGTGCTCTTCATTATCTTTTGTAGCTCAAGAGAGCATTGCCTAAGAAACAATTGCCTCCAGCTCCACCAAAAAAGGTTTTGAGAGTGAAAAACAGCACGTTTTATGATGAGGTAAGTTGAATTTTATGTTTCACTTTCTATTTATTTCTAATTTTGTATCTGAAGGTTACAACTGTTGAATCAAGTATGAAGGAGTATAACTTATGACTGACAATTGTGCGTGATAAATATGATGTATCGAATTAAGGAGCTGAAAACAATCTAAAATGCCTTTAATCATTTCATTGCAGCGGAAGTCTTCCTTGGAGGCATGGATGGAAAAGATGCTGTCAGACATTGACGTATCAAGAAGTGTTCCAGTGGCAAGTTTTCTTGAACTGGAAGCTGCTGTGAGATCTTGTAGGTGTCATATGGATGCACGTTGACGAGACTATAAAAAAAAGGAAAAAAGAAAAAGAAACAACAAGAAAGAAAAGCTTGAGCAACCACATATGATTTAAGTGAACATATTAGACATGTTTGATCAATTATGATTGTCTATTAATGTTGTATATTAACCAACAACTGATTCTTTGGATTTTGATTTCTCAGTTTTCAGTGATGTTAATCACCAAATATCGGAGGAGGTTTCTTTGGGTAATATCATGGTCCAACCAATTACGCTATCAAGCTCAACTGTGTCTATTGGTGCTTCTTCTTCTGTTACCTCCAGTCCACGTGATGATACTTGTTATGGGGAACCTCAACTTGGTGCTCCAAGATATGGAGATGATGAGGGTGTAGAATTGGGAATGGATGAACCTGCACTGGAAAAAGCTGGAACAGACATGGAAAATATAGCAGTAAGATCAAACCAAGAAGTGTCTGAGAAACAATTCCTTGCACCAAAGGTGTGGGTGATTTTGATTGTGCCATTCACTGGCTTCAGTTTTAAATACTTCCTGATGTGTACAACCAGATGCTTCAATTTTTGGCAGTTCTATTTTATTTTCCCTTTTCCCATTCTGGAGATGTTCATCATTAAAAGTCTCACTTGGATTGTTGATACCCAATTCTTATCCCCTTTGTTTTGTTTCATCGCCTACATTAAAGAATTTGCCAACTTTTAATATTGCATGAGTTTAGTGTTTTATTTAGGTGGAGGAGTGTCCCCTGCCCCCCCTTTTTCGCCATATATCTCTTATTTACTTGTTTTGATCTCATTGTCACTTAGATTTCAAGCAGCTAATAACAAGTTTGATCTTTTTCCAGGATGAACAGGTGCCCACAGAATCAACAATAATGTCAATTTTAGAGGAGAACAAAATTTTGCTGCAAGAGTTGGATGCTTCAAGAGAACAGCTCGAGTACTTACAAAAACAATATGAAGAGTTTGTGATGAAATCAAAAGCAGATGTTGATCTGTTTGTCAAAGAAATTAAATTTCTTCGAGGTACTCAGTCAGACTTGAAGCAGGAATGCAGCCAAATGATGAAAGAGAAATCAGAATTAGAGGTAGATTTCTTCCTTTCCCCGTGTAGGCTTAAGGCAATTTTAAGTGAGAAATTATTTAAGCTTGGTTGTGGTATAATGGAGAATTGGGAAGACCATATGTGGATCATGTTGACGGAAAACATAACTGATATTTTCCAATAAATGAGAGGATGTTGCCACATAAAATTTGGTGATTCGCATTGCAAGTTTGCAACAGAATACTGGAAGACGGTTCCTTCATAGATTTTTAGCAGGAAAATAAACAATAAACAATACACTTATTGGTAGCTTTTGGGTGTCCAATGTCATTGATAACATGCAAATTGTTATGGTGATCTCAGGGCGCTACACTGCATTTAAATGGATGTGCCATCTAATAATAGAGTCCAATACATCATTTTTTTATTCAATTTGTGCTTATTCTGGTATTGTTTTTCTCTCTCTCTCGCTTTGCATGTAATGTTTATTTGCCCTCTCCAATAACATGTAGTCTTTCTTCTGTTTTCTCTAGAGAGTACTTCAAATTGAAAGACAAAGAATGGAGCAAGCTGATATTGCTAATCAAAAGCTTTTTCATGATTGTGAAATTCTACACTACCGCCTTCAAGATTCTAGTGTCGACTTTTTCATTGAGGAGGAAAATAAACTAGTTTTGGAAACTGCTTCGACAGCTGATGATGCTATAGATCTGTTGGCAACATCTGACGATCACATAAGCCTTCTTTTAGCAGAGGTACTCGCGTTTGTTTCCATTGAAATGTATTTGCATTTTGAACATCTTGATCCTGAATGGCACAAGTTTTGGTATATACAAACAGGCAAAGCTTCTCGCACATGACTCCAACGATGTCGATGGCACAGCTGGATCAGCTAGTCCAAATGGAACTGTTAAAGAGGCAGCTGACAAAGTACTAAATAACGTATTAGCAAACATGTTTGTCGAAAATGCCCGATTAAGGATGCAGATGAACTCTGTCATCCGTTGTGCTCTAAATGCAAATGGGACAAGTGAGAAAGATGAAAATGAATCTCTCAAGGAAGAACTGTTCTAAGCAAGTCTTTAGAGGAAGAGATTCCTGAATGGATATATATAATGACCTTACTCTGTAGTGGCAAGAAATGGGAGAGCTGTAGATTTTGAATAAATGCAGCAGATGTTGCCCATTAATCTGCAAGTCCTAACAAAGTTGGTGGTGGAGGTTGAGAAATGATGTATCAATTTAATATTTAACAAAGTGCCTACTTGCTTAGCTTAGCCAAGCCAATCTTGGTCATTTGAAGACTTTGCTTTTGGTAAGGTTATAAAAACGCTAGAGCTCAAACAGAATTTGGCTGGCTAAATTTGTGTTGATCTTTTGATGGAATTTCACTGATATTCATGATCTCTCTCCCCTTATTTCATTGACTTTCTCTTCTCAGTAATGAATTATAACAAAATTATCAACCAAATATTAGTAATGTACACTTAATAATAGCAATGAGGAATTTATACTTAATTTAGTTTTAAAATATTTATCTATCAACTTAAATATATTTTATGATTATATATACATATATACACATATATATATTTTAAAAATATTTATTGACATTGACATTCCTATAAAATTGAGACTTTATTTTTGTTAATACTTATCATCACATTCAAACCGTGTTATTTGAAGAATCAATTAAAGTAGACAATTTATTTATATTTTCTTAAAAATAAAACAAAATAAAACATTATATGTTTTAGTTTTTAATTTTTAGATATTTGTTTTCTTTTGGTTTGTTTGTTTTTTTTTTTATTAACAATTTTTATAATTTAATCTATCACCACGCGTAAATGTATATAGTCGTTTGATAACAAACTTGCCTCGCATAAATTTCAGTACACTAGCGTGGGTGAGAATGGTTGTTGAAATTTAAAAATAGAATTATAAGCTTTAACTAATGCAGTTAGCAAACTGCGGGGATAGCTCAGTTGGGAGAGCGTCAGACTGAAGATCTGAAGGTCGCGTGTTCGATCCACGCTCACCGCAATTTTTTTTTACCTATTTTACTTCTAATGGGCTGGGCTTTCTTAGAAACGTGGAAGCCCAACAAGGCTATAATACATCATAAAGGCCCATTTTAGATGCCGACAAACTCAAGGGTCGGTTCGTAATTTAGCGAATATAAAGGTTCCGAGACCCGATTTGCCCCGTTTTAGTTTTTAGTCACTTCTCTTCATCTCCCTCACCCATTAGTCTCGCTTCCACTGAGCGGGCAAGGGAGTTTAACCCCTCAAAGCCCTAGAAACCGCCATTGAAGAGGCTTCAGAGCTTCTTCCTCTTACCAGCGAACACATTTTCGTCTTGTATAGACTTTTCATCTCTGGAACCGATCGGAAGTTTGGAGTTTCGAGGACTCAATTATTAGATTAGATTTATCTTGGCGTCTCAATATGTGGAACAATGGACAGATTGCGCCGCCGGGTACTGGTGGCTCTTCTATACCACCACCGCCCGCTGCACAGCCTTCGTACACGGTGTTGCCTTCTCCTGCCGAGGCCGAGGCCAAGCTCGAGGAGAAAGCTAGGAAATGGCAGCAGCTGAATTCGAAGCGGTACAGTGATAAAAGGAAGTTTGGGTTTGTTGAGACTCAGAAAGAGGATATGCCCCGTGAGCATGTTAGGAAGATCATTAGGTGAGTTACGTTTGTTTAAACTGTTCTGGATATTTGAATTCTTTTCTTCTTTCTTTCAACGTGATAACTGGCGTATTTTCCATTTCTTGTTTTTGTTTTTTTTAACCTTGACGTTTTCTTTGGCGAGCTAATGAAATATTCAAATCAACTTAGCTTTGCGGAAAGTGTTCTGAATATTAATAAGACGGTTTGTTAGTCTTTTAGTTTCGATAGTTCTGAGTTGATTCTTGGTGTTTCCACAATTCCAACGTATAATTTCTTGTTTATTGTGTGGTATTGTAATTTCACTTCGTCGGCAAGATTTTTCACATTTTCCACACAATAAGCAACTTGCTGGAAGGTCCATAGAACTTCGAATTTCTTGAAATTTAAAGATATTAAAAAGAAATTTAGGCGTTGTTCTTTGTGCGTCAACTGCTTCGAGGTACGAACTCTTATGCCTCTTGATGTGATACTTTCGTTTCTTTTTTTTGCTTCAAGGAGTCGGTTACGTTTTACCATCTTGTAAATGATTATTTATTTATTTTTTCCCTATTGAAGTGCATATTACAAGAAACGAGCGGATCGTGGTCTTGAATCCACCATTCTGCTCGTTAGATTAGTTTGAAGAACTATTGAAGAATTCAGGCGGCCTCATGCTGTCCAATCTCCATACGAGCATTGTGATATCTCATGATATATCTTCTCTGTTTTCGAGATGAAACTATTTTGTATGGGGCTTACAGTAGATGTAATTTTAGTTTCTTTAGGCTTCTGTTGTTGTCCTCTGAAGAGAAGAAAAACGTTATTTGGTGCGGTGGTAGCGTTAGGGAAATTTAGTTGGAAAGAATCAAAGAACCTCTCATGCCTTGCAAGGTTGAAATCTCTCGGGGTGATTTGTGGAATTCACTTATTTTTGTTGTTTCCTATTTGGTTTTCTAGGGGCTTAACTTTTTTATGTATATAAGTTGCTGCAGCCTGCATTAATGAAACTCCTTTATTTTGTTTCACCAAAAATAAAATAAAATTAAAGAAGCTTCTGTTGTCATCACGCAACAATTATCTGTAAATAGGGGTTGGAGTATGAAGGGTATTCATATTGTTTCTAATTTTGATCTTCACTTTGGCAGAGATCATGGGGACATGTCCTCAAAAAAATATCGCCATGATAAACGTGTTTATCTTGGTGCCCTAAAGTTTGTTCCACATGCAGTTTACAAGCTGCTTGAGAACATGCCGATGCCCTGGGAACAGGTATCCTTTGCCTTTACAATTTGTGATTGTTCCGAAACTATATTTCTTCTTGTTCTTTTGATTGTTAGACTTAATAGCTTGCATTTACAGGTTCGCGATGTGAAGGTTCTTTATCATATTACCGGAGCAATCACATTTGTTAATGAAATACCATGGGTGGTTGAACCTATATATTTGGCCCAGGTACTTCTCTTTCTCCTTTTTCCCCAGATTATTACTGCTGTGGCTAATGTTGTATATGAACTTTTTGGATCACGATTAGGATGATAATTATCATGTACTCATGTTGTGCTAGTAGCAATACCTTTTCGTGATTGTCCTCTTGATCATTTATTTATTTATTTTCTCAGTGGGGAACCATGTGGATTATGATGAGAAGAGAGAAGAGAGATCGTCGGCATTTCAAGAGAATGCGTTTTCCACCATTTGATGATGAGGAACCGCCACTAGATTATGCTGATAATTTGCTTGATGTTGATCCTTTGGAACCAATTCAGTTAGAGTTGGACGAAGAGGAGGATTCTGCAGTTTACACTTGGTTCTATGACCATAAGCCTCTTGTCAAAACAAAGCTTATAAATGGTCCAAGTTACCGGAAATGGCATCTTTCCCTTCCAATCATGGCAACTCTTCATCGGCTAGCTGGACAGTTACTCTCAGATTTAATTGATCGCAACTACTTCTACTTGTTTGATATGGAGTCTTTTTTTACAGCGAAAGCATTAAACATGTGCATACCAGGTATCCTTTTTTGTTATCATTTTTTTTTCCCCTAGTTATCATTTTTGCTAAGTTTTAATAATTTATGTAATCTATCACGCGTCTTCAGGTGGCCCAAAGTTTGAGCCATTGTATCGTGACATGGAGAAGGGGGATGAAGACTGGAATGAGTTCAATGACATCAACAAACTCATAATCCGATCACCTCTTAGAACGGAGTATCGGATAGCATTTCCTCACCTTTATAACAACAGGCCAAGAAAAGTGAAGCTTGGTTTATATCACACTCCTATGGTCATGTATATAAAGACTGAAGATCCGGACTTACCAGCATTTTACTATGATCCTTTGATACATCCAATAACCAGCACCAATAAAGATCGCCGTGAAAAGCGAACTTATGATGATGAAGATGATGATGATTTTGAGTTGCCGGAGGGGGTTGAACCTTTTTTGAAGGACACTCAACTTTATACAGATACCACAGCTGCTGGGATCTCTCTTCTGTTTGCTCCACGCCCTTTTAACATGAGATCTGGTAGAACACGTCGGGCTGAAGATATTCCCCTGGTTTCAGAGTGGTACAAGGAACACTGGTATGTGCGTCTCTTTTTGTAAATTTCAATAACTTGTTTTAGTCATTTTGGATTTCTGATTTCTTCTAATTGCGTTGTGTGCAGTCCTCCATCATATCCTGTTAAGGTTAGGGTTAGCTATCAGAAGTTGTTGAAATGCTTTGTGTTGAACGAGCTGCATCATAGGCCACCCAAAGCTCAGAAGAAAAAGCACTTGTTCCGCTCACTTCAAGCAACCAAGTTTTTCCAGACGACCGAACTTGATTGGGTTGAAGCAGGTCTGCAAGTTTGTAAGCAGGGGTACAACATGCTAAACCTATTGATTCATAGAAAAAATTTGAACTATCTTCACCTTGATTATAACTTCAATCTGAAGCCAGTGAAGACCCTAACCACCAAAGAACGTAAGAAGTCACGGTTTGGAAATGCTTTTCACCTTTGTCGTGAAATATTGCGATTGACAAAGCTTGTTGTTGATGCTAATGTTCAGTTCCGTTTGGGCAATGTCGATGCATTTCAATTGGCTGATGGCCTACAGTATATATTTTCACATGTTGGGCAGCTCACTGGAATGTACAGGTACAAGTACAGACTTATGCGTCAAATTAGAATGTGTAAAGATTTGAAGCACTTGATATACTATCGCTTCAATACTGGTCCAGTGGGAAAAGGGCCTGGTTGTGGATTTTGGGCACCAATGTGGAGAGTCTGGTTATTTTTCCTCCGCGGTATAGTCCCTCTCCTTGAACGGTGGCTAGGAAATTTGCTTGCTCGTCAATTTGAAGGAAGACATTCAAAAGGAGTGGCAAAGACTGTCACCAAACAGCGTGTAGAAAGTCATTTTGATTTGGAACTTCGAGCAGCGGTCATGCATGATGTTCTTGACGCTATGCCTGGTACAAAGTTCGAATTTATATTTTTGTCTCTTGAGCATGTGTTGCTTTATTAATCTCAGTATTCAACAGCTGTTTTCTACTGTATACTAAATACGTATAATGTTTTTGCAGAGGGAATTAAGCAAAATAAAGCTCGTACTATCCTCCAGCACCTAAGTGAGGCATGGCGATGTTGGAAAGCAAATATTCCTTGGAAGGTACTCATCTGCTTTTGGACTTCGTCTTCCATTTCTTTCCCATGTTTCCTCCGTCTAGATATTCATTACACTTTGGGGTTTTCTTCAGGTTCCTGGTTTGCCAGTTCCTATTGAAAATATGATCCTTCGTTATGTCAAGTCAAAAGCTGATTGGTGGACAAATGTTGCTCACTACAATCGTGAACGTATAAGAAGAGGTGCTACAGTTGATAAGACTGTTTGTAGGAAGAATCTTGGGAGACTTACACGTCTGTGGCTAAAGGCTGAGCAGGTTTGTTCTTTCTTAATTGGCCTCATTTTGTTATATACTTGTTCTATTGGTTAGAGTAATATTTATGCCGTATAAATACTTAGCTTGGCCTTAGCTATGGCCTTCTAAGATATTACAATTATTAGCGTTCTTAGTTTCCTTTCTCATCTTGCAGGAACGACAACATAATTATTTGAAAGATGGTCCATATGTCACACCTGAAGAAGCAGTTGCCATTTACTCAACAACTGTGCATTGGTTGGAGTCAAGAAAGTTCTCTCCTATTCCTTTCCCCCCATTGTCTTACAAACATGACACAAAATTACTGATCCTTGCCTTGGAAAGGTTAAAGGAATCCTACAGTGTGGCTGTGAGGTTAAATCAACTCCAGCGAGAGGAATTAGGTCTCATTGAACAAGCTTATGATAACCCACATGAAGCACTATCTCGTATTAAGCGTCACCTGCTCACACAACGTGCCTTCAAAGAGGTAAGTCTTCATTTCTTCTTTTATTTGCATTGTTGATTAACTGATTATGAACATCTGTCACCTGCCTATCAACTTGTACTGATATCGTACTTTTGCAGGTTGGCATAGAGTTTATGGATCTATATAGTTATCTCATACCCGTCTATGAGATTGAGCCTCTTGAGAAGATTACAGATGCATATCTTGACCAGTATCTATGGTATGAAGGTGACAAGCGGCATTTGTTTCCCAATTGGATAAAGCCTGCAGATTCAGAACCACCACCTCTTTTGGTCTATAAGTGGTGTCAGGGTATTAACAATCTACAAGGTATATGGGACACAAGTGATGGACAATGTGTTGTGATGCTTCAGACAAAGTTTGAAAAGTTCTTTGAGAAGATAGATTTAACAATGTTAAATAGGTGAGCGTCCTATAAGTATCTGATTTTCTGACTGAATGAGTTCGGAAGTTCCGTTTTCTTGAACTATATACTCATCCTGTTTTCTTGAATATGTGCAGGCTTCTTCGTTTGGTTCTTGACCATAATATTGCTGATTATGTCACTGCAAAGAATAACGTTGTCCTGTCTTACAAAGACATGAGCCACACAAATTCATATGGTTTAATACGCGGTCTTCAGTTTGCTTCGTTTGTTGTTCAATATTATGGACTTGTGCTTGATCTGTTGCTTCTCGGATTGACCAGAGCCAGTGAGATTGCTGGCCCACCACAGATGCCAAATGAATTCATTACTTATTGGGACACAGAGGTGGAGACTCGACATCCAATTCGGTTATATTCTCGTTATATAGACAAAGTACATATCTTATTCCGCTTTCCTCATGAGGAGGCTCGTGAGCTTATTCAGAGATATCTCACTGAACACCCTGATCCAAACAATGAAAATATGGTTGGTTATAACAACAAGAAATGTTGGCCAAGAGATGCAAGAATGAGGCTAATGAAACATGATGGTACAATCCTTGTCTATAGTTTATGATATCCTTGGTCATTATGAATAAGAAACATTATTATCGACCATATCTCCCTCTCCCTCTCTCTCTCTCTCTCTCACACACACACACACACACATATGCGTGTATTTGTTTATTTATTTTGTTTGTTAGATACTGAATTTCCCCCTTTTTTCAGTCAACCTTGGAAGAAGTGTTTTTTGGGATATGAAGAATCGGCTTCCTCGCAGTATCACAACTTTAGAATGGGAGAACAGCTTTGTCTCTGTTTATAGCAAGGACAATCCTAACCTGCTTTTCAGCATGTAGGCATCTCTTATTTTGTTCTTTTTCCCCTCTTTGCATTCATATGTCTCCCTACTTCGTTTATTTATTCTTTGTGTTTCAACTTTTCCTTTTTTGCTGTTCCCTAAATATTTTATTGAGTAATATCCACCATGATTTAACTGGAAGCTTACAATTTTCAGCATTTCAAATGTATTTGTGAAAATTTCAAATTGTATCTTATCTCTGTTTAATTAATGTCCTCTATTCATTGATATTTCATTATATGATGGTAGGTGTGGGTTTGAAGTACGGATACTTCCCAAGATTAGAATGACTCAGGAAGCATTCAGCAACACAAAAGATGGAGTTTGGAATCTGCAGAATGAACAGACGAAAGAAAGAACAGCTGTAGCCTTCTTAAGGGTTGATGACGAACACATGAAGGTGTTTGAAAATCGTGTTAGGCAAATTCTTATGTCTTCAGGGTCCACAACGTTTACGAAAATTGTCAACAAATGGAATACTGCTCTGATTGGTACAGCTTTGACCATAATTTCTTTTTTGGTTTGGGGTACCATACTCATTGATTCATCAACTCAGTGTAAATTGACTTCAATGTTCCTCCTTTATCTCTTTTTGTGATAGGTCTCATGACTTACTTCCGTGAGGCAACTGTTCACACTCAAGAACTGCTAGATTTGCTGGTCAAGTGTGAAAATAAAATTCAAACTCGTATTAAGATCGGTTTGAATTCGAAGATGCCCAGCAGGTAAAATAATTTGCAGTTTCGTTTTATATTGAAGACAAAAATGAACATTTTAATGACCATTGTTATTGCTTCAGGTTTCCTCCAGTTATTTTCTATACTCCCAAGGAAATTGGAGGCCTTGGCATGTTATCGATGGGTCACATATTGATCCCACAAAGTGATCTTCGGTACAGTCAGCAGACAGATGTTGGTGTAACCCATTTTAGGAGTGGAATGAGCCACGAAGAGGATCAGCTTATTCCTAACCTTTACCGATATATACAGGTGATATCCATTTCCCATCAAGTGATATGCTGTGTATATAAGAATGTGCTTCATATTCTGCTTACATTTGATGAACTGTTCAATTCTTTTACAGCCTTGGGAAAGTGAGTTCATAGATTCACAACGGGTTTGGGCTGAATATGCTCTGAAGAGGCAAGAAGCTCAGGCACAAAATAGGCGATTGACACTTGAAGATTTGGAAGTAATTTCTATGTTCTTCTGTCTTCCATTATATTCTTATTTTTGGGTTTATTCATTTTGGGGTTTAGAAGTCCTCTGAGGGAGCCTTGCATTAGATTCTAACTGAATAAAAAGAATTCATCTTATAGTTATGAAGGTCAATAAGCATTTTAAATTTTATGTTGATGGTGTTATATAGGATTCTTGGGACAGGGGAATACCACGAATCAATACTTTATTTCAAAAAGATCGCCACACTTTGGCTTATGACAAAGGATGGAGGGTCCGCACAGATTTTAAACAATACCAAGTCTTGAAACAAAATCCTTTCTGGTGGACGCACCAAAGACATGATGGTAAATTGTGGAACCTGAACAACTATAGAACAGATGTCATTCAAGCACTTGGAGGTGTTGAGGGGATTCTTGAGCACACGTTATTCAAAGGAACATAGTAAGTTTTATTATTGATTTGGAGTAACTTAATGCTGTAAATGCTTATTTTGTTTCTTCAGATTCCTTCATGAACAGACCATAAATTTGCACCACACTGATATTATTTCTTAGACTTGATGTAAAAGACTGATGAAGGATAGCGATGGCTGATATATTTCATTTGAAAGGCTTCTTAATAAATGAACGATTGTTGATTTCATCAATGGGGTGTATGTGGCTTAGTTTTCTTGTTTTCTGATTTCAGCTTCCCAACTTGGGAGGGTCTCTTCTGGGAGAAGGCATCTGGATTTGAGGAATCCATGAAGTACAAAAAGCTGACCAATGCACAGAGATCAGGTCTTAACCAGATTCCTAACCGTAGGTTTACCCTTTGGTGGTCACCTACCATAAACAGGGCGAATGTTTATGTGGGATTTCAAGTCCAGTTAGATCTGACTGGAATCTTCATGCATGGAAAGATCCCGACTTTGAAAATTTCCCTCATTCAGATTTTCCGAGCTCATTTGTGGCAGAAGATCCATGAGAGTGTTGTCATGGATCTCTGTCAGGTTCTGGACCAGGAGTTGGATGCTTTGGAAATTGAAACGGTGCAGAAAGAAACAATCCATCCGAGGAAAAGTTACAAAATGAACAGCTCTTGTGCTGATATTCTACTCTTTGCTGCCCATAGATGGCCAATGTCAAAGCCTAGTCTTGTGGCCGAGTCAAAGGATGTTTTCGATCAAAAACCAAGTAACAAGTACTGGATTGATGTGCAGCTTCGGTGGGGGGATTATGATTCTCACGATATTGAGCGGTACACGCGAGCCAAATTCATGGACTACACTACAGACAATATGTCTATATATCCATCTCCCACTGGTAAAATTTTGATTTTTGCTTCTTTCCTTGTGTTCATGTTTGACTTTTACTGTATAAATTAAGCAACAACCGTGGATTATTTCCAGGTGTGATGATTGGGATTGATCTTGCATATAACTTACATTCTGCATTTGGAAACTGGTTTCCTGGATCAAAACCACTATTGGCTCAAGCAATGAACAAGATCATGAAGGTATGATATTATCTATTCATATGTAGGGTTCTGGGTCTGTGGGAGGGGTTTTGTCAATACTCTGCCCGCCCCTTTTTGCTCTTTAGATGAATATACATCTCTGTTTCTTATATAAAAAGAAAGAGTTCTTCGTCAGTCCTTTGTTGACTTATGAAAATGTTTGTCACTGATTACTTGGTGTTGTACAGTCAAATCCAGCCTTGTATGTTCTGAGGGAGCGTATACGCAAAGGTCTGCAGTTATATTCTTCTGAGCCTACAGAACCGTATTTATCATCACAAAACTATGGAGAGATCTTCAGCAATCAAATAATATGGTTTGTTGATGATACTAATGTGTATCGTGTTACAATTCACAAGACATTTGAAGGAAATCTTACCACCAAGCCCATCAATGGTGCCATTTTTATTTTCAACCCAAGGACCGGGCAACTATTTTTGAAGGTTTGTTCTCTTCAGTGGGAACTTCCCTCTATTTGATTCCAGTTATTTTTGTTAACTCTTATTACTTGGATTTTACAGGTGATCCATACAAGTGTGTGGGCTGGACAAAAGCGTCTTGGTCAGTTGGCCAAGTGGAAAACAGCAGAAGAAGTTGCTGCTCTTGTACGATCCTTACCAGTTGAAGAACAGCCAAAACAAATTATTGTGACTCGTAAAGGAATGCTTGATCCATTGGAGGTTCACTTGCTTGATTTCCCCAATATAGTTATCAAAGGAAGTGAGCTGCAACTCCCATTCCAGGCATGTTTGAAGATTGAGAAATTTGGTGACTTGATCTTGAAGGCTACTGAACCCCAGATGGTTCTCTTCAATATTTATGATGATTGGTTGAAGAGTATTTCATCATATACTGCATTTTCCCGTCTAATTCTGATCTTGCGTGCCCTTCATGTGAATAATGAAAAAGCTAAAATGTTGCTAAAGCCAGACAAAACAATTATTACGGAACCCCACCACATCTGGCCTTCTCTCACAGATGACCAATGGATGAAGGTAATTTCATTTTTACATCCCTCATCTGTTATATATTTATCTCGACCCATCTCATTCTTAATCTTTCAAATTATTTGATGAATGGGATCTTATTCCTTTACAATTATCAGACGTATATGAGACTTCATTGCTTCATTAATTAATTAATCATTATTATTTTTTGCAATGTATAGGTTGAGGTTGCGTTAAGAGATCTTATTTTGTCGGATTATGCCAAGAAGAACAATGTAAACACATCGGCCCTAACACAATCTGAGATTCGTGATATCATACTTGGAGCTGAGATCACTCCACCTTCCCAACAGAGGCAACAGATAGCTGAGATTGAGAAACAGGTACTTATTTACCATGTTATTGGTTTAAATGATGTGTTCTTTCTCTTGCCAGTTTCTTACTTTATGTTCATTACTTCGTTGTTATGTTTCATCCAACACTTTTCTTTCAGGCCAAAGAAGCAAGTCAACTAACAGCAGTCACGACAAGGACTACAAATGTGCACGGTGATGAGCTCATCGTCACAACAACGAGTCCATATGAGCAGGCTGCATTTGGATCGAAAACTGATTGGCGTGTGAGAGCAATATCAGCCACTAATCTCTATCTTCGTGTGAATCATATTTACGTAAATTCGGAAGATATAAAGGTGAGAACTGACATTTTACTTCCTTCCCTCCTTTTATTGAGATCATGTTAGTTCACTGTTACTTTGTTTTGGCTGACTTTTGAATCAAAATGGTTATACAGGAAACTGGATACACTTACATCATGCCAAAGAATATCTTGAAGAAATTCATCTGCATTGCCGATCTACGGACTCAAATAGCTGGATATTTGTATGGAATAAGCCCCCCAGATAATCCTCAGGTTAAAGAAATACGATGTATTGTAATGCCACCCCAGTGGGGGACACATCAGCAAGTTAATCTTCCCACAGCTCTTCCTGAGCACGACTTTTTGAATGATTTGGAGCCATTGGGATGGATGCACACACAGCCTAACGAGCTTCCTCAGTTGTCACCACAGGTTCCATTCATCTTTTCCATTTTCTACTTTGTCATCTTTTTTGTTAGATAGCCGTCTTATGAATAAGCTTGTCATCTTTTATGTTATTGTTAGATAGCCATCTTATGAATAAGCTTGGTCATCTGAAAGCATTATAAATAAGCTTTCTTATTAATTGGTGTTTTCGCCCCATTTCTTGCAGGATCTCACAAATCATGCTAAAGTCTTAGAGAACAACAAACAATGGGATGGTGAAAAATGTATCATTTTGACCTGTAGTTTTACTCCCGGTTCCTGCTCACTAACTGCATATAAGCTAACCCCATCGGGTTACGAGTGGGGACGTGTAAACAAGGACACTGGAAGCAATCCACACGGATACCTCCCAACTCATTATGAGAAGGTGCAGATGCTCCTCAGCGATCGCTTCTTTGGCTTCTACATGGTAAAGTCTCTTCCTCTTAAAATTGTTTTGAATACTTACTTTTCCTTGTGTGTTGAGGAGCCGACACTGATACTCGAATCTTGATTGCCTTTTGTTCTTAGATTCCTGATAATGGTCCCTGGAACTACAACTTCATGGGGGTGAAGCATACAGCAGGCATGAAGTATGGAGTAAAACTCGGAACGCCACGCGAGTACTATCACGAAGATCACCGGCCTACCCATTTCTTGGAGTTCAGTAACTTAGAGGAGGGTGAAACGGCTGAAGGAGATCGTGAGGATACCTTCACTTGAAAATTTGGTGGCATCATCTATATATAATCACTGAACTCATTATGAAGCCAGTTCTTTTTTGAAGTTTTGAATGTACACATGAAACAAACCCGTGTGTATGTGTGGTTACAAATTCAGGATAGGAACGCTTGTACTAATACGACTCTGTAATAGAATGTAACGTGTAGCCTAAGAAGAGGATATAAAATCCTAGAGCTTGTAAATTCTAGTTTTGTAAATTCTTATTAATTATTTTTTAGCTTTT
Source organism: Citrullus mucosospermus (assembly GCA_030954485.1). Taxonomy (NCBI): domain Eukaryota; kingdom Viridiplantae; phylum Streptophyta; class Magnoliopsida; order Cucurbitales; family Cucurbitaceae; genus Citrullus; species Citrullus mucosospermus. The sequence goes on along the minus strand of CM062063.1, from coordinate 2,415,116 downwards.
GATAATATGATTTCTTTTTTGTTTCCCTCCCTTCCGAACAGAAAAAAAGATTGTCCCACATGGTAAGCTCTTAAATGGTTCATCGATTTTATGGAGGCTTCTGTTTTGAATTAGAACGGTCTGAGGAACGATGGAGAATCAAGTTAAGTGAATCAATTTCTGTTCTTAACTCGTTAACATCTTTTGATTGAACAGGCTTTTGAAACAATAAAGTGCTAACACAATAACCAAGGATTATTTAGAACCCTATTTGTTTTGATAGAAACGTTAGGTTAGAGATCAAAAGCATTCCAACACTATATACAGATTTATATTGTAAAATTTGGAATTTGAGAGATCAATGGATCACATTCTGGTGTAATCATAATGGTCTGAATCACAAATATAATTGGTTTGCGTTGTGTTTGATCGCATTTATTTAGAATTACAGAACTAATACATTCTGTTGTTACAGTTACTGTTATAGTTATTGTTTAACCCTAACGGTTCGTAGTTCATTACAATTACTGAACACAGGTAAACAACAAATATAATTAATTTAGAACCATTCTCAGATTTCTATTGATTAGATTATGTTTTTTTGTTGTAAATTAGACTGATGGTGGGTGGTTTGGATAGTACAAACACAACTTCAAAAGCCACCAATGATTTGCAGCTGTATTCACTAACAGCAACAACAATTCAATTTGAATTTCTGTATTCATGAAGTTTTCTTTATATCTATACATAATGGGAGGGGTTCTTTTCATCTACAAGTAGAAGATGCAAAAATTGCTTCCTGCTCGATGGAATGGACTACGATCAGCTTGGCTAAAACGTCAAAACCGCTATCCAATGAGACTTCTTACATATGCAGAAAAGCCTTTGCAGTGCCTCATTTGACTCGAATTCGAAGCACGATTGGGTGCAAGAGAAACGAGCAGGCGAATTAGTCCTCAGTATCTGTATCAATTGGGCATGATCCATCATCCACATTGGCAAGCGGGTTGAATAAATGCGAGCTTGGATCTGTGCAGCCTAGTACAAGATTGAGATCACAACGGTCTCCCTGCGCAATTTTTATTTATAGTTCAATCTCATTAGTTGCAGCCTAACAAACTTCAAGAATGATGATTATAAGTAGATAAAGACGTTCCTACAATAAAGATTTTCCTTACCCCTTCCACGGTAAGATTACCAATCATTGCACATCTTGTTATAACAATGCTTGTATCTGGAAATATCGCTCTGTCGCACGCTCCTTCTTTACTCAACTCTTCGGCTAGTCCCTACGGTACAACATATGAGGATCAGGTTCTTATTAAATTATGCTAAACATAGCATCAAAATGTAGGTAGATATTGACTTCTCATTTGAAATGTTTCCTATCATATTGTTACCTGATTGAAAAAGTCGATTGGTTTGTTTTGCCAAGGCTTGGGAACTTGAAACTGCAGTCTGTAAGGACCATCCCAATCGACCCCGTTCGTGAATGAGAAGATCAAGTTTACAGCTGTGGAAGGCCAGGAAAGAAAATGAGGTAAGGGAAAATGTAACAGTGAAGTTAAAGAAACATGAGATTCTCGCAACGTGGCCGACCGTGCTTCGGAATGCATATTTGGATGGTATATATCGGTCCATCAGCTTTGCCTCGATCTTTCCTAAGCATTGCTCTTGGCTCCCCACCGCACATTATTGGCTGATTAAACCCTCCTGTAGCATCATGTTGAAAAGATCGTTGAAGAATCAGCTCATATTGCAGCTTGAAAGAAAAAGGGGAAGTTGATGCAAATCCTTTTAGCCTGCTATATATACAACTAAGAAGATGCATTATAGACTTGTTAAAATGCCTTGACTTCGTCTTCATATTTGTGTTATTTATATTATTTACGGTTTTGGCTCTAGAATATAGCACTCTTAGTGAACCACGTAGTGTCAATTCTCTATTTTTATGGTTCCTATTTATCTTTGATTGTCGATTTCTCAACTGACTTTTCAATCATTAAAACCTAGATTTTATGGGGTAAAGCCTACAAAAAAGCTCATAACAGTTTGAGACTAATCCAAGTATCTAATTTTTTCCCTATTGTTGCTGTTGACATTCTACAACAATGAATCTGATGGTTTTTACAACAGAAAATTGATTAAGGCATGGACTTGAACTACCATAATATAAGAATGGATATCAGGAATTACCATTAAAAGCAATCCCAAAATCGTCGTTCGGAACCAGGCCGGTCGCAGCTGGATTATAGAAAAGCTTGAGCTTCTCACCCTATCAAATTAATTATGGAACCAACGTAGCATTTCTCAGATTATAACCAACAAACACATCAAATCATAACATGTGGTATCATGCTTACTGAGGTAGGAGGTAGACCATTCACAGTTTTCCAGTACACCGGAGCCTTTCCGAGTTCAAAAAAAGCCCAAGATGGAAGTTTGATCCTGACAAAGAGGTTGCAGAGAAACCACAACATCAATTCATTGGTTCTTAGAAGATTGCAATAAACAAAGGGAAAAATCTAGGCTAACAAAACTCAACAGTGAAATGTTACAGATTTAGTCATACTCTTTCATTTCCTCTGTTGGAGATGCTTCAACAGCCACAGCAGCATTCACCTTCCTCACACTCCTAAATCTGACATCTTTATTGTTCGGAAGGCATCTCGGTAACGACGAACCGGAGAAGCTTGAACCTGCATCAGAAATTGTAAAGGATCTGATGTGAAATGATTCAACTTAAAAACACTACACTCTCTCAATGAATTACAGTGGAAAGAATTGAAATTAAAAACATCATCTGATGAGTAGTTATGCCCCCCATTTGATCATAATTTCATTCTTAGTTTTTTGTTTTTGACATTTATGCATATTTCTTTACCAATTTCTTAATATAATTTTCACCTTTCTTAAATAAACATATAGGTTATTAGTCAAATTTTAAAAAACTAAAACAAGCTTTAAATAATTACTGCAAATTTGGTAACCATTTGATTTTTTATTTTAATTTTTTTTTTAAATTTCTTTCAATTTTTTTTACAATAGTTTTCACCTTTCAAAAAAAAAAAGTTGAATTTTTAATCAAATTTTAGGCTTTTAAAAACTTTTTTTTTTCTTTTAATTTTTAAGCTTTAGCTTGACTTTAAAAATATCAATAGAAAGTAGATAACAAAGTAAAGAATTTAAAAAGTGGAGGTAGAAGCAATGTTTATAGATTAAATATTAATTTAAAAAAAACAAAAAAATATTATCAAACTTAGTGTATATAACAAAACAAAGACACTTGAGGAAGTATTTATAAGTTTAAATTTTTTAAAAATCCGAAAAACAAAATGGGCCAAAACTTCTACAATTAACTATTTGTTAAACATTTACAGAAGATCAAATATTAAACAATCACGGTTTACTTCAAGAGATTTCGTGCTGGGAACCTTGTAATGTCATATCGAAGTCCAAACATAGCATTTCATAATTCAGAGGAGTGGAAAGAACATGAATCAGATTCCCGAATCATGTAATGTAAATCAAGCAAGTTGGGTTCTAATACCCCATTTACTGAAGAATCCATGGAATGAAATGAAGCAAAAAGAAGAGGAAGAGGAAGTAGTAAATTTGGAATAAAGTTAAGTTACCTGAAGTTCGAACAGATTGTGGACATGATTCTCCTCTTCGTTGGGTTCTTATGTGGAGTGAAGTTTGAAAGGAAGATGCAAAGATGGGTGCGTTCGTTGCCGCCATTAATGAAAGCTTCAAAGCTCCGATTCAGAGATAGGAACAGAGAGAGAGATGAAGCTCAGTGAGTGATTTGAGGCCAGAATTGAAGTGGATAAAAAGAGGATGAAGATTGAAGAGTGGTTGATTTTATTTAAAAAGAAAAAGGGAATGAAGAAGAATTGATTTAGAAACAAATAAATAAATTAATTAATAAATAAAAACCGCAAATTGGGTTAATATCAATTCCTTCATAAATATCTTTTAATTTCACTTTCAAAATCCTTTGATTTTTCGATGAAAATGGACACGATTCGCCTGTCAATTTTGAATTTTAATCACATTCTTCCACTTTCTCAATAAAATATCTAGATTTTATATCATTTCATTTCATATCGATAAAATGTGGATGTTGAATATTAGAAGAAATTGTAGACATACAAATTTTCTTTAAAAAAAATTTAAATTTGTAAATTAATATTGATTCTTTTTAAACCAGTTAAAATGTTTGTTATTTTATTATATACACATTTGTAACATTTTATTTTTTTCATGTCATGTTTTTTTTTTAATATTAATTTACTATTCATACTGATGTCAAACCTATAGAAATTTAATATCAGATATATAATAGTAGTTTTTGTTAATTTTTATGGACTTTTTGTATGGATTGATCCCATTATGTTTATTAGCTAAGTTAAAAGATATTTTTTTTAATTGGAATTGAAGTCAAAATCAAAGACAATAATAATGATAAATTATAGCTTTAGACTCTAAATTTATAGACTTTTTAGTTCATTTAACTTTCAATTTGTATCTAATTGATTTATGAACTTTAAAGTCTTTTAGATTTGTAATTTTTAAATTTTTTGTGTAATAAGTTCCTAAACTTTGAGATTTATGTCAAATAGGAATTTGACCTACTCAACAATTTAAAAATTTTGTAGACATACTAGAAATAAAATTGAAAGTTTAGGGTCATATTAGACATAAAATTTAATTTTATATCTAAAGTTAATTAATTTTTTAAAAAATCACATATTTTAAGGATCTATTGGACATAAAATTGAAAGTTGGGAGACTTATCAGACATTTTAAAAATTGAGGGACATGAATAGTTGAAATACTTATTAAATACTTTTTAAATTTATATGACCAAATAGACAAAAACTTGAAAATCTAAGAAGCTAAACTTGTTAATTTAAACAACCTATTTGAGATGGGGGCAAGGTAGAGAAATGGGACGGATCCATAAGTATTTTTAGTTAACCCAAATTTTTTTTTTTTTTTTTTTTTTTTTTTTTTTTGTCAAAGTGAGTTTAGCTGTGACATACTCACTTATTTGAAGTAAAAAATTCAATCATCTCCTACCATTATTGTACTTTAAAAAGAAAACCCTATATTTCTTCATAAACATGGGAAATTTTCATACATGTATCCTATTTGCTAAATGTTGCTATAAAATTCCATTTTCGATCCAACTTAATAATAAAAAAATGCTCTAATAAAAAAAAAAATCTTAAATTGATTTTTAAGACTACACTCTATACTATCTCAAGTAGGCTTAGATCCTCCTATAAATCTCGTCTCCCAAGTTATAAAAAAGCATGAACTTTGTACCTACCAATCTTTCATTTTCTCTCCTGTAGTTCATTCATCATGATTCTTCCATCAACCTTCATCAAGAAACATTTCATATTCACATTTCAATTTAGATATTGCACAAATCCTATTATAATAGATGTTATTAAATCGACAATTAAAGAATGTAGAAAATGTAAAAGAATAAAGAATCGATACACAGATTCACGTGGTTCACTAACTGTGTGTTATTAGTTACGTCTAGGAGTAGAGGGACAACAATTTTATTAGAGAAAATGTTACAAATTACAGAATCAAATTAGCACATCTAGGTTTAGAGAGCTTATATAGTGTACTTTTCTAGTTCTTAAGTCGTTCAAAGCTCAAAATTACACATTCAAAGCATTCCGACAAAAGACAACACAAAACATATCTTTCATAGGTACACACTCGTGGCCAGCTTATACTTATTTACAGAATCCTTTTAAGTTCTATATTTGATTTTGTCCTTTTTTCCCCTTCATTCTAACTCTACATTTCTATACTCAAAATTAGATAATGAAACTGTTTATTTCCAATAATTTCGTAAATGATAAAAAAATTGTATGAAAATACGAATTAAATGGGTTTACACTGTCAAATCTATTCAATTAAGTGATCACAAACAGTACATATAAGTATCTTTGTTCTTTCCCTGGTATCCAAATAAAAAAGTTTTAATGTCTCTAAAATCATCTTCAACCTCCAAACACGTCTTTAATCAATAAGGTTTGATTTTACACTTTTAAACATGATTTTTGTTGATGCCAAAAATTAAGATAGAGTAAAACACATATGACCTTCATGTGATAGAAATGGTAAATTCGTTTGATAAGGAAAGAGAGTGACCTACACGCCATGTGGTATTTGCCACACAAGCTCTGATTGCTTAAGTTAGAGAACTAACTAGTGCAACCAATTAAGAGTTTGTGAGTGGATAATGTACTTATCTTCCCTAGAGCTATAATGATGTATTTATAGGATTAGTTGGCATAGGTTATTTTGTAGGGTTTTAGAGTCATTTTGGGATAATTCTTCATCTTACTAGGCTTAGGGGAGTTCCCCATTTCCTATTTGGCTAGAGTTAGCCTTAGTTGACCGAGCACCTTTTTTTAGGCTCATTTTGGCCCTAGGGTGATGCTTTGAGCCCGACATACACGAGACATGCCCCATTAGCTATTTAGTTGATGTTATTTTTGGTCCAAATCTTGTTATTTTCTTGGCCTTATTATTGCTTCTATTCCTATTTTATAGCGATTATACTCTTCGGTCCAAAATCACTCTTAACAATTTTCATACAATCAAATTTAAGAAAATTAAAAGTATTAATCAAAGTAAATTTTGAAAATGACAAAAGAGATTTTTAATAATTTTGAAATTACATACTCTCTCATTTATTTGGGTTTAGTTTATTCAGTTTGGCATTCTGAAAATAAAGTAATCTATTAAAAAAAAAATGAAAATTAGTTACAAATATCATGTTCGACGATTGTCTAAACTATTTCATTGTTAGCATCAGAGTTGAAAAATTGACATGATTTTTCCTTTTTTGAAGTCAACAATTTTCGGGCTTCAAAGTCACACAAAACTTTACAGTGATATTACCACCACAAATCTGAAGCACAAAACTTTCATCAGATCCTTTTTTCTTATTGTTTGAAAAAAAAATAAAAATAAGTTAATTTGAAAAAATTTGGAGTGTTTGATAATACTTCAAAATAGATTTTGAAATGTATTTTAAATTTTTTTATCAAAAGAGTTTAAATAAAAATAAATTTTTTGAAAAACAATTTTTTTCTCTTGTCAGTCCAAACGGATCTTAATTTTACATTTTAAAATATAATGTTTTTTCATTGCAAACTTTAATGATGTTAAGTTATGTTTATATAGTTGGCAAATTAATATGAACCATCTAATAAAGCAACACTGATATATGAATTTATTTTTAAAAATTAGAGCAATAATTTCACGCCAATTATAATTCTTTCACGTGAGAAGAAAACAAAAGGAAAAGAAAAAAAAAAAATCAATATGTAATGTAATTAGTTGACCTAATTATACTTTGTTTGTTTGAAGTTAGAATCTTCCTTCTCGTGGGCCATAAACTGTAATGCTTTTGGTAAATTTTGCTTTCAAATCCTCCAAAACGTTACGTTTTGAGATTCATTGATTTTTTTTTTTCTTTTTAAATGATTTTATAAGTTCAAATGATATAATATGAAATTCACTAAAAATAAATAAATAAATAATATAAAGTAAGTATTGGTCAACGATAATTTACATATATGATATATTAAAGTGAGTTTAGTTCAATAGTAATTGACATAATTTTTCTTTCTAAAAGTTGGAAGTTCGATCATTCACTTTGACAGTGACAGGTGTCATACTAAAAATATTTTAATTCTATTTAAAAAAAAATGATAATTGACATACGTAATTAATAAAAATTGACATACATGATATTTTAATTTTTTGTTGTACTGATTAATAATTTTTACATTAATAACATTTAAAAATTTTAAGATTAAATTACAAATTTAATTCTTTTAATTAGGAAATGGTTTTGATAAAACTTTTGTAAATAGTTTTGGAGACTAAATGCTTTAGTCTATATTATGTAATCATATTTTATTTTAATCTTAAATACATACATTTTATTGTGACAACTAGGTTGGGAATTTCCGTACCCAAAATATTGTACTTCAATAAAAAAAATCATAAACCTTATTAACTATTCTCGTACCTTTCCAGGTATATATATATATATTTTTTAAAATAAAATTTCACAAAATAGAAGCTGCATGGAAATAATTAATTAATTGCGTTTATTTTTTATTGGAAAGAAATAGAGGAACTTAACATTACTTAGCAAAGTCATATTGGCTACAAAGTTAAGACAATTTATTCTACAATTAATTAAGTAATAATCAATTTAGAAAATGGGAAAACAAAATCAATGATATTTGGTATAAATTTTGAGGAACCAAAATATGATCAGCTTATTCAACTCACATACCACATATATGAAATAGACTTCTTAGAATTAAATCACTTGAAATTTCAGCTACAAAATTAGAAACCTACAACCTTATTGATCATATTAATCCACATGATGACATGGTTTTAAAACTTTGATAATAAACCTAAATATATTATGGTGTTTTATTTCTAATTATTAAAATTAATAACTTCAAATATTGGACTCTGTAAGGTTAATTTTAATCACGTCTTCCTGGTTAGTTTTCAGATTATTATTCTTATATTTTTAAGCCTGTAGTTTTCAGATTTTTTAAAATTAATAATTGAATTCAATAAATTAAAAACGTCATTTGTTTTGTTTTTTTATTTATTTTAATTATTAATATAGGGTATGTCATTCAAGCTATAATATTCTCAATTTCGCCTTGCAAAATAAATACACAAATATAAGGAATTTCTTTATAACATATCAATTTTGGAGACAAAAGTCAAAAACTCATCTTTATTGCATGACTTTTTATTTTTTTTTTATTATTTTTTATTTATTTTTTTTTTTTTAAACGACGGTAGGGAGATCTGAGTCTATTATTATTACTAAATTATACTCACTTTAACTACAACTATTAATTAAATAACATTACATTTCAATGACATATTAACTTTTTTTTTTCCTTAAAATTAACTTATCTATTAGACATAAAATTAATTTTAGTGTCGAAAAAGTCGTTAAATTTTGAATTTTGCAATTTGTAAATATTAAGAATGTTGGGTAGGTCAATAACTTATATGAATTAAACATAAAATCTAAAGTTCAGAAATTTATGAAGGCTTTTTAAAATTTAGGAACCTATTATAAGAAAGAAAAATCAAAAAAAGAAAGTTCATAGACTTATATATAACCATTGACACATATCTAAAATTTGGACTAAAATTGTAACTTAATCTTATTTTTTTTAATGAAAAATCCAGAAATTATAATCTTCAAAAGAATCCTAAGAAATCAATTGAATCAAAAAAAAATTGTTGAACCTATTCTTTTGAGAAAATTTAGGTATTATTTAGACCGACGGTATCTATTTTTGTATCTAAAAGAAAGAAATCATGAGATTAAATGCAACTTAATCGTATTACTAAATTCTTTTCATTCTTATCTCATGTCTATTTTGTTTTGTTGCCTTGTTCCAACTTTTTACTTATATCAACTTTGATCCACACCTTTCGGAAAGAGAAGAAAGAAAAAAAAAAAAAACTTTAATTCACTCGTTTTGTCTATCTTCTATTTTCGTTAAAATATTTTAATATTTTTGTCCAGTTTATAAGCATAATTGAAAATAACTCGAAAAAAAAAACATATGGGAGATGACATGAAAGTGTTAATAAACTTTACACCTTTTTTTTTAAACATCATCTTGAACACATGAAGTAAATTTTATAAGCATCTGTTTTTTTGTTCTTTTTCTTTATTCTTTTGTTTTTAAACATGAAGTAAAATTTACTCTTTTTTTTTTTTTTTAATTTTTTTTTTAAAATTTTTTTTATCCATCATCTTGGAATTTCCGAAGAACAATATCTTACATTTCGGTGACACTTTTAATAAACAAAATATTCAATATTGTACGAAAATAATATAATATGCAGAATTATGATTATTTATGGATTCCGTTTATATTAATCATCATGAGAATTGAGAACGAAAACTCACCGCCCAACTTATAAATTCTTCCATCTTCGTCTCGTCCTTCTCACCGATCTTGCAGATTCCACTAATTTTCGTCCACCATAACCAATCATCCCTCACATTCTCTGTTGTTCATTTGCACAAGAGATAGGAGAAGAAGATGAAAGAATTACGCCCAATCGTGGAAGATACTTTTGTGTATACTGAAGAGAAACACCTCACTGTTATGAAAACCTCTCTCTTCTTTGCAGGCGATGGCTATACTGTCTACGATTGCAAAGGCGAGCTTGTGTTCAGAGTCGATTCCTACGGTCCAGATGCGCGTGAGAAGGATGAAATCGTTCTCATGGACGCACAAGGCAAGTGTCTCCTCACTGTCCGCCGAAAGGTAATGCTAATAATGCTTCTCTATTATATCTTCTTCATTCTCATTTCTGTTTGACCGATTCGAACCTCTACTCGATTTCGAAGTTTTTTGAACTGTTTGCTCTGTTTGTGTTGAGATTGATTGTTCTGGATCTGATTCCGGTTATTTTCTGGTCTTAATTGCTCCGATTTCACTCCGCCAGTCACTCCGTGTTTTTACTCGCTAGGTTTTCGGATTTTCTGCTGAATTTAGTGAACTGTTGAATCTATTTGGCTCGGTAATGAGATTCTGGATTTCCTTTTCTGCAATAATAATCGTGTGCGTTTCGCTGAGTCGCGTCGATTCGAGTGATTTGGCCTGGTTAATCGTCCTGATTATTTAAAAGCCATTTGTAAATCAGTGATTCAGTTTTTGTTGTTTGTTTTCTATGCCATAGTTAAACATAAACAGTACTTGAAAAATCGATGAATATCTGGAAGGAAAAAAAAAAAAGATGAACAGAGGCCATAGGAAGGATTATTTGAAGCCATTTGTGATTTAGTTTTTGCTGTTTGTTTTCGACGCCATAGAGTTAAACATAAACAGTAGAAAAATCGATGAATAACCGAACAACAAAAATGATGAACAGAGGCCGAGTCTACACCACCGGTGGGAAGGATTCTTAGGGGAAAGAACGGAAGGACAGAAGCCAATCTTCAACGTGAGGCGTTCATCAATAATCGGACGGTCAAGCATGACGGTGGAAGTGTTTAAGGATTCCGGCGACGAGTACCAGATCGAGGGGTGTTTCGGTAATCGCCACTGCACGATCTTCAATGCGGCGAAGGAACCAATGGCTGAGATTAAACGCAAAGTAGATGCTTCTACTAACGTGGTGCTTGGCAAAGACGTCTTCTCTCTCATCATCAAGCCAGGTTTTGATGGTGCCTTCGCCATGGGGTTAGTGCTCGTTCTTGATCAGATCAACGGTGACAGTTTTGATGATGAAGGTACTGAAATGGATCCCACTGCAGGGGATTAGTCCTTTTCTTTTTTTTTCTTTTTGGGTTTTCTCTTTTTAGAAATAATTTTGCCATTTGATGGGAAAGCCCCCAGGGGCCATTGCATATCATATGGTTTTTTCTTTCCTTCTTCTTCTTAGTATATATTGTATCGTTATCGTTTTGGGAAGACGTACGGGTAATAATTAGTAAAATACCATGAATAATTTAGGTTTAATTATCAATTTGTGTCCATAGATTTATATCATTTCAATTTGATCCTAAGTTATATATATATGTTTTTTTTTTTTTTTTGAATTGAAATTCATTAAAATCAAAAGAACAAATAAACAACCAAACATCAATCCCTCTCGAGAATAAGAGATATGATAGGGGAGGAAAGAACTCTTTGCAAAAAGAAGAAGTCCTAGAAGAAGATGCGAAACTGACAATTTTGTTCTCCTCTCCATGAATTTTATAAAAATTAGAAACATTAACCGATAATAAGTTTTAGTTTTGTTATATTTTAGATAGATAGAATGATATTAAAGTTTTAATTTGATCTTCTGATTTAGTCTCAAATTGTTTCTTTTATTATCATATATATTGACATCATTTATGGATAAAGTGTTAGTATTGATGGATCTTGTAGGGAAATTTTAAATACAAAGACTTCATAACAAAATATTAAATTAAAAAATGAATATTTCTCCCTATTTAAATGAGTTTGAATATTTTATTATTAATGTTAGATCTGCATTGATATGTTGACCAAAATTTAAAACTTTGTATTTAAGTAGAAAAACAATATTGGTAGTTAATATTGGCTAAGAGGGTCTGAAGAATTTGAAACACTATGTTTATTATTTGACTTTGACTTTGGCTTCAATATTATTTATTATTATTTGAAGTAGGATTTGACTTTTGGGTAAGGGCTCTAGAATTGAATTATGCGGGCGTAAGAAAGTAATGTCAATCTAGAGTGGTTGATTTATTTTATAGATTTTGTTATACTTGTTTGGGTTAAATTTTCAATTATAACTGGTATGTGTTTCCTATGCTTTTAACAAAAGTTTTAAATTTACAAGTTTACCCTATCAAATGCATTTTTAAATTTTGAAAAATGTTTAGTGGATTATTGAATTTTCTATTTAATTTTGTGTTTAATAAAATTTTTATTTATTTGACATTTTTTTAAAAAATAAATTATGTAATTAAAAAGTCCAATATGTATCTAAGCTCTTATAACTTAATAGGGAATAGGGAATGTACCGATCATCTTGAATATCAATATGGTTCAATCCTTTACCTAATAAATAAAAAGAAATTAAAAATTTAGAAATTAATTGAATAAAATTTTAAAAATTTAAAGACTAAATTAGTAATTATTATAATTTTTTTTTTTTTTTGGCAACACGTGAAATAGAATATCTGAATTTTAATTTTTACTTTTTAATTTTTATTTTTTGAGAAAGAAGGTCCAAGCTATTTGACGTATATTTAATAATTATTATATTAAAAAAAATGATAATTATGATTGATTGAATTGCCCAACCTAACACCATTACCTTTCAATTTGGTTTAATTGTAAACCATAAAAAGAAAATATGGGTGTTTTGTTTTTTCCCATACGTGTAATCAAATGCCCACTTATTTTATGGGTCCACTCGTCGTTTGAATATCACACATATATCTATGGTGGTTGAAGGAAGAACAAAATATCTACTACAGTGCCACTCATATATTATTTTTTAATTTGCAAAAAATAAATTTTCACATATATGAGTTTGTTACCACTTACCACATGTACTTAGATCAATTATTTTGTTTGAACCTTCGCTTCTTATTTAAATTTTAATAATTTTTAAATCTAATTTATTTAGATTGGCAACTTACATATAGATTACTTTATCATAAGATAGTGGTTATATCTAGGTCCTTGCTGAGACTCTTCGCATGGGTCCTTTGAATTCCTCTCTACATTCTTTGAGATCTTCCTTAGGATTTGTTGAGTTCTTTTATGGGTTTTTTTTGAGGTCTTTTAATTAACTTTTTCTTAAACAAATTATTTAAGAAAAAGCGGAAGGTAGGTATATCTTTTTGGTTTATCCATTTATGGGTTATTATATTAATATTTATATGGACAAGTCATTTGAGGCCATGACTATGAGCAAAAAGTTATTTATTGAATTATAGATTTGATTTAAAGATTCATAATTATTCTTATTCTTCTTTTGAATCTATTATACTTACTGAATTTATTTGATACCTTTAAAGTTTAGATACTATGTACTAAACTTGTAATTCAATGTAAATAAATTAGTAAAACCAAAATTTTATTGAAGACTTAAGACAAACACTAATAAAAGTTTATTGAAAGACACATATAATGAAATCCAATTACTAAATACTATATCTCTCAACTCTCAACAAAATTAAACACACACAAATACAACATATATATACATATGTCTAAAAGAAGGCCATAAGAAGGGCGGAGAAATTGAGACAAAGGGTTGCAATAAGTGCATTGGAGGAGGAAGGAGACGGTGGTGGAAATACTGAGGAAGGCGGTGACGGCGACATTGGACCACCGGCAGTGGCGGCGACGACATTGATGGATAACTTTTGGCCTAACGAACAATGTGTGCCGATGGTGCAAATAAAGTAATGCATGTCCGTCTCGTTGAGTCTCACCGTCGTCGGACCTGTCCTTATGATATCGTCATCGTCGCCGGTGAAATTACATCTGTCGAACGATTCTTTTGAGACTTTAAGTACATCGTGGCTGCCAGTTTGGAAATTAAATGCTGCCAAAAAAAGTAAAAATAAAAATAAATTATATTCTAAATAAACTAAAATATTTACAAACATAGTATATATCGCTAATAGACAGTAACATTTTATTATATTTAAAAATATATATATATTTTTTTACAATTTTGCTATTTAAAACAATTACCTAAATTTTAATTCACCCTACTTAAATAAGGTGGCATTTGTATTAAGATTTTTGTGCTCTAATTTTTGTTCCATATAGAAAATTATCGTAGATATATTTAATTTATGTTAAATATGCAATATCAATTAGTTTGATTTTTGTGATTTTTCTTTAACAAATAAAATTAGGACAATGAAAAACTGCACCTAATTCCATGCTAATTTTTCTCTTTACATTAAAAATAAAATAAAAATAATTTAATTTTTAATATTTTGTGCCACATCACACTATATTATTGAGTGTTACTTGGGTTGCAAAAAGATGGGTGGCAAGGCCGTGCACTCAAGTTTTTTTTTTTTTCCTCATAAAATTATCTTATCATAAAACTGTTACTATTTTTTTTATATAATTATTATATATGAACAAAACTTACACACATGTGTATATATAAGGTTAAAATATCATTTTGGTCTTAGTTTCTTTGAGATTTGTTTAATTTTAGTCTATGTCTTTTTAATAAATCTTAAATTTAGTCTCTCAAGACTTTTTTTTTTTAATTAAAATTGTTAAATAATAATAATAATTTTCATGTTAGAAAATATAATATGTGAATATGTTTTCAAATTTTAGAGTGAAAATATTAATAAACAACAATTTTCTTTTTTTAAAAAAATCAACAATAAACAAGTATGGACTAAATTCAAGATTTCTTAAAAGTATAAAAACTAAAATTGGACATTAGAAAGTATATGGATGAAAATTGAATAAACTTCGAATTAAAGAAACCAGAATGATATTTTACCCTATATTTTAATATGACACATGTTAGAAAAAATTTAGTATCGAAGAACCATAATTTCTTTGTCCACACTATAGATTTGTCTTCATAAATATTAAGAATCTCACATCGATTATGGTGGGTCATACACTATATTTAAAATTACATAATTAAATTCACACATAATAAATGGAGTGTGTATAGAAATTGTAGTACTGAAATATTTTCTATATTTCATGTGCCACGTCAAAAACGAATCAATATAAACTTCAATTTGTAATTCTATAATTATTAAAGAACATCTTAGTTAAATTCTAAGCAGAGAAAGGTAGAAGAAAAAAGAAAAGAAAAAAAAATCTTACTGAGGGAATCACCAACGCGGAAATTCTTGTTAGCAGCCCAGCCGGAATAGAAAGCGGGGCCGTCCTGTGGAACTGTCCAACCGGTGTTGTCACCGACAACATGAACCGTCTGAGCGGTGGCATGTTGAAGAAAAACCACCGCAAGAAAACCCAAAACAAACCCAAGTCCGGCCGCCATGGATGCTCAAATTATGAATGGAAGGTGTGGGAAAGTGATAGAGTTTAATAAATAATTTGAGGAAGTTTGTGGTTTGTTAAATGGAAATTTATAGAGAAATAAAGTGTGGAAAAGTATAAGAGAGGAGAAAGGAAAAGTATAAAAGAGGAAAGGATTAAGGAAGCTGCGTACAAGTTGGGGTTTTGAAGGTACGTTTTTGGAAGATGGAATAAAATCAAATTAGGAAGAAGGACCAATGCCCCAATTAATGGTTTGTTCCTACTCTCTTTTAAACTTTCAAAGTCTCCTCTTTCTTTTTTTCTTCTTTTCCCATTTGTCATAACTACATGTTACAAACTCTGTCGAGGATATTCTCGACGCCACGTTTTACAGCTTACCTAGTTGTTCAACTATAACTTTGTAACCGAATAAACTCTTAATTATTTTTTTTTATATTAATAATTTTTAGTTTAAAAAATATGTTTGAAACTATATTTTCTTTTAGATTCACATTTTTCACACCATTGTTTTTATATGTAAATTTGTTTTGTTTGCTCTATACTCAAAATGCTTTTAGAAATGTAATTAAACACAATGGAGCAATAACCATCAAATTTGCACTTAAAACACCATGGCCGGTGGTAAGTGAAGTGACATCAACAGTGAGGTGGCGATAGATGCAGAATCTGTGTGGACCAGCATTGGTCGTCGACAACTACCAATGAAAATTTGGAAGTGGCTTCTCACAATGTTAAATCCTTGCTCTGATACCATATGAAAAAGATCCAATAAGTGGAAATCAATTAATTGAGGAGGAAATAACATTACAATGGCTCTGATACTATGTTAAATGGTCGATTGACTCAAAATCTGAAGCTAATAAGTAAAGGCAAATGTAATATTATATCATCTAACACACTACAAATTTAATGATTTTTTTTATAAAAAAATTAAACACTTCAAAAATAATTCAAAATTAAATCACATTCTTAATTTACAATTATTTTAGATTTTAAAATAATTGTTAGACAAATGCGTTTCAGCAAAATTGAGCAGTAATAATACGAAAGTAATTAAATCAGTATTAAATAAATTTCAATTTAAAACGCCTGAAAAGGTAGCTTACAGAAGTTTGGAAATCAATATTAAGTTGTTTTGATTTAGCTAAACAACCAAAAATAGAGATATTAGTTCAATTATTTTTTAATTGATATTTAACATTAAAATTTAATGGGTGCATCAATAAATCTTCCAACAATAAAGAGTTTAGACCTCATTGGGTAACCATTTGGTTATTGATTTTTAAAAATTAAACTCATTTCCTCTCAATTTCTTACAATGATTTGTATCTTTCTCAAGTTAAAAAGTTGAATTTTTAGCCAAATTCCAAAAACAAGTTTTTAAAAACTATTCTTTTTAATCTTTAAAACTTTGCATAGTTTTTTAAAACATTTAATGCTAAAAAGTAGATAACAAAACAAATTATTTAGAGATGAAAGGAGTGTTGGTAAGTTTAATTTTTAAAAACTAAAAACTAAACTCCAGTTTTGTAATCATTTCATTTTTTGTTTTTGGTTTTTGAAAGCCTATTTCCTCCCCACTTCTTATAATGATTTGTATATTTCTACAATGATTGAATTCTTATCTAAATTCCAAAAACGAAAACAAATTTTTAAAAGTTACTTTTTTTAGTTTTTAAAATTTGGCTTAGCTTTTTAAACTATTGGTAAAATGTAGATAACAAAGGAAAAAGTTTAGAGATAGAAGTAGTCTCTATAGACTTAATTTTTAAAAAAAAAATAAAAAATAAAAGTCAAATAATTACCAAACGAAACCTAAATGATTATCGAGAGATGCTTTAATTACCTAATCTCTCTATTCCAAGATCGGAAAGAATCCTTTTCTATGCTCTGAATAATCTCCTTATAAATTAAAATTTCCCTTCGTACGGCGCAGATAAATTCTACATTTTATATATAAAAATGTGCAAACTAAAATGCATTAGTCTTTAAAAACAAAAAACTAATTTTATTTTAAAAAAGCCCTTTATATATTTCATTTTAGTCCCTTAAAATTTTCAATTTCTGAATTTATAAAAAAAATGACAAAATAAATTGAATAATACTTGAGTGAAACCATGCTGCACCTATTTCTATGAACTCCCTACAATCACAAAGAGAAAGAAATTAAAAAAAAAATTATTTTTACAAAATGAAAAATTTGTCAAACAACTTATGATTAGACACTTGTGCTATGGGTAGATTTAGGCTCAATGGGACCCATGAAGAGAAACTTCTCTAAAAGAGAAGAGCCCTAACGTACTCAAAGATAAGCATAAGAGAGAGCTCTAAGGCGCCAAGGGGAGCTTGAGCCTAGAAAGCCAAGCATGGGGAGCTAAGAAAAGCCCGTCTAGGAGCGCTAAGCATGAGGAAAACGGGTCTGAGCATGGAAGATGCCTAGGCTAGGCACGAGGAGCCTAGGAGGGCTTGAGTATTAGAGGAACCTAGTGGACCCATGGGGAGCTTAGAGAACTCATGAGAAGACCCTAGTAAGCTCGACCAAATTGAGAAAAGAGGTCAACCTAGCAGGTCGAGCTAAGAAAGGAAGTCGACCTGAGAAAGGAGGTCGACTTGAGAAGGGAGGTTAAGTTGAGAAAGCAAGTCAACTTGAGAAAGGAGGTTGAGCTAAGCAAGGAGATCAAACTGAGAAAGTAGGTTGACCTAAGAAAAGAAGTTGATCGAGCTAAGAAAGGAAATTGACCTGATAAAGGAGGTTGAGCTAAGAAAGGAGTTTGACTTGAGAAAGAAGGCCGACTTAGTAGGTCGAATTAATTAGAAAGGAAATCAACCTGAGAAATGAGGTCGAGCCTAAGAAAACAAGGTATGCATGGTTTTGTCATGCATTGGTTATGTATTGTGGTTAGTTGTTAACCAGACATCAGAGACATACTCAAGAGTCAAGCACATTGATAGTTGGGATGTGTAACGACTTTAATAATGATGACTCAAATGGGTAACAGCCGAGGGAAGTCTGATAATAGCTCTGAAGTAGAAGGGTTGTGCAAGTTTCAGTTACGAAGGGGTTGACCTATATAGTCTTTGAGCATCGAGGTGAATTTAGCTCAACACCACACCAATGTTAGATTTGTTCATTTTATAGGATATTGGGCTAATCTTCCTTGAAAAATACAAATTCATTGTTTGTGCAAATTTCAGTATCAACAACTTGAGTGGATTACACAAAGATAGATGCGCTAGAGATGAACCTAAGTATTTTCCAAAGAAATTTCTTACTTACGGACTCAAATATCATGTAAGTTTTTATAAGGGA
Source organism: Citrullus mucosospermus (assembly GCA_030954485.1). NCBI lineage: Eukaryota > Viridiplantae > Streptophyta > Magnoliopsida > Cucurbitales > Cucurbitaceae > Citrullus > Citrullus mucosospermus. The sequence continues at coordinate 2,396,231 of CM062063.1, read as the reverse complement.
GAAAAAAAAAGGGAATAATTGAAAATTATCAAAATCTATCATAAACTTATTAAAATGTAACAAATATAAACGCTGTGGGGGAATACACCCGAAAAATTTCCATCACTTAAACATTCTCTCACAACTCTCAAAAAAACTTCCATAACCAAACTAAATAATAGTAACCAAATCAACAACTCCAACTTATTTATCTTAAAAGGAATTTTTTTAAAAAAAAATAAGAAGTCAATCCGTAAATCCAAATGATTTAGAACAACCAGCTCATAACAATGGCGGACAAAGTGACATAAAAAGTTGCCATCAGCGCGGTGGAGGAGGAAGGCGCCGGAGCTGATGGAGATCCACCGTGGATAGGTGGGGACAAAGACGACGAATTTGCAGGAGTTGGAGCACAAGCATCATCATGAGAAGAAGGAGTGTTTGCGGCGGGTGGCCGAGGAGTGTTTGAAGAAGGCGGCATTGCACCGCCGGGAGTACTGGCGGAGACGGTAACGGATAACTTTTGGCCTCCAAAACAGTGCTGGCCGACAGTACAAATGAAGTAATGTACACCGGCGGTGTCAAGCTTCACTGTGGCAGGACCTGTAGTGATAACATTGCCGATGGCATTGTTTGAATTGCAAGCATCGAAGGAATCTTTTGTTACTTTAAGAACATCGTGCATGTTGGTCCCGAAGTTAAATGCTGAAAGGATACAAAACAACAAATTTATTAGGTTTTTTAAGGTTAGAAATATTGATGTTCTTATTCAATTTAGATTGAAGTATGAGTTTTTTTTTCATAAACTTTTATCAATATTGTGTGTAAAGTACTATAGCCTCCTAAATTTTCAAGATTTATGTCTATTTTCATTTTCGGTCGTTAGGTCAAATTTTCACCATTATATTCTTAGTCGAAGTCTATCGAAAAAAGAAAATCTATCATGAATAGATTTTGGTGTATTTGCAATTTTTTAAAAATGTTGCTATAAAAAGAAACTTATTATAGAAAAAGAAACTTTAAAGTAGAGAATTAAACGATGGAACGAAAATTTAAATTAAAGAAGAAAGGGACAGAGAGAGAGAGAGGATTGGTACTTAAAGAATCGCCAACGGCAAAGTTGTTTCTAGAAGCCCAGTCGGAATAGAAACCAGCGCCGCCCTGCGGAACCGTCCAACCGGTGGAGTCTCCGACAACATGAACTGTCTGAGCGGTGGCATGGTGCACAAAAACCACCGCAATTAAACCCAAGACTAAACCAACTCCTCCGCCCATATTTGTTTAAAAATACAATAAAAATAAATTATCAAAGTCCAAAATTGAAGCTCTACAAAAGTATGCTTAAAGACACTCTTTCACAAACTTGTGTTGTTTAACGAAAATGGGATGTAAATTTATAGAGAAATAAGTGTGGAAAAGAAAGAGTTTAGGGGTGAAGGGCATATCTTAATCAATGCGATGTAGAATTTTGGGAATGGAAGTGTCAAACAATTGAGAAGGAGAGTTGGTGGGCAAAGGGGAAAATGTGGTAATACTAGAAATTCCCTCATTGGAAAAGACCAATATACTTGACCATCATCCGCTCCACTAATCTTTGTGACGTCCACTCCAATATTCACAACTATCTTAAAAAAAAAAAAAAAGTATTTTTTGAAGAAAAAAAAGTTTGTCTATGAGACAAATAATGGTTAGACAATTATTTGGGTGTAGCGCAGAAAAAAAGTATTTTTTTTAAATGATTGCAAAATTATTATTATTATTTTTTTTTTTGTGTGTGAAAAGAAGGGAAGAATGAGATTAGATCCAACATATTTATTGTTCCAGCTCAAAATCCCCAAAGTAATTTTCGTGTCCAAATGAAACTAGAATGGAAAGAGTAATACCTAGGGCTCTCCAAGCATTTCTATCAATCACAAAAGGAAGTATATATAGAAGACAACTTGTAATTAAGCGTTGGTGTGGACTATTCAAAGATGGGTGCAACCTGGATACACCAATAATTTTTCAAACAGAAAATGGTGGTCAAAGTTAGAAAGAAGGAAATGGGAATCAAGGCATCATGCATCTGCGTATAAGTTGGTGTTGATACCCCAAAAGTGGAAAGTTCCTTATGGAAACTTTGGAAGAGAGACTAAATCAACGGATGGAGGGGCCATATATATACCCCATTTCATTGTGATCTCCTACTCTTTTTATCTTGACATTTTCCAAGTCTCCCCTCAATATATTTATTTTTCTTCATTTCCCATTTGTGGAAGACTGGCCGAGAAAATTGAATATTTTTTTTTAACTTCTTTTTAGAAAAAATGTACACAAATTTTAGAGAGAAATAAAAGATCTAGGAAAGTGGGGAGATGAATGGAGATAAAATAAAGTTTATATAGATATAGGGAAGGACAATGACCTAAAAGTTTAGGGAAAAAAAAACAAGCCAAATTTTTTAAAGAAAAAAAAATAGTGAGAAAAAAAGTTACAAGAAAGAAGGAACAAAAAAAATTAGGGCGAATTTCTATAGACATAAATTTTAGAGAATAAAAAAATTGAAATGATACCAGAAGTTTTTTATGAGAAACAGTTAGAGATGTTAGACAAATTTTGGAGATAAAAAAAAAAATTGTTAGAAATATCATTTTAGTTTTCTTTATTTGAGTTTTATTTCATTTATAGTCTCAAATACTTTAATTTTAGTTTGTGTTTTCAATAAATTTTAAAATTTATATATTTTTAAAATTAGTTAAATAATAATAATAAATTTTGTACAAAATATATTTGTACAACTTATAATGAAGTTTATAGCTAAAAAAATCAACAAAAAAAAAATTAATGGCAGGAACTAATTTTAAAATTTATTAAAAATGCACTAACCAAAATTTTAAAATAAAATTAAGAGTGGAATAAAACAAACTCAAAATACATAAATCAAAATGGTATTTAAAAAAAAAAAAAAAAAAACATTGGAATGGAGTGGAAAAATTACACATGAGAAACATTTTATGAGTTCGCATTAGGCTGAGGAGGAATTAGATGACTTAAGAATGAAATTAAAAATTTCTAATTTCTCATTGCCATTGATAAAAAGATAGCAAAATAAATTTCTCTATAACTGCCTCAAATTACTTTTCTAAATTTATATCTTGTAAATGTATGTTTGGATTCACTTCGGAAAAAAAAAAAAAGAAATTTTTAAATTTTCATTTTTTATTTAAACATTTTTTATAAAAAATATTTTAAATAAAAATATTCATGTGGGTAACTTTTTCTCAAAAATATTTTTTATATATAAGTCTATTTGGTTTGTTATAAAGGACTACTGTACAATACTATGAACTAATAATTTAAAATAATAGTGTAGAAATTGATCATTTAGAGTGGTGTCTGTTAGAATTAGTTATGTGACAGTGGTGCTGACCACCAAAGTTGGCCAGCAGCAGAGATCGAAGTTGGCAGGTGGCTGTAGTGGTTGAAGTTGTAGCCACAACATCATAGTGGAAATAAAGTAGATGACTTTCAAAGACGTTTTGGTAATTTTAAGAATTATACAAAATTATGGAGATATTAATCATTAAAAACTAAAAATTCATTTTTCTAAAAGTTGAAATGTTCATTCTAAACCAACTTATTTCATGAATTCATTTTTTTCAAAAGCTATTTTACGTGGTTGAATCACTTGAATTTTTTTGTAAAATGATTTGTTTAAAAGAAATTAAACACTTGTAAATGCAATCCAAACTTACCCTAAATTTATCATGAGCCAACTTGACCCATAATGGAGAAAAAGGGTCTACTTAAAAAATGTCAAAATCATTACAAACTTACTAAAATATAACAAAATGGTATGAGAAATCAAAACAGAAAACATAGTAGAGAAATCGACATAAAAATTTACATAATTCACTAACATTGTGTTAACTATGTCCATGAGCAAAAGAAATAGATTAGATCTTATTAAAGAGAAATATAAGATTATACAGATTTGGAGGCATTAGTAAAATAATTAGAGAGTTTATATTTTCGTGGCACTAGTAAAAATGTAAATAACATAAATAAAAGTTGTATTAATACAACCAAAAAAAAAAAAATCTACCACTCACTTCGAAACTCAAAATAAAGTTTGGTAAACAAACTTAATTGTAGCTAACCAAATCAACAACCCCAACTTATCAATCTAAAAAGGAAAAAGAAAAAAGATCAAACGTAAATCAACATGATCTAAAACAACAAGCTCACAACAATGAGGGACAAAGTAACATAAAGGGTTGTCATCAGTGCGGTGGAGGAGGAAGGAGTCAAAGCCGATGAAGATCCACCACAGATAGGGATGAAGACAACGAATTTGCCGGAGTTGGAGCACATGCATCATCGTCAGAAGGAGGCTGAGCAGTGTTTGAAGAAGGCGGCATTGCACCGCCAGGAGTACTGGTCGAGACGGTGACAGAAAACTTTTGGCCTTCAAAACACTGCCTGTCGACGATACAAATGAAGTAATATACGCCGATGGTGCCGAGCTTCACCGTTTCAGGATCTGTAGTGATGAAATTTCCGACGGCATTGTATGTACTGCACATATTGAATGACTCTTTTGGTACTTTGAGGACACTGTGCGTGTTAGTACCAAAGTTAAATGCCGGAAAAAAGAAAAAACAACAAAAACAAAAACAAATAATGTATTAGCTGGTTCTTCATAAGTTTGCTTCACATGACTCGGTTTCACAAACTTTTGTTTGTTCAACGAAAATGGAACAGAAAGTTATAGGAGTTAAGGTATGAAGGACATATCCTAATCTAACGTAGAATTTAATTTGGGAATGAAGTGGCAATTGGGAAGAAGTTGACCAAAGAACAGTACTTACGTGCATTCTCGACTCCATTGATCTTTATATAGTTCCCTAACTAATCACACAACAAACAAAATTCAATTTTTTTGTTTAGAAAACAAAAATTATGATTAAACAATTGAATAAGTTATAGAAAGATGAATGCAACAAAAGAGAAAAGAAACGTCAATGAAACCGAAAAAATGATGGTCAAAGTTAGAAAGGTACAGGAAAATTAAAGCAAAGGATATTGTTACATGGTTAAAAATAATTAATTTTTTTAAAAAAAATCTTTACCACGTGGCAAATTTTAATTGGACAAAACTGCGTACAAGTTGGTTTTGATACTCAGAAAGTTGAAAGTTCAACCGAGGGAGGGTCACATGGAACCCCAATTCATTCTGACAACCTACTTTTTTTTGTTGACATTTTCTAAGAGTCTCCTCTCCTCTCAATATATTTACTTTTCTCAATAATAATAATAAATAATTTTCATGTTAAAATATATTTTTATAATTTATGAAGAGGATGTTCATAGTGAAAATTTTGTTTGAAAAAGAGATCAACGAGAAATTAATTTCATGGACTAATTTAAAGATTTATTGAAATTGTATGGACAAAAATTAAACAATTCGAAGAAAGACACAAAAATGATACAAACTCAAAGGGTACATGAATCAAAACAGTATTTGAACCTAAAATTAGACTGTAAAAAATGTTAGAAATCGGACAAAAATTTCAAAATGATTGAATTTTGGAGATACATAAATCTTAAGATATACATTTTGTTTAAAAGAAAATGAAATATTGGAAAATGTAGAAAACGAAGAAAGAAAAAAAATTAAAATCGGTGGGATATAAATTTGAAAATCTACATGTGCATCTTAATAAATATTGAATACATATATTCGAAAGTACTTTTTCAGTTCTCTTTCAAACATTTAACCATGTGAAATGGAAGGTATCAATCTAGAGGGATATATGTAAATATTTTGGAGTACTCGGAGAAATAAATTTTAAAAGCAACTTATATAAACGTTACGTTAAATTTCAGTCATTTTTAAAATTGCAAGTAAAATTTAAAATAAAAGTTCTGAAAATTCTTTGTAGTGTAAGAGAATCATTTTAAGTGACCAAAAAGAAAAAAAGAAAAAAAAAAAGTTGCATGAGTGAAATATAGTTAGAGATTGGAAAGAAAAAATCTAAGTGAGAAAAAGGTTTGAGGGGGTATAATAAAGAATTTGGACTAGAAGTGATGCATTTACCTTATTGATGACAGTGTCGTAATAGTAATTTAACCTAGTACGAGAGGAATAGTTGATCATCACTTTTGGTTGAAAAGAACTTAAAAATGAGAGAACAATTTTGGAGAAAGAGGGAAAAAAACCTCTAAAATCTAACACTCCTAAAAATATTCTAGTTTTTTTTAGAAGAAATTATAATGTCTTAAACTAAATGAGTTATACTTAAATTAAAAATCATTTTACAAACAAATTGTCACAAAAAAAAAAAAAAAACTATTTGTTAGTGTAGTTAAAGGTAAGAAATCCAATGTTTTGCATACAAAAACTTAATTACTTAAGTTATGCTCACAAATTTGAAAGTTTATAATGGAACATTATTAAAAAGTTAAAAGGCAAATTGTAAAAACCACCCTAAAGTATGAAGTATGGTGGTAGTTGTAATTATACTCAAAATTAAATAAGCATTAAAATTATGTCAAATATTGGACCTTCAAACTTACATAATTGTACAAATTATAAAATTTGTATAAATTTAAAGGTTCAATTTTCATCATTTGTAGATCTAATTTCTACAATTATTATAAGTTTGAGGACCTAATTTAACACTCGAAAGTTTGAGAGATCACACAATATTTCAAAAGTAGTTTTTGCAATTTGCGTAAAAGTTAATTAGATATAATAAGTTAATTAGTTAAAGTATTATTATGCATTTGTTTTAAATGTTAGATGTTTGAATTAAAAAAAAAAAAAAAAAAAAAAAAAAAAAAAAAGTTGGGTTGTGCTTCGGTTTAGTTCAAAATAAATTTAATATGCATAAAACCTTAAAAACGTAAGAGACCAACCAAAACCTATTATAAAATAAAAATGAAAGCTTGAAAAAAAAAAATAGAGAACTGAAAGAATCTCTCATCAGTCCCTCACTCTCTACAAACCTGTAGTTATAAATAACCGGTCAAAATCACATAACTCAACTAATACAGTATTTGAAGTATCAACTTCAAAGTTAAAGATTAGATTTTTAAAAAAATAATGATGATGATAAAACTAAATAGAACAAATGGTCAAAAGCCCCCTATCATATATGTATGAAAAAAGGAAAAATGATCAAAAGTAGTAAATCCACATTTAGAACAAGAAGTTCATAACCATGGCAGACAAAGTGACATAAAGAGTTGCCATCACGGCAGTGGAGGAGGAAGGCGCGGGAGCTGCAGGAGATTCAGCGCCGTTAAGTAGTGACGAGGTCGGCGAATTTGCCGGAGTTGGAGTTGCCAGTGGCTCATCAGTAGTGTTTGAAGAAGGCGCCATGGCACCCCCAGGAGTGGCGGAAACAGTGATGGATAACTTTTGGCCTCCCAAACAGTGTTTACCAACGGTACAAATGAAGTAATGCACGCCATCAGTGTCAAGTTTCACCGTTGCAGGGCCCGTCGTTAGGACATTGCCAATTCCCTTATCGGAACTGCACGCTTCGAAGGATTCTTTCGTTACTTTAAGTACATCGTGCGCCCCGGTCATGAACTTAAATGCTGCAAAAAAAATCAAACATAAGTTTACAACTTTAACTAATAACTAATTTTTTTAGGTTACAACTAAGGAGAGAGGATGAGGATGGTGACAAAATAATAAACACTGACAGTCTTACGGTAGTTAAGTGTCACTGTGTGATCAGTTATAATAATTAGAACTTCAACTAATGCAATGAAATGCTAAAACATTGAGTGGGTTATAATAGCCTATTTTCATCCAATGCAAGGTAGTCATCCAAATGCCCTTTTATATATTAGAATTATAAAATTATATATGCGATCATTAATTTAGAGCTTAAATAATTTTCACATTCTTACAAAGAGAATCGCCAATGACAAAAGTAGTGGCCGGCGGGATCGTCCAACCGGTGGTGTTGCCCCGACGACGTGCACCGTCTGGGCGGTGGCATGGTGAACAAAAACAACAACAATGAAACCTAAAACAAAACCAACTCCTCCAGCCATTATGTTTTTGTCTAAATTTATTTATTTAACTTTTTTTTCTTTTTTCTTTTTTTTTTGTCCTTCCTTACTTTGGGGGATGTTGTGTTTGTAAAATGAAAACGGGATGTAAATTTATAGAGAAATAAGGTAAAGGAAAGTTGTTAATCATGGAAGGACCGCAAAAGAAGCTGATCAAAACGTTAAAGTTAGAAAGAAGGCTATATGGGATATACTAATTTATGGAATTTGATTTTTACTCTATTAGTGGAAATGATTAGTTCAATTCATTAACTTTCAAGGTTATGTATATATTGGCCAAGTTAACTTAAAAAAGCTTAAGTTTGACGGGTTAAATTTTCAAGAAATTTAGGCTTCATTCGATAACGAATAATGATAGTGTTTAATTTTGAGTTTGGTTTCTAAACATATGTTTGTTTCCATTCTGTTTTCTTTTGTATGGTTTCCACATTTTTAAAACTCAAATTTATAATCAAATTTCAAAATAAAAATATTTTTTTAATGAAAATTAATTAAAAGAAAGCAGTTTAATAAATCTTGTTTTTTTTTAAAAAAAAAAAGACTAATATTCTCAATGTTCTCTTAACAAAATTGAAAATCATGGTAAGAAATATGTAGAAAACAAGCATATTTTTCAAAAACCAAACACAAATTATAACAAAATGGTTATCAAACAAAGTCTTAACCATGAGTTACTATAAATTTATTTATTTCTATTGGGATTAGAAAACAAGTATATATTTCAAATATTTACCGATACTAATTGAGGAGATAATAACATTAAAGAACGAAGGATATACGTTTCGAAAATTTACCTACAATATCTTATATTAGACTAATTACATGTTCAAAAGAACTTTTTGAATTTATATTTCATAAATTTAACTCCGCAAAAACTCATCCACACTTTGGTAGCCTTATTTCCAATAAGTTATCAACAAATAGAGTTAAAATTTTTGGAGCTAGAAAAAAGTTAAACCAATGCATTTGAAATTGAAAAATAAAATTTAAAAATAATTTAGATAAAATTTACATTAAATTTCCTAGTTGTTTAAAGAAAAAATTTGTAGTAGAAGTTTTGAAAGAGTAGGAGACAAAAAAAATTAAAAAAAAAATAATAATAATAAAAATAATTTTTTAAAAAAATCATTATGTTTATAACATTTGTATTCTAAATATTTTTATCTTTATTTAAATATATTCTGCATTTTACAATTTAAAATTCAAAATCTGAATACATTGAAAATATAAAAATGACGTTTTTAGAATTTTGCACTATATCAAATCATAAAATTTGAAAAATATTTTTCAAAAAGAAAATTTAGATTATTTGTCAAACATATATATTCATTGAGAACCTAAAACAAAATCTAAATACTAAACATGTGTTAGGTTTTCTTTTTCTTTTTTTTTTTTTCTTTTTAGAATTTTACTATTATTATTATTTTAGAATTTAACCTAGATGAAACCGTAGTAAACAACTTAGCTAGAAGGAAGCAAACATAAATTTTCAAAAGATGAAACCTAAAAACAAAATCCCGAGCAAGACTAAATAGGTAGCTTTGGTTTTTTTAATTGGACCAAACATTTATGAATGAATTCATGAGGTTTAACCAAACTATAGAAATCAAAGTGAAATTTTTAAAACTATAAGAACCAAATTAATTGAAATTAAGTTAAAAAAGTTTAGGGACCAAATTGATTAAAACTATGTTGAAATGATTAGAGATTTTTTTTTTTTTTTGAGCACTTTAAAAAAAAAAAGTTTGAAAGTTAAAAATAAATTGGGAAGTGCTAAAGTTTTAAAGGACCAAATTATAAGATAAAAATAATTTTCAATTCTCAAAAAAAGATGTTTTAGTCACAAGGGTAAATTTTAAATACAAAAATAATATAGGAAACATTTGAGAAAAATTTAGAGAACAAGAGAAAAAGATGGAAAAATTTAAGGTTTGAGCCTTTAATATTAAATTAATTAAACTTTGAAAAGTGATTAATTCATGGATTCTTAAAAAATGTGGGAGACATAACCAAAATCTTCAAAATTTTAAAAAGTATATTAAAATAAAAGTGAAAGTTTGGGAAAAAATACAGAACTGAAAGAATCTCATCAGTCCCCCACTCTCAACAAACTTTCATAAACAAACTATAAAGAACAAATGATCAACAGCCCCAACTTAATTATAAATAAATATGAAAAAGGGAAAAAAAAATGTGTCACATAAAATCCACGTTTAGAACAACATGTTCATAACAATGGCGGACAAAGTGACATAAATTGATGCCATCACTGCAGTGGAGGAGGAAGGCGCCGGAGCTGCAGCAGCAGATCCACCATCATTAGGTAGTGACGAGGTCGGCGAATTTGCAGGAGTTGGAGTTGCCGGTGGCTCATCAGTAGTGTTTGGAGACGACGCCACAGCACCGCCATGAGTAGTGTTTGGAGACGGCGCCACAGCACCAGTGGGAGTGGCGGAGGCGGAGGCGGAGACAGTGACGGATAACTTTTGGCCTCCCGAACAGTGCCTACCAACAGTACAGATGAAGAAATGCACGCCAGCAGTGTCGAGTTTCACCGTCGCAGGGCCCGTACTGAGGACATTGCCGATAGGGCTATCGGAACTGCATGCTTCGAAGGCTTCTTTTGATACTTTAGCTACATCGTGTGCTCCGGTCATAAACTTAAATGCTGCCAATAAATAAATAAATAAATAAATAAACAAAAAAAATAACGTAAGTTTAGAAGGATTATCACAAATTAATCCAAAAATGTATACATATGACAGTTAGGGGTTGGGGATTGAACTGGACATGTATCTTCATACTATTTATAAACTCATGCATGTTTATGATGATTGTAGGTTAATGAATTTCTACATTCTCTTACATAGAGAATCGCCAACGGCAAAGGTGTTTTTATGGGACCAATCGGAATAAAAAGTAGTGGTGGACGGAATTGTCCAACCGGTGGTGTCGCCAACGACGTGCACAGTCTGGGCGGTGGCATGGTGCAGAATAGAAACAAGAAGAAGGAAACCCAAAATAAAACCAACTCCTCCAGCCATTATCTTATTTTTGTCTAAGATTATTATTTTTCTCCTCTAACTTTGGGGGATGTTGTGTTTGTAAAATGAAAATGGGATGTAAATTTATAGAGAAATAAGGTATGATTTGGGGGTTGGGAAATGAAGAAGGGCCGCGAAAGAAGGATCAAATGCTCAAAGTTTGGAATTGGATACTCTATAAGTGGAAATAATTGGTTACAATTGGTAATCTTTGGAACAGAGACTAAATCAACCAATCAACCTATTCTTTTTTACCTCCTTATCATTCAATTTAATACCAAAAGATACATGTTTTACAAACTTCCTAAAATAGTCTTCTCTTCAAAGATAAGGAAAAATTCTCTAAAAATTCAAAGATTGTTTACCTAGCTTATAAATGAAAATGAAAGCAAGATTTAGCAAGAGGTTTTGAAGAATAAAACAAAGTATAATTGATATATTTTATATATATTTAAATTTTCTATAAATAAATTTGAGTAAATGTAATAAGTGAATGAATAAAGTAATTGATGCAATATATGGTCTCGTATGCCAAACAATATAACATTTTTTAGTATTATTGTTATAAGCACACCAAAAGATCAAATGACAGTGTTTTGTGATGTATGTTCACATCTTTTAGTATATATTCAACATGTACTTAAGATATCAATACACTGGTGATAGATTTGAAAATAAATGAAATGTCCTATTCCTAAAATAAAGGTAACATTAATTTGAATGATTCTTTATTAAATGAGTATCAATGGAAATTAATAAATAACTACAACAAAGTTAAAATTTGAAAATTATGTTCATAAATAAAGAATTAAATAATTCAAAAATTTTGAAATAAGGGTAAAAATATCAAATTAGTCCAAAACTTATCTTGCAATTATAACCCATCAATTTGTTAACGTGATCATAATTTAAGTGGCACGAACTTAAACTATAACCTACAAGATCTCATATTTGATCCTTTACCTCAAGTATTGTCAAAAGAGAAAAAAAAATTTCTCAATTTACCATTGAATTAAATAAATAACTTTACTAATTTAATATATTATCGTCCATTAAAAACTGAATACTTCAGTCTTTCTACTTGAGTATTAATTAAATTGAATGAATTTAACTTGTTTTTTATTATTGGGATAATACGAAAATGGGCGAGGAGAAAGGGAAAAATTATTTTGAGAGACGTATACTTAGAAAAAGTGGGACACAAATTAGAAATCAATGGCAAGAATTTTGGCAAAAAAAAAAAAAAGAGTAAGAGAGAGGAGGAACGAACAAGCCAAATATATATATAAAAGGAGGAACAAATATTTTATAACAATAAACACTATACCTAAACTAACATAAAATTTGTACAATCAACTTTAGTGTTAGAGATTCAATTCTCCCACCACACATGAATTATAGTGTGTAGCTTAACTTTATTTTTTTGTTTATGTGATAACTTTTTCTTCCTTGATTTGGGGATGTTATAATTTAGGAAATCCTAAGTACATCTTAAATGTAATAAGTGAAAATAATTCCAAATTACTTAAAAAAATAAATTTAAAAATTTTTGGGGAGAAAACACAACGGGGTAAGAATAAGAAAAAATTTTATGTATCCGGAGCAATATCTATCTTATGGAAAATTCTTATGCATTCTGAACCGTACTTATCATGAGCAACATATATTTTAGGAGAAATACTTCTTATTTCTTTTTTAAAATATTTTAATTATTTACCCAAAGAATATTCTATTATTCACCCACCCTCTCAACTGGATCGTCTCAAGTGTTAATGAACTTTCATAAACAAACTTAACAGTAATCAACAAATCAACAGCCCCACCAAATAAAACCACATCTACAACAACAGGCACACAAAAACATAATTTAATAAAACAAAAAGTACCACTCTAAATAAAATGTATCTAGAAGAAGCTTAGAACGAGGCCCAAGGCTGTGGCGAAGAGAGCGGCGGCGACAGTGTTGGCGGAGGAGTTCGGTGGTCCGGTGCCACCAGGTGTAGATGGTGAACTACCAGTCGTCGGACCAGAGGTTGGGAGGGATGAAATGGATGTAACAGGACCCTTCGATCCCGGGGTAGTTACATTGATTGCTAACTTTTGGCCGAACTGACAATCTTGATTCTCGGTACTTATGTAGTAATGCTCGCGGGGAGCAGTGAGAAGGATGGTTGCTGGGCCAGATTCAATGGTTCCACCAATCTCTTTCGACATCGTGTACGTCAGTTCGGAAGTTGAACACTAGAACAAAACAAATTCTGAACTTCTAAATGATTTATCAACTTTTATTTTTGTGCTTAAAAGGTCTATAAATTTTAAAAATGGTTAGAAATCTTCTAGGTTATTCAAAGTTTATGCTGAATTATATATATATATATAAAAAGTCTACAAAATATTCATTAGGTCTCCATGATTGACAATAAAAGATCGGAGTTTTTAAAAGATGAGACCAAATTCTTTGTTTTTTTTTTTTAACACAAAGTTTATACTAAAATAAAATAAAATAACTATGCCCATTTGGTTTTTTAATTTTTTTAAAAATTAAATCTATAAACACTAATTTTACTCCTAAATTTATTGATTTGTTATCTAATTTTTTATTAATATTTTTAATAATCAGGTCTTTTAAAACAAATTTTTTGCAATCTTATTTTTGTTTTTTAAAATTTGACTAAAAATTCGACTCTTAAATTGAAAAAGATACAAATCATTCTAAAAAGTTAAGATTAAATTTTAAAAAACAATATATATATATATCAAATAGGACCTAAATTATCAACTATAAAACTTTGAAAAATTATCTTAAATAGCAAGCAAAATAAAGAGTGTATTTGTGATATATTTGTAAATATTTTAGTTATTCTTGCTATATTTTAAAAAAACTCTAAAATTTTTTATTTTGTATTTAATAACTTTATTATTTTAATTTAATGTCCAATAAAATCTTAATTTATTTAACTTAGCTTGTAATTTATTATGTTTAATTTTATTAGGAAGAAAAGAGAGTGATGAGTAAGAAAAGAGAATATTACCTAGAGAATCACCGACGGTGAACGTCTTGCCGGCAGCCCAGTTGACGTAAAAAGTGGCGCCGCTCGGGGGAATGGTCCAGCCTACGCCGTCTCCGACGATATGGGTCACTGGGGCAGGGCGTGGAGATGGCGGACGAGCGTTGGAAGGTGGAGGATTTGATGAAGGCGGGGCCATCGGTCCAGCGGCGGCAGAGACGTTGATTGCTAATTTCTGACCTTGCTGGCAATGCCTATCCTCAGGGCTGATGAAATAATACTCCCCTGGTGATGATAAAGGAATGGTTGCAGGCCCTGTTTCAATGGAATCTCCAATTTCATCGTCGTCACGGCACAAATCAAACGACCTCTTGGAAACTCTCGTTACTTCATCCAAATCCGTCGTGAAATTGAAAACTACAACAAGAAGAAAAGTTAATTTCATTAGCTATTGCAAAAAAAAAAAAAAAAAAAAAAAAAAAAAAAAAAAAAAAAAAGAAAGACAGAGGAGTCCAGAGAAACAGAGCATTAAAAAAAAGGACTTAATTACTCACCGAGAGAATCACCGACGTGGAAAGTTCTTCCGGCAGCCCAATTGACGTAGAATGCGGCGTCGTTCGGATGGATTCTCCAGCCAGCGGAGTCACCGACGGTATGAACGGTCTGAGCGGCGGAGTATTGAAGAAACAAAAACGGAGCAAAAAACAGAACAAGAGCGAACCTACCGGCCATTTTTTTCCCTTTTTCCTCTGTTTATTTGTAAGAAAATTGGATTATGAAATGTTGAGAAGAATTTTTGTATGTATTTATAATGAAATGGATCGAAAAGTAAAAGGGACGAAGGGATTAAGTATGAAAATACAGCAGTTTGGAAAGATATTTAAAAGAAAAACAGGTGGGCTATTGAAACTATATGTAAAAATAGGATAGTTGTTTTGCGTTTACTGATTTCAGTTTCTTTTAAAAATTCCGAATTCCCACACCTTCTCCACGTTGGCCAAATTAGTTTGTGTAAATATTTTTCTTTTTTTTTTTTCTTTTTTTTTTTCATTCTATTCCAATCTTGTAAAAGGACGGGATTTAGTGATTTTTTCTTTTTTAAAAAAAAAATTCAGTCACTAACAAATGAAAAATATATATTATCTTTTTAAATGGTAAACTTGAGGAAATTTGGTAAAAGCTTTTGGGGGTATTGAACTAATTATAGTTTAATTAAAATCTATATTTAACTTTTATGAATTCAATTAATATTTCAAGATTTTTTTAAGTTAATTGAGCAACAACTAACATCATCTAAAATATCATTAATGCTTTTGAATTTAGGGTTTAGGGTTTGAAATTTGAATTTAGTTTTGTTGGTTTCAAATTTCAATTAAGAGTTTAGGAAACCTAATTATGAATTTAGGGTTTGAATTTTAAAATTATGGTTTTTTTTGTTTGAATTTTGAATTTATAGTTTAATGTTTGAAATTGATGTGTTTTGGATTCAGGGTGGTATATTCTTTTTTTAAAAAAAAATTAAGGTTTAGGATTTTGAATTAAGTCATATGGAATTGGTTTTGGTTTTGTAATTTATGGTTTTGAGGTTAGGTTTCTTAGTGATTTAATCAATTGACATATATATCATGCGCATAGTCGAAAGTTTATTTACAGCCTTGCTGATTAAATTGAAAATAATTTTACCTTATTTTCATTAATGTAAAAATTTTTTACTGTGTGGTCTCGTCATGGTCAAGAATGTATGTATTCTGTCAATTGTGTCATGCTCACGATGGCAACTAACATCAGATTAAGAGAAAAACAACCATAAATATTTACCCAATTTTTAAAGTATTATAGATATAGTGGAGGTATAAAAAATTTTGAGCATTTAATATCAAATGAATAATGAATAAATTTCAATTATGATTGAACTATGCTTCTATTATCAAATATATACCTTATTAGCTATCTAGGCCTCATGTCATAATACTTACAAATATGATTTATGGATTGATTTTATTAATATTACAATATCTTGAACAAAAATATTAATATTATATGAAAACAATAAGTCTTCCCTAAATAAATCACCTTAAATTGGCTGCGGGACCCAAAGGGAAAACATCTCATAAATATATACCCCCAAAATTCATGCACCTTTCCCTAACAAATCATGTAACAACATATTTCACTAATAAATAATTCAATTTGGCATGAATTTAAAAAATCCAAAGTATCTAACATTTACATGATACCTATATACAGTTCAAGATAGAAAATAAATAAAATCTCGACTTACAATAGCCAGTTTCAAATTAAAATTTTTGGCAAGAAAAATAAATAAATATTAAGTTGTTATCATGTTGAAAGAATAGAGTAGAGAAATGAAAATAAGGTTAAATATTATCCTGCAAATACACACTTTTATTTTTTATTTTGTTTTTTTAGTATAAAAAATTGTAAAGATAAAAATCAAACTCCCAATTTTAAGAACTACGAAATGCATACTAATTACCATTTAACTAAATTTTTTTTTTTTTTTTTTGCAACAAATAAATTTTGTAATTAATATATTTATAAAATGATACAGTAAAGTAACGTATAAGAAAGGTTACTAATATTTTAAAAATAAAATTTTCAATTCAAATCTTTATTCATGAAAATGCAATAAGAAACATGAAATACTTATACACGGATAATATCAAAATGGGAAAAAATCTGAATTTAAAATTAATTAATTATTTATTTATTTATAAGTATGTATAAAATAATGAAATGACAAAATACAACACGAACACAAATATGAAAGTGACGGCAAGGCCACAGTTCACCACTCAAATAATAACAACGAAAAAGCAACCCAAAAAAAAAAAAAACATAATGTAATAAAACAAAAAGAACCACTCGAAATAAAATGATCTAGAAGAAACTTAAAATAAGGCCAAAAACTGTGGCGGAGAGGGCAGCAGCAACAGTGTTGGCGGAGGAGTTCGGTGGTCCGGTGCCACTGGGAGTCGGACCGGAGGTTGGACCGGAGGTTGGGGGGGCTGAAATGGATGTCACAGGACCGTTGGATCTGGTGGCAGTTACATTAATTGCTAGTTTTTGTCCGAGTTGACAATCCTGGTTCTCGGTACTAATGTAGTAATGCTCGCCGGGTTCTTTGAGAACGATGGTTGCAGGGCCAGATTCAATGGTGTCACCGATCTCGTTGTCGTCACTACATATATCAAAGGATCTTTTTGGTACTCTTTCGACATCGTGTACATCAGTTTGGAAGTTGAACACTGCAATAAACACAAGTTTAGTCTCTAAATTTTCACTTTTGTTTAATTTTAAATATTGTTAGAAATTCTCTAAATTATTTGACACTTGTACTGAGTTATTCGATCTACTTCTATACAATTCTCTCCGAGCCAACTTGTGTAGAGCTAAACTATTCTAATTATTGGGAAAAGATTTTAGGCCATTTTCCAAAGAAGAGGATTAAAAATAGAAAACACAAAAAGCTTGGATTTTTCAAGGAAGATAACAAATTTTCTTCCTTTCTGATTAGAAAATACCTGAACACATCTTGTATTATACCTATCTTTATTTGACTAACTCTTTTTCTAAATTTTCTTTCCCCATTTGGAATTGAAAAGCATGCATGGTGATTGGTGCAATATATTCAATTATACAATAATTTAAAATAAAATAAAATGATTAAACTATCCGTCTACAAAATGTCGTAAAATTGATATTTTTTTTTTTGGTAGGGCCACCCAAATAAAGAGTAGAAATCCAGAAATTTTTTATTTTATATTTATCATAAAATTAATATCTCAATTTTATGCGTAATAAATTAGTTAATTTAATAAACCTTTGAATTTTATTGGAAGTTGAGTGATTAGTAAGAACAGAGAATCTTACCTAGAGAATCACCAACCGCGAATGTCTTGCCGGCAGTCCAATTGACGTAGAAAGCAGCGCCGCCTGGGGGAACCGTCCAGCCTACGCGGTCTCCGACGATATGAGTCACGGGGGCAGGGCGTGGAGATGGCGGACGAGCGTTGGAAGGTGGAGGATTCGATGAAGGCGGGGCCATTGGTCCAGCGGCGGCAGAGACGTTGATTGCTAATTTCTGACCTTGCTGGCAGTGCCTATCTTCATTGCTTATGAAGTAATACTCGCCGGGAGTTGATAGTAGGATGGTCGCCGGCCCATTGTCGATGTCGTCGCCGATCTCATCGTCATCGCTACATAAATCGAACGATCGTTTCGATACTCTAACTACATCATCGTTGGTTGTAAAATTGAACACTGCAAAAACAGAATAACTAACAATTTTCAAATCTCAATCTTTCAATTTTCAAGTTAATTTCTTACCACATTGAATAGATTATTCTTACATAAAGAATCGCCCACAACAAACGTTCTTCTGGCAGCCCAGTTGGCGTAGAAGATGGCTCCGCCTTGAGGAACCGCCCACCCAGCGGCGTCTCCGACAACGTGGGTCACTGGAGCTCGTCCTGGCGTTGGTGGAGGAGCGTTGGAAGACGGCGGCGTCGGAGCTCCAGGGGCGGCGGTGACATTGATGGCTAATTTTTGACCTTGCTGGCAATGCCTATCTTCAGAGCTGATGAAATAATACTCCCCTGGTGATGATAAGGGAATGGTTGCAGGCCCTGTTTCAATGGAATCTCCAATTTCATCGTCGTCACTGCACAAATCAAACGACCTTTTCGAAACTCTCGTCACTTCATCCAAACCCGTCGTGAAATTGAAAACTACAACAAGAAAAAAGTAACCCAAATCGCGAATGTGATTAGTTATTGCAAAAAAGAAAAAACAGAGGAGTCTAGAGAAACAGAGCATTCAAAGGAAGAGGACTTAATTACTCACCGAGAGAATCACCGACTCGGAAAGTTTTTCCAGCAGCCCAGGTGACATAGAAATCGGCGCCGTTTGGAGGGATTCTCCAGCCAGCAGAGTCACCGACGGTATGAACGGTCTGAGCGGCGGAGTATTGAAGAAACAAAAACAGAGCAAAACCCAGAACAAGAGCGAACCTACCGACCATTTTTTTTCCTTTCTTTCCCCTTTCCTCTGTTTATCTGTAAGCGAATTGGATGATGAAATGTTGAGAAGAAGTTGTGTTTGTATTTATAATGAAATGGATTGAAAAGTCAAAGAGAAGAAGATAAGTTTAGTGTACGGTGTGGCCACGGAGGTGACTAGAAGCTACGGCCGCCACTGCAGCAACGCCGGTCAAAGTTTGGATGTGTACTTTAGTGGCGACACGTTTGTTTTTTCTTTAAAGAAAAAGTAGAGAGCTTTAGAATGTTCAACATTTTGGGGCTGCCAACAGAAAGGAAAAGTTAAGATTTTTTTATAAAGATTTTTATGTTTTTTTTTTTTTTTTTTTGGATTAACTTTTGAATTTTCAAAATTTGAAAGTGTAAGCAAGGAATTTTGGATTTAAGATGTCGATTTATTCTTATTGTTTATATTAATTTTGGTTGACAATGGAGTCATATGGAAGACTTGT
This sequence comes from Citrullus mucosospermus, assembly GCA_030954485.1. NCBI lineage: Eukaryota > Viridiplantae > Streptophyta > Magnoliopsida > Cucurbitales > Cucurbitaceae > Citrullus > Citrullus mucosospermus. Next base: position 2,376,618 of record CM062063.1, on the reverse strand, counting down.
GTGTGTAGCGATCTGATTTGGTGTGGTTTTAAATCCATTAGTGATGGTTGATTTGTTGCATGTAAAGAACTAAACTAAGACTTTTTCAAAGAGTTCATCCTGTTTGATTCATCATTTCAAAGGTTGGATTTTTGTAATTCTAAAAATAACCAGAATAAAAGGTGGATCTTACTAAAAAAAAAAAATTGTGATTTTTGGTATTTTTGTACTATTACTCAACTTTAAGAGTTTTAGTGTATAAAGCACTATTGTACTAGATTAGTTGAATGCAAGAGAAGCGCTAGAAAGTAATGTAGGTGAAATTTTGTACATCCTTATTTTTAAAATCTAAGTCATATGACATCTTTATTGTGAAATTTGGATCATTCATATACAAATCATAAATTATATGAACTGCAAAATACATAACATACACATCTAGAGAGTGAGCAGAGTTGTTCAACACTTAGGATGTGAGCAAATTATTTTTCTTTCCTTTGTGTTGGAAATGATTTAAAATTTTAAAAGTATATTAGAATCGATTTGGATTAATTTTTTATACGTTTGAAAAAGTATTTGTAAGTGAAACAAATATTGTCCTAAAAGTAATGTGTGGAACATTTTTAATCAGTAAAGAACAACTTTATGAAAATTTTCGTTGGTGCATCTTGAAAAATATTTATAGAAGAAATGTAATATAAAACTCTAATTTGAAGACGTTAGGTATCTTGTTTTTCTCAATTTTTTCTCACATCTTTATTATAATTAATTGTTTATCAGTCAGCACATTTATAATAAGATCTGTTATTGGCTATTAAAAAAGGTCAGCATTAACTTATGTTTTGATGACACGTGATATACAAATTACTAATAAAATGGACCAACTTTATTGACTGATTTATGGGTCCATTGTAAAGTTTCTTGACGTTAGCTTCCAAGAAACTTCCCAAACACTAATATTATATATTATATGATATTTTAACTTCCTATTTTCCCACTGAACATCCCCATTTTATCTTTCTTTGGAACTATGTTTGTTCTTATATATATTGAACGTTCCAATAAGATGACTAGAATTTCAAACTCATAATTTCTTCTCATGAGAAAACACTTCTCACTCACCAAACCTTAAGACTTGTCGTTTCTAGATATCTACATGTTAAATATAGAAAAAATTCGTGAGTGCTCTTTCAATAAATCCTTCTTTTGTTTGTTTATAATAGCATGAGATTTTCCACTTTGAACTTAGGTTATGTTTACGAATTTACAATTGTAACTAATTTATAGTTATATGAAAAGTGAGATCCAATATCAATTAACGATAAATCACAATGAATGTTGGACCCCACAATAAAATTTGTAATCTCATTCCAAATAAGAGGGTGAACAATCTGATTAACATTGACCATTACATGGGATCTAAAGGTGTTCATGAGTTGGGTTGAAAGATTTTTTAGACCCAACTTAGTTGTTCATGTTGTAAATTTCTTCAATAACCCTTATTAAAAAATGAACTCAACCTAACCTATCCATGAAATATCTGAGTTGGGTTGGTTCAGATTACTCAAGTCATTTATTTATATTTTTGTTCTAAAGAAAAGTAAAATGTTAATAAATAAAAATTTTATTTAATTATTTTCATATTGAATTAGGATTACCATCTCAATTTCAATTTATATTATGAAAAATTTCTTTTCAAAGTATTAAAACATTGTTTATTGTTTTTAGGAGTTGTTGGAGAAAAAAATTATATAAACAAAAACATGAAATTAAATAAAACTAGAATAAATATAGTGATGTTTTCAAATATAGGAAAATGAACCAAAATATTTACATATATAGCAAAATTTTACTATCAATCTACGATAGACTCAAACAGATAGTAGTTTATCGTGATCTATCATAGATAGTAGTCTACCGTAATCTATCGCAGATAGACGGTGATATTTTGTTATTATTTGTAAATATTTTCAACAGGTTTGCCATTTAAAATCATTTTACTCTATAAAATGATATAGTAATACAAGTATAATACTGTGTGTATGACGTATAAGAAAGGTTACTTATATTTTAAAATATAAAATTTTCAATTCAAATTTTTATTCATCAAACATTCTTCTCTATATTTAAACTTAGCATTATATATTGATATCAAAATGCAATAAGAAGTTTGAAATAGTTTACACCGATAATATCAAAATGGAAAAAAGAAAAATCTAAATTTTAAATTATTTATTTATTTATAAGTATGTAATAATGGAATGACAAAGTACAACGCAAACACAAAAATATGAATCACAAAGAAATAGTTTGTGTTTATAAAATTTTAAGTTTAAATTTTATACTTAATAGATAAATTAATTTAAAAAGATGTGTGGCTATGAAGTAAAAAGTTAAAATTTATGTTTATTTAATATTTAATATTGGTATTTTGTGAATCTATTAAATACAAAAGTATAGAATTTTAAATACTTATTAAACATTTTCAAAACTACATATTAACAACCATTTAAAAGTTTATGTCCAAACTTTTAAATTTATATATACATTTGTGCTCCATTGATTTGCACCTCTGTATCTGCCACTGATAATACTCGCCGGGAGTTGACATTAGGATGGCCGGTCCATTATCGATGTCATCGCTGATCTCATCGTCATCGCTACATAAATCGGACGACGTTTTCGATACTCTAACTATATCATCGTTGGTTGTAAAATTGAACACTGCAAAAACAGCTGACAATTTTCAAATTTCCATATTTCAATTTTCAAATTTCTTACCACATTGAATAGATTATCCTTACATAGAGAATCGCCCAGAACGAAGGTTTTTCTGCCAACCCAGTTGACATAGAAGATCGCACCGCCTTGAGGAACCGCCCACCCAGCGGCGTCTCCGACGACATGGGTCACTGGAGCTCGTCCTGGGGTTGGTGGAGGAGCGTTGGAAGACGGCGGCGTCGGAGCTCCAGGGGCAGCGATGACATTGATGGCTAACTTTTGACCTTGCTGGCAGTGCCTATCCTCAGAGCTAATGAAATAATACTCGCCTGGAGATGATAAAAGAATGGTTGCAGGCCCTGTTTCAATGGAATCTCCAATTTCATCGTTGTTACTGCACAAATCAAACGACCTCTTCGAAACTCTCGTCACTTCATCCAAACCAGTCGTGAAATTGAAAACTATAACCAAAAAAAAAAGAGTAACCCAAATCGTTAATTTGCTTAGTTATGGCAAAAAGAAAAAAAAGAAAAAAAAAAAGAAAAACAGAGAAGTTCAGAGAAACAGAGCATTCAAAGGAGGACTTAATTACTCACCGAGAGAATCACCGACGCAGAAAGTTTTTCCAGCAGCCCAGTTGACATAGAAAGCGGCGCCGTTTGGAGGGATCCTCCAGCCGGCGGAGTCACCGACGGTATGAACGGTCTGAGCGGCGGAGTATTGAAGCAACAAAAAGAGAGCAAAAGGCAGAACAAGAGAAAGCCTATCGGCCATTTGTTATCTGTAAGTGAAGGCACGGTCTGAGCGGCGGATTTAACTTTTGAAATTTCAAAATTGAAAGTGAAGGCAAGGAATTTTGGATTTAGTCTTGTTGTTTATTTGAATTATTTATTTTAGTTGACAATGGAGTCTATGGAAGAGTTCAAAGTTTGATTTGGCCTGCTTTTAGAATCATTAGTGATGGTTGATTTTTTTTTTTGTTTTTTTTTTTTTTTTGGCATGTAAACTAAACTAAGACTTTTTCAAATAGCAGGCTCCATCTTGTTTGATTCACTATTTTAAAGGTTAAGATTTTTGTAATTCTAAAAATAACTAGAATAAAAAGTGGGTCTTACTAAAAATTTTGAGATTTTTATATGAATGACCCAACTTTTATGTTTAAAATGTCGCTTGACCTAGATTTTGAAACAATAACCTTTTGTTGATTGTTACAAACTACTTGCCATTTTTTTTTCTAGAATAATGAACATAAACACTAGTGAGAGAGAGAGAGAGAAAGAGTTTTAGTGTGTGAGAGCACCATTGTATTAGATTAGTTAAAAGTGAGTGGGAGTGCAAGAGAGTGATGTAAGCAAAATTTTATAAATCCTTATTTTCAAAACTTGGGTCATACGGCATCTTGGTCGTGAAACTTGAATCATCCCTACAAAAATATCAAATTCTTTGAACCACTTAAAATACATCACATACACATGAGAGAGTGAGAAGAGTTTTTCAACTTCTAGAGTGAGCAAATTATTTATCTTTTTTCCTTTGTATTATTTGAATGTGAAAAGTGTTTCAGAGTCGATTCAGACTAACTTTATAGATACCTAAAAAAATATTTATGAGTGAGAAAATAGTAATATGCGTTTTAAAAATACTTTTAATTACTTTTAATAATGATTAAAACTAACGTGGAACATTTTTAAGTTAAAGAATATTTATAGAAGAAGTAATTTATTTAAATGTAATATAGAACTCTTATTTGAAGATGTTAGGTATCTTGTTTTCCTCAAAAAAATTTCACATCTTTATTATAACTAATTGTTTATCAGTCAGCACATTTATAATAAGATTTGTTATTGGCTATTAAGAAAGGTCAACATTAACTTATATTTTCATAACACGTGATATGCAAATGACTAATAAAATGGACCAACTTTAATTTATTGAATAATTATTTATGGGTCCATTATAAAGTTTCTTGAGGTTAGGTTCCAAGAAACTTCCCAAACATTATATATTATATAATTTGTAATAGACTTCCTATTTTCCCACTGAACTTTTGATTTTCTTCTAACTTTCCCATTTTCTCTCTTTGGAACTATGTTTGTTATTATATATTGAATGTTCCAATCCTTGAAATTGGCTCTTTAGAAATGACTCTGGAAGTTCAAGCCCATACTTTCTTCTCATGAAAAAGACTTTCACTCACCAAACCCTAGACTTGTTGTTTCCTTTCTACATACATATCGTACACGTTAAATAGAAAAATTCGTGAATAGTTTTTCAATGTATTTATAGTTTCTTTGTTCATAATAGCATGAAATTGTTTGTTTTAAACCTAACTCTCGTTTACTACTTGCAATCATAATTAATAAATGGTAATATGAAAAGTAAGTCTCAATTAAATACGATTCTAGGTGTTCACCAACATTATGTAATCACAATGAATGTTGGACCCCATGACGTAATCCATAATCTATCTCATTCCAAGTGAGAGGATGACTAGTTTTATTACTACGGATTATTACGTGGGACTCATTCTTCTTTTTGTGTGAACTATTTTTCAGATTTTGCCCTCACACGTCATCCATCTCATTCAATTACTTTCTATACAGTTTTGTTGCATTTAAAATCATCAGTAATCGTATATAATACGAGCAATGACGGTATATACTTTATGTTGGTTAGAATTGTGTAATAATTTCATTTTTTATTGGTCAATATGCGGTAGAGTATTATGGATAACAATGATATCAATAATGGTCTAAATGCAAGGAAGACAATGCATGTGCAAAAAAAAAAACTACGTTTGAAAAACTAAAACCACAAGCATTCAAAAGTTTGGTAATCTTTTATTATATCTCAAAGGCATTATAGTTTTTTTAGGAGGAAATTGCAAATATAGCAATCAAGTCCAAAGCATTAAAAGATATAATACAATACAAAAAAATTTATAAATATAGCAAAATTTAGATTCAACTTTTAAAGTTAGACCATAACTCTAGTAGAAATCTGTCGCAACCTACAATATAATGGTAATTTTGTTATATTTACAATTATTTAAAAATGTTGCTATACACATTTAGTTATTATCCCTTAAAGTGCTAGTCATTACAATTATTATAGTATTCACACATGCTTCATTCTATTACCCGTGTTAATGTAAGCAATCTCATAAGAATCAAGTTAAAATTGCATATTGTCTAATGTAAATGGGCTCAAAATCTGATTCCCTGAAATATGAATCAATTTCATTGCGATTAGACCCATTTTCATTATGCTTCCGTAAATGCAGCCTTAAACCCAAACATTTTTTCTAATAGAATCCAACTAAAAAATCATAAACTAATAAAGATGTTTTTTTTTTACCTGCCATTGTAAAGCAAAATAAAGGATATAGAAGGAGTTCAAACTCAAACTATAGAAATGAAATCCAAACAAAGAGAACAGGACAACGTTGATAATTAAAGAAATTCTTTGTTACCGACATACTCAGAGGCATTAAATCTAACCACCTCCAAATACCCACAACAGGGTAAAGCATGTCAAAAGATTTTGCCTTTTATCCTGAAGGAGGACCAGAAGCCTCATTTCCATTATAGAGCTATGAGCCCACGAGCTTGAACAACTTCATATACCAATAAAGATAAAGATATTGTCCTTAATCTTGTACAAAACCAAGGCATCATCGTCGAACTATGATTATGTTCACATCTACATCATAATACTCAAAATAAGTTCATATTACAAACCTATAATATACAGCTGACAGTGGTCCTGAAAGAAAAATCAACTAGGCAACCACCATGCTAGGGACCTTTCAACGAATTCACTAACTAGTAATACCAAGTCAGCAGCAGCCATCCCCATCTTGTTCAAGCAAATGTTTGGCTTGAATGACAAGGCTACAAAACTTCAAACATTGAGAAATCAAGAGAGGCAGAGTATTGGAAACTTCTTCTACTTCATTTATTATGATCCAACAGATACAAATGCCTGATGTCAGAGATGGTAAATTTAACCTACTATGGCATAAGAGAAATACAAAAACTACAGGTGATCAAGTTTCACTAACAATAACAGTCAGTTGGCTGGGGTTCTACCAGCCAAAAAGAAAACAAAAATAACAAAGCTACATCTCATCTACCATCAGAATAGTTAAACTTTTTTTTTTTTTCCAACCAAGTCTAGCCTTAACATTAAAATTACAGTCATTTCAGCAATTTCGAAGTTACAAAAGGAGAGAACCAGCCAACTTACAAAAGGGTGGTGGCAAGTCCATTTGGCTGTGCAAGTTGTGATGATGACCGGGGAAGTGGGGGAGGGGGTATTGGAGACATATAACTTGTTTTACTTACTGATTGCAGTCACCTCGCTCTCGTTTTCATTCCCTCTGTTCTCAACCTGGATGTCAAGTTTTCCATTGTGCTTGCGTGTGTCTTCATTTTCCGTGACTGTTCCCTCGGATGCTGGTGTTCTTCCAGTACCACGGCAATTCTCCTGATCAGCAATCCCATTTTCCTTAGTAATACCGAGGTTTGCCATTTTCTGTTTCATACAGCATGAATCAATAGCTTTCTCTGATTCAGTTTGTGGCCCGTTTTCTCCTTTATCTTGACCAACCTCCAGAGCCACTTTTGCACCAGCTGTGGCAACCTCTTGATTTTGAACATTTTCATGACCATGATCTTCTACTTTTTTGCCATCATCAGTATTTAACTGGCCGTTATTGGTTTCCGTTGCACTGCCAAAAGCATTTTTAATGCCAGTATCTTCTTTACTATCTTGTAAAGTTTCCTCCCCTGCGGTGTTTTTCTGTTTTGTTTCTTTTGATTCTACATCTTCCTTCTTGGCCTCTTCACCCTTGTTAGTTTCAATTTCTTTGTCTTTTGTTTCATCTTCTTTTTTAGGCTCTTCATCCTCAGCAGTTTCAATTTCTTTTTCTTTTTTTTCATCTTCGCTTTTAGGCTCTTCACCCTTGGCAGTTTCAAGTTCTTTTTGTTTTGTTTCATCTTCTTTGTTAAGTTCTTCGTCCTTGGAGTTCTTTTCTTTCTCAGTTTCAGCATTTTCCTTCTCAGACATTTCAGCATCTTTAATTTCAGTTTCCTTTACACCCTCAGATTTCTCTGTTTCCTTGTTTTCCTTCTTTTTTGAACCTGGAGATTTTCTTGCTCGTTTCCTTGGGGGCTCTTCCTGTGGTGGAGTTGCCTTGGCTTTCTCACTAATCCTAGTTGATCTCCTAGGTGTCTCGCCTGTACTCCAATCAAAATCCGATACTGAAATATCTCCAGGGTGCGATTTTAAGTACTGCTCGAGCTGTTTTTTATTACTGATCTCCTCGCCAGTAGGTGCTATAAATATGATATCATTCTTCCTTGGTGCACCTCCCTTCTTGGGTGAAAACTGGAATAGAATAAAACATGAAATATCACAATTGTCATCGTAAAAGCCAAAGAACGAAAGCAAAAAAAGTTTGTAACTATTGGAGAAACAAAAGTTTTGTAAAGAAGGCTCTTAATGACAGAGGATGGTTGGTTTTTGTATATCCTTCAAAGATTATTAGTTCAAAACAGTATTTGGGATATGGACCTCATGCCATGATTCATCTACAGGCTAAAGCTTAAGTTTGAAACTATCAATTCCTCATCTCCATTTTTTTATTTCATAATCAGATTTCTTTCTCAATGTACTGCTGAACGTTGTACCTGAAATCAAGGCTTGAACCATGATTGTCATCACTCCTCCCGTGGGACACAGAGGAAGAGGATAGACAGAGAACCAAAGATACCGACAGCAAACACTCCGATGCATCTTTGGACTACCAAAGTAGTAATTAAGTTACAAAGTCAAGGTTACAGCATTCTTTACAGAATTCTCCTCCTTCTCCTAACTAACTCTGTTAGTCTCTCTTTTTACGAGGTTAGATACACATGCTCCATGCCTCCACTAAATGACCATTATAAAGAAAATGTAATTCTCATTAGGAAACTAGAAAAACATTCAGACTCAAGAAACAGAGCCCTTGTCAAGTTCTTCGAGCAGTAAGTTACTTGAGCAAAATGATGATGATGATGATGATGATAAATTAAAAGACACAGAGAGAGATGTTTTTTTACAAACACCAGCTGGTGAAAGTAACAACTCTTATCCTAACCAAAGGACCATAGTTTTCAGGTCAAAGAAGAAAAACACCCAAATATTTAATTTCCCCCTCTCAGCTGTTAAGATAGCTCCTTAGCTAGTACTGAAGTTTCTTTTTCTGAGTTTATTAACAGATTGTAATTACACATTTGTCAATCTACTAAGTTTTAGGCTCTATTTGACAACCATTTTGTTTTTTTATTTTGATAGTTGAAAATTAAACTTATAAACACTACTTAGTACTCCGCTCCTGTGAATTGCTTCATTTTGACATCTACCCTCAAAGAATATATTTAAAATCCAAGCCAAATTTTAAAAACACAATATATATATATATAGTGTGTGCGTGAAAATAAAGTGAAAACTAAAGCAAGAAATTGAGAAGAAACAAGATTTCCAAAAAAAAAAAAAAAAAAAAGAATATGGGCCTTAGTTTTTGTCTTTGAAGGATTATTTATATCCTATAAACTGATGCACAGAGAAGTCACTAATTTTCGAATGAGAAAGCTTTCATATCCTTTAAACCTCTCTGAATTTCTCTGAAATTTTTCAGGGTATCAGAGCAAAATAGCAGAGTAGTTCCTCAAGTCATAAATAGCATCAGAAAGCCATAAACTCTCACCAAAATCAGCAAATTTCTAAGCTATATACTTCCTAAATAAGGAAAGCCCTAATCATAAAAGCCCTTCAAAGGGAAAGAGCGGTTACATTGACAAACCCTAGAACTAAAACTCAGCAACAACCAAAACCCAGAGTAAAATTTACCAAAAAAAAAAAAGTGATATAACGGGGAAAAACTGAACATCAATAAAAAAATTAGAGACACCCAGAAACAGAATCAACTTAAAAACAAGAGGGCAAACAAATGAAAAGAATCAGAAAGCTTAAAAAGAGAAAAGAGAGTGAGAAACACCAGTTTCTTCCAAGAAGGTGGAGCTGGAAGCTGAACAGAAACTTCATCTTTAGATCCTTCAACTGGGTTTTGAGGGTGTTCCTTGTTTTGCAGCGCCACTTCGTTTTCCATCTTGTTCTTTCAGTTCGCAAAGAGAGAGTGGTCGAAGAAACCGTTCGTCTTCAATATGCTTTGCCTTCGAGAGTCAAAATTCTGCTGTAGACTCTTTATTTATCTCTCTCTCTCTCTCTCTCTCTCTCTCTCTCTTTTTCACTTTTTATTTATGTATTTTAGATTAAGACGCATTTAGTTAAATCAAGAGAGATGGAAACTTCATGAAGTTTTTTAGAGCTCAGCTCCACCAATCAGCGATGCCTATCTGTCCCTAAATACGCTGACATTCTGTCCCGGAATATGTCTTCACGAAGTAATGTTTTTTTATTATTTTAGTTTCCTCAACTGTGTTCTGTTTTATGTTTTATCTTCTTTTAATTTCCTTCTATTTTCCCCCACTAAATTTTTAAAATGTTTATTTTTGTTTTTAAATTTATTAAAAAAACAATCCTTTTACCTTAAATTTATTTTATTTAATGCTGGTTTCTAACTTATTTGATTTGAAATTGTGCTTAAATTTTCATTAGAAAAATAAAATTCAAATTATCAATATTTGAAACCGTAATTTGTGTTCTTATCTACAATGGACGTTTGGATTGGCCCAAGATAAAATAAATTAATCAAATATCAATATTGTGTTGGAAATTATTAGCCGTGTTTCACTTTTGATACCATCAAATAAAACAGTCAAAACATGATGTGAATGTCATGTACTTATATTATTTATTTTCTGAAAGAACATTAAATCTCTATCTTGAATAACTTAAAAACTATATATACATACTTTCTATCTCTATTGTTTGTTTGGGTTTATTTTAATTTTAATGGTTCAAAATTGTTAATCCGATCGCAAACATTTTATATAGGGTTGTTTTTAAACATAGCAAAATGAAACAAAAAAATTTATTATCTATTAGCACTGCGATAACGCTAAATGATAGAAGTTTATCATGGTCTATCGCGGATAAACAGTGAATTTTTTCTATAATTGTTAATAGTTTGATATTTTTTTTGTTATAATAATTTTTCTTTTATATATATATATATATATATATATATATATATATATATATATTTAATTCTTTGTATGTTTTCACTAAATGTCAAAATTGACCGATAATGGATTTTATATGACATGGCATTTCGTTAGTAGACAAAATATTTAGATGAGATGATCACTTCAGAGAAAAACATGTCGAAATTTTTATTAATTTAAAAAAAAAAATAGAAAATGAATAAGAAACTTTCTTGTTGGTCTAATTTCTCTTTAATTTTCTTAATCTACTTGAGCATCATATCTGCTTATCGTCATATTTAACATTTATCAACGACAGAGACCTAATTGAAAATTATCAAATTTAGAAATTAAAAAAAAATAATTTTTTTAAATATAGAAAATGAACCAAAGTATTTATAATATAGCAAAATTTTATTATATATCTAAGTTAGACCACGATAAACTACTACCAATGTTTATATGTGTCATAATAGACACAAATAGTAGTCTATTGCTGTCTATCATAAATGTACTATGACATTTTGCTATTATTTGTAAATATTTTCAGCAGTTTTGTCATTTAAAATAATTTTTCTTAAAAATTATCGTAAGCATAGTCTCTAATGGCCTGTTTTGATTAACAATTGAATTCTATTTTATGTTTTCAAATTTACTGCAGCTTTCAATTATGCATCTAATATGTCCTAGAGATCGATATATTTATTAGAGTTCAATAACTTATTAAATAAAATCTTAGAATATTGAGAACTAAAATAATAAAGTAAGTCCCATCTGGTAATGGTTTTGTTTTTTTGTTTTTTAAATTTTATGTTTGTTTTTTTTCAATTTTTTTAATTATAATTTTAAATTTTGTTAAAGAAATACAAGAATTCTTGGTCAAGTTAAAAGAAACAAAATTAAGGTTTTAAAAAACTTTTATTTATTTCAAAACATTGATTGAAAAAAATAACAAAATAAATATATTAAAAATAATTATAAATAGAAAAATATGAAACTATTTACAAATATGAAAAAATTCATCCATTATATAAATGGATAGTGAAATTTTTGTATTTTTATAAATAATTTAGCTAATTTCATTATAAATTAAAAAAAAAAAAGTCAATAGATTATAATGTAAGTAACAAATATTTAAAGTAGATAAATGATTTTATTTTCATAAAACTGGATATATAAGATGGTAAACGTAAAGTCACGCGATGATGAAGAGCGTGGAGGAGTTAAAAATAAAAATGGGGCACATGTGGATGTGGAGTGAGTGAGTGGCGTTTTTGGATAACGTCGTTTATCAACTGTATTGGAATCTGACTTTGAGGTCCGCTCACGATTCTTTTTTCCTTTTTTTTCTTTTTTTCTAATTCCAATTTCGATTATAATGCTGGTCAACTCTCTGATGCCACGTGTATATTTTTTTTTTAAACACCATATAACAAAGCTAACAAAGATTGGAACAACATGAATTCCGTCTCAAAAAAACTGACATATCCACAACGAAAAATTCTCCTACCAAACTTGAGAACGAACTTCACTAATGCCTCAATTAACCAAACAGTTTCTTACCTGATTTTCTGTTGTTTTAAACCTTCTAATATTGTGTCCAATAGCTTAGTCATCGTAAATACGTCCAATAGTAAATCAATAAAATTACAAATATTATATTTAGTAGATCTCATGTAAAAGATATATAAAATTTTGTATTTAAGTATGATCGTAAACTTCCAATTTTATAGTTTGTAAAATTTTTTTAAAAAATGTTGAACAAGTCAATAACCTATCAAACACAATGTTTAAAAAAGTTTATTTCCAAATATAGCAAAATGAGCTAAAATATTTACAAATATAAAAAAATGTCATCAGTAAATTGTGATAAACACTTATAGGCTACTATTATTATCACCGTTTATGTGATAGATACGATAGATGTCTATCAATGTCTATCACAGATAAACATCAAAAATATTTCTAACAGTTTTGTTATTTAAAATAATTATCCTATTTAAAATCAAGACCCACAAAACACAAATTTAAAGATTTAAGAAGTAAATTTGTAATTTCAATTTAATGTATAATTTGTAACTAATATAAATTGTATGGAAACAAAATTGAGTTATGTTTAATTCTTTTTTGTAATTTTATTTTCTCTTCTATTAATATTAATAATCACTCATGAGCCAAGACACATATAGCATTGGTTTGGCATGCATTTTAAAATATCTATATATATGATTAAAAATGCTGTAGAAAATTTGTAACGTTTGGTAAAAATTTTATATTTTAATTTTTCAAAAAGAACTAACATGATTCTTTTAATTAAAAGCGTTTTTTTGTTTTTAATTTTCAATAATGAAACCACTTTAAACACTTTTCTAATTAAAAAAAAAAAAAAAATGTTTCATTTGAAAACACTTTCTTTTCGCTAGAAGGGTGTCAAACACATAACAATCTACAACTAAATTTCCTTGAACCATATAAGATGACATGGAATTGCAATGTTTTAAATTTGGGCCTCATTAAACTTTCCTCATTAAAGCCCATTTATTACTACATCACAAGATTTCTTTCTTCTTCTTCTTTTCTCTTCACTGTAAATACCAACCACCAACTATATGTCAATTGTTACTAAATTATATATAATTAGTACATAAAATGTATCACAATCATGTAGTTACTGACACACTCGTATGTCAATTGAGTTATGCTCGATTTAACAGTGTCCAACTATACATTTTGATGTTATTCTTACTCATCATTATTTTCAACAAAAACCTTATCATTAATATCAAGTAAATTTGCATGAACCATCTTTAAACTATGGAACTCCTTACAACTATACCCTTGTTTGATAAATCACTCCTGAACTATGTAATTTGTTATAATTACAATCATTAATTTTTAGTTTGATCGATTAGCCTTATAATTTTCTAATTGTTGCTATTAGCTTCTTTTGTTGGTATTAATATCAATATATTTGTAAAATTAAAATTTTTTATATTGGCATCAAATATATATTTTGATTCTTAATTTTGAATGATCATCAATATTGATATTCAACTCATCAGTTCATCATCGTATGTCAATATCCAAATCCTTTTAACCCACACCAAAACTTGATTCTGACTTCATCTCTAATTCAAAATCTTTTTAGTTATTATTTAGTTAGATTCTTTTTTTTAAAATTTACCTTCGGTGAATTCATTTTTTTCATTTTTTTTTCTAAACTTTAATTAAGTTTCATTTTATGTCACTTCAACAAAAATAAATTTTTAAAAAAAATATATATATATATACACACACACGCTCATGAAGAAAGGTAAATATAAAATTTTTAGCAGTTGATAAATGACAGTGACTAATTACCTAATTCATGAGTGATTGATCAGATTAAAAAAATTAGAGTATAATATTAAAACTCTCATAAATTATTTAATTTAAAAAATTCATTTTTATTTAAACTATTTTGACAAAAATTGTTAAAAATACAATTTAATAGTGTTTCAAAATTACTTTCAATTTCTTTTCTAAAATGACTTATTTTCAAAATTAAATATTTGAAAAGTTAAACCAAAAATAACTTAAAACATTAAAAAAAATTTTAGAGGTTAAAAATTTAGATTTCCAACTCCACATCATTTATATGTATATAATACAATCCTCATTTGAACAAACTTATGATTCTCTTGAATTTTTTCTGAAAAGTGAACAACAAAATTCAAACTTTTTATCGGGACCTCATTATGAACTTTTTTTTTTTTTTTTAAATTAAATTTACAGAACAATAATTTTATTGCTCAAGCTCTAACTTGTCGTGTACAATAGACCAAATTTGCTTTTTGGGAGGAAAAAAAAAAAAAAAAAAGCTTTAATCATCCATGACATATATTTAGATTGCTTAAGACCGTGAATGTCAATTTCATTAATGATCATTCTTTACTGCTAATGGGAGTAATTGGAGTTTGGAATTTTCTTTTTTCTCTCTCTCTCTCTCTCTTTTTTTTTTTTAATTAAAATTATCTTTCTTTTTTGGTTTAGTTTGATTTTTTGTTTTTTCAAATTATGCAATTCCTATCAGTTTCGAATTTAGTGCAGCCAAAATTATGTCAATGAAATAATGATATAGATATATATACTTATGATTGAAGTGAGCATTAAAAGTGACTTGCATATATGCAATCCTGATCATTTCTCTACATAATTACTATAATTTGATGTGACTGATTTTTCAGCCAAGTATATCTAATTTGATTTTTTGGTAGTTAGTGAATTAATTTGCTTATTCTAAATTTAATAATTTATTAATCTTACGCATAAACTACTTATATTTTGTTACGTATGCCAGTGAACTTTTACAAATGATAGTGTTAATTTTTGGTGCTCGAAGTTGTAAGATGTCAATATGAACTTAACTTGGTTATTTTTTTTTATTGGTATATATTCATCGACTTAGCTGGTCGACTCAAGTCCTAAGGCACTAACATTTTTCTTTTGGGACGGATGATCCCCAATGCCCTTTTCTAATACCCTTTGAGCTTAGACCTACCTGTAGACTTTAAATCTTGCTTTGGGTAACCCTCAACAACTATATTTATCAATATTTTTATTTTAAAAAAGTATAATTAAGCATATTAAAATTTTAAATTCTAAATACTCCGTAAACATAAAAATGTAGTTTTGAGAAATTGTACTAATTGATGAAGAAATGTTAAAATAATTTTGTCCTAAATATTTATGACATTAGTTATAAGTTATATTGAGTAAAATGTATATGATGTTGAAGAATGAAGAAGTTCCCTTTATAGTATGACTTGGAATTCCCGAATGATATAGAAATTTCTATCAAGGAGAAAAAAGATTATGATTGATTTGATAGTGTTAGATCTGATTGAATTTATTACTTCAATTAGTTTGAATTAGTTTCTAATCTATAATTTTAAATAATAATGAAAGCAAAAAATAGAAATCAATAGTGTACGCAATAATATAAAATACAGTGACTTAAAATAACGTTATATCAATAACAAAATTTAATAATTTATGATCATGGTTTAATATTTGACTTTAACTATATAGCAAGCAAAAGTGCAAGATCATCACATGGGGCATCGCAAATTAATAGGCTTTTTCAATGCTTGTTTGTATCTTAAGCATCTTCCATTACTAATTTTCTTTTCCACAAATGGACACCAAAACTGGGTCAGATTAGATACGATTTTTTTTTCCTAAAAAATTATTACTGTTATTATTTAAAATATTTATAAAAATATAGTGATTCCCAAATTTATTATAAAAACCTGTCAAGAGGGATGATATATTTTTGGTGCAGATCCTTGTTTTTCAAAACAACGAGGTATTAATTTTTTTTTTTTTTTTTTTTTAAGTTTGTTTGTCTAAAAAGAGACAATCTTAACCTCTTCCATTAATTGTTTTTCGATGAAATGCTCCTCCATCTTTTACAAATCTTAAGAAAGATGAGTGATTTAAATTCAAACAATATTAATAAAAAAAAAAAATCATTTTTAATCGGTTTGTATCAATCAAAATAGATAACATTCAATAAGTATATAAATTTGTCCTCTTTTATTTATGATAAACTGTGATAGATCACGATAGACACAAATAGTTTATTGTGGTTTATTACAGATAATTTTTTTTATTATTATATTTATAAATTTCTAAAGGAAAAAACACATTTTTTTTCTAGGGAGATTAGAAGACCGATTAAAAAAAATGACTTTAGAAAAAAAAGAGACGATTAAAAATAATATTTTTATTAATATTGTTTAAAAGATGGAGAAGGTTAAAATTTTTATTTTTAGAATTTAATCACTTAACTTAATTGAGGAGGTTAAGATTCTATAATAAGTTTGGGAAGAATGATATTTTTATAAATAGTTTTAATAATAAGCATATTAATTAAAAAGAAAATCCGTTTAGATAACCCAGATGCCATTTTATACATCTTAATTAACTGTATTTTCCATGCTTTTCTTGAAATATGTTGAAATTTGAACACACCCACCAATCAATCAATGTGTTGAAATATGCAAGTGGAGACCAGTTTTGAGGTAGATGATTAGAAGATAACAATGAGTTCCTAAAAGTATGAAGGGTTTAATTGTAATTTGACCTTAAATATGATATTACAAGATTAAAATACTTAAAACCATGCTTTGGAACAGCTTGGCTGATAAGAAGAAAGAAAATGACATCCAAAACTGACCCACATTTGGTCAAAAACCATCCACCAGCCACAACCATAGCATATCTGCAAAATGACCACATACCACAAGAAAAAGATCTCATTGCAATTTGCAACCCAAACACAAGCATCTTCATTTTTTTTTGTTCATCCTTTAATCAAACATGCAGCTCTTCAAACTCCTATCGGGATCGAGATCTCTCGTACACGATCGTTCAGAGAAGAAAATGTTAAATCTTCCTCTATACAAACATAAGGGAAAAAGGCCAAAGGGGCTTTATTCACGAACTTTTTACATAGGATATGTTATAGAAAGGGTTACAGTTAGAGAATCATATCCATTCTAATAAAATTACATTTATATTTAGTAACAGCAAAATGGTGGTAATGTGAGCTGATGCTTTTTATTGAAGTCATCTTACAGTGGCAAGTAGTGTGTTACATATTTGATGAGATTAGGAAGCTGCAGCCAGAGGAGAATGGTGAGGAGCTCCATGAGAGTAACCGGGCAGCGATGGGTGACTTTCCTCTGTTTCATACTGGTTTACCATATCGTCTTCTTCATCGACATCGGTATCCCAGAGAAACCGTGCATATGAAGCTAGGAGATAGCTGTAAACAAAAAAGATTTAGCAACAACCAAACTAACTTTGAATTGAAACAATATCATAAACAGAGAAGCAAGGACTTGAGAAATATTCTCTCCATTTCAATAGTTGATCAAGAACTTGTATAATATAACTTAACAACTGAAATTGATGATTACTACACCGCATGTTCCTTGATCCACGGGCAACAAAGAGAACTTTCTTAACTCTTGAAGAAAAGACACAAGTTACAATCAAATTGGAATATTCACAACCAAGGAATGTTTAGATCTGTTTTGATAGCCATTTCATTTTCAGTTTTTTTGTTTTTTTATGTTCTAATTTTCTTAACATTTGAATTTTTAGTCAAATTTCAAATACAAAAACAAGTTTTTAAAATCTACTCGTATCTTGAAAATTAGAAAAATAATAATAATAACTTTTAAAACCTAGAAACTTGCAATTAAAAGTAGTGTTTATAAATTTAGTCTTTCAAAAACCAAATAATTATCAAACGGGAGCTTAGTAATGTATTGATACTGAAGCTGAACTGTTCATGTTCATGTTCATTCATTGCGAAATCAACTTGATCCATTATAAAAAGACAATCAAAAGTAAACGGATGAATCACCGAATCACTTTCTAGCAAATTAAACAAAATTCAATCTGTTCTAAATAAGCAGAGAAGTTCATAAACATATATTCATATTCTTACCAATCATCTGGCGAACTTTTAACAGCTTGATCAAAATAGGTTTCAGCTCGTTGAGCATCCCTCTGTGTACGCCAAATTAGATCAGCATAAAGCGATAGAACACTTACATCATTTGGGTCAGCCAGAATTGCCCTTCCACAAAACTCTTCTGCTTTGGCAAAATCTCCATGGACCTAAAATGGAAGAGCATAATAAGAAGGGGAAGCCGTTGAAGAATTTTCCAAGAGATTTCAAAATAACTAAAATACCTCTTTCAAGAACTTGGCATAATTTCCAAGTAGAAGAGCATTGTTAGGGTTCGCTTCAATCATCTTCTGATAATAAGCATCGGTGCTATTGCTTCCATGGTGATTGTTAAACTCTGACCTACCATTATCCCCTCCACCTCCACCGTCTGAACCTCTTCCGCCGCCACAAACCCGGCCGCCGTCGTTCCCCATTCCGCCGCCAACCACCAGCGTCTGCAGAACACATGCATCCCTCTTCTCATCACAAACCTCATCATTTGGGAATTTCAGACCCAACCCAGAATTCAAAAACACTCCACGAATCGAAGACGAAGAGAAATCTGACGTGGGTTTCAGATCTTGATCTCGAACTGGTACTCCATTCTCCCTGGATTTCACTTCTGAACGAACTTTGGAACTCTTGTGTATGGGAATCTTCTTTCTGGGATCTGCGGAATCTGATTCTAGCAAGTTTTGGGCTACTCTCTTCGCCGATTCAGTCGATAAAGAGGGTGGAGGAGGGTGAAAAGAAGATGTTAAAGAGATGGATTTGGTTCTTTGAAGGTGGTGGATATGGTCCGATTCTGAAGGGGAGGATTTGGATTGGTGAGGCCAAGAATTGAGAATTGGGGTTGAAGAAGTTCTCAACAGCATGCTTATAAGTCTTGGAACTTGGAATTTGAGAGATGGGATTGAAATTTTAAAGGAAGAATGAAATCAGAGAATTGAAAGCTTTAATGGGAGAAAAATGGGAGAGACAGAAGGCTTGTAGGAAAGCCTCCATTCTTAGAAACGAAGTGGCAAAGTGGAGAATTAATAGGGCCGATGGAGTGATGCCCATCCAAAATTTAGTTAAATTACAAATTTGGTCTTTGACTGTCCAGTTAAAATGCAGTTATACAACTATAACTGTAATTAGAATTTAATGAATATAGTTTGATAAAATTTTTCTAAATAATCGGTAAAAAATTGAACGCTAAAATCTAATATCTTTCTAAACTATAAACATTAGATTTAAAATTTAATTATTTTTGTTTTCTTTTCAAGCGTTAATTTTCTTTTTGTTGAAAAAATTAAAATAAAAAAGGTTTTGTTTTCTATGGTTGGACATTTTTAAAAATTTATATATCTACCTTATAAATCAACTCATTTTTAAAATTTTCAAATTTCTATTAAGAACAAATTAGGTACAAAACTAAAGGTTTATAGATCTATTATACACAAAATTAAAAGTTTAGAGATATATTAATCACCTTCAAAAATTGAAGACTTAGTCATTGTTTGGTAACCATTTATTTTAGGTTTTTGGTTTTTAAAAATTAGATCTATTTTCTTTCCATTTCTTATAATGATTTGCAGTTTCTTGAGTACAATGGTTGAATTCTTAGCCAAATTCCAAAAACAAAAACAAAAACAAGTTTTTAAAACCTATTTTTTTTTAATTTTCAAAATTTCACTTAGTTTTTTAAACCATTATTAAAAAGTAAATAAGAAAAGAAGAAATTTGAAGGTAAAAGTAGTGTTTATAAACTTAATTTTAAAAAATAAAAATTAAAGACCAAATGATTATTAACCAGGACTTAATAATCCAACAACTCAATTCATAATTTAAGTAAAATTGGTTGGTTAGAAATGAGAGTTTTGAGTAAATCCATGTCTCATGAAATCGAGGCTTTGGTACAAATTTTTATGATCCCTAAGTAAAAGTTATAAAAAATATTAAAATTGAAGGAAAAAAAATGATTTTTGTGATGAATGGGATGCTAAGGAGAGGTTTTTAAAAAATGGATTAACAAAATTAAACGACAAAATGTGAACACTCACGAGCAGAAGCCTCTAGAATCCAAGAACTCACCTAAGTTGTTTGATTAATTGAGCCTTTGGACTAGGTACTCTTTTTAACTTTACAATTAATTAATTTTTTTTTTTCTTTTCTTTTTCACGTGGAAGAGCTCTCTTTTCACATGGATAGTCGTAAAGGTGGTAATAACAAGTGTTAATTGGATGAGTGAGCTTATAAAGAATTTGAATATTTGACTTTATTATAAGAGTACATGTTAATAACAATTGAGTTATATGTTCACTTTGATTGTTTCATATTAATTTTGTTGGCAATAATACATTCTTCTCGATGACTACAGGTGTGTTTGAAATACATTTTCAAGTGTTTAATTTTAAAAAATAAGTAATTTTAGAAAAAATTGAAGTGTTTGACAACCATTCGAAATAGATTTTAAAGTGTATTTTAACAATTTTTATCAAAAAAAAGTTAAAATAAAAATAAATTTATTGAAAAACACTTTTTTTTAATCAATTCAAATGGGTCCTACATTTTAGTATCGAGTCGTTTGGAAAGTATTCATGTAAGAGAAATCTAAATTCTAAATAAATACTCTTTTTTATTAATAATTATTTTTTAAAAAATTAAATTGTTAATCATTATAAATGATAATTACCAGGGTTGTGTTCAAATATAAGAAAATGAACTAAAATATTTACAGATATAGCAAAATTTTACTGTCTATCTGCGATAAACTATTATCTATGTCGGGATTAATATAATTATTTGTGTATTTGTTTCCTAATATTTACTCCAATTTCTCCATTATTTGCAATTCTCTTAACACATACCACCATCTTGGATCACAACATGTTTCAAAAATTACTTTAGAATAATTTACAAAATATGTGAGTTATAAAAATATCATTGTAATTAGAAAAATTATTTTAAATAACATGACCATTTAAAATATTTACAAATAATAACAAAATATCATAATCTATCTGCGATAGATTGCGATAAATTACTATCTGTGTCCCGACAGATAGTAAATATTATATATTATATTTATATTATATTATTAATATAATAAAAATATAATATTTATATTATATTAATAATAGCATAACATTAAATTATTATTATAATAAATAAAAAGTATGCTATAGGACAAGGATGAAAAATACATTCTCCATTCCTATCCTCGTTCAGTCGAGGAAATTTTTTCTCCACTCCCTCCACCATTTTTCATCCCGTAAAAGAGGGAAAAAATGGACGTAAATGTGATATAAACTTTAAAAATATTTTCCTAAAGAAAAAGAAATCGAACGGAAGGTAAAAGAAAATATATTAAAAGTTTAATGCCAAATGTGCAAATTTGTTGGTAGAAATATTTGGATCGTAAACATAGGCATCAAAGGAAGAAGACAGAATTGGGAAGAAGCAAAGCCCCAGCCAGCGACAAGGATATTTTTGGGTTTGTTGTCGACTTGTCGTTCCACCACAGGGCCCATGCAAACTTCTACCTCCTACCGTACGACACGTCGATACAATCCACCGAGGGATAGGACCCACCATCCCCATGTCGTTGTACACGTGGACGGCTCCCACAAATAACAAACCTCTATAGCTGTAGCCCCTAGTTTGGTTGTGGAAAGCTTCTAAAATGGAATGTTAAATTTAATCCCAATTTTTCTCTAAAAAATTGTTTAATATATCTTCAACTTTTAACTACTTATTTAATTTTATGTCTAATAAATATATATATTTTTAAAAATTTGAGTAAATCACTCACGTAACTATTTGCCACAAAATTAAACATTTAAAGACTTACGACCAAATAGATAAAATTAGTTTTTCATAGACTAAACCTGTAATTTAAGCAAGTTTTGAGTACTACTTTGAAATTTGAAATTCTTTCAATACTAATACCATAACCAACATTGTTTACTAAAATAGAGTGAGAAATAAATAAAGTCATTTATCGGTATCTCACACTTATAGAAGTTCAAGCTCAATAGTTCAACTAGTAATGGTATATGTTCTCCCAGAAATAAGAGATTTAAATCTCTACTCTATATGTTGTTGAATATATATATATATATATATATATATATATATATATATATATATATATATTACTATCTCATGGTTTCTCGATCTTCCTAACATTATTTCAACAAATACTTAACTACATTTATGATGTACAAAAAGTAATTCTAGAACGGCTATATTACATATTAATTTGTGTTCAATGTTATGTATACATACCAATTTGAACATGGTTCAATTGACCAATATATTATGTACCTTTCACAAAAATAGAGCATTAGGTAAGTTAAAACTAGTATACTATAGTAACCACAAG
The DNA here is from genome assembly GCA_030954485.1 of Citrullus mucosospermus. Taxonomy (NCBI): domain Eukaryota; kingdom Viridiplantae; phylum Streptophyta; class Magnoliopsida; order Cucurbitales; family Cucurbitaceae; genus Citrullus; species Citrullus mucosospermus. The sequence goes on along the minus strand of CM062063.1, from coordinate 2,353,892 downwards.
CTAATAGAATATCTAAGAAAATTTGAAATATATACGTCCTTAATTATAAAGATTGTTGCGATTACATCATCAATAATCTTCATCTAAACTTACGAAGTTTTATAAGAAAACCTCTAAATATTACAAAATCAAAACCAACTTTAAATTAAAAGAATGTTTACAGCCAAACCCTAAAACAATTAGAATATTATACTAAAAAAAAAAAAAATAGGAATATTACAATTTAAATAAAATATTTAACTTCATAAAACCTTTAAACTATAATATAATGAAAAAAAAAAAAATGGCTTTTTAGAGAGATGTTGAGCTGCCCATTTTAATATTAAAACTAAAAGAAAAATAGAAAAAAAAAAATTAATTGAAGACAACATTTTGGTATGATTGTAGTAATCCAATAATTAGAGATCACTTCTCTCTCTTCTCCCAACCAACTCTCACTTTCAGTTTTCCACAACCCTAGAACATTACAATATGACCAAGAAAAACTTAGTTATCAGCCATACATTGAACTATTAGCAACGTGTCGAACACATTGTGGCAATCACTTCTAAATATCGCACGAACCAATCATTCCTCCCATCATTCTAATGCTGTAAGTTTCGCGTAGACAGTTCTTATACATCCATCAAGCAAATTCCTGTCAAGGAAAGCCAATACCAATGTGCAGAAATTTGAATTTAATACTAGTTATTTGTCCCTTAAGACATCCAGTAAAATAAATGCAAGAATGACACAAACTGGTCCAGAAAAGAGAACAAGGTTAGTAGGCTACAATAGAATATCTTCAACCATTTAACTCTGCTACTTTCCTAATGAACATTTCCCCTGGTTATGTTATTCATAATCGGAGGGGTGGGATTCATGAAGTTCAAGACACTTGTGCGCACCTTGATTAATCTAATGAGACATAACGTCTGACCCTACAATATCGAGTGTCAAGAAAATTCGTCGAATATAAAATCCTAGGTAGGTGGCCATCAAGAAATTCAACATACTCGATAAGAATATAATACAAAATACAACTTTTCATGACAGTTTTACTTTCATTTGATTCATAAACATTTAGTGTCTCCTTTGCAGCTACACAATATACAGGGGGTATACATCCTTGCATCTTTGGTATCAACATGATGGAGCAAGCTTTATCTACCTCGTCAAAGGCTGAAGTATATCTTAGATATAATCAAGTAGCCTAAAACTATTATATTAACCTACAATCCTTTACAAAAGAATGCTTGTTTACGAAACTATCGTCTAAATCGAGAGCCCTTATTAGGTCTATTTTTTCCATCTAATGCAGAAGTCCAGAAGAAGAGGGACATCCAGAATAACACAGCAAGGAAAATTTGTACTCTGTCCCGAAATTTTGAGAGAATTGCTGGAAAACCTGATTAAATAATGATATTAAGAAAAGTGAGGGAACCTGGTGCCAAAGCAATTCAAATACATGTAATAAGTTACAAGATGAATTATCAAGAAAGAAAAATAGTATCAAGTTCAAACATTAAAAATATATAATAACTTGGTAGGATTCCTGAGTATCACCAACTATTTCAGTCTAACAATCTCCTTGTCTATTCTGATCAACATAAGCTAAAACGATCTATCTGAAAAAAAAAAAAACGACAACTTATGAAAGGCTCTCCCTTCACTTCCCCTTATCTCTCCATTTTTGTCAATTTAAATCAGAAAGAAATGATTGTTTTTTTACTAAAGAAATGGACAACAATCATCTTATCTACTATGAAGTTTGATCGACATATTCACCCTAAAATGATTCTCTCTAAAGAAAATACCAACTTATGGAAGACTCTTCCTTCACTTTCTTTTCATTATAGGAGAAAGAAACGATTCTTTTTTATTAAACCAACAGTCAATAATCACCTTATCCACTTCGATCAACAGATTCACCCTAAAATGATTCTTTATTATTAAACCAACAATCAACAATCACCTAATCTACTTAGATCACATATACACCCTAAAATGATTCATTATTAAGAGATAAGCAGAAAAGATGAAGATAAGCAATGTCTTAGAATTGCAAGAACATTACAGAAAACAATCCAATTGGTCCTACTCAAGATCTATTCACAAAAAAGAAGTTTGGAAAGAGCACCAATTTAAGGTAGAAAACCAATGCAATCTCAAATCACCACAATCTCCTAGACTGCTAGAAAATGAAAAGAAGAAAAAATTATGTTGTCCACGCTTAACAACTAGAAAATGTGGTTGTAATTGCGATCCAACACCATTAAAGACAAAAAATCTCCAGCAGAAAAATGACGCTTCCTTCATCTTACACTCGAAGTTGAATCCTGAAAACAGCCATTGCTCTTACAAGAAAACAAGATAGAACTGTCATGGAAGCGGAAAATGGCTTTCTACTTGTAGCTTAACATGAATACTCAGCAATAGTTTACGAATTACTCTTCATAATTGGCATCTGAAATTGGTACACTTAATGAAAATGTCCGAAGAGTAGTAGCACTTGCACCAGAATCGCACAAGCTCCAAATGCCATTATTTATTTTCCGGTATGATTTTCGACACATTTATAACGTACTGATCATTAACAAATTTCCAAAATAAAACATAAGAAGCTAGTATTATGGCTAAGCACATATGCATCCAAGACCTTGCAAATTTCCGGATGACTAAGAACACGAATAATATTTATGAATGATCAACTTAACTTCTAAACAACCAGAAATTCAAATGGATAAATAACACTGTTACTAATTATAGCGAGTAATGAAGACCACCACTAGCACGGGCCAAGCTAAATTCAGGAGCTAGTAATTATCATTTTCGATTATGAAGGTCATTCCATAGGGATCAACATAACGTAGCCTTCTCCGCCGACGGTGAAAAAACGAACTAGAAATAAGCAACCACACTACCACGCTCTATGCACTAAAATTTTTAGGCCTTATCACGAACAATACAGTGAATTAAGCGAATTAAATGGAGATAACATCAGCAAAGAATAGGAACCTGTTAGACGAATCGGATCCTCCTCGGGAGGCGGATCGGAGTCCGGTGGCGGTCGTACTGCTGCGCTGCAAACGGCGGATTTAGCACAAGAATCGAAGGAGAGCAAGAGAGGTGAAAAGCGGCGACGACGATGCGAAGGGAAGGAGATTTCCGGTGGAGCATAGAAGGTTGAACAGAGAGGAACGGAGATTGAAGAGGCGGTAACGGACTGTGAAGAACGGTGGAGAAAGCTTGAGAGCGTTGCCATTACGAGGAGAGAGAAACCAACCACGATGGCACGACTTCATTTTCTGTTCACTTGTTAGTTATTCCTTTGCATTAAGGGCCGGCCCAAATTTGTGGTTTGTATTGGGCAACTCGGCCCAAATTCATCCAAATATTGCAATTTAAATATATAAATAAAAAATTAAAAAGCATAGGAAAAAAAATATGGAAAAAATGTCTAGTGAGGGTTTAACTTTTGTTTTTTGCTTTTTTAATAAATAAGTGAAATAAACATATATTATCCTAAAACCTCTTCAAAAAGCAACTTAAGTTAATCAAGATGAACATAACTCAACTAACCTAAATATGTATTATCTACCTTGAAGGTAGATGTTTAATTCTCTTCGAACCAATATTGTCAACTAAAAAAATACTTAAAATACTAAATTATAAGTTAAAATAGACTCATTTATAAGCATGAGGTTAGTCGTATATCACTTTGAACAAAAAAAAAACTTTTTTTCTCGAGTTCAACCATTTTAAAGTGGGAATTGAACCATCAACCATTAAAAATGATAATTTGCATCTTATCAATTAAGTCAAAATTAATCATCAAATACAAAACAAGAGAATATCTAAAAATTACACATATTTTTGTAATGGATTTTCCTTAGTTTCTCACATTCAACACAAACAATCCGGTTGCTAGAAATAAACAACTTCCATATCAATCACCTAACACATAAATACATCTTCTCAACCAAAAGATTAGAAATTTAACTCGAAAAATAAATAAATATATATATAATGAGGATGGTGCTAGGGTTGATAGATCTTATTCCCACATCGGCATTTCCATGAGAGAAGATAATAGCTATCCTCTTCCTCTCTAGAGGTAAAAAAGGCTTGAAAGGCCTTCCCCTTCATACGGTGCACCGGCACCACCACCGCCGCCATGCACGGCCTGCAACTCATACATTTATTCTGACATCCCGGCGGCCGTGAGCCAATCACCATCTTTTCTTTCAAATTAATTTTGATTTCATTATCTTTTCCCTCTCTGCCTCTCCTTGACAAAACCAACCCAACTGTACACATAAAAAGAACAAAGTAGATCATCAAATGTCTTAACCACCAAAAACAAGCAACAAGTGGGATTTGAAGATAGAAGACTTGATTTGATAACCATTTGTTTAGAAAGTTTGGTTCATATCTCATAAACCAAAGGGTTATTATTTAGAAAGTTTGGTTCATATTTAATAAACAAAATGGTTATTAAACGAGTGGACGGAAGAGGTTTAAAAATGAATACCTGAGGTAGGAGGAAGAAATGAGAAGAAAGCAGCAACAATGAGAGCGAATTTGAGGAAAGTTGAAAGAGAAATTGACATAGCTATCATCAAGGCAGCAGCTTCATGAGATGTGTAAGTAGAAAGGGAAGTTTTCAGTTTCACAGTCAATCCAATCCAATTGAATAAATGTTGGGTTTTTCTTTTCTTTTTTTCTTTGAATATATATAAAATAAAATGAAGGGTAATGGACAAGATTGAAAGATGTTTCCTGTGGAAGAGACATAAATAGGAAATGGGAGATGGAGAGGAAAAAGAAGAGAGGGCATTGATTTAGTTGGGTTGGTTTTGGGAAAGTGTTACTCTGACTTTAAGTTGTTATTGATTGACTGAACTGACCACTTCCATTTTTCTTTTAGTTAACTTCTGCTACTACTACTACATGACTTGTCTCTATTATAAAGCTCACAATTCCTAGCTTCTTCAGCTACCACTTCTTTGGACTCTCCATCATAGGAAAACCTTTTTTTTTTATTATTTTCTTTTTGTTAAATGGTAAAATTTAGTTCATGTAGTTTGAAAAAAAAAGTTAAAATCTAGTCTACGTAATTTATAATTAGATCCTAAGTAACAATATATTTGTGATAGTAACTATTTACGAGGTTTTATTAAACTATAAAAACTAAATTTTATTTTATAAAACTATAGAACTAAAAATCTAATTTTCTTCAAACTATAAAGACCAAATTTGTAATTTAAACTTTTTTTCCCCAACATAACAAATGTTGATCAGTAGGAAGATTTTAAACTTCGATACTTAAGAAATGACTCAAAGAGTGCATGTGTCAATCATTGTTTAACTATATGTTTATGTTTGTGATTAAGTTTAGAGTTTAAGTCATATGTTTCAAATTTTGTGTCTATTTGGTTAATAGAAGTTTAAACTTTTAGATTTGTGTGTAATAAGTCTCTGACAACGTTGAATTTGGTTATTCAGTAAATCTTTAAATCTTTTAATTTGACATTTTTGATAGATTCACAGATTGTTCCAAAACCCCAAGAGTGAATATCAATTAGCATCAAGTAAAGGGAGATTTATTAAGTGGAAAAAAAAATGGTTGAAGAGGTAGTGGAAAAGGGGGAAATGAAAAGGTGAAAAAATAAAAAATAAAAGCAAGAGAGCATGCAGTAAGCAGTTGAAGTAGAAATGTGTCAGTTGGTAAGCTTCTCAGTGAGTGCTACACTGCCAAATAACACTTCCAAATCAACTTCTATTTCTGCTTTTTCTTTCTCATTTTCACCTTTTTTGGGAATCTCCAAACCCCATCTTCACAATCTATTTAATTACCTTCTCAATTCTTTCATTTTTCAATCAAAGTTTTGTTAATGGTATAATAGCCATTACCATCATCTTAATCAAACTCACCCTAACTTAACAATAATTGATATAAATCGGGGCAACCATCCTAAATATTACAATAAACATTCCTCTTGAAAAAGGGAGAGAATACAACTCGGAAAGCTTTGTTTTCCAAATCACCGTAAGAGAAGGCAATTAATCAATATGGTGTAGATATATAATTTCAATTTCATATGACTAATGAAGATATTACAAATTAGTAAAAAGTGTAGGTAAGAGAAATGAGAAGGCAATTAATAGTTGGTGGCAGGGATAAACCAAACAAATGAAAAAGTAGTTGATAGAGTAGTGTTTTCTATATATTGTGGAATTTGGAAACCCCTTTTTGAGTGGAACTTCTTCATCACTCCCTCCTCCCTTGGAAAACACCATATATTTAATTATTTCCAAAGAACCCTAAATTTTTTTAAATTTTTACCCAATCACTCTCTTTTTCATTCCCTTTTCAATTCTCAAAATATGTTTACCTTATTCACTGTTTAACATGCATCAGCTTCTGTGTGAATAAATAGAGATGCAAAATGGAGACTCTCTATAATTTCTCTTTGGTCTTGGAACTTGCTGCCTCATTTGCTTAAATTTATTACAACAATTCAAAAAAAAAAAAAATATATATATATATATATATAAATATATTTAAGGACTTTATTTGTTTGCTTACCCTTTTCACCTTTTTGCAGAAAAACTTTATTCACTTTTTCAGCTTTCTTTTCAAAAGGCTTTATCAAGAAATCAATCAATTACTATGGCTTTCTTCTACTTTTCAAATAACATGACAAACTAAATTAAAGTAGTAAAGTACTGTTGTGTGTTTTGTACATTCATCTGCCTCATCTCATGATGAATCATGAATATCTCTCATTTACATTTTATTTGTAAGCTTACTGTTAAAGTTTAGTCTGGTTGGCCGTGAGTCCATCAATGTTTTATGAATATTAATGTCTCAGTTTTATAAAAATCAGTTTCTCCAAATGTTTGATAAATATATAAAATGACATTTTGTTGTTCACTTTTTCTTATTCTGTAAATTTTTATATGAAATTATGAAAATATCCATCTACCTCACATGTCAAAATTATTATTGATACACTTCTAATAAAAGGATTATAGTGAAACTATAATATAATAGAAATCTCAAATCGACTTCTCGTGTCAATAAAATTGTGTGCAAATTGGATTCAAAATGAATGTATGAGCAAATTTTAACCATTTTAAAATGTAATGATTGAAACAAAATTTAATGTAGAAAATCAAGAATTAAAATGAAACCAACGGTGATGATTCCGAAAAATGAAGATCCGTCATCAACTTGAACGGCTACGATTTTGATCATAATAATCCGTGATATGATGATTGAAAAGACGTTGGCCGCACTCGTTTTGTTGGGGTCTGAAACTTTTTTTTTTTTTTTTTTTTACTGTACTAATCATAAGCAAGAAATCCAATCAACGTACACGTGTCAAACCTTGTATGGTCAGTGTGGATCCACATCATTTTTTTTCTGACAATGACAAGTCTTATTCATTAGCAGATTTCTTTATTTGGGAAAATTTGTGGTTGGGTCTTATCACTTCTCAAATTGTCTTCAACTTCATCCAATTTCCAAATGTCCAAAATTTATCCAATTAATCAGTTACATTTGATTTGATAATACTTCCTCAATTGATCTCAACATTTTTCTTTCCTAAACTGAACTATGGAACTTTAAATTAATGTGGGTAAGTTTAATGGGACTTTTATATTTAACTTATGTACTCTACTTTTATTTGTTTAGTAGAAAATACAGATTATGTTTTATGTTTTCAAATTTATTGAATTCAACAAATATGTATTTGATAGATAACTTTAATTTTGTTTCTAAAAATTGTTAACCTAAACAATGCAAATTCTAGAAACTACATTATTATGTTTTTCTTCTATCTACATTTTGAAATGTAAATTTTAAAATGAAGAATTAATTGATTTGTTGGATATAAATTTGCAATTTCATGTTTAATAGATCCATCAATATTTTTTTAAAAAAATTATAAAGTATAGGAACTAAATTTGTAACTTTAAAAGTTAGTTGAACTAAATTGGTAACTTAACCTATAAAGCATTTGGTTAACGAAAAATTATGCTTGAGATTTGTTTATCAGTATTTGGAGGAAGGAAAAATAGTTTGCAAAAATAGTAATTTCCATCACAGCTGAATTTTCTACAACAGAGTAAAGATATAAAACTCTACAGCAATTACCAAACCAAGGCATTAAGAGAAAAACAAACCAAGCACCAAAAATAGGCAGGCAGCAGGGAAAATGTTAATTTGAATGCGTTTCAGCAAATACAAGGCAGATTTCAATGGTTCAAATGAAGCTCTTGACAGTGTGATTATGATTCAACTTCTTCCAAACGAAGCCTTGTGCACCCTTCAAATTAATCAATCATACAACCCTTCTTGTTCCCATACATCCACAAGAAAATCTACCATTTCCTGCACGTTTTAATGAACATCAATCCACGATTCAATTCGATTTGGTTTCCAGCACATGAAAGAGTTTTGACAGGTCAAGACTTACGCTGAGCGGAATAGGTTGACGAAATGGCTTGTTGCTCCCTAGTAAACTTTCATAGGTTGCATTCCAACTGCAAAGAGGAAACCCGAGTAAGATTTACCACTGCGAAGTACTGATGTTCGATTATGTTAATAAGCCAGACAAGAGAGCAGCTTACTCTAACTTGGGTTCTTGAAACTGCGGTGCTCGGTTTTCGGATCGTTTATTCCCTGTCCAGCGTTGCCTAGTTTGATTCCACAGAAGAAGGCCTACAACCAAGATCCAAATATAGTTACTTGTGCCAATGCCGATCTTCAAAGAAACGGGATAATCATATAGAAAAAATTAAGGAGCCTATCGTGTTGTAAAACGGTATTGCAAATGAAAAATTTGGCGAAATACACACTAGAAACTTAATCAAATAATCCATTTACAGTCTAAGGCTCAAAGTACAGTTAATTTTCCTTATAATTTCTGTTCTTCTTAACTATCTTGGACATGGTCAATTGAGTAACTGAAAGTTTAGAGTGAGAAGGGGAGATAATCACCATGATTTATAAACTCTGAAGGGTTGTGTACATTGCCCGAGCTACCATGTGGATCGTGCATCTGGTTGATTGTACTCATTGATGACATACTTCCTTGTGATTGACCTGCACTGTTGTCCACATCAAATGTACTAGTAGTCCAGAAATCCTCTGATATGCTGGGTTTCTTTAGTCCATGACACTGAATTTGTTGACCTTTCGATGGTTCATTCAGCTCAGTTTTTAGTTTCGGCTTTGTGTAGCATCCAAGACAACCACTGTTCTGTTACAAACAAACGTGATCATATAACTGATAGATACCTGCTCAAAATATTCACAAGACACCTGCAAGCACCTCATGTCATCAAATCAATGCTAAACACACTATGCTAGATCTGCATTTCAAAGGAAACATTTCAGAGGGGACTAGAAAACTTGAATCAGATTCAATTAGATAATGTATTTTTATAATTTAAATGATAGCATTGTTAAGTCTCATAACAAGTAATCACTTCTTAGATCTAATACCACGATATGGTTGATGGGAAATTAAACCTGATGATTTATACTGACTGGAAAGCTATATTGTATACTGCACACAATACAAGCTACTTGAGCATTAACAGATTAAAATGGTTTATTAACGAATAAACAAAGATTATTGACAAAAGATGCATCAAAGAATATGTTCATAATTGAAATTACTATATATACACACATATTCTTATAGAATCTTGTCTAGATGGGTAGGTGTACTCCGTATATACATCTGATCTAACCTGCCAATCCCTTTCAAAGTTCAAACCATGTAAGCTATGGAGAAGATGACTACAAATAGTTTGACAGGACTTTCAGAAGATAAAACACTAATAGTGGAATATACAAATCTGAATGATCGGGAACTTTGGAGTTTTCCAGATGACAAAGCTTATAGTAGGAGCGTATGAACAAGATTCTATAACTATTGATATTTGGACTGGCCTCACATAGCAATAATCATAATAATGACTGTAAAATCATCATTGGGCCCAAAACTATTTAAATCTCTAGGTCAGAGAAAATTTGACCTTTTCAATATAATCTCAATATTTAAATCTCTGGGACAATAGGATTGTTAGAGGGGTGGAGCAGCAGGACGGTAGGGATATTTGATACCTTACTAGGTTCCATATTTCTCAGTGGGGGTCAGTGTCAAATTCTTTCTGTAATTATCATTTAGGTCTTATTTTGCTCACTTGGTCTCCTTCTCTTTACAGTGAGAATCCCTCTTTTTACGGGATTAGTTATTTTTGGATGCTCTTGTATTCTCTCTTTTTTTTTCCTCAACGAAAGTATGGTTCATTATAGGGGGAAAAAAAAACTCTCAGAATATTAAATCCGTTATCAAGGCTTGAACCCTTCGATATTATTGATTTTATGGATCAGTCAGCAAATGGCTTTCATAAGAGAAATATAAGTCCAACGCACAAACAGAATAACAAACAAACGGATAACAAACTAACTAAACATTTGACTGACTAATGACCTCCTAATACCTTTAAACCTTTTATCATTTACATTGGCCATTATTAACCATTAAGTCAACTCAAGCCTTGTACATATAAGAAAATAACACAAGGCCTAAGCATATGAATTATTAATATTACAAAGCCTAAACACATGAATTATCAATATGGAAGGTGGAAGGAATAACATTGCAGAAATCTAAACTCGAGATAGATATACCACAATAAATCAACACTAGTTTTAGAAGCTTTAAGTTGACTTTTAATTAACTTAAAGAATAAACATAAAGTAGCTAAGAAGTGAGAGAAACCTTATGCTTTTAAATTAAATGAACAATGGAGAACACAGCAGCTACAGGAAATCAGCTCGAACAAGTTCTTAATAATCCATACTTGAGCCAAACAAAACCAATAGAAATTTAATAAAAAAAAGCTAAGCTAAATCACAGCATTCTTCCGATCTAGCCAAAAGCAAACTCCCCAAGTGCTGAATTTCATATTGATTCCTCCCAATACATATATACATATATCTAAATATGTAATCAAAACTCTCCAAATTATAATAACAAGAAGACTTCAAAAACCCATCAATTAAGCTAATTAGAAAATTTACCCCATGAATGAAAAACCCCCAAGTGATAAGGATTTGGAGGGGAAAACTAAACCCAAGGAAAATTCGATTCCAGGAAAGAAGATCAAAGAGCAGCTCCTGAGAATCAGAAGAGTCATGATGTTAATAAGTATATCGCACTTGAAACCCCCCAATGGAAAATGTAAAGGAAAGACGGAGAAAGAGAGAGAGAAAAATAGAAGTTAGTTCAAAGGAAAATAAGAGATACCCTTGAAATTATATGTCACTGTCTATCACTCTCCGACCTTCCTTCGGGAAACGAAAGCTCCTCTTCTTATCCTGGCTGCTGCTGCTGTTTCTTCTTCTTCTTCTTCTTCTTCTTCTTCTTCTGTGGGAAGTTGGTGAAATAAAGAAAGGGAATAGAAAAGAGGTTGGAGGAAGACGAAAAAGCTTACTTTTATTCTTAGAAACAGGAATCGCTCAGCTGCTCTGCAGTTTCCCCTTTTTTCTTTTCTTTTTTTTTTTTTTAATCGAGGTATTTTATTTTATTTTTAAATAATTAAGTTTAAATTTTTAATTTTAAATCTAATAGCTATAAAACTATCTATTTGATTTTTAATTTTTTTGGGTACAAATTAGTCTAATCGAGGTTTTTTTTTTTTTATTTTTTTTATTTTTTTTATTTTTAATTTATTGATTTATCCATAAATAATCCATACATATTTGGTGTTTATGATTTGGATTTTATTTTGATTTGTGCTCTTCATTCCAAGTGAATTACTAGGGTTTAGAAGTTACAATTTTTTCACCAAGATCAAGTTTGAATTTTACAAGTTATCTATAATTTCTTTTAATCGACTAAAAATTTGATTATTGTTCTCAATTATTAAGGGGTGATTTTGGACCAAATAGTATAATTGACATTTAGTGCAAATAGGAATGATAAAATCAAGAAAATAGCATGTTACGGGTCCAAAGGGGCAACTTGGGATTGAATTGGGCCAAGGATAAAGGACTAACTTGGGCCAGTGTGTTCGACATCGACTTTGCCAAACACCTAAAGGGGCATGTGTTTATGTATGCCCTGACCCAAGAGATAATTTTATGCTCAAAATATATGGTTTAAGGGATATGCTCAACCTCGATCAAGGCATGCCGACCCTAGCCAAACATGAAACCGACCTTAGTCCGATAGGTTATCTTATTATCATGAAGCGACTCTGAAACCCTAGGGAACAATCTAAATCAACTTTCTCTATAAATCATCATTATAACTTCATATGTGGTAACTAGAGTTCTACTTTCAAATTCTCTAACTTCCATACTTTTTCACTCTTTTACTTAAGCATCGGAGTGTGTGTAGCAAGCACTACAACGGTGTGCAGGTTTTCTCATTTTGTTGGTGTCACATGAAGATCAGGTGCATTTCCCATGTCCAAAATTTAGATAGATTTAAAATCTTATACTTGTCAAAAAAAAAAAAAAAAAAAAAACCTAAGCTTAAAAGGAAAGGGAGCGACCAAAGAAAAGACAACTCCAATCAAGCAACATGAGACCTAACTTGTAATTTAGTTTAAAAATTAAAAAATAAACATTTATCACGAAACACATGTTAACATAGAAGACAGAACTTAACGAGGGACTAAACATGATTAGAATCCCTATCAACCCTCTTAATGGTCTAACCAAAGTAGGCATCCTTATAACTAATCCAAAGTGTCAACTCTTTCAAGAATGACTTGCCATATGAACCTTTTTCTTAGAATTTTCATTTTTTTAATACACTATAGGTGGAAGGGTTCACCAAACAACGAAAGAGCAAACTACAAGAAAAGCATTTTATAGGACTCTAATAACACAAAAATTAATGTAAAAAAAATAATAAAATAAAATACAAGTTCACGCCACAACAAACATAACTCAACTAACAAATAATAATTATTAACGACTAAAAGGTGTTATATATATAATTAGCCTACAAATTAAATTGAAGATTTTGATTAGCGATTAAATTACAAATCCCCAACTATATATAAGAAACAAAATGTGTGCTTTAACCTTTTTAAAATATTTATATATTAATGTAAAATATGTTATATAGAACATGATATTCCTCTATCAATGAATTATATTTGACCCCCTTTTCTTATTGTTTTAATAACTTAATAATTGGTCCTGTGAAAAAGATATTAAAAAAACATATTTTTCCAACTATTTTCAAGAGAAACCAATAATGCATAGCTTTTCCAACTTTTTCAAGTACATTAATTAGTATGTAAATATATTATTGATGATTGATATTAGAATTGAGAATATATAACTCAATTAGTCAATACATTACTTTCTCTTTAAAAATTGATCTTTCTTTTTTAAAAAAAATATGAGTTTGAATTTCGAATAAAATAAGATGTAAAAATTATTCTTTAAAAAGTAATATTCTTACAATTATTTTCAAAAAAATATATATTATACTTGCAATCAGTTATACACTAGAAAAATAGAAAACTCTCTTATTTTAAAGGGGTTGTTGTGCTGCCACGTTTTGGTAATGAACACAATTTAATTAACAATCTAAGACTTTTTATTAATCAAATATTCTGTTACTAATCTATTATATATTTTCACTAAAATATTTATAATTTTAAATTGACTTATACAACTTCTAGTGCAACTAAAATTCTGTCGATGGTTAGAATTTTAGGATATGTTTAGAACGCAAACTTGATTAATAGAATTTGAAAGTCATGATATTCTGTATTTGAGAAATAAACTATTTTAATTTAGGTTTAAAGTGCCTATCATTTTAGTATGAGCAAACAAAGTACATAAATAAGATTTTGATTAAGTTTTATTATAAGAAACAATCTAATTAATTAAAGAGCATAGTCCAAAGGATAATATGATGTGAAGGGAAAGCATGATTGGATTGTTAGACCTTTTTAATTGGTGGGTTTATCTTTATTTTGTCCACTTTATTTCAAGTTATTTTATTGGTTCTATCAAAAAAGACAATGAAATTAAAAAAAAAAAAAAAAATTAAGTTATTGGTGTTTTTTGGTTTGCCTTTTACCCAAAACATACTGATTGTAAAAGGCAACCCATTAAATCATTCTTTTGCCAAAACATGTTGAACCGTCCAAATGATATCAATTTGCCACATACAATTGGTGAGTCACTTATATTCTCTTTTTAATTTAATAATCCATATACCTTAGTGTATATTATATAGTTGTGGAACTATATATATAATCCAAAAAGTATGCAATGACTAAACAACAAAGTTTTATAGTACACTGAAATAGGTTTTTCTTTTTTTTTAAGACAATTAAATAGAGTTAGGCTCGTACTAATGCAAATGGTCGGTGAAATAGATCTTATTAATATTTGGGTTGAATCTGATTGCCAAATATTAATAAAGGCTATTTGTGAAAATTCTATGGAAGAGTCCTAGTTTAGAGTTATATTAGATGAGATTAGAAGGTGGATGATTCGTATTCACATTTTGAGCTTTAATTTTATTTCTGTAAGTGTAATTTGGATAACTCCTATGTTAGCTGGGTGGACTATCTCTAATATGAGAGGGAATGTGGATTGTTAACATATTCGTGTGGCTTAGGCTTGTGATTGAGCATCATGCTCGGGTTTTAGTTTTTCGATATTCAACTTGTCAATTTAAGCAAATTAGATATTTGTTCTCTTTTTTAAAGTTGAAGGTTCAATCCAAGATAACCACATTAGAGAAAAGTATATTTTAAAATTGTATGAACTTGTCTATTAATTACACATTGAGGATTGGATTTGAAATTGTTAAAATCACCTACAAAACATATTTTTAATCATTCAAAATTAATTTAATGTTTGATTTTACAATTTTAAACAACATTTTCAAACCAAAGTATTTAATTTTATAATTTTGCACCTTTCTAAACTTCTCATCATAGTAAACACTTGTCTCATCCTACAAAATGCTTTTTGTTTAAGATTTATATACATTCAAGAATGTTTCGCAGTGTCATAATCATCTAAAGCTTTAGAGTAGTGTGAGTCTTCTTGTCTTACTTCCTCCTATCTCGAGTGGTTTTCAATGCTTGTGATTCGTGATGTAGTCGAATAGTTTGTTTGTTTTGTTGTTTTGCTTGTTTTGTCTTAAATATGTGTGTACACGAGAATGCTATTTTTTTTTTCTTTTTGAGAAAAATACCACATTAACATTGGAGTACTTTGGACACATAACATTAGATTAGAAGGACCAAACTCACTATTTTAGTTTTCAAAATTTCATTTGATTTTTAAAAATATTAGCCGAAAATTAAAGTAGATTAAAATTAATTAAATAATATTTATAAGCTTAAATTTTAAAAATGAAAAATTAGATTTTTATCCCACGAGACATAAATATTTAGGATAGATTCCAACCCTAAATAAATACAATGAAATATATTGAAGGGAAATTATTTTAAGTGACAAAATTGTTGAAAATTATAAATAATAGTAAAATATTACCATATACGATAGATAATCTGCGATAGAGTACTCATCACAATGTAAATAGAAAATAAAATTTTACTATATTTATAAATATTTTAATTTATTTTCTTATATTTAAAAACAACCCAATATTAAATAGCGAATATTAAACATAAAATTGCTCAACATTTTCTATTTTGAACAGTGTTATTGTTCAAATAATGGTGGATCTCACAAAATAAATATCATTAGTTTTGTGTCATGTTATATTATTTGGAGTTTTTAAATGAAATACAGAATCTTATAATTTAGCAAATTTCAACTGCCAACCACCCACAAACTAATATTCTCAAAATTTTAAATATATATATATACATACACCAAATTACCAACTCTCTGCCTCCCACCCATATTTTCAAAATCTCGACTTTCCATTAAAATGGTCTTAATTCATATCCACTGTCAATTTCTTAATTATATAACAATAAAGTAGGCATCATTTCAAACCCTCATTTGTATAGGTTTTGGAAAACATTTTTAAGTGTCTAATTTAAAAAATAATTTATTTTTTTTAAAAAAATATATATAGTATTTTGAACAAATTTTATTAAAATAGTTTAAATAAAAATAATTTTTTTAAAAAACGCTTCTTTCTCGAGTTAATACAAACGGATCTACATCTGTGATTATCGAACTAACAAAATAATTTTTACATCCAATATTTTCTTTGAGAAAAAACGTTTTTTATCTTTTATTTAATCTCTTAAGGTCAACAAGTTGAATTCTTCCCCTTTTTTATTTTTATTTTTGTGAAGAGCAATAATTCAAAGATTGATCGTTTACTTGTTTATTAATTAGGAATAATATCATGTTATTATTTTAAGTTATATGATATCGTGTATCATAACTCATATGACTAGAAAACAATTAATTAATTGTGTGTTTTGCTTTTACACCTCTTTTTAATAGTTCAATAAATACATAATTTGAAAGTTTCCTTATTTTGTTTTGTTTTTGTTTTATTAGTTCAACAACGTAGCCAAAATAATAATTACGTGACAATGACACGCATGTGATTCTTTTTTTCATTTAACAAAATACTTGGTTAAATGACTTAGCTAATTAATTTTACAATATATCAAATTAATTATATTAATGTTATTGCTTCTTTAAAATTTTGGTCCAACTTAAATAAATTTTAAGGTTAAAATAATTAAGATTTTTACAATATTGTATAAATAAGCAATAAAATTAATACATTTTACAACCAAATCACAATACTATTCATGAACCAATCAATAACAAAGCCATACGACTCAATTAACAAAACATCAAAAATCACCACTAAAATACCTAACCATAGCCATAGATTCAAATAGGACTGAGAAGGAAAAAAACCATTTAGATGGATATTCTGGCCATTAAAAAAAATATATATGGCTAAGTATTTAATTATAAAGGGATGGTTCAATAGATCATTATTTTATTTGACAAAGTATGGTGGCCAATCCATAGACTCAACCATAAGAGCCAAATTGATCAACTCACGACATAAGATTAACAAAAACCATATGGTCAGCTATGAAGGCACAAACATGCCAAAATATTTAACTTCTACATGCGCTTGTGTCCTTCCATTTCTCTAGCTCTTTCTAAATTATTATTGACTTGATCTCATCAGTACTGGTGGGCAAGCACCACTAGTGCAATGCTTGTCAAATTCCTCTCAAATATTACAAATTTACAGTTTGTACCAAATTTTGGTATAATAGTAGAGAAAATAAAATTTAGCTCCCCCAACTTTAATGCAAATTTATATTAATATAAAAAAAAATCGTTTTAGTTATCAAAATGGTTATATGTCACGGTGTAGGATGCTCCAACCATTCCTCAGTACGCCTAAGTTGGTATCTTTTTTTCATGCAATTCCTTTAAATTATTTTATCTTTTTTTGTTGTACTATTATACTATTTTGACTATGACTACACATTTAAATGCGCTGTGAATTAAAAATACCATTATATGAATTGCCATGTAACTGTGCAATAAATTAAAATATATTGAACAAAAAAAAAATTATCTTTTAAGATTAAATTATAAGTTGAGGCCTCTAAATCTTAAAATTTGAATTTATTTGGTCCATAATGTTTAAGAAGTGTAAGTTTAAATTTTTAGTTTGTTTGTATTAAGACTATGAAGTTTGAATTTTATGTTTAACAAAGTAATAGGTCATTAACTACGTGAAAAATTTTAAAATTCATAGATTTATTTAAACACAAAATTAAAAATTTAAATTTTATTAGACATAAATTCAATTTTATATCTAAAAGATATTTTTTTTAAAAAAAATTGTATGTAAATAACATGGTATGCTTAAAATTGAAAGTTTAATTTAGAGGTATATTATACATTTCTAAAATCCAATAATTTGTAAGACAAAATTCATATAAACTAAATTTATAATTCAAACTTGTTTTTAATTTATTTTAATATATTTAGGAAACTTTAAACTAAAAATCATAAATTCATGAAAGGAAGTTTGATATATGACCGACTAGATGATGTAATATTAAATTTAGTTGAATGGTTGGAAAGAAAAAGGTGAATTTATTAAAGAAAGAAAATAATTACATTGAAGAATTAATATTTACAAGAAAGGAAGAATGAAAAAAAAGAAAAAGGGGTGTGTTGGTTAAATGAAAGAAAGAATGAAAATTAATAAGAAAAAAGGATCCTGTGAGAACGATCTCTGAGAATAGCATTATAGAGAGGGAGTCGATTTTGGGGGATTTGATTTCCTGAGATTCTGCATTGGACTTTCTTCGTTGTTGTTGTTCTCTCTCTTTTTTTCTCCAAATTATTCATTTTTCTTTCTGTTTCTTCTGCAAATTGTACTTTCTTCTTCTTCCTTTCTTTCTTCCCACCTGTTCCAAATAATCACCACTCGTAACCTTTTTTTTTTTTTTTTTTTTTCTTCTTCTTACCCCTATAAATCTCTAACTCTTCCTTATTATTTATTATTATTACCACCCCTTAACAACATACTATTTTCTTTTTTTCTCTTTCTTTTTTAAAATTCAACTTATAAATACTAACCTTTGAAAACAATTTTCATTAAAAAAATTTAAAAAAAAAAAAAAAAAAAAACCTCAATGTTGTACATTTCTTTTCGCAAAAATTACTGCTTTTAAGTCTTAATATATGTACTTATGTTTTCAAAATTTATATATATATTTTTAAAAAACATTAGTTTTTAAGAGAGATATTTTGAAATATAGGAAAATAAATCAAAATATTTATAAATATAGCAAAATGTTACCATCTATCAGTCACAATAATATCTATCGATCACGATAAACTACTATCTGTATTTGTAAGTAATTTGTTAGTAAGTTTGTCGGAGATTTTAGTTATAAATAGGGGGAATGGGATGAGTGTAAGAGTCAAGAATTTTGTGGGATTTCCTTAGTTGGAAATTTGAGAGAGTCTAGCCCTCCCCAAAGGCTAACAGTTACCTTGTTTCTTGTTTTTATGATATTATAGCATATTTTCTCATATTTTCATATATTTCCATATTTCAGGAATTTTAAGTTTGATGTGTGTTCTTGTTAAGAGTTGTCTTACCAAATATTTTAAGTAATTTTGTCATTTAGAATAATTTCTTTGTTGAGAATGGAGGTTTTTTTTTTTTTAAAAATGATTTTTTTTAATTTTATTTTAGATTTAAAAGATTGTTGTAGTAATTTTTGAAATTTTAAATTAGAAAAATTTTAAAAAGTTATAGCGTCCCTCTATATTTACTTTTCAAAATTATTTAAAATAATAAAAGAAACTTGAAACTACTATACCAAATACACCCATTTTTAGAAAATCAAGACCAAAAATTATCTTATGAAAACTGAAAAATCGAGGGAACGTATTATTTAAAATTAACGACTAAAAAGGTATTTTTTCTATTCTTTTATTATGTTTTTCTAAATAAACTCTCTGATTTGAAAAAAATAAATTTAAAAAGTTAAATCTTATCGAAAAATTCTCTAAGAAGATCAAACTAATTTGGAAAAAAAATATCAAATTTTCTAGTAATTCTTTAAAAAAAAAAAAGAGAGAGAGAGAAAAAAATCTCTAAAAAACTAACTAATTTGAATTAGAAAAAATAAAATCAAATCTTTGAGAAAATCTAGGACCAATTTATGAATATTTGGACTAAAATCCCACAATGAAATAAAAATCTGGAAACTAAAGGTCTATTGTACCTGAAGAGAGACAAGGGCGAAGACTCTGAACTTCGGGTTGCCGAGAAGTAGTTCCGTCGGCGAGTTGCCGCGGCGGCGGGGAGATGTCGGGTTTGTTCTGCCGAAGAAAAGCCAGAATGACCGCCGTGCTCGACACCACCATGACGGTGGCGAACACCAAATTCGAAGAATTTAAAATGGACGGCATCATCAAAGCAAGGATTTTTCAGTCGGCATTAGGTAAGAGAACAAAAAAAAAAAAACAAAATAATGTTGTTGTTGTTGTTGGTCGAGATTTTTCTAATGAGATGAATGTAAAGAGAGAAAAAAGATGGATGAAAATGGAGTGAATTATTTAATTTTTTTCGTTGAATTTTAGTTGAAAATTGTTTGAGAGTGGAACCGAATGGCAAAGTTTTGAAACTTTTAATAGAATTTTGGAGCCGAAAATGGGAAAGAAAGAAAGACAGCAAAAACAGCACTTTTACGGTTGGGAGAGAGAGAAGGGAAAGAAGGAAAAACAAAAAAAAAGTTCAAATTTTGGAAGAAAGAGAAGATAATGATATGTATATGAGTTGATAATTTTCCAAATTTAAGGGAGGAATCTATGATTCAAGTGGAGACTTGAGAGGGAGAGAATCGATTTTGATTTTGTTGTTTGATCTTTTATTTTTTTATTTCTAATTCTAAGAAAGAAAAAAAAAAGAGGCTATTTTGGTTGTAATTTTTAGTTTTAGGTTTAGTTTCAATCTCAATGTTATATCATCAATATTTTTAAATATTGGTTTTTTTTTTTTTAATTTTTTTTTAAATTTTTATTTGGTCCTTTTAGATGTCAAAATGTTATATTATATCTTGTTTTCATTTATATCTAGACTTTAAGATTTCTCATTAAATACTCACAGTTTCCAAACTTAATATCTATAAGTTAATTTAAAATAATTTATTAAAGAGCAAATAAAAACTAAAAGCAAAACTTAGATCAAATAGAAATTAAAAATTAAATGTTTAACATTTTGAAACCAAATAAAAGTTAGACTCTTACAATTTTTTTTAACCCTCATTGATTGGGCTAGTGGTAGTGGGAACATTAAAAAAAAAAAAAAACAAAAGACTTGGGGGTCATAGGTTCAATTTGTTGTGACAAAAAAAATTGACTTTTTAGCTTTGGTTGGTGTAATTCTTTTTTTTTTTTTTAATAAAAAAACTCAATTATAAAAAAATGAATAGTAGAAGTTTTTGTTTTTCTTAAATGAAACACGGAACCATGTCAGAATGGAGCTTAACAAATCCTTAAGAATCCAAAATCATATTTTAAACGATAAAGATGTATTGTTATCTATCTTTATATTTAATTATATATAGTATACTACTATGTTACAAATACTTGTCTTATTTATATATATAAGTTGATTGGTTAGTAATAGCCTGTTATTTCATATTTATAACTTATTTACTATAATTCTTTTGTAGTACATTAAAATTGTATGTAATATATTTAAATAAAAAAACAATTAATTATAGTCGGAAGAAAATTAGAATAATTCATCTCCAAGCCATAGGCAATAAATTTGTAATTTAACTAGAGAGAAAATTCAAACATCTGCTAAGGGATAATATAAAAGAAAAAAAATCCACCCCAAGAGATGAGCTAATATGGGAGTGACAAAGAATAAAACAAGGCAGCAAACAGCAAACAAATGCCAAAAGAAAATTAGAGTGTAACTTTATAACATCAAAGAAACCCAGCCAAAGTTACACATTAGCCTGTATTGAAGTAGTAACCCCCAAAACTAAAAAGGCAGAACCCAAAAATTACATAAGCCAGAGTATTTGAAGTAAGCCTCAACAACCAAGAAACAAAGCCAAAGTGACATTAGCCAGTATTTAAGTAAACCTCCAACCTTTTAAAAACGTCTTTTTCAAGTTACAAAACAAAGATGTAAGTTTTAATAACCTGTTGGAATAAGATGCCACGCTGCAGAAAAATGACGACTAGGTAGTGAGGATAGGAGGGAGGTAGTCGGATTTCGTCCCGAGTATACGAGCTTTGGTGTCGGGGAAGAACTCGAATCCTGGAAGTTCTGTGACTTCTCCTTCACTGGATATGCCAACTGGATAGCGGAGGAGGTGACCGGGCAAGTCCCTCTCGAGTGATTCACTTGAATACAGATCCCAATACTTATCAGCAATTCTGTTTACCTTTGCAACACATTCTTCACTTTCTGGACGAAGGAAAGATTCATCAAGCATACCAAGATGTTCATACCATAGAGCCATACGGAATCCGTGAACTTGACCACGTGCAGGTTCCCGGGCTGACAGATGATATGGCTGATAAGCGCCCATTGCTATCTCAGAGTCCCTTGCACCATCCATGGATCTCTGGTTGATATTCGCCGATCCAACAATTATGTACTCATCATCAACTGCAGTAGATATGTTTAACACTGTTATTTCTTTAAAGGAAAAAAAAGTATCATACATGTTCAGAACTCGGCTTCTTTGGTAAATCATCTATTCTGGTGTATGAACAATTGGGGCATATTATTTCGGTATATCAGGAATAACGATTAAACTTGTTAGCCAAAAAAAAAAAAAAAAAGATAAGGAAATTCATGTTAATCAAAACTACACGCATATATGAAAAATGAGCATTGCTTACCAATCATCATCTTGGTGTGAACATAAATCATGAAACGCCTGGCCTGCTGGGCTCTTAAATAATCAGAATCCTCCTCTGGTGCCTCTGCAGGTTGATATTCTCCAGACCTCTTGACTTCCCGGTTGCCAAGACAGAAGAATGTCAAGTAGTTGCGAGGGTCTTCTTCGCTACCTTGATCTCTAAGAGCCTGAATCACGTCTTTATACATCATTTCAAATGTCCTCCTCTGCCAATCTAATATTGCCTGAACCGATCCACTTTCTGGGAGACCTTCTGGCCACATTGGGACAACAACATAGACAGTGAACCTTTCTCCTGCTAAAATCTTACTAACGATCTTGAGGGAAAGCTCCCTTGGGATACAGTGCAAGGCACCAATATCCTCAGGCTTGATATTATCAGGAGACCATCCAAAACAACTTCCAAGGAAATATTGGTTTTCAATATAAATAAAATTCTTAGCCCGCCGAATGGCATTAATGTAAGCGTCCTGAATGCTTCTATCAATAATGTTATCTTTCCCACTGACAAGACCAGCTCTAGCAGCATCTTCAGGGGTCTCAGGAAAGCCAAAAGCTGCCCCACCATCTATTGATCTAAACAACTGAACATTCCAGGTGTCATGGTCGTCTGGGTACATAACAGGAGACGGAGGAATAATTATTTCATCAAGCTCTCGTAGCTGCACAAGTACATCCTTCCCACCTTGTTTCCTCCACCTTTGCTCAAAATTGAACAAAACATCCCAGGCAATGGGCCCTTCAAGCCGGGAATGGATATCGTGCCAAGGTTCCCTCGGTCCACCTTTTGTTATTGATGCACCAGCAAAATTTGGTTGATGGAAATCGTCATGATGTGCAGTATCCAATGTCCTGAAAAGGGAGTGAAAGGGTGTGTCATACCTACCATCACATAGATCAATGCCACCAACGAAACTCACAATTCTCCTCTTATCTGACTCTCCACTTGGCATTGGGCTATCCACCACAACAATCTTCTGGTGATGAGTGAACATGGTAGAGATTTGTAGATCTTGAACAATGCTTCCACCATCATCAGGATTACGAGGACACAAGACACAGTGCACATCTGTATCTTGGAAGTAACGTTCAGTTTCTTCATCATGAGTAGCCATCAGACCATCTTTTTTAAGTAAACCGACTGATGTTCTGTCATCCCAGACAAGCATAAGAACTCTGACCCCTTCACTTGCTTTCTTCTTAAGAAGTTCACCAAGCATGGTGTCTCCGCCTGGCTTTGGCCTCCTTGAGTCCCTAACCAAGGCAATTTCTGTATAAACAGACCATCCTGTGATGTAGATCAGGTGTTTGGCATTTTGTATGGCATCAAAAATATCTTCCCAACATCTGGCGGGAGCATAATTTTTTCCTCCAGCAAGAGGAATTTTAGGAATAAAATTATCGGGGATATGAGCATCTTGATACAAAGAAACCTTACAACCTTGTCTCTGTGAGTAATATGTATAGGGAACTCCAGGAAATTTACGACTTCTTATACCACGACCCCAGTTGCGATCTTTAGTAACACTGAAGTATTGAAGCTTTACATGAATCTTTGATTCTCCTTCAATTGGATTTTTCTCTTCATCTAAGATTGGAACCCATCTGTCAACTTCCTCCCCATCCAAGATGTCTTCCACAGGTACATATGCACGTCCAATCAAAGTTGCACCAATGGGATTATCATCCTTCACGGTGAAGATAACATTTGATGCCTTATGGGCACAGTAAATGTGAAAAGATTCATACCATCTTGGATTAGAGGGTTCAGTTTCCAATATTCGTGTCCTCCCAACCCTAGCCTTTTCTAAATCTATAGTCGCATATAGTTTGGTTTCACCTTTGCCAATTCCAACAGCCTCCTCAAAGTTTTGCTTCAACTGCAAAAAGTGTTTCTCCAGTAAGCCATTTGAATGACAGAAAAGCAAAAGAATAGTTTGATAAATAAGAATGACATTTTAATACAATGTAAGTCTTGTCTCCAGTCAACCCATGTTGTGGGAAAGAACTTTGGTTCGCACCAAAAGAAGGCATTAGATTCTCAAATCAACTAAGCATAAACAATGTAACGATTATGGGCCCAAACAGCCCCTAAAATACCATGTACAATGTAACGATCTCTTTACATATTCTAGAAGAATATTATAAAGAACATTTACACCTCTGAAAACACAGATCTAAAATTGCATAAAAATGTTATTTATTTTAACCCATAATTTTATTTTTTTTTTTTAAAAAAAAACGAAATTAGAACCCTTTCAAAATTCATTTCATTTCACGATCCAGAATTAGCATGGAGCAGAAACTTTTTTTTAACTCTAGCAAGAAAATCATATTTGGTGAACCAGGAAGTTGTGGGTTTGAGGGGACGTATACAAAAGAGCTCTGAGCACTGAGCAGAGAAGAGAACAAGCTACTTTATTTTCTTATCAGAAAATACAGAAACTATTCACTGATGAGAAATATGGTCAACAATGAACTTTATATCCTAACATTTGGTGGATTAGAATCTTTCGTAACATTTAGTATCTCAAATAACTGAAAGAATATACTTCTGAATCTATGACATTTTAGGTGAACGCAGGGGACGTATACCATTATGTCCAGCCATTAAGTATGATAATTTATTTATCAAAACGGGATACCAGGAAAAAAAATTTGGCTCATACACAGACGCCAGGAGATGCAATTACGATGGGATGCCGAAGGCAACATCACACTGCTAGTTTAGCGATTCATCACAAAAGCAAGACATGTTAGGCAGAGGCAGAGGCAGAGGAAACCATTCGTAGTCGATTCAGAACAAAATCCAAGCGGTTCTTATTTTCGGAATCGCCTCAAATTCAGCTCCATCCACAGATCAGAAAACTTAAACGAATCACATTCAAATACACGCAGAAAGTCAACCAAAAACTCATAGTAAAAATACACACTACAAATCGGCAAAGCTACCAAAATACAAAAGGAAGATTCAATCCAGAAGTGGAGATGTACCATGCTGAAGAGATTGGATCCACCACCAGTATGCAACCTGTCGACTTCATAGATTGTGGCGTGAAGCGTTCCGTGAAGCGAAGCACCTTCCATTTTCACCTACACCGCCGAAAACAAGTTAAATCGACTTAAGAATCCACACAATAATTTAAATCAGCAAGAAAATAGAAGCAATAGAAATCAAATAGATGATCATAATTATGAGATCATAAACACACACAAATAGAACCTCCAACAAGGCGATTTGTTGAGAAACGAAACTGATGGATGAAGTGAAGTGAAAGAACAGGGAAACAGGAGATATAGAGAGTAAGAAAACGAAGTTGAATTTGCAGAGAGATGCAGTGAAAGTGGAATGTGTGGGAAAGAAGAAGGAAGAAATTGAATGAAAATCAGATCAGATCTGATCTGATCTTGAGGTTTGTAATTGGAATTAAAAAGGAAGAATAGAATTGAAAAAGAAAAAGATTGAAATGTGTGAATGAGAGAAAGTCAAGAGACATGAACGATCCGCGAAAGAAGCTCAGAGTAAAGCTCCTCAAACTCCCCCACGAGGAGACGGTGAACAACGGGATCACCAATGCAACTGGATCTTTTTTTTTTTTTTTTTTTTTTTTTTTTTTTTTTTCATTTTTTTAATATTTTCTTCCTTTTTTTTTTTCTTTTCTTTTTTTAAAAAAATAATTAAAAGCTTAAGAATGCAAAAAAAAAAAAAAAAAAAAAAAAAAAAGGTCATTTTTGCTTTTTCCCACGTGAGTTTCCACATTTTAATAAATTTATTTAAAAAAAAAACACTAATTTAGAAATCATATCCACTAAAGCCCTAAATTAACAAATTAATAGTTGTACTAATTTTATTTAAAAATAAATAAATACTTGTACTAATCTATATACTAATTTTTTAGTGTATCAATTTACATATTTCATTATCCTATGAGACTTATAATTTTATAATTTAAATGCCTAACTTTTATAAACATAACAATTTGGAATCTTAGTGAAGATTTTATTTGAAGACCTTCCATGCATCAATTATAATCTAACAATTGAAAAAGCCTACATACATGTAAGAATTGATTCATTGATGATCTTTAAATGCACTAAAATGATTCACTTATTTATAATTTAGAAGATTAATTGAAACATTTATAATTTCACATGATATTTTTTTAACTAAATTTAAGGGTTGATACAAATTGATCCACATTTGAAATTTCAAAGTTTAAATTGATATGGTTATTAGTGTAAGGTTTTAAATGATACAACCCTAAAATTAAGGAGATAAATATATATATATATATATTTTAATTTAACAATTATAGAACAAGAGATCGAATCATTGATTTTCAATATGGTAATTAATACTTTTATCTATCAATTAACTATAAATTCTAACATTAGTCTGTCAAATATAACAATAAGTTACATGAAAAAAACAAATTTATATAGATATATATTTTTAACTCTTATATGAAAATTTGTAGGAGTTTTCCTTTAAAAAAAACTATAAGAATTAAATTGTTTTAGTAAAAGTTCACTATAAACACTTTGAAAAAGTTAATTTAAACCGAAATTGATATTCAAGAAAAGAAAATAAGATATGTGGATATAATTTTAAAATTAATAATAAAGTGTTGTGGATAAAACAATAATCACTTCTAGGGATTAAATTTAAAATTAATTAAAAGTATAAAAATTAAAAAAAAAATTGAATAATTAAAAATAGATAAATTAAAACTATATCAAAATATAGAATGAAAATGATTTAAACAATTATATCTAACACGGTGTCTGTGGGCATGGGCCCTTCATAAATGGAAATGGGCGCTCCTTTTCAATTTTTGTCTTATTTTGGGGATTTTCTTTTATTACATTCCAAATCGGTTAGCGGTATTTGTGGATTATTTCAACGGCACAATATTTCAACTTAAATGCCGACACGTACTTCTTTACGTTATTTTTAAGTTAACCAATAGTAGAAATAAAGGGTAATTTTTCATTTCCCACATTAATATTTATGGATTCATCCGCATTAATAGTCACTAATATTAATATTTATGATAACAAATTTACAGTATAAATTTGGCGAATATAATACTCTCAAATATTAAAAATTTTCTTGAAATAAAAATAAATTATCTATTCTTTCAATATAAGAATAAACCAATTGATATAAAATTATATTATCAACTTAAGATTTGAGATTCAATTCCTCTACCTTATATATTATAAAAGAAAAAAAAATTGGTGTCTTACCAACTAGGCTAATATATTGTAATTTTTTTATGACTTAGTTCATATCCAATTTATATTTGATTTTCAAATTGATTAGAAAATTTAATAAAAAAATTCAAATTAATGGTTTTTTTTTGTTGTTTTTTATTTGCAACCGAAAAATATATATCGATATCAATAAATTTACTACAACCCATCAACTTAAACTTTTGGATGAATTAATGATTTGACTTAGTATCAGAGTAGAAGCGTGTGTTTGTAATATATTTTCAAATGTTTAATTTTAAAAAAATGGATTTTGAAGTGTATTCTAAACAATTTTTATCAAAAGAATTTAAATAAAAATGAGTTTTTCGAAAAACATTTTTTCTTAAATCAATCCAAATGGGACTGAAGATCCTATGTTCAAATCCCTGAATAGTGTGAGACATGTTGATGTTCTCATGTTGGAAAAATCAAATGCCCTCTTATAATCTTTATAAGATAGAAGATTGTTCCTTTTGAGATAGAATCTATGTTATCTAATAATAAATACAGCTAAGACCCTGTTTTGAATTGCATTTGCAATTGTAATTAAAAAAAAAAAAAAAAGTTTTAACCTCCTACATTATTTGATAAAACAAATTATTTATTAATATTGAATTTTAACTAACATGATACTAGCTTTTAGATTAAGTTTTCTTGAAAATTTGCTACATCCCCTAATGGTTTACCAATCTCAAATTTATCCTCCAATATTAATATATTTTGTCACATTCATTTTCAAAATTTATTTGATCCAATTTTTATAACAATTATTTTTCTTAAACTTTTATCTAATAATCTAAATTAAATAAAATTAGTTGAAATTCAAATTATAAAATTTAAGATAAATATATTACAATAAATTATAAATTAATTATTAATATGAAAATAATTGAACCAATACTTTCGATCATATAACTAAATTACACCAATTTAGTATTAACTTACCTATCACCGTAACTAATTTTTTCTAATTTAAAGTTAAAATTTACCAAACATTATTTTATTTTATTTTCCCGTTAATTTTTTTTAAAAATAAAAACGACTAGAAATTATTTTAAAGCTATATATACAGCAATTCAAGCTTAAGCTTACCAAATTCTCAAAAAAATAAAAATAAAAATAATTAAGCTTCCCCAGAATACTTCAACCTAAAACCTTTTATCTGAGTTGGGTTTCTAATATTCTCTAATGGCTCTCATCTCTTGCTAGGAAGGATACTTGTTTTTAGTGACTTTTAGTTTTTTTCTATTTATTTTAGCATTAACTGTTTTTAATTTATGAAACGTATTACTAACTAAAAATATCAAACATATTCATCCTGCATTTTCAAATTAAAAACAAAAAGAATTTTTTTTTTTTTGGAGGAAATATGAACACAAATTAAAGCTCCAGTGATCTCAATTTGTAATGTAACTCTAAACATTCTCCATTGCATTGATTTTGAAAGTGTAAATAAACATTGGTTCTTTAGAGATTTTTTAAAAAAGGAACATAAATCTAATAGAATTAGGAGAAAAAAAGAAAAAAAAAAAAAAGAAAAAAAAAGAAAAGAAAAGGAAAAGGTCCTCATTTTAAACAAAGAAATGTGTATTTTTCTACATACAATTCTTCTACTACTGCGAGTGAGAAGAAATTAAAGTTGACATTAAAATGTTTTTAATCTTATAAGTACACTTTGAAAGGGAGGAAAAAACAAGAAGGTTCACTTTTCTTTTAGATTTTCATGTGCTTCATTCATCAATTTGGAACAATTATCAAGTCAAACAATTCAATGGCACAGCCCCTTCAGAAAGTGTTGCTTTCCTCCAATACTAGTGGACCAGTTCTGTACAGCTTTGTTAAACCAGAAGCATATCTGCATAAATAGATGTAACAAAAAGTTAATGAAAAAGAACTCGATCAAGACCAAAAAAACATATATCGTCATTGCGATTACCCGAAAATCAAGAGGAGTAGAGCTACAATCAACAAAAAGTACTGATAACATTTGTGCTTGGATTTACGTTTCACATCAGACCCTGGAGGAATGTACTTGTGGTTAACGTATCCGAATTGCGGTCGGATTAGGAGGATGAAGCCGAGGAGAAAGCCTGAAATGAAGCCTCCGATGTGGGCAGAATTGTCGACGTGTGGTACGAATCCGACTGCCAGGTTTAAGGCAATGATCAGAATCAAAGACATCAGGGCTGCACACTGAGTTTCAATGAGAAACAAGTCATGAGTTAAAAAATGTTTATAGTACAATGGAAAGAAGGAATTTATTTTTGGTTCTTTTGGGTTTTTGATACCTTATTTGCATATATTGTCCAATTTGTGATGAGCTCAGAAAGCATAGCTCCCAAAAGCCCAAAAAGTGCACCTGAAGCACCAACTGATATGGTTGGATTTTCAGCTGGGCTGAGACTTAGGGATGAAAGTAAACTCCCACCAAAGCCAGAAAGCACATATAAACATCCTATTTTCACTGCCAAAACCAAAAAAAAGAAAAAAAAAAAAAAACACAAACACAAACAAATCCCGAATGGGGTTTTGAGAACTTTCAACAATACACTATGACCAAGTTTGAGATGACTTCGAACATGTTTGAGAGTGATTAATGCATGTTGAAAAGCGACTTCGAACATAAAAAAAAGTGGTTTTAACTCTTTCAAAATCGCTTCCAACCATAACGGGTGATTTTAACCCTCTTTTTCTTTTTAAAATTCTTATACTATTTGGTTACATAATCAAGGAGTGACTTGAGAAATCTTAAAATCATTAAACAACACTTCGAATATTTCTAGGAGAGCACAAAACAAACTCATGCCAAAAACACAGACAAAGTCTCTATGTTTTTTTTTTTTTGGGTCATTGAATTGCATATATGTGAAGGAGGAAGATGAATGCTAAGAAACAATAAATCAATACATAAAAGATTATGGGTATGTTTGGAATAAGTTTCTAAGTTCTTAAAAAAGTGTTCTCAAACTGTTAAAAAGTCATTCCAAACAAGTTGTATATGTGTTCCAAAGTACTTACAAAATCCAAATTCTTGTTCGAGGCGAATTCCTATGAAGAGAAGGCTGACCATATTTGCCAGTAAATGAATAACTCCAGCATGAAGCCACATACAAGACACCAAGCGCCAACCTTCCCCACGTTCTACTACTGCTTCTTTGTCCAAAGCCCCATATCTTTTCAAACTGCAATACCATTTCCCAAAAACATAAAACAAAACAAATCGAAAATAACAAAATTTCCTCTGTTTTTCCTCTAATTCTGTATAACCCAGAAAAAAAAAAATCATCTTTTCTCTTGATGGGCCATCCAATTTCATCCCCATTAACAAAGCCCATATGCTCTAATGAAGTAGACCGTTTCTAAATTCTATAGAATCGTTAGCCACATTGTTCTTGTCCCTCAAATAATTTCTCTTGCAGAAAGAGGGTTTTGATTCTTACGTGTTGATGGAAGGACCGAGGAGGGGATTCTCCTGAAACGGTTGGAACGAGAACCGGCCGAGCTCGGGGTAAAGAAGGCAGCGGCTTCCTCCGGTGGTGGCGGGACAATTATTTTCATACAATGTGAAAACAAACATGGCCATATTGGCTATAAAAATGAGAGGCACCAGCCATGAGAACCATGGCTTGGGTGGGGGAGGATAATAGCTAGGCGGCGGCGGCATTGAGATGGGTTTGCGGACATCATAGGACATCGACTCCATGTCGACCGACGGCGGTCTCTTCCCCATTGCGCGACGGTGGTGGCAACGACGATGACAGAGGGGAAGGAGTGCACAATAGCGTCAGCAATGACGGATGCTATTGTGCACCAGTTGTTAGAGTGAGAGAAAGAAAGGAGAAATAGCCAAAGAATGGCAAAGAACGATTCTTGCTACGATGGTCGTTAAGTTAGGTACTTTTTCCCGCTAATAGGTAGTGGAAGATGACCAGAATGCCCCTTCTCATTTTACTGCCACAAAGGGAAATAATAAATACTACTTTTTCCCCCCTAATTATTCCTTCCTTTTCTTTTCATATAGTTCTACAAATTTTTTCTCTTAATAATAATCGATTCCATAATATCTGAGAATCGATTCTCATTTTAATTTAATTTTTAAAAGAAAAGGAATAGAATCTAAAAGATCAAAAAATAAAATGACTAATTTTAAAGTTTATTGGGTAAAATGAAATGAAATGGAATTTAAGCCTAGTTATTTATTTTATAGTCTATATTTAATAAACTTAATAAAACTGTATTTAGAAAAAAAAAAATTGGCTTGAAAAGATAATCTCATATAAAAGAGGTTCACTGTTTTTAATTAGATTTCTTGTTAGTGTATTTGTTTGATTTAAGTCCTATTTTAATGTCTAAATTTTTATTTCATTTGAGTTTCATCAACTTTCGATTGGATTCAATTTTCTAAACTATATCAAAATAACCATTTTATTTTATTTATTTATTTTTATCTTTATGTTCCTTTTGACAAATAAATTATGTGACTTCAACCTGTGCGTCAATGTATATAAGCAAACATGTATTGAAGTAAAATAAGTTGGTTGAATTGAAGCAAGTCCTAAATTACATGTAAAAAACTGTATTACTTGCAAAATAAATTATGAAAAACCAAATTGATCGTTCAAATAAAACAGACCTTACCAACCACTAAATTGACCAAAATCGATAAAAGACTAACCAAGTTTCTATACGGTCTCTAAACTGTTCAAAAAATTTCATGTTAATCTATGAAGTTTAAAGATAACCTAAAATTTAAAAAAAAAATCAAAATTATTTTAAATGATAAAATTGTTGAAAATATTTATAAATAATAGCAAAATACCATAGTCTATCTATGATAGACCGCGATAGACTATTATATGTGTCATGACAAACGCAAATAGTAATCTATCGCAGTCTATCACAGATAAACTATGAAATTTTGCTATATTTATAAATATTTTGGTTCATTTTTCTACATTTGACAACTCACTAATTAATTAAAAGAAAAACCACAAAGTCCAGTTACTCAAAATTACACACATAAATATACTTTTTTTTGAAAAATTATTATAAATAGACTGCTAATAGACAGTAAAATTTTTCTATATTTGTAAATAGTTTGACTCATTTTGCTATATTTGAAAACAACTTTTTTTTTTCCTAAAGAATTGAGTATAAATCATATTTGATTAAGTAATTGTTTTAAATGGCAAAATTGCTAGAAACATTTTTTGACACCATGACAATCTATTTGACATTTTGCTATATTTGTAGATAAGTCGGCTCATTTTGCTATATTTAAAAACAACTCTATTTGATTTTCGTTCTTTCAATTTCAATTTTAATCACATACTTGCAAACACATCGATGAAGTTCACATACTGATAACTTTTGTCCAATTTTAATCCTTGTAATTTCAAAATATTCATTTTTGTCCTTGTATTTTTATTCATTTATTTTAAATACTAAAACACAAAGATTAAAAAAAAAAAAAAAAAAAAACCTTTGAAAACACAAAAATTTGAAAAAAGTGTAGAGATTGACCCTTTGAAATTATAATGACTAAATTGAGCCCTAAGAAATAAAAATATGATTAAAATTTTTAAAAATCATTATTAAAAAAATCATGAAATCCAATTATCTCGAAATAAAGTCACATAAAGATAATAGAACGAGAGTGAGCATATCAGTAATCGAACTATATTTATTTCAAAAAAAGAAAAAAGAAAAAAAGAAAAAAAAGTAATTAAATTATACTCTTTTTTTGGTACGACATTCAAATCCCTCCCTGCCGTGTAATATTTAAAAAAAATACTAATAATAAAAATAAAAACAAAATAGAAAAGTGATTTTAATTGGGAAAAAAAATAAATAAATTCAAAGTATCCGACATTGGTCTTCGAAATGAAGTGAGGGTTTTAGGTGGGCATCCGGCAGAATCGTATTGAGAAGCAATAACTGTAAGAACGAAGGAGCAAAATCAATCGCAATGGGTTGGATTGGTGACGCCATCGACTCCATTAAATCCATTAAGATTCGTCAGCTCCTTTCCCAGGCCGTCAGTCTTGGTGCGTTTTCGCTTAATCATTTCCCTTATTAGCCCTTTTTTGTTCTTGATCCGTGTCCTATCACTGAGAATTGTTTGTATTTCGTTCATCAACTTTGGGAGTGTCATAGAGTCAGTGTTTGATTGCAAACGAATTCAAGAAACCATGCAATTTCTGCTGCGTGATGTCAAGTTTAAATGTTTCTGCAATTCCGTGCTAGCAAACCATTATTTTTTTTTACTTGAATCGAGTACTGGGTACAAACCCATTTAGTAGAACTATTCATCTTTCAGGTTTGATTGTTACATCTGCTCTTATAATCTGGAAGGCATTGATGTGCATTACTGGCAGTGAGTCCCCTGTTGTTGTTGTCTTGTCTGGAAGCATGGAACCTGGCTTCAAGAGGGTGAGTTATCTTATAAGTTTTGATAATCTATGATGATTCTTTTCATATGTGTATATATATAGTAGTCCAATTGTAAGGAAAATCACTCTATCTAATCAAGGTTCATTATATAGAAAGTGGAGGAGGGATTGGGAAGAGGCCTCTCTCTCTCTCTCTAAAGAAAACGGAGGAAAATAAAGGATTTTTGTAGAAATAGGGAGTGGAATTAGGGAAAAGGTTACAGTATTTGGAGCAAGTTTTTATGGTAATCAGATGTGTTTTGTGGTCAATTATTGGAGTGAAGAATCCTTCCTCCTCTCCTCCCCTTTTTGAGTTCAATAATTGTTGGGTGAAGAATCGAATTATCGACCTTTGAGATAGTAATTTGCAGGTCATTGAGTTGTGCCCGGGTTGGTAGTTTGTAGGTCATTGGCAGTGAGGCCGAGGATTCTTTGGCTGTCAGAGATTTTGCTTGGAGAGAAATGAAGGGATTTATTATCAACTGTCTACTGACGGATTAGGGATTAATTAGAGAATTTGCAAGCCTTTTGACTTAGGCTTTTGACCTCTTATTACTTCTGAAGTATTTTGTAAGGCTTTGTGTGGGGATTACGAGTCTTCTGTGTAGGAACATAACTGTTACTTATCACACATGTTCTCTTTAACTTTCTCCCAACTCATCAGTCTCATCTACTTACATATACTCTGTTCAGGGTGATATTTTGTTCTTGCACATGAGCAAGGATCCTATTCGTACAGGGGAGATTGTTGTTTTTAATATTGATGTAAGTATTTGTTGAAGTTCATAATTTTTAGCTTTCACCTCTGGATACTAGGCTATCCAATGTTTTTATGCAATCACAAGGCATAAAAAGTTATTTTGAACTGATGTGTTATTTTGTTGTCTATCTTGTCCAGGGCCGTGAAATTCCAATTGTCCATCGTGTAATTAAGGTGAATTCAATATACTGACCTTTCGATCAAATCTTAATCCCCTTTGAAACTTGTCTTACCATTTCATTCAAGAATGAATAATCTGTTCCACCACATGCCACACTTTCCAGAATTATGCACCTTGAGTTCTTCAATTCAGATTGTAGTTCCTTTTCATCCTTATTGTCTGCTTCCTGCTCTTTTAGGAGGGACTACTTACAGTTAAAACAGAATATTCTAGTTTTGATGTTTCTATAAATGGGAAAGTCAGGAAAGTCATGCTGTTGGTCTGATCCAAGAATCTCGTAATGGCCAACCAGATTAATCAGAGTTTTTTATTCTTGCAGGTTCATGAACGTCAAGATAGTGGAGAAGTTGATGTACTCACTAAAGGTGCCAGCTTGTAGGACAATATAGAATAAATTGTTGTGAATTTGAGTAGTTATTCTCAGACATCTTTGTGATTAGAAGGAGTTTTTAATTGATTTTTCTTTTGTAATTGTGCCCATTTCTTTATAATCTTTTCTTCTTCTGCTCCCCTATAAAACTTGCCTTTGTGTTCATCAGGAGATAACAACTATGGTGATGACAGACTCTTGTATGCGCAAGGTCAGCAATGGCTTCAACGGCACCACATCATGGGCAGGGCTGTCGGGTAAAATTTGCACAACTTTTTATTTTCTGTTAGTGCTTAAGGAGGCATTTAGGACAAGGATTGGAGTTGTTTAGCCTGGGGAGTTGTTTAGTCATAGGTTCACAGTGTAAGAAATTGATATGTCATGGAATTGATGTTTTCTAGCCGTGGCCCACCAACTCCTTGGACCAAACAAAGAGCGGAGTTAACTCCTCCCAACCCCTACTCCTTGGGCTAAACCATGCGTTAAAAATGCATATTTAAATACTTGAAAAGTCATTCTAAACTAATTTAATATATACTTTTAGTTACAATTTCGTTAGGAAGAAGTGACAATTAGTCTACAAACGGGTGTTTTTTTAGCTTAAAAGGTGTATGATCATCTTTTGAAGTGGTTGGTGGGATGTGTTCATTTCCATGTTCTTGTTCTTATTCATGTGGCTATGTACATAAATTCTTTTTTTTTTCTCCCTCCATTAAGATTTTGTACAAGAAAAATGTGTGCTGGTTGACTAAGAAAACAAATCTCCTCATGACTGATCCTCAGGTTCTTACCATACGTCGGATGGGTGACCATAATCATGACTGAGAGGCCAATCATCAAGGTTTGCAATTCATTTTTACATTATCGTTTGAAAAGTTCAAATTCTAATAGTCTTGTCTTTTACACTCTCAAGTGTAAAGTGAAGGGTAAGTTTATTTCTTTAAATTCTGTGCTCAAGTTATTCGTGTTTCTTGCAGTATATTCTCGTTGGTGCATTGGGATTGCTTGTATTAACTTCCAATGATTGAGAATGAATCAAAGCGACAAGTATTGGCAATAACCACAGAGGAGTTGATGAGAATCAATACCAGCAAACTGGCTTATTTTCTTGGTTTCATTCTCTTGTAGGAAGAACGGCCAGATTCCATAATAATAACTCAGATCAGATTGTCTTTCAATTTTCCGTCTTAACAAAAGGTGATGATCGATGGTTTCCAAGACTAAGATAAACAATCGAATGAAATCACAAAGAAGCAAAAATTAGCCATTGTTTACAAATAACATAGAAATTCCAAATTTGGCAACGCAATAACATATGGTCTCGTTCAATGTTTGTAATCAAAACGACCCTGGTCTACTTTATCAAAAGATGGGTTACAATTTTAACTGGTAAGCAAGAATCGATTAACTAAAACATTTGAAAGGGGAACTGGTTACATACAAAAATGACAAATCTGAGCTTCTTGAAATCATAGTTTGAACTCACAGAAACAGTCGGATAATGCAGATCCCCTGCCCATGGCGAAATCATCTCTATGAGTCTTCCACAAGGCTTGGTTCAGCTCCTTCCCCTTCAATCCCTTGTAAGTGAACTCTGCAAAAGCTCGTCTACTTAAAAACAATGTCCTCTGCTTTCCATTGAATGCTCGCATTGCTGCAACCATCTTATCCATATTTCCAAAGAATGTGGCCACATAAGAATCACTATTAATAGATACATAATAATCAAGTGCAGCTTTTGTGTTCCCATGCATGCTTGAGAAATCGTCGCTACTCAGGAAACTAGACTTAGTTACTACATTGGTATAAACTGATGTAAAGCCTTCTAGTTCCATCAAACCATCACCAGCAGCCAAGTAAATGTTTGTGTCAGTTGGAATATGGAGTGCTTGAAGTATGAGGGCTGTCTCAAGGGGTGTGAGAGGACATTTCCCTCTCTTTCTCCATATTCCAGCCAACTCTCCAGTCCATGGTTTTCTATCTCCCCGAGTCGCTTCGATTGCTTCTAGAGAAGTAGGAGAAAGCCCTTTATATTCACATTGGCTGTAAGCCACCATATCTGGCTCAAAACGAAGATGAAGAGAGAGAAAGGGTTTTGGTATGGCTTCTAGAAGCTCCTTGGCTTTCTTCTCCACCGGTTTAGCAAGGCGCAAACCATTGTAACAAGCTTGACAAAGGGCAGCTTTTGCATACTGGGGATACCTGTAAAATGTTTTGGAGGAAGGTACTTTAAAAATGCAAGGGAAGCTGCTGAAAGCTCCTATCCAAAAACTCCCGAATAGCACATACAATGCTTTAAATGGAGCTCAAGGAGTCAAGAGAAAATATTACAGTTCTGAAGTACCTGTCCCTTCTCTGGCTCATTGCTGGAGTTATTGAAATATAACGATGTTCCAACAGGGAAGGGAGGACACTTTCAACATAGTCAAACTGCCCTTTGCGTTTGCTACAATCCACATGATATGGCTCTTTCGACGCAAATTCTGGGGGTAACTTTTTGACAACTTTTACATAACCATTCATCTGACTAATGAAATGGTCGACATCAAATACATCTGCAAAACCACTGGAAAAACGGCAAGGTGTAAGCATGCTAGCAGCTCATTTATATATATTTTTTGGTGCATGGAAAATGTATTTGAGTATATTAGAGGATGTGGAGAAGTCCGTAAATGAACTTCTTAGATGAAATCAATAGGCAAAACTCAAAAGGCAGGTTAAATACAATTACCATGGACTTGTGAATAAAACGCTGCAGGTAGATCAATGCACAAAAATTCAAAGAGTGTGGAAAAAGAAACTGTCATGAATTACCTTGATTCATTCCAATATGCAGCCACTTCAAACTTTGGCAAAACCAAGGTTGCATTCAACAGGCGCGCTATGCCAACTCCATCGCACAACTGCACACATAACAAAGGGCAACAGCTTTTAGTTAGAAAATTTTAACCAAGTAATAAGCAAAGTTAAATCAAATATACGAGAAACTCATTGAATATTACATCTCTTCTCATCTGATTGAGCCCACCATAGCAATCCACGCGTATATATCCATTGCTATCAGCAGGCAGAGCTGCAGCATTTCAACAAAAAGTCTGCAATGAAAGCCAATTAAAACTGACTCAGACAATCAAAACTTATCAGAAACCCCTCCCAACACTTGTTGTACTCTACTCATTGTTATTCCATTCAATTTTGTGTGCCGTGAATTCCAACTCAAGGATTCCCAAGTACCCAAATCTCATCACAGTTCGTCCAAACAAAGGTAGTAGTAATTTACCAATTAATGAATCTTGCTATCACATTATCAACAGAAAGTCGAAAACAGAAAAGAACATGAGAGTGAACGGGTGTCACTAGAAATCAAATCAGTTTACCAGGTAGGTGACCTTGAAGCCACCACTTGCAAGGCCTCCACTCTACTATCCTTCGAACACTCCATATATCCGTGTAGCTTCTGCAATTAACATTGAGTCAATTTAATCTTCCGTCATTTATAATTACCATTCCAAAGTCTTTCAGCTGGAACAGGAATATTTTAGACCACCGTTGTGGAGGAATGATAGGTAAGGGGAACGACAGGATACAAGATCCGAGGCAAAAGAAAACCTAATTTAACTTCATCTCGAGAAATTTCAATCAAGTTCCAGTTTCGTATTGATTTCTCCAGCAACAAAAACTAATTAACAAAAAGAAGGAAAATTTAAAAAGAAAAAAAAATATATATATTCTCAAATGTTGCAAGTTCAATCGGTAGTTTCGGTATTTGCTATTTCTTAGGATAGGGAGGGCCAAAATCCTTGCCATTATTCATCTTAATTTCAAAATTTGAATTCATGAACACAGAATAATGGATTAAGGAAAGTAAAGCGTACCGTTCATTGGTAAATGAGAAGGAAGTGGCGGAGAAGAGCGAAGAGGGCGGCGACAAGAGAAGCACCGCCAAGGACAAAGAAAGCGTGACAAGAAGAACGCTAAAAAATGGCTTCACTGAGACAACAAACATTTCAGATCCAGCAAACCCTTCTTCCTCACCGTTGTTAGGGAAAATGGGGTTAATAAGATAAAATAAAAGGTGTAGTTTAAAATAATAATAATAATAAAATAAGGGACGCACCTTTTTTTCTATTATTATTATTATTATTATTTTAATTTTACCTTATTTTCAACAAATTTTTTAATCCACTTTTTCGTTTTCTGTTCTAAACTACTTTTTCTCTTTAAATCACATTATATCTTTAATTCACACAAAAATAATTTCTTTTCCATGTTATCTATCAAGTTCGCTTTTTTCTTAATTTACATTAAAAAATATATATATATTTTATTTCTAATTCACATAAAAGAGAAGAAATTAAAATAATATATATGTTTTTTTTTATTTTTTCTGATGTGAATTAATTAGAGATAAAATAAGGAAAAAGTGAATAATAGGTTTTTAAATAACATGAGTTAAGTTTAAAAATAAAATCTAATATCACATTATAGTGCAAATGATAGGATAAGATTTTTTTTTTTAAAAAAAATTCTTACGTAAATTAGAGATAAAATGTATATTTTTAGAGATAAAATATGGAAAAGAAATCTATCTAAAAACCTAGAATTCACTTTCTCTATATTTTATCTCTAAAAAAAATATACTTTTTTTTGTCTATAAAAAACCTAGAAAAGAAAAGTATGCTTTTCCCTATTTTATCTTTAACTATTTAAAAATTTCATGATTTAGTTAGAGATAAAATAAAAGAAAAAAGTGAATGCGGTAGATAACATGAAAAAGTTTTTCTTTTGGTGTGAACTAAAGATATAATGGGTAAAAAAATTTATTGAAAATAAGTTAAAATTAAAAAAGAAAATATTGAAAAGAAGTTAAAGTTAAAAAAGAAAAAAGAATTTATAAAATTTATAAATTATATATTTGGTGTCCGAGAAAATTAGAATTTAACTAATATAGTTTTAAAAGGTAGAATCTTGCCTTTATAGTTTGATAAAACTTCATAAATAATCCTACGATTTGATAAAATCCTCATAAAATAGTCCATACAAACCAATTCTAATATAAACTACAAGGACTAAATTTTAATTTTCTCCAATTCATAGAAATCAAATTTACAACTAAAATTTTTATGTGTAAACTTAATTTTCACAAAGATCAAAATAGATGCTTTAAAGTATAATAATAAAAAAGGTTAGAAATCAAAAGTATAGGTATTAAAATAAAATCAAAATAAAAACTACTGATTTAAAAGAAGTGGGTAAAGGTGACAAATGGATTTTCAATATTTATATTTTTGCAAATATAGACATAGAGATATGTAAACAAGGGTAGTGTAGTGTAAATAAGGTTTCAAAGCCTGCGAAAGTATTACCATAATTTTTAGTTTCAAAGCCTGCAAAGTATTACTATAATTTTTATTTAGTGAGTAAAAGTGGAAGATCAAACCATCATCAACGATTAGCCATGTTTGAATTGTGTCTTTATAAAGATGTTTTTACAAAGGTAGGATTTTCTTCCAAAGTTTGCTTTGCACAACACGAAACAAGAACTCGAAACTGACTAATCACCACCCACCGGTGCAACATAATTTCCTGCTACAAACTGTACCAAAAAGGGAAAAGAAAAAAAAAGAAAAAAAGAAAAGTTTCCGTAATGTAACAAAAAATGAAATACATCATACAATTCTCCTCCTATAACATTCAATTCGTCGTCTATATTCTCCCGAGCATATAAGGTAAACAACTAAGGCAACAGGGTGCTGATCCTCCTGTCCAAGGCTAATGACTAGAGTGGCTCTTTGCTTTCTCCAGAACTTTCTTCAAAACAACAGCAATTCTTTGCCCCATGTGTTGTTCCAGGAACATTTGCCTCACCCTCTCATATCCTTTCTTTCCGATGGTCAGCCTTCGCTCGACGTGTGTTGCTAACTTCACAATGTTATGTGCCAGTGGAGTTACACCTTCTTTCCCTGCAGGATGCAGCAAACCCGTTGACCCGTTCACTACGATCTCCATTGTTCCTCCAGCAGCCGTGCCCTTTACGTGCATGCATGTGAGTATTCATCAGATATGTAGTGGGGGTAATTATATTTCTAATTTCCAAGTGAGATGGAATTTCTTTTTATAAGTTTGCTTTGAAGCACAACTTACCAGCACAGGTAGTTGAAACGCCATGGCTTCAATGGTTATCCTTCCAAAGCATTCTCCCCTACCCTACACACATACGGTAATTTGCAGCTTTGAAGGCTAAGAAATATCGAATCTGATGGGTTTTACCAAAGAATAAGAAGAAAAGGGAAAAAAAAGATATATGTACCCCGATACAAAAATATAAATCAAGATCCAGACATTATACTATAGAAATTCAATCGAAGTACAACATACTTCATAAAACCAATTATAGTTTAGTCCTAAATTAACGTTCCATTGATAAGTGAAGGTTTAGAAAGGTAGAAATAGTAGATCATAATACTAAATTAAATAACTCTTGCAAAAACTAACATTTGGTGCAGCAATATGGAATGTTTTCAAAAGAAAAATGGGGAGAAAGAAAGAAGGGAACAACCGGTTGAACTAAGGATCGCATAGGCAAAACCGTGATTAACCATCTAGTCAAGGAAAGACTAGCTAATGAAACTAGCAGGAACATAAACAAAGAATCTTGCATAGTTTCTCGTATGCATTCGGGTGTATGTTAAACAGTTATAGTACCTGAGAGTTTTGAACAAGAACATCAATAGAAGCGAGATAAGGAGCCACAGACAGGGTTTTGTTGACAAAATGAACACGATCCTGAATTTTATTCTCATTCACAAAGTTGCGCAGTTCTGTTTCAAACTTTGTTTGAGCACTCATGTCACTGCCAACTACCACTGCATGTATCCTTGGTACCCGCAGCTTTTTATCTTGGATCATTTGCAAGCTCTGATGAAAGGCCCGGAGAAATAAATCCTGACCTTTCCCACGCGAAACACCTGTTGCAGGCATTAATCACGTGTTGCAATACATTTCATATTAATATAACTTAATGAAGAAAGGACCGAACAAAACCAACATAGTTCACAAATACAAAACCACACAATTTCATAGGACAGAAAGAGGCTTCCTACTCTTCTTGACAGAAAATTTGATTTTTACATGCGAGAGATTCTATATTCTAAAAACAGGCGACTGGCCTCGCAACTCTATATATCATAGAGTTAGACTTCATTCAAATATTATATGATCAGCTGTTTTCTTTCCTAGAGAGCACTGTAGCTGGGGGAAACAGTTAC
This sequence comes from Citrullus mucosospermus, assembly GCA_030954485.1. NCBI lineage: Eukaryota > Viridiplantae > Streptophyta > Magnoliopsida > Cucurbitales > Cucurbitaceae > Citrullus > Citrullus mucosospermus. The sequence goes on along the minus strand of CM062063.1, from coordinate 2,311,192 downwards.
AGCGCATTGGGAAAAAAAAAAAGAAAGAGAAAAGGGTGCGGGCCATTAAAACATACAAGCTCACCATGTTGATGAAAGAAAACAGTTAAAACTACTGCATAATGAAGAAATTTCACTTATGAAGGCAGTTGTCAAAAGAAGGCATAGAACCCAGATTAACACTAGGAACAGAAAATGCCAACTAACGGAGTATATGAGAACTGCAACCCCCCCCCCCCCCCCCCCCAAAAAAAAAAAGAGAGAGAGAGAGAGAGAGAGAGAGAAAAGAAAAAGAACCCAGTAACAGATCAATGGACAAACTGGGCAGAAGTTTATCATCAGGAATATGAGCTTACTATTTATAATTGCAAACAATATATCTTCATTCCGAACTCCAAGGAATTCACGAATATGCTCTCGAAGAACCCTCTTGGCCACATTATTTTCAGCCACTTCCATAAGGTCCTTACTATTTCCAAGATGCACGACATAAGTTTCAGGCATTTGAATCCTGAAAACATAAAGATAAAGAACTTATGATTATGACCGAAAGATCTTGGAGGGTATACAGGGTGCACCACAAAATAATAAATATATTTAAATTTGAACTATACAAACACACAACATGTGGAACAGGGAAGAAGATCATCTGATATCTAAATTATAATTTGCACTGGATTTTTAAACAAAAGCATATGCCTCTATACCTCTGCCATATACCCAAGGGGGTTAATTCAGATTTGAAAATGTGTAAATAGTAAGAGTTGACAATTAAATCACGATTGTTGAATCAACCGCACAACAAGGGTAATTTTGAAAGGTATTGACCAGGGAAAAAAAGTGGAATAGTGCCCTTTCATAGAACAAATGTTGGAAAGAAGTACCTAGTAGAAAATTTGACTTCAAGATCAAACAAAAAGATAGTAATAGAACATCTTTATTTTGGAACTACTAAGTAGTCAACATGAAATAAAAACAGAAAGGAGATAGCACCGAACAAGCTTATGATTATACTAGTAAAAAGAATAGGCTAGATCTATATATGTATGCAAATTCTAGTTGTTATTGAAATCATACCCTAAACGTTCCCGTGTTCTGTTTTTCCAGTATTCTGCAGTTGTATGTGAATCAATCATAGCACCTGCAACAAAAGGGAGGTGCTTCACATACTCAACTTTGAAATAATTCCCTCGCATCTCATGAATCCACCACAGAACCTTGGGAAGGACACGGGGAACATTTTCCTTAAGGACAGCATCCAACCATTTCCCAGCAACAGCGGTATTCAGAACAACCAAATGAGCTTTTAGAGCGGTTTCCACAGCTTCTTGTCCCTTAGCAGATAAAACCTTGAGAAGGAAAATCTTACCCTCAGTCACCAAAATATAAAGAAAATAAACAAGTAGACCTTTTCAAGAAAAAGAGACATAATATACTATCAACTTAAGAACATGTAGAATTCACTACCATTCTGCTAATTTTACCCAAGTAGCAAGAATATAAATAACTGGATCATCAATTATGATATAACCAATAGCATTTTAAAGGGTCATGGCTTTGCCTCAGCAGCTAATTATGGAAGCCAAAACAATATGATTGAGAAAAATTTCAGTCCTGTAATTTCAAAACACATCAAGTATTTGATCATAAACGAAGAATTACACTGAACTAACAAACCTATCACATGATTACATTATGCACTATGACCCCAAAACTGCATGAGACAAACGTAAACTTATTCCCTTCTGATAAATTTAGCAATAATCAATGAACAAAGAATTTAAAAGATTAATGCAACCTGCACTCCTCGATCTAACATCTTGCGCTCCAAACTGTACACTACTTCATCAGGCTCCGATGGCTTTTGATTGGTAATCCAAACAACTTGAGTACCGACGCCTCTCAACAAAAATGCAAGCTCCATGAGTAGTAGAGGCCCACCTGTAGCCAAACTAAGAGCTCTTAGTCAAATTTCTATAAAATTTCCTTCCCAATGGCAATGGCTAGATGGGTTATAAAGAAAATACGATTCCAATAATACCAGAAAGAGAGAGCTCATGTGAGACCAAGAGGACGAGCTTGGACTTCATGAAATCAAGAGGATTCGGAGCTTTTCTCTCGATTTGGGAGGAACGAATCTGTGAGTCGATACCATTTTCTTCCACAAAACGTCTATTTCCATTACCACTACAAGAATCGAACGTAGTCCTCATGAAGAAAACCATTGCCGTGGAAATTGAAACCAATGCTAAGATCATCAACGGCCATCTCTTCTTCGCCATTGTAACAGATAGAAAGGGGCGTTTCATGATGCGTATTACAGGAGATCGATGTTTCAACGCGCACAAGCTAATCGCAATTCAGCGAAAACCCTCGATTCACTGAACAATTTTGCGTAAAGGGGTGGGAACATGGAATGAAGAATTGAAGATCTTGCAAAAGGGGAAAGAACCCCATAAATTCAACCAAGTAATATGACAACCTGGAGAATTGGGAAGGACAAATCAGAGAAAATTGAAGAGCTGGAAAGAAGATACCTCAAACCTCCCCCACTTCGCGACGAAATTGCAGTGAAGTGAAAACAGTGATGAGGAGGAAGAAGAAGAAGAAGAAGAAGAAGAAGAAGTAGTGAGTGAAAATCCGCCACTGCATGTGGAGGCAAGTTAGTTGAATTTAGCTTAGTGGTTGTTTTGGAAGAATGAGACCGACACAGATCCAGGCCAATCTATGAGATGACACAGTGAAAGGCTCTAAATTATGGAATATATTATGTAATATAGGGAACGAATTATAACCTAACCTACTCCAAAACTAAGCTTACCTTAACTTAATTAGCAATGCCATCTTATTTAGGATTTAGTTTTTTTATCCTTGTGATTGTTGTTCTAAAAAATAATTAAAAAAAAGTTGATTATAAACGTACCTCAAATGACATAAAATATTTAGACATTTAATTATCCCCTCAAGAAATCAAATTTACTACGAAAACAAGTTAATTTTAGTTTATACTTGGCTCAATTTGAACTCTAGTTACCATTTTTATCTTTGGTTCAATTTTTGCTAATTTATTTGGCCACTAACTTTAATTGAAAACTATGTAAAAACCTTTGAAAACTCATTAATATCACTAAAATAGAGTTTTGTGCAAAAATAAGTTTAACCAATGCACAAATCAATCATTAAATAACTTTACTAAATTCATAAATTTCAACAACACAAAAGCTCTAATGTTGTTTTTCTCTAAAATTTTGTCAATTTCATATCGTACATATGTTTTATAATTTATTAAATGCATAAGTGATAAATTTTTAACGATATTTGGAACGAAGAGTTATTAGAAGGTTAAAATTGCATTGGCTTTTGAAGTTTAAGGTTATCGCAACATATGTCAATTTTGAGGTGGCATTTGATGAAATTGAAAGTTTACAACTAAAACTGATACAACTTGACAAGTTTAGGGGTCCAAATTGATTTCTTTTCCTAAATTTAAATTAGTCTCTCATTGAGTATAGCTCAACAACATAAGTTCTCAACCTAGAGTTAGAGGTTCAATTTTTTTTTATTCTACTTGTTAAACTTAAAATGTAATAAATAAATAGATAGTTTTCACATCCGGTTTGGTTTATTTTGGTACATCTAACTTTGATTCACTTAAACCAAAATGTCTATTTTAGTTTATTTGTATTTAAAATATAACCATTTTAGTCGAGGTTTATATATTAACAATCCAAAATTTATGCACAACGAAACTGTTTTTTTTTTTTTTTTTTTTTTTTTTTTTTTTTGTATCTCTCAGTTAAGAAAAAAAATATTAAACCTGATCATGGTTGAAGTAGTTAAAACAATTGAAACATTCTAGATAATGGTTAGTAAAATAAGAATTCAAACTTTCTATTAGTATAAAAAGTTGAATTCAAGTGTTACATTACAACCCCTTCTTTATTTGGAAAAATCCAAACAAATTACACTTATTTCCAATTTATATCCACAATTTCCCAACAGAATCTATACCTTTAAAAGTACAAGTTGGCTCCATATACCCCTTATATATACATGTATATTAAAATTTTATCTTCTGCCATGAAGAAGATCAAAGTTTTAAACTACAAAATCATGCAACATATTTGAACTTGTGAGCCTGCATTGATGATGTCTTTCTGGTTCCAAACATGGAAAATCTTGTGCCTCAAGCTCCACAGAACCAACCATTCTATTGTTATTCCCAAACATCCCAAATTCATCACCTTCACAATGCTTCAACTCCAGTGCAAGTGAAACATCTCCTCCTCCTCCCATTGAGAAGTTACTCGAGTTGATCATGTCGTCGGTAGCACACGGGCGGTAGAGGACTCGCTCGCCGTTGTTTGCTGCAGATTTCATGCTGTCGTGCATCTCGTCTCCTCCCTTATCTTCGGAGAATAGTGAATTGTTCCATGATACTTTGGATGCATTTTCTGGTGAGGATTTGATGTCAATGTTGGAGTCTCCAAATTCTTCTTTGTACATCTCCTCTACCATTGGTTTCCATAGCCGAACACGTGCATTTATAAACCAGTTTGCGACCTAAACGAAACGAAACAAGGCTAATAAGAATGTATACACAAATATCGTTCAAATTCGCAAGCAGACGTTTGAGTTTAGTGGGCGAAAAGTCGAGTTTTTGATTGAGGATTAACGACATTACTTGGTTTCTGGTCAGGCCAGTTTGTCTAGCTAGCTTAAGTTTCTCGGAGTCCTTGGGATATCTGTGAAAGTAGCCAAAAGAAAATGGAACATTAAGGCATTGGTAAACATAGCTAATCCAAATGTTGAGAATATGTACTAGTAGTTTAGAAGGCATACGGATGGAGGAAGTGTTCGAACAGCCAAGCGCGAAGAATCGACACGGAACTTTCGGGAAGCCCTCGTTGAGGCCTCCAACTATGTGGCGTGACACCAAGCTGCTGAAGAGCTCTCTGTTGCCTGAGGTGTTGGTCGACAAAGCGGAGACGAGGAATGCCCTCTTGACCAGAATGTAAAGCATCTTGCTCCCCCAAGGTTCTCCTGGTGACCTCAATCTGTGCATTGATTGCATCTCGCAAGCGGCGAAAGTGGCACGAAATAGTTTGGTGTGCGAGTGCAGTGTAGAAATCTGCAGCCCCTCGGCCTGCTACCATGTCAAAAGACGACGCCAAATATTGCAGCTGTTGGTAATATTGCCTGTATCTTCGATCCACCTGCAAAACATTTGACATCGAAATCGAACCATTTAAGAAACTAGTTGGATATATTTATTCTTGCAGCATTGGTAAATTGAAACAAACCAAACATGTACAGGAAAACAATCCTTACTAGCAGAAGGAAGAACAATAGAAACTTCTACAATGTCAGCAAGTTTATATAGGAAACTAACAGGAAAGTGCATCATGTAAAGAGATGTAACAAAAGCATCCAACAAACATAAACAAATTGAGGGAGAAATAAACACAAAAACTGATGCTAGAGCACATCAAGAACCTGTTGGCTTACCTCACCCAACAAGGACAAAAGCTTTGAGTTTTTGTTCTTCAAGTCCTGACGTTCGGTAGGCGATAGATCCCCTGACGGATTGGCAATCGGCGACTGCCTCACATTGCCACACATCTCCCCAGTCAAATCATTAGATCCACCATCATTTTCTCTGCAGGAATCAACACCCAAACCATTGGAAGCTTTGAGTTTCTTAGACTTCAACTCTTTCAAAGCTTCGCGGATGCTAACCATTTCGTCGAGCAACTGCTGTGCAGCTTCGATGTATACCAAATTCAATGTCGAATATCCAGAACCCACCGCTATATACATGCCATTTTTCGCATCATTTATAGAAGGTTTCAGATTCGGCCTCTTCTCGAAGATCAAAGGAGGTGCATTATTGATGAATGAAGAAGGCATAGCAGGGGTCTGATATTGGTGAGGAAATGAAGGCATAGAAACAACAGAGGGTGAGTGTGTGGAAAGGCTAAGTGAAACACCTTGACATTGGAAATTTGAGTCATCTAAAATTCCCACAACTGGTGGAATGAAAGCCATTTCAACATTACTTCTATCTCCCACAGTTTCAACATAGTTTGAAGAAACCCCAGAAAAAATCTCTGAATAATCTCTGCAAGAAGGGTCTTGATTCATGAACATCATCAAATTCCCAGAACAAAGAGGCTGTTCTTGGCAAGAAGAACCAAGTTTCTGATCACCTAACATGGAGTCTCTTTGATTACTTAAACCAGGAAAATATGTCATCTGAAAACCCTCTAAGTTTAAGCAGCTGAAAACAAGACACAAACAGTTCTTAATCTTCCAAAAATCACATAGTCCAATCAAACAAGAGATTCAAAACAAAAAGGCATCAAAGTAATGAAATAACAAAAGAGGCAAGAGAATCATAGAGTTCCCAAACAAAAGAATCAAACAAAACCCACTTTCAGAAAGAAGTTCATTTGAAGAATCTCAATCAAAGTTATAGAACAAAAACTAGTAAAAAGAACAAAAGAAGAAACTTAATATTACCCTGAAACCCCAATGATTCGATTGAGTAGTGGGAGGCAACCTCGAAAGCAGAAGAAATCAAAAGTGGGTTAAGAAATAAGTAAGACCCAATTCCCAAAATGGAGACAAACACTAATCCCAAGAGATTCAGGGAAACACCATCAAATAAATAATGAAATCAATAATTACAAAACCCCCAAATAAAAAAGAACCAGAGTTTTCTTTTCTTTTCTTCTCTTCTCTTCCTCATAATTGGAACAACGACTCCAACACCAACTCGACAAAAAAGCAATAAATTATTAAAAAGACATTAAAGAAAAGGGGTATATAATAACGAGAAGCACAGCACCAACAACTTTAAAATATTTTTATGGATTAAAAGTAAGAGAAAAAGTCATCGTCAATCCCAATCATTCAATGCCTTCTTCTCACGTGTGGAAAAAGCTACATAGAGAAAAATAAAAAGTCTTAAAACAAAAGGAAGAAGAAGAAGAAGAAGAAGAAGAAGCAGAAGAAGATGAAGAAGATGGGTAGTGGTGGAAATGGTGGTTGGTTGCTTAAAAGGATTCTTTCAAACCTTAACCACCAGTTGATAGACCTAAAATCCATTACTTAACCCTTCTTTTGAAGCATAAATTTGACACCAACCCTTCTCTGTTTCTCTCTCTTCTGGTTAAGAGAATAACAGGGGAAATGAATCTAATCAAATATGAATGATAAATGGGAAGATTGCGTGAAAATGATAAATGGGGATTTTCAATAACGTTTTGAAAAGAAAAATAAATAAATAAAAATTGGGGGTTTCTTCTACTGATGGTTAAGAATTTGAGATCGATGGTTGAAGGGTCGATTTCAAGAGAAGGCACGATCTTGGAAACAAATCCATTGAAGAAGCTCCATGCATATGGAATATTAAAAAAAATAATAATAAATAAATAAAAATAAAAAATTGGAATTTGAAGTGGGTTTTGGATATAATCATCGGTTGAATGAAAATTTTGTAGCAACAGCCGACAGTGGGAGTTTTTGCTAATTTATTTTGGTTTAATTTTGAGTTCAATCTTGTCTTAAAACCTTATAAATTTTCATTGTGGTCTCTATAATTTTGATTGATGGTTGTCATGTTTACTCAAAAAGATTTGATTAGTTCGTTCCAAATCCCAACAGATTTCAATTGAATTATGGTTAGTAAGAAGAAGTAAGAACAAAGAACTCAGTTGGTTGACGACACTGAAGACATGTTTACCAGAGTTCGTCAATAAAAAATTTAAAAAAAAAATAAAAAAAACTCAATAATGTTTGTTTCCTAAAAGTTGCATCTGGAAAGTGTAATTTCTGCAGTGTTTCGAAATGATAAATGAGAGATTATGCCTACTCCTATTCGTATCTGTGAACACTTGACTGATATTGATTGTGTCGGACGCGATGGGTGTTTGAGAGGGAGAGGGTTTGTTTGTGGCACCTGAAGTAGGTTTCCTTGATTTAGAGCTAGAAATTGACTATGTGTGTGTTGTCGCTCTATTACAAAAGGAGGAAATTGGTGATTTCTCTAAGGGTGTGGATGAACATTAGTGAAGCAAATCAATTATCAATTGGCTCATGAAGCAGCTTAGTGGAATTTGTAGGCAAAAGTGTCATTGATTCAGATAGAAGAAAGGAGATTTGGGTAACATATGCGCGTGAACCACAGTTGGTTGATGTCAAATGAGCCTGGTGTTAACCATCCAGATGGTAGCTCTTCAGGGAGAGACTTTCGTTGTTTCTTTTTCTTCTGATTGGTAAAAATTATGTTTGTTTCTTATATTTTTCCTTAAATAACATTTTAATTCTTTTCGCTGAATTAAAAAAATATATATATAAATATAGTTACATAATAGAATAGATAATGAAACAAACAACCTTATAGGTTGTATTTGAAATTCTAGTTTTTTATTAAAATTAAGGCTCGATTTAATAACCATTTGATTTTTATTTTTATTTTTTTTTAAATTAAGTCTAACACCAATTTTACTTCAATCAAACCTAGTTTTGAAAACTTAAAAAAAAATAGTTTTAAAAATTTGTTTTGTTTTTTAATTTAGTTTATAATTCAACTAACCATAAAAATTTGAAAATATATAAGCTTAATTATCACAAAATAAAAAATAATAAAATAATAAAATTAAATGGCTATCACACTCCATCCAATATTAAATTATATTATTAATATTGTTTGATTGTGTTTGTTTTCTTTTATATAAATATATACTCAACTTTGCAAGGAATTACTTGGATTCTTAAAGTCCGTCTTAAGAAAATTATTACAAATAAAAAAAATGTCAAACTATTTATAAATATAGCAAAATTTTACTTTCTATTCGTGATAGATCGCAATAGACTCAAATAGACATTTATGTTTATCTGGGTCTATTGCGGTCTATCACAAATAAAAAGTAAAATTTTGTTATATTTATAATTATTTTCTACGATTTTTCTATTTTTGAAAACATCCTTAAATTTTATATATATAACTTTTTTAAAAAAATCATAAAAAAAAAAACTAATAAATTACTTCAAAACAAAGTAAAATATCTTTTTTTCTGCTTGCAATTTTTTTTTTTTTTTTTTTTTTTGGAGACATTGTCTTTTCTAACTGGTTAAAAGTTAACTCTAATTAAGGAGGATATTCCATTGATCAATCAATGGGGCTTCCATTTTTTATGTCACTTGAAGTAGAATGATAAAAGTTGCTAGTGATTTGAAATTATGTTTTTATTTTTTAAAGAAAATCTATATTAGCAAATTTATTGTTTACTTTTCCTTTCCACCCATACATCTAAATCTTTCCCACTCCAAAGATAAATAATTTCAAACCTTTTTTTATTCAAATTTTATAATTTAAAATACTTTTTGGAACTTTTTTTTCTTTTTTTCTTTTTTTCTCTATAAGAAAGGATGATGTAATAAGAAAATGCAAGTGTCTTAGTTTACTTTATTTGGTTAATTAATTTAGTTAGATGGCTAATTTTAGTTAACTAATTTGTCAATTTGTATTTAATATTTAATTGCAATTTTCATTGTTTTTAAAAGGCTACAAATAGCAACAATTAGAATTAGATTGTATTAGGATACTTCTTAGAACTTTTTATCAACCAAGAAAAGAGTTTTTAATGTTTTCAATTCTTTTTTTTTAAAAAAAAAAAAAAAAAAAAAAAAAAGGGCTTTTAAGCTACCCTTTTCCTTTAAATATATTTAGAAAGGGAAATAGCCCTTTTATGGTAATTAGTAGTCTAGATTGACAATATTATAATTTAGATAACGTGTTGATAAAGATAGTTTAATTGAGAAGATTCAACATTAAATTTAATTCTATGGAAAAGGTAGGAAAGTTATTACAATTTTTGTCTGCACCCACAAATTAAATGCATATAAAACAGAATATGAATAACTATATTTATAGCTCCAAACATCTTCCAATAAGTAAATGCAAGGAAATATATTTTAAATTATAAAATGATCATCTTTCCTCCACTAATTCCTACAAAGCTATATATCTCCAAATATGTGTTTTTTTTCTATCTGTAAGTGTCTGAACCAAATTATACATAGCTAGACTATTCTTACAAACCAACTCATTTGATTCAACAATATTTGGATTTTAAAAAAATTAGTTGATTATTATTTTCAACTGTTTTTCTATTTTTGAAAACATCATAATTTTTAATCTGTGAAATTGAATAAAAAAAATCAATTTATCATATTTGTCGAATCATTTTCAATTGTAAACCAGAGTTACTATAGAAAAACCGGAGTTACTATAGAAAAAGAAGAGTAGACGTTAAATTTCCTATTTTTCAAATTTGGACTTGATGCTTGGACGAATTCCACATATGGGGTTGGGCTTTTGGACAAAGTTTTGGATTACAAATTTTATTTTTGGGAAAATTGGACTGTATAGCAAGTTTATATGGGCCATCTTGAAATATGGAAAATTATATACAGGTTGGAATAGATATTACTTTTAAGGGTAGTAATTAGCATTTTAAAAAAAATTCGTAAATATAACAAAATCTATAATAGATAGACTCAGTGTGATAGATTTTATTGTAGATAGACTCCTGTTAGCGATATAGTGTTTTGATAGGCTTCGAGAATGGAATTCAAATTTTGCTATATCTATAAATTTTTTTATATTGTGATATATAAGCTAATACTTTGGACCCGAGTATATTTATATAGCCAACTATGTTTTTAGGATGAATTTCAGATCCCTCTTTTTTTTTTGTAAATTTTTTCTGCAAAACCAATCCTTTGTCCCACAGATCAGGCTCGGATTTGAATATTCCTGGACTGGTTAGACATAAACTCCTAAGTTTAATTCTTAATAATATCATCTTAATTATATTAGATTACGATATTGTACAAATCTTTCTTTACAATAACATTTCTTAGACTGTTAAAAAAAAAAAGTCTTAAATGCAAAAAAATCACTTATAATTTTATAAGAGAAGTTTCAAATGGTTGAATAAATATTCATTACTACCCAAATAAGCATAGCAAAATTTATAAATATGTGTTAGTCTATTGAATTTTTCACCTATTATACGTAAGAAAAAAAAACACTCATTACTATTCTAACTTTTCGAAGAAATAATATAATTTGTCTTAATTTATTTCTTGATTATATTTAAGATGAACTTAGCATCACATTAACCAACCATGAATCAATTGTAACAATCACCTCTCAAAGTTGCAAAATACAGAAACTGTTTATGAACTATAAGAACATAACAATCAAATCCTTTGACACATATTATTATGACTATTTAACGTAATATATTCTTTTTAACTTTATAAAATCTAAGAACTATAATATATTAACTATAATACAATTTCCATTAATGCAATAATAATTAAAAAAAAAAATTAGGTTTGATGGTAACAATACTATTTTTCAAGAATTTTTGGAATAACGCCAGCGATGTATATGTACTTTTTTTTTTTTTTTTTTTTTTGCAATATTTAAGAGTTTATGTACAATAATTTCATAATTTAAGAGTATTAAGTGATCAAATTGAAATATCAGAGTAGAGAGTTATAATAACATAGTTCAGAGAGTGGTTGTAGAATCTATTTCTTAATTATTTCATAGCTTAACACAACCATCAATAATTTCTATTGGTCTAAGGTTGAAATTAATTAAAAATTTCTTGCAATATTTGCTTGTTAGTTCTTCCAATCTCATGGATTTATGTATAGAGTTGTTAGTGACACTTTGTCAACTCTTATCCATTAAGTGTCAGACTTTTCATTATTTTACAATTGGATATATTTTGTAAATTGGTGATGCAATTTTGAAAAGTTTTATTGGAGAAGAAAAGTTTGTGAATAAATGAAAATTCCAATTCATGAGGGAGAGAGAATTTGAAGTAGAAGTAAAAGATGATTGCACTTTTGGTAGGACTCGGAAAATAATTAATTAAGCCATCAAAAGATAGAGAAGAAAAAGGAAAGGAAATAAGAATTATATACTTTAATTTATATAAATGTTAAAAATAAATAAATAAATAAATAAATAAATGGAGAATACGACGACGAAGAATCTTCTGGAAAGAGGGGAGAGAGAATTAAAAAGAAAATAAAGACAGAAAAAAAAAATGAATGGCATGGAAGAAGATAGAGAAATTGAGAGGGGATGGCGGAACCTCTTAAAATTCGCCGGAAAATCATCGGAGATTCACTGGAGAAGAGGGATATAGTGCTTAAAAAAAGATGAAGTGTTTTTAACTACAATACACACTCTATGCAATAATAATGTTCAAACTTAAAAGTTAGTCGAGGCTTATAAATTGAAATAACCAAGAATTTATAAAATCTAAAAAAATTCATGAAGATTCAGAAGGTAGTCGATACACCGTTTTGATAAAATTGTGTACTGAAGACAATTATTCGATCTGTACAGACTATGAGAACAGACTACAATAATCGGCTTAGCTGGATACAACGACTAATTCTGGTAGAACTTCAACGTTAAACTACTAAGATCTTATATATGCATTTGATACTTGCTCTCAACTTGACTCTACAAAAAAAAAAAATAATAAATAAATAAATAAATAAAATAAATAAATAAAAAATCTTCAGTTTTGAATTTGATTCTACAAAAGGAAGAAAAAAGTTGTTATTTATAGGCTAACAACTTAATAACTCTTCAAAATACAAAATAAAAATCAAATAAATACAAAATTAAAATATTGGTCAAATTCAACTCAATTAAGTTATTACTCCACCAAAATCAAACATAACTCATTTAAATTGAAAAAAACTACAAATTTAACTTTCATATATGTTAAATTTGTACATGAAACATAAATTTATAAATAAAATCACTTTCACGTAATAAATCAAACAAACTTGCATGTAAAAATAATTTTGAGGAAAAATTGTCAGACACACAAATGTTTTTATTTTAAAAAGTTTTTATCAAATGTGTTAAAATAAAAATGACTTAACTCGAAACATCAAAGGAACAAATTGGTAAAATGATTGCTTAAATTTAAAAAAATAAATAAATACACGATTTAAAAGTAAACCCTAAACTCCATTTCCCAAAACTCCCCAACAATATATGTTTGCTTAAAGTGCAATCTATAATTTATTATATATATATATATAGAACTATTGAATAAAAAAATTTCAAACAAAAATAATTAATAAAAAAAATAAATTATTTATATTTAAAAAGAAATACACTAGATACCACTAACATATGAACTCAACACTTCAAATATTCCAAACACAATATATGAATTCTACGAATATAAACTTCATACACATATGAACTCAATTTAACGAGCCAAACAACACTTAATCTCTATAAGTGGATTCGCCGAGCATTTGAATTAAAAAAAACAATACCATCTTAATCAAACAAATTCGGTTTTTGATAGAACATTATTCTTTAAACATGGAGATTTCAACTTGTAATTTATGAAAAATAAGTACGTCTTTTTTTTTTTTTTTTTTGTTACAAGAAATTACTTACGAGAAAACAAATAAATTAATAATGTAAAATAAAAGGAAATGACATCTCCCTCCAAATATATACAAACAGTTCGTTGTATTTATAGGTTCAAAAAGTACTATGATTTTATGTAAATTAAACTGTCAATAATGTACCCTATTCACATTGATTAAAATAATATCATACTAATTTAGGCAATTCATTTCTCAAATTCATAAACTATATCGGTTTTTTTTTTATAGATCAACAATTACAAAAGTAAGGGATCAAATCATCGATTTTTGAGATCATAACTAATATATTATTCATTTGACTATGTTTGAATTAACAAACATAGGTAAATCTTCGAATTGAAAACCATTTTTTTGTATAACATTAAAACATTTAAGTTAAAATATCATTCTTATTCTTATATTTTGAAGTCTGTTTCATTATAGTCCCTCTACGTTTAAATATTCAATTTTAATTCCTATATTTTCATAAATCTCAAATCCTTGCTACTCACTTGTTTATTTTTTCAAAAAATTTTATTTATTAAAAATTTTACTATAAATGCTGAAAACATATTTACATAATAAATTTATTTTGCATGAAATTTATTGTTATTATTTAGTCAATTTGATAAAAATTAGCGACAATTGCAAATATAGCAATTAGATTCAAAGTATTAACATATATAACATCATTTATAAAAAAAAATGCAAATATAGCAAAGTCTATGAGTGATAGACTTTTATGGTTGATATACTTTTATGATCTAATATTGGTAAACCACCAATGATATGGTCTATCAGCAACAGAAGTCTATTATTGATATACTTTACTATATTTGCAATTTTTTAAAAGTATTGATATACTCTTTGTTATTATCTGTAAAATTACTATTCATTACAATTATCCTAAAAAAATTAAATTAAAAATTTTTTTTGAAGGCACAAATATTCAAATTAGATATTTTAAAAGTATAAAACTAAAATTAAATAAATCTCACAATAGAAATAAGAAACATTTATTGTACAAATTTAAATACACTGAACTCAATGGACAAAACTGACCTTTAAATTGAATCCTGATGTTAAATAAAAAGAGGTCATTTAGTGTCGAGGTAGGTAGGAATGGATTATTGCAAAGGTAACATGCCCTGCCTGGGAGAATTTTTAAGGGACCCACCCTTGTCGATCAAAAAAAAAAAAAAAAAAAGAAAAGAGAGAGAGAGCTAATATCAATATTGAATGCCACGTGGAAATTCCAGCTAATTGATACCTCAAGTAATGACTAATTTGAGAATCATTTTGGTTATTTATTTATTTTTTTATTTTACTGTTTGTTCATTATTGCTTATCATCACTCTCATCTTTTCTAAGTAGACATGCCCAATTTAAAAAAGAAAAATTATTTTTTTTAAATTTCTAATTTTAGTTTAAATTTTAAAAATTAAAGTAAAAATCAAATGTTTATTAAAAACAACCTTAACATAATAATTATCCCTACATTTTATAATCATTTAGATTTAAACATTATTTTCAAATGTCATGTTGTTCACTTTCTACCAATGTTTTATGAATCAAGATAAATTTTGAAAACAAAAAAAATCAAAATTTTTTTATTAATTTCTTTTACAAAACTTAAAAATCATAATTAAAAAAAACTAGGAGGAAACAAATCTAAAATTTTAGAAAATAATAATTATAAAAATAAAATAATGAAATCTTATCCAACGGACCTACATCGTACAAATGTTATACAATTCTCGTGCATCCTTTCTCCCATCGCTTTCTTTTTCAAATTAATTTCCACCCGGCAAAAATAAAGAAATAAATAAAGAAACATGTGGTCAAATTTTTTGCCAAAAATTATCATAAATTAGAGTTTATATTTTTAACATTTTATATCGTTTAACTTTTATATTTTTCTATAAATTATCAATCATATTTTAAAATTTTGGATTCTACTTCCAATTCAATCTCTTACTTTTATTGTCAAAAAAATAAATGATGACGTAACATATTCATCCAAAAAAAAAATCTTAGAATCCTCATATTTTGTCAATATCAAATTTAAATTTGATTTTGTAACTCGACTAATTTGACACAAGTCAAATTAACTGTCTAATTGTTGGAGGGAAATAAATTCAAATACGTAATTCATAAACTCATGTCTACAAAATAATCCAAAATTAAAAAAACAAAAATCTACGTTCCACGTATCACATATATATACATCATCATTTGTATTCTTTTTTTTTTTTTTTTTTTTATACCAAATATGAAAAACAAAGGTTACCCACCATACAAAAGAGTTTGTTATGCACAATGTTCATACCACATAACACTAAAATCAAATGCAAAAGTCTAAACGATAGACAATATAAAGTTTGGTAATTCAGTTTGGCGAAATGTCACCTATGGCTTGAGGGCAATGTGCCCAGGAAAGATAAATTCACTAAAAAAATGTCGAGGGATTAAAACATTGTACTTACCTGTAATGACACAACAAATACAATGTCACCTAAATTGTTTAACAACTTAAATATTATTCCGGCTCCTCCTAAGTGTGAGACTCCCTCTCAATAATCTTAGGCTCTCCCTAAGAGTGTGTGTACTAGTAAATGATGGCTGCTATAAGTGTGAAACTTCTTCTCAAGATGACTTAGACTCCCCCTAAGTGTAAGTCTCTCTCACCAAGACTTTTATCTTTCTACTTCAAAGGAAGACCACTCCACTTGATTAGTTTAGGCTCCCTCTAAGCTTGAGAATCCCTTCTCAAGTTGATAAGAAATAAGTCGATATGACTCAACATAAGCCTCGAGATCTACAACAGCACGACCTTCGTCTATGAAAGGTTGACACACTTATGAAAATACTCCCAAGGCAACAACATTCTTAATTCTCGTTAAAAACGACCAACTCTAGAAGACCAACGACGACTCCTTAAATATGCATAGCGGAAAACCAAAAGAGCAACCCTAATTACTATTCTGCCGTGTTTAGGAAAAGAAAGAAATCTTCAAGAGACTGCAGATAGGATTTTCCAGATAAGGAAAAAATATTTCGTAGAAACAACACTTTAAAAAATAACCATTAGACTAAAACAACAGATGCATAAATATCCTGAACAACAACCACTAGCCTTAAACAATTAATGCCAACACCTAATCTCTAACAAAATAAATATACTCTATAAATTATCTTTTTCTATTTCAATACTTGTGAGCGATCAGGTTAGCTTATGCATAGTTCGACTATTCTCACAGAACAATCTTTTGACTCTACAATATTTGAGTCTCAATAAAAATTTGTAAGATTAGGTAGGTGACCATCCTAAATTACACAATAAATAATCTTGTAGAACAACGTGTTTTGTTTGATATGGGTAGACAACTTTACTATATTTGTCCCTACTATGATATGAAAGTAAAAACATAAATAATTCCAAAGTAAAGAATCAAAGTGTCCATTCAAGCACTCTAAGGATGGCATATTATCAAAATTACTCCAACAAAAGAAAATTTGAAAAATAATAGTGACACATGTTTATTTGCAAGTGAAATAAGTTGTTTTGTTCATAAAATCCAAAACCTTATGATAGTGTGGGGATACATTGTGGCACAGAGAAATACCCACTTTGCTTGGCCTTATTCTCCATTTCAATGGAATGTCTAATCAGATCCACCATTGCCATTTTTTTTTTTCAAAGTACAATTTAATTATATTGAGTGAAATTGAAGTCAGCAACTATATTGTAGCTTAATTTCTTAGTGGGAGATATTATTGTTAAACCACCTTCTTGATTCAATTATTATTTTTAATTTTTTTTATTAATCCTTTTTGCTTAACTTTACATCTAATTAATGGGGCACACTTAGGATATCATTGCTCCCAAATGGCTGAAATTATGTTTAAAAATTCAAATTATCGAACCTAATTCTTTTGTCAAGTACAATTTAGTGGGTAAGAGCTCACCTTCTTCGTATATTTGGCAACACTTAAAACAAATTGGGGCAAATTTACCATAAGCCCATCCGTTCCATCAGCTCTCCTAACTTTATTAGGTTATTATATTAATATAAAACAAAGTCATTTCACTTATCAAAATAATTATTTGATACCATGACAACGAGGCCTAAGTTTGAATCTTTATATCTACTTTTTTACAAATTCACGGATCTATTAAACATAAAATTAAAATTTTAAATTTCATTATACATAAACTAAATTTTATATCTAATCGATCAATTAATTTTTTTTAACAAAATTTGTATATGTCAAGAATGTATTATACATGAAATTAAAAGTTTAGATGTGACATTTCAAAGTTTAATGATCTGTAAGATAGAAAATTGAAATTTTATAAACTAAATTTATAATCTAAATTCATGTTTTAGGAGTAATTGTTTTAAATGGTAAAACTGCTGAAAATATTTTTAAATATTAGCAAAATTTCAGACAATGACATTTTTTTAATATTTTTAAATAAATTAACTCATTATAATATATTTGAAAAAAATCTCATAATTTTACAAAAACTTTAAATTAGCCCCCGAACAAAAAAATTATGGATCTGCTGCAGAAACAAATAATTGGAAATTCATATTGTGTTGTTCTCTTCACAATAATCTATTGATATTAAATTTTAAGCGGTTTGTATGTGAGAGATGTAATAGTTATAAATTTATAATATTAAAATAATAATAATAATAATAATAATAATAATAAAGTAATCCAGCTTAGTTATAAACAAAATTAAAAAAGAAAAAAAAATGATATTGTAATGGAATAGATAACCTAGGTTTGTTGAATATAATTGTGTATGGATAACGAAAAGTGACTAAAAAAGAGAGAATTATTTTATTGATTAGGCAAATAGACGAGAAAAGGCTTAAATTATATTTAGTGTGAGGCTGAGGCATATGGATTTACAAAGTTTATGGCAATTAATTAAAACATTACTTAAATTGAAATTCAACAACTTTTTCTTCAACTTTCTATCAAAAAAAGATTTAAATTAAAATAAAGATCCAACGACCCGATTCTTAATTAGTTCAACAGTATGTTAGAAGAGTAATTTGAATATCTATTTCTCGTTTGAGGATTTATGATCCTTATATCACTCCAGCTAAGCTGTGTTGATAATGAATCTATTTTTTAATCATAAGAGATTGTTTTATTGTGATTGTAAACAAAATCTAGATTGTAAGAGTAATTGCATCAGGTGGTATTTTCAAAAATAATAATTAAGTATATAATAACGTTTTTCAAAATATTGTAAATATAGTAAAATTATTAGCGATATAGTCATTTATAGACTTTGAAAATTAAATCTAAATTTTGTTATATTTATAAATTTTTTAGTATGGTACTATATCGGCTAATACTTTAGGCCTGATTACTATATTTGTAACTGACTCATTTAACGATCTGTTTTACATTATAAACCCTTGATCATGTTAGAAAAAAAATTTGGTTTGAGTGTTTAATTTAAACATTTTTTTTTTACACACAACAGTCATTTAGAATTATAGATTGATAGTAAAAATGGGACTAAAATCTTAGTTTAATTTCTAATATTCATACATCACACTCTCAATTTTATAAATTGAGTGATATGAGAGTAGAGATTCGTACCTTTAATATTTGACACAAATATATAATATATGAGCTAAAGTTGTCTTGTAAAGTTATATTAGTTATAGCAATGAAACATTATAACAACGGGACCGAGACCAAATTGCTACTAAATCTAAACTTCAAAAGCTGAAATGTTGAGATTAAAAATATAAAGACCAAATTTGTGTATATATATATTTAAAAAAACCTCCCATTAAACTATGCTCAAATGAATGGTCCTATCTATAAAACTTTCTCATAAACCTTATATAATTATGAATAGACATGTGTTCTTGATTTGCTTAATAAGTAATTTTGAATTTAGAAAAGACTTAATTTAACTTTTACATATTTGAAAATTTAATACCGGTAAAGGTAGTTTTTTTTAGATAACATGCAGAGTGAGAATCGAACCTATAATTTCGAGATTGATAGTATAAAGTTTATGTTAGTTAAATTATGTTCATGTTGATAATTTTTTTCTAATTCAAGAAGTGGAGATTCAAACTTTTAAATTTTTTAGCCCAAGATATATATTTTAACGAGCTGTTAGGCTGGATTCGAATGGACAACTATATGGTATGTATGGGTTGAAAAAAAGTTGAATAGTTTTGTTAATTGAAAAATAAAAGGATATAATTTTAGTAGTGATGATTATGATTCAAACTTCGTGGGAACAATGATTAATACGGTGGCTTGGTTTGGTTGTCGTTAATTAATTTTGCACCTTTTCCAAATAAACATAAAATTAAAAATAAATTTCTTTGCCCTTTTCTAAATTGATTTTTGCAAACATTTTCTTTCCAAAATATTGAAATAAATAGGAGAGGAAAGCAAAAAGAGTTAACGTACAAACAAGCAACAACTAATCATTTTAAATGTCTTGAAAAAACATAAGAGAATTTAAGTAAAAAAAAAAAGAAAATCTCATAAATAAACTTTCAATTTCTTGAAATTTTAATATTTTTTGTGGAATTGCAAGTGTGTCTAGCTAACAAGCCCCTTGATTTTGAAAAGTTTCTGATAAAATTTTAAATTTTCTATTTTCTGGTTAATAGCCAAGTTTTTGAATTTTTGAGATGTTTAATTGTGTCTCTATAGAACTTTCATTTATGAAAGAATTTGTAAAATTCAAGGAATTTTGATTTATGAAAGCATTTGTAAAATTTAAAGACTTTTTAGACACATAATGAATAGCAAATATTCATATCATGTTGGGATGATTAGCCTGATGATCTATAAAAACATATCTAAAATATGGGAAAAAAAGAGGACTTCATAGAGTTGTGAAACCAAGTTAAGGTTCGGGTCGATTACTTGAAGGGATAAAGCTTAGCACAGGCTAATAGGTCAAGAGAAAGATGTAGACATTTCACCTATAGATATCACTCACCCTCATATGGGTCTGACACTAATGTCCAAATGGAACAAGTCTTAAGCATGAGGGTCCACCCTAAAAAAACGACGGTGTACACAACGACACAACCTATTCATGTTCAACTTAGCACCAGTTTTTCCACAATATTAAATTACGCATCGAAGTGTGTTGGCAAAACACCATACCAATGTGAGTCTTCTATTTTATAAGTCATACAGATTGCACATCTCAACAGGTCACAAGATATGATTTTTAAAAAGAAAAAAGAAAAAACTCAAAATATAAATAGTATACAAAATTTTAGGGTGGTAACATAAATTATCTAACAAACATAATATCATAAATTTCGATGTACAACATAAATTTAATACAATTTTTAAAAAAATAAACATTTCTTTTTAATTTTTACAAATATAGGATACATTTGGCTTTATTTTATTTTATATCATATTTGAGACTAAATTAAAACTTTGGAAAGTTTTGAACCTATAACTCTATTTAAGAATACTCATTGGGTATTGAAGGACTTATCTTTGTTAATGATGAGAGAATTTAATCAACATATTCAATTTGTTTCATTCACACAGATAGTGTAGAATAGTTTATGAGTTTTGCAATAATTTAAAATATCACACGAAAAATTGAATTTAACACAACTATGTACTATATAATAAAGTTGTGTTCCTTTCTTTTAATAATTAAATGGAAGTCTCATAAACGACTTAGTCTCAAGAGACGACCGTGGAGATGTTTCCTTACAACCCTATAGTAATCTCTAAGTATTATCCAATTTTAATTGATGTGTGTAATTAAAGAAACCCATGATTTTCTTAATCATCCAATTTTGTTATTTTTATTATTATATTAAGAGCAAAACCAAATACAAAAGAAAAGAACAAGAAAACTTGTAGCTAAGTGCGGAATCTGACGTGTGTGACTAAAAAAAGGAAAAAAATAAAATAATAACATTAATCTACTCGGGTACTATATACACACATTATTTTAATAATTAAATTTTGATTTTAATTTTAATTAAAATTTCAAAACATCTTAAATTTAGTAGTTAACATTTATTAAAACTAATTAAACAATAGTGATACTTTCCATTGAAAAATCAAAATCAGAAAATCATAAATAAAGATAGGTATAAGATAAAGTGGACTTGGGGTTGTTCAAGTAAATTTAAGTACCAATCATATCTAATCCTAACTGATGTAGAATAAGAAAAATTCTATCTCATCACAATTCGGGAGAAAAAGGTAAATTACAAGATCCTATTTTCAAACTACTTAGCTTCCACATTGTTTCACACTCTAACTTAAAGCATTGAAGTGGGTGTGACAAGTACTACACTAGTGTCATGTAAAGATCAAGATGATTTTGATATCAAGATACTAGTAGTATGTGAGTATGTTTTCCAAATTTAGAATTAAAATATTAATACATAATAAAAAAAATCAACAATAAAATAATAGTAGAGATTAAATCTACAAATAAATATTAATATAAAAGACTAAAATAATATTTAAATATTAGTTTAGTCAATGTGTTCTATGTAATTATAAATGGATTTTTCGTTTAGCTAGCATCTAAGATTCTACGACAAAAAAAAAGGTATCCAAATTAACATATTTATTTTACGGTAATGTAAGATGATTTGACATCCTAAGATGCTTTTACGAAGATTGTCTTGAAAGTTAATTGATAGATTTAATAGAAATCACATCTACTTTGTGAAAGGTGGAGCAATGAGGAGAACATGAGGTGAAAGCTAGATTTTGAGGTTTAAAAAGAACCCAAATCAAATTACGTTTGAGGAAAAAATAAAATATAAAAGGTAGCAGGTGAAAAGATGGCGAATTAACAGGCTTATTTTGGAGAAAATTATAAATTAAAACTTCAAATGTGGCTGAATATATGTCACATGGTGAGTGTGCATTATACAAATATAGACCCTGATGCAGGTAAATTTCTGGGATATCTACAACATAACTATGATTAATATTCCCACAAAGTTCGAACAACAAAATTCAACAGTAATTGGTATAGATATTTTCCAGCTGTGAGCTGTGGTGTATATATATATATATATATATATATATATAATAATAAATAATTCGTTTGTATTTACCCGTGATCCGAGTCAGCAACGTGTCATATCAAGAGTAAGGCTCCACGTTAGCAAAAAACACGTGGCAAAAGAAAGAATATCAAAGAGTTCTATTTAAACCGTCCAAGTTATCCCCATTTTCTCCGTGGATTTTCGCAACTATTACTTCTCTCTGTTTCTCTTCCTTCTCCATCTCTTCTTTTCGCCTCCTATTCTCTTCGTCTTTCTCATTGCCCAAAACCCTCATTTCTTCTTCCATTCTCATTTTCTCTCAAATCTCATTTTAGATCTCCAAATTTATCTACAAAAATGAAGGAATCGGAAGGAAATCCTCTGCATCTCAAGTCGATTAACCACATATCGCTTCTTTGTAAATCAGTGGAAGAGTCGATTGATTTTTACCAGAATGTTCTAGGGTTTTTCCCCATTCGTAGGCCTGGATCCTTCAAATTCGATGGCGCTTGGTAAAATTATTTTCTGACCTAATCCATAACCCCTTCTTATTCTCTTGCTTTCTTTGTCTCTGTTTTGTTGTTAGATGATGATGGTTTTTTTATTTTGATCTCACTTTTTTTAGGCTGTTTGGTTACGGCATTGGAATCCATCTCTTGCAATCGGAAAACCCCGAGAATTTGCCCAAAAAAGGCAAGATTAATCCCAAGGATAATCACATATCATTTCAGGTAATTGATTGATTGATTGATTGATTGATTTCTTTTTTTTTTTTCCACTAATTCATGAGTTCGCTGGAAAGGGACTGTAACTTAATAATCCTACATTCCTTCTTCGGACCTATAGTATAAGAAATGAAATTGATGTTTTTGTAGTCTTCTCAAACTCTCCAACTATAAATGAGTGGCTTGAATTTTTTTTTTTTCTGTTCATCTTGTTAAATTTTGACTAAATTAAAAAAGAAAAAACCAAAATTTTGGGGATGTTATCGCATTTGGGTATGAAAGAGTTTGTAGAGATTAAATCTTAGATAAGTAAAGAAACATTTGGTATTTTGTGACAAATTTTTAATTGGAAAATTGGATAAGATTGACAAAACAATATAATATTTTTTTTGGGGGGGGGGGGGTTTAAGAGTGATAATGAGGGAGATTTAAGTGTATAATTATGGTTGATGATGATGATGATGATGATGAGCAGTGCGAGAGCATGGGAGGGGTGGAAAAGAAGCTGAAGGAGATGGAGATTGATTACGTGCGGGCGGTAGTAGAGGAAGGAGGAATACACGTGGATCAGTTATTTTTCCACGATCCGGATGGATTCATGATCGAGATATGCAACTGTGATAATCTACCGGTGATTCCATTAGGCGGTGAGGTGTCACGATCCTGTTCGCAGCTGAATCTTCAGATAATGCAGCAGCAGCAGCAGCAGCAGCAGCAGATACACCAGCTTGTTTAGCACTACCACTAAACAACATCAATCAACCCACGGGAGAAATTAAAATAATTCCCCAAAAAAAAAAAAAAAAAAAAAAAAAAAACTCATTATTATTCCACCTGTAAAATTTTAAAATGTAGCTGTGTTTGTCATCCTTGGATGACAAAGAGGTCATGTCAGCATTTTGGAATGTATTTATATATAATATTTAATATATAACTAGTTATTGGTCTCTGTTTATGATCATATAATTTATGCGGATTAAGTAGTAGTGTTTTAAATGATCGGATGATTTCAAAACTTCCATCAACTCAAACTAAAATTTCCTATGGTTTAAATTATATTGGTTGGATTATAAATTTGATATAGATTGAGTTTGCTTGTCGGTTAGCTAAAAAATAGTTTAATTTGAATGGAACTAATTCAAACATATTATCCGTTATTGTATTTGGATATTATAACTTTTTATAATATAAATTGAATTACTGAAATAGAGTTATTCTGTCTTCATTTTAATTTTATGTTAATAAATAAATGTTTTAAGATACTAACCTATCATTTTTTATTTTAAAAAAAAAATTAATAAGACTATAATGTAAAAGAAATTGCAAATATAACAAGACTATATTAATATATAGATTTAGCTATATTTGTAATTTTTCATAAAATCTTCCTATACATCACCTTAAATAATTTTTTAATAGCTACTAAAATTGAGGGGAGGGTGTGTCATTAACTCATGTGATAGTGTTTTTTCTAACATATTCTTTGGATCAATAATGTAATAATAGGATTCTCTTCTCATTCCTTTTCCTCTCTCTTCTTAAGGTTGGAACTGCAATCTCTGTTCACTTCTATTTTCCTTTTTTTTCCATTTTTAATAATTGGGGGTAGGGTAGGAGATGATCATGTACTTGACACTTGTAAGCATACTCATCTCTCTTATAATAAAAACAAATCCCCAATTATAATATAACATCCAATCCAAATTTTCAAATTTTCAATGTAACAAAAATCAAACAATATATTTAAAATGCTAAAATACCCTATTATTGATATTGTATTTGCATTAATTTACTTTTGTTTACTATTTCTTTTATATATGTTTATATGCTAATGTGTTGAATCTACATGCCACACAACTTACAGGAGATCATTTCTATTTCTTTTTCATGAGAATTGCGTTGTTAGTTATGATAAATACTAAATTTAATTTCTTTTATTAATTTTAATTCTCTATCGTTTATAAATCTAGTTGATTATTGCATAACTTAATTTGTTAAGATATGTATGTTTGGATAATACAATTAAAGTTTCATATTTGCTAAAATTAGGTGAATGGTCAATAATATATATAAGTGAGAACAACGCTATTTCGCCATTGGTATGAAATTTTTTGGGGGTGGTACCAAAGCAAAGCTATGAGAGTTTATATTCAAAATGGACAATATCGTATCAGTGTAGAAGATCATTTTTTTTTTTATGTGTTTGTGCAAGTATTAGCCAATATCAATATTTATAATAGCTGAAATATCTTATATTATCTTAGTGTCATTACTTTAGAAAATTTGAAGATAAGTTAGTGGTTAAAATCACCTTTTTTTTTTTTTTTTTCTTTTTTAAGTTTGATGTCTCACCCTCAGTACACACTTCACACACTAAAGGAACTTATTTGTTTTACAAATAATTGAGGCAAGTGTAGGTATTTGTCCTAAAAAGATTGTTATCTATATAATGATAATATCTTGATGAAATCAAGATTGGTGGTTCCAACAGATTCTTATAATTGTTGGTTTTCGTTTAGTAATTATGGAGGTGAAAGATTAAACCATTGGTTTTTGACGTGATAATTGATGTTTTATTCATTAGGCTAACGTTCAAATTTGACATACTCATATACTTATGGATTTTAAGAAATTTATTTCTAAAATTTTTTCTCTAACTTTTTTTTATAACTTTACAAAATATCCATGAGCTTTTTTGCCATGTTATTGAACGTTTGTAATGATCAATCACTAAAGGTACCATAAGATCAATTTTTTATTAGCTTCAATAGTCTTAGAAAAAAAAAGTAAAATGATAATTGTCAAAAGTTTATATGGCTATTTCTTACAATATTAAAAAAACACAAAAAGTTACATACAGTAGTTTTCATAAATTATTAAATGATGACATGATGATCAAAAACATGTCATTAATAATATATATATAAATTAAAGTAAACATGTCAATTCAAAACATAATTGTACCCAAACTTGCATAATTGCCAATGGTTGAATGGACGTAAATAAAATGTGTTATAATAATCAAGAAATTTGTATTTCGAATAGTTCGAATCGTGGTCTCATTTTTTTATTATACTAAAAAATTCGAACATAATTTAGTAGATAGAATTGCTAAAAAAGATATGTCAAATAAAATTAAGATATATTTTTAAATATAACAAAATATCATGATAAATTACGATAGACTATTATACTTTATTACTGTCTATTAGTAATAGACACTAATAAATATTTATAACACTGATATTTTATTATATTTAAAAATACATTTAAGAGTTTTGACATTTAAAATAATTATTTTATTATACAAAATAATTTATTCTTTAACAGGAAGGTAGCTTAATTGATGCAAATGGTAAAAAGTGGATTAAACAGAGAAAAAAAATGAAAATTGAAAAAACAATTGTGGCAGGAAAAGATTCTTTCACATTTGTTTTGGAAAAAACATGGGGAAATTTTGATTTGTAGCTGACAAGGCTACCACCTAATCCACTTGTTGATATTTGATAGGCCACTATTATAATGGGAATCTTTTTGTAGAATTTTTTTATGCTCGAATTTAGTTAAATCAATTATTTAATCAATATTTTGTAGCAATTATTCTCCTTCCTTCCTATCTTTATTACCAATGTACATTATTATTATTATTATTTTAAATGAAATTTAGTACGTAACATTTATACCCTCACCATTCTCTATAAACCCTACTAAATTACATGAATATTTAAGAGAAAAAAAATTAAAAATTATTCATGAATTTGATAAGTTGTATAAGTTTTTACTCGATTTTTAATGTTATTAAATTGCACCTTAAAATTAGATAAATGTTGCAATTTGAATCTTTTTAACTCTTTAAAAATTTGTTTTAAAAAAATCATAATGTAATGAATATAAAAC
Source organism: Citrullus mucosospermus (assembly GCA_030954485.1). Lineage (NCBI taxonomy): Eukaryota > Viridiplantae > Streptophyta > Magnoliopsida > Cucurbitales > Cucurbitaceae > Citrullus > Citrullus mucosospermus. Next base: position 2,284,041 of record CM062063.1, on the reverse strand, counting down.
TTATATATGATATAAATTTGATAATGCATAAGAAAAAAGTGACAAGAGGATGAATTTTTGCTGGGTTTTGTGATTTCAATCAAAGTTAGTTATTAGTTTGATTTGTGCAATCACCAAACTTCATATTGTATAAAGTTTGATTTGATTGAAATTAGAGAGTCATTACTTTTCATGAATAAGAAGTAAACATCACAATATTAATCAATTTAATAATTAAGACTCAACCTGACGAAATGAACGCAACTCAATTAGCATAAAATTTATAGAGTTAGAGGTTGAATTCTTGCTATCCATATATATATATATATATATATATATATTTTAAAAATAATAATAATAATAAAATAGTGCTCAACTCACAAAACAAATATTTTTTTTTCCTTTATGAATCAATTATTTGTTTAGTTCAGAATCCATCAGATAAATATTTTACTCTTTCTCTTTTAAAAATAAAATTCAGAAATCAAAACTAATACATTAATTTAAAAAAGAAAACTAAAAATAAAAATAAATAAAAATAAAAGCTAGACTAACCTGCTTTATGTAAATTAAATTGTACACTATAAACTACTGAAATGAGAGAGATTATACTCAATTTCAAATTTCCATATCTTATCTGATTAAATAAGATATAGTATTTATAATTTAAATCAGTAGAGGATTATTAGCACCCACAAATTACTTTTTGTCTCGTGGTTAGTGGTTTCAAATTATTGTTCATACATCTATATATTATATTAAAAATGTACCTACCCAAGAATTTGTAATAATATAATCTATCATTAATTTCAGGCTCGTGTGTTTTTTGTGTCAAAGATGTAGGGTATAGATATTGGGCCTCCTACTTCAAAACATACATATTAATTACCATTTAAGTTAGGCTTATTTGGCAATTTAAGCTCATCTAAGACATAATTCTTCCCATAAAAATTGTTCTCACTAAAAAAAAAAAAAAAAACATTAACGTTTTCATAGTGTGCACAAAGAAGAGAAGATGTTATGGAACCAACAAATAAAAAAAAAAAAAAAAAACATGTAAGATAGTAGAGAATCAACATAGAGATTCACGTGGTTTACTAACAGTTTGTTAGCTACGGTCATAAACAAAGAGAGAACAAATTTATTCTTGGAAAGAATGATACAGAATACAAAATATAGACGCATCTACAGTTATAGAGTTTATATAACGCATTTCTCTAAGCCCTAAAGTTAAAAACGTAAATAACACAAAGATGACAAATATGTAAATAACTTTAGGTCGTTCAAAGTGCTAAATAACATATTCCAACACATTATTTTCCATCGAAAAAAATAATATGAAAAGAAGTTCTTCCCTTGAGATTTGTTTCTTTAAGGTGTGTTTCAATAGTTTTTTGGGTGAGTTTGTATGCATTATTGTCTTGACTATAACTCTTATGGCTGGGTTTTATTTATGTTTTAATTTGACTTCAAGATATGATTTCTCTTTTCCTTTGTTGCAATTCAATTTTTTTAATATTTATATACACATATATAAATCATTTTTAGTTCCTAAATTTTTATAAAAATAATAATTTAGTTCTTGAATTTTGATTTGTAACAATTTAGTCTCCGTATTTTCAATTTTTTAACAATTTAATCCTAAATTTTACTATGTATGTAACAATTTAGTTCTTGCACTTTAAATTTTGTAACGATTTAGTCTCTATTCTAGAAATTAGTTTTAAAATTTAATGTGATTTTTTTTTTGCATAAATAAATTGATAAACAAATTAGGGACTCAATATTTTTATATAATACAAAGTCTACATCATAAAATAATAAAAAGTTACATATAATTTTGATGATTTTTTTACATTAGGGACTACATTGTTGCAAATTTGAGACTAAATTGTTACAAAATTAAAAGTATAAAGACTAAATTATTACAAACCAAATTTGAGGAGTAAATTATTACTATCATAAAAGTTTAAAAATCAAAAGTGTTATTTCATCCCTATATATAATTTTATTGGGGTGGCCATGTAAATATCTCGAGCATTAATTTTTCTTTTTTTTTTTTTACTTTTTTTTTTTTATTTACAGTTGAGCAAAGAAGAAAGAGAGCGCAATTGTTTTCATTTTTCTCCACCGACAAAATGCAATAGTAACATTTAATAATGCCCCTAATAATTTATAATTCATCTATCATCTAAACCCTAATTTTTCCCATCCAACAAGTGTGTGACAATTTAAAATATATTCGACTTATAATCTCATATGTATTTAAGAGAAAACTAATAAGAGATTAAATATTCTAATTCTCACCTAAATTAGAAAAAAAAAATTATTTATTTGTTGTTAGTTGCTGCCAAAGCTGGCAGTACCTAATGCATGTGGTAATTTATTTATTTTTTATAGGTCATTTTTTTTTCTTTTTTCGAAGAATTTAATGTTGGAGTTCAGTCTAGATCATTATTTACTCCATATTTGTAGGACTTTCTTCTTCGTCTTCTTCTTCTTCTATCATTATTATGTATGCGTACGTGACATTCATAGCCTCCATAAAAAATCGCATAAAATCATATAAATTTTTAAGGAAAGAAAAAACAAAATTTATTCACGAAGCAATTTTTACCTTATTTTTCAATTTCATTAATTTCTGTCGCATAGAAAAACATGTGTGACAACTGATAATTTGAATATCTCTAGCATTTTTTTTTATTTTACACCAAAAAAAAAAAAAACTTGTTTTCATTTTGCACCAAAAAAAAAAGTAATAATGATATTTTATAATGTCCCCAATAATTTATAACCCGTCATCATATAAACTTTGATTTCTCGCATAGAAAAAATGTGTGACAATTTAGGTTGTGTTTGAAATGTATTTGAAAGGTTATTTGTTGCTAAAATTTGGATATGGTAAAATGCACATGACCTTCATGTAACAACAACGTTAAATTTGTTTGATAAGGAAAAGAGAGTGACCTGCAAATTAGGAAGACCTGCATATTAGCGTGGTGCTTTAATGCTTAAGTCAGAGAGCGAATAAGTTTAGCAAGTTAAGAGTTTGTGGGTAGAATTGACTTACTATCCTTGGAGCTATAAAGATGTATTTATAGGAGTGGTTGACTTAAGTTATTCTAGAGTATCTTTGGGATAGTTCTTCATCTCACCATATCGAAGGGTGTGCCATGTTTCATGTTTGGCCAAAGTCAACCTTGGCCTAGGTTGAGGCCAAGCGCCTCCACTAGAAAACTTCAACCAAGATCGACGTTAAGCATGTTGATTTGGGTCAGGCTTGCTAATCCTCTTTCTTAGGTCTAAAATGGGCCCAAGGTGCTATTTTTTTAGTGTGAATGTTGTTATCTTTTCAACCTTGTCGTTTCTATCTCTATTTTGCGTGGATTATACCGTTTAATCCAACATCACTTGTAATATTCCTATTCTCTTTTATATTTATAGGTACCATATAAAACTATATGGATTAAAATTAAATGAACTTGAAAGTACTAGAAACTTTGTGTTTTATTTATTCAAAGTGGTAGAAAATGATATTTGATTTTTATTTATTTAGTAAGGTTGTTTGTAATTTGAGGGGAGGGTCAAAATTATTGTTTAACAAAAATTAATTTATTGTTTTATAAGTTTGATGAGACTTAAAGTGATAAACTCAGCAACAAAACTTTGGGATGCCAGCAGCAGTGGTAACATATTTAATTCATCATTCACCTTTAAAATAGATATTTCTGGAGAGTAATATTTTAAATTAATACCACGATTCAAAAAAAATATAAAAGGTGAAATCTCCAATTCAACATATTATTGAAATATTGAAATTCAAATATACATATTAAAATTTAGGTTAAAAAAGTTCAAAATTCCATTTATACTCATCTAATTAAAATTTGTCAAAGGCTTAGTGAGGAAAACATCGAGGTGCATATGGCTAAACCTTAATTTCAATAACCTAAGCATAAAATAAAAAGATTAGGAATATTATAATAAATATATATTTTTTTTTTATCACTAACAATTACAAAAAATAGAGATTCAAAGCTTTTAACTTCAAAGAATGTCACTCTTTCAAATCTCCTGTGTGCTAAAAATATAAAGAAAATAACCAACCCTTTATTTATAATAAATTCATAAACACAAATACACAAATCGCTTAATTATTGTGATAAATATTAAACATATATAATAAATACGATAAAAGAAAAATATTTATATAAACATAAATCAAGTTTCTCCAGCCAGCATTTTCTCATAATTTTCAATGGATTGAAGCCTCTGAATCAACAATTGATTTCTGAACTTCTTAATGAAAGCTTCAGCACTTTCATCAACGTCTTCCGTCACCGTCACCGTCACTGTCCTCTCCAATTTCCTCCTCTCTCCGCCGAAGCGCCGGCGAGGGGACGACGGAGACGGCGGTGGCTGCTGCTTACTCTTACCGGCGGCAGGAACAGGTGGTTCGGAGCTCTTCTTCATAACAATAATTTATTTATTTTTTTTTTTTCCCGGTTGGAAATGGGAGGCATTTTGGGGTTGATATTTATAGGAAGAATTGGATAATTAATTAAGTAATTAAGTAATGATTAAGCGATGTATGGGCGGTGGGCAAAATCAACGGCGGCAACTTTGGTGAGTCAAAGAGGGAACTTTGAGTGTGGGAGTTTGGGGAAATTGCGTTATGTGGTGTTGAAGGAATTAGAAATTGGTGTCCCATATTCGAATCTTTACCAAACTACGAATCTGTTTTTATCATTTGTCACCAATTTCCCTTTTGCAATTACATTTCAAATTAACATCAGAATATTATATTTTTATTGACTTTAATTTTTGTTTGAATTTCAATTTTAGTCACTTGTGGTTTGAATTTCAATTTTATGTTTACTACAAATTATGATTAAACCCACTAGTTATTTCACGCTTGTTTTTAAATCGATTATTTACTAGTTTTTACTTAAAATTCTCTTAAAAGCATATACAATTTTTAATAAAATTTAATTTTGAATTTCATATAATCTTTTTTAGACAATTGTTTAATAAGTATAAATTATTTTTAAAAAATGATGTTAGGTCTATTTTAGTTATTAAATCCAAAAAAACACGATAGTTGAGTATTTATTTACCAAATACCTATAACTAACTTGTTCAAATATGAAATTGAAATTTATCAAAAATACTAATACGCTTTGTATATAAAGCTAATCTTACCAAAAAAAAAAAAAAAAGTTGCCAACAATTATTTTGAAAGCAATTCCAAACAAAGTCTTAAAAGTTAGAATTTAGTATTTATGGTTTGATAAAAATTTATAAATAATCCTATTCTTTGATAAAATCCTCCCAAATAGTTCAAACCTTTAATTTTCATTTAATTTCTAGGCTTCAAAATGTTACAAGTTTACTCTTAAATTATGAATTTTGTTTTTATTTGGTTTTTATGTTTCAATATCTATATTTTTAATCTTTGATTTTTCATTAAATACTCCTTGGTGTTAATTTCTATTTGAAAAATAAATTAATTTTACTTATTTTTTATTAATATTAAAATTAGTTTTAAAAATACTCATCATGCTTATTTTAAATTAATTAACTAAAAGTTAACGCCTAAAAAAAAAGCATTAGTGAAATAGAACAATGGTGTAAAATATTGAAATCTAGAAGCTAAATAAAAACAAAATTGAATAAATGAAGGTAACAATATAACCTTACGAAATTTAGAAATTTAGAGATGAAATAAAAATTAAACTCAAAATTAAAAGGTAATAGTATAAGATTTTAAAATTTAAGGGTAAATAGATTAGATTCAAAACCTAATTATTAAAAGGGTTTTTGTAGGGAGTTTTGGATAGTTTTATTCATTGGTGTTTTAAATTCAATAATTAATTAGAAAAATATAATTGAAGTTTGAGTCCAACTGGAGTCATAGGTAGCAGCCGGTAGGTTGGAATGCTCGCCCCTATTAAATAAATGAAGCCCATGAAATCAAATAATGCTTTTCTTTTGAAGAAAAAAAGAGTAAACCATTAATGTGAGGAAACATTAAAACACTCCTTAAAGGTGATGTTCAATCTAAATGTCAACCATTCACGTTGCCCTCACATGATAAGTTAAGTTATTTATAATTGTATTGTAATTTTGGATTAGAGTTGTCATTGAATTGAATATAAGTAGGAGAATTGTACATTTGATATCAAAATTGATAATACAAATGTTAGGTTATTTGAATTACATAATTATATGTTCATATCTTAATAGTTAATTTTCTTTTTTTTAAAAGAAAAAAAAACTGCGTTTACAACCCTTTTTTTTTTTTTTTTTTTAGTTTTTTAAAATACATATCCATCGATTTGCTTTTACAAAAATGAATAAATAAAGAAATTAAAAAAAAAAAAAAAAAAAAAACTGAATAGAATTAATTGCTTTACCAAACCGACTAAAGAAAAATGAAAAAGGAAAATTCATTTTGTTTGCTGTTAATTGAATAATTGGCCTCTTCTATAGAAAGAAAGAAAAAAAGAATAATTGTTAAATAAAATAAAAGCCGGAAATGTTTGACATACTCCACATATATTGCTGACATTTAACCTTTAAATATGATATTAAAGATAGAAACGAAATATGGATGTGAATGAAAATATTGATGCTTTAATTTTATGAAAATATCGAAAAATTTTATAAAGTGGGATGAAAATTGTTACAGTTAATTAATCAAACTTTGATTGTAACTTAATTATATCATAATAGACCATTTTTAATCACAATTTCTATAAAGTAAGACAATATTTAGATGTTTATTGTAAATGTTTGTGTAAATCATGATACTAGAGCATAAATTTAAAAAAATGGAAAAATAATTACAAAATAACATAAAGTTTTTAGAAATGTTTTGAGGTGAAATTACGTGAAAATGAAAGCCATGGATGGTAAAAGAAAAGAAAAAAAAACTCACATCCATTCAATTTTGGGGTGAAATGATGTGAACATCTAATGAAGAAGGTTTGAATGAGGTTAAAAATAAATACAGGTTCTTTTCATGTTTTTTTTTTTTCAAATTCAATTTCTTTAAAAATAGAAATTGAAAATTGAGAAATTTTGGAAATTAGAAAAAGTAGCATACTGACAAAATTTCATCATTTGTCGTAAATATCATTGGCATGTGAAACTATATAATTAAGTATAATTACAACTATAAAATTGAAAAAACTTGAATTGAGTTAATGTAGATAATTAAAAAAAATTTAAAATTTCTCAGAAATTTCGTCAAAATGGGAGGAAAAAACCTTTGTCGAAACAAGGAATTTTTCCCCTACTTAAATTTCGAGACTACAATGAAAATTTTTCCACATGGGTAGAAGCCAAGAATGGATTTTTTTTTTTTTAAATCATGTTGGGTGCAATACAAGTAATCAATTGAGGCGTAAGGTCTAAAATTGAAAAACTTGTTGGCCATGTGAAGCCATTAATGGTAGATGTACGGCTTGCCTCGGCTCAACTATAGGGAGCAATTACTAAATATTTGGATAAGATTGGCTTAAATAATAATAAATTACTAATATTATTTTAAACTTGTAAAAGAAAGATGAAGGTGTATAACGACGCTCCAAATATCTATATAATTATATAATAGTATCTACTTTGAGTATAAACCTTTGTAATTTTATTTTTGGTTTTACTAATTAGATACGCATGGTCATTTCCGTTTCTAGTTAATATGGGACTTTGGTCACATTTCCATCACCAAATACTAAGAATTAAAGTTGGATTGATTTGAAAGTTTGATCCAAATGTTCCAATAATTTCTCAAATGCTACCAACATTTTTTCTTTTTGTTATGGTGTTTTGTGTGTGTCGTGACTTCGGACTCTGAGATCTCTCTCATGTTGGTAATAATTATCTAAAAAAAAAAGGAAAAAAAAATGGATGTGACATGGTGTGAGAGAAATTTATAATGAAAAATACATCTAGCTTTCCATTATGGAATGTTAGGAGAAGTGAGTTATTGTCTTCAAGTCGACAATATGAAGATATTCTTCCTGCCTAAAATCGATATACACCACACAATATATATACATATATGTTATCAAAATTTGAGCCGTGATAGGATAACTTATTCTAATTTGTCTTTATTCCAAGAAAAATAAATGTGATAGGTCAACAATCTTTATATCCTGTCATGTTTATGAATGTGATCCAATTATCTTATAATTTATATAAATATATTTTTAGATCCTTACAAAATATATATATATATATATATATATATATATATATATATTATATTATGTAAATGAATGTATTTTCCCTTATAATCTAACCAATGGCATTAATTATCATTTCAAAGGTTAATGGTTTACTTTTCTATATTTTCATTGTTGAACTCTCTCTCTATATATCCACTATCAAACCCCGTTTGGTTTAGGAGGATGAGTTGTTTCATTTTTCATGTAGATTTATTATAGATCCTAACAAGAAAAAAATGTACATTAATGAAGATATTCTTCCAATCCAACTTATAATTAATACAAGCCACAACCTCAACAATATAGCTACTAAAGATTTTTATATTATATTATATATATATATATAACATAAAAATAGTTTGATTGTCGTGAACTTGAACTACCAACCTCGAGGCTCCCACCATATTATCTTTAAAAATAATAATAATAAACAAATAAAGAGAACTCTCAACAATATAGCAAATTTGCTTTAACAACAACCTAGTTACGGTATTGTCATGATTAACAATTTAATTATCAACTAAACCGAACATTGGAAAATCAATAACATCTCAAGTACTAAACAATATGAATCTACGATCTTTCCAGATTTCATCTACAGCTTAATTGCTTCTGCTCCAGTTGTTTTATTGAGCTTTTCCATTAATTTATACAGAACATACATACAATACAACATCACAGCCTCATCCTTTAAGAGGCACAAATCAACAGGGAAATGGAGGCAGAGTGAAAAGAGATAGGCAAATATACAACATGCAGAAGAAGACATGAATCTCTCATAAGCTTCTGCAACTATAAAGCTTCAATAGTTGCCTCTAAAAAGAATGAGAAGCAGGGTCAGGCTGGACCTTCTGCTGAATGAAGTTTTCGTTACTAAGAAAGCACGGCGGTGGATAAACAGGCCCTGAAATCGAACCATGTGCTTGCCAACAGGAAGAACTTGAAATCTCAGCATCGTTCGATAAGAGTAGAATGTCTTCCAGAAGTAAGCCTACACATGGAAATGTGTCGCTGCAAGCAAATTTTATGGCTTCATTTGTTGCTGTAGTTCCTTTGATGTGAATGAATGATATGTTTTCCACTTTAACAGCTGATGTCTGCAATCTCAAAAATAAGAAGTTATTGGCACTTCTGACTGAAGGCTTAAGAAAATGGCAAAGCCAGATACACCGTTCGGGTTCAGAAATGAATGAGTTGGATCCGTTACCTGATTGGCACATGGCAGATTCGAGTCGCAGTAATACTGATCTATGATTATTGGATTTGATACATTTTTCATCAACATGTTCTTGAAGGTAATATCAGTGGCAGAGCCACTGCCCCCCTGATGGACGCAGGAAACAGGAGCATAGATTAGCTAAACTTGTTTGTGGGAGACATAATGTATATAGGAATTGAGCCTGAACAAGTACATTTTATTTTACCTGCCATGTTTTAATTCTTGCTCCATTTTCGGTATTTGACAAGACAGCTCCATCAACCCTTATGTTACGTACCTGTGCCGACGTGTGTTGCTTTCCCAAGCTTCCAATACTGATCAACAAAAGAGCGATTGATCCTCACCAACTTCTTTGGTCTGATCAGAGCAATTCAACTATTGAACATTTACGTTACCTTATTCCATGGCCTGGCCCACAGGCAATGTCTCTGATTGAGATCCTTGAAGAATTACCGACTATAGAGACACAGTCATCTCCTGGAAAGAGAGTGCATCTGCATTAGAATTTGCTATTACATAAAAGCAAAAGATACCGCTCGATCATCATCTTTGTTGTCAGATTTACAATTTAGAAAGTCGAATGGAGCTGAACGATACTGAAATTAAATTGAGAGTGTTGGCATCTCAGCTTGCATCCACAAATTGATTGTTTGCCATTAAGGTCCAAAAATTATGTGATATCAGCCAATTCATCTGCAGACTAATTTGGAAAAGGGGAAATTTTGGTTCAACAAATTTTATGATGGATGGGGAAAATTCAGGCAGCAAACTAGGCAAAACCTTGTGAGAGCGATATAAAGCGTACTTGAGTTGTGTATTTAATTGCCCTTGAATGTCATGGCTGAATTATATTGATAAAATTTTGTTGCAATTGATCTCAACAATTGGAAATTTATGGCTGGAAATCTTCCTTGTTCTCTAGGATTGTCTCATGCTTTTCCAAAATGATAAAAAAAAAGTTCTCATGCAACCATGCATTCAATTTTATCAACTACGAAAACATCTGATGGCTCACTATTATGTATTTCATAAATCCAAACTCAGCAGAAAAAAATAATCAAACAATAGTTTGTTAAATGATGAGTTGGTATTAGATGACTGACCTGTACTAATAATGCTATTCTTGACCATGACACCCTTCGATGCACTGATATGGATTCCATCGGTATTTGGGCTAAAGGCAGGAGCAATCACTTTGAGATTAGAGGCAACAACGCGTAGACAGTTTGTGAAAGAAACATGCATCTGTTGACTGTCAATTACCAATAGATGATGAACCTTTAAATTCTTACACTTATGGAAAGTAATGGCCTGCAATAAAATAACGAAAATATCACCATGTGCAGCAACATTCTTTTTCAATACTTGTCAAAGCTCAGCTGATAAGCAAAATGAAGACAGAGCATTTAGCACAAGAACCACTCACCGTTGGAGCATGTCGACACGGCTGCCATATAAAAACAGAAAAACAAAGGTTATTGCCTAACTCTGAGACATTATAGACAAGTTATCTTGAAATGAGACAGAAGGATACAGAGTTTGAAGAAGAAATTACATTTGTTGAGTTAATCTTGCAAGATCTCATCCACCATTCATATCCCATTCCATTAATCTCTCCTCCGCCTTCAAGAGTCAGATGATTCACCCCACGGAAGTAAAGCCATTTCCGTGGATTTAGACCAGCCCAAGCATTTGGATCTTTGGGAGCATTGATTGTGCCATATATCTTTTAAAAATACAAACTACAACACTGAATGTATGGAAATAATTGAGGGGTAAAAAGTCTAAAAGCATATACGAGTGAAAGAGATAAAGTTTGAAGGGAAGAATAATGGCATTTGGCTCATACCCTCAAGGTCACTCTTGACCGACAAGGACCATGAAGCTCAATAGGATGCACCAGAAATGTGTTACTAGCAGGAAAAACAATTCGTGTTCTAGTGGGGAAAGAACAAGCCATCTTCCAGGTTTCCATGAGTGCCTTGAGCCAAAATTTATTTCAACATTAGCTAAAACGAAAATTCTACTTCATAATGTCAAAAATATCTGTCTAATAAAGCTTAAAACAGAGAACATAGCACCAAACAGCCAAAAGGCTACAAAAAATGAAAAGGGAAAATCATGAGAGTTTTCATTTCAATCTAAGCATTCTAACCGGTGGTCGATGTTCATAACTATAAGGACAATTGAACCTCCATATCTCCACAATGATATGATATTGTCCCTTTTGGACATAAACCCTCATGAATTTGCTTTTGAAACCACCCAAAAGGCTTTATACCAATGGAGATAATTGTTTTTAGTTATATACCCATGATCACTTCTTTCCCTAACCAATGTGGGACTTTAGTTCCTAACACATACAAAACTTGAAAATATACAATAAAGGGTGCACCAAAAATGCATTACTAGCTGGAAAAACAATTTGCATTCTAGTGAGGAAAGAACAACCCATCTTCCAGGCAGCCAATAATGCCTAGAGCCACAATTATTACAGCATATACACAAACGAGCATTCTACTTCATAATGTCACAAATGTCTGTCTAATTCATCTAAACAAGGAGAACAAGGCACTAAACATTCAAATGGCTACAAAGGATGATGATGGAAAACCCTGAAAAAGTTGCAGACAGAGTCCTTACATATCTAGCATTTCAATCTAAGCAATGAAGCAATCAAGAAAAAGGGAAAAGGGCATCATCATTAACCGATAGTCAATGTTCGAAAAAAAAACTTGGAAATATACAATATCTGAATTTTATTATAATACCTGAGTATCATTGCTAATCCCATCTCCTTTTGCCCCATAATCGCCAAGATAGAAAACCCTTTTGGATCTGGGTCGAGTTGTGTTGAACCCAGAAAGTGGAAGCTGCAATAACGAGTCAAACTCAGCTGAGCATTCAAAGATTAAGGTCGTGAACACAGTAAATAGAAAGATGGGTATTGGAGAGGGCCACAATCGTCGGCCTTTCATGATCAGAGACAGTGCTTTCCCGGAATTTGTAGGTTTCCAATTGTACTTTGAAATGTATTTTAATACCCACAGCGGCAATTTCTTATATAGTCCTTCAAAGTTAGAAATAGAAACCAAAGAAGTTGGCTTTTTCTTGTTTTAATTATGGTGTTGAATTATTGATCACTCATACGTTATACCTCCATGTCTACACGAAATTAATAGTTACACACTATTCATCAATTTTCAGTTTTCATAACCTTTCTTTTTTCCTCTCTAAGAAATAAAATACAAAATTTGGAAGGGGAGATTTAAACTTCCTACCTCACATATCAATTTATAATATTTATTTTATTTTCAACCAAAAAAAAAAAAAAAAAAAAAAAACAAATAATACTCTTCTGTGGAGGTATTATTAAAATCTTTTATTCTCATCCTCTCTTAAAATTTAAATTTAAATATTACAACAACATATTCTACTACTCAACTTAATCTAATTATATTCTAATATAATATAATATATAGTTAATTAATTAATTGGAGCAAGGATAAGGGTAGAGAATATCTCATCCCCATTTAACTACCAAGGAGAAAAAATTTTCTACTCCCTCCCCGACGATTCTTTGTTTCAAGTTTGCTCTTTAAATTTTTGTCACAATGTGTTTAATAGACAAACGGTAAATAGTGTCTAATATTTTTAAAATTTTTATGGACTTATTTAAAATTCAATAATATATTAAACATAAAATTAAAGTTTAGATATATTACACGTTTTTTTTTAAGTGTGAGAATTTGTATAGATATTGAAATTTAAATATAAAAATAAAAGTTCTCATGTTTGAAGTTGAATTGAAATTTTCTAACTAAAACAAATATTTTCAATAAATTAGTTTTTGTTATGATATAAATGATTATAATCAACCAATCATCATAACACATGAACACAATTCATTGATAATTGAGGCTTACTATTTTTCTTAAGATTTTAGTTCAAATCACCTACCTCTATTTGTTGTTTTAAAAAAATAAATAAATAAATGGCAATCATCTTCCTTTGCATTTTCTTAGGAACTTATGGTTGAAGCAAGAGGTTGGAGATTGAGTTATTATTATTAGGGAAACATCGTCATTATGAAAAGAGCCACCGACCATTGTTGGACTAAAGATGACAATTAAATAAGAAAAACAAAAATAATAAATTATATTTATTGCATACAATTATAACTGTTTTGGTTTAATTAGATATTCCATTCGTATTTGGCAACCAATTTTGAGGCTTCAATTATCAATAAAATAAAATGTTGATGTGAAATGAATAGTATTGAAAAGTAATCAGAATGCAAAATTCTAAAGGATGTTTAAATTAATATTTTTTTTAAATAAAATAAAATATTGGTTATTAATATTAAATTTTGATTAGTGCAATTTTATTGTTGGCTATGTTTCATGATTTTTTTAGAGTATAGAATAGATTTGGATTCACTTTATGTTAAGAACTTATCAAAACGTAAAAGTGTCGACATGTCAACAAAATTTAATACCGTGTCAATAAACACAATTTTAAAATATAATATTTTTTAAATTAAAATATTATTTTGGTCCATGTAATTTAGAGTTTGTTCAATTTTAGTTCTCTACACTTTCAAATGTTCAATTTTAGTTCCCGTACTTTTAATAAATTTTAAATTTAGTCTCTACTATTAATTCATTGTGGATTTTTTGTTACTTTTTATTTCTTATTAGTATTTTTACTATAAATTTTGAAAACATATTCAAATATTATGTTTTTTTTGCATTAATTTATTTAATCATAATAAGATAAAAATTAACTTTAATGGTCTAAATTTAAAATTTAAAAGTACATAACTAAAATCAAACATTTAAAAGTAGGAGTAATCTATATTATCAAGAAGGAAGATAACCCATCACATTATAGTTTCATTTAGTCTCATTAGTAATTATGAATGGTCAGTTTAATCTCAATGACAATCATCAATGGTCTTTCTGAAGAAATGGATATTGATGGTCTAATTAAAGATCATAGCTCAAACCACCTTAATGATTTATAATAAAGTTTCATAATTGAATAATGTAGCTAAATTCGTAAATAACTTTATTGCTCTTTCTTGCTGGTCCCATCTAAAGCATCATGGGTGTATTTGGAAAATTATATTTATAGACAAATGAAAATCAAAGATGGAAATTTTGATTTTTACCCCTCAAGTTTTATAATTGTATAAATTGAATCTTTTTTTTTTTCTTTTAGTTTAACAACATATGAGATTAAGAAGACTTAAATATTTAAATTTTAGCCAATTAATAATTTTGGTCGATTCATCCTCTATTCATATATATCAATCATGAGAGGTAAGAGAATAGAAGTCATATCTTTACTTTACTTTCTTTTCTCTCAAGATGGATATTTTTCATTACCATGTTTTTTTTTTCTTTTTTTAAAGCTACTCCTACTCCTGTTTTCCTTCTTGGATTCTCAATTGGGAAAAGTCCTACATAAAAAGGTAAGGTTTTGGATTGTATTTTTATCACAAATTAGGAGATTGGAAATTCAAAACTATAAGGATGTTGAGTAACCCTTAGATATTTTATTTTTTATTTTTAAAAATTAAGTCTATTTTCTCTCAATCTTTTACCAACATTTTTCTGAAATAAAAAAAAAAATCGAATTCTTAACCAAATTCTAAAAACAAAAAAATAAATTTTTAAAAACTACTTTTTTTTATTAAAAAATTTGGGTTGGTTTTTGAAATCTTTAATTAAAAGTAGTTGATAACAAAATAAGAAATTTAGAGGTGAAAATGGTATTTATAAGCTTACTTTGACATTTTTTTTAAATGACAATAAAAGTGATGTAGGAAATTTTTTAACTTTTTTTTTTTTTTTTTGGTAAAACCGATTGTTTAGGTCCCGTTTGGTAACCATTTCGTTTTTTGTTTTTTGGTTTTTTAAAATTAAACTTATTTCCTCCAATTTCTTACAATGACTTGCATATTTCTTAAGTACAATGGTTGAATTTCTTAGTCAAATTCTAAAAACAAAAACAAGTTTTTAAAAGCTAATTTTTTTAGTTTTCAAAATTTGGCTTCGTTGTTTAAACCATTAGTAAAAATTAGACAACAAATGAAGAAATTTGGAGGTGAAAGTATTATTTATAGGCTTAACGTTTAAAAGCTAAAACTAAAAACAAAATGGTTACCAAATAGGGTGTTAATAATTCATATAACATCACTCTTGATTATAGTGATTTACACAATTCGCTTAAAGCAAGCCTTTTAAATTTGTCTTACATGAAAATTAGCGTATTGGTAAATTTAAATTTTATTTTTTTATCCCTCTAGAGTGGTTAAAAGGAAAGAATTGAACTTCTGACAATAAAATTGATAATATATCTACTATTTCTTATTCAGCTATGCTCATTTTAGTTTTGGTAAATTATAACTTAAATAAGGTTTGTATCCCACAAGCTTTATTTATGTTATAACTTACAAGGTAGATTATCTCATCTCTATCAATTTTTTTCACTTTTAAAGTTAATTATGCTTGACTCAACTTTTTTAAGTTCTTGATATTTTTATCTAAATAAAATAAAAACTTGAAATTTAAATTATATAAAAATTTACATTGTTAAATATTAATACAAACTTGTGCTTAATTGAAATATATGTTTATTTTGGTCAATAATATATCTATTCTACAACAATTTAATATTAATTACCAAACATTATAACCTAACTTTTCATGTTCGAATATGAAATTTATCAGATACCAATTTAGTTCTCATTTATTTCATTAACTACAATAATTTCAAACTAATCTTTAGTGTTATATTAGCTAGGTTGACAAAGTTTCTAAGGAATTGTTTGGTTTAAGGTTTCATCATAGATGGAGTATTAATGTTTCTAGAAATAATGAATGTTTAAAAATAGGTTAAAAATCACTTTTAGTATCAAAAATTTCATAAAATTAACAATTTAGTCATTGAATTTTTGTTTCTAACAATTTAGTCCTTAAACTTTACTATACTTTAAAATTTGTAACGATTTAGATCCTATCGTATAAATTAATTAGTGTTAAGATTTAGTGAGATTTTTTACATCAACAAACCAATAAACAAGTTACAGATTCAACATTTTTATATAATACAAATTCTACGTCATAAATTAATAAAAATTGACTTCTAATTTTGATCAATTTTTTTTTACATTAGGGACTATATTATTACAAATATGAAAGTACAAGGATTAAATAGTTACATACTAAAGTTCAAGAACTAAATTGTTACAAAATTAAAAAGTATAGAGACTAAATCGTTACAAACCAAAGTTTAGAGACTAAATTGTTACTTCATGAAAGTATAGAGATCAAAAGTGTTTGTTAACCTCCAAAATAAGATAATTGTGTTTGGTTTTACGAGATAATGTTATCAGTTTTTTATATAAATACTTGATATTCTTATCTGTGTGATAAGATTAATAAATGAATTTTATGTATACATCAATTAATGATTTACAATTAATAGATAGAATACTTTTAATTAAACAATCAATTGTTATATTAAAGAAATGCATACAAAACCAATTTGACAATAGCTCAAATAGCATCCAGTTTGTATTATTAATCTTCAGGTCAGAGGTAAAAAAATCCATAAATAGTATAATTTAACCAATTAAGTGAAATAATTTAAATTAATAATTAACCAATATTCCAACCAACTACTAAATTGTATTAATATATGTATATCAATTAAAATTGAATAAAGTATATAATTTCAACCATGAGGTCCATCAATCACTTTACTATTAATTTATTACAAATTGAATTAAATATATAACTATATTTATATGTTAATTTAAAATATTATTGCGAATTAGCTTTCGTATATGTTTGCTTTGATTATAAATTTAGTTTAAACATTTAAGAAGTTAAAATCAAATAAAATAAGTGTATATTAAATAAAAATAAAGACATTACAAAAAGTCATGAGAGAGAGAAAATGATATCAAGAAAAAGGAGGAGAGAGAAGTTAAATAGCCATTTTTAAATGGTTTAAATTATTTATTATGTCTAGCATCATTCCATAACTCGCCTTTAATCATTTAAAAATAATTTAATATTTAATTTTATACTATTAAATAAAACTTTAATATCATTAAAATTGATTTTGAATAATTAAAAGCATTTTCAAACTAATTTAAAAAATGACAAAAGTAATTTTTACCATTTAAGAATCACTCCCAAACATTCTCTTAGCCAAAACGAGCATTATTCAACTGAGATATAACATGTGTTAGTAAAAAAGAAACATGTAGTTTAGAACTCTTCGAGAACAAAAGTTCCTCTAAAGAACTTAGAGGTAGGATCCCCCTATCCCGTAAGAACAAGTATAGAGAGGGAGGATTCATCCTTGAGAAATGAGAATCCAGCATGGGAAGCTTGAAAGAGTGAGAGATTGTTCCAATAAGTTTATTTTTCTATATTTTCTAATACTCATTTAATTTCTTTTAGTTTCTTTTAGTTTCTTTTCATCTTTCCATTCTTTGAATGGATCAACTTGTAATCATGATTTCTGATTTAATGAATATCGTTCTTCTTTTATCATGAACTAAATTTGTTAAGAGATTTCGTTATGTTGATACCCTAAAGATTGTGGAGTTTAAAGTGTTAATTCATCATACCTCCTACTTGCACATTTCTTTTGTTGAATTTATAGTTAAAAATTGTTAGAAGGTTAGGATGAAAAATGATTTTAAAAAAAAATACGGGACAAAAAGCCCAAAAAAAAGATTGTTATGCAACCTTGAAAATAAGGTGCACCATAGGAGAAATTGCATGAAATTAATCTAAGATTCAGCTAACTATAGAAATATAGGATTAGCTATTTAGGCTCCTAAAAGAACTTGACACAAAGACTGAATAGGAATAGTTTTTTCATAGCAAGTTATGATGCAACTGCATTGCCCAAGGCTTATTGTCTTAAGGTTAAAACTAAACGATATTCTTACTTATCTCCCTTTATTTACTATTTTTAATCATTATCTAATCTAATCAATATATAATCACAATTGGTTACATTTGGCTACATTGATTGCATGGCCTTAAAAGAACTTAATTTACATTTAGTCTAGTGAGATTCGATACTTGGAATACTTCCAAGTTTATTACTTCATCATTAGTATATGGTTGTCATCAAACACTATTGTTTGTATAGGTGAGCTCAAATCTAAATTGAAAACTTTTAAACACCATAAATATTTAATAAAGCTCATGTATACATGCCAAGGTTGGATGTTTGAGAGGAAAGTTAAAAAAAAGAATGTTTTAGCCATATTAAAGTAAATCACATTGTAGAGCCACAATATAAAAGTATTCCAAACACTCCTGAAAGAAGGGATCAAGTACTTCAAATTTCTATCTAGCGGTTATTAGGAGCTTAAATAGTTTTTTCTAAACTTGAATAAATATGAAATTATGCCAAAAGTAATGGTAATTTTTTCTTAAGGTGCAATTATAACAATACTTTTGCATCCATATAATTAAAATTTGGATGTAAACTAAACTGAATTAAATCTAATTGATTAAACTACCCAAAAAAATGTCAATTAAAAAAATCAAGAAAACCCAACACATTTTTACATTTGAATGATTGTATTGTGAAATTAAGGACTAAACATCAAAGTTTCTTGTTCCAATTAGAAGCACCCAAACAGAAAGCAAAATTTGACAAAACCACAAAGTCTAGACCTCTAATTAAAACAGAAACAAACATCTTTCACCCTAAATTAAAAATAAAAATTTAAAGATCATCCCCCCAAAAAAGATCAAACATATTTACATCCGTCTTTTTCGGAAAATCAAATTACTTTGGTAGTCCTTAAATTTTCAACAATAAATACGCTTGGCCCTAATTTATTGCTGAATACTTATGGATAAAAAGGTAATTTTCCCACAAATATAATTTTCAAAACCTACCGTGATCGGCGCCTGCCGGCCAACGGCGCTCTATGTTTCTGACCGCTCGATTTCCCAAAAGCGCTGCAGAGTCCACAAGCAGAAACTCTAGGCGACGGCGGTTCCACCGCTGGGGACACCGTGTCTCTACTCCGGAATCCTCGTCCTGCGCTGGGATCAATCGTCTTGATCGGGGGAATATTTCTTCCGGTCCTCACCTCCGCAACCGCGCTGGATTCTCCGTTGTCTTGCCCCGCCTTGTTAAGCTCCGATATGAATTTGTCGTCCCAAACTACACCGGAAGATCCCTGCCGGCGGAAGGATACCACAGATCTCTGTAGACCAGCCATGGATTCTCTCCTTTCTCTATGTGCTCTGTTTTTGTTTTTTCTCTCTCTGTGTATTAAGTCTAAAACGACTTATCTAAAGAGGAGGAGCATATGAAGGGGTTTTAATTGGTTTTGGTAAACAGGGGAACTTAGTCAACAATTTTATTTTAAGGATTTTAATAGGTCAATTATTGTTGCTGCTACAATCCGGCTAAATTTTCCTACCAAAATTTTTCATACTGTTGCCACCTCCAGATAAAACATAGGTGGGATCCACCAATATTTATGGAAATTATTTTTGGTATTAACAGATAAAAGTATGGTATTACTACTACAAAATTTTCCCACAATCACAGAAAAAATTATTAACATACCCTTTTGGTCACATTTTTTTAATTATATTTTATACATTAAAATAATATTTATTTAATTTTAGCATTTATATTTTTAAATGTCCAATTTTAGTTCTTATACTCTCAATAAATCTTAAATTTAGTCCCTCAAAATTAATTTTTATCAAAATTGATTACATAATCATAACAATGTTAATGCAAATAAACACAATATGTGAATATGTTTTCAAAATTTATAGTGAAAATTTTAATAAAAAATAAAAAGTAATGAAAAAAATTCATAATAACAAGTAGTAGAGACTAAATTTAAGATTTATTGAAAGTACATAAGCTAAAATTAGACATTTAAAAGTATATAAACTAAAATTGAACAAATTTCAAAGTATATGGACCAAAATGATATTTTAACCTACTTTATCTATATGCTTCAATTAATTTCAAATTTAATATTTTAAAATTAATTTTTATTATAATTAATTAAATAATAATTATGTAAATATAATGTCGACAGACACGTTTTTATACACGTACGAACTAATTTTAATTTTTAACTGAAGTAGACGGTGGGAATTTGTAATGTGGTTATGTTAATTTTGATTTGTTTTTATGTTTTCGTTTTCTTGTTTGTAGCAATTGGTTATTTTATTGGTGATCAATTTTAATTTGTGTGCGATCAATTTGGAAGGATTTTGATTTTGGAGATTTATGGTTGTCTTTTTTTATTTGTTTATTTATTATCAAAGAGATTTATGATTGTCAAATGGTTAAATATGAGATGTTATCCTAAAATTGGAAAGATTACGGAAAGAAAAGGAGAAGAAGAAGAATATGGACCATAAGACGTAGTAGTAATTATATAGATTAATATAATTACATCTACTAAAATTTAGAAAATTATTATAAATAAATAAAATATTATATTATTTATAAATATAGTAAAATTTTACTTCTTATTTGTGATAGACCGTGATATATCCAAATAGACATTATATATTTAGTAAAGTGATAGATGTCTATGGTCTATCACGGTCGATCAGAAAGTAAAATTTTGCTATATTTATAACTATTTTCAACCGTTTTTCTATTTTTGAAAACATCCATAAAATTTATACTATCTATCTCATACTCTTAAAATTGGAGAATTCGTGGTTTTTTAGTTAAATAATTTAAGGTGAAGGATTTGAACTGCTAATGTCTTAACTATACTTTATGTTAATTGAGCTACAATCACGTTGATTATTTTACATATCTATCTCATCCACTTTTATTTATCTTAATTACTTTTAGTGGTTAACTTAAATAATTTAATTATTAAATTTAATTAATGATTAACATAAAAGTAGTCATTTATTTTTATTTAATATATCATTTTATTTATTAAATAATTAATAAATAAAATGATATATTAAATAATGTTAATTTAATTTATGACTACATATATTATTTAATTAATTAATTATACTTTTTATATACAAAATTGGTAAATCGTATCTATGTAAAATCCAATTCCACATATTAAGTTCCAAATATTTAATATATATACCCAAAAACAATATTTACGATCAAATGGATAATTTTAAATAAAATAGATCGAAATGGACCTTTATAGAATTAAGTTAGTAGAAGTCTTCTAAACATGATATATACACAATTCGTCAAGTATATGATATTTTTATATTACAGCATCTTCAAACAACACATACATATCTATAAATACATCGAATTTAAAAATAAAAATGAATGGAAGAAGTATTACGCTATATAAACAAGAAGAAAAACAATAAACTATACTCTTGTGAATTAGAATATAGTATTTCAATAAAAATAATATTGAAGTTTGAATGATTGAAGTGACTTTGTAGAATTTTAGACAGTTTCGAATTTGTTTATGTGTACATTTAAATTAGATGGATTAATTTACTGTATTTAAAATTAATGGTTTAGAAGATTGATCAATGTTCGACAAAAATGATTAAAATAGAATGATATATAATATATATCATCTAAATTCACACTATTTAAAAATGTGAATATTGGAATATGGACGTGTTTCAACTTTCATATAAAAAAAATAGATAAAGAATTGGACATTTTATGTATATCATGGACCTAACAAATTCTCAAATAGTTTGTACTTGTTTTAAGAGTTGAAAATATCATATATTATTTTATATTAGTTTTTATTTTTTTGGCTCAATAATTTCAAGATTAAAGATTGAATCTCTAACCTTTAACGTAGGAGTGTATACTAATTAACTAAACTTACCTTAGTTACTATTTGATACTAGTTAGCAACAACACAATTGAAATAGTTGCAATGACCTGCATAATAATTAATGATTTCAATGTATACATAAATATTTAAATTGACGCTTATTTAATTTCACACAACAAACTGTGTGGATGAAAACTTCATTTTTTGTTATAAAAAAAGATAATTATCAGTACTAGTTTAGTAACTTAATTGGCTTTTTAGTTCAATAATAGTAGGTAGAGATCAAACCACCCGTCTTTGAGATAGTAATTTATACCTTTTATCCACCAAACTATGTTCGAATCACAACTTTTTTTAGTTTAACAAATGTGGGGTGGAGTATGGAAATTTGAACATTTGACCTAAGAGATAGGATACATGTCAATTATTATTAAGTTATGTTCATGTTGATATCAAATTCATTTTCAAAATTACTTGTACTAACAGATGAACATTGGATAATTTAGGATAATTAATCATTTATATATATATATATATATATATATATATATAATAAAGATTATTGTCAAATTTTAAAGGTGTACCTTCGCAAGAAAAGGTGAGATATTTGAATTTCCACCATATATTATTAGGAGAAGCTCCTAAGAAATCTAGAGTTTAAATGATTTATACATATTATAATAGTTATTTAATGAAAACTGGTATGGTCACATTTCGGGTAATTATTTTAAATGATAAAACTACTGAAAATATTTTCAAATATAGCAAAATTTTACTGTCTATCAGTGATAAAAAATGATAAACTACTATCATCTATCAACAATTGATACTGATCTATTAGTGATAATCAGTGTCTATCATTAATATACAGTGACATTTTACTATATTTATAAATAAATTGGCTCATTATACTATATATGAAAACAACCAAATCAATTTTTTTTTTTCATATGCTTTGAAATTTTCATTATTGATCCAAACTTTTGATGAAAACGTAATTTACAACCATTTGTTATCATTAACAAAAGTATAGTAAATTTAATATTGAGAATTAAAAGGAAAATCGAATTCATATGGGTTGATTTCAAATATAAGAAAATGAATCAAATATTTATAAATATAACAAAATTTTAATGTTTATCTACGATAGATAGATCTGTACATGATATACACAAATAATAGTCTATCACGATTTATTGCAAATAGATCGTAATATTTTGCCATTATTTGTCAATATTTTTAACAATTTTGTCATTTAAAATAATTTTCCAATTCATATCATAACTGCATTATTTTTGGTCTCCATAATTTTATAGAAGTAATAATTCAACTTTAGTTTGTAATGCTTTAATCCTTCTACCTTTAATTTTGTATCGATTTAGTCATTAAACTTTAGTATGTAATTTAGTCCTTATGCATCAAATTTTTTAACGATTTAATACTATTATGGAATTTAGTGTTAAGATTTATCAAAATTTCTTGCATATGTAGATTAATAAATTAATTAGGACTCATTATATTTATAAGCTACAAAGTCTAATTATAAAAATTGACATTTAATTTTAATGAAACATCTGGATTTAAATTATATTTATAAGCTACAATCCCATCCCATTACGGTCCCCCAAACACCCCCTAAGAGTTGTATCAATTTAAACTTTGAATCAATAATCTTATTAACTAATACAATCACGAAAATTCAGGATTTAAATTCATAAAATTATTAATTTAGGATTTAAAGTGAGACAACTGCCAAATTTGCTTGAAAATTTCCTTTTCCAAGTACAAGAATACAATTTAAATTCAATAAATTAGTTAAGAACACTGGCCTAATTTGCATCCATGAACAAGACATGTTGTATTATTATTAAAGGCATGTTTGCTGCCATGATCAAAATTGCTACGATCTTAATGGACTTATTATAATTATTCATAATTTAAAGAATATTGTTAACTGACCGAGAACTTATATAAACAAGTCTCACATTTCATAATATCACTGATTGATAATGTTTATTGGACGGTAGATGTGGCTTAAAATCGAAAGAATCCAAAATCTATCCAACCGATTCCATGGTTTGGTTTATGATATAAAACCAAACACAGTATAATCGAACCAAAAATATTACTTATAACTATATAAAACCAAAACCATTTTCATGACTTATCCCAAATTTTCAGCTCCAGCTCGTCTTTTCACCTTTCTCCTCCAAGCTCCCCGCCGTCGAACGCCTTCTTCGCCGCAGCGCCGTCGCAATAGACGGACAACCATCGGATTCTTCCTCTTCTTTCTCTTTTTGGTTTGATTTTTCATCAGATTCCCGATTCACCAGCTCCAATAAAAGCTCAAAACTGAGAAGACCGAACCGATCGGTCTGTTTCATATTGGTATTCGGTTTGATTCTCGATTAGGCTACAAAACCGAACCGAGTATCGCCTTTCCTTGATTTCCCGCCAGTTCGTCTATTAAATTGATATTTACAGAAAGCAAAGCGCCCAAATCCCTAATTCAGAACTTCGTTCCTCCAATTCTTATACTCTTTTTCTCTGCTCAACGGAACAGGAATTCGATTACCAGCTGATGCCCAGAAGTTTTCTCGGTAAGTACTGTCAATTTGCAATCTAAACCCTATTGATCCTCTATCTCCACCATCTCTCTCTGGTTTAGATTTGATTTGCGTAATTTATTTCGAGCAGGTCTCGATCTCTGTATATCTTGCATAGTAACAAGGATTTGGAATGAAAATTTTTCGTCAGGGAGGTGAAATCTGAATATGTATGGAAGAAAAGCATGCCAGTTGGTGAAAGAGCTAGCAAGCGGTGAGAAAGGACAGCTAACACAGTTCAATGTAAGTTTAGTTGTTAAATTGTTTGCCAACTGAAGTTGTGCTCATCAATTCTTGTTCTTGAGTTGAAATAAATCAAAATCCTGGACAGACAATCTAACAATTATAATTGGTGAATGTTTGCATTACTTGACTAGTGTTTTATTTTAATAAACTAGGGTTGTTCGGATTGACTTTTCAAGTGCTGAAAAAGTGTTTTTAAACACTTAGAATGTCAATCCAACTACAACAACTATACTTCGCTTGTTTTCACTAGTACCTTTTGAAGTGCCTGTTATACACTTGGAGCTAATTGATCAAACAGCGGAAGCATTGTCGACTTATTAATGTTTTATAGTGTGTGTGAGTATGTTTACACTACACGATTTTTGTTCAGTTTTTAAATATGCTCTGTTTTTGGATAATCATTTTATATGGTGATGGCTTTTACAGTCAAGCACTTTGGGTTAAATATATGACTTTAAAAGGAATTATGGTTGCTTGTGATTGCAGGCATTTATCTCTCAAATCACCTTGTTCAACGTCCTTGTGTCAAGCTATATAATATGTTTTCTAGTTTTCTGTCTCTTCTTTCTCTCCATCTTTAGAAAATTTGTATTATATCTAAAATTTTCCCCTTTTGTTTTTCCCTGTGTTTCTTCAGAGCGACCTATTTGAACAGGTTATTTCAGAATGCCAGCAGCATCATCTTGAGCTTCAGTCCTTAATTAGGTTAAAGATTCTACCTTTTTGTTCAAATGATTCATTAATTGATATGATATTTAGTTTTAACCGGTAGTTGCTGGTTATCTTTAAATAGTTGTTATTAAACTGTTTGGTAGCAAAAGAAAAGAAGGCAGTTAAACTGCTTCTAAGAGCGTGCTCATTTGGTTAATAGCAGTTCATCTGTATATACGGAGAGCAGTCTTGAGAAATGGTAGTGGTTCACATTTTCTTTGTATTGGTTTTATCATGGATGTTGCTTTTGGTCTCGTACGGCCTTATTGTGAATACTATCAATTGATATTTCTTTTAGGGTAATACTTGGGCGCATCCCAAGATGCACCCATATTTATGCTTCCCCTTCACATCACTCACACCAAAAAATAAATAAAATATTTCGAAAAAAAATAAGAAGATTTGCCACATGGTAAATTATGCTTGGACAATTTGGTGGATGCACAAAGTACTACTTAGGATGTACCTAAATATTTTTCTATCTTTTATCCAAACCCTTTCCACTATGTCCTCCTTATATGGCATAAAAGCTTCAGTGACAGTAGCCAACTCAATGCTTCATTTATGTCAGTAGCACTTTAGGAACTTTCTTTATCCTATGGGTAGGTGTCCTTGGTTGAGGCTAACTATAAGATTGAACTTGAGGTAATTCTGACTTTTTAAGAAATTATAGTTTGAGAAATCTTCATCCATTTTCCTATGAAATTCATGTTCTATAGTTGCAATCTGCATACTAGGAACTATCCTCGTAAGTTCACTAATCACTATAGTCCTGAACTTACTGCAGTATATTTTCAACTCACTGTGTCACATGGAAGGTTAATCCAAATTCTACATCTTATCATGTCCCTTAAACAAAAGACCAAATGGTGAAAGTTGACCAGCCATATATTCGCGCTGTGGTTGTGAGATCGCCCAAACCAATGAATTCTAACGATGTTATTCTCCATTCTAATTAGTCTTCAATTTTATGCTTCTAAGTGCTGGTCTAAATGCATCGGCTATTATTATTATTATTTTCAGGATGACTCAATATATAGCTGATGTGAAAATCTGAAACAGGAAAGTACAGGAAGAAGGATTCGATCTTCAGACAACTAAGAATGAAGATCATTTTGGTGCGCTCATTCACCACCTTGCATTAGTTCGCAATAAACGCTGCCTTATGGCTTATGTGTAAGTATAATAATTTGAGATAAATTTGAGGAGCTGCCTTTTTCCTGCCTTGCTGGGTTTGAGATAATTCGATTATTATTTTCCAATCAAATGTTTTTCTACATAAACATGCAGGTATAATCGAGCTGAGATTATAAGAAGTTTGATATGGAAGGTAGTAGGGTCTATGATTCCACCGGAAATACAAGAGAAGCTCAGCAACTCAGAGGAAGAGTATTTCAAGAAGCATTCTGCACGTCTGAAAGAATATATGTCAAAACTGGAGTTGGATTTGACAGTGGTAATTTCAAACACCAGACTTTACAACAACACATTCTTACATTTGCAACTCAAATTCCTCGGACTGAAATTTCCAAATTTATCATTGGCAGGATATGGTGCCACCTAAGGATCCTTATATCCAAGTGAGGGTGCTTGATGATATCGGTGAAGGAATCGTATTGAGTGATGATAAAACAGCAAATTTTGCGCTTCATTCCATACATTTTCTTAAACGAACAGACGCTGAACAATACATCTCACGGGTGGGAATCTCTATAAACTTTGGTAATTCTTGGTATTGCTTGCTTAAATGTCTCCTAAACTTAGAATCTTTCAAAACAGGGATTAATGGAGGAGCTTAGAGGCTGACTGTTCCACCGAAGATGGAGTTGCGTTGGAGCTGTTTGTTGTAAATTATGAGCCAAATGAGATAAAAGAGGGGAAAGAAAGTGTGATCCATCTCATTTCTGTAAATTATTATATTTAGAGATAGATGTTTGTCAATTAACTCATTTTAGTGAGATTTTTTTCCGTTTACTTTTATATATAATATGTTGTGTGAGGGAATCAAATCCATGATAATACAAGCTTTATGTCAGTTGAGTTATGGTCATGTTGATACCATTCTAGTGATTTGTTAGTAAACCACCTAAATGAGTCAAATATGAAGCCAGAAATTTAGTGATTTACTCAGGCAAGCCTCCCTCAATTTTTTATTTTATAGATAATATTAATCAGAAAAATGATTGACCACTCTCATCTTGAAGTCCCATGTTCGAGTCTCACCCTCCATTTTAAGGGTGCAAGTATTTAACCTTTCAATCTATACGTATATGGTCTTGGGTTTATTCGTTGCAAACAATTTGGAGATTACTTTTCTAAAACAGATTTGACTTTCATGTTTCAATTATTTGTATAGTTTTAATTTTCATGCTTCAAATACTTTTATACGTTTTGTAGAATTCATGCTTCAAAAACTTTCATACATTTAGTTTCATTGTTATTATATGTTTTAGTTATAATTTGAATTATTTAAATGGAAAGATATTATAGAAGGAAATAATAATTTCCATTGAAAAAGAGATATTTCATATATCCTTGTTGAAGAACTAGAATTATTGATTACAATTGTAATATTTGACACAAAGCTCGTAAAGCATACTTGAGAAAGATTTATTTAATGAAGATAAATAATAGAGTTGTTATGCACCAATTTCATAATATGAAATCTTGTGATATTCAAAATTAATAATTCAGTCCATTTATTCAATTTTTGTATAAATGATCTAGATGTAGTTTTGCTTATGTCAAATGACTCGAATTCTTAAAACAATAAAAACTAACATTTTGCTTACTCCATAAAGCATTGGTCAATGTAGAATTGCTCATTCATGATTGTGGGTCTCACCCATCGCGAATGAAACTCCAAGTGCAATTTCATGTTCGAGAAACTCATAAGAACTCAAAATTTTAATAATGGGCGAGAATATATAATTTTATAAAAAATCGCAATGCACCTTGAAATCATGTTCAAAGTCTAATCAATCCACAATGGGCATGAACTTGAGATTACAAATGAGCTCTAAGGAAACTTCAATATTGGTTGGTGTTTTGTGACGTAAGCAAAATGTTAATTTTCATTGTTTTCAAAATCTAGGTTCGTTGATATTAGTGCAACCAAGTTTGGGTCATCCATAATTTTTTTAAAATTTTGTTTTTAATTCCTTAATAGATTTTTTTTTCTTTTAAACCAAATTTTAAGTCAAGTCTCCATGAACAGAACTTCTGGATCCTCAATTGTTTCTCTCTAAATTTGATATCACCCCCTCTTCTTTTGGGGTTGCATGTGATGACAAAGTAAAAATAGTAAAAAGAAAACAGATTAGTTTAGGAAAAAAAGGTAGCTTCATGTCCTAAGAGATCCTAAAATACCAAGTGTTAGGTCCATATTTAAGGAATGAAAACTGCTATACCTTGTTCTGAATCATTCAACTCCCATCAAACAAACCAAACATCTTAATATTGGAGAGCCATTTTTTCTTGTTATGTTGTTTTCTTGGTTATGGGTTCTTCCAAAAGATGGGCAACCACCATTTCTCGCACTGCCTCTACTTTATATTTTCTTCTCATTTTCTTCCAAATTCCTCTTTTCAGGTAACCCCTTTTTTATTCTTCTTTTGATCTGAAGTTGTTTTGAATACTTTGTTTCTTTCTTGTATTACTTAAATTTTGTTGTTGGAAATAGAGTGAAATGCAGAGAGACATTATGCACAACGCCACTAGAATTGACATGTTCTCAGTTGTTAGCAAGCGATGTGTTTCCTGCATCTGTTGTGAAAGCAATTCTATATCCTGGAGCCATTGCAAAAGCCATCTTTAACAACAAACCTATTCCATCCTTTAATAGCTTGCCAAAGCTATACAAGTTTATCCATGTTAAACCAACAGCTTTTCCTCTCACCTCGGATCTCCATCACCTAGAGGTATATCACAATCAATTTATATATACCCCTAAACAGAGGTTGTACCAAGTTAAATCCTGAAACTTTTGTGAGTGTATCAGTTTAGACACTTACTTTGGATTTCGTCCGAAAAACATCGTGCGAGACTTGTAATTGTTCAATTAAACTCTTAAATTATCATAAGTGAATCATTTAGACATTTTTTTTTTTTTTTTTAACTAAGATTACCTTTAAAAATCATTGATGCATCGGTTCTTACATGTGGGTAAATTTCTTCACACAAAATGGATGATTAGAAATGATGCATAAACAATTTTCAAAGGAAATCTTAACTAAGAATTTAAATCGATTCATTTATGAAAATTTAGGAGTTTAATTGATGAAAAGAAATACATAGAGAGTAGAATATTGATACACTTGCAAATGTTCAAGGTTTACATAGTACAATTATCAATACATCAACCCTGAAAGTTTACGGGTATAAATTGATTTTGAATTTTTGTATACAATTTAAGATGGGAAGTTTTGATGATGATGTTGAGTTGAAGCAGGTTATTGCAGGAAGTTATTTGGCAGTAGGAGGAGGTGTCATAGGAATGGTTAAAGCGGGGAGTGGGAGAATGAGTCTATTTGGTTGCCTTATCGCAATGTGGGGAATTGTTTGGAGGAAATCTTCAAATTTAAATCCCAATAAGGAAATTGGCCAAATCTATCCGACCATGTTTCTTGCTCTGCTTTTGGCTTTCTTGTCTGTTAGGAAGGATGTGAGGAGAATAGTACGTACCCTCAAACCTCAATCCAACCCTTTTTCTTCATGGAACAAACACAAGCACAAATGAACCTAAAGTTTCATGAGAATGACACACTCAAAACAAACACTTTGTTTAAGATGAAAGGTGTCTCACTTCAATTGTGAGTTTAGTTCTTGAGTTTTGAGGTTTGTGCCTATTGAAAGTACTGTGATTAAAATGTAACATTTGAAAGTATACAAAGACTAATAGAACAAATTCTAAATTATAGAGATTGAAAGACAACTTAATTGAACCTTCTCAATGCATTCAAGAAGATTTAATTTGCTTAATCAGTGGATTGACCCAATCTATTTGTTCAAATCTTCAAACACCTCTATATAATTACTCCAAATACCACCATGCATCACTTCTCAATTCTCACCTACATGTCCCACATGAATCTGGAGTCCTCTGTCTTCAGCCTTCTAATAAAGTCACAGGCTATCTTCTAAAGTTCTACTTAGGTAACTATTATCAGTCATTTCAATGGTTGGGTGCGAAACAGTTTTCATTTAGAGTTTAAAACTTCATAATACCACTACTTTTATCTCTATCAAAAAGTAAAACCAAACAAGTCAGACTTATCATCTTGCCTTTACTACTATATTCTGGAGTCATGCACAATAAAGAGAAAATTTTCATATTCTTGTTAAGAATGATATCTATTATCCATACACTATATTTCAATGTCAATATGAAGTTATGAAAATCAGGAAGAACCTTCATTTTCTCAAACCACTTTGTGAGAATTGGAAGAAGCCTCGGCATTTGGTCAAATCTTTGTTCTGCAAGTCATGCGGAAAACTCAATCTTCGAGCCAGTCGGCATAAATGCCAATCAACTTCTTAGACTCCTTTGATTCAAAGAATTGGTTCATTCTTGGCCCTTTATTCTTACAGTCAGTTCCAATTACTCTGTTGCTCCTTGATCCAGCTTCGGCAGCAGCAGAAGTTGTTGCAGAGGCACCACCTACGCTCCCACGTTGTGATGCACTGCAAGGCTCAAGCTTCTGTAGTTCTATTTTCTCCAAAAACAAAGAAGACAAGGGCAATATCAATGCCTGTAATTAAACAATCACCAAATTTTGATGTCATGAAAACGATTCAAGTAGTGATGAATTAGTAAATCCACATGGTTGACATTTATAGCTTGGGATGGTAAATCTTCTTGCCTTTGCAGTGTTAGAATGTCCATTAATACATATGATTAAGCAGTCACTGTTTTGTGTGAATGTATTCTAAGCCTAAAAATTGACCACAGCCACCACCACCACCAGAAAATGATCCAAAAAATGAGATTACAAATGGGGCTTAATTTGAATCAAGCCAAGGCTGTTTATATCATAAAACATGAGGCGGTGATTTAAGGCAAATTTTCAATTTCTCGGAGCAAGTAAACAGAACTGAAAACGGCAAAGGAATAGATTTTATACATGCTGAGACAATAAGTCACTAGAAAACATATGGAATGGTAAATTGGTAATGGAAATGAAAGAGGAATCACAAAATACCTGCTTCTCCATGGGCAAAGCGACAAAGCGCCCCATATGGGCAGCGACCAGTCGCCTGCCAGGGGTAACAGGGCCTTGTTTTGCAACTTAAAGGCTTTGGCATCTCACCGCGGACAACAATCTTCGTTTGTACTTTTGATCTGACTTCTTCTAATTGATCAAACCCAATTCTTCTATCCATAAAATGACCAGAAGCTACCGTTCTAACCTCATAATTTTGGCTGGAGGAGCCAAAATCCCTAGTTTTCTCAGGAATTTCATGAAGGAAACGACACTGATCCCCATATGCACATTTCCTCCGGCGTTGGAACTGTTTGCATACTTTCATTTCATTCGAGGTATCAACATTCGAACGCTCTAACAAATGACCTTCATGGAATTCAATTCCTGGTCTGGAAGGTAACCTTCCGTAAGTATCATTAAAACCAGGTGTATACAAACGCCCCAACTCATGGTCATACCCAATGTTACGATTGTTCCATGGTGGAATCCCAAAATTTGAAGGCATTCCCCAACTCGAAACAGTTTCAGACATCGTAGGCTGATAGAATGATCGGAGTCTAGGATCAGGATATGGAGGAGGAAATGGCGGCCAATCGCCGGGAGCCTCAGGGACAAACCGATTAGGAGCACTCATTTCAAGGGCCAAACCATCCAATTTCAAGATTCAAATTCTTTGAACGGAAAAACAGAAGGATTCTAAACAACATTTCTTTTCCAAAAAGTTACAATTGCAAGAACCGCTTAAAATCTCTGTACATTGTCGAAATCTTCAGATCGCAAGAGAATCAAGCGAGAATCGTTACATGCAGTTAAGTAGTCGAGGAGACAAAATTTGGCGCAAAAGAACCAAAAACTCCAGGAGATACCTGATGAAAACTTGTCCAGTACGCAACCAGAGCGTCGAAACTTCCAGAAGAGCAAACCTAAGTCCACAAATTTGGAAGAAATCGATGAAATTTGAAGACAGGTAGAACAGATAATTGTACAATATTTACAAGGAAGGTGGAGAAATATGAGAGCGAAACCCTAGCGTCCATTGGAAAACTCAGAGGAGAAGATGAAATGAACTCTGCCGTGAGATTCGACGGTCGAGTTCCGATCATAAATCGCGGTGGTGCTTCGGTTTGGGGGGTCCTTTCGTTTCCCTCCCCTTGACTTGTTTCGCGGTCTAATTTTTGAACTGTTTGGATTTCTTTTTTCGTTTCCATCTTCTAAATATCAAGTTTTTTAATACATTAAATTAAACAATATTTATGATATTTATTTTATTACTAAAAATGGTTCAACAAAATTATATATATATAATCAATTCCAAGTTGTATCAACTTTTCCCTAAACTTTTGATTTCATCTAATTACAAGAAATAAAGAGGGTTAAATTACAATTTAATACCTCAATTTTTAAGTTTGTAACTATTTGATAATGAACTACAAAAATTGTTTAATGGAACAATAACATTTTAGTGTTATATCTAATAAGCCTTTTAATTTTCAACTTCAAAAATTGATCTTGATATAAAATTAAATTTTATGTTTGGCATGTCTGTGAATTTAAAAAAAAAAAATGTTGGATAGATTAATGACAATGACTTATTAAACACAAAAATGAATATTAAAATACAATTTGATAACAATGATAGTGAATTTTTTTCTTAGTTTTCAATTTTTAAACTTTATATTTGCTTCCTCCCAATTCCTTTACTATTATTTTCAATTATCTTAAAAAAAAAAAAAAAAAAAAAAAATTCAAGTCAAATTCTAAAATAAAATACATCCCTTTTTAGTTTTCATTGCCTTGATTTTTTTAAGAGCGTGAGTAGGAAGTAGATAAGCAAATGTAGATGCAAGTTTAATTTTCTTTATTTAAAAAAAAATAAAAAAAAATAAAAAAAGGACCAAATTAGTTTCTTACATATTTAAATTTTGAAAACGAGACTCTTAATAATGTTTTAGAAAGTTTTGCTTGAAAAACAATGCTGTTATTTATGTTATTTAAAATTCTGAAAACGACAACTGACTTTGTTCTTCCAACAATTTTGAAAATATTTCTGTAAAATGAGATGCGAAAAACAGCAACAATCACCAAATGTTTGTTTATTGAAAAATAAAAACAATATATATATTGTACCAACTCAGTTTCAATATTATGTCTATTAAATTCATTTAACTTTAAAATATTTGTATTAGATACAAAATAGAAACTTCAAGAATCTTTTAAATATTTTTTCTAAAAATTTCAAGGAAAAGTAACCACAAAATAGAAAGTTTAAGAATTTACACAACGATGAGCTCAAACTTATAATTTAGCATTGCCACAACATGTTATTATAATTAGAGAAAGACGAAATGAGAGAGATTAAATGGCATGTATAGCTTGCAGCATGGAAGGATAAACCGAAGAGATTAATTATAATAATCTAAGCCATGGAATCTGAGAGAGTATTGATTTGATTTGGAAACAATCTACTACTGAAGCTTTTTTATCCCAGGAAACGAAGGTAGAACAGCAATAAGAGCATCACCATATCCAACAGGCTCTGTCATGAAAATGGTGAATTGCTAAGCCATTATTCATGTAACTTCAACAATATTAAAGGGGAAAGAAAAGGTCAAAAACCGACTTACCACCGTCCTTTCGCAGTATCTTCACGACTTCTCCAGATATGTCAGACTGCAAAATGAAATGAAGAAAACAAATGTGCAAGAACAGTGAGCTAAAGCTTTTTGTGACTATAATCAGTTCACTACAACCCAAACAGCAGAGACAATGACTATAGAAGTTTGAAGTCAAGACTCGAACCTCAATTGGGATCTCAGCACCTAACTGATCAATGTAACAAAGCACTTGACCTTCTTTTACTACCTGGTTCTGTTTAGTGAATCAATGTTAGTAAAGTTTGGTATATGATCATCATTTATTTCATCGGGGAAATAAACATCTCACGAGGTAAAGGCACATGGAAAGATCAAAATGCAACAGACCAGAAATAGCTAAAAAGAACCCAGTAAAAGCTTCACAACACATTATAATTTATGAACTGTCTCAAGTATTTTCCTTTTTCTTTTCTTCTTTTTTGGGGCAGGGTGGATTTGAGATTTAACATACCTCTTTACATGATGGTGGAGCACGCTTGCCTTTTATGGTTCGAGATCGCCTAAAAAATCCAACCTGCATTCAAATCTCACCTTACCATCCATAACTATGGGCAGGAGAAAAAATAAACAAAACGTTGTATGCTTACTATAGGAGATGGAAGTATTGAAAGGCCTTCATCTGTAGCTTTCTCTACAAATCTGGAGATCCCCTCTGGAGAAGAGGAAACAGGTTCTGGTTTGAATAAAGCCAATGATGTCGTTTTAACCAATCCGTTTGAATCTGATGGTATAGAACTTGTATGTTGAATATCAGGAGCTGGAGATGGAACTGGGGGAAGAGGTAAATTTTTGCTTTTTAAGCCCCTCGCCATCCGCAAGTTGAATCCGCTGAGCTAATAGCAGAAAGAGGAAAATATTTGAGACAAAGAAGAGAGCAAAATGTTTTTCTCTTTCTGTAGAACAGTAGAAGGAAGAACAATGAAAGTTCAAATAATTAAAAGTAGTTCAATACTACTTACTTTCAATTCAAACTCTGCAATGGAAGATGTCTCACATATGTTCGTGAGCAGGGTTTCCACCTGCATACGAGATCAAATAAAAAGTATGTTTCAGATTCTCAAAAGGACATGGTTAAGTTCAAGAAATTCTCTATTTCCGTATGAGACGATCATCATGCAAATCCAAAAAGCATGTAGGTTCGATGGAAGAAAGTAAAAGCTTGTTGAACGTGTTCATTTTGCCAATTTCAAACTGCAATATATGAGAATCCAATACTCGATGAAGTGTCAAGTTACCAATATGGCTGGATCGTCTAATAGTCGTAGATTTTCCAAATACTAGATAGAAAAAGGTCCACCATACTGATCAAGTTTATAAATGTTCAACTATCAATTTTTCATCCCCACCATCACCTTGATATTTCTTCTTCCCAACCAATAGAAAGCAAGCGAAAAGCTAGAATGTACTTATATTGAATAAGATTTTAACTCATAAAAGCCAATCTCACCTCATGCAAATTTGGGATAAGTTGGCTGGCCAAACTGGAAGGTTTTATTTCTTCAGAGCCTGTTTCTGATCTGGTTATGGCTGTACCTCATCAGTAAAACAGATGCAAATCAGAGAGAATCTAACATTCCAAAAGGACTTAGGCAACAAAAAATAGCTATAATGATGCACATAGTTCTGCAAAATGTGGTTTGTGTTAAGTACTTTATTAACTTCCAACAGCACAAGTTAAATGAAAGCTACCATGGTTGACAACCTCCGGGAGATTGATTTGAGAATGCAAAACTTTGTATACCATAAAGGTGTACGTGAATAACCTAACCTTAAAAGTTCAATAGTAATTCAATGTAACACAAAGAAAAAGAAAAACTATGAAATCTACACAAGACAAATGCAAAAACTGACTTTTGACTATAATTAAATAATGTTGGGTTTCATGAAGATGAAAGGATTACAATTAACATAGGCACATACTCCGGGTCTCGGGCAATGCACTACAACACGGACGCAAAGCTTTTTGGGATGAATGTGATATTACCAAACTCGAATATTGATGCGGTGTTCTTCCTATCCAATTTCTTAAGCTACAAGGTGGTAAAGTAGAGACTCTTCCCCTACTAATATCCAACTTTGAGACTTTAAAATCTGCAGTTCTCAAGCTGCCTGCAATATGAAGTGGACAAACACAACAGTGAAACTATGCTATGATCGCAATAAAATTAAGGTTGAATTATAAAGAATACCAAACTTTGCACCCTTGTTTAAAAAATACTCTTATTCTTTCGAAAGTTGCAATATTACACTTGCCTTTTCATAAACGTGGCATAGAATCAAGATTTGATTCATCACTTATTCTAGGTCACAATTTTTGAAAGAATAAGGGTATTTTTGCAACAAACGTCGAAGTACAAGGGAAGGTTCTATAATTTAGCCTAGAAGTGAACGAAGTAAGAATCTCAAACGAGTTTATAAAAATCTTAAAACATAAATTGGCATATCAAGAGGATTCATGCATTCTCATCCCCACTTCATATCATTGAAATCGAACCCTCAGGTTAAGTGGGGATTGCAGAAAAAGAGTTTGAAGTAATACACAATCACTAAAATCTATCATCATGCCAGCTAGAATACAACTTCAACGTAGCCTTGATTTTGAAAGCATTCAAGAATGATATCTTCTTCATCCCCAAAAAAGAATTAAAACAGAACTCAACCCAGATACATTCGTAATTTAAGCAGAATTCATCAGTCACTAATACCCATGCGCGACTAGTAAAAAAAAAACCCAAAATAGGAATACACAGAAACACACGATGAACGGCAGAGAGAAACACTAACAGGACGACATTGTAGAAGAAAGAAGCTCGAAGCAGGATGGGCAGAGGAGTTCAGAGTATGGTCCAACACTGCAAAAATATTAAGATTAAAAAAAGAAAACCCTGTTGATTCCTCCTGAGACAGGGCTCGAAAAAGGGCAAGAATTTTGGTGGACTGCAAAATCCCAAGATAAGAGAAGATCTCGCGAACAAAACGGGCTTTGGAAGAGAAATCTGACGGAAACCCGTTTCATTTCATTTACGAAAAAGAGGGGAAAAAAAAAAAGAAAAAAAACCCCCAAAATTCGAAACGTTTTGTTTAGGTGAACTGTTGGGCCTAACAAGCGTGTCAAGCTTTTGTTCCTCTCTAACTTTACTAGTTCGTCTAAAGGTGGAATATTGGGAAAAATATTATTTATTTTACGTCAATGTTTCTTTTTATAATTATGATTTAAAATGACAAATAAATTTGATCTACAAATTTAAGGGAAATTGCTTATTCAAATTTGATTGACACATCCTCTATCCTAAGTTGGACATATAATTGGTTTACTCAAGTTGGCTTATAATATATTTGATTGTTGACTTTGTAATTGTTGATTAAGAGAAATAATAGATCATTAGATTAGAAGTTTAGTCATTGAACCTTCAAATGTGTTTCATACTTCTATAGGTTTTGAATTTTTAATTTTGTATTCAATAAGTCTCTTAATTTTAAATTCAATGTTTAATTAATTTCTAAACTTTCAATTTTGTATCTGATAGGTTCCTCATATATTCAATTTTTAAAAAAAAATTAATTGATAATCCATCTATTAGATAAAATATTGAGTTTATGTATATAGAGGTAAAATACTTATTATAAATAAAATTATATAAAAAAAAAAACTTTGGAATCTATTAAATACAAAATTAAAAGTTCAATGATTTATTATACATTTTTTAATTAATTTGGAAATTTAATAGACATTAAATTGAAAGTATAAAAATCTAATATACACTCCCTTAAAGTTGAAAGACATGTTGAACAGAAAATTGAGTGTTCGCAAACCTACTAAATACTTTTGAAAATTCAAGGATCAAATAAGCACAAACTTAAAAGTTTAATGACTAAACAAGTAATCGTTAAAAATCTAACATACACTCCCTTATATATTTTTTTTTTGGAATTTTTTCTATATATCTCATAATATTGTTATTGTTAGATAAGATTTTTTCTTTTAAACAATATGTAAAGTGGGGAAACCAAACACTTTGAATATGATAGTAGAAGCACTATATCAATTGAGCTATATTTATTTTAGCTTTACTTAAATGACTTGATAAGTTGATAATGATTTTAAAAAAATAAATAAATAAGCTAAAACAAACTTTGAAACAGAAGTAAATTAGACTAAATATTATTGACTAATTGTTCGGGAAAAAATTGATGGAAATATTAAATGGAATAAAAAGATATTTGAATTTATTTAGTAATTAAACGATTGTGAGTAAGAGAGCAAACATTAATTCGACCTAAAAAAAAATTAATAGACTATTCATTCAGCTATAGTTAGAGGGGGAAATTGTTTAATATTCAATTAATTATTTTTTTGTAACAACTAGACCATTAAATATTTAAATTTAATAATATTAAATGAATCATACCTCATATGTTTTTGGAATGAAATTAAACAATCTCAATTAATTTAAAATTAATTACCTTCCTTTTAGTTCAACAAATGGAGAAGAAGTACAATTCTCTAACCTATATCTTAGTCGAAAGCATACCGAATAACCAGTTTGAGTTATATGTGTTGTTAGTATTTTTTTTAATCTCAACTTATCATCTAATATAAGATTTTCATTTTTACCTAATAACCTATAATTTGACACCCATTTGCCCCTATAAATAATTATAAGGTTGTTGCATCTATTATAATAAAACATTGGAGCATGTCATTAATTTTAGAATTGATTTTTTGTTCGCATAAATAAATATAAAATCAAAATCAAACAAGTTTTGATTATAAAAGTCTAGTTTATATACATGGCTGGTGTTAAATGAAATCGTCTTACTTTCAAATTGTATTATATTTTTTATTTTTTTATGTGACAATTTTTCTTAATTTATTTCCATGACAGTAAAAAAACAATAATTTACAATGACGATGATAATAAGTTGCATTATTATCATAAAATTTGAATCATTTTTCAAACATGAAGAATTAGAACTTTATTATTTTTTAATTGTCAGTTTCAATATAAATTACTTGGTTAATTAATAATATTTTCGATCATGAGATTAGAGACTCAAATCTCCATTCTATAATTTGAAATTAAAAAAAATTTAAATTATTATTTATACATGTTAAATATTTTAGTAAAGAAAAGATAGATTTAAATAGCGAAGATAAAAACACTTTCATTTGTATAGAAAGAGTCTAAACTCTCTTTTCTTTAGTTAAAAAATATAAGTTGGAGAGGAGATTCAAACACATCATATCATCTTATAATTATTGAATGTGATTTGAGTTATATGTTTATGTTCACTTAATTCATCATTAAAATAAAAAATAAGTACTTTTATCCCTAAAATATGACACATAAATTTGACAACTTAAAATTGACTACCAAACAAAAAGGGAAGGGAAAGCAAACAAAGCAACAAATTTGAACAAGACAAAACAGAGAATCCTAAGGCAATACACAACTCAATATGGTTATAAGTTCGGAGCATACAACCAAAATAAATTGAGAAATGAAAGGAAATAAAAGTATATAATATTATAAAAGAAAGCCACCATTTGGATGAAAGATTAGAAATTGAAATTTTTAGAACGAGTCTCTTGGAGCGTTGCATCTGAAACATTCCATTCTACTTGCAAAATTATGTACGTTGCATCCTAACCTGCAAATCAATCGTCGAAATTAATTTGTTACTACATTAAGTTATTTTTAATTTACTAATTATTTAAGACATATTAGTTAACTTCTAGGGTTTTGCTATATTAATGTTCTAAAACATTGTCTTTATGTTCGTAAGAACGGAATACGGTGACTTGTTCGTCCTCACCCCGTCCCCATTTCATTATCTATTACCCCGCTAAATTCTTCATTTAATTTTTTCAAGGAATTTGCAGAAGTCGAGTTGTTCCCCCAAAGAATTATTCTTACAAATGATTTTTTTAAAGAAAAAATTTCAATTAAATAGTTAATTTTCCACTATAAATCCTCATTTAAATGATTAATTAATTGTGAAATTTTTTATAAATCTCTTATATTAAATTTCTTATTAAGTTATTTACTTATTCATTTAAACATGGTTCAAATAAAAAAAAAAGGAATATTATTGATCTTTAAATTTATATATATATAAAAGTAAATAAAATATTTAAAAAAAAAAAAAACATTATCTTATTCAATCCCAACTCCTATATTTTTGTTAAATTACAAAGAAAAAGTAGTGACTGATTAATTTGGTTTTCTTTTATTAAGTAAGGCTAAAAAAACTTGTAAAAAATAATCAGTATATATAGCGAATACAAATTCTTGCTAGTAAATAATAGTTAATAGTTATAGCATGAACTTAAAATATTATAAAAATTAATTAAGACTATAGTCGACAAATATTAGTATTAAAAATATAAATTTACATGATAGGAAAAAAAAGTCAAAATTTGCCTATAAACTTATTAAATTGTAACCATTTTTATCTTACACATAAAATTTCATGAATTTTGTATCCGAGACTTTGAAAATGTGCCACAATCATTTTTCTCCTTAATATTATATATATATATTTCGTTAAGAAAAAAGTATTTGCATGTGGTACGCCCACGAAATAAAATGCATTATCATTAAAAGAAATAAATGATATTATAAAATTGATAATATTTCAAAGAAAAATGGATTTAGAGTAACATTTTTGTTAATTTTTTATATTTTTAATTTTGACAAAATTATTCAAATATTAATTTGTGCATTAATCAAAATTGAAATTTCCCAAAGTTTTTATTGAGTTTGCAAACTACATTTTTTTTAAAGGAAAGTTTGGAAACAACATTAAACATTGTGTTTTGTTAAAATTAATAAGTAAATTAGTATAAGTTGAATAGGGAGTACATAAATCAACCTTTTAACAAATTTTTGCCTTCACCCTGATAAAATTAAAAGCTTAAAATAAAAATTGATACAATGTGATAAATATAGAAGTAAAATTCTAAATTTTTCTTGTCAAATGAAATCGTAATATATACTTGAAAATTTAACCTAAACAAGGTTAAAATATCGTTTCACATCTAATGCTAAAGATTTCATTCCATTTTAAGTATTTGTACTCTCAATTGTTTAAATTCAATCTATTAACTTTAAATCATTCTTAAATTTTAATCTACAATAAAAAAAAAATTTATTTTAATTTGAAACTAGTTAAATAGTAACGATAAGTTTCATGCAAATATGTTTAAATTTTATAATCAAAATGCCACTAGAGATAATTCGTTTTTAAAAAAATTCATCAAATAAATCGATCCCTAGATTATCTTTTTAGATTTTAAAAAACTACATAAATTATGCCCAAATAAATTTAGTTCAATAAAAAAAAAAAAGTTAATAATAATTAAAGAGTTGAAATGAGTAAGAAAAACTGACCTGGAGCAAATCCAATCACCAGACATCCAAGAAGAGGCGCCACGTGAGGCATTGCTACTTCCGAATCCAAAGCTTCTGAATCCGCGACACGTCACATCAAAATCAAACCCTCCTCCGCCGGCAGCTGCTGCTGACTCATCCTTAAACGCACCGCATTTGAAGCAGCTCGACCGATTCGCAAAGTTGTGGGTTCCACAATTCCCCACACCGCAGTACCAGTCTCCGGGCCGGACGTCGGATCCCGGCGAATTAGCAACTCCGCCGTACGACGACGAATTGGCTCTTCCTCTGCCGCCAAACACCCCTAATTCAGCTCCCAATTCGAATTCCCCACACCGTTGACACCACTCTCGCCGTTGAAAGTTCAAGTGCTGGCATGATCTGCAGTTCCAATCCCCCGGCCTGTTCATTTCTCTGCCCACCTGCAAATTCACTCTTAATCGACATGTAATCTTTTTTAAGATGACATTCCTTCGATTTACAGCATCCAATCACAATTTAGCACGTATCAAATTTTTCTTACTTTTTTTTTTACATTTTTTTAACCTTTTTTTTCCTAGTAGCGTATGATTAGGGTGAGCTGCTAACAAAAATAGGATGGATAAGTTTTTGACTTTGAATTCTATTTCCTCCTCGACTTTCAAAATATTAAATATTTAAACATTTAAATTTTGAGTTTACTTTTAATTTAGTTCATAATTTTTAAAATATTACATATTTAATATTTAAATTTTTAGTTTAGTTTCAATTTAGTTCATAAGTTTCAAAATATTACAATTTTACCTTTAAAATTTGAGTTTTATTTCAATTTAGTTCTTAAATTTTAAGATCTATACTTTTAATTTTGATTTTTTTTTATAATACTCACTTTTAGTACTAATATATATTAATTAATTTAAAATAATTATGAAGTCAAATTTTAATAGTGATGAAAAATAATAATACTTAATCAATTATAATTATTTTAAAGTAATTAATACAAATATGAAAAGTGAGTATTTAATCAAAATTTGAGGTTAATAATTTAAATCATGAAATTGATAGACCAAATTGAGATAAAATTCAAATTTTTAAAGATAAATTGAAGTCGAACTCACAATTTAAGGCGAAATTGAGGGACCAAAAATGAAAACTAAACCCAAAACTTAGAGACAAAAAATACTTTTAAAAATGGGATATAAATAGAGAGATGCACCAAAATAATGCTAAGTTTTAAATTGTTAAATTAATAATTCAAACTTTTATATATACATTTTGAAAAGATTTCTTACTAAAACGAAGTATTTAATTTTTGGATGGAATATTATATTATATATTAAAATGTAAAATTGTACCTTTCTTTATAAAAATTTCTGATTCTGGTCGGATGATGGGTGAACCCAAAATAAATAAAACTACAAAACAATAAAGTGGGAGAGTTTTGAACCAAAATTTGAAGGAATTGTAAGAAACAATATGGAGGAGGAAAGAGAGTTGGTTGATAGAAGAGGCAAATGGGGGGAGTTTGTTTTTATAGCCAAAGAGGGACTCCATGAAAAGGGAAGAGATATATAATAAAAACAAAGTGCTTTGTGTACTTTAATTAATTACTTAATTAATTTTTTAAAAAAATTGGTTTGGTTGTTGTTTCTTTGTCACTCAGGAAATGATGTTG
This sequence comes from Citrullus mucosospermus, assembly GCA_030954485.1. NCBI lineage: Eukaryota > Viridiplantae > Streptophyta > Magnoliopsida > Cucurbitales > Cucurbitaceae > Citrullus > Citrullus mucosospermus. Next base: position 2,240,324 of record CM062063.1, on the reverse strand, counting down.
ATAAATGAGAATGGAAAAGAAATTAAAGCAAGGAAAAAAGGAGAAAAAAAGGAGGCAATAATTCAAACTATGGGCGCCTCAAAAGAGAAAATGAGATATAATCTCGAATTTTGAACGAAAATATTGCTTTATTGATTTGTGTTTGCATGCATGCAATGAAAACCCTTTTGAAAATCATTGTAATTTACTTGTTTGTCGAAAATTACCAAAGCTTATTATTAATGCCATCGTTGGATTATCTTTTCATTGTCTGCATTCATTCATTCTCATACTTTAATTTATATTATTAAATTATATTTAATCTTATTCTAGTTTTGTCTCAATCTTCAACATTTTCATGATCTCCATTTACTACATTTTAATAAATTGTGTTAATCCTTACCTTTATTTTTCTTTTTATATAGGCAATAGTTTTAAAGGGTAGATTGTTAGAAATATTTTTAAATATAACAAAATGGTATTATGTATTAATGATATAGATATTCATAGGCTATTATCATCTATCCCTGTACAGTGATAGACATCGACCATAGATTTTTATCGGTGTCTTATTTTAGTATATTTGAAGACAACTCTTTTAGATATTAAAAAATGAAATTTATGAGACTAACAAAATACATATAAGTTGGGAGATAATAAAGTTAAAAAATTATTTAGTTAAAACCCGATAATTTTAAACATATTTGATAATGATTTTATTTTTTATTTTATGTTTTGAAAAATTAAACTTGTTTTCTCATCATCGAATCATTTTTCAATGTATGATTATATCTTTAAACGTATTGACATTTAAGTTACTCAAATATATGAACTCAATCATTAGGTATAAAAAGTCTCCAAAACTGCAGCGTTGTTCGTATGCAATTTTTCCGTCTCTTACATATGCATTTAAAAATCTTGTGACGTAAAAAGTCTCCAAACCCTTTAATGAACATTATTAGGAATGTTTTGAGGATCTTTTAGTACCCAATAGATCAAAATTTTAACCTAAAACCTCCATAAATATATATATATATATATATATATATATATAAATGTCTTATCTACGAAGTTATATATTATCTGTTAACTAACTAGACTTATATTGTAAGAGTTTTAAAAGTATAAAAGTGATTAAATGCAATTAAAGTAAGAAATAAGTGAGAAGAAGGTATAGTTAGTTGAGTCCAAACTCCAAAGCTAAGCTTAAAGGGACATCTTTCCGACATTTGAATACCCCACATAAAAAGAGAGGGAGAATAATGTGGTAACCTATTCTCAATACACATTTTCTCCCAACTTTTTATTATATATATATATATATATATTTCACACAACTATATATTATGAATAATTCAAAGCTCCTCAGAAAGAAAAACTCAAAAGCATTCTCATTTTGACCATGCTTCTTCACAACCCATTTGCAGCAAAGTTTAAGGTCCCATCCATCAACTTTCTCTTTTAGAGAGAAGGAAATAAAGCATAAGATTTGAAATGTGATGAATGGATATTCCAAGTGCAAATCAATACCCTTTTCCTCTGTTTTTTAAACTCTTTTTTTTTTTCTTTTAATTATATATATAATTAAGGATGGAAGGCAGTGGCATGCACTAGAATCTTAAGAAAATTTTGCTTCACAGTCAAAAAATATATATTACTTTCTGAGTTGGTGGGAATATCCCTTTTTCTTCCCCTTGAGTACTTTAACAAGTTATCTATAATGAAATTCATCTAATTAAAAATGTGTATTGAATTTAATTTAAACTCACCTCACGAGAAAGTTTCCTAAGCTAAGAAATGAGAAGTAATTTAAATGAAAATCAGACCCAAAGTTAGCAAATTTTAGGAATTCTTAGGAATTTGTTGCTTTCCTGCGTTTGAATTTTGGTACTTGGAATATTAAGATCATTGTTACCGCATTACACTTCAACTGCCACATGAATTTACATGAATAATGTCACATATGTCTTTCGATTTTACGCACATTAGTTTCGCATCAATTTTGCATCCTATTTTGAACGAAGAAAAAAAAACTCTCAAAAGGTATTTTTGAAATAAAATTCAAAGTAATGAAAACTTTCCAAGTTGTCCAAGGCATAATTGAATCTTTCCTCAAAATTCAGGGATATTTTGTGTTCCCTTATAGTTTTATTTTTAAAAAATTTTAGTCCAACAATTGCAAATGAGTGATCAAATCATCAACCTTAAAAATGATAATTGATGTCTTAAATTATTCACAAACTCTACTAGAGTGAGATATATTTTCCAACACTTTCATAAATAGTACACAAAATCTTCTTTACTAATTACTCCATACTATTATCCAGCTAAGAAAACCAAATTAATTAGCACATGAAGTTTCTTTTTATCTTTCTGAAAAGAAGATGTATTTACATGTGCATTAATTCAAACCTTATATATTAAAAAAGAATCGGAAGGGGAGGCCAAAAAAAAAAAGGAACATAATAATGGTGAGTTTCAATAAAGATGAAAATGGAGGAGATGATATATATTTCTTTTCTTTTCTTATCTTTTTTTCTTGTGTGGGAATAATGTGACAAGTGTAGTCTTTGAAGGTTTGATGTTGACCATCTTTTTCTTTTCTCTCCAATATCAACTCTTTTTCTTTACGTCTCTCTTTGCTTTTCTCACTCACTCTTTTTTACTATACCTAATGCTGCGCCTTTTTCGATTATTAATATCTTCCATTGTCTCCTCTAATAATTATTTGATTTGTGTATTTTTTTTAATCTCTATTTGGACTCTATGAACTACATTAGATAAACATGTAATTTTATCTCAAAATTAATTGATAAAAAAAAAAATCTGAATAATCCAATCTACAAAAATCTTCACATAAATTGAATTGAAATAAAAGTTAGGCAATTAAAGGGAATGTTTTTTAGTTTGTATGTAAAGGCCCTGCCTTTATTTATCTTAGTCCAATAAATTAGAGCAACTAGAAGGTATGTGTGGGTGAGAGAGAAATGAGAGATGGCCTTCATTTCTTTGGCCAAGGAAAAGAGAAGTTTATTGAAGAGCGAAGCCAAAGGTGTAATAAAGACATGGAAATGGAAGTGGGGTTTGTTGAATTGATACTCATTTTTGGTTTGCATTGGTAATCGCTCCCATGCATGCATGAGACCTGAGAGTTGATAACTCTTTGTTCTCTCTGCTAAAAAATATTTGAGTGCATTTGAAAATTTTGGATTTACGAATTTTGGCGCATCAATTACAAGTTAGTACCTAATATAATATTTTATTCTTTGGTTGTAGTTTCATTAAGCATTGCTCAAATATTAGGCCCAAACATTGTCAATCTTAATCTTATATGTATTTATCAGTTATCATATTGTAGCATTATATATTTAATGGCAAAATATCAATTTATTCCCTAAACTTTGGACTAAATTAATAAATGTATCAATTTAAACTCTTTATTGTGTTTATTTCGATAAACATTGTTAATCTTATAATTTTATCAATGAATTAATTTAGACTCTCAATTAAGATTTTTTAGAAAAAATCTACACATAATTTATTGAGGAGCTCATAACAATTTAGAATTTAATTGAAAAAAAATTAAATTTCATACCCAATATTATATTTTTCAAATTAAAATTTAAAGAATTAATGTGTAACGGTTAGGAAAGTTTGGGGTTTAAAAATTTAGATGGTAAATTTATTAAATTGATATGCAACTTTTAGGAGAGAAGACATGATGGGGTTTGAATAGCTTTTACCTATGACTTTGTCCAAAGTAGATATAATTTTGGTATAGAAATAAATATTCTAGAAGATAATTATTACTCTTCTCAAGCTTTTATGCATACAAAGAAGAAAAAAGGTTAAATGTCCAATTGTCGTACATCTCATGCCAAGTAGATATATTATTTTAATTCATAATTATAAATATAGTAAAGCAAGTATCTAACAAAATTAAGGGACACGTCAGAGATTAGGGCAACAAAACTAGAAATTTAATTAATTGTGAAAAGGAAGGGGATCCATATATCACACTCTTCCTTTCAATTATTTATACAGAAATTAATTTCACCTTTCATTTGCTCATTTTCATTGTGGCATATGAAAGAAGCAAATTAATTAAATCACCAAAAAAGAAGGGAAAAAAAATGAAGTAATCAAAACTTCATCTTTTAAATTCTAGTGGATGGATTGTTGGTAGGGTTGGTGGTAGGGTTGGTGGTTGGATTGTTGGTGTTTGAAGTGTTATCAGTGTTCATCCCAAGTGTGTTCTTTACTGCTTCAGCTGCTCCTTGTGCCATGTTTTTCACTTGCTCTCCCGTCTATATATATTTCGCCAAAAAATAACCTTAGTATACAAATCTTTTTCTAATGAAAAACTAATAATAATTTTTTTAAAGAAAATACCTGTTGAAGGAAATTTGCAGCTTGGTCCTTGAGGTCAGAGGCAGTTTGGGCGGCAGATTGGTCATGCGTAGATGCTTTGTCTTTGGCATCATGAGCTGCATGAGATGCTTGGTCCAAAATCTCATCTTTCTTTACCTGCTCATAAAATTAAAATCAAACCAATCAATTAATAATTTACTCTTAATAAATATATATAATTATACACTAAACAGAACTAATTAATTTCCTAATTAATTACCTGAGCTTGCCCAACAATCTCACCAGCCTTGTGGCTAATATCCTGATGGCTTGCCATTTCTGAATTGTGTTTTTTGTTTTTTCTTTTACACTCAAAAGATAGTGAAAAGAAGGAAGAAAAAAAATGAATAAATGAAAATATGAAAGTGATGCACTGAAAGGCTATCAAAGTTATACATTATATAGAGGTTGAAAATGCTAATTTTAGTTGGTGAATTAGCCTATTTTTGTGCATTGGCTTACGCTTGGCTGTTTCTTTGTGAATCCCTAATAGTGCGAAGAGGGATTTTGGGGTTGGATGGACTATTTCAAATCATTTGGCTAAGTCAACAAACGAAATCATCATCCACACATTATTTAAAGCATATTATCATTTTCCATACATTTCCCTACCTATTATTGACAAATTGTCTAAGGGTTGATTCTAATGTAGCTAGTGATTTTATATATTGTTAGACGTAGAAAAGAGAAGCGAAATATTATGTTATATTTCACTGTAATGACAATCACTTAATAACTATCTTAATTATCGAGTTAATTAGACGTAGAGGATGGATGTTCATGGGTAGAAACAGGTACAAACATTGTCCAATTACCCATGGAATTTCTAGTTAAATTTTTAAGGGATTGAGTTGAGAATTATTTTTTACAAAACAATCTTGCGGAGAAGTATTCTTCTTATTTATATCATCTTTTGAAGGAAAATACTTAAGTGCTTTTTGGGCTTCACCTATCTCTATGCAGTTTAATGTGCTGTCTACTAAAAAACTGTCACGTGACAATTTTTTTTCATAATTTTTCTTTTTTTTGTGTAGGTTAAAATATGGGAGTATGGAGATTAGGTGCACCCTCATTGTCTTTTTTGGAAAAATAATTTAATCAAATATATTTTATTTGATTCTCTTTAATTAAATAATTACCATACAATTTTGTAATTGCAGATAGGATGTGATAATAGTTAGAATGTGATATTTTCTATTGATTGTAAATATTTTCAACAATTTTGTGTCATTTAAAATAATTTTTTTAGGTGAATTTAAATTTAAATGATTGAATTTCGCGAGAAAAAACCTATTAAGAATGAGTCCCAAAAATAATGGACATTTCTAACCAAGACGGTGTGTACTATCTTTTAAGTTTGTATATATTATTTTATCCTAATGAACATTTGTATATCTATAATCTGGTCGAGCAAATTTTCGCCTATTTTAGTTTAATAGATATTTATTTATTGATTTTATTGATGATATAATATTTTAACAAATAGTTTGGTAAAAATATCTCAGAACTCGTCAATTTAAATGAAGATAATTTTTGTGATCTTGAGAATATGAAGATAATTAAATATAACAAAACCGCATTCAAAAAAAAAAAAAAAAAAAAATTAAATATGACAAAACCTTTCCAGCAAAAGGCAATTCCAATGTTTATTTTCTCTAAAGTTACAATAATTTACTATTATTTATAATGCATTAGATACATTAAGAAAACAATCATTAAAGTTTAAATTAAAGATCGCACAATTTGTTTAAGCTTTAGGAGCAGTTTGATAAAATTGAAAAGTTTGGAATAAAACTCAATTCAACTTTATCAGATTGGGAGTGAAGTTGTGGTACTTTTCCAAAGAAAATAAAAGATAAGAAGATAAAGATGGATTTTAAATTAAATATTGATTATTGATCTGAGGATAATGGATGAGATTGAGAACCCACAACATTTTTATTTTATTCTGCCTTTCGTTGAATTTAAAGGTTTATTTTTATCATACAATTTCAATTTTGATTCTTTTCATTTTCATACTTTTAAATAAAATAGTATTTAATCTCCACACCTTTAGCTTTCATTTACTTTCGTCACTAAATTTTGAAAGTAACTAGCTTCATCTCTTAAAATAAAATGTAAAATAAAAGTGAAAACATGAAACTAAAATGCTATTTCGTAAAAATTCTATAACTAAAATAAACATTTCAAGTTACACGAATTACAATAAATAGAAATTAAAAGTAGAAAATCAAAATAAATTAAAATTAGAAGCATAACACCTAAATAGTATTGAACCATTTATTTTTTAAAATAGGTTAAAAGAAGAATAAAACCATAATAAATTGGTCGGGTTAAATAGGGACATGATTTTAATAAAGAGTTAGACTAAGAAGTAATTAGTTCAATCCAAAGTGTTCACTGATTTAGTATTTAATATCTTAAAAGTGTTTTGACAAATATTGTAAAGTCAATCGTAACCTAATTCCAATCCACACTTAACAAAAATTTATGTTTGTGTATTAATTATATTTAAAGAAGAATTTTAAAAATATTGAATAAGAAGGATATGGCGCATCAACGTGGAAAATCGAGATAGGTGCATTCAATAAGTACTTTTCATTTTTATGTATACTACAACATGCACCGACGGAAGCAGGAGGAAACACGTGGCAAAAGTGCATAGGCTGAGTCATCGATTTGGTGCTGCCAGTTTCTGCGAAATCAGAGCAGCAGCATCCCAGGACAGGGCACGTAAGTCCTACACGTGTCACCTTCGTGGACACGTGTCAATCAATTGTACAAGGCGGGAAGCTTATTAATATGCTAGATTTGTTTCCCCATTACTCACAAAGCAAGCAAAATCAAAAACTACGAAAAATACAGAAGCAAAAGCTGAAGTCCAATTCGTAAAAGAGAGAGAGGAACAAAAAATGGCATCTCACAATCAAAGCTATAGAGCTGGTGAAACCAAGGGACGAGCTGAGGTATTTGTAGACTTCCTTTGATAATATTTTTGTCTTCTATGATAATGTTTTTGTTTTAGATTCTTAAAAAAAAATAAGATACAGAAATATAAATGTGTTGCATAACTATTTTTGTATTTTTTTCTTTAAAAATATTAAAAATTTCCCTCCTTCTTGGGTGAAGTCAGTTCGAAGTATTCACAAATATAGCATAGATATAGGGAAATTAGACGTAGGAGTTTGTCTAGGTAGTTTGTGGTAGAGTGTGGTAAGAGTCTCTAATAGATAGACCAACCTATCAACCGGGTCTATAAATTTAATTATTATCCCTAAAAATTCTAAACGAAACAATTATCCTTTAAATTTCAGGAGAAGACTAATCAGGCGATGGGTGCAATGGGAGACAAGGCCCGAGAAGCAAAGGAGAAGACATACGAGACTGGGCGGGCCGCAAGGGACAAGGCCCATGGAGCAGCGGAGTCCACAAAAGAATGGGCCGCAGAGTCGAAAGATCAGTCAGGAAGCTATGTGTCGGAGAAGGCCCAAGCGGCGAAGGAAAGGGCCTCGGATACGGCCCAAGCAGCCCGTGAGAAGGCCCAATCTGGAAAAGAGACGACCGGAGGCATTCTGGAGCAGACGGGTGAGAAAGTGAAGAGCATGGCCCAAGGAGCAGCGGATGCCGTCAAAAGCACTTTTGGTATGGCCCAGCACGATGATGAGGTGGACAAAGACACTGACGCCACCACTTACCGCAGGGGTTGATTCCTAATTTCGGAACCCTGTCCTAAATGTAGTAGTCTTTTTTTTTTTTTTTTTCTCCTTTGGTTTTGGTTTTGTTGTGTGTGTGTTTGTGGTTTTTCCGTTGTACTCTGAAAAAAATGCTTCCTCCCTTTTTGTTGGAGAAGGTGTTTTGGTTGGTGTCTCTATTTCCTTAACTTGAATAAAAACATCCTCCTTTGAAAACATCCTTTTCTTTGCACTTCTGCTTCTGCTTAATAAATATATAAATATATAATATATAAATATTATAGCATGCAGTTGTGTGCAGCTAAATATTGCAAAAGATCAGTCTACCCACGATTTCTTAAGTGAAATGATCAATCGATTTAGAATTAAAATTTTACCTCTAAATATTGAAGAATTGACCAAAAATTTTATCGTTATCTGTCTGGTAGATATTTTTAATAATTGGTAGGAGTTTACAAGTAATTGACATTATTAGGACACGACTCATCATTGAATCTTGTATTTATATTCTTGACCTTTTCTAATTTGACCTTAGGAGTTCCCTTTGAATCTTATATTAGATACGAGGTCCAATCTTAACCCTTTTTTCTAAATAAATAAATAATAATAATAATTTCACCTAACCATTTATTCGATCATGAGATTTCTGAACTTTAAATTTACTATGTTTTCGAGAATTCAGTTCACGTCAAGTTTATTATTTCGGGGAATTTAGTCTTTATTTCGATGTGGACTGACATTATTGTTGGTAAAAGTAAAACTAGGTCAAATTTATTTCTGACTATCGACTTGTTAGAAAGATATGTGGAATGTGACATTATAAGATTTAATTATGGAATAAATCATATTCATGTCGGCCAATCTATTATAATCAACGTATACTCAGTTGATACTTGATAGTGAAGTCATCAGTTTTAAGATTTTAACTTAAGCCCATGCTCTCTTAGGTTGGATGAGAAGGAATGAAGAACTTCAGGTTCTCAGGATCAATAACAATTCTTGTTTAATATTGCAATTTATTAGAGGCTACACCAAGGAACTGCCTTCAAATCTTAAATTCAAGTTGAAAAGGTTCTGCCTTCAAATCTTAAACTCAAAATGAAAATGTTCTATTTTTTTAAGTTGTGAAGAATGAAACCACATAACGAGCTTGCAACTTGGGGAAATGGGTTTAGATAATTCTCATTCATTAGGAGGATTAATCATGTCAAAATTACGGAACAAGCTCATTTTGGAAAAAGGAAGGTCAAAAAATAAAATCCCACAAAGGATTTTGTAGCTTATAATCATTCATCCACTCATGTCATCATCCACTTCACCAGCACTAAGATCGTCAAAGGCTTCTACTTCATCCCTTTCATCATCATCATCATCAGTTTCCATTTCATCCCCCGATTCCTTATCGTCGCTATCGTCCTCCTCATAAATAATCGGCACAATGGCATCATTTTCATTCACCTCCTCATCAAGGACCTGCGAAAAAGAAGACAGGAGTATTCGTCTCATTGAGCTTGAAGAAGGTTTCTGCAAAACTCGAATTTGGCCATGTAATGTGTGGAAGGAAAATAATACACTTACCCCCGTGTAGAGGAAGTCTAAGCTACTTGATAGCAGTAGAGCGGATTGGAACGTTGAAATTCTAGACTCAATGAGCTGCACATACACAGAAATTATATTTTTGTGTTTATCTATTAGAAAATAATGATTAATGATAGCGAAAGAGACAGCTCATTGACTGCATATTTGAGATGACAAAAAAAAGATCCAAGCTGATGATTTAACCAATCGCATAAAAAAACCATTGCTAACCTGATATAGAGAGTTCAAGGCGAGGAGAGATGATTCTTGAGACATAATTTTACTAGCATGTTGGAGAAGTAAGCCTCTCAGCCAAGGAAGGGCGCATACAAGAATTGCACCTCTGTACATAAGACATGAAAATTCTGGTATGGTAATTCTTGATTTTGCGCACACTATTTAAATGTAAGAAAAGGCAAGACCTTAGGGAGCATCAAGCAAAATTAGAGCAAGGGAGATTACCTTGACTGGATAAAGGATATCAGAGAGTGTAAAAGCTTGAGAACATCGGATGAATTTAATTGTGCTATTGATTTTGAAATAACCTAAAAACAGATGATATACGATGGATTAAGACCAAAATGATTCGTAGACAAAGTAAATGTTGTAGGACGGTGATAACCTTGTCATCCTTGGTATATAAGCATTCTAGCAAAAGGGCACGATCATCTGCATGTAGCGCTTGCTTAAGCAAAACCTGAACAGAGTCCGCACTTGGTGGTATTACAGGGACGGAAGGTTTTTCTTGTTCACGACCTTCATCCCCATTCTGATCCACCAAATTCAAACTTGCAAGTTTCTCTCCCATGGATGGCTCATTTAAATCATCATTAAATAGAACATTAGAAGCATCTCCGTTGCCTACATCACCAGATATCATGTCAGCGGTGAAAATTGAAAAGAATATTACACTATTTGCTTAGATCTGGGCAGTTGTAGATGCTGAATGACAATTCAAGAGCCACAATCAATAGCTCAAAGACAATCCTTACCCACGTCACTAATGTCCCCAGCTGTCAGACTATCAAGATCAGATGCTGCTCTTTTCTTTTTGCTTTTCTTACTTTTAGGGCTAACCACTGCTTGTGCCATCTCATGCGGACCTGTGAAAAAGTATAAGCATTGTGCTTACCTGTATGAGAACGAGGGCAGGGAAGAAATAAGGAAAACAATGGCAAATGTGATCATTTTTTCAAACCTTGTTCAGAAAAATCATCATTTTGTTGGAGGGTTTTATTCTCATGTGCAGTATTTACATCTTCCTTTACGGAATAACCAATATTAAAAAGACTATGCTGTGGTAGGTCCATGGAGCCATGAGCAACAAGAACTGACACTTCATTGTCTCCAACACCATGTATTCTGGAAGCAATGACAGCAACTCGATTCTTCTTAGCACTTCCATGGTTTTCCTTAGCTGATTGGTTGTCATTAGCTTTTACGGAGACTTTAGTTGGACTAACCTCATCTTCAGAAAGGATCTTTAATTTCCATAAATAAGCTACACCTGATACTGATACTGACAAGACAACTACGCTGTCTTCTTGATTGCTAATATTTCTGCATTCAGAGACAAATGGAGGATGCTTCATGGACAGAACAGGACCTCTACTAAATTTTCCAGAACTCATATCACACCACCACACTTGAAGATGTTTGGCTCCAAGTTCTGACGTAATTATTGTTTTAGCATCATCAGATAAAGAAACAAGCTTCCCAGGACCCTATATTTTGTATAGTATAGCATAATCAGTGATTTGGACTTATTTAGGAGTAAGAGAATTTGGGCAGCTCACCAATTTATCAGGGTGCACCGTAAGCTCATTCCCATCATCTGTGCTTAAAATCTTCAATTTTTTGCCAGCTACAGCTAAGTACTTCTCATCTGGGCAAAGAGTGACTCATTAAGTCAGAAACGGTGCTGTCATTGTTTACGTAACAGAAAATGGATAAGCAACTAACCAAGTGAAAAGGCTGAAGAAGAGATTGATTTTTTCGAAGCTTTGAACTCCTTGATAATGTTTCCGGTTTCGGTGTCCATTTCAGAGGCCATTCCATCACTTCCAACTGTACGCAGTCTACGGCCTTTGTCCGCAAAAGAAAGCCCAATAACTCCACTTCACAAATCAGGGTAAAAAACTATTCATTCACCATAATGAATAGAATGACAAACTAAACATTACTTTCTGTAGAAGAACCATAAGTTTATGTGTTGATCAACTCACGTTAGAGATAGCTTCACTATCATAAAAGAATGAATTAACTATTGCTTAGTAGATGACTTGATCATGGAATGTATCTTTAAAGTGTGTTAACAAGGGGAACCTCCAACCAAAACATTTTATTATCACATCACTTTGCCACAATGAATGCACCAATATGAAGCAAGTAACATGGTCAATATAAGATCATTGAAGTACATAAAGTTTGCACCCTCAAGCCAACTCATATGATCATTTGACATTCTCTAAAATACTACGTTATAAAGAGTAAGCAGAATTGATTGCATACCCAAGATGGCAACCTGCAGAGACCCACTTCATCTCACTGCTTGAAGCATTTACAGCCAAAACACCCCCACTACTGGTACCGATAGCAATTACACAAGAACTGTTTTTCCGCTGAAATATGAGAAAGACATTAGAGGTTTAACATTCCCAACACTTACAATACAGTATCAATGAATTGAACTTAAATATGAACCCTAAACTGCTTTCCTCACCTTTTTACCCAGAAAACAGCATGCCATACAGGAATAATCACCATCATTTTTTCCATCGGAATCCTTCCACTCTGCCAGTAAACTCCCATCACAAGTACTCCAAATCTACGGATATACATATATGTTTCCATCGAATTCGTAAGTAATTAACATTCACATGTCCAAGAGCACAAGAAAAACAAATATTTGCAGCTACAGCAAAGTCTGAGAAGTGGAAGTTTATGAACTGGTTGGATATTCCGAGTGAAAATCGACATGAGAAAAACAAAGACGTAGAAACAACAGAAAGAGAAAGAGCTTGCCTTAAGAGTTCCATTTGAGGACAAGATAGCGAGATAGTTCCCGTCGGGAGTGAAAGCTGTGATAGGAGGCGATTTAAGAATTTCCTTCTTCATTGCGTTAACTCTTTATCGCTAATCAGATTGGGAAGTGCAAAGAAGACGACGTTGGGAGCGATGAACAGCAGTTCGCAGCTGCAGCCTGGTGCTGACGGTTTTGGCGTTTAATTCCTCTAGTGCAGGGTTAAGTGTAACAGTAGATCTTGCCGCTCATGGGAGGGTCCACTCACTAACCTAAAATCTGATACTTTGCAGAACTCAACATCTATCGTTCTTAACCCTCATTGGATCATTATTAATCAAACAATAAGACCATTCATTCTATTAAGAGAATAAAAAATTCTCAACTAATAGGACCAACATGAATAATAGGGTATTGCACTGATTGAACACTCTTGGCAATTAACTAAATAGTGGTGCCACTTACCCAAAGTTAAGTCCAAATATTTAATCCAAGCAAACCAAACTCTCTTTTAGTTTAGAAGATAAACCATATTTAAATTTAAACTTCATGGTCTAACTCCAAACATAAATTCACTCCAAAATCTCCAAATAACTTACCTAAAATTAGGGCTTAATCCAAATCCACCTCCAAACTTAAGATAAGCTTCCAATCTACTAATCATAATTAAAGGTTTCAAATCTAAATTTCCAGCAACCATATTGAATATTGATCTAAAAGGGTTTCAAAACTTTAAATACTTACCAAAAAAATTGGCTGAAACAACTTCAATTCCGCTAGAAAATAGCTCAAAATTCTTCAAAAACTCCAATCTAACCTTCAAATATCATTGGTAAACCAAATGTTAGGACAAAACTAAAACCAAACTCAATTGGCATTCCATAAATTTAGTCTCATCCAACATTTATGCCACATTAAAATATAATAATATATCCAACACTCAAAACACATAGTAACAAACAACAAACGACAAGCAAGCCCATCAAGTAGAATGTTAACTTTCAAACAACAAGCAACAAACAAGCCCATCATGTAGAAATCTACTTACCTAAATTGGCCTTAAACTATTCTGAATCTGGAAATATGGGATTCCAAGCATTAGAGACAAGTCCAAACAATCTTAAACTAGTTCAAAACAGAGTTTAGAGTGTATACCCACTAGTTCATAAGCAAGATCAAATTTCCGCTACCAACCCTATCCAAATAGGAAATGGAAACTTTTATAGAAAATTATTAGTATAAAGAATGTGACCGAACATGAGTTTAAGACATTACAAGCACATATATAATTGTGACATTACAAGCACATAAATGGTTCAAAATCCACTACTTTGAACAAATATCCACTACCTTGACATTCATATACCTTTGCATACAACTGACATTACAAGCACATAAATTTCATACCTCACAGTAAACTCGATGGTTTAGACATCAACATGCGTTGGTACTCAAGCTAAAATTCACATAATTTCGACAGTAAATCCCTTACGTTAACTGAAATCCAATTTTCCAACAAATGGCTTCTTCCACTACGAAATTCTTTAACTAATTTCCAAAAACAGAATATCAATAAATCAACAATACAGTCTAAAAACACTACTGTAAAAATCCTCCAAAAACAATAAAGTCGCTCACCAAATCCTTATGTAGATTCTAAGCCTTTTCAACGTCACCAACAACGCTCCAACCTATGTGAAAACTACAAATTTCATACTCTAGAATTAGATTCCAGCAACAAGAGATTGGTCAAGTCTCGAAAAACTCAAGAACTCACCCAAATAGAGGAAGGAACGGTCACTCACGCTGCTAGTGGCTTCAAACTGCGCTGGGTGTTTGGCTACAGAGGACGGTATCGAGCAGGCTACCGCTACAGACGGCGACGACAGGCTGGGCTGCGCTAGACGGCGATGGCGATGGCGATGGGCGGCTGAACGGACGACGGCGACGAGCGGCGGTTGCAGACCTGTGAGGGAACGAGGAGCACAAAACTGATAGGAGCAAAAAAGCAAATATTTTTTTTTAACAACCCTAATTATCACTCCACATTTGACTGACCAAGTCAAATTTCAAGCCCAAACCCCAAGCCTCTCTTCGACCCAAAATAAAGTTAGTTCTAATTTTAGAAAAAGAAATTTAGTTAAAATTGATTTTTAACCCTCAAATTTGTGTTTGGTTCCACATTTTTTTAAAGTAATTTTCAAACATTTAAAATTGATTTAGTTTATGTTTGGTTTGAAAAGTAATTTTAAAATTACCAAATTACTAAAAAGAGCTTTTTATATTTGAAATTTTATTTAGCTAAATAATTATAATAAGTATGCATTAAGAAAAACAAAAGAAATTTCGAAACATATAACTCATTCAATCTAGAAATGTTTGTATAATTACAAATACTTAAACTAAATACTATCTATTGAAACACATACTATATAGCAAAGACATTTATGAGACATTAGAATGAGTTCTTATAAAATTATGAAGCGTCATTCAGCAAATCTTCGCTTCTATGAATATATTAAGAGTAATATCTTCTTCCCAAATCTTCAAGTCAATAAAGACCAAATTTGTAGTAGTATATTGTTAAATTTTTATAATTAAGTTATTTTTTAAGCTTTATTCAACGAATGTAACGCACGTAGTATGTAACTAGTTTTTCTAAGAGCACAACCGCCAACAATTATTTTTAAATATACAACAATCTCTCTCTTTTTTTTAAAAAAATAATAAAGCTAGATTATTTTTAAAAAAAGAGAGAGATTGTTGTATATTTATTATTTTTTTAAGATGCTAGATATATATGTATGTTACATATATATTAAGAGTAATATCTTCTCAAATCTTCCCAAATCTCTAGCTTTATTATTTTTTTTAAAAAAAGAGAGAGATTGTTGTATATTTAAAAATAATTGTTGGCCGTTGTGCTCTTAGAAAAACTAGTTACATACTACGTGCGTTACATTCGTTGAATAAAGCTTAAAAAATAACTTAATTATAAAAATTTAACAATATACTACTACAAATTTGGTCTTTATTGACTTGAAGATTTGGGAAGAAGATATTACTCTTAATATATTCATAGAAGCGAAGATTTGCTGAATGACGCTTCATAATTTTATAAGAACTCATTCTAATGTCTCATAAATGTCTTTGCTATATAGTATGTGTTTCAATAGATAGTATTTAGTTTAAGTATTTGTAATTATACAAACATTTCTAGATTGAATGAGTTATATGTTTCGAAATTTCTTTTGTTTTTCTTAATGCATACTTATTATAATTATTTAGCTAAATAAAATTTCAAATATAAAAAGCTCTTTTTAGTAATTTGGTAATTTTAAAATTACTTTTCAAACCAAACATAAACTAAATCAATTTTAAATGTTTGAAAATTACTTTAAAAAAATGTGGAACCAAACACAAATTTGAGGGTTAAAAATCAATTTTAACTAAATTTCTTTTTCTAAAATTAGAACTAACTTTATTTTGGGTCGAAGAGAGGCTTGGGGTTTGGGCTTGAAATTTGACTTGGTCAGTCAAATGTGGAGTGATAATTAGGGTTGTTAAAAAAAAATATTTGCTTTTTTGCTCCTATCAGTTTTGTGCTCCTCGTTCCCTCACAGGTCTGCAACCGCCGCTCGTCGCCGTCGTCCGTTCAGCCGCCCATCGCCATCGCCATCGCCGTCTAGCGCAGCCCAGCCTGTCGTCGCCGTCTGTAGCGGTAGCCTGCTCGATACCGTCCTCTGTAGCCAAACACCCAGCGCAGTTTGAAGCCACTAGCAGCGTGAGTGACCGTTCCTTCCTCTATTTGGGTGAGTTCTTGAGTTTTTCGAGACTTGACCAATCTCTTGTTGCTGGAATCTAATTCTAGAGTATGAAATTTGTAGTTTTCACATAGGTTGGAGCGTTGTTGGTGACGTTGAAAAGGCTTAGAATCTACATAAGGATTTGGTGAGCGACTTTATTGTTTTTGGAGGATTTTTACAGTAGTGTTTTTAGACTGTATTGTTGATTTATTGATATTCTGTTTTTGGAAATTAGTTAAAGAATTTCGTAGTGGAAGAAGCCATTTGTTGGAAAATTGGATTTCAGTTAACGTAAGGGATTTACTGTCGAAATTATGTGAATTTTAGCTTGAGTACCAACGCATGTTGATGTCTAAACCATCGAGTTTACTGTGAGGTATGAAATTTATGTGCTTGTAATGTCAGTTGTATGCAAAGGTATATGAATGTCAAGGTAGTGGATATTTGTTCAAAGTAGTGGATTTTGAACCATTTATGTGCTTGTAATGTCACAATTATATATGTGCTTGTAATGTCTTAAACTCATGTTCGGTCACATTCTTTATACTAATAATTTTCTATAAAAGTTTCCATTTCCTATTTGGATAGGGTTGGTAGCGGAAATTTGATCTTGCTTATGAACTAGTGGGTATACACTCTAAACTCTGTTTTGAACTAGTTTAAGATTGTTTGGACTTGTCTCTAATGCTTGGAATCCCATATTTCCAGATTCAGAATAGTTTAAGGCCAATTTAGGTAAGTAGATTTCTACATGATGGGCTTGTTTGTTGCTTGTTGTTTGAAAGTTAACATTCTACTTGATGGGCTTGCTTGTCGTTTGTTGTTTGTTACTATGTGTTTTGAGTGTTGGATATATTATTATATTTTAATGTGGCATAAATGTTGGATGAGACTAAATTTATGGAATGCCAATTGAGTTTGGTTTTAGTTTTGTCCTAACATTTGGTTTACCAATGATATTTGAAGGTTAGATTGGAGTTTTTGAAGAATTTTGAGCTATTTTCTAGCGGAATTGAAGTTGTTTCAGCCAATTTTTTTGGTAAGTATTTAAAGTTTTGAAACCCTTTTAGATCAATATTCAATATGGTTGCTGGAAATTTAGATTTGAAACCTTTAATTATGGTTAGTAGATTGGAAGCTTATCTTAAGTTTTGGAGGTGGATTTGGATTAAGCCCTAATTTTAGGTAAGTTATTTGGAGATTTTGGAGTGAATTTATGTTTGGAGTTAGACCATGAAGTTTAAATTTAAATATGGTTTATCTTCTAAACTAAAAGAGAGTTTGGTTTGCTTGGATTAAATATTTGGACTTAACTTTGGGTAAGTGGCACCACTATTTAGTTAATTGCCAAGAGTGTTCAATTAGTTCAATACCCTATTATTCATGTTGGTCCTATTAGTTGAGAATTTTTTATTCTCTTAATAGAATGAATGGTCTTATTGTTTGATTAATAATGATCCAATGAGGGTTAAGAACGATAGATGTTGAGTTCTGCAAAGTATCAGATTTTAGGTTAGTGAGTGGACCCTCCCATGAGCGGCAAGATCTACTGTTACACTTAACCCTGCACTAGAGGAATTAAACGCCAAAACCGTCAGCACCAGGCTGCTGTTGCAAACTGCTGTTCATCGCTCCCCCAACGTCGTCTTCTTTGCACTTCCCAATCTGATTACCGATAAAGATTTAACGCAATGAAGAAGGAAATTCTTAAATCGCCTCCTATCACAGCTTTCAATCCCGACGGGAACTATCTCGCCATCTTGTCCTTAAATGGAACTCTTAAGGCAAGCTCTTTCTCTTTCTGTTGTTTCTATGTCTTTGTTTTTCTCATGTCGATTTTCACTCGGAATATCCAACCAGTTCATAAACTTCCAGTTCTCAGACTTCGCTGTAGCCGCAAATATTTGTTTTTCTTGTGCTCTTGGACATGTGAATGTTAATTACTTACGAATTCGATGGAAACATATATGTATATCCGTAGATTTGGAGTACTTGTGATGGGAGTTTACTGGCAGAGTGGAAGGATTCCGATGGAAAAAATGATGGTGATTATTCCTGTATGACATGCTGTTTTCTGGGTAAAAAGGTGAGGAAACCAAAAGCAAGCAAAAATGATGAGAGTGCATGAGAATAAAGAGGCTATCAATTGGTTGAAAAGAGAAACAATAATCCAAGAGAAATTACTTTCTTCTCGTTTCTGTTATTTATGGAATCTCCTACCAGGAGTAATGCAAGTAGTGTAGCTGTTCATTAAACATATTTGATTTGTTCATTAGTTTAGATATATTTGATTTGTTGTTTTGAACTCAACTTCATTAAACATCAACCAGAATTAGGTACAATATTTATATTATGTTTGGTTTGGTTTGTTAGTAGTGATAGACACAAGCTGAATGTTTGAAACCAACATTCTTAAAAACAAAGCAAAGATTGTCCATTTTAATTTCTTTCTTTTTTAATTGTTTGTTTGTTTGTATAAATGGAATGTAAATGCAGAATAGAAAAAGGGGTAGCTGATCTCTATCTCTAGCTTGTGGATGTGGGAACATTGACTTTGAAGTAGTTATATATATTATATGTGTGTGCAATATGATTAAATTTGAAGTTCTAATTTTATGATTTAATCACATATCTTTGTTCATTTGAATGTATATGTATGTATAAGTGAGTCTTTCAATTCTATTTTCTTTGTTTTAAATAAATTAGCTTAAAGTAGTAATTTGGTTTCAGGTAGTCTCTTACATTTTTATAAAGAAGTGTATCATAATCTTACTATGAGCTCATTGTGTAACATGGATAGAAGTTGGATGCAAATTGGAAATCGAGTATTGCAAGAATATAGAAATGGAGTTAGAAATTTTTTAGATTTTGCATTCATGCATGCAACGTCTGGTCAAATGTGAATTTGTATTTGTAGTTGGAACTTAAATCATATGCGTCTCAAGTGATCGATGGTACACTTGACATGAACGAGGATGATATTTTTGTACGAGTATTTGGATCAGAGAAACACGGACGTGTTCGTGGATATGGAGTAGGTGTTACTCCTTCTGAGTTGTTTGGATCATTATCTAATATACGCAATCTTGAACGTCGCCTTAGTGAGTCTGAACAACGTCTTCAAGAATTTGAACGACAAAGAAAAGAATCTGAACAACAAAGACAAGTTGAGGTAGAAGCACTCAAGCATCAAATGAGCGAACTAGAAAATTGTTTTGAGGATAGATTTCAAAAAATGATGGCAGAGATGCGTAAATAATTTGTTTTTGAATGTTTATATTTGTTTATTACAGATGGGTCCTTTTTTTGTTTCCTTGTTTCTTGTTTTTTCGTCTCCCCTTGAGAGTATGGTGACTTCTAAGTTTGTTTCGCCATGGGTTTTACTCATCAGAGTAGAAACAGTATGAGATCAAGTGTTGATGAATATTTAGGAGGTGTTCGTTTGAGAATCTTTAGAGGGTTAGGTATAAGTCATTCTCTTTGATGTTAGAAGTAGATGCATGCCTTTCAGTTTGTTCTATTTTGAATGTGTTTCTGTGATTTGCCTTTAAGCCTGTGTTTCTTTTGTGAGGCGCGGTTTGTTAATGTTCTTCAGTGGTTGGAGAAATTGTCCTGCGGTCTAGGTTCTTTTGTCTAGTTAATGTATTGGGTGGAAAGAAAGAACCCTGTAGACTTAGACTTAGGCTGATATTGTTCTATTTGTAAGTTTTTAACGTTTGTTGTTGGTAGTAGTATTCCCAAATGAGGTAGGTGCGAGTGTGAAGCATGCATCCAAGATCTTTTTTTCATACTATTGAAGTTGTCTGTCCAAAGATGTTAGAGGTCAATATATTGAAGGTGGTTGGGATTTGACCATTTTTATGTCTAGATAGTTCACAACCATAATTCATTGGTTCCCAGTTCTTGAGGCATTTAGACAACTTATTCGTTTACGTGTTGCAAAGTCTTTTCCCTACTGTTAAGAGTGATAGAAACTAGGGCATTGATCTAACAGTTGTATTGAAATCTTTAAAACATAAAGTACAGTACATTATCCTAAGTAATTTGAGAAACTAAGTACAATGCTTAGCCACCATATACCAACAGGTATGTATAACGTTTATCTTAGTGGGATGGAAATACATATTATACTCAAGGTGGATTTGACCAATAGGTTTTCATGTTGAATACTTTTAAAAATGTATATGGAGCAAAATCAAAAGTGGCAATAAGTTTTCCCTTTTCCACTCTTTTGTTTTGTAACGAAATTGAAGTCACTCAAGTCCATGGGTACACTTCTAGAGATTTTAAACTTAGTCTAGTTAGTTGTTGCAAACAATCTGTAACAAAAAGTTTTTTTACCTTCAAGACAGAAGAAACTCAATTTGGTATTTTGTGTTGAAAGTTGATCCAAGAGATTATTACAATATCCCTTTGATCATAAATGAAGATTGTCAAGAAAAAGATGACGAAGAAGACAACAGTAGAGGAATTTAATTCTTAATTTTTTCGTTTGTTGTTTATGTTAAGTAATCTCTTTTTTAAACTTTATAATAATATATGATATCTTTTGTTTCTTAAACTAATATACAATGTTTATTTTGTGTTATTTATCTAGCTTTCTTTTTCCATCAAGTTTACTATTTGTGTAAGGATGAAAAAAGTAAGAACCAGATTCAACAACAATGTTAGTATAGATAGTCGCGAGAATACTAGGATTTCATCTACATCTAATCAAATAGTTGATGATCAACAATCTTCAACGAAATCTAAAGCAAAAGTTGGTTTAGAAGCTTCATCGTTGTTGTCCATGAGATTCTGTATATTGACTATTCACTGATCCTTACAAAATTTGAGTGATCGTTATGTTTTACTTTATTAGCATCCATTTCCAGGAAATAATAAGCTAACTAGGCCAGGACTTGACAGATGGGTGAACTGGCAACTGAGAAGCATGTTAAATACATATTATCCATTGAAAAGGTGCGTTTCACGTTTATGGATCTTATGCATTTTAGGGCATGTTTGGGAATGATTCCGAAATAGCTAAAATTACTTCAAAATATGCTTTTTAATCATTTAAGTTAATTTAATATTTGATTTTGTACATTGAAATGTGATTTTCGTACAAGTAGAATTGATTTTGAATGATAAAAAATATGTTTTTGAGTTGTTTCAAGATCACTTCCAAACGTCTCCCCAGTTCTTCATTTCTTTAACGTTGTTCTTCAATGCACCTTTAAAGTACATTTCTATCTGTTTATTCTATGTACCACATCTTAGGTCATTTTGTGCACAGAGAAAGGATGATTTTCAATCTGTGGTGATGGAACATCTAAGAATGAATGGTGCATACTGGGGGCTGACTGCACTGGATATTCTTGGAAAGCTCAACACTGTGGATGCTGATGAGGTTGTTTCATGGGTAATGTCATGCCAACATGATTCAGGTAAGTTCTCTAAAAAAGTTTACCGTCTTGGTTTGTGCCTATGGGTGTATGTTTGTCTTGAACAAGTTTGCTATACATTTACATTCTCCCAGCATCAGATTGGGGATTGTTTACCTGATTCTTATCTGGATCATTGTAATTGCTCGGTGTTATATGGGTATTGAGTCGCTAGTTGATTACTAAGGCAGAAAAGCGATACTTCATTGTGCAGGTGGTTTTTCTGGCAATGTTGGACATGATCCACACATACTTTACACCCTTAGTGCAGTGCAAGTCTTAGCACTTTTTGACAAGCTGGATGTTCTAGATGTTGATAAGGTGACAAATTGTATCCTTTAAAAATGTTCTTTCTTCCCTTTTGATAGGACATTTAGTTTTTGCTTGCTTGTGTTTGAGCCACTTTGTGTAACAGTAATCCTAACTGTATATTCCTCATCAGTATTTACTTATTCAAATAGTTGTCTAGAGTTGAGCAGGAGCTAATAGACCACCTAAAAGAAATATTTATTATTGGATCCATAACTTGACATAAGAAGTCTGATGGAAGAACACTTGAAATGGCTTGATCTTTTGACATATACTTTTATTTAGAAAGAAGAAATATTTTTCATTGATATATTGAAAGGGTAAAAACAATATTTACAATCCGTCCTTTAAGGGTTCAAAACGGACTACCCTGATTTGAGTTGATACAGGAGTATAATCACAAAAATCTTAATCCCACACTTATTTGCTGAATAATCCATGGTTTCTTTATATCTATAAGCTCGAAACAATAACCTAAACAGCTTTTAAACTCAAGACGTAGCTTCTTTTTCAGCTATGGGAGTACATCAACTGAAAAATGTTCTCCTTACCTAGACAATCTATTACTCAATACAATCAAGGCTAGGGAAGGGAGAATTCTGACATTTCAACCTATAGAAACAATGAATATTAGACACACTTAATCCTCCCCTATATATATTTTTCTTGAGAAAAATCACTTCCATTAAGATGAATGGCAGTATAAAATGCCATACAAAAACAGAGACCAGCTCAAGAAAACGTGTCGTCAGAAAACAAGTGGGTTCAATCTCTTGAACAGGGAAAAAGGAAAACAACAAAAAAGCTTCATAACATAGACCTAAAAAGAGGCATTAAAGTGTACCATTTTTCAAACGTCTTCCGTAGAGCCTTCCAACTCTTAAAAAGCATTCCCTTTATTTCCCGGATTGAATGCACCATTGAGGGTTTAGCACGATAGATGTTGAGTTCTGCAAAGTATCAGATTTTAGGTTAGTGGACCCTCCCATGAGCGGCAAGATCTACTGTTACACTTAACCCTGCACTAGATGTTGTTGGCCTTCAAAATGAAGATGGCTCCTTTTCTGGGGATATTTGGGGTGAAGTTGATTCAAGGTAGTCTCTAACTCTATTCATTTCTTTATTATATGTTCTTTAAGGAATCAATGCTTGGCACAATCTTATAAGTCACCTAGCATAAAATGTTTATGAGCTTCATTTTTTGTCCTCTTTTCAGATTTTCATACATTGCAATTTTATGCCTATCATTATTACATCAATTGGATAAAATCAATGTTGAGAAGGCTGTGAACTTCATCGCTAGTTGCAAAAATATGGATGGTGGTTTTGGATGTACACCTGGTGGAGAGTCACATTCTGGGCAAAGTATGTAGCTATTTCTTCCTTTTTGTTTCAAGTACTCCAAAATTGTTCCTAAAAATGATCGATTTACAAAGTGAGATAGCGGATAATATGCTATCAGTGTTGGTGAACAATGTTGCTTTTGGTCTATAAACTTTACAATGTTGAATAATAACTTGCAACTAAAGTGTTCGTGTGAGAATATGTTTTTGATTTGCATAGTACTGTTGATGTAAGCCCACCGAGCAATTATTTACATTGTCCTTTAATCCAATACAAATGTCTAAATGTCAATGCATTGCTGTAAATACAGTTTTCTGTTGTGTCGGTGCTCTTGCTCTTACGGGGTCTCTTCACCATGTGGATAAGGATCTTCTTGGATGGTGGTTGTGTGAGCGTCAAGTTAAATCTGGAGGTCTTAATGGTCGCCCTGAAAAACTCCCTGATGTGGGTTTGGGACAGATCATTTTTACCAAGTTTGTTGCTTTTGAACTTCTACCTAGAGATTTTGTTTTTCTTGTTCAGGTCTGCTATTCATGGTGGGTTCTTTCTAGCTTGATCATGATTGACAGGGTCCACTGGATTAATAAGGAAAAGCTGATTAAGTTCATCTTAGACTGCCAGGTTACTTAGGCCAAATTGTTTCATTACCTAACACGGCTTGTAAATTGGGGATTGTATTGTTTCTGATCTAGATAAGTTCCATAACATTGTTCTCGGTAATTGTAAAAATGCAGGATACAGAAAATGGAGGAATTTCAGATAGACCAGATGATGCTGTTGATGTCTATCACACATACTTTGGAATAGCAGGTGCATCTTACTTTCTTAAGCAGACATCTCCTACATCTCGTATTCCTATTGCAGAGAACCAAATATTCGTTAACTTGAAAACATTTATTGTTGGCTAATGTGAATAATATCTTATGTAAATTTATACGTTAATGAATGTTGCAGGACTTTCACTTCTTGAATATCCATCATTGAAAGCCATAGATCCAGCGTATGCTTTACCAGTCGACGTTGTGAATAGGATTCGTCTCGGCAAAAAGTGTGCTATCTAAGAGAATTATATCTTTTTTTCTAAGTTCTGGTAACTTAAATTCCATATGAGTCTTCATTTCCATTTATCTCTTGTCAAGTTTAGATCTTGGATCATGAGTTTTGGTATGGCCACTTTGGAATCAGCAGGAATTTGAAACTTGTCTGTGCTTCCATATGGTCTGATATGGGTCTTTAGACCTATGAAGAATGGTGAATCATGTACTGTATTGTATGCCAATGGTCAATTGTCACTGGCAGGGTTTGAAAAGTAGAATGATTTGAAATTGCCTACTGATTTCGTCTTGTTTTCTTTTCTTTTGCATTTCAAGGTAGGAGGTACCCGTCCATATTTTAGAGGTAAAGGTGGCCAAGTGAAACTATTACTACAAAACAAGTTTTATGGTACCATTCTCTTTCTTTCTTTTGGTTTATTAATAACTACAATACCTATGGAAAGGAGTCTGTTTGAAGATAAATCTATTATTATTGTTTCTCTATTATTATTTTATTTATTATTGTGGAGTATTAGTCTTTTTTTCTTTTCATCAATGTAAAATTTTCTCTTGTTCAAAGGAAAGAAAAACTTATGAAATGTTGTGATAGATTAAAATGAGTTCACACCTATAAGGTGATATTTTATTTTGGTTTCACTCTGAGATGTTTTGTATTTCATATAATCTTAAGCCATTTGATTCCAAATTTGGTATGAAATTTGATGTATAACACACGTAGAGGTATTCTTATAAATACATTATAAATTTTAATCATAAAAATTGAAATAGATCAAATCATTATACAAATTCTAGAAAGCATGTAGCCTAGTATACACCTCTTGATCTCATACTTCTTATAACAGATTTATTGCCACATTTGGTTTCAAAAAATATATATATTACCACATGCTGCACACAGAAATATTAAGGGGAACAAAAATAGGACAAATTTTAGGGTGTTAAAAGAATTTTGGGACGAACTATGAAAGATGACTCTTAGGACAAATTTGACGGCGGCCCATCCGACGAATCCTTCGTCGGCGGCAACAGTTTCAAACGGGCAGCGACACATTTGGGCGAGCAAAACAATGCTTTTGTATGGGTGACAACACCTTCGAACGGTTGGTTGGGTTTATTGAGTTTCTTTTTTCGTTTTTTTATTGAGTTTTTTGACTTGTAGATGTTGGTTGAGTTTATTTTGGTTTGCTTCTTATGAAAATTGTTGTTAGTTGGGTTTATTCTCCACTGACCACATGTGAAAATTGTTGTTGGTTGGGTTTATTTTTCAATATCTTCAACTTAAAGTAACGTTGGTTGGGTTTATTTTGGTTTGTATCTTGCAAAAACTAACTTTGGTTGGCTTTATGTTGCAAAAACATAATTTAGCTAAATTTTAAGGTGATTTTGAGGATTTCATGTCATTTTGGCTAACTTTTTAAGTATTGTTTTTTATATGACAACAATTTCTAAACTTGAAACACTTATTTTGAACTCAGTTTTACAATTGTTTTAAGTGATTTAGAGTGGGCATAAACAATTTTTAGATTGTTTTTTAGCTACCATTTTTTATCTCGCAACATTGTGTCAAGAAAACATGTCATATTTTAGAAAACAATTGGCCTCTTCAAATATGGAAGAATGCCCTAATATATTGAGACTTGTAGTGTGTACATATTGTTTGAAGAATTCAATGATAATGTGTATATGATGTTTGGAAACAAATGTGAAAAATATCAGGTGTGTTTCATACACCTCCAACAACAAAATGAGCAATATTAGGTGTGTTTCATACGTCTTCAACAGCAAAAGTGACATTATGCGTATTTCATATATCTCGAACAACGAATGTGTCCAACGTGCAATCGACCAAACAGGATTTTGCAGGCAATCGGCCTAACTATATTCCAACCTTAACATTTTCTGGCATTCTACCTTCTCCCACTATTCTTCTTCCATCATTAAATGCTTACAACATTGGTTAGGTATGTTTTCTGTTTCAAAATGCCCTCTTTTTAAAGTTTCTTCGTTCAACCTACTTGCAATTTGATGCCATGACTAATTATATTAAAAATGTTGGTGAAGTTTACTCTTGAATGTTCATAATTAGAATTAACCTTACTGCATCTCATCTTGCTGCCAAGTATTTAGTAGGCCAATTCTCAGTAATATCAATAGTCAATTTAAAGAACCTGGATACACTCATATTTTTCATTTAATAGAGCTAATTGAATTTATTGCGTACTAAAATATTACTTTGATATAAGATTTTTTTTATTTTTAAGGATTCATGTAAGATTTAAAATCATAGTTCAACTCAATCGTTTTGATATACACTAAAAGAAAAAAAAAAAATCAAATTTGCGCTCAACTAAAATAATATTAATAAATGAAGATAATACAATAATTAGCTTTTTTTTTTTTTTTTTTTTTTTTTTTTTTTTTTTTAACTTATTTATTAAAAAGTATACATACTTTTGTTTTTTCTTTTTTTCTTTAAAGTTACATTTATATTATATTTCAAAGAAAAAGAAACTTACATTTATTATATTAAATAATTGACGTCAGGATTATTATTAGAACTAAAAAGGACAAAGCCATTCCTTATTTGCAATCTGCGATTCTGGACTCTTCGATAAATCTCCAGCGGCTCAATTTCTCTCGTTTTTTCGTTTCTTCGTTTCTTCGTTTCTAACACCATTCGTCTACGTTGGAATCTTCTTCCCCAATCGACGATAAGGGTTCCGGTAAACACTGCAATCTTAGATTGACCCAATCGCAATTTAGATTACGATTTTTCGTCTTTCTTTTGATTCTTAATTATCCCCTTCTTCAGTATTTCTCAATTTCATATTCAGTGATTAGAAAGAACCTGCCATTAATTTTTCTCTCCTTTTCTTTTCTGGGTAGTCAATGTTATAGCTAATTGATACCAATTTCTGATTTTTCGTCTTGAATCACTCATGGTTTAGAATCTGAAAGCCAGGTGAAACATATTCATATTCAAGTGTTGGCGTAAACCAAGTTAGATATGTGGTTTTGAATGCATATTTGTTTGTGTAGTAATGTTTGGAAGTCTTCTATTGAATCGCAAAAATCCCTGTTTTTATTTATATATATTGTTCTGCATCTACTTTAAGTTGTTGTACAATAGAGACAGATTTAGAACTGGGAATAAAAAATCTCTTATCCAAGAAAATGATGATCTAGAAAAACTATCGACCCTTTTGAGCGATGAATTTGATCTTATATATGCATTTTACAATACCAAGGAAATGTTTTGACTTTTCCATGAATTTGTTGTTTTTGAGATTTAGCGTAGTCTAGGGCATCAAAGTCCTGTAGTGATTTATAGCCTATTCTTATCAGCTAGTCATGTTGAAGAGGTTTGAGTCAACACATCATGGAACTGTTAATGCTTGTTGGAAGGATCTCTAGAAATCAGAATAGAAAGCTATCCATCATTAGATACATCTTGATTTTTTTTCATCTAATGAAAATTTTGTATATCAGGTGGATTTCGTATCTTCTTGTTTTTCTTATTTAGTAGCCATAACTTTGATTCTTCTGCATTGTGTTAACACTGTTTTTTCTTGCACAAGTTTTATTAATCAAAATGCCAAAGATTAGAAGGGCACGCTCTTTGTCACTGGAAAAAAGTAGGACATCTCCCTATCCAGTCAGCCAAAATCATACCGAGTCGTGTAAAAATGTTAATTCCTTAGAATCAGCTCAAAATGTTAAGGAATGGGAGGAAGCTAGGTGCCCCATCTGCATGGAACATCCCCACAATGCTGTTCTTTTAAAATGTTCCTCTCACGAAAGAGGTTGCAGGCCTTATATGTGCAACAACAGCTATCGCCACTCGAACTGCTTTGAACAATTCTGTAAGTTATATGGACCAATCCCTTTAATTACCAAATTGCAAGAAATTCCTTTTACACGTGCAGTCTCTCACAGACAAATGGTTGAATGTCCACCTGCTGTACAAAATGGACTTGGTAGGAATCAGCTTGCATCAGAGTTGATATGCCCTCTTTGTCGGGGCGGTATATATGGCTATATCGTAGTAGAGCCTGCTCGCCAATATATGAATTCCAAAGTAAGGAGTTGTTCATTGGAAATATGTGATTTTAGCGGGACATATTCTGAACTCAGGAAGCATGCCAGGTCTGAACATCCATATGTCCGGCCATCAGAGGTGGACCCAGTGCGTCACCATGATTGGGTGAGATGGCAGCGTGAAAGGGATTTTGAGGATGTTCTCAGTCTAGTCCAATCTAACCATGCTGTAGACGGTGATGAAGAAAGTTTTACAAGGGCTATTAGTTTTTGGATGTCATCTTTTGTTACTGAAATGTATGATTCACTCATGGACTTGCTTTCAGACAGTATGTTGGATGCTTTGAGAGACTTAGAGTCATTGCAAGAGAGAATGGAGAATGTGCAACGTGATCTCAATACGAGTTTTTCCACTGGAGTGGGAAACAATTTGTCGTTGGAGACTAGACCTTTTTCCCAACATGCACGACGGCGGGATTTTAGATCGTCTCATCATATGCCTCGAGCTACTCAGCCGCATGGACAGAATCAACGGCAAAGGGCAGTGGAGAGTACATCTCAATCCCGACGATTGCGTTGGCGGAGTCAGACATCATTTGATAGACACCAAAGATCATTTGAGAGTACATCACACACCCCTGAACCACGTTGGCAACACGGAAGCATGTACAAGAGTGGCCCTCATTCTTCTCGGCTTCGTTGGCGAAATCAGAGGTGGTCATCGTCGTCGTCATCAAACCGCAATGAGAGGTATGTCTACTATGAGATCCCATGTGACAAGTAGTTCAAAACAAGTCTAGCAATAGCATCATTTGTGATCCTGCATTTAGATGATGGTCTAAATTTGGCTGCCTATTAGATCCTTTTGAGTATTGAAGGATGAGTGACTGAGTTCTTTAGTTTTTGACTAACATTTTACACTGCTTTTCAGGTGACAAAACCGGGCTGCGGGTTGTTCAGATCTTTCCTTTCCACTCTGAATTTCAGTTCCATGCTTATTGGCTAAAGCCAGATTTGAAGAACATCTTCTGGGATTATTTTCTTTTGGTTGTCTCACGTTGCGTGGAGAAGAACAGCCTTTTTCAGCTAAGAAATCGTAAGAATTGATAAGCTATTTCCACATTACAATTGTTTATTTATTTATCATATATACGATTATATATTCACATGGGCCTTGAATGTTTTAGTTTATAGTTTCGATTTTTGTTTCCATCAGAAATCATACAAATAAGGCAGTTACCTCCCAATTCAAAAACTTGGAGAAATTAGAAACTTGTCATTTTTTAGTAGCATAATTCTTTTAGTCTAAAATTTTTTCTGACTCGTCAAGTAGTATTCCATTTAAACTTACAATCAATCAATTGAACTGAAGAACTTATTGAAAGTTCGAAACATTCTAGATATAGACCAAGGCAAAAAGAACACTCTGAACATTAAAGTCATTTGATACAATTTTTTATGCTGTTACCTTGCTTCGATGTGATGATTGCGTACCTAATCTAAAATATGCAATGAGGATATTTTCTCAGCAAGTTTAATGTCAAAAATTTTAAGGCAGTATTGTAAAAATTTTACCTTAGTATCTCCATTCACTTGTTAATGGGGGCGGATAACATTGGCATGTTTTTTAAACAAATTTTTATATTGCTCAAATCGATGTGATTGTATATCTTCCATCGCCCAAAATTTCCCCCTGGATTGAAACCAAATTGCCTATAATCGAGAGGCCTATGTAATGTCCTCAGACTTCCAAACTATTTCTGTTCTTGATTTGCCTTTTTGTCTTATAAGCATTTGATCCTCACTCGTTTCAATTTCAACCCTACAAAACTTCATAAGAAAAAGAAGAAAAAAAAATGCTCAAATTTATGGAGTAAAACTCGAATAACTCATGGTAAAATCTAAAAATCCAAAAACAAGAAATGTAACAAATTATCCCATGGTAAACCATATGAACTTGAATATGGAATGAACACAAATAAAAATAAATAAATAAAATAAAATAAAATAAAATTGAGGCTTTCATCTCGTTTGTGATCATTTTCATATTTTTATCTTAAAAAATTAAAAATACAAGAGAAGATGCAAGGAAAGCGATGAAAATAAGTTTTCATAAACGAGGTTCAAAACTCTCACAATATAGTCTAGTTAATCTTTGTTTTCAATAATTTTTATTTACAATTGTTTTCAAATATAACAAAATAAATCAAACTATTTATAAATATAAAATAATTAATTATCTAAAATTAATTGTCTATTAGTGACAGACCGCGATAACATTTGTAAATAATTTAATATTTACACTATTTATAATAATTTTTTTAAAAGGTAAAACGCCTACCATTAAATAATATATATATAAAAAATTATTATAAATTGTAAACATATCAAATTATTTATAAAGTTCAATCACTCAAAACGATGGATGTTTATCGCAGTCTATCCCTAATAAGTAGAAAAAAATTTCTATATTTGTAAATAGTTCGATTCATTTTGTTATATTTGAAAACAACTCTTAAAAAACTAAGTAAATTTTACTTATTTTTATTATAGAATAATAAACTACACCTTTTGTTATTAAGCTTCATTTAA
Organism: Citrullus mucosospermus; assembly: GCA_030954485.1. Classification (NCBI taxonomy): domain Eukaryota; kingdom Viridiplantae; phylum Streptophyta; class Magnoliopsida; order Cucurbitales; family Cucurbitaceae; genus Citrullus; species Citrullus mucosospermus. The sequence continues at coordinate 2,209,073 of CM062063.1, read as the reverse complement.
TTGAACAATATTGACTATATACATATTCGAAGTATTTACTAAGCAAGATTGTTAATAAGAAATAATTATATTAGATTAGATTTTGTCGTTTGAAGAGTGAATCTTACCACACATCATATTTTTCCGGCATTTTCAAAATCACAAAGCTTTCAAATTTTGAATTCAACTTTTAAGTTTATAAATTGAAACAAAACATGTGTTTCATATATAGTGAAAATAAGAAAGTTTTGGTTTTCTCGTCGATTGTTTGTTCCTTCAAACAAGTTTTCAACTCACGAACTAGAATCTGAACTAGTAGAAGAATCCAACAAAAGCAACTAATGGTCTTTTCCTTCTGGGTCCCCTCCACGGCGTTGCCAACATCATCATGCTCATATTTACCTAATGGGTCAGTAGAAACGTACTTAGAAGCGAAGCTAAATTAAATTTTAGGACATGAATCAAACACTGCAATACCTCAATTGTGCTAAAATAATTCAATTTGGGAAAAGAAAATGCGGGGCATTACAAGATACCATACCTCTTCGCTTATGATTTAGCTGATTCGTTGTTGTTACTTGTCTTAACTTCTATTGGACATTGAGATACATAAGGCTTCAGCTGCAAACAAAGAACAAATTATATCTTCATGCAGAATTCAATACTCTTATGCAAACCCAGACAGCAGATTGACATCCAATACTTCAAGTTACATATCTATATTTAATGTGATTGTGTCAGCCGATTGTGAAATAAAAGGAACTCACTTGACACTATTGGAGCTCTACAGTGTTCTCTTTAAAAATGAAGACATTAAAAGAACAAAGTCAAGGAAAGTTTTAAGAACACGACACTCATGAACAAGTAGCCTGCCAAATTTATCCTAACATCACAGGCTATATTATCAGAATACTCTAACCAAGTTTCATAGAGCATGGTGTAACTCACGAAAGCTCCAATGGGTATACTCAACCAATGAAATGAATGATGCCCAGTGAAGAATACACAAAACTGAAGAGAACAACGAAGTAGGAGACATTGAAAAACATATTCTGCACAAAACCATCCATATATTTCACAGTTGTTTCTCCAAGAAAGATTTCAAGTAACATTGACACAAATTGCAGATGAATAGTAGCACCAAGAGTGAATTTTGGTTTTTTTTACTGTTCAAGTTGACCTCTAAACATGACCTGTGGGCCAACCTATAATGAACTATTATCAATCAATGACTTACTTGTGCATGTTGATCTTCGGAACACGAAGCATACATGAACAAATAGATACCAAAATGTTGCATGGGATTGGAACTATGAGGTGTTAGGAACCGTTAATCTTGACTTTTCAAATTGATGCACGTCTTGTTATACAGAATTATGAAAAAACTCTTAAGAGAGCAGCAAAGTTTCAGAGGCCAAGGTGCCAGAGCTAGTTGCCCTATAACCAGCGTCCACCCATAAACAAATTTCCTTAGCAAACAAGCGTCCCCTAGCTTTCCCCACAAGGCAGTAAAGCTTCAAAGGCAAAGGTGCCTGCTAATTGCTCTACCACCAGCTAAAACCAAATTTCCTTAGCAAACAGAAGTCCCCTAGCTCTACTTTCCCCACAACTACTTAACTCAAAAGTATCGTGGGGGAAACTATCAGAAAAAATTGTAGCATAAAAGCTCACTGCACTGAAATCACTCACGGAATACCCAACAAGAAACAATGCATTAAAAGGAAATAAGGAAAGAACACAAATCAGAATTCAGAATTCAGGAAAGCATATAAACCTAATAAAACTTTAAAAGCGAGACCCAAAAAGCTAAAACAGATTTTGTACACCTTTTCCCTGGTAGGCTATTTTAATCTCTGCAATTATATTCAAAATACTTGGATATGTAATGGGTAGGAAAGGGAGAGATCAGTTCTAAATTTTAGAATAAACAACCAGGAAAAATACCTTGAAATGAGTCAAATCAGGGACGACATAGTTAGGCAGTTTCTCTGGCACCACTACATATCCACCTGCAAGAATTTTTCACATTTTAACAACCAATTTTTACAGTTACAAACAGCAATTTGCAGTATGATATCAATAACAAAATATGTCAAGAACCATACAAAATACAAATACCAAAATCCGGAATTAGAAGTCATTCAATAGCCTACTAATCGCATCACATTCCAAGAAGCAATAATGATTTTAAACATTTTACTAAATTACAGTTGGATCTAGCGGCAATAACTCTTTAAATATCAACTTTCGATAGAGAAATCAATTAAATTAAATAATCGAACATTTTCTCGGCAAAAATAAATAACTAAAATTATATTAGGATCGGTGGAAGAGGAATGAATACCTTTGCGCGTATGAAAACCAGTAGGCTTGCAATTTTTGCCCTTATAGTAATCTCGTGGAGCTCGTTTAGATGAAAGAATGTCCAGAGAAGACGTGCGCTTCCTCCGCATTGCTCTTCCGAGTCCCAATATTAGTCCTAACGCCATTTCCCAAGCTAATCACCTCAATCAAACAAAAGAACAGTACCAGAACCCTTACTGAAATTTCCTCGGCTAGGTTATCTATCAACCGGATACGAATGTCTTCGCGGGGTTTAAGCGCGTCGGAATTATCTTACGGCGGTGGAATTTAAACTCGCTGAAGGGAAGAGATGGACAGGTGACAGAATTGTTGAACCTATGGCGGCAGCGGCGAGTATCTGTGGGAATAGGAGAGGAGGAGGAATGAGAGAGTTAAGAGCACAAAGGAGGAGAGAGAAAAAGAAAAGAAAGCTTTTTTTCTTCGATTTAAAAATCACTCCGAGTTACTTTTTCGGAATACAATTTACTCCATAAATTTTGGTTCTATCAATTTAATCGGTATACTTTTAAACAGATAACAATCTAATATTTGTACTTTTAAAATGGGTAACAATTTAGTTTTTATTATTAAAATTTAATAAAAAAATTTTACATAAATGCATCGATAAAAATAAACTTAGAAATTTAATATTTCCATATAATACAGAATTTATATCATAAATTAATAAATATTGGTATCTAATTTGATGAATTTCTTTTACATTGGAGGCTAAATTGTTACAAATTTGAAAGAACAAGGATTAAATTGTTACATGCTAAAGTTTATAGACTAAATTGTTACTTTCATGAAAGTATACGACTAAAATTATAAACCAAAGTTCTAGACTAAATTTTTACTTTGAAAGTTTAGGGACCAAAAGTGGTTTTTAACTTTATTTATTTATTTATTTTAAATTAATCGATTAATTACAACCAATTGGGGTAGGGGCTTAGAAAAAGTTGTATCAATTTGACTAAAATTTTTATTTTTCATAAAGGCTTCCATAATGCAGCTAATCATTTTATGGGCAAATTGCAAAATTTATTCATGAAATAGGGTGGTAGTTGCAATTATACCTTCAAACTCTCAACCATAAAAATTGAGTCATCAAACTTATAAAAGTGTTAAAATTAGGCCTCTCAAATTGTGTTAAAATTAGGCCTCTCAAATTTACAATAGTTTTTAATATTGGACACTCATATGATAAAAAATTGAACCATCAACCTTATATAATTGTTACAATTTCTACAATTATGTATGTTTGAGAGTATAATTGCAATGAATTCGAGTAGGCAGATTTTAACCTCAAGCCTCTTAGTTTAGTACGTGACAATTGGTATTGAATTAGTTTACTTTGGCAAGAAAAGAAGGGGTTAGTCACGTCATTTTAATAGAAATTATAATTAATAGAGGTTGCCACAATACAACTGATAGATTACACTATTGAAATTTATATCAATTTCGATCGAGGGAATATTAGGAGGCAGATTTTTGAAAAGATATCAAACAATTATTATATAGTTTATTAAAAGAAACTGATTTTGACCCACTGAAAGATTATTTTCAAATTTAGGCTTAAGAAGGGTTAATTCTAGTTCTTCAAATTTCATATTGTGTTTAAAAGATAGTTCCTTAAAACTCTAAAATTCATTTTTAATGTATCTTTATCTTTAAAATTATTGATCACGACTAACCACACTTACAACTTTGTGTGTAATAATTTAGTGATATATTCAAACTTTTAGACTTTTGGTATGATATTGAAATGATATTGAAATGAGCACTCATTTACAATAAAACAAAGTTTTCGGTCCCCCCTAAATCCATTGATTCAAAATAGTGTCTACAGGTCAACTTCTCAACATAAACTACAACACTCATCAGAGTCTCAAATTAAGATAAAAGGGAAGAAATATCAAACATATTATATCATTTTGATTCTACTAGTAGAAATCTTGAATAAGGACATGTTTGGACTGACTAATTAAGTGGAAACATTTTCTTTTTATATAAAAATATTTTTTGAACACTTAAAAAAGCCAATCCAAACAAACTCAAATTCAATTGAGTAACCTACTAATCATCGCCCACCGTGATCTCCACTGACTTGAAGGATTAAAGAAGATGGAGTTGGATCACATAACTTCCTACAACCTGGGAGTTAGCAGAAAAGAAACATTATTGCGGCTGAATCCAGTCAATGAGTGTTTGTCTTTTTCGTTTTGTTTGAGCCTTTTGGCATAGTTCCTCTGAATTTCGCTTCAAGTTCTCCAAATCTTCTTCACTTATCAAACCCTTCAGTCTTTTGTTTAGTTCGTAAGCTTCACGCATCTTTTTTCTGCATTCTTTGATAGCTATATCATGTGACACCACTGAAAAAAGAAAGATTGTAGACACGAGTAATTGAAGTGGCGATTGAACGCAATCAACTAAAACAAAACGAATCCTTTCTTCAGGAAGATGCAGCAAAATTTGAAGTGTGTTATAAAAATTACTCATTTTATCTATCTCTTTATAGAAAAAGCCTCGTGAGAATATTTCTCGCTTACTTGAGAACTCATACTTGATTGTATTAGACTACATACATCTCTTGACAAGACGAATTTGATAAAAGATTGTTTTAGAGAAGTAAGCTCTCGCAAGACGCTGTCAATAGTTGACTTGCTTGCAGAAGATTAATAGATATGTAATGACCAATTAAATACAGGGGAATGAAGAGAGTGTCCCTAACAGTAGATGGAAACAATTGGATATGGACCATTTGGCAATCAGAATAGAGGAATAGACAAAACTAATAAGAATGGATTTTGGACGATTTAAGGAGATGTTCTGACAGCTACCATAGTCCACTGCCAGTTAAAAGTTTTTCCCCTTTCAAATATGTAAAGCTTCCGATCAAAAGGGATATATAATGGTAACCAAAATAACCGTCACAGAACTAACCTGGCTTTGGGTAATCTTTGCCAATGATGCATTTTGCTTTCTTTTGAATGCTGAGAGGAGCTGTCCATGGTTCATATATGTACTGCTTGGGCATATCTATCAATCAAAAGTTGGATTTCATAACGGCAAAATAGAGCACAACATCGATCATGATGGAAGATGAGGCATTTATGATATGCTAAAGAAATTGTTTTCAAATCATTATATTCTTTTCTTTTTGAAAAATTATTTTTGAAAACTACTATTTACAAGCATGTGATTATGTAAATAACTTATTTATCCTAGAAAGACAGTAATGACAATACAATTAATATTTTTTTTTTTCAATTTTTTAAAAATAAACAGTAGGAAAATATTATAATATTAAAAAGCAGAAATTGTTCTATTTCCCAACAAACCCTTTGTTTACCTTTTAGTACTGGAAGAAAATGCCTAATGAAATCACCGTTCGGGTCATACTTCTTTCCAAATGTTACAGGAGAGTATACACGATTATACTGACAGCCAAAGACAACCAGCAAGATCAAAAAATGTAAGAGTGAAGAATAACAACAAAAAGAGAGAATTGTGAATTCTAGCATTTTCTGAAGAGTTGACCCAGATGATCCAGCAAGTAAAAGCAATTCGCCAAATTTAAAGCCACGAGTCCGCTTAATGCTTACAACACTCTAAACCAGTATATTTCATGTTACCTCATAATGGTGATAGCGGATACATGTCATACTTTTATGAGAAACAATTTTATTGATGGATGAAGTTCCCGACAAAAGAAGGAAAGAAAAAAAAAATAAAAAACTAAGATTCTAACATCGAGACAGTTTCTAAGATACGAATGAAACCTGATAAAAAAATGATGAACACGATAACCACAACCAATTGGCATTGTTAATGGCCCAATCCGAATCAATCAGAAGCCTCTCGAACACATCACGTCCTTTCTCCCAATGAACAAACTAAATGTAGAGGGAGAAAAATGAAAATATAATATAACAACATCAAGATAAACTAGAATTCCATGCCCTAACATTTCCCAAGCTAAGTCACATACCAGATCTCCGCGAGTTAGGAAACATGCAACACAATGTCGTGCTAGGTGGTGCATCCAACCCCATTTACGAAGCTACCAAATAAAATAAAATAAAATATTTATAAACTAAAAAATAATAATAATAAATAAAAATAAAAAATAAAAAAAACCCGAACTGTTTCGCTATCATATGACCAAGTAGAATTTTGCTCACCTACCCTAAATATATAGATGGTAATGTAAAAAGATAAACCAGATTAACCTGAACCATGATAGCATCAATCCAAGGAAATCCTGTCCTTGCATCTCTCCAAGCCGCTAAGAGCTCATTATCATCATTCCAAGGTATCTACATATTCGTTTTATTCACTTTAGCACATACAAGCTTAAGTAAACAACATAACTCTACCAGGTCCTCTTGTTTCCTCCCTGTTAACGTCAAGCCTGATATTTGAAAAGTCATAAATGTCTTTTCACAGCTCTTCTTATTCAGTAGCAACTGAATTTAGGTTAATCTCCTCAAATGATTAATAAACTACATTTACAGGATGGTTCCCTAATTATGCACACCCTACTTTTACTTTATCCAATGATGGAAAGCATTTGGAGATCTTAAACCGTCGATGACATCCAAGTCTTGCACATCCGTAATGTTGAAGCTAATAATATTTCAATGCATGTTAGGACTGATACTGTTGAAAATTGAAAGATCTATAAAACAAAGAGAAACTAGAGTTTTATTGCAGTTGTATGCTAATCCACAAGAAAACTCCATCAAGCTTTAAACCAGATACAAGGTTGTTGATCTGAAATGCTGTAACCAGCTTTATAGTGGAAGATTAGGGTTCATATCATATTGAAATGTGAATATACATAATTCATTCACTTCATTGCATGCAGGCTACAATTATATGCAACATCACAGCCACCACCAGAACTGTATCGCAATGGAGGAAGTGAGGTAATTAAATATCTAGATCGCTGACAAAAAGATTGGGCAAGGTCCTAAATACAGATGAAGGGAAAAGATGTGTAATATCAGCTACCTGTTTACATATTCTATTGTCCTTCATACGATCAAAATTAGGTGTTCCAAAAGCTGCTGTATAGAAAAATTCCCGCCATAAGAGCTGTCCAGGCAGGCAAATGTTGTTACTACACAGTCACAATGACATTAATTACATGTCTGATAGGCACAATTAACCAACCTGTCCCACAAGGGAAACTGGAGGTGATGTATGCCCATTGGCATTTTTATATATTTCTTGAATACGTTGGTAGAAGTACCTGGAAGAGAGACACCCAAACTGCCATAAAAATTGAAAATAACGTTGAGAGAGGGGGGAGGGGAGCTTGTTACTACATATCAGTTTAAAAAATAGCAAACATACAAATCGATGACAAAAATTTTAATAATTCACTCACTTTCAGATAGGGGGATAGGACGGTTGTTGCTGGCTTTAAAAATGCAGATGGATCACCTTTGGGTTTCTCAAACTTTGCCACCCAGTCCTGCAAACAACCAATTAAGGAACACCTTGCACATTCATCACTGACTAACCCTAATGGCTATATCCATTTACTAGGTTGTCTATGGTTGGTTTGCTTATTTAAAGGTATTGTTGATGGGTTTAGGTCTGTTGGCAATTGCCAAAGTTTTATTCTCTCTTTTTCTTGTTATCATAAAACTATTACAAAGAAATAATGAAAAGAAGGGATCCCTGGAGATAGAAGTTAAAACCTGAAAGAATTTTCAGAAAGATGTGTACCTTGTTACTCAATGATTCTTCCAGCCTCTTCAAGGCTTCCGTTTCACCTCCTATAAAAGGAGTCCATTCATCCTGCATAAAACTAATTCTTATTGCACATGTAACAGACAATAGATTCATACTAAAATATACTGGATTTCAAACCTTTTCCATGTCTTCATAACCAAGATCTTTAACTGTTGGAACATCAGAAATCTCAGATCTTCCAGTGTCACCAACTGGAGGAAGTGAAGAAACCGTGGTAGACAGAGGGGTACATGCCCATGAGGGTTCACCAGCAAGTTTTAGGAATGATTGATAACTCAGCGGAGGACTGCCCCCATTCTTCTCAGCAACCATCATTAGAAGTTAACCATCGTGAGAGGGGGAAAAAAAGGAAACTAGCAAACTGACTAAGCAACAAATTCCAAACAAAAACAATGCTCGTGTCCTGATATAAAAAAGAACGTTTAAACTAACCTTTTGGATAATATCTGCCGGATTGAACAAGGTATGGCTCACAGGAGAAAATACTTCAATCCCAGCAGCAGACGCATGGTTCTGAGAGAAAACAGATGGACACAAAATTTCCAACATCAATAGGTCAGAATATTAACCAAAATTGACCAAGAAATTTCAATTTCCTTTTCTGGGAATACAAGAAGAGTAGAACCAGAAATTGTTTCTCAGGGTGCTAAAGTTCACATTCTAATTATTTCAAGTATGGTGAAAAGTAACATTCAAACTATAATCCAAATTCTCAAGATTTCAGCAGAGTAAACTAGGAAAAGAAACCCATACAATGTTGAAGACTTCTAAATTTACGAAAAACTAAGTATTTATTTGATAACTCATTTAATTTTTTAAAATGAAGGTTATAAAAACTACTTTTACCTATTGATTTCTTTGTTTTGTTATTTACTTTTTAGGGGTGGTTTCAAAAACCATGTCAAGTTTTGAAAAGTAAAAAATATAGGTCACATTTGGTAATCATTTGATTTTTGGTGGTTAGTTTTTGAATATTAAGCCTATAAATACACTTTCCACCTTTAAATGTTTAGCTTTGTTATCTACTTTTTTAAAATGTTTTAAAAAACAAGTCAGGTTTTAAAAACTAAAAAAAAAATTGTTTTTAAAACTTTGTTTTATTTTTGGAATTTAACAAAGAATTCAACTTTTTTACTGAAAAAAGATATAAAACATCGTAAGAAATGGAGAGAAAATAAGCTTAATTTTTTTAATAATCAAAAACCAAATAGTTACGAAACGGGACCATAGTTTTTAAGAACTTCTTTTCGCTTTTAGAATTTGGTTAAGAATTCAAATGATTGATTAAGAAATATGAAAACTATGGTAAACAAGTTGTAAGAAAACAAGCACATTTTTTAAAGCCAAATAGTTATCAAATGGAATCTATACTCCCGCCCATGATTGGCAAGTAACTAGTTAGTATTACATCTTCAAACCCAAGTTTAACAAAATAATCGGCCAACATTAAAAAATTAAAAAATTAAAAAAAAAAAAAAAAAAAAAAAAACAAGCTTACTTGAACTCTGATATCTAAAGCCTGATAGTAAGGATCCGTATCATACTCAAAACAAAGTTTCTTGACATTCCACTGTAAGAAAGCCAATGAATCCACAGACAACAAGTTAAAACCAATAAGCATAAGCAACAGTAACATCTAGTAAACCTATAATCTAGAAATTACTAGATATACCTCTTCCAAGCAGCGTATCAAGAGCTCGCCAGGCTCCCCGTGGAGAACCAACAAGCGCGAGCCGAGCTTCTTGAGGTTCAAATCCAGGTCTACAAGACTCTCAAGAAGAAACCGGATGCGGTTCAATCCAGCCCTAGATGATCCAGGGGAAAACGCAGAAGGATCAGGCTCCATATAATGCGGATCGATGACGAAAACGGGATAGAGAAGATTGGCGCCCTTGGCCGCATATTCAAGCGCCGGATTGTCGTGAATCCGTATGCCCTTCCGAAACCACATCAAAGAATTCGAACCGGACGCCATTAACTTGCTCGAATTTGAACAGTGAAGAGAAAATGGTTGAATCGCTGCTCGCATTGAAACTGAATTCGGAGCTTCGTGTTAGTGATGACTTTCGCGCCCAAAAGCGTTGAGAAATTTTGTGCTCTTTTGCTAACGTGCGCAGGTTTGGCAAAACGACACCGTCTTGTTATGGGTGGAGATGGGAGTGGGCCTAAAATGCGCGGGAGGGGTAGGGTAAATAAGACGACACGTCGTATCATTTTGAGATGGACGGTTTTATGGTTATAAATTTTTTTATGTTAGAGGACAAGCGACTGCCACGTCGCAACTTTTCCGGACACTTTATTTTTCAAATAAATTTTGTTTCTTTTTTCAATAAATTTACTATCCGTTTGGATTCAAGAATGTTTGATAAACAATTTTAAATTCTGATTTAAAATTTAAAAAATAATTTTATATTTATTATTTTGTTTGGAACGACAAAAATTTAAAATGAATGTATTTAAGATTTTGTGTTTGGATGATAATCGAAAATGAAAAGAAAGAAGAATTTACTAATATAAGTCATTAACTATGATGTATTAATTGAAAATTAAAATATGACACAGTTAAATAAGTAATTTATCTTTAAATCAATTTTGCGAAATCCGACCATTTTAGTTATGAAAGTTTTTTTAAGTAAAAATAAGATTTAAAATCACTTCAAACTTCAAAATCATTCTTTTCTTTTTTTAATATCAAGTAGCATAGTTCATTTGAAATTCATTATAAATTAAAATCATGAATTTCAAGTCAACCTACACCTAACTTAATTGATTAAACATTATATAATCAATATAAGAGCCAAATATTTGAACTCATCTCCCATGTGGTTAAACTACAAGAGGTTGATTAGGTCAGAAATACCAACTCATGTCCTATATCACATAAACACCCATGCATTTCCTATCTCACATGTTTAACATGATAACTCTTTGTTAAGACTTGGACCTTACAAAAACATAAAGATTAGGGAACTTAGAACATTGAAAATAAAGCCAACTTTTTCTCGAAATAATAATAAATAATAAAAAATAAAAATAAAAAAACCAACTTGAACCAGTTATATCGGTAATATAATTAACCTAAAATGTGGTAATTAAGCTCGGGTTGACAGTTGGGCCGAAGCCCATGGGCCACATTTAAGGCTAACCGCAGAGGCCCAAGTGGTTTCGCCGCCAAGCGACCAAGGAAATTACATTGCGAATTATTCGGGACAGTCCCTACCACGGCACCACCGTATTACTCCCAATTGGTTTAAGAATTTAAAATTTTTTATAATTACTCTTTGCTCATAAAATCTCTCAGAAACTTTTTTTATTTTCACTCAATTTGAAGAATTTCTTAGCAAGATTCAGAGCATTGTTGATACTCCCCGCTTAATTCTTCTCTCCGGGTATCGATCGCTCTCTCTACCTCTAAATTTGTTGTTTCTTAATCTTTTATTTTCCTTTCATTTTACCATTCAATCAATCGATTTCAGCTTTCTCTTTACTTCCTTCCGCATTTGTCTTACTTTGATTCCGTTAGTTTTCTGCGTTGCTGTCCTTTCTCTGGTTGTTTAAAGCTTTGTTCTTTTTATTGAAATTGGAAATTTCTTTTTGTCGTTTACACGTTGTATAGGAAAATTATAGTTATTGTGCCATTCTATCTGGTTCCATCTGTACTTTTTTGTCTTGCTAAATGACGTTAGAGAGAACTGACCTCCACATATCTCCAAAAAAATTTCCATTAATGAAACATGTAAATCCATTGGAAAATAAAAAGAAGCCCTTTCATTTTGATTTTGATTGGAGCCGGTTAGAGATATTGTCCCTCACATATATACCAATGAACCAATGATCTTCCATTCGAACTTTGGTTCAGCTTCCTGAAAGATATTCTTGATTTTTTATTTTTGATCTTTACAGGTTTCCAGTTCGTTTTAGGATTAGGATCGTAGGAAGTATGAGACTAAGGAAGGGGGATCAAGTTGAGGTGTTGAGCAAGAAGGAGGCTTCGAGTGGCTCATGGAGTTGTGCTGAAATACTTTCTGGTAATGGCCATTTTTGGTATAGCGTAAGATATTTGTCCGTGGAGGAAACAGTGGAGAGGGTACCGAGGACGGCGATACGCCCATGTCCTCCCCCGGTTGAACGCCCAAATGTTTGGTTTGTTGGTGATCTTGCTGAAGCATTCCACGATTCCTCATGGAAACAAGCAAAAATAATGAAGATTGTTGGGGTTGATTGCTATATAGTAAGAATACTTGGATCACCTAATTTAGACATATCGGTTGGCCAATCTAATCTGAGAATGCGACAGGCTTGGCATGATGGCAAATGGTTTCTCTTACAGAAGGTACATTTCTTAACAAGTTCAGACTAACTTCGCTTAACCCTTTTCCATATTCTTTACAATCACATTAATTTTGAACCATATGATCTCATATGTTATTTCTTTGGTAGGGCTTTGAAGATTCGGGTTCGTCTAGAAATAGGCAGACAGAGCCAAACATAGTGAAAAGCAAGGATCGACAACTAGTGGTGACGCTTCCTGCTGGACCTCGTAAGAGGCCATTGCCTAGTGAATCCATAAATCAAAATCCATCTGTCCAGAGAAGGAAAGTCACTGAAAAAGATGTGTGGTGTTCGCCTTCATTAACACAAGAGTTGAACAAATCAAGCAATGCTGGTTTGAGAGAAGGCAACCTTAATTCAGGAACCTCAACCCACATTCAGACAGATAGATGTGCATCTTCTGTTGGCAGTAATAGTTTCACTAATGAATTTTTAAAGGCGCCACTTATTTCTATAGCTCGTCGTGGTAAAAAAGTCGAAGATACGGACTATTGCAGCGATGCTGAATCATCTACGGGAAGGGAACATGAGGAGGAAGATTCATGCTCCTATGAGGAAATATTAGCTAAATTCCACAGGTCAGAGCTAAGTGTATTTCGTTCTTTTATTAGGGCATTGTATGCTTCTGGACCTTTAAGTTGGGAAGATGAAGGAGAAGTTTCAAATATTCGTGCTTTACTTCACATATCTAATGATGAATATTTGCTAGAGCTGAGAGATCTAATCTCTACCAATAAAGATTGAAATGTGTATTCTCTGTTTCTAGTTTTACTTTTGAGTCCTTTGATATCATTTCTATTAGGCAAATTTTCAGTGTGCATCATTCATTTGGAAACTTGGGAAGCACTCAATTCATTTGTGTATACCATTGGGAAAGAGAAATTTTAGAGATAATAAAAGTTAAAAAAAAAAACGAGAGATTTCAATGAAAGAGGAAAAGTTGTCTTCTTGGGATAAAAAATAGGAAAAACTACCTTTCTAGTCTTCAAGTTTTGAAGAGTATATGGATTTGGTCTCCAAGTTTTCAAAATCTACATTTTTAGTCTCCAAATTTTTAGGAATAAGTGCATTTAGTCCCTAAGTTTTCAAAACATATATTTTTAGTTATCAAATTTTTAAAATTAGTTTAAAAGAGTCCTTAAATAATTTATTATTATTATTTTAAATAATTATTTGGCTAAATTAGAAAGTTAATTTTAAAAAAATTATCCCCCTCTAAAATAATTTTTTTAAAAATATATTTTTCTAATTTTAAATATCAAAAAATAATCTTAAACATTAAAATAATACTTCAAAAACCTTTTGAACTTATTCTCTTAAAACTAGTACAATTTAAAAACTTAATTGATATACATATTCTTCCAAAGACTAAAAAGGTAATTGACAAATGGAAATAAATCACATATGGTGGGTTGCAAGAAAAAATTGTCAATGGAATGGAAAGACTTCGTTCAAGAAAAACCTCCAAAGAACCACACGCATTATTGAAGATTCACCAATCCCAATAATAAAATAAAAAATAAAAAAAATAAACTCCTTCCAAAAACTGAAAAGATGGCAGGTCGATTTGGAATGTGCATAACACATAAAACACCACGAGGGTGAAAGTTGTGAGTAAAATATAATGGATTTAGTAACAATTTAGATCTCTGATTTTGGTTTATAATTTATAATGATTTAGTTTATGTATACTTTTTAATTTTACTATGCAACAATTTAATCTTTATAATTTAAATGTTTTAACGATTTAATTCCAATTATAAAAATTAGTGTTAAGATTTAATGAAATTTTTTAAATAAATAAATCAATAAACTAATTAGATACTCAATATTTTTATAAAGTACAAACTTTATATTATAAAATAATAAAAGTTCAATTTTTTTATTTTTTTTTTTTACGTTGGGAACTAAATCATCATAAATTTGAAAGTTCAAAGACTAAATTGTTACATGCTACGGATTAGAGACTAAATTGTTACAAACTTGAAAGTATGGAGACTAAATCATTACAAACTAAAGTTCATGGACTAAATTGCTACTTTCATAATAGTTCAGGAACCAAAAGTATTTTTTCACCTAAAATATAAGTTAAAGAAATAAGGATAAATTAGAAAAATAAAAAATTATAGTGAGCATTTTGAAACCTAGGGCTATATTGAAATCAAGTTTAGAACTTTAAGGACTAAAAGTTTAGCATTGAAATTTATGAACCAAATAGAAACTTCTCAAGATTTAGAGATCAAAGAGGTATTTCACCAAAAAAAAAAAAAAAAAAACAAAAAAAACAAAAAAAATTATTGTGAAAGAAAATTGAGTAAATTGTTAAAATCATCCTTGAATTATAGTGGTAGTTGTAATTACACCCTTAAACTTTTAATTTTAAAAATTGAGCCCTCAAACTTTTACAAATGTTAAAATTGGGTCAAATTGAAATTTAAAATTTACATAATTGTATAAATTATAACATTTGCATAAATTTGTAGGCTCAACTTTTATCATTTATAGGTCAATTTTCTACAATTACTATAAGCTTGAAGGTCCAATGTTAACGGTAGAAGTTTAGGGGTCCAATTTTTACAATTGAAAACTTAAGGATATAATTGCAACTATCATCATACTTCATAGATAATATTTGCAATTTGGCCCAAAAGAATTTTAGATAGAAAAGTTAACGATATATTTATATTATAAAAAAAAAATGAAAGACAAATGAGAAGTTTCAAAGATACATGTATCAGAGAGATAAAGTCGAAGAGAGAAATTTGGAGAAAACATGTGAAGAGGCATGGTATGAAGTTTCAATCGAAATCTCAAAAGAAATTTCTTGAGAATCTCAAAATTTCAAGCAAGTTTCAAGTCTTTTTTATAAAGGGTTTAACTAGGTTAGTTTAGTTAGAGTTTTCAGTTTTATGGTTTTGATTATACATCAATTATATTGTTTCATACAAGAACGTCATTTCCAACAAATGATAGATATATCGCGACATTTTGCCAAAATACCGTCCAAATATTCATAAAATCAAGTAACCAATAGAGATTGGGGTAAAGTTGTTTTCTTAAAAATCCATGATGATATATGAACAATATTGTAATTTCGATCAGAATTATCAAAATTCTAGATTAGATACTTTAAGGTCATCTTTCTAGTATTATACATGTACATATAATAAGCAATTTACAATTATTTTGTACGCAAATATTTCATATCACCTTTAATTTTGTAGTTAATTACCAAAATTTAATATTATTTTGTAATTATTTTTTCATTTCTTTTTTAAATTTCAGCTCTCGCATCGACATTTACGCAAACATTTACAATATACATCTAAATGTTGTCTTACTTTATAAAAATGAAGATTAAAAATGATCAACTATAATCTCGATCTTTCATTGACATTTCGAACCTTAGTGACAGATATAAATGAGGATAAAAATAAAAATTACCTAATGTTTTAGAGATGAAAAAAAAAAAAAGGAAAATTTTAAACAGATTATTTTTATTAAAATTATATATATATATATATATATACAAAGAAATAGAAAAAAAAATTGATGTGAAACAACTAATAAAAGTGATTTCCATATGAAAAATTATAATTTTAATTAATACAAGAGCAAAATACTCCTTCCATCATCTATGAAGTTAAAAGTTCGATATTTTTGTATATTTGACCTTTAAAGTTTAAAATTTGATACTTTAATCCTTAAGAAATGAAAATTAGTTTTAAATAGTCTCAAAATGATTGTCTAAAGGACATATTTAAATGAGATGTTTGAAAATAATAAGTTGTTATTTGTTTATTTTTGTTGAGGTGAACTTTCACTTTCCCTTCTCTCTCTCCCTCCTTTCTTCTTCTTTCTGTCTCATTTTCATCTTCAAACTCGTTGCCATGGTGGAGTTGTGAAGTATTCATCAAGTCAATAGCTAACAGACAAATAAAATTTTTATGGAACTAATAACAGTAGATGACTGGAAATCATTCACAGCCCATTTGTGGGATTGGTTATATTGTTTTATAAGTATGAATATTAAATATGTGGAATTTAAAGTCTCATTTGGCAATTATTTAGTTTTTTTTTTTAATTAAACCTATAGACACTATTTCTACCTCCAAATTTCTTCTTATATTATCTATTTTTTACTAATGGTTTAAAAAATTAAGCCAAATTTTGAAAACTAAAAAAAAAATTTAAAAACTTGCTTTTTTTTTAAAATTGGCTAAGAATTTAACTACTGTACTTAGAAAAAATACAAATCATTGTAAAAAATAGGAAGAAATAGACTTAATCTTCAAAAACCAAAAACCAAAAACCAAAACAAAATGATTACCAAATGGGTCTAAATGTCTAAGATAATTAATGTCTATATCTGGATATGCAAGATAATTGATGTTTGAAAGTTAAATATATGTGTTTAATTTACCAATTTTATATATAAAATCTAAAATGAAATATTGTTGTATTAGTTGACTATTTAATCACTTAAAATTTTATATATATATATACACTAAACATTAATCAAACTTAATTTAAATATTTAATTAAATTATTAAAAATAATTGAATAAATATAGATTAATTAAAATATTAATAATTAAGAATAAATATGTATGCTAAATAGTTGAGATAGATAACATAAAACAAACAAATAAAATTTCATTATTTTCATAAACCTTGGTTTAAAAAAATGTCACATAAGTGTACATTATTCAGTCACTACCACTTAACTTTTTAACAGTCAAACTAACTTCTTTCATTTTAAATTATAATCCAAACTTCATAGTACTTTTTTTTTTTAATTTGAGACTTTAAAGATTAAATAGATATAAATCTTGACTTTAGGAACTATTAGTGTATTTTGCCCTCAATACAATTATTGTTTTAAAATTTTAATTAATTCAACCTACACATATATGTAGTGTAAATGGCTCTTTTTTTTATTTCTTTCTTTCTTCTTTGGACAGTAGCAATTTTTTTTTTTTTATACCACTTCATTTTTTTTTCTTTTTTGAGTACAAATAACGGTAGCAATTGATTATGAAGTGAGGGAAATAGTAAGAAAATATAATATGATTTCCCTCACTTTCAAAATGATATTTGTAGCCTATAGGATTTTGTTCTACATCCACCAACTGACCTCCACCCCGCCCACCCCGTTGAATTGTCTTGATGACTATAGCTCAGCTCACCAACAATTTCAAAGCTAATTCATTTCCTCGAAACAACTATCCAAATTGCAAACCAAAAAGAGTTGATCTCTGGAGTTTTCATCAGTTCCATAACAGAAGGTCAAGGTGCAATTTGGGAATGGCGACCAGCAACGAAATCATGTTTAATTGCTTTGTTCTGGTTTTGCTTCTGCCGTTTTCAAACGCCCAATCTGACGTATTGGCACAAGGCCAAAAACTAACACCTGAGTCTACGCTAATTTCGGCCACGGAGACTTTTTCGCTCGGGTTTTACAGTCCTAGCCTATTGAACAACAGTTACATAGCAATTTGGTACACTAGAGATTCACAGAATCCAGTGTGGATTGCCAATCGTAATTTTGCATTTCCCAGAGATTTTGGGACACCCTGTCTCACAATTGACAGCAATGGCAGCTTGAAGATTGTCCCTAAAGAAGGAAAAGGAAGAAATGGCTATAATTTCTATCTCTTTGAAGTTGAAGAACCCACCAACAGCAGCGCCATTCTTCTAGATAGTGGCAACTTTGTATTGGGTGTGTTGAATCCAGATGGGTCAATTAAGCGACAGCTATGGCAGAGTTTTGATCATCCAACAGACACTCTTCTTCCTGGGATGAAGCTTGGGATCAACCACAAAACTGGAGCCACTTGGTCTATAACATCCCGAAGAAGTGACTATTCTGTTCTATCAGGTTCTTTTACCCTCATAATGAATCCCAACAATACAAATCAGTTGCTGATATTACTTAGAGGAGCCATTTTCTGGACCAGTGGGAACTGGCAGGACGATCGATTTGAGTTCTCGGAAGAACTTTCCAACATTAACAATCGAGAATTCATGTTCAGTCGATTTTCAAATGAGAACGAGACATTTTTCAATTACTCCACCTCCAATCTCTTTCAATTGCCTAACCAGAACACGGGATTGATTGAAGTTCAAACCTTATTGAGATTGGGGAACGACGGGAAATTGGTGGGGCGTAATTCGAATTCAGAAGTTGAATGTCCCTATTTTGAAAATGAGTTGTTTGAGCCTAAGAATGTTTCTGAAGGTGGGTGTGTGGGGAAAACACAGCACAAAGTACCCGAGTGCCGAAATCCACCAAAACAGTTTTCCACTTCACAGAGATTTGGAAACATGGAAGGAAATGGTTCGAGGTTCAGAGAAAGTGAGAACCTGACCATTTATGATTGCGAAAAGAATTGCATTTCAAGCTGTGATTGCATTGCCTTTAGTTCTACAAACGAAGAAGGCACAGGCTGTGAGATGTGGAATGTGGGCGCAACGTTTATTCCAGTGGAGGGAGGCAAACGGATTATTTGGTCTCTTGAGGTGACTGAAGGGAAAGGTAAAGTAGATTACTCAAAACTAATTGTATTATTCATATTATATATACCGTCATGAAAACATCGACATTTTGACCTCACAAACTGGCTATGCAATACTAGCTCCTGCAGGAGAAAAAAGGGTATGGTTGCAAGTTACAATCGGCCTAATAGTACCTGTAACTTCTCTCCTTTTGTGTCTATCTCAAATGGAAAACACAAATACTCCAAGGTAATCGATATTATTTCTCTCTTTCTGAAAGAAGAAAACTATCCTTGGATGTCTCTTATGAATGACATGTATGAATTGCAAACATTCATTTGTCGTAATCTACAGCTATTGGAAAAATGAGGAAGGATTCTGAACATCAAAATTTTCTACAAGAAATGGGGGCCAAATCTAAGAGTATTAACATTCTAACAATGAACAAGCAAAGAAGAGACTTAAAGAACTCCGAATTGCAGTTTTTCAGTTTTAGAAGTATAGTTTCTACAACAAACAATTTCGCTGACGATTGTAAGCTCGGACAAGGTGGGTTTGGACCAGTTTATAAGGTATGGATTTGTTTTTTCTATGTAGTATAAGAAAATTAGGTCTATATTAAAAAAAACACTTAATTAAAAAGCTCAAAATGATAAGTGCACAAAATGAGAAGGAAAGTACTAACATAATAAAGAAGATTGTAATGTAACAGTATGAACTTAGAGTTCTAATATGCCGATGTTGAATTACTATCAGAATTAAAAGCCTAAGCTATGTTTTCACTTCTCAAGAGAGCAACATGAGTTCGCTTTTGCAGGGAAGTTTGGCCGATGGCCAAGAAGTTGCCATTAAAAGACTTTCAAAGAATTCTGGACAAGGGCTAGAGGAGTTCAAGAATGAAGTCATACTGATTGCCAAACTGCAACACACTAATCTGGTTAGGCTTATTGGTTGCTGCATTCATAAAGAAGAGAGGTTATTGGTGTATGAGTACATGCCCAACAAAAGCCTTGACTCCTTCCTCTTTGGTTAGTTATTTAGGCAGCTTTAAACACATATATGTATATATGCATTGTTTCAAATTTCTTTCATATTGATGAAAAGTTGAATTTACAGATCCAGTTAGAAAGCTAATTCTAGATTGGGACAAACGCCTACACATAATCCAGGGATAGTTCAAGGACTACTCTACCTTCACAACTACTCGAGATTACGAATAGTTCATCGAGATTTAAAGGTCAGCAACATCTTGCTTGATGATGAGATGAATGCAAAAATATCAGATTTTGGCATGGCCAAAATCTTTAATCTCACAGAGGAAGAAGCAAATATTAATCACATTGTTGGTACATTGTAAGTGAGTTCTACCAACTTTACTTAATACTCTTTTGTTAAATTGCCACTGGACTAGAAAGTTCAAGATCAAAAAGCTCCATAAGTCGTGTTTTCTTTTCATTATTTAATGATTTTACATTGTGGATAGAACTTACCCAAATGCATACATTGCAGGGGTTATATAGCACCTGAAAATGCAATGGGGGGCATTTCCTCCCTAAAATCAGATGTTTACAGCTTTGGAGTGTTATTATTGGAGATCATAACAGCTCAAAAAAACTACAACAATTATGATGTGGAACGACCTATGAATCTCATTGGATATGTAAGTTAGAATGAAGGGATATATATGCATCATTGGCTTTTTTTACTTCTCTCTCTCTCTTTACTCTAATTAAAAGATGCATAAGGAATGAAAAATATTGAGGATGTCTAGTAAATTATTTTCAGGCATGGGAAGTGTGGGTGAATGGTAGAGGAGAAGAATTAATTGATCCAACTTTGTGCAACTCTGATCAGAAACCAAAGGCTCTAAGATGCATCCATGTTAGTCTTCTATGTGTCCAACAAATACCAACAGATAGACCTACCATGCTTGATGTTTATTTCATGATTCAGAATGATTCTACTCAACTTCCATTGCCAAAACAACCTCCGTTTTTCATCACCCAGAACTCCAAACTGGAAGTGGTGACAGATGGCATTGAACTCAAATCAGAATCAACAACAGAAATATGTTCTTCAAATAGTATGTCAGTTTCCATGATGGTTGCGAGATGATTTTTTTTTTTTTTTTTTTTTTTTGGTGATGGTGTTAGTCTTTTATATTTTAAGAAGTTTATAGGATAGGTCATCAACTTTCATGCATGTAATAGATTTTTTGCATTTAACCAAAAATTATTTCCAGAGTTTGTTTAAAGCACTTGTAAGAATATATTGTAACGAAAAGCTACATTTGTGTAATGCTTTGAAATTTATTTATTTTTATTCTTTTCAACTAATTAGTCAATTTTATGGGAGGTATGGAAATGATATCAACGTTCATTTATATTTAAAGCATTATCAAAATTTCATCCAAATAATTTGTTTGTCCAAATTGTAATGTCAATGGATTAACGTCTCTACTATGTCAAGTCCTGGAAGATAAAATCATATTGCAATATTAGAAATTGGTTGTAATTCAATCCAAAATACCCAAAAAAATTTAGGTATGTAGGTGAGCTCCAAAGAGTCACCTGCCTACTAATCTGAACCAATAGAAAAGGGGCATGGATGTAGAATGATTTTGTCAGAGGTGTAGAACAAGGGATGAAGGCATTTTCCATCCACTTTGGGGATGTATTTATGTCTTAAAATAATAATAAAATAAAATTCTGGAAATCTACTCCCTTCTACTGTAAGAATTGCCTATCTAGAATTGAAATTTGAGATGACCTCCTATGGTGGTTTGGTGCAAGGTTTGACATTGATAAATGGAAAATTTTATTCTGATGTGCCCTCTGTGGAATAGGAGAAATCAGTGTACTATTGGCTAGTTGCAGCAGAAAGAAGAGTTAGACAAGTGCATTTTGGAACTGAATTCTGAGAAACATCAACCAGTTTCGAGAGTTCAACAACAGGGCTTGCATAAAGAATGCCTACGAACTATCAAAGAGATCAGATGGCTTAATTGAATGGTGTATTCGTGCAACTTCCCGCAACCTGGGAGTTGAAGAATTGAAGTAGATGGAGCTGGATCTTTAACATCTAAACACCTGTAGCTTCCTGCAACAGGGAGTTAGCAGAAAAGAAACACTAGGGCAGCCGAACCGAGTTAATGAGTGTTTGTCTTTTCTGTTTCCTTTGAACCTTTGGCTCTGTTCCTCTTCTGAACTTCATTTCAAGTTCTCCAAATCTTATTTGCTTATCAAATCATTCATTCTTTTGTTTAGTCCGTATGCTTCAGCCACTTAACTTCTACGTTCTTCAGTAGCTATATCATGGGATACCACTGAAAAAGAAAGATGGTAGACCTGAGTAATTGAGTTGATGAGATCAAATAATAGCAATTGAATCCTTACCTCCAGGAGGATACAGCAAAATTTGAACTGTGTTATTGCTAGGCCTCCAATTAAGCAGGTATATATGAGAAAGGATAGGAAAGGAATTGCACCCTAGACAAGCAAATAGCTGGCTGTGGTCCCAGAAGATCGTGCAACAGGGGAATGTCAGTATTTAAGTGTTTTATTTCGCTAGGGTTAGTTATCTTGAATTTTGTGTATTGAACAATAGTTCTGGGAAGGGAGAGTCTCCTGTGTTTGGCTGAAGGTTTATCTTTGTTCTTGTTCTTGTTGTTTTGTTAAGCAAATCCCCTGTATTTACTCATTATCAAGTTTAATATATCACAAAGTAAGGGAGTATCCTTACAGTTATAAAAATTTCTCATTTTATCTGTCTCCTAAAAGATAAGAAAAGGAAATGCTCTCATGAACAGCTTCGACAAATGTTTCACTCGCTTTCTTGAGAACCCAACTTCCATACTTACTTTATGCCTCTCCGAACTCATTCATATAAGACTACGTACATCTCTTGACAAGACCAATTTGATAAAAGATTGTTTTGAGAAGTGTGATCTTGCAAGAAGTTGTCAAAAGTCAACTTGCTTGCAGGGTTTAATAGGTTTGTCATTATAGGTATTATAAGATCAACTAAATACAAGGAAATGAAGAGAAAATGTCCTGAGAGTAGATGGAAACAGTTGATATAGTAACCAGAGTAGAGGAATAGACAACTAATGATTTCATTTTGGATGATTTAAGGAGATGTTCTAACAACTACCAATGGCCACACCCAGTTACAATTTTTCCCCCTTCCAAATATTGTTAGCCATTTTCTCTTTAAAAGGTATAATATATAAAGCTTCTGGTCAGGAGGCATAAATAATAATTAACCTAAATAACCGTCAGCAGAACTAACCTGGCTTTGGGTAATGTTTACCAGTGATGATGCCCTTTGCTTTCTTTTGCATGCTGAGAGGAGCTGTCCATGGCTCATATATGTGTACTGCTTGGGCATATCTGCATCAAAAGTTGATGTTCATACCGGCAACATAGAACAGAAAATCGATCATGATGAAAGATGAGAAAAAAGATGGATCCTCGGAGATAGAAGCTTAGAACCTGAAAGAATTCTAGAAAAAGAATCTGTACCTTGTTACTCAATGACTATTCCAGCCTCTTCAAAACTTCCGTTTTATCTCCTCTAAAAGGAGACCATTAATCATGCACAAAACTAATTCTCATTCCAAATTAACCATCATGAGAAAAATGGAAACATACCAACTGATTAAGCAATAAATTCCACACTAGAACAGTGTTTATGTCCCAATATAATAGAGACCTTTCAAAACAACCTTTTGACTAATGTCTGCCGGTTAAAATAGAGTATGGCTCATAGGAGAGAAGACTTCAATCCCAACTGCAGATGCATGGTTCTGTGAGAAAACAGATGGACACAAAAGTGACCAATAAGAGGCCGTTTGATGACATTCCCGTTTTCTGCTTCCTGTTATTGTTTCTCATTTTTCAAGAAACATACTTGTTTGGTAACTGTTCCTGTTTCTTATTTCTAAATACTATTTCACTTTATGAACCAAGAAGTAACTTTGCTCCATTGGTAGGTCAGCACGCCAAGCAAATCCTGCTGCTTGCAGATCACTAGTTTGATTTCGAGGTAAGTTTATTTTGTTTGTTTTTATATTTCTTTCATATTTATTTATTTGTTTTCTTTGTAAATTTTATTTTTTTAAAAATTGCTATATTTATATGTCAAACATATTCATGTTTTTAGTTCTTAAGAAACAAGAAACAATAAACAAGAAATAATAAATAAGAAACAAAAAACAAAAAACAAAAAACGGGAAACAAAAAACAAAAACATTATCAAACAGCCCTAAATTTCCATTTCCTTTTCTGAGAATACAAGCAGATCATAACCAGAAATTGTTTTAGCAAGCTGCTAAAGTTGGCATTCTAATTTTTCTAGTATAGTGGAAATTAACACTCTAATTTCTTGAAAATATGATCTCAATTCTCAAGGTTCTATGAGAAAAATTTGGAGGAAAAAACCATAAGATCTTAAGTATTTCATAGACACTTTTTCAGATTTGCGACGAACTAAGCAGTAGAAATTTCTTCCTTCTTTCGCTCTGCCCAGAACTACGAGTACCTGGTCACTCTTGCATCTCTTAACTCAATATTGACAAAAGAATCGCCTAACTTTAAACTTGATAGTAAGGAGGGTTCTGTATCATACTCAAAGCAGAACTTGTGGACATTCCACTAGAAATAAGCGAACAAGACCACAGATGATAAGTTAATAACCGTAAGCGGAAGTTGAATTAACAGCTACTATAGCAATATCCTTTAAGGCGAAGTAAGAGGTTACTTATAGATACCTCTTCCAAGCAGGGAATGAAGACCTCGCTAGGCTCCCCGTGGAGAAGCAACAAGCACGAGCCGAGCTTCTTGAGGTTCAAATCGTCCACAAGACTCTGAAGAAGAAGTCCAGCCCTAGACGATCCCGGTGAAAACGCAGTGGGATTAGGCTCCATGTAATGCGGATCGATGACGAAAACGAGATAGGGAAAATTGGCGCCGTTGGCCGCAATATTAAGACGCCGGATTATCGTGGATAGAGAAAATGGTTGAATTGCTGCTCACATTGGAAGCGGAGGCCGGAAAGTGCTTCTCGGAGCAAAATGGGTACTTTTCGCGCCAAAAAGTGTTGGAATTTACTAATATGCGCACAATGGTGTAGGAAACTGCACATTTTGCTAACGTGCGACTTTTTCTTTGTAGACCATATATTCTTTCAATCGCGGTTTTAGTCTTCTAGTTTTAATTCATTTTAGCACGTATGGTTTCAAAAAAATTTATTTTAGTCTTCGTATTTTCAAACTTGGTTCATTTTAGTCTAAACAAAAATATTTATACATGACCTGCACCCACAAATAGCCCATGTTGCATCAATTAGAAACGAACACATGTCAATTTTATTTTTATTGAAAATTATTATATAAAAGACATGTTTTTTGTTTGTACTAATGGAGAGGAGCATGACTTAGGTGAAGCTTGCACCTAAGTATTACCCTTAGTCTTAATATTCATTTTGGAAATAATTGTAATGGGTGGCATACTCAAACTCGTAATTTAGAGTGTATTCAATCATTTTTAGAAGCACCTCATTAATTATTAAAACATAATGTTAAATATAAATATCAAATAGAAATAAAACTAAAATAATCTGTTTCTTAGTTTCTTAAATTTTACATCTTTTTTAGAAAGTGTTTCTTAAATTTTAGAAATAAGAAACATGAATGATTATCAATGAGAAATTGAGACTTTATCAAATGAATTCATAGTTTTTTTTAGGACTTAACAAATATGAAGTTTATTACCAATAAACATCTATCACTGATAGATTGTTATATCAGAGTTCATTCTATCTATTAGTGATGGGATTATATCACTGACATACTATTTCAATAAGTGATGGAAGTCTATTACCTATAGATAATTAACCTATTAATAAATATTTGTTTGGTAACACTTTTGGAAGTAAACGAACATTATTGCATAAAAGTTTGTTTGGATAATTGTAATTAGATGCTCAAGGTCAAACTAAGAATCTAAAACTTATTGAGTCGATTAATAGTCATCGCTAATAGACTTCTATTATCGTGTCAAAACTATCGACAATAGCCAATAATATACCTATATATCAGTCACTTGAAGAGTTTTATCATTGATATTTCATTAACTATCACTTATGTCTTTAAAATGTTAGAAAATAACTCACTAAAATCCTATTTAAAATGTGGATACTTGAATTTAATAGTTACAACTTAGGTATATATTAGTGATATTTTGGTATATAAGTGATGTAATTAAGGTAAATACCAGTGATATAAATGATATTAGCGATATTGGTGATATGAGTTAGGTACATATTTGTGATATCTATGTAATGGCAAGATATCAATTATCAATCACATTGTTGATAAAACTTAAGAAAATATTTGTGATACCGACCATAAAATTTAGGTAAATATTAGTAATATCGACAATATCTAACAAAAGAGTATATTTATTGTTTTAATTTTATTAATAGCACAATTTTACATGTATTCATAGTTTGATTAAATCTTAAAACCATGATTTAGGAAAACATAAAAAACATGCGAATACTCAACTAAAACTTTATTTATTTTTATTAACTTTCTTCTTTTAACTTAGCTCATAATTATAATAACATAGTTAGGTACGTAAGTCTAACCTAAATAAACATTATACCATCTATCAGAAAACAAATATTTTAAATTCTCACGAAAAAAAAAAAAAAAAGAAAGCTTACCAGCCAATTTAGGCCTCACACATTTAAATCATGACATCATTGACGATCTTGTAAGATCTTGAAATTTCTAAAAACTATAGAGACCAGAAATTAAAACATCGCGAGACTATTAAAAAGAAACTAAATAACTAACCTAAAATTAGACCTGGATAGCATACATTAGGGACAAGGAAAATTAAGCCCAGTTTGAGAATTGGGCCGAAGCCCAGATTTAAGTCCAAGGACAGAGGCCCAAATGATTTCGCCGCCAAGACAAAGCAGTAAGCGACCAAGGAAATTAGAGGGCGAAGTACTCGGGAGCGTCCCCACCACGGCACCACCGTATTACTTCCCAGTCCCCATTGGTTTAGGAATTTAAACTTGTTTATAAATTATAATTACTCTTTGCTCATAAAATCTCTATCAAAAGTTTTTGATTTTCACTCCATTTGTAGAATTTCTTAGCAAGATTCAGAGCATTTTCGATACTCCGCTTTAATTCTTCTCTTCAGGTATCGATCGCTTTCTCTACCTCTAAATTTCTCGTTTCGTTACTTCAATTCCGCATTTGACTTCTTTTGATACCGTCGCTTTTCTACGTTGTTTTCCTTTGTTTGGTTTTGAGTTTCGTTCTTTTCAATTTTGTAAACTGTAGTTATATCGTGTTTTTCATATGTTGATTTCTACTCTTTTATCTTGTTCCGTTTGTACTTTTTGTATTGTTGAATGAGTAGAAACGTTTTCTTTTTTTTTTTTTAACTTTTTTTTTATTTTTTATATATATATATTTTTGATATTTACAGGGTTAGAATTAGGATCATTGGAAGTATGAGACTAAGGAAGGGGGATCAAGTTGAGGTGTTGAGCAAGAAGGAGGTTTCGAGTGGTTCATGGAGTTGTGCTGAAATTATTTCTGGGAATGGTCGTTCGTATAGCGTAAGATTTTTCTCTTCGGAGGAAGCAATGGAGAAGGTACCGAGGAGAGTGATAAGGCCTTGTCCTCCCCCCGTCGAAGGTTCAAATGTTTGGGATGCTGGTGATCTTGCTGAAGTCTTCCACAATTCCTCGTGGAAACAAGCAAAAATAATGAAGATCGTTGGGGTTAATTGCTACATGGTAAGAATACTTGGATCACCATTAGACGTCATGGTTAGGAAATCTAATTTGAGAAGGCGACAGGCTTGGCATGATGGCCGATGGTTTCTCCTAGGGAAGGTACATCTCCTAACAACTTCATACACAAAGTTCCATAATCCCTCTTTCGTATTCTCCTTTGTTTACAAATTCATTGTTTTTGTTTATGTAATATGGATTCTGAAGTCATCTGTTTGCTTGCTAAATTTATTCTGTTTTATTGGATTACTGTGATTTGTCTTCATGCGTTGTATTACAAATTACCTATTATTTTGTACTTAAAGCAATTATTGAACCATCATCCAATACGTTATTTCTTTGGCAGGCCATGGAAGATTCAGGTTCATTGTCTAGGAATAGGCAGATAGATCAAAACACGGTGAGAAGCAAGGATCAACAGCTTGTGGTGACGCTTTCTACTGGACCTCGAAAGAGGCCATTGCCTAATCAATTCATAAATCACAAAGTATCTGTCCAGAAAAGGAAAGTCACTGAAAAAGATGTTAGGTGTTTGCAGTCATTAGCGATAACTACCAATATGTACTCAACCCAAGAGTTGAACACAATTAGATTGAGCTCAAACGTTCCAACTGAAAATACCGAAGTCACTACAGGTGATGGTGGTTTGAGAGAGGGCAACCTTATTCAAGGAACTTCAACCCACATTTACACGGATAGTTGTACATCTTCTGTCGGCAGTAATAGTTCCACTGATGATTTTTTCAATGTGCCATTTGTTTCTGTAGCTCATTGTAGTAAAAAAGTTGAGGATATGGATTGTTACAGTGACGCTGAGTCATCTACAGGAAGAGGACACGAGGAAGAAGATCCATGCTCCTATGAGGAAGAATTAGCTAGATCCCACAGGTCAGAGCTAAGTGTATTTCGTTCTTTTATTAGGGCATTATATGCTTCTGGACCTTTAAGTTGGGAAGACGAAGGGCAGGTTTCAAACATTCGTGCTTCACTTCACATATCTAATGATGAATATTTGATGGAGCTGAGAAATCTAATGTCTGCTAATAAACGGACATCCGTATGATTTTGAACAGTTATTCTTTGTTCCTAAATTTACTGTATCCCTTGATATCATTCTGTGGGGTATGTTTTTACTGTGCATCATTTGTTTGGAAACTTGGAAAGCACCCAATTGATTTGTAAATACTATTGGGAAATGAGTATGGCTCGGTGTTATTAATATACTTCTTTTCTGTTCTTTTTTTCTATTTTCTTTTTTTTGCAATGTCAATTCTTTCTTTTGTGTCACTCATACAGTCTGTTTGATAGCACTAGGATATTGAAGAGTATTTTCCATAGATGAATTTAAGGGTCCTTACATTTCCTCTTATCTGCTCAGGGTATACAGTGTACTTATTGTGTTGTATATTATCTAATCTTATAATGTCCTCGGCAGCCTATGGCACACTTCATTTGAGGAAATACTTGGCTCCTTTTCTGGGTAGATCATCATGGGATATGACGTCCAAATTTCTTGCGTATATGCTTACGGCAAGCCATTGGTTGAGTAATCTCTTGCTTTTTTATGCTTTTCTGGAATCTAATTTAGTTATGTTTGATAGTAGTAGAGATGCAAGTTGATAACTGATAGATTAAATTTAGAAAAGAAAAAAAAAAAGATAACAATCCCGAGTATTTAAATATTGTGTCCATCGTGTTTGGTCAATTTCAATTAAATACTGGACCTGGTCTTATAGACTCTGATCAACCCTACCCCCCAGGGCTTCTATTCATTTGGGTTATTCTGAAAACCACATAAAAGTAAATTTTCTGTAGGTTGCAGTTGCTACCAATTGTTATCTGACCTTCTCATATGATCTCAACCGTTACATTCATCCTTTTTGTTATACACTTCGTTTTCTTATTCTCCATGGAGTCTGGACAATGTAGATTAGACACAGACTACACAGTACAGGCCTGCAGTTGGGGAACGACAGTGCTAATTTTTTATGGTAACAAAAAACAAAAAAAGTTTGTGTAGAAATTTCTATTGTGAATGAAAAATTGTGGCCAAGATTGTTTCAGGGGACGGGGGCAATGGTTGTGGTGGTCCTTGCTTGTCCTCATCAAACTGCAATACTTAGGACTTGTAAGTGTTTAAAAAGTTTTTTTGTCGCACTTAGAAGCACATAGAAGTTAATTTAAACGTTTTATCTGCAATCTATCAAATACCTGATAATTTGCTAGTGAACAGAAATAGTTTTGATCTTTCACACTCCTCTTCTGATCAGTTGGCGAAGCAACTGGGTAAGGAGAAGAATAGCAGTTCAAAGTAGCTATCTTCAACAAAATTGTCTTAGCTATTCGCTGATGGTGAATGAGAGAAATTTATGATATTCTAGCTCTTATAACTGCGTTGGAAATTGTTCGGAAATAACGCTTTGGTGGATTTAAAAGTTAACTTCTTTGAAGTTTTTGAACCTATTATCAGTTAATGAAGCAGCTGAGCAACTTAAAATGAAGATTGAGCCTCAAAGTTTAAGGGGAATGCTCAGCTTCTCATTGTTGCAGGAAAGCTTCATGCCGGAGTCAGCGGCTGATGCTGGTAAAGAGAGGATTTTGCCCTCGTGCTTTTTACACAGGCAATGTGCTTCCTTCTCCACCACTGCTTATAAATTTCTTAGTTATAGAATCTTTTGTAGTTATAAATGACTCAATCAATCTTTAAACTCGATTTATACTTATCTATTTCACTTATGTATTTTATTCACAATTTTCTAAAACTACAATAGGGCGAGGGATTCATGGTAGTTAACACATACTCTGTCATTCGAGTTAGGCTTATTTTGACAACATTTTGGCAAGTATTTTATTTACATTAAAATACAATTATAACTTCTTTTTTTTTGTTTGGCCATGCTCCTTTTGGCAAGTATTTTGTTTTTGCTATAGTAAATAGTTATCAAATGAGACTTATATTTTTTTGGTTGTTGTTATTATTATTTTGTGTATTTATGCATGTTACAAAGTATGAGATTTTTTTTTCTTTTTGTTTTTTGAAGCAAACTATTGTATACCGCAAATAAAGCGATAAGGTTTGAAAGTGTTGGGAGTCAAAAAGTGTTGAAATAAAATATGATTTTTTTAAAGAAATATTTATTATTGCATTAAGATTCTTGGTTGTAGCCCCTTGGATGTTTGAGTGGAAGTGACTTGATTTGTGCGTTTAAAAAACAACGGTTGAGGGTAGGGCTTTGGAAAGTTAATTAATCTCAAGCTTTAATGTCGCATGTAGTCTGCTTTAGACTTCCAAAACCGCCAATTGGTTAGTGTGCTTCTGTGGGCTATTGTCATGTCTTGTCATAATCATAATAATAATTATGATTATTTTAAGTATCTGTGTGCTATTGGGTATTTCCATTTCAACCTCATTGTACAATTTTGTTTTTAAGCAAAATTGTGGATTATGTGTATGCTTCTCGATCAATTTGATTGGTTTGATCTAAATGGATTTGGATATGAATCACAATGTCCTCGTTGTTCCTCGAAAATTCATCACGTGTTCAAGGGATTTTAATTCGCCCATACAAACCTATGTGAGCTTAATTGAAAAAATTCAATGAACGAAAATTGATCAAAGATGATATTATGGGATGATATTGATTGAACTTTGTTAGAACGTTCATTATTGTAAGTTTTGCAAGTATGCTTTGTTTTTATGTCTATGTTTTGGATCATTGGCCGCGCTTAATTTGGAATTTGTAATTTTTTTTAGTTAGGGTCAGAATGGTCTTTTAGCTAATTGGTTAAACATAATGGATTGAGTTTGGATGAAACATTGTATGTTAGTTTTGGATTTTGGAACGAGATTTCCTTTGTGTTAACTCAACTTTCTCACTAACCTTTGCAATTCTCAATCTAGAGTTTGCATGTTTGAACATTCATGTACGATTGATCAACTTGTTTGTGAAGCGCTCAAACTTCGAGTAGAAAATTGTTCTCATTACCTATTGGTCTTCAATCACATGGTAATCTTCTCTAACCTTTCATTGACTTTGTATTCATTGATTTTTGGGGTTTTAGTAATTGATAATTATGAATTTTCAATACTGGAAGGGTTCCTAATTTCAAATTCAATTTGGTTATTGATTTTTTGTTTTTGCCTATTTTGATGTAGGTTATTTATCAAATTTCTTAGAAATAGACATGTGAAAACATCATCAAGTCATTTATCTCTACTAATTTTATTTTGATTTAGATGCGTGAAAATTTTATTATAAATGACCCCTTTGATAATATTTGGTTTCTCCAAATGTTATTTTTATTTTGTTATTTCTCAAATTCAAGTCAAAATTAGGAAATTATAACAAGAAAAAAATCGTTTTTAGAATTTGACGAAAAATTCAAATGTTTACTAAAGAAAAAGAAAATAATTGTAAATAAAGATTGAGAAAGCATGTATAATTTTCAAAGTCCAAATAATAATCAAACATGACCTAAAATGTTGATTTTATTGACTCAAACAAGCTAAATAAAGTTTAGAATACTACATAATTAGATTGAATTAACAATTTTTTTTAAAGTTTACTAATTACCGAGTAATTTCTTATCCATTGAACTATAATCCAATAGTTATCCTAGAGGGTTTACTTGTTTACTTTGTTATGTGGGGATTCTATCATCCATCCACTCGTTGTTAATATGATTTTGTAGATATTATTCAAACTATCAACCAAAAGTGCGTCGACATCTCTGAGACATTTTTCTTTGTAGAGGAGATTGAAGAGTTGGCTCATAAACTAAAGTGTGAGTCATTTCTCTCCTACTACCTGAGGTTTGCTAATGTTGTTGCTCATCGTTCACCTCTTGACTCTAGTATTTTGTTTGGTTTGTTTGTGGAATGATGATATTTTTGGATGAGTACATTCCATTTCAGAATGAGGATTTAATGTTGTTGTGATGTATTAGGGATAATAATCACCTCAATCAATTTAATGACTTATCACCAATTGGCAGTTGATGTGAACCTGATCTGGCAAATCCCAAAATGAGCTTCTGGAAGCTAATCTGTGGCAAATTAATTGATGTGGAGCTGATCTGGCAAATCCCAAATGAGCTTCTGGAAGCTGATCTGTGGCAAATCCCAAAATGAGCTTCTGAAAGGTTTTGAATATTCTCAAATGGTTAGACCTAATGAGCTTCTGAAAGGTTTTGAATATTCTCAAATGGTTAGACCTTGTCCAAATGTCTGTACTTCATGTAGCACAAGGCATACTTCATGTAGCGCAAGTCCAAATGCCTATACTTCATGTAGCACAAATTTGTTGTAATATTCTTGTTTGTTATTTATACATATGAATATCTGCTTTGCCTATTTAATTCAAGGTGAATGAACAGAGCAATTGATTCTAAATAAAATCCTCAAACTAAAAAAAATTCTCAATTTCAGTTCATCCTCTATTTTTTTTTTCCTTTATTGATTTAAAATTGGTGTTTTCACTTTTATGAAGCTGACTTTTTTTTTTTAATCGAAATAATGATTATAATAATGACAACCATTTCTTAACCTAACATTTAATCATACCTAAAAGAAAGGATTTTTGCTTATTTTATCATCACTTGTGTTCGTGAGCCATCGAGATTCCTTTGCTTGTGATTATCTATTTATTTATGGTTGAAGTACACCTCATTGTGACCTAATTTGAAAAGAACTGCCCAAATTAGTTAATCTAAAAAATCATTATTTTTGTTATTGAAGTAAATAAATATTGGATTAGATAAAACAGCACCCTCCAATAGACATCATTAAAGGCATTAATTATTCTTTTAAACAATGTACAATATACAGCTCTTCTATTTTTCGAGAATTAATATGCAGATTAAAATAATAGACCGAAATTCCAGCCTTTCATTTCAAGAAAATAAAATGGTATTTTAGTTTAAATAGTTTACGCTTTATTGAAACACAAACTCTAGTAAATTTTAAAATATTCAAATTAAAGTGATAGCAATTTCAATAGTAAATTTTTGAATTTATTGAAAAATTGTTTAAAAATAAAAAGGATAATATTTTGTTTATTCAACTATTTCCAAATACCGAATATCATTGAGAAAAATTAAACCTAACCAACGAAAAATAAGATTAAATTAAATAACCTTATCCAAAATAAGAAATAATAATTAATAAACGTCATGATGATTTATTTTAAGATCAATTGAATCATAATCCGATGAACTGAATGACTTTTCGATTTCTTAACAAAGCCCATTTCAATGAAATTCATGAAAGTTTTCAAAATCCATCAGATTTTGTAAAAATTAAATGAAAACCAATAGAGATTTGTTATCTCTCCACAAAGGAACAACCATTGTAATAATTTCTCCCCAATTAAACAATGATTTGTTCAATCCAAAACAAATCCTTCATAGTACAGAAAATTCGTCTGGATTCAATTATAGATAGTCCAACTTAAACAGTGAAGATCCATTAAAAAATTATCTAAATTATCCACTCAAGATGATTACTCAAACATCTCCTCAAAATCTTTCTCAACTCCATTGACACCAAGAAGAAATCAATAGAGAAAGATTTAGATAATCACTGCACTCATCATTATTTAGTTGTAAAATTAACAACAGCCAGCGTAGATTTCTAGGCGGTCAACATCAAGATGTTTGATTCCTCTACACTAGTCTCTATGATGCATACAAACTGATTATAATGAGAAAACAATGTCAAATCAATCGTTGTCAATCAATAATCAGACGGAAAATAGTTGCAGTAGGTTATGAATTTTCAGTAATCTAAATGATCTAAAAGGCAGAAGAAGAGGTAAATTTATTAGGAAAGGAGGATTTACATCCCCAAATTCTTCGTTACGACGATTTACAGAAAAAGGCAGTACAGATACAGATTTCCAAAAACACAATACAATACCTCACTGCGCCAAACTTCGTAGATCTATTTCTTGCTTCGGTCCGACAAATCGGAAGCGAGACGCGACGCGATCGCCGAATGGTACATAATGTCGTGAAAAGTGGAGCTCTCCAGCGTTTTCATTCGGAGCAGTTTCGCCTTCTCCTCCGTGAAGCATCCAGGCGCGAATCTGGATCTGGTTCTTCCACCGTCGAGCTCCAGATCGGCATTCTGAACCGACTGTTCCGCGGCGGAAGAAACGACGTAGTCCGGTTCGGATGACCAGCCGAAGATCGGCGACCACCACTTTGGCGCGGCGGCCTTCCGGCGATTAGGTTCAGATTTTCCAGAAGAAGAAGAAGAAGCTCTGATCGGAGCGGGATGGAAAACGGCAAGATTGGTCGCCATGAGAGAAGCAAAAAAGTAGGGATTGAAAAAGAAGGATAAATTGATGAAGTTATCGGGAGAGGGCGATATTTAAGGGAAGGGGAAGGTGGGTTGTAATCAGGTGCTTCAGAACCACCTGAAATCGGCTGACCGTGTGGAGTTCGGGTTGTTCAATTTTAAAATAGGTCAAATTATCAAAAATACCCTTAAACTATTCATTAATTTCAATTATACCTCCTAAAAAATTTCATTTCAATACTTGTAGTTTGAGATTTTTTTTTTCTTTTTTTAAATTGCTTTTTGTCATTAGAATCTACTGACGGAAAAAATTGTGTATGATTTGTGTATTATTTATGTGAACAAATCTAAAAATATACCATAACTAAATTTAAGGGTTAAGATATCAAAAAAAAGATCGCAAATGAAAGAAAAAAAATTAAGAGTGTTAAGGTTCAAAGATCTCGACAACAAGTATGTCTCATAGACGTTAGCTGTCTTTATTATTGTCTTTTTTAATATATGTATTTAGATGTGTTTGTTTAAGCATATACAAACTTTTCTATGTATAAATTTAGTGGCAAAAATATATAGTGGTTTTTCTGAAACTAACTTTAAACTTGAATTGAGTGTTTGGAGCAACTACATGAAGTTGGTGGAGTTGGTTATTATAGTCCACTTTCATGTTTGGGACACCAAATATGATGGTATTATTTACAACTATTTATAACCTACAATTAAGTATAGTAACTATTTCAAAACCTTCATTGTTGTTACAATATTTACCATTTTTCACTCACATTTTTTTCTTTGCTACAATGTTTACTTTTCCTACTCAAAACAAAGATAATTTGCAGCCTAAATACAAACTATTATAATTCACACACTAGCCCAATAACTATAATGATCAACTCAAGCCCTCAAATGCCCCTAAAGGTTAAAATAAAAGTTTTAAAAATTTTAAAAATGTAATTGAAACCAACCTAATAGTTAAGGAATATGTTTATTAACTTAATTTTAAAAGTAATTTCATATCTTTCTAATATTTCAATTTTCTTATTGAATGAGTTATTAAACTTTAAAAACATCCCATACATCTCTAAATTTTTAATTATATGTTTAATAAATTTGTAAATTTAGAAAGAGGTCACTGAAGGCATTGGGAATGAAAGTTGTAATTAACCTTAAACATGTAAGTAGAGTTGTACGGTCGTAGTGTGTGAGTTGACCGGAAGGGTATTAAGGGGAATGGAAAAATGAGGGAGCGGGAAAAGGGTAAAAGTGGAAATAAAAATGGATAAGGTTTGGGGTGCGTGGAGGTGCGCATAAGGTGACGTGGCCAATGGTCCCCACTGGACTGTTCACGAGGGTTGTGTGCTTTTTTAAGATTTTTCAACTCCTTTTTCGAACTTTTATTTGACCATTACATGTTGGGGCCCACCCCCATGTCTTTTTTCTTTTTTCTTTTTTTTAAATTACAAAAATACAACTAAAGGCCATTTTTTCAGTCCTCAAACTAATAATAATAATAATAATCAATCTATATAAGTTAGGTGGGGTCTGATTGAAAATTTAAAAAGGGAGAATTCAATTGGGATTTACTTACTTTCATAATAATAATAATAAAATAACGATTTAATTTTTATTTTCTATTTTTTTAAATTTATATTTATTTTCACTTTGATTTTTTTAAACTAAATATTTGAATTCTTATTATATTAAAAAAACAAAAATAGTTTTGTACATGCTATTTTTTTTAGTTTTCCAACTTAATTTGGTTTTTAAAAATATTTGCTGATGAAAATTTTTTGGTAAAGAAAACCAGACCACCTACGAAACAATCATAATACGAATTGATTTTCTAACTTCTCGAGAGTGAAGTAATTCAATTACCATTTAATTAAACTCATTTTAATTTTACCAAAATAATATTAATAAAAAATAAATAACAAGCTAAATAAATTAAAAAAAAGATGGATAGTGTTCCTAAAATTAATTCTAATAAACCAAATGGTTATATATATGTGTGTGTGTCTTTATTCAGGTTTTTCAGAACATAAATAAAAGTAGTATGTTGTCAGTTTCTACTTTTCAAATGCACACTAACTATCTTAAAATAAATATAATTTAACTTTTTTAAGAAAAGAATAAAATTTATTTTTTATAATTCTTTTTCGAAGTTTTTGTAATTGATTGTAAAAACTTGTTTTCATATTAGATTTGTACATTTTTAATTTAGGATTTCAAACAACAATAAAAATAAATGGTCACCTTTTATAAGGACCCTCACAGTTTTAGATCTCACCTATTCCTAATTTTTGCTGGTTTTATTATATTTTTCTCTTAAAATAACGATTATCTAAAATATTTTTTTTTCCTTCAATAAAAAGAAAATAGCAAAACAAGAAAAAAAAAATTATTGTTTTGTTTATCGTACAATTTTGTGTTTGTTTATCGTGATGAAATAAATAACAAAAAACGAAATGCATGTTATACCAAATAGTTTTTATTGTTATTATTTGAGTAAAATTGCAACAAAGAGCAAACAGAAATCGTGTTAAGGAACATGAAAGGAAGAAGAAGAAAAAAAAAACAAAGTAGTCTAAAGCATGGTGGGTGATCTTCAAGTCAAATATTGTCGAGAACTTGTGTCTATGAGCACGTGAGTCTCTAATTGTGAGCAACTTAATTACACTTGTGGTTGTTGATAAATGAGTAAGTTATTTATAGATCCATAATGTAGCAAATCACGAAAAGAATCAAGAAAAGTATTAATCTCATTTGCATATTTGTCTTTTCTTGTTAAGATATTTCAAACGATAAGGGAAACTATTTCGGCCAAAGAGGAAAGATGCCAACTTCAAAAGTTTTGGAAATGCTTTCACGAAGAGTGATAACT
Source organism: Citrullus mucosospermus (assembly GCA_030954485.1). Taxonomy (NCBI): domain Eukaryota; kingdom Viridiplantae; phylum Streptophyta; class Magnoliopsida; order Cucurbitales; family Cucurbitaceae; genus Citrullus; species Citrullus mucosospermus. The sequence continues at coordinate 2,171,158 of CM062063.1, read as the reverse complement.
TCAACAAGTTCAAGTGATTCTGCCAAAAGTGTATGATTTTCCATAGCCAAAATGGTTTCACCGCTAGAAACATGACAACCAACTCTAGACAAAAGTCAATCTAGTGGTTTGGTTTGATTTTTTCAATGAGCCACTAAAGATATATACGTTAATGTGCCATTATAAAAATTGATATTTTTTAATTTTGAATGTAGAAAACCATTAAAACATGTGCATGGATGATGAGCAATTACTAATCCCTCTTCAACTACACATTAAATTTTGGAGCGTAATTTGCATTACAAGTTGATAATTTGGACCACAATTTTTTCTCTTATTACTTTAAAAAAATATATCAAATTCTTAAGCACCTTGCCCAAATTGAGACTTTAGAACATCATCACAAAGTAAAAAAAACTAGGAGTGTTCAAATAATCCGACAACCCAAACTATCCAATTCAAAATGTAAGAGTTGGGTTGGGTTAGTTTTGTTCTTAGGTTGGATTGGGTCATACCTTTTCTATTTTTATTGAGTTGGGTTGAGTCGCGGGTTGGTTAAAAAAAAAAAAATTGAAATGACCCAACCCAACCCGAATTTTATATATATTAATAAAAACATATATATATTTCTATTTGTTTAAAGTTCGATTACTTTGTATTGATTAATTTATGAATTTTTAATATTTTCTTTTTAAATTTGTTATGATATTTGTCTTTGTTTAAAGTTTGTAATAAATATTATACATATTTGGTATTGAACATTTGAATTTTATGAGATTTTAGTTATTAGTCATATGTTGTAGATAAATTTACATATTTTTAACTAAAAAGAAAAAATTAAGTTATAACCTGACAACCCAACCCAACCCTCAACCCGAAATTTAAGGGTTGGATTGGGTTGGGTTGAATACTTTATTTGGGTTGTCAACCCAACCAATCTAAATTTTCGGGTTGGTCTAAAAAACACCCTCAACCCAATCCAATCCAGCCCATGTACACTCCTAAAGAAAACCACTCACGGCAATAAAGTGGAAAACAAAGCAATAGAAATTATCACATTTAAGGCCTTTGTTGTTAGTTTGTGAGCCAAAGCGTTGTGATATCCCCCAAGATTTGCACCAAAACTTTAGTTTATTCGATAAAGAAGGAGAGTTTAGTTGAATCAAGCACATCCCGTTTATCAGGTTAACCACCTTTAGACAATCACATGCAACTTGGTGGGGTTGTAATTTGATATCTAGAGCCTCTGTGAACCCATCATAAAATGTTTGCACTTCAAGAACTTTGACCTATATGCAACAAAAAAATGTGACGCATGTCAACAAGACGAACGTGCCCTAGAAATCCCAAATCACCTAACCTAGACAGTTGGGGTTCCAAGCGAGATCCGAATTCAACTTCCACGTGTGTCTCGGTGGGAGGGAGCCAACCCACAAGTCCAACTGAATGGAAAGAAATCGAGACCCCCATACTCCCTTGCCATCCATAACTGTTTCATATTCCATATGCCCTTGCAAGTGTCTGTCAATACGAAGCCTTATATAATCAAAATCAGTCATAAACCTTTGCAGCAACAACAACTTGTTCCTCGCCTCCCAAATTTGCCCAACTATAAAAATTGCTTTACCCATCTCTTACTCTAAGCATCTCTTAAGAAACCAATACAAATGGTTTTGGTTACTCCATCTTGTCTTGACGTCATAAACAATATCGACATTAGTATTAGGGAAACTAGACCAAAAGTCCCTTGTAACCCAACATTTCCAGATCAAATTGGTAGAAAGTTCCAACTACTATCCCTTCTGTCCATTGACATAGCTAATGCACTATTAGTAAGTCACGTAAATCTCTGTGTCAATTCTTCATTGTTTGCATTCTCTAGGCGAATGTCGCCTATCTTATTTCTCTAGATGAGAGGTAGAATGAGGAGACGATCGATGCAAGCTTTATCAACAATGATGCTGAGGCTATCGTCCAAATTTCTTTGTCACAGTGTAGGAGGAGGATGAGATCGCTTGGGATATGGACACAAGAAGAGTCTTTACAATTAAAAGCGCATAATTTATTGGATAACATCTCTCTAATTTATCTAAGTCTAGTTCTTCTAGTGGAAATTCATCCAATCATATACGAAAATCCTTATGGAATGCTTTCACATTTGCAAGTTCCAAAAGTTAAAGATAGGTTGTTAGAAAAAAAAAATCACGCCCACTAGAGGAAATCTAATGAAAAAAGGAATTCACCCAGATCATCTGTTTGCGTGTGTGTGTTTTTTTCAGGAATTACTATTTTTTCATATAGACCAAAAAAAAAAAAAAAAGTTGAGTTTATTTTCCAAAAGAAAAAAAATGTGGATTGGAAATCACGTTTCAAAGCCGAGGGAAAAAGGGAAAGTTGGGGGGAGGCGAAAACGGGGCTTTAGAAGGTAATATTGGAAAAGAAGAAGGGTATTTTGGTCAAATAGGGTCAGAGAAACTGAATCTCGAAGTCTTCGTCGAGTTATCGATAGAGAGGGGGTTGGGGTTGGGGTTGGGGTTGGGGTTGGGGTTGAGGGCTATTACTTTTATCTACCTCGCTTCCCGTCGCTCCTTATCGGTTCTTTTTCTTTCTCTTCCAACCAAAAAATCTTGTCTTCCCAACTTCTTCCACTGAAAGAGAGAAGAACCCTAATTTTTTGGCTGCAAAATGTCGGGGAAGGGAGCCAAGGGTCTGATAATGGGCAAATCTGCCTCCAACAACAAGGACAAAGATAAAAAGAAACCCGTCTCTCGCTCTTCCCGCGCTGGTCTCCAGGTCTTCCTCTTTCTTTACACTTCAATACTTCTTTTTCTACCTTCTTTTTGTGGGTCTTCTCTGGATCTGTGTTTCTGCTGCTTGTTTTAGGTCCATGCCTCTTTTCCTTCAACAAACCCATATTTTTTCTAATTTAGATGCGTTTCTGTGTTTAGACATTGGGGGGGGGGGGGGTGGGGAGGTGGGAGTAATTTAAAATTTGTTTTTGAATGTTTATATTTGTTTATATTACAGATGCCAGATGGGTCCTCTTTTTGTTTTTGAATGTTTCTTGTTTTTTCGTCGTTCTTTAAGAGTATGGTGACTTCTAAGTTTGTTTCGTCATGGGTTTTGCTCAGCGGAGTAGAAACAGTACGAGATCGAGTGTTGATGAATATTTAGGAGGTGTTCGTTTGAGAATCTTTAGAGGGTTAGGTATAAGTCATTCTCTTTGATGTTAGAAGTAGGTGCATGCCTTTCGGTCTGTTCTATTTTGAATTTGTTTCTGTGATCCGCCTTTAAGCCTGCGTTTCTTTTGTGAGGCTCGGTTTGTTAATGTTCTTCGGTGGTTGGAGAAATTGTCCTGCGGCCTAGGTTATTTTGTGTAGGTAATGTATTGGGTGGACTTAGACTTAGGCTGATATTGTTCTATTTGTAAGTTTTTAACGTTGGTTGTTGGTAGTAGTATTCCCAAATGAGGTAGGTGCGAGTGTGAAGCATGCATCCAAGATCTTTTTTTCATGCTATTGAAGTTGTCTGTCCAAAGATGTTAGAGGTCAATATATTCAAGGTGGATTGGGATTTGACCATTTTTATGTCTAGATATTTCACAACCATAATTCATTGGTTCCCAGTTCTCGAGGCATTTAGACAACTTATTCGTTTACATGTTGCAAAGTCTTTTCCCTACCGTTAAGAGTGATAGAAACTAGGGCATTGATCTAGCAGTTGTATTGAAATCTTTAAAACATAAAGTACAGTACATTATCCTAAGTAATTTGAGAAACTAAGTACAATGCTTAACCACCATATACCAGCAGGTATATACAACGTTTATCTTAGTGGGATAGAAATACATATTATACTCAAGGTGGGTTTGACCAATAGGTTCTCATGTTGAATACTTTTAGAAACGTATATGGAGCAAAATCAAAAGTGGCAATAAGTCTTCCCTTCTCCACTCTATCGTTTTGTAACGGAATTTAAGTCACTCCTCAATTCTATGGGTACACTCCTAGAAATTTAAAACCTTGTTTAGTTAGCTGTTGCAAATAATCTGTAACAAAAAGCTCACTTCATAGCTTAGTTTGTATAACACATGACCCTATAACTCATCACAACCGTGATACGTGAAATATTTCCTTCTATTGATGGAAATTGAGTCTCAGCAATTCTGTTAAAATTTGGCCCGTGTAGAGATGTACGGGTCCCAAATATCATAAACCAAGACTGAACTAAAAAGCTACCATTAGCGCATGCCCTTGCTACAGCATCAATGATGTTTTGGCTAGCTGTCTGCCTATTTGCTTGTTTCCCCCCTCCATTGCTATAATATATTCCTCTCTGAAACTTGCAAGTTACGTACTCAGTTCAATCAAGGAAAGGGTTTCTTTGACCTCTCTTCCTTTATGATTTTAGTTCCAAACATTCCTTATGTCACTTGGCGTAGACATCCTTTGGATCTGCTCTCACTTTCATTGACCATTTTTCTTGCTTCAACTGCTCCTTTTTTCCCCACGTGTGGCTCAATTGGACATCTGTTGCCTGCCGCTCCACCCCTCTTGCCTCTCGCGTTGTTGTTAGATGGTATGAATCTGTATTTTCTTTGCTTGGTGTGTGTGGTTTTTTAACTCTTTCATCTGGAGGTGGATTTTATTCTGAAAAGGAAAATTTTCTCTTGAATTTGATTTTAGCAAGACATTATTACCCTATAAGTTATTCTTCTGTTAGGTGGCTTCTTTGGCCATCTTGTGGACAATCTTGCTCTAAGGGAACTCCGAAGACAAGAATTTTTAAGGTAAGAGGGGTCTTAGGGAGGAGGCATAGATCCTCGTTCGTGCTTCCCTTTGGGGGCCATCTTCTTATTCTTTGTTTTGTAGCTCTTAATAAGGGTGGGGAATGAATTTTCTAGAGACGTATGTCATGGTATAAGTAAACGTGCTGGGTTTTATCACTGCAGAACAAAATTTTTCTTTCAAGTTTCAATCAGGTGAGGAACACCAAGGTCTAAATTGAGTGCCCCAGTTGAAATATTACGAGACACTTTCAATTTTCTTTGAAAATGAAGTCAAGCACTAAGAGGATTTCAGAGTGCGGGAACTTTGTTAGATTAGGGTATGGCAGAACGGGCTACTCTTTTTTTAGGCAATACTTGCTGGTATTTTCTGTCTGAAACATACTCTAAATCTTTCATGCAAACTTTTTTCTTCGCCCACGTTTACTTTAAATGAACTCTTGGGGGTAGCCAGGATTTGTGTGAACCTAGTGAACGACGAAAATGTGGAAAGTTATGGTAATTGAAATTTATATCTCTCAAAATAGAAATGGAGATGCGGGCTGTTTTAACCAATATTCTTATACACGGCCTCTTTTTATAAATTCTCTGCCACCACAGTGTTGATTGAAAAAGATATTTGGAACTTTTTATGGTAAGGTCTATATCTGGATGGAGAAAATTGTCTCCTATTCCTATGGACTTGGGTGGTCTTGGAATTGGATTTTTGAGTTCGAAAAATACAGCCTTGATTTGTAAAGGTTGTGAAGATATTTGATAGATTAACTCTCTAATTTTGGCATGATCATCATTGATAAATATGGCCAGAAATCTGTTGGGTAGTCTATTACCAACTAACAACAGTGTGGTACTAGAAGCTGTTGGTCAGTTGGTCATCAGTCACAAAAAAAACTGTATACGATTATTTACACCAGCCTAGAATCCCAGTGGTTATATGATTGAAGAGTCTGAAGTGGAAAATTGGATCAAATTATGAAACAACATTTCTAAATTTCAAAGACTGTCAAAACATTGATTGTAGTCATACCATGTATTAACGAGGTGTTGAATGATGAGGATTTGGGGGTTGGACTAAGATTATATAACTTTGGTTGATATGGAATTTTAGAATTGATGACTTCCCTAGTTCCCCATTCTCTCTTCACCCCTAGGGTTTCCTCTGTAGCATAACCCAGAAGTGAGAATTTTGCAGATTGGAAAAGTCTGGGAATTTTGATTTTCTTTTGGTAAGTTCAGTTGATAATCAAGTGCCTTTTGAATGGTCTTGAGTATGTGCAACCCTTTCTTCCCTGAACTCCTTGTTTTTATGCCACCGCAAAATCATCACTTACGTATCATGTAAATAAGGAGTCCTAGCACTGGGCTATTTCCTGCCTCCTGGTGTCTGTTTAGCAATTGGTAAAGTGAAGACCATGAACATGTTTATGGAAAAGCACATTTTTGTATAGTCAAAACTCCTTATGAGGGAATATCAGATGTTTTGACTACATCAATGAGAATAGTCTCTTTCTTCATTCCTGTTGAGGCTTTCTCATTCTTTTTTGCTGGTAATGTCACATTCCAATGAGGAAGGATCTTTTGTTGCATATCACATGTAAGTATCTATCTTGTTGTGCCTTAAATGAATTTTGTCACCTATTTTTTCTTGCTTCTCTTTTGTTCTTTTCTTAAATCTTTTTTTTCACTTCTGATCAATATACAACTTATCATGGACTGAACCATCATGGGTTGGCCTAGTAGTAAAAAATGAGAGATAATCTCAATAAATGGCTAAGAGGTCATGGGTTCAATATATGGTCACCTACCTAGGATTTAATATCCTACAAGTTTCCTTGACACCCAAATGTTATATGGTCAGGCGGGTTGTTCCATGAGATTAGTTGATGTGTGGATAAGCTGGCCTGGACACTCATGGATATCAAAAAATAAAATAAAATAAAACATATCATGGGCTGGGTGGATAGATGTCACTAGTAAAGATGAGTATGTAGATGTCACTAGTAAAGATGAGTATGTGATTTTTGTGAATTTTTTAAAGTATAAACTGGTGCTCTTGTAGATATGCTTCAATTCTCTAGCGCTTCTTGCTGTTTATCTTCTGAACTACTAGCTTCTGATTTTCCATGTACATTTTTGTGTTGATGCTTTCCTTTCAATGTTGCATTAGTGGATTCCCTTTCAGTATTACTTTGAAATTTTTGCCACGGATCATAGAGCATTTTCACCTGAGTTTTTATTGCAAATCAGTGTCTTTGATTGAGATGACTTTGTAGCATTTTTATGTGAAGTAATTTTTATGGAAAAAAGATAAGTAGCATTTTGAATGTTTTGGGGTGTTATTAAAAATTTCCCATTTTCTCATTGTTGGGTATGGTGTTGGATGATGCAGTTTCCAGTGGGAAGGGTCCACCGTCAACTGAAGTCAAGGGTTGCTGCAAACGGACGGGTCGGGGCTACAGCAGCCGTATACACAGCAGCAATCTTGGAGTACCTGACTGCAGAAGTGTTGGAGCTGGCCGGGAATGCGAGCAAGGATCTGAAGGTGAAACGTATAACACCAAGGCATTTGCAGCTTGCAATCAGAGGAGATGAAGAGCTGGATACACTGATTAAAGGAACCATTGCTGGTGGAGGAGTCATCCCCCACATCCACAAGTCACTCATTAACAAATCCTCCAAGGAATAGGCTGTTTGTTTTATCTTCATCTTACAGTTTAGTTGAGTGGTTGTCATATGCTCAGTCATGTCATTGTCCGGTCTAATTTAGTATTGTCATATTATCAAATTCTACTTTTGTGATGATTACTTCTACCATTGAAGAGTAGGGGGAGGAGATAAGAAGTTGTTTCTCGTTTTGTAAGTTTTTCATTTTTAGTCACTTCGGACTCTGGGTTGCTTTGACACTGTTCAATTCCAATTTACTTACCTGCCAATGTAATTGATGACTTCGCATTATTGTTCTTCCTCCTCTTTGCCATTTATTTATTTACTTAACATCTCCCACATTCATTGCTGAAAAAGAATTGAAGTCAAAAACAGTTTGGATAAGTCAAAAAGAATTGAGTTCTGGAAAATCTAATCTAAGAAAAAAAAATGTACAAATATAGGGTTATCTCCACAACACTGGGTGGGAAATAACAGTCTTCTTCTACATACAATAAAGCCTTTTGGACTTTTTTGAAAGGGGCCTCAAAAACTGTCACCCAAAGAAATGACCTTTTTGCCAATTTTCTTGTGGGTGAGTGATATTCTTAAATAAGGGGGAAGAAGAAAGGGTGTTTGTCTATCCTTTTTTTTGTTAAACCTAAAAGGGATGATGGGTATTGTGTTCCTATTGAGGGGTGTGGGAGTGAGGCTTTTGCAAAAGAATTCTGGTGATGAAGGGTGAGAGTGCAGCAAGTAAGGCGCTGGGGCATTCCTCGTGTGGAAGATGTCCGCATCCAGATATCGTTATTAGTCTCTGCATTGTAATAACAATCTCATTGTTGTTAACATTATCGACCCAATGAAAGAGAGAGTACAGATGGTCAAGAGAGAGACATACCGAATTAGGGAGTTTGGAAGCCATGACTTGAGAAGATTTGAGAGAGACAAGAGCATCCTCGACACCGCCAACCACCAGCACAGGCATCTCTTCCAGAGACTTCACCAAAGCTTCGGCATTTTGAGGAGAAAGTACGGTCTCGTACGATAATCTCGCTATCTCATGCAACGCTTCATCCCACCCTTCCACACACAACGCCTTCTGCTTCCATTCAGAACCAGAAACATACCATATTAGCGGATTCCCAGAATTTAGTTCATAATAAAACTTAAGCAATGAAAAGGTAAGAAAAAAGAAAATCCAAAACCATTAATGAAAAACAAAATGAAGGTGCAAAGCAAAGGTTCTGTAGTGATGTTACCTTATAGAGATTTAGGACCTCAGTTGTTAGCTTGGTAGCATCATACCAAGCACGTCGGTTCACAACTTGAGTTATCTCGGTGCGCAGCAGAGGCCGAACCAGGTGTTTCTTCCCCAGTGATGTTCTTAGCAAAATCCTTGCAAACCCAGGAACCACTTCTCTTGATAGGCTCACACTCAGCAATACCACCCCTTTAATGGAAACCTGCATGATATCACAATTTCCATTCACAAAAGCCAAGAAGAACTAGGCAATAGCCCACTTCAACACTTAATTTAATTCTTTGATCGAAACCCCATCAAAGAAATCTTACATTGAATGAGTTTATTGGTGATTCTTGAAGCCTTTGCGAAGCCTTGAGAGCAAGCAGTCCTCCATCATCGTGACCCACTAGAACCACTGAAGAAAACCCCATTTCTGAGCAAAATGCAAGCAGTAGCTCCACCTGAAAAAACCATTCATTACAATTCCAATCAAGCCAACAGATATTTTCAAATGACTTCGCTCCATAAAAAGCTGACACCAACACCATCTTTTGTTCATTTACTCGTCAATATATGTCTAGCCACACAAGTTTTTGAAGTCTAGTGTAATAATGTGTTGGATTTCCAAATGAATTGGGTTCTAGATAAATATGATTAATGAATAATTAATGTTGAGGATTATAATGGTCTTTCTATGAGTATGAAAGTTCATGAACTAAAATGACATTTAAGTCTAATATTCACAACCGTTCCTTACAATTAGCTTATGAACACTACTTCCATCTATGTGGCTTCTCAGTTTGTTGTCTACTTCAAAATATTTTCAAAACCAAACCTAATATAAATCTTGAAGACCACAAAATAAAGTAGTTTTCTTTAAAATTTTGTTTTCCTTTTTGAAAAAAGTGAAGATCATATTAAAGAAATTGTGAAAAAAAACAAGCCCAACTTTTTAAAACAGTAAACTAAAATCAAACTGGGATAAATGCTGATGACAGAAACAACAGGAAAACAACGTTACAGCAAAGTGAGATCTATACTTCAATTGTAGACCTTTTTCTTTCACTGTGGAAGACAGTAGAAGGTCAGAAAACAAGATGAAAAGTGCCAAATCACAAGCAGTAGCTCTACAGCTCTACCAGAAAGCAACATGCAGAGCACCAAATCAATCACAAGCAACAGCTCTACCAAAAGAAAAAAAAGAAACAAAAAAGGAATGCATGATTTTAGTTACCTGACTTTCAAGCTTGTAGGGATTAGGCAATTCTTTCTCTTCCCAGTCTTCAGCACGTAACCTTGAGGTCAATCCCCAACCAGGCCGATCATAGGCAGCAACCCTGCAACCAGTCTGCCTTGCAAGCACCCCCATCACATGTCTCCATGAGAACACTCCTCCTCCAAAACCATGCACCAAGACGATACCAAATTGCCCATTATTCTCTAAGTTTCCATCTAAGCTACATTTGCTCAATTCCTCTTCTTCAACATCATCTAGACTTATCACAGGAATCTCATCACAAAGAACAGGAGAATTCGTTGCAGAGCCATCCAATAGTGGATCATAGAGAGACGAACTGTGAAACTGATTACTATAGCTCCTATGGATGTTGTGTTGGTTTTTTGATAAGACAGTAAATGGATGCCTATCAACTACTGGCCTCCCCATGGCCTTCTTTGGAGAGTTGCAACCAAAACCGGGTTCAAGAAATGCAGCAGAGGACAGCGACCGCGGTGGCGACCCGGGCAAGCTGATCTTGTAATGAATGGTAAGGCCTTGACATATGATGAACAAACTATCTATATCAGCAAGCAATCTAACCGGCAGTTCACTCTCATCCCGGGCATTGCCTGAAACTTTCCACTTGATTTCACTGTCACTTTTTGGGGTTTTTGATCCAGAAGGAGTTGGAGATCGAGGGATCTTCTGGTAGCCAGAGAAAACATTTTTGCATGAAAGAGCCTGTCAAGTCATATAGGATGATTATAAGAGTAGGTTCAACAAGAAGTTAATGAAACAGGAATGAACATGCCTTTTCTTTACATAGTTAAAGACCTCAACTTACAGCTTCAGGGTCAACTCGATGCAATAGAAGCTTTCTACGTGCTCTGCAGCTTGTTCTGTATGCCACCACCGTGTGGCCAAGGGCAAAGGCTACTGAAGACAGAAACAAAACTGGCATCCCCCATGATTTCTTTAAGTGAAGCTTCTGCCTTGAGGGTGAAGATGAAGCTTCAGCCTCCAATTGGGAGTTTACTGTAAAGACACAAACCTTGATAGAAAGAACAAGAATGGAGATGAAGGAACATAAAGTCACTGTTCCAAGGTAAGGACCGCTTGAAAGCGCAGGGCCATCACACATTGAATAAACACCTGCGATCAAACATCAGAAACATTAACCACAAGGAGGGGGCAAAAAAACCGAAACCCTGAAGATGATAATAGAATTAAATTAACGCATAATTATCCCTAATTTATCTAATTTCTCAACGACCCAGAATGGCAAATTGAATGGAAAGTGAGAGATGCAGGTGTATAAATGACAGAAATAGAAGGATGATAGAGAAACAGGATCATACAGATAATGATGACAGATCTGATCATCGAAACGAAAGGAATATCAGTCAAAGAACTTTTGAAAGCGTATCGATGCAAATGCTCTTTGAAGCCATAGCACCTAACACATGTAAAACTCGAGATCAAAATACAAGGCACCAGCATGTCTCCGATGGCCACAAGAACTGGCAACGACGACACGAGGAGTGACGCCAACATCGCCACCATAAAGAACAGCGTCCTCAAACATCTCCGAATCTTATCGACAAAAAACCCACCCTTCGCCATCATTTGATTAAGCCCCTCCAAAAAGAAAAAGAAAAAAAGACGAACCCAACAGCCCTAAAATCCTCCAAAAATGCCCCCGATTGATCGGACAAATCTCCTCAGACTAAAAAACTCAACAAACCTATGTGGGATTCCGAGAACACAGTGAAACCCTAGCCGGCGGCGGCGGAATTAAGAACCCATCTCCAGGCGGCGGCTTATCGGCCATTTCCCGGCGGCGACTTAAAGACGTAAAGATTAGAATCTTAAAGAAGCCGGAAAAATTGGGGGAAAGCCAATAAGAACGCCATAGATGGCCAATGGCTAGGCTAGGGCTTCAAATCGGTTCTTCTCTTACAGAGAAGATCAATGGATTACTGGAGCTTTCAAATCAAAAACTTTTCCTATTCTTTGTAAGCGTTTTCAGAATGATCTTCGATTTTGAATTCCAACTCTCTCTCTCTCTCTCCCTGTTTCTGTTTCTCATCTCGTTATATATTTTTAAGCTCTGCACTTACAAAGATAAAATAATAATATTAAAATTTTTTTTGTTCATAAAAATGTTAAAATAATATTTTGAAAATTACGAATCTTCGGAAGCATCGTGAGGGATCATAGGACGGTATTCTTTTTATTGGTTGATTTAATTTAACCCCCTAATTTTATTTGGTAAGAGTAAGATTTATTGATTTAGTTTCCATATTCCTAACTTTGTTTGTAATAATTTATTCTCTATATTTTAATTGGTAATAATTTGGTTTTTTTAATTTAATTTTTATACTTCAAACTTTGTAATGATATTAAAAAAATTTATTAATATTTTATTAAAATTTCTTACGTTTCTAAATTGGTAAATTAATCCAGAGTCGAGTTTGTTTATAAATGAAAGGTTTACACATTTATAAATTAATCCAGAGTTAGCGCAATGGGTTCCATCAACCCATAAATGGTTATTTTTATAAAAGTTGAGGATGAAAATAATTTTTAACCTATTTTATTTTATATTATTAATTTGTTTGTTTATTTAATTATTTATTAGATGAGTCATAGGCCATAGGACGGTACCCTGGAAAAAATAAAATTCTGTAATGATAATAATAATTAATAAACTCCACTGCCCACTCTGTTGCAAAGCTGGCACCATTTTTCCATTTTACTAAAATACCTTTTTCTTTTTTGGACAAATTGGAAGTGGGCCATTCAATATTAATAATGTAATTCAATTTATAACGCTCAATAAATAGTCCTTTTGTTAGGAAATAATGATTTGATGATAGAAAAAAAAAAGTATGAATAAATAAACAAAAATATATATACTAAATAATAGCTACGTTAAAGATAGAAGTTTTGCGAGATTGTACTATTAGTCTTGAGTGAAAAATTTAATACTTTAAAAAGAAAAAAAATAGATGCTTTATATATTAAAGTCTCTTTTTTTATTTTGAAAAGAAATTTCAAACAAAAAGTTTGTTAATTAATGATCATAAATTTTTAAAATCAAAGATAATTGGTGGTCACTCTTTCAAATATTGACTTCGTTGCTCACTTCTAAATATATTTAAAGTACAATTTGATACCAAATACTTGTGTCTAGCTTAGAACACATAAATAAATAGACATCGCATGAGATATTTAAAATTATAGAAACATAGATAAAGAAAGTTTAAAAACAAAAATTTGAAATGAATTTTAATTAAAATAATGGATGGCGAATTGGCCATTATCTAAATACCAACTCAAATGTATTTTCTATTTCAATGCCCTATTCAATATATATAAGCTATATGGTTTAAACATATTTAACTTGTAATTGTAATTCCATTCATGTTGGTCCTAATCTTTCTTTTCCTATCAAAATCCATGTGATTAAATATATATAAATATAATTAGAGAATAAAACGAGAGAGACATTATTTGAAGAGGTTGCTACAATGTTAAAAGTATCTCGAATTTGTAACTAGTTATCAGGAACATTTAGATTTTCAAATGTAAATCCTACAAAACAATTATTAAGACAACCACAATAGAACAGCGCTATTGAATAATTTATTAGTTTTTAACAATTTTTCATTTTTGAAGGCAATTCACACCATCAAATAGCACCATATAAAAAAATAAAAATAAAAAAAAAACAAAAAAAAACTAGATATAGCTTGAAGTTTAAGAAATGAAATGTTGTTATATAATTGTATTTACTTTGTGTGTGTGTGTGAAGTTTATGGTACTTTGGATATATATTGTTAAGAATATTTTTTTAGCCAACTACATTTAAATATTAGATTATTTAGAAAACTGGGAATCAAGCCGGACATAATTACATAAAAAGGTTTAAATTAAAATATTATTTTGGTATATAATAAATTTACTCAATTTTAATCTATATACTTTTTAATTGTTTAGAAAATTGTCAATAAATCTTAAATTTAGCTCCAAATGCTAGTTTATCATTAAATTTTTCTTCCTATTTTTGTTATTTATTAGCATTTTAACAAAAATTTTGAAAAAAAACATATTTACATATTATTTTTATTTACATAAAAACTATTGTTATTATTTAACCAAATATGTTAAGATTTAACTTTGAAGTATTAAAATTAATTTTATTGAGAGTACAAGAACTAAAATGGTACAAATAAAAGTATATGGATTAAATTGAACAAACTTAAAGGGTAATTGCATTAGGTTGGTGTTTTAGGAAAATAGTTAGGTGTATTGTAATATTAAAAAAAATTACAAATATAGCGAAGTCTATCAATAATGGACTCTATCACTGATCGACTCCTATCTATCACCAATAGACTTTTACCATTGATAGACTTCAAAAGTAGAATCTAAATTTTGTTATATTTGCAAATTATTTTGCATAGTATTATATTTGTAAATATTTTATATCTAATTGCTGTATTTTATATATAAATATATATATATATTGGCCTTGTCCATAGAAAATATATAAGAACGAAAATAAGATATATAATATATTATAAAATTTTTAATTAAAAAAAAAAAGGAAAAAAAAAAAGGTGGGGGCGGAGAAAGGGAAGCGGGGAAGCAGGCGAGCGAGATCCCCGAGAACACGACCGTTAAACGTTGAGGGGTTGATTCGGAGATTATTGTCGGGAAATATTTTTAAAATATTAAATCCAAATTTTCATTATTTATTTATTTTACTTTTTAAAATTTAAACCTGTCATAGCATTTGCATTGCGATTTGCGCATTAAAAAAAAGAAAAAGAAAAAGAAAGATACCGGAGTGAGTATGGTCACGTCACATCGGGAGGGACAGAAGGAGGTGGGGCCCAGAAATTGGTAGTTGGGTTATTTTGTAAACTGGGGTACCACGTGGAAATTCATGTACAGGCTGTCACTAGTGGGGTCCACGGTGTCATGCTTATTATTCCCTTTTTCCTCCTTTCTGCCATAAGGATTTTCCCTATCTCATTCTCTTCTCGCCTCCCATTCTTCCAATTAACCTCTTTGCCAGCTTGGCCGCCCCCACCCCCTTTTTTCTTTTAATTTTTCTTTTTCAAATACAGACAACCCCAAATATTATAACCATTTTTTAAAAAAAATAATAATAATAAAATGAAATATGTATATATCTTAGTCTTTTTCATAAATCTTAAATTTAGTTTTTCGTACTTAATTTTTATCTCAAATTGATTAGTTCGAGACAAAAAAATATAATTTATAATATGTTTTCATTATTTATAGTGAAAAAATTAATATATAATTAATACAAATTTTTTAGAATAATTTACAATAAATTAATTGTGATAACTAAATTTAAGATTTATTGAAAGTATATAGACGAAAATTAAACGATTGAAAGTGCATATACTAAAATTGAACAACTGCCAAAGTATATGGACTAAAATGATATTTTGACCTAAAATAAAATCTCTTAACATTCCTTGTAAATTTAGGTGAAAATATCATTTTAGTTTTGTTACTCTAAAAATTGTTCAATAATTGTCCTTGTACTTTCAAATATTCAATTTAACTCATTATGCTTTTATTAAGTTTTAAACTCAATCATTCAAGCCTTTTTTTAAATTATTATTAAATAATAATAACTTTCAGGCAAAAAGAAAATACACATGTGAATATGTTTCTAAAATTCCTAGTAGAAATGCCGATAGATTTTGAAAAAAAAAAAAAAAACTAGCAATAGAGACTAAGGATAGGACCTTTTAAAAGTACAGAAGCAAAAATTGGATATTTCAAAATACATTGAAAAAAATTTAACGGATTTCACAATATATGAACCAAAATATTACTTGAATATTAAATTTATCCCTTCATGCATGGTGTGGTTTAGTAGTTAATAATCAATTCAATTACAACTAAGTGAGTAAATGATCCTAATTACCATTTTAACTTATCCAATTGTAAAAATAAAAATAAAAAGTGGTCTATGTGACGTGTGTGGAGTAAAAAATCAAAACTTTACATTTATAACCTTAATTTTTAAGTTAATTAGCACAACAATCCACATCGAATTTTATATTCAAAGTTGTAAATGATTTTAAGAGAGTAGATTTATAATATTTTATGGAATGTAAAGATTAATATTAGAAGGTTTAAAAATAATTTTTTTTTTTTTTTTTTTTACATAATTGACAAGGTTGGGAGGTGCCTTTTTTAATTTAATGTATAATTTAAGTAAGACCTCAAATGAGCAAATTTTTCATTATCATCAATGGCTCATTCTTTCTAAAAGAAGGATAGAGTTGGAAGAAATATTATTTAAAATATATATTTTGCATATAATTATACATGCCTTGGAGAGGATGAAGGAAAACGGCTTTTTTTTTTTTTTTTTTTTTTTTTTTTTTTTTTTTTTTTTTTTGTCATAATTTCAAATTTCAAAGCTAAAAAGAGCCAAACTTTTTTCAATACACGTCAATTAATCAACTTAATTATTGGAGTCTCTTAACATCCAACTGAACACATTTATATATTTTGGACATAATTTAATTTGTACCTTACCATTTTAGAAGTTTTAATATAATATTTATAATTTAAAGAGTTTGTTTTAAAATATAAAAAAATGTCATGTTTATCACTGGTTTATTATGATATTTGGTTGTATTTGTAAATATTTTCAATAATTTTATCATTTAAAATAATTATCATAATTTGAACTTTGTTTTTCTATCATTCGTAGTTTTAAAAATTATATTTTAGTCCTAAATTATTATTTTTCTTTTTTAAAGACAAGACACTCTCATCCCTGCAATCATTAAATTGAATTAATATATTGTTGTGAGATTTCTTTGCTTTTGAATCAACAACTGCATGAATAAGAGATATCAAATCATCAACCTTTAAAATAGTAATCTATATTTGCTATATTTAGATGTATTTCTAATTTATAATAAAATATATATGGTGCCATATAGAAAAAAGAAATACATTACGTGTTTAATTAGCGAGTGAAGTTATGAATATTTGAGGCTCTAACAGCAGGGAACAATGAAATACGGGTTAATTACCACCAAATTATATTTATTTTAAAATAAGTGATGAATTTTGTAGAATGGCATAGTGAAATTGGAATAGATTTGAATGGACAAAAATGGTAATTTAGAAGGGAAAATGAAAAAGGAAAAAGTAAAAAGGAAAGGGATGGGGACAGGTACGGTATTTGCTATTGTCAGATTAAAACTGTTATTTACTGTTGCATACTATATATTCCATAGGGTGTAACTTTTCGGCTTACACCTTTTTTCATTTTTCACTTTCTGCCCTTTGCAATGGCATGCGTTACATTACTCATCATTACTTTTTAATTATCCAATAAAGGAATTACCTTTTTACCTTCTTCCTCTAACTGAATATTATTGTTTTTAAAATAATAATAAAATTAAAAAAATTAATTAATTCTCCATGATTTCACATGATCTAGATCTCCCACTATCATTATACTCCTCTTATTTTGTAGTTCGTTAAAAATGCATTTTTAGTCCTTCCATTTTCTTTTGTCTACTTTATATTTATTTAAAAATATTCTGTATTTAATTCTCAAATTTTGAATTTTGCTTCAATTTAGTTTATAAATTATAAAATATTATCATTTTAATTTTGAGATTTTTTTAGTGGGTTCCTAAATTTTAAAATTTACACTTTTAACCTCAAATTCTCCTAAATACTCATTTTTCATTTTTAGTGTTAATGTTTATTAATTAATTTAATTCTACATTCATAATTATTTTAAATTAATAAATAAACATTAACGCCGAAAGTAAGTATTTAATGAAAATTTTGGGTTAAAAATATAAAATTTGAAACTATAGAGACTAAAATGAAACGAAACTCAAATCTCAAGAGTAAAACTGTAACATACTAAATTGAAACAAAACTCATAACTTAACGATTAGATTTTGAAACCTAATACTCAAATAAAAGCTAGACCCAAAATCTAGGGACTAAAAATATACTTTCCCCTATTTTTTTTTTCTTTCTTGTTTTAGGTTGTCAATCATTTTTTTTCCTCTAAAAAAAGGGTTTAGTTCATTTCTTTAAAGGAAAAAAAGGTGTAGTTCTTAACTTCTTTATAATTCAACGAGTTAAATATTATATTATTGAAAAAGAAACAGATGTTCGAATTTCCATATTTACATATATTGACATTTTATGAAAGAAATTTTTTGAAATATTTTTTTTAATAAAAGTGTAATTGTTTTAAATGGTAAAAACTGGTGAAAATATTTTTAAATATAGAAAAAAATTATTGTCTATCATTGATAAACAATAATTGACATTGACATCTATCAATGTCTATCACTAATAGATAGTGATAATGATAGTAATCTATCAGTGTCTATTATCTATTAGTATCTTTAAGTGACATTTTACTCTATATATGTAAATATTTTGACTCATTTTACTATATTTGAAAATACTCATAAATAAAATTTTGTTAATATTCTTTGAACAAATATTTAATTTTTCATTTGCAGTAGTTGGAATATTTTGTGTGATGTATATATGTGAGGGTGTCCGGTTGATATTTTGGTCGATGATGGTTTATAGGAGCTGATATTTTAATGTATGCTCTATTTGCAATAATTTTAGAGTAATATATATATGTGATTTGAGTTTGAATGCTATGTTAAGTTGAATGTGGTACGATGAATTCATTAATTCATAAATAATACTCTAATATACTTTTGGAAACATATTAATTTTGTCATTTTCTCAAGTTGAAGATCTATTTCAATGAAATAAAAAACATAAAGCTGAAACTAATTTATTGGCTGATAGTAATTATGCTGAAAAGTAAAAAAGGAAAAAAAGAATATTAGGGAGAGAAGACTAAGAAAATAAAATGTCAAAGACCAAATTCCAAGGAGATGGACAAAATTTCAAAGCAAGATTCACAAAGTGAACTGAAATCTGAATATATCAGGATTTAATTTCTGACAAAAGGATTGAGTTTCTGAATTATTGACTTAATAAAATAAAATAATTTTGTGTATTTAAAAAAACAACAAGGACTATAATAATAATAATAATATTTAAGCTGCGGATTATAAATTAATTAGGCAATTAATAAATATTAGTCAAAGTTGAACAAATTCATTTTTGACTATGAGCATTGTTATTGGGATGCCGGTCATGGCGCCACTCCATAAGCGGCCCTGTTTTAAATTAATTAAATAACCATTACTTTTTGTTTACTCCAATTACCTACTTCCCACATGGTTTAATTAATTTTATATTTATCTTTTTTACATATGGTTAAAAATCTGAAATTATAATTTTTATCAAAAAAAAAAAAAAAAGGACAAAAATCTGAAATTATGATTTACTATGTGATCAAATTTTAATGATTTTTAATCATTCAAATGACAAATCATATGATAGATTGACTTTTTTTTTTTTAAAAAAAAACATGATAGGTTGAATCTTCATCTACAAGGAAAAGTTAATTCTTATTTTAAACTATCCATTATAAGATCAATGAAATCAATGAAGGAGCATATAAGTATTAAACCAAAGGAAAAAAATATATATATAGAAGGGTAATAGACACTTTTAAAAGGTAAAATTTGTTAAACACAAGAATTTGAAAAATTAAAAATCTATCCAAACACACATTTTAAAATTTAGAGATTAAACTTATATTAAATTTGAATTTATGATAAAAGAAATTTTCTTTATTAGTTAGACTATTGTTTCTTAAACATTTTTTTGATAGACATTGACATATCTTTACAAAACTATTTTGATGTGTCATTATACTTGCCTCTATCTTTGGGTATTTTATATTGGGAACCAAAAACTAATTTATGACCTCTTTTTCTTTTTAGGTAAAAAAAGAGAAACAAAAGTGGTATAGAAGATAATATTGTTTGAAACAATTTTAGACACCCACTATGAACATTCCTTAAACCAAACGTGCATGATTAATTTAAGTTTTGTGTGACCATATTCTAATTTCTAGAAGCAAAAAAAAAAAAAAAAAAAAAAAAAAACAATTTGATACAAGTTGTTGCTCTAATGATAGGCTCAGTTTTTACCAACCATCCGTTGGAGTTCATTGTTAAACTAATCTCTTCCTTCTAAAAAATTTAAAGAATCAACAAATCTATTTTGACCTGTGACTATTTTTTGAACATTTTTCTAATTCGGTTTTCTATAGATATTTTTTTTTCCATTGAAAGAAAAGAAAAGATGGGATTTGAAATAAACCCTATCATGATATGATATATGTTTTCTATCCACTATATACCAAAAGATTAGACAAAAATGTGTCCATCAAAAGCTACCAACTTTTATCCATTTGATATCAACTATATGAGCCGTTGATATCATATGGGCCCTCCATGTTTATTAATTCCCCAAAATTCAACTAATTAGATTCTTTTTCTCAAATCTGTTCTCTCATAACACAATGGCATATTGTTCTCTTCTTTACAACAATTTTGTTTGAGAAAATGGAATACGATTGTTTTTCTACGTTATATTAATCAATAGATGGGATTCTTTTCATATTTTACAGATTCAATTATAGTTTATGATAAGAACAAATTACAGTTAAACGAGTTAATAATAAATGTGACTTAATTTGATACTTTAATTATATGCACTAAATATATAGTTGTCTAAGTATACCAAGACCAAAGAATAATCAGAAAGTTGATTAACGAAGAGGGGCACACTCATTTTTTTAGAGGCATTGAGTTTCCTTCGTTTTGTACTTTTACTTTTATTGAATAAGTTAATAAGGTCTACGTTTGTTATGAATTAATATTTTTTCAACTACAACAATTGTAGAGATGGAAGATTGAACCTCTAACCTCAAAAGAGAAAGTGCATATAAATTATCATTCAACTAAGCTTAGAAATTCACATCATGATATTATTCAAAGACATTTATGCCTAAACTAAAGTAGTGAAAGGGGATACAAATATGGTCTCATATAAGTTTTTATAGTACAATCTTTAACAAAATTATAACACGATTAACACAAACAATAATATCCTTCTATTGACGATAGAATGTGTACAACAAATCTTTTTTCAAGTTCGAATAATCATTTAAATCTAGGTCTGTCATGAAATGGTAAATTTTCACGTGACATGTCGAAGGAAGCTAGTTTATGAATGAAAAGGGTAAAAAAAAAAAGGAAAGAAAAGCATGGTAGTTTGGTGGTAGGGTTGGGAAAAGATAGAAATGCAGGGAAGTTGGTGTATGCATATGTTGTGTTGAAGTTTTGCATAATTTTGTACAAAATGGTCCCTCGACCCACAGCCTTTTCCAGCCACCATTTTTCATATTTTTCTAACCTTTTCCCCCTTGCCTTTCTGTTTTACCACTATCCAATTTTGTCTCCCTTTCACTTCCATAATCTCTCTCTCTCTTTCTAAAAATTGAAAAAAAAAAAAAAAAAAAAAACAAACAAGAGTAAATAACATTTCTAACCCATTAAAAGTAACATTTGAATAAAGTTTAGTCAATATATCAACCATTACCTTGTCTACTCTATATTTATAAATTAATTTCAAAATTCAAGGATCAATTAAAAATTTAATTCTAATTTAAAGACCCAACATGTTACTATTAAAATTTCAAAAATCCTAAATAGAAATTAAATTCAAATAATATCCACCCTATTGAAACGAAAGTGTGAGGATTTGAGCGAAGAAAAGAAATATAAGGTTTTAACTTATATTTTTCACGATCATATTTCATTTTAATATTTTTCTTAATTTAATAGTTTCATGATTTTAATGAAACAAATTTCTTAAGGACAATTTTAAAATTATAGTCAAAGAAAAAAAGAATTGTCATGAGAGAAATATAGTTCATAAACAAATATGAGAAATACTTAGGTGTTGTTTGGAAAATACATAGTCCTAAACCCAGACGGTTGTTCAATAAAAAAAATGATATATGGTATTGTTTTAAAAAAATAAATGATTTATTGTTTTTTATGCATAAAGAAATAAAAAAAAATGTGTGATTAAAGTTGCATCTAATCATTACTAGACAAACATAAAGATTTGAAATTAACTAAATATCAATTATAAAGTTAAAGAAAAAAAAAACATTAATGAAATTTAACATTAAAATAATTTATAAGACTGGTCAAGATTGAAGAAATAAACGTGTGGATTAAAGGGTTGGTTTTTTGGCAAATGGATTAAAGGGGTCTTAAATATGTTCAAACATTAATGAAATTTAATATTGAAATTGAAGATAGGTCAATTTTGGGTATTTAGCCGTTAAATCTTGAAATTTGTATTTTCCTAACGCCACCACCACCTCACCTACCACCATTATATTTTAATTAATTTCAAGACTTCCCCTTTCCCTCCAAATGAAAAATTAAAAGAAAAAGGTGATGGGTTTTCAAATTTCAATTTTTTTTTTTTTTAGTTTGATAAATTAGTTATTTATATCCCCACAATGCTCAAACTTACTTCAAAGTTCAATTATATTGATTTGTGTACCCAATAAAATGAATATCATATTTAATGTGATCTTTATTTCTAAATGAAAAGCAGTTCAATATAACATTAAAAAGGAAAACTTAAGCAGGAATATGTTTACGTGAATGTCAAATTGAACTATCTGTCAAGTTCAATTTTTGACATTTATGTTTGATCGAAATGTTAGAAGTTTGAATCTTCTGAATCACTTTTAAAAAAGTGTATATTTAGGATGATTTTATTTGTTATATTCAATAAAAAGCTATTGAAAAGACGATTTTTTTTTCATTAATTTCTCATATTTTATTTTTATGAAACTAAAACGAAAAATGAGATGTTTAGATATGAGTACACAAAATTCTATCATATAACTTTGGAAAGGGGATGGAATGAGATTATTTGAGTGGGTAAAGACTTATAATAGTCATTTGCACAAAGAGTGGCTGAAATTAAATGAGAGTCCAATCACAATCAAATTATTAAGAGGGGAAAAACTTAAACATGAACAAATGAATAAAACAACCAGATGAGGAATTTTGAGTAATATATGTGTACTACTTTCCATATCTGAAAAAAGTTATTAACTATCTTGGTATGTTTGATGATTAATAGGGGTGAATATAAGCCAATAATATGAGTATAGTTCAATAGTAATTAATATGTAATTTATCTTTGACATTTTTTAAGCAAATGTACCGTTGAATAAGTTTTTTTCTTATTTACACAAATGCAAGGTTGTAAAATCAATCATTTCTTTTTAATTAGAATTCCAAGTAGGGAGTTAGTTGAGATTCAAACATTTAAACTTTTAGTTGATTATATATGTTCTAGGGCTAGCAAAATCAAAATCTTAAACTATTCATAAATATAACAAAATCTAAATATGGTATGCAAAAAGTCTAAAAAGTTCATCATCCCATAAAAAAACACTCTGCCACATTAAAAATTTATTAGTGGTAGAAGCCCATCAATAATAGACATATATTATTGAAAGAATTATATCTATGTCGAATTATATCATAGTTAACTTATGTTATTGATAATTAAGTTTAATATTGTTTGTATTAAAATCTATTAATGTTAATCATCGATAGATTTGTATCATTAGATAGAATTATTTATGTATTGAAATATTAAAGTAACTTATTTAAAAAGAGGGTAAAAATAGAATTGATAATTATAATTTGCTATATTTGAAAAATCTTAAAAAAGAATATTGCTATCAATTACAAATTTTCTATGACTGGTTGAATTAGGATGATAATAGAGTTAGCGGTTGTAAATAATTTTCTTTGATTTGTAGTGATATTAACCCATTGGTCCAAAGATTGTATTGGTGGACTCACTAAATCAATTTTAGATGATGAGATTGATCCCACTATGAAGAAGAAGAAAAAAAACTCATAATGAATAATGCATTTGACCAATTTTAATGTCATCTCTCTTGAACCAAGTTGCCTAGTTGGATTAATCATTTCTTATAAGACAAGTTTTTCATACTAGACTCCATATATATGTTATCAATAAAAATAACACCATAAGTCAGTGACACATAAAAATGAATTTTGTATCTTGATTTTTAAAAGTAAAACAAATAGTACTATCAACATCGACTTTTAAAAAGATCATTCTCTGAGAACGATTCATGTTTCTAATTTAAGCAAAAAATAGCATGACACAACTCAAAACAATCACATCTTAATTGGAATTATTTTATTGATAACATTTCATTTGAATTTTCTAAACTATAATAACAAGACTTTTATTTCCCTATATGAAATAATTAAAATTCAAAATAAATTGTTTTTGTCAATCAAATAGTAGTATGCTTAATTGTCTACATAGAAAATAATATTATTATACCAAACTGGGAAATTACGAAATTATTAAAATAATACCAGTTAAATTCCTCTTTGATAATTAAATGCATTATTGGTACTAATCAAATTCCTTAATCATGGTTTGACTTCGCGATTATTGTAATCTAGAGCACGCAAAGAGGGAAATTGGAAATTGTCTTTGTTGATTAAAAAAAAAAAAAAAAAAAAAAGCTTTTTTAAGGGGAAAAATTGTGTGAAATTATTATTATTTGTTTGAAAATTTCAACAATATGTTTTCTGATTTGTAGTAACAAGTCAAAGAGATAGTTGGAGTTTGGGCTCGGCTGATCCAACAGGGCCCATGTTGAAGTGGGCTTTAAAGCTGTGTTAAGTGCAGTGTTAAAGCCCAAAAGATAGTGGATATTCCAAAAATAGATAAAATAATAAAGTAGCAATCAAAATAGATGAGGGAAAAAACATAATTAAGTTAATTTAGTCTTTTTCATTATCATCACTTTTTTATATTCAAAATAACTCCTAAACATATTTTTAATAATTCAATCTAATATTTGATTTATATTTTCAAATCCATATTTCATATAGCTAAAATAGATATAAATGTTAATTTTGGTTCATGTACTTTTACAATTTTTATATTAGTTCTCCTATTTTTAAATACTCATATATGGAGTATATATGGAGGTAAATAAATTAATTATAGAAAAAAAGTAAAATACTAGTTTGGTCCTTCTATTTTCAAATATCTTATTTTAGTCAATATAGTTTGTCGGTTGATTCCAAAAAAATAAAATAGAATAATACAAAAGTTAATTCTACTAGCATTCACTTTATAAATTAAATTGTGAAATCATGCCCAATAACTTCTTATATTATTATTATTATGAAAGACTAAATTTAAGATTGATTGATTAATTAAAACACGTGAAGATTAAATTTAAGATTTATTGAGAGTGTATGGATTTTAGTAAAATAGAACCTAAAATACACAAACCAACACAATATTTGAAAAAGAAAAAAATGAACAACAATCAATTACCTTAGATGAATTAGGTTTAAGTTAAAAATTACTTTTGGTCCCTAAACTTCCATGAAAGTAACAATTTGGCCTATATACTTTAGTTAGTATGATTTAGTCCATGCACCTTCAAATTTATAACAATTTAGGACCTATTTGGTAATAATTTGGTTTTTTGTTTTTGTTTTTTAAAATCAAGACTAAAGAGACTACGCCCACCTCCAAATTTATTTATTTGTTATCTAATTTTTACCGATAGTTTAAAAAACCAAACAAAAATTTGAAAACTTAAAAAGTAACTTTTAAAAACTCGCTTTTATTTTTGAACTTTTGGTAAGAATTCAATCAATGTACCTAATAAAGATGCAAATCATTGTAAGCAATGAGGAGAAAATATGCTTATTTTAAAAAAATAAAAAACAAGAAACAAAATGGTTACCAAACGGGACCTTAGCTATTGAACTTTAATAAATAACACTTTAGTCATTATATTTTTACAATTTTTAACAATTTAGTACTTATTATGAAAAATATTTCTAAGATTGAAATTCCTTACCCATGTAAATAGATAAACTAATAAAAAAACAATTTTCATTATAAATCATAAAGAGGGAGTTGTTACGTAATAAAAGTTGATACGTAATTTTGATGAAAAATTTCAAAATATAGAAACTAATTTATTACTTATTAAGATTATACGAACAAAATTGATATTTTTTAGTATTGTTACCCACAAATTTGTTGGGCCAACCAGAGAGTGGAGTTTAGGGGGAGAAATGTGTTTTTAAAAATTAAGGTTTATTAAGAAAGAAGTAGATGAAAAATAACACAAAAAAGAAAAAAGGAAAAAGAAATTGAAGCCTTCATTAAATAAGTAGTGTTTTATTTGAAGAAAATTACAAAGAACATTCTTGCAAGTTGCAAGTGCAACCTGCACCAAATGGCAAATAGGAAAAGCCGAGGTTGATTCCGACGTTTCATTTGTGGCTAAAAGTAAAAATCCTGTGCTTCCAGTTCACATGTTGGTATCGTACGACGTTCAGGATTTAATCACCTGCATCATCATCCGCCCTATTCCCCTTAAGATCAACGGCTCTGATTGCTGTTCATTTGCATTACCTATTGCAAGTATCACGGGCCAATTACATCACCATTTCTGTATCCTCGCGTCACACGGGATCATATATAATATATATATTTCGTCTTTTTCCGATTCCAGATCTTCCTATTCCAATTCCAATTCACAAAATTACAACACAAAAAAAAAAAAAAACATTTTTTTTCTCTTTCTTTCTTTTAATTAATTCTTTCAGAAAGTTTTCTTTTATTTTTTTCTTTGTTAATGCCACTTCTGTGCTCCTCAAGCGTATTCACGATTTTTTTTTTTTTTTTGGTAAATTATGTTGTATTTCTAAACTTTAGTGCCATTCAAAAACTTAAGGCATAAAATAGACATTTTCAATTTTCAATTAACTTTTTTTTAATACTTGTCTCATAATGGTCACTTATTATTTTAGCTTTCTATTTTTTTTAAATATATACTTGTTCATTTTTTTTTTTTTTTTTTGATATTTGTGAGTCTCCCGACCAACTTACGCACACCTCAATTAACCTCACGGGACAACTCGTCTGACCCTACAACATTTGGATGTCAAGGAAACCCATAGGATATTAAATCCTAGGTAGGTGACCACTATGGATTGAACCTGTTACATATCTTGATTGACAATAATTGTTTAAGATCTTCAGTATTTAGTCTGAGCTGACACTTGTTTTTGGAAATGCAGATTATGTATTACATTTTTCATATTTGGAAAATTATGTCTGCTGTATTTTTGAGTAGATCTTTTGTCTTTTATGTTTTTGATTATTTAAAGGCTCTTAGTCTCCGATTGTTGGTTGTCTGTTTTCATGAAGAATATTGTGAGTTGTTATCTTGTGTTCTATCACAAATGTTTTTTTTTTTTTCCCTTCAAAGGCATTGAAGACTATATTGCGAAAAGGTTGAAAACATACTTCAAGCTATTGGTTATGCTCTATTGCTACACTTTTGAATAAGGTGTTTTTCAAGCTTAGGGGGAGCCTAAGCAAAACAAGTGAAGTGGTCTTTGCTCGGGAGGAAAGATAAAGT
Organism: Citrullus mucosospermus; assembly: GCA_030954485.1. NCBI lineage: Eukaryota > Viridiplantae > Streptophyta > Magnoliopsida > Cucurbitales > Cucurbitaceae > Citrullus > Citrullus mucosospermus. The sequence goes on along the minus strand of CM062063.1, from coordinate 2,143,752 downwards.
TCAAGTTGAGAGGGAGTCTCAATCTTAAGGGGAGCTTAAGTTCATCTTCATTGATATCATCAGTTAGGGGGAGTCTAAGTTAGTTAGAGACGAAGTCTCATACCTAGGGGAGCCTAGGAGGAGGTTTGTGCGCATAATCTACACTAAGGTAACTGCAAACAAGTGTTTGTTACAGGTAAGTACCGAGTTGTAATTGCTTATCATTTATATTAGTGAAATTATCTTTCCTGTGTTTTCAACCCCCGGACACAGGTGGATTTTCATTGAACTGAATTATCAATTTGGTGTGTTCTTAATCATAGTTTCATCTAGTTTAAGTTATGTGAATTGTTAGTACCATTGTCTATTGTGGATAGGTGCCTTCTACTCTTTTTCAAAACTCATAATCTTTAACCCTTCTTTTAATGTTTCCACTAAACCACTCAATCAACCCATGATGATTATGAAGTAATACTATTCATAAGCTTAATTTTTGGAAATCATCAAACAAAGTCTAACTAGAACAAGATCGTGCGAACCCAATTTTAAAATATTGAATTTGGGAAGGGTAACAACAAAACAATAAGTTCTTAGATAAAGAAAGAAGCACAACAACACACTTCAAAGTCACACAAGTCCACTTCAAATATTCCCTTCAACAACCAACACCAAATCATACCAAAAAGAAAAAAGAAATTCATAGGAGAGAAGAATATAGAAAATTAAAAAATAAACAAAATTAAAAAGGAATTAGAAAAAAAAAAGAAAGAAAGAAAGAAAGAAAGACAAAATTAAAAATGAAACCCATTCCTAGTCTTTTTCAAGTTGTGGTGCAGTGTAATAATACAACATTTGGCTACACACAAAGTAAAGGTATAAATTTGAAGGGCATGATCTGTCAAATTGAATCAACCATTTTTTGCATTTATAATTTTTGTCTTCTCTTTTCCTCTCTTATCACCTGCTCTGCTTTTTCCCATATAACTCTGCTGCACAGCCAAAATTCCAATTCCACTCAAAATTATGAAGAACCACCAATCTCCGCCGCAGGATTCCGGTAAAATTTCCCCTCAATTTGGGGATTCCGATCAATGTTACTGGTTCGATGATTCCACCATCCTCGACATCGATTACTTCGTCAAAACCCTAGCCGGAATCAAAGCCAAAGGCGTTCGAAGCGATTTAATCGGCTCTGTCATTACGCATTACGCTTCCAAATGGCTTCCGGATCTCTCCGATGAAGCTCCCGATCATCAACACAAGGGATTGAATTTGATGAATTCGACGAATTTTCAGGAATCGCCCGAGAGTGTGACGAATTCATGGAAGAAGAAGAGATTCTTCGTCGAGACGTTAGTTGGGGTGTTGCCGCCGGAGAGGGATTTGATTCCGTGTAATTTTTTGTTGAGGTTACTTCGGACGGCGAATATGGTGGGAGTGGAGCCGCCCTATAAGGCGGAGTTGGAGAAGAGGATAACGTGGCAACTGGATCAAGCGTCACTGAAAGAGGTGATGATTCCATCGTTTAGTCACACGTGTGGCACGGTTTTGGATGTGGAATTAGTGATTAGGCTTGTGAAGAGGTTTGTGAGTTTGGAAGACGGCGTTAGGAGCGGCGCCGCCCTGGTTAAGGTGGCGAAGTTAGTGGACTGTTACCTTGCGGAGGTGGCGATGGATTCCAATTTGGGATTGCCGGAGTTTGTGGAACTCGCCGGTGCATTACCGAACCATGCCCGAGCCTCCGATGATGGTTTGTACCGAGCCATTGATACCTATCTCAAGGTAAGGATTCTTTCTCTTTTTGCATGCCCTTTTCATTTTTTCACGTGGTCCTTTCTTTTGTTTAATTTGTTTGTTTTTTCCTTTTCATTTTGATCCTTTTTAAATCACAATATTACACTAAATAATTTTCTTGAAATATCATTGTAGTATTGTACTGAGATATTTTCATAAGGTACAAAATTTGTATGGGTAAAATCTACAATTTGCTTTTATTTATCTTCATAAATAATTTCTTGAAAAAAACAAGAATAAAACCTAAAATAATTATTATAAATAAAAAATATCAAACTATTTATAAATATAACAAATTTTATATTCATATCTATTTAATATAATGATAGGTATCTATGCAGGTCTATTACAGTTTATCATAAAATAAATTTTATTATATTTAAAATTAGTTTAAATAATTTTCTATTTTTAAAAACATCCCTACCCTATATGCATAGGTTGAGGAGGCAAAGAGGGAGAGAGGATGTGGGTTCCACACACTTGCAATTCTCTCTGTCTCATTCATCGTTTGTGTCTTTACTACTGGTCACACAGTGGGCAAAAGAGAGAGAAACTAAAGTCTTTTCTTTTTGACAATCTAGCTTTTTATTTTATTTTCATGGTCACGTGCACTAAGAATTCCAACCTTACATTTCCTACTTAAAATTCTACCTATATACTTTACACATTATATTACTTACTAAAAGATTATAAAGTTTAATCTTCATCTCCAATATAATACCTGATATTAAATTAACAAAAGGTCATATATGGTGTGTCTATTTTGTTTACTTCAACGGATGAAATGAAATATTATTCTAGTTTAGAAAAAAAAAAAAAAATATGTAACTAACAATTATTTAAGCTTAGCGAATAAAGGATTTATCATTACATAGCTTAAGGTTATGGTCCCTTTAAGATATATCAATAATCTCTCTTAGATTTAGCTATAATTTGTTACATTTTGTCTTGACTTAAAGGGATGCGTTTTTAAACTTAAAAGAAAAAAAAAAATACCATTTCCTTTAGTTTTATTATTGTTTTTTTTAAGTCGACAACTCAAATCCTCACTCCAACAAAACGAGGTCTATTTCAACTTGTCAAGTCAAAAAGAGAAGAGAGGTTTGGCTATATATAATAGGGAAAAAAAATTTTAGTCCCTAAGTTTTGGATCTACTTTTCATTTGATCTTTAGGGTTCAAAAAGTTACATTTTTAGCCATTAAATTTTGAGTTTGATTTCAATTTAATCTTCTATATTTCAAAATAATGTTACAATCTTTTCCGTGAGGTTTGAGTTGTGTTTTAATTTGTTCCCTAAATTTCAAAATTTACACTTTTAAAACCTCAAAATTTTCACTAAATCCTCACTTCAGTATTTAGGGTTGATGCCTTTTAATCAATCAAAGATAATCATGAAGTGGAGTTTTAAAATTAATTTTCATAGTGATAAAAAAGTAGTGAAACTTAATTAATTAGAATTCTTTTAAATTAATTAATAACCATACCTTTGAGACATAATTGAAAAAAAACTCAAACCTCAAGAGTAAAATTGCAATATTTTGAAATCTACGAACTAAATCGAAATCAAATTCAAAATATAAGACCCAAAAATATAACATTCTTTTTGAAATCTGGCAATGAATTAGAAATTAAACCCAAAATTTGAGGAGGATTTTTTCCTAAATAATATACACATTGTTTGATTGATTTTGGTTAAGAGTAAAGAATAAGGTTTAATATATATGTTAATAAATTAAGCAATGAATAATAATATATATTATGGGGTGGGTACGTTACGTATAGGCACATCCGAATGTATCAAAGCAAGAAAGAAAGAGTATATGCAAACTAATGGACAGCCGAAAGCTATCAACAGAAGCCTCACTCCACGCAGCTCAAAACGAGCGTCTCCCAGTCCGAGCCGTTATCCAAGTCCTTTTCTCGGAGCAGACGAAATTCAACTACCGCCACCTCGACTGGAGCGGCTCCATCGGCGTAGGAGGACGTAGCCCCTCCGCGGCCATCGACCACCTACCAACCAGGTGCCAGTCTAAGAGAGAAATCACAGCCCAACAAATGGAAATCAAGAGGCTGAAAGACACCGTTGTGAGGCTACAGAATCAATGTAATTTAATGCAAGCCCAAGTGGAGAGGCTGTCCGAGAAGAAGAGGGGGAGTTTTTTCAAGTGGAGGAAATTTGGGTTTAAGAATAATGTTGGGGACTTGGAGAAGCTTGATGGCGGCGGTGGCGGCGGCGGAGAATTGGAGGAGGAGGGGTATGGAAGGCAGACGCCGGTGGACATTAAAACTAAGTTGGTCAAACGTAGGACGCCTACTAAGACATGGAGGAAATCTATGTCTTGAAAATGTTTTTTCTTCTTCTAATTATTCTGTATTTAATGATTATTTCTAATCTAACTTTGTCTTTCTGTTTTTATGCATTATTATATATATATATATATATTCTTTTATATATAATCACCTCATTCTAATTCTATATAATAGCAATATTTTCACTTTCTCTTATTTCATTTTCCGAAAATTTAACGGATTAGATTTTCTTTTTGCTCTTTTAATACGTGGTGCAATTTCAATACATTCTCACAATTAAATTAAATTTCTGTTCACAAATAAATTACAAATATTTCGTCCATTGTACATAGAAAGTCAATGTTTGATTATAAATTTCACTGTAGAGAAATTAAATGTTATAGACAACTAGCATATATATTTTGAATGTAGAACTTTGGTCTGGAGAGTTCTCTCCCAACTTTAAGATGGAATATCTCTTATTTTACCATAGATTTCGCTCTACTCAAATATGTAGAATCACAAATCCATATAGATTTCAAACTTTGAGATTGTAAGGACTCGTTAGATATTTTTTAAAGTTTAGGGACCAATTAAACGTTATGTAAAGAGATGATTTAACCTAATGTTTATGGATCAAATAAATAAATAAAGTAATTGCATAATATGATGATAAATCAACGATGAAAGAAAAGTCAAAACTATAATATGAAAATAATTTCAAATTCTGGTTTATGTTTTCAGATTCACTAAATTTAATAGATATGTGTTTGGCAAACAACTCGAATTATGTGATCCAAACAATACAACTTATGAAAACAACATTTTTATGTTTTCATTATATTCAGATTTAGAATTTCAAATTTTAAAATGCATAATTATATTAAATAAAGATAAAAACATATAGAAATACAATATGTCATGGTGTAAACTTAATTTTTTTAAAAAATAATATGTATTATATAATATTGTGTAATATTATATAATATTACAAACTAATAATTATATAATTTTTTTAAACATAAATAATATTCATAAATTAACTACTAATAGTTTATTGTCATTAAATATTAGTAAGTAACAACAATTGGTTATAAACATACAGTATAAAAATACATTTTAAACAACTTGTTTAAATTAGAATCTGGTATCAAACACATATTTAAAAACATGAAATACAATTTTAAATTGATTGTTTTCAAATTTTGTATGAAAGTGATGTTTAGTTATCTAATATTACCATATGGAAAGAGATGATAAATGCAATTCAACCTAAAAGTAAAGGAGATTAGCAAAAGTAAGAAACAAAGGATATTTCTAATTTGCATAAATAGGGTGAGAAAAGATATTTCTCAATTTGATCAAATTTTAATTTTCTTTCCTTAAGATATTTTAGAACAAATAGTCCAAAATAAATCAGCTAACATTTTCTCTCTTTAATCATCGGTGGGTTCAATGATCGAAGTAGCATTATCCACCACAAGGGCACAAAATTCCATCTTTTTCAACTCTTAAACCCTTCTCTTCTCAAAACCCCCGAGAACAATGCTATGTATCTCTGGCTATGGCGGTTTTTGCCCAATCCTATCATCTTCTCACCTATCTTGACCGTTCCACCTACCAAATCTCCAACAATCACACCCCCAAAACCTTGTCTTTCTCCAAAAATCTGCATACCCGCAAGCCGACGGTAAGAAAAAATCAAGAAATCTCAGTCCTAGGCGCCACGGTCTCTAATTCGACCATCGACCAAACCCACAACTTAGAATTACAAGAACTATGCCTTCAGGGGAACCTAGAACAAGCGATGAAGCGTCTGGAATCGATGCTAGAGCTCCGGATTGAGGTGGAAGAAGATGCTTACATTGCTTTGTTGAGGCTGTGTGAGTGGAGAAGGGCGCCCGATGAAGGGTCTCGAGTCTACGAACTTGTTTCGAGTTCCAAATCTCCTTTGGGCGTTCGGCTTGGTAATGCTTTGTTGAGCATGTTCGTCAGGTTTGGCTATTTAATTGATGCCTGGTATGTGTTTGGTAAAATGTCTGAGAGGGATGTGTTTTCTTGGAATGTATTGGTGGGTGGGTATGCCAAAGCGGGGTGTTTTGACGAGGCTTTGAATTTGTATCATAGAATGTTGTGGGCTGAAATTAGGCCTGATGTATATACTTTTCCCTCTGTTTTGAGAACTTGTGGTGGTGTTTCTGACATAGTTAGAGGTAAGGAGATTCATGCGCATGTAGTAAGATTTGGATTTGAGTCGGATGTGGATGTGGGTAACGCTTTAATCACTATGTACGTAAAATGTGGTGACATAAGTAATGCAAGGAAACTGTTTGATAAAATGCCAAAGAGAGATCGGATTTCATGGAATGCAATGATTTCGGGGTACTTTGAAAATGGAGGGGGATTGGAAGGCTTGGGATTGTTTCTCACGATGCGTGAGCTTTCAGTCGATCCGGATTTGATAACTATGACTAGTTTAGCATCTGCATGTGAGCTTCTTGGTAATGATAGATTAGGGAGAGGAATCCATGGATATGTACTTAAATTGGAGTTTGGGAGCGATGTTTCGATGAATAATTCTTTGATTCAGATGTATTCAAGTCTTGGGCATTTGGAGGAAGCAGAGAAAGTCTTTTCACGAATGGAGTCAAAAGACATCGTATCGTGGACGGCAATGATAGCAAGCTATGACAGTCACAAGCTGCCTTTTAAGGCCGTGGAAACTTATAAAATGATGGAGTTTGAGGGCATACTGCCGGATGAGATTACTTTAGTTAGTGTGTTATCTGCTTGTGCTTATTTAGGCCATTTGGATTTGGGTATAAGGCTTCATGAGATTGCCATCAAGACTGGCCTCATATCACATGTCATAGTATCAAATTCTCTTATTGATATGTACTCAAAGTGTAAATGCATTGACAAGGCCTTAGAAGTATTCCGCAATATCTCAGGAAAGAATGTCATATCTTGGACTTCACTTATCCTCGGGCTGCGGATTAACAATAGAAGTTTCGAGGCCCTGTTATTCTTCCGTCAGATGAAGGAATCAATGAAACCAAATTCTGTAACTCTGATTGCGGTCCTATCAGCATGTGCGAGAATAGGAGCTCTAATGCGTGGAAAAGAGATTCATGCACATGCTTTACGTACTGGTGTTGGGTTTGATGGCTTTTTACCAAATGCTATTCTAGACATGTACGTAAGATGTGGGAGGAAGGTGCCTGCACTAAACCAATTTAACTCTCAAAAGAAAGACGTGACAGCGTGGAATATACTACTGACTGGTTATGCTGAGCAGGGAGAAGGAAGGTTTGCTGTTGAGCTATTCAACAAGATGCTTGAATCAGAGATAAATCCAGATGAGATTACCTTTATTTCTCTATTATGTGCCTGCAGCAGGTCAGGTATGGTTATGGAAGGGTTAGAGTACTTCAATATAATGAAAAACAAGTATAGTCTGACTCCTAACTTGAAACATTACGCGTGCGTGGTCGATCTACTTGGCCGTGCTGGGCAATTAGACGAAGCTTATGATTTTATACAGGACATGCCAATTAGGCCGGACGCAGCCATATGGGGAGCCTTGTTAAATGCTTGCAGAATTCACAGAAATGTTGATCTTGGAGAACTTGCAGCGACATGTGTATTCGAAAAGGATGATAAAAGCATTGGGTATTATATTCTTCTCTGCAATCTCTATGCTGAATGTGGTAACTGGGACAAGGTCTCAAAAGTTAGATCACTGATGAGAGAGAGAGGACTATCTGTAGATCCTGGTTGCAGTTGGGTGGAAGTAAAGGGAAAAGTTCATGCTTTCCTCAGCGGCGATAATTTTCACGCTCAGTCAAAGGAAATTAATGGGGTTCTGGATGGGTTTTATAGCAAGATGAAGGAAACTGGTTTTGGCGATTTGAAGAGCAGTTTCATGAGCGAGGTTGAATCTTCCAGAGCTGACATTTTTTGTGGGCATAGTGAAAGGCAGGCCATTGCGTTCGGGTTGATCAATACTGCCCCGGGGATGCCTATCTGGGTGACGAAGAACTTGTACATGTGCCATAGCTGTCACAACATGGTAAAGTTCATCTCGACGATTGTACGTAGAGAAATATCGGTACGGGATGTCGAAGAGTATCACCATTTCAAGGATGGAGTCTGCTCATGTGGGGATGAGGGATATTGGGGAAAACCTGGTATAGGATGAAATTATTTTCCAGATTTCTACATAATCTTAGTCGTCCTTGGCAAGTCGAACAGCGGAAGGTTGCTTCCTGGTTGCTCGGACAGTGTATGAAAGGTCGAAATCGAGGTAAGAAAAATGATGAAATTCCAGTGGAATCGACAAAATATATGCCAACTTAACTGCCATGCCAAACTTGAGGAAGCCAATTTGGTTCTCTGATGGCTGAAAAGATATGTGGTGCGCTGCCATGGAACTTTGTCGAGGTAAGCTTTCTGAAGGAAATATGCAAATAGAATCCACGTAGCTTTGGTAAATCATTTATGAAATTCTCCCATTAGAGTAACACATTGAAGTATTCATTGTCAATACTTGATAAATTACAGAATGAAAATACTCATATTTACTATAGGTTTTCCCTTTTCTGATGGGACGTTTGCAGAATGAAAAGTAGTTCAATGTAATTAAAAATTTAAAAGTATGATAGATGAATAAATTTAAGACTTCTAAATATTGTGTTTAGTTATTGTATTTACTAAACACAAGAATCAACAAAGTAGTTCAATATATAGGGAGCATAGCTTAACTATATACGAATACGAATGACACGTGGTTCAAATTTTCTTACCCTCTTTGTATTTAAAAAGAAAAAGAAAAAAAAATTATGGTGTACAAGTGTGTGAGAACCTATGACTAAAATGTTACGAAAAATTAATAGTTTAATCCTATTCTTTTTTCTTTTAATTGGGATTAAATTACAAATTTAACAATTGCATTTCAAATTTGTGTCTAAAAGGTCTCTAAACTATAATAGGTCTCTAACTTTCAATTTTTTTTTTTTTTTTTTTTTTTTATATCTGTGAGTGTCTGGGCCAACTTATGTGCATATCGACTAATCACAACCAGGTTATCCCTACAACATTTGGGTGTTAAGGAAAGGTGGCTAGGATGGATTAAGCCCATGAATCTTTAGCCCTTTCACCTTTTTCTAATGTTTCCACTACCACTAAGCTAACCTATGATGGTTGTTCTTGAATTTTCAATTGTGTTTAATATGTTTCTAGATTTTAAAAATCTTACTAGTTCTCCAAAAATCAATTATGCATGGAAAGGTCTTGACATGCATGCATTTCTTAAAAATGAATGCTTGTTTTAAGAAATAAAATTGAATTTTATGTTTAATGAGATAACTTTAAATTTTGTGTCTACTAGGTTTGATGAATTTTAAAATGCGTTAGAGAGAGCACAAATTTTTAGGCAATTTTAAAATGCGTTAGAGAGAGCACAAACTTTTAGGCACAAAATGAATTCTAGGGATTTATTTAAACAAAATTAAAAATTTTGTAAAGTTGTTTTTATAAATTTGTTTTTTATTTTTATTTTTATTTTTAAATTTGGCTAAGAATTCAAATGTTTATTTAGGAAGATAAAAACCATGGTAAAAAAGTTGAAAAAAACAAAAACAAATTTAATAAACAAAAAACCAAAAAATGAAATAGGTATCAAATTGAGGTTACCTGAGTAGGGTTTATTTATTTATTTTTTATATTTTTTTAATTATAATTTTTCGAGTTCACAGGTAGTTTAATATAAGTGGGCCAAGTTTACATGATACAGATCCAATCCAGCATCTTAGATATTTTTTTAGTTCAATCTTAGATATTATGGGAAGGAGGGAAGATGACTTCACATCAAGAAACAATGCCATGGAATCACATTGAATATTTGAAAATGAAATGCCTCAAAATTTAATATTATAAAAATTATTATAAATAGAAAAAAATATCAAATTATTTATAAATATTAAAAAATTTTATTATTTATTGGCTATAGAATTTTATCACCGTCTATCGCCAATAGATATTTGTAAATAGTTGGACTCATTTTAATATATTTAGAAAAAGTCCAATATTGTTAGTTTTTTTTTTCTTTTTGCAATTCGAAGCGGCTCTTTTTGAGTTGAAATATAATCAAAATTATTGCGAACTAGATGAGCGTTTGAATGAGTGAAAAATTGAGAGTTGAGTTAAAAATGGAAACAAATGAATTTTATATTACAAATAGAACTTAAAACGCCCAATTCAAACATGAATTTTAAATTATATTACATTATAATTTTATTCCATTAATTTTCCCAAATAACTCAAACAATGATTCTCTTTGCCATGGCCATTCGAGTTGAGGAAGAGTCAAAATAATAATAACAAGAATGAAAAAAAAAAAAAAAAAAAATCATTGGTCGTTGATAACTTCATAGTACGCTCCTTAAATATTCCCATCCTTCACCAAATTTTGGACACGCAGCACATTGGCTTTTGCCAGAGTGTAGTACGCCACTGGCCGATCTCCAACTATGGAGGAACCCGCTTCCGACCATTCCCCCCTCGCAAACCGGTGGTTCCGCCGCCTTCCGGCGACCCTCATCCCCAAAACTTCCATCCTCGCAGAGATATCAGGTGCCGTCGGCGACCTCGGGACTTACATCCCCATCGTTCTCACTCTCACTCTGGTCTCCCATCTCGATCTCGGAACAACTCTAATCTTCACCGCTCTTTACAACATCGTTACCGGCCTCCTCTTCGGCATTCCGATGCCAGTTCAGCCGATGAAATCTATCGCCGCCGTCGCCGTCGCGGAGTCTACTCATCTCACTCTCCCTCAAATCGCCGCCGCGGGCCTCTCCACCGCTGCCGTCCTCCTAATCCTCGGTGCCACCGGCCTTATGTCCATCCTCTACCGATACCTCCCGCTGCCGGTCGTCCGCGGCATTCAGCTCTCTCAGGGTCTCTCCTTCGCCTTCACCGCCATTAAATACATTCGGTTCAATCAAGATTTGGTCACCTCTAAATCCGGCGGATCTCGGTCCTGGCTTGGATTTGACGGCCTATTAATTGCCCTAATTTCTTGTTTATTTCTAATTTTGACCACTGGAGCTGGCGAGTCTTATAATGAAGAACTGTCGTCTTCCGGACCGCATAACGGTTCTGAATCTCGTTCTGGCCGTCGCGTCAGAAGGTTGCGAATCTTATCTTTGATTCCTGCTGCTCTGATTGTGTTCTTGTTTGGATTATTGATCTGTTTTCTTCGTGATCTTTCTGTTTTGAAGTACCTTAAATTTGGCCCTTCGAAATTGCACATTCTAAGAATCACATGGGAAGATTGGAAAATAGGGTTTGTACGAGCTGCAATTCCCCAAATTCCTCTTTCAATTTTGAACTCAGTAATTGCAGTTTGCAAATTGTCCGCCGATTTGTTTCCAGATCGTGAAGCCTCCGCCATGACTGTGTCTGTCAGTGTAGGGATAATGAACTTCGTTGGTTGCTGGTTCGGCGCGATGCCGGTCTGCCACGGCGCCGGTGGTCTTGCTGGCCAGTACCGGTTCGGCGGCAGAAGTGGCGCTTCAGTGGTGTTTTTAGGGATTGGGAAATTGGTTTTGGGATTGGCGTTTGGGAATTCGTTTGCACAGGTTTTGAATCAGTTCCCAATTGGGGTTCTTGGTGTTCTTCTTCTGTTTGCTGGGATTGAATTGGCTATGGCTTCCAAAGACATGAACAGTAAAGAAGAATCATTTGTGATGTTGGTTTGTGCTGCTGTTTCACTCACAGGGTCTAGTGCTGCTTTGGGTTTTGGAGTTGGGATTGTGCTGTTTCTGCTTCTGAAATTGAGAGAATGTGACTGTTCTTCTTCTTCTTCTTCTTCTTCTTCTACTTCTTCTTCTTCTTCTTCTTGTTTTGGGTTTCAGAAGATGAAGCCTAAATCTAATGCTGAAGAAGAAGAAACCCACTTGCTAGCTTGAGGAGACAGTTTTGTTAGTTTGAAGAGAAAAATGATGTGTTTTCTTCTTCCATTTTCATCCACTCTGCTAATGTCCTTAAGGATAAGACCCTACTCTTCGCTGCAGTTTTGAGTATGTGTGTATATATGTTCATGTTATGAGTTGTACATATAATCTTTTCACATTTTTTCATAGGAAGGGACAAGGGTGGTTTCCTCTTTTAGAAATTTTGGATTCATGTTATCTAAGGTTCTCTACTTGTCAATAGATTCTTGGAGATCTTTGCAATGGGTGTATGTATGAATTCTTCCCAAGAAAGCAATAAAGTTAAAAGGTGGGTTAAATTTTAGTTGGTTTGTAAACTTTCGTTATATTTTAGTTCATGAACTTGCCGTGGCCTTTAAACTTTCAAATAAGTTTCTATTTTGGTCTCTGCTGTCGAGAGTACAATTTAGAGTTTGAAATAATATTGTATTTTCATATAATCTAGCATTATTTTTCACTATAAACAATTTTATTCATACCGACTCAACTCAAAATTAATACAATATAAGCATATGTACAATCATGTCTACCCAATATGACCATCTTCCAAGTTAAACATAGTATGACATATGTCGCTCCACATTTTCTTGATTTTAATCTGATTGCATTCTAATATCTTCAAACTTTTCTTAATTTATAACAAAAAAAAAAAAAAAAAAAATTGATTACGTCTCTAAAATAAATCACTAGCGAGTGTTCTATCATTAGTTTGATAAATACCAACATTACATAGTAATTTCGAAAAGTATATACAAATAACTAAGATTTCATTTGATAACCATTTGATTTTTCAAAATTGTACTTGTTTTCTTATCATTTTTTTTACCATAATTTTCATATTCTCTAAATAAACATTTAAGTTCTTAATCAAATTTTTTTTTTAAAAAACAAGTTTTTGAAACCTTTTTTCTTTTAAAACTTAGTTTAGTTTTTTAAAACACTCATGTAACAAAAGAAAGAATCAAAATAGAAGTAATATTTATAAGAATAATTTTCAAAAGTTGTAAACAAAAATCTAGATAATTATTGTTGATGCCAAAAAAATGGTTCAACTAGTAATTTTGTAATTCAGGGGAAAATAATCTAAGTGACTTGCAAAAACAAGCAAATTGAATATTGGTGTGGTGTGAAGCCACTAGCACTTTGATGTCAAGTCCAAAGGGGTTGAGAGATTGAGTGAAAGTAGTAGACTAATCGCGCGTGTTTTTAACATACATTTGATGAATAACTTGGACCATTTATATATTAGTGAAGCATAACGGACACTTAAGCTCATGATGACACCTCGTTAATTCATGAAACTTCTAAGTAGTTACACTTTGGGGTGTTACAAATCTCTACTTGAAGCGGCCATCAATGTCTCATTTGCTCAACTTTCTACTAATTAACTTTTGTCTGTTATGAAAGTGGACCACTACCACTCGACCTAATGCAAAGATCTAATAGCATTACCAAGTAATGGATCCTCTATACACCTTTCTCGGCCTTTTGGCTAAGATCAAGTGTAGTAATGGATCCTTTATGATATCAAATAGGCACAGTTTGGACCCCCATGGTACCACTAGGCACTCTATGGCACTGGTAGGCACTACTTGACACTACTCAGGCGTCACAATCCTTTATTAGTCCTCTAAGTTACCACTAGACTCCCTGGGTTCTCTGAGCTACCTCTTAACTCCCTATGGGCTCTTTAAGCCACCACTAGGCTGCCCATAGGTTCTCTTAGATATCCCTAGGCTCCCTCCTGGGTCATTTAAGCTATCTCTAGGCTCCATCATAGGTCATCTGAGCTATCTTTAAGTTTCTTATAGGCTCTTTAAGCTACCACTAGACTTCCTTATGGGTCATCTAAGCTACCTCTAAATTCCATGTAGGGTCTCTAAGCTATCATTAGGCTTCTTCATAGGTCAACTAAGCTATCTCTAAGCTCCCATGGGTCCTATAAACTACCATTAAGCTTTTTCATGGATTCTCTGAGTTACTTCTAAGCTCCCATAAGTCCTCTGAGCTACCAATAAGCTCTTTCATGGGTAATCCAAGCTATTTCTAAGCTCCCCATAGGCCATATGACCAATCCACTTGATGTTGGGATTGGGCTCATGGAGCCATCGGTAGATTGGCCAAACATGGCCCCATTGACCTTGGTCTGACAATTCAAGTCTTTATTTTTCTCTGTAGACAACATTTTTAAATTCTCATTCTCGATATATCTTAATAAATCTATTTATAATAATTATCAATTGTTAAATTTTACTAGGCATATGAAACTATTACTTTTTTTTTTTTTTTGGAACCGCATGTCATTAGCATATGTTTTTAAAAACAATAATAGGTTGTCTAAGATTCTGTGGTATCTTAAAGTTAATTAATTTAAAATGGGTTGAACTCATCTTATTTGTCAAATTTAATTAACAATTAAAAAGCCAAAAACAGAAAAGAGAAAAAAAAAAAAAAAAGAAAAAAAAAAAGAAAACCACGGCGTCAAACGGCGCGTCAACCGGCGATTGAGAAGGTCGACTGTCCCTCTCATACATCACTGAAAATACCGAGATTACCCCTCAAGAAATCTCTATATACCCGAAATATCCAATCTCCCACTTACACTCTTCATTATCAATCCACGCGCCTATTGCACTTTACGTTTTTACCCATTTTTTTTACCAAATAAATATTGCTCTATATCTTGGATCAATTTGACTTTCTCCTAAAAAATAGCTTAATTTAAATTTGAAACTTGATAAAGTGAACATAATGTAACTACCACTATAATATGTTAATTTGCTTAAAATTTGTAGTTCAATTTTTTTATTTTATTATCCTAAAAGGACTTGAAACTAATGGATTATTTTAAAACTTTTAGAACGTTTTTTCAGTAGAATTAATCGATAATGAAGCTAAAATAATGTAAGACCTCTTTATGAGTTCTTTCGTGAGGTGCATAAGAATATGTAATTTATTGCTAGATTTGTAAGAGAGGAATTAGCTTCTTTAAAAAAAAAAAAATTACACTTGATAAACTAATTAAGGATCAAATTTGATTATAAATTGTAAAAACTAAATCATTATATAGTAAAAATTGATATTTGATTTTGATGAGATTTATCACAGGAGGGACTAAATAAATACAAATTCAAAACTATTAAAACTAAATTATTACGTATTAAAGTTTAAGTAAATGGTTACGCAATTGAAAATGTAAAGACTATTTCATTACAAATAAATTTATTTTTTTTCCAATTTTATTATTGAATAAAATTCTTACTCCCACAAGAGTGTAGGGACAAACATATTTTTTTAACCCAATAACTAATGCATCATTTGATAACAATTTTATTTTATTTTATTATTATTTTTTTAAATTTATGTTTGTTTACTCACTATGTCTTTAACATAGTTGTCACATTTCTTAAAGAAAATTTTGAATTATTAATCAATTCTTATTATTATTATTTTAATAAAAAATTAGTTTTTAAAAATTTATTTTTATATTTTTAAAATTAGACTAAAAATTCAAATATTTTATTGACAAGGATAAAAGCATGGTAAACAAAATTGGTGAGAACAAGAACAATTTTAAAAAACAAAGACCACTAAACAAAATCTTTGTTAATGAAACATTTGGATTGTGAACTATGAGTTGTGAATTTTAGAGAGGTGTTAACTCTTGAGTCTCATAATGTAAAGAGTTAATAAAATATAAAATTAATATTTTTTTTAGTTGCGGCGAAATAAGGAGTAGAGTCAAAACTCCTCCCAACTCCTTAATCTAAACGCCTTTGATATAAAGAGTGGGGGTTGTAAAATTTATAGAATTTCTAAATTTGAGAATTTGTACACTTTTAAAGTAAGTTAATAAATCATCAAATTAATTTCTTTTAAGTAGTCTGAACCATAAACTTGTGGAGTTGGTCAAACATCCCCTAATCGAGTCTCACTTTGTCAGTATGGTCTTCACGCGCTATGAGAAGGAGTGGGGAAAAAAAATGAAAAACATAATAGTTCGCAACCACCTGTCAAGACTTAGAACGACTAGAAAGTTTGGAGTAAACTTCAGCTCCAAGATCCAAACTTTAGTCAAGCCCATCTCTCTCTGTCTTTCACAGAGTTGATCGATTGCTCCTCCACCGTTTTCCCCCTTTTTTAGTGCTGAAGATTAAGAGTTCCACGATAGAACAGAGACAGGGGATCGATCACAACAGACATTGAGGTTAGTAGTCCTTAAAAACTCAATTTTGTTGGTTCTCATGGTCCTGTTTCAACGAAAGTTGCAGCATTTGCGAGCTTATAGGTGAGATTCTTTTGAAGGGCCATCTGGGTTTTCATTTCTGTGACTGATGAACACTGGAATTAGTATATAAAGCCATGAAAAGTCTTGTCTTTCTGTTTTTCTTTGTTTGGGGGCTGCAACTGTTTGGAGAATTGAGGTTTTCATTTGCTCAATCAGAATCCGTAGACATTGGGTTTGTTGAAGACAGCATAGATGTAGTTCCTAATGAAACCCCAACTTTCAGTTATGAAAGATATGATGAGGTGGAGAAACATTGCAAATTTGTTCTATCTTCTGCAGCTGAATTAAGCTCTGATACTGTTAGGTTTATCAAAATGAAGGAACAGCTACAATTTGAGAATGGAGATTGGTGGCAAGATGGGGGAAAGTATCCTTTAATGCCTTTTAAAAATGTAACTCATGTGTTTTCAGAAAAAAGGTACCATGTGTATCATGGAAAGGACTCCACAAATGTTGAGATCCCTTTGAAATTAGTTTCCTTTTGGGTTACTGACATTGATCCT
This sequence comes from Citrullus mucosospermus, assembly GCA_030954485.1. Lineage (NCBI taxonomy): Eukaryota > Viridiplantae > Streptophyta > Magnoliopsida > Cucurbitales > Cucurbitaceae > Citrullus > Citrullus mucosospermus. The sequence continues at coordinate 2,126,900 of CM062063.1, read as the reverse complement.
GCCCATCAAACTAAGAAGTCTGTTAGTGTTAGTGGGTTATTGTTAATGGGGATAGCATTCGATGGTGCTTTTGACCAATGGTCCTCTGAACATCCTCATTTTCAGCTTTGGCCTGGCCGCTCTGAGCTCACACTGCCTTTTCAAGGAATCTATACTGAATCTAAGAAGAATGGTGGGGAAAGAGTATTGTGTTTGTTGGGTACTGGGATGTTACCTTCTCGTGATCAAGAGTCCGATGACCCGTGGAGTTGGGCTAAGGATTCAAATGTGAATCGTCACCAGATGCCACTTCTCCAAGATGATCAAATTCTGCTTGTTCTGCGATATCCGATGAAGTATACGCTGACAAGTCGGGTAGTCCAAGGTGAAATGAGAAGTTTAAACCTCAAATCGAACTCAAAGTACTTTGACAACATTCACATTTCGTCTCAACTCGGTGATGTGAACTATGATTTCACATCTGAGAAAGTTGTTAAAAAAGCATGTGCTCCATACCCCTACAATGACAACTTTATGAAGAAAAACATTACTACGTATAGAGGTTCTTCTTTTTGCAGGGTATTGCAAGAAATGACTAGGGAACAAGCTTTCACAATCCTCCCAAACTGGAGATGCAACTCTACAGATGAATTTTGTAGGAAACTTGGTCCATTTCAATCAGATAAAGTGATCAATAGTACTGATGGAGGTTTCAAAGATGTAAAACTTTATATGCAGGATGTGAAATGTAAGCTGCAGGGCTCTAGTCAAAATGGAATTTCTGCTAGTGTTTCTGCTGTCTTTCGAGCTGTTTCGCCATCGGAGGATCTCTATGCTGCATGGAGAAGATCTGCACTTAATAACATGACTATGGTCTCTGAGGGAATGTGGAAGTCATCCAGTGGGCAACTTTGCATGGTTGGTTGTGTTGGACTTGTTAATGCTGATAAGATCTCCTGTGACTCTAGGATCTGCCTGTATATACCTACGTCGTTTACCCTAAAACAAAGAAGCATTCTTGTGGGTTCGATTGCGAGCATGAATGATAAGCCAACATACTTCCCTTTGTCATTTGAAAAGCTATTAAGGCCGACAGAGCTGTGGAGTCATTTTAGGGAGTCTCGTCCATTTTACAGCTATACAAAAATTGCTTCTGCTGGTGCTGTGCTTGAGAGAAATGAGCCTTTCAGTTTTCGGTCCGTCGTAAAGAAGTCATTGCTGCGTTATCCCAAACTGGAAGACACAGAAACGTATGAACTCAGTGAGTCTTTTCTCCTAGAAGACCTCACCCTTCATGTCCCTGCAGTTCCTAATCCAGCACTTGGTTCTCAAGCTTCCAGAACTTATGTTCGAATGGATATTATCACCGTTGGTTCCCTTTTTGGACGGGACTGGTCAGGGTTAAATGGATCTAACTCGGAAGCGGAAACTCCTTATCATGTTATGCCTGAATACACTGAAAAGCAGCTGCTTGTGAATGTATCTGCACTGCTCTCACTCTCAGAACGGACAGATAGCAACTTTTCTGCACTTTTCATGGAGGGCATTTATGATCCACATGTTGGAAATATGTACCTAGTTGGTTGCAGAGACGTTCGTTCGTCATGGAAAGTTTTGTTCGAGAGCATGGATCTTGAAGATGGCTTGGATTGTCAAATTGAAGCGGTTGTGTCTTATCCTCCCACTACAGCTCAGTGGTTAATCAATCCAACTGCACAGATTTCCATATCTAGCCAACGGACAGAAGATGATGCTTTCTATTTCAGCCCAATAAAAATTGAAACAATGCCGATTATGTATCGGAGGCAGCGACAAGATATTCTTTCTCGTAAGAGTGTAGAGGGCATACTCCGAATATTGACACTTTCTCTGGCGATTGCTTGCATCTTGAGCCAGATATTTTATATAAATCATAATCTGGAGTCTGTTCCATACATATCTCTTGTTACACTGGGAGTTCAATCCCTTGGTTATACTCTCCCACTGGTCACTGGTGCTGAAGCTCTCTTCAAGCGACGAGGTTCTGAATCTAATGATGAGTCGTACGATCTCGAAAATAACCTTTGGTTCCTTGTGATTGACTACATAGTCAAGCTTCAAGTTGTGGTCTCACTTCTATTGACCTTGAGGCTTTGCCAGAAGGTTTGGAAATCTCGGATCAAGTTACTACGGCAAGCTCCTCTTGAACCGCATCGCATCCCCAGTGATAAGTGGGTGCTTGCTGCTACCTTCTTCATACATCTCATCGGGTACATAGCCGTTCTCGTGGTTCATACTGCAAAGGCAACTGAAATCCGAGTGAAGAGTTACTTGATACCTAGCAGAACTTCAAGTTCCCGCATGATGCAGGGATGGGAAAAAGACCTACAAGAGTATGTGGGTCTTGTTCAAGATTTTTTCTTACTTCCTCAAATCATTGGCAACTTGTTATGGCAAATTGAATGCAAACCTCTTAGGAAGTTCTATTTCATTGGAATCACAGTGGTCAGGCTTCTCCCACACATTTATGACTTCATAAGAGCTCCAACTGTAAATCCTTACTTTGTTCAGGAGTATGACTTTGTGAACCCAAGCATGGACTTCTACTCTAGATTTGGAGATGTTGCTATTCCTTTGATTGCATTTATCCTTGCGGTTGTGGTATACATTCAGCAGCGATGGAACTATGAGAAACTCAGCCAGGCTCTGATCGTCGGACGGATTCGGCTTCTTCCAAGTGCTTCCAGAATGTATCAGAGGTTGCCTTCCAAGTCATATGAAGCTGAGCTTGCTTCTGCTGAAAATAGTAACATGAAACATGAAGACGTATAGTGACACCTAACGATTTACAGAGCATGCCAACATCAAAGTTGTTATAACAGGCAATGAAATTGAATTTTGTTGGTCACCCCCCCTCTTTTTCTTTTGCACAGTAGGTGTTGTTTACTTCACAATTTCAGCCTGTTTACTGTATATGGATGATTCTGCATCAAATAAAACATTCAGAAGCCTCATTTGAGGACCTCCCGAATAAGGTTTTGAAAAGATCTCATGAGGTTTGGTCTCTTGTTCTTAGGCTCAAATGATCACAGTTGCAAAATAGAACCATGTTTCAAAAGCTATAAAAATCTCAAGTAAAGCAATGATGTAATGGCTTATGCTTTGGCCAGTAGCATTCAAATTCTCATTTTGTCACTGTTTTTGGCTTAAAAGAATGTCATATTATTCTGGAAAAGCAATTGTAAGTCAAGAATGGATGTTTTTTTATTTGTCAAATTGCTGATTTGTTGCTTTACCACTGACTTGAAAGCAAGAAGTGGAATCTCCAAATGTATCATGTCTATATTTTAAAAGAACTATCAGATTCAACCTGCCCAGTAAGCACAAGAACTGGGTCCTGCCCTTCAGTTGTAGGACGAGGACATCTTTCTCTCACTCTAAAGATCTTAAAGACAAAGGATTGTGCTTTATAGTGCTTTTCTTTTTTATTTTGGTCTGGATACATAGTTTTTATCTATATATTTTGAAATATGTATATTTTAATATTTCTATTACAGAAAGGATAAAAGAAGGCTTGAGTTGGATTCATCTGAGCCATGGACCTTGAGCTAACATGACTTAGATGGTATGGGCTAGACATAGCCCTTATGTCAATGAGCATATAACTTATTTGGTTTTCAAATGGAATAGCAAACTCTTCTTAGAACAAATTAGTTAAGAGGAAAAGACTACTTGATCTTCAACTGGCTTTGTTTGGCTTTCATTTATTTAGAAATTGATAGTTGATCTGTGAATCAATATTAATGTCCATAAAATTTTTAACACCCTTAAATGCCCATAAAACTCTATTGGACGATTCTTTCCTACTCCTACTCATAGGAGGGTTTAGAGTAGATCAATGGTGGGAAAGTCAAGGCCATCAAGATATTAAACTTTTTCAATCAAATTGCTCAATAATCTCATCAAATTTGAATTAACGAACAATGTTCATTTCAAGCTGCTATTCTCTTTGGCTAAGATTTTGAACAATGTTCATTTTTTGAATGCTAATTTCTTTAAAAAATATTATTAAGAAAAGAATTCACCTTTTACCCTTTTATTTAGCTTAATGAGTCAATTTAAATCTTTTTCAACATGAACACATATAGCTGAAAGAGTGAAATCATATCAAATGTGAAAAAAAGATCAGAAAAAATGTTTGATTCTCTTATTTTGAATTTTCAAATTAAAAGGTCCATAAATTACCTCTTCAAAACTAAATGTAAATAATCAATGAATCAATCTCACAAAACTCAAGCAATAAATTATTAAAAAGATCTGATTGTAAGTTCCATTAATGGTTTATTTTAAACCAATCTAGTTCAGTTCATTGGCTTGGCATCTACAACTTCTCCCCCAACTTCTGAATTGCTTCTGCCATTACTCAAGAACCTCTTCAACTTCCACAAAATGAAATAAATGACTCTAGTAGATACTAGGCAGAAAGAAATTGTATACAGAGCCTTCAACGTTCCCGGTAATTGCCATTCAGTTGGGCAAAATTTTTTGTGCATCTATGTGCCTAATAAAATTAATGTCAAGTAGATACTTGAATCCAGGGTTTGGCAGGCTTTATTATGAATGATGATGACATCTTTGCTTCTTTGGAAGAAGATATCTCCATTGGTACGAGGCTTTGTGGGCTGGAAAAAATATATATCTACTTTGACGTTAAAGAAATATGGAGAGACTTGTTGTTTCAGGAGGTACTACTTAGAGCAATGCAAAATTATTCATTGTGTTTGTTACATTATAGCTGATTGAGTTACATAGCAGTTAGTTGCATAGTAATGGAAAGATGAAAAGTAATGGAAAGATGAAAAGTAATGTCAAGTATCCAATACTTAAAAAAATGTTAGTCAAAATTTGGTAGCCATACCAAATAAATTCTCAATAGTTTAAAGCAACAATAGAAAAGTCAAAAAAGTATACACATATAAGGAAGTGGCATAATGAGAGGGATACCCAGAAAAGTTTGCATTTATGAAGATTGATATCATCAGTGACCATTCCTGATAGTGGAAAGTGCACAAGGAAAAAATGGATAGCTTGTGCTGAGTCTGCTACACCTTTTCTTGTTTCTTCAGCTTTAATCTGTCAAGGAAATTGTGGAAGAGCTTTAGAACAAAAGTAACAAAAATAGATAAGGTATAAGGATTGAAGAAGTAATTTAAATATCAATGTATCAGACAGAAAAGTTCCAAAAATGATAAGTTCTGCATTTTGGTTTTAGGTGAAATTAGAAATAAAGCCTTAACTGAAAAAGGTGGTGAAGAAACTTGACTATATACAGAGATTAGAGTTTATAGTTTTCAGTTTCTGATTTAACTCTTTCTTGCAGGGATAAGAGAGAAGGGAAAAGGGTGATGAGTACATAGAAAGACCATTTCATGTGAGAAAATTCTGTTGAGTTTGAGGTTTTTGGGTGAGTTTCTCTGCTTTTTATTGTTGTATATTTTCTAAAAAGGAGATCTTCTCCCTCTGAAACCTGTTGTGGTTTATGACATTTTCTTTTTTTTTTTTTTTTCAGTTTGGAAGGAGACTAATGGAGGTATTCTCAAGATCATTGCATAGGGAAGATGATGAAACAGCTCTTAAATGGGCAGCATTGGAGAGACTTCCCACTTACAGACGCTTAAGAACAGGTTTATTGACATCATCTTGTGGTGAGGCCAATGAAGTTGAAGTTGACAAACTTGGGGTTCAAGAAAGGAAGAGTTTGATGGAGAAGTTGGTGAGTGATACTGAAGTAGACAATGAAAAATTCCTGTTGAAGCTGAAGAAACGCCTTGACAGGTAAAATTTCTCACTTTTAATATTCTATCTAGGTTAGGAATATGAATAAAAGGTTAAAAACTAAATTTACCATACTTCTACCGAAGTTTATCATTGTATTGGACGTTCTATGTTTGAACCACTATAATGTTATTTCCTCTTTTGTTGGGCTTTTTTGCTTTCCGAGCTTATAAATGAGGATAGAAGGATGAATAAGCCCCATATTTCCTTTTCACAATTCGGTAATTTTCTTTGTTTCTTCTTTGTATTTGTTTGTTATGGTGGCTAAAACTCAGAGTTGGGATTGATATTCCCACCATTGAAGTAAGATTTGAGCATCTTAGAGTTGAAGCTGAAGCATATATTGGAGAGAGAGCTTTGCCAACTATCTTCAACTTCTTTGTCAACTTAATGGAGGTAAGAACGATCAGTGTACAGAAATTTCAGAAGCTTTTCGATTTTTTTTCCCTAAACACCACTTGAAATTTTCACTTTAAAGGGGTTTTTGGCCAATCTCCACATGCTGTCAAGTAAAAAGAAACAGCTGACTATCCTTCATGATGTTAGTGGAATCATTAAGCCAAGCAAGTAAGAAGAGATGACCTTTCTAATAAGGACCTCTTTGTACATTCTTATTTGCAATGAACTTAAAAACTTTATGGGGGTAAAAATTTGCAGGATGACACTCCTTTTAGGCCCTCCAGATTCTGGAAAGACGACGTTTTTGTTGGCTCTGGCAGGGAGGCTTGCTTCTGATCTGAAGGTAATTTTAAATTCAAGTTTTTCAAATCAGCTTATTAGATTAAAAATCATCTGGGAAAACCACTGAATTTTTCACCTAACAGGTCTCTGGGAAGGTGTCTTATAATGGCTATAGCCTGAATGAGTTTGTTCCACAAAGAACTGCTGCCTATGTGAGCCAAAATGATGTCCATCTTCCAGAAATGACAGTAAGAGAAATCTTGGCCTTTTCTGCAAGATATCAAGGGGTCGGATCTCGTCATGGTCTCTCTCGCTCCCTCCAAAATAGCTCTGAGAAATTGCCATTTTCTTCTTTAGAAGCTTTGTAGAAAAGTGTTTTAGTTTGATTACTATTATTTTTATAGTAACAATAATTATTGTTATTATATATATAGAAGATCACAAAATCCCATATCAATTAGCTTTAACTTTTGAGTTTAGTGGTAATTTAATATGGTATTAGAGCAAAAGGTCAGTTTGAACTCTACAATATCATTTTCTAAGGAGGTGTTAAAAATATATTTAGAAGATCAAAAGTGCTGATGTTAACAGAAGTATTGGTTTTTTGCAGAGTTGCTGGCAGAGTTGATAAGAAGAGAGAAAGAAGCAAACATCCTGCCTGACCCAGATATCGATGTGTTCATGAAGGTATGACTCGCATGCCTCTAAATAAATCCCTTAGCCACACAGAGAAGAAAAGGCTCAAGCTTTTCATCTAATTGTTTTCAATATTTTGCAGGCAGCATCAATAGAAGGCCAAAAGAGAAGCCTGATCACAGATTATGTTCTGAAGGTATTGTTATTCAAACAGCAATCTGACTGAAATTAACTAACACATTCTTTGTGTATTTAGCTCTCTTTAATTGGCTTTCGTTCTTCCTCCGACAACACAGGTGCTGGGACTTGAAACTTGTGCAGACACCAGGGTCGGAGATGAAATGCTCAAAGGCATTTCAGGAGGACAGAAGAAGCGTCTCACCACCGGTAACTAATCAAAATCACTGAACGAGACACGAGAAAGTTAACAAACAAGCTTGAAATGATTCAGTTCCCTAAATCATCAATTAATCTATATGTTTTACAGGTGAGATAATTTGTGGGTCTGCAAATGTACTGTTCATGGATGACATATCTACAGGCCTAGATAGTTCTACAACCTTTCAAGTTGTGAACTCAATCAAGGAATACATTCACATTTTCAATGGAACTGCTGTTCTTTCCCTTCTCCAACCTGCTCCAGAAACTTTTGAACTTTTTGATGACATCATTCTCCTTTCTGAAGGCCAAATTGTGTACCAAGGTCCCTGCCAGCAAGTCCTTGAATTTTTTGAGTTCATGGGCTTCAAATGTCCTGAAAGGAAAGGAGTGGCAGACTATTTGCAAGAAGTGTGTACCTTTAAAATGTGTCCTCCTCCTTGATTACATTGTAAATGTGAAATATAATGACTTAAGGCTGAGTGAATTCGGTGCAGGTGACTTCAAGGAAAGATCAACAGCAATATTGGGCAGAGAAGGATAAGCCTCACACATATATCTCTGTTAAACAGTTTGCAGAAGCATTCAAATCCTTTCATGTGGGAAGGAAACTAGGGGAGGAATTAGCAGTCCCCTTTGACAAGAGCAAGTGCCACCCTGCTGTTTTGGCAACAAAAAAGTATGGCATGGGATATAAGCAACTTTGGAAAGTCTGTTTTGATAGAGAAGTCTTGGTGATGAAGCGTAACTCGTTTGTTCACATCTTCAAGCTTGCCCAAGTCGGTAAACAAAGTTGTCTTTATTTGACATACAAATCTATCTGATATTTGACTTCTTATCATCTTTCTTCTACTAGATTTCCCTGATGTCAATTATTTCAATGTCACTCTTCTTTCGAACGAAGATGCCCCGGAACTCAATAAATGATGGACAAATTTATATGGGTGCTTTGTTTAATGCACTGGTTGTTTGTATGTTCAATGGGATGTCTGAGCTTCCATTAACAATTGGTAAGCTTCCTGTTTTCTACAAGCAAAGGGACCTCCTTTTCTTCCCAGCATGGGCATATGCTCTTCCAGCTACCATCCTAAAAATCCCTGCCTCCTTTGTGGAAGTTGCCCTTTGGGTTTTTATCTCTTATTATGTTACTGGCTACGATCCAAGTGTCAAAAGGTTGAAATTTTCTACACCTCCTGACTGCACTAAGTTCCATCAGAGATCATGTTTGAGTCACAGTTGTTGCTGATGCATTGTAACTGTTTGCAGGTTTTTTAAGCAGTACCTTGCACTAGTTCTTGCTAGCCAATTGGCTTCTGCATTATTCCGATTAATTGCTGCCGTTTCTAGAAGCTTAGTAGTTTCAAGCACATTTGGTTCATTTGTTCTGTTGATACTCTATGGAAATGATGGTTATATTCTCTCAAGACGTATGTGATAACTGATGGCCATTTGTTTGCTTTTGGTTGACATTCTTCAGTAAAAACATGCGTAACAATTCCTTTTTGAAATCCACAGATAACATGAAAAAGTGGTGGAAATGGGCTTACTGGGTGTCACCTATGATGTACGGGCAGAATTCATTGGCAGTTAACGAATTTGGAGGAAATAGTTGGGATCAAGTAGTTTCTAGAACTTGAACAACCTTAAAAATGTACGCATTTTGTCTGAGTCTTCAAATGTTTATCTCAGAATTGTTACTTTCTTGTCAAGGTTATCCCTTTTACAGGGGAAACTCTAGGAGTTTTGGTCTTGAAGGTTCATGGCTTCTTCCCATCTGATTATTGGTATTGGATTGGAGTGGGTGCAATGGTTGGATTCATTCTTCTATTTAACTTTGGCTATGTCTTAGCCCTCACTTATCTTAACCGTAAGTAACTTGCGTTTTCTGCCCAATTCAGAACTTTAAAGAACAATTGCTTATTCTTTGCATTTCTTATGCAGCACTGAACAAGCCTCAGACCACTAAACCGCAAGTCTTAGAGAGCAATGAGAAAGAGTTTCAGATCAGAAACACCCCATCTTGTGAAAATATTGCAGGTAATATTTTTCTCAAACATGATTTCAGTTCCTTTAGAGTGATCTTTTCTACCTAAAAAGGTACTCAACTTTTGTTTACAAACAGCTAATGGAAGTGAAAGTATGAGAGTTTCCACCCAAGCATGGAATGAAGCAACTGACAAGGCTATTTCTAATAAGAGAAAAGAAGTTGTTCTTCCATTTAAACAGTATGTGCTCACTTTTGATGAGATTGTGTACTCGGTCGATATGCCTCAGGTGATTAATCATCAAACTACTTGTTAAAGCTTTGAGCTAAGATTATCTCAGAGCTAATTGTGGATACGAACATGCAGGAAATGAAGAAGCAAGGTATCATAGAAGAAAAACTAGTGCTTTTGAAGGGTGTGAGTGGTGCTTTTAAGCCTGGTGTTCTCACAGCTTTGATGGGCGTGAGCGGAGCGGGGAAAACGACTTTGATGGATGTGCTAGCCGGAAGGAAAACTGGTGGATATATTGAGGGAACTATCAAAGTTTCTGGCTACACAAAAAAGCAAGAAACTTTTACTCGAATTTCTGGTTATTGTGAACAAAATGACATCCATTCTCCTCATGTTACTGTTTATGAGTCTCTGCTCTACTCGGCATGGCTGCGTCTTGGCTCTGATGTGAGCAAAGAAACAAGAAAGGTTGCTATATTAACTTAATTACCTGTAGGATTTTGAACTTTTTACAAACACTTTACCAAGTAGAACTGATGGAGAAAATTCCATTAAACAAAAGGAAGTATCTCTGCACTACACATATGCTCAGTTGTAATCTTTTGTAGATGTTTGTAGAAGAAATCATGGAGCTGGTTGAACTCGACACATTGAGGCAAGCAATAGTCGGATTGCCTGGTGTAAATGGTCTCTCAACCGAGCAGCGCAAAAGGTTGACGATAGCCATAGAGTTGGTGGCGAACCCATCCATAATATTTCTTGATGAGCCAACTTCAGGACTAGATGCAAGAGCTGCTGCAATAGTAATGCGAACAGTACGAAACACTGTCGATACAGGGAGAACAGTTGTGTGCACAATCCATCAACCAAGCATCGATATATTTGAAGCCTTTGATGAGGTAATTTTACTAACAATTATGGATCTCTTAGTTCTTGATATAATTTGCTAAGATTTGGTCTGATTTGAAGTTCAATTATGTACTTGAGGTGAGCTGACTTATTTAATATGAGACTGCAGCTATTGCTGTTGAAGCAAGGAGGACAGTCCATATATGTTGGACCACTTGGTCATCATTCTTGCCATTTGATCAAATATTTCGAGGTAAAAAGAGATTTCCTGCAAAAGAAAGCATGGGTATATATCATTTACTTTCACAAGATAACATTTGCGCATTGGTTCAGGGAATCGAGGGGACGCGTACAATAAAAGAGGGTCAAAATCCAGCAACTTGGATGTTAGAAGTAACCTCCTTAACTCATGAAATGGCATTGAGGGTTGATTTTGCTGATCTATTCAAAAAATCTGAACTCTATAGGTTGGTAACTATTATAAGCATTTTGTGTTGAAAGTCAAAACTGTTTACAATCATTGGCAACTATGCTTACATCATCTCATGTTTCATGTTTCATATTTCAGAAGAAACAAGGAACAAATCAAAGAACTGAGTCAACCTCCCCCTGCTTCTAAGGATATCCATTTTCTAACCAGATATTCCCAGCCTTCTTTGAACCAATTCATGGCTTGTTTATGGAAGCAACATTTATCGTATTGGCGTAATCCGTCATACGTTGCAACCAGATTTCTGTTCACTCTCGGGGCATCGTTGATACTCGGGACAATGTTTTGGAACCTAGGCTCCAAGAGGTAACTTACAAATGCTCAATATTTGCCCCCCCCCCCCCCCCCCCCCCCCCCCCCCCCTTTCTTCTATCAATTATATTAAATACTGACTCAAGATCAATCCCAGAACAACATACATAGACATGTTTAATTCGATTGGTGCAATGTATACGGCTTCGCTCTTCCTTGGTATACAAAATGCTGGAGGGATACAGCCAGTCATTTCTATTGAGCGAACCGTCTACTATAGAGAAAGAGCTGCAGGAATGTATTCAGCCATTCCATATGCCTTTGCTCAGGTGTTGAGAAGTTTCATACATTAATAAGCTTAATTTGCACGATATATTACAATAGCAATGCAATATGCAGATTTCTGAAGTCTATTTTTGATGTGTCACAGGTTACAATTGAGCTCCCATATACTTTTTCACAATCTTTGATGTATTGCATCATAGTATATGCAATGATGGGATATGAATGGTCTTTTGCCAAGGTTCTTTGGTTTTTCTTCTTCATGTACTTCACTTTCCTCTACTTTACCTACTATGGCATGATGGTGATCGCTGCAATGCCGAGTTACCACATCAGTTTGATTATTTCGACCGCGTTTTACGGGATGTGGAACCTCTTTTGTGGCTTTATCATCCCTAGAACAGTAAGTGTTTTGTTGGAAGAACATTTGATATTAACAAATTATTTTCTTGGAAAGCTTTATGTCTATAAATTCTATATTATCTCAGAGGATTCCTGTGTGGTGGAGATGGTTCTATTGGACTTGTCCATTGTCATGGACATTATATGGATTGATCGCTTCACAATTTGGAGATGTTGAGGAGAAAATGGATACAGGAGAGACAGTTAAGGAGTTTGTAAGAGAATTCTTTGGTTATAGACATGACTTTCTTGGAGTTGTTGCAGCTGTTATTGTTGGCCTTGCAGTTTTCTTTGCACTCTCATATGCCATTTGTATCAAGGCCTTCAATTTCCAAAAGAGATAAAAGAGATTTCTTTTTCGCTTGGTTTTGCTGCCTAAGTACTATTGTATACAAGACAGTTCTAACTCCTGACTACTACCCCACCTACAAAAAACTATAACTCTACTCTCCACTTAAAGGTGATCAGAACTTAGAATGTTCACTCTTACATATTTGTTAAACTAAACAAAAAAGAGAAGGCTCTTTAACTATACTCCACTCATTCTCTGCTATCAATGTATATCTGATTTTTTCTTGCTTCAGAACTTACACTGTTACTTCCAAAATCATAATAATTTCATTCTTTGTACAAATTAAGTCTATTGACATATGTACACAAGAATGTCAACATAAGCATAGCTCGATCGTAAATAGATATCTCCTCAGTCCAAAAGGCTAGACCTACAATACTAAAAAACAAGAGAGAGAGAAAGAAAGAGAAAAAAGTACACAAGACCAAGAATAATTCAATTGATGAATTGAATTGGCAGTATACTTGCACAGAAACTAATTGTAACTTTTCAACTTGAGCCATTAACATTCAACATGAAATAGGGGAAACTTTGTTACAAAATAAAATAAGGTGAGAAATCTCCTGAAACAAAAATAATAAGAAAAAGACCGGGGGTTGAGTTGCACCTAATCTCATGCTTCCACATGGCAATATTTTATTGGACAATTGTGTGAACTGCACAAGATATGTGCAACCTCGACAACACCTAAGTTTTTTCCATTAATAAATAAGACAAATTGCAAAAATCATCCCTAGAGTATGACAATAATTGCATACGCCTTCAAAGTTTCAGTTGTAAAAATTGAGCCTTCAAACTTCTATAAGTGTTAAAATTGAATCCTCAAACTCACAGTAGCTTTAGAAAATGAACTATAAATATTGAACCTTCAAACTTATATAATTATTACAATTTCTACGATTATGTTGTAAGTTGGAGGGTCCATAATTTTAATACTTGTATGAGTTTGAGAACTCAAATTTTAAATTGAAAGTTTGAAGGTATAATTGTAGGTATCATCATAATTTAGGGGTGATTTTTGCAATATGCTAAAATAAATAAGTAATAATAATGCCTAAATCTCCGTTGGGCAATCAATCACTAACAAGATTTGGTGGTTGATTAATGCATAAGTATTAAGAATTGCTAATTATATAGAAATTATGAGAAGGTGTGATGGTTGGTTTGGTGGCTGGTCACCCTCATATTAGATATCAAGAATGTTTGTATTCACAGTTCGGCTAGAAAGGGATGTCTAGTAATTTGAATGATGGCTAATACTAAAAACAATTAAGATCTATCTGGGTGGTCCCATTTGATAAACTTGAAACTACATAGAACTATTACCTAACATGTTTGAAAGTTTCAAGACTAAATAGATACCTAACTTAAAATTTATGTATTTATTAGTACTTTTTTAGTTCAACGATATGTTAGAGTTAATATTCGAACTTCTTACCTTTTGCTTGATATAATAATGCATGCCTCGACTAGTTGAACACTCATGTTTAGGTCGACAACATGAGTGCTTAGTGTAGAGATATATAAATCAAATCTTTTGAGTCAATTCAAGCAATTTAGTGGACAAGACATAAATTATCATCTCAAATGTCAACCATTCAATTCAAAAAAAAAAAAAAAAAAAAGAAAAGAAAAAAAGTACCATTGATCTAGCTTTGTGAAGTGTGTATTTGGCTTTGCAACGAGTTTGTATATTATATCTAAGTTTAGAGATGCTCACTTTTCCTGTGTGGGTCGAGCATCTAGAGAATCCACCCCCAGTAGGAAAGAGAATCTCTGCTTAGACGGAGAGTGGAGCGGTGAGACAAAAATTTAGTAAAAAAATCTCTATTTAGACGGAGAGTGGAGCAGTGATACAAAAATTTAGTAAGCTAAACGGGAAAAATATTCCTATTCTCCTGACTGCAACTTTTACCGCTGGTTATTGTTGTTATTAATATTATTATAGTAGTTTTTTGTACATAATAATAAATTCAAGTTTTTATTGTTTAATGACTTAGAAAATTTTATATGTTTAAACCATATAATTCAACATTTGGACTATACATATCGGAAATTAAATAATTTGATAAGTTAATTATTATTTTTGTAGTAAAATTGATAAAACCTCAAATGAAATTTATTTAGAAAACCCCTGCTTGAGTTTGATATTGTGGAGATCTGAGATGGTATGATATTGTCTATTTTAGGCATAACCCTCATAGTTTTGCTTTTGATTTCACCAAAAGATCTCATATCAATAAAGATAGTTATTATCCCTTATAGATCCATGATCATTTCTTTATTTGATCGATGTGAGACTTTGATCGCATCCCCACCCAACAAAACTAACATAAAATTTGTATTATATTATCAACTTCAAAGTTAAAAGTTTAATTCTCTCTTGTCAACAAAAAAAAAAAAAAAAAAAATCTAGTTTAGCTTTGGAATATTTAGATCTATTTGATGATTAGACACCACAATCACATGGGTTAAAGTATTGGCATTTATTTTTATGTCCAATTGGGGATTTTAATTATATCTTTGATTATAATCACCTAAAGATTTTTATTTTAATTATTTGTTTTAAATTTTGAGGACCACTTTCAACTACTACTATATATCTCATTTTTGTCTCGATTTTCTTTGTATTTTTTCCTTTTAATATTGTTATAAATCAATCAATATTATACTATAATATTCTTGAGCGTTTAGGACAATAGTTTTTATTTTATTATCTTTAAACGCTTAAGATTTCTAGATTAACTTTAAAAAAAATAGAGGATATAAAAGATATTAGCAAGAATAAGAAAATAATGTTAAAATGTGAGAATAAGAAAATAATGTTTGCTAAAGATTTTAATTTTTTTTTTACATGTTTACTCGTTTTTTGTTTTCTGTTTTTTAAAAAATTAAAACAAAAATATATTCGATAATTGTGTGTGTGTGTGTGTGTTTTTTTTTTTTTTAAATCAAAATAAGTTTTGGTGAATTTTTTAGTTTTTTTTATAAGCTATTTTACAATAACTTCCCATCTGATGTACATAGATATAAATTATATCTTTATTTATTTATTTATTTATTTATTTTTATAACAAAGCTATATTGATAAAAACATTATTTATATGTATGAATTAATCATAAATAAAATGGAAAAAATAGCACAAAAAAAAGGACATATCAATAGAATATAAGAAAATATTTTCATTTTTTAACAACAAATTAAATAGCATAAATAAACAATGAAAATAATTAATCTAAACCTATGAATTTAGGTTGTTTTCTTAAGAAAATTTTGTTTTCTTTATTATACTCAAGTTTCATGAACAATAGTTTCTCAAGTTATTCCTAAATATGTGATTGTAGCACTTCAATTAATAATAATAATAATAATAATAATAATAATAGTATTTTATGGAAAATTATTTTAAATCACAAAACTGTTGAAAATATTTACGATTAATAACAAAATATTACAATTTATTTGCGATAGATCGTGACAGACTACTATCTGTGTCTATCATGATAGTAGTCTATCACGATTTGTTGCAAATAGACAATAAAATTTTATTATATTTTGTAAATATTTTAGTTAATTTATCTGTATCTGAAACAACTCAACATTTATCATATTTTTCAACCCTTTTTAACTTTGGGGAATCATTATTATAAATGGAAAAGAAACAAAAGTAAATGGAAAAAGAAATTGCATGGTATGTGAGAGTAAGCAAATTTGATGACAACTAAACCACTATACACATTTAATTAAAGTTGAGAAAAGTTATTAAAAAGTAGTAAAAAATCAAAAGTGTAAAAACAGGATCAAATCCGAGTGCGAAAGGTGGGGGTGGAGACAAATATCCTTAAAAACGAAAACTGATTTTTAAAAATGTTTTATCTTTTTCGTTTTCAAAATTCCATAACATTTTAAAATTTTTCCTTAACCGTTTTTAAAACCAAAAAAACAGATATCAAACATATCTATTTTCTTGAAACTAAAAACCAAAAAAAATAAAAAAAAATCATCAAATGGCCCCTAATTGGTTATCATTGGATTTTTTTTTTAATTTTAATTTTTCATTCTTTTTTGAGAAAGTGAAATTATTAAGTTATTGCTTACGTTAATTTTCGTCAAGAAATATTTAGCACATCACCCGAATAATTCATAAATAAAATTCCAAATCTAACAACATAAATTAGAATATATTTTTTGAAAAATAAATTGTGGTCCTCATCTAGAGGACCACAAATTAAATTAATTGCATATATTTTATATTTTATGCATTTATCAGCTCATATTCAAAACACATTAATTATTATATATGTTATATTGCTTGTCAAATAAGAAGTATATTTATTGATCATACATGTTAGGTTGGCCATTTAAGTTGTTTAAACATTTGTCTACAGATTTGTTATAAAAAAAACAATGAAAAGTTTTAATTTTCATTAAACATTATTTATTTTATTTGATCAATTTCAATTGTCTTTTTAGTATACAATCAAAATAGGAAGATTTAAACCACATACCTTATAGTTAATAAAACTCTCTTATAACTATGTTCATGGTACTATGTCGAGATTAAAAGGAGACATAATAAAAGTTCAAAAAAAAAAAAAGAAATTAAAAAAATGAAACATAACCGAAAATGGTAATTATATTGTGAAATATTTTAAATTTCAAGAAAAAAAATACAAAACTAATTTATAATTTAATCTACTTATAAATTGGTCAATAAACCTTAGTGTTGCATATATTTAGTCTTCATACTACTTTAAAAAGTTTTATCTTAAAAACAAAAATACCTTTTTACAGATGAACTACTTTTGATTTATAGGCTTGTTTAATCATGATTTACTTTTTAGTTTTATATTAATGAAATTTATACTTGTTTTATCTTAAGTTTTTGTACTATAATTTCCTCATTTTTTTAATAAAAGAAACACCTTATATTTAAATACTAAAAAAAAAAAATCAAACAACTATCAAATAAACCTTAATTTCTCAAAATTTATATTAAATTGAAAAGAAATTATAGGGAAGTAGTAAATAACACAAAAAGAGAAATTCATACATGAGAATATATGTCAATCTTATATTTTATATACTTGATTTTCAAAAAAATAAAAAATAAAAAATAAAAAACTTAATAGTGGAGGTAAATAAAAACAATTACGAACTTAACAATATATCGACCTAAGCTCATGATATTAAATTTCCGTCGAGATCTTCATTCATAATTCCATAATTTCCATGGATTCGACGTTTAATTGAGGGGTGAATCATTTCTATGATATCATAAAAATAATCTATAAAACATAAAAAATAATTAACAAAATGTCACTAATGGAAATGTATTATAAATAATAGTTAAATTGTGTTTAACAACAAGAAAAATACAATCTCCCTATGTCTAGAACCATCGATGGTGTTACCTCAAAACATGTTGCAAATTCTTTTGTTGATGTAAAAAATATCCTTGGGTGATTGTCGGAAGAGAGCATCTCCCGATGGGCTAATAACATGGTGTCGGGAATTTGGACAACTCCCAACGCAAAACATATGGCACTAGGAAATAGCTTACCTATTGACAGCCAACATCGACAATAGTCCTTAATTCTTTTTTTCTCATAAAATTAAATGTGAATTCTTAGTGTGATACCTGAATACTCAAATCTTGTGATACAAGAATAATACGCAAATTTTGTATTACCTAAAATATTTATATCTATTCAATTAAACAGTTTATTTGGATTTTGTTTTCTAATTTCCTTTAAAAATATCCATGACATCAATGTTTCATCCACATTTCCGTAAAATTTAGATCTAGATATTTTTTGTAGGAAATTGTTAGAAATGACACTTAAGTTTCTATCTTTCACAAATAGCATTTTTTCTAATTGTTTTAATGGCTCATCTTGGTATCGATACCAAGATCACCAAAACAAAAATTTAACTTTTTTAAACCAACGATATTTTAGCTTTCTCGATGCAATCTTGACTCGGATGAAACTAAGACGGAGTGTTATTCTAATCTCTTCCCAAATCCTATGTAATCTTTCTCCAAATCCTATTTCAATATCTATTTAACTCAGTTTAATAGATAAAATTATTTGAGGATATTGAAATAGAGAGATCATAAAGAGTTTATGATTGGAGGAAATCAGAGATTGAAGTAGGGATTTGGATTAGGAATAAAAAATTTGAAACAAAAATTATAGAAAGATCGTGTAAGATTTGGGGAAGACAAAATATTAATCGGTCCCCGTCTTCGTCCTAACCGTGATTCCATGGAAAAAAAAAAAAAATTGATGGTTTGAATATGTCATTAAAAGAACTAAATTTTTGTTGGGTCTCGGTATTGATCATGAGACATTAAAACAATGGACAAAAAAAGAGAGTTATTTGAGGAAAAAAAAAAACATCGAAGGGTATTTGTGACAATTACCCTTATTTTCGTCCTAAATATTTTAAAACTTGTGTAATTAAGCTTCTAATTGTAACTTAAAAAACAAGAAAGGAAAACCATTAGATTAAACTTGCATGAACTAATCAAATCAACGCAGCAGAAGGTGTTTTTGGTGTAAAGAGAGAAGAGAGGTTGGGTAATGGGTTCAGAAACGGAGGGGCTGCCGGTGATAAATTTCAGGGGTGAGGAACTGAAGGCGGAGGGCGGCGGCGAGTGGAGGAGGACGAGCAGAAAAGTCCGGGAAGCTCTGGAAGAGTACGGGTGTTTTATAGCAGAGTACGAGGGAGTTAGTAGAGAAATGAGGGAAGAAGTTTTGAAGGCAGCGAAACAACTTTTCGATCTTCCAATTGAGACCAAGAAGAAGAACAAATATGAGAAGCCTTTTAATGGCTACGTTGGGGAACTTCGTACTCTTCCTCTTCATGAAAGCTTGGGAATTGATGATGCCACTAACTTCAATGGAGTTCAGTCCTTTACTCATCTCATGTGGCCCTCTGGAAATCACCATTTTAGGTCCTTTTCTTCTTCATCTTCTAATTTTATCCTTTGTTTGTCAGATGTTCATAATATTTATCAATTTTTGAATTTTATTTTTAAAAAAAAAGTTAATGATTTAAAATTAGAGAAATGATTAATTTTTTCTTTTAAAATGTTATTAAACTTTTTTTTGCTAATGTAGATATAGTGCAACTAACCTAAAGTATAAAATGAATGTTTGTTTGGATGTTAGATAAAAAGGAAATTGATGTAGGGCTATGTTGTAAGCTTTTAATCTTCATTTACTATTGGAAAATTAAAATAAGATTTGAAATTACTCACAATTGAGGTAAACAAATAGGCTTTTCTTAATTTTTTTTTTCTTTTACAATATGGAGAGGGACCAAATATTTGAGTTTTGAATTTGATAATACATTTTTTATGCTATTTGAGTTAGGTTTCTTTTGGCAAACAAACAAGTCATTAGTGGTGTAGGATTTTTTTTTTTTTTTCTCTAAACTATAACTTAGTTAATTTTGTATTCTCCTCTTTTTTCGCAATCTTTTCTTTTAAAATAAAAACATTTTCTAGATGGTTATTATGGGGAAGTCAAATTTAATGTGAAGAGTTGATTTGATAAAATTGAATTTGAAATAGAGAAATTAGTAATCTTTAGGTATATATTAATATTGTTTTGAAAAAAAAAATATATTTTGAGCTTGTGAATGGACCACATATTATTAGTATTTATTATTATTTGTGGGTGTTGATTTTTATATATGAGATTTTCTTGAGTTTGGATGTTTTTGTTTATTGGTTTCTGAGTACTGTTCTTGGTAGCTAGCTGCTTTATTATTGGTGGGGTTTGGTCTTAATTTATTAATTAAACCTTATTATGATGGCGAACTATTATGGTATTTTTCCTTTTATAAACTTTTTAAAATCTTATTCAAATGGATAAAATTAGAATAGACCCACACAAGACACAAAACTATGGGTAGTACAAGAGTGAAAAAAATGAAAACGTTTTTTTTTTTTGTTTTGCTTCGTTTTGTTTTTTTCTTTGTTTGTTTGTTTTTTTTTTTTTTTTTTTTTTGGTTTGGATTGTATTGGTTGAAGTGATAATAATGTCCTTAATTTTGGTTTGTTCAGTGCAACTTTGCATTCATTTGCAAAGATAGCAGAAGAATTGGACAAAATGGTGACCAAAATGATATTTGAAAGCTATGGAGTGGAACAGTATCACAAGTCTCATGCTGATTCCATCACTTACCTTCTTAGAATTTTGAAAAACAAAGCTCCTCAATCTCCAAACCCTACTTTATGTCTTGTGGATCACACTGATAAGAGCTTCACTACCATGCTCTATCAAGACCATATTAATGGTTTGGAGGTCAAAACCAAACATGGCCAATGGATTCAAGTTGACAACTCCTCACCCTCAACCTTCATCGTCATTGCCGGAGATGCATTCAAGGTCGACTTCTATATACATCATACAATTTTTAGAATTTACGAATATATTTGACTGATAAAATACATAAAAATTTAAAGACTAAACTTGTAATTTAACAAAAATTCATTTTTACGTTATATCTCGAGAATAAACCCTAACTATGGTGTTTGGATTTTGGTAGAGAAGGCATGGAGCAATGATAGAATAGAATCACCAACTCATAAAGTGATGATAAGAGGGAATGAAGATAGGTATTCTCTTGCAATGTTTGGATTCAGCAATGGAATTGTGGAAGTGCCAAAAGAGCTTGTAGATCAGGATCATCCTTTGCGATATAAACCTTTTGACCATATTGGATTGCTTCATTTCTTCCGCTCTAAAGAGGGTTTCAACTCCAAATCCCCCCTCAAAGACTATTGTGCTCTCTAGCTAATTAAAACAAATAATGCAATTTGTATTTGTTTATATTTGTAAGTTACTATGATGTTTGTATAAGCTTTTGCTTTTGGTTTGTTTCTTCTTTGTGTGCTTTAGTTAAAGAACTTTTTTGTCTCATTAAATTGGACGAATTACCCTAATAAACTTGGTGTGTTTTATCTTTTTCATATGTGAACATATATTTTCTCTGTCCCTCTTCATACTAATTATGAGATCTTACATTTGTGGTTGTTTTACATTTGCAATTTCAAATTAAGAACATCTTCTAAGTAGAAAACTAAAGGCTGATGAGGCTTGACACACGATTTGCTTTTATTGTTGAGAATTCTATATTGGAAAACTCAATGGACCTTAATAAGATATATTCCGTCAACTGATATCTAAAGTCTAAATTGTTGTAGTGGATGGTTTACTCTTCTCATAGCCAATTTTGAGATGAAATCCAATGCTATCTAATATATGGTCTCAAAGTCATACCCCTAACTTAGTCATGTTAGTAGAATCTTAGAATGCCGAACAAAGATGTAGTGGAGCCTCAGAAGTGGTCGCGGTGTGATTTGTGGTTGAACTTACAATTTGGATGGTGGGAAAACCAAGCCAATTTTTATTTTATTTTTTTGAACAAATTACTAGAGGGCATAGAGATTAGTAGGTGTACCATGACGTCTCAACTAAGTTGACAATTTTTGAAAATTAAAAAAAATAAAAGTAGTTTTAAAAATTTGTTGATCAAATTTATCTAAGAATTCAACTATTTAACTTAAAAAAAATGAATATCATTATAAGAAATTGAGAGGAAATATACTTAATATTCAAAAACAAAAAACTAAAATAGTTACCAAATTAGTCTTAACAATTTCAAAGGTAAGGATAAGACATTCGCTGATCTTATGACAAATACATATCTAATTCACTAAACTATGCTTTGATTAACAAATACAATAATTTTTTTGGGATGTAACTAAGTTTTTGTCTTTATCTGTTTGTCTAAATATTCAAGTACTATATTCCATTATTTATACATATATGCTCATGTCAGGTTCAATTTGTTCATATTCTTTTAATTTAATCATATTTCAAATAACCCCACAAATTAAATTTTACCTCAAGTCTACATCGGTGATCAAAAACAATAATAAATCAGATCAATCATTCACAAATAGAGCCAAAAAGATTAAAGCACCTACCTTTTTTCTTTCTTTGATCATTTTTTCTAAATTAATTTTTTTTTTTAAAAAAAACTTGTTTCTCTTACATAAGCCATGATAGCCATCAAATCAAAATGAAAATAGGTAGCTGTGAGTAAGGTTGTAAGACAATGGTTTGTGAAGCAAAAGCCAAAGTGATCCCCATAATAGATTTGTCAAAATTAGAGGCAGGCACAGAAGAATGGGACTCAACATGCAAAGAGATCAGAGTTGGTTTAGAAGAATTTGGTTGTTTTTTAGTGGTTCATGACAAAATTTCTTTGGAGCTCCATAACTCAATTTTTGAAGAAACAAAAGAGCTGTTTCATGTTCCCAGGGAAACTAGAATGAAGAACACAAGTGAAAAGCCTTACCATGGCTATTTTGGTGGATACTCCTTTCTTCCTCTCTATGAATCTATGGCTATTGATAATCCAACTGAGCTACAAGCAACTCAGAGTTTCGCCAATCTCATGTGGCCTGCTCGACCAAACAATCACTTTTGGTAATTTAATTAACTTATTTCATCCTTCTTATGTTTTTGAAAGTTTTGATTCATCATTAGATACTAATTTAGTTTCAATTAGAATATTGTATCATGTGTTTGAGTCAAGATTTCAGCCTATTGGTAACACAAGTGAGTTGTATAAAGATGAGTATAACTTAGAAGGTAATAAGTATTTTTCTTAATTATTTGATCATGTAAAAAATTTATGGTTTTGGAAATCACTTTATTATTGGTACACAAAATGTCATGTGTATTAAAGAATAAAATTGATAAAATTACAAATTTAATCTATGAACTCTTAGCAAATTGTGTCGGTTTGGTTCTTGAACTTAAAAAGAGTGTCTAGTCTCCAAACTTATAATTAGTGGTCTCTCTAAATTTTGTGACAATTTAATCTCTGAAATTTTAGTATATAATAAATTAGTCACTATACTCTCAAATTTGTAACAATTTAAGGATGACAACTTTGTAGCTTATAAATATATCGAGATCCCTAATTAATTTATTGATCTACTTAATGCAAGAAATCTCATTAAATCTTAACAATAATTTTCACAATAGGGACTAAATCGTTATAAGGACTAAATTGTATCTACATACGTAAGTTCAAAGACTAAATTGTTACAAACTAAAGTTTAGAGACAAAATAATTATTACTTCCATGAACTTTTTCATAGCTGAATTGGGCAAGGCATGAGTTTTAAGTTTCTAATAGTTGAAAAAATGGGGTTTGTTTGGTTTTGATGATCTTCTATGAAACTGAAGAATAATGATTGGCAGTGAAACTGTTGAACGTTTCTCAATGTTGGTGGCGAAATTGGAGAAGATGGTGACAAGAATGGTATTGGAAAGCTATGGAGTACCGAAGTTTGTGAGTGAATCAAACATGGAATCCACAAACTACCTTCTTCGATTCTTCAAATACAGAGTGCCTCAGAAAGATGAAACGGACGTGGGTTTGCATTCCCATACAGATCTCACTTTCTTTTCCCTAATTCATCAACATCTCATTTCTGGTCTTCAAATTCAATTACTTGATGATAAATGGATCGATGTTCAGCCCTC
This sequence comes from Citrullus mucosospermus, assembly GCA_030954485.1. Lineage (NCBI taxonomy): Eukaryota > Viridiplantae > Streptophyta > Magnoliopsida > Cucurbitales > Cucurbitaceae > Citrullus > Citrullus mucosospermus. The sequence goes on along the minus strand of CM062063.1, from coordinate 2,102,989 downwards.
AGGTCATTGCTCCTTCATCGTCATGGCCGGTGATGCACTCATGGTAACCACACCAACCTTATTGTTATTTTTTTTTCGTAATGAAATTTAGTAATTTAACTTTTAACTTGTAATCAGAATAGTATAGCACAGCTGCACCAAGAAAATAAACTTTAAGAAAAGACAAAGAAAATAAAAGAATTATAAGATAGTCTCGTGGCACCTTGTGATGGGAGGCCACAAATTTTGACTACAAAAAATGGTTGCAACCTCAATATATAGAGTAGCCAAATACCTTAAAATATATAGAATGAAAATGAACTTTACGAATCTACTAGATACAAGATAATTAATAAATGTCTAGTTAATTAAATTTCATCCGGCTATAAATTTATGGATGTCAACTTAAAATGTAGAGACTAAACTTGTAATCTAACCATATGTTGTATGTATTATTGATGGGTGTAGGCATGGAGCAACGATAGAATAAAGTCTTGTAGGCACCGGGTGACAATGAGAGGAGAGGAAACAAGATACTCAATTGGGATGTTTTCATTCAAGAGGGGAACCATTGATGTGCCTCAAGAGCTAGTGGACGATGCCAACCCACTACGTTACAAGCCATTTAATCACTATGACTTCCTTACCTACGACAAAGCAAATTCTTCTCATAAAACTATCTCTCGCATCAAAGATTATTGTGGCCTTTGAATCAACAATAAAACTTCAAAAACTTTAGTGGAATTTACTTATCTATTAAGTGTATAATAAAGGTTATTTTTTCCTTTCTTCTTTCTCTAAGTTTAGACTACTCTCCATATAACTTGACGTTGATTCCAAAATTAGACCATTACATAAGTTTTTTTTTTTTTTTTTTTTTTCACTTACATATATACATTTAATAATGGTGTAAAATTGTTAGTCAAGTTGTTGTGACTTCCTCAAATAAATTTTCGTTGTTGTTGCAAATATAGTATTATTTTATTTTTTTTTCTAAATTATTTAGGGGTCGTTTTGGATATATAATTATTTGGTTTTATTTTTTTTTAGATTGGGCTTGTTTTCTTTTTTTTTTTTTAATAGTCTCTTCACCTTTTTCCTAAGGTAACAATGGATCAATTCTAATTAGCCAAATTAAAAAAAAAAAAGAAGAAAAGAAAAGAAAAGAAAGAAAGAGAAAAACTAGTTTTTTTTTTTTTTTGAAAAACCAACTTAAAAAACGTGGGGAGAAGTTTGAAAAATATTTTTAGAAATTAAAACGATAATAAAACAAAGTTACTAAATTATAAGTAAAGTAGTGTTTATAAGTTTAATTTTAAAAAATTAAATTCCAAATATGGTTATCAAATAAAGATTAAGTTGTTGATTTATTATAATAATAGTATACGCATGATCTAAAAGTATAATTCTAGATTATAAAGTTTATCAAAGTGAGTATAGCCTAATAGTTAATTAACATGTACTTTTTATGGTTAAAATACTATTTTCGTCTTTGTATTTTAAAGTTTGTTTAAGGAAAAATTGCAAAAAACACCATAGACTATAGAGTGGGTTACAATCACACTCCTAAACTTTCAATTTGATGAATTACCTCTTGTAGTTTCATAATGGTTGCATTAGAGCCTTTTATTAAATTAAATTTTATTTTGTTGATATTTGTAGTTTCTTCCTCTATCTATTCTTCTCTCTCATTACTCTTCATTCTCATTCTCATCTCTCTCTCTCGCTGTCCAATATCGGTGAGCGGACTTGAAATGAGATCAGCGTGGATTTTTTGAATTTGATGTTAAAATGTGTTGCAGAAAACTTATGTCTCTAATGCTCTCTTCTCTCTTGTGTTTATACTTGATTTGGAGTAGGGATCTGTGGAGTGAGGATTACTGGTAGGAGCTTGGAGAAGCTTCGAAATTCGTTTGAAAATGGAGATTGCTGCAGAGTAACCATGTCTCCATTTCTGGATTTGGAGTATGGAGCTTCGAAATTTATTAAAAATGTAAATGCAAATTACAAATCATGTACTTCAAAGATCATCAACTTTCTCATGTTCAAGTTTGATAATGTGAGAACTTACCACAAATAGAATTTAATTTAATAAAATGGATCAAATCAAAGGTTTATGGTTGTGATTTTATGAACCCTATAGTTCAACGGTAGTTTTTACAATTTTTCCTCTATTTAATTTTAGTTCTTATAGTTTTAAATTTCAATTTTAATTCCTGTACTTTCAAAAAAACTCTTAAATTTAGTCTCTATGGCTTGTTTATTGTTGATTTTTTCAATTTTTTTTTGTTATTTATATACATTTTCATTCTAAATTTTGAAAATGTATTCTCATATTATATTTTTTTTTCACGAAAATTATTATTATTATTTTATTTAACCAATTTTGATAACAATTAACAAAGAGGGATTGAATTTAAGAGTTATTAAAAGTAGTAGGATTAAAATTGAACTAATTTCAAAGTACATTAACTAAAATGCTATTTTAATCTATTTTTCTTCTTCTTATTTTTTTTTATTTAACTAATTTCGAGGGTACAAATTGCAAAAATGCCAAAACAAAAGTAATTTCCATTTATTTTGCCCTCAAATTCAAACAAATCCTTTTGAATAAAATCTAATAGGAAAAAAGAAAAACTAAGAGGAACTAAATTTAAGATTTATTGAGAGTACATGAATTAAAATTGAACAAATTTCAAAATACATTAAAATTATTTAGTCAATTTCAATAACAAATGAGAGAAAGCACTTGCTCCGATAGAAATTTCTCGATTTCGAAATGTATCGAAACCTTGGACAGTAAAAAAAATGTGGGATTAAATTTAAAATTTATTAAAAGCAAAGAAATTAAAATCCAACAAATCTCAAGCTACACTGACTAAAATGGTTTGTTAATCTATTTTTTTTATTTTTATATTTGTTGATTTAACTAATTTCGATGGTATATATTGTAAAAATACGGAAACAAAGTAATCTTTCATTTCTTTTCCCGTCAAACGAATCGTTTTGACCAAAATTTAGTAAGGAAATAAAAAAACAATAGAAGAACGCCGTTGCCGGGGATCGAACCCGGGTCACCCGCGTGACAGGCGGGAATACTTACCACTATACTACAACGACTTGATGATTTTAAAATTTCAAATCAATATATACATTTATTATTATTTAATTGGTTTCCTTCGTCGTGTTGGCCTCTTGCGAGGTATTTAATGTATTGAATCTCACAAATAATAATAATAATAATAAATAAATAAATAAATAAAATATCAAGCACGATAGAAACATAAATAAATAAAAAAAAAGTTCTAATGTAATATATATAAAATACAAAATATCATTATATTTTTTTAGTTTGACACTTGTGATATAATAAATTAAACCATTGACATCATTTAAAATGATAATAGACTTCATATTTATTGGGAAAAAAATCTAAATTTATCCTTGCATAAAAAAGATAATATTTTCAATTATACTATAATTAAGAATATTCACAAATGATAAAATTATTCCATTAATCAAAATATTTTTTTATCTTTTAAATGTTAGAGGTTCAAACATTTTCACTTTTTGAACAATATAGTATAAATTGATGTGAAATAAAAGAAATACGCTCTAAATAAAAATAAAAGATGACATGGTAGCTCGTTATGCTACTAGTTTCTCTATATTACTATTATTATTATTTTTACTTTTGTTTTTTCAATTCGGAAAATGGTAGAAAAAGTCGGGTTGCTAACTTCTTCACTTGGGCGCATGATTTTTTTATTATTATTATTTTTTTTTTTTTGACCTTTTGTACTTGTCCGTTGCTCCCTTAGGTAAAGTTTTTTCTTTAAAAAAAATGCAGATATTATATTATTTAAAAAAGAAAAAGAAGGAAAAAAAAAAAAAGAAAGAAAGAAAGATGATATTGACTTCATATAAAGGAATTAGACGTTGTCCCCCTGTTTTTTTTTTTTTCTTCTTCACGATAATTATAGAAAATAGAATTCAAACCCCCTTTTTTTTTTTTTTTTCACGATAATATAGAAAATAGAATTCAAACCATTTTTTTTTTTTTTCATTTTCCACGATAATGTAGAAAATAGAATTCAAACCTTTTGCAGTTGAATTTATAATGTCTTTAATAATTTGATCTATAGGCTCAAATTCACATAATTAAATATCTAATTTGAGGCCAAATGTGATCATATGACCAAGTTGCCCTACCTCATCATCGAAAGGTCATGATCTTCATCATGTGATATTAATTAAAATCTTTCATTCTTTTATTTTTAAATTAATAATGAAATTTTACATTGATGATTGTTTGATTCATATATAATTTTAAATCAAAAACATCTTTTAAGTAGATAACTGAAGGCCCCTTCAAGTACTTTAATGTGGTTTGGTTTTATTGTTGATACCCTCACATTTGATTCAACTTCACAATCTTAATAAAATAATGAATTACTCTTTTTATTGTCAATTGTTTTGAGTTGTAATTACATATTATTTAATATGGTATCAGAGTCATGCCCTTTATCGCCATAATAGAAGCTCGGAAGTAGTCATGCAAGGTGTGATCTATGGTTGAACTCTTGGATAGGTGGGAAAACCAAGTCAATTTTTGAAAACTAAAAAAATAGTTTTTTTAAATTTTATTTTTGTTTTTAGAATATTGCTAAGAATTCAACTATTTTATTTAAGAAAAATTGATATTATTGTAAGAAACAAAGAGAAAATATATTTAATATTAAAAAACTATAAACCAAAATGGTTATCAAACGGAACCATAACAATTTTAGAAGTATTGTCAGATTGGCCCAATACAATTTTTTATTTTTTTATACATATATAACTAAATTTTTGTCTTTATCTTTTTGTCTAAATATTGAAGCACTATGTATTTCATTATATATACATGTTTGCTCATGTCGTATTCTTATAATATAATCATATTTTCGTCAGAGAAAGCTAATTTAATTTACTTAATCAAGTAAGATTGTCACTTAAACTATTTAAAATAACCCCACAAATAAAATTTAACCACAACTCAACATCCTTGACTAAAAACACAATAGATTGAGATTAATCATTCAGAAATGATAGAGCCAAAGCACCCACATTTTGTCTGATTTCATTGACCATATTTTAAAAAAGAACTTGTTTCTCTTATATAAACCATCAAATCAAAATGAAAATTGGTAGGTGTGTGAGTATTAGGTAAGGGTTGTAAGACACAATGGTTTGTGAAGCAAAAGGCAAAGTTCCCATTATAGATTTGTCAAAAATAGAGGGAAGTGGAAGAGAAGAATGGGAGTTAGCATGCAAAGAGATGAGAGTTGGTTTAGAAGAATTTGGTTGTTTTTCAGTGGTTTATGACAAAGTATCTTTGGAGCTTCATAACTCAATTTTTGAAGCAACAAAAGAGCTTTTTTATGTCCCAATTGAAACTAGACTAAAGAACACAAGTGAAAAGCCTTACCATGGTTACTTTGGTGGATTCTCTGCTATTCCTCTCTATGAATCCATGGGTATTGACAATCCAATTCAGCCACAACCAACTCAGAGTTTTGCCAATCTCATGTGGCCTTCTACAGAAAACAATCACTTCTGGTAATTAATTAACATAACCACCCTACTTTTCTTTCCCATCTATTTAGTTTCAAATTGATTTTTATGAATTAGCTTATTTAGAGTCCGTTTGCTAAGCAATCTTAAAACAAGACGTTGTCATATATGTGTTTGATAATATATTTATAAATCATTAGACTAATTATAATTACTCACTATATTATTGTGTAATATAAATATATAATATTTTAAATATTTTAAGTCAACGAAAATAATTGAGTTTATAACATGAAAAATTATATTTCTTAATATATATTTTTTTTTTTAGGATTTGTGTCTATTTGGTTCTTGAAATTAATGTCTAATATGTCTCTCAACTTCAATTTTTTTTCCCATATAGATCGATCAATTGCCATTTTTTAAATTTTTAAAAAATAACCAATCTATTAGATATTCAATTTAATTAGTTCAAAAACACTTTTGGCCTAAACATAGGATGAAAATAACAATTTAATCCCTAAACTTTGATTTGTAACTTGTAATGATTTATTCCTTTTACTTCCAAATTTGTAACAATTTAATCCATATATTTTTTAAAAAAATCATTAAAAAAATGACAATTTTTATACTTTTAAGGATCTTGACATTTTAGCTTATATATGTTGTGTTCATGCCTAATTAGTTATTGATAAAATTATTACCCTAAAGACTTTTAATTTAATGCCCATTAGTTCCTTGAATCTATGTGAATGTATCACTTTTGTATTTGGAGTTGTGTCAACTGAGTTGAGATATCTCTCTTACCCTTTAGTTATTTGAAAAAAAACAAAAGTTGAGTTAGAAAAATGAGGTGTTGGTTTAATTTTGATTATCATGTTACATGAAACTAAATAATGATTGACAGTGAAACTGTTCAACGTTTTTCAACGTTGTTGGTGAAATTGGAGAAGATGGTAACAAAAATGGTATTGGAAAGCTATGGAGTATCGAAGGGTGTGAGTGAATCAAACATGGAGTCCACAAACTACCTTCTTCGATTCTTGAAATACAGAGTTCCTGAGAAAGATGAAACGGATGTGGGATTGCATTGCCATACAGATCTCACTTTCTTTTCAATAATTCATCAGCATCTCATTTCTGGTCTTCAAGTTCTATCACCTAATGATCAATGGATTGATATTCACCCCTCACCCCATTGCTCCTTCATGTTCATGGCTGGCGATGCACTCATGGTAATTAACTCCACAATCCTTTTTTCAACTTTTAAGACGTAATCGAAACCCTAAAAGAAATTCGTTTTTCTCGTAAAACCATGTGATTTGGACACCACAAGGTCGGACTGCAAGAAAACGGTTGTAGTCTAGCCAATAGCCAAATGCTATTCTTAAAAATATACCATTTTTTTTAACAAATTACTCGAGTGAAGAGATTGATGCAACCTTAGTACCTTTAGCATACCTTAGACCGAGTAAAGATGCATTCACTGAGAAAGTACATATACAAAAATATAAATGTGAAATTACAAATTAAATTTAGTTCATGAATTTTATCAGAATTGTGTTATCTTGTCTATAAAGTACTTTTTATCTTTTAAAAGGTTAAATATAAAAAATTGTAGTGAACTATGGAGCCATTGGTTTCTTTACCTTGAAAACTTTTAAAAAAATTTACTTTAATTAATATATTATTAAAGTTTGAAGTTCATTTCAAAACAACTTACGTAAGCTTTATTTTACCGTTAAATTCATAGACAAAAAAATTTGTACTTACTTATGTGAACAAATGTGATATAGATAAAACAAGTAAAGACACATGACACATATATCCGTGAAACATATATTTGTTATCGTCTTCTTTCCTTTCAACCCCACATAGTTGTTTAATTATGAATTAATCCGATTGAAACCAGCCTCATAGTTGATGGATATTTAATTAATTTTGATAATTTAACATGAATGTTGAAAGTTGTAAATGTAAAAAGTTATAAACTTGTAATTTAACGGTTATGGATTGGCACAGGCATGGAGCAACGACAGAATAAGGTCTTGTAGGCACCGAGTGATAATAAAAGGAGAGGAAACAAGATACTCAATTGGGATGTTTTCGTTCAAGAGTGGGACGATTGCTGTGGCTGAAGAGTTTGTGGATGATGCCAACCCATTACGATACAAGCCATTTAATCACTATGATTTCCTTAACTATGACAAAACCAGGGCTGCTCATCAAAACATCTCTCGTATCAAAGAATACTGTGGCATTTGAATCAACAAAACTTTCCTCATGCATCCATCATCAACAAACAACCCCTATATTTCACCTCATTTCTATTCTTGTTGCCTTTCTTGTTATCCGCTCGTAAATTTTAGTGGGATTCACTTATCTACATTAAGTCCACAATAAACTTGTGTTTTCCTTTCTTTCTTCTATAAGCATTTTAGATAATGAGTCTTTTTGTAGTTTTCTTTTACCTGTGTACATCCACCCGTGCAAAATTATCAGTCACTTCTAGTGATTTCTTTCAATAAAAGTTGTTGTGTTGTTTTTTCTAATAATTGGCTTCATCTTTCGTAAGCTACTCATTAAATTCTAATTAACCAAATTTCAAAATAAATAGTGTTTATAAATTTAATTAAAATAGATAATAAAACAAAGCTACTAGCTCACGGTAAATTAAAGGTAGTGTTTATTAATTTGCATTTCAAAAATTAAACTGAAAAATGAGTTTTCAAATGGTGATTCCGTTGTTGATTTGTTACTATTAACATGATATAAAAGTATATACTAGTCTATACCATTTATAGCTTAGTGATATATATATATATATATTTTGTTAAAATATAATTTGGTCTCTGTATTCTGAAGTAATTGGTTTGATTTGAGTGAATATACTTTCAAGTGTTTAATTTTAATCCATGTTCTTTTAAGAAATCTTAAATTTAATCATTCATACTTGTTTATTTTAGATTGTTTCAAAATTTTTTTTTTTGTTATTTATTAGCATTTCAACACTAAATTTTGAAAACTTATTCATATATTACATTTTTTTTTCATAAAAATTATTATTATTATTATTTAGTCAATTTTGATAAAAATAAACTTCCACAGACTAAATTAAAAAGATTTATTAAAAGTACCAATATTAGAATTAGAAATTTAAAAATATAAAGATTAAAATTGAAATAATTTCTAGGTATACCTTCCCTAATAGAATTTTAACTTTTTTTTTCTTTTTTTTTTATTTTTTGGCTTCTTTTATTATGCTTGTTGACTTCACTAATTTCGAGGATCAAATTGCAAAACGGTAAAACGAATCGTTTTAAGGAAATTTAGTAGGGAAAAAAATTGAAAATCGCCGTTGCCGGGGATCGAACCCGGGTCACCCGCGTGACAGGCGGGAATACTCACCACTATACTACAACGACTTGATGGTTTCTCAATCAACACATGACCTATTTAATGTTTAAATTAAGCACAATAGAAACATTAACAATAATAATAAAAATAATAAATCTTATGTAAGTAATAAATATTTTTTAAATACAAAATCCCATTATATTTTTTCTAGCCAGACAATTATGAGATTAAAAAAAAAAAATTAAAATTAAACCATTGCCGTCCTCTGAAAATGATAATTGGCTTCATATTTATTTACAAAATCTAAATTTATCAAATAAAGATAATGTGTACAAAAAAAAAAATATATTCAACTAAACTGTAATTATGGACACCCACGAATGTGAAAATAATTCATCAAAATATTATTATCTTTTTAAAAGTCAGAGGCTTAGAACCTCCCTTTCTCTAATTGAACAAAATAATAAAAGATTATATGAATTAAAAAAACACACACACGCATTTTATTTTTTTAAGTCGAATCTATAATATATTTGAGCATTTAATTTATATGCTCAAACTAACATTATTAAATATTCAACTTGAACTTAAATATCATATTATTCAATTTGACCAAGTTAGCCTACCTAATCAAAAGGTTATGATGATGATGAAGACACACAACATTATTTAAAATTTTTTATCCTTTTATCTTCAAATTCAATTTAAGTCGCACGTCAATTTGTAATATGTATCACTCAATAAATTATCAATAAAACAATTGAGCTTCTTTATATTTATTTGATTTATTATTGGGGATCTATTAACCCTAACTGAGATCCAAAAAAACATATAAATAACGAGAAAAAAAATCAAATTATAATCTTCAATTGAAGGCATAATTCAACTTTATTAAAGATACATAGAATAAAAGAAAAAAAAAAATGTAAGTTGAATTGAACTCAAATTTTTTTCTCAAATTAAGATAAAACTAAGAGTTAATGATTGATTGAAAAATATTTTTAAGCACTTGGAGGAATGAAAATCTTCCCAAGGTATGATTATATTTCTCACTTGTCTTCCACTTTCACAAGAGGTTGAATTTATTCAAAGTCTATGCTTTCTCTTGGAAAGGGACAATTGCCTAAGATTTTGTTCAGTTTCAGTTTTTTTTTTCTTTTTTCTTCCCCCATTTTTTGCCTTTTTGAATGAGTTATATACATAATATTTTCATGAATCATATATGTAGATAGTACAATATGAATATGATGATATCAAGTGCTAAATAGTGATCCAAAACTTAGAACTTTATAACAAAGAATTTATGTGTAATATTTGAAACTATATGTCACACATCATATTTATGTACTAACATATAATCTTATACCCATTTCAAACTCTTTGAGGGAAGATATTGTATAGATTTGAAATAACTTTTGTGGGAGGCAACAAATTCCCACTATTAATCAATATCATGACCAACTAAGACAACAAATGGCCACCAACCCAAAGTGAGATAATAATAATAATAATAATAATAATTAAAAAAAAAAACCTTTAATATTTGTGTTCGAATAAATATATGCCTCAAATTACTAGTGAATTTTTTCCTTTCTTGTCTAAGGTTAGGATTATTTATTATTATTTTGATTAGATTACTAAAATTTACTTTTCAAAAAAGAATCCCGATTATTATTTTCTCTATGAATATATTTTTAGAAATATATATACAATTTCTTGCATAAAAATTATTATTATTAGTCAAATTTCAATAAAATAAAAGAGACATTTGAAAGCGTGTAAAGAAATAAAAATAGAATAAAACTCAAGAGTCAAACAATGTTTTAACTTATTATATTTTATGACATTATTTTTCAATTTTAAAGATTTGAATGATGGTTGATATATTTATTGCATTTATATAATAACGTAAAAATTTATGTTCATGGTTGATTAATAATGTCATATATTTCAAACAAATAATACCTCGCTATTTATCTCATTGGTTGAATATTGTTTTTTTTTTTTTTTGAACTTATTGTAAATATGAAATTTCTACACAAATCTAAATAATAATAGGAAAATTATTTTAAATAGAAAAATTGTTAAAAATATTTATAAGTAATAGCAAAATATCACAGTCTATCTGCGGTAGATCGTGATAAATTATTATTTGTGTCTATAATGACACAGATTGACACATATAGTATAGTCTATCTCGGTCTATCGTGGATAGACAGTAAAATTTTGTTATATTTACAAATATTTTGGTTCATTTTTCTATATTTAAAAAAAAAAAACCCTTGAAATAACGTAATGAATCATGTAATATGAGATATTTCAAAATTTGAAATTATTGAGATAATAAATAGCAACAATAGTTAATTTGAGCATGCATATTTATTAGGGTAATTGTTTTAAATGACAAAACTACTATAAATATTTTCAAATATAGCAAAAATGTCACTATCTTTCCGTATCTATCACTCATAAACAATGATAGAAACATTTTTCTAATATATTTGTAAATATTTTGATTAATTTTGCTATATTTGAAACCAACTCTTATGTCAATCAATGAACCAAGAACAACCATTGTCAAATACAGGGCATGGGCATGTTTGTTTAAGTAATTATTTTTTCTTAATATATATATATATATATATATATATATCGAAGAGTATTGGAGTCAACTTCCACATACGCAACTAATTTAACGAAACAACCTGTCTAACTCTACAACATTTGAATCCTAAATAAAACTCATAGCGTATTAAGTTCTAAAGATCATTTGGTATAAGGTTATATAAATGTCAGAGAATAAAAATGTTTGGAAATGATATGTGTAAGGATCAAAGATGATTGTGTTTGGTTAAGTATGGAAAATACTATTAGAACTTTATAAATAAAATTATGTTTGTATTTGATTTATGAAATCAACCATGACAGTCTGAAATAATTTTAATAGATTATTTAATCAAGCAATATCATTCAATGTATTGATAAAAAAATAATTAATTAAAAATTGTATAATAATTTTGATTATAAATATTTAAAAACTAGTAATTTATAATTAAAGTAAACCAATTAATATGTAATGAATTTCATATTAATTATAATTTAATACTTAATTATTTTTAATTAATTTGGTTAGTTTTGGTAACCATATTTTTAATTAAAGTTTAATTAATTTTAATGCAAGTAAATATATTTGAATAAACAATAAATAAAAAATAAAGAAAAATATGACATATTAATAAAGAATATTAATAAGAAACGCTAAAAGAAAGTTTTTTAATCGCATTCATTTAATGAGTTTTTTATTTGTAAACTTAAATTAAATATATATTTTAATGAAACATTATTGACTTTTTAAATTAAATAATTAATTATATTAATCTGGGAAAATTAATAACAATTAGTTTTAATTAACTAACTATATTAAATTTTTTTTTTTTTTAAAAAAAATCAATGAATGAAAAAGAGAACCCGCTATTTTATAGGAGCTTTGAATACCCATCATCTATTAAAAAAATAAAAAATAAAAAAATGTCTGGGATTACAAGATTCTCATGACAAAGCTAGGAAACTTATATCAAATAAAGTATCAAAGCAAACGACCTCTAAATGGAGGACCATCCATATATACAGGTTATTAATTAAATATATATGTATGATAATATTAAATTTGGAGATTATATTAAGTTAAGAGTTAGTAGCATAGGCAGGTTATTAATTTGATGTGATTGAAATGGACTGCCACTGGTACAGTACTACCTTCCTGGAAAAATTGATGTATATATTTCCATTAGGATTTGTGACCAAAAATAATAAGAACAATAAGGTAAGTTTCCAAATTGTAGTAAAACACTTTTTTTTCCCGCTTTGTTTTTACCTTTTTTTTTTCTTTTTTTTTTTTTGTATGTGGAAGGATTACCATTTTATATTTCAAAATGGTAGCTAAACAAAAATTTATATATTTGTTGTTGAGTGTTGAGGATTCTAAATTTTAAAAATAATAATAATAAAAATTAAGACCCCTAATAATAATATAATAACTTTTATAAACTATAAACACACTATAAAAGCATAGTTAGTAGTTCTACTGATCTAAGTTTCTATGGAAATATTGTCTTATTTACTCTTTGGTTTGTTAAATCGAAGCGATTTGTAAATTATAACTCTTGTCACTATTGCTCTTAATTGGCATGTTTTCATGAAATTTATCTTCTTTCTTATGTATATCTTAATAAAGTATTAATTTTTTTTTTTTTTTAAAAAACAATCTTTAATTTTAATTCCTACCATTCATTCTATTGACATATAATTCAAACACATATAGATCATAGAAAATGATGAGCAACCAAACAAAGTCTCAAAGAGACGTGAGAAATTAGGGTTACCAATAAAGAGATAGAGAAAATAGAGAAAATTAGGGAAAACAACGGTAAAAACTGCCCCATCCGATGATAAGGTTTGATGGTAGGTTTTGGTTTCTAAGACTGGCAAGTTGGAAGAGCCCAAATACCAACAGGCACGTGGTTGCAGTCTTTTATACGACAAATCCCCTATCCACCATCCCAATGAAAATATAAGGGTAAACATGGAAGTATTTTCTAAGAATTCTCAATATGCTATAGATTGTGCCTATTTAAGTCCATCATTTTTATGTTGAATTTTTTTTTTCCTAATATCGAATACCTATTTGGTGCTTCATGAACTCTGATATCAAAAAAGATAAACATAAGGTTCTATCTCAAAATTAAAAATAAATAAATAAATAAATAATTCCCATAATTATTCTAGACTCTCATTAATAACCCTAAACATACCACTATTAATTCGCCATATCATCTCTATTTCTTCATTTCACATCTTTCTCAATTTATATTGTCAAATCACCGATTAACTCAAAAACTTAAGCTAATGGGTGAAGCTAAATTTAATACTATATCATCTAACAATCTCCCTCCCTTGTGGATTTGAAATACATAGAAGATTCAAGAAACTAAGAGAAAATAACAATACAATGGTTTGAAGACATGACCTTTTGGACTACCTACTCTAATACCACTTGTTGACTCAAATTAATTATGCGAAGAGTTTTGATTAAGAAGTGTGAATTTAAGAAATATATATGTAAAAGTGAGGTGGGGTTTGGGGTAGTTGTTGGAATCCACAAGTATATGTCTAAACAAATTAAATTCCATATGCTTGACAAACCTCGAGACAAACAACGTGTGTGTTCAACATCTACAGCCAAATTCACTCAAATACAAAAGAACACTTGTAAAAGATTCCATCCCCTTAATTTGCTTTGGAACGACCAATAATAATAGATTCTTTTATATAAGACTTTGGTTTTGTCAATATAGTTAATTATGTGCAAATTATGGTGATTATTTAACCCACTTGCCATGATGTGAGAGTACACGTGGAACATAATGAAGGTATGTGTATGGTTGTAACAATAATTAATGGATGTAAATATAAATTTAAAGCGTAGTTAATGATTGAGGTAATCATTTTTCAAAAGCACTTTCAGGCAATGATTAAGGTCATTTACAGGTTAAAAAAAAAAAAAAAAACTGTCATTTATTTTCATTCCCTCACCAAAATTAATCAATAATTAATACGATTGTTGTAGAAAACACGAAGTTTATGGTCCGGATTTCACTACTCCTAATTATATTAAAAAAGTTCATTCTTTATTTTATGTCATCCTTTTTCCGTTGCTAAAATAAAAATATTTTTCTCCGCGAAATATATTTCATTAAAATTTTCTTTTTTTCTTTCTACACAACCATCCAATCCACACACAAACACACACTGTGGATTAGATTTTACTCAGTACACTCACCATGCAAAACTTTTTTTTTTAATTATTAAACACTCTATTAAATTAAAAAAAAATAAAAAGAGAAAAAAAAATATTCCTCACGCCAATTGCCTTAAATTACATTATATTTTTAATGTGTTATAAGGGTGGGAGGATGCTGAGGTTAACCTACTTTAACCTGGCTGTGATCGTTGACGTCTAACAGTCCAGTGAGAGGCGCACAAAGACGGACAGATGAAAGTGCATTATTGAAGTGTTCGGCTTTTTTACGGAGGTACTCAGTCCAAGTTACTGTGCGGTAAAGCGGTGGTTGAGTTGGGCCCAAAAGTTTCTTTAGCGGTGAAATTTCGGCACTTTCTGGCGGTCCAAAAACATAGGCCACCGAGAGACGTTTTCGGGTCCGGTTCACAACGGCTTGATGAACGGGACTCGGGTACAACCCGTTTGTAAGAATATGTAGCAAGTCTCCAACTTGAACCACCAGTGCACCGGGTACCGGCTCCACCGTCACCCACCGGTTCCCTTCTCTCAAAACTTGTAACCCTCTCGTGTTGTTTTGGTATACAATGGTTAAGAGGCTGGTGTCGGTATGAGCCCCAAGTCCCATGGCCCGGTCCGGGTCCGGGCAAACTGGGTAAGAGTTCAATTGGGTCGCTGCATTACTTGTCTTGAAATCCCCATTCGGCCCAGCCCAATTCACATCCTCTCGTGTTATGCCTAATTCCCCCAACGCAAGCCACATCAGCCTTCCACATAGACTCTTCATCTCTCGGTCATATTCCTCCATAATATCACTAAAAATTTAATAATATAATAATGTTAATTAACTAGTTTAATATAAGAAGCCAATGTGCCTTTATATTAAAAAAATAATTAAAAAAAAAAAGTAAATTATTCAATGTGATTGTCACAATACCAGTATTGAACGTAGTCGTGAGGCCAGAGTTTCTGAAAGTGTTCGAGAGGGGAGCCAACGATGGTGAAGCCTTCGGACCACATACGTTTAGGGAAGAAGGAGGAGATACGAACGAGGCCGTAGCCGGAGATGCCATCGGGGGGACGAGCGGCTTTGAGTTTGTGGGGAGGGGGAAGGGAGAAGAGGGAATTGGCGGCGGATTCAATGGAGTGAAGGAGGGAAATGGGGACACCGTGGTTAATGACTTGGAAAGCCCCCCAAGTACGGAAGGCATTGCCAATGAGATGAGGGGCGTTAGGGAGAGAAAGGTCAATGAGAGGGAAGGAGTCGGAGAGAGAGATGAGATTATTATTATTAATATTGAGGGAAGAAGGGAAAGAATCGGGTTGAATCCAATCATAGGAATCAGGGAGTTCATGAAGAGAGTCAAAGTCGAGGTTTTTGTGGGCGGGGATGTGGACCGGGTGGGATTTGAAGACTTCGGTTATTTTGATGCTTCCCATGTTTTTGTGTGTTGTGTTTTTTGAGTTTAGGGAATTTTGAAAAAGAAGAAGTTGAAGTAGTGTGGTAGGCTTAGAAGGTGTTTTTGAAGGTAAGGGAGAGAAACATAGGATGGTTCGTAAAACTAAAACATGGAAAAGATAAGGGAAAACAGATTACAATGCTCAGTATTTATAGAGAGATCATGGCCCTATACATGCTGACAACTTCTCTCAACTCACACCCAAACTAATGAGGTAAATTAGAGAATTAGAGAGAATTTTAAAAATTAAGAGAATTGAAATAGAATGAGACATAATTAAAGAAAAATATATTTTTTTTATTTAAATAATTACATGGAGATGAGTGTAGTTTGGACTACCTCGAGATATAGAAGAGAGAGAATGAGAGAGAGGGAGAGAGAGGATGGTGACAAGGGTGGGTGTGAGAGTAGTATAATGTGTTGGAAGGAGTGGTGGTTTTTTCACCATTGTTGAGTGGTGTTGGGGGAGGAGAGTTAATGGAAGGAGACAAGAAAAGAAAGGGGAGTGAGTGTTTTGTATTGGACAATACAAAGAACAAAATATGAAAGGACCATTTTGTCCTCTCCAACAAAACTATCTTAACTCAACTACAAAACCTCTCTCTCTCTCTCATCTCTATCTCCCTTATTATTATTCTTTTTTTTTAAAACTAATTTTTTTTCTAAAATTAAAATAAAAAAAAATGAAGAAGAAAATGGCATGCATCTCTTATATATATCTCCTTCTTAGTTCTTCCAGCTTGATGATAAATTTTTTTTTTAAAGAAAAAAAAAAGAAAAGAAAAAAGAAAGAGGCTTAAATTTCCATCAAAGTTAAGCAAACATACACTGCCCTTTCTCCATGTGCCTCTGTCTTGTCTTGAAGTAGAAAACCATCTAAATCAAACATACCCCTCTCCCTCTTCCTCCCTCCTAAAATATACTCTCTCTAAACTACATGACAATACTCCTCTTTTCATTTTGACCATACTACCCTTCCTCTTTTATTTATATTTTTAAATATGGGCTCCACTCACAAGAGAAGAGAGAAGTTCAACTCTTACACATATCTTTCAAGGGCAATCTTGTCTCTTCCCAACACAAAATAACCACAAGTAACAACAAATTTTTTTTTTTAAAAAAAGTAAAGAGTAGAGAGATCAGTAAATATGAGAAGTAAAATTCAAAGAGGTGGGTGTGCTTTGAATTTTTGTATATTTCTTCTATAGATATATATAAACAAAAAGAATTGAAGATATAGGCATTAGCCATGGAAAGTAGTAAAGTTTGTTTTGGTCTTTTGCAGTTACATTTTGAGGAGAGAGAGAGAGAGAGAGAGAGAGAGAGAGAGAGAGAGTTGTGTGTTTTTGTCTTTGTCTTGTTATTGAGACCAATGTGGGACTCCAAATTTATTTACACCAACTTTGTATCCTCTCTCTTTTTCCTCTAATACGTACACTCCTACCATATTTATTAGGGTTGTCTAATGTCTATGATCTTTCCTTTCCTTTTTCTTAACTTGATTTAAAAACTCCTTAAAACATGTCTAAGAGATGTTTTAATGGAAATTTGTTCTAGATGATCATCCTTCTAATAATTTGGAATACATAACCCTAACTCTTTAATTTTTTTTTTTTTTTTTTTTTTTTTTTTTTTTTTTTTTTTTTTTTTTTTAAAGAAAAGAGTACGTGAGCAACATACAACTAAAACAATATGGAAAAGAGAAATTAAAAATTTTAAAAATAAAACTTCATAATGTTTGAAGAGATTTGATTACATTGACTATAAAACACAACTAAAGGAATATGTTAGAGATTTAGTGTTGGTTATATTTTTTAAGTTTA
This sequence comes from Citrullus mucosospermus, assembly GCA_030954485.1. NCBI lineage: Eukaryota > Viridiplantae > Streptophyta > Magnoliopsida > Cucurbitales > Cucurbitaceae > Citrullus > Citrullus mucosospermus. The sequence goes on along the minus strand of CM062063.1, from coordinate 2,085,017 downwards.
TTGTAGCAGTTGTAGATGTGTGTCTTTATGTCCCTTTGTTCTTCAAGATGTCTCTGCGATTATTGATTCTTTCTAAATGTATTCTTCTTATCTATAAAATTATGGGTAATTATTCCTCAAGGATTTTTTTTCTTCTTAGAGCTTGCGGTTGTTTGGTTTTGGTTCGTCTATCCTTTTTTGTCTAAGATATATATGGTGGCTTTGAGAAGGTTTAGGGTTACATTTTTTTTAATGTCTTTTGAGTTGCAAGAAGTGGTTTTCGTGTGTGTTAATCTTTCTGATTGTGAAGTTTCTACCATATACACTGTTGATCTTGAGGTGGTCTCTAAATCATTTTGAAACAATATACGACATCTTGAGAAGGACTTCTAACAATTAGGGAGAGCCTAAATTTTCTAAGTGAAGTGGTGTTCACTTAAAGTTGGAAAGATTGAAGTTTTAGTTGAGAAGGAGTCTCACACTTAGGAGGAGCCTAAATGGTCATTCACTAAGTTGAGCTATACATGTGTCATTGTATTACCGTTTAGCTATAGATAAGTATAAAGTTGTAATCGTTTGACTTTTTCTGAGTGAAATTATTTTTCTGAGCTCTCTGTCCCTCAAATGTAGGTGGTATTGCATCGATTGAGTTACCAAACCTTTATTCTGTCTCTTAGTATTTATATTTGTGCTTTACTAATTATCCTTGTGATTGCTTCAACATTGTGTGTAACGTGTTATGTTGTGTGTTAGATAACCCTTCTTTTACAATACATCTTCTCGAATGTGTGATGAGGAATACTATTTGTGATCGCTAAAAGAAACCTATCTCTTACCAACAATCCCATTTCTTTAAGAATGAGCCGTTTTCTTTTTCCTTTCTATATGATCATAACCACCCAAAACCCTGTTCTCTTGCATTTTAGTGGTTTGTTTTAGATAAGACGTAAAACAGAAAGAAAAGAAGATTTTATGATGTCATTTGTTGTCATGTAATTTCATGCCATCCCTCGTTGGAATGACAATAATCTATGAGACATAATTCCAACATAAAATTGCATTATATTATGGTCATTTTACATGCATATGCCTTTCACGTGGCCCAAACATAATGAGGTACGGTCATTTCATGTACCACAAATCATGCTTTAATTTGCTACCTCCAATATATATATCCCCACAAACACATCAATAATCTCTCTCTCTCTCTTCGTATTTAATATATATAATATGCCTCATACATTGAAATTTCATATTCTATGTACATATGGTAGCATTTCATATTTGTATACGAAGAACATATATGGAAATTTATTAATATTCTTAAGAAATATGTATCGAAGAAAAATGTAGAAGTTTGAAGAAATGTGTTGAAGAAAAAGTGGGGATTGATAGTAATATCAAAACTTTTGGAATTATGGCAGCCTTATTGTTATTAGAGCTAATGATTTTGGCTAAGAATATTGCATGATATAAAGAGGGCAAAAGATTCTTTTGGTTTGGACCTTATTGGTTTCCATCATTTTCATTTTCAACAATGTGCTCCATGCTATTCATTTGAAGTTGACATTTTCTTTTTCCTTCTCTTTCTTCTTCTTCTTCTTCTTCTTCTTCTTCTTCTTTTTTTTTTTTTTTTTCCTTTTCTTTTTCCTTTAAATTTAAAAACTACCCAAGAAATTAGATTTTCCATGTAATAACTCTACTAGTTTTGAAGTTTCTAATGGTTGAAACAACAAATAAGACAAAAATGGCATGGGAAAAATAATTCAACAATCTGGCTTGACTTTGGACAAGACAATTCGTATATGAAATATAAATACAACAAAATGACCTATTTTGATAGCCTCTCTAATATCTCTCTTTTTCTCTTCTTCTAGCCTTATTCAAATTCACAAAAGTCTATTGAAAAAAAAAAAGGACAATAATAGATGGCAATGAGGAAAAGAAGGAAAATGGAAAAAGGAAGGCACAAATTCATGTTTAAAAAATCCTCACAAAGAAAAAACCATATATGGAAAAAAAAATGCCACAAATGATGTCTATAACCTTTATTTTCAACAATTGTACGACCAAAACGGTTAGAATATAATGTCCTAAATCTATAATCTGGTGCTACGTCGAATGATCAAATACAAGGTCTCTTGCTTGTTATTTACGATTTTGGCCAAAGGGTTTAGAAGAAATGTTCTATATATTAACTCTTTAACACCCTCTAATGTTTTTTGTAATCTGTATTATGTGATATTTCTCTCTAATAATAAATTGTTATCTATATATATATACATACATATATTATAGATGTAGCTATCACACTATTAGTGAATTTGTTTCGCATTTTTTACTATTTATGTTTACTTGCTTTTTTTAAATGTTGATTTTATAACAAAAATGACCCAAACTAAAGGAAAGGATAGTTCCATTTTGAACAAAACACACAAAAAAGGGAAATCAAAACCATCACTAAAAGTGAAAACATATATATGTGACACCTAACCATGCGTGAAATTGGTGGAACAACAGCAATCTAATCAATCGGTTTTTTTTTTCCTATTTTTATCATATATATATCTTAAGACATGCAAAACCTAGCTAGCAAGGGTCGTATGTTGTCGAGTTTAGGGAAGAAAACAAAGTGAGCTAGAGACCACAAAGGTATAGGGAGTAGAATGACACTTGTCGCAGTCGAGTTGGACCGTCCTAAGTTGCCCCTAGTTAATATGTTGAGGTAAAATCAAATCCAAAGTACAAATAAATAAATAAATAAATAAAAACATAGGTCTTGTTTTTTATATATATGATCAAACATATCCCAAAAATGTTTAGTTTTACCCCAATTGATTGGTCTTGCTCTTTGTTTCCTTATTTAGTATTCATATTCCTTGTGGAATAGTTAGTGTTGGCAGTGGGCTCTCCCCACTTCAAAACTCCGTACTTAGAGAAAAACGCACAAAATCAAATGAATTTTTTTTTTTTTTTTTTTTTTTTGAAAATTGGCTTGAGACAAAGAAAGATGACTTTATTGACATGGCTCATATTCATACACTTTTTCCAAACTAAGCATGAAGCAACCCATATTCATGTAAGCAATACATTGAATTTATATTTTGAATTTAGGTGGTGTTTGGCTTTAGATTGGAATGATATTAAATCTTGTCTTTACCTATTAACTTAAGGTCTTGGATTAATCGACAATTTAAGATGATATTAGAGCAAATCAAGTCTTCTTCTCCATTAGCTTAATACAATTATTTTTTGTGATATAAGTAAACATATCAAAAGAAATGGACTTCTTCCCCAAATATATACTTTTTGTGATATAATTAGTAAACATATATATGAAAGAAAAAAAAGATCCAATTTAATTGCGAAGATATTTGGTAAATGAGAATAGTAAACTAATAGAAAACACTAATTAAATAGTAACAAATGACAGTAGTATTACTATATGAAAATTTGTAGTGGTTGGGACACATTTTTCCCCTTTAGCACTTTAATGGGAAAAAATGTCAACGAAATAAATGTTAATATAATCACTCTAATAATAGTTAAGAGTTAGAGATTGACAATGATTAGTTTAAATTTCAAAATTATTAGCCATCACTCAGCGGCAGAACCCTTAAAAAAAAAACCCATTCTTTTTGTTGGGGTTTTATTTAATTATTTATTTATTTTTTAATCATTTTCAAACGTCGCATGCAAATTTGGGGTCAATCTCTCCCTTTTCAGCCAATAAATCGATAAAGATTGATTTGAGTCTTGTCTAAGAGGGACAAATTAAAAAATAATTAATAATAATAATTAAAAAAAAAAAAAAGAAAAGAGGTGTTACCAATTTCAAAAGCATGGGGCACTTAGAAAAGACAATTGATTACAAATTTCCCACTAGTTTTCCATCATTTTATGATTAATATATATATTTATTTGCCCTCAAACCATTTTCCCCTCTCACAAAAAACTTTCTATTTTTGCATCTAATTAGCTCATCATTAATTACCTATTTTAGTGACGGATTAAACATCAAAATTGTTTGTCTATTTCACCATTAAATATTCAATGTCTTTCAATTTAATTATAGTTGTTTCTCCACTTTGTTTTAGTTGAACATAGTCAAATTATTTGGTTGGTTTTCTTACCCTTTATTTACAATAGTTTAGGGTTTAGGGATAGGGATTAAAGTTTGTATTCCTAACCAAATTTAAATTACGAAAACACAAATTTTTAAGGCTTTGTTTAACAACAATTTGATAACCACTTGTGTACTATAGTTTTATTTTTTTTTCTAATTAAACATTTGAATTTATAGCCAAATTTCAAAGAAAAACAAACTTTCAAAAACTATGGTAGCATTTTGAATGTTATATTTATTATTCCTAATTCAAACTAGTTGTATTACTCTCACGTGACTTACTGTTCATTTTATAAAGATTGAGTCCAATAGTACGACTATGACCGTGCTTTATTTTTAATAGTGAGTATCAGTATTCTTTTGTTCTCATTATTACTCTTTATGAATTTTCATTGATTGAATTAATGCATCAATTCTACTAATTGCTTGTATGACCACTATACATGATTTCGGGATTCGTAGTTGTCTTGAATGATTGTTTAATTTTAGTAACATAAGGATTGCCTCATGTGTGTGTTTTCTCTTACTTTTTTATGATTACATAACTTGCATGATAGGACTCTAGGATAAAGGAAACGGAATTGTTTAGGTGTAGAGATTTCTCCTAATTAATTTTGTCTTAGTCTTCTCTTGGTGTGCTTACGTTTATTGTCAAGTTGACATGGCCAATTAATTAAATAATAAGAATTGGTTGCAATGCCTAGTTTTATAGTCAATAGACATTTCACAACTTTTCTAAATAAATAGACTAACTACTTGGATGTTTGATTTAATAAGCATGGGATTGGAATTAAAATTGGATGATAGACTACTTGAATTGGAGACCTTGGTAAGGTGGTTTTCTTTCAATATTTATCTTTTGCTTATATTCCTTGTTGGTCCCTGTTTCATTGCTTTCGTTAAATCAAACCTTGAGAAATTGATTACGCTGGTTCCCTCGGGATTTGACCTGCTTCCATCCCTTCAAAAAATTAGAGAAGTGAGGTCAGTTTTTATTTTGCCACCTCTCGTTAACCTGATCAAATTACAACCTTTTAGCTTTCAAAACTTACTTGATTTTTAAAAATACTCCTAAACGTAGAAAAAAAAAAACAAAGAAATTGGTAGGTAGACATAAAATAGTGTTTAAAGCTTAAGCTTGATTTAAAAAAAAAATCAAATGCTAATCAAATGAAACTTTTTTTTTTTTTTTTTTTTTAAAAAAATCTTTCAAAATTTAGTATGGATTTTGAAAACACTCCTACAAAATAAATAAATAAAGAAAACAAAGAAATTCATGGTTGAAAAGTAGTGTTTATATTTTCGATTTTCATGATTGAAAGTAGTTTATATTTATAGTAGAAGATATGGGGGTATGTCTACTCTTCCAGTATCTTGTTAAAAAAATTCGATTTTAAAAAACCAAAGACTAAAAAACCAAAGAATTCAATAAAATAGATCAATATAAGTTAATTCCATTCTAGTGGTAGTTATTGTTTATCATCTTGAATAATATACAGTGGATCCTCTAGGACAAGATTGATATAAACTTTTTTGCTGTCGCTCCCAAAAGACCCAATCAAATAATATTTATAATTATTGATCCCTATAACTATATTAGCGGCAAAACTGGGTCGATCTGCAGGGAAGCACGAAGATTAGTTTCTCAAAGTTAATTCTTTAGCTAAAACGGTAAATGGGGGGTTTTATGTATGTGGGTTGAGAAACAAGCGTAGAGAAATAAAACACGGAAATTAAATTGCAAGAAAAGTAAAATGGACATATCCTAGTTTTTAGAGTATCCCCAATTGCTTGCTTGATCATAGATTCATCAGATTAGATTCTATATTGTCTAAGCTTAGCCAACTCACTTAGAAAAGCTAAGTGAGAGTCCGATTTATCAAATTAGTCAATTTAATTAGATGAAAAGCATCCTAATTAATTTAGACTAATTGTATTACAAATTGGGATTACGCTAAGGTGAATGTTAACGAGGAATTGCCTAAATCAATATTCATCATGATTCTTCCTAGGTCAATAGAGCAATGTTTTTCATCATAGACAACGAATCACAAGTCTAAACTAACCCTACCTTTGATCAAATTACAATTATATGTCACGTATTGTAATTTAATGTTTAGCTAATGATTATACATCCTCAAACAGAAATACAACTATAAACATGCAAAGACAGTAAAAGAATTCAAAGAAAAATAGAAATAATCAAGATTAAGAGTTTAGCACAAGTCTCACAAGGTTACCATAAGAGAAAACCTCAAAAACTAGGAATTTGAGATTCTTACCTTCCCATTGAGATGAGAAAGCTCAAACCCGCTACCTTTCAGCCCAATTATAGGGAAATATTCAACTCAAAACCTAAAAACTAATGTTGTAAATGGATAGAGGGCAAAAAAACGAAGAAAATGAGTAGTCATTTGCCCAAAACGGCCACCCAAATCAAAAGATGTGATCTAATTACCAAAGTACAACTTTTGTATCTGCGCGGTAGTACTAAGGTGCTGTCAAAATCGTTACATGCTGTTTTTAGCACCACGACAGAGTATTTTAGGAGCGTATTGGTCTTTTTAGCTTCCATTTGACCTAATTTTTTTATTAGTACTCCAAATTGGTTCGTTTTAGCTCCGTTTTCTTCCTAACGCTCGATTCTACCTTTCAAGAGCTCAATACATACAAAATAACATTTTGACACATTAAATAGTACAACAATCCTGAATTAAGTTAAGAAAGATAGCACATTTCAGGTGCTATCAAACATCCCAAGTATACAGTTTGGTGCACTAAAAGGCCATGCCAACTTTTTAACCCTTAATAAATTTATCTATTGAAAAAAGTGAAAAAAAAAAAAAAAAAAAAAGGTTTTCATCTTGCTTCCAACCAATCACATGACAATAGCAGCAAAAATATATAAAAGCAAAGTGACAGAAGGGTAACCCTAAGAGAGACTGAAGGATAGAAATGAAAAGATGAGGACAAAAAAGTAGAAGCATGGCTTTGATGGCAATTTTCTGTCCTTACATTTTATATTTTAATATTAACCATCTTTATCTCATATCCAATGCATTAGGCTTCCTTTTTCTTCATCACCATCATCTTCTTCCTTTTTTTCCTCCAGTGATCTCTGGACTGAAAACATATATACCCCATAAACTAATATATTTATTTATTTTGTTTATGAAATTATAAGTAATAAAAAAAGAATAAATTGTTTGGGTGGCAGACCACAATGTGACAAATTTCACTATTTTGAAATCTAGGGTTTTATTCACATTTATTTTATATTATTAGTTTTTGGCAACTATATTATATGTTTTACATTATAATATATACATGGGGTATATTGAAGGGGCAAACACTTAGATAGATTCCAAATGTTTGTCTGCCAAGGTAGATTTACCAGTGTATATATTATAAAGAGAAAAAAAAATATATAATAGTTGGAGGTGTGTTTGTAAGCATTGAAAAGGGAAAATGAAAAAGTTAGGAGAAATTCCAAATAATATTATCATCATTGGCAACCTAGCTATTTTGCTTTTCTCTAGGTTTTTGCTTTTTTTGTGTGTCTCTATTTTAATTTCCAGCTCCCAATCTAAAACCAACTCTAATGCAAACAAGAGACAGCCGATTGTTGATGATCAGACACATTTTTATGTGTTGAGAGACCAAGACCACCTAGATTTTCTCGAGTTTTATTTTCAAGCTAGTCAGAAAAATGATAAGGATTATTATTATTATTATTATTTATTTCATTCATTCATTGAATATAGCCTGCCCATTTAATCATCCCCTCTTAAAGAATCTACTTCTCTTCATTATATTCTATATATCCTCAAATCATGAAAGAGAGAGACTCTGAAAGAGATAGGAAGAAAATCTGATTTTATTTGCTTGGAGTTCCAAAAATTAGGTGAAAGGACAAGATAGAAAGAAATAATAGAAAAAAAAGGAAACCCCAAAACAGAAAAGTCATTATTGAATTGATATATAGATATATATGATGAATAAGAGAAAGAGACCAAAAATTGGCTATGTATTGAAATTAATCATCAAAGTTCAATGGTGATATAATCGTTAATGTTGTACTTAACACATATATATATATATATACACAATTTCTAATGTTATGTTCTTTTTTTTCCTTAGGATCAAATGGCCTAGAGCATTTAATTTCTATTGCAATCATTTTCATTCATTGCCTCAATGAAACAATGTTCAGATTAAAAAAGAGCAGTATGGCCGAGAATTGCCTTTTGGTCTTTCGGTTATTGTCCTGAGTCAAGAAATAAAATTTTTCTGGGGAGAATGTATTCAATTATTGTTACGTAAGAGACACATCATGTGGAGAATATCGGAAAATATATTTGGTTTTTATGAAATTCTTTTCCCCTAAAAATATCATATTTCGTCAATTAAAACATACTTTACAAAATAATAAGAAACTTATTACTTTTTTTTAGAAAGAGGATAGTTCATTATCAAAATGCATGTAAGAAACATACGAAAATAGCAAAATTTATTATTTATGAAGAGCTTTAGGCTAGCAAAATTGGCAAATGATAATATGTTTCTACGGGTGTTGTTTAATAAGTATTGATATTCTTAAAGTTAAATATCTAGGTTTTGAATGTATTTTTATTTTTATTATTATTTTTTATATTTAGAATAATTAATATTTTGAATTTAAATATTTTTTTTTGTGGTTTTTATAGATATTGTTCTAATTATTATTTAAAAAATATTAGATTAAATATTTTTAAAAAAAATATATATCTTTTTAGTCTCTAAGTTGTAAGTATATTTTCTATTTGGTCCCTAAATTTCAAAATGTTACATTATTTCTCTTTAGTCTTGGTTTAGATTCCATTTTTTCCTTAGTTACAAAATGTTATTTTTACTCTTCATTTTTAAATTTTATATTTTTTTTTTCTGTTGAGTAACTCATGCTATTTTTTCTAGTACAATAAAAGTAGGTAGATTTGAACCACATACATCTTTGTCACTAACATATCTGCATGTTGGTTGTCTCAATTAATTTTAATATTGGGTTAAAAATAAATTTAAACTAATTTAATAATTTTTAATTAATTAACAGAAAATTAAAACAAATAACTAAAAGTAGGCATTCAATGCAAAACTGAAGGGTAAATGTGCAAAATCTTGGAGCTTATGAACTCAGAATTCAATGGTAATAATTTGAGATTTTGTAATCTAAGGAGAAATGAGAAACTAAATTCAAAACTCAAAGGTAAAGTGAACCATTTTGAAATCTAGGGATAAACTTAATGATCAAAAAGTATTTTTTTAAAAAAAATGGTTCTTTTCAAATATAGCAAAATGAACCAAAATATTTACAAATATAGTAAAATTTCACATTCTATTTGCGATTTAAGATAATTTTTCTTAAAAAATCTAATTTAATTAACTAAATTATGTATCTTAGATAATTAATAAATAAGACAAAAAAATTACAATTAATTTAGATATTAACTTTAAAATTAATTTAAAGAGCACATTCATTTTCCAAGAAAAGACTCACATCTTGGATAAATAAATATTTTATGATTACTTTTAAAATCTAGGCAATTATTATCTTAAGAATAAAAATATCTCATCCTTAGATATAATAGTTATAATATAATATAAAATTATATGATATATATTATAAAACAATGATTAAACAAAATTTATGACGTATATAAAACATATTCATATTCATAAATCAATTAGTAATAATTGAAAGTCAAATTAAATTAAAACTATCTTTATTGTTCATAAATATATTATGAAACAAATCTTGAACAATTATTTAAAGTGGAATTCCATTACGAATTATGAAGCTGCCTCTAGATTGAAGATTAACATGCAGAAGTCTATTATCTCTCTCATTTAGTGGTTATGTGAGGCTGTCGATAATATTCCCCTCTTTCGTTTGAATATTGATTTTCATACACAAGTTCTCATTGTGTCACTACTTTAATCCACACTAATGCATGCTATGTCACTCTGAAGTTTAATCTATTATTGATCATATCTTCATCCATTGTTATTACACTTCAAGCCTATAATTTTCTGACTTCCCTATCCTTGAATGATCTCTAGCTATCACCTGATGTGTTATTCTGTACAAAAAAGAAGAAAAAAAGGATTAAACACATATTATGGATGAACTTGCTGGGAGCTTTTGTTATATGGATTGGTGTGGTTAGAGAAGAACAACAGGTTATTCAAAAATGAGACAAAGGATCACAACCTTCTCTGGGAGGATCATTGTCTCATTAACTGCCATTTGGTGCACAAAATGATATCTTTTTAATAGTTATAATGCTGCATCCATCGCCCTTAAACTGGACAGCCTTCGCATAGTTGATACTATCTACATTTTTTTTTATCGTTCTTGGTTGCTTGTTTGAATATATTGCCTTCCTCGACCTTTATATCTAGCTCTTTTTGTACTATTTTTTTATTATTAATTAATTAATAATGCATGCTTTTGGATTTGAGTTATGATGATGGTGCTACGAATGTGTCAACTTAGTTGAGATATTTCGGTAGACTCACTAATTCCTGTTATGTCTTAATTTCTAAAAATTAAAAAAAATAAAATAAAATAAAGTAAAATCTATCTGCAACTAACCAAAACATATATACTGTTTTTAAATTTCTCCTTTTCACATCACTAACAAAACACAACACAGACATCTATGGAAAGAACATGTGACCAATATGACCAATATGAGCATAATTAATGGGGTTTAACAACACGAAATAGGACCAATATGAGCATAATTAAAAACAATACAAACTGAGTTCGAATTTCCCACCCAACATGTTAACTAAAAAGAAGCATGAATATGAATGTGAATGTGTGGGTAAAGAAAACGATGTCGTTTTGACGAGCTCTAGTTGATTTAATTTCCAAGGTGGATATCTGTTGCATTTATTTTGTTTCTTTGTTTGGAGGATAATATGATGAAATCTTGAGAGGACCACATCAGAAACCCAAGTACTCAACATCTTAGCTTAATATGGCACTTTGCATGAAGGCTACTTTGGGTTCCTATATATAAATTTGTCTTTTTTCTTAGATCCCTAAAATCTTCTTGCCACACACACTCAAAAGATATACCACACACACACACAAAATCCTAATATCCAAATCTTTTATTGAAAAAAAATAATATAAAATATATGGTTCAAATTGATCCTACCACAAATCACCACCTGATCTAAAACCACACTTAAACTAGTGATAATCTCGCAGTTGCAATTATTTGATTCAAAAGGATATATATTTATTCTTTGAAAAGAAGATATTTTTCTTCCAGGTTTGTGAGAAACATACAAGAATACAAGATTACATGAAAGCAGTCCAATTAATTAGGGTTGACAGAGGCACCATCATAATTATATTAGCAAAAGGTTTGAGGTTAGACAACCACGAGAGAGGTTTCAACACGTTGATTTATAAAGATATAAAATCTGGAAACAATCCATCTCTAAATATGGATGTTGAGAGTAATTTTAAAATGGTTAAAACATCACATTTCTTTCTTAGGTACAAAATCACTCTAAAAACACATCTTTAATCACTAAAAATTAATTCGACGTTTAATTTTTTACACTTTTAAACGCAATCTTGATACAATTAAAATTAACTTTGAAATGATTAAAAACATTTTTTAATTGATTTTCAAAATGACAAATAATTTTAATTATTTTAGAATCACTCCCAATATGTCATAAACTCTTGCTTGTCTTTTGATACCTTATACGGTAATACTTAGTGGGATATTTAACAGAAGTATATGGTTTTTTAATACTTTTAATTTGTTGATTAATGGTATACAAATATAACATATATAAATATCACTTATTTGAATGATTTGGTAAGCATTGTAGAAGGCATCTTTTATATATAAATACATAGAAGAACTTGGACCAATATTATATAAAGGTTAGAATTTAGGAATGCTTAGCCAGCAAAACCAACATAATAATTACTGAAAACTTAATTAGTTTGATCATATATATGTGTGTATATATAAATAGGAGAGGATGATGGACAAGAAAGAGTTTAGGAAAGAATGGAAGGAAGTTGGCAAAGAAAAAAACAAAGAGAAACTTGGAAAGCTAGCTATGTAACTATATAACATTTAAACAGTTTGGAGGAGAAAGACAATTAATAATAATGTGTCCTGTCCTTTTACTAGGATAAACCAAACCATTTTGGTATTCTTTTGTAGTGTTTAAATTATTCCTATTTTCCAACAATCTCATTCACTCCTCTAATGGATGCAAAGCTAGCTACCACTTATATTTATGTGGGGGTATTTTTTTTTTCTTTTACCCCTTACATTTAGGTTCTAGTTTTGGTTTTGTCGCATTATTATTTACAAATGTGTTGGATAGACTACTAAAATTAATGTTCTTGTTAGTCATGAGTTGAATGTTTCTTCCACTAATAATTTACGTGTTGAATTATGTGTTACCACGCCTCAAAAATATGTTTAAAATGTTAAATTTATCTAAATGTGTGTGGACCAAAATAAATTATTGATAACTTCAATTAGGGCTGAAAAAAAAAAACTAGGGAGAGATATTCAATGGGATAATCTTTAAAGCACTAATTTTTTCATAATAAAGACAAAAAAAAAAAAAAGTTCATTAATTTGAACCGTTGTTCCCTAAAAATAAAGCATCATACAATCACCATTTGAAAAAAAAAATTAAAAAAAAAATTGTTAAAATACTATAGAAAAAACAATGATTTATGAGAAAAGAAAACTTTGATACAATTTTATTAATGTACTTTTCCTTTTCCATTTATTAGGTAATAACCATATTTATGAATTGCGACTTTCATTCGTGTCTAAGATATAAGACATATCATAGAAAGCTAAGATCAAGTATTTGTTTTTTTTTTTACTCAGAGACTTTTTGAAAAAATATATTTAGAAATACAGTCCAAACAAATCTTTCTTAACTCGCGAAATAAGCTATATTTTCAATTATCCCACCTCTCCAATATCGAAAATCAAAAGATAAACAAGGGTTACAATTCTCTCTCCACTTCTTTTCTTATTCCTCTCATCTGTGTCCATATTTTTCCACCCATCCAGAGCCACCTGTTAGGATTTAGTCTTATAATTTTAAAGTTGTGACAAATCCCTTTATATTGTCTTATATAAATCTTTTGTACTCTCTTTCAGCCTTCTTATAAATAGGCTACTTACCTTTTGAAATAAGGAAGAGTTACATCAGAGAATATAAAGAGATTTGTTACAACAATAAAATCAAATAAAAGACTAAATCCTTTAACACCACCTATATTAAAAGATTGGTAAGACTGTCATGCAAATAGAAATGGACAGCATTAATGACCAAAACCAAATTCAAAACAAGAGCAATGAAAAAGAAAGTGGGAGTTACATGCAAGAGTACTTCAAAGAGAACACGACAATATACTAAAAAAAGTGAAGGTCTTACGTTTGGGTACATGGATCATGTATGGTCTTTTAATTCTTAATTAGTTCTATGTAGGTAATATATATGTATATAAATCTTGTTAGGTAAGAAATTTAGTTTTTAAGTCATTTTATAACTATTTTATTTTTAATTTTTCATTTTTGAGAATTAATTATAATTGTAGTCCTTTTATCTTGATTTTAATCTTTCTTAACTAATTAAACACTTAAAGTCGTAATCAAATTCTATACGAACAAAAACAACTTTTTAAAAAAGACTTTGTTTAGTTTTTAAAACTTGATCTGAATTTTGAAAACACTCATAAAATGTAGGTAAAAAAGACAAATAAATCAATAGACGAGGGCAATGTTTATAAGCTTAATTTTTCAAAAGCCAAATGATTATTAAACATGACCTTTAGACCCGTTTAGTAACCATTTGGTTTTTGAAAATTAATTAAGTATATTTATTCTCAATGATTAGTATCTTTCTACTAAGAAGAGAATTAAATTTTTAGTAAAGCTTTAAAAAACTTGGTTTTGTTTTGAAAAAATATTGATAGAAAATAGATAATAAAATAAAAAAATTAAAAATAGAATGGGTATTTTTATGCTGAATTTTTAACACTAATTAAAAACCAAAAATCAAACCGATCTTAATTTTTAGTTTATTTATTTATTTATTTTATTTTTATTTCTGTTCTTTGTTTTTAATATTTTTGTTTTCAACAGAAAACTATATGGTATCAGTTTTCGTTTTTTCTATTTTTTAAAAATAGAAAACCGCACATGTTTTATATTCCTTTTGGTATCCTTCCTATTTTTTAAAAAGTTCGGAAGAGGTAGATTAGAGCTAGAAATTAAACAATATTCAAAGATTTATAAATTCTTAGAGGAAATGCATAAATAAAAGATATACAGATATTATTAGAGAGGAATTAATTTCTCACTGACATATAAACTTACCTCTCTAAAATAATAGTCGCTCTAAAAAGTTTATTTTTAAAAAGGATATATGTCAGAAAATGAAAAATAAATAAAAGTTATAAAGATCAAAGTTGGGAAAAAATAATTGAAAATAATTTTACTAAAATATAAATTAGGATTATCTTCAAATATAGTAGAATGAGTCAACTTAAATATAGTAAAATGTCATTATATATCAATGATACACACTGATAGATAGATACTAATAGATTACTATCATCTATCAATGTTTATCATTGTCTACTACTATTAGACAGTGATATTTTACTATATTTAAAAATATTTTCAGCAATTTTACCGTTTAAAAAAATTATCTTATAAACTATTATAGAGTAATTGCATTGAATAACACTTTTAGAAATACTAATTAAGAATATAACATTTTAAAAAAAATTTAAATACAACAAAATCTATTAATAATAGATTATATCACTAATAGACTTCTATCAATGATATGCTCTATTACTGATAGACCCTATTATTAATATGATCTATCACTAATATACTTTGAAAAAACAAAATTTAAATTTTACTATATTTATAAATTTTTTCAAATACTTTCAACCTGATAATTATATTTACAATTGTTCTACTATTATAAACTCAAAAGATGTTTGTGAGTTGATTTATTCTTAGCAAGTTTTGTTGTTTATTTATTTTTATTTTTTGTTATCGAATCAATGTGAATGAAACTTTTCATAGATCTTTGTTATACCTTTTGTTTCCTCGATGTTCTCAAAAATAAAGGAAAAAAAAAAAAAAAAACTTGTTTCCTCGAGTAAATCAAAATAGAGAGTGGGCTACTCATGCAAAAGTTTCCAAACTTCAAAAATAACAAGTTTTTCTTATCTTTTCTTTCCACCTTGAAAGCAATGAACAAATAAAGTATTTTGTTTCTCTCCACTTAATTATCTGATTATTATTCATCTCATAAGTGTCCATTTATAAGTATTAGGTGGAAACCATCAGAAGAATCGAACAAAAAAACAAATTCCACTTAGTTAATTAAGAAAAGAGAGATTCGTTAATATGATGAGGACCAACAAAAACATAAAAATTTATATCCAAAATTAAAAATATCATGTCATTATGGGGATAGATAGCATTTTTTTTGTCTATCAATAAAATTAGATAGTAATAAATTGGTCAAAGTAAACTTAGCTAAACGATAATTAACCTAACATTTTTTTCCTAGAATTCGAAAGTTTCATCTCTATAGAAAAAAAATTATTGTAATGAACAATGGAATATAAGAGTTACAAGCAACAGAAAAAAGACATCTGACAGGGAATGAATAACCCAGCCTAGCAAATCCCATTTCAAAATCTAAACAGAAAAAACAAAATCACATTCTTTCCTTTAAAAAAAAAAAAAGAAAAGAAAAAGAAAATCCATGCACAAACACTAATGCAAAATGCAAGAATAATCTTGAAAGGAAATTAAAAAGTGGTGATTTTGGTGAGAGAGAAAGAGTTGTTCTTATTGCATGCACATGCAATGGAGGCCATGGAATCCATCATAGAAAAGCAAGTTGGTGTTTAAGTTTTGTAGGTAACCCATAAAAGAGACAATAGAAAAAACAAAAAGTAATAAAGGATCCAAAAATATGAAGGAAAGAAAAATGTTAAAGTTTTGTTTTGGCTTTGGCTATGGTGGATATAGAGATCTTCTTTGGGCACATGTATTTGTCTTCTTTTGAAATATGGCCAAAAACATAGAGAGAACAAACATTAATTCATAATTTTTTTGTTATGTGAAGGGGTGGTTGATACTTTAATATTATTGTGACAATTGTTTTGGATTATTAGGTGTGTAAGAAAAATTATAAAAATATCTCAAATTTGTAATACGTGATTAATAGAAATTTACAAATTTTAGAATCTACATTCAATTATTGTCAGCATATGTGACAATCATTTTATTGAATAATTTTGAATTATTTAAGAATAAACTACTAAAAATTGTAAAACTTATCAATGTAATATTATTAAAAAGCAAATGTAAAATCGATCCTAATACCTACCTATTCGAGTTGTGTTTTGTTAACTTTTCAAGTGTTTAATTTTAAAAATAAGTTATTTTAGAAAAAATTGAAATGTTTGAAAAATATTCAAAATAGCTTTCTAAACACTTTTCACGTATATTTTAAACAAATATTATCAAAATAGGTTAGACATTAACAACTTTTTTGGAAAACATTTATTTCTCTCGTCAATCCAAACCTATCCTTAATAATATTAGATAAAACTATCGAAAATCGAAAGACAATTCCCAAATTACTTTCTTTAAGGAAAAATTCAAATTCCTACAAATTGGTTGTCTTATAACATGCTCCACAAGAAGAAGAAAATAATCCAAAAATTTGGAGAGGTTTTATTTTTTTTTTTTTAAGTAAATAATTTTAAAAGTTGTTAGTCACTTATTTAACTCTCATCTCTGTCGTTTTCTTTTTTCTTTTTCTTTTCCTTTGAAAAAAGAAGGTGCAGGTACATTAAAAAAATCTAAAAAAAAAAAATCTTTTCAAATATAGTAAAAGTAACTAAAATTTTTACAAACAAAGCAAAAATTTTAATGTTTATCTGCAATAGACTATTATCTGTGTTACAATAGATACATATAATAATCTATTGCAATTTAATGCAAATAGACTGTGCATTTTGCTATTAACTATAAATATTTTTAATTGTTTTATCATTTAAGATAATTTTCCAAATAAAAAAGTAGATTAAAAATTGACTAAAAAAATAAATACAAAACGTTGGCACTCCCATTTCCCGTGTGTTTCTAGACAATTTAAATGCTAAAAGATAAGATAAAATAAAACGCCGTTGCCGGGGATCGAACCCGGGTCACCCGCGTGACAGGCGGGAATACTCACCACTATACTACAACGACATGCTAATATTTTGAGTAAATATATATTTTATTTATTGTTTACATATTCATTGTCTTAAGATAGGTAATCGTGTATCCAGTCCCACAAAAATGTTAAGTACCATATAAAGGTATAAAAGATATGTAATATAAGTAAAATTTATTTCATTATGTTGTAAAATTGAGGAGCAAAATTATAGAAAAGCGGGGCATGAAAATCTAGAAATTAAAATATTAAAATAATAAAATAATATAAAAATAATTAAAAAAATTAAATTAAATAAAATAAACTAAAATAAAGAAAGTGGAATTTTATGAAATTTCTCAACACCAATCTTTTCTCTTATTTTCTCTCCGTGTGTTACAATATCTACAAAAAATACCTCTATTTGTAGGCAATTTGGCAAGTAGGTAGTGGCATTTCATGGCCAGTAATTTGTTCTAATATTTATAATACATTATACAAAATCCCATTATTTTTTTAAGCTTAACAATTGTAGTGTAAATATTGAACCTATGTCTTATTTACTATGCCATATTCATATTTACAAAATCTAGTTATATTAAATAACAACTAAGCCATAATTATAGATATCCACGAATTAAACATTTTATTGTTAGGTCAAAACTGATGCTCAAATCTTCATTAATGAAAAAAAAATGTACTGTATTATTAAAAATGAAGGATGATATTTACTTTCTAGAAAAAAATTAAACCTTGTTCTCTTTTTTTTTTTTTTCCTTTGAGTTCAAAATAATATAAGAGTAAGAATTGGAACTTTTACATTTTTTGGTGAAAGTTAGTGCAAATTGATAAAAATAAATACAATATGAATATATGTAACTCAATAATTGAAACTTATATCAACTATTACTACATTTTTTTAATTTCAAATTCTCACCGCTTAACTAAAAAATAATAGAATTATTGATGGAATTAAAATGTTATTATTCACAATATTGATACCATTTCAAAATCTCAATTTAAGACAAAATTCGTGAAAATATTGATTAGACTATTGAGGAATATTATTTTAAGAAATCATATTCTGAAAAAATTTATTGAATAAGTTTGACTAGTTACACCATTTGTGAACTATATAAGCTTTGTTTGAACAATAAAATGCCTCAAAACTAGCCAGAGAAGTTTCCCAAACTATTCTTCTAATTCTGATCAATTTATTTTGTTCCAATTATTTTTGTTTTGTTTTTTTTTTTTTTTTTTTCCATTTTTGCCTTTGAATTAATTGTACTCCAAATATTTCTATGGTTAACATATATGTAGATATATGTAGATAGTACAACATGAATATGATGATATCACTGCTAACAGTGAATGCCAGAACATCCAAAACTTAGATCTCTATTCAAAGAATTTATGTGTAATATTGCAAACTATATGTCGTCACACATCGTGTACACTAATAACTTTTATATTCCAAGCCCTTTTGTCTAGATATTGTATAGATTTGAAATAACTGTTGTGGAAGGCAACAAATTCCCACTATTGATATCATGACCAAAAACACCACAAATAATGGCCACCAATCAAAGTGAGAAAAAAAAAAAAAAAAACTTTAACATACCTCAAAATTAATAATTGGTGATTTCAATAAAAATTAACTTCAAATCACTATTTTTAAGATTTGTTTAAAAAATGGAATTAAGTTTTGACATTTAAAAGTAGAAATACCTAAAATGGAATAAGGATAAATACGAAATTTTAATCTTTTAATTTTTTTTTTAATGATATTATTCATTTTTTGTTAAGATTTGAAATAGCATCACACCAGCCACTATAAGGGATAATCATATATTCATAAGCATATTGTGAATATTGCTTAAAAAAACACATTGTAAATATTGAAATTTCTATACATCTAAATAATAATAAATATACCTGACGAAGTTAAGCCATATAAATATGTTGTTGCATGGTGACACATCAATGATTCCAAAATTCTCAAATTCTCAAATTCTCAAATTCTCAAATTATGATCCATTATTTGTTATTTCAATCAATCAATCAATCAATGAAAAGGAGATCGCAAATATTTACAAAATAGAGGGCATGTTTGGTTAAAGTAATTGATAGGTGATCTTTACCCATGACCATGAGTATTTTATACATATGAAGATTAGACTCCATTAAATCATTTAAACTTTTACACAGCACGATCATTGAAATAAAGCTTTTAATTGTTTGGAATACCACTAACGCTTCAAGTAAAAAATTGTGTATATGTTATGATAATATAAATTTTGAAATTATTTATTTAGTATAACAAATGAGATTACGAGAATTTGAATTGGGGATTATTAATATGTCTATTTTTACAAGTCATAGATAGATTATTAATTTGGGAAACTTCTTTGGCTAGTTTTGAGGCATTTTATTGTTCAAACAAAGCTTATATAGTTCACAAATGGTGTAACTAGTCAAACTCTTATTCTGAATATGGTTTCTTAAAAGAAATTTCTTTTAAATATATAGTAAAAAAGGAAAAATAAAAGAGTATTTATGTTTTCAATGATAAAAAATAAGTCCTACAATTCTCTCGCCACTTATTTTCTTATTTCTCTAATCTGTGTCCATTTTTCGAGCATGCAGAGCCACCTACATTAAGCGTTACATGCAAATAGAAACGAACAACATTATTAAAAACAATGTAGGAGTTACATGCAAGACTTCAAACACAACATAACAATTCTCAAAAAGTCAAGGTCTTACGTTTGCAGGTGTCATATTCAATTTCTGTAGACATCTCGATATTTCTATTGATATATTTTGTAGATTCAATATTGATACAAGGATGAAATGATATCTTTATTATATCGTAATGAAAATTTCACAAATGTAAATATAATATAAATAATAAGTATTTGAACGTTTTTAAAATGCATAAAATATTTATTTACTAAATTGTAAAAAATAAATTAGGATTTATTCCTAATTAGTATTTTCTTTTATAGTATTTTTCCTTTTATGTATTATTATTCCATTCTTGATTTTTTTTCTTAGTTGGGTTTGTTGTAGCCTATTTCTTTGTCTCTATAATGTATTTTGATATAACTACTCATTATTTAATAGTATATATAAATTTCACATAAATTATTTATTTATTTTTATAATATTTTCAAAAATATATATTAACAATGATATTTCTGTCAACATTAACATTTTAGACGTATATAAATTATAAACCCAAAAGATATTTGTGAGCTTGATTTATTCTTGTACAGGCAAGTTTGATGTTTATTTTATTTTTTATCTTATAGAATCAAAGTAAATGAAACTTTTCATAGATCCTAAACCTTTTTTTTTCCTCGAGAGTAAAGAAAAAGAGAGACAGGGCTACTCGTGCAAAAATTTCCAAACTTCAAAAATGAGTTTTTTTTTTTTTTTTTCCTTTCTTTCTTTTAATTCCACCTTGACAACAATAAACAAATAAAATATTTTGTTTCTCTCCACAGTTTTATGTTAATTAAGAAAGAGAAACTCATAGAAAGGAAAGCAATTCTCCCTATTGGTATGAAACAAACAAAATTAAAAAAATCTTAACAAATATAATGAAAAATAGAATAGAATATGAGAATTACATGCAAAAAAAAAAAGAAAAAAAAAAAAAAAAAAAAAAAAAGAAACAAAACATCTGAAATGGAATGAACAGCCAGTCTAGCAAATCCCATTTCAAAATTCAAACAAAAAAAATCCAAATTATTTTTTTATTTTTATTTTTTTGTGAAAAGAAAAAGAAAGTCCATGCAAACAAACACTGATGCAAAATGCAATTAAAAAGTGATTGGTTTTGGTGAGAGAGAAAATGTTGTTCTTAATTTGATGCAAAATAGAAAAAACAAAAACTAATATAGGATCCATTTTATTTATTATTATTTTTTTTTTGTCTTTTTAAATGGTTGAATTTTGTTTTGGCTATGGTGGATATAGAGATCTTCTTTGAGCACATGTACTTGTCTTCTTCTAAAATATGACCGAAATTATCGAGATAACTATTATTAATTTATAATAATTTCTTTTTACGAAGATCTCTCTAATAGTCACGACAAGATTGCTACAATATGACTAACAGATATTTTGTATTGATAGATATACAAAAAAGAAAACAACTCTAAAAGTATTTTGAATATATCATGTAGTATTTAGAGATTAATATATTCTAAAATTTACATCAAACATTTACTATGAAACAGCTACCTCATTTTAATTTTGAACTTAAAAAAATTATAAAACTTAATATGATGTAGTATTATTGAAAGTCAAATGTAAATAAATTTACTCTAATGCATGTATTTAATAACGTTGGAAAGACCAAAACTGAAAACAATTCCCAAAATATATATATATATATATATATATTTTAGGAAAATATTTAAAAGTTCTTTTCATTTATTATTATTATTATTTTTTTTTCTAGAAGTAAAATTTTAAAAGGTTGTTAGTTACTTTTAACTTTTATATCTCCATTTTTTTCTTTCTACAATATCCATTTTCTAAAAAGAAAAATAACGAAGTATAGGCATAGCATGTTTATCCACTTGGCATACCCATTTCCCACGTGTCTCAAGACAATTTAAATGGATGAAAAAATAAAAGAAAACGCCGTTGCCGGGGATCGAACCCGGGTCACCCGCGTGACAGGCGGGAATACTTACCACTATACTACAACGACTAGTTACTTCAACAATAACATTTAAGTCTTTTATTCTTTAAAGTTTATTCTTTGTCTTTTTTACCTTGGCGAAGTATTTAAGAGATTTTTATAGGGCCTATTTCTCCACGCCTCTATGTTTTGAAATCCATCCTTCACAAATTTATGATTTGTAACTTTTTGCTTACATCAAAGACATTTTCAACTCTGATATTGATATCGTGATAGGGATAAAAATCCCAACCGATTTGTAAATTAAAATACGATGAATATTTAGATTTTGTATTCCAACCGAAATTGGATCGCGGTAGGGTTGCGACTCCTAGCCCGACAAATTTTCCAAATCCCTAACTCGATTTCAAATCAAAAGCGCAATAATTGATTTAAAAATATTCCGAAATGTTAAATAAAATTGGATCACGATAGAGTTGCTAAGCACAGTTCGATTAAACCTTAACTCAATTTACAATTGAAAACTCAGTAATCCTTAATTGTTGAACCGTTGCCTAAATTTAGTAGAGAGTTTTAAGAGATGGAACACAAATCGGATTCGAGCTTTGAAAAATTTATCGGGCAGGAGTCACATAACCCTACTACCATCCACACAAAGTCAAAATATTCATCACGTTTTGATGCACAAAATTGGTTTTGGGCTTAATTGGGTTGGGTCTTCCATCCTTGTCGTGATATCAATATTAGGGTTGGAAGTGCCCTCTGTTGTAAGCAAAAGGTTACGAAACATAAGTTTGTGGGGGGCGGGTCCCAAAACATAAAAAGCGAGAGGGAATAGGTCATCCATATAAAAATCTCAAATATTTAATGTATTGAATCTCACAAAAAGAGGTAAGAAAAATATCTTAAGGTAAGTAAAATATATTTTATAACACGAGCAATATGATAGAACAAATAGGCCTAGATCATATATGGAAGTGGTTGTTTATAAACTTAATTAAAATTAAAAAAAAAAAAAAAAAAAAAAAACTAAGGCTCTGTTTGGTAAATGTTTGATTTTCAGTTTTTGAAATTTAAGTCTATTTAAACACACCTTACATCTCTAAATTTCTTGTTTTGATATCTACTTTTTACCCATGTTTTAAAAAAAAACAAGTCAATTTTATAAAACTAATAAAACTAAGTAGTTTTCAATTTTTATTTATTTTTATTTTTGGAATTTGGCTACAAATTCAACTCTTCTACTCAAAATTGATACAAACTATGGTAAGAAAATGAGAGAAAATAAGCTTAATTTTCAAAAACCAAAAACTAAAAACCAAGGCCCCGTTTGGTTAACCATTTCATTTTTTGTTGTTGGTTTTTGAAAATTAAGCTTATTTCATTCCCACACTTCTTACAATAATTTGTATATTTCTTAAGTACAATGATTGGATTCTGAATCAAACTCCAAAAACAAAATCAAGTTTTTAAAAGCTATTTTTTTTTAGTTTTCAAAATTTGCCTTGATTTTTTAAACCATTGATAAAAACTAAACAACAAAGAAAATTTTTGGAGGCAGAAGTGTCTATAAGCTTAATTTTTAAAAATAAAAACAAAAAATGAAATAGCTATCAAACGGGACCGAAATGATTAGTAAATAGAGTCTTAAGCTTTTCACCCAGTGAATTCTGTTTCAATATTTCGGCACTTTTTCCTTTTAGAATTAATTAGATACCAAATATTTCTACCATTTATATATAAGTAGATAGTAGAACATGAATATGATGATATTATACTGATAACAATGAATATCATAAAATCCAAAACTTGGAACACTATTCAAATAATTCATGTATAATACTTCAAACTATATATTACGCATCATGTACACTAATATCTTCTTCCTTT
The DNA here is from genome assembly GCA_030954485.1 of Citrullus mucosospermus. Classification (NCBI taxonomy): domain Eukaryota; kingdom Viridiplantae; phylum Streptophyta; class Magnoliopsida; order Cucurbitales; family Cucurbitaceae; genus Citrullus; species Citrullus mucosospermus. Next base: position 2,061,078 of record CM062063.1, on the reverse strand, counting down.
TCCGAACACTTTTGTCTACATATTTTTTAGATTTGAAACATGACCAATATTGACAAACACAACAAATGAGCACCAACCAAAGTGAGGGAAAAATAAAACTTTAGCATTTGCGTTTGAATAAAATATACCTCAAATTTTAAAAATAGGCCATATATTTAGTTTATTGTTTAAATAAACAAAAACACAAAAATAATCTTTATCAGTTTTCCCTCCACGAATAATTTTGAAAATAAAATTATTATTAAATTAATTTCAATAAAAATTTACTTCAAACCACCATTCGTATGATTTAGTGGAAAAATAAACTGGTATAAGGATAAATACGAAATTATGAAATATTACTTTTATGATTTTATTTATTTTTGTTATGATTTAAAATAGCATCTCACTGGCCTCTATAACAAGATGCACATATACTTCACCATTTGAATTATAGACCGGTTAAATTTGATTTGAATTATAAATACGCTATTTGGTAACTATTTTGTTTTTTGTTTTTGGTTTTTGAAAATTAGACCATTTTTTTTTTTAATTTCATACCATTCTTTGCATCATTCTTAAGTATAAAGTTGAATTCTTAGTCAATTTCCAAATTCCAAAAACATGTTTTATACAAAAGCTATTTTTTTTAACAAGATACTATAAGAAATGGGATCAGTAGATGTACCAAGCTATCTCAACTAGGTTGATACATTCGTAGGACCTTCATCATAAAAAAAACTACTTATCTTTTTAATCTTCAAAATTTGGGCTATTTTTTAAAAGCACTGGTAATTAAAAGCAGATAATAAATCAAAAAATTCAACAGTGGAATATGAGTGTAAATAGATTTAATTTTAAAAAACATAAAACAAAAAACTAAGGTCTCATTTGATAACCATTTGGTTTTTTTGATTTTTAGTTTTTAGTTTTTGAAAATTAAATCTACAAACATCCCTATCACCTCATGTTTTGTTTTGTTATCTATTTTTAACTCATGTTTTTAAAAACCAAGCCAAATTTTGAAAACTGAAAAAATATATATGTTGGAATTTGAGTAAGAATTCAACTCTTATAATTAAGAAATATGCAAACCGTTGTGAGAAAATAAGAAAGAAAAAAAAAGCTTAACTTTTAAAATCTAAAAACAAAAAATGAAATGGTTACCAAATCCTACCTAATAATTAGCAAACTAGCATAAGTTTATAGTTAATCAATGTCATATATATTCAAACATATTGTGTAAATATTGCTTGGAAAAACACATTCTAAATATGAAATTTCTCTATACATCAAAACAATAATAAACCAGACCAAGTTAAACCATAAATATGTTTTTGTTGCATGCTAACACATCAACGATTTCAAATTTTGAAATTTCTCAAATTATTATCCATTATACGTTATTTCAATCCATCAATCAATGAGAAGACGACCAATGCTGACAAAATATATAGGGCATGTTTGGTTAAGTAATTGATAGCTATTTTACCCATGACCATGGACATACATACATACATCTTAAGATTGGATTCCATTAGAAGTTAAAACACATTTAAATTTCTACACACAAGCAAGCAAGATTATTGAAAATAAAGTTCTTGGTTTTCTTTTTTTGTGCGTGGAATACCCACTAACGTTTCAAGTAAAAAATTATGTATATGTTATTGTAATATATAAAATTCGAAATTATTTAAGGTTTTTGAAGATTCGAACGGTGAATCTCAAAAAAATATTACATGTATCAATTATTACGGGTTAATTATATCTACTTTAATAAGAGATAAACTGTGAATTTGATGTGATTGAAATGAACTACAATAAGTACTAAGCTTGTTGCAAATTAATGCACATATCTCCATTATGGGATATATGTGTGACAAAAATAAAAACACTGTTTCCATTGTAACTTAACTTTGAAGAATGCAGGATATACACCTTTATTTTTTGTCTTTTGCTTTGTTTTACCTTTTATGTACGTGGATGGGTTACGTTTCTAGATTATGTTTTTGAAAAGTATCTTTCCAAATCGTTGGTCAAATTATATACATATAATTATGCTTGACAAATAACCCACAAGACAAACATGGGTTTGCCAAACTTACTTAAATCCATAGACTAACACTTAGGATCGGACTTTTATATTAGGGTTTGTTTGAGAATAGTTATGGCCAGATTGGAGTTTAAAGTATAGGGGTATAATTTTATGGTGATTTTTGTTAAATAACTAATGACCCTAAAAGCTCTAGTTCATAGGTGAATATAGGATATCCGGCTTTGTACTATGTTAAATCATTGATTGATCTAAAAGTTTAAATGATGGGCAAAGGTAAATTTAATATGAATTTAGGTACATCTCAAGATGCATCTATCTCTATGCGTCCCATTCTTATAATCACACAAAAAAAAATGAATAAAAATATTTTTTAAAAAAATTATCATGTAGCAAATTATGATTCGACATCTTGGTAGGATTCACCTAAGTAATTTTCATTTAATATTATGTCAAACACTCTAACTTATTTTAAAATGAGTTTAGCTCAATGGTAATTATGAGATAATTGATATGTACTTTTTGTTTTAAAGTTTGGAGATTAGATTTGTTGTATTAAAAGAAAAAAGAAAAAAGAAAAAAAAAAAGGAAAGTAATTAATGATTGAGTTAAACATTTTGAAAAGAATGTGCGTGATTTGGTTGGGAATTGGGAGAGAAGAATAATCTCGAGATTAGGTCCATTTATTAAATACACAACACAAACATACATTTTCATAGATATGAAGATATAACTCATGATTATGTGTCCTACATAGGCCAAAACATAAACATTTTTTTTTCTTTTTTTAATTTTCTTCAAATCATATTTCATTTACATTTACTTTCCACACACCTATATAATCCAAACTTACACAAACACACCGTGGATTAGATACATATTTCTCACTTACACCCACCAAGCACAAACCTCCCTTTGATTAAAAATGAAAAGCACTTAAATCCAAATTGGCTTTAGTTACATTAATATTTATTATATAGTTAGCCAAAATGGAGAAGATTTGAAACGTTGAACAAGAAAAGGAAGAAGTCTAGAGTTGTGGGAAGAGGTGGAGGTTATTAGCCTACTTTCACCTGGCTATGATCGTTGACATCTAACAGTCCAGTGAGAGGAGCGTAGAGACGGATAGATGAAAGTGTGTCGTTAAAAAGTTCCGCTTTTTTACGGAGGTACTCAGTCCAAGTTACGGTGCGGTAAAGTGGTGGTTGAGTTGGGCCCACAAGTTTCTTAAGCGGTGAAATTTGAGCGGTTTCCGGCGGTCCAAAAAAGTAAGCCATCGAGAGGCGCTTTCGGGTCCGGTTCACAAAGGCCTGATGTAACGAACTAGGGTACAACCCGTTTGCGAGAATGTGGAACAAGTCTCCCACTTGAACCACAAGTGCACCGGGTACCGGCTCCACTGTCACCCACCGGTTCCCTTCCCGCAAAAGTTGTAACCCACTTGTGTTGTTTTGGTACACAATGGTTAAGAGGCTGGTGTCGGTGTGGGCCCCGAGACCCATGGCTCGATCCGGGTCCGGGCAAACCGGGTAGGAGTTGAACTGAATTGCTACATGACTAGTCTTGAAATCCCCATCAGGCCCGGCCCACTCCACGTCCTCTCGGGTTATCCCTAAGCCCCCTAATCCAAGCCACATCAGCCTTCCACATAGACTCCTTAACTCTCGGCCGTATTCTTCCGTTATATCACTGAAACAAATTATACCATCTCATTCAAGGGGTGCAATTTAATCATCTAATAACTTCTCACTCTAATGAAATTTATGTGAATGTTATTTAATGATTTAATTTGTGTGTTGGTAAAGCAAATTAAATTAATAATCTTAAGATGCATTTAGTATTGTGTTTTTAATTAAAATATTAAGTGAATTAACTGAAATTGGACTACGGTTAAAATTGATGAAATTAAAATTTTATAATTTAAATTGATACAATATGGCAAGTTTGAAGAGAAAATTGATATTATTTTTATTTTATTTTATTATGTGAGATATCATATATATAAAAAATAGCGTAACCATTTTTTTTTTCTTTTGAAAATTAAGCTTATTTTATTTCCATTTCTTACCTTCATTTAGATATTTTTAAATAACATAATTAGAATTCTCTATAGGCCAAATTTCAAAAAAATATAAACACTGCCGAACTCTTTTCCTATTTTTTAAAAGAAAAAAAAAATACTATTTTTCATTAATTTAAAGATAGAATAGTGTTTTAGACATAATTTTAAAAATAAAAAATAAAATAGTTATTAAAGACGGGGTTGTTGACGATGAATCAAAGTTTGTGATAGTAATAATAGTACCAGTGCTTGGTGTAGTCTTGAGGCCAGAGTTTCTTGAAATGTTCGAGAGGAGAACCGACGAGGGTGAATCCTTCAGACCACATACGCTTAGGGAAGAAGGGGGAGATACGGGCGACGCCATAGCCGGAGAGGCCGTCGGGGGGACGAGTGGCCTTAAGTTTTTGAGGAGAGGGAAGATTGAAGAGGGCATCGACAGTGGATTCCATGGAGTCGAGGAGGGAAATAGGGACGCCGTGGTTAATGACTTGGAATGCCCCCCAAGTTTGGAAGGCATTGCGGATGAGCTCGGGGGCATTAGGGAGAGAAAGGTCAATTAGGGGGACAGAGTCGGAGAGGGAAATGTTGGAGTCTCTGAAGGAAGGGAAAGAGTCGGGCTGAATCCAATCATGAGTTTCAGGGAGCTGTTGGAAAGACTCCAGGTTTTTGTTGTCGGGAATGTGGAGAGGGTGGGTTTTGAAGACCTCACTCATTTTGGGGATGGTGGCCATGTTTTTTTTTTTTTTTTTTTTTTATTATTAAAAAAAAAAAAATTTGTGTTGTGTTGTGTTTATAGTTTATATATTTTTGTGGGGTTTAAGGAATTTGAAAAGAAGGAATGCTACTTTACTTAGTAGGGTTATGGGGGTAGATGTTGTGGTTGAGAATGAGGGAGAGAAACTTAGGATGATGATTGTAAATAGGGAAGATAAGAGGTGAGAGATTACAATGCCATATTCTTCTCGCTATTTATAGAGGTTAAGGCCATATAGATGTTGACAACTTACACACATGCACTCACCCAACCTCTAATAAAAGCAATATTTGAGCTCCTTCTAAACTTGGAAAATTTACACAAATATGGTAGTTTAAAACAATATTTAGAAAAATATAGTTGTTTACACAACCTAATTGCCACCTTTTTTTTTCTTTTTTTTTCTTATTCTCTTTGTTTGAGTTTTCTTATTTGGAAATTTTAAGAGGGAGAAATTTCGTTTTATATCCCTAATTTTGAGAATATTTTCTTTGTTCGAATTGATAACTATTTCACTTTTTTTTTTTATTTTTAAAGTTTAAAAATTACGTCTATAAACACTCATTTCACAGCCAAACTTCTTGATTTGTTATCAATTGTTTACAACTATTTTAAAACATCAACGTAAAAAACTAAACCAAAATTTAAAATTAAAAAAAAAAAGTAGGTTTCAAATTTTGGTTTAATTTTTAAAAACAATTGTAAAAATTGTGATATTTTGTAAAAAAAAAAATGATAATCCCTCTATAAAAATTCAGGTCTTGTATTTAAGAAAGAGATTATGAGCATCTAGGCTCAATTAGGATAATATTTGAAAATTGATTTAGTTAAAAACATAAACCTTCTTAAATTAATCAATTTAGACTCTCAGTTAGGATAATATTTGAAAATTGTTCATGCATCAATTTTAATCATCCATTTTTTAATCCTATATTTGAAGAAATCTACATATGTGTAAGAATTATTGTGTGGATGATGTTCAAAGATTATCTTAATAAATTGTCCAAATTGATTTACTTATTACAATTTAAGAGTTTAATTATTGTAAGGGGTTGTTGTAAATATAACAATTAGGTTCAAAGTATTTGCAAATATAGTACAATGCAAAACAAATTTCCAATATGACAAAATTTTGATTTTAATTTCAAAGTCTATTAGTGATAGATCATATCACTTATAGAAGTGTATTAGTGATAGAATTTATTATTGATAAATTTTGCTATATTTGCAATTTTTAGTGTAAATGAAATGAAAAGGACAAAAATGAGAGAAGTAAAAAAAATGATGAGGGTGGACTTAGCTAGCAGGTTCAGCCGAATGGGATGAATAATGGGTTTAGTTTTAATTTATTTTTTTTTCCAAACAATAATATTATCCTAAATATTTTACAAACTACTACATTCTTCTAATTACTTTTTTAAACTACAATATTTTCGTAATTTACCTATCTTTTTTCGATGCACATAATAAAAAGAATTAAAAGATATTTAAATAAAATAATAATAATAATAATTTCACTTTCGAAAAAAATTAGTTGGTGTATTTCAAGTTATACTTATTTGTGCAGTCTAACTTTTAAGTTTTTTTTTTTCCTTTTATGATTGGAGCATGGAGATGGATATTGATTAGGTTGCACTCAAGTAAGGTTGTAAAAACATGATGTCCTCAAATATTTTTAACCTAGTTAATAACATTGGGGAGAAGGAGAAATAATGAGGAAAATTAAAGAATAAGAGAGAGAGGACGAGAATGCGTTCTTTAATAATATTTTTGTTTAAATTTTTTTTTTTAATAAATAAGTAAAATAAAAGCTTGCATCTCTTATATATCTCCTTCTTCCTTGATGATCAATTTTTTTTTTTTTTCTAAAAAAGAAAGGCTTAAAATTTCCATCAAAATTAAACTTACAGTGTGCCCTTCTCCCAGCTTTCTCTCCATGTGCTGTCTTGACACTTGAAGTATAGAAAACCATCCAAATCAAATCCTAAAATATACTCTATATACTTATAAACTATATGACAATACTCTTCTTTTCACTTTGACCATATTACCCTTCTTCTTTTATATATACATATCCTAATAATTAGATGTGACTCAAATGGTACATTTTTTTCGTATTTTTTTCTTTTCTTTTACTTAAAAGAATTAAATTATAAAAGAAAATCGTGCTACATGGCATAATTCTATTGAGTGGTGGTCGGGCTGCACCCAAGTTTTTTCTCGGTGTGTTTATATATATGAGGGCTCCGAGTGAAGTTTGACCCTTACAAACATGTCTTTCAATACTATATGTAAATATTTGGAGACATCTTTAGGGACAATCTTGTCACTTCACCCCACAAAATAACCAAAAAGAAAAAAAAAAAAAAAAAGTATATATATATATATATATATAAACAAATTGGTCTTCAGCAGTTACATTATTTTGAGAGAGAGGGAGAGAGTTCGTTGTGTGTTTTTGTTTTTGTCGGAGACCAATGTGGGGCTCCAAATTTACAAACATCATCATCCTCTGTCTTCCAAGCTCTAATACTCCTACCATATTTATTAGGATTGTCTATGTAGTTTCCTTTTGCTTAACAATTGATTTGAAAACTCCTTAAAACATGTCTAACAGATGTTTCTTACATGTTTATTCAAGAGGTAATCGTTGTTATAATGATTTCAAATAAACAACAATTTTGTCTCTCTCTTTTTTTTTTTTTTTTTTCTCCCAATAGAATATTTTATTGAAAAAACGTGTGTGAGAACGAAACAATACAACAAAAGAGACGAACGAAAAGAAAAATTATATTCATGTTGAGAACAATTTTCACAACTTCATAATTTTTAAAATAGATTTTGACCATATGGCTTGTGATGAGTTGGTGTTATCGGCTTATAAAGAATTCTAACTCTTATAAATCAACGATCCCATTTATTTAAGAACGTATATTTTTCCCTTTTTTTTTTAATTTTTTTATATGATCATAACCACCCAAAATCCTGGTCTCTTGCATGCTTAGTGGTTATGAGATAGGACATAAAACAGAAAGATAAGAAGATTTTATTTTGTCCTTTGTTGTCATATAATTTCATGCCATCTCTAGTTGGAATGGCCAAAATATATGGGACATAATTCCAACATATAAATGCATTAGATTATGGTCATTTTACATGCATATGCCTCTCACGTGGCCCAAACATGATGAGTTCGGGCCCTTTCATATACCACAAATCATGCTTTAATTTGCTACCTCTCCAATAACTAAATAAATAAATATATATGGGCCACTTGCAAAAAATCAAAATAAAATACATTATCTATAGTACTAACTTATTACTTTTGCAAAAATGGGAAAAAACAAGCCCAGCTTGCACTATATACGTGATACACTTGATACACCCAATACATGTGTGTGATACATCTAATAAACTTAATACACACTTGATACACGTGTATGATACACTTGATAAACTTGATACACAATTGATACACCTGATACACCTGATACCTGATATACTTGATACACTTGATATCCCTTGATACACTCGAAACACTATTGTCTTAGATCTGATATATTGTTGATACACTCATGTCTTAGGTTTGATACAATCATGTGTTACTTCAAGTATCTATTGATTGATGTTTGATACACTCATGTCTTTTCATTGCTCAATTTCCTAAATTTTTTTTATTTCATTCTCATTTTGTTACTTTTCTTCTCCCTAATTAATATGAAGAAAAAAAAAAAAAAAACTCCAACCAATCTATTTGAAGTAAATACAATATTTTTCAATCAGTTAATTTTTTTAAAAAATATACTTCAGTTGATGATATATGGATGTTAAAATATAATACTGACATGTTGTTATAAATATACTGCTAATAAAATTTATTGAAATTATGTTGATATAATTTATAATGATACATTCATTTATACTGTTGATACACCTGACTAACATGTTGTTGATATTCCTTATGATGATACTGCTAATAAATTTTGTTGATATACTTTATAATGATACATTCATCTATACTGCTAATACACTTGACTGACATAATGTAGATATACTTTCTAATAATATAGATTTTTATATTGTCAATACACTTATTGATATATTGTTGATATAGTTTATAATGATATACACATTTATATTATTGATGCACTTGATCAATATATTGTTGGTATACTTTATAATGTTACACTTATTTACACTACTGATACATTTGATTAACATACTGTCAGTATACTTTATAATAATAATATACATGTTTATACTGTTGATACACTTGACTGATATATCATTAATATATTTTATGATGATACACATTTTGATTGATACTGAGTACTTGGTGATTGCTATCTGATTTATTATCTATCTTATGGACAGTTGTTGGGCTTAAACCCAAAACTTTCAGGCTACCCAAAAAGACATGCTCATAGTATGAGTGGTGACCACGATTAATCATCCAAAAAAGATGATGTCTCTAGCCAAGAGTCAGATCACTATTGCAAATTATAGTTGATGATAAAGTTGGAGCACACATTACTCGTAGTTCAGCTCTTGTAAAAAAAATGGAATGAAGTTACTTTAAAAAAGTATGAAGAAGAGTGAATTCTTTAAAAAAAAAAAAAGACGCTTTAAAAAATTGTCGTAAGAAAAAAAATTAAAAGATAAGAAGAAAATATAGTGAGCTCAAATTCAAGTTTTGTTCTTAAAATTTTTTTTTAAAAAGAAAAAAGAAAAAAAAAGGAAAGAAAACAGAAACTAAAAGAAAACAGAATATGGAAAAAAAATGGGAGGCAATTCAAGTTTTTAAGGAATAAATTATGTAAAACTTCTTATAATTCTCTAAAAACAAATCTTAAATTATCAAAATATGGAAGAAGAAGAAAAAAAAGAAGAAAGTTGAAATTGTTATAAGACTAGTTCATTTTGGCAAAACAAATAAACAAAATATTAAAAACAAAAAAATTGGTCATATATGCAAAATTTGAAATGTTAAAGACATACATGCAAAATCATATTCTTAAATTGATTTCTATTGCAAATTCCCTATATATATATATATATATATATATAATCTCTCTCTTCATATATAATATCCTTATATATTGACATTATTTCATCTATCATCTATATATATGTGTAGCATATAATATTCGTATTCGAAGGATTTATAATGGATTATTACATGCACATTGACATGAACTAGTTAATCATTTAGAGTTTTCCCCCTCCTTTTATTTATTATATTAAGAAATATATATGGAAGAAGAATGTAGAAGTTTGAAGAAGGTGTGTTGAAGAAAATTAGTGGGGATTGATAGTTGTATCGAAAGTTTCGGAATTATGGCAGCCTTATTGTTATTAGAGCTAATGATTTTGGCTAAGAATATTGCATGATATAAAAGAAGGAAAAAGATGCTTTTGGTTTCCGCCATTTTCATTTACAACAATGTGCCCCATTGCCATTCATTTGAAGTTAACACATCATATTCCTTTATTTATTTATTTTCCCTTTGAATTTAAAACTAGACTTTCAATAAGTTTAGCCTTGTTCAAACTACTTATATATAAAATATATATCAACATAAAGGTATAGGAATAGGAATAAAATATTTAGTTTTACACAAATTTGTTGGTGTTGCTCTTTGTTTCGTTATTCAGGATTCATTATTATTGTTGAAGATGGTGATGGGAGAGTGGGCACTCCCCACTACTCACAAATCCGTACTTGAAAAGTAAATAAACAAAATAAAATAAATAAATAAATTCTTCTCTTTTGAAAATGGCTTCATATAAAGTGGCTCATATTCATACACTTTTTCAAATTAAGCATGAACCAAATCATATATTCATCTATACAGTACGTGAATGTATAAGATCCATGAACATTGTTTAGATTAATGTATCCAATTTATTAAGATAAAGTTTGTAATCTAAGTAACATCCCAATAGGAACAAGATCTGATTTGATTGTGAAGAGTTTGGTTAATTAATCAACAAAGAGCAAAATCAATTAGTAGAAAACACTATTTAATTAAATAGTAACAATGACAGTAGTATTATTATATGAAAGTTTGTAGTGGTTGGGACACATTCCCCATTTGGCTCTTTGGTGGAAAAAGAAATGTCAATGACATGTGATATTGATACAGTCACTGAAATTGTAATTAAGAGTTAGAGATTGACAATCATTAGTTTAATTCCAAATCTATTAGCCAATCTCATAGCCGCAGACTATTAAAAAAAGAATAAAATCCATTTATAATATCCTTAAATTTTGAGTTGTATCAATTAAAATTCTAAACATTTTAAAATATGTATTCAATTTACTCCACGTTTAGATTTCATTCAAAAAAAAAAACATTATGCTAAAGAATTGTAGATTTAATTATAAATTTATATACTCTTAAAAAATATAAATGAATCAATTTAAACTTTTCATTATAATTACTTTTGAAATTTGTTCATACTTCAAACTTCAAGAACCGAAAGTATATTTTACCTATAAAATTTTTAACTAAAAATTTAAATTGATTCATTTATGAAATTTTAAGTTGATTCACTCATGAAATTTTAGAGGTTTAATTGATATAATTATGAATCTCACAGCAATTTTTTTTTTTTTCAAATGAAACATAATGGAGGACATAAACTAATTCATTTGTAAAAGTTTAAATATATATTAAATTGAACTTTTTAAAATTTTGGAGTTTAACTTTGATATTAAAAAAAGAAAGATTATATATTCTTTTTGTTGGGTTTTTTCAAACGCATGCAACTTTGGGGACAATTTCTCCCTTTTCAATCATAGTGAAATAGAAAAGGATTGATTTAATATGGATTATGTGACATTAATCACCAAAATGGAAAAGCATTTTATAGGGCAATTAAAGAAGACAATTATTGATTTCCAATTTCCCACTTGTTCTCCATCTTATCATTGTGTGATTAAAAACACAATATGGACAGCTAACCCTCTTCTCTCTCTTTTTCCTCAAACCATTTTTCCCCTTTTTCAAAAACCTTCCTATTTTACATCTAATTAGCTCGTCGTTAAATTACCCATTTTTGGCAACCAAAAGGGTTTCAACATTATTATTATTATTATTATTATTATTATTATTATTATTATTATTATTATTAACCAAGTCAAAATGTACCATTTTTTTCCATTTCTCTCTCTGGATAGTGCACGTTGTCAGCAATTTTTAGGACTGATTTATTGTTATATGTTTTCTTTTTCCCTGAAAGTATCAAACAAAAAATGCCACAAATGTAATGTCATAATTTTTATAAATCAAAAGTTATGTTAACGTCCGCAACTAGCATCATAACCTAATTATTATTATAAAATTAATCGATCTTGTAGATACTAATACACTTGTATGCTAATTAAATGATGCTCGATTCGATAGTGTTTTTTGAACATTAATATTGATATTGTGTGTGAAGTATATGTTAAAGTTAATTACCTTGTAGTTGTAGTTATTTGTTCATCATCTTCAAAAATATATGGTGGTTTCCTCTAGGGCTAGTTTTTTTTTTTTTTTTTTTTTCTTCTTCTTCTTCTTCCAGGGCACAGTTTAATTTGTTGCACTAAAAAAAAAAAAAAAAAAGCCTCTTTTCCCCTAAAATATCTTTCTATCTTTAAAAGTTTGTAGCTCCCAACCAATCACATGGTTATAGCATAAAAAACATATAAAAGCAAAGTGACAGAGGGGAAACTCTAGGAGAGACTGAAGGATAGAAATAAAAAAAGATGAGGACAAAAAGTATAAGCATGGCTTTGATGGCAATGATCTGTCCTTACATTAACATTTTAATATTAACCAATCTTTATCTTCATATTGATTCATTAAGCTTCTTTTTCATTATCATCATCGTCGTCATTCCTCTCTTTTTCTTTTTCTTGAATCTTGACTATAAACATTCCCCCAACTAATTTAAATATGTATATTTGGTCAACGACTTCTCCTATTTCAAGGAGGACGAAAGATAAGTAATAATAATAAAAGAATAAATTCCTTGGGTGGCAGAGACCAGAATGTGTTACAAATTTCACTATTCTGAAATCTATGGTTTCATTCTTTTATTTTATATTATTAGCTTTTGGCAACTATATATATATATATATATATTGCATCCAAATGTTAGCTTCCAAATGTTTGAAGGGGCAAATCTTAGCTAGATCCTAGATAGCTTCCAAATGTTCGTCTGCCAAAGGAAGATTTACCAATGTATATTATAAAGAAAGGAAAAAAATAGTTGGAGGTTTGTTTGTAAGCATTGAAAAGAAGAATGAAAAAGTTAGGAGAAATTCCATATGTTATCATCATTGGCAACTTATTTGCTTTTCTCTAGGCTTTTGCTCTCCTTTTTTTTTTCTTTTTTTTTTTTTTTAATCTCTATTTTAATTTCCAGTCTGAAAAATGATAAGAGTATGTTTTTTATTTTTTTAATATTGATTTGTACTCTAAACTTGGAGAGTTTTGTGTCAATTGAAACTCCAAAACCTTTGAAAGTGTGTGTATCAATTTACACCATCTTTCAAATTTAATTCATTTTAAAAACATCGTATGAGACTTATAATTCTATTAATTAAAATTCTTATTATGAAATGGATAGCCAAAAAGAGTAAGAAAATGTAAAGAGTAGAAAAATTGACACAAAGATTTGTGTAGTTCACTATTAGTGTATTAACGACGTCTATGAGCAAAAGGAGAGAGCAATCTATTATTAGAGAGAAAATATCATATTACAAATTACAGAAGTGTCTCTGAGCTCATCTCTAGCTCTCCCTTTGTATATATATTCTCCCTTTTTATGAATCCATCTCTAGTGGGTTGGGAAATGATGAGACGCTATAGGTGTCAACCTAGTTGAAATATCTTAGTGCGTTTAATGATCTCTGGTTTACTAGTTTTCTCATTAAAAAAAAAAAAAAAAAAAAAAAAGTTAAAGAGTTTACATATAGCGTACTCCTCTAAACCATATGGCCTATTAGAAATTTGGTTTTGATGTTGGCTATATTTGTTTAAGACAGATGTTGCAGCTTGCTCCGTTATTTGGTTTATGAATTATCTGTCAAGGTGTTTCTACATCGCGATCTCAGACAGGATGTTGCATGGGGTATTATTGATGTTTCTGTTTATTTCTTTTCTTGTTGGGAAAATCCAATCTACCTTATTCGTGATGTTTTTCCTCATTATGTGAAATGACAATTTGCCTTGTATGTTGCATATATTTAAAGGATGGTGGCTATCATTTTAGGGTTGACTGTTCCAAAAAGATTAGAGTCATGTACTTGTTAGGAAGAGATCAGTTCACTGTGTGCCAATCTTTCATAAGCAAAGATTGTGATGTTGTATTCTTGACTCATTCTCAAGCTCTCTATCGAATCGCTTAGTTGTAGTAGAGAAGAGATTCTTAAACTTAAGAGGAGCTTAAGTATATCAAGTGGAGTGGTCTTCACTTGTCAAAAGGAAAGATAAAGTCTTAGTGAGAAATGATCTCACACTTAAGGGGATCCTAAGGCACAACGAGAGAACTTCACACTTAGAGGGGTCGAAATTGTGTTCTTCACTAATATCCACATACTTAAGGGGAGCCTAAGGTATACTAAGAAGGAGTCTCACATCTAAGGGGAGCCTAGGTGATCATTCAAGGAGTTAAACTCTACATGTGTCATTGTATTAGTCATTTGTTTACAAATAAGTGCCACGTTGTAATTGTTTAACAATTATATTAGTGAAGTTATCTTTCTTGGGCATAGTGTCCCACAGATGTAGGTTATATTGCACCAAACTAAGTGTTCTTCTGCTCTCTCTCTAAGATTGTGTTTTTTGTGAATTGATGCAACATTTTGAATGTCATCTATTGTCTGGGTGTTAGGTAACCTTTATATCAGGGCCAAAATCATAACTAATGTAAATAACATAAATATGAATACAAATTTAGAAGCATCCAGATAACAGATTCAAGGCATTCTAATATTTTAAAATTGTCATAAGTGAATCAATTTACAAGGTTACCTTTAAAAATCATCCATGCATCAATTCTTACACGTGTGTAGACTTTTTCAAATGTTGGATTAACAAAAATTGATGCATGAACAATTTTTTTAAAAAAATCAACTGAGAATCTAAATTATGATTTCTTATAAAAGTTTAAGAATTTAAATAAAATGTAATGGAGACTAGTATAATTGATAGAGTTTAAATTGATACAATAATTGGTTTAAGAACTTATTTGATATCATCTCCAAAGTGATATCACCAAAGTTTAGAGTGATAGATGTTATTAAAATACGTATAATTAAAATATGGGATATGTATGTAGACTAGTATTTTATCACATTGAGTTATTTTATTAGATTGAGCCCTGTTATGTGATCTATTTAATTAAAGACCCTAGATTCCCAATTGAGTAGGGACTTAATGGGTAAAAGCCTATTCCTCCTCGATTGGTTAGGGTTTAATGGGAACTCTAATTAAACTAGTATATAAGGAGACGTTAAAGCTATGGTCCCAATATACCAAAACAATAAGTATCCAGTCTTTCTCGAATCTCATGTAATTGCCACTTTTTATTGTTTCATTCATTGAAGGTAGTCTGCCCATTTAATCATCTCCCTTTAAAGAATCTACTGCCCTTCTTTATATTCTATATATATATATACTCAAATCATAGAGTTTTCAAAAGATAAAAAATCCTCAAAATCATGGAAGAGAGAGACTCTGAAAAAGATAGGAAAAAAAATCTGATTTTATTAGGGAGTTCCAAAAATTAAGTGAAGGGACGAGATAGAGAAAAAAAAAATACCTCAAAGGAGAGAGAAGCCATTATTGAATTGATAGGTAGATCTATATAATGGATAAGAGAGATGCCAAAAATGGCTATATATTCAAATCAATGTTCAATAATATCCATATATATAATTGCTTGAAAAAAATTATATATATATATATAACCTCACGGATTTTTGAACTCAAGATACGTGTTTCTTCATTATATTTCCTAAAAAAATGGTAGAATAATGACGAAGTTTTGTTTTAAAAAATGTATAGAATAATTAATATTTGGAAGTAAAAAATCTCGTAAAAAATAAGTTAAAAATTATTATATGTAGTTCAAGATTAAAATATTTATTGTCAGATAATGAATATAATTAATAGTATAAAGTCATTAAAATCCCTCTCCTCACTCAATCATTTTACAATAAAATATACCATATATCTTCAAACACAATGAAGCAATAGAATCTTATAGTTCATGAGATAATTCTATAAAATTACTCAAACTTCAAAAGGTAAACATCAAAAAAACATATGTATAGATTTTTAATATTTTTGTCAAAATTCATCTCATAATTTGTGAAACAACAGAGACTTAAAACAACATCATCAAGAATGCATTATTAGAAAAACAAAAACAAACAAACAAATAAACATGAACAAGCATATATTTAATTTCAATGGTGGATATGTTGCCTTATTCGCTTCTTTGTTTGAGGCCGATATATAATGGAATCTCACCCTTTGCAATGAAGACTACTTTGGATTCCTATATATATATATTCGTGTTTTCTTTAGGTTCCCAAAATCTTCTTGCCATACACACAAAATCCTGTTCTCCATTACTTCATCTTTTATTGAAAAAAATAATATAAGATATGCTCCAAATTGATCCTGCTACAAAAATATCATTTCCTGATCTAAATCACATTTAAACTAGACACCTCAAGTATATCAATTATTTGATTCATAAGAAAGAAACAACATTTCAATTGACAAACTCAATTTCTCTCTTGTAACTCGAGTATCAATTATTAGATCTAAATTAAAGTTTAAACAGTCAGAGATAGGGTAAGTTTGCTCTTTTTAGCTTAATTATCGTCCTATGCATACTAACTAGATGTACATATATATTAATCAGAAAAACATGCTTTCTAATACTTTTGTTTTATTAATGA
Organism: Citrullus mucosospermus; assembly: GCA_030954485.1. NCBI lineage: Eukaryota > Viridiplantae > Streptophyta > Magnoliopsida > Cucurbitales > Cucurbitaceae > Citrullus > Citrullus mucosospermus. The sequence goes on along the minus strand of CM062063.1, from coordinate 2,044,265 downwards.
TGCAACAATATATGAATACCACAGATTGAATGAATTTGGACCAACATAAAGGTTAGGAATTTAGGAGTTTTAGCCAGAAAATCACACCATTTACAAACTAATTGAAAACTTAATTTAAATAATTAATGAAGTTAGATTTTGGGGTAGTTTATATATATATATATAGGAGAGAATCAAAGATGATGACAAGAAAGAGTTCTGGAAAGAATGGAAAGGAAGTTGACAAAGCAAAAAACAAAGAGAAACTTGGAAAGCTGGCTATGTAACCATATGACGTATTTAAAGGAGAGATACAATGAATAACATTGTGTCCTGTCCTTTTACAAGATAAAAAGCAAACCATTTTGTATTCTTCTGCAGTGTTTTAATTTTGAATGGTTAGGGTAGTTGAAAAATGTAATCTAACATATTCTTTAAATTTGGTTAAAATACTATTATAGTTTTTGTAGTTTGAATTTTATTAACTTAATAAGTCAAATCGAGTATAGCTTAATTAACATACAAATGTGTTAATAATGACAAAGGTATATGATTTGAGTCTTCTTATTCTCAATTGTACTGAAAAAAGAAATTTTAATCAATAATTTTGGTCCATACACTTTTAAATACCCATTTAGTTATTCTATTTATTATTATTATTTTTGTACAAATGTGGTTGAGTTATTCGAACACCTCTATCATATTAAAGCATACTAACACTTGAGTTTTCCTTACTTTGGCCCATGCAATTATTTTATTAGTTAATTTTTTTTCAAAAGTTATATTAGCATTCCCTTTGCAAATTGCACAAACATATATATTCACATGAGAGCAATACCTAGGTGTATTCATGTTACACAACAAACCAAAAACCAAAAAAAAAAAAAAAAAAACAAAAAACAAAAAACAAACAATCTTAAAAAGAAGAAATAAAAGTTCCACATGACCAATTATATTACTAATTTAGGTGCAGCCATATATTTTTCTATTCATATTGTGCATTTTTCTTGTATGAAAATTATTATTATTTAACTACTTTTGATCAATATTAAATGTGAAGGATTAAAATTCAAATTTATTAAAAGTACATAGACTAAAATTGGACAATTAAAAATATATGGACTAAAATTAAACAATATTAAAAGTTTATATAATTCTTAAATTTTTTTTTAATACAATAAAGATAGAACCGCTTCAAATCACATAACTCTTAGTCACTAACATCTAACATATCAATATGTTAATTGAGGTATTCTTACTTTCGTATCTTTAAAATTTTATATTTCAAAATGAAACTATGTAAAAGTTTAAATATGAAATGAAATTTAAACTTTGAATTATTAATTATATCATGCATTTGGAATGAAACTTCAAACAGGTGTAGTTTTTCCCTCGAGATGAGCACAAATGAATGTTGGTTTTGCAGAGTTTAAACTTCAAAAATAAAACAACCACTCTTCAAACGAAATAATAATAAATAAAGGAAAATTACCTTTTTAATTTTCAAAATTTGAAGAATATTTGCATCCAAGAATTTTAAAAATGTAATTATTTAGTTCTTAAATTTGTTAGAATAAGTGCTACCTAAGATTTTAAAATTTATATGGTTAACTCATGAATTCTTAACAATAAAAAAGATTTTTGAAGCATTTTTTATAATTTTTAAATTAATTATATGATATCTAAAATTTAAAATATAATTAAAAAAATTAGTCTTCTAATATTAAATGTCATATAATTATTTTATTATTATTATTTTAAAGACTAATTTTTAAGAATAGGTACGTTTTCCCATTCAATATTAGAAGACTAAATTTTCAAAACATACCTTTCTAAATCATATTTTTAAAAATTTAAAAATTAAAAAGATACAATTTGAAATTTTTGGATGTTACAGATGTATTAACCTAGTTGAAATGACTCAGTGGATCTCCTTTATTTAGTACTTTGTTAAAAAAAAAAAAAAAAAAGAAAAAAAAAAAAACTCTTAAATTTTAAAGACTAAAAATGTATATTTTAAAAAATAAGATCAAATGCACTATAATAAAAATAAATTAAACAACCGTTGCAATAATTCTCGCATTGTCAATTTCTCACTCCACTTCCTTGCTTATTCTTCTCATCTGTGTCCATTTTTCCACCATGCAGCGAAGATGCATTTTATTTATTTATTTATTAATTATTATTTAATGAAAATGAATTTACTTTTTAACAAGTGTTAGGAACAAAGAAAATAGAGTTACATGCAAATAGAAAGCGACAACATTATAAAAACTGAAAATTTTAACGTATGCATTGAGTTGCATGCAATACTTGAAGAGGAACACGACAACATAGTAAAAAACTTAAGGTTTTTTTTTTTTTTTTTTTTTATACATTTATAGTGTCGAAATAATTCAAAATATATATAAAAAAAAGAAAATATCAACTTATACACCTAAATCTTAGGTTGTACCAATTTAAATTTTAAATTTTCGTAAGTGTATCAATTTACATCCTTCCTCGAATTATATTTGAAAATTTTCGTGTGAGACTTATAATATTTTAAAATTATCTTTGAAAATCGTCAATGTAACAATTCTTACACGTATTTAAACATTTTCAAATATCGGATTAACAAAATGGATAATTAGAATTGTTGCATAGACAATTTTCAAAGGTAAATCTTAATTGAGAGTCCAAATTGATTAACTTGTGAAAGTTTATGGGCTTAATTGATAAAATTATAAGCCTATGTTTATCATGGTAATGGAATGTATGCACCTACAAAAATTCATGGTTTAAATTAATACAATTATTAGTTTAGAGTCCTATTGTTATAATCCCAAAGTTGGTAGGGCATAAGTTGTTATTTTTCCTATTTTTATAAGTATTTCTCTAACAAAATTCATCCAACTGCCCTTCAATTTCTTCAAAAGTTATTTTCTAAGGGGAATAAATATCGATACTTTTCCTATTTCTTAAAGTGGGTGTTTTCAATTAAGAAGCTAGAAATTTATATCTTCTTACTCCCAAATTTTGTTGTTGAATGAGAAATTTTGGCTAATAACAAGCTGTCACATCATTACAATGAAAGCCTAAGTCCACTGTGAAAATAATAAATTGGATCGGGACAAGTAACTAAAGTCGCTTAGGTCTAAAGACCAATATAATTTAAGCCCATTGTGAAAATTTTGGCCAAAGAAGATATTGGGTCTAAGGCCAAGCCTAATTTTTGGACTCAAGAGCAATGGGTCCAAGCCCACACAAGGCCCATAGAAACTTTATAAATAGAGGTCTTATCCGTTCATTTGTGGGGAGATTGGAAGAACTAAAGGAGGAAGCTCTGAAACTTTGAAATCCGAAAACCGAGGCTCTCAAGTTCACAAGCTCTGAAGATTGAAACTATGGAGATTAGAACTAAAGATTGAAGATCTTAAACTCTTAAGCTCTAAACAATGAAATCCCAAGAAGACTTTTTGAAGCTCTTGAAGTCAAAAACTTCAAAGACAATCCAGATAGAAGTCAGAAACTTCAGAGGTCAATCCAACCTAATCAACAAGTCAAAGGTCGATTATATCCAAGAGAAGATCATCAAGCCTAAAGGTCGATGCTTCAAAAGAAGATCATCAAGCCAAAAGGTCGATCTTCCAAAAAGATCATCAAGCCCAAAGACAGGCTAATTAAATCTAATCAACAAGCCAAAGTTTGATCCTCCAAGAGATCATCAAACTCAAAAGCGGATCATCTAAGAAGATCGACAAGCTTAAGGGATTAAAGTTTACTTTTAGAGAGAAAACATCAAAGGATTATGTATTAAAGAGTGTACTCACTATACTATATTGAAATCAATATAAATTCAAAGTTTAATTTAAAAAATCAATTTTCTCTAAAAATCTCGTGTTGGGGACTCAAATTTTATATCTCATGTCTCTCAAGTTATTGTTTTTTAAATAATCTACTTACTTTGAAAAACTAATGACCTATTTGATAGCTAGTTTGTTTTTTGTTTTTAAAAATTAAGTTTATAAACATTATATTCCATATTTTTACCTATATATATATATATATATATATATATGTATTATTAAAGACTAATTTCTAACAATATTTTAAAAAATCAAGCCAAGTTTTAAAAACTAGCAAATTAATTTTTGAAAACTTATTTCTATATTTAGAATTTGACTAAGAATTCAAATGTTTCTTTCGTGAGAGTGAAAACTCTAAGAAAAAATTTGAGAGAAAATACGCATGAGTTTTAGAAATATAAAGCTAAAAACATAATTATTATCAAATAGGACCTTTCTATAAAGAAATGTGATTCATCTTAATTTTATAACTAACATTATTTTAATTTTAATAATCATAAAATAAATCGTGTCTAAACTATTCCTAAGACATGTTAAGTAGTGAATCCAAATTACTGATAAATATATCTATAATCATTAAAAGTTAAATTTAATGTTTGATTTATACTTCTAAACGCAATTATTCTCATAATAGTCAAAGATGATTAAGTAATGTTAACTAAATCATAAATACAAGCTTAAAACTTCTAAAATAGTAGGAACCGAATAGAATATATAAGATCAAATAATTGTAAAGCCCAAAAGATATTTGTGAGGTTGATTGATTCTTGTACAAGCAAAGTTTGTTGTTTATTATTTTATCCTATCGAATCAAAGTGGAATGAAACTTTTCATAGATCTAAACCTATTTGTTTCTTCGAGAAAAGCAGAATAGAGAGAGGGCTACTCATGCAAAAGTTTCGAACTTCAAAAATAAGTATTATCTTTTCTTTCTGCATTGAAACTAAAATATTTGTTTCTCAGGTCAATGATGTCATAAGGGTCCATTTAAAAGGAAGTATATATATATATATATATTTTGGTAAAGTGATATATACTTCTTTCTACTTGCATATTCTATTCGATGATATATGATTTTAATTCATAAGTTTTATATAATTTTCAAATACTTTATTTATGATAAATAATAAATGAAAGTAGTATGTAAAATTATCTATCTAGAAATAAAAATTGCATGTTCATTTATAAACTTGATGTATAACAAGTATAATGAACAATAAATTAGAGTTACATTCCAAATAACACCTATCCTTTCGTTAATATCAAAATTTTAAACTTTGGTTACATGCTCATGGAATGGGGTCCTGGAATTAAAAGCAAGTTGGTATTAAGTTTGGTATTAAGTTTTGTAGGTAACCTAGAAATGAGACAGTAGAAAAAACAAAAGGTAATATAGAATCCAAAAAAATTGAAAAGAAAAGAAAAAAAAAGTTTGCGTTTGGTTTTGGATATGATGGATATTTGAGATCTTCTTTGGGCACATGCACTTGTCTTTTTCTGAAATATGACCAAAAACATAGACAGAACCAACATTATTTTTTTATTATCAAATTAAATTTTTAAAAAAATAATAATAAATAAAAAAAAAATAACTTCTGCCCTTCTCCTCCTCGGCTATCCACTTTTTTACTTCTTGTCTTGTGGTGAAAAATAAAATAAAAAATCAAATCTTTATATCTACTTTGTACAAATTATTGGGGTTGTGGTTTGTTTAGAGTCAAGTTTCAACTTCTTTCTAGGGTTGAATGAATGGGTCAATTCATGTAGGATGCAAGAAAGACAACCTTTGGCCCAATGCCAAGTCCATTGTTCTCCTCAATACTACTTAGAGATAACTTACATAGAGAGGTTACTCTTTCCTTTCAATGGGTCCTTTTTTATTATTATTTATTTATTTATTTATTTTTGTCTAAAATGTAGTTCTATTTTCTTTCATAATAGTCCCAATTCAATTACATTTAAACATTCACATGTAATTTAACATGTTAAAGTATATTTAAGAAAATTTCAAATTAGACGAAAATCATTGCATTCCTTATTGGATTGGCGAGTATCTTTAATGTTGAAATTTGAATTCTTTTAAAATTGTCCTCTCCCTCCTCAGATACTTGCCCTTCAAACAAAAAAAAAAAAAAACACGATGCTGGTACTGTATTTTCCCCCAAATTTTTGCACATTTTCTTTCAACTCTAAATCGTACTAATATATGAATATATATGGAGGAATATGAAGAAAATATATATTTTTCATATATATTTTATTTGTACATAAGTATATATGAGTATATGTGGAGGTATATGTACTAATCACAAGTGTATGTATGAAGATATATACTTGTGGAATAACGTGCATATATGAAAGTATATTAACAGTGGCAAGAATATATACAGAGAGATATATACATAGTATAGATTAATTGTTGAGTATAATGTAATTAAAAAGTAGAATAGATGTTGTGTCTTGAAAAAAGAAAGCATAATGAACGAGAATTTTAAAAAAAATAAATAATAATAATAATAATAATAATAATAATATTAATACTCATCTCTTCAGTTGATAGATCTAAGATAGAAGAACCCATATGATTAAAAAAATAAATAAATTAAAAAAAAAATGATGTATAACTGAGCAGCATATAACGGAAGGGAGACGCAAAATGGAGGGGGAAATAAATGGAGAACTGAAGAATAATATGAGAAAATTAAAGAAGATGCAAGAATGTGTGAGGAAGAAGCGTGCCAAAATTTGGACAAAATTATAACAAAATCTTAGAAAAATTAAAAATGAAAAAATTATTTAAATTATAAACTATTAATTTTGTAAAATCTGGTGAAATAATTTAGTCAAAAATAATGTTTTAAAAATAGAAAAACGGTTGAAAATAATTACAAATATAGCATAATTCTACTTTTGTATAGATCCAAATGGACATTTATCACTTTGTCGGATAAACATGAGTCTATAGCATCTATCATAGATAGAAAATAAAATTTTGCTATATTTGTAAATAATTTGATATTTTTTCTATTTATAATAATTTTCTAAATCAATGGTTGTTTTTCTATACAAAAAGAACCAAAATATTTACAAATATAGCAAATTTAACCGTCTATCTGCAATAGAACACACGATAAATTGTGATATTTTACTATTATTTATAAATATATTTAACAATTTTGTCATTTAGAATAATTTCCCTATATTTTAGACATATTAAACTAGGTCAATTATGTGAAAATGAAACAATGTGACTCGTAATTTTATATTAAGAAGAGTTAAAAGAAATATTTAAAACCTATATCAAATGTTAGAGGAAATTGATACAATTTTGCAAGTTTAGGGTCAATTTTGAGTTTTTCTTTTCTTTTCTTTTCCAAAAACTTTTTAATCAAAGAATATCTTGTGGTCATCTCCATCATTCAAATCAACCACATTTTAAAGAATGAAATTAAAATTTCCTGTTTATATCTTATATAGGTCTTTTAACTTAAAAAATGTCAAATAAGTTTAAATTTGCATTAAATAGGTCACTATTATACTAACCATATTTTAAAATTAACGAATCTTTAAACATAAACTTAACTGTTGTACTACAACATTAAACTTTTAAATTTATGTCCAATGAGTTTATAAATTTTAAAATGTCAGGTAGAACCAATTAGACAAATAAAAATTAAAATTCAAACACTTATTAGACAAAATCAAAAATCTAAGATTTATTAAAAAAAGAATTTAATGTTCAATAATCTACTTAAGGCAAAATTAAAAATTTAGAGATTTTTTAAACACCTTAAAATTTAAAAACCTATTTGTCACACAACTTGTAATTTCACCTATTAGAAAATCAGGGAGAAATATACAACTGAGATATCAATGGGATACTCTATAAAGAATGTTCTTAAACATCATTCTTTTACATTTATCAAAAATAAGAAATCGATCAAAAGACAAAATTAACATACAAAGAAAAAAAATTAAAAATTTTAAGAGGAAAAAAAAAGGACAAGAATTAAAGGTAAAGTTATATATTTAACCTCTCATCTAAAATATTACTCCTGTCTCTAAACAAGTAGTTTATTTTGAATATTTTTTATACACTTGGTATAGATATATATCAAACAAGTTATTAGTTACATTTAATTAGGAAAATTACCTTATATCATGTCTACCATATGCTGAAACTTTTGGAAATATATATAGAAAATGTAGGGATGTCATGTCCACTATTGTAAGCACCTTTCAAAGCCATGTTAGGATGGAAACACAAATCGTTTGCATGACAAAGAAAGGGAGATTCCAGGAAAACTTCAGTGTGTTGCCCCATCCTAAATCACAATTTATATCTTAGTATTAAGATGAGCAAGAAAGAAAAAGAAAAAAAAAGTTTTGTTTAATTATTGACTTCAGGAAAAGATCAAGTACATCTAGCAGGGAATCTTTAGAAGAAAGGCTTATTCGCTATTCGCTATTTGTTAGTTCAACATATAGAGTTGGAGATTTGAACTTCAAACCTTTTAGAGTGCCTAAACTAGTAGAGTGGAGATGCAAGGATCGGCAAGATGTCGATATTATAGATTAATATATACATATAATAGTGTTCTACATTTTTTTTAGAAATTAAACATGTCTAAGAAAGTAATAATTTAAAAGTGAGTAGGCAAGGAACAATTTTTGTATAAGCTATAAATATATTATAGAAAAGTCTAAAATCAGTTGTCAAAGTGTGGACACTCAACGGTGATGGTATGTATTCCTTCTCTTGAAGTTGGAGGTTCAAATCTCCATACTCTACACTTTAACTTCAAATCTCCGTACTCTACACTTGTTATAGGAAGAAAGGAAAAAAAAGAAAGAAAAAAGGGGGTCTAAAATAAGTATGTTCAGATATTAGCATTAGTTGAGGAGTGCATTAGAATTATCTAATTGACTTTTCATTGATGAGATGAAAAAAATTTAATGTACAAATTACAATAATACATGAGAACTAAATGCAACTAAGAGAAACATAAGAAGCAACTTAGCATTATCTAGTCTATTAATACAAAATAGATGATAATATAGCAGAAATTTAAAGATACTATAGAAGAGAGAATCTTACCCATTTTTTGCGGAATAGAAGCAGAAGCACTTCTATGGGGAGATACAGCACAATGACAATCTTCTCCAAAATAGCCTGTAAGGATAAGTCGAAAAAAATTCTGAAAATGGCCATCCATTAGTGACTATTTACGACCAAACCAAAACCTCAACAGAGCCCCAATAAATGGCATTGGTTATGCTAATTGAGTTTAATTGAGATGGTTGCAGCAAGGGAAACATACAATATTTGTTTTGAAACTGAGCATTTTAGGAAGCATATGGGCCCTAACTTGCCTTGGGTGGAGTGGACTATTATAGCCCACCCAATAAGATGTCCCATTATAATAGTTGAAGTCCACGATGGTTACTATTTGAAAACTCTCATTGTCTGTAGTGTTTACTATTTTTTCTTTTTAATCATCCTATTTTTTCATTTGTAACTCATAATAAAATATCTAAAAAAAAAAATCTACACCTCAAATACAAACTATTATAACTCACATACTATAATAACTACCACTTATTATAATAACTTAACGCCCCAAATAGTCTCTTAAAGTTTGGTTCAAGCATTTTCAGTGGTTTCTTTGTAAATAAAGAATATAAATTTTCCCAGTTATTTTTAACATTGGTTCGTAGGGACTACGAGTGAAGGCAGTGAAAGGCATCCTTCGCATTTTTGTGTTAAGTGTGGGTTTCCTTACTTTGTATTCTATTCTCTCAAACAAATAAAAGAAAGGGGATCAATTCATACATTGTGTCATGGTGTGGTAGAGTTGGTGTCCATCGTCATTCTACAAAGGTTCGATGAGGCTGAACTAAAAAAAAAAAAAAAAAAAAAATTGGGCTGACGTGTCCGTGATACATTCTATCGCATTTCAATGCCTTTTAACACAGTCGTCCAGAAAAAGAAAGAGAAAATTACGGAACAATAAACTATACTTTATTTACTTAAAAATTCTTAAAAGGAAAAAAATGTGAAGTAATATGAATCTTATTAAACAAAACAAATAAAAAAAAAGGGACGGTAATTGCAAGACAAGAAATTTTCTCGTACTTACAGCGCCTAAAGCATGGTAAAAACGTCAAATTCAAGAAATTTCCGAAGCCTTCGTGGCAACGGCAAGTGTATGAGTATGCAGCTGCTCCATCGGCCACGCAGGTTCCGTTACCACACCAAACAACCCAGCAAGCTGAAACTTTAAAATGAAAGCTCTTCCTTCACTAACAAATGCGATATTAACGAGTTCAAGATAACAGAACTTGAATCTAATTGTAGTTTAGAGAGCAACATACAGTTTGAGAATTCAAAAGGTGTATGAAGGAAAGGAACCACCGTTGTTGGTGGCAGTAGTGGTGTAGGTAGAGATCCGCCGCCACTTCGGAATTCAGAAGTACCTGAAAGTTCAGTAACAATTGATAAAATTTTAATTATCTATTTTCCCATAAAAAAAATATTTTTCCTCTCCCCTACTTGTCTGAAAGTTGTTACCTAGTGAGCATTATTAAAATAAATAAGTACATGCAGCAGAGAAGTGATGTGGCCGTAATTTGTTCCATGTTGCGGCTAGTTTTATTCTTCACAATCTTTGTTGTGCTCTATATATTTTATTTTAATACAGAGAAACTGGACACGCCCATCATGAGAAAAGTTTGTGCATACCTGACACAAATTCTTCTTTACACCCATGAACTTAATGTACTGACAAGTAATAATCGTACACTATACTATCAAGCAAGTTACAAATAAGTTAAGTTGATTTCTTTAAAAAATGGTGATTCCTTCTCGTTCATACTTTTGCAAGAATGCAAGTATAGATGTATCATGTATGGCATATGTCCTATTCTCTCGATGATCCAGATATCTTTAATAAAGGTAAGAACCAATCTAATCCACGTTTATTTAAGAATTTTACAGACTGCATACTGATTTTTCATATTGATTCGGTTCGGTTCAATAACTTTTAAATATTTTAATTAGTAGAATTAAACTAAATGGAGATAAATCAAAACCATCAAAATAAGGAAGCAAATTATCATCAAAATATATATTGAATACGGTTAACACATAAAGTACAATCTGTAGATGTGTGTTTGTGTAGGCAAACTGGCAGAGAGAGAGATTCTTACCGTTGGGAAGAACACAATAGGGGAAGGTGAACAGACCAATTTGGGGTTTCCTCCAACCGGAGTTGCACTCACAATCGAAACCAAGAAATGAAGCATTAGATGCCTTGCAAGTTCCTTGCCCACAATTTATGACTGCGCACACAGCAGCACCTGCAAATCAAATCATAATATTTAAAATAGAATTAGACCTACCTAACCATCCCGAAGAAATGAACAACAAAAGCAAAAGCTAAAAGCACAACTAGACGCGGCATAGACAAACTCACAGAAAAAGGATTTAAATTGGTACCTTGTGATGAGCTTGAAGAGTTCAGAATTCCACTGGTTGCAAGGAAAAACTGAAAAGAAATGAGGATGAGGATGCAGAGACTGAAGCCTTCTTCCATGACGTTTCCTGCTAAATGACTACGAAGAGCAACTGCACTATTTAAAACACAAAGCTCTCTCCCCCCCCCCCCCCCCCCCCCCCACTTTTTGATCATGGTTTTTCTGTCAGTTACAAGGATTAGTGATGCCGCAAAATAATGAGAACCTCTAGTACAATACACACAAACCCCACATTTAAAATTAAACATAAACCAGCAAACACAAGAACTAATTTGAAGGTGGTTTCCAAAAAGTCTACAAAAACAAATTTCATAGTGTGAGTTTCTGACGTAAAAGATAAAGAAAATAATACATTTCATTGGTGCAGAAGTGAATGTCAATGGAAACTTCAACTTCTTCGTAAATGATAAAGTTACATAGAATCAGTGGTTAAAGAAAGCAAAAGTTTACAAGCTGTATAGAAGGCTGCAGAAATTAATCACACCGTGACAACACAATGATTATCATAAAAACAAAATTAATAAACAAATCACTTGGCAGAAGGGAAAGTGGTAAATCTGTTACTGATCTTCATACGAGTGTGCAATTTATGCAGACCCAAATTCTGAAAACCATTTCTCATGCCGTTCAATATCAGCAGCAGAAACACTTCGCTGTACTTTCTTCAATGCTTCTTCGAAGTCACACATGGCAACAGGGTCCTTTGAAATGTCATCCTTAGCCATATTTCTAATCTCATCACGAGTTTTTCCAGCTATTTTACGTCTCATTCCATTCAAGGAAGCATCTCTGCAGACATTTGTGAGATCGTCCCCACTATATCCTTCTGTCCGACGAGCAACATCATCGATATTGACATCAGGAGCCACCTAGGTATGAATAATCACTCACAATTTGTTTGCATTAAATAAGTTTACTCACATACTAAGAAAATAGTTTAAAACATGGTAAGTTCAGATGAACTTATGAAGTGATTAAAATATATTTTTCATAGACTAAGAATAAAAATTTCTTTCGGAACCATGATAAACAATCCAATTGGTTCAAGAATTAAGCATCTCAAATTTCCAACGGAGATAAGATGATATGAATAATTATGCAAGTACATTGAGTCCAACAGCGTTCTGATGGTTAATGTGAACAGGTACTTGATTTACCTCAACAGTTTTTAGATTTATTCTGATAAGCTCCTTCCTGCTCTCAAAATTAGGAAGAGGGATATAAATACGCTTTTCAAGCCTCCTCCTGAAATAGTAGCACCAATTGAGGTACCAGCAACACCAGTACATTTACCACATAAACAATCAAATTTACTTGAATGAAGTGTGGGAAGACACGTTAACAGAACCAACCTAAGTGCCTCATCAATGTCCCACGGGAAGTTTGTAGCAGCCAAAACCATCACTATTTTACGGCTACCATCTTCGCCTGAGGAACTATTGTTTACACCATCTACCTGAACTAAAAGTTCTGACTTTACTCTTCTGGATGATTCATGCTCACCAGAAGCCCTGAAGAAAACACCTTGATGCATTTATTTTTCTTAACAAAAGTTAGGAGGGAAACTGGGAGAGGGACAGGAGTAACACTTAAGCATATATCTTGCATCGAAAAGAAACCAAGAATCCTCTCAAATTAAGCAAAGAATCTTACCCACGAGCATTACATAAAGAGTCAATTTCGTCGATAAAGATAGTACTTGGTGCATAAGCTCTTGCAAGGTCAAAAAGGCACCGGACCATGCGCTCACTCTCCCCACGCCATTTTGAAGCCAAGGTAGCAGAAGAAACGTTGAAAAAGGTTGTGCCACACTCAGTTGCCACAGCTTTAGCAAGTAATGTCTTCCCAGTCCCAGGAGGGCCAAACATTAGGACTCCTTTCCATGGTCTCCTTATTCCCTGCAAAAGCAGCAAGATTAATATGCATGACACATGGACACAAGTAACAAGCATACGTGACACACAAAAACAGGCAACAAGCACACTATGGCTAACATGGTACAAAGGAATACATCAACTTAACCCCGTGCACTCTTCAGTAAAAAATTTAAAGCTAGAAGTTTCAGGTTCAAATACTATAAAATTCCCATTTCTCTCTCAATCATTTGGCAGTAACATAATAGTCCCTCCTAAAGCCCAGGTTGAATAAAACCCTAGAAATGACTGTTGACTTCCATCGCTAAAGACTAAAGCACACATCATCAAGATATAAACCAAGCATATTAATCATCACGACACTCAACACAAAGTGATGATTGGTTTGGTAACATTAATTTGCAGGCCTATCAAGTGGCTACGTTGGTATCTAGTTCACTAATTCAAGAATACCTGAAAATATTCTGGCATCCACAGGGGAAGAACGACAGCCTCCTCCAGAAGTCTTTTTGCTTCACTGAGGCCCGCAACATCATCCCATCTCACTCCTGGACTGGTTTCCAACACATCTCTTTCGAGCATAGCAGCTAGATCAGGATCAGGTCCCTCGTACTGACCCTTCTTAGACTTTCCCTCATCGTCACCATTCTGACAATATCATTCATTAGTTCGATGATATAAACATGATCTACCGCACAAACTTGAGATGGTATGCATAATAAATCAATAAACCATGAAATTGGATAAATTTTTGTCATGGGCTTGTACAGCAACCTATGCTTAAAACAGTTTTCAATTTTTGTTAACAAAAATAGTTTTTCAAACTGTGATCTGATGCCTTAGGTTAACATTCTTATGTTCTGAAAGTTTTTTTTTTTTTTTTAATAGAAACAACTTTCATTGAGAAAAAATAAAAGAATACAAAGGCATAAAAAAAACAAGTCCACAAAAGCAACCTCCCTAAAAGAAGAGTTTCCAACTAAGTAAGATGTTGCCAAGAGAATAATTACAAAAAAGCTTTCAAACCAAAGCCCACAACAACACATGAAACCTAACCAAGGATCAAACCTCTAAACACCCATTGTTTCTCTCCCCTCAAATGTCCCACAACATAGCACACACCCCAGTAAACCACAACAAACAACCTTCCTCTTTGAAAGGCGGATGGAGGAGGAACTCCCCGATCACAAAACCAAAACACACACTTTTGTGTTCTGAAAGCTGTTAATCACAAAACCATGGGGGGGTGGGAAATGGTTATATGAACATGTTTCCTCTGAAAATTTATTCTGAAAATCAGAACACTATTTTGGAAACAGATCCTAAACTGGCCCTAAATCTCCCACATTTGAGAAAACAAATCGAGTAAAAGACTTTCTTACAAGACAAGAGGGTGAAACATCACCAAGATATGGAATTTCTCATGCACAGAAACCCAGCAAATGCCCTTAACTAAAGACCCATACAGATTGGAACACACAAACAATGAACTCAAACGAAGGCTGAATCACAAGTCTCATGCAACAAGAGTTTCACACATGCACATGCGTATGATCCAAGTTCATCATGGAGGAAAAAAATACTGAGGATTAAATTTGGGCTCACAGAACTTACTGCAGAATCTGACTTGCTAGATTTACCAGTAGCACTAGAGCTCTTCTTTCCAGTAGTTGATGCACGGACACCAGAGTTAGCACGACTTGAACCACCAGCCTTCGCACCACGAGTGGTAGTATTTGGTCTGGTTGAACCACGAGCCCAAGCCCCATCCTGTGGTGATTTCCTCATACCAACTTGACCAGCCCTTGCAGGCCTTCTACTTGAGGAGTCCCTACTTGGAGGCCTCCATACATCAGGATCATCCATGGGAGGAGCTGAAGAAGTTGGGTACTCATCTAATGGTTGAAAAACAAATGATGATTTGGCATGAATTGGAGGAGAAGCTGCACGCCGACCCAAGGGTATTTCCTTGAAAGCCTTTCTCTCTGCATCTAACTGCTTTACAACTTCTATTTCCTCAGAAAGGGCTTTCTTTACATTCATCCATTTTGCACGCATTAGAGGGTCATCTACTGAGCTAAGATGCCTAAAATTGATAAATCAGTGAACTTGAGTGAGAACCATGCTGAAGAAAAGCATAGTTAAAAACATCAAAGATTTAAACAATAGGAATTCTACAAGAGTTTGATCTCCCCTGCGCTAAAGTACTATCAATCACCACATATTTTCTGTTTCTCTAAAACATCTTTTACGGAATGAAACTAAATTGGTGGCTGTGAACATCGCACTGCATGATCATTAACCAACAACCCAATAGTGTAATCCACTTCCACAAGTTATGGTCTTACCAAGACATTGGTCTAACTTAACTATCCTGGTAATCAATTACAAAAGCCAGGATGATTAATCCTATCTTTTCCGTTATTCCCTAATTTCAACAACAAATTTAAATTGATGCAGAACAAGAAAACGCAGGAAATTGACGACCATCCTCCCATTAAGGGATTTCGACTACCCAAAATAAGAAGAAACGATACGTTCGTCATTCTAATGCTCAAAACAATACCCCCTGGAATTAACCACCTCCATATTATCCGGTACTTACGCACAATAACAAAACATTGAATTCTTTTCTAACTTTACTGCACAATGCTCTTCAGTTACTCGTAGCAGACCGAAAAAGGTCAAATCGTATCAATCTAACTTCGCAAGATGAATGAAGAGAAACATAGAGTAAGAGGCAGGCAAGATGCACCAAAATCAAAGCGATACAAGGAACAACAGAAAAGATCAAAAACCCAAGCTGAAATGAAAAGAATGCGTAGTTCTACTTCTAGTACATATGAAATTGGTAAAGCCAGATGGAAGAAGAGAGATTACTTGTTGATCTGGGCTATAACACCGTCAAAGAAGATTATAGAAGTGTCATAGAGCCCCTCAAGAGCGTATTCCCTGGCCAATTTCAGATGGTCCTGAAAGCCCACCAGTGTATTGCTCCCCATTCTCTCTCTATCTGTGACTATCGCTCTCTCTAATTGGCAACTCCTAAAGAAACTCCTTCAACACATATAAATGCAGAACAAAGAAAGCTCCAGAGTGCGTCTCCCCCCTCTCTTCTTTCTCTCTCTTGAAGTCGATGAAGCGAACTATGACAAAGACGTATGAGCTTTCAGAGTCCAAGGAATGAGAAATCGGCGAAGAAGATCAAAATTACTGAAATAACCTTGGGCTTCTTACGGAAGAAAGGTCCATTTTTCGCTTTGCCTTTAGGAAAGGTTTGTTAGAGCCGTTACGAACGCAAGGGCCGCCACTGAGTTTTGAAGTTAAAAGTTGGGCCAATATGGGCCCGCTAAAATATGAAATTTAAAAAGTTGGGCCAAAATGGGCCCACTTCCATTAATAGCCAGTCCACTTAGCCCTTTTTTTTTTTTTCTTTCCCTAGAAGTAAATTAAGCTATTTTTACTTTAATTGCTTGCATTAAACTTCAAAAAATGAACTTTCTCATTTAATGTGTTTTTAGTAATTTAGTTTAAATGTATTACTGAAATAAAGTTTTAAAAAAATAATTAAATTGGGATAAGTAATGGAGAGAAGACAACTTTATATAAACAAAAGAGTCATGAGAATGTGATTGATGTTTTTTTTTTTTGTCACATTTCAATAAATATTATTACACAATTCTAACTTTCTTTTTTGTAAGCCAATAGGGTGGGAAAGGCTGAAGGTTTTATTCGAATGCAGTAAGTTGAATCTCTAATCAACTTTGCTATAGGGACTTCAAATCACTGTACCATTCCAGCACTGCACAACTCTTCCAAACCTTTCCTCAACCTCTCCGCAGCAGCTCGGCAATCGTCCTCCACCAGACCTCCAAATGAGATCCTGACATTCCCTGGTGATCCACATGCAGACCCAGGGATCACGACTATACCGTGTCGACGAGCGAGCCAAAGAACAACTTGATGATCGTCGAACTGGTCGGGAAGCTTGGCCCATAGGTATATGGCACCCTCCCCTCCTTTTACAGCATCTCGTCCAAGAGGTGAAAGTGCTTGTAGAATGATATCTCTACACTTCACAAGGTCTTTTACTTGCTCTGTGACCCACTCTGGGCCTAGCTTCAGAGAGTTAAGAGCAAGATGTTGTGATAATATAGAAGCACAAATGGGAATATTGTCTTGAACTTTTAGAAGTTGGTCTGCAAAGCCTTCAACTTCTGTAGGGTATGCTATCTGCTTGTATATTTCAATCATCAGTTACAACTACATGAAAATTAACGACGAAAAGATACAAAAGTGAGAGTGAGAGTGAGAATGATTTGATGAGTCGAGAACATGTTACTTACATATCCAATTCTCCATCCCATCATTCCATAGGCTTTTGAAAAGGAGAATATATTGACAATATGATTCCCTTCCACACAACAGTGTTTTAAGCCATCAAACATGAAGTACCTGCAACAACAAATTTCAAGAACTCAAAAGCCTATTGCTGTTGTCCTTCTGTCCTCCAATCCAAAACAAGTTTTAAAACCAATACTCTGGTTCTAATTTGCTAACAGAATATTTTGAAATTTTTATCAATCCCCATTGCCTTATTGGTCAAGGTACACACACACAAACAAAATGTCTGTATCATGAAATTATAAGGAACTGCAAACTTTAATGAACTTACTCATAGGTATTATCCACAACAAGCCAAGATCCAGCCTGTTGGCAAATATATGCTAATCTCTATGCAAGTCCCCAAAAAAGCAGCAAAAAGTTGATTCAGGTAAATATATAAAAGAGGAAATTCAAAAGAGAGAAAAAAGGAGGAAAGGCAAATTTAAGGCATGTTAAAACATATTGATAGCTGGAATAACAGGGAGACGAGAGTCAGAAACCTTGAGAAGAGGTTGTGGAATATAGGTACCAGAAGGATTCCCAGGATTAACGACAGTGACGAGTTTAGGGGTTGGTTTGACTTCAGACAGTGTTTTCTCTAACCAATCTGAAAACCGAAATATGATAACAAGCTATGAGTCAAACAGCAGATAAATCGCCACAGAATGATGCTTTATAATATGATTCTGTTAAAATCAAGGGAAAGTAATGTCCTTGACAATAACAGATGATTCACATGTAGAAACAAAACTAATACATGAGCCATTTCACCAAAATGCAACAACCAATTCATAGAACAGCGTAGTATTGCCCTCTATAGTTAATGAGGACCATCTTAAACACGTGATAAAAGCTTATCATCCAACAGTACTAAGTGAATAATAAATATATTAACACGGTGTAAGCACATAAGAGAGTTATATTTCTTACAGAATTCTGATCAAGCATGAACTATGGTCTTAATTCTCAAATCCCAATTAGAAGAATGTTCTTCTTCTTCTTCTTGTATTAGGTCTGAGCTATTTTGTAACTATACACACAACACTACATCAGCTAAACACCCTTTATGCAGAACCTTCATTTGCACAGATCATCTAAAAAAGAATTAAAACCAACATCTACCAAGTCAACAGCTGAACTAAAGATCTCTTTTGTAATAATAATATAGATGTTTTAAAATTGTGCTAAAACAGATATGTAGAAGCTTGACTTTCTAATTCCAGTTCAAATTATACATAACACACAAGAGCAGAAGCTGCAGATACTTTTTTCATAATTATATCCACATGTTTTTCTAAAATAATAGGAGAAATGAAAGAACAAAAGCAAGGGTCATATAGAAAGGGCTAAAGACATAATGCGTACAGATTGAATAAAGTAACATGACTACGTATATGTAATCAACCTGTAATACTAACCTGGATCTGGATGAAGTGTTTTCGGGTCACCGGGACCTACCAATATATTAGTGACGCCAGTCATTTGAAAAGACATGTAGGCATTGAAGTAATACGGAGCAAACATAACCACAGAGTCCCCAGCATCACACAGTGTAAGAACAAGATTCACGAATGCCTGCAGTTAAATCAGCACTACATTTTATTATAAGAGTAAAACGATAAAAGTAGTTAACATAAGGAAGCGTTCCGAAATGAAAGCTAGTAATATATTCAAGCAGACCACTGCTGCATTTATGTTTGTCAACCGAGCCTCTTCTTTCGTACTTTTAAGCCAATGAATGGTAATATGATATCTAACAGATAAGTAATGCCTGGACATTCTTGCTAGTTTTGATTCGTTATTATAAACTATTTCAAATGACATGCACTATCATCACCTGATTTGCGCCGGCTGTAACCATCACAGCGGACTTGTACAGTTTATTTTCCTCATTCAACTGCAAACAAAGGATTTAGTAATTCCATGACTTTCCAGTTCCATAATATAAACAAGAATCCAATTTCGGAGAAAGAACACTCCAGTCATGTTAAAGAATAAGAAGGATATCGATATGAAAAGTAGACAAAAGTCAACCATTTCAAGATTTCAGAAACAATCGAAATGATGAGTTGAGCAGAGCAAAAGCCAATAAGGTGAATACAAATATGAACTACTAAATGTTGAAACAAACCATCTGGAGAAAGAGATGAAAGAAAAATGACTTCATGTAGAAAACTCACGGATACAGGATAGGATGCAGTCACATAGAGAGCTATAAAAGGCAAGGAGAAATTTATAAGAGTAAAAGGCTGTACTAGCAGCAGCCTAGACCCTATAACCTAGAACGCACTACGAATGAGAGACATGAAATTAACATTACTGTATGTTATGCATTTCAGTTAACTGGGGAACCAAAATTGGCCAGGAGTCTGCAAAGGTGATCTTTCAACCTAATAAAAGATGTATGAACCCTCTTTTTGTATATTCCCTCTATAATATCACAAAGGAAGTTAAATATGTGATGTTAATATGTATGATGTGAACCATTGAAAATATAAATAGATGGGAAGTAAATTCCTGCAAAGGGCTCAAAACTTTCATCAAAAAGCATTTAACTGTTGTCAATTTTGTAAAACAAGAAAGACCACTTCAAGAGGCTAAATGACTTCAAGTGATCCAATCAACTGTAAGTACTGGATTGTTGATTAATATATTCAGCATTCGGCACTTAATTCCCCTTCATTGGTACAATCTTCTTTGTATCCAATAAAAGATTTCCATCAACTCTTTTGAGTACTACCATGACCATCAACTTCCAATGATGAACTCAGGTAAGGTACCAACTACCAAAACCTTGAAATGATTCATCAACTTTAATTAGAGCACAGGCATCCAAATGCATATTTTTCCCCCTGTAGAGAGAGTAGAAAAATAAAGATAAAAATTTATATACCTTTCTTATCAGCGCCTCTCTCAGCTCAGGGATACCTTCATCAGCCCCATAGCGACTGACTGAAGGCTCCCAAACAAGCTCTGCAGCCTTCTTCAATGCCTGTTTTGGAGGTTGCCAATAGACCACTCCCTACAGCATGTTATAATGAGAAGCCTTAAGTACCAGATAAAAGCAGCTAGAACTTGAAGGTTGCATCTGTAAGAACTGTTAAGTTGGGTTCAAAGACCGTAAGAGTATAATATTTCAGTTCAAAGTTTTGCAAATAGACATTTGAAATGAATTACGAAAGTCAGTTTCTCATTTTACTTTTTAATCCAGCTTAGTGGATAACTAAACTATTGCTCACAAGTCACGAGAAACCTGAGGCAAAAGAACAAACTGAATAATGCAAAGATTATTTAATATATAAGAAAAAGAAACACATCCGTTTCTAGGAGAATAAAGTTTCCAGAAACCATTTTTTTAATAACCTTACAAAAGATACATTTTCGTTAAAGTTCACCCCTGTATCAAAATCTGCATCCATCGACTTTCTAACAATAAATAAAAAGAAGATTCTCCTTGTACAACACAAAAGATCATATAAAAATACATTATACATGGCCATTAACGTCATGGAAGAATTAAAAAACCAATACACACCCTTCGTTTTTTTTCTCTTTTTTCTCTAGAAACAACTAAGGAAAAAATGAAATAATACACGGGTATACAAAAAACCAAACCCACCAAGAGAAACATCCCTCCATAGGAAGGGACTCCAAGTATGCAAAATAACGTCTATAGAATAGTTACAAAAGGTCTTGAAACATGAAAGCGAACAAGAGGCCAGACCTCACTAGGGTCCATATCCATCCCTCAAGAAGTCCTATTATTCTACTCACCCCCAAAAGGTCCATAAAAGTCCTATTATTGTGCTCACCCCCACAAGGTCCATAAGATCGCACACCCCAATAAGCCATAAAAAGTGTCCCTTCTTCGCACGAGGCAGAATGAGGAGGAACTTCTTGATCATACCCTTTTAACTCATATGAAACTCCCTCATCATCATTAACTCATAACAAATCAAAAAAAAAAAGTAACTGAAATGAAACTCTAACCTGGGCAAGTGACAAAACATTTTTACTTCCCCGGACTATTTCTTGAATCTGCAAAAGATTTCACAATCGATTATTCAATAAGAATCCATCAGTAACGAAGGCATAACTGCACACGCACATTTAGATGAGTAACACACACGCCAGAAATGTCAATCCGAGCATAACTTAGTGATAAGATACCCATTATTATTACAAATATTCGATTCCACAAACAATTGTTGAACGATTGAAAAAAAAAACATACACACCAAAAGAGAAGGGGGGTTGAAACAGCTATCTGATTATAGTAAGATAAGGCTCGAATACCTTAACCATGATAGGCATCTCGGTCTCCAATGCCCTTCTCGCAAGTCTTCCATAGGAACCCATTTCCCAATCCTCCTTCCCACACCAATCCCAACAGCTCCAATCCCTCCAAAAAGACTCCTTGACTTAAAAGTTACACTACTTTACCCACCGATCTCGAACCCCTAAAAAGACCCCAGCTTCTGAAACTTTCCTAGAAACTCATACAAATTAAAAAATAGATGATTAGTAGCCCTTTCCCCCGAGACCCACCAACCCAAACTCGATTTTGGGGGAAAAGAGAGACTGCTTTTATATGAAGGTATCGGGATAGGCACGCCTTGAAATATGCCAATGTAGTAATAATAACATATGATTCTCGTCAAAGATAAGGCGAAATAAAGGCAAAAGGCTTTTGATCTCCCTCCTTTTTATTCTACTTTGGAGAGTTGAGTGGGGGAGGTTGGGTTACAAATACACGCTATTACGAACTTTTGTGCGTTACTTTGACTTCTCTGGCTCGATGGCTCACTGGCTTTGTCCGTTATCACCCCAGAATATTGCCAAATATCGTACTATAAGCTCAAAATTTTACACGCGCCTCTCAATTAGGGGGACCCCATGTGAAGAAAGTTCCATTTCCACCCTCCCACCGCATCGCTCAGAATGAAAATCCAGTAAAATGGAGAAAGAAGAAGAACCCTTTGAGTTAAATTAAACCCCATATGAATCGTAATCTCTTTTCTGTAATTAAACAAAAACAAACCCAAGTTTTGTGGTGCTATTTTGACTCTGAAAGGCTTGTTTTCCCCCATTTCTATTGGGTAATATTGGGTTCCTTTTAATTACCAAATTCTTCGACGACAGAGACAAAAAGTGCCGGTCTGGCTGGCCGCTGGAAGCTTGGACCCAAATTGAAAAATGAAAACTTTTTCTTTTTCTCTCTCTTTTTCTTTGTCAGTGTCTGGGAGATGACAAAGGAGTACTGGTACTCTCTATCTCCTTGCATCACTCACTTTGATAAATTCGTGGAACTGAAAATTGACCACTCAGCCCATTTTTCATCATTTTTTTTAGCAGGTTTCTAAGAGAAGTATGCAAACTTCAAAGTACTTAGTACTGATCCTTTTGATACAGATTTTAAGTTATTTTTATGAAGTTTCTCTCTCTCTCTTTTTGGGTTAAATTACGCAAAATTTTATATTTGGGATTGATTTGAAGTATGTATATGTATTTTTATATCTAAGTTAGAAGTTTGATTCTCTACTTTATATTTTGTAGGGATGTTCAAAAAGTAAGAAAAATCTGATCAACCAACCATTGAGTTGGATTATCAACTCGGTTGAGTTGATTCATGGATTCACCTGAAATAATCTAAATCAACCTGAATTTATTATTGTTTTCAATAAATATGTTATTTTTACTTATGATGCAATTACTTTTAGGGCTATTTTCAAATATAGAAGATGGATTGCTATATGTGTCGTGATAGCAGTCTATCGCATATAGGTTATTATATTTTGCTATTATTTAGAAATATTTTCATCAATTTTTTCATTTAAAATAATTTCCCTTGTTTTTTCTTTTACATGTATTTATTTTTATTTTATTTTATTTCATAAATTTTTTTGTTAATTTATTATCAAACCCTAAACCTAACTTTTTTCTCTTTGGAAAGAAAATTTTTATAGTATAAATTAAAATTGAGTTATTAATCTTAATTCAATAAATGAAAAATAATTAAATAAAATTTCTACATATAAATTCTATAAGATGGGTGTGATGATGGGAGCTACAGGTGCAGATATTCCTGTCAAATTTGTGTCTTTGATGTTTATGATAGATACCTGAAGAAAGGAAAAGAAAAAAGTAAAAGGCTGCTCACCTGACCCCATCCAACGACTTTAGCGTCAAAATCTCGTATATTCTTATTATTTCGATACGCAAAAGAACAAGGAAGAAAAACATAATGGAGTTTCTCATTCAAGATCGCTTTGAGAGCCATATGAACAAGTCTATCTTCAAGTTCTCTTTATTAACATTTTACTTATTTTTAGAACAAAAATTTAAATAAATGCTCTTGAACCAACCCAACCCAATATTTCATGGTTAGATCAGGTTGGATTCATTGATAAAGGTTATTTGGGTTGAAGAAATTTACAACTCAAGCAATTGGATTGAGTCTAAAATGTGTTTCAACTCAACCCAACCCGTGAACACTCCTAATATTTTGTCCAAAAAACCTATGTGAAAAGTTAAATTACAAATTTGATACTTGTAGTTTGGATAATATTGGAATTTAGTCTTTATGGTTAAAAAGCTAAAAACTAAAATGTGTTTCAGAAGGGTATCCGAAACTCTTGAATGCCCGTTACATTACTACAAAACAGACATAGTAATTTAGAGTCCACTTTACGGAAATTTGGAATGCCCACGAAACAAACAATCCCTAACTTTCTTCAAACTATAGAGATTAAATTAGCAATTTAACCTAAAAAGAAATAGTGACAACTAACTAGACAATTTAAAGGCATAAGCGATACAATTTATGTGAAAGTTTAGTGGTGATTGATATGCACTTCTCTTAGATTGTAGATTTAATCTCTCTTCTACCATTTAAAAAAAAAAAAAAAAAATTAAATCCGAAGTATTTGTTTAGAAACAATTTCAAAACTCAAATATTTTACACCAATCTTGAGTATCTTGATGTGGTACGGGTTCCAATTTCGAACATAGAGAAGAAGAAGAAAGTGGTGGCTTATCTGGTTCGGATATGATACATAAATTTGACTCAAACAGCTCTACTAAATGAAACAAATGTTCTCATTAGAATGTGAGAGAAATAGAATCTTGTTTTCTCTCTCTCTCTTTTTAGAGAGACAAAGATATTTCATTTTAAATGAAATGAAAAGCCCACCAAAAAAGTGGGTTACAAGAAGGATTTCCAATTGTTTGACAAAATAGAATATATAATCCATATAATCAGTAGAAATTTACACCAATGCAGAGCATTAAAGAGAGTTAAATCAAGGAGATAATCTTATTCTAACTTGCCTTATCTTTCTTCTTTAGCCTCCTAAATTTTTAACCAAAAAGGAAAGGAAATTTTCTAAGCTTGAAGTTGAATCTAAAAATTGTCTTATGTTTGTTTATTGATAATGATTTCAGTCAAGACAATTGGCATTGCCGACGTCAAAAAAGTTGGAAGGAGAAATGCATCAGCCTGCCAAAGGAACGATGCACCACTAAACAAATTTTCCCTTAACACCAAACATACAAAGCACCTATCACATCTCAAGTCAAATGTGACCAAATAAACCCGAATTGATATGAACTAAGGAACCAAGCCAAGAGTTCAATATCCTTCTACTTTGGATGTCAAGACTAGCACTTCTAAGTGAGCCAATGTCATATGCAACCAAAAAATGCATTTCTTGGTTTAGCCTAATAGGCCATTCTTGCTTAATGGTAAGCCAAAGTGATGGTTTACCCATTTAGAGTTGGCAAAGCTAGGTCGAGATAATCTCATTGGCTCATCTAGTCAAAGCAAGTGTCTTGGTTGAACTTGCTGATGTGGCAGGGCTTGATATCCACGTAGATCATCATTTCCTATATTGAAAATTTCACTCAGAGCAAGAATCAATATTCCTCAAGAAACATCAGTTGTTGAACAATAAATAAGTGTACAGAAAATCATATCATGTATCAAGACACCAATCAATTTATTATAACACCACCATTACAATGCCCAAAATTCTGCCAAAACTTAGCAAACTATGCATAAAGAGAGCAAAACAATGAGACAAAGTCTGGTAATAGAATTCATTAAGAATTTTCCAGTCTCAAAACAGACGGGTCAAACTTTGGCCAAGTGAACCAAAGTACAAGATTAGCAGTAAATACATGAAAGAAATCTTGGGTGGCAATTCTACATGGTTTTACAGACAAAGCGTCCTTCTGTCAATGTATATTCAACGGTCAATCTCTGCCCGGCACGAGATCAATTGGGGAGGAACATGACCAAAGTCACAGAACTATAAACAGAAAGCTTCAAAAAAATGTAAGAGAAAGAATGTTAATGGGAAAGGGTAAGGATTAACATTAGACCTCAAGCTTAAACATGTAGAGTTAATGACAAAAATTTACTCCAGGGAGAGTCTCTAACTTCTATATCAAGTATATATGTAACTGTTGGCAATTTGTGGATGGGTTGGCCTTCATCCAACACGTGGTTCAGAATAGCGTATCAAGTAATTTTGGGGAAGACAAAGTTGCAACAGCTTTGAACTGTTATTGAGACAACAGTTCGTGAGAAAACGTGCATATCAAAGAAACATATGGTTTCTTATAGACTTATCTAGCACTCATTTACCTTTTCTTGCCGATACTTGACACGAATCGAACTAAGTGGACAACCGTTGGTGTTCAACTGTAAATCTTGTAAAGCAACAACAGTTTGTTTCAGATCTGATGCTTTATATGAGGTATAATATTCCAGTGTTGAATTCTGTCAGAAAGAGAATGAAATTAACAAGTCTGGCAAGGATTTTAGGACTAAACGAATAAAAGGGATAAGTGATGGGAAAATGCATACCCATGGGTGACTCGACTGATCCAACGTCCATTTGGAAAGAAATACAGCTGATGCAGCTATAACTGAGGGAAGAAAATTCAGGAATCTGTAGTCAACCAGTGTTAATTCAGCCAGATAGTTGGCGAGGCACTCGAGTTCAAGACTAGGGGTCTGCAGGTCAATGAAAGTCAACAAATATAAGTTTTGCGTATGAGACAGAGAAAGCAAGGAAGTTCCTAAAATTATTGGGCAATACATCACAATTACAACCACCTCATTGTTACCTTATATGTCGTTTGTGCAGCTCGAACATATCTCCTGAAAATCAAAAACATGCACAGATAAGAACACTGAGCCCTATATACACACAAAGTTATATATGCACTGCCTTGCTTGTGCAGCTCATCTACCTGAGGAAAGATTTTGCAGTTGGTGCAGAAAGTTGAAAGCCCATATGCTTCAATATTTGACCTTCCATATTCAGTACCTAAAGAATCACCAAAGAAACTTTTAAATAGCAGAGAACAGAAGGAGAAATCTGCTATTGTAATATAGTCACTCTCTTAAACAATCCAAACCTGGACTTATCGAGTTTTTAGAGGAAATCGATGTAACTCTTCAGAAAATATATTGTCATCTAGTGCTATTAAGTTCAATTCTACAAACAAAAACAATGATCTGGTGGGAACATTGCCCAAGGGACTAGGAAAGTTCAGTCCAAAACTCATTCATTATTTGAGGCAGACCACGCTAACAAATCATTCTCTCTCTTATATGTTTCTCTTCGAAGAGCAGTAAACATCCTGTTGGACTAATCAAGTTAAAGAATTGTATTGTTTCCTTCCCATTTCATTCCTCTCATTATTGCTCTTTCTTTTCTCCAGGAATCAGCCATCCAACCACTTATCAAGCAATGATTAACATCAATTCATCTTATATACCATCCACTGTTCTGTATGGCAAATATGTCATACCTCCTCTTTTGTGTAGGTGCTGTCAGTGATGAAACAAAAGTCTTCAACACGTGGTGCACAAATTTCTTCATACTTCCTGGAGGGCACAAGGACCACTGGTGTTACTTCCTTCATATTAATTAATATAGCACAACTGATCTTTTTGGATGAGCTTTTGCGAGTTCTCATTGTAAATAATATTTGCAAGATACTTGTTATGAGAACATCAAATTTGTTCACTTAATATCATCAATTGTTGCACAATGCAGGGGTTTATCACTTTGCGTAGAACACAATTTAGACTTTTGGATGAAGTACATAGACAACTATGCTCTGAATCTGAGAAACTTACGAGGCAATTAACATGCAAGAGATACCCAACAGTTGAAGCTTTTGTCTCTCGATGTAATTTTGGGAGAGAAACCAATCGATGAAAAAAACAGTTAGGTAGAGTGTATCTGGTACTAACTTGTATTCCTCCGACACCTGAAACCAAGAATTCGTGGATCAGCCATTGCATAATTGTGCTTCTGCTTCAAGATGAATGCTCATGGAACTTCTTTTCTTTCAAGATATGAGTTCGTTAAATTTAAGAAATTTGGAAAAACTAGGTGATATAAAAAATACAAGTATCATCCCACAGCTCCATGAAATCAACTATTAGTCTATGATTTCTTTTTACCAACAAAATAAAGGGAAAAAAAAAAGATTAATTAAAGAAGGCTTAATGAAGCAACACTAACCTCTACAAGCCAATCAACCAATATACCCCGCATGCTTTGGGTAATATCAGTCTGCACTGTTTCCATGAAATTGGGACGTGGTCTTCTGGTTAGCTGTAGAGAGGAAAATTTGATTGCTTAAGATACTAGAATCTTTAACTTCAAATCTTAAAAGTGGGAACCAAGTTGAATCAATTTTTATCATGGAATAGAAAGAGTATATGACCTAACACCAATACTACATTCCAAGTACATTCAGGTTTCAAAAATATATAGCAAAAGCTTTCAGATCCTAAAGGCGTAAAAGGGATGATTGCATCATCCTAGAACAAAGATTATCAGTAAGAAGTCAGAACAAAAAAAAGGGTGTTTGTCATTTCAAACAGACTGCCTAAATTACATGTAAGGTTGACGATGTGAGTTGAAGAAAGCAACTGTGGGATCTTAATGCTCCATTTCATACCAGGAAACATGACATGCTTCAACTGTTCAAAACATGCAACTTTAGAACTGTAGGATGTTTTCCTTTTTAGATAATAAGAAACCAAATTTTCATTGAAAATATGAAAGAGTGTAGAAGAACATACAAAAAAAAAATATAAATAAATAAACCCACACATGGTTAAATACCAGAAGGGTTCCATCCAAATGGATAAAACCAAGTGGATAATAACAAAAAGCCTGATGGATAGACCCCCACAAGGAGAGTCATTTTGACTGTTTGCATCCATCAAAAGTTATTGCCCAGTACTGTTTTCACATTTCATAATGCTAAAAGCCTGAAACAGCTAGGAATAATAAGTACCATCCATATAATTAAATCTTTTCTCGGAACATATAAATGATCCGACAGAGAAATGCGTAGGACAAAATAGTTAACATTCACATTTCTTATTTGTATCCCAACTTATCACAGCCCCTTATGATGATCAATATAATCATGTTTTTGTTGAACAAATATTACTTCCTTGTATTCTCAATGCTATAAGTGCAGTATCCCTTTTGTTCTTCCCTTTATTCACACTGACCATGAGCAAAAATGCCATATGAAAAATAGAAAAGAAAGTTGATAAAAGAACAGAATCAACATCAAATACCTCAGCTACACGTAAATTGTTATAGATATCCTGGGCATAGACAGTGCACAGCTGAGCATCTCTGTCATTACAATCAATGTCTGCAATGTCCAGGTTGCTTTTTGTCCCCAGAAGCAACACTTTATCTGTTGTTTCCATTTCCAATAAATATGCCATCAGCAGTTTATATGTTTGGATGGCATCACTATCCGAACTTGAAATTAAGAATTTCAATGTGATTTATTTATCTTAAGACATGGCTTCTATATTGATTCAAAGTTTCAAACATTGTTTCAGATGTTTCCTAAAAGCTCAAACACCAGAATTCTTATTAGTATTTCCAATACCAACTTCATCATATGAGACATGGCTTCTATAAGCAGAAAAATTAATATGTTTTTTTTTTTTTGTTGGGTAAGAAAATTAATATGGTTTTTGAAGAGTAAAACCAACTTTGCTATATTGAATGGTCACTTTAAGCACACCAAACTAATAAATTTCCTTCCATACTCCATAGTTATCAAAAAAATATTGCAATCAAATTACAACTTTTATCAGCTTATAGTTTCTGTATCTAGCAAAATGCATTTAGATTATATATTAAAATAAGTACAAGGAGAAAATGTCCGTGAAAATAGATTAACACAACAAAGTAGAAAGCTGAATTTATCTCTTTTCCTGTTTCTTCAGAGAGTTATGAATGTGTTTAAGTTTAGAGAACAAAAATTTAGGAATGATTACCTTTATTTTGAAAATTTTGAGACTCTGAAGGACTTTGAGACCTCCAATTATCATCCCGAAAATCACTTGTGACCTCTTCCTTTATACCACTTACCCGATGATGTGTATCGGGGTCTTCAGAATTACTTGAATGCTCAACTTTCAACTTGGCTTTTGATTTGACATTTGATTGTACACCTTGTGTTCTAAGATCAAGAGGCTTGGAGTAAGCCCCACCAACTGATGAAGCTCCTTTGGTTCTAAGACCTAGAGGAACCTTGGAGTTAGCCACACCAACTGATGAGGCTCCTTTGGACTTCTTGAGATGGTTTCTGATTGTCGGCTTACTACTATTGGGCTGTCAAAAGAGAAAAAGGTAAGTTCCAGTACGAGAAAGCTGCATAACTTTGCAAGATATCCGTCTATTGTCCTCAACGCAAGTAAAACCTCATATAAGAGAATGGCCATGCAAATGCAGGAGGCAACTTTTAAGTACAACAGTTGCCCATTAGATGTGGGAAAGAAATTCGAAGATACTATATTAGTCCCAAGATAGGGAAAGATTACTGTAAGGCTCACAGAGATCCAAAACCAAATATTATGGAGAGAGAAACCCCGTTCACCTCAATTTTAGCTGCATTGAAACAATTTGAGTACGAAGGTTCACAGCCTATATTGCTGACATCCTGAAGCACAGCCCTCCTTTTACATGGTCGAGCTGATTTAGCAATAGAATGGCAGCTATTTTCTTCAGAAGCAGCTCTTTTCAGATTAGCTCGGGCAACCCGCCTCTCTTGATGATGTGCAGGAACTTTTGGAGGCAGCTGTGCTGATGCACTAAATGCAGCAGCCCGAGCACGTGTAATTCTACCAGGGAATTCCCCAATATTAGCCCTGATATGATTTTCTTCTTTTCTCATATTTGAAGGTCTCAAAGAAGATTAAATCATCCAAATGCATCTGAGTAAAACCTGTAGTAAAAATGAACAGCTCTCAAGAAGTGATCTTAACACCATAAATATTTACTGTCAAGCTTTCGCTATATTTCCATTTAAACAAAAGGGTTTTAGTTTTTACGGAGTTGGTCGTATAGAAGAAAAATAATGGGGTTCCATGATACAAATACCCTTGAATGTTTAAAATTCTAATAAAAAAACCAATATGGTAGCTGAAAATTTCTAGTGAACTGTTTGATTAAAATAGTACACGCTTTTCACATATGGAAGAACTAGCAGAAATGCAGTATTTATTCGTCGGCGTGATTGAAATTACATTGGCACAACACTGGATGACAGATAATAGATTATAGACTATTGAGCTTCACCACACAGATGAAATAAAGGCCATGTATTAAGAAATGAGAAAGATTGGCAGAAACAATAGGAATTCAAAGTAAATGTTGCTGATTTAACCGATCTAGAAGGTTAATAGATCCCATATGAGCTTCTAACATCTTGCAATTCTTGAAATGCGAAAAGGTATTAAATCGAACAAATGACTCTAATTAAACTATCCCTAGTAGTACCTCCAGCATGCTCATCGACACTGGAGTGACCAATCTTAAGATTAGAAAATTGAGCAAGTTAAAGGACTGATTGGCATTATTTCAAGAGAATGTGATGAAAAATACGGATTTCCAAACTTCTTACCAGTAAAAAAAAGATAAAGAAAATTTGGAGACGAAAGTAACAAGTAACCAAGGTGCTTGGTCTCCAAGAATGCAGAAGAAAAAAGAGGGGAAATCAAAGGATCTACACAATGTGATGCTCCAAATCCAAGTTTCAATAGGGTAATTTACATTCTTGCATTATGTCCAAATTATTAGAAATGTCCATTTCCTTATTACACAGTATTTTAAGACATAATTCAAACCCAAATTCCACTTCTTTCTCCAAATTTCCACAATCATGAAACCCCCAAACCACCCAGCTAAAATACCCCCCACAAAACCCATCATTCCAACACATGAAATCCATCCCCAAATCTTCAAGAACATCAACTCCACTCCGCCCTAATCCACAGCCACCAAACAATCGCGAAATCAAAAAAGATGCAGACAAGAAATAAACCTGAATCTATCTTCCAAGCTCCAAGACCTCCATTGGAGCTCGAGATGAAGATCGAAAAAGTTGAATCAATACAATAATATTGGAGAGAAAAAGACAGTGATGGTGTGGGTGAGTAAAGTTGGAATGGGAGTGAGCGGGATGAAATGGAAATTTGAAACACAGAGTAAGGGCAAAAAAAAAATCAAAAAAAAAAAAAAAAAGATTCAAAAGAACAAAATTAAAAGAAAAAAAAAAAAGAAAAAGAAAAAGGTAAAAACAGTTATTAATAATAATATTAAATGAATAATCGTGTTTTAATGGCGTTTGCTGTTTTGACCAAAAAAGTGAAAAGGACACTTCGTGGACTCGAAGCTGTCAGCTCTTCAATTTTTATTATAACCTTACGGTAAGCTCGCGCGTGAGACCAGCTCCTCAATTTTCTACCACCAATTTACTTTATTACCCCTCACTTTTCAAATTCTTTTCCCACTTTCCCTCTCTTCACATTTCGTTTTCCTTCCAACGAACAAAAGCCTACTTTTGTAATCTCCATCTTCAGGTTAAATTTTGTTACGTGATACCGAGCTCCGATTCTCTACTTCTCAGTTTTTTAAAATTTTAAATTTAACCTCTTATAATTTGCCACCTAATGGAGTTGAATTTTGTATTGTCTTACTATTGGTTAATGCTTTCGAGTCTACATCAATTTTCGGACATGTGATATTTTTTCTTTTTTTTTTTTTTTAAATCGTTTCGAACATAATCTGATAAATTCCCTGTTCTCTTTTTTTTTTTTTTTTTTTTTTTAATTTTTTGTTTTTTTTTATGTTAGATTAGTTCCACTAATTTGGGGAGAAATTACTAGCTAATGCTATCTAGGCTAACAATTTTATTTTTTTCCAATTTAGAAAATTTTACTGATTATGCATAGCTATTTAAATTTAAAAATATTAAATGTTTTCCAATTTTATATCTCTATTTTACACCCTTTGAAATTTGAAATATATGTAACGTTGAATGGCAAAATTTTGTCTAAATTTTGCCCTAACTTTTGGGCTTTAGTATTAAATTTTCATGTTTATTACATTTTTCAATATTTAAAATTTTAGAATTATCTATTTTGTCATTCTAATTATTTTCTTTATTTTGTGGTAAATTTCTATTCATATCCATCGTCCAATTAACTAACCGACATCATTTAAGTTATTACATATCCTATACCACATCAATATGCAATGTTTTTATTTAAAAAAAAAAAAACCACAAAATAAAGGATGACGAACAAATGGTTAGTCTTCACTTTGTTGACTAATCTGTCAAATTTTTCTTGTATATTTTTGCACGTAAGAGCCCATTTGTGAGAAAACATATATAAGAAGGGAAACATGTCTACCCACCTACTATTTATATATTTTGTAGGATCCAAATTTCAACCGTAATAGTAATTTTTGGTTGACAAATCAAATTCACATCTAAAAAAGTTCTATTATTAGCAAAAACATGTCAAATATTTTGTATTGTGTCTATAAGACCTAGTAGTGTACTCAATTAGTGAAAGAAGTGATTCAATAAAATCTCCATGTTATAGTTGTCTCTTAATAATTGTTAATGTGAATTCAAATTATGTATGTGTCCTAACAACCATCAAACCATATTCTAAATATTTTTTCGAGCTAGTTTTGCTATCATAAAAAGTTACCGGGCACACTGTGATAAATATTTCTTTTATTAACCTCCCCAATTATTTATAGGTAATTATCATGTGTTCACCAATATAAGCAAGGCAAGAAAAATATAATTGACTCTTTTCACGAGAAAATGTTTGATGTGTATCACATGCATTAATAAAATATTAACAAATAAGCATGGTGTCTAATGTATCTATTCAATGTGAAAAACATATAAGCATATATTACATGACAATCAAATAAAACCAAACCAAACATCTATTAAACACATCAAACCTAGTTAAGAGATAAAGTTTGTCTTATTAATAAATCCTAAATATTCATGTGTCAACCTACAATTAATTTTATAATGACCAATAATTATTGATATAAATTACTTCGACCATGAAATACTATCAAAATTCTAATGATGGGTGCAAAAGTAGGAAAGAACAATATTGGTTTGAGTGGTCATTAGGGTTAAATTCGTCAACTGAATCGAACCAAATCGAACCGAACCGAATCGAATTAAATTAATTAAATCAAATGATTTTGCTTGATTTATTTTGTGAGTTTAATTTATAACTTAGAACCAAGTATATGTCATTTTTTCTAATAAAACTGTATTAAGATTCAAAATTAAAGTGTTAACATGTCATAAGACACGACAACATCCATCCTCCTTTGCACATTTATAAGTAATTCTATTTTTCCATTTTTTATATACTTTTCACGTTTACCAAGTAATTCTATCTTACTTTTCACAATTATGAATAAACTAAATCTTACAATTCTACGCTCCAAACACAAACTTATTAGATATAACATATTAACTTTGACTTATTAACTCCACTAGGTAGTTATGAAGTATGGGGTTAATACGTTGCAGCTAGAAAGTCCATGTTTGGAGGTGCACGGTTGTTTAGTTTGGAGTTAGAAAACATTAAAGGAAGGGGGAGAAAAAGAGAGAAATATGAAGTTTTCGATAGATGTAGAAATTTCAATAGTGAATATTGTTAAAGTTCGTGGAGTTGAGTTATACCGACTTATGAAGTCAATGGGTCGGGAGGTGTTTGACACAGAGCGGAACTCCACTCCTTGTTTGGTCCAAATAGTTTGTGGGTCCACCACTAGAAGACATCAATTTTATGTTTTATTTAATTCCTTTCACGGTAGGCTCCACGACTCCACTCCTAGACCGAGTTGATTAATTATCACAGTAACTGGTTATTATAGTTTGAAGGTATAGTTTGTGTTTGAGATGCAAACTATTTTAATTTGGGTTGAAATAGTGAACACTATAGAAATAAGGACTTGAAATAGTAATATAGTTAATTGTAAGTCATAATAGTTAAAAATGCCCACTAATATGATTGGTGCCCAACTCCACCATCTTCAAATTGGTGCCCCAAAACCAAGTACAATGTTTTTTTTTTTCTTTTGAGAAAGTAGTTACAATGACATTCTAAAAAATCGAATGCAACATATGGACATAATGATCTGTCTAGATATATTTGTGCAATCGATAGTCTTACAATGCACAATATGCAACTAAGTATTTTTCATTAACAATCTCTACCTTTGTTCCCTTTCTTGACAAAACCATATCCATTTTGCATTTTCATGTTGACTGCTCCCTTGCCGAAGTTTCCATCACGCATCTCTCCCACGTCGTCGGTTGTTCCAGTGTCGAGTATGGAAAAGAAGAAAGCATTGTGACCGTCAAAATTGAAAAGATTAGAAATATGAACTGGACATGGCTGGCCATAAGGGCATGTCCATAAGGACAATCAGGTGCAAGAAAAAGGTGAACCAATTTTAGGGCAGGACAAACAAGAAGCATGAGGCCTCAAAACAACTATGAGACGTGATTCAATTCAATCGTTATTAACTTCAATATGTTTTTATATGAAGTCAAGAGATTCAATTCAATCGTTATTAACTTCAATATATTTTATAT
The DNA here is from genome assembly GCA_030954485.1 of Citrullus mucosospermus. Lineage (NCBI taxonomy): Eukaryota > Viridiplantae > Streptophyta > Magnoliopsida > Cucurbitales > Cucurbitaceae > Citrullus > Citrullus mucosospermus. The sequence goes on along the minus strand of CM062063.1, from coordinate 2,008,648 downwards.
TAATACAAAATAAGGTCATTAGTCATTTTAAATATCAAAATGACCATTTCGACTATAAGATAAGCATGTTTATATTTGAATTCTTATGCGCACAATTTGATCTTTAAGAAACAAAATTAAAAGTTCTTTAACCAAATTTCTATTTAAATTTTTTTAAATATCTTAATATTTAATATTTAATATTTCTGCAAAGCTTGAAACTAAGCTCCCTTAATATTTAATATTATTTAAGGCTATGCCTACGACAAAAGATACTTTAAGTCGAACTTTGTTATTTTCTTGGTTTTGTTGTTTCTCTCCTCATTTTAATTTTGTTGTTTCTCTCCTCATTTTAATTTATAATCATACTATATATATATATATATATTCTCTATAATTAAGGTTAAGTTATAAATAGACGCATGTCAACATGAGCGAGACTAATAACGAACTATTAACCATATTAACCAAAATATCATGTTCAAATATTTGGCACTTAAAATTTCAAGATGGCATATAATCTATTTTCAAATTTTAAAAGTAGTTGCTCTATAAAGTTTTAATTCTAAAAGTTTTATAAATGTAAAAACTCACCCAACATAATACTAAATCCAATATGGAAAAAGGTAATAAAAGGAAAAAAGAAAAAAAAAGAGAAAAAATGTTTAAAAAGAGGAATGTGGCAACAGTAATGGGTCGGTTTCTATAAGTTCCGTTCTTTCCCTATGTCTCTGTTTCTTCTTCTTCATTTCGGATGGCTAAAACCAACCAGTCCATTTCTAGACTCTGTTATTTGCAGACCCATCGCCCAAATACTTGTGGGCATCATAAACTGCACGCCCGATAATGCACCGGATTCCCTTTCCTCACAAAACTATATCCCCTTCGCAATTTCGCATTTTCGAGCTGCCGCTCTCTCGCCTTTGCCTCCGTCACGCATCTCTCCCACTCTGCCGCAACGTCCAGCGTCGACCTAATCTAGTCCGAAACCGGAGCGGTCTGGTTCGGTTCCAATATGCAAACCGAGTCTAGACTGATTTGGGGAAAAATAGAATGAATCTGCTTTTTAACAATCTCATCATTTTGAGTACGGGAAGGAAGAAGAAATTAAAGCATTGTTACAGTGAAAATTGAAAAAGGAAAAAAGATTAGAACTATGAATTGGACATGGCCGGCCATAAGGGCCACAAGACAATCGTGTGCAAGAAAAAAGATGAAACTATTTTAGGGCGGCTGCGGCACAAGATATTGTAAACCATGTGAGGGGAGGCGTGAGGGATCGAAACTTCTGAGATTCAATTCAATTTGGAATTAGGTTTTCAAGTCAATCTTTTTAATCAAAATTGATTCAATTACTCAACCTCACATGAGTACGAGTACACGTTTTAATTAGGAAAATTAATTAGTAGAGTGTGATAGACGTAGGTACATTTCTCTTAATCAGTTTAATCATGAGATATATAATTATTAGTTTCAATAGGTTTTTATATTAGCATAAATAAGAGTCATTTTAATATCAAAATGACTATATAGCCTATAAGATACTCTAATTATTCACCTAGGTAGGTTTGAATTTTTATGCACACAATTTGATCTATAAAATAAAAATTAAAAATTCTTTAACCTAATTTATATTAAAAATTCTAGATCCACCAATAAAATTGGTTAAGATATTATTGAAGCCTACAATTCAAATTCAAATAAATTCTAATTTTCTCTACAAAATTAAAAACAAAAATTACTTTATGTTTCTTTTTCTTTTTTTTTTTTAAATGATAATTAGCAAGTCAAAACTCAACTCTCAACTTTTTATTTCATTAAATTAGGGCACATTTAATAATCATATCATTGTTGTTTTTTCATTTTTAAAAAATATGTTGGCTCTCTTTCAATTTAAGTTTTATGTATGTTTTCACAATTTTTTTTTTAATTCAACTAAAAAATACTAAACTTTTGAAAATATTTTTTGAAAATAGAAGACCAAGCAAACATGTGGATGAATGTAAAATTTTATCAGCTTGAATTCAAAACAATAATAGTAATAATAATTATACCTTAAGTTTTAAGATCTATTTAGGATTTTTAAGTTTTAAGTTTAAAATCTAAATAAATAAGAAAATTAATAAAACTATTTTTAAGTATAAACAAATGAACCAAAATATTTTTAAATATAGTAAAATTTTACTGTCTATCATACAGACATAAATAATAGTAGTGTGTGATAGAATCTAATATTTTGCTATTATTTGTAAATATTTTCAACATTTTTATTGTTTAAAATAATTTCTGAAATTAATATCCTCATTGAATTTTAATTTTTGAAAAATATTAATGACTAGATTTAGTTGTCGGCGTGGTTGAAGTTGAGCAAGCCTGGAAGGATGTTTTTATGAGCTCTAGTTACTTATGTGAAATATTTACAATTTTTTAAAGCATTTAGAGTAAGTAATTTTATTCTTAATTTCTTTTGGAATAAGTAATTTTATTTTAAAGCATTTTTTACTAATTCTTTGTTGAATTCAAACTTTTTTTTAACATGTCTGATTTTTTTTTTTTTTTTTTTTTTTTTTTTACCAATATTTCTGTATTTGGGTTCAATAAATCACACTTATTTCAAATGCTTTATTGGTGAATGTAGTATTAGAATTTGTGTGGTCAATTGGTAGGTCATATACAATTTTTTTGCTTTCAAGTATTGGGGAAGCATTAATTTTACGAGTTTTTATTAATTTATACTTTATTTGATAAATTTAAGAGTTTAGATTTCAAATCAAATTTCGCTATAAAAAATAACATAAATATGGGTGAAAAAGAAGTTTTTTTTAGATAATTAATAGATTTTATGTCTAGTTAACGAGATACAATCATTAACTTAATTGACATGTTATATTTTTTTTAGTCGACTAATCATCAAAATATACTTAGGAATCATTTGGAATTATTTTCTTCTCCTTTATCGCCATTGGTCTTCTTGACATAACATTCTTGACTGCCTCTGGTCCAATAGAAAAGAAACCTATAACAAGTGACCAGTTATGCTAGAAAAAGATTATAGTGTAGCAAGTGATCTGTTCTGCTAGAAAAAGATTGTAGTTGATTTGATAATGATCGAATTACATTGTTTCTTCGAGAATAAACAGTATTACCCTTTCCAAACCTCTTACGGAAATAGTACCATCTGTAATTAGAAATAATGTATCTAGATTTTCGAACTTCAATATCAAAATGCTTATTTTGAAACTCAAATAGTGTAGTTTGTGTCCTTATTTTTATTATAAATTTTTAATGATTTTCTTTTATTAATTTATAAGAAATTGCATTTATTGTATTTACAAGGTGGGATTGCATGCAAGAGAAGTCCATTAATGCATTGGACAGGGAAGCATCTCATTTCCACCGCATACCACCCACACTATTTATGGTACTCAACTTGCTTTGTCAAAAATAATACTAATAATAATAATACTAATAATAATAATAACAACAAATAAATAAAATAATAATTTGCTTTTTTTCTTTCTTTCTTCTTTAGTACATTTAGTATATGAATTTGGACCATAGACTTCGTAATTACTAATAGTACACTTATATACTAATCAAATTATGTTTGACTTGGCAAGTTACCTTTTACTTATATATAAAAGACCACACACTATACCTATTGTTCATCCCATCAAATTTTCTAATAATAATTTATCATGTGATTTTTTTTTTTTGTTTTTTACTATTTTTGAAAAAAATATTTTTTTTGGGTGTATAATGAGACTAATGCACAAAATTAGGTGTATCTTCAAATGGATCCAAGTATTGTTCAAAGTTAAAATATTATTTTGATTTATGTAATTTTATTAATCCTTATTCTTTTAAGTGTCCAGTTTTAGCTCCTATAATTTAGTTCTACAAAGTTAATTTTTATCAAATTTGACTAAATAATAATAATAATTTTCATGCAAGAAAATATAATATGAAAACATGTTATCAAAACTTATAGTAAAAATAACAATAAATAACAATTCAACAATAAACTACTAGAGTAGGTATAGACTAAATTTAAGATTCATTAAAAATATAAAAACTAAATTTGGATAGTGGAAATTACATGAAAAAAATTGAACAAGCTCCAAATTACTGATACCAAAATAGTATTTTAACTCCTCTCTATATTTAAATATTAAAAAAAAATATCACAGACATAAAATAAAAAATAAAAAAATTCCGCCCTACGTTGGACCTGCACTAGTATGAGTAGATTGGCTCCTTGCGCAATAGCTAAAATTTGTTAGGTACTCCAAACAATATTTTATATTAAAAAAGAAACAAACCTAGCTAGACGTCTATTCTTTTTATTCTATAATATAAATCTGTATAGATTGAGCTTGTGATGTAAACTTATTTTTTAGAATAAAACAAATTCAAAATAATATGTTTTGTATATCTCTTTATCCACAAACAATTCGAGAAAAGAGAGACATTTGAAATGGGTAGAAACAAGGGAAATTACTAATTCGAGTATATAGAACAAAATCGACTCTTAAATTGAAATACAACCAAAAATCAAATGTGATTTTTAGTCCAGCCTAATTTCAAAATTACTTTGTACTCCCAATTTTACTCGTGTGGTTAGGTTAAATTATTCCCTAATTTTATGGATGGTATATTTGTATCTAATATCCTTCTATTTTTCTATTTTAATGTTTAATTTTAGAATTATCATCTCATTATCTTTTAGATTTATCTTGTGATCTTAATTTCCTATTGTATTTTAAACATCAAGATTTTTGTAATTTAATTCTTATGCATAGCCACTTTTATCAACTTGTCTATTTCTCAAATTATGAGATTAAAATGGTATTTTTTTTGTGCTATAATTCCTCTAAATACTTGTCAATGCTTGGTTTACTAAAATTTTTTCTAACTTTCACATTAACCATTTTGTTCACATTAGACAATACCAATATTCTCAAATTATTCTTAGTGGAAAAGTCCCTTAAGCACATCACAGTGTTGTAGGACATAGAAAGTGAGACGATAACAAGTAGTACCACAACTTCAAAATGACTAATATACAAATTTCAACCAACTCTAGCCTTAAACAATTAACCAAAAGTACATTAAGAACAATAAACACATTAGTCATAGCTAAGTATCCTCCCTACTTATTGACATGTACAGGAACATGTCAAATAAGTCTAAAATAAGTAGAATTATTAAAAAAAAAAAAAAAGAAATAGATATGTATTTGTCTTTCCATTATATCATATGGTAATTGCTAATGATATGTGTCCTTGTTGTATAATGTGATAACCGATAGGTGAGGTAAATAGTCAACAACAACACATATATCATTGGTTCTATTAAATTTAAATTAACACTTTTAACAATTAGTGAGCTTGGTTCTTATATTTTGTATCATATGATTGTCTCGATTCCATTATTAAAAAAAAAAAGAAATATTGTCTAAAAAATATCTTATATTTCCATAATTTTGTTATTTGAATTTTAGATTTAAATTAGTTACATTGTAATTTTAACTCTTTTAACAATTTAATTTAATATTAAAATATTACGTTTTGTCATTTTTCTAACAACAACGATGTTTTGCCATTTTGCAAAGGCATAATTAAATTTTATCATTTATCTATTATCAACCCTAGTTAGTCCAAACCTCATCAAAGCATAAATGATGATAGTGGTATGTTAGATTGCTAGGTGTAGGCAATTAAGAGTACAATAATAGGTTGAGATTAAGGCATAATGTAATTGCTTGAATCAAAATAGAAAGAAAAAGGTATGGCATAACAAGATAATGCACCTTAAGTCAAAATCAAAGCTTAGTTAATCTTGTAAATGGAATGAGAAAGAAAAATGGAAAAAAAAAAAAAAAAAAGATGAAGTTGAATTTCTCTTAGCTTTTTTTTTTTTAGGCGGCTCTTAGTAAGTACAACTTTATGCATACCCTATGAGAATTTTTTAGCCATGTGATATGGAATATATTTTCTTTAATAAGTTTAGTAAGTTTGTATCAATTTAGTCTATAAACTTAAGTCACTATATGTTTTGAAATTTGTAATTATTTAATTAGTCTTTGTCTTAAAAATTAATATCAAGATTTAATAAAACTTCTGGCATTTATATAGAATAATAAATTAATTAGGAAAATATGTTTGAGCTAAAGAGTTTAAATCATTATAAATTAAAAATTAATATTTAATTTGGATGAAATTTAAAAAGATAAGAGATTAAATTATTACGAATTTCAAAATGTAATTTAAAGACTAAATTATTGTACATTTGAAAATATAAATACCAAAACATTACAAACTAGAGTTAGAATATTTATCATGATGGGTATAATTCTATTATATTGAATATATATTATGGAGGGTATCAATTCTATTGAATTAGAAAAGGACAATAAATCAAATCATTAGGGTGAATATAGAACTATTTAAAATTTGGAAACTTAAGACAAGTTGAGAAAATAAGATAAGGCAAAGGAAAATTCCATGTCACTTAACTAATTTGGAAATTTCTACATTATATTTAAATAAAATTTCAGCTAAGCATTAGTAAGCATATAAAAGATATTAAGAATTTAAGTATATAAAATTTGGATTGTGAGGTAGAAATTAGATTTATCATTGTTTTGGCGATATATAAATCAATATTATGAATTAGAATAATTATGATTTTTGTTATTTTACTATAATAAATGGAGCATCTAGACATTGCTTAGAAAAAACTCAATTTATATATATGCGTATGTATGAATGCTAACATACGTATAAAAAATGCATGTGACCTTCACGTAATACTAGTAATGAATTTGTTTGAAGGGGAGAAGAACATGACTTGAAAAAAAAAAAACTTGCACACCGGTGTAGTGCTTGCTACATAAACTCTGATGATTAAGTTAGAGAGTGAAAGAATGTACAAGCTAAGAAGTTTGAAAGTAGGATTGAAGTTATCTCATATGGAGCTATAATAATATATTTATAGAGTTGATTGACTTAGGTTGTTCCAATAGGGTTTCAGAGTCATTTTAGAATAATCATACAAACTTACCAAATTGAGGGGCGTGCCCTGTTTCACGAGACCCATTTTGGTCCTAAGATGATACTTTAGATCAGGGCATATGCACAACATCCTTCATTAGCTTGACCTTGGCTTTAGTTGGGGAAGAGCACATTAAATTGAGCTTTGGCGGGAACTAACTCTCTCCTTAGGCCCAAAATGGACCTAGGTGCTATCTTTGAACCAAACTTTGTTATTTTCTTGGTCTTATTGTTCCTCTCCTTATTTTATGTCAATCATACCCTTTGGTCAAAAATCAGTCATAACAACATACACATACTTAACTCTTCACCCTACAATTTATTACTGCATTAAAAGAAACCATTTATCTACATAATCAAGGTTAAATTATAAATAAACACTTGTCAACATGAGCATAATTCAACTGATATAGGGTGTGAACTATTAACCAAGAGGCTATGTTCAAATCTTCTAATGCATATTTAATAAAAAAATTGACACGCAAATTTTAAGATTACATTTAATCTATTTTTAAAATTGTAAAAGTGATCGATAAGTCTCTAAATATTAATACTATGTGTATTAAGTTTCTAAGAAACTTTTAATTCTGAAAGTTCTACAAATGTAAGAACTCACCCAACGTAATACTAAAGCCAATGACATTAAACTATTTTAAAGTTCATAGAAAGATGAGGTGGAGATTCAAAATTTCAACTCTTAGTAAAAAAAAAATAGATATATAATTATATAGACGACCAAGTGGGGTATGAAGATAGAGGTAGAAACAAAAACATTTAAATTAATGAATTAATATATAATTTAGAATGAAAATTGTCTTGCATTTTAAAATAAATATTATAATAATTGAAAAATAATCTGATGCAAGAAACCGACGCAGAGTTTTGTTGAATATGGAAAAAAAAAAAAAAAAAAAAAAGAGGAGAAAAAATGTATAACAGATTTTTCTCAAGAGAACGAAAAAGAATTGTCATCTCAAATTCTCAATTCACATCCGCACAGCACGGCTTACGTCTCTCTCTCTCCTCTCTCTTTATTTTTTCCTCCCTTTCTCTCTCTTCCCCACCTTCCCACTCTGGCTCCTAAAAGTCGACCAAAAACCATAACCACGAAGACTTGGAAATGATAATTGATAACGAAACTCTCACAGTGAGCTTTAGATAAGAATGGCAACTCAGCCGCTATCTCCGACTTCAACTTTTCCCTCTCTTTTCTGTAGCAACAGTAATGGGGTCGGTTTTTATAAATTCCGTTCTTCCCTTTATTCTCATCATGTCTCTGTTTCTTCTTCTTCATTTCCGATGGCTAAAACCAACCAATCCATTTCTAGACTCTGTTATTTGCAGACCCATTTGCCCAAATCAGGTATTTTCCTCTTACCCACTTGGTTTTCGTGGATTACTATTGGTGTTTATCAGGTTTTGTATATTTGGTTCTGGGATATCCTCTGTTTCGCATATTGGAATGGGTTTTTTAATGTTTGTGAAGGGTAATTGGTTGTTGAGTGTTAGGAAGATGGTGAGATGTTCTTCAATTTCAACTGCCTTTTTACTACCAAATGCTGTGCTTACTTTCTAAATATGGGTTAACTTCAATGGAAATTTTATGCGTTTGGTTCTGCGGTATTCTATTCTCTGTTTGGCATCTTGGGGAATAGTTTGGGGCCTTTCTTGATGTCTGAGCTAATATGGAGGGAAATTGTTGTGACATGTTCTTCAGTTATGGAAATTTTGTTTCATGATGCAAGAAAGAAAGGTTGGTTTTGTTTATTTATTTATTCAATATCATTTGTTTTTAATAATGGATTCTGTTTCATTCCTGGTGTTCGGAAGTTTTTGTTTGTAACATAGTAATCCCTTTTTTCTTTGTTCTCACATCTCTCTGTGGTATATCATCTTTTATGGTCCAACAAATGTGTGGTAGTTGAAGTTATATGTGGTTTATCACTTGTATCGTTCTACTTCGATGTGCCAACAACAAGGTTAAGCCAGCTTGGGTCAAGCCTACAAAGAGCTAGTGGCCAAATAGTTTGGGCTGCTGTTAAATGAGATGTGGGCTTCATTGTCCTCATCAATTTTTGGCCTACATAGTTACACACACACACACACACACATACATATTCCCTTCTTCTCAAAGTTTAACAAGATTCACACCTCTGACCTTTTGGGACATAGATAATGCCCTTGACCAATTGAGCTATGCAAATATTTTGTTGTTCTCATCATAATTTCGTATTGTCATCTTGATTTTGTGAAGATGAGGTACTTAGCAGAAGATGTGTTCCATTAGTTATATTAAGGGGTGTGGAAAAGGTTGGTTTGGGCCCTCAAGGGCTAATAGTCAAGCGATGTCAAAGCCTTTCCTGACATGGGTTGAGAATGTGCTACCTTGATCATTAAGCCTTGAGGGGAAGACTTGTCATATAATTATTAGTAGTTTCTTGGAAACGTTTTACTCTCAGCCTACAACTTTGTCCTTTTCCCTTGTACTTCTTGGTTGTATGCCATCATTTCCCTTGTACTTCTTGGTTGTATGCCGTCATTTCAGTGTACTTATGGGATCAAAAAGGCTGCGTTGTTATGGATGGGTCTTCATGGCCAAGGCCATTGGCATAACCTACTGCAAATGTGCAGATTGAATAGATCATTCTGCTTGCCAATTAAACAATAGGGGTGGGTTAATCCAATAACATTGGTATATTCTTTTGACATTTCAAGCTGGGGAAGAGGTCAGAACGAAGTCATCAATTGAATGATTCACATGGTCTCTTGACCTTTTCTCTAAATGAACCAAGCTTTTATACATTTGTTATAGAGATATGACCATCTCTCTAGATTGCAATTTGCACGTTCTTTTTAGATCGTTTTATTCTTACTTGAGACAATGCTTCACTACTTTCAAGGGACATTCTTATATGAGACTTATGATAAGTAAAAGCATTATATATAGTTTGTACTTTGTAGTGAAATCATAGAGAGCTTCGAAGTCTTGTATTTTTATGAATGAACTTTTCAATATTTGTGGTGAAGCTTCTATGTGTAGTTTCAGAAAGCTAAAGTTGTATTGTTTGATGGCCAATGTTGTTCTACCATATCTTGTATAGTATGCAATTGCGTTCTTAATGTGTAGATGCAAATTGCTTTAATCATTGATCTCTTCCTTCTGTCTTCTTTGGGATTTTACTCTAGGCAATGGATGCTCATGGATTCAAGATAACTCCTTGTGCCACAGTGTTTCTACCTCCGTCGAGTGTTATCAAGGTTCCGTTTGTCATGCGTTACCCACAAGGCCAGCACAAGTTTCCACTGTGGAGAATCTTTTTGAATTCATTTGCTCAGGTCCCTTGATGGAAAAGTTGGGTATGAGCCCTGAAAATGTGGCCAATGCCATTGATAAATGGCTAGCTTATGGCTCTTATCTTTGTCGATTGTTCAAAGCTAACGAAATGGAGCTCACAATTCCTCAGAAAGCAAGATTTTATCATTACTATATACCCGTCTTTCTTTGGTGTGAAGACCAGATTTCTCAATACCATTCCTCATTTAAAGAAGGAGAAGAAATACCTCCCTTTGTGGTAAGCTTTTGGAATTCACATATCTACTTTGTTCTTGTTTCAAACCTGCTTATAATAATTATCTGATGCGTTCTTCTGTGTCAAGGAATTGAGATGTTTTGCATTGCATGAGGCTAGACCTTCATGGAAATTCTTTTTTATTCAAGGCCTATCGGTTACACTGGCTATCACCATCAGAGCTGAAAATTTGTTATTCCTCTGGCTACTTGACTTCAAATCAACTTGTTGTGCTTGTGCAGATAGGATTTAGTGCTCCGCAAGGTTGTGGAAAGACGACACTCGTGTATGCTCTCAATTATCTTTTTGAAGTAACAGGCAGGTAGGCTGCGATGCTAGTACTTATACCATAACGAGAGCTGACCATCTGCTGAAGCAGTGATAAGACTAAATAATGGGCAAACTATAATTTCTGACTGAAGTTCTATCTCAGGAAGTCTGCTATGTTATCCATTGACGACTTCTATCTAACGGCCAAGGGGCAGGTTGGTTAGCTATCTATGGTGTTTTTAGCATTTGCTCTCCGTTTGCAGTACTATTAACAAACTAAGTATTACATGGTAGGCACAACTGAGGAAAAGCAACCCCGGAAATGCACTTCTAGAGGTAATTATTTTCAGTCTCTCCTTCTCTTAAATTGTAGATAATTGAAAGCTGGTTGTAGTCCTCTATATTCCTTCTGTTAATTATTATCTTCTATTTTTAGTTTCGTGGAAATGCTGGAAGTCATGATCTCGAATTGTCAGTTGAAACACTCACAGCCCTATCCAAGTTGACCAAGGAAGGTCAGCTTCTCCTTCACTTCTGCTTTTGTTTCCCTTCTTTTGGTTTTTTACTTATTTAGTTCTCTTTTAAGATGAAGGTTTAAAGATGAAGGTCCCCAGATATGATAAAGTAAGTGCAAATAGCCATTATCTTGGTTTGCTTATAGTTATATACAATTCCAGCCACTTATGATTCTCAAACCCCCATGCCCTTTGTTTAATCCAGTCTGCATTCAGTGGAAGAGGTGACAGAGCTGATCCTTCTACTTGGCCAGAGGTTGAAGGACCACTGACAGTAAGAAATTTTAACTTAACAAAAAAGGAACTTAAACTTTTTTTGCACTAGCTACATGAACTTAATTTGGTTACCTCTAGGTCGTCCTATTTGAAGGCTGGATGCTTGGCTTCAAACCGCTCCCGACAGAAGCTGTCACAGCAGTCGATCCACAGGTTATAGCTTTTCAACTTTCCAGAACTTATTTTCTAGCTGATCCTCCTTTGTCAATCTATCATTAACATCTATTTCTATCTCAACCATGTCCTTTTTATACTCAACCACTGTATCTCTTCAATCAAGTGAAAAAAGGAAAGCAAAACCTGTGAAAATTTAACTCAAATGAACTTCCAAATTTTACAGCTCGAGACAGTGAATAATAATATGAAAGCGTACTACGACGCTTGGGATAAGTACATAAAGGCGTGGATCGTGATCAAGATAAACGACCCCAGTTGCGTTTACCATTGGCGTCTGCAGGTAAGCTGTGTTAAACATTACCATATAAACCACCTGGGTTTGAGAAACCTTGAAAACTATCTGGTGTTATGAATTTGCAGGCAGAGATTGCAATGAGAGAGGCAGGAAAACCCGGGATGAGCGACGAAGAGGTAACGAAAACGAAAGGAAATAGAGTTTAGAAGTTGCATATAGTAAGATGTTAGTGAAAAAAGTTGTGGTGGTGTTTTGCAGGTTAGAGATTTTGTTTCACGTTATCTGCCAGCCTATAAGGCTTATCTTCCCACGCTGTACTCAGAAGGGCCAAGTGGGTCAGATCCAAAGCGTTTGCTTGTGGTTGAAATTGATGAAGAAAGGAATCCAATTCTTGGTTATTAGGTGGAGATAAATATGAAGTTAAAAGTTGGTTTTCTCAGCTTTCACATGTTCTTTGACCACCTTTTTCTACCCGCTTATGTGGATACCACTTGCCTACTTTATTCAAAAGGAGGAGCTCTTACTTATTCATTCATTTGTATCAATCTGTTTATGTTGTATGTAATAAATCAAGTGGGTTTGACTCATACTACATGAGGGATTAAGTAGGAGCTTTTACTTGTGGACTGTACATTACTTTTCATCGGTTAATAATTACAAATTTAATTCATAAACCTTCAAGATTTGTGTCCGTTAACTTTTGGATATTTTAACTTTCAATTTCAAGGTAGAAAAGTCATGTCAATTTCCGTTGAGTTAAGCTCACTTTGGCACATAGAATTGGAAATTTAAGAATATATTAAACACTTTAAAAGTTCATAGATCAAATAGATACAAACAAAAAAGGAGTTTAAGGAATATACATGTATTTTAATCTTTCTTATGTTATGGTTAGTGTGTAGTACCAGTATGAATGTTTTTGTTTTTGTTTTTTCTGCCAATCATTGTAGGGAGACATCTTTCGGTTCCTATCAAAAAGGAGGAATCTTGGGGCCTCAACTCTACCAGTTTGGGTCAATATGGGCTGGTCAGTCCAACAGATGACGGTTTGGGCCTATGCCCAACATGCTGGATTTGTTTGGGCCAATCCATCCGTAATGCTTCAGCTTATGACCTCCTGCTTAAGGATTTAGTTCATTGTATCATATCTCTAACAAGGCTTGGATGTACGAAGTTGGATAAAGTCTAGTTGTTCGAATTTAAGTTTTGTGGCTATTTGATATCTAAATTTTAGAAGTGTTTAATATGTTCTTAAACTTTTAAGTTTGTGTTTGATAGGTACGTGAACTTTCAAATTTATGTCAACTAAGTCATAGAATTTTCATTTTGTATCTAATGAGTTTTTGGCCTATTTGATGTTTTGTAAGTTACCCGAATATACTAAATATGGTTGAAAGTTTATGGTCATAGAAGAAATAAAATTCAATATTACATCTAACTTGCCATACAATTTTTCAAAATTGAATGTTCAAGGATTAATTAGAAAACTTTAGAGTGTAGAAATCTATTAAACACAGACTTGAAACTTTAGGAGACTAAACTTCTAATTTAATCTTAATTCCTTTCACTCTTATGGAAAAGTTATTATTCTTAAATTGAAATTAGAAACTTGTACTAAAAAGTTGTATTCAAAGATAATTTAGAGTTATTGTTTTTTCAACCCTTAAATTGAACTACTTATTTAGTGATTTTCAAATTTTCTTTGTACTTTCTCTTTTTTCTTGGCTAATGTTGTTTTATGATGAACTGAAAAAACATTTCAGAAATGAAAGTGGCTCATCTTGTTTTATACAATATATTTTCTCAAATGTTGATTTATTTTATATTTTCTTTTTACTATCTTTCTTCCACTTTCTCACATTGAATTGTCAATGGAATGATGCACCATTAGATTACTAAAAAAAAAGCCATTCATTTAAAATTTTGTACCACTTTGTCTACATAGAAATGGAATCATTTTATAGAAAAAAAAAACATCAAAATAATAAAAGACAAACAAACAAAGTAAACCATTTCCTTAATATAACTCAACAACCTAAAACTAGAAATCGATAATTGGAAATAAATACCAAAATAAAACTCAACGTATCCATATTAAGTAAACAAACTTCATATATTACTATAATCTAATTTTATCTATGTCCCTCCTAAAATAGAATCACACATGTGTGACATTGACAATCAACTAAACAATTAATAGAGGTCCTATAGTAATGATATGAATTACTTTTATGTCTATTTTTAAACAAAATAAAGTCATAGCAATTAAGCAAAAGATTACAAATATAAAAATTAACCAAAATATATTTTTTAGAGTAAAGGAGCATTTTTTTTCCTTCTACTTATAAATCCTTAAATTGTAGGCCGAATCCTTTGGCTTCAGATCTCTTCATTATCCTCAACTTCTTGCAAGATTCAATAAACATCCTGAAAAATTATCATTATCATTATGTTAATTATAATCATAATTGTAATTAGAGAATAATTATTTAAAAATTATAAAATAGGGTTATTACGATATTTAAAATGGTATGTGTCGGGCAGGGGGCAAGGAGAAATGAATTGAGGGACAACTTTGTAATCTGGCTGACACTATTATTAGGGTTTGGTTCGTGTCGGATCATGTTGTGCGCGTTAATGGAAGGGATGGGAGTTTGGAAAATACCATTTTGCCCACATTTCACCGCTCTTCATAAATTAAATAGCAAAGACCAATCGCAATTTGTAATTAATCAAATCAAATTGACTTTGACGGGAGACTTCAATTTAAAGCACCGTTAACAACGGTAATGTGTGTGTGTATATATATTATTTTTTTTTAAAAAAACAATTTAATATATATATATTTTTAACTCCGTCCTTTGTGCTTTACTTATTTATTTATTTTTTGGTTTTTTTGTATACAAATTTTTTTGTTGACTTTGGGTTGGAAGTTGAGTTTGAGAATAAGAGGTTGGTATGAGATCTATGCTAGTTGCAACAATAATGATCAAATTAATTTTTTTTTTATTGTTATTTTTATTTTAGGAGATATTCAAAGTAAAAATGATATCAAGTAGATAAATTTGAGAGACTAAAATACGATTTAAACTAAAAATATATTAATCTTGTATTTTGTCTTTAGAATAATAATAATTAAATATTTGATGAACTACATGAACTCAATTGATTAAGACATATATGAATTAATTAAGAGATTAGAAGTTTGATTTTTCAATTTTGCATCTTAACATAAGACCATCATGAGTAAAAAACCAAATTTTAGTTATTTTTTTTAACAATTATAATGTGGTAACTTATTTATAAATATTGTAAAATGCCACATATATTAGTGATTAACCGTCATAGATGATAATAGTCTATCAGAGATAGACAGTAACATTTTGCTATATTTGAAGATACCTATATCAACTATGAGATTGAGATATAATCTAGAGTGGTTTAGGCACATGTCCTCGATTAAGAAGTCGAAGATTTAAATCTCTAACTCACACGTTTGAAGGGAAAAAAAATTGAAAATTGAGTTTGGTAAAAAGAGAGAGAAAAAGAAAAAAGAAAAGAATGGTAAACTTACTCCCAAGGGACGTCTCCAACAAGCATCCAGTCCCCATCTTTGTCCTCATAAATGGGAACGTAATCAGAACTTTCTCCATGCTTTAATGTCTTCCCTGTCATTTTACAAATATTGCCACTACTTTCTCATTATATTTCTTTATCTATTTTTTATACAAATATTTCCAAATAAATAAATACAACTCAAATACTCTATATTTTTTTTTTATTCCACGTATTTTTTTTTTCTTTTTTAATTAGAGGACTTCTTTTTGTCATCAAATATAAAACAACTTTTATATTAAATTCTACATGGATTGACTTGATTGATTTATATGTTAGTTGAGCTATGAATTTTATACTAATTTTAATTTCTTCTAATTTATCCCCTCAACTTTTTATAATTGAAAATTTATATATGCTTCTACAACCATGTTTCAAGTTTGAACTCAATTATTTATTAAGGTTAAATACTGCATCAATCCTACAAAAGGTTTAACAAAAAAAAAAAAAAAGGAAAAGAAAAATATACAACAAAGGGGTATATAGAGGTGTGAATGAATTTATTTACCAGTTCCAAAGCAAGCAAAGAGCTTTTGAAGAGCAAGGGCAAGATCGGAGTAGCCTTTATGAGAACCTAAGTCAAGTTTACGAAGAAATGGAGCTCCATCCATGCTAATTTTCACGTAAATTTTTGAATTCTCATTCTCATGCAGTGACTCTTTTTCTCCAAAACTATTCTTTTTTCGATACGAACACACCGGTGGCCACCCCACGACTTGTCCCTTACTCGTTGTGTTATTCTTTTGCCCGACATCATCCCTGGTTGGCTCGTCTCCGTCGACGATGTCAGCGTAGGCTCGTTTCTTCTCATTTTTATCGCCGTTGCCAGGAAGACCGAGACGAAGCTCAGTTATCTCAAGTCCAAGGGGTTCTTTTGCCATTTGTTGAAAGAAGGGGTCTTTTTTTCTTTTTGGTTATAGGAATGGGAAAAAATGAGAAAGGATTGGGAATTGAAAGAGGGATATATAGAAAAGAGATGGGAGAATTGAAAGAAGGAAGTGGGGAACAATGACAGGTCAACTAAGGGGTTAGTGGTCGCGGAGATGAGAAGCAAAGGTGGGGTCTTGGTGCTCCCTAAGACACTATTAAGGACCGGCATAATAAGTTGGATGGGGGACTTATGTTTAGGGTTTTTCTTTTTTTTTTTTTCTCTAAATCTTATAAATACCCTATGCTCTTTAGTTCACTATCGTTGGATCGGGCCTAAAATTTCCTTTTTTGCAAAAGAAAAAATCAGTTTTTTTTTAGTCTCTGATGATAATACCATGTTATATAAATATAAAATTTTGTCTCAAAACTAATTGATAATGAGATGAGTAACTCGTGAGATTAAATTTTCTTATTTTTTCAATGCACAAAATCTTCGACATATGTTTATGTGGATTTGTTCTATACATTTACTTTTTGAATATCTAGGTCATTTTATGTACAACAATCACCTTTCAATGGTGTACAATTGAAGGCAGAGTGAACAAGGAAAAAAGAAGAGAATTGTCATCCTCCTCGAGTCTTGCCTTGGTTATCCTTGATATTGAAAAAGATGTATAAGAACTTAAAGTTTTTCGTATTTTCTTATTACCAATTTGCCCCTGGCCACACAATATTTAGTCTATAGAGAAGTTATGCATAGGATTTTTAATGTTCCATATTGGTGATCACAAACTCCTAATTATTACAAGAAAAACTTTAAATAAATTGATTCTTTAAAGGTAGAAAAATTGAAATTTGGAGGAAGACTTGGTATGTTTCTTAAGAATTTTTTTTTTTAATTTTATTTTTTTATGACTACTAATTTTGTTTTTCGTCTTTACTTTTTTAAAATAGAGTTTGTTTCATCACAATTTTTTTTACCATAATTTTTTCTTCGTTGACATAAACATTTGGATGCTGACTCAAATTTTTAAAACAAAAAACTGATTTTAGAAACTAACTTAATTTTCTAAATATTATAGTCATTTATAAGAACATAATAAATTTTGGCATCTCTATATGTATTTAGAGTATCAATTTGGTTTGAGAACTTGAATATATATCTAACTTTAAAAAAAAAAAATGTATAATTTAATTTAGGGCTATATACTCAACTAAGCCTATGGTAAAATTAGGTGAAAAAACTTATGTCTACACAATTATTTAAAAGAGTGAAAGTAACGTAGGTGAAAAATGATAAATAAAAGCACTTTTCTTTTTTTCTTTTCACTAAATATATGCATTTGGCCTCTGTGAATATGTCATTTTTTCAAAAAAGAAAAAAAAAATCTCTCTTTTTTTTTTAATTTTAAAATTCATCACTCATGTGATAAAATTTTTTAGTCAATTAAATGTATAGCTTTATAGGTACAAAATCATGTGCTCAACTCAGATTGAAACATAGAAATATCCGAGCCCTTTTATTATTTTACTTTTTTCCTTTTTGCAAAGAAAAAATCTCTCTTACTTTTTGGAAGAAAATCTCTATTATTTTCCTAAATGTTTTGTTATCATGAATTTTAATTTTATAAAGAAATACCTTCTAATTTAGAATTAGGGATTGAGATTAAAAAAAAAAAAATACTCCACTTTTTTCTTGTTAGAAAGGTAATACACCGACACGAATAGCAATTTTATCCTAATTGACAAGGGGTTAAGTCAATTAAGAACATCGCTCGTCCAAAAATGAGAGAAAGTCTCTTTCATCGTCCAACAAACCAAATCGTCAACCACCATGTTTTGAGACGGTTTGAACGTGGCGAAACTATAGATGTTATTAATTAATATTTTTTTTAGCTGTTATTCTTCTTGGACATATTGTTATAAATAGTAATCCTAATTATCTCTCAAGTTCATATTCTACACATATATAAAAGGTGGGTTTGTTTTATTAGTAAATAAATACATAAATAATGTATCCAAAGAACCAAAATTGGATTTATTAATACTCCATTTGTGTAATTATAATGAAATATATTTGTCAATAATATTAAAATTTTAATTTATGCCATTTTTTTGGGGTATAAAGTAATTCAAGAACATTTCATGAGTACATACCAATAGACAATGATCACATGGAGTTATACTTTTGGAAAATAAGTATCAAGCATGTGCATCCATCCCACATCCTTCTAGTTTTGATATATAAAGCTTAAATTTAAAAAAAAAAAAAACATATAAATATGAAAAAGGAAATAATTAAAAATTATAGAGATCTCAAACCCAAACAAACTTTCAATAAAATTGAGATGGTTATCATCATTCATCTTGTAATCTTTACTATATACTTGAAATTAATTATTGTAACCAAATCAATGATATATATACATATTCGACACATTTTTTTCCCTATTTCATAAATCCTTCATAATTGATCCTTTAGCATATGAAATAGAGTTTTGTCATGAGCAAAAGAAAGTACTCATTTCAAACAAAATTATCTAAGCTTTATGATTTCTATTGTGTGTGAAGTTTGTTTATCTTTTGTTTTTAAATTGAATTATCAAATTTTTAATGAATTATTCTAAATCTGAAAAAAAAAAGTGTCAACTAATTGATGAGGAGAATTATGGGATTATTAGTATATTTAAGTTTAATATTTGTTTTGTTGTTGATTTAGATTAATTAGTGTTAAATTAATATTTTATAATTAATTAGTTAATTAATCTTATTTTCCTCTAAGGCTATAAATAGCCAATCTAGGGTTGTAATACAAAGTTTTTTTTATTATCCTTTTGAATATAGAACTTAGTTCTCCTTCGGAGTTTCTGGATGGATTCTCTACCTTGGCCATAAATTTGGCCTAGATGTTAAATCATTAATAGTTCAAACTAATTTTTAAAAAGAAACGTATGTGATTTTAACTTATAATTAATCCATATTATATATATATATATATATATATATATATATATATATATATATATATATATGATCTTATATCAATAAGTATTTCTGAACAGATTAATAATTTTGAAGTGTATTTAATCTATCTTATAGAGTAATTTTAAATGATGGATCAAAAGTGTGAAGTTTTTTTTTTCTTTTTCTTTTAAGTATTAATAAATAACAAGTAGTAACAAATTGAATCAATTTTAAAACTTTTATCTTCCTAACTAAACTCTAAGAAATGAATCAATTATTAAAAAGAATAAAGATTTAAAGTGTTTCACCTAGAATTCTCAAAATATTTGACAACAAATTAAAACCTATCTATAACCGATAGAATCATTTTTTAACATTAGTATAACCAAACAATTTTGCCATTTGAAATTATTTTTAAAAAATATAAGATTCAATGACACATTTTTATTAAAAATATTTGGAGTCAATTCTATTTTAGCTAGGTTAATGGCTTTGAGTTATATTTTGATTCAATTCACACCTTGCTTCAAGATTTTTAAAGGTTATCGTTTATATTTCTAACAAATATATATATATATATATATATATATATATGTTTCTTTCAAACGAAACTTAGTTTGATTATGAATGATGATCTTGTTGGAAAAACTGTTTATTAACTTTAATTTGTTTGATTCCACATTATTGTGCATGAAGGAATGATTTTAGAAGGAAATTGCAAATCTATATACTAACAACACTTTTGTTGGAAAGAAAGGAAGAAACGAAAAGAAAAGAAGCAAAAAAGTGAAATGTTTGATTACATTTTGGATTCATCATCAATGGAAAAAAGAGAATCGTTTCAAGAAGATTTGGGTGTGCAAAAATAATAATGATCAAAAACACCAAGCTTTTTAATTCCTCACACTAATTATGTCTCCAATCAAATTATCACGAAAATACATTTATACATTTTCAACATTTAACTCATCTCCATATAATATTTTTCTAAAAAAATATTTTACTAAAGCGTACGTGAGAAACAAATACAAAGAAATTGAACGCTATATAATAAAAGGAAGAAGGAGTTGTTTAGCTAAAAAAATAAAAAAAAAAAAAAAAAAAGCTTTGATCATGTAGATCAAAGACCAAGAAGAGAAATGTTGTCCACTCAATTTTATATAATATAATATAAAAGGATTATATTCATTAAATATTTGGAAAAGAAAAAAATGAATTTTATTTTTAATATATATTTGTATTATTAGCTAAAACTCTCTTACTTAATTCATCAAATGTGTCTTTACTATTTCAATATTAACCTTAATTTGATTTCTATATGTGGTATAATTTTGAGTTTTACAATATCAAATATATAATATTTTAACTCATTAAATTATATATTATATTTAATTAGTTGAATCATGTATAAATATTCATCGAGTTCTTATTTTGTCGTAATATTTTAAAATTTCAAAATTGTTGATATAGAAAATTTTCTTAACCATATGTCAAAAAAAATGTAACAAAAAGAAAAAAAAAAAAAAAAGAAATACTATGTGAATTTTTAAAAGCTTATTTCTTAATGTGGTGGTTGGTTATGGTTTGTATAATTAATAGTGTTTTTAAATATTAGGTCCCATTTTCTATATAGGAATATAACAACCCACATTTTTTATAATTAGTCATGTGATCTATCTAACACATTAAATTAAAATACAAGATGTTTCATTCAAACATCAATCTTTTCAAATACTTAAAACAAATAAAATTTAATATTCAATATATTTAAATGTTAAACATTAATTAAATTCTCATATATTATTTAATATCTTTACCATGAGAAAAACTCACCATTCAAATGATGCAAAAATTAGAGAGTACAAATTAAAATAAGATTAACCTCCTTTTTTTAGGTTGAAAAATATGATTCACATAAATGGTTGTCATACAAAATAGTCAATAAAGCATGTTATATGTAGGGATGAACAACAACATATAGTCAAAGTGACCACATAACACATTATTTGATGGAAAATTAAGAGGCTCCTCATTAAAAGTTGTTATTTCCTTGTGTACTCCTATTTAATCTTAATTAGTAGTACCATTAAAAGTGACATTATTAAACTTTTTCTTTTACCACATTGATCACTTTTCACTTCTCTTCCTATAAATTTACTTTTTCATTCAAAACTCATAGATTCACCGACAATAACATCTTAAGCATACTACGGAGAACATAAGCCTAATACATTTGAAACGTAACATAAAACCCAAAAATAGAATTGTGGCCTAAATGATCGTTACGTGTGTTGTAGTGGAGAATGTTAAAGTATGGTTTAAAGAGAGAAGAGAGGAAGAGAGAGAGAGAGAGAAATGTTTGTTAGCAACCGAGCATATGTTTCCTTGGAGTTAGACAAGAGAAGAAGAGTGAAAGAAAGAAGAAGATGGGGAAAAGGCATATCCCAAAGAGAAAGGCACACGTGATAGAGTTGTCTCCGGCATATCATAAGGTCACCAATGTCTAATTTGGTTCTTCACGCCAACCCATTTTCATTTAGACAATTAGACCAAATTATTTAGATTTTGCCTCTCAACTAAATCTCTACCACTCCTCCATATCAATGGACCCACCACCCCCACTTTCTTCATTTAAATTTCTTTAAGAAAATTACTTTCACGTGCTACAACAAAGTGTGATTAGCTCTTTGCAACCGTTGAATATAGTGAGAGAGAAACTACAAAAGTATCTCGAATTTGTTTTTAGTGATCGCCACGATATGTGAAAAAAGTCTTATTTTTTTTTATAATTTGGGTTTGAATTTTTCATCTTCTTCATTATGTTCTATCTCAATTTCTTTATGATTCAAAGGACAGAAAAAAGTCTTATTTTTCTTAGCGTTTAGTATTAAGAAGACATTATTAAACATTCCTTTACGGTTCACTTTTCACTTTTCTTACTTTAATTGGTAAACTTATCTAATTTCATTTAATAATGATTTCGATTGTGTTTTTCTACTTTCGAGATTTGTGTATGTTTCATCCCAATTTTTTAATTATGGTTTTCATCCTTTGTTAAAGAATTTTTGTTTCATCCCAATGTTTGATAAACAATACTATTTTTGTTGACGTTCAACTTTCTTGATAGAGACTTTCTTGATATTTTTTGTCATAACATATATAGGTCGTTTTTTACATTTTTTTGGCCCTCATCAAAGGCCAAAATTGTAGTAGTGGAAACACTTGAATCCTTTAGTCAAATCCTAAAAACTACAAATAAGCTTTTGAAAACTAATCTTTTTAATTAATTTTTAAAACTTGGCTTGATTTGTTTAAAAGATTAGAAAGTGAATAACAAAACATAATATTTTGGGGTGAAAAGTGTTTATAAACATAATTTTCAAAAACTACCAACAAAAATTAAATGGTTAACAAAACGGAACCTCAGATACCAAAAATAATCTTAACTTTTGAAACAAGATCTTGAAATAATCTTGGTTTCTAAACTATTTATAGATTAATGAAAGAAACTGGAAGGGTATAGAGAGAATAGAATAACTTAATGAAATGTTTATCAAATAATCACTTCGGAGATGCTTTGGATTTACACCAAGTGTTTTAAAAAAAATTGGTTCGATCAAACACTAGTATTAAAATTATTTTATAATTGTCAACCTACATGAGCTTAGTTCAACTAATATTAAACTTGTACTATCAATTATAACATTTGAGATTCGATCCTTCGTCCAGTTACAATAAAACGAAAAATCACTTTATCAATACTTTTCTCACCAAGCACTTTTGACTTTATTAAAAAAAAAAAAAAAACCTTTTTATTACTCTCAATTACAACGATAGCATGAGAACCAAAAGCTATCTTTCAAACGTTGAGATCAATAAAAATAGAATTTCTTAGTTGAGAGTATATGGAGAAAAAAAAAGGTATTGTAATTCTTTTTGAAAATCACTTTTGGGCTTTTATGAAAAGTGTCGGTAGACTCAGTACATTATTATTATTATTATTATTATTATTATTATTATTATTATTATTATTTTGATAATATATCCTTTCCATAGCGTTGAACATTTAGATATTGTGGACAAATATAAAAAATATTATATCAAGAGAATATATTATATATTTGATAAATATCCAAAAATTTGTTCATATTTCTTTTTCTACCAAATAAATGAAATAAGTTTTAAAAAAAAATCTCTCTTTTCTCTCTCTAAATTATAGTTTAGCTTAAAAAAGTATAACAGCATATTTGTTTTGAATAAGGACATGATGGTTGAATCCATGCAATTAGCTAAAAAGCAAAACATCACACATGGCAAGTGTCACATGTGCCTAGCTATATACAAAAATAATATACTATCAACACTAATACAAACCAAACCAACCCTTCTTACCTCTGCTCCTTGCATTTATATTTCTCTCTTACTTTATATGCATTCAATTCATTTACAAATTTCTTTCACCTATCATTTTTATATTTTTTAAATACCTAAATTTTAAACTTTATAAAAATTTTATATTTTTTAAAAAATAATTTTTGCACGTTTTCTTCGCCAAATAGACCTTTAAAATTAATTCTCGCACATGCAAAGGGTTGTTGGTAAATTGAGAAACTCTTGCTTCTTTCACCATTATGCAAAAACTATCCATGTTATGTTATTGGGTTAAGTACATACATTAGCTTAACATTAATTAAGTTCATTTATTATTCATGTCCAAACTTTGTATTTTATTTTTACAAATAGCCAAATTAACAAGCAAGAGAGTTCCGTAAAAGTCTAAGCTCAATCACCTTTACAGAAAACGAAGAGCTCCCTAAATCATGCACGTTTCCATAAAAAGATAACGTTTACCATTAAAAAAAAAAACCAAAAAACAAACTGAAAAGGAAACTTTCATTTCAAAACAAATCGATTTCTCACTTTTGATGGAAGCCATCGATGTATCAATAGAAATCCCTTGAATAATTCTCACTAAATTCGTTGTAATCAATGGAAAAAGAACGTTCCTTTCATCTAATCCTTCGAATTTTTCTTCTTACACTCATTTTCTCATTTTGTTTATTGATAAAAATCGGTGACAATGAAAACAAGAAAGAAGACAGTAACATTGTAGTTGTGTCAACTAAAAATAAAAGTGCATATGAATATCATTCTTTACTTTTAATATTCCTTTTTATCACGTAACAATGAAAGATATAAACTTAATTTTTAAAAAACTAAATAATTAGCAAAGGAGGGTTGACTAGTACAGACGGTTGGTTGGGTAATTACAAAGAAAAGGGCAAATTCAGTAATGCAGTTGAAAAACAGGTCAAACATGGAAGGGGGCCATGTGTTTCCAGGAGGTTGAAACTATGGGCCAACCTTTGTTTTAATTTGGGCCAATGTGTAATCTTTCGAAATCCGGACCAAATCATGGCCCATAAAGTCCAACAGATGGAGACTGCAATGCAAGGACGTGTTTTCTTTCACAATTAAATGATTTCAATTTTATATATATAACTAAAATATTAAACATCAAATCCATAATACGAATGTGAGCATACTTCAATTGATATAATTTTTTTTTTTCAGAAAAAAGACAATATCAGTACACCACATGGACAAAAGGTAAAGAGTCAAGTATAAATAAACGAGTAACTCATTTATGATAATTTCTTAACCAAAACCCTGAAATAGAAAGAACCCTAGCTTCTTTTGCAACAACATCATCAAGAAAAGAAAATTACATTTCTTTCTAATTTCCTCAAAGCCTTTGGACAAATTTCAAAGAAATGATTAGCACAAGCTTTTGGATAATGATGAAGAGCAATCTTCGAAATCTTAAGGCTACGTCAAACGAAGGTCTTCCCTACAACTAGCATAAAGTTATATTATCAATTTCAAGGTTACAAGTTCAATTTTCCCACTCCACACATTGTAAAAAAAAAATCATAATTTAATATATATTTATGCCACACTAGCTTGAAAATAATAATAGATTCATGAAACCAAATGCAACCTAAGTCAAAGCTAACCTAGTTTGTTGTTTTTTTCTAATTTTTTTTTTTAATTTTGTTTATAAAAAATGTATGATTCTATCATTTTTACATTTTTTTTTTTAGTATATAGGGATGAAGGAATTTAGACAACAAATCTCGTGATTAATGACACTCAAAAAAGTATACTCACTTTGACTATCAATTTTCTTACTTATAACTTATAAAATGCAACAGAATATAGTTAAATGGTAAATGTACTACCTCCATTACTCAAATCTTCCTTCCCTCTCAATGTTGTATTGATAAAAATACTCATAACAAGATGGAGAAAAAAAAATTATTAAATATAATCTAAAAAAATATTAAATATAATCTAACATTTAATGAAAATTTGAATTATGTAGATGTCAATAACTTTCGTTACACATTCGTTTATTAACCTTTGCACTTACTCTCATAACTCATAATTAAATTACGTTTGAACGTTAGACGCATAACTAGTCGTATAAATAACTAATTAAAGAACAAAATCGATAATTTAGTAGACTCAATCAGAAAATTACAAGAAAAGGAAATTGAAAATCTAATTGAATGAATTAGGTAAAAGTAATTAATTTATATGGATTTTGGAGTCCAACAGGTTGTTGCTCGAACAAGTTCAATCTCATCGGTGAGAACTGAGTGGTGGAGTTTGAGATGGCTTCCATCCAAAACACCGTCGTTTTCAATGGGCATAGACAAAGATTGTAATTGTTTGTCCACTCCACATTCTTTAAGGTATTTGATTGTTACAGCAGAGAGTCGATGATTTTCTGACACCCATCGAGGAGTTCCCTGAAATCATAATATTCACATTTTTTTTTCTTATCATCCAGGGTTATAAATGTTCACTATGTTAATTATAATGTATCGTTTTAGCAAAATATTAAAAGAATAGTTTTCTCAATTAGACGAGTTTTGAAAGAGTATATTATAATTAAGATTTGATGAGAGGATTGTAACCATTTTTTTTATGGGTTGTGATTCTTGTCTAATTTTGGAGTTTTATGTAAATTCTTGTGTTTTTTTCTTTTAATTTTCTCCAATGTTTTATGTGTATTCTTGTGTCAGTTTTTTTTTTTTTACTTTATATTTAATTGATGGTATTAATGTTAAGTTTTCATTGACTCTATTGAATGGTTTGATTCTATATTGGGGGTTATGTTTTTTTTTTTTTTTAAGATTTTATTTTTAGTATGATATAAATATGGGGTATAGAAACTTTAACTTCTTGCCTCAATTAAAAGAAAAAAAAAAAGATTAAATATCAAATTATTACTAAGTTATATTATATATGTAATTTGGTTCTGAGTAAGTGTATAAAAAAAATGAAAATTGATAGTTAAAAGTACAAGAATATTACATATAGTTCTTATGAAATAAAAATGGCTAATTTAAAAGCATATGTAAAGATTATGTTTAATTTTTATATATCTATTGTAAAAAACAATGAAGGTAGATAAAGAGGATAAAAAATAAGATACCTCGAGGATGAAGTTGATATAACTAGCATTGTTGACATGGTAGTTCATATCCAAATCACTCAGTCTAGTCTGAATTTTTTGTAGAAATGTGAGAGGTTAAGAAAAAGAAAGTGTTAGTACTTATGGAGAATAATGTTGGATTGATCATTTAATAAGAAATCAAATCTATTGACAATCTAATACCTAACATATTACATAACAAAGTTAAACATCTATCTATCCATATAGATACTCATTTATCAAGTAAAACAACAAAAGAGATGCTTATGTTATGCTTTTATAAATTTAAAAATTAACATAAACTTGATTACCATTGAAGATTAAAAAAACCTACAAACATGAGAGTTATCATTCATATTATATTAAAAAAAAACAAATAATAAAAAGACGGTTTGTTAGAATCCATAACATTAAAAGAAAGACGTTATTTTTTATAACTGTTTAATTTTAGGTTTTTGAAAATTGTGCCTAAACTTACCACTAAAGATGTGCAGTTGCAATCCTTTGCATCAACGTCTAGTTTTGTTGAGATGATTTTATCTTCTTCGACGATCGGATCACTATCCAAGAAGTGGGGATTCATTTCCACCTTCATTTCATCACAAAACTTCGATAATTTTCTTGTGTTTCTATTCATCAAAACATAGAAACTGCAAAACGTACATAAATTAGTGACCAAACTTGAAGTTTTTTTTGTTAAGAAAAAACAAACAAACAAATTACCAAGTAGCACGAATCAAAACTTGACCAGTTTTATAGTTGCGAACAATCCAATCTCGACGATAACTATTCTTCCCATGAACACAACTCCATGTTCGTAGTTGAACAACATCATTCCTTGAAAACAAACCACAAAAACATAGATATATAATACAAAAATACTATAAATTATTTTTCTTTTTTTTTTTAATTATGATTTGTTAAATTATTCAATTTCAAAGAATATGTAATTACCAAGAAGGATATTGGTCCACCACCACTTGCAATTTATGAACCACCCATAAGAGGCCCCTTTTAGTCATTTCCGGCGTTGTGCCCAATCCTGTCTTTACCAATCCACAACTTTTCAAGTGGTTTAGTTTTGACTCCTAATCAAAAACCACAACTCTAATTATATCAACACCAATTAATAAAAGTATGAATTACAAAAACCAATCTTACTTACAATATTATCTTCAAATTTTTATTTGGGAAAATTGAACTCTCAAACTTATATAAATGTTAAAATTGGACCTTCAAATTTACGAGAGTCATAGAAATTGGACTCCAAATAATAAAATTGAACTTTCAAACTTATACCATTGTTACAATTTCTAACCTGTAATTGATTGATAATGAAAAACATTGTCATATTTTTATCAGGTCCCGACTCGTAGGATTTGACCAAGAAATGATGTTGATAAACCAAACCATTGTGCACTAACTCTCCCATCGTCAAGTTTCCATGAGTTATGTCAAGATTTCTAGACTCATAACTATCAATTTTTCTAACTTCACCTGTTTAAAAAATAAAAAAATAAATAAAAAATCTTATCAATCAACCAATTATATCTTTCAGAAACACACATATAAGTGTTAGAAAAAGATAGAATTTTTAATCTTACTTGCAATGGTGGACTTAGCAATAATGTTGGAAGTTTTGAGCCCTTCTAAGCAACTTTTGGGATGGCCTTTGAGCTGCAAATTACCTCTACTTGTATCTCCAAATCTTTGTTCTTTCTTCAAAATTAAATTTATTTTCTTACCAAAATTACAACAATATGATGAAGATATTGCTGCCATCATATGATACTTCTGCAAAAAAAGATTTGATGGTAGAAATGGAGCATTGGGAATAGAGAAGAGAAGTGGCATTTATAAGAGATTTTTTTAGTTTTTTCTTTAGTGAGATTTAATTTTTCAGTTTTTTTTTTTCTTTTCTCCTTCTATGTTTCAACTAATTTAAATCTTTACCATTGCCATTTATGTTGTTTTCATAAATTTTCAGTTTTAAGAAGTTAGAAGACATTCATTGTTTTTATAAGTTGATGTTGAGTTTTGTATCTCAATCAATTAAGAAATGTTTTGTTTTATTTTCTTATTCTTTTAGATTCTAAAACTCTATGTAATTTGATTTTTTTAAAAAAGAAAAAGAAAAAAGATAGGTAATTTCATTTAGATGACAAAAAGTGTGTCTATATTAATAACCGCACTATTTCATTTGTTGTTCTTTGTTGTTTAAATTAAGTTTAATGGAACTTTTTTTTAAAAGGTGAAATCTCCTAATATATTATGAAAGAGTGAAAAAATCTTTCATTCTTGTGGAATAAGAAGCCTTCGTATTTCAATGCATGTATTTAATTTATAGACTTATTACAGCCGCATCCACTTCTTAGGGAATATGGGCCGAAGCAATAACAAGAATATTTCTAATGGGACATCTATCACAAGTGTTTTTGTTTTGTTATCTATTTTCTAATATGTTTTCAAAATATAAACAAAGTTTTGAAAACTTTTTTAAGAAAAACAAACATTGTTTTTATTTTTGAAAATTGACTCAACATTAAATATTTTATTCTATGAAATGTCCAACCCATAATAGAAAACTTGGAAAAAATAACATAATTTTTTAAAATAAAAAAACTAGAAATGAAATTATTAGTGAACAATATCTAGGTAAAATCAAGGTTGAAATATTATTTTGGTCCCTGTACTTTGAAGATTGTTAAATCTTAGTCCATGTGATTTCAATAATTCTTAAATTTAGTTCCTCAAAATTAATTCATATGAAATTGGTTTAATAATTGTAATAAGTTTAATGCAAAAATTTAACAAATTTGAAAAAATGAATTATATGTACGGTACACCCGAGTAAAACAAGATTCTAGACAGAGTATAAGAAAAGAAGAGATTCATGCAGCCAAGAATAGCAAAGATGTCTATCATAACTTTTTATTTTCTTCTTTGGTTGGAGAAGCATTTGAGATTTTTTTTATTATATAAAGTTAAACGAAAATTTTGTTGGTTTGGGGATTGGCCAACCAACGTGTTGCTATTGCATGAGATTCGAAAGATCTTGTATTAATTGTTCTGTTTATCTTACTTATTTTAGATCTCTCATTTTCTTCCTTGCATAATGTTTTTGCGATCGGTAACAACAGTTCTAAAATTTTGTTTATATTTTACCAAAATAAATATACCTCAAATGGCTTAAAAATAGTTCATAGACTACATACACGACTAAGACTAAGAAGTTTGATTCTTACAACACATTTGTTAAACTCAAAAATAAAAATTAACAAATTAACAATTTAGTTGATTTAACAAAAACTTAGTAAGTTTAATTTCTCAATCTGCAAATGTCAAGCTCAATAATGATAATAACAATAATAATGTTTTTTGGTTGAAAAAATATTAAAATATCTTGACAGCCTGAATGCCAAAACATGTATTAGTTAATGTTTAGCTTTCTATATTTCCTTGAGTTGGAGAGCGTGTAACTAATATGTATTTTGGGTATGGGCAAGGATTAAAAAATCAATATAACAAAAATTCAAATATAACTTTAAGAATATATTGAAATCGACAAATATTTCTTCAAATAAAAAAAAAATAATCAAATACATAAAAGTAGATCAGTAATTCCATCGCAAAAATTTCCATATATGGTGTTTATACATAACAAGGCAATCAGTGAAACCGACAAAGTACATCTTAAGTTCAGCATGTGTATGTAGCAGGGCAGGATGATGTATAACCATGGAGGATATGGAAAAAGGGAAAGAAAACTAGCTCTCTTCACCTAAATATAACCTCAGATATTGGATTGGAGCAAAACCCATATAACATCCGTGTCTAGAATCTACAAAAATTGTGAGCAACTTAACTGAAAATGTCGACCCTCCAAATCCAATTGGGAACTGAAGTTATACACATTTGCAGAAGGAATACATATCAGAGAATTGGGCAAAGTAGAAATGGGTAAAAAGAGAGAACAAATTAAAAGGGGAAAAAGAAAGTAAAAAGAGAGACCAAAACAAGATCTTCAACAAACTACAAACTGGATCGCCACAGCTAGCAATGAACCTAGCATGTGACAATGGCTGTTGATTCTTTGCGAGTAATTAACAGATTCTGGGCAGCTTTCCGAATGATGCTTTTGAATCATCCAGGGACATAATATCATCTCGAAAATTTAATCTGCAAATGCAACAATACCTTACATCTTGGGAATTAGACATCACGGTCAAATAGTAAGCTCCTTGAATCCATCAAGCTTTCCGTTATCTGAAATGGAGTTGGCACTTCGATTGGCACCAACCCTTTCTGCATCTTTGGATATTTGGTTATTCACTGAGTTCGGTATGGCAGAGCTGAGGCTGCCTTCAAAGTACGTCGAGTAAGGGAAGAACTCCGAACATCGGGTTTTCCATCCTAGGTTAGAATTCACATAAGCAATACACAACACCAGATCAGGATATATAAATTACTAAAATTTTAAAACCATGCTAATTTTACACAAATTAATGAATTACTATCTACTGCTTATAAGTTATATATATGCCAGTATGCCACCACATACTTGGACAAACTTCCCTTCTCCATTAAGATAGGGTGATTAATTGCAGTGACCCACTTTAGATATCTTGCACTCAAGTTTGTCGTTAATGTTCTCAGAGAAGGTAGTAGTCACCCACTACTTAGAGAAATTGAGTGTATTGGATTAATGTCAATTTTGGTCCGTGTCCAACAACAAAACTTTCCGAATGCAGGCATCTCCTGTTTGCTATCTCCTACGTCCTACCAGATTCCCCGGATCCATTTAATCTCTTCTTCAGAGGGCTCAGTCTTTCCTTCACAAATTCATGCACAAGGGTAAACTTACATTGCAGGACACTTGTTTTATAGGTGTTCCTATGGTTAACATCTGAAGCATCTAACTATTGAATGCATATAGATTCTTTTACTGCTTGTTTGACTGCTTTAGTTACCCATAACGTCCTTCAATTCAATTTGTTCATCTTCGGCGAGGGCAGGGTAGGTGTTTCGATAATATGTTGTCTTCTCAATCTCACCACAGTTTTTTGATGGCAAGTGGATGCTTCAAAAGTATCTTTCTTTAACACGTTGCTTTCAAGTAGTTCTAACTAACCACCTACTTTCAAGTTGTCCCTTTTAACCACAAATTCAAACCCGTTGTGGTGTGGGTGAGCCTATATTTATAACTAATGCTTGCACACTAACTGAGTTACAGTACTGTTTCTATAACTACATCAGAATACAAACATTTAAAGAAAGAAATCCCTTCCCATCTAGAACAGATGACTTGCACACTAATAACAACACTGTTCCCAGGAGATTTTTTCTAACCCATCAAAAGGAGTATAACTAACTACCGAGACTCCAATCAAAAAGAAGAACTAAGATAATTACAAATAATAATAATAACAACAAAAACAAACAAAACTAAACCTAAAACTAAAACTTTATAGAAGCCCACAAAGAGGTGGTGTTAAATCTAATGATATTTCAAATCTCCCTTTAGGACATTTCACCCTCTCTGTAAGCTCTGTTATTCTCTCAAGTCAAATGTCCCACGGTGAAGAAACAAGCCTGTCAAAAAGATCTGGCAAATATCTATATGTTGTTGGGAAAACATGTAAATAATAAATATTGATTTCAGGCTTCAAACTAAATTCCCTCCCGCAAAGAACTTCATGTGAATTGACTTCCAGTCCATTTTGAGACTACTATACAACCAATCTCCCCTTCTTCAGAGCACTTCATCGATTATACAAATGATTGCTGCCGTGAAAAGGAGGAGAGGGGAAAGGGGGGAAGAGGAAATGAGCCAAGAGCCCTTTGGCTTCCTGGTTGGGAAGAATATTTTGAAGCAAGTATGCACAAAGAACCCGTCAAAGGATGCACAGGATTAAGTGGGACACCAGTCCAAAAACGCAATACTCCACTTACAGGTAATAGTCTGCTCAAAGCTCCATTTCTGCCACGACATATACATTTTTGGATGCTACTATAATACCAAGATTCCAAAAGAAAGCCATTTGATCTTTTATTTAAGTACAATAAATATTGAACCTGGTTACGGGTCTAACAGCTTGTTCTTGAAAGTTGCCAACTCATTCTGATGGAAACCATTAGCTTAAAAAAAACACTGGTGTCCTTAATTTCTCAATTTGTGAAGTGTTTTATACCTATTGAGGATAGTTGGAATACTTATTTTGGGAGGATTGTTGGTTGTATTGTATTTCATGAAAGATTGTTGCTTGGGTGGCTGTCTCCTTTGTGCTATGTTCCGTGTTCCCTGCCTGTACAGTTGTACTATCTAATCCACTATGAGGTTTAACCCTCAGGTAATCTCTTCCTTTATTTGGGTTTTGGTTGTCCTTCAATAGAGAGATCCCAAAAAGGTCAAAGTTTTTGCTTGGCTAGAAAAGACCAAACTTTGGCCAGCAGTCATGTGCATTCTTCCCGGGCTGCACTAGTGTATCCTATGGAGTGGATCTATGGATCTTGACCATATCCTTTGGAGCAACTAAATAAAATAGGAAAAATCTTAAACAATAAATATAAACAACTTAATGAACATATAAGGTCATTAGCCAATAACATATATTGATTCAAAACTTTAAAAGCGCACCCTATGATTGTCAGTTCGAAGTTAAAAACCAATTGGACACATTTATTGGCAGGGATCTAGTACACTTACTTGATGCGGCAGCATGGTCAATAAGGACTGTTTCGAGGAGCTTGTGAATGGCAATGCACTCCTTGAGCTTCCACTCCTTAATGGGCCCGAGTGCTCCATTCCTAATAAAACCAGATCTCAATTCCATTACAAATGCAAAGCTAAAAATAGACATATCCAGTATACCAGAAAATAATAGGACTCGGGAGGATGTATTAACCTTGGCACCGTGCCGTTTGTTGACTCTTCAATCAATTTGATAGCCTCAGGTTTTCTCTGAGGTTCTAATAAATTTAGCATTTCTGCAACTGCAGCTCTGTGCATCAAGGAATCTGAATGGGAATAAAAAAAATTTAGAAGCTATAATGATACATCTAAGGAGCAGTGGGCTAAGAAGCACAGATACAAACACATTGTGTGATGAATATGTATCCAAGCACATCATGGAGCTATGCACCATATGCCAACAGGAAATGGCCCCGTAGATTGCTCTTTCCAAATACTTAAACAATTATTCTTAGTAAAAAATTATATTTTGTAGGGAATCTTTTGTGACTTGTGAGTAAAGAATTATGATTGCAAATTTTGTTAGAATTTCTGGGAGTGGCCTTTTTTGTTTATTTCAGAATTACTCTTTCAGGGAAGTTCAGAGTTGAAAAGGGCCTGACATTTTCATTGTTTGTATTTATAGGTTACTTTGGATCTTGAGGAATTAGTTTTCTCACAAGACTTATCCTCCCCCACCCTCCCAAAATAAAAGAGAGAGAGAGAGGTGGCCAAGAACAAGATAGCCCATGCCTCGACAGAATTAAAAGAATGATTTATGGAAGTGCGATCCAGTGGATGATAAACCTTTGTGTTTCTCGAGAAAAACTTCATTTGACTCCATCAAAGATCTTTCATGCACTTGACTGCAGTAGGAGTAGACAAAGCCATTTAGAGTAAACCATAGAAGGAATGCTAGTTGTAACTCAAAAGAAATTCTAAAACCTGATCAGAGGACGCTCTGCATCTAAGACACTCCAAACAAGTTTTTCACCATCAGTTGTTGGAGCAGGCATTGAGTCCACCTTGCAGAAGAACTTGATCTGCGCACAAATACACAGATGCTTTAAACAAACCACAAAATTAAAACATATCGAAGACACAGACAGAAAACGCAAATATAAGCTCTTTCAGACACAATAAAACATCTACTTATAAAAAACATTGGGTTGATCAAAGTAACAGATACAACACAAAAATGTTGTATAGATTATTAAATTCCTCTAATTTGATAGCGCATATGATGGCAGAAAGAAAATTGGTGTTTGGTTGTAAATTTTGAAATTTTAAGTGTAATATCAAAATGATGGATCGAATTGTAATTTGGAGAGACATACAAGATGTTTAAGGAAAGAGAGAAAGGAGGTTTAGAGAGAGTAGTGAAGGTTGATGGCTAGTTATATATATATTAATATCCATGAGTGTAAAGAGACCTGCTTGTGCACACATCAACTATTCTCACAGTACAAATGTCTTGCCCACTATATTTAGTTGTTAAAGTAACTCCAAGATATTAAATCTCTAAGTGGCCACCATGGGTTGAGAACCCTTTACTATCCACATTGGTCCTTGTTAACTACTAAGCCAAATCATCTTGTCTATCTTGTCAATAATAGGTTGCCAGAAAGGTAGAAGGAGGGCTTGTGACCATGGAGGCAACCTAGAGAGAGGGATGGGATGTTGGAGGGAAAAGGTGGAAGATGGAGAGGTTGAAAGGTTGAAGCCTCTTGTCTATCTATCTTGATAAGAGAGGTTGAAAGAGATAACCTAGAGAGAGGAATAGGATGCTCGGAGGGAAAAAGTAGAAGATGAAAGATGCTTAGAACAAGAGGCTATGAGTTACGAGAAAAATACAAATTCCTTTTCCATTCCACTTTCTAAACCTCACTTTGTTTTTCTTTTTTCACCTTTTTTGGAAACATTCCATTAATTTGATGAAATTACAACAAGTGAGAAAATCCTATCAAGAGGCTTACAAAAGACTATGCCAATGGGCTATGAGGGGTGATAATGTATTCTTGAAAAGGAAGAATTCAATTTACACCAAGAAAGCAATAGGTAGATAATAGAGTGAGAAGAGATTGAGTATCATGCTCTTTATCGGTGAAGATAGAAATTACTTTCTAACCAAATGAACCACAAAAAGCCCGAATGATGTTTAGCCAAAAGGATTTTTTTCCCTCCTTGAAAGGGATGTCCAAAGCATGATGAGAGGAAATCCCAAATGTCATATTTGGATGGCAATGAGCCAACCGAAAGCCTTCACAATCAAATCTGAAAAGGATCTACCCAAGGTACACAAGCTGAAAAGGCGGCTGAGAGTTCCAACATCATTTTTGCACAAAATATAGCAGCTTGAAGGGATATTTAGCCATGAAGATCTTCGTTGGAGATGGGTGTTTAAAAAAACTAAACAGCAGTTTTGTTTTTTATAATTTTGAAATATCGAATTAAAAAGTAAAGATTTCCTTTAAATAAAGTAATAAAAAATATACTCGTTTTTTCAGAACAATCTTGCAGTGTGAAGTATTCATATAGAACCCATTTCAAGTAGCTATGAAACTATTCACATCACATGCAACATACCAAACAACGATGTGAATCTGGGTGTTCCGCGTCCAACCTTAGAAGCTGCTTTACAGCCTACAGGAAAGAAGCAGCAAAAAATATAATATTTCAGATAAAATTGGGAACAAAAGAAACGAATAGTAGGTTTAAGTCACAGCTGGAGCAATTATTTTTGCAAAAAAGATCACTCAGCAGAACTAAATAATTCTCGTATACCACAGCTAGGGCAATTATTCTGATTTCTGAAGAGAAGCAGGGGGGAATCCCAAGATCTGCATTTTAAACGTATCATATACCTGAAAGGCAAGCAAAATTTTCTGCTTTCTCATATTTACTTCAAAAGAAAGTACGTGTGTGTCCAAGGAATCGGGAGAATGCTTCTGAAGTAACTTCAAGTACTTTGTAGCCTCCAGTAATGGATCTTCAACCTATATGAAAATGAAATGAAATTTACGGAGCTTCACAAACCAGCCCACCCACATACATAAACAAAGACAGAGAACAACCTGCACCAACTTTTCTCCGTGTGGGTCTGTATCAACAGGCTTGACATGCCGTTTCCCCGACTTTGACACACCGGAATTATTTGTTTCTTCATTTTTCACATCTGCCTCCTAATATGAAACAGAATATATAAGAAATCAACAAAGAGAAAGCCTCCAACAACAACTACAATGATAAATCACAATACTTTCTTAGCTCGTGCTTCAGCCTTCCTTTGTCTTTGCCTCATCTTCTTTTTCTGAGAAGGAAGCAAATTTGACATATCATCATCCTCTCCAGTACTTGATTTTGGAGGAGAATCATATAATTTGATATAGCATCTGCACCTCAAATTCAAATACAATGTTTAGACAAAAAAATAAGAGAAGGCTAACCACATAGGAAAAGAACTACACAAACATTTTTTCCATTTTCCTAGGAGGGAAACGTAAGAAACCAAGTAAAACTTTCTTCAGAATGGTGGAACAGGAAGAATGCAAAAATGATAGTGCAGGCAAACAAAAGAATAAATTTCTGGATAGTTTATAGAGACCGTACTTGTCGAGGCTCCCGAGTGCTGTAAATGTTTCTTTTATCCTTTCAGACTAAAGTTTAAATAACCGTTATTTGCAAACATTTTTGTAAACCCAATCAACGAAACATTAGATTCAGTTTTTTGGTAAGATACCGAAACATCAGCTCATTAAATCTAATCAT
This sequence comes from Citrullus mucosospermus, assembly GCA_030954485.1. Lineage (NCBI taxonomy): Eukaryota > Viridiplantae > Streptophyta > Magnoliopsida > Cucurbitales > Cucurbitaceae > Citrullus > Citrullus mucosospermus. The sequence goes on along the minus strand of CM062063.1, from coordinate 1,971,121 downwards.
AGAGTTTTTAGAAAAATTATTATAAATAGAAAAAATATCAAACTATTTACAAATATAAAAAAATTCACTGTCTATCATGATTTATCACTGATAGACTTCTATCACTTGAGTGATAGGAGTCTATCGCGGTCTATTGCTCAAGCAATAGATGCCTATCGCTTTCTATCGCTAATAGACAATAAAATTTTTCTATACTTGTAAATAGTTTGACTTATTTTGCTACATTTGAAAACAGCCCAATTTTTTATTTATTAAAAAATAACATATGCTTGGGGCCTTCTGCCTAAAATTAGGTATATACTTGGCTAGCGATTAAGGAGTAAGGACAATTATCTTAGTTCTGGAAACTTCTCAGTTCGCAATCTTGTGTTGAACACTTCCACTACATTGTATTAGATCTTCCATAATCTTTTTATGGCGTGCATAAGAGGCAAATTAGAGAATAAATAATTAGTTTATTCATCTTCTCATACATGTTCTATTTCATTCTTTTCTTTCATTATGTTCAGAACATAAACTTCTTAAAATGAAAGCATCGAAATGCATAAAATTTAAACGAACTTAAAGAAACATATTTTGAGAACTGCATCCTTGCCATCATGTCCAAGTTCTTAGAAAAGACATATTATTATGTATACATACGGCATCTTAGTTGGAGAGTAAGAATGGCCAGAAGTCTTATTGGAAAGATGCAGACAGTAGAGAAAAAGAGCAAAATGGGTCCTACAAAAAGACTTCACCTGATGGCCCCTATAGCTGCTTTTTGAAAATATGGCTCTGAATGCAATCGATCTTGAAACCTGAGCATATCAACATATGCACGCAGAGTCATCTTCCGCAAGCAATAAGAATGGAAGTCAAACTGATCTTCGGTAATATCAGCATAATGCTTCTCGACAGCCAAAAAATTCTTTAGAGCCCGTCCAAGATCACCTTGGCGGAAGTAACTTTCACCAGATGCAAGTTCATACCTTCATAAAAGAAAAAAACAGTTCGATAGAATTTAGTTGAAATTAAGAACAATAATATTGGATAGTTGACAGCCAAAACAGTGGATGGAGACAAACCACATGCACTGCATATCATGGAGGTTATTATGCTGGTCTCCATCTTTTGTGAACAAAACTGCCGTTTTTTCTGCCAAGGCCACCTTCAAACGGCATTTTGGGAACATTAATAGTAAAGCCCAGTGATAGTAGACAAGTAACTAAATTGTGCATCCGAAACAATATAACATGCAGAAATTGAAAAGAAAAAGACACCATTCTAAAACCTGATCTGCCTGCAGCATACGCTTGACACAATCACTATTTATGTACCGATCTGCCAGATCCATACACCTAGCTTCATCTGCCAATGCAGCAGAAGCAACTGCATCACCAGCATGCTTCAATATCCGGCTCTGTGGCATTGTCATACATAAAAACAAAAAAAATCAAACCTGAATCTGAATCACTAAAAGCTGAAGAAAGCGTTCATCACAAGTTTTAAAAATCTATAATCAGTATTAACAACAGAAGATTTATTACGAAAACAAAGTTTTGAGAATAAGTTTCATCACATCTAAACAAGCCTACAGGCTACAAGCCTTAATATGTCAGTACGAAACGTTAAAGGCGCCTTCTCTAGCATATTTTGAGTGCCTATGTATGTCCAAAAGTCATCTGCCAATCATTTTATGAAATCCTGATTAAATCAAATCATACCAAAATGAATCCTAAATATAATAGGAACACATCCCCAACCACTGTAAGACAAGTACTACTATAAACATAATGAATGGCAACATTGTTTTGCCCGTTCTGCATACCTTCACAGAGTACAAGTCAATGACAGTTGGAGTGTGTTTTATAGCCTCATCGATCTTGGAGAGAGCAATGTCATACTGGCCTCTTCTGTCATAATGCTGAATGCAAAATATCGTGAGCATAAGCTATATTTCGAAGAAATAAAATCACCAGAAAAGCAATGGTGAAGTAATCATCAAACTGATAGACACTAACCTGAGCTAATAAGAACAAAATCCACATGAGTGTTGATGGGGGCTCCTTTTCGATACTATAGCAAAGAACATAAAAATAAAAAATTAGAAACACATATAAATGATGCAGTAATTGAAATAACATTTCTTATCCTTCTCCCTGTGATATGATTTTTTTTTTCTTTTAATTTATTTTTAAAAAAGTAATAAATAAATAAGTACCCACACACATCCCAGGCGGATCATTGATGTCCATGAAGTAAAGGACATAAATAATAACATTACCGCAAAGTGATGCTGCCAAGAATACTCCAAAACAACAGGATTCAAAAACCATATACCCTAGTGACCAGTGATCAGATTTAAAGCAGCTTTTTGCACAAAGGTCTAAGAGAAAAGCCAATAATTTTCGAAAATAGTAGAAACATCCATATATTTCAATGGATTCATAAACGGAAATGAGTTCAAGTTCCTGCATTTACATATTATTGCTAAAATGCAATGTTTTAAAGAAAAATATTTGAAAGAATTCAAAACCAAATAACAAATGAAATGAGTTCACTCAAAAATCAAAGACGAAAAAATGGCAAAAAAGAAAGCATTTATTCCCCTTCTATATCTTGCATCTATAGTATTTTCCTCAGTGGATCTCTCTATCATTTAATAAAGCCTAGAATATTGGGTTACTAATAATTGGTGGAATATTGGTTGATCCGAAATTTTTTTTTGAATGATATTCAAGAAGGTTTTCCTATATGACAAAATTTATGACTAAAAAAATCTAAAGTTAGCAAAATTTATACACAGATAATATAATACACTTCAAAAAAGAAAAGGTTGATCAACAATTTTAGAAATAGTAGAAATATCCATATATTGCAAAAGTTTTCTCAACAGTTATATGATAAGTTCCTGTATTTACGTATAATTTCTAAGATGATTTAAACCAAAAAAAATTGAAAGAATTCAAAACCAAATACAAGTTTTCCTAAATGAAAAAATATCTCGCCATAAAAATATAAAACTAGTTATGTTTATGCTCTGATAATACACATAAAAAAAATTTTAAAAATAAAAGTTGGTGTTTTCAACTTATCAATTAATCTTTTTAAAAAAATTGGAAAAAAAAAACATAATTAACCCTGCTATTTTTGTCATTTCTTTCCAAATGACATACTTCATTTTTTCTGATGAAATTTTGTTTGTAAAAAATACTTAAAAAGTTGGAACTTCTTTGGTGAACCTTCTTCCTTGGGAAGAAGCTCAACAGTTTTGAAAAAGTTAAAAGGATAAAACTCATTAGCTGTATCTCCCCAAAAGTAGTATTCTGCAAAGAGATCTGGAGAAGATGTCTTGAAATTTGGAGGGTCTTTGTTTGAATTAGAAACCCGACCTTTCTTTTTTGTTAGAAAGAAACTTTCAATTATCAAAAGAGAGTTACAAAAGAAGGGGGAGATATTCCCTTGGCTAAACTTCAGACGGTCTCATCTCAATAACGACTAAGACTTTTTTTTTATACAAACAACTGCTTTCATTAAGGAAAAAAAAGAAAGAATACAGGGCATAAAAAAATCAACCACACAAAACCCTCTAGAAAAAGGGTTTCCAACTAAGTAAAATCTAGGAAGCACATACGCTTCATTTTGGATGAAGTGTCAATGTTGAACACATGTCTGACACCAATACGCAGGTTTTTTTGCAATCTTCCTTTGGTTTGAGGGCTGCCTTATCCCTTCTTTCCCTGGGTTTTTGGCTATGGCCCTTTTATGAATGGAATGCTATTTCTTTTTCTTTTTTTTAATAATAACAACGGCTTCCGTTGAGAAAAAATGAAAAAAGACAAGGTCGAACAAGAAAACCAGCCCACCAAAACACCCCAACTAAAAATACAGCAGAATACAGCAGTCCCAAGGAGATGATCCAGATCTTCCTCCGCTTTCCGACAAAGAGTACAGCAGAAAGGCCCCACAAGCGAAGTTCTCCTAACAAGCCTATCAAGAGTGTTCACATGACCAAGCAAGACTTGCCAAATAAAAAATCTTACTTTTTTAGGAATCTTAATCCTCCAAATCACATCGAACACAACAACAATCTGAAGAAGGATTTAGAAGAAAACCCATCACTAGGATTCAGGCTCCAAATGCAGACATCCCTTCTCCCCTCCCTAAAGCTGCACGCCTCTAACAAAGAAAGAAAAGAGGCAACCTCCGTCGTTTCCCTATTGGACACGACACAGACCGAATCAAGAAATCCGAGATCAAGTGATTTTTAAAGGAAGATAAGTGATAAAGGTGCGGAAAGACAAAAGAAAGAGCACTATCCCCCACCCACCGATTCTCCTAAAAATATGTGTCCTTACCATCCCCCACAACACACCGAACAAAATTAGAAAAAAGTAGGAAGCTCAAATGAAATGTCTTTCCAGGGATTTCGATGTGTGCCTTTAACCCCTTTCTCCACCCAATCAAAAGGATGACTACCATGTTTGCTCACAATGATCCTACGCCACAAAGCCTCGGCCTCAAGGGCAAAGCACCAAAGCCACTAAGCCAACAAAGCTCTGTTGCGAGTCCTTAAGTTACCAATCTCCACCCCCCCCCCCCATGCACAAGCCGCCAACCGCCTCCCAACAGACCAAATGAGAGCCCTTCCTTTCATCCATCCCATCCCGCAAAAAGTCCCTCATGAACTTTTCTAAACTCTTGAAAACCGAACTAGGAACCCAAAAAAGGGAAAAGTAATACACAGGAATACCACTTAGCACCGATCTGATCAGAGTTAACCTATTCGCTTTGGAAAAGAAACTTTTCTTCCACGTGGCAAGCCTCTTACAAATCTTCTCATAAATGGGATCCCAAGAAGACACAGTCATCAGGTTACCTCCCAAGGGAAGCTCAAGATAAGAAGAAGGGCTCATAAATGGAATGTTATTTCTTTGTTTATCAGAGAGAGAGAGAGAGAGAGAGAGAGAGAGAGAGAGAGAGATTACCTGCCAGGGTACTGGCCGCTCAACCTGATTGAATTCTCCAACCAAAGAATTAATTGCTCTAGTATGTCAGCCTGAACAAGAATTCATTGAAAGGAAAAATTATACGAGTTGATGATTGTTCAAGCAATACAGACAGTTTAAAGTTTCCATTCAAGGGTTCCAAAACTATTCTTTAAAGAAGAAAGAAAAAAAGAAAAGATAGGGCAAACTAACCTTTCCAGGCTGATCATACAAAGGGGAAAGATCAGAGAATAGAGAAGGAACTCCCTGAAGAAAATAAAAAACAGATTCATTGAATTCCAGCGTCCAGTACAAATTAGATAGCCAAGAAACCTAATGAATAGCCATAACATAAATACCTTTGTTAAGAGAGGCCGAATATAATTATCAGCGGCATCTTTAAATTTGTCACCTTGTAGAAAATCAAGTGGTATTCTCTGCAAAATAACCGCTTTCATCAAGAAATTTAAACCAGGAAGTATCACACTCTGGAAAATACTAACAGTAACAATATAAGTAAAACAGTAGTAACATGAAGGAGAATGACAACAGAATTATCCACAAAGTGCACTAATTTACAATAAGGTGCAGAAACATTAACAGAGGAGTTCTCTATTTCTATAATAGAAACATCTTTTATTAAGAGGTGCAGAAACAAACATAAGATGGCCACTCGGAATAGGATGCACAACTACGAAATTGACAAAGTATTACAATCAGGGATGAAAATATCCGTCGATAAGTCGATATATACGTAAAATTGAAATCCCGATATCGATATCGACATTGATATTTTAATCCTGGATTACAATAAGGAATATTAATAGTAGGTAATAAAAGAAAATATTGCATAAAATAATAGAATCATGATCCATGTCAGTGCACAAAAGTGGGCTAAACACCCACCCCCTTTCGAAAAAAAAATTTAAAATAAAAGGTGCTTGTTTGTTTCTTCCTCAACCAAATTCCACAAAACATGGTAAAGGAACATGCTTGCCGTGAGAAGCCTCCTCTTCCCCTAAATTGAGTGTGTAAAGCAAGCTCCTCTATCGTATCACTATATCATGTAAGTAAGAATGCTAAAAAAACCCGACCAACTCAACCCGAATCATAAGAGTGGGTTGGATTAGGCAATCTGTTGATTTTGGTAGGGTTGAAAATTTTTAAGAACCAAGCGGTTCATTAGGTTCTCGGGTTCATAACAGAAAACTTTGGTTCAACCCAAATTGAGCGGTTTAAATTTTTATATATATGTTTTAGGTTTTATTCTCCGGTTTTCTCAGACACCACACAACTTGCTCCTCCCACTTGCTTCGTGTTGATGAACGTTCCTCTCGCTTGTCTTAACTTTGCCTTTTATCACCCTTCACTATAGCCGTTTTTCATTGCCTCTCTAAATTATTGACCTGTCTCGTTCTCTGTCAGTGGTCGCCCTCTCTCGTTCTCTCAATTTTTGCCATTCTTTTTGTCCTCTATGGCCAACCATCAATCAATTATATATTTGTATTCAATTAACCATTCCCCTCTCCTTTATCTATAATACTTTTTCCCTTATAACTTCTTATTAAGAAAAAAAAAATAAAGAATAAAAGTGCATAGAAAAACCAAGCCCACAAAAGAACCACAACTAAAGAAAGGGGCTCTAACCATACAAAATAACGCCAATGGAATAATTACAAAAGGTCTTCGAAATCGAGGCCAAGGCCTGGAGGGAAACATGAAGTCCAATGATGGATCCCTCTGGAGGGATCCCTATCTATGGCACGTTGCATCCCTTCTCACTCTAGACCCTATGCTCTTCGATCATTCGTGCAGGGTAAAACCACTAAAAGTCTTTTCTTTGGTGGGAAGAAAAAACAAGTTATCAGCAGGTTTCATAGTTTTGGCCACTAATACCTATAAGTTTCAATTAAATCTTGTTTTCAATGTTTCTCCTACCCGACAACCAGCCCAAACCCACCAATAGTAAGTGGGGTTAGGTTGAGTTGGACATTCAATTCTTTCAAGTAGTAGAACCGACCAACCTGATTGGTACAAAGAATCTCCTAAATTCTTCCAATATTTTAGAGAACTCTTCCACATAAAACTTTCATCTACTCAATGAAACTGGACTCACAATCCAGCAAATAGCTGCCAAAGTTTCCTCAAGCATTATTCCATTTTGAAACAGTAATCCAGGCTCCCATCAATGTTAACATCTCCTCCATTCATCTTTCCACCACCACAAGAATTTTCTGGACAAGGCCAATGTAGTAAGCAAGGCTATGTAAGAAACACACCAAATGACCTAGCCCTAGGATGAGAAGTCATAGAAAATGGAGAATTGATGCCTTGTAGTGTGAGTAAATAACAGTAAGTCTTCCTGAGTTCTCCCATTCTCGTCAATAATTTTGTGAAATTTAAAATTAGGGATGCATAAGCAGTCATGGCCCTTCCAAAAGAAAAAGTTTCGTGGACTTTTTTAGGTTCCTCTTTACAACTTGCATGATTTTGAAAAGAGCGAAAGGGTAAAATGAGGTTCTACTCAACATCATTTGAATCAACATAAGACCATTACCTCTAGTGGTTCATCTGCTTTTTGGACCTCCCCAACTACCAAATTCTAGAGAAATGATACTCTAGAGTTGTGTCCAAACGACATACAGAGCTTACCAAGATACACATAAGGTAACAAGGAAACAACAAATTGAGCCTTAGTTAGCCCAGGTAGGCAAAATGCATACAAAGGAAACGAATGACCATTCAATAAGTTATGCACTTATACTACATTTACTTAGTTCAAAACCCTTTTTTTAACAAAAATACACATTCTTGAATAATATGCCATGCCGAAGTATCATTCTAGACATAAGCGTGCAAAACATACGATTGCAGTTTTCTAGTCATATCAAGTTCTATAAATGGCCAGTTACATTTCTCAAGCCAGCCTTAAACTCACGCAACGAGAGTGGAGAGAAAACTTCAAAGAATTTAGAAAATATGGTCAAGACTCAAGATGAATACCTTAACAGCAGATGACCACCCATTTTGCTGCCCCAGGGATTTGTACAATTCATCTAACCGTTCAATTTCTTCAGGAGAATACTCCGAATTTTTTGAAAATAGCCCAACACAAACTTGCAGCCCCTCATAGTATCTAATCAGTGGCAAGAAAAAAATAGCATCATCTGGAACCTAATCAAATGGATTTCCAGGCCAAATTCTTCATTTAAAAAGCCAAACATTAAAATATATGAGATTATAGATTAAAGAGTGTGTAGATATATTGATGCAAAATGATGGAATTAAGTGTGTGTGTGTACATTATAGTTGTTAAAATCAATTTGTGTGTCTTAACCAATCTCACGTGTCTGACTCTGACCGAACTTGCACACATCTCCACTAATCTCACAAGACTACGGCCAACCCTACTAATTTTTTTTCCTTTAAATATAATTTTTTGAAAGATGGTATGAAATAACAATCAAGCTTGCTACTTTTGGTTGCTAAGGAAACTCATAGGGTATTAAATCTTAGGTAGGTAGTCATCATGGTTTGAACTCATTCACACTTTTACATCCGCCATCGATCACCACTATGCCAACTTATCATGGTGTACAAATTAAAGTACATATGATCACACATTTAAATATATATGACACTCATAGGTGAAACACACCTTTGTGGGAAATAGGAAGATAACATAGTTTTGTAGATCTGCTATGAAATTATCTTACGAGGCTTTTCAAGATGTTAAGAAACTTTTAGTCTCTTATAGAGAGAAGGAAAAAAAGGAAAGGAAAAAAGCGATTGACGTTCTTTCTTATTTAACTCAATATTTAAATATGAAACCTATCAGCCTATGTAATAGGTAACAAACTTAACCAATTCTCTTTCGGTTCCTCCAGTGCCTTAGAGCCAAAGAAATAGATCGTCCATCTTTTGATGTTCCATAAAAGCCATATAGTTTGAGATCTTTTCACTCAAAGAGAAGCAGCACCAAGAGATCAAACTCCTAAAAAACAATGAAGAAAATCAAAGCCATCTAATACCTGTAGTTGTCAGGATTAATGGCAAGAAGCGTCTTGTACAATTTTTCTCCTTCTTCCAGATGTCCAAGCTTCACTAACAGAGAAACCTCTTGTTCCTTGTACGATAGTTTGTCAACCTGCAAATGAGCCAGAATGGTTAGCACTGCAGGTTCTCACTCTGTGTTATTTTTTCGTTGGGACAAGAAATACAATATTTTTTTAATGAGAAATAAAACTTCCATTGAGAACATGAAAGTACATAAAAGCTCATTGAGAACATGAAAGTACATAAAAGCTAACTATACGAAAACAAAAATAGAAACGGAAACGGAAACGAGAAAAAAAAAATGGATTTCATTCCAAAAGAATAAGCCTAGTAACTAATTAAAGTCATTCAAAAGTTACAAGATATCAAACACCCGAAACAAGCCTAACAAGGCATACTTCCATGATTTTAAAAAAATAATAATAAAAATAAAAATAAAAAAAGCAAAAACAAAAAGCATACACATAACAAATATTAAAAAAACAAATACACAAGACGCGCATCAAAAACTTGGTCATCGCCCCATGTTAAACTGAAAAAATTAGTTTAAAAACCCAATGAAATGGAATTGACGAGACCAACTTACAATTTTCAGCTCTTTCTTGCGCAACTCACCCAGGGCTCTTTCAAAAGAGCCACATTCATCCAACAAAGAAATCTGAAAGAAGATTACAAATGGGTTATCAACCAAATTAAACTCACTAATAAATACTGCCAACAAAGTATAACCTTGTGACATGTATAGAAACCTTGTCAAAGAAGAACAGCCAAAGCAATTATAACTTTGTTTATAGAAAAGACATGTATAATTCATTAAAGAAAAACCTTATACAAGAGCATCTCCCCATGCTCGCAGCGTTCACTCTCCGGTGGATAATCATCTTCAAGTGTACCCTCGTATGCTTCCAAAATTTCTACTGCTTTTGACGGACTAAAAATGACCAAAAATTTAAGCAGAAAACCAAGTGCGTTACTCTTTTAAGTACACAAAAGGAATAAATACTTGAGTCAAATAATCTGGCAACCTTTACAAATAAAAACCCAGAATAGTGAAACATCTACTTACAAGATAGAAAAATGAAGTATCTATCATATTAAAGTCACAGGTTTTCAACTTCTTTATCCAACAAAAACAGAATTAAAACCAATCCCCGAGCTGTGGTTTCAAAAAACTATGTAATATATATATATATACACACATGCACTTCTAATTATTTTCAAAACTTCCATATTGAGCATAATTGTTATTTATTATTAGCTTTAAGTTTTGTTCGTGATAGGCATTTTTCCATTTTCAGGAGCTGTCTGAGAAGATATGTGAGCTTTAAAAAGTTTTCCTGGCATTGCTGGGGATGGTGTTTAGAAATTCTCTTCTTTTTTCTGAAAACGGAATTTTTACAAAAGAAAATGAGAAAAATCCACTTCTTTACATTTTTCATCATCTTAAAATAAACGGATCAAGATTTTGAATATCATACTATGAGGCTATGCCAAATAATTGATACAACTATAAACATATAATTACAATTCAAACGAATAGGATTGTACTTTGAATTTAAGTGATGAGCAACAGAAAATCCAATCCAGTTCATGCGATGGTTTGGTTTCAAGGTCAGAAGTTGTTGTCTTGTTTCAACAAAACCTTTCAAGTCTCTCATTTGAGCCTGCAACATTAAAGGTAAGAAACATGAGCAAATAGATCATACCCCCAAAAAAAAAATCAAATAATAAGGAAAATGATTGCATAATAATAAGGAAAATAAAGATCATCAGCACATGATCAAATAAACAGATACCACAAAAACATATAATTTCTCAGTTTATCCTATCCTTTAACTTTCCTTTCATGCATGTTCCAGACCCCATAACTTAGCAAGACAAAGTCTCTAAGTAGTACATACAAAATGAAATTAGATGCATTAAGAGGCCAAGAAGGAAGATATATATTATAGAGAAAGGCTAAAATATAACATACATTTTTTTATAGAAACGACTACTTTCATTAAGAAAAAATGAAAGAGTTCAAGGGCATACAAAAAAATCCAAGCCCACAAGAAAACCCCACTGGAGTGAGGATTTCCTACTAAGTAAGATAGTGCCTGGGGAATAATTACAAAAAGTTTTTAAAACCGAAGCCCAAAGAGAAACATGGAATCTCACCAAGGACCAAACTTCACAAGAGTCCCTATTCACACCTCGAAACATTATTGTTCTTCTCCTCCCAAACAGAAACATGTCATAAAATATCACATACATTATATTGCAGAGACAAATGCAAAAAAGATGGAAAAATGACAACAATCCTAGACACATCTATGTTTCCGATGAAAAAGATTTCATGCATAATGATCTGTCGGCATGGTCCAATTCATTATTGTTCAATTTGTTACAACTCCCAACCGGAAATCTACTTTTCTCTAAATGGACCAAAGCTTGAGCACCCAATTTAAACTCTTTTCTTCATCCCTTCTTATCAGCGCCTATCTAATAAGTTTTGTTAGCTTGGAGTCTGCAAATTTCAAGCTACTTCAGCACAAACTTGTGCTATTCATTCAGCAATTGCAGTGCCTTCTACGTCTATGTCAGCGCCAAGTGGAAGCTTCACCAAGCTAATGATTAGCCACAAATTTTAGGATAGAAAAACTTCAATGGGTGATTTTCTCAGTGACCAACACTGCATATAGTAAAAAGAAAAATTCTACTTGAGCTAGTCCAATGTCCCATTATCAGAGGTTTAGTACCGTTTAGTACTACTCATACAATAAATAAACTTCCCTAATAATAACCTCAATTAGATCATTGTCCTGTTAGTTTCAATCTTAGTTTCTCGATGTCAAACAGATACTCTTGCAAATTTATAATTGTTTTTTTTTTAATAATTGATAATAATAATATCTCAAATTATCATCTGAAAATTTACCAAATAACAAATACTGTTACCAAGGTTCAGAAGTAACAAATGATATATCAGTGTTGCACAAATATAATGCAAAAAACCACAGGTCAAAGAACGAGATATATTTCAAACCTGTAAAAGTGAAAGATCGCGTAAAATTTCAATATTGTCAGGATCTATTTTCAGGGCATTCCGGTAACATTTAATTGCCTCCCTGTATTCTCTATCCGAACGATATAAAAGACCATAAACATGCCAGCAAACATGACTTTTGAGGTCATTCTGCATCAAAACAAGAACTTAGATGAACAAGAACTATGACAAAAACAGCTATTATAAAACAATGGATCTCAAATACAATGAAAAATCACACGAACCTTTAATCCTAATCGAACAAGTTCATATGCTTCAGCCTTACGATCCATGCAATTTAATGTCAAACCCTTCATGGATAGAGTTTCTGATATCATGGGGGAATAATAAGTATTCGAGATAGTAAAAAGGAAAAATTTAAAATAATAAATAGTACTCGTCCAATATTTTGGCCCGATGCTAGACACAAATTCAAATTGGGTAATAATTAACCATGAGTTGGAAGTACCTCCATGTTCGGGAAACTTCTTCAATATTTGATCAGCTGCTTTCAGGCCCTTCTTGTACTGTTTTGTTTCGTATGATTTCTACAACAAAGGTAAGAACAACAAGTACAATATTCGATTAACCATTACAACAACACCCTAAACATTCATCAGTAACGAGCTGCTGAATATCGTAACAACTACAAAATGACCAAATCACGCCATGGTAGTAACCAGTGGAGTAGCACACGACCAAATTACAATAAAAACCAGCTTACTTATTCACTAGTTCCAAGAAAACAATAATGTAATCAAAAAATGTTTGAAGCTTCCTTATCCCCCACATTTCTCAATGATATAACACAAACCCAGTATAAAGTTCAGTAAAAAAATCTAGGGTTTATGTCCGAATAAAAAAGAACAAGAGAAAAAAAAGGGGCAGAACTATTACAGTTCGATCGAACTATGATTAAAGTGATGATGATGAAGCATATAGAAAGCAATCGATAAACTTACGACGATGAGCTTGAAGAGGTTGGCCTCCTTGGGTGGAAGTGACGCACCCATTGTCGCAGAGAAATGGAGATGAGGAGGAGGAGGAGTCGAAACAGAGAAACAGAGAAAAGAAAGGGGAGTGAAAGTGAAGTGAAAAAGAAGAACTTGGAGCTTTGTATGTTGTGAGTTTATAGAGACAGGTGGGTGTGGAGTGGTGGCGTTTATCTGCTGCAACCCTACGGGGAAGGAGAAGATGAAAAATAAATAAATAAATAAAATAAATATTGACCGAAAGGAAGAAAAAGAATAGAGGAATTTTAGGGAATAAGATTTGTATTTGCAAATTGTAATTTATGTTGCAATGCGCGCGTGAACTTCATCGAATCGTTTGGGTTCAAGTCTTGGGCTCTATTTCGTTGCGGACAAAAACCAATATTAATGACTCTATTAATTTTTTTTATTATTATTTAAAATATTGTATTTTCAAATATAGCAAAAATAATAATAATAACAATAATGAGTTTTTTCAAATTGGGCAAAAACATTTTTTATTTTTTAAAAATTTCAAAACTACCTTTTTCATTTGAAACTTTCGCATGTTTTCTTCATAGATTTCTTCTACTTCTTTTATGAGATTCTGTAGCCAAATTTGAAAAATCAATTTGATCATCTATACAGAAAAAAACCTATATCAATCAATGTGTAAGCACTCGAGATGGTGGTTGCGTGCTGATAATAACAAAGGAAGGTGCATTGCGTGCCACGTCCACTGGTGGATTGATAAACAAAAAGACCGGCCGCATTGGAGGCTCGTCGTTGATCGAATTAGTGATGTATGTGGGGGTGTTGTGCATGGAGGGGATCACATAATAACTAAAAAATAATAATAATGATAAATCATAATAGACTATTATTATTGTACATATGTGATAGTGAACGAATAATAAAAACAAAACTAGTAGACAACGATAGAAGCTCTATAAATGTCTATCCGTGATATTGAAGAAGAAGCATAAATGAAAAATAGGAAGAACTGTTCATTGATCGAGGAAGAAGTCTTGCAACGACAAAATAAAAATCATACGATAGGCACGACGATAGAGAAATCGGAAGATGGACTTTTCATAAATGTTGGGACTCGAGGGTGGATTGGACCTTTTACATGGGATGGGGAAACTTTTTGCTATTTTGTTACCTTTTGTAAATAAGTTTGATTCATTTTGCTATATATAAAAACAACTATTTCTTTCCTTGTAAATAAATGTTTGTTATTTCTTGAGAATACTAAATAACTCGTGCAAGGGACACCTCGTTTTATTAAATCAGTACCCTTAAAAAAACACCTACCTACAAAAAATCAAGGCTAAAATAAATATTACTCAAATGCATCAAACTTGTCTATTGACTTTGGTTAGAGGTTCAATTTTCTACCCTATAAATTGTCCAAGCCAATAACAACAATAACACGATAAAACATATGTACTAAAAAAATCAAAATATAGTTAAGATATTCGAATATTCCACTATATGTGTTGTTGAATTGACGAATTAATAATGATAAATGTGTTCGCGACAGATGATTTTACATGCAGATAAATACTGCCATAATTTATAATTTCAAATTTCGTTAAGCTCGTTATACATAATATCGGGAACTACAAAAATCTTACAATGGCTTGTTAAAAGTACAACATTTTAGCTAAAGCGAGTTTAACCTAGTAGTAATTGACATGACTTTGTATTTTAGAGGTTCGAGGGTGAATATAAAAAAAGTGTTATACTAAAAACAAGTATACATTTTAATTTATTTCAACGTGATGTATGTGTATATATATTTAATATATACATTTTGAGTTAAATTGTCATTTGAGTATGGAATTTAGACATGTTGATTTTGTTATACTATTAATGTACGAATAAAATATAATTATATGCTTTTGTTCAGTCACAGTATGTTCATAATTTTTTAACCACATATTTTTAAATGTCAATTTTTAGTTAATGAATTTACAATAAACATTAAAAGAATCAATGCAGTTGATTTGTTTAAAGAATATATATATATATATATATATATATATATCTAACACTTTGCTCACAAATCGTAAAAATATATTCACAGTGTATATTTTATACTTTAAAAATACAACGATTAAATTTAAAATTTATTTAAGTATAATGGATTAAAAATTGGACATAGACTACAATAGAACGAAATATAAAGTATTTGCAACCAGAAACAACTTTTTTAGACAGGAAATACCTTTTTTACCCATTTCAAAAGATAAAGATACATATGTAAGATTGTTTAGAACAAAAAACATATACAATTTGTTGGAAAAAAAAAAAACATATATAAGAAAACAGAAACTCTTACTTAAAAAAAAAAAAAAATCAGAGAGAGAGAAGAAATGAAAAATAGAAAAAAGGAGAGGAAATGGAATTATGTTTTATTTCCCTCTGTAGTTTTAAATTTTTAAGAGGCAGACGAAATTGATTTCAATTTCTAATGTTAAACCGGATACTATGTAAACTAACAATGTGACATAACTCGTGAATAATGGCCAAGTTCATGAGATATCTTTGTAAATCTATGAAGAGTTTAGACACTTCCATTCTTATTTTCCATTTTCAATAGAAGAAAAAAAAATAAAATTATACGAACTTTCTCTTCTAAAAAAATAAAAAGTATGAAAATTGTAATATATAATTTTATAGCAAAAAGGACAAAGTAGCAATTATATTAATATCTTGAAATTACGAAATCACATCATGGAAGACTAAAATACTTAAGCCTCATTTGGTAACCATTTCAATTTTTATTTTTGTTTTTGAAAATCAAGTCTATTTCCTCCCAATTTCTTACATTGACTTCCATCCCTTACAAGTATAATAGTTGAACTATTTACCAAATTTAAAAGATAAAAGCAAATTTTTAAAAGCTATTTTTTTTAATTTTCAAATTTTGGCTTGATTTTTTAAATCATTCGTAAAAAGGTAGACAAAAAACGAATAAATTTGAAGGTGGAAGTGTGTCTATAGGCTTAATTTTAAAAAACAAACACAAAAAACGAGTGTTTGGGTCAGCTAACGCATTTCGACTAATCTCACGAAACAAATCTATCTGACCCTACAACATTTGAGTATCAAGAAAATTCATAGGATATTAAATTTTAAATAGGTGACAACCACAGATTGAACCCACGACCTCTAGCCCTTTGTCAAAGTCATAGGCTAACCCAGGACAGTTCTTTTAACTTTCACCATCCTTATCAAACTTCTCTTTCTTCCCAGGACACAAAAAAAGGATGTAATCAGCAGTCACACAAGAATAAATTTGAGGACAAAAATATAGAACCAAAAAAATGGGCATAAACTCACTTATAGATTAAAGCAAGCAGACCATGGCAACAATGCATAACAGCGGCAGAGTTTTACTCTTTCAGAATCAAATTGAGCTAAAGAACCTAAACTAAGACTTCTTACAAGCTACTTTATGAAATGCAATGTCTATCTCCTCCTCAGTCATTTCAATCGTGTCATCACTATCATATTCCTTTGTTTTATGACCATTCTTCGGTTCTTTATTGATATTTGGCTTCTTCTTTCTTTCTGGGGATCTGTCAAGAAGAGAATTAAGTTCTACTTCATAAATCCTTTTAGAATCTGTAGCATGCCTGCAAAGTTCCTCCTTCGACATTGACTCTTTCTTATTGATAAGCTTTGCCAGCTCTTCCACCACCTGCGGAACGAATTTCCATTCTTCAGTCATCTGATTGATGTCCTGCATACGAATTAAATGTGTTTAAAATGCCAATCTAAGGCTGAGAGCAAATACCTCTTCTATTTTGCGTTAAATAAAATAACTGAACAATGAAGCATGCAGGCATAATGTGAGAAAGGCGTTTGGTCTAGTCGAGCATAATGGGAGAAGGGAGTAAAATATTTGAAAGAACACTCGTGTGGACCGTGAAAGTACCAAATGCATCACCAATTGAATTCGAATTTATTTCCAGCCAATAGAAATCTGCAATGCGATGATTCTCAAGCTAAGTTGCAATGAGCTATGATGTCAACTTGTCAAGGCTTGAAAAAATGCTAATCATTCACAGTATAGCTGATTGGTCCGTAATATCATCTGTTTTCTCACACCAGTGAGATCATTTAGGAAATAAGGGATGAGAGGCTTGAGCTAAAAGCCATATAATCTAATAGGAGAATGACTAACAAAATTCTGATTTTCACAGAAAAAGAATTAACTCAGAAAAAGAGCGACAGATCCTTCACATATTACCCATCCTATGAATAAAAAATCTTTAAATCCTAAGAAGTAACGCGTGACAAACGGGAAGTTAACTTGCTAATAATGAAAACCCTATGAAGTAATTGATCAAGGCAAGACTTGATGAATTTAGTAACACGAATCTTATCAGGGCACTTTGTAAAATCTAAAAGACATTCTGCCAGAGGGAAATCTCGACAAGGAGGTCGAAATGTAACAAGCAAATCTCATATTTGTTCATTGATATTTTTCTACACGTTATCATGTGATTAGGAAAGCATTTAGTAGCACAAAGAGTGCAAAGATGAAATAAATTGATCATAACTACACAGCCGCTAGTAGGAAAAAACTGTCTACCTGATTTTGACGAAGAGAATCTATGGCATCTTGTAAACAAGTTAAAATTCCTTCGGCTGCTATTTTCTTTATCTCACTTGGATCTGGCTACAAAAGGTTCAAAATGAAGAATTAAAACCAAATAAAATCAACGAAGTTTCACCATCTATCCAAATTTGAAGTGTGCAAAAAAGGAAGAGTTCCACACATTCCTATAAACCAGCTAAGGGATAGAGCAGCAGATTCCAGGTTGCCATTGCGCTCACATGGGTCACTTGGTGCTTGAAGAAGTAAAATCTATATATTGCATAAAAAAGATAAGCATGTTTGTTCTACCTTTTCTTCCTGACTATCTAGCCAAGAAAGAGTCTTATGGTAATCATCAATAGCCCACTTCTTCAATTTCGAAGGAGAAAAGCACTCTCTTGAAGAATTAATCTCTCTACTCTGCATATATCACACAATCAATGGTATAAATAACTAAATATCAGCAATTGGTATGTATATGAATTTAGAAGATGTAGCTGAACAATAATCTGCATCCGCAAAAGCTCTAGCTTTGCTTTGTTACTTCCCATACAAAGCATACAAATCACTAATCAGGATGGAAAAACAAAGATGGTATAATGATATATAATTTCACAAGAATCAGACTATTTACCTGAGCTATCTCCCGTTCATGTGGTTTTAGACGTGAAGTGTTTTCAACCAGTTTCTGAGGTTTCTTGGATGGTGTTGGAATAGCCGCAGCTGTAGAAGCCAAAGAATCAAACTGGCAGTAAACAAGAATATTTTGCTAAGGCATTGGGTTCTCCCTCAGGAAGCGGCAATTTACTCCTTGAATTCTCTTTTTGGATCATTTGATGATTAAAGGTGTCTTTCTTTGGGTATTGTAAGCTCCCAGTGGTTTTTTATGGGCCTACTTTTTCTCCTTCATTTGGCTGGCTCCAATAGTTGGGTTTTCTTTCTTTCTTTCTTCTTCTCTCTCACTTTTTTTTTTTTTGGGGGGGGGGGGGGGGAATTTCCTTGTAAAGTTATGTTTTGGTTATTTGTTGGAGCCTTGTTCTTGGGGCTGCTGTTTCTATTTTTATTGATGTGTCTTTTTTGGTTGTAATGCTCCTAGTTGAGGTTGTTTTTGTTTCATTTTTCTTTCCTTTTCCTCCTTACTCCCTCGGGTGTTTGTTTCCTAAATATTTAAGTTGTTTCTCGTTCAAACATGAGCACAACATAGTAAACAATATTCAGTGTTAGATGGTGAAAATAAGAACCATATTTTTCTTAGTTATAAAATCACTTACAAATGCTGGAGTGAGGCTTCTAGGGATTTAACCTTGGTGTATGGTAGATTCCTTAGCCGTGAACCTTCACCAACTCCTTTGTGGCTTCTAAAGAAATCTAAGTTTATGTGGCTTTGTGCGGTAAAAACACTTCAGAAAGTTCAGTAGGAAAGGAATTAAAGAATATTTAGAAGGAAACCAGAAAGGTTGGGAGAACATTTTTTATTTGGGAAAAAGATTAAATTCTGGGCTGTTTTGGGTTACACTCTCTTCCTCTCAAGTAACAATAACACCTTTCTCATCACAACCAATTGGAGTGCCTTTTATAAGCTCCAATAATTTTTCTCTTTGTATTTTTCATATGATCACTGAGAAGTTCGTTCCTTCTTAAAAAAATTTGGTGGATCAACAAAAATGCATCATAGTTTGTGACTATAGTTCTATGACTACTGTGCCAGCTATGGTTATGGTGGTTGTGACTAACATTAACATTTAGTGGAACTACAGCCATGAAAACATGGCTATTTCTAGATCACCTTGGGTGGCTTCATGTGAAAGGTCACTTCTTCTCCAAGGCTTTCCAGCATAGAGGAGGTAGCTTTCAATGTCAACGAGCCTCTTCTGTGCATAACATTCTGAAATCCACTCCTAAGAAAGAATACAGAATGAGAGCACTTAGAACCTAAATTAACAATTTAGAATCCCAGTATCAGTGACACAATCAGATAATGATACAGTCAGATTTCAGAATTGATTTCTAGATACATCTAAATTTAGGGGTGCCGATATTGGATAGACTTCAAAGGGAAGCAATATGATATAATGTGCTTAAAGAAAAATAAAACTTATTAGTTTTCATCACCCAAGAAAGGGAACCCATGACAAAAGCAAGACTGGGAACATTTCAAACTAACCACAGAATATTCAGAACCTACTAAAATAAGCAGAAATTTCATTTCATATCATCAACAACATTGAATAATTGACACCAAACATACTGCCACCAGGTTTTCCATTTAATCAAATCTAGCATCAGATAAATTGAGTAAGCAACTCTCAGATTCCTACACATCAAAGCCAGCACAATTTTTTCTTTAGAACTCAAGGACACAGTTGTACAATCAGTAGAACAGATCCTGTTCAAGTAAAGTCGTCAGCACAATTTTTCTTTGAAAAACTCTCTGGTTAATGTTCAAGTTTTTGTAACAAAGAAAAAACCTTTGATACTATTGTTCCACAATCTGATTCCACTTGTCGAAATTTTGGGGTATTTGGGAAAGCACAGATCAACAAAGTGCAATCTGAGTTCCAATCAGGCTTATATTGAGCTCCCATTTCTAATGCTTGAGATCGCAAAATGCTGCGCTCGGGATTAACAAAACCTGACAACACGAAAACTACTCCTTCCTGCATTTAAGGTTGGTATTTTAGTTTAGCGCAACGGTCAATTATCAAAATATTTAAAAATGACACATCAAAGGAAAACAAGGGGTGAAAAGAGACAATATGCGAACCAGAAATCTGGAGAAATCACGGTGTAATGAACTGCTCACTGGACCTTCGCCATTTCCTTTCTCTTGCTTAGGTTCTTCAGCTTCAACCATCGCATCATATTCAACAGAACCAGAACTGTTTGGTTTCTTGCCTCGTGAAGTACTCCCATCGTCCTTCCCACTCATCCATGAAGGAAGACTACGCTTAGCATTGCCACCACCCTCATTAGCCTTAGAATTTGACATATCGCTCCTGCTAAAGCGATTATATTTCTACTACCAGGCTGAAATTTGTCAGTTCATCTCAAATGCATTAAGACTTCCAGGAATACTCGAAAGACATCCGTTCTCAAAGCATCAAAAAGGTGGGAGTAAGAGTCTATAAAGATTATGGACGCTGTTCAATTCCGAAACAACTTCAAATTATTGACAGGAGACAGAAATATAGAGGCAAAGTCACTAATGAATAGACCTAACAAAAACTAAACGAATTCATATCAGTTGCATCTCATCAATTCCCAATACCGGATCAAACTTGAAAAACTAATGTTTCCACTTTGTAGCAGGATATAGCGAATAATAACTGAAAATTAGCGCAACATTTGCTAGCCAACCGACATGAAAATGGGAGTATTAAGCAGTTGCTCAAAAATTGAGCACTAAATGTGCATTAAGTTTGACATGCCGTCGCCACGCTGAAGTGAAATTTGACCACTGACATAACAGCGTTACGTGATCGAGTAGGGTTAGCAAGAAATCAGCAAAGATTGCAGGAAGACGAAGATTGAAATCAGAAACAGTACCTGAATTCCACTTCCAGTGAGTTCACTCGGAAAGTTCTGACTTCTGAGTCGATTCAAGAAGTCGGCACCTAGCCCTGCTACGATTGCGACCTTCCCAGATTTTCCACCGTTCCGAATTATCGAATTATCGAAACCGTCGGAAAAGGACAAAAAATGTTTAATTCGGTGACAAGAATTTAGAATATAAGCTTGATTTATAATAGAATATAGGTTTCCTATTTAAGCCTTCGAAGATTTAAGAAGTTGGCAAAACTTTTTTTTTCTTTTACTTTTCTTCTTTGAGGGGTCTAATTCATAGTCTAGAAAGTCTTTTAATTTATTAAATATCATATTATGTAAGTTTATTGCAAGTTGAATTTAACATGCATTATTTCAAATGGTAGGATAGATTTTTTAAATATAACATATTATATTGAAATAGTTTGTTTTTTTTTTTTTTGGGAAATAGTGAAATTGTTAAATATAACATATTATATTAAAATAGTTGTTTTTTCTTGAAATAATGAAATTGTTTAAAGACTAGATCATATATTTAATTTTAATAATACAAAATTATATAAAGATATTTTTTCGTTCAAAATTTGATTTTCAATTATTAAGAACACATTTGGGGTAATTTTGAATTAAAAAAATGATTTTAACATTTTAAAAATAATTATCAAACGTGTAACTTATTCTTTTTCAAAAATTTTGTAGGCAATATTATACTTATTCACTTTGAAAAAAACATTTATTCATGAGCATTTTATAATTTTAAAGGTACTATTTAAAATTATTAAAGCGGATATAGATGAAGTAACATAGAGTATATTAACCGTGAGACATGTAGTTCAAATCCTCTTTCTATATCAGTATTTAAAATTGTATGAAAGCATGTGATTATTATTATTTTTCATCTATTATTTAATTATCGTTCTATTTTGTTTAAAGAAATATTCAAAATACTACTCTATCTATTATTAAATATTAATTGAAATTTAAAATTACGTTGGCAACAAACATAATTTCATTGAAATAAGTCGGCTAAGAGGAAAAAGAAGAAAGTTTTGAAGGACCTCATCCGAAAAACAACAAAATTTTAAACGGAAAAAAGGAAGACGAAGTTTTCGCGCTTTGGCTCACTCTTTCGAATTTGCAGTGGTTCTAGGGTTCGGTTTTTACACTGGAAAGGGCAACAATGGTGAGCGAAGAAGCTCGACACTCCGATGTCGTCGATCCTCTTGCTGCTTATTCTGGTATCAATCTCTTTCCGAGCGCATTTGGTACTTTGCCGGATCGGTCAAAGCCATATGATCTTGGAACCGACCTTGACGGCATCCACAAGCACCTCAAATCCATGGTACTTGCATCTTTTGATACTTTTTGTATATGAGCCTTCCAATTTACCGGTTTATTTGGTTTATAGTGCTTCCTGCTTGCTCCAAGAGCTCCGTGGAAAATTCAATCGCTGGTGTTCTTTTTCAATTTTTAAGTTTTGCATGTTTTGGAGGATGAATTGGAATCCGCATTCTGCTCCCGCGTTCAGTAACTGCGCCAGAGTTTGATGTGGTTTTCCTTCTTAGTCCTAAAAGATTTAGCTCAATGGTTGAATTGGAGACTCGGTTTGGTTAAACGCACTGCCTACTTTGGTTTTTAATGTTATAAGCTGGTTAGCCCATTTGATTTGTGAACCGGGATTTGAGATACTCCTCGGCATGATAGTTCGTCGGTTACGGAGGACTGGTTCTTTAGTATATCAATGCAAGAGTACTTGAAATTACAAGTTAAATAAAATTATACTGGAAATTATGGCGTTAGTGTGGTACAGCCTTGCTTCTCATTTCTCCCATCTAATTTCCATTTTCTCATCATCTCGGCACCTCAGGAAGCATTTTGTATCTATTTCTAGTTTTGGTTTAATTGACGATCAACGACTCCCCCAAATTTGTCAGGTTTCAGGAACTCCCAGTAAACTTATAGAGCAGGCCAGATCAATTTTAGACGGGAACTCAAATTGGATGCAATCTGAAGCTGCCACATTTCTTGTGAAGAATGAGAAAAATGAGGAAGCTACAGTGAAGGTGGAGGAAAATCCACATGAAAGAAGGCCGGCCTTAAACCGAAAGCGGGCCAGGTTCTCTTTAAAACCTGATGCTAGGTAATTGCTTATTTTCCCTACTTTTTTGTAAGAACAAAAATTATATTCTGGCCACTTTTATGATATCTTATTTTCGTAGACAACCTCCTGTGAACTTGGAACCAACATTTGACATCAAACAATTGAAAGACCCCGAGGAGTTCTTTTTGGCCTATGAAAGGCTTGAAAGTAAGTTGTTCTTATGCTTCCATTCCACACAAAATTTCAGATGCATATAGATTTGTGTCCCTGTTTTCATCCCATTTTGCAATTGATCCATAGATGCCAAAAAAGAAATCCAAAAACAGACAGGATCTGTTTTGAAGGACTTGAACCAACAAAATCCATCCACGAATAACCGTCAGCGTAGACCAGGGATTCTTGGGTATAATCACTTACATGCTATATTATTAACAAAGTTTTGTGTCTTTTTTTTGAAGCGTCACGTTTTCTTGTGGTCGAGAATAAAAAAATCTTCTTGTGCATGTAGGAGATCTGTTAGATACAAGCATCAATATTCATCAATAACAACTGAAGATGATCAGAATGTAGATCCTTCTCAAGTGACATTTGAATCAGATAGCATCAGTCCATTGATTTTGGGCACAGAAACACACCCAAGTCCACATATAATTGACTCAGAAAAGAAAACTGATGAAGACGTAGCCTTTGAGGAGGAGGAGGAGGAGGAGTTCGTTGGTAAGTAATTTATAATAGAGATATAAATGCAACTTAATGCATGCATTATGGTCCAGTTGATTTTATCTTTCTCACATTCTGCTGTCCTCTTCCTCTCTTCTTTTTCGTTTCGTACTATCCCTGTTAAAGCTAAAGGTAGTTCGTATGAACCTCTTTGATGCTGTGATCTTTTTTTTTTTCCCTAAGTTTCAGTTACCAAGGCAGAGAACAAAGTGAATAAAATTTTGGGTGAATTACTCTCTGCCAATTGTGAAGATCTAGAAGGTGATCGAGCCATCAACATATTACAGGAGCGCTTGCAGATTAAACCCATTAATTTAGAGAAATTATGTCTTCCAGATTTGGAAGCCATTCCGACAATGAATTTGAAATCTTCAAGTCGCAATCTTTCAAAGCGTAGTTTGATCAGTGTGGACAATCATTTACAAAGGACAGAAACTTTGAAATCTAAGCAGGACGATGAAACTTTGGTTAATCCTGTTTCTACACCATCCTCAATCAGAAGCCCATTGGGCTCATTATCAGCCTTAAATAGACGAATTTCACTTTCAAATTCATCAGGTGATCCATTTTCTGCTCATGGAATTGACCAATCTCCAGCAAGAGGTCCTTACCTTTTTGAACTCAGTAATCACTTGTCTGATGCAGTTGGTATTGCAGAGCAGTCAAGTGTTTCTAAATTGAAGTCACTTTTAACCAAAGACGGCGGGACTGTAGCAAATGGAATTAAGTCATCCAAAATTCTTTTTGGAGATGCTGATTCCATGTCTAAAATATCTTCAAGTAGTGTTTTAAATGTACCCCAAGTTGGTGGCGATACTGCCTTAAGTGGAACTCACGCCAGCATGGAAGCTAAAGATGATAGTGGCAGCACAGAAGTGGAAGTAAATGAGAAATTCAGTTGTCTTGAAGCCCAAGCAGATGTTGTGGCTAATATGCGGATGGAAGATCTCGAAGGATCAGCTTCCGAGCAACCAAACTCATCCATGGTGGACGTGATCAAAGAGTACCCAGTTGGCACTCAGGGTCAGTTGGGTATGATCTTCAACCCCAGTATCGTTAGTTACTAGCTGAATTTTTTTTTTTTTTTTTTTTTTTTTTTAAAATTTAATTTTTAAAATTATTTATTTATTTATTTTTATTATTATTATTATTTTTTATCATCATGTTAATAGGAAATTAAAATCTAATGTTATGTTACTGCTGACTGCTCATTTTAGTCCGTTTGATGGTTATACTTTTTTTTGATAAATTTTGGACATGTATGTTTTACTAAATAATATATAACTTCGTGAGAAATGCA
The DNA here is from genome assembly GCA_030954485.1 of Citrullus mucosospermus. Classification (NCBI taxonomy): domain Eukaryota; kingdom Viridiplantae; phylum Streptophyta; class Magnoliopsida; order Cucurbitales; family Cucurbitaceae; genus Citrullus; species Citrullus mucosospermus. The sequence continues at coordinate 1,945,817 of CM062063.1, read as the reverse complement.
TCCCGGATAGTTAACTAAATTTTAGTAGGGTTTATTTATTTTTTAACTAAATTTTAGTAGTTGAAGTGTACCACTTTCTAATATTTGTTTTTATGAACGCAAAGACACATTCCAATATTTTTCAGTCATGTCATAGTTCTGAATTGGCTTCAGCTTTCTCATGTGAAGAACCGTTTCCTCTCTTCACAGATTTAACTGCCATTTTTATCATTTTATGTTGAAAAAGCAGAAATTCATTCATGTTTGCTTATCAATTCCCAGTAGATGGATTATTATGATTTAGGCTGCGTGTTCTTTCTTTTCTAACAGATCAATCAACTGCTACCTGTACTGAAAATATTGTCGATGGGCTGTCTAGAAGCAGTGGAACAAATCACCACGTTGAGGTTTCTGACCTTTCTTTGTTTCATTTTTCTCCTATTGGACCTTTATTTCTAGTAGCTCATTATTGATGGAGTCGAAATGCTCTGTCAAATTGTGGTATTTGTTATAAAGGAAGGCTTTAAAATCTTTGTTTATCGTGGTCATCATTGTAGTACTGTTCTCAGTTTCATCAGCACTTATTAGTAACTAACGATAAGTGTTGTGATAATATGCAGATGGAAAATCACGAAGGATTAGCTTCTGAGCAACCAAACTTATCCAAGGTGGATGTGATCAAAGAGTACCCGGTTGGCATTCAGAGTCAGTTGGGTATGATCTTCAATGCCAGTATTGTTTGTTACTAGCTGATCATTTATTGTATAATCATGTATATAGGAAATTAAAACCTAATGTTATAGTACTGCTGAGTGCTCATTTTAGTGTGTTTGATGGTTGGACTTTTTTTGGATAAATTTTGGACATGTATGTTTTACTAAATAATAAATATGTCTGAGAACTAATACATAACTTCATGAGAAATGCATCCCTGATGGTTAACTAAATTGTAGTAGTTGAAGTGTACCACTTTAATGATTCACATTTTGAAGTAACTCTATGACTAATATTTGTTTCTTTGAACGCAAAGACACATTCCAATATTTTTCAATCTTGTCATAGTTCTGAATTGGCTTCAACTTTCTCATGTGAAGAGCCATGTCCTCTCTTCACAGATTCAACTGCCTATTTGTACTTCTATTTTTATGTTGAGCAGAAATTTATTCATGTTTGCTTATCAATTCCCAGTAGATGGATTAGACGATTTCAGGCTGTGTGTTGTTTGTTTTCTAACAGATGAATCAACTGCTACTTGTACCGAAAATATTGTCGATGGGTCGTCTAGAAGCAGTGAAACGAATCACCATAACGAGGTTTCTGACAACTTCTTTTATTTCTTCTCCACTTGGACCTTTATTTCCTAGCTCATTATTGATGAGTCAGAGTGCTTTCTCAAATTGTGCTATTTGTTATAAACGAAGGCTTTGCCTATTGTATTTTACAAAAAAAAAAAAAAAAAAAGGCTTGTTTATCGTGGTCATCTTGTCATAAGGAAGTACTGTTCTCAGTTTCATTAATCATTGTGTCCGGCATGTGTTTGTTTAGTTATTCTCACAATCACTAATATTGTATGTTGACGATTGCTTGACTACCTGTGCTATTTTTGTTAACGATATATTGCCTTCTAAAATTTAAAATTAGAAGTAGCCTACCATCTCCACTCGCTTCCTCTCTGTACTTGATAATGAATTAGAAATAAGGCAATTAATTTACTTGCTGCCGCCCTGGGGAAGGAAGAAAATGATGAGAACCCTCCTTTTGTTGACTCTACTTGTTTACTAAGAACACGGTTTCTTCTGGTTTTTACTTCTGAAGCTAATCAAGGATTTTTTTGGGTTATTGATGTAGGAACAGGTCAAGCCAAAATCTCGTGCAAACAAACAACGCAAAGGCAAAAAGATTTCTGGGAGGCAAAGCCTTGCAGGTGTTTAGCCGTGTAGATTTAACCCAAACTTTGATTTCTATAGTATTTAGATTTTTCTTTTAACAATACTTTGTTATCTACCAATCTTCCCAGGGGCTGGTACAACGTGGCAAAGTGGGGTGAGAAGAAGTACCAGGTTCAAAACACGACCGTTAGAGTACTGGAAAGGTGAAAGGCTGTTGTACGGACGCGTACATGAGAGTAAGTGTATACTTATTACTTATTGCATTGCATCATCTTTGGAAATGTCTTTTAACAATTTCACTTGAGTTTCTCTCAAAGGAATTCCTTTATTTTAAGGCTCTTTTGGACTGATAATGTTTTGTTTCAACACCAAAAGCTTTTAAATTGGTAAAATAATGAGGAGCATTCCTTCTATCTTATACTCCATGGTTCTATTTCTTCATGTGCTTGTAAGTTAATTACCGGAACCTTTTTGTTAGGCCTAGCAACAGTAATCGGGTTGAAGTATGTGTCTCCTGCAAAAGGAAATGGCCAACCAACTCTGAAGGTGAAGTCTCTAGTCTCCAATGAGTACAAAGATCTCGTTGAGTTAGCAGCTCTGCACTAAGGGTCGTGTACAAAAAGGGAGAAAAAGCCTTGAAACCTTTTGGATTTTGCATGTATAACTAGCAATTCTCTTTGAATATAAATAGCACCTAGTTTCTGTGGAAAGACTATGGAGGAGAATTAGGCTAATGCCATTGCATTGTATATTTCTTCGCCCTTCTCTATCATATATATATCTATCAAGCTGTTTCGCTTGTGTGTTTTTGCTCATGTACTTGTGTCATATGATTTCATATTTTACCCACTGACATTTATCTGATTGTACAAATGTTCCAGAATGAGTTGTAAACATTTGGCCAACTTGTTTTTGACTCACTCACTCCTTTTTGGCTGGGGGCCAAGGCAGCTAGTTTATAGCAAAATATTGCAGTTTGGCTTTGTGTGTTGAGTTTAACAATATTATGGGTTGGAGGATTTGAACCTCAACCCTTGTTTGATGTTATATGTCTAAACTAACTAAGCTATGTTTAGGTTGGTTGGTTCGAATATGCCTTCACTTGTGGGCTTGAAATATGAATAAGACTCAACAAGTGGAAATCAATTTTAATTGGGGAAGAAGACTCAACAAGTAGACATCAATTTTAATTGGGGAGGAAATAACATTGCAGGGGTTTGAACACGACCTCCTTGGATCACTTGCTTTAATATCATGTTAAATGACTGATTGAGCCAAAAGTTTAAAAGCTAGTGGGTGAAGGCAAATTTAATATCATATCACTAACATTCACATTTTATGGGTGTTCTCAAAATCAAAGCTAAATTTTGAAAACTAAAATAAAAAGTAGTTTTTAAAAACTTATATTTGTTTTTTAAAATTGGCTAAAAATTTAAATGTTTTCATGAAAAATATGAAAACCATGAATGACAAATTAAGAGAAATCCAAGCCCTAATTTCAAAAACCAAAAGTTAAAAATCTGATAGTTACCAACAGGTTTAGTGGTTGGTTTTGTTGATTTTTGTTGGAGGGCTGATTTTGTACAAATAAATTATGAAAAAGAAAACAAAACATATACATTTTACACCTAGCATAAGATCGAAGTGAACATCTATATGAAATTTCATTCAAATATTTGGTCTAAAGTTGTTAGATCTTAGAAATAATTTATTCGATTGGGACTTTTTGTATTGTACTATGCCGTACCGATCTTTTTCCATCTTATTAGGATTTTCAAGTTAATGTTTAAAAAACAAAATGCTAGCAATTTGACTATTTATTCATTGGGAATTAGGAACCAAATTGCTTAAAACTTTGTTGACCCTTGATAATAGAAATTTAAATTAATTTTGTTTAAAAAGTCGAAGGGCATCTAAAACATTCTCTGAATTCATCTTCTAAGATTGAAAATGCTAAAGTATTACAAAATTAAGTTTGTAGCTTATAAATCGAGTAATATATGGGATTAGCTCTACTGCATGTTTACATTCTTGAACATCAGTACAGGAAATCACAACATATTTACCAAACCTTTTTTTTTTTTTTTACTTTTTTTTTTCTTGTTTCCTTTCTGACTCAAGCAATCAGACACTCCCACATAATAAATAAAAAAGAAAAAGGAGAAAAAAAAAAAGAGAGAAAAGATAAGGAACACACATTGAATGCAGATTAGCCTATCCAAACTCAGCCAAGTAGCCAATTTGAACCTTCATGACATATGCTATATAGGCCTTGTGTCAAAGCCCTCCAAAGTTTGAAATCATCTACCATTGAGATTAGAAAAATGAGCAAACATTGCACTTCCTGAGTGATCATCAATGGCTTGTACCTCTGCTGGTTGCCTATTCTGTTCTGGCTGCACAACAGGGCGGTTGCCGGAGTTCGGTGCATTTGTCGAAGCATCAACAGTGGTAGGGGTAGCGGGGGAAACGGTTGCTGTGCCTGCAGCTTTGTTTTCATCTTCAGTCTTGCCTTGTGAGAATGCTTCTTGAAGTTGTAATGCATACTCCAAATTCCACAATACATCCCCCATGCTTGGCCTATCTACACCATGTTCAGCAAGACACTTCTCTGCTGCTTCTGCAAACTTCTTCATGGACTCAGGATTTATGGCTCCAGCTAGAAGGGGATCCATTATCTTTTCCAAACACCCTTTTTTCTTACATTGCATTGCCCAATCAGCCAAGTTCACTTGTTCTCTTGTCAAAGATGGGTTGATTGCTGGCCTTGCACACAAAGCCTCAAGCAGAACAACTCCAAAGGAATAAACATCTGATTTTTCTGTCAACTGTTGCCTCCTAAAGTACTCTGGATCCAAATATCCAAAACTTCCCTTCACTGCAGTACTGACATGTCCTTGCCCCATTGGAGCATCCTTTGACAGCCCGAAATCGGCGACTTTGGCGGTGAAGTTTTCGTCGAGTAAAATGTTGGTTGTTTTGACATCACGGTGGATGATTCCCTGGGCTGTTCCTGTGTGAAGGTAATGAAGGCCTCGAGCCGCTCCGATACAGATCTCTAGCCTTTGCTTCCATGACAATGGAGACAAGTCCTTTCCATATAAATGATCTCTGAATGGGCCATTTGACATGAACTCATATACCAAGATCATTTCAGCGTTTTCATCACAGTAACCGATCAAAGAAACCAAATGCCTGTGTCTGAGTTTGGAAAGCATTTGAATTTCTGTTTGGAATTCTGTTATGCCTTGTTCAGATTGTGGATTTCCTCTCTTAACTGCAACTTTGGTCCCTTCATCAATCACTCCAAGGTACACATTTCCAAACCCACCAACACCAATTATTGAATTGGGATCAAAGTTCTTTGTGGCCTCTTGTAGTTCTGCCAAAGTGAAGAACCTACCAAGGCCTAAAGTAGAGGAGTAAATGTTGGTCTTGTGTGACCCATATGAAGTCTTACTTGTCATAAAGCTTGAGTCACCAGCATGTACAGGAAGCAACCAGGAAGAGAAACTGTTCCTCTTCTGCCAATCTTGAGGCCTTTTATGCCATTTCATCACCATGGCACCGAGCCCAACAAACGCCCCAAACATCATCGCAAACCCAACAGCCGCGACCGTGCCACGATTAGACCCATTTGCCGACCTACCATCCACTCCAAACTCTCCATCCAGACTATTAACAGAATTGCTTATTTTCAATACCTCTATGCCATTTAGAATGGCATTCGCATCACCGGTTTCGACATTAGCTGGACTAATTTGAACTGTCAGTCCATCTACAATCAGGGAAGCATTAACCACAACATCCTTGTAGTATGCAGTTGCCAAACTTCCTAGCTTGTGTGACAAATCCAAGTTGGTTATGGCAGCCTTCCCGTTCACATATACATTAAAATACAGATTATTGAGTACTTTGCTGACAATGTCACAGAAATGGAAGCGAATTAGATACCCAAATGAGGGATCTGCCTCAAATTTCCATGTGATATTGAAATTTGGTACACTAACTTGAGCATCTCCCATTTGAACTGCACTTGCATAAACACTTGGAGGAGCAATTAACATGCCTGTTTCTTTCAATCCTCCTTGGTATTTGATGGTGTTGGTCTCAACAACCACATTCCTACCAGCAACTTTGGGTGTCCTGTAAACTTCATCCGTCTCCCATGTCCTCCCAAGAGTGTCATTTCTTGGATTGATTATAGGTCCTCCCATGTTTAACCTATACAATGTCTGAAATGCATATTTCGTCAGGCCCTCAATAGTCCCAACTGGAGACAGCTCCACATTCGAGTCAGCAATCAAGTCCACCGGAGCCGAAACGACCTCGATGGCATTGATGAAAGCGGCTGAGTTCCTCATAGGGAAGAACTTGATTGACAGTTTTGGTTCAGTGATATTGAGGAGAAACTCCTTGAGAACAAATGTGGATTCATTGTTGATGTTGAAGCTGTGAAGCAACACATACTTTTCAGTAGCTACTGAAAATTTAGCCTGCAAGAGATCGAAGTCATTGCTTTTAACAGGCATGAAATGTAGGCGCACCCAATGCCATCCAGGCTCTGCCATCTGAAAAATGTAAGTAGCTTCTTGGAGGAAAACTCTTGCTGTCAAATCGACCGGGGACGGTGCCTTCTTATCCGGTGCAGCGGTTGCTATGATATCATCCTTGGCATCTAAGAGTTGCTTGGATTGCTCATCAGTTTTGAACACTCTTCCATCAGGGAGTGCACCAAGTTCCTTGTTGGCACCACAGTCAATGAGAAAATTATCTTTGGGAATGAAGGAAGTGCCCGCCCCGGCTACGAATGCTGTGCTGGGATCGCTAAAAATGAAACAAAGAAAAACCAGGAGGATAGCCATCGAAGAGGATGACATTAATGGAGAGGAGATACTTGAAATTCTCTTCTTTTCTTTGATCTCCATTCCCTCCTGGGTGAGGAGGTCTGAATCAAAAAAGAAAAGAAAACAACTCAAGCTAAGGATTTCTAAAAAGAGTCTCTATTATGGCTTTTCCCAAACCAGTTGGTTATTTTTATCCACCTTTTTTAAATGGATGGGATGTAGTTTTGAATAATTTCCCAACAATATTCAGCCAAGAATTGGTTGTGCCAAGAATTTTGGCCCATTGAAATTCTTGTTGGTTTTTGGCCAATTCCTTTTTTTAGCTTCACCATCCAAATCACAAGTACACACATTTGAAAGAGTCAAAAAGGCCATAACTTTTGTGGTTCACCATTCACCTCTTGGTAGTCTTTGCATCAGAAATTCATTTTCAATCCCTTTTGGTGTAGGCTATAGAGTTTCATTTCCATTCTTTTTCAGATATTTTTATTATAAGAATGTCAAATATATTATATAAGAATTTGGAATAACTATTTGTAGAGCATAATGAAGGTCCAATGTTGTGGGGAAAATAGTTCAAAAGTACAAATATATCAAATGAGTAATACATATCAGTGCTTATTATTCTTTTAAAATTTTAATTTTTATTTAATCTATTGAATAATGGATTGGATAGACATAAAAATCAAAGCTATATATTTCAAAACCAAACCAAAAGCCACCTGCACTCACATCCATGCGAAAATGGAAGTGTTCATTCCTGTACCCATTAGAATCAAACTGAGGTACAAAAGTCATATTTTGTTCAAAAGAAAAAGATTTAATTTTTTTTTTTTTTTATTATTGAGTTTAACAATTGCAAAGTGGTTACAAACCCTTAAAATGGTAACCTATGCATTTATCCATTAAGCTATGTTCGGATATTATCTATTGACATATTAATTAATAAAAACTTATGAAATAATTATTTAGAAAAAGTGACATTCTTTAAAGTGCTTCCATAAAGTTTCATAAACATATTAATCCTTTTCTTGAATATTATCCATGAAATGCCTTCGAATATATTCAATCATTATGCTGAAAAATTAGTTTAAAGTATCATCACGAAATGATTGATATTCTTAAGTCTTTTTAAGATAAATCTCTCACATAAATTTAGCAATTTAACAATTGAATAATCTCTAATATCATATTGTAAAAAGTTGAATAACTTACATTCTCTATCTATCATGTTCTCAAAAAAAAATTAAAAATTAAAAAATAAAAATAAAAATAAAATAAAATAAAATAAAATAAAATAAAATAAAATAAAATAAAATCTATAACGAGCTTACTTAACATATATTCATAAGTTTGATCTAGGGGTTCTACTTGTGTCAAAATGGAACAACCACTTCGATTCTTTTGTTATACATAAGTGGAGACTTATGTATTGATACACAACATATAGCTGTGAATATTTCACATTAGGGATGAAAAAGAATTTCTCAAACCCATTAGATAGAAAGATTTACCGATTTAATTAGAGAGTTAAATTTAAAATGGCAGAGTATATTATGTGCATAATGCATAAAAGTTGTTATATTATAGTTGGAACTGGCACAATAAAAGGAGGCTAAAATGAATTAAATTCCTCCAAATAAATACATTTGTAATTTCTTTAATCTTATCGTCAATACAACAATTGAACCTGATGGAATCATAATATAAAATTTCCATCATCAAAGAGTTCGATAGATGGATGAATCAAAAATATACCAATCGACCTTTTTTTCTTTTTTTTTTTTTCTTTGAAGAATATCAGTACTTAATAAATATATATGTCCATAAAATTGAAAGTGACATCGACATTGAACTCATACTGGGAAAGCATGACTCATTATTATACTCACGCAAAATCGAATACTAGCGGTCTCATTACTCAGCAGCATCCGACGTATTGTATCCCACATTAGAGAAAATATCATACACAGAAAAATACTCAACCACAGTGGTCAGGTAACAAACAAATTAACTTCTTAACCAAAGCACTATTATCATATTAATATTATAGAATAGAGAATAATCAAACTCCAATTAGCACATAGCTAGCTGCTGCTAAACAAATTTTCTTCATCATTTCTCTCATTTTTCTCATATTTGGGGAAGCCCTTTCTCACTTGCTTCATTCAAAAACCAAACCACAAGAAAAACCTGGCATCATGGAGTCAAACACACCCAAACATAGTTACTTCTTCTGCATATAATGTCCAAACTCTATACAAACTAAAGCATGAATTTAAACAAACACCATACCGCAATTTAAACAAGGAAAAGCCCACACGTCAAGCTGAAAATACTGTTCTCAGATTAACGGCAGGAGAGGAGTTTGTCGTATATTCCTGTGAGATGAACAGATGAAACGGTTATGTATCTATGCCATCTGTGACTCTGTCCATACTTATAACACTTCTTCTAGCCAAACCAAGAATAAAGATCCAATTGATTTACCTAATACTATTGGAACCTATAGCAGCCCAAAGTGCTCCAGAATAAAGCTAGAGATCACGAAGGGCATAGAAGAAGGCCTGCAAAATATAAAAGTATTAACAGTTAGATAATTGACTGATGCATACAAGCAACATATAAAAGATGTTCGGTTCATCAATCAATTTCAAACCTTTGCTTATTGAAATAGGCTCCATCACACATGCTTGCTTACTTCATTGGCCAAAGTTCATCTCTGAATATCTGAAATGAGAAAAAGAAAGGCAAAGTTTTACACCAAACTAATCAAAATCTACTCGATGATATCTACTACAAGTGAGCCAAGGCAAACCCATAAAGATTTTAAATCTTCTCTTCTACTGGTAAAGTGTGAATAGACAATACATCTAAAATTACCTGCGTGGCTTATTCTGTCGCTGTCCAACATCATCACTTTCAAGTTCTGCAAAGGAGAAAGATCATCAGTTGTGCCAAATCTATGTTTTTGCCATCTAAGAAACAAACACAATCAATCATATTCTAGTAAAAAAGAAGACAATTTTACCATTCGGTGAAGGCTTTGCCTCGTTACTGGATTTGTTTGTGTTATTTTCTTTGCTGCAGAGTAGAAGTAATCAAAGATCTAATGATTAACGGAAGAACATATGCCCAAGTGGATCCATAAAATATATCATTAAAGAAGTACTAAGTAATCCCTCTGATATTTTTTTAAAAAAGGCACCAACTGTGTATCCCCAACATAATTCTAAACAAAGAGCATATTGATAGTAAATACTTGTTAGCTTTCCTACACAGAGCCAGAGTGCCAAAGTGTGACAATCTAAAATCTAAATCTGAACTAAAGCACACATCAATGAAGTGTATCGAGGCAAACAACACACCAACAAGACAACAGCATCCACAATTATCAAAACCAGTACAACATACTAACCTCAACGTTCCCGCAGATGATGTCTGCCCTGAGGATCGAGCATGATAAGCCCCATCCATAGCTATATAAGGCGAACAATATGTAGCTCCCAGAGCCCCAGCTGCACCAGCCAAAACTGGTAACCTGAAGAATACATAGCTCCTTAAATGAGAACCACCGACAGGCAACAGGGTGGTGAAATGGGCTTTTTCAGAAAGAAGAAAGAAAGAAAGATTTAGAAGAATGGCATGGAGCCAAGAGACTTCGTAACCTATTCTGTCTCAGCTCATTCAAGTCACATAAAACCAATTAGGCAATGCCATCTAGATACTCCAGACAATAAAAATTGGAAAAATCAAAATCAAGACATCACAAATCATTAAATACAATGACTCTAAAACAGCATTTGGTTGGTGAATTAGCTTATACATTTCATCTCAATGTTTTTTTAATTAAAAAAATGAAATTTGCTTTGGATTGGGCTTTGATCCTTTTGTAATTTCATACATCAATTAAATTTATCTTATCAAAGAAAGAAAAACTATTTATTTTTACATATATAAAATACATTTCATCTCAGTGTTAAAAAAACTCCAGTTCATTGGTCACTAAAATATTGCAAGATCAACAGCATCATCCTCCCAGAGCAACGCATATTTATGCCGTGTAATGTAGTATAGCATCCTCAAGAAAATAACAACTAGAACGAGAGTTCATACCATGTCATTTCTGAATTTCCCATGCCAAGTTGGGACTGGGCAACATATCCTGGAAATGCCATGCCAACGGCAGGAACTCCAATGCCACCAGGATGCTGACCTCCAAATTGCATAACTTCACAAATGTTCATTGACAAAAGATCAATAGCACAGACAATAAAGAAATCGAGAAAACTAGAAACTTTGAAAGGGAGATAAAGGGCAAAAGAAAAAATATTATCTAAAACAACAAATTCTTAATTGGTCAATAAAATTATAACAAAGCAAAACGTATACTTCATGAACTCGATTGCACATGGCACCATATCAAACTGAAAGAGCAATTTTATTTTAAATGATAACAGGGCTCCACAAGAACCCATGCATTTTATCATTCTCCATTTCCCATAAAGATAACACTTGTGATATGTAATGTAAACTTTACCTGGCAAAAATGCTGGAGTATGAGGAAAGTTCTGGTCTCCATGAGTAATATTCATGTTCCCAGAGGTTCCCATAATCTGAGCCCCACCATAAATAAAGGAACCAGCACCAATACCCTGGGTCACACCCTTTCCCTTTCCAACCAAAGCAGTTTTCAATTTGCTTGATTCTGAAGAAGAATCACCCTCTCCGGATTCAAGTGAGTTAACTGACGTGGAAGTTTTTGGTGGAGATGAAGACTGAGATCCACTACCAGGTCGCTGACCCAACTGCTGGACAGGAACCTGAACAGAAGATTGAACCCGAGTTTGACCAGGAGTTCGTGCTACACCATGTGATTGAGTAGGTAAAGAGACCTTGTTAACTTGGCTATGGAGTGATGCAGGAGGGTAGCCAGTTGATCCTAGAACAGCACCCCTTCCATGAGGTCTAGATTGGGGAATTTGAGCATTATTGATCACTGAAGAACCAGAAGATGGCTTAGATAAAGGATTTCCTAGAGACTGATTGGTTGAATCATTTATGTAAATCCTCTCCATAGCAACAGCATCAACTACATGCTTTCCATCTACCATTACACTCGATTGTGGGATAGAGCGACTATCATCATACATATTCTTTTCAGGAAGTCCAGCTTGTACTTCTCTTTTCTCCACTTTAGGGATGTTTTTACTAGACGTCCCTGAAGGGTAGAAAGGTGGAGAAGCAGAATTCAGGCTTGATGAAAAGGCATGTTTCCTAACAGAGATTGGCTCACCTTCTACATTTGGAGAGGGCGCAAGGGATCTCCCTGTATTATTATGAGATGCCTTCTCAGGAGGCTTCACAGATCTGAGGTCATACGCAAAATGGACATATACTAAATGAGTAAGAGCCCATGGGCTGTAACAAAAATTCTAACAAGTAAAAGCTATTAAAATTCATTTATAATCATTGATTACTCACTGTTTTTCTTGTGAAGGAGAGGATCTGGTATTGTTGTTCATAGTTGGTTCATACCGTCTAGGTCCTCTTCCTCTCACAACTTTGGGAGCATTGTTTTGAGTGTTATTTTTATTGTATGCTCGAGATCTGTTCCCTCGAGCATAACCATGATCCACACCTCGACTTTTACCCCGACCTCGTGGATGGCCCTTGGAAGTTCTCCTCTAATATGGTGTAAAGAAAATAACACATTTGAGAGATAGAGAGAGACTCAAGTCTACATTTGGCGCATACAATAAACAAATCATTACCTCATCACGATGCCTTTCTTGCAAAGTCATTTCTTCAAACTTGTCATGACCCCATTTCATGTCATCCTTGGACTCCCACAATCTCCTTCCACCATGTGTTCTCCTACAGATTTTTAAAGACAAAGATAATGGGAAGTACAGTTAGAAACAGGTTATACCAGTAAATAGGCTAAGAGCTTGAAGTAAGAAGGGTGCAAGGGAAGAATCTTGGGGGGGGGGGGGGGGGGGGGGGGGTGGGGGTGAACTCAGTTCTCCACCTTTAACAGGAAAGCATGTAAGTCTTCATAGCATTTCTAAGAAAATTGGAATTAGTACAGTGAAATAGCTTTCTGAGTTTTCCCTGCAAAGTTCATAATTTTTGTTCTTTTTTTTAGTTATGATAAGAAACATAGCAAAGCTCATAGTAATCATTGTCCAGACTAATGATATAACTGCTCGTAGTTGCACTGGAACATGGGAAATTCTGGTATTGATGTCATCAGATTACTGGTCTTCAGTTCCAAGTGTATTCTATTAAATAAAGTCATCATTTTATAACAAGGAAAAGTAAGATAGAGTATGCATTCTATGGATTTATATTTGGTGAAAAGTGCCCATATCTTTAAAAACCGTTCCAGAGCAGAATTTCGACCCCGTAATTCCTAGAACATAAAATAACTAACTGAGAATTCTTAGAGGTGGAGTCTTTCAAGTAGAGATCAACTTTAGGCTCTCACAATACAAACCATAAAGTGATAAAAGTTACTAAGATATAGACTACAGAAAGTTGACAATTAAAGAAAATCCCATTCTGATGAGTCAAACACCCAAACATAATTTACTCCCTAGGAATGGCAACAATCAAGTCTAAAAAGTTACTTAAGAATGCCTTCAATTATGTTTGTTCACAATTTCAGCCAAATAATAATTTTTTCTAAGAGAGAAAAAAAAATAATTAAAACATACGCATATGAGAGCGGCTTAACCTATTAAAATCAAAACTGAACTGGTTCTTCTCTAAACGGGAAAGAGAACGAGAGCTATACCTGTGTCGACCACCTGCATTGTCCCTAAACCGATCATCATGCATATAGAAAGCCCCGGCAGTGGGAACAGCGAAGGGCTCATTCACCTTCTTCTCCTCATCAAATTCGCCTTCTAAATTTTCGTCGTGCAAATCAGTTGGTCCTTCTGCTAATGGTCTTCCATCCTCGTCCAGTTCCTTCGATACATTGCCGGAGGCGGCATCCAATTCACCATGACCGCCCGACTTCCTATCCCCATACCTCTCCTCATCTTCCTCTTCGTCAACTTCCTCCCCCTCATCAACGTCCTCAACTCCTTCACCAACCTCATCTTCATCTACATCTTCCCCCAATTCGTCCTCATCGTCGTATTCCGCAGCTCCACCCTGACCATCCGAATCATCCGAATGAATCCCCATCCTCCGAATCGTCCTCCTCCCTTCTGCCCCTTCTCCTTCACCCTCCTCATCATCACTCGCCTCCCGCCTCCGCATCGCAAGTGACCGCTTCGCCTCCTCCGGATCACTCTCATAATCAACCTCTTCTTCAGTCGCAGTAGCCATCAATCAACTCCAAAAAGAAAAAAGAAAAGAAAAGAAATATATATATCTGAACCCTCACCCTTCCGATCACAACCAAAACACAAAACTTGGTGAAGAAATCAAAAAAAAAAAAAAAAAAATCCAAAATCCTCGAGAACCCGTAAACAGTGAAGAGAAACCAGATACGAATTCGATAAACCTCGGCACAACTTGAATTGAAAACTGAAAATCTGAGAGAAGGAAGTGAAAAATTCCTAAAATGAGTGATTGATTAGGCAGTAGAATTTTGGTTGAAATCTAGGGCATACCTTCGGCCGGAACCCTAGAATTAAAGACAGTTGAAAGATTATGGAGTTTTTGGGAGAAGACCGAGGCTGGAAAAGGAATCCCAATGGAGAGAAATTAGGAGAAATTGAAGGGAATTATCTAATTTTAAAAGGGTAATTTGGTAAAATGTGACAGACTGGGAAAGAGAGAGAGATGAGATGTGAATCGGGAACGACTTTGGGCTCCGGCTAAGTGAAAACGTGAATCTTTGTACGAAAAGGCTGACCAATGGGATGTTTCCACGTCATCATCTTAAATGGCTTTGCAACTTAAGTGGGATCCACATGTAAAATTAAATTGTTTCTAAAATTGTGTATTGAGTCTTGTCTTCTCACACCGGAACTGCCAGCGATTCCGGTTTTTTTTTAATTAACTAATTAATTAATTAATTTATTTATTTATTTATATATATACACAATCTTGTTTCAAGATTTTCAGTTTGTTTCTCAATATAAATCAGTTGATGTAGATTTAAAAATCACGTAACATGTTAGGTTAGAATTATCTAAACTCGATAGAGCCTTTTAAACGCTCTTACTTTTTCAGACTTAAGAAAATTTTATATTTGCGTTGAATTTTGAGTGATTCATTCTATTCTTAATTTGGTTAGAAGACTCATATGCATCAAATCATTCATGTGTTTATGTGCTTAATGCTTTTAATTTTGTAGCAAAAAAATTAATGGTTCTTTTTATTTAAGTTTTAATTTGAAAGGGTAAAAATTTTAGATCATAATAAACGAATGCATGACTATTAGTAAAGTCTTGTATGCGAGTGTAGATTTTTGAAATAGAGGTTATTGATTAATTTTAAGAAGAGTCTTGAGTTTTTATAGTGAGTGACAGATGAGAACATTGTATTTGTAGTGATAATTGGATAGGATTGAGGATAGTTTTAAGAGGGATTAAGAGAAGATTTGTAATGTCTTGGTTGTCTTTAGAAATCATACGCTTATGTTAGGTTTTAACTTCGAGAGAAGAAGTTAGTAACAATAGTATCTTCTTAGCTTATGTTTGTTGCATAATAAAAGTAGTCTTTTAATTGGTTGACTATTAGTAAAAGAAGGGGGAGAGAGATAGTGGCGAGGAGTTTTATTTATTTATTTATTTTCATTATTATTATTTTAAATTATTAAAGATTCAGTTCAGTTTAAGGTTTTTAAAGAGCAAACTGTAAAACCAAAATGATTTTTAGAATCTTAACTCGAGAAAATCGACTCAATTTGTCGGTTTAACTCGGTTTTTTCACACCCCTGTTATACAATAAGTTTTTTTTTTAATTTTTTTAATGTGAAACTTTTTTTTGTACTCCTAAAATTCCCCCCCACATTATCATACATTAACCTCATATCCACAATGTTGATTATAAGGCCTACTAATTATTTGTTCGAACCCAAAGTATTTCTTATTAGCTCTAGATTAGCTTTAATATCAATTGATAAGGATAACAAAATCCTCTAATATATAATATGACATTGTCTATTTTAGCCATAAAAAAGCCCTTATGACTTTATCTTTAGAATCACTCAAAATATCTCATACCAATGGAAATAATTTTATTAGGAGGCTTAGAGTTCGATTCCCTTAAGCCTGTTTATTTCACATGTTTTTCCCTGAAATTTCAAATAAACATTTATATCTTATTTAACAAAGTTTCACTTTTTAAAACCTAATATATTATAATTAGGGAACTTTAAAACCCATACTACCAGTAAAACTAATCATCACTATTAAGTAGTTAATTATTCAATATAAATATAGTATTTAGACTTATAAAATTTTGACTAATACATTTACAATTAGTATTTTATGTTATCTTAATTATTTAAAATAAAATTTATTAATGATTATTAATATTTTAATTAACTAATATTCATAGATGTTTTTAAAAATATAAAAACGGTTAAAAATAATTACAAATATAGCAAAAGTTTACTTTTTATTCGTGATAGATTGTGATAGACCTAGATAGATAAATCTATCACTTTACTAGATAGACATGCATAGATGTCTATCTAGGTCTATATCGTGATCTATCACAAGTAAAATTTTGTTATATTTGTAAGTATGATATTTTTTTCTATTTATAATAATTTTCTTAATATTTCTTTAATTTTTTTTAAATAATTAAATTAAATAGTTTAATTAATGTTTAATATAAAATATTATTATTTTTTTAATATTAAGTTATTAAATAATTATTTAATATAAAAATAATTAAATAATTCTATATTCAATTCATGACTACGTTAATTAAATAATTATTTAATTTTAGTTTTTATAGACAAAATTGGTAAATCAAACACATATATAACTTCCAGACATTAATCGTCATACATATCCAAATACAGATATTAATTATCCAAGACATTGAAAATCCAAACATTTAAATTTTAGATATCCATACCCATGAAATAGTATATGCAATTCTAAGAAGTCGTAAAACATACCTTAACAATCAATATACTTACTCGCCAATACGAGCATAACTTTTAATTCGATCCATTAGTCTCTTATAATTTGTTAATTACAATCAACCCACTATATTATTATTATTGATATGGATGTACTTGCAAAACTACATTTCATTGGATGTTATTTCACTAAAAAAAAAATTAATATATATATATAACTCACAAATAAGGGTAAATTAAAAACTTTATTAAACTACAAGGCTTTGGTTGCAACATTTAATAAATTATATGAGATTAATTGATGATATTAAAATTATAGGAGTATAATTGTAACCAACTATAAAATTCATGGATAGTTTGTGCAATTTTACTAATAAAAAATCAAATGCCTACTCATTTACTTGAAGTTGAGATAGGGGTTCAAATTTCACTCTTAGTTTGTTAGGCAAAAATAGTGAGCCAGCTCAAGCCCAATCCAACGCAAAGTAATAATTTATAACTGGGCTTGGGCCCTCAAGCCTATCAGCTTTGTTGACCAATCGAATGAAGGAAATTTGGAGTAGTTGCTACCTTGAATTGGAAACTTAAGTAGCACTCATTATACTTTTATTTGAAAAAATAACAAATCACAAAAATGCCCTCATTGTAATCTATCAATCTTAATTTAAAAAGTCCCCAAATTGGTATAAAAAATCTTCAATCTACGTATTTTGATTTGAATTTTCAAAACTTATATTATATTATATTACCTAAATTTGACATTTTATATTTATCTTTTATTTATTTATTTATTTATTTTTATCATAACCAAATCCTACCGTTTTAAAATTATTTTTATATTATTATATTTTATTATAATTTTGTTTTAAACAGAAAGATAGGGCCTAGTCTGTTTGTTGTTGAATATCGTGGTTGCGGATGATGCTTATTGTCACCGGGTAAATTATATATTGTTATTCTATGAAAATTAAACGGGTGGTTTTAGTCAAATTCTAATAATTGGTTTAGCTAATTTTAGGAAAGGGAAGTTAATTGGTAATTATTAGAAGGATATGTAAGATGAGGCCTAAATGAATGAAGTTGTGTATTTAAGTAAGTGTGGAGGGGAAGAAGATGGAAGGAAGAAAAGAAAGGGTTAATCAAGCATGGAGAGCAGCAGCATGGCAATGAAATGGGGTTTAATGGGTTGGCTGTTGCTGTCCTCGCTCTCCATGGCCAATTCCAATTTTCTAGATTGCTACCACTCCTGCTTCGTCATGTGCGTCATCACCCCCGGCGTCTCCTTCCTCGACTGCCCCTCCAGATGCTTGCATTCATGCATGTCCCCATCTACCAAAAACGCCAAGTTCCATCACCAACATCAACATCAGAATCAACTCTTCTGCAACCTCGGTTGCGCAACTTCCTCCTGTACCAACTTTAGCACAAAGGACAATCCAGGTCTTTCAAATCTACACTCCCTTCTTCTCTCATTAATTCTATTTAATAATGTTATGCATTATTTTATTATTTTAGTGTTGTTTTCTCTCCAATTAAAATTAATTTCCACATTTTAACATTATTATTTTTGGTGGTGCTAGGTTTTGGATTTGATTTCAAACCTAATCCTAAATTGAAATCAAACTATAATATTTTTAAATGTTGAGATCAAATGAAAATATATGTAAAATCTAAATTGTTTGTTTTGTTTTGTTTTGTTGATGCAGCTGAAAAAGAAGTGGGGAGCTGTGTGGATTCTTGCACTCAAACATGTTCCATGAATTGATGATCTGCATCTACTAAATGAAGCCAATCAACTATTTTTTGTTTTTTGTTTTTTTCATTTTTTTTTCTTTGAAAAAATAAGTTCACACTTGTAAGTAATATAATTGTGTTTTATTAGAAATGAAACTACATTATTGTTGGAATTAATTTCTTTCCCTACTAAAGAAATTAAAGATTGGGTTTATATTTTAAATTTTAGATCATGTTTGATAATTATAATTGGTTATGTTTTTTTATAAAATTAAGTTTATAATACTACTTTTTCTTTTGATTTTTTTTTTTTTGTTTTTGTTTTATTATCTACTCATTAGGAATATTTTAAAAAATTAAGGTCTTGGTAACATTTTATTTTTTATTTTTGAAATTTATTTATTTATTTATAGAATTTGGTTAAGAATTCCAATCTTTAATTATGAAAAAAATGAAACCTTTTAAGGAAGTGGTAAGAAAACAAACACAATTTTTAATTAACAAAAACTCAAATGGTTACCAAACCGATTCACTAGTCTATTAGTGTCTATTACCAAATGCAGGTAATTATTTTAAATAACAAAATTGTTGAAAATATTTTTAAATATATAGGTCTATCACGATTTATTATTGTATATGTTATTATATTTGAAAACAACCCTTTAAATAAATTAAATATAAAATATAATACTATAAATAATGGAAGTTGAAAAAGTGTTTTTTTTAATAATAAAAGAATATCTAAGACACCGGAAAACTTGGTTTTTTCTTTTTTCTTTTTTTTTTTAATAAAAAAATGTAAAAAAAATTATTTCTCTCAAATTAAATTTTATAGTGAAAATCTTGTAACACAAATATAGGTAAATTTTCTGTCATAAGTACCCCTCACCATTTGAGAGAGCTAACATTTTCACCTTTCTTCCGTTTTTTTAATTAGTATCTACTTTTTAAGTTCTCAATTAGATGTCTTCTCAATTTTTGCTTAACAAGTTAAGCATGTAAAAACTCGATAGAAAGCGAGCTTAGTTTAGTGGTGATTTGGTGATTGGATAACGTTTCATCTTAGAGTTGGAAGGTTCAAATTGGTTATACTAAAAAAAGAAGTGAAAACTTAATGCTAAATCTTATATTTTTAAAATTCTCTCCTCAACTTGTAAAGCTGAGCAAATGGAAAGTTGTATTGTCTATTGAACAATAAAATTAGTTGCAATACCTCCCATCCTCATCTATCTCATACGTTGTTTATGTTTATGGAAAAAAAATAAAATAAAAATAAAAAAGAATACCATATATAAGTACATGGAAGATGAGAATCTTGATCTTGCTTCTTTGATTTTAAATTTTTACGAGTTACTCATCCTATTCAGTAAATTAATATAGTTTATCATTGAAATACTTTGAAAGCAAAATCTAAAATTTGATATATTTGCAAATTTTTTTTGCATTGCTCTATATTTGGAAATACTTTAAATTTGATTGCTATATTTGCAACTATCTCTTTTATTTACTTGAGATTTTTTGATGATTTATAATTTTCTTTTTTAAAAATTAAAGATTTAAATAGTCGGCTAATCTTTTCTCATTAAGGAGTTATTTGGTTAGATGGTTTTTTTTGGATGAGAATTTACACAAATATCCAAAACTCGTACAAATTTTTTTACAAAATACTAGTACTATCTCCTATGCACAACCAAACACACATCTTATCCAATGCAAAATGGCGCCTAAGATAATTTGTTTTATCTAGATTCCCTAAACCATATGTTAGTTTAGATTAAAAATATTAATCTTTCCCAACCGTGAATTAATTTAATATTGTTGAAATCTATCCCATAGGGTTGAAAATATTGCGATCATTGTATACTAATTTTGTTTCAAGATTTCCAGTTTGTTTTCAAATATAATTAAGTTAAGGATATTAAATCGAGTTTACATTTTATTATGTTTTGTAAATAATTTAGTTAATCTTTCTATATTAGAAAAGAACCCAATCTATTTTCTTCCTTTTAGTAACAAATATTTTTTTTTCGTTTTTAGTTAATTTTAGGGAATGAAAGTTAGTTAACTATTTTAAAAATAGATATGTTTAAATTTAGGTTCAAATCAACTGCCTAAAGTTGCAGCTATATAAGTGTCTCCACCCGAGAAGAAAAAGGGAGAAAACAAATTAATTAAGGCTTCATTTTCATCTCATCAGTCATCAATGGAGAGCAGCATCATGGCAAAAAATTGGGCTATAATGGGTTTGCTGGTGCTGAGCTGGGTCTCCATGGCCAATTCCGAATCTATTCAAGACTGCTACAGCACCTGCTTCGTGGTATGCGCAGTCACGCCCGGCATCTCCTTCTCCGACTGCCCCTCGAGATGCCTGCGTTCTTGCATCACCCCCTCTAATTCTTCCATGGGCAACACCGATGTCCATTCTCAACAAAAAAATCATTTCTACTGCGAGCTCGGCTGTGCAACTTCCTGGTGTACTAAGTACAGCACAAAGGAGAATCCAGGTTCCAAATCATACTCTTTACTTTTACTTATATATTTTATTACTAAACATCAAATTTTATAAATCTACCCCATTATTCTAAATAATGAGTGATTAGGTGCATCTAATACATACTCCTTAAAAAAAATTCTCTTTTAAAAGAAGGGAGGGAAATGTTTAAAATAATATTTTTAAAAAATTCTCTTTAATTTGTTTTCTTAACATTTTTTATTTGGAAAATTTATTGTTTGGTTCATATGTGAAGGTATCTTTGTTTTGTTTTGTTGATGCAGCTTCCAAAGAAGTGGGGAGCTGTGTGGATTCTTGCTCTCAAACATGTTCCATGAATTGATGATCTGCATCTGTTAAATGAAGCCAATTAACTATTTTTTTATTTTTTATTTTTTGAGAAAATAAGTACATAGTGTAAGTAATAATATTGTTTTTTTTTTTTTTTTTTTTTTTTTTTAATAAATGAAACTACATTGTTGTTCAAATTTCTCTGATTGGGTTTAAGTGTGTTAAAGAGGCAAATTAAGCTGGCTTTATAGTTTGATTTCCAATGTTATATTTTAGTTGGTTTAGATAAATATTTGATTTTTTGAAAATTAAAATTTTGTTTTCCGTAAGAAAATAAACACAATTTCAAAAAAGAAAAAAAATCAAATTATTACCCAATTGGTTTAATTTTCTAGATTTTAACATTTTTCAACCCTGCTTTTTTTGGTAGTGAATACTAAAATCATCCCAAAAACATATGCATGTAATGTTTGGTTTTACAATTTTCGACGTAATTTTCAAAATTTTTAAGAAACATATTATTTTTAATCCTTAAAAATTATTTTTGACTATATAAAAGTTGCATTTAAAAATTTAAAATTTAATATTATATTAAAGTATATTTTGAGTGATTTTGAAAATGACAAAAATATTTTTGATGATTTTAAAATCACTTTAAAACATGCATTAATATGCTTTTAATCATTCCAAAAATATGTTTCATATTGATTTTAATCCGAATAACAAAAATTATGATTTTAACCATTTTAAAATGACTATCAAACATGACTTATGCTAATATATATATATATATATATATAGTGTTATATGTAATAGTTCAACAATATCGGCAAGTAAACAGGAGAAACATTATGGAGTTTTCGGTATAAGACCGAGGCTGGAAAAGGAATCCTAATAGACAAAATTTAGGAAATCGTAGGGAATTATCTAATTTTAAAAGGGTAGTTTGGTAAATGTGACCGTAGAGATGAGATGTGAATCGGGAACGACTTTGGGCTCCGGCTAAGTGAAAACGTGAATCTTTGTACGAAAAGGCTGACCAATGGGATGTTTCCACGTCAGCATCTTGAATGGGTTTGTAACTCAAGTGGGATCCACACGTACAATATAGAGCATATATATATATATATTTTGTTTAAAAGAGAGTAGATATTAATTTATACCATAAACTTTGAGGTTATATATCAATTTAAACAATTTGAACTTTCGTACTTTCTTCAACTAATATTGTGTGAACTTAGAATTTGAGTCGATTAAAGTTTTAAATTTTCATAAGTTTGATAAATAATTTATTACAATTATTTTTTAAAATTATTATGTATTAATTTTTAAACATGATGAACAATTAAAGTAAATATGAAAATCATGCAATGTCTATCAACCCATCATATCAAGAGTATTTAGACTAGGGAGCTAAATTTCAATTATATTTTTGAGATATGCCCATAATAATACTTTTCTAGTTACAAATTCAAATATAACTCAATTGACATATGAATGTGCTAATAAACCAAAAAGTTTTGTGGATTTGAATTCAGTATCTCTATTATACTTAGAAAATATGTTTGAAATTTGGATATATTGAATTATTTATAGAATGCATGGCCAACCCACGTTATTTTTAGCCACTGTTATCCTTCGTACACGTCCTTGGTTCTACTCCCTAGATCCAATGGGAGAGTGTATATATGTTGATCTCCCATTCGGTTGGTCCTTAATATATATATTTTAAAAATATTTCAATCTTCCATTTCTTAAATTGATTGTGTCCCCCCTCCCCCCAAAGTTTTGAGTTAAATTGATTCTACTTTAATTTGAAACAAAATGTATACTATTCATCTACGGTCTAATCGTTACTCCCAAATGATTCTCTTTTAGAAATCTTATTATCTACTCAAGTGTTTTAAACTTTAATGTGTATTTTGTTAAAGATCTAGATTTTGTAAATTTTACAAGTTTTTTTTTTTTTTTTTTTTGTTAGGAGTGCTTTTGGAATCGAGAGTATAATTAACATAAAATAAGAATAGAAAGTGATTTTGGAGTCGAGAGTATAATACCCAAAATGAGCCTATGAAAGGGTTAGTTTGTGTAAAAACTCAAATTAATGTACTCGCCCTCGGCTGAACCTAGCAAAATAATTGGGGTATGTCCTATGTATGTCTCCCCCAAAGCATTGCCCTAGGACTAAAAATGGCTCAGAAGAAGATGCTCGGTCTCAGGCAAAACCGAAGTGGATCTTAGCCAAACGACAAACAAGACACACCTCTCGGTTCGATAAGTTGTATGGCTATCCAAAAGTAACTCCGAAAATCCTATTGAAACAAGCTAGGTCAACCTCCTCTACGTTATCACTATAACTCTAAATTTGGGCGTCAACATTTTTCAAGATAAATGGTTTTATCTAGATTTTCCTCAACTATATGTCAACGTAGATTCTCCAACCGTGAATTAATTTAATGTTGTCGAAATCTATCCCTATCTAATTTTGTTTCAAGATTTTCCTTTCGTTTTCAAATATAATTTAGTTACCTAGATTTTAGGGGTACATCATATCTATTTTCTTATTTTACTTAAACTAACAGGGTGTCTTAGTTCCTTTAGAAAAACATACAAACAAACAGGCTGGTTTTGGTACATTATTTTAGAAAAAAATAAAATTTCAATTTTTTTTTTTCTTTTCCGTTAAGCTAATTTTACCTATTTTTAAAAATAGATAGTTAAATTTAGCCTCAAATCAATTGTCTAAAGTTGCATCTATTTAAGTATCCACCCTAGGAGAGGAAGGAAGAAAACAAAGGTTTCATTTTCATCATCATCAATGGAGAGCAGCATGGGAATGAAATGGGCTTTAATGGCTTGCCTGGTGCTTAGCTCGCTCTCCATTGCCAATTCTGTATCTTTTCAAGATTGCTACAGCTCCTGCTTCGTGGTATGCGCCGTCGCGCCCGGCATCGCCTTCTCCGACTGCCCCAAGAGATGTCTGAACACTTGCAATGGCGGATCTACCAAGCCGCAAGGGAAGGCTCACTAATCATAATATATAAGTTTTTATATATTTGTAATAATAAGGATTGATTTCTTCAATGCTTGAGTGGTTAGGAGCTCAATTCTTGGTAGTGTTCCCCCTTCACCAGGGTTTGGCTCCACCGTAATCATCTTTACTTTTAAATTTTATTTAATTTCATTTCTGAGATATATTTATACATTATTTTCATTTTCAAATTTATTCTCTAATTTACCTGGATATAACTCTTCTTTATCTCATTTTCTAATTTTATCCAAACTTAAACTTTTTATATAATTTTGTAAGGGTCATTGTTTTAAATCACAATCTATTAATAAACATCTATAAAATTTATGTATTTAAATTAAAAGTTCAGTCTTTAAAGTTCGAAAATTGTAATTAATACCCTCTCTAAATTTTTAATTTTGTGTATAATTTAAAAATATTTAACATATCTATAAACTTTCAACTTTATTTTATATTTAATTAGGTTGCACATATATTTGAGATATTTTAAAAATTTAATTGTTTGATTGGAATAAAGTTTAATTTTGTGTCTAAGTTATTAAATTTTCAATTTTTTGAGCAATTAAATTTTCCGTTTTGTGAGTAATACGTACATTGATGTTAAAAGAATGGATTAGATACGCAATTAAAATTTATTTTTGATATAATATTTAATGTTTTTTAACATTTTTAAAAAATATATAAGATATCTATAAATTGAAATTTAAAAATTTATTATACATAAAAACTCATGTGTATATATACAAATATAAAATAAAGTTTATGGGCTAAACTTCTAACTATATATGAATTTACGTCCCCTTCGACATGTGAAGAATTAAAGTCAATCTAACACATAATACAAAAGTTAAGCACAATGTTGTAACATGATGACAGACAACCAATAGAAAGACATAGAGATTGGTAACCAAATTCTATGGGACAGTTGGCCCGATGGAAGAAACTTCACTATATAAAAAATTTAGCAATTACAACGAAATACTTATTTGATAGACTCCATCTTTAGCGGCTCACATACAAATTTACCTTTTAGTTTCAACTTAGGCTCCTCCTAAGTTTGAGTTCTCCTCACTTTCACAATAAAGCTTCTCCCAAACTTTGTATGAGATCCACTCAATACATTAG
The DNA here is from genome assembly GCA_030954485.1 of Citrullus mucosospermus. Taxonomy (NCBI): domain Eukaryota; kingdom Viridiplantae; phylum Streptophyta; class Magnoliopsida; order Cucurbitales; family Cucurbitaceae; genus Citrullus; species Citrullus mucosospermus. The sequence continues at coordinate 1,920,370 of CM062063.1, read as the reverse complement.
GCTCCTCCTAAGTATAATCTCCTCTCACCTTCTTTTTCCAAGTTTAATATGAGAGATCCCCTCAATGCAATGGAACTCAGGTTCCTCTAAGTATGAGATAAACTCTTTTTCACTCAAACTAACATACTACTGATGATTACAGATAGTGCAATTTTTTATTTTTTATTTATTTTTAACAAACTCTAAAAACCCTTAACACCTATTCTCTTCAAATAAAATGAGTTATTCCTAAGAAAATATAAATGAGGCTATAATATATGTGACTCAACCGTGAGAAGATCTTCAATAAAAGAAAAATATTTTCTGCAACACATAATAGTAAAGTAAGCTACCAAATTTGCAGTACACGCTAATAGATAAGGAAAAAAATTTCCAAGTAGAATTTGCATGATACAAAACATATTGCTACATAATACAAGATATGTTACAAAACATGTTAGCTCGAGTTTTTTGCAGTAATGTCTTGGATCCGCCACTACAAGTTTGCATCGTCTCTGTCTTCTCCTAAAGGCAACGCCAACGCCAACGTCCATCAGCAACATTAACATAATCAATTCTTCTGTGAGCTTGGCTGTGCAGCTTCCTCATGTGCCAAGTTTAGCACAAAGCAAAGTCCATGTTCAAAATATACACCCTGTTTCAAGTTATACTGTATTAGCTAATAAACACAAAGTTTCATAAAGACTACTAACTCATTTCTTATAAAGTTTGTGAGATAATTTTTGTATTTTCGACATGGAATGCTCAACATACTTCAAAATCAAAAGGAAAAAACAAAGAAGAAAAGAGAGAGTCAAGGGCTCATTTCTTAATTTGCTTTCTTAACATTTTTATTTGGAAGACTACATGTAGGTATAAAAAAGTTTGTTTTTTTTATTAAAAAGTATTGGTTGGTTCACATGTGAAGTTTTGTTTTGTTTTTGTTGATGGTGAAAAAGAAGTGGAAAGCTGTGTGGATTCTTGCTCTCAAACATGTTCCATGGATTGATATGCATCTGCTAAATGAAAAAAATGAGTTCGTATATCATGAGTTATTGAATGGAACTACATTATTATTGTTGAAAGATTAGGTTTGGTTTAAGTGTTGAGGCAAATTAAGTCTACCTTTATATTTTGATTTCTAATTTTATGTTATATATAGTTGTTTAATTTTGTTCGATAACTATTGATTTTTTAAGAATTAAACTTATAAATACAATTTTTACCCTTTGAATTTTTTTCGTCTACTTATTAGGAAGGTTTTAAAAAACAGTTAAATATATATATATATATATATATATATATATATATATATTTTTTTTTTTTGAAGAAGTTGTAAGAAAACGAAAATTATTTAAAAAAAAAAGTCGAAAAATCAAATGATTTATTAAACGAAAATTAATTAACTAATTTTCAAAAATAGATAATTGGTGACCTCGTCTAGAGTGTACTATTTAAGTGTCCACTCTAGATTAAGAGGAAGGGAGAAAACAAGAGACTTCATTTTCATCATCATCATCAATGGAGAGCAGCATGGCAAAAAAAAGGGGTTTAATGGCTTGGCTAGTGCTGACCTCGCTCTCCACGGCCAATTCCACCTCTTTTCAAGAATGCTACGCCACCTGCTTCATCATATGCGCCCTCACGCCCGGCGTCGCCTTCTCCGACTGCCCGTTGAGATGCCTGCAAGCTTGCATCGTCCCGTCTTTTCCTATCGACAACGCCGGCGACGTCCATCGACAGCAACAAAATCAATTCTTCTGCAAGCTCGGCTGCGCGGCTTCCTCATGTACTAAGTTTAGCACAAGCCAAAACCCAGGTTCCAAATCTACACTCCTTTTTTAGTTATATTTTAGTAATTTCATAAACACTAACTAATTACTTATAAAGATTGTAAACTTTTTTCATATGCCATCAATTCTTGTTAAGTTGAAGAGGATTATGTTAAAAATACTTGGTTAGTAATTGATGAACATTTTTTTTAAAAAAAAATTATTTATTTATGAAAATGTACATTGCTTGGTTCACATGTGAAGATTTTCTTTGTTTTTGTTTTTTGTTTTTTTGTTTGTTGATGCAGCTGAAAAAAAAGTGGGGAGATGTGTGGATTCTTGCTCTCAAACATGTTCCATGGATTGATCTGCATCTGCTAAATGAAGCCAATGAACTACTTTTCTTCTTTTTTGAAAAGAATATATTGTGTTTTATTTGAAATGAAACTACATTATTGTTGGAATTTCTTTCTATACTAAAGAAGGATTTTGGGTTTAGGTGTTAAAATGGCAAATTAGGCTATCTTCATATTTTAATTTCTAATGTTATATTTTAGATGTTGTTTGGAAATTATTTGGTCTTAATTTTTATTTTATTTTTTAAAATTAAGTCTATAAATACTCCTTCCACTCCTAAATTTCTTGATTTGTTATATACTTTTTACTAATGTTGTCAAAAACCAAACTAAAATTTGAAAATTAATTAAAAAAAGCCTTTTTGAAAACTTGCTTTTGTCTTTAGAATTTGGCTAGGAATTCAATTTTTATATAAATGATACAAATGATTGTAACAAATTGGGAGAAAATAGGTTTTTAAAGATAAAAAATCAAATAAGAAATGGTTGCCAAATGAGGTCTTTGTTGTTTATATCTTTTGATAACTATTACACGTAGAAGCACTACTTATACTTTTGTTTTCTTCCTTTTTTTTTTTTTTTTTGTCTATCATTGGGAATGATTTCATAAACAAGTAAAAATTTGAAAACTAATAAAAGTAAATTTTAGAAATTTTTTATTGTTTTTAGAATTGGGTTAAGAATTCTCAGTCAGGAAATATGAAAATCTTAGTGTAAGAAAGTTGTAAAAAAAAACAAACACAATATTTAATAAACAAAAAAATAAAATGGTTACCAAATTAGATTTGTAGAGTTTTAACATTTTCCAACCATGTTCTTATTGGTAGTGAATACTAAAATCACTTCAAAACATTTGCATTTAATAATTCAAAATCAATTTAATGGTTTTTTTGAGTCAAAATGAGCATAATTTAACTGTCATAATGCTTGTATTATCCACTTCGAAATAAGAGGTTAGATTCCTTTATCCCACGTATGGTTAAATTTTGTTGACTCTTATACTAACATATATACTTACAACTATATATATATATCAATTGAATTGAAACAATTTAGTCCCTTGTTTTTCATTTAAGAGGAGAGTTTTGTTGTTCATAGTTGGTTTAGCAGGAGGATGATAATTAGAGGGACGACTTCAATAGTTAGGAAATATGTTTAGATTTAAAATTGATGGGATGATTATTTAAGAGAGGTTCACGGGTGCACATTATTATTATTATTATTATTATTATTATTATTATTATTATTATTATTACTATTATTATTATTATTGGAAAAGGCAGCCAGAGACAGCTTCTCAAAGTAAGCAACAACAAAACTTTTTTCTTTGGATTTTTGGCTTTATATAAGCCCGTGAACTTTCTTTGACAAATGGACATAAAACGACTGACACACCATTGTTTGAATTTCAAACCATCTGACTTCTAACAATTGATCATCAACGTTTCAATTTTAATATATATATTAGATGCTATAATTAAATTTGACTTCATTTATTTGGTCAATCGATAATTTAATATGATATTAGAGTAGGTGGTACTTGAATTGAAGCAGAAAAAATACTTAACATTTAAAAGTACAAACTCCGATAATGTTTTCTCCTTTATTCACGAACAAAACAAACTCGATGTAAAAGAAAATAATTTTCTATTAAATTTAAAAACTTTCTTTTAAAGAAATATTTTGGTGAATTTGAATTTTGTAAACATGTTTAATTTTTAAAAATGAAACAGTAAATGTTATCCAACAGAATGCAAACTAATTGGATCCAACACACAATCATGATCATACATATTGACAATTAGAAATGATAATGTAGGTAAGAAAAGATAATGGACAAAGATATGAAAACATTATGCAATCTCATTGATACATTGCGGACCACCAGTAATGGTAAATGAGACCAAGGGCTAGTCATACATTCACCAAAATCACAATTACTATTACAGAAATATGGAGTACATCACAAAAGTACATTGGAGGATCTTCTTTGAATTCCTTTCTCTTTAGATTGAATTTTCATTTAGATTTCATCATCATATTAAATAAATAAAACGACTAATTGGTAAAAGAAGGAGTAGTCTATCTATCTCGTGAGGTCTCTCCATCCTTTTAATTGTGGGATCTCAACTTTTTTAGATATTTCTATCTTTTCAACGTAGAATTAATTCTTGATCAACATAATGTAATCAACCTATTATAGTTGAAACTTATAACAGCGACTTTAGTGTGTCAAATATACTAATATTTAAACTACAATATAAAGCCATTTTATATGCATTCATATGATTTCTAAGAAATTCTAAAAAAAAAAAAAAGTTATCCACAAATATTCTTAATTAATACCACATGTACTAGGTAAACACAAGATTTTGGACCTATATTTAGATTGATTAAAGAAAGAAATGTTATTCAAAAAAGCCATTTTTATTTAAATTCTTTTGGTAAAAGCTATTTAAAATATACTTTAAAAATGTTTCAAAAGCTATTTTGAGTGGTTGCCAAACACTCCACCTTTTTTCGAAATGACTTGTTTTCAAAATTAAACACTTAAAAAGTTAAACCAAACACCATCCTTCTCAAAATTACTTGACAAGAAGTAGTAGCTAATGATATCTTATTATAAAAGTTATGAAGTCTCTTCATCTTTTTTACTAGGATCCTTTCATGCAACATGCTCCTTTAAGTAGTTGACGACCTCTAAGTCAAATCTCACTTTTTTGGGACGGAATATCCATTTGAGTAACATGGGGCTTTAGTACTCTATTAGACGTCAAACATGAAAGTTACTATCTCAAAATTAATAATGATAATCCATAATGTTATAAAAATTATGACGTATCTTGATTGTGTTTCGAACGTGAGATCTCACAGTATATTACCAACAAATAACCAAAAAATAGTAAAAAACTTGAATGATTTAATCCACAGCAACCACATCGTCACTGATAATATGGTTATTTAAGGTGTGAGTCTGCGATTTGAAAATTATTAATTAAGTTGTTAGGAAGATTAGAAAATGATAATGAAGGAAGTAGTCGTAATTTGGATGGTTTTAATGTTAGTGGGTGCAGGGCAGAGCCATTGGGGATTGCTTTGATTCCATTCCTTGCAGTGCAAAGTGCAGTTACCAATGCACTGACCGCGTCGCCGCTGCATCCTCCTCCCCAATAATGGCTTCTGCAACGTAACCTTGGTTGTGCCACTTCTCAAAAACCCAGGCACGTTTTATCATATTCTTTTTCCAATCTATACATATTGTTTAATGGGTTGGTAAACGTTAAAAAGACAAATTCTTGGTGCATGAGTAAAAAACTGAAACTCACATAAGGATTTCATATTCCATAATTGCTAGTTGCACCTAACCCTTATTATATAAACTTGGTCGACTTTTTCATATTCTTTTCTCTTGGTTTAAGAGGTAGCTACCCTAATGTGTTTCAACCATCAAATATATATATATATATATATATTCAAGCATTCAATTAAAATTTGCAACTCACTATCAATATATATTTTTAAAAATTTTCAATCTAAAACTTATTTTCCATTTCGTAACAATTTAATTTAATTTTTAATTTTAATTTTTAAAAGTTAAGTATATAAATATGAATTTCGCCTCTAAATTTCTAGCCTTCTTATCTACTTTATTTTACTAATATTTTCAAAAAGCAAACCAATTTTTGAAAGAAAAAAAAAGTGATTTAATTTTTTTTTAATTTTTTTATTTTTAAATTGATTAAGAATCCAACTATTTTACTTAGGAAATATGCAAGCCATTGTAAAAGAATTAATAAGAAATAAATTTAATTTTCAAAAACTCAAAATCAAATGGTTATCAAATGAACTTTAAAATTTTATTTAAAAATGAGTTATTTTCAAATATAACAAAATGAGCTAACTTATTTGGTGCTATAACAAAATGTCATTGTTTATTAGCAACTATTGGTGTTTATTGTTGATAGACAATGACATTTTGCTATATTTGAAACATGTTCTTTTGCCATTTAAAACAATTATCCAAAAACACATGATATTAAATTAAATTAAAATAAATATATTTATATATATAATTGTATTGTAAGGAAAAGAAAAAGTTTCTTTTGAACTTGTAAATAATATATCTAAGTCCAGTTTGGTTTGTTCAACCTAAATTAATTTTAGGTGAACGACATGTGAACCAACTCAACCATAAATTTTCATTTATTTAAATACAATTTACAACTCAACAAAATTGATTACCCAACCTAAATTATACAGGTCATGGAAACTCAAAATTGTTATAATGTAGGTCAATTGGATTGATCTTCATGTTATCGATTCTCTTGAACACTTTTAGATGTGACCGATCATGTTTATCTAAACATGGTATTAAAGTCATAAAATCTAAATATGAATTGATCTAAAAAATTGAAATCCAACTTAAAAAGTAGTTAGAATACTTCAAAATATTTATAATTTTTATAAGATAGATGCGTTATTTTTGTCCCATAGTAAATTAAATTTTTGTTTCTATTTATATGAACGCATGGCAGCTGTGAAGAACGTTGAAAGGTGTGTGAATTCGTGGTCTCAAACATGCACGTACACTTAAAATAATAAAGCTTCAAATCAAGAAGGGGATGAAACGAGTTGGGGATTTGGCTTTTAAAGATGCTATAAATAAATAAATAAATGTGGTCAGTGGTGATAAATACCATTTGGCGAAAAGCCTCACCTCAGGTTTAACCTTAAACTCATGTATTAAGTCTATGTATGATTGTATGTTATAGCTTCAAAATTTCTGCTAATATGTACCTAGCAAAATATACATCATGTTTGTGAGTGGTTGTGTGAGAAATAGTAACAGTTCTGTCCATGAATTTTACCTATGCTGGCTTGTCAAAAAATACCCACAATAATATATCAATAACTACGATAAAAGAGGTTTCCATAAATTTGACTTATAGAAAATTTTGAATAAGTTTTGTGATTTTTATCTTAGCAAAGTGTGTCGTCAAATTGAGCATAGCTTACTTGGCATATTGTTTGTACTATCGACTTTAAAATTAGATGTTTGATTCTCTATTCAATATTAAAAAAAAAAAAATTGTATTATGAAATAATATAAAATTTTCAAATTTTAATAAAAGTCGAGCACTAATCTAAATTAAAAATGTTGAAGTTTTAATTCGAGACAAATGAAAATGTTAAAAAACATGGAATTAATTCAGGAAAAAAAAAATAATAGAAATCACATTATACCAAATTGGTGGAAGTAGCCTGAAGATGTGCCTATTTGAGTTCTCACCTTTCTAAGATTGATGAAAAAAACAAATTGTGATTCTAACCAATTTAATGATAGAAAAATTAGATTCGAAAGTTCAAAATTAAATATTAAATTAATAATGTCAAAATCATGACATAAATTACTTCAGTAATATTTGTACTTTTACTTAATTAAGAAAAATACTAGTACAGAGTGCATCGATATATGTAACCAAATGATTGTAAGCAATTTAAAATAATTTAACGGTTGTATTATTATTACTCATAATATGAGACTTAAAACTTAATATAAAAACCAAATTTAGTTTAAAAACACTTCATTTTTTTTCACAATATTTTGCTAATCTAAGTCAAGTTAAAATTAGAAAGATTAATAATATTTTTTTTACTGTTTTTTAATAAATGAAGCACACTTGGATTTGGGATGTAATGACGAAGCTAAAAATTGTAACTTGGTGCATTTATTGATGTTTTTTATTTTTAGTAATTTGTTCAAATAATAATAATAATAATAGGCTCGGTTTAGTTAATTTTTTTTTGTTAAATGAAGTCTATTTTCTCTAAATTTCTTAAAATGTTTTGCATCTTTTGTTAAGTACAAGAGCTGAATTTTTAAGTAAATTCTAAAATAAATTTAAGAAAAAAAACATTTTTTTTTTAATTTTCAAAAACAAATAAAAAAAAGACTTTTTTTTTTTTAATTTTCAAATTTGGCTTGAACAAAATTAGATAACAAATGTAGAATGAGTGTTTATAGATTTAATTAAAAAAAAAAACCAAAAGCTAAGGCCCCATTTGATAATCATTTTGTATTTGATTATTAGTTTTTGAAAATTAAATCGATTTTCTCCTCATTTCTTATAATGATTTGCATATTTTTTAAGTACAATGGTTGAATTCTAAGTCAAATTTCAAAAGCAAAAACAAAATTTTTTTTAAAGCTATTTTTTTACTTTTAAAAAACTAGCTTGTTTTTTTTAAACCATTAGTGAAAAGTAGATAACAAAAATAAGAAATTTGGAGATGAAACTAGTTTCTAGAGACTTAATTTTTAAAAAAATAAGAACAAACAATAAAACAGATCTAAACAGTCATTAAATATGGTGTTAAAAACTCGTTTTTATTTTTAAAACTTTGGGTTAACAATTCAAATATTTCAATAAGGAGGTAACCACTGTAACAAAGAAATGGGAAGAAAATTAGCCAAACAAAAAAAGAAAAAAGTTGTTATCAAATGGGTCAAAATAATTTGACACAAAGTTTTTTTATAAATATTCATGGAAATCTCTAGAAAAAAGCATGGTTAAATATTTGAAACAGAGAACTATACAGAAGGGAAGATACATAATTGAAAATTAACTTTAATAAAAAAGAAAAAAGAAAAAAAAAAAAACATGACCAAAACTTAGTGGATAAAATGTGTAACATGTATAGATTTCCAAGGATTCAATGGACCATTATTGTAGTAAAGTAGGTAGCTATATATTTTCACATAAACAAAAACCACCATTTTAATCCACTTCTATAGGAACTAAAAAAATCCATTTTCATAGTGGAACTTTTGTTTTTAATTTTTATTTTAACTAATACTTCGATGAAATAAGTAGATGTATCTGATCATTTCAATTAAGAATTAACATAATCGTAGTACTTGATCACGTTCCTGAATTTTGTTTATATTCTTAAAAATTAAGTTTATAAATTATATTTAGTTTTCAAATTTCAAATCAATTTTTAGGACGTGGTTTCATTTTTTTTTTTTTATCTATTATAATAAAATGTGGGCTATAAAAAAGATTTAAACTTCGAACCTAAATAAAAAAAATACACAATTATTACTGCTGAACTATGTGATAACCAACTTCACAATTTAAAAATATAGCTTAAGAAAAAAAAATATGTAGAAATTATAGACTCTGAAAAACAATTGTTGAGGTGAGACTTTGATTATTATGAAGGGAATAGATTTGTTAATTCTATAAAAAACTTATAAAAAATTCGCTTATTTTTAGAAAAAGAAAAAAAAAAAAACTTTGTTGAAGCATCAATTTCTACATTACTTTTACTAGTTGAAAGAAAATTTGAAAATGATTTTTTATTTAAATTTTCTAAAAAGAAAATATGACTAAAACTTAATTAGTGGACAATCAGTGAAGACTCTGACAACTATTATGGATTCTTTAGTAATGAACCATTTTGTAGTGAAGAGGGTTATGATGTATATTCAACTAAATATAAAAGCAATCATTTAATCCACTTTTATATTTAATTAAGAAACATATGGAACCCTGCTATGCCACTAAATAAATGGAAGCCCTTTAAAATAATTTCTCAAATTCATTACTCATAAAATACAAGATTTATATATATATATATATATAAAATTAGGGGGTCAATTTTGTCTTAAACTATTAATTTCATGTAGAACATTGTAATATTTACCTTAAATTTTAACTAAGTCATTTTTAAAATTTTAAAAAAATTTCATTTAAAAAATGGTTAAAAAAAACACCCCTTGCCCTCTTCATATATAATGAAGGAAAAATGTATTGGGTAGCGTGATAAGTATGTTTTCAACTTTGCTAAGCATTTTTTTTATCTGTTAATATAGTAAAAAATTTTGTTTCATTATTTTCGTTATATCAAATTGTATCAAATTGTCATTAACAATCTATCAGATATCAATAAGCAAACATATTAAATTTTCGACGAGTACAATCATTAATATATGGGACATCAATTAGCAAACATATTAAATCCTTAGTCCATTATTAATATACTATTAAATATCAATAAGTAAGTATATTAAATATTTCAGGTGTATCAACGGTATATCAAATATAAGACGTAAGTGTATCAGTCATCAAACAGCTGGTTGAAAGATAGAGAGAAAAACAAATAGATAAGATATTTGCGAGTATATCAAGTAAATATCAGTAGTGTATCAAGTGTGTAAGTGTATATTAGAAGTATATTAAGGATATCAAGTGTAACAAGTGTATATCAATAGTATATCAAATGTCTATTAAAAGTGTATCAAGATATCAAATGTATCAAGTGTATATCAGTAGTGTATCAACTGTGACTGGACTCATTTTTTGCTATTTTTGTAAAACAAAAAAATTTGAACTATAAATCTAATATTAATAACTTGTTATGCCAATTTTGTAACTAACTTTTTATAAAATATATATTAGGCACCAAACTAATGAGACTTTGGAGAGGAAAGGGCACACAAGTTTTTCTTAATAAAACTTGGGGGTTGATTTTGTGCATTAAGATTGTGCTAGATTTTATGTAATATTTATTTATTTGAAGTTCATAAGTTTTGAGAGATTTTTACTACATATATTTAGCAAAAATTGACACACTTATTTGAGATTAAGATATGTACTAATTCATTAAAATTCCTATAAATATACTTTTAAGAAAAATGTGCCTATAAATATCTTATTAGATAATAGTTATATTGTTATAATTCATCAGTACTTAATAACAATTTTTTTAATTTTTTTTTTATTTTTTGAATGAATGAAAGCTTATTAAAAGATAAAAGTTACTATAGATATTGGAGTTTAAAGTAAAGATCGTAGCACTTATGAAAATAGGTTCAATGAAACTGAAACACGACTCCACAAAATTTTAGTTTCTAGAAGTTTCATAATTCAAAGATATTGTTGGATAAAGTTTCTAAATTTTTGTGGGCACTTTTCTTTTAAGGATTCCAGTTGAAATGAAATTATTATGGTCATGTTCTTACATATATCATCCTTAGGATAAGATTCTAACTTTTTTTTTTTTTTTTTTTTTTTAATAATTGTGGGTGGTCCTTCCTTCTTGATTTTTATCCTAATTATATATTTAAAATATAATATTAAATTATCTTTATCGTTAGCTGATTTAACATAGCATTAACGTAGGTAGTTTAGGAGGTTTTCGGGTGACCATCATGGATTGAACTCATCACCCCTTGTCTTTGACATTTTAAAGAAATTTTCACTATCATTAAACCAACCCATGATGGTTAATATTAAATTTATCTTCCCCAAAATTTAAACCTTTTAGTCAATCGGTCATTTAAAACACCTACTTTGTATCGTACTTTAATCATGTATCAATGAGAAAGAAATCTTAAATAATACTAATCAAACACATTTTCTTTTACCATATGTGGTAAGGATGAGATTAACCATACTAATCAAAGGAAAATATGTTCATCCCCTTAAAGACTTTGTTGAGCTAACAAAAAGAAAGGTTTAGTTGGTAACCATGTGATTTTTTTTTTTTTTTTAATTTAGTTTTTAAAAATTAAGTCTATGAATATTCTTTTCACCCTAAAATTCTTACTTTTTTATCTAATAATTCAATTCTTTTATTTAGGAAAGATAAAAATTATGGTAAAAAATTGAAAATAAATAGGCATAATTGTTAGACAATAATAGTTTTAAACTCGATTATGTTAGTTTTGTGTACAGCCGTTCACAATGTATAGAATTTAATTAAAACACAATGAAAAAGCACAACTACGAAAACAAAGTGGATAAGAACTATGTATAAATTGAAAGCAATGGGTGCAATTCTAGTGATGAAGGAGGGTTATGATATATGTTCACACATAAGACCAATACCATCATTTTAATCAATTTTTATTAGTCGAAGTTGAAGGAGCACCTTCTACTAAAATATAAGATTTAAGTTATAAATAGTTAAGCATTTAAAGATATGTAATATTTAAATTATAATGGCTTAAGCCTACGAGCCATTCCAACAAACAATGGTATAAGATATCACTATACATTACTAACAAAAGCATTAGAGTTCCTGATTAATGTGTCCTATGTTTTTCATATATATATTCTCCAACAAAAATAAGATTAAGGTTTAAATCTCCATCATAATATTTAATATTTATATTAGTGATTTTAAAACGAAAAAAAAGTGATTTTAATAATTTCACAATTACTCTAAAATATGTATTAAATTAATTTAATTATCCAACAAAATTATTGATGGATGCTTATGATTCCAACTTCTCTCAATTTGATGTACATTGTTAAAAATTTAGTGTGACCATTTAGAAATTAATTAAAACAAAATGATGGTCAAAAGACACTACTAAAACTCGGTGGACACAAACTATGGAATCCAAGTAATCGACCACTGTAACAATCAATTTAATTCATTTTTATAATTCTAAGTTGTAGAAGCACTTTGGAGGTAAAATAAGAATAAACTTATAAATGGACAATAATATTTAAATTGTAATATCTTAATCTAAGTCTATAAGCCGTTTTAACATGTACTTTCTCCACTCACACTTAATTGTTCAAAAGAAAATTCCTTAAAAAGTTACCCAAAATGTGAGCACGTATAAAATTACTATGCTTCTAATTAATGGGTACACCATATTGTAAAGCTTTTAATTGATGTGTTAGTATGACATATGACACTTAATTGAGATGATTGATTTAAATTGGAACAAAGCTTAATAGGTTAAGACAGGTTATACATTTGTCAACTGTTTATATGTTGTAATCTTACAATAAAATATATTTTCGTCAGAACCCATTTGTGACAACAATTCATTTCATCACTAAATGAATTTTCATCGCAAGTAGTCAAATTTGCAATGTTTTTTTTTTTTTTTTTCATTGTAATTTTATCGCTAATTTTTTTTATTGGTGATATGACATGAATAAAGAGAGTAGTTTAGGGTCTGTTTTGGTTGATAATTTGAATCCTGTTTTATATTTTTAACTTCACTGAATTGAATGAGTGTTATATTTTCGCATGTTGTGTACCAAACTGTGCAAATTCTTAAAATTGTTAAATTTGCAATTGACCCAAAAGCTTAAGTTTTTGGGTGAATTGACTAACATGATATTAAATCAGGTGATCTAGGGAAGTTCTTTGTTCAAACCCCCGCATTATTATTTACTTTCCAAATAAGTTGATTTCTAGTTGTTGGGTCTTCTTCATATTTCAAGCCCACACAAATGAGAGAGAATGTTAGATGATATAATATTAATTTTTTAATTATATTTTAAAATGTTTATAAGTTTAGTATATCATGATCATCTTAGAAGCTCAATTCAATTTAAAAATAAAATAAAATATGTTTAATGTAATGCAGTATAAATTATATAAAATTACAGCACAATAATTCTACAAAATTATTTAACATAAACTATGTTCATAAATTAACTAATAGTAATTCATAACCAACCTAAATATTTAGGTGATTAAACTACAACCAATTTTGTAATTTATAAATATAGTATCAATCATATTTAAAACAATTGTTTAAATTATAATCTAATTTTTTAGGGCGTGTTTGGATTAACTATAACAAAATGTGTTTTTCAAGAATTTTATTTTTATTTAAACTATTTTGATGAAAAAACTATTTAAAATACATTTTTGAAATTGTTTCGTGTGCTAGTCAAATATAATTAATTTTATTTTTAAAATTAAACACTTAAAAAATTAAATTAAACTGCCAAACACATATATAAAAACACGAAATATGATTAAATCTCTTATTTATCAAATTCTGTAGCAAATAGGTATTTAATAATTTTGAGGCCATCTAAAAAGTTGTTCCAGTAGGGAAGGGATGTGTGTATTTAAGAAGAGTAAGTTATGATGTGATTCCCAAAGAAGGCAAAAGAGAAATTAATAGAAACCCAGAAAGGTGAGAGAGTTTGGGAAGTTAAGGTTGAAAAGAGGAAAAATGAAGTCAATTTTGGTATTTTGCTTGGTCGTGAGCTTAGTAGTTGTAGTGAAGTCGGAAGGCGCCGGAAACGGCAACGGCAACGGCGGCGGAAGTTGCTATTTAAGCTGCATACTGAATGACTGCCGAAAGGGTGTGTTCCAATGTGCAGTTTGCATCGGAAAATGTGCAATAAACTTGGAGTCTTACTCAATGAAGGATAGACAAATGGACAATCGTGACTTCTGCAAGATTGGCTGTTCCACTTCTGTCTGCTCCAAGTTCGCCATCTCCGACAAACAATACTCAGGTCATTCTTTCTTAAACTTCTAAGTTAAACACTATGGTATTAGACCAACTGTTCCTACTCACTTACTCTCTTCATTAATTTTCATTTTCCACCCTACATGTGAGTTGTTAGTGCATGTTTCCGAGAGATTTTTAAATTATTAAAAATCATTTTTTTCATATTTAAAATCACTTCCAAAACACAGTTTTAGTGTTTGTTTGGTTAAAATTATTTTTTGATGTAATTTTTATATGATTAAAATTATTTTAAATGATTAAAATTGTTTTAACAGTGATTTTGAACTTAACAAAAATTATTTTAATTATTTCAGAATCACTTCCTAATATGACATTAATTAGTCAAAATTAATTTAATATTTAATTTTACACTTTTAAATGTAATCTTCATATCATAAAAATTAGTTTTTGAAGGATTAAAACCATGTTTATTTAGAGTCATTTTGAACATGACAAAAGTGATTTTAACGATTTTTCACTTCTCTCATTTCATCTAGTGAATATCTTTTGATGTGTAGTATAATGAGGTTGCCTAGGGCATGTCAACCTAGTTGAGATATTCCAGTGCTAAAGACGTGTCAACCTACTAATCTCTCGCCCTTGTATATTGTTAAAAAAAAAAAAAAAAAAAATCACACTCAAACATGCATGCCTAGAGTATCGATATAATAAATTTATCTACATCGTCCATATAGCTTAAACTTTTGGATTAATCATTGATTTAACAATCCTCGTCTAATTCCTACACATCTTTTCACAACTCATTTTGGTATAGGTTGCTCAATCACAATGGCAAACTCTTATTTATATATATATATATATTAAAAACTTTTTTACTATGTGGTTGGATGGAGCTACAAAGAGATAAGTGTAGCTTAAATACATCCAAGTATTTATTCTTAATTTACTTTTTAATATCTTTAAATTTGGAGAAGTATAATTTTTTTTTATATATTATATAATTTTGCCTTTATGTACTCTAAAAATAGATGTTTTTTATTTATTTATTTATTTATTGTTGTTGTTAACGTGGCAGATGAGAGGGAAGTGAAAGCTTGTCTGAATTCGTGCAATCAAAGATGCACGGACAGTATGTATTAAGGAGAAGGGCGGAGACGGAGGAGGCTGGGATTGGCTTTCAAATATACTATGAATAAATAAATGTCAATATTGGTGTTAAAAAACCATTATTTGGCTATAATTAAGCTAATCCCAGATTAAGTTATGATATGTACTTTCAAGTTTCTACCTATACCCATCAATAATTAATATATGTGAAATATAGGGTTGCTTTATCCTATATGCTTGTGTGACAAATATTGCCAACAGTTCAATGTCCATGCATTATTATGTTCAATTTTAACCATATATAATAATTAACACTCACTAATTTCAATAATAATAATAATAATAAAAAGATTAACATGAAAAGCTCCCAAAACCCAACAACAAGATTCAAGGATGGAAATAATGTTACACCGAGAACAATCATGAAAATCATGGAAACGAAATACAATGTGGATTAATAGGCACACTAGTATTAGGTATAATTAATATTCTTTTATCAAAAAGATTATAAACATAATTGATTTTTGTTTGCTACATAAACCTCAAAAAAGGGGGAAAAAACAATGGTTTTTTAAAAATTCAAGTTGTAAAAGCATCTTTGGGTGTAATTAACCTACAAATATTTAACTATCAAAAACATGTGAGTGAATTAATTTGAGCAAAGATTGACCAAAGGATAAAACTTGAGACGCGTGTGTTTATGTTTGAGGTTTAAACGGATGGAAATTAAAATTTTAGGTTGAAAATTAATATGTCATGCCAAGTTTAGGGTGTATATCTTGGTTTTTTTTCACAAAAGTTTATATAACTTTGTTATAATTTTCTTTTTTTAGAAATAAACATGGAAATTATAGAATAACATTTTAGAGTATATATATTCAAATATAGTTGGAGTAATTGTTTTAAATGACAAAACTACTGAAAATATTTTCAAATATAGTAAAATTTTACTATCCTATTGGTGACAGATAATAATAATTGATAGTAGTCTATTCGTGTCGATCACTAATAGATAGTGTTATTTTACTATATTTATAAATAAATTGACTTATTTTGTTATATTTAAAGGCAACAAAAAGACATGACTAAAAATAATTGTCCGAGCAATAATTTGGTGTGAGTTGATGAATTGGGGTTATCCAAAATAAAATTGTTACCCCTTTTAAATAATATGGTACTAAGAGGTCTCCAAAAAGAAAAGAAAAAAAAAAAGAAAAAGAAAATCAATGTGCTTAGTGATATATATATATATATATTATTTGTGTCATAATCGCAATCTATCGAGTGTATCTTGTAAATATTTTCAACAATTTTTTTATTTAAAATAATTTTCATATATATATATATATAATTGAAGTAATTGTAAGGGCAACTTGGTGTAAACTATAAAAAATTGTAATTATTTTTGGGCACAAATTTATTGGTGTGGGTAGTACTGTTTTATGATTAGTATTAGTTTTGAAGATAATAGTTGAAGTACAGTATAAACGTTCTAGAGATATATATAACTTTCAACTTTCAAGAGTGTCGGGTGGGATGACACTTGTAAGGTCGAGGGTCTACTGTCATATTATTTTAATTTTTAAGACTAAAATTATATAAATAAGGACATAAACTTCTTATACTCTAATCATATCCAACCAAGAAATTTCTCAACATCCTTACCTTTCTACCATTAATCATTATATATGGTTCTAAATTCTATGTGATAAGCATAACATCAACAATACTATCGAAGTAAAATGTGTTGGTCCATTCATTGGATGGAAACAAATAATTGTTTGTTGGTCATTCAACTGACTATTTGTTAATCGTTATTTGAATTGAAAGAAATAATTGATCAAGCACCCTTCAAGTTTAAGAAAGTGCTTGTAGTTTGGTGGGCTTCTTGAAACTAATCTTCAAAAACTACAGTTCTTATCGCTATTATGCTCTCATGTAATTTCCTGCTTTCCTTCTCATTTTCTTGTTGATGGCTTCTCTCTAGCCTTTGTTCTGTATGTTCTTACGAGTTCCTCCTTAGCTCTTCCCAGTGCTGATTTTGTGATATCAATATATTGGTATGGAACATGATGAGGGTACTAAAAATGTGTCAACTTAGTTGAGATATTATGATGCATCTACTAAACTTTCGGATCTCTAATATCTTTCTCTACAAAAATCATTAAAGAATTTTTTGAGTTAAGAGAAAAGTAAATTTAAATTCGATTTTCATAGTTCTATCTTGTATGTACAATATTTAAAATGCAGCATATATTACAATTTAAACTTTATTAAAACAAAATCAAAAGACATCGCTATAACTATATGGATACAAACTATATTGGAATCCAAGTAATGGACCATTAGTTCTAACTAGTAATGATCAGAAGGGGTTAGTGTAATATATATATATATATATATATATATATATATATATATATATTTTACACAAAGGTACTTCTTAACAAATGTGAATTTAAGGTGGTTTACAATTTACGGGAGCATATATACCTCAACTAATTAAGATGAGTGATGAGCTTAAAATCTCCTTAATTTCTACATCTTTCTCCAACTAAAGAAAATAAATCACTAAGGTGGTTGGTTGTATGAGTCAAGTTTTTTTTTTTTTTTTTCTTCTCTTAAAGGTGATATAAAATATTTACCGAAAGGAACTTCTTAACCTTAGGTCAAGACCCAAACAACACAAAACCAAATTAAAGTACAAGAGCAAGAGCTCACACACAAACCAAACTACTAAAGCAAAGACTCAAACCAAAGGACAAGCAAGCTAGAAGAAAGCATTCAAGTCACAAAATAAAATAAATAAATAAATAAAAAAAGAGGAAAAAAAACTTAAGTGGCCTTTGACAAGCCAAGGGGGTGTTTGAGGTCCACCAAGAGTTTAGACTCATTAGCTATAGAGTGACAATCTACCATCAAAGAGGAGAGACATCATCTTGAAAAAACAACACCAAAGAAAAGAGAAGTATCTAGAGTACACAAGGACACAGACACTTGAGACGCCACCGGATAAGCCACGAGACAAGACTCAAGAACAGTGCCCCTAGGCCCGCTACTAAAGGACCTTCAAACAAATAACAGCAAGTACTGTTCAAATAGAAGAGAAACAACCCGACAACGTGACCCGTCAGATAAAGGAATTTGATAATTTTGAAGGCACAGTAGGTATGTAAGGGAAGTGGGTATTTAAGAAGGTGATTATGATCCCAAAAGAAGGCAAAAGAGAAAATGAAGTCCATTATTGTAGGTTGGTTTTGGTTATGAGCTTAGTAGTTGTAGGAAGGTCCACAACAGGCACAGAAGACCTGAGCAGCAGTAGTTGCTATATGAAGTGCAGGGGTGAATGCCTAATAGGTATGGTCCAGTGTGCAGTTTGCCTTCCACAATGTGCAATACAATCCTCCTCAATGCAAATGAACCAAATGGACAATCACTACTTCTGCAACCTTGGCTGTTCCAAGTTCATCAACATCCAAAACCCACCTCACTTCTCCCTCTTCATCTTCTTTGACGGTTGGAATGAGCGGTAAAAAGATTCATTCAAATTTACTTTTCTTAACTTACTTTTTAATTTCCTCAAAATTGGAGAATTGTTATTTTGGGAAAATTTGTTTTTCTTGTCTCGGTCTAGTTTCTATTTGAGATTCGAGTTTTGCTTCAATTTAGTTTCTAGATTTCAAGATTTATAATTTTAACTTTAATTTTTACTAAATACCCGCTTTTGGTCTTTGACATTAATTTCTATTAATTAGTTTAAAATAGTTAGAAAGTGAAATTTTAAAATTAATAAAAAAAATAACCAAACTTAATTAGATTAATTAATAGATATCAAAATTAAAGATGGAAGCCAGTATTTTAGTAAAAAATCTAGGTTACAAGTGTAAATCTTGAAATTTTGGGACCAAAATTGAAACAAAACTCTAACCAAAACCTTTACTAAATTGAAATCAAACTCAAAACTTAATAACTAAATGGTAACATTTTGAAATTTAAGGACCAAACCAAAACTAAACCCCAAACCTGGAGGACCAGAAAGTTTTTTTTTTTATTTTTTTATTTTTTACCTATTATTTAACTTTTGGTATATGTGTTTTACCTTAGATGTCTCTCCTCATTAATTCATTAATTTCGATAGATGCTTCCTTTGTTCCATTCTTTTTATTAACGTTGACAGATGAGAAGCAAGCGAGAGGATGTATCAACTCGTGCTCTAAAAAATGCTCAAACACTATGAATTAATGAGAAGGGATCTAGAGAACGAGTTGGGATTGGCTTTTATGATACTATGAATAAATAAATGTCAATATTGGTGTAACGCAACCCCCAATTTGGCTAATTAAGCTAATTCCAAACTAAATTATGGCATGTACTTTGAAGTTTCTACCTAATAAAGTAAAGTACTAGGGTTGCTTGTGTGTGAAACATGGATATTACTTTAGAAATTAGTGATATTTTGCTACAAACGTGATCAGATCATAAAACATTACAAACGTGATTAGATCATAAAACGTATTTTATGAAAAGAAATGGATGTTGTTTAGACGTGGTGCTCATTCCTTTTTTTTCTTTCTTTGACTCTTCAACCATACGTGTGTAGACAACTCTAGAAAAAATATAGACACTATAGTGTTTTATTTCTTTTTACAATTAATTAATAAAATTACACAACATCATCATTTTTATTATTCATATTTATGCACGTAACTAAATCAATTTTGGCTATATAAAAATTGCATTAAAAAATGTAAAATTAAATATTATAATTAAACTTAAATTATTAAAAACAAGTTTGAGATGATTTTGAACTCACAAAAGTAATTTAAACAGGCACAAATGTAGAATCAGATATTTGTGAATTTGATATTGATAACGTAAACATTATAAAAATGAATTTAATCCTTTTAAGACTCTACAAATCCATTCTCCTCTACAAAAATTTTGTGTGCACCGTTCAAAATGTAGCACGATTTAAATTAAAAATTAACTAGAACAAAATGAAAAGACAACTCAAACTGAATGGACACACACATATATGGAATCCAAGTAACGAAGCATAGTAGAGAAGAGGGATAATGATGTATATTATTTCACTAAAACCAAAACATATCCATTTTTATATTCCTAAGTTGTAGGAGCACCTTAGTGTAAAATATAAGATGAACTTATAAATGGTTGACCATTAATAAAATTAATAATATTTAAATTCTAAACCAAATTATTTGACCAAACCGCACATTTAATATAAAATAAAGTGATATAAGAATTTAATCTTTTACACATTTATCGAGAACTCTTATTAAACTAACTCTACCATTTACTGAAAAGTTTTATGAATGTGTCAGAAGGTCTTGTCATTTGGTAGCAATTTGATTTTTGAAAATTGTACTTATTTCCTTACAATTTCTTACTCATAGTTTTCATATTTTTCTTATATAGACGTTGGAGTTCTTTGTTAATTTCCAAGAACAAAACCAAGTTCTTGAAAACTATTTTTTAGTTTTCAAAATTTGGCGGCTATGGTTATGAAAACACTCTTACAATGTATACAACAAAACATAGAAAATAATGAATGAAGGGGGCATTTTTAGCCAGACTTAATTTTCAAAAACCAAAAATAACAACTCAAATGATTACCAAAATGAGCGGCCTAAGATACTTGATTTTTTACTTAAGCATAGTATTAAATAAATATGAGCTACTTATAATAAATCAATTGGCAATTAGAAAAGTAACTCATCTCTCTCTTCATCTTTTCAATGGGTAATAATCCTCAAGATGCCTTCAAAAGATATAGTGTCTTTTTGAGTTTACTGGTCTTTTGATAGAACATTAAATTTGTCGACTAATATAGAACTTGATTTTGAAACCTCACTTTATTTACTACATTATTATTATTATTATTATTATTATTATTATTATTATTATTACACATTTGTCTTAAAAATAAGATGAGGTGTGTTTAAATTAAATCTTCATCCCCACATTTATTCAACTAATTAATAAATGAACAAAATAAACAAAAAAAAGATAAAGGAAATGAAGGCGTTTTGTTTATATGAGCGAAGGGTTTAATAATTTTTAAGCTCCACCTCAAAAGGTTTTCCACTAGAGGATCAAGTGGTTATTTAAGAAGGTGAGAGTCATCCCCAAGGAGTAAAAAAGAAAACATAAAACACAAAGCCAAGTCCCAAAAAGTTTGAAAATTAATTAAAAAAAGTGACGAGAAAATGAAGTCATTTTTGGTACTTTGCTTGATTCTGAGCTTAATTGTGGGCACCGGCAGGGCCGAAGACTCGGGCTTCTCCGGCGTCGGTAAGGGCGGCGACTCCACCGTGTCGGGCGGCATAGATTGCCTTGTCATGTGCGGCTTGATCTGCTTAACTGGTCCTGTCAAATGTGCACTTTGTATTGGAAAATGTTTAATATTTCCGGTGGGCTCCAACCAAGGGGACAATCTCTCCTTCTGCAAGCTTGGCTGTGCTACTTCTCGCTGCACCAAATTCCTCACCAATGGTCACCCAGGTCCATCCTCCTACTTTCTAATCTTTTAAAACCCAAAACCCAATATCTACCGTTCCATTCGATTTGGTTCAGTTTGGTATATATGTCCAAAATCAAACCATGAACACCTTTAATTCTTCGTCTCCGGTAAATTTAGTCACTAAACTTTAATTTGAAGCTTGTACATCTATTTGTTTCTTGGACTTTTAAAATTAAAAATTTAGTCCGTGAGCTATTAGTTCTTTTTAAAATTCACGGATCCTACTAGATATAGATTCAAAGTTTATGACATGAATAATCAATTATTTAAAAAAATATATATATATTTTGTTAGTGACCTATTAGGCACATAATTGAAAGTTAAATAATTTATTTATAGACCAAATATATACACAAATTTCAAATTTTCAATTATTAAAAGCTTGTAACCTACCTTAATTTTATCTTTAATTAATGTATTAAAATCTTAAAAACAGGCTTATCCACAATTAAAATTATCATTTTATTAACAAATTTAGACATGTATGTAGACATGTAACTTTTGGATATATTATTCTTAAATTTTGTTAAAAGCATTAATGACTATGTTGCACCTAACTACTATACTCCCCTTCTTTTTTACCATCCAAATAAGAATTTTAAAATTTAAAAAGGAAATAAAATTGCAACAATGACAATTTTTAATTAGATGTAGCTTGGGCTACCTAGAAGATGGGTGTAGCCCACCTAAATTTTTTCTTTTTGTGAATGGACATGTTGTAAATATGTTAATAAATTAACAAGGGGATGATATATCAAGTGTCTTTATTTATTTTTTTTTTACCAAGTTTTAACAATTATTTAATGGAATGGTCCAAGTGTAGCTAAGAATTTATGGTCTAAGTCTATATATATCTTCTTTGTGTTCAATTTTAATAGATATTTAATTTAATTTTGTTTGTTATGAATGTGGCAGATAATCAGAAAATGGAAGGTTGTGTTGACTCCTGCTCTCAAACATGCTCAAACCCTATATATTGATGAGAGAGGACACAAAATAATTAAGCTGGAATTGGCTTTAAAATATTATGAATAAATGAATGTCAATATTGGTGAAAATCAACCATTTGACTATAATATAAAGCTAATCCCATATTAAATTAAGCCATGGATTGATTATTGAGATTTTAACCATATAATTAGATTGTAATTAATACGTTTTTAATAGTTATATTCTTAAATAATTAGATAAATGATAAAAGAAAATTAAATAATTTTCTAATTTTATTACTCATAATATAAGAAATTTTAAACTTTACTATATGAGATTCAAAAAAGAAAAAGCTATACTTATAAACATAAGTGATATTTTGTATTGTTGCACAATCTAGAAATATATTGAAAAGCTTTTGGAAAACTAATATGTGACGGAAAATGAGGAACATAATTTTATTACTCATAATAATAAGAAATTCAAGATTTAATATGGATTTCAGATACTACTTCCACTTGTGATTTTTCTTTTTATCTACGTTTTACAAATATTTATAAATGCTCATTTGTAAAAACTAGAAAATAAGGATAAATTTTAAAAACTAAAAATAAAATTGTTAAAATAATTCAATTTATAGGAAAATTCTACAGAAATATCAGAAGATATTATAAACTTTGAGAAAAAAAAATTTTAATTAGTAAATGAAAATTAAACATTATCATTTTTAATATCATACCTGCACATGAAGAATAATGTTTCAAAACGATGGATCTAGATAAACGCTTTTCGCGGGAAAAAATCTAAAGATGTTAGTATGCATAATAAATTAATATTAATAATATCATTTTTATTAGAAAAAATTAATAAAGTTGGATAAAAATTTTCAAGTACAAGAGAAGGAAGGAAAACAGAAGAAAAAAAAAAAAAAAAGATAAAAATTTGTGAATATAACACCTTCGTGAATACAAAATCTAACCCATCAATAAATCGTGATCCATTGAAATATGTTTAAATTAACGAATGAGAAGAATTAAATTGGAGTATATTCAAATTAATGAATGAGAAGAATTAAATTGGAGTAGTTATAATATTTTCGATAAAAGTCATCTTTTAAGAAAAATAAAAATAGAAAGAAAAACAAAATCAAACAAGATTATATTTATATTAGGTTGATCCAAAAGGACTTCATTCAATTTTTAGCATTTTTTAAAATTATGCGAACACCTATAAAACCCTAAAAAATGAAATAATAATAATAATAATAATAATAATAATTGTGTGAAATAGACTAAATTTTAGGGTCAACTAACTTATTTATTTATTTATTTATGGGTTTTCATCATTTTATCCTAATTTTAAACTTACCAAGATACCCTTAAAGAAAAACCTACCAACCATCTTAATCATGAAGACCAACATGAGCTTAGGTTATCTAGTTAAGGATTAAGTCTTAAGATTTAAGATTAAATATTTGAATTCTCACACATACATGATAAAAAGAAAATACCCCCATAAACTTTCTACTTATTTGTGTTGAAATATATTAAGTTGAAATATATATTGATACAATTAAAAATAATTCTACCTGCTTAAACCTCTATAAATTGTACTTTCTCTTCAATTTTATTGATATTAATTATTTGTTGCCTTCTACACATATTAAATTCAACAAGTAAGTCCGTAAATTTTACTAAGTGACAATTTATTCCATGTACTTTAAATTTGTAAGGATTTAGTACTTATCATAAAAATTCTCATCAAAATTAAATGTCAATTTTTATCACGTAATACTTAGTCTTTATAGTTTATGACTAAATTTGATTCACAATTAGTTTTTCAATCTACATGTGTAAGAATTTTTCTTGAAAAATTTGTACGGATAACCCAAAAATTGGGCTGAAAATGTCAAAGGACTTGGATTTTCAAAAAATGTCAAATGACCATTTGCTAACGTTAAGTTCGGATGAAATTACCAAAATGAATTCGCTCGCGTAAAAAAATCGATCTCGCTCTCGCTCTCGCTCTCGCTTTCTTTTCTCACTCACAATCACTCACATCTCTCTCTCTCGATTTCGCTCTCACTCTCTCTTCCTTTCCTCACTTACAAAATCAATTTTCTCTCTTGCTCTCTCATTCGCTAGAATGGATCGTGTGGGAGCTGCGCTTTGGATTGTCTACCCTAAACTGTTTTGAATCTTTAGATAATTTGGTGGACATGGAAAACTCAATTGACTTTGACTATCTATATATTAGAACTTCCACCAACTTCCAAATGGACTATAAATTTTCTTTGGTATTTGATAAGATTCAGAAATCAGACCAATTAGTGATCTTGATTTTCTTTTTCCTTCCAATTAAAATTTTCTATAATGGAAAACATCATGAAACTCACAAATTTCAGCCTACTTATCAATTTTGTCTGGCTCATGCATTAAAGGGTTTGGATTAATTAAATGGCAACATGCCTCCTTCAAAGCTTTCTAAAAACAACAAAATTAAATTTCATAAATTATTTGATAGGGGAGTGATGAAAAAGTTACAAATTTGATATATATATATATATATATATATATATATATATATATATAATAAATATTCATGATTTTCTCAAATATATATTGATAAAAGTTATTCTATATTATCTCCCAATTTTAGAATAGAAAGAATCAAATATTGTACAAATAAATACCAAATTAATTAAACTAGTTGATGGATCCAGCTCCATTTGCTCTAGTTTTTTAATACCCCTAAAAAGCATTGCAATTAGAATTTTAAAATTTAAATATTAAGTGAAATATACCAAAGCTTAGTGGGCAAGAACTACGATGAGCATGCAATCACATTGTGACATGTGGAATTCCAATATAGCAAATTAGTGATGGTAGTGAAGAGGGTTGGTGATATATTCACTAAAACCAAAAACAATCATTTTAATCAATTTTTCTTATAAGTCTATTTGGAGGAGAATTTTTTTTGTCTAAAATGTCAGAATTAATAAATATATGGTTAACCATTTAAAGAATAACAATATTTAAGCTACAATCCATTAAGCATGCCTAATCTTAAAATTATATTCATGATCAAAATGCATCTCTTCATCTTTATTTTATTTTAGTACATTTATTTACTTTTTCATGTTGTTTTAAAACCTTCGGCCACTATCCCTTTAAAAAGTAATTTGTTTTGGTTTTTTTTTTTTTTTAAAAAAATTTATCTATTACTTTTTATCACAATTTCAACTCACTCCACGTACAAATTATTTCATTACATATTTTCATAGTTTTGTTTTAAGAGGGAAGTTGTGATTGAATTAGTGAGGATTACTCCGTATTTCACTATAAGTTTGAATAAGAATCAACATGAATTTGTCTTCTTTATTATATTAGATAAACATGAATTTCTATTTTTACTTATTTCATTATAATTAGTTTTGAGATAGAACTTCATGTTTATCTATAATAGTATTAGAGCTCATGAAACCAAATGAATATTCTATCAAAAAAAGAAAAAAAAATTGACCTAAGACCAATAAATTTAAAAAGACGCGGTTAGAGAATATATATGTTAGTCACATAGACCCCAAAAATAGTTATAACTTCCTAAAAGTAGTGGATTAAAAAAATATATATATTTTGAAATTACAATATGAAACCAAAATAAATCAGAATAATTATTTATAGATTCTGAAAACCCATTGAAATTATGTATCCTATGGCCCAACTATTTTTGCTTCAAATTTCTTCATATTATATAGTTTAAAACTTTGTATAATACATATAAGATCTCTTTCATAAGTATTGTGTTGAATATGATGACCCAATTTAAGTTGTCAAGGCTTCAATCATTTTCCTACTGCTTATTTTCCACAACCCAAGTGCTTATTTAAGAACCACACTCTTCCCCACAACCTCAAAAACCACACAAATTAAGTAAGGCTTTAATTCACATCCAAAATTGAGAAAAATGAAGTCAGTTATTCTAATTTGCTTCATTCTGAGCTTAGTTGCTGGAAGATCCACAGCCTCATTTGGGAAGTGCTATGCGAAGTGCTTTGTAGTGTGTGCTATCACACCAGGCATTCCCATTGGCACTTGTGGTGCAAAGTGCTTGGCTGATTGCCTCTTCATTGCATCTTCCCCTATGGATTTCAACCATATGGACACTCATTATTTCTGCAAACTTGGTTGTGCCACCTCTCTCTGCACCAAATTCAGCACAAAGAAAGACCCTGGTTAGAAAATTTCTAATACCCCCATAGTATTTATTTTAATTAATTCTTTCTTTTATATATTTTCTTGACATTGTTGGATGAGTTGTATCAATTTTGAACATCGTTGACTGTAAAAAAACAAGAATAATATATGTGCAAAATTTTGTATACTACTGTAGTGTGGTAGAAAGTTTTATACTTTAAACACTACAAGTGTCGGGTAAGGTTTTTCTGATGAAAATAATTCGTAAGAGAAGACATTTTTGCTGATGTCGAGCATGAAACATCAATCCTCATTTTGATGGACAATTCAAATGAGCCTAGTATTCATATACTAAATTTTTGTGTTTTATGTTTTCTCTAATTTGATGGGTGTTTTTCATGTTTTGGTTTTTGATGAACTTGGCAGCTGAGAAGAAAGTAGAAAGCTGTGTGAACTCATGTGGTCAAACATGCATGAAAGCTTAGAAAGCAAAAGGATGAAGGGAGAGAGGAGAGAGGGAGCTGGAATTGGCTTCAAAATATACTATGAATAAACAAAAATCAGTGGTGAAAACAAAACCATTGGTTTAAAAGCTTATTCCAGCTGATTTAAGCCTATGTTTTGATATATATAGTCTCAAGTTTGTGCATTTAGTTAGTTATGATCAATATCTAAAAGAACACTCTTGCTTTTTCTATGTCATATAAGAATGGTGTGTTATGTCAAAGAATTTTACCTATGCCTATGCATTAATTATATATGTGTTGTGTGTTTGTGGAGGTGTTGGTGATTAAGAGATAACAATCTCACAATTTAATTTGATATATAATACCTAATTTGTTGACATCATGATCTCACAATCAACTACTAATTGATGTGGCAAAAAGTTTCATATAAGGTATACTTGATTTGGTTGATTTGAATATATATAACTTTGTAAAGAAGGCATCAATTATTATTCTAAAGATCGATAGTTTGATCTCTACTCTACAATTGTTAAATTACAAAAGTTATCCAAATTTAAATAAGTGGTAGTGTTTCTTTTTTTTTTTTTTCATTCTTAATTAAAAAAGTCATTCCTCTCATCTCTAAAAATTTGGACAGCCAACACTTGAAAGCAAATCAACTTCAATGAATATAGTTATGTAAAAATTATAGAGAATCAGCTTCCTATAGTTTCAAAACATATATATACACTTCATATAGTAGAACTTCCCAAAAAAATAAATAAATAAGGTGCAAAAATAGAAGAAAAGAAAGAATTGAAAACCATGGCTATCATTTGAGAATGTAACCCTTACACGAAGCCATTTATTAAAAATTAATATCACTAGAGAATATAAAATATCCAAATTTAGTCTCTATGTACATACTCTCGATCAATCTTAAAAATAGTACTTAAAAATAGTACTTAAGTCCGGTTTATTGTTAACTTCTCCCTAAAATAAATAATTAGATTTATATTTGTGTTACCACTATAAATTTTAGATGTATAAAAAATGATTTATCAAAATTTAAAAACCCCATTGAAATTATGTATCCTAGGTCCGATTATTTTTGTTTTGGATTTCTTCATATTATATAGTTTAGAAGTTTGTGTTATACGAATAAGATTCTTTCATAAGTATCCTAAAGGATAACCCATAAGTCAAGGCTTATGGTTTTTACCAAAAAAAAAATAATAATAATAATAATAATAATTATTATTATTATTATTATTATTATTATTATTGATATTGAACAATTACAAATATAGGAACCACACTCAAAACAAAATGCAAAGAAATTTGCAAATGGTAAAATTTAAATTTAGCTCTTGCTAAGAAGAGTCTATGAATGATAGAGACCATATCGTTAATAGGAATTTATCGGATATAGTAATAGATTTTCCTATAGAGTCTATCAGATAGGATTGACTTGAAGAAAAAAAAAATGTTTTTAAAAAAACTAGCTTTTATTTAAACTCTTTTGATTAAAAGAAAAAAAAAATTAAAACACACAAAGTTTATTTTGAATGGTTGTCAAATACTCCAAATATTTCTAAAATAAATTACTATTTAAATTAAATACTTAAAAATGTATTTTAAACACAAACCTTAATAATTAAGGCTAAAAGTGTTGGGTTGTTGGTTGGTGCAAGAGAAGGAAGATATTTAAGTTGTTGTAATTCAAGGGTATTTAAGTAAAATTGGCTTTGGCAATTTTGTAATTAAGTGAATCTTCCACGTTTCCTATGGCTTTAACGTGAAAGGTTTTTTAAGCCTTAAGAGGAAATTTCTGCAAACGTGAGGTGAAGGGAAGCGCAGCCGTTGGGTCATCGTCGGCCGTTCGTTTTCCGGTAGTGCCGTCCTGAATATTGTTTCAGCAGCGGGTTTGAAGCAGCGTGGACGAAGCGTTGCCGTTTGTGTCTCCGATTTGCAGGGTGGTTTCAGCGCATGGATCTCTCGGTAATCAGTGGATGTTGGCCGGCGGTAAATTCGGGTTGGCGAAGATTTCTCAAGCCTCGTGGCTTTCATTTTCCTTGAATACGATATTACAAATTGTTGATTCTTGTTTAAAATCCGTAATTGGTGACTTATTGCTCTTAATAAAATTACGTTCAAACCACAATATATCGCTGTGTTTTTTTTATTATTATTTATTTATTTTTATTGCTTTGATTTGTTTGCCCGTTATTGCATTCTGTTTAGGCAATTTAGAGTTCGGAATCATTTTTCTTACTGCTTATTTTCCACAAATCCAATTGCTTATTTAAGAATCACTCTGTTCCCCACAACCTCAAAAACCACACAAATTAATTAAGGCTTAATTCACATCCAAATTTGAGGAAAATGAAGTCAGTTGTTGTAATTTGCTTCATTCTGAGCTTAGTTGCTGGAAGATCCATAGCAGCATTTAGGGATTGCTATTCCAAGTGCTTTGATGAGTGTGCTGCCAAGACACCATTCATTGCCTTACACATTTGTGCTGCAAAGTGTATGGGTGAATGCCTCATTAATCCACCTTCCCCAATGGCTTCCAACCATATGGACACTCATTACTTCTGCAAACTTGGTTGTGCCACTTCTCTTTGCACCAAATTCAGTACCAAGGAAAACTCGGGTTAGAAAATTTCTAATAGTATCAATTTTAATTCATTTCTCTTTAGATCTGTATCAATATTGAGTGTTGGATGTTGTTTGATAGTGAAAGCCATAGTAATAAATGTGCTAAATTTTGTATATGTGTTAGAAAGTTTTCAACCCATATGGATATTTTTTAATATACTTTAAGTGCTATGGAGAAGACATTTATGCCGACGTCAAGCATGAAACGTCGGGAAAGGTTATCCTTGTTGTGATTGACTGTTGAAATGAGAGTAGTATTCATACTAAATTTTCCTCTCTTCTTTTCTCTAATGTATTGGATGTTTTTCATTTTTTGGTTTTTGATGAACTTGGCAGCTGAGGAGAAAGTAGAAAGCTGTGTGAACTCATGTGGTCAGACATGCATGAAAAATTAGAAAGCAAAAAGATGATTAGGGAGAGGAGAAGGAGCTGGGATTGCCTTCAAGTTGTACTATGAATAAACAAAAATCAATGGTGAAAACAAAACCATTGGTTTAAAAGCTTATTCCAGATTTAAGGCTTTTTTTTTTTTTTTTTGTGTAGAAAATGTTTTGATATATATATATAGTCTCAAGTTTCTCATGTAGTTAAATATGTAAGAAACAGTTTTGTTTTTTTTCTATGTTATATGAGAATGGTGAGTTATGTCTATATGCGTTAATTATATATGTAGTGTGTGGTGTGTGTGTGATTGAAGAGATTATAATCTCACAATCAAACTTTATTTATATTCTATAAAAAGAAAATCCTAAACAGTTTAATTTAATAGTGCCCTTGTTAAAATCCATCTCTCACAATCAGCTACTAATTGATATAACAAAAAGCTCTATAATAAACACTTCAAATGTTGTAATGTTTATATATCTATATATCATGGAAGTGCATCTATTTATATAAAGATAACTTGACAAGGTATACTTAATTTTGATCATCCTAACATTATTTTATGAATAAAGCACCAGTTAACATTATTAATATAAAAATCGATAGTTTGAACCACCTAAAAATTTGAACTAAATAATCTCAATTTGGAAAACTATTTTATCTCTACGATCATAATCATTGTCATTGTCTAATTTTTCCCTTTTAAAAAAGTCACTTCTATGACCTTTAAGTTTGGACGGCTACTTTAATAAACATGGATATGTGGAAACTATAAACATCGATTTCCTATAGTAGAACTTACCAACAATTATTTATTATTATTTTCTTAAAAAATGTCTTTCATTTGAGAATATAAAAGGTTCGAATTTAATTATATATATACTCTCGACAAGTCTTTAAAATAGTACTTACCTTTATATTTAACTTTTCTATAAAATAAATACATAAACCTATATTTGTGTTTCCCACTATACATTTTAAAAATATATTCCCATTACGTGACCTTTTCATAGATAGAAATTATTGTAGACATAAATTACAGAATCTTAATTTCAAAATTTACTGAAAGCAAAAAAACTAAATTTGAACGTTAAAATCAATTCAAATTACATGAACAAAATGGTAATTCAATTCAAAAAATAACAAAATGGTAATTCAATTCAAACAACAATTAAATTACAAATTTAATCTTAAACTTTGAGATTTTTATATATTTGATTTTTCAACTTTCAAAATTGCAAAAATTTAATTCTTAAGCTTTTGAAGTTTTCTTTTCTTTCTGAAGTCCAAGCACCGACTAGACAAATTAAGAGTTTAAAGTTCTATTAAACATAAATCAAAATTTTATCTGATAGATCAAATAATTTTTTTCAAATTTTCAAATTCATTAAGAATTTATTCAATACAAAATTAAAAAGACTATTTTCAAATATAGTAAAATAGGCCAATTTATTTACAAATATAGCAAAATATCAATAATAGACTAATCCCAATCTATCAATGATATCAGTGTCTACACCAAAGAGGGATGTTTTGCCCAGAAAGGTTCCTTACCTGCTTTAAGCATACCATCCCCTAAAGAAGAGATTGAAGAAGCGGTGTTCAATCTAGAGGAGATCTAACTAATAATCAAAAAAGAAATACAATGGAAGAGTGTTGGCATTGAAAATGATTGAGTATTCAAACCAAGAAAGCAGTTCATAGTATCTCAACTTGTTTCAAACAGTATTCTCAATGGGCATTAGGCAGTACACTTGAGATATCCTAATGATCCAATATCCAAACAACAAAGTAGCATTTTCCATTTCTTTCTTTCTTGCCTTTCTATATGTGAAGAAAGTACTCAATCTAGAGGGCACAAAAGCTGGTTCATATGGCAAAGTTAAATGGACAATTATGAGATTCTGCCAATCCCATGGCTTAGGAGCATATTCAGTCTGAAGATATGTTCCATCCAAGATATGAGCAGAAAAGGAGTCTATGATAACAAATAAAGCTACAACAAAATGAGTAAGATTCTATGACTCTGCTACATAATGGCTTATGAAATGCCAAACCGAAAAAACTACTCAGCTCGAGCTGTAGGGTAACCTCTGATAGATACTCCACTCCAGAGCAGAAAATATGCAGCTTTTGTTCACCAAGTATAACTTTCAGATCATATGAGTCCTTAAGGAGAATTCTCGGGCGTTTTCAGAACTGTAGAAGAAGCCTTATCTTTATGCTCAGTGACTGCTGCGCGAAACTCCTCCACTATGGATACATCCTTGAACTTCACACCAAATGTTGAGAGACCCTCCTTCCCTTCGCTGGTGCTGTTCATGCAGGCAAAGGTGATACCTCTCTTGTCCATGTTTGTGAGCTTCATGTCAGGGTAAAGACTTGCATTCAAAATTAACCTGTAATTTCCTCTAGCCCTCATAAGAATTCTTGCTCTGCCAGTCCCACTCGTAGGGACATTAACTTTCAGTTCCCCCTTTCCACGTTCCTTCCAAGATCCATCAATAAACTCGAACAATATAGAATCAGCATTGAAAACCACCTTTTCATTTTCTTCACCAGTTTCAACTGCAACCTCTTGCATTGATGGAAAGCCACTTTTCTCACTCTTGGAAACAATGGAAGACCCTGAAGTACCAAAGAGGGCTGAGCTACCATTATTAGAGAGGCCAAAACTAGTAGAAAGGCCAACCCCATCCTTGGGTATATTACCAAAGGAGAACGTAGATGTTGAAAATCCAGTACCGGCAAGACCTGTGAAGGCATTCTGGCTGCTTGATAATTGTTGGAATGAGCTCAAAGGAGCAGCCTCCTTACTAGGTTCTGCTTCACTTTTGTCTTCTTTGTCTTCTTTGTCTTCGTCATTTTCTGTTTTTTCTTGTTCCCCAGTTTCCTTGTTCTTTATCTCATTTCCTTTACTGGGTTCTTCATTTTCATTCTTATCACCTCTTGCAGGATCCGCACTTTCATTCTTATCACCTCTCGCAGAATCCTCATTCTCATTCTTACCACCACTTACACATTTATCATTTTCAGCTTCCTTCTCAGCGTCTCTTACAAGTTCCTCATTGCCAGTCTTATCTCCTCCCGCTGGTTCTTCATTTTCAATCTTATTTGTTTCAGCAACTAGGTTATCATCTACCTTAGATATGGCAGATTCGCTTACAAAAGTGCTATTCTGATCAACATTCTGCACATTTGGAACAGATTCCACCTCTGATGTGTCAATTTTACATTCGGCTGGCTCATCACTATTATCTCCATCTTTTTGAGTCGCTTCATTGGAAACATCCTTTCCATTTGCCTCATCTGAACTTGCTTTCTCACCAGTTGCCTGCATATCACTTTTAACTTCTGCAGCATTTCCACTATTTTCAGTGGGGGGTACCAAGCGTATTCCAGCAAAAGGATTTGAAGATGGGGCAGAGGCAGTTGGACCACGACGTACTTTGACAATTCTTCTCGTGGCTAGCACCTCTTCACTAGCCCGCTTGAAAGTTCCAGTCTCTTGCTCAGAAACGTCTTCTTCATCATCAAGCCCAGGATTATCTCGTGATAGCTCCCTTCCAGCAGCCCTCTTCTTTGTAGATGTTGCATTTTCAGCATCCCCCATTGAAGAGTCAAGCAAATCAACAAGAGCTTGGAGTTCCTCTAGAAAGCAGAAGCTGAAAATATATATCCGGAGATTGACAAACATCATAACTCAACAAGTTCAAGGAAAGGACTTCTCTTACAATACAAACAGACTAAGTTAAAATTTAAAAGTAAGCCCTAGAGAAGAGAGAAGGGGGCAATGAACGGCAACAAAACTAACAATTAAGAGATGAAAATTACAAATAGACAATCTCTTTTTTAGACAAGATAGAAGAAGGCAATCTCTTATATTAAATAAGACACTGAGATGCAAGAAATAGGATAGCTGGATCTGGATATTAAATATATATTAGATTAAAAATTCCTCTGTTTGATTTTTACACAGAATCACTCACAGAAATTCTTATGGATAGAAGATGTTTGTGTTAGTTTGAAAACTTTGGAATTTCTACTTTAGAACTTATTCATCAACTAAAATTATTAAAAATCAAGTAACCATACTAAAATAAATCTTAATTCATCAATGATCAACATAAACTATGCCTTGATCCCAAGATTTGAGTTAGTATATCTATATTTGGAAAACCCCAGGGCTAAAATGTTGTACATGGTGCCAAAAGAAATAATCATTAGTGACTTCAATAGAATGGCATTGGAGTTAAATATACTTTTATGATGTTTCAACATATTTATTAAATTTAAAAATTGATTATGAGGCATTATTTTTTATTTAATGTCAATTTAATAATATTAATTAAACCCAAAAAAGATCCTCTCTCCCCCTATGTTTCTGCCCTCCCCAATAAAAAAAGGAAAAAAAAAAAAAAATTCTCTCACACCCCCAAAAAACATCCTATGTTCTCTTTCTCACTCTACTCAGTTTCCCACCCACCACAAACCCTAGTTGCCTCACACTTGACATAGCCTGTCATAATAGTCTCATGATAACATATAGCACGACAAGATGAGGCTAATCGAAGACAGTTATCTTTGTGATAATAATGGTTGATGCAAAAATTAATGATGGTAATGAGTTGAGATAAATAGGGTAACGTTACCCTCAAAACCCTCTAGTCCCAAGCATTCATCATTTTAAATTAACCCAATTCAATCCTCATTCTTAGATTGAATGATGAATATAACTCTGAATCCTGATAAAGATCTGGCAGGTATAGTATAAATGCACCAGGAACCTTTTGATGTGACTTAACCCAAGTCTAAGAACATAGTAACCAACCACCTAGAAAACTGCCTCACAGATGTATAATAAAAATAGAATGAAGTAGAAGATATTGTTTTGAAAAACAAAAATATAAAAGATCAGTTATCACAATAGAGTATTTAACGACATCTACATTCCAACCACAGCAATCATGTAACAGACGTTATAGCATAAATGAGAACTGAAACAAGAAACAGATGGGCGTGAGTCAAAAGAACCCAAAAATAACACAGCACAAAATAAAGCACTTCCATGATTTAATGGAACAGGCAAGCTACTTTGAATATGCATCCAGTCAGTGTCGGTAGACAATGGGCATGTCAAAGCCAAGGAGATTGAAGGGTTTCCATGATTGACAATTCAAAATTGCAGATATGATGAGAAGAGAAGATTACTAATCCATTAGCCACCAATCGCTGTATAAACAATCTCCAAGATCCAGATGATTGTCACAGCTAAGTAAACTAATACAGCCACCAGGATTTAACAAGCTACTTAACAACCTCATAAAATCCACTAGACCCGGGAGTGCAATGAAGACGCACAATATCAAACAATCAATTAAAAGGCGATACTCCTAGGATTGCATCTTAAGCCTTCAAATCAAACCAACATGAATTGCTTATAAGGCCTCCGTTTGATACCCAGAAGAATCAAAATGAATAATAGAGACCCAAGAAAGAGCAATAACAGACGACATAACAATAGTCCAAAAAAGTTCAAGCCAACAACTAATTGAACGAGAGGAATCTCTAAATTGAACATTCCAATTTAGGGTTCATTTTTCTTTTTCCCTTTTCCCTCTTCCTTTATAGCAGAATCAAATCTCCCTACACTCTCTGACTCTTTATGTTGCGAATTTTCCCACAATTGGTGCCCAAAACCAAAAATAAGGCGCAAGGGCTTGAACTGTACCATTCCGAACTAGAATTAAGATCAACAACATCGCCACCAGCTATTATAATAAAGAACGAGCTATGCACTACACCAAAACACACAAACAACTCAAAGATTCAAAGGAGAACAAACAAAAACACAGACAGTCACAAGGCACTGAAATTAGAATATACAAACAGTTAAAGTAGAACAGAAAATCGAAGAAAATGACACATCTAAACCTCCTGCCCTCCGAAATGGACAAATAAAAATGTGAATGGAGCAGGAATTACCGAGAATCCAAGCAAAGCTGTATCAGAAGTAGAAGAAATGAGAGAGAAATGAGAGAGAAATGAGGGTTCGGAAAGAGAAAAAGAGAGACTGAAATATGGGGGAGGGTTTTTGGTTGGGGTTCCCCTTGTTTGCTGCTTTTATTTTTATTTTTTAAAAATTTAATTAATAATTGTACGGTTTTTTATTACTAATTTTCTTTTACGGATTTGAACGAGCAATCGGGTCTCTTTCTCTTCCTTGTTTTTTCGGCGAGGTATCTGAAACGACGTCGTAGAAAGAAGAAATGCTTAGTGGATTTGTTTTGGGAGGGAGTTGTTGGGTAATTTGATTTTTTTTTCGTAAATTCATACATTTGAAATTAGTTTTACAGATTAAATTAAACCACCTAAATTATAGTTTAATAGATTAATTAGTGTATGCACGGTCTAAGAGACTAAATTATGCTTATCCATAAACATTATGTTGACGTTTTAAATATTGTAATTAGAAGAATAGAAAATGACTAATATCAATTTTAAATTGCCAAAAATAGAGGGGGGAAGAAAGAAGAAGGGGCCCGGGTCGGTTGCCCGCGGGTTTATTTTGCGGAGCTTTCACGCTACCCGAAAGTAAATTGGATCTTGGGCTGACATTTTGGGCTTTTATATTGTGGAAAATTAATTGGCCCAATAATGTCAACCAAGTAGTTTACGTTCTCCATCATGGGAAGAAAGGTTTTCTTTTTGGATTTTAGAAAGATGAAAAAAAAAGAAATTTTCAAAGGGTTGTTTTTAAATATATAAAAATGAACCAAAATATTTATAAATATAGCAAAATTTCAAGAATATAGCAAAATTTCACTATCTACAATAGACTACTATCTGTGTCACTTGTGTCTTGCTGTCTATCACATGTAGGATGTGATATTTTGTTATTAAGTGTAAATATTTTCAAACAATTTTGCCATTTAAAATAATTTTACTTTGAAAACTGAGTTGAATTTAAACTGAAAGTTTCTTTTCTTCATAAGTTTGGAATCTAGTTTCAATAATTTATTCAATTTGTGCTACTGATTTTGCTCAAATGCCCCTCACGCCCAAGGTTCTTTGTTGAGTTTGCACTCAGTTGAGTGCTATGGCCATTGGGCATCCATTAATAGGAAAAAGAAAAACTATGATTATTATACTGTTCTAGCACAAAAGCATATTTGTGATGAGTAAAAATGTTTTTAAAGTAGTGCAACCAAATAAGTTTTGTTGCTAAAAATACTAATGTAAAAACTAAAAATATTTTTTTTATTAAAATTATAGTAAGAAAAAGTTTGTAAAAAGTACGTTAAACCGAAAGTCCATTCATAAAATTGAGACAGTATTTACTTAAAAAAATATTAAAAGTCCATATTGGAACTCAGTTGTCGAATTAAAAAAGATGGAACTAGACCTACTTCAAACTTCAAAGGCAGCATAGAATCAAATATTCCATTCAAAGGATGCACCAAAGTTTTTTCTAAAAAAAAAAACAAAGGAGCAGATTTAATATTCCATTCAAAGGATGCACCAAAGCTTTTTCTAAAAAAAACAAAGGTGCATATAAATCTGCTCTGACTAGAGCAACCTCTTATTCTATACACGAACATAAAACAATTAAGGGTCTATTTTGAATAACTCAAACGTGCTTTAAAAAAGTGTGTTAAGGACACATGTAAACATTTCTTAGCACTTAAAGTCATTCCAAACAGACTCATAAACTCAACTTTATAACCTGCAGAAACATGATGTAACAAACATTATTTAATGGTCAAGACCAAAATAGACGAGCAAGTAAACTGTATTTGTTTATTTGTATTTCACGAGCATCAATAACCGAAACAACTTCAGTTGAGCTACTGAAAGTAAGATACAATAACATATTGCAAATGGGGCTATGGCTAAAATGGAAAAATAATCAGATCTACAAGCACAACCTATGCTCTAAAATGGCATGGTCCAAAAATGAAATAGTAGCAATACAAGGTAAACTATTCTAGAAAAATATTGGAGTACATCTATCTATAGTTACAAAAATTGACTTGATAGCCATAAAGAATGTAAATTTCATTAAATTTTCTATTTCCCGGAACGAACGATCATATAGTTGAGTATATTCGCACATGGCGTATTCACGTCTGCACAAGAGACCATCTGGCTTCAGTAAAGAAGTCTTCCTCACTTCAGCATCGAATCAAGCAGCTGAAACCTAGTGATGTGATGTTAACACTGCAAAATAAGGAAATTAATACTAAGTGAGAAACAATTATAAAACGACAATAAGAGAAACTGAAAATAGTGAAAGTTCTTCCATCATAATCGCATAAGCAATGTCACATTATTCATCAAGAAAGACACAAAAGTAGCAAAATTACATTGTAATAATCATCGTCAGAGCTTGTGTGATATACAGAAACAGAACGAAGAACGGCATCTTAATTATTTCCATTTTCAATAGGATACGGGAAAAATAAAGAAAAATTGATTACGTTCTGAAATTAAAATTCCTATATCAGGATGACGCATATTAGAAAGGTACTACTAAACCAAGAATTATGATCTGGAAAATCCTATCTACTGCTTTCCAGGCATATATCAAGAAAAATACTGCTAGAGAAATCTAATGTGAGATGCAAGATAATGGTGGCAACATCCTTGTGAACCGGAACACTAATTCGTGATCATCTAAAATGTTATCCATGCTTTTGTTTGTTGTTGTGGACAGATGTTCAGGTAATAGTAATACAGAAAGCAGGTTGCATAAATACATGCAAAGCTAGCATTTTAGAATCAACGAATCACCAGAGACAACAATTGGATTTTCACACTTGTGCAACCAATTGCCTTTAGGCTGACTGGGTTCCTTCGTTATTCGTACCCCACTCTTCATCAGCCTCGCTACCGTTAACAAGAACGGCACCATCTGTTGAATCAGCATCCACCACAACAGGATCCTCTTGGCTATCTTCTCCATTTTGGTGCTCTGCAGTTTCTTCATCTCCATTCTGATCAAGAACCACCACAACTCAGATAAACCAATAAGATGTATTTTTGATATTGTACAGCTGAATTTTACCTTGTACCATTTGTAAATAATGAGATAAGCAAGGTTA
Organism: Citrullus mucosospermus; assembly: GCA_030954485.1. Taxonomy (NCBI): domain Eukaryota; kingdom Viridiplantae; phylum Streptophyta; class Magnoliopsida; order Cucurbitales; family Cucurbitaceae; genus Citrullus; species Citrullus mucosospermus. Next base: position 1,880,644 of record CM062063.1, on the reverse strand, counting down.
ATTTAGACTTTCTGTTGCAATATAAACTAAGTACCCGCTACACCGAAGGTCCACCCTTCCCCTTCCTACGTGAATTTAAGAGCCGGGTGTCTACTCTTGGGTTCATTTTTGGCGAGGTATCCTTTAAAGAACAGACGGAAATCATTTGACTCAACTTCATAAAGGCCTTTCTTCGGCCAACTTGGATCGAGAGAAAGAATTGAATCTCCATTGACAAGAAACAGACTTGTTATAGTTTTTTCGTCCCTATCTTTCTCTGATTTAACTTGGTGTAAAAATTTTACCCTTTCATTCTTATGAATTATCTTCCACCCCTCATGGCCAGTTAGAAGAGTATTTTGTAATTCCTACTTTTGTAATTTCATATTATCAATAATTCTCTAGGGATGTTTCTCTTTCAAAAAAAATAAATAATAAAAGTAATAACTGATAGTTAACTAGGTAGGATCTCTCTCCCAAAAGCCATGTACTCACTTACTATGACAGCTTTTGAAATGGTGGTCTAACTGAGAGTTAGCTAGCTAGAAGAATAAGAATGACCAAGAGCAAGTATAGTATCAAATGCCACCAATTCAAGCCTTTTAGATAAGCAGGAACCAAAACCGAACTTTTCACCTTTAAAGTAATACGCAATTTGCTAACAGCACATACCTCAAGATTTGCATCTCCATTTTCAAGAAGCTCCTCTTCATCCACGTGCATATTCCTGAAAGCCTCCACAAGTGTTGTATGTGACCTGTCAGCTTGATTAGCATACTCCACCGCAGAAGGATAAACACCCCTAATGAAATTTAAGGAAAGAAATTAGTGTACCTTGTTGAAACTAGTTTTCTTTATAACAACTTTCATTTAAGAAAAAAAACATACAGGCATTTAAAAAAAAAAAAAAAAGGTCAACTATACAGTGAATCAATATTAGTGAAATCTCCCATCTAATATGATGGCCAATCATATAAGTGCAATAACTACAACAGATCAACATTAGTGGCTAATGAGATACAAACTATTGAGGTTGGAACTACAATAGATCATTCATTGGAACATTTGAATTATCAGAGGATTTGTAGAAATCTGAGGTCGTGAACTTTTAAGCAGAAGGAAAAATACACATGAATTCAGATAAATGTTTCTACCAGACATAATCATCAGGGATTCAGGGGATGTGTATATTCATTCTTAGATTGCATAGATATGTACAAAAAGAAATGGGAATTCTCAAAGTATAATAGTCTTTGAGCCTCCTTTTGTCAGCATTTGCTTTCACACAAGTCTAGTTATACGTAAAGCACCGATACTTCTAAACTGGTGAAGTGTCGGTGTCAGACACGTGTCTGACAACCAACATGCTCCAACACGCCAGCTGGCATGTCCGTTAATTTATTGTTACTTTTCTTCCGGGAGTAATTGGAGGGGTTGGGAGATTGTCGTAGAAATCATCCCACCGGAGCATGTGAACTCGAGGTGGGGGCTCAATCTCGTCTCCCGGATTCCAATTATGTCTCTACCATCCATTTCTCCCTTTTCTCCGGTTGGTGTGATAAGGAGAGACGGATCCCAACTCAAAAATGTCGGAAGGGTTGTTAGGGGACAGGCTCACCCTTCCATAGGGTTCCATGCTTGACGGTCGGGTAGCGGAAGTAAGGTCAATAAGGACCACACAAGCCTCTTGGCGAGACGAGACGGGGAGTTTGAAGACACTAAACTAATTCGACAAGTTTGAACACACCAAGACACGCCAGCGACACACAAAGGACATTCCATATGCAAAAACAAAAAAATAATAATAATGAAACAATATCCACTATTAGCAGCCCATTTAAGGGGCATTTTAAACAGATTAAAATAACTGTTCAGCCATCTTTTTCAAAATTCTAGAATATTTACACCTTCTCTATACTAACACACTTCACTCTCAAGACTTCCACAACCTTTTTAAAAAGTAAAAATAAAAAAACTCACTACTTGATTCTTCTTTCTAACTTCATTGACGACGGTGACTTCAACTTCAACCGTCAACTTCAAAAACCCACAACTGCCGACAACTTATGTGACTTCTCTTATTGTTTCTCTATCTTTTCTCATATGTTTTTTTTCCTTCCGTTTTTACCTTTCCCTTTTTTTTTTCCGTTTCTGTTTTTTCTTTCTTTTTGTTAAATATATGTGCAAATATTTCACATGTCAAATTATGCTCACATATATTTATTTTTGTAAAAAAATAATAAATAAATAACATGTCCCCAACGTGTCATGTCCTACTTTTTGTAAATTGACATGTCACCATGTTGCCGTGTCAGTGCCATGTCATATTCATGTCACATGTCAGTGTCCGTGCTTACTTATACCTTATAAGAAAGGTCTTGTGCGTATCATAAGCATCATCTTTTTCTAAAATCGTGCTTCTCATCATTCATACCAATTCTTTTCGACAATATTTCAATTTCTCAAAACATGTGCATATAAAAATTATACACAAAAGTACCTGGTCTCTGAAAACTTAGATTCAACAGAAACAGCTAGTTGCCAATCATCAAACAGATTAGGATACTCTTCAGGATCAGCTAGTGAATCAGCTGCTTTTGGATTGACCTAAAATATTTTCAACATTATATGAAGAAACTGTTAGGTCCATGGCATTGGCATCTTTGATAAACATGTAATAAGCTTAACACAATGGACATGCAAAAAATAATAGAACAGGTGGCAACCTTCAAATCACTGATTTTGGAATTTGAACGCTTAGCAAGTACCTCCATAAAATGATTCTAAAATCTGGTCAGAACTTTTGTTCCTTCTTTAAGATTCCCAACAAAGGAGATGATGAATTTCCTTCGGTAATGCATGGGTTGGAGAGGAAGCCACGTTTATATGCAGAAAGACGAGTCTGTTTGTCTAATGGTTTAAAAAGGTTGCTTGGGTTGGAAAAATGACAAAGATGTACTGTATGGCCCCTCAATATAGGTAAATATGGAGTACAGAAAGGATGCTGAAAAATTATATCAACCAAATGCTAGAGTGCTAGAAGCTAGTGCCTGGTGGAGGTATTATTCTAAACGCATCTAGCAAACTAAGGATCGTAGTATTTTAAATTGGGTGTGGAAGAAAAGAACGCTATTATGAGGATCTGTGAGAGTGTATAATACGGCTTTCAACTCCCTTCCCTAAACCCAGGCCCCCAGACCCCAAAGGCCTCGAACAATCTCCCCACTAACCAAATGCAAACATCCCTCCTCATTAATCCCCCCCCCACCCAAAAATAAAAATGAAATAAAATAAAATAAATAAAACCTAATCTTCACAAGGTTCTTACTAACTAAAACAGGAGTCCTAGAATGGGAGAGAAAGTAATACAGCATCCCAGATAAAACTTGAATAAGATTAAATCTTGCTTAAATGAAAGACAGTATGTTTTTGCCTTTTGGATTACATTTGATTACTGTGTCTAATAAGGCTTCAACACATGCAATGATACAATTTTTTAAAGATTTTATTGGATGACGTTTTACTGGATCCTCAGCTCTCTATTATATGCAAAAAATAACTTTTGTCAAAGGATATTATTCAACCTTATTCAATACTAACCTTATTCAAGTCCTTTCTCCAAATAGCAACTATCTCAGAGACTTTACTTGGAAGATAAGATCGAGCCATTAATGCAGCTTCAGGTATCCGATTACTACAAACGGAGGATGTAAGCGTCTATTCCGAAATTCAACTATTACATAAACAGACAGAAAACTCACCTTTCCACCAATAGCTGGAGGCAGTCTTCTAATTTACCCAATGTAAATAAACAGAGGAAGGCAACATTATTCTTTCCTTGCTCTTTTGCAAGGGAAGCAAGCTTTGATATTCCTTCAGCATCTCCTAAAGAAGAATATAGCAGTAACAGACCACTCAGGTCCATGGCAAATTTTAGACATTCCTCTGCCATTTCTAGCTGCAATAACATGATTCAACGGAGATGGATATCAGAGAATTGTTAAATAAATACTCTATCTCAGAGAATTGTTAAATAAATACTGTAAGTAGCATAGGGCAGCAACAGAGAATGTCAAATTGAACACCTTTCCAGTAGACATGGCCAATTCCCCAAGTTGCTTCCATTTGGATTCACTATGCACGGTCGTCGCAATTTCCTGCAAAAAATCAATTAAACTTCTATTTGGATCTTAATTGACCTGTTGTCAAGCACCTTGTCCCCAGAAACAGGGCGAAGAAAGAAAGGAAACTAAACATTGATCCAATCAAGCCAATAGCAGCACCCTAGATTTGTTTAGCACCAACTTGAGAGGAGCATACCTTTGCAACATCTAATCTGCCAAGCTGTATCGCTAACTCAAATCTATAATCAGGATCAGTAGCTACCTCCAGTGCCTCTTCTATCATACCTCGAGCTTCTAAAAAGCGAGCCACACTGAAACACAGCAAAAACTAAGAAATGTATCATCATTTTTTCCTTAATGAAAGGAGACATCTTTCATAAACGAATAAAGAGATGCAAAAAAGACAAGCTTTCCTCAAAAGAAGCCAAGGATTTTTAACATAAACGCTCCGAAGGGTAAAAATAACAAAAGAAGTGATTACAGAAAGAGCTGCAAATCTGAGGAAAAAAATATGTAGATACTCAAATTTTCAAATCCAAGACATGTCTCTCTTTAATCCAATACTAAATTGCTTGTCCAGGAGAGAGAGAGAGAGAGGAACTGCACGAATGTCAAAGCATCTATATACTATTAGGGAGAACAATAAATCAGCATTTTCAAGTGTCAAAGTGGAGCTGAGACAAGATATAAATTGATTAATAAGTGTTGCAAGTTCTTGTCAATAGAGGATGCAGAAAACATAATATAACTTCGGCTTGCTAAATTAAAGATGCTAATAGTACTAGTTTTAAGATGAGCTAACGTTTCAGAAAATATCAATACTACAAATTTAAACCACATTATAAAATTGAGGCTTCATAGCTACCTATTATGATGCTCCTTGGGGATTGAAGGTAATATTTCACTGGCTCTTTCCAGATCTCCACGCATTACAAGTGTCTTGTATTCAATCAAGCTAAGAAGTAATGTGTATCCTACAACACTGCAATAAATTGATCATTATATCCTTACGACGTCAGATTAGATGATCACAATTATCAGTTCCAAGAGCATAAAATAGCATCTGCTTACTTAAATTCTTTGTCAATTAAATACACACGACTGTGACTGGCAAGATATCCAAGTAAATACATAGGCCGATCCAGATGAAACATTGTAGTAACCTGAAAATAAACCATACATCAACGGGGCCATGACCAATGCCTTTTTTTTTTCTCTTTTTTTCCAAATGGAAGGAAGTATATTTATGTGAATTTGAAGAAGCGTCGTGGAAATGTCCAGGAAAAACTGGGGGTGAGGAGTAGATCGGAAATCATAATTACCTCACCACCAACACAGTAATTTAGCCTCCAAGAGGAATTATTATAAATGAAACAATCCCCAACCCATAAGCCAGTCCTAACACGTTCACTTGTTTCATGCAGAAGCTCGAAAGCATCCTCAACACCTTGTTCATCAACTGATCTCCCACTATCAAGATAAGAGGAAACAACATCGCGCTGCATCATGAAATATACTAATTAGATAAAATATTTTATAGCACTAACAGTAGTCGTACCAAAGATTACTTGAGAAGCATTCACCACAAGACATCTCACTAATGCAACTACAAAAACAAAAATTGCAAACGCAAGTTTAAATGGGTGGCAACTTACATTGTACTTCAGGATATAAAATGCTGAATCACTGGAAATTGCCACTAGGTCACCACTATCAGCCCAATAGAGATTCTGACATTTTAATACAATAGTAGAAAATGCAGTACATTAGCAAAAGGTCAGGAAAAAAGTATACATAGTGCATATGCGTCTGTGGAGACTAGTAGCCTAGAGAGTTTCTTAAGGAATATCTGCACTCACTTTCACATTTACATCAATCCGTCGAATTAACCGGCACTCAGCCCAGTCATAAAAGCAAATAAAATCATTTGAGCACATTGCTAAAAGAGTTCCTCCATAAATACGCTCTGCAGAAAATGTAGGTCGGATGCTCTTCTTTTCCTGAAAGAACATATTCCCATCAAGTCAAGACACTAGACCAATATCTTGAAATGGCATATTATTTACAATATTTTTTGCGAGACTATTTCTTTTTTTTTTTTTGGATGAGGCATATTATTTACAATATTTAATGGTTGAACTCAAGAAATGTAAGAACAAACACCTAAAGGAGGTTGGTTTTGTTCATGGTTTTAATACGCCAAGAGTAATGAAGCCTGGTTGAAAAGTTTGAGTTCATATCATCTATGTTTGGATTGTACAAAGAAACGTGTCACATAAACCTCAGTTTGTATAACCTATATTTGGTTGGTATGTTTATGATTCATAAAATTTAGTAATACGTTATAAGGTGAGTTTCAAAGACTCAAGTAAAATTTATATAGTTAATGGAATTAAGATATATATATATATAGCTAGGATAAACAAACCTAACTAATATCAAACATAAACTCAACTTTTTAACCCCACACCATATAAACCTAGCCCATGAGCCAAACCTAGATATACAGCTAAATATTCATAAGATTATAAATACTGTCATAGTTTACTTCTTATGTGGTTTCCACTTAACCAACCACTTTTTTATTATTGTTTTTTTTTTTTAGATCAGAAACACTTCACCAAATGAATGAAATAAAGGTAAACCTCAAAGCACCTATAATTGATTACAAAATAGATTTCCAATTGAAAACTAAGTAAGAAAGACTAAAGTGATCCTCTCAACCAACCACTTGAACAAGCCCAATGCATTGTTGTATTGTTGCATATTCCATTGATCACCATTGACATCAAATAATGCATAAAATGCCGTCCCAAAAGCATATCATGTGATTCCAACATTCAACTCAAGTATTTATTAAAATGAACAGACCTGGAAGTTTTTTGTGAAAATTTTTATCTTTGAAGTACTCTCTCGAGCAGCATATTCTCCATCAGATGACCAAACGATTTCCAATGCTGAACCAAATGACCTATTCCTCCATGCCAAGGCTGTATAGATGATATATTCACCATCTCCACATACAACAACAAATCGTCCATTGGGGTTGTGCTTTAAGCTCTGAAAGAAATTGTGAGAGCAAACAAATAGAACATGAAAAGGGGAACAATCAACAAAAGAGAAATTCATTCTAATGCATAAGGTTTCATATTAACTGAAGTTAACATGAAGTTTGCAGCTTAAGTATCTACAGTAGATTTATAAAATGATGATCAGTGCAACTGATAACAAGAACAACTCCAGACAACAAGAATACCGTCAGAATACTAATTTGTGTTAATCATTTAAGTTGTCCATGCATACCCAAAGACCACAAACATTTTTAGTGATACATACCATGAGTTTCATGTAAACATAATTAGATATGCCCTCAATGTTGCATCACTTTAACAATGAAGTGTAAGTGGTGAATTACGACAAGAGAACACATGAAATTTAGAAGATGAGAAATCATATAATTATAAATTAATTAATTAATTAAAAATTAAAAATTAAAATAAAAAGGCGTATATGCACAATTACTTACTTGAGGATAAAGATCACAGGTCCCCAATTCCTTGACAGCCAAAGGTAACCTCTCCCCATCAGTAACCTACAAAGAAACATAAAAAATAAATAAATAAACAAGCCAATTGCCATAAAGTAGGATATAAAATGAGATGCTATTAAATTCAAACCTCATAGTCTGCTCCCACGCTCTTAATATTCACTGTTTGAATTTCATTGTGCTTAGCCCAAATAACTTTACCAGTATTATCCATGCTAGCTACAGGTACCTCCCGGCCAAGTTTTACCATAATCGTTCCTTCATCATAACCAATCACAACCCTGTAGGAGAAAGGATACATGATTTCTAAAAATAAACAAACAAGATATCTCAAATTAAATGTTCGATCATTTAAAAATAAGCTTTTTTTTTTATAAGAAACAATTTCATTGATACATGGACGAAATACAAAGGAGAACACCAAATAAAAAGATCATTTAAAAACAATCTTATAAGTTTAATACTCTGTCCACTTCCTAATTAATATATTAATAAAGGGAATGGAGGAGAGTCAACTGTTAGTCCACTCCCTAATTAAAAATTCCAAATATGTTCTCAATTATTTGCTTATTTAATAACTTCACACTTAATTCATATTCTCTAACTAACTACTAATGTTAGTTAAGTAAAATCTTAAGACAAAAAATTAGGTACACACTTCTTGAATGCTTAATTAATCACTTCAACATTTTTTTATTTAAATAATGATATTGTTTTTCTTTTTTATATCCGTGAGTGTTTGGGTCAGCTTCATGCAACTTAACTAATCTCAAAAGATAACCCGCTTGGCCCTATAATATTTGGGTGCCAAGAAAATTCGTAGGTATTAAATCTTTAGTAGGTGGCTATCATGGATTGATTCAGTAATAATTATGTTATTGTCAAAATATGCATTATTTTTTTGAAACGGAAACATGACTTTTTCATTGATAAAAAAAGCTCAAAGTAATAATTATGTTGTTATCAAAAATATGCATTAATTACAATACTTTTCTCATCTTCTATTCTTTGAGTACTTCCGAGAGTAAGTGCTTAGATTAAATACTGGACAATGTATATTTAACAGTTTACATTCACTATAAGAGTAAGTTTAGTTGAATAGTTAAAATAAGTAATTTAGATAAGACCGCTTTACTCAAAGGGAGCCTTCCACCACAAGATAAGTTAAAGTGTTTCCATTTATTCAAAGTTAAAATAAGTAAGTTAATAATGATTATATAAAACACGACCCAACATGTTTACAAACAAACTGTCCGCGTCGGGGGCGGGGGAAGCATGCTCTTTGCGTGCCCCCTCCCCCTCGGCGCGCCTAAACTAATAATAGATTAGTATTTCAATTGTGGAGATGGGGAGGTTAAAAATTAGAAATTTATCAAATAGAAAAAGGAATATGAAGATTAAATAAGATTGAGAATTTCCAATACCATCTATCCCTCTGGGATAAGAAAGTAAAACAATGCTTGTATAAAGATAGGAAATTTAACAGCCATATAACTGACTTACCGTCGGGAACCCTTAATATATCCAATAGCCCAAACTCGCTCAAGGCCATAATTCAAGGTGTTCTCCAGCCTGAGATTTAAGAACGTGGATCAAAAAAAGATCTCGCAGGAAAGAACCATTCAAATGAGATGGGTGACAAGATAGTTATGACCAATAAATTAAGGGAACCTCAATTTTTTTTCACGAACAAATTTCAATTATAATCCAGCCTATAATCTTGAATGTCATAAATGTGTCAACAAAACCCATAAAGAATATTGCAAATCATGAAAAATAACATCCTCACCGCACCTATCATCCCTCACTACCAAATTATTTTCCATGCTTAGTCAAGTTAGTAAAATTTAGAATCATGTTGATAACTATATTAGTGGATCAAAACAAAACGTATAAATCTAGATATCGTGAAATTAGAAAATAAAATTACCTATAAGTGGTTGCATGCCATATACGAACAGTACCATCCTCAGAACCTGTGATAATAATAGGAAGTTCTGGATGGAAACAAACAGCAGACACATTGTGCGTATGACCTTCAAGTGTTTGAACGCAGCTTTTGGTTTGATAGTCCCACACCTGTTTTCATATGATTTAATGAAATGTCTTCCATTTGGATCCAATGAGAGATGGGTTACAAATTAGAATAATAGAGACCTTAGCAGTGTGATCATCAGAACCAGTAATTAGATAGGGTTTGTCACCGCCAGTAAAGTAATCAACACAATTTACACCCTTCTGATGGGCATCCAATGTAAAATTAGGGTCAGGAGAGCCAAGATTCCAAATCTGCCACAAAAAATTTACCAAATTTTATCCAGAATCATCATACAGATTAGGAACAGATAAGAAATTTCATCATCAGGAAATTCTCAATATTACCTTAATAGTGCGGTCAAGAGAAGCACTTGCAAAGGTGTTGGTATCTTTGGGATTAAATGTTACTTGCATCACATAGTGAGAATGTCCCTCAAAGATTTGAGTGCACACCCAGCCCTTCTCCCAATCCCAAAGCTTTATGAGCATATCATCAGATGATGACAGAACATATGGAAGTGTAGGATGGACTGCAACACACCTAATGTAATCTGTATGAGCCTCAAAGACTTTTATCTTATCCATTGTATTATAATTGTAGACACGAATGAACATGTCATCAGCACCAGCAACGACCCATTGCTTCCGCACGATAAACTTGGCTGACCTAACTGCCAACACAGCAAACACACAACAAAAACTTCATAGCATATTCTTCCATCCCCTCACCTTTACCTCTATCTCTCCATATTGACTTTACTGCTTACCTGGTAACTCAGTGACCTCAAAAGACTTGACCATGATCTGCAGAAGTCCCCAGAGGATTCATTTTACTTTTAAATAATTTCAAAGTTCACAAAAATAGACAATGAAATTATATAGAGAATTCAGAGATGGAGGGAGAGGTATTTCCACATTGCATGTGCCTACCAATATCCGGGATTAGAACTCACAAGTAACAAATCATTCTTACAACCCATAGAAGTTCTTAACAATAAAAACCCCATAAAAGTTCTGTAAACTCAAGAAAAAAGGAAAAAAATAATAATAACTCACGAAAAAACTAGGGTGCATGTGAATATTTCTTATAACGCATAATTATTTATTTGGGTAATTCCTCTAGTAGGAGATCTCCTCTTCTCTTCTACCAAATAAACTATATAATTAATGACTTAGTTTTTATGCTTTTTTCCTCAAAAATAAATTTTCAGTTTCTTCTCCAAATCAAAATGAGAAAACTTGAAAACCCAGAGAGACTCAAATGTCAAACCATAGGTTTTACAAGTTCCATTTACAGTGACAATTATCTGACTCGTGAAACCATGTTGGAACTTATTTGAACAAGCTTTTGAGGTAGATCGTGGAACCATAATGAAAATGAAGTAACAAACTTAGGGAAATACAAGAACTTATTGTTGTAAAAAATGGTCGAGTAATTAGAGAAATCTGGTTTCATTGTTAAAACATTTTCCAAGTACTTCCAGTAAAAGAAAAGTTTAAAAGCATCCATGTACTCATCAATGTTAACATATCCATACCTGGGACTGATAGTTCCAGATGCATACAGTTCCCGAATACAAACTCGCAAGAATCCTGCAGTTTGGTGTGCATCAGAACCTTCAAGTTTTCTTCATCTCTTTTGTAGTGGAAATATAATATAATCACATTTTGAGAAGCCTCAAATATTCAAACCAGATGGGAGACAAATCATCATGGAGTACAATATCCTAACATAACGCCATAATTTTAACTGGCTCATAATGGCCAAAGATGTAGCAGAGCCACGCCACTGTAAACAAGCACCTATGGCCACTCTGATTGCTATAAAGAGGCAAGCAAACTATAGTGCTATAAACCCAGATAGAATGAAAAAATAACTGGGCAACTTACCATGGTTCGGTTGGATGCAAATCCACAGATTTTACCCTTTCCGATCTTTGAGCGAGTTTCCTCTGAATCAAATAATAAGAATACGCATTTTAAGACACATAACAAGAACTAGAAATGATCAAAATCATACACATTCTATTCATTTAACTGGAAATTAGATTACCTTGATTTCTAGTCTCAGAGGCTGCGAAAACACAAACAACCAAAAAAAAATGTAATTAGTAGCAGAAATAACGATTCGAAGTCGTAGACATGAATAGAAAGAAGTTTCAGCAGTGGCCCCGAAATTCGTTAACATATGAATTGCCCATGGACCAGACATTATAATGCCAGATCCTAACGTCCTTCTTCTCTCAGAAAAGCTTAAGAGAAATAGAGGAGGAGATCAATTCCATATCTATGTCCCAAACAAACAAAAGGAAGAACCAATTTCAAGGTCTCGCACACAGCTTTTCAAAGCGAAAAATGAAAGAATTCGGAAACCAATTCTAATGTCAACAGAACCGAGCAAAAAGTGAGCAATTGTGATCAAATCGTAGCAGATTTCGACCAGATCTAAGCTATAATTGAAAGCAGATGCGTTGAAATCAATGGAAGGAAATCTTGAACTCACCATATTGAGCAAATGAGAGCTTAATAAGTGAGATCTTTGGTCGTTGCAACCAAGCTATCCAGGTGATCGCAGCTTGGAGAAGAGAAATGTGGAGAGAGGTTTCAGAGTTGAACCATGGAAGTCTTTCGTGTTAATATGAGGAGGGAGCGAGAGTAGATCGAAGCTTAGCAGTTACGTCATAAATTTACGACACTGCCATTCGCGGCGGAATGATTCAGAGCAGCCGATAGTAGCAACAACAAAGAAAAAAGTTTTGACCGATGTGATGGTCAGATCCAAATCTACGGTCACGATCGCTTTAGCCACGCTGGCACCTGTTGCCTATCGGTCCCACGTGTAAATCAGAAAGTTCTAAAAAAATTTCATTTTTCTGATTTTTCGAATATGGAAGTGCTAAAACTAAGCGCTTGTTATATAATGCTCTCGTTTCCTGTGTTTGTTTACACAATTTTTTAAGAAATAGATTTGTTTCAAAACTATTTTCAGTCCTTATTTCTAAATTTTAAGAAATATTTTTAAAAAATAGTTTAAATTAAAAAATAATAAAAGTTTCTTCTATTTTTATTTTTATTTTACTGTAATCCTTTTCAATTTTTGATGTATTGGTACTAAACTTTAATAGTAATTAATTTCCTTCGTGAGTTTAAATCTCGCCTAAATTAATTTTTCTTGGACATTTTTTTTTAATTCAGTAAAAAATCTATTTTTTCTATTACATTTTTTATATTTTTTATTGGTTTTGTTATTTACAAAAATAATTCTCTCGTATTTATATTTTATTTTAACGCTAAGTTTTAAAATTATCCAATATTTATATTTAAATAGCATTTAATTTTTAACATGTATATTAATTTTTTTTATACTTCAAATTCAATTTCCAAGATGGCCACTTTTATTTATTTTATTTTTTTCTTTTATATTTATTTCTATTTTTTATATTTTTTTATTGATTTTGCTAATTTTATTTTAATTTTGAATTTTAAAATTCTCCAATATTTAGATTTATATATTACTTTAATTTTCAATATGTATATTAATTTTTTATATATATTTCAACTTTTGAGTATTAAATTTTGCAATACATATGTTTATAAATTATTTTACTTTTAATATTTTTAGTATATTTGAAACCAAGTAGAATTTTGCAATATATAAATTTTGTTAACTAATACATTCATTTAGCTTAACTTTCATATTTGACAACCACTACATTTACATAATTATATAATTAAAGTTGGATTTGACTAGACATCATGTAAAACAAATGACTCGAGTTAGAAATGATAATGTCAATTAAATTTGGGCAACATGTGAAGAATATGATACAACTTTGTTATTATATTTAGTTCTTATCGAGATTTATTTCTATTAGATTACATAAACTGTTGATAATATCTTTTTTGATGTTTAATGTATGACATAACTTCTTTTTTTATATCATTGTTACAAAAAAAAAAAAAAACAAAAAACAAAAAATGGTTATTTAAACAAATTTTGTTTCTACTTTTTTCTAAGAAACAGGAAATGAGAATAGTTATCAAACATAGTCATATTTCTCGTTCTAAAAAAAAAAAAGAAAGAACAATAAACATGTAATGAGAAACGACGGAAACGTTATCAAACGAATCCTAAATGTATATAAAAATGATCCTTTCACAAGTGCATTAATGTTTAATGATTTGTCTTTAAAAAACTAATAAAATCTAATCTATGCTTAGGTTAAAATTATGCTAAATAGAAGGTTCTCTAAGGTTATTAAAAGAGTTGACATTTGAATGTCATTGATAGTAGTAAGTTTGGATTTCATTAGTTTGTGGAGGACGAATCATTAAATATCAAAACTATTCTGAAAGGGTCATTCGTACAAAAATTTGCTCTTTAATCTAAAGTAAAATTGGATCGAATATAATCTATCATTTGGAAAATAAATCCCCTCATTTAAGCTATATTTAGATAAATTGAGTTAATTAAATTAACTATTCTAACCATTTCCTTACCTTCAAAATTTGTATTTATCCTAGTGTTTTTTTTTTTTTTTTTTTTTTTTTGAAAATGAAAAAGAACTTGGGCTTTAAAAGTGAACAATTGTCATATCATTTTCTCTGTATTTTAAATATTTTCATATGCGAGACATAGATTCATCTTCGTGTATATTTTTGATATTACGAATCACCTTAACAATTATTAAATTATGTTCTACTAACAATTAATAAAAAGGTTAATTCAAAATAATATAAAACATGGGCCTTTGGACGTGACTAAAAGGCTAAGCCTACAGGCCCTTCTCACGGTCTCTATCAAAAAAGGGCCTTTTAAGTAAACCATTGAGTCATGGGGCAATGGATATGAGGGCCTCAAGATATGGGCTGGCACGCTCTCTTCCTTTCTTTTTGTGTTTTTAAATACAAGGAATTAATGGTAGTTGTCACTTGTGAGTGTCACATTATTCTTTTGTGACGTAAATATAACAAGATTATAGGGGAAAAAAACATAACTCAACAAATTGAGTATATTCTTTGATTGAGAGCTTCCAATTTTCATATATATATATATATATGCTTGGTGTGTAACTAAAGTTTCACATTGAGTAAGTAAGGAAAAGATCACGGGTGTATAAGTGAGATATCATATCTTCATGAAAACTCATGTCCAAAGTGGACAATATTATACTATTGTCAGTGTGCCTCGATGACATAGTCATAGTTATTTGTGGGTGATGAACTTATTAGATAAGGGTGTGCTCTAATAAAAAGAAGCCTATTTAAAAGTGATATGCTCGAGAATAATACATGAAGATGAGTTTTTAAAGGGCTTTAGTGGTCCTTCACTCGATGTTTTATTTTCACCGGAATGTATCTTGTTCCCTAGGAAGATGACCAAGTTGGTTAATTATAATTGTTTTATTCTAAAGGAAACCACAAGACAATTCACCCACATTAGTAGTAGGTTTAATGATTCTACCCAAATGATCTTTTTGTAAGTGTTCACCCTCGATTCAATAAAGAATGGGAGGAGACGATAATGGGTATATAAGTAAGAGACAATATCTCCATTAGTGTGAGATATTTTGGGACATGAGAGGAAAAAACTAAGTCATGAGGGCTTATGGCCAAAGTGGATAATGTCATGCTATTGTGGAGATATAATTTGGGGGATTGTTATTTCTAACAAATAGTATCAAAGCAATGTCTCTAACTTAGTCTATCTTGACTGAAGAGTAGCTTGGTTAAAAGTGTTGTGTTCGAGAATAAAATACTCGAAGATGCTATTGAAAGGAGGCTTTGGTAATCCTTCATTTGAGGGGAAAGACTCATGCCCTAAAATGGACCATTTCATATTATATATTTGAAGTGATTTCAGGGTCATGGTCATTAACAACCATTATATATGTATAATTTCCATATATGCTAAAATTGACGTGAGAATGAGTTTTGGTTAGGTCTAGAAGATGCACAATCTTCTCCTTGATGTGGTAAATTTTAACAAGCTAGTCTAGTACATCAGTCTCACTAGCCACCAATCAATATTTAATACTAGAGTTATGGGACAATGTTCAAGGTGTATCATGCCAAACCAATAATGATATAATGGCACATAGAGAGACAAATATAATAACCTGTCTAAAAGCAAATAAACATAGGAATTACTAAATGAGTATTTTGGTTTATTCCAAAAGTTATGAAAAGTATAGGATTTCTTAGGGATTTGGAGCATATATTTTCTGCAGCCAACATGTTCTCTGACCTGTAAATATAAACCATCAAACTCTTCCATCACTAAGAACCAATGGAGATGAAGGCATATTCCATAGAATAAACCATAGATTCATTTTGTAATCTTATTATGGTGGCTTTAATTCAAATGATGAAGTCTCTTTTTTATTTTATAGGGTAATTGATTAGCCCTAATTATTCATTAATTATATTTGGAGAAAAAAAGAAAAGGCTTGGCATTCAAGCAACATAGCTAATGAAATCAAAACCACTCTTTTTGCCTCTCAATTTTAAATATAAGATGGGACTTTTTAGGGAGGGTAGGGGAGAAGAGTTTGATTTTTGAAGGTTGGACATGTCTGAAATGAAATGTGGGTTATGGATCACCCATATGTTATTCTCATTTTTTTTAAAAAAAAAAACTCATACATTCCAAATGTAGGTAACACTCACTTCTTCATGAAAATATCAAGAAATGGATATCACATAAACTTGTCAAATCATGATCACTATTAATGTTATTTAGTATGTTGTCAGAGACAACGTTCATTCACATGTCTTTACTGTTACGAAATCGAGAAATAAAGAATACAGAAACATAAAATAGAAGAGAATCGACGTAGCGAAAAAAGAATCAATGTTTAGATTTTAGCCTTCTTTAGAGGACTCTTTCTAACTTCTAATGAAGGGGCTTTTTCTTACCTTCCATTTTTCAAAATGGATGAGTTTTGTCCTTTGGCCTGCGGGGGGAAATGAAGAAATATAATATGAAAAGAGAATCGGATTCTATTTGTATTGTATCTGAAATCAATCTTGGCCATTCTTGCCTTTCAACTCTCCTAAACTAGACTTTTGGGTCTTATAAGGAATAATTGAACCTTTCAAATATGTGTAAAGTGCATAGTTCACTAACAATTTGTTAGTTACATCCATGAGGCAGAGGGAGAACAATTTTATAAGGGCATATAGAATAGTGCCACCTATAGGATTAGAGAATTTGTATAGTACACTTCTCTAAACTCTAGGGTCATAATCGTAAATAATTATAAATAACTAAATATGTCGAATACGAATTCATACATGGTCATTCAAGCGTCATACAACAGGTTCAAGACATTCTAAAATCTTCAATGATATGTATATCATTCATTTTGGGCATAAGCCCTCGTAGTTTTGCTATCAATTTGACCGAAGAAGTTTCTCGTACCAATTGATATTCTTCCTCTCATTTTTATTTACCTCTGACCTTCTCTTTCCATAGCCAGTGTGAGACTTTGGTCTCTATCTCCCAACAATCCTTCTCTGAAACAAATACCATGGAGCTTCTCCTTTCCAAACTAGACTAACAAATTTTTTTTGACTGGCAGTATATAGTTAACTTGGGAGGTATCGCCATGATGCCACTAGTTAAGGACAAAAGAACATCCATAAATATTATCCATCACTCATTAGTTAGTCTCATACCATTGGACAAAAAGTCTTGTACTATTGGAGATATTATCCATCACTTATTAGTTAGTCTCACTCCCAACAATAATAGTTTATTTCATTTGACGTATAAGCAGTCAACAAATCAAAATACAAGAAACAATCTAAAGTTTCATATTAAACTCTTCAACCAAAGAAAAAACAAAAGCGGGTCTACAAGTAATTGATCTTGAAATGACAATCTCAAACTTTAAAAAAAAATATATATATATATATATAAAATGTGATATATATGTACCCAATAAATTTTGCATCATCAAGAAAGAGCACAAAAACTGTGATTTGTTCCACCACATAGGAAGGTGGAAAATGAAGGAAAGAGTGTGGTGTATGACAATGAAGTTGACCTTTTAAGAAAAGTGGGTTATAAACATATAAGCAATTGGAAGGTACGATTAAAAGGAAGTGAAAAGGGAACCTAAAATTCAAGTAAATCATCATGATTTTTGGGATTTGTTTTTAATTAAGATCAAAAACGCTGTTCAAGAAAACGGTATATACCCGAATAAACCTGTCCACCCAAAAAGCCACCTCATTTTTCCAAACCAACCCGCATCATTTGTCTTTTCACTTTCACTTTCACTTTCACTTTCACTTTTTACTCTTCCCTCCTCAAACTTCAACTTCAAAACAATTTTTTACATTTACGTCTATTTTTATTTCTCTGCATCACACTTTAATCACACACGAAATAATAATAATAATAATAAAAACAAGAAAAGTTTATCATTTGTCAAACTATGAATATGCATCTATATATATTTATCTTCACCATACTTCTATCTCTTTATTTATGAGTCAATTTTACTTTAAAACTTTAACCTCACTTAATTATATAATAAAATAGTAATTAATGTTTCCTATTGGTCGATGGTATAATTTTTAACAATTTTCTACTTTTGGTAGTGTAAATAAATTCTGTTTTAACATTTATGATTAAAAAAGAGTTGTTTGACCCTTCAGTAAGTGTAACTTAAAACTAGATAGTAGAGTTTATTATTTTTATTTGTGACTTTACTTTTGGTTTCTTCCTTGGTATATCTATGATCATCCCCTTATCTAGTCAATTTGGAATTGTGATCACATTCCCAACATTTACCCTTTATATTACATATCACAATTTTCAAATCATAAATGTACAAGCCAGCTACATAAATCACACCCAAACATCAATTTCAATAATATATATATTTTTTTTGTATAATCATACCCATTCAAGTTTCATATAAAATCCCACGTGTTAAAAAAAAAAAAAAAAGTTTATAGAAGATTTTGAAAAATGAATATTATTCTTCAAATCTTTAATGTTATCCGATCATAAACTAAATTGAGTCTAAAAAATCTAACGCTAAATATGAGTTAGGTTGTGTAAACTAAACCTACATAAATTTAACTTAGAAATCAAATTTTGTTCAATTAAGTATCTGATGGAATGAGAGTTTTCAAGAAGAAAAGAAAAAAAAAAGGAAAATGAAAGGAATAGTTTAAACCTTTGTTTTCGTGTGGTTTTGGATAAGTTTTTCTTCTTTTTAGTTGTCAATATGGAACGGCTCAAGTTTGTAGTTAAGAGAAGAGTCGAACCATGTGCTAAGCCAACAAAAAAAGAATTAGAAAAAAAGAAAGATAATTTCCCATTAATCAAAATGATAAAGCAATTTGGAGCATTATGGCAATAAAAAGTGAAGAGAAAGCACTTAGAACCTTTCAAATTTTCATATTTGTCAATTGGAATTTATTTATATATATATATAAATGAGAAAGCACTTAGAACCTTTCAAATTTCATTTTTGTCAATTGGAATTATATATATATATATATATAAAGTAATTGAATGAAGTGGCATTTGCTAAGAGGAGGATGCGTGTGCCTCTTTTTCACCCTCCATCAATTTTAAACGTGCCTTGCCGCTTCTTTCTTTGTTGCTTCCCATCCTTTCTCTCTAGTCTCTAGTGCTTGCTTTAATCACACTCACCTTTCTTTCTGGTCAACCAAACACTAACCCTAGTCAACGATTTCATAATCCACATAGCTAACATACAACATAATTCAACTAACACAATATTTATACTATCGACTTTAAGATTATAGAGTTCGATTCTCTCACTCCACGTATTATTTTAAAAAAAAAAATTCTATCAATGTAGATATTGATATCAGGATTTCAAGTTCATAAACACATCAATAAAATAGCGTTTTCGATATTGATATTTTTTAAAATCTATAAATTTATAAAAAATATATTTTTAAATTAATAATGAAACTATTTTCATTTTCAAGACCAGTTATACATCTTGTTATTATATTTGTATCATATTGAGATTAATATATATAATTTTTTTTATTTATGGATATATTGAAATATCGTTTAATATTTTGATCATTGACCTAACCTTTTTTTAGGTCCGATATTATTTGATTCATTAATATCTATACAAATTAATGGTTAAGATATCTACTTGTTCTTTTAAAGTCAAAATAGTTTTTCAGTTAAAGAGTTCATAGCGAATCGCAACCAAAGAGATTTGATACTAACATCAAAATATTTAGGGCTTATACACAGTTACACACCTTTCTCCTCCAAAAATATCCATCTCACATTGTGTTACTACAAAAAAATCATTTTGTTTTTTGAAGTCTCATATATATATATATATATACTTCTTTTGAAAATTAAGTTTATGACTTACTACTTTCCTACTTGAGTGTTTATTTTTTTAATTTATTTTTTGGGTAATTATTTTCAATGACAAAACTGCTTGAAATATTTTTAAATATAATAAAATATCAATATTTATCAGTGTCTCTCACTAATGAACAATGACATTTTGCTATATTTATAAATAAATTGACTCATTTTGCTATATTAGAAAATAATTCTTATTTTTATAAACGTATTTTAATACTTTAAACCAGTTTTTGAAAACTAAAACAGCATATATATATATTTTTTTGTTTACTTTTAAAATGACTTTGAATTTAAACGTTTTTTTTTTTAAATGTGAAAAATATATTAAAGAAATGATGAAAAACCAGAATAGATTTTCAAAATATAAAACCAGTTTTTTTTTAAACAAAGTGGGCATAAACTTTTCATTTTTGTCATTAAATTTTCAAAATATCTATATAGACTCTAAATTTTATTAGAAATAAACATTTTTACGTCTAAACTTTAAAAGTATTTACTTTTGTCTCTAAACTTAAGAAAAAAATAATTATTTTGATTATGAATATTAGTTTGCCATGATCTATCTAATATTCATCTATCTTATGTGTCTCTATTGAAACTAATTCACTACTACAATATTGATGAAAAAAAAAATTACAAATTTAAGACCAAAATTGAGAAAATTTAAAAATGGAGAGATAAAGTATATATATATATACACACATATATTAAAGTTGAAATACTAAAATACATTTTACTTGAAAAAATTTAGAATGAAAAGTAAAATAATTCAAACTTGATTGGTTGATGATTATTATTATATTTAGGTTAAATGGTAAATTTAGTTCCTTTGATTTATTATTGGAACTTTAGTCATCATCGTAAATAGTTAGTTCCAAGTAAAGATTATTTATGAAAATTTGATGGAAGCATAAGAAATAAAGTGTAATTTTTCTAAAAAATTTGAGGGATTATTTTGGTGTAGGTGTTTTGTGCTTAAGAAATGGCCGCACATTCGGGTTGGAAAGAAACGGAAACCAGAATGAAAAGACTGGCATTTCAAAACCTGGGGTTGGGTTTTGTTTTTGTGCTCAAAGATATTTTCCACTCAACCAAATTTTGTGCCCAATTTCTTGTTCCTCCTCTTCTAGCCATTCGTTTCGTCTCACACCTTCTTCTCCCATTATATCAACCCTCTTTGGAATCCTCTCTCACCCCCCTTACCCAACTCTACTTTTGGATGGATTCAATGGGGCTTTCAATATTGGTAACAAGGGATTAACTTCAACCGCTTCTAACTTTAATATGAAAATTGGTATTTTGTTGAAGATGTTAAATCACAAGTTTCGTCCCTAAACTCTTAAGTTTATATCTATTTGGTTTCAAAATTTTAAAAAATATTTCAATAACTTCTTAAATTTTCAATTTTGTGTTCAATGATTAAGTCTATATATGAATTTTGAAATTGTTTTGTGCCTAATAGATCTTGAACGCATTCAACATTTTTAAAAATTCACAAGCATTCTATAAACGCAAAATTGAATATTTATTAGACATAAAATTTAATTTTATTTCTTTGATCAATTAATTCTAAAAATAATTGAATATGTCAAAGTTTATTAGACTCAGAACTGAAAGTTGATAGACTTTTTAAAATTCAAAAATTTTAATAGACATAACCTTAAAAGTTCAAATAATAGCTTGTCATTCAACCTAAAACACATTATTAACTCTCTTCAATTTGCCAAAGCGAGTATAATTCAACAACATACAATATGTGTTAGCAACTAAGAGATTTGTGGTTTGAATAATCTTTTCTTTATTGTGTATATATATGGGTTGTTTTCAAATATAGGAAAATGAACCAAAATATTTACAAATATAGCAAAATTTGATTCACTGTCTATCTTGATAATAGATCGCGATAAGAAACTTTTTTTTTTTTTTTTTTTTTTTATGTACATATATTCTTAACATTTAGTTGTATATGTGAGTTATTTAATTGTTTGCATAAGGTTTGACACGTACCACTATTAGGAGTATGAAATATGAAATGAGAGAAATAATGTTGCAAATGTGGTAATAGAAAGGTGAGGGCAATTTTGATTTTTTTGAACGTAAAAGAGCAAATGGACATTTTTGCCCATCAAATCAATTCAACTTAGAAAAAGAAGAAGAATATTCTACTTTTATCTATATGATAGAGAATAAATGGCCGGGTCTAATATCTTTTTTTAAAAAAATAAAATAAAATAAAATTGAATGGGGGGCTCAAAATAGACCATCAAATATGGGCACCAAATATTAATGTCGTTTTTAACCTATAGTCCATACTAGAATGTCACCATCGTCTCGTAGCAAGGGTATCCATTATGATCACTTCGCCGCATACCAGACTCTACTCTCACTTTCTCCCAATTATTTGTGGTTTAAATATATTTCTAAATCTTATTCTATTAATATATATAATACCATGTTCCAAAGTTATTTTCAAATAATAGTAATCAATACATTTATTTTCTCTATTTCTTTAATCATTCCTATTCAATTTGATATTTCATATTTAATTGTAAAATAATTTTAATTTTTAAACATTTATTTTGAACTGCTTTTGAATAATACAAAAATAATTTAATCTAATCATTTAACATGTCTAAACAACAACGCATGATTTTTTTAAGGAAATAACTAACAACTAGACCCACGGTAGAATTACATCAAGAGAAATAAATGACTCAAATCACACGGGATAATGAGAATAGAGAAAAGACGAAATTTGCTCTTCCAACACCTTGAAGTCAAAGAATAATGAGATAGAACATTATTCAAACGACGAACATGGAAAAGGAAACATCATCCAACTTATGTGCATGAGTCTTAGCCTCAATACTAGAAAAAGAGACTTCGTTGAGATCCAAAGAGACTTGGTTCAGCAGGTTAACAACCTCCAAGGCAGTCTAACTCTACAATGATGGGTCGAACATTGAGAGAGAAAATATTAAGAAGACCTTCACTAATAGCTATTGCTTTAAGAAATTTGACTTCGTTGCATCTTTCGTTAAACTTAAGACCAACAAGGTGAACACGACTTAGAATCATCTTTCATAACAAATTTATTATTATTGTTATTATCAATATTATTATCATTATTTTAATAACATGTAAGTGAGAATCAAACTTCAAATTTTAAAGTTGATAGTACATATTTTATACTAGTCAATATATACTATTCTGGATTTAAAAACGTTTTAATTGACGATTTAATTAAATTGTGTCTTCCAAAATAATTTAGGTAAAAACATGTGCTAAACTTATAATTAGAAAAAAGTTGACATATGAGAATATTTATAATTGGGGGGCTCCATTTTTGTGGTAAGTACAAGGAAAGGAATCTTCATTTAGCATACATCCAACTCCAAGGTCAAAAGGGAATTATATTCTTCTCTTTGAAGGGTTTAATGGCTCAAGGACTATATCTTGGCTAGGCCTCACCCACAAGGTGCCCATCAACATAAGCAACTCAACAGGGCCATTAGTTAATTTCTTGTATTTTTATAGTTATCTAAATAAATTATTATTCAATTGAGAAATTCACCTACTCTATTGAAAGTATCAAAACAAGATAAATGTGTGTCAATTTATGTATAACTCAAATGGTATCAGAAGTTCATTGATGTTGTTGAATTCACTAAACTTATTATTGTGCTCTTTTGGACGGTACTTTCATAGTTGAGGAAGCAGGAATTTACTCTTCTTGAGTTGAAACATATTCAATGCTTCTCTATACCTTACTTGAAGGTTGGAATCATTTCAACCACCAAGTGTATGGCTTTACATTGACACAGTCTTATTTTTAAGTTTCCTCTTGTTGTCCACGAAACTATAATTTTGTTGTCCGTGGCCACTTATCATGTTCAAAGAGCCAACTTTTTTTGGTGTCTAGCTGAAAAATCATCCTCTATTGATGTTGCTGTGACTTGTGCTTTTTTTTACATTTTAATGCTCTAGTTTAATTTTATATTACCGAA
Organism: Citrullus mucosospermus; assembly: GCA_030954485.1. Lineage (NCBI taxonomy): Eukaryota > Viridiplantae > Streptophyta > Magnoliopsida > Cucurbitales > Cucurbitaceae > Citrullus > Citrullus mucosospermus. Next base: position 1,856,560 of record CM062063.1, on the reverse strand, counting down.
GAAAAGATGGTCTCTTGGGTAAGAGATTCTAACTTCCACTCTATAAGTTGCATAAAAGATAGAGATTTGTTGAAGTTTTCATTATAATTAATTTTTATTTTCTTTAGGAAAAATTAATTGAAGGTGGGAAATTTTAAAGTCTTTTTATAGAACAAATTCATTTTTACCTTGTCTCTTTCAAAAAAAAAAAATAATAATAATAATAATAGGCAAGTTGTCTTTCCCTTCATGAGAGAAACACGTATAAATAAAAAGATTGACAAGTATGTTAATGGTTAGAATATTTCAAGAAATATAGTTTTTTTTTTTTTAGCATAGTTTTTTATAAGTTAAAAAATACAATGAAATTATATCAAATAAGTCCTTAAAATTAGATAAAATACCAAAACCTTTAGCATTTATTCATTTTCTGAATAATATGAATTAAGTTTAAAATTCCGTCCTATTTAATAGATTGTGTATATATATATATATATTAGAGAAAATATACATCAAAATTAATAAGTCTCATAAAAAGTAATATATTTAATATTCAAATGCACTTTATTATCAAATTATACATAATTTTATTGAAAAAGCATACAAAATTAACCCAAATTGTGTACGTCTTCTTTCTCTCCCTTTCTTATAGAATCAACAAAAAAATTTAAATCGAAACCATATAATTTTGAAATTAAAAAAACAAATAGTATAATTTTGAAAGGGAAAAATGAATGAAGCACACTGAATTTTCTATCGATATCAATATCGTACACCAACCAAACAATATGACTCAAAAGAGTTAGAAGAAAATGGCATGTTTTTGATAAGCACTAGAGATATTATTTTAGAAAAACACATCACTTTTCCATTCTTTGCACTACTTTGAGTTATGATATAGCATTGTAATAAGACCCATTACTAACCCAATAACCAAATTAAAAAGGGGATTCTCTAATTATCCTTTTATTATTTATAACTTAGTGGGAGAAAAAAAAATTTGATATTGGTGGGCATCATGATAATGTTCTTGGACTAATTCAATTTTCTGAATCCATGTTTTCTAAATTAATCTACATGTGTCAATATATGCAGATGGATCTTAATCAGTGGAAGAATTTTTATCAACTCCTGTTTGATAACCAGTATTTATTTAGCATACATACCTTCTCAATTTTCTTTCCATTTTCAACATTTTTTTTTATGTATAATTTTATGGTAGCAATTTAAAAATAGAATGAATCTTATTTTTAGGTTCCAAATCATCAAATTTTTATTTTTTAAAAAGAAAATACGTTATTGATTAAACAGCCAGTAGACCCCAAGAATTTGAGCTAAAAAAATTAAGAAAACAGTGTGTGTTTTAAATATTTGAAACTTTTTTAACAATTTAAAAATAAAAAAATAATAAAAAACAATACTAAAAAAATTTAATTTATAAAAATTAAAAAGAAAGATATAAAACATAGCCTAATTTAGAAGAAAGAAAATACCACTCATATCGTTTTCCTTTTTTTTTTTTTTTTTCTCTCTTTTAGTTTTTTATTTTTGAAAATTGAGTTGTTTTCTTACCATTTCTTTAAAATAATTTTAACCTTTTTTTAATTAAATTCTTAAATTCTTAACCAAAATTTAAAAACAAAACCAACCTTCTAAAATTTCTGCCATGATTCATAGCATTTGATTTTTGGTTCTTGGTTTTAAAAAATTAATCGTATTTCTTCTCAATTTCTCACGATATTTTACGTCTTTCTTTAAGTAAATGGAAATGATGTATGTAGACTTGATTTTCTTCAATAAATAGAAAATGGCCAAATAATTATCAAATGAAGCAAGTTTTTTTTATTAATTTTTAAATCTTTCTAAAATGTAGTAGACAAAGAAGAATGAATAGGTGATAGAAGCATTTATAAAGTTGATTTAATTTAATTTAAGAAATGAAGGAACGGAATAACGTTGGGTGGCTGACGTTGACTTCAATGATTTTTTTTTACTAAATTTAGTCAACAGTGTTAGGCTCTGTGTCTTCAAAACATGGACACTCTTCGACTAAGAAACCCCACAATCTTATGCACCTCATTCATCGTACGGAGTACATTATTTATATTGTCCAAATTTATGTGGTTTGTGACATAATATAATCAACTTTAGAACCACTAATCTCATGTTTAAATCTTAATACTAAAAAATTTAAATCCAATGGCTTACCTAATTCAACCTGGTGGACAAAATAGTACTGTTGTAATGATTTTGGATGACCAAACACAATATAACGAAAAGGGAAGGAAACACAACAAAGCCCAAAAAGTGTTTGATTTTTCCAACTCTATTTAGTCAACCAACCACGCCCCACATCTTGACCTAAAATAAAAGTTTAATTGTTTTAAATTAAGGTAATTATTTTAGATGCTAGAACTGTTTAAAATATTTTTAAATATAACAAAATATTGTGATTATTGTCTATCATTAAAATACCTCTAATAGTGTCATGTCTGATAGACAATGACATTTTACTATATTTATAAATATTTTGTCTCATTTTAGTATATTTGAAAATGACCCTTTAAATTATTATTGGTATAGTTTACTTTAAAGGAACCATTTACTTTTCTTAAGGTTAGAAGTTTGTAAATATTCACTCATTGTACGGTGAATTTAAATATAATATAGTTTTTTTTTCTAATATAAAAGAGAGAGCATATGTCAATATGATAGACACGGTATGTTCAAGGGTTAATATGTTTGTTATCTTTTTTTCGAAGTTGAAAGTTTGATCCTTACTTCACATTTTTTTGTCCTAAAAAAAAGTTGTACACAAATGGAACCTTATTCAATTGTTCCAAACATTGTATCCACTAAACTATACTTTGGATTAACATGGATAATTGTTTTTAAGAACTTAAGGGTATGTTTGGTAAGAAATTTAAAAATAAAAATTTGAAAACAAGGGATTCAATGAAAACAATGATTTCAAATATGTATTTGGCGCATATTCAGAATTTGGATTCTAATTTAAACAATTTTTTTTATACTATTTGTAACTACCCATCAAATATTAGGTTGAGTATAAACTATTTAATAATTAATTTATGAACATGTTTTATGTTAAATTGTTTGTATAATTATTATTTTGTAATATTATATAATTCATAATACATTATATTTTATTTCTTAAAAACGAATTGAGTTTATAACATGGAATAATGCATTAATTATGGTTTTTATCTTCATTTAATATAATTTTGTATGTTAAAGTTTAAAATTTAAAATCTAGGTCCACTAAAAACATAAAAATATTCTTTTCAAAATTTCCACCGTTTAGATCACAGTGTCCAAAAACAATTTTAGAAAACAAAATCCAAATTGTCTGCCAACACATATTTACTAAATTTCCTAAATCTAAAAGCATTAAACAAAATTCGAATTTTCAACCAAATAGGTCGAAAATTTGGACATCCTTCATCAATAACATGAAATATTAAACATTTATACAAACAACTAAGTTTTTTTAGTAAGAAAAAATATGGGACACAAGAACTTGAACTTTCTACCCAAAAGAAAGAAACTATATCGAGTGAGTGAATTTGTTAACCGGATGATTATAGTTTTCTAAAAAGACAAAAAAAAAAAAAAAAAAAAAAAAAATTAATTAGTGTTATTGTTGTAAAACGAAAATACTATTTTATTGTAATCATTGACATTAAGTGCGAATTCTAATTTATTTATGCTATAAAATTAATATTGTGGTCGGTTTAAGATACAAAAGTGAAAATGATATTTAATTTAAATATATTATTAAGTGATGCTTTTTTGCCTAGAAAACGCTTTAGCCTACCATTCTAGAATGAGAACTTTTCAGCTCTCCCTTGCTTTATTAGGGAAAAAATAAAACTTCATTTTCCATTTATAACCTTCCTTTCCTAACTTTTCCACTCCCACCTTCTTGTTGGACTAGAAAAAACATTCATATATTTTTTAATTTATATATATATATAAAATTTATATACAACATTCGTGGGTTGAGAAATTTGAACTTAATTTGACTATTAATGAATATATTTTATATAAACCTTAAATTTCGATATCCATCCTATAACCAATGTCAATTGCAATTTATTTTTTTTATTAGTTATTTCACTTATATAGATGACAAAAATATTCACTATCGTTAGGATGGAATTTTTTATGTACCACAAAATGTTATATAGTTATTTATATCTCCAACTTTAAAAGAAAGAGTAAATATCAACTATCAGTAAGTTATGTCATATTGAAGTTAAAAAATGTTGAACGTTAGAATTCAAACCGTAATTTTGTAATAATTTTCTAAATTTCTAACTCTTTTGTAGGTTGGCTTCAATTTTTTAACTTAAACAAATACTCTCATAAATTGGTTGCAAGATAATTTCTTTAATTATTTAATTAGTTCAATCATATTTAGGGGCGAGGTCCATAAACCTCTAGTTTTTTTGTTCAAAGTGAATAAATATTACATTTATAATTAAACTTTATTAGTTACTACTTGTGTATATATCTATGTGTGTTATCAAACTATGAGGATAAATCTCAATCTTTAACCACTCTTAAATTCTAAGAATTTTTGCAAAATTTCTCCTCAAACATATGAAATTGTTGCAATTAAACTCCATCCATTAACATGGTTGTATATACTTACATAATTAAATTGCAACGTCGTAACATTACAAAATTATTCTTCAAATAAATTAACAACTTTGGAACACAAACTTACTCTTTTTATACAACAAATAGAAGAAAAGACGATTAAATTCTCAACCTCAAAATATATATATATATAAAAGTGACTTAACTACTCAACTATATTAGATGATCTATACAATTGCAAACTGTATTTATAACAAATAAGTTTGTAAAAGACATTTGGGCTTTTGGGCAGTACTATTACAGCTAAAGAAGTAAATATCCATCTTTCATGGGTTGAGATAGATTCATTGATTCATTGAAAAATTATGATACTGTGTGTGTGCGCGCGCATGCGCGTGTGTGCGAACGATAAGAAGGAAAAAAAAAAGTATTTGGCAAACATGAATAAATAGCACGCGAGAACGATAAGAAGGAAAAAAAAAAGTATTTGGCAAACATGAATAAATAGCACGCGAGAACGATAAGAAGGAAAAAAAAAGTATTTGGCAAACATGAATAAATAGCACGCGAGAACGATAAGAAGGAAAAAAAAAAGTATTTGGCAAACATGAATAAATAGCACACGAGAACGATAAGAAGGAAAAAAAAAGTATTTGGCAAACTTGAATAAATAGGAAAAATTAAATAGAAGGGTGAAGTGAAGGGTATAATTTAAAATGGGAGAATAATAAATGGAGAGGAAGAGTGGTAGCACATACGTGTGGAGAAGATTGAGCAAAGTCATGGAGTTAGCTCAAATTACGAAGAGAAGAAAAAAGGGCACATATGCCTTCCATGCCTTAGCTTGCCCAACAAATCCATGTGCCACGTTATATACACCCTTTTTTCAATTTCAAACCTATGCCCTTAACCATCCCTAATTATTAAAAACTAATTATATTAATTTATTAATTTTTAAATAAAACTTCATGTTTATTTAATATGATATCAAAGTTTATTAAGTCCAAAGAGATATTTAGTCCAAAAATAATTGAAATCTAATTGATACCTAGCCCTAAAGAGGTGCAATTAAATTTATTTTGATTTTAAATTATTTATTTGAAATTTTTAAACAGATTAAAAAATTATTTTAAATTTTTATTTTAAATACAACGAAAGAAAGAGAGAAGATGAAACCTCCAACTTAAACCCTCCTTTAACCATTATTTCAAATATTTTGATTTGGATTTTAATAAATTATATTATTATCCTATTTGAAATGGGGAAACTTTTCAACAACTTTAATTAAATTTTGTTTTTTCGATAATTGCCGAAAAAGATGTGAAAGTATCAATTAAGTTTTATAAGCTTTTAGTTTTGATTTATTGATTGAAAAAATAGAATTTTATTTATTTGTTCGATAAAAACATGATTTGAAATCAAATCATTCTCTATGTCATTTGATAGCAAACAATCTTCATTTGAAATCACTGAACTTATCAATATTCTATTTATTGAATTTAATATTATTTTTCATATTAATGATGTGACTAATTATTAGTGGTCGTAATGTGGAGCATTTCACTCCCAAAAGAAAAAAAAAAAAAAAGAAATTGTGGAGCATTTCATAGTGTTGGATTTTCTTTTCCCTTTTTATGATTTGCTGTGTTGTCAAATTGTTCATTGTATTACCCTAAAAAAATTATAATTGTATTAAGTGTGAGATTAAATAACAAATGATTATTACATAAGGAGCGTCTAAAATCCTAATTAATATTACTCTACTTATATTCAGTTGCGCTACACTAATTTATTAGTTTAATTAATTTAATCTATATTATTTTGAATTATAGATGATAAGTTATATATTTAAAAAATCAGAAGTTAAAATATTATAAACCTAACGAATCCCACTGACTCGAAGGACTCAAATCTTTTGACAAGACTACAACTTTGTATTTTGAATATACTGAGCTGTTTTATTTGTGTTTTTTCTTTTGTTGGGTGTTTGATTTTACACTTGCATAGCTATTTTCCAACCAAAAAAAAAAAAAAATTCATAGGGGAAGAAAATGTGATCTAACTTTATTTAAAAAAAGATTAAATAAATTTTATCTAGGAAAATTATCTTAAACGACAAAACTGCTAAAAATATTTACAAATATACCAAAATACACAGTTTATCTCTAATAGACTGTGATAGACTACTATATGTGTCAATGTCACAACACATATAGTAGTCTATCGTGATCTATCATCATCTATCACAAGTAGACAGTAAAATTTTGTTATATTTGTAAATATTTTGGTTTTTTTTGCTATATTTGAAAATATTACTTTTATCAAATAAGAAGTTGTTGTAACAATAAGTCCAAATTATTTAATGATTAAGTATACTTTTATGTCAAAATGTGAGAAACGCATGCCAAATGCATACGACTAGTCTAGGGAAAAAAAAAGATAAGATGGCTAATTGTTACAATCCCAATATTTTATTTTATTTATCTTTATTTATTTATAATTTTAAATTTGTCTTGAGTTTTTTTTTCTCTATTTGTAATTCAATTAGTTAAATTAGTAGAATAAAAGGACAAAAGAAAAAGAAAAAAAAAAGGTTGAATTAGTGGTTTAGAAAAATACTTAAATGGATTATAGGCTACTTTCTTTTAAATAAAATAAAATCCTAGATTATACTTATGTTTGTGTATTTCATCCACTTGTCAAATCATACAAAACCTCTCGGTACTACAACAAAAAATAAACATAAAATAATTGAAAAATAAAATGAAAAGCAACACAAAAGTAGGAAATACAAGGATTTACATAGAAATTAAAACTCCAAGCTCGAAGAAAAACAACAACATACTAAAAAAATTCCACGGTGAAAAATGTTACAACCACACGTAATTATCTCCCTAATCTAAATTACAATTGCACCCTCTCAAAATTTTTATACTCCTCACATCATTTTTTCCACTCCCAATTTATAGAATATAAAAAGTATAAACACACCCAAACTTGTGTTTCTAACTAGAACTATTTGAAATCAAAATGTGTCGCAAAAAGTCTAAAAGCGCCAACAAAAAGCACTCTTCTAATGTTATGCCAAAATCCAACATATCTAAGTACTGCTCTAGCGGCAATGTGTTGTTTGGACTTTTAGTTAAATTGAAAAAAGTAAAGTACTTTGAATAATTTGTATTCACTTTAAATAGTGTGTTGGAATTTTTCAAAAATTAGGTACATAGATTTGGACTCTTAAGAGATCAAATCTCTTATCTCAAGGGAGGAAGGATAAGCTAAGCTCAAATTTTTATGTACTATTTTCAAAACAACATTTAAGGCTGTTAATCTTAATATCGTCAAACTACTACTACTTTGTCATTTTGTTTCCAATATAATAAAGAAAATTATCTTAAATGGCAAAACTATTAAAAATATCTACAACTAATAACAAAATACACAGTTTATATGCGATAGATCACACTGGACTACTATCTGTATCTATCGTAACAATTATATCGCGATCTATCATAAATAGACATTAAAATTTTACTATATTTGTAAATATTTTGGTTTTTTTTGTTATTTTTTTAAAAAAAAAACCCTTATAATAACGGATGTTACATAAAGTTATACTTTCACGCATGTCAATTGTTTCGATTTCGTCATTTTGTTAATCATAAAGGTTATACAGAGTTATAATTTAAAGTTCTCTTCAAATTTTTCTTCTTCCATGTTGAGTAACTTAATTTGTAATTTAACACGTGGCATTCAGTTTCAAATAAAGAATAAATTTATTATAGAAAAAAAAAATTATTCCTACCACATCAATTCTAAAAAATAAAATAAAACTATTTATTTGCGTCGTCTATTTATCACGTAATATTAAATTAGTCAAACATTTATTACTACCGTTTCTCATTTAATTAATCTGATGCAAAATTATAATTTAAAACTTTGAGACTTTTAAAGTTCATGGTTCGTTCAATGACTTATTTATTTATTTAAGAATTTATGATTTAGTGATTTAATTTAAAATTTAACTTTAAATTAATAATATGCCTGCTCTAAACAAATAATGAATTTATTTATATCATATAAATTTTAGGAAATTAAAGAAGAAAATAGTATTGAAAATTGGTGGATGGGAAATTTCAAGGGCAATACCACACCAAAACAGAATAAAAAGACAGCTTAATTACAAAGAGACACCATTTTCACCGAATAAAGTTTTGGGATCAAAAAGAACGAGCCAGGAAGAAACAAGAATTTCCGGGGGGGGGGGGGGGGGAAAAAAATCGAAGCTCTTTTAATAAATAATAAAAATAAAAAACCGAAGCTGGCGCATCACAATATTGTAACCGACGGTCCAGATTCAGTACCCTTCTGGCTTATTGGATAGACGTATTCACTTCAATTTCTTTTTTCTTTTTATTATTATTATTATTATTTTGGTTAAAAGAAAATAAAAATATTCCATTCAATTTTGCTTATTAGTCGCGTTTAAATGTTAATAGATTACGCTGTTTATTTGGGTTCTTTTTATTTTACTTTATATTAAAATATGGAATCTCTCAAAGCTAACGTCAACTCCAACCAATTAAAACATATTTTTTTTAACTATACTTATGACCCATAGTTAAATTTTTCTACATAAATTAAAATATTTACTTTCTCATATAGTGTTAAATGACATCATAATCTATCAAAGCAACCATGGTTGATATAAGGTCGGAGGTTTAAATCTTTGTACTTTTTTCTTTTAAAAAAAATTTAAAAAAATGTTATAATATCATTTAGTTGTTTAATTTTAGACCTACTTTTCAATAATTATTTTAGTCTGTATATTTCCAATGAATCTTAAATTTAGTTCTAGTTTTTTTAATTACTGTTAATTAGTATTATCTGTTATAAATATTAGTAACATGTTCACATAGTTTATTTCCTTGCATGAATAGTGTTCTTATTATTAACTCATTTCAATAAAAATTAATTTCAAGGAAGTAAATTTAAAGTTTATTTAAAATATATAAACTAAAATTTGACATTTAAAAGTACAAAAGTGAAAGTTGAATGGGTCTCAAAATATGAGGACTAAAATGATATTTTATCATTTCTTTATTTTATTTCATTCAAATTGCTCCATACAAACTATGTTTAACTGTGTTGAATTATGTAACCACGTTAAGTTCTTTTTGTTTTACTTTTATATTAAAATATGAATATTTGAGCTATATCAAACTAGTTGGGACTCTTTTTAGTTCAACAACTATGACAAACAATTTATTTTTAAAATGATAATTGATGTGTTTATCATTCGCCGACTAAAACATACTTTTAAAAAGACGAAAGGAGAAAAGCACATTCTTTTATTGTACAAGAATTTGAAGTTTTTTAAAAAAAAAAAATATATATATATATATATATATATATATATATATATATATATATATATATATGCAGTTTATTTTGGTCACTATACTTTTATTAAAAGAAAAAAAAAAATCATTTTGGTACTTTCATTTTCATAAAATGTGGCCATTTTGGCCCCTTTATTTATATTTTTGGAAGGACTAAAATAGTCATTTTATAAGGTACAAAATCAATTACCAAAATAAACCAAAGTAGAAGCTATAAGTACCAAAATAAACATGTTTAAAATTTATGAACCAAAATTGAAAATACATTCACCAAAATAAATAGTTTGAAAGCACACAAAATCAAAATAAACCAAAATTAAAACTATGAAGATGTAGTTATAATAATTAAACTTTTTTTATTCCCACGTTAAGTTATAGATATTATTATTAATATTATGTAAAATATATGACATTTTTTTTATATTTTACATTTATAAATATAAATATATTAGAGATACCTATAAATATTTAATAATTAATATTGATGTTGGAGTCTTTGATTTACGGATTTATCCGATGTGGACATTTCATCTCGGTTAAAATGTTGTTTAATAGGTGCATGTAAAGGGGTGTTAGGGTGTGGCAAAGGGACGACATGTCACTAGGAATTTGAAAAGGGATTGGGCAGGATGGGTTGCAAGTGTCGTTTAACGGATTATGCTGTCGTTTCTTCCCCCTGCCCTTCACAACCTCAGTCAATCACTTTATTATGGACCTTTTTCCAATGCATATATTAATTCTAAGTCAGACCAAAAATTTTACAAAATTTTTGGGTTTGTTCCCATCACTATTTAGCCATCGTTTTTGGTATTCTGTTTTTTGAATTTAGGCTAGTATATTCAAGGTAAAAAGCATAGTAAATAATTTCAAGATTTCTATAGGCTTCAAATTCCCTAGGAAAAATTCTAATTTTTTCCTCATTTCTCGAAAAAATTGGTTTTTTTTTTTTTTTTAATAGTTATGTTATTTCCATGGAAGTTTTTTTTCATTTTATGGTCTTGTCATGATTATACTAATTGTATAGTTTCACACATCAATGTATAATTTCAACTCAAAATTGGATTGATGCGAGTTTTATTTATTTCATTATTCAAAACTTTCATTTTCAAGTAACCAAATTTGAGAAAAATAATATTTATTTATTTTGTAATTATTTTTCTTTTTTTTTTTTTTAATTATGCTCTTGCATCGACATTTACAATTTACATTTAAATGTTGTCTTACTTCATAGAAATGATGATAAAAAAAAAAAAAAAAGACCAATTATAGTCTAATTAAGCAATAATCAAAATTTCATTAACTAATTATAATAATTTCCATCAAGTTTCTCAAAATTCTCATCAATATTGATATTTTTATAAAATTTGAATCTCCATATTTTAAATCTTGGTTGGGAGTAGTTTTTATAAGTTTAAAGTTAAAACATTAAATATAAAAATATCTTAAGATTATGTTTAATAACTATTTTATATTTTGTAATCTTATTTCTTTCAAAATTTAGTTTTGTCTCATAAAATTTATTGGTAAGTTTCTCGCATGGCTTAATAATACATTTGACTTTTAAACAAAATTTAAAAGAGGACTAAATTAAAATTTCAAAATCCATTTCTTTCAACTCTCGAAATCTAGCTTGATTTTTAATACGTGTTTACAAATTTGGTAACAAAACAATAAAGTTATAGGTAGAAATGTAGAACTGGTGTTTGTAACTTTAATAATTAAAAATAAAAATATGATTATCAAACAATGTCTTATTTTTTGTTTTTAATTTTAAAAAACTCGTTTGTTTTCATACTAATTCTTTAGGAATATTTTCATCCCTCTTTTTATTTGAATCTACATCTAGCCAAAGCACAAGATTTTAAAAACTATTTTTTTTTTCTAATATAAAGAATCAAATCTTGCCATTTTTTTTTTAAAACAGGCTAAAAAGTGGGGTTTTTATTTTAAATTATTGATTATCTTGTTTATTTCCATTTTTTATGAACGAATTTAGGCCACTAACTCAACTATAATGGACATCATTTTCCTCCTTAAAGGTGGAGGTTCGATACCTCATCCCTGATCCTAAAGTAGTAGTAATAATAATAATAATAGAATGAATTTGGATTTATTATTCTAATATATATACATTTTATAATTAACCATGCTGATTCCATGTTATATTGAAATAAGAGTACAAATTTAAGCATTCCGCTATCTATTCTATAATCTAAAAGCTAAACAATTAGGTTACAATAATTAAAAGAAAAATGAATTATGAATGCAATTGTTTGATAAAAGTTTAAAATGCACGTTACTTTATTTTGACTTACAATCATTTTATCGAATCTCAACATAACCCTTGGAAGTAAGTACGGCCAATTAAACAACATTCTATCAAATTCCAATGGCTTCTCATTATTTCAAAACTTTAATTTATAATCTCATTCCAATTTGCTTTTTAACTTAATTAATATAATTAGAGCATCCAAATTTGTATAATTAAAATTCACTGAATCTTTGAAATGAAGCCTCATTGACCCACTGGAGAGTATTTTTACATACTTTAATATGTAATGGGAAGTTGGAAAATTACTATTATTTATTAAGAAATGAAAAGTAATGATAATACAAAAATAAATAAATAGTAAAATAAAATATTTAGAAGATTAAAAAAACAAAAAACAAAAAAGGCAACTTCCAACCATTAGTGAAAAAGTGGTGGTAGGGCATATTGGTGGAAACACAAAATTTGACATTTTACTCATAAGTCCTCCATTTATATTTGGCAGGTGAGTTAATGTAGCTTAAACAGTTTATGTATTTTATTTTATTTTATTTTATTTTTTATTGTGTGTGTAATAATATATTTGTTTTGGTTCATATTCCCAAAAAAAAAAAAAAATGATTAACAGCATATTATTTAGATTAAATTAGTCAAATACTCCTAAGTTTTATCCACTTGTTTTTTTAAAAAATACCTCTATTAGATTCTTTTAAAAATCATGAACGGTTAAAAACTATCTTTTAAATGGTTAGAATGTTGGTTGAAAAGTCAGGCATGTTTGAATGCTATTTTTTACTTCAATTATAGTTTTGGACACTTATGAAAGGTAAAAAACTATAACTTTTTGAAAAAAAACATGAGTATTTTTATATAATAGATAAAATTCCCAAATTTTTTCTTAAAAAAATAATTTTTGCCTATTATTTAAAATTCAGGATCTTCTTTTAAACTTTCTTTATATGCTTGATTTTTGTTTTAAAGTTTAAATTAAACATTACTTTATTTTTTATGCTTTTAAAATGTCTATTTTGACTATGTACTTTTGAAAATGAGCAATTTATAATGAATGTACCGAAATGATCACTTTTTAAATGCATTAAAGCCAAAATAAACCAAAGTTGAATGTAAAAGGACTAGAATGAAAATTTTGAAAAAATATGGATGAAAATAAACCAACCTTCAAAATAAATATTTTGAAGAAGAAAGACAAAATGAACTAAAAATAAAAATATAGGGACCAAATTAGAATTTGGTTAGAAAAAATTATTTATTACTATTAATTTAACAATCAAACCGTATAAAAATATCCAATAAATCCCTAAAATTTTTGGGTAAAAGATCTTGTAAATCTGTATTTTCTTTTTTATTAAAAAATAAAAAAGAAAAAAAAAGAAACTACAATATTAGCGCATAATTTACTGAAAATAAATAGAAGACGATTTAAAAAAATAAAAAAAAACGAAGGGAGATAGATTCTTGCCGCTGTTTTGATTGAGCGATTAAAATTGAGAATTACTCAAAATATAGGAGTGAAAGGACAAAAATACCCTCTACATGCAGAAAAAAAAGCGACCACCGAGTAACTACCATTTTGTGCTCACTGCATAACCACCCCTCCTCTCTTCTTCTTTCTTCTCTATAAATTGCGATCCCTCTCTTCTTCTTTCTTCAAACCCTTCAAAAACCCCCAAAATCAAAACCATTTCTTACTAAAACTTCTCTCTCCAATTCCCAAACCCTCCCATGGGAATCAATTCCAATCGAGTTGAAAACTTGGAATGTCGTGAAACGGTGTTGACAATTCCGGCGGAGGCAATGCCGGCGCCGCCTCAACCGGAGGTTGAGATTCATAAAGTCTGTTTGCCTCCCAACAAAACTACGTTTCAGAAACTCAAGCACAAGTTATCGGAAGTGTTCTTCCCTGATGATCCGTTTCATAGATTCAAGAACCAAACGTGGGTTAGAAAAGTGCTTTTAGGCCTTCAATTTCTGTTCCCTGTTTTTCAGTGGGGCCCTGATTATACCCTCGCTCTTTTCAAGTCTGACATCGTTTCTGGTCTTACAATTGCTAGCCTTGCTATTCCCCAGGTATGATCAACAAGATTTTTCATGCAAATTTTAATCTGAAGATTAGGCTGGGGGTTTTCCCTTGATTCGACTGCTTTTTGTTTATGGAAATGTGGATTTTGTTTCATTCGTTTGGTTTGTTTTTTTCTTTTCAAACTTGGTCAAATTTTACTATACCTCATTTTGGCTTTATTTTAATGCGTTTGTTTGTTTTAGGCTTAGATTAAGTGTTCTATCCATTTTTTAAAAAAAATTCGTTCTTTTTTTGTTACTTAATTTTGTTTCGATTTCTGTAGGGAATAAGTTATGCGAAACTAGCAAATTTGCCTCCAATCATCGGATTATGTGAGTATATCTTTTTCAATTTGATCATTACTGAATGAATTTGAAACCAGAAGTTAGATTTGAATTGTTAACTCTTTGTGGGGTTTTATTGCAGATTCAAGTTTTGTGCCTCCACTGATATATTCTATCCTTGGGAGCTCTAGGCATCTTGCTGTTGGGCCAGTATCAATTGCCTCTTTGGTCATGGGATCGATGATTACTGAGGCAGTCTCTTATAACGAAAACCCAACTCTGTATCTTAAGTTGGCTTTTACAGCTACTTTCTTTGCTGGTGTATTCCAAGCATCTTTAGGCTTGTTAAGGTATAAAACTAAGCATAACCAAAAGGGAAGGAATGAATTCCCATGAAATTTCTCTGTTTATGAGATTGGCTTTCAATTCATGGATTTTGGCTATCAATTTGTTACAGGTTAGGCTTTGTGATTGATTTTCTGTCAAAGGCTACTTTGGTTGGCTTTATGGCTGGTGCAGCAGTCATTGTGTCATTGCAGCAACTCAAAGGGTTGCTTGGAATTGCCCATTTCACCACCAAAATGCAATTTATTCCTGTCATGTCTTCTGTTTTCCACCGCAAAGATGAGGTAAGTTCTTGCTTACAACATTATAGGGTGGGAAAAAGAGAGGAAAGTAACTAGCAACCAGATGAATAGTTCACGATAAAGTCTTTTGATTTTTTCAAATATTCTATATTTCTTTATTAAAGATGCTTTAATAAAAACCAAAGACGGTTCATTTATCAAAATTTGCTGTTAATATCGTAAGAATCTTGATTTGTATTGCATAGCTGAAAGATATCTTTCAAGGGTCAATGTTAATATTCTAGATGGTCTGAGGTGTTATAACTGATGGGGCCTCCTTTTTTGTCTTTTTTTATTTTATTTATTCACTTTTCTAACTCGGTGCCATTAATGTGCAGTGGTCCTGGCAAACTATTGTTTTAGGCTTCATTTTCCTACTGTTTCTTCTGGGAACAAGGCATATAGTAAGTGGATTCATGTTCTGCATAAATTATATTATTACTGTGATTTATGTTTTCATAATGGCTCTGTTTTAGCCTTAAGGTGGGATTAGTGGGGTGGGCCATGAGCATAACCCAAGAAGTGGGGTCTCCAAAATTCTTTTTTTCAAAAGAAAAATAAATAAATAAATGAAATTACAGCAATATGGTTCTAATGTGTTCTATCGTACATGAATTGACACAGAGCATCAAGAAACCAAAGCTTTTCTGGATTTCAGCCGCTGCTCCACTGACATCAGTTATTTTGTCCACTCTTTTAGTGTTCTTGCTCAGAGCAAAATTTCCTGGAATCTCAGTGGTACGAATTGACATTCTTAAACTTCAAATATGTACCCTGAAACTAATACCATTGTCTCGAGAATACTTTATTTAGAACCACATATTGATTTTCTCTTTTGGTGTTCTCTTAATAGATTGGTCATTTGCCAAAGGGTGTCAATCCTCCATCTATGAACATGCTGTACTTTACTGGTCCTCAATTGGCACTTGCCATTAAAACTGGCATTATAACTGGAATTCTCTCGCTCACCGTAAGCCCTTGTTTAAGAAAGATGTTAATTACAGATTATAGGTCCTGACTTTGGTTACTTCTCCTAATCCACACGGCTGATCGATCCTTTCCATTTTGTTTTTATAATATTTAGGAAGGAATTGCCGTAGGAAGGACGTTTGCTGGTTTGAAAAACTATCAAGTGGATGGGAATAAAGAAATGATGGCTATTGGTTTTATGAACATGGCTGGATCTTGTTCTTCATGCTATGTCACTACAGGTGTTTGTTACCTTCCTATCTAACCTTCTCTATGATGTTATTTGTTTGTTGTTACAGTTTTTTGACTCTTTGGATTGGGATTGATGTTACAGGATCATTTTCTCGGTCTGCTGTGAATTACAATGCTGGGGCACAAACAGCAGTTTCAAATGTTGTGATGTCTGCAGCTGTGCTCATAACATTGTTGTTTCTGATGCCACTGTTCCATTATACTCCAAATTTCATCCTAGCAGCCATCATTATAACAGCAGTAATTGGACTAATTGATTACCAAGCAGCCTGTAGGTTGTGGAAAGTTGACAAACTCGATTTTTTAGCTTGTGTTTGTTCTTTCTTTGGTGTTCTTTTCATCTCGGTTCCATTGGGTCTTGCCATCGCAGTAAGTTTCCTCATTGCTCTGCGATTAGTTTATTGAACTGCAAGGACATGTCATTAACACATTGGAGTTTTCAGGTTGGAGTCTCTGTTTTCAAGATTCTTCTGCATGTCACCAGGCCAAACACCATGGTTTTGGGGAATATTTCTGGAACTCATATATTCCAAAACCTTGACCGTTACCGGGATGCCTCAAGGGTGCCTTCATTTCTCATTCTTTCCATTGAATCTCCAATCTACTTTGCAAATTCAACATACCTACAAGAAAGGTGAGTTCGTTATAATTAAAATCTTCTTTATGTCTTGTGGATAAGCCTCCTGGAGCAATCATATTCTCAAAATAGAGATCATTTCACCTATAACACATCCGTATGTCCTGTGCAGGATTCTTAGGTGGGTTAGGGAAGAAGAAGAGCGGATAAAATCGACCAACGATAGCCCACTGAAATGTGTAATACTAGACATGACAGGTATGTTAAGTAAACAATTTTACTTCTAAGCCAGTATAAAAAGAAGCCTTTTTTTTTCTTTTTCTTTGAGATTATCCCGCCCAAATGGTTTTGCTCATGCTTGTCCTATGGTTTTCTCAGCTGTGACGTCCATAGATACAAGTGGTATAGAAACCGTATGTGAGCTTAGGAAGATGTTGATGCAAAAATCATTGCAGGTATGTGGCTAGAACTGCTTGTATAACAAAATGTTTTCCAAGAAACTTTTTGCTGATCGACATTTCCATGTTTGTTTTGGTTAGTTTGTGCTAGCAAATCCTGGTGGAAATGTGATGGAAAAACTGTATAAATCAAAGGTGTTGGAGCAGTTCGAGTTTAACGGTCTCTACCTCTCAGTTGGAGAAGCTGTGAAGGACATTTCTTCTGTATGGAAGAGGCTGCCATAACTTAACTTTTGTTGAAGCTATATCATAGAGGAGAGAGTTTGAAAGAAACAGATAACCGGCCGATAAGGAGAGTTTTTCCTTTTCCTCTCAGGGTTATGAAAACATATTCCACCCTTAGCTAGCAATCAGAAGAGGCGATGAAATGTTTTCAATCTTTGTTTCGTTCTTGCTCTTTTCTTGACAGGGAAGCTAACCACCACCCGCCAATTTCTTCACTTTGCATTGTCTAATACATACAAGCAATCTTACTTTTTAGTTTAGTATCTATTAGATTTGGGGCAAAAGCCTTGAGAAACTTTTGCACTTTCATTATTACATCATTTATAAGTTTTTTCTTTTCAAGAAGCCAGTGCATAACAGTAATTTATTGCTTGTTCAAGACCATATACTAAATGAATAATCCTCACACTCTTCATAAAAGATTAAAGTTAATGAGATTTGGACTTTATTTACAACTCCAGCTTTTAGAAAAGAGCATCCATTTTTATATGGACACTGATCAAGATATTTTGTTCAACTTGGCATCTTATACCAAGCTTGAAACATTATTAGCCTTGTTGAATGAACAAACTTATGGTTATGCTGATTCCAAACTACGTTTCTGTATTCAAAAGAGGCATCCTAAAACACTAAAATATGTAACGATCAAATAAGGTCAGAATGAATGACCAATCAAAACTTAATCGAATGTTGCCTATTTTGACAGCTTGTTCGATCGGACAATTTTTTAAGATTGTGATTCAATAGCTGTAAATATTAAGATTTGTATAGCTATTTATACACAAAAATTGCTATTAAAAACAAATAAAATGAAAATTACGGCATTTAACAGAATACATTTTCTTTAAATATCGAATAATTTTTAAAAATATACTTCAAATTCGTTTGAAACTGAAACAAATCTTTTTTTTTTTTTAATAAAAAAAAAAAAAAAAAAAAAAAAAAAAAGCTTAGTGAAGATTATACCGTTCTTTTTGGCATGTTGGTGCAAATCTGATTGGAAGACGTGGATACTTTTAATTATTTGCAACAAAGCTTTACAATATGCTCTGAAGCGTAAAAAGAACGCTTACTCTAGCAAAAAAAAAGGAAACCATATAATGGCGACAATGAAGGACTTCTATCAAGAGGAAAGCAAGAGAATCCAAGCAATAAAAGTGATATTAAAGCAATCTAAGTCCATAATGAAAAGATAAACTAACAAAATTCTCCTTTAGTTTATTACATGCTAAATTTTCATTTCATTATATTTATAGCTATTCACTGTCATTGAAACTTCACATGGCAAAAAGAAAAGAGGAAAAGTAAGTCTCATTCCAAACTAAGCTGTAAACTCATCCGTGTGAAGAATTAAAAAGAATAAAAGCAACTAATAATATATCTCCTTTAACCATTAAAAACAAAAAAGGGAGTAAAGCTCATGTATCAGTCATCGCCCTTTTTCACCAGTGGAAATGACCCTTTCCTCCTTTCCCCAAGTTACAAGAACTTCCTGTGTACTAATGTAAACCTTCCAATAATTCAAAACACAAGTTCATAATCCAGCGCACCAATCTCGGTTATTCTTGATATTTACGGTTGATCATCATATCTCAAACTAGTTCCTTTTCCTTGATACTAATTTGATCTGACTTTTCATCAGCTTTATCCACTAGCTAGGCAAATTTAATAAGATAGCCCACCAAAAAATCACACATGAAGAGGTGGTTCTTGCAGTTTGAATTTCAAGCGCTCAGACATCTGCACAAAAATAGACTTGCATTATGGTACACAACTACACCCAATTCTCAGTCAGTGTTTAAACATTCACAGTAATCTTAAACAAGAGGACAAGTTTTTTTTCTCAAAATTAAACGGTAAGCCTTTGATGTACAAATCAGACATGTCAACTCAACTGCAAAGCCGAGCATAGAATGGAGTTGTTAGGTACTTAAGCACCTTGGAGAACTACACTCCAAAAGCCAACTATTGAGGTGGGAGACTCAAGCCACTTAAATACCACATTGGTCATCTCATTCTAACCAATGCGGGACAAAGGTAGCCTATACTACCTTGGTTCCTAATAGGAGTAAAATAATAGGCTAACATGAATAAAAAAAATTTGTACTGGCATGTTTTGTTTTGGCAGTCATGTTAGTACTATTTCTATCAACAACAACAAAAAAAAAAAGGGTACTATAAATTGTGAATTTTAAGCAGTATGAATGTCAAAGGACATTTGTTCATTCCTTGAGGAAAGAAATCTTACTTGAACGCAATCGTGTTATAGGAATTTCTCGCAGTTCACGTTTGATGCACAGATATTCACCCAGTAAAGACATCACTACAAGCCCAGTACCATTCACAACCCACCACGTGATTGAGGAAGGCCACCCTCCATAAATGATACAAATGAAAAGGTGGAATATATAGAGTGTGGCCGCAAAATCTAAGCACTTCTTTGCTCTTTCAATCAAATAAACCAGATAACCTGCTCTGCATGACAAGAAAAATGTGATGGTGAGAGAAGCTGACACTAGTTTTGTCTAAACAATATGAAAAAAGAAATTTTGATTCAAAACTGGCTACTATGAAACTGTTTCAAGTGTATCAAACATCAGAAAAAGGAAACATTACTAGAGAGTGCCTCTGAGGATAACATTTAACAGAAACAATATTTACTAGTCGGTAGTGCTCCAAAACTATGTTGTTATCCTTCAACCACCCCAGCCCCCAATCCATCTCCCACACATTCTAAACAAAAAAATCCAACGGAGGAAAACTGCCGGTATCTGCCCAAAAATTGAAATATCCATTGCCTGCATATTCTAAACAACTCGCTTTCTCATTCCATAGAGTTTCAACATTTATGTTTCATCATCAGCAATTTGAAATAGAATTTATGGCAAGCAGACCTAACAAAGCAAAAATGTTAAAGATGTGGATTTCTGTGATAGTAGTAGAAACATCTAAAAAGGGAAAAACAATATATTTCTCCAAACAGACTAAAAGGGATTCAGGAGATGGGAAGTCGGGGAAGGGGCGGGGGGGTGGTGGGAAAGTTCGCAAGACAAGTAGCTAGTACAAATACATGGACATTTGAAATTCACATGATTTGCTAAAGGAGCTACAATGGGATACTGTAAACTACTAAGAAAAAAAAACTTCGGACACCAAAGAGATAGGTGCGATTATAGTATCCAACAAAAATTGCCTCATTACATAATGCAGAGATAAAAACACAAACATTAATATTACATTCAAAACAAACCATTTTCATGGTTAACAATCAAAACAATATCATCGAAGGTGATCAATCTAAATAATTCCAAATAATGTAACAAAGGCCGCATCAAATACAACTTGTCTAAACCAAGTATAATGTTGTATATTAACATGCGGCTAAAGTAGTTCTAACTTTTAATAAATTAGAACAGGGCAAACAAACATGTTTGAGATTTGTCAATTATTCATAACCATGCATTGTAAATATAATCCCAAATATGGTGGGGGATAAAAGCTAAAACAAAATTCTTACCCAGCAAGCGCACTTAGCAGGAATGAAGCAATAACACACCAACCAGTGGCTGTAGAAACAGTTATTGTAGCATAATCAAAGAAGTAAACAAGGCTGATCCGAGAAACGCGAGTCCCAACTAGAGTCGCAAGCAATATACCAAGAGTGAGGTAATACAAGCATTGAAGGCAAACAATTTGGGCAACAATGAGCCAAGGGTCCCATACAACTGCACCATAGAACATGACTCCAGAAGTCAGTCGGTTCTAGCTTCTCAATTAGTATACTCTAACCTAAACTGAACAGAATCCAACTTCTTTCAGTATAATTGAAATACGAATTACAAACTCGTGGTGTGAAAAAAAAAAATGATTTCCCAACAGTTACAGACTTCTCTAAGCTATCCCCTTACACACTCTCAAATTGACAATGAAACTCAAGAGATGCCCATTTCTCTTCAAGAATCCTCCCGCTATCTCTGGCACGAGAATTTAACGATCTTGTTTCATTGGATCTAAATCAAGCAAATCCTATATCCACCCATACTAAAATCAGAACAATATATATCTAAAGAGACATTCAAATCAAAGAGAAACAAATCCCAATTCAAGAATCCAACCCTAGCAATCGAATAAATCCCAATTCGCTAATACAACGAACGCATCGCAATGCCGTCTAACCAGAAAATAAGAATTAGATCAAGTCTGAAACATATAAAAGAGTCAATCTTGAGATCGAGATGAGACAAATCGAATCCCCCGGCGGCAAAATTCAGGTTTCCGGGCGAAGTTCTTTCCCCTTTTTCTTCTGATATTTTCGGTTGTGTCCGTGCCTGTGCCTGTGCCTCTTGTGAGAAATTTTCTTCCGTAGAGATGCGCTACAGTTGTAATGTAAAATCGAAGCTTTCATTACTTCCATAATTAAATTATATTATATAATTAATTGATTATTAGTTTAAATTAAAATTACAGCCCCGATCCCCACATTTTTTTCAGTTATGCATTTGAATAAAAAATATGTCAATTTTAATATTGCATTTTACATTTATTACTAAAAAAATATATTGCATTTTTATTTTTTAGTACAATAAAATGTGGTAGGACTCTTTAGTACTAAAAAATTAAGGTGTCAAAAGGTAATTTCAGTCTTCGAATTTTTTAGAATATATTTAGAAATTTATTGAGTATTTTTTATTGTTTAAATGTTAACATAATATTTTAAATAAAAATATTTATTAGTAAAAATGAGAAAAATAGAGTAGAAAGAGGAGAGAAAAAGATTTTTTTTTTTTTTACTTATTACGTGAATTTAAAACGTCACGTCAACATTTAAAGTAATAATGAATCACTTACTAACCTTCTAAATATTTATATATTAGATTGGAGGTGCATTTTTGTGCAACGCCACCAGTTATCTAATTAATATTTGAGATGTTACAAATATTTTTCTTTACAAAAAAATTATTTTGCTATTTTACTAAATTGGGCCGCATATTCACTTTACAATTGTCCTTCTAACAAACTCAAATATTAAAAAGTATATTTTGAAACCTTACTACTAAACCCAATTAATTTTCTTTTTTTATTATTATTATTTTATCTTTTAAGAATGCGAAGCCCTAAATTTGCATGGCTGACAAATGGAAGTTCTAATTTCCCACCTTCATGTCTGTATAATAGAAGAAGTTGCATTTAAATCTTCACTTTTCTACTTATGAAGTAATATTTTTAAAACATATTTTACTAAAAAGAGACCCATTTTTTTAGTAATGAATGTTGGTCCTTGTAGTTTTGTTTGTTTATAATTTCTTAATTCAATTGAGACATTCATTTGCCAAGTTTGAATTCATTTTACCTTTTTACCTGCATTGTTGTGGCCTAAACTTCAACTTTGTTTTGTTAAATGCAACAATATGAATCTCCCACAAAAGGTATATTCCACACTTCTATACTAGACTTTTAACACTTCAGAAGACAAATCATATAGAAAAAAGACAGCAAAGGGAAAATTAATGGATGTATCACTTGAACAAAGAACCGGACTTTCAATTTAATTGAATTAACTTGAGATGAGAAGAACTTTCGTCTGGAAGAATTGAAGAAACTCAAAAAATGGACAAACAAAAACCTATTGGGTCTATTGATAAAGACAATGCTGTTACATTGATAGCTTGGAATGTTTATTTGATGAAATTAGTCATAAGTCCAGTAATTGAGGATAAAAATTGCACTATTTTTCCACTTTTGGTAGAATATTCACTGCTGAGCAATACAAAGTACAAAATGTATACACAACAGTTGCAAGCTTGACACAATCATACATCCTCTCTGCTTCTTTCAGCAACTTACAGAGAAATGGAAGAGAGTATGTTCAGTAGGTTTCTTTACCACTTGAATACGCTATGTGTGAAACTATCGTGCATTCGGAATCAGCGATACAAATCCTCGTAGCAAGGATAATAGACAACATCTTGTTACTGGCTGTTTTATTGGTAGAATACAGAGGGCTATGGCAAGAAAAGGACCAATAGCACCTGGCTGGGCAAGAGAGTAACAGGATAACCAGATGTTGGAGGGGTAAGGGTGGAGATGGGTTAAGGGTAAACGACATTCAGGACAGTTCTTTATCCAACGAGTTACTCGACTTTCTCCTCCTGACAGTTTTCTTAGCGACGGTAACATTGACCTTGCCTTCAGCTTCAGCATTTGGCTGTTGCTGGTTGCTGTTGTTCACTATGGCATTTGATGACTTCATTTCACTCCTAAGCCTCAATATTTCACCCTTTGCAGATGCCAAGTCTGCTTCCAGTTTCTTAGCCCTCTTCTCAAAACTGTCCCTTTCTTTTCCAAGTTTCATGACAAGGTTATGGGCATCTTCTAAGTTTTCCTGTGCCTCTGTGGCGGCATTCTTTTGATCCGTAAAATTCTGGCGAAGCACTTCTTTCTCGTCTTCGAGATTGGCTACACGGGAATTTGACTTCTCCAATTCTTTAGAGAGTAACAATGCATTGCGATTCATCTCATCAAGTGACTTGATCGCTTCTTCCAAATCCGTTTCAAGAGACTTTCGTGCTTCCTTGTCCTTCAGATTTTGCTTCTCCAACGTTTGAATTTCTTTGTTAAGAGAAGCAACTACTTTCCTCTCTTCTTCTAGATTATTACTTATTATTTCTGCCCTTTGATAGGCATCATCCAATTCCTTCTGTAAACCATTACGACTTTCAATGACAACTGCCAGCTCACCGGACACATTTTGTAACTCTTCATTTGCTTTTGTGAGAAGTTCCTTGGTTTCTGAAAGCTCACTGGCTAAGATTTCGCCATTTTGTTTTGCCTCTTCAAGCTTGCTTTGTAAAGAATTTCTAACTTCGTCATATTCTGCCTGCAGTCTAGAAACCTCAGACTGAAGTTCTGTGCAGTTCCTTTTGGACTCCTCTAACTGATTTGTAAGATCAGAAGCATGGTTTCTCGATTCGCTAAGATTTTCTCGAGCAACTTCCAGTTCACCGTTCAGTATTTGTGCATTACTTAATTCCAATTCCAATTTCTTCTTCAAAACGTCTCTTTCTTGTGTCAGATCATTAATTCTTGTTTGGTTTCCATTTACTTCTTTGATAGCAATCCTAAGATTTTCCTGCAGTTCCTGAATTTCCTGATCTCTTTCTCCTAAAAGTTTAGCATCCAATGATGCCTTCTTTTCAGCAGATAATTTCAGACGATCGTACTCGTCCTCTGCATTATCTAATTTTCTCTTGTAATCATCTCTCGCAAGGACCAAAGAAGCTACATTAGCATTCAAATCATCCACCATAGAAATCCTCATCTCAAGTTCTTCCTTATTGCTCAGAAGCTCGTCCTTCAAACCTTGAATCTCTGAACAGGCAGAAACTAGTTCATCCTTTGCTTGATTGTACGAGGACAACAAGTTCTTCAATTCACCTTCCTTTTCTGCAAGGGAAGAATTGGTCTTTCGAATATCATTCTCCTTATCCTTGAGCTCAAAATCAAGCAAGTTAACCCTTTCTTGTAGAAGTTCAATAGATTTGAGACTTTCTTGCAGTTTCGCCTCAAGTATATGCTTATCTTCCTCAGCCTTTAAGAGGTCTTTTTGCAGGCTACTAATGCAAACATTAAGCTCTTCTATTTTCCCCTTCTCATTTCTTAGCTCTTGTCCCAAGCGTCCAATAGTAAGATTGGCTGTATTTAATTGGTTCACTAAAGAAATTTGTTCTTCCTTTGCCTTCCTTAATTGCTTAGTACGTTCTTCCTGTTCATTCAGTAACTTTGATTCATAGCTTCTCCTCATTGAAATAATGGAAGATTCCTTCTCTTTCAATTCAGTACTTATCTGTGAATTCAAATATGTACCATTATCATTCAGCATAAAGAACACAAAATCACGTAACATGCCCCACCCCACGCCCGCCCCCCCCCCCCCCCCCCCCCAAACCAAAAAAAGACGGAAAGAAAGAAAAAGGCTTCAGATATTCCTCAGCTATCCAAATTATTGTCACGTAAAACAAAGAAAAAAGAAATGGGAGAAGACAGAATTGTTGGTTAAAATCAAAGCTCGAGATGTATTTGAACAGACAGGAAAAACTTGATTATTCCATTAGGCAAAAGATTATACAAATGTAAAGTGAACTTTGAAAAAGTTGTAGGTGGGTGTTAAAAATATTTGCCTGGTCAAGAATGAGCTTACAGATTCTATTGCCAATTCAGCAGCCATTTTCTCTTTTTGAGCTATCGCATAGAGTGATCCCAGCACCCCTGAACCAAAAACTCCAATTACATTGAGGATAGATACAAAAGGATTTGGTGGTTTCTCCATTTGGGCCGCTAGCTGTCCCAAAATAAACAACATAATTAGGGAAGTTTCAGGAATGATGGAAACCATAACATAGTAAAAAAAATCAAAATAATCATATTTTTGTAAATTAAGTAGAGATTCAGACCTCAATATTTTGATTGCCTTCTTGGGCCTTTACATCAGTTTTCTCTGAAAATAACAAGTAGATGTGTGAAGATTATACAATTAAAGATTAAAACACCAATTGGCACCCATGTTTGAAAGCCAATGGATCTGAAACTAAATACCACAACAAACCTCATCACAGCTATAAGTGATATTCACACAGATTTCTAAACAATATCTGAGTTATTAACAACAGACATCTAATTCAGAAAGAGGCATTAACTTGACTAACAAATCAACTCACAAAATATGGACATTCTTCTGCTACAACTTTGTATCAGGAGTTGGTATATGAGGTTACCAAATGAGTAGTGAAAAACAAGAAGCTACTATTGCAAATAATCTCTCGACTGTCTTCCAGAAAGAAAGGGGAAAAAAAAAATCATAGCCCATTAATTATAACCGTCCCCCATTTGTATGTATGAACTCTATAGGAAAATGTAAGTTCATATTTTACCCGCTGAGCTTGGAAAGGAAAAAAAAAAAAAACTTTACCTATATTTTGGTGGCTAGGCTAAGACATTGGAATTAAACAGCAAATTTTCAGAGGGAAGAATTAAATATAGGAAACCATACTGCAAAATCCTAATAAAGCAAGTAATGATAATATACATAATAAGAAAAAGCTATATTCAAACAGCTGCCAAATTGAGCCATTGCTCAAAAACTTCATATATCAGAAAAACTACATGTACCACCCAAATTAAACTCCTAATCTCCTAACATAAACGGAGAAAAATCTGTCTAATGCAGAAGAACAATTCCAGCTATTTCCCATGTACTATAGAATCTCCATTGAAAGAACCATCTATCAGAAATTTCTTTGTTTGGTATGCAAACTGCCATCATAATCATAATATTGTTAACTAACTAAACGCACTTCAATTCATTGTTGAAAATTAACACCAATCAAACCGCAAATCATCTCTTCAAATTCAAAAACAACCACATTGCAAAAAGAACAAGCAACAGGACCAATTAACCTGGAGCCGAACCGTCAAGAGCTTGAGCCTTCAATTGCAGAATCGGAAAAACTGAAATACCCAGAAACAAAATCGCCCTCCTCTTGCATAATCCATCATCGTTTGAGTAATTTTTGCTCTTCAGAGCCGCCGGTACTCCGCTTCTCTGTTTCGCCTCTGCATTTCTTGTGTTCAATGAATTTGATTGTGAAGAACAAGGACAAGAGTGAACTGAAGAAAATGGAAAACGACAGACGTAAAGCGGAGCCTGAGAAAAGAAAGTGCTTCCCATTGCGAAACCCATCATCGATTTCACAGAAATCTTCCACTTTCTTTCTCTTTCAAGATAATTGAAGATGAACCAAAAACCTTCTTGCTTTTTTTCCCCTTTTTTCTATCCGTCTCGTCCCATCTTCCGGCTCCGGGCTATGGCTTCCCGTTGTTGAAGCCGATATGGAATTTACTTTTATGCCCTTTTGGATTATTTAATTTACAGAGAACTATAGGGTGCGGTTGTCAGAGTTCAGTGTCACTTTCGTAATATTGGAATGATTTGTGGCTCCTTCCGTGAGTGGATCCACGTGGATAGTACCGACGTGAACATTTGGCATTCTTCAGTAACCACTAAAAACAAGCCACGTAAGAAAATGTTTAGCTTATCTACAACCAGCTTGTGTTATGTTGCCATGTCAGACTGTTTTTGTCTCCTTGAAAGGGAAAATAAATTCAAAAGCAAAAATGCCAACATTTAATTAACGATGATTTAAACTTAGCTTCTATGTAATTTTAGTGATTTCAAACGTTTCATCTAATTTCAATAATATGATATTGATTTTAATTTGATGGCCATGACACTAAAAGTTCACATGGTTTAATCTTTAAAAAAAAAAAAAAAAAATCGAGATCATATAATTTAGTCAAATTTTATAAATCAACAATTTTAAATTGTGTTCCCAATATGGCTCATACGAATCAATTTGATTGTCTAAAGTTTTTTCTTAAATATTTTTAACATGCACTACAATTGTTTAACTACGAATACTATAATAAACGTTGTATGTCCCAATTAAAAATACCAAGTTAACCTCTTTAAACTCATAAAGAGCACAACATAATCAAATTCAAACTATAAGAATCATATCGAAACTTATAAAACTCTATTGAACATATATATTCTTTAGTTCAATATGTGAAATGAAATATTCAAACTATTAACCTTTTGATTAATGTATACGTCTAGACTAGTTTAGTTGAGCTCATATTAGCAAATAACTTGAACAATTTAAGTTACAAGTTTTCGACCAAAAAAAGTTATTCAAATTCCAAGGAGATGTAAAATTCAACAAATCAAAAATAAAATTTTACACGACCATACTTTGGGTGAGGGAAAAAAAAGGAAAAAGAAAAATGATAGTTCACAAATATAGCAATCAGATCCAAAATATTAATCAATATAGTACAACTAAAAAATATTTATAGGTATAGTGAAGATCCAACCCTCATAATATATTAGATAAATTATTTTGCCAATAAAAGTCTATCAATAATAGAGTATACCACTAATACGAATTTATCGATCTATCACGAATAGATTTGGCTATATTTATAATTTTTTAAAGAATCCTCTTGTACACTTGATTATCATTACGAGTACTAACAAAACAAAAAGAAAAAAAGGACCTTCAAAAAGTCCAGGCCTTACAATAACCATTAAAGCAATCAAGGCCCATGAGATTCCAAACCCTGTTTCGGACCATTAACTATCAAATTTTCGGCCCAATAAAAAATGGCCCAAAATAGAAGCAATAAATAGCTCTGCGTACGTTAGCAGCAAACTTATGATATCTCCGTGTCTTGCTCTCTCATCTGTCCCCTTGTTTGCTCCAAAAGCTTTATTCCTTTCATATGTCTCCCAACCCTTCCGAGCTCCAGTTTTCAGACACAAGAACAAGCTTTAGCTGAATCGTGCAGCTCCTTAATTCTTTGATTTTTCGCCTATTTGCTCGAGGTAAGAGCTCGTGGACTTTATACTCTCGAAATCTTGGTTCGTCTCTGAAATTAGGGCTTTTAAAGAACCACAAATTTCTCTCTTGTTCGCTGTTTCAATCTTCCCTTCCAACTGGTGTTATGGAGCTGTGTTCGTTCGATATTATTCCGGAGTCGAGAAGATAGGGGTTGGTTATTGCTTTTTCTGTCCTCTCTCCTCGTCGATGAATTGGGGTTTCCGGTATATTTAATTATTCTGGATCTCGGACGATACATAGGGGATCTGGATTAATAGTGATTTCCTTCTATCGCGGTAGATTCTTGAGGTTCTTGCTGAAGATTGTTGATCCAAGACGGGTTTTTTGAAGCGTTAGGGAGTAAGGCTGTTTCTGAGGTCGATTTGTAAGAAGAACGGAGACTGTACTTGTTTTGTCCTTAATCGTAGTTTGGTTATCTGAAAATGTGGATTTTGGTGTAATTTGACAAGTGGTTGGATTCTTGAGGGATTATCTCTAAGATATTCTGTTGTTGTTTGATCTCAAATGGACAACGGAGAAGAAAGATATCCTTCCAAACGTTACAGTGGGAACCATCGGGAAAGTCTTGGTTCTTTACCTCGCCAAAAGATCCCTTTCCGGGATCCTTCTTATTCAAGGCCGGTCAGCAATCAATATGTAGACGATGATGTTGAAGATGATGACGAAGAGGATGAAGGGCTGGGGGAGGAAGAGGATGAAAATTATCAGAACAATGGTTTTGCTCACACGAGCGAAGAAGTAGATGATGGCGATGACGAAGATGATTTTGTTATGGATGAAGACAACAAGCAGAACAGTACTGTGAAATTGGATGATGCTGATTTGGAAAGACACCCCAAGAAGCGACGGCTGAAGAATTTGATATCCAATTATGAACTTGCTCCTCGTATGCCACCACCATCATCTGCCTCTCCGGCACAAAAATCATTTGTCGGGGGTAGAAATTCATTGACAGATTGGAATGAACATGAAACAGTTGTACTTCTAGAAGCCTGGGGTGAACGGTTTCTTCAACACGGAAGGAAAAGTCTCCGATCTGAGGAATGGCAAGAGGTTGCTGAGAAGGTATCGGAGGTCTCTAAGATCGACAGGACTGACACACAATGTCGTAACCGCCTGGATACATTGAAGAAGAAGTATAAGAAGGAAAAATCAAAATCAACAGAAATGGGTGGATCTACAAGCAAATGGGTTTACTTTAAGAAGATGGACATGTTGATGTCTTCACCCCCAAACCAAGGTGGCCTATCATGTGGGTTAGATTCGGGGGAGTATGTGTTCATGAACCCTAGAGCCTATCTGAACCGTGCAAATGGGTTTGATGAGATGAGAGATAGCCCCGATAACTCAGAATCTGATGATGGCGAGGACGATGAACTGGATGGGCTTCCACCAAAGAAAAGAATGTATGGGAGGAATAGTGATGACGGCTCTTCGTTCAGGATGCTAGCCGACTCCATTCACAAGTTCAGTGAGATCTATGAGAAAATAGAGAGCAGCAAAAGACATCAAATGATGGAGTTGGAGAAGATGAGGATGGATTTCTTAAGAGATTTGGAGTTACAGAAAAGGCAGATAATGGAGAGAGCCCAAGCAGAGATCGCGAAACTTAGGCAGGGCGACGATGAGGAATACGGTGCCTCCGCCAAGAGTGCCAGTGGATAATGTAATCTTAATATACAATCTTGCACGTTTACTGTTTCTTTGTATGTTATTGATCACTCGTCTGTATTATATGGGAGGGGCCGCCCCCTATTGATTTCTAATCAGTGCAATATATTAGAAGGAACCGTTCCTACTTTTTGACAACAATAATAGAATTACAGGATTATAATTCACTTCATCTATCCTGCCTTTAACCATATATTTTGTCTTCAAATCCAAGGTAAGATTTGTTGGGTATTCCTGATTTGTTTTGCTTGCGTGCTATTTCAATAGCTGCCAGATGTTTATTTGCATCATTGAAGGGCCATGAATTATTTTCAAGGCTAAATTCTTAACCATACAATGGAGCTGATGTTCGTCTTTCAGAAGGCAAAATGACCCCATTTCATCATTGCAACCTCTATTTGATGTCGCAATTCCATCAAGCAGGAAGATGGAAAATTCAAATGAATGAAAATTATCCATTTAATAATCTTTGGTGTTCAAAATGGTATAGAGAAAGTAGCGCACAAAATAGAAGTATGAGCCTCAAAACGGGAGGGCATTAATAGGACAAACATTTCTCTGAAAATTTCCCTTTAGAAAGAAAAAAAACGGATTGGTGAAGACTCGCTCCAGCAATGAAAGAAAAACCTAGCAAAAGCAACCAAATACAAAATGCTTCACAAGTGATTTCACAAGTCAATACAAGGCCAGCCTTCCATAGTTTTCATCAGCTCATCAAGATTTCATTTCATTTTTTCGGCTTGACAACAGTTCGTCATAAATAATAAAGCAAGGCATTCAAGCAGCACTTGTATGTTCAGGTTTCTCCATCTCCATTGGCTCTGTAGAGGCTGAGGACACCTCATTTTCATCACCTGCTTTCCCGTTCGGGCTTGCACTAGCATTAGAAGCAGCACTGGCATCTCCCTGTTGCTGCCCACTGCCCTGAGGAGCTGGGGGAGGCGTCTCGGGAGCAGCTGGCTTAGGTTTCGTCATTATCGGTCTACAAAACCTGCAGAGTGCCATTCCACAGACAACATGAGAAAAAACAAGAAATCCATGCTGCCGATTTGCACGCACAATATCTATCTTCACGTATTAGATGAAGGAATGGATAGAATGGTAGAGTCAGATTTTCAAAGCGAGAAAGCAGGATCAGAAGAGAAGAAAGGGATCATGAACCTGTCGAGTGTTTCGGCTTTCTTTCTCACATCAGCAGAAAAGAGGACTGGTGTAGCATGTTTGG
The DNA here is from genome assembly GCA_030954485.1 of Citrullus mucosospermus. Lineage (NCBI taxonomy): Eukaryota > Viridiplantae > Streptophyta > Magnoliopsida > Cucurbitales > Cucurbitaceae > Citrullus > Citrullus mucosospermus. The sequence continues at coordinate 1,824,464 of CM062063.1, read as the reverse complement.
GTAGTGAGTCTTGGTTCTGCTTTTTCTCTCTTAACCAGGCCTCTGCTTCCACACACTCATTCAAGACCTGCAGAATATTTTGATAAAGGGTAATGAATGTTACATGCCACCTAAACATAAATTGCCAAGAGAGACTTGAAACAATGACTGCACCTTCTGTTTCTCAGAGATGTCAATGTGGTCAAATTTAGGATCAGCTGACATTGCCGCTTCCCTGTAGCTGTTGATGCAGTAAGCAAGTTGATCGATCACTGTTCCTCTCTCCATGTGCTCTTTGTATCGCTCCTCTATCGGGTCACCTTGCTGCAATTATGTTCAACGTCATAATGTAGCCATAAGACCACTTACAAAAAAGGGACAGAATATCTTATGATCAATATATCGGTATTTTCTTCCTTAACGGAGGTTGGGAACTTGAAACATATCACTTACTTTCTTCAGTTCCTCTAGTTTTGCAATGTAGACTCCCTTCGTTTCATCCTCCCCGTCTTCATACAGCCAATCTTCAACCTCCTGAAGTTTGGCAGAAAGCTCTTCTCTCTGTGAATCAGTGACAAAATCCTGGTATTTATCGTGCAACTGGAAACAAAAAAACCGTTCATCAGTTTAACTGAAATTCAACATGGGGAGAAACTCATCATAAAAAAGGGATAGTTGAAGTTTACCTTGTTTCTCATTTCATATACATATGCCTCCACAGCATTTTTCTTCTCTTTGGTTTCTTCCATCACCCGATCCTGTAAAGCCATTTCAAACTCCTTTTCCACCGCCTTTTGGACATCAGCAGATGCCAATCCACCATAAACCAATTCTACCACCGGTATGTTGGTTTTCTTTACCTTCTTCTTCGGTGCTTCAACCTGAATGCCAAGAGATCAGCTAAGTACAAATTTAATACAAGAACCAACCCACATAAACGCTATTGTGTACCGAGTACATCAAACATGAAGAACTTAAATTGCTAAGTTAGTCCAACTCCAAAAAAATCATGATATAAAATTTATATTTTTCTAGATATATATGTACTTTACTGAATTTTCATTTTTTAATAATAAAAAGTTTATAATTAAAAATTTTAATTTAGAAAAATAGTATTATTAATCTATTGTGTAAAAAGGATGAAGTACGATTTCAGACACCTTCAATTCAGTATTCAACATACTGAAATCTACATATTAAGATAAAAAATGGGAAAAAATATCAGAACCATGATGAAGGAAAGAGAATGGAAAGAGAAGGGGAAAAAACAGGATAAAGAGAAAAGCCAACTAAAAAGTGTACTTGGGGAAATCAAACTGAGAAAAGAGGGCAGTGTTTAGTACGTCATAGATCTTCTTCAACTTGTTACCACGCAGAGTACATATAAACAGACAGCATATCCATCCCTAGATTGTATTATCCATATTGATAGAGACCGCACAAGATAGAGTGTAGAGAATCGGAACTGAAACTTCCGTACTCACCTTGGAATCCGTCTCCATCTGTACAGCCTGATCTCCTGACTCAGCACTGCCATTTTCAGCCCCAACATCTGTGGTTCCCTTGGCATCTTGCATGTTAACATCGTTCTCATTAGAACTGGGAGGAGCAGCAGCATCAGCAGGAGCTTCGTCGGTCTCCATTTTAGCTGATTGTTCCCTGGTGACTGGAATCTCTACATCCTCCTCTTCTAACAGCTAAACAAACAGAAATTCCGCCATCAGAGAATATTAAACACACACACACACACAAAAAAAAAAAATGAGGAAAGATTTATAAATGACTTACTGTCGCTGATTCAACAGAAACAATTCCATGCAAATTAAGTCGAACCTTCACCTTCACCTTTGCTCTTCCACCTTTAGAAGATTGAAAAGGACCGATCTGGATAGGCACATTACCCACAAGAACAACTTAATCTCCATTACTACATAATAGCAAATGCTCAAGCTACCCAATATTGATGATTAACCCTTACCGTATATGTACTGATCTTAGCTTGCTGATCAGAATCAGCATAGTGTACATCAACACTAAATGTGCCAGACCTATAAAACGTAAGAGCCTTAACACTAGGTATGGGATTCCCCTTGGGAAAAACAACAGTGCTCTGCTGATTGTCCACTGCTCCATTTTGAGAATCTGAAGCAGCACCTTTCCACGAGAGAGCTATGGAAAATGGAAAGTGCTCGTTTACCTTCAAAAGGAAAAACAACGAATCAGGGGGGAAATGCAAAATAGCAGAGCCAAAGTTTTTCACCGACTTCACACAAGATGCATCTTAAAAGTTTAGCTGAAATACATAAATAATCAACTCCAAAAACTACAGATACCGATCAGGTACATCTTTGTACTTCAACTTCCATGTTAAATAATCAACTCCAAAAACTACAGATACCTATCAGGTACATCTTTGTACTTCAACTTCCATGTTCCATAAAAGTCCATAAAAAAAATATTCTTCTATATGTATGAACAATGCAGAAGTGAACAGAAAAACAGTACATCTCTATTTGGTAAGAACATATTAATCAGAAGACAGTTCTAAAGGAAAAGTTCAACTGTAGTCATTCAATCAGGTGCTCTTACCTGAAATTCTCGCACTTTGAATGTGGGGCTGAGGATTGCACACTGAAGGGCACTACCTCTAGCAACACACTCGCTTGCATTCATAGTACGCCTAGGCTCCTTTTTGAAGAAGTCGGTCAATATTTTGATTATAGCAGGGACACGAGAACCTGAACCAACAACTTCAACTATATGGATATTTTCAATGGTAAGACCAGCTTCTGCAAGAGCATGCTCCAAAGGTCCTTTCACACGTTCTAAAATAGGAATGCTTATTTGTTCAAATTCCTCACGCTTAATGATTCCCTTCACATCCTTCTCATCCATCAAACATTCTATGTTCAAAGGTGCCACAGGGTTTGCACTAAGGACTTTCTTAAGCTTCTCGCATGCAACTCGGAGCCTAAGACAGGCCCTTGCATTCTGGTAAACATCTATTTTGTACTCATCCTTGAACTTCGCTGCAAAGTGATGAAACAATACCTCGTCAAAATCTCTGCCACCAAGAGACGGATCAGATGAATGGGCCAAGACTTTCAACTGCCCCTTCTTAAAGCCTGCAATGCACACTTGCATGCTTGCATGTCCAATATCAACAAATGCCACGTTCAACTGGTCATTTTCAGGCAAATCGGTTTTATAAATACCATAAGCCAAGGCTGTCGCAGTAGTTTCATGTATCAAGCGAAGGGGATGCAATCCAGCAATTGTGGCTGCATCCAATACAGCCCTTCTCTGTAGATCAGTGAAATAAACTGGGATTCCAATGCAGCAATCAACCACAGCTGCGTTGAGATTAGTCTCAGCGATGCCTTTCAGATTCGAAAATAGCATCCCCAACACCTGGGTTGGTGTAAATGTTTTTACTTCACCTAGGTAACGCACGTGAACTAAAGGAAAGCCATCAGGCCCCTCGGTTACAGAAAATGGCAATGACTGAAGATCCTTCTGCAATCCAGGATCAGAGAATTTCCGCCCAATCAATCTCTTAATCTGAGAGATTGAATTCTTGATGTTCATCATAATTGACGCTGCGCCAGCTGTCCCAATAAAGCGCTGCTTGTCACCAAAGCTGACAATAGCTGGAGTTTCTCGCTTGGATTCATCATTGAGAACAACATCAATACCCCGCTGCCTTGCAACAGCTACAATGCAGCTCTCGTTACCAAAATCAAAACCAACAACGCTCATCTTGCAAGAGATTGAACCGATGTGTCAAAAACAATCGGTCTGTCAGAAAAAAAGAAGCACCTGAAAATATTGATACCGTTATTATCAACAATAAAAAGATTTGCAATTGTTCTTCCTTGAGAAGAGCCGTTCCAGTGATTATTATAAGAGTATTTATCGTTTATATTTTCTTTAACTTGTTAGCGGGAACTATAGAAGTAGCAAATCAGTATGCCATCTTGAGCATTTGATTGGAAAATTTCATTCAAATAAAATTCAAACAAAGATATGAAACAAGAAACGCTACAGCCACGATCCAACAAGAGCAATCCGTTTGTTTCATCTTGTAGCCACATACACTCTCCATTAAATACTTATTAGCATGTCAGTAAGCCACAACATTTTGAGAGACAGATCAAACAAGAAAATTACACAGCACATTAAATACATGTAATAATCAACAAAAAGTAAGATATCAAAGTAGGTCGAGATGCTTCAACCTGCAATAAAAGCTAATAACATCAAGAAAAAAGTGAAGCAGCAGATTCATTTTCACAAAACGGTAATACGAGTACAATTCATATAAATGTAAAAGAAAAACACTCCGAATCTGAACAGAACAAAGCCAATGAAACGCAAACAACTTCAAAATGCCTGAATCGACGAAGCGAAAGTCTCAGATCTACAACTCGATAAAACAAGCAAATCTGAATCAGATACAATATCAGCGTGCGGAAACAAACCTTCAGAGCGATCGGAACAGCGAGAGCGATAGAAGAGAAGAGATATTGAATTCTTGGGTTCTGGAAGTCTCCACAAGACCGCCCTTTTACACGAACACAAGTCGCGAAGTGCTCTAGGGGAAAGCTTATAAAAGAAAGGGCTACGTACCACTCTCGAGGGCTTTCTGTGGAATTTTGATGTTTATTTTTAATTTTCGTATTTTTATTTTAATATAAATATAATGTATCTCTACTTTTTATTTATTTTTTGATTCGAGGGGCAGCCTTTAGAATTGGAGCGGTCGTGGTCCTAGAGTCGTCTAGAGAGATACTGAAGTTCTAGAAAGATCTACACGCACTGTGCTTTTCAAATCCCTCGTTTCTCGTATGCTGGATTGGGCCTTTAGTACTGCGCTGGGCTCCGTTCTTTTAGACATTCTTGGGCCTAGCCGAATGCAATAGGCCCAATATTATTTTATTCAGTTTAAAATTTTTAGTTTTATATATTATTTAGAGCAATTTTTAGGTTAGTTGGTTCCTATGTTTTATGCTATGATTTAATCTTACAAACAGAGCTTGTTTCTATTTACAAAGTTTTTCTACCAAGAATCTTTCAATTTATTGTTTTTGTTTTTCAATTTTAAGAATGTATACGTAACTCGTTTGAAAATAACATTAATTTTTTAAAACGCAAATCTAACACATGAAAATAGTATCAAAATAGATTTAATATCTGTTTTTTTTTCCCCCCTTTTTTTAGCAATTCTTTACATCTGCACTTATTATAGTTCTTATGACTTTTATATTTATTTTTTTTATTAATACTTTTATAGAGGTGTAAGTTTAAATACTATCTTAGTTGTGGATTTAATTTAATTATTGCATGACATGATATTAAAAATATAATTTTTTTAGTGCAAAATATAGTTCCTTATGCAATATTTATTTGATGGGTTAATTTTCTACATTGCTTAATTATTTTAATTGAATTGTGTGTTTTCTAAATAAGGTTTGAAATCATTCCAAATATTTGTCAATACATTTTGTCATCAAAATAGCGGAGGTATGTCATAAATTTCATCGTCCTACTTAAGATAAAGATGACAGAAGGGACGGTTGGGCATATCCAAATTTGCATAGAAACTCTCATGGTCCTTATATTTATCAACTTTTTTTTTCCCAGTGACAACCTTTTTTTCTCACTTTTCGGGCAAGTGGGGATGGATTGAAAGACGATAAAGCATATTATGGAGACTTTAGAGAGAGATTTGGGCCAGATTGTATACTTCAGCAAATTCATGTTCATGCCCAACAATGATACAAAAGTATAGGTGATCAAGAGAACTGTGAACGACCTAGGAATTCAACGTTGTCTTTCTCTTGGGCAATATTTGGGACTTCCTTCTCACAAGTCTCAAAGTACATGTTAGGTGTTCATAAACATTAAGGATGCAAGCTATCCAAGGTTGGAAGGAACAAAAAACTTTTGTCACCAAGTGGCAAATAAGTGTTAGTTAAGGTAGTGGACGATTCCTATTTACACAATGAGTTGTTTCCCAATCCCAAATACTCTATGTGATGAAATTAGCCAACTTTTGTGCGAGATTAGGGTGGATATCCTATGGTAATCAACGTCCATGGGGTGAATTCATCTCATATGTGTTATTGGAAGGTTGATGGATGTATTGGGTTTAGAGACATTCCACATTTTTAACTAGGCTATATTGACTAAGTAAAACCGATGTATATTGAAGCTACCAAATAGTATTATCTCCAAAATGCTCAAAGGTAAGTATTATAAAACTTAAAATTCATTTAATGCAAGTATTGGCACAATCCTTCCCATTCGTGGACGAGTGTTTATTGTGGTAGGCAATTGTCCAAAAAAAAGTTTTTGAGCTAATTCAACTTTAATCAATCCTTTAATACATAGGGTGTGTGATAGACCTCCAATTTTTGTTCATTTCTAGTCGTAGAGTTGCAGTGTTGAGTGTCTCTTTACCAAAATGGGCAGTGGAATAAGGAGGGGAGGCAACCTATTATTGTTTTATCTATGATGGCGCTTGGGTTATTCTTCAAGTTTCTCTACCAAGACGATAACAAGAGGGTGAGATCATTTGGGACATGAACACAAGGAGAGTTATTTTATTGTTAAAGTGCATACTTTATTGGGTAGTACATGGCGACGGGAAGTGTTAAGGACAACAGACATCCGGATGTCTCCACAATGGTATGATACGATCCATTGGGCACACCTTATCGCGACTTTGCTTTTGGTTTTACTGGTTGTCTTCCCCTATAACTTTGTGATCATTCCTTATCTAGCAATGTGGGATTTTAATTGCATTCCCAACCATCCTCACATCGAGTCTCCCCTCAAGTAGTCATCTCTCTAAATTACACTTAAGCACACTACCCATCTGGAGGTTCGATCATGTAATTGTGATCCCTCCAAATTACACTCGAGCACACTGTTTACCTAAAGGATCAAGTACTGATGGATGCCACCACGACTACGTCTTCCAAAGCTTTCCACTTCTTATCTCAACGCTTGAGGATTTTTTTACCGACGTGGCTATGGCAAGGCATGACTTTGATACCGATTTATTGTAGACAATGGACATCCAAATATCTCTACAATAGTCTATGCCTTATGGCGCACACTCTTAAAAGAAAGGTTTTAGAAGAGAGAGTTTCATCTACCCTTCTTTCTCATTGCTCCAAGTAATTTTCTTTACTAGTAATTCATTACTTTCCTTGATTGATACTTAATGCAAGTAATTTATAAGGTTGATACATGTTATGTCAACGTTTATATTGCACGTGCATATAGAAATTGAATGGTAGTATTCAGACAAATAAGTATGTCAAGCCAACAATTAAAAAAATGCCTTTTTAACTAAATATTCATGGAGCATGGGGTATATTATTCCACCAAACTAACATTTAGATCAATGCTTACAGCATAGAAGCTTATACCAAATACGCCGAGATTTAAATAAAGACGTTAAATTTATTTGTTGTATTCAACTAGTTAAAACGAGTGTTGTCGAAGTAACAATAAAAAAAATGCAGAGATAAACAAACTGTCACTTAATATTTATTTACCTAGTTCTAGTAAAAATATTTATTCTTTAGAAAAAGGCACGATATTAAATTCCTCTCAACTTGTTAGATATCTCTTCGAATACTATTTTTAGTTCAATAATATTGACATCGACATGAGAAATTAATCAACATCTCTATTATTTTTATAAGAAAACAATGCCATGTAAGAAATAAACAACAAAATGTCACTAATGCAAACATAATATAAACAATCAAGTGATTACTTGTTTTAAAAAAGGTAAGATGTTTATTATTAATTAACACTTTTGTTTTTTAATTACGCGTTTCTATGTATTTTTTTTCTAAAAAAATATCCACCGACATCAACATTCTATCGATATTTTTGTAAATTTAGATCTCGTCATTTTAAATAATATATTTAGACCTCGAGATTGATAGTACGAGTTTATGCTAGAGTTGTACTCATGTTGGCGTGTATTTATCTACTAAACTATGGTCGGCTTGAATCTTTATTTTGAACATTATTTTATTTGAGTTTTTTTTTAATATAATGGGGACGAGAAATTCAACTTATAACTCTCTTAATTACTGTTTTGGCAGTTTTATCTATTAACTCTGCTAAAGAAAATTTTATTTAACAACAATTTGTTCGATGAAATTAATCATGTCCGAACTATTAAAAAAAAATCAAAATCAAAATCTGTTCCCACGCTCACTGGTGCAGCTGCACACGAAAGCTACGTCGTTTCGCGTCTGCACATTCACACAGGCCAATTTGGCGGGAAAGAGTGATAGGAAGGAGTTGATGAACAACCTTTTCTAGGTCATCATATTCACAACTCGAGTAAAGAAGATCAACACCAAAATTTATTGGCAATTTCCACAGATATTTCTCTGTAATCTCAAGAGAAAGAACAAAGGAAAGGAATGCCGAGATACAAAATCAGAGGCATCGATGTCGACTTTCCGTTTGATGCATACGATTGCCAGCTCGTTTACATGGAAAAAGTCATTCAGTCTCTCCAGGAAGTAAGATTTCACATAGTATCTTACGGTTTCAATGATCTTTCTCCGTAAAATGCACATGAAGTGTTTCTTGATCACTTCTTTGCTCCAGTTACCGTGAACTTATAAGCAAATAATAAAATACTTGAGAAATTTGTTGTTATTGGTATTTAGAATTTGGTGTTTTCATTGTTACTTTGCTTTGTATTCTTTCATGGATGGTATCTAGTACATGAGAAAATTGTAACATTTGATAATTTTCAACTGTATATGGGATTTTCTTTGATCAATTCAACCTGGTCGGTATATTTTTTCACAAGAAACAAACGATTTTCAATGATATATGAAAAAGCTATCTAATCGGTCCCATAAAATCAATGGAATTCCAAATATCTTCCAAATCTCTCATAACTTATTTAGTTATCCATCCTCCACCCCTTCTTCGGCTTATGCATTTTGGATCGGGTAGTTTTTTCACTCTGCTGCCTTCTTGAATTCCTCTCTGGCCTGCTTTGAATTCTTGGGAAAGCAGCAAACTCATTTCATAGCTAGCTAGTAGTGAAGTCTTGCACATTTTACAAGGCCGATCACTATGTAAACTGGCGGTGGCAAAAACTTGAGGATTTTCCTTTCCTTTGCCTTCATGAGGGCTGGAATATGTGTCTGGAAGTCAGTGGTTGTACTGTACTATCTGTTTTTCTATTCATAGTTGTTAGAGTTTGGATTGGCAATGTTTGTTTAAGTTGTGCCGTGAGGTCGCTCGGAAGTGTTGAACATAATGTCTTAACATGTGTGGGCTCTGGCAGGCTGTTGTGGGTCAAGGTGCAGATTATGCAGATTTTTGAGTTTCCTTATCAGGTAGATTTGCTATGTATATTCTCCTTGTGTTTGTTTCCTTCTCAGTGATTCCCAAAATATCCTTTGGGTTTCCTTTATTGTTCCGCTCGTTGTTAAAGGATGAGATGAGAATTACTAGGTTTAGTGATTTTGAAAGAGAAGAAAAAATTTTGTGAGCGTGCTGTGGTGCTCAAGCCATGATAGCTAATGTATTGCTGTATCCTTCTTTGTGAAGGTTGTGTATCTGTGAGGGTTGTTTCTCACACCGTGAAGAACAGATTAAGCTGACTTTGAATCAAGAGAGGGTTTCTCTAACTTAGGGGGAGCCTAAGTTTATAGAGTGAAGGGGATCTTCATTCCAAGCAAGAAAGATAAACTAAGCCAAGAGAGGTAGTCTCCTATTTAGGGGAGCCTAAGTAGTGTTCTATTGAAGTACACCGTTTTAGGGGGAGCCTAAGATATTAGAGAGGGAGTCTCACATTTAGGGGGAACCTAAGTGTTTTATCAATGTATAACAAATGTCTATAGATAAGTACGTCATTGTAATTGCATTCCTTTTCATTAGTAGATTTATCTTTCTACGCTGCCCCCCAGACGTAGGTGAATTTTCACCGAACTGGGTTATCAATTCTTGTGTTCTTTTTGTCTCTCCATGTCTTTACATTATGCATTGTTACTCTAAGTGTCTCAGCTTAGCATTTAACATCCGTTGGTACGAGGTATTTACCTTTCTGTTTTTTCAATAGTCAACTATGTATGTTCTGATATTTGTTTGGGTCAACACATGAACATGATATATATACTTTTTTGGGTGAATCTGGTGCTATGGATTATATTTTATAACTTACAGCCTTAGAGACCAGATATTTTTCGTTTGATGAAGTACATGCATATCTTCTGTCTGAATGATTAGTTTTGAAACTTACATAGCAGAATATTTATTGCTATGTCTAATTACTAGTGCCCAGTCGTTCATTAGTTACTGAATATAAGTGTGGCATTTTAGAGATACTTCCTATATAAAGGGTTTTAATCATTGAAAATGCTTCTGATTGAACTATTATGTGACAGAAATGTAATGCACTTTTAGAGAGTCCTACTGGAACTGGGAAAACACTTTGCCTACTATGTGCTACATTGGCCTGGAGGAAGAGTTTGGGTGATTTTTCTTCTGGTCGAAGTGTATCAAACAGCCAAAACACTGAGGGTGATCTGAATGTTTCATCATCACAGTCTACTTCACCAAAGTATCCAACCATTGTGTACACAACCCGCACTCACAGCCAACTCCGGCAAGTTATTCAAGAGTTGAAGAAAACCTCTTACAGGTTAAAGTTTATTCCCATGGCCATATTAAGGAAGCGTGACTTATTTCTTATTCATGTTAAAGGATCGTTTAGCTTAATTTTTCAATGGCATTTTATTTTATCTGCAACCACTTTCAAACATAGTGCACATGTCCAACTTAGGGGAATTTTTATATGAAGTTGAGCACAAGCTGCTCTTAATTACTTGCTAAGCGATATATCTAGGGACTGACTTCTTACATAGCCTATTTGGTTGGAGTTTATACTTATGGAGCAAGGAGATGCATGTTGGAGGGTTTGACAGGTTTGTTATGGATTCACATTATGCCAAAACGAGTATAGCTCAGCTGTAATTAACACATACTTCTTCCCTTGAGGTTAGAGGTTTAAATGGCCTCACTTGTTGTCCTGAAAAAAATTATGAGTTTGCATTCTGGTCATGGAAGTTTGTGGATTTAGTGAAATTTATATGTTCTTTTATTCATATTAGTTTCCTTAAGAGGAAAGTTGACTATATTGGTGAAAAACTGCTACTGTGTTTTCTGAATGATTTTTGAAAATGCTTAAAATTTGAATACATGCAGGCCCAAAATGGTAGTTTTAGGATCTCGAGAGCAATTATGCATTCATGAAGAAGTGAGTTTACTCCATGGGAGAACACAAAACAACGCCTGTCGATCACTCTGCCGAAAACGTGGAAAACGCTATTGCAACCATTATACACGTGTTTCTGGTTATTCTCTCTCAACCTATTGCATCTGCATTGCCTACGTTGTACTTTGTCCACCCAGATACAATTGAACTTATTGGAATTCTCGCGGTGTCTAACTTTCCTAGGATGTAGAGAACTAGTATGAAGGATTCATGATGATTCTTAAAAAAATGATTAGGTCGGAAGCTTTCAATCTAAAACATCTTTTGCAAAAAGCAGAACTACTTTATCCTAGTCAAAGTAAATACAATGAAGAAAATAGGATATGACTTTTCAAATTCAAGTCATACATACAGTTATTTGGAATCAAAATCTCAATTTTCTGGTAAAAAATCAATGTCTATTTTATGCTATATGCTGCTTTTTGAAAATGAAAAGTTGCGCATCTGGAAATACATAAGTTTTGAAATTATCCTTTTTCTAATCCAAAAGATAAACTAGGAGAAAAGGCTGGCAGGCACCTTTGAGAATCTAGCTTTTTATTTATTTCTTACAGTGTTGACACGAAGTATATTTGAAATTTACTTTAGAAGCTTCCTGAATGTTACTTACAATCACTAGGTATTTGCTATCCACGATAATTTTAATAACTGGAAGAAACTTATTATCTGCCTACTTTAATTGTCTGTTGTAGGCTATGTGAAGGATAATCCACATCTTGGAGATGAACCTATCGACATTGAAGATCTGGTCAAAATTGGAAAGAGTTTTGGGCCGTAGGTCCTTTTTCATCTAATATATTTTTATTTTCATGCCCGTCTGTTAAGTTATACCAGAGTTGGTTGGGTGAAATTGCTAATGGGGTTTGTTTGATGCTATATGGTTGCCTTTTTCTTTTAGATGTCCTTATTATGTATCACGGGAGCTTCACAAAGCTGTTGATATAATGTTTGCTCCATATAACTATCTCATTGATCGCGGATATAGAAAATCTCTTGTGCTTGAGTGGAAAAACAGTGTACTCATATTTGACGAAGCTCACAACTTAGTAAGCAGCTTTTATCTTCAGAACTGCAACAATATGTTGAATATATACTGCTTGTTTTGTCTTTGTACTATTTTTTTATATATTAGCATGCCCAAGCCTTATTGAGATTACACATCGTGTGTTTGTTCAATGTATGACGGAAGAATATATCATTAGCCACTGATCCAGTATAAATTGTTTTGCAGGAAAGCATATGCGCAGATGCAGCCTCTTTCGATTTAACTTCTTGGCTTCTGACAGCTTGTATTTCTGAAGCCAAAAACTGTATTGATCTTTCCATAAAGAGAAGAGAAGAATCAAATGACAAATCAGGGAATCCAGATAATTTTGCTATACTTCGAGGTAACTTTGATTAGTAAGTGAGAGCGATTTGTATTATTAAAATGTTATTTATTTATTTTTGTTTACATGTCTTGTTGCTTTTTTCTAAGCTATCTATTGCAATTGTAGATTAATTTTCACGTTGACAATTGTTGTGACATCAATCCACATTGTGTAATATGGCACAATCATGCTTTTGAACTGCACTTCTCATATAATATAATTGTTGATGAGAGACTCTTGTATTGAACTTGGTGGCTTTTCCATTGAATTCTTAAAACCAGCTAATTTTAAAATCATGCAGCACTTCTCCTGAAGCTTGAGAAGGGAATATCTGAGATCCCTATTCAGTCCAAGGAATTAGGATTTACTAAGCCTGGACCTTACATCTACGAATTACTGGCAGAACTCAATATCACACACGAGTCTGCTTCTAAGCTTAAAGACATAATCGAGGAAGCAGCTATACTTCTTGAAGAAGACAAGCACCAGAAGATGCAGAACACAGGCTGTCGGCTGGAAAGCATTACAGATATCCTCGATATCGTGTTTAGAGAAAAGGGCAATGAACATGCGAAATTTTACCAAGTAAGATAGAATTTGCCAATATAGTTCACAATGGCCAAGACTGTCAAATTGAGCTCCTTCTAGTTTGCTCTTATTTTTACCTCACTATTTTGGCAGCATCTTAGTTTGAACATTTCATTTAGGTTCACGTGCAGGAGAATGAAGCAAGTGCTATGGATGGCCTAAAAGGTGCTTCTAATCTACATTTCCAATGTTTGAAGTGGAATTTCATCTTATATTTATTGTTCTTTTCAGAAACTTGTTATGCTCACACAGAACTATTTTTTTTTTTCTTTTTCTTTACTCAACTTAGCTTTAATTCTCAGGAATTGTGTTAAGATATAAATAGGACATTTTCTTTCTCAATGATAATTATAATGACCATGATTAGAAAAGAAAATGAAAACCATAGAGTGATGACTTCCAATCTTTGCTGATTAGGCAGTCCATTTTGTAAATGTTTGGCACATGATCTGTCTGAGTGGTAACTTTGTAGGGCAGGCACAAACTGGTGTCTTTGAGGCCATAGATTGATTACGTTCGCTGTTTCTTTAGAAGATTGTTGAAAGTTTGATGCTTATGTTTACTCAAAGTATAAATCAGGTGAAGTGAATTAATTAACTGATGTTTATTAAGGCGTGCTGTGGCCCTGTAATGTGGCAAGATAAAATCTTCGTGGATCCTATGAAACCAAATAAAAGAAGAGATAAACAATGGAGTAGTCTTGGGCACTCCACACTCATACCTTTTGATATCGCTGCAAACAAGCTAACCTTTTCTCCCTCTCCATCCTTTATTCTTCAGTGTGAAAAAATTGAAAATCTATTTTATTTCTTAATTTTAATGGCTTAAATAAAAAGGACTCTTTTACTCCTTGCTCTAGCCATTTTCTTAGTTCAGTTCCTCAAGCTATTGAGGTCTGGTTCTTGAGCCAGTGAACCTAATCTCAATTCTTACGGTAGAGAATCACTTGGTCAGTTTTTTTCAACATTCTGACTCATGTATGCACTCATCAACGATATATTCTAGATTATTTCATTTACATGTTTCAGTTTAAGCTTATATTATTGTTTGATATCATAAGAAATTGTTACAACCAAAAATGATTTCTTCATTCATTGGAATTTTGATCTAAGACATTTGTGTCATTTTTACATGTTTTTGTTTTATTTTTCAGGCAAGGCATCCAGGACACTCAGCTGGTGGTGTTTTAACCCTGGCATTGCCTTGGAAGCATTTCCCAAAAAGGAAGTCGGGTCTATTATATTGACATCGGGCACTTTATCTCCCTTAGATTCATTTGCGCAGGAATTGAAACTGTTGGTCTCTTTGATTTAATTCTTTCTTGCACACTTCAATCATCCAGTACTATTATAAATGTTAATTCAGGGTGTTTTGACGGTGAACCCAGAGATTTTCCTATCCGGTTGGAGAACCCTCATGTCATATCCTCAAATCAGATATGGGCTGGAGTTGTATCCGTTGGTCCGTCAGGTTGTTCTTTCAACTCCTCTTACTGGAATCGTGAGTCTGAAGCATATAAGCTAGACCTTGGAAATGCTATTGGTATGTATGAGTTTTCCGCTTTTAGAGTTGATGTGAAAAATAATACTCTCCCACCCCATCCCCACACATAGCGAAGGTATACATAAGGGGTTAAAGAAAGTTCAAACCAAACAAGGTTACAAAACAACTCAGTTGGTAAAATCAGAGATAGAAGGCATTTGAGAGAAGACTTCCTATAGAGAGCGTAAAAAACTATGGTACATTAGGACTCCTCCCAGTGTTTCTCCAGACCACCCCAACAATTGCAAAGATAAAACTAATCCACATGATTCTACTCATTGTTTCAAAGAATGGCCCCAAAAATGGGCCTGTAGCACAGCCCTTCGTCGCCTGATTTGTTCCTAAAAAAACTGGGCCTGAAGCAAGAAGTTACTCCATTTTGCAAAGCCAGATCCTATAAAAAGTTGTTCCTCATACACTGTTCCCTAAAAAGGTCAAAGAATTCTTTGGCATAAGATATGCAAGGGGATACGTTAAATTTAACATGTCTTCAAACCTTATCTATCTCCATCTAAGCATTTTGAAAAGAATCTACTTTTTGGCTCTACAAATTTGTGCAATCATACCAATCTTTATTGGACAAGAATTGCTGCCCACCACAAAACTACAGGATAGTTTCTCTTGTAAAATACTTCACAATATTCTCAGTTGGTCTCCCTGGTCAACAAATTTTTCATAACCAACATTACATTTCGTCTTTCGAATAGGGACGCATCTGTGGTAGTTACTTTTTTTTTCCCTCTCTCTCTCTCCCCTTTTTGGAACAAGATACGAAGTTATCATTGAAATTCCAATGAATGAAGAACAATCTAATTTTCAACTGGAAGAGGATGCACTACTTATCTTTCAGTCTCCTCATTACCAAACTTCTATCTCCAAGAAAACCATTTTAATGTACACAAGATTTCTTACTCTATACGACCAAGTATACTCGAGAGAATGTGGAGGGAGGGAGGGAGTCTCACTCAACAATATGATTGTTAATCAGTTGTATGTATAATCTAGACATTTATAACTGTTCTGCAAATGCTAAAATTCAGCCTGAAGCTACTTTTAGTGTATTGAGATTGTGCAAATGTAATTCTTGGATTCTTGGTCACAGTCAACTTCGCACGTATTGTTCCTGATGGTTTGCTTGTCTTCTTCCCATCATATTATTTTCTAGACCAGTGCATTGGCTGCTGGAAGAACCAGGTATTGCATACAGAATAAACTATATACTATTCTGTATGTTTTCTTTTGATGAAATTTTATGTCCATAATCTGTAGAGCCTTTCAAGCTCAACGACAATTTGGGAAAGAATTTGCAAGCACAAGAAGCCTGTTATAGAACCTAGGCAATCTTCATTGTTTCCTTCATCAATTGAGGTACATAACTTATTGGAAATGTAAAAAAAGAAAAGGAAAAAAGAAGTAGAAAAGCTTCAGTCATTGTGTGATGTTTTGTATCTGTACCATGCTGTGGCTTGTTGGAATTGTGACAGGACTATATGTTCAAGCTGGAAGACACATCATCCTCTGGTGCAGTATTTTTCGCTGTTTGTCGTGGGAAGGTATGTCTTCTCTTCTTACTAAAAGTAAAGTGCCTTGGGATGCCTCAGTATGCTATCTATTTCTTTGGGGATAAAAATAAAAACTTGATTGGGATTGGAGTTACATTCCATGCCCCAACCTGACTTCCCCACGACATTGAAATTCTTTTAGTTAGTATTAATTTATTTGGTTAGAAAGAAATAGTAAGATTTGGTAGAATACTGAGAGATCTTGTAAATAGGTTTGCAATGTAGCCTACTTAAATTTTTGTCTAGATGCACATGACTATAGTATAGCTTCTTGTGATTTTTCTTAGTTTATGATTAATAGAAATTGGAACCCCATTTTGAAGTTTTTTAGGTGAACCCTCTGCTTGGGACTAACGCCTTTGATTTGACCACTCTTTGGTTATACTATTTCCCCCCCCACCCAAATAGAAATAACTGCTTTCATTAAGGGGGGAACAAAAAAGAAAGAATATAGGGACATACAAAAAAAAGAAGCCACAAAACCCCTTAGAGAAAGGGTTCCAACTAAGTAAAAAGGTTACCCAGAGAATAATTACAAAAAATCTTTGATACCGAAACCCAAAGAGAAACGTGAATCCTCACTAAGGACCAAACCTCACTGGAGTCTCTTTCCACACCACAAAACATTATGTTGTCCCCCCCCCCCCCGGCGCAAAGATCCCACAAAATCGCACAAACTCCTGGGTCCCAAAGAAAACGATCTTTCTCTTTGAAAGGCGGATGGAGGAGGAACTCCCCGATCATCAAACAAACATCCCTTTGATGAGCAAGCACAAAATCGAACTCCTGAAAGAAGTCATTCCACACAGATCTTGCAAACTGATACTCCCAGAGAAGGCAATCTAAGTTTTCCTTCGCCTTCCGACACAAGATGCAATACTAGGGGCCCATAAGCGAAGGCATCTTTCGCAAAAGCCTGTGCGTTGTGTTCACACGCCCAAGCAAAATTTGTCAAGAAAAGAACTTGACTTTCTTGGAATTTTAATCCTCCATAACTCGTCAAAGACCGACTGAACAACAGGAGAGGGATCCAGTAAAAACCTAAAGAAATACTTACAAGAGGGGTTTAGGGTTTAGGTGTCAGGGACCCGAGTGAGATTTGGTCTTTCGTTCGTTATCATGTTTCCTTGTAGGCTTCGATTTTGAAGACATTTTGTAACTAATAGGCATTCTTTTGCATAGTTGGAGTCCCCTCTTGCAGTTGGGCTCTTTTTTTTTTGTTTTGGGCTTGGTTTTTTGTATGCCCGTGCTTGTATTCTTTCATTTTTTTTTCAATGAAAGTGATTATTTCTATATAAAAAGAACTAGGATTTACGTTTTAGAAGATTCTTCAAAGAGCAGGAGAACGAGGGATTGACTAGTCTTGTCACTATCATGAATATAAAATATGTGATATGGTTCTCTTGGTTTCCATAAATTGATAGATTAAATTACCAATTTAGCTATGATGTTTGAATAAAAATCTATAGATTATTGAACTTTCAATTTTGGGTTTAATAGGTCCCATCGTGCATTGCTTTAACATTATTCACATTGGCTAAGATACATAGCTTACTTCTTGATAATTAATGCAGCTAACTAGTTTAATTAGTTCTCCTATCATCATCATGTCAAAGTTGTGAATCATGGATGGTTGTATCACCTCCACAGGTGAGTGAAGGACTAGATTTTGCTGATCATGCTGGACGAGCTGTCATCATTACTGGTATGCCTTTTGCTTCAAGGAATGATCCAAAGGTTTGTTTATCTACTTCCTACCTCAATGAAATATGCCAGTCTATAATAGAATTGGAACTCACGTTCTTGCTGAACTTTTAATAGAGTATTGATCAACGAGGTTAATTGTCTAATATAATTCATCATTTCAGATTCTCCATTGTTTTATCTGTAAGGTTTCTGTTAATTTCATGTTAGTTACTCTGGAACCACACATAAATATATGTACAAGCTTTCATACCCTAAAATATATGTGCATGAGCTTCGAATATCATTTGTTGTTATTGAAGAATGTGTACTTTTTGCTATTGGGTTGAAGTTTTCTATTCGTTAAATTAGTGTTCACCTATTCTGTCATTAGTTATGTCAGCACAGAAGGTAGTTGGTGGCACCCTTCAGACGGCTCTAGGTTGACTTGACTATGGTGGCCAACTGATATATAAAACTTCTTCTTGAAATGGATCTCATCAGACCAAGTTCCCACTAGTTAGTTCCTTCTGTATAGGAAGAAACTTCCTTTCACCATGTAGTTTTCCCAACTTCCAATAAAATGCTTCCCAACTAATAAATAAGTTGCATATTGCATAAACCTTATATGCCGGTCAACCTTGTTCTCCCTTGTCTTTGTTCTTGAGTTTAACTTTCAGATTTGATGTTCTGTGTGATAGGTTCGCTTGAAGCGTGATTATTTAGATCATCAGTCACTATCACAAAGAGGGAATTGTCAAGTAATGTATTTTAGAGCAACTAGCACTGTTGTTGTTTTATTATTTATTATTTTTGTTTTCTTTCTTTTTTCTCTTTTGATGTTGATCCTGTAATTGTGGGTTATTGATGCGGTAGATTATGACGGGAGAAGACTGGTACACCCAACAAGCATTGAGAGCTGTCAATCAGGCAGTTGGACGTGTGATACGTCATCGCCATGACTATGGAGCCATAATCTTTTGTGATGAGAGGTATTCTTCTACTTTTTATCCCAAATGACAGAGATGAGTGGTACTCCTTTTCTGCTTGGCTTTCATTGGTTGAAACTGTTGGCAATTTGCTTGATTAAATTATTTATTTATTTATTTTTATAACACAATTTCATTGATTATATGAAATTACAAACGAAGGGGGGACCCCAACTGAGGAACTACAACAAACCTTTCCAATTGGAATGGAGCATGGTAATGCTAGAATGGTGAAATAAGGGGAGCATTTACACTGAGTCACAACTGTAGTAACTATAGCACCAAAAAATCTATAGAGGAGGAAGAGACTCATTTGGATGCACCTTGTTAGGTCTTTTTGTGGCCGGTTTGGCTCTAATTAAATAGCCGGACTTTCAATGACAAATATCAACAATTAGACTCTTTCATAGAACATGTTATTTTTATTGCTATCACTTGGTGTAAATTGTCTAAATACTTTGTCTTATAGTTTTGATGCACTATTGTCCAATTGGAGATGTCTTTTGTAACTCCTTTGGCTCGGGATTTTTCCTCTCCCTCTTTTGTAATTTCATACATCAATGAAATTGTCTTTATCAATATATATATATATATAGAGGAGGATTTCTTCTTCTTTTTTTTTTTTCAATTTCTTCTATTATATTATACCTAGTTTAGAGTTTCTTATCATCAATTTTTTTTTCACTTTTTTATTTGCCGTCTAATTATTTCTCAACTTTTTCTTCAGATCATTCAGTGCCATTTCACCTTTTATTCTTTGGTATACACCAAAGAGTTATTGATTTTACAATTAAACTTTATTTTTGATAGGTTTGCCCATTCAAGTCGTCAGTCTCAAATATCAGTTTGGATACAACCTCATATCAAGGTAGAATTTCTTTTAAGAACTATATTTATTCATGAAACTTCCTTCATAACTCGTTTGTTCTAATGCAGTGTTACTCTAAATTTGGCGACGTTGTTTACACATTAACCCGATTCTTTCGAGATGACGTAAATCGAATATGTCCAAAACCTGAAGGCAAGTATGCTTAAGTAATTAACCATTAGTCCCAATCCTTAAACATTAAAGAGGTGGATTTTATCAATTCTTGGGACAATGCTATATTGATCACATTAAACTTCTTTTACGTGAAATTATGATTGACATCAATATGGCACCACATTTTCACCACATTTGATTTATTTGACTTGTGATGTAATAGCTTTTTTGATGATCTCCGTAATGTTTTTATGAGCTATAAATTTTGATTTTATGCAAGTTTGCTAGTGTCAAAATGGCTGATTATGCAATTTATAATATTGACAAACTTGTAGTTAGCTAAACATTGTTGGCTTCCCTATATATATTTCACTATTTTAATATTATGCCTACCTCGTACATTTTCTCCATTGTATTTCAGATCCTAGTACAAAATCCAAAAACGAAGGAGTTGATACTACCAGGTTGGATGATATCTCTTGTGCAGGATCTTCCACTTCAGTATTTGGTAATTTTTTAATTTTCATTTTTGTAAATCCAAACAATCGCTTATGTCACATGCTCACAATGCAAACTTAGAGAGCTAATTCAAGAT
Source organism: Citrullus mucosospermus (assembly GCA_030954485.1). Taxonomy (NCBI): domain Eukaryota; kingdom Viridiplantae; phylum Streptophyta; class Magnoliopsida; order Cucurbitales; family Cucurbitaceae; genus Citrullus; species Citrullus mucosospermus. Next base: position 1,803,842 of record CM062063.1, on the reverse strand, counting down.
CCTCTTATTGGATAAAAAAACGCATGATCATTTTTCTCATGGTCCCATGTTTAATATCTAAAATAAAAATTTCAATCTTATTTTGAACTCAAGCTTTGTTAATGGTCTGGTTGCTAACTTTTAGTTGAACTCAGAATTGCCATCCTGCATCATGCAGATGACATTGGTTTTTATTTTTCCATTTCAGTTGTTTGCATAAGAGATCTTTATCTATATATATATATATATATATTTTTTTTTTTTTTTGAGAAAAGAAATGATAAATGATGAGATATTTATTTTGCTGCAAACAAAAATTATCTGTTTACAGGAGATACTGGAGAAAAAAGAACTACAAAATCTTTTGGTGACGTTCATCTGGAAAAACTTGTCTGTAAGGCAAGTCCCCCTCTCCCCCGTGTTAATGCTATTTTTGGGATTGGTGAGCCTAATTTTATGGCTGTTTTGTTGTGATTTTCACTGCAGAAGCCAGAGGGACGTGATTGTGCGGGGAAGTCTGTGTCTCCCCTGTTTAACATTAAAGAAGCTAGTCATTCCAACTACTGGAAAGATGTTCTTCCTGCCAATAGCCCATCTGTTACCTCTTTTAACTCCCTATCTTCCACAATAAAAAGTTCAAATAATCTATCACATCGAGAAAAAAAAGTAGTATTGTCGGATAAGAAATCTTCTCAGCATCAGAGTCATGAAGTTATTGATTTAACTGGCTTCTCTGTAATGGATGAACAACCAAACAAAGGATTGTTGGTAGGCTGTGCTGCAGAGAAGCGCAAGTTATTCAGTACTGAGCATGCTCCTGCAAAAATTATGAGGAATTCTTTTGGGCCTGCTGGTGCTAGACCATCCGAATCAAATGACCTTTCCTTCAAAATTTGTTCAGTGAAGTCTGAAGGTTCACCATCTGATAGCAGAGTCGTGCAAAATGATATTATTTATTCAACATTGCTGTCCAGTAATAGTCACACTACGCAGAAGATGGGTTCAGAGTCTGTCAAACAGAATGACAAGATTATCAAATGTGTTCCTGTTCATCCTGGGGATGAAGAAGCTAAAGGATCTGATTTTTTGAGTCAGGTAACTTGTAACAACAGAACTCTCTCTCTCTCTCTCCTTCTCCTCCTCCTTCTTTGATATTACCTGGTAATTTGAGTGCCCTGGGATTCCTCCCGTAGAGCCAAACTCATTTTCAACTCTTCACTGTTTTTTCTTACATCTTCCCTCTATTTATAATATTCAAACCCATAATATGCAAGCTTACTCCAATGGAACTAAGTGACATACTAACTAATCTATATAGCTAACAATTCCTGCTGCCAAGAAATACCTTGTCCTTTAACCGTTGAGTTAATGCTACAACTTTTCTTGTTCTTCTTGTCGTTTTGGTGTTGGGTTTAGCTCATATCTACAATTTGGAGCCAACCCACATCAAGGCTCTTTTCTTCTTTTTCAGCTTTTTGTTTCTCAATGTCAATGTCATGCATCATCAACTCCAGAACCCATGGCGAATCCTCAAATTTTTGTAGAACTGTTTAGGCACCTGAATCTGACCCCTTCAGGAAACTGAATCAGTTGTTGGGTGCTGCTTCTCTTAAAGACCTAAAATGTTTAATGCTATCTTTTCTTTTCAATATGCTAAATATTTAGGTTAGAGCCTTCATTTATTTTCCTGTGCATTTTTTTTTTGGAATGGTTTTCTTGTTCATTTCTCCAAATCTTTTTCCGACATGTAGACATTACCATCCTAGAACAGTATTTCTTAATGCCTTTTCCTTTGGATTTTCTTAGAAATTTGTAATCGAATTCTTTCATCCGTCCATAATTATGTCTTGTCCTGTTAAAGCTATTATTTTTTATGATATAATAACCTCTATTTTCCAAGATGTCTTGCAGGTCAGAGAGAAACTGAGTGCTCGAGAATACAAGGAATTTGTTGGGTTTATGAAAGCACTTAAAACCAAAACAATGAATATAAGCCAAGTTTTGCAGTCCATCGTGGGAATATTTTCAGGACCTGATAGGCTACGTCTTCGTACAGGGTATATTCCTCTATCATCATGCTCTTTCTCGGCTGGTTTATTTGGTTGTCATATTTTTCTTACTCCAACTTTAGTTATGAGATACCTATAGGCTACTACTTCAGAGGCTACGTCATAGCCGTAGTCCTAGTCAAAGTCTGTGTTCTGTCTTCTTCATGTCCATGTCACTTAAATGTCTAAAAATGATTTTTGTTTTATTCTAGATTTTAATATGTTTACATATGCAGATAAAGTGGCATGACATGTTGCTTTAAGCAGAACATTTCACTGATGCCGATAACAATTTTTCCTTTATCTTTAATATTATGTGATTTAGCTCGGCTCGGAACACAAAAGTATTTTTGGAAATGCTATATCATGAGAAATTAAGCAAAAATCATATTCTGCAGATCTTGGATCCTCTGGCTGAGTTGGAAACTTTTTATACATCTTTACAGGCATCTTAGAATCTCTTTTTATTTTTCTGATACATCGTGGTTTTGGTGTCTGATGTGGTATTCAACAAATCTCCGACTCTAACTCGGTTATAGTTTGATTAGAAGTATCTTTATTTCTGTTTGTAGGCTCTTCAAGTCTTCTTAATATCTCTAAAATATCACATTTTCCAGAATCTGACATCGCATTAATTCTCTCTTAATTTGTTGCAAATATCAACAGCTTCAAGGATTATATCCCTGCAAAATACCATTCCTTGTACGAGCAGTTTCTTGGGACCAGCACGTGACATTAAAGTAAGTATCTTTTTCCCGTATGCTGTTGACCTCTCTCTACTGGGATTTGAATTACACAATATTGATTCATATCATAATAATTAGCGGGAATTAGCCCCAGGAGCATTGTTAAGATGCCTTTGACATAGAGGCGATGGCAATGTAAATATTAGAGGGAATCTCTTTAATCGTTGCTAGTTTTATAATTTAGAAAAAGATTATTGGAAGTACAGTTTATGGAAGAGTGGCTGCTGGAAGCTCTTTCAGCTTGGTGGTTCAAAGTTAAAGCTAGTATTTGTTTGATAGGCATGACTTCTTTTTTTTTTTTTTTTTTTTGGCTTATTTGGCTTGGAAAAAGTTGATCTTTTTGTGGGAAAAAGGATTTTTTTGATAGTTTTTGTGCCTTCGATACCATATTTAGTTCACCACATCTTGTTGGAGCATCTTATACAAGGGTTTCTTTTATCCGCAATTTCAGTATTTTTTAAGTTAACCTTGACTCAAAGGTTTATTTTTCATTTCTTTTAATAAAATGCTGGTCTGAGAAAGAGATTAGTTGTCTTCTGGTTTGATGTCCTCAAGATTGTGTTCAAATTCTATTCTTTTATTTGTATGTTCTGTATGATCATAAATAATTGGACTACTTATTCAACAGATTGTATCGCCATTACATGCTCTATGCTTCCATTTTTATTATTATTTCTCTTCAGATTTGGGATTCATAGATTACAAAGAATCGGTTTAATTGGCCTCTTAATCTTGCAGCCTAATGCTCACCCATTGCACCCATTTTATAGCGATCGGAACAGATGCGATTCAATCATTCAAATGCCAGCTGGGTTTTGGTCCTTGTAGGAAAAAGAATGAGTTTGTAATCTTTATGTTGCAGTAAAATCCTGGCTGATGAATTGCTGAATCCCAAAACTTCAGAGGTTTGATGATTGAAGAACGTGCAACTAAGCACAGGGCTGACGACTCGTCTTAGTGTGAAGGTTCTCTGAAGCCCAGTTGCAATTTATCATAGAGTATTTGAAACTCGGACTGGCTTGCCAAAACTCACCGTTGATGACTTGAAGCAACATCGATAAAGATGGGTAGGAATATGAAGGCAGTCTCAAGTAGTGACAGCTACCAATTGCCAGTATGTTCACCATCAAACTGATGTGAGAAAAGGAATTGCTAATAAATTTCTCTTTTGAGATTTTATTTATACTGCAGAATAATTGCTATGGTCGCTAATAAATTTCTTATCTTTTGAGATTTTATTTATACTGCAGAATAATTACTATTATTAATCTCACCATCAGTAATCATTATGCTCATTTTCCTTTTAAAATGTACACATTTTTTTTATTTTTATTATTATTATTATTATTATTTAGAGAATGGCAATGTTATGTGTGGGGTGGGAGATGGAACCTCTGATGTTGAGGTTGATAGCACATATTTGATGTAAGTTGAACCATACTCTTTTTTGACATTTTTTTAAAGTATTCACCTATTTGACTCTTTATTTATTTATTTATTTTTTTATTCATAGGGCATCAATTTCGGTTTGGTGTTATATTTTCTTTAATTGAGTTTTTAGACTTTGTTGTTTTACTCTAAGTATGTTGTAATCTTTTTCCTCTTTTAAACAATAGGAAAAATTGCACAAACCATCTTTGAAGGTCTGAACTATTGGGTCGATTACAATCACACCCATCTCGAAATACCACCAATTATGTCAAGAAACCAACACAACTCTAGTAAAAAAAAACAACCAAAGCTAAAGCAGATCATGTGAATTGTTTAGCTACTAAGATTTCCTTCCCCTTTTCAAATTATGCGACAAACGCCAAACTTTCTTTGTACATCAAATTTGCAGGTGATGGGTTTTCCATAGATTTGTTGAAGCCAAAACTTTGTTGCTTTACTAGAACAAGAATGGCACCTTCACTCTAATAATCCCTTCATCTCCTGAACGTAAATCTTCCTTCTAAATCTTTTTTAATATGACAAGTTTGCCTTTTTTATATCTATTTGTAAATTATTTGTTAATAAAAATTAATTTGATAAAAGAGATGACTGCAACCATTAAAAAACTACTTAACGGTTGCAGTCAAATTGAAAATTTATCAATGTAATTAGATTATAACCTGACCCATAGTTTAGGAATGACTTTATTACCATTTTCCCTAAACAATAAACTGAGATAAGTTATGATGGCCCATGGTATAAGAAGATGCACATGCACATACTTTTTCTTTTTCTTTTTTCACTAAGGACTTAAAAGGAATACTAAAAAAATTCATTATTATATTTTAGAAAATAATTTATTGTTCTTCCAAAATATATCATTTTACTTACCCCCACCTAATTACGTGATAGGTAAAAATTCATTCTACGAATCAGCAATAAATAGTTGGTAAGAGATGTTTGGTTGGAAATGTAAAAACAATAGTTTCAATTAAAATAGAATTGTAATTCATATTTTTAGATATGTGTTTGGTAGTACATTTCGAAATTTGATTATAATTTAAACAAATTTTAAAATGTGTTTGATACTATACATACAAATCATAAACTTAATTGCAGTTATTCAATAAATATTATTTGACAATAAATTATTATAAATTCATTTATGAACATGTTTTATGTTAATTTTTTTTATAATTATTATTATGTATAATTATATAATTTATAATACATATTTTAATTATAAAAAATGAGTTGAGTTTATAATATGACATGGTGTATTTTTAAACATTTTTATTTTTATTTAATATAATTATGCATTTTATGTTTCATAATTTACATAGTTTGATCACAAAATCAAAAAAACAGTTTTTAAAAATAGAATACAAATTATCTCCAAAACACATATTTATTAAATTGAAAATTTAAAAACATAAAATAGATTTTGGATTACCAACCAAATAACTTTTCTTCCAACAAGTTAGTGGAACACGATTTTCCCTCTCCCTCACAATAACAATTTGAAAGTTTATGTGCAAATTTGACGGTTGGTGTTTAAAGATCATGCAACTAGATAGTTTCAATACAGTTAGGTATTTAATGACACATCACATAGTTTATTTTTTTATTTTCTATTATTTTATTTATTTATAATTTTTTTGGTACGAACGAACAAAAAAAAAAAGCTGAATTACAAAGAAAATCAAAGCAAACATCAAAGCAGAATCCGCCCATAAAAAGTGGTCTTATAGTCGCACAACAGAATTAAAAGTCTATTAAACATTTTATAAACAATCCTAAACTAAATGGTCATAACGTAAAGAATTTATGTGTGTGTATATATATAAAAGAGAGAGATTAATCAAGCAGCAAATTTATAATTTAGGTATTTTTTTATTTGGTTCACTATCATTTTGATTTAAATGTATTCAAATTTATAAACATTGTCTACCTATTCAAATGCTCAAATTTAATTCAGAGTAATTATTTTAGATGGTAAAAGTGAAGAAAATATTTATAAATATAACAAAATGCTATTATTAATAAGTGTCAGATAGTAATAGACATTGATAGACATTTATCTATCAATGATTTTGCTATATTTGTAAATAAGTTAACCAATTTTAATCTATTTGAAAACAAATCTTTAATTGATGCTCCCAATAAATTTTAAAATCAATTCCTTATTAAAACAATATAATCTATATATGAGCTACATAATAATATTTTTTAATTGAAAATTATTATTATTTTAATAAATTTGATCAAAATTAGCTTTAAATTCACAGCGAAGATTACTTTTAAGATTTATAACAATAGATCAAATTTAGACCTTTGAATTTTTTTTTTTTTTTTTTTTGAAAGGATATGAAATTCCACTTACTCAAATGAAATGAGTAAACAAAATGATACTCTAATTTCTAACATTATTAATTATTATTATTATTATTATTATTATTATTATTATTATATTGAATTTTGGTAGATACTTTGGGTCCGGAGAGAGTTTTAGAGGGAGAAAACGGAGGAAAGACTCAAAACGAAAGAGACTAATTCTCCGTTTCTTGAAATTCTAACTTCATGTTAATTCAAACACAATCGAACCCGAAAAAGAAAGGCCACTTGTGATTCATGAACAGAGTTTGAATTTACTTCAGAAAATGTAAAAATTAGAATACATTTCAATTTCCATCTCCTTTTGAATCAGACAACTGTTCTTGTTAAAGCTTCGGGATTAGACTCTTTGATTTCACCATCACTTCTCTGTGTATTCAAATTCATTCTTATTTTTTCCTTTCATCAAACCTTTGATTTCACTTTCAAATTTCATATCATTCTCCTCACCATTCTCACGCTTCGCGCTGTCCGTGGCTTCGCCGGCGCCTCCTCCGCCTTCTGCCGCAATATCACTATCAAATCAACGAAAGCATTCAGTATATATTTGTACGATTTTTTTTCGTTCAGATTTAGGAAGCTGAACAGAAGCTCTTCCATAAACTCCCAATCGATTTTCTCATGGTGTTTCAAATGATCATCCATCATCTCTTCCATCGATCCACGAAATTCCTCAGACGGATTCCGTGACTTCCTCAAAATCGCGATGCAATCGCTCGGAAGTTTCAGATTCTTGCCCTGATCTTCACAGAGCAAAGACGAAGAACTCGATCCTGCATTTTCCGACGATTCTGTGTGAGAATCGTCTGGAAGAGATCCTGATAAGTCGGGGGAGAAGAAGAATCGGTGAGATCCGCCGTAGGAATCAACAGGCGATTCAGGTGAAACTACTCCTCTGTGATTCTTGCAGTCTCGAACTCCTCCTCCTCCTCCTCCTACTCCTACTTTTCTCTCGCTGAAATCTTCATCCTCTTTCAGGTACAACGACCGGAAATTCTCGAAGAGGAACCGGTCGATATCGGCGAGCGTAGCGGCGGCATCTTCGTTGTTACCGACGCCGTGGACTTGCTTCCGATCGATGGCGAACGATAGGGTTTTGGGATGCTTACAACCAGACAGAATCCAACTTTTTGAAGACGAAAAAGTTTGGGGATTAGGAAATTGAAGCTGAGGCGTTGGTTTTTTGATCTTTGAGAGGTAATCCTGAAGCGATTTTTGCAATTTTTTGGGCATTTTTCTTTAGTTTTTTCTTCTTATGGTTTTGCTGTGTGATTAAACTGATTCTTATAAAGAAAAACAAACCAACGCAAAGCAAAAAAAAGTAACATAAAAATATTAATGGCCTAAATAATACGTTTAAAATAAAAACTTACATTAAAAATTAATATTCAATTAAAGGGATGGAACTCAACGGTAGTGGCTTCTTTGAGTTGGTTGACTTTGAATTCCAACATTCAAGTTTTTTCTTTTCTTTTTTTTTTTAATGGGCAAATTACAAACATCACTCAAGAAAGTGGGCGTTATTTGCAATTACACATTCAAACTTTCAATTGTAAAAATTGAGTCTTCAAACTTCTGCTAACATTAAAATTAAACCCTCAAATTTATTTATAATTTTTACAATTACGTAGGTTTAAACGTCTAATTTTAACACTTGTATAAATTTGAATATTCAAATTTTACTTTAAGGGTATAATTGCAATATCAGGAGTATTTTTTAGTAATTTGTTTTTTTATAATTTATTATTATTATTATTTTTTACCCTAAACATTGAACTTAGTCATTCATTGATAGGAGAATGAAGGTCCAAAGTCTTGTAGAATGTAATTATGGTCTTCATGACTAAGTTTGTGGGGTTTGATCTGGATAAATACCTAACAGATACTATTTATTTAAATTGATTAAAATTGAGGGTGGAATAATTGAATTCAGGTTGAATTTAAGAAAATAGAGTAATTTCTAGTCTGTTTGTATGCTTAATTTATTTGGTATGTGTTTGTTCTTTTGTGTATAAATAAATTTGTAGCCTTCAATTCATTCCGTTGATTCTAAATTAAAAATATATGATAGGTCAACAAAGGAAGAGAATTTTTTTTTTTTTTTTTTTTTTAAAATTAAAGTTTAAACAAATAACAATAAGTAGGTATATACTTCAAATATTTATATCATGTTCTATATTTATTTTATTTGTTCTAAATAAGAATAAGACCCTTGTGTTAATAATCTTTTTTTGGAAAAAAAAAAGTATTAAAATTTTTTTGATTGACGTAATAATGATGGAAGATTGGATTGAATTTGTTTAACTTGGAAAAATGCTCAAGTATGGAAGTTAGGAACTTAGGAATGTTAAATTGTAGAGTATTAATTAAGCATGGAGTAATTAGGATTTGGTTACTAAATAATTGCATAATAAAATTTTCCTCATAATATAAATGGAAACTGTAATTAATTTTTATCCTCATGTTTAGTAAGTTGTTGAAAAGCAGAAGAATTGAAGCATGCATCTAGTCATAATCTATTCTACTTTAATTTACTTACTAGTAAAAGAAAATTTAAAATTTTGTCTTAATACATTTAACTAACTCTATTCTAGTTTTGCCAAGTGAGTTTAGTTAACGTTAATCTATGATCTTCTTCCCTCATTTTATAATTTTTGTACTAAAAAAAATTTATTATAATTTTTTCCATAACTTATTTTTATGTAGGATAATGGCATCTCAAATAATAAAATTTTGTATTAGTTTTCATGTACAAGAATCAAAGTTTATGTTGTCTAAAAAATAAAAACAAAAAGAATCAAAGTTGACAAAGAAAGATTACATTTTTAATATAATTTGATGAGTTAATAAATTCAATGAAATCTTGAAATATATTTAGGACAAAAGATTATCCAACCATGATTGTATTCTAGTAAAAAATTGTGTGTGATTTTTCTGGAGTATCAGACTAAAATTAAAAAAGATACATCTTTCAACGATTCATTTATAAACGAAGCAATCATTATGATAGAAAAATTATTATGAAAAAACATAAAAGGTAAAGAGTAACATAAACCTTTTTCTTAGTCGTGTATAAAAAAAATTAGTAAAAGACAAAAATACTACGACCAAATCATAAACTAAAAAGTGCATTAATATTCAATTCATTGAAAGGTTGACATTAAAATCAAATAGCTCGTGACTAGTGACACATTTCTTAGGCGAGAAAAAACTTGTAAAATATTAGACCTAACAAATTAAATTATAGGTATATGTCAAATCTACTCATTTGTATAACTAAAATATTAGACATATTTTAATATTTCTTAACAGTAGTTTAAGTATTACGCACAAAAAAAAAAAAAAAAGAAAAAAGAAAAAAAGTTGAATGAAAACTCACATTAAAAAATTTAATTTTCTTGAATAGTTTTTTAATACATTTTGATATTCAAATGAATGAATAAGTTAGGTTTTAAAAATAAGTGTTAATTAGAATTTACAAGAAGAATAGAAAAAAAAGCATGTAACACGGGAGACACAAAAATTAAATTTATATATATATATAAGAAGATGAAATGTCTTTTCTTTTCTTCACCTTTTTTTCTAAAATATAATAAAGAGATTAGAAGTCGTGACCTTTGCTCTTCGCTAACAGCCTATTTGAGCCAAAGCAAGAGCTTCTTTCCTTCAATTTTTCTTGAAACAAAGGGTTTTTTTTTTAATGGAATTTTAAATGGGTATACTATTTAGTTTGACATTTGGTTATATTAATATGTAATGGATTGTATGGTTATTTTAATGAATCTGTAAAATTAATATTTATGAGAATTTTAGTGATGCTTGTTGTGTGTTGTGCCCAATGAGTGGACTTTTGTTGGGTTAGTAGACTTTTTTTTTATTTTTTATTTTTATTTTTATTTTTATTTTTATTTTTAAATTATCACCACTAGTAGAGATTTGGTTTCAACCCATCAATCAATTAAATCAAATCAGGCCTGCATGGTGGAAATCCAATTCAGACTCTGACTTGTTTTTGATAAAATTCTTAATTTTAAACATAAATGTAAGTTGGAATATTAACGTTCAGAATAATTTTCCAGTGTTAAAATTTAAAATAAAAATGTTAAAAGATAGCCAGGTGGTCTAAGGTACTAAACTCAAGTTCTAGTTCTTGTGAAAGAGCGAAATCAAGTGTTTATAATTTAACCTAAATAAACTAAGTTAATCAAGTGTTTATAATTTAACCTAAATAAACTAAGTTTTTATTCTCGTTACGTATATCTATTTACCAGACCTAAAAACATAAATTCTTACTTCTAAACTTTTTAGATTAGACCTAAAAGCATAAACTCTTACTTCTAAACAGACCTACCAACATAAATTTTTTGGACTTTTTTTAGATTCTGGTAAGTTACAAACTAGTTCATAAATTTTATATTTTAGCTTAGATACAATAAGTTTCAAGCCAAATTTCAAAATTTAGGTATGGTCACAAACATAATTTTTTTTTAGATACTTGGTTAAATTACAAGTTAGTCTATGAAGTTTTTTTTTTTTTTCTTTTCTTTTTTTCTCTCTCTTCAAATAATACTAATTAAGTAAAGATAGTTGAGTGATTTAGAGCCTTAGATTCAAGTTCTAATTTATAAGGTGTGGGGTTTTGAGTTGCCAAACTAGTTTCGATTTTAAAATAAGAGAAAATGTTAAAGTTTTTTTTTTTCTTTTTTTTGCTAAATTATAGAAAATACCCATGAACTTTATAGTTTGTGTCAAAAAATAGTGTGAATTTTTCAAAAGTTTCAATAATATACTAAACTTTCAAACAATTATATGGGTAGCCTCATTTCTTTCCATATAAATAATCACATTTTTTACTAAATATAAAAATGACTATTTGGATACTAATACATACTTAACCACTAGTTCACAACTTTGTTAAAACATTAAAGTACTAAGGGCTTAGTAGTTTCATTATTCTCTTTCTTGTTGTTATAGTCTATATACTTTAATAAAGTGAGCATGATTTTGTTTTTTTTTTTTTTTTAGTTATAGATATATTTCTCCATTCTCTTTATTTAATTTTAAACCTCATGTCTAATATTTACAAAAATTATATTTGTAAATATTATGTAATCTTCTCAAATCTTATATATTTTCAAATTTTCTACAAATTCAAGTTAAATATTTATGTAACTTTTCAAAATCTTTAGTCATTTTTGTTTCCATAATTATATGAATTTCCAAATTATACAAAATGATTTTCAAGTAATTGACTTGTGATTTTTAAAAATGGAGAAAGATCTAATTTTTTTAAAAAAAATTAAATAAAATATGAGAAATATATAGAATCTCGGTGTCAATCTGTTCAAAAATTCACCGACAAACTCAAATATATAGAATCTCGATATTAATCTGCTCGAGATTAATACCGAGATTTTATGTATTTTACATATCTTACCCCCCCCCCCCCTTTTTTTTTTTTGCAAAATTTAATCTTTCCAAAAATTTGAAAATTAAAATGCAATCACTTGATATCCATCTAGTAAAGATAACTTAATCGGGAGAAAATTTGATAATAATATAAGATTTGGTATAGGATTTAGAAGATAGATCTAATATTAGAAAAAGTTAACATAATCAAATTTTGGTGTGTAATCTGCCTGACATGTATTGAGAAGCCCCAAAACAATCTATAAGTTAGAAAAAAGTTAAATTTTTAACTAAATCTCAATGGTCGATCTCTAAGATGAACTGAAAAAAAAAAAAAACTAATTTAACGAGTTTTCAAAAAGTGAAAACTTATGTGTGTTATTTCTGACAATTTTTCCTAATAGATCTCATAAATATTAAAAATGTTTAAAAATTAACCGTTTTAGAGGGAAAAACAAATTTGTATCTAATTAACCTTAAAGTTTAATTTTTTTTTTAATTGATAGATTTTAAAAAGATGTCTAATCCTATTAAGCACAAAGTTAAATGTAATGTCTAATAGAACATTTTCAAATATGTAAGAGACATATTATATGCAAATTTATCTATTAAACACAAAAATAAAAAAATTGGGAATCTATTATATATTTTTCAAATGTTAGGAACTATATAAATACAAATCTAAAAGTTGATAAGCTAAATTTTTAACCTTATTTATTTTTGTCCCCCAACATGAAGTTCTAAATCTACCACCAAATTGTTAAAACTTTAATTTGAAAGAAAACATAAATTTAAATTTTAGTATAAAAATTAAAGTCATAAACATCTTTAAGTCACGACCATATCTTGTAGTTAGTTTATTCGAAAAACCTAAACCTAATCCAAACTTTTATCCTAAGTCAGATTAGATGTTTCCTTGGCACAAAAAAACAACATACAAGTTGGTGAAAATGTATTGCCTGAATCAGCAGCATCACATAATTCCAAAATTTCATGTGCCCAAATCGCCAAGTGTTGGCAATAAGAAAGGGCCTCTTGCCTTTCTCCCTCCCTCTCTTTTAAGATAAGTCTTACCATCTTCCATTAAAACTCTATTCTTCACATTAATTCCAAATCAACACTTTTTTTTTTCTCCCTTTCATTTTTACTTATAGCCATTAAAACCGTCTTAAAAAACAAAAACAAAGAAAAAAAAGATGTGTTATCCAGCCGTTCCTCTTCACAGAGCCACCGCCTTCGGCTTCGCCGGCCCCGGAAGGCCGCTTGTAGCGCCGGCACAGGAGGTCGTCCGGCAGCAGAAAAGTGGCGGTGATGGTGGTGGAAACAAGTGTATTTGCTCGCCGACTACCCACCCAGGTTCTTTCAGATGTAGATTTCATCAAAGAGATTATAGATGGGTTAGTCGGTCGAGATTTTCAAAACCCCACAAGGTTTAACCTTTGAAATATGTGTATAAATTCATATATACACAAAATTTATATATAGGTGAAATATATGTACTGGCTCTCTCTCTTTTTTTTTTTTTAAAAAAAAAAAAATTAAATAGGCTGCAACTTGATTTGATGTGTTGTGGTGTTTTGGTTCAGAATTGTGTTGAAATTAAATGAATTAAATGAAAGATTATTTTATTATTTATTTTTTTCTTTTGAGTGTAATTGTGGTGTGATGAATGGTGTTGATCAGAAGCTTGCCAAAGAGAGAAATTTATGCTACCCATGCATGTTACAAACGTGGCATCTAACAATAGGAACGGCTAGGATTTAATTGGAAAATAAGTTTTAAATAAATTTTAAGCTCGTCTCCCATGGAAAAGTTTTTTTTTTTGCTCAGTAATCATATCCCAAGTCCTAACCCCTTTCAGCATGAAATAAAATAATTCGACTCTCGTAATTAAAACTTTTTAATGATTTAATACTACCACGAATAAATTGTTAGTTTAGAAAAAAAAATTCCCTAAAATTAAAACCAACAATCATTTTAGTTAATTTTTTTAAAATAAATTATTTTTAAGAAATTTGTTGGTATATATATTTTTTATTTGTCTACTTAAAGTAAATAGATGTCGAGTGGCCAAGAAATAATGATAGCCATATTATTCTGACCTAAGGGAGGGGAAGTGGAGCTAAACAAATTCACAATAACAAAAAATTTTAACTTTCATTTATTTATATACAATCTTAACTTTAAGTATGTAAATTAGAAAAAACTTTGAAATCAAAACTTACGTAATTTTCTGGGACTAGAGGGTCAACGAAAAGGGAAGAAGTTTCAAAGAAACTTTTTATTTATTCCTTTATTATTGTTTTTAACTGATCTTAAAAATTACTAAAAAAAATAATATATAAACTCTCAAAATTGTATAAAGAACATCTTTGAACTTTTATAGATATACTAATTATTGACAATTTGAACTTCCAATTATGTACCTAATAAATTTTTGACTAAATGAGTTATAAAGTAGACAATCTTAAATTTTATGTGTCTAGTAGATTCTTGACTTAAAAAAAAAATTAAACATTTTTTAAAGTTTGAGTAAATCCAAACTTAGAAACTTTTAGAATCTATTAAATATTTAAAACATTTTACAACAACGAAAATGGGGTAGTTCCAAAACAGTTGAGACTCAACGAGAAGGGGAAAGAAATTGTTTCTAAGAAACCTGTGAACTAAAAAAAAGTATTTATTCAAAAACAATTTCAATTAGCCTAAACCATTCATTAGTTATTAATGAAAATAAATTAAGAGAAAACAAGAAAAAGTAATACCTGGCTTGAGTGTCTATTTGTCTCTAATTACTTCATTTTTATACCAAACTTTAAGTCCACGTTATACGTTGTATGTAATTATAATATATCACTATGTATTATATATTCATTTTTATAACACGGAGATTGAAACAACAAGCAAGAAGAATCAAGAGAAGCACCTTTAACTTGCTGCCCTCTGTGTTCATGCTTATGTTCCGACTCGTTGTGCTGTTGTTTGACTCTGTGGCCTGTTGGGGAGTGGCTGTGATATTGATTTCAAGTGCCTATATATGCGTGAACAAGCAAGAGAAAACTCGAACAATGCCCTGAAAAGCTCTGGCAGCTGGTTTTTTAGGCTCCCCAAAGACTTTTCCCTCACATGGAGACATAGTTTTTGGTGCTCTTCCCGTTCCTCCTCCAGCCTCTTCTCCACTGCCTCCACAGCAGCTTGCCGCTCTGCAATGGCGTCATTGTCGCCAGTTTCTTCCAGGTTCGACTCATCGGCATTCGACGCTCTTCGCTGCACATACTTCTTCTGCCAGTCCTTGAATTGCTTACTTTTCCGGGCAAGCTCCTTCTCAGTCTCTTGACATTTTACCTTCAACTTCATCTCTTCCTCCTGGCTTTGCATAATGGTGTGGATCACAGTTGCAAAAGTGAATATGGCATTTCGTAGGACCTCGTCGGGGAGCTTCTCGAGATGGTCCTGCCAAGCATGGAGGAGGCTTTGAATTGGCGGGCTCCGGACCCTCGGAGGAGAGGAAACCTTCTCCTTCAAGCTGCTTTCAGTAGGGATCAGATTCAATCTCAACCAATTTGAGAGAGCCTTAATGTAATCTTTTTGACGGTTTACAAGCTTCTCCAATTGAGAGTGCCACTCCTGCACCACAGCCCAAAGCTGCACTGTTCGCTCATGGTGGTGATCACTTGTTTCTTTTGGCGACTGAGAAATATCCAGCATTCTTAGAGCAGCCACAACCTTCAACTGGCTTCCATGGTGAAAATGCATGATTTCCCACATACTAGCCATTCTACAATTCAACCCAGAATTTGATTAGTCTTCTCATTATTCACACACTATTTACTAGAACAAATTATTATCAAACGGGACCTAAACTAATGAATTTAGACGATATCAGATCAGAATAACTCAGTTTCATACCCATTGACAAGCTGAACAAGTTTAGGATATAATTGTTCATCACGAATGCGGTTGATCTCAGAGACGGTGGAATCCATGGATTGCATGTCCACAATGTATCTGGTGTGCAAATGGCTGACAGTGGCCTTAGCTTTCTCAATTGCTTCAAAATTGGAGCCCTTTTTCTTCAGTTTGTTCAGTGCAGCAACTTTCTTTTGGTACTCAAACTTCATGACTTCACCTGCCTATCCAAAAAACAGTCAGAACAAGGAATTTTCCCAGTGCAGTACGAGAGCAAGAGACATTGAAGGATTCAAAGTTTTTAACCTTCACTTCCTCAAATAGTTTCTTCTCCCAAGCAAGCAATTTATCCAATACAGTGGCATGAGTTTCATTCTCCTCTGTGTCAAAATCATCATTCAAATCATCGTTGTTGGGCAACCCTCTAAATGATC
Organism: Citrullus mucosospermus; assembly: GCA_030954485.1. NCBI lineage: Eukaryota > Viridiplantae > Streptophyta > Magnoliopsida > Cucurbitales > Cucurbitaceae > Citrullus > Citrullus mucosospermus. The sequence continues at coordinate 1,787,492 of CM062063.1, read as the reverse complement.
TGTTCCACGTTATAACACGCATCACTCTAGCAGAATGATCGATATGTCCTGAGAGATAAATTTAAAAAACAAGTTGGAATAGTTTCTCAAGCAATAAATTAAAGTTCCTCTGTTTCCTCAAATGAGTAAATGATTAATTATGCATTTGATGTAGAAATCGAGAGGAATACCTCGATTATCGGCAAAGTTTGAGTGGAAATGAAGCCGAGTGGCTTCGAGCATCTTCGAAACATCGTGAGCACTTTCAGAGGCTTTAAGAAAATGATCGTCAAGCTCCATGAAGATCTGCAGTAGATTTATATTCCCTTTAACAATTCTTTTACCCTCGCTCGAACCTGGAAAACCTACTTGTTTCATCTTCTTCGACGTTTTCCCTGCCGAAGATGACGGCGGTTCTTCCCCGGATTTCTCCGCCGCCGCTCTCCGTTCTATCTCTTCGGTATTAGTACTAAAATCCTCGACGCCGCTCAACGTCGGAGCTGGCATACTTTCAACCGAGAACAGATAATCGTAGGTCGAATCCTGAGGCGACGGCGCAGGAACACGACGGTGTTCGCTCGAAGGCGGAGGCCTATTCGTTGAAGGCGGCAATGGCGGAGGCGGACTGTTTTCTTCTTCCGCAAGCTCCCCAGGGCCGGTTCTACTGCCACGTCCACCACCGTCTCTATTGCTTCTTCTCCTCCGCAATGGACCAACGGAACATTCAATCTCAAAATCATTCTCATCCACCTCCTCAATAACCGGCTCCACACGCTTCAGTTCAACCTTGGAGGCCTTGAGTTCGAACATACTCGATGCTTGCTGAAGCGGCATACCGGGGGAACCAGGAAGTGGAGGCGGCGGTGGAGGCAAACTATTGTAAGCCGCCGCAGCGGCCGATTGAGCAACAGCGGCGCCAGGGAGAGACGAGGGAACCGGCGGGCCCTCTCCATGGGCGTAATCGCTCAAAACAGCACCGGTGTTCTTCAACGACATGGCATAAGAAGAGTGCGCTGCCGCGAATGCATTCCGGGCGGCGACGGCGTCTTTCATGAACATCTTACGATCCTTACAACGGGAAACCACTTCCTCATTTTCGATCTTGGATTGAGAACAACCCATTGGAAAACAGTATGGAAAAAAATTCTCTGAGAAATGAACATGAAGATGGCCGGAGCTTTAAGACGAATGAGCGAATCAAGATCTACTTTACGCTTGTGATGTTCTTCGATGAGCGGAAAAAGCGAAGCGGTTTCTTTCATTTCTTCCTTGCGTTTGTTCTCTTAGAGGGAAAAGGCAAAAAGAAGGAAAACGTCACACTCACATAACAAATGGAGGGGATGATATACGTCGTCGTTTCAAGCGCCTTTGTAACTCTCTTTTCTTTTCTTTTCTTTTTTTTTTTTAAATTAAAAAAAAAAAAAAAACAAATTTTCTCTTTAAATAAAAGAGAAGGCAACAGATCGAGATAAGAATAAAATAATATAATTAAGGGGAAAATATGCCTTAGTTGTGAATATGTAATTGGTTTAAGCAACTTAACGCAAGTTTTTTTTTTTTTCTTTTTAATATTCCATTGTTGTTGTCATTGACGAGAATAATGTCTTTTTTAAAAATGGCTAATCGAATTTGGTTCTTTTCCTATTTTGTTTCACTTTTATATCAATTTACTATAAAGTAATTTTTTTATAACCTTTACACCTCTAATATATTTTTTTCTCGAAAAAAACATATATATCTTGTCTATTAATTTAATATTGAAAAATATTAAAAAGTATTCAATTTCACGCCTCCTTTTAGCACACTCATACTATTGTATATTGAAAAACACATATTATTGTTATATGTATTATTGATATATATTGGTTTATAATATGATTTATTCCCTTCTTTATTTGAAAGTTTTCTAATTAGCATAGACATGCCAAGTAAATTCCTCTTCCGTGAATTTCGAAACTGAAGGAAAACAGAAAAAAAAAAAAAAAAAACAAAACAAAAACAAAAAGAAAAGAAAAAGAATCGACATAGTGACAAGGATTTGGTCATTTTGAGGAAGTAGAAAATTTGTCTATTAGTTTAAGGAAAAGTGGGCCAATAATAATAGTGTGCCAATCATGAAATTCTTTGAATTAACGACTCCCGAGGCTGTCTTCTTTCCTGTCGTAGATTCTCCGACAAACCATAAAACTTCACAATAAAATTAAAACTTTAAACTATGAGTAAAAATGGCACTGGAAATATCACAATCAACGTGAATTATATACCCTTTACAGCAATTTTTTCTTTTTTTTTTTTAAAGGTACACAATATATATGATATCAAAGTAATTTAGATACTGCAAACCTTTAGAAGAGTAAGTTGTCAGAAAGGATTAGAATTTCCTAGACAGAATTGCAAGTGTGCAATTGGTCTAGTTTCCAAGTAAAGAATCTTCTTCCAAGTCAAGGATCCTTTTTCCATGACTTGAGAAATGATTTAACAGACACATTCGATACCTTCTCACACGTCTGATATCAACATCTTTTACTTCTCTTTTAGTGCTGCAATCCGAGCTGCGAGTTGGTCATAGTCCGGGAGGTTAGGATGAACAAAGGAATTTGATCTAGTATGCTTTTTCATTGGCTCAATTTGGTCTGTGGGAAGTGACACTGCTCTGGCTGGGAGAAAAGAATCCTCAGTTTTTGTGTTTTTGGACCTTTGAGGTTCAGCATTGTCTTTCTCTTGCTGTCTTTGGGGTTTAAGGTTTCCTTTTCCTCTATTTGATTCTTGACTTGTTTTCTTCTTACTGTATTGCATTAAAAGCCCATCTAATACCCTTTCTTCATCATCCCCTGCACCTCTCTCTTCCCCTATCATGGTTTCTTTCCCTTTGTTTCGACTTGAGCTACTCTTTTCCACTCCATCAATTGTGGAACTGCCAGCATCATCAATGTTGACGTCCCTTGCAGGCTGTGGTTTCACATTTCTTCGTCTCACAGATCTCGGTTTCGGCTTCTCTTCTGTGGGTGACTTTGGATGCCGCTTATTACTTTCATCGTTTTCGACACTCACTTTTCGAGGTTCCTCCACATTTGCTTCCGTTTTGATAGGTTTAGTTTTAAGGTAGGGAGGTGGGACAAATCTAAGGTAGAAGGGTTTCTGATCTTCTACTTCATCCTCCGAAGCGCCTCCTTTATGAACATCTTGATCAGTACTATCTCCTGTCGAGGTTTCAGTTGTGTTACCTTCACTTCTACTATCAAAGATGGATTCGTTGTCACTATTGTCCTTTTTTCTTGGTGAATTCGTCTTTCTTTCATACACTGGAACGGAAACAACCTTGGTTTTGTTTCTTTTGGTGGCTGCACTCCGTTCTCCATCAGGCTGTGAAAAGAATGACCATTGCAGGCAGATAGAACCATCAATAGGATGAAGAGAGATCATCAAATCAAATAGAAATTTGCTCGAACTACTTTAGCATTTGCTCATCTCGATCGAAAGCAGATAAAAATCAGAATTAGATACGTGCAAACCAACTTACTTCATTTTGGGGAGGAGTATACAGTTGCTGTTCAAGAGCCTTGGAATTCCAATCAATGGATGATTCCTGTGCTATCTCCTGGAGCAGCTGAATCTTCATCTCTTTAGTTTGAGCCATTGCCCTCGACTTCTCGATAAGCTAAAAGGAAAAGCAAGAACGAAACAGTCTTTTAGGACGATAAAAAAGAAGAAACCCACACAAACAAGACAGTTGAGTTTTTCTTTATGGATAAGGGCTACTAAGAACTACCTCTTTGTTAGTAAAAGATTCAAAGGAACTTCCATATTTCTCAGTAAAGAGAGTTCGGAGCTCTCGCAACTCAGGCAAGTCGGCAAATCTCGCTGCAGCGTGAATCAACGTTGCAATTGCTTCTTTGCATTCATCGGGGCATTCTCTAAAGAGACAGAAACATGGGAACAAAATTTAAATCAATCTCAACAAATTCAAGCCTGAGAGAGAAATTTACTAAAATAATCCATGATATCTACCTCTGCTTATTTAGGACAGGAATTTGATTGGAGATTGCCCCACAAAACTCATCAACCAGTTCATAACATCTCAAGACATTTCGCTCAACAAGAAACCCTTCAGCCTATTTCACCAATAGCAAAAACTCATAGATTAGCGACCAAAACCAGAGAAGATAAATCAAACTCTCTCTTGCAGTCATCCAAACACAAAGAATTAAGAGCAACCACAGAAGAAGAAAGACATTAAAATGGTGGGTTTCTGATTGATTTGACATTAACTCAAGGTAAAAGAAGAATGTGTAAAGGGGACCAAAAGCTCTGTTCAGTGGTATCTAATTGTAACACATAAGGCGAAACCACAGAAAAGTACTAAAAGGGAAGAATAGCAAAAATTAAGCAGAAATTAACCAGAGATCAAGAATCTAAAACCCAGCTTAAGAAACAGTAACAGTCAAGAAGAAGAACTAACCCTGTTGTAAGCATTGTAATCGAGACGGCTCTTGAGAAGTTCAGCAATGTCGTTCTTCAAGTACTTGAGAACCGTAGTCTTCTTCTTTCGAATTGAGTCCAGTCGCGTCTTCGTCATCTTTACGCAAGATTTGCTACATTATGAACAAAGAAAGAGAAATCAGTAAAAAGAAACCCCAGAAAAATCAGAATCAGAATCAGAATCAAAATCAAAATCAAAATCGATCCCGAGGGAAAAAGTTAAAAGAAAAGCTGCGAAATACCATTTTGTGTAGAACTTAGGCTTCAAGAACATGTCGAACATTTTGATCGAAAAGCAAATTTGACAGGAAACGGAATTTTAGGGGTTAAAATAAGGAGAAAACCGAAGAATCAGGCAAATGGGGAATCCAAAATCCCCAACAACAAGGGTAAAGAAGAATTCCCAAATTGAAATCGGTAAAAATGTACTAAGAATCTAAAATCGAGAAACCCATAAGGACAAGAAACGAAAGAAGAGAAGTAAACCAGACGCCAAGAAAGAACAACCCGGGGCGAAGGGCAGTTAAAAGAAGAGATGAAAATGGAACAGTCCCACATCCGCCATTGATGAATCTTCAGGACATAATCAAAATGGGTGACGAGTAATCAACCAAATGGAAGAACATTAATGAACCATATAGACAGAAACGACAGTGCAAGAGAAACAGAGGAGCTTCACGACAAAAATATACCCAAAAAAAGGGTTTAGAAAAAAACCCAATTGGAAAACAGTAAACAGAGAGAAAGAGAAACAAATGGAAGAGAAAGAAGAAGACGACGAAGAAGAAACGTCAATGAAGAATCTGAAATCCGCCAAAAAGTTAATGGAAGATCCCAGCTGTGAAGGAAGAAGAAGGAGAAGAAGAAGAAGAAGAAGAGGGAGGTGCCACGTCGGACGCTGCCTTTCCAACTAAAATTAAAAACGCGCGGATCCATGAGATGGGGTTGAGAAATGACAATAAAACCCATAAGTTTATTTTTTTTTTTTCCTATTTTGTTGCGGAAATTCGTTGTAGAAGTAAATCAGCCTAGGCATTTGGAGAAGTAAATCCAATGCGATAATAAAAAAAGACGTTATCGGTTAAATTTTATGGAAATCCGAAAAATAAGAAAATAAAAAAGGAAAAAAAAAAACGAAGGGACGGGAATTTAGCGGGGAAAACAAAACGTGCAGCCGTCCGTTAATAGCTGGCATTCCTTAAACGGGTTTGTTTCGAGTTTTTTCATATTGACGGTTGTGCCCTTGTTTGAAAATTCCGGCCACAATCTCTTAATCTGATTTTTTAAAAATTAAATAATACAAATTGCCATTAATATTGGAATGCAAATTTTAGGTATTTATCTATCTTTACCAACAAAATTATTTTTATTCTTCTTTTTTCTGAAGGAAAGAACAAAATTAATTCTGAAACAGAATACAAAGAGTTGTTCACTCCTTAAATTATAAATTTGGTGTTTACTTATTATTATTTTTTTTAGTTTATGACTTTTTTACTCCAATTTTCTTTTAATTAAAAAAAAAAGTGTCGAATGGTTGAAATCATATACTTTAATCTATTAAACTATGTTCAGTCCCACAAATAATCAAATTTAGCTTGTAAAAATTTCAAATTCTCTATTTACTAAAATTTGCACATTGTCCCCAAAATTTGTGTAATTAGTTTCTCTTTATCTTTAATTACAAAAATTTGCAAATTGTCCGCAATTTGTTTTTTACTCACTTTTACTCAACTCTACACCTGATTATAATTAATTAATTTAATAAACCAACCTTATTGCCATGTCAGTATACAACAAGTGCTGCCAATATTAGAGTTTTTTTTTTTTAAATGATGATTCAATCTTAACCCAAAAAAAATTACGAAGAGTGTGTTGTGGTTCAAATGTGATTACAAAATTAATCTTTATTGTTTTTCTAATTTTTTTTTCTTTTTACAACATGTGTGATGGAAAAATTGAAACTCTAACGTTAAAGTCAATAATACAAGCTTTATGCCTATTAAACTATGCTTATTTTGATATTAGAAAATATGGTTGAATAATTAAAATATTCGTTTTTTTTTTTTTTTTTTTTTTTTTTTTTTTTAGAAATTGAAATAGCAGTCTCTTAGTTATAAAAAAAAAAATACATACTTTTGGTTGTTGGATCCATGTTTTTCTGTTGATTTGACATTAATAAGAGAAATGTCTATGCATAGATAGAATACAAACATAATCTTATAAATTTTGATTTATAAATAGTGACATCAGTTAGTGTGTGATCAGAATATTGACTAACTTGCTTAGGTAGGTTATGTTGATCACATTATGAGTCATCATTAAAGTTGAAAGGGGTTTTTTTTAGTACATTAAACCTTGTTTGTTAAGATTTGAAGGGAAAATGATAGGCACATGTGAAGCTAGTTGACTCCAAGAACATGTTTCTGGTGTAGGGGAGTGGAATGAATAATAATAAAAACAACAACAAATTAAAAGGGAAAAAAAAAATTGCTTTTAGGGATGCATGTCCAATTCAATTCAACTACATGAATTTAATTGATTTATATAATTAATGTGTATTACTCCTCCAAAATATAAAATAAATAAACTTAAAATATCATTTAGTTATGTATTTTAGGTTAATTTCACTTTACTTACTTTAAACCATATAATTGAAATGTTATAGGTAGTTTTGATAATTTTTTTTTAGTATAACAAGTGGGATATGATGGATTCAAACCTTCAATCTTAAGAAAAATATTACATGTCAAATGTTGATAAATCTTTTACTTAATATTGTCATGAATATGAAGTTAATTTTTTTCTAATTAAACAAAAAATAATAATAATAATAATTCAAGAAATGACTTATCAATAAATGACAATTATGAATATGTTTTAAAAATGTATAGAATGTTTGTTGTTGTTGAGAGACTACATTTTAAATGAAAAATTAATCATAAACTTAGGTTCATGTTAACCCTATTTTTGTAATTAACTATTTAAATTATATTATTTAAAAAAAAATGGTTAACTCATAAACATAAAAGTCTTACATTATCTTAGTTTGAAACTCCAATTCTACGTCCCACCAATCTTGTTAAATAAAAAAATGGCAAATTGTCTGATTGCAATTAGACTTTTAAATTTTTAATTTTAAAAAATTAAATCCTCATAATTATATAAATGTTAAAATTTAGTCAAATTGAACCTTCAAACTTATATAATTGTATAAATTGTAATATTTGTATAAGTTTAAGAGTTCAATTTGATCATTTATGAGTTTAATTTCTACAATTATTGTAAATTTAAGGATTCAATTTTGACATTTGTAGAACTTTTAAGAATGATTTTGACAATTATATAAAGTTTGAGGTTGTAATTTAAACTATTAACGGAGATAAAGAATCATATAAATGGTGGTGGAAATTAAGGAGGGACAAGACAGTTGTGATTGGGCAGTGGGTCAAGTCAAATTGGCCAAATTCGTGACTCGGCGGCCGTCGCTTGGACTTATTTAGTAGCTTCTTTTTTAAGGTAAAAGCATTTATTTTTGGTGTAAAGTGGGATTTGATGCTTTTATCCTCTCTCTGTTAATGAGCTGTAAAAATGGTGAGCCAGTTGTTTGTTTCCAAACCAAAAGCTTCCTTACCTTTCTTAATGTCCATTATTTATGCTTTAATAATCTAAATTCCCTTCAAAGTTGCATCTTTAATTAGGCTAATTTTCATTCCTATTCCATCTAAATTAAACAAGTGGTGATCCATGGGTGAATTAACAATATTGTATCTTGTTCTAAAAATTTATGTACCTTTTGTTTATACTAATAAATAAATAAATAAATAACTATATATATATATAATAACTAAAATTGGTATGTAGTGGGTGAAAGTTAGACATGCCAAAGTCCAAAAGTCTTATGAGATTCGAAACCCGAGGACCATGGGAGTCAGTTAGAAGCCCCATGAGATGAGCCTATGCCAAGGCCGAAAACAAGTCAGGGCCACCAAGATGATCGACCCATGTCAAGATGACCAATATCATAGGCCAAAATGTCCCCGCCTACAGCCTAAGGCCAAATGGCTACTCACTTTGGTCTAATGGCCAAGATAGTATGGAAGAAATTTCTAGTATTATCATAGTACCTAATTCGTCATTTGATATGTCATCAAATAATTTATTAAATTATTATTCATTTATTTTGTGGACTCTACATGATTTTTAAACACTACATTTGTAGCAAGCAATGTACTATAGTTCCAAAGTAAAAAAAACTGTCATTCAGAGTTCTTCCCATCTACCATATCTGTTAATTATTCTTTAAGAGTACTACAACTTTTGGATATGACTCCCAATCTGTATACAATCTTCTCTGTTTGTTCAATAACTGAACATTTAGACAAAAGGATGTTTTCACTTTCATCTCATAATTGATGCACATGTCTAAGTAGAATTAAAAATACTCGACTTTAAATTTTGTATCTATTTGGTACATGAACTTATAAGTATGAATTATCTATGATCACTTGTTTTCTCCATTCGAGACAGAAAATAAAACTCAGTACAAGAATGATGACGAGGGTTCCGAGAAACCAATGATAACTCGCAACAAACACTTATGTTCCTTGTGCACAAACACCCAGGTTAATAAGCTATTTCGTTTGGAGTTTATTTATTCCAAAGTTATTCAGTGTAAAGAGTTGTTTAAATTTGCGTGCGGGTACACTAATGTTTAGTTTAGGAGTCACTAAGAGTGCGTTTGTGATTGTTTTGGGGAGATAAAATCAATTATAAACAAATCTTAACCGTTTCACCTTTGAAAACACGTTAATTTCAGTCTATTATCTCATTGGTTTTTTTTTTGGTTTTTTTTTATTTTTTTTATTATAAGTCTATTTTAGTTATTATATCTAAAATAAAATATTTTTGTATTTATTTATCAAACACTATAATTTACTTTTTCAAGTTTTACCCAAAATTTACCAAATACTATTTTACTTTTTTTCACAAATGACTTTTTTAAAATCATGGCTCCTAAAAAGAGCCTAAGTCCATGCTTGAGGTGGGAAAATTGTTTACCAGAGTTGTTAGGTATGAGTTTATATTGGCTTTTTTTTTTTTTTTTTTTTTTTTTTTTTTTTTTTTTTTTTTAATGTGCTATATAATTAGAGTTATATTGCAATGTTTTTATTTCAAAATTCAATTTATATAAATTTGTTATCGTTAATCTCAAAATTTAAAGATTAAGTTCTAATATGTTATGAATATTGCACAATCTCGTGTAAATACTGATTTTGTGTTTTTTAAATAATATGTTGACTTAATTGATGTATATTTTTTCGTCTCAATCCTAAAATTGAGAAACTAAGCTATACTATATATTTGATCAATATTGACTCTATGGACACAATATTGATAAAATAATATAACTTAATTAAGTCTCTATGTATTATCTCAAAAGAAAAAAAAAAAAAAAAAAAAAACTCAAATAGTTGTATCCATTTTGGAAAAATTTTCTATTAAGAGCAATGGTTAGGTGCAATCTATACCTAATTTCATGTTCTCCTCTCTTTTACACATAAAAAAAAATTAAAAATTATTTAAAAAGCAAATGTGTCGCGTGGTACATTTTTATTGAGTGCTAGTCAGGTTGCATCTAAATTCTTTTAATTCTTTTAATATTATAATATTAAATGTAAATCTTCAATTAAACCGAGAATCAAATGGGAGAGGGACAGGGAAGAATTTTCCCCCCTTAGCTATATATTAATTGAAGAGTAGGGTATGTTCATATACTATTTAAATTTTAAATTTTAAAAATTATAGAAATTAAAGTTGTTAATGATATCACCTCTGTCGTTTAATATAGATCATTTCAGAAATTTTATTTTTATGAGAACTGAATAAATTAAAAAATTGTTATAAAAACAAATAAAAGAAAAATCAAATGATTAGTGATCAATTGTGATAAACGTGTGAAAATTATAGTACACAAATTGAAAGGAGTTAAACATAAATTCAAAATCATACAACCAAATCTCCTTTTATAACCATTTTTTTTTTCTAAAACATCAAAAACTAAAAAGCTAATACGATAACTCTTTGAATTTTGGTTTTTAATTTTTGAAAATTCGCTTATAGACTCGACTTCTACCTATATGTTTTTTTATTTTATTTTTCAATAATATTTCAAAAAAATCAAGTCATATTTTAAAAAATAAAAAAAAAATAATTTTTAAAAACTTGATTTTGTTTTTAGGATTTGACTCAAATCAACTATTCCTACGATAATTTTACTTTTTCATTTCTAATGACTCAAGGCAGAGTATTAAGAACGCCTAAAAGTCAGTCAATGCCTCTCCCTCCAATAATTGAAAGAAGCCAAGTCTTTTTTTATATTTTTTTTTTCTTTTACACATAAAAAAAAATGCAAACAATATGATTTTTTTATTTCCAATAAAACTATTTCATTATTGTTTAGAATAAGATGTATATATATAAAACCTAATTTTTAGACTAAAATACATTCAAACATAAATAGATGAAAAAACTATTAGTGATAGGACAACGGTCTTTCAAATTGTCTTTATGACTTTGTTTTTAGTTTCACCCAAAAAATACATTATACCAACAAAGATAATTTTACTCACTTATATATCCAGGGTGATTCTCTCCTTAATTAATCGATTTGAGAATTTTGATCACATTCCCAACAAAAATATACAAATAATATATGAAATTATATTTCGTATGAATATTAAAAATACTTAGCGAGCTGGTCGTTATCCTAAATAGCATGATGATGAACATAAGGAAAGTGTGTTGAAGAAAAGTTAGAGTTTGAGCAATAATTAATGTTGACTGACCGAGTAAAATATAATACGTTTGTTTGAACATATATTATATTATGATTTTCCTAACCCAAATGATGTAGGACTGATCTGTTCTACTTGCTAATGCACTCCCTTTCTTGAATTTTCTAATAACTGTCGTGGCTCAATCAAGACCGCCATTGATGAATTCATTCTTTTTATTTTTCTGCCTTGTACTTCCCCTGATACCAACTTCAAAATATATATTGTTTTATTGGCAAATAAAACCACAATCAAACTCCCTACTAACAAAACAGAAATTTGGTAAAATGGCGATTGGGAATGGAACTACCACACGAATTCTTCCATTTTCCTGCTTTCTATACTGCTATTATTGCTTTATATTAGTGTTCTTTTTGGTGGAGTTTTCCCATGGCCAGTCTACACAAACCAATAATGTTCTTACACAAGGCCAAAAGCTATCAATTGGGTCTCAATTAATTTCATCCACCGCCAACTTTATGCTAGGATTTTACAATCCTTACAATTCTAATACCACTTATTTAGGAATCTCCTACAACACTAATCACCAGAAGCCAATCTGGATAGCCAATCCAAACTCCCCATTTCCCAGCAATTCCACTCCCATCAGCCTCACCATCGACGCCAACGGCAGCTTCAAAATTCAAAATGGCTATTATTCCTTTTCACTCTTCGATGTCGGGCAACCAACCACCAGCAGCGCCATATTGCAAGACGACGGCAACTTTGTACTACGAGAGCTGAACAGAGATGGATCGGTTAAGCAAATTCTGTGGCAGAGCTTTGATCATCCAACAGATACTCTGCTTCCCGGAATGAAAATTGGGATCAATCACAAAACAAACTCCACTTGGTCATTAACATCATGGAGAACCATTGAATCTCCCATGGCAGGAGCATTCACTCTGGCAATGAATCCAAACAATACATATCAATTACTGATATTTTTCAGAGGTGCTCTGTTTTGGAGCAGCGGGAATTGGAAAGACGGTTCGTTCGAATTCTTACAATATCTGTCGAATTCCGACCCTTACAACAGCAATCAAAACCAAGAAATGTATATCAATCGAATTTCGAATGAGAATGAAACGTTTTTCATTTACTACATTCCGAAATTCGATCGATCTCCCACTCCTTACGCGTATCGAAATCTATATTACCCAAAATCAGGGGAATTTGTACTACCCCAATTGAGATTAGAAGATGGTGGGAATTTGGGGATTAACGATCAGAGTTCGTACTCTGTTTGCTCCCTGTTTGAAAACGAGGATGGAGGGTGTGTGTGGAAAGAACAGCAGAAAATTCCGGAGTGCAGGAATTGGCTGTATGGGTTTAGCGAGCCATTTAGCCCGAGGTTTGGTTACATGGAGGAGGGAATTAATGGTTCTAATTACAACAAACAAAGTGGGAACTTAACCATGTTTGAATGTGAAACTATTTGCATTTTTGATTGTGATTGCATAGCTATTGGATTTAGCGATGAAGAAGATGGCACCAGCTGTGAGATTTGGAAATCAGGAGCCACGTTTAATTCAGTCTCCGCCGGTTCACGAGAGTATTTCTTTCTGGACCACACGACCCAGACCGGCCAAGGTTATGTTTTTATTCTTTGTTTTGTAATTTATAAAAAAAAAAAATAAATAAATAAAAAATAAAAAAAAAAATCACTTTCTATCCACAAGTTAAACTTTTAATTTATCAATTTAAATCTCAAATTTGTAAAGATCAAAATTGATACACTATCAAAATTTTAAAGTTTTAATTTATGAAATTGAAGGTTTATGGTTAAAATTGATATAACCTACCCAGTTTAGATTCACAATTATTTTTTTACTTTTCATCCCAAAATTGATAGTATAAATTTTATGTCCGTTTAACTATAGTCATGTTGGCCTCTTAACAATTCTCTTTCATATATTTGATTGTACAAAACTCATATTATTGTGAGAACATCTATATATATATATATATAATTGGTAGTTTTTGTTTTGGGTTCTCTTTTTTATATTAGAGAAATTAAAAAATTATAAATAAATAATATATCATTTTAGTCCCTATACTTTGGGACATATTCAATTTTAATTTTTATATTAATTTCAAGAAATCTTACATTTAGACTCTATTATTAGTTTACTAAAAAAAATTAAAAATTAAAAAAAAAAATTTATTAAAACTTAAAGAATAAAATGACCCATCTAAAACTTTATGGATCAACTACAGTTATCCTTAAAAATTCATAATCTAAGAAGTTATTCTTATAATTTAGTTTATTTTTTTAAACAAAAAAAATGGACGTTATTACTCGTCTTACAACTCGTTAACTTTTTGTTTATACAGGAAAATGGAAGGTTTGGATGCAAGTCACTATCGCTCTAACCATCCCTGCAATTTTGCTACTACTCTGTTTTATTTTGTACATCAAATGGAAAACACATATATTTAAGGGTAAATCAATATTAATTTTTTTTTTTCTATTTTATTATTATTGTTGATGTGAAAATCTAGTCATAAAAAAAATCATCTATAATTTAAATGTTTCAATAGTTTAGAGAAAAGAATGTGATTTGTAAAATAAAGAAAAATGGTCTGAATACTAAAGGTAAAGAATAATGAGGAAGAAGGTTAGGGTTTTAATGAATATAAGTTTATTTAGATTAATTAGTTGGGTTGGGCTATTTGTTCGAACAATAATTAATCTGTTTTGGTTGGATATAATTGTATGATCATATATGTGAATTAACAACATAATTCTTATGGTAATCCACAGTTACGGGGAAAATGAAGAGAAGCTTTGTTTGCGTGATGGGGTTCATATCCGAAGGTTTTAATATTTTAGGAATAATGATAAGACAAATAAGAGATGGGAAAAAGAATCCTGAATTGCAAATTTTTGACTTTGAAACCATTGTTTCTGCCACAAATAATTTTGGAGATGAATGTAAGCTTGGACAAGGTGGTTTTGGACCTGTTTATAAGGTAATGTATACATTAATTAATCTTGTGTTTTAATATATTATAATGTTAAATTACTATAAGATTTTGAGATTTAATATTTTATTAATATAATTATGCAGGGAATTTTGACGGATGGCCAAGAAGTAGCCATTAAAAGATTGTCTAAGAATTCAGGACAAGGATTGGTGGAGTTCAAGAATGAAACTATTTTGATTGCTAAACTTCAACACACAAATTTGGTTAGGCTTATTGGTTGCTGCATTTATAAAGAAGAGAAATTGTTGGTGTATGAGTACATGCCCAACAAAAGCCTTGACTTCTTCCTCTTTGGTTAGTCATTTACATTTGTTACTTTAGGGTCTTTTTTTTCCACCCATTTAACTGTTTTTTTCGCACACAAATAATAAATTGTCGAGAGTATGTAGACTCCGAGAAGAAGTTAGCATTAAATTGGGAGAAACGTTTGCACATCATTCAAGGGATCGTTCAAGGACTACTCTACCTTCACTACTACTCAAGGGTACGAATAATTCATCGAGATTTAAAAGTCAGCAATATCTTACTCGATGATGAGATGAATGCAAAAATATCAGATTTTGGTATGGCTAGAGTGTTTAAGCCATCAGAGCATGAAGCAAATACAAGTCGAGTGGTTGGTACATAGTAAGTGATAAATTTTATGTATATCTATATTTTCAATGATTCGTAAAGAAAACTAAGTTAATAATACATATTACGTTGCAGTGGCTATATATCACCAGAATATGCAATGGAGGGCATTTTTTCAATAAAGTCGGACGTGTATAGCTTTGGAATATTATTGTTGGAGATCGTAACAAGTCGAAAAAACTACAACAATTATGACACAGAACGACCACTCAATCTGATAGGATACGTAAGCTAGTTGTTATTTGGGTTTATGAATTAAATTATAAGGTTGAAAAGATAATTATATGTTTGTTTTTATCAGGCATGGGAATTGTGGGTGAATGGGAGAGGAGAAGAGCTGATTGATTTGGGTTTGTGCAATAACTGTGATGAGAAAGCAAAGGCTTTAAGGTGCATTCATGTTAGTCTTTTGTGCGTCCAACAAGTTCCAGCGGATAGGCCGACGATGTTGGATGTTTATTTCATGATTAATAATGATTCGACTCAACTTCCCTCTCCCAAACAACCTGCTTTTTTTGTTGCTCAAAACCCAAATTCCTCCCAACTACAACTGGTGGAGGTGGTCGATACTATGCTCATACAACCAGCTGCTGAGCCAACACTGGAAATTTCTTCATTCAATACTATGTCACTCTCACTCATGGTTGCTAGGTGAGGCCACTGTGTTCTTGATTTTTAATTACAATAATATTAAACACCCCTTATTTCAAACGCAATTAACAACGAAAAGTGTAACCGTGTATATACCTTATGAATTTTACCTTTATTAGAAGGTATCAATGATAGGCTTCTATAAGCGATATATAAAAGCACACCACTTCTTTTAGTGATGCTTCTATTACTAATCAATTTCTGTGATAGAACTTATCAATGACAAATTTGATCTATTGTTGATTTATGTTTATCAGTTTGTCAGTCTATCAGCTAAACAATAATCAAAGTCAGACATATTGAAAAAAGCATAATACGAAATAATAAAGAAACAATATAATAAATATCGACTAAACATATTAGAAGAAGCCAATAGTATTAGTATGTCAATATTATTGAGTTTCTTGTATTTAGTTGTTGAATATCTTTGTGAGGTCCAATCAAAGAAGATGGTCTATAATATAACCATATAAAGTGGAGAATTTTATCAAATATTAGTCTACTAGTAATAGACCTCTTCACTAATAGGATTCATCACATAGAATAAGAGGTTGTCATCAATATATCCACATTTCTAACCTACCAAATAATCCTTCTATTTATTAAAAAATGTGTCCATTTCTTATTGTTCCCAAAAGACTAAACATATGTAAAAGAAAATGAATATTTAATGTAAAAAATTGTGCATGATTGAAGTTTGTGAGTTGTGACTAATAATAGATCGCTACCCACATATAGAAGTATATTAGTAATAGGAGTGTATTACCGAAAGCTTGTGTCTAGTTAAAATGAAATCAATTTAATAATTTTAGAATTTTTAAAATTTTATTTAAGTCATGTCAAATTGTTTTAAATTTTGCTAGATTAACAATATTTTTGCCTCATCTATCTATTTGTAGAAGTAGGCCCCAAAAGATGTGCACTTCTAGTGGCTATCTTTAAAGGTCAGTTTGAGATTGCTATAAGTTTTTAAATAATTATCGGTAATTGTGCTTTAAAAAAAATAATCACCTATAAAATGAAGTAAATAAATGTATGTGTTGAAGAAAAATTTTTGCCCAATCACAAGATGTCACGTCATCACAATCAAAGTTAATTCTATTAAATTTTGGGCCAATTAAGAATTATTAAACCCAAAATTAAAGTTTGGAAATAAACAAGTGGCTAATTAAAAATGACACGTGTCTTCAATCCAATTATTTGATCACAATAATGAGTTTATCAACTTCTAAGCATGTAGCACTATCTAAATTGGATTGAGCTAAGTAATTAAAGTTGTTTGGGCTCAAAATTTGTCCAAATTCAAGTCCACGGCAAAAAATTTAGATCGAAAAAAAGACTAAACTCAAATCTAACTTTAGCGCAAACTCAAAAGTAGTTAGGCCCAAGCCCAATAGTCCAAAAGGAGGCCAACCCCATATAAGGTTTATGTGAAACCTCTATAAACAGAGATGTTATTCTTTTACTTCGAGGGATCAAATAACCGAAGGTAGAAATTTTAAAGACGGAAGTTTTAAAGAATTGAAGTAAATTGAGATGGAAAACTTAAAGATTTTTATATTAAATATTAAAGATTGTAATCGTTATATTGTATCGAAATCAATATAAATAGATCTCGTCAAACATCAATTTTGAAATTGGGAAAGTGACTTTTATCATGACACACTTCAAACAATAGAGGGTTAAAATCACTTTTATAATTAGTGTGAATATATATATATAATAAATCACGTTCCTAGCACGTGCAATGCTTGATGGTGTCTAAATAACAGCCGATTAGGATTAGGGATTTGCGAGCCGTGAATTGCCGCGCACGAGCGATCCCTATTTGTGCTCTTCGACTCGGGCCAGTTTCTCAGCCATGTCGTCCAAGCAAGGTATGTTATTTCTTATCCTTAAGGAAAATTTTAGCTTTCTATTTCGATTCCATCATCGTTGTCTGTGCTGATATATAATTCCCTTTTTTTTTTTTTTTTTTTTTTTTTTTTTACCGGATTAAATCGTGATATGGAGAATCCATTTTGTCCTGTATCCTTGTAGGAGGGAAGGCAAAGCCTTTGAAGCAACCCAAGGCTGAGAAGAAAGATTACGACGAGGTATGCTTTGAATTTATTATTTTATGGGTCTTCTTTATTTTGAATGCAACTTTTGGGATCGTAGAATTTCAACCTGCCTTACTTTCGTTGTTTGGTTGTGTGTTCTTGGGTAGAAATCAGGATACTGGATTGTTTGTTCTTAAACCTTAGGTGGAGTTTGCCATGTAACGAGTGAATCGACAACTCAAATGCTTCTTTTTTGTTTTGGCTAAATCTGACTAGTAGAATGCCTCTCCACCTTGTATTGTGCCCAAAGAAAATTTCTTCATGTTCGTTTCTCTCCTCCATCAAATATGTTTTCTTTGGTTCATCTCGGAACCAGAGCACTAAAACCCACTCAGTCCGACCATCTCCAAGACCAGCTCTCGGGCCCACTTTGGAGCAGTCGTCGGTGTCTTACTATGCTTCTCTCCTCCAATCTTGCGTCGTCCGAAAGGCGATAGAGCCTGGAAAGCAGCTTCACGCTCGTATGTGGCAAATGGGTATTAGTTTCAACCCTCTCTTGGCTACTAAACTAGTCAATCTTTACTGCATCTGCAACTCTTTGATAAATGCTCATCTGTTGTTTGATAGAATTTCCAAACGAAATCTGTTCCTTTGGAATGTTATGATACGAGGTTATGCTTGGAATGGACCATATGAGGTTGCAATTTCACTTTACTACCAAATGCAAGATTATGGGCTTGTGCCCGATAAATTTACCTTCCCCTTTGTGCTCAAAGCTTGCTCGGCTCTTTCTGCCATGGAAGAGGGAAAGAAGATTCATAAAGATGTCTTACGCACTGGGTTGGAGAGCGATGTGTTTGTTGGTGCGGCCCTGATTGATATGTATGCTAAATGTGGTTGTGTAGAGAGTGCTCGACAGGTGTTTGATAAAATTGATGAGAGAGATGTTGTGTGTTGGAACTCCATGCTTGCAGCTTATTCTCAAAATGGGCAACCAGATGAGTCGCTTGCTCTCTGCAGAGTGATGGCTTTTGATGGAGTGAAGCCCACCGAGGGGACACTTGTCATCTCCATCTCAGCTTCAGCTGACAATGGCCTTCTACCTCAAGGGAAGGAGCTTCATGGTTATAGTTGGAGACATGGATTTGAATCGAATGACAAGGTGAAAACTGCATTGGTGGATATGTATGCCAAGAGTGGCTCGGTAAATGTTGCTAGGAGCTTGTTTGAGATATTGGAGGAGAAGAGGGTAGTCTCTTGGAACACCATGATCACTGGGTATGCAATGCATGGTCATGCTAATGAAGCTTTGGACCTGTTTAAGGAGATGAAAGGGAAAGCTTTACCTGATCATATAACTTTTGTTGGAGTTCTCGCTGCCTGCAGCCATGGAGGATTGCTTGATGAAGGGAAGATGTATTTCAGATCAATGGTAACTGATTACGTTATATGTCCTACTGTTCAACACTACACTTGTATGATTGATCTACTTGGTCATTGTGGTCATTTGGAAGAAGCTTACAACCTCATAATGGAAATGAGGGTAGAGCCTGATGCTGGTGTCTGGGGTGCATTGCTTCACTCATGCAAAATCCATGGCAATGTGGAGATGGGTGAGCTAGCTTTAGAGAAGTTGATTGAGCTTGAACCTGATGATGGTGGGAACTATGTGATTCTATCGAATATGTATGCTCAAGCTGGTAAATGGGAAGGAGTTGCAAGACTAAGGAATCTCATGATGGATAAGGGATTGAAGAAAAGTATTGCTTGTAGTTGGATAGAAGTGAAAAACAAAGTTCATGCCTTCTTGTCGGAAGATACTTCTCATCCTGAGTCTGAAGCAATTTATTCGGAGTTAAAACGGATAGGGAAGTTGATGAAAGAAGCTGGCTATGCACCGCAGATTGGGTCAGTTTTCCACGATGTTGAAGATGATGAAAAGGTTGATATGGTGTGTTGTCATAGTGAAAGATTGGCCATTGCTTTTGGACTCATTAGCACCCCTGTGGGAACTAAGCTCTTGATTATCAAGAACCTTCGAGTTTGTGAGGATTGCCATGTTGCAATCAAGTTCATATCGAAGATCACAGAGAGGGAAATTACTATTAGAGATGTTAATCGCTATCATCACTTCAAAGATGGACTCTGCTCTTGTGGTGATTTCTGGTGAACAGTCGGAATTTTTTTTCTTTTTTAACACTCCAACTTGGGTGACGAACATGGGAAGTAGATGTAATCTTACTTTACTATGGATGAGAATCCAAGAATTGTGGGTAAAACAATTAAGGTAATCTTGTTCAGAGTAAGGATTGCTTGCCACCAAAAACCTTGGATCCTTGGGAATGAGAAATGGTGAAGCAAAAGCAATAACCTTTGCCAATAAAAGGACGAACAATGGAAGGATTGAGGCATTGAGCAGCTACCCTTTTCGTCTTCCACCAGATGAAAAAGTGAAGGCATCAGTGCATTAATCGTAGGCCGTTTGAGTCCTGACTAATAAACTTGAAAGAATTTCTTTGGCTTCCTCTTACTCCTCTACATCTAAATTGGGCAAATGAAGTCTTAGTGGTGTTGTAAAGGATTTCATGCTTAAAAAGTTTCAAATGTGGGGTACCCACCTTCAGGTTCTTATCAAAATTCCTTTAGGAGAAAAGAAGTTTATTTGTAAGTAATGTGCACCTGATTTATAGGTTTGACGTAGCTTTTTGCCTTTTTCGCTATGAACTAAGACATTTTGTATTATTTTCCAAATTTTTAGTACAACAAGTGGTCATTTTTGTCCATTCCATTCGCTGCAACTATCTTTACCTTAATTGGTTGTGGAGAATGTTGTTTTGTAGTTAGCCAAGTAGCATGGTAAGGTAGTTGTTAAAAGGGCCCGTAATATTTTCAGAATGACGGTTTGAATTTTACTGGATTTTCTCAACAGGTGGATCTGGCGAATATTCAAAAGAAGAAGGAAGAGGAAAAGGTGAGAACCTGAACTTGAAAGTTGAAACTGTCCCACAACTTATCTTCTGGTCGTTTCGAAGGTTGCTACCAACTATAGTTTTGAGTTTGATGTTATGCAGGCGCTCAGGGAACTTAGAGCGAAGGCCCAACAGAAGGGGACCTTTGGAGGTTCTGGCCTGAAGAAGAGTGGGAAGAAATGAGAGTTGTTCCCTACACGATGTATGTAGATTACTTGTGCTGAAATTACAGGCTCCTGATGTCTTATTGATCAATTGATTGTGTGACATGTTATACTCTGCTGCATGAATGCATGAATCCGAATAATGTAAACTCGAACTCGTTCCTACTTTCTTGTTCTGTTGTGTAAGTAAAAACCTGGAAGATCCTATGCTTGTGTCCTTGGTTTCTTGAATGGAATGAATATAGAGGCTGGAGCTAAATGAAATGAATCGTTAGGCTAGGCACTGCTTGTTGAAGGGTAAGTTCTTTTTGGGTATTGGGATGAGATTTAGCCGTAGGTCAGAATTGATGGAAGTTTTTCTAAAATGGAACTAAGTTCTTTTAATAGCTTTTATTTTGTTAAAATAATTTACTTAAGAATTTAAAAAAAAAAAAATTGTATTTGTATATGTAGGCTAAATTATTTTTAAAAAACCAATTAAAAAAAACACTTAACTCTGATGTTTTAAAAATAAAATGTCTCATAAACTATTAAAAGTTTCATTAATTCATTTAAACTTTTTTTAAAAATGTTAAAAATAATCGTATTATTAGCTTTTAATTTTTTTTTCTTTTTGTTTTAGGGGTAATGTAAAATTTGAAAGTTTTGAGTGTATTTTTGAAATAAAATTTAATGGTTTTAGTCAAAACTAGGGGTAAGGATGTTTTTTAATCTTTTTTTCAGAAAAAAAAAAAGTTGAAGGATATTAATAAAAGATTTTAAAGGTTTTTTTTTTCTTAAATAAATATATATTTAAAATTTAAGAATAAAATTAAAGGGTAATAATTAATTATAGTCTTATCTCCCTTTGCTGGCGGCATGAGATTAGCCAGTAACACTTGTTTTTCAAAATGAAAAGATTTTTTTTAAAAAATGAAATCAAAAGGAAGAACACCATCTATCGCTGATTTTGAGCCCAATCAAATTTGCTGGATTTTTTTTTTATTATTATTTTTATAATTAATATTGTTACTTTTAAATTTTATTTAAAAAATATTTAGTTGTTTTGGATTTTATTTAAATATTGCAGGTATCAATATTTTTTTAATAAACTTGAAAACATTGTGATGTAGGTTTTTTTTATGGTGAGAGAGAAAGAGAGTAAAAATTCATCTCATGCTTGAAGAGGCTTAAGCTGAGACATGAAAGAGTTCTACAAAGAAAAAATAAATAAATAAACAAAAAAGAAAAGGAATCTCCTGTAGAAAGTGACAATATATGAATATATTTATAAATTGAAATTGTAATATATGGATTTGTTTGCATCAAAGTTGGGACCCTTGAATCTGCCTTTATTTATGGAAATAGAGTGAATTGTGAAGTCATTTCATTAATTTCTGCTATCAACCATAGTAATCACTGCACCCCAACTTGCTACCCCTCACCTTTTTTAGGGGCTTCTTCTTTATAATATTGCAATTTTGACATTATTTTTAAATTTATTAGAGAAATATTTAGTTTTAAAAAATACCTTATTTTGAATATTTGATTTAACTCCAAAAACTCCCCAGGGGATTTCTTTTGTTTTCTAAATTATTATTATTATTATTTCTTTTTAAGTTTTGAATTTAAGATAGGTCGAATGTCGAAGTGACGAAATCTCATCTCCAACATGTAAATTTTGTTTTTTTTTTTTTTTTAAACGTGGCATCGTCATAATGTGTGTTTTTTAAACTATAATATTTCTCTAATAAGTTTAAAATCTTATATATTTCTAACAAAAAAATTTAAAACTTGCCATCTATATATTTATATAAAGACCCCTTTTTTGCTGTCTTTTTCTAGTAATTCTCTAAACTTATTCGTTTAGTATAATAAGGATAAAAAGGGATTAAAGAGCTTTGCCATTAAAAAGGTATAGAAAATGTGGAAAGAAAAAAAAAAAAGTTCCCATTATCTGTTAAGGAAAATTTTTGGATACAAAAGATTATGTAGTCTTTGTTACACCCAATTAAAATTTGTTACATGATAATTTATTTTTTTTAAAAAATTATTTTGTAGTGTGTAGAGGAAGGAGAGCAAATAAATTAGGTGTTAGTTCCATAAATGCTTGGAGTTTATCAATTTACTTTTGGTTTTTTAAAAACAAATGGTTCTTTTATTATGATGGAAATTTATGGATATCCGAAATTGTGGATGTTGTTAACAAAATAATATATATTAGTTTATTATTTTTTATCAACTAAATATTAATTTGAATTTGAATCTTTTTTAAAAATATAAAAACAACCACAATATGTCTTGATGTCTAACAAGAGTGATATATATATATATATATATATGGTTGACAATATTTATTTTAATTATAAAATGTAAATAATATATATATATACACATACATATAAGAATAAAATAGTAAACACAAAAATGATGCACTTAACATTGAAATCTCTCAAAATTCATAGGAGGGCATTCGAAACTCTTATGATGTCCTCGTAAAGATATCTTAGGATGCCCAAACATCTCCAAATATATGAGCATCTTACGTTACCACAAAATAGATGTGATAATCCAGATACTTATTACGTGAAATCTTCAATTTCTGCAAAATAAAATGGCTCCTTAAGATTTATTAGATATAGGATGCTAATATTTTTTAATAAAGTGAACATAACTCAACATTTGATGTGACAAAGAGATATGACCAAGAAATATTAAAATTTTATTGATTAAGGAGAAAAAAAAACCTTGTTATTATACAATATGTAATTACAATGGGCAATACTTTTAATATAATAATGATATGTGTAGCAACACTTTTAAAAAGTTATAAATATAGTCAAATCTATAAGTGATAGACAATATCACACTCCATAAACTTTATTGCTAAAAGACTCTTAATAACAATATGATGTATTATTAATGTTTTGAGAATTGGATCTAAATTTTGTTATTTTATTATTATTATTATTATTTGCCTTATAATATGTTTGCTATATTTGCAACTATCCTTTGTTTATAATTTAATTTTCAACATGTTCCTTGATTCACAAATATTTCTCATTATTTTTCCTGATCAAATCTTTAGTTATACACAATCCAAAACTATATTTATATAAGAATCCTACCGGATTGGGAAAATATGATAGGATTATATATCAAGGCTACAATTCAAAAATAAATTTCATATTAAACATTAAAACATAAATTGACTAACTTAATAGGCCCTTCCCAAAAAAAAAAAAATAAATAAAAACATATATCTTTTTATTAAGAGGTATGAGGTTTGATCTCACATCCTATATTTTCTTTTTCTTTTTTATTACACATCATATAACTCATAATAATAACTAAATCATTACAAATTTTAACATATAAAGACTAAATTGTTATTTATCAAAATTCAATAGCTAAGTTCAATTTTGTCACCATTTCGTTTTTGGGTTTCGTTTTTAAAAATTAAATCTATAAACACTACTTCCACCTCCAAATTAATTTATTTACTGTCTAGTTTTTATCGATGGTTTAAAAAACCAAGCCAAATTTTGAAAAATAAAAAAAGTACTTTTAAAAAATTGTTATTGTTTTTGGAATTTGACTAAGAACCCAAACATTGTATTTAAGAAATATACAAATTACTGTAAGAAGTGTGGAGAAAATATTCTTAATTTTTAAAAACCAAAAACAAAAAAAGAAATGTTACCAAATGGGTTCTAAATAATTACAAATTTAAACGTATAGAACTAAATCATTACAAAAGAAAAATAAGGGCTAAATTGATTTTTCATCCAATTCATATAAATTTAATTACAAATTTGGTCCATATGATAAGAAAAAAAGTTAAAATTTAGTCCATTTGATACACTTTCATAAATAATTTCTATAGTTTGATAAAAACTCTAGTAAATAAGTTTTATCCAACACAATTTTAATAATAAACTAATTTCTATAGTTTGATAAAAACTCTAGTAAATGAGTTTTATCCAACACAATTTTAATAATAAACTATGTAGATTAAATTAGAAGTTTCAGGATAAAATTTAGAATTAAAAATCTCCAAAATTAGGAAGGAAAAAAGACAGCATGTGAGAGGGTGATGGGTCCATGGCCACGAGGCAGTCTGCTACTGCTCCTACGAAAGTTGGCGTTGGCCATTCTCGTCTTCATCCTTCTCTCTTCTCTCTTCTCTCTTCTCTCTCTTAAAAACCAACAACATCTGTGCCTTCTGTTTCGGCCACTTTTCCACACAAAAAAGGTTCGAACAAGACAATTGTAAATTGTGGCCCTTCTCTTTTCTCCTTGGTTGCCTTTCTCAACTTCCCTTCACGTTTTCCTCTAATTACCTTCTGCACATTACAAATTCATCCATTTCAGCAGATAACAGAATTTGTATGTATACGAATATTCACAACCTGGGTTTTCGTATATTCCATTCAAATCTCTGTACAAATCCCTCCATGTAACACCCTAGAAAGGCACATGGGATCTCATCTGTTTTGGCAACAAATCTCAATCAAATACTATGGCGACATGAGCACAAACAACAGATAAACAAGCCAAAAAGGAAGAACTGGGTTTTCATATCATCAACAGCAACAGGTATTAAAAAAAAAAAAAAAACAAACAAAAAGTGAGAATACCTTTTTGTTATTAAAGTCTGTTCTTGTTGTTGTTGGTTTGGAGGGGCGATAACATATTGTAGTTATGGATTTCTGGCCAGAATTCCTTGCAAGCAGTTGGGGTAGAGAATTTGTCGCTGGTGGATTTGGTGGCATCGCCGGCATAATCTCCGGCTACCCACTTGATACTCTTCGAGTAAGGCAACAGCAATCCATTTCTGGTTCTGCTTTGAAAATCTTTCGCAATATCATTGCCAACGATGGCGTTGCTGGTCTTTACAGAGGCATGGCTGCTCCTTTGGCCTCTGTCACTTTCCAGGTCGGTCTAATGATCTTATGTCCCATGGCTGTTTCTGTTCTCAAAGTCCCTTCAATGGCGGATTGAGATTCAAGGGCAGATACTGATTGATGTTTTTGCATTTACAGAACGCCGCCGTGTTTCAGATCTACGCCGTTCTTTCTCGGGCATTCAACTCCTCCTCCCAATCCAATGGTGACCCTCCAAGCTATAAGGCCGTGGCCTTTGGAGGATTTGGCACCGGAGCTCTTCAGAGCTTCATCTTGTCGCCGGTAGAGCTTGTGAAGATCCGCCTGCAATTGCAGAGTTCAAGCCATGCAGCAGCATCACACCAACAATTAATTTCTTCTTCCCATAGAGGTCCATTGAGCGTCGCCAAAAGCATCTGCAAAACAGAAGGATTGAGAGGAATTTACAGAGGACTTACCATAACCATGCTGAGAGATGCACCTGCACACGGCATCTATTTCTGGACATATGAGTGCATGAGAGAGCAGTTTCATCCTGGCTGCCGGAAGACCGGCCAAGAGAGCGTCGGCACAATGCTGGTCGCCGGAGGGCTTGCCGGAGTTGCTAGCTGGGTTTTTTGTTATCCCTTGGATGTATTGAAGACTAGAATTCAGGGTCAGACACAAAGTTCACCTCGAAAGTACAATGGAATTGTGGATTGTCTTAGCAAAAGTGTGAGAGAAGAGGGTTACAGAGTGCTATGGCGAGGGCTCGGGACAGCAGTTGCCAGAGCATTTGTGGTAAATGGGGCCATTTTTGCTGCTTATGAGATAACATTGAGGTGTTTGTTTAGCAATGGAAGCAATCAGACACAACAATAAAGCTCTGATTGCCCAAATTTTCCAGAATCACACAGAGTCCTAAATCTAGAGACTAAAATGAAAATGAATTCCCTCACCTTTTGATTTCTTGGTTTCATGTTCTTTTTCACTTCTGGTATAAAATAATGACATGCTTCAGATTTATACAAAGTTATGCTAAAGCCTTGATTGCCCAATTTATCTAATTTGTATGGCTGATTTTATGTGATGAAAAATTTGGGTTCGGAGAGATTTTGATAATCCCTAAAAAATCATTTTATACAAATCCAGGACTCCTAAGTAGTAAAGCCAAATGGTTCCCTTTTGTTGTCTCCATGAAAGGTGAAACCCAATGAACAGAAAAGTTCAGTACTCTACCATTGAGTTAGCAACCTCAAAAACATAAAAATGAAAGAAGAAAAAAATTATGTAAGAAAAACTGTGTAGATATTATCGGAATCAATCCCTTTTTTCTTTAGAAAAAGGAGATTAAGTTACAAGAGTTAGTCAAAATATGCCTCCAAAAAAGAAAAGTTCTTATACCAAACGAAAGTAACCTTTTGAATCACACATAAAAAAATGTAATGAAACCATCACGTGAGTCTAATGCAAAGGTCAGGGAAAGAGATAACTAGCTTCGTTCTGTAATTTCTTATTCCATGAAAATCATATCAAATTTCTAGAGTTTCACTCTGATGAGTGAAGAATATATTCTAAATCATAGCTACGTATTATCAACAATTGGGAAGAAGACAGTCAGAAAAATGTACATCTCTGGTTTGAATCTAGACAGCAGAAGAAGTATATGCTCAGAAACATACTAAAGAATTCTGTAAGAAGACGATTGTTTACTCAGTCCGATTCTCATGCGTCGACGAAACCAAAACTAGCCTGCGCCAGAACGTGGGGATTGTTGTAATTCCTCACTGCCAGAATCATTCCGCTTAATCGGTCGCGAGGATTAGGGCAGTCGAATATCTCCAATCCCAGAAAGATGCCATCACAACCTAACTGCATCATCAAAGCCGCATCCGCCGGAGTTGCAATGCCTCCGGCAGCATAATGGATCGCCGGTAGTCTGCAAATTTCCTTGGTTTCCTTGACAAGATCATAAGGCGCAGCGATCTTTTGCGAGAAAGCGAAAACCTCATCGTCATTCATGTTATGTAAATATCTAATCTCTGCCATCACAGATCTCACATTACGCAACGTCTCCGCGACATCACCTGAAGAAGACGTCATATCCCCTTGAGTCTTCACCATTGCTGCACCTTCCTTTATTCTCCTCAACGCCTCGCCTAGGCTTCGA
This sequence comes from Citrullus mucosospermus, assembly GCA_030954485.1. Classification (NCBI taxonomy): domain Eukaryota; kingdom Viridiplantae; phylum Streptophyta; class Magnoliopsida; order Cucurbitales; family Cucurbitaceae; genus Citrullus; species Citrullus mucosospermus. The sequence goes on along the minus strand of CM062063.1, from coordinate 1,759,737 downwards.
CATCCACAGACGAAATACGAGTCCTTAAACTTGTGCTTATTGATAAAATTCTGGTCATCCGCAGCCGAAGCTTCGTCGCTCTCATCAAAATGCTTCACATCAACAGAATCAAGGATCTGCGCTTCAACGAAGTGCCCTACGCGGATCTTTACGATTACCGGAATCGAAACAACTTTCTTAATTTCCTTGAAGAGCAACGGGTCAGGCATTCGTAAAATGCCTCTGTGAATCGGTTCGGAGAGCAAAACACAACAGGCGCCAGTTTCCTCTGCAATTTTTGCTTGCTCGACGTTCGTAACTTCCACAATGACTCCGCAAAGAATCCGAGCTAGTTCTCCCTTGAAAGAATATGGACACCCCTTGACTTCAGAGACGGCAGCGGCAAAGGGTGCGATTGCACTTTCTTCCGCCATTTCCAAGACCTTCAAGAAATTGCAAGAATTATAGTTGAAAGAAAGATTCTGGGAGAAAGAGAAATCGAACACCGTGAACCGTAAAGAATCAAAAGGCGAAAGAATAAGACGAACGAAGAAGAATATAAGAGAGTTGGAGAAGATTGGGTGGGATTCTGCGGAGTTTCAATTTGCTAAGTCGATGGTGAGTGAAAATGATGAATGAATATTTGCAAGGATGAAGGTATACATTTATATCAACAGAGGAATCGCTTGTTTTGGATGTCAAAACAGATGTAAGAACTTTAAATTTTTAGTCTAACAGAATTTTATGGCGTTTGATAAATATTTTATTTTTAGTTGTTTGTTTATGAAATCTATGTTCCATAATCATGGATTTCACATTTATCCAACAATCACTTTCATATTTCCTCAAATTTAATAACTCGATTGCCATACAATTATGATAGGATTATATTAGTACTAGCATAGGATTTGTGTCTGAATTTTCTTACCATAATTGTACTAAAAAAAAAAAAATTAATTTTACTCTGAATTTTCACATGTATTATGTATTTATTTCATGATCGTTTGTATACTAGATATGCATTCAACTTTCAAGAATAAACAAGTTTTAATATATTCATCACATATTCTAATCAAAACTAATATATATTATATTTTATTGTCTAACATTGAAAAAAGAAAAACGAACCCATCAAACATTAAAAAAGGATTAAACAAACCTCAAATGTTATCTATCTAATGATACAAGTAAGAGTGCATTTGCATAAAAGATTGAATGTTAATCAATTGAAAAAAGATTTGATATTATTTTCTTTTGAAAGCGAAGGGTCATCTCAATATATTAGAAGATGTGACAACTTATACATGAAGTCATTTTCTCAACTATTGGCTTGCTAAAAATTGTAAATCTTTAATTTTTTTTTTCTTTTTGGATGAACCTAACTTTCACAAGTTTTTATAATCTACGTGCACGTTACATATACAATTCTATTTTTAGTATAATTAGATACTCAGCTTCTCAACATATATGTACATGCAATCTCAAAATTGGTAGTAAGAATTCTCTTATTTGTTTTACTTTTTCTCTAAAAATATATATTAATACATCTCCCATACATTAGATAGTAGATGTAATGGTTTAGTTTACTACCGTGTTACATACATTTGTTATTGACCTCTCCAATGCTTGTTTGGAGTGTATTAACTTTCACCATTTCAATATATATAATGTACCCATAAAGTGAAGGGTATCTATATATATATATATATATGAAACTTTCACTTATGGGTACATTATTACTCCAGAGAAAGAATCTATTTGGTTAAAGAAAAACTCAAAATAGATCATCTCATGGGCATCCATGTGGGACTAGAAGAACATCCCTTGAATGTATGAATATTTAATATATACATTTTTTAAATCTCTTTAATATATATTTTGAATCAATATAATAATGGAAATGAAATCTAAATAAAAAATGGTTGGTAATATAAATAAAGTCTCACGTTATCTAAAAAAGATAGAAGGCACGGATCTAAGTAAGAGCATACCATTTAAATAGAACACTGCAGTAAAATAATAATAAAACTCCGTGCTCAAAAATTTAGAGAAAAATAGTAAAATACAAAAGCTCAATTAATATTTAAAAAAAAAAAAAAAGAAAAAAAGAAAAAGAGAAAGGGGTGTTTAAAAAAAAATTAAAGAAACGAATAGAAACGTATATAATCCAATGGCTGCGTTTCAAAGACCGACAGGTGGCAACCTTGCACGCGCCTGGGCCCCACATAATTTGAACGAGAAGGAGAGCGCGGAATGATAAGCTTTTTAAACTTAAATAAACTCCTCGGGCCCCACCACGTGGCATTTAAATTATTGGCCAAATTTCAAAATCCCCAACGTATCCCCACCAAAACGTCGTCGTTTAATTCCTCACCACCGTCACCGCCGTCCACCTCCGTACTCCTACCGCCACTCAACGCCTTTACAACCCCACGCACACTCTCTCACGCACCGAGCGCGTGTCTTTCTCTTCGAAATATTCAAGGCCACTGTCTTTGTCTTTGGCTTTGGCTTTACTCAAACTCTCTCAAAACTCCAACTCTCTCTGCTCTGCTCCCACCCACATTCTCACTCTTTTAACTTCTTAAAGGGAGCATCTGATTTTTCGATTTGGGATTGTGGTTGGCTCTGATTCAAGCCACTGAGTTGAATCGGATCCGAGATTTGTAATCGGTGTTTGTTTATTGGGGAAGTTCTGTTTTCGGATCGGGTTTAGAGAGATGAACGGAATGGGGAGACAAGGCCAGAGATCTGGAGCAGCTGTGAGGAATCACCAAAGGCAGTACTCCGATGACTATTTGGACGCCTCGTCCAATGGAAGATGGCTTCAAACAGCTGGTCTTCAGTCTCTCTATTCCAATGCTTCTGCTCCACAGGTTTACATTTCTGTTTATCCTTCTGGGTTTTTATTGTTATGTAGAGCTTGTGCTTGTTTTTCAGTTCAATCGTCGAGCTATGTGGAAAGGGATGGCAATAGTCCAATTTCCCTTCCATGTTTGTGTTTTCTGTTGGATCCCATTTCGAGTAAGAAACTGGAGTTTGTAAGTAATGCATCTTCTTGGGTTTCGATTGTTTCGGCAATCTGCTAAAACTGAAAGCATTTTACCCAGGACCTGTAATGATGCCCTTTTTTTATTTTTATTTGTTGTTTTCTAGATGTGGGGTTGAGTTTTTTATGGGTTCTGTTGATTTTTGTACCGACTGGTTGAAATGAAAGCAGGACTATGGTTTTTCTGTCGGTGGGGGAGGGCAAGGATCAAGAATGTATAACAGAAATGCACAGAGAAGCTTTGGTGGGATGAATGAGTATTACATGGAGCCATCAACTCCTCCAGGGAATTCACGGCCGTCAAGCCAACGCAAAAGTCGCGAGGATTCGCCAAGCGATTTCAGTCCTGGGCTCTTGGATCTGCATTCCTTTGATACTGAATTGCTGCCTGAGGTGGGACTAAACTCATTTCCACATTTCTTATTACCCTTTTGAATTTGTGATCCTTTGTTGTTTTTTCAGCAATCTAGGATATGCCAATTTATCATGGGCAATGTGTTTGGATTTTGCTGTTGAATTCTCAGAAAATAACTTGACTATCCATCAGGTCATGGGGTCACAAAGTGGATTTATCTTTCACCTTCAGCTATGTTAGGCCTGCCAATCCTAGACTGATAATGATGGTTACTGATGTTTGCCTGTGCACACAATCCTCTGCATTTGGAACATTAGACTTGAAAGCTACTGTTACTTTGAAGCTGATATTAAGTTATTTACCATATCAAATTAATTTTGAAGCCTGCTTTATAATTTTGCCGTATTTTGATTTCAGTTCTATGCAATTGTAGAGGCTAGAGAGATGGTAGATAGAAACTACTAGTTCCATGTATTTTGGGGCTTTCAGAGCTGAGCTAAAGTTATCTCATATCACTTGTTGGGAGGTTTGAGAAATCTCATAGTGTGTTATCTCGTGCAGGATAGAGGCTTTGACGACTCTGACGTCTTTATTTCAAACAATATCCAAACAAGTAGACCTCAGGATTTGACAGAGAACAATCTCTTGAAAAGTGTGGCTGCAGACAAAGAGAGGTCAAACTCTGTTGCAAAGATCAAAGTTGTTGTATGTATTCTTCTATGAATGTCATTATTTTATTCCCATCTCTGAATTTTGTATCCTGTTTGCTTCCCTGATATACGATGCCATACCTTTGCAATGTATATCCTTAAGTTGCAAGCCTTGATCCGCATTTATAATGTGTGTTCTATGTATAATATCTCAATTTCAGTTAATTGTTTCTCACAGATTGATTTGGTGACGATTCCTTTTCAATTATTACATCTATTTATTAGCTTGTTTGTGTTTATTGCAGGTGCGTAAAAGACCACTGAACAAAAAGGAGTTGGCAAAGAATGAGGAAGATATTGTTGAAACAACCGCTAATTATTTAACAGTTCATGAGACTAAACTCAAGGCAAGCTTTACTACCTAAATACTGTTTTCATAAGCTTCTGAATTGCAATGCCGTAATCGTTTTCATTCTCCATTTCTGGCTAAGCAGGTGGACCTTACAGAATACGTGGAGAAGCATGAGTTTGTCTTTGATGCAGTGCTGAACGAGGAGGTTTCAAATGATGAAGTGAGTATATTACAATTAATTGAATTGGGACGTATTAATTGGCTGAGGAATAATCATGAGTACAGAAAAAGTTCAATACAAGTTCTTAGCATGCTTCTCTTTCTTTTTGGGATCTAGGTGTACCGGGAAACAGTGGAGCCAATTGTACCCATAATATTTCAACGAACAAAAGCAACCTGCTTTGCATATGGACAAACAGGTGATTTGGTGTTATTTGGCACTTGATGTCTTGTTGGCTTGCTATTGCTTTGTCAAGAAATCTTAGTTGGTTTTGTATATGGTTGAAATTTCTTTATCCTTTTTAGATGCCATCAAATTCTTGTTTCCAGAATTGAGATTTGAGGTCTTGTTCTTCTGCTAGCTTTAAAATGTTATCGTGTTCTTTCATTAAGACTTCATCTTTGGCCCTTTCTATTGTACAGGGAGTGGCAAGACTTTTACCATGAAGCCATTGCCTTTAAAAGCGTCCAAGGACATCTTGAGATTGATGCACCATACATACAGGAACCAGGGATTCCACTTGTTTGTGAGCTTCTTTGAAATATATGGAGGAAAGCTATATGATCTTCTCAATGATCGAAAGTAAGTTATTGTTCCTTCTCTTCTACCATGCAACAGCAGTTGCTAAGCTTGTTTGGCTAAAGCTTTTATGCTGCAGAAAACTTTGCATGAGAGAGGACGGTAAACAACAAGTTTGCATTGTGGGTTTGCAAGAGTATAAAGTATCTGATGTGGAGACCATTGGAGAGCTCATTGAAAAAGGAAATGCCACGAGAAGTACTGGCACAACTGGTGCGAATGAAGAATCCTCTCGTTCTCATGCCATACTCCAGCTTGCTGTCAAAAATTCAGTCAGTGGCAAAGAATCAAAGCCGCCTCGCTTGGTTGGAAAACTCTCTTTTATAGATCTTGCAGGAAGTGAACGTGGGGCAGACACCACCGACAATGACAAACAGACAAGGTATAGTTATTCCTCATTCTTCATATTTCTACTTAATTGTCGACACGATTACTTTTTTGATATATTTTCTACTTCAACATAAGTTGTATGCATGCTTCTCTTTTCAAGGGAAATAGTAGTTGGGGTTAAGTTTGGATCGACTTTTGGCGCACAAAACAAAATAAAAACAATAGCTTTGGGTTTGACCAAAAATCTACAGAATCTATCCAAACAGTTTTTATTTTGGATTTTTTACATTTTAGAAAATCAAATTGACATATGAGAGTAGTTCAAACGGACTCAACCAATTTGATTCCATGGGTTCATTTTTTTTTCCCATTTTTTGCTTGCATCCCTGGGAAACAGCATGCTCTTGATATTGGAGACGTTGGGAGGTTAGGCATCACACCTAGTTCATTAAGAAAAATACTTGGGTGCATCTTGAACTGCATCTATTTTTGTACATCCTATTTAAATGCCTAATCACGAGATGTCACGTGGAATTTTTTTTTAATAAAAAAAAATCATTTTTTTTAATAAAAAAATCATTTTTTTTTTTTCTTTGTGATTGAAGAAAATGCATAGAGATGAATGTAGTCTAGGTTGTACTTGCTCTTTCGTTAAAGACTTAATTTTTCTAGATTTCCCCATCCCTATGTTTATATTGTGATACGGAGTCACTTACCCATGAGTAGAATGGTAACTATTAAAATTTGTTCCTTCAGGAAACTCAAGGCTAAACATGATTATTAGACATCCTTATTTTACAAGAGTCAGTAAATGACATAAATTCAACAGGAAATCTGAAATTAATCACACTTTAAAAGTTAATGGTTATAAGATTTAACCAAGAAGTGAAGTATGGGGTTTGTACATTATCTTTTGTTAGCTAAAACTCTGTGCCAGTTGATTGCATTTTCTACCTCCATATATGGTATCATTTCCTGCCTGTTCAATTAAACTTTTTAAACAATGCAGAATAGAAGGTGCTGAAATCAATAAAAGCTTACTTGCTTTAAAGGAATGCATACGAGCTCTTGACAATGACCAGGGCCATATTCCTTTTAGAGGCAGTAAATTAACGGAAGTTCTAAGGGACTCGTTTGTTGGCAATTCACGTACTGTCATGATATCTTGTATATCGCCCAGCTCCGGATCATGCGAACACACTCTCAATACCTTAAGATATGCAGACAGGTAACCAGTAATTATTTTTTAGGACATTAAATTCTTGATGATGCAGTTTTCTCTATCTCCATAAACTTGTATCTAGATACTTGTTCTGATAGATGAATGCACTCCAGGGTGAAGAGCCTTTCGAAAGGAAATAATGTTAAGAAGGATACATTTTCTTCCACGTTAAACCTTAAGGAATCAACCACTGGACCCTTGACCTCAGCATTACCTTCTGGAACTATGTTTGAGAATGAACCTGCATGGGTTGGACGAAATGAAAGAGAAGAGGTTGATGCATCAGAGGAGATCTTTGAGCAAAGAAAACCTTTGTGGAAGAAAAATGGGAAGCTTGAGCAATACAGAACATCTGTTGCGGTTGAAAATGTACACAAATCCAATAATCAGCCGAAATGGAAGGACATGCCAAAGGCAGATTCTCATAACTCAAATTCAGACGATGATTTGAATGAACTGTTGCAGGTAAAACAGAAGAAACTAATCTCCATCATCAGAACTTTGAGAAAATTGCAATCCTTTATTGCTCCAGACATTTATGCATTTCTTTTCATCTGTCTCAGGAAGAGGAAGATCTTATAAGCGCTCACAGAAGACAAGTCGAGGAAACGATGAATATTGTTAGGATGGTAAGTAACTGAGCTGGCCAGCATACTTCTTACTTTTAATATGAGCCTAGTTTAGAATGTCCAGCTCAATGGAGTCACACAATTGATTACAGTTGTGCCATCAGTATGATTGTGCCTGCAAAATCAAGATAAGCTTAGAATTATCTTATGGGGAACAGGGATTTCTTCAGCATTGTGATTAAGAGCTTTACAGAAGAGATGTTTGCAGAAGTGAGAGTGTGGTTACTTTGGTTATGACCATCAATCATATACAATTTCTGATTTTGCAGGAAATGAACCTTTTAGTGGAGGCAGACCAACCTGGAAATCATCTTGACGGTTATATATCTAGATTGAATGCAATTCTATCACAAAAGGCTGCAGCAATCTATCAACTACAAAATCATTTGGTTCATTTCCAGAAACGTTTGAAAGAACATAATGTACTTATATCTTCATCTGACTGATGAACTTGTGCAGAAATGCAGATGCTGGTTAGATCTATCTCAGAACGCCATGTGGAGGATACATTCCCCGAATACCAACGTGGGGATGTGTTGCTTTTTCTTTTTTACTTCTGATTTTCATGGAAGCATTCTTAAAAATTTGATATCCAATTGAGGTTTTTGTGTGGTAATTTCCATTACATGGCTATTGGAGTGCTTTAATACCTATTTCTTTTCCCTCAGAGCATACAATATTTGTAAAATCTGTTACCTTATTCTCTCCAATACAAGAAATTTGCAATATTTTGGTTCACAAGATTTCTTTGTATAGTAAATTATGTGATCAAAATCAAGCAGCATGTCGATTTTATTGGGACTAGTTTTTGTATTTTTCAGATGTTTAAATTTACTCTCCCTACTTTCCATAAATATTTAAAATAGATATCACTGGTTTGCATTTTTTTTTTCCTTCTTCTTTCTTTCTTTCTTTCTTTCTTTCTTTCTTTCCTTAACTTTTTTATTATTAGGAAAAAAAATTCTGCATTTGCTCTAAATGTTAGGAACCCATTCATATTACATTTTTTTTTTTCGGTTAAAATAGTCAAAATATTTACAAATAGACAATTTATGTTTTACAACTTTTGCTATATTTGAAAATACTTTAAGTAATTTTGCCATTTAAAACATTTACCTTTATTTTTATGTAGCTAATATTGATAAAAGTTCATTTCAAACATTTAATTTTTCAAATATTGAAGATATAGACTAAATCTAATAGTACAAGAATTAAAATGGAATTTTAGCTGTTTGGAAGTGGTTGAATGCTCCCACGTTAATAGAAATAGAATCAATATTTATGATGTTGAAACAGAATTCAATGTTCCCCTCAATCTGTAAATACGACTTTCATTGAATTTGTTGGATTCTATATGATATATGTGATCATACTTCAAATTAATCCTCCATCTCCTTCCTTTTCTTGTTCGGATTAAAAATTTTAGTATTTTGCGTACTTACGGATTAAATTTTAAAACATTACGTGCTTGTTTGAAGTGATTAACAAAAAGAAAAAAAATGTTTTTAAGTCATTTCAAATAGGTACTACATCAAGAGTTTCACTTAAAAATATAAATTTAAAAAGAAAAAGAGGAACATGTAATGTAGAGATGAATTGCCATTTGAGCTGTTTCTGGATTATAGAATTTTAATTAGAGTTAAAGAAAGCAGATAGCTTGTACTTAACCAGGCTTTGCATTGCCCAAATACATACACTATCATTTAATTTCCCCTCCGAGACTTATATTGCAGAAAACCACACCAATGCACAATAAATTTCAAATTTTTATTGGAAAATTTATACAGAAATGAACAAAATCAGGCAATGAATCAGTAATCACACAAAAGGGCATATTCTCGGAAGAAAGCACAAGGGAATACAAATATGGCAATACAATCAAACCAAATTTTCCAAAAAGAAAGAAAAGAGAAATAAGTAAAGATATATAGTTCACTTATATGAAAAATCTATAATCTCATGGACCCCATTCTTCTCTTTGAGCTGTTCACACTCCTAGTAGAAGGCTCAGGAACAGAGATTTCAGAGTGCATATCCATGAAAAACTTGTCCACAATTTCAAGATAAACAGGACTTCTGAGGCGAGAGTAATAATGAATTGCCTCTTCTATATCCAATTCTTGTTCCATATCACCTCTATCCAACATCTCCAATTCTTTCATTTTTTGTACTAACTCATTACTTCTTGTACTACTGTTTTTAACATCACCTTTTTTAAGATGGGAAGCTCCTGGTTTCTTCTTCTCTTTCACAGCCTTCTCTTGTCTGCCCCTTCGAGGACTCTGTTTTGCAACATTTGTGTCTTCTTGCTTCACGCTTTCCTTGGATGCCATCACACTGCCATTGTCAATGCTTCTCTTTGCGGCTTTTTGCAGTGTGGACTGCCACTCATCATAAAAATCAATGTAGAGTCGATCTGTTGGATGAGTATATTGTGGCTTTCCTTTGCTGCAAGAAAAGGTGATCAAGGAAGCGGGTTTCTGCAGCTTTTGAAACCCTTTGAAGAATAAATCCTTGAATTTTTCAAGAGTTTTATGGAAGAGGTTGTTGGTTTTGTGGATGGTTTCTTTTAGCAGCATTTGGTTGCTGTAATGTGGTACACGTACAACAAACAAATGGCTTTGTTAACTCTCAATCTGTTTGCAAGAAGAAATAAACCTCTCTACCTCTCTCTCTCTTCCTTTGTTCACTAAATATTTCAGCAACACAGAGAAGAAAGATAGAGACACTTCATGTTTCTCGTGGTTACCTAAAGACAATGCCAGAGCAGGTGGAAATTCCAAGTCTTGCCTTTAACTTCCTCTCCTTCCTTTTGGGCCATCCTCTCTCTAAAAGTTGAAAACCTTAACCGCTTCAACTTTGATAATATGTAGCACGGAATCCCATGAGCTTGAATGCTTCGTTTTTGACTACCTGTAGTGTAAAGAGCAGGGCATTCACTAAGATGCAAAGCTAAAGATGGTGGGTGCTAAAAGTGTAATAACATTAAATCCACTGCTCGACATGTACCTAATTGTTGTAAAGGCAATCCCCGACCCATGAAGGACCCATTTTGAAAATGGTCCCAGCAAAAAATTAAAGAGGTCTGTCCCCATGGAACAAAAGTGGAATTGTCCCCATATTTTCATTTTTGGTAATTCAAACTGTCCTGTTTTCAATCAAGTATGTAACAGAAAGATTAATTCAAATTAGAACAGTCAATTCTCCATGATCAAATTTTGAATGGCAGGGATGCTGCATACTATCTTTTTTGTCCTAACAAACAATACGGCAATTGAGACAACTTTAGATTTTAAAGAGAGAAAAAATGAGACAAAAATGATTCGGGAATAGAAAATGGCTAGAATATTTCAATATGAACATTCCAAAAAATCTCTACCTTCTTTGAAGGACGGTATATTCAAATTGTCATCTTCGTATTCGTGACATAACATTCTAAAGAATTGAGTTTAACTAGGCATTATTATATCCTCGACCAAGAGGTTAGAGGTTTGAATCTACACCCACACATGTTAAACTCAAAAAAATATATATATTCTAAATAAATTCAAGAAATGAAAATTACTGTTTGTTTCTACTTGTAGGTACGCATTGGGGAGTCATGTCAATTTAACTTTCATGGGGAAATGGAACCTAAAAAACATGGCGAAATTTAGCAACTATTGCAGTTATTTTGGCATACTAAGCGGGTTGTGCTAACTTAACCTTGAAGACAATTCCAAATTCTATAATTTTCGTAAATTGTGACTCGACTTGATGGATCATAAACGAAAGAAAAGCTTGTTTGGGGAGAACTTTGTTCAATACAAAGACAAGGGATGATTGCATTGGAATCAAGATATATATAATATATCATTTTATTTAGTAGATTTTTTTAAAAGCTATGGACGCCAAGAGTTGTAACTTTGAACAATTCAACACATTCTGCATTAAATTTCATTCAATGCAGCTGAAAAATCGTGGTCATAATTATGTGAGGCTTCTTTGGTCCCAATGTGCAAAGAGATTGGTACTACCAAGGCTCTCAGCTGATGATAACATACAGTGCTTAAGTGCATCACTAATATCTTCAGAGCAAAGTCATTTTCTAAGTAAAAGCAACTAAATCTACCCCCCTAAACCGATCTCACCCCCGACTGTAAACTACTGTCTTACAGACGCAGGGAGCCATTGTATAAATTTATCAGCTAAATTACAAATCAACTTTTTGACTTGAATTTATTAACTTTGACTACTTATGACCACACTCAGGCACAGCTTAATGGCCCCACACAGAGGCCCTACTTAAACGACCCCTATTAAGTTAGCAACCTGGGTTTTTCTTTATAGTGATTAGTGAAACCATCAATCATCTCATAAAAATATTAAGGATTGGATAACAATTGATGGTTATGGTTGGTTACCTCAGAAAATAATCGATAATCATGGAGCTTTTGAATAGCCAAACCATTGCTTGATATGACAGCAAGATTTGTCAAATGCTGCAGGTGAAGACTTGACAATCTATTTGGTAAAAGAAAACAAATCAGGCAGGTAGTCATTCAAACAGAAGGTGTGGCAAAGAATGCAAGTGGTGGTAGTAAGGCATCAGTGAAATGCAAAAGAACTCAATACTTAAAGTGTGGAGATCCAATATGCTAAACGTCTTGGTTCTTAGTTGTTACACATTGTGGAAACATCTTAAAACTCTTACAAGAACTGAGGGAAAGAAAGCCACCACCACTAAAATCTGTTGGGAAGAAATATAAATAGGGGCTAGAAGTGCATTGTTTGTCATAGAAGAAAGATACCTATATATACATGTATTAGTTGATGGCTTATTTCACAGATCCCACAATCTCAGTTACAGCTCATTTCCAATTGGGACCAACTGCCCTAATCGAAATTATTGCTAAAAAAACAATGGTGAAGAAAGGGCCTGTGTTGTGCCTTTCTCAAAGTAAGGAGGGCAACATGAATCTGCCCCCAATAGTAACGACAGATTCAACATAAATTTGTATTATTGATTCAATTGTCCCATCTTTCTGTTAACTTTAAAAAACTGATGCAACCTTCGATGGACTTCACCATAATTCTCAGTTGATGCAATAAGACAGTCCTTAATCCACTTTGGAAGCTTGTCAGCTGGGTGCGAAAAGCTTCTCTTTGAAGAATTAGATGCATACCGAACGTCAACCAATAGAATTGCTGCATAATCATTGATATGTCGAATCGCTCTACCTGTAAAAAAAAAAAAAGGCAAGGAAGGCCGGCATTAGATAAAGACAAGATGAAAGTGCAATGGTTTGGAAGTAGAGAACATTACATTATCACTACAAGTCTTCAAGATTTAGGGAAAACTATTGATTCAGTGGTGAGGATTACTCATTTCGAGCTGATCGAGATATCATCTAGGTGAGATTCATTTATTGCCGTAGTTAACTAAGTGCCCAAGGATAAAGCATAATCATCAAACAACCATATTTAGAGTGAACTAAAAATGCTAGCCCTGATTTCAATCAAAGCCACCATGTCAACTGCTTTCTGATTGAACTGACAGTAATAGGCACTGAGCAAATCCAAACTCCAAAATTCGATTCAATTCAAAAGTCCATTTTGGACAACTTATGTCTCCCATAATAAGAGAATGGAAATCGTTACTTACCAATTGACTGATTCACGGCTTTCATGCAAAGATTCTCGTAATATTCTTTTCCTCTTTTGCAACTTCTCAAGATCTCTAAACCAGTCTCAACATCTCCGCTAGGAACCTCATTATAAAACTTCGAACTCTTAATGGAATTTGAATTTCCCAGAATTTCAATATGCTTCACCCTCTCCATTAACTCAATGTCAGATGGACTAGGGTAGGGCAGGCCAACCATGACAATACACCTACCCATCCCATCACTTAAGTTGATGCCTTCCGAAATTTTCCCCCCAACAACGGCAAATAGCAGTGCACCACTAACAGACGAAATATTTTGTTTTGGATCCTTCTTAGACAATGCATCGATGTTTTCCTTGTATTCCTTAAGAACAGATTCCACATCAGTATTTCTTCTAGGCTCTCTGAATATACGTTTTTTCTTCATAATCCTGTCGAGGATGCCTGAAGCTTTCCATAAACCATATACCTGTTCTTCATAATCAAATGAAGAGAAAAACACAACAATTCCTTCTGGAACCACAGTCACCAAATTACAAAGCAAAAGCCCTAGCTCCTTTACCTGTAAACCCAGGGCCATAAAGCAATCAGCTACCTTAAAATTAACAAGGAAAGAAGCTGACCGATTGAACAGTAAGAAAAAGTCAACTACTTTATGTCTGAACTATCTGGAATAAAACAGCAGTAAGAATACAAAACCATGAAAAATACAAGGTAACGAATGAGAAAAAAGGGCATAAATCAATTCAAGGCTGTAATATCCTTACGATAGCAGATGAACTTCTGCTGTTGTAGCTAAAATCAAAAGCCTGACCAGAAGGACCCGAGGAAACAGCCATTGGCAAAATACTTTCTGGCGGAACAATGTGACTACATGAAAAAAAATTCAACTGAGAAGGGGGTAACCATGGAAAGAGTCGCTCTCTTGTTTCTTCTATAGGTTGTAAAGTTCCCCCAGCAAGAACAACAGCATGTGCTTGATCTACAACCTACAGGATTAATAAGTCTCAGAATAAGGTATGGTACACAAAATTCATGATGTAAATTTCTTTTTTTGCAAACCTCAGAAAATATCTTGTCCCCTGAAAGCATAACAAATTTTATATATCCTCCACGCTCCCCTAAGCATGTTGGTCTGTTCTTAGAGATGATCATTTTTCCATCTCCATCGAAGTTAATAAGAGATAGCAGCATGTCAGCTAATGCCCTAAAGCTTGAGAGAGTACTTTCCTTCTCGTAACATTCTCCAGGAGTTTTCATTCCCAAGTCATTTCTTGGACTAATGATTCTTTCTCCATACCCACTAACCTGGATATTTCACATCTTAACGTAATATAAGAATAATCATTCAACATATATGGATATAATTAGCAAATAAGAAGGATGTACCTTGTGCATGATGTTGCTTTCCTTAATATACTGTAGCAGTTTTACAAAGTTGATATTATCTATGTTGAGAGAGAAGAGAAAATCATTTATAGCCATTGAATAGTCCAAAGTACCATTTTTACCAGTACTATTATTTTGACAAGGTTCCACATAAGACGCTTCCTCATTGTGTAAGAGTTTAAGGAGAGCCCGAGTAACTATAATAAGAGTTTGAATATATCTCCGATTCCCTGGTCCCAAAAGACTGCAAAATCTTTCAAAATACCTCTCCATGTGGTGATGCACATTCTCCAGCTGTAGGAAAGTTGGGAAATTAGGAAACAAAGTACTTAGAACCAGTTCTATTAAAATTCTATGGTTCTGTTTTTTCTATCTCTATACAGGCTAATCCCCACTGGGTACTGATTGTAGGACTTAGAAAGGGGCACCAGGTAATCAATTCCATACAGGGATTAAAACTCCAAAAACACTAAACTAGATTAAATAACTAGGTACCATAGTTTTAGTTCTTATCAAAGTTTCAAAATTGCAGCGAGTAACTGAATTCAATAAAGCTGGTAACCATACCTGTGAATAAGTGATCTTTGAATCATACATACTGACGAGAGAATCAGCTAAATTGTGTGCCTCATCAATAATTATAATACTGTTCTTCAAAACAAGGCCAAGAGATTCACGGGATGATTTTGATAGAAGAGATTGATAAGGTAGGACAATAAGATCAGCACCCTGGACCAAACTTCGGGAGCCATAATATGGACACGTTCCCACACTTCTTCCAAGGTGAACAAGATCTTCAATGTCTAAGGCTCCTCTTTGAGAGATCTGACTCCTAAAATTCCTTTGTAGTTTTGGGTTTCTAAGCATTGGGCACCCAGAAGAAGCCTTGGTCCGGCACATTTTTCCTGCACCACCTAACTTCTGTAAATGGATGTAACCATAAGTTCATAGCGAAACAAGAAATCTCCAAATCCAATGATAGAAAGTGCTGTTAACATTATTCTTTAAAGATGGGAGAGAGATGCATGCATCTGTGCAATATGGTGGCAAACACAATTCTATAAAACTTAGAGAAGACAAATGATTAGTAAGGATGAACCTAATTAAACTATTTAGCAAGCAAGGAGCCTGATGAAACTTGCATTTCATACCACCTACAAGTACCCATGTTTCAAAAGATCAATGGACAAAATACATATGTCACCTAAAAGTACCCAATCAAATATGCACACATTATTTACAATGTGGACCAAATTCTACTACTAGTAGCAAGATGGTAAATGCTAGAATAATGGCCAAAACTAGATAACAAATCATATGATTATCGGAAGAAAAATCCTCGTAATTTCCAAATACATGCAGACACTTATTTACATAGTTATTGACTTTGTATAAGTGAGAAGTCTGGAAACGGGCATTGTTTTTGAAGGTATTCTACTATTCTTTAGTCATTATAACTTTACAGTCCAGTGTTACAAGAAAATGAGGGCAAATGTAGAGTCTTCATAACCTCAATTTTGATAAGTACTTTTTTAACTTTCAGTGATAAAAATGAAAGAGCATACAAGGGCATACAATAAAGTAGAACCAACCTGCAAATAGGACTTCCCGTTTAAAAGAATAACCCCTAACTAATAATTACAAGAGATCTTAGAGGCCTCTGCCCAAAAGGAAGTATTCAATTTTCAATTATCCCAATAAACATTCTGAGAGCAATCGACCCTTCAAAAAAACCTACTATTTCTTTCAAGCCAAACACCCCATAAAATCGCTAAAAAAAAAAACCTGCCAGAGGCCTTTCCCCTTACAGACTGGTTATTGGAAAACAACTGCCAATCTATGGCTCACGCTAGAATATCTCATACCTTGGCTTTGGATTTCTCAGTAGTCTTTTTCTTTTGAAGCTCCAGGCATCGCTCATTTATGTGACTTGCATTACCAAGTTTGAGCACCTCTGAAACATGGATGATGTATCAGTAATGTAAGGAATACAAACACACACACAAACACAATAGACAGAAGCCAGGAGATATATATACCTTCATTGGTACAAAAAAGTTTCCTAGAACCCAGGCAAATGACATTCAACTCAGTTGCAAAGACAGTCTTCCTTAACTCCTTTATAAACTGCGATAGCTGTGAGTGTGTTCGAGTACAGAAGTAAACCTTCAACTTCTCTTCATTAGATTCCTCCTGTTCCTCTTCATCATCACTAGATGAACTGTTTGAAACCCCATTGACCTTCCGCTTTGACTTCCCACCACTAAGAGCCACTTCATCATCACTTTCATAATCCTCCACCAAAAACTCTTGATCATCCATCTCCGGACTATCATTTGGAGTCTGCATATTCTTTTTTTCCCCTGTAACAAAATGGTCTTCCTCCTCTTGTGAAAACAAGTTCTGATGATTATCCTTGGACCCTTCTTTCTTGTGTCTTCCTAATCCCACCCCAAATTCTTTTGTCTTACTCTTCTTCTCCTGATTGTGATGGTCCTGACTTACAACGAACTTCCTCATCCAATCAGGCTCGTCGTCTGAATTAAACTGGCTCTCATTTGTGCTGGTCTTGTCGGGCCTATCTTGTATCTCACCATTCTGTTTCTTCCTTTGGTCAGCCAACCATTGCAAAGCACCACATATGATGCTTAGAGTTTTGCCCGTACCTTTAGCAACAGAATTAATTTCAATCAAGAAATAGAAAGAAAATATTTCTTTTTATACTAGAAGACGTTGAAACTAAATGAGACAAGATGAAATAATTTTCTTTTTTCTTAAGCTGAATTCTCACTAGCAAATACCCTCAAGCTTTACAAAAACAGCAGATTTCCAAATGCAACTAATTTTATCTCAGTGCTTCAACTGGAGAAACTGCCGCATGTCCTCCATTCACTAAAATTTCTGATCTAACAACAGTATGAATTTATCCCAACAAAAAAGCAAGAGACGCATCGAATCATGACTACAAGTTCAAGCATTGTTCCAATTAGTATAGAGATGAATTCACCCAGGGACAGAATGGGACCTTATAACTCTCAAGTAAGATTTTCGTTGGTCGACTTTTACAATCATAACGATTCAAATATCACGAAACCACAATTGAGCATCATAAACCAGTACTAGTCGATCGCAGTAATGCAAAGAAAGAATCTCGTAATGTATGAAAAAAGAGCGAAAAATGCTGTTCGAGATTTAATCCGTTTCCCATCCCACATATACTTAATCAGACGAAAAGCTATGGGTCGTACTCAGAAAAAGAAAGAAGAAGACAGACCAGTGGGGCTTTCAAGCATGGAGATTCCGCCTTTGTCGAGAGATTTGTACAGCGCCTTCATGAAATCGAACTGGATGGAGTAAGGCTTGTATGGAAATGCCGGAAATACGGGTTCCGTTTCATCTATTCTCTCCATCTTCTTCGATTCACGGCCACAGTCCAAGGCAGCCGAACCCTTTCGCGCCTTTTCTCTATTGGTTTCATTCGGTTGCCGTGAGGCGCGAAGTCCGCCGTATTTATACGCCGTATTCCGAAGGTTTTATATATAAGAAATAAGTTTTTTTCCTTATATAACATTATGTTTGGATGGATGGAATCTGGAGGTTTTTTCACGGATAACTTTTTTCGTTTATGATTAATGAGCTTCTGCTTACATCGGATCACTTCCAACGTGATACCGTTATAAAAGAGTGGTCGTGGAATGTGACATAAATAAAATATTATAATTCACGGGGTAGGTCATCAATTATAAAAACACTTTAGAAATGAAATAGTCATTCGTATAAAAAATTCTAACCTATATTAGTTTGGTTAGAATCTATTTTTTTCCATCGGCATATATATATATATATAAATTAGGAAAATTATTTTAAATGACAAAATTATTAAAAATATTTACAACTAATAACGAAATGCATTGTCTATCTACAATAGACTACTATCATTATTTATCGTAACACATATAATAATCTACCGCGTATAAACAATGAAATTTTTCTGAAATATTTTAGTTTCTTTTGCCATATTTGAAAAGAAATCTATGAATTATATATTTTTCTGATAGAAAAAAAAAACAGGTATATAAAAATTGTCTAAACTCTATTGTTTAACGACTAACTAAAAAATGTCGTGAAAGAACATAGGATTTTTTTTTTTTTTTTTTAATGTGTGGTTTTAATTGTATAGTTAAAATTGATAAGCATTTAATATCATTACTTATTTGGAGCATTATCAATGTGAAAGTGAGACAGAAATTTTGATTGATGTTATTTTTTACGAACAAATGCAGTGATTTATTAAAGGTTTTCTTCACATCCCAATAATCTCAAATATGTAGCACATGCTCTTGCCTCTGCTTACAGATGTTCGTGCAATCAAAATTCGCATGAAGATCATTCTCTTTACACTTCTAATGCCTACCGACGAAATGTTTCATTTTTCATGATATTTTTGTGTGGTTTAGTTTTTTATGTAATCATAAAATAAAAAGACAAAAATCGCATCAACTTTCTACTTTAAAAAAAAAAAAAAATACATGTTATTTTAAAAACATAGTTCAATTGGTCAAAATATGTGCTATTGACTAAGAGAACAAATTGAATTGACTCAAATCTATAGAATTGGTATCAATTATCTAAAATAATAACTCACAAATTACAATAGATGTTATACATTTTGATGAATATGAAATAGAATTGATACCAAATTTAAAATGTAAAAGTGTATAAGAGTTGTTTTTTTTTAATCAATGAATACTAATTGATGATTAAATATTAAACCTTAAAATAGATAACATGTATCATTTTATTGACGACATCAAACTTGTCCGTACATTACACATAAGATATATTATTTATTTAGTCTCATATAAAAGGTTAAAAGAAGAGATACATATTTTATGTAAATTAAACAAAATATTCTTAAATTTGATGTTAAGTTTTAATCATGCCTCCAAATTCTCACTTAAGAGTTAACTTTAAATCTACGATAAGTTGGATTAGTTTAGAAAATAAGTAAATAAAAATCTAATTTAATCAATAAAAATATATACCATCGACCAAAAAGTAAGTGGTTGAATTAAATTCCAAAGATAATAAAATCGGCTAATCGAACTGTGGGCCAACCTCTAAATATTAACTGGGCTGGAAATTCACTATCGGGCCGGTCCAACTCGCTCAAGCTGGACGAGTCAAAGTTTGGGCGGCATTGTAAAAAGTGGGCCGCATTATTAATAGTCCAGAAACTCAAGCTCAAACCCTAAACTCTGTCTTTCGGTCATATAAAAGGGCCATTTTCCTTGCTGCTATCCCCATAGCCAAACTGCAGATAGAATTCCTCCTCCCTAGGGTTTCTTCGTCCTGCAGCAATGGTACTTCTCTTCTCCTTTCTTCTATGTATCGATTTATGCTTCCGTATTATTGGTTTCAACTCTGTATTTTCGTTCGGTTAATCTACAGGGAAAGGGTACGGGCAGTTTTGGTAAGAGGAGGAACAAGACCCATACTCTCTGTGTGAGGTGTGGCCGCCGCAGCTTCCATCTCCAGAAGAGTCGCTGTGCAGCCTGTGCTTTCCCTGCTGCTCGCAAGCGAAAATGTGAGTGATCTTGATCTTTCTGGCCTTTTCATCACGGTCCTCTTTATTTAGATTGATCTTAATCGGCTGTTCGGCCTGTGTTTATTTTCATTCAATGCGTCGCTGCTTTGGATTTGTTTAGTGAACGTTCGTATCTCTAGTAGTTAGTAGTTGGTAGTTAATAGTTAATATTGGGTACTGACCCTGAACACGGAGGCTAAAGTATGTGTGAATTTAATGAGGTTCGCTCGTTCGGTGAAGTAATACGGCTATACGAGATGTTTGTATTGCTGTTCCATGGAGCCTGGATTGATTGTGATTGTTTTCCTTTACCTTTGGGTTTTGTTTAGATAACTGGAGTGTGAAGGCAATTAGGAGAAAGACAACTGGAACTGGAAGAATGAGGTACTTGCGCAATGTTCCGCGTAGATTCAAGAGCGGCTTCAGAGAGGGTATGATATTGTGTTTATTGTTTATTTAACGCTTCGACTGTTTTCTTCATGTGTATGGGTTTTAGTACTTGTTCTGATGAAAAATTGTATTGGGTTTGTCACTAGGTACTGAAGCTGCACCCAGGAATAAAGGAGCAGCAGCATCAGCATAAGTTTTTTGGAAGAAGTTCGACTTAATTTCAGTACCCAACTATAGTTTTCAGTAGGGTTTTTACTCATCTGAGAATCATTTCATATAATTTTGTTTTCTAGTTTTGCCTTTTCATGATTTAGTTGAACGTGGTTTCCTTAAAATGTATTGTTTGAATTGTGGACAAATGATGAATCAGATTTTTCGTATTCTGCTACTTGTTTATGCATTTAAGCATACGATATGGTTTTCAGTATCGAATATTAGAATCTGTTTTCCCACAGGGAATCCCTGCTTGAAATGATAAATTTGCTTGCACTTTTCACCATAGCCCATGCCATCATCAACCAGCGTAACAATAATCTCTTGCTTCTTTCTCCTAAACTTCAGCCATTGATCATGTTCATTACAGTGATCAACAATTCTTACAGTTTCTTCCCATCATCAAACTTTCTTTTGCTGTATTTGAATTGAACGTGAAAGCACCCTTGGAGTCGGTAGTTTTAGTTTTAACAAAAGGCACGGGAAATTTTAATTTGGCTATAATTAATTGTGTTATTTGTATACTTTATACGAATCGCTAATCTTAGGAACATCTAGGTCAAACACTGGATGGATCCTCACTAAGCCATTTTAAGAAGCATGGATTCTGTTTCTATTGTAATCTTAATCTAAAGCATAAATCTCATAATGGGAATTTTTAAATACAAAATTTTGTGATATTAAGAGTACATGAATTTGGAACTCATTTTTCAAAAATATTGTATACAAATTTTGAAATTGGAATTTTTAAATGCAAAGTTTCCTTCTTTTGGAACTTCATGGGGTAGGTATTTTATTAACTCAATAATTTTCAATTAATATATACCATATAATGATAATTATGTGTTGTAAACTAAAAACTGTACAACAACATTAGTCAATTACGGTTAAACCTGGACTTGTATTATTTAGCTGGTAAATGAATCTATGTTAAGGCTTATAAAAATATTATCAAACATGAACAAATATCTTAATTGTAATCTAGCTTTTAAATAAAGTACCTACAAAAGCACTCTCATCCTTGGTTTTCAAATGAATTACCGAATCACTGGAGGAGAATATCTGAATCAACGACAACCGAACCAACCCTTCCACAAGGCAATCACCTAAAATGTGGAGAAATCTACATTATACAAACCACCACAATGGAATAATGTTTAATGCTGCAGAAGAACAAAAATGGGGGAGAGAAGGGGGATTGGCAGCATATAGAAGGGAACAAATGCTACAATTTCCAAAAAGAGGGCAATGGACTCTGATCTGCAGAAACAAAAATGTAGTCGTAAAGCAAAATCGACATGCGTATGGTGCAAGGGAATGCTGGAGTAATACTTTTCCAAGACCATAACCTCTGGCACGACAAAACAATCTTAGTTGTGCATATCGAGTTCAAGTTCGCCGAACTTCTCCTTTCTTTCATGCAGCTGTTTGAAGACAGAATCAAGCTCTGGAAACAAGGTTAAGAGGAGCAGCTCAATGAGGTCCAGCGCCAATAGCTTCATACAGACAGCTGACTGCAGTTGCATTATCACAGAATCTAAGTACAAATCAATTCAGGAAGAGGAAAAATGATTCTACTCATTCACAATATGCAAAGTACCTGAAGGAAGTAATACAAATCCTTTGCACATTGCTCATATTCCTTTCGACCAACGAGCCCCACAATTGCAGGTGGAGCATTAGCTTCAATACCATATTTCATAGTAAGTTGAAGATCAAAACAGACGTTAATGTCAAGGCAACTTTAAAATTGAGGATAAGTGAACATACTGATCATCAAGTCATACACAAACTTTGCGCGACGATCAGCTTCTTGCTGCTGCAGTTCCTCTAGGGACTGAGGAGATAGGGTTTCGTTGGAGTAGTTGCCGGAAGTCGAACCTTCGGGCAATGGTGGTTGCTTTGGACGCTTGCTTATGAATATCCCACCAGGCCACAGAATCTATTTGATTCACATTCAATACCCCCATCAATTAAAGAGGCTATCTACTATATACATTTTTTGTCTTAAAAGTTTCGTATCAAGGAAATTATTTTAAAAACTTGTTATAGAAGAAAATTAAGTTTCTAGAACAAAGTGAGTGAAGTTAGAGATCATTCTATTGTATGGCCAACAAGAATTACAACAGAGAGAAAAAACCATTTCGTCTCATAACTACCTGTTCGAGGCGAGTGATAGCGGACGCCATGGACGATCCCTTGCGTAAACGCTGGATTTTCTGAATCAACCAATCTTCAAGAGCATCCCCCATGCCCAGTTGCAGCACCTGTTTTGCCACCCAAAATGCCTTTCTCCTGTAATTCAACAGTAACACATTCTCCACTATCAACAAACCAAGAATCTACTACAAAAACAAAATACGATCTCAATAGATGAATGAACATAATCTTCATAAACCAGCACCTGATCCATCCCCCGTCTTGTAGCTGGAATATCACATCCACCAAATCAAATATTGGCACTGTTAAATTTGGCGGCACCCACTGCAAATAGTTCCAAACCAAACACATGTTACCCGTCAATTGAACAAATAGCTTGACTACATATATATAAAACTTATTCCTCAACCAGACTTTGCAGTTTCATTGAGCAATTTTTTAAAGTTTTTGAACTCAATCATAACTTTACTGTTATCTAACATTTGAGAAGTAAACATGATATGGAAATGTGTACATATTTTTTATATGAAAATCATAGTCATGGGTATGATAACACTCTCTTTTCTTCTTTTTCTTTTGTTTCATTTTCAATAATGGTAAGTCATTTCATGTTGAATAAGTTATATAAAGTTTCATAGCTTTACAATTTAATGGGTTAGATATGTATATTGTTACTAAGTTAAAACATATGGTTTTCAAGTCAATTACTAAAACATATTTTGATGCCACTTTATCAATTTCAATACAATATTTTGTGAGAGCAAAGAACTCAATTGAAACAAAATAAATACATGAAGTCTGAAATTGAAGTTTCCACATTTAACTTGAAGAAAATCAGTACAGAATTCTATCAATCCAAGATTGTAGAGCTGCAAAGAAGCTTGAAAAATAATGGAGGGAGTTAAAGATTACCTCAGTAGGCAACATTGGATCAGTAGCAGCATCAAGAAGCAAATCAGAAGCCTCTCCCGATTTTTCATTCTCATTCTGGCTCTCAGTTTTCCCAGAGTTTCTATTGGATAATGTTCCATTCTCCTTCTGATTCTCAGTTCTTCCAGAGTTCCTATCAGGCAATCCACTCTTCTCCATGGTAGCATCTGAATCAATATCATAGTTGTCAAAATAATTTACAAACTTCCTGAAAACTTGTTTTTACTGGAGAAACAGACGTGCCTTTTGAGTTCAATCCCAAGCCATTAGGCTGAAGTTTACTTTTCGCCTGCAATTTAGGCTCCAAGCATTCAGCAATTGCATGGTCTCTCCTCAGTGGTAATAGTCCTGATAAAGGGCTGTTCGGGTTTGAAATACTTCTAGAGTCTTCATGGGATTTATCAGCTAGATCAACTGTAACATTTTCCAACAAATATTAACAGATTAACACAAAAAAAGGGTATAAATAGATAATTCAAATTCAATTTTATCCAAATTACATGATTTACCTGACAAAGTTTCGATGATGGAAAATGAATTCGAGAATATGTATGTCTGAAACATATAAACATAGTTATATAGATAAAACAATCTGGACTAGAGATTCTGATCATCAAGGCAGATATCTAGTATTTAAGTAAAGATCTAACCTGAGAATCAACACTGAGAAAGTCCCAAACTTCAATAGATCCTGAAATTTTCGGGAGCTGTATAAGCCTCTGGAGAATAACAGAAAAGAAAACTGGTCAAAGGAACTTAATTAACTATCATATAGGAAAAATGACTTCCAAAAAATAAAGGGTGAAACAAATCCTCAAAAAGCATACTATGCTGCACTCAACTCAACAGAGCTGACAGCTGAAACATACATTAGCAACAGTACCAAAATCTCAACAACAAAAAACTAACAAAATTGAATGAACTAGTTCATGAAAATGGATAGACCCAGTAGAAAAATCGTGACCTTTTTGTTGAGTTAAACTTCAATTCAAACGCAACTCATATGTATCATTCTGTAATAAGGATATATAACTATTACAGTAGACAAAAATAATGAAACAGATAATCAAGTAAGATAAATTTGGACCTTTAAATATTTATCAAGTAAATTACATCGTTCCTGAATAACTGGAAAATCTGATCCTGTGGAAAGGAAATGTTTTGGTGGCAAATGTAAATTGTACTCTGAAAACTCTTTTAGACGCCTATGCAACTCCTCAAAATGGCTAAACCTGCAAGAACAAGAAAGACAAGTGCATGCAAAAGCTTAGAAAATAATGAATGCATTAATGAAAAATAAACCCAGAGAATTTTTAGTACAAACCTTCTTTTGATAGACCAGCTATTATTATTATTTACATCAGTGACAGATATGGAATAGACAGCAAATGTTCTCGAACCACTCTTTACTATATTTGCACCCGTCACCTGCATGTACAATAAACTCACAAGTCACAGCCACATCATAATATGTGAAAACGAAATTTCTACACGCTTAAAATTATAAACTATTAAGATTTCAATTAAATTACAAAAATACCTCACATTTCAGCCTAAAGAATGAATCCACCATCTGAGAACTTAGCGAGTAATCACTAGGAAGAATATGGGAAATTGAAGGTACAGATGAAGAAGCTGCTGCTCCACTGTGAATTCTTCCTGAACTCTCCATATCAGAATCATCACTAGAGTCCTCGTCATTTGCAGGCCCTAGAGGAGAATTTAGTATATCCTGCCCATCACCAGATATAAAGCTTGTTCTCTCAACCTCTTGCCAAACAGGTAGCTTCTCACTGTTATGACGGGATCTTTTCCTTCCAGACTGATTCCTGGATAACCTATTATTGTGATCTTTCCCTTTACCTGCCTTCTTAACTCTACAACCATCAGAACTCTCAAGCGGGTGATGAATGTGTGAAATTCCAACATTTCTATTGTTTCTAGCATTCCAAACTTTGGTTACAGGAGAGTCAAGGCCGGTAACATTGCTTGTTTCCTCATCTTCAGAAGTATTTCCATCAGAGTCAAGATTATTCAGGTGCATGACATCACGATCATTGTCTTGATAATGCATCATGGTAGAGTCATTTAGTATGTCTGAATCTGTACGACAGGATGAACCATCAACTGTAAGCTGGTCAGTACGGCCCAAGTGAACAGTGCTATTCTTAGAGCAACTAAGCTTGCCATCATTTTCTATATCAATTGTTTTAGAGATCTTCTCACGCTTCACTGAGATTGAAAGAGGCTTCCCTGGAAGGAGGCCTTGCTGGGCATTCTTGTTTAATTGATTCTCATTTTCTTTCATTTTGTAGTTTCTCCCTTTTGCCCACATGTTCTCAAAATGCTCAGGAGCTAGGGCCTTAACCTTTCGACGAGAAAACTGATCCAACTGTTCACCCCATTCTCCACTAGAGCTATGTTTCTGAGTAGTGCTTTCATTAACATTTTGGGATGTCAGGGGCTCTGAGTTCCAGGACCGGGAAGATCGAGTATCAATTGAGAGAAGTGGGTCCTTGGAAAAACTAGTATTTGAGTTGAATTTTATAGGTAAATTTGCAGGAGTGGTGGATTGTGCATTTTTCATCTGCACCAGCTCAACACCAGCCATAGAAGGATCAAGGAACTTGGAAAGATCATCAGAGGAAATGCTTGGAGATCCATCAGGTTTGGACCCTAATTTTTCATGCATTGATTCCACTGTCTTAGGCTTTTTCATATTTATGACTAAGGATTCTATTCTTTCGTTTATAAACCTGTCATCAAGTATTTTAAAAATATATTACAGCATTAAGTCAGAAAGACATCTTAACACAATCAAGGAAAGTAAATTTGTTCATAACCTTGGGCTAGCTAAGTTCAAAACTGGCCGCATTACTGCAGAAGCAAGAAGCTCCCTCGCTGTATAACGGAAGTATAAACACTGAAGATCCTCATGCTTGAATGTATATAAAATAAGACCATCCATCACATGCTGCAAGACCTGTGTAAGGAAAACAATTCAGTTACTATGGCATACAAAGAAGTGCAAGGTACTTCCCCTTGCAAGCAAATCCCATTGGATCTATATAATTTATAGTCAAATATAGAATTGAGACCTTATGCTGAGCTTCAGAAGAAAATAAAGCAGGGTGCAACCTGTTCTCCATAGCCAGGTGTCGTCTGAGTTCTGTATCCAATTGTTCAATCGTGATGGTTCCTAATTGTCGTTTCTCTATTTTTAATTTAGTTGAACGAAAAATTTCCAAGTGTGTGCAGATGAGATTAATAAGATCCCTGCACCCAAAATTTAGTTCACCATTTTCAACAACAAAGGCCTTCAACTGTTAGATATAGAGCATAGATACGTCAGAAATTAACCTCATTAGAAGATCAATCAAATTAATATTCCTAAAGCGTCCAGCAATTTCTCCAAGCACACCATTGACAATATTTATCAATTCCTCTGGACCTTCTTTATCAGGCGTTAAACGAGAATACCAAAGATCTGTCACCCACTCTGAAATTAAATGTCTAGTGAAGTGATCTATTGCATCCTCAGCAACACGTGAATTCACTTTCCTTCTCCACTCTGACTTCTTTACAACTTTAGGACACTTGAGAGGTTTCTCCTGGGGAACACTATGTTCGGGTAATGGTCTATGAATATACGTAGCAGCTTTTCTCCTCATTTCTAAATCTAAAGAGAAATAGCGGATGAGGATGATCAAAAATGCAGCAGCAGGTAAATTTACCCAAACTGAGGAGCTTGTCACTGAGACAGGAATAAGATAAATGTAAGATATCCCCAAATAGGAGAAGAACGCAAAAGTTAGCAGCAAAAGTAATCCACACACGATCTAAAGAACACGTCCTTGAAACTACAATTTGAGAGATACAATAAGTGTTGAGCATATAGTGTCATGCTACGTAAAAGAATGCATCCTTAACATCTGAAGGCAAATACCGCACCCACCCGGTCCGGGAAGGCAGAGAGAAACTCATAATAGATTGAAAAACTTCAAGCAAGCCTCTTCACATAAACCTTATAGTGCTAACAGGGATGGGAGAGGGGAAACTTCTCCAATCATGCAGACTGGTTTGTATCAAAGGAAGCTCCAACACAGAGTATATATATTGGCATCACGCATCAATAATCTTCTCTAAGAGAACTCCACAAACTATTTCCAATTATCAACTGACTCATTATGTAAACTCGAGAACAAACTATGTAAGTGCAAAATAAACAAACCGTTATTTCTACGATAGTGCAAAAAGGAACAGTAAACTAAACAGCAAATAAAGATTCACATTATCCAGTTGAACGAGTAGGATTTCGAAATCCTAATAGCCCAGTAGCCTCTCATTTTCTCTATGCAAAACGACATAGTTAATGCTTGCTTTGAAACCATAACTCAACGAAAACAAGTAACCATAATAATGTTAGTGAACTAGAATTGCATCCCCAAGTAAAGTAGTGTTCTTCTGAGGCCTAAACATGTGGTTATGACCATAAATAGTTTAAGGGGCTTGTGGGATTCAAGTTACTACAGGTAATCCAACTACAATTCTTTTACAAAAGAAGAAATAAGAGTCATTCGCATCGAATTGAGTTCTACAGCATGCAAGCTAAAACAGATAACCTAAGATGAAGTAACTTCAATCAGATCACAACAAAATTAAGCAGAAGAAATCCGTTTCTTACATGACATTATATACGATAAACCCACAATGGATATGACCAGAAAAAGAACACGTTTCTTTGCTTCCTCGAGGAGGTCGCGAGCCGTAACCTGATTCTGCGAGCTCATTCCGCACCAAAAAACGAATAAAATTTGCAGTCGCAAGATATTAAAATGAGGGAAGTGAATTAAATCAAAGCAGCCCCATTAACCCAATGAAGAATCTTTCAAAATTGTCAAGCAGACGATCACCCAAGTACCCAAACCAAAAACTCAGAAACCCCCAATCGGAGATAGAAGCGATCACGAACTGGGTATCCCAAATTGAGGGCAAAGAATTCAAAATTGAGAAAGAATTGCGGAGAATGGAAAAAAGAAATCAAATCAAATGGTTAGTAATGGGTTTCAAGTTTCCAACTTCATTGTCAGTTTCGCTTTTGCACTTCAATGGGGATTGGGATTCGATTTTGGGCATTGGAATTTCATCCGCTTCTCGGACGATTGGGATTTTTGAGATAGGAATATCGGAGATTTTTCATACTATCATCATTCTCTAATTTTCCAATTATTGTTTTGGTCCATTCCTCTCTTAATTAAAATCCGTAACAATACATTTTCATGAAAAATAAAATAAATAAATAAATAAATCTGTCACCAGACGGAACCGAATTCAAATGGTTGAACAGATTTTAGAAATGAATTTTCGACAGTTGCTTTTAGCCTTTTAAGATTACTTTTTCAAAATTCCGTATAGCGTTTAGTTATAAATAATTAAAATTACTTAAGTAAAACGAACAAAGAGTTCCATATGGAAAATAATAATACAAAGAAGACTAATTTTGAAGGTGAAAAAAAGACCACCAAATTTAGTTTTTAAGAAAAATATAGTATTGTATTAGCTATTTCTTTTTTTAAAAAAAAAAAAATCAAAGAAATAAATACATGTCAATCACCGCTTTGACTTAACGAGTTGAATTTTGATTAAATTAAAAGTTAAAATATCATTTTGGTTCAAATTCATATAGTTTCAATTATCTCATTTTAGTTATGGTACTTTTAATACATCTAAATTTAGCCCCAATGCTATTTTATTGTTGATTTTTCTAAAAACTTAATGCTATCTATAGCATTTTTACTATAGATTTTGAAAGCATATTAACATATTCTATTCTCTGAAAAAAAAATTATTATTTAATCAATTTCGGTAAAAATTAACTTTGAACGACTAAATTTAAGATTTATTGAAAGTACGATGACTAAAATTGGACAATTTAAAGCAGAAGGACTAAAATTGAACAAAACTTTGTAGTATGAGGACTAAATTGATATTTTAACCTTAAATTAATAATAGAGTTTTTTTTTTTCAAAATAAACATTTGTCTAAAATTTAGGGAAATTATTTTAAATAGCTGCTGAAAATATTTACAACTAATAGCAAAATACATAATTTATTTGCGATAGATCACGATAGATAAATAATAGCAAAATACACAGACAGTAGTCTATCGCAATATATCACAGATAGACTATAAAATTTTACTATATTTATAAATATTTGGAAACTTTTCTTTATTAATCTATACAACAAATAAAAACATTAAGAAGTAACCAATCATAGATGAGAGAAGCATTGACTCATAGAGGATGGTCTTTCAACCAAGACACCAAAAATGTAGATTAAAATTATTTTGCCAAAGGTGATGTATGAGTAAATATTGTAAACATGAACTTTTTTTTTTTTAATATATATATATATATATATATATATTTGCTCTCTTTTTGTTATTCAAACAATAACAATAATAATTACTTCTAATTAAAAGCTACTCATCTTCAGTATGTTGAGTTAATTCAAATTGGCTATATGGTCTATATTCTGCTCCAACTTAAATTCGATAATGTTTTAGAGTCTTTTAATTTGTAATTGTTATAATTTAAACGTTCTACGTTAAAAATGAGAAATTGATTTGATATTTTAACCGTTTTCTATTGCATGCATGTTGAAATTATACATTTTTAATATTTGTATACATAATTTATAGCCTGGTTACAAATCTTCAAAAATCAAACTATAAAATAGATGAATTCCAATAGTTGTTAAATTTGACTCACATATCAAATTTCACTATACAACACATAGTCAATTTTGTAATAAACCAATCTTTACCCTTAAATCGATATGTTAATCACAATGACATGTCAAAATATTGTAGGACATTTTAAATTATTCCCCAATAGTAACCTATTTGAGTAAAGTCATTTTCAAGTAGACTTGTCTTAAAAGTTCGGGCACAATAGAAGAGTATATCCAAGTGCATTTTGTGTAGTTGGATTATTCATTGGATAGGTAAAACGTGGGAAAAAAAAAAAAGTACACGTCATTAATTTGATTTACATGCTATGATTTTTTTTTTATTAGGGAAATTAGAAAATCTTTATTTGATAAAAAAAAAATTGAAGACTAGAAAATGATATAATGTGGAAGGTTCTAAAAAAAACACGACATTATATCATTTGTTTTTCTCAACATGTATTTATTAGTGTGAGTTTAAATTACAAATTTATTCCATGTCTTTGTTTAGATATTATTTAATAGAAAATTTATGTTTAATAGATATAACAAAATTTTACTGTTTATCTGCGATGCAATAGATCTGATTAATATATCGCAGTCTATCGCAGATAAATTATGTATTTTGCTATTAATTATAAATATTTTTAATAATTTTGTTATTTAAAATAATTTTCTAGAGATAAAAAAAAAATCCTTCAAAAGGTGGGTTTTTATTATCCTTTATATGGAAGAACAATTTCTTCTTTCCACATGTGCATGAGAGAGAACTTATTGTCTTCCCTCTTCCAAACCAATAACATTATTGTTTAATATTTTAAATAATTAATATATTATTACTAATGACATTTGAATACTAACTTTAATTTTTTTTGTTTTAATTACTATTTTAAACTTTAATATTAATCCCAAACATACTAATTGGTAAATTAATAATATATTATACTACGGATAAAAAAATAAAATTTACATTAATTAGAATGTTAAACAATTACTAATATTATTTTAAAATTTTATATTTAATCATTTAATTTAATTTTTTAGGTACAAAATTAATGAACAAACATGAACACTTACTTCCCAGATATAATTATATATGTATATTCAAATTCAAACATTTAACTCCCAGAGATTAATTATATTATAAATCCAAACACAAATGTTTATTATTTTAGATATTTAAATCCAAGACATTTAAATCTTGGATATTTAATATTCATACCCATGAAACAATATCCGTGATTCAAATGGGCCCCTAGAGAAAAGAATAGATATCTCAATTGTTGAACCATACACGTGTTAACAAAATATACGATTAGGTCTCATAGTTTTTGAATTACATCTTTAAAATAAATGTAACTTACTAATATGATTCAAAAAGAAAAGAAAAATTTGAGATTTGCTCATTTGAATCTTTGAATTTTCTTTTTTTATAATATTGTTGTTTTCAAAAGGATTGTTTTCAAACATAGTAAGATGAGACAAAATATTTATAAATATAGAAAAATGTCAATAGAGAGTTAATTTTTTTTTTTTTTTTAAATGTAAATAGTTTGATATATATATATATTAATTTATAATAATTTGGCCTTATAAGATGTATTAGAAAAATGAGATTGTTTTGAAACTAATTAGCATTTTGCCGCCAACTAAGTATGAGTTGTGGGTTATGATGACTAATTTAAAGATTAGGGGCTAAAATGGTTTGGATAAACTAAGAAAGGATTTGGAACAAAGGTAAAGGGAATATTCCATAGGAAGCAAATTTCAAAAATAGGAAATAATGGTATCCAATGTAAAAAATCCAACAGTATGAGGGTATTTTGGGGATATAGCAAACTCAACCGCCCTTTGCTGTCCTCCCATTGTTTCCTGCTATTTTCCAATTTCCGGTCGTCCTTTTTCCCTCGCCACCACCAATTATAATTCATCAGAACTAAAAATTTTCCGTTCTTCACCATCTCTTTTTTCACAATTCAAAATCCCTTAAAATTCCCTAAAATTCTCCCCAATTCCCTGTTGTTTCATCCATGGCTTCTCGCAGGCGCATACTTTTGAAAGTCATTATCCTTGGCGACAGTGGGTGAGCTTTCAATTTTCCTTTTTTTTTTTTTTTTTTTTTTTTGTTTGTCGCATTTTGATTATGGTTCCTGTATCTCAATTGGGTTTCTTGAATTTGAGAGAATCGAAGAGAGTATGGTGGGGGAATTTGGAAACTGATAAAGCCTATACCGAGTGTTCTTCCTTCTTTTTTCTGTTCTTCCTTTATTGGACGTGATGGGGTTTCTTTTTTACCTAATTAAGTTTCTTCAATGTTTGGCAGCGTGGGGAAGACTTCGCTAATGAATCAGTATGCCTTTGAACCCGAACCTTTGAATTTTTGGTTTGGAACACTTTTCATTTTATTGGGTTGTTTAATTGCTTGTTGGCCCTGCTACATTTATTTGCATGACCAGGTATGTGAATCGTAAGTTTAGCAATCAGTACAAGGCGACTATTGGAGCAGATTTTCTCACAAAGGAAGTTCAGCTCGATGACAGGTTGTTTACGTTACAAGTAAGTATGGATATAGTAGCTGTACTATTTTCGTCTCTTGGGTATTCTATTAATCTTTGGAGCTATGTGGAATGTGTTTGTAGTTATGTGCTCTGACGGCTGCTCTGGTTACTAAGCATTAACAATTCATGCTGGCATTGGTCATTGGGGATCTCTAGAAATTCTATTTTGTGTAATTTATGATGTTCACTCGTAATATCTGAAATGGAAAGCAATTGAAAGATGCAACTTTCAACTATTTCCTTCTAAAATAAGTTATGCAAAAAAAATGGCAGCTGTGGATTGCGCCCTTACTCAGATAATAATTATCTTTGCCATTCCTCTCACTAGGTTATACCTGAGATAGAATTATCTCCCCTCCTTCACTTAGTTGTAGTTTGGATTAGTTTTAGATAGATATAGGAAATATCCTGTGGTTTATTTATTTATTTTTGTTGAGAAGGTGGTGTGGTTTTGACTCATAATGTTAAAATCTTGAGATGGATGATTTATATGTGTAGTGTCAAATTGCAGATCTGGGACACAGCTGGGCAAGAACGGTTCCAAAGTCTTGGAGTGGCCTTTTACCGCGGTGCTGATTGCTGTGTTCTTGTTTATGATGTGAATGTTATGAAATCATTTGATAATCTTAACAACTGGCGAGAAGAGTTTCTAATTCAGGTCGGTCTTGATTCAGTGTAGATACTAGATAGATATAAGCCTATGACATCATATATTTGTTCTTAATGAAGGTCTGTCTTTTAATGTTTAGGCTAGTCCGTCTGATCCTGAAAACTTTCCTTTTGTCGTACTGGGGAACAAGGTCGACGTAGATGGTGGGAACAGTAGAGTGGTGAGTTTTGCTTAGTCTTTTTTTTTTTTTTTTTTTTTTTTTTTTTTTTTTTTTTTTTTTTAATCATGGTTCTTTGAATTACTAGGTCACAGTGAGGATTGTTTTTTTCTGCTCTAGGGTAGATACACTTCTAAGAAGTGTTTTCTTTTTTTTTTTTTTTTTTGGTATTGTAGGTTTCTGAGAAGAAAGCAAAGGCGTGGTGTGCTTCAAAAGGAAACATACCATACTTTGAGACATCTGCAAAAGAAGGATTCAATGTGGATGCTGCATTTCAGTGTATCGCAAAAAATGCCCTCAAGAATGAACCAGAAGAAGAAATGTTAGTATATTGCACTCCATTGAATTTAAACTCTAACTTCATTTCCCTCCTGACGACATCTTTTTATTGATGACGTATGTAGCTACATTCTATCTTTATAATCTTATTGAAGTAGGTTAATAGATAACATGAATACTAGTGCGTCTTAACAAAAATAAATCAAGGAATAAAACCGAAAGGATGGAAACTGCTGTGGTCATTTTTGTCTTACATTATTTTCTATACTATATCTGCTGAAAACCTACTTTACAGGGCTCAGGAATATCCCCTCATTTTCTTGTTACAATTCAACCTTTGTCAATTTGTTTAAAATATTAACTTTGAAGCATGTTTAATGGATCTCTCATGACGAAAAACAGCCAGTTTCGTAATGGATATAGTACGAGGGAGTTGCCCTGTGTATAGCTGTGTTCCTAATCCAACTTAATTTTCCAAAGATTCTTCACTTTCTTGCTAAAGTATGGGCAGTTGGCGTATACCTCAGAGCCTTTAGAACCTGAGATATGAGTTTCAGTCACAATGTACAACACTCGAGACATTGGAATGCCTGGCAATTGATTCCTTCAAATGAGTACAGTGGTTGCACATCAGGAAGATACACTATCTATCTAGAATTTCTGATCTTCATCTAACATGGTCGTTGTTTTGTTCAGTCTCTACCATGTAGGAATCTTAGTAGAGTTAAAATCTGTTTTCTTGTAGAAGAGTTAAAGAGTGAGTTGGAGTTTGTAGCCCTTGCTTTGTCATTAATTCTTGTTTTTTCCCTTTTTGGGGCAATGGCAGATACCTTCCCGACACCATTGATGTTGCAGGTGGACGGCAGCAAAGATCAACAGGGTGTGAATGCTAAAAGTGTTAACTAACTAATGGATTCTGTCTACTTCCTTCACTGTATTTTCTCTGTTTAATGTTTCCTGAAACCATATGGTCTAATTATATTAACATGTAGTGGTCTAGAGATTGCTGGTAAAGTTCTCCTTCTGTTCTATGTTGTAATAACATTCTTTAATGTTTATATGCTTTGCTTTAATCATTTGTGTGTCAATTAAAATGGAAAACGTGAACCAATGTACAGAAGGAACTAAACTGTGTGAATTGAGCTCACTCAAGTTGACCCTTTGATTATTCAAGAATCAACATGAGAGAATGATTAATAACATTTTGAGCAACTCGTTAATCAAATTAATAACATTTTCCTACTATGCCATAATGGTGTTTATGTTTTGACAAAGTGCTCTTCTGGTCTCTGAATTTTTATCTTTGTATCTCTGTTTAATCCACGAGTTTTTGGTTGACTTCAATAATTTATCACTTATTTTTTTTAAATATGAATATAAATAGAATTTAGATGGATTTTCGCCTTTAGTATTTGAATGAACTACACTAACACAAGTGTTGGAATGTCTTAAATTTGATATGTGGCACACTGAACTACCAAGTATGGTAGTATGCATCTGACATATTTATATTATTTACGATTTTGATCTTAGAGTTTAGAGAAGTGTGTTGTATAAATTCTCTGACAATAGGGGTGTCATTGCTCTATGATCTATATTATTCTCTCTAAGAATAAATGGTTCTCTTTGTTTGTGGACGTAGCTAACACATTATTAGTGAACCACGTAAATCTTTGTGTTGATTCTCTATTACTTTACGTTTTCTGTTTTATTTGTTTGTCGATTCCAAAACAATAAGTATCTAATATTGTTGTCCAAGATAAAATAAAATACCTCATGCAACGAGTGAATATCAAACTTAATTCGGGTAATGCCATAATCAAATATTTAAGTATTAAGTTTAACTTTAAAATTCTTAATCAAATAATTAAGTAACCTATCTCAAGAAGAAAACAAATTTATTTGATTAATTAATAATTTAATACGTTCAATCGTGGAAAATTAGTGAAGATAAAGATTAAATGGAAAGAAAGATTCCTACATTTTAGATGTTTTACACATTTGTCAGTACGGAATCCTCAAGTTGCCTTTTCCAAATGCCAATAAATAAAATAACTAAGCTGAATAAATTAATAATAAGTGTTTTATAATATCACCTACTATATTATATAGATTAAATGCGATAAGATTCCCATAAAGTCGCACCAAATTGGATTCGGCTGCTAGTGATGTAGTTGTTACAACAACAAGATCAAGACAAGCAATAATAAGCCAAGCAATAATTCATCATTTTTTATATAAATTTATGAATTTAACAAATTAATTATTGCCTTCAACTTTTAACTCCCCAATGTGATTTTAGGTAATCTTAGGAGTGCCCATTTCCACAACTTGATGACGAATTAAATTATTTAATTAAACAGCAACCTCAACAAACCTATTATGCCATGCTTAATATGTAGTATCATAATTTGAAGTTTGGAGATAGAAATTATTTTTTAGCTAAAAAATATTTTGACTTTCACAAATAATAATTTAGACTCGATACTTTAATTTGTAATAATATAGTCTCCTTCTAACTTTGTAATAATTTAAGCTAGAATTTAATGTGTGATAATTTAGCCTATGTACTCTACATCTTGTAACAATTTTAATTTTTGTTGTGAACAAACTTGTTAAGATTTATACCATTTTTTTTAAAAAAAAATATCTAGATTAACAAGTTTTGATTAGAAAAGTATTGTGTTTATAACTACAAATACTAAGTCTTATCAAATAATTTTGATTGGATTTTTTTTTTATAGAGATTAAATTGTTTCAAATTTAAAGGTAAAGAAACTAAGAACAGGTTGACAACTCAAATTTTGTTTAATGTCTTCAGATTTATTGAGTTTAGCAGATACATGTTTAGCAAACAAATTCTATTTCTGAAAATTATTTTGAATTTTATGATCCAAATAGTGTAAATTATCAAAACAACAATTTTATGTTTTTAATGTATCTAAATTTTCAATTTTAATTTTTTAAATGTGGAATTATATTAAATAAATATACATATGTTAGAAATAAGATATTTCATGCTATAAACCCAATTTATTTTTTATAAATTAAAATATGTATTATGCAATGCATTATAAATTGGTTAAATTACAAATTTAGTCCCTATCACTTGAAGAAAGTTAAAAATCTTCATGAATAGCCCCTAGTAGGACCAACATTATAATTTAGCTTTCTTTTGACTATGAAAACAAAATTTGTAATTTAACCTATAAATTATATAATATTAAAAAATAATAATTATACAATTTTTTAAAATCATAAAACATGTTCATAAATTAATTAATAATAATATATAATCAACCTAATATTTAATCTCCAACTTATTTTATGATTTAAGAATATAGTACCAAACTTATTCAAAGAAGTTGCTTAAATTTGAATTCAATTTCTCTGAATTCGTTACCAAACACTTCATGTTACTTTGTTTTCGTTGAATCCTTATCTATCAAATTGTCTACCCAACACACGTTAATGGTTAATTATTACAAATTTGAGAGTGTTTTTAACCTTACTTGAAAATAATAATAATAATGATAAGAAGATAAATGGGTAAATTAGTTAATAATCTGTTGCCGACACTCATTCTCCCTACTAGTGGTTGTCATTTCGCTCCGAGCTTTTTGGCCTTGCTTCGTGCTCCGAGCTTACCCCATTTCATCTCCTTCCTACTTGGCCTTTTGAGCAGAGAGTTGAAGAATTGTCCCGTTTTCAAATTCAGGGACGATAAAGATTTATAGTTCTTGTGACACAGATTTCTATTGAATCCGTTAGTGCCTTGTTCTTCCTCCAACAGTCATCTGGGTCTGGACTATATTGTGGTTTTTGTGCTGAACCTGTCTTCAACTATCATAATCTTGGGTTAGTATAATCATAAGAAATGCTTTCAGCAAAATCTGAGTCTGATATTACCAGTTTGGCGCCGTCATCGCCTTCAAGGTCACCGAAGCGCCCGACATACTATGTGCAGAGCCCTTCAAGGTGTTCTAATGATGGGGATAAATCTTCCTCAATGCACACCACTCCAATCTATAACAATAGCCCAATTGAGTCACCTTCACACCCGTCGTTTGGCCGTCATTCGAGAAACTCATCGGCGAGCCGATTTTCAGGTATTTTCCGGTCATCTTCAGGCAGAAAAGGGAGCAGCAAGAAGCAGATTAGCAATGAAAAAGGGTGGCCTGAGTGTAATGTGATCGTGGAAGAAGGGACTTATGATGACCTTGAGGATGAGGCTCTCTCAAGACGCTTTCAGGCTATAATTGCTCTCCTGAGTTTCATTGCTTTGTTCACACTTTTCTGCCTCATCATTTGGGGCGCCAGCAGGCCTTTCAAGGCTCAGATTTCTGTCAAGGTAATCAAGTTACTAATCAAACACTATTGATATGGTTAGTATTCTTTACACTGTTCTAATGATTGCCAACATAACATGAATTCAGCTTCACGGTTAAAATCTTCATCCACAAATTATGCGATGTTCTTTAAAAGAAAAAGGTGATTACCTATGTTTACTCGAGAAGAAAGAAATCACATGGTAGAAAATTTTACATAAGATTCTATTTATGGCAAAAAATAAACAAACTGACAGCTTAAAATATGTTCAATCTTCTATATACATTCATAACAAGTCTTTTAACTGAATTAGAATTCAAACTTTTGAAGCTAAATCATTTGGTTAGCTTCTCTCTTCTTGACCATGTCAATTTGCAGCCCTACATGAACAGAGACGTTCAGTTGTTTAATGTAAAATATGATCCTTTCAGAGCTTGGCTGTGCATAATTTTTATGTTGGGGAAGGTTCAGATTCCACTGGGGTTCCTACCAAGTTGCTGACATTGAATAGCACATTGAGGTTAAGTGTATACAACCCGGCTACAGTATTTGGCATTCATGTTACCTCCACACCAATTGATCTCATTTATTCAGAGATTGTTGTGGCCTCTGGTCAGGTAATAAAGTTATGCCGAGCTTCTGTTTTCTGACTCAAAACTTTGGAACTAATTGGTTTGGAAAAAGGGCTTGGATTGGAGTCCAACTTGCCTTAGGCAATGAAATTAAGAGTTAAAAAACTAAGTTCCCGACTTCCTGTTTTGAATGACTTTATAAGTACTTAAAAAAGAGTGTCTTCATGTGCTTTTAAACACTTAGTCATTCCAAACAGGCCCAAAATCATCTTAAACAGGAATTTCTGATTGTTTCATCCTCAATCGCCTAGGACATTCATTAACTCTCATGCCTCGTGATCCTATGTGCAGTTGAAGAAATATTACCAGCCAAGAAACAGTCACCGGACAGTATCTGTCAACTTGGAAGGAATAAAGGTTCCTATGTATGGAGCTGCATCAACTTTGACTGTTCCCCCAACAAGTAGCCCTGTTCCAATGATATTGGCGTTCAAAATTCGATCCCGAGGATACGTCGTTGGGCAGCTAGTAAGAACAACACATATAAAACAAATCTCTTGCCCTGTGGGTATTGATTCTACCAGCAATAAAGCCATCGTGTTCAAGAAGAATTCGTGCACATATGAGTGACTCTGTTCACACTTGAGTCCTGAATTTTGTATCGATTCGATTTGTCTGGTCTCTCAATGACTTTGATTAGAAATTTGTATGCAGATTACTTTTTTGTTGGTTTGTGCAGAGATACCTCAGTATGAATAAAGAGTGGTTGCCTTTGTAAAGAGCTATCTTTTTTATTCTGTTCAAGAAGTGTTACTAAACTGGAAAAGATTCATCTTCTTTGCAACCACTTCTGGATGGCTTCAAATGACTAAAAAATTGGAAACATTCACATAACAATAAACAATAACAGGAAACTCTCAAAATGAAGCCATACATAAATTTCATTACAGAAGATCAGGTTTTGGAAGAGAACTGATCAAGGATTCTGCATCGAAGTTGGCCCTAAATGTATTATTATCAGAAGAATAGGATAGGAAAAGATTGGTAAAGTTATGTCAAGATGTAGCTTCACAATAGGGGAATCTTCAATGTGGCCTTATCAAAGTATACTTGTGTTATGATGTGAATTAACCAAAGGAACTTTGACTAATTTAGTGGTATTGATATTTTTCAATTGATATTTCTTGGTTCATTGAAGATCTCTCCATCTCCAATTTAATTTTATTGACGAGTTCTATTACAGAACTAGTGGGGGCCGGGGGGGGGGGGGGGGGGTTGTTGTTTAAATGCCAAAAGAAATTCTCTTTCTTTGAGAATAATAGAGAATACGATTCCACACTCTCTTTCCTATGTGGCAGGCAGACTAAAAATTTCGTTGAAATTTAATAAGTACAAAATTTTATTAAGTAAATATAGGTGCATCCTAGCCAAAACTCAAATATTTTTTTCTTTATTTTGCACCTATCCGATACTTAAATATTTTTTTCTTTATTTATAAAATTAGCACCAACAAGATCCTATTCATTTTGATTTGCTTCTATATTTATCTCAGAATCAGATCTAATGCGTGATCCTTTGAAACTACAAATTTATCCATTTAGACTGATTTCAGTGAAGAGTTTGTTGGGGATGTTCAGACCGCCTTTGATCGGATGGCTTCGAAAAATTCACGCGGATCCTTTATTTTTATTTTTGTTTATTATTTTTTTTATGTTATTTCAACGTGGATCCTCTATTTTGATCCACATCATAGTGCGAGTAAATTATTGTATAGAGCAATATTATTTAACTTTAGGACAGGACTTAACAGCCCTATCCCACATCGACTAATTGACAGAAAAATCCAACGGAAAACTTGGCTTCATTATTGGCCTCAGCGCCTTTATCCTTTACCCATAATTATCTTCAGCGCAGGGAAAAGGGAAAGTAAGAGAGAGAGAGGGAAAAAAAGATTTTTCATTAATAGAATATTGTTAAAAAGTCCCTAAAGTGGGGAGAGAAAATGATAGGGAAATAATATTTATCGGAATATGTGCCAGCTTAAACTTGAATTTCAAGAGATTCCATCACATTTGGAAGAGGGGCTTCCAGAGTCTTTCCTTGTATAAAATCATCATCCATTTGCCTCCTTCTTCGTGTTTCTGTGTTCGATAATACTCTTGGAAGAAGAAATATATGAGTTTGGGATAATCCTTTTCTTGGTTTTGAAGATAAGACTGAAAAGAGATCGATCGCTGAGAGCAAATCCCTACCAGTTCTCTCTTTTCAGCGAAGGGGAAAGGATGTTGGAAGGCAAAGCTTTGGTACAGGACACAGATATGCCTGGCAAGATGCAGATCCAAGCCATGGACGCTGCTTCTAAAGCTCTGGATCTCTATGATGTTTTCGACTGCAAATCCATCGCTGCCCACATAAAAAAGGTTCTCTCTCTCTCTCTCTCTCTCCTCGTTTGATGTGTATGTAGGAGAAAATGGTGGGTTGTAGATGTTTTTTCTTGACTTTTATGGCATAAACGTGTTGGTTCTATGTCTTGTGCGGAAGACAAGAGGTCGGTAAGAGAATCTCAGGCTTTGATCCTTAAAACTTGTTTGATTGTGGATTTGCAGGATTTTGACAACAGATATGGAAGCGGATGGCAATGTGTGGTTGGTTCGAATTTTGGTTGTTTCTTCACCCACTCCAAGGGGTCTTTCATCTATTTCAAACTGGAGACCCTTAACTTTCTCATCTTCAAAGGGGTGACTTCTTCGGCCCCGTGATTTTTAGTTGTGTTTTCTCTTTGCTTGAATCTCTAGAGAGTTTGAGAAGCAGAACTAAAAAGGGAAAGGCTTTCGCTTTCCTTTCCTGTGGCCAGGTCAATTCGATTGGAAGGGGAAGGTCGAATTGAAGAAGCATAAGGGAGATGGTAGGACGTGTACAAATTGACATTGTGGGATTGTTTGGATGTTTTATGTTCAAAAAGCTTTTAATGCTTTTGTGGGTATACTATGTAAATATTGAAATCATGGGGAGACAGTTCTGAATCCTTTTCAAATATTTTCATCGCCCATTTTTCTTCGATTTCTATTTTCTGCCAAGATTAGCTAATTATTCGGAAAAGAAAATCAATTACAGGCAATCTTCTCGTTGATTGAAATGGTTACAAATTATCCAACCTTGTCAATTGGAGTCATATTTATAAACTGAGAGAAACCTAACAAGACCTACTGGTAAATAAGGGGCCAGCTTGAATGAGAGAAATGGACGTAGTTATCATCCACCAAAGAATGCTTGACAACGGTCTTTCTGGGAAACAAGAGGGGACCATAATACAAATAAGACAAACGCCCTAGCTCAAAAGTTTCAAGGAGAGGTCTAAAATTATAGAAAAATCAAATCACAGGAGTAATCAGAGGCTCATTCCTGAAATGTGCCTCCAAGTTGCTAATCACAAGGTCCGCCATTGCGATG
Organism: Citrullus mucosospermus; assembly: GCA_030954485.1. NCBI lineage: Eukaryota > Viridiplantae > Streptophyta > Magnoliopsida > Cucurbitales > Cucurbitaceae > Citrullus > Citrullus mucosospermus. The sequence continues at coordinate 1,717,309 of CM062063.1, read as the reverse complement.
CTGGTCTCAATGGTATCCGTTCCCACGTGAGGCAGGAGAACTACATTTCCAAGCTCAAACAATTGTTCAGGTACGTGGGGCTCGTTTTCAAATACATCTAGTCCTGCTCCACCTAAACGCCCTTCAAGTAGCGCTGAGACGAGCTCAGATTCATCAACATGAGCACCTCGTCCAACATTGATAAGAATGCCATTTGGTCCTAATGCATCAATTACTTCTCGATTGACAATGTGCGTGGTTTCCTCAGTTAGAGTGCATGACACAAACAGAATCTGGGAATTTGCAGCCAAGTCTAAGACGCTGGGAAAGTATTTGTAACCCCTGTGATGCTTTTCACTCCTAGCGGAATAACCGATGAGGCAACCAAATGCTTCTGCTCTTTTGGCAATGGCTGAACCAATCCTTCCCAACCCAAGAATGCCAACTGACTTACCATTGAACTGAAAGAGACAACTACTAAATCAATCAAGTAACATGAATTTTCTAAAGTTCATAAAAGGGAAACTTCTATCATCATCAAGACTTGGCTATACTTTTCGTTCCAAGAGTTAAAGATTAAGATAGGATCAAGAAAAACCAGATGATGTGGAAAGCGGTAAAGAGTAATGTTGAAGGTTCAATAGGATTTGAATTTACTGAAATGACTACATCTCTTAAATTTAGACCAAAATATCTGGAACCTAACAAAAATGTTCCGGAACCTATTATCTCAAATTCATGCCTCACAATTCTAAGGCTTCTCTCCTCTGCAATCCAGCTCAATCAAAACATGCAATATCATCAAGGTTTCGCTATAAACCTATAAAGCAATTTCAGGTATGCAACGATTAAAAGTAATTCGTAAAAATCTCTACCCTATCGAAATACATAAGCGAAAGCAGCATACCCTCGTTGCCAATCCGAAACGGTCTTTCGTCCACGATCCACTTCTGACGAACCGGTCAGACTCAGAAATCCTCCTCGAAACCGCCATGGCCAGTCCAATTGCAGCATCGGCGACATCGTCAGTCAATACATCGGGCGTATTGACAACCCTTATCCCCTTCTCCATACATTTGGGCAAATCAATCTTGTCCAGTCCGACACTGAAAGTCGCTACGATTTCCAAAGCGGGGAAAGAGTCAATCAAACTAGCGTCGGCGCCGGACTTGGTGCAGCCGACTACTGCTCTGATTGATTGGGCGTTTGCTTGAAGGAAATGGGAGTCGAGAGGATGGTTCCAGAGCTTGAAGAGATTGAAGCGTCGTTCAAGCTGTTGTTCAAGGTAAGTAAACATTGGAGTGGTCATTGCAACTCCTATACTCTCCATTGAAAAATTCCGGTGGATTGGAGGCAGCAACAATTTTCCAGGCCCCAATGCGGTTGGATCGATAAAACAAAGTTAAATTATAAAACGGAACGCCCTTCAACTTTTACATTTGTTTCAAAATAGCCCACTACTTTTAAAATTACGCAATATTACCTCAAACTTTCACAAATTTTTTTTTTCTCTCTCTCTCTTCTCTTTTTTATCTTCTTCTACTTCTTTTCCGTCTTTTACTCCTTTTCTTTCTTCGTCTCTTTTTTTTTTTTTTTTTTTCTTCTTCTTCTCTAAAAACTCAGACTCGACCAATTTCGGTGGGTGAGAGTATGAGAGAGAGCGAGAGAGATAGAGTGATTGTGAGCGAGGTCATTTTGGTAATTTCATCCGAGCTTGACTTCAGTAAAGGGTCATTTGACATTTTTTTTGAAATACGAGTCATTTGACATTTTCAGCCCAATTTTTAGGTTATTCGTGCAACTTCCCCAAGAAATTCTTCAAAATTTTGGTCAAAGACAATGATATGAAGTAGAGTGGTAGGCAATAATCTTGAAAGAACTTTAGATTAGCATATTATTTTAGGTCATTAACACATAATTATAAGTCTTGATTTTGATTCAAAATTCTAAAGGATATAGGGGTTATTTGGGGCTTTAAATTGTTTATTATGGTATATATATGAGGTGCAAACTATTTTAGTCTGAATTATAATAATGTGTGTTTGTGTGCAGATTATTTTAATCTTAGTTACGAATTAGGAGAGAAGATGGTTGCAAAATACATGATAGATAATGAGCCTTTGCAAATAGTTACACTATACCTAATTGTGAGTTATTATAATTGGGAACTTCAACTATAATTATATGGAAGGCCCAAACATTGAGTGTATTGTAATAACCCACACCACCCAAGGCAAGTTAGGGGCCCAAATATACTCCATTCTAAAGGTAGTTTTGAAACGTTATGAAAATTAATTGAACAGTGATATTATAACTTTTGAAAGCATAGAAGTGTTTTTTTTTTAAAATAAAAGGCATAGTTCGAGGGTATTTGGTTATAATTTAGCATTAAATAATAAAAAATAACTCTTTGCTAACATCACACTTTGTCGTCGTATGAACTTTTTATAATACCTCCACCTATTCGTGTGTTGTGTCATGAATCATGAATTTTAATTCCATTCCGAATGAGAATAAGAGCCCGTTTGGATTGACATAAGAAAAAAGTGTTGATAAAAAAAACTCATTTTTATTTAAACTATTTTGATAAAAACTATTAGAATACACTTCAAAATCCATTTTTAGTGGTTGTCAAACACTCCAATTTTTTTTTCAAAATGATTTATTTTTTAAATTAAACACTTGATAATGTATTCCAAACACACTCGAATTTTGTGCTTTAGTTTTTCCATTGATTGAATTGTCTATAGTGCATGTTTTGCGCTTGCATGTTATTTTGAGTTACAATTTTGGTACGAACCCTAAAGATGAATATTTGGTTTAAATAGAAATTCAAACTTTTTTGTCGCTCTTTTTGTTTCTTTATTAAGATTTTTGAACATCTCTTGTTTTGCTAACGGGTCTTCTTCAATGCTCTCAATGATCGTGATTACAATGAAAAAAAAAAGTTGAAATTTTTATTTAAACCAACAACGTCACATAAAACCAAAAGTCGAAATAACATAATAGCATGAAGAAAACGGCATTATGGACAATTCAAGTGATGAGGCCAATCAACCACATGTATATATAAACATGTAGTATTCAACTAGTTCCATAAATGTCTAATTAATATTTAGAGGTTAAAACTCAATTCATCTTATTTGCAATTATTTCTTATCGATTTTGTTAAATTCTTTCCTCTAATAAATGGATATACTTTCTTTGATTTTACGAAACTATGACATTTAATTTCCAACATAATCAAACTATTCAATTATATTACACATTTTCAACATTCCAATCCTACTATTTTAGCACATCTTTTTATTCTCTTCCTTTCTCTCTATAATTATGAGTTTTTCCATTTTCTTCAATTCATGCTAAATAGCTTCTGCAAAGTTCCGTTCACTAGCAGCATGCCTCTCTTCTTGCAGCCATCTCCAATCTCCCTCCATTCATGAATGCCGACATCAGCTTATTCTTTACAACAATGCTACCAAAGTAGATTGATCCACACCAGCAGTGTGTTACACTCGAGATCTATGGAAGCAATACTGTTACCTCCACGACGACATTCAAAAATAAAGGAAGAATATATTAATCTCGTCTAACTAAACATTATTGTGAAGATGATCAAAAGTCATGTCAATTTACTGCTAAACTAAGTTCCCTTTGACCACCATCGATAATTAAATAAAAGATATATGAAAATCTTTTGAAAATTGAAATGTCCAACCGGTAAAAAAAGAGTTATTAGTAAATGAGTCCCTAACTAATTGATGTACCTACTTCATTTAGTCTTGTAATTATAAAACGGACAATGATGAGATACAATAATCTATGCATCCCTCGTTTGGCGCATAATATAAAAAAGAAATTTAAAACAATTCATTTTCTAAAAGATTTTTTTTTTTTTTTTTTTTTTTTTTTTTTTTTTTTTTTTTGCTGACATGACAATTTTTACTACGCAACTGTCGAGGGGTGCAATTCATATAGTAACCAAGTTTTTTTCTTATTAAACTTGTCAATAATAGTAATTAGGTTTACTTTTGGTCAAATCACAAACAAACATAATTCAATATTCTTAACCTTTGGTTAGAAGTTTCCAAACTTCACTTATTGTTAGAAGTAAAGAGATCAGGAAAATGTCTTTTCAGTCCTATTTTTCTTTATAAAAGAAAAATTAACTCACAGGAGTTATGAGAGGATCATTCCTGAAATGTGCCTCCAAGTTGGCAATGACAAGGTCAGCCATTGCAATATTGGTGTCAATGGTATCAGATCCCACGTGAGGAAGAAGAATTGTATTTTGAAGGTGAAGTAATTGTTGAGGAACATGGGGCTCATTTCCAAATACATCTAGTCCTGCTCCTCCTAAACGACCTTCGAGCAATGCCGAGACGAGCTCGGGCTCGTCGACATGAGCACCTCGTGCGACATTGATAAGAATGCCATTTGGTCCCAGTGCATCAATTACTTGTCTATTCACAATATGCTTTGTTTCTTCAGTCAAAGCACATGTCACAAACATAATCTGGGAATTTGCAGCCAAGTCTAAGACAGTGGGGAAGTATTTGTAATAACCTTTGTGGTGTTGCTTTTCAGTCCTTGAGAAATAACTGATGGGGCAACCAAATGCTTCTGCTCTCTTGGCTATGGCTGAACCAATCCTTCCCAACCCAATTATTCCTACTGATTTACCACTGAACTGAATAGCACAACCAATAGAAAGTAACATCAATAATAATTCAGAAACTTGGTAGGATTAGTAATTAGTGTGTATATATATATGCCAAATTATTTTCGATCGCAAAACTATTGAAAATAATTACACATAGTACCAAAATATCACCGTCTATTTGCAATAGATCGCTATAAACAGTAAAATTTTGCTATATTTGTAAATATTCTAGTTAATTTTTCTATATTTGAAACTAACCCTATAAACTCAATATTTACTTTTTCAAAATATATATATATATATATTTTTTTAATGAGATCAGTAATGTTTATGACTATTTAAAATCTTTTCTTTAAAAAGGGATTTTGAGCCATAAAAAGTATTTTGCACAACCCTAGAAGTATGATGGTAGTTGCAATTAGAACCTTAAACTTTCAACGTTAAAAATTAAACCTTCAAAATTATATAAAGTTAAAATTGAGTCAAATTGGACCTTCGAACTTATATAATTGTATTAAATGTAACATTTTTCTAAGTTTAAAAGGTAAATTTCTACCATTATTGTAAGTTTTAGGGTCCAATTTTAACACTTGAAAAAGTTTAAGGTCGCAGTTTTTATAATTGAAAGTTTGAGTGTCTATTGCAAGCACCATCATACTTTAAGGGTGATTTTTTTTTTGTAATTTGCTCTAAATTTTAATTTTAGAAAAATGGTTTTTGAGTGGAGAATAAAATTCCGCACAAATTTTCATCAAATCCTAAAAAATAAATAATGCACGGGACGCATCTAAGCATTTATTCTAATAATAAATAAATAAATAAAGTTTATGATTAAGTATTTTAATAAATGCATATAGATAGAAATGATAGTGTGATAGTGGTACTAATGACACAAAAGGATATGATCCGTACCTTGGTTGCCAATCCAAACTCCCGTTTGGGCCAGGATCCACTCCTAACGAACCGATCGCACTCACAAATCCGCCTACAAACCCCTATGGCGAGTCCAATTGCAGCGTCGGCGACATCGTCGGTCAAAACGTCGGGAGTATTAGTAACCCTAATCCCCTTCTCCATACATTTTTTCAAATCAATCTTATCCACTCCCACACTGAATGTGGCTACGATTTCCAAAGCGGGGAAGGAGTCAATCAAATTAGCGTCGGCGCCGGACTGGGTGCTGCAAATTACTGCTCTGATGGATTGGGCTTGTTCGGAGTTCAGGGGATGCTTCCAAAGCTTGAACACCTTGAACCGTCCCTCCAGTTCTTCTTCAAGGTAACTCGACACTTGGCTCGTCATTGCAACTCCTATACGCTCCATTTCTTTTATTTTTATTTTTTTGTAAACCGAACTTCTTAATCTTTTAGGTCGGGCTTTGTTTCAATTTATGGCATTTTATATTAAAAATATTTTGTGTTATAATTTATTTCTTACCTTAGAAGGTAAGTTGATGTGACACTTTCTTTATTACAGAATATTTATCCTTTTTTAACAGAACACAACTTTTTTTTTCATTATTATTTTTTTATTCACACACACACACACCTTTTAATTTTAGTCTATAGTTTGTTAATAGTTGCCATTAGCCTTTTGTAACTCTTTTTTCAATTTCACATTGATATTGTCAACTTATACTACTTGGAGTGATTGTACGGTAAATGATAAAAATAGAATCTTCTAATTTATATATTTGTTACACCCGTTATATAAGTTTGAGGGTTTAATTTTTACAATTGAGAGTTTGAGAGTATAATTGCAACTGTCACTATACTTTACTTTAGAGATGGTTTTTCAATTTACCCAATTTATTTTAAATTGGAGTAACGTAATAATTATAAAGAGAATTTAACTAGAATGTAAAAATAAAATTAAAAATTTTTAATTAAATAATAATTTAGAAAATATTTAGAAATTAAGATTTAAATTTTAAATGCACCTTGTTTGTGAGAATGAAAATTGACAAAATGAATTGAACTAAATATAATAGTTAAAATTGAAAATATATAAATAAGTAGCTAATAGTTAAAATTGAAAATATATAAATAAGTAGCTATTAAAAAATATTTGGATTGATGAAATCGAGGTTAAATTTTGATGCATATTAAATAATTTAAATATTGATTTGCAGTGAATTAATAAGTTTGACAAAATGGGGTGAATTCGAAATCAATGATTAAAATATTTATGTCAATATTTATATCGAAGTTTTAATTTTACAAATATATAGATATCAATATTAACAATTAACTGAGCTAATTGATTGAATTAAGGCTGCATTTGCTACAATCTAATGTTAATAAATCAATGATAATTTGAAAAGTGGGTCCCATCTAGTGTTAATAAATCAATGATAATTTGAAAAATTGGTCCCATTTGATTACACTTGATATTGTTTACTTGTGTTCTGCATCCGTACTAAGACATGGGGTCCACCACCAAATCTATAAGCGAAAAACATAAACCGATTGACGAGTAGAGGGTGATTGCGTTCGAAAATTATGCCATATCGTTACCGTTACCATTACGATTATGGTTGCTAATATTGTTATTATTTCAGAGAAAAAAACTATGAATTTTGATACATTTATTGTTATTATTACCATTGCGGTTAGGATTTCTACGAGAAAATGTCTTAAATTTACATAATGTTGTAAGAATATACTTATAACTATTCATTATTTTAAAATTAATTTAATATAATTTAAACTTATATAACATATACTTTTTTATTAATTTGAAATTATTTTTAAATTAATATTCTTTATTTTATTTTTAAATATTATTTGTCTCAATAGAATAATATGTAGATGCCCTGTAAAGGCATCTTCAGTAATGTTTGGAATGTCCTTCCTTTATTCTTTTTTGCTTCTTCTTCTTTTGATATAAGAATGTTTCTTTTTTTTCTTTTATGAGGATTTTGAATGATTTTTTTAATAAAGAAATGCAACGTCAACTTAAGAAATTAATAATAAAATAGATTTACCCATGAAATAGATGAAATAAATGTATTGTCAAACTGAGTGTTATTGGCATGTACTACATCCTTAAAGGTCAAAAGTCCAATCTCAGTACTAAAAAAACTAAATCTAAAATTAATTTTTAAAAAATAAAATTGTCACTTGATAAATTGAGAATGGACTACTGAAAATGTCCCTATTTTTTTTTTTTCTCTAGGTTAGAACAAAAATCTTTCTTAGTAAGGCTGAAGTCTGATGAATTTCTTTTTTAATGAAAAATCTCAATTTACACTTCTAACTTTTAGGATCCTATTAATTTATAGCTAAAATTAATTTTGGGGTGCGAATTTGTGCTTTCCTTTATTTTTATGTTTAAGAAATTTTGTTCTGACACGTCTTTTAGGAACCAAAGTTTGGTCAACCAAAGTAATAATTTAATCTTCGAACTTTTTAATTACTAACAATTTAGTATCTTTTTTTTTAAAATGCAACAATTTAGATCCTACACTTTACTTTTTGTAATAATTTAACCTATATCATAAAAGATTTTGAAGTGTCAATTTTTATTATATAATGACTTAGTCTTTATAGTTTATAATGAAATTAATTCCCGATCAATTTATCAATCTACACATATAAGAAAACCCAACAAGTAGAAATCAATATTAATAGGGGAGGAAATAACATTATATAGGTTTGAATATGGAGCCTCACTGAATCTACTATTTTAAATCAATGATTGACCCAAAAGTTTAAACTTGTGAGTGAAGTCAAATTTAACATTATATAATTATATAATCTAATAGTAACAGTCATCAATATTTTAAAGAGTTTTCAAAGTTGCCTCATTTTTTTATTATACAATATTGTTTTAAAAAACTTCACCAAACAAGTATAACATATAGCATTACGCCCAACGACATTTTCCTCAGATATCTTCATATATCAACAGGGCTAAGCTATTTCATCATATTTGATAAGAAAAGTTAAATTGTGGCGTTAGACAATACTAACAAGGGATGAAAGCAATAATCATAGAAAATTCAAATTATGAACATCATCGGGTAGTAAATCATCGAAGATGAATTGGTTCGTTCGCCCGAGGCATTTGCCGATGTTTGGAAAGAATGGTCTGATGTTTACCGGTTGGAGATGCCATAGGAATCTCCTGGCAACAAAACTACACCACCGGAGTTAACAAAGGTTTATTGGAGAAGTGAGCATCCAGGTTTCCAAGCACAAGGTTAGCCATTTCTGTGCGAGTTTCAACAGTTGCGCTTCCTATATGAGGCACCAGGACGACATTTTCAAGTGCAAAGAGCTCTTGGGGAACTTCAGGCTCATGCTCAAACACATCAAGCCCCGCACCACCTAATCGGCCTTCAACCAGGGCAGCTACTAATTCGGGTTCATCGACATGAGGACCCCTGCCAATATTGATGAGAACACCTTTTGGACCCAATGCATTGATAACTTCGCGATTAATGATGTGGTGAGTTTCTTTCGATAGCGGGCAAGCAACGATCAGAATATCAGATTTTGAGGCCAGCTCGAGAAGGTTTGAATAGTATTTGTACTTGGAGTCTTCCTTTTCTGTTCTTGAGCAGTAAGAAATTGGACAGTTGAATGCTTCAGCTCGCTTGGCTATTGCCAAGCCAATTCTTCCCAGACCAATAATGCCAACTGATTTTCCAGAGAACTGAGAAGTAATAACAATGCCATTATTAGTACTTTTATAGATACGTCAAGAATAATTACAAAGATACAGTTAGATATCTTATCCAGTTATAGAAGGACAAATTATAAAAATAGTTGCCAACTTAGCAACAGAACAACTAAAAATGGACACAAAAATTGATCAGAGAAGTAAGATATATAAGATTTCGAAATCTTTTCTGCTTGTGTTATCTTCAGCCAGTCACTCTGAAAAATTAGCAAGAAATGTTCAGAGATAGAAAGTAGAGAGTAGCCTTCATGTTGAAGCCTTATGTTCACCCTTTTCTCCTTGCCCATAGCTTACTGCCGGGCATTCAGCTACCATAGTCGAACTTCTACAGGGAGAAGGACCTTCGGAAACTCCAACACTTGAGAACAAAACCAATGCACATTCCAACAAACACATTAACTACTTGCAGATGCAAGAATAGAAAGAAAGAAATGATTATGTGCGTGTCTTTTATTTGAATAAAGAAATAAGCTGCAATTAGAAGCAGAACTTCAAGTTCATTCAAGTCAAATGTCAGGAAACAAAGTGCAACCTATGCATAGGTATGACAAACGGCAAAAGATAAACACCCTTTTGTCCCTGGAATTTGAACTGTCCCTAAGTTTTCAAAGCTAACACTTGCAATCCTTGAATTTATTTTCTATTTGGCCGTCAGATTTCAAAAGTGACATGTTTGGTCCTGAGATTTAAATTTCATTTCTAATTGTTCCATGAAGTTTGGAATTAGTTTCTAAAAGATCCCCGAGTATAAGAAGCAATGTCTAGTTTGTTAAGAAATACATATCAACAAAGTCTACTCATCATATTTTAATTATCAAGTCATCACTCCATTATATTAACCAATGTTGACTCTACAAAGGGACCGTTTTCAAACTTCAGGGACCAATGATAAATCAAATACAAAACAAAACTTGGGGACCAAGCCTGACACTCCTTAAACCTCAAGAACAAGTAGAAACTAATTCAGATATTGATCCAAAGTGTTAGTTTAGAAAACCCATGAACCAAATGGAAAAGAATTAAAATTCAGGGAACAAAAGAGTATTTCACCCTATAAACAACTATTTTGCACCCCCAAAGACTATGAAACATTACTCCAAATCCTAGATAGTTGTTATTTGATACAAATGAAACATTTCTGCAAGCGAAATCCACAAAACTAAATATACAGTCACAAAAGAAATAATTGGTAGAATTTAGTTCTTCTGATCTACAAATGGGAAGGATTTTGCAATTATGTAATCCAATGCATTTTGGAAACAACACAGGATTGGGAACTTCTGGAAACTCTGACTGGAATCACTTCAGCGCATAAACTCAGGTCTTAGGGAAAGTTCTTCCTTGGTTACACAACCCTACACTGTGATTATGTCAATGTCATAGAACAACAATTCAGCCACTTGAATTTATTACCACTTCTTAATTGAATCAAGCATTCAACCATTTGGGTCTGCTATCACTAACAATAATAAAAATGATCAGAATACTTGAACTAAATCATGTTAGATAATAGTACCAAATTCAAGCAATAAACTCATGCTTCATTCATATTCCACCAAAGAAAAGACTAGATAGCATTAAGCTGAATAACACAGAACCTTGGTAGTCAATTTGTAGTCACCAATCTTCCACTTCCCGCTCCTGACATATCTATCGCACTCACACAACCTCCTCAGCACCGCTATAATCAACCCAATCGCCAAATCCGCAACATCTTCAGTTAAAACGTCAGGAGTATTGGTGACCCGAATCCCCTTTTCCTTGCATCTTTTGAGATCAATCTTATCCAATCCCACACTGAAGCTCGAGACGATCTCCAACTTCGGCAAGGCATCAATCAAAGTAGCATCGGCCCCAACCGCTGCATTTCCAACTACAGCACGAATCGAATTGCAGTGCTCCGCGAGGAATTGCGTCCTGTGAGGAAACTGCCAGAACTTGTAAAGATTGTAGCGCTTATCGAGCTCCTGTTCGAGGTAATTGTTCATGGGACAAGTCATCAGTACACCGATGGATTCCATGGTTGAGAAATTAGGGCTGAGGCTAGGGTTTCGGAGGTGCTGGAATTGAATGTAGTTGATGAACGTGGAGAAGAGGAAGATTCGACGCGCGTAAAGAAACGGAGAAGAAGAGGTAATACGGAAATTATATATAATTAATCAAGGTGATTATCGGCTAAGGCTTAACGTTGAACGACGACGATTTCCAATTTTCACTTCCAACGGAAAATGCAAATACCGTTTATTTCGTTGGGCGAAAAGATCGAGATAGGCAAATTATATATTTATTACTTTAATTCTTTATTCCCATTTTAAATTTTAATTCTAATTTAGTCCTTTTAAAAAAAATAATTTAGTCTTTATAAATTGAATCTTTGTTATGATTAGGTTGTTTATTTTCAAAATCTACTTTTAGTTTTTACCAACTTTGGTCTTTATATTTTTCATTCATTTATTTTGGTTTAAGTAATCATTTTTACTATTACTTGTAAAATTCTACTAATACGAAATTTGGGCAATGTTTGAAAATGTATTTGAGTGTTTGTTGTTTTGAGGATGTGGTTAAAGAAAAAATACAAACAAAATGAGACCAGACCTTTTTTTAATGCTTGAGACGAGAAAAAAAAATGATATTTTGAAATTTCAGTTACCGAAATAGATAAGAGTTAGACTTACCTGACCAAAATGATTGTTTTTTTTTTCCAATTCTACAAAACATTTTAGGTTGATGATTCAATTCTGTGACTTTTTGGTCGATGACATATGCTTTAGTCAGTCGATTGTGCTTAGTATTGACAATTGTGACAAAAATTATATTTTTTTCCTTTTGAAAGAGTGACAAAAAAAAGTTTCCAGCCATCTCTACTTCAATTAAACTTATATCAAATCTTTGTCTTATAATTATTTAAATTAAGCTTTCAATTTTGTGTTCTATAAGCTATTAGATTTTTAAAAATGTCAAATGGGTCAAAAGACCTAATAAACCTAAAATTGATTGTTTTGATATTGTTGATACATAGTCAAAATTTTAAAAACTTATTATAAGTATTTTAAGATCCAATGATTTACTAGATAAAAAATTGAAAGTAAAAAAACAATAATAAAAATAAAAATAAAAAAATGTAACCATGAATTCTCAATAAATTACTTTTGAGCTCACTAGGGCAGGTCTGTTGGTTGAGAGCCAGAGCTAAGGATAAAGATAAAGCCTAACCCTTTGATTTCAACTTAGACTTTCTAGTCAACACTATTAAATTCAATAGACTTAATTTAACCTCATAAATGTGAATGACTTGACTTGTACATTAGACCACATTGGCCTTGTTTGAATTAAATTTAAATTTTAATGATCATACATGTCATTTTTCAAATCAAACTAAATTAAAATTTCCAACACTAAAAATACTAATCCTAAAAATTTAAAGATTAAAAAAAATTAAGTCCAATAATGTACTTTAACCCAAAAAAAAAAAAAAATCATTGTAATATTATCCAACATACCATTTTCCTATTAAATTAAATGTTTAAATACTACTTTGATCCCTATACTTTTGGCAAGTTCATTTTGATCCATGTACTTTTAAAATGTTCGTTTTGGCTTCTATACTTTCAACTCTAGTTCATTTTAGTTTTTATACTTTCAAAATGTTCATTTTGGTTATTGAACTTTCAACTTTTGGTTTTTTCAAAAAATGACTATTTTGATCTCTTAAAAATGAAAATAAAAGGACAAAATAGTCAATTTTTAAAAGTATGAGGATCAAATTGAACTAAAATTACAAAATACAATGACCAAACCGAACTTTTTGAAAGTATAGAGACAAAAAATGAACAAAAGTTAAAGAACATAAAAACAAAAAATCAACATTTTAAAAGAAAGAAAGAAAGAAAAAAAAACGAAAGTAATATTTAAATCTAAATTTAAAAAAAATTATGTTGCAAATGACAGATAGAGACGTGAGAAAGGCAATAAGGTAGATAGCTGGCAAAATCAACCACCAAAAACACTAATAAACTAATAAAAGAGAAAAATAAAACAATGATGAAACTTTCTTCTGAAAACGACCCCATTTCCCATAGAGGGAGACAAGACAAAAACCAAACAAAATTCTATTTTTAAAAGAGAATAATTGTTTCATTTTTTTATTATCATTAATTGTATAATAGACAATATTGGTCTTATCAAAATGAGGCACTTATATTATCAACGTCAAGATTAGAGGTTCGATCACCTTACTCTACATGTAAAAAGAAAAAAAAGAAAAAAAAAAACTTAATTTTGGCAATAATTTAAACAAAACAATAATACTATTTATGTTTTTGAAGTTTAACAATAATAATAGTTAAATTAAACATAATACTCCTATTTTAACTCATTGAAGTTTAAAATTAGTACCAAAAGCATGATTGAAGGGTTTTAAGTTAAAATAATAGTTAAATTAACTAAATTTCAACTATATAAAACATTGATAAAAAAGAATAACAAAAAGAAAAAACATATCATTGATATAATGAACAACATCATTCACAAATGAACAACTACATACCACCTGACATGCTAGTTTTTATTGTCGAGAAATTCAAAGGCTAAATTTAAAGTTTTCAAAGCCAACATAATTGAAATATACTGAAAAGTTAAAGTTTTTCTTTCTTTCTTTTTTTTTTTTTTTTAATATATAATTTTACCAAAAAATAATAACATATTTCCCTCAACGAGAGAATGTACACAAATTTCTCGGGAAAATCACCGAAAAATACAAGAAATTGAAAAAATATTGATTGGTCTTCTTCTTCCTACACTTAAAATGGATATCCCATTATGGAGAGAGAGATGATGGTTATGAATGAAGGATGGTTGTGTTTCCAATTTTTTTCCTTTTTAGCAAAGTTTGAGCTGAACCATCCGATTGGAAGTACTGTGAAAAAAAAATAACAAAGCAAATTCTTCCACCAAAAAACGAAAAGTAAGTTCAAAACATTTCTTTCTTTCTTTCTCTAACCAACCTTCTCTTAAGATGCACCTCACATTGCATCAATCTCCTTCTCAAAAATAGAAGGAGAAAAGGGAAACCAATCCAATAACCAAAAAGATAAAACTAGAGAGAGAGTGAATAAAACAAAACTTTCCATAATTCCTCAGTTCAAAGGAGGTAAAGAGAAGCAAAACATAAATATCCCAATCCACTTTTTTTTCTTCTTCTCAACATCCTGCTTCTCTTCCTCCTTATTCTCAATTCTCTTCATCTTCTCTCTATGCTATCTAAAACCCACAAGGCATTCATCACCCAGTTGCCGGTTTGTTGTCCCTTTTGTTTTCAGTCAAACGTTTCATCAAAAAACTGAGAATGGTTCGTGCTATGGAGCAGGAGCACGAAGGTTTCAGGTCCAGATTCTTTCATTTCAGAGGAACGCATGAGAATGCAGGCAGACATGCCAAGAGCTTGAGTGTGGAGAGTGCCAGCATGTTGGAATCTGTAATCGAAGATGATTTGTCGACATCCAGAAGCCAGGGATCGACACCAGTTCACAACTCTGCTGAGAAACACCAAGCTGGGCTACCATTGGCACCATCAAATCGCTCTGAAAGAGCTCCGAAGCCGAAATTGAGCAGCAAGGATGATGATCCTGCCACTGAAAAGGAAGTCAAAGACAAGATGGCCTTGGGTTCGTGTTTCTTTAGTCCTGAGACCTTCAAAACATCTATTTTAGTTACTTGCCTTTCAAAAAACAATAATTCTGATCCTTGCAACTATTTCACAATCTAATATATACTTAACCAAGTTTTACCTTAATCAACTTCAGCACATATTCTTGTTAAAGACAAAAATAGTTATTTTTTCAAGCCTTGGGACAAAAATAGACATTTCAAAGGTTGAAGGCCGAAACAAAACAAACATAAAGTTTAAGGACCAAAATGAACTCAAATAGTTGAAGATTAGGTATCAAAATGAGGTCATTATTTATTCTAGGTGGAAGGCTTTTTATTTGATTCTGCAATTAATTTCCTCTTCCAATTGGGTTATAATTCAGAAATGGAACAGATGAAAGAGAGGTTTGCAAAGTTGCTCTTGGGGGAAGACATGTCCGGGGGAGGGAAGGGAGTTTCCTCAGCCTTGGCATTGTCTAATGCAATCACAAACCTTGCTGGTACGTGCCTAGAATTTCTTACATGGTAGCCTTGGGGAAATTTTTCCCTCGGTTTTCGGCATCAGAATACAGCTGAAGCAGTACAGAAATTTCTGTTAGGATCTAAATTTTGTCTGTCAATTTTGCAGCGTCTGTCTTTGGAGAACAATGGCGTCTTGAGCCAATGTCAGTAGAAAGAAAAGCAAGATGGAGAAAAGAAATCGATTTGCTCTTATCCGTTACAGATTACATTGTAGAGTTTGTTCCTTCACAACAGAAATCCAAGGACGGAACGAATATGGAGGTAACAATCCAATTTCAACTCTGTAATTAAAATCCACTGATATGATGCTCATAAGGTTAGATTAGGAGAAATTCATCCATTCAATTCATTAATACCCGGACCTTAACTCTAATGTTCCAACCTTTCTTTTTCTATCTTACAAGTAAGGTTTACTGTTGTTATAGATAATGGTGACCCGGCAACGAAATGATTTGCACTTGAATATCCCAGCTTTGAGGAAGCTTGATGCCATGTTAATTGTAAGAACTATGGCTTAAATTTACTGTATTTTTTCTTGTTTTTTCTGCTTCAGTCGAACTAATCCTATGTGATATTGGGTTTGCCATGACAAAACACAGGATTGTCTGGATAATTTTAAAGACCAAAATGAGTTCTACTATGTATCGAGAGATGCTGATGACTCGGAGAAAGGAAATAACAAGAGGAAAGATGATAAATGGTGGCTACCTACAGCCAAAGTTCCTCCAAATGGCTTGTCAGACATGTCGAGGAAGTTTCTGCAGTACCAGAAGGATTGTGTCAACCAAGTACTCAAAGCAGCCATGGCTATAAATGCTCAAATCATATCAGAAATGGAAATCCCTGAAGACTACATTGAATCTCTCCCTAAAGTAAGCGAAACCAATTATGTTCGTAACATTTTCGAATGGAAGGGCAATCTTCGATCAAAATTAAGTTTTGTTCATGGTTTTACAGAATGGAAGGGCAAGCCTAGGGGATTCCATCTACAAAAGTATAACAGTTGAGTTCTTTGATCCAGATCAGTTTCTCTCCAGCATGGACCTAACATCAGAGCATAAAATCCTAGATCTCAAAGACAGAATTGAAGCCTCCATAGTGATTTGGAGGAGGAAGATGAACCAGAAAGATGGAAAATCTGCTTGGGGTTCAGCAGTGAGTTTGGAAAAGAGAGAACTATTTGAAGAGAGAGCAGAGACCATATTGCTAATACTTAAGCACCGATTCCCTGGAATCCCACAATCTTCACTAGACATCAGCAAAATTCAGTTCAACCGGGTAAAAGAACGCCCCTTCCTTGTCTATAATCTCATCTAAAATCATTAACATTTAAATTAAAGCTTAAAGGTGAATAGAATGATAAAATAAAAAAAGAAAGGCCAAGCTTCTTGTCGAGTGTCTAACACGGGGCTGTTCAAAAGAGAAATCTACATTTGCTATGCGTATGTTTGTTCATCTCAAATTACGTGAACCTGTATTATATTAACCTGCATGAACCTGTATTATACTAACTCATCTCATAAACCACATTCTACAAACTTAAATTTCTATAACCTATTCCTATTCTTTTACAACACAAGCCCATTTTACAGAAACTAAAATCAATGCTTCTCAACTTTAGGCTACATTAACCGATGCTTATTAAAATTCTGCCCAACATCTTCTAAGTGACATGATATATGTAATAACAATCCCGTGTCCATCTGTTTGGCAGCGTGAGATCATAAAACAATGCCTAAAACAACATGTCTATCTACATTATAGCATACAAAACAAACATGTTGTAAATTCCTAGTTTCATTACCAGAAACAAACTTGTTTGAAATCTTTGAAGAAGGAAATCACAACTTACTGGTGTGTGAACTGCAGGACGTGGGGCACGCCGTTCTAGAGAGCTACTCGAGAATACTGGAAAGCTTAGCGTTCACAGTGATGTCTCGAATTGAAGACGTGCTCCACGCGGATGGGTTAACTCAGAATCCGTCACAAATAGCAACGAAGAGGAAACCGACGTGCGAAACTCCAGCGGAAAAGTCAGAAGAGTTGAACAACAACGGGCCAGAAACGCCGGCTTCAATGACGCTGTTGGATTTCATGGGGTGGGGACAGGATCAAAGTGAGGCGGAGGCAAAGAAGGAATCGTTGGGGAATTCGGATGATTTCTACGGGGATTCAGATCTGAAACAAGGGAACAAGCCAGGGAATATAGTGACGAACAAGAAGGTTTCGTACCTGGAGAATTTGAGCGCTGTGAGAAGTCCAACGGCGCGCCATTGAAGAAGAAGAAGAAGAAGAAGAAGAAGAAGAAGAAGAATAGATAGAGAGATGATAGGGAGGGAAAATTGAGAAATATCTTTTCCCCTTATTTTATGTTATATACATTCCTTTTGTGTATAAATAGGAGGAAGAATGAGATAATTTTCCTTTTGTTTAAATTTGGGTTTTGGAATCACAACTCTTTGTGTTTGTGTAAAACCAAAATGTTCTTCATGTATCATTGTATCAATCGATGTAGTCTTTTTAGATTCATAAATTAAATATCATCTTTTTTTTATATTCTTCACTTTTGGTTGTGTCACAAACAAACCCCAAATTTTGGATTTCTTTAAAGGCCACTTTTTCCATTACTTTTTGTTTTGATGATTTTGAGTTCAACAATTTTCTTGTTTTTTTTTTTTTTTTTTTTAAAAAAAAAGTTATGGTATTGATAAATGAGAAATATTTGTTAATCTTTATTTAATCAGCGGTAGATTAAAAGCATGTTCATTGAAATATTTCAACTGGATTATTGTAAAATATTTAGTTTTGTGATCGTAAATGAAAGAAACAAAATAATAATACTTAGATCAGTAGGACATCCGTCAAAATAAATATAGTTTAATTACTATACAAATTGTTCTATTAATCTAGGAATTTTGATTCTCCTGCTCTATATATTATCACAAAAATATAGAAAGACATCTAGCTTGACTTCGAGGTAAGAAATTCATTTTGTCTTTTTTTTTTTCCATATACTTTTGGTTTTGTAATTAAATTCTTTTTTTTTTATTTTAGTTTCTATATTTAGAAGTGATCATTTTGATCTCTATTTGTAATACTTAACCATAAATTTTATTCATGATGAAAACCTTTTAATACAAATTTATAATTACATTTTAAGAAATTTGGTGAACGAAATGTAGTGCTAAAATTTGGTCTAAAGAAATACAAGATAGAAATGAAATTGCAATAACTAAAATGATATATATTAAAAAATAGATTTTTCATGAGCCAATTTATTTATAAATATAGCAAAAAGCAAAAAGTAGTCTATCATTGTCTTGATAGACAATGATAGATAGTAATAAATATAAACATCTATTACTAATAAACATTTTTAAAAAGTTTTATGCTTTTTGTTTTTTATTTTTTATTTTTTTTTGGTATATTTGATAAACATTAATAATAGTCACTAAATTTTTTTTATTATATTTAAAAATATTTTAAGTAGTTTTTCTATCTAAAATAATAATTACGACTAAAATCAACCAAAATGGATGGAATGACTAAAAAAATAAAAAGATAGTATTTGTAGACGACATGACGTTTGAAAACAAAAAATACGTCCTATATTGGTTACCATGTGGTCTCCCACATAGGATTCCCCCTCCTCATCTCCCCCACTCAAAGAACAGAAAGGGAACCCTTCTTCTTATCTTCGTCTTCAATTCGGATAACCCAAAAATCCCTAAAAAAAAGATGTATGCAACTCTAACTTCCTCATCCCTTCTTCAAATTCCTCCATTACAGAGGCTGAATAAGCTCTCAATTTCCTCCTCTTTCCTCCATGGCTCAACTCCTCTCTCATTCCTCTCTAAGCCCTCACCCTCGCCTTCGCCTTCGCCATCGGCCTCCCAAACCCCCAATTTCCTCCCCTCAATTAGAGCCATGAGGTCCCTGCAAGGCCGCGTGGTCTGCGCCACCAACGACAAAACCGTCGCCGTGGAGGTCGTCCGATTAGCGCCTCATCCCAAATACAAGCGTCGCATCAGAATCAAGAAGAAGTACCAAGCCCACGATCCAGATAACCAGTTCAAGGTCGGAGACTTTGTGGAGCTTGAAAAATGCCGTCCCATCAGTAAGATGAAGACGTTCCTGGCTATTCCGGTTCCGGCGAGGAATTCGAAGAAGAAAGCGGTGGAAGGCGGTGATGGAGAGGTCGGAATTCCACTGGAGTCTCAGCAAGAACAGGTTTAATCGTATTCGGTTTGTTTGTGGATCTGATTCGTGATTGTTTTGGTGGATGTTATAACGATGAGAATGGACCAAAATGTTCAAATTTTATAATCTTTTTTCGCATTCTTTTCTGAGTTTTTCATCTCTGTCATTGATGCCTTCTGAATTTGGCAACAGAATTGATGATGATGATGATGATGAAGAACTAATGTTGTTGCTGTTCAAATATTCTGGAGTATTGCGTTTGGTTTAGACAATAGTATATGATTTGAATTTCATCATCTTGTTAAAAAGAAAAAATTAATTGAATGGGATAGAATTATGATGAAATTTAAGGTGAAATTTCTATTATGTATATGGCCAACTTCAAGTGTTTTTTAGAACTAAAAAATATGAACACAAATCATGCATTGAATAATTTCAAGCCCTAAATTCAACTTTCGTTTCATTTTTCTTTGAAATCTTACCATGTTACAATGTTATACGAGTCATTAAACACCCTTAAAATATTGTTTAATGAATTTACCAAAAATAAAATGTAAAAAATGCAACACTTTATAGGTGCATTTAATAGAATTGAAAGTTTAATTTAAAATTGAGACACCTTATAAAGTTCAACGATGAGATTGACTTTTTTGACAAATTTTATTTTTTATTTATTATTATTTTTTTTTAATGTACTATCACAAGTTCTATATATATATAAGTAATACAATAAACAGAATAACAGGAAAAAGTTACTTAAAAGAATAAGCAAGCATGATTAGAAAATATATTGAAGATGATATATACTCTAGTGTTTGGTCATCACACTTTTTATTTTGTACACAACCAAAAGTTGTGGACACACCCGCTTCTTTGACATTTAGATAGAATGTACACGCCTGGAAACACCACATAGGTCAATAGGTTCATCGGTTTTTTCCCTATTACAACAATTGTAGAGATGAAGAATCGAATCTCGATCCTAAGAAAACTTTATTATCATTAATTTAATGGATATTCCTATCAATGTGTTTAATAAAAGTAAAGTAAAAGGGGTAGGTGAATTATAAGTATAATTAGTAAAAAAACACACATTTTAGACTACTTTTTCGAGTGAAATATCAAATAGCATTTGATAGTTATTTAAGATCTGTTTAATAATTATTTCGTTTTTTATTTAAGGTTTATGCAAATATGTTTGTTTTAATTGTGATTTTCTTTTTTCCAAAAGAAACTTAAGTTCCTAATCAAATTCTAAAAACAAAAATAATTTTTAAAAAATTATTCTTTTAGACCCTATTTTGTAACCATTTCGTTTTTAGTTTTTGTTTTTAAAAATTAAGCTTATAGACATTACTTCCACCTCCAAAATTCTTCTTTTGTTATCTAGTTTTTACCAATGGTTTAAAAAACCAAACCAAGTTATAAGAATTAAAAAAAGTAGCTTTTCAGAACTTGTTTTTGTTTTTGGAATTTGACTAAAAATTCAATCATTGTAATTAAGAAAGATGCAAATGATTGTAAGAAGCGTGGAGGAAATAGGCTTAATTTTCAAAAACAAAAAACAAAAAACGAAATGGCTACGAAACGGGCCTTAGTTTTTAAAACTTGACTTACATTTTAAAGGCATCAATAAAAAATTGATAGCAAAACATAAAATCCTATAGGTAGAAGTAGTGTTTATGAATTTAATTTAGAAAATCTAAATGGTTATCAAAATTCAAAAGTATTGTGATTTTTGTCTTTTTATTTCTAAAAATTATGTTGGTTATCTAACATGGTAAAAGAATTACATTTTTCCAAACTAAAACCATAATTCTTAGCCATATTCTAAAAACAGATTTTTTTTTTTTTTTTTTGTTTAATTTCAATACTTACCTTGGTTTCTAAAACCACTTTTAAGAATATATAACAAAACATCAAAATCAACAAGTAGAATATTATTTATAACCTTAATTTCCAAATAATAACAATAATAAACCAAATTATTAACGAACAAGGCTTTAATTATGTTTTTGCCTTGAAAGCAGCTATATAATGTGTTAGAAAAAGAAAAAAAAAATGTGTTAATTTGAATATTTTAAAATAAAAATGTTGATACTCAATCATCCTCACCTTTTAGGCTTGCTTTAATATTTTCTAATGTATGTGATATAATATTGTTAACATAATCAACTGACTGCGACGTCGTTTCGGCTGTTGGGGAGGGACTAACAAGGATTTGAGATGCTATTGTTAGCAATGAGCCTCCTTCTGTCTCCCTCTCCTCTTTGCTAGAACTGATAACCAATGGCCTTGTGGGGTGTCCATCTGGAAGGATCGAGAAGCCTGTCGGTAACGTCGTGATATTGCTCGGGTCGAACCCGGCCATCACAGATTTCATGCTATTCATGTCAACTTGAGCATAGACGACCGTTGATTCGTATTCATTCGTTAGACTATCTTGTAGAATCCACGTGTTGGTTTCGTCTGATTTTATTGCCTACAACAATCATTTGTAATTGAATTATATCTCTACATTCTATTGGTTGTCGCTTCGCGTCGTCTAAGGCATGTGGCAACAACTTGCATAGTGAAAAGAGAGGAAAGGATACTCACTTGGATAGTTACGGCATTGCCTCGATTCTGTCCTTTGGCAAAGTTTGCTAACATTTCAGCTTGACCACCACTTAGCATTACATCCCACTGAAAGTTTCATAATTGAAACAGTTAAAATGTCGATATAATTATATCTACCATAACCTATTAAATGAGTATTCAAACTCTCTGTAATGTCATTTTCTCAATTAAATTACCAATGCAGACACGAAGAGAAGATGGTTTGTTAGAATGCCTTGAATCTATTGCTAGCACTCCGAATGACCAAGCACCTTGCCGCCGAAACTAATTTGTATTCGTATTTATGTTATTTACAGTTTTGATCTTTGGGTTTAGATAAATGCGCTATATATGGACTCTCTAACTCTATTGACACCTTTGAATATATATTATCTCATGTTTCTCTCTGATAAAATATGATCTCTCCTTGTGCCTATGGATGTATGAACCATGTAAATCCTTGTGACGATTTCTTTACTGTTTACTTTACTTGCTTACTTTTATATTTATCGAATTTATAACCGGTTTAGTTAGACAAACCTCGGGTCGGCGAGATTCATCGATCAAGAATTCGAACAAGAGTTTAGGGGAAACAGGTAGCCAAACAGAAGCAACAGCACACAAGATCAAACCAGTAGGTTCTTGTGGGTTTTTCAAGTTCTTCCTAGAAGCAATACGTATGGTTTCACCTATTTTGCTCTGGATCTTGGTCCATGTATGGCTGCTTGAAGCACCAATGGCTTGATAAATACTAGAGGCCATTCTCTGAGCCAATCGAAGAACACTTTTTCTCCCACCAACAGTGGTGATTCCTACAAGTTTAGTTTTTAGCAACTGAGATCAGAGAAAGCTAATTTGGAGGGATATTGAAAAACTTAACAATGGATGAAGCTTTTTACCAGTGGAATCCTTCATGGGAACGTTGGTAGCCATGAAGAAAACCTGCCACTCACAATGGCTTTGTAACGTGGCCTTCCAATGCCTCGCCCCGAATATCAACCCACTGTTGACAATGGTTCGATATATGGTGTGAAGTCCAATCTTGTGGCATTCCCAGTGCTCTACCCACGTGACCTGAAATCACTTTTCAAACTCAAAAACTTGATATATCACAACAAACCTTCTACTTTGATATGGTTTTAAACTAACATAGAATTCAAAAAGTTTAGCATATAGAGATTGAAAGATGGAAGGTTGATACCTTACAATGACCGTCAGATGTGTCTTGGATGATGCAACCAGATGGGCGTTTCCTACAACGAGAGGAAGATGAGTCGATATGGTCTCCGACTTTGTCGATGGAGACATCGGCGACGACCCATTTATCGGAGCTTAGTTGCTTGCAACTTCGAATGAAAAAGATCTCTCTTGGAGGGAGGATTGGGGTCAACATTTGGAGCTCTGCATACATCTGCGCAACCCTGGCAGAAAAATGAGCTTCTACCATAAACCATGTAACCTATGTGTATATCTATCTAAACTCCTTAATATCTTTGTGTATTTTTAATTATCTCTTCATAAACTTACATGATATCATATGATATGATATGATAGTTGGAATTAGAAATGTTGAAATTTCTACTAATCCTTATGAAATTAAAATTAAAATGAAAATCTACTTACTGATTTATTATTCACTCTTGCATTCTTTACAAATTTCAATGGATAACATAAATCTAATTAAAATTAAAATGAAAATCTACTTACTGATTTATTATTCACTCTTGCATTCTTTACAAATTTCAATGGATAACATAAATCTAATATTTATTTCTACAAATGAATACCTTATAAAATCATTAAATTAATACACCTAAAAGCATAAGTAAAATAAGTTTGTTTATTTGTTCTTTCTTAACATTCTAATCCAGTTTTAAAATATTCAAGCAAAATAAAACCTTTGACTAAAAATTTAAAACTATCTGAATATAAAGTTATAGAAGTCTTTATAATAAAAAACAAGGCTACTTTTCCTCAAGGAGGAAAAAAAAACTGACAAATAGCAAAATAAGGCAAATATATATATATTTTTGCAAATCTAGCAAAAATTTAAAACAATTGGCAAATATAACAAAAATTTACTTTAAAAAAACCTAAAAGTACTATTATGATTAAAACATTTAATTACATCGTTATATACTTCTACATGGGATATCAATTTATTACGGATATGATATGATTGAAGCTTTATGGCTAATAGGAATTTAGTCATAAGTTTATGGCTATCAATGAAAGATTTCTATTAGTCATAAGCTTCGATCATGCACAATTTTTTTACATTAAATATAAATTATCTTTTGTATATGTTTAGTCTTGTGGGAACAATAAGAAATGAATAACTTTTTTAATAAATAGAAGGTATATTTGATAGGCTGAAAATGTGATATCTTAATATTGATGACATTCCCTTATTTTCTATGATGAAATCCTATCAATGATAGACTTTTAGTAGTGATAAACTAATATCATTGGTAGAATTCCTCACTTTAAAATGTTGATATATCATTGCTTCTTCTAATATGTTTAGAAGATTTCTTATGTTGTTTATTCTGTTTATTCTTTTGCATTATCCTTCTTCTAGTTCATTTGACCTTGTTTGGTTGTTGTTTCGATAATAGACTAGTATTGTGACACTAACAGACTTCAATAAGTGATAGAATTTTGTTGCTGATAGGTCATAGAAGTTTATTCAATAATAGAAGCGGAGTAATAATCTAATAGAAGCATCATTGATAGAAGTGATATGTTTTTGTCACTGACAAGTTCTATAATAGACATTAATGAGTAATAACATCACTTATAGACAATTATCATCAAAGAGAAGTGGATATGATTCAATCATTAATAGGTTATATCATAGACATTTATAAGTAATAGAAGCATAACTAATAGAAGTAATATACTTCAAGTAAAGATAAATTTGGAATTAATTAAAAATGAAAAATTAGTTTGGCATTTTTGTTGTATGTTTAAATTACTTGCTATATTTGCAAACAATTGGACCGATTTTGTCATTTACTATAGTTCCTCTGAAAACAAGGTCAAAGTCAGAAACCGTCTATTTGTCAAATTTAGTTTCTTAACTCGTAATACTTTCCAATTATACCCTCTCTTATCTTTTTTTTTTTTTTTTTCTATATATATAATATTTGAGATGTGCATGGAATCATTTTTGTAAATAAAATATTTTAAAATAAGATACCATTTTCTATAAACAAACATTGATAAACATTACTAACTTGGCTTCAGAAAAATATTTCTAACTTGAAGAATTTCATGTACGATCCTAAAAGATAAAAAATAAAAAAATAAAACCTTTTTATATAATTTTTAATGAAATATTTTTAATAAAAATGTTTTTACATCTTACAAATTTTCAAAGGCGTTTTAAATATCAAATTAGTTCGGTTGCAGTGATTTATTAATTATAATATATAAATATGATTGAAAATTTATTTTAAATGACAAAATTGTTAAAAAAATTTATAAATAATAGCAAAATACAACAATATATCTGCAAGCGACTGCGATAAATCACGATAGACTATTATCTGTGATAGACACATATAGTAGTCTATCGCAATATATCACAAATAAATAGTAAAATTTTGCTATATTTATAAATATTTTGATTCATTTTTATATATTCGGAAACAACTCAATATGTTTTTTAACTTCTTATTTCGAATAGTTTTTTTTTTTCTTTTGATATAGAACATTTCCAATTATCACTTTAAGTCCCTAGTATAATTTATATGAAAATTTAAAAAAAAAAAAAAAAAAAAAAAAAAAAAAAAAAAAAAAAAAACTTTATTCTATCTAAAATCACTCCAAATTTTGTACTAATAATACATATAAATTATTAAACTTTTGCAAAATGCTTATGTAATAGTTTAAACACACTATTAAAATGTAGTAGTTTTGAATTCAACAAATATGCAGGGATTGTGAATTTATGCTCAATGTTTTGGCTTTTAAATAAAAATTTAAATCGAAAACCACCCAAAATAAATAAATAAGGAAACTATCTTTTAGTGGATTTTCTACAATTAGTCCCAAAATTTTAAATGGGTCATTCTAGACTCTTTTGGTTATCATTTTTTTTTTGTTTTTAAAAATTAAGCATATTTCATCCTCATTTCTTACGTTGATTTGCATCTCTCCTAGGCACAATAGTTGAATTTTTTGACAAATTCCAAACACAAAAGTAAGCTTTTAAAAGTGTTGTTTTCTGTTTTAGTTTTTAAAAATTAAGCCTATAGACACTACTTCTAACTCTAAATTTTTTCTTTTATTATCTATTTTTCACCAATAGTTTAAAAAATAAGCCAAAATTTTGAGAACTAAAAAAAAGTTGTTTTTAAAAAGTTGTTTTTGTTTTTAGAATTTGGCTAAGAATTCAACGATTATACTTTGAAATATGTTAATCATTGTAAGAAATATAGAAGAAATATGCTTAATTTTCAAAAACCAAAAACAAAAATTGAAATAGTTAAACATGGACTATTTTTTTGGTTTTCAAAATTTGGTTTAATTTTTTAAACCATTGGTAAAAAGTAGAGAACAATTGAATAAATTGAGGGTGCAAGTAGTATTTATAGGTTTAATTTTCAAAAATAAAAATAAAAAACAAAATGGTTATTAAACGGAGCATTAATTTTCTAATTTTAAAAATTAAGTTTTGACATTTTTTATATTATAAATAAAAATAGAAAAAAAATCATTTGTATCTTATTTTTAAAATTGAAAAATTAAAATGACCAATTTAAAACCTTAAAGTCTAATTACACCTATTTTGAAAATTCAACTAAAAAGTACTTTTTCAGCGTTATGTAAGGACGGACTAAAGCCAATGTTTTGTCCACCACATATGGAAACACATGTATATTCCTAAAATCCAATAAAATATATATTATTACTATTATTATAATAATAAATAAACAAATAAATTTCAACTTTATATCAAACTTATCAACTATCAATAATACTCTTTTAAAAGTAACCATTTGATTTATATTTTCTTTCCTTTTTTTAACTTGTTTGAGTTTTTATAACTTATTTGGTATGATTTTCAAATTTTTTTTTACCAAATATTTAAATTCTTAATCAAATTTTTAAAATAAAATGGTTAGTCTACGAGACATTTGGAATCATGTTCTAGAATTATAAAAGTCTACTCTACCAACTTGAAGTGAGAGTTGTACAACTCTTCGAGAAGGAATTTATTATATAAAAAAATTGAAATTTTATGGATAAAATTTAATATTTTTTTCTATAAAAAATAAATAAGGAAAGAAGAAGGAAGTTGATCATACTTGTGATGAACTTGTCCTATTCATCTCACATATATATCTTTTTTAATTAAAAAAAAAAAAAAAAAAAAAAAAAAAAAAAAAAAAAAAAAACCTCACCAGTTGAACTGCGCCGTCCTTGTTGGTCCCGTCGCCATTGCAGACGACCTCCATTGTCGACGCCTTGGAGATTATCGACGGAAACATTTCCTTCCATTGAACCTTCACAAACAAAAAACAACACCTCAATTCCATTAGCCCACAATCTTCTGTTATCTTCCCAACATTTTTGCTCAAATTAGGGCTTTTCATTTACCACATCCATGAAGCTCTGAACCAATCGATGGAGATCCACGAACACCACGCCGGTTTCTCTCGACGCTTCCACTTCTCTCTTCCCTCGCTCATTTCCGGCCGCCAATTCCTTCATATACACATCGTAATTCAGTAGTTCTCTCCCTGTTTCCACGCTTCTGACCCACAGCGGCTCATCGGAATCCCCCATTTTCACCACCTCCTCAATCGCCCGCTTCCCTATCATCATAACCCTACCTTTCTCCATCCCCAAAATACTCTTCGATTTCTCCAAATTTCTCCTCCTCTCTATTCCTTCCTCGTTGTTCTCCCCCGATGATGTCCCCGCCGGTACGTATTTATCCAGAGCTGTTCGTAATCTCTCCACCTGTAAATCCAAGGTTAGTTCCAATCAATCCCAATAACTTAGAATAGAAATTAAATTTATGAATATATGAATAACCTCAGCTTTTAGTCGAGCAATTTCAGTTACTAGTTGTTGTTGTTGTTGATCAGAGCTGGTGAAAATTGGGTCTACGGAATTAGGTGAAGAACAACATTTAGGGCAAGAAGATTTACTGATCATTTCTCTCATAGCTTGGTTTTCTTCTCGCAATTTCTCCATTTCTCCTTTCAATAAAGCGTTTTCATGACGCTCGTGAATAGCCTGTAACAGAAACTGAGAGATGAAGAAAACAGAGAGAAAGAAACTAAAGAAGAAACTGTTGAATGTTTACAACTAGGAAACCTTGATTTGAGTTCTACGATTCTGAAACCAGAACTTGATTTGCCTACAAGAAAGACCAAGTTTCTCACTGAGTTGTTGCCGTTGTTTCTCATCTGGATGAGGTGATTCTTTAAACAACCTACAATATATTTCAAAAACCATTCCCATTTCTTTTACATTTGAAAGAAAATGCATAAACATAAAAACAAGATAAACAAACAAACCCCAAAATTTATAGTGGTATCCGTACATTTCCATTTCTCTGATTTGCTCTAAAGTATGACGATTCTTCCTCTTCTTTGTATTCCCCTGTAATTTATCTTCATCTTCATCATCAGGGTCGACCCCCAAATCCTCCGCCGACCTGGATCCCGCCGGTTCAGAGTTGTCGCTGTAGCTGTCGTCCCTCCTCGCCGGGGCGTCGAACTCCACATCCATCGCCGCCGCATTCCCAAAAACCCCAGCCTATAATAAGAGTAAGGAAGGAAAAAAAAAGACCCATTAGAGGTTGCATTAAGGGAGAAAGATTTAGAGAAAAGGTAAAGTGAGTACAAGAGTGAGAGAGAGAGCCGGAGAAGAAGGAAGAATCTTAAGACGGCGAGAGGGGTGGTCGTCGGACATGACAACGGCCATGAATGGCGGTGAGAAGGGGTTTTGAAATTGAAATGGTCAGTTTAAAGAAGGAGAAAGGAGAAAAGGGAAATAGAGACTATGAATGGTGTTTATTTAATTTTAGTCAGTGAGTTGCAAACAAAGTGGGAAGTGCGAAAGTTCACGTTTTTATTTTTGGGAGAAAAATCTAGGTACTTCCCCATTCGTTATTTTCTCTTTTTGATCCAATATAATAATAAATAAATATAAATAAAAACATCTCCACTTTCATTTATCCTTTCTACGCCTCATTTTAATGTCTAATCACTTTTTGTTTTCTCTCTTTCTTTATTTAGTTTGGATTTCACCCCACTATCATTTAAATTTAATTTTTTCGATATAAATAAATAAAAAAAATTTGCCATATATCAAATTATGGTTATACAATTTAGTGAGATACACAAATATAAGTGTTATCTAACCTGCACCTAACTAGAAACTTTATTTTATTTTTTATTTTTTTGGAAAAAGTAAAAAATTACTATATTATTCTAAAAGTCACTAAAAATGTTGCGACTAAATTTGGACATGTAAACGTAGGTAGATTAAAATAGGAAAAAAATTATTACATTCTTATCAAGTAGAAACTAAACATAAAAGTTAAAACTCAAGATAAATCTGTAATATTGCAAACTCTAAAAATATAAGTGAA
Source organism: Citrullus mucosospermus (assembly GCA_030954485.1). Classification (NCBI taxonomy): domain Eukaryota; kingdom Viridiplantae; phylum Streptophyta; class Magnoliopsida; order Cucurbitales; family Cucurbitaceae; genus Citrullus; species Citrullus mucosospermus. The sequence goes on along the minus strand of CM062063.1, from coordinate 1,687,400 downwards.
AACTAAACTCACATGTAAGATTTTAAGACTTGACCAAATAAAAATTATATTCAAAACTAAAAAAATATTTTCTCAAGAAATAAAATTCAAATTAAAAATGGTATTTTTATTTGGATTAATTATATTTCGAGAGAGAAATTTTTAGGAAAATTAATTTAAGTGACAAAACATTTACAAATAATAGCAAAATATTACAATCTATTTGTGATAAGTCACAATAAACTACACTATTAGTATCTATCATAACACACATAGACACAAATAGTAGTCTATTGCAAATAGACAATAATATTTTGTTGCATTTGTAAATATTTTAATTTATTATATTATATTTAAAAACATCCCAAATTTCTGTAGTTGGTTTAAAATCCCGATAATATTAAAAAAAAAAAAACTGAAAAATAACAAAAAGCCACCACTTTTCAGATTTGAAAGTGAAAAGAAAGGGAATGGAATATACCGAATGGTAAACATTTGTTATTGTCTATTTCGTACAATTTTAACTTATCTTCTCTTTTCAAATGAAATAATAATAAATAAATAAATAAACTTCTTCTTCCCTTACTTACAACATTGTTTATTCTATTTTAATTATATTATAATTTTTCACCTTTTATCTCTATTTACGTGCATTCTATCTAATTTGTTGGTGATCCCACGTCAGAAAATTTGTATATAACATTAACTATACTTTTCGACATGTTTTGAGATAGAACCTTATATTATTTGATAGAATTAATTAATTATTATTTGTACATAGCAAATTCAATTTTCTTCTTTTATTTAATATTTTAATTTTTTTTTAAATAAAAAGACACAAAATTAGATTTTCTCGTACAACTTAAATTAAATATTTCATTAATCTTGAATCTCGATTGAGATTTCAATGAAAGGCTAAATTCTAACTTATTTAAACTACGGAAACTAAAACGTAACAACTTTATAAATAAAATATAAAATAAACTTTAAATACTAATACTATATCAATGTGAGTAGTTCTTATTAGATGATATAATATTAACTTCACCCATCATCTTAAGTTTTTTTTTTTTTTTTTTTTTTTGCTAATTGATGATTTAATATGGTATTAAAATAAGGGGATTCAAAGGTCATGTGTTCAAATTCCTGCAATGTTCTTTTAGGTTAGATGATATAATAAAAGATGCAAATCATTGTAAGAAATTGAGAGAAAATAGGTTTAATTTTAAAAAAACGAAAAACGAAATTACTACCACATATCTCCCTCATATTTTTGTAACTAATTAAAATACATGTTTAAATTATAAAACGAGATTTAATAATGAAAAAGGTTGTCGGCTCATGGAATAAATGCTGAAAATGAAATTTGTGGGTATTTTTTTATATGAATTGAATTACTAAAAGAGTCCCAAATTGGGTGTGGGTTCAATGAAGGAATTGATTTCATTTTATACATTTTAATTAGTAAAATATAATTTCCACGAGGATGAAGATTTCTTTTATTCCCATCCTTGATTTTCAATCCCTTGTTGTGTGACTCAGATAGAAGGAAAATAATAATAAGAATAAGGAGGAAAATTATTCTCAAATAAAAAATTTGGTAAAAATATTTACAACTAATAGCAAAATATCACCGTCTATCTGTGATAGACTGTGATAGATTATGATAGACCACTATCTGTATCTATCGTAACACCGATAGTAGTCTATCGCGGATAGATAGTAAAATTTTGGTTCTTTTTGCTATATTTGAAAAGAGTCATAATAATAATAATAGAAAATTATCTTAAATTACAAAACTGATAAAAATAATTACCACTAATAGCAAAATATACAGTCTACATGCGATAGATCACGATAGACTACTATATGTGTCTATTGTGACACAATTAATAGTCTATCGTGGTCTATCACATATAGGCAGTAAAATTTTCCTATATTTGTAAATATTTTGGTTATTTTTCCTATATTTGAAAAGAGTCCATAATAATAAAATTGATTTTATAAAATGTTTTTTTTTTCAAGTAATTCAAAAAATAAAATTTATTCACGTTCGATTCAAAATACATCAAAAACATTATATTCATAACGAGATAAAGGAGCTTTAAGTTGTTTACATCTTAAACTTTTTAAAGAATATTAATATTAATATATTTTAAATTTCAATAAAATACATACATATATATATATATATATATATATATATATATATATATATATATATATATATATATATATATATATATATATATATATATCATAACATTTATTTGATACAAAATTAAAAGTTAAAATATATAAATTTGAGAGTAAATCTTAAAATTTACTCCACGCAAAACTTTAAGGGAAAAATACATTTTTGGTTATTAGGTTCTGGGCCAAATTTTTATTTAGTTCTTAAATTTCAAAATGTTGTACATTTAGTATTTTAAGTTTTGATTTTGGTTTTAATTTAGTCATCAAGTTTCCAAATTTTACAATTTTAATCTTGAGATTTGAGTTTTATTTCAATTTAGTCTATAAGTTTCAATATTTACACTTTTAACTTCGATTTTTCACTAAATACTCGTTTTACTGTAAATTCTTATTATTAATTTAAAACAATAGAAAAACTATTTAATCAAATTTCATTAATTTTAATTATTATTAGATCAAATTTTAAATTTCACTTCATAATTATTTAAAATTAATTAATAGACATTAACGTGAATGAATGAAGTGAGTATTTTATGGAAAAAAAATTCAAGGTCAAAATTGTAAATCTTAAAATTAAAAATTAAAATTGAAACAAAATTTAAATTTTATGATAAAATTGCACATTTTAAAACCGAGAGAATAAATTAAAACCATTTTCAAAATTAAAAAACTAAATATATAACGTTTTAAATAGAACTACACTCAAAAGTAAGGTATAGAAAAATGTATTTCTCCTTAATTTGAAATTTCAACGTCACACTAAAAATAGGACAATAAAAGTTTGGAAATAAATGAGATATTTTTTAAAGCTGGAAACCAAGTGGTATAATTGACCGGCGAGACAGTACGAGGGTTTGGTTTGGTATTAGTTGATTGAATTTGAACATTTAAACCACGTGGGAATAAACATTTTTTTTGCCTATTTTTCTTTTTAAAAAAACGATAATTATCCCAAACAATCATAGAAATTTGTGGGCTAGAATGACTGACACTTTAACAGCACATGTAAATAAAATTAAAAATATCAGGTCCCTATCTTATAATACAATCATTTTCATGTATATAGATTAAAATGTTATTTTGGTATCTTATATTTTAAAATTAGATTTTCTAACTTTAATCAATATAGTTTCACTATATTTTAAATTTTGTCTCTAATATTAGTTTATGATTGGTTTTTTCAAAAAAATGTTTATTATCTATAGCATTCTTAAGGTAAACTTTGAAAATATATTCAAAAATTTTATTCTCTTATATAAAAATTATCATTACTATTTAATTAATTTTTGGTTAAAAAAATCAAATTTAATATTTATAAAAAAAATACAAGGATGAAAATAGTTTTTAGTCAAAAGTATATATTATAGAAATTGGTATGATAGGTACAATTATTTTGTAATTTCGGAATTTAGTCAACTGGCTCCGTCTAATAAAATTTTGAAATTTACGTATATTTATTAGCTAACATAACCTATACGTACCCACGAGACCGTATTTGAAATCTCCCACCTACCCGCAATATTTTCTAGTTTTAATTGGTTTTACTAATTTTTTTTTTTCCTTTTAACATCATATTATTTGCTCCATTTACTTTTTTTTCTTCTATTTTATAAATTTTGATTATTAATTTTTAAATTTGATCAAATTTTATTGGTAGATGATATAATTATATTTGTCATTTATTTATTAATGTAAGCTTCTGATCAATTAAGACTTAACATAGTATCAAAATAAGTTGTCCAGGACAATCGTATAATCAAACTTCTATAATGTCATTTCATTTAATTTTACATTCCTTTTTATTAATATATTTTTTTAACAATTTTATTTTGTCCTACTATTTTATTTTTTATTAATAAAAAATTAATAAATTGAGATTTGAAATTATTTATACACATCTTTTAATAAATATCAATTTCTTCTCCTAATAACTACACGTATATATAATTTAGTCGTTATCTCTTTTATTATTATTTTTTTCTAATTTCATGTTAAATATTTATTATTTAGATTTTAAAAAACAGTAGATTTATTGATAAAATTTATATTCGGAAGATTTAATAATTGCATCACATTTGTCTCCAACTATATTTCTTCAATGAATTATGAATAAATGAGTAATAAAAATCTGACTATGTGTAATTTATCATTTTGTTTTTTTTTCCTTGAAACGAATAATTTATGTTTGGCGCTTGTGGCTTTATTATATATATTTTTTTATATACTTTAATGACGTCATATATAATTTATTTCAAAGAAAAATCAACGGAACTTATGTTTTGTCCTTGTCTGCATAAAAGACGTGACAATTTTGTCTCTCATTATTGCTTTTATTATGTTATTTATCTCTTCCTCTTTGCCTTGTAGGACCTTTCTTTTTCCGATTGTCTCTGCCTCGTTATTTATTATTGTTATTATTATTTTTATAATAAGGTTGAGAAAATGACTATCACTGCCACGAGATTAAGTATAAAAATATCATAGAAATTAAAATAAAAGCAATAAAAATATAAAACGTAAGAATGGTTGTTTTGTATATATTGTTGAATAATTAGATTGATCGGAATACGTTGAATAATCAACTTGATTTTACAAGGATGAATGGAAGATTAAATAAATACTGCCAGACCTACCAAAGGAAATAAACAAAAAGGGCGAAATACTGGAGAGAAAAATATGAATAAAGAAAATACAAGAAATCTCTATAATTAGAATATAATTTAATTTACTTTAACAAGATTTCCTTGAAAGCTTTGAAATCTCTAACTCCAAGAAAGGATTAAGATGTCAATTAATGTTGAGCTAAATGCACTTTTACATGTTTATATCTGTTGAGTTCTTGAACTTTAACTAGTATCTAATTTATCAAAAAAAACTTTCAATATTTTGTGTCAATTCTATGATCTTTTAATAACTTAATATCTTATTTGACCTAACATTTAATTTTATATCAAGTAAATCTATTAACTTTTTATTTGTAAATATGGAGTATGTAAGAGATTTAAATAGTCACAACGGTGAAAGTTTAAGAAGTTATTAGTCATTTTAAAATTTAGTATAATTATGTTAAATATAGAATTGAAAGTTTAGGATCTTACCAAACCTTTTTATAAACTTTTTTGAAAGTTTAGAAACTAAATTTAAAATAATTTATTTTAGGTTTTTAAAAAATCTATTTCTAATAATACTAGTTCTTATACTTTGACCATTAGTTAAATTAAATTTTCGTACTTTGAATATATGTCAACTTAAAACTGACAAGGTTGGTCAATTTGTTTTCTTAATTTTTTTTCATCACATTTTCAAGGAAAAAAAAACAATAATAAATATATTAAAATATCGCCCCAATTTTGTGTTAGGGTTTCGCAAAAAGGAAAAATATAACATGGTAAAAAAGTTTGACTAGGGGTAAAACGCGATGATAAATCAACATGCTTTAGAAAAAGAAAAAAAAGGGGGGGGGGGGGGGGGGGGGGGAAGATAGCCATAAGTCCCAACTTTTTCACTTTTACTATTTGATAGCCTTTTTACATATTCATTAAGAGCCCCTTTTTGTTGGGATGTAACTTTGGAAAATTAACAAACTTTGTTCTTTTTTTTAATTAACTTATAAAAAATTAACCCAATACAATGAACTGCAAAATCTTTGCTAATATCACTATCAAATGATTTTGTAATATTACAATAATTGCATTTAGATTCATGCTTTAAGATTTGGTACATTGATGTTCAGTATTATTGTCAAACTTATTGAACTCAAACCATATGAAAAATGAAATTAATGTAAACTCCGTAAAAGTACAAATTTATTATTGATTATATAAAACAAAGTGAAAAGTTTTAGGCTTGCTTAATTACTTTGTTTTTTTCCTAATAATAATAATATTTAATTTAACGTTCAATGAATTGCATGAATTTTGACGTACGTATGATTTATTGGACTCGAGAAAAACGAGTGTTGTGTTTGGGTATTACTTAACCGAGGTTAACTTTGGTTAATAGGACAAAATTATTGTTGTTTTCAATTCCATTATTATTATCTTTTTTTATCGACCCTACTAATTTTGGATAATTTTAAATTATAATGATTTTAGTAATAATGTGATGTTTCATGAAAAGACAAAACAAGTTGAAAGTTGATTATCAGACTATATAGTACGAAAATACAAAATCAATCATATATGTATATATATATATATCTAGATAAGTGATAATAATAATAATAACAACAAAATATTATTAAAAATATCATTTTATTTTCTCTCTCTATATTTTTTCAATTTCAGTTATTATACTTTGGATAATCTTAAATTTACTTCTTTAAAGTTAACTTTTATCAAAATTGACTAAATAATAACGATAATTTTTATGTAAAAATTTATTGAAAGTATAAATATTAAAAATGAATGTATAAATTTTAAAGTATACAAATCAAAATAATATCTAAAAAAAAATGTGAGAATTAAAAGAAAAAACAATTTAAAATCACTATAGAATATGGTTTTAATGAATCAAATTGAACTTTGATGACCATATTATCTAAGAATATAAAATAAGAAACAAAATTAATTTGGAGTAATTAAAAAGAAAAAAAAAATGTAATGATGGGGTTGTGGGTAAAAATATGATTAAAAGGCAATGCAGTGGATGACAAAGCCCGAGGCCCCACTCAAACGCCTTGTCGCTATCCTTATTAATTCATAGTTGCCAATGGCTACATTTCACATCGCCATTTGCCACAAAGTTATTGGTTAAAGGATTAGAGGGAAAGAAACACGTGTTCTCTTGGTTTTTTTTTTTTCCTTTTTTTTGGCGGGGACAAAGTGTTTTTTCTTTTTAAATAATTTATTTCGAAAATAAATAAAATATTTTTCAATAACGTATTTCTCAAATATATACACGTCACTCTGCCACTCCAACTCTTGATTCATTTTAAACCACGTTTCTTTTCAATAAACGTAATCGTCAATTATAATATGAAAATATGATCTATTTAAATACATTTTCAACAAATTAGTTAACGATACTTTTTAGATTATAAATAATTAAAAATGATAGTCAAAGTGAAAAAGTTGGAGACTTATCGTCTTACTTTTGAAATCTGAGAGCGAAAAGTTGAAATCTAATATTAATTTTTTAATTGGTGCAACCTCACAAATCTAATGAAAAATGTCATTTTTTAAAAAACAAGTCTCTCACAAACAAACATCATTTCAATAAGTAGGTGGACTGTACAAAGATATATATGCAATCCCAGATCCATTACTTCGTGTCAAGAGGCACAAATATACATAACGTCGAAAGTTTAGTGCATGAACATCCAAATCTGTGTTTACAATATAGTTCATAATATTCAAACAAATGTATAAGTAGGTCACTGAATTCTTGATTTTTGTGCTTAATAAATTCCTATAAAATATCTATTTTACATCCATTAGATCTCTTACATATTTGATAATTTTAAAAATTAAACATTGTGATAGACATTAAATTTAACTTTGTGCTTAATAGATATGTTTAGACACCATTTCTAAAATCAATGTATTTATTAGTTACAAAGTTTAAAATTTGATATTCAATTGGACATAATATTTATCTTATATAACAGTTAAATTTTAAACATTTTTAATATTCTTGAGATACATTAAATATAACTTGAAATTTTTACATATTTATTAGACATGTTTAAGGGAGTACCGTAGAGTAGTCACAAATTTTAAAATAAATTTATAGTTATAAAATTATTATAAAGTATAATTCTTGATTGAATTATTTACCTCTAAAAAATACAAACAAGAAATAATTCAATCAATTTTCTTAAAATAATTATATATATATATATATATATATATATACACGAGATAGAATTAAAATAGAATCAAACTTTTCTCACATGTTTCAAGCGTAATATTATATATACTTTTCAAAAATAAAAATCGAAAACTAAAACAATATACAAATAGATGTGGTGGATTTATTCAATTGTGGCTAGCAAAGTACTAAAGCAAAACCATAACTTAGGTTTCAATATAGAATAAATATAAATATATCCAAAAGACAACCATATATATATTTTTTAATTTTTATTTAATGAAAATCAATATATATATCTCCTTATAAGGATGGCACCTACGTCCGAAGTTTTTAATAGATTAACCACACGTCTAAATATTTTTATTTTTATTTTAGAGATATTAAGTATTTTTCTTTAAAATATATGTTGGGCACACTCTTGATATACTATATACTATTTAATTATATTTTTAGATATAGATTTATTTATTAAGTTTTAAAATATACTTGGAATATACTTTTGAATCTTTGATCGTATGCTGCACTTTTATGATTCAATTATATTATTATAGATAGACTTGTATATGCATTTTTTAAAGTTAATATTAGATTTTAAAATGATCTTATGAAGGGTTTTTTTTTTCTTTTACGGAAAAAATATTTTTATTGAGAATTCTATCATGTTTTTAAAGGAAAATTATGAAAATTAGATATTTAACGATAAGTATAACATGTGGCTATTTGTTTTTTTTCTTTAAAATATTATTAAAAATTATATATATATATATCTAGTAAAATGGAGAATATTAACTTAAGTGTAGTTTAGGTGTATTAATTATTACTTGAAAGAAAAGTCTAAGGCAATCGTGAAGGTGGGGACCGAGAAGGACGAAGAGTACGATACGAAGGGTATTTGAGGAATAAGATAACAGAAGGAAATTTTGAAAAAAAAAGAAAAATTGGGAAAAAAAAGTGTGGAGATAAATAAGCCACGCAACCTTTTTAAAAAGGGTATGGAAAATATATATATATATATATATATATATGTATGTATGTATATATATAAATAATAAACAACAAGAAAAATAATTGTATTTGAAGCAATAGGTTCTAAAGTATGTATACAGGGTTCGTGCATTTCAAAAGGGAAGTTAATTTCATGGACCTGAAATCCAAGGAATAGACAATTATTTCTATGATTGACCAAACTAAATACTTTATATACTAACTTAAGGATCGTGGTGTATTCGATTCGGTACCATATCAGTGTGAGTACTCTTGCAGGTCAGATCCAGAACATGTTCAAACTAAAGAAGTGGCTAAAACATTGTAGGTTTCCCATGCCGATCGTATTAGCATTATCACATCACATAAAAGCCAAAGTTTAATATGTCATCGTCGAACAAAATTCCGAAGTCTCAATTTCATGAAAATATTGATGGAAATAATGACAAAATGTTGATGTTGATGACTAATTTTCAAAAAAAATTAAATAAAAAAAAATATTTTTTAAGTTTTTTAAAACAAGTTAAAATATTAGATTAAAAAACACTTTTGGTCCCTATGGTTTTATAGAAGTTACAATTTAGTCATTGAATTTTATTTGGTAATGATTTAGTCCATTTAATTTCAATTTTATAACAATTTGGTCCATATAATTTAGGTTTGAAATAATTTAGTCCATATATTTTAAATTTGTAACATAAAGCCCATATCACGAGAGACCTCTTCAAAATTAAGTATCAACTTTTATGTAACGACTTAGTTTTTATAATTTATAAAAAAAATGAACAACGAAAACTCAAATGGTTGTCAAACAGGACCTTGGCTTTTGGTCTTTGATGTTTAGAAATTAAGCTTATATGCACTAATTCAATCCGTGAGTTTCTTTGTTTTGTTATTTTATTCTTAACAATATTTTAAAAAATTTATGCTGAGTTTTGAAAACTTAAAAAGGTAATTGATAGGCTTTTTTATATATATATATATATATTCATTAAAAAATTTGCTAAGAGATCAAATATTTTATTGACCGTAAAACATCAAATTGTTATCAAATATGGTTGCATATATATATATATATATATATATATATATATATATATATATATATATATATTTTTTTTTTTTTAATTTCGCTAATCATTCAATTATTTTGTTAAGAAATATAAAAATTATGATAAATAAGTGGTAAAAAAATCAACACATCTTTCAAACACTAAAAGTAAAAAACAAATGGTTACAAAACATGTGTTAAATAATTCATAAATGTATTAATTTTTTAACAATTCATACACTTTGAGATTGAATTAGAAAAAATTCAAATTGTTATCAAATAATGTTGTGATTTTAAACTTTTACCTAAGAATTTAAATATTTAATTAAAAATATAGATAAAAAATCAGGATAAAGAAAATTTTAAAAAATCAAATAGCTATGAAATACATGTTAAATTATGCAAAATAATTCATATTTTTTTAATGACATAATTTACAATTCAATTTCAATTATATAAAATATTAAATCGAAATATCTGACCCCATCACTTGTTGATCAAACTTTTAGGTGCCCGTAAATGGTGTCACATACATATTACTATTAACTTTTACATTGTAGTTTATCATGATAATTTTTACCATCCCACAGTGATGTATTAAAAACCTCTCAATAAGGTCATTTAGATTTAAAGTTTTTTTAAAATATAAAATTTTAACATAAACTTGAATTGTCATTAATCATGAAGAAAAAGCTGTTTTTTTTTTTTTTTTTTTTTTTCTTTTTTTTTTTTTTCTTTCTTTCTTTTTAAACATAAACTTGACTTGTCATTAACTACATACTTAGGCCAACATAGACACTAGGAAAAAAAAAAGGATTTTTATTGATGAGTCAAAATTTTCAATATAAAAATTAGATTTTATATGTCAAGTAGTATTCAAATGTAATGTTATTACATCCAAATGCGTTGATAAAACAATTATTTAATTATCAAACGTTTGTTAAATTATTTTTAGAAAGACCTATTTGAAATCTTTTGGGCTATTTTCAAATATAGCAAAATTAGCTAAACTATTTATAAATATAAAAAAAATTTACTGTCTATTAACGGTATACTCTGTGATAAAAGTCTATCGCAGTTCATCATTGATACACAGTAAAATTTTTCAATATTTATAAACAATTTGATATTTTTTTTATATTTACAATAATTTTCCAAATCTTTTAGTATATTTGTGAGTCTTAACAAATTGTGAACCAAAATTAAAAAATAAGTTAAAGTTACTTGTTTAGTCTCTTATTTGTTTATTTGGTAATTAAAATTTAGAAAAATAACTTGTTCTTAAAAAAGAAAAATCTCAAATTTTCAATTTAGTTTTTAAGAGGTCATTAAATTTCCAATTTTGTTAGGATAGATTTTAAGACCACCAAATCAAAAGTTTAAGTTTTTATTAGACATAGAATCACTTAATTTTGAAAAACCTAAATTATGTTATAACTTTATAGCACACAATTTTAACTTAAAATTTATTAGATATTGTTCAAAATGGTAAGAAGATATTATGTAAACTTAAAAGTTTAAACAGCAAACTGGAAAATTGAAAATGGCTTACTATATTTGATCTGATATTAATTTTTGAAAAATTTGAAAGATATTTATAGGGTTGTTTTTAAATATAAAAAAATGAACTAAAAATATTTATAAATAGTAAATTTCATTAGATAATAGTGGAGATAGTTTGTGATATTTTGTTATTATTTATAAATATTTTAAACAATTTTGATATTTAAAATAAATTCTCATATTTATATAAATACTATATTTAATATTTCAAAATAAAAACCTAAAAATCAAATCTTGTGGTGGTGGCCGAGGCAAGAAAGCACCAACGCCTTATCTTTCAAGAGGTTCGTCAATCCGAGGCCAGGAATTCCCAATAATCCCAAAATTTCGACTTAATTTTTGATTTGGGAGTCTAAATTTTTCGCTCGAAGTTGATTGATCTCGCCTTCTACTCACCAATCATGGCTTCCATTGCTGCTACTCTACCTCCGGCTCCGCCATTGTTGACACCTCGCAAAATCTTTACCCTTCTGAACACTTCTCAGAAGCTCACTGTCTTCCCCATTTCAAGTAAGTTCATCACTCTAATAGAAATCCAATCATCCATAGTTGATTCCTTATTATTTCAATCTGTCATCCGTTTGAACTTCCTGCGTTCAAATTGATGTCCGTTGGATCGTGTTTATTGAGCTGTATTTCTCGATGTTTATTGTGCATTTGTTTGAATTTTGAACTAAAGTGGTTATTTCAATGCGACGGTGAAAGCAATTTTTGTAGGAGTTTAGGTCTTAGTGAGAGGTGCAGTTTGTGGTTGGACTGGAAAATGGTGCTTGTTACTCTTTTAAGACATGGCCTTAAGGTTATGGAGATGGAGAGGGTATCAGTTTATAGGTTTGGAACTTTAGGATCTTCAAATTTAGAGAGTTTGCATAATTGACTAGTGATGTTGAAGATTTAAACATCTGTATTGGTAGATAATCGTCATCAACCTCTGGAAGCATCACATTCCTTGCATCATTTCTTCATAGAATCAACCATTGCAACTTCCTTCCAGACTTGAATTCAGCATTAGTATTTTCTAGTCATTAAACAAGAGGGCTAACCAGTGCACCTCACGTGTAGTAGCCTAGAAAATTTGAGAGTGCTAGCTTGTTTCCACACACTAACATTCACATTTTACCACACAACTCACTTGCATAGTTTGAGTGGTTCACAATTTTTTTAGGTCTATTTACAATAACTGTGTATATCTATGGGGGTAGGAGTTTCTCGTCGTGGCCTCCGGTGGTTGGGCACTCCTTAGGTAGCTTCGACTATGAAAATTGTATAAATCACCATAGATTGGTCTAGTGGTCTATCATGACCCATGTAAATAATAAAAGAGTTTGAAAGGAATGAGTTTAGGCCATAGTGGTCACTTGCCTAAGATTTAGTATTGAACAAGTTTTCCTAACAACAAAATGTAGTTTGGTCAAACGATTGTCTTGCAAGAATAGTGGTTTGTGCAAGTTGGCCCAGACACTCATGGATGTAAAAACGAAAAAAAAGTTATTGTGAATTGTTTGTAAATTTGCATCTAAATTTTTATAGCTTCTTTATATTTTTTTATATGAACATTTCAAGGTTATGCTTAAAAACTAGAAAATATAATTCCCTGATTCCTAGCCATGTATGGTAGACAATATTTTGGAAGGACACCTTTGTTTAATTGTGTCGGAGTTTTCCATATCTCGTTCATCATACTACCCCTTGTTAGTAAATAATTTATCAAATATTGCAGACAGACATTCTGGCAGTGTTGTTGTAAAGGCTGTTGGAGGCAGCTCTGAGTCTTCTACTTCCCTCGATATTATTAAGTCTGTTCGAAATGTTGTAAGCACTTAATTCTCTGTCCCTCTTTATGTAAGCCTTTTTTATGCTTTGAAGCATCTTCATTTTGGGGGGGGGGGGGGGGGGGGGGGGTGGTTCTACAGTTTTAAATTTTCCTGACCTATATATGGGTGATGAAAGTTTCCTTTGTTTGAAATTTACAAGTGATGTTTGCTTTTCTGAGGGAAGAGTACTAGAAAAGAGGGTGAGTTTCTTTCCTCCAAATGTATTAGTTGTTCTCTTTCGTTATATTCTGTGGATGACAAATTTTACCTTAGTGCTGTAAGTATTTATATTTGGTTAAAATACCATTTTAGTTTATGGACTTCGCTTAAATAATAATAATCAAAATAATTACCAACTTGAGCATAATTTAACTAGTTAAGGTATATGTTCTTGTGGAGGAGGTCCAAAGTTCAAATCCCCTCTAAAAATAATGTGAATATGTTTCTAAAATCTATAGAGGGAATGTTGATTAAAACTAATTTTTTAAAGAAAAGTCAACAATAGACAAATATACTATTTTTAAGATTTATTGAAGGTATACAACCTAAATTTAGACGTAAGAAAGTAGAAAAACTAAAATAGAATAAAATTGTATTTTAACTTTATATTTTTCTGGTTAACTTGGAACAGTGGGATCAGCCTGAAGATCGACTGGCGCTTATTGGCCTGGGATTTGCAGCTGTAGCAGCTGCATGGACAGCAACAAATCTTGTTACGGTAATTTAAAAACAATGACCCATTTGGACAAATGAGAGACAACATAATCACACAGCACGTGGAATTTTCAACCGTGTCAGTGATTCCTCATGTTTTGTTCCTTTCATCTTCAACTCATGAACTTGTTTATTCTGATTTGCTTGTAGGCCATTGATAAGCTACCACTACTTCCAGGTGCATTAGAATTCATAGGAGCACTGGTTTCTTGGGTGAGTAACAAGATATATATCAACAACTTCTCTACTGCCTTTGGCAATTGTGAACTCTGAAACCATGGTTTTCTCTCCTTACAACTTCCATTACTGACCAGTGCTTTTGTTTTCCTCTATCAATTCCAGTGGTTCGTGTATCGCTACCTCCTGTTCAAGCCAAACCGGTGAGCAAAATCGATTAGGATTTTTTTTCATTTAATTTTGTTGAGGATCTCATATCAGAAAAATCAAAAGACGTCACACTTTTAATAAGATAGCTAAGACTCTTAATAAGGTAGATGGGTTACTCATTTCATTGCTAATTGGTTTCGAGATGGAACTCCATATTATCTAATAGGTTCGCATATGAAGTCTTCTCGATCCTGTATATTCGACATTTTTGCTGTCTTTAGCTTGTTGTTGTGAAATGACATTTTGTTGTAGCAAACAACCTTCAACTGACTTGTCTTTTTCACTGCAGGGAAGAGCTTCTGCAGATAATCAACAAGTCAATAGTTGATGTATTTGGACAGTAAATTGTTCTTGGTTGTAGAAGGCCTGAGTTGGACCAATCTTCATTATATTCCTTCTTTGTTACAAAGTGGTGAGTAAAGATGGTTGGGTTGGCCGCTGGGTCGAGTTGTATTCAACAGTCAAGTGTGAATTTTTTAAATCAAACTTGGTGTTTGATTCATCAATGCATTGCAATCCCAAATCTCCAATCTCTATAGTCTATACTCATCGCTTTCTGGTTCAAAATTTCTTTTATTTGATATTATTTCATAGTTTCTTGATATTATAATACCGATAAGATAAGGCCCTAGTTTATGGGTGTTGGATCTAAGGTTTGACATCATTTTGTGCCTTGTAGACTGTAAGGTATGGATATGTTAATCATATAATTCAATTAACCAAGAGGAAATCGTGAAAAATAATTATGAAAAAAATCTTAACCATTAATGTTTAGTACAACTAATCATTTATTGTCAACCTGACCATAATTTAACTGAAATGAATTTATATTATCTCTCGATCGTTGAGGCATTTTTTAATTTATAAAAATTCACTTTCTAATTTTTTTCTATAACCATTGTTTTTCTTATTCTTTTATCAAATAATTTAGATTTTAAAAAATTAAGTTGTAACTTAAACAAATACACTTTTAATAAAAGTGATTGTCTTATAATAAATTTTAAGGATTAGAAGTATTTTTGAATGGATGATTCAAAATAAATGACCAAAATGTCATTTTACCTAAAATTTAAAATTAAGGATTTGTAACTTTTGCTTCTCGCACGGTTATTCTTTAGCAAATGATATTTTGGATGTGAAAGTTGTTTAACTATTCAAAAATCAATAAATTTAGATATGAAATATTAATGTAACATAATTGAAATAGTAAGTTTATTATTATTGTTCAAATTATCTTAAATGATAAAATTGGTGTGAAAGTTTTTTTTCTACATGTGAAAACAACCCTAATTATTAGTAATTTAATATTAAATCACCAAACATTACTTACTTTCTTTTCTTGGCGCTTCCTACGTCGATTCTTCAACTGAAGCCAGTTCTCCGTCAATCGCAGTCGCCACTCGCGCCGGTGAGCACCCGGCAGCAAATGATTAATTACGTTTCTCATCTTCAGCAACAGATTGACTTGATCTCTGGATCTTCGGGGGAACCTGAGGTTTAATCTCTATCTTTGATAACTATCCGACCACCGCCCCTTTCATTTTACTGCCGCCGGCGAGACAGTTGACGATTCGAAAACCCTTTTGTCTATTGCTGTATATCGTTTCGGTTTTCTTTCGCTTAATTGTTTGTTGGGGGCCATTTTCTGGTTTTGAATTTTGCATTCTCGATATTTTCGTTCGAATTGCTATTAGTGTCTGCATTTGTTGCCCTAATGTGTGTGTGCGTGCGCGCGCGCATTTAGGCACGAAGTTTCCGAATCTGGGGAAGTCTAGGACTGAACCAGTTGGTCGGTTTATATTAAAAAGAGGCAGAATTAATGTTATTTTACCTGTTTATATTTTAAAAATCTTACAAGATTATTTACTCTACACAAATCAATGACAACGTCACAACGGTAATGAAGTTCAGAATACTATATATAAAAAAGGATAAACTCGATTATTAATTATTGTTTTTGGGAGTTCATGCTATTTACGCTAAATTCTTGAACCTTTGAGCAACCTGGTTAATTAAATTCGGTACAAAATTCCTTTCACTTTTTTTCGATTCCATTAATCCTATTGAGAATTCATAGTATTTCTTTATGAGAAAGAATAACCGGGGCTAGATTCATAATGTTTACTTCTTCATCTTTGTAGTTTGATAACATTGTAACTGGAATTTGATCTGCTATTTTCTTTCTGACTTGCTCGATGTTTATGAGGTTTTCAGCTGAAGAAGGTTTAAACTTTTAAGCTTGATTTATCTTTAACTTGTATTTCGCATTCAAATGATTTCTTGGTATTTTCTTGCAGTTGCTGTGCAGTCTGGTCAGAGCCGAGGTGTCACAGTGTCTAAAATGGAGAGTGATGAGGATGCTGTGAAAAAAACGCAGCTGGTGGAAGCCCGAGCAAGAAATATTAGTCACAATGTTAGGTGCATTGAGTGTGGCAGTCAGTCCATTGAAGATTCACAAGCAGATATTGCCATTCTCCTCAGAAAGGTACCGTTTCTTTTAGATAAACTCCAAGCTAAACAAGTTAACTAAGAGCTGAAAAATTGGGAAACTCTGGAAAAGAATAATACAGAAGTTCTAGATCCTTCTCTCTTGGGCTCCCTTTTTTCAGTTTAAAGTTGGAAACAAAATATTAATGATGAAAAGCAGAAAAAAGGGATTACCAGAAAGTGATGAAAGTTGTTACCAAATCTCCTCATAGGATTGCAGCACATAGAGATTATAATAATAATTCAGCTTAACAAGTAAAGAGAACAGGAGGCAGTCATTGAAGTTCCAATGATTCTTCTCAAACCAAATACTTCAAATAACTGGCAAAACCATCTCAATCCAAAATCTTTTAGCCTTTTGATGTGGGGAATTGCCAGTAATATTTTGAGCCAGAAATCCTCCACCCTTTGTGGCAAGTACCAATGGAGGTTGAAAGTTACACAAAAGATGGTTATGTAAAGAGGCAATGTAGCATTTGGTGGTTCATTATTTCATTATTTTATTTCCATAAACTACTTAAAGGAATTGGAATTTTTTTGGGGGATTTCATTAGTCCTGTAGAGTTGGTGTTTTGATGCATGAAATCTTCCTTTGGGTTAGTAGATTACCTCCAAAATAACTATCTATGCTGGCAGCCCCTTGGAAAATTTTCTTAATGAACTCCATTGGATCACAGTGCCTCTTATCGCATAATGATGGACTTAAAAGACTTATTTCCCAGATCATGAACCTTCGCTACATGATGATTTCTCACAGATTTGATTAGTTTCCTATCTTCTGCCAATAATTCTTGGATCAATATTGTCTTGCGATAAATTTGCTTGATATTGGCTGTATTTGTTATATCACCAATAGTTGATTCGTGATGAGATTCGGTCTGGGAAAACGGACAAGGAGATCTATAAAAAGCTTGAGAATGATTATGGGGAGACGATCCTTTATACCCCAAAGTTCGACCTTCAAACTGCAGCGATATGGCTATCACCGGTCAGTTAATATTAGTAAGAAAGTCAAGATTAAGTAAATATATCTGCCTATTTCTTCTAATTCTAGTTTTAAATATGTTACTCTGATATAGGTGTTATTGGCTAGTGCTGCCGCAGGAGTATGGGCTTATAGTAAGCACAAGCAAAAGTCCAACGTTCACATCATGGCTTTAAATTTAGTCAGGGGTGTTCCATTGACCCCTAAAGAGAAGCAAACCATGTTAGATCTTCTCTCACCTCCACCTCCTCAGAGAACCTTGTCCTCATGGTGGAGGAGTTGGCATAGGCAATGAGGCAACTACTCTCTATTGCTAGCTCGAATAATGCTTCAAAGAGTTTCAGAGTATTTTGAAGATATATAAATTAGATTACAAATATGAAAATCAGCATTGAGTGAGGTTTATTTGGTTTTCTCCAGTGAATCGTTGCAATTTTGCGTATTGTACTCAACAATCAATTTATGACTAGTTTTAGATACTCACCTAGTTAGGTTCGTTGGCTTTTCTGGAAGAAACAAGCATAATTGCTGAGAGGAAGTCGGGTGGGCTGCTATCTCCACTATCCAACACATATCCGCTCAGTCAATGATCAACACAGGCACCAAAGTGTTTTGATGGTTATCTTAATCTAAGAAACCATGTAAACGCAATTATGCGTGTACTTTTTACAGTTTGGGGAGAAGAGATTACTGCAAGTTGTCCCTCCCCACCCTCCATGATGCTGACTTCAATTTATAACAATGAAGTTTTGTTAACATAGCTCTTCAACTTGGTTTTATTTCTTTTGTTTTTATGGTTGGTGAGTGGAATAATAGGGATGGAATTGGGAAGACTTCAACATTGGAAAACTCCTTACAACCTCAATGCAACTGCAAGCAAGGTACAACAGTTACAAAACACAACATTTCATATTCATCTTCAAGTAGATATTTCTTTGCTAATATCATATGGATTTTAGTTATGGTGAAAATAAGCAATCCGATCAACTTGAATTTGCAGGTCCAGACATGTATCCAGCTGCAGTTAACCCTTATCCTAGTTATGGTGAAAATGCAGAGTCTAATCACGTTGAATTCTCAGGTGCAACCAATGCATCAAGCTAACTTCTCTGTTGGCCTACTTACAAGTTATGGTGAAAATACTCAATCTCCTCAACCCAACTACTCTGTTCCAACAACCAACTATCAAGCTAGCCAAATGTCAGTACTGGTGCAAATATACATTTTGCTCCAGGTCCAAACACATATCAAATAAATACAGTCCAAGGGACTGTTTGGAGCACTGGATCATTTGATGGCCATGAAGATGAGAGAAATGGTTAGTTTTTGCAGATAATTCAGTCAATTGGAGTATTAATGGTTATTTATAATGTTAACTTTAATTTGAACTACAAATTTGGTTGACCCAACTCTTCCATCTTAGTTTTATTCCTTCTGTTTCTTGTGAATTGTGAGTGGAGTCATACAGTTGGGGGGAGGGTTTTCACATTCAAAACTCCTTAAAAAGATTAAGTTCTAAGCACAAAAACATTTTCATATCCATCCTTGAGTAGATACGTCTCTGCTAAAGATCAGATGGATAGAAGCCCTCACCTACTGGTTATGGCGGAAATACAATCTTAAAAATATATATATTATTTTTTTTTGTTTTTTTTTTTTTGCATATGTTAGATTTTATTTATATTCTTCTACACTCCAATTTCTTTGTTTTCTTTGCCACAAAAAAACACGTTTCTGAATTAGAGTGAGGCATTTTCATTTCTAAGATCTACTTTTGAGTTTTTCTTTTCCTCAGTTTGCAAATTTATTAATAATTGTTTATCCAACTTGTTTACAGGATGGAATGGAATTTTTTGGCTCAAAAACAGGCAACACCACGTGAAAGAGTGGAAGTTCCTCTCCTTCAAGACAAACCATGTTTTAATAATCACGTGGAAAACATGTCAAGTTTTCTCAACCGTCAATTGTGTTTGTGGTTTTATTTTATTTTATTATTTTTTTTTTTCCTCTCTAGATTTTGAATTTGTTCAATTTTGTGGATTAACATGAGAAAGTAGGTAGATTTTTGCTACTTTTAAAATAAATGTGTCTCTCTTTTCCCTCCAAATATGTAGTAATTGGCATAGTGTACCTGTTCTGACAAACATGTGTCCATTACTCTTTGCCCTCTATTTTAAAAGTATATATATTCTCTAATAAATTACAATATTACTCATTTGACTCTTTCAAGGTAGGTGTAAGTTGGTTTGAACGCTGGGATATAAAAAAGAAAAAGCTCATAACTTTCAATAATAGTTGACTTTTCGTATCGGTTTCAAAACTACCATTTTAGTAAAAATCTCCTAAAATGTTGAATGAAATTTGAGATCCAAATATTGTTACACTTCCACAACATACATTATAAAAATGAATAAATAAAAGAGAGATTGTTTTTGAGTAAAATTTGTATTATCAATGTATTAAAAATGAAACTATGTTTCTACAGTGATTTTCCTTTGGTGTTTATTTAAAGAGGGTTAATTTAATTATTATTATTATCTTATAATTTCCTAAAACTATTTACCTCAGAAAAACTTCAAGCTTCCTCACTCAATGTCGACTGCATTTGAAAAACAGATTCGGCAAAATACTGCTTCCCTTGCGATCCCAAACTATCCCGAATCGCCAGAGCTTCGAGCCAATCAATCTCTGAAATGAACCGCTAGTTTTTGGTAGAAAAAGGTAAGCATTACTTCCCCCGCGGAATTTCGAAAAATGGCAGCGGTGCCACCGATTTTCCTTTGATGTTTAAATGGCCGCATCTGTATTGTATTGACCTTTACTATGCGTATGCCCTCGTTCTGGGGAATCCAGAACTCCTTCCATTTTTTGAATTTCGAACCCAGAAAAGTTGAGAAACAAAGGCAAAACCCCAGATGGCCAATTTAATACCCATTATCATATCCTTTCTTCATGAACTCTTCTGCATTTAATTACCCCACCTCTTTTTTTTAGTCCTATTTGTCATTTTTCACTTGCCCCTTCTCATTTGATCGCCATTCGACCGAGTTCTGATTGTTTTCGTCTTGGGAGAAGCATTCCTAAGCTCTGTTTTCCACGTTCTCAGCTGATTTTAGGTGAGTTTTCTTCCTTTTCAGTTGTTTGCTTCTTGTGAAAAAACATGAAGAGATGGGAAATTTGTGTTGCTCTTCTGCATTTGGTTTCTGGGTCATTTAGTAAGTTTCTCTACTTATTTGATTTGGAACTGTATTGTTCTTTTGTGGGTTTGGTTTTTGAACTTGTGCTATTCATTCATACTCAGACACCAACTAGATGTGACTTGTTTGCTCTTATGTTTTTGGGATGAGTTGTTGTATTGTTGACTCTTATTGGGGGGTTGATTAATGGTGGCTTCTTGTGTTTGGAAGCGGAGGAAATTATTGGTATTTATTTAACAAGTGACTGTAGTTATAATCTTTATAATCTTCTTCAATTTGAGACCGGTTCTTCTGCTATGACCATTGGACTTTGGTTCTCTGCTACTTACGTAGTAAGGCTAAACTGGTGTTGGTTAACCTGTGCATCTGACTAATGAGATGAACTTTCTGCCATCCTTGTAAAGCCATAGTGAAAGATCTACATACCACTGAATCGTAGATACTACTCTATCTCTATCTTTTTAACTTTCTTTTATATGCTTTACATGTGTTAGGCTAAGATCGTTGCAAATGAGGGGAGTAGTAATGATTCAGACTTGGAGGGTGAGCTATGTTTTAGAAGTCTCTCAGGACCACCTAACATGAACTCTATAGAACAGCAAAAGAACACAAAAACATTTAAAAGGTAGAAATATATATTGCAATATCAAAGGAAGTTACAATATACCATGGTCTTTTGAGAGGACTACTCTCTCCCAAAATTCCCACACTGAAAATTGTATTAAAATCTTCACTTACCCTTGCTCACAACCCACTCCCTCTATTTATAACTAAAAACCCTAGCAAACTCCGTATCTAATTATTAATATGCCTTGTACGAATAACCATACTAATAATTCTGCTTTCTCCCTAACTGGGTGTCTTACAAAGTCCTTCAATGTTTAAAGAATATTGGAAGCTTCGCGAGGGAGGTAGATGTGAGAGTATTCGTTAGGGGTACATGAGTGATATTAGTAGGATATTAGTAAGCGATATTATGGGTAATTAACTAGTGGGGTTTTGACTATAAATAAAGGGAGTTATGGACTTCAGAGGAGGGGGTGGACGATTTCGGTGAGAGTTTCCCTTGTGGGACTTTGGGAGAGATGGCCCTTTCAAAAGGCTATTGGTAAATTGTAACTTCCCTTATATCACAATATGTTACTATCTTTGTGATTCTTAACCACCTTAATATGCCTTAATTGGTTAAGGCATATACTCTTAACTCCTCGACTAAGAGGTCAGAAGTTCAAATTCCTCACCTTGCATATCATTGAACTATAAATATAGGGGAAAAAACCTAGACAGTTCAACTGATAAAGTTCAATTAGTTTGAAACTTCCATTCTAGCTTAAAAACTTCTCCCTACACTTCAATTGTTGATGCCAAATTTGGATGAGGTAAATGGTTACCAAACTCTCACGTAGCAACAACTGTGAATTTGTTATTTGAGGAAGAAAACCACTTGCAAGGTAGAGAAGATCTGCACACCAATGTAGTGGTCGCCACCACAGGCTCCGATGCTTAAGTCAGCAATACTTCCCCTGTGGTCTCTCCTATTTATAGACTCTTCTTGACCTAATCCTCCTTCTTTTAGGATTTTCAAGCTATGTTTTGGGCCGGTTCTTCTAACTCCCCCCAATTGGGGGTTCATTGGCCTGGTCGGCCTTGGCCCAGCCTCGTGATGTGGGCCGAGGCCCATGCCTCTCTTCTCTCTATGACTCTTCCCTAAACCAAGTTTGGTTGTTTAGCCTGTCAACCCATTGCTCTACCTGACTCTTAACGCTTTTGCCCTTTGATCCAGAATCACCCATAACATTAGCCTCCACTCCTAACTTTGATTTTGAGGACCGACATGCTGCCATTTTCATGTATTGATGCAAACTTAGGAGTATGACTCTTGCCTTTGCCATCTTTCTTGTTCACTTTGCCTTCCTTATTCTATGGTGTGTCAACCTTGTTAGTTTGGTATAATCATATTGAACTTGGCCCTCCAAGATCATTCTTGGATCTCTGGTCATGCCTGAAATATCTACCTAAACCCTTTTCCTTTCTGAAACCAGCCCAATAAGACCACTTTGGCCCAAAATATAGCTTGAAAACCCTAAAGGAAGGAAGATTAGGTCAAGAAGAGTCTAGAAATAGAAGGAGAGACCAGAGTTGGTTGTAATTAGAGAGGGAGGTAATGAAGAAGATAAAGCAATATTTTGGTAAGTGAATTTGGTCTTGAGAGATCTCAAGAGGGGAGGGTATAAGTACCTCAAAGTACTTGGTTATCTCTTAAGTTCCCGTTATTTACATTTTAATATAGTTTGATTGTGTTTTAGTTCCTATCAACTTGATGATGGTTACTTACTACATCATACTAAAACGTAAGTTACCACTAAAATACAAGTGCTTGTGCTTCTATTTATAAGAAGCCTGCTTCTTCAAGTGCTTTGCCAATACCTACTATTCTAGTTCATACCTACCTTGTAATCTCACCGAT
Source organism: Citrullus mucosospermus (assembly GCA_030954485.1). Lineage (NCBI taxonomy): Eukaryota > Viridiplantae > Streptophyta > Magnoliopsida > Cucurbitales > Cucurbitaceae > Citrullus > Citrullus mucosospermus. The sequence goes on along the minus strand of CM062063.1, from coordinate 1,663,762 downwards.
TCTTGTCAACTCCCTGTCTAATAGGTATCAAGTAATTAATTGATACCTATTAGACAATAACATTATCTTCTACCCTGTTGAATAAAACATGTTGTCTTATTCCTTGTCGGGCATGAGAATGTCGCGGGATCCTTCCCGTGTTCCATTTTTGCTTGTCCTATAGGAGTTGGTACATGCATCTGACAACTAGAAGTTGTTAACAAATTATTTCAGAGATGTGTTTGGATGCTCATATCATGTTTGAAAACATTAACTTTCTGAGCTTCATGCTCTTGTCAGCTATTGTGTGCATATTTTATTAGTACATTTTGTCAAAGCCCTCCTAGTTTGGTGTTATGCCTCCCACTTGAGTTGACATGGAAATTTGTATGCATAGAATTGACATGGAAATTTGTATATTTTGAGATAAGTATACCCAAAGTGGGCAACACAAGGAATTCCAAGGCCAAGTATCTCTCTCCTATACTTGAGTTCAGCCAATAACAAGATAACTTGGGAGTACCCCACTATTAAGTCATCAATGATCTATTGTTCTTATACTCCTTCCTTACATGACTGTGGTTATATAACTAACTCCTGCCATATCCTTCCCTGCATTTTCTCTATTCTCCGTAATGATAAATTAATGGTCAAGAATCCATGTCTTGCGTTGAACATTTTTTTCCCTTCATGTTTCGGGTCTGATCACCGATATCATGAAAGTCGGAGGATATAAATTATCAGCATTTGAGATTGAATCCATGATTTTGCAGGTTACCCCATTGTTGTCCTTTGTACTCTCTCTCAAGGAAAGTGAAAGACAACCCCCACACCTATCACAAAAAAAGGCAGAATAAAGAACATGGAATGACCACCAGCCAAATCACTTTGTGCAGCATCTGTCTGTCATAGAATGTTGTGTGTTGGGATTACCAGACAAAGACCAAGGAGAACGTGTTTGTGCAATTATTGTGCTTCAGCCTAACACAAAAATGACGATGCCTGATGAGTCCAAGCCTACTATGAGCTTACATGAACTCCCCACATGGGCTAAAGACAAGCTTGCTCCATACAAGGTAATCCAGAGAGGAGTTTTTAGTTGTTGAAACTGACTCATACTGTGTAAATACATTGTTAAGACAGACTGAAAAAATAATATTAGTACAACGACACGTTTTTTGTTTCCAGTTACCGACCATGTTATTGTTGAAGGACTTGCCGCCTCAAAACGCCATGGGAAAGGTAAATTGCTTCGCATTCCTTCATTCTGTCTAATTGAGACTGATACTTATTTTAAACTGCATGTCAACAAGAAAGAGTTAAAGGAAAAAGCTAGCAACCGAAAAGGCTAGCATAGACATTTGTTCTTAGTAATAGTATTAGTTTTTGATCATTTGATAACTTGTAATTTGTCCTGTTAAGGAACTAATCAGATACTATTACAAAGTTCGTTTGCAGTATCACCCTTTTTTTTTTTTTTTTTTTTTTTAATTTTTTAATTTCAACTTGTGAGGTGGAGTGACCTTTGGATTTGGTTTATTAGATGAAAAATAGTAACTCTGTAATTCAAGCCAAAGGGGGAATTAAATTATAGAATATGCAAATGCAAACTTAGGATTATACATATATATATATATGATTATGCCCCTTTTGGCTGTTTGATCAAACAAATAATACACTGAGCAACAAAAAGAACATATATACACACACAAACTCCATATTCAAGGCTGTAATTCCTTGGCCTTCGGCAACTCTCCGTCTTCTTCCTTAATCCTAGCTTCCAACATTGACAATTCTTCCTCGTTCGAGCTGATCTTTCCGTCATCCATGGCGGTCCTTCTCTGATCCACACTCGGTCCATACGCCCAGGTACATACAAAATAGTACACGACATTGATAGCACTCAAAATTGCTAGAAGCCAATAGTAATTATCGTAATGGCCTTTGTTTATGTTCTTCGAAACCCAGCTCTCTTTTCCTCCTTTCGAAGTGACATTATCCACAGTACTCATGATCGCACTAGCCAACAAATTCGCCACCGCCATTCCCAATCCGAACAACGAAGAAGCAATGCTCGACATCGTCTTGGGGAATTCAGAATAGTAAAACTCAGTTTGGCCGATCGCATTTAGGGCTTCGGCCAATCCATTCAAGCAATATTGCGGAACGAGCCAGAGAGCCGACATGTCGACGACGGCGTTGGGATCATCGATGATGCCCAGAGCGATGGCTTTTCTGCGGCGGATGTTTTCGACGATAGCGGAGAGTGCCATGGACAAGGCGGAGCAAATAAGACCGGCTCCCATTCGAGATTTGACTCCGAAATGGACTGGTTTGCCGCGGATTTTGGAGGCGAGAGGGAGAATGGCGCGGTCGTAGAGGATGACCCAGATGACGATGGTGATGATGACGAAAGTGCCGAAGGAGCCGGCGGGAATTTGGAAAGTGGAAGAGATGTGACGGTCCATGGATTTGGCTTGAAGAAGAGGGAAAGAGCTTTGGCTGATGTTAATGGACATCATAACGCCGGTGGACCAGATGGGAATGACTTTGATTAGGGTTTTGAGTTCTTCCACTTGCTCCACTGTGCATAAACTCCATGGATCTGCAGCGGTACCGTCGGCGGCGATATCTAACTCTGGGTTCTTCACCACACAGGCTTTGTTCAAAAACCTAAACAATCACATTTAAATTCAATGTTGACTTAATTCATCCAACAATGCTAAAGTTAAAATGATTAATCACCCTCTTCAGCATATTTAATTAATGCTACCTTAACTAATTTCACGATCTACTTACTTGATCCCACAACTTTTATATAGCAAAACTACAAATGGTAGTATATTACTATCTATATCCTTAGATTTAATGATTTATTCGATAGACCGTTTTATTTTACTGTATTTAAGAATATTTTAAATAATTTTGTAATTTATAATTATATATATATATATATATTCTAGGGTGGTTGCATAAATGTTGTTCTTTAATAAAAGCTATCTTAGTCAAACTTGGTTTTTGAATGTTCAAACACTACAGCTTACCTTTGAAAAAAAAAGGACTATCCACTTTTAATAATGTGTGTGTCTAAATATAGATAGAGGTTTGGAAGGTTTAAAAGGAACATGAATATGAGCCCAATTGATGCCTAACATATCCCTTCTAAAACTTAGCTACTTTAATTATAATTATTTACTTTAGAAATAGTACTTTTAAGAAAAGGACCAATCAAATTAACTTTTATAATTAAGAAATCACATGATGTTCTACTTCTAAAAGCAAAGAAAGAACTTCAATGAAAGTGATAGCACTTTAAAGAAATATAATGATTAACAAATAGAAACACATGCTTAACATTAATTGTCATGACAACAACACACACAATATATAATTTTATACTCACCTTAACAACTCAAAAGATTAGAAAAAAGTGTTTATTTACTTTATTGCCCATCAAATCAATAATACATGAAACAAATCACCTTTCCAATTCAAAATATGTATAATCCCTATAATTTCAAATTATTCCTTATAAATTTTTAAATTATAATTTAGTTAATCTTTAAATATGTGCCACAATTCAGTTTTTTTTTAACCTATTTTGTTGATTGTATTTATGTAGAAATATGAAGGAAAAAAAAAGTATAATTTAAATAAATTTTGAAGTGAGTAAAATAAAATTTTAGAACGATTACATAAAACTCACCTTTTATAAGATTACAAATCAAATTATATTAAACTATATTAAACATTTTAAAAGCATCAAACTCACAACCAAATCTGACATCTATTTATGATTTTGGGCAAAAAAAAAAAAAAAAAAAAACTCTCTTTCTCATTCTTTCCTCTAAATTGTCTTATTCAAGATTCTTATAAACCAAAAAAGAAAACATTTTTTAAAAAAGTAAAGCATGTACAAAACCAACTCCCAATAAAAAATATATATATAAAAAAAAAGGTTAGAATTCAAAAAACCTTCATAAATACTATTGATTATTTATTTATTAAGTTTTATCAAATTTTAATTTTTAAAATTATAGACTAAATTTTAATATATATATTTTTTTTTTAAAAAAAATTGTACTAACCAAATTTATAATTTAATTGAAACAAGAATTTACCTGAGCTTATCAGAGGGTTGAGTGAAACAAGAATCCTTATGATAAAACCACTTATTAGACGGCGGCGACGGTGGGAGTGGGAATTTCCGATTCTTAAAGGCGGCGACGGCAACCTGCGCAAAGCTACTAAACAAGCTCTTGGTGGCCTTCTGTTTCACATAAATCGACGAAGCCGAAAAGAACAGAACGGTGGCGAAAAGCATAAGACTTGCCGGAACTCCGAATCCCACTTTCCAACCAACGTGATCTTGAATGTAAACGATTCCGGTCAATGCGATTAGAACTGAAAATGAAGTCGATGCGTAGTACCACCCGAAGAAACTCTCCAGCATTCTTTTGTTGTTTGGATTATCCCGCCGGTCGATTTGGTCGGCGCCGAAGGCCAGAGTGCACGGTCGGACGCCGCCTGCTCCGATAGACATGAGGCTCAAGGCGGCGGCGAGAAGGGCCATTTGGGCGGCCGTCGGAGATCGACAGCTTTCGGGGTGAAGCTGATCGCACGCTGGTGGTTTCGTCGCCGGAACCATCGCCGTTATCCATAGAAGTAACATGCCCTGCCAGAGACAGAGAGATAACAAAACGACGACGTAAATCCAGCTTTAAAATCTTCATTTTTTTATTATTATTTTTTTCCCAAATGAAACAAAGCAAATGTCTTATATTTGTTTCCATTTTGGTAACTTTTAGAACATGTGTATAAAACATGTTTTAGTGTCCAAATGAATCCATATAAGTTAATTTAGTGCTAATTAACCTGTAATTTGTCTCAAAGTTTAAATTTCTATAACACACTTATTTTTATTGTACCTTATCAAAACAATTTAATCCATGTGATTCGGGTTGAGTTAAAAAAACTATTATGAGTGGGTCCCACGATTAATCAAGCTTAAACCCAAACACTCTGCTGCTTGTACCAAAGGTGGTCAAGGGTTGAACAAAACTTGTATTCATTTTTAAAAAAACTAATTTTATTTTATTTTTTTTTCACTTAAGATACTATTATTTTTTTATTATTTTTCCTCTAAATAGTCTTGAAAATGAATTTTGAAGCGTATGAATACAATTTTCTCAAAATATATAGTAAGAATTGAATAACAAATGTTAATGCAATTCGATCGAACCTATTAATAACATTTTAGTTTTCTTAATTAAAACGAAAATTTGAATGAATGATTTCAATAATCCGAATAAACCGAATTAAATTGGATCTATGCTGAGAGGGAAGTATGGTATAGTGTGAATTAGGGAAAAAAAAAAGAAAAAAAAAAAGGAGGTTTGTATTGTTTGATGAATGAAAGAAGAGAGACATAAACAAACAGTAAAGTGTTCTTCCATCTCATCACTGACACCTTTATTAGACAAAAGCTTAAACAAAAACAGAGAGAATAGAGAGAGGGAGAGAGTACTCACTTCTTATTTCTCAAAAGTAACCAATTTCTTTTTTTTTTTTTTTTTCTTTTGAATTATGAGAAGAAGAAAAAAGATCTGAAATCCCAAAAAGAAACAGTATTTTATTTAATTTTTCTTCACAAAAAAGAAAGTGTAATAGTACAAAATGATTTTAAAAAAAATGAATCCCTATCTCGAACTTCAAAAACTTTGTTTAAAAATATTTGAAACTAATTAATGCAAAGCTAGATCGAAAATTCCAATATCCTGAAATTTAACATCTCTAAAAAAATCATGGTTTTCAACGCTAGAAAGTGATGGGAAGGCCACAAATGGAAGAAGAATAAATTAAAAACATACCAAGAAACTAGCAATGGAGCCAAAGCCAATAGTGAGGAATCGACCCAAATAAGAATCAGAGAGAAAAGCACCAAGAAGAGGCATGAAATTGGTAGCCGCAGACCAAAAAAATAGGATGTTGTTTCCTTTAGCCAATCCCAAATTATAATCCTTCATTAAGTACAATATCATGTTGGGCAATAGCCCGTAACTCGCCACTTTCTCTAACGATTCGTTCGCTGCAAATCCCACAACCACTCCTTAGTATATTTAATAATATAGTGATTGAGTTTGAGTATGGTGTGTGTGTGTGTATCGTACCTATAATGAAAGGCATAGTGAGAAGGCCTCCCTTTTTAGTGGAATTGGATGACTCTAAATTTGTTTCTTCTTCTTCTTCTTCTTCTATGTTTAAACTCTGCATTGTTGCAGAGTTTTGTTGCTCCATTGCCCAAAATCTTCCTTTGGATTTGGATTTTTTTTATTTTTCTCAGTGAAGAAGAAGAAGAAGAAGAAGAAGAAGAAGGGAGAGAGAAAGAGAAAGAGAGTGAGAGATGGGGTTTTTTTGTGAGTTATGGACATTCCTATAAAAAGGGTCCATTTTGGTGATGAGATCGCTGTCTAGAATTTTGAATAATATATATATATATATATTAATTAAAAAGAAAAAAGTGTTTGATGAACTTTTGAAAATAATGTTAGAAGGGAGTTGAATTTAGCTGGCGTTGTCTGGGGAGCTTTGAGTCGGCGGTTAAAAAAGCCCCCCCGAAGAATGGGTTTATTATCTTATGGGATTAATTATTGATTTCTACTTTATTAAAATCAAACCAATATTATATTCTTATTTATTATAATATTTAATGTGATTCCCATTGCTTCGCTTCACTTCACTAACTATACCTATTTCAAAATTAGCTCCAAATATAAATTTATTGAAATTTTAATCCATATAAAGTTTACACTTAAACTCTCCTTATTTTATATTTATAATTTTATATCGCATTCATATGTCACTATGTGCATCATTTCATTCAAATATATCTCCACCTCCAGCTTAATTAAATGTCACAATCTTAAGATTTAAGTTTTAACACTTCTTTTCTTGTATGTCCAATGAATTATTATAAAGCACACATATATATAATACAAACTTGATAAAGTTATAGAAGAAAATGCCATTAAAGCTTTTTATTTATTTGTGAATTGTGATAAAATTATTCAATGGATAATTTGTGAAAAATTTTACTTTATAGAAATTAATGAGTTTGGGAAGATTTTAAACTTATTTTTTCTTAAAACTATCTAATTACCTTAAATTTAGTTGAAGGCAAGAACTACAACATTCATTTAAATTTAGGATTCAACTTTACAAAATTGAAAATTTAGAAACTGGTTGGATAACTTTCTCTCTAATTTTTATTCGGCCAACTTCATCAAATTACAGGACACAAGTAAGAAAAATGAAAAAAAAAAAAAATGAAAAAAAAAAAAGAAAAGGGATATATTTTCAAGTAGGTAATACAACAATTTACATGATTTAGCTAAACAATTTCAGTCAAATTGAAACTAAGGTTAAAATTATATCTATTTAAATTGAATAAAACTTAGATTAAATTGCAATTTAATCTCTATAAAAAAAATTAAAATTTAGTCTTTGTTTAGAAATAGAATTTAGTCTTTATAACTTAATAAAACTCTTATGAATAATCACAAAAGTAAGAATGAAAATTACATGAACTAAAAAATTTTAATTTTTAAAATTACATGAACTAAATAGTAAGAGTGAAATTTTAACTTTTAAAATTACATGAACTAAATTCTAACAATTTTCATACAATAGAGACTAAATTCTTAATTTAACCTAAAACTTAAACGGGATAAAGAAAGGGCAAAAGGGGAAGATAATAATGGGCCTAAGAGGGAGATATAGTGCGGTAGGCTTTACAATAATTACAATGGTCCACTGTCCACCGTTTTTTTTGTTTTGTTTTTTTTTTTTTTGCGTGCCCTTCTTGCATTGCAATCACGGGCCACTACTGGAAAAAAAAAAAATATATATATATATATATATCATTTTACAAATTCTAAATAAATATTAAAATCTCATTTTAGTTAAAAGTTCACAATTCAAAATATCTATCTTTTTAAGTTTATATACTAAAATACACATTTTAAAATTTTGATGACTAAAATAGACTAATAATTAACATTTAAAAAAATTAAATTACCAAAATAAAATAAATATAAAATTTTGGAATTTTAACCTATAATAAATAATTTCCCCTCGCCCCCTAAAGAAACTAATAATTAAATAATCGTTTTCATCAGTGTCCTTAGACAGATGCTATGAATGAATGAATCCTAAGTGAATCTTGACTTTCTGATCTCATCCCATGCTCCTATATATATCAAATGTGGTTCACTTTCTTTTTTCTCTCTCTTTTCTTTATTATTTATTTTTTGCTATTATTTTATTCCGAGTTCCAAGTTCTCCTAACTCAATTCATCAAGCATGTAGTATATCATTTCAAAAGTTAATAGTTTAATTTGAACTTAAACTTATTCAACTTAAATATTTGCTTTCTAATCTCATTTATAAAAACATATTTACATACATTTAATTGAATGAATGTGAAATATATATCATATAAAATTAATTAGGCCGAAAAAGAAAAATGAATGAGAGCTAGATTTTCGTTGAAATTTGCAAGTTTTGATAAATTTTGAAATTAAACAAACTCTTGAAATTGATAGATAACCAATTGAATATAAATTACAAGTTAAATTACGTGTTTAGTCGTTGAATCTTAAAGTTTGTATTTATTTAATCAACATTTTAAAAGTGACTAAATAGGTTGCCAAACATTCAAATTTGTGGCTAATAAGTTTCTCAAATTAAAAAACTTTAAAAAATAAAATTGTTAAATTTTAGCTTGTGTATAATAAATTTGTAGATTTAATAAAAATTAAAATTTAATTTGAATTAGTCAGAGAGGGTGAGAAAGCGTGGTGCTATAAATTATTGAATTGTTTAAGCAATATCTCAAAAAAGAAAAAAAGAGTATGACATTCAAAACTATAGTCAACAGGACAAGTTATGGAATTGATTTTATTTTTTCAATTACACGTGAATATAAATAAAATAGAAAAAAAGAAAAGAAAAAAGAAAAAGACCACTTGGTCCACTATATAAGAATTATTTATCTGTATATATGTGTGTGTGCATACGTGTGGTCATTGTGTATTCAAATTTGATACAAATATTTAAATAACAAAATTTTAACTCATACTCTACACCAATGTCGAATATGGGTTTGAATTAAAACAAAATATCCACCCTAAACATTATGTATTATTAGATTATAAGGTAGTCTCAATTAAATTTTCATGGACGTATATATATATATATATATATATATATATATATATATATATATATATATATATATATATATAATTAATTAATTCACATTTACACACCAACATTTCAATAAAAATACATAAAAAAGAGTTACTTTTAAAAATATATTTGTATTATCACTACTTTTTGACATTATTTTGTAGATATATATTTTTTTAAAGATTTTGATGAAAGTGAGAGATGGGTTTTTAAAAGGTTGTTTGGACCTCCAATTGGTGTAATAGTAATGGAATGAAGCATGGTTGGTTGGATATAGGGAATTTATAGGTAGGGGAAGTGTAGGAGTTGAAATGGAAGGTATTGTAAAAGAGTAAAAAGAGAGGTTTCTTGTGGAAGGTGGCAATGGGTGAATATTGATGTTGGGAAATGGGAAAATTCATCTTTACAAGTTACCCCCTCTCTCTCCCCCTCCCTTCGGTCTTGAATTAAGTTTTAAGTTTGATTTCAATTGGTGTATATAGTTTCTATATTTACATTTTTATTCTTGATTTTTCATAAAAAGCCTCACGTTTAGTTATTGAAAGTGAGTATTTAGTAGAAAATCATGATTAAAAGTGTAAATCTTGAAACTTAAGGATCAAATTGAAAATAAAACTTAAATCTCATAGGTAAGATTGAAACATTTCTCCCTATTTTTAGATTATTTTAGAATATACAATGAAAAATTATGATTTAGGCATATATGTTAAATCCACACACATAAAAATATATATAGACTCTATTTGAAATAATTTGGTCAGTAGTTTTATCTTATTTGATCAACAATGGAGAAATTGAAAAAATATATTTTAAACTTGTATTAAAGAAGTTATTTAAAGATAATCATGACCCAGTTTGATAATCTTTCAATTTTTTAATTTTTTATTTTTAATTTTTTTTATTTTCTAAAAAATAAAGAAGAAATAGACTTAATTTTTTAAAAATCTAACCCATAAGAATAAAATGGTTAGTAAAGGATACTTCTTTGTTTTAATATAGTATTAACATTTGTAAAATGTTTTCAAAATCCACAATCGGTTTTTGAAAACTTAAAAATAAAGAAAAGAGAGCTGTTCAAAATTTATTATTATTTTGGTATCTGTCTAAAATTTGAAATGTGATGTTTGAAAAGAAAGATGAAAAAGATTATAAGAAATTTTGTAAAAACAACATAGTTAATTTATTATAGAGAAAAAGAAAAATGGTTATTGAGGTTAATTGGGTTTTGCTATTTTGTTTCCATCTATTTAGTGAGTCATTATTATTATTATTTATTATTATAATAAAGAGAGATGGATTGGATTATATTTACAGGTTGTAAATGTGGTGTAGTTGTTTTGGTCTAAATGTCCATATATGGAAGTTTTCTCATTCCCTTTTCAACCACTACATATATATATATATCATTATTTGAAAGTTTATTGATAGTAATTTAGCCTTTAATCTTTGAAAAAAAGTTGGTTGATTCAGCTTTAAGCATCTTAAAATTGAATTTATTTGATTAGTTAAGCTTCAATTAAATTTAGTTTCACCTAATTATATCCCTATATCAATTGAACAAACTTCACTTGATATGAGGGGAAAATCCTAGAATTAATTTGACTTTCATAAGAAATGTGTATAAGGATCATTTTATTATTTCTTTTTATTTTTGTTTATTTTCCAATTTCTAGTTTATATTTAATTTTCATGGCTAGTATTTAAAGAGAATGCAAACAAAGTTCATAAATTACAGAGAGGTCAGAGAATATATAAAGGAAATGATTAAAGAAAGAGAGAAGACAGTACAAATTTATGTTTTAAAATTGAATGCCAAACAAATGGAAGTTTTGTTTCTTTATTGTTGTCTAAGTAAAGATCTTCAAATTTTTAATAATTTTGATCGTGATCTGAGACACAGATTATTTAATGCACATTATGTGGAGGAAAAAATGGTCAAAACTATTTTTTTTCCCTTCTGGTTTATTATTTTTTTATTTTTAATTTAAAATTTCGCCTCTTTTTTCTTGTACTTTAATAAAAATGAAAGGAAAAAAAGAAAATTCACTTTATGGCCTCATATTTTTAATGTAATATTTGTAGGGGTCGAGGGTATTTGTGTTCAAGTATATAGTACTCCATTGTATTTACTTATGTTAAATTTCCATTGTGGTAATTGATTTTTTTTCTTGTCTATACTCTTTTTTTTTTTTTTTTTAATTAATTGTACTAACTTTTAAATATTTTGCTTTTTTTCTTTTTCCAATTTTGAATTTTTCTACTTTAAATTATTAAAAAATCAAATATACATTAAAAAGATATTTAACTTACTCATATCTTTTATTCAACCATTTAATAACAAATCTTAACCATCTCATAAGATCAAACTCATAATAATAAATAACCGATTCAAAACACTCATCTATTTAAGTATTTTCACATGCATGCATAAATAAACAATGACAAATTTTTTTCTTAAAAACTTATTTAATAAATATTAACCATTATTATAATTAAAATTACTTTTTAAGTTCATTTCAAAAAAGCTTCATAGTTGATGAAAAGTGTGGAGACCATAGAGTTCAAAAGGCTTAAAATAGGGTTTAATTATTTTTTTCCTATATTCTTCCAATAATGATGTCACAATACTTTTTAATTATGATATGGCATCATAATAGAAAGTTGAGAATGATGAGAATACAAATTAGAAGGTAAACAAAGTAGGTATACAAGTGATAATCCACTCATTCGTGATAATAATACGAAGGGATTAAGATGGTTAATTATAAAAGTGGAGGGAGGGAAAGGGAATAAGAAAATATGGGATACCTAATTAGAAAAGTAAATTAATAACGAATTAAACAATATTACACACAACAAGAAGTCGAAGATTTGATTCACCCTGTACACCGTACGGAGAGAGAAAAAAAGTGATTTTTTTTTTTTCTCTTTTTTGATAGTACTTTAATAAAAATTAAAAATAAAAATGATGGATGAAATTTTTTGTCCAAAAAAATATACAAAGAAAAAGTCAGTTCATGGCCTCACATTTTTTGATGTGATTGTAGGGGTTGGGGGCATTGAGTTGAAGTCTATAGTACTCCATTATACTTACTTGTGTTTATTTTTTTTTACTGCGCGGTAATTGATTTTTTCTTCCCTATGTTTCTATTTAATTGTCAACTTTTAAATATTTTGCTTTTTTCTTTTTCCAATCTAGAATTGTTCTATTTTTTTTTTTTTCTCAATGCATCTATTTTTTACAACCTATTAAATTGTCAAGTTATATTTTTTCTTTCTAATTTTTTTTTTTTTTTGAATTGTTTTTGCTATGTGATTGGAGTCCAATACACACAAAGATGAGTTCTATCAATATTTCCACATTTCCATGGATTCAACATCTACGTTTTTATTATATCATTAAAAAAATCAACAAAATAAGCAAAAAAAGTAACAAAGTAATATAAATAATTTACATTCTAACTTGTTTAAAAAACGTAGAATGTATATTTACTAATTTAAACATGGGTTAAATTATATATATATTTTTAAAGAATATCCATCAATATAATTAAAAAAGAAAGAACAATAATTGTAGAATTAAATAATTAGAATTATTAGAGGAGAATTGTAAGTGATTTTGAAAGGACATTTGAAGGGTAGGCCATAAAATATTTAACAAAGATTATCCGAATCTTAAAGTAAAAAAGTGAGGTTATAGAATTTGAAGACACACGGCCACACTAAAAAAGCCCCCAAACCTTTATTTTTCCTTTTTATTTTATAACATATTTTTCTATGAAGGATGCTTTTTTTTTTTTTTTTTTTTTTTTTTTTTTTTTTTTTTTTTTTTCTTTAAATCAGTCATTTTCAATTCAAATCATTATTGAATAATTTAATTCTTCTGTTCATCTTACCCCTTTCAATGGCTCTTTCTTGTTTGGATTTTTTCGTTTGATTTTTTTAAAGCCATTTTCAAATAATAAAAAATAAATAATTGAACTTTGTTTTGATTAAGTCTATTTGATCATTAAATTTATTGTTCTTTTTTTGTGTGTGTACTTCTAAGTTCAAATTTTGATTTTAATAAATCTACTTATAACGCTAAAATGTTGATGTGATATGACATGTTAATTAGATTAATAAATTATAATTTTAGATTATGCATCATAAAAAATAGATTAATTGAATACATAATTTTTGGGGTTAAAATGTAATCCCCCACCCAACTCATCATTATTTTTTTCCTCTTCACTTTTTGCTTTTCCACCCTTATTTTGTGTTGTTTGTTAACCTATTCTCTCCTAAAAATTAAAATAATAATAATAATAATAATAATAAAAAAGTTGTGATGGACTTTTTAAATTCGAGTGGTGGATTCGAACCATAGACCTTTTAGTTGTGAACACGAAATACATATTAAGCTATGTTCAATTTGGCATCGTGAAGGTATTAATTACAAATTTAACTTCTATAATGAACCATGATTCTAGTTGTCTCCATTATTTTAAAATTTTTAATTTAATCTTTAAATTTTTTATTTTGATTTAAGTTTAGTGCGACTGAAATGTCCCAAAGAGTCTATATATATTGTTTTTACTCACTTGGAAAACTTATCCAATTTATTTGCGGGATTTAAACTTTGAAATTTGTGTTTATTTAGTTTTTTAATTTTTAAAAGTTTCTAAAAAAGTCATTGAAGTTTTAGTTTTGCTTCTAATCAGACTTTACTTTAAAAGTAACTAAAGATCATGAACTCTCAATTTTGTGTCTATTAGGTCTCTATCATATTACAAAAATTTTAAAACCTATTGATTTGTTGGTTATAAAATTAAGTTATATATAATGAATCTTAAAATTTCAATTTTGTATAACTAGATTCATGAATTTTAAAAAATATAGAGTAGGTCAAAAAAGTTATCTGACACACAATTGAAAATTTAGAGATTTATTGAACACAATACTTAACGTTTAAGGATTTGTAAGATAGTTTTCAAAATTTAGGGACGTATTGGACACAAAATTGAAAGTTCAAGAATTTATTATACATTTTAAAAGTTCATTAGCTAAATACATACAAACCTCAAACTTTAGGGACAAAATTTATAATTTACGCTTTAGAGAAATATATTTTTTTATTAAAAAAAATACTATTCAGAAAATAAAAACATTTTATAAATTTTGATGAAGTCATAAAAACTAAATTAAAATATTAAAAAAAATGAATCTAACTCAACTAATATAAAACTTATATTATTGATCTTTAGTGGGAGGTTCGATTCTCCCACTTGCATATTACAAAAATGTAAAGATATCAAAAACTTAAGATTATATAGAAACGGAATTAAAACTTATATAATCATGCCAACAAATTAATAAGGATGTATATCAATTTATAACCCTAAACTTTGGAGTTTTATCAATTATAACCCTATACGGGTTGAGATTTGTGCTCAATTTCATGTTCGGCTAGGGTGTCGAGGCCGAGCATCTCTCGAGTGCCCTGAGGCATTTGGCAAGGCTTGGCATCGGTCTTGGTCAAGGTTGAGGCGCACACCAACTTGGGCTTACTAGGCCCAAGCTAACTCGTCGTAGGCTCATTTTGGTTCTAAGTTGCCACTTTTGGCCCATATCATACTTTTTTTTCGTGACTTTGTCATTCCTATTTGTATTAGATATCAATTATACCATACGGTCAAAAATCACCAATAACAATAAGTTGATTCATTTATGAAAATTGAGTTGTTTAATACACACAATTATAAGTTTCATACGATGTTTTTCCAAACGTGTAATATAATATACTCACAAAAATTTAAGGTTTAAGTTGATACAGTTATTTATTCATAGTTTAAATTGATACCAACTCCTTGAAATTAAATTTATATTTTGTCAATGTCGTTTTCAATAAAGAAATATATTTATATTATTATTATGTGGTCAAACTTAGGTGTTTGACTTTAAAAATGGCTTGATTCAAGAATTAGCGGGCCAGTTGGGCCACATTTTTGTTGGACTATTTTGGCCATCCTGAGCCCACTACTAATGTGTAATTGATTTGACCCTTTAACAGCGACTAATCTATAAACATTTCTCAACAGCTGGATTTTATTATTTTTCATTAATATCAATTATTCATTCGTAGAGTATAATATATATATATATATAAACCATATGAAAAGAAAAAGTGATGTTAAATAAATCACATGATTTGTTTCCTTTCACCATCTTACAAACTGTTTCTTACAAATTATTCTATTGTCACTATGTCATTCCATCTTCACACCATTCCTCTACTTGCTTTCACACTCAAATCTTTACTTTTTCACTATTCTTTTCTTCGATCTTGTGTAAAATTTAATGTCCATGTTATATTTTTAAAATTAAACAAAATTAAAAAAAATGACTTTTCATTCTTCAATTTCGTTAGAAGTAATGATTTATAATAGTTTGGTATTCAAATTTGTAACAATTTAATTTATATCGTGAAAAGTCTCACCAAACTTAATTGTCAATTTTAATTATAAAAATCTCATTTTATAACTATTTGACTTTTTATTTTTAGTTTTCGAAAATTAATTAGTTTAAAAATCTTAGTTTTATCTGTTGATTTCTTTGCTTTGTTATATATTTTTTAGGAATATTTTATAAAAACAAGTCAAGTTTTAAAAAATTTGACTAAAAATTTAGGTTTTTAAATCAATAAAGATGGCACCTTTGGTAAATATACCGCAACAAAATAAACACAATTTTTAAAAATAATAAAAATCAATAGGTTACAAATGAGGCCGTGACAACTTAGTCTTTATAATTTATAAACAAACTTGACCTCAATATGTGGAAGAAACCTCTTTACAATTTAATAATATATTTCACAACATGGACTAACTTATTACAAAGTGTAAAGTAAAAGGGCTAAATCTTACAAAGTAAAGTTGTCGTAAAAGTTTAGGGAGAAAAAAAATGAAAAGTCGAAATGACGAAATTGATGTTTTGTATGTAATGTGTTGTCCCATTTGTTCTATGGGAATTTTGAAAATTTAGTTGACAAGATCATACATTTTTGTTGATTATAGGAGATGACTTGATTTTTCTTTAGAAAAGTAGGGTGAAATATGTCGTATTTTATATAATTTAAATATTGAAAGTTTAATTTTTAAGACTTAGGACAAGGTTTTAATGATTAAAATTGTATTATTGGTTTCTTATTAAACTCGTATAATTATTATTATTGTTTTTTTTAAAAGTAAAATTAAGTATTAAAATGAGTTTGTGATACTTCATATGATCCATTGAAAAGAAAAAAAGAACTAATAATTTATTGTTATCTGTACTTCATGATAGAAAATAACAAAATAACTTTCTCATTCATAAGTTAACATGTTAACATACAAACAATTTTAAGAATACTATAAATATTAAAGAAAATTAGATGTCCATTATATAAATATGCTTAGTGGCAAAAGGCCATGTGTCTACTAAAGACACATCTTTGTGGCCATGACATGCTACTACCTACTTGCCAAATTGCCTATAAATAGAGACTTTTTATGGGTATTGTAATAGACACATTGGAGAGAAAATAAGAAAAAGGATTGGTGTTGAGAAATTTCATAAAATTCCACTTTCTTTATTTTAGTTTATTTTAAGTTTATTTAATTTAGTTGTTTTAATTACTTTTATATTATTTAATTATTTAATTATTTTAATATTATAATTTCTCGGTTTTCGTGCTCCCGTTTTTCCGTCATTTTGCTCCTCAATTTTACAACACGTTATTAGCACAAGCTCTTGTCGTTTTCCTGTTGAAGGTAGGTTCTGAAGGTATGCCATTTTCTCTTTATTATAATTAGTAAATTAAACGTTGTTTTGCATGTTTAATATATATATTAAATTGCTAATATAAATATAATCCTTTGTGATAGTGTTATCATGGCAAATCTTACAAAAATAGAATTTGCAGCCCTTGACATCAATGGAAATAATTATTTGTCATGGGTGTTTGATGCTGAAATACATCTCGATGCCATGAACCTGGGAGAAACAATTAAGGAAGGAAATGCAACATCCATTCAGGAAAAAGCAAAAGCTATGATCTTCCTTCGCCATCATCTTCACGAGGGATTGAAGATGGAATATTTAACAATAAAAGATCCATGTATCTTGTGGAAGAATTTAAAACAGAGATATGATCATTAGAAAACAGTCATTCTTCCTAAAGCTCGTTATGAATGGATGCATTTGAGGCTCCAAGATTTCAAATCAGTAAGTGATTACAACTCCCCGTTATTTAAAATCAGTTCAAAATTATTATTGTGCGGAGAGAAAATTACTGATGCGGATATGTTGGAGAAGACATTTTCTACATTCCATGCCTCGAATATGCTCCTCCAGCAGCAATATCGAGAGAAAGGTTTTAAACAATATTCTGAATTAATTTCATGTCTTCTCGTGGCTGAACAAAATAATGAGTTATTAATGAAGAACCATGAATCTCGACCAACTGGAACAACACCATTCCCTGAAGTGAATGCTGTAAATTTTAATAATCGTGGTCGAGGTCGTGGTCGTGGTCGTGATCGTGGCAGAGGAAGAAATAGTTATTATTTTCGTGGTGGTCATTCTAATCATCCAAATTTCAAAAGAACCACTCGAAATGATGATTATAAAGGAAAAGCTCCACAAGGTAAAAATTCAAAAGATGATGAGCATAAATGCTTCCGATGCGGGATGACTGGACACTGGTCTCGTGTTTGCCGTATATCAAAACACCTAGTTGATCTCTATCAAGCTTTCTTGAAGGAAAAAGGGAAAAATGTGGAAGCAAATTTTGCACACCAGGATAATGATATATTTGACCAATCCAATATGACAAATTTGGATATGACAGACTTCTTTGAATCTCCTGAAGAGAAAGTCAGCACAAATGATGGCACAGCAAATGTTTCTTTTGATTTTGAGAATATGTAGAATTGTTTTATCCATCTTTCATTTTTTTTAGTTGAACCTTGTATTACAAGTTTTGTTTTCTTATTGTAATTATCTTGTTTAAATGAAGAATCATGGACAATTTTCATATATTGAGTGACTAAAAAATGAGGAATGAAAATCTATGTCTAGCAGACTGTGCAACTACACATACAATACTTACAAATAAAAAATATTTTTTCAAATTGACAATGTTGGAAGCAAAAGTCAATACAATATCAGGTTCTGCAAACCTGATTGAAGGATTTGGAAAAGCAAATATTTTGCCTAGAGGAACAAAATTTACAATTAACAATGCATTGTTCTCTAGTCAATCAAAGAGAAATCTATTAAGTTTTAAAGATATACGTTGCAATGGTTATCATATTGAGACTGATAGGATAAATGAGATAGAATATCTTTATATCATATCTTCTGTCTCACATGAAAAACGTATATTAGAAAAGTTGTCTGCTTTATCTTCTAGATTATATTATACTCATATATGAGTCATTGAAACATATGCAACAATGAACCTGAAGTTCATGAATCCAGATATATTTACAATTTGGTTGGGTCATCCAAGATCTATAATGATGAGAAGAATCATTGAAAATTCAAATGGACATCCATTAAAGAACCAGAAGATTCTTCAATCTAGTGAATTATTATGTGATGCTTGCTCTCAAGGCAAATTAATAATTAGACCATCACCAGCTAAAGTAGTAATCGAATCACCTACATTTTTGGAACGAATTCATGGTGATATATGTGGACCCATTAACCCACCAAGTGGACCATTTAAATACTTTATGGTATTAATAGACACATCCAGTTGATGGTCACACGTGTCCTTATTATCAAGTCGAAACCTTGCATTTGCAAGATTACTTGCTCAAATAATTAAGTTAAGAGCACAATTTTCTGATTATATAATTAAGACCATCCGTCTTGATAATGCTGGTGAATTTCCATCCCAAACTTTCGATAATTATTGTATGTCAATTGGGATACATATTGAACATCATGTAGCTCATGTTCATACACAAAATGGTTTAGCAGAATCATTTATAAAACGTTTGCAATTAATTGCTAGACCATTACTTATGAGAGCTAAGCTTCCTACATCTGTATGGGGACATGCTATTTTGCATGCTGCGTCACTTGCACGCATTAGACCAGTAGCTTATCATAAATACTCACCATTACAATTAGCTTATGGCCAGGAGCCAAATATTTCCCATCTAAGAATTTTTGGATGTGCAGATCCAATTGCTCCACCACAACGTACTAAGATGGGTCCTCAAAGGAGGTTAGGAATTTACGTTGGATATGATTCCCCATCAATTATTAAATATCTTGAACCCTTGACAGGTGATGTATTTATTGCACGATTTGCTGATTGTCATTTTAATGAGACAAATTTTCCAACGTTAGGGGGAGGAATTAAGAAGTTGGAAAAGTAAATTGCATGGAATGCATCATTATTATCTCATTTAGATCCTCGTACAAATCAATGTGAACTTGAAGTTCAGAAAATAATTCATTTGCAAAATATAGCAAATCAATTACCAGATGCATTTATAGATGCAAAGAAAGTAACTAAATCGCATATACCTGTTGCAAATGTTCCGTCGAAAATTGATATCCCAACACAGCAAGTTGTCACTAATGAATTTGGAACACGCCAGAAGCGTGGTAGACCAGTGGGTTCCAAAGATAAAAATCCTCAAAAAAGAAAAATAAACGATAATAAAAAAGACTTGGTTGGGGATGTAAATATCCACGAAGAAACCCTAGACATGATTAATAATACAATTAGTGAAGAAGGTGAAATACCTAAAGATAATAATGAAATTTCAATTAATTATGTCATGACAGGGAAAAGATGGAACCGAACTCATGTAATTATTGATAACATTTTTGCATATAATGTTGCACTTGATATTATATCTGAAAATGAAGATCCTGAACCAAAATCTGTTGAAAAATGTCAACATAGAAATGATTGGCTTCGGTGGAAAGAAGCAATCGAGGCAGAATTAAACTCACTTTCAAAATGCCAAGTTTTTGGACCAGTAGTCCGGACACCAGATGTCAAACCCATGGGATACAAATGGGTATTTGTGAGAAAAAGAAATGAAAATAATGAGATCACAAGATATAAAGCAAGACTAGTTGCACAAGGTTTTTCCCAAAGACCTGGTATTGATTATGAGGAGACATATTCTCCAGTGGTGGATGCAATTACATTAAGATATTTAATGGGTCTGACTGTGTATGAAAATTTGGACATGCATCTTATGGATGTTGTCACAGCATATTTATATGGATCTCTTGATAATAACATTTATATGAGAATCCCAGAAGGATTTAAGATACCTGAAATACATAAAGCAAGTTCTCGAGAACTATATTCAATAAAATTACAGAGATCACTATATGGATTAAAACAATCAGGACGAATGTGGTATAATCGCCTGAGTGGATATTTGTTGAAAGAAGGATATCAAAATAATCCAATATGTCCATGTGTTTTTATAAAGAAATCACAATCAGGATTTGCTATTATATCTGTATATGTTGATGACCTAAATATAATTGGAACTCCTGAAGAGCTTTCAAAGGCAATAGAATATATTAAGAAAGAATTTGAGATGAAAGATCTCGGAAAAACAAAATTTTGCCTTGGATTGCAAATTGAGCATTTAGCAGACAGGATTTTTGTTCATCAGTCAACCTATACAGGAAAAATTTTAAAAAGATTTTATATGGATAAAGCACATCCATTAAATATTCCAATGGAAGTTTGAAGAAAGATATATTTCGACCTCGAGATAATAATGAAGAACTTCTTGGTCCTGAAGTACCATATCTTAGTGCGATTGGTGCACTTATGTATCTTGCTTGCATTTTCAGTAAATTTATTAGCTAGATATAGTTCTTCTCCAACAAAAAGACATTGGAATGGAATTAAGCATATACTCCGTTATCTTCGAGGAACGATCGATGTGGGTTTGTTTTATTCAAATAAATCAAATTTTGACTTAGTTGGTTATGCAGATTCTGGATATTTATCTGATCAACATAAACCTAGATCTCAAACAGGTTATTTATTCACTTGTGGAGGAACTGCTATATCTTGGCGATTAGTGAAACAGACCATAACAGCTACTTACTCAAATCATGCTGAAATTCTTGCCATCCATGAAGCTAGTAAAGAATGTGTATAGCTAAGATCAATGACTCAACACATTTGAGAAACATGTGGCTTGTCTTCTAGTAAAAATCCTCCAACAACATTATACGAAGACAACACAGCATGTATAGCCCAAATCAAAGGAGAATATATTAAAGGAGATAGAACGAAGCATATTTCACCAAAACTTTTCTACACTCATGATCTTGAAGAAAATGGCGACATCACTGTACAACAAATTTGTTCGAAGTATAACTTGGCAGACTTATTTACAAAATCATTACCAACCGCAACTTTTGAAAAATTGGTGCAAAACATTGGAATGCGGCGATTTAGAGATCTCAAATGATGTTCTTATGAGGGGAGCAAATGTATTATATTTTTTTAGAAGTATTAGATTATATAAAATATGTACTCTTTTTCCTTCACTAGAATTTTTTTTTCCATTGGGTTTTTTCCTGGTAAGGTTTTAACGAGACATATTTTATATATATAATGGGCATCTAAGGGGGAATATTATAAATATTAAAGAAAATTAGATGTACATTATATAAATATGCTTAGTGGCAAAATACCATGTGTCTACTAAAGACACATCCTTTGTGGCCATGAAATGCCACTACCTACTTGCCAAATTGCCTATAAATAGATGCTTTTTATGGATATTGTAATACACACATTGGAGAGAAAATAAGAAAAAGGATTGGTGTTGAGAAATTTCATAAAATTCCACTTTCTTTATTTTAGTTTATTTTAAGTTTATTTAATTTAGTTGTTTTAATTACTTTTATATTATTTAATTATTTTATTATTATAATTTCTCGGTTTTCGTGCTCCCGTTTTTTCCGTCATTTTGCTCCTCAATTTTACAACAAAGAATAAATTTTTGGTTTTTTTTTTTTTTTTTTTTTTTTTTTTTTTTTTTTTTTTTTTTTTTTTTTTTTTAAGTTTTATTCTTGAAAACGCAGTGTTTTATGTACGATTTTCATTTTTAAAATGTTTGTTTAATTTTTAAATTTTGAATTAGATTTCTGGATACGTTTTCTTTTTATTTAAATTACAACGTATAATGAAAATGATAAGATATTCTATTATTTAAGTACCTTAGAAAACAAATAAATAAAAAAAATAAAAAGTACACTACAAAACAAAGAAAATCATGATATTTTGTCATCAATTCCTAATATTCTACTTTAATTTTCAATATATCAATTATTGATGAATTTGTTTTGAATTTTTTATTCTAAAACATGAAGCGTGTTTACTTACAATTTTTTTTTTTAAATGTACATAATAATGTCTTTTTTTTCTTTTCTAAGAAAGGAAGGTATAGTTTTAAAAAAGTTTGTTAGAGATGACATTATTATTATTATTATTATTATTATTATTATTATTATTATTATTATTATTATTATTATTATTATTATTATTACTACTACTACTACTACTGCTACAAAATAAAGAAATTGATATGATTTTCTATGTTTTAAAATACACTATAAAACAAATAAATAGGGGAAAATACTAGTTTAGAGGGTAATTGTTTTAAATGACAAAATTATTGAAAATATTTACAAATATTATAAAATGTAGATCAACGATAGACATGGACAAACGTGTCTATCAATGATAGACATTGATATTTTACTATATTTGTAAATATTTTGACTTATTTTGTTATATTTGAAAACAACTAGAATTTATACTTCTAAACTTTAGCACTTATATCAATTTAAACCTTGAACTAATCAGTGGATCAATTCAAACCATAAACTTTTGATAGTGTTTCAACTTATACTCTCTTTAATTCTATTTGGGAAAACTTAATGTTCTATTATTGTTTCAATTAACTTCTAAACTTTCATAAATTAATCGATTAAGACTTTTAGACATATTTTCCTTTGAAAATCACCTCTACATTAACTCTAATTGTCCATTTTGTATAATCAACATTGGGAGAAGTCTACACCCGTTTGAGAATTAATGCATGGATGATTTTCAAAAGTAACTATAATGAAGGGCCTAAATTGATTGATTAATGAAAATTTAAGATTTAATTAACTTGAATTATAAGTTTCACACCATATTGAACAAACTACATTCTAGATGAAGGTGTAAATTGATATACTTGCAAAAGTTCAAAATTTAAATTGATACAATTCCTAAAATTTATGGGTATAAATTGATATTCGCCAAAAAATTAATAATCTTCCAACATTATACTAAAAAAAATAATAATAATATGTTTTAGAAATAGAATAATTATAAGATCTTTTCGCATCAATTTCTATTACTTTTTTTTCAATTTAATTTTGAGAAAATTTCTATTATCCTATTTCAAGCTACCAACTATTATGGTATTTGTTCCGATTATATATTAGAAATTCATAATGTATAATAAATGTTTTATTTTTACTTGAGTAAGTATTATCAGTTTGAATTGTTTTTATTTTACAATATAACTAAACTAAGTTAGAAATGAAGTTCAAAGTCTCGCGGATATTAAACTATATATATATTTTAGGAAAATTATTATAAATATAAAAAATATCAAACTATTTACAAATATAGCAAAATTTTACTTTTGATCTATGATAGATTGATGTGTATATGGTAAAATGATAGATGTCAATCGTTGTCTATCACAAATAGAAATTAAAATTTTAATATAATTATAATTATTTTCAATAATTATTCTATTTTTAAAAATACACCTATATTTTATTTGTACACATACACTAATAGAATGAAAAACACATTTGTAAAATATATTATTAAAAATTGGATACATCTAATTAGACATCAACTACTAAAACTTATTAAAATGCAAAATCATGAGGACGGCAATAAATGGCATGCGCGTTAATTTTCTTAAAATAGGAATTTCAAGTTCTTATGCTCACATTTATTGTACTAAAAACAAGTTTTAAAAGCATAAATGATATTAAATACAAAGCCTTTGATCCTGATTTGTAGTGATTTATATTACCAAAATATGAAAAACATACTAATTTCCTCGCCAAATCAAGAATAGCATAATTAGCGTACAAACGTGATTATTAATGTGTTAATAATCACTAAGTTTATAGTTAGAAACTCTAATCCCCAATTGAACTAAAAGAAAAAATGAAAATAATCACACCTTCCTCTCCAGCTATTCTCTCTGGAAACTAAAGGAGATCTGGTTGGTGTACAAGACTTATTTTCATTTCTTCCACTGCAAAAAAAAAAATAATAAATAAATAAATAATAATAATAAATAAATATATAATAAATATCCTTCTCTTTCATGGAAATGCAAGCTTGTTCTCTTTTATTATACAGAAGAAAAAATCAAAGTTCTTAAGTGAGAGAGTAAGAGAGAGAGATTATTTCAAGAAGCATGGTTGAAGATCAAACCATGGATTCATTGCAGTAGATAAAAATTACCAGCAGCACCAAGATGTATAAGACTTGGGTTCAAACATTAGAATCAGACTTCCCCCATTTATCAACTCTCATGACCACAACACCCACTTTCTCCATGTCAGTGATATTATCTGATACAGAACAGATACAGAAAATTCCCTCATCAATCAATATCAAAATCACACCCAATCTAAATGTTGTTATTTCTTGAAAACGAGAAGAAGAAGACAATCAAAATTATAGTGGTTCAACCGTAAAGGCTTACTTACATCCACTTTCAAAGGAGCAGCAGAGGAATTTTATTCAGAAATCTCAGAGGAGAAACACATCAAGGTTAGTACAAATCTCTCACAATTACTCTCTACTATAGATACTGTAAGGTGAAGTATAAGAGATGTATTTACTGATTTGTTTCATAACTGTCACAACTAACCACAAATGTCTATCCATCAAAGTATTGTTATTACTTATTAGTAATCAACTCAAAAACTCAAGCTGATGGGTTAGCTAAATTTAAATTCATACCAATACTCAACACACTAGAAGGTCCAACAAGTGAATATCAATATCAATTTAGGAGTAAATGACATTACAAAACACTACTAAACTAAAAAATTTAAGCTGAAAGGATATAAAGGAGGAAATTTGAGATACCATGATGAATTTTGGGAGTCGCAGCTGCTGTTGCATCATAAAGAAGAGTGATAGAATGATAATCCAAAGATACAGCATCAAAAACAGTCTGTCTGATACAGTTTGGGGTTTGAACACCTGGAATTGATAATACAATATGCATCAATTCAACCATTTAATCTACAAATTCATATTGGAATAGAGTTAACAGAAGATATGTATATATAGAATGTTACCTGAGACAACCAAAGCAGTAATACCCTGCCCTTGTAGAAGAGAATGCAAATTAGTATTAAAGAAGGCACTGAACCTTGTTTTCACCAATTTGTATTCTCCTTCTTTCACTTCAAGCCCTTCTACTAATTCTGCCCCTTTGCTTCCCTTCGCCACCGGATTCGACTTCCCGCTGCCGTAGTGATGGCGGCGAAAGCGTTCAACATCTCGTCCTTCAGGATCATGCTCTCGAACAACCTAGGGCAAAACAAACACTAATTCAATTCAATTTTTGAAATCCATCCAAATTATGAGTGTATTCAAACAGAGGATTAGGGCTTTTTCGTTTTCAAGTAACGGACCCAAACGATGAACATGCCGCGCTTTCTTGCGATTTCGACAGCATCGGAGACGCTTGGAATTATGGTGCTGGCTCCTGGTACAGCGAAGACGGATTGTTCGTCAAAGAAATCTTTCTGTAAGGAAGAATTGGAAGAAAGAGTTTGATTGTGAGAGCAGAGAAGAGGATTGAATTAGGAAGGAAATTAGGGGAAAAACCTGCATGTCGATAACAAGAAGAGCAGTGTGTTTCCACTGGTCCGCCATGACTAAAAAGTAGCAGATAGTGAAAGATGATGGAATTGTGGGGAAAACGCGACGGCTTGACAATGAAGAAGAATCGACGACAGATGAACTAATCCGACCGGATAACTGTAAGCTTCACCAAAATTTACTCTCCCAACTGTTTGAATTTATTTTTATTTTTTTTATTATTTTTTTAATCTTATGCGCATCATATCACGAATAGGATTAAATTATTGAAACGATTCGGGTTCAAATCATCCAACAATTCGAACAATCTATTCCCCATTATCCAACTCAAAATTTAAAATTAGGTTGACTTGAATTGTTTTAAATTGTTTTATTTTCGTTGGGTTGGGCTTCACGTTGAATAATTTTTTTTAGAGTTCATCTAATCCAACTTGAATTAGTTTGTGAATTTCTAATTTCTTTTCTTTTAGGAATATTTTTGTTTAAAATCGGTAATAAATATCATGAATATTTGGTATTTAACATTTGAGTTTTATGAAATTTTTAGATATTTGACATGTGTTGTTGGTAGATTTAAATATTTTAAATTAATATGAATTTATAATAATAATAATTAGACAACTCAATCCAATACAACCTGAATTTTAAAACTTTGGTTGGGTTGGTTCGGGTCTTTCAGGTTGCCAACATGACAAACTCGAATTTTTGGGTTGGTCCAAAAAACCAACCTAACTTATGTCCACTTTAGAAACGACTTATAATGTCTGCATACAAAGTTCTTGACTTTCGTTCCTCGCTAATCTCGCTCATTGCTCTTTCTACTATACATGTTTACTTTCTGTCCTTACTCTTGATTCTCACTACTCTCTCACTTTTAATAAAAATTAATGAGAAGGAAGAGAAATATAATTGGACTTTTGATGATGAGGTCGGTAGAAGATATAATTTTATTTTGAGACTAATTTTTGGGTCAACAATACAAACCAGTTTCTCGTTCTTTCTTATTCGTATTATTTTGTGGTTACATGTAATGGCCCAAGTTTTCAAACATATAAATATAACACAACATCTCATAAAATTCTATATTATACTTTTGAAATTTTTTTTTTGGCGAAAATAATAGTATTTTGTCTAGATTGCTTGGCTCAAAGGCATTCTAGTAATAGTTACTTACCTCGACAAATTTCTAGTACTTAAACAAATTAATCTACTACTTGGAGGTATCTTGATTCAATCCTCATAAGTAAATTCATTTAGACCATATCAGTACATAAATCAAAATATTGAGTCGACAGTAATAACTTGTCACAGTACATTTGATAGTGTCAATTTATAATTGTCAATTGTCTACAATTGATAGTAATATATTGTCATTAAATTAAGTATGAAAATTTTAGAAAGTGTTGATACCCTCATGTGTGATTCAATAACTGAAAATAACCGTCACGAAAAAATAGTTACAACAGTTTTGTTTGATGATATAATATTAAAATTTTCCTTCACCCATCAGCTTTTAAGTTTTGGGTCTATTGGTGATTTAACATGTTATCAAAACAGATGGTTTGAAAGGTCATATGTTCAAACATGCTAACTAGAATTGATGCATGAACGCTTTTTAAAAAATAATCTTAATAGAAAAATCCAAATTGATTAGGCATAATAACAAAAGTACAAAATTTAAGTCGATACAATGGTTAATTTAAAGTTTTAATTGATACCGTTTTAAAGTTTAGAAAGATAGAAATGTTATTTTCTCTATTTATTATTTTTTTAAAGAAAAAGCTGGTATTCTACATTACAGTTTGCAAATAATTTTATATACTTATGGTTGCTAGTGGGAAAAGTGGGCAGTGTTTGAAATCCATTTACTTAATTAAATAAAACATCAAAACAAAAGTTATGTAAATCCCAACGCATACAGAAAGTAATTGCTTATTATTCTTATATAATTTCTTCTATTGGTAATTTATCTCTCTCTATTTTTTTTCTTTAAATGTTATTTAATTTTCGATGGCTTCTCCTTCCGAGCTCACGCTCAAAGTTTTGCAGTGATTGTCGTGCCCTCCTATTCATTAGAGTCTGGCTCTTGCCCCAACAGCTGGAGGTGCACCGGACACCATGCGACGTGTGATGCTCTTCCAGCCACTGGACTCTACCTCTTGTTGAGCCGTTTTCAGGGTGAACAGACTGTTAAACAGAAAATATAACTTTTCCCAAGGCTCCCGCCAAAGTCTCCAGAATCCCTAACGCGGCAGCTGATCACTGTATCTTCTAATTTTTAAATTTTAAAAATTTTTACGGACCAAAATAATGTTAAAAAAGCTAGGTAGGGTATGACTTGATACGCTTAGGTGGAATTACTCTTTCAATTATATATATTATGATTTGTTTTTGTTTAACATGTATGTGGGAAGAGATTCGAATCTCTCACTAATAGGTAACCGAGAGTCTATACCTTAACTAATTGAGCTAGTTATGTTCAAATTTAAAATTATAAAATTAACTCAATTACTATAAATTTGATAGGAAAACTAACTTGTTTTCTAGACAAACACGTACTTTAAAAACAAAGCTACGAGGGTGTTAGTTTGATTTTCTTAGAAAAAAAAAAACTAAAAATCATAATTAACTGAGTAGTTTTAAAAAAGGTAAACCTTTTGTTCTCTGATCTGACTAATTTTGAATGGATCAAAACCATCTTTAAAAATTGTATAACAAATTATTTTTGTTTCTGTTATTTATATATATATAACATAAATTAAAATTAAAATTAAAATTCTTCTCATATAAACTAATAAAGCTAAAGACACATGTATAATCAACAAATTACCAAAAACCAGAAGAGAAAATTAAAGGGTAACAAAAAAAAAAAAGGCAAAATTAGAAAGCTTTTGTCCACACAACATGGTGTTACTTGAAACTTTTGGCCAACACATAGAGTGGGTTACAGCTCAAAAGAGTTAATAACAACAATATATATTTATTAATTAGAAGAGAAGGTACAAAAAAAAAAAAAGAGTGCATTGGAACATTATGATTAATTTAAATCCTAATATGAATATATGGGTAGACTTATATAGCATCTTGAGCAGTCAGCCCATTTTAGGGTTTTCAGAAGGGTGACTGGTCATGATGTTATATTATAGTAATTGATGATGATAATAATAATAACTTTCTTCAAATGGCTTGGCTGTTAATTTAGGAGTTTAATATGGAAATTAAATGATGTAAATTAAAAGCCAGTTCCATAAGCAGGAGCCCAATAAGCAGCTCCATTATTATTATTATTATTATTGTCACCTCCAACAAGATGTGTGCATGAGACTGGTACCAAACATAACCCTCTACTCCTCAAGTCCTTCAATGGCTTCTTCTCTTGGATTTTCATAATTTCATCTCCCTATTATATGATTTCATCATCATTTTCACATCATATATCATTTTGAAATATAAGAATTAAATGGAAATTTATTATTTGAAAGGGAGAATACCTGATTGGGGGTGAGTTTTGTGTTGAGACACGAGTCATTCAAAAGCTGGATTGGCCAAAAAGAAAAAGAGGGGAAAAGAAAAGTATTATTAATAATCTCCATCATTCTCTAACTTTTGATGTTTCTTGGCTTTTTCTTTTATTAATTAATTTAAATATTTTGGGATTCCTAAACAAACAATTAGGCAGTCCCAAGCAACACTTTTTTGGGTCTACTTTTTAGTAGTAAGTATTTAAAGGTGTATAAAAGCTGAGAACCTTATTCTTTTTCATTCCTCCCTTTATTTTTCAATATTTTAGTCTATCATATGCTTTACATTTCCCCTCCTTTCCTTTCATTTCTTCTTTCACTTTCAAACCTTTCAATATTTTCTATAACCAATTTCATATGTAAAAAACCACTTTCTTCTTTTTATGATTCTGATGTCAAAATCTATCCTTTACAAAAAAAAAAAAAAAAAAGTAATATTTGAGTGTATCCAATCTTCGTGCAAATCCACTCCAATCACACAACAATATTAGATGTTAAAATATTTCAAATAATTAAAAAAAAAATGTGTTTGTCATGTGATAAAATGTGGTTAGATAATTTGATATCTATAATTTTCCCTCACAAAAATGTTGGTTGATATTTTAGAAAAAATCACCACAAAAACAAAAACTCATAGAAATGACTCGAATCAATAAAACAAATGTTAGCCCTTCTTAAAAAGCTGTCTAACATCATTGTCATAAAGTTAAATATTTGAAATTTTTCAAAAAAAAGAAAAAAAGAGTTTACCCTTTACCTAATTAACTGTACCCAACTCTTCAATTTATGAAAATGTATGAATATTGTCAACAAAAAAAATAGTTAATCCCTTCATAAATAAGCTCTCAAACATAATAACCCAAATGTCAAAAATTTTAATTAAAAAAAAGTTTAGGTAAAAAAAGATATTAGTCGTTAAAGAAATTTAACCCTTCCTAAATAAGCTCTCAAACATCATAATCAAAGCTGAAAATTCAAAAACATTTGTAATTAAAAAAAAAAAAATATATATATATATATATATATATATATATATATATATATATTGCCCATTATTCCAAAAGTAGAAATAAAAAGAAATGTGAAAACTTTCTAATCTCATTCCCTCTGAATCTCTTTATAATAAATAGCAATATTAAGTCCTATGCTCTTCCACACAACAAAATAATATTTTTATTACTTTTTTTTTAAAAAAAAATAAATTGTCCTACGAAAATTTTTAATTTTTAATTGAGTACAGTAAGGATGGCAAGAGTTGCACCCAAGTTTTTTCCTTTATTAAATTCATGTCTATGAAACTTCATGAACTTTATCAACAAAAACAAAGTTACTCTTCTTAAGGCATATTTGAGAGTGATTCTAAGATTGTTAAAATCACTTTTGTAATTTTCAAAATTGCTTCAAATATGTTTTTAATAATTCAAAACCAATTTTGATGGATATGAAAATTGCATTTAAAAATGTAAAATTAATTTTGTTTTAATAATTAAAAGCATGTTTAGATTGATTTTGAACATGATAAAAGTAGTCGGAACATTTAAACACATGATGAACCCAAAAGCCAAAATTTTCAAAAACTTTGTTAAGGAAAAAAGAGAGATATTACTTGTTTAGATATACTTACAACAGGTTGTGAGTTCCTTAGATGTTTTGGAGCAGTTTGTAAATAAGGGTAACTAAGTGCCTGCCAGTCAAAAAAGGAAAAAAGAAAATATATTATGAGGATCCAAATAAAAGAATGTTCAGAAAAGCATAAGATTTTACATCACTTACTTTTTCTTTATATTTCCAGTCTCCATTTATATATATATATATATGTATTGATAATGAGGTTTCTTTTGCAGAGTCTAAAACTATAAGTGAGTTTTATATAATTGGCACTACCTCAATTTGTCCTTGAAGAAATCTGATATATCCAATAGCTTCTGACAACACTGAGGCAGTATCAGTCTGCAAAAGGGAATAAAAAAATTAAAAAATTAAAAAAAAAAACATCAAAACCCAGCTTGCATCTAAAGCCTGCAATCCTTTTGATGATTGTTTGCAAAAACCAAACTGGGATTATTCAGTTTGAACAAATAAATGGGTTTTTTTTTTTTTTTTTGAAGTTCTCTACTTTAACATTTTTTAGTAAAGAAACAATTTGTAGCTGTATTGATTGGAAGAGTTTTAGATTAGAGTTTAGAAGGAAATTTGTTAAACATTAATAAAATAAAAGGCTGAATAAGTATACCAATATTACTCAACTTTGAGTAGACTTTGAGATTAGTTTTTATTACAAATTTTACTATCGGGTATAATAAGAATGTTAACGATGTATCAATCTAGTTGAGATGTTCCATTCACCTCCCAATCTCTCATCTTCACTTAGTATTTTTATAAAAAAAAAAAAGAAATATTAATTTTTATTATTATCCTTCCACTTTGAAAATTGTTAAAAAAGAAAATATACTATTTATGACCTCATTTACAACATTGCTAGAGTAAAATAATCAATGTGATAAATGGTGACAACTATATAATCTTATCCAACTGTTAGGATGTTAATTTCCTATCTTTTTACTTTAAGAAAAAAAGATATATATATATATATTTGGGAATAATTTCAAAGTTTTAAAAGGAATGGACAATTTTAAGAAATTAAACTTTTCAAAGTTTAGAAATATAACATAATTAACGTAGTAAAGTTAAAATTTAACCAAAAAAGAACTTTACCTTTCCAAATGGAGAAACTATTTGGTGAAGAGCTGTTATTCGATCTACGAGCTTCTCCTTCCTCACCTGTTATTTTTTTCCAGAGCCCAAAAAATTCATAAACATCCAAACTTTCATGCCAATATGTTCTGAAAAGGATGTATTAACCTTAAACTGCACTACACTGAGGATGTTTCATTAATGTTTGTAACTAATGAAAAACAGGGCTTTAAAATATTTCAACTTGTTAATAGAACTTTTTTAAATTTTAAACATAATTATTGCTCCCTCTCTCTCCATAAAACAAAAGCTAAAAATTTTGAAGTACTATCTACCTTAAGAGGTGGTTGGGTTGAAGATGATGGATGAACCCTAGCCTTCTTACACGCTCCCCCGACAGGAGCGGAGTGGTTTTTCGACTGTCGTTTCAAGTGAGGGAGAGAGTTAAAATTTGACGAATTAGAAGCAAAAGTAGTAATGAAAATTAAAATCTCACCTCCGACGAGTGGTCGGGGTCGGCACCGACACTGAGATTGGTGCTGTGATCAGGGTTGTTAGTATTGCAAGAAAAGTCAAGAAATTTGTTGGTATGATGAGAAGAATTTAAAGTAGAAGAATTAGGGTGAAGAATATTGAGTGAGTGATCTCTAATATTGTTGGAAACTTCTTGCTTGACAATATCAACAAAATTAGGGGCTTCAAGTACTTGTGATGATGGACTATTATTGTTGTTATTGTTCAAGATTTGGTCTTCCCAATTCTCCAACTTTTTTGGTTGATAATGACTCATCTGGGTTTGGTTCAAAACCCTATCTTCATCCCCTCTGATAAAAAAAAAGCTAGACATTAGAGAGAGAGGAAAAAAAAAAAAAAACTAAATGTATTCAATAGTATGAGAAAATTACAAGAGAAGTTGGCTCCATGACTGAGGCTGATCAGCAAAAGAAGTGAAAGAAGGTGGAAACATGGCCCACCAATTAGGGTTTCCAGCCATCATTTGTTTAAGTTTGGAGATCTAAAAATTTTATGGGAACAATATAAGGAGAAATTCCTTTTGAAGAAGAAGAAGAAGCTAAAAATGTGAAATTTTGATGGCCAAATGATGATTTTGAGATATGCATGAAACTTAATTTCTTCAGTGAATATGGGAATTTGTGGAGTTCATAATTAATTTGGAGGTGGAAGAGAAAGAAACTAAAGGGGGGTTGCTTTGCTTAGGTTGAAGGAAAGTTGAAAGAGAGAGAGAGAGAGAGAGAGGGGAAAGATTTTGAATGAAGGGTTTGGGTTGAGGAACTTTAATTTGTATCCTTTGTGTTTTCATTTATTTGGTAATTTTTCCCCATTTTTGGATGGCTTTCTTTGCTTTATTATGAGTGGAGGCCACAAAAGTTTGAGAGAGAGAGAGGGCTTCTTCCTCTCTCCATTATTATTATTATTTTTTAAAATTGTAAATTTGGTTTCTACTATTGGGAGAGAATTGTAATTTAATCCCGATATGATTTATAATTACAATTCAGTCCCTA
Source organism: Citrullus mucosospermus (assembly GCA_030954485.1). Classification (NCBI taxonomy): domain Eukaryota; kingdom Viridiplantae; phylum Streptophyta; class Magnoliopsida; order Cucurbitales; family Cucurbitaceae; genus Citrullus; species Citrullus mucosospermus. The sequence continues at coordinate 1,629,845 of CM062063.1, read as the reverse complement.
TGATAAGATAAAATATTGACAAAGAGTTCATACGATGGAAACTATTTATGAGTATTTTATCAAATAACCATAGATACTATTTATGAGGTTTTACCACCCATATAGAAACTAAATTTTAACTTTTTCTAAACCATAAAGACCAAATTTATAATCTTTAAATAAACATGGCAAATTGAAAAAAACTATCTCTACAATATGGTGGTAGTTGCAATTATTATACCCTTAAAATTTCGATTTTAAAAATTGACCCCTCAAAATTAAATAAAGTGTTAAATTAGGTCAAATATTTGGACCTTCAAACTTACATAATTATATAAACTGTAACCTTTGTATAAGTTTGAAGATTCAATTTTTATAATTTGTGAGTTCAATCTTTACAATTATTGTAAACTTAATTTTTACAATGGAAAGTTTGAGGGTGTAATTGCAACTATCACCATACTTTAGGAGTAGTTTCTGCAATTTGCCCTAAATAATACATATAAACATAATTATTTATTTATTATTTATTTGTAATTGGTATAATACGTCAACGATTGGTCTAATTACAAATGAGTATACAAACAATTACTAATAGAAAACAAAAGTTAAATATCACAAATTTATTTATTTTTACTTTCTTGATATGATAATCAATGTTCTCCTATAACACATGAACTTCAAACAATCATAGATAAAAAAAACAATTTCAAATATCATTGATATGTCATTTTTAGTTTTACTAATATCAGTGATAGAGATTTAATAACAAATAAATGTGCAACTTATCAAGTATAATCAAACAAAAGTTAAATATTTCATTGATATAATATGATTCTCATTTACCAAACTTATATTCTATTGATATGATATATCAGTGAGGGGTTGTTTGCCGTTGAAATGAGTTGAGATGAGTTGGGGTTTTAATCCAACTCACTCTTTGGCCCATTAACATCAAAACTCACCATATTTGGTATCCCACATCCGCATAGTACAAAGTTTTTGCCTACTAATATCGTATCTTCTCATCACACAGTTTTTTCTCTCTCTAATGTTTTGGCTCCTTACTCTCTCTTCCAACGTTTCGTTTGAAACTCTTACACCATAATCTCAAATTTAATCATTCTTTCATCTCTGATCGTTGCTCACATCTTACCATTTCATTCCCCTCTTGCCTACTTCAACTAAGCATGCACGAAAAACCCTTGTCGATTTCTTCAATGATAAACAATTAAACATGTATCCTCAATGAGTGTTAGATCTATTACTATTAGATTGGTCCATCAATTGTGAGTGATAAATACTATAAAAGTTAAATCGTGTCATATTTGCAAATAGTTTTAGATTGTGCTAGATTTGCTATTATTTTTTATTAAATTGTGCATATATATATACATACATACGCGCAATTACTACTATATAATAGATCTCATAAAAAAGAAAAAAGAAAAAAAATCCATAATACATCTACATAACACACACACACACTACATTTTTTTTTATAAATATTTTGTTTTAAATTTTATGTGTTTGATCATAATTTCCTTTCAAAATCTATTTTGGTTTTTGTTATTTAATTTCTGTAGTCTTGATAAATATGAGGCAAAATCTCTCCACGTATATAATTATAACTATATAATCAAACCACATATATATGTGTGTGTGATTTTAAAATACTTTAAAAATAAATCATTAATCTAACACTTTTAAAAATTACACTTCTTAGTAGCATCTTCTATTTGACATGTCAATTAAAAAAGGTTTTCTTTTTGTTATACAGTGAAAACACGCTTTATTGTATGAATATGTATCGATGATTTGTTATTTTATTCATATTTAGATTTTATATATATATTTAAAAAAAAAAAAAAGTCTTTTCATAATAAAAGTTCTTTTGATGTTGAAAAAGAAGAGGCTCTCATGTCCTTAGTCTTATATTATGTAAACATAGAATCATGAAAATTTATACTTACATAAAAATTGAAACGCCCTAAAGACTTTTAAATCAAAGAATATGATTAAAACACAACACTCAAAATCAAAATCTAAAGATTAATTACACAATAAATATTAAAAAAGACAAACAGTATAATTGAGTAAAGTTTTAAGGACAAAAAATTAAATTTTATTTTAAAAAATTAGATGTTACTTCAACTTTTCTACTTCCTTTGTCTGTTTGTAAGAATGGCACAAGGTTTTCAAACCCTTTTTTTTCCTTTCATTTCTATCTTTTCCTTTTCAATTTGTAGTCATTGTAGACATTGGACAGTTAAATATTTCTCTTTTTTTTTTTTTTAATTCATTGATTTCTCAAAGTCACAATAGTGAGTCTATCCATATCTCAAATGACAAACTTACAAATAATGTTAAATTCTCTTTTCTCTTTTTTATTATGTAGTAAATTATTTATTTAAACAAAAATGAATGGTGGGGGTTGAATTGGACACCCTACTATCATTTGATGTATTTTTTATTTTAATAAAGCTCTAAACCCAACTTTATATTTCATTATAAAAAATTATTAAAACTAATGGTAATAAATAATATATATATATATATATATATATATATATATATATATATATATAAAGAGAGAGAGAGAGAGAGAGAGGGGAGAAAGAAGTCAAAAGGGGATATTATTTTTTTGTTTCTCTTTTGAGGTTGTTAAAGAAAATAATTGCAACCACTCCCACCTCCCGCCAAGATTAATAATGGGAAAGATTAAATTTTTATTAAAGGAAAATAGTTCCCAATAATCCATTCTTGTCCATCTCATGGACATCAAACTTCAATTTTACACACCTTTTCACATAAAAAAAAAAATATATATATATATATATATATATATATATACTTTTTATTTTTTACAATATTAAACTAATTGACAATATCTCACTCTATAAATTATTTATTCCAAATTAATGAGACCTTTTCCAAAATTGCCCCACTCATTGATTTTTAATATTATAATGTGTGTATTAATTTGCGCGATATACCAATCATAATCGAAAGCATATACCGAACTATGTCTCCAATTCATATTTTCATGTATGTTTATTATTATTTATTATTTTTATAAGGATTATAAATACTAGCAAGATTTTAGTTATATTTAAAATTGTCTTTTCAACACATGTCATTCTATTTAAAAGGAATTTGTTGTATTTTTTCGTTCTAAACATAAGTGGACTGATTTGAACTTTGAATCATTTTGGTTGAGGGTACACACACTCAATTGAATTATCCTCACTTTGATAAATATTGAAATGTATAGTTTTGCGTATCAAACAAAGAAAAATCATTACATTTAAAATAAAAATGAGTTTAGCTCAACAATAATTATTATACACTTAATTATTTTATCGAGGTTGCAAATTCCATTTTCGTAAAAAAAAAATAATAATAAAAAAATAAAAAAAAAGTTGGCAATGGAAGAAAGCTAAGCTAGTAGCTGAATTATTGGATAGAAAATAGTTAGTAATGGGCCTAAAGTAGGCCCAATAAATGGAACCCTAGTAATGGGCCAAAAGTAGGCTCAAACAAACGGTCCACATTGCACAAATAAATCTCTAATGATTTATTTATTATTTCTTTTTTGGAAAGACAAAAACCAAAGATTACATTTGTAGTTAGAAGCATTACAATTACAAGGTGGAGGTGTAAATTCAAACTTTTTGACCCAAAAAAAAAAAGGTTACATATATGTTGACGTTCAACTTAATTAAGGAATATACGTGTTAAGATTTGGTTGGTTTGAAAATGTTTTTATTTAAAAAAAAAAAATTGTGTTTTGAAATCATAGTCCAACATTAGTTTATTTTAAATGGTTTAAAATATACTAAAAATTTTGGAAGAAGAGAGTTTTAAGCTTTAAGAATGGCATCTAGAAAGAAGGGTTTGAATCCTATCCTCGTGGAGGTTCCAAATTCCATTTCCCACAAAATAAAACTTTCTTTACCAAAGAAAAAGACTCTTACTTTTCTAAAGAGCCTTTCTTTCTTTCTTTCTTAACTTTTAAAAATTCTTGTCCTATCTTTTCTTTCAATTAAGTGCCATTTTGATGGCTAAGTCTAATTAGTTAAAATATTAACTATAAACAATGACTTTGAAATTAAAGATTTAATCCCCACTTCATGTAGGGTCAAAAAGAAGAATATTTAAAATAATATTAATAACTTTTAAAAATAAAAAAAAATAAAAATTGTTAACTTAAATCCAAAATTTATATATAAATTTTAATACAAAACAAAATGTATAAGTTTTTCTTTTTTTATTATAAAAAAGAAAAGTTCAACAACACGTTGAGATCAATATTCAAATTTAAGACTTTTGGATTAAAGATATAATGTCTTAACTAATTGAGTTATATTTAACTTAATTGCAACAAAATCTATTAACTCTACCCAAATTCTCAAAATTGATTTCAACTTATATATGAAGTTCATTATCTTGAAGTTTAAACAAAATTTTATGTTAAACTATCATTCTAGTCCTTACTTTATAACTTCTTTTACAGTAGTGTTCATCTTTGAATTTCAAAAGTTTTTTTTAAAAGAATTTCCAAAAGTAGTTCTTAGGTACAAATCAATATATATTAATGATAAAAAAAAATATATATATATATCATTTTAATAATAAGAAGAAAAATTAAGCCTCTATCCCCAAAAAAAACTCAACTCATAGACTGTTTGAAAGTTATATATATAATAAGTCTTAAACTAGAACAAGTAAATTTATGTTTAAACAAAAATATAATTATATTCATAAATTACAACATAGAAGAAAGATGAATCAAATTTCTAATTTTTCAAGTTGCACTAGATTCATTTCAAAATAAATTTGCTTTTGTAAAAGGTAAATTGAGAGAGAGAGAGAGAGGAAAAAAAAAAAGGTTTGGTTTAAAGATTTTAGTAGGGGAAAGAAAGAAAGTTTGTTCAAGCATTTGTCACATCACACAAACTTTATCAAAATTTAAATATTATTACTTAATTTTTGGAATATATAAAAATCTATTCAATAACTTAAATAAAAAAAACAAAATTTAAAGACTATGTTACATCAACCTTTGGCAAATTAGTTAATTATCCAAAGTAAATGGTAATATAATGTTACAACTTACAATACAACAAAAATATAGAATATAAATATATAAAACAAATACATTTTGTGTCAATTTACCAACTTCAGAAATTTTCAAAAACTGCCCACTAAATCTTGAAATTCCCTATTGATCTCATCGGCCAACTCCATTTCCCCAAGCCTCCTTAAACCCTTACTCAAAACCCTAACCATATAATCATCAGCTTTAATGGTGGACCCCCAACCGTTCCTTCTCATCATCCGATAAATCCTGACCGTTGATTCCCTTCTATCCCCACTAATCACCGCCTTCATCAACTTAATCAAACCCTTCTCATCCCACTGAATCACCCCGTCTCCGCCGTCCAAATCGCAAACCAGCCGGTCGATTTCCTCCGCCGCTCCGTTCCTCGACAGCGCCACTGCCACCTCCGCGTACAGCCCCAAATCGGCGCCGTACTCCGATCTGATTACTGCGAAAACCTCCAAGGCGAGGACGCACCGCTCCTGCCGGAGGAGCTCCTTCAGGGCGGCGACGAGGTCGGCTTTGAGCAATCGGGAGAGCGTAGTGGAGAGGACTTGTTGGAGCTTCGTTGGATCGGATCTCTCGGCCCGTTTCAGAGATTGAATGGCTTGGATTGCTTCGGTGCTTAGGGTTCTGCCTTTCACTAGCGGTCCTCGGTTGTCCCGAGGGCCGCATCGTACCGGAAGGGAAACGGTGACGGCAGCCGCGGCGGAGACGGGGATCGGAACCGAGATTTGGGATTTGAGAAATGTGGCGTGAAGAGACAGAGCCATGGCGGAGTGCAGATTGGGGATTTCGCAATGAATGTAGTACCCTTGGGGAAATCGAATGTTATCAGAAATTGGGCTTGGCCCATTGATGTGTTTTTCTATTGGGCCATCGGTTGGGTAATGTTGGGCCTTGTAACTTGTTTACTTGACTTGTACTGTTCGGCCGTTAGTCGGGAAAAAAATAGGCTCATTCACCTACTATTTCACAATTGTTCTAAATTTTAATAATATTTCAAACTAGATTTCTATGTAATTTTAAGACAATTTTTACATGTTGTTACATTCTCTCTAATATTTAATTTTTATATTACATTATAATTAAAATATTAAAAAAAATTTAAACAGAATTTATTATTACCTTCTTTCAATTTTTTTTTTATAAACATTAATTAAATTATATATCATCATTAAATTTGTTATTTTATATTTAATTAATTAACTAATATGTATATATTTCTAAAATTAAAGAATTCAATAGGTACTTTCGTATTATGTTATAATTAAAATATTAAAAAAAATAGTTTTTGTTATGAATGGATTTTTTTTTCCTGCAAATTTGTTCATATTTTCCTTTTCTAGAGTTTTCAATTATTGACTTAAAATTTAGAATTTAATTTCGTGGATTGCATTTAATGTAGAATCATAGTTACAAATCTTCGTTATATTCGCATTTTGTTTTTTATGTATATATAATAGGTTTATTTTAAATATATACAAGGTTTATTCAAATGTATGTAGAACAATTATAGAATTAAGATTGTTATATAAGATATAATTTATATTTTGATTTCAATCTAATTCTATTGATCATATATATTCCACACATGTTGTCATATATACACATGTATATTTCGTTGTTTTTTTGCAAATATATACCTTATATTATATAATAATAATGTTAACACGAAAGATAGATGAGATCTCATATTATTTGAAATAAACTCAAATATATTTGAAATTGAAAACAAAATGTAGAAATGAATCCAATATATATTATGTACTATAGCCCATGTGACTATTTTGTAATTTTAGTTTTTAAAACAAAAATAAATTTTTAAAAACTACTTTTTTTATTAAAAAAAAAAATTAAAATTTGGCTTTGATGTTGAAAATACTCTTAAAATGTAGACAACATAAAATTGAAAACAATAGATAGAAGTGGTCTTATAAACTTAATTTTAAAAAAACAAACCATAAAAAAACAAAATAGTTATCAAACAGGACCTAAAATATCGTGGTAACACCCTTCAAAGTTAAACAAAATTTATGAAAATTTAAGGAGGTAATTTTTGTACTTAATATTTAAACTTAGATACTAACAATTCATCTATATGTGCTTATTTGGTTCTTGAACTTCCAAAAGTCTCTTATAGATTACTAACTTTCAATTTTTTTTTAATATATATATTTTTTGTCTAATAAGTCTCTAAACTTTAAAGAGTATCTAGTTGGTCCTCAAACTATCAATTTTCGTTCAATAGATGACTGAATTTTCAAGTATATGTCTAATAAATCTTAAACCTAATTGATAGATTTAAAAAATAACAGACATTCTGCTCACAAAATTAGAAGTTTAAAATTTGGTTAGATATTTAATATATCAATTAATATTTAAAAATAAAAAAATGTCATACTTACTCAACTTAAAATTAAAACATAGATGTATTCAATATTTTTAAAATTTTAAAAAAAACTTAGTAGACAAAGTTTTATATGAATGATTCGAGAAAAAGCTCGAAATTGAAGATTATAATTTAATTACATAAGAACAAACTTTTGATCCTATCTCAAGAAACATCAATTGAAGTAAAAAGTTAATAATATAATGAGACTTATAATCAATAATCTTGAAATGAAAAGGAGAGATCATAATACACATATTGAAAAACACCACAATTTGTATTTTATCACATTCCCAAAGTGATCAGCCAGCTCAACCTCCAACATTGCTTTGGAATTGCCATCTCATCAACATTTTTTAAACAGTAATTATAACTAATAATACTTATCTTCATTAATTAACTAGATTTCTTCATTTTAAACTCAAACCAACATTATAATTTAATTTTAAAAAATACTTAGCTTCCTCATCAAATATATATAATATATGTATAGTCTTATTTTAGTGGAAATTTTTTTTATAATAATACTTTTGGTTGATAGTATAAGAATATATATAAGTCATTAATATATTATTTAATGACATGTTTAAATTATGAATGAGAGAATGAGAGCGATAAGTATTTAGGCATTACTAAAGTTTTTCTGTGCATTTGGGTTATTGTAACTCATCTATTTATCTTTGTCCAACACATCTAATTGTGTAATTGCAGTTTGTCATGTGACAATTTTTTTTTCTTATTTACTATAGTAAAAGTTGTACTCATAATATAGATCGACTATATCATACTATTATGAGAGTGTGAAGAGACTTCACTGTACATGTGAAAAATTCATCCATATGTCTTGTTGGGACATGCAAGTTTTCGTATACTTTTGTACAACGATGTGAATATCTTGAACTACAAAGATTATGTTAATATCTTAACTATATTACAAAATTTTATAATGCAACCTAGGTGGATCATAAGAAAGAGGTTGTTGGTTGGATATGATAAAACTATATTACAAAAGTTTTGGTATACCTTAGAATTTTTAGCTTTTATTGGTTGAGATCTTTAACTTTTGAGCTATCAATTATTATTGTTTGTAGCAAAATGGATATGATAAAACTATCAAATACCAAAAAGAGTGCATGAAAAAGAAACAAATAGATGTAGTGCAAATTATTGGGTAGCATTTATTCACATGTACACAAGATTTATTATAAAATTTAAATGTGTGTGAAGAGAGAATTGTAATCCAAATAATAGAAATGTACAAAATATATATTATAGTAATAACAATGTGTAAGAAATGTAGGCTCCCAAAAAGTGGGATTTGTATTATAAATGAGGCTAATAAATATTTTGTCAATCCTATTGAAAGCTCCACGACTCCCTCATTTGTCTCCATCACATCCCTAAAATTCCCTTCTTGTTTTTGTTTTTTTATCTTCAATTTTTATCTTTTTTTTCTTCCTTTTTAAGGTCCTCATTATTATTCCTCTTTAATTTAATTAAGACATAAACCTCAACCAACAATATTATATTGTGTCATCAAAACTTAGTTGGACAACTATTTTCAAAGCCGGTTTTGAGGATTTAGAATTAAAAATAATAATAATAATATTATTAAAAAAAAACATGTTTGGAATGGATGATCATTATTTAAAAGTTTCTTTTCATATTTTATTCAAAAAAATAAAATTTGTTTAGGACAACAATTTATAAAGTGGGCATTGTTTATACTTTGTATCAATTGAACTATATTCATGTTCGACAAAAAAAAAAAAAATAGAATCGTTAATTCTTTTGACAAATACAAATTTTATTGAATAACATTGTTTCCTTTTTTAAAAATTGTATAATTATTATTTCACAATATCAACAATTATTATACCAAACATATTTTAGTTTAACAAAGGTAAAACGAGTTTATTACTTAAAATATTTTATCTATCAAAATTTATATTTATACATATATTTGTCTGCATTTTAAGATTTTAAATTGAAAATTCACATTTATAGAAAAAGTGTTGTTTTGATTTGAATTAATGAATCTCAAAAAAATAAAACAAAATTCAGATCGTAATTTATAAACATGCCCTCGGCCTCAATATTCCGGAACTGTATGAATGGTGTCTCCACAGTCCAAGATCGTACTTTCACGTTTTTATCATGCCTATGCCTATGTGACACGTACACTCAGGTGAAAAAGCCTGACACAAATCGTGCGGCCTATAGCTTGCCACGTAAGCATAATAAATAGCGGCTTGATTTCTTTCTTTATTCTTCTCCTTCAATAAATATTGTATAGCAAAATAGCAAATTTCTGGAAACAATTTATTGTTTCTTCTTTAAAATAATTGAAAATTATCATTATTTTAATCTTATTACAACATTTAATTATTTGGATTTTTTAACGTCATAAAACTTTAGGGTGTTGTTCGTTATTTTACAAATTAATGCGTTTAAGAGGTCTGGATATTTCAATATTGGAATTCTATAAATAATGTGTAGCCACAATAATCATTAAAGTGAACAAAATTCCAATATGTTAATTTACCAATTATTGTCCATTCCAACATAGTTTAGCATATAAAAATACTAATTATCATGTTAAATATGGATGATTTGATTTTTCCTAATTATTGAACTAAAAAAATCTATCTATTATTTATCACATTATATTAAATTTAATTATAAATAAATGATGAGTTAAGTAGAATTATAGTTCAAAATTTATGTACATAATTAAGATTTCTTAAAACCTCAAAAACTTAGACAAATACAATGTCTAAAGCATAATGACAAGCAAACGAGAAAACAATCAAACTACAAAATTACATCACAAGACACAATTGATGAAAACCACTCATAATAAGGAGTAGTAAGAAGGGAATTAGATTGCTCCTCCTCAAAAGCCTTAGTTGCAAAAGAGAGCGCCAACACATTTTGATAGTTACAAACTTGAAAGAAAGAGATAACCCTCACCTCACCGCCCCTTAGCTTCTTTGATGAATAAAGAGAACTCATAAATATCCATCGCAACATTATTCAGCAGGTTGACCACTTCCAAGTTTGATTCAACCAAGTGATTCAAGTTAATGATTGTAGAAATGCTCTCTCCAACCCAAGATGAACTGTCATTGCTTCAAGAATCTTAATCTCACAACATCTATGAACGACCCAAGTGATCTCGAAGCACCCAAACCAAGCCTCCCTATTTAGAGATAGAACTCCAAACAGCGTCAATGTTCAGCTTCCAAAAAGACACTACAGAAGGCTGTTATCCGATCAAAAAAGATGTATTAAGAGGATTGATATATGCAGTGCCTTTTCCATCGAACTCCTGTAATTTAACCACACATATGTCATACCTCAATAATAACTACCTAAGTGTAACACGTTAAAAAATAAGATTGTGTAATTTCTCTTTCGAATATTATTAGTGTTGAATTGTCATCAATTAGGTTATATTATTGTTTTAACTTCTTCTAATGATTAGTCACCTCGGACCATCTCTCAATCTCCGACCTCTCTCTCGCCGCCGCCCGACCTCCACTTTTTTTTCTTTTTTCTTTTTTCTTTTTTCTTTTAAATAAAAATTAGAAAAAAAAAAGTAGAAAAAAGGGAAAAAAGGAAATTAAAGGAGATGAGATTGAAAGCGTGTGAAATGCACTTAGATTAGGCAGAGGGCCGTGGGTACGAATGCAATGGCACGCGTGGGGAACAAATGGGTCACACTCCTCCATTCTCCTTGTCCCTCACTCCCCACTAACATATTCTCTTTCTCTATTTTTTTTTTTTTCCTAATCTTTATTTCAACCAACAAATCCATAATTATTTCATTCAACCATCAAATTAAAGTTTTAAATTTCTTTAATTAAACAAATTTGGGTTTCAAATCATGAGATTTGTTATTGGTATTGTGTGCTCATAATGTTTGGGATTGAAAATTTATGTCGATTTGGATTTGTGCAACACCTGATTAATTAAATAAGAAAATAATGAGACGCATTTCAATGAAAATTACGTTTTATACTCTTCTTTCACTTCACGATCGAGGAACTGAAATTTATTTTTATAATCATTTTTAGAGGGTAGAATAGAAATAAATTAATTAGGATTGAGTTTAAAATAACTTTTAATAGTTGTGTTTCTTTTTAAATTAAAAGAAATTTGGACTGTTTCTAAATATATAAAAATTAATCAAAATATTTATAGATATAATAAAATTTTACTGTCTATCTATATCATGATAGACGCATATAGTAGTCCATCGTACTCTATTGACTGCGATATTTTGGTGTTATTTGTAAATATTTTTAGCAGTTTTGTCATTTAAAATAATTTTTCAAAAAATTATCTACTTAAAAATAAGAGATTTTTACTCCTAAATTTCATAAATGTCATAAATTTTGAATAATTTTATTAAGAGTTTTTAGCTATAATTTTATATCAAGTTAACATTTTCATTGATTTATTTTCTTATTTACATATATTTGATTTTTGACTTTATAAACCGTATTTATAAATTTATGTTTGCATTCATTTCATTCACGATTTAATTTTACATAATTAAATCGTGAAAATGTTAACTTGTCTCTTTATGTTTATGTTTATGTTTTACATAATTAAATTTACTCATATATATTTAAAATTAAAAACAAAATGTAGAAATAAAATCTCTTACAAATACTATGTATTACATTCTCATATAAAATATGTAGTACATTATACATAGCATATAAATCTCGAAATAAATCCAGATCTAAACTGGAGGACGGTCGGCTAGATCTGTCTTGAAAAACCTATTGTCGTGCCATCAAATTTATGGGGTTATGTTTGCATCGCCTTTGTTAGAATTTTGTTCGTCAACCAAATTCGCCTCCCATACTTTCTAGACATCCATTTGACCTTTCCATATTTGTTCCACTCGTCCTTATTGACAAAGAATGCTTCTCTTCATTGACGATGCATGCTCCAGTTGCCTGCAAGTAACGAGCCTTCAACGTCATCATTAATTTCTGTTGTCGGCTTCAGTTAGGCTTGTCGAAGAAGATGAATAACATATAGAGAAGGAATAGTCTAGAGAGATAGGAGAGTTTAGTTATGATAGAGTGAGAAAAAGATGATATTATTTTAGGGTTGTGATAAACCTACATTGTATATCAAATCCCCTGTAAATACACCAACATGATTCCATATAAGGTAATTAAAACTTCTGATTTCTTTTTTATTCTATAACTCTCATACTTTGGCATCACAGGAAAGGCCAGGTGCATTTTTCGAATCTAAAATCTTAATTCTTAAAATTCTAAAATCACAGTTAACATTTGATAAATTTAAAATGTGTTTTAATTAGTTAAAAATACTTTTTACTTTTCTTTTTTTTAATCAAACACGTCAAACTCACTGTAAAGAGACAAATGTTATGTGAGACATTGATAGAGAAATAGATTCAATAATTTTACTTTTAGGTCGTACCATGTCATAAAGATTTTATTTTAAATTTATGATACAAACTCAAGTTTTATTTTCTCACAAATTCTTCTTTTGTTTTTCTTTACCCACTTTTCTAAAAAATACTTTAATTTTTTATAATTCAAATGAAAAAGAAAAAAAAAAAAAAAGGCCTTTTTAAAAAAAGTTTGAAATAACTAAAAGGAGGAATAAAAGCCAATGTGTCATAGCAATCAAATCAAGCCTAAAAGCATTTACACATCAATATATATATTAATGAAAAATATAAATCAATTAAAGTACAACAACAAATAATCAAGAGATTTGCTTGAAATTCTCTTCGGGCACACTTTATTTAAAGAAATAAAAGATAATTAACGAACCCAAAAATAATAATAATGAGAATCAGGTGGCTGGAGAAGTACAAAGAAACGAAGAGAATTATAATTAAAGTATGATCATTTTTTTTTTCTAAAAATTTAAGTTTATAAAACACCATTTTTTCCTCTCTTTTGTTTTTTTTTTTTTGTTTTTGTTTTTTTACCTACCTCCTAGGAATAAATTTTAAATGATTAAAAATCATTTCCAATCTCTAAATTTTCACAAAGTAACAATTTAGTCTCTATATTTAGTTGGTAACAATTTAGTCATTCTACTTTAAAATTTGTAATAATTTAGTCCTTATAGACATTAGTATTAAGATTTAATGAGATTTATTGCATAAATAAACCAATAAACTAATTAGAGACTCAATATTTTTGTAAAATACAAAGTCTACATCATAAAACAATAAAAATTGACATCTAATTTTGATAATTTTTTTTGTGTTAGGGACTAAATTGTTACAAATTTGGAAGTAGAAAGACCAAATTGTTATATACTAAAGTTCAAAGACTAAATTGTTACAAAAATGAAAATATAGGGACTAAATCATTACAAACCAAAATTAAGAACTAAATTGTTATTTTCATGAAAATTTAGGGATTAAAAGTGTTTTTTAACCATTTAAAATTCAAACAAAGTTTTGAAAACTAAAAGTTTTTTTTTTTTTTATTTTAAATAAAGTAGTTTGTATTTTTAGAATTTAGTTAAAAATACAAATATTTATTTTAAAATGACTAAAGCCACTATAAAGAAAACGTGAGAATAAGACATAATGAGAATATAGTTTAATTGACATAGTGTTTATACTATCAACCTTAAAGCCAAATGTTCAATTAGCCCATCCCATATATTAAATTTAAAAAAATGAGAATAAGTATACTTTTTAAAATTCAAATAGTTATAGAATAGAAGCTAAATTAAAATAAGATTAAATAAGGTATATGTCCTGTTACACATACTCAAAACTAAGGTTATTTTTAATTGTCACTTGTTGGCTATGGGTGGGTATGGTATCATTATATGTGGAGATTATGGGCAGATTTTGTACAAATAATATATGATCATTCCCTTCTATACTTTCATTATTCAATTTCATCTCCCCCTTTATATTTATATATACATTGAATTGCCTTCTACATGAGTAAATTGAATATTTTCATTTTCTTTTTCCATTCTGCATATCATGACCATTCTATTGTTCTGTCAGATAAACTAGTTTGGTTTTGTGTTTAGGTGCATATAATTTTACTTTAACATTCTATCATAAGATTTATATATATATGTCTAAGAATAATTTTTTTTTAAAAATATGTAAACCAATATGATATTTGTTTCAAAACAACTTTGTAAGTTTTTGCCTTTTAAATTCATAAACAAAATTTATATCTACTTATGTGAACAAATCTAAACACATAAATTAACGAATAAAGAGACACGTGTCATACATGTATGAACTATACCTATTATCTTCTTCCTTTGAATTGTGACTCTCAATTTTCCATTCTTTCATTTATAATTTTTGCTAACTCTACTCTCTAAATTTACTTCTCAGGAACAAAAGCCTCTCAGGATTATTTTGAAAAAATTATTCAAATTTAAGGGTGAAATTAAAACCCACCAATAATTTTAGGAATTTTATTTTTTATTATTTACCTTAAATCGAATGTTGAAAATACCAGATATTTCAAGAGGGAAAAAATGGGTAACAGAAATGGAAATTTTGTCTTGAAGTTGAGAGAAGCAATCTCCTTCAGCTTCTGCCATGACTGGCTCGGCCATTGGTCGTGTACTGTTCTATCCTTCTACTTTTATCGAAACCTTCATCAGAAATGACACAGAACAAACAATTTCTTCACAAAAATCACTCCTAATATTAAACAAATTAGCTTTGGTTAATTACCCTTTTGTGTTTTTTTGTTAGTATGAAGCACCAACGTAAGAAAATGATGTTTGTTTACAGTGTTTTAATGTCTATTTAACTCTGTTTTCAATACAATTATGTGATTGGGGAAAAGGGAAAGTTGCTATTGCTACAGAAAGGGCCAACGAAATTTCTTTTTTGTGTATAAACAAACCTTACCCAGATCATTCTCTACTCTCTTAAGCATCTCTTTCTTTCAATTTTGAAGAACTTGGTTCTGTCATTTTGATGTCTAAACCCTTAGCACATAATTACATAGGATTCCCGGAGGCTTCTTCGATGGAAAGAAGTCCCGAGACGAATCATTCGTCGTCTTCTTCTGCTGCTTCCTCTTCTTCTCCTGTTACTAACGAGGACAAGAAATGTGTCACTGTGAGTTTCAAGGACACTGAATTGAGGCTCGGTTTACCTGGTTCTCAGTCGCCTGAGAAGAAATTGGGAAGTGGGATTTCGCTCTTCGGTAATGATTTTGAGGATAAACAGAATAGTGGGTTCTCTTCTTCTTGTTCTTTGAATTTGAAGAATCTTGTTTCTGGGTCTAAGAGGGGTTTCTCGGACGCCATTGATGGGTCTTCTGCAAAATGGGTTTTCTCTGGGAGTAATGGATCTGAGGTCAAGTTAAGTGAAGGGGCTGTGCTGTTCTCGCCGAAAAGTGGGAAGCCGACGATTGATGGCTTAGGGAGCAATGTTAATCCGCCACAGTCTTGTGTTACTTTGAAGACTGTGAAGGAAGTGCTTCCTGTTCCTCAATCTTCAAATCCTGCTCTAGAGAAGAAGCCGCAGGTTTCAGAAAATGGTGGTGCTCCTTT
Organism: Citrullus mucosospermus; assembly: GCA_030954485.1. Classification (NCBI taxonomy): domain Eukaryota; kingdom Viridiplantae; phylum Streptophyta; class Magnoliopsida; order Cucurbitales; family Cucurbitaceae; genus Citrullus; species Citrullus mucosospermus. The sequence goes on along the minus strand of CM062063.1, from coordinate 1,613,811 downwards.
GGCTAAGTAAGCTAATCGCTTGAAACGTTGTTTTTAGTTGAGTTCATGTACATTCATTGAGTTTGATGAAAAAAATTGTTGGGTTTCCTCTTTTTTCTTCACTTTATTTTCTCATGTTGGTGTTTTTGTTGCTGATAATGGCAATCTCTCTGTTGGGTTGGCTTCTTTCTTGTTAATGCTATACTTTCACTACTTTGGTTTGATATATCTACATGTTTTGATGGTCTGTGTTGTGGGAAATTGAGATTAGAATTTGCTTAGTTTTTTGTGAAGGAACTTCGTCTGTAAATGAATTTTAAGCACAACCAAGGCTGATGATATTGAACATGGAGCTTGGCCTAGTCTTTTCTCTCCCTTGATAGGCACATACTCTCAATCGGGTTCGTGAAGATCTGGGATGAATAGTATGAACAGTGCTCTTCTGTTCGATCGGGGCGGTGTATCGGCTCTCTCTTATCTGTTACAACTTCTGCGAGAATTATTTCATCCTATATGATTTCTATGTCCACTATGTATTTGAAGTTTCTCTCCAATTTTTGTTTTGAGACTTTTCTTCGTACCTGCAAAATAGACTTGGTAAATGATGAATTATTGATTGGAAAGTTCTATGAAATGCAGGGCACAGGTTGTGGGATGGCCACCCATTCGATCCTTCAGGAAGAACACCATGACTTCTACCAATTCGACGAAGAACACTGATGAAGGTGAGGGCAAATCAGGATCGTCTGGTTGCCTCTATGTAAAAGTTAGCATGGAAGGTGCTCCATATCTAAGGAAGGTTGATCTCAAACTGTACAGCAATTATGCTGAACTATCATTGGCTCTGGAGAAGATGTTTAGCTGCTTCACTATTGGTAAATCTACCTCCCTCCTAACAAAGATTAGATTTTATCATCTCGAATGTGCTACTTTCACATTTGTCTGTGAACATTGGCTATGTTTTCCATTGTTTTATCGACTCAATGCGACAAAAAATGCTTATTTATGTTGACTCTTCAGGGCAGTGTGGTACTGAAGGACTTCCGACTAAAGAGCGGCTGAGTGAAAGTAATTTGAAGGATTTCCTCCATGGATCTGAGTATGTGCTGACATGTGAAGATAAAGATGGAGATTGGATGCTTGTTGGTGATGTCCCTTGGGAGTACGTTTTTTTCCCTTTAGGTTATTTCTTTTAAGCTCAGAACGAGTCGTAAATTTCTATGAAACAAAGAACAGATTCGTGTAGATTTAATATATGAATGACAAGTAGAACATCTGGTGACTACCATGCTTCAAACATGAAGTCTTAAGACTGTGACACATGTTCAGATGGCGATGTCGATATATTTAATACAGTCAACTTCAATCCAAATCTTTGTTTCTGATCCATTGTTCTGTTTTCTTGCTTATTCTTAACTGAAAAATGCACGTTCAATTTGTGTTTTACTTTCTCTCTTATTGTTTTGGATTGGATATGACAGGATGTTCACTGATTCGTGTAGAAGACTCCGAATCATGAAAGGTTCTGAAGCAATTGGACTAGGTAAGTTGAAGCATAATCTGATGCCTAGCATACTCGTTTTCTTTCAGTCATTTCAACATTTCTATCTCAAGAAAATTGTGGGATCTTTATGGTTATCAATGAAGTATTTTAGATATATGTGTATGCAAACAAGTTCAACATGATCTAAAGAAATGACTGCTCGTTTAATTGCAGCGCCGAGGGCCTTAGAGAAGTGCAAGAACCGAAACTAGCGAGATGAAGTCCCAAGCAAGACCTAGAAGACGACATCTCCTGGGATTGTGAAAAAACCTCATTTTAAAAGATATATTATTGTTCGTTATGTTATAAACTAATGTTGTATCGTATGAAATGCTAACGCTTTCCTGCTTGGTAGATAAAAGAATTTCACTGAAAGACACCGAGTGTTGTGTGTTTAAATGTTAATTGCTATTCCTCCCTCTTAAAGTAAAGAGTGAAACCTATGGAGTCTGTTTGCACTTGCAGCTCTCTTCTCTCTCTTTCTACATTACTTTCTTCCCTACAAGCATAACAAAATATCATTCAAATCACTTTCATTTCAGTACCTTATGATTTATGTATCGATGATAGGCTTCGATGCATCACAGAAACTGCTACAAGCAACAACAATGAATATGCACGAAAGGGACATTAAGAACAGGATTTTCGAACCCGAAAACGACCCAAGACATGCTTTATTTTCTTGAGAAGGAAGCAAGAGGGAGAGCATCTGCAGGTGTAAAAAACTTGTTTTCTGGTAGAGGTGTTTGTTGGTGAAGATGGGCAACATCAGTCTGCGTGTGAAGTTCGGAGGCGGGATTGGGACGCTGGTTGTTGCGACGACAGTTTCGACGTTTCAAGAAGCGAGAAACAAGGTAGCAGAGGAGACGGAGAGAGGAAAGAATGGCTATGAGGAGAAAAGCTGAGAGAAGATAGTCTGTTGGGGAGCGAGATCTTTTGCAGCCGAACAATATTCCAAGACAAACCATGGCAAAAGCCAAAAGGGGAAGCAGGAAAGGGTCTGATGGCCTTCTGCAATGGCTGCCAATTTAATTAGAGAGAGAGTTGTAAGCTTTTTTAAGCTTTGGGTTCTTTCCTTGTCCAAACAATGCACAACACAACAACTTTCAGGCCTATTCTTGCTTGCCTTCTTCTGCCACTGTTTCATCACTTTAAGTCAAGCATGGAATCATTTCAACTACACCATCCAAATTAATATATCTATATAATAGGAGAAAAAAAAATCCAAGTAAATAAATGTGCAGGTGCAGCATAGAGATGAATTTTCGACCTCAACTGATGGAGTATGTCAATTACCAATTATTACTCATGTTGATAGTGAAAAAAAAAAAAAAAAAAAAAGAATTACACTACAAGTTTAGTCCATGAATTTTGGAATTTGTGTCTAATTTAGTCTCTAAACTTTTAAACGTGTCTACTAAACTCTAAACTTCTAAGTTGTTGTCTAATAAGTTCTAGTAAATTTTATATTTTTTAAAAAGTTAATTGATCTAATAGAATTTTGTGATTAGTAAATTCGGGAACTTTTAAAATTTCGAAAATTTAAGGGTGAAATTTGTAAAAATAGGAGGCACGGCCTTGATAGAGTCAAAAGTTTGTAGTTTCAATTCATGGTGGTCATCTATCTAAGATTTAATATCATATGAGTTTTTTCGACAACCAAATGTTATAAAGTTAGACAAGCTGTTCAGTGAGATTAGTGATTGAAACTTAAATTATGGGAATTGTTAATGCTGAGGGATTGCCCTCCAAATTTACAAAGTCGTTTTCATTTAATACTAAAAAGAAAATAATAAAATGGAGATATTTAAGCAGGTGGGGTTTGGGGTGCTGTTCCTCTAAAGTCTAATAATAACTTTTGGACTGGAGATGGGCAGAAGATGCCCTCAGACGAATAATATTATACTATACGTAATCTTAAAATTTACGTATATATTCCTCCCTCTAATTTATTTGGAATATGTGGCTCTCTAACATAATATTTTGTTAAATTAATTTTCTATAATATTCTGTGTGTTTCTGACCTAATAGTTTGAGTTTCGAATCTCCTCTAAACTCAATAATAATAATAATAATAATAATAACAATAATCATAATAATAAACATATTAGGTATTAATATCATAAAACTGTATCAGAATCACAATTTAAAATTTACAAACTAAATAAATATGGTTATAATAAATTATATTCACCATCTAAACTAGTTGATTCTATCATCTATTTGAACTAAAAAAAAATTCATTTGTTAATTATTTCATTTTTTATTTTTAAAAATTATGCTTTATTTTCTCACAATTTCTTGCTTAAGTTTTCATATTTTTTATATGAACATTTGATTTTGAAAACATCTCGTAAATGTAAACAACAAAATATAAAACCAATAGATGAAAGTGGTGTCAATAGACTTAATTTTCAAAAACCAAACTAAGCCTAAAATTTTAGAGATTTAACATATTTCCCAAACGTTATTTCACAAATATCTTAAAATTGTTAAATATTTCGTATCTAGATTCTAACCTAATTTTCGAACAAATTTAACCTCAAGACATCTTTCTTACTAAAGTTTCTATTTCTTTTACAATTCAATATCATAAATAATCATATGAAATTCAATTAAACCTTATAAAATTAATTATTTTACAATTTATGCTAATATATTATAATAAACGTTGGGATATTATTAAACGAATATTATTTTATTCTCTATATGGTAATTATCCCTTCATTTAGTAATAAAATATGTGTATATTTATATAGTATATTACATTAAGATAAATGACATCTTTAAATTATTTGATTTTTTTTTAGTACAACAATTGAGAATTAGGGGATTAAAACCTTCCACCTCTAGGATGGAAGTTTATACCAATCAACGACTCATATATTTGAATTGAAAATAAATGTACAAATAAACCACATCTATACTATGTATTATAACCTAGATGAATTACGTACATTTGGAAAAAATCGTTTAACGTGAGGAAATATGATATATATTTTTAGACAGTTATCATTTAGTTATTTTCTTAATTCAACAAATGTGGAAATGAATTGATGAATATTTAAACCTGACTTCTTAATCGATAATACAAACATTAATTAATTGAGTATTCTGAATTCCCACCCAATAAATTAATCAATTCTGGATGATGTTTTTCCTCTTGAACCGACAGCAGTTCAATCAAATTAAATGGCTGGGTCGGTTATGTCAGTTTTTTCTTGCACCCATATCAAACCCAATACCCTAAAAGTAGGTCCAAATCAGTCAAAACTGGCACTAAAAGTTTATCATAAAAAAATAAAAATAAAAAAATAAAAAAAATAAGTTTTTTTTAGTATAATGGGATGGAAGATTGAACCTGCTACCTCTAAAATTGAAGATCATACCAATTACCACTCAATTTGGCGTGAATTACCAACCATTAAGTGATGGGGGCATTGACTCACAGAAGAAACACTAGATTTTGAGAAGCATAAATAATCAATGCAATGACAAAAAGTAAGGTGGTACTTTTCATAAAGTTCTAAAAGATGAACAAGTCAATAAAGAGCATAAAAATTTAGGATTTTATACACTGATTCAGGACCATCTTCATCCCCAGGAAAGCAGGAACCATCCGGAACGAAACTCAAAATACACGTCCTTCGACAGTCCTCTCTGCTGGAAGTTGTAATAATTCACGAATCCCTTCACAAACCTACAAATCAAAAATGTTAAAAATACTCGTATTGTTCGCCTCTCACCAATCCCACTTGTCTTACAAATGAAGAATATAGAAAAGTAGCTTTAGAGCGATATAAATGAAAGTTTAAGAATCCCAGAAGAGTCAATATTTGTATACTTAATAGGGATTTTTTTAAGGAAAAAAGTTCCATTTTCACCACTGAACTTAGGGCGGCGTGTCAAGATCAACGAAAATTGAGGTACAATAATTAAATTGAATCTTGTAAATAAGAAACAAAGAGATCACAGAAAAATGTTAGTTATGAAATACATACCAACTTGATCTGCGCTTTAATTGATGCAATTAATTGAGTGTACTCTTCTATCTGTCTGCGTGGTTACAACAAAAACAAATGCAGGCTCTTCAATAAATGAAAATCTGAAACCTTAAAGGAACATAAGATCCTAATAGTCACAGGTTTAGTATAAGCACTAATCTAAACAACACCCGCGATACTTAAAACATTTACCTGGCTAACCTTTCTTCTTTGAGAGAAATGAATTTTAAAGCTTCTGACCATGTGAACTCGACATGAAAACCAAGCCCAACGTCTACAAATATACTTCGTGTATCTGGCCTGTACAAGTAGAGATGAGAAGCTCTGAATTTGCAGGATAAAGGTAAATTAAGTGGGAGTAAGAGAGTCAGCCTCATCACTGAGCCCATGGCTCAGAGGCCGGCCCATCCAACCATTCACTGGATTGGGTCCATGGATCACCCTTGTAGCTAAAAAAATTTCTGAGTAGGAACTGATTATTTATCGGAAATGGAAACAAATGCAACTTGTAAGCAGGTAATACTGTGGTTGTTTAGGCTTGAGTGCGTTCAAGAGAGAGGAGGGAGGGTCCTGGTACCTAAAAATTAAAGTTAATTGGGAGTTACTATACTTTTCTTCCCTTTGATTGTTTTGACAGATGAAAAATAAGACAAGTATAATAACTCTCAAATAGCTTGATATCCAATCTAACCACCATAGGTTGACCTAATATTCAATGGGGCTAGCGATAAAGCAACATGACATAGAGATGATCCAAATTCCATAGTGGCCACCTACTAGAATATTAAATCCTTCAAGTTTTCTAACAACCAAATATTACAAGGTCGAGTAGTTGTTTTGTAAAATTAGTTGAGGTGCACACAAGGTGGTCTAAACACTGCTAGATAATAAAAGAACTAAAAAAGAAAATGAAAAGAGGCAACCAGATTCATTATCTAGATTGGTAAGAGAAACTTACACATCGCCTTGTACATAGACTTCAGAGCCAAGATTGACCAACGTTCTGAGATTAGTTATACAATTTTTCTCCAAATTCTCAATGTTCCGACGAAGGTCGGAACTAATGGTATAAAAGTGTTAAGTGTCAAAATCATAAATACCATTGAGAATGCAACATAGCACAAGCGAAAGAAGTATGACGGAATAATTAGGAATTAAGTGAAGCCATAAATCTGAGGAGTCAAATGAATTAAAAAGGATACAACACTTTCTGCTGCTCAAACACTTTATCCCTGCCAAACAACAAACGATATAGAAAAAACCGTTACAAGAATTTTACATCTCTCGAGTTTTCAACAAATGCTCACAAACAATCTTTTTCCTTCATTTCCTCCCCCCAACGATGAAATTAAATTTCATCAAAACTAAATCTGAAAATTGTCTAAAAACCAAGTAACAAAGAAATTCAACCAACAGAACACTAAGTCCACATTAATGTCCATGGATAAACCACATAAGTTAAAAGAAATCGGAAATTTAATACCAAAAAATGTTTCACAAAATTAATATGATACTCTTCTCTTCCATTGACATCTTGAATTCTCAAGATGCCTGTTATCCTATGTACCAACAAAATAAACACAAGATCAAAAGACGACCTTCTGGATTTATAGAAACCAACTATTGATATCCAAGAAATACTAGTCAATGGAGATTTCTGAGAGCTCCCATCTCTCTCAAAGCCAAAGGAAAGAACAGAAATGCATCTTTGCATGGACACAGAAATCAATTCATATGATATCCGAGTTAAAGGAGAATTTGAGAGCTCTCATCCATCCCAAGGTCCAAGGCAATAAAAAAGATACCTCCCTAAACCAGAACGATGCACATGATATATATATATCTCGTCACAAATTCACTGACACTATGACCACTATATAGGCCAAACCGACTTACAAGATACCTCAGAAATCATTCCTCTCCTGTATAATTCTCTCACTACGACATACGTTAATCACCAATGGCCTATCACGGTCATCCAAGATTCCCAAGCAAGTTAATCCTTCAAAGCATGTGATTAAGATCATTAGACACCAACCACCACCACATAACTTCATTTTTTAATTAATTACCAAAATCCAACAATTATCAAATCTGGGGCAATGTTGATATTTAATTCCATTCTATGGAAGACAATGAAAACAGATATAAGTTAGGCCACACATCATCAGTTTAACTTGTAATATCAATTAAGACGGGCGAACAAGATTATAGATATCGCTTGATAGACTATGCTTCATTGGGATCCTTCAAAATGCACGAAGTTGAGAAACTAAAACAAATGCATACCTTTCAGCGATTGCATGCACCAAATCAGGTTTCAAGCGACGGTCAACAAATTCCTCAAACCTTTGAACTTTCTCATGCCGAAAGTTATCAATTCCTACATCCATGATCAATAAATAACAACTGAACGTGACAGCCTTGTGGGTGTTCTAAAATAGTTATGAACAACAAAGTGGCAAAACTTCTATCACCTGCATACACAATTGTCGACATTTTCGTTACGGGAAATTGATGTTAAAATTCCAAAGAATTTATCAAACTACATGGAGGACAATATCAACAATTTATGGGCTATTTACCAATTCAGTTGGGTTGGTAGGGAATTTGTTAGAGATGGAGCGCAACGGCGTCGGCGAATGGGAGGAACGGAGCCATCGAGGTGAGCGGGAGAGGGGAGTGGAGCTAACGGCAACAACGTTAAGCCGCAGCGGCAGTGTTGAAAATGGAGGCGGAATTGGTTTCTAGGGCTTTTTACTTGTGAGTCAAATATTTGTAAATAAAGTTAAGGCTAAGGCTATTTAAGTTGGCTGAAATTTAAATTCCTTCTAAGTTGTAACTTCATTTTTAAAATTGTAAATTTCAATGTTGCAAGCTATGAGTATGGCTCCATTTGGTTGGATGAGTCTTCAAACTTGGTGTTAATGCATAAATCTAGAATAATCATTTTTTTAATTCATATTCCTGATAATTTTGGTCTCTTATATTAATTTTGTTATATTCTTTTCTCTAATTCTTTTTTTTCTTTTTTTTAATTCTTTTTTTCCTTTCTTCCTGACTTAATTGTACCACAATCTATTTGAACATTTTTAAAAATATAAATATTATAATTTTGTCATCATTATAGAGTATAATTATGAAATTATTAATGTCGATGCTCGACTCTCACTCACATTACTTGTTGATTGTTCTTTTTATTTTTCTTTTTTTACATTTATTCGGTTGTCATTCCTTTAAATATAGCAAGTAATGAGAACGGTTAGCAAATAACAATTAAAAATATTATAATTTAACAATATATTTAATAACTATATGTTTAATTAACTAAGAAGTTTTATTTTGATAAAATTAAATTTAAGACTATTTTATAAACCTTTTATTTTAGACTTTAAATAAAATTGCAAAATTCACGTGCTTTCGCACGTGGGGAAGGTGCGTGCGAACTCCTTTCTCGTCCACTATGCTGAATGCTCTCTGCAGTTTGGGTCGACAAGGTAGGGGTTGCGAATGATAGTTCGCAGGTCTCTTTTCAGGTATGATTCTGAAAAACTCTGTTTGGATTCTCGGAAAATGTATTAAACCATGCTAGAAATCGTTGCCGTCCTTAATCTCTAGTTCAAATTTTGTAATTATACAGATTTCCTAGCTTACTGCTTACCTAACAATGCCCTATGTTTGTCTCCATTTTCATCTCTTGATGAAACAGAAAAGAATCTTCAATGTACTGGAACTTTGCTCAATCAAATAGTTAGACCTCGGTGGATTGACTGGAAGTCTTGATAGTCATATTTGACAAAATTTCAGTTAATCAGAAATATCTAAGCTCTATCAGTGGACGGAAATTTTCGTTCATTCTTTAAAAGATTCGTTATATAACTATATTCAATCTGCTGTGCTGTTTTTGTAGAGTCGACTGCTTCCTGAAATATACAAGTCCGTATGTCCTACACCAGCCGGTAATGCATTATGGAGCTCGTTATATTAACTGTTAATTGAAGTTGTATTGATTTTCTGCTTCATCGAAGAATGTTAAAGATATATATCAATGATTGAATATACCATAATTTATCAGTTTTATGTTTTGGGAATTAACATGTTATGAATTAGAGGCAATTATGTCCAAATTCTTGTATTGTCATTTACTTTCAAATTAATAGTTTGGTAGTCACTTATTGAATGGCTCACAAGTGTGAGAGAGTGTTAAAGAATATGAATGAATAGTGATTAAATTTATCATATCCTATCAGCTCAAGTTTTAGGGCTGAGTGGTGTTTTAATCGGATCAGACTACTGATAACTAGTGGTGCCGGATTGTGCATATTGAAATGATGTTCTTCTTAATAAGCTGGGAGTGGAACAGCTTCTATTACTTACGTGGTTCTAGAACTGACTTCTCTTCCAATGTGTCAGGGACTGTATGCTTATAATGGTTGGAGCCTGAATGCGAAGATGACTGGTAAAAAGGAATTTCGGAGTGCTGCTGACCAGAAGAGAAAGCGCAACACAATCAGCCAAGCATGGAGACCAGTGTGTACTCACGCCAGCCCTTCTGAGGGTGGGTTGAATTTATATTACAAAAGCATATAAGTAGTAGCCGGATACTTTGGGACATTCAACGAGCTAGTGAGATCCTAGAATTACCAAATTTAAGTTATTTGTTGATAGCAAAGGCATGGGATTTTGTTGCCATCTTAAGCATAATAGTGAATAGCCCCCCACTGGACTAGAATTTTTTATGATGATTGGTGTTGCACGCTAGAACGTTGAATTAATTATGTACTTAGAGGATTTAATTTTCTGGAACTGAAGTAAGTAACCAACTTTTACTACCCCAATTGAAACAATTTAGTGGGTGATAATCGTTCTTGATGTAGATTTGTCGGTTAAGGATGATAGAGTTGAGTCAGAGGATGGAAGTCAAGTTCAAGAAATGCACTGCAGAATGCATACTAGTACTGTTAGTGCTCAACATGTAGAGGTAGCTGAAGAAATTAACGTGGTCACTGAGCTAAGTGTTGGTTCAAGTGCATTTCCAACTATGGGTGGAGATACAGACTTGGAGGGTCAATCTGTGCCCTCTGGTGAGAAGTTTTCAGTGAAACTGGGTGTAAGTGACTAAGTGAGCACATGCTAGTATCTTCATCAGATCAATTTCTTGAGTTTACTCTTGAATTTAGTCTTTTTATGTTTAATATGCAGATAGAGAGCTCTCTAATTCGATTTGTCAGAGGGAAAGGGTAAATTTTATATCATTATATTGGTCGTAATTTTTATGGTCAGGGTTCTCTTTTGATTTTCCATCTTTTATTCCACAGTGGATCTACACAGGAAAGGATTGAAGAAGAGATGGGAGTCAAGATTATGATTCCATCATCTAAGAAGGAAGAATTTGTTGGTAAGATTTCAGAATTTGATACATTTCATTTAGCTTGATTACAAAACATAATGTCTAGTTTTAGTTGAGCCTGTTTTCTTTTTGAATTACAAGATATGCTGTTCAATTCTCTTGTGGATGGTTTTTCTGGTCAAATTGCTCAATTTAGTTGTTTTAAAAATCAATTTTCTCCGTCACAACAAGGCTAAATTAATAATCTCATCATCATATATATATATTTATTATTCTAGCTTAAATAGAGATCATTATTGGTCTTTTGAGTAAACTATTTGTATTAATTATTACAGTGATTGAAGGTAATTCAGTTGATAGTGTAACCAAAGCTTCAGAAAAAATACAATCAATAATTGACGAGGCAAGTTGTCCATCTTTATATTTGTTTTAGAAAATGTATTATGCTCAATTCTTCCAATTGTTGTACTTCATCTTTTCTTTTGACCTTTTTTATATGAGTTGATATTAAGTGTGTTTTTTAAAACAAGAAACAAAACTTTCATTAAAAAAATGAAAAGAGACTAATGCTCGAGAAAATACAAACTCTGAAAAGGAGTGAAAGAAAAAACAAAATAAAATAACAAAGAAACTATAAATGCAATCTGTAATCCAAATCAAACAATTGTCTTGAGGAGGGAAACAATAACAAGATTGGAGAAAGAACACTATGAAGAAGCTTTAAAATTAGCTGAATCAAAGTGAACCAGCAAAAGAGAATGCTTACCCTCGAAAAAGTCGTAGAAAGCTCTCTGACCAAAGAACCAAAATTAACCCAGTAAAATAATTTGAGCTTGGTGGGAAAGAAAACCCAAAAAAGAGCCAAAGAACAGTAATATTGGAGTTAATTGAGAAAACCCTCTTGAGAGAGAGAGAGAGAGAACCAGAGTTTCATTGAAGAAACAACAAGGTTCTACATCCCACTTGATGTTATGAGGAAACTCCTTTTCTTTCCACATTAAACCCAAAGGAACGGTTTGAAAGCCACATAAGCAGTGTGATTAAATATGGAAGTTGTATCATCCACAACCTTAAAAGTCTTCTCATTTACCGAAGGGATGAAATTCCTTCACGGCAGGAGGCTCATTAATGCTTTAGACATACACAAACGATTAATTACCAACAAATTTAAAGCATTAGAAATCCTTTCTTCATACATGAAGAACTCCAAACAACTTTTCCTTAATTTGTTACTTCGCTAATGCTATCAGCATTTAGTTTATCTTTTATATCAAAGGGGATTCTTCTTTTCTGTTTCTCATTTTCTTAAAGCGTTTTCTTTCTGTAACATTTTCTTCTTTTGCGGTTCTAATGAATCTACAGATCTTGGAATATTGTTCTCAGACTTTGTTTTTTCTTTTCACTAACAAGTATAGTAGAATTCACAATTGACCATTTTTTTTGTTACATTGAAATCCAGGCAATTAAAAGCCCGCGTCTTGATTACTCACATTTTGTGTCCTTCCCTCTGGCTATACACCCTGAATTAGTTGAGAAGCTTACTAATTTCCAGAATACCATACTAGGAAGTTTTGAGTCTTGCTCAGATGAGGCTGAGGACAGTCATACAAATGAAGATAATACAGACAATGAAGTTGAGGTTCAACAAACTGTTAAAGCACCAGATGTTGCAGTAGAACTAAAAGTGGATGATAAACGTGAGCAAATCGAAGTGAACATAAATATACCTGTTGTCAGTTATCCTCCTAAAACTTCAAGGGCTTCTACACCATCTGGTATGATAACTACTGAACATTGTGAAGGCTCAGGAACTTGTATTTCACATAGATCTATATGAACTGTCCAATTTTTAAACATCACAGTGAAAACATATTTCTATTCTTTATTCATTTTTTTCTCTGTTGAATCTGGAGAACACCTGGCTTTGTCAACTCGTCAATTGTGGTTAACACATGGTCAACTGTATGCTTTGTTTTGTTTTGTTTTGTTTTGTCTTGTCTTTTCTCTTTTAATTCTTTAAGGACATCAAGTAACATTGTTTTCTTCCCCTTCCATGGAAGTGCCAATCTCGTTTTTCTTCTAAGAACTTCTCTGATTTGCATTGCTCTTTACAGACTTGGGAATTGACAAATCAATATTTATAAAACCTAAAACATTTCACCTAACGGTACTTATGTTGAAGTTGTGGAACAAGGAGCGAGTTGATGCTGCTTCTGAAGTTTTGAGGGTGATTAAACTTGCTGGATATTTGTACTTACTAGCTGTACGTTTGTAGAGCATGTATGTGACTGACACATCTTTTCTTTCAGGGTATCTCCTCTAAAATAATGGATGCTTTGGATAATAGGCCAGTACTAATTAGGCTCAACGGGTTGGTGAGTTCTCTTAAATTCAAGCATCAAATTTTATTTGATTGTTTATTGATTATCGAAGGCAATGCTTCCTATGTATGTACTGGTTCAGTCATAACTATTGTCCACTCAGGATCAATACTTATTTCAATCTGATTATAGATGTCTCTATTTCAGTTCAAATCTTGTAGCAACAACTTGCCATATGTAAAGAAAGTGGTGTTGTTAATGATGAGGCTTGATAATTTATTTCCAAACTTCATTTGCTTGCATTCTTGATTAGGAAATGTTCTAGGTGGCTGGCATTTTTCGTTGTATCAACTTGGCTGATTGATTGTCCATCAAAACACCCAACTTCATAATTATTGTTTTAATGAATTATGTTCTTATGGTATGGAAGTTGAAAATATTTGATTCCCACGAATAATTGTGTCATATCAGGATTGTATGAAAGGTTCTTTGGCCAAAGCCCGTGTTCTTTATGCTCCTGTGGAAGAAATTGGCGATGAAGGAAGACTATTACGTGCCTGTCGTATCCATTTTATAATTTCATCTAAAAGATTACCCTACGTTATGAAAATGATTCCTTTTGGCTCAAGTTCTTAACAGTAATTAAATACTTTCATACCTTTGAGTTCCTTGAGCTTCTTTAGAAGTCATTATTGATGCATTTACAGAAGCTGGACTTGTTCTGGAGAAAGATGCAAAACAGAAGTTAAAGGTATGCTTAACAACTTCTAATCCCCTTCCTTCCAATTCAACCATCAAGGTTGAAATATCAAAAATGTTTTGTTCGTTACCTTTGCTACTTTATTCAATTCAACAATGTGATCTTCTGAATTACCTTATACTAAAGAGTTTTTTTCCCCATCATTCTCAAAATTCAGTTGCACGCTACTGTTATGAATGCAAGACATAGGAAAAGGTACACGATTTCATTTGACTTTTCTTCGATAAGTTCTTCTTTCGTGTATTTTCTAGTTCCTTCCATTCGCGAATCTCTGTATTTACAATCCTGAATAGTTTGAGTTCTCTGTCATGGTTGATTTTATGGCACCGCAATGCTTGAGCAGTAAAAAGAAAAAGAAGTTCGATTCATTTGATGCTCGTGAGATTTTCAAGCAGTATGGGTCAGAGGAATGGGGTGAATATCATATCCGTGAAGCTCATCTCTCACAAAGATTTTCATTTGATGAAAATGGATACTACCATTGCTGTGCTTCCATAGCTTTCCCTGATGAACATATGCAATTTGACTGATCATTACCTAAACTCCAAGCAGAATCTTTCAAGTTATTAGGATTTCTTCTCTTTGTAGAATTTAGCCATGTATTTATTTCAACTTAGTTCTTCTTCAGTGCTTCTTTTCTTCTTAGGAACCAACTCGACCATTTTGTTATAAAAATTTAATCAACATTATCGCTACTGTAATATTAAATGATCTTTAGCCATTTTTGGGTGATAATTTCAAGAACTTCATCTTTAGAATTCTTTTTTTATTTAATTAATCTATTATACACATTATTTTTAAAAATTTCAAATGGATATGTGTATTATTAGCATTTGAGAACAATGTTGGTTTCTTTATGATATGCCATAATATATCTTTTGTTAAAATATATAGCATGATGAAATGAGGCATAATAATGATAATATTGTTGGATTTACTTGTATTGTAAGTCACAATTATAATATAGTGTAATTAAACACCTACAAATTAGACTAGGCATGTTTTGGCGTATGATCTGAAATATGTTTTTGAATAAGAAAATTAAACTAGAAAGAATATGTAATTATCATTCAATTTGCAAATTTTTATTTTAGTTGAATTCAAAGTCCAAACTTCTAACCTTTTGGCGTATGTCTTAATTAGTTGTGTTACGTTCCGTGATGGCAACATTTTTATAGCACTTACAGCACAAAGACTATATACATATCACAAACACCAAACATAAAATTTTCATAAGTTACCATGAATAAACAAAGCAGTTCACTCCATAAAAACAACTAATAATATATGTTAGCAACTATATAAATGAATAAATGTTTAAAAATGTGATCCTAATAAATCGACTTGGCTGATCATACCAAATGACAACTAATAAACAGAATCTATAGAGGATCAGATATATTCTCTAAGCCTTATCCACTCAAATATACTTAAAAATAAGCTGAGGCTTATCCACTGATATATTTGAAAAATCTCACCAATAATCTGTTGACGAAAGTAGTAGCCATCTATCTTGCAGCTGCCATGGCCTTAACTCTTCACCTTCTTTTGTTTGTCTTCATCTTATTCCCTGCCATCTCCATCTCCCTCAGCTCTATGATTATGAAGAACATGAACCAATTATTGATAAGCCTCTACACATTTCTCTTAAAAGCCCTCCCAAAAGACAGCTAAGATTCCAACATAAGGAATATTTTAATATACTTGGCATATTGACAACTATCAAACACTTAACTCGTGGCATAACTCAACTTACATATGGATGTATTAGCGACCAAGAAGCTTGTGATTTGAATCACCTATCTCTATTATACAAAAAAATAAAATAAAAATATCAATAAATAAATAAATAAGCGATCTTGTTGGCCATGGCACGCTATGAGCAAAACTTTCAAGCTCGTGTTTAAAATGTATTTTGACTTATAAAAAATGTATAACAAGTACATCTTTTACCTATAAAAAATGCATAAAAAGTATTTGAACTTAAACTTTAGTGTCTAGTAAGTTCAAAGACTTTTTAAATATTTTTTAAAATTTAGAGACCAAATAGTCACACATATAAAAAGTTCATGATGCAAACTTGCAATTTTTCTCATGGGTGGAAAAAATGTTGAATAAGTAAGGTTGCATTGTCTCTCTTAACTATGTGATATAGATTAAAATTTTGGGAAATTATTATAAATAGAAAAAATATCAAACTATTTACAAATATAGAAAAATTTTATTGTCTATCAGTAATAGACTGCGATAGACTTTTATCGCTTGAGTGATAGATGAATATCGCAATTTATCGTTGATAGACAGAGAAATTTTTCTATATGTGTAAATAGTTTCACTCATTTTGCTATATTTGAAAACATCTCTAAAATTTATATATTTGTTTCCTTGTCATACATTCAACTATGTAAAATTGCCAGTCACATTATTGTAACGGTAGCATAGAAACAGGTTGAAAAGGGAGTTTGGGGACATGTTCACATGGGTATATCACAAAGATTACCTGAATGACAAACATTGAGTGATCAAATAAGTCGTATTGTAATTGTTTGTAGTGTCTATATAAGAAGAAGATTAATGGAAAAAGAGGAGAAGTTGAAAGAATTCATAAGGATCAAAAACTCACAATTATGGCGTGGTTCACCATTGGAAGCTTTCAAGATTCCTTGAGCTTGCGCTCTTGCAAGGCTTATCTTGCTGAGTTCATCTCCACCTTACTCTTTGTTTTCGCCGGTGTCGGCTCCGCCATTGCCTACAGTCAGTTTTTCTTTTCCCTTTTTCAATAAGTTATAAGTTTAGTCCGTTCATATCTATTTAATCTCTCAACTTTTAAGAGTTTGATTTTAAACTCTTAAAGCTAACTTTTAGCTTTTAGCTTTGTAAACATTGTGAAAATGAACTATATTTAATTAAGATTAGGCTAAATTTGTTTGCAGATAAAATAACATCGTCAGCAGCTCTAGATCCAGCAGGGCTAGTTGCGGTGGCGGTTTGCCATGGATTTGCTCTGTTTGTTGCAGTCTCCATCGGAGCTAACATCTCCGGTGGCCACGTCAACCCGGCGGTGACGTTCGGGCTTCTTCTTGGAGACCAAATCAGCCTTATTACCACCATTTTTTACTGGATCGCTCAGCTTCTTGGCTCCATTGTCGCCTGCTACCTTCTCAAATATGTCACCGGCGGCCTTGTAATTTTCTCAACTATTAACAACTACCACCATATCCATTAAACAACTCTTATTTATTTGATCTTCAAAAATTTTAAAACAAAACATTCAAAGCCTAAATTGATTTAATTATAAAAGGTTGGAGTTTTTAATGGTTTTTAGTATCTCTTAACCACTAACACATTCATACGTTGATATAAATAAAAAGTGACTTAAATAAAAAATTGCTAAACATATTTTCAAATATAACACAAACCAAAAAACTGGAAACTTCTAGAACTGGATCTGGTTCAAATACTGATGTTGAAATGTTTGGTCATTTTTGCCCTTACAGGCGGTTCCGGTCCACAGCGTTGCCGCCGGCGTAGGAGCGGCGGAAGGGGTTGTGACGGAGATTGTAACGACCTTCGGTTTGGTTTACACTGTCTATGCGACGGCGGCAGACCCAAAGAAGGGATCTTTGGGCACAATTGCGCCGATCGCCATCGGTTTCATCGTGGGAGCAAACATCTTGGCGGCCGGACCGTTTTCCGGCGGGTCGATGAACCCGGCTCGATCTTTCGGTCCGGCGGTGGTCAGTGGCGACTTTCATGATAACTGGATTTACTGGGTTGGGCCGCTCGTTGGCGGTGGCTTAGCTGGGCTTATCTACTTTTACGCCTTTATGGCCTATGGGCCCAGCCCAATTCCAAATGATTTCTAAGGCCCAAACAACTTACGCCCTTTTTTGTTTTTCCTTTATTGCTCTGTTCCCTCTGCAATAAGAGGAGGAAAAGCAAGATTTTTTGCCACTCTTCCTTTCTATTTTCTTCTCTTTTGGTTTGTGTTTTGGGACCTTTCTTTCATGAGGAAAGATTTGTATTTTGATGCCTTTTATTTATTTGAATGTATGGTTTGGTTTTATTGGATTCTCATCTTCATTCTATTTCAATGTAATTACTCATTTATTGTGTAATGTTTACATTGTCAATTAATTCTATCAACTAAAGCCTTACATGTTCTTTGATCTCTTTTGTTCTTCAACATACATTACTAAATTCTCTACTTGTTTATATAAACTACTAATTTGATATAAGTTGATGCGTGTTAATTCTTCAGTGGCCTGAAGTTACTTTATATCTTCATTTGTTTGTCTTGGAATAATCTTTGTCTCAACTTAAAAGGGAAAGCACCACTTAAACATTTATTGCCCAAAAAACTAATAAACTGTATAATATAAACAAGGAATAATTACATGTACTGGGGCAAGGAGCTTGTCTTTGTAAGGCTCCAAAGTGAATGAGTTAATGTTCATAGCTCAATCTTCTCAGCTGACTCAGATGGGTCAAAAAAAGTGAAAGAGTTAAACTATGCAGACTCAGATGACTCTGAAAGCTCTACTTTTTGATAACCCCATTCATGAGCTTTCCACTCAGGCAACTGTTGAACAACAAGCTGCATCCAAAGAAAACAAACAATAAACTCATCAATTTTTTGTGAAAAGGAGGAGACTGATCTGAGACTGTTCTATTCAACAACATCATCAATCAAATTTCGACTAATTACCATCCCTCTGGAATCTGGTTTCCCCACAGTGGTTTGACAAGCTAATCTCCAGTTTTTGGGTTTCTGTATGTGACAACAAGATTCATTATACTTTTATCATCGCATTGCCTCGAGCTATTGTTTGATTCAGCCACAAATGATGTTCAAACAAATTGAATGTAAAATACATATGAACTTAACATTTACATGACAGTGTCCATAGTCATTGACTCATTTTGATTTCTAATGGCATCTGTATTCTTACCCTTTTAAGTTTGTCTTTCTCTATGTCTGTACGAGGGTTCAGTAGCTCTGTCCCTTCAATGATCTGAAATGGTAAAAATTTCATTCAGAAGACTTATAGCAGAACGTTGACATTGAATTCCTTCTTCATTTCTTTCATTTTCCAATGGCCATAGCACCAAAATTTGAACTCTTTTAACTTCTATGTCTGTCTATCTGAGTCATGAACTGAATAATTTTACCATAATGATCAAATAAACAAAGATTCAGAAAGTAGAAATGAAAAGGGTATTGATTAAATCCTGTTGAGAACATGATCTAATGCAGTAAAATCACCTCCACCATACAAGTCCCACAGGTTCCTCCACCCGCACAGTTCAACAGAAATCTCGACTGTAAAAGAACATCAAAACCATATAATAATCAAAACTAATTGAAAACCCAAGTTCTTTATCAAGTTAATGAACAGGGAAACTCACATAAGGTCCATACAACTCAATATTGGAATCCAACATTATGTTTCTAAGCTTTTGCCCACCACATGCTCGACGAAAATGCACATCTGGGGTTCCATCAGGAAGCAACACAGACTGAAAAAAACACACAATCATACTCCGAAAATCCACAAAACCCCCCTAAAATTCGACATTACAACTTACATTAACGAAAGCCAAATCGACAATCGGAGGCTCCTCAGGGTCAGTGGTTTCAGATTGATTCTGTGGAACAGTGCCAACAGCTCTGATTTGGGCTCTACGGAAAGTAAGAGGACGAAAACGTTTAAGGGTGTGGGAGGAATTTGTAATGTAGTTGAAAGAGCGAAAGGAAGATGAAGATGATAAACGATATGAACCCAGATGGAGAGCCTCCATTTTGAGAAATTGGGAAAGGGGTTGAAGAAATGAAGTGTTCAGTGAAAGATAAATCATGATGGTTGTTTTGTGTGGTTGTTTGTGGCCTTATCTGGTGTCGCCGTCGATCATTATGGGTAAGGTTTTACAAAGCTGTAGCGCAACGGGAGAAAGTGAAACGAACAGATTTGAAGAACGACAAAAAAGAAGGAAAAATGTTCGATTAAAAATATAAACGCTAGAAGGAGGGCTTGAACCTCCGACCTTGTGGTTAACAGCCACACGCTCTAACCAACTGAGCTATTCCAGCTTATTTGATCATCTACATAGAAGTTATCTATCTAATTTAACGCAACAAATGAAAAAACATTTATATTTTAATCCTTGAATTTCGAAAAGATACAAATATTTCGACTTTGAGCCTTTAGAATGTATGTTTTTGTCCTTAAATTTTTAAGAATACATATATTTGATCTCTAAATTTTCAAGAAACATTTTGTTAATCTTGAGTTCTTAAGAATGAATTTAAAAGGTCTTTATGTTCTCTTTTTTATTTTTAATAATTATTTGAACATTTTAAATTAGAAAATAATATTTGTTTCATAACTTAAAATAATTAAAAGAGTATTTTTAATGCCTTTTAAAAGTATTCTTAAATAACTAATGACTAAAAATATACATTTTGAAATTTTGGGGACTAAGTGCACCTAATCTAAAACAAATTGATAACTAGAATGGTACATCTAAAAACTCAATATCAAAACATGCATATTCTTCAAAACTTAGGGTCCAAAAAGATGATTGTACTAAATAACAATCTATACCCCTAAACTTTAAAGTAACTAATTTAAACATCCAAAATCTGTAAATGTATCAATACACACCCTCCTTCAAACTTTGGTTTGAAATATATTATGTGGGACTTATAATTGTTTTAACTAAAATTCTAAGTGGTCACATAATGATATAAGTGTACCAAAAAAAAAAATTACCACATGAGTGAATCAATTTAGACTGTGGATTAAAATTATCTTAAAAAATTGGCCATGCATCATTTTCTATATGTTTGCATATTTTTTCAAATGTTGTATAAACAAAATGGATGATTATAATTTACGCACGAACATTTTTCAAACTGAAATTCTAAATTAATTCATTCATGAAAATTTTGAGGTTGAGTGATACACTTACTATTTATCTTTTTTATTTTTTTGGTTAAAAAAAAACTAGTAATTTAATGGCACAAATTGTCTTTTGCATATTCTAAAAGATGATATGCTTTGATATTAAAGTTTCATATGGTTGAAACATATTATTTTGTCCCAAGTTATGATATATATTTAAGCAATCAATGAAAGTTTACCATTGAAAATTGAAAATTAGTGGGCTTTAACAACGACAAAACCCTAATTAGTGGGCCTTAACATGGATTGGATTGGATAATGGGGCCGACGTTTCCGTACATCTCTCTCGTCCCTTTTTCACTAGAAACCTGCTTAAACCTCTCGCTCCGTTCGGTAAATAAGGCCCTGAGATTCATTACACAATGCCATTGCCGTTGCCGCAACTCTCAACTCTTCGCTTCCTCTTCCTCTCTTCTTTCCCCGCTTTCTCTCCTTCTAAATTCTTATTCCCTTCTCTCTACTCTCCCAAATCCCATTCTCTCTTCACCGTTCTTGCCTCTTCTCCACCAAAACGCCGCCGTAGCACTGCCGCCTCCCCTTCTCTCAATTTCAAACGGAGAAACGCTAGCAGTTTGAACGAGACCAAGGGGAAACTGAAGTCGGTGCCTATGGAGGAGACTGAGGCTACGTCTTTTGGGTTTAACAAGAGGAGGGCAGAGGGGAGAGATAAAAGCGATTTACCCAAAAAGAATCTCCAGCTTAAAGTTAGGAAGTTGAATCCCGCCAATACGATTTCTTATGTGCAGGTTGAATTGGGTTGCTTTTGGGGGGGTTTTGAGTTCGTGGTTATGATATTTGAATTGGGTTTCGTTTCAACAGTTCATCGAATCTTATTTGATACTTTTTTTTTTTTTTTTTTTTTTCATGTAGATACTGGGAACTGGAATGGACACTCAAGATACGTCGCCTTCGGTCTTGCTTTTCTTCGATAAACAGAGATTCATTTTTAATGCTGGAGAGGTACCGATGGACTTTAATTTCTTTACCCATTATGCTCATGCCATGATTTTCATGGTTTTTAATAAAGAACTGACGTGCTGCGTACCGTGTTCTAACTTCTAACTTATCATGTCTGTTGAAGTATGAACTCCTTCACTGTCTTTTTTAGTATTTTCTTATTATTAAATGATATAGATGACGAGTTATGATGCAGTGTTTTCTTGAGCTTGATGATTATAGTTTTATGGTTACTCATTTTATATTGTTGGGATACAATGTATCTTGAGACTTCCGGTTGAATCGTTAAAATATTCTGTGTCATTCCCATTACAGGGGTTGCAACGATTCTGCACGGAACATAAGATTAAGTTATCCAAGGTATTCTCTTTTGAAAAGTTTATCATTTCTCTCTGAATTTCATGTTTAGTCTCCTATAATCGATTGTCCTTGTATTCTCAACCTTGGTAATTTATCGGTTGTTCCTCTAGATAGATCACATATTCCTTTCCCGCGTATGTTCAGAGACTGCTGGTGGACTTCCTGGTATGTCTGTTGGGTGATTAGATATGGTTATGATGTGATACTTTTTCTATTAGAACTTGTGATTCTATCTTATAATTTGCTTTTGAAGACAACATTACTAAGTTTGAATTTGAGACCTCCTAAGGTTTATAATTTACCTTGCAGGTTTGCTGCTAACTCTGGCTGGCATTGGAGAAGTAGGAATGTCTGTGAGTATAACATGTACTTAATACACTATCAAATTATTCTCATTGAAATAATTTAAAAGGAACAAGCTGTTATGCTTGTTCGAACTTATACTGTAGTTTCTATTCTATGAAGGTCAATGTGTGGGGTCCTTCTGATTTGAAGTATTTAGTTGATGCAATGAAGTCTTTCATACCAAATGCTGCCATGGTTCACACACGGAGCTTTGGACCTGCACTTAGTTCTGACGTGGATGTTGTCCATAAATTGAGTAAGTTTTGTGATCCCATTGTCCTTGTTGATGATGAGGTAGTCAAGATATCGGCGATTTTGGTACATCCAAGGCCAAATAGAGGGTGCCAGCTGTTTGTTGAAGATGACATGGGCCAGAGTCAAGAAGAGAGAAGAGACCATGATTCTGAAGCTAGAAGTTCAACAACCAAAACTTCATCTGCAGTAAAGCCAGGTGACATGTCTGTAGTATATGTATGTGAACTCCCTGAGATTAAGGGGAAGTTTGATCCATCAAAAGCAGCTGCTTTTGGTCTTAAACCCGGGCCAAAATATCGTGAACTACAACTTGGAAATTCGGTGATGTCAGATCGCCAAAATATCATGGTAGGATCAGTAGTTATATCTCTTTCCTAATAAGCTGTTAAATGCTATGTCTTAATCCATTGATTTTGCACTTGCCTTAGGTTTATCCAAGTGATGTCCTTGGCCCATCAGTTCCTGGTCCAGTTGTGTTACTTGTTGATTGTCCAACAGAATCTCATTTGTTAGAGTTGATGTCTTTGCAATCTCTTAGACCCTATTATGAAGACTTCTCGAGTGATCAGACTGAAACTGGTAAGTTGGTAACATGCGTTATTCATCTAAGTCCTGCTTCTATCCTTGGCAGTCCTAATTACCAGAAATGGACGAAGAGATTTGGGTCAGCCCAACACATCATGGCTGGGCATGATATGTGAGTCTTTCTTCTTGACATGCATCTGCTGCTCTTGCTTGCATATGTAGAAAATTCCCATTCTCACTTGATTTTTGTGCAGAAAGAATGTTGCAATTCCAATTCTAAGGTCCAGCGCAAAAATTGCTGCAAGGCTTAATCATTTATGCCCTCAATTATTTCCAGCCCCAGGCTTTTGGTCCCACCAGCAGCTTTCTTCCCCAGGATCAGATTCCTGTGCTTCAACTGAGGTTTGTTGTAATGTCTTTGGTGGTTTTGGACTTTCTCTAGTTGTAAGATAACTAACTTTGCCATCGATATCTTCCTGTACCAGATAGAAGTTTCAAATCATTACAAAAGCACATTAGCTGAAAATCTTCTAAAGGTATGAGAGGATGGATTAACTAAGTGTGTCATGCTTGTTATTGACCTGTTGTTTTATGGTTATCTTGACTGCATGAAATCATTGTAACTTTTACATTTAGAGCAGATTAAACATGTGTGCTTGTAGCCAAGGTCCCATCACACTGACACTGAAGCAATAGTAGAATGAAACAGAGTTAGTAGACCAGTGGTAGACAAGTTGTTTTGTTCATTGGATATCTGTTATTATCTTCACTTCATAATATGCATCGACAATTCACAAGGCATGTGAAGTGGTAAAATAACCATTTGATATGAAACCACATTTGTTCTTTAGGGTTGGCATATAAGATATGCTTACCATCCTTGGACTTATCCCTTTTTCTTTACTTATCCCTTTTTTCTTGTCCTTCATCTACTCGTTGTGCATGGTGATTCTGTTGTGATCTGAATGTTGACAACAAGATTTTCTACTTCGTGATGCAAGTTTTTTGACAATAATGTTCGTGAAACAGTTCACTTTGCGCCCCTATGGACAACTTGGATTGGATCGTTCTAGTATTCCTAGTCAGGAATCTTTGCCAGAGACTATTAGTGCACTGCATTCTGACATGCCGGAAATTTTGGATGCTGTTCATCACGTTAGTCAGCTTTCATGGGGTTCTGCTAAAACAGATGAGAAAACTCCCGTTGAAGATAATAATGCAATGGTCGAAGAACCATGGCTTGAGGAGAATTATGTTCCAAGTTGTCTGGAAAATATTAGGAGAGATGATTTGGAAATTGTTCTTCTGGGTACAGGGTCGTCCCAGCCATCCAAGTACAGAAATGTCAGTTCTATATACATTAATCTTTTCTTGAAAGGAAGCATGCTATTAGATTGTGGTGAAGGAACCTTGGGTCAGCTTAAAAGAAGGTAATCGTTGTTCACTTTCTTCAGGTTCATTTTTGTGTAATTCAATTTCTGTTCCTTCTAATATGTAGGGCCATTGTTGCAAACTGATTTACAGATATGGAGTCGAGGGTGCTGATGCTGCTGTGAGGAGCCTAAGATGTATTTGGATTTCTCATATCCATGCAGATCATCACACTGGACTGGCCAGAATACTAGCTTTACGGCGTGATCTATTGCGGGAAGTCCCCCACAAACCTGTACTAGTAATTGGCCCAAGACAACTTAAACGATATTTGGATGCATACCAAAGATTAGAAGATTTAGATATGCAGTTCCTTGATTGTAAGCACACAACACAAGCTTCATTGGAAGCTTTTCAGAATGTTGCTTCAGAAATTGACAAGTCTCCCTCAGAAAGTCCCATCAGTTCCACAAATGGAAACAGCATACCGATAGATGGAGCCATAGGACAGAAAACCGTGTCTAGTTTATTCGTCAAAGGATCTCGTATGCAGAGCTACTGGAAGGGTCCTAGTAGCCCAGTTGATATCAGTGCCGCCATGCCACTTCTTAAACGCTTGAATGAAGTTCTGAATGAAGCTGGTCTGGAAGCTTTAACTAGCTTCCCAGTTGTGCACTGTCCTCAGGCTTATGGTGTAGTGTTAAAGGCCGCTGAAAGGGTTAATTTAGATGGAAAAGTGATACCTGGGTGGAAGATTGTTTACTCAGGTGACACTCGACCTTGTCCTGAACTGATGGAAGCATCTCGTGGTGCAACGCTTCTTATACACGAGGCAAGTTTTAGAACCCCTCTATTGAAACTTTGCAGCATTTGTAGTAATTACTTTCTTTTGTTACCTTTTTCATCCTCATTCTAGCAGATATATGATGTTAACAACTCTTTTGCAAGAACATGGTAAGAGGATGGAGTGACACCTTATATAACAAGTTCTTGTGGGTTGTTACAGGCCACTTTTGAGGACAGCTTGGTGGATGAGGCCATGGCAAAAAACCACAGCACAACTTCAGAAGCTATAGACATAGGGAACTCTGCCGGAGCGTATCGAATCATCCTTACGCATTTCAGCCAAAGATACCCGAAAATTCCCGTGGTCGATGAGAGACATATGCATAAGACGTGCATTGCATTTGACTTGATGAGTGTTAATGTAGCAGATTTGTTAGTACTTCCTAAGGTTCTTCCCTACTTGAAACTCCTTTTCAGAAATGAGGTGATGGTAGACTGAATCTGATGATAGTCACTTTGGAGTCTTAGACAGTTAGGAGGAAACATTTAGTTTCAATTGTCATAGGCCTAATTCATTCTTTTGAAGATCAATATTTACTTGTAATTTAAGCCACTAAAGCTCATGGAGTGGGCCAGATCCAGATGTAGTTGAAAGTTGCTCTTATGATTGAAAAACTGATATTACATATGAGATGTACACAAGCCAAAAAGGGCACTGTTCAGAAATGCATGTATACATACAAATAATGGCAGAAAAAGAAAACCTTTGAAGCTAGCATGAGAGAGTATAATCAAAGTGTAGTAAACGGCCTATTGAATGAAACATGGTTCTTCAAAGATGAAAATAAAACCTGCATGATTACTACTTTGATTAAGGAGAACATATTATGAAAAATCACATCCCCTTCCTTGAAATAGTGGAGAAGGGTTGGTTAATGATAACTTGACCTTGTGACTAACTAAAAACTTCGATCACGGTTATTTATGGAAGAACAATTTAGACTTGATCCAATTTATCACCAGACAAACTGGCCTGACTCAAATTTCCAAATCCTAGCTCCGTCATGTCTTGCTTTGCCATTAAATTCCTGCAAGATTCCAATGAAATGTCATTAATAACCATACTCATACGGCTGAGCCATGTAAAATAGGAAACAAAGTTGGTGAATCAGAAACTGGATAAGTAGCAGAGAAAAACTTCCACCAATCTGCATGGCATTTGGTGATAGGAGTTAAAACCCTCAGTGCAACACTATGATATTGTAGCTCAATAAATAATTTTGATATATCACACTGAGTGGCGTCCCCCTTATTTGTCATAATATAAGAGGAAAAGAAATGAAGAATACACTCTATTTCCAGTTACCCACCCATTTGGTTCATACCGTCACTATTAAAAGGGAAAAAAAATCTCCAAAGAAACAGGATCGATGGGCATCGTATTAACTTCAACTGATTCTAAACTCATTTGCTGATGATAAAAGCTTTTAAATACTTAACCGTGCACCTACTTTCTTTTCTTAGAGCCACGTAAAGTATCAAAATGCAACTTGAGATTATATCAGTATATCACAATAATAACACTTCTGTTCTACTAGAATTGGTATTTGGTGGGAAGGTTTGTTATTATATATTTATTAAAGCGCCATTTCAGCCAATAGTGGAGTCATGGTCTGTAAAACTTAAGGAATGAAGGATGGCCAATACAATTATAATAAATAACCCAGGTTCTCAGCAACAAAAGTTTAAGAATCTAGAGAAAGCCAAGCAACTTTTGTTATACATATAAAAAGTCAAGAGTCTTACTTCTCCATACGGCATTCAAGGTATTTTTTTGATAAGTGCCTGCACTTTTCAGATTGGTGACCAGAGGTTTTGAGACAATTGAGGTATTCTTTCTTCTCCTGTAATAAAGTTCATGCATCATAAAACAAGCAATGAACTTGAACAGAAAGATACCTCGAGAAAATATCCCAAAAATCATATATCCTAGTAACGACTATATTGCTAAAAGTTACCAGGTCGCAGAGGTGCATATGGTCCAAAGGGAAGACTCCTTTCTCTGGGGGCACCGGTCTCAGTCCTCTATTCCCTCCAAATGAACCACCTGCATAAAGATCACAATAGCTCTCACCAAATCAAATTAGCTGAAAAAGAAAATATATCCATTCAATGCACGTCTATAAAATTGTAATTTGTGAATCAAAAAATTATTGGCTCCAGGCAGTGCCAGCGACTATTTCTTCTTCAATCAAGTGTTTCTAAGAAACCATCCTTGACTATTCTATGGCCATGACATTCCCGTTCAAGTCTCAAAGGAAGTCACCACAGGCTCTAATGAGTTGGGTGCTTCAACATATTCATATCACGTGAGGAATAGAATAATTACTAGAAATGTTCGTACTCCTTGTTCCAAGATTTGGAATCTCACTTCTCCATTTTCATTTAATACCCATGTTTAGTATAAGAAATGGTTATCATGATTTTTTCAAATACGGTAAAACACAATCCACCGAATTTACAATCCAAATCACATTCTAATTGATTGCCTTACAAATCGATTCAACTTCTACTGTACCAATTGTGTATCATCTGAGACTACTAACTGCCAATATCCAGTAAAACTGAAAGAAGAAAGACTATGCCGAAGATGAGCAAACTAGTCTTCCCGAGTTCACTAATTCCAAGTAATATGCATATTACTCACAAAGGTAAACGTAACTTGCATGCAACAATCATTTTTTAAACAGTTCTTTCACAGATCAGAAAACTTCAAATAAAGGTGTAAGTGCGAATGATGACAATCATTGCCTGAGATACAAAGTTAAACTAAAAAAAGGAAGTATATCGCAGTAGTTCACAGCCCCACTAAAAATGAAATGAATGAACAGAATGATAGTTACCAGCCATTTTTGTGTACCTTAAAAACCTGGTGAACGTGTATAAGCAACTGACAACTTTCTGCACGACTGATAGTACGCGAAAAAGAAAAAGAAGAAGAAAAAACATGCATTCTCCCTCTCAATTCATTTCCCTTAGTCATCAAGAAAATAATTCAAGTCTTTTTACATCGAAGAATCTGTTCTACTAGTAGACATGTAAAACAAACAAAATTCAAAAACCACGATCAACCCACCTAACTTCGAAGTGTTAATTTTCAAAGTTCCACCCATCTGATAGGTAGAACACACAGGAATTAAAACTATGCAATAGCACATTGTAGCTCTCCTACAAACAAATTGCTCAAAACCAGGATTTAAATAATTGATAGAAACTCCCCATTTAGAGGTGAGATTCTGCAGCGTATGCAGCTACCTTCAAATCTATTCATTTTCCAAATGAGTTTGAGCTCCGAGAAAAGGCTAAAACACCAGCTCCTAAAAGAATCGATCCCTGATCCGGACCTTATAAATTTACCGACAACAATCGATAATCTTAACTCGCTCAACCATTCCAATCCCTCTATTCCTCAACTAACATAAATTCAACCACAAAAAAAGAAAGAAGAAAAAAAAAAATCATGCCCACTCTCCTGCCCACGGGATTCATAGAGTACCTGCACTCATTGTGGAAACTCCCGATAGCTCGAAAAAGAAATTTTCATTCGTCTCATACGGACCGTCAAGTCGAAACTAGCTTGAACGACCGGCACCGGTGATACACTAGTGGGTCGAGATGAACTACCCTGAAACCGGCCGGGAAGATCACAGAGGAAGCTTTGCAGCGGGCAGCGGCGTGAAATGCTGCTGCTTTAAACGAAAGGGACAAATTTGGCATTACGGATTAATAAATGGACCGACGCTGGTATTGAAAAGGCCCAAGTGAAAAAGAATCCAGCCCAATTCCTCAATTTGCTAATTCCATATTATATTAATTAATAAAGACAATTACTTATATTCTAATTTGTTTATTTTACAAAATAAAGTGGTGTATTTTGGGATGTTTTCAAAAATATAAAAATTGTTGAAATTAACTACAAATGTAACAAAATATGACTTTCTATTTGTGATAAATTGCAATAGACCAGATACACATCTATCACTCCACCATATAGACACGGATAGATGTTTATCTGGTCCATTGCGGTGTATTGCAGATAAAAAGTGAAATTTTGCTATTTGTAAATAGTTTGATATTTTTTCTATTTATAATAATTTTCTGTGTATTTTCACATATTTTATTGCACATAGTTATCTATCTTAGGGTGAACATAACTCACTTAACATAAAATATGTACTATCAATCT
This sequence comes from Citrullus mucosospermus, assembly GCA_030954485.1. Lineage (NCBI taxonomy): Eukaryota > Viridiplantae > Streptophyta > Magnoliopsida > Cucurbitales > Cucurbitaceae > Citrullus > Citrullus mucosospermus. Next base: position 1,584,044 of record CM062063.1, on the reverse strand, counting down.
CAAGGTAGAAGTTCAAATTTCTATCTTGAGATTAGAATTTTCAACCCTAATTTCTATTTCTAATGGTTTAAAATTCAATATTCAACTCATATTTTTTAATTTAAATATTTAAAAAGAAGCTCAAATACACAAGTCTTTAGTTTAAATACAATATTTTAATATTATATAAACACACATAATAAAAAATTTAAAAAAAGGGGGCGATGATGGAGAATATAATTCCAAATCCCTTCCTCGTTGAGCCAATAGAGAGAAAATCTTTCCCACTCCCTCCTCTACGTAGAAGGAGATTCTTCAACTCTATGGAAAAAATAGACAATACTGTCTACTGTACTGAAACTTCCAAAGTCTTATCCAAACCCTGAAATTTCGTAGATCCTCTTACTTGCCCTATTGTGTCACCAGTTCAACAAAAGAAACTCTCAGAATTTTATGTTTGTTTCTTTCTCTTGTTTCAGCAAGTCGTGGACCCAAGAATGATACATTGGAAGAATGCTCATTTGACCCAAAGTAGATGTATACGGAACAACCAGAAAACCTTTGCATCGAATTAAACCACATGCTCCACCTTCTATTCTCTCAACTATCTTTTTAATAACTAATCCATGCTACCTATTTGTCTCTAATCTGATCAAATCATAGAGACAAGATTAGACATCTTAGAAGCATAGGTACTAAAATTATGGATCTAAAATTCACAAATCTATTTAATAAAACATTCAACTAGAAATTTAATCATACTCACTTCCTAATGTGAATTTATTTTAGAAGGATTGAGAAGGGATACAGTGAAAGGGAGGTAATCTTCATTTAGTAATAATCAGTTTACATCTGTAAGTTTGTGGAAGTATAGAGAAAAGTATGTACAATTTGATTCTGTAAATCGTATGGAAGTTTCCCAATAAGAAATGGGATTCCTCAGGCCTAGCAAAAGGGATCTTTGACATTCAACAAACTTGCTGTCAACATTTTCCACAAAATGTGAACTGGTGTAACCTCCTGAAGAGGAAAAAGAATTGACCTGCCTCATCAAAATGCTGAATTTGAAATCAAGTTATGAATGATCGGCTTCATATGCGGCTGAAGAAACACAATCTGCTGGGTTTGACACGGATGGATTGTTGGCATTATATGCACAAGGATGTTGAATTACCACTATTATCGAATCCTTAGAACTTTCGCTACAGGACAGCGAGGTTGGCTGCGTCGATACGAACAGATTGTCAAAATGTATTTGTAGGAGCAAAATATGTTTTGAAACATCTAAATTGATATGAGATAACAGGACATTACTAGCTCAACAGAACTTACCACGCCAATGTGCCAATTATGACTGCTAAACCCTCTAAAAGTTGCTGCATCCACTTCCTGTAATTCTTGCGGCATTAGTAAAGCCAAAGAATTCTGGTTTCAAATTTAATCTAAAGGCTTGACCCCGTTAAGTAACCATACTATACTACATCTTAAAAGCTGTATTCACTGCATTCATTGCTGGTTTTGTAAGTCAAATTCAACCTCGACAAAAAGTTGCGAATCACTAATAGACCCAAAAGTTTAAGCTTATAGATGAAAGTAAATTTAATATTATATCATCTAGCACTCTCCCTCACTTGTGGGCTTGAAATATGTAGAAGACCCAACAAGTGGATCAATATTAATGGGGGAGAAAATAACATTGCAGGGATTTGAACATAGGACTTCTGAGACCGATGCTCTGATGTCATGCTAAATCACTTATTAACCCAGAAGCTAAGCTTATAGATGAAGGTAAATTTAATATTATATCATCTAACAAAAGTGTATGATTCTAGGTATTCTACTTTCCGAATAGGGAGCAGTAACTTACAATGCTGTAAATAGGAGGGACAATCCTACTATTTTCAGACTTAACAGTTGGCATAACAGAGAAACGTGGGGCCATGTCTTGTGACCTAAAAATCCACCTGCAGTATAGAGAGGAAAAGCCCAATAAACTTAAGAGTGAAATTCTCCCTGAAAGAAAAGAAAGCTATTGTGTAAAATATCATCTCATAAGAGTGTGATTATATGCATTTACATACCCAATGTAACTGAAGATGCAGAATTGGGCCCATTCTCTTACTAACAGACGAAGCCAGTAAATTTCAACTGAATCATCCATGTTCAAGAATATCTGAAAACCAAAAAGAAGATTGAGGATTTGATCCATACATTATATATAAAATCGATTCAATGATAAGACACCATATCAAATTTATACCACAATTTCTGCCATGGCAACAATTTGCATGATTGCCTGGAATTTTCTGTATAGTACAAATAGAAGCAGCAGATTTGGATCAAAATTTACCACCTAAATAGGATATGTAGATAAGGGTCTACATAATAAATGCATACTTGAACATTTTGTATTTCATACGAATGGCATCGTGCATTGCTTGAACATCCTCCTCCAGAATAAAACTGAGTTGTTCTTGCAATACCAGTATATTTTGGTATATGTGGTGGAAGATCACATAGAAGGAAATGAAGTAATTAAGCAGAAGTAGGACCTGCATCAAATAGGAAGCTGGAATTAAGAATCAAGTGAAGTGAAATTGTGCAGCAGCAATCATTTCTTAAGCATATCATCCGCTGAAAGTTGGGAGAGGCTACAGAGCTCCGTAAACTCACAGAGAAGTAAGGTATGGAAGCTCGGTAACCAACAAGAGTCAAATAAAAAATACAGCCAATCGAAGCAGTTGTTCGTCGCTCAGTAACTGAAAGGTGCTCAGACATAATGCAATAACCATGGGAAATAAGTAAAAAGGACACAACAGAAGCTGTCTGAAAGAGCACTCCAGTTACATATACACCAAATGACATCCATAAGGAGCATGTCTGAATATAAAAGCATGAATACCTGCAATAGTAGATTTAATAGGAGTTCAGATGGGCCAAGAGAAGATAGAAAACTAAAGAACAATTACAAAATTTGTAGATTAATCCCACTCTAAATCTAATTAAGTGAAGTTTTCATGTCGATATCGAATACGAATACTGACAGTTTTATAAGTATAACCGGTTTACGAAAACAAAAGCGAAAGGAAAATCGGCATCGAGAAATGCATTCAACGTACCAGAAGAGGAAAGATAAGGTTAGTTGCAAGGCTTTTAGAAGAGGAACGGAGGCGAGTGACCACTGCAAGTTATTGGTCTGTTCCCGTGCAACAACAATCCAGAAGAAAAATGAAAAAGAAATCATAATCAATTCAAAATCCACATCTCAAGCTACAAAAAAGACGATGATTGAAAAACCAAAAATAAACGCTAAGCACATAGTTCTCAAAGAAGAACACACTTGCAATTAAAAGAACTTATCCGTCATTTTCTTAAGACGAAAATTTCTAATCTCTGTAACAAAGTAAAAGGGGGAAATGAATAAATTATGGTCGGATTACATTGAATTTCTCACAAAACAAGACCAACGACTAACTAGGAAATAAAGTACAGAATCAAAACCGAGACAAATTAAAAAACTGAATAATCTAACGAATTAATCGACTGAAGCCTCTCGGCAGATAAAATAGTAGATACTGCATACTCCATTGAAACCAGACAAGTTCGGTGAGTATGTTAGGATAAAGAGAGATATGAAATTACGTATAATTTAATCGAATCAAAACGGTCAAAGTAGGCTCCATCGATGCAGAAGTTGAACATTCATATTGTTCACTTCAAGAATTCAGAAACAACTACAAAATTCATGAAAATCAAGCAAATCAGCTCTTAATCTAAACGAATTTAGAAACAGAAAAAGCTGCTTCAAGCACGGGATTACAGAGAATCGAAGTTGAAGAAGAATGAAAGTACTTGAACCTGAAAGTGACGATTCTTGTAGGTGTTAACAGTCCAGGAGCAGGCGGAGAGAAGCCAGATGAAGGAGAAAGCCAAGTAGAGAGAAGGAAGAGGGCGATACGACTCGTCGACTCCGATGGGATGCGACGCGACGACACTGTCGGACACGTTCATTCTCTAACGAATCAGAAAACTTTTCAAATTAAGATAGTATCGCCCTTTTTCGGTCGTGGATAGAAGTGGGCATCTTTTTTCCGATTTATATGCACCTATTCTAATAAATACTCGTTTTTGCATGCTTCTCATTACGTGGAATTTTCAAATATCTTTTTTCTAATTTTTTTTTTTAATTTCATTTTTATTTTGTGCAAACATAAATATGATGTACGAGAAAAAACATCAAACATATATCACTTTGTTATGTAACTATTTTGGCTTTTGGTTTCACCCAGGCTATTGAAGATAATTGTCATCTCCTATAAACTTATAATCATCACCTTATTTGACTGATATGAGTCTTTAATCGCATTCTCCACGCAACAAGTTGTAAAGAGATACAGAATATTATGACTGTCTTTTCAAACATATTTTTACTATTATGTTGTAATGCTTCACATTTTTATACATAAAAGGATATTTAAGTTCATCATGTAATGACTTCAACTGTATAGTTGTAATGAGGCAAAAATTGTGACTGTTTGTTGAGATATATATCCACTGTTGAATCGTAGTGTTTCATACCTATGATCTAGATCACACCCATACATGAAATAATACACCACTTTGTATGTAACAATTTTAACTCAAATAGTTGTAACAAATGAAAAAATAAAAATGATTAAAAGGTGTAACAGAAAGTAAAGATGTAAATATTCTTCTTTATACAAAGCATTATTTCAATATATATATATATTCTTTTAAGACTACAAATTAAAATTAGGGAGTTGAAGATCAAAGAAATCAACTATCATTGGTGCTCTTATCTAATGAGTGAAGGGTAAGAATTTCAACTTGATGATCTAAGCATTTTTTCCTTAAGCTTAATTAATATAAGCATTAAATTTTCACTAATTAAATAAATTCATACCCTACTGATTCACCAACGAAAAAAAAAAAAAAAAAAGCTAATTATGTACTACTATAAATTCTTTTTATTCCTTAAAAAAATATCTATCACATTTTATAAGCCGGCTTAAAATTTGGAAATAATAATTAGAGATATTTTAAAAATAAAAGAAATGGTTAAAAATAATTATAAATATAGCAAAATTTTACTTTCTATTTGCGATAGATCTAGGTTTATTGCTGTGTATCATATATCGAAATTAAAATTTTGTTATAAATTTGATATTTTTTTATTTATAATAATTATTTGATTTAATTTGTAATGGTTAAAAAGTGGCATAGGATTAAAAGTAATAATAATTTGGTTTTTATCATTAAGATGACACACAGAAAATGTGGGCAAATTTGTGGGGAAAAAAGGTTGGTGGAGTGATGTGTACTTAACCAATTCACCAATTTTTTCGGAGCATCAACTCCATCACCTAAAGATTGCTATCTCCTAATTTTGTTGTTCATTTAATAATAGTAGCCCATAAATAAATAATATTTTATATCTTAATTACTATAATCATTAAACTTTCAATAATTACATAAATCCGTATCCTACTGATTCACCGATGAAAAAAAAAACTTGTATAATACTATAAATATGTACTTTTTATAAGTCGGCTTAAAGTTCGGATAATAACTATTTGACTTAATTTCTAATTGAGAGAAGGATTCATTTTTCCTAAAAAAAAAGAAAAATTTTAAAAATAATAATAGGTGTTAAGATGAGTTAAGTAATAAACATGAATTAACTGCTTTGGTAAATACTTTTATCACTACAACGATATACAAATTGTGGATATATCGGTCGGAGAACAATAGTTAGTGGAGTAATGTTGAACTATCCCAAGATTATACGAGGATATTGAAAGTCTTATTTTTCGCATGTTAGGGTATGTCTCATGGATTGCAAAGAATTTGAGATATGCTTATTAGTTATCAAATACGAAAGTGAAAGTTAATTTATACACATGTATATTTTTTTAATACATATATGAGAATGTTACAACTTTCTTGAAGTTTAAGGATTTGTTGACCTACAACGAGACTAGAATATTATCATATTATAAATTTCAAGATTTTATTTTTATAACTATTTGATTTTTTAAGTCGGACCTTCATCTTAAAAAAAAAAAAAAATTGTATTCAGGTTCAAATTTGAAAAATTAACTTAAATTATCAAAAATTACCAATTTGAGTTTTCAAAATTTGATTTGAATTGAGCCTGGAATATCAATTTAACTCAAATTATATAAATTTAATTAATTTTTATATACAATATTGTGTTATACATGAATACTATTTTAATAACAAAATTAATGTCAACTCAAATCAATGGTTATTTGGTAAATCTTTTGTAATGTCATTAATATAAAATTGTATTACAACATACTTAATAAGTAGATTCGAAAGATTTAAACTATATTTTGTAATCATTTCGTTTTTTGTTTTTGTTTTTGAAAATTAAGTTTATAAGCATTATTTATACCTTCAAATTTATTCATTTGTTATCTACTTTTTACCAATAGTTTCAAAAATCATGTCAAATTTTAAAAACTAAAAAATTAGTTTTCAAAAACTTAATTTTGGAATTTGGCAAATAATTCAACTATTGTATTTAAGAGAAATGTAAATCAATGTAAGAAGTGGAGAGGAAGTAGACTTAATTTTAAAAAACAAAACAAAAAATGAAATGGTTATCAAATGAAATCTTAAATTTTTAACTTCTTGATCGAAAATATATGTCTTTAAGATTGCGAATCAGTTAAACTTGTTCGAATTAAGTACAATAAGATAACTTATTTGCAATCATTAAAAACTAATAGTAACCATTCTAACTAAACTTGTGAATTATAAACAATACAATTATTTTACTAATAAAAATTATTTGATGGGATTGTTACAAAGTTTTAATATAGAAAGCATTTATTTGGATAGTACTAGACATTCTTCCATTGTGTTAGCTGAAAATGATCCCGACAGCAAAGAACATTGAATAATCTTCATAGGACGTGCAGCCCATGTTACAGCTTTTGGTCTGAAAATATGTCAATCTAAAGATTTGAAAAGACCCACAAACAATAATAATCTAATCATGAAAAAATGACATACCCATTCATTTTTGTTATATATTAAAAAATAATAATAATTAATTAATTAATGTATCTTATTGTTAAAAATAAACTTGGAATATTATTGAAGTTTGAGAAAATGATTGCTGCAGAGAAAATCATTTTAGAATTATATCAATAAAAAAAATGGAGAAAGTGTAAGTTTCGAAAATTTTTCATACTGCTTTCATTTCTTGCTTGCCACATAAATAATATTTAAAAATTTTGTGATATCCATGAAATAAATGAATAAATCATTTAACGACGAATCAAATAATGAATGAGAATATAAAAATAAGTGCAATATCTAAGTGTATTCCAAAATGCAACTATTTTTGTGCATCTCTCACTGATCTAAAATATTTCTAAACCTTAAAATTTGTTTCATTTATGTTCTTAAATTTTAAATTTTCATTTTTATATTTAAACTTTGAAATTTATTCCAAGATATAATTGTAGAATTTTTTTTTTCTAATTATTAAAATGATAAAAATTAGGGTGATTACTCATGTATAAAATTTAGAAGACATATATTATTCTTGTAAATTGATATGACAATTGAAGTGTAAAAATTGATTATATTAAATTATATTAATAATATTATCTTTTGAAATGAAAAAAATAGTAACAACAATTATAATCTACCATACATTTTTTACACATCTGCTGTGTCACATCAGTTTTTGTATTGTATATATTCTAATGTAAGAAAAAAAAATATTTGGAACAAATTTCAAAGTTCCAATTTTAAAAATTTAGAGAAAGTTTGTATAATTTAATCTTAAATTAAAAAGAGAAAAAAAAAATAAAAAAATAATTTGAAGGCTGATATATGAATGCATCATTAGGTGAACAAACCTTACTTAACAAACTCAGTTTCTTATTCCTTTTCAAGCCATATAGATTCAAACCCATTAGAAGCATTAAATAAAAGAAAAAGGAATCTCATGAATTTTCAATTGCTTTGTTCAGCAGTTATGGTGTGATTGGTAGAGTTGGATGCCCGTCTCAAAGTTCTTTTTATGATTTATATAATTATTATTCAAATTAGTCAAAAGTTCTTTTGACAATAAAAAAATATTATGTAATTGTTCATGTTTGTTATTTTGGTTGACTTTTTGGTGGTAATAATAATTAGTGTGGTGGTTTTAGATCACTAACTAGATTTTCCTCCCAATAAACAAACTTAAAATATTTAATCAATACCATTTTTTTTAATCCCCTTTTAAAGTTTCTAAATGTATTGTTTATTGGCCATCCTATTTCAACAAATTTATTCACCTAATTTCAAATTTGATACCAAACCTTGCACATGTGTCTTTAAAACACAAGGTTAGAAGATTTAATTTTTAAAAAGAGTAAAATAGAGAGAGATTCAAACCGCATATCTAAGATATGCGTTGTTTGTGTATATTTTATGGTAGTTGAGTTAATTTTATTTTAACAAAATGTTTTTTGTATCAAAAGTAAATTTTAATGGGTGTTACAACTTTTTTTTTTAACTAAAAAAAAAAAAAGTACCACAAGAGATCTGAGAAAGTGCAAAGTGAGAATTGTGTGTACAAATAATAGTAATAAATATAACGAAAAAAGAATGCCCTCCTAGTCCTTGAGCCTTTAATTTTTTAAAACTCGATATTTTAGCCTTTAAAGTTTGAGATGACTTTTTTATGTCTATCGTAGATTTTCTTTACTGTAGCTAACAATATCTTAATGTTTTTTTTTTTTTTTTTATTATTATTCCTCTAAGCTAACATTAGATAATTTATTTTTATTTTTTTACAAACTAAAAATTAAAATAAAATTTATTAAACTATAAAAATGGTAAATATAAATTCATGGTGGCAAGTACCTATCCATTTTAATGGACTAAAAATTGAATTTGTAATATGTATCTTTCATAGTCCCCTCAATTCAGGTAACCTTATTTTATCTAATGAATGTCACATGCTAAAATCATCGTTTGTTATTTCAATATATATATCCTATATATGAATGTTTAAATAAATAATATAAGGTTAAAATTAAAATATAGTGACGTGGATACGATATTTATTATTATATTAAAAAAGGATGTTTCAATTTCTTACTCCCGCGGCAAAAAACCAAAGCAATAATATGGGAAGAGTTTAGGGAGTTTTGGACTAAGCTCAAAACCACTTGTTGTCGCTCAAGTGAGTAGCTTGGCTTCGCTTTCATACGTTCATCTTCACTCTTTCATAATGGGCCTGGAGAGGCCCAACATAAGGTGCTTTAGCTGCTTAGCCATTCCACAGGATGAATCTTAGCTTTCACAAAATTATTATTTAAGCCCATTTAACTATCATTTTCACCCTAATTTTTATCCATTTCGATTTAGATTTTTGTTTTTGAAATTTAAACCTATTTCCTTTCAAATTCTTATGATGATTTGTATTTTTCTTAAGTACAATACTTGAATTCTTAGTCAAATTTCAAAAACAAAAACTTTTAAAAACTAAGGTATCGTTTGATAACCATTTTGTTTTTTGTTTTATAATATTAAGTCTATTTTCTCACATTTTCTTACCACGACTTGCATATTTTTTAAGTACAAAAGTTGAATTCTTAGTCAAATTGAAAAATGAACTTTTAAAATTTATATATATATATTTTTAACATGAGTAAAAAACAGATAGCAAATAAAGAAATTTAGAGTTAAAAACTAAAAGCCAACAAACACGCTAATTTTTTTAGTTTTCAAAATTTTGTTTAGTTTTGAAAACATTGGTGAAAAGTATATTAAAAAAAAAAAAGCAACAACTAAAAAAAGTGCTTATATATAGGCTTAATTGTTTTACCTCTAAATTCTTCTATGTTATATTGTCCACTTTCTACCAATATTTTTAAAAACCAAAGGAGATTTTGAAAACTAAATAAAATAGTTTTTAAAACTTATGCTTATTTTTAGATTTTGACTAAGAATTATTTATTTTTATTATTTTTTGTTATAAACAAGTGAAAACCTTGAGAGAAAACAAAGCATAAAATTCAAGATGAAATAATTTTCAAACGAGACTTTAATGATTAATTTGTATATTGGTTAAAGTTATTTTGTGCAAAGTTTTGGTTATTGAATTTAACAGGGGTTGTTTTCAAATATAGCAAAATGAGTCAAATTATTTATAATATATATAAAATTTTACTGTCTATCAGCCATAGAACGCAATAAAGTTTTATTATTGGACAATAGGCTATGATAGACGGTAAATTTTTTCTATATTTATAAATAATTTGATATTTTTTATTTAATAATTTTCCATTATTTGATGAGGGGAAAAAAAAAAAAACATTGTACTAGAATTTGTTATATTATTTTTAGATGCGAGACAACGACATCGAAGAGAGAGAGACCGGAGGAAGGAAAATTTTGTAATGCTACTATAGTATAATATTAATATTAATTTATTATTAATGTTTTTCCCCCACTTTAACTTAAAATGGTCACGTCATAAGTGTCCACTACTGAGTACTCAGTCACACTAAAAATAAATAATAAAATAATAAAACTCTTAGTAAGAGCGTCCCGACGACATTCCCTACAAAAGCCTCCACGTTCTCTGTTTTCTCATATCCGCCATTGCTATATTCGACAGAGCTTCCTATAAGCAAATTAAACCCACTGTCTCCCTTTACAAATGGCAAAACCAAAGAATTCAAATCCCCAACACAAAAGCAACCCTCTTCCAGTTACTCCGACCGGCAAAAAACCAAGAGACTGCAACAAACATCCGGTTTTCCGAGGCGTGCGGAAGAGAAGCTGGGGGAAATGGGTATCGGAAATCCGGCAACCGCGTAAGAAATCCCGAATTTGGCTCGGCACTTTTCCGACGCCGGAGATGGCAGCGCGTGCACACGACGCAGCAGCCTTATGCATCAAAGGCGATTCTGCCATCCTCAATTACCCTGAACTTGCAGAGTTCTTGCCCCGGCCGGCGTCGCTCATGCCGCACGACGTTCAGGCTGCCGCCGCCAAAGCCGCGGCGATGGTCAATTTGAATTCCTCTGCATTGCCGTCGCCGTCGGAGGAGGAGGAGGAGGAGCTGAGTGAGATCGTCGAGTTGCCGAATATAGAAGAAGATTTTGGTACTGTGTCGCTGAACGAGTTCGGATTGGTTACTGAGTCATGGGAATGGTGGGAGTCCGTGGCAATGCCGTTGGCGGCGGAATTCGGTTGCGGTTATTTTTCCGACCAAACGGCGGCGGAGGAAAGTTCTTACCCAAGCAGCTTTTACGGTGTTCTTTGGGATTAATTACCGTGGGTTTGCTGGGTAAAATTGGTGACATTTAACGCGGTAATAGTTATTAGTACTCGCCAACAATCATTAATAAGTGATCTCCGAGGTTATTTAAATTTTACTGTAAAAATATTATACTCTTTTCTTTATCTGTTCTTTAATTAGTGAGGAATAATTTAATTGATAATTTGTAAGATGTAGTAAATGTGTTGAAATTAAACACAATGATTAATTTGTTAATCGAATCCTGAGTTTCCAGGTTGTTAGTTTTGGAAATCAATCATTTTCAAAACATGAGTAGACAACTAACAATTTTAGATCAATGCTTCCTAAAAGGAAAGTAAGCAAAAAAAAAAAAAAAAAAAAAAAAGTACATATATAATTTAGATCGATTTGTTTATTTTGTTTTGTTTTTAAATATTTCGATCTTTAAAATGAATTAAAACAGTACTTGCATTTACCTATGAAAAATTTAATTTTGTCTTATTTAATTTTAAAGATGAATGTGTATTTAGTGAAGATTAATTTTAATATTTAAAAATGTCAAACAGGCTACAAATTATCCCTAATCTTTTAGGTAATTATCAAATTTATCCTTAAATCTTGAAGATTCTGAATTGGCTTATTTTGTAAAAGAATGGAAAAATTTTGCTAACAAAAAGTTTATAATCAATTTATTATTTTATTAACATATGTGTTGAAAAAATATACCATAATCGAAACTATAAATTCAATCTGTCCATCATCAAAATATGACTCAAATAGTAATTTGAGTAACTCTCTACAAAGATTTATTTAAGAGGAGATCAGAGTGCGGATGATAAGATTCATATTATTGTATTCAATTTTATTCTTTGTTCTTTAAATTTTGTTGCTCATAAATTAATAGGTGGGCTATTTCTAATGTTGCTAGGGGATTGTGATTTGAAAATCCACCTTCTTGACTTATGTCGGTTATTTGTTTTGGTGCCTCAGGTTGTAGCTCTTTAAGTGTTCTATTTGTCTAATATTAGTTTTTGTTATTAAAAAAAAAATTAATAATTTATAGATACAATTTATTTTATTTCAAGGACATTATATGTCCACGTGTCCACTACTAAATCAAAAAACTTAAGTGAATTACGATATATTTAACCATAACAACACTTTAACGTCTACATATAACAATAGAATAATAAAATTTTATACTACTTAACGTTTTTTTTTTCTATGAAAGAACTCGACTAAAAATTAATACGCTAATAATAAATAAATATGAAAATATTTAAAGGCTGAAAAGACTTAAAATTTTAGTAAGATATATTTAGGCATCTAAAAAAATCGTAATTATAAGATAATAATAATCACAAGATTCGATCATGGCCTCATAATTTGTCGAACTATTTGGAAGAAGGAAAGAAAAGAAAAAGTGCCGTTGGCGTTGGGAGGAAGGGATAGAGAATGAGTGGTGAAGAGGACGGAACGGGAATTTGGATTTGTCAAATGTACCGTTAGTGGGACCTCTAGACTATACCAATAAAGACAAAAAGGATAATTTGTAGCAAAATTATTTTTAAATTAACACTATAAAATTAATTTAAATTTTAAAAATCCAAACGTTTTAGTTATTTGACGTCGGATGACGTGGCACTATTAATTTAATGCCGTCTTTGCGTTGCCGGCTTCACGCAGGCAGAAAATGGGGGTCACATTTCTATAAAATTTCGTTGAAATATTAACCTTTCTAATAATATTTATATAAATTTATAAGTTTAACGCCAACTTAGAAATATCAAGCTAAATTTAGCTTAGATCGATACAATTCAAAGAACATCTAAATTTATCCAATGACAATTTTTTATTGGATAACTGACTCGATACAACTCAAAGAACATCTAAATTTTTCTTCTCAAATAATGAATTTAGCTACCCAAAATAATAAAATTCGAAATTTACATATTTTTTAAAAATTTGGAAAATAAATTAGGGAGCTTGCTCTCTTAAGTAGTTTAATTTATTTTTCTTAAATTCATACTACAAATTGTACCTTATATTTAGTCAAATGTGATAATTTTTTTTTTACAAAGCTAAATGTTATAATTTACACCTTATATCCAATTCTTGGCAAATCACCCACTAACTATAATAATAATAATAATAATAATAATAAATAAATAAATAAATAGATAAATAACAAAGTAAAATTCTTAATAAGCTTAGCATTTCAATACCAACATAAGTTAACCGTTAACACTCATAAATTATTAAACTTTATATAGTTTTTGTAAGTGTCAAAAACAAAAGCGCCCATGGCCTAATGGATAAGGCGTCTGACTTCTAATCAGGCGATTGTGGGTTCGAGTCCCACTGGGCGTGCATTTTTTAATGTTTTCAACATTGTTGCAATAGTTTTTTTACCCTTAATTTCACATATACCAATTTTCTTTTTCTTTTCTTTTCTTCTTCTTCCTTTTTTTTTTTTATGGAAAAATCCAACCTTTCAATTTCACCCATTTTAACCTCAAATTTATTATATCCTCAGTAAAATTTAGGTTAAAAAAAAATAATCTGTATTTTTTTAACATATTAAATGTTAAAATACACCTCTCAATAAATAGTTTGTTATATTTCTAAATTTCTAAAAATTTTCTTCAGAACACTTGCCTTTTTAGTTAGGATTTTCATTATGTTTACATTTTTTTTTTATATTAAAAACTATATTATTACTACATCAGACAATATTAATAAAATTAAACTATATATATGATTGGTGTCCAAGCCGCGTATGCAACCACTTGACTCTTTCTCCAAACAACATTCTAGATTTTTCATGATGTCAGCACTAAAATATTAAAATATACTAAATTTTGATCTTTAACTAAATCCACGAGTTTGACTTTAATTTTTCATGTAGTTTTGTATTAAAAAAAGAAAAAGAACAGGAAAAAAAGAGGCAATTACCCTCTTAGATTAAATTTATCTATATATTAAAGTTAATCCTCTGAGCACCTTAATTTAATATGTAGGTTTAGAGAGAGAAAATTAGCCCTTTAAATTATAAACTAAATAATATGATTAAATTAAGAAAATAAATAATTGAAAAAAAAAAATAAATAAGATAACATGTACGAAAATGAGCAATATATCCCAATAAAGATGGGTACACTTCAAAAAAAAAAAATATATATATATATATATATAATTAGTTGGGATTTAATTATGTCATAATTCTACAATTTAGGTTAATTAATTTTTCGTGGATCTGAATTATACATAATCAAACACCAAAGCCAAATCTATAAATCGACAACAAGATTTATCACATAATTAGTATACTTTAGTTAATTTAGATTAATTAGTATTTAGTTATTATTTTAAATTTAATTAATTAATTGTCCTATTTCTTTATAACACTGTAAATAGTCACTATAAAATTGTAAATAAGGAGTTATATATATACAGAGGAGCTTCGTATTTATAGAATCTTTCTATCAAGAATTTTTTCTCGTAATTTGTAAGAGTGTTCATTCAAACCACAAAACTGGACCGAATCGATAGTGTATAGAAACTAAATTATGCGGTTTGATTCGATTTTTTCAAATGAAAAACTTTTTTTTTTTGCAGTTCGGTTCAATTTGGGCCATGAAACCAAAACTCAAACCGGACCGATTATATATAGTTTATTATATTATTAAAATATAGGTTAAAAAACACATTTTGTCCTTGAAAAGTAAGGAAAAGAAGCGAGAGCGAGAGCAAACATTTATCATAAACACCCTTGCTCTCTCTCACACTCGCTTATTTTGAATTATAGGAAATAGTTTGAAAAGTAAAAAAAAAAAAAAAAAAACAAACAAAATGCAAAATCAAACCACATTGCACCACATATATGCGGTTTGGTTCGATTAGATTCGAGCCGAACATGCGGTTCGATTCCAATATAAAAAAATTTCAAAATTTGCGGGAACCCCAAACCAAACCGTGAACACACCTAATAATTTTGGTTAATGGCTTCACGTGTTGCTATCATATATTTTATTTAATATTGTGGAAAAGAGTTCTAGTGAGATAGTTAGACATAAATGCCCCTCTCCTTCGTAGTAAATTCCAAGACACAAGCAAACAAAAATCCATTAGAGCAAAAGTCAATGTATTATTTCCACACAGCGTGAAGAAAACTTCTATGTAGGCAAGGAATGGAAAGGGTAACCCTCAACTTCAAAGAAAAAACCCATTTCTTTCACCCAAATAATTGAATTGAAGCACAATGTGAAACAAAATTAAGTTATACACACACACACACATATATATATCAATTTCACAATTGACCTTTTGCAAGTCAAGCAAAAGGACGAAGCTTCCAAGAATCTAAGTTTCATTAATGTCATATCATTCCCTAAACTCCAAATATAAAAATCCCACATTCTTCCATCCTCCTCCATTCAATCTCTTCTCCTTTAATTTCGAGATAAAACAATAATAGTTATCGACTCACTCGTCAAACGATGGAGATGAATGTGAAAGAAAACGAAGCAATCGTATCGCAACGAACTGAGGAGGTTTCGGAGACCGCGTTGCATCTGGCGTCCAGATTAGGGAATGTTGAGATGGTGAAGGAAGTGGTGGAGTTATGTCCTGAGATGGTTTTGGGTGAGAACAAGAACTTGGAAACCCCATTTCATGAAGCTTGCCGGCATGGACATGTGAAAGTTGTAAAAGTGCTTCTTGAAGCCAATCATGAGGTTGCTTTAAAACGCAACGCCGAGAATCAAACTGGGTTTTTTGTTGCTTGCTCTAATGGCCATCTTGATGTGGTGACCCTTTTGTTGGTTGAAATTGGAATCTCAATTTGTTTGGAAGAAGATGCTTTCGACCAAACGTGTATACATGCTGCTGCATCCCATGGACATACAGGTACAAAGCTACGCGTTTAAAAGCGTTTTAATTTTGTGTATAAGTAATTAGTAAGTAATACGGAGCATGCTTTCTAATTCTTTAGATTAAGAATGGTAATTTTTGGACCAAAATTTTCAAAATTCAATGTAAAATCTGAAAAGAAAATTGAAATGTAGTCTAAAAGCTGAAGATTTGTGAAGGGCAGATGTGGTAAGAGAGGTAGTAAATGCAAGTCCAAGAGTGGCGGAAATGGCGGATTTTAATGGAAACTTGGCATTGCACATAGCTTGCAGCAAAGGGATGAGAGAGATGGTATGGACATTGTTGCAACGAGATGCAAACATGGCGATGCAATACAACAAGAATGGGTACACTCCATTGCACTTGGCCGCCATGAACGGCAAAGTTGCAGTTCTTGAAGATTTTTTGTCAATGGCGTCTTCCGCATTTTACCAATCCACCAAAGAGGGAGAAACCATCTTCCATCTTGTCGTCCGGTACGGCCGATACGATGCCCTTCTCTACTTGTTACACGTCTGTAATGGAAGCAACCTCTTGCACTCTCGTGATCGTTATAGTAACACTCTGCTTCATCTTGCTATCGTTGGACATCGATATCAGGTGATTACTCCCCATTTGAAATCACCTTTTTAGAATAAACAAAAATAAATGACGCACTATTTTGATAATCATTTTTTTTTTTAAATTAAAATTTATTTTCTCTTTATTTTTTAATTTTTACCTTTTTTATTTTTATTTTTTAAAATTAAGCATATTTCCTCCTCATTTCTTAACTTGATTTGCATATAAGTACAATGGTTGAATTATTTGCCAATTTCTAAAAACAAAGCAAGTTTTTAAAAGCTACTTTTTTTTTTTTTAAATTTTGATTTGAATTTTTAACCATTGATAAAAAGTATATAACAAAAGAATAAATTTAAATGTGCAAGTAATATCTATAAACTTAATTTTAAAAAACGAAATGACGCATCAGGGCTTAAATGGTTACCAAATAGTTCAAGTATGTGTCTATTTGGTTCTTGAATTTCAAAAAGTGCCTATGAATTTTCTATTTAAGCTTTCAATTTTGTGTCTATTTGATTCTTAAATTTTTTTATGAAATTTTAAGTTTAAACTAATGTTTATGTATAATTAGTTCTCAAGACCTTATTTGGTAATCATTTAATTATTTTATTTTTACTTTTAAAATTTAAGTCTAAAAAATAATTCCACCCCTAAAATTTTTTACTTTTGTTATATACTTTTAATTCATGTTTTAAAAAATCAACTGAAATTTGGCTTTCAAACAACAAACATGACCCATCTTAAATGTCCGATGATTGCAGATAGCAGAGTATTTAATCAGAAAAACAGGGGTTGAGATAAATTCCCGAAACTACCGAGGACTAACCGCCCTCGACATCCTCGACCAAACCCGAGACACACCCGAAAATCGCCGACTCGAAGACCTACTAACCAAATCGGGCGGCCGGAGAACCGCCGAAATTCTATCCCCTTCACAAGACACCGAAATAGCCTTCACGTATCGGACCAACGCCACCGCTTCCACCTCCAGCCCCTCCTGGTGGAGCCACGTGGACGAAAAGAGCCAAGAACTTCTCGCCACAACAACCCCAATCCGATCCGAATCCAAAAAATCGGAGGCCAAAAAATCGACCCAAAATCCAATGATAACAACCAACCACTACAATAATTCCCCCACGAAACGACACCGTGTTAAAATCTACACGGAAGCCCTCCAAAACACAAGAAACACGATCGTTTTGGTCGCGATTCTAATCGCAACCGTCACATTCGCGGCCGGAATAAACCCACCCGGGGGAGTGTACCAACAACTAGACGACAAAAGTAAGAAAAGACTTGGTCAATCCATGGTGGGCGACACGTCAGCTTTCAAAATCTTCACTGTATGCAACGACGTCGCATTGTTCACTTCCTTAGCCGTTGTGATCGTTTTGATCAGCGTGATTCCGTTCCGACGGAAGCCGCAGATTGTGGTGGTGGCGGTGGCGCAGAAGGTGATTTGGGTGGCGGCGTCGTTTATGGCGACGGGGTACGTGGCGGCGATATGGGTAGTGGTCCCACACGATGAAGAAGGGAAGGGGAAATGGGTGACGGTGGTGATTGTGGCGGTGAGTGGGGGCATTCTGGGAATTGTGTTTATTGGGTTGACTGTGATGTTAATTGAGCACCATGTTCATAAATCGAAGAGGAGGAGAAGGATGAGAATTAGCGAAAGTAAAGAGGATTCCATGGAAATGGAAGAAGTAGAGAGTTTGAATTCCGATATTGAAAATTGTTATCGAAGAGGATATCGCTCTTTCTAATATTTTTTATTTTTCTTTTCGACTTGAGGTGAAAGATTATTCTTATTATTATTATTTTTTTTTTTATTGAGAACCTCTGATCTCAAAAATTTATGTAAATAATAATGTGATTAGTAGTTAATTTTTGTACAAGATAAGAAAAAAAAATCTTGATTAATTTTAAATAATTTATTTGACTTGTATTTGACAAAAAAAAGGAAAATATATTATTTCGGATTTTGAAGAATAAAGAGTTAGAATAACAAATCATGAGATTTGAAATTCTCACATACCATAAATGTTAGAAAATTAAAAGATCTATAACAATATTTTTTATTTTTGGGAAAAAACTTCTATTATATAATTATTTATGAATTAAGTGATTGGCAATTTAAATTTTCTACGGTTAATTGACAACGAGAACATACGAAAAAGAAGAGAAGAATAAAAAAAAAATTACGAGAATCTATAATGCCAAAAGAATAAGAAATTCTACCACTCTATATAGAAAATCAAACAAAATGAAACATATACAATTAAATGAAAACAATATAGATAAGATAAAAGTTAAGAGTATTGGATTAATAAATGCTTAATCATGTAGAACACGCTCTTGCGGAAAGTTGTAGTTTTCTAAATTATTAAACAATTCATTGGTTATAATTTATTCATATTTCAACCCCATTTTAACTTTGAATTTTAAAGTTTTTTTAATAAAGAAAAAACTTTAAGATACACTTGTTAGAATGAAAAATGAGAATTAACGAGAAAATAAAGTGTTAAGATAAGAAAATATTTTTGGCATTATTTCCATTTTTATTTTTAAGGTAATAGTTTCATATGGCAAAATTGTTGAAAATGTAACAAAATATTATTGTCTATCAATGATAATAATTGATAAACTACTATCATCTATTACGATCTATATCTAATTCATCTTACTATATTTGTAAATATTTTGACTCATTTTGCTAAATTTGAAGACAATAATTGTTTTTACATTAAAAAAACAAAAATTATTATTATAAAAATAGAAAATAAATAAAAGTAGTTATTGCAGATCTAACCCAAACCCTGTTGTATGATATCAAGTATGCCAGCCATCGTACCAAAAGGCATGTTTACTTTTTAGTGCACATATTATAAACCCATTTTTTAAATATAAAAACTAAAAATCATTTTTTTAAAATGTTATTTATTTATTATTTTTCTTAACAATTTTAAAAATATTTTTAAATTTGAAAAAATAGAAAAACTCACTTGCTTATAAAATATACCCATTTTTTTTAAATCAAAAACTAAAAACCAAAAACAAAAATTAAGAGTCTATTTAGTAACCATTTGATTTTTTATTTTTAGTTTATGAGAATTATGTTTAAATACTCATTCCACCTCTAAATTATTTATTTGATATCTATTTTTTACTCGTGTTTAAAAAATAAGGCAAAATTTAAAGATTAAAAAAATATATAATTTTAAAAAACTTGTCAAATTACACCCAACCATCCTTTTTTATGAAATGCTACATAAATACAAGAAAAATAAACCTCAAAATGCTACATAAATACAAGTTCTTCCAATTTGTCTAAGAACCACCATTGGGTTTGTTCTTTAATGTACCGATGTTAAGATAAATTTGCCCTAAATATTGAAATTAACCACACATATGAAATGTGTTTTAAAATAAAAAAATTAAAATTATTAGTTCATAATATTTAATAATCTTCTTATATAATAATTTTAATATTAATAATAATACTGTGAGCATATAGTCAAACAAAACAAACATGTGTGTTAAAACACTTTTGAAAAATATAACCAAACACATTTATATTTTTATTTTAAATGGACTTTATAAAATGTGTTTAAATGAATGATTTTTTAACAATATTTTTACCATCTGAAAGCTCAACTACTGATGGATATCTCCATGATTACATCTTTCGAGTCTTTCCACTTTTTTATTCAACACTCAAGGATTCTATTGACGTGACTAAGTCAAGGTCTAATGCTCTGATAACACTTGTTAGAGACAATAAACCTCCAATATCTCCACGATGATACAAATTTGTCCACTCTGGACATAAAACCCATTCACGTGAATTTTACACCATGCAAAATCACAAGTGTACAATGTCAAGTTTTAATACAATGATTGAGTTTGATTATTGTTCACAGGACTGGACCATTAATTTAATTAAAGTAAGTACTACAACTACTTCTACCTTATTTTATCTAGATGTTTTATTTAATTAACACTACTCCTACTTCTAGCTATGTAGAGACGACAATTAAAAATAAAACTTAACATATGATTTATGTAATTGAATAACTCAATCACTTAAAAGACCACTTTTATCATGCAACATATATAAATCAAGAAGATACTACATTGTTATTAACTTTCCCTCTCGAGCTCAGCTAATTCTCCTATTTAGAGTTAAAACCTAACTACCTTTATGATACAATTGTAACTTACTCTCTTAAGCTTGGTTAATTCCGATGCTTAGAGTTAAAACCTAACTCTAACATTTGTGCACGTTTTATTTATTTATTTTAAATATTTATTTATTTTTCAAGTCTTTTAATCTCCTTTTTGGTCCGGAAAGAAACGGGGTTTCCCTTTTTTCTCATTTATTTTGGTTATCCACTTTGAAGTTGCGTTCCGGCAGACGTGTTCGACAGTTGGCTGAGTGGCTGGATTCTTGTTCATAAATAGAAGACAAACAATCACACCTAAAAGTCTCATTTTACAATCCAACCAAAAAATGTGGCAGCTCAAGATTGGGGCCGATACCCTACCTGCCGATCCTTCAAACGCCGGCGGATGGCTCTCAACCCTCAACAACCACGTGGGTCGCCAAGTCTGGCATTTCCATCCCGAACTCGGATCCCCGGAAGATCTTCAGCAGATACAACATGCTCGCCAGCGCTTCTCCGACCACCGATTTGAGAAGAAGCATAGTGCTGATCTCCTCATGCGGATGCAGGTTCTTTCACCAACCAAACATTAACCTTTTCAAATTTGATCCTCACACTTCCTTGATCCATGCCCCCTTTTTACTAATTATGGTTTTGAGATACCCAAATTGCGCTACTAATTACTGCTTTCCTAGTACGGGATTTCGTGAGAGTTTTGGGAACCTGCAGTTTTTATTCTGTTTTTTAATACATTTTGGATCAGGGGTTCTAGTTACAAGTTTCTGATTTTCTGATTGCAGTTTGCGAAGGAGAATTCATCCTTTGTCAATCTACCGCAAATCAAAGTTAAAGACAAAGAAGACGTGGTAGAGGAGGCAGTAACGCGGACTCTAAGAAGGGCTATCAATTTTTATTCAACAATCCAGGCACATGATGGTCACTGGCCTGGAGACTATGGCGGTCCGATGTTTCTAATGCCTGGTTTGGTAAGAGAATATTAGCAGCATCTGCAATGTATTTAACTTTAGAGGATATAGTGTAGCATGTCTAGGTTTAGAGCTCCCAAGGAACATGTATGGAGGGGCGATAGTGCCAAAGTTCCCCATCACCTTCTCTCCCCCTTGTACTACTAATCTATATTTATATCGGATGATAAACTTTAAAGACGTAAAATGATAGCATTGTACTACTGTCTTTTTAACCACATAAATTGTTACGTTGGTTTATCATTACAGGTCATTACTCTTTCCATTACAGGCGCATTGAATGCTGTCTTATCTACAGAACACAAGCGTGAGATTTGCAGATATCTATACAATCATCAGGCAAGATTCCTCCCCAACCCCCCCTAGATTAGAGGGAACAGGTTCAAGTCATAGTGGTCACTTATCTAAAATTTAATGTTTTAAGAAAATGTAGTAGGAAGCAATTATCCCGTCAAAATAGTTGTTATCAAAAAAAAAAAAAAAAAAAAAAAAGGAAGAATTTGTCCAACTTCAATTTTATGATGATGAAATTTTACTGCAAAAGGAACAGTTATTATGTCTTGTAGATCACTTATTTTCTAGGGTTATGGTGTAGAAGCGACCAAACAGAACTAATATGAAGATCCTTAGCATTTATAAATGAGTTCAATAACTTGATAGGATTATTTATGTCAATGCAGAATAGAGATGGGGGTTGGGGTTTACATATTGAAGGCCCAAGCACAATGTTTGGTTCTGTGCTGAATTATGTTACTTTGAGATTGCTTGGTGAAGAAGCTGAAGATGGGCAGGGTGGTGTGGATAAAGCACGGAAATGGATCTTGGACCACGGTGGTGCAACTGCAATTACTTCTTGGGGGAAAATGTGGCTTTCAGTATGGTCTCAAGTTTCTGATTCTTTGGTTTATGATCTAAAATCAACAGTTGATTTAATTAATGTTTGCTGATGACAGGTACTTGGAGTATATGAATGGGCTGGAAATAATCCACTCCCTCCAGAACTATGGCTCTTGCCTTATTTTCTACCTTGTCATCCAGGTAAATCATCATTTTCTTTTGTTAATGAAACATGATCGGCTTATTCAAACAGAAATACATGTTCTTAGTAAAACGGTGATTCAAAGGACATTGTTCCACCCATAGTGGCTGCTTCCATTGCAATCTTGTGTGTCTGTGTGTGTTTTCTTTTAACTTCAAGCAGAGCCTAACCTACCTATTGAAAGAGGACTTATTTAGCACACTACAGCTACTCAAGTTTGGAGGAAACCCCATGGTCAGGCTCTATTTTTGCAACAGGGGAGAAATAACTCAAACTCAATTGCAAAATCCAAAAGCATTGTAGAATTTGGTGGATTGAAAAGATAACAGAAGTGTACCCGCTTTTCACTAGCCATATAAGCACATCTTCTCTTCATTAAAGACCTCAATTTTCATCTTAATTTGTTTAAATGCATGTGCATTAAAAAAAAAAAAGAGTTTTATTCCTAAATGCTTTTTCCTTGTCAATTCATAACCTCTTATGTATGTAGCTTAGAAGGTGGGATGACGTGGTGGGGGGTGACATCGATAATCTTCCCTCTTCTTGCCTTGATCTTCCTCTTGGAAGCAATCCCAAGTCTATTTCGTTGTGGGACCTTGTGGTGGATAAAGTCCGAAGTCATCTTGCTTCTTGGAACTTGGAAGAAAGACTTTTTCTTTAAAGCGGGAAGACTTACCTTGATCAAATCTTTTTTGAGCGGCATCCCTGTGCACTTCTTCTCTCTTTTTAGAGCCCCTTGTGAGGTTTGTAAGAATTTGGAGAAGTTAATGCGTGACTTTCTTTGGGAAGAGGTGGACGAAGTGAAGGTAAAGGCTCGCATATTGTTAGATGGGGAGGTTATTGAGAGATTGGTGGCTTTGTGGGGTCTTGATATTTGGAACCTGAGGGTGTGTAACAAAGCTCTGTTAGCCAAATGGTTGTGACATTTTTTCTTTGAGCCCAATTCTTTGTGGCGTAGGATCATTGCTAGCAAACATGGCCCTCACCCTTTCAAGTGGTTGTCCAATAGGGTTAAAGGTACTCATGGGAATTTGTGGAAAGACATTTAGAAAGAGCTCCCTTCTTTCGTTGATTTGGTTCGTTTTGTGGTGGGGGAGGGAAGAGACAAGTATTTTTGGGAAGATCGTTGGGTGGGGGAAAGACCTCTTTGTGGTTTGTTTCCTCGTTTGTACCACTTCCTTAAAAAGTCATTTTGTTGCATATTTTCTTGTTTGGTCTAGGAGCTTTTGTTCCTTCTCTTTCGAGTTTCGTCTTCCTTTTTTCAATAGGGAAGCGACAGATATGACTGCTCTTCTCTCTTGACTTGATTATTACTCTTTTAGAAGCGGGAGAAACGATGTTAGATTTTGGAGCCCTAGTCCTTTGGATGGGTTCTCATGTAAGTCTTTCTTTTATTGCTTGGTTGGTCTTTTTGATTCTTTGGAGGATTAATATTTCTACGAAGGTTAGGTTCTTTACTCGACAGGTTCTTCATGGTTGTGCTAACACATTGGATAGACTCGTGAGGAAGAAGTTGTCGCTAGTTGGCCCTTTCTGCCATATTCTATGTTGGAAGGCGGAGGAAAATCTGGATTAGATTCTCCGGCATTGTGATTATGCGACTCGTGTTTAGGATTCTTTCTTCTAAGCGTTTGGTTTGTTGTATGCAAATATGATCGAGGAGTTCCTCCTCAATCCGCCTTGTTGGGAGAAAGGTCGTTTTTTATTGTGCGGGGGTGTGTGCCATTTTATGGGGGGAGCATAAATAGCAGGGTGTTTAGGGGGGTGGAAAGGGGTCCTTCAGATGTTTGGGCCCTTGTTTCACGTTTTTTTGTGGGCTTCGATTTCAAAGTTTTTTTTTTTTTTTGGGTTAAATTATCCTATAGGCATGATTTTGCATACCTGGAGTCCCTTCTTGTAGAGGGAGCTCCCCTTTTTTGTGGGCTTGTTTTTCACACCCATGTATTCTTTCATTTCTTCTCAATCAAAGTGGTTCTAAAAAAAAACATCTTATGTATGTATACCTGTGGATTATCATATTATGTCACTTAGATATGCAGTGTTTTATCATTGCAACATGAACTACTTAAGTTCAATTCTAATTGTCCCTTTTTTATATCTTCTTGTTGATGCTTTTATAGTATTTTTATCACCTGTTCCCCTGCTAATTCTTGTTCGTTTATTTAATAGGAAGGATGTGGTGTCACTGCCGAATGGTATACTTGCCTATGTGTTATTTGTATGGCAAGAGATTTGTTGGTCCTATAACACCAATAATTAGATCTTTAAGGAAGGAACTTTATCTTGTCCCTTATCATGAAGTTGATTGGAATGAGGCTCGCAATCAGTGTGCAAAGGTGGGCAAGGAAACTGTTGAATTCTCTCTCAGATGTTTACTTTTGACGTAATTTTGGTCTCTGCTTTATTTTGGTTCTTGGTAGATTGGCATATCAGTGGATCTTTTTTTAGAATTTCTATTTCTTGACTCTAACTTCAAGTGAGTGGGATGAGCTATTATAGCCCATTCCATGTTTGACGCTCCAATTATAATAGTTGGTGTTCCAACAATTATAACCTATAATTAACTACAATATTACTATTTCAAATCCCTCCTTGTTATAGTGTTTACCATTTGTTTCATTGTTTACTATTTCCTACTCGTTCTCTTTTTCCTTCTTTGTTACAGTGTGTATTATTTCCTACTTAGAATAAAATAGTTTGCACCCCAAACACAGACTATTATGACTTAGATTAAAATAGTCTGCACTCCAAACACAAACTATTATAACCTATAGCCTATAATAACCACGAACTATAATAACTAACTAAATGCCCCAAACACCTCCTAAATTATTAAAAGAAATAGTGAAGCCCTCAAATTATTGTTATTTTTATGAATGGGATCCTAAGGCCTAAAAGGGAGGAGCGAAAACAAATTCAAGACCGTATACCATTGTCACAAAAGTTTGTTTTCAAAAGAATGCGACTTATTTGAGAATATGCTGGAATTTCCCTCTTCCTAGAGAAACCAAAAAAAGACTCTACAAGCGTTGTCCAAAGAACTTTGGCTTTGTCTTTGAACTATCAATTCCTTTCCAATGAAAAGGTCATTTCTTGTTAATAAAATAATAACTATAGTAATATGGAGTCAAATGTCTTGGAAACATGGCTGTTTTGTGCAATAATTGAATGTAGCAATCATTTACAAATGCCCCGTATCCAGCAGGTACTTTGGATGTTTTTATACATGCAATTCTTTTCTCAAGAATCTATGAGTCCGAACTTTCCTTTCTCCTCGGTGACCTGACATTTGCTTGGACTAGTTAATAAGTTATTCTCATATTTTCTATAGTCGATTACTAAGATGATTACCTGGTGCAAAGTTTTGGAGAAGATAACAATATTCATGTTCATTTGCAAGTATTTAGATGTATCCAGTTTAATGAATTACACATGCATCCTGAGTAATAATTTGTTGCCAGTTTTCTATGAA
The DNA here is from genome assembly GCA_030954485.1 of Citrullus mucosospermus. Lineage (NCBI taxonomy): Eukaryota > Viridiplantae > Streptophyta > Magnoliopsida > Cucurbitales > Cucurbitaceae > Citrullus > Citrullus mucosospermus. Next base: position 1,557,628 of record CM062063.1, on the reverse strand, counting down.
AGATGTCTTTTATTTTATTTATTATTATTATTTTTTTTATGGTCACAGTTTGCTTTGCCATTATTGTTAGGAAGATCTGTATTACCCACATCCGCTGGTTCAAGATGTTCTGTGGGCTTCGCTGCACCATGTCTACGAGCCTCTTTTTATGCGTTGGCCTGCAAAAAGACTGAGGGAAAAGGCTTTGCGGAGTGTAATGCAGCATATTCACTATGAAGATGAAAATACTCGGTATATATGCATAGGGCCAGTCAACAAGGTATGCGTCAGGGATTATAAATTATGTTTTACATGAAATAACAGACTACTTTTTTGGATATTGAAAAGAAAATATATATAAACAAATTTTGTGGCCGTCTACGAAGACCTCATTAATTAAACAAATAGGTCAGTTATTTTCTTCAGGTCTTCAACTTCACCATTTCTTCCATGGGGTCTTGATTGTCTAGTTCGTTTGTGCAGGTATTAAACATGCTTTGTTGTTGGGTGGAGGATCCACATTCAGAGGCATTCAAATTGCATATTCCAAGAATCTATGACTATCTTTGGCTTGCTGAAGATGGCATGAAAATGCAGGTTGAAAAATAACGTCAAATTGCTGTCATTGACATTATAAATGCTATTTCTTTTCCTACCTTTTTTCTAGTATTCATTCATCACCTGGAACATCCACGGACTTGGGGTTAAATCGAAGCAAATCGCATCGAAAAGTTTCTCCAACAATACCGTATCAGATGTTTTAGTTCAAGAGTCAAAGAAGGTGGAAGTGGTTGGTTTTCTTATCAAATCTTTATGGAGTTCTAAAGAATTTGGCTGGGCCTTTGTTGAATCTTATGGAAAATCAGGAGGCATGTTCACTTAGTGGGTTGTGAGTAAGCTATCAGCCTTGGAGTTTCTCCAAGGAGGGGTCTTTTTTGAGTTCAAAGGAAACTGCGAATGAAGAGTTTTGGCTGCACTTTTACTTGAGACCTAATTGGCAGATGAAAGTTTTCTTTTCATGGGCTATGGCCATTTTTGGTGCTTCCAGTTTAGAATTCGAAGATTTTCTTGGTTTGAATCCTTGCATGAAGAGTTTTGGGTTGTTTCAACCTTTTATTGATCCTTGGGAATGAAAGCATTTAGTTCTATTTTGGTCAATTTGGCCATGGTGTTTATGTGGCCTCTATGGATTAGCCTATGCACGAAAAAATTTGCCTAAAAAATTGAGAGGAAATAAACAGTGGAAGATAGTTGTTGCCTGTCACAGTGTCGATGCGGGTGGTTGATGCATGCAACATACTGAGGAATCGACATTCTTGTGGAGGTAGTTGAGAAATCGGGATGCTGAAGTTGGATGGATTTTGGTGCAAAATAATATTTAAAGGGTCCAAATGGGGTATTGGCCTTCGCTAACAAAGGACTCTATTAAACTATAAAAAGTCGGTTTATATATATATCAGGTATGCAAAATAGCGTGCCAGACATATGTCTGACACTAGCACTTAGCCATTTTAAAACTGCTCGTGTTTTATAGGCGAGGGGGAACTCCCTATTTATAGGGGAAGTAACACACAAAAGGATTAGTAAAAAGGATTGACCCAAAATTTACTCAAGATTAACCAAATTTTCTCTAATTCAACCTACATTAGAAAAGTTAGGAGTTTGGGATATATAGGGGGGAGTTTTGGATATAGAATGGAGAGGGAAAACAGAAAGATGTAATATGGATTGATGATGCAAGAAGCCCACAATAAAGGGTTAAACGAAACAACTAAGAAGAATTACTCGCCTTCATCCTTGTTTGATCCTTCTTTTCTTCTTCTTCTTCTTTTTTTTTCCCCTTCAAATTTTCTTCTTTAATTCTATTGATTAAGAAGAATCAAAGTTTAAACGATAAAAATTAAAGAAAAACCAAAGAAATGAAGAAAAAGAATTGCAGAAGAAGTACAAAATAAGTGGAAGGTCATTTTTTTTTTATTGTTTAGCCATCCATCGGGTGGAATTCGGAAGGGTGGACAATTGCATTACTAGAATTTGTTTGAGTTTTCTTCTTATTGTTCAGATAATGTGTGTACACAGTCCCTAGAATACTAGAAAGTTAGAAGAGAAACATTGAAAAGGATTGAAACTAAACATTACTCATGCAGGAAATAATCTCTCAGCGGATTAGTTCCCTTACAGAAAGCATGAACTGCTCGAGATTTCCAAGCTTGCCCTATTAGATTTTATCATCACCTAGCAACATTTGGAAATTCAGACGATATATCTTACATGTCTATGTTTGTTTACTGTAGGGTTACAATGGAAGTCAATTATGGGATACTGCATTTGCCGTTCAAGCTATCATGTCAACTAAGCTTGCTGAAGAATATGGGACAACATTAAGAAAGGCGCACAAGTATATAAAAGACTCCCAGGTTCTTATTAGTAGAATTTCTTATCAACTCCATGCTTTCTTTGTTTGTATATAGGTGTTCAGTTTTTTACTTTACAGGTCCTAGAAGATTGTCCTGGGGATTTACAAAATTGGTATCGTCATATTTCGAAAGGTGCATGGCCATTTTCAACTGCAGATCATGGATGGCCCATCTCTGACTGTACTGCTGAAGGTTTGAAGGTATTGGTTTGTTTTTATATATTAATTTTTAACGTAGTCTAGATAGGATAATACTCATTACCTGAAAGTACGTATTTTTCACCCCATCACAGACTTTTGGAGATTGATGGAAAATATGTTATCTTGCCAACGACTCTGAAGTCTGAACCAGATTTTTTTAATTTAATTTTTTATATTATTTGATAGCTTAAGTTTAACCCATATGTTGATAAAATTTTAGGCTTTACACACGGCAATTATCAATTATTTGAATTAGTAAAAGGTATGAATTGGTTCAATCAAAATGATCTTTTAATTTTTTTCCCCAAAAAACTATGAATTATATATATATATATATATATTGTTATATATAAAACATTTTATGATTTTAGATTGTAGAACTAAATGGGGAAGAATACTCATTTTTCATGAGGTGGTTTCTCATACTCACCTCGACTCATCTGTAATGAAGAATGAAAGTCCCCACTAGAATGGAACAGAAGGATTTCTGACATTGCCTCATCTTCTTACCATCCTGAACAATTATCAGACTTTATTGGCCATTTTTTGGTTTCAGAAAAGTAATATTTGTTTATTTTTGTAGGCTGTTCTTTTATTATCAAAACTTCCTTCAGAAATAGTAGGAAAGTCAATTGATGAAGAACGGATATACGATGCTGTAAATGTCATTCTATCCTTACAGGTAACCGTGGTTAATACACTTCTTTATTTTTATTTATTTTTTTTAGGAATAACCAAGCTTTCATTGAGGAAAAAAATGAAAACAAAATTCCAGAGCATCAAAAAAGAAAGACCTCTACTAAAATAAAGGCCTTCAATCAAGCAAATAAAACTAAGCGAATAATTTCATAAAAGCTTCATAACCAAAACGCACAAGGAAACATGGTACCTAGCAAGGACCAAACCAAAAAGATTAAACTCCTTCCCTCTAAAGATTCTATTGTTCCTATTGCCTCAAAGCCCTTACAAAATAGCACACACCCTTGCTTACCAATTGCCACAAAAACTTTCCTCCCTTAAAAGGGAGGATGAAGAAAGAATTTCTTGATCATCTCTCAACGTGATTGCACTATCTAGCCATATCAGCTGGAGGTTCTGCAATTGTGGTTAATATGCCTTGATGCAAGATGGTTCTGAATTTGGAATGGTTTTAACTTTCATCTGGAGGTTTTCCTCCCCCAAGATCCACTCCAAGCTGTTGAATCTAATTGTCTATTTCTTAGCATTGACCAAATGTTGGTATTCTTGGCATTGACCATATGTTTAGTATTTCTTCGCATCGACCATTTGTTTAGATATGACTGGTGAAGCCTTGTTATTTAATTGGGGGATTAGATGGGATTTTCATTGAAAGATGTTTCTGTTGTTGATTGAAAACTCATGTTAACGCAAGCTGAATCACCACCAACCTAGGGTTTTTATAGTCAACCATTATGGATGTCAAAAAATTTGTGCTCAGATGCCAATTGATGAAGCTTTTTCTTAGACGTTTTTATCTCACAAAATCTTTTACCTTTGTGGCTTATAGTGGTTCAGGTAAAACCTACTTCGAGTTAGGTGCAAGCTCTTTCTTAGATGTTAATAATGATGCTCAGATGCCAATTACAGAAAACAACTAACTAAACAAACAAATGGAATGAATTGCCCCTGTGCCTACTTCAACTCCTTGTATGACATTGTTTCCCTTTCAAAAAATAAAAAATAAAAAAAATAAAAAATAAAATAAAAGTAAAAAAAATTGGGTGATAGATGTTGCCCTTCATTGTCTCCCCTGAATTGTGAAGTACTGATTAATGTAAACAAGGTTTATGGCTTTATGTTTTTTTTTAGTAATAATCAAGTGTCTATTGGAAGTGGATGCTGATGGCCTAGATTTATATTACGCTAGGTTTTGTTATAAATCTCTCTGGTGTCACTAGGCATGTTGTAAATCTCTTTGGCGTCACTAGGTTTTGTTTATATTACAAATATATGGAGTTAGGTTTTGTTATCTAAAGATGTACTAAATATACTCTATTTTATTCTTCAAATCCAAGTTCATTAGCCTTAGCCTTCCTTTAATCCAAATTTATTAGCCTGCAGAATACTGATGGTGGCTTTGCCACTTATGAACTCACCAGATCATACCAGTGGCTGGAGGTAAATACAATTAATCCTTAAGCACATTATTTTCTCGCCCTCTTATTGTAGCTTGGGTTATTTATTATTTGCGTTTAATTTTCAGCTGATGAACCCTGCTGAAACTTTCGGTGATATTGTCATTGACTACCCGTAAGATCATAAAATGCTCCTGTCCCTTGATTTAGCCTTTTGTTGTATATATGTTGAAATTGATGTTGGACCAATTGAATACATAGATATGTCGAGTGTACGTCAGCAGCAATTCAAGCACTTGCAGCGTTCAAGAAAAATTATCCAGGTCATAGAAGCAATGAAATTGGTAATTGTATTGCTAAAGCTGCAGACTTCATTGAAAGCATACAAGCCACTGATGGATCTTGGTTCGTTTCAACTTCATGGTTATGTTTTTAAAGTTTAACTTGATACATTTAGTCTCATTATTCTACCTTTCATTTGCTCTATGAAAGTAGGATTTTCGTCTTAAAAGAAATATTTAGTCCCTTTGAATGGCCTTTCTACTAGAATGGTATTGTTCAGTGCTATACTATAGTGGAGCTATGAATATTGTCGAATTACTTACATGATAGGTATGGATCTTGGGGAGTCTGCTTCACCTATGGTGGTTGGTTTGGGATAAGGGGTCTGATCGCTGCTGGAAGGAGATATGAAAACTGCTCTAGTCTTCGTAAAGCTTGTGATTTCCTGTTGTCTAAGGAGCTTGCTGCCGGTGGCTGGGGAGAAAGTTATCTTTCCTGCCAGGATAAGGTTGTATGAGATTCCTCTTGCTCAGGATACGAAAACTTTTATTTCACCTTCCTTATTTCTGCTCATTAAAATTTATTAATTTCAGTGGATGGACGTTTTCTTCTCTTCATTTTTACAAGAGGGGCATTTACTTGATCAAAATCGCCTATTGTTCCAACGGAGTCAAACTTTTGGCTGCTTTTATGTCATATAAGTCATAGCTAAAGTTTCTAAGTGGAATGACATTTGAAAATTTGGGCTACTTTTCATGTCATGAGTTATTATAACCCACAAATTTTGCTGGATCGCGAGATCGCAAATTTTCCTCTTTTATGCAAGCGAAAAGGCTTGTACTTGTAGCTGACTATGCAGCGGCTGGCTGATGACGACTTGTATTATGATTTTGGTAGGCTTAAGCCTCAATTTATTTATCAACTTGCAGAGAGGAAGAATTCGAGAGCTCTCCTACCTCTCCAAGTTCTATTCAGAGATCAAAATACAAGGAAAATCATTAATAACCCCCTCCTCACCCCTCACAGCCGTTTACATATCCTCCCATGCCCGACCCTTCTCTAACTAACAATATTCCCTAGGGCCCACGCATACAACTAACATATTTCCCTCGCACGTGCTCACCCCTCTCTCCGCACGCTTACCGTACATAAACTCTACTAGTATGGGGCCTATCAGATTTATTGATATATTGTTTCTAGGATGGAACACAAGTATTCTGTATTCCTGTTTCACGAAATCTTATCATCATTTGAACAGGTGTACACAAATATCAAGGATGATAGGCCACATATTGTCAATACTGGTTGGGCTATGCTATCCCTTATCGATGCTGGGCAGGTATTAAATATTCGTTTATGAGCGCTAAAACTATTATGCGTTTATCAAATTAATTGATTCTGCATGTTAGGTATAATTTGTTGTACTTCCTAAGATGTTCTTAAAGCTTTTGATATGTTGTTGTTATCGTTTACAATTCTTCTCATGTGGTTAGGCTGAAAGAGATCCAACACCATTACACCGTGCAGCAAGGATACTAATTAATTCTCAGATGGACGATGGAGATTTTCCTCAAGAGGTAACTGGTCTTTACTCTTTTGGTTAAACTTCATTACTTTAAACTTACCAATGTATCCATAATTTATTGGAAGTTGATTATGGAATTTGCTTTGTGCCATGACGGCAATGGCATGATATAATTTAAATTTTAGGACAAATATCAATTTATATCCCTAAACTCTGAGGTTGTATCAATTTAAACCATGAACTAATAATTATATTAATTTAAACACTAAAGTTTTGTAAGTGTATCAATTTATACTTTCTTCTCGTGTGGAACTTATGATTTGAGTCAATTAAACTCTTAAATTTTGTTAAGTCAATTAGTTTAATTAGACCTTTATCTTTAAAAATCATCTATGCATTTATTCTTAAATGTGTGTATAGAGTAAATGTATGAATGATTTTCAAAGAAAATTTTGACTAAAAGTCTAAATTAATTAATTTATGAAAGTTCAAGCTTAATTGATACAATTATAAATTTCACACAAGATTTTTTGGAGTGGGTAAACTGATACACTCACAAAAGGTTAAGGTTCAAATTGATACAACCTCTCAAACTAAGTAGATATTAAATTTAAGTGAGATATTCTCTACGATTACTGCAGCATTTGTTTGTGTTAATTTATAGATTTGTTTGTACAGGAAATCATGGGAGTTTTTAACAAGAACTGCATGATTAGTTATTCCGCTTACCGTAACATTTTCCCTATATGGGCCCTTGGGGAATATCGCTGCCGGGTACTGCAATCCCCTTAATTAATTATGTTTTACTGCCATTGTTACTCATAAAAGTACTTTTTTTCTTTAGATTTATTGCAGATGCTTATGCTTTCTTCGGCTCTTCTAAATTCAATCACATGAATTCTTTTTTATTGCCGGATCAATTTGATACATCATTAGGTGATATATTACTATACGTCATTCTTTAAGGCTAATGATGCGGTAAATAATAATAAATGGAGATGATATGAAAATTTTTAATTAAACTATATGCTTAGTCTCTAAACTTTCAAGATTGTGTCTATTTAGTATTTGAACTTTCATGTTTGTGTCTATTTGGTATGTGAACTTTGAAAAGTGTCAATAATTTCTTAAACATTTAATATTGTGTCTAATAGGTCCATGAAAATTAGATTTCGTGTCAACTAGGTTTTTGGCCTATTTGACGCTTTTCCAAATTTAGAGTTACTAGATACTAAATTTAGAAGTCTTATTCGACATAAAATGCTATTTTTTTATCTATCCATTAATTTTTAAAAATGTCAAATATATCTCATACCTATTAAATACTTTTTTAAAGTTAGAAAGAGCTTCTAAACACAAACTTCAAAGGGTGTACATTTTTTTGAGCATGTATGTTGGATGATTCACACAGTGAGTAAATATTTCATAACTTACTCGGATTTTTTTTTTTATTTTTTTAGTCCAATATACGAGTGCATAATACGATATGTGATTTGAATATTTCACCCCTTAAAACTAATGACTAATAATAATAGTAATATAATAATTAATATAATAACAAAATGAGGGAGAAGTTGTTCTTAGTGGTAGGTGAGGAAGTCCATGTAAAGAAATCAATGGTGACGTACATAAAATGCACAAACAAATTTGTTAAACTCTTAACTAAATTGTTAGATGATATAATTAAATTTGTTTTTATCATCAACTTAAATTTTTGGATCAATTGGTGATTTAACATGGTATCAAAGCAAGTAACCCCTACAATATTATTTCCTTCCCAATTAAAATCAACATTTTAGGTCAATTGACGATTTAATTAACACAAACGTTTCGAGAATTTGTTCTAAATTTTTTTGTGACAAATTTATGGAGTTCACACGTGTAATTTAACACACACATAGTGCGTGGGCGCATACACAATCGTTTAGAAAGATGAAACTCTATGGGAAACTTTTGAGGGCTATTGTAATTTAGTCTTTTAGTCTCTAAATTTTTAAATCTATATTGATTTAGTTCTTGAACTTTAAAATTTTTTTGTTAGTCTTTAAACTTTCAATTTTGTGACCAATAGATCTTTAGAGAGTGTTTGAGGCACTGAAACAGTATAACAAAGAGAGAAAGAGATGATGAGTAGAAAATAGTAAACATTGTAACAAATAGTAACAATAATAAAAATAAAAAAAAATTGAAATGGTAATAATGTAGTTAGTTGTAGGTTATAGTAGTTGGAAGGGCAATTGATTTGGGTAGCAAAATCTATCTATAATGAACTCTATCGCTGATAAACTCCTACTTGGCAATGGTCTATTATTGATAGACAATTTGGTCTATCACTGATAGACACCAACTAGTCATATGGTCTACCACGGATAAAATGATATATAATTAATAGATCCCTACTTATGGTTTATCACTAATAGACTTCAAAAGTATGACCTAAATTTTTCTATATATGCAAATGCTTTTGTATTGTGTTACATCTGCAAATACTTTAAGTTTGATTGCTATATTTGCAACTACCACTAATTGAAAACATTAACTATTATATATAATTAGAGTCCCAAACATGGAATGAACTATAATAACCTACTCCACCCATCTAAAGTTGGGAGCTAAAACATTCCTTTAATTTTCGATTTTTTTGTCCTGTAATTGATATTTTAAAGTTGAGACAACTATAAGATGCAAAATAAAATGTTGAAGAACTTATTAACCAAATAGACCAAATAGATGTAAAGTTAAAAATTTATGGACTAAACTTGAGATTTAATTCTTGTTTTATTTTTTAAGTTTCCAAAAGAATATCTATTTTAAAATATATTAAAAGCCCATTGACCATTTTTCAAAAAAGAAACTCAATCACTAATTTTAATAAGTGCCCTCCTCGACGGCTAGATCTGCCTCTGCGTTACCTTTCCTTCCCAGTTACCGCACATGCACTCTAATTAATTGATTTTTTTCCAAAAAAGGATAATAATAGTTATAATAATACTAATAATATTATTATTAAAGTAGTAATAATAATAATAATTAAAAACTAATGCCGTACCTTTGAGCCCAAATAAATAAATTGTGCCTACCATCTCTTTTCCGAAAACTGATTAAATTAGAACTAGTGGTCTCTTTGATCCGTTTTTAAAAAGGGAGTTGTGTCTAGTAAATTATAGTTTTTAATATAAATTTAAAATTTCAATTTCAACATCTCATTAAACTCCTAAACATTCAATTTTATAACTAATACATTCATTATATTTATTTTAAATACACTACTATGTCAAAGATCTATTAAAAAAAATTAAAAGTCAAAATATTCATTCACACTCATAAAGTTGTTTAAGATCTATTATGCACATCATCGTAAGTTTAGATATTTATTAAATGACACTGGTAAAAACTAATTAAATACAAATTTAAAATTTTAGAAATTAAGATCTTATTTTATAAATATTTGAATTTTGTTTTTGAAAATTAAGTGGGTAGATATTACTTCCATCAATTGATTTTTTTGTTTGTTATTATACTCTTTAGGAGTGTTTTCAAAAATCAATCCAATTAATGAAATTTACAAGATAGTTTTTAAAATTTAGAAATTAGAATTTGCCTAAAAATTCAAATGTTATGTTAGAAAAGATGAGAACATGGAAACTAAGTTGTAAAACAATAAGCACAAATTTTAAATATAAAAAAAAAAAAACTAAAAACCAAATAGTTATTAACTAGGTATTAAAATTGGTTTTTAAAAAACATGTTTATTTTCTCACAATTATATTCTTTACCATTAATTTTCAATTTTTCTAAAGAAACATTTCTATTCATGAGCAAATTGCAAAAATAAGTCCATTTTCTCCCAATTTCTCAATGGGTTGCATTTTTTTAAGTAAATTAATTAAATTCTTAGTCAAATTCCAAAAACTATATAGTTTTTAAAATTTTCAAATTTTGGCTTAGTTTTTGAAAACATTAGTAAAAAGTAGATCACAAAGCAAGAAATTTAGAGGTGAAATGAGTGTTTATAGACTTTATTTTTAAAAATTAAAAATTAAAAACCAATTAATTATCGAATGGGATTTAAATTTTCAGTTTAAAAAATAAAAAAAACCTTAATTAAGGAGAAAATGTAATACTAATACTGTTGGTAGCAAACTTTTTAATAGAGATCTTGACTTTGTCATACTTATTCCTAAACTGAAGCATTAATTAGTCAAGATAATCTGAAATCGGTCAATTTGATTCATTTATAAATATTATTGAAAAAACATAGTGGTCTGAACTGGAAGCCGGCGCAACGGCGTTAAGTGTGCTACGAAGAAGAAAGAACAAAAAAGAAGCCGACGTTAAATGTGTCGTAAGGAAGAATCTAGATGCGTACTGGGTCAAATGTCTAAATCATGGGGGTAATGGTCTATAATTATTAAAACTAATGGGGTTGGTAAATGCAAAATACAGGACCGACGGGGAATAACAAATTTTAAAATTCCATTTTTAAAAATGATAAAACAAAATTCAAACAATAGCAATAATTAAAGTTGTTTTCAAATATAGTAAAATGAGCAAAACTATTTACAAATAGAAAATTTTAGCGATAGACCACGATAAACTTCTATCTTTCTTCTATCATAGTCTATCATTGAAATTTTTTTTATATTTATAAACAGTTTGATATTTTTTTTCTATTTATAATAACTTTCCTAATAATTATTTAATGACGGAATATCTTGTAGATAAAACAAAAAAAAAATGATTAACTAGAAAAAATTTACTTTCTATCCAAAAATCCTTATAATCCTTATAATCGAAAATACCTTGTAGATAAAAAAAATGTATAATTATGTTTTTTTTCTTTTCAAAAATGTAAAATCAACTACAAATTTTTTTTTTCCTTTAATTATTATAAAATATAAATTTACAACGAAAAACACTGTGATTGAACCTTCTTGAAGGTGACAATTTGTTTTTTTTTTTAAGAAAAAATGATTACCCAATAAGAAAAAATCCAAACGAACCTACCATTCACAAGAAACCTCTTATTTTGCTTATGAATACAAAATATAAAAATTGGATTTTGGACACTCAACCATTTTTATCTCTCATACCTACCAAATGTTTTTCTTTTTTTCTTTTTTTTTTCTTTTTTTTTGGAAAAAGTGAATTGGGATAGGAAGAAAATGATTTGTGGGAAGAGATTTTTGGGTTGTTAAATGAAAGAGAAATATGAGGAACCCATAGAGAAAATGCACCAAATGGGAAGAGATGATGGTGGATATTTCACAAAAGCAATTTGACAATAAAGGTGTTATATCAACAAGCATTTGAATGGAATCCTAATATTTTTATTTTCTCCTTTTGTGAAAAATACACAAACACACGGATAATATTCACCATAGTTAAATATGGATTCTAAATAATCTTTTACTATAACTAATTGTGAGCTAAAATAATTGTAATCTTCAACCAACTTGGGGCCTAAACACCTCCAAAATTATTTTAAATGACTTATGGACATGTTTGTGATTTATTTTTAAAGTGTTTTGAACTAAATTATTTAACTATAATTATGACACATCATGTTAATATATTTGGTTACATAGTTGTACAAATGATTTAAATTTAATTAGAAGTGTTTGTTTTCAAATATAGTTTTAGAACCATCACATTACTAAAAAAAATATTACTTTTGATAAAAAAAAAAATTAAATTAAAGTTAGAGAAAATTATATAAAGAGAAATAAAAGTTTCAGAGAAAAAAAAAAGTAGAGAACAAAAGAAAATTTTCAAAGAGAAAAAAGTGTTAAGGATAGAAGAGAAATTTAAAGAGTAAAATTTATTGGATAAAAAAAATCATATGAAATAATAGTTTTTCTAAAATGAAAACTACACAAAACACATTTAAAAACAAAAATTTCTTGGAATCACCGTTTAATGATTGATATAGAATCACAACGATTTTGGATGTTTCCTAAAATCATTTTTTAAATTTAATTTAATTTTTATCATTGTCAAACATCACAATTTTAAAAGAATAGTAATTTAAAAGTGATCATCCCCTAATATATTTTTGGTTGAACAAATAGATTATAAAATTGTTATATTGTGCAATTGGGGGTTGGGGGATTCAAACTCTCTACCTCTAAGATGAAAGGTTATGTCAATCACTCCGAGCTAAGTTTACTTTGGCTACTTTATGATCACCTTTAATTGGTTATTTAAGAAATGATTAATAACCCATAGATTATATTTTTTATGTCAACAACACCTAAAAACTTGTTCAACCACAAATTGTTGCGTAACCATTTTTTTTTTTAAATACAAATTCTTCTTTATATGCATTTAAAATTAGTGTGAGTGATAAATAAATAGATATGATTGCACTTTGTTTTCAACAGTTCACCCTAAACCCTTTTTTGCTTTCCTGTGTGCTACAATTCAGTTGGTTCTCATGAAAACTTGGGATCATGGGATGGTCCTATGGAGGTTTTTTATTTTTAGTTTTATTTTTCTTTTTATAAATATTAATTTATACTGCTAAAGTTTATAAACTCGTCTCAATTAAATACATCCTTTTTTAGATTTTTTTTTAAATACTACGTGAAATTTATAATTCTATCCATTAAAATTCTTAAATTTTGAGAAGTTATTCAATTTAGAAGCATTATTAAGATTATTTATGAAAATGTCAAATCATAAATTTTTACATGTACACTCTTTCAAATGTTATATTAACAAACTGAATGATTATAATTAATGTGTGGACAATTTTTCTAAAGGAATCAAAATATAGAGTCTAAATTGATTTGTTTAGTGTAGTTTATGGATTTTATTGATAAAAGTATAAGTCTTGAATGATATTTATCCAAACAAAAGAGTGGTAGTTGAAGGTATAAATTGATACAATTATTAATTTAGGGTTTACCATGATATAGCTCTTAAATTCTACGAGTATAACTTATATTTTTTGATCCATGAATTCGCTAGAATAATTTGAAGAAAAATATATTTTTCTAGAATCCGTTTTCAAATGTGTAGTATTTTTCTTTTTTAAAAAAAAAAAAAAAAAATCCAAGTGCAACAAGCGTTTTCTTTTTCTATTAATGTTGCATCTTTTAAAACATATTAAAAATATGTAATTGATTTGAAATTTATTATTCAAATATTATAGTTTTATTCATTGTAGGAACAATTTGAAAAAAATATATATATTTTTCTTGAATATTCCATTTAAAAATTTTGTAGTATTTAAAAAAATCTAAGAGAAATAAAAGGGGTTTTGTTAATATTATATTTTTTAGAACTTATTTGAAATATATAGTAGATTTGAAATTTATTATTGAATTATTGTTGTTTAATTAAAGAGACAAGGATGCATAACAATACCAAAGTGAGTTTGAGTTCCCATGACTCATTTATTTATTTTTTCTTTCATTTTTCAAATTTTTTTAATCTTTTATGTGTTATTGTTATTATTATTATTTTAATCAAGCATGATTGAAAAGATATATCTCGTCTCTTGTAAGATGAATAAAACAACCTTATATTTTTAATAAGTTTTTAAAAATATATATAATATTAATAACAAAAAATAAGAAAAACAAGTGTATATATAAAAATAGATACGTGGGAAGTAAGTATTTAATATAATATTATACACACAACTCACATTTGACAAAGTCATACAATATATAATCAATAAGGAACCATAAGCTTTGCTATAACTACAAGATTGGTTATTGATTGCGTGAAGGCCATGACATGAATATGATATTACAAAAAACAAAAATCATTAGATGCATATATATTGAATATATCTCAAATCCTTGATATTGTTTGACCTTATATATATTATGATTTTGTTTACATTGATGCTTCCACATTATCATTTTATATTAACATCGTCCCGATGGGATTATTTTGAAATTTGTCATTCAATTTTCATCATTAATATATAATTTATTTTACATTAAGATTTTGAAAGTTTTCACATTATATATATCAAGTGTGTGTATATATACATATTAATTATACTTTCAAATCTACATTGGTAACATATAAATGGTAAGAAATAAACATACATATAATTACTACAGTGTTGGATAGTCTATAGGAAAAAAGAATTAATCTGCAAAAATTTAAAATTAAAATAGATTAATCACAACATTGTAAATATAATATATAATATATAAATGGACAAGTTATCAGTGATAATAATGAGTTGTTCTCAAATATAGCAAAATGCGTCAAAATATTTACAAACATAGTAAGTGATAGACACGAATAAAGATCTATCACTAATAGACAATCAATTTTTCTATATTTAGAAATATTTATAATAGTTTTACCATTTAAAACAACAACTAAATAATAATTTATATTCACATTAACCTTTTTCTTATCATACAATCATATTTAAGTAAAATTAATTTAAAAAAATATATATATATATATACTTAAAGTAAAATCAAGTTACACTAAAAGAAGGTAAAATCTTTAAATTTAGAATAAAAAAATCAAATGCAACATTAAATAAAATAAGTGTAAAAATTCAAAATTGATTTATTTGATTCGTTTTAGGTCAAATTAATTACAAAAGTTGTTCAAATAAATCATTCCATTCTTTATTTTGTCTAATAAATTTAATATAATAATGTCTAAAACGTCTCTATTAAAATTTACAATTTTATTAAACTTAAAATTTGAAAGGCCAATGTGTCGTAAGAGATGAAATAATTTTTAAGATATTAAATATCAAGGATGTTTATTAAATACAAATAACATGTAAAGATTGCTATTGAAGTTTAGATCAACTATAATTAATATGACTTTCTTCTTTAAAACTTAAAGGTTCGATCTTCCATCTTCATAGTTGTTGTACTAACAAAAAAAAAATATAGGTTGATTGAGAACCCAATAAAAAAATAAATATTTTATTTATAAAAAAAAAACTAAAAATTACAAGTTGTGAATTTTTTTCAATTAAACTAATTATGTTGCAACTTGTAAGTTCCACGAGCATCGTTTCTAGAGAAATAATACAACAGTGCTAATGAAAAAATGCTTTCCCCCATCAAAGTACTACTATTGATCGATTTTTTTTTTTTTCCTTTTTATAGGATTTTTTTTTGGAAGTGTATATGTGAAATCAATTTATATATTTATTTAAAAGTTTAACATTTCAAAACCAATTAATTGGCAATAGAAGAAATAACTCATCTATCTTATAAAAATGTCTCTTAGTTTTTTTAACGTATGATACTAGATGTATTCTTAAAAAATGGTGCCTCTTTATATTCATCATTACTGAATTGAATATCAATTTTTTTTAGATTAAATACCTATTTACCTTTCATGGACTCTAAAATCATATTAAATAAAATGAGGTTTTATTTAAATCAATTAGTAATGGAAAGAATAACGTATTAATGTTATAAAGGGTGGGACAAAGTTGTTTTATTTTTTCAATATCAGATTCTCACCGACAATAATAAATAAAGAATAAAAAGATCTAGTAAAAGTAGAGTAGTAAAAATGAATTGAACAGAAAACTATAATGATGTCGAAGGGAAAGTAATGGAGTTGAAGTGGAAAACTATAATGGAGATCCATAAATGAAGGTTATTTAGAGTTTAAGTCAACAAATAATTAAATGAAAAAAAGTGAAAAGAAACTGAAAAATAATTAATGGACAACGTTAATACCGAATGAAATGTAGAATTATTCTCAATTTTGTTTAAAAGAAAAAAAATGTCAACGAACGTATCAATAAAATGTCGATGTTCATGATATTTTTTTTTGGAAAAAAAATTGTAAAAGCAAAAAATTTAAAATATATTTAAATAAATAAACAAACAATTTAATATTTTATTAATTAATTAAGATACTTAATATTTATTTTATATTCACAATAGTGGAATTTTATTTTTGGTAGTTGCAAATATAATAATTAGGTCTAAAATATTTGTAAATATTGAATAATGCACAAAAAAAAAATTACAAATATAGAAAAATTTAGATTATGTCTTCAAAATCTATTATACCATATCAATAGTAGGGTTTATCAATGATATACTGCAGATAAGAGTCTATATTTTGCTATATTTGCAATTTTTTAAAATGTTGTTATATACTTCATTATTATCTCTAAAAGTGCTATCTAACACAATTACCCTTTTATTTATTTATTTATTTATCATATATGGATACCAAACTCATAAACAAGTAAAAATATTGTAAAAAATATCAAAATTGTAGATAGAGATTCAATTAAATGTGAGTGTACACATAAATTTTAAGAAAAACTATCAATTTATATCTCTAAACTTCAAGGCTTGTAACAACTTAAATTCTACATTTTTGTAAGTATATCAATTTGCACTCTCCATTACGTTTTCTTTTTTTTTAGAAAAACCTTGTGTGAAACTTATAATTGTATCAATGAAATTCCCTAACTTTCATAAATAGATCAATAATGTAGACTTTTAGTTAAAATTTCCTTTGAAAATTGTCTATTTGTAAATCGACATTTGAAGAAGCCTACACATTTAAAAATTAATGTATTGATGATTTTCAAATGTAATCATAATGAAAAATCTAAATTGATCAACTATAAAAATTTAGGAGTTTAGTTGACTCTGGGTCTGTTTGGTTTGTTGTAGCTTTTAAAATAATTGCTGGCAATTGTGATTTTAGCTTAAACTTGAAAAAGTAGGTTAGAGTGTTAGGTAAATAAATACAAAAACATATTATTTAGATATAATAACCAAAATAGACTTATAATCAATTTTTTTGTAATTTAAATTTTAAACAGTTTAGTATGATAAATTATATTTGTTATAGATTAATCCTTAAATATTAAGGAAAATATCTTTATTTAAAATAAAAAATAACATGGTACATATATATATATATTATGAAAAAAAAATGATTGCATTTAACTCATGAGAAGTAGAAAATAGATTTTGATTAGGTGAGAAATAGCTAAATATATAAAATAATTTTTTTTAAAACTATAAAATTGAAAACAAAATATTAATTAAAATGTCTACTTGATTTTAGGAGAATCTAAAAGCCAGTAGGATACTACTTTTAAAGTAAACGTGAAAATAACATATTTTTAAATATTTAATTTAAATATGTTTTACCAAACACAAAAAATAATTAAATTTTTTCAAAATAGTTTTTTGGCACAGCTAAGTCGCCAAACAAACGTAGCCTCGAATCATAAGTTTTCCATGATATTAGTCCAATGAAACCTATGAAAAGAGTTTAAATTAATATCTAGATTTTAATTGTTATAGTCCTAAAATTTAGAGTATAAACTTGTAGTTGCTCTAAATTTTAGAGTAATAAAACATGCTCTCCCTCTCTTTACACACAACAAAATATTTTTAATTACGTGAGCAAATGGTATAAGATGAGTTGGTTAGTGAATAATAAATATTTAAAATATGTAGATATTGATGTTGATATCCGTGGGTGAGCAGTGAACACGTCAACTTGAGAGAAAGAAAAGGAAAAATCCAAGTCCACGTCGTGGAGGAATTAATTTTTTGGGTTTAATTGTATTGACCAACCAAACACCTATGACATATAATGTGCATTTCTTTTTTATGAGTGAATATCAATTACTCTAAAATGTTTGAAATCACATAAATGTGCAACAAACGCTGAGATATATTGGTCAAACTAATTTAATTTCTTTGTTGCTACCTACCTGTCATCACCACATAAACCAACAACTAGCATTCATGTATTATGTATATGGAATACCCATGTTTTTTCAATATATACATTGAATAACCATGTTTTTATTTTTATTTTTATATATAAGTAAATTAATTTTATTAATTATCAAAGAGGGAGGAGAGAGAAAAAATCTTCCCGGGATGGAGAAAAGCAGCAACCGCACAACGTGGCAGCGGTATAGTGGCTATAGTACAAGAGAGGAAAATCAAATTTGGTGATATGAAAATAATTGCATTTACAATCATAAAATTAAATATAAAATGAATTCAACTTAATTAAAAGGATTTTGAACATGACAAACTTCATTATAACCGTTTCAAAATTAGTTCCAAACATTCACATACAACCACTCTTTTGAAAAACGTTTGCAACGTCATCATTATATATAAAATTTTGCAAAAAGTTCAATTTAGACTCTAAATTTAAATAGGTGTTGCAAGTTTACCTTGGGTTCAAATTTGTTTAATTAACTCTGTAATCTTTAATGAAAAACTGTGTAAAAATCTTCCTAAATTCATTCATTTTAATAAAATAAAGTTTGGATGATGAGCTAATAGGAAATTTCCTAGGAAACACTAAATTGAGAAACTCATTTAATAAATGAATCTAATTATTGATGAATAGTATTTGGTGTGTTGACTTGTGGAATTAGGTTAAATAGGCATTAAGTGGACAAAATGGGGAGATGCCAAAGCAATGATATTAGAAAATTTGCACGACGGGCACAAGGGATATTTACAAATATCATATGTGTGAGTCTGTGTATATATATAAAGCAAGAAGGTTAGGGAGAAGAGGGTATAAAATTTCTCATTCTCTTTCTCTCTCTCTCTCTTTCTCTTGTTAGGTGAATAAAATTGTGGTCGACCCTAAACAAAACCAAGGTGATTGATTAGGCTTCATCGATCACTATGTGGAGGCTTAAGGTAGCAGATGGCGGGAATGATCCTTACATCTATTCTATGAACAACTTTGTAGGAAGGCAAATATGGGAATTCGACCCCAACGCAGGGACCCCTGAAGAGCTGGCCGAAGTCGAACGCGTTCGCGATGAGTTCACCAAAAATCGTCTCAAAGGTTTTCCAAGTGCTGACTTGCTTTGGCGCCTCCAGGTATCATTGCATGTTTCTTGGAGATTTCGTAACATCATTTTAAAATACTTTTTTTTAATCACTGAAAATTAATTTAATGTTTGATTTTACACCTTTAAACACATTTTTCATAATTACGAATATTTTTCTAATGATTTTGAAAATAACAAAAGTGATTCAAGCCACTTCAAAATCACTCTCAAACATGTCAATCTTCATTTTACAAAATTATAATATATATCAACAACAATCTTTCAACAAATTACTCTAAATCTTCGTTTCTTGACCTCTACACAATACCATCACTTCCTTTTCCGTTCAAATGCTTATTACCATTTCCCACGTAACATTGACTATTGATTTAATATCAGAAGTTCAATGGTTATTACTATTAAAAAAAGCACTTAAAACCATTAAATTTTACTATTTATATTTGTATAGCCTCATTTTTCTTTTTTTTTTTACAATCACAAATTTCAAATAAAGGAATACACGTGTCAATAACAATAAATGGAAAGCCACCTTTAATCCGTCCACAAAACTACAAGATAAGTAATTAAATGTATGTATCTTTTCCTTTTGGAAGCAACAACTTTCCAAGTTCTAAGGCTTGTTTTAAATATTCCTCTTCATTCTTTTGTATAATATTTGCTTTTTTTTTTTTTTCTTTTTTTTTTTTTTTTTTCTCTTTCTTTCTCCGTCATTTTAATTTAAAAGTATAATCATTGGTTCAATTTGTACATATAAAATTACGTATTTTAGTTCTTTTTTTCTATATTTAAAAATATAAAACAATTATTCTTACCTAATTTTATTTTTTTAAAATTGAATAAATCTTTAATTTTTTAGTCCTTGGTTTAATAATTTATGTTAAATTGAGCAGACCTAAAGTGAACTCAACAAATAAGAAATAAAATAAGTGCATTGTATATGATTGTATTGACTTGAATGAATTTTGTTATTTGAAAAATGATATGAATAATTTTTCTAATCGAGATTTTTTTAATAAATAAATGATGAAGTTGTTATTATTATTATGACTAAGTTATTTAAAGTTGCGCTATACAATTAAAATGGAAATTTGGTACTAAGTTTAAATTTAATTTGACTTTGTGATAGTTCAGTTGGATGATATGAAAATTGCATTTAAAAGTGTAATATAAAATACAAAATTAATTTTGAATGATTATAAAGGCATGGTTTTTAGTGATTTTAACAATTTTAAAATCAATCTCAAACAAGCATTAATACTATGTTTGGGAGTAAATTTTGTTAAAACCACTTTTGTAATTTTCATAATCACTCACAAATATAGTTTTAATGATTCAAAATCAATTTTTATGATATAAAAATTACATTAAAAGTGTAAAATTAAACATTAAATTAATTTTGAGTGATTCAAAACATGTTTAAGAGTTATTAAGAACACGAAAAATATTTGATTTTAACAATTTCAAATTTACTCCCAAATATGTATTAATAGTACACTCGTTGCTCAAGAATTATGTACATTCATACGTTTAGAAACATACATATCATTGAACTAAAAAACCCTTTACATACTCTTCTTTTATCTAATTTTATAATTATATGAATTTGTTGATTATATTCCTAAAAACCCAAAATTTTCCCCTTCCTTAAAACCTGAAATTATCCCATCAAATTAGTGCGTACATATATATATATAGATGGAGCTCAAACTCGGTTTATATTTTAAGCTGTTTCATCACCATTTTGTTTAGTTTTTTATTTTTAAAAATTAAACATATTTTTCTCAATTTTATATACTATTTTAAAAAAAAAAATAGAAGAGTTAAATTTTTAACAAAATTTCAAAAACAAAAACACGTTTTTTAAAACTATAATTTTTAGTTTTCAAAACTTGACTTAGTTTTTGAAAATTTTGGTAAGAAGTACATAACGAAGCAAGAACCTTAGAGATGAGAGAGATGTTTTTAGGTTTAATTTTACAATTTTTTTTTTTTTATAAATATACTGCAAAGGAGCTTAATAACTTTCTAGAATTAATTTGATTTTAAAATATAAAAGAATTTATAGGATAAAAATTTTAGGATTAAACTACAAATTTAGTCCATATAATTCGGAGATAGTAGTTGATCTTTATGGTTTTAAAGTTTCATCAAATACAGTCTGGAATCATTAAAAATAATTTAATATTTTGTATGGAATATTGATATCATAAAAATAAATTTGGAAGGATTAAAAATATGATTTAGAATGGTGTAATTAGTGGATATATTGTAAAGGAAATTGAATGGAGAAACAAAAAAAAAATTGTGTGGCAGCTTCTGAGAGAGAAGAATTTCAAACAAAGCATCCCACGGGTGAAGGTTGAAGAAGGAGAAGAAATGAGTTACGAAATGGCATGGGATGCAATGAGAAGAGGGGCGCATTTCTTAGCGGCCATACAAGCAAGCGATGGGCATTGGCCCAGCGAAACATCGGGCCCACTATTTTACTTGTGTCCCCTCCTTATTTGCATGTACATAATGGGCTTTATGGATACCGCATTCACTCCCGAGCACAAGAAAGAAATGATGCGTTACGTTTACAACCATCAGGTTAATTATTTTTATCATTCAAATTCAACCCTAAATTACAACATACATGTACAGATTTAAACTACCAATTTTTCTACTTTAATTGCTAACACATATTAATTTTGCAGAATGAAGATGGTGGATGGGGGTTACACGTTGGTGGTCACAGTAATATGTTCTGCACTACCTTCAATTATATCTCTTTACGTTTACTTGGTGAAGGACCTGATGTTGAGCTAGTTTCCAGAGCCAGAGAATGGATTCGTGATCACGGCGGTGTCACATCCATACTTTCTTGGGGAAAGACGTGGCTCTCAGTATGCATATATATACTTAATTAACTATTTCCTTCCTGTCCATCCTAACTCTTAAATACTACTTTTGGTTTCTATACTATTTTCAATTTTAATCTCCATGTTTTCAATTTTGATTCATTTTCGTTCTTTTACTTTTGAAATGTCCATTTGGTCCTTGTACTTTCAATTTAGGCTATTTAAAAAGATGGTTAAAAATGAAGGACTAAAATAGTTATTATTATTATTTTTTTTAAATATTAGAACCAAAATGAATAAAAGTTAAAAATATAAAGATAAAGAAATCAAAATAAAGTAAAATAAAAAATAACAAAAACCAAATTAATGTTTAAACTTTATATATATAGTTTTGAAGTAATTATTAAGTGTGCAACTTACTTACGTAGTTTACTTGAATAATTTTAAAGATATTAAACGTGTTCGACTGGTCTGCAAGCAACCCCATGCCTCCTGAATATTGGATGTTTCCCACTTGGGTTCCCATTCATCCATGTAAGTTCATTTCTAATTAATTAATAGCCTAACAAACTAATTAAAATTATATATATGAATGTGCTAACATATGATTTTGTGATGTGACTGTCTGCAGCAAACATGATGTGCTACACTCGGATCACCTACATGCCCATGTCTTACCTATATGGAAAAAGGTTCCAAGCACCTCTAACGCCTCTTGTTTTACAATTAAGAGATGAACTTCACACTCAACCCTACGACCAAATTAATTGGAGAAAAGTTCGTCACATGTGTGCTACGGTATTATTACTCATCCTCTAATTTAATTAGCTAGCTAGCACCATTTTAGATAGAGTAAAGCAATATCACGCACACACAATGAATTAAAATATTTCAAAAAATAAATAAATTATGATTGGACAATTTAGCAGAATGCACAAAGATAGGTGCAATCTAAACCTAAGATGCAAGTAACTACTTTCCTTTTTTAGATCACTTAATTGATATATATAATTAGGCTGCATCTAATCCTATGCTCCCCTTTCTTTTAAAAAAAGATAATAATTTTTTTAAAAGTTGTTCCACGACAATTTTTTATTGAACAATTCTGTAGACTATACAAATATATTTGCCACTTAAACAACCCTTAAGTTTTTCTCATAAATTAACATTACATTTCAGGAAGACCTCTACTTTCCACATCCCATTGTCCAAGACTTGCTTTGGGACACTCTTTACTTGCTAAGTGAACCACTCATGACCCGGTGGCCTTTTAACAAATTGATTCGCCAAAAAGCCCTCAATGAGACTATGAGGCATATTCATTATGAGGATGAAAATAGTCGCTACATCACTATTGGTTGCGTCGAAAAGGTTATGTATCTTTGCATTATTCATCTTTGAGGGTCCAATTTTAATGTTGTTCAATTTTTACCGTTAGATTTTTGCAATTTACGTGAATATAAAAATGGGTACATTTGATTAATTGATATGGATTGGGATTGTGCACACAGCCATTATGCATGCTAGCTTGTTGGGTTGAAGATCCTAATAGTGAGTACGTGAAGAAGCATTTTGCGAGAATTCCTGATTATTTATGGATGGCGGAAGATGGCATGAAAATGCAAAGTTTTGGTAGCCAATCGTGGGATGCCGCTTTGGCAATGCAAGCGCTGCTTTCTTGTAATATCCCACATGAAATTGGGCCTGCTCTCAACACTGGCCATCAATTCATCAAGAACTCCCAGGTAAATAAATTTAATGCCAAGTAATCTTTGCTTCTTAATAAATTCAATAGAAAAAATATATATTTTTGTCCCTAACTTTCCAGTCTAGTTTCTATTTAATCTTTACGTTTCAAAATATTACACGTTTAGTTTTCAAGTTTTGATTTTGGTTTCAATTTAGTCTATAAGTTTTAAAATGTTACAATTTACCCTTGAAATTTGAGTTTTGTTCTAATTTGGTCCGTAGATTTCAAGATTTTACATTTTTAACTTCAATTTTTCCTTAAAAATTCACGTCAATGTGTATAAATTGATTTAAAATAATTGTAAAGTGAAAATTTTAAATTTTATTTTAAAAGTGATGAAAACTAGTGAGACTTAATTAATTATAATTGAGTTAATTATTTTAAATTTATTAACATACATTAACACTAAAGATGAAAAATGAGTATTTAGTGAAAAATAAAGGTTCAAAATATAAATCTTGTAATCTAGGGACTAAATTGAAACAAAACTCAAATGTTTAAGGGTAAAATTATAACATTTTGAAATCTATCGACTAAATTGAAACCAAACCCAAAACTTAAAAACTAAATATTTAGCATTTTAAAACCTAAGGACCAAATAGAAATTAGACCCAAAACCTATATTTTGAAAATTAATTGTTCATTGTTTTTTCTATATATAAAAAAAAAAGAAAAGAAAAAAATTGCTACAACATTTTTACTACAAATTTTGAAAACTTATTTAATCTTCTAACATGAAAATTATTGTGATTATTTAACCGATTTGGGTAAAAATGAAGTGAAGTGAATTGCTTTACTCTGTGGTGCACTAACTAATTATATATGTATTAATAAAATATTGGTTAAAAAATTGAAGGTTAGAAACAATCCTCCTGGTGACTACAAAAGTATGTTCCGCTACATGTCTAAAGGATCTTGGACCTTCTCAGACTGTGATCATGGATGGCAAGTTTCTGATTGCACTGCCGAGAATTTGAAGGTATGTCCTGCCTAGCTTCAAATTTAATTAAGTGTTACACAATTATTTTTAAAACATAAAACATGCTATAATTTGTTCGTTTTTGTCGTCAAATTAACAATTTAAACTTATAAAAATTACTAGTGTTGTCTACTGCTGTCGTTGCTACCACCTGAAATGGTTGGTGAGAAGATGGAACCTGAACGTTTTTACGATGCTGTTAATGTCATTCTGAACATGCAAAGCAAAAATGGGGGTTTACCAGCCTGGGAGCCAGCGTCAAGTTACTACTGGATGGAGGTACCTACACCCATAATTAATATTTTGTTGGAGTAATTTTGAAAAATGACAAAATAATTTTAACAAATTTTAGAATAATTCATCACATTCATCCAATATCATCCTCCCTTTTGCTTAGTGGCTGAATCCAGTGGAATTTCTCGAAGATCTAATCATCGAGCACCAGTATGTAGTGATTTAATTATTGAGTATTTTTTAACTCTTATGTGAATTTAATTTTATTTAATTTACCTACTTAATTAAGGTAATTTATAATAATTAATGGATTCTTCAGGCATGTGGAGTGCACCTCATCTGCGTTGCAAGCAATACTCTTATTTAGGAAACAATACCCAGGACATAGAAGGAAAGAGATCAACAATTTTATCAACAAGGCCGTTCAATTTCTTCAAGATATACAATTGCCTGATGGATCTTGGTAAATTACTCTAAATTAATTTAATATTTAATTTTACATTTTTATATACAACTTTTATATCCTCAAAATTAATTTTGAATCATTAAAACTATGTGTTAAATGGGTTTTAGCCATTTTAGAATATAGTATACATGAAAGTTTTCTTGTATTAATTGGGGAGTGTGTGAATATTGTGTATAGGTATGGGAACTGGGGAATTTGCTATACTTATGGAACGTGGTTCGCACTCAAGGCATTGTCAATGGCGGGGAAGACCTATGAAAATTGTGAGGCGCTTCGGAAAGGAGCTAATTTTCTAATCAAGATACAGAATCCAGAAGGAGGGTTTGGAGAGAGCTACTTGTCATGTCCTTACAAGGTAACCTCAATTGAGTAATTTGGTGGGGTGCACAAAAATGACAAAATTCTTCTCACTTCTTTCCTAAAGTATTTTATTTTATTTTTATTATGTGTGATGAGAGTGAGACGTACAAAATAGGTGTATCTTGAGATGCACCAAAGTATTGCTCTTTCTCAACTCTTAGCTTAGGTATAGATGGTAAGACATAATTTAAGCCATGAAACTTTTTAAAGTTGCAATATAATATTACCTTTTAAACTTTCAAAAAGGTCTCAAAACTACCTATGGGTAGTAACGGTTGGTCATGTTTAGTTCAAGGAGTAAGAGTTAACAACTGTTTATTTGGCTCATTAGTGAGCTCTATGACTAAAAAACATCAATTTCATGGCTTATTAACTCCTTGCATTGTGTGCTCCATGACTAAACACTCCTTTAACTTTCAAGTTTAAACTTCACTCCTTGTATCAAAATACATCTTTAAAATTTTGAATGAAAATTGAGACTTAAAATAATGTGGCGATGATCAACACAATGTTAACATTACGATCAAGTCATTATATCTATGCCTAATTTTCATATAAAATTATAAAGGCTTCTACTCTAAAGCTATACCTTAAAAACGTTAAGAAAAGTTCAAATTTAAAGGCAAAATTGTAATTTTTTGGAAGTATACAAGTTCTTTAAAACACAGAGGAATAATCAAATGACTTTATATATATATATAATTTAACCCATACTTTATTATATTAATTATCAGGATAATGTATATTTATATAATTGTGTATATTATATATTGATTGGATTACTATTGCACTCACCCAACAGAGATATATACCGCTGGATGGGAAAAGATCAAATTTGGTGCAAACGGCATGGGGTATGATGGGTTTGATAAGTGCTGGACAGGCAAGTTCACTGCATCTCCATTCTTCCTCCTTCTTCTTCTTCCTTTCTTTCTACGCCACAAATAAAATATTTTCAGAAAAGATATTTTTTTTAAAAAAATTTAAAATACATTTCAAAATCTCTTTTCAATGGTTATCAAATCTTTCAATTTTTTCTAAAATGTTTATGTTTTAAATTAAACACTTAAAAATGTATTCCAAACCTACCCTAATTTTTTAGGGGGCTTTCGATACTTTTAGAAAATAGTAATAATGAAATAAAAATTAAAATTCTATTTTGGTCTCTTCCATTTCTTCGATTTTAATTTTTATATTTTCAGATTTCTTGAATTTAGTCCCTATTCTAATTTATCGTTGATTTTTTATTTTTTATTTTATTATTTATTAGTATTTTCACTGTAATTTTTTTTTTTTAAATATTCACACTATGTATTTATTTTCCTATGAAATCATTTTTTTTCCTCGCTTTGGCCTAAATTCATTCCTAATTTGCTTTTAACACTAACAGGCAGATGTAGACCCCACTCCTATTCATCGTGCTGCCAAGTTGTTGATCAATTCTCAAACAGAAGATGGTGATTTTCCACAAGAGGTAAGGCCCAAGTTTTCTTTTTCCTACCCGTTCTAAAGCATATCTAATTAATCAATATAACAAATTTTTATTTATTTATTTATTTTTTCTGTTACTTCTTACTTAAAAAGAAAGAATCTCCTACTTAATTTTGTTCTTATATATTATGTGCAGGAAATTACGGGAGAATTCTTCAAAAATTGTACTTTACATTTTGCAGCATTTAGAGAAGTATTTCCTGTGATGGCACTGGGAGAATATTGTAATAAGGTTCCATTGCCTTCTAAGAAAAAACAAGAAATTAAGATTTAAATTAACCCCTACAAATATTATATTCATACTTATGGAGACTTGGTAATTTGTATGATCTTCCATTTTAGAGGAGATGAAAGTTTGATCTCCATCCCAAAAAACGAAAACAAGGAAAAAAAAAAGATATTTTACTTTTCTTGTAAACGATCACATGTAATATAATGGCTAAAGAAAGGTTGATGCTAATTGTACTTAAGCACAACTTTTAGTTACACATTTATGTTTCCCTTGCAACCCTTTCACAAACCTATATGTATCAAAACTTTATCTACATTTACAAGCACAACAAATTTATTCCAAAATTATGGCCAAATTTATTCTTGCAAATGTAATCCATCAATAGTAATATGAAAAGTAAGGTCAAGTTGATTATGTTTGTTGTTGTTTACTAATATTCCGTAATCGTAATGAACGGTACACGTTGCTATTAAATTCGTAATCTCATTTCCCTCGAATAGATCTTCAATAAGAACACCTTTGATTATTATGTGGGGCTGGCCACACCATCTTTTTTACTAACTTTCCATCATTTACCCTTTATCTTTAGATCTATACTCATATCCATATCAGTATCAATATCAATAATTAGTGTCAGTATCGATAATCAACATCAATATTAGTAATCTATTAATAACCAGTATTGATAATCAATATCAGTAATTTATATCAATAATCAATATATGTATCAATATATATATTGGTAATTAGTATCGATAATATATATCAATAATCTATATCGATAACCATAATTAAAAATTAGTTATTTTGTTGGATAATTTTTTTTAAATGGCAAAGTTGTTAAAAATATTTTCAAATATAGCAAAATATTACTGTCAATCAGTGATAGACACTAATAGACTACTGCCATATATCATTTTCTATCAACTGATAGGATATGATAGATGATAGAAATCTCTTAGTTGTGTATCACCAATAGACAATGACATTTTGTTATATTTGTAAATAAGTGGCTCATTTTAGTATATTTGAAAACAACCCTACAAAAATTAAACTCAACCAAAATAAACTCATAAAAAAAAGTGTTTTTTAAAAAAACTATTTTTTTTATTTAAACTCTTTTAATAAAAAGGCTTAAGATAAATTTTAAAAATTATATTTTGATTAATAGCTAAAAATTGTAATTTTTTTTTATTAAAAAATGTATTCAAAATACACCTTAATTCTGTTCCGAGAATCCAAACCAACCATAGAATCCACGATAACCCAAAATGGACGGTGCAGAAACAATATTTAAACTTAAAATTTAGGAATGAGAATAGAATAATTGGAAAGTTGGGCGTTAAAAGGATAGCCTTTAAAAAGAAAAGAAAAAAAGGAAAGAAATTAAAAAAAAAAAAAAAGGATAGAAATATAGAATAAAAGTAATTATTGAGATAACGGAGAGAATGTGGAAAAAAGACGGTAATTAATTTGGGTGGGAGGCGTTAAACAATTGGGAAATTGATGGCAAATTGAGGACCCCGCTCGATGCTCATTCTCATCGTTGACCAGACCCCGGAGAGTGGCACAGTGGTTTGGAATTGGATCAGCCCAAACGCTCTCTATACATTCCAATTACAGTAGTTTGTTCGAGTTTCACAAGGCCAATCACCCCTTGAAGAAAGCGCAACGAGTAGAAGAGGAAGAAGAAGGACGAAAACTAGAGCCCCAACCCTCTCTCTCAACTTCTCAGAGTTGCAGTAGTCCAAGGTGCATCATTAGTCCATCAGCATTTTTCCCAACTCCATGCTGGAGGTAATCAGTCTTCTTCTTAGATCTCTGTCTTTAATCCTTGTTCTTCCGTTCGAAGATCGACTAGATCGTTTAGGGTTTTCATTCGCTTGGTCTTGTATTTCCTTTACATTGTTCCATTTCGTTAATAGAACCTTAAATGCTGTTCAACTTAACCCGTCTCATCTCATTATGCACCGGCTTTTGTTTCGGGATTCAATTCTCGTCTCAAAGTTATCGGCTTTACGAGTCAGACCAGGCTTTAGAATTACGTGTTCTATAAACCGCTTTTCCATCATTTTCTGCCTTATTCCAGTTTCCGCGAACTCTGTTTTGTTTTTGGTTTTTTCTTCCTTTGCTTGGGAAATTTCTATTCGTCCATTCCATCCACTTGACCGCCCCCATATTTTCATATTTCGTTTTCATTTGTATCAGGTGGCTCGGTTGGTTTGAATACCGCCCTTAATCCTATTTACTGGAGAGCAAAGTGAATGGAAGTAGCTTTTAAGTAGATTCGAAGGTTCTGCAGTCCACGAACAAGGGATTCTTCGTTATTCTCTTGTAATTGGTGCTTTTGATATTCTAATCTGTGGCTGGTTAGTCAGGAATTTCCAAAATTCAGCGACCAGGGTCGGGGGGCGATTTGCCCCAGGGTGGCGAGTACAACCCTTATCCTATTGCGCGGAGGGTAAATTCCTCCCATACCGTTCTCATGGATGATGACATTGAAAATGCTAGCTTGGGGGTGTACCAAGACAGGCAAAGGACTTTCCCCGATATGCGTAGTAAAGTCAACACCACATTGGTATGTACCTTACCCCTGCCAATCATCTGCGTCGCATGTTCATATTTACTGCCGGCCTGAAAGACGTGATTATCTCTTATGTCTTATCTGACTTCTACTATGTGCTTCTAGTGTAATCTCTGCTTAACGACTTAACCAGTAATATTATGTAGTTACTGTGGTTGTTTATCCGCCTAGCATATTACAACTGAATTTGATGGACGTTTGATGGACGTTGTAATTGAATTAAATGAAGGTATAGATTGTTCCAAGTCCTGTCCTGTTGGAATTTTGGTATTGGATTTTACAGCTTTTAGGGATTAAATTTTATATTTTACTACTGCTTTTGTGGTTAATTTTATTTCAGTTTTAGCTTTTTAAGTTTCTCTTTCCCAGTTGAATTTGGGGCATCTTTTCAAATCCTCTTTGCAATGTTCCTAAACCTCTCCTTTGGAAACTATCAGAATAGGTCTTCATGTTTTGCAAGTCCGTTTCATTTAAGTTTATGTCAATACGTTTGAGGTAGAGTTATCCCTTGGAAAGATTTTGAAGAAGTGGTAAAATTCCAAAGGCGGTTAAAGTTTTACCATCGGTTATGAGGCTCTAAAAGTTGCTGAGAGAATGTTGTGTCTAATGACAACTAGTATTTTTACTTGAATGTCGTGTCTAATGACAACTAGTGTTTTTACTTTCCCTTATTAGGACATCATGTTAAATCACCCATCAACCCAAAAGCACAAGATGGTGAGAAGTCCAGTTGTTGCAGCTTTGTGTGAGTAGATTAGGACAAGATGAGTTTACAGAGAAGCAAATAATTTGCAGTAGATGGCATCATAACTTATAAAACATTTGAGTTTATTCCGTCCTTTCTCTTTCTTAATACTGGTGGGCCTTTGTTTATGTATATCTCCTGTTTTTGTTCTTCCATTCATCTTGATGATTTAGAGTTGTACTTCTCATTTTAGTATTCTATATTTTCATTTTCTGTGTTATAGAATAATTTCCATTTCTTTGTGCATTGAATTTTTGCGAAGATAATATTCACCTTCCTTTTGGCAGATATTTCGAATTATGATGGGGATAAATATTCGTGTTCTCTTAGTACTTCTTCTCTTTGCATTTGGAATAATATTCTACATTGGAGCAAGCACTTCCCCAATTATTGTGTTTGTCTTCTCAATTTGCATCGTCAGCTTCTGCTTTTCGATATATCTCACCAAATGGGTGCTCTCGAAAGATGAAGGGCCACGGGAGATGGCTCAGGTACATCTTAAGACTTGTATAATAAACTACTTGGAGGTCTCTTGCTTAGTCTTATGCTTTATGGTTAAAGGTTTGATTTTGATTACTTTTACTTTCTTTTTGCCATTGTATTTTGAGTATTAGTCTATTTTCATTAGTTTAATGAAAAGCTTCATTTCCTTTTCAAAAAAAAAAAAAAAAAAAAAAGCCTACTTGGAGTTTTCTGCAAACTTTGATTGTGAGACATGGTTTTATCTTTTCTTTTTATCATCATCATCATTTAGCTTCAATAATTAGCATGTAGTGTGATACTAATGGTTTACAGACTCTTAACTTGATTTCGTGAAAAATTTAGTCAGTCTACTGTAGTGCTGTATTGATGTCTACTGAAGTTTTAACTATGGCACCAAATAGTAGTAAACTTATTTGATAAGACCATTCTTTTATGGTAAAAACAATTTGTAACTAATAAGTTCTCACAATTCAAACCCATTGGTCAATCTTCTTGTAATCTCTTTTGGCCATTGGGGCGTAGGAGCCTGCCTCACCCTTCATTGTAATCTTTTATCTAGTAACAATAATAAGGAAGGAAGAAAGAAAGAAAGAAAGAAAGAAATATGACGTGACGCATGAGAATCAGTCTTGAGGGTCATTGTGGGATACTCTTCTCTTGAATTGTTACTTTTGGGGTCTTTGTTTGACTCCTCCAAGAGTTAATTTTGGAACTTGATTGGAAATGTTATTCAGTGCTAAGCATATGATCTTTAATAGTATCATGGAGGAAATTATGAACTCCCTGTTAATTAGGTTACTGAAAAGGAGGAATACAAATGTTTGGTGTAACATTCTGTTTACCAAGTGGTTTATGGTTCCTTTATTCATTTATCTGTTCTTCATGGTAGATGCCTCTTTTCTTGGTGTCTGTAATGATGACATTATGTTGGGGACATCCTGCTTATTGAGAAAATAATATGGTCTATGATATGGTGAATCTTGCATTTATGGAATTTGTCTCCTAGTTAAACCATTGTTTTTGACCTTTTTTGTCCGTCTCTTTCAATGTTCTTAGATTTCAGAGGCAATACGTGATGGGGCAGAAGGTTTCTTTAGGACTCAGTATAGTACCATCTCCAAAATGGCTATGTTACTTGCAGTAGTGATTCTTTGCATATACTTGTTTCGTAGTACTACTCCTCAACAAGAATCTTCCGGAATAGGGAGGTGGGAAATCTTATAAAACTAAACTTAGTTTTGAGCATTTTTTCCTGCGTACAATTTGTTCCTGTCAAATATTTTTATTGAGCCTTGCCCAATTGCAGGTCAACAACTGCTTATATTACTGTTGCAGCATTTCTGTTAGGAGCCTTGTGTTCAGGTATTGCAGGGTATGTTGGAATGTGGGTTTCAGTTCGTGCAAATGTCAGGGTCTCTAGTGCTGCCAGACGGTCTGCAAGGGAGGCATTGCAGGTTGTCCCTTCTTCCAGTTAACTATCTAACAGAGTTTTTTGTCCATACCTTATTCGGGAATGTTCTGCAGATTGCTGTCCGGGCTGGTGGTTTTTCTGCCATAGTTGTTGTTGGCATGGCTGTTATTGGTATAGCCATCCTGTATGCTGCATTTCATGTTTGGTTGGATGTGGGTTTGCCAGGTTCAACCAAGGTTACTGACTGTATGTGGCTCCTTCCTTTGCTCTTTTTATTGGAAAACCGTGTACTAAATGTTTGACACAAACACACCATTGACTTAAATCTCCCAAAATGGACAATGACATTAAATTAAATGATCTGCCGTTCCTTCCCTGGAGTTAATTGATACTTGTAATTTGTTAACCTCAGTATTTCCGTTCATCAATTTCATTTGGATCTTGGTTGTGATCAGTATGGACTGTATTAAAGTATGATAGGATGTCATGTTTTGGAATAGTTGAATATATATTTTCATGAGATCATTAACCCAGCTGTGGGGTAAAAAATTGTGCAACTTGTCCAGTAAGTGCCTTTCTAATTTATGGTGAATCTAAATATTGCCAAATTTTGATTGGATAGTTATGCTCGTGTTGATTTCTTGCTTACAGTGCATCAAATTTTAGTTAGACTAAATATAACTTGCATCTGAATGCTTACATTCAAAACCATGTGTGACAAAAAAGAAAATTTTTTTCCTCCTGGTGTACTTGTTCATAGAGTAGTATAACAGTTGATAGGATG
Source organism: Citrullus mucosospermus (assembly GCA_030954485.1). Lineage (NCBI taxonomy): Eukaryota > Viridiplantae > Streptophyta > Magnoliopsida > Cucurbitales > Cucurbitaceae > Citrullus > Citrullus mucosospermus. The sequence continues at coordinate 1,523,950 of CM062063.1, read as the reverse complement.
CAGAAGAGAAGCCTTTTGGCCTTGCTATTTTGAGTTGGTGCACTATATTATAAAATATTAGAAGAGACTTCTCGACACCTATCCTTCTTTGCAATCTATTTCCATTCTGTGACTCTTTTTAGAGGGAATTCAATGTTTCTTGAAAGTTGGACAGCTTGGAAAAGAACATAATAGTCTTGATACAAGATGGACATGGTTTGGGTGGAAAATAAGAGTTGTTGGGATGAATACAGTTAAAACTTTTTGATGGGCTATGTGGTTAGAAATTAACGAGAGAATATAACATAAGGATAGATATTTGTATGAGGTTTTTGAAGGCCAAATTTCAATAATTATCTTGGTGTTTTCTCTCTTATACCTTTTTGCAATTGCACATCATTTGGAAATAATGCAAGTTGTGGTGTTTTTTTCGTGTGTCCAAGATTGGAGAGAAATTCCAAGAGTGCATAATACGTCAATAATGATTTTATTAATGAAGAAGCCGGCTAATATACTAGGCTCTTTAGAACAAACTATACTAAATAACCTTTAAAATTTACCAAATGGTAACTTAAGAAATAACCAGAAAAGACTTTAAACCTAAAAGTTTAAAAAACAGAACATAAAAAACGAAATTCAAAGAAAGAGAACAATTGAATACATTATTTTGTAGACTCCTTAAAGGAGGCATTCAGCGCTAGGTAGTTTGTCTTATAAATTTTCACCAACCAACGAGAAGTGTATCTTTTTCTTTTGAATTCTTGTTGCCTTCTTTAAGTAGCTATTTTATTAGTTTCTTCATTTTGGTGTTTATACGCAATGTATCTTGCAGTGCCTCTTCTCCTTGTGGGTTATGGTTTTGGAGCTTCTTTTGTTGCCCTATTTGCTCAGTTGGGTGGTGGTATCTATACCAAAGCTGCTGATGTTGGGGCAGACCTTGTCGGAAAAGTTGAGCAGGGAATACCAGAAGATGACCCAAGAAATCCTGCTGTTATTGCAGATCTGGTGATTGTTCCTCATTTCCTCTCTTCTTGCTCTCCTGATTTAAGAGGCTGATTACTTAGGAGCTTCGATCTTGTATTATATCCTAGTATTGCTATTTTTAGTATATTAATGGCAACAGTATTTCATTTGTTGTTTTCAAAGCACAACACGCCTCAAGGTGACAAGCCTCTTGATTGTCTCAAAGCGAGAGCTGACTCGTTAAGCGAGGTGCAATAAATAAAAAAATAAATAGGTTTATAAACATATGGTCACATATAATGTCAACGCCTTAAAGATTAATACTAAATGGTAAGAAGAAAACACCCAAAACCTCTAGAAGCAGAGGTTCCTAAGCTTTCTTCAGAGGATACAGAATCATTGGTGGAAGCCCCCACCGCCGCGCCCCCCCCCCACCACCACCACCACACATCACCTTTGAAAATTCCATCAAAATTTTCTTATTTGGTTGACATTTGTGAGCTTCAATTGATAATTATTCCATCCAAATCTTCATTGGTCTCAGCTTGAATGTGCAAAGCTTCTCTAATCTGACCTGAATCCCTTGGTCTTATTATAGTCTTGGGGTTACTTTCATGCGTGTAGTAGTATAGCATTTATTGCAGATAGAAAAGTTTGTTTTTGGTCTTATTGCCTCAATGATAAGTCCAAGAGCAAATCATTCCAAAGATGAGGCCGAGTCTGCAAATGCATACGTTTTGTTATTTGTTATTTGTTATTTATTTATTTATTTTTAAAGGAAACAGTATCTATCATTGAATTAATGAGTTGAGACAAAGCTCATAGTACAAAGGTGACACTACAAGCTAGAACTAGGAAAGGATCAGGAGGTGCACCCGGGCATCTCAACTAGGTTGACACCCCCTTAGCACCCACATCATATCCAAGGAGAAGACAACTAAATTTCAAAGCTGCCAAAACAAGAACTAAACCCTTTTGGGTCGTACAATAACTCGGAACAATAAACGAAACAAAATACAAAGACTACTACAAGTTTAGATTCAAAGGTGAGGGAAAATGAAGGCTCTCCAATTTAGAGTAAGCTCCTGAATAGAATAATCTTCAAATGTCTTTGACATAGTGCACCAAGAGGAGGCATTTAGCCTTGCATACTCAAACCGATCTTCCCAAAAGGAGGTTTTGTTATTGAAAATGCGCTGATTTCTTTCAAACCAAATTTTTGTCTGTTTCTTTTTACCTTTTCAAACTCAAGTTGTACACACTTGGTAAACTTCTATTTCCGGTTCCATTTGCTATGAAGTCATATTTATTTTTGGTATTGCTATTTGCTTGAAAAGAAAAGGTAACTTAGTTGTCTTTTTAATTATTAATTTATACATGTAGCTTAAAGTCTTAGTGCCTTTACTTTTGATTATTTGGAGTTCTCTACCCTGTCATGTTTTTCTTGTTCAACTATTTTTTGCCTTTTGGTCCTTGACTAAAGTATTTTTGGTTAATCTCCAGGTTGGGGACAATGTGGGCGATTGTGCCGCTCGAGGTGCAGATCTCTTTGAAAGCATAGCTGCTGAAATTATTAGTGCCATGATACTTGGGGGGACAATGGCTGAACGTTGTAAAATTGAAGGTCTTTTAATATCTTAAAAGCTGCTTTTGAGGAATTTTTTAGGCAGTTATAATGATCAGCCTTCTTTGAATGATTGAAAACCCTGTCTGATTGTTTTCTTTGTGGCACTTTTGATGTTTATGCAGATCCATCTGGTTTCATTTTATTTCCGCTGGTAGTACACTCCTTTGATCTGGTGATTTCATCAATTGGCATTCTCTCTATCAGGAGAGGTAATCGTGAATCTGGTGTTAAGGGTCCCATAGAGGATCCAATGACTATTCTGCAGAGAGGATACTCTGTCACTATCGTTCTAGCTGTTCTAACATTTGGCGTGGTAATGTACATATCATGCTATTTTCTGTAGGACCACTCTGAACTCATGTAGCTGCATTTGACTTCTAGAAAATTATTTAGAATCTCTGCCTTGTCTTTAAGCATCAACCATGTAGTACTTTTCTCTGGGTAAACTATATACATTCTAACTCTGCCAGTGATTTTGAACAATTTTCAGTCTACCCGGTGGTTGCTTCATACTGAACAAGCACCTTCTGCATGGTTCAACTTTGCCTTGTGTGGCTTGGTTGGTATTATAACGGCTTACATTTTTGTCTGGATCACAAAATACTACACTGACTACAAGCATGAGCCCGTGCGTTCATTAGCACTTTCTAGCTCCACAGGCCATGGGACAAACATAATTGCTGGAGTCAGTTTGGGCCTAGAATCAACAGCACTTCCTGTTCTTGTTATTAGTGTTTCTATTGTTTCAGCTTTCTGGTTGGGTCGCACATCAGGACTCGTGGACGAAGCGGGAAATCCAACAGGTGGACTATTTGGTACTGCTGTAGCAACAATGGGAATGCTCAGCACTGCTGCCTATGTTCTCACAATGGATATGTTTGGGCCAATAGCTGATAATGCTGGTGGAATTGTTGAGATGAGTCAGCAGGTAATGTAGGTCTTAAAGACAATAATAGGGTTGTAAAACTGCATGTTAAATCGTTGAAATATTTCTCTGTTGGTATTGTTTTAATTCATGTCTGTTACAGCCAGAAAGCGTTCGGGAGATTACTGATCTTCTTGATGCAGTAGGTAACACAACTAAAGCGACCACAAAAGGTTTTGCCATTGGCTCTGCAGCACTGGCATCCTTCTTACTTTTCAGTGCGTATATGGATGAGGTATCTGCATTTGCTCATGAACCTTTTAAACAGGTAAGGCAATGCAGCGAGGGTACTTGGTCCTTCTCTACTGATTCCTTAATTTTAACGTGCTCCCTTTGAATGGTTTCAGGTAGATATTGCAATTCCAGAAGTTTTCGTTGGTGGTTTGTTGGGTTCCATGCTTATTTTTCTCTTTAGTGCTTGGGCCTGCTCTGCTGTTGGCCGAACAGCCCAAGAGGTTGTAAAGGAAGTAAGAAGACAGTTCATTGAGAGGCCTGGTATTATGGTAAGTACAAGGCGCCTAACACTTTAATAGTTGTATTTTCTTCATAGTATCGGTTTAGCATCTTAATCTAACATTGTTATTTTCAGGATTATACCGAGAAACCAGAATATGGACGTTGCGTTGCTATTGTAGCATCAGCATCTTTAAGGGAGATGATTAAACCTGGTGCTTTGGCTATCATTTCTCCTATGGCAGTTGGTGGGTTAATTACTTATATTTTTGTGAAATCCTTTGATTTTTGTCTCCTCAGGACTGCTGTTCACTTGTTGCCTTCTGCAAACGAAGCACAGACACAAACAAGAGACACAAATATGGACACGATACGACACAACAATATGTCAACTTAAGAAAAACTAGGACACAGACACAATTAGAGATACAATTTGTTTTAGTATGTAAATACATTTAACATTAAATATTAAATGCACTCTACTAATAAAGCATAAAATGTTAAGTTAACTAACAATTACAAGAGATGAAATGTTTAGATTTCTAACTTCATTCTAATCTTAGTTTAACATATAATTGATTTGGGCTTTACATTTAGGTCCAACACAAGTGGTTGAACTATTCTCTTTAAAAAAATTTCCAGGAGTGTCACAAAGTATCCCAAACGTATCCCCACATGTCTGAAACTATAAATAAATAAATAAAAACAGGACACGGAAATCTGCACGTCAGACACGTGTCCAGAGCGTGCCTGAACTTGTCTGTGTCCAACACGGACACTCTACCTAAAATGGAGTGTCCGTGCCTAATTTTTTATTCAAATATAACTTTAATTGTATGGTACATGAAATCAAATTTGTCATTACGAGATAGTCTCTTTGTTTTGTAATGCGGTTTAGAACTTTGTTTCCATATTTGCATTTTGAATGAAGATAACTTGGACATTCAAAGGGTACTATTTTGGCACTCTCAGCATCTTCCTCCACTTATCTTGGTTAGTTTGCCTTGATGGAGGGAGTCTGTTTTGGAGTATTGTTCAGGAAGTTGTTCTGGTATCAATTGCAGGCTTCCTGTTTAGAATATTGGGACACTACACTGGGCAGCCGCTTTTAGGGGCCAAGGTCGTTGCTGCGATGCTGATGTTTGCCACAGTCTCCGGTATTCTCATGGCACTTTTTCTGAACACAGCAGGGGGTGCCTGGGATAATGCCAAGAAGTATATAGAGACTGGGGTTCTTGGAGGTAAAGGTAGCGATTGTCATAAAGCTGCCGTAACTGGGGACACGTAAGTTTTTCATATTGTTGCTTTGAATTTATCGAGATTATGAGTTGTGAAGCAATAGAAGTATCGAAGAGAGAGAGAATATGAATGATAAGATCCAAAAAGTTTCTTCATCTCGGGGTAGAGATCCATAATAGACATATATAAATTCTTGTACGAGTTATATATGTGATGTTCAATTAATGAAGATGGTAAGCTTTGTTTTTCAGTGTAGGTGACCCATTCAAGGACACAGCAGGGCCTTCTCTTCACGTTCTCATTAAAATGCTCGCAACCATAACGCTGGTCATGGCTCCGATCTTTCTCTAAAGATTGATTGCTTGCTTGCATTTGCACCGCCACACCCTCCTGTTTTGTTGGATTGGATTCTTCTTACCTACATTCTCAGAATATCCTTTTAGGATTTCATTTTTGTTTTTCCATCCTACTATTCAAATAAAATTTGTAGTTTTTCTTTTTGTTAGAGCATTGTTTAAAATTTGTATTGTCCTGCTATTTTCTTCAAATGTTTTCACGACTAATTTTCCAAATGAGTTCTGTTTACAATATTGTGTAAAAATTAAGAATTAAAATACTCAAACTTTACGATCATGATTTCACTCTTTTTGACACTTAACCAATCAATCTGAATTAACTTGACCGTTTGTAATTCGTAAATCTTATTAATTATATAATGCCAAGAACAAAGAGAGCGATTGAAACAGAATTGGACCCGCGTCAAGGTGTGTAATGCAGCAGATCCTACAAGGGCCATGAAATGTAAATATTACACGGGAAATGCAAGATAACCACAGCCATTCTACGTGCCGATGGTACTAAAATGATCTCATCTGTCAGCCTTCGTAAAGTTGTGCAAATTTTGAGTGATGGCAAGATTTTGCCCATTTGATTATGGTTCAACTTGTTGAGGCATTAGATTCTTTTGACAGGAAAATAGGAGGTTTGAATTTTGCCCTTTGCCCATTTGAACACGGCTCAACTTGTTAATACATTAAATTCTTTTGAAAGAAACATGGATGTTTGAATTTTGATCTTTATATGTTGATATCAAATGATAGTAAGATCTCAATCTCAATAGAGTAGTGGGATGTGATTGACACTAACAACAGGTCATCAGGGAACATTCACAGCCACCAAACGAAATTGTTAAAAATATGCAGTGCCTAATCTCATCAGCACTACATCTATATACTTGACGGCCGCATTATAAGCCATAGTCAAGTAAAGAAGAGCTACAATAGGGGGTGTTTGGCCCTAAGTTGATGTTAAATAATTAAACTTCCACAGTGTTTAAATATTTATTGAGAAACTACATCTTTTTATTTTTTTTTCTTCCTCTCTCTAATGTTTCCTCAACTCCATACTAAACAACTCTGTATCCCGAACACAGACTTTCTAAAGATTATGTTGATACATGATTGGTTCATAAGGTGATTTACAAATTTGAGGATGATGATGATGAGTTAGTAGCAGACTCTAATGTTTTTGATCCTGTTTGGTAACCATTTGGTTTTTGGTTTTTAGTTTTTGAAAATTAAGCCTATAAATACCCCTTCCACCTCTAAATTTTTTGTTTTGTTATTTATCTTTTACCAATGTTTTCAAAATATCAAGCAAAGTTTTGAAAACTAAAAAGAAATAGTTTTTAAAAACCTGTTTTTGTTTTTAGAATCTGGCAAAGAATTCAACTCTTTACTTAAAAAAAGATGCAAATCAAGGTAAGAAATTAACAGAAAACAAGCTTAATTTTCAAAACTAAATAGTTACCAAATGGGACCTTCATTATCTGGAACAGCAAAATAGTTATTGCTTTGTTGGACGGTGTTGAGGATATCTTCAAAGACAGATATATGACATGGAATCTGAAGAACACCTTGTTGTTGAAAACCGAATTCTTCCTCAGCTTCCCGCAGTAATATTTGGAATGCTTGGTGAGTGAGGTAATGGGTGGGAATTACAAATCTCTTAAGCTCTTTCCCCACACACACTGCCAAATATCCTTTTGGAACACCCTCTGTAAACCAAACCCCACTTATCTTTAAGGATTTATTGTTGCTGCTTCTCTTTTCACCATTTGCTAAGCTCTTCCACTTCTTCACTATTTGTTGAAGCCTTACAATCTCTCTGATTTTGTTTGACTTCTTTGAACAGTCCTTTGATTCCTCTTGAGGGCTCATTATTACATAGCATTGCATTACACATAATTGAAGCCTCTCCAGCCAATTTATAATTCTCTCCATCTTAATGAATATGATTTAGTTTTTAGATCTTGCAGGTGCTTGCTTTGATGATTTCCCATGTGAGAAAATAAAATATTTCAATCCTGAATACACAAAAGAGAGTAATCGCCAATCCAAATCAAATCATGTTGTACTCAGATCTTACAACTTGTTAGGTGTTTAATATATATATAAAATGAAAACAAGAGGCTACTAACAAGGAAATCGAACGTGGATCACCAAAAAACAAGCACATCAAGGAATTATATTAAATTTTAAGGTCAAAACAAGGTGGTTAATTGAACACATATTTACATAGTACAAGTCACATTGAAGATGATCAGCCACTTGAATTATCCTATTTACTGGAGAGCAAAGTGAATGGAAGTAGCTTTTAAGTAGGTTCGAAGGTTCTGCAGTCCACGAACAAGGTAGCTTTTTGTCCGTTCATCAATACCAAGGATAATTTTCAAGAATATCTACTTGATAATAACATTGAACTCATCACAATTTATAACTACTTATTGATAAAGCTGAATGTTCATTACAGTTCATCAATTTGCATGGATTAAAACGTCGCTTAGATGATCATACAAGCCTAAAAATACTACACAAGTAGTAGTTGCTGCCACATGCAGGAAACAACCAGCCAGAAAAAAAAAAAACCTTGTTGACCGAGCAACCATCCTGGTTGAGTGGTAATTTGCAAATCGCGAATGGGAATGGAGCCTCGTGGTTGAGTGGTAATGTGGCTGAATGGGTCTGAGATAGATGGTCGGCGTAAAACGTGGCAGAGAATGCAACGGTGGCGTTGAAAGCTGAAGCAGCAGAGCTCAGTGGCTGTGGCTAGGGTTTTTATTTGTTTGCTCCGATGCTTTGCTAGTAAAGTAGAATTGAAATGAATAATTCATCTTTTTTGTTTTTTAACGATATTACAAAGTCTATAGAAGAGAGACCTAAAACATAAAAGGGAAAATCCTATCATAAGAATGAATTACAGTAATGAAACAAATATTAAAGCATAAATTAAATATAAGAAATGGAAACTATATTTCATAAGGAAGAAATCCAAGACCAACCAAGGGCAGGGAGTCAACAGAAAATTTTCATTTTAGGTAAAGATCAAAATATCGACAAAATTCTACAAGTGCAGTACAGAAAGAGGTGCAAGAATGACATCACCAATCACCAGTGTTCCAAAATTGAATTAGATATGTTCCAAACCTCAAATGAATAGGCATCAGCCTTTTCTTCCCTTTGGAGGTTTCATGCTACCACGAACATTTGAAAGTGAATGAGGCTTTTTGTCTGAGACAAGTTTCATTGACATTTCAAACTTCTTTGAAGGAATTAGTGATGAAAAAAGGATGGCATCAACAGCTTCACGCTGTTGTTTCCTTTTCACTATCAAATCTTTTCCAGTGTCAGATCGACTTAGTGCAACACTATCATTATGTTCCTCCTTGGAGCTTCCTTCAATCAAGGTAGCTGCGGCTTCCTGAGGTGAATCTTTCAATCTTTTTGAGGTTTTTGATATCTGCAGTTCATGATTATCAACCATATCTCGTTCAGAATAATCAAAATTACTTGACTTTTCACGGTCGACTTTCCTCTTACCGCGACTAATATTTCCCATGTTGAGTTTCTTTTCAGCACTCACTCCAATTTTACTTCCAAAGTCTGCACCATCTTCCATGCGAACAGAAGTTTTTGCAGCTTTAGAGGATCGGTCGACAATACCAGCATCCTCTTTAATAGAAGCGTTATACTGACAGGAAGCAACATCATTAGTTTTAGTACATTGAGTGAGAATATCTTTCCCTTCACTTTCAAAGGTTTCTTTCCCAATACGTTTTGCATGCCGCCTTGCTCTAACCTTGTCGGTATGCTTCGGATTTCTTGAATTATTAGCCATGGTCTGTGGATAAGAATTTCCAAGAGTAGCAGTTTTGAACGTTGAGTCATATGGTTTTTTCACTGATACAACCAAATTTCTCTCTTTAGCATCCTTCAAAAGAGCTCCCCAATCAGGGTTCACTTGCAAAGTCCTTGAATTTCCTAATACCCAAAGAGAGAGCTTTGCTCTTGTCAGAGCAACATTCATACGTCTGGCATCAGCAACAAACCCAATACCGCTAGAGTTTTTTCCAGAACTAGAACTTGGATCTGCTACTCTTACAGTTGACAGTATCAAAATATCAACTTCACGACCTTGGAAACCATCCACAGTATTAAATTCCATGTCAACTATCAAGGAAGCTCCAAATGAATGGGAGAAACGGGATCGCAGGAGTGACAGTTGACACTTATAGGGAGTTATGATGCCAATTCTTACTCTGCTGAACTCAGTCGGATGGCTGTGATGCATCACAAATCAAAAGTTTAAAGCAGTAAGCAATAGGCTTTGTCCGAGTATACATAAATAAATTTGAAATAAGCAAGTCATTTACCTCTCTTTGAAAAACTTCACTAGCTCAACTGCAGCATCAGCCTCGTGTTCATTACAGAGTGAAAATGCACCACCACTTTTACTTCGATGCTCCTTGCCATCAACAACGTCAAAGAAAATATATGGTCCCAAACCTTTCGTCTTGTGAAACAGTGCAATTTTTCCCAACATCCCATCTCCATTAAGTAATTTTCCATCATAAAAATGCTGAGATGGAAAATGACAGATCTCTGGATGCATCCTATACTGAGAATGGTATGGACATTGTCAGTTAATGCATTCCAAGTTTCCAATCATTAGGATCCATACCATCTATTTTGAAACCAAAAAAATTGAAAAATAAAAACGATGCATCCTGTTCATGAAAGTATGATATCGGTAGTGCAAAAGCAAGCCCAATCAAAATACAACCAAAGGGTTTTGTTCTCCTTCGTGGGGGCATCCTTTCAAAGAGGTAAAAAAATCCCTCTGGCTAGCCTTCAGCAGAGCCTTTCTCTGGAACCTTTAGTGTGAATTCTTTCATCCATTTGAAAGTTTATGGAAATTGTCAATTGTAAAGCTCTTTATCAGTGTAAATTATTTCATCCTTTTATAGATTATAGTCTAACTACATTAGTCACTAGCTGGAGATCATTTTTGGAGGCCCCTTTTTTCTTTTTCAATGAGAAACGTACTATTGTTTTATTGATATAATGAAATAATACCAAAAGAGGGGGGAAAACACTATCAATCCATTAGAGGCTACAAAAAAGGCTCCTCCAATTGACCACTAGAGAAGATAAACTGTAATTGTGATTATATAGAGGCATATCAAAAGATGGAAGACAACCATGCAATTTAAATTAAATATTAAAAATATTTGTTGATATATCCACAAGTTAGAAAGTTTGACATCGATATTAAGGATTAATTGATATCTTTAATATCTCTTATAAATACTCATAAAACATTAAAAAGAAAAAATATCATCGATAACTTCCAACATGAAATATACATCAATACCAAAATTATAACATAGTTTGGAAGTAAAAAAATAACTTAATTGTTCAAAATAATTTTTATAAATTTTTAAGTTACAACAATATTCGTCGATATTGATATTTCATCAATATATCTATAGAATTGAACTTTTGATATTTCATCAATATATATGTAAAATTGAAAAATCGATATTTAATCCTTTTATGTAATTTACCTGTCTTGTCAGCATGACAACTGGATGGCCAGCCCTTTGTAATCGCTCAAACATACTGCATTCATACAAAAACTTACTTGCGACGTTAGAAAGAACAGTTGCAGGAAGCTGCTTTGGATCTCCAACCTTCGATGATAAGTAGAAGACTCAATATAGATGCTCAACAATGAATTGGAATTTGGAAAGACAATAAACTAAATACTCCTCACCATTATGCATCTGATTGCACTTGATTTTAAAAGCTGAAGAGGTATCAAAGTAGCAGGTTCCAAAGCCTAAAGCAAGAAGGAGCATTTTAAAAAAAGTAGGGAAAATCCAAGGCTTGACTAGTCCACTTGAAACTAAACTCTAGATTGTCCTTCAAAAAGAAAAGGAACAAAGAGAGAGACTAGATTCTAGACAGAAACAAACTTACTTGAGCAGCTTCATCAATCACAACAGCATCAAATAGAGTGTTTTCTGATGAACTTCCGAACTTGCAACTTAGTATTGATTCAGCACACACTGCATAAAGGTCTCCTCCACAGCCACTTAAAGTACTTACCACTATTTCAGCTTCCCTTAGTATTGACTTTCGCAATTTGTGCTTCAGTGCTTTGACTTCCTCGTTAGTTTTCTTCTCAAATGCCTGTGCTATACTAATATCTTTATATATCTGCTTCTTTTGTTCATATAGTTTTCGAAGCTTTGATTCTAATTCCTTCAAAGACATCTCCTTTTCATCATCCCCCATCCAGTTTTCCACAGAACTTTTGAGGTCAGGATTTTCATCCCTCAGGTTTGCACATTTGACTTCATAATATCTAATACGATCTACCAACTTCTCAAGATTACTACGAAGTTCCGCAGATGAGTTTGTCCCCAAATCATTCTTCACATCATTAGAACTCATTCTCTCTTCAGCCAACTGCTGATCGACAAGAGAATCAATATAGAATGGCAGTGAATTTGGATGAACCGTCTTAGCATTTCCAACTCTGACAAGATATGGCTTGTACATCTTACCATCACTGTCATAAAGACCTAGATTGGAAATTCTGGATACCAATTCATCAACCGCTGCATTGGATTGAGCACAAATAAGGACCCTTCTTTTCATGGTACAATCTATTGATTTTAGATTCCTTTGCTTGTCCTCATTCAATTGTCTAGCCAGTGCTGCATTTTGCCATGCCCTTGCAATTGCAACAGTCTGGCTAATCTTTGGCCTTGAATCAGCATGCAAGACATTGTCTTGTTTCAAACTTCTATCAAGGGAAGATGCAGCATGATTAGTTTTTTGTGAAGCAGAAGCGAGCAAGGCACTGACAATGGCCAATATAGTTCTTGTCTTCCCTGTACCTGTCAGCAAGAAAACAAAGCACAATTAGAGAACACTATAACTGCTCAACGTCAGATCCTGAATATTACATACCTGGTGGACCCTGAATGAGTGATAATTCCGGGTCATTCTTCATATTTCTCGATCCAATGGAAATATCAATTGCCTGTAGTTGACTGACATTAAAGGACGATTTCAATATCTGTTGCAATGGTCGGGACAGTTTACTTAGATCAACAACTTTAGATTCATCATGAGGAATAGAAGAAGTTTCGGGATTTAATATCGTTGGAGCAATGGGAATATCCTTTATGGAAGAAAGTGCCTGAAATTCTCGTAATTGAGGTGTAATACTCATAATCCTACTTGCATGCCATTTACTACGTTCAATTAGGTTCTTTCTGGCTTGATGTAGTCGAGAAGAACCATTCAATAAATAGAACCTAATTATGAGCAGATTCATTTTTCTTTTATTATCTCTCTCGCGCCTATCCACCTGAAAAGCAAACAGAAAAATTTAGAATCCTTGTTAAAAATGAAGGGGAGAAGGGAGGTCAATAAAAAGATGCAGATACACCAACAATGATTACAGAGTTCAATTCCTCTATATTCTATCAACTCCTAGCGAACACAAGGACACAGTTGTACAACCTATAAACAGTTCCTGTACAAGTAAGGCCGTGTTCTCCTAACTAATCTTACTTTCCAGCTTCTAGAAAGCAACCAGAGTGCATACAAAATGTTTTAGATTATACCCTAAGAAATATTAACAGTCAAGCAGTGGCAGTAAATCTACAGTAGGCCCAAGGGAGGTTCAAGCTCCCTCAAGTTGAAAGAGTTATATATTAATCCTATAAACTTCATAAAAATTTCAGAAAAAGGGTATATGCCCTGGTGGCACAAAGGCCCAGCCCCTGCCCCAGAGTTGAGTTCAAAACCTCTAGAGTGTTCTCTGATGTAGGACATCTATGGTCTACTCTTGGGATCTTTTACTTCTCTTGTAAATTCTTGGAAGTTCTTGAGTTAAGTTCTTGTTTCCAGGTGGACTTTGTCTTAATAGACCTTCCTGGTTCTTTGTCCTAAGAATGCTTGGTTGTATTTTATGTTTTGGCCGTCTAGTTTAAAAGGAGCCACGTCTGTAATTAGTTATTGCCCAGCCGTTTTTTCAGTTTCCAGTTTTCAGCCTATTTAAAGGGGCTGCTGGGTTTAATAAACCCTTTTGAACTTCTTCGGAATTTTAGACTCTCATTTACTACATCATTCGACCTCTTCAAATTGTTTTCAAATCTTTTTCATAATAAAATTTCTGCTTTGTTCAATGGTCAGATTTGTCAGATTGCTAAACATACTCAAAACCCTTATCCACACATCGCACATAAACCATCAAGTCATTTTTAATTGATTCATAGCAATATATGGGGTCCTTTGAAAATAAAAAAAAATATCTATGGGACTCGATGGTTAGTTTCTTTAGTTGATGGTGATACCCTGGCTACATGGATCTTCCTTTTGAAAGAAAATTTGAAAGTTTACCAACATTTCAAAGACTTTCGTACTATGATTCAAACCCAATATCAAGCTAAAATTTGTGTCCTCAATACAGATAATGCGAAAGAATGCTTTACTTCTTCTCTTGGAGATTTTTTTTTTCTTTTTTCAATTTTTCTTCTTCATATTCCCACTTCAACTATGTTTTCTCTTTTTTATATAGTGCATCTAAAATAAAAAATAAAAAAATAAATAAAAAAAAAACTATGCTTTCTCTTTTTTATATAGTACTATTATATATAGTGCATCTCAAAAAAAAAAAAGGTACTTTTTTAGAAGACTATGAGCCTTATTGAGCCTTGAATTTTAAAAAAACATTATAGAAGATTACCTAGCAACTCAAGGAATTCTCAATCTCAGCTCCTATGTTGACACTCCCCAACAAAATGAAGTAGTTAAACGCAATAGTCGTCATCTCCTTGAAGTCACTTGATGCTTGATGTTCTCTACCCATGTTCCTAAATTTTATTGGGGTAACGTCATTCTCACTACTAGATATCTAATCAATCGTATGCCTTCTCGTGTTCTTGGCTTCTCCACTCCCCATCATGATTTTTTTCAATCCTTCATCTTCGTGCTTAGTCTCCCGATTTGATCCCTTACGTTTTCGAGTGTAGTGCCTTTGTCCACATTCATTCTCAACATTGAAGCAAGTTGGATTCTCAGGCCCATAAATGGATATTCTTGGGATACTCACTCAATGAGGCTACAAATGCTATTATCCTTCCACAAAACCGGTATATGTCATTATGGATGTCACATTCTTTGAACATATACCATTTTATCCCAAAATTCATTGTTAGGGGGAGAATGTGGGTGACAATCAATTGCGGACCTCTTTACTTGAGACTAAACTTGAATTAGTCGCCTCTCTTCATCCTCATCCTCAAGTCACGATTTCATCTTCACCAAGTATACCTATGACTCCCCCTCCTCTAGTACCTCTGGAAATAAATCTAGATCCAATCCCTCCAATTGCTAATGAAAGTCTACTCACTTACACAAGGAGAAACGAAGAAGTTGAGAGGATAGGTTCTGAAACAGATCAACTCTCCCAAGCGTCTAAACTGGTTCCTACTTCCAATGAACAATGCATAAGTAAGGATAGATGTGAGTGGGAAGATAAACAGTACAAGATGAGATTGAAGCACTTGAAAAACAGTACAAGATGAGATTGAAGCACTTGAAAAAACTAGTCCACGGACAGTGACAAATCTGCCCAGTGAGAAACAAATTGTTAAATGTAAGTGAACTTGGTTCACAGTGAAACATAAGAAAAATGGGAGCATCCAGGATTTTTGCCAGAGGATTTACTCAGTATTATGGGATTGACTATCAAGAAACATTTGCAGCTATTGCTAAACACAACACCATAAGAATTATCTTATCTCTAGTAGCCAATCTTGATTAAGGTCTTTGACAGTTAGATATTAAGAATGCTTTCATGAATGGTGATTTCAAAGACGTATATATGGATATTCCTCTTGGATGTAAAGAGAAATTTGGTCTAACAAAGGTTTGCAAATACAAGAAGTCGCTCTATGGTCTTAAGCAACCGCCCTGTGATTGGTTTGGTAGATTTGCAACTTCTGTTCTCAATCTTGGATATTCACAATGTCCATCAGACCATACTCTGCCTGTCAAAAGGAGATTAAAAATTTTACTTGTCCTCTTAATAGTGTAGGTTGATGATATCATTCTTTCTGGGAATGATGTATCAGAATTGCAAACTTTGGAAGGCACTTGACTTGAGAATTTAAAGTCAAGGATTTAGGAAATCTAAAATATTTTCTAGGTATACAGGTTGCTCGATCAAAAAATGGTATAACTGTATCCCATAGGATGTATGTGTTAGATCTTTTAAAAACAAACTGGCATGGTAGGATCAAAACCAATTGACTCTCCAATGAACCCACAAAAGAAATTTGGACTCAATCATGAGAGCACTTCTGGATAATGGGGAGATAACAACGTCTTGTAGGGGGCCTTATCTGTGTTTCTCATACTCATCCAGATATCGGATTCGTTACTAGCATGGTAGGCAGTTTATGCATAGTCCCAATGAAGAACTGATGTATTTTTGTGATTCAACAGCAGTTTTCTGAATTAATAGTTGTATAATTGGGTTTTTTTCACCATTCTTTTAATTGTTCGTAATTTTCAGTTTGTAAATACCCTTAAGGTAACTTCTCTTGAGGACGGTAATTTTGTAATGTTCGACAGTTTTGAAGCTTAGTATATAAGCTGGGCTTTGTTATTTTTGGGAATAAGAAAAATTAGAGTTTTTTTTAAAAAACAAGAAAGCCTAAGCTTCTCTCTCAACTTGGGTTCACCAAGAACATATGGAAGCTATATATCAAATTTTTAGATATTTAAAGTTGACTCCTAGAAAAGGATTGTTTTTCAGAAAAACTAAGAGAAATATTGAGGTATACTATGATGCAAATTGGGCAGGTAGTTGGTTGCTCTTCCTTTATATGGGGTAATCTTATTATGAAGAAGCAAAAAGTAGTCTGTGGTTGCAAGTAGTAGGGCAATAGCTGAATGCAAAGTAAGGGGTGTCCATCAGTCCGCTGGCATCACTATTGGGCTCAAACCAACACCTACCACTGACTGATCAGTTTTCGTCGATCGGTTTCCAACGCTTCTGGTGGGGTAGGGTATGCCAACCGGTCAGTGAAAGAAGAAAGTAAGCGGGAGATGAAATGAAGAATGGAGAAGAAAATAAGCAAGCGGGAGATGAAAAAATGAAGAGAAAGAGAAGCTAGAAGGTGGTGGTCAGCTAGTTGCAGTGACACAGAGCTCTCTCTCCGACAAAAATGGATGTAGAGAAAAGAAAGAAAGAACAAGAAAAAAGAAGAAGAAAGGAGATGGAGAGAATTGGAGATTAGGAGAAGAAAGGGTTAGGGAGGTTGAAGACAAAAGTTGGGAGGTCAGAATTCAAAAAATTCATAGGTGTTCTCATGCCCTTTGTGGATACTTCGATTATCATATTGCAAGAATTCATGTTTAAAACATAGCATGACAAACGACTTGGTTTTCGTAAGAATTTCCTATGGAAAGAGGTATAGTGCAAATTTCACTAACACAAGTCTCACCCCTTCTTTATCCAACTAACCTTGTAGGATTGGCATGAGGTGTAGGTTTAGGCTGAGGGCATCAAAAGTTTTCCTAGAAACTATGTTCTCACTACTTTTGTTATCAAATGATTACTTGGCAAAATCTTCCTTTCATTGTGCATCTACTTCGTAAAAGGGCATGTCTATAGGTTGAAACTCAGTTTGGGGATTAGGAAAAGTTATGGTAGTTTGTTATAAATAGAGGGAATGGGGTAGGAGAAAGGTAGACATTATTTCAGTAAATGATTTAGGGCTTGAGAGAAATCTCAAGAGATGGAGGGTCCAAGTACCTCAAACACTTGGTTTTTTAGTGGGTAAGATAGGAGAGTAGGATTCTCTTGTTAGAAAAGAAAACGGTGGAGATAGTGGAAAGGAATCTAGAATGGCAGGGAAGATGGATTCCCATTTACCAGAGATAGCATAAAAACAATTGAGAAGAGATAGCATAAAAATAATTGAGAATGGAGATCAAGATGGATCTGCAATTTGCGTTATTAAGAGAAGAGATGAAGACATTTTCCGCACGGTTTGAAGGATCATCGTGCAGGGGAGGGTTGGCGATGTCATAGTGGATGCAAACAAACAAGGAAAAATCTTAGTGGAGGTTGATTTTGTCCAAAAAGTGGTAGAATTGATGGAGAAAGAGGAGAAAACTACTGCAAGCAATGATGGAAAAAAAAAGGAGAAAATCACTATCGAGGTCATTACCTGCAACGAGTGTATGTATGACAAGAGAAGAAGCCCTAAGGATGTTTTTGCAAAATTGCAAAATTCGAACACTAATGTTTAGCCAATCAGTTAGTCACATAAATGAGTGGATTTTGTCCAGAATGAAAAGAAAGAAACTGATCTAAAAAGAAAAAGAATGGAAAGAAATGGCGAATACGCAAACGGAGAGATCATCGATCGGCACTCCGTTGGAAGTCGAGGACTAGGTGTGAGATGTTAAGGAAGATAATTGGTGTGCCAAAGGTGGGATTTCTACAAAAATATCTCCGATCATTATGGCTTTTGATATCTCCCAAAAGGAGCTATCTTTATGCCTTTAATCTTGCTCATTTATTAGTTTAATGTGGTTAAATATTCTATATTTATAGGATCTCAAGCAAATCATGCATTCCGGAGCGTTGTGGGTCATTTGAGCTATTAGGAGCCATATCAAGCATTCTTCTTAGTCCTAAGGGTAGGAATCCGATGTATATTTTGTGAGAACTGAACTTTCATGCTTAATACATTGAGATTCCTTGCATCTTTGTCTTGTGGCTAATTTAGATATGTATTCATGAATGGACTGACACCCTTACCCACTTATGCACGTCCTTAGCTATAGATTTGGGCTTGCACGTTTCCTCCCATGTTGGTCTTGCTTAAATCGCCTAGGTAGCGAAAGCTGAATCCATGTACATTAGAAATGTAGGCTATCCATAATTCTTGCTTGCATGATCAGCTGAAGTTCAAAGAACAAACCAGTTAGTTAATTAATCATCTCCATGGAACCATAAACCTTAATGTGGATGTTTATAACCTGTATGAGCGTTATCAAACTCAATAGAACAAAGCATCTAGTTTAATTAGGGTGTTAGCTTTAATTAATAGTTGGAGTGCTTTGCTTGGACTTTCCAACGAGTTAGTGCTATGGAAACGAGTTGGTTGAGTCGAGTAAGTCGTTGAGCGCTTGCAAATCGAATGTATGTTTTAATATGAGATTCAATAATCAAATTGCATCGTGATGTGAGGTGTGAGACAAGGAGACCTTCTTTCGCCCTTCTTATTCCTTCTAGTGAGTGAGGTATTGAGTAGTCTTATTTCAAGACTTCATAAAAGCAAGAAATTCGAGGGATTTATAGTTGGAAAGAAGAAGGTACATGTTCCAATTCTTCAATTTGCAGACGATACGCTCCTATTTTGTAAATACGATTTTGATATGTTGGAAGTCTTAAGGAAAACTATTGAGTTTTTTGAATGGTGCTCCGGCCAAAAGGTGAATTGGGAAAAATCAGCCTTGTGTGGTCTGAACATTGATGATTCAGAGGTCAAATCGACTGCTGTAAAATTAAATTGCAAGGCTGAAAAATTGCCTCTAATGTACCTTGGTTTGCCCCTAGGGGGAAACCCAAAAAAGATGGCCTTTCGGCAGCCTATCCTTGACAAAGTTCAAGGAAAATTGGGCAAGTGGAAAAGATATAACCTCTCAAGAGGGGGTAGACTTACTCTATGTAAGACCGTGCTTTCAAACCTCCCGTCTTACTACATGTCTATCTTTCAAATGCCGGAAAAGGTAGTCCTATCAATAGAAAGAGCCATGAGAAATTTCTTTTGGGAAGGCAATGGAGGAAGCAAACTGAACCACCTTGCCCGATGGGAAACAGTTACAAAAAACCATAAGGATGGAGGTCTTGGGCTGGAAAAATTGAAACTCAGAAACTTGGCAATGCTGTCCAAATGGGGATGGCATTTTAAGCAAGAATCTGAAGCTCTTTGGCGCAATGTTATCACAAGCATACATGCGGAGGATCGCTTCCAATGGCACACTATCAGAAAGGAGGTTGCAAGCTTAAGAAGCCCATGGATAAGCATTTCAAGGCAGTGGCAGAAAATTGAAGCCCTTTCAATCTTTAAAGTAGGAGATGGAAGAAGAATAACATTTTGGTCAGATCCTTGGATTGAGAATCTGCCCCTCAAGGTTAGATTTCCAAGACTCTTCAAGCTAACTCTCAAGCCAACCGGAACAGTAGCAGATCATTGGGACCCAAGTTCCTCATCGTGGGATTTAGTATTCAAAAGACAGCTGAAAGAGGAAGAATTAGGTGAGTTTTTGTCCCTCTCAAGCAGTGTGGCAAATAAGAGAGTTACGTTGCAGCCGGATAAAAGGATTTGGGCATTAGTAGGAAATGGTAGTTTCTCCATAAATTCCCTAACCACTCATCTTTCAGTAGCTTCCCCAATTGACGTTGAGCTGGTTAAAGGCCTATGGAAGTCCAAATGCCCTAGGAGAGTCAACATCCTGATTTGGACCATGCTGTTTGGTTCATTAAATTGTGCTGCCACGATTTAAAGGAAACTCCCCTACCATTGCTTGTCCCCCCATATGTGTGTCCTCTTCCGCCAAGACCAAGATGACATTCAGCACCTATTCTTCGGCTGCAGCTATGCTTCAAGTTGCTGGTCGAGGCTGTTTGGTTTCTTCAATTTGAGCTGGGTAATGGGGAGCGACTTCAAAAGCAATGCAAATTTTGTTGGGTCCAAGACTAAACAAGGAACCAAAGTTGCTGTGGATCAATGCAGTCAAAGCTTTGTTATTAGAAATTTGGTTTGAAAGGAATCAACGCGTATTTAATGACAAAGCATCCAATTGGGAGGATCGGTTCGAACAGGCAAGGCTAAATGCCTCTTCATGGTGCACTTTGTCAAAGGCATTCGAGGATTATTCCATTCAAGAGTTTGCTCTAAATTGGAGAGCCTTCATTTTCACTCACCCCTGAACTTATGTCATTTCCTCTCACCAATGAACTCATCCTGTTTTTGTAGTAGTAGTTATTTTTTATGCTTATCACAATTTGTAATACTCGATCGGGTCTAGATTTTGTATTGGCTTGTTAAAAGGTTTAGTCTACTGGGACATGATGTGGGTGCTAAGGGGGTGTCAATCTAGTTGAGATGCCAGGGTGCACCCTCTGATCCATTATTAGTCATTACTGGTAGTGTTTCATATGTACTATGAGCTTTGTCTCAACTCATTAATTCAATGATAGAAACTGTTTCCTTTTCAAAAAAAATTGCATCGTGATGTATTTTTTGATGATTCAGCAACAGTTTTTCTGAATTAATAGTTGTATAATTTGGTCTTTTCACAATTCTTTTTAATTGTTTGTAATTTTCAGTTTGTAAAAGTTACCCTTAAGGTAACTTTTCTTTAGGATGGTAATTTTGACTGTTTTAAAGCTTAGTATATAAGCTGGACTTTGTTATTTTTGGATAAGAAGAAATTAGTGTTTTTTTAAGAAAAGAAAGTCGAAACTTCTCTCTCAACTTGGGTTCACCAAGTTTGGTATCAGAGCCCGATTTTGGACTCCATGGCCGACAAGAGTGCAGCAAACGCCAGCAAGGGAAAGGATGCCAACACCTGACCCGTGAAACCAGAGGTTTTATCTTCCCGATCACCTACCATCCGATTCTTGTTGGTGGAAGAATTGGTGGGGGAACTCAAATCGGGAATGGCCGATTTGAATCTATCCATGGACAGAATGTCACGAAAGCTGGAGTTAGTCATCGCTGCCCTCCCACAAGTGGCGAAACCCCGGCGGATGGACGAACCTGGAAGAAGGCCAGCGCAAATTGCAGCTGTCCGACGACCTGCTAACGAATCCATAAGCGACTCGACATCACAAGAAGGAGAACGAAGGGATTTTCGAGTTCCAAGAAAACAAGAACGTGACCAAGAAGTGCAAGAATCTGGGGAGTCTTCATCAGAAGTAGAGGAAATGGCACAGCTGCCATGGGATAGACGAACTTTCCGGCGGAATCGACGGCAAGTCTATGGAGTAAGATCACATGACTACAAGATGAAGATAGACTTACCTTCCTTCAGTTGGAAATTGGACTTGGAAGCATTTCTTGACTGGATAAAAAACGTGGACGGTTTTTTTGAATATATGGGAACACCCGAAGGCAAGACAGTGAAGCTGGTTTCGTTCAAGTTGAAGTCGGGAGCGTCAGCTTGGTGGGACCAAGTTCAAACAAACCGACAACTGATTGGTAAACAGCCGATCAAGAGCTGGCCACGGATGCGCAAGATGATGAAAGAAAGATTTCTTCTAGCTGATTATGAGCAGATAAATCAACAATATCAAAAGTGTCGACAAGGCAATAAGAGTGTGACCGATTATGCAGAGGAGTTTCATCGCTTGAGTGCTAGAACCCGAATACACGAGAGCGAGAATTATCAAATCGCACGATTTGTAGACGGATTGAAAGAAGAAATTCAAGAATTGCTTGATCTTCAGCCCATTAGCACTCTTCCTACGGCAATTTCAATGGCATATAAGGCAGAAATTAGAGTAGAAAAAAGATCAAAGGCAAGTGGTTCAAAGAAGAATACTTGGAAAAAACTGCTATTTCAATGCAAACACATGGAATATGGAAAACAATATCAAGTTGGGAACAGCTCCAAGGCTCCCAAGGTGGAAGTAAATTCAAAGTTTAACCAAGGAATTAAGACCCAAGAACAAACGGGAAAGAAGCTAAACACGAACAACTACCGAAGACCAACTCTTGGTAAGTGTTTTCGTTATGGGCAACAAGGCCATTTGTCAAATGAATGCCCCCAACAAAGAGCTGTTGCTTTAGTTGAAGAGGAACATAGTCAGCAAGATGATGGGGACCAACAATCCGAGGAGGAATATGAGGTTGAGGGTGACACCGGAGAACAACTTCCGTGTGTTCTGCAGAGAGTCCTACTTGCTCCTAAGACAGAAACTCATCCCCAAAGGCATGCTCTTTTTCGAACAAGGTGCACAGTAGGTGGTAAGATTTGCAACGTGATTATTGACAGTGTAAGTAGTGAGAACGTTATGTCTACTAAGCTAGTCCAAGCACTCAATCTTCATTTAGACCCTCACCCTAACCCGTATAAAATTGGTTGGATCAAAAAGGGAGGCGAAACACAGATAAGTTCTACTTGTACTATATCTCTTTCAATTGGTAATCTTTATAAAGATCAAATAATTTGTGATGTTCTTGACATGGATGTTTTCCATATTTTGCTAGGACGCCATTGGCAATATGATGTTCAAGCAATTCATTGTGGAAGAGAGAACACATATGAATTCATGTGAATGGGCCGAAAAATTAAATTACTACCTTCCGTAAGTAACCAAGGGGAAAACAGTAGCAAGGGTAAACTTAAGCCAGCAAGACAATCGTTTTCTGTTATCCACAGTGGGAACATTCTAAATAGAGAAGACCTTGAAGTATGGGCTTTAGTTGTAAAGGGTCAAACGACAACACCTAGGACTAATAGCAACCTAGTGGATCACTCTAGCGATATTAAAAGGCTCTTTGAAGAATTTCCTCAACTAGTAGAAACACCTTCATCCCTCCCACCCTTGAGAAATATTCAACACAACATTGATCTCATTCCAGGATCCATACTTCCTAACCTACCATATTACAGAATGAGCCCCAATGAATATGTCATTTTACAAGAGCAAGTTCAAGAACTATTAGACAAAGGACACATAAGACCAAGTATGAGTCCTTGTGCTGTCCCTATTTTATTGACACCCAAAAAAGACGGGACGTGGAGAATCTGTGTGGATAGTAGGGCAATCAATAAAATAACCCATCAAGTATAGGTTCTCCATCCCTAATTTCGGATCTACTAGACCAACTAGGGGGATCAAAGGTATTTTCCAAGGTTGATTTGAAGAGTGGCTACCATCAAATATGGATTCGACCGGGAGATGAATGGAAAATGGCTTTTAAAACAAATGAGGGGCTGTACGAATGGTTGGTTATGCCATTCGGTCTGTCCAATGCTCCAAGCACTTTCATGAGATTAATGACTCAAGTTCTCCAACCCTACCTCAATAAATTTTTGGTAGTATATTTTGATGATATTCTTGTTTATAGTGCCAACAATGAGGAACACTTGTCTCATTTACATACTTTATTTCACACACTTGCTACTAACCACCTATATATTAACCTAAAGAAGTGCACCTTCCTAGTTAAGGAAATTAGCTTCTTGGGGTATATCATTAATGAATTTGGTATGTGTGTAGATCCGGCAAAGGTGGAGGCTATAAAGAATTGGCCTATTAAAAACAGTTCGAGATATCCAAAGTTTTTAGGACTTGCTTCTTTTTATCAAAAGTTTATTAAAAACTTTAGTTTTTTTTGCAGCTTCTCTTACAAAATGCCTAAAAAGGGTAAATTTACTTAGACCAACGATCATTGCTTTTCAACACTTAAGGGTAAATTGTGTTGTGCCCCTGTTCTGGCACTACCTGATTTCACTCAACCTTTTGAGGTGGCGGTCGATGCTTCGTGACATGCTATTGGAGCTGTCCTATCTCAAAAGAACCATCCAATTGAGTTCTTTAGTGAAAAGCTAGGTGAGTCGAGACAAAAATAGAGTACATATGAGCAAGAGTTATACTCGTTGGTAAGAGCCTTAAAGGTTTGGGAGCACTATCTCTTAGCTCATGAATTCATCCTTTTTTCTGATCATTTTTCCCTCAAATTCTTGCAAACACAAAAAACAATTAGTAGAATGCATGCTCGTTGGTTGTCCTTTATACAACAGTTCGACTTTGTCATTAAACATAAGGCTGGAAATACTAACACTGTGGCTGATACTCTAAGTAGGAAGATTAACCTATTATCAATTCTTCAAAGTAGTATTATTGCCTTTGACTCTCTACCGACATTATATGAAAACGATCCTGACTTCCATGACATTTGGACTATGTGTAATAATCATGTAAATTGTAGTGATTTCTAATGGTTTCCTTTTTAAAAGCAATTTATTATGCATTCCACGAACATCACTACGCGAATCATTGATAAAGGAACTTCATAGTAGTGGTTTAGCAGGACACTTTAGCATGGAAAAGACCCTACAACTTCTTTCCGACTGATATTATTGGCCCCAGCTACGAAAGGATGTAAATAAATATATCAAACATTGTTTTACTTGTCAAACTGCAAAAGGCCACAAACAAAATACGGGGTTGTACACTCCTTCCAATTCCAGAAAATATTTGGGAGGACCTCTCCATGGATTTCATATTAGGCCTTCCAAAAACTCAACGAGGGTATGATTCAATTCTTGTGGTAGTAGATAGATTTAGTAAAATGTCTCATTTTCTTCCTTAACGTAAGACTTCAGATGCTATATATGTGGCTAACCTTTTTCTTAAAGAAATCGTTCGCTTACATGGTGTTCCTAAATCTATAGTTTCAAATCGTGATGTGAACTTCCTGAGCTATTTTTGGAAAACTTTATGAAAGAAGTTCAATACAAACTTAAAATTAGGCTCTACAAGTCATCCCCAAATAGATGGGCAAACCGAGGTCACTAATAGAATCCTTGGGAATCTCATACGTTGCCTGGGAGGGGATAAACCAAAGCAATGGGACCTTGTCTTAGCTCAAGTATAATTTGCTTACAACCATATGAAGAACCGGTCCACAGGGAAGTCACCATTTGAAATTGTTTACACTGAACTTCCTAGACTAACTGTAGATCTTGCTAATTTACCCTCTTCTGTGGATCTTAGCTTAGAAGCGGAGACAATGGCTGAAAGAGTTGCTGAGTTGCATAAGGAAGTCACTAAAACATCTTGAGAAAATGACAACTAAATACAAGGAGATGCAGACAACCATAGAAGGTTCAAGGAATTCAAGGAAGGCGATCTTGTTATGATCCATCTTAGCAAGACCAGATTTCCAACTGGAAAATACAACAAGTTGCAGCCCCGAAACTTGGTCCTTTCCAGATTTTGAAGAGATTTGGTGACAATGCCTACAAAATTGAACCTCCGAACACTTTACATATCAGTCCTATATTCAATATTGCCGAATTGACTGAATATTTCCCACCGGATCAATTTTCCCTTTCCACTTAAACTAGAAGACGAGTTTTCTTCACTTGCACAGAGGGAATTTGATGTATTTTTTGATGATTCAGCAGCAGTTTTTCTGAATTAATAGTTGTATAATTTGGTCTTTTCACAATTCTTTTCAATTGTTTGTAATTTTCAGTTTGTAAAAGTTACCCTTAAGGTAACTTCTCTTTAGGATGGTAATTTTGTAATTTTGGCTGTTTTAAAGCTTAGTATATAAGCTGGACTTCGTTATTTTTGGATAAGAAGAAATTAGTGTTTTTTTAAAAAAAGAAAGCCGAACCTTCTCTCTCAACTTGGGTTCACCACATCGAATTACCACCTGCTCCTAGACTAGATTAGTCCAATCTTAGGTTACATTTACCCTTTATCCTTTATTTTCCGTACTTTTATTTCTTATCCACACAAAACCCTCCAGCACCGCTATAACTAGAAAAGTGATTTAACAAAACATATCTCGCACTACCCTGCGAATCGACTCAGTCTTGCCACTAATACTACCCATAAGTAGTAGTTGTTGTATAGATCAGAACTATAAATGTATTTGATCGTAAGGACCCCAAGACAGGTTCTTGTTGTCAACTTCAAAGGTTGGAGATGAAAACGTGGAAGGAACATCAACACTAGGGTCAAAAGAAATGGCGGAGAGATCAGAGATAGACGGATCAAAAGAAAATGGAAATAGAAGAAGAAACATACCTTATGAAGGTCTTGGCTGGCAACGATCACAAAGGAAATCGAAGATGAAGACTTGGAAAGACAACAACGCAAGTTGCGAGGATTTGCGCGTATGGGTATGAAATTTTTAATTTGTTGTCACATGGACTCTGAGAATAAAGAAGACTCTGGAAGTAAGTGAGGCTATAGTCTGATTGATGAGCTGGATTTGAGTGAATTGGGAAAGACCCATCTGTTTCCAGAAAAGGAGACTGTTATACAAGATGGGCCTTAAGCTGTGTTGTCTTCTTTTTCAAAACCTAAAATCCAATTCGTCCGGCAGCCGCAAATATTGCTGTCTTCCTCAATTTTTCACATGTGCCACTGCACACCCTGGCTTATGTACTGGACCAGCTGGGTCTCATATTCAAGAATGCTAAATTTCAAATTATGACGGGGTGAATGCTAATACAAGAAACACTAATATGCTACAAAATACAAGTAACACTAAGATGTTATATCACATAATATCGTTATTCTCTCCTATTTAACAAATAAAATGAATTCCAGAGGGCCATAGAATACCTTTCCAACCATATGTGCACCTTGTGGAGATTTTTGTGGAAGCTCTTTAGTTAGCAAAATGAGGTCATTTTCAGCAAAGTTTTTAGAAGCCACTGAATCGTTGTCATCGTAGGCAAAACGAACAAGATGAAATTCATCAACTCTCTCAACCGATAGTACAGAAATCCTGCCCAAATACATCTCATCCCAAGAAGACATCTCAACAAAAGAATTGCGTAACTGAGCTTTAAACTCCTCCAAAATCAACGGCCGAAAAATTTCTACATACTGTTCCGATGATTGAAAACATACAGGAACCTCTTTTAAATGTTTAACCACTTGACTCTTATCTTCACTCGCAGATGTCAACCCAATCATGGCGAAGTAATCTAATTCCAATATAGATCTATACCAGTCGTCAAGCCTTGGTGGTTTAAATCTTTTTGCACCAATCATATGCCTATGTAAATGGACAGCTCTGTTGTCAACAGGTGTTTTAAGTTGGATGACTCTTCGCTTGGGAACAGTGATGATTGGTTTTGAAATATTTGTTTTCTGGTTTCTGACAGAATTGAGTTCAATTTCTAGTGGATCATCAGCAGCATCAGACACTACTTGTTTCAAAACAGCATAACCTGCTACAGAAACTGCAGTTTCACAAGATTGATTTTTGCTTTTGGAACCAGTTGCTTTATTAGATAAGACCTTCAAATCAATTCTATCATTTAGAGGAACATGTTTTCCTAGAATGCATTCAGAGTCTATTTCTTTAGGTTTGACCTCCACATCCTTAGATCTCGAGAAAGATGGCGTTGCTGGTCTGACTTTTGAATCACCAGAGGCATGCTCTTTGAGTGCAAGCATAGAGCTACATTTATCATTTGTTTCTTGGTCTCTATCCACCACATGTTTTGAAGGCTCAATAACCAAAATCTTATCTTTCCCAAAATCAGCTCGTGTATCATTTTCATTACGGGGAGCTAATTTATCAACCAATATGCATTGACCCACATCAGATTCATATAGAAAGGCTCTGGTCGGTGAAATATATGGTTTTGATTCATCATCTGAAAGAACAATCAATTCACCAATATTTTCCTTCTTAGCCTCCGACCTTTTGACTGATGTCGGCACATCTACATCCTCTGCACCAGAAGACTCTAACTCTGAGGTGGAAAGCCTGTGGCCAGTGGGGAAGTCTTCAAGCACTAAAGCATTTGATCCCAAATTGGTCTTGACAATATTGTGCTTTTCGTTCTTGGATAATAAAATTGTGAGGTGTGCTACATTTTCTGTTAACTCATCCATTGCAGCATCATCTAGAGAAAAATTTAACCAAAATGTATTTAGAAAATCAGTGACAGTATTGGGTGTAATTATTTTAATGAATGGTATTGAACATCATTTCTGTGTGAGGGAGAAAAGGAGTTTTGTTAAATGGGGAAAAAGACCCCTCACCTAAGGATATAAGGTGTTCAATAGCGCTAATTGTTGATGTAGCAGAAAGACAACAAGATCCCTTTATGAAGTTCAGCAATGAAATTATAGCACGTCTCCAGTAAGTGAGAACAACCTTAAGAGATGACTTTCCCCAATCCATTAGATCATGAAGCCAATTGAAACCACATGCATCTTTCACTGCCATTTTGGTACCAGACAGTTCAATTAATGATGGGTTAAATCGTTCAAAAACAACGGGGATGATCTCAAGTAAGCGGACACAAGTCATCTGTAAACAAAGAAAGTATCATAATAAGACAAATTTGCAATCATTAAACAAGTCTGTCAGTCTATGAGAAGTAGAATATTAAGATAAGATCTTTCCAACAAATTTGCACCCCTGACTCATTATTCACTTTTGGATTGCTCTTTTCAAATATTTGTATCTTCAGCAAATGCTCTTTTCATTACATCAATGAAAAATTCTGTTTTCGTTTTCTGAAAAGAAAAAAAAACCAAAAAACAAAAAACAAAAACAAAACAAAACAAAACAAACAAAAAGAAAATGAGGAAGTTCACGAAGAGGTCAGTAGAATTTACCGAATCCATTTCCTCGTGGGAGGAAAAATTTGTTTAAATTCTTGGATGTTTGATACAACTTTTTTCTCTTTTTCTTTTCTTACTTTTCTTTCCTTTTCTTTCTTCTTTTTTCTCTCTCCTCTCTCTCTCTCTCTCTTTTTCAGATTTGAAGTATGTTTTTACAAAAAAATCTTGAGGATGGGTTAATTTTCAGCATTATTCCAAATTTAGAGTCACTTGTCCACTAAGAATTCTGTAATTTTTTTCTTTTTTCCCACTCTTTCGAGAGTTTGTTTGCTTGAATATTCTGGCTTCTTTTCGTTTATCAATCAAAATTTTGCATCTTGTTTTGATGATCTAGGAAAATAATCCTATCTCAAATAGTCTCTTGAAAAATATCCCTTAGAGAGACAACTTACCGAACTCATCTTTACAATTGGAAATTTATTCTTTTATCAAATAGCTCGGGAGCTGGAATTGATTCATCATGAAATGGTTCTTTGCATAGTAGAATATCTTCTAAAGAAGTTAGAGATTCTTCAATAAAAAAAAGAGCTCAATGATGCTTACCCCGTTATTTCTGAGAAGTACGAAGTAAAAACTATAGCAGCAGATTTGGAATGCCCTCCACAGTTTTCTCAAGTTTCTCAAGATGGCAGCAAAAGCCAATAATAGTCATTTTCGATAGGGTATGTTTTATTAGTTCTATGAAAAGTTTTGTTCATGGTGTGCTCTAAATGGGTGTATTCGCTGTTTTTAATTTTTCTTATTCACTCCCAAAGTTTGATTCCGTTGAACTTTTAATCTTTTTCATTATATCAATGAGAAGTTATTTCTTGTTTTTAAACAATGTGTCTTATTTAAATCTTTTTCATTATATCAATGAAAAGTCTTCTTTCTGTTTCAAAAAATAATGTGTCTTATTTATTTATTTATTAACTTTGCAGTTAAGCTTTCCAAGCATAAATGCACTCGGAATCTAGTAATCTAATTTGTGTATTGTTTGTTTAATGTTCTTAGCAAGTTAATGCATGTGTACTTCTTCATTTCATCAAATGAAAAATTCTGTTTTGTTCTATTTAAATTATATCAAAGAAAAAGTACCTTATTTATACCAATAGTTTTTAAACTACACTGTTTTTAACATTACTTTTTTTGTACATATAAATTAAAAAAACAAAAATCCAGAAAAAGCACATTAAATTATCATAGAAGAATGCATTTTCTCAGATCTACAGATAAATCAACCAATCAAGTTTTGACGAGCAAACAAACCTCTTATTCCCAAAAGGCCTACACGTCTTTTATAGATATATATATATAAATATTAAGAGAGAGAGAGAGAGAGAGAGAACAATAGAAAGCAATTAAGACATTTGGCTTTGAAGGAGGTACGAGCTCATAATTTTGCAGGCTACAAATGAAATGAACAGATAACCAGTTGCATCTTAAAAAGTATAGAGTGGACACACTTGACATCTTAAAAAGTATAGAATGGACATACTTGACAAAAACTGTAATCGAGAAATGCCTTGCCTTCAACCAATAGCCTCCAAATAGAAGGCCACGCTGCATTGGATAGTAAACAACTGAACTGTTGGAGCAATTTAGAATTAACTTTTGAAGATTGTTTGCCAAAGTTCAGCACTGATGCATCAAAAACTGGCTGTCTAAGAAATCCGCCTTGGGAAGAGGTATTTGTGACATCCGTATGATTGGATGAATTTTCTGGCAAAGCTGAATGAGGTGAATCACCTTCCTGAAGTAGCTTACGAAGTATGAAGAACAAATGATGCAGATTCTGAAATTTCACGAGGATAGAATCCATTTGAACCTGGACAATACAGATGAAATTGCATAAAAACAATTAAAAATGGGAAGGAAAAAAGGCCACCGACATCACGTTCAGTCGTTCACAGTTTTCAAAACCAAATTATAATTATCAAACTGTGATCACCCCAATACTGCAAAATCTGGTATATATTATTGGTGCTAGGGGTGTTCAAGAATCGATCCAAACCAACGAACCAGACCGTGAACATCCCTAATTCAATTATTTTCAAAATTAAACATTTTTGGAGTTTAACACCTAAATCACATGACATGCTGATGATACAACTATCAGTAACCAACAATTAATTAGCTATGACCAAACAAACAAAAGAAAAATTATCAAATAGTTTCATGATTAAAAAACTGACACAACATATACTGGTAGCAGAAGTTGAAGGACAAATTAATAGAAAATGTTATTGATATAAGGAAATTTTCCAATAAAACAAAAAAGACAGGAAACATTGTAAGGGCACAAGAAAATCAAGAGGTCTAAACTCTTCCAAAATCTATTTAATCAGAATCCCCTTAACTTGCTCTATTAATCACTCCACTCTTAAGAAACCTACCAGCTAATTACTATCATGCCCCTGACAACAAAGTAACCATTTTATTGCAACTATATCATTATTCTCCCCATGAAAAAGAAGGAAACAACACTTTTCATTGATAAAATGAAAATAGACTAATGCTCAAAGTACAAGAAAACCAAACTCAATTACCAAACATACCAAAACTAATACAAGGAAAAGAGGACTAAGCAGGAGAAAAAATCAATCCAAAAAAAATGTGAAGCGTCTTGACCCCGAGTGGAAACAAAGTGAGCAATTCAAGGAAAAGACCTATCCTGTATACAATCTTCAACAAAATAGTTACCTCCACCCTTCATCTTGCTTAACTTCAATTTTCTTTTCTTTTTTTTTTCTCTTTTTTTTTCTTTTTTTTTTTTTTTTTGAATAGAAAACACTCTTTCATTGATATAATGAAATGAGATAAAATCTCATAGTTCTTGCTTAACTTCAATTAATCTTGCAATGTCCAAAGAGTTTGAAAATTCTTTGAAATATAACTCACCATGAAGGATAACTAAATGATCTAACGAAGAAAATCACCAAACCTAAGATGAAAATTACCATTAGTCTAATCTTTAATTTCAAATTCAGTTGGGAGAAAGCCATACATATTTTCTTTTAACTTCAATACGGGCTTCAAAGCAATCCAAGAACTTCAAGGTTTGAGAAGAAATACTAACCAAACCCCCAAAGTTTTCCCTAATGGACTCAAAAGTAGAACATACATACCCAAAAAGACAAAGGTAAGTCTTTTTTATCAAAAGTCAACCTCCATGACCCACAAGAAATTTCAAATGAGAATGTAATTAGTAAGACCAATTTTCTACTTTCAAATGAAAGTTACCAATTTCCCTTCATTTTCCTTTGAAATCCATCTCAGCAAAACTATCAAGTTTTATCAATGCCTTATCAGCCTTTTGGAGAAAAACATATGAACCAGATCATGTAACTCAACCAAGGATAGTTCAACCCGAAGCAAATGAGAGATAGAAAGGGAGATCTTCTGATTATTACCTGAGTCCTCAATAATAAACATGTTCTTCTCACACCTTATCCAAAAATGAGAGTTGAAAATACAACAACTCATCACCTCTAAGGAGTTCAAAGACATATTGAATGAAGAAAATTGAAGAGATGACCAGCTACAAGACAAAAGAAAACGAAAACCCACCCAAGAAAAGCAAAATCAACTGAAGGAGGAAGCATGCACATGGAAGACAACGACCAGTGACTGGATGACCAGCTGAAACAACGACTGGAGAAAGAAGGAGGCACCAGAAGGCAATGGTGGTCAGAAGAGAGGTTAAATGAATAGAGGCTTGATGAAAGAAGAGGAGAAAGATGCAAAAAAAGACAGGTTGAAAAGGGGAAACTCGAACGGTGTTTTCTTTCCAAGAAATTTGAAGGGTTCTCAATTCAAAATATTAATAGTGGTTGGAATGCCTTGATTGCTCCTTCCTAATTTTGGTTTCTTTCTAATTGTCTTTGTTTATTTATCTCTTATCTTGTATTGTCTATTTTTTTCTTTGTATCCTTGTATCTTTAGGCATTAGTATCTTTTCATATCCTTAATGAAATTCCATATCCTATGCAAAAAACCAAAACAGAAAAAGCCCTCCATGAATCTTGGCTTTCAACATCAAATCCCATCTAACCAGGTGATTTATCGTGCTTTCGTTTGTTCCTTCTCAGAAAAAGTTGTGCATCGTCCCGTAACGAAAAGTGTCTTTGTTTACTGTATCCTTGTATTATTAAACATTAGTCTCTTTTTATTCCCTTAATAAAAAAGGTGTTGTATCTTTTTCCAAAAAGAAAAAAAAATACCCAGGCATATACAAACTTTGGATGTCGCCCCTTCATTCTATGTTGACTCCAGCTCTGGGCTGGCTTTTCAGGAAGCTCGAGCCAGGCCGTAGAACCAACTAGCATCCTGCAAGCGAGGAACCAAACAAGCAAATAAAAAAGTGAAAAGAAAGGCTCTTCTCTTCCCGAAACCCAAGAAGTTGGCTTTGCCAACACAACATTAGGGGTGTCCCCTTAACTCTATGTTGACTTCAGCCCAAACTAACTTTCTGGGAAACTTGTTCCCACCACACTCGCGGCCCAGCTGGCCTGCAGCGGTAGTGGGAATTCTCTCGTTCCCTAGTAAGGGCTTGTCACTTCGTTCATACCTTCTTGGCTTAGGCTTCAACTAAACTGACTCTATGGTCTTGTTGCCCGCCTCTAGCAGAAGCTAAGCACTTGAAAAGCGCGCTAAAAAACTTTACTTTTGTCGGCACTTCTGTTCAACAGTTCACCATTAGCATAGGAGAGGGTTACCATACATACAAGAGTCCTCTAGTTTGATTCCATGTTTCATAAACTTCCATCAAATTTTGGAAGGTATAGACACTCTAACATCCAACCACTTAGATGAAGTCAGCCCTTTCTTTTCTTGTGCCTTTGACACTGGTGCAAAACAAAAGCATACAAAGAAATAGCAAATTTCACTTCTTATAAGCCAAAGACAACTTGTGTCACACATTTCGTTTATTGTTTCAATCGGTCAGCAAGCACTCTTCCACTCTACCTTTCAGTTTTCCTCGATGTACTGTTCATGGATTCCCAAACCACACAAACATGGGTATGGCATTGTTAAAGTGTTGATATAATTCAATTTACTGAACCCATTAGCTTAACCTATTGGATCAATCGGTGATTTGACATAGTATCAGAGCAGAAGGTCATGTGTTCAAACTCTTGCAATGTTATTTCCTCCTCAGTTAATATTGATTTCCACTTGTTAGGTCTTCTATAAATTTTAAGCCCACAAGTGAAGGGGAGTGATAGAATGTTTATGCAAAATTAAATTTACCTTCAACTTCAGCTTAAGCTTTTGGGTGAATTAGTGATTTAACAAGAAAACATGCATGTTAGAGAGATACTACTAATAAATTTGGCAAACATCGAGTTTGGCTACATAATTAACAAAAAAAAATTACTCCAACAAGATAGATAGATGCAAATATAACTATCAACGAGAAAGAACAATCAGATTTAAACTAAATAATACAAATGAATAACCTAGCTCACATTAGAGTTTTGATTACCAGTTTCAAAGCATGTCTCATGCCCAGAAAGACAGCAGACAATGAGTACTCAGAAGAACAAAGAAACTCCAAACCACGAGAGAGACCCTTTGTGTTTGAAATTTGTTCCAAGACATGCTTTCCAATCTGCCTGACATTCTGAATAAAAGCAATATATCCATATATGTGCATTTTTGGATAAGAATAAAAATGAGAAGGAAAAGATAAACGGAAGACTTAAAATCATTTTAAAAAAGGAAACAAAAGAAAAAGGTATTGCATTACATCACTAGAATCAAAAAGCGAAAGGATCAGACTTTCCCCCATTCTCGGCTCCCAAGTCCACTGCTTCCTCAGCTCTCCTTGCCCCAACATAACTAAGAAATGGGCAGTCAACCTGAAACGGGCATGGACTGAAGTGAACCAAGTATCAAAGAACCTGTCGCCAACTAGATAAAGCACAAATGTACTGCAGCATAGAAATAATTTTAAAAGGTAACTCTGAACAGCTCAATTAAAGTTTACATGAAGATAAATTCAAAAACCTTATAAATGTTTTTATTAAAGGAAGTAACATTGTGCACACTTTTAGTGAGTTTTTTGACTCTTTCCCATCCCCACCATCATCAGAACCAGTTGGCACCTTCCATCCCAGTGAACTGGAGATTTCAAAAGAAGATGACAATATCCAAGTTCTCAGCGGAAGTTCACATTCAGTAGGGGTTTCAGATTCTACCATAGAAAAACGCGATCGAGCCCAGAAAACAGCTTTCGAAAAGGACATTGGCAGAATGAAAGGATCAATATCAACCAGAACATCGATCCATAACATAGGTACACACATCCACTGTTTAAATTCTGTTGAAATTATATTGCTCTGCTGACTGAATCCACCCCAGCAATTATCATCCATTTCACTAGGAGCAAAAATAAGTATGTTCTCATCTTCAGCAACATCGAAGTTATAATTCATGTTACTTTCATTGGAAAGAGGTACTATACAACTATCCAGCATTGAATGTATCAATGCAGCAGCATCTGATACTATAACAGATTGAATAAGCTCAAATGCAGGTTGCCTTAGTGAGGTGTGAAGAGAAGAATCCTTCAGTGATGACACAAGAGCAGGGCCCCTGGTCAATTAAAAAAAAAATGAAAATAAGAGTCACACAATCTAATAGTGACGTGAAGAATGACATTTACATTACACTAAATAGTGAGCTAATAAATCTGTAGTCATGTAATTTCTTTGTCCTTGGCTATTCAATTCAGTAAGGACAAAGTGGCAAAAATATTTGTAACTTGTTAGAAACCACTTAAGTATGTAGTTAAATGTTATAAAAACTATCATCCCCTACTAATTGTATGAGTCAGCCTCCTCAGATCATCAACACTGACCAGGATTTGAACCTTATACACCTCGTGCATCTTCATAATTTGTTCAAGCTAAGCACTTTGTCTGCAACCTTACACATATCACTCAAATTTTCAAAGACCAAATTCAAATTATCGAAGAAAGTAAATTAGAAAAGGAATCAAATGGGTGCATATGCATACATACATACAATATATATATAGGGTGATTGTTTTAAATGACAAAACTACGAGAATATTTTCAAATATAGCAAAATGTCCTATATGATAAACAATGACGACCTTACTTGAACACGATCTATTCCATAGGTTGTACGACTGTGTCCTTGAGTTCTATTAGTGATAGACTATGATAGATACCGATAAACTACAACCATTATCAATGTCTATTAGTGACATTTAGCTATATTTGTAAATATTTTGGTTCATTTTGCTATATCTAGAAACAACCCTGTAGATATATATACACACATATATTTATATTTATATATACACACATATTTATATTTATATATATACATATATATTTATATTTATATATATACACATATATATTTATATTTATATATATACATATATCTTGATTCTGTCTAGTACATACAAAAGAACATCTTCTACATGTTCTTTGTTACATCTCTTAATTTTGCCTAGTACTTCAGGAGTATCTTACTCCCTTTGTTCACACAATAGACTTGTCTTGATAAATATTAGCGACCCCACGTTAATGTTAAGTAGGTCCCATTCTATTTTTAAAAGCATATTGATGTGGCACACAATAAATGAAGTACATAAAATTTTCCAATCCCGTAGTACCCTTTAATGAATTAGTTGGTCATGCAGAAATTTTCCAGTATAATTCAGGAAGTTTGAATTACTTGGAATTATCAAACAATTCTTCCTGCCAACCCTGCCTTCCTCTCTCTACCTTTTATATTAGAAAAAAGAAACTTAATTGATAAATGAAATAAAAGAATACCATAAAGCTTAGGAGTTAAATCTGTAATGGCTGGTGTTTACAACATAATTACAAAAAAATATATATATATATTAATTAACTAATTTAGTACACCAAGATGAAGCTAAAAGCAAAATAGAATACCGTAAGTCAGCTTGTTTGTGGTTTTTAAAGTTCAAAATTATACTATTGCACTCTAGCCAAGCATGCAAGGTCAAGACACCACAGGTGTTATTGTTACTCCAGATAGTCAACCATTGGAAATTCTCTCTATCTTCCTATTTCCAATTGTACTTCCAAACTAACTTCATGGTCCCCATCACAGTGCCTGTGGACCCACAACAATTACACCCTACTTATCATTTACATGCAGTAAAATATAAAGCTAGCACTTTCCCCATATTTTTGTTCATTTCCCCTTTTCTAGCTATCTTCAAGCATCTTCCTGTGCCTTGCATCAGAAATTTAAGCTTGGGCTTATCACCCAAATGCACAAATTTACATGGAGTTTCTTTTTAAAAGCAGGGAACACATATATCAGATAGTTCAGATTGAATGGTAGAAAAAAATATATAGTCACATTTTAAATCAAAGTCATAACCAGGCTAACTCACCACATATGTGCGCACTCAAAAGGGGGGCATGGTGGATTCATCTTATATCCTCGGTGAACAATTTGAAGAGCTATCTGAAAATGAAGTCTAGCAATAAATTTGCATGCATACATATACATAAAACCAGAACACACTACGTATATTAAATGTCTGTGTGTGACACAATTCTTAATTGTTGAATAATGAAATTAGTATGACCATCCATGGGGGAGAAAAAAAAAACCTGACAAGCCTTTTGCCTGGTTAGGACACTAAAATTACTGCTAACTGGCACTTGATGAAGAAGGAAATAAAGAAAGTGCCTACGTTGCTTTTCATGCTCCCCATCTTGCAAAGCCTCAAGAGACTGGTGGCATAGCACATTTAAGTTCAGTAATGAGAATAAACTAAATGATAAAAAGGAAAAAATATATATCAACAGCAACAAAAATAATTAAATAAGTTAAATAAACTTGGCCAAAGGCCTCAAATACTTGCCCGCAAAAACGGCAGAAAAAGATCAAAAATGTCTTTATGACTTTTCTCATTTCGAGTGTGGAAGCACTGACCCAATAACGTGTTACGCATCACACTAGGAGATAATGTAGACCTCAACCAAAGCTCACAGCCTTAAAGGACATTTATTTTAAAAATAAATAAATAAATAATAATAAATTAAAAAACTGTTAAAACCTGTACCATTTACTGAAAACTCACGCACACATGGAAACAGCAGAAAGTGGCTCACTGACCAAGCATCTCAAAGAGCAGTCTTAAGCATGTAACTGCATGAGAGAATTCAAGTGAATCACTACTTATATGATTAAGTACGATGTCAAGAAAAATGGGATAACGCTCCAATATCCCTTCTTCAAACGCAGGAGGCTCCAAGAATCCAAGCCTTCAAAAAACATACTATATGAGAAGCAAAAGAGAAAAATATATCATAATTATATCAAAGGTTTAGCAACCACTTCCTACAATGACTTAATCCCAAGCCATAAAGATAAACGGTCTAGCTGTACTCTTGGCCTTAGCATCTGAGAAGTTGATGGCAGAACTTCTGTTTCCAGAAAAGTTATAAATTTCTTAAGCAAAGGCTGCAAAGGTTCCAAATCTGTAGCCATCCTACAACCAAGAGAACATATCCAAGAAGTCTTAGTCTTGCATCTTGAGTGCTAAGAAACAAAGGATAACATGCTCAGATACTTCAAGTTTTGCACACGAGATTTTATATGTTACAAAAAAATTGATAATTACCGATTGGAAAGTAGATTTTTTTTTTTCCGTTTTGGAGATTCATGGAGGAGCAAGTGTCATTCAACAAAGAGTGAAAGGTAAGTATGCTCTCCCCTCTCTCCTCTCTCTTCTCTCCACACCTTCTCCTCTTTCGACCATAGCTCCAGTGACTCTACCCCTTTTCTGATCAGCAACCATACATTCCATAACAAACAGAAGATGGAAGTCAAGAGTTGCTGCATTAGAGATTATTGTTGTTGTATTTGGTCAGAGGAAAATGGTTTCTTCTTGGAAGATAAGAAGTTTAAAAGGAAGATTTTCATATCCTTTTCTTCTTTACAATGGCTTGAAGCTAGTTTAATGGAGCTAGTTTCAGTCTCACATGAAGGACTTTTTCCAAAAGAAAAGAAAAAATGATTGTGAAGGATAACCTTGAAGGTGCCTTTTCAGAAGCTAAAGGGCAATGTCCTTTGTTGATGTGTTTCGACAACCCAATTCTCACATTCTGTCCTCAGCAAATTGTTCATCATTTTGGGTTAAGAAGGATTCTGAGGTGCTGGATTTGAATCTAAACTCCTTACTTGCGGTTTCAAGACTTTTTGCTCACTACTCGTGGAGGGATGTTAAAGAGTCTTTGGAAGAATTTTTTCAGTCACAAGTCTTTATCAATCCTTTTATGGATGATAAGGGCTTGATTAAAGTGAAGAAAGACTTAGATCCTTGTTTGAAAATTTGTAAATGGAAGATAATTGGGAGAATGCATCTAAAGTTGGATCATTGGTCAAATCGTGTTCATTCTAAACCAGAATTTTTAAAATGTTATGGAGGTTGGGTTCGTATAAGAAATCTTCCTTTAGCTTATTGGAAGAGCTTGGCTTTTGTTGCAATTAGACAAGCAATTGGGTGGTTTGTTAAGTATCTCTTCACAAACACTTAATTGTTTGGACTGTACTTCAGTGATTATTAAGGTAGAAGGAGAATCGACTTCATCCCAAATCTCACACCAAGCTCCACAAACACAACCGGAAAAAAAGCTACTGCTGACAAGAAACCCACAAGGTTACTGAACCAGGGGCTAAGATGAAAAAGATATATATAAAAAGATATCCTTTTCACGTCCTCACCGGAGAAAATGATGGAGATGGCGTATTGGCAAGGCCTGAAACCCAAGCAATGGAAAGAAAAGCATTGCCACTAAAGGACAAAACCCACTATGTTGGAGGACAAAACCCACGTGAACTAGAACACCCACGATGTATTGTTGTGCGGCAGCGCTAAAGAAGTGGGACGACCAGAAATCATTGTTGGACGGCGGTGAATGCACGACGGACACGTCGACTGCGATTGGCTTCAGCATGCGAGAGAAAAAAAAATGAGAGGATGATGTTGATGAAGACGTGGACGGTGGCAATAGCTTCTATGACAGACATCGGCGACGACGTTGATGGAGGATGACAACGATGGCGTTGATAGCAGCTGACGGCACAATGGCTGAAGATAGCTAATCATTAGGGTCAGTTTTAGGGTTTAGTTTTCTACGTTGATATCATGTTATTTTTGGAGAAATAATATTTTTCTCTTATTTCTTAAAAGGATCCAATAATGGGTAAATATAATACAAAAGAAATTCTAACTAAGGGGACTAACTATAAAAGGAAAGGGCATTGATGTAGTCCTTCTATGTTTTTGTTCTGTTAGGTTTTATAGTTAAGTTGGTTTGTTGTTAAGTTATGTAATTAGCTTTAGGTAGTTTTAAAGATATTTACCATGTTTTTAAGTATGTTGACATGTTAAGCAGGTTGTGGGTTCCCCCTTCCAGCACTATATAAAGGTTCCCAAGCTTTGTAAAAATCAGAATTTTGCAAAAGAAATAAAGTTTCTCTTGGTAGACATCAGACATCTAAAAAAATAATTAAAAGATTAAGATAACTAATTGAAATGCAACTATACTATACACAAATCTACCCAACCCCACTAAAGAAAGGGATTCCGACTAAGTAATGAGTTATCTAGAGAATAATTACAAGAAGTCCCCGAGATTGAAGACTAGTAGAAACATGGAACTTCACCCAGAACCAAACAACACTAGGGTCCCTCTCCACACCTCTAAGCACTCCATTGTTTCTCTACCTCCAAAGATCCCACAACAGATCACACACACCCCGGCAAACCACAAGAAACGGCCTTTCTCCCTAAAAGGCCGATGGATAAGAAATGCCCTGATCTTCGCACAAACATCCTTCTAACGAGCTAACTCAATATCGAACTAATGAAGAAAGCAATTTCACACAAATCTTGCAAACTAAAGCCCCAAAGAAGGTAATCTAGGTCTTCCTCTACCTTCCAACAAAGAATACAACAAAAAGGACCCATCAACGTAGCATCTTTCTCAAAAACCTATCCATAGTGTTCACACAGCCAAGTAAAACTTGCTAGGTAAAGAACTCAACTTTCTTACGAATCTTAATCATCCATAAGATATCAAAGACCAACTAGAGTTAGAGAGGGGTCCAATAGAAACCTAAGAAAATATTGTTTAATTCTTCAATATCATGAATCAAATACAAGGTCATCTTATATAGAAGAAAAACCAACTACCAATAAGAAAAAAATCTTATAGACATAAAAGATGAATATACACGTAACAAATATCTAATATTACATAAAGAAAATCCAATAAACCAAGGACTTACAAGAGAAACCCTCTAAAAGATTAGGACTCCAAATATGAACATCCCTTCTCTCAAGCCTAAAATCGATACAATTCCCTTAATAATCAAGTTCAATGGTTCCTACCCAATACTACTAACACTTATATCTAATGTTTCATCTGATTCATTGTGTGGAGAAGAAGAAGATAAACAACAAAAGGTGATATTGGGCTTTAACAGAATGTCCATAGTAATCATGATATAGTAGGATTAGGGTAAATTAGGGTTATCTTGGTCAATTCCTTAATTGATTAGGTTTAGTATTAGTTTCATTGATTGATTAGGATAAGGATTAGTTTCCTTAGTTTATTCGGATCAGGATTAGGATTAGGATTAGTTTGTTTTCCAATTAGATAAATAGAGGGATTGTTTTCTTGCTTTTGTTAACTTTTGATTCATAATAAAGACTTTTGATTTTATTCATCGAGAATTATCTCAATTTTATATTTCAGGCTACATCAAATCATCAACAAAATGATAAGACTGGTAATAAATTTCACACGGTTAAACAGATGGATGACTAAGTCTTGTTGAAAAGTACCTCAGTTTTCCCATTGACGCAGCTAAGCGATGACCTACAGAACGCACTCTTCTATTGAAAAAGAATAGGGCATAAGCACCCTGACAGACAATATGCACCATATAAGAACCATAAAGAGAATATTTCTTGTTCAAAAGAAAAAGAATAGGACAAAATAATTAGGTATTCCTCTACAATACCGGAAACTGTTGCTGTCCATCCAAAGCAAGTTCATGAATATCATCTACAGATTCGATAAACTTCCCAAATTCAGTGAACAGCGACTGATCATCCAAAAGGACAGGAAACATTAGAACCTGTCATAAGACCAAAACTTGTTCAATCACTACACATGCGGATACAACTACATAATATTGTGGAAAGAAACGGAGTTTGCAACTTTCAAATCATACATTTGCAAACATTATACTGTGAAATGATGACTACAGCAGGTATCCATGTACCAAAAGAAGAAAAATTGGTGTAGGAATGGTGCAAGATGAAACAAAAACTCCAAATATCCCCAATTAAAAAGTATAGATATTCGTTATGTCTCAAAAAGAAT
Organism: Citrullus mucosospermus; assembly: GCA_030954485.1. NCBI lineage: Eukaryota > Viridiplantae > Streptophyta > Magnoliopsida > Cucurbitales > Cucurbitaceae > Citrullus > Citrullus mucosospermus. The sequence goes on along the minus strand of CM062063.1, from coordinate 1,481,574 downwards.
CTCTATACAGCAAAATTCTTGCAAAGAAACCTTAGAAAATGAAGGTTGATTTTTTTTTTCTTTCTTTTGATGAAATAAATCACTTTCATTAAGAAAAAATGAAAAAAGATACAATGGCGTACAAAATACCAAGCCTACAAAAGAGGGACCCCTCTAAATAAAAGGGGACCAATCAAGAAAAATATTGGCTAGAGAATAATTACCAAAAATAAAAAATAAATAAAATAAATATAAATAAACCTTTGAAGTCGAAGCCTAAAGAAATACATGAAACCCTAATAAGATCTCAAACATCACTAGATTCCCTTCCAATCCTCTAAAAACTATTGTTCCTTCCTCCAAAAGATTCCACATAATAGCACACACACTAACTACCCATAAGAAACAACCCTTCTCATGAGAAGGCGGACGAAGAAGGAACTCCCCGATCATATCTCCAATGCCCCTCAGGTGGGCAAAAGTCAAGCCAAACGACTAGGAGGAAAGGTTTTTTTCTTAAAAGGACAACCCGCCTAACTCTACAACATTTTGGGTGTCAAGGAAACCTGTAGAATATTAAATCCTAGGTAGGTGGTCACCATGGATTGAACCCATGACCCCTTGGCTCTTTGGCCTTTTTGTGATGTTTCCGCTACCACTAGGTCAACCCATGATGGTTGTTTGGAAGAAAAGGTTCCAAATAGCATGCGCAAAATCACATCTCCAAACAATGTGATCAAGGTCTTCCTTCGCCTTTGAACAAATAATGCAACACTAATGGCATTATCCTTCTCAAGAGCTAATCCAATGTGTTCACACGTTCGTGTAAAACTAGCCAAATAAAGAATCTCACTTTCTTAGGAATCTTAATTCTCCAAGGAGTTGGAAAAACAGACACACTAGAGGGAGAGGATCCAACAAACATTGAAAATAGGATTTACAAGAGAAACCGTCTAGAGGGTTGGGATCCCAAACATGCAAATCTCTTCTCCCACACCTAAAGTTAACCTCCCCCAACAACAATGTTAGACCACCACTTATTCACACTTATGTTAGGAGGGGTAGAAGGGGTATTTCACCCAGTTAGTTAAGTTTGGCGGTGTATGGGAAGTTGTATAAATACGTTTTGTGTCTCATGCAGGAGGATGTTTTTTGGGTTTAGTGTTTTGAGTCCGATTTAACGAGAGAACCACCCTCTCGAAAGGTGGATCGTACTGGTGAATCCCTTGATCAATATATTTTGGTGACTTCCATAGAGGAGTCTTTACATTGGTATCAGAGCGGTCGCCCTAGGAAACCCCAAAAAGATGGCACAAAAACATCTCGAGGAGAGAGTTGAGGCGCCGGAAATGACTTTGAGTGAAGGCAGGGAGGAGATTTAGAGGTTGCCTGGAATCGATGAGGTGATGAGAGAACTCTCAGAGAACATGGAAAAGATCCTTCGACAGATGGAAGAATAAAGAGTGTCGGCGGCGAACCAATAGAAGAACGTAGAGTTAATGTTCAATAATTTCGAAGACCATAGGTCAATTAGAGAAGAAACACAAAAAGCTATCACGTCGTCAGCCAAAGGAGGAAATAGGAGCCAACTGCTAGATGAGAAGTACGGCCCACCGAAAAGGAGGTATCCAGAGGGAGAAGTGAGAGTTCGGGCGCAAGTGTGGAACGAGAAGGTGGTAGTCGGAGAACGAAAACAGAGGAAGGATATGCTGACCGAAGTAAATTAAAAAAGGTGGAGATGCCAGTATTTGATGGTGAGCAACTAAACTCCTGGTTATTTCGAGCAGAGAGATATTTTGATATCCATCAACTATTTGATTTAGAGAAAATTACAGTGACTTCGATTAGTTTTATGGGGGCGGCGTTACATTGGTATCGTGGCCGATGGGCGAGAACACTTTACCGATTGGGCAGAATTGAAACGCCAGTTGCTCGATTGATTCCGACCATCGCAAAAAGGTTCCCTTTGTGCTGGATTTCTAGCTGTCAGGCAGTTGAGCCCAATGTTGGAGTACAAGAGCGTTTCAAGGCTCTTTCGGCACCATTACCTCACCTCACTAATGAAGTCTTGGGAGCACGTTTCTCAATGGATTGGATCATGAGGTTAGAGCTGAAGTCATCTGTTATGAGCCCAAGGGTCGAGGCCAAATTATGAGGGCGGCCCAAAAGGTGGAAGATAAAATTTAAGCCATTGCCAACCGACTTAACACCAGTAGGCAATCAAACCCTATGTGCCAACCGGCCTGAGTCATTCACCAAGTGGGCCCGCTTTGAAAAACCCAGTGAAGGCAATTGAGGCGGCTCCCATACGTTCCATCACGCTTTCAAACCCGCCCCCGTTTCAGAAGAAACAAACTCCCTTTGAACGACTCTCAGAAGCTGAATTGCAATCTCAAAGACAGAATGGTCTCTATTATTACTGTGACAAGAAGTTCTCCATGGGCCATAAGTGTAAAAGTAAGGAACTTAAACTGTTAGTTGTTGACAACGAAGAGTGGGAAGAGGAGATGGTGATAGACTAATCGACGGAATCATGCATGCCAAAGATAGAAGAGGTTGCAGAACTTTTCTTGAATACTGTCATCAGAATTTCGAACCCAGGAACGATCAAGGTGAAAGGGAAAGTCGAAGAAGAAGACGTCATCGTTCTAGTGGATTGCAGAGCCACCCACAATTTCATATCACCAAAGATCGTGGAGAAGCTTAAACTACCTATCACTGATACTACCAATTATGGGGCAATCATGGGAACAGGGACGGCAATCCAGGGAAGAGGAATTTGTAAGGGTGTGGTGGTTACCTTATCGGGCCCCACCATCAAAGAAGACTTCTTATCATTAGAACTCAGAAGCGTTGATGTAATCCTGGGCATGCAGTGGTTATAAACATTAGGAATGACTGTGGTAGATTGGAGGAATTTGACTCTCACCATTGAAGCCAGCCCAGATAAAGTTGTCATAAAAGGTACCCTTCCTTAATGAGGAGAGAAGTTTCCTTGAAGAGCTTAAGCAAATCATGGGATCAAAACGACCAAGGCTTCTTGGTGGAGTTACATTCAATAACTGCAGAGGTAGAGGTTGAAGTTCCGCTTGAGGCAACCACTGTTAGCATTCCTGCTCCCATACATGAGGTATTATCGACCTTCATGGATGTTTTTCAGATACTCGTGAAGCTACCACCATTTTGTGACTCCGATCATCGGATCACATTAAAAAGTGACGCCGAATCAGTGAACATCAAAGCGTATCGTTATTCGGTAAATCAGAAGAATGAAATTGAACGGTTGGTCAGTGAAATGTTGTCTGCAAGAATTATTCGACCCATCCACGGACCTTATGCTAGTCTGGTCACTTGTAAAGAAAAAAGATGGAAGTTGGCGCTTTTGTGTTGATTATCGCGCCCTAAACAAATTGACGGTTTCCAATATATTTCCTATTCTGGTGATAGAAGAACTACTCGATGAACTTCATGGCGCCAAGGTCTTTTCGAAGTTAGACCTACGTTCTGGTTACAATCAGATCCGGGTACATGTGGATGACATTCAGAAGACAGCATTCCGTATTCATGAGGGTCATTATGAATTTGTGGTCATGTCCTTCGGACTTAAAAACGCTCCAGCTACTTTCCAATCGCTCATGAATCAAGTTTTTCACCCCTTCTTGCGAAAGTTTGTACTCGTTTTCTTTAATGACATACTAATGTATAGCCAAGATATGGAGACACATAAGAGTCATCTACCATCTGTATTCGAAGCCTTGAGAGGAAATGAGTTGTACGCCAACATCAAGAAATCTCACTTTGGGCAAGAACAACTGGAATATTTGGGTCATTGGATTTCGGCGGAAGGAGTTGAATGGCCTCTACCAACAAATGTCAGGGAGTTGCAAAGTTTTTTGGGGTTGACTTGCTACTATCGACAATTTGTCTTGGGATGTGGACAAATTGCCCAACCATTACACCAAATGACCGGAAATGACTCAATCAAGTGGACAAATAAATCCTTGAAAGCTTTTGGAGTTTGAAGAAAGCCATGGTTACTCTTCCTGTGTTAGCTTTACCTGACTATTCCAGTGTATTCGTAGTGGAAACCGACGCGTCGGGCACCGGAGTTGGAGCTATTTTGACTCAGAATCAAAAACAATTAGCCTTTTTCAGTAAAATGTTGTTTGCTCGGGCTCAAGTCAAATCAACGTACGAACGTGAAGTTATGGCTATTGTCTTGGCAATCCGGATATGGAGGTCCTATCTTTTGGGTCGACGATTTATTGTGCGCACCGACCAGCAATCTCTCAAATATATAATTGAGCAGAAGGTGATCCAACCGAAATACCAACATTGGATCGCTAAATTGCTTGGGTATGATTTTAAGGTCCAATACAAACCCTGGCAACAAAATAAGGTCACTGATGCCCTTTCTAGAATGCCTACCCGAGTGCACCTAACTAGCCTCACTACCCTGGCAATTTTGGACGTGGAGACGATTCGGAGAGAACTAGACGCTAATGAAGAATTGAGAATATGCACACTTCACGACCTTACTTGAACAGGATCTGTTCTATAGGTCGTACAACTGTATCCTTGAGTTTTAAGGCAAAAAATATGCACACTTCTTTCCACTTCGTCACCCTTACACTGCGAAATCGGTAGAAGCCTTATTTGTCAAAGAGGTAGTTAAGTTACATGGGTTCCCCAAGTCAATTATATCTGACAATAACAGAATTTTTTGTGAGCCATTTTTGGTCTGAAATGTTCAAATTACAGGGGACACAACTTTGGCGGAGCACTGCTTACCATCCTCAGACGGATGGTCAAACAGAGATAGTTAATAAGAGTTTGGAGACCTAAGATGTTTTTGCAGGGAGAAACAGAAGCAATGGAGCGACTGGTTAAGTTGGGCTAAATACTGGTACAACACCACGTATCATGCCACTCTCAATACATGTCCTTATCAAGTACTCTCTAGACGGCCACCTCCGGCTTTATTGTTTTATGGGACACAGAAGACTGCCAATGCAACATTGGATGAACAACTAAGTGCATGAGATGCAATTCTGCATAATTTAAAGCTTCAACTTCAACGAGTGCAAGAACGAATGAAGTCGCATGCAGACCACCATCGTCGAGAAGTAGAATATGAGGTTGGGGAACTAGTGTATCTCGAATTACGACCTCATCGTCAGGCGTCCGTCGCCAAGCGTACTTGTGAAAAATTGTCTCCAAAGTACTTCAGGCCTTACCAAATTCTAGAGAGGGTTGGAAAGGTTGCTTACCGCCTTGATTTACCTCCCGACACCATGATTCACCTTGTATTCCACGTCTCTCAACTAAAACAAGCTTTGAGTAGCCAAACCCCGATAGAGTCATAACCACCTCAGTTTACAGATGACTTCGAGTGGATAGCGGAATCGGAAGACATGTTTGCTAACCGTTTTAATGATCAGACCAGAGAATGGGAGTTCCTCTTCCAGTGGAAGGGCTTGCCTGAATATGAGGCCACGTGGGAGGGCATTGATTTTATCCGTGAACAATTTCCATCTTTCTCCCTTGAGGACAAGGAAGCTTTCATCCCCGGGGACATTGTTAGACCACCACTTATTCACACTTATGTTAGGAGGGGTAGAAGCGGTATTTCGCCCAGTTAGTTAAGTCTGGCGGTGTATGGGAAGTTGTATAAATACGTTTCGTGTCTATTGTAGGGGGATGATTTTGGGTTTAGAGTCCGGTTTAAGGAGAAAACCACATGTCGAAAGGTGGATTGTACTGTTGAATCCCTTGATCAATATATTTTGGTGACTTCTATAGAGGTGTCTTTACAAATAGACGACGTTTGTCGCCTCCCTATTCTTCGAAGAGTGACTAAATCCAAAAGAAAAGGAAAAAATGCTTCCCAACCAACTCAAGAAATAAGAAAGAAAAGGAGGATAAATGAAACAGATGGGGGTATACTTTCTTTGGGGTTGCTTTATAAAGGGCGGTTGGTTGCTAGTTCGCTATTGTTGGAAGTTCTATGTGGTGGCGGTTTAATATTTACTTGTTGGCCTATGTTCCATTCTCCTGTTGGAAGATTTTAGAGCATTAGGAGAAGGTTTCTTTTCAAGTTTCTTGGTGTTCGTTCATCAAAAGCTTCTTTCATAAGTTCATGTGTCTTTACAAAGTTTTCAGTTTGCTCTCTGTTGGTCTTTTGTTGGTTAGTGGTCTATGTTTCGGTTTCTTTCTTTGGTAGTTTTGTGGTAGCTTTTACTTTTCCAGCAGCTGAAGGAGGCTTGAAGGTCGAAATTGTTTGAAAGTATATCTCTATTTGGTTATATTGGTTGATCGTATCTTTTCTTTTTCTCTCCTTGTGAGAGTCTGTCCTAAATATCTAATCTTTTTCATTACATCAATGAGAAGTTGTTTCTTATTTCAAAAAAATGAAACAAGCAAGGGGAACAAAGAACAAAGAGGACCATCCCCCACCAGTCGTCCTAGAAATACATGTTCTTACCCATTCCAACCACACAACGGACAAAAAGGGAAAAAGAGGGAAGCTCCTTAGAGATATCCTTCCACATATTCCGTTAAGTGCCCTTAACCCCACCCGACAAGCACTTGAAACGGTGAGGTCCACAGTTGCTAGCAATGACCTTATGCTAAAGGGTATTAGACTCAAGGGGGAACCGCCAAAGCCATTTGGCTAACAGGGATTGGTTACGAGTCCTCAAATTACCAATGGCAACCGCCCCCCCCCCCCTAATTCACAACAATATCCCCCAACCAAATGTGTCCACCCTTTCCCAAATAAAGTTACGCATAAGTTTTTCAATGTCCTTGTAAACCTTAATAGGGGCTCTAAACAGAGAGAAGAAGTAGGTGGGCATGCCACTTAAAACCAATCCCTGCTTTGGAGAAGTAGTCTTTTTTCCATGAAGCCAGCCTTTTTCTCATTTTGTCAGCCACCAATAGCCACCGTGTAAATAGAATGCCTTCAACCAGTTAAACAATCGATGAAACCAAAGATTAAACCCAAAAAATGTATCAGCGTTGATATTTTTAAAAAGAAACCAAACTTTCATGGATAGAAATGAAAGAATATACAAGGGCATAAAAAAGGCACACAAAAAAGGAGTCCAAACAGGCTACAGAAAAGGTCTCCAATCCAAAAGAAAAAAAAAATCATAATTACATTGAAGTCGGATAACATACATATTAAATCTAGCTACCTCCCAAACCTCCTCTTATAACCTCTTGACCTCTCTAAAAATTCTACTATTTCTCCCTAGAAATGTATCCGCATTTGAAGTTCTCGATCAAGTCAGCAGTAACGAGGAAAGTGAGAATTAATCACTCGGATGTGTGTTAAAAAAAAAAAAAAAAAGGCATAGAGGGTGGGGGATGGGGCCAGAAACTAACAAACCTCATAAACGACACAGACAACTTCAGAATTATCCTCGGCAGCATCATATTCATCCTGTGATATTCTGTGATTGATATTTCTCAAGTATTGAGTGACCCTTTCCTCGTCAAGTCTTCTCAATACATCAAGAAGGGGTCCGATGGAACTCAACTCATACTCCGAACTATACATATCTTTGGCTTGGTGATGCTGGCAGATGCACTGGATACAATGATTCATTTCCATAGAGATCCTCTTCCATAGGCGCCTGAGAGGAGAATCGTGGCTTTCATCTTTGAAATAATTGTAAAATGTCTCCAGAAGAGGCCCCATTATATCCCAAGATCCACACCAAATGTGACTTTCTCGGGGCAAACTAATCAAATAAGTGAAAGCGTCTGCAAACCTGATAGAACGCATAACAAATTAGAGCTACTTAACTAGAAAGGACATAAAACAATCTTTACTTGAGAAAACACAGAAAGTAGTAAATTTGCAATATTGAAACTAAATACTAGTAATGCCACAAAAATGTCAATGTGATAATCATATTCCTGTTCTAGCAACATCTAGAGTAACTGGAGTGGGCGCATGGAATAAATTTACTAAAGTGGGAGTTGGGGAGGAAAGGCAGAGTTGGGCGGATGGATGAGAAACAAAATACAGACCATTCCTCTTTAAGCTGTTGAAAGCGATGAGGTTGTGAGTGTATGCCATCGCCGGTGTCGTCTTCTTCCTCGATGCCTCGCCAGCGTGCCAATAGTTGTGTCTTCGTGGGAGCCACGGAAGTCATTGACCGGAGACAGGGTCTGAAAGTGTGATTAAGATGATAAAATGGGAAGAAGACGAGAGTGAGTAAAGATAAGAGGGGAATGCATGGCGGTGGATGGCTGGGCAACGACTGAGAGAAGAGAAGAGATTGGGATTCGGAAGGAGGGTGTTGTTCTCGGTCGGTTAATTTGTTCTTGGTTGATCGACAAAGCTTAGTCAGTGAGCCCGGTGCTGGTGACGATAGGGCGATGATTGTGCGATCAAAATCACTCGCCCTCTCAGTCTCGCTTGGCGGTTTTGGGCGCGGGAAACGAAACAAAAAGGAAAGTAAAGGAAAGGCCGTCTCGTACTCACCAATATGCATAGCTACACCCTATTATTCTGTTCGGAGCTTAAAAAAATGTCACACAATTGTTTTTTTTTTTTTTTAATCGAGACAACCTTGCTTAATCCTACGATATTTTGGTGTAAAGAAAACTCGAGGTAGGTAGTCACAATCTCTTAGCTAGTCTCCTTTTTTACCACCAGATCAATCTATGAGTTTCATATCTCTCCGTTATTATTTTCATCCTCCTTTCTTATCTTTAAACAAGCTCCAAAATGTGATAAATTGTTTACAAGGACTCAAAAGCAAAGTTTTTTCTGTGTTTGTCCTCTTTTTAAAAATTTGTTTACTATTGGCTCTTTCGACATGTGAAATACTATGTTTATTCTCGATAAAATACTTCAACTTCTTCTCTATTTCCTATGTAGAAAACTGTTTAGAAGGACCCGAAAAGCAAAATATATATTTGTCGTTGTTTAATGTTTAATTGACTATGGATGATAAATTTGTGAAATTTTGATGTTTTTTTAGGAATGTACCCCTTTGTTTTTTGTTTTTTATTTTTTAAAATTAAGAGCATTTCCTCTCATGTTTATACCATGGTTAGCATCAATCTTAAGTATAATATTTGACTTTTTAGTTAAATTTCAAAAATTAAAAGAAGTTTTTTAACTTTTATTTTTCTTTCCAGTTTTCAAAACTCGACTTGTTTTTCGAAATCATGGTTAAAAATTAGATACCAAAGCAAGAAATTCACCATAGAATGAGTATTTATATGCTTAATTTACAAAAACTAAAGACAAAAAAAACCAAATGATTACCAAATGATGTGTTTGTTTTTCTTTAAAGTTTGCAATAGAAAGTGTTTTGAATTAATTAAAATAATAATAATAACTCGACAATTCAACCCAATCGAACCCGAATTTTAAAGGTTAGGTTGGAGATCCTCTAAGAATCTTTTAGATATCCAATCAAACCAACTCAAAATTTTGGACCGGTAAAATAGATGAACAAAATCCAATCCAACTCAATTCATGAACGTTTGAGAAGAAAGTATGATTTAGAGAATAATCAAGGAAAAGAAAGAAAGCCTAATAACTAATAAGATAGAGAGAATAGAATTATGTTGGAGCGAAGGAGAATAAGGGATCAAGGTTGGATTGGAGTGGATACGAATGAAACAATTATTTATTTATATTTTATTCTTTTTTTTATATAAAAAAAAGTGTTTGGCCATTGGAGAAGGCGAGAAGCATACGACCGACAAGCACAAAACCAACTCTGATGACCAACGTATAACATTAGACTAACTTGGGTTGATCAATTTTGGTCACTCGACTCAATTTTTTGGTCTAATATGATCATTCACACATTGTTAATATATATACTTACATATTTGTTTTACTATAAATAGTTATTGTTTTAAATCAACTCACAAAAATTATGTATCGTCGACCAAAAAGTTAGATTATGCGCAAAAAAATGGATAGATATGAGTTGAAGATTTAACTTTTTTTCTAAAACTTGTCACATTCCTAAATAGTTAATGAGTCTCGAATTTATCATTCCATATTATTATACCTTTGGTTAATTTTAAAGTTTATTTATATGGTTTAGAGAAAGTTGTAATTTAGCTCTTGTGGTTTACAATTACAACTGAGTTCACGTAATTTGATAAAGACTCTCATATATCAATATTGATTGTTTATAAGATTTTTATTAAACCACATTGACTAAATTATTACTTTCTTAGAATCACATAGACCAAATTTATGATGAACATGTATTTTTTTCACATTTATTGTCTCATTAAATTTTGATTGATTTAATATTCTTAAACTTATACCGAGCATAACTCAATTTGCATACAAGTGCATTAATAACCATGAGATATGTGGTTTGAATCTCCTTACCCCTAATTGTACTTAAAACAAAACATTCTTAAAACTTTAGTTGGAAATGCAACCAAAATCCCACATTGATCGGACAAATGAATTCATGGGTACATCGATGTATATATGTATAATTGCAATTGATTGGAAGTATAAAGTTAATTACTGAGCATGCCTTGGATCTTAAAAAGAGGAAATGATGATTGATGATTATGGTTATTATGTGATTTAGCAACTTATGAAGAAATTTATAAGTTATTGAAATGTGATCACTATAAGTTTATTAAATGACATTACGGATGGGGTATATGCAAAGCAAGACATTGAACATGTGATAAATAGCTACTACAAAGCATGTAAACACTATTCATCATTGGTAATTTGGAAGAAGAAATATATATGACACAACTAACAACTTGGACTACCCAACCCAAAATATAAGACTTGGGCTAGTTTTGTTCTTGGGTTGAGTTGGGTAAAAAAAAAAAATTGAGTTGACCCAACACAAACCAAATTACATATATATTTCCTTTGTTTAGAGTTTTATTACTCTTGATCGATGAATTTGTGAATTTTTAATATTTTTCTTTCAAAATGTTTATGATGTTTATCTTTGTTTGAAGTCTGTAATAAATATAAAAAATATTTGATATTTAACATTTGAATCTTATGAGATTTTAGGTATAACTTATATGCCATATGTGTTATATATAAATCTACGTTTTAAATTAAAAAGAAAAAAAAAATCATAACCCAACAATCCAACCCAACTCAAGTTTAGGTTTTTTTTGGTTACCAACCCAACCATCCAAAATTTTATTTTAAAAAACACACTTAACCCAACCCAACTCACATACACCTCTACTTAATATTTTATTTTAAAATCGTTATGATATTTGTCTTTGTTTAGAGTTTGTAATAAAAATCATAAATATTTGGTATTTAACATTTGAATTTTATGAGATTTTAGTTATTAATCTAGATAAATTTACATATTTTTAATTAAAGAAAAAAAAAGTTATAACTCAACAATTCAACCCAGCCCCAACCCAGGTTTTAAGAGTTGGGTTGCGGGTTGGTCAAAAAACACTTTCAATCCAACCCATGTACACCCTTAATTGTTAAAGTACAATTTTGAATTCTTTATAAAAGTTTGATTACAAAAATATCAAAATATTTATAGATAGAGCAAAAAGTTTACTTTTTATATGTGATAGATATGAATAGATATGTCTATAGAGTAGAGTGATAGATACATTTTTTTGTGTCTATCGAACAGAGTGATAGATATTTTTATGAGTTTATTGTAATTTATCATAGATAGAAATTAAAATTTTACTTTAATTATTTTCAAAACTGGATATTTTTGAAAGAAAATACAAGTTTATTGATGTACTTTTTATAATTTAACCAAAAAGAGACTAGAAAAATTCCCCACACATAGAATAGACCAGACCGCGACCGCTACGAGAACCCATTATTTATGGAATATGGAGCTTTGCGCCAGTCCCGCAGTTGTTCCGGAATGAAAAAAGAAAAAAACCCAAAGTCCCTAACACTTTTTAAAATATCTTAAAGTCAAAAAGGCATTCAATATTTCATATCTCATCATCACTTCAACATCAACGCGCCGTCGCTGCTGCCTGGCTGTAGGAGCGGGGCCGGGGCTGAGACTGAGACTGAGACCGAGGCGGGAAAAACCAAAAGAACTCGTAAATATCTTTCCTCAACCTCCTTCAATGTCACAAAATTCCAAATCCTCCATCCAGGCACGTGAATTTCAACCTACCTTTCTCTGTTTCTGCCTTTGCGCTGCTACTTTTTTGAACTAATAAATCAAACTTTGGATTGAGCTTGCTGTCCCTTTTTCCTGTTTTCTTTTTCAATCTCAGTATCGAGCTTTACTATCCAAATCTATGGCGTTTGAATCACAGTCCCATAAAAAGAATTTCTCCCCCGAGGTAAGCAGTGCTGGTGTTTTCGACGATGTGTATGCCATCGCCATGCTTCCCAAACAACACCTTGAAATCGATAACAACACTAAACCCTCCTTCCATTTCCAGTTTCCGGATCCCAGGATTGCCGTTAAAGTAAGTTCCCTTCTGTGTTTTATCATTTGTATTCGAGTAATACACATTCCTTTTCAATAACCCTTTTATTTTGAAACACCCAATTTGTTGTTCCTCACCTTTTCATTGAAATGTTCACTGCTTCAAACTTTCCATCACGAATGCATTTTCTGCGGTGGGCTTCAACATTACACTGTATGTTGTTGAAAGTCGACTTATTTGTTCTCCACATTGGAGCAATAGCTATTTAGAATTAAGCAACTGGGTGAGTCGTCTGGGGGTTCCGTTTCACTTGTTTAACTTTCAATAACTTCAGATGAATTAAACTTGTGGTATTTTTGGGTTGGCCTTTTTATTGCATGCTCCTTTGCATGTGTATCTGATTCCTGTTACCTTTTTGCTCCATCAAATTGTGTCCTTCCAGTTGTATTAACGTATATTTTTCTCACAGAAACCGTGTTTTTTCATATCTAAGTTGGGACTTCTTTTTCTTAGCCAATACTCAATGCAGAGAGAGCATTCATTACTGATAACATCTAGTTTCTCCACAATGCAACAAATATCGAACTGCATATCAAGATATAATTAATTTTTTGTTACCAAGGCAAATATAAAAGTAAGAATTATAGCCTTTTTATTGGTCATTACGTCTAAACATGATTCAACACTCAGGATTTCTTTAGGACTAGAGAAGTTGCTGAGTTTGTTAGTGGGGCCTTGGCAGGGGCTATGACAAAAGCTGTGCTTGCTCCTCTTGAGACAATCAGGTTCTTTCCCTGTAATTACTTTCAAGTTTCATCTATAGTTCCCTGAGTTTTTTGTACGTCATCTAATGGCTGATAATATAATACTGATGATATTGCCGGCTATGCGAGTTACAATTCAAGGCGGAAGAGCTAGGATAGCAGTTTTGTTAGGGATCAGACTATGTCAGCGTGTTTAGTCATACTGGGGAAATGTATAATCAGGTGAATAGCACGGATAAAATGTTAGTTTAAGTTGTATTATGTATTGGGACGTGAAAATTACTTTGAGGGTTTTGTATTCTCTTATTTTGGCTTATATAAACCTTCAATGTCATAATATACCACTTTGTATTCTAGGTTTGTTAATCAGTTCATTTTGATAGGATATCACGACTACTTCATGTAAAAATATGCAGGACGAGAATGGTTGTTGGTGTAGGTTCGAAAGACATTGCTGGTAGCTTTATTGAGGTCATTCAGCAGCAAGGTTGGCAAGGTCTATGGACTGGAAATGCAGTCAATATGGTTCGTATAATTCCTACACAGGCAATTGAATTGGGAACATTTGAGTGTGTAAAACGAGCAATGACATCAGCTCAGGAGAGATGGAGTAAAGCTGAACAGCCACGTATACAGTTAGGCTCTGTCAATTTACAATTTTCACTCTCCTGGATTTCTCCTGTTGCTGTGGCCGGTGCTGCTGCTGGTGTTGTTAGCACTCTTGCATGCCATCCTCTTGAAGTTTTGAAGGTATGAATGCCACTTTTTCTTTTGCTGGTGTAAAAGCACTAGATGTTGTAGTAATATTCATTTCATATACAGAAAACTTTAACATATGATACTTTCACCTTTCATGTGACCAAGATATCGGCTGCTACATCTACCAGTGCATTAAGATCTTGCCCCGTTGTTTCTTCTATAGAATTTTGTGGTCCAATCTTCTTGATGTGAAAGAATTCTTGAAAAATTATCCACTTTTAAATTTCTTCGGCTGTGAAAACTGTTGTTTTCACTTATTTTCTAAATGCAGGATCGCTTGACAGTCAGTCCTGAGGTTTATCCCAATTTAAGCGTTGCAGTAAGCAAGATTTACATAGATGGTGGCCTTGGTGCATTTTATGCCGGTATTGCACCTACGCTTGCCGGCATGCTTCCATACAGTACAAGTTATTATTTCATGTACGAGACAATGAAGAAAACATACTGCCTAAAAAAGAAGAAAAAATCTCTAAACCGCATAGAGATGCTTCTGGTTGGAGCTCTTTCAGGTGAGTAATTTGACCTTAATGGTGAAATTGCTGTTTTAAAATAATTCATGAAAGAGCCGGTCATTTGCTTCTATTTTGTTAAAAAAAAAAGAATCTAATTCAAGTGTTATAGTCTTATTAACTAAGTCAATGGAGAGGAGGTCTAGTTAATTGGAAACTTCTCTGCATAAATTTAAATTTCTTATTGTGATGGAAACGGATGCTGAGTTGGTTATTGTAGTCAATGGTTATTGTAGTTTGTGGGTTATAATAATGTGTTTGGGGTGCAAATTATTTTTGTATGTATTTAGAGTGCAGATTACTTTAGCTTGGATAGAAAATAGTAAACATTGTAACAAAGAGGAAAAGAGAGGATAAATAGGAATTGAAACACTATAACAAATAGTAAACACATCAACAAAGTGTGATTAGAAATAATAATACTGTAGTTAATTTTAGATTATAAAATAGTGGAAAATGGCAACTATTATAATTGGAGCTTTGAACATGGTGTGGACTACACCCACTTGGAGTTGGGGCCCCAACGCCTCCCAAGTTTATATCATCTTTCTTTGACTAGTTTTACGGTTTGATGATTGTGATACACGTGTGATATGTACTTTTTTCATTTGGATGTGATGTGGATGTGGCTGTAGGTTTTACTGCGAGCACAATCAGCTTTCCTTTGGAGGTGGCTAGAAAACGACTGATGGTGGGAGCTCTACAAGGGAAATGCCCACCAAACATGGCAGCAGCAATTTCTGAAGTGATCCGTGAGGAAGGGCTTAAGGGACTCTACAGAGGATGGGGCGCTAGCTGTTTGAAGGTCATGCCTTCTTCTGGCATCACCTGGATGTTTTATGAGGCCTGGAAAGACATCCTTTTGGTCAACAACAAACACCTATGAGTTAACGACGTCCCCCAGTCCCTACAGTTTTTTTTTCCTCTTTTTTCTTTTTTGTTAGTTTTTTTTCCTTTTATTTATTTAAAATGTTAAACCTGGACCCACTATGGTCTAATTTTAAATGTCTGTGGGTGGGTGTCAGCCGGTAGGTAATACAATATGAATGGCTCGGGGAATGTGTTATCACGAGGTGTTGAATATTGATGCCAAATGGTGAGTTTTAAATTTTAGGGCAAATTGTAAAAACCACTTTGGGTGT
The DNA here is from genome assembly GCA_030954485.1 of Citrullus mucosospermus. Taxonomy (NCBI): domain Eukaryota; kingdom Viridiplantae; phylum Streptophyta; class Magnoliopsida; order Cucurbitales; family Cucurbitaceae; genus Citrullus; species Citrullus mucosospermus. The sequence goes on along the minus strand of CM062063.1, from coordinate 1,466,010 downwards.
TGCAATTACACCTACAAATATATTTTTTTTTTTTTGTAAGTTTTAGGTCTTCGAAGTGTTAAAATATATCCTTTCAATTTACATAAACATAAAATTTTTAACAAATTATATAAACTCAAAGGTTCAATTTTATCATTTGAAGGTCAAATTTTTACACCCAGTTAGAGTATCCTATTTTAATACTGTTTGAAGTTTAAATTTTTACAAGGTGCAATTGCAAAAATCACCTCAACTATCACCTAAGAATTTGCCTTAAATTTTATGAAAATATAGAAAAGAATTATCAATATGAAATATTCTCATAAATTAATTTTTTTTTTTTAATGATTACAATATTGAGTTCTTATTAGTAATATTTTCTTCATATTTCGTCAGTTATTCTATCATATGGAATGAAAATATAGGAAAAAATATTAACATGTCAGTCTAATATAACCTACACTTATGTTCTGCGCAATGCAGAGTTTGAAAGTTGCTTAAAGCAATTTTTCAAGGCAAAGTAATAATTTTCCAGCGAATTCATTGATTTTTAAACCTCGGATTAATTTTCATTTGGATCGAACTACTTCCAACCCAGTAACCACTGCTATTGATGGCCAAACTTACTAGTCATTAGTTTACTTACTACCATGGCATGTGAATTCTCAACTATTAAACCATCCTATCACATATATTATACTTAAAAGAATCAGACCGAAAGGAATTGTACCCTAAACTATTTTAACAGCTGAACCAGTTCCTTCGGCAGTATAAATATATTTTCGAGTAAACTAACAAATTGCCAGAAAAGTGCACTTGAGAAAACTGATTATATCAAAGACTGAACGTGATCCCACCCCCATGAAAGAATAATCAAGAAAGGAAGAGAAAACATCTGCCCGTCGACCAAAAAAAAAAAAAAAAAAAAGACTGAATGAGATGAAAAAACGCTTCAACTTTCTTCATTCATGGATTCTTGGTTTAGACGGAAATTTTCCAGCGTCAATGGTTGCTCTACTCTTAAAGTCGTTATGTTTTTCTCCTTTATGATCATTTGCCAACTTCTGCTTCCGCAATGTATCATCAGCATAACGACGCCAAACTGCCTCCCTTTCCTTCCTTGGGACTTTACTATATCTGGGATCGGGCTTCAAAATTCGTTTAGCCATCGTCCATGAATTAAGAACTGTTTTACCATCTTCAGACACCTGAGCAACCACCTCGGCTGTAAAGGCTTCAGATAATAGACTTCTGAACTCGTTTGCACACCGCTGCAGAAAAATGCAAACGGAAAAGATTGAGAGATATAATGCGTTGGCAAACTGCTAACAGACAACAGCCATAAACATTCACTCTCCAGTTGTAATGCAGTAAAAAGACACACGTGAGTCACCGACCCACTAAGGGAACAGCTCTTAAGTCTCAAGTCATGTTAAAGTCCTGGAAAATTATTATCCAGTCATACAAGTTAAATCTTTTTCCATTCACTTTGTTTAAGAATTTACGAAATTAGCTACAAACATTGAGAATGAAGAGTGTAGTGCTGAGCAAACCAGCAAGGGATCACCTATTTTCTCATAGGATCGATCTACAGATAACTGTTTCCCCAATTCTTTCCAAGTACGTTTGCTTTGGAGATAGAGACTATACCACCTAATTTTATAGCAGTTCGAATTAGAAGTTCAGAACCCATAACTACTTCCAATATCTAGGAGCTTTTATTACTATGCAAAATCATCAAGACTAGCGAACAGATTCATAAACAAGATCGTAAATTCTATTGAGATTCAATCGTATCATTACAAGCTTTTGCTGAAAAGAGAAGCAAAGAATGTAAAGTTCCCATCAATGGAAGACAGATAATGCGATAATAAAAAATTTGGGACAGCAATAAGATAAACATATAGTTTTCATAACATTTGAATCCTAGCAGAGAGATCGTATGGGTAGGAGACACGGGAAAAAGATGAGAGAAACAAATATAAGATTGCCTCAATTTAGGTTAGAAGCTGCGAAAAAGCCATCTAAACAACCTTACTTGAACAGGATTTGTTCTATAGGTTGTACAACTTTCTTTGAGTTCTAAAGATCAGCTCAAATTCAAATTATATACTTCTTGTAAAAAAATATTGAGCGCGACTCTGTAAATGTTGGTGAAAGGAATTAACAATTAAAGATAAGTGAGTCGTAGAAGTACCTCTTGCAGCATCTTTACATGTTCTCTGAATAACTTTTCTGTGTCAGATGAATCTAAATCAGGATTGGATGCACGCCCTTGTGGATCCTTCTCCAATTTAACTTTTGACTCAGTCCAAGAGGCCTAAACCAAAAAAAAAAAAAAAAAGATATATATATATAAAGAAAGCTACATACATAGTTGACACTGCAGAATCAACCAAACCAGGACGTATTTGACTCCTGTTCATTAGCAGGGAGGGATTGATTGGATGTTTAATAAAAATAAATAAATGATCCAATAACTTATGGTTAACTTCGTGGCAGACAATTTTCAGTTGAAATTTAGAACATATTGTATGCTTTTAAATTCACCAGCAAAAGACATCTCAATCACTACTACATTCAGACTGATCAGACATACGAGGCTCCATTTTCTTAATCCATTACCCTCCCCCATTATCCCTCTTTCCTTCTTTATTTTTCCATAAAAACTAGCCACATAATAATAGTCCAAAAGACATACCTGGGGGTCTTTGATCGATTCAACAAGCAATGCTTGAAAAGATGCAACTGCCTCTTTCTTTCGTACTTTTAGACGGACCCTTTCCATTTCTTGCTCTTCTCTTTCCTTCCGTTTCCGCCATTCTCTCTCCCTTTCCTTCAGTTTCTCCTGAAATAAACATTTAAAATTTAGTATGAGTATTCGGCATGGAAGTTACGTTTTTTAGACCAAACAGGCACAATTTGATCTTGGTGGTTAATTGTCTGTATCAAGTTTATAGTTATTTTTTGGAAAAGCAAGGGCAAAATGGAGTTACATAAGCCAAAACCAACAAGCATAAAACATCTCTTTTTATATCTTAATTCACAAAAGAGTTGTTTCTTGAGAACAAGAAGAAACAACTACAGTATATAGTTTCTTGTTAAAGAAAAAGAAGCTATGTACTGTACACTGTCCCAAAATAACATATAAAAATTATAAATGTCAAAAAATTACTGTTGTTCTGCTCCAGTTACAAAGACCAGAGAAGCTTTTGAGGAATTCGTCCAAATCACCTTTTTTTCCTTTTTCCTAGCCACAAACCCGAAAGGACTTCATGGAAAGCAAAGGTAGTTTCTTTAGGAGCAAAACAAATCAAACAAAACTTGCTGCAAAAGTGAGTTCACCTTTTATATGTCTGGTTTTGAGAAGATGATTTATGCTTTTTTAGGAAACAGAAACTATTTTACTGATGGGCGAAATGTTATAATAACATAAGTAATTACCATAAGTAATTACAAAAGATGCTCCCGGTGAGTAATGAGAGTAGACAAGCTGTAGTTAGAAAAAGGAGCATATTCCTTATACAAAGATAAAAAGGAAGTAGCCACTATCAAATTAGATGCATCTTTTTTCTAATCTGAAAGATGAGTTTCTTCTGATTAAGCACAAACTCCAAAAGGAAGCCATTAAACCTCCAATACCTCACACATATGTTAGAGGGGTAAAAGGGGGAATTCAACACTACTGTTAGTTAGTGGGAGCAGTTGTCGTATGTTGAAGTGAGGGTGGTCCATGTTATTGCTTTATTATGGTAGAATTGTGCGGAGTTGTTCTTTAGGTTAACTTTCGATATTTGTGTAGAGCGTACTCGCTTGGGAGAGTTAACCAATCTTCTCGAATTGGCTGGGAGTTCTCTTGTAATCAGAGTCTTCTCTCGCTTTGCGTGTTTGCTTTTGTTGTAATTCAGTTCTTCGATATCAATTGAAAGTAGCGGCCAGTTACTTTGCATAAGCCCGAATAAAATTCAACAACCAAAAGTTGGACAAGTGGTCAATAAAGACAATGGGTATAATAAAGGACTTGGAGGGAATACTTCAATCCATGATGGCCATCTACCCGAGATTTAATATCCTACGAATTTCCTTGCCACTCAAATGTTGTAAGGTCTGATAGGTTGTCCCATGAGATTAGCTGATGTCCATTTAAGCTGACTCGAAAACTCATGAATATCAAAACACTAATAATACTAAAGGTATCTTGTAAGAACAATTGAGAAAAGTGGGAATGTCTCCAACCTAACCAAGCTCCATCCAAAAGAAGATGATCTATACTTTCTTCTCCTTCATATATATCACTAGCCCTTTTTATTCTTAGTCAAATAAATGGATACCACTCTAAAACAAACTAATCCTAATTAATTAAGGAAACGGAAACTAATCCTAATCCTAATTAGCGAAGGAAACTAATCATAATCATAATTAATCAAGGAAACTACTGTTAATCCTAGTCAATCAAGGATTTGACCAAGATACCCTAATTTACCTGAATCCCACTACATTATTTCATATGGATTTATTCAGAGTTTTTTGATCCTTCACCATGGAATCTTGTCAATTGTTGGTTTGTTGTTTTTCTTTGTTTTGGTACAATTTACCTCTTAGGGCGTGTTTGAGGTGTTGAGTTGGTTTATTATAGTCAATGAGTTATGGATGCTTTTGTGTCTGGGAGACAAATTCTTGATGCTTCCTTGATTGTTAATGAACTCATTGATGAATGGAATAGAAAAAAGAAGCAAGGGGTGATCATCAAACTTGACATTGAAAAAGCCTTTGATAAGGTTGATTGGGATTTCCTTGATGGTATTCTGCTGTAAAAGGGCTTTGGTCCAACTCGGAGGAAATGGGCTAGGGGATGAATTTCATCTCCAAATTTTTCTATCATCTTCAATGGTCGCTGAGTGGTAAGATGCATGCTACTAGAGGCCCATCAAGGGGATCTCCAATCTCCCTCCTTATTTATCTTGGGTATGGATTGCTTCAGTCGCCTTATGGTTCACGCTGCTGATAAGAATGTGATACAAGGCTTATCCTTGAGAAGAACTTCCCTAAGCATCCACCACCTACAGTTTGCCAACAATACTATTCTCTTCTCTGTTAAAGCTGGATAATTTGTTCAACATTGTTCGACTTTTTGAGATGGTTTTAGGCCACAATATAAACCACCATAAGTCTGAATTTATTGGCCTCAATCTGGAACACGAGGAGGTGCACACTTTGGCTAACAAATTTGGTTGCGAAGTTGGCTCCTGGCCTACTGTTTATCTTGGTCTTCCTTAAATGGTAAGCCCAATACCAAAGCCTTCTGGGAGCCTTTGATTTAGAAGGTGGACAGAAAGCTCCACTCTTGGAAAAACAATCACAGTTCAAAGGGGGGAAGACACACTCATCCAAGCAACCCTCAATAATCTTCCAACGTATTATATGTCCATCTACAGAATGCCAACAAAAGTGACTGATATCCTGGATAAACTGATCAGAAGCTTCCTATGGAAAGGTAACAAAGACGGTTCAGGCCTTCATCTTGTCAAATGGGAAAATCTACTTAGTCCCATAAGGAAGGTGGGCTTGGGTTTTACAGTCTGAAAGACCAGAATAGAACCCTCCTCGCTAAATGGATATGGCGACTCCAATCTGAAAAATCGGCTCTTTGGAGGAAGGTTATTGATGCAAAATATGGAACCACCCCTCTCAACAACAACCTTGGCAGCATCTCCCTCAGAACAGCTAGGGGTCCTTAGAAAACCATTATGAAACATTGCCTATAATACATGATCGGTTATACTATAGTCTGGGTGATGGGGCTAATATTTCCTTTTGGAAGGACACTTGGCTCAGAACCGCCCCCCTAAATCAAACACTTCCACTGCTTTTTAATCTCTCACAAAACAAAGAAGGGGCTATCAAAGATTTCTGGGATGCTGAATTGGGCTTCAGGAATTTAAGGTTGAGAAGAAACCAAAGAGATACGAAAATTGAGGAATTTGGAGCTCTTATCCATTGCTTGTCAACTGTCTCCTTATCCCAAAATTCGGACAGGGGATTTTGGAAGCTTGAACCGAACGGCGTATCCCCCCCCCCCCTGGGAGTTATCTCACAGAGCCATTAATACTCATGATAAGCTTCATAGAAGATTTCCCCATATGGTTTTGTCCCCACAGTGGTGTTCTATGTGCAAACAGCAAGCTGAATCTCAAGGACACCTTTTGGTCTCCTGTTGTTTTGCTAGATCTTTTTGGAATCAAATCCTCTCTACGTTCAAGTGGAATGTTGTCCTCCTAGAAGATCCAAGTCTTCTGGCTTTCGTATACCCTTGATGGACACCCCTTCAAAAAGGAGAAAGGGATGATTTGGGAGAATTTTATTAGAGCCTTTTGCTGGAATTTATGGCAAGGAAGAAATAGCAGAATCTTTCAAGGAAGAGAAGTCCCCTTCTATAGATTTTTTTATGCTATTGTTAATACAGTTGTGACTTGGTGTAAATGTTCCCCCTTATTTCACCACTATAGCTTTACCTTGCTCCTTTCCAATTGGAAAGGTCTTTTGTAACTCCCCCATGGGATCTTCCCCTCTCTTGTAATTTTATATCATCAATAAAATTGTTTCTTTCACCAAAAATTAGTCAATGGGTTATAATAGTTTGTGGGTGTAGACTATTTTAGTCTAGGCTATAATAGTTAGTGTTTGGGTGCAAACTATTGTAGTCTGAGTTAACGAGGAGAAGAGAGGATGAGTAGGAAATAGTAAACATTGTAATAAAGAGAGATTTGAAATAGTAATAATGTAGTTAGTTGTGGGTTGTAATAGTTGGAACACCAACTACTATAAATGGAAGCCTAAACAATGGGTCGGCTATAATAGCCCACTCCACCCAATTGAAGTTGGAGATCCAAACGGCCCCTTAGATTCTTACAAGGGTTTTTTTCTCTATGTTTTTGTGCTCCTTGATAGAAGATTGTTGGTCTTATTTGGCTTATTTTATTAATTGAATAAATTAAAAGAGGCTAATGCTCAAAATACAAGGAAACGAAAGAAAACAAGAACTTGCCAAGTACGCTTGTGGTAATACATAGATCAATACATGATAATTAAATTGGAAAACAAATACAATCCTTGATAAGCATGAGCCAAAGAAAATTCTGCAAATAGATTGGAGAGAGAACACCAAGAAGAAGCTTTAACTCTAGCAACTTCAAAACAAACAAGCTAAGGCCGATGCTTGTCTTGAAAAAGCAATGGAGCCTTGGGAAAAGCAGCACTCAAAGAAAAGATATTGAATCCTTTCAATAACCACCAATCAAACAGAAGAAATGAGGGAGACAAACAATGATATGGAAGCTTCCACAAGCCTTAATAGAGAAGAATGTTTTTTGGATAAGAGGCAACCAAAAGTTTGAAGGAAGAAATAATGGAAATTAGTCTTGAAGCCTATCAAACTCCAGCTACATAGAACAAGACGAATAACCACTTTTTACCCTCTTATGAAATCAATAGCTGTTGAAAAACCATCCCTTCATCATCCTTTAGAAACCAATAAAAAGAGAGAAAATGCAACCCAAAGCAGCTACCAATGTCAAGCAGAAACAAAACAAGGGATTCAACTTTTTTGTTTCCTTCTCAAAAAGGAAGAAAACAAAATGTTACTTGAGAATGAAAGAAAAGTGGCTAAAATTTGTTGGAATGTAGATCAATGACTAGGGCAAAAATCATTGCTCAGAAAAGAAATAAATTGTTGGGTTAAGTCAAAGGTCAACGTAAAAGAACGAAGATGAAAGATCTCTAGGCTAAAACACCAACCCCTCACATGGGCAAGGACTCATGGCCATGAACAAATAGTTGTGGCAAGTGAAGTTGCTTGCTTTGGCCTTTGGATGCCACTCAGCAACCAAAAGGAGCATCATCTCACATCACCTCGCCTCTCAGCTCTTGCACCTAGTGAACCTCAAAAACACTACCCCAAATAATTAACCCAAATAGACTAGCATACGACTCTAACTATGATAAAAGCAGGTTCTTGTAACGAGGAATCATAATTTCAAGTTAGCGTACCTGCTCCTCCTTTCTAGCTTTTGATTCGTGCTGCTTTTCCTCCTCAATAGCCTTAAGTTCAGATATGTACTCATTGAATAACATCTCACGCTCCTCATGCTTAACAGATCTGTATCTTGGATCGTCCCGTAGACTATCTTTTACCTATAATAACATGACAGAAACGGGGGGGGGGGGGGGGGGGGGGGGGGGTCAGAATAATGTAGTGCTGTAGTCCAAAGTGTGAAAGACTATAATTTCGCTTAACCTGACTGATTGGATCAGAAACAGAATAACACAAAATCTTTTATCAAGTTTACAAGTCCTGAAACTGGTCCAGCATAGTTGAAAATTAATAAATATGAATTTATCAGGTTTATTCCCTCCACAACCCTCTGCTTACGATTCACAAACAGTGAACTTGTAGTCCAACGTGTTCTCACATTCTTACTATTTACTGCAGACGAAAATCTTACTTTTAAAAGACTATAACATCGTTTAATCTGACTAATTGGATCAGAAACGAATTACACAAAACTTTTCATCAAGTTTTTGAGTCCTGAAACTGGTCCAGCATACTTGAAAATTAATAAAACACCACAACTTCTGCTTACTATTCAAAAACAGTGAACTTGTATAAAAACAATCAGAAAACATGACCAAAAACATAAAGAAAATAACACTTACAGGGTTTGTATCGGAAAAGGGAAAAATAATAAAACCTACAGTGCCCTTCAAAAAATACTCTAGTAACTCAAAAAATAGAGATGATCTTGATTGCCTCAAACCCCATCAAAGAAATCATATGAAATGATTGTGTCAAATCTTTGCAAATTTGCTCAAATTTTAGTAATTCTGGATCTTCCAAAGACAGGTTGAAGAGCTGATCTTCATTGCCTCAAATCCCATCAAAGATATCATATGAAATGCTAGTGTCCTTTGCAAATTTGCTCAAATTTACCAATGCCAAATCTCCATCAAAGACTTATGGAAGAGCTAATGAGAGCCACCACCTAACACAAAGGGGGTGTTCGGGGGAGGAGTTGGGTGGGGTGGAGTTATTTGGTCCAAGGTGTTCTTAAATCCTCTATGGGCCCACAACTTGTTAACATCAATTCTATAACTTATTAACTCCTTACATTTTGAGCTCACAAATAAACAACTTCATTCCTTCCCCAGACACCCCCTAGTGTACTATTTTCAACATTTCTAATGTCCATTATTAAGGGAAGTGTATTATCTACCTTCTTAACTAACATTATTTAGCCACTTGAGTTCAACAAAATTCCTTTTATAAAGAAGTGAAAAAAACACCATTGGCATGTAGGATAGACAACCATATACTCTTCAGAAAATGAACTACCAATTAAGAAGAGCATGGTGCACCCACCCTGAACCAACGGGAATTGACGTTGATATCTCCTCTCTCCTGCAGCATGGACTTGAAACTAGTGGTGGAAGCAGCCCATAAAGCTTGAGCCTTTTCATCGGCAGCCTTCTTCAGACAAAGGACCCTACAATGTATAGAGGTATCATCCAACTAAAACCCAAGTTATAAATTGAAGTTAAAGGACAGATCAAACATAAATATGAGATTCTGGTTACTAGCCTACTACCTTGTTGACTCAAGTTGCTTTTTCAGGGGTTATCAATAGTAAGCACTTTCTGTGTACAAAACAGTTCATATGACATTTGGATAAGTATCCACCTAGAGTAAACCATATAAAAAGAGGGCAGCCATATCAAAGGAATGACAGGAACCGAATTTTAAATTCCAAAAGGCATGATCACAAGGCATAACAAAAACAAGAAGAGTAACTGGCAATGTGGGGCATTTAAAATAAAGGTCCTCATACAGTATGTAAGGGCCAAAGTTCCAACTTGCAGAAAATAAATAATAAGTATGATCCAACATTTATTTGACTGTGTTGTTGGTCCTCACAGTCAAACCTGAGTTAATTAAATAAGAGGCACGTTAAATATAGTTCTTTTACAAAAGATTTAACTGCAATGAAGTTATTTTCAAGACAACCCAAACCTATTTAACATCTGAAAGCCCAGCTTCACAATTTTAAATAACAATGATAAACTACCGTTCCTGTTCTTTAGAAAAGAAAAACGTAAGCGATAGATTTTCCAACAGTATGGTCCGAATACATGCATGGAATACATAATAGTCTAAATAGTTAATCTTCATGGCATAGAAATTGATGGACATGTACGGTCATGACTGTGATACATGCCTCCATAATTAGGAGGCCAAAGTTCTTGTTAATTAAGGAGAAAGAACACATTAAATCACACATGAAAAGTTCAAGGATAGATATGAAAGATATTGTGAGGCCCCCAATTATACATAAAAATGGAAGGGTAGAAAGAGAATTTCATAAGAGAATAATTGTTAGTGGGCGAGTGGAGTTTATTAGGCTGGTGGGGGCCATTAGAGAATGAGGGGTTTATGAGGGACTTTGCGTTGAGGGGAGGGGATATCTAAATTGTGATCAGCTTGGTGGGAAAGGATTTCCAGCCCTGTATAGAAACTGTGTTCAAGTTTGTTTGGTAGAGAATCTGAAAACAAGAATTTGAATACAATGGATTCATTGAAAACAAAGTTGTATTTCATGTTTTCAGATATGCGTTTGGTAGCAGATTTAGAAATTGGATTCCAATTGTTTAAAATATGTTTGATACTATATTTATAAATCATAAAACTAGTTGTAGTTACCCACCAACATTTAGTTGACAATAAACTATTATTAATTTATTTATGAATATGATTTATGTTTAAAAAATTTAAATAATTATTATTTTGTAATATTATATAATTTACAATACACTAATAATACCTATCTTATTTTAAAGAAAAATGAAGTGAGTTTATAACATGACATACCGTAAAACTAAATGTTTTTATCTTTATTTAATATAATTATGCATTCAAAAATTTAATATTCAAAATATGGATACAATGAAAAAATAAAAAATGTTGTTTTGTTTAAATCACAGAATCCGAAAACAATTTTCAAAAACAGAATCTGAGTTGTCTGCCAAACACATATTTACTGAATTCAGTCAATCTGGAAACATAAAACAAAATCTAGATTCTCTACCAAACAAGCCTTAAGTTTCTCTTTGTTTCATTATTGTTTATATACTATAATTTTCTCTTGAAGTTCATAAATAATATTCTAGAGTGTTGCTCTGTTTCTGAAGATCGAGCTTATTAGGAGTGTATTTGCAAGTGCGGCGGATTCCTAACACATATCTACCACCTTTAAATACATTAGATCAATTTTTTTTTTTTAAATAAGAAACAAAAACGTATAATCAAAAGGAAGACCAAAGGAAAAACTAAGGGTTGGGGTAGAGATTACCCTTCCCATCAAAAACTAATACAAAAAAGTCCGACAATCGTTAATAATCATCAACGGTTATCCTTTCCTTCCAAAGGCTCCAAAGAAAGGAATGTGTTGCACAACGCCAAAGGACTCTTCCCCTACCACCAACAAAGTTACTATCAAGCATCTCCCAACGCCAAATATCTATCTTCTTCAGCAAGCAAAGAACAACCCCGAACTCCTAAAATAATATATGCCACCCTTTAACCACAAAAGGATGAATAAGTCATCAACATTTTCTTCCTCATCTAAACAAAGACAGCACCAAGAAGGAGACATCACCATATTTCGAAGTTTCCTAAGAAGTTTTTTTGTGAGTGTTCAAACTTCTATAAGCTAGAGACCAAAGAAATTTTTTTACCTTTTTTGGGGCCTTGATTTCCAAATTAGGTTCACTAAAGGGTAGGGAAAAGTCGTCTCCCTTTCGGTTAGCAACAAAAGAGTGAATTTTGCAATAAAAGAACCAGATGAGTCAATCTTCCACCTTATTCTATCATGATCATTACTCACAACCCAAACTTTTAGGAGATCAAGCAAATTACCCAAATTCTCCACCTCTCTGTTAAAGGGAGGTCTTTGTTAGGCATCATATTATGAAAGTGTATGAAAGGAAGGATAGGAAGGGAAAATCACCCTAGGCGGGGAACTAGGTAGTAAAACTTAGTTGTACGTATGTAGGGCACATTGGGTATTTAGCCTTTTCCTTTGTAAGGGAGGGGCACCTTTTTTTATTCTAGGGTAATAGAACAGGAGTTCTTTACTTCTTTAGAAGAGATACCGACCCTCTCAATGGTTGGGTTCCCCTAGTGTTCTTTTCCTTGTAATGTTTAGCTTGATATTGTAATATAATAGTATTACGAAAATATCCTGATAAGTGGTATCAGAGCCATTCGAAACCATGGTAATTATTTTGCTTGATATTAGAATACAATAGTAGTAAGGAAATATCCTTACAAGTGGTATCAGAGCCATTCGAAGCCCTGAAAGGTAGAAACGGATAAAGGAGCATTTGGGAGTAATGGAACTCAATATCGATGGGATAACAAAGGGACTCCAATGGCTGCCAATAATGGAGAAGTCCATAGAGAAGATGTTTGAGAAAATATGAATGATGAACATGATGATTGAGGAGATGTACGAAGGAAGGCACAAACATACAGTGACTTCAATCGTCACTAAGATCTCCACTGGCAAACAGAAGAAACAAGAGGAGGAAAAGCTACTTCTTTTTGTAGTAAAGGAAACATTTATATAAAGAAAGGAGAAAACCCCAAATAATACAAGAGTTACATAAGGAAAGAAGAGTTACGTGAGGAAAGAAGAGTTACATGAGGAAAGCCAATTGTTGACTAAAAAGGATAGGCTGAAATGGGTAAAAGGGAGATGCGTGTTACACCAAGAAAAAGAAGTAGATAAAACAATTTCCATAAAACGAGGAAAAGAGGAAAAAGAATCATTAAACGAGGAGGACAAGCTGCGTCTAATCAATGAAATGGAAGAGGAATCTTTCCAACGAAGAGAGGATGGAGAACATAACAAAAGGATTAAGTTCAAGAAGCTAAAGATCTCAATGTCCAACGAAACTAATCTTGATGACTGGTTTTTTAGGGTGAAACATCACTTCCCTTTACATACATTAATGGAAAGAGAAGTTAAAGGTCATGGTGATCAGTTTTGAAGGACGAGCAATCAACTAGTTCAAAGGGGCACATAATCGACAAAAATTTAAGTGTAGGAAGATTTGAAGAGTATGTTCCTCCGTTTTCGTCCAAAACACAAGGGAACTCCGTCTGCGTGTTTCTTGACCATCAAGCAAGAAAAAATCGTAGCTGAGTATCAACAAACAAACCTTCGAAGAACTATCGGCATCGCTGCCACATTTACGGGAGAAAGTTTTTTGCATGAGACCTAAGGGCTTGATGATATGAGGACATGACCCAATTAGTAAAGCAAAGAATGGAAGCTGTGAAAAGAGGCCTAACAGGTGTTACAGAAGCAAAACCATTTCAAAACAACAAGCAAAATTTCTGAGGGGGAAACGACATATACTGTAACATTGGCAGAAAAGATACCATCACGCTTGTCAAATCTCAAAGATCATTCATACAAACAGCTATCAAGTTCGAAATTCAAAGCAAGGAGAGAAAAGGAATTATGTTATCAGTGCAAGGAGAAGTATACGATAGGGCATTATTGTAAGAATTGAGAACTCTGATTGTTGATTACGATGGACGAAATAGAGGAACGGGAGCACAAATTATGGAAGGTTGCAATCCTATTAATTTGAGGTCGTATAGACATCCACATGCACGAAAGATCGAGATTGAACAATCAATCAATGAGATGTTGGCCATGGGTGTTATTTGATCAAGCAAGAGAAATAGTCCATTTTTTAGCCTAGTGTTCTAATTTTATTGAGTAATTCTTTTAAATAGAAAAGCTGCTGAAAATATTTACAAATATAGTAAAATGTCATTGCCTATCAGTGATAAACACTAAGACAGATCAATGTCTATCATCTAACTTTGTTAAACCTCGGAGAAAATTAGGGCTTTTATTATATTGTGCAAAGATCTAATAGTGTTGTGACCATCTTCGTACACTTCGATTAGAGGGTATCCAACTCCTTCCTTCACTCTCTCAACATTGACCTGATTTGGATCCAGCCCATTGGATCCCTGAAGGTACCATGGATTCCATATCAACATTTTTCGCATCTTGCAAAAAACGACCTACACCATGAACTCCAAATTATTCTCACGTAGTTTGATCTTCGCGAGCTAAAGCCACAATCCCTTGACTTTAATAGCTACTTCGAAGCATTCAATGAGGTTGGAGTTGTCATTTGCATAGTCCAAACCCCCTATAACAGCCATAAAAACATCTTTTCTCCATAAATGCATAGGTATATACTATATTTTGAAATATAATCCATCCACCATACGAGGAAACAACTAAGGTTTTTACATGTTTACTAACATCCCACCATTCCATTTTCGAAGTGATTGGACCAAAGGTGACCCACCCATGTTCCTGGCTAGCAATCCAGCAATCTCAACACCGAGCTATTTAAGGAGGGTTTTATCAAGTTGAAAAGGGTTTATGATGAAGTATCTTTACATCTCCACTTGGAGATAAAGCCACAATACTTTGTCAGGCCGATACTCTTTTTGTCACAACTGAACTATCGGCCTGACAAATTTTCGTCACTTCATTTGTGGCTCTAGGAATACGTCTAAAGGTGGTTGTTTCGTGATTTTAAGAAGCCTCTTTTGTTTGTAGTTTTTGGATCCAGATAAAACCCCAAATGCAATCCATTTTTTCAAAGAGATAAATAAATTTTGGAGACTTTGGGGCTTGAAGAAGATTATCAATGGATAGGATCACAACTTTCTACTCCTACAATGGTGTGATTCCACGACTTTTACTACTCTTCACCTACTATTTTGATCAAATTCGCAATTGAACATCATTTTTCTGCTCTTATCGTTAGTTTACTCATCAACATTGTCAAGAGCTCTAACAATCTCCGACCAAAGAATCATCGTTGTTGACAGAGGAAACTTTTACGGATGACTGGGGGTGAAGGAGGGTGAGCATGGTCAAGAGAGCTTTTTCCGCCAAATCAAAATTCTCATATCAACTTGGTATGATGCAACTTGAGGGGCTGTTTATTTTAAAGTCTGCACAGGTATATAGTGTTTGGCAATGAGATGCATAGGATTAAGATGTTTGTATGTGATTTAGCATGCACTTTCTCCATAGAAATTTAATGGTCATCTTTGGCATCAAAATATCACCCGACAAAACCATATCTTACCAGATAGAACAATTACGAACCATGTTAACCAACTTTACCAACTTGAGGAGTGAATTATGACATTAAAAAATCAAGAAGAAAGCACTAAAAAGAGTTACAAATGTACTGGACAAGAAAAAATGTTCTAGCTACTCATTAAATGGCACCTTTCGTTCAATAAATTCTCCCGATCCTTACGATCCAAAGCTTCAAACCGCGGGTCATTCCCCCATTTCTTTTTGAATGTTTGATAACTAGTCGTGTGATCGATATCCTATAAATAAATGATAAATACAAAGTGGTTAGAACTTGGAATTAAGGCCATGCTTGACACCTATTTAGGGGGATTTTAAAATCTGAAAAGAGAAACTGAAATTATGTTGGATTGAAAAAAAAAAAATCATACATTGCTCAAGAGGTTTTGAACTCATCCATCTTAATTCAGAGTCAATTCAAAAGGCTCAATAACAAATATAGCAACATAAGACAAGGCAATCAATGTGGAAAGAGATATAACCTCAGATGCCCTATCCAGTAACTGTTTAAATCCCTCTATTGCAGCCTTCTGAGCAGCTCTTTTTTCCTTGCGTTCCTCCTCAGCACGTGTCTTAACATAGTGTTCAAACAAGGACCTCCTAGCTGAATAACTAGGAATAGCCTGTCATCAAATAAAAACTTCTCAAAACAAATAACAGTTTTTTTTTCTATAAGAACAACTTTCATTGAGATAAAAAAACAATGAAAGAATTCATAGTCATACAAAAAAACCAGCCCACAAAACAAGAGCCCAACTATAAGAAGGGATTCCAACTATACAAAATAGAACGTAGTTCTATAAAATGGGTAAACGCTGTGAAGGCATTGATTTTGAAGATAAATGTTGTTCGTGGTCAGACCATTTTGTTTTGAATCGGCTCATCTCAAAACATCTCATCGTTTTGACGGTTTAATTTTACAGGATATTAATTGGAATGGGAAGCTTTCGTATTTCTTTTGTAACCATTCTGTTTTTCTTTTGCTTTGAAATCAGTTTTCTTTTGTATCTTTGAGCATTATACAATGAGAAACCCGAAAATAAAACCATGTTCTGTTCCTAAGAAAAATCCCAAAACAGAAGGAAAGAAAACAGATAACAAAATGTTGCATAGAAAGATAAAAGCAAGTGCATTTTAAAAAGAAATTTTTTTTTAACCAACATAAAGGGACAAGGAATACAGAAGAACAAACTAGTTAGAAGCCATAACAGGAGAATGCCATGCGACAATCAAGAATTCAAATGTATAGAAGTAGTCTAACATAGACAAACAAAATCAAACAAACCTGTATCAAGGGGTACCATTGGTAGCAGCCCCTTATTCCCGAACAAAGTAATTCAAATCTTTATACTCAACAAACCTTAAAGCGGGGATCAAAAACTATCTTCGGCAATTCCTTGTCCCATTTAGAGAATGGTGCCACTCCTCGCTCCTTAAGCATTTCCTACAATTACGATATAATGAGCAACTTCCACCAGAACAGTTAAGGTTGCAGAGGATGGAAATTTCTCAAACTGTAGATAGCATGAGCAGCATATGATGGCAACCTCAAGAATTATAGCAAGCAAGAAGAACATACAAATTGAGATCATGACCAATGATTAGAGAATATAATGTGGATACACTGACCAGTCAACTGCCAGGCCTGCATACCACTACATGTTGGCCATGTGAAAGGGAGCAGTTCAACTTCAACCCCCCCCCCCCCCCATTTTTCAGCTCAATAAATGGAGCAGCAAGCTCGGCTGACTGATCAGCAGCCACGTATTATTCATAATGGTTATGCAATTAATGCCTCTACATCACAGAGACTAGCCCACCCAAGATCAAGATGCATAGGAAAGACCCAAATATAGAATGAACTTCATATCAAAATACCAGCAAGAGAAGATTACAACAAAAGAAGGACAAAAATCCCATCTAGTAATATCAGACTATCAAAAAGATTATAATCATGATCCTCAATAAAAGGGAAGTTAGATGATACCTTAAACTGGATAATTAACTGCTCATTAGTTGGCCCACTGTCTACATCCTCAGAGTCCGAGGAGGAGTCCGATATATTTCCATCACCATCAGTATCTTTTGGCTTACCCTTGTTGTTCTCAGGCTGCAGTGCCTTAACTGTAGCATCAGCATCTCTCAGCAGATTTACATCTGATTGAGCTATTGTTGGAGCTGAAATAGGCGAAGAAGCAACCGGAGTTCCAGAGTCTTGCAATTTTTTCTTGATCAAATCCAGAGCAGAAGATGACCCTGATATTCCTACCGTTCTAAGAGGCGTGGCTTCACGGCCACCTGTATTAATGGCAGGAGTATTGATACTGATAGAGGAAGTTCCTAGATCAGTCAATGCATTATTATTTGGCAGCGGAGCGGAATGTTCTTTTGGTTTTTCATCATTTTGTTGCCTCAATTCAGATACTTCATTGGGGATTTGCCAACTGCTAATCTGATTCAGAGAGAGAGTCAAGTTGGCACAACTGAAAGATGAAAATTAAGTTTGCGGCTAAAATTTACTATTGATCTAAATCAGTATAAGAGCCTTACATTTCAAAACATTTCAAGTAAAAGACAAAGAATCGGTAATATATGATTCTAAGGTTAATTTTTTCATCCAATGAGTTTAAATAAACAAATTGACCATCAGGCAGCAGATCTATCCACCTTTTTTTTTTTATGAAAACAAGTACTTTTATTTAGAAACAAGTGAAAGAATACACAAGCATGCAAAAAAACAGCCTAGAAAAAGGAGCCCTACTACAAGAAGGGACTACAACTAAACCAAACCCCAGAGCCATAGAACATAAAAACTTTAAAACCAATAACAACTGAAGATCTGTGAGCAGTCGAGGAAAAAATCCCTTGAAGACCAAAGTGATAGCTTCAAACCACTATTGAATGGTAGCAAGATAACTTGAATGAATGAAAAAAACCAAAGAAAACAAACAAACCAAACCACCTTCTAGACTGTCACATCCAAGCTTGTGAACTGCTAGAAAAAATAACACCACTTCTTTAAAGCAAAACGGGAAGGTTTAATCTTGAGATCACGAGAGTTTCACAATATTAGTTCCAGCTCTAAACCAAGCCACCTAACTAGACATTAACTGAAGGAGCACAAGGTTGAATTCAACTGCAAACCACATTTTTCCATAAAAGAAGAGAATCTGGCAGGGATTGTGGGTGACTTTTCTCACCCCTCTGAAATAAGGAATCAAAACTGTCTACGAAGTAAACCTTCAAATTATCATCAACAAAATCTACTTGTGCTTGAGAACCTATAGGATAGTTACAAAAGATCTTTGAAATCGAAGCCCAATGGGAAACATGAAATCTGACCAGGGACAATACCTCACCAGGATCCAAACACACAATTTCAAAGAGCTTCTGAAACTAACAACAATGGACCATTTTCTCATGATACACAAACCACGGGGACATTCATCCATAAATTTATTTCAAACAAGAAAACTTCCAAACATATAAGAAAGCTCAATACAGAGCTCTGTTCCCTATTTGGTTGGGGGGGGGGGGGGGGTGGAATTTTGAGGTGGGGAGAAAAAGAGCATACCTTCGTCTTGTTGTTATAGTAGTACTTTTTACCATCACCCATAGTAACCAAAACCCAATCTGTACCAGACAAGTTTGACCTACAGACAATGGAACATAAGCACATTCAGTAGATAGAAACCCACAATTTGGCTTTTTTTGAAAGGAAAAAGAACACTTTCAGTCATGTGACATAACAAAGATCTCCAATACATGGCTGCAATCACGTAGTTACAGATGTTGTAGAAGTAACTAATAAAATAAGTAAAACTGTTTCAGTTTCAAATGGAACAATCGCATTTCCATCATGATTAATAAGGCTACTTACATTGAAACTGATGTTGGCTGCGACATGAGATTTTCAGGCTGCAACAAATTCAATTACATCAAAATTCTATATATATACACACACATATTAATGAATGAGATGCACCAAAACTGAAAATATATATATATATATATATAAATAAATAAATAAAACTTCGATTCTAAAAAAACAAATAAATAAGCCAGGATACAGTCATGCCATTTCTACACAAAAGCATCATATTTGTTTATAATAACCTACAGAAAAGCATATATCATAAAGTTCAACAATGAACCACGATGACAACAATTGCTCATTTCGGCCAGTTACTCAGCCCATATTCCACAAAAGCTTCATGCTGAAAAAGAATTGGTCATAAAGCTGATGAAACCAGAATAACACACACGCACACTAACGGTCTGATGCTAAAGCGGAGAGGGGAGGGTGGAAGAGAGGGAGAGAGATTAACAAGTAAACAACAAGTAGATAGAACGAAACTTATTTGCATTCGAAACTATAGACAACTTCTGGGAAAATACCTCCTCTTTGAAACCCGAAGGCTTTTCATAGGTAGATTCTCCCGTCAAGGCATTATAGTAATAGATTACTCCTGCCTCAGTCTTGTGGGCAGTCCAATCCTCGGAGTGCTTAGTTAAAGAAATGTTCTCAGATTGGCCTACACCTTGAGCGTGTTTCTGGCTATCTGTTAAATGATTATACAATGAATGAAGAACGTAAGCTTAGGCGCATATAAGCACAGAAGTATAAATAGCTTTACCATGATATAGAGATAATCATTTAACAGCACACATCATACCAAGTTGAGGATGATTTGAGTCTGTCTGAATCAATGAATTGCCACTAAGCTGATTTCCATGACCAGCTGGCACAGCAATAGCAGGTGCAACTTGAACAGGGGTAACACCGGGAGGTTGAGGATCGGGCAATGGGACAGAGGGAAGGGGCATTCCGCGGGCAGGAAAAGGAAGAGGGCCGTGATAAGAAGCAGAGTATGGCAGAAAGGGAGGCCTGGGCATGGCTCCCAACTGAGGAGGCTGAAACCAGATCCCATGAGGCGGAGAAACAACAGGAGTTAGAGAAGGATAGGAACCAAAGATTTGTGGACGAGCAGAAGGATTAATTGAGCTAGGAGTTGCATGCATATGGGGTCCCAGGATAGTGGAAGCAGAATCGTTTGGTGGAAACAGAGCTGCCGGACTTGTGGACACAACTGGCGGCGCCGGCGTCATTCCCGGTGGACCAGGTACCATAGGAGTTACAGGCAGTAGTTGGTGAACGTGGAAAGACGGGGAGGGAAGAACTGGTGAAGTCGCAGGGATCAAATTGGGAATTGAAGAACCATTAGCAGCAGAATTGGAAGTAGGCGGAGCAGGAAGTGACACAGATTGGGAGACAGTTGATGCTGAAGACATGGTGAAATGAAACGAAGCTAACCAGTAACAGGTGCGGTAACCTGCAACCACGAAGAAAACCCAGAAAGAAGCATATGTTTGCAGTTCACGATCTACCGTCGATCTTCGCAAGTTTTTGCAATGGCTTTCGCCGGTCGTCACTCGCCTATTCGCGTTTTTGCAACGCCTGTTCGTGGTCGTCTTGAGAGGATTCGTTTGTTTTTCTTTCTTTTTTTTCTCTTTAATTTTTTTGGCGATTTTCAGGTCCCTGCATTTCACGATGACCTAAAATCAAAATTAGATCTAGGTCTGGTTTGGTTGGGTTCAAGAATAATAAGATGGTTCGGTTAGTATTTGGTCCCACCCTGGCCTCCCTTTCTGCCCTACTCAATTCAAGAATAATAAGATGGTTCGGTTTTGCACAAGTTTAAGAGCCGTTTGGAGCACTAAATATAAAAGTGGTATGTACAATTATTTATAACCTACAATTATTAAATACTGCTTGAAAATTTTTACTTGTATTTTCTATTTTTCACTCGTACTCTACTCTCTTTTTTATTTTTGTGTTTATTTTTTATATCCAAACAAACAATAGTTTACACCCAAACACAATTTATTATAATCTATATTAAAATAGATCGCATTCCAAACATCGAGGCAGTATTATAATTTCATAGTGGGTTAAAAGTAGCCCAACACTTTCTATATTTGTGTCTCTGTATTGTTTATGTATGGTATATATTTAAATTTTCAATTTAAAATTCAATAAACATAGGTCCTTGCATAATAGAAAAAAAAAAAAAAGAAATAAAAAGAGATAAATTATATTATACTAGGGTTAAATTGTTTTAAATTTTAAAGTGCATGGATTAAATGGTTATGAATTTGAAAGTGCAATGATTGTATTGTTACAATCTAGTTTGAAGGACTGATTTGTTATTTTCATTAAATTTCAAGGATCCTGAGTGACTTTTATAACTTAAAAAAAGAAAATATTGAAAACACCACTAAATTTTGTATTTGTTTTAAAAAAACATCATTGAGTTTTCCAAAGTTTCAATAATACCAATAGACTTTCTAAAAGAAAAAAACCCAAAATAGTCTTATTGCTAGTCTTAGATAACACGTCAATATTTTGTTTAAAAAATACTCATGAATTTTTAAACGGTTCAATTATACTCTTGCCCTTAAAAGAAATTGAAGGTTAAAAACAATCCTTAACATTGGTAATTTGTTATAAATTGTTAATACCTCATTCCAAAAGTACCACTAAACTTTCCAAAATTGCGTCATTGCTCTTAGCCTCCAAAAATAAGTTTTTAGAAAAATACTCTTAGTATCAGTGTATGAACAAAATCAATTTATCTATATCTCATCACTCCTTAACATTGGTAATTTGTTATAAATTGTTAATATCTCATTCCAAAACTACCACCAAGCTTTCCAAAATTGAGTCACTACTCTTAGCCTCCAAAAATAAGTTTTTAGAAAAATGTTCTCACTACCAAAGTATGAACAAAATCAATTTATCTATATCTCATCGCCTTCCTCCTCCATTTCCTCTCACTTATTTGTTTCAATCTATGATTGAACACTTCTATATTTTTCCATGTTTTCTCTTCTTCTTCCTTTATACCCAGTACTCCCGTTCTTCCATTTCTCAATATATAATACTACCTAATTCAGTTAAGGTACATAGGCTAGCAAGAAGAAAGAGGATAATAGGACCACACCTAAGGAATCAGTTGAGCGTGTATTAATATAATTATTGAGTTAAATACAAAGTAGAAAGACAACGTTAACTTTAAGTCATAATTTAAGGACAACTAGTAGGAGGAAAATTTTGCACACTACCCTGAGGAATTAGTTCATTTTCTTTTGCAGTTCAAAGTTGGAATTTTGTGAGAAATCACTTCAACAATAGATTTGAATCATTAAAGATAATACTGATGGTACAAAAATCACATAAGAGAAATTTATTTATAGTATACCATTATCATATTTATAACCAATTGGCAAAGAGACAAGTAACTCATATATGTCATAACGATTGTGCGTTATTTTCATATTTTCAACATTTACAATCATCAACATGCCTCCTTAAGATGGAGTCTTTCTGGTCATATCCTAAGTTTTTTTTTTCCCTAAACCAATACAACTACCCATTATGAACTCCATAGACTCTAATTTAACACGATGTTCCATCTCAAAATTAATTGACTATAAAAAAGAGTAATTAATATATGTTACAAAAATTGTAATGTCAATCCACCTTTCTAAGTGAGATTCATAGAAGTTCTCACAATCTTTATAAAATACAAAAATTACTCTTTATTGTCAAATGATTTTGAGTAAGGACCCATATTTATCTATTATTATAGTATAAGATCCTACGAACCCAAATGAATATTCGATCTACAGTTGAGATTGACCCAAGGAGCCACCATCTCAACTTGGCATACAGAAGATCCAACCACAAAAAGAAATTGACATGGTCCATTGACCATTCATTTAAAGTTTCTTCATCCTCCCCTGTAAAGATAGAAATAAAAAACAAGGCCAGAGTTGGTAATTTTAGAATCTTTAGTTTATATAAAGAGAAGAGATGAACATTGTTTAAAGAAGAAGAAGAAGAGAGAGAAAGGGGGAAAAACATTGATCTCTTACATTGTGATGTGAATTTGCAACAGAAAGATAAGATAGTTGAAGGGACCCGCATAAGGAACACTAAAACACAAGGAGTTCGAAAACCCCAAAAATTCAGATTCATCATAGTAGTAGTAGGGTCCATTACCATACTTATCTGCAGCCATAATCCAATTACATAAAACATAATCACAATCTACAACAATTTTGTGATGCAGTGCAGCAGCAGAAAAAGAAGTAACTAACATGGGAAAAGAAGAGGAGACGGATCTCTCTGCAATTTTCCATTAGACACATCTAACTTGTTCATTTTCTCCTCGCACCAAAGCAGCTGTTCTTTAGTAGTCCTCGACATCTTAACAAGCCTTGATATGATTTTAATGTCCACGATTCCAAAGAGTAATTGCATGTCTTCATAAGATTGAGGCCACGTTTTCTGTTTCCACCCTCTACTCTTCTTCCTAACCTCTTTCAGCTTCGTCTTCTTCTGTCAACACTCAAAACTCTTTCATATTATTCTCCACCCGTTGAATAATTATTGATCAAATTCAATTCTTGGATACATGATCATGTCATAGTCCTACAATTTCATTTATTTCTCTTACAGAGAATATAACTAGTGCCAATGCATAATTACGTTATACGCTCTAAGTTGGTCAAAAATGGTACTTGTCCTTA
Organism: Citrullus mucosospermus; assembly: GCA_030954485.1. NCBI lineage: Eukaryota > Viridiplantae > Streptophyta > Magnoliopsida > Cucurbitales > Cucurbitaceae > Citrullus > Citrullus mucosospermus. Next base: position 1,442,179 of record CM062063.1, on the reverse strand, counting down.
TAAAAAAGAATGGTATTTGTCATATAACCAATTTAGCTATGCTCGAGTTGATATTATCATATTTGAGATTTCAGCAAAGTTAAGCACACTTGAATTTCATACCTTGTCAAGAGAAGATCGAACACGAGCAAGCAGAGTGGCATCCTGGGTGTGGTTCCGAAATGATGAAGCAGAATTTGAGGTTTTCTTGTCCATCTTCAGGAAACGGTGGAAAGTAAAGATTGAAGCCTCAATAATGAGCAGCAGATCAGGAGCGAGGATTAGGAGGTCGGATTCTTGTTCCTGCACCCCGTTTGGATCTGAAGCTGAAAATGAAACGAGAATAGAGTTGATCATATATAGGGTATCCTAGGCAAATTCAGAGGTGTCTGTGTATTCACATACCTTGTATGTTAGGAACATGCAACATTTTAGGAAAAGTTTGACGGGTTCGGGCATAAATTGCAGGCCTGAAATCTTGTTGGAAAGGTTCATTTTCAATAAACCTTTGCAAGAGGACTTGAAATTGCTGAAAGAGCTGAGCAGTAAGATTATAATGAATAGTAGAGTTTTGGGGTTGGCATGATATTAAGTGGTTAAGTTGAGTGTACTGACAGTGAAGGGCTTCCCAGGACAAGCAAATGTGAGCAACATAGGCTGTTTCTATGTGGTGACTGGAGCCAATCAGAGTCAATGAAGGGTCAACATCCTCCATCTCATCTTCAGGTTCTTCGATCCTCTTCAGAGAAAGACATCGAAGAGGAGATGCACTCTTTTTCGATGCAGATCTTTGGGAGGTTGATTCAGGACCTAAAATGCAATGGCAATGTAATGTAAGAGCAGCCTGATTTCACTAGCTTTGATTGATTCATAGATTTTGGGAACATACCAGATTGAATGCTCATCCGATCAAAGAAAAGCATCCTCTTGCAGTAATCATCATAAACAGCACCAAACCCTCCCCACCATTGTCGACCTTCTGCTTCCACGTCTCTCCACTCAGGCTCCCCTTCGCCTACTTCTTCTTCTTCATCTTCTTCTCCTCCTCCTCCTCCTTCTTCTTCTTCCTCTGGAATCAACACCATGAAACTGTTCCTCCTCAGCTCTTTCAATCTCCTCTTTACCTCCTCCATTATAAAATCCTCCTCATCCTCTTCAGCTTCTGCTATACCCTTAGGATCTGCGCCATCCTCCTCCTGCAATGCACAGGAAAGACTCAAATGCGGAACAGCAAGAGAAGATTACAACAAAAAAAGTACAAAAACTCCATCTATCGTTATCATACTGTCAAAAAGATTATGATATTGATCCTCAATAAACGGGAAGTTAGATGATACCTTAAACTGGATATTTGATTGCTCATTAGTTGGTCCACTTTCTACATCCTCAGAGTCAGATACATTTGCATCACCATTAGCATCTTTCAATTTATCCTTGCTGTTCTCTATACGCAGTGCCTTAACTGCAACATCAACATCTTTATGTAGATTTACATTTAATTGAGCTATTGTTGGAGCTGAAATAGGCGAGGAAGCTACAGCAGTTCCAGAGTCTTGCAATTTTTTCTTGATCAAATTCAGGGCAGAAGATGACCCCGATATTCCTACCATTCTGAGGGGTGTGGCTTCACGACCACCTGTGTCAATGGCAGGAGTATTGATACTTATAGGAGAAGTTTCTAGATCAATCAATGCTTTATTTTTCGGCAAAGGAGCTGAACGTTATTTTGTTTATTCGTCATTATGCTGCCTCAATTCAAATACTTCATTAGGGATCTGCCAATTGCGTATCTGATTCAGAGTGAGATTCAAGATGCCACAGCTGAAAGATGAAAATTAAGTTCACAGATAAAAATTACTATTGATCTAAATCAGAACAAAAGCCTTACGTTTCACTAACATTTCAAGTAAATGACAAAGAATAGGTAATGTGATTTTAGGTTCATTTTTTCGTCCAATGAGTTCACATAAACAATATATAATGCTAAATGGACCATCAGGCAGCAGATAAATCCTCTGAGAAACCCATCCACTTTCGAGCCCCAACCTACCTCATATGGCATGTGACAGCAGATACACGTCACTTCTTTTTCTAGTTATTTCGAGGAAATAATACATGTAACTTCCTATGTTTTCTAATGGGATCACCTAAGCATCGTCAATTCTCTTTCTAAACAAATACTCGCAAACAAATACAAAACAAAGAAATACAAGTTAGATACAAGTTCTGCTTCTTTTTCTTGTTGCTTGAATCTGAGCTCTGTTCCCCATCCGGAGAAGAATTTTGAAGGGGGCGGGAGGAAATAGCATACCTTCGTTTTGTTGCTGTAGTAAAACTTTTTACCATCACCCATAGAAACCAAAACGCAATCCGTACCACACAAGTTTAACCTAGATTCAATGGAACATGAGCACATTCAATCGATAGAAACCCACAATTTTGCATGTTTTAAAACTAAGATGCGTAGCCCAATCCACGAAGTTTGGGGGAAAATTATCTTTTTTAGGACTACTAAAAGTCCACGTCTAGGAAGAAACAAAATTAGCCCAAAAGTCATGCGAACGCCAAAATGAGAACTAGTATAAACTAAGGGAAGAACACCCATAAAGCTGCGAGGATCTATAAAAAGATCTTAAATTTAAATTAATAAACCAGGGACAGCACCCACAGTCCACAGATGCCAAACAGTATCAAGTAAATAGTCCTAACAGTTGAAGGCAAAGAAATAAATAATCATATGGTTTATATTTTCCTCTGCAAATCAATAATTTTTGGTTTACAGAGAAATAAACTTCCATCGATACTGAAATCAATGGGCAGATAGGAAAGTGAGCAAAATCCTGCGACATTGTTTCATTTCATTTAAAGCGAGACGGTATCAGGGATAGGAAATTAAAAAAAACCCTAGTTTTTTCTTTCAACGCTGAACCCTAGCTGCCTCACCTAGCCGCCGCCGACGGACATCGACCGGAACCCTAGCTGCTGTCTTTAACAGCACACAGTACCTCCCGCGTGTTTGTGGTCGAAGTATCCATCTCCGTCCGTCAATTCATCCTTCATTCCTCATCAACCGTCGACTTTGCAGTCCGTCCGTGGTCGTGTTTGCAGACAGTGTTCGTTGATTTCGTTCGCAGTTGTTCCGCGGGATTATGGCAAGAAATCTGTATTTTGAGAGAGGATGAAGATGAAAATGGAAAGAGAGTGGAGGGAGGGAGTGAGGAGAAGGACAGAGAGAAGTGAGAAAAATATATATTCATTTTCATTTAAAGATGTATATCGAATATTTTTTATTTTTTATTTTTTATTAAAAAAAACACACGTAAGTAACGAAGTTGGATCGAGAGAGTAATTAGTGTCTGGGAGGAACGGAGGCGTGAACTCAATTATTTTGTTGTGAATGTTGATAATGCGAAAACTTAATAAAATAAAGTATGATACTATGTTTTGAAGTTATTGAAAAGGTACAAGATTGAGGTTTTTTTTTTTAGTAATGGGCCCAACAAATCTCATACTCAAATAATGAGTAATGTTCAACTCCTAAGGCCTATTTGATGATGTTTATGTTTTGTGTTTCTTGTTTCTCATTTTTCAATAAGTATACTTGTTTGATAGTCGTTTGTGTTTTTTGTTTCTAAATTTTAAGAAACTTTCTAAAAAATGTATCAACTGAGAAATTGCATCCACCTCTTATTCTGTTTTTGTTTTGTCATTCCAAAATCTTATCAATCCCAACTTTTGCTCTAATGGTATACACCCATGCAATCTACTTTTATTCTCCCAATATTGGGAGTTAATTTAAATATATATTTTTTATGTTTATTTTAAACTATGGAGTGTAGTATACAAGTTAGATGTGTGTCGGAATCATTTAAGACAGTCGCTCAAGTGAGAGATGACGTTATCAATCAAATTTGAGTAACATTGTGTATGTTTCTTTCTTTCAAGCAAAAAAAACATAAACACAATAATAGTTATCAAATATATTTTTGTTTCTAATTCTTAACAAATAATAAACAAGAAACAGATACGTTATCATATAAACTCCCTAATTTCCAACTCATTGGCCCAAACACCTCGTAAAAGGATCAAAATGAAACCTTAATGACCAAATGTATCCGTTTCTAAAAATTTATGAACTAACAAAGTAGGTCCTCTTTGGTAACCATTTTGTTTTTTGGTTTTCAAAGTTAACCTTATTTTCTATCATTTTCTCCCATGCTCTTCATCTTATATTAAATAATTTTAAGCCAAATTCAAGAAACAAGGACAAATTTTAAAGAGTTAGTATTCAAATCTTGGCTTGAGTTTTTAAAATATTGGTAGGAAGTAGATAATAAAATAAGAATTTTAGAGGTAGAATTATTGTTTATAGGTTTATTTTTAAAAAATCAAAAATAAAAAATTAAATAATTATCCAACTAAACTATAGCTTTTTATGTCACTTATTTGTATATCATACACCAGCACTTGTGGCAGGACCCTAGTAGCAGAGTGGAATTACCTTTTTGACAAAATAAGTTAAAAAAAAAGTGGAAAAAAAGTATTATTATTTTTTTAAGGGAAATTTAAAGACAATTTTATTTGTAAGAAACCGAGAAGGAAATAAGCACCGATTTGTCTGAATTTCCAAACAAGGCCTCCGCAATCGTCTCCTTTGTCAGCAACATTTATACTTCATTTTCCTGCGGCTGCCCGTATCCTCTGTGATTTCTCCATGGAAGCGCTAGCCAGCTCTATGAACATTCCCAAGTTTCTAGAGCCATACTCTCCTTCTTTGTTCAGGAAGCCAACCAATCGAACTGGATTTCTCAGAATCAACGACTGTACTAACTTCGTTGGCCTTCGTGCTCTCTCTGGCGAAGCCGAAGAGGCCAAGCCATCTGGTGATAGGTTTGGATTCTTTTCCGAAGAAGATGCATCTTTCGAAGATGTCTCCTTCACGGAGGTATCGTCTCTTTACTCCTCGATGATACCCAGTTTTGTTATGCACACTGTATATATTACTGTAAGCGGCGTCCGCAGAAATATGCAATTAGGGTTTTGATGCTTCCGATTCGAATTGTGACTGGAAATTTACGAAAACAAAGGCAACTTTTACGACTCTTTTTTTTTTTTTTTTTGGTTTTTTTGTTTTCCTTTTATGGATGACCTTAAATTTATAGTAAAATGAATTTTGACTGTCTGTTTCAAAACACAATTTTCCAACATTTTGCTGGCTCATAAGCCTTTTTTCGGATTATTATTTTTATTTTCTTACCATTGTTCTAGCTCTAGCTCATTTGCTGACTCTTGTCTCTGCACTTGGTTCGTTTGAGTATGGAGAAACGTCGTTTGTCGTCACCAACTTTCCTTGTTGCTCGAGTAGGAAGAAACAATTTCATTCATTGTCACCCTTGACATTAGTGGACAAAATCCAGGGAAGTCAATATTATCGTTGTCAGGAATAGATCTAAAGAATACGTAGGAGGAAGGGGGCGAGAGATTTTGAGAGAGAATGGAAGAACGGGAAATATTAATAAAAGTTAAAAATGGTCGTAAAACCTTATTTTGAAAAGGAAAATTATTATAAATAGAAAAAATATCAAACTATAGACTGCGATAGACCCAGATAAACATCTATACTTGTCTATCTGTTAAAGTGATAGATGTCTGGGTTTATCGCAGTTTATCATAGATAGAAAGTAAACTTTTGTTATATTTGTAATTATTTTCAACAGTTTTTCTATTTTTTAAAACATCCCTTTTGAAAAACTAGGTAAAAAAAACATTTTGGTTCAATTTTTTAGGTTATTCTGTCAAATATCTTATTTCATTGATTTTGAGCCAAGGTGAAGAGCTTTTTGCTGTTTATACTTCTATTATTACAGTTTTTTCTCCGATCTTGGTAATCTATGCAGTGGATTGATTGTATAGTTGTTTATTTGACTGATGTCTTATTGGTGGATGCACCCCTATTTGAAGGTGGAGTGATGTATGAACGTAGTTATAAACACGAAACAATTTTAAATACATAATCAATGCTTTGGATGCTTTAGAATATGATTGAATGTAAAACAAGAAAAGAAAAGAAAAAAAGATTGGATGTACTATAAAATCAAGAACCATCACAAATTTATTTTTGAAAAATATTAATTTGATTTAATTGGTTATTGTACGTTGAACAAGAGTTTCATTTCATTAATTCAATGAAAATGCTGGTTTCTATTTAAAAAAAATGATTTAATTGGTTAGATAAATACAGAAGATCTATTATCAGTGCTTTTATTTGATTCATGCTTTCATTTTTTAATGCTATGAAAATGAATAGCTGTCATATATTAAGAAATGAGCGCAGATTTGTTACTATGGTGTCTCTTGTTTTCTCAAGGATGAGCTAGATTTCACTCAAAGCAATGACAAGAATGCAATTGATTCCCTGAAGGTGGATGTATCTCTTACGGTTCCATCTGGCGCTGGTAGTGGAACTAGAGCCGGTCTTTTCAGAACACCAATATCTGGTGGTGTGCAGAGTGCAACCTCAGCACATGGTCTACCTAGACCGGCCTTGGCTGTTCGCAATCTTATGGAACAGGTTAGGCTTAATCATCATTCATTTTATTATTGTTTAGTGTAGCAAATATTCTCAGTGTCATGTTGTCATTTATAAACTTTAGTAGTTGTTGCTTTCTGGATTGCAAAGATTTTCTGAATTAGATCTTATTTATACTTTTAAGGCCAGATTTGCTCATTTGTGCACGGTGATGTCTCGGATGCACCACCGCAGGCAAGGATATCCATTTGGTTCTTTAGTGGATTTTGCAGCTGACTCCATGGGCCGTAAGTCAATTAGATTCAACACTGGCCAGATAGTCTTTTAATTAATAAGTTAGTTCAAAAGTGTGTCTCCTGTATTATTGAGTTACTTCGACATTTGTAAGTCATGTAAATTGGTGTTTGTTGTTTGGTTTTGTTTTTTGTTTTTTCTGTGGCTTTTTTATTTTTAAAGGAAACAAAACTTTTTACTGATATAATGAAAAGAGAATAATGCTCAAATAACGAAAATAAAAGAAAAAAAGAAAAAAACAAAAGCACTATAAGCATCCACAACCCAATACAAATCAAAGATCAACCATGAAAGAGAAAGTTCCCAATAGAAACAAAAGACTAAGCATCCTTTCAAACAAAAAATTTGGCTGGAAATACTCTGACAGCAAAAATCCACAGATGATACATAGCCTTCAAAGATGCTCCAAATAAACTTCAAAGATGCTTGATCAACCCAAAAAGGAGCTTTCGGAAATCAAGTTGAAGCAATGTCCTGAAAAATACAGCCCATGCCAAAGAGACTCCAACCCATTGAAATGCGATCTAAGCCATTGGCAATTGAGCAACACCTTATTGCCGGGGAAATAAGCCAAAAAGAAATGTAAATGCCAAAAACAAATTTGTAAACAGCAAAGCCAACCACTTGGAATTAGCCATGAGAAGCAAATACTGCCATGAAAACTATGGACAATTTAGTCCCATAAGGAAACAAAAATATGTAAAAGCCTCCAGCGCAAGACCACCAACTTTTTGACGGTTTGAAGCCAAACCACCCAATTCGAGACCACCAAATGAATGGTGTTGAATCCAACAAAGAAAGTCTATCGTACAGGATTGAACCTCGAAATTACTTTCATAATTACTGCTGCAAAATACTAATGAATTACTGGGATTGGTGATGAATGGCCCTTCCAAGCAACAACCCACTATCTTCAATAAAGGTGGAAAGATTAGGAGGAATTTGAAGGGAATCAATTACAACAAACTTACATGAAGGCAGATGAGGAGCCTTCTTAATTGAAGGTATTTGAAAAAGAACAGCAACCTCTCTCCCAAAATTATTATCTTTCTTTTCAGGGACCGAACTTTCCACTATAAAATCTGGTTCTTCACTACTAACATTTACTGAGGAATCATCGTTAGACGCTTCCCCTTCCAACTGATTTTCTGAAGTTGGCTGGCTATGGACTTCCTTGATTATTTTGAACTTTGCATTGAGGTGGGAAATGACTGATCGAATGACTGCTTGGTCTGAACATGGACTTGAACTCCTTTGATGCTTTAAATTAATGCTAGCCTTGAGCAAGGACACAATTTTCTTCAATCACGTCTGCATTAAAAGCAGAATCCTTATCATTAGAAATTAAAGAAGCTTCACGTTTTCGAGAATAAACTTTTGGATGAGAAAATGAAGGAGTAGAATGATCAACTTTATTTTTAGGAGTTTCGAAAGCAGGGGAAAGCGGCTGTTCCTCTTCTGCTGCTTTTGTTTTTGTGGCTAGGGGATTGAGAAGTCAACACAACGAAGTATCATCAATGGGTTTCTTTTCGGCAGTGGTATAGAATATGATAAACAATATACTTTGTTGACCAGCTTTCTTTTTTCTAGTACTAATCTCGATAGTCAATTCTATAAAGTAATAACTTTGTGCATTGCTTCTTGTTTTATTTAATCTTGGTGGTTATATGTTTTTCTTCTTCATGCAGATCCAATTTTTTCTTTTTCACCTTTGGCCATTCATACGCGGAATTTGTTGGCGGACCCAAGATGCACTGTTGTTGTGCAGGTGGGGGCAGTTTGACAATCGACATCTTCTATTCTTACATTTTAGGTTTTCATGTGACGTAATAGCCTTGCAGATACCCGGATGGAGTGGCTTGTCAAATGCCAGAGTTACTATTTTCGGTGATATATACCCCCTTCCAGAGGATCAACAGGTTAGTTTTTTGAAGATGTAGTTATTCATATAATTAACAAGTTGAAATTCTGTTGTCTGTCTCTAATTTCACTAGTGAAGCATCAAACTAATTACATAGGTCTTTTGGCGTTCATGCTTGATCATCATTCTTGATGTAGGGCTGTCTTGGGTTTTTATTCCTCTGCTTAGTCTCTTCATTTTATTTCTGGTTTGGTTGTAATTAGTTAGCTGGTTAGTTTGTGTAAAAATGATGAGTTGTCTTAATTTGTTATTCAGTTGTTGGAGGCTAGCCTATATATATGGAAATCCTTGTAGTCTTTCAGGCATTGAATAAAATTCCAAGTTTCTCCAAGAATTCTCTTAGTTTAGTTTCATCAATTCTTCTCCAATATACACGTCTAGCAATAAAATGATACTCGCTTGTTTTTGCAGGAATGGGCTCATAAGCAATACATAGCGAAGCATCAACAAGGACCTTCTCAACAGTGGGGGAATTTTTACTACTTCAGGATGCAAGACATCAGGTTTATTTCTTGTTCTTGTCTTAGTGAGTGTTTGATCTGCAGTAAAGTGATAATACTTCTTAAATTTTCAACAATAAAACTAGTTTGAAATTTTTTTGAAGTAAGCAAGAATATTTAAAATGCCTTTAGACGAAACATTTATTTAGTAGTCAATGCTTACAGAATTAATGCTTCTCTTGTCCCAAACTCACCCTTATTATTCGGAGTTGTGGCTTGCTATGTAATTTACATTTATGCAGCTTATGGTTGGACATGTTTACTTGCAATCTATAATCTATATAAAAATAAATGGTGGTATTCAAGGTTAAAATTTTTTTTTTTAATGCATACTCATAACTTTGTTTACCTAAATTGAATTAACAAAATTTCAGAAGGACTGAAAGGCTAAAAGTTACAATTAAAGAATTTGCAATATGTGTATGAATTATCTACCAATTCATTAAATTTGTCAATATTTTATCTAATTTATTAAGATAATCTTATTCAAGTTGGTGTGGGGGAAATCCTACGAGCTTCTTGCCAATCAAATGTTATACGATCAATCATTGTGCTTTGAGATTAATAGAGGTGTACATAAGTTGGCCCATATATTCACGGTATAAAAGAATCTCATTCAAGTATTATTTAATCAACATTTATACTTCCATTTATCCATATTTAAGAAATATTACCATTCTTCTTTCACTGATTAAGAGCCTCATTATAGTATATTGCAGTTTCCGCATGTTGTGTGAGTAGCTTTGTTATAAACCTTCCCTATGCATTTTCTTAAACTCTTTTTATTTCATTAATTAAGGAAGTTCACTGGAACATTTGTGTGGAACTTTCAAGAAGAAATAGATTTGTTATTTTCATTTTGAGGTAATTTAGCCATGTTAATTAATCGAAGCATTTTGTTTCATGTTTAACATGATTTTCAAAATATCCGACTTAAATATGCGACAGGAGTGACCTTGACAGAGTGACCTTGCTGTCATGATTCACTAAGATTCAGCCCTTTGTTGCTCCGATTCGTGAAAAAAAAGGAAAAAAAATGATTTCCAAATTATCAATAGGTAGTTTTATCACAGAACTAAGAGCTTTCTTGTAGAAATGGAAGGGTTTTTTTCCCCTCCTCCTTCTTCATAATGGAAATATTTGACCATGTGCAGTGGACGCTGAGTGATTAATAGTACTTTATAATTTCACCAATCTTCATGTGATTTGATTTTAAGTATGTGTTATCCTTTTGGTTGTTTTGTTCAGACTTCTGACTTTGGGCGGGGACCTAATTGCTAGAATGATTTACTGACTTCTGTTATTTACATTCCAGCCTTTGTTTTATGCTTTGCTTGCTTCTATTTTGGCTGTATCTTTGTACTCAATAATATGCTTACACGTGTCCTATCATTTCTCTAATTAATGAAATTCTTTTTGCCTCTCTATAAGTGCTGAGGGCATCCATTCTGCAATTCTGTTATTTCTTGGCTTTTACTAATCCTTCCTGCCTCTCTCATCATATACATATCGGGAAAAAATGTTTTGAATGACTTTGGTTCCTGCAATAACTCGACTAGACTCATTGATAGCTAAATCCATTGAGCAGATGCCCTCGTATGTTGGGTTCAACTTGTTCTCTTCGTTTTCCTTCTTTTGTTTTGTTTACTTATATATCAACATAATTTTAACGAGGATATAGTTAAAGGTGACCCAGGAAGTAGAGGGGAGCAATTACTTATGCTATATATTTGGTTGCTGTTCCTCGGGGGAACTCATAATTAAATTTTATTGCCACGGGTCACAAAAAATTCATAAGCTTGATTTTTTGGTGTTGAGGTGAACGATCACAAAAAATTCCTTGGGGGAATTCAACATACGCTTGATTTTTTGGGGAGCCATTATGTATGTTGAGGTTAACGATCAGAAAAATTATCATGCTTGATTTTTTGGTGTCAGAAAAATTATCATGCTTGATTTTTTGGTGTTTTTGCAGTGACATTTATTTCATTGGTGGCTTTGGGACTGTTGCGTGGGTGGATGTGAAGGAGTATGAGACCCTTCAACCTGATAAGATTGCAGTTGACGGAGGTGAGCAAAACCTTAAGGTGAGGATCTAAGTTGGAGGTTCTTCTTCTTCTTCTTCTTAGAAAAATTAATTTAGTTGTAACCTATGAATTATGATTTGATTGGTTTGAAAACATAGTCTTAAGAAAGTACATGGAGAAATACATTGTCATTGCTACTTTGAAGCCTCGGTATCTTGCACTACCATAAGGGTGTGTGTAATAATGTTCTTTCTCAAAGTAAGCTAACGAGGGACGTCTCTTGGGACTTTCTATTTTGGTTTTCTTAGCATTTGTATTTTTTTTTACCTTCCTTGAACAAGATTTGTTCTGTATGTTGTACAACATTGTCCTTGAGTTTTAAAGTATTTGTGTTTTTTTCCCTCCATATGCCCAACGTCTGTCTAGGAACTGAACGTGATGTTCTCAAAACCTTTGAAAGAGCTGCTGTCAGCTGAAAGTGAAGTAGACGATGCTGCTTTAATATCAATAGACAGCAAGGGAATAGATATTCGAGTTCGCCAAGGAGCTCAGGTACCAGAAGATTATACTGTGTAGATTTTAATATCTTCTGGCGACATGCATAATCTATAACTTATACTTTTGCAGTTCAATGTCCAAAGAATATCTTTTGAAGGAGGTCATGCCGTTGAAACACTTGAGGAAGCCAAAGTTGCACTTTGGAAGCTAATAAACAAAGGGGGAGTCTGCAATTTAAAAAAATAATAAGTTGGTTCCTAAATAAAAAAGGATGTTTCTCCATCTCTCATCTCGAGGCTCACAACCTACTACGCCCAATGGATGATGCGCGACGAAACACTGAAATCATATAGGCAAGGGATTATGGAAAGTCTGGATAAACAATAAGCCAGTGTAGAGTTCTAATGACTTATTCCATTTTTAGTTCCTATCTGGTATTTATTGCATAAGTGAATGTGACATCCACGTGAGCTTGTTGAAAATTACCCAAAAATTGTTGAGCAACAATGTTTATGATCTAATTTAACTACTCAATTTTGGAATACCATTTTCCCTTTCTCCCTTAGTTGTTATGGTGTTGCCATCTATATGCTTATACGTGATAAGCCTCAGGCTTTATATTTTGCACTATTCCTTCTCCTATGAGCTGATACTTTTTATTTAATCATTAATGAAAATTCCTATTTGCTCTCTATGTAAACTGTCACTCGATGGCTCTTGGTACAGTTGAAGTTGTACTATATGATTTCTTAAACTATTCTTTCAGTATTATATGGGGTGATTATTGAGGATGATCCTAAAGCGTTTTAAAAAGATTAAATCATGAACATTTGAAAATTGAAATGGATGACAACTTATGGTATATCTGGTAGCCTTCCATCCAAATTAGAGATGAGCTAGTTATTGAAATTATAGAATTGGTTTGGATTGATTTTTAAGCACTTATTAATACATCTGTTTAAAGACGGACACCGCCCTGGCCATTTGCGTAGCGGAACCTTGTTTCCTTTCATGATGAAGCTGCCTACTTTCGACCAACCCAATTCACCAAAATGCAATGACCAATATAGGGAATATAGGGGAAACTGGAGAGGGAATCCATCAACATTTTTGTGGTTTTGTGTCTGTCCCGTTGATTTTGGGCCAAGAAGAGAGATGCCTTTTAAGGAAACTGGTTTTATACCGAACCTATTGAATCTGATTTTTGGCAAATAGCTAAATAACCCCCACTTTTTTTTTTTTCCCCTCTAATCGTGCTCTTGTGATGAGCAAAATATTAAAGAATCTTTAATTTTAAATGAACTTACAAAGTTCAAATTTATATCATTTTGACTTATAGATTTACAGGTATCAAAAAATAAAAAATAAAAAATTCTTTTTACTTTATAAGCATATTAGAATGCAAAAAAAAAAAAAAAAAAAGTACGCAAACAAGTGATGATTTAGCTAAAACAAAATGTATATGGCACCTGATTTTTTTTGTATGGTAGGAGTAAAATGATAATTTCACTCCCTAAAAACTAAAAAGAAAACTATTTTTTTAGAAAGCATACAACTTCTCTTTATAAAGCCTTTAGTTTTTGGGTTAGTTTGAGCAATATTGACGATTTAAATCATAGACATATGATGTGTTTTGAATACATTTTCGATTGTTTAATTTAAAAAATAAGTCATTTTGGAAGAAATTGAAATGTTTGACAATCCCTTGAAATAGATTTTGAAATATATTTTAAACAGTTTTTATCAAAAGAGTTTAAATAAAAATAAGTTTTTTGAAAAAATAGTTTTTTCTTAAGTCAATTCAAACGAAACCAACTTACTAATAAACCATTTAATTTATGATAATTGTCTTATCGAGGGCCCTATAATACCAAAGCATGGGATGATTACAACTAATCTATGTTTTGTATCATTTATTTGTCCTATAATACCAAAGCATGGGATGATTACAACTAATCTATGTTTTGTATCATTTATTTGTTAAAGACTGCAGATGGAGTGCATCTCCATGATCGAAGTTTGTGCTAAAAAAAATGGTTCTGTGCTAGCCGATCATGGATAGAGGATGAGAACATTTAAGAAAATGTAAGATTCCAAATTATAGATGCGTCTTGGGTTAAAAAATTTATATATAGCACACTCTACTAAATTTTAAGACCAAAATTTTAAGAGATGTTAGTATGAATGACTTTTTTACAAACACCTGGCCACACAAACATATGAAATTTAACCTTATACTTACATCAAAGTCCATTACCACACCGCATTTTACAACGAATCATAGAACAAAATGTATACATTTTTTTTATGCATTAGGATGACCACGTGTAACTCTAAGGTAGTGTCATCTCTATCCCGATCTTATCTTAATTTTTTATTGAACATAAAAAAATGAAGATCCCAATAAAGATGACCATCCCATTAACAAATGAAAGATTTCATATATATATGTGCCATCCCGTTGGCAAATGAAAGATTTCATATATATATATATGTAGGACTATAATTAAAAAAAAAGAAAAAAAAGGAAAAAAAACTCAAATTCTAATTCAACTTAGGTATCTCTAAACTCTTCCAAAATTTGTGGTTAAAAGATCCAAATAACACATAGAAGAGATTCTAATTTCCATTATGAATTGGGATTCTTTTTAACAAATAAATGCGATTTGGCTGCGCTAAACCGGTTTAGAAGAGTTTGACGGCCGGGGAAGGTATTGTTAAGCCTGGGAATGGGATTATTCTCCACTTTTTTCACTTCATATTCCTCCACGGCTCCCTTCGATTTCTCTCGCTTTACTCTCAACCGATCTCTTCTCTCCCTCCTTTTTCCGCCTCCGCCTACCGACGATGCTTTTTCCGTCGTCTTCGATTCCGACTTCTGAGTTGGTTCGATCCGTCGCGGGATTCTTCCACCTTTAGAAGTCCCCAGAAGCTCAAACTCCACGTCTCTCCAACCGGACTCACTGTCCCAATCCCAACCAAACCTGTCACTGATCTCCAGAAGCTCAGAAACGACGTCGTCACGGCCAGTCCGACCGGCACCGCTCAGAATGTTGTGGGCGAACTCCCATTGGATGCGGTCTTGGTAAATTGGGTCTTCCAGAACTTGGTCGGCCAAAATCGCCCATTCTTCGAACTCTCTTGCTCTTAGATTTTTGGAGATCCATTTAAGATAGGTTGAAGGTAGGGTTCCTAACATTTTGCCCTTGTGCTTTCCAAACCCTATCACCCGGTCTCTGCCTGGAATTGCATTTTCATTTTCCCCTTCTGCTTCACTCCTAATCTGGTTCCTAATCCCATCGCTTCGCCTTCTCCACACACGCACCCCGGCTAACGCCTTTCCCTGCAAACATAAACTCGTGGAACCAGCAATAACACAAACCATATCTAACTCTCTCAACCCACAACCCACAACCCACATCCACACCCTGCCCAACCTTAATTATAGTCGGCTCAGTAGTCTATGTTGGGCATAAAATAGTAACTGGCAAATGAAGGTTTCAAATACCTCCACCTAATATAAGTAAACTGCACATTAATAAGTAAATTGCATTATCCTTTCTTTTTCAAAGTAAAAAATGCTCTTATAATTTATGATTTATCCATGCCTGGAATTTTATATTGATGACCCCTTTCGGGGCGAGAGAAAAAAAAAAAGAAAAAAAAGGTACCAGGTCTTTTTTTTTTTTTTCAGCACTATGAAAAATTATTGATTCATCCTCGAAATTCATTGAACGTTTGTATTTTTGTATTTTTAAACTTTTCTTTACTTTTTGTATTTTTAATTCTTTAATTAAATCAAAAAACACGATCACACGGAGCTATTCACAGTTTCACAGTTTGAATTAGTTCATACTTACACATGCATGACTTAGACAAACATATGACTACTGGCAGGATCAACCAGGTAGCATTCCTACACGACGTCGCAGCCCGCATGATAGCACTTGCCGCCGTCCTGACTCGATGAATGATGTTTAATGGCCTTTTGAATTCATAAGTACATACTTGATATCAAATGCTCGTTACTTGCGAATCCATATACTTGATCTACAATGCTTACTCGTGCTATGTTATTTCTACTTGGTAATCAATGCTCCAATACAGACATACACAATTAGGAAAGATTTATGCTAATTCTTACAAACCTTTCAAATCAATTTAATGAAAAGTGAAGTAATTTTTTTTATTTAAGTATGCTTTATTTTGAACGATGGTTTTGATTATTCTAAATTGATTAGGGCGATTTTGGCACCAATTTCATGAAAAATTGATTTTGCCCGACTATTGCTCACCCCAGTGCGAGGGACAAGCATTGGAAGAATAGGAAAAAGAAAATATTTATATATATTTTGTTTTGGAACTCAAAGATAAAAATTTATTTTCTAAACTTTCTTTAAGTTTAATATTATTTCAACGTTCCAAAAATTAATTTTTTAAAATAAAATATAAATATAATATTTATCAAATATAATAAAATATCATATATTAATATTCTACTGTATTTATAAATATTTTAGCTTATTTTATTTTTCAAACTTAATATTCGGTGTAATTTAGGTTGACAACTACGGATGAGGAAACTGAGGAGTTATTTGGAGTTTGCGCCCTCCTTATCCCATGCGAGCGAGGCGGAATTGTGTTCAGTGAGGCTTAGCCTGGCACCATGCTTTCGTCTTTTCAACTTCCCACAGCCCTCCGCAGTTCATCACGCCTCTTTTCCCCAATTCCTCATGCTCATCGTCAATGTCTTCCTCTTCCGTGTTCTTGCTCTTCCCTCACTGGTTTTCCCGACATGTCCACCCAGCCCTTGGAATCCAGATTCAACCAGTGGCAGAACAACAACGGCGACATGGCCGACGATGACCTCCAAGATAAGGACATTTCTAGAATTCCCGTGCCTAGACACAAACACATTCCAGTTTCTAAAGCCCAGTTGTTGGACGCCATTGTTTCGACCTTCTTCAACTCCAACCATGGCGATGATCATGATCATCACGACACTCAACATTTTCTGCTCATCTCTTCGTTAGTTCCATCACTCGCTCTGTCCTTTTCCCTTCTGAAAATCGAATAAAGCGAATTCTGACCGCTTTTGCAGGTGCTTGGACTCCATTCTTCACGCTGAACACAAGGCGACTTTAGAAGAAATGCGGAACGATTATTCCCTTACTCAGTCGCTGGAAAAGGAGGCTACCTCTGGAGAGGGAGAGGTTTCTGCTAATACTGATGGCCAGCTCGTTTCTAATGAGACAGAGGACTCTATCACGGCCAAAGCTGCCATAACTGGGATTGAAAGCATGGAGGACCTGGTGCAGAAGATTGGAGTTAGCTATCCGATGCCTTTCAGTTATAATCTAGACTTCCGTAATCTCTTGAGTTCTCCGAAGGGTGGCATAAATAGTTACATCAACGGGGAGTCTTCGTAGGTCTTGAAGTCTTGAATTTCTTCGTTGTTTTTCCAATTGAAGTGAATAAACATACAAACATCAGACATGAATGTGTTTAGGATTAAAACAACCTAAAAACTTTAATCAAATTGATCTCTATAGTTTTTTATTCATTTCATAAGGCATCTGCATGAAACCTTTGCATTCTGCCGCTATTTGCAACTAGAAATGAAATGAATGCACTTTCACTCTGGTCGTTGATGTTCTAATGCTCAGATGAGCTAAGTTATAACAACTTACACAAATCGGCCTATGCAATCCCTGTAGGATATACCATCTTTCTTCAATTCATGTTTCATGTTTGTGACTATGGCATCATATCATGACTGCAGACATTTAAAATGAAAAGCTATTCTGATCGAATTCATCATTCCTGTACTCATGTTGCTTAAGTGAATTTATCTAGGGACAACTTTTAGTATTTAAAATAGAACGTAAGATAATTTGTGTAATGCTTATGTTGTTGTATACTCTCTCCTATTTTTACAGCTAGACAGTTTCAACCTGAATCTGAATGAAATATCTCCCTCTTGTGTATTTTTGTTAGAGTAGCAGTTGCCACTCGTTTCCAGCGTTCTTTTATAAAACTTCTTAAAAATGCTCAATTTGAAGAACTCTCAGCCATGGACCTGGTCTTGACATCAGCATTGAATACAGACTATCTGCTTACTTTGCCAATATACGTTGACTGGAAGAGGGCATCTGAATCTAATGCAATTATTTTCAGGTTCTGCAATAGACTATTTTTATTCTCTTTGTAAAGTTTGAGACAATACTCGTCATTTATCTTAGGCATGTTGTACGTTCTAAGTTCTTAAAAGATATGCCTTTTCTAGTGCTTTATTATATTTGCTTGGCTTGGTTTATTCCTGATATTTAAACATGATGTGATACAATAATCACGTTTTATCTGGATCCGTAGTTAAAAGTCAGGAGTGCCGGGTATTTTTTTTTAAAAACTTCTGGATGGTTGTTTTAAAAGAGTACACATTTCTATATCTGTTAATTCTATTCAATCTCACTCTTTTTTCCTTTTTTTTTTTTTCAGAATTTTCTGAAAGCTTTTTTAAAAAAATGATGCATGTAGAAGTCAGGAGTGCCCTAGTCAGTAATATATGGTTTCAGCATATATTTTCCTGTTCCAACATTGGGCAAGTTCCAATTCTGATTGTTTGCTTAACAGGCGAGGATATGCAACTGAGCGGCAGAGAGGCCTCTTAATTGTTGATAAACTAGATTATATACAGTCTAGACTTCTACGTGGACTCTTTTCCATAATCTCAAAACCACTGGGGAGACTTGGTACTTGGATTGCTGAGGTTGACCATTTTTGGATATCGGTTGCCAACTTTGATCCCCTTTTCTTAAACATCTAATGTGTCAATACTTCTGTAACTATGTTGAACTTCTTTAATTGCTGAGGTTGACCATTCTTGTCACGTTTTGTTTTTATATTATCTACAGGTTGTCCTTGATGCTCCACAGATGCAAGAAATACAAGAATGGGTTAAGAGGTTGAGGCTTTGGGTGAAGGAACTTCCTTTATCTCAGCAATTATTTCGTTATGATGAAGAAGGTTCTGATGATCTACTAAGAGACAATCAGATTTCGGATAAAGACCTTCCAATTTGGCTGGCAGCTCAGAGTGCAGTATCTCGTTACGAAGGAATTCTTTCTTCCACAGGACCTCGTGGAAGACTATTAAGGAGGTTGCTTACGTGGATAGGGCTTCTTCCTCCTATGCCAGAACAACCATTCAAGCTTACTGATGACAGTAAAGCTTTTGAACCTTATTTAAGGTCTGACAATTCTCATTCTCCTATCTAGTTATTGTTCTAATTTTGTTATATAAGAAAGAAATTTCATGTTTAGTTAACTAGCCATGGTTGTGTAACTGATATCTTACTAGCTGATTTGATTTGATTTATTTATTTATTGCCTTTTTGGCAACGTTGCTAAAAGTGCTTATTAACAATGCTCTCATGGTCTGTTTCTAGTCAGATTTTATCACCTTCTTTTGGAACTTGGTCTCATTATGACATAAAAGGAAATAATATAATATTCAACCATTTTCTCTCTCTCTCTCTCTCTCTCTCTCAAGACTTTTAGCCTAATATTTGATCACTTAAAGAGGTGGATTCTCTCGTAATAACTACCCTCCAGATTCTCTTTACTTTCACCCCTCTTACCCACTGTACTTTGAACCACTATTTGCTAAACATCTAATGAACTAATATTTAATGAAAAATATACCCATTGTAAAGCAGTTGTTTATTAAAAAAAATGAAGAATATGCCCATATAATATCTTACTAGTATTCCTAACGGAGTACTTGTCTTTTAATCTCATAATGAGTGTCTCTTAGGCGTATGAGTCATTTATTCTTGATAATATTATTGGTTACACTTACCACCAATGCTTGTTTAAATGCTGTTGGATGCTGCTTATTGGTCCCGTGTTCACTTTAGCACAATATGATAATGTGTTAAGAACACCAACTCACCTTTATGTGCACATAACTCATTCACTCTGACATTCATTTGAAATTGTTGCAACCTTAGCTGTTGTGAATGCAGGCTGGGTGCACTTTGGAATATTGAAATAAAGA
This sequence comes from Citrullus mucosospermus, assembly GCA_030954485.1. Lineage (NCBI taxonomy): Eukaryota > Viridiplantae > Streptophyta > Magnoliopsida > Cucurbitales > Cucurbitaceae > Citrullus > Citrullus mucosospermus. Next base: position 1,422,373 of record CM062063.1, on the reverse strand, counting down.
AGATACTATGCTAATTAGCTGTGTACTATGAACCTTTGGTTTCCTCCTCTCTGGAAGTCTTTTTTGGCTCTAGTAGTTACATTAGCAGTTTTCCTCTTGAATAACTTTGCAATACAAATTGTTTTTATTCCAGGCCTATCTTCATATCACGAATATCACTCAGTGATATATGGAGGCCTGCAATGAAAAATTGTGGGAATGATATTTGGAAGCGGTTGAAAACGTCCATTTCAATCCTCCTCTCTCAATCAGTTCTTCAGGTATTCTTTATTTGCTCCTTTTAAATTTCTAAGTACCTCCCTTCCCATTAGCTGAGCTGAGCTGTTGGAATAAACTGGATTCACCTGAACTTTGACATAAATGGAGAATGTAAATAAAAATTTAAAGAAGTGCAACCTACAGGTCGAGGAAAAAGAATCCCCACCAGGAACAACTATTCTATTGCATGAAGTCTTTCCTATTCAAATTAATAATAAAAAAATACTGTTATCATGAACGAACCTTTTGTGAAGGGAGCTTCAGCTTGACAAAGGCTTCAAAAGGCCTCTCTTTGTTTCTTTCGAGCCAAAAAGACCAACATAAATGCTCTAACTGCATAACTCCACTATACTTTTGCTTTATCTTCCAACCACCCATGCGTGAGGGCTTCATGGAGCAAATTATCTACGTTATCGAGGAGGCCAAAGGTGAGAAAAGAAGTTTCCATCAGAAATAACCATCCTCTACCAGCAAAAGGGCAATGTAAAACAAGTGGTCTGAACATTCTGCTTCAATTAGACAGAAACAGTAGGTATTTGGGGAGATGTACCAGTCAGAGTTTTTCATCCGTCACTTAGGATTCTATCTCCAATATCTAATTGATTAAGAGGGTTTTTAACTTTTTCAGAATAAAGAAAAGGTTGAAATAAGCGACTTTACAGAGAAATCCCCAGAATTTTAAGTTGTCAAAGAACTTTATCATCTGACAAACCAATGCTCGCTGCACCAATCTTGTTTCTAAGCTGGAATTTCAATATCTCTATAGAAAGGAGAAAAGAATCCTCCTAAGCCCTAAATCTCAATCACACGCATCTTTACTCCAACGGTCATTGATCACCACCTTTTTTTCTTTTTAATCTGATATCACGGAAATATCTGAAAATGAAGGTGCGAGGAGGTGGAATCTATCTAACATCTTCCCGACTTTTATGCTTATCTTGGTCATGCTTCATTGTTGTTCTTTACCTGGTGAAAGTTGTAGGATTATTTTGGTTGTGTTCCTTTCAAGTGAATAATATATTTTCTTCATAATGTGTTAATGTTCTGGTGTGGAAATGCAATGCACTATTTGCAGTTTATCGACAGTCATTGGTCATATGTTAAAATTTCTGTTGTTTTTTTAAATTATTATTATTTTTTAAAAATAATAAACCACACTGTCATTGAGAACTTTCAATTTAATATTCTTTCATGTCCTGGGGTTATTAATATCAAACCACTTTATAACTTGCTGTTTGCTTTTGAATTAGGAGCCAGCTTTCCAGGAATTGATTTTACTTTACACCAAAGATGGAAGGAATAGTGCAGATAAGACTCAGGTTCCATCGTTGCAGTTAAAGATCTATGAGAAGATTCCTATTCCAGACTTACCAGTATATACTTCTCATACTTCAATGTCTGTTAATGTTTTCATTTTTCTTTTCATACAATGTATTTTCCCTTGCTTTATATAGCACCTATCTTTTTGCATTTCTTATTTGAGATGTTAGTCTCTTCTTATTTCTACTCATGATTGCAATCTTGGTTAAAATGACATGTAGGTGATCTTTCCTGACAAGAAACTATCGTTTCGAATTATAGATGCGGTATGGCCTAGATTTGATTTTCTCTAATGCATTTTTTATAATTGTGTGAATTAATATCCATGTGCATTAGAACTGAAGAGTGTGTAGGATGTCAATGCAGGGTTCTTTTGTAATTGTCATTTTATCAGCTTAAATTTTTTCTCTCATATTTTTTATTCCATAAGAAGATATTTACAATGAGCATGAGATGGTTTTGCTGGTGTCTCATGCATGGAAGAGAGAAATATTATCTGTTGAGATGGGTAGCGATTGTTTATAATTGAGATTAGGGCTATAAAAAATGTCTTAGTTAAGATACCAGGTGATCGAGTGGTTAGTAGCAATTAGGAAAATGAATATGAGCTTATAGTTTCCTAGTTACCTGTGTCATTGCAGCTAATTAGTAAGTTGATATATTAGCTATTGGCATGCAAGGATTAACAAAACTTCTTTTTTTCCCACTGGTCTTTCTCCTCTAATCTGGATAAAATTGTATAGAGTTCCATGCTCTGTAATGTGGTTAATGGACACAAGTAAACAAGCAACTTGTCGTGAGTGCATATCCAACAATGATCATGGTTAAAGGCTTTCTTTCGCAAGGGACTTTATGAAAGCCAGCATAAGTAGCTTTAATTAGTGGAGAAATGGTTTCTTGACATACCCATCTTCACCGTAGTTTTATTAGTGATCATTGATCATACATTGATGTAATTTAAATTGATGCCTACCAAGTGACTTTTTGTTTTATTGAGCAATATCAACCCATATGAAATAAGTTAGTTTTAATGGCTAAAAGGTCATGAGTTCAATCTATAGTGGCCACCTACTTAGGATTTAATATCCTACGAGTTTCCTCGACACCCAAATGTTGTAGGGTCAGGTGGGTTGTCTCGTGAGATTAGTCGAGCTGCACGTAAATTGGTCCGGACACTCATGGATATAGAAAAAAAAGAGGTTTAGTCTTAATTATGAATTAAGTTTTGTGCTCAGTCACCTATTTGTTTTTTTTTATCTGTATAGCTATAGTTGGATTCTATAAAATGTTGATGGTTCATTATTATCATTTTTGACATAATCTCTGATCTAATGCGTTCAAACTGTAGCTACGCTTGGATGCCGCGACAATATTGGGACTTCTGGCTTTCTTCATTAATTACAAGTTTGAGAATGTCTTGTCCTCACCGTATGCTTCGTCTTAACTCCCTTTTTTATTTTTTTATTTTAATTTTTAATTTTTTTTTCTTCTTCTTCTTAACTTGCGACACGAAGTCAGTAATTTTCTTCCTAGAATCATCTTCACATATCTGTTTCCTCAGGCCACATTCTGTAACACTTCTGTATGACAAATTTCTAAAAGATTATGATATGAGCAGACGAAAATTCAAATATGCACAAGTAGAACCCACATGATTTCCAGAGAGAAGTAGGTAGTCTAGATATCTGTCACATAATGATGTTGTGGAGTGCTATCATCAATGCTTAGTCTTTTTCCAGACAGTGTCATTTCGCATTCTTGTAATTTTGCATGCATTTTATATTCTAAAAATAACATGTAATATTATATGTGATAATGCAGTTTACATGCCTATACACACGATAAATGTTAGTGTATGCTACATGAATATCGTCTAAATTTAGTGGTACATCGATTGTTGCATTTAATTCTACTTAGTCTTCAATTTTGGTTCTTAGTGAAATCTAGAAGGTAATGTTAGGATACCACCTAACAAGAAAATACTCAAGAACACACACTCAAGAACACTGAAATATGAAAATATATTGAAATATGCTATAATATCATAGAAAGGTAACAAGATAACCACTAGTCTTTCGTAAGGGCTAGGCTCTCCCAAATTTCCCAAAGGAAACCAATACAAAATTCTTCACACCTTCCTTTCAATCCTCTTCCACTATTTAGCCCAAACAACCTTACTATCTAATTACTAATATGCCCCTTTTAATAACCATACTAATATTCACTAATAGTCTACTATTTCCATAACTAGGGTCTTACAAATTAAATTTTGTTTTGGATGGATTCTGTACTTCTACTGTTTGTTAATATAATATTAACTGGACATTATTGAATAAATTGGTTAAATTGACTTCTGGAGATATGCATATAAGATGGCTTTCCAATTAAATATTAGATTGAGGTTGTAGCCTCAATAGAGAGAACATTTTTTATTTTATATTTGTGCATGTCACTTATTTCAAACCTATAGAATAATTATTGTTTCTTCTGATTTTGCAATGGTTGACTTTTTTTCTCTTTTGCATCTGTGTCTGCCATAGGTCAGCAATTGTTCTTGATGTGGTTGCTTTCAGTGCTCTTGTCATTTACATCACGCGAGTTGTTTTGGGCTACAAACAAACCTGGGATAGGTATCAAGTGAGTCAATTTTATTGATGCTCACGTCTCATTTTAACCAGTTTTCTGTTAGCATTTGATGGTTAGTCGACGCTTTTCTAATTAAAAGATTTAAACAGTTATTGGTTAACAGGACACTGTATGAGAAAACGATAGCCAGTGGTTTTGGGTCAGTTCATTTTCTGTTGGATGCTTCAGAACAACAGCAAGTGAGTTTTATTTACAATTGTTTTACAATTTTCTGAGGTGCCTACATCATGAAATCAAATTTTAATATTCAAAAATGGAAGAAGTAAAGTCATTGGCCACCGTTAGGGCTGTGATATTTGACAGAACAGAATTAAAAAAGGGCAAGCTTCAAAAGTGGGGTTTCTTTCACCCCTCATAAACTAGTTTCCCATTATGATAATGCGTGAGTTCAAAATTGCAGTCTGTATTTTTGGGGAGTGCTAATATAAAGGTGAAATAATGTGAATATACCTCCTCCTTGAGGTGCTTTGGGCCGCCTTTGGCTAACATTCATTTTCTGGTGCAGTACAAAGAAGCTATCTTGGCCTATGCAATACTACTAAAAGAAGAAAAGGGAGAGGTGTTTGCCTTTCCTTGTGTGACGTAGATTTTTAATGTTTACACAGGCAAGCTGATGTAGTTGACGTAAGAATGAATGTCTTGTAATTGCAGGTAAGATGTGGCAAAAGCGTTGGGGACAAATGTGAAAGATTTCTGTACGAGGTTTTAAAAGTGAAGGTAAGCAGATGAGGATGAATAATTGGGAATAGTACTTGTTTGTTGTTTAACTCAAATTAGACACACTAAAACGCAATAGTCTTTCGAAGCTTAAAATGAGGTGGACAATAGGAAAATGTGGATAAATCTTTAGTATGCGAAGAAAACGGGATGATAAGAAAATAGAGTTGTTTATTCGAGATGGAAAGAATATTCATGCATTTTTTTTTTATTATAAATAGAATTTTTGTTTAGAAAAGGTAGGAAATGTAAGCCTGTGTCCACACCACAAGTGCTAAGGCGCACACTTCTCTAGACTTTTTGAACACATGGGAGACTATCTTAAATTATCAATTGACTCAAAAGTTTAAGTTGATGGGTGAAAGCAAATTTAATATTATATCATCTATCATTTTCCCTCACTTATGAACTTGAAATATGTAGAGGACCCAACAAGTCAAAGCCAATATTCATTGGGAAGAAAATAACATTACAGGGATTTGAACATCTCTTGAACCTGCTTTGATATCGTCTTAAATTACCGATTGACCCGAAAATACTTATGGGTGAAGGCAAATCTAATATTATATCATCAAACAGACTACAATGTGAATACTTTTACAATTATGTAGGTTGAAATGGCAATAGATAATGCAATAGAAACGTTGTCGAGACTGGGGTTAGTAACCCAAGCAGAAGCAGACGCAGATGGGAGAATTAGAGTGCAGGCTGTAGGCTGTGGGAAGGCTTATGAGGCGCTTAAACAACATTGGAATACCTTACTTACCTCAACTTTATGATGTAAATATTGATTGATGCCTTTGGCAACACTATGTGGGCACAACATTTCTTTAGATGAGAATATGCATTATGGCTTTCAACTTTTCTTTCCCCTTTCTACTTTTTGGTAAAGTTGTATTCTATAGAAACGGCATACTCCATACTTGTGGGACTTTTATTTCAAATAGGTCATATTCTTCTCTAAAAAAAAAAAAATCATTTTTTTAAAACAAAAACTGCTATGTGGCAGTTTTTTTTTTCTAGACAGCTCCTTGAGCGGTAAAGATAAATGCAGTTGAAAAAGCACCTAAATATTTTTCTTTCATATATATTCATTTCTTCTCATTTTTCTATCCTTTCTTTTCCATAGGATTCTTTGCATTTCTTCTCCTAATTTCTAAATCCATTGTCTTGTAATAATTACACAATTTCATCGGTAAGTGTAGGGTACCTATCACCTATTTAAATAACATTATTGGACATTCATAAATAACATATTTTCTTACAATAAAATATAAAAATAATTCAACGTTGATGTATACAGTAGGATGACTTTTTTTAATTTTTTATTTGAAACTATATGTATTTATAATTCATTTCCAACCAAAATATAGCTATTTAAGAAAAATTGAAGGCATTTAAATATTCTTTTCTACATATCAAATACCCGTTTGAGAGTTTGTTTGGATTAATTTTAGAAAATTAAAAATGTGTTGAACAATGTTATTGGGTTATAATCATTTTTTAAACAATCTCTTTAAAGTTGATTATAGAAAAAGTGATGGACCATAGATCATTTTATGATGACATAGAATTTGAAGAATCGTTTTTAGTTGTAATGTAACCTAACATTCTATTATTGGAATCACTCTTAAGAAAATGTAACAAAAAATATAAAGTTCTTTTATTGAAACCATTTTTTATATAGAAATAATGTCTGGAGATAAAAGTATTATTTTAAAGAGTGTTTAAATTAGAAGTAGACCAAACTACTTCTTAGAAAATGAAAAGGAAAAAAAAAAAAAATCCAAACTCACCCCAGCATATGGAATTTTTTAAAAAATAAATCGAATATGACAATGAAATTTATTGACAATTAGTTCTTTTTTAAAAAAAAAACAAAAAAAGAAAAATTCTTATGTGTTTAGTTTTTATTTGGTCTCTAAATTTCATAATGTTATATAAGTTTTGAGTTTGATTTCGTCAACATGGTCCAAAATAAATTTTACTCTAAGATTTGAGTTTTGTGTTAATTTGGTCCTTAAATTTCAAAATTTATACTTTTAACCTTAGTTTTCTACTAAATACTTATTTTTGGACTTAAATGTTAATGTCTATTAAATAATTTAAAAGAGTCACAATTAATTAAGTTTTATTATTATTCATCATTGTTAAAATTGATTTAAAAATTTTACTTCATAATTTACATTACTAAATGTGGAAGTAAGTATTCAGTAAATAATTAAGATTAAAAATGTAAGTCCAAAGTAAAATTGTAGCATTTTGAAACATAAAAACTAAATTTAAAGATTAAAATTTAATATATTGAAATTTAGAGGCCAAATTTAAAAAATTTAAACTCAAAACTGAAAGGAGGAAAAAAAAGGAGCTTACTACCAAAAAGTATTTTACCTTTTAGAGAGAGAGAGAGAGAGAGAGATCGGGTCGGGCGGGTGGAGAAACCCGTGCGATATGCATTATCCAATCCAAGTGGAGAACGGGCAGCCACGTCGCTGACCGCAAAACAGAATCTCACGGGTTATGATCGCCCTCAACGCTGGCAAAATGTCAAATAAGAAGTTAGAAATATAGCACAACATCTTAGCGTACACCCTCCCTCACTGAATCATCGCCGACCCATTCCATATCATAGTTCATTCATAAGCGATTCTCAATACCAACAATTCCTACTCTTCCTTCTACACACACTCCTCTCCTTCCCTCCCTCTCTTCCTTGCTCGCTTCCGATCTCCATCTCCTTCTCCAGCTCGATCGGGACTTTAGGGTTTTGGTCGATTCTTGTTTCTTTGTTTGATCATTCTTGTCTCCTGCTAACAATTCGATCTGCTTTCTTTCCGATCAATTCTCTTCCACAATGCCGTCCGTCTATGGAGCTCGTGTGACCACTTTTGAAGACTCTGAGAAGGAAAGCGAGTATGGATATGTCCGGAAGGTCTGTCCCTACTTCCCGATCTGTTCACCTTCACTTCTTCTTTGTCAATTCTGACTGCTTCGATTGTTTTCTCCATCATATTACATGTGAATCAATCAGCATAACTTGATTTTATATGCATTCTCCCTATACTTCAGATGTCAATCCTTGTTTTCTTGTTCGCTACTCCACTTCCCGTCTCGATGTGCATTTTTTGTCGTTTGTTTTGATTGAATGCCAGCAGATGTAGATTGTTCAGATTTGTATTTGATCTTATTTTATGGATCCGGTTTTTTATTTTTATTTTTTATTTTTTTATTTTAAAATAATAATAATCTTAATTTAGCTGTACTGAGATTACGTTGAGTGATTGCATATTTTTGTGCGATGTTGCAAAGTGAATATTACCGGGTCCATGACTCCATTTTCTGGTGCTACTGTTTATCTTTGTATAGGGTATTATTAATGTTTGTACATCACAAAAATAAATAAATTATGATAATTGCAATTGTAGTTAGTTCCATGCTCGTGGATGCATCGAGTTTCATTCCTTCATATGGCTTTTTCATATATTTAATTTTTGTTTAATTCTCATTTTATTTTCACGAATGGTAAACTCGCATGTCATTCACAGGTATCTGGACCAGTCGTCGTGGCAGATGGCATGGGAGGTGCAGCCATGTATGAATTGGTTCGTGTTGGTCATGATAATCTGATTGGTGAAATCATTAGGTTAGAAGGAGATTCTGCCACTATTCAGGGTATGCTACATGAGCATAGGGATAATTTATCTCTACTAAGTTGATCCCCATTTAATAAGTTTAAAGGTCCATTGGCACACTTTCTTCCTACTTGCCTAATGTGTTAACAAGATTTCGGAAGATCATCCCTCAATTTCATCGTTCCATTGTTATTATATTATATTATTCATGTTAAATGTTTTAAGCCTCGGTAAATTGATTGGACTTTTCCAATTGTATTTTGAAGTTTATGAGGAAACTGCTGGTTTGATGGTGAATGACCCTGTCTTACGTACTCATAAAGTAAGCATTCCTTCTTTTAGCTATCTATTTATCCCTTCAGTTCTTGAGTCTATGAATTAACGGGGTGTGAACTATCAGCCTTTGTCAGTGGAGTTGGGACCTGGAATACTGGGAAATATATTTGATGGCATTCAGGTTTGTATCATTTCACGTCATGTTGTATTTAGATTTTTACTATCCATTTATTCTTTATATCTTCTTTTAACTTAAATTTTGAGAATGTAGAGGCCATTGAAAACAATTGCAAAGAGATCAGGGGATGTCTACATTCCTCGTGGTGTCGCTGTCCCGGCACTGGACAAAGACATACTTTGGGATTTTCAACCCAAAAAACTAGGTATGTTATATGACCATACAATTTGTTTTATGCAGATTAATCAAACACATCTTATGAATGAAATTGTTATTGTTTCCTATAAAAAAGTGATATTTGTCAGATTGCAATAAATTTATATCTCACAAAAAGGAAACAAATTTCAGGTGAGGGCGACTTATTGACAGGTGGAGACTTATATGCAGTAAGTTACGCTATCTTTGTTCATTAATATCCCTCCCTTGATATGACAATGTTTTTGGTTGCTCCTAAGATCTAACAGAGATAATGTTTTTATTCAGACTGTCTTCGAGAATAGTCTAATGGAGCACCACATTGCACTTCCTCCTGATGCTATGGGGAAAATTACCTATATTGCAGCGCCTGGCCAATATTCATTGAAGGTTTTAACTTCTAAGTGTTTTCTTTAGATCTTTTTCATTGTTGTTATCTGTTCATTCATTATATATGTTTCGTTCTTATCCGAAAGCTTATTCTTCACAGGATACTGTTTTAGAGCTCGAGTTTCAAGGAGTTAAAAAGCAATTTACCATGCTTCAGGTTTCAAACTGATGTCTTATTTATGACTCCTACACATTTTTATGATTCAATAAGTTCTTATGTTTGTATGTGTGTCTTGTCTATCCATGTGTAGACTTGGCCTGTGCGTACTCCTAGACCAGTTGCATCGAAGCTTGCAGCTGATACCCCTCTTTTGACCGGGCAGGTGAATATGAGTTGGTTGCTAACACCATTGATTTTTTCCCTTGTAGAAACTGTGTATTTCTAATAATTTATGTTTATTATATTTATGTATTTGATTTTTATGTGTAGCGTGTTCTTGATGCACTCTTCCCGTCCGTTCTTGGTGGGACATGTGCCATTCCTGGAGCATTTGGTTGTGGAAAAACAGTCATTAGTCAAGCTCTCTCTAAAGTAAGTTATTTGTCTTATATATGAGGGTTTGACTTGATTTTTTATGGTGTTAAAATTTACTATTGTTGCTGAATTTTCGATGCAGTATTCAAATTCTGATACTGTGGTGTATGTTGGTTGTGGAGAGAGAGGAAATGAAATGGCTGAAGTTCTTATGGATTTTCCTCAATTGACAATGACATTGCCTGACGGGCGTGAAGAATCTGTCATGAAGCGTACCACTCTTGTGGCTAACACTTCTAATATGCCTGTGGCTGCTCGTGAAGCTTCAATTTATACTGGTAAAATTGTACTTTTTGAAAAATTATCTAACATTCCTCTTTTCCCATTGAGTTCTGCAAGTTAACCACAATTATTGACTCTGATCTAATTGGTACAATTTTCCTGTCATGGTCCTTATTGTCCTTGGCACTGCAATTATGAACCTTGGTCGTCATTTTTCTATAAAGAAATTATTTCCATTTTATGTTGACTCAATATTGTATTTCCTGTTATGTTCTATTGAACTCATTGTTTGAGATTTGTGGCAGACAAATTTATTGCATTAAGTACATCTGGGAATGAATTATATGCTCTTTCAATTGATACGTACATTGAATTTTTCATTGTTTCTTTATTCTGTACTTTTTGTATTTACTTCTTTCAAGTTTTGCGGAGTCTGGTTGACATATTTTTATTGTATCAATATCTATCATATAATTTATAAATTTTTGCAGGAATTACTTTGGCCGAATACTTCAGAGATATGGGATACAATGTAAGCATGATGGCAGATTCAACATCTCGATGGGCAGAAGCACTTCGTGAAATATCTGGACGACTGGTAAATATCTGGAGCTTGTTTTCTAGTTTGCTCATTGTTTCTTTACATGTACTAGGACACGAGTTGTTTAGAAATTTATGTATTTGGTCTGTGTTGATAATAAGTTCGATTGATTTGTGTGATGGACTATTCTGATCTTTGTTTTTCTCATCAAGTGCCATCGCATAATTAGCAACCAGAACTTCCTACTTCCAGCCTTTTAATCTCAATATTACTTTGAACCTAAGTAACTTGGGACCGAAATATGGTATAATTGATATATGTTCACTCATTTCTATGATTTTCTGTGCTTAGTATTTGCTCGTTAAATTGAAATGGTTACATTGAAATTACAAAGTATATGACCAGATAAGATGTATGACATTGTTAGGAACCAAGATAGTAAAGGCTACCTTTGTCCCACAATCAATCATAGCTATCACCTCCTTACTTGCAACAGACCCCTTCAATTTCATCGTTCCTTTCATTGGAAACCCTAATAAAGATCGCAGCGCGATTTCTACGTTATCGGCGACCTCTAGGACCTTCATTTCGGTTTCCTCACCCTTGACTACCTCCTCCCCGACCTCTTCTTCTTCTTCCTCATGGACAATCAAAAGATTCAGTTCTCTCTTCTCCCTCGTTTTACAGCGGTGACTGGGGAAGTATCGCTCGTCACAACGGAAACACAATCCCTTTTCCCACTTTTCTTTTGCCTCAGCATATGATGACCTTCGATATGTGGCTTCTTTCTTCTAGTACCCCCCTTTTTCAGGCAACAATACATTTTTTGTGGTTAGATGTTAGGTACCAAGGTAGTATGGGGGCTAACTTTGTCCTACATTGGTTAGAATGGAATGACCAATGTGGTACTTAAGTGAAGTATCTTGGTGGGCCAGAACGAACTAGTTGAAGGACGCTCATTTTTATCCAGTATATCCAGTATATCCAGTGTTTTTTGTATCCAGTGTTTGTAGGAAAGTGTTATTGTATTGTGTTCCCTGTCTTATTCTTGTTGGACTCGTCTTTGCTTATTTTTCAGGCAGAAATGCCAGCAGATAGTGGATATCCTGCCTACCTAGCGGCACGTTTAGCCTCTTTCTATGAGCGTGCTGGTAAAGTGAAGTGTCTTGGTGGGCCAGAACGAACTGGCAGTGTTACCATTGTCGGTGCAGTTTCTCCCCCTGGAGGAGATTTCTCTGATCCAGTGACGTCTGCCACCCTCAGTATTGTCCAGGTGAACTTTTCTCAAGATTATTCTAATCTGGTTCTTTTTAGCAGAGGTGTCTCCACTCATTATTTTGTTATCTGTGATTATTATAGTTATTTAAATTATTTGCAGGTTTTCTGGGGTCTAGATAAGAAGCTTGCCCAGAGGAAGCACTTCCCTTCCGTGAATTGGCTAATTTCATACTCAAAATACTCTTCTGTATGTTAGCAGAGTTCTCAATGTTGCGTTTGCCTTCTTTGTATCTTTTAGACGAGTGCACCGAGTAATGGATCTCTTTGCATCTTTATTTTAGGCGTTGGAATCTTTCTATGAGAAGTTTGATCCAGATTTTATTAACATCAGAACGAAGGCTCGTGAAGTCCTTCAGAGGGAAGATGACCTCAATGAAATTGTCCAAGTATGTCGGATAATATTATTCTAGTAAATTTTGTTATTTATAACAAAAATACTAAGATTATTTAAATGGGTGTCATGGAACTCTGTCTGATTTCTGGATTATGGCAGCTTGTAGGAAAGGATGCCTTGGCTGAAGGAGATAAGATTACCTTAGAGACTGCAAAGCTTTTGAGGGAGGACTATCTTGCTCAGAATGCATTTACTCCGTAAGTCTTAGCTACATCTTTGTTCTGGTCCCTTCACTCCAATTGATGGTCGGTAGAACAACAATTTTCTAGATTTTATGTATAAAAAATAATTTCTGTGGGTGTGACAGGTATGATAAATTCTGCCCCTTCTACAAGTCGGTCTGGATGATGCGTAATATCATTCATTTCTACAATTTGGCTAATCAGGTAGTTACGTTTTGACCAGACCGTCCTTGTTTAAATCTGATGTAGCTGTAGGGTAGGGCGTGCTTGTTCATAATCTTGGTTGGATATTGTTTGCAGGCAGTAGAGAGGGGAGCGGGTATGGATGGCCAAAAGATAACATACAGTTTGATTAAGCATCGGTTGGGAGATCTGTTCTATCGCCTGGTGTAAGTGAAAAAACTACAATGCAATGCTTTTTTTTTTTAAGAGAAGAAACAGTTCATTGAATAAATGAAATGAGTGGTGAACCCATAGCACTTAAAGATGATTACATAAGCGATTTTCAATTGGAAACGAAATGAGGAAGACTAGAATTCTTAAAAGGGCGTCTAGTTTTGCACGAACATAAAAGCGGTAACCATAACAATGCAATGTCGATTGTTTGTGACTTTGAGTTGCGCATGATCGGGTTGTGGACGGAGGTTAGGTTGTGATGTCCATTGTGATAAAAATATTTGGGGGTTTTGCAGGTCTCAGAAGTTCGAGGATCCAGCTGAAGGAGAAGCAGCTCTCACTGAAAAATTTAAGAAGCTACATGAAGATCTGACAAATGGTTTCCGTGCTCTCGAGGACGAAACCCGGTAGATGTAAAAGATTTGCCGACTTTGTGCCAGGTCTGGGGCTTTTTCCTCCTTTTGATTTTGTAGAATATTATGATGTATTATGGTTGGTTTGGGTTGCGGTCGCAACTTTTGGTTAGCTATTATTTAATAATGTGTATTATTTTTCCCCCTCAAGCTTTCCGGGTTCGTATTTGGCGTTCAGAACTGAGATTCTTATATTCCCTTATTTATCTTACAATATCTGTGCAATAAAATGGATCCGAGTTTGTATTTGGCGGTTGCTTTTGTCTAATAAACTTTCTGGTTTTTTAGTTTAGTAGTTCCTTCATCTTTCCTTCGACTTCTTTCTCCCCGTAGAAAGACACAGAAATGAAAGGTAATATATATATATATATATTTTATTTTTTTAATATATGTGAGTGTCTAGACCTGTTTACACACAACTCGACTAGTCTCATGAGACAACCTACCTGACCTTACAATATTTGGGTGTCAAGGAAACTCCTAGGATATTAATTACTAGATAGGTGGCCACTATGGATTGAACTCTTGATCTTTTAGCCATTTATTAAGATTATGTCTCATTTTTTATCACTAGGCCAACTCGTAATAGTTAGAAATGAAAGGTGATATTGACATTGGATAAATGAATTTATGTTCTCTCATCGATTTTGTTTTAGTGGTAGGTATATTAGGATGGGATCAATTCCCTATCACAAGAGAATTGAATTCTTATCCACACTTTTCTACCTTCAGTTATACCACTAGATTAATTAAAGTAATGTTTCCAGGTGTGCGTCCCGGCTATGTCTCTTGCCCTTTGTTAGGGTAGACTTAAGACTTCTAGATTATTTTAGTTCTTTTTCTCAAAAAAAAAAAAAAGAAAAAAAAAAGTGTATGTATTTTATTTTTAGATTCCAGCAGGATTAATCTAATTCACTTAAACAAAAACTTCAGGGTTAAATGTGCATGTTTGGAATGGCTTAAAAAAAAAAAAAAAGAAAAGAGTTTAAAGTTTTTTAAAAATTTTATTTTCATTTAAACCCACTTGATGAAAATTTCTTAAAATAAGAACACACCTATATTTGAAATGACCTAGAAAAAAAAGTGTTTTTATATTTGGTTGGTTTGTTATATTGTCAAAGTGATTGTTATTAATGTCAAATTTCTTAAGGAATTTTCTAGTAGTGACGGTTGTTGGAAGTGGTAGTTGGAGATTGGCCAGCGGTGGTAGGTGCCAGAGGTGGTAGCTGGAGGTCAAAGATGGTAGCCAGAGACCGGAGGTCAAAGATGGTAACTGGAGATTGGGCAATGGTTGGAATTGGTAGACAAATTGGAGAATGTGGCTAGAGTTTCTCATATAAACTAACTTATTTTATGAATTCATATTTTAGGTGATTGCGAGATATTTAACTTTCTTTTTAAATGACTTAATTTTAAATTAATTATTTGAAAAAAAAATTCAAAAGTACCTAAAATTTTTGGAGACTTAAACTTAGAGACTCAAATGCAATCTAAATTAAACTTCAGATCAAATGTGTGTTCCTTTAGTCTAATTTTAATGTTTTTAATTTTTATTTTTAAAGTGTTTAAATAGCTTGTGAAGTTTTTGGATGTTTATGTGAAATTTTATATTTACTTTAAACTTTCAATTAAGTGATCGAGTGGTGATTTACATCTACTATTTTTTTAAAAGTTTTTTTATGTTATTTTTTTTCTTTTTTTTACTAAAAAAGTTTGTGAATTTTAAAGAGTTGACTTGTTAGATGTAAAATGAAACTTTCTCTAAAAAACCAAAATTTCATAAACTAAATTTAATTTATAAATATACTTGGCGAGTAATTAGTACTCTTTGGTCACTAACTATTTAGTTAATACTCCCTATCTTCTCATCTCTTTCTTTCATCCTATTTTCAAAGATATGAAGTAGAGATTTGTCGATGCTTGGTTGTGGTACGTGAGTTGTTTGAAGGCACTAATAATGGTGGAACATGCATCACAAAGTCATTTAAAAAGGATGCTAGGGTGGAAATTGTGATTTAATTAGGATGAGTGAATGAGTGATATGTGGAAAGACACCAACCAAGAATGAGGTGATGATAAGGTGGGTTAATTGCATATGGAGAAAAACCAAAATCCACAATTTATTATTATTTTTTTAGCACAGGATTTGAGATTAAACTTTTGATCTAAGGAAATGTGTGCCTGACCATTTATTTTGAAAGAAATAGAACTTGAATTGTTTGGATTTTTTATGTTTGGTCCTCTCAATTGTACACCTGGAAGCTACTCTTTTTTTTATTTTTTAATAAGATGAAGATATAGAGATTTGAACTTCATTTTCAAATGAATGAATGCACCCCAATTAGGACTATATTTATTTCGTCATTAATATGAAAGTCTTTTCCACCGTATAAATGTATATGTGCGATTTAACTGGACCACTAATATATGATTGGATAGTGTCCTTTTCATAATTTAATGACATAGATAAATATAATACTATGAATTATGAAAGCACACACTTGGATCTCTTTTCAAATAAAAGTGATGGTTTTTAAAATCCCAAAAGTAAAAAACAATTTCCTATCTTCATAAACTAAGAAATTGATTAATTAATTTCTATGATTACTTTTAACAGTATAGAATTGAGCTTTTAACTTTAAGGTGGATAGTTTAAGTTTTATGTCAGTTAAACTATTCTTCTTTTCATAACTAATTTAATTAATTAATTAATTAAAAATAGTTAAATAAACTGTTAATATTAAGTCATAAAATTATGAGAAAAAACTGAATTATGAGAAAAAACAACCCTAACAAACAATAACTTTTATTAAAAAATGAAAAAGAAAAACATCAACCTCCTGACCAATTAATTGACTAAAAATTTAAATTTATGGATAAAGGTAAATATAATATTATATTATTTATTACTTTTATAATGGTGGTTAGAAGAAACCATAACATTATTTACAATCAAAGCACGATAAAAAACAAGCCAAAATAGTTTTAAAACCCAAAAATATACAGGCAAATTGAAGGAATGCGCTTTTGCCCATAATGAAGACGAGGACGTAAGTAATTTCTCAACTTCAAAGCCAAGAAGTGGAGACAAAATATGTGGCCGAAGCCCATGACAACAGGAGCGGTAGCGATTCAGATTTTACTAAATTACCTACATAAAATTCAATTTGTCTCTTATTCTTCAGTGCGCCGAATATATTTTTAAGTATTTAATTTAAAAAAATTAAATATTTAAAAAAAAATTAGAGCATTTAGCAATTATTCAAAATAGATTTTGAAGTATATTTTAAATTATCTTATAAAAAAATTTAAACAAAATTAAATTTTTTTAAAAACATTTTTTTCTAAGCTTTGAATAAATTAATAATAGTATATACTAAAATCGACATGTTTTAAAAGCACACAAATTAAAATTTATTCAAAAGACCAACCAATAATAGTATATACTAAAATCGACATGTTTTAAAAGCACACAAATTAAAATTTATTCAAAAGACCAACCAATGTTTCAATTGTTGATGTCAACCATATTATCGAGGTCTTAATTTTACGAAAATTTCTTGAAAATTTTAAGAAAAGTAAAAAAAAAACTAAAATAAATAAATTTAAATCAATAAATAAACGTTTTATGATTTCTAAACAAGCTAACATGTTTAACTTTTATATCATATTTACATTCTATGACACTTTATTGATTATTTTTTATGTTTTTTTTTGTGGATTTTCTACTATATAAATGAAAATTTTAATTCACCTCATGTTGATATTAAACTTATGGAAACATAAAAATATGACCATATTAAACTTGTGAAGACATGAAAATATGTCGCATCCACGATCTGATAAGACCAATCAAATGATATTTAACCTTTTTTTTTTTAAATGGGAGGGAAAGTTGCATTTATGTCATTTTATTTATTTCATACTTTTCAAATACGTCACCTTTTGTCCCCCTCAAATTAAAAGTAGGTGTAGGAAGTAGTAGTACAAGAAGTCAGAGGTGGCATTAATTTGTAGAAAATTATTTAAAAAAGAAAAGAAGAAGAAAAGAAAAAAAGTATGCATCTCGTCTTCAAATCATCTACCCGGCGAGCTTGCTGTTGTGAGTACGGTTTCGCTAAAACTCAAACGCCTCAAAAATGGCGGAAGGATCCAACACCGTACACTCACCCTTCCTCACTTATGCTTCCATGTTATCTCTTCTCACTCTCTGCCCTCCCTTTGTTATCTTACTGTAAATCTTTTATCTCTCTCTCTGCTTCTTTATTGGAACAAATCTCCTTCAACTGTTCTTTACTGCGCCTTCCATCTTGGATCTCATCCATTTCTCTATATTCTACCTCTACGATTCAATATTCAACTAATTTCAACGATTCATCACAAATCTTGATCTGCTTGAATATCTCAACGTTTTTTTTCCTGAAATGCAGATGGTACACAATGGTCCATGCTGATGGGTCAGTTTCTCAGACTTGGAATTACTTATACCAGAATGGATTCAAGGGCTTTATAAATATGTGGCCACCGCCCTCTGCTACTGCTTGCAAGATAATTGGATGTTATGCTGCCTTTGAGGCTGCCCTTCAGCTTCTTTTACCTGGAAAGAGGGTTCTAGGCCCGGTCTCTCCAACAGGAAATCAACCTGTCTACAAGGTATTTGCACATTACACTCTCGATCATTTTGTTTCAGTTCTCTGCATTTCAAAGTCCAGTTAAAGTTACTAATGCCTCGACATTCATGATGTTGTCCATAGATCTGTTAATAATTTATTGCTCCTGTTCTGTGCTGCAGGCAAATGGCGTGGCTGCCTACATAGTGACACTGGTTACTTATACTGCTCTTTGGTGGTATGGTGTTGAGTCGATTTTCTTTCGTCTTTGGCCAAATGTTTGAGATTAAACAACCATGATGGATTTCTACTAACTTATCGCCCCTTCAGGAATTTATTGCAGTCTGTACCTTCAGTTTAGACAATTTACACTTTCGTAATTCGTTTGCTGTACCAATTTTTTGTACATCTGTTCGTTTCGTCTATATATCTCAATCTTGGTCTATTGTTATCATTATATTTCTCCGACAGAGTCAGTATAGTGTTTATGCTAAAATTATATGTTTATACATATGTAGGTAATATCTTTTCTGCTTTCTCGATTTATTATGATATTTTTCTTGTTTCATTGTTTAATTGAAACTTTTATTCTTCAGGTTTGGGATATTTGATCCAACAATTGTTTATGATCATCTGGGAGAAATATTTTCGGCTCTTATTTTTGGAAGCTTCATCTTTTGTATTCTTCTATACATAAAAGTGAGGATTTAGATTTTTGTAACGATACCAGTTGAAGTTGAGTATATGCATATATTTGCTCTCTGTAAACGTAACACTGGTGTTTGCATGTACAAGGGTCATGTGGCGCCATCTTCCTCTGATTCTGGTTCCTCTGGTAACATAATACTTGATTTCTACTGGGTAAGCTTTCACATCCCTTTGATATTCATGACTTGACATGACAACTTTAATTTTTCTTTAGTTAAAGAAAAAAAAAACCCAGTTATTTTAAAGATAATGAAATTCAGAGAAGGCCACGCATAAAAACGGACTCAACTAACATGGGATAACAAAAAGGAAAAGAGAAATTACAAAATTATGAAAAAGGAACCTCGGCTGTTGGTTGTAAGAAAAATAGGCTGCCTGAAATTTTTTGAAGAGCAAACCTAATTAGAAGCATTAAAATGTTCGAGCCAGCAAACCCTTCTTACAACCTATGAACAGGTCGAACAACTAGCTCCTCGAAGTAAACAAATTTATCTCAAAATGGAGGACTCAATGCAACTTCCTCAATCATCGTGTGTGAACTAGAATTAGGACCATGAAAATTCCAAGGTCTACCAAAAACAACACCGCGCTTTGAAACAATGTGAGACTAATGAATATTATAGATGGTTGTTGAACTAAGTTACTTGTGAATGAACTACTGTATTCTACATATTCAGTTATTAGGGTAATCTGGCCCAAATCAGATGATAATCTCCGAGACATTCAAGTAGTTTGCATCTGCACTTATTGTCCTGAAAAGTTCCCTTGTTTTCTTACGTTATGATGCTACTATATATCAAATATATAAACATAGCTATAATCTTTTGCTTTATTATGTGTTCTGTGCTCGTTACTTTACTAATCAGCCTGCCTTTAATTTTTGGTCTGTTAATATATATGGTATGAGAACAAAATGGTGGGAACCCGACTGGCTTGGCATAAACTATGTTTCCTTTTGTTATAACTTCAATTTTTTTTATTTAACTCTGGATGATTCCTTGGAGCGAACAATATCTTTTTGCGGTGTATTTCGACTTCAGCTGCTATGTAATCTCCGCTAGAATTTCATTTAAATGCTTTTTGCTGCCTTGTGAAGTTATATATTTATGCAGTTTATGGACTTCCAATTTGGGAATTGAGAAAAATAGTATACTCTATACTTCAAGAGTTCATACAACTTGTCTATGTTTTGCTCACATGTTTTTTTCTTTTTTTTTTTTTTAGTTTTTTATTTGCTTAATTTTCTCTTTAGTTCTATTTAAAGCACCTGTAAAGAGAAAATTGAATAAGTACTAGAGTATTGTATTTTGTTTGATCACGTGATTGCATTTGCCAGTCTAGGTCTTGTTGATATTCTATAACACCTTTTTTTATTTACTTGCTTACAGGGCATGGAATTGTACCCGCGTATTGGCAAACATTTTGATATTAAGGTTTTCACAAACTGCAGATTTGGGATGATGTCTTGGGCCGTCCTTGCTGTGACCTATTGCATAAAGCAAGTAGGTAATCTAAAAGATCCCAAGTATGAAAGATAATCCTACATTTGTGGATGTTTTCTCTTCATATGAGGTTTACTAAATATTATTTATAATAATGGGATTCAAGTCTCGTTTAACTGATTGGCACCTTTGCTTTATCTATTATTGGTATTTTCTTCTGTAACATTTTTAAGGCAACAGAAGTTAAAATATGTGGTTCTTTTTTTTTTTTTTTTTTTCATTTTAAATTTTGTTATTTTAAATTTCTATCTTATGAGTCAAGCCTCTTATTGCCAATAAATTTGTTTCTTTGCTTCTATCAAGGCCACATTAGTTTGTAGTAATCACACTTTTAAAGTAGAGTAGTTGGTAAACATTGATGATTGGAACTTTGGATGTGCGTTTTTGCACAAAGGAGCTTTGGAAGCTGGAGGCATATACTGTCTTACTGAAAGTACTTAGCTCTTATTTAGTAGTTTTTGGGGAGTGGGGAGTCTGTAGATAGTATGCTACTTTCTCTTGATACATATGATTTGATAGAGCCTTGTGATGTGATCAAGGAGTTCCTCCTCCATCCGTTTTTTTTTTCGAGAAGGATTGGGTTTTATGGCTTGCTGGGGTGTATGCTATATTGTGGGATCTTTCGGGTAAGCCAAATAACCGAGAATTTAAAGGGCTGGAAAGGGATCCTAGTGGTATTTGGTCCCTCATTAGATTTCGTATTTCCCTTTGGACGTCATGCTTCAATTTCAAAGACCTTTTGTAATTGCTCTATAGGCAATTTTCTGTAGATAGAGCCCCTTCTTCTAGTTGGGATCCTTTTTTGTGGGTTTGGTTTTCTGTATGCCCTTGTATTCTTTCAATTTTTTTCTCACTACCAACTTGGGGAAATGATGTACAACTCTGATGACCTAAGGGAAAAAGAAATTAAATTCACAGATGTTTGAGAGGCTTGCCTCTCCCAAGGCCAGAAACTATTTCCAGCTTTCACTTGCTGACAGACAGACTATTTCCTTCGCCCTCTCTTGTACATATAACCCAGACCATTTCCCACTCAAAATGACTGACTAACTAATTTTATGTCCTTCCGATGACTTTGCCAATAGTAGCAAACTATGATAAAGTTGTTGGATCTTGGCAAAATATTAGAAGAGCAGTTATCCCACATTGGAAAGATTTAAGAAAGTGATGAGCTGCAAACACTACAAAAGGAGTTTATGTCTTTGGTTTCAGATCATCTCAATTTGAAGCACTTTAAGCCTGGCATACTAACTCAATTGTGTGAGTGGTATAATGTTTTGAGAGAGTATTTTCTTTGTAATTAGAGTTGGAGAGAGATTTTTGTGTGATTGTAATAATTTTTCACATAGTGGAATTTTTTCTAGTCCGTGGTTTTTTTATCTAGTTTAGAGTTTTTCCACATTAATTCTTGTGTTTCTAGTTTCATTGCTTTCTCTTAATTTCTCAATTATTTTTCTATTAGTGGAAGGTTTTTTCCAACAAAGGTCTCACCCTACTTTGAACAACTACTTTGCCTTTGACCCACAGCACCCCATTTTCCCTCCTTAGATTCACTCTTTTCCCCCTTAACATAAACAATGTAGACTGCTTTAAATTCCTGTCAGAACATTTTATTTGTAGCAATCCTGAATCGTTAGAGGATCATCGTTTATTAACTGAGAAGTTGTATATTTTACCCAAAAGTTAGCTTTTACCCTTCTTTTTCCTGCTCTGCAAGCACTTATATGTATATTGTAGTTCTGTACCTATGTTGGTTCTATGGTAGTCAAAGTGTTGAGTGATGTAAATTGTTGCATAATTATCTTCTGTCTATTTCAGTTTGAAAAGAACGGGACAATAGCTGATTCAATGCTTGTAAATACTGCATTGATGTTGGTTTATGTTACAAAGTTTTTTTGGTGGGAAGCAGGGTACTGGAACACAATGGACATAGCGCATGATAGAGGTTAGCACATATTGTACGGTTTTCTTTGTTTAACATATTATTTCTTCATACCCTTCTGTTATTAATTAATGGTTAGATCAAACAAACGCCCTTGAACTTTAGTGCAAGTTTCAATTATGTCTCTAAACTTTGAAAAGTTCAACCTTTTCAAAATCTAGGAACATAATTGAAACCTAATCTGAAGTTCAGGATTATTTTGTATAATTTAGCCTAATTAAAAATGTTGGAGCACAATTGACTAGTTTTTTTTATTTTGCAACTCATTTGCATTTGAAATGTACTAGGATCTGATTTTAATTGTCCGTTTACCTTGTTGGAAATATAAATAAATAAATATATGTTATTCCTTTTGTTTTATCAATCTCAATATTCTTTGAAATTGGGAACTTGGATTTTTCAGCTGGTTTCTATATTTGTTGGGGATGCTTGGTATGGGTTCCGTCTGTATATACCTCTCCAGGCATGTATTTGGTCAACCATCCTGTAAACCTTGGAACTCAGGTATTCTTTCTTTCTGGTTAACTTCGAACATCAAGCAATTAATTTGAATTGAAACATGCTGCGTAATCACATTTTTTAGAGATTCGTGAAAACTCATTAGCTTTTGGATGGATGCTGGTTATCCAATGTGGAAAATACCCACTTTTTAAGAAACGCCATCTTAATATATTTATAGGCGTTTGGATATCAAATAAGAAAGATGATTTGAATAGCTAGATGCTTCATCGGGTGTGGTTGCATAGTTGTTTCTTAATCCAAAAACTCAGGACTCACCCAATCAGACGAGCTTGAAAGCAGATAGAAAAAATATATCTCTATTTGTATACATCTTTATGGACCGTGCTACTTTCCTAACAATCCCTTTTGGCTTTCAGTTGGCAGTATATATTCTAGTAGCAGGCATTCTTTGCGTATATATCAACTACGAATGTGACAGGCAGAGGCAAGAATTTCGCAGAAAAAGTGGGAAGTGCTTGGTTTGGGGAAAAGCTCCATCAAAGGTTTTGATGAGAATTCTATGTCCACAAGAATTCATATAGAACTAACTTGTGATATGATGTGATAAAATCTAGTATTAATTTGACAGATAGTCGCTTCATATACCACTACATCTGGGGATACCAAAACTAGTCTTCTTTTAACCTCTGGATGGTGAGTTTTCATTTGCTTCATTTCCTACATATACATAAGTGGGTGGGAAAGTATTGGACATTTTGCTGTTGGTGTTGATGCAGGTGGGGTTTAGCAAGGCATTTTCATTATGTCCCAGAAATTTTGGCTGCATTTTTCTGGACAGTTCCAGCCCTTTTTAATCATGTAAGCACCATCTATTCTAATCAATACAACAAACACCTAAGTTTCACCAGAAGGAAGAATTATATCATCTGTTTATGGTAATTGTCTTGTTGGTTCGAATCTCCTCTTCTGCAGTTTCTCCCATATTTCTATGTGATATTTCTTACTATCCTTCTGTTCGACCGAGCTAAAAGGGATGATGATCGATGTCGGTCCAAGTAAGTAAATCAGTTTGGTTCAGTTAATATGGGATGAGAAGTACTTTGGTTGATGATTTTGAAATCATGCAGGTATGGGAAATATTGGAAACTCTACTGCGAGAAAGTGCCTTACAAAATCATTCCTGGAATATACTAATTGTAGTTCCTACTTTGTGTATTACTTATTACAATCAGAATACCTTCTGTACACTATTACTTACGATGTTTCGGTTCACTTCTTGTAAACTCATGTCGCTCCCCAAAGTTGGGATTAGATTTGAACTCATCTTCTTAAAATTAAGTTATTTAAAGAAATTACTACCTTACTTATTTATAACACTTCCTTCATCCTTCTTTCCGTTGGTCATTTTCTGTCTTCGAGTGATTGTAAGTTTTCAGCCAGATACTTAATCCCACACAAGGCATTCCATTATTTTTCGTTCTTTTAGTCGGATCCCAATAGAACTGTTTTTAATTTTTAATTATCTTTTAAAGGGCCATTTAAGCTTCTAACTTTTCTCGGGTGGAGTGAGGTATTAAATCTTCTATCATAACGGTTAAAATTTCTAATTATTATAACCTATACTTATCTACAATAAAAAAATTCTCATTGTGTATTCTGGTTACAATTTTGTAACTATTTTCTCTTATTACTATTATAACCACAAGACCAAAGCAATATGCAATCCCAACTAATAGTGCTCAAATATCCTTTAATTTTAGTTTCAATATCATAGTGGTCAAATATCCTTTAATTTTAGTTTCAATATCAAAGTGATTGAAAAATATTAGACACCTTCAAAAACTAGATCAACTTTTTTTAAAAAAATAAAAAAATAAATAAAAAATAATAAAATTATCTTACATGTTAATATACCATAATTTGTAGGATTATTTTCAAATATAAAAAAATGAATCAAAATATTTAAAAACATAGCAAGATTTAATTATCTATTTGTAATAGAATGCAATAGACTATCATGTCTATTTGTGTTCTGATAGATACATGTAGTAGGTTATTTTGCAATTATCTGTAAATATTTTTAACAATTTTATCATTTAAAATAATTTTTCTAACTTATAATAATTTCCACAATTGATAACACTTTACAACTTTCTATTTTTCAAAGGATAAACTTCTTTTACCATTACTTTGCTGTCTAATTTTTTTCGGTGAAAGAAACCCTTTTTTAAACCATAGCCTAATAGGCTAATATAAATTATAACGTTTCCAAATAGGATATGTTTGGTAGTATTTGGATTATAAGGTCTGTGGTACAAATATATCAACCCATTTGTACTAAAAAATTCTATATGTACAAATTAAGTTAAAAAAAAAAAAAAGAAAAAAAAAAGATATTTATCAAATCATTTCAGAATCGCTCTAAAGCATAAACTTCGAGGCGTATGTAAAATGTTTAGCCCAAAGATTTATTGGATTTTGAATCTGTGGTGATTGGTAGGAAGCCCAGTTTCCGCTGGGATTGACGATTCAATCGATCAATGTGGTGGTGATCGACAATGCAATCAATGGACACCAATTTCAGCCCCAAACGTCCATCGGACGCCATCTCCGATCCCAACCTGTCCGCCGGTCGCTCCGTCCGCCCAAGACAATTACCTCCGCCTCCGCCTCCGACACTGCCGTCGCCAGTATCCACCACTGCACCGGCGTCGTTAGGGTTAAACTCTACCTCCAGAGATACCCCCGTTCTTAAACCCTCGTCTCCCTCCGATACCCTCTTTCGCCTCCTTTGCCCAGCCTTCAAGGTTGCCTCCATCCTTTGCCATCTCTGCGATGTTCCCGGCGCTAGGATCCACATCGATGAACCTCTTCCTTCATGCGACGAGTGCGTCATTGTCATCCTCGCCGGCTCCCCATCCAAACCCGCGCTAACTCATCCAGGAAACGATAGAGAATTCCGTGAGCACGATATCAGTCGCAACGTCTCTAGTGATGCGGTCGCTGGAGATTCGGACGAGCGGTCGCTGGTGCAGCAGGCGCTGCTACGAACTTTTGAGAGTATAGTTAGGATGAATGAGGATAGTGGAGAAAACCAAGAGATGCAGAAGAAAAATGTAGATTCTGCTCCAAACGATCGGATTAGCGGTGGAGAAACTGACGGATTGGTGGTCTGCAGGCTGCTGGCGCCTAGTCATCAGGTAGGACGCGTGCTTGGTAGAGGAGGAAAAGTTGTGGAGAAGATTAGGCAGGAGAGTATGGCTCAAGTAAAGATTTTCCCCAAGGATCAAATTCCTGCCTGTGCGTCGCCGCAGGACGAGTTAATTCAAGTAATACACATGAGTCTCTTCGGCCTGTAACGTCGCACTTGAAATCAAAAGTTTCAGTTATTATTATCAACCTTCATTGATATTTCTACGTGGTTTGCAGATATCAGGAAGCTTTCCGGCGGTTATGAAGGCCCTTTCTTCTGTTTCCGCCTGTCTTCAGGATAGCTCGAGGGTGGACTTGAGCAACTCTTCCTCCACAAAACCATTAGGGCCCACGTCCCATATGCCAGTACAAGACGAAGAACCTTCTCCTAAGAGGAGATATGTTAGCCATCATAATGCAGATTATCGCTCAAGGAGTTATTCTTCCATACCAGGCCATGAAAATGTTGGAGTTGGTCAAAGGGCGGCTATGGAAGAGGATGTAGTGTTTAGATTGTTGTGTCAACCCGATAAAGTTGGAAGTCTAATTGGGAAAGGTGGCACTATTGTACGGGCGTTGCAAAATGAAACGGGTGCATCTATAAAGATAGTTGATACACCCGACTTGGATGAACGAGTGGTTATGATATCTGCACGAGAGGTAGGATCTTGTTGAAGCTTCAATTTCCTTGGTAATCATTGGTGTTTGTTTGCACGTTACAGCCAATTCTTGCAAAATTACTTGCATTAGTTTACATGTTCCTTTTGATTTTCATTTTTACTTTGGGTCATAAGAAAAAAGATCTAAGACATTGCAGTTAAGGAGATAAGCACGGAGCCCTCTCCCTTTGATCAGCGTGTTGTTATTCCTTACCGCCAATATCTTCCACATATGAAGAAATGGATTAAATAATTGTTTCTTTTAGGAACAATGAGAGGCGAATCGGGTTTGAATTTAAAAGCCCTGCCTTAGTGAAGTAAAGGTATTTCTTAATTTTCTAAACCACGAACTTAGAACTTGTTTGAGTTGATAGAATACTTTCCTTAGCTTACTTACGTGATTAGATTTGGTTTGGTCTCTATACCCTTTGATGGTTGAAGAGGAAACATATACAGACTAGAAGAAAAGGAACCGGACCTCGCACCAATAATTTTATTTTATTATTTATAAGAAACTGAGCTTTCATTGAGAAAAATGAAAGAGCAAACAAAGGCATACAGAAAAACAAGCCCACAAAAAAAAAGTACAAACACTAATGAAAGAAATGGGCTCTAATTCATGAGCTTTAAACCAAGATCACAATTACAAAAGGCTGGGAAGATCGGTGGTTAAGTGAGTCTCCTTTGTTCTACTTTTCTCTGTTTATACCGTTTGTCTTCTTTGAATGCTTCAGTGACTGTCGTTTTGGCTTAGCCTGCCCCCTCTTTGGGGTTCCTTCCCTCATTATCTATTAGGGAAACTGTCGAATTGTTGGGGTAGTTTATATGTTTTGTTTGGAAAGGGGATGTTCGCTCTTGGTGTCCTAGCTCTTCGAGGGGTTTTTCCAGTTGCTCCTTTTTCCTTTGTCTTGTTAACCCTTAACCCTTGAACAAGTCAGTTTTGGTCGTAATGTGGAGGATGAAAATTTCCAAGAAGCTGAAGTTTTTTATCCGGTAGGTTCTCCATGATAGGATGAATACCTTCGACTAGGTGTCTAGGAAAATGTCTAATTTGATGGGGTCGTGGTATTATATTCTTTGTAAAAGGGCTGGTGAGAGTGGTTTGGGAGCATTTTGGGTGGTTGTGTAATGTGGGCTGGTGTGTGCCTGGGTCTGTCAAGGATTCGGTGGCAAGAGTCTCCTCTAGTGTAGGAGGTTTGAAAGATGGAGCCGAAGTGCTTTGGAGCAATGTGCCGAACGCAATTATTGTGGTTATGTACAGCTTACGACCTCTAATTAGAGTAACCCTCACAATCCTTTTTTTATAATTACACCTCCCACGCAATCAACCTAGATTCAAAGGACTTTTTGTTATGAAGCCTTTTTTTTTTTTTTCTTTTTCTTGCAAGTATTTGCTCAATTTTATCATGCTTGATTAGAGACCTTCTTTTAGGTAGTCTCTCTTTTTTGTATTCTTTCATTCTTCTCAATGAAAGTTTGGTTACTCCTAGAGAAAAGAAGAAAAAAGTCAACTTTAACCCTGAACTTGTCTGATTGTATCAATTGAACTTTTAATGTCATCAATTTTAACACTAGACTTAAACAAGTGTTGCAA
This sequence comes from Citrullus mucosospermus, assembly GCA_030954485.1. NCBI lineage: Eukaryota > Viridiplantae > Streptophyta > Magnoliopsida > Cucurbitales > Cucurbitaceae > Citrullus > Citrullus mucosospermus. Next base: position 1,394,131 of record CM062063.1, on the reverse strand, counting down.
TTTCAACCGAACTTTAAAAAATATTGCAATTTTGGTCATCCAATAAGTTCCCCTCCAAGTATTGTTAAAAAGGTTTTCTCTTAGGCATTTAATGAATTATAAAATATTTATACAATATGAAATTGATAATCATTAGAGCTAATATTTTGTTGGAATTTATGGACTTTTGGAAATACTATTCAAGGGTTAATTTATGCATTGATCAAACTTATTTTTGTGCAAAATTTTATTTTATTGAAATTAAAGAATTTTACTGGTTTTTTTTTTTGGTTAAAGTGAATTAGCTGAAATTGAACAAAGGGTTAAAATTGCAACACTTGTGTAAGTTTTTTTTTTTTTTTTTGGTCAAAATTGATGTTGCCCCCCCTCCCCCCCCCAACCACCACCACCACACACACACACACACACAAAAAAAAAAAAAAAAAAACAAATATGGTTGGTTGGGTTTGAACCTTGCTATTAGGTTTTTGGTCAGATGATCAGCTGATTAGTTCAAGCATTTTCTGGTTTGGTCTGTTGATCGATGATTATCCCATTGTTCTCTTTCAGGTTTCTTTTAGGGTCTGCGAGAGTAAGGTTTTCTTTCTTCCTTAGCTTTCTCAAAGGGTGGCCTAAATCCGCAAAATACCACCCCTTGAAAGGGAAGGCTTCCTCGTGCATTAGTTATACTTGGATTAATTTCTGAGAAGTTCATCCATCTATATGGTTGTATATGTCCCACTACTTTTTGGATCTTTGAAGCCCTCTTTTCCTTGACTAGGAGTATTGATTTTGCATTATGCCTCTTGTTCCAAACAACTGTATTAAGCTTTCTTAGACCTGTCCAAATTACATATTGTGCATTTGCTTTTTTTTTTTTACCCATTTTTCCTTACTTTATCCCAGAGTTTGGAGCAAACATATTCTCCTGCACAAGAGGCTGTTATACGTGTACATTGTCGAATTGCAGAAATTGGATATGAACCAGGTACGGCAGTTGTTGCTAGACTGCTTGTACATGGACAGCAGATTGGTTATTTGGTGGGTAGAGGAGGCCATATTATTAATGAAATGAGAAGAGGGACTGGTACTAGCATTCAGATATTCCCCCGGGAGCAAATTCAAAACAGTGGACCTGCGAATGACGAAGTAGTACAGGTAATTTACGTCTTTTAACATGACCGTGCTACGAAGCTTGCCGTACAATCTTTCTTGCTGATAAATATATACATGATTATGGTAGTGATCATCTTGTCCTTTCTTTTTAGTCTGCTTGGTTCTTTCCTATTCATAAAAAAAAAAAAGCTGCAGGGCAAATGCTGCATGGCCATTTGGTGGTCTTTAAGAACTTAAGATACGTATATTCTAGCCTGGAGGTTTTTTGAAAAAAAAAAAACAGAAAGAATTGTAACATGAACGTTCATATCCTTGTTCCTTTACATGTAAGAACTGTATGATTGTGTGACTAGTCCAAAGCAAATACAGGAGAATGAATATGTTTGCACATACGAACTTATGGGCAATCACCTTCCTCTTATGTTATCTGTTTCAAATTAAATTACAGCTGGCACGTCATTTCTCTGTTTTCCAAGTAATGGATCTATTACAACATGTATGAGTGCTGACCTTCAATCTTGTTAGCACTTCGATGGCTTGTAATGACCAGTAAAAGAAGTTACTACCACGTTAAATTGATATTTATGCTTTAAATTAGTTTATTTCTTTTCAAAGTATGGCAAGGAATCTTTATTTCTGTGTGAATTTACTACCACACTAGTCCAATTTTCTGTCGAAACCTGATTATAACTAAGGTTCATGGCAGGTCATCGGCAATTTGCAGCCTGTACAGGATGCTCTGTTTCACATAACAAATCGACTTAGAGATACTTTTTTCCCAATGAGACCACACGTACCAAACTTCAACAATCCACCTTATCTGTCTCCTCTCCCGGAAACACCCCCTCCCTTATTTAGGCCCGGAAATAACGCACATTCCCCCGGATGCTATCCTTCTCAAGCTGGAGCTCTTCGTGGGACTGAACGTCTTCCGTTCCATTCCCACCCACTTGATCATCAGCCTGCATATCCTCATAATATTAGTTACGGTGGTAATAACATGGATGGAGTTCCATATCCCCATGGCATTGAGAGACCAGGGCCAGGTTCTTTCGAGAGACCTTCCCCTAGATCGTGGACTCCTCAGGTCGTTGCTTGAACTTTCTCAGGACCCTAGTCTCATTGTTCTGGCGAACTGATTGGAAAACATGTTTTGTTTGTTTGTTGAATTGCATTTAGGCTAGTAATGAAATACCCAAGGGACCAACTGATGTTGGTTTTGGCATGGTTTCAAGGAATGAGTCCTACGGCAGGTAACTAATCTTTTGTATGAACCTTGCTACTTCAGTGCATGATTGATAATGATTTTGAAATGGTTGAAACCACTTTTGTTAGGTTTAAAATCACTCCAAAATACAACTTTAATCACATAAAATTAATTAAATATCTAATTTTGTACTTTTTAATACAATTCTTATATCATTATAATTGGTTTTAAATTATTAGAAATATGTTTTAGAGTGATTTTGAAATTGACAAAAGTGATTTTAACCATTCCAAAACCCAAACATACCCAAGATGGTCGCAGCTTGACACTTTTCATGATGCTATCTTGTAAACTTGGTGTTCACGGCCTAAGGTTTTATTTATTGGTTTGAATTATATCATCTTCAGCGGAGGTCCAGCTCATTTTCTGGGAGCCACATCTATGGAGATGGTGATTCCACAAACTTTAATTTGTCACATCTATGGAGAGAACAGCACTAACATAGCTCATGTTCAGCAGGTTAGTCGAGTACGATAGTTGGGCACATATTGTGTTGTTTTGCCTTTAATGTGTTTTGTGTCTGTTACTGTGGCAGATATCAGGGGCAATGGTGGTGGTTCATGATGCTAAACCTGGGATGTTCGATGGTAAAGTGATTGTGTCCGGCACACCAGATCAGATTCGAGCTGCCCAGAGACTTGTCCATGCCTTCATCTTGTGCGGGAAAACTCAATCCTGATGAACCTACTAAAACACAGCACGAAAATTGAATTTTGTCTCAAAGCTTTTATGGGAGTTCCCAATGGATGTAAATCAAAACATACATGTGGGTTAGTGGGGTGCTCTTCCTATATTAGGTAAAGAGTTTTGAATCCATTTTATCCTGTTCCAAACATATTTTCCAGCCAGAAGTGCACAATGTAGAAAAACCAATAAGAAAAATAGGAAGCATTAATTTAATGTGGATCTTATTCCATAGCACAGAATTCGCATGAGACATGGTGATTTCATTGTCACAAAATTTGCATCATTCAGACCAGATTTGATTCAACCCTAACGTTAGTGTCAGCCATTGGATACCCTGTAGAAAGGAAGACGAAGGAGTAAAATTCTGACAATGCAAGACAAAAAGAAACTTGGATTAAGAAAAAACCGTTCATTGTACACCAGCAGGAATGATAATATACAAGATTCTAGGAATTAACAATTTGAAATGGTTCGCAATATGATAAAAGAAAAGGCTAATAAATTAGTACGCGCGCACGGTGCCCTTGATCCCAAGATGCATTGGCCAGCTTAGAAGATACAAGGATTTCTCTGTCGATGGGTGTGAATATTCATAGCCATCAGTGAAATTTTAAATCTGTCAAATGTTGACTAACCCGTTTCAAACTAATCTCTGTAGGAGAGATGGATGATTTTTGCTAAATTCCGGAACAGCAATCATAAACATCTGTCACAATTCTAAACACCTTTTGGGTTCGACTCAGAATCTCCATTCTGCACAGCATTCTAAAAACAAGTTTTGAATTATTGACGTAACGGGCAGTGAGAACACGAAATTTTAACGACTACAAAAACTATAGTAAATCAAAAGACAAAATAATCCACGCTTCACCTCATTTCTATTGAAGGTTGCAGTTTGTCCACCCTGATTTGGAGCTTTAGAGAGGTCCCGGAGAGTTCCCTTAACAGTCCACGGCGATACAAATTAGAGGTAATAGAAACAAAAACATATTGGGCTGTTCACTGCCTAACAGCCTTCAAGAAAAGAATTGCTAAGGCGAAAAGCAGAGCAGCTAAATGCAGCATATCATTTTCTGAGTCATGTGCTTGCTTAGAAGAAAAAGACCCCTAATTGTCTAATAGGCCTAAGGCCCTCAGTTGACACTTCAATTTTTTGAGTTTGTATTAAATAGTGAGGATAATCTCTAATATATAATCCTCTGATGTTTTTTCTTGAACATTGAATAAAATTTTTAGTGTTTGGAGTCTTCTTGGAGGTTCAGCTCCGAAGTCTTCAGGAAGTTAAAAAGAAGTTCTTATCTTTTCAGTTTTCATAACTTGAAGAGAGTTATACTCTTTGATGAAACTTTATTCTGATGGTGCATTCCCATTACACTTGAGCAAAATTCTTCTCCTATGCTTTCCCGCTTGTTTATATTTGTTCAACCCCCGATTGGTGATTATCTTTAACCACGGTGAGTGTACCTAAGATCCTTCCTCCTTGTAAAAGGAACTAAAGGATTCAATTTCCTCTGCTTTTCATACCTAAACACCTGTATTCCCACTTAGTAGCTACCTTAACCCCTTGAATCATCCTCAAAATATTCACATCCATGCCGTCTAATTCTAACCCCTCCATAAGAGTCGCTATGCTGCCTCTTAATCCCAACATAGAATGGAATAACCTCTGCACGTCATCCATACTGATTGGAATCCATTTCTTGAAGAATTTATGCTGCAAGGACTTCGAAGACGCTCCATCAAGGACTGTAAAACCATTGAAGTTATCTAAATTCTAATGTAAAAAGTCAGTTTTCTCCACTCTGCAACCACAAAACTCCATGCACGTTAATAGCTTTCGCTTAATAGGACGGGAATTAGAAGGCATCCACTAAGTTCTACCTTACTTGAAAAGGAGAAATTATAAAAAACCTACCATTTATAGGGATAGGGCGATTACATCAGCAAGCAATTTAGCTACTTTGGAGTCTTTACAAAACACATTTTGCTGGCTATGAAATTCATGTATCGTAGGTGGGATTTTGTATTTTGAAGAATTTGCAACCGGTTGATGCTCCTAAAAAGGTGAAATTTTTTCTTTGGGAACTCATTCATGGTGTCGCATGTGCATGAGTCGAGTCACGAGACACAGATCATCTTTTCACAGTAGTTTTCCATTTGCCTCCTTGTTTTGGTCCTTCTTACGGGAGGCTTTAGGCTGTTTTTAAAAAACCCAGAGAAATTTTCACCCCCGTCAATATGGTTCTCATTGGTCATCCTTTCAGAAGGAAAAATCAATTCTTTGTAGTAATTTCGTTATGGATTTTGTCTGGAATTTATGGATAGAGAAAAGAAACGTCAGAATCTTTATGGATAAACAACAAAGTGTTCATACTTTTATTGATTCTACATCTTTCCTCACTTTATCTTGGGTCATCTTTCTCCTCTTATCTACCCTACCCTCCTTACACAATGAAGGTATCTTTTGAAAGTACGTCACAAATAGGACTTCCCTTTGTAGTCTATTCGTCAATCAACGAAATGGTTTCGCTTTCCTATCCAAAAGAAGTAAAAATAAGAAATAAATAAGAATAAAAAAGAGAGAAAAAACCCTTCACTTCAAATTGCCAATGGCGAGCTTCCTTCCTTCACAAAATAAAAAACCTTTTTGCAGTTAGCCAAATAGAAGCCACCGTGTTTCTTATGATCTTCAGAAAGAAACATTCTAAAAAGCTTCTCATAAAAGAGATAAGAGAGTGCCTATGCGTGGTATATGATTGAGGCTCCCCGCTATAGATACAGTGGAATTCCTCCATTTTGGAGCCTACTCTCAATTTTCAAGGTGGTAAGAGCCCAGAAAGAAAAGGATCTAGGGTGGTTGGTCATTGAGGGGAAGACTGAAATAAGCGGTAGATTATTGCCCATGCTTGCAACAAATGTCAGAGGCCAAGAAAGATCAATCTATAATCTTCAGCAGTTATGTCCAAGCTCTCCAGATTTGCTACAGTTGATATAATCCTTTAAGCTTAAAGCACGACAAAATACACATTTTCAAAAGAAATAAAAAGATGTTACCCTTGTTTTTCTGGAGGGGGATGAGAAATGAAGTTATGTTTGATACCTTGTTTGCCCACATGAGTCCGCAAGCATTGCAAAGGGTTCTTGGCCCATCAGGTCCACGTCGCATCATTGGTGTTGATTTCTCACTAATACCACAATGTCGGCAGCTACAGGCCAGTAAATTAGAAGTGTGCATGGATCAATCAAGTAATAAGCATGATTCTTTAAATAGTAGTCAAACCGGAAATCATAAATAGAAACTAACAGAATTTCTTGTTGTTGGGATCCATTTCCATCACTACTCCAACTCTCATTTGGTTCCCAACTCGCTATGGCCAATGATGAATCTTCATGGATGGGTTTAGAAGATGTGAACTGGCCTTTATTACGCTGCATCCTATAAGAGTAAGAACAATGGGGTGAAAATAATAAATATAAGCTCAGAGATCTTTTGGAATTTGCCAATATCTTTTATTAACATACCCCAGGTACAATGAGGAAGCATACATAAGAAATTCATCAGCATATGTACAAAATCGTTTCAACTCCTTGTGACGAAGCATACAAAGCATGCAAAATGCAGTTTTGGTCAGCAAGTATGAAATTACAGGTTAGTGAGTCAAAGTTTTCAGTTGCACTTATAATCATTGAATCAGTAAATTAATGGGCTAGATGTGCAGTCTACAACAAAATATTTTCTCCAAAATTAAAGTCAATAGCTTTTTGAAAGCATGTGGCTGTTTTGGATGACTTTTTAAAAGGTGTCTTGATTGATTTTGAATTGAAAGTAAGCTTGTTTTGGTTTTCTGTTTCAAAAAAGAAAGATTAGTCAGTAGGCAAACCACCAACTGAACTACAAAATTAGCAACTCTGAGTACAACACTGGATACTTGACACAACTTCGAGACTAATTCCAAGTCAGACACTACCAAAAAGTGTTTCAGCCCCTAAAGCCTCTTCAATTCTCATAAATAGGCATAATGAAACTAACCCTATAGGCAGGAAATGTTGTGATGGGGAAAAAACTTTGCTCATTCAGAGAAAGAGGAATCATCGGGATGAAAGCCAGTGTACAAAGTAAAGATGCATAAGGTATCCATTGATAATGTCATCAGGATTTTACATATTCCGATCATTTGAATCCCCAGTTCAACAAAACTACATGGCACTAAACAGCTTCTACCATCAGCTGAAAAACCATGTTTAAATCAAACTAAGCCTCATAATAGGAACATACAGCATTAACTCCCAACTCTTGGAAGAAAATATAACCCTATTGAAGGTGAAATAATAAATGACTTAAGGGGAAAAAAATAATTGAACCAACAATAAAGGAAGGTGAGATACCTAAGTGCTACCTCTTTACGAACTGTATACCGAATTTTCTTGTCAAAATTACGCTCCTTTCGCTTTTCACGAAATCTAATCAAAGAAGCTAATCTCTGAGGGACACTTAGACGTGGGGGGATATTGGCAAGTGCCTGGTTAAACGCTTCATCAGTGAGATGCTACAGATGAGATAACACATCATTCTTTAATAGATAGCACAATAAGATACAGGTAAAATGTGGATAAGGAAAAATACATACCCTATCATTCTGTTGATTAGTTATTGGGATTGATGGAACACGCAAAGGTACTTCACGACCTCCCAATAACAATAATACGGCTTGAACCTGACAACGAGTTCTTTAGATTATTTGGAAAATGGGAAACCATTGAACCAATATAAAAACAAACTACATATGCTAATTAATGCACGAAGAGGTACATGTGAAATTGCTAACAGGGATTTCTTTAGATAAGCGACTAATATTTCTATTTGGCCATAAAAATGCTAATTAGGGTAACTTGCTTGCACTCCAAATAACAGCAAGTTATTTGTAAAGCCTGTTTCGAAAGAGATGAGTTCAAGAATTGGCTGAAGGAACAATAAATTAAAATTGGAAACGTATAGAAGGAATTTTACATTAAGCCTGAATGGTGGCAAACAAGAATCTACCATACTAACAGAAAATATACTGAGCTGGGTCAGGTCTCCAAAGATATTTAGGGGGTAATCCGTTATCAGTAAATTTCAGTCTATGTTTTGATAAACTTAACCTTGATTGGTTAGCATTAGTACTGGAATGCTTAATGTCAGGCAGAGCGAAGAAGTGAGGACGCTCTTAGCTCATCTCAAGTCAAAAGAGTACTATAAAGTTAATATTTTAAAGTTTTTCTTTACCCCCCAAATTAGAAGATTATATGTACAAAAGTGAAAGATGCTTAATTCACAACATCAAACGAGGACTATGGAGGACCAATCTGACTCAACAATGTTTTCAGTGTCAACAACTACAAAAAGAGCTCGGAAAGGTAATAAATTGTGCAACATCAGGATATCACTTGAAAAATTCTCTAAACCATTTTTAAACTTTATACAGCTACGGCAGAACAAACACGAGAAGAAGAACGAATAAACCTTTTCGGGCGAGACAGAATCGAAAACATAAACTTGACCCTGATAAGACAGGGTGAGCTGGTCGCAGTTATCTCCTCCTCGATCCACCATTACACCACGATTCTCTGCAAGATCGCCATGGTCCGATTGAACTTCCCTTTCCACAACCATAATACCATGACCTTCATTTTCATGTTCATCAGCCAGTCCATTCCCATTACTCATGTAATGCAAGTCATGATGTTCCTGGTCTTGCACCGATTGCGTGTGCATCGAATGCTGTGCATGGCTAATATGCATCCGTCCATCGCTCGCATGAATACTGTCCATTTCACTGCTCCCGCCAAAACATCGGAAGAAAAAACTTCGATTAATCCTTGACAAGTTATTGCGCGAGAGATAAACTTAAAAGGCAGGTCCATCCTAACCCTACCAATTCGATGTCAAACACGAAATAAACAATAAGTGACCAAAAAGAAGATTATCCGTCAGTGCGTACGAGGATATCGAGTTGATAGTTCAAAGTTCTTTATGCCTAACACAATGGCAATGTGTAGTGAGTTGAAGAAGTCAATTTCCTCCATTTGCGGAAAAAATAAGCTCGGGGAGAGAGAGGGAGAGGGAGTGATCAGAAGAGAACGGTGGTATAAGAAGAAGATTTGAGATTTTGTTGAAATTACCATCAAAGAGAGTGGATAATCCAACAGACGAACACGAAATCCGCAACACGATGATGAAATCTCCTTGTTCTGATGCAAAGTAGCTTTGAAAAGAAGACGATCGACGATCACATTGCTTTTCAGGTGGATGATCTCTCCTCGGGAAGGGGAGGGTTGAAGATGCGATCTAAACCAATTGGGATCAACGGCGGATTGAGCTCGGAGAGAAGAGAGAAGAGAGAAGGTTCTAGAAACCAGCGACAGACGTGCCTCTGTATGTCCCCCGCTTGCCGTTTAACACATATTTTGATTCGGGATTTTTATACTATGCGATTTTATAACGTTTTTCTACCCGTATTGCGTTTTTTGTTTATGGATTTTTATACCATGTGATTTTATAACGTTTTTCTACCCGTATTGCGTTTTTTGTTTTTGGTTTTTAATTTTATTTATTATTTATTTTTTAAATTATTTATAAATATATAAAAAAAAATCTGCCTAACCATAATAAACTTTTATTACTTTGGGATAAAGATTCTATATTTACAATAGTTTTATATTTTTTATTTATAGTAAGTTTCCTACCGAAAATAATAATTTCTCAACATTTTTATAGTGAAAAAACACAAAATCCAACTTATGCTAAATTGATTATTTTTGCAAAAACTAAAAATCAAAAGCAATTATATGTCAAATGGTCGTATACTTAAAAATAAAAAATAAAAAAAAAAATTGTGTTTCCTATTTTAAAATAACAAAAAACTAAAATATCTTTATAAAATAACGATTTTAAATACTGTTAAATGTTATTGTGTCACTAATAGATGTTTATTAGTGTCTATCACTATCTGTTAATGATAGATCATGACATTTGTTATATTTGTAAATAAGTTTGATTATTTTGCTATATTTGAAAACAACTTTATTTTTTTTATAAATGTCTTTATTTTCAATTTTGCAAAAAGCATTGAGATTTGAACAATGTTTTAAAGAGAGAAAAAAGTGATGATGATGGGGGATTGAAACTTAGATCTATAGAAATGGTCATGCCAATTATCATTGAACTCAACTCACTTTAACTTTTTTCTCTTCGTTATCTTCCTCTTTTAGTAGTCAAAGTTAGAACAAGATTTTTCGTTTAAACTACAAAATCCTTACCGTTGTATGAAATAATAACTTTACCGTCTCTACTCATGACTAATTGCAACAATTTTACAAGTTTAAGAGCAACTATTTAAGTATATTATATAATGACCTTTTATGTAAACATGTTAGAATAACTTTGCATGGTTGGGAAGCAAAGAATCTATTCGTACAACAAAATTAAGATGATGCATCAATTTTTATTTTTTGTTTAATTTAAAAATACAAACTACATGAGATTTGGGGTTTCACATATGATTTTTTTTTTTCTTGGAGGAGCCATGACGTCTAAGATCAAAGTTAACCTAACTTAAATAAGACATGGTCCAACGATATGGCCAGTAAATCCTAATTTGTGTATGATAAGGAAAAATCCTACCTTGCCATACTCTTAAGAGAGAGCAGTAAACTTTCATTTTTTGTATGAATACATTAACTGGATAGAATCTAAGTTTTGACTTATTCCTTCTACGTAAGTTTTTCTATTTCTTACTTTTGCATCAAAACTTTTTCCCTATATTTTGCAAGACATATTTTCCTTCAAAATATAAATTTAGGTCAATAATTAATATTGTCGATGAGGATGAGATTACTGTATTTTAAAATTAAAAATATCGAAATCAAGTTGAACTTATTTGCAATCTAGCTAATATGAAATTCTCGTGGTAAAAAAAATTAACAAAATTGTGCATATACAGCCACAAGCACAAAGAAAAGATAAACCATAGGAAGTATAAAAATCTTACTGTGAAAATATTATTGGATTGTTTCAACCTACAGTAAAAAAAACCGATGAAAGTGCAAACCCTAAGGGCTACAATCAACTGAACATCAAATAATATTAGGGGCTCAAAAAATAAAATAAATTAAATCGACTTTCGACCTATAAGATATATACCAAATTGCAAAAATTCTGATAAGTTTTATTCAAACTCGAATATTTCTAATGCACATTGAAAATTGATAGCCAATTTGTTATAATCATTTGTCCTTTTGTAAAATTGTGGGCTCTATAAAACAATACTCTTAAATTAACCTCCAAGTGTCAATTTTTTTTTCTTTTTTCTCGTCTTTTGTTTATCTTGGTCTCCTTTTTCTTTGGCATCTTTGTATCTATCATATTGGTCTCTCTTATAACTCTTTGGATATTTCATATATCAATAAAATGTTTCTTATTAAAAAAAAGAAAAAAAAAACTCTAAGTATTGAACTTAACAATTAAAAAACTTACTCATAATCCCAACTTGGTAGTTTGGGGCAAATATTTTGGATAAATTGGACCTAACGAAATAAGTTAAACGATAAGAAAAAATGTTGAAGATGAAAGTGGACGACCTATGTTCAAATAATCTAGGAGTAATTAACAACTCATTTGAACGAAAAAACTAACAAAGTTTGTAGACATTAATGGTTAAAATTATAAATATAAAATTTGAAACGATATTAAAACAGTTAACCTATCCAATTTACAAATCACTATCACATCAAAAATGTGTATAATAAAAAAGTCAATCGAAAGGGTCGTTATGAAACAAGTAAAAAATTATAACATATACATTAAGTTTATTTTTTCTTCATTAATATATATATAAATTTCAACCTACTAAAATTTTGGTAGAAACCAATTTATAACTATGAACTTCGAGTTTGTATCAATTAAATACTCAAACTAATAATCATACCAATTTCTCTAAACTTTTACAACTGAATCAATTTATAAAATATATTTGCGATTTTTGACCATCTTAATTTGGTCATTTAAAGCGACCTAAAATTACCTTAAGAAATTTACCATCCTATCAAAATCTTATAAAGATAGGAAGAAAGCATAGTCACACGATTCTTCTCATTTACGTATAAAAATAGAGAAAGAATGAAGTATGAAAAGCCGCTTATATCAATGGTATCCGCAATTATGCCAAAATGAGCAAATGACATAAAGTGTTTGGACTAAAACGTCCCTAGTTTGAAATCTTCTTGCCTATATTATACTAAGAAGAACGACATGTGCAATCTTCTTGTCTATATCATACTAAGAAAAATGACATGTACAATTATGAATTTAATTATTATATTTTTTTTTATATCACTTCATTAATTTGTACATCCATTATATGGTGGGAAAAAGATGTATTAATAAAGAGAATTTTAATTAACGATCTCAATCAATTTATTTAGGGTTTTAATTAATACAACTCTAGATTGATTTTTAAAAGAAAATGAAAAAGGGATAAATTGCAAAATCATCAACTCTAAAATATGGTAATAGTTGCAAGTATACCCTTAAATTTTTATTTTTAAAAGTTAAATCCTCAAAATAAAACGAGCTTTTAAATTAGGTCAAATTAGACCTTCAAACTTACGTAATTGAATAAATTTTAACATTGGTATAAGTTTGAGGTTCAAATTTTATCATTTGTAGACTTAATTTTTATAGCTATTGTAAATTTGAGGGTCAAATTTTAGCACTAGTAGAAGTTTAGGCATGTTTGGTAGAGAATCCGAAAACTAAAGATTTAATGATAAATAACCATCATGGGTTGACCTAGTGATAAAGAGGAGATATAGTCTCAAAAAATGACTAACAGGTTAATGGTTAAATCCATGCTGGTCAGGAAAAGTTTAAAATCGTAATTGCAACTACCACCATACTTTAGATTTATTATTATAATTTGTCAAAAAAAAAAAAAAACTCAGTTCGGATTGAAGAGGACTCTTTTGATTGTTATTTCCGTTAGATTACGGTGTTTATTAAAGTTAACAAGTATACGCTGACGTTTACCAACTCTCAATACGTTTCAAATTCTCATTGGCCAAGGTACCCTACTGGTCAGTAAAGAAAATCAGAACCTCTCTCCCCATTTTTAATTTTCTAAAACAAACAATAAAAAGTTTTCCACATTACTGAAAATTCCCATTTTCTTCTCTCCGATCTTCGTTTAATACCATCCTTCAGCGTGTCTCCCATTTCCATTCTCCAGTTTTCTTCCAAACTCAGAAACGCACCTTCGAGCTCTGCATCTACAAAGAGATCCTTACTATTATAATCATTTCCATTATCCCTAGACGCTTCAATCTCTGCCATTTTTTTCTCTCTTTGTAAATCATGCTGTTCCTTGCACGCTGTCGTGTTTTATGATAGATCACTCGACTCCGAGTCGGAAATTATTTGCTGATAGTGTGAATCTGGGAAAGTTGTTTTGTCGCGCCGGAGCCTGTTCTGAGATTCCATGGCTAGGACCAGATCGTCTACGAGCAAATGGAGGTATTGCCACCCATCGTATTACCTGAAGAGACCCAAACGCTTGGCTTTTCTTTTAGTGGCATTCGTTTGTGCTAGTTTACTAGTTTGGGACCGGCAGACTCTGCTCAGAGAACATGAGGTACTGTTTGATTTTTGAGTCTCGCTTAATTTTCAAATCGTAGCACATACGCAAAGGTTAGTTTGGTTGCTTCGAATTTTGTGGGATTTACGAGGAATTTCTGTGAAGGGGCCGTGTAAGTTGGGTTTCCCGATCTTTAGGACCGTGGAATATGAGAAAAGTGCTACCAGTTTAGCATCCGAATTTGGCACTTCAATGTTTGAACGGGTCCTCTCCTCCTCATCTCCACTTTCTGGTAAACGGCGACTTGTCGAGTAGAATTTATCGACAAAATTTCAAGTCTCTGTATCTCTTTTGTCTCTCTCGCAACAACAGTTGATTTGGGCTTGTCAAGTCCACGTCGCAACTCACCCAACCCAAGTTGTCGAAACTGAAAATTCCTCGTGGTTGCCCACTATTTCATTATCGCGCTACCAATGATGGATTTTAAATTACATGTCTGAGAATTAAAGAACGAATTTGCTCGATCAGCCATCGAGTATGGATGTTACTGCCTACTGGCTGGGGGTCCTCATTCAAAGAAAGAAAAATTCCCTTTTGCGTTCCTCAGTTCATCTTTATTTCTCCCTGTCATTGAACAATAACTTGTATCATTTCCTACTCACAAGTGACTATAATATTATGTATAAACGCCCGTAGTTATTGTTCTTTGCAATTATAATTTTTAACCAAACTTGTTTGGATTAGATGTACTCTCTATCCACGGATCCATTTTGGAAGTGATATCCAGGTCGAGCTAAATAGCCACAGTGCCACACTACTTACCTGAAAAGGAAGTTGACGTGATCATATTCATATCATACTCTATCCAGTGGCATCAAGTTCAATTCCTCCTTTTAAGTATATAATTTTTTGTTTACAAAAATCGCTTTTATCATCAATTTTAATGACTAGTTTCTGGTTGCCACATTGTATATTCAAAACTTTGATTCTGTTTCAAAGTTTTGGGTAATCCCTGGACACTGATGTTAGGACAATTTTCAATGTAGTTCTAGCCTGAGAGTATTTTCTTTCCTGCATTTTTCCTTGCCAGCTTTTGATGTATTCATTACTCTTGTGTAGGATGAGCTTTCGAAGTTAAATTCTGAGGTGGTACGATTAAAAAGTCTGGTAAGAGATCCAATGTATCTATCCTTGCTTGATACCTGGCTAAGCTGTGGTTCCGTTCCATATTTCAGTTATGGCCGTAATAAGTGCACATGCCTATATAAAAATTGTATGGTCAGGTAGAAGAAGTTAACTATAAGCCACAGATTACTAATGCCAGAGTTCGTGAGGAGCCCAAGGAGGAGGAGTTTGATGATCCTATTGATGCTGAGCGAAGGGAGAAAGTCAAAGAAGCGGTGATTCATGCCTGGAGTTCCTATGAGAAGTACGCTTGGGGACAAGATGAGCTGCAGGTATGATGATCTTTTTTCTGCTTAATATAACCTCTTCATTTGCCAATGTTCTATTTCATTTTAAGTTAACAGTCAACACCTATGAAATGGTTTGAATGTTGAAGTTCATATTCTGAAAGTCCTGTAGTCAGTTTTTATGTATAAATCATGTTCAAAATTCTGCACTAGTTCCCCTCTATTCTTTCTTTTTTCCTGAAACAGAGTTATAAAAAGGCCCAATTTAGAGTCTTTTGGTGTGTTTACGTTAAGGCATTTGTGTGCGTGAGATTTTCTTTAGACCATTGGCAATATTCTACATTTTTCTTTGTAAATAGATGTCTCTATGCAGTAGATTAGTTTGAAAATCAAAACAGAGATTTGGAACCCGAGCATAATTCAACTGGTGAAGGCATGAGCTTTGACCAAAAGGTTAGAGGTTCAAATTTTCATGCAAAAAATGAGAACTAAGAATTGCAAGTAGTTTTTGCCTCGGGTTCTTCCCTTTGGCAATTCTTTTGGTTCTTTGGTAGAGTCAAAATGAATTATGTGTTTACTGTTTTCAATATTTTTGTTTCTGTATTTTGTAGAAATCATTAAGATGCCCGGTCTAAAAGAGTTGGTGTATCCAAATTTTCTGCCAATTTGGTTGGAATAACTGGAATATTAGCTTGGGAATATTGAACTTTAAATAGCATAACGGAAAAGCAATATATAAAAGCATACTACATTTCATTCTGCATGCCTGATTTTGGATATAGAATTGTTAAAATATAATTATGCATCCGTTTGAGAATTGGAGTGCTTGTTTTATGCCATATGAAAAGGTATGAATAATGAGATGGGTGAAAACTGATTGTTGACTTTGGAATTTATGACTTCCAATAGATATGAACTGATCGTGGCTTGCAAATTCATTCTATTCTGTTACTTGGTTTCTCCCCATGTCAGTAAATATGAAGTGATTTAATTTAGATGTAGAACCAAGGATGTCATTATCCATACTCGACTATCCAAAAGCTTTGAATTTCAGATTGATTGCTCTTTGTCTTCCTATATTATTTTTATTTTCAACTTTATAGGGTTGTGCATCCAAGTTAATGGGTTACAGCTTTCTATTTCCTCATTTCTCCTAATTTTGGGTGTGACCAGCCACAATCAAAAAGTGGGATCAATAGCTTTGGTGGTCTTGGAGCAACGATAGTAGATTCTCTTGATACATTGTATATCATGGGTCTCGATAAGCAATTCCAAAGAGCTAAAGAGTGAGTGTTTTGAATATTTATTTTCCCCGTTCTTAATGTTTTTGACTCATTGACTCTCTGTTACATATTCTAGATCTTTCGTTCCTCTTGTGACCAGCACCAAAATGTTATTATAATCTTTTTTGCTGCAAACTCTGAGCATATTTTATACCCCCACCCCCGCCTTTTTTTCTTCTATCTTATTTTTAATTTGTATTTTTTAACCTGTAGTTTCAATTTCTTTATTGCCACATAAACTTTCGGTTATGCTAACTATGCTAGTCCTTGTCCAGATCCAAATTTAATACCATTCAACTTAATTGGCGATACATAGTATGATATGTTTGGTCAATGCCCTGTGCATATTTGTGTTGTCACCAGAAAAATATGCAGACAATTCTAATGCCTCTAAATATTGCTTCACTTTATAGGTGGGTTGCAAATGAATTGGATTTCAACAAGAATTATGACGCCAGCGTTTTTGAGACAACCATAAGGTTTCGTAATAAGGTTTAATGCATCATTGATTTAGTTGCATTTGTTACTGGATAGAAGACCACTGGACTTATGGCATTTTTTGGTTCTTCTAATGAGAAATTCAAAGAGAGATGTAGCCACTATTTGTTTGCTCATAAATGTTTTCTTTTGATTGGAATCAGAGTTGTAGGTGGACTTCTCAGTGCATACGATCTCTCTGGTGAAAAAATTTTTCTTGACAAGGCTAGAGATATAGCAGATAGGTTGCTTCCAGCATGGGATACCCCTTCAGGAATCCCATATAACTTCATAAATTTGGTTGATGGAAGACCTCATAATCCTTCATGGACGGGGGTAAGTCTCTCTCTCTCTCTCTCTCTCTCTCTCTATGATATGTTGCTACTTACATATCCTTGTACTGGTAGTGAGATGACTTTTACCTCTGAACTTGGATGTTGGGGTTGCTCATGGGCCAAGAAGTTCCTGTTTATATCGAAATCCTGTTTCTCCACTATTGATCATGATATCTAACTTCGAAGTTGTTTTCTTGAATGTGCTCCTTTGGTGAATTTCCTTTATTCATCGTATTTTGTAGCCAATGTACGTTGTTCAAATGTCATTTCCAATAAAGCCAGCTGGAGGTTTCTTTTAGATAACTTTTTTAGCTATATGGTTTGAGAATGAGCTTCCGTAGTTGCAATTCATTATGTATAATGATAGCATTTCTAATTCAAATATTGCATTATTATTATTATCATTATTTTAGTTAAACTAATAATTTCCTTTTTTCTTAGGGTTTTAGTGTCCTTGCAGATGCTGGTACTGAGCAGCTCGAGTTCATTTCTCTATCACAAAGGACAGGAGATCCAAAGTACCAGCAAAAGGTCAAATTCTAATTGTTTTCTTATTGTGGTCTTACATAATCTCAATCCACTCTGCAACTGACCCACAACAGATAGAGTGGTGGCTCTAATGCTGTGTACCAATGCTATTGTTGAAAGTCTTATTTGTCCTGAAACGTATTCCTCAATGATGTGCACATTTAATTGTTGATGAGTGCCCCCAATAGTAATTGCTGTTTGTATTCAACGTGAGGAGATCGATCTCCATTGCTAGCACGGGCAGTTAATGTTCCACTATTAGTGGCTTTGATTAATTCATTGTCCTACACCTTACTTGATTGTTAAGTGTTATTCTGTGCATCAATTGGCTTCCTAGAATATTGAATGTCTGGTGGACAACATGTCAGGTTGAGAATGTTATATCACAGCTCAATAAAAATTTCCCCGAGGATGGGCTGCTTCCCATATACATTGATCCAAATGAAGGAAAAGGATCACATGCAACCATAACTTTTGGTGCCATGGGTGACAGGTATTCAATCATTCAAGATTGAGATTTTATATTATGTTTTTGAGCATTTCGTTTTCTTGGGTTCTTTCCCCTTCCATTTGAAGTATTTTCCAAACCACGCTTAACTTTTCGCTGGTAACCTTTAACTCGAAGATTCATTGCAGCTTTTATGAATACTTGCTCAAAGTGTGGATACATGGAAACAAAACTTCAGCTGTAAAGCATTACCGGTAAGAAGCCATTTCATTTATAATCGCATTTCAAAGTGAATTTATTTTTTATAAAGAAATTTAGATAGCGGAAATGAAATTTGGGAGAAAAATGATTGTACGTTTCTCAAATTTAGAGATTATGTCAGATAGTTGACATAAGGATAATTGTAATAGGTAGCGAGATTGGTTGTCATATTTGCAACTATATCACACAAATAAACAATTTCCAAATATGGCATCCTTTTTAATAAAATTTTTGGGTCTATTGTTGATATTACCATTTATATTAGTCTATCACTACTGAACATTTTTTTTTGTCTGTTACTAATAGATCATTACTATGTTTATCATTTATAGCTAGACCGTTAATATGTCAATTAGTGATGACTTTTTATTACTGAAAGACTATTTTATGTCTATTAGCAATCATTTTTACATGTTTGGTAGATTGTTTTATGTCTATCACTAATAGAGAGCATTTTCTTGTTTATAATTGATAGACCATTTCTACATCTATCAATGATAGATGTCTATCATTGATACATATCTGTCATTATATGTATATGTGTATGAAAGTTAGCATTGATTCATTGCTATTAGTAATTTATTGTTTTTTGTTATCAATTTTTTTTTTTGTTAACATTAATTTATCATCAGTTTACTAGTTTTATCTTTTGATATAATATATCAATGATAGACCATATAAGAATGCAAAGCAACCGCTAGGGAAAAAATGTTAATATCTTCTATATACCATCTGTTATCCAATTGATATGATATATCAACGATAGAATTAATAGCAAATAAACATGTTAATGTCTTCAGTATACCATTTCCCCCTATTTATAAGGTATATAAATAGTAGTTATAATAGCAAATAAGCAATATAACATTTGGTCGAAAACTAATTGAAATATTACATGTGTACACTTTTTTGTTCTACTAATAGTTATTCACACATATCTTTTGAGTCTCAATTAATGTATATCTAATAGTAAAGGAACGTGTAAATAATTATTTATAAATAACAAGTATATATACCACAGTTTATTGATATACTAAATACATGATATACCTCATAACACATGAACATCAAACAATAATGGATAGAAAGCACATCAAACAATAATGGATAGAAAGCAGTTTCAAATATCACTGATATACAATTTTAAGTTGTGTTGATATTAGTGATCTACTTAATAACAAATGAATATGCAAATAATCAAAGATAGAAAAACCAAAAGTTAAATATAATTGATATAGTATTTTTATTTTATTGATAATGTAAATCCTCAATAAACCTAAAAGAAAATGAACATTCAAGACATCATCCAATAATAAATGAAGTTAAATAATATGATTCTTATATATCGTATTTATATTCTATTGATATGATATACTAGTAACAAACATAATAGCAAATGAACATGCAAACAATTAATGGTAGACATCTATCATTGATATACCTCAACCAGCGATAGGTCTATCTTTAATAGACCTTAGTAAATGGTAGGTCTATCAAATAAGTCCATCAGTGGTAGACCTTTTCTATTGATAGGTAATCACCGATAGATTTTAGATTGTGCTAGATTTGTTATGATTTTGTGTTAGATTGCAATATATGCAATTGCCCTTTGACATAATGCGTAACTCATGCTTTGGATGTGTTTAATATTATTATTTTAATTTATTCTTCCTATCTTTTAATATGACAAATATTTTGATATACTTTGTTTGTTGCTATTTTGTATTTAGGGAAATGTGGGAGAAGTCAATGAAAGGCCTCTCAAGCTTGATTCGGAGGACAACGCCATCATCTTTCACCTATATTTGTGAGAAGAGTGGATCTTCCCTCAGTGACAAGGTAAGATCTCAGCTAATTTCTATCTTGGTTATGTTAAGAAGATCAACTATTATGAATTCCTTTCCCCAATTTATTTGACTTGCAGATGGATGAACTTGCATGCTTTGCTCCAGGAATGATAGCTTTGGGATCTTCTGGCTATGATTCTGAAGAAGCTAAGAAGTTTTTAACGCTTGCAGAAGAGGTAAAAAAAAGTTTCGACCATTTTCCCTTATGGAATGATGAGGTCTGCTTGTTTCCAAATATTCGACACTCTTTCAGAACTTCTTATAAATTTAGACGAACATAAACCAATTTGTTAAAATGGGGTGTGATTTAGTACATGTAAATTGAGCATTTGGATGATTTGTTTATTTTTCTATGACTGGGGATTGATCGTAAAGGTTCTTTCTGCACAGGTGGGATTTTTTAACTCTCTGTTTGTTTACTGGTTTGAAGTTGGCTCTTCAATTGTTGTTAATTCTTCATTTGATTTATTTTTGGTCTAGCTTGCTTGGACGTGCTATAATTTCTACCAGACCACCCCTACAAAGTTGGCTGGAGAGAACTATTTCTTCTACTCCGGAGAGGTTTGTATCATTAATCCGCTAATGTAATATCTCTCACCAGTTTTTTTTTAGCATTGTTGTTTAATCTCGATTTGATTTATATATGGAATTTTAGGATATGAGCGTAGGAACGTCTTGGAATATAATGAGACCTGAGACAGTAGAATCACTCTTTTACCTCTGGCGCCTGACTGGCAACAAGACATACAAAGAGTGGGGTTGGAATATATTTCAAGCATTCGAAAAGAATTCCCGGGTGGAATCAGGTTATGTCGGGCTGAAAGACGTGAGCATTCTCCAAACTCTTAAAATATCTGTCACTCTTTTAATCATTAATCTGTATGAACTCTGAATGACGCGCCTGTGACTTGGTACTTTCAGGTCAACACAGGTGTGAAGGACAACATGATGCAGAGTTTCTTCCTTGCAGAGACTCTGAAATATATATATCTTCTCTTTTCACCACCTTCAGTCATTCCTTTGGATGAATGGGTGTTCAACACAGAAGCTCACCCTCTACGAATTGTAACCCGAAATGAGGGAGGAGATGTTGAAAGATCAGACGAAAAACGCAAGCCATACATAAGGCTGCGAGGCAGGAAGGAAGGTCGGTCTGATTGAACACGCGTTTTATTGCATTCTAATTCTTGGTAGAGTTGATTTATAGTTGAAAACCTCAAGCATCCTATATTATAGTTATTGAGATGAGAGGGGCAGTTGTTGCTTCTGGGAATAATGCAGCTCCCATAATGTTTAGACAGAATTTATTTGTAAGATGTAATACTTAGAGATAAATCTTGATAAGGGTTTTGTTTTGTTTTCTTTGTTTGGGGCTCTGGAGATATTTATTTGTTTAGCTTGCTTGAAAAAATTATAAGCTCTTCTTCCTCTTTGGATTCCATTTTCAAACAGTTGATATGGTGGAGGGCACATGTGTATGTAGTGTGTCCAATAGAAATCAGCAGCTGTGTAATGATCAAATGGTGCCACATTCAAAGTAACAAACTGCTGTGATGTGAAACAGATATGCAGAGGATTACAATGGATTGGCCAATAGAAACCAGTGGGATTTTCTTTTTCTTTTCGATAGAAATAACATCTCAATTTTGTTTCTAAAAAGAAAATATAGTTTTTCCTTTTTTTTTTTTAGGAAAAAAAAAAATATAGTTGTTTTGGAAGAACTCTTCTGAGAACATGATTGTATTTATATATATAATTTATAATTTTTTTAAACAATTGTTTAAAATGTTATATTTTGTTGCTCTGTATTAATGGTTAAGTACTAAAGTACCAAAAAATAGCTTTATTTATTTTTAAATCAATATGGTATGATTTTAAAAATTTGTTGCATTTAGATTAATGAAAATTAGGAGATAGATTTTGCTCCACCTTTTGCTCACTAATTCTATATTTCCCGTAAAAACGCCTCCTACATTATTTATTTTAATGTCTACAATCAACCATTTCAACTAATTCTCTACATATTCTTTTTCATTTGCTCTTGAAATAAACAAATATATGAGGCATTCTAAAAAAATTCATATAGTTGCACAAAAAAATTACTAAAATCATATCACACAAAATCTTAGAGATAATACATAATCTCAATGCAAAAATATCAATCATCTCAAGTGAGAGTTCAAACCCTAATCAAAATCTCAGGAAAATATAATAAATATTGACCGAGATGATTATTTTTCCACCAAGATTATGTAAAATGACCACGCAAACCGAAATTTTTGGGCTCAATGACATGCAAATAACAAGTAAAACACATTTAAAAAAGACAGTATCGACATATTTATCCTGTTTTTCTTGATTTTTTGCAAAAAGATGGGCTTGAGAGTACCAAGACTTCCAAATGCTTGGGATCTTTTAGAAGAAGTACTGGTTGAAGGTATATTCTAATAATACAATATGGCCTCAACTAGCGTCTTTTTACAAAAAGATAGTCAATCGTTTGAAGGAGTTAGGAACACGTTTGCAGAAGCAATTTGGATCTAAAGCACTCTGACTACGTCAATTTTAAGGATTAAACATGCTTGTTCTAAAAAAACCAAAAAACAGAGTTTTGATACTTACTCATTGTAGCTCAAAATTGAAGCAATTTATTTGAAGATTTTGATTACGAACACCTCGTGGACCACCACAAGAATCTTTCTTGTTATTCTCTAGCTTTAGAACGGATTGTGGGATCCAAAAAGTGATGAATTTGGAGCAAATTTGAAGATAATTGAGAGTTTCGGAGAGTTTTAGAGTTGGTGAGAATTTCAACAAAATTCATAAAGAATTATCCAACATTTTTCAAGTCAATCAATCTCTATTCAAAGAAGAAAAACATGCAAGTAAGATTTACCATGAATTGACACCAATTTTGATGAGGAATCAAGTGAATTAGGAGGTGTTTCAAAGAGGGTTAAGAGCGTTTCTAAAACACCCACCTCCTACTTCATGTAAAAATGAACAATCCCAAAGTTCAAATATGAATTTCTAAAATTCAAACGAATTTCTATTTTTAATTTCTTTAAAATTAATTCTATTAATTAATTTAAATAATAATTAATTAGATACGTTAATTAATTATATTAAAATAATATTAGATTAATAAAATTTCCACTTATCCCAACAACTTCCGATTTGATAATTTTCTATTCATGCAAATAACATTTAAATCACATTTAAATATTTCCAATTCTTAATTTTAGTTTAATTCATAATTAAACAAACAAAATGTAAAACTTACTCCCTAAACTTAATTTGAAAGTTTTCAAATTCTCTCATCACACTATCATGAGCTCCAAGTTAATTAACATCTGAGACATTCCACTATAGCCTAGTAACTGCACTCTTCTCACTGTATATATATTTTTGTCCACTTGATATAACCAGAATTAGTAATTCAATCTTTCACAAAATTGTTTGTAATTACAGCTGGGTCAAAATTACCGTTTTACCCCTGTAATTATATCTCGTTTCTTAAGTCTCACGGATCCTGAACTGTAATGACCTGGCCCCTTAATATCTAACTTGTCGCTACAACATGCATGAACATTTACATAAATACGTCGGGACAAGAAGACATGATATCATCCATTTTAGACAAATGTAGTTTAATTTATAAAACGGTCAAATTCTTGAAAGTTTATTTAATCAACATAAAATAGAAAAAAAAAACACTTTAGCGGGGTACCTCTTACATATTAGGAAAAATCCCAAGAAAAGAACTGAAATAACCAAAAACATTTAAACAATGGTTTCATGAATGCAAATACAACTACCCTAAACTAAGGTGCAGAAGCAGTGTGACGGTCCCATGGTATGATCATGGATTTCCTAGGCCATGCGCCGGGCCACCATACTCCTTACCTGGAAGAAAAACATAGAAAAAGGGTAAGCAAAAATACTCAGTATGAGACCCACTACTGGGCCTAGCTGTTACCCCTTTTTGTCGTGTGCGCCCGTGTACCCGGCATAAGCATAAGCGTAGGCATAAGCATAGGAAGCGCCCCGAGGGTACGCATTGGCTATAATTGTAACATGAACATAGGTGGTGATCCTGAGGAACACCCTTCGTAGCATAGTACATTGAGGGTACGGGGCACGACAATAGGGCAACCTATAACGTGTCATGGCATAATTAATCTATAGCAGAGATTGCAGAGTCACAAACACATAAGCATAAGAACGTTACTTACAATACAAACTTAGCACGCCTAAACAATTATAGCAACAATATTCGAGACATAGGTTCATAACGACATTCAATAGCCAACAACACCGTTAGACAGTGTGCATCACTAAAACCCGGTAGTAGGTCCCTTACCTGCGAGAGCGAAACTGAGCGATACCGAGCGATACTGAGCGTTACCGAGCGATACTGAGCGTGTTAGCGAGACTCAGCGAGGCAACGACTTCCCTATAATGCGGCAACGCACTACGAACTCTGTGACAATGCGTCGCGGACTATGGTGATGCGGCAACGAGGGCTGATAATCCGTCGCGGACTATGATGATGCGGCAACGCGGACTGATGATGCGTCGACAAGCGCCTGTGACAAAGCGACGCGACGATGATCGGGATGTTGTGACGCGACGACCAAGACGCTGCGGCGCGACAACTATGACGATGCCACAACGCTGAAAACTGCGATTAAGGCCGCACCGTAAAGGCTGGAGCGCTGCGACTGAGTGACGGGGGAATGTGAAAATATGGTCGACGAAGGGTGACTTGAGAGAGGAAAAGACTGCCCCTTTTTTTTTCTGCCTCCTTCTCCTTTCTTCCCTTCTCCTAAAAACGCCCCCACGGTCCAAATTTTAACCGGGGATCTTTCCCCCAACTGAAAGCACCGCAACCTCCTGCTGACCATGGACTTTCAAACTCTCTTCACGCTCCCTCCGCTGCAAGATTATTATTAATATTATTTTCTTATTTATTTATTTATTTATTTATTTTAAATTTACAGGGAGGAAAGTGATTTACCGGAATGTGGGCCGTTACATGAACAATTAGTTTGTGGTTCGACAACCAAACTGAGTCCCTCTAGGCCAATGAAAGTGTGGGGGCTCTTGTCCAAGATCCAAAGTCTGTACTTAAGGGAACAACTTCTCTACTAACCCTGAATTAAGTAGGAGTGAAATCTATCTCACAAGACTATCTACTTGGTCTTATTCCTAAAATGGTAGGCTTATTGAGTTGACGAACTCGGGTAACTCTCACCGTGCATAGTAAAGGATAAACAAGAGTTCATAGTTAGTTTAGGATTAAGATCGAGTTACCTAAGTCATCATTTTGAAATAACCAGTCTTAAAAGTAAACGACGTTATAAAGTAAAAGTGATTATCTCATGGTCCAGTCTTATGCAAACTTATTGCATATGATACCCCACTTTCATGTCTTTATGAACGATATAGGATCACATCGTCTATATTAAATACAAAATCAGCAGCATCCATAGTGTCTTAGGACAAGGTACCTAACCTTATCCTCATACTATAGACCGTTTTCACTATTACCTAAACTTGATAAAAAAAAGTATGAATAAACCAACAAGTTTATTGAAAATAGGTTTAAAGTTTACAAATAGGATATAAAACCCAACATCGTTGGTTTCTAAAATAATGATATTATAATAATATAATAATATTATTATTGAGGACATATTCGTAAAATTCATTTTCATTAAATGATTACGTAAGTGGATGCAATTCTTTACTATCAAAATACTAACTCAATCTTAGGACGATCTCCGAGAAAGTCCAAGATAAATCAACTACACGAGTTTTCAAAAAGCTTGGTTAGTTTTGTAATGTGAAAACTTAATCAGAGTTAAAAATAATAATAATAATAATAATAATAATAATAATAATGAAATCAGTACAAAGACAAACATTACACATTGCTCATCACCATCGTATCGCACCGGTATAGTTCGTAGCAATTGCTGCGAATTATGTAAATTTCTGGCCCTCGATTTTGCCACAAAACTCTTTTGATTCGTCGCTGTTCTTCAAATCACCTGCCGGCGCGGCCCATCTTCTCTGCTCTGCGTGTTCGATTGAATGCGAGTATTTGGTATGTTGTAATGGAATCGTGAGATTGCAACTAAATAGAGAAGCAGGACAAAGCGAAAAGCAACCCTTGCACAATCGTTTTGATGCGAACATCCTACTTCTTGCAACGTTTCGGTCTCCATCACTCTCACCGTTCTTCTTCCTCCTCATTCCGTTTTCTCTGCACTTCCTCGCCGCCTTCGTTACTTGACTCCAAAGCACCACAGCATCAGCAGCAGCAACAACCAGAATGTGACAGGCACCGCATTCCTCTTATCGGAACCCACTTTCAGCCGCGGAGGCTTTCGTCGGCTTCCAGTTGTTCGAGACGCTCCGTTTTGTTGGGCTGGATTTCATTGGACTCTAATCGCGCTCGTCCTCTTCTTAACCATCATTACGCTTTCCATCGCGGTATGTTCCTTTTCGAATTCGCATTTCCCTTTTGATTTTAAGGTCTTTATTCTTTTTGCTCGAACGGCTATACATTTCTTATTATTTTTTTTCACAACTGCGTTGTAACATTTTGCAGGTTTTTTCACTAGAGCTAAGCCTGTACAGAGAATTGAATTCAATGATTATCATAGGTAGTGGATCTTTTTCTTACATAGTTCCTTTGAACGTTATGTAGTTAAATAATTATGAAATACATACACATTAAGACGCTTCTCTCTTCGTTGTTTTGTTATTTGTTATAACTAATGTAAGGGCGAGCAATGGCTGTTATATCATTTCACTTCCGTGCTCGGCCTGATAGTGTCTTATTCAGTTTTGAAGTTTTGAGCTAGTGTTCAATTGTAAACACACTGAAATGTTCGATTGGTTTGGTTAGGGAAATGTAATATTTTCAATCTATTCTTCAAGACTCGGCATCTTTACACTCAAACACTATATCAGGCAGCTAAGATTCATAAATTTCAACAGATGAAATCTTAATTTGAAATGAGTCGTAATACTGCTGAAATTTCCATTTAAGTCGTTAGTTTAGGATGAATATAATCTTCAGTTTATTTTTCAACATATAGGATCTTATAGGTAGCACTGAACGTAAATGTGTACTTTCGGTAAAAACGATCCTCAGGAAGAGATATAGAATAGAAGGCACGTGAAAAGGGAAAGTAACTTGTAATTACTCAAGAATCGGGATTACTTTATCGTCACTATTACTATGTTTTCTTCACATATCTCACAGTGGAAATTATTTTCTCCTCATTGACTTATTCTGTTCATTTGGCCTGTATAATATTTTTATCCTAGTCAACGAGCAGTTACCACTGCTTTATGGTGCAATTTCCTTGTATTCTCTCTGAAATTTGGGGTTTGGTTTGCCACATCAAGTCATGTCATGTTAGCAGAAGTTGTGCACTCTGTCGCCGATTTTGCAAATCAGGTATTTTCACCATTATCCAGAACATGTCTAATCTTAACTTGAGTTGTTAATCACTGAATGCAGAGGAACTAACTAATTTTAACATTGTAGGCACTTCTTGCTTATGGTTTGAGTAGCTCAAGGCGTGCCCCTGATGCTCTCCATCCGTGAGTTATAAACATCTCCAGCCGTTTAGTTTTATGGTGTTTGTAGTACATATGTTCCAACTTACATGGCAGTATTGCTTTCTACTTTATATAATAATTTTTTTAAAAAATTAAATTTATCAAAGTCTTCTTTTGGCTCGCATACCTTTACAGTTAATTTTTTATCACCTCCCGCAAAAGACATTCTTGGCTCTGTGCTGTTATGTTTCGGCTGCAAGCTTATCTTAATAACCGGCTGTGGTGCAGAAATAGTATGGTGTATTATAATTATATTTTCAAAATGCAGTTTAGTTAGATCTTATTAAAAAAATGCAGCCTTTTCTTTTTTTTACTAGGATTAAGCCCCCCACGTGCAAGAATGATAGTTTGTGACTGTTAGTTTTTGTGTTTTCGTATGACCACAAATTAATGGAAACATCTGAGATATCTTCATTGTTGAACAGTTATGGATATTCTAAGGAAAGGTTTGTTTGGTCGTTGATATCTGCTGTCGGGATCTTTTGTCTTGGTTCTGGTGCTACCATTGTTAATGGAATTCAAAATTTGTGGACTTCACAGGTAATGGTTAACTGAAATTTGAATCTCGCTTCATTTGTTACCACTCTCAAATTTTCTCTTTTCCTATTTGATACTTAGCTCTTTTGTTGTTAGTGGCAACTCTGGATGTTATCTTTTAATTTTGTTTGCCTCAGCCTCCTGCCAATATACATTATGCAGCGTTAGTGATTGGTGGTTCGCTTATTATTGAAGGTCTTATTTTATCCTTCTTTAGAATGAAAGTCCGCAACTGTTCCTTAATATAATTGGATATGATCTAATTTGATTTTACTCCACAATAATCTTATCTGCTTAGGTGCTTCCCTAGTTGTTGCCATACAAGCTGTCAAGAAAGGTGCTGCTGCAGAGGGAATGAAACTGAGAGACTATGTGTGGCGTGGTCATGATCCCACATCTGTAGCAGTTATGACAGAGGTAGTGACTTTTACATACTGACTATTGAGGATTGACGAACATTATTCCTAAATGTTAAACCACTCATGTCGTAAAAATTCTTAAGATTATTAAATCAACAAAGCACAATATGTCAGAAGTACCTAAGTTTGTTTGACATGAGCAAGCGTGCATTCACATAATTGATTTAATATTTTTTTCTGTCATTTCAGATCTACTAGTTTTGGTTTGGTGTTCGATTTAACTTTCTAGAAGCTAAATTTAACTTCTCCTATTGAAACTTTGAGGGTCAAAGATTTAGAATTGCATCCATTATGATTGATTATTTTCTGACCTTTTAGTTTTTGGTTGTTAAGATAGATTTTGTATCGGTGGAATTTTTGAACTTATAGTGTTTTTCAATGAAGTAGATTAATTCACGAAACTACACAGTAGTATCATTTGATGCCGAATATATCGATGTTAAAGATTCTTTTCTCTAGGTTTATGGGTTTCCTTTTTTGTTGGGCGGTTATTTCTTGAATGCTCTTGTACATTCTTTTATTTTTGTCCGAAATGACATTCTGTTGAAAGCTTGATTTCTTATAAAGAAGAAGATGTTAGACATTCTGTTGAAAGCTTGATTTCTTATAAAGAAGAAGATGTTAGACATTCTGTTGATCCAGTTTTCTAAAATGTTCAGGATGGTGCTGCCGTCACTGGTTTAATCATTGCTGCTGCATCTCTTGTTGCCGTAAATACCACCGGGAATGCAATTTATGATCCAATTGGTTCCATTGTAGTCGGGAACTTACTTGGCATGGTATGTCTCTTGTCTGCAACTATAAGCAAATAATTTTTTTTTCTCCTCATTTGGTTATTGAAAGTCATTTCATAGTGGTTATTTATATTCAAAATATGCTGACATCCTGCACTAGATTACAAAGTGCTCCTTCAATTTCCCTTTGGGACTTGGAGGCTTGTTTGTCAGGTGTTATCAATTAGATGTTTGAAAAATATCAATCTAAATCTATACCCCTAAACTTTGGAGTTGAATCAATTAAAACCCCAAATAATAATTATATCAATTTAAATTATGAACTTTTGTAAATGTATTAATTTACACCCTCTTTAAATTTTATTCGAAAAATATTATGTGAAACTTGTACTTGTTTCAAGTAAACTTCTAAATTTTCATACGTCAATCAATTTAGATCCTTTATTAAAGTTGCATTTGAAAAAATCGCCAATGTATCAATTCTTACAAGTGTGTAGATTAATACGAATGTCAGATCAACGAAATAGGCGATTGGAATTGATGCATAGACACTTTTCAAAGCAAAACTTAATTGAGACTCCAAATTGGTCTAGTTATGAAATTTTAGGGGTTTAATAGATAAAATCATGAGTCTTTACACGATGTTTATCCAAACAGAACATAATGGAGAATGGAAATTGATACACTTCCAAAATTTAAAATTGATACAATTATTAATTCAGAGTTTTAATTGATACATAATCCTTAAAGTTCGGTGGTATAAATTGATATTTTCCCTTAAAGGGGTGTTTGGCACACCAACATGAGTTAGGTTGAGTTAGTACTTTTTTACCAACTCAATGTTTGGCCCACCGACTTCAAATGTTGGTGGGGTTGAGTTGGTTATTATACCAATTTACCTCAACTCATCCTAGCTCACCTCAACTCTCCCCAATTATCTCTCCCTCCAATATTCTTAATGGCTCCACCCATTGACCACCATCGGCGACTATCTCTACCAAACTTTGGCGACATACTCCGACAACCATCTTTGCGCGGCCAACTTTGATGACCAACTTCGTGCTCCGACAACCTTCGCACAAGTAACTCTGGAGACATACTCCAACTTCCACCTTCGCGCAGTCAACTTCGGCTACCAACTCCAAGCTCCGCCAACCACCTCTAACGACAACGCTAGCGACTAACTCCAATGACTACCTTTGCACAAACAATTCTGCACAACATACTCTGACTACCACCTTCGCGTGGCCAACTTTGCCGATCAACTTTGGCCTTTGATAACCACCTCTGATGAAAACTCCGGCGAAGACTACCTTGGATGATCAACTCTAGTGACAACCACCTTTAACAACCAACACTAACATTCACTCAGGGGACCAACTCCGGTGAATACCATCTCTAACGAGACTCTTAATAACAACCTTATTTTTTGTGAACATATAAATAGACGCTTAATGACAACCCTAGTTTTGTGCATGTTCAACTCATACTTTCTACAACCGTTAAAGTTTATTGTAGGGTTGTTGGTTATAAATAATAGTATTTTGTCTATATTAAATGCTATATTTGTATGTAGAAGGGTGATTATAAAATTTTAAGAAAAAAAACTGCAATCCTTTTGTAACTTTTTTGTTTTCCACCTATGACTTTCATTTTTTAATTCATAAAAAGTGGTTACTAAAAGAAAGATTGTGCTAGAAAAGATACTTTTCTTTCATTTCTTTTACAATAAATTAGATGTTGCAATCATGTGGTTTCATACATCTATTAGATCATGTCTCTACGCTACTTCGGTTAAGTCTTGGTGTTTTGAACAAAACATGTAGATAGATGTTGCATATATGGTTGAGTTAAGATAAATGCTATTATTTTTAAGAGCTACTATATATAAACTGTTTTTTATTTTTTTTATTTTTTTTTAGATATGACTAATTCTTCTTCTTCTTTTTGGGTTTTTTGTTGGATCTAAAAATTTTTGGGATCTGGCTAAACGATTGGCTTTTTTTGCTTCCATTTAAATTGTTTTCAATATTCTTTTTTACTTGTTTTGTATATAGTTCAGCTTCAATTTTACAAAACTTTCATAGGATAATTTTGTTTGTTTGGAGTTGGATTTCTTAATTTCAATGAACGAGCTATACTCAATCCTGAAGCCCTCTGATTTTTTTTTTTCTTTTGTCCATTTTCGTGTGATATATTATGTTGTATTTGATGCACTGCTAAATAATCATATGATAATCATATTTGGGGATGTGAACAAAATGATTATGCAATTGAGTGTTCAAATTGTGTGGTAAAATATGTTACATTTTTTCAATAAAGAAGAAGAAAAAAAATTGTATTTGGCCATGACTATGTTGCAATTGAGTGTTTAAATTGTGTGATAATTGCATTTGGCCACGATTATGCAATTAACCGCTTTTTAATGTTAAAAATTTTGTTCTAATGAGGATATAGTTTAAGCTTAGAAAGGAAAAAAAGAAAAAAGAAAAAAATCTGATACAAAATCAATTTGTTTAGAAAAACGGCACCAGATACCCCAACTCAACTTTGCACCCCAAAACATAGATAATCTAACTCCACATACAATCTAACTCTCCACATAATTATTACCAGCTCAACTCAGCGCAAATATATGAGCTCAAAGTTTAATATATTATCTTCTGTTTAATCTTACTATTATCTTCTGTTTTAATATATTGTTTTAGTTTGTTTATGTGAGTAAACTAAACATATAGGCTCGCTTAATTTTGTTAAGTAAATATATGAGCTCAAAGTTTAGTCGCGGAAATTTTGAAACATGCATGACATGGACTTATTTTATTTGATTAAAATAAATTCAATACCTTCGTATGTACTAGGTCTTCCTTGGGATGTCTACACCTGCATACTCTCACATAGTTGTGCTATATAATCTTTACTAGCATACTAAAAGTATCTAAGGTTTCCATCCAAAAATTCTATTCCGGGGGACATCATTGATCGTGAAAAGAAATCTTTAGTTGAAAATAATGAAAGGAAATGCAATACAAAAAACTTCCTCTCTAAAGGAGTCAACCCTAGCTAGCTTTTGCTTTGAATACCCACCAGCTAACTCTTGGAATCACAAGAATAGCCACAACCAAACTCTCTTATAACATGTTCCGTAATACGAATCAGTGATAGTGAAGTGAAGCAGAAGAAACAGCTTCTAGAACAATGCCAGGCCACTAATGGAGTGGCAAAGGAGATGTATTATACGGTAGATTAGTCACCGTTGGAATACCATTGTTTTCTCTGTAGTTTACAATTTCACCCATTGGAATACCATTGTTTTCTTTGTAGTTTACGATGTCAACAAGCACAAGAATATTGAAAAAGGGCTGAGCTAAAAGGTACATGAATAATAAACAATATAGTAGTCTAAGAGTTATTAAAAAACTTTTTGCAGGTGGCCATATTCCTCATCCAACGTAATCGACATGCTTTGATCGGTAGAGCAATGGATGAAAATGATATGCAGAAAGTTCTCCAATTCTTGAAGAATGATCCAGTATGATGCTCGATAAATCTCTCTTTGGATCCTTGCTTTAATATTATACTTCATGAGTTCAAATTTTGAAGTCTTCTCATCTAGGTTGTCGATGCTTTATATGATTGCAAAAGCGAGGTGATTGGACCAGGATTTTATAGATTCAAGGCAGAAATAGGTGGGGTTTTTGTTTTTAACTTATATTTATCCCCTCCAGTTTTTTCTTTAATACTCCACCAATGTTGCATAGAGTCTCTAATGCTTAGGATTTTTCATAAAGTTTAGCCAACTTAAAAGATGAATCAACTACCGGTTACTTTCATCAAATATGTTATGCCTACGCCTTGTTTCTGTATATTTTATGCCTTATATGGTACGTGGCTCTTGACATCCTACATCAGCTGTAAATTGTTTCAACTTCTATAGGTGCCTCATCATGTCGTCTTATCACTTGTGTTGTTCAAAGATCAGAATTTTCAGACGATAATTGGTTGTAAACGAGAAAAGCTGTTTTGTTGTATTCTAATTGTGGGATGAAGTAGATTGATTTTAACTAAAGCACAATCAACCCATATTGTTTTCAACATGCCGAAACTCACCCTGCAGTGTCAGTTTTATCTCCAATGATTCTATATTTCAGGCAGTTTATGAAATTATGTATCATCAATATATTTTGATTTTAGCTGGTTATATGAAGCAGATTTCAATGGAGTCATAGTGGTGCAAAATTATCTAAATAGGACTGGACGTGAAGAGTGGGCTAGAGAGGTTGATACTCTTTCTTTACCTTCAGCGTGCTCACTAGTGTTTGTTTCTGTTTGATTTGATTTTTTAAACTCAATCATAGGCAAGGAAATCACTTCAATATGATTTCTGGATGCGATCTCGTCCAAGAAAATATATCTTGGACTCTTCAGCCATATTCTTTTTATGTTACTAGAAAATCATTTTTGTGAACGGATCACTCAATCTTAGAATGCCTGTCAATGTTGGACAAGTTTTCCTCGTAAAAGAGAAGGGATTTTGAAATCGCCATCACATTATCTATTTTGATTGTTCTTCACTCTATTAATATTCACGTCGAATGGTAGTTTGCTAAGATGATGTCTGAACTACATCCACGTCTTACAGTTTCGTCAAGCTGCGAAGAGCGAGGATGATTCAACTTTGCTCAAAGTGATGTCAAACTACGGTATGTATGAAATGAACCATCAATATCTAACAAAATTGGGATCTTGACATGTTTCGTTCACAAATTCTTGTTGCAGGTGAAGAAGTGGTAACTGCTTTAGGAAGTGAAGTTGATAGGCTAGAGAAAGAGATCCAGGAGCTCGTTCCTGGTATTCGGCATGTCGATATCGAGGCACATAATCCTACTGGGCCATCCCCATGAGTCACAGGGAAGTCTTTCTTTTTCAATTACTATTATTACGATTTGTCTATATGATGGCTTTTAATCGATCCTGAATGAAGGTTTGGCTTGCCAATGAGATTTTCATGTGTTAGTCAGCGAGTTTCCAGGGGACTACTGAAGTTCAATAATGTATTTTTAGTCTAGGAGGTCGATGTGTTCTCATTTCGAACTTGTTATTTAACTTATTTTTAGCCTATTCAAAGTTCACAGTATTTCCCTTCCATTTAAAAAAAAAATGTTCACTATTAAACTTTTGACGCTCATTGCAAAGTGTTGGTGAAGAGTTATTGCAGGTCTCCTTTTGTTTCGTTTTTCATTTTTTTGTTTTTCCCTAGGAGATGGATTGCTTTGTCAAAGGTCAACTCGCAAAATTGTTGACCCCGAATACAATTCAATATTATGGAAATCAGAATTGGAAAGGTTGAAACGTGTATTTAGGATGCGTTTGGAATGTCTTCTCAATTTTTCTTTTTTTTTAAGAATGATTTTATTGATTGAATCAAATATCCAAAGATATCTAAGACACAAAGACTCAGATCAAATGGTATACAAAAATGTCTTCTCAAGTATTTAATTTAAAAAATAAGTCATTTTGAAAATATGAGTAGAAAATAAATTTGCTTTAGAAAAACATTTGAGACCAACTTTCAGAAAATTCAATTTTGAGTGTTTAATGGTTAATTTCTTGCTTATTTGTATAATTTTTAAAATTGGCAAATGCATTAAAAGTCATCTACCCCACTTCTAGAATGTCATGGCTGCCACTGTTCTCTGTTGGTGGCAACCACTCAGCTAACTTTGGAGACCACCACTGAAGAAGAAGAAGATTTTGGGTAACGCCTTAGGCCCAGGGTTTGGAGTCTAGATTTGGCAATTGATGACCTCGATTTTCCTTTGCCTCTCTTTGCTTGTCTTGAGTCTTTCGGAAGCTTACTTTCATATCCTCGGGATCCCTTTCATTCGAATGTGATATTAGTTCATTTGTATCCCCTGCTCTCAAGTCCTTATATTTTGAATTTTGAATTCAATGTCTATTTGATTTACAAAGTCGATTGCTAGGTTATTTGTGGGATATCTCCCTCCCTTCTTTCCATGTCTATATGGCTGATAGAGAGGAATCAAAACGAAAGAGTCAGGAAAGTGACTAGAGGGAGAGAGAAATCTTAATATATATAAGTTTTAAAAGATGGGAAACCAAAAGGCAACTTCCTAATAAGTTTTAAAATAAATTTACAATAATGATAATAATGCTTCTTATTATATATATACACACACGCGAGTCCTGCGGTGCCGTCTTGTTCTAGGAAAGTAAACTTTAAAAGTCATCGACGTTTGGAAAACTCGAGGTGGCTTCGTGGGAAATACAGAGGAAACAAAGCTTCAAACTACAAACCCAAATTGAAGTGAGGAATTTGTATATAAATAATCGTGATTGCAATTGGAAAGCCGAGGGTTGAGAGAAGAAGAAAAAAGGGAAGTGGAGTTCTATGAAATATGGGGTTGGCTCCAATATTCGACGTCAAAGAGAAAGTAATAGGAAAGAAAGGGATTAAAGCAGCTTGTCCATATTGTGGCGGCCCAGTTATTGCTTGGGATATGGATGTTCGTTGTTCCTTCTGCTTTTTCCTTCTTTCTCACAAAAACGAAACCCAACTCTACTGTGCTCTCTGCTCCACACGCCTCGTTTATTCCTCCAAAAAACCCTTATCCAATTCTCCTTGAATCCCTCAAAAAAAAAATAAATAAATAAACTATTGTGATCTCATTTTTTTCATTTTACTTTCTGTATAGCTATCGTATATATTTAATTGAGTACGATGATTTAAACCTCTAGATTGTTATGTTTACTATGATCTATCGTGATTGGTCGTAAATCTCTAACACAATATTTTTAATTTTAGAACTTAATTAATAACATGTTTTTAAAAAATTTAAATTAAAAAGATCACGATTATGCTATGTATGTTAGAGATGATAAAACTGTCGGTCTTTTTTCAATTTTATTTGTTAAGAATTAAAACAGGTATGGCCTTAATGAAATAAACTTAAAATTTTTAAATCTACAAAGGATTAGAAATTCTAGTATAAAAAAAGAATATGACAACTGACATTTTAAGCTACCCTACGAAGAAGAAAATCGAATAAAGAATTGCGCATTGTATAAATGATGCAAAAAAACACTCCAGATATCTAATATTTCATAAGCTTATTTTTAAGAGAAAAAAAGAAGAGGAAGAAGAAGAAAAGAATCTGATATCAAGTGTAAGATGGTCAATGACTTAATGAACCCTTCTTGAGGTCCAAGGAAATCTTGATTTTGTTAGAGAAGCATATTAACCAGGATATCTTCCCAACAAAGAATGTCACAAACATCAGAATTCTCACCATACCATTATGTTCCTCACACTAGAATATGGTCCAACACCTCTTATAGGTTGAATGTTCAAAGACAAAAGACAATAAAGCACCCCTACAATAATGTCATTTATGCAAAAATAATAAGAAAAAAATACTGACTAATCATGAGGAAAGGATACGGAGATTACAATCTCAAGAAAATAAATAATGGAACTCACCAAATTCCAAGATAGCCCCCATCAACAACTTTCTAATTTTAACAAAGGAAACAAAATTTTCAAGAAATTAATCCACGTCCTCCAAACAACCAACAAACAATGATAAGCTCACGGTCATGTATAGAAGCGTTCGGATAATAGACGACCAAGAAAAATTCACTTCAAATTACCCCATCAAATAAGAGCAATTAGAAGCCTCTACTACCAAAAAAGAAAAAAAAGAAAAAAAAAGAAGAAAGAAAAATTAGTTCATTCTTCTGATAAGCTCGTTGATGTAATTTTCACGATTTCCAGCATCTCCTCCTTCAACATAGTGGTTCCTCTTCTTTTTCAAACCACCCAATGGCGCCTTGAGCTTGAAAGGCCATAGAAAGTTATTTGCCTCTTTAAAATGAGGTCCAACTGTCATGATCTCGTGAATAAGATCTTCCACGCTCAAAATTCCATGTTTACCTAGCGCCTTATGAGACAATGGAGCAATCTAAGCACACAAAGGAGTTTCTGAAGGTAGGATATAAACTAGACATTGCACAAAACACGATGCAAACCTGTTCGATGATTGAGTTGTCGGTCAAAGCAGTTCTCTGCTTGTTTAGTTTCCCAAATCCTCTTTTGTAGATGAGTTCTTTCACACTCTTAAGATTGGGATAACTATCAATAGAATGGCAAATGATACTCTCATTTCAGATGCAAAATACGAACTTTCATGTGATATAAGAATTGAGTTATTAAGAAAAGTACCCATAAGTTACATATGGCTCAACCCTGTGAAGCATATTCAGCGTTGCTTTGTTCACTTTCAAAAATACACCATTGAATATCTGTGCCAGATCAACGAGGTAGCCCAGGTTATAACTTCAATCCAGGGATAAAAATTATCTTCTCTAAACATATTAAACCAATTAAGGAAGAACGTCTGCAAGAATAATCATTAAGCATAAGATATTATACTGCACATGCACTGTTGCAATTGTATTAAGAAAAAATACCTGTCTCAGTCTCAAAAGCTGCAATATCTTTCTTGTCTTAGGGTGCATGGCATTGATACTGAAAGTTTAAATTGACAAATTGAAGAATAAATAATCAAATGATATTCCAATAATAACAATTCAGTAGACATGTAAGAAATAAAATGTACCCTCGAATACGAATAATGAACAAAAGCTTCGCCTCGGGGTCAACATAAAATCCTCCCTTCAACTTTGCTTCACGCTTCAGCCTAATGAGCTCTTTTTCCTGATACCGCAAACAATGACTTATACTCTCCAGAACCAGTTCGCTAATGATAGGAGACTCACAACTAGTTCGCTAATCAGAGGAGACTGTCAGTCGCAAAAGTGAATAAGTACCTGCTCCTCATATTCCTTTGAGTACAATTTAGCACGATTGTAAATCAGTTTCCTGGTCTCTGCTCTCTTCTTCTTGGCCGCCTCAAATTCTTGCTTACTTCCCAAGGACCACTCTTCATTTCTCTTTGCCTTTTTCAAGACCGACTCTGGAACTATGGCCTTCACTTCTTCGCCCATCTCTGTGTGAAGGAGAGAATTAACAACCACCCAATATTCAAATGAAGGAACTGGACAAGTACTATATCAAATACTATATTCCTTAAATCTAAAAGCAAAAAAACAAAAAAACAAAAGAACTAAACTAAATTAAAAACATCGTCTGAATGTAATTGTAAGAAGTAATGATAACCAACAATGGGAATGGTAGAAGATTCCTTGATTCGTAATCAATTAATAATTTCGCAAACAAACCCAGTAGAAAAATGAGCAATGACGATGTACCAAATTCGTTGAATTATTACACGGGACAACGAGAGAAATCTGATAGAAATCCCGAAATCCTAGAAGTCGGAAAATAAAATCTGGAAATACAAAAAGTAAAGATGCCAAACTTCAATCGTCGAACACGTAAATGTAAACAAGTAAAATCGGGAGCTGGGAAGAAGAAGAATAGCACTCGACGCTACGTCGGTTATACTTATTACTGAATCGAAATTGGGTTTTCCAGTACAGAAATGCAACATTATACATTGCGAAAACACACTCTCAATAACATTGTGAGATGAAAAAACGTGAAAAGCTTTTCGGTCGAGAAGATCACATCAACTAAGTAACTTACTGCTTCGGGAAAAATAAAAAATAAAAAAAAAACCGTCGATTACAATGAATCTGAAACCAACATTTGAATTAAAAAGAAAGCTCGCCTGTATTAATGCTGCTCACCCTTTGTAGCTCTTGTGATACTGATTACTGAAAGCGAAATTAGGGTTTCCTGAGCAGAGGGAAGGGAAGAAGGCGATCAAATGAATATGGGGATTTGTAGGGTTTGTCCCGCCACGACTTGAGTTCGTCAAACGCCCAAAACCTGGGCCCGAGCTCGGGAAACAGCTTTATTGACTGCCATTGCTAAAGCCCAACGATTGGGCCCAAAGTTCGAGTCTCATTAGCCAAAGGCCCAGCCCAATGAGGTCATGCATTCTGTACCGCTTCGGCCAATTTCTGGTATAACCCTACAAAAAAGGCCGAATATTTTGACGTATTCATACGATTTTATTATTAAGACCTTGCACATGTAAACCCCCCCCCCCCCCCCCCCCCCCCCCAAAAAATAAATAAATAAATAAAATAATAAATAAATAAATAATAATAAATAAATAAATAAGAATAAATAAAATAAAATCGAGATATAATTTAGGGTAATCGCAATGGGTGGCACCATCAGATTCAATAAATGTACAACAACATTTTTAAATAATTACAAATATTACAAAATTTATCAATGATACACTCTATTATTGATAAACTCAAGAGATTAGTCTAAATTTTTCTATACCTGCAAAAAAAAATTTGCATTGTGCTACATCTAGGATAATTTGGGTTTGATTTGCTATATTTGCGACTACCCCTTTTACTTTATAATTTTGAGAGAATACGTACAGACTTGGAGAGAAGACTTATTGAGAAGTGCAACCTAACTATAAGGGCAAATATTGTTATTTCAAGTATATTATAGTCATTTTTATTGGGAGTGCTGTGGAACATCACTTAGTGATATTCGACGTATAATCAGTTGAGTAATATGTTCAAGTAGACTGATGAATATCTAGTACTAAGTTATTTTTACATTGAAGATTTAAATTTATATCTCCAAATTTATACATATGTGCTTTTTTGAAAGGTTATTTCTACATTTAGGTTGTTTGCCGGGTAAGAAAATTGATTTGATTAACTAGTAAAGGTGAGACAGTGAGATAATCGGTAACTGTTATAAATATAACTCAAGGTTTTCTATCATTACAAATAGTCCTTTTGTTGGTCAATTGTTTGAATGTATGCATATTGGGTGCGATTGATACCGAAATCAAAACAAAAATTTCAAACCATGTTCTTTTTCCTAGTACAATCTCAACCAGGACAAGGACTGTGACTAACTATATTTATATGTCTTTTCCAAATTTTACATAATCTTTTTGAAATATTGCATATGTAATCCTTTTTCATAATCTATATTCCTAATGCATATCTCAAATTCAATTTACGATTTCCTTGTTAAACTCTTTCCAAAATCTCAATTTCAATATCTCCAAATCTTATGAAATATTTCAATGGTATATATTAATCTTTTTCGACTATCTCAATATCCATTTCGAGTTTGTGACACAAGAGAATCAGAGACTAAATTGGGAATTTGGAAGAAAAAAAACTACATGCATGGTATTTGGAGAGATTATATACATAATAATAGTCCGCCACAGTATTGACTGGGATTCCATCAACCCCCCCCCCCCCCCCCCCCAAATGGTTTGAATGGGACATTTAAAGAGGCTAATCTCTTGTTTGGTCTTAGTATTAATCTTGGGCAAGATGCACCGACAAAAAATGGTGATGTGTTGTAAAAGGTGGATTGAAAAACATTGAGTGTTATTTTTTAATATTTCCCAATCATTTGACGACATTCATATTTACCAACCTCCACATATGGACAAAACAGTGAAGGATGGTAGCCAAACAAGGACAATAATGGAGGAAAATGACAAAGGAAGAAGTCCCATTTGAATTGACTTGAAAAAAAAAAAAATTAAATAAGTTATTTTTATTTAAACTCTTTTGATAAAATTTGTTTAAAATACAAAATCTATTTTGAGTATTTGTCAAACACTCTAATTTATTTTAAAATTATTTATTTTTTAAATTAAACACTTGAAAATATATTATAAACACATCAGAAGATTGTTGGAGGACGACGAAGTACAATAATAATTGAGACAAGTGAAACAATTGAAGAAAAAAAAAACAATATTGAAAGAAACCATTATCTCTCTCCTTTTTGTATAAACAAAAAGTGAGAAATGATGTAACGCTAATTATTTGTGACTATTTTATAAACTTCATGGAGAAAGTCTCGCTTTGAAACTTCAGTTATCAAATACATTTAATCTAAAATTTAGAGACCAGGAGTGTAGTATGACAATAAACACAAACTTTTACATATGAATTTGGCCAATTATATATATTTTTTACCATAACTTTTAAGTTTTTTTTAGTACAATTGGAGGTAAGGGAATTCAAATCATAAACATCATGGTTACTAAAGCATTCACATGCTAATTGAGTTATGCTCGTTTTGGTAACTTTTAAGTTTATCAAACTGAAATATACATCTGAATATATATGTTGCAATATTCTACAACGTTCAATTTGGGTTGAGTTCACTGCCTAATTTTTGCAAGCGAAACTCAAGTATTTTATAAAATTTATTTAATGATTAAATAGATATTTAGAAACTCTCAAACCTCAATATCAAATATTTGATCCAAGTTATTTTTTATAAAATTTTATATGGTGAAATCGTAACCATAGAATAAGACCCTAATCGAAATGCATGTATTTGTCTCATACACTATGGGGATGGTGAGAAGATATATATTTTACATCTCAGGGGCTATTACTGGAGATACTATTGTTTCTGTTGCAGAAGTTCATATAAAAATGGGAAATGCCCTACCTTTGAGTGCGGTTTGAACTATTGATTTACATAATTGGAAGTAACCAATTAGGTTTACAACGAAGCCTAAAAATCGATCATTGGTCCAATTTGAATACCTCCACAGGATATACCTCAACAAAAAAACTAAAGAGTAACAACAACAAGTGATTGAGTTCAATAGTTCCTCATATAAAATTATTGACTCTAGAGATATAGTAACACAGAGAAGACTAAATTGTTTCAAATACAAACAGAACCAGAAGCATCCCTTGTTTCAAAGATAGTTAGACAGGTTATTTACATTTCATCGAAAGAATCATGCATATAAATATATTACATCAATTTATGTCATTAATTAATTTTAAAATTTATTCAAGACTAAAATTTGACTATTAAAAGTTTTAACCAAAATAGTATTTTAACGTTGTGTATTGTTTTAATATTATCCACCGTTTTCTTGATTATTTTTTATGACAATTTGGAAGGGGTCTTGGACCCTTCTTGTCTGTCATTATTTGTGCGCCAGCTTATGTTGACTGAATTTGATTCAATTGGCCATTGCCCATTGGGCCGTCCGCTCCAGCCCTACGGCAATCACGCCATAATTTTTGTCTTTTTTCTTGGTAAATTATAAAAATAATCATAAATTTTGCATTTTGTATAAAAAATACATTTGAAATTTTCAAAAGTTTAAAAACATAACTCTAAACTTTTTATAAAGTAAAATTTATAAAGTAAAAAAAAAAACACTTGCAGTTAGTAATTTTTATATAAAAAAAAGGTTAAACTTTCAAAGGTTTCAATATTGTTTTTAAATTAAAAGAAAAAATATACAATTTTGAAAACATTGATAACGTCAAAATTTGTATAGGTGGAAGTAAGGTTTATAAATTTAATTTTGAAAGATGAAAAACAAAACTATTGGTAATATATAAGGTAATTGTTTTAAATAACAAAATTGCTAAAAATATTTTTAAATATAGAAAATGTTACTGTCCATTAATGACAGATGATATTAATGATCTATCAAAGTCTATTATGACATTTTGCTATATTTATAAATACTTACACTCATTTTGCTATATTTGAAAACATCCCTAACATATAAAAGCGTAAGGATTAAAATTAGAGTTTCGAGTATAAATAATACAAACCTATAACTTTTAATGTTGACTTGAAAAACAAAGTAAGTTTAACTCATAATTACATATGTGCACTAGAACTTTTCCTTAATATATACTACAAAACATAATTTTAAATAAATTTGTGAGAATTCATCTTTCCCAGCGGTAGAAAGTTTGCTTCCTTTTTTGATTGTATTAAAAAAATTGTGAGAATTCACGGGCAAAATAAAAAAAAAATAAAAAGATAATAAAAATTTAGAATAGTGTTAATTTAAGTTGATGGGGGAGTGGGGAGTTCGGAGACACGTTTTAAAAAACACAACGTGCGGGCGTGAGAAGGACAAAAGCACTCGATAAATATTCGCGCTCTTTTTTATTTTGCCGCCAGAAGTTTGAGCATGAAAAACGCCTTTTTCACTTTCATTATTTGTAT
Source organism: Citrullus mucosospermus (assembly GCA_030954485.1). Classification (NCBI taxonomy): domain Eukaryota; kingdom Viridiplantae; phylum Streptophyta; class Magnoliopsida; order Cucurbitales; family Cucurbitaceae; genus Citrullus; species Citrullus mucosospermus. Next base: position 1,350,497 of record CM062063.1, on the reverse strand, counting down.
TTCACGAACCGCGTCAAAAAAAAATAATAATAATAAAAAAAAAAATTTATTTTTCGACCATTTTTTTAATTTAAATTCGATACAAACGATTTAAAATACATTTTAAAATTTATTTTTAGTGGTTTCTAATTACTCTTATTCTTATCTAAAATGGTTTATTTTTTTTTTTAAATTAAACAATTGAAAATATATTACTAATATATTTTCAATTTGCTTGATCATTCTCACACTTTTCTTTTTAAGGAGTCATTCTCACACTTCTCAAAGCATGTTCTTTACCAACTTTTAAAAAGTTACTTTGTATTAAATTTTAAATTTTAGGATAGTTGTTTTAAATGACATAACTGTAAATTTTTTATTATTGATAGACAAATATAAAAAAATGTCATTGCCTGTCTGCCTATCAGTAATAGATAACGATTTATTAATAGACAGTGATAAATAATAGTAAATAATAGTAATCTGTCAATGATATACATAACATTTTGCTATATTTGTAACTATTTTGGCTTATTTTGCTATATTTAAAAATAACTCTAAATTTTATCTATGGTAATATATATATATTAAATTTATCATTTATAAATTATAGTTATTTTTTGTATTTTATTTTATTTCTCGACAACCAAATTCTACCTCCCAAAATTTCAAGTTGGTTAGTTCGACGTCACCATTGTTTAGAAAAACAAATTTAAATTGGAAGTAGATATGATATAACTAATTATGACCAAAAAAATACAAATTTTGATAGTAAGTCTAGATTTGACATTAATGTCTATCATAATAATTTAACACTATTTTACTCAACCATATAATATATATATATATATATATATATTTTAAAACAAAATTGCCAACAATTATTTGAAAGGCTGCAATAATTTCATACTAGGTCCTTATTCTGAAAAAGAAACATTAATGTGCTGACCATAATTAAATGTCTTAAACATCTCATTCAATCTGTGTACAAAAGAGCATACAAACACATAAAATTGGAGTCCTTTCAAAATAAAATACAATATCTCGAATAGTACGTTGGCATCAATTAAGCTATCAATAGTGGGAGAGTGCATAACTTGTGGCAATTTACTAAATTGAGACCGCAGTGTGTAATTTCTTTTTTTCCACTTGTGACAATTTTGAAAACTACGATAATCCAAATAACTGAGCTGTTCCGCTCGGAATTGGAGGGCAAAAAATAATTTTAAGAGAATCTTAACTATTTTATATGTTTGGTAAAATAAATTATTACAGATAAAATCACTTATCTACCACCTTTTAAAATGCATTTTTTTTTAAATGTCATATCCTCTACCTAATTATTTTAAATTACAACCCTATCTTTTTATGTTTTTTTTTTTTTTCTTTCACATCCCAAAATTTTTTGTATAATTTTATATTTTTATAACAATTATTTTTTAGTAGATAATTTAAATTAAGCAGTGTAGCTTGTAATTCAATCATGTTATTTTTTTAAAATTAACTTACAATATAACATATGATAATTGCTAATACAGAAATAATTTAAATCATATAATTTTCTATCATTTTATTTAAAGAAATAACCAAAAATAATTTTGTAATTCATATCCTCAAAAAAAAAAAAAAAAAAAAGAAAGCTACAAAATTCCTAAGTAGTTAGACTCATAAATATATTAAATACAAACATATAAATAATTAAAATAATGTCCAAACTAGTTATTATAACAAACCTATGTGAAATTTTGAACTTACCAAATATTGTTAATGGCATTTTATTGTGATTAAAATTAAAATGTATAGAAAATTACAAAAACAACTCTTCAGGTATGTTGATAGTTTCAATTACATCCTAACATTTTTTATGACAGTAATAAGTTTTCAAATTTATATAAATATTTTTAAATTTGCAATTATTGTAATTCATACTAAGATCAAGGACTCGATTTTGCCACTTATACAAATATGAGAGCTCAATTTTTACGATTGAAGATTTGATGGTATAATTATAACTGGAAGTCTACAACTATAACTTGGGCTAAGTTTTTGCAATTTGTTATAAATTTTACCAACTTAAGTATATGTATAACAAACTATTTTTTCTAAAAGCGGTTAAAATATCATTTTGGTCCCCATACTTTGGAACTTGTTTAATTTTAATCACTATACTTTCAATTATCTAATTTTAGTTTTTATACTTTCAATAAATCATAAATTTAATTTCAAATGCTTGTTTATTGTTGATTGGTTTTTGTTATATATAACATTTTCACTATTAATTTTTGAAACAAATTCACATATTTTATTTTATTTATCAAAATTATTATTATTATTATTTAAATAATTTCGGTAAAAAAAATGTTGAGGAATTATTATTAGAAATATAGAAAGATAATAAAAAATATAATGGGTAAAAATTAAACAAACTTTGAAAGATGAGGGCGAAAATGCTATTTTAAGTTAAATATTTTAGAAGCTGCCACAATTCCAAAACGAACCGTGAGGTTGAACCGGACCCGATCCATCAGTACCTCCTCCTTGAAAATTCGTGGGAAAGTCGATGTCTAGTCTCCGGCTAGGAAGTTTCTTCGAAACTTCGCATCTGAGGAACGATAACACTGAGGGACAGTTACAGATCAGTTTCGTGATTATCCAGCTCGGAGCTCCAATGGATCTCCATTTTCATGGCGATTTTCTGCTTTGCCTCTTTCTCTGAAGCTGCCTTTTGGAGATCAATGGATTGGCCATCTCTCAGTTACAGATAACACAGTCACCACTCCAATTTTGGCTGCCATTGCCTTTCGCAGATACGTGCATTCAGTTTCAAGCACCAGTCCCACCGTTTCGCTTCTCTATTGTTTCCTAAATTTGGTATGTGATCGCTCCTTTTTTTTCTACTACTCATTCCCCCAATTTCATCGCTATTCCAGAAATAGCATAACCGTCGGCCAGAATTAACATCGACAACTTTTATTGCATTTCTTTATTCTTCAACTTTGTTTACGTGTTTTCGATTTCTGAGTTTTTTTAGTCTGAGTGTCTTTCCTTTTCGTTTGCGGGCGAGTTGGCTCGGCAGGTGTAAGCATCGGTCGATTGTGTGTATGTGCTGTGCCATCTCTCCTGCGGCATACTTCAATCTGAGCCGAGCCAAACATGACGTCTCGCGGTTCCTCCGCTTCTGCCAATGGCCTATTACCGCTTACCGTTTCCACGTCCGGCCGGCATCACGATGTTGAGCCTGGGCTCTCCTCCAGCAAAAGCATTGACGAGGAGGAAGAAGAGGCTGTATCGGATCCCTTCGACATCGACAATACCAAAAATGTTCCTCTCGAGATACTCAAGCGATGGAGGGTAATTATCTTTCACATTCTCTCTCAATTTATATTTACCATTCAATTTTTTTTTACCATCAGTAATTTTAAGAGGGTAGGAATATTAGATGATATAACATTAAATTTACTTTCATCTATCATCTTAAACTTTCAAAACTGTTTTTGAGTCAATTGATGGATGGATTGAGACTGTGTAAATTAAAAAAAGGGGTTTAATTATCATTTACTTCTCTTTTCTTCTTGTGAGTAATTAAATGATTGAATGAAAATAAAAGATTAGACAATTGGTTTTACTATTAATTTCAATGAAGTTAATGAGAATTAGAAAAATAAATTATAAAACTATATTTACTTTATATTAGGACGATGGATAACTGTTATTATGATTATTATTTTCTGTTAAAATAAAAATTAATTATAAATTATTTGCTCAAGAGTAGAATCAAATCAATGGATACTAATGTAAGTGATAGATAGAAGTTTCGTATTCTCATCCCGTATTTGCGATGATAAATTAAAATTGCTTATAAAATACCAATGCTAAATATGCTAATATATCCTTTATCCAAAAAAAAAAAAAAAAAGAAAGCTAATATACCCGTCCTCTTCTTCTAAGAACAAAATGGGCTAGGCCAACCAAGTCGTTGACCTATTCCAAGTTCCAACATTGCTTTTTACATTATTTGTTTTTAAATATAAAACGATCGATGCATTTGTAGGATTATTAATAAATAATCTATAATTTATTTACAATTATAAAATTATTTATTTAAATTTTTTAATAAGAACATAATAGTTTCATAATTGAGCTTGATCAAATTTGATTTAGTGTTGGGCTTGATTTCTGGATTTGGCCCATATTTCAAGAGTTCAGTGGCCACTTTGACTAGCAATCTTTTACCCCTTCTTACCACTTTGTACACAATTTAAACTAGGTAAGGTAGAGACTCTAGGTACAACCTTAGGAGCTTATCGGGTAAGGAGTGAACTTGTTATGTTTGAGAGTTGTGAAATCGTGGGGCCTACAATGTAAATAATTAATAAGACATTAAATTATTCTTTTTTTAATGGAGGAGCCACAAACTCCTTAGGCCAAACAAGGAACTTCCTTGTTCCGACTAAGTCATTGGGCAAAAGACCTTGCTAAATCTTTAAAAAGAAAATATTTTTTTTGAAATTTTTACTTTTAAATAAAAACATCAGTACTAATTATAAAACAAAGTTCTCATTTGATTTTTATTCTTTTTGATAAAAAAGGACTTTTATTCTAATCTTTGGTTAAATTTTAGTATAATTAGCAATTTCATTAATCTATTGCTAAACTGCAAAGTTTCTAACAATTAAATTTATAAATCAAATAATGTATACTCTCAGTATTTTTCTTCACGTACAAATAAAAATCTAAATTAGCTTTTTTTTTTAGAAACAAATAAAACTTTCTTTTGAAAGCTGATCAAGTATGAAATGAATCATGACTTCAGCCTTTAGAAACTTGTAAAGGGTGCTTGGTCCTCGAGCTATGTGGTCCTCCTCGCTTTTTTTTCTTTTTTTTTTTTTTTTTTGTGCAATTCAGTACCTTTAGAGAAAAAGAACCCTTAGAGTGGTCACTCGTGAAAACAGTAATGCAATATTAATAAATATAAGTTTACTACCCAACTATTACATGTTAAACTATCTCAAGTCAAGAATGTTAGTACTAGAATACGGTGCAATTGGAGGGATCATGTACCAAACGAACACATTTAAATGATAATATTAATGGTTCAAAACTCATTACTTCTGTGGTAATGACTTTGAATGTTACTCTTGAGTCATCAATACGATTTATGAGTTTTTATTATAAGTTAGACCACTCTTGAGTCTCACAGATGCCTTAAATTCATTTTTGTTTGCATCCATCAGTTTGTGAGTGATACAAGATTCTAGATGCCCATCAAAATTTTGTTATCAAGAAAGGATAACATATGATGAGAGGAAATGCAGAATGTCTTACTAACCATGAATTTTTGGAAACTAAAGGATTGTGCTAATTAGGGAGACAAATTCTTCATAGGATCTTCAATGCTAATGAGGCCTCAAAGATTATAGGGTTTGCAACCTTAAAAGGAACTATTTAAGATTGAGATTGAGAAATGATCATGTTTATTTGGATTTATTAGTGAAGGTCTTGTGAAGGAGAGAGAGAATTGCTTTTTTTAACAAGAAAGAAATATATTGATGAAAGAGACCAAACAAAAAAGGGGAGATGAGATATCTCCAAAGACTAAAGGTTACAAAAAAATAAAAAAGTTCATGAAGAGAACCAAATGGAGGCAAAGAGTCCAACTGAGACCCACAAATATTCTAAATAAGAGCTTTCCTCTTTGAATACCCTCTAGTTCTCTTGTGCCAAAATCTTTGTGAGGTAGCTGTAACTGTGTCGGACAATAGAATTTTAACCCAACATTTAGAAGTTGTCCCCCGTATACGCTGAAGAAAGGTTTTCCCTCATTTTCAGGAAAGCACTAGCTTAGGAGAAGGAAACTGAGGATGTTTGACCAAATGCAAGCAGAGAAGGGCACCTGAAGACTAATTGTTGGAAATCCTCAAAATCTTGTTTTCATAAAATGCACCAATTTGGCCTAACAACAGACTTAGGATATTTCATTTGCAATAAGTCTCAAGTATTCAACCTCTCTTGAATAAACACCCCAAGAAACACTTTATCCTTTTTCGAAAATCTAGACTTCCATATAATGTCAATCAAATCACAATTGAAAGGGGCTTGAAAATTTGTTAAGGCTGAACGAAGAGATCTTGCTGAATAGTTGTTGTCGGTTTGTAGTGTTCACACATTAGCATCTACTTCATGGATGGGGAATTGTCATCACTTTTCTAATTTTCCAAAGACGATAAATGGAAGACTTTGAGAAAGAACATTTTTCTACTGAGGTGTCAGACAAAGTGATCAATTTGCTCCTTTTATCTATTTTTGGTGGTTATGTTTTGAGTCAACTAGTTTATTAGGGCATACGGCCTCATTGGGGAGTTTAGTGTGCTGGAAGAGATTTGGTCCATCTTGCCCCTTTATGGTTAATTGTTTTCTTTGCATATGGTTTGGAGGTTTCTTTTTCAAATTAAATGGGATTTTGCGGTTATTTGATTTATTATTTGGGTTAAAGTTAATCAAGTGTTCTATGACTAGTGTTGATTGTGATTCTAAGCTTAGGACATGGGCATACTTGATGGAGTTTGAAGTTAATCAAGTGTTCTATGACTAGTGTTCAGGCTTGCTTCGTTCTTTCTGGGACTTGATGGATGAAAAAAACACCCCTCCTCTTTGGATGCATTCCATTTTATTTCCTTTTTGTCTTTTGATTGCCCTTTGGTGTAGCCAACCTTTTAGAGAATTCAAGCTTTGCGAAGAGACAAGAGTGGGGGTTTTCATTTGGGCAATTAGTAAACAATTTAATCTTTGTGTGAAGGGGCTTAGGGTTGAAGACCCTGCGAGCAAGAACGTTGCATTTTATCTTGATGGTTATGATGTTTCTCTTTAGAATCAAGGTATTTGACGATCTTGATTATTATTAGCAAGTATGAGTGACATTTGATTGTGCTGAACTGAAAAAAACTCTTGTTGTCAATGTAGAGTACAGTTAAAATAATCATGGATGGTATGCACAAAAGTAAAAGGGTCGCCTACAATGGTGGTGTAGTGGTCTAGCAGTCATTGAAGCCAGTGAAAAAAATGATAGATTTAAGATTTAAAATCATACGAGTTTTCTTGGCAACTAAATGTTATTGGGGTATTGTCTTGTCATGTGAAAATTAGTTAATATGCGTACAAGCCAGTCTATAGACTAGAATATTAGAAAAGAAAAAGAAATCTGAGTGATGCAATGCTCAAAGAATTAAGTGATAAATTTCGCTATTTTAGAGGTCACCGAATTACGTTTTTTTCCCCGCCTCTCAAATACAAGAAACAACAGGAAAATAATATTACAACATGATGTAATCAAAATCAAAACTTAAGCTAAAAACTTAAACATGAAAAATAAAGGCTTGCGAATGATGTAGAAATCGAACACCATGAAGAAGCCATAAACCGAGCTAATCCAAAACGGTCTTGAAAAGGCATAGACTGAAAGATATTGATGTTGAATAAGTTTCTTGTTGCAAAACACTACGGATGAGAGGATTGGGATTTTATGCCATGGGATGCACAGAAATGAACTTGGAAACTTCAGTCATCATTCAAAAGAATACAAAATGTGATGCATTTTTTCAAATAAGCGCTCTGTGGGAAAATGCTTCCTTCCTATTGCATATATTTTCTTTTAAAGCTAGACTATCGGTATGCTTAGTGGTATTATGAAAGTTCACAAGATTATTTGTAAATTTGATTTTTATATTTATGAAAGACCTTTCATCTTTTTGCACATGGAAATGGAGTATGAACCAATTATTTTTCCTTTTTTCTTTTCCTCTTGGGGTGCAGCAAGCTGCATTGGTGCTTAATGCATCTCGGAGATTTAGATATACTTTGGACTTAAAAAAAGAGGAAGAGAAAGAACAAAGAAGACGGATGATTAGAGCCCATGCACAAGTCATAAGGGTAATACTTTGACTCTTTCACCAACATTTTCTATCAGAATGTTGGTCTTTTGTATCCTTACCACTTTTTGCTTCTTTCTTCAGGCAGCACTGCTTTTCAAATTGGCAGGGGAACAACAAATTGGTATTGTGGCTCTTAAAAGTTTTCATACTTTTCACAAAACTTTTGATATTGTATTTATTTATTTATTATTATTTTTTATTTTCGTGTCTTGTATGTACAAATTAACTCTGCCATCCTTTTTCATGCCTTATTCCTTGTCTAGTTCCCTAAAAGTTTTGTATCATCATACAATCTGAAGACTTTAGATAAATTAGTTTTGATTCTGAAGCTAAGGCTGGTGCTTATGCCTGGTCTTTTAACCATTAGTTGATACACACGTCTGATTAACTACCTGCAATGCAACAATTGTAATCAGAAACTGGGAAGTGAAAATGTATTGCTTCTATTTTACTCAATTCCTATTCTTCTAATTGCACTGTCTCCACTGGTAGGTTCATCAGTATCACCTCCAATGTCAAGTGGTGACTATTCCATTAGTTTAGAACAGCTTGCTTCATTGACTCGTGATCAAAACTTGTCTTCTCTACAACAGTATGGAGGAGTAAGTCAGTTATGGTTTGTTTCTTTGTATCACAGTTATCCTTCTTCTTCATCCTCGGCTTAAATGAGAACATTTTATCTTGCTTTATCAGGTTAAAGGCTTATCAAATTTATTGAAAACAAGTACCGAGAAAGGAATATTGGGAGATGAAACTGATCTACTCAAAAGAAGAAATGCATTTGGATCAAATACATATCCACGTAAAAAAGGACGGAGCTTCTTGGTACAAATTAGTTCCCATTTGTTTCTCCTTTTTTTTTGTTGTTGTTGTCGTCGTCGTCGTCTTGTGGTGGTAACATTCTCACTGTTCTATGTTTGGCAGAGATTTCTTTGGGAAGCTTGGCAAGATTTAACCCTAATCATCTTGATTATAGCTGCAGTGGCATCATTGGCTCTGGGGATTAAAACAGAGGTTTGCTCGGTTTATTAAACAGCTTCTCCTTTTTGTAAATCATTTTTAAGGAATATATTTATGCCACATGTTCTGACTAATATTCATGCCCGAAAATTATAAGACCAGCAGGTTCATGTACACTGATGCTTTGAGTTTTATTAACTTTGGTAAAGATCAACATGGTGAGATGTTCTATTGAATATACATAGGAAGTTGACAAAGAGTAGATACGATTATGTTAGGATGAATTGTCAACAAGTTCTTAAATTCAAAACATACTCCTACTGTTTACTAGATAGCATAACACAACTCGAGTCTAGGGTGAAGCTAAAGCCCATGCATTTGATGTTATTTTCAATCTGGCATGCTACTCTTTTTAGTTTCTTCACACGTTGCAGCCTCTTTTGGCTTGCAGTAAGTTTAGTGCACTCTGACTTTGGTAATCATCGCAGGGTGTAGAGGAAGGATGGTATGATGGAGGAAGTATTGCCTTTGCTGTATTTCTTGTCATAATAGTCACAGGTATTCTATCTGATTCCATTCGAAGTGCAAGTAAGTTTGTTCTTTTGCTAAAGAAGAGGGAGGAATCAACGGGAAGAGTTTTTCAGATTTTACTGGTGACAGAATAAAAAATCATGTGATGCATTTTAGTATAATTTTAAATTGATTTCTTACATGCTTGTTTGTGCCAGCAGGTTCATTTAGTTCATGTACGCATTTGAATTTTATATATGTTCTAATATGCAGTACATTTTGATTTAAACTTGAGTTTTTATGATGCTTTTGTCTTTATTATAAATGCCTCCTTTAGAGGAATGCACCTATCTGTTCTTCGATGTCTCCTTATTTTTGAATTGTCCTTTTTATTTAACAGCGGTTAGTGATTATCGACAGTCTCTTCAGTTTCAGAACTTAAATGAGGAAAAACAGAACATACAAGTAGAGGTACATGCTAGCAACTTGATGCCACAATGACATTTTTGTTTTATGTTAACCTGCCAACAAAGAAAAATTTGATGCAGATCTTGAGGGATGGTAGAACTTTAAAGGTCTCAATATTTGACCTTGTTGTTGGGGATGTTGTACCTCTTAAAATTGGAGATCAGGTGGGTGTCCTTTGTGGTCAATTTGTCTGTTGGTTACTTTAAAGTTCAACCATAGTTTTCTCATGTTCAGATTCATTTGTATCAATTAGATCCCTGCTGATGGAATATTGATCACTGGTCATTCACTTGCCATAGATGAATCTAGCATGACAGGCGAAAGCAAGATTGTAAGTTTAATTGTATCTTCCTCTCAATTGCACGGCGTCTTTTCTTTCTTTCTTTCTTCTTCTTCTTCTTCTTCTTTTGTTTTTTTTCCACCCTTTTCTTTTCTTTTTCCAAGACTAAGCTGATATTGTCTCTCAGGTTCGCAAGGATCAGAAGACACCCTTTTTGATGTCTGGTTGTAAGGTTGCAGATGGAGTTGGTACCATGATGGTAACGTTTGTGCTTTGACTACTTGTAACTGTCGGCTATTCTTGATTTGTCTGGTGTAGTTCTTGAACTATAAATTTGAGCATGCATCTATGGACATGAGTTTATGCTCTTATATTTTTATCCAAGTTCTTTTTTTATGGAAAAAGCGGGCCGTTGTTTTATCATAGTTTTTTAATTTATCTGGCTAGAACTTTGCACGGGCCGGAGAACTGACTTTAATTAGGTTTCCTAACTTAATTTTCTGGTTTTGGTAGTAGGGAGCATGGCTGGTTAGCGATTGGTTTTGTCCTAGGTTCGATTCAATTCATTAGGTCTGTTAGAGAACTTGGCTTATGTTAGATCATTGTACTTTTGTTTTCAGTGTTAATTTCTTCGTATTGAGTGCTTTTTATAAATGATGCATATATGCTTGTATGCTTTTGTCGTAAAATATGCAAAAATTACCATTATGGAGCTTCACTATTTTCACCTTCAGGTAACTGCTGTTGGAATCAATACTGAATGGGGATTGTTGATGGCAAGTATCTCAGAGGATACTGGGGAAGAAACTCCCTTGCAGGTTAATGTCTTGACATTTGTTGCTTAGAAGGCTTTGGAATTTGCTGTTGGTGTGTTAGGACTTACAATTTATCTTTGAATGGCATATAATAGGTCCGTTTGAATGGAGTTGCAACTTTCATAGGCATAGTTGGGCTTGTGGTTGCAGTTTCTGTGCTAGCCGTTCTTTTGGGCAGGTAATATATTTTTTCACAACTATAATTTTATCACTTGAGTTTTCATGATTATGTTCTTAAAAGTATAACTTGGAAATATAGATACTTCACGGGAAATACACATGATGCAAATGGGAACGTTGAATTTCAGCGTGGGCAAACGAGTCTAGGTGATGCTGTAGATGGAGTTATTAAAATCGTTACTGTTGCTGTAAGTTTAGCCTCTTGATGCCGTTCTTATCTGTGTATTGTTTTTTACTAATTGCTGATTAAAATCATTCAGGTTACTATTGTGGTTGTTGCAGTGCCGGAAGGACTTCCTTTGGCTGTCACCCTAACGTAAGTAAAGTAATAATGCAGTAATTGTTTTACTGCAGTTTGTGTTAGATTTGATCCTATTTCTCTAAGGCAATTCTGATATTTTTAATCTTTTATTTTTCCAGATTAGCATACTCCATGAGGAAAATGATGGCTGATAAAGCATTGGTTTGTATTATTATTGATTTCCATCTCATAAACTTGTACTTCAAATGACTCTTTTGAAGTTACAACCTTACTTGAATAGGAATTATTATGTAGAATATACTGTTGTCTTTGTCTTCTAAGCGGACTCCTTTGATGTTTCTTCATCTTTCTCAAGCCCAACTGAAATAGTTAATTTGCAGGTTCGTAGGCTGTCTGCTTGCGAAACTATGGGCTCTGCAACAACAATATGTAGTGATAAGACTGGAACGTTGACTTTAAATCAGGTACGTATGAGGCTCAACAATTATTTGCTCTGCAATAACAATATGGGCTCTGCAACGACAAGTTTTGAAAATGTGTGGTAACGGGAACATCATCAAACACACTTGTTTCTCATTTGTTCAAAAGAGATTAAGATTAGGAAATGAGAATTTTATTGAATCAGCGTAAAAACTTAATGTTTTTCTTTTATTTATTTCTTTGTTTGTCGGCTCTAGGTCAGCTTTCTACTTTTACTGTTGAATGGTGATTAATTTTTCTTTTCTGTAAAAAATTGGAATCTTAGATGACTGTGGTCAAGGCATGTGTTGGAAAGAAAATGATTAATCCCCCAGATGATCCACTGCAGTTGCATTCATTGGTACTCACTCTGCTACATGAGGGCATTGCTCAGAACAGCACGGGCAATGTTTTTGTGGCTAAGGTGAACTTTCATACAGCACAGGCAACGTTTTTCTTTATAATTTTGGCTTGTCCTGGGAAGACCACTTGACTGCTTCCCCAAGGATGTTATGGAAGTTATAGGGTTGAGGCAATGCTCCGTTTCTTGTTTTTCGTTTACAATTTTGAGGAAACAAGAAATTATAATTTTTCTTTTGAGTTGAGCAGGGAACTCATGTCCTATTTTATTTTCCATTTTTCTTTTGTCATTGGTGGGAGCTCTGTCACTTGTTTGTACATTTTGTGATTGATTAAGTTGAGCAGCTAAAGTTCTCCATTGACAGGATGGTGGAGGTATAGAGGTCTCTGGATCTCCTACAGAAAAGGCTATTTTATCTTGGGCTGTAAAGGTGTGTATATATCAATGTCTTCTTTCTATTTTAAAAATTTTTGCCTCTATTAGTATTGATTAAACCTTTATTCATTTTCTAAACCTGTCGTGCAGCTGGGAATGAAGTTTGATGTTGCCAAATCAGAGTCCAAAATTCTCCATGTTGTCCCTTTCAATTCAGAAAAGAAGCGAGGTGGTGTTGCAATACAGCGGGTAATTATTATTATTTTGAATTTGGAGCCCCATGTTCTTCCTCCACCTCTTTATGGTGCTGAGGTTGAGCCACAAGTTTGTGCATTGGATGATTTAGAGAGCGTTGGAATACTATTTTTAAGCAAGCTGTTGATTGTTTTTGCATTTTAAACACTTACTTTATTGCTTGATACATATGTGTTGGTGAAACTTAGCCGTGTGGTTTCTTGGCAGGCCAACTCAGAAGTTTGCATACACTGGAAAGGAGCGGCAGAGATGGTGTTATCTTCATGTACAAAGTATGTGGACTTGAATGGTGAAGTGCACTCAATAGAGGACAATGAGGTCAGTGGTAGCAATTTATTACTTAGAGAACAATGTAGTGTTGCCATCTTCCTCCCGGGTTGAGATTTTCACCCAAGATTGTGGGATGCAAGGGAACTGTTTATTCTGGAAATTAACTTTGGGTTCATCTGGAAATATGGTTAACAATATGAAACTGAGTAGATTGAGAAACCTCAAACCATGTAATGACTTTAAATCATGGTACCCAATGCAAGGGAACTGTTTATGCTGGAAATTAATTTTGGGTTCATCTGGGAATATAGTTAACAATATGAAACTGAGTAGATTGAGAAACCTTGTAATGACTTTTAATCACGGTACCCAAAATTGTAGGATGCAAGGTAACTGTTTATTTTAATTTTGGGTTCATCTGGAAATATAGTTAACAGTACGAAACTGAGTAGATTGAGAAACAATTTGAAGACTTTAAATCATGGTACCCAGGATTGTAGGATGCAATTGAACTATTTATTATGGAAATTAATTTTTGGTTCATCTGGCTTTATAGTTAACAATATGAAACTGAGTAGATTGAGAAACCACGTAATGACTTTAAATCATGGTAGCCCTTTGGTCATTTGGAGAGTTTTAGAGACGCTTACATATGATCCTGGGGGAATCCCTGATTCTAAATTTTCATTTGCTTCTATCTTGTGGAGCAGGATGGTCTCATCCGTCATATTTATTTGGTGGACCAAAATACAGTTTGGTCATTTATTATTTATCACTTATCAATGCAACAATATTCTAAAATTGAATCTTGATTGCTTTTAAACCTATAATATGTTATTTCAATCCAAGTACCTTGAGTTTTTTGTTCTTTTAACCTTATTATTACTTGTAGTTAATTAGAGAAATGGTACACACAAGGTGAATGTGATCGAATATTATTCTTGTTCTTTTAAGTGCATTCCTTATTTTTAAACTTCTCGTTATCGGACACTCAGACTGATTCATTTATTTACATCCTTTCCAGGATTATTTTAAGGCAGCTATTAGTGACATGGCTGCAAGTAGTTTGCGTTGTGTTGCCATTGCATATAGATCATATGAATTGGAGAAGATTCCAATAGATGAACAACGTTTGGATCAATGGGATTTGCCTGCTGATGATCTTGTTTTGCTTGCAATTGTTGGTATAAAGGTAATGATTAAGTGCAGAACTCCCTGTCAGACAATAAATTACTATTATTGTCAGTTTCATTTGCCATGAATAATGCTCAAACAGATTATTATCTTTTTAAATGTTAGAGGTTGGCCTGATCTTTTGATAACTTTTTTTTTTCCAAGATAGAGTTTTTGTCCTTTTTTCCATCCTTAGTTTTTCCTTTTCTTTTTCCCGCTATCTACTCTGTTTTGGACTGGTTTCACATTTTGAAGTGTCAAGTTATGCCATTTTCCCATTTTAATTATCATAGGTGATTCTTTGATCTTTCACAATCACGCAGGATCCTTGTCGCAATGGTGTTAAAGAGGCTGTTAAAGTGTGCACAGATGCAGGTGTCAAGGTACTTTATTATGTGTTTTTTTATTCACAGATATTGGTTCCTTTCACATGCGGCAATCAAATGCCTAAATGAGTATACATGCATACACATATTCTTGAGTGAGCTGGATTCTCTATTGTGTATTAACCCTAAATTTCAGATGGTGAAGGACATGATCAAACCTTCTTGGTCTGGCTTTAGGAGTTTAGGTTTATGTTTACCTTGAGCTGTTTTTTTGACGCTGAAGTAATTGATCACTCTTATAGTTAGTTTTAGTTCTTTGGTTCATAATTTGGAAAAAAAACCATATTGTGTTTTCAAGTTCCTTTAGTTTTCATTTTATTGTCTCAAGATCTGGGGCAGGGCATGTCCTTAATTATGCATTCATCATTGGCTACTAACATGTGAAATATGTCATTATAGCCATATGTGTGCTTTATGTAATACAATAGCATATTTGTAGGTGCGCATGGTCACTGGAGACAATATACAAACTGCAAAAGCTATAGCAGTAGAGTGTGGAATACTAAACGCAACTGAAGATGCTTCCGAGCCTACAGTAATTGAAGGGAAAACATTCCGTGTATTGTCTGAGAAGGAAAGAGAACAAGTTGCCCCAAAAATAACGGTAATTGCATATATTTTACATGAAACTACAATATGCACTGAGAGTTACATTTAAGCAAGGGGACATCGTCTCCTTGGCCTCCAGGCTGTTTTGTTTCCGTTGATGGAACTTTTGATTATTATAAAAATTGATTATAAAAAGGGGTCAACTCCATGCAATGATATACAGGTGATGGGGAGGTCTTCACCTAATGACAAGCTCTTGCTTGTTCAAGCATTAAGAAAGGGAGGGGAAGTTGTTGCTGTAACTGGAGATGGGACTAATGATGCCCCTGCACTCCATGAGGTTTGTAATTTTTGTGGTTTTTCTTATTTCAATAGTTCTGTAAACAATTCTCTATTTGTATAATGTAGAAGAGATTTTGTTGCAACCTTTTTTTTTTCTGTCAGATTTTTTATGTTGCTTGTTATAGCATTATTATCTAAATATAAAACACGCAAGCTGTATGAACTAGAAAGGTGCAGTAATATGATACACTTTGTTGTTACCTATAAGACAGTACAATACAATATAAATAACGTTAATATGCTGCTCACAATTTTTATGTGCAAGTCTGTTGTATGTGTCCATGATGGAAATTATGTCCACTGGTAGTATGGAAATAAGTCTAGAAACATTTGAGTTCTTGTTTGATTGAGTACTTGCGAGTATTTATTATTATTATTATTTTAAAATCAGAGTTCAGGCATATAGGACTTCTGATGGTAGAAGACAATACTTATTCCCATATTTTGTACTATTATTTAGATATTTCAAGGAAGGAGTCCCTCTTGATATACCATCATATTTCCTGCGTCTTAAAGTGTTTGTGTTGATTGATATTGCATGAGAACGTCTGTTATTGTTTAACTGAGTTCATTTCACGTTGATAGCATTTTTTACCCTTTTGAATTCTAGGCAGATATCGGTCTTTCTATGGGCATTCAAGGTACTGAAGTTGCTAAAGAGAGTTCTGATATTGTTATCTTGGACGATAACTTTGCTTCAGTTGTAAAGGTTTGTGTTTTCTCACCAGCTTTAACTTCCCGAGTTTCTTTCTATGCTATGTAGTTTTGAAGCTAATAACCTCCAAGAAGTGAATGGGTAATAAAGATTTATCATCCTTGGTTGTATTTGGTACTTAATGGAAGATCATGTATGTCTCAGCTTTACAATACCCTATCGATTGTATTTATGCATTGAAGCAGGACTGACATTCTCAATCTATGAAATCTGCTTCTGTAATAGTATATTGTTGCAGTATAATATAATTAAATTTACCATAAGTCGGCTGGTAATTAATTTAACATGGTACTAGAGTAGGTATCTTCGAACCTTAGTGATGGCTCTTTATCAATTAATATTGATTCACATGTTGGGCCTTCTAGAAACTTCCGGTCCACACACGAGGGCAAGTATTAAAAGCATTATGATTAATTACTTTATCATAACCCATTAACTTAAACCGGTTATGGTTTAAACTTTTAAGTTGATTGGTGATTTACCATAGGTACTTATAGGTAAGGTGCACAAAAGAACTTTATTTACCTTCCTTGTAGTCTACCTTGTGATATTATCTTTCCAAAGTTGAGAACATGGAAGTTGCTAAATTTATTGCATTTATTCTGCATTATTGACTTGCTAGTTCATGATTATACTGCTTATGCCAATTTATGTCAACGAGGTATGGTGAGTGCAAATGTTTCTAAGAGTGATATGGTGGTCGAATATTCTTTTTGTGTTCTTGTCTTTTCCTTCCAGGTTTTGGTATTTTCTTCAAAATTCCATTGTGTATTCTATGTAGGTTGTCAGGTGGGGGCGTTCTGTGTATGCAAACATTCAAAAGTTCATCCAGTTTCAGCTCACTGTAAATGTTGCCGCTCTTGTGATCAATGTTGTTGCAGCTGTGTCTTCCGGTGATGTTCCTTTAAATACCGTTCAGGTTGCTCCTCTCCCCTGTACCAATCATTTTTTTTTTCCTTTTGAAGTGATTTGTTCCATATCGCATTGCTATAGTATGCATGACTGTGAGGATTCAATCGATATGCAACAGAGGACAATTGCTGAATGTTAAAAGTAAATAAGATTAAATATTCCATAATCTATCATGGATACACTTGATTTAATATTCCTTTTCTTTTTCTTTTTTCTGGGTTTTTTTTTTCTTGGGGGGTCCTGCTGGGTTTTCCTTTAAAGGAAAGACAAAGAACTTGATTTGATATTCCTTTTCTTTTTTCTTCTTTGAAGATTACCAGATGTTGACTAATGAATGTATATTTGTCTTCTTAAGCTTCTTTGGGTTAACCTGATCATGGACACACTTGGTGCTCTAGCATTAGCCACTGAACCACCAACAGACCACCTGATGCATCGGTCACCTGTTGGGCGAAGGTAAACAATCAATGCTGCATATGCTGTATGGTACTAAATTTATCCCATCATACAAGTTAGTTGTTGTTTAACCTCGTATTGAGTGAGCCTTTTCAAATCTTGTTACGAACATGATTTTAATTTTCTTACTCATGTTCCTGTTAAGTTTGGAGTTCAATGGCTCGAGTGATATGAAACTTGGTCACTTTTTTGCAAATATCATATGAAACTTGAATAAGATTTCCCCAGTTCTGTGAATTTCATTGCATCCTCATAAAATTAGGTTTAGGAATATAACGGTAACTTGCCGTCACTCATCCATTCCATTCAAGGTTTTAAATCTTTCTGTTATTTTTCCCATCAATGTTTAAACTGAACTTCATTAGTTTTCTTTAGTATTAATCTCCAACTCTCAAAACCCTTGTTGAAATGGAGGGCGAAACTTATAAAACTTATAAATATTAATATGGTAGTCTAGTGCATCAAATGCTGAGTCGATCGAACCATCTCAAGTTATAAACTATTTGTTGTGTATTTATTGTGAATTGATTAACGGTAATTTGTGTTGATTATAGGGAACCCCTTATAACGAATATTATGTGGAGGAATTTGATTGTACAGGTACGTGAGCAGAAGACTGGTCTTTGTTATCTGAAACTCATGGATCGATTTCTTTTTCCCTGATTCTCGTCACCTTTGTTGGTGCAGGCTTTGTATCAAGTCGCTGTACTTCTTGTCCTCAACTTCTATGCCATTGATATTCTTCAATTGAACAATGATAGCAAGGAGCATGCCTTTAATGTGAAGAATACAGTGGTTTTCAATGCATTTGTCCTCTGCCAAGTAATTATAACTACAAAATTTATGCAAAATCTTTGAGCATCTTCCTTGTGTCTCAACTCAAGTTTTAACATTTTATCTCTGCTTTGTAGCTAGTTACAACTAGCGAGTATCTAATCGGACAGTTTTGATAACTTAGTCGCGAGGACCAAAAGAAAACATTTTAATTTTTTCTAAATATTTCGAATTTGCTCCTTGAATTATTACATATAAGTAAAGTTCCTGTTGTGTCCTATTCGTCTATTGTGTCTCTTTTTTCCTTCGTACCATTTGAAATGTATTTGTTCTTTCCATTGACAATGCAGATATTCAATGAATTTAATGCTCGAAAACCAGATGAAATGAACGTGTTCAGTGGAGTGACGAAAAATTACCTCTTTATGGGAATAGTTGGAACAACGTTCGTGCTTCAGGTTTGAAGCACTCGTCTTCGTATCGCTTTGTATTATCTATGGATAGGCCTTTCTATTTAATGCTTTCCATTTTATAATTGCAATGCAGATTCTCATCGTCGAATTTGCTGGAAAATTTACTTCAACAGTAAAACTTGATGGGAAACAATGGGTTATATGCTTCGCTGTTGCCCTTGTGAGGTTGGCCTAAGTCTTTTCATCCTTCAGATCAATCAAAATGCATTTGTGTAATTAGAGCTTTTTCGTTTTCTTTTCTATCTTTCAATAGCTTTTTCGAAATAATAACAAAACACATTTAAAAAATCTGGTTGGTTATAAAACAAAAGGAATTATATGAAAACAAAGTAATTTCTAAAATGGGAAACTGAGAATTGAATGATTATGAAACTGACTCACTTTCTTCATTTTTGGTGGTCCGTTTACCGATTAATATATTGTTAATTGCCAACAATAATATTAAATGATTGATTAATATGTCGTTAATTACCAACAACAGTATTAAATGATTGATTAATTTGTTGTTAAATAACCAATAACAATATTGAATGATTATTCAAGTGGCAATTAAATTATCTTATCTTTTCAGTTGGCCGCTGGCGGTTGTTGGCAAACTGATTCCAGTTCCGGAGACCCCATTGGCTAAATACTTCACAAAGCAAGTTCAACGGTGCAGAAGGTCACGTGGTGCTTAATTTTGGGATTTCTTTTTTCTTAAAAATAGCATTATTTTGAAAGACAATTCATAATTTAGTATCTCTACGATAAAATATACTTTTAATCTCTATATTTTGGACTTTTTTTTTTATTTGTTATAATTTAGTCATCATACTCTAATAAGTGTAACAGTCAAGTCCTTAAGTTAAAACTTTTCAGAAAAATCTTTGTATGAGATATGAGCAAGTCAACCAAGCATATGGATTTCTTAAATTCATATTAAAAGGGATTTAATTATTTACCCATTCATGACTTGAACCAGCTTTTTAACATCAAGGACTTGATTGTTACATATTTTAAAGTATGAACTAAATTGTTGCCAAAAAAAAAAAAAAAAAGTATATATAAAAACCAAAATATTACTGGACTAAATATATTGAATGATGCGATTAAGCTTTTCCAGATTTTCAAGAAACTAAAGGCTCTCATTTCACGTTTTAAAGTTGTGCAAATAACTCAGAGATGATTCATTTTAGAAGGCAAAAACACTTTTCTTGTGATGATTTCATGACATTTTCAGTATGAACAGTGAAATTTATCTCGTTCTTGAAGATATGAAATCATTTTTAAACATAATGATTATTGAAGATGTAAAATCATGTCATTTTGTACAAAATGTTTCAAATTACTTTTGAGGGCCGTGCTATTTTTTTAATTGTTCTTCTTAGTAATGCTATTTTTTAAAAGAATCCCATAATTTTCCTTTATCTCTATTACTTGCTTGCTAAGGAGTTCAGTTATAATAATGAATGCCACAGCAGATATAAAGATATGTGCTGAAGGTTACTCATCAGACTGCCTGTACATATTACCTCTATGCCAAATATACCTTACTAACCCAGGAAATAAAGCGAAATTGTAAAGTTTACTCCAGATTTTTGTAGTATATTGCTTCTTCTTTTTGTTATTTCATGGTAATTGTAATGTTTTAAGGTTGATGATGAATACTTATAGTGGTGTCCTCTGAAGTTTGGAGGAAGAATCTCCAGATTCTGAACAATTTTATATATTTACCTCTGATGCATCTTTCGATGTTAATGTGGTTTCTTCATTGTTTATGTTTTCGGATTTTGTGATCCAAACATTATAAATTTTGAAAACAAAATATATATATATATATATATATATATATATATAAGTTTTAAGATATAGTATTGTATTTTAAAGCAAAAAAAAAAAAAAAAAAGATAAAAGCATTAACAAATATAATATTTGATGTTGTAAACTCAATTATTTTTGTTCAATTAAAATATGTAATACGATATAACATAAAATAAGGAAAAATTATTATAAATAGAAAAAAATATCAAACTATTTACAAATATAATAAAATTTTACTTTTTATTCGTATCTGGTAAAGTGATAGATGTTTATCTCGGTCTATTGCATTCTATCACATATATAAAGTAAAATTTTGTTATATTTATAATTATTTTTAACATTTTTTCTATTTTTTAAATCATCCCAAAATATGTTCATAAATTAATTAGTAATAGTTTATAGAAAAATTATTTTAAATGACAAAATTGTTAAAAATATTTACAAATAATATCAAAATATCAATATATTTACGATAAATCGTGATAGACGACTATCGGTGTCTATCATGACACAGATAATAATGTATTGCGATTTATCATGGATAGACGGTAAAATTTTATTATATTTGTAAATATGTTAGTTTATTTTTCCTATATTTGAAAACCGCCTTAATAACTATAATTATCAATATATTATTAAAAACATTTTGAGAAATGGTTTAAATTTTGAATTACTTATTTTCTTTCTTTCTCATTCGTCTTGAAATCATTTGAGAAGTATGAAGAGAAATAGGCAAGACTTGGATCTAAATGCGTCTTATATATGTTAATAGTTTTCCCAAAGGTATACGAAAGAATCCCTGGACACACAAGATGTAGTGCTTTCTCAATCTCATTACTTCAAATGGAAGCCTTTATAAAACATGTCTTGCAAAATTACCTTAACAAATAATTCTTCTGTTTAGGAATCACTTAAAAAACAAAATGAAAACATATGCAATACAATTGGCTTGTCATCTGCTAGCCACGAAGCTCGATGCATGCAAATGAGAGATCGATATGGTCGAGTCTTCATTTACCTTTACTGTGAGCCTAGCAAAAGCATGAGTATGCCAAGTGATTCTTCTTTGTGATGTAAGAGGAGATGAAATTGGAAGCAGAAGCAGTGGATTCTCTAATGGTAGCTGGAACAAGTATTTGATTCTTGCCCAAAGCAATCCTCTTGCCAGCAACATTGGAATAGAAAAGGCCAGAAATCGCTGGTACAAATATATCACTTTGGCTACATAAGTAAAAGTCAATTACTTTCTCATATTCAGAACTCTTTGAATTCAAAAACTTTGCCTTCTTATCCGCTGGCATTATGCTTTCCTGCAAAAGTAGAAAGATTACTCTCACAATCAGTAATGGATGAACTGCCCAACTCTCAGAAAGAGAGAATATTCATAGTTCGGTCAGAGTTTCGAATTCTGATCAAAACAATATTTAAGAGAAAGCAGCAGAGGGGAATATAAATCATTCGAAGAAATCACGATAAATCCATCCATGACTCACCTTTGTGTAAGTTTTTGGAAATAAATCCTTGAGATCATCAAGACTGTTTTCCCATCTCGGTTGAGTCAAGTATATGGTAGCATCCTTGTCGAAACCGATCTTCCTCAAAAATAGAGCTATGTCTTGTGCAGTGTAACAGCTTTTACTTCCAGAAGCCTCTTGGCATCCATTTTCTCCCAACATTTCAATCCTCAAGTCGACCGCTATGAACTGACCGTTGGACTTCCGACTCAAAGTTTTTAGCCGCTCAATCATGGATTCAATCACCTCACTTATTTCTGGCTGCAACTCCAATGTTCCAAACATTGCCAAACATGGAACTGAATCACCATCACTTGATGCGGATGACTTTTTCATATTTACTGAGGGGAAGTAAGTTGCGAGTCTTATGTTGCCACTTTTTTTAAAAATTTTCTCAACATGTTCCGAAATGTAATCTTGTGTGACTCGATTTGGCACTTTGACAGCCGAGATTTTTTTTGGAGATATTTCAGATGGCAGCTGTTTTACTACTTTCACAACTCCATCGAGGCTTCCAATGAACTTCTCGACATCATAAATATCCCCAAAGCTCCTGGAAGATTACGATCATGTCAGGTTTCAACCAGAATAGTTTCTCCAAAAATACTAGACAGATTACAAAAGCACATATTTTGAATATGGAGTGAAGGAATGGGAAATTCCAAGACAATGTAAATGGAGACGAAGATCCTTTAAAGATGATCTTGCTCCGGCTAAAACTAATATATAATCACATGGGAATTATTCTTGGCTACTGTTTACCTCATTAGAACATATAACTTACCACTTATCTCCCAGCTCTTTCCCCCTGATATCTGGGACAACAAGAGTCGCACCTAGATATCTAGCCACAACTACTGCATCAGCAATCTGAAAAGGCAATAAACATCAATAGGATAGACAGTAAAATGAAGGGAAGGCAATGCTAGATGACAAGTACGAAGATCTGAGAAGAACTAAAATAATAATGCGACAAATGGGGAAATTTTAGACTAAGAAGCCTGAGTATTATGCTGGAATTACTCCACAAACATGGTGGTTAATTGGCCAATAAATAACATGAACCTCAGTAATTGTTTATAAGTAACAACCAATTGCGAGTAGGTTTTTAAGCATATACTCTACCAGGTAGTTGGTCAGAAGCACAGATCCCATCCCAAACGTAAACGTTGTTGAATTACAAAAAAAAAAAAAGGGAAAAAAAGGACAAAACCCAATTGAATGGAATAGTTTAATTGAGTACCTGCGAGACATGGTATTCAGGACCATCGGTCAATGAAAAAGTGACATACCCCTTTGATTGTTGCCCCTCATCTACTTCCAAGCCAAAAAAGAGTAATGAGATAAATGATTAATGAAAAGCACTAGTTAACTTTCGCTCATTTCTCAACCCGGATAGAAATAGAATACTAACCAGATTCCGGTTTACTCCAACATTGTTTTAGTTCTAGAGCATCATTTTTCCACGGAACGTCGCTTTTTTTGTGGACGGTGCGCATTGTTGTTACTTTTGCAGCATCCTTAGTTGGCCCTGGAAATTTTTCCTTCACAACAAAAGCAAGATAGAACGCAATCAACCAGGATTCTGATTTATTAAACTTCATTTGTGAGGAGCAAAAAATCACTCAATCAAATATACAGAGGAAAAATGTGCTTGGTTTTATTGGCAGATCAGAGAAACTGAACGACCATATCTTGTAAATTCTGCAATTTATACTCTATTTTGTAGAAGCAAACATAGAGTGCTCACTGCTAGTGCTAGACAAAATATACACACAATGAAATCCCAACAAAAACGAGCAAAGAAAAAAATCGTGAAAAAAGAAACCAAAAGATAAGAATTAGAGAAAAACAGAGAAGAAAGGAATTGAACAGCATAAGATCTCGAGATGGAAAAAAGGAGGAAATAGCAGATCGAAAAGGAAAGGGAGGTTTAGAGGATGTACTTGGACAGAATCAAAGTGGTCTCGCTTGATCATGTGGCCAAGCATGACGAACATAGTGAGGGTGAGTATGCCGGCCAAGACTTGTCTCAGATCCACCCCCATTGCTGCTCAGAGATCTTGCTCCTGTGGTTTCTGTCACAGTGTGTGAAGAAGAAAAAGGAGAAAGAAAGGTGAAGATTAAGCAGTGGAATCAATGGCGGATGGAAGTGGGAGCTGGTTGATGAGTTGTGGGAAGGCAAAATGGAAGGATTGAGAAATTTTCCTCCGCTGAATCAAAGAGAGAGACGTAGTACTTTACTAATGTGGATGAAGGATGATGATACTTCAACTTCTCTCTCTTCTTTGATTGTCAGTCTCCTGTGTTCTTTCTTTCTTCTTCCGCACACAGTTATTTATCTTCACAATACACACCACCGACAGTTCCCTTCCGAATTCACTGCCCTTCTTAATTTCTTTTTTTCTTTTTCTGGAGCATCTTTTAATTTAGAAAATTATTATAAATATAAAAAAAATTAAACTATTTACAAATATTAGAAAATTAATATATCCTGTAAATATAAAAAATAAAATTTTGCTATATATTTAATTATTTTCAACATTTTTTCTATTTTTAAAAACATCACTTGACATTTATTTATTTGCATTCTAACTTTTATTAATGTTTAACCATTTAGTAATATTTATTAAAATTGAACAAACTTTAAAGTATTGGGACCAAAATGATATTTTAACTTTAAACTATTATTATTCTTTTTTATTTTGACTTATAGAATGTAATGTTGTGAATTCAAAACTCTATTATTATTGTTGATATAATTTAAAATTTGTCCTAACCCATCAACTTTTGAGTCGTTTGATGATTTCAAATGTATTTTAACTAGTCGAATTGTAGTCAAGTACATTACTATTTGGTTAAAGTATACATTTGGTACATAATTATAAGATAACTTCTATTCTGTTAATCTTCTTCATGCCTTAAAAGGTGTTTGAATGGTTGCTTTCAAATATTGCAAAATGAGTTAATGTATTTACAAATATAACGAAGAATGATAGACACTGATAGATTAATATCATCTCCCGCTGCTTATTATCTATCACTGTCTATCATCTATTACATAGATAGTGACATTTTGCAATATTTAAAAATATATTTCCAACAATTTTGCTAAACAATTACCCTTTTTTAATAGATCTTTAAACACTAAAGTTTTTTCTTTATGTTTTTTTTTTCTTTTTAGAACATCGAACTATGAAATTTGCATAGGAACTTAATAGACCATGCTGAAAATTTTGGACAATTTTATTATTTGATTTGATGATTAGTATTTTTCAAACATGTGCTAGCATGGACATAGTCCAACTGACATAAAGTTATATTATCAACTCGAAGTTTGAGATTAGATCGTACAGAAAATGTATATATATTTTTCAAACATACGATGAAATGTCGTGTGGCCAATTTTGAGATCTAATGAAATCATAGACCGAACAACTCTAGTTAATCTATATTCCACCAAATCAGCAATTGTTGTCAATATAAATACCAAAAATAGGAAAAATACATATTTACCTGTTGACAACATTGTATAGCTATAAATGTTATAGTGAAACCAACTTAATATGGCATGTTATGGAAGATTATATAAGATAATGGTAGAGTCATAATTTTCCATCTTTTACCAAGTTGGTAGATTGCAGACCATTTAAACTATTGACAATTGTTGTGGACCCAACAACAACTTAATTAGTATAGAAAATTACGTACTTTTTCATGGTTGAAGATTTAGATCCTCATTCGAATATTTTTTAAAAAAAAACACTTGACCAATTAATAATTTATTATTTTTTTAATGTAACTAAGTTATTAATATTTCAATTATTATTCGTGATCTATTTAATACAGTCTTTATTGTTTTTAAGATAAGTTAAAATTTACTTTTAATAGTACAAAAACATTACTTTCAAATATAAATATATATTTTAGTACACATACTACAAAGAAAAAAATACGTACAAATTACTGTTAATTTTTGTTTAAAATATAATGATAGTGAGAGAATGCGACATCGATCATTAACACATATTATATATCGGTTCAATCATACTCATTTTTACACTGCTTTCTTTTGACAATTGCCTTGTGTTGTTTTCCTGCGTAAGAATGAAAGAAAATCACATGTACCATTACTTTTTGGGATAGTGACCAAAAATCTTCATGGGCTGCCGTTCCTGGAGGTCTATTATCTGCCAGGTGGAGGCCAATGATTGGTTGGGTTACATAAATAAAGTAAAGGTAGGTTAAGGTTGGCAAGATTAATTAAAATAAATCAATAAATAAATGTTGAAACCAATGGGTTAGAGTTCAACCCCTTTCCTAAAGTTAAGATTTCTGACAATGATTTTGTCTTATCCTTACATCCAACTGTTCAACTCAGTCGCCTACCTACTCTTATTATTTTTTATTATTTTAATTGCAATAATATCCTACTTTTTTATATTCCATTTCCATTCCTTCCGTCAAAATTTCCTTCTTATATGAATATTTGATAGTGAAACATTTAGGAATTTAAATAATATTTTTTTTAATAAATATTGAGAAAAATAGGATTGGGGGAAATAAATCCCAAAAATAGGGTAGTGAAATTGTCGACCTAGTCCACGAATACGCGAAATCGTAGACCGGATCCACGATTATGACTGAAATCATGGACGAAGTCCACGATTTCCCTGCCACGCTCACGCCGAAGACTACCACGCTAACCATGCTGACCCACTACATGCGTGTTAACAGGACTCGTGACTGGGTCCACGACTTCTCTCCTCTATTTCTTTCGGCCATCTTTCTCTCTTCTAACATCATGCTCGCTCCTCTCGCCGATTTTCTCTCTCTCCTTCGGTAATCTCTCTGTCTCTTCATTCTCCAATCCTAACATGCTGTTCATCGTCCATCTTTTGTCGTTTGTCGACATTGCGACTGTCATATAGGTATGCATATAGACATATTATTTTTCGATCACCTCATCTCTCTTTCTTTATTCAATCTAAAATTTTATCTCCGTCCAGCCGTTGTCGCCTGCCGCCGACAGCTGACTTTCTCCCTCCAACCACCATATAGGTATGTATATGCATTTTTTTTTTCTAATTATCTTATAAATATATGCACTAATTATATGATAAATATACATAGAATTTATGTTTTTGCATGAATAAATTTGTATACGTAGACTTTGTTTTTACCAAATGGTTTATTTTGTTTATAATTTAAAAGATTTAGCTTGACAACCGTTAGTTTTGATTGTTATTTGGCGTTTATTGTTGTAGGAATAATTATTGGCAAATAATGTAGTGAGAAATTATTAATAATTTTAGGTAGTAAACTCGTGGACTGGGTCCACGAGTTTTATAATTTTGGGTAGATTTTGACTAATTTTTTTTAACCTTTACAGTCTTAAACGAATTCAAATCTTTCAAAGATGTATTCGTTGTAGACGACAGAGACAACATGACGAAGCTGTTCCATAGCAACCCGATGACCAGGAACCTCACATATTACATAATCTAGTTCCAACTTCTCCTGGACGGTCATTGGGAGTACTTGTAGACGTTGTATCCAGTTCTAGTCATCAACAGGAATATTATGCACATGATGAATTTCCATCTGTTGTCACCCAACAGGATATTGACGATGTAATTCACCATCAGCAACATTTTGAAGTGCATGTGCCTCGTCGTAGACAACGTATGCGAAGAAGACTATCATGTGGCACCTAACTTGTATTTTAAACTTTCTGATTTATATTAACTTTTATCTTTAACTAAATGAATTAATGATTTTCCATTACATTTTCATAAACTAAGAATCAACGAAACTAATACAATAATTGAATAAGGACAAAAAAATACAAGTAAGAAACAACTTTTCATTTAAGTGGGTAATTAATTAGTTAATTTATCTATATATAAAAAAAATCCCTCGTGGACCGGGTCCCCGACTCACCTCCCTGTAAACTGCCTAGTCAACAAGTGACTGGCTGTTTGACTAGTCCAAAGGGAAATCGTGTACCGAGTATAAGATTTCACTCCCCCATTTTTCAAATATGTTTCCAAATCACCCTATTTTTTACATTTGTTTCTAAACCACCCTATTTTTGTCATTATTTTTTAAAATGCATTATTCTTCAAATTGCCCCAACATTTAGTTTTAAATACTAGTAAGTCCCTCAACAAATGGTCCGTTTGGATCGCAACATATTGTTTTACAATTTAGACAATAAATATATGAGATTTAATTGTCTCAATTTTAAATATTTAAGATAATTAATATTTAAAAGTTAAATATATATGTTTGATTTAACAATTTTTACATAGAAGACAAAATTGAATAATTACTTAACTAAATATAAGAGAACATTTAATGTAGTCATATATTAAATTTAGTATTATTTAATATATTTTTATTTTTATTTTTTATTTAATCACATAAGATAAAAAAAAATTAAATATTTTTATATTAAACATTAATCAAACTTAATTAATTACTAAAAATATATAAATTTATTTAAATTAATTAGAATATTAATATTTAATAATTAGATTTTATATTAAACAGTTAAAGATAATGTATTAGTCGAAATATATTAAGTCTACATAATATATTTATATTTAATAATTAATTGAAAACAATAATAAAGATTATTTGATATTAATTTATTAATTAATTAACTATATTTTTATTCCTCATCTATTGGGTATAAAAATCCCACCTATATGAGAGAGTATTAGATTACATGTTAAGTGAGTCTTAAAATTTTACTGACAATAATATTTTGGGTTTGTACAAAGTGAAATTCTAATGAAACAAATAATATTAAATATTTGTCTGAAATCTCATAGTAAAACTTGTGAAACAAACAGGCCCTGAAGACGTTTGTAAGTGATTTTAAAACCATTAAAATCACTTTTTGTCATTTTTAAGGTTGTTCTAAAACATGCTTTTAATTCTCAAAATTAATTTAATATTCAATTTGACACTCTTAAATACAATTTTCATATCATTCAAGCTAGTTTTGAAGGATTAAAAATATGTATAATAGAGATTTTGAAAATGACAATAGTGATTTTAACAATAAATTCCAAACATGCCTTAAGTTTTCAAATGTTCCGTGTCTAATAATAGATTTTACATTAAAAACAAGTTGATCAATAAAAAAATAGTAAAAAAATTAAGGACATGATTGAAAGTAATTTTGAAATAGCTAAAATCATTTTAAAATTACTATGAATCATGACTTTAATGATTCAAAATCAATTTTAATGCTATAAAAGCACACGTAAAAGTATAAAATTAAATAGAGCCAAATACATTCCAAATACACTTTTAGTTCATGAGATTTGATAGGGTGGAAGTAACTACGTGACTAAACCAATTGACGTGGCAAATTTCATTGACTAGGCTAAAAAAATGACTTTTTTTTTTCTAATAAACTTGGTTTATAATATTACATAGATTTTAGATAACAAAAGACATGTTTTTTTTGTCAAAATGAATATAGCTCACATATTACTATCAATCCGAGACAAAGTAATTATTTTGACATTAACCCACTTTTTTTAAAATTTTTTTAAATTTTTTATTTTTTTATAAAAATTTTATTTCTAAGAAAAGCCACTTACATGATTTAAAGTATCCATTTGAATAGACTTTTTAAAGTACAGATAATATTTTAAAACAATTAGGAATAAAGATTTAAAAGTTAAATGATTGTTAAGAAAAACTAGAGAAAACAGGAAAAATGTGATTGGTAGCTTAAAAAAATAGTCATAAGTTATAGTGGGGGAGGAGGTTAGGGTTTGGGTCAAATCTGTTAAGCGGTTTCTAGGGCTGAGATTGCGTGCAGTTCCGAATTAGCGGACTAATTCGTCTTCCATTTTCTTTTTCTTATGATAAAAAAATTCGCTTTTTCAAAAGAAAACAAAGAAAGAGATGTTAATTCCATTCCAAATGAGGTCACCTCGAATTTCTAATTGGTCGGGTTGGTCCGTCTTTTTCCTCCGCTCGGCTGATTTAGTTGACCAAAGATTCATCCTCGTCCTCGATAAATGCCCTAATTTTCGGTTTCCGATTCCGATCGCTGCCGGAAAATGCAGTGATCGGCGGTTCTGAAGCTGTCGGCAGGCGGTGGGGCGGGAACTTCAGATGCTTAGTTGTTCAGTGTCCCCATAAGGCATAATCTACAACCAACATGATTTGTTCAAATATTATTTTGATTCCCAAAGTATGGGTTTGTTCAATTTTGGTACTCAAATTTTAATGGTCAAGAGATCTTATTGGAGTCCACTAAAATTAACATTTATGAAAATTATTTAAAGAATAATAATAATTTTTATGAAACAAAACATAATATGCAAGTAGGTTTTCAAGATTTATTGTAAAAATGCTAATATATAACGAAAAAAAAGTTTTTGGAACAACAATAAAATGCTAATATACAATAATTTAAGATTTGTTGAAAATATAGAAACTAAAATTAAAATCAAAGTAAACAAACTTTACTAGTCATTGTAATAACATTTCAATTCCATTATCACCTATAAACAAATACAACATAGAGATTCTTTATTCTACCACTGACCATAATGGATCTAATCATCTAATAATTATTATTCACTCTCTCTTTTGTGTGTGGATTCCATGTTGATTCAACAGACATAAATATTGGGTAAAGTACTGAATTTGGTCTCTGTGTCTCTATGTTTCGAGCCATCTATAACATACACAAACGATTAAAGGCATATGACTTCGGCCAAAAAGTTAAAAGGCTTGAATCTACTCAAAAACGAAAAAATCTTATAGGTCCAAAATGTTTCAATGGCTTAATTTCAAGTTAGTCCTTATAGTTTTAGAAGTTTTTTCGCATTAACCCCGAAAAAAGTGATCCAAAAATGGATTTGACTTAAAGTTTCAGGGTATGTCCGACCAAAGATTTTACCCACTTGCAAATAAAGCAAAAATGGCTCCCATAGAAAGTACATAATGGAAATGTGCAACCACATAATAAGTATTATGTAGAACAATGTCTAGCCTTGAATTGCCGGGACTATTCCAATGAGTCCTCCTATGGTGAACAAAAAGATGACCCTACAACAAATAAGATGGGAGTTTTGTATTGTATCGAACACCCCCTCCCCCATGGTAGCGATCCAACTAAAGATTTTGTTTCTAGTGAGGACTGCTATGATCATGGTAGCAACGGTGAAGTAGGCACGGGTATCAACGTCTAAGCCCATAGTAAACATATGATGAGCCCAAACAAGAAATCTAAGAACACCTATACTGATCATGGCATAAACCATGCCTAGATACTCGTTTTTTTCCTTCATTTCTATGATTTAAGTTTAGTTTTAATTGGATCTATATGGTTTGGTCCAATCTACTGCTTATCCTATTGAATACTTGATTTGCCCAACTTGAACATAATTTAACTAAGGAATATATGATGTGGTCAATCTTAAGAGGTAAGAGGTTTGAATATACCAACTCCATTGGTTGTTCACTAAAAAATAGAGGCTAACATATTTTATTTGTATACATTGAGTTGATCTTGCCCAACTGTATTAGATGCAAAAAATAGGAGGTGTTTGGATGGGTAAAAGTAACCAGGATAGTTTATGAGGCTTAACTACTTATAAAGATTAAATTAAAACTTATAAAATTTAACGACCAAGACTAAATTGAAACTACGAAAGTTAAATTGAAACTTTTAGCACTACACAATACAAACAACCATATGAGCCAATATTGTAATTTAAATCTATATTTTTTAAGGTTAAATTACAAATTTGGTCCCCATGGTTTGGAGAAAGTTGGAATTTAGTACTTATGGTTTTAAAAGTTAGAATTTGGTCCCTGTGGTTTGATAAAATCTCATAAATAGTCCCTATGATTTAAATCATCATGTATAATCTCTTTCATTGGGACTATTTATGAAATTTTATCAAATCACAGGGACTAAATTCTAACTTTTGCTTAGGAACCAAATTTGCAATTTACCCCTTTTTTAGTTCGCTAATATAATTTCTAGAAAGTGTTCTAATTTTCATGGATTCTAATAGTTTCATAATATTGTGTTGAGACTCCAAAATCCCTGTTGTAATTGCTATCATATCATTACCATAGGAGAGATCTCCAGCAAAGTAGAAACATAAATGAGTTTAAAGAAGCCACGAACTCTGTACTTCGGCATTGATTTCTGGATGGATCATTATTATTACCATTGACTTCCACAACACAAAACAGTGAAATAGAATAACTTTAACATGAAGTGTTTTACCCTTCTCTTTTCTAGTGGAGTTAATTCTAAAGTTTTTGACTCGCATGCTAAGGTCATAATGTCATTGAATTTTAAATCATTCTCCAGGAAAATAGTAGCAGAACAATTATATACTATTTTATCAATTACTAGCTGAATTCCTAGGTTGACCAAGTTAAATATTGAAAGTCAGGTGGGCAGAACGAAATTACTTCCAACTTAACTCAGAGTGCTTTATGAATGATGGGATTATTATAAACATTCTTTGACATTAACCTCTTTTAGGAGCTTTCTCATGGGTGGTTGGTTTCTGCTTCAGTTTCTTTTATGTCTTTAACCTGATGTATAGAAAATTCTTAAGTTTGAAGACTGGTTTTGTTTACTTTTACGTGCACAGACTCAAGGTAGTTGATCAGAACTTGTATCCTACGGTGGGTGAGAGATTTTGCACTATTTGTTTTTTGCAAGTGAGGTTTGGTTTGAAATGGCAGCCTTTTCATTTCCCAGATTGTTGAGTTTGGTGAAGAAAAAGTGAAAGGAGTGATATTCAAGAAACCAGAAAACAATTTTTTTAACTCAATTCTGCCAAAAAAAAAAAAAAATTGTAACACAATATATAAGCTCAAGTAGTAGTTGAACCTGTTATTTCATTGTCAATGGATGAGATGGAAGCCACTGGGAAACTTGTTGCAGCTAGACAGCTCTTGAAAACTGGCCTCGAAAGGTCAAGAGACGTTGCATCTACATTGGCCAATGCTGGACCAAGATTGAGAGACAAGGCTCGACGGCTCGCAAGTTTGGAAACCAAGCTCTATCAGATTCAGAAATGTAACACTTTTGCTGTTGGAGACCAGATAGATCATGCCATTGGACTTGCGGCTGCGCTTCTTAATGTTTTCAACACTGTTTCTGAACTTCAGAAGTCACTCATGGCCGATTCTTGTTCTCAACTCTCCAGTTACCTCTCTGTCATGAAACGGTTTGAAGAAGCACTTGAATTTCTTTCTGATAATTGCAGCCTTACAATTCAGTGGTTGGATGGAATTGTTCGATTTGTTGAAGACAATAGAATTGTCAATGATCAACATCTTCTCAATGTCAAAAACTCAATGGCAGTTCTTTGCAAGTTGCAGACAGCTGAGAACAATGCTCGTATTGATGGAGGGCCTCTCGATTTTGCATTGAACAAGCTTGAATTTGAGTTCAGGAGGTTACTGAGAGACCATAGCGTTTCTCTTCATCTGGCTCCACCCTTATTGACCGGTGAAAACCAAGGCTTCATTGGTTTCTCACTGTTGCCAGAATCTGTAGTTCAAGAACTACAGTTAATTCTTACTAGACTGAAAGCCAACAATCGAATTGAAAACTGCATATCCATATACATTGAAGTTCGAAGTTTGAATGCTGAACTAAGTTTAAGAACACTTGGTTTGGATTATCTTGAGACGTCAGTGGATGACTTGAGCAACATGCAGAGCATTGAAGATCATATCAACAGATGGAGCAAGCATCTTGAGCTTGCTGTGAAGCATTTATGTGAGCCTGAATTTAAACTCTGTAATGACATATTCGAGAAGATCGAATCCGAAGTTGGGACCAGATGTTTCGCTGAGATTGCATCACAGTCCGGATTTATCTCTCTCCTCCAATTTGGGAGGAAAGTCGCCCAAACAAAGAAGGACCCCATCAAGCTCTTAAACCTACTAGACATTTTTTTGGTTCTAGACAACCTAAGGATAGACATTAACAAGCTGTTTGGTGGGAAAGCTTGCACAGAGATTCAAGCCACAACAAGGGATCTCGTAAAACGAGTTGTAAACGGCATATGCGAGATTTTCTCAGAACTTCCCATCCAAGTTGAGTTGCAAAGACAGAGTTGTCCTCCAGAAGATGGTGGCATTCCAAGCTTGGTAAGCTTTGTCACTGATTACTGCAACAAACTACTTGGGAACCATTACAAACCAATTCTAAACCAGATTTTAATCATCCATCAAAGCTGGGAGCAAGAAACATGCAAAGAGAACCTTCTAGAGAACCAGATTTATCTGATCATAAAAGAACTTGCCTTGAATCTTGATACGTGGGCAAAAGCCTACCGAGATATATCAAAGTCCTACTACTTCATGATGAACAACCACTGCCATTTTAGCAATCTAAAAGGTTCAAAACTAGGCGAAATGATGGGAAATGAATGGTTAAGCGCACACAACCAATACAAGGAATATTATGCAGCGCTTTACTTGAGAGAAAGCTGGGGAGAGCTTCTCAACCTTCTAAATCAAAAGGGTGAGCTTCCATTTGAAGGCGAGAAATGGGAAGATAACGATCTGTTGAAGAAGAGGGTGAAAAAATTCTCTCAGGCATTTGAACAAACATGTAAAAGGCAATCGAAATGGGTAATTTCAGATGAGGGTTTGAGAGAGAGAATTTGCCTGCTATTAGTGCAAGCGATTGTGCCAGTTTATTTGAAGAATTTCGAGGCTTTGATCGAACAAGATCGAGGCGCAGCTAAGTATTTGAAATATACTGCAGAGAGTATGGGGAGTATAATCAGCTCCTTGTTTCGCCCAATGTTGAGTGTTCAAAGAAGCAGTGGTCACACTCATACCCGCTTCATTACCAAAATTAAGAGCCTTGTTACTAATCAATTTCGCGCGTCTGTCATTGCTCTATGACTTTATTTAAATGTGTGTAAATAACATCAATTACTTTTAAATTATACTTATTGCCAATCCAACTTGTAATAATACCTTGTTGGTAATTACTTTGTTGGAGATTTAAATTCTCAAACACTTGTTGTTGTACTGGAAAAAAAAATAATAAAAAAACTCAAACTTTGAAATTAGTTAGAACATATATCATCAACTAGAGGCAAAAAGTTCAAATCCTCCATTATCACATGTTGTTGAGTTAAAAAAATGGTCATCCTACTTATTGGAGCATAACTCAACTAGTAAAATATTATATCATCGATCGATCATATAGAAGTTTTGAATTTTCACCTTACATATTGTTCAATCTAGAGAAATAAAGAAAAAAAATCATTCTACTACATTGAAATTTCTACTTGGCATGCGATGAGAGGAGAAAATGTTAATTGTATTTATACTTATTTCTTGAAAAATTAAATTATCTTTCTTTATCACACACTTCTCTTGGAGACTCTTTACCTTCCTCTCTATAAAACAAATTCCAATTATGGTTTGGGAGAATCAAAGATTGAATGTATACAAGATAAACTTTTGTGAGAGAAACGAAACAGAGGTGTTTAAAAGATGATGAATAGTAGAAAATTAGAGCAAAGCAAAACGAGCATTGTTTAGTGGGACAACAGTTGTGGGGTGAGGGAATGAACCTTTGACTTCTAGAGATAAAGCACGTGCCAGTACCACTGATCCAAACTCACTTTCAATATTTTAATTTATGCCAGTTATGTAATATATTTATTGTTAAAAGTTGTTAGGGAAATTGATTTTTACAAATTTAGATGGTTTGTAGAATTTGTTAGTATATATAAAACAACAAATGAAGTGGGAGTATTTGAACCTCTCAAATAATGTAGTACATGTCAATTATTGCTGAACTATGTTCATTTTGGACTTGTTAATTAATTAATTAATTTTATTATTATCATTATTATTCACCATTTTGTAGGATGGGAGATATGGAATAAATACCTAATTTCCAAGTTAATATTAAATCGACATGTCGTCACTCGTCAATCGATGATAGAGTCGAGAGGAGAAGTAAGAACTGAGCGAACAATTTAGATGACATGTCGGCGGCTGAAACTATCATCGCTCGGCTTCGCTTGATCAGCAACAAACTAGATAACCGTTGAATCAATCAAGGCTTGAACAAGACGAAGGCAATGGCAGCTTCTTACCATCCCGTTCAGATTTCCCCAAGGACCTGCTGTTTCCCATTTTCCCGCCAAATCCACACCTTCAACACACCGCGCCGGCGTCTCTGCTTTACGAACTCCAAAGGTCAGTTCATCTTCTTCTCTTTCGTCGCATTGACACTATTGCTTGATTTCATCACTTCCTTAGCCCTCGTATTTTCCGTCAATGAAACGGGAAAATCCATTGGAATGAACTCAGAGCTTTTTTTTCCGATTACATTTCTTTCTCTCGACTACGTTTTGTTCGATTTCTAGAATTTCTGCCTCCTTTTCGTCTCGTAGGGCTGGGAATCGGATGGTACGGATATGGAGTTTATGTACGGTCACCTGGTTGTCCGGTCGCTGCTGTAGCGGGTGGTAGGGAGAGGGAGCAAGTATCTTCTGCGTGGGATGAGGAGCCTTACGAATTGCTTTCGAACGGGAAGATACAGTACATAGATGAACAAGATGTAGTAACCTTTCTTGATCCGCCTAAGGAGCTTATACCATTAGACCCCGCTTCTTATAATCCTGCTGCTTATCTTTGGTAGTAATTTCTTTTTGGTAGTAATTTCTTTCAAAACTTGTAACATTCTCAATCGGCTTCTGTTATTTTCATATCATCATAAATTGATTACACTCACTATAAATTTGTAATGGTCAGTGGTTCTTCCGAACTATTTTACTCGTAATACAGTTTGAAATTTTCGTCTTATGAATGACAGGAAAAAGATTGAAGATATTCCAGAGGAACGACGTCATAGACTTTTGCACCTCCTAACCCCTAGGTTACATACATGAAGCATTGTAATGCCTGTAGAGTTGTTTATGCTCTTTCTCGTTCCTCATTAATGCAAATTTCCTTAATTTGAATGTATATATTCGTAAATTTGGTTGCGAACTATTTTAGCAAGAACAAAATTCTTTTAAGTTCTGTTAGCATTTTGGAAATTCTGAAACCAGCAATATAATCATAACGCAGGTGTATATCAAGGGCTTGGGGAATAGCTGGCATGCGATATGAGGATCCAAAGTTAGTTAAAAAAACGGCATCTAGTTTGCTGCCAAATGAAGATGGCATGGTTCTTGAATATTATAACTGCCTGAAAAGTGGAGGCAAGTAGTTCACTGCATACATAAAATTCTTAGGTTATTGTGTGGAAAGCGTAGACATTGTGTGTCCTAGTTTTTAAGATTCTTTCACTGTATCAGGAAAATGATCTGATAAAGGACTTGGAAGGGTGAAATTTGTAAATGGGTGGTGTTTTTTAGGAATTGATTTGAAGTTCAAATATTCAAGGTTTTATTTAATCGTTTTCCTCAAGATTATGATTATATCATGCAAGCCTAACAACTTTGATTATGAATATCTCGAATAGGACAAATACCCATTGGTTGGATTAATCGTTTCAAGAAGGTGAAACTTATCAAATCCTTGTCCTCCGTTCTTCTTTCAATCGTACAGTACAATGGAAACTATCTATTTACATCTCCTTGTTTATTAGGCATTATTTTCTTGCAAGGATGGAAAGACATATGGGCGGATTATTGGTAAGGTCTCTCGACCTTTGGCAACTATACATTCTTTTCGTCTATGACATTAGTAACTCAGTAAATGACAGATTTCATGGCTCTAAAACACTACAGAAGACGGCTGATCCATTATCCTGTTGATATTTTATAAGTTTATTTCATCCTCATTTTCTTTGTTTGTAAACATGGGTTAGATAGGACTATTTAGACGTAGCACTATATTGATAGGATGTGCTTCTGTATCCTCGAGTTCTGAATACAAATGATGAGAAAGATCCAATTTTCACAACCTCATTCCTCTGTCTGTTGTTGTTTTTGGAAAATGAAAATGAATTATTTGATGATCAAACCATAACATGGATGGTGCCTATTGACTATGCTTTAGAAATTAGAATGTTAAATCTACTAGCCACTAAAAAATTTCCTTCTGTTTCAATGCTGCTAACATTTAACATGTCACAAATCAGGGACGTCTTTACTGGCTGGATTTGCAAATTCCATTAGTCCATTGTACTTTGAGGTGAAACAACTTAAGGAAGTGATGTCAACTGAACATCCTTGTGACTTGGCGTATGAATTTGGTGATGGGCTGTTTGGTATTCATGAATACCCTGAAGGCTTTCCGGCTCCAGGTATGATAATGAAATCATTTTTTGTTTTTATTCATATTGATTAAACCTCATCAAATGTATGTTAGGCCCTAGTTAGATAAATAATAGGATTATTAGGAAAATATTAGTATGATTAGTAGTAAGGGGTATAAGGGTAATTAGATTGGAAGCTAGTTACTAAATATTGCTATAAATAGAAGGAGAGGGGTTGGAGAAAGGTGTGAAGAATTTTGTGAGATTTCCTAATTGGGAATTTGGGAGAGGATTCTCAACCCTCTGGAATGTGTTGAGGTATATTGTAATTTCTTCAGTGATATTGCAATATAATTCTATCTTTTAGATTTCTTGTTTGTTCTTCGTGTTCTTGAGTTTTCTTGTTAGGAGTTATCCTAACAATGTATTGGTTATTCCACGATACTATT
Organism: Citrullus mucosospermus; assembly: GCA_030954485.1. Taxonomy (NCBI): domain Eukaryota; kingdom Viridiplantae; phylum Streptophyta; class Magnoliopsida; order Cucurbitales; family Cucurbitaceae; genus Citrullus; species Citrullus mucosospermus. The sequence continues at coordinate 1,311,597 of CM062063.1, read as the reverse complement.
TCAACCCAATCTTATAATATCCATGCAAGTTAATTGTGACCAGAATATTTTTCATAAATGTCATGATAACTAAAAAAAATTGTTTGCTTTGCATGCCCCAGTTTTCTCGGGGTTCACTAGGAAGATTTGAGGTCTTTGCAATAGTATCTATATGAAGTCTTTAGTGTGTTTCTTGAAGGAGAATTCTCACTACGTACACCATTAGGGACAAAATTAGAGACTTGAGAGATTGTTTGCATCTCTGGGGTTACACTTGTGAATTTGCGATGGTGAAGGACACTCTTTATTTGAGGTTTTAAATACCCTTGTTAAGTACATTTCATAATTCGCACTGAATTGAAATGATAGCTCTGACGCAGCATGCGTCTCCTTGGTTTTCCAAGTTTTCAGTACTTTGTATTTATCATTATTTTTTTTCATTTTGCAGCCAAGCATCTATATCCTTTCAATGACCAGGTTGTAGTATATGTTCGATATCTGGGACCTGGAGTGTTAGTTGGCCAGGCATGGCAAGAAGGAAAAGTTCTGGAGCAGGTGCCGCGGAAATTATGTGCTGAAATATTGATGATCAAAGACTACAGTCAACGTCCACTCCAAAAGCCATAGCCGAGGGGTTTATTCAACTCTTCCTTTTGAGAAAGGTGAAGTACGATCATGTTTGTAATGCATTGGTAAAAAAAAAATATCCACTCACAAGTGACAACCCTGAGGTGTATTAGGTTTATATAAAAAGAGTATTCGAGAACAAAGGCGGTGAAGGTGAACGAGACCCTGGCTATAAGTTTTATTAACGAAGGTGGAGCTGCAGTCAGGCTTCAAGTCAACATAGATTGGAAAGCATGTAGCTAGTTCAATGAAGACTTTTGGAATGAAACAAGGGTCATGGAAAGCAAGGGCGTGGTGTTTAGGAGAAAGAGTTCTTAAGAACAATTAGAAATGGAGCTTGGAGACATGACTGAGTGAAAATTTAATGGACCTGTTACCAATTGATAGCTAACTTCTTGCTTTCCTCAAGTTATATCCAAGGAAGAAAATATCTCTTGCCAATTCTAGCTTGCTTGCTGAAAGCAATCGTTTGTATTTCTACAGCTCTACTAGAATTTGGTATTTTGAACAATTGTTCTGTATGGGGTCTTGACGTGAGTTTCTTGATAGTTGAAGCATTAGTTATTTGGTTGAAATGTACTTGGACGACCTCTTATGCAATATTTTGTTAGAGTTATCTACCTACAAAAGCTTGAAGTTTGACCCCAATACATGTGTGGTAGTCTACCGCTTGACTATCGACATCATTCTTTCCTCTCTTCCTAACAGACACTTGGTCATTTAAAATAAATTTTAAATGTTAGAATGAAAAAAGTATATATATTTTGAGTTGGGTTTGTCTCTCTTGCTTCTTATTACTTTCTCTCGTTTCTCCATTATGATTTCCAAATTCTCTCAGATGAATTGATTTTGATGGTCAATTTTATGATTATCTCTTCTATTTGTGTCTTGAAATGTATCACTTTCATTTTCTATGTTTTCATTTTCGTTTCGTTTCAGGTGCATGTCCTCGACTCATTGGTTTCAAATGTATTAGGGTTTTTCATTTGATATCGGTAAGAGAAGAGCATCAATCGACCATTGGGATGAAGAAAGGGTTTAGAGAGAAACAAGATGTTGAAATGATATGTCTTTAGAGAGAATCAAGAGAAAGAGATTAGAGAGAAAAATGAATGGAAGAAACAAAGATTTTATAGAATGAACTAAAAGCAGAGGAAGAAATGATATGTTTATTTAAAACGGTCAGGTGTTATCAAACGAGGAACAAGAAGAAGAAGTGAGAGAAAAAACGAAACTAATTGTTGAGCGACAGTTTATCACGCATGTCTTGGAGTCAAGTGAGTAAATTCACAAGCGGTTAATGGAATCAAAAAGCCATTCTCATTTTTCTTTAAATTTTATATGGTAGGCCAAATTTCATTTCGCCTCTGCCTCACAATAAACAGCTTCACTTTGCGAACGACATGTTGTCTCCCAATGGGGTTATGTTATAAGTCGGAGCCCAATTTAAGGCAGCCGACACGTCGTGGGTACAATACACCGCAGCCATCAGCCAATACCGAAGAAATTCTTACAAACTTCCGACTACGGCTATCATCGCTCTGTTCTTCTACCACTCTGCTCTCTACTAAGGTGCTTTTCGGAATTCAATAAGCTCTTTCGTTCCTGAATTTTCTTTAACACGCGATACAGATTGCAGAAAGATGGTTTTCTTGCTTCGACTTTGTTCCAACCCATTGAATTTCTTTTATCTTTTGGACGATTTGGGTGTTCTGTTTCTTTTCTGTACCAAGAATGTGCTGTATGAGCTTGATTAGAAGTAGAAGCTATGACTCATGAAGAGGATTTTGTTTTCACTTTTCTTCGAGCTGATTAGGTTATATGATTATTTTCTGTGTTTGTTCTTGTTCTGTGATTCCGTACTTCTTGCAATTAGGGAAAGTTTTCATTCTGAAGTCTATTATCACAGTACAATTGTTTGACTCTAGTCAAATTTGGTGCTGCTACCAGTCAAATTTCAGGATACACTTGAATGGAAGCTGAAGTCTCAGATGATCTTCAGATTATTGGTACAGTTTTAGAGGACCAAGATTACTTGGAGAAGATAACCAAGTTACAGGGATACCTCGATGAGGTGAAAGTTCTGCCTATTAAGTTTCTATCTTGAAATGAAACCATACTTGTTCCTGCATTTGCCTATGGTTATGGAATAGCTGTTCTTCACTCAATTATTGCTTACTTATTGCTTAACAGCTTATTAGTTATGCAATTTCTTATCAATATGATTTTGAGTATTTTGTAATTTCTAAATGCAACCAAAAAATTGCCTGTCTTTTTTCCCAGTGCATTGGTGATTTAGTACTCCGAGCCATGAACAGAACAAGAAATAAGGAAACTAGAAAAGTTTATAAAACTATGAAAGTGATGTACCATCAAATTTTGAATAACCACTTAAATAAGATATTGATACCTTTGATGGTATAAGAAAGTTAAGATGGTATCAGTCTTTTATGTAGAAAGTCGGTCTTTCATTTTCTTTTTTTGTGTTGTATTGTTTGCGGGTCATTTTATTTTAATGCAAATTGATGAAACACTGGTTGATGTTGTCGTATAGCCTGGTTTATTATTCTAGAAACCGACTCCACAAGTATGAAGAAATGAAAAGGAATGAGAAAAGAATCACATCCTTACCACTCCATTTGAAGCTTGTGAATTATGTAGACTTTTACATGTCTTCTCCTTCACTTAATAAAATTACTGTCTGGATTTTGATGATGTATATTTAAAAAATAAGACAGCTTGTACAGTTTTATTATTGTTTGAATGTTTTGAATTTGTTATTTGGCGCTCCGAATGATCAAGCACGGGGTCTTGCTAGGATTTGGAGGAATGCACTATATATAAACTCTCTAATCCTAGAAACGCCTCTGTAATCTTAAATTTGACATTTTATCTCTAATAATAAGATTGCTCTCCCTCCCTCATGGACGTAGCTAACACACTATTAGTGAACCACGTAAATCTCTTTGTCGATTCTTTACTGTTTACGTTGTATATTTATCTTTAATTGTGGAATTTCATAACAATTATTATTTTGAAAAATGAGGGAGCCAAAACAAAGTTCAGTTCAAATCTGACTGTATGATTGATGAACTTTTGCTTCCAAGATTCTTAATCAGTAAAGTAATAATATTTTGTGCATCATTGTTTTGATGTCTGAGTTAACCCTTGGGCTCGGTGGTTCATATGCCATTCAGGTGAAGAAGATTGTGAGCGAAAGCTGTTCCCAAGAGGTTTTAGAAGTGGCGTTGAGCTCCATCTCCTCCCTAATTACCACCCTCTCCTCCATGTCATCGTCTACCAAACTCCATGCTTCACTTTGATTTTGGAATATCTTCAACCCACCTTCTTTTTCCCTTCTATTTCCTGTCAAATGCTTGTAGATGAATGACTTTCAAAACATGTATAATGTGAATATTTACTCTTGTAAATAATAAAACATGTTGTATTCTTGCTTGTTTCCCTTTGCTCACCTTCCTTTTGTTACGAGCAAAAATGTGCAAATTTATGAAATTCACCTGATTTACAGACTTTGTAAATCTATTTTCTGTCTATGTAATTCATTGGGTTAAATTGTAATTTTAGCCCTATGATTTGAAAAAAGTTAGAATTTAGTCCCTATGATTTTATAATAAAAATTTAGTTCCTTAAGATCTAAATTCCAACCCTTTAAACTATAGAGACTAAATTCTAACTTCCTATAGAGACTAATCTTATAATTTAACCAATTGATTGAAAGATGGATAAAATTAGTAAATTTAGGTTAAAGATAAGTTAAAATGTAAAATGGTGCATGGAAATTCACACAAACAAGTACGTAATATCATTGATTCATTTACATAAAAAAGAATGAAAAATATGTATGACATTATGACATTCATTTCAATAAAATAAATAGAAATGGAAAGATTAACTGTGAAAGTTCCTGGGTATGGTGTTTTTTAATTACAAAAAAATCCTTTTGAAAAATGAAAAGAAAAGGAAACTATAAAATAATTTGTTTACAATTGAAAAACAAAATCAAGGTATTTCACTTATTGTTTGATGGATGGGATATATTTTGTTACAAGTACAAATGAAAATAAATAGATATTAATATTTAATTGAGAGATGATATCAACCAGCGGTTCTATGGTGTAGTGGTTAGCACTCTGGACTTTGAATCCAGCGACCTGGGTTCGACTCCCGGTAGGACCTCTTTTTCAAAGTTATTAAAATATTTTTAAAATAATCAAAACAATTACATTGTCGAACATCATTTTGGGCTTTGTTCCACAAGAGGAAGCCCGCTAAACAATATTGGCTTAGTTTTGCGAGGCCCATTACATTTGACCGAGCAACTCGTTGGCCCACTAGCCCAAACACTATTCGTCGCTGTTAAACCACGAACAAATCGGTTGAACTAAGGCATAACATCGAGACTGCAGAGAGTGAAAGGGAATCGAGGAGTTTCAGTTTCTTTGGAGAAAGTTGCAGAGAAATGGCTTCGAATGCAGCGGTGCCCTTTTGGAGAGCGGCGGGAATGACTTACATCACATACTCAAACATTTGCGCCAATCTGGTCAGGAACTGTCTCAAGGAGCCTTACAAGACCGAGGTTCTCAGCCGCGAGAAGGTTCACTTTTCCGTTTCCAAGTGGGTGGACGGCAAGCCCCAAAAGCCCAGTATGCTCTCTCTCTTTTCCTCATATTTTGATTTTAGATCGAGATCTAGGGTTTTCCAGCTCTTTCGTTAGTCGGATGCTGTTTTTGTTTCTGATTTGTTTTCAATACATTGACCTCTATTGTTGGTTTTCTGGGGTTATTATTATAGTTGATTGTTTTGGATTTCGGGTAATTTCAGTTCTCTTTAAGGTGATATGAAAATCGCACAACTCGTAGGGATTCAATTCGCGTCGTGGTTCTCTAGGGCTTGAAGTTTGCGTTCCACTTTATGCGTATTTGTTGTGATGTGGATGCTATTTGTGTTGCGTCAATCTTAGTGATTGGTCGCTTCCATGTCGTGCAAGTCATTTGTGTGTTGCATCTCTTTTCTCGGTACATTTAATTTTCATTGTCTGAAGTACCAATTAATTAACAAAACTGTTGAAAAATACCAATTAATTAAATACTTGGATGTCTATATGACTTACTTTCCCCATTGCGGTTTGGTTTCAAATATATGAGCCATTTTGATATCCAACATTCCGTTTTTTATAATCTGATTTATATCAGTGATTGGTTGAAGCTGTTGCACCGTTAACCACGATGTTAAAAATTGCTGTGTAGCTTTGAATCAGGACGAACCCCACAAGAAACCATGTCACTACCACCAACCTTGCTTGACTGCTCGCCAATGTCTCCACAGGAATATGTTGAATTGAGATGATTTTAAAGGAGAGAATTAAATTGGGTTGTCATCATTGAAAGAGAAAACTTACCTACTAACTCATTAGCTCGAATCTCATACTAATCATTGTTAAAGTTTTGACAAGTAAGAGAGAAAGGTAGAAAGGTAAAAAGAAAAACAATATAATTTTTGTAAGAGTTTTGGAGCTGATATTTAAAACCAGAAAAACCTCTTGATAAGACTGAAACAAACCCAAACAAACAAACCCAAACGAGTATTCGACACAAAGAATAAGACCCCTAATTCTCAATGACATTCTAAAACCCCCAAATCAATTTGACGTGAATCCTTTTCACAAGGTTTGAACACTCCACAAGTAAGGTGATCAATCTTACCTGAATGTTCAAGCATACAATCCTAGACCAAGAATTGAAAAAGGTTGGTGATGAATCTCCGTCATCAACACAGAGGAAAATTATCATTCCAAAAATTTTGAAAGCCAAAACTGTTTTGTAAACCTACTAACCAGACTTTATATAGCCTCCCAAAAGGGCCAAAACTCTAATGTTTGCCACATCATAAACCTTTGTAAAATGGCAAAAATATCCTTATTTAATATGTTTTAGAAATGATAAAATTGGAAAATAAGAAAATTACATCAAAGTTACTAAATAAAATATAATTAGTAATTTGATGCCCTAGACAGTTGATATCATCAAAGAAACTGTCGGTGAATAGTCTTGATGTATCAAGGATTAACCATTGCATGTCAGTGGCTCGACCAAATTAGACATGTAAAAAAACCTTAATCCCCACCCCTGAAGTTCTTTGGCCACGCTGTTATTTCGGCCTACCTTGATCAATGATTGGCATCCACGTCATTTGTACTTCTACTCCACTTGGGAGAGATTTATTTACATATTAGCTCATTTTGAATTTGGGGTATGATGGTACAATAGCAAGTTTTGTCTCAATTCTGAACAACCAAAGTGTAGGTACTATGTTTCGATCTTGGGTGTAGAATCCACGTTTGTCTTCTTGTAAGGGCATGGGCTATTTCTTCTCCAGTTTTTATGTGATTTAATTTAAAGCCCCCAAATGTCTGGGATATACATTTGTATCGCAGCACTGGAAAGTCCTTCATACTCCTTGTCAGTTGATTACAAATATGTTTGTGCATTAAATATTTTAAGATAACCACGGTATCCTGTGCGAGTGAAGTCAGTTGTATGGCATCATAGAAATCATCGTTGAAGTCGGTTGTATGACACCACAAAAATTATTGTTCAAGTGTTCCGCAAATAGTTTCTATGCACATTGGACTCCATGCTGACAATTGCCATTTCAAAAGGAACGCTGCTTATGAGAGTGTTTATAGTTTATACATTTAATTTTCAAAAACCAAAAACACTTATTTTTTTGGATGTTTAATTGTTCTGCTTTTACCTTTTATGTCCTTTACTACATTATTTGTGATCTTATTGCGTGACTATTTGATATAATAACTGCGTAAGCCTATTCTTGACGGGAGTTGTGAATTTCAGCCATTGTAACTCTATTCCTAATGAATGTTCATAAGTTGTAACATTTTTCTTGATCTCTAATCTTAATTATATTTAGCTTTAAAAGTTTTTCTTTCCTTTTTAATTACAAGTTTAATCTCTGAGATGGTATGAAATAAATATTTGAACTTTAAAAAGGGTCAGCTGTCAAATAGATTCCTAAATTTGTAATTTTATGTCTAAGCTTAGTATCGTTTGAAAATAATAGTTAGTGTTGTGTTTATTAAGTCTGAATTTTAGAAAATTATCAATTGGTTCGGTGATCTATTTGATATCAAGTTGAAAATTTAGGGATCTTTGAGATGTGGGAACAAGTCGTTTTCAGTATTTAGTACAGAGGTCTATATGTTTTGTGTATTTACTGATAACTTTATCCTTGTTACAGCTCTTAGGTCGGACACTCCTGAAGCGTGAAGGCGGTGGTGCTTCTGTTTTTATTATCAACATTTGTAGGGTTGAATCACTTTTTGGAATCAAACCTTTTATGGAAATGGATTGATGAATCTCTGGAATTTCCATGGGTTTGAAAATGTAATAAATAAATCTTGCTATTAATCAACTATAAAGTTTTTTTTGTTTGATTTTTCCATGAACCTCTTTTCTGTATCCTGCCACTTTGAGCACTGGATCTCCATAAATAATTTCCGTGTTATATTTTATACTTTTATGTTTTACTCATACAGGTCTTGATGGGTTTTGTCTTCTATTCAACCACTTCTGGCAGAGGGTGAACCAAACACAACACCTTCAATTCCATATTCTAAACCAAAAGCAGTTCCTTACTAGAAAATCTCCCATTTTTTAAACATATTTGCAATTATATGAGAGAGAAAGATGGAATAATAATCCAATAATTAGTTTCCCACCTGTTGGGCCGTTGGCTGTATTCCTTCCGATAATAATGGACTTAATTTTTCATTTATAGCCGATTTATCATCGACTACCTATGTCGTTTAACAATTCTTCAAGTCAACTCTTTCTTAAATTTTCCTTTCAATGCCTAAAATATTAGCTTGCCAATTTTTTCTTACTTTGATACATCTTAACTTGGTACCTTGGTGATAGCTTTGATTTTAGTTGTAATTGTACTTCGCTTCGATTTTAATCATAATCATTGATTCATTGTGTATGAAGTAGAGAGCGCTTATTCTTCATTTTAAGATTGAGAACAAGTGTTTTAGCTATATTCCAAAGTCTTTTTGACTGGCTTCAAAGACAGTTGGTGAGTTTGGTATACTTTTTAGGGTAAACTAAATATATATTTAATGATTTTAAATCATGGATGGATTTGGTTACATTTTCAAAAGTGTTTTCAATAACAATTTTGTTTCGTTTCAATGAATTCAAATTTTGATTTTGCTGACCATAACCACAAAAACTGGATAATCTCCTCTCTCAAGTCCATTCTTTTTCCTAAAAAATAAAAATACAAATAATATGATTTTTAATTTTATTGTTTATTCTTTACTGAACTTTTTAGTTTTTCTTCAAAAAAAAAAAAAAATGTTTTTACTTATTCACTTAGAATTAGAAGGTTATAGTTTCTTCGGCCAACATAGATCAATCAAATTGTACTTTATGTGAGAAATAATGTTATAATTTCTTTAGTCTAAAATAGATGCAATCTATTGCATCTAAATCAATCTATTGATAATTTTTATTAAAAAATAATAAATTGTCACATAACAGTTTTTAATTAGGTGCAGTCTATATTTGGACTTTAAAAGTTATATACATTCTAATTATGAAAAGGGGTCAGAGCGATATTATGCTTACATATGGGTAGAAGTTATATACATTCTAATTATGGAAAGGGGTTAGATCGATACTATGCTTACATATGGGTACCTACGTTCTTACATTTCATTTAGGATTAGGTCGGACATATTTTTTTACATATATCTGGTTATTTGAGACTTTATTCATCTCTTTCAACTTCTATCAAATCGAGAAATAGGTTTGATTGTCACTCTTAATACCCTAGATTGAGATCAAAATTTTTAAGAGTAAGAAAAAAGAATGGAATCCCACAAGATTTACTCTTTTATGTGACAGTCTAACGCTAGCGAGCGTATCTGAATTCCCACAACATCCAGACGACTAGACCCCACCTGAGTCAGACCGAGAAAAAGATGTAGAATTTAGTAGGGGACCGGGGGCCACAAAAAACCGGTGAACCATCCGGTTCGAACTCTGTATATTATATATAGACTATCTAGTTCAAGTAAAGTAATGGGGGGAAAAAATTATTGGTTCAGGTTCGGTTCGATTTTGGGTTCAGTCGGAAACCGGAAGAACAGAGGCGAGGGGAAAGAGAGAAAGAGTCGTGCTGTTCTCTTCTGGCTGCCAGTGCCCCCTTTCTCCTTCAATCATCCTTCTCTTTTCTTCCATTTCTCTCTGCACTCTTCTTTTCCCTTCTTCCTCTTCTCCAATTCCCCTCCCATTTCTCCTTCGATCTCCCCCTTCAATTATCAAAATCCTCTTCCTCCTTTCCTTGATCTGATTTTGTAGTTCCCACTTCAATTCACCCCTTTCCTGGATCACCTCTCCATGGCCTCCGCCAAGACCGCTCGGTCCAGAGCCACCCCCGTCAAGGAAACTGCTGCCAAGTTTGAGGAAGGCATCAATTTCTTCAGGTCCGATAAATTTGATGCCGATTCCTACGTTCAGACTAGATGCTCTCTTAACGAGAAGGTTCGTTCCACACATTTCATTTTGCCCATTTTTTTTCTTTCGTTTCTAGTTTTGTGTGTGTGTGTTTGTGTGTGTGTTTATAGATTTCAGTTGGGTTGGGAGCATTGCATGTCATCGCGATAATCACTTGTTTTTTTAAAACCATTTTTAGGATATCGGTTAAATTTAGCTTTCCTCTCCTGACTCAATTGGTTGTGATTTATTTGTTCTTACTCAGAGGGGTTTTCTTACTAAATTTGATTCGGTAATTTGTTTCCATCAAATATTTAAGATAGAAATATCTGAAATCCTCAAAGTTTGGTATTTTCATATTCGTAAGACTTTTTTTGGCAAGTGTTACAGATGTGAAAGATTTACAAAGCTCCGAACTATAAATAGCTTCATCGTGGATGAAAATGAAATTTCACGGTGTATTTTCCTTTGCGCACTCGCACACTTCTTGTTATAGTACGACCTTCTATATAATTTTTCTCCATTCTTGTACGTCATCCTGACAGTAGGCATATGTTTGCATAAAATGTCGGGCCATTCTTTCAACCTCATAGTCATAATGATTGTTAAAGGAGTACAATACATGATTCATATCGTATGCTTTGAATCAAATGTCATTGCCATCAATTCTAAATACTCCTATTGAATTTTAATGAACGGAATCATCCGTTTCTGAAGAAAAATCACACAAATTAACTAGAAAGGAGATGATAAAATAATCATTAATCAAAGCTCTTATGGTCTTGCTTTAAAGACCTTGATTCACAACCATCATTTGGTAGAAATATTCTTCATTTCCCTTGTGACTATGTCATTTACGATGAAATATTGTAACAGAAAGAAAAACTCATATCCTAGACACTACAAATCTAACTTACTAAACATTTCTGATCATTGAGGAAATGAGGCTACAGAATAAGAGTAGGATTCCACGAAGACTGGAACCATACCAAAAGGAGGAAGGTTGTGAGCGTTGAAGGAAACTATGTATAGACTTGGGAAATTTTGTAACATTTGAAGGATCCCTGTTAGAAACTTTGAAATACTTATACATTATTTTCAAAATCCTCGACATTTCAATTCATGATTTGAAAACCTTGATCATATGCCCCTTGGTCAATTTGTATGATTTTTTTTTCTTTTCTCTTTGTTTATTATTATTTTTTTAATTTATTTTAATTTTATTTGGGTTTTCCTCTTGGATAAGGAATGATTAATGAGCTTGTTATCACCCCTACTGCACATCTGATTCACTAATTTCATGTTTGTTATTTGTTTTTTATATCATGCCAAATAGACCTTTCTCTGTTTAATGAAATCTCTGATGCTAATTATCTAATATTTTTGTAGGAAATTAAGCAATTATGCACTTATCTTTGGGATTTGAAGAGAGCTTCTGCTGAGGAGATGCGTAAAAGTGTCTATGCAAATTATGCTGCCTTTATACGGTAAGTTGCAACCGAGGAGATAAAAATAGCGTTGTTTTGAAGGATTGAACCAGCCGATCCATGTGATGGAGGAAGAATTTCCTTTGATTATTGTGAGGGATAAATTTAAGTTGTGAAGTAATTGATTATTTTGCTTGAGAGTTTGAAGAATTGCAGTGCACTAAGTGTTGCATAACCAAAGAGTTGCAAAATTTATAGATATCGTAAACATTGAACATTATATTTTGTTAAGGAATAAACTATGATAAGCCCACAAAAAGTTTCAGTGCATACTTTAATGGACTTCACTGTTAATTTTATTCAGAGTAGTAATAATTTATATTGATATCATGTGCTATTTCCTGACAGCACATCAAAGGAGATATCAGATTTAGAGGTGGAGCTCTCATCCATTAGAAACCTTCTGTCTACTCAGGCTGCTTTAATTCATGGTTTAGCTGAAGGGGTTCACGTTGACTCAGTAACTTCCTCTGTTTCTGAAAGCACAACTCCAAATGGCTTAAGTTCAGGGGATGACTGTTCTTCAGATATTGAGAAGTGGTTAGTGGAGTACCCTGATACTTTGGATGTTCTCTTAGCTGAACGAAGAGTTGATGAAGCTTTGGCAGCCCTTGATGAGGGAGAGAGGATAGCTTCTGAGGCAAAAGAAAAGAAAACCTTAACCCCAGCTGCTATTTTATCTCTGCAATCATCAACTGCTGAACGGAGGCAAAGGTTAGCAGATCAGCTTGCTGAGGCTGCTTGTCAGCCTTCTACCCGCGGTGTTGAACTTCGTGCAGCTGTTTCAGCACTCAAAAAATTAGGAGATGGACAGCGTGCTCACACTTTGTTACTAAAGGCACATTTCCAAAGATATCAGTACAATATGCAAAGCCTTCGGCCATCCAGCACTTCATATGGAGGAGCCTATACTGCCGCCCTCTCCCAGCTGGTTTTCTCAGCCATTGCTCAAGCTGCTAGCGATTCCTTGGCTATTTTTGGTAAAGAACTTGCTTATTCTTCTGAGCTTGTGATGTGGGCTACAAAACAAACGGAGGCTTTTGCTCTTCTTGTAAAAAGGCACGCTTTAGCTTCGTCCGCAGCTGCTGGAGGTCTCAGAGCTGCTGCAGAGTGTGTTCAAATTGCTTTAGGACATTGTTCATTATTGGAAGGTCGTGGGTTGGCACTTTGTCCCGTGCTTTTAAAACTTTTCAGGCCTAGTGTTGAACAAGCACTAGAAGCTAATTTAAAAAGAATTGAAGAGAGCACAGCTGCCTTAGCTGCTGCAGATGATTGGGTACTAACATATGCTCCAGCAACCACACGCCAATCTGGCCGAACTTCTAGCTCGGTTCTTAGTAATACTGCTTTCCAACATAAATTGACGAGCAGTGCTCACCGGTTCAATTTTATGGTCCAGGTAAACATTACTCAATTGTTCTTTAATGATACTTATTTGGTGTGCTGGTGGGTGGGGTATTTGTGTTTATATTATTTCTTTGGTGATTGGTCGGACCTTATTTATTATTAATTTATTGCCCTTTATGGAAAGTAATATATACTTGATAGGGGAGATGTGATGTAAATGGAGGTCCTTTTGTAACTAAGTGGATTGAAGTGAGTAAATCTAAGAATGGATGAGCGGTGTACGGATTTTATCTAGCTAGCCAGAGGTAGGGAGAGAGAGGGAACTCTGTAATTTTCCTTTTCCATTAGGTCTGTTTTTTAACTAAGTGGATTATATCAATACTCTTGTATTTTCCCTTTTTCTTTTTTCTTTTTCTTTTTTGGTTTCCTTGTATTTAGAACACTAGTCTCTCTTCATTTCTTCAATGAAAAGTTTCGTATCCATTTCGAAAAACATATATTAATACTCTTGTATGTTATGTGTGTTTTTTTGTTGGGGGGGGGGGGGGGGGGGGGTTGGTGTTTGTTGAAGGAAGTTGGGCTACATATGTTTGATGTTGCACTTTGGGATGGCATATTATCTTTCATTGTTTCATTTTCTTATTGGTCTTGACATTTTTTGGGGGTTCAAATATTCCCCTTGCAGGATTTTTTTGAGGACGTGGGACCTTTACTTAGTATGCAGTTAGGGAGTCAAACTCTGGAGGGATTATTCCAAGTATTTGACTCTTATATCAATATGTTAATCAAAGCACTGCCTGGTGTGGAAGAGGAAGCAAATTTTGATGGTGCTGGAAGTAAGATAGTGCGCTTGGCTGAAACGGAAGCTCAGCAAATTGCACTCTTGGCAAATGCATCATTGCTAGCCGATGAACTACTGCCTCGTGCTGCCATGAAACTGTCCCCACCAACTCAAACTGCTTATAAGGACGATCCTCGTCGAAGACTTTCAGACAAGCAAAACCGTCATCCAGAACAAAGGGAGTGGAAGAGGCGGCTAGTTAGCTCTGTCGATAGATTGAAAGACACTTTTTGTAGACAGCATGCCCTTGATCTAATTTTTACAGAGGACGGAGACAGCCATCTCACTGCTGAGATGTACCTAAACATGGGTGGGAATATGGATGAAGTTGAATGGTTCCCATCTCTTATATTCCAGGTACTTCGTGTGATCTTTCTTTTGTGTTGGGATTCTTATACAATATGTTAGTTGATTTGGTTCAAGTTTATTTGCGTGCTATGTATCATTATCCCTAATCTTCTTTTGTCATTAATGCATATATGGGCATGAGAAAGCTAGCTTGACTTTTGTCTATGAGAAATGAAAATACCATGCGCCAAAAATCAACTTTACCTATTAAAAAAGAAGTTTGTTTATTCTGCCAAATTAGTTTTTAAAGAACTTGTGACATTGCAACCATTGCTTGATTTTCCATAGGAAGTCTAACTTTGTTGTTTGATCACAATTCAGGAATTGTTTGTAAAACTGAGCAGAATAGCTAGTATGGCAGCAGATATGTTTGTTGGCAGGGAAAGATTTGCTACATTACTATTGATGAGGCTCACAGAGACTGTCATCTTGTGGCTTTCGGGGGACCAAAGTTTTTGGGATGATATTGAGGAAGGCCCAAGGCCTCTAGGACCTCTTGGTCTTCAACAGGTGGGCATCATCGTTTCGCCTATACCATATAACTCTTTATGTTACACAATCATATTACATAATGTTTTGATGGAACTTCTTTACCTCCAGCTGACAGCATCAGTATTTAATTTGTAATCTAGAGACGTGAACTGCCTTGTTTTGTTTTCTTATCAAGGAAAAAAGTGTGATATGGAGAGCTGATATTACTAATATCGTGCTGCATGAAACTTGCAACTCTCCTTGTAATATACTCTGAAGATATTGACCTATTATCTGTGTTAATTAATGATGGTTCGGTTATTATAAATAAATAAAATTATTGTATGAAGGAAGTCTGTGTGTTTGGTAAGCTAACCACTACTGACAATGTGATTTTGAATCTTATCAATCACTAATAGATACTTCTTTCCATGTGAATAATCGCAATTAGTCGTTTGTAAACTGTGCAGTTCTACTTGGATATGAAATTTGTCATGTGTTTTGCTGCCCAAGGTCGATACTTATCCCGGAATTTGCATAGAGTTGTCAATGAGATCATATCAAAAGCAATGGCTGCATTTGCTGCAACAGGAATTGATCCAGATAGGTACACCGTACACATTATTCCGAATGCTAATATTTCTATTGACTTTTTCTTGCCTGCTAAAGTTTGCATTATTGACACAATTTCTGTCTGTATGGTTATCTTTCGTGTTATTAACTTGAGTGTGTTGAACACAGATATTAAAGTATACTACAGTAATATATTATCTATGATATTAAAAGTATATACTGCAGGAATGAGAGTGGAAGGTGGTGACATTTTTAGGCCGTCTACTACTGAATAGAAAACTGTGACTGAAACATGAAACTAACTATACAAAATCTATTAAGTATTAAGTTGATGAACTAGGAAGATAAAAGACATAACATTGCACTATTCTCACCTAACGTTTCATGAATATTTTGAAGTCTGCATGTGTATTGTAATAAAGGAGACATAGTCTCAATAAATGGCTAAGACATCATGGTTGCAATCCATGGTGACCAACCTACCTAGGAATTAATATCTTTGACACCCAAATATTGTAGCGCCAGTGGGTCGTCTCGTGAGATTAGTCAAGGTGCGTGTAAGCGGCCCTGGACACTCACAGATATTAGGAAAAAAAACAAACAAAAAAGGCGTAAAAATTTGAATAATTTGGTCTCGGTCAATTGATATGTTGAATGATGACAGTCTTTTCACTTATAGAGTAATGAAAGAATGACTCCCGAGAGAAACTAGAACCATGGAGTATGAAATTGGTTTTTGGTTTGGGATAATTGATATGCTGGCTTACAATTTAAATAACCATTTTCCTTGTATATTTGGTTTAAAAAACATTTTTGGTTCCTAAACTTTCATGAAATTAACAATTTAGCTTTGGTTTGGATTTAGTCCCTATACTTTCAATTTTGTAACAATTTAGTCCCTAAACTTAAGTATGTAACAATTTACTCGTACTAAATTGCTACATAGCAAAAGTCAGGGACTAAATTATTGCAAAATTGAAAAGACTAAGATTAAGTCATTACAAACCAAAGTTCAAGGACTAAATTGTTGTTTCTATGAAAGTTTAGGGACTCGAAATGATTTTTAACCTTATTTTTTGTCGGAAAGTCAATCCGATGTGAGATAATTGTAATGAAATTTGCTTTTTCTGTGACGTAATTGCAATTATGTAGACTTTTCTTTAGTTTTTCTTAGATTCAATCTGTTTCCTGTCAGTGTACTACCGGAAGATGAGTGGTTCAATGATGTTTGCCAAGATGCAATAGAAAGATTGAGTGGAAGGCCAAAGGCCATAAATGGAGACAGAGATCCTAACAGTCCAACAGCCTCAGTTTCAGCACAGTCAATTTCTTCTGTTAGATCTCATGGGAGTTCTTAAGACTCACAAATTTCTTCCTTGTAAATTAGACATCCAAGTTCTTCGAGTGGATTTGGATTTGGATTTGTGGGCTTTGCATCCTTAGATCTGTCAATTACATCCATATTCTTTGAATTTTATTCTCTTTCTTTTTTCAGTTTTAGAGGCTTCCCTTCATTTGTATTAGATATATTTGCACAGCGATGGCTTGGCATTAAGTTTTTGACAAGCATTAGTTTGTAAATGATGTTCGAACGAATTATTCTGTTATTACATTTGTCCATTCTTTAACAGAAGCAGGATTCTCGCCTGTGATTTTGTTCATTTGTGTCCACACATCGCAATTTCACCCCCCAAAAGAGGAAAGAAAGAGAAAAAAAAAAAGCTATACCAATATTTGATTTAAAACATTTTGAACATGTACAAATCGATCGCCTGTGATTTTGTTTGTGTCCAAAGTTCCAAACATTGCAATTTCATCCCCAAAAAGAAGAAAGAAGAATTATACCAATATTTGATTTGAACATCAACATCCTATAACATTTTGCAAGACACTTCACCTTGTTTTAATCGCATTTTACATGTGCAAGCTTTCCATTACTAATTAGCAGCTCTTTCATCACTTGCTTCCCTTGAGCCATGAATTGCATTTATTTTTATTTTACCCTTCCATATATAAGTCGAGGAACGAAATATCTTCCCTATTAAGGCTCTAAGCTCATATCAGAGAGCAATTATGTCTAGGAGATTGTAATAAAACACTTAACAAGATAGAAGTTTGAAGAATGACAACTCCATGAAAGCACTAGAATGGTGATTCTGGACAAGAATAAGTTAATCTAAACCTTGATTAAACAATTCACTTCTTTGCATCCCACCAATATGCCTAGCATAGCAAGCCAACCTTTGCAGCAGAATCAATTTCCTCCGTTTTTGTGGCCAAATAAAATACATCCAGCAAACTCGACGCTGACAAGCAGATGGCTCGAGCTGGTTCTTGGAAACTTAAAGTCCTGTGGCCTCTATATAAATGTGTCATCTTTGCTTCAATTCAAATAATTATTGGGAGGGGGGAATTATACACTTCACCCTCAATTGATGTTAACTTCACCTCCATGCATTTGAAGCCTTCCTGAATGCTGAGAAAAGAAACTTCAGATAGCACCTGAAACTGGACCTCAAATGGATAGCAGCAGCCTGGTCAATTCATACTTCAATCCTGTATGTAAATGCCACTATATATTTTTTTGATGCTTAAGTAATGAAGGTCTTAGAAGTAGCTTGAGGACCCGTTTGGATTGACTTTCTAAGTGGATGAAAAATATTTTTAAGCACTTGGAAAGTTAATCCAAACAAGCCTTTAATGTGAAATTGTGAATACTTCACCATGAATTAATTGTTGACCAAGTATGATGTGGTCGTATGATTATGGGAATGTTAATGGAAAAATCAAGTAATGGCGTGATGAGTTTTTTGGTGGCCTACTTGCCCTACATTCCTAATAGTGGCACCATGATATGGAAACTCCTACTGACTTGAAATTGGGCAAGGTGAGATGAAGTGATTGAACCTTTACACATGGATGCTCTTAATAAACCAGGAAATCCATATAGATAAACAGCTAAATACTCATACACAAACAATAAAGATAGGACTAATGCACAGCACACATCCTACAAATGACAATAATATCTGAGCCCCTACTATGTAATCCAGCTACTTAAATCTTCTCAGTTACTGATAAATAAATGCATGTCACAAGAATAGGGGCTACAGTAGCATGCTTCCAAATGGAATGTTTGTGACACCAATATGAGCATTCATTCCCATGGAGATGAAATGCTGATGACTTGATATGAAATGGATCATGGATGCATGCAACTGCTGCAAGATGCATCCTATCATCTAGTGCTTGTATTTGTTGGAGCAAAAAGAACAGAGTACATCCCCTTCACGCTATTGGTATGCCATAGCTTGTGGAGTTCCGTTAGCGCCAGGAGCAGAAACAGGGTAGGTAGCATCCTTTCGTTTCCCAAACGGGTTCTTTGAAAATGTATTCAGGAGTCAAGAGAAGAAACGTGTATCCTCAATGATGAAAACAATAAATGAAAGAAACATCAAGTCCAAATTGCTACACGATTAATCCCAGTTGAAGAAATCACACTATACATATGTTTGCAAAACTTATATCACATACGTTGACAAACTGTTATAATGTACAGAATCACATTCAGCAAACAATACATGTATCTTCGAGAACATATATATACATATATGGTGGTGGTGGCGGTGGTGGTCAAATGCACACATTATTCCTTAATAACAGCTGGCTCATGTACGAGGCTCCACTAATACATAATATCCACTATGCTATTAAAATGTAAAACAGAGATCAAATAACAAGCCTATCCAATGAAATACCTCAAGTCTAACAGACATGATAAGCACCCAATTTGTTCAAGGTAACTTGCAGCACTTACAGATTCAGAATTTTTCTAAAATGAGATTCAAGCATGACACCTATAAGTAGCACAAGTCAACCATTAAATTAGACAAATCATTCACTCAAACACATGCATTGTCAGGCAACAACTTCCAATTTACATGTACCAATAGAATAGGTAAGATCGCTCTATAGCTAATAACATTAAACAAAACAATTTGATAAAGAAAAGGATATTGTATTCTCATGCCCACAGAGCCGGAACTAGGGATAACAGCACCCTGCAAACTATGATGCACATTGGTGGCAGTGTTCACATCCTAAATAGGTGAAGCAGATAGCCATATTAGAAGGCATGAAAGAAAACACATGTTGATAATCAATAACCTGAACATGACTTGTGAAGATTAAAGGATCAACAGTCAACTAAAACCTACTTACTTCAAACTCAATGAAGCAGACCGTGTGCCTTTCCTGCCTTAGAATCTTCATTTGCTTAAATCCAGGCTGTCTGCGTTATATATCATGAACGAGTGATCCAAAAGATTCAGTTGGTTTAGGGTGATTGATAGACATGATAAAGCGATTGAAAATTGTGCAAAGATGAGACTTGCATACACGCTAAAAAGACCTCTGAGTTCCTCTTCATTTACATTTTCCCCCAGATTGCCAATAAACAGGGTATTGCAAGGAGGATTATCTTTAGTGTTCTGTAGGAAACACGAGAAAAATGAGATGCAGAAATATTCAATTACTTGCACAAAAAACTCATGCAACATAAACTTTTTCTTTTCCCAGCAGAAAGGATAAGACAATGCACTTCACGTCATGATGTCTTCTTCGTAACTTTAATGGTTAGCTGTAGATAAAGCTTCCTATTCCAGGTATAGTAGTTGCAAGAGGGAGATGTCAAAGTTCAATGTCAGACAGAGAAATAAAGCATCAACATGCTAATGAAACCATATGGACCGCAGTGAAATGCGGACAGAAAAAGAAGAAAGCATGGCAGGAGAGACACGCCACAAACAAAGTGAAACTCCCACAACAATCATAGTTATGTGCCATAGATTTGTCAGATTACCTGAACAGGTACATAGCTGCTAGGTGCTGGTACATGTGCAGGAGCAGGCATTGGTACAGGAGGAACAGGGTAACCTCCATATGGATCGTATGGAGGAGGAGGTGGAGCCATATACCTAGATAACCACAGAACCATAAGGAACTTGACCAACAAAATCCGATGCAATTTGGTGTGGGATAGGGGACACACGAAACAACCATAAATGGTCTAAGAACGTGAGCAAATTGAGCTGTTAACAAATCCTACTCCTTTTCTATAACGATTCAAAATCTCGCAGGTGATTAGGCATACACTAACTTTGAAGGGCAAGCACTTGCCGGTTTACAGATAGAGAAGACTCACCCATGAGGCCCCCAAATAGGGGGTGGAGGTGCATGAAAAGGTGATGGGCTTGAATATCCAGTGTGGGCATAGTCACCACCAGTTCTCAAACGTTTACTTTGATCATAAGCACTTGCATCAGCAACAATGCCTGGTAGAACAGAGATTAGCAGATCAAGCAGGAGCAATCTTTTGCTTCTTTCTATTTCGGAATGGAAAAAGAGCAACAAAGTGTTTAAAGCTTGAAATCGTTAAACTGAAGGTCTATTGATGTGTGCGTTGTTAGAGGACATCACAACAAGAAAGCCTCTTAGTGAATAAGCAGAAGATGATGTTGGGAGATCTTTATCAATCTCCCGTCTTTGATAAAAAAGGAAACGAAACTATTGCGTAGTTATATATATAGTGCCCAAGGCAATTTGAAGCAGAAGCATGTAGCATTACAAATCAAGATCAAAAGGAAAGTAAACGCGATTAAACCAAAATCTAAAACAAACGTCATGCAGGATGACCCTCCAACCAGAGCTCCAAATAAACTTAATGAGACCCAACAATCATAAAAGTTCCTAAATCACCTCTTTTAACGAAGAGATTTTTCTTGGCCATCTCCGTGTGCAACACTGACTTAGACTCCGCATCAAAAACCATATCCTGAACCACAGATCAAAGCAACCGACACCTCAAGATTGAGAATTTAACAACTCGTCAAACAGAACAGCGAGGCAAAGACATGAACCTGAAGGGCATCTTTCGCAGCAATAGCAAACTGGGCATTGGAGAATAGAGCAAAGCCCATAGGCTTTTCACCTTTAAAATTTACTTGCGAAGCCTCGTAACCAGGTAACCATCTGAGAAGATTCTGTAGCTCTCTCTCTTTTACATCTTCAGGAAGACCTGTTATAAATATAGTTCGAACCTAATACAACACAACATCAAAAATAACCTCAGAGAGCATCGAGAAACCATCAAATATTTCCAAAAGACGATTGATTGAGCAAAATAATCAGCCGAACTGACTAGAAAAACACAAACCAAGTTAAGCTCGGCAACTAGGTAAAACCTCTAGTTGAATCCTGTACTATCTGAGATCCTAACTCTAGTACTATAACAAATAGAAGATAAGGGAAAAAAGAGAGAGAGAGTACCTCATCGGAGGCATGGCGGCCGGGGTTGTCGACGAGGATCTGAGGAGGATGGGGGTGGGGAATGGGAGGGGGAGCGGCGGCGGCGGCTTGTGGTGGAGGGGGAGGAGGAGCGGCGGCGGCAGCAGGCCATTGCTGGTGGTACGGGTGGATTCCAGTACCGGCCATGAGTAAAAACGAGTGGAAAGGAGGAGCAGGAAGCAAGAATAATGGAGCACGGAGGTAACCAAATTTGTGGATTTCAACTTCTTCTTCGTATTGACAAAAATGGTGAATTTGTTGGCGTTCTGGGCAGTGCTGTGATACGGATTTGGAAGTTTCCGGGGGAAAAACCTAAGAAGAAGATCAAAAACGCCGCCCTGCGCGCCAAGCATCGGGAGTTGTTCTTCGCCGTTGGGCCTTATTAAACACTCTGGTCCAACTACTCCCCATCCAGCCCAACCAATTTTTTTAAAAAAAAAAGAATAATATATTACTCTTTTTTTTGTCCAACATAGTGTACAGTAGAACTTGTCTAGGAAAAATTGTGGTTAAATTTTTTAATACATCGACTTGAGTTTAAATTAACTAAATTCAGTATAATTTAGTTGATGATTTGGTCTCCACATAAATAATTGTTCGATTAAAAAAAATGAACTCTTTAATTAAGGGTTTGTACATCATATATGATACGTGATGAAAATTTATAATATTTTTAAGATTTCCCATCGTAATTAAATAAATTTTCTAAGCATCAGAATTATGCTGGACAACTAGAAAATGAAAATTTAAGATTTACAATTGATTTTCATGTCAAGGATACTAACACCTTATTTAAAAATAAAAAAAAAACAAAAATTATCATGTATAGAATGTCAAATAGAAACAAATAAACGATTTGACAAGCACGAACTGACCACTACATATAAACTCAAAGTTATTATTCACATAAGAATTTTTTCATTATCGACGAAAGACGAGATTTCTTATCTACATTATAAAATGTAGAATTAAAATATAATAATTGTAAAGTGACAATTGACGTTATTATTTATTCAAATTAGATAGATTATATCTATAATACATATAAATAAATCCACATTGAACTATTTAACTATTATATATATTTATATTGGTTAAAAAAATCTACTATTTTTTTTGCATTTGCCACTCTATCCCTAAAAGCCCATTATAACAACCTTTTGAAACCTTCAAGAATTTCTCACCTATTGTAAGAATTCATCGCTTATAAGGCAATATATTATGTTATAAATTAATTAATAATTATAAACATGATCGAAAAAATAATTAAAATATTTATTATAAAAATAATTATAAAAAATAATAATTATAAAAAAACTAAAATAATTTATTCTGTAGGGAGTTTTTTTCCTTCTTTTTTTAGTAGAAATACGTTTGAGATTATCACTCATCGCATAAGAAAATAACACTACGCTACAACTAAACATAATAGACCATGATCAATTTGATATATGAGAGAATAAAGCGCAGAGAATGGTTGAGCTATAGAATGCAGAAACGAAGAACAGAACAAACAAAAGAGAAGATTTATAAAAGAACATAGCTAGGAAGAAAAGAAGAAGAGTATATACTAATATACTATACACGATGAGTAGTAGTATCATCGGAACGTTGGTTGATAATCTGCAAACCGACATGTCGTCCAAGCATCATAAGCGTAGCTTGAGGATTAGTACCAGGCGAAACCCCAAAAATAGAGCCATCCACCACTCTCAGCGCTTCCATTCCAATCACCCGATTATTAGAATCCACCACTTTCCCCGCCACACATCCGCCATGGTAATGCCATATCGTACTCACACTCCTCCTACAAAATTCCCTCAACATTAACCCATCTTCATCTTCATTCTCTGGATAGACCGGCCCCACGAACCGGAATTCCCTCCTCCCCAACCAATCCCTGAACTTGAACCCCTCCATGGACCGGCTCCGAAGAATCTCCCCAATCTTCCTCGTTCCGTTCACACACCTCTCCAGATCCACCGCATTCCCGAAGTAATTGAATCGAACCACCGGATTTACCCTCACGTCCGTCGACGCTAGCCGCATCGAACCGGACGACACCGGTCCCGTTATCTTCTCCATCAATGTCGCCACCGTCAGATACACCGGCGCCGACGGAGTTCTTATGAAAAATGACCTCGGCGGTGAAGTGAACGGGATTACATTCGAAGCCGCTTCCAGATACGCTCCCGATTCCGTTATTCCGGCTACTTGTATCAGAGATTGCTCCAAAGGCATCGGCGCCAAGATCGAGATTCCGTTTCTAGGGTTATCGTACAGGTAATGCCCTACGTAGGGTAAATGATGAGTTACGGGAATCCCCCAAGACGACAGATACGGACGTGAACCGATTCCACTGAGTAAAAGTAATTGCGGACTTCCTATAGCGCCTGCACATAGTAATACTTCCCCGCGCGCGCGCAGCATCCCGTGGTGATACGCGCCTTTTTGGTCACGATAAAGTACACCAATCGCCGTTCGTTTCAACGACTCTGTGGAAGCTAACAGAATTCTCTCCACGGTGGCGTATACGGCGACGTCGATGTTGAACGGCGTTGCGTAAGTGAGAAGATCGGCGGCGCTGTGGCGGCGGCCTAACTCGTCGAATGTGGAACCGCCGATTTTGGTTCCTACTAAATGATCTAAACTGAAGCCGTTGTACGGGTTGATTCCGGCTTCGACCATGCCGTCTCGAACGGCGGATTGCCAGTTCTTGAGATTTGGTCTGAACACGATCTCCTTCTCTACCCACTCGTAGGATTGATTGACCATGGCTAGGTCCCAATGGAGGTGTGAGTTTTGGAAGAAGGCTTGATCGGCTCGGCTGTAGAAGCCGGCGTTGATGGCGCTGCTGCCGCCGAGGATTCGTCCTCGGGCATTGGGAACGCCTTCTTCTGAAGTGAAGGCTTGCACGGGGGAGTCACGTGAGTGGACGTCGTCCATTAGAGTCGTCAAGAATCCTTCCTGAGACATTAAATTGGAGTTGCCGTGAGGAACGCCGCCGCGCTCCAGAACAAGAACTCGGAATTTGCTTGATAATGTGGCGGCCAGAGGACAACCGGCGGTTCCTCCGCCGACGATTATGTAATCGTAGTAATCTTCTTCTGGAAATTCCGTCGCGTTGGACACGAACTTCAGGTAACTCGGTTCTGTAATTGAGTAGATTACATAATTTCGACGTTAATTAAGTGATTATTCAAGAAAACTGCATAATGGAGATGGAAAAATTGTGTAAATTATTATACCTTGTCGAGAGGAGTTTGGATGGGCGGATGAGGCGTAAGAGATGAGCAAGAACGCGAGGATTTGGGAGTGGAAGAAAAAGCGAGGAGCCATTAATGGAGAGAAAAAAGCTTGTGCGTGATTCTTGGAAGAAGGAAAGAGAGGCATTTTCTTGTATTGAGAGTGAATTTGGAGAATCAGTGATTCAAATATGGTTGTTGGTTGGGGATTCAGTTGAAAATTGTTTCATATTCTCGAGAGAGTTTATGCCAATTATGAACGATCTCCTACGAAGAAGGCCTTGTTGTTAGAGAGAGATTTTATGACCTCATTTCCATTCGGTATATGAACTTGAAGCAGCTCTTATGTGCTCTATCTTTAATATTTGAATGCTTTTATTTTTATTTTTTAATTTAATCTTAAAAGTTTTCATTCCCTTATAGCATAACAATTTTAATTGGTTAAGAAAAACACTTTTGCACCCATTTGAATTAACTCAAAGAAATCCATATTTTTCAAAAATTTGTATTCATTTAAACATTTTTACTAAAATTTATTTAAAAAAGAGATGTTATTGGATTTTAAAATCTATTTTGGATAGAAGTTAAATCTTTGTATTTTTTTTAAAATAACTTATTTTTTAAATTAAACACTTGAAAATGTATTCCAAACACATCTTTAATTTAGTAAATATGTAAAAAAAAATTTTAGCTATGATCAACTTACATCAATATACTTATTTTTGCACTATAGTGACGTGACATAATAAGGTGGCGTCTTGTGGCGCACACATATTATTATTATTATTATTATTATTATTATTATTATTATTATTTGTCTGTTCACTAGTCATTCTAGTCTCTCTAAAACTTCTGGCTCCAAAATTTAGAACGGAAGACTAAGATTTTGTGGGAAAGGGAATATTTGAGAATGGAAATGAAATTTTAGAAGTGAAAGGTATTGACATGTGTTCTATCTCTAGAGTTCGAAAGTTTAATCTTTTACCTTTGTAGTTACACTAAAAAATGAAAAAATAGGAGATAAAGAAGGATGGAGAAGGAATATTTGAGAATGGAAATTAAATTTTAGTAGTGAAGAGATTAAAGAAGGATTGACAGCGTATTAAATTTCCACTAATTCTCTAATATGGCCATGTAACTTGGAAAACTATTGAGTGTCACCATAGACTAAAACATATATTTAGTCAGGTTGGTTTCACCCCTTGAGTTTTAGAAGTTTAAATTTATCTTTTCTATATGCCTTCACTAGTTATATTATACTGACCTTACATTACTGAAGTAACAACTTGGAATACGGTTTTCAAGACTCTACACAACCAAACCTTAAGAGACTAAAACGGGTGGTGCTGTAATTTAGCAATATAATCAAATTTGAATTCATTTACATTGGTGTACTTTACACATCTGTTTTATCTATTTAATTGCCAAATTTATATGATTATTCTTCAACCTCGTGGTGCTAATTTAGTTGAAAACCACCCTATACATTTTAAATCTAGTCTATGAAGTTTCAGATTTTTTTAAATTTCACAAATATACTAGTGACAAAATTTAGAATTTAGAATTTTAAACATAAAATTTTAAAGAAAATTGTTTTAAATAACAAAATTGGTTGAAGTATTTACAAATGTAGCAAAATTTTACGTTTTATAAGTGATATAATGTGATATGATAGATGTATATCTAGGACGGTATATCTCTATAGAAAATAAAACTAGTTCATTTTACTATAGTTTAAAACAATTCAAACTTTAATTCTATATTTAATAAATCAATTAATTTTAAAAGAAAATAAATGTAATATAGACTTGAATTCAAAATTTAAGGTCTAATTTGTTAAACATTTGGTTTTTAGTTTTTAGTTTTTTATTTTTGAAAACTAGGTCTATTTTCTCTCTGTTTGTTGCATCTTCATCTTTCTTAAGTAAAACAATTGAATTCTTTGTCTAATTCTAAAAAAAAAATTTGAAAAAAAATAGTTTGATCTTTGAAAATATTGGTAGAAAGTATATAACAAAGTAAGAGATTGTAGAGGTGAAAGAGGTGTTTGTAGAAATTGTAGCCATAATTTTAAAAAATTAAGGCCCGTGTGGTAACCATTTCGTTTTTTGTTTTTGGTTTTTAAAAATTAAGTCTATTTTCTTCTCATTTCTTATAATGTTTTGCATATTTCTTAAATACAATCGTTGAAATTTTAGCCAATTTTAAAAAACAAAAACAAATTTTTAAAAGTTACTTTTTTTTTTTTAATATTTGGCTTGATTTTTCAAATCATTGGTAAAAGATAGATAACAAGGAAAAAAATTTGGAGGTGAGAATAGTCTCTAGAGACTTAGTTTTCAAAAATAAAATAAAATAAAATGCAGAACCTAAACAATTACTACAAATGTCTAATTAGACATGTTTAAAAGTTATTAAAAAAAAAAAAAAAAAAACCACTTACGTGGCAAAGGAAAGGAACATGGAAGTCACAGTTAGTCACACCAACCACCCATGAACAGGAAACAACTCCCTAAATCTTTCAAATGGGAAGGCACAAAAAAAAATTAAAAAAAAAACTCACAAAATAAGTAGCATAACGAGCAACATAGTGAACAGTTTGATTCTTAACACGAGGGTTGAAAGAGAAGGATTCCCAACCCCTTACTAGAATACTAATTTCATCAACTACATTCTTCACTTTAATAAAGTTTGATAAACAATTGTTAATTATATTTCCTGTCGTTTAGCTAGACTCATCACCTGTCGAGCATCAAATTCAACTCCTATAGAAAGGAGATGAAATGATAAAGATAAGAACTTCTTAATAATAGTTTGAGCT
This sequence comes from Citrullus mucosospermus, assembly GCA_030954485.1. Lineage (NCBI taxonomy): Eukaryota > Viridiplantae > Streptophyta > Magnoliopsida > Cucurbitales > Cucurbitaceae > Citrullus > Citrullus mucosospermus. Next base: position 1,283,977 of record CM062063.1, on the reverse strand, counting down.
TCTAACATGCTAAAATAATTAGGCTAAATATAATAATGATGAGGGAAAGCTATTTTTGTCCATATCGAGGAGGATGAATTGGATGGGGAAAGAAGGCCAAGGGGAGAGTACAAGGTTGAAGTAAAACGAAGATAAAAGACCAAGTACGCCTAACCTTGCCGTAGCTTCATCCGTACAATTTACAAACCTAACCATTCTTTTAGTAAACTTTATTTTCTTTCCTTAACTACACCATTTGCTATTTTTATACTCGTCAAATGTCAGTGGCTTCCATTTTAATCATACACAATTAATGCTAATGACGTTAATCAAAAGGAGAAAAAAAAAAAAACTACTGAAGGTAGTTCACATATGTATTCAATTATAAGCTGTTTTTAATTGTATTTTAGTCCAAATGTGTGATAGAACTTTTGTTATATCAAACTTATAAATGGAAAAATCTATGTTTGTTCTGTGGTGTTTAAGTAATAAAAAATATACATATATAAGGAAAGTTAATTTGGAGGTTAGAATTGGCTAGAAAAAAATCATGAGTAGAAAGAATATAAAATTGGGAGCGTGAGTTTAAAAAAAAAAATAAAAAAAAAATCGACAATGTACATAGTGAGTTTGAAAGAGAAAAAAGTCGACAATATATATAGTTCATATGCTCCACGTGCCTTGCTTTTTTTAGTAAGTGGTTAAATTTGTTCATTTGCAAATACAATTATTATTATTATTATTGTTTGTCTATGAATTAAATGAACAGATCTTACCAGAATTGTTGTGAGTCAAATTTCAATTAAGGTAAAACTTTTAAATAGTCTGACCTGATGGTATAAGTTGAAAGTTGAAACCAATCGCTGTGATAATTTAACCTATTATTAAGACTAAATCTACTTTTCTACCGAATGATTAAATGTTGTAAAATATATATATTCTTTCATATAACTACTTTTATGGAATATTTCATTATAAACTAAGTTTAATCACTGAATTAGTATTTGTAATTTTACCTATTTTGAGCTTTAGGGTTTTATTTTTGTTTTTTTATTTTATACTTCTAAATGTAAATTTTAGTTTATTGGAATGATTTTGTAGCTTTTAAACGTGACTATATTTTGAAACTTGATATAATAAGATCACTTATGGTTCCATTTAAAAATAAATAAATAAATAATTGTGCTATTTTTAAATATAGATAAATGAACCAAAATATTTACAAATATGACAAAATTTTATTTTCTATCTGCAATTGATCGCTATAGACTACTATTTGTATCATGATAAATACATATAGTAGTCTATCACGATCTATGACGGTTTATCACAAATAAATTATGATATTTTAGTATTATTTTCAACCAATTTTTATTTAAAATAATTTTTCAATAATTAATGAGAATACGGTTTTGTGCTTAAATTGTAATTAAAGCAAATATGAAGTATGAAGGGACGAGAAACCAACATTAAAAAAATATATATAAGTCGAATAACATAAAACAAAGTTGGACACTTCAAACATTCTAAAAACTAAAATATACAAGAAAGACAACACTTTTGAAACTTTTTTTTTTTTTTTTTTTTTGTTAATTTGAGGGAAAACTTATAAAACACAGTTATAAATTACGACTTATTTGTATTTTATGGAAATAATAACAATAAACAGAGCTGAATAGTAAAAAGTAGTAGGGACCAATTTTTATTTTTATTTTTCTATTACTTTTTCAGCACAATAGGAATAGGAAAACTAAGTTATTAACACATTAATATACTAGTTAAATCATTGTTTGGGTACAAAATATTCCTAAAACTAATATTATGGTATATGTTGTTCATAACCATAAAATTTTGAAGAAAAAAAAACATTTGTACCTATTGAAGAAAAATAAAGATCCAGAATATACAAGAAAAATCACTTTTAAATAAAAATTTTAAAATATAAAAAATATTTAGGTGCATTCTATTCAGTTGCTTAATTAAAATTTGACATGTGGCAAACATTTTTTAAAATCTAATTTGTTATTAAAATCTAATTAGCGGTTATCAATTGTACCCTATATTTATTGTTTGAAAAATATATAACATTTTGAATTTACTTTCCAGGCGAGTCCTTGGATTTAGGGAATAATACGAGATTGCTTGTAATTAAAATAAATAAATAAATAAATAATGAAACTTCTTAATTATAAAATCCAAAGGGCACCTTCATGCAACTGTGTTATGTAATTAATGAACTGTTCAATTGTATGAACATCTCTCTTTTTTTTTTCCTTTTAATTTTATTTTATATAAAGTGTAATTCACAGTTACCGCCATCAACTAATTGAGGATTAAACAAGTTAATTTAAAAGCTAACTTTGGTAAGGCTGTGAGGCACGTGCGATTGATGAAATTACATCGTTTTAATTTGTTTTTAATACAACTGTCACTCACATGTTGTAGTTGTACAAAGTAACCTTATGCTATAAACATGTCACTAATTAGACCCCTAAAAATACGACTAATTATTTCCTAATCTCCAACAATAATATTATAAGTCTCAACTAGATGGCATGTCAAATTCTCTTGTCTACTCTTACCTAAGCAGATAACGTGTTTTCTTTTCTTCGAAAATAAAAACATGGATTCCTTTTTAATAAGAATGATGTGATAATATGTATAAAAATTATTATAAGTAGAAAAAATATTAAACTATTTATAAATATAGTAAAATTTTATTTTATTTGTGAGAGATCGTGCTAGACCCAGATAGATATCTATTTGTGCTTATAGATGTCTATCTAAATCTATCGCGGTCTATTACAGATAAAATGTTTGTATTTATTTTCAATAATTTTTTCTATTTTTGAAAACATCCCTAATATATACACACATGTTACGTGAATTTAGTTGAATTTCTAAAAAAGGTTTAAATAAGAAATTTTCTTTTTCATGGTGTTTCTAACATATATTCGTTGGTAATTATATATTATATATTTTGCTTTACTTTTTAAAATTAAAGTAAAATAAAGGAAATTATTATAAATAAAAAAATATCAAATTATCTATAAATATAAATATAGAAAAATTTTACTGTCTATCAATAAAAGATCGTGATAGACTTCCATCGATAGCAATATAAGTCTATCTCGTTTTATCGCTCAAGCGATAAAAATTTATTGCACTGTATGAATAAATTTTTATATATTTATAAAAAATTTGACTTATTTTGTTATATTTGAAAACAACCATTAAACTAATTTCAAATTTATTGTATGTTTTAGTCCCTAAGCTTCAAGAAGCCAATATTTTAAAAATGGATTATTTTAGTTACTGCTTTTATTTGGTTTTCAACAAATTGACTTATTTCTATGTGTACGTATTGTTAATGTAAGCATATTTTTCAAAGATCAAACTGATGGTTCTCTTTAAACGTTGAATGACTAAAATTTGAAGATTAAAACATACCTGGGACGAAACTAAAACAAACATAAAGATTATGTTTTAATATAGTCAAATATAATGTTTAAACCATCAACCAATGTTGAACTCATTTATATATATTATTCTTCTAAATGGAGCTTTTTTTTTTCTTATTTTCTATTACAATCATTAACTATTGGAAATTTACAAGCCAAGTCGAATACAATCATTTAAAAATACCTTTTAATAACTCAAAATCAATTCAATGTTTAATTTTTACTTTTAACCATGTTTTTCATATTATTAATAATGATTTTGAAGTATCAAAAGCAATATTTTTTCTAATGTGATGTCAAAAATGTCAAAATAATTTAAAGCATTTCATAATAGCAGGCAAGGACATACATACATATTGATTGGATCTGTGCGAATTGATTGGATCTGCTAAGTTACTCAACTGAAAAAAAAAAAAAGAAATAGCCAGGCAAGGACATACATATATAAACTTCAATTATTATTGTTATTATTTCTCTTTTAAAAAAAGTGGGCAGCTGTTTACTACACAACATATATGTATAAACTCAGCAGTACTCTTTGGTATACATGCAAATTACAGGTTAGGAAGAGAACAAAAAAGAGCCCACTTATTCAGTTATAGATTATATCCTAATATTAATTATACCACAAAGAAAATGGAAAAAAAAAAAAAAAAAAAAAAATTGGCTGAAAAGAACTGTTAGGGCTTGTGGAAAAAGGTAATACAAACCGCAGCTTTTAAAATTCAATCCCCTAATTGGAAACCCAACAATAAATTATTGGGTTAAAAAAAGGCAGCAGAGGATTGAAATGGTATGATACAGCCGCAGATAAGTATTAACTCATAGAACCAAGCCAATTAAGCTCCAGAAAAAGGCGTTACAATAAAATTGCACGTATTTAATCATCTCCTTGAATGTACCAACACAGAAGCATGGTGGCGCACCGCCGCAATATGTAAATACGAGCACGCTGCTCCTTCACCAACGACGCGCACCGCCGTGAAAATCCCCCGTGCCGCCCCTGCCGGCCTTTTGACGATCTTTTAATCGCCGATTCCATTATTTTCTTTATTAATTTGGCTTTTAATTTCCCAAGCTGCCAAAAGCAGTGTGGGGACAATTAAGTAGCAGCTCTGAAGCTTAGAATCCGAATCCCCAACGTATTTATACGCACAGCCAGCTCAGGAATTATACGGGGAAAGGAGAAAAAAAAATATTTAGGTCTATTCTAGACTACGGAGAATTTGCCACTTGACAAAATTTTCTTATATTTTTGTAATATAGTAGGGGTGGAAGTTCTAACTACAAACCTAACACAATACGGATGCTAATTGAACTATGAATGTTTTTTTAATTTTTTTTATTGAAATATTTAGTTATTATTTTTATATATGTAATGAGAGTGGAATGCAAAAAATAGGTACGTTTTGGGATACATTTCAAAAGAAAAATATATGTTTAGTCCTTAGGTTTTTGGTTTAGTTTGCATTTGACCTCTAGGTTTCAAAATGTTAATTACATAGTTTTGAGTTTGATTTTAATTTAGTTCATAAGCTTCAAAATGTTACAATTTTACCTAATTTGAAGTTTTAATTTTGTTTCAATTTTTGTCGCTAAGTTTTAAAATTTACACTTTTAATTTTGATTTTTACTAAAGGTTCACTCTTAATTTTGTGTGTTAATGTATATTAATTAATTTTTAAAAAATTATATTTAATTAAGTTTCATTGTTTTCTCTAGTACAATTAAAATCAATTTTAAAATTTCACATTCAATTTTAAATTTTCATTCATACTCATTTTAAATTAGCTAATAAATATTGATGCCAAAATTGAGAGTGAGTATGTGAAAATTTAAACTTAAAAAAGTATAAATCTAAAAACATGGCTCAAATTGAAATAAAACTCAAAAGTTAATGACTACATTAAAATTCAGTTCAAAATTTAAGAAATAAAATTATAATATTTTTAAACTAGAGTATAAGAAAAAAAAAAATTAGAGTCGGAAAATCACTAGACCATGGTTAGGGTTAATTGATTTGTGTGAATCTCAAACAAATAAAGGGGCTTTGGAAAGATAAGAGAGATTGAGATTTTTTTTTATTTTTTATTTTTTATTGGGAGTTTGAAAGGGGGAGAAGGGGGAATGAACGTGGGGAGCAAAAGAGTGAGTTATACATAAAAAAAACAATAAATAAATATAAAAAGGCTATTGATTGAAGGAGTGGGAAAGCCAAGGAGAAGCATGAAAAGGGGAGAGTGTATGAATGAGGACGAAGCATTGTAGATTTTGTATTATTGGGATTAAGCAAACAGGGAACCGGCAAACTCACCTCAATCCTTAGGAGAGACGTTCGTTTGGTTTGCTTCGAATTATTTTAATTTAGACTGAGCATTAATTAGCTGCACCTAACCACCACACTTCCTTCACTTTATCACACAAGTAAAAAATTTAAAAAAAAAAAAATATATATATATATATATATATTTTTTTTTTTATTAAAAAACAAAAATTGACATGTAACAAATTTTAATTCGATGCAATTTGGCTGTTGGATCGAAAATGGCTACACCCAAGTTTTTTTTCCCTTTAATTTGTACTTTTCTAATCGTTTTAATATTTTTAAAATTTAATTACTTTATTATTGTTATTATTATAAATTTGCCAACTGTCTTGATCTTTGCGATTCTCTTGTTGGTTATTTGTGTGATGTTCATTGTTTACTACTAACTACTCTTCACATCTATTTCATATCGGTATCTATCCATCCCAACGATTTTTTTTTTTTTTTTACTCTCTCTTCCTTTTTCTCTTTCCAATTAGTTCTCTTATTTCGAAAAGATTCATCTTTGATACTAGTTATTTATGTAAATATTTAAAGAGATCTGATCGTTGTGATAAATACTTATTTAAGGAAGTCATCACAATGTGGCTGACAGTTTTACGTCATTGAATGCATAAGAGTGAAACTGTAAAAATATTTCAAATTTATATATAGTAATTATTAGAAAGTATACATACTCATATGACGATTATCACAAGACAACTATATTGTGGTGGCCTCATTAAATTATTGTTTTTTTAAGAGTTTAATTTGGTTTAATTTGATTTAATTCTATAATATGACCTAGTGATGAAGACTCGGAACTATTACCCATAAATAATAGTGTTTGCCATAAGTATATGTCAAGACTTGTGAAGAAGGTCTTCATGTCTTGCCAACATGAACATAACTTAAACCTTGGAGACATCTATCTTCAACGTTCATGTGTTGTTAAACTAGAAAAAAAAAAAAAAAGGTCTACATATGTTGTCCCTACAAGAAATATGATCTTTTGCGACGAACTAGAAATGTCTCTAAAGCTATCAATTCGTCACAAGAAACCTTTAGCGACGAGAAAAAAATTATTGCACAACATGTATGTCGATGAATATTAGTTGTTGAATGTCTTTTCTGACGTTTTGATTATTCGTAGTGATGTTAATTCATAAACACTTATTTATTAAAAAAAAAAAAATGTAGTCATGTCCACATTGATCTTTGGTGTTGATTGACAATTGATCATATATTCCATTAGATAATTTTCAGAATCTTAGATTTGGATGCATTACACTCCATTTTCTTTGGATGAGTTTGGGGTTTAAACAATATTATCTTAGCACGTCATTCAAAAGCAAAAACTCAATCTTTTTCACGTGCTTTTGAGTTTCAAATATCACAAAGGCATCAAAAGAAAGGCAAGGCAGTATAACGGCCCAACCAAACTCCTCCCTCTAACACAAACATAAAGATTAAAGGGCTCATTAAGATATGTTAATTAGGTTTAAAATTAGTTAAATCAAAGTTGATGGTGAGATTTGGCAATCAGAATCTATATCTTGTGGAATATAACGGCAATGGGGGCTTAGCTGGTCAATACAGACCGCAGACAACCTCAATCTTCATCCGATAATATTGCTTCACTTCACTTACATGGTTAGATTTTTAAATAATATTACCAATTCAATTAACACAAATTTTGATTCTTCAACTTTTCATTTTCCACGTCAGACTTTTAAAATATTAATTTTAGTTGTAAACTTTTAGATGGGTTGTCTTTTAGTAACTTTTAAAATGTATATTTAGATATAATTGAATTAAAAAAAGTTTAAATAAGTTAAAATAATCACAATTTTACTAGCATGCATAAAATATAAGTAATATCATCTTTGAATTTAGAAGTTAAAATAATACTTACAATTCAATTAAGACAGTTTGGGATTCTTCAACCTTTGACTTTGTGTCATTTTGGACATCGAACTTTTAAAATATTAATTTTAGTTTATAAGCTTTTAGATCTGTTGTCGTCTTTTTGTCTTTTGAGCTTTTAAAATATGTATTTAGATAATTGAACCAAAAAAAATTTTGATATGACAAAATTGTTGGAAAAAATCTCGCAAATAAACAAACAAATAATAGAGAAATTAGAATAAACCAATACAACCGGGGAACACACAAATTAATGTGGAAAAAATCCAAATTAATAGGAGAAAAAGAAAACTACGAACCAGAAAAATTTAACTATGTGAAAAATTATTACAATCGCACATAAATCTCTTTCCGATCTAGTTACAAAACACTATTCTAATCATACAATTGAGTTAGTATACCAAGTTTAAAGTATTTCAAACTAAGATGGTTTGAAACGAAAGTCATAGGGTCAATTTTATAGTACTTGGAGCCTATCATTTTCTTGAATCTTTTAGATGTGGGACAACTGGTCTTCTAATATTATGTCAATATCTCCCTTCGAAAAAAAAAAAAACATATCTCTGTAGTTATAAAATGTGTATTATCATTTTTGAAATCATAAGTTTGATTCCTCCTCTCCGTAATATACATTAAAAAAAAAAAGACAAAAGAAAAGAAAAAATAGTGCAACGATTATCAAAATATTATTTTGAGAATTGAAATACCGTAATAAAAGAAACACAAAAATTAATGACCAAATGTGAATTTTGGTGAACCAAAATAAAGTTTAAGCTTAGTATATTTATGTTTAACAGACCCTTAAATTTAAAAAGGATGTTTTGTATTCATAAACTTGCCGTTTTGTATTTAAAATTTGAAAATGTTAGATAGTTTTTCAACCTTCGAGATTCCTTGCACATTCAATATTTATAAATGGATGGGTTTTATAGGTGTCCTAAATGGATGGGTTTTATAGGTAATAGGACACTAAAGCCTCAACGTGTTCAATAAATCATAAGTTATTATATTTAAATTTGAAAGCTTAAAGTTTTACGGTCAAAAGACTTGCATATATATTTGTAAAGTTATTAAACATTTATGAGAGGTTATGGATCTATATTGCAAAGAACAATATCTGAAATCATCTTAAATATCTTTTTTTATGCATTATATTCTCATAAAAAAAAATTAAAATAATTTTTTTGAAAAAGATGTTAGAAAAAATTGCCATGTAGTAGACTATGGTTAACTAGTCTAAAAGAATACGAATGTAGCTTAAGATGCACTTAAGTATTTTTCTATTAAAAAAAAGTAAATGTTGAGAGTTGGGACTAAAAGGACAATTTAACCCAAGAAAAAAAAATATATATTGCATTAAGAAAAGAGAATTTGCGACACATGACATCCATTTTGATTTTTGGCTATTTTTTCAGATAATTGGAATATGACCATTCCATTATTTTGGGCTCTCACTACTAAATTTAGTTTCTCCATTCTACCATTCCACAAAACTATATGTTGGTGTGCTTTTTTAGGTAGTTGTTAAAATAAAATATTCATATAGATTTTGTTTACCAATTCTTTTTTGTTTTAAAAATTAAGATTTTATTTTTAAGTATTTAATAGATTTTTTTAAAAAAAATAAAATAAAATTATAAAGCATTGTCATCTAGCATTGTACCCGTTTATTTTTAATTGACACGTGGCTATTCCAGTAGTGTCAACGATGATAACATACTATTTGAACAATTCTACAAACTGTTTCTAGCCAAGGCAACTAGCCAACGAAGAAGGAGATAACTCATCTAAGTCACATTATTTGTCTTTGTCGTCTTGTTCTTCTTCATCTTGATTGTCATCGACGTGGTTGAGGCAGAGCACAACCACTTAGCTATTGGATCAACGACTAAACAAAATCATCGTTGTTCGTGGTCAACGGCTCAAGACAAAGCTAACCCATCTGCCATTTCGAGTGGTTATACGTGAGCGAGGTATGAAAGTACATAAGAATGGTATAAGTGCGCCTAGTATATAGTATTTGTGTGATTTATTTGACAGTTTTTTAATGCATTGTATTTGTGTTTTGAAGATTTTAGTTATGACAATGTTTATGTGGCGTGTAAATTATTTTTAGTATAAGAAAAATATGATGAAGATTATTGGTATTTGCATGACTCAGTCTAATGAACATTTAAATCATTTTTGGTATATGTGTCAAAATATGAAAAATATTTAATTTTTTTTTATAAATAGGAGGTGTTTTTGGGGTTTAGTATGAGAAAAGTTTTAACGGAAGAAGATATTTGATGGTTATTTTGGGATATGGTATTTACTTTATTCAGTGCATAAATTTTAATTGATTGCATTACTATTGGTTTATATACCATCTATTTGAATTTACTATTGGTTTATATACCATTTATTTGAATTTAATATTGATTTTTTTGAGTCTAAGCAAAACCATATTTTTTTGTTATTATTACTTTTTAATAAAGAGATTTATTTTGTTATTATTTTTGGTGATTTGTAAAAGTTTCTTGTATTTTTTTAGGTTAAGTAGTTAAATAATTAGATTTTGTTTTTATATATACAAAAAATGTAGGAATTCGATAAGGAGCATACTTATTATTTTTTAAATTATGAGATTGACCGAAGTACTTTGTTTGGTCATTTTTAATTATAAAAACTTTATTCGCCATTTTTTTAAAACCTATTACTTCGGCCATTTGTCTAAAAAAAATCCTTAAGAAAATGGACCGAGGCCCAACGTCACATACTCCAGCCCGGCCCATGAGTCTGAAGGCCGTGGGTCTTCTCATTTAGCTACGGCTGGCGCCATTACAAGAGTGGAAGAGGATGGCGGGAAATGGAACGGAGCGCGATAGCCGAATGGTTCACGGAGCAAACTCCGGATTCTTTCAGTCATCCGAAGATCGGAATGCTTTGTGTGGTTTGGAGAAAGCTACCGTTCTAGAGCGCATGGACTCTCTATATGGCTGTTCGAATTTCAACTGCAGGCCGAATGTTTCGCATTAGGTATGGTCGGTATTGAATGCTGCATTTCCGTTTGATGCTTGTGTTCGTGATTCTTTTGAATATATTTTCTGATTCTAGATTGTAAGATTGCTTTATGGCGATTTTCGATCCGCTGTCTAAAAGTCGATTGATGGTTTAATGTGAACTTGCACTTGTTTTTTCTTAGTTTGAAACTCTTAGGTTGCTAACATTACGAAATTTGCGTCAGCAAGTTGTTTCTCTAATTTTAATTCTTCAGTGGAAACATATAATTTGGACTATTTTTCTTGATTCAAGAACTGAATATTCCTGTTGCAAGAGGTAACTAGATGTCTGAGATCGCAAACTGAAAGAGGAAGGTACTGATGTATCATAGATGCTAAAATCTTTAACAAGATAAGATAATTTTTGCTCGTTGTTTGGTCGTCAGTAGGTCTTGTCATTGCTTATCGCAAAATCTAATCGTTAGCTAGTATAATCGGAAAACAAGTCTCTATTGGTGAAACGCTGGACACTGTTCATACTGATGTAAAAGGCCGGAGATGTTCTAGTGAGTGCGTTTAGCTTGCTTTCAGGTCAGAATACCAATAAGCGTAGCAGTGCGAAGCGATTGAGTGAGAAATTCTACTTGTGAGTCTTAAATAAGCACATTTATTATTTCTTTTAAAGACGCCTCCCTTCTCGATTCTGCTCTTTGTCGTATATCGACTACTCATGTCATGATCGGTTTGCAGCATTTCTCTCTCGTTATCTCAATAACCTTAACAAATGCGGTCGGTTTTAAATCCTTCTAATTTTAGCTTTTGGAACTTGACAAGGACAGCCAGGAAGCGTTTTACTTTGTAAAGTAATTACGCTGCCAAGATTGGGCAGCGACAGCGAACTGAAGACTTTCTCGATGATAAAACAAATCTTCATGGTCGATGTCTTGAAATTTTGATAATATAATAAAGGAAGACGATCCTTGCGTGCTCGTCAATTCAGTAAGCATCCTTAACTTGATGAAACTTTTTCGTCCAATATTCTATGACGTATTTCCTTGGAATTTTGTCATCCCATTTATATGCAGATAGCTTCTTCTGTAACTATTACCGAAATTCTTTACTAAAATATTGGTCTGAAATTGGAATTTCATCAGAGACCAAGAATCCTGGACTTAAATCAGATCGTGTACTCTGAAGCTTTTTATAAACGCTTCGTCGGGTATACATAGTAATGCTTAAAATGATTGATGTCGTTTAGGAAAGCTAAATGTAGATAAATTTGGCAGACTGGAAATTTCGTTACTAAAATAGAATGATATTCAAAGTAGAGATTAAAATAGTATTTAAATTATTTAGGGTGGGGAAGCTTTTTGAAGATTTCTAACTAAGAATTAATATTCTATGAGTTTCTTTTACTCAAACGTTGAAGGGTCGGATTGTCTCGTAAAATTAGTTGGAACGTGCTTGGAAACCAACATCACAGAAATAAAATTAAAAAAAAAAAAAAAAAGGAGGCGCTTGGACTGAATAAATTACATAGCTTCTCCCAGTAGAAGGAAAACGGGAATCCCGTGGGTTTAGGTATTTGGTAATAAATATGGATGTCGCTGTCGGAAGCTGATTGACAGTCCAAGCCCATTATCTTCTGCACTTTACAAGGCCCAACAGTTTGGACTAATCTGTTTGACTGATTAAATTAACTGTGAAGAATGTTATCTGCGATTTTTTGTTAATAGTCATTAGTTCATTTTGTCTATAAATACTACTAGTTCGTCTCTGTAATACTGTCATAGATAGAATATTATGAAATACACTTTCTCAATTTGTCTATAAATACTACTTCTCTCTTAAAGATCCCATGGCTTCCTTAATATTAATAAGTTTGGGCTAAAGTTTGACTTTTCACAGGAAATGGGATAATCAATAAAAGCAGAGTCAATAGATCGTGGCCACCAGAAAAGCTCAAGCTGGCATTGACTCGGTTGAGGGAAGGAAATGGTGCTTATCCGCACCGAGTCGCTCCAGAAGGTATTTTTTCTAGAAACATCGAAAAGTAATATATTGTGGGATTAATCAGAAGAATAATGCAATTTATATTTATTTATTGCTAAAACGAGAAGATTTGAAACAATCTAGGAAATTTGGATCATTTTGCCAAATCCACTTGTTTTTGTCAATTGTCTTTTTTCAGAATATCATTATTCTTCTCATTAATCCTATATTTTTGGGATATAAGTATATATTTTTAAAAAATTATTTTAAATGATAAATGGTTGAAAATATTTATAAATAATAACAAAATATTACATTCTATCTGTGTCTATACGTGTTATGATAGATACATAGTCTATCGCGATCTGTCAATCTATTATGATATACTGATAGAATTTTGCTATATTTATAAATATTTTGGTTCATTCTCTTATATTTGGCACATTCCTATATTTTTCTTACCAAAATTTCTCATATCAAGTGAACTTTAGTTTGTTCCCTCATTTATTATATTCATTTTCTGAGAAAGTCAACTGCTTCCTATTTTTTATTGGAAAATACTTATATGCATTCCAAACAACACTTATTTTTGGGCATTCAAATTGTGAAATTATAATTTGGTACATTAACAAATTCTTATTACTTATTTTTTGAAAAATTTTAATTAATTTTTTATGTATGTAATGAAAGTGTGATGCATGAAGATTGGTGCATCTTGTCTGCTTTTTTTTTTATTTCACTGTTTTAGCTAGGTGATGCAGAATTATAACCGTGGAGGCAGTTGAATTCTCGATTTTAGTCCATAATATATATACACACACATGAGCTATTTTCAAATATAGGAAAATGAACTAAAATATTTACAAATATAGTAAAAATTTAATGTATGTCAATAGACTGCTATAAACTGTGATAGACTACTATCTATGTCTATTTGTGTCACGATAGACACAGATAGTAGTCTATCGCAATCTATTGCGGTCAATCGCAAATAGACCATGATATTTTACTATTATTTATAAATATTTTCAAGAATTTTGTCATTTAAAATAATTTTCCTATATATTTTGAAAACTTTAAATTTTAAATTAAAATACTAAGCAAAATTTAAAATTTAAAATGTACATAAATTTACAGGTTGCAAATTTAAAATTTGAAATTTAAATAATATCTAAATATAAATATCCAAAGATTAAGAAATTAATAAAAATAATATAAAAATAAACTTATGACAAATTTTAAATTCAAAATTAAATAATATAGATATAGACCTTCTTTAGTGACCGTTTAGTTTTTTATTTTGAAAATTAAATCTATTGTTTTTCAATTTTCTAAGATAATTTTCATTTTTCTTAAATAAAAGAATTGAATTTGTAGTGTAAATTTAAAAACAAAAATATCATTATTATTATTATTATTATTTTTTATTTTTTATTTTTTTAAGTTTTCAAATTTGATTTTTAAAAATATTTGAGAATTAGAAAGTATATAACAACGCAAATGGTGAACAAATGCTTGTAAACTTAATTTTCCAAAACTAAATATAGGAAAAAAAAAAAAACAATTGGTTACAGGGCACAAACAATTTTGATCCTGAAAAGGAAAAAAAAAGAAACAGACAGCTAACATGAACACTATAACAAACTCCTTGGTCGTCAGCGATTTGCGCGTCACGACCTGCCCCTTGGATTTTACTGTCCGACTCCTTTTCAATAGATCCATACATTGTAGACCTCATGCTTCCTACCAATTTCAATATAAATGGAAATAACATTTTTTTTATATGGCAAAATAGACACCTATACAACTCAATCATTCTTTGCCCTTGGTGTTCTTTTTTATTTATTTATTATTATTATTATTATTTTTTTAAAGTAGGTATTTCAATATATTTCTTTTTTTTTTTTTTTTAATTTTTGGTAGGTGACGAATTGAACTCATGATTGTTTGGTATTTTTATTTTATGTTTCCACCTCCACTAAGCCAACTCAGAATGATTTTTTAGTTAAAGCAATTGATAATGTAATCTCTAGTGATCATTATATCAATTTTTAAACACTTAATCCTTTCATTGTCATTTTGTCAATGTAGTTGTTGTGAATCTGTGATCCATTTATGATTGCTTATGTCATATACATTGAAAAAAACCTGTGACAAGGAAAAATTGGAAATATATTTGTTGGTTTTCAAAGCATTTGTATTGTAAACTTACTCTGTCATAATTGGACAAATCTAATAGTTTTTTGGACAGCTTATGACCTTGTCTATATTACATTTAAACATAAGGGAGATATTCAAACCTAAAACTTTTCTAAATGTTATCCATATCTTAATTAGTTAAGACACATTATTGGTCTTCAATGTTAAATATAATAAATAAAGATGATTGTTGTACTTCAATATATATAAACATTTTGCTGAAATTAAATACAAGAATGATACATATCAACAAACGAAACATTATACCTCGCCTTTGTGAAAATGTCTCAAAAGGAAACTTCCCCCCTATTTTCTTTCAACTCAAAAGCTCAGAGTCATTTACTCTATTGCCCATAATTCTTTTAAACTCCAATGCTCTCTAATTTTTCCAGTAGGATGCTAAAGGCTGCTAGACATCTCTATGTATAGGCAATCCAAGAGATGCAAAAATGAGAGAAATTCGATCATGTTGAGCTAGTGTCATGTCACCTAAAAGGTACGATGAAGAAGAATGATTTTAGTTGGGGGTATGAACAAAATCCCACAGTAGGAGTCAGGGAGAGAAAATGATGCATACATGAGGACAAAATCTCCATATTAAGTATGTGTAGAAAATGCAATCAAAGTCCCACATTGACCGAAGAAGGTGAAGAGATCATGGATGTATAAGGTGAGAGATAAAATTTTCATTGATATGAAGTATTTTGGGTGTCAATGAAAATTTTGGGTGATTCTAAAAATAAAATAACAAGAGTTTACAAAGTGGGCAATAGCATACAATTTGTGGAGACATGTGGATGGACCATTGTCCCTAATAAAAGATATTAGTGTTACACCCCTAACTTAGTCATGTCGGTAGCTAGAAACCTCAAGTGTTGAACAAAGTAGCTGTAAGCCACAACAAGATATATCCATATGGTGAAAATATGTGGTTGAGCTTTACCGAACTAACGGTGTGCTTATGAGAAGAGAAGTTTGGAAAAAGAGCTATAAAGATAGATACGACTAATTGGGAGCGGGGAGTGGGCTCGATGATACTTTGTTCGAGAAAAAAATTGTTGAGAATATAATGCAATCAAAGTCCTACATTGGCTAAATAAGTGGAAATCGTGGATAAGCAAGTAAAAGACAATATCCATAATGGTTGTAATGGCTTTTAGGTGATTCTAGAAATAAAACTACGAAGGCTTATACATAAAATAGACAATAACATACAATTTTGTAGACTTGTAGATGGACAGATGTACTTAACATGAAACTGTTTGGTTATGCTGTTTTATAATGCTATCCTTTAACACGTGTCTTCATTTGAATATTTATTGTATTTTAAATTTAGAGTTAAGTAGGTGAAATCAGAAGGTGGTTAATCTTTTTATAAAAATGAAAAAAATCAGGATGTGCGAGGAAGATTGCCATTGCAATAATTTATTTACTTTTTTCTTTTTTGTAAGGTGTTCGTTCTTGTCTGAAACAACTTTTACTGATCCATGATGTAATAAAACGAAACTAATGTCAATAGACTAAACTAAACTTTGGGATGGAATACGACATGACGTAAACCCCATGATTTCTTTAATTTGACTTATTGTGACCCATAAAACACAAACAAATAGAGTGAAGTTAAAGGAAAAAGGATGATCAAGCAATGGAAATTTTCAAACTTAGAACATGTTTCTACTTTCTACTTTCTGGCCGATTATGGCAATATCTTTGTTTTTATTCGCTGTTATGATATAATTTTCAAAGCTACAGAAATATAACAATTAGTACTTTTAACATTAAAAAATCTACAGATGAATATCCATGTATGTATAATTTTATATTTATATTAAGTCTGTTTGTTTCGTTCCTCTGGTTGAATTTTATGATATTATTCGGAGAAATCGTGAATAAAAATTCTAACGTTAAAAATTTAACGTTACATTTCTAAAATTAAATTATTAGGAAAAAGAATGAAGATAAAGAATAGATTTAAGCAAAGTGGTTGATGCTTTGGCGTTGCGAAATGGTATGTGAGGCCCTTTTGCTTGGCTTTAGACTCTGATATTGCCTTCCTTCCACTTCCATCCAAGTACTGTTCTAGCAAACAATGAAAGAAACATGTATCGCACACTTCTCACTACACCAAACCCATACTTTACTAATGGGTTTAAGTTTAAGAGAACGACATTTTGCTTACTAAATTTTCCAAGATGTTCAAATCCAACATCAATGGCTTGTTGAAATTTATATATGAATACATCAAACAAAAACAATTATTAATATAGTTATGTACAAGTACAACCGACAATTATTAAACGAGGGGGAAATTTTCTAAGCTATGTTAAGGAAATATAAATGAATTTTGAGCCATCTCTTTTGTTTTGTTTTTTTGCTAATAGTTATCTCAAATTTGATTTGACTTTGTCAAAGGCCAATGGTAATGGTGTCTCACCATTGACGTTTGAAAAATTGGGTAAAAATAATTAAATCGGTACTAAATAATAATTCAAAACATTAAATGAAAGAAAGGGCAAAATATAAAATTTGGAACCTATCTCTTTAATGTGGAGACTAGAGGTGTAATTCAACACTACAACGATTACTTGTTATCTTTCAACAAAAATGATAATATATGGATTCATACATAAATTTCTGTATGGTGGTTGATTTATTTGTTTGTTTATTTTTATGCCATGGTGGTTGAAACTCAATGTTGAATTATTAACATTAATACCATCAATAATTGTTGGTCTGATTTTTATTGATTTTGGAGTCTTGGGCCGTTTAGTGTCGTAACTTTGTAATTTCAATTGTTAACCGTTAATTAATCAAAAGCTTGAAATCTTGTGAAAGGCACTTCAAATTAAGAATTCAAATCTTGTGAAAAACAATTTTCAAATTAAGTAAAAAAAAAAAAAAAAGAAAGAAAAAGAAAGAAGAAAGAAGAAATCGGTGTGAAAGAGACCGTTTCTCACTTTTGTTTTCTTCAAAATTTGTTTCCATGTAATCTACGATTCCTGCGATCCAAAGTAGATTACTTGCACCTACCAAGGCTACTTTTGTCTTTTTACCTGCTATTTATAAGAAAATATAAATATATATTTTATAACAATAAACTAAGAGAAACTGTGATAGATACAGACAGCTTTTCTGTGGCTTTTGATTCTTCCTGGCTAATCGTGCCTGCCAGCTTCACTTGAGCGTGGCTGTACAGAGTATTAAAAATTAGATAACAACTTTTTCCAAGTTTCACATGAGAGAGAGATAGAGAGAGCGAGAGAGCGAGTGAGATTCAGGAAAAGAGGGTGGTTGATTTGAGGCTCTCATTCCTGTTCCGGGCTGGGAAGAGGATGGATTGGAGGTGGAGGGAGCTGA
The DNA here is from genome assembly GCA_030954485.1 of Citrullus mucosospermus. Lineage (NCBI taxonomy): Eukaryota > Viridiplantae > Streptophyta > Magnoliopsida > Cucurbitales > Cucurbitaceae > Citrullus > Citrullus mucosospermus. The sequence goes on along the minus strand of CM062063.1, from coordinate 1,265,777 downwards.
TATCTCTCATCATTCTCTGCATTCTAGGGTGGAAGCCTACCTGCATTCAAGGAACCACAGATCCAACAGATGGTCAGTTGCCTTCCCCATTGATTTTCCTCTGCTATCTGCAACTTCCTTTTCACTTTTGGCTTTGCTTCTACTATTGTTTTCTTTGCACTTCCACACAATTAGATTCTTTAGGGACATGGATGTTTGACTACTTGTTGCATTCGTGATCTCACCGCATGGTTGTGGATGAATTTTCATCCAGTGTGAAATTCTGTTCCTCCTTCTGAATGGCCTGTCTACTATTGCCAATTTTGATCTACAGCCTCTGCTTTAAGGGTTTTGTACACCAGTTTAAACTCGCCCTCTCAGTTAACCCAGTGGAACGCAAATGGCGATGATCCTTGTGGACAATCATGGAAGGGAATTACTTGCTCCGGCTCACGGGTTACAGAAATGTAAATTTTTAACCCTAACTCTTTCATCATTCGATTTCACATTGATGCTCCTGAATGTTGTATTTCTTTTTGTCAGAAACTTATCTGGCCTTGGACTCAGTGGATCGCTCGGATACCAGCTTGGAAGTATGACATCGGTAACCAACCTGTAAGGTCAAGAAGCCTTATTATGGACTTCAACTAGTTTCTTGTCTACTTCTTATTGATGTGGTTAAACCTATTATGCTGCAGGGATGTGAGTAGTAACAATTTTGGAGGCGAGATTGTCTACAACCTTCCACCTAATCTAAAAAGACTGTATGCTTCATATGCAACTTTTTGTTTCTGCGTTTTACATAAACTCATGAATTGTCCACTACTTACTAGGAAATAAGGCGAACCCTGTATTCCGAAGGCCCAAAATCAAGCACAAGATATGATCGAGTAGTGTATGACTACCAAAGAAATTATTAGTGAAGGATAGATAGGTTTCAACCAAAAGAATAACGGAAGCAAATTTTTATTGCAAAGTCATCTCCCAAAAGCTTAAGCTTGTGGATTGTTGAATAGCTTATGAAGCATATTTTGAGTTCAATAATTGCTTATGTGCTCAATGACTACAACTAACATGACATTCTCACGCCCGTTCTTCTATCTGCAGAAATCTTGCACGAAACAACTTCAATAAAGGCATTCCTTATTCCGTTTCATTGATGACTTCTCTTCAATACTTGTAAGCAATTTGTTTTAAACCATCAATTGGTTTGTTTGTTTTACACAAGACTTTAGCTGTTATTTTAATGTTTTCCCTCATTTATTGAAATTGTAGAAATATCAGTCATAATCAGCTTCAGGATCCATTGAATGATGTGTATGGGCAGCTAACTTCCCTATCCACATTGTAAGATATCTTCCCCCACTTGTTCGATTCTGATGTCCTGAATTTAAATGACTGCTAATTTGAGCTGACCAAAGATTTTTCTGCCCAGACTCTTTCAAATATTTCCCATATTCAATCCCTGTTTACATTGCTTGTATGCATGTTTTTATACATGATGGGCCAAACAATTTTGATTTTTTTTTCACCTGCTAAGTTCTATTTCCACTCTATTTATTGACATCTTCATCTAAAATCTGGTAGATTGACAGTAGTCAATACTTCATTCCACAATGAGAAATTTACAATAATGCATGAAATATATTCTTCAAGAGAAAGTATGAACATGTTTGAGTTTGTTATCGTCCTCCTGGTGACTATCGAAATTTTGTCTTTCAATCAGGGATCTATCTTTCAATGCTATGTCAGGCAACCTGCCTCAGAGTTTTAGCTCTCTTTCTAGCATCAGCACTATGTAAGTCTTCACCAAATTAGTTCCTGAGCTACGGACACCTGAAGTAGTATCGTCCTTTTTTTTTCTGATCCGTTGATTAACTTCTGAATAGGTATTTGCAAAACAATCAGTACACTGGCACAATTGATGTCCTTGCAACTCTACCTCTTAATAACCTGTGAGTTTAAAGTATTTAAGTTAACATGGAAGAGATGCATCTTTTCCCCACTCTTATTGAATGTATTGGTTTTTACTTTTTAAGGAATGTTGAAAATAACCGTTTCACCGGATGGATCCCTGAACAACTGAAAAACATCAATCTGCAGTGAGTATATCTGACATTATCATTGGCTGGGCTTGTAATTTTTTCTTAATCAAATACAGAATTTGACTCCATTAGGCTTCAATATGATTGACAATTTATCAGGACAAATGGCAACTCTTGGAACTCCGGTCCTGCACCCCCTCCTCCACCTGGTACACCCCCAGCCACCAGAAGAAACCGAAATCAACATTCAGGTGGCAGTCCATCAAATGGTGGTTCTAGTGAAGGTCAGAAATCAGGAATTAGTGGTGGTGGCATTGCAGGGATTATCATCTCCGTGCTCGTCGTTGGAGCTGTAGTAGCATTCTTCCTCGTCAAGAGGAGATCCAAGAGATCATCTACAGATATTGAAAAGCTCGACAATCAACCCCTGCAACCTCTTAAAGTGACTGCAGCACAAGGTCATCTTATACATTATGAGATTGTTTGCATTATGCCATTGTTTTTCATATTCCCTATATTTCTTTAATACGTGCTGAGTTTAAACGATTATAAGGCATCTATACTTACATTGAAAATTCTTACTTTCGAGAGAAAGATATTCTGTCTTAATTCAAATATGCGCATCCCTGCTCTTTTTGTATAGGAGAAAACACTACTATTAATAAAGAGAAGAAAAATGACAATATTGACAACTAATATTTACAATCAATTATTACCATTATTAGAAAATCCAACACAAATATTCATGCCTTAGATTTTCCTTCTATAGTTTCCGTCATTTCTTGTTTTAAATAATTTGGTTAGGATATGAGAGAGGTGGTCAAGAAAGAACATTTGAGTTTACAGTTTACAGTTGAGTTTTCTGCTCCATACCTGTTCGGCCTATTTTTCGGTGCCCAGAATAAACCAAAAACTTTAAATGTTAGGATGTCATGCGGAAACATTTTTTTCTTTTTCCAGGTTGCTCCGTGATATTTGAATTTGATGTTATTTCTTATTTGTTGCCTGTTTTCATATGATCGTGTAAAGCTGCAATTTTATGCCATCAAAATGTACTTTTGACATTAACCAGTGTTTTCAAATATTGTTATGCAGAAACAAAGTCAGAAGAGACTTCCTCCACATTTTATCCAACATCATTTGACACTTCTGCTGCAATAAATCTTAAACCCCCACCTATCGATCGTCATAAATCATTTGATGAAGACGACTTCTCAAAACGAGCTGCAGTCAAGAAGGCTAGTGCTGCAGCTCCCATTAATGTAAAGTCATATTCCATAGCAGACCTTCAAATTGCTACAGGCAGCTTCAATGTTGAAAATCTTCTTGGTGAGGGATCATTTGGACGTGTATATCGGGCTGAGTTTGACGACGGGAAGGTTACTCCCCAATTTAATTTTTAATGTCAAACTGAGATGGGAATTATATTATATCTAATGATAGATCTCTCTCTCACATTAAATGTGCTAGATTTTCAAATCACACATTAGCTTTAGCATAGACCTAGCTGGTTTTGTCTCATATTTTCCCTCCGAACTGGTTGTGTTCTATTGAAAACTTATCGATTACTTTTACTCATGTTTTGTTTTGCAATGCAGGTTCTTGCCGTGAAAAAGATAAATTCATCTGCACTACCTAGGGAATTATCTGAAGATTTCACTGACATTGTTTCTAAAGTCTCCCAGTTACACCATCCCAATATAACTGAACTCGTGGGTTATTGCTTAGAGCATGGGCAGCATTTGCTTGTGTATGAGTTCCACAAAAATGGTTCGCTTTACGACTTATTACATCTATCAGATGAATACAACAAACCTCTGATATGGAACTCACGCATTAAGATTGCTTTGGGAACAGCGCGAGCATTGGAGTAAGTTGGCACCAAGCCTTGTATGAGTATGAATATAAATCCATTTACTAGGCAGGTTCTTGATTCTGGATGGTAAAACTATCGGGTTTGAGCATGAATATAAATATGGTTCTAGTGGGAAGATAATTGACATTATTTGAAGATTAAGGTTTCCTGTTTCTTGGATGCGATGATATGGTACTTATCGAGGAACTTTTCAGGTATCTTCACGAAGTGTGCTCCCCATCTATTGTTCATAGAAACGTCAAGTCTGCTAACATATTGTTAGATGCCGAACTCAGCCCCCACCTTTCTGACTCTGGACTGGAAAGCTTTGTACCAAATGCAGATCAGGTCAATCTTGAACTTAATAAATCTTATTTTTTCCGTGTCGTATACTTCAATATACAAATACACATTAATGTAATGTTTACCTTATTCTTAAAGTCTTCGAAGAGAAAAATCTGTATCAAAAAAATTTCCGAGGGTGTTTGGCTCAAAGAGTTGGAAAAGTAGCCCAAGGAATTTGTGGGCCTCATGACTAAAAAAACATAAAGTGTTATGCTTTATTAACTTAACTGGTATCTTATAATCTGCAGGCGTTGGATGGCAGTGCAAGTTCAGGATATGCTGCCCCGGAAGTTACCATGTCCGGTCAATATACTCTGCAAAGTGACGTTTACAGTTTTGGAGTAGTCATGTTGGAACTGCTGACTGGACGCAAACCATTCGACAGGTGAATATTTTAATGCACTTTCAACTATTTACTTGCCATTTCTGTCGTCGTTCCTTCTATTTTCTGGTTTATTTCAAAGGAAACACGTTTAGTCTGTTTGACATATTGTTGTTGTGATTAAAGTTCAAGGGCGAGGATGGAGCAATCTTTGGTTCGATGGGCAACACCTCAGCTTCATGACATTGATGCTTTGACCAAGATGGTTGATCCCGAACTCAAAGGCCTTTACCCCGTTAAATCTCTCTCCCGATTTGCAGATGTGATTGCACTTTGCGTTCAGGTATGACACATTATACAAGTTTGTTTCCTTTAATTAAAATGATATGACCTAACTTATTTTTGCCTTTAATGGCTCTTCCTCTATTTTACAACAGACGGAACCTGAGTTCAGACCTCCAATGTCGGAGGTGGTCGAAGCGTTGGTCCGTTTGGTGCAGCGAGCAAACATGAGTAAGAGAACATATGGAAATGATAATGCAACATCTCCGAGAGGGGAGATGGGTGGGGAGGACACGCCATAAACAACAAAGCTTCTTCAAAGACAAGTTTGTAAGCCCAAAATCTTACCACCTTCTTGATAATTCTTTCTTAATATAGAAAGAGGCGGAAACAAGGAATTACTATTCTAATGGCGATAATAATGTTTGTTAATATTACATGTTTGATGTTTAGGTCTTTCATACTCGATAGGTTTTTTGTATTTTAATAGAAAACAGAAACACTCTTCTTTTTCGACATACATTTATTCCGAAGAAATAATGGGTGGGGAGATTATTTGTATGAACGTCTGTTGTATTCTACCTGCTACTCTTATTCTTGCTTCCTTTTTTTTTTTTTTTTTTTAATATTAATTTATTATTTATTGTTTCCGAAGAAATAATTGGACATCTGTTGTATTCTACATTACTACTTGATACTTTTATTTTTGTTTAAATAATCAATTTATTATTTGAAAGTTTGTTGAGTAAATTCTTGATTCAGTGACATTAACTTTCAATCTCACCTTTTCTTCGTTCTTTTCATATCTGGTAGCCATTGGAATTTCTCAATGTTTGATGAGTTGGAAGTTATGGCAGCACGTTTAATTGAAATGCTTTTCTAAAAACACTACTTTTAATTGTTTTGTCAGATACTATCAATCCATCCCAAATTCACATAACTAGTTTCAACTTGAACTGAGATGTTATTCTCATATTGAACTATTTTAGTTTCTTTTCTAATTAACAAAACTAGAAGGAAAACAAACACACTTGAAAGGAACATGATACTCTCAAATTTAGCCTGTAACGATTTAGTAAATGTACAAAAGAAAAAAAAAACGTTTTTATTAAATAGAACTGCGCAATAATTATTTTAAAGAAGTTAAGGGGGGAAAGGGAAAATTGGAAAAATAGGGAGATTACAGAGAGAAATGATGTGAGTTGCCGAAGAAGTTTTAAGGAGAGGGAAGTTAAGAGACAGATTATAGAGAGGAAGGTGAAAGAGGAAAAAAAAAAAAAAGAGTAAACAATCAGAAATTAGAAGAGGTAAAGAAATTTGGTGGGAGAAGCTTCTGAAAAGGATACAAATTTTTGGAGAGTGTAGATGGAGAAATAAAAGTAGAGATGGAAATTTTACAGAATTTATTGGAAGAGGAGATGTGTGATTGACCAAATAAGATAAGATAGGGCAAAAGAAAAGTGGAAAAATCATTTTATACCGCCAAAGTTAGAGTTTGTACCAATTAAAATTCCAATCTAATTAATGGTATAACCCTACACTCTTAGAGAATCAATAACTATTCTTACTTAATTCAATTAAAAAAAATCAACTAAAAATCCCCTTGTTCTCCCATAATCTAACCAAAGTAAAATGACAAATTATTTCATAATCTTTCTAAATAAGTAGGGGAAAATATTTCTGTAAAGAAAAAGTAGAGAAAAATAGATGTAGAAAGGATTAAAAAATTCACTTATATTGTTTTTTTTTTTTTTTTTGAGAAAAAACCCAGCTACTTCAATTTAATTCTAGCTTCAATGTCTTATATATGTGAGAAAACTATATATTAATAGTTCTAAACTAGAATCCTAATGATTTCTCACAAAAAAATAAAATAAAATAAAATAAAAAATCCTAATGCATTATTTCAATCGGATCACTTGGATATCAATTGATTTCCCCCCATAATTTTAGAGAGATGTTAAAAATTTTGTAATAATTGAAAGAATATGGTGTGATGGGGTAGAATGAGTGAAAGAAAAAAGAGCCCAGAAGACAAGCTCATCAGAACAACCTTAAAAACATTTTTTCCCCTAAACATTCAATGTTAGATCAAATAGTTTAATATTTAATCAAATGAACAAAATAAGATGCTATGAAATTACAAACACGAGAGCAAAAATAAAATAAAAGACTTAATTTCTATAAGCAAAAAAAAAAAAAGCTAGTTTACTGACCAGTATGGGATCTGGTGCCAACGACATTTCAGTTGGACTCTACGGATGCAATTCTTGTCCCTGGGAATGGATAAGATCATACTAGCCAACACGGGGGAATCAGGCTATGCCACTTTCTTTTATAATGTAGAACAATGTAAATTCTGAGAAGAAGCATAACACACCACTAGTCCAAGCGTACGTGGTGGCCCTCATGTTTCATCTTCAATGATTTTGTTGGATCATTTTTTCACCCAATGAATATCAATGAGCATCTCCTTTGATTGAATGTTGCACCTTCTTTCCCCCCATCTGAAGATGGGATCACTGATCACAATGTATCCTTGTACTTCAAAACATTAGTCATGTTTAAATCAAACATCTTGCAGATATCTTTAATTGCAGTTATATCACCAGATTCCTCCATTTGGCTCAGAAATTTGTCGAGTTCCTTCGATGGCTGCAGCTCCTAATCATAAAGATAAAATAGAACTGACATTATCCAAGTAAAGGCGATTGCAGTTCTATGCATGATCCTTTAAAGAAGGATACAAGGATTGACTGAAAAATATGGCATTAGCTACAATCAAGCGGAGAAAAAAGGATCGGATCAAATGTAGTTAACAAAGGAAATATTCACACGATAGCCTATGAAATTTAAAAAGTAGAAATGCACCAAATATTTAAATAAGGGGTCAAATTCATCCATAGTACTTTTCATTCTATTCCTTCGTAAAGTTACAGCTTGGGATAACTAAAATGCAAAATGAATTTTCTATTTGATTACCAAAGACGCTTATCTAACAAGAGGCACGCTGCTGATCGAGTAAAAAGCTTTGCTATATGGAAATCTATCTGGTTACCAAGCCAAGACATTTAAGAGAACAGGAGAAATTCAAGATCATTTTCCAACTAGAATCAAGAATAGAAGCGTGAATCTCTTAATACCTGCAAAGATAATAATAATTTGAACTTACCAGTGCTGGCCCTGGATACTGTTGGACTTTGTGCTCGGTTTTCTTACCATCAGAGGATGAGTTGCATGGGTAAGATCTATCTGAGACCAACTGAAGGAGCTTTTCACTTCCCTAAAAGTATATATTTATATACGTTTGAAAAAAAAAAGCAGAAACGTTAAATATACGTAGTGAACTCTTGAACAATTTAATAAAATCCTTGGGTCAAGTGACAAATACTAAAACAGATGTACCTGCAGAGCTCGCCAATGAGAATATGTGCGAAACAGAACCCAAAAGAAAGGAATGTTTGGCAGAGGTAAAACCTACGATAAGACAAACCAGTATAGAAATTAAGAAGTCCTATAGTCGTCCTCAATGCATTAAGTGAAAAGGGAATTGAAATGTAGCAATGAATAGTCAAAGGCATAAACTCATGACAACATCAACATGGAAAAGAAAACTATGCAGGAAAAAAGTATGGCTGATATACCAAAATAAACACAAACATACAGTAAATGCACTTGTTAATGGAAGCAACGAGATTGAACCATAAAAGTATTTCTTGTGGATGACAGTTCCCCTGGTCACAAGATACAGAAAGTTCACATCAGTAAGGGTCATAGTTCTAACTTTTGTATCAAGACAACTTTCTGGAAACAAAAAGGACAGGAGATCATAACAAGCTTTCTGTCACGGAACCACATGCTGCACTAAATTACCAATTTGTTCTTACTATGATCGTGATTCATGACCAAATTTTGAGCGTCAAAAGAAAATACATTATCTATAGACGTTTATTCACATCCTTTGGTGAATAACACATTCGTGAATCATCGATGCATTAATTCAGAGAGGAAAAAGAAAAAAAAAAAGTTGCACCTGAGGGCAACATGTCGTAACCTCCTGCGAACGAGCCGTGGATCCAAACTGTAGTGTCGCAAGAAATCAGTGAAATAACATAACAAATTGTAAAAATCATAATAAATCCTTCTCGACTTCTACTAATTTTATATAACGACGTTACATATTGAAAAAAAAACATCGGAAAATGAATTTCAAGACGAAAATGAAGCAGCGGTAGCGTGAAATTGTTATAAAATTAACAAAGTGAAAGAGGTGAAACCTCGATGGATATGTTATTTCGACGCTCGTAACATCTTTAGTTATAGACTTCAAGAATATCTCAGACGGCTTAACTCGAGATAAAAGCTTCAATCCGATCCTACAAGCAGAAAATCAAGAGAGCAGCAGTTAATTTCACTAGAAATGCGCCATAGACTAATAGAATCGCGGTGGCGAGATTTTACCCGTGAAGCTTATTTTTAAACGATCCATCAGGAGCCTTCTCAAGAGCAGTCCAAGCTTTATTCATCTGACAAATAGAACGTCAATGGCATCGCCATATTTAATTCGATCAAAACGAATGCCAGAACGAAGAAGCAAAACGAAGCTATAAAGAATATGGAGAACCTTGAAAGAGATGAAATCGGTCACAATCTCTGCATTGCTACTAGCGTTAGTGCTGGAAATAGCGTCGGATTTGGAGGAAGAAGACGAGGAGATTTTGGTCCAGAGATCTTTGAAAGTTGGAGTCTGAGCAGAAGCAGAATCCGAAGCGGCAGGGTCGATGGATCTGCTGAAACACCAGTTTCTTCCTCTGATTGGAAAAACTACCAATCTGGCTCTCATCGTTCCAAAATTCCAATGGAGAAAATGCCTTGTCGTTCGTGCACGAACACCTCCGTCTCTCACATAAACCCTAATTCCCTAAGCAAATTGGTTTCTTCCGAACCGAATGCGGAAAATATTGAGAGAATTCAGAAGTGAAGGAAATGAGAGTTAAATACGTGCTGTTGCGAGTAATGCAAGAACGCATATGGAGAAAAATTCCGCCGCATCACTTTCACTTTGATTGTGAATGAAATGTTGAAATCCTGTTTTTTGCCCTTCAATTTTTATATTCATTCCATTTTGACCCCATATTTTCTTGAATCCTCTCTTTTAGTTTTCTACTTTATAAAATTCGCTTTTAGTCTCCAAATTTGCTATAAAAAGTCATTAAATGAGAATCTTTATTACTTTTGCATTTCGTAAAATTAATCGTGAATAAATATTACATTTTAGAACCCATGTCTTCAAATTTCTTTACTTCGAACTTCTAAAATTAGATTCTTGTATAATAAAAATGAAGAATTTGAACAAATTTTCACTTAATTGATTTATATATCATGTATTTTGTAAGACATAACTAAATTTTATCTCATCTCATTGTTTAAGTTGGCTTCTTAATTAACCATTTTAAAAAATATATTATATCAATTTGTTCCTTTTTAAAAATAAATTACAACTATTTCGCTTAATACTCTTTTTTATCAACAAATGTGGGCTGTTTTGAGATAGAGAATAAATATGTATATGTCTAACATGACATTTTAGATAGATAATATTATTTTACCAAACCCTTTAACTTGTTTAAATTTAAAACTCTAATTTACCAAATATTAATTTACCTTATATAATAGACGAGAGCAAAATTACTCATACCTATTTTAAACATTAGAGCAATTGCAAGGTAAGTCTTGCTTGGAATTTAAGCATGTAAGAAAAATTACGTGAAATGGTGTAATTATAATATTGGTTTGGTTTTCTTAAATGAAACTATAATATTAGTTAAGCTTTTTGTTATTATTATCGAGAAATATTATTATTGTAAGTTATATAACCATTAATGTCATATTAGTATAAACTTATTTTGTTAAAATAAGTCTAACAATTGGCATACCATTGGTTCGATTCTCCCACCCCATATATTGCAAATTGTGAAGTCCTAGAAAAGTTTTGAAAATTTGCTCTTCAAAGGTATGTTTCTTCTTTCTCTCCATAAATGTTACATGCCTAACCTGTCATAATGTATGTTATTGTTTTTGTTTCTTTTTTGTACTTATTTCTAAAACAAAATCAAAGTAAAGCGACCACTCACTTTTGCTGCGGGATTTTATCCCTTTACATGTCAAGCCAGTGTTCTAGAGACGTTTTTGCCATTCGATGTTGTAGAGTGCCAATCCTGATCTAGCTCGATTTATTTTTTGATTGGTATATTAGTTGGCTCAATAGGTGAGCCCAAACTCCAAGATGTTGGCATTTTCCTTTTGAGATTGGACTCTCTTACTTGAACCCATTCATAGATTTTGGATGCTTGAGAAACCCTCGACAGTGTTAAAAACAAAATAAAATAGAAAGATGATAAAAAATGAAAGACTAAAATGGGAAATGAGCCGAAAAAAAAAAACATTAGTGATATCTCAAATTATTGAAAAAGAATACACACATTATGCAAACTGTTGGGCTTTTTGAATTCAAATGAAAAGAGAAGCAGCCCAGCCCAGCCCAGCCCATATGCAAAACTTGCAGGTTCATGAGAGCCCAATTCAAGGTCCCAAGTAAAAGACATGGGCATCTCAACAGGGCTTTTCAGAATCTAAAGTGGGCCTAAACACAGCCCGGCCCAAAAAGGCAACGGGCCCTTCCACGTGGGACATGGGCATTAAATGGGCTTACCAAAAGATAGGCGACTGGGCCCGACCCTTACATTCAATTAAGGGCCTTGGACGGCCCACTCGTGGTTTGGTAAAGAGACAAACATCTTCCACGAAACGAGGCAGAGCCACTCAATGGCATGGCATTGATGATGGTTTTGTTATATAAAACACAGAAAAAATCATTGGACGTCAATCATTCTGTTCCAAATCTTCCCTTATTTCAAAAATAAAAATAAATTTTAAATACTATCTTAGTTTATGTATTTTTAAAATGTTTATTTTAGTCCTTGTATTTATAACTTTGATTCATTTTGGTATCTATACTTTCAAAAAGTTTATTTTAGTCGCAAGTTATCATTTTGATCCCTTAAAAATGAAATAAAAATGAAAATGAAGGGACCAAAATTATTATTTTTTAAAAATATACGGACCAAAATGAATTAAAGTTGAAAGTATAAAGACTAAAATAAATATTTAAAAGTATGAGGGTCAAAATAAATCAAAGTGTAAAGTAGTGTAAAGTAGCAAAGTCTAAAATACAATACCAAAATAGTATTAGAAAAAAAGAAAAAACTAATTTTAAACTTCCAACTATTTTCGCGCATCCCTTTAATTATTTTCATGCACTTTTGTTTTACTTTTCAAATAGTTAAAAATAAAATATATTTAATTTCAATTAATTTAAAAAAAAATTAATGATATTTAAAGTCATTTCATTTACCTACGGCTACAATTACTGTTTTAGTCATAGACTCATAATTGAGGTGTGTGGGTGGAGTAGGATGAAAAGAGATAATACTTTGAATCTCAATTAACTTTTCTTAAAATTAAAAAAAAAAAAAAAAAATCCCAATTGAATTGTGGAGATTGAACAACAATCACTACCTCTCATCTCTTCCAATGCTAATGATGCTAACACAACCAATATATATATATATATATAAGCCTTGGTATATTAATTTAAGAAATTCCAAAAAGATTTTGGTCAATGTTTGTTTAATCAATTGAGTGGACTATGCATTTTTTTTTAATTTTTAGAAAAAGAGTGAATATGCGAATTAAAATGTTATTCATCATTCAAATCCTAATTTCTATATATCTACTTTTGAGAGATGAATACTATGATTTAAACCCCCCCCCCCCCCCCCCCCCCTCCAAAAAAAAAAAGAAAAAAAAATTGCATTTGAGTAAACAGAAGATAACCTCTAGGAATGATGAAAGAAAATACAATTCTTAAGAACCATTCAATTCAAATAAAATAAAGACAGCTAAATATATAAAATCACAATAAGCAACTCTATGTAATCATATTTCCTTACTCATGATTAATAATAAGCAAACACAGACAATATCTCTTTAAAGATATGCGATTCTATTACAAAGAAATAATTTTTGTGTTTTTAACTTTCAAACAATTTAGGATTCGTTTGGATTAATTTAAAAAAAAATATTTTTTAAAAAATTCATTTTTATTTAAACACTTGATAAAACTGATTAAAATACACTTGAAAAACTATTTCGAGTGGTTGTCAAATACTCCAATTTATTCTAATGTGACTTATTTTTTAAATTAAACACTAAAAAATGTATTCCAAACACAGCCTTAGCCTGTCCTAGTTACACCTTCAACACAGTAAAACGAAAACTAATGGTAGATTAAAAATAAAGTAAATACTCTAACTATTAAGAAATTGACAATTAAATATGAGCAAAAAATGCAATGCAATAGAGCATCGACACATAGATTTACGTGGTTCACTAACACAGTGTTAGCTATGTCCATAAGTAGCATAATAACAATTTATTATTAGAGAGAATAATTTAGATTATAAATTAAAAAGAAAAAAAAAAGTTTCCTAAAGTTAGAGAGTATATGTAGTGCATTTTCTAAATCTTAAGGTCAAACTCGTTAATAACTTAAATATGACAAATACAATTAGAACTTAGGTGAGAGTTAGATTCCATGTAAGGGTGCTGAGTGATTGACATTCTAACACTAATTTTGAGCAAATTTTCACTCAGAATAAGGATTGATTATTCTTATTCTTATTTTCATAATTTATTTATTATTATTTTTCTAAAAAAGAGAAATGTAGGTGAAGGGGGTTGGTTCCATGTGAGGATGCTGGGTGAATGGGCCACAATATGATATGATGGCCACACAAATAAACACTGCTTCTCTTTTAGTCTTGTTTTACAAAGTCGACACCATAATTATATTAATTACTTTTTTTTGTTGATAATATAATTAATATAATGGTTCAATACTATTTAATCCTTGATTTCATTTTAAATCAATTCAAATCACCTAATAAAATTAGTTCCCTCTCAAAATCCTACCTTGCTAGCCACATAACTCTCCCTGAACAGATCAATAAAAATAAAGATAATTGTAATGAATAGAAATTTTAGATATAATAACCAAATGTATGACAACATTTAAAAAATTTACAAATATAGCAAAGTCTATCAGTGACCGACTTCTATCGCTGATAGACTCACTGATAGATTTTGCTATATTTATAATTTTTTTGGAATATTGTTATATATGCTAATACTTTGAATTTAATTGTTATATTTGTAACTGTCCTTAAAAATAAAGGAGTATGCAAAAATGAAAAAATCACTCATTAATAAAACGTAGTTAAAATTCAAATGTAAAAATTGTGTATTGACACTTCACTCCATCTATTAGAAGTTAAGGTTTTAATTTTTTTTTTAAAAAATTTTATATTCTACTCTTTGGTTGAGAGTATGCATTAAAAGTAGTTCAGCAAAAAAATAAGATTTTTTTAACCCAAAACAAGGTAAATAATAATAATACATACATACACTTTAAAAACTACTTATGGAACACTAGGGGCATTAAGTCATTTATTATATTTAGTGATTATTATAGTCCATTTTGACACAGTAATAAATAGGAATAGAGAGAAAAGGTAGTAGATTATAAATACTATAACAAAATGAGAATTTAAATAGTACTACTATAATCAATTGTAAGTTATAAATTATAAATAACTATTATATTTGAATACCCAAACATGGAGTGGACTATAATAGCCCATTCCACCAACTTTAAGTTGTATTAAGAGTAATTGAAATTAATGATAGACTATCCATCGTTTGATAGACTTCAATCAGCAATATAGTTTAATAATACTCTTAAGTCTCCGTGTCAAAATCAATTCTAAAAAAGTCTTAACCGCTTTTATATGTTTGGTAAAATAAAATATTATTTAATTTTTTAAAAATCACTTTTGAATCTATTTGTCATTCAAAATTACGTGCATGCCAACTTTTAGTTTTCTTAAAAATGTCACTCTCTCTGACTAACTATTTTAAATTAAAATCTCATTTTTTATATATTTTTCTTTCACATCTCTTTCCTCTTATATCAATAAAATTTTAAATGTTTCAACATTTTTATAACAGATGCTTTTCTGAACTCGTACAAATAATTTATGTTAAATAAAATTTACACTTTTAATCATCTATATTTTTTAAATAACTTATATTAAAATACTTAAATTGAAATAATATATTTTTATTTAAATTTTATATAACAATTATTTTTTCTATACTTAATCATATAATTTATATTATAATCTGTAATTCAAACTATAAAAACTATAAATAATTAACTTATGAAATTCATATATTAAAATATCAAGTTATACATAGAGTCTGTATTCAAATATAATAAAATAATCCAAACTATTTATATAAATTTCTTCTATTTAATCCTAACTAATTTTGTTAGTAATTATTTGAAAAGCTACAATAGCAGCAGCGGCTTATAAATGGTTGAAAAGAAGGGAATAATATATGAGTCTAAAAAGCAGGCAAAAGAGACTGACCGAGTCAAGAAGGCAATTTCGTGAAGAAGGGGAAAGACGACGTGATGGCTTTATGCTTAGACTTTTGTTGGTTCAACTATCCTACTTAACATAACAGACCACCTCTCCAATATTTCTTCTTCTTCTTCTTCTTCCACTTTCTCTGCATAAACAGAACTAAATAATAATAAATAATAAATAATAATAATAATAATAATAATAATAAAAAGCAAAGTCCAACCCTAAGTCTTCCCTCTCCCTCTTCTTTAAATCTCTCCCTCTTCTTCTTCTTCCCATTTCAAATTTCCCAATCCCAAATTCCATTTCTCTTCATTTTTTCCCCATGGAAGAACACGCATCCACAATCAATCACCCATTCGGCGGCTCATCTGCAATGGAACTTACCGGCAAAATCATGCTCGCGGCCATTTTAATCCTCTGCTTAGTCATTGCCTTCGTTCTCCTTCTCCAGCTTTACTCCCGATGGTTCTTATCCCGCCTTCACCAATCCACCCCGGATTCCGCCGCTAATCCTGAATCCCCTGTTCCTACTACATTGCAGAAAGGCCTTGATTCCGCCGTCCTCCACTCACTTCCGGTGGTGGTGTTCTCGCCGGCGGATTTCAAAGACGGATTAGAATGTGCTGTGTGTTTGTCGGAGTTAGGTGAAGGTGAGAAAGCTCGACTGCTTCCGAGATGTAACCATGGCTTCCATGTCGATTGTATTGACATGTGGTTCAAATCCAATTCCACTTGCCCTCTTTGCAGAAACCCAGTGGCACTTACAGAATCAAATTCTTCAAAGAATTTGGAACCTGGGTCTTTAATGGAGTCTCCAATTTTTCCTACGAATGTTCTGTTTTGGGGGAATCAAATGCAGGTCAGTTCTAGAGGGGTTTGTTTGGAAGAATCTCAAACTTCTTCTTCTTCTTCTTCTTCTTCTTCTTCTTCTTCTTCTTCTTCTTCTTCTTCTTCTTCAAATGGAATGGTGGTAGTTGACATTCCAGACGAGCCCTCTACGTCAAACTCCGGCGCCGGAACCTGTTTGGCCGAAGAAGAGGTGAAATCAGTTGTGACAAACAGATTGAGAACATTGAAAAGGCTTTTGAGCAGAGAGAGAAGAATTGGCAACAATCCCGGTTCTTCAGATCTTGAACAAGTGGAGATAGGGCAGAGTTAGAGAAAATTTAGAAAAAAATCAACGCTTATTCTTTTAAAAATCTTTTGGACATATAGAGTTAGACGAATCAGATATCTTTTTTTTTTTTTTTTTCTTACAAAAATTGTTGAGTTTCAAGCCAGAGATTGTGGCCTTCATAGTCCGGCTGTTGCCATTGTAAAACTTGCAATTATATGGATGAACAAACAAATTGCTTGTAATGGGAAAAACAAGAAGTGGGTTTAGTTTATGTTGTTTAGTTTCGGAAGATGGAGAAAGAATTTCATCTTCTTGGGTTCTTGGGTTTTAGTGAATGTTCATTCTTCTCTGTTCTTTGTAAACATGGTACCATGAAATCAGCCAAATTATTAAAGCCAATTTTATTTCTCTGTTTTTTTAAATTTTAGTTTATTTTCCTTCTACTTTTGGGACACCTCAATTTTTAGCCAAATTTCATATTTTTTAAAAAAGTAAGTATATTTATTCTTAATTTCTTCTCATGATTTTCATGAGTTGAATTCTTAATCAAATTTTAAAAACAAAAACAAATATTTAAGTTATTTTTCTTTAATTTTCAAATTTTAACTTGATTTTTAGAAAATCGATAACAAAACAATAAATTTAAATTTAGAGATGAAAATTGTGTTCAAGGACTTAATTTTTAATTTTCAAAGACTAAAAATAAAAAATAAAATAGTTATCAAACAAAATTTTAAATACATATATTTTTTTGATTTTAAAAAATTGGCTTTAAGAAAGAAATATATTTTAATTTTAAAAAACTGAAGACAAATATAGCTATCCATTAAGAGGTTTGATTTTGTTAGTATTGAAGTCCATTGTAAGTTCCATCCCGCCGCCTTGTTTGATCACCAAAAACAGACATTTTATTTTATTTTCTTCTCTTTTTTGTGGATTTGAATTTGGTTCCTTATGGAAAATCCTTAGTTGGCAGGATTGAATCCTTCGTCTCTAACGCTTAAATAACAAAGGACAACAGAGGGGAATATCAAACAACTTCACGTCAAACTCAGACTAAAAGGAATTAATAACATTCACTAATTTCATTTGAAAGGATTTTACCATAAAACCCAATTTGCCATCCATTCTAGAAAGCTTTATGTAGGGGTGTAAAGGCTCAGTTCGAATGAGTTTTTAAAAACCAAGTCGACGCTCGCTCAGGAAAGGAAACATAGAAACCAAAATAACTGGACTCATTGGGGAAACCAGGCCAGCTGAACCGACTTAGGCTGATAAGTTTCAATTTTTTATATTTTCAACCCGAAGTAGCCAAACCAACCAGCTTCAACCCGACCCGACAAGCTGTTTTGTTCGGTTAAAGGAACTTTTTCAATTTTTCAAATTTTCCTTGCCGCCCTACTAGATTGATTTGCCGTTCCTAAATACTTGTATATCTATACCTACACACGTACACATTAACAATGACAGGGCGTGGAAGAGTGAAAAGTAGGTCTAAAAATCAAAACAATAATGATGCATGAAGAATATGAAAATAACCTCATTAGATTCGTCTTACTAGCCCAATCCGAGCATAATTTAGTAATTTAGTAGATACGCTGCACCAATTACTATCTTCAAAGAGAAGAAAACAAAAATGAAATGAAATAAAGTTGACTCACCGTTATCAGCAATTTCATTGGTGAGGTAATAAGCAAGACATGAAAACGAACATATGCAGAATTAACCAACCTTGACTTCATGGTAAATTCCCTTTTCTACGAAGTTGACAAAGACTATAGTGTCAAATAGTCGAAAATATATAGAATTTTTTACATTTGAAGGCCAAATAGGCGTCAGAAAATCTCCAGAAACTTACAAACACTCGGAGAAAGGAAGATTTTATTATGGGGTTGGATCAGGAGACATTAGTATAAAGATGAAAATGTTGCATAATTAACCAAACAAGAAGAAATTGAAAATTAAATTAACCAGAGGAAAACAATACGGTACTTGATTCTACCATGAGTTGTGATCATCTCTTCTTCCACACAATGCAAGAGGTTCTCATCTGTTGTGAATAAAAGACAGAGACATCCGAAGTCCTCCGACAACATAATCTTGGACAGTGAATTTTAGCAATAAAGATCAAGCATCCTCCGACATGAAGATCAATATTTTTTTGAACAAAAATTTTGATTACTGACCTTCCATATTTCTCTGATTACTCGGCAGATCTTGTATTGTATATGCTCCATCATAATATCTTCTCCCGCCCCACCAAAAATAGAAAGGCATTTCCTCTATATTCCCATGAAAACCTATGCTACAGCTCCTAAAAAACTGTAGCTAAAATTAGATATCCTGGCGAAAACTCTTAAGCTACAACTTACTGCACTTTCTATAGCTTATCTTTGAAGATATTTTCCAGGAATGCTTTTGTGCTGACTGCTGCAGTGTACAAGTGCAAGAACTAGCTCTGGTTTCCTAGTTACATTTTCCGTTTCCTTTTTCCCGAAGCAGCGTTCTCAGACTGATTTTTATTCCATTTCCTTTTGGAAGTTTTTGTTTTCCCTTCTGAGATATCAATATCCATGGAAGCTCTCGAATGTTTTTTACCACCGTGCCTACCTATTTCTGTCTTGCCCTTAAAGCCAGCCTTTGATAGAAAGGGTATGCCAGAAGTTGTGTGATGCTCAATCTCTTGCCTTGTCATCTTAACGTCCTTTGGATGTGATCTATGCTTTGAATTATCAGCAAGGAAGCCCTCAGTCTTCGGTGATTTGGACTTGCAAGACCCAAATGTATCATGAAATTCTTTGTAAGCTGATTCCCTCGATGCTTGTTTTGACCTCCACTGGTCAGGTCGGGATGCAAACCTGACATGAAAAATAATTAGTAAAAAAAACATTAAACATTGTTCTGATGACATGCTATGATTTTTGCTTATAATTTATGACAAAACGTGCATCCCCGACTCGTATGATAATGGAAACAGATCTAGGTTCATAAAATAAGAAGCATTGGTTGTGTACCCTTCAACATCCAACTTCCTCAAGAGATGAGGTCCTTGCTTCGTTTTGGAGAGATCGCTCCGTAAAACTACCAACTCAGATACAATGGCCTCCCGTAGAGACATGTTACTGGAATTATAGCACTTTTCAACGGTATAGGAACTTGATGACTGCATTGAAAGCTCTCCAAAATGTCCTCGTAGCCTTGCAGTTCAGAATAGAAAAAGCTATCATTGACAGTGCAAAAACTAACAAAAAATCCAACAAACTGAATAAAAACTTCGTTGGTTATTTAAAACCAACAAGATTATCATACGCATTCTAAGTAATTTGGACTTCAAAGATGAAGCATCGACAATCAAACAACTGTGCCTGATTGAAGATCTTAATGCAAAGGGGAGATGGACAACAATTATAGAAAATGTGACAATATTTAGAAAGAAGATATGTCAAGGACCTCAAGAAAGACAAACTAAGGTACATTAAAAGCCATCAAAATAGTTCAGCAGGCATACTTCATAATTAATCTGCGTTTCAGTTTTGCAGGGGCGTCAGAATCTAAAAAAGCTTCAATAACACGAGATCCACTGGAGTCTTTTGCTACTTCAAGGACATGATTGTCTTCCATTGACGTGATACTTGTAATGTAAGGTTGAATCAGTGCCTGCAACATTATGCAAAGAGACATGTAAATAAATCAAACTTGTAATGCACAAGAAAAAGTTATCAAATCAAATGAAAAGCAAGTTTATTGTTCATGACATCTCCGAAGGAACTCTGATGTAATTCATGTTGTTCCACAGTACATAATATGTTTTCTGTAATTATAATCAATCCACCAAAAAGTATACAAGTGGTCCCATCCTACAAACAAAGACCGTTGATGGAAATTATATGACATATATAGAGTAAACAAGTCAATGGTCCAAATTTTCTACGTTGTCAGAGAAATTAATGGAATTGAATGCAAACTAGACAACTCAGTCCAAATTTGAGACAATTGCTTGTTTACTAGGTTGCTACCTTAATAATTAATCTTCCATGACAAATGTCCCAAAACCTAGATTTGGACAGAAAAGAACAAAATTCTAGTCATCTAAACAAGCCATAGGATCCTATGAGGCCAAATTCCCTCTAAACAATTTTTTTTATATCTGTGAGTGTCCGGGCCAGCTTACGGGCACCTCGACTAATCTCACGACTCATGAGTGCTTGACCCTGCAACATTTTGGTGTCAAAAGGAAACTCGTAGAATATTAAATCCTAGGTAGGTGACCCCTAGATTGAACCCATGACCTCTTAGCCACCAAATTCCCTTTGAACAATAATAAATACTTGTTTGAAAGAGATTTGGTCAAGACAATGCCTTGGAAGAGTGGAGGAAAAGAATTCATAAAACAGAATCCCAAAGAAAAAAGGTATAAAATTACTAGTAGTAACATCAGTAACACAAACCACATAAATCTAAGCTCATAAAATGAATGGTCAGTTCTGACGTATAGGACAGACCTGTTGCAGAACTGAAAAAAATGAACATTTTCTTTACCCTTCCAAGATCAAAGAAACAAACAGATAGCAGTATCAGGGAGGAAAAGAAGCATACTGTTCGATATCGAAAAACTGCCTGCAGGATTAGAGAGCCCATGACATGCATTTTTACTCCACTAGGAAAATCCCATTTGGCTTTATCTTCACAAAAGAAATATCTGTCGATAAATAATATTCGAGGAACAATACATTTTGGAGATTCATCAGTTGAACATACAGCACGAACAAGAGCCTCACAACACTGTCAAATATCATAAATTCATAATTAAAAAAATGGACAAAAATAGAAAATGTACACATCAAAATTCAAAGACCTGCAAGTAAAGACAAAAAGACTAAATTATAGACCTTCTGTTCATGTGTTTGAAGCCTCTGACTGGTAGCAATTAGTGAAGCAACAACTCCTGACCTTCCCATTTCAAGAAGATCTCTAACCTTTGTTCCAATCTCGGACCATACCAACTCCATCTATGTGGAAAAAAAAACATGAGCAAAAAAAGCCAACTCCTTAAGAAGCCTCCAACACAACACGTTCATACTGGTCTATGTAATGCAACAAGCAACAGCAGAAAATTGTAAAAGATGACTAGATTGCATGCCCGAAAGTGTGAAAATGACTGGGAGAGGAGAGAGGTAAAATAAGATATTATCAACGCCATTTTCGAATTACAACAATAGGTAAAAAAATGCAACATACTTGATCTTTATGTTTTATGTGATAAATTAGCGCTTGAACAGCAAAATTTCCACAGGGATGCGATGACAGCTCAAACAATGAATTCTGGAATACTTTTGTGACAAGTTCATTGAACAGATTTTCTGGAGCCACTTCCAAAATCACCTGCAAATTCACACTACCAGAATCAATACATCTAATTCTAAGAACATGTTATCTCTTTTCATGAGATAGGAGTATGACAAAATATTGTTCTCAGAGTGCACCAGAAATGCAAATTAATTTTACTGAGTAATTTTCAGAGTGCAAAGATGGAGCTTGGCACAATAGGTAAGCATTTCTTCTGCACATTCTAAAGCCTCTTTTTTATTTTTTTCAATTTTTTCCAGTTGCTTCAAGTGTATTTAACGCTCCAAACACACAAATGATAAAACAGAAAATTGCACAAAGAAATAATCAAACTTTCACGACATAGATTGGACATTGTAATTAGATCCCTTTTTCTTTAGTATCTGTTACTGTCCTGGCTAGCTTACGCACACATAGTAATTTAATCCCAAATTGATAGGCTATGAGTAATTAAATACATGCATAGCAAGCTAGGTTACTCCCACAAGTTCAAAAGTTAACTCCAACAAGGATTGTCCATCTCACCTCCATTAAATGGCTGAATGCAGTCTCTTTCATCAAATCCACAACATCTGGGACAACAGATATTTGTACATAATTTCCCTCTACGACATCTTTCTCACTACAGCCAAGGAGGGTGGGAATTATATGCCTCAGCTCATCATCTTCCCCCACCATCAACTTCAGAATAGTCTGTAAGATAGTGGAAAAATATCACTTCAGCATGATTAATGGGCAAGCTGAAAAAACCAGGTAGGTTGCCAGTTAAAACGACCCATCGGCATTGTGTTTCTAGATAAGGGGGAAAAAACAACCCATTGGTAAAGCTAAAAGTTTCAAGGTGATAAAAGTTGCAGATTCATGAAAGATAAATGGATCTCAACACCTTAGCTAAATTTATTTACACATATTTTTACAAAAAAAATTAATGTAAAAAGAAGTAAAAGGGTATACAAAAGGAGAAGACCCAAACCCGAATATAAATTTAAAAAAAATATCAATTTCCAACCATTAGATAAGGATAGGGACAGCCAAATCTCCTTAAAAAGTGGAGGATGAGGGCCAAAAAGTAACAATCGAAGTATATTCTATACAACTCTCGGAACCTCTGAATAAAAAAGAATGTTGTTAAAATAACTTCCCTGTTTCTCTCCAACCAAAGACTCTAGTCAACCGTCAAGAAACCTGCCTATAACATTAATAAGTAAAGAAGCTCTGCAGATAAAAACAACGATCTCAAAACACTTCTACTCAGCTTCTAGTTCTACAATGAGTACAGAAAAGAAGTTTTGGTTTTGAATGCAACATAATAGAAATTTCTCTTTTGCATTTACCAAGGAAACCCCATGCATTTTTTTTTTTTTTTTAACATTTAAGATTGAGACTCCAAGTCCTTGCTTACATTACCATAATTGCTCCATCAGCCATTCATAATTAACAATAACCAAACCTCATTGTAAACCCTTTCTAGGGTTTTTTTCAAACCTAAAGTCAATTTCTAACTTAACTTTTCTGCATATTCATGCCTACAAAGGTGAATTTAGTTAGTTGCAAAATGAATTGGAAGCACAATAGAAAGAGGAAAACCTGAATAACCAAACTGCCGTACTGATCAACTTGCAGGATCCTGACATTCTTTCTTGCACCTTTCAGCATCCCAGAGATAAGCAACTTCAGTAATTCTGGGAAACCTTGCGCAATATGGAACCCATGATCTCCATTAAAACGAGGTGCCTTGACATTCAACCGCTCTGCTAGCGTTGTTGATGATTTTCTAGTATGAAAATCTGAAGACTCTGGAGGTAGTCCTTTACAAAGATGAAGAAGACTTCGAAGAACATGTGAACCATGACAGTTACACATCACATCCAGAGAGTTTGCTACAATTTCCTAAAAAAGAATCACACACTTAAGGCAAGAATTATGTGCGTGCAAGTATGTATGTATGCGCATATAATATTACACACACTTATGCAATGTACATATTATTAATTATTCTAGTTAATAATTATGACAACCAAGAAGCTCCATGCCTAAAACAAGAAACGATCAAATGCTCTGAAATGTCACATAAAAACCAAAGAAATACAAAATGAACCTTCATCATCCAAAAGCTAGAAAAAAAACGAATGACTAAAATTTCACACCTTACATATCGCTTTTAAAGTATCTTCAACTAGAGGATAAACATCTTCATCTTGTAGGTGCATAGCTAAAGACTTGATAGCTGTTTCAGCAACATGTGAGCCAGATCTATCCATTGCAATAAACGGAAATTGATTGGCACAGCCATGGAGGAAATTACAAAGGTCATCAACATTACAGCCTTCAAGAAGGCTTTGCATAGTGTGACTTATAATATAATCAGTGGCAAGTTCAAACTCTTTCCCCACAGCTTCCTCTAGAGCATTACCACAAATAACCGTTCGTTCTTCAAAGTCGACATTATCACTTTCAAATAAATTGGAAATTTCAGTGAAGTATTTGGTTGTTTCCGGATCAACCTGCTTCCTATATAAGATAACTTCCCTCGTGAATGTAGAGAATAAGTAGCTAAAAAGTGCACAAAGTTGAAGAAAAATCCAACATTAGAGCTAATGGAATGTAAATTAAGAAGCCGTGTTACCTTATGACTGAACTTTGTGGTGCGAATGTACTTTTATTGTTGGAGAACTTTTTGTTGGAGTTCAGAGTTCCACCATCCATCATCCCAGAAGCGTTCTTGTGGGTGTTATTCCCATCAAGGCAATGACCTCCACGTTCCGGCTTCCTGCTCATGGCGTTTTTCTTTCTCCCACTTTTACGTGTTAATTTATCTTCACCCATTGAGTGGTCTTCAGCTGAGATAAAGGTTCTATGTCTCCTTGATGTTAGAGCTCTTGAACCAACAGAAACCATAACGAACTAGGTCCGACCCACCACGTAGAAAAGAGTTCTGACCATACATCAATTTAAACCATCAGTGGTGGAGAAAAAGTCAGTACAGAAAATGTAGAACTCGAAAATTTAGACTCCACAGGATAACAATTTGGCTATTGATTTTCTGTTTTTAAAAATTAAGCTTCTAATAAACACTATTTCCATCTATAAGTTTTTTTGTTTTGTTATCTACTTTCTAAAAATGTTACTAAAATCCAAGCCAAATCTTAAAAACTAAGTTTCTAAGATCATGTTTTTGTTTTTGGGATTTAAAAATTCAAATGTTTTTTTTTTTTAAAAAAAAAGGTGACAACAAATGTTAGTAAATAAATTATGAGTAAAGAAGCATAAATTTAAAAAACAACAAAACTTAGAAATTCACAACAATTGCCATAAAATTGGCAGGGGTGTAATTGGGCTCGGTCGGCTCGTTTTTTTTTTTTTTTTTTTTTTTTTTTACCCTAATAGCTAAAAGTAAGCTAATAATATGCCAACAACACAGTAATTGTTGACTTATAGCACCAAACACTTGACTCCAAAAACATATTCACATACTATAGAATTCTTCCAGAAAAACTGAAGCTTCAATCCAAAAAAAAAAAGCCTCCACCCAAACTCAGTGGGTACTTTAAAGAGATATACATCAAAACAGGATAAACACAGAATAGAGTCCAAGCAAATTAGATATTCCTGAAATTCAAGCAGTGATCTAAATTCTAAATTACTGAAATTCAGCAGAACTACCACATGGGTCGCGAGCGGCGGACGTCAATTAAGAGAAACTGAGAGGCGAGCGGCGGACGTCAACTAAGAGAAACCGAGAGGCGAGCGGTGGACGGAAGGGAACGGACGGAAGGGAACGGACGGAAGTGGCGAGCGGCGGACACAAACTGAGAGTGGGAGGGAAGTGCGAGTCCCGGGAAATTTTCGCCGTCAAACTAAAAACCTCAATTCAGTGTTTAAAACTTGTCATTTTTCTTTTCTTCTATAAAAAGTAATTTTAAATTAAATTAATAAAATAATAATAAGTATCGAACAGGCTTAGTTAGGGTTTTCGAATTAGTGGACTTGAGGTCCGTTGGGCCTCTATTTTAAAACCATTCGTTAATGAGCCTACTTTTCAAGTCCATTTCCATCTTTGCCCTCCTACTTTGCTTTAATTTCCAAGGGTACAGTGTTCAAATGGTTCAACAATTCGAAAAATCTAAAACTACCCAACTCAAATTGTAAAAGTTGTGTTGGATTAGTTTTGTTTTTGGGTTGGGATGAGTTGATTGTTTTTTTTATATTTATGTGAATTTGGGTTGAGTCTTAGATGACTAAAACTTTTTGTGAATCTCTAATGTCTTTTCTTTTAGGAATGTTTGTCTTTTTTAGTTATTAGACCTGTGTTGTAGATAAATTTGAGTAACTTAAATTTAGTTATTAGACATTTCAAATAATTTTAGCATGCTCTTCTCTCTCTCTCTCTCTCTCGATTTCTTTTCCTTTTTTAAAAATTTAGATGTCTTTTCTAACATAAACTCTTGAACTCTATTTGAAAATTGAGATAATAGCTCATGGCATCGTTTCTCTATCTTAAAACCCACTTGTACCTTTTTGTACGGATGGCCCCTTTTTGGGGACTCAAATGAAAAATGTGCAACTTTTTAAAATTGAATGAAAAGTGACATCCTACTTGTGTCAACACCTTGTGATTTTTTCATTTGACCCTAAAAATTATTCACGCTGCAATTTATAAGTTTTCTTGATACTCGATACTTGATGCCCTACGCTCTATCTTTTATGCTCTATGCTATATACTCACTACTCGATCATTGGTACTATATGCTTCATTTAGAAGTCCACTCGATGTTTGGAGATCAATGTTCGATGCTCTACACTTTATGTTGTATACTTTATGCTCGATTTAGAAGTTCATTCAATGCTCGATGCTCTAATGCTTGATGCTCTGTGTTTGATAATTGATGCTCAATGTAAAAAAACGCAGGAAAAAAAAGAAGAAACGTAGAAAAAAAGAAAAAAGAAAAAAAAGGGAATAAATGAAGAAAAAAGAACAAAAGTAGAAAAAATCAAAAGAAGAAATGCAGAAAAATAATCGCAAAGAAAAAAAAGGAAAAAGGAAGAAGCAGAAACTCGGACAAAAAAAATAAAGAAAATAATAATTATAATCACTAGTGCTTGGCAACATCTTAAAAGAAAAAAAAAATCGTTTTTAGTAACTCTTCATGTTTTCACTATTGAATTCAACTATTGCAGAGAGATTGATTACGCAACAAAGAAGAGAGATGTAGAAGGAGAACTTGAGAAAAGGGGGACAAAAGAGATATTAGAGGAGTTAGAAAAATAGGGATATTTTATTCACTTAAAATTTTATAATCTTTAATAGCATCATCCCCATTTTTATTATAATAAAAAAGACGAGAAAGTTGGTTGAGGTGAATGAGAAAAACTTGAGAATGAAGAAGATTGGGAAAAATATCTTTCCAAATTTAAACTTCTAAAATCACAATGTGAGTATATTATATTAATTCGCCTTTTCTTTTTATTTTCTAATATAAATTTCTTTGTATTTGTTCACAATAGCATAAATTCATGGCAATAATTACAAGTCCGTTTAACTTTCCTTAAATTAATAAAATCAAATAAGAGATGCATTAATTAATGAAATAGCATTTTTTATGGAATGTATCATGAAAAAAATTTATAGGAGGAGAGGAAGGAGAAGGTATTTTCTATTTTTTTTAAATAAATTTTTTAAGAAATAGATGTTATGTATCATAAAAAAAAAATTCTAGGAGGAGAGGAAGGAGAATAAATATTAAAAATGTTATTTTGAGATTTCTAGAACAAAATCGTTTTTATTTAATTTTGTATTCATGAAATTTAATTTCAGTGTCTATTGTACTGTTTTCAACCTAACACAATATTAAAATTATTGGTAAAAATATATAATTTTTTCTTTTTACCTCTAATATTTTCAATAAAGACCATTTTACCCTCACGACGCTATTTCATATCTTACATACCATTTATCTTCTTTTGTTTTTTTTTTTTTTTTTTTCTTTTCCATTTAATTTTCCATCCTCTTTGCCATTAAATTTTTCAACAAATCCTATTTGACTAATTAGAGGGGTAGTGATTGATTGTCCCCTTCTAATATCTCAACATTCAACAAAGAAGCATTGATCTCTCTTCATTACTGTTAATTTGCAGATTTCTTCATTTGTTTAGTTCCAGGTAAATTGTAACAGTAACCACAATGTATATTCATTGTTATTTTTTAAAAAGGACATTACATTTATAGAATGATTTCTTTCCAACGCTATTTCTTTAACTTATCGAGTTCCATTGCATTAATGAATCTGGCTGAAAAGACCCTACACCTACTACCCTTTATCAAACCTTCCCCTTTCAATATTGAAGTCAGCTTGTGTTCCAAACCTTTTAATATGCAGTCTTCCTATTCTTTATTCACATTCAAAAAATAATTTTTTGTGCTTGTGTTATCGAGCCTGAAAAGAGACGAATGCTAAAAAGTACAAAAAACTCAAAAGGAGATATAACCTGCAATGCTTTTAGAAAGAGAACACCATGGAGAGACCAGCTTCAGATGAGATGATTGGTTTGACGATTCCATAGATAACAACCAACCATTTGCAATCCAAGGGCTTTTAATAATATTATTGTTTAGAGATTCTGAATTATACCTGTCTTACGTAGGCATACCTATCAAAGTGCATATTGAAAATGCGAAGGTTGTGAGCATGAACAGATCATGTAACATTTCTTCATCCTTTGTAATTAAATAATCCAATTTATGAGTAAATGTTGAGATGATATTCAAATTAGAGCAAGCTTTCCCATCATCTTCATGCAAGATGACCAACTTATTCTTGCTCAACACAAGCACTGTAGAACTCGAGATTCAACTTTATACGTCCTCACAGCACATGATTGCACTCGGAGCTCTCGATACATGCAACACTTTCTTTCCTGTTTTTATTATGTTCAGTATCTAACAAATTGGAAAACAGTAAATGAAAATCTGTTTGAAGAGCTGGAGAAAAGTAATTGAACTTCATGCTACCATGGCAGACTAATTCTCACCTGTAGGATTACAATCTGGTTTGACACTATGGTTCTTGAACAAGCTTTTAATCGGTGAATTGTTGTCCCATAGCTCCACATATGTTTAGAAAAGACCTGTATCATTGTACTTGCAAGATATCTCAAATCCGCACATCATTTGATCACATACAAGGCTATCAATAATGCATTCATTCCCCGAATATCTTCAGTTAATTTTTTATATCTAAAATGGACTAAGAAACCTCGAGAATCTTCCAATTAATTTTACTCAACATCATATCCACTGAAAAATAGCGGTAACCTAAAGAAAGTCAGAAAATGCATATTAGATCTAACGGGAAAAATTGGCGGCTCGATTTCCAAATCATGAGATAAGAGATGAGGCTTTTTGGACTCAAAGCAGCCTAATGGAGCCCTCGAATCATCCAATGAAGTTTTACGAAGTCATTTAAACTTCATACTGTCTTTACTGATGCAGCACAATATACCCCACCCACCCTCCCAGACACCTATATTTGTTTGAACCAATTACTTTTTCTGAATATAAACATTAATACTGATTGTTCTATATATCATGAAAACAAAAACTTTATGCTGGAATAGATGAAACAAATCAATAAATTCGATATTGAGAAAATTTAATTAACATTAAATCATAAATCAAAACTTAAAAAGTCCAAAACATTGTCTCTTATCTATTATTCTAGATCAATAAAATCCAACTTGTTTTGAATACTACTGATCCTAATGTCATTTATACTACACTTCCTAAGGCTTCAAAAACACCCTCATGCTTCCCTTATAATCCCTTAAATTGCTCTATTAGAGTTACGAGGTTGAACTCCGCTTGTCTAAAATCTTGCAAAACTTAAGATTACAAATAAACGTGTGGCATTTGAGCTAATCTCATGTCAAAGAAAAATCCTTAACCATGACCGCCACCTTAAATTTCTTCCCAAATGCCTTAGCCTCCATTCATCAAAACTTTTCTTATCCATATACAAAAATTAAAAACCAAAACTCAAAAAATCCAAAACAACACTCCGATCCATATTCTTGACCATACAAAACAACACTTTTAATTGATGAAAGTGAAAACAGACAAATGCTCGAATTGCAATGAGAAATAACAAGCAAGGAAACTAGAATCATCCAAGAAGACTAATAGTTTACACTAGCACTTCCTACGGGTTCAAATATCCTAGAGCTTCCCTTATTATTCCTTAAATTGTTGCATTGAGAGTTATGAGGTTTAGCTCCCACTTGTACAAAATCTAGCAAAACTCAAGATCATAAACAAATATACGGAATGTGAGCTAAGCTTGTGTTATTGAAAAATCCTTAACTACGACCGCCACCTTAAATTTCTTTACAAATGTCTTAGCCTCTGTTCATTCAAACTATTATTGTCCCCACCAAAAAATCATAAACTACAACTCAAGAAGTCCAAAACATTGTCTCTTACCCATATTCCTAACAATCAAAATAGATCTTGTTTTGAGCATCAATGACCATAATATCATCTATACTACACTTCCTCCAGCTTAAAAAACCCTCATGCTTCCCTTACTTAAAATTGCCCTCTATTGAGAGTTATGAGTTTTACCTCCACTTGTAAAAAATCTTGCAAAATTCAAGGTCACAAACAAATATATGAAATTTGAGCTAATCTTGTGCCAAAGAAAAATCCTTGACTATGGCGGCCACTTAAATTTCTTCCCAATGTCTTAGCATCCGTTCATCCAAACTATTGTCCTTCAATAAAAATTATAAACCAAAATTGTCCAAAACAATATCTCTTATCCATATTCTTGACCAATACAATCCAATTGGTTTTCAGTACCAATAACCAAAAGTCATTTACACTAGCACTTCCTACGGTTCCAAATACCCTTAAGGTTCCCTTATTATTCCTTAAATTGCTCTATTAAGGGTTATGAGGTTTACCTCCAATTGTCCAAAATCTACCAAACCTAAGATCACATATGAATGTATGGAATTTGAGAGTAATGAGGTTTACCTCCACTTGTTCAAAATCTTGCAAAACTGAAAAGATCACAAACAAATGTATGGAATTTGAGCTAATCTTGTGTCAAAAAAAATCTTAACAATGACCGTCACCTTAAATTTCATCCAAATATGTCTTGTCCTTCGTTCATCGAAATTTTTAATGCCCTTACACAAGAATTATAAACCAAAACAGTCCAAAACAATATCTCTTATCCATATATATTCTTGACGAATACAATCCAACTTGTTTTGAGCACCAATGACCCAAAATCATTAAAACTAGCAGTTCCCAAGGGTTTCAAATACACTCAAGCTTCCGTTATTATTCCTTAAATTGTTTGATTGAGAGTTATAAAGTTTACCTCCACTTCTCCAAAGTCTAGCAAAACTCAAGATCACAAACAAATTTATGGAATTTGAACTAATGTTGTGTCAAAGAAAAATCCTTGAAAATAACCGCCACCTTAAATTTCTTCCAAAAATATCCTTGCCTTCGTTACCCTAACTTTTATTGTTCTTATATAAAAATCATAAAAAATTAAAAAAAAAATAATAATAATAACAAAAAAAAAAAAAAACTCAAGAAGTAAGAAAATATCCATATTCTTGACCAAGAAAATCAAACTTGTTATGAGCACGAGTGACCGTAGTACAATTTATAGTACACTTCCTAGAGTTTCAAAACACACTCATGCTTCGCTATTACCACTTAAATTTCTCTATTATGAGCTACGGGTTGAACTCAAGTTATCAAAAATCTCACAAAACTCAAGATCAAAAACAAATGTTTGGAATTTGAGCTAATATTGTGTCAAAGACAAATACTTAAATATGATCGCCACCTTAAATTTCTTCCCAAATGTCTTAGTCGCTGTCCATCCAAACTTTTATTATTCTTATATAAACATCATAAACCAATACTCAAACAATCATAAATATTAGATATTATCCATATTCTTGACCAATAAAATCCCACTTGTTTTAAGCATCAATGATACAAAACTTAATGAGTCCAAAACATTGTCGCTAATCCATATTCTTGACCACTAAAATCCATTATATTGTGAGCACCAATGACCCAAATATCATTTATACTAGCACGTCCTAGGGCTTCAAATACCCTCATGCTTCCCTTATTATTCCTTAAATTTCTCTTTCGAGAGTTATGAGGTTTACCTCCACTTGTCAAAAATCTAGCAAAACTCAAGATCGCAAAAAAAATGCAAGGAATTTGGGTTAATCTTGTGTCAAAGAAAAACCCTTAACTATGATCTCCACCTTAAAATTCTTCCCAAATCTCTTGGCCTCTGTTCATCCAAATCTTATATCCCTTCTATAAAAATCATAACCCAAAACTTAAATAGTCCAAAACATTATCAGTTGTCCATATGCTTGATGAATAAAATCCAACTTGTTACGTGCACTAATGTCCCAAATACCATTTACACTAGCACTTCCAAGGGCTTCAACAAATACACTCATGCTTTCCTCATTATTCCTTAAATTACTCTATTTAGAGTTATGAGGTTTACCTCCACTGTCCAAATCTAGCAAAACTCAAGATCACAAATGAATATATGGAATTTGACTATGACCTTAACAACAAATTTGTTCCCAAATCTCATAGCCTCATTCATCCAAATCTTAATATTTCTTATATAAAAACCATAATCCAAAATTTAAAGAGTCCAAAACATTGTCACTTATCCAGATTCTTGAGCAATAAAATCCAACTTATTTTGACCACCAATGACCAAAATAGCACTTCCTAGAGCTTTAAATATCCCAGTGCTTCCCTTATTATTCCTTAAATTACTTTATAAAGAGTTATGAGGTTTACCTACACTTGTCCAATCTAGCAAAGCTCAAGATCAGAAATGGATGTATGAAATTTGAGCTAATTTTGTCTCAAAGAAAACCCTTAACTATGACATCCACCTTAAATTTCTTAGCCTCCGTTCATTCAAATCTTAATATTCCTTATATAAAAACCATAATCCAAAACTTAAAGAATCTAAAACATTGTCAGTTATCAATATTCTTGATGAATAAAATCCAACTTGTTACGTGCACCAATGTACCAATTACCATTTACACTAGCACTTCCTAGGGGTTCAAATACACTCTTGCTATACACTCATGCTATCCTTATTCTTCCTTAAATTGCTCAATTGAGAGTTATGAGGTTTACCTCCACTTGCCCAAAATCTAACAGAACCCAAGTTCAAAAAAGAATGTGGAATTTGAGCAAATCTTGTGTCAAAGAAAAACTCTTAACTATGACCTACACCATAAATTTCTTTCCAAAATCTCTTATAGCCTCCCCCTCATCCAAATCTATATATTCCTTAAATAAAAATCATAATCCACAACTTAAAGAGTAAAAAACATTGTCACTTATCCATATGCGTTAGAATCCAACTTGTTTTGTACACCAATGACCCAAATACCATTTATACTAGCACCTCATAGGGCTTGAAATACCCTCATGCTTCCCTTATTATTCCTTTCATTGCTCAATTGAGAGTTATGAGGTTTACCGCTACTTGTCGAAAATCTAGTAAAGCTCAAGACTACAAATGAATGTATGGAGTTTGAGCTAATCTTGTGTCAAAGAAAAACCCTTGACTATGACCTCCACTTTAAATTTCTTCCCAAATCTCTGATCCTCTGTTCAACCAAAATTTCATATTCCTTATATAAAAATAATATTAAAAAACTAGTCCAAAACCATGTCACTTATCCATATTCTTCACCAATAAAATCCAACTTGTGAGCACAAAGGACATATCTATCTTTTAGAGTAGCATTTCCTAGGAAATCAAATACCCTCATGCTTCCTGTATTGTTCCTAAAATGGCTCTATCTAAAGTTATGAGGCTTACCTCCACTTGTCCATAATCTACCAAATCTTAAGATCACAAATGAATATATGGAATTTGAGCTAATTTTGTACAAAAAAAAAAAAAAAAAAACCCTTAACTATGACCACCATCTTAAATTTCTTCTCAAGTATCTTAGCCTCCCTTCATCCAAATGTCTTATATAAAAATCATAGTCCACAATTGAAAGAGTTCAATAGGTTATCACTTATCCATATTCCTAACCAATAGAATCAAACTTTTTTCGTACACCAATGACCCAAAATACCATTTATACTAGCACATCCTAGGGCTAAAAATACCCTTTTGCTTCCCCTATTATTCCTTAAATTGCACTATTGAGAGCTATTGAGGTTCACCTTTACTTGACCAAAACATACCAAAACTCAAGATCACAAATGAATGTATCAAATTTGAGCTCATCTTGTATTGAAGAAAAACCTTTATCTTTGACCTTGACATTAAATTTCTTCCCAAACTCTTGGCTACCTGTCCAAAATATACCAAAACTCAAGATCACAAATGAATGTATGGAATTTGAGCTAATCTTGTACTGAAGAAAAACCCTTATCATTGACGTTGACATTAAATTTCTTCCCAAATTGTTAGCCTCTATTCATCCAAATTTTATATTCCTCATATAATAATCATAATCCAAAACTTAAAAGTCCAAAACATTGTCAAATATCCATATTTTTTACCAATAAAATCCAACTTGTTGTGAACACCAATGACCCATATACCATTTATCCTGGTACTTCCTAGGGCTTCAAATACCCACATCAAAATCTTTATATTCCTTACACAAAAATCTTGTGCCAAAGAAAAATCATTAACTATGACTTCCACCATAAGTTTCTTCACAAACGCTTAGCCTTCGTTCATCCAAAATTTATATTCCTCATATAATAATCATAATCCAAAACTTAAAGAGTCCAAAACA
The DNA here is from genome assembly GCA_030954485.1 of Citrullus mucosospermus. Classification (NCBI taxonomy): domain Eukaryota; kingdom Viridiplantae; phylum Streptophyta; class Magnoliopsida; order Cucurbitales; family Cucurbitaceae; genus Citrullus; species Citrullus mucosospermus. Next base: position 1,231,087 of record CM062063.1, on the reverse strand, counting down.
TTGTCACTTATCCATATTCCTGACCAATAAAATTACACTTGTTGTGAGCACCAGGACCGAGATATCATTTACACTAGCACTTCCTCGGACTTCAAATACCCTCATACATCCCTTATTCTTCCTTAAATTGTTCTATCTAGAGTTATGAGGTAAACCTCCACTTGTCCAAACTCTAGCAAACCTAAAGATCACAAATGAATATATGGAATTTGAGCTAGTCTTATGTCACAGAAAAACCCTTAACAATGACCGCCACCTTAAACTTGTTTCCAAATCTCTTGGCCTCCGTTCATCCAAATCTTTATATTCCTTTAAAACCATAATCAAAATCTCTTATCCATATTCTTGGCCATTAAAATCCATCTTGACGTGAGCAACAATGACCCAAATATCATTTATACTAGCATTTCCTAGGGTTTCAAATAGCCTCATGCTTCCCTTCTTATTCCTTAAATTGCTCTATCTAGAGTGATTGAGCTTTGTCTCCACTTGTCCAAAATCTACCAAACCTCAAAATCACAAATGGATGTATGGAGTGCGAGCCAATCATGTGTCAAAGAAAAACCCTTAACTATGACCTCCACCATAAATTTTTTCCCAAATTTCTTAGCCTCCGTTCATCCAAATCTTTATATTCCTTGTATAAAAATCACAGTCCAAAACTTAAAGATTCCAAAACATTGTCACTTATCCATATTCTTGACCAATATAATGAAACTTGTTGTGAGAACCAACGACCTAAATGTCATTTACACCAACACTTCCTAGGGTTTCAAATACCTTCATGCTTCCATTATTGTTCCTTAAATTTCTGAACTTAGAGTTATGAGGTTTACCTCTACTTGTCCAAAATCTAACAAACCTCAAGATCACAAATGAATGTATGGAATTTAAAAAATTAAAATTAAAGTTTTAAAAAATAATAATAATAATAAAAATTAAAAAAAAAAAAAAAAAAACCTATGACCACCACCTTAAATTTCTTTCCAAATCTCTTAGCATCCTTCATCCAAATTTTTATATTTCTTGTATAAAAATCTCATTCCAAAACTTAAAAGAGTCCAAGACATTGTCACTTATCCATATTCTTGACCAATATAATGCAACTTGCTGTGAGCACCAACGACCCAAATATCATTTACACTAGCACTTCCTAGGCATTCGAATACCCTCATGCTTTCCTTATTGTTTCTTAAATTGCTCTACCTCGAGTTATGAGGTTTACCTCCACTTGTCCAAAATATAGCAAACCTCAAGATCACAAATGAATGTATGGAATTTGAGCTAATCTTGTGTCAAAGAAATACCTGTAACTATGACCACCACCTTAAATTTCTTTCCAAATCTCTTAGCCTCCACCCAAATCTTTATATTCCTTGTATAAAAATCACCGTCCAAAACTCAAAGAGTCCAAACCATTGTGACTTATATTCTTGACCAATAAAATCCAACTTGTTGTTTGCACCAATGACCTAAATACCGTTAACACAAGCACTTCCTAGCGCTTCAAATACCCTCATGCTTATCTTATTCTTCCTTAAATTGCTCTATCTAGGGTTAATGAGGTTTACCTCTACTAGTCCAAAACCTAGCAAACCTAAACATCACAAAAGAATGTATGAAATTTGAGTTAGTCTTGTGTAAAAAAAAGAACCTTACCTATGACCTCCACCTTAAATTTCTCTCCAAATTTCTTAGCCTCCGTTCATCCAAATCTTTATATTCCTAGTATAGAAACCACCGTCCAAAACATTGTCACTTGTCCATATTCTTAACCAATAAAATCCAACTTGTTGTCTGTACCAATGACCTAAATACCGATAACACAAGCACTTCCTAGGGCTACAAATACCATTATGCTTCGCTTAAAATTCCTTACATTGCACTACTTAGAGTGACGAGCTTTTCCTCCACTTGTCCAAAATCTAGCAAACCTTGAGATCGCAAATGGATGTATGGTGTGTGAGCTAATCATGTGTCAAGGAAAAACCCTTAACTACGACCTCCACCATAAATTTATTCCCCAATTTCTTAGCCTCCGTTCATCCAAATCTTTATATTCCTTGTATAAAAATCATAATCCAAAACTTAAAGAGTCCAAAACATTGTCACTTATCCATATTCTTGACCAATAAAATCTAACTTGTTGTGAGTACCAGCAACCAAAATATCATATACACTAGTACTTCCTCGGGCTTCAAATAACCTCATGCTTCCCTTGTTGTTCCTTAAATTGCTCTACCTAGAGTTATGAGTTTTACCTCCACTTGTCCAAAATCGAGCAAACCTCAAGATCACAAATGAATGTATGGAATTTAAGCTAATCTTGTGTCAAAGAAAAACACGTAACTATAACCACCACCTTAATTTCTTTCCAAATCTTTTCAAATCTCTTAACCTCCTTCATCCAAAACTTTATATTCCTTGTATGGAAATCACCATCCAAAACTTAAGAGTCCAAAATATCGTCACTTATCCATATTCTTGAACAATAAAATCCAACTTGTTGTCAGCACCAATGACCTAAATGCCGTTAACACAAGCACTTCCTAAGGCTTCAAATACCATCATGCTTCGTTTAATATTCCTTAAATTTCTCTATCTAAAGTGATGAGCTTTGCCTCATCTTGTCCTAAATCTAACAAACCTTGAGATCGTATATGGATATGTGGAATGTGAGTTAATCATGTGTCAAAGAAAACCACGTTCGCTATGACCTCCACCATAAATTTTTTTCCAAATTTCTTAGCCTCCGTTTATCTAAATCCTTATATTCCATGTATAAAATCATAATCTAAAACTTAAAAGTCCAAAATATTGTCACTTATCCATATTCTTGACCAATAAAATCCAACTTGTTGTGAGGACCAGCGACCCAAATATCATATACACTAGCACTTGCTCGGGCTTCAAATAAGCTCATGCTTCCCTTATTGTTCCTTAAATTGGTCTATCTAGAGTTATGAGTTTTACCTCCACTTGTCCCAAATCAAGCAAACCTCAAAATCACAAAGGAAAGGATGGAATTTCAGCTAATCTTGTGTCAAAGAAAAACTCGTAACTATGACAACCACCTTTAATTTCTTTCCAAATCTATTTGCCTCATTCATCCAAATCTTTATATTCTTTGTATAAAAATCACCGTCCAAAACTTAAAGAGTGCAAAACATGGTCACTTTTCCATATTCTTGACCAATATAATGCAACTTATTGTGAGCACCAACGACCCAAATATCGTTTACACCAGCACTTCCTAGGGTTTCAAATACCCTCGTGCTTCCTTTATTGTTCCTTAAATTGCTGTACCAAGAGTTATGAGGTTTACCTCCACTTGTCAAAAATCTAGCAAACCTCAAAATCACAAATGAATGCATGGAATTTGAGCTAATCTTGTGTCAAAGAAAAACCTGTAACTATGACCACCACCTTAAATTTCTAACCAAATCTTTCCAAATCTCTTAACCTCCTTCATCCAAATCTTTATATTCCTTCTATAAAAATCACTGTCCAAAACTTAAAGAGTCCAAAACATTGTCATTATCCATATTCTTGACCAATAAAATCAAACTTGTTCTTTATACCAATGACCTATATACTGTTAACACAAGCCTTCTAGGGCTACATATACCATTATGCTTCGCTTAATATTCCATAAATTGCTCTATCTAGAGTGACGAGCTTTGCCTCCACTTGTCCAAAATTTAGCAAACCTTGAGATCGCAAAGGAATGTATGTATTGTAAGCTAATCATGCGTCGAAAAAAAGCCCTTAACTATGACCTCCACCATAAATTTTTCCACATATTTCTTAGCCTCCGTTCATCCAAATGTTTATATTCCTTGTATAAATATTATAATCCAAAACTTAAAGAGTCCAAAACATTGTCACTTATCCATATTCTTGACCAATAAAATCCAACTTGTTGTTTGCACCACTGACCTAAATACCAATAACACAAGCACTTCCTAGGCTACAAATACCATTATGCTTCGCTTAATATTTCTTAAATTGCTCAATCTAGAGTGACGAGCTTTGCCTCCACTTGTCCAAAATCTATCAAACCTCGAGATTGCAAATGGATGTATGGAGTGTGAGATAATCATGTGTCAAAGAAAAACCCTTAACTATGACCACCATAAATTTTTTCCCCAATTTCTTAGCCTCCATTCATCTAAATCTTTATATTCCTTGTATAAAAATCATAATCCAAAACATAAAAAGTCCAAAACATTGTCACTTATCCATATTCTAGACCAATAAAATCCAACTTTTTGTGAGGACCAGCGACCAAACTATCATATACACTAGCACTTCCTTAGGCTTAAAATACCCTCATTCTTTCCTTATTGTTCCTTAAATTGTTCTACCTAGATTTATGAGTTTTACCTTCACTTGTCCAAAATCGTGCAAACCTCAAGATCACAAAGGAATAGATGGAATTTTAGCTAATCTTGGGTCAAAGAAAAACACATAGCTATGACCACCACCTCCAATTTCTTTCAAAATCTATTAGCCTCTATCATCCCAATCTTTATATTCTTTGTATAAAAATCACCGTCCAAAACTTCAAAGTCCAAAACATTGTCATTTATCCATATTCTTGACCAATATAATGCAACTTGTTGTGAACACCAACGACCAAATATCATTTACAACAGCACTTCCTAGGGGTTCAAATACCCTCGTGCTTCCTTTATTGTTCCTTAAATTATTGTACCTAGAGCTATGAGGTTTACTTACACTTATCCAAAATCTTGCGAACCTCTAGATCACAAATGAATATATGGAATATCAGCTAATCTTGCGTAGAAAAAAAAAACTCGTAACTACGACCACCACCTTAAATTTCTTTCCAAATTTTTCCAAATCTCTTAACCTCTGTCATCCAAATCTTTATATTCCTTGTATAAAAATCACCGTCCAAAACTTAAAGAGTCCAAAACATTGTCACTTATCCATATTCTTGACCAATAAAATCCAACTTGTTGTTTGCACCAATGACCTAAATACCGTTAACACAAGCACTTCCTAGGGCTAAAATACCATTACGCTTCGCTTAATATTCCTTAAATTGCTCTATCTAGAGTGACGAGCTTTGCCTCCACTTGTCCAAAATCTAGCAAACCTCGAGATCGTAAATGAATGCATGGAGTGTGAGCTAATCATGTGTCAAAGAATAACCCTTAACTGTGACCTCCACCATAATTTTTTTCCCAAATTTCTTAGCCTCCGTTCATCCACATCTTTATATTCATTGTATAAAAATCATAATCCAGAACTTAAAGAGTCCAAAACATTGTCACTTATCCATATTCTTGACCAATATAATGCAACTTGTTGTGAACACCAACGACCCAAATATCATTTACACCAGCACTTCCTAGGGCTTCAAATACGCTCATGCTTCCCGTATTGTCCTTAAATTGTTGTGCCCATAGTTATGAGGTTTACCTTCACTTGTACAAAATCTTGCAAACCTGGAGATCACAAATGAATGTATGGAATTTGAGCTAATCTTCTGTCAAAGAAAAACTCATAACTATGACCACCACCTTAAATTTATTTCCAGATCTCTTAACCTCCTTCATCCATATCTTTATATTCCTTGTATAAAAATCACCGTCCAAAACTTAAAGAGTCCAAAACATTGTCACTTATCCATATTCTTAACCAATAAAATCAAACTTTTCGTGAGGACCAACGACCAAAATATCATATAAACTAGCACTTCCTCAGGCTTAAAATACCCTCATTCATCCTTTATTGTTTCTTAAATTGCTCTACCTAGAGTTACGAGTTTGACCTCCACTTGTCCAAAATCGTGCATATCTCAAGATCACAAAGGAAAGGATGGAATTTCAGTTAATCTTGTACAAAATCTCATGCTTCTCATATTGGTCCTTAAATTGTTGTGCCCGTAGCTATGAGGTTTACCTTCACTTGTACAAAATCTTGCAAACCTGAAGATCACAAATGAATGTATGGAATTTGAGCTATTCTTATGTAAAAAGAAAACTCATAACTATGACCACCACCTTAAATTTCTTTCCAAATCTCTTAACCTCCTTCATCCAAATCTTTATATTCCTTGTATAAAAATCACCGTCCAAAACTTAAAGAGTTCAAAACATTGTCACTTATCCATATTCTTGACCAATAAAATCAAACTTTTCATGAGGACCAACGACCAAAATATCATATACACTAGCACTTCCTCAGGCTTAAAATACCCTCATTCATCCTTTATTGTTCCTTAAATTGCTCTACCAGAGTTATGAGTTTTACCTCCACTTGTCCAAAATCATGCTTACCTCAAGATCACAAAGGAATGGATGGAATTTCAGCTAATCTTGTGTCAAAGAAAAACTCGTAACTATGACCACCACCTTCGATTTCTTTCCAAATCTATTAGCCTCATTCATCCAAATCGTTATATTCTTTGTATAAAAATCACCGTCCAAAACTTAAAGAGTGCAAAACATTGTCACTTATCCATATTCTTGACCAATATAATGCAACTTCTTTTGAGCACCAACGACTCAAATATCATTTACACCAGCACTTCCTAGGGGTTCAAATACGTCGTGCTTCCTTTATTGTTCCTTCAGTTGTTGTACCTAGAGTTATGAGGTTTACCTTTAGTTGTCCAAAATCTTGCAAACCTCAAGATGACAAATTAATGTATGGAATTTCAGCTAATCTTGCGTCAAAAAAAAAAAAAAAAAAAAAAAACAAACAAACCGTAACTATGACCACCACCTTAAATTTCTTTCCAAATCTTTATATTCCTTGTATAAAAATTTAATCCAAAACTTAAAGAGTCCAAAACATTGTCACTTATCCATATTCTTGACCAATATAATGCAACTTGTTGTGAGCACCAACGACCCAAATATCATGTACACCAGCACTTCCTAGGTTTCAAATACCCCCGTGCTTCCTTTATTGTTCCTTAAATTGTTGTACCTAGAGTTATGAGGTTTACCTACACTTGTCCAAAATCTAACAAACCTCAAAATCACTAATGAATGTATGGAATTTGAGCTAATCTTGTGTCAAAGAAAAACTCGTAACTATGACCACCACTTTAAATTTCTTTCCAAATCTCTTAACCTCATTCATCCAAATCTTTATATTCCTTGTATAAAAATCACCGTCCAAAACTTAAAGAGTCCAAAACACTGTCACTTATCCATATTCTTGACCAATAAAATCCAACTTGTCCAAAATCTAGCAAACCTCAAGATCACAAATGAATGTATGGACTTTGAGCTATTCTTGTGTCAAATAAAAATTCATAACTATTACCACCACCTTAAATTTCTTTTCAAATCTTTCCAAATCTTTTAACCTCCTTCATCCAAATCTTTCTATTCTTTGTATAAAAATCACCATCCAAAACTTAAAAAGTCCAAAACATTATCACTTATCCATATTCTTGACCAATAAAATCCAACTTTTTGTGAGGACCAACGACCAAAATATCATACACACTAGCACTTCCTCAGGCTTAAAATACCCTCATTCTTCCCTTATTGTTACTTAAATTGCTACCTAGAGTTGCAAGTTTTACCTCCACTTATCCAAAATGGTGCAAGCCTCAAAACCACAAAGGAATGGATGGCGTGTCAGCTAATCTTGTGTCAAGGAAAAAACTCATAGCTGTGACCACCACCTTTAAGTACGTTCCAAATCTATTAGCCTCATTCATCCAAATCTTTATATTCTTAGTATAAAAATCACCATCCAAAACTTAAAGAGTGCAAAACATTGTCACTTAACCATATTCTTGACCAATATAATGCAACTTGTTGTGAGCACCAATGACCCAAATATCATTTACACCAGCACTTCCTAGGGGTTCAAATACCCTCGTGCTTCCTTTATTGTTCCTTAAATTGTTGTACCTAGGAGTTATGAGGTTTACCTCCACTTGTCCAAACTCTAGCAAACCTCAAGATCACAAATGAATGTATGGACTTTGAGCTATTCTTGTGTCAAATAAAAATTCATAACTATTACCACCACCTTAAATTTCTTTTCAAATCTTTCCAAATCTTTTAACCTCCTTCATCCAAATCTTTCTATTCTTTGTATAAAAATCACCATCCAAAACTTAAAAAGTCCAAAACATTATCACTTATCCATATTCTTGACCAATAAAATCCAACTTTTTGTGAGGACCAACGACCAAAATATCATACACACTAGCACTTCCTCAGGCTTAAAATACCCTCATTCTTCCCTTATTGTTCCTTAAATTGCTACCTAGAGTTGCAAGTTTTACCTCCACTTGTCCAAAATGGTGCAAGCCTCAAAACCACAAAGGAATGGATGGCGTGTCAGCTAATCTTGTGTCAAGGAAAAAACTCATAGCTGTGACCACCACCTTTAAGTACGTTCCAAATCTATTAGCCTCATTCATCCAAATCTTTATATTCTTAGTATAAAAATCACTGTCCAAAACTTAAAGAGTGCAAAACATTGTCACTTAACCATATTCTTGACCAATATAATGCAACTTGTTGTGAGCACCAATGACCCAAATATCATTTACACCAGCACTTCCTAGGGGTTCAAATACCCTTGTGCTTCCTTTATTGTTCCTTAAATTGTTGTACCTAGAGTTATGAGGTTTACCTCCACTTGTCCAAACTCTAGCAAACCTCAAGATCACAAATGAATGCATGGACTTTGAGCTATTCTTGTGTCAAATAAAAATTCATAACTATGACCACCACCTTAAATTTCTTTCCAAATCTTTTCAAATCTTTTAACCTCCTTCACCCAAATCTGTCTATTCTTTGTATGAAAATCACCGTCCAAAACTTAAAGTGTCCAAAACATTGTCACTTATCCATATTCTTGACCAATATAATGCTTTTTGTGAACACAAACGACCCAAATATCATTTACACCAACACTTCCTAGGGCTTCAACTACCCTCGTGCTTCCTTTATTGTTCCTTAAATTGTTGTACCTAGAGTTATAAGGTTTACCTCCACTTGTCCAAAATCTAGCAAACCTCAAGATCACAAATGAATGTATGGAATTTGAGTCAATTTTGTGTCAAAGAAAAACTCATAACTAAGACCACCACCTTAAATTTCTTTCCAAATTTCTTAACCTCCTTGATCCAAATCTTTATATTCCTTGTATAAAAATCACTTTCTAAAACTTAAAGAGTCCAAAACATTGTCACTTATCCATATTCTTGACCAATAAAATCCAACTTTTTGTGAGGACCAATGACCAAAATATCATATACACTAGTACTTCCTCGGGCTTAAAATACCCTCATTCATCCTTTATTGTTCCTTAAATTGCTCTACCTAGAGTTATGAGTTTTACCTCCACTTGTCCAAAATCGTGCATACCTCAAGATCACAAAGGAATGGATGGAATTTCAGCTAATCATGTGTCAAAGAAAAACTCGTAACTATGGCCACCATCTTCGATTTCTTTCCAATTCTATTAGCCTCATTCATCCAAATCGTTATATTCTTTGTATAAAAATCACCGTCCAAAACTTGAAGAGTGCAAAACATTGTCACTTATCCATATTCTTGACCAATATAATGCAACTTCTTCTGAGCACCAACGACCCAAATATCATTTACACCAGCACTTCCTAGGGGTTCAAATATGTCGTGCTTCCTTTATTGTTCCTTCAATTGTTGTACCTAGAGTTATGAGGTTTACCTTTAGTTGTCCAAAATCTTGCAAACCTCAAGATGGCAAATAAATGTATGGAATTTCAGCTAATCTTGCGTCAAAAACAAAAAAAAAAAAAAAAAAAAAAAAAAAAAAAAAAAAAAGAGTAACTATGACCACCACTTTAAATTGCTTTCCAAATCTTTTAGCCTCTTTCATCCAAATCTTTATATTCCTTGTATAAAAATCTAATCTAAAACTTAAAGAGTCCAAAACATTGTCACTTATCCATATTCTTGACCAATATAATTCAACTTTTTGTGAGCACCAACGACCCAAATATCATTTACACCAGCACTTGTTAGGGCTCCAAATACCGTCGTGCTTCCTTTATTGTTCCTTAACTTGTTGTACCTAGAGTTATGAGGTTTACCTACACTTGTCCAAAATCTAACAAATCTCAAAATCACTAATGAATGTATGGAATTTGAGCTAATCTTGTGTCAAAGAAAAACTCGTAACTATGACCACCACTTTAAATTTCTTTCCAAATCTCTTAACCTCATTCATCCAAATATTTATATTCCTTGTATAAAAATCACCGTCAAAAACTTAAAGAGTCCAAAACATTGTCACTTATCCATATTCTTGACCAATAAAATCCAACTTTTTGTGAGGACCAACGACCAAAATATCATATACACTAGCACTTCCTCAGGTTTAAAATACCCTCATTCTTCTCCTATTGTTCCTTAAATTGCTCTACTTAAAGTTATGAGTTTTACCTCCACTTGTCCAAAATCGTGCAAACCTCAAGATCACACAGAAATGGATGGAATTTCAGCTAATCTTGTGTCAAAGAAAAACTCATAACTATGACCACCACCTTCAATTTCTTTCCAAATCTATTAGCCTCCTTCATCCAAATCTTTATATTCCTTGTATAAAAATCACCGTCCAAAACTTAAAGAGTCTAAAACATTGTCACTTATCCATATTCTTTACCAATATAATGCAACTTGTTGTGAGCACCAACAACCCAAATATCATTTACACTGGCACTTCCTAGGGCTTCAAATACGCTCATGCTTCCCACATATTGTTCCTTAAATTATTGTGGCTAGAGTTATGAGGTTTACCTCCACTTGTCCCAAATCTAGCAAACCTCAAGATCACATATGAATGTATGGAATTTCAGCTAATCTTGTGTCAAAGAAAAACTCGTAACAATGACCACCACCTTAAATTTCTTTCCAAATCTATTAGCCTCCTTCATCCAAATCTGTATATTCTTTGTATAAAAATCACCGTCCAGAACTTAAAGAGTCCAAAACATTGTCACTTATCCATATTCTTGACCAATATAATGCAACTTGTTGTGAGCACCAACGACCCAAATATCATTTACACCAACACTTCCTAGAGCTTCAAATACCCTTGTGCTTCCTTTATTGTTCCTTAAATTGTTGTACCTAGAGTTATGAAGTTTACCTCAACTTGTCCAAAATTTAGCAAACCTCAAAATCACAAATGAATATATGGAATTTGAGCTAATTTTGTGTCAAAGAAAAACTCGTAACTATGACCACCATTCTTTCCAAATCTCTTAACCTCCTTCATCCAAATCTTTATATTCCTTGTATAAAAATCACCGTCCAAAACTTAAAGAGTCCAAAACATTGTCACTTATCCATATTCTTGACCAATAAAATCCAACTTGTTGTTTGCACCAATGACCTAAATATCGTTAACACAAGCACTTCCTAGGGCTACAAATACCAATATGCTTCGCTTAGTATTCCTTAAATTGCTCTATCTGGAGTGACGAACTTTGCCTCCACTTGTCCAAAATCTAGCAAACCTCAAGATCACAAATGAATGTATGGAGTGTAAGCTAATCATGTGTCAAAGAAAAACCCTTAACTGTGACCTCCACCATAAATTTTTCCCCAAATTTCTTAGCCTCCATCATACAAATCTTTATATTCCTTGTATAAAAATCAGAATCCAAAATTTAAAGAGTCCAAAACATTGTCACTTATCCATATTCTTGACCTATAAAATCCAACTTGTTTGCACCAATGACCTAAATATCGTTAACACGAGCACGTCCTAGGGCTACAAATACCATTATGCTTCGCTTAATATTCCTTAAATTGCTCTATCTAGAGTGACGAGCTTTGCCTCCACTTGTCCAAAATCTAGCAAACCTCGAGTTTGCAAATGAATGTATGAAGTGTGAGCTAATCATGTGTCAAAGAAAAACCCTTAACTACGACAAAAACCCTTAACTGTGACCTCCACCATAAATTTTTGCCCAAATTTCTTAGCCTCCGTTCATCCAAATCTTTATATTCCTTGTATAAAAATCATAATCCAAAACTTGAAGAGTCCAAAACATTGTCACTTATCCATATTCTTGACCAATACAATGCAACTTGTTGTGAGCACCAACGACCCAAATATCATTTACACCAGCACTTCTTAGGGCTTCAAATACCCTTGTGCTTCCTTTATTGTTCCTTAAATTGTTGTACCTAGAGTTATGAGGTTTACCTACACTTGTCCAAAATCTAACAAACCTCAACATCACAAATGAATGTATGGAATTTGAACTAATCTTGTGTCAAAGAAAAACTCGTAACTATGACCACCACCTTAAATTTCTTTCCAAATCTCTTAGCCTCCTTCATCCAAATCTTTATACTCCTTGTATAAAAATCACCGTCCAAAACTTAAAGAGTCCAAAACATTGTCGCTAATCCATATTCTTGACCAATAAAATCCAACTTGTTGTTTGCACCAATGACCTAAATACCATTAAGACAAGCATTTCCTAAGGCTTCAAATACCCCCATGCTTTGCTTATTATTCCTTAAATTGCTCTATCTAGAGTGATGAGTTTTGCCTCCACTTGTCCAAAATCTAGCAAACCTCAAGATGACAAATGGATGTATGGGGTGTGAGCTAAATACCATTTATACTAGCACCTCCTAGGGCTTCAAATACCCTCATGCTTCCTTTATTATTCCTTTAATTGCTCTATTGAGAGTTGTTGTATTGATGTGTTTCTCTAAGTCAAAGCATCTTTGTCATCTCTTTTAACACTGTACCTTTGCTTCCCAGTATTAAGTCTTGATGCTTGATGCTTTGTGGGTCATCCCTTCTTTGGTGTGAAAAATATCTTTTGGCCAGCTATTATCAAGCTTCCTTATAGTTTCTTTGGTGTTGGAGGAAGGGTAAAATTTTCAAGTATGTGTTCTCAACCTCTAATATAGTTGTATGGATTTGATTTTGTTTCATACTTTGCTGTAAACATAAACATCAATTTAAATATTAAAGTTTTTCCGATATGATCTCTAGTGAAAGCTTCCTTGTAATTTACATTTTGGCGTTGAGTGCTCAATAAGATATTTATTCCATTCATCAAAATGAAATTGTTTCTCTTTCCAAAAATCTTGAAATATGACTTATTTAAGTTTTGCACTTTGAGATATAAATAAAAGAAAATGTAAGAAAAATATTAAAAGCAATTATCAGTCAAGCTATTACAACCCACAACCCAACAAACAAACAAGACGTGGGACTTGGAAAAAAAAAAAACTTGCAACAAATTTAGAAAGAAAGATAAAGAAATGTCCATTTCAAAGGACAATGGTTAAAACTTCGTCTCTAAATAAAATGCATGAAACGAGTGTTTAGGAATAGGTATCTAATGAAAGTACCTACAGGGAAGAAAAAATGCAACCTGTGGCCATCCAACTCCAAATCAGTAAGGTTACAAGTATCTTCAAGAATGAAACGTGGATAGAAACTTGTTGGATTCTCTGGGACTCTGATAAGAACTATGTTCTGCAAAGAACAAAAGAAAATTGAAGGCCATGGACTGTATAGAATGAAAAGTGCAAAATTGGAACACCAACCACCAGCATGGAATAATGATAGAATGATAATATGACTCTCTTTCTTACGGGTTAAAATTTCTTAAAGTCCAACAACAACACCAACAATCCCAATTTCCAATCCATCTTTAATCTCACATTAACAAAAATTTCTTTTTCCCTCAAATAAAGTGATACATTAGGAATAAATTTGAAAGTTTCAAAAGAAATAGGGGCACAAGAGAGAAATGTAATAAACATTAAGGACCAATCTACAGATCTAAGTCTACGAAAGAAGGAACAATAGAGAAAAACAGAAGGGACATGAGATTACTCAAGAAGGAACATATATTAGCTATCGATTTCTTTTACATACCGAAGATTCCTCTACCCAACATAAGTCCCTGCCCTAATTACATAAAGAGTTAAACCAGTTTGCATTGTACTTCGAACTCCAAAAAAGTCGAATTCTCCGGCGACGGAGGCGGTGGTAGAAGATCACCGGCGCTCAACGTTTGAGACCGTGGTCGAAACTGAGAATGAAATTTGACTTTTACTTTGAGTTTGAGTTAAGGGTTTCGTGTTAACCAAGCCACTAATATTATATATTAATAAAATATATGATTTTTGTAACGGTCAGGTCCAACATGGGAGCGTATCTTCTTCCATCCCTATTTTTATTCTAATATTTATGTGATATATATATACTTTTTTAGGAATAAAAATTATAATTCTAGTTATTATTAAAAAGGGCAAAATTGACCTACATAACATAATAAACGAAAATTAAAGGTTACATTTTTTGTTTTCCCATGGTTACAATTTTAAAAATAAATAAATAAATAAATAAAAGATACATTTGCAATTTAAATATGTGATTTTGTCACCCGTTATAATTTTTCTCGATACAAGGTAGCTATGCAAATATTGCTAATAATACAATAGCGTTAAATGCCAAATTTTACAAGTTTGTTTTATTTTTAAGATTAACTTTTATATCTAGTATCTTTTAATTTTATATTTTGTATAAAAATACTCTTAAACCTTCAAAAGTTTCAAAAATACTTTCAAATTTCCACAAAGAGTTCAAAAATACCTTTACCATCAGTTTTGGATGAAAACGGTTAATGTTTTACCAATTTTGTATAAAAAACTAAAATTAAAGAATTACTCTATGAAATGTAAGAGAATAATTAATGCAATCATATACTAAATTTAGCAATATTTAATATATTGTCGTATTACTTAATTATTTAATCACTTAAAATAATAATAATATTTATATATTAAACACTAATTTCATTATAAAAACTAAAAAAAAAATATTAATTAGAATATTAATAATTAATGAAATTTTTATATTAAATAGCTAAAGATAGAATATAATATTAATGGTAAATGTATTAGTTAAAATTTATTGAATTTAAATAATATATTTATATTTAGTAATTAATTAAAATTAATGGTAATGATTAATTGATATTCATTTATTAAGTAATTATGCTATTTTATTTCACTTATGCTATATTTTTACTATTCATCTCTCACGTACAAAAATCCTTTAGGATATTAAAAAACTATGTTAGATTAATAATATTTAAGTTTTAAAAATGAAATCCTAAAAGCAAGCAAGAATATTAAATATCCACATGGCAAAATATGTGAAAGAAACCTGTCTTAAAAATATATATCAAGGCAAAGAAGTCACTATGTGAAAATAGCATTGTTCATTTCCAGAATAAAAAATTTAAAATCAAATAATTATGAATTATTTGATAACCATTTGGTTTTTAAAATGTTCTATTGATCTATTTATATGGTCATCTATGTTTTAGGAATGTTTCAAAACCTAATAAAGTTTTGAGGACTGAAAGAGAGTAGATTTTAAAAATGGACTAACATTCAAGTACGTTAGATAGAAAATATGAAAAGTAGTAACGAACCATGCCTATATTAAAAAATGAAGGATTTTTTTTATTAATAATGTTTTTTAACTTATTATAGTTATATAATTGATTTGAAATTTATTAAAAGAAATATTCCTATCTTTTAGATTCTTATCTTTGAAAAGAAGAAGATGCAAAAAGATATTACTTGCCCAAAACATCACCACAACTAAAATCATGGGGACAAAAACAATATTTAAAATGTTAAAATTCCATTTTTATCCTCGTAGTGCTCCAGGTTTGAAATTTAGGGAGAAAACAGTAATAGAGTTTTTTTTTTTTTTTGGAAAAAAGATAAACAATAAACATATATTATTTACTGTTTCGATTTTTTTTAATTACTACTATAAAAAAATTTAATGAATTAATCTAAAAAATTTATTGAAAACAAGATACTTAATTTTTTAGAATGCTAAAGTAGATAAAAAATCAACCTGATATTTTAAATTGAAGGGTATATTCGATAATTATATTCTATTTTATATGGTTAGACTTAACTGATATGTGTTTAGTAGGTAGTATGAATTCTATTTTTTAAAACTATTTTTGGATTGTGTAATCCAAACAGTGCAAATTCTGCAAACATTTATATGTTTTCAGTGTACTCACAAAAATTTTAATATTTCAAAATGCAGAATTGTACAAATAAAAAAAAAATTAACAAATTAGTAATTCATGTTAGCTACAAACTCAATTATTTTAATTAAATTTACAATATACAAAATAATAATCTTACAAATTTTGTTAATGTTCATAAATTAATTAGTAATAGATTATATTTAACTTAATTTTTAGTGAATAACCATAATTAATCTTATAGTTTATAAATGTACTATCAAATACAATTTGAAAATAATTTAAATTGGAATTTAAATTATGATATAAAATACATGAAATACAACTATGTCATGATTGAATTATTTGTTTTCAAATCTCTATTTTCAAATTACCTACCAAACACACTTTAATATATTTAAAATTATGAGTTATAATATTGTCTAAAAAAATGGGCAAATTGCAAAAATCATCTATGAAGTACGGTGGTAATTACAATTATACCCTCAAATTTTCAATTTAAAAATTAAACCTTAAAAATTATATAATGTTAAAATCAAGTCAAATTGAACTTCAAACTTACATAATTGTATAAATTGTAACTTTTGTTTAAGAGTTCAATTTTTATCATTTATGAGTCTAATTTTTTCAACTATTATAAATTTGAGGGTCTAATTTTAATACTTACAGATATTTAGAGAATTGATGTTTATAATTTAAAGTATTAGGATCTAATTGCAACCAAACTAGGTAATTTTTACCATTTGAAAAAAAGTTTAAAAATTGATGGGTTGTGATTTGCTGACTGCGAAGCCAGCGAGATAGTGCTGGGCAGGGACTAGAGGAGCGAGATTAGCGGCTTGTTCTTAATTTATCAATAAAGGATGAACTTTTATATTATTTATTTATTTTATTTACATCATTTACAAAATAAAAGGTGAAGTATGACATTCATAGCTCTGGCAGATAAATGTTGTATTTTTCCTTTTTTTTTTCTTTTTTTTTTAATGCATAATTATAACTTTCTTTTGTTATGATTGATAAAGCAGGTTCTTCCACTTTAATACTAAAATACTACTGAGATTAAAGTGCTTTTTTAAGTCAAGTTTGTTTTTATTTGTGAAATTCTCACTGGTAATTGATCTCACCGACAAGGTTTTAGGTTTGATCTCCAATTACTATTAAAAAAAAAAAAGTGTTTCTTATTTTTCAAAAGTTGCAACTTCTAATTATACTTTCTAACTTTTAATTGTAAAAATTGAGTCTTTAAACTTTTTTAAGTGTTAAAATTTGATCCTTGAGCTTATAATGATGGTATAAATTTGACCCGTAAATGATAAAAATGAACTCTTAAACTTATAACAAATGTTACAATTTGACTCGACTATATCATTTATAATAATTTTGAGGGTTAGTTTAAGGGTCTAATTACAAATTTTAAGAGTAGTTTTTGCAATTTGCCCAAAATTAAATGATTAATAGGAATCAAGGACACATGTGCAAATATTTTAAAGATTTGATATGAAAACACAAATTACTAGGTGGTTAGCTACTCCATGGTCAGGTAGATACATTTTGAATATAATTTAAACTTACTTAGTTTTTCACATGTATCTTTTCTTTATGTGTTTGGTGTGTACCACAAAAAATTGTACACTTTGTAATTTCACATATTAATTACAATGTAAAAGGACTAATACATGACAAAGTCTAAGATTCGATTTTATGAATTTGTAAATTTTAAGAGTGAATTTGTTTTTTTTCCACTTTTTTTACAAACACTTAAATCTCGTTTGATAATTATTTGGACTTTTATTTTTAAAATCAAACTTATAAACACTTATTTTACTTATACATTTTGTTATTTTTAGAATTAGGGTAAGGATTCAACTATTTTGTTTTTTAAAAAAATGAAAATTATTGTGAACAATGGAAATGATGTATGTTTGATTTTTAAAAATTAAAGGAAACTTTGATAATTATGGAATAGAGGATTGGTTTTTTTATTCACGAAAATGCATTATTGAGTTTTTTTTTTTTTTTTTCCTTTCCTAGAAAACATTTTTGAGTTTTTTCCTTTTTTGAAAAAAGCATACATTATTGATTTGTACAAAAAGTGATTGAATTGAATGGTGTCAAATAACATTTATTTACAAATAAAATATGAAATGTATCAAACGAATATTTTATTTTTTGAGAAAATATCAATATATGTATTTTAGCATGTCTAATAATTCGACAATTATTGAAAATTAGTGGTGTTTTTCATTTAAAGGAAACGGCGGCTATTAAATGAAGTTTAATTATATTCTAAAATTAGTCTAATATCAATCATGGCAAATAATAATTAATATGTTGAATTTGATAAATATTTTAGTTGAGACGATCATAGTTTTTTTATAAATTTTTTTTTTTTTTATACACTTAAAGTTGTATATATTGAGAAATTAAATCGATTTTTTTAAAAATTATATTCCAGATCGAGGACATAATGGTCCAACCAAAAGATTATAAACACAAATTTGAAATTTAAATAGGTTGGCTAAGATGGCAACAATGTTACATTTACATATTATTGTTTGAAAAAAATGTATGGTCGGTTGTTGGAGCCGACAAAGCAATCAATTAGGCGAGATTGGTGTTGCTTCGTTTGATCGACAATATTACTAAACTTGCAAACAACAACTATGAGAATTATTTTGCCTCTTTGAAAATTATTTTATTTTTTTATATTTCACTAAATAAAAATATATTTTGATAAGTACTCGTACCTTATTAACTCTCTATCTTGTGAATTTCGAGAGTATTTTATAGCTATTTAGAATTCACAATTTCATTTCTTGCTTCAAACATTCCTTAAGTATTTTTTTTCCTATATTATCTAATTTCTATTATTATTTTCAAGATAAAAGTTGAATGTTTAAAATTATCAAAAACTAAAACTTTGTTGGATAACCCTTTCGTTTTTTGTTTTTTAAAATTAAATTTATTTTGTCTCAATTTCTTACAATTATTTGCATATTTTGTAGATACAAGAGTTAATTTTTGGCCAAATTATAAATAAATAAATAAAATTGTTTAGTAACAATTTCCTTGTGGTTTTTGGTTTTGTAAAAATTAAGTCTATTTTCTCTTGTTTTCTTGAAAAGGTTTGTATCTTTCTTAAATACATTTGTTAGTTTTTAACTAAATTTAAAAAGCAAAAACAAGTTTTTATAAGTTAAGACTCCACTTGATAACAATTTCTTTTTGGTTTTTGGTTTTTAAAAATTAAGTCTATTTCTTACAATGATTTGTATCTTTTTTTTTAACATGCAATAGAATTCTTAGTTAAATTTCAAAAACAAAAGTTATTTTTTTTAGTTAAAACTTTTTTTAACATGCAATAAAATTCTTAGTTAAATTTCAAAAACAAAAGTTGTTTTTTTTTAGTTTTAAGTTTTAACTTGTTTTTTTTTAACATTGATAAATGTAGATAAAGAAGCTAATAAAATTTTAAAATAAAATAAATATTTATATACTTAATTTTTAAAATAAAAAATCAAATGGTTGAGCGGAAAAAAAGAAAAACTAATTCTCAAAAACTTGCTTGAATTTTGAGAATTTGACCCCAACAAAAATCGAGTGTCTCTTTAATTAATGAGAAGACCACGGTTGAAAAATGGTGAAGAAAAAATCCATAAATTTTAAAAATTAAAAAGAATATATTATTCAACGAAACTTTGTTAAAGTCAATTTGTTGCACAAATTAAATAACATAAATGCGATGGGTTAGTAACTAAAGTCATTACTTGTAGTCATATAAATGGCAATGGCTTCTGTCTTTTTTTTAACCCAAATCTTCATTTCTTTTTAGTTACACGAAATCATATTAGTTGTCGAAATGAATTGTACATAAAATGTGATGTGTCACCTAACATCTAAATCAACTTTTACTTAGTCTATTAGTTTTCAATTTTTAATTATTCAAATTCTAATTATATATTAGATATATTTTTTAAATTTTTAAAAAGTGTCTAATAAGTTCTTAAACTTTTAATTTTGAATCTAATAGCGATAAATGAATTTCTTTATTAAATATTAGATCGATTCGGTCGATTCTTCTTAGGTTGATCACGATGTGAGTTTAATTAATTAATTAGTCACAAATCTATTCAACGTTTTTTTAAAGTTGATGAACCTAAGTCAAAAATTAAATATCTTTCTTATTAGGAAAAAAAGCTATTTTTATGTCCACGGATTAAATTTAGAAATCGTTAAATGTGCTAGTGATATATCTAACTCAAAGTTGAAAATTCTAGGATTACGTTGTAATCTTTATAGTTTGGTAATACTTGGTAAATAGTTTATATTGGTTGTACTTTTAAGATTTTATTAAAATATATGAATCAAATTCTAATTATAAATTAAAGAAAAGTAAATTATAACTTTTTTCAAATGATGGAGATTAATTAAACTTACTATTTTACCATTACAAAAAAGAAAGAATCGTACACCATAATTTCTCATGTGATGTCTGTTGGACCGAAATGGTTTAAAGAAGTTGTATTGTCTTAAAGAATTAAAAAATAAAAAACCATAACTTTGAGACACAAATCATAATATAACATGTTAGGTGTGGAAGACAATAAAATAATAAAATGAATGGAAAATTACTTTTTTTTTTAGTTTTCACCTCTTAGTCTTTAAGTTTACAAGAATAAGTCCATTTTATCCCTATATTTGTAAGATGTACCTTTTTAGTTCATTAGCTTTTAAAAATAAGATCAAAATATCCCTCAAATAACTTTTTATTATTATTTTAAATAATTATATGAATACTTTTTAAAAGAACATCTTCTCTAAAATTATTTTTTTTTTAATTTTAAATATCATATAATTATTTTCAAAAATTTAGACACTAAAAATGGTATATTTTGCAAATTTATGGACCAGATTGAAGTATTTATATAAGCTTGGGAACTGAAAAAGTATGTATGTATGATTCAAAACTTTAGGATTATAAAAGATAATTTTTACTTTAAAAAAATGATAATGCAGAGTCATGGGAGATTATTAAAATTAATAAGGAAATTATTATACACTTCTGGCAAAGACAGTCTCGTCTTTCCAGGCTTCTCCTGGGCTTAGCCTTCATTTATTGTATTTGTATATATATTCAATTCAATAACGTCTCTTTTGAGAACCCTATTTTGACCGTTGTCCATACCCGACGGCTGACCTACTTCTACTCCCATCTTTATCTATCACACGTTGGAACTATGTTTTTTTTCTGTTAAAAATAAAATATTTTTTTACTACTTTGTTTTCAATTTTGTTTAATTTTAACTTATATATTTTTAAACATTTAATTTTCAATTTACTTCATACTACTTATTTTTAAATATTTTTTTATTGACATTTTCATTATAAATATTTAAACATATTCATATATCATGTATTTATTAGATAATAATTAAATTTAAAATTTGTTTTAAAGTACAATATTAAAATTGAACTTGAAAGTATGAGATCAAAATGGTACTTTAATATTTTTTATTTTTATTTTACTGAATTACAGTACTTAAATATATAGACCTTTATAAACATTTCAAAATCACAGTTAAAGTAAAATTTGTTAGAATGTATATGAAATTTTAGAACTTTAAATAACTTGGCAATGGCATGAAACGTCAATTAAAATATGAACACCATCACATCTATTTCAAGTGTCAACTTTCATTCAAAATTTCAGTAAATTATTCTTTAAGAACAATTTTAAAATGTTTATGAAATAAATTTATAGGGTGAACAAATGAAATATGGTACCGATCAATCTACACTCATGTTCTAATTCTCTAAATAATCTTTTTCACAAGTTGATGTGTTATTGTGTGTTATGTTTTTTCTTTTATTTCCATGGATAAAGCATGTTAAATATCAGATATAATATATATATATATTTGGTTTGGAATCGTTGTTGGAGAAGTTTCTATGTTTTAAAAACTATTAAATAGTGTCCCAAGAAACGTGGATAAATATTCAAGGCCAAGGGCGAATAAAATTGTTTACGACTCAGCATTTTGGCATTATCTTCTTGTTTTTTCTTTTCTGGAAAGATTGGTTGTTTCTCTATTTTTAGCTTGTTTGCGGTATTTGTTTCGGTTAATATATTTTTATTAAAAAAAAAAGAAAATATTAGAGCAAATAATGCTATTTTTTTTCTTTATATATATATATAGTGAGGGTGAAGTATATGAAAATATTGAACCTTATGGAAGTTGATAGTAGGAGCACCATGCCACTTGAGCTACACCCATTTTGCCAATGAAATTTTTTTTTTATAAATAATAAAATACAATATATTAATTTTTTAATAAAAGAATATGTACTTTGTTTTAATAATAATAAAATAATCTTTTCCAGGCTGTCAAGAGCCGTCGCTTGCAAGTGGCTACGTTGGATTCTTAACTTTTTATTTTATTATTATTATTTTGAATAATGATTTATCTATAATCATGAATAGTATTGAAAATTTAAATCTGATGGTTTTTGTTCTTCTTCTTTTCTGTAAAGCTACTTTTCCTACAATTTATCGGATTTTTCCCTTGTAACCGCGTCTTTAAATTTTTGAAAGCTAATATTCGTAGCTTTAAAAATTCGTTTAAGATTCTTATAGAAATTCATATAAACTTGTGTACCAGATTAAACAAATAAATTTGCAGTTAAATGTGAATTTTTTTTTTTTTTTTTTAAGATTAAAATACTTGCTATAATAGATTTTGTAGCTAGTTTTATATATATATAGTTGATTTTCTATGATATAGTGGATATGTAAAAGTATTGACATATTTGAAAAGAATAAAAATGATGGGAGATTTGAATCACGTCAAACACCTTGATTGTTGACGTATATCGTACGTCAATTGAATTATACTCGTTTTAATAAATAACTTCTAGTTTACTCATTGTTGGGTATTAGCAAAATATTAGAAGTGCAACTGTTTAATATCAAAAAGATTTAATGAAGTAATAGGCTCCAAACATTATAAAAAGGAACCTATATCTTTGGTTTCAGATTGCCTCCATTAAAAACACTTTTAAACTTAGGTGTGATAACCAAGTTAAATTCTATTTTGTATCATCTAGTTTGAGAATGAGGATTAAAGAGTGTGAGTGGTATAAAAGTTTTAAGAGAGTGTTCTCATAACTGGGTGAGAATTATTTGTGTAATTGTAATAATTTTTTACATAGTAGATTTTTCTGGTCCATGATTTTTTTTCGATTTGAAATTGTTTCACGTTAATTCTTATATATTCAATTTTATTCTTTAATCCTACTATAGTCGTGGAAGGCCTTTTCCCAACATTCTTAAGTTATATAGATTTTGGACAAAAAACAAAAAAACTATTCAAATTTTGAAATTCTTTCTTCTTAGCGGTGAAAAATTAAATTTTACAATCACAAAGGTCACAAGAAAAGACAGTGAGCGAATTTTAAAACCTTAACTTGGCGCCTCATGTCATGCATTGGTATTGTACATTGAATAATTTTAATTATTATATATATATATATATTTTTTTTTTTTAAGTTTTTGAAACACACAAATTTAAAGTTTGAATTGGAGTTTTTTTTTTCTTCTTCTTCTTTCTTGAGATAATTTGAATTTGATTCTTACCCTTCGAGTATAGTTTTAATGTCTTAATATTAAGATTTTAAATTTGGACACTGAGTTTAATTGAATTTCACGAATCATATTATTACCACACAATCTATGACAACGAGTTGGCATTTTCTAATCTACTATATAGCGGCTAATCCTAAGAAGGGATGGGAGAAAGTAAATTAAAATTGTTAAAAATAAATAGTGAAGTCGAACTAAACTACAAACATCAACTTGAAAACTTTTTAAAATATAAGAAGTAAATTCAAATTTACGTAAAAAAAACTTGGGTTATACACAATTAAAAATTATCATGTTGGAAAATTTTTCATTATTAAAAAATTATATTTTGTATCTATATAAAGAAAGTGAGATCTTGGAACATAGGCGTAACCTAAGCTACACTTAAAAGTCAAGTTTAAAATTTATTTTTACTTTTAAAATTTAGTATATAAAGGAATATGAAAAATATAAAGGAATCATAAGAAAACAACACAATTTTTTAAAAAATGATTATATAGAAAAACAATAGGGTCAATAGAAGGGGCCTACACCAAACAGTTTAACTAAGATATCATTGAATAACAGTTTCATATATATAAATATTTTAATTATTAGTTAAATTCAAGTTTATGAAACACTTTTTTTTTATTTTATTTTAAAACTTGATGTGATTTTCGAAAACAGGAATAGAAAGCGGATAACATGAATAAATATAAAAATTTATGTGAAGTCAATGTTAAATAACTCAACTCTACCAACTTTAATAATGGTTCAATATTTAAGTTTACATATTTATCTAAAAGTTTTATTTTTTTTTCTTTTTTTAACACGTTTATTTATGAAATCTAAACTAAATCCTTCCAAATTCAATGTGGTGCTTCAAATGTTTATTAACTTAATTTTTAAAACTAAAAAAAGAACCAAATAATTATTAAAGGATGCATTATTTGTTTCAGCTTCATATTGCAATTTGAACTCATATACAAGAAAATGAAAAAGAACAAAAAGAAAAAAAAAGAAAAGAAAAAAACTCAATTATTTAAAAATTTCAGCAACGACAAATAATAATTGTGGAATTGTAGTATTCTCTTAGTCTGTATTATCCCTTTGGCTGTCTATATTAAGCCCTTTACTCATTTCCACTACCTCACACCTTCTCCCACAAATCTCCTTCTCTTTATTCCCAAATGAAAGAGACCGATATAATGGAAAAGCCCATCGCCGCCGGCCTCTCAAATTCCGGCAACCACCACCAAAAGCCCAAAAACAAATCAAAAAAGCTTCTAATTTTAGCCCTGTCTTCGACCCTGCTCCTGGTCGGCGCCGTCGTGGGGATCGTCGCCGGAGTGACGAAATCGGAAAACTCCGGGAAATCACACGCCATTGTGAAGAGCACGTGCAGCAGCACGCTTTACCCGGATCTGTGCTTTTCTGCAATTTCGAATAGTGAAGGGGCTATGTTGAAAGTTAGTAATCAAAAGGATGTGATTGAGGTGTCAATTAATATAACGGTGAAAGCTGTGGAAGATAATTACTTTAGAGTGAAGAAATTGTGTGGGTTGAAGAATATTAGCCATAGAGAGAAAATTGCTCTTCATGATTGTCTTGAGACAATTGATGAGACGCTTGATGAACTTCATAAAGCTATTGTGGACCTTCATCAATACCCCAATAAAAAGTCTCTTAATCAACACGCTGATGATCTTAAAACCTTGCTTAGTTCCGCCATTACCAATCAGGTAACCATCACCTCCTTTGCTTTTTTTTTTTAAAACTTGTTTTCTGTCTTTTCGCTTAGTTTTCAAAAACTGATAACCAAAAAATACTTATTTTTTTTTGTTTTCAAAATGTGGCTTTGATTTTTGAATCAACATAACAAAACATATAAATTAATAAATGGAAGTGATGTTTATAAGATTAATTGTAAAAAACCAAATGCTTAAGAAACGAGATAATTTCTTTCTAATTTTTTACTTTGCCTATATGTATAATAGTTGAAATCTTAGCCAAATTCAAAATATAAAAACGAGTTCTTAAAAATTATTCTTTTTAATTTTCAAAATTTGACTTAATTTTTTAAAACATTGATAAAATATAAATAACAAAGTAATAAATTTTGAGATACAGAACTAAAAACAAAAAACTAAATAGTTACTAGACCGAAAGTGTGTATATATATCTATGAGAATTTGAATCTCATATCTTAAACTGGGGTATATGTGAATTATTATTCACTACCTTGCAATTATTTACTTCTCTATCTTGGCAAACTTTCCTAATTTAGTACTTAAATGTTTAAAAAATAGCTATGCTATTTTGCCATATAATATTTATTTAACTCAATTTTAAGAGGATATGTCATCTATTTATTTAATGGAAATCAAATGTTAGAGCCATAATTAAGAAACTGAAGTGAATATTTATGGGTCAAACTTAAATTATCTTGAAATTGTAAGGGCATTTATGTCTTGTCATTTTATAATATTGAAAACAGAGAATAGACCAGCCAATTTGAGAATTCAAGGATTGGAAAATTGTATTTGATGGAATAAATAAATAAATAAATAAATCACGGATTATAATGAAAATTATAAAAAGTTTGAAGAGTTTGGTGAGACTTATACCTAATTTTTTTTCTTTTTTTTTTTAGCATAATCCATCCTCTTTTGACATAACATAGAAAAATGATCGAGTTAACACAACATGGGTTGCTTTGCAATAATAATAACAATTATTGGATATGAACTAAAATATTTGATATTTATTTCCCTTACACATTTAAGGTTGAAAAACAATTCATGACACTACGTGGCATTCTCTTTAAAATAATTTTTCTAAAAAAAACATTTGGGGACTAGCACCAAATAAAATTATGCCATGTGATACTTTTTATTTTTTATTTTAAAATTTTTTCTTTGTGTATAAAGTAAGAAGAGAGTATTAGATTAAGTGCAACCATCTGCTTTTCAAAATTTAGTAATAGACTGTTAGGAGATTGAAAAATAGACGTACATATGAACTTAAAAAAAAAATTATAAGAGGCTAAATGTAAGGTTAAAATCTTAAAAATGTAACTTGATGAATTATGGTAAATTTAATTTTTTTATTTACATTGACACTCGTAGGAGACATGCCTCGATGGGTTTTCACACGACGAGGCAGACAAAAACCTGAGGGATAAGCTAAAAGAGGGGCAAGAGGAAGTAGAACACATGTGCAGCAATGCATTAGCCATGATTAAGAACATGACAGATACAGACATAGCCAACTACGAGGCTAAAATGGGAACAACCAACAATAGAAAGCTCAAGGAAGAACAGAACAACGGCGACGGCATCCAGTGGCCGGAGTGGCTGTCGGCCGGAGACCGGCGGCTGCTTCAGTCGTCGTCCGTGGAGCCAGATGTGGTGGTGGCGGCGGACGGCAGTGGGAACTTCCGGACGGTGGCGGCCGCCGTGGCGGCGGCGCCGGAAAAAAGTAGCAAGAGATATGTGATAAGAATTAAAGCTGGGGTTTATAGAGAAAATGTGGAAGTGCCGAAGAAGAAAACGAATATTATGTTTATGGGAGATGGAAGACGTAACACTATAATTACCGGCAGCCGGAATGTGGTCGACGGCAGCACCACTTTTAACTCTGCAACCGTCGGTAAGCTCATTTTAATTATTAATTTTTTTAGCATCTTTTAATTAAGTGAAATTATGGAAAAATAATTAATAGGCCGCCACACGCACGTGATTTAGTCTGTCTTTACCTCTTTGGTATACTTTTCAAAACACCCACCGAAACATTATTTCTTTATATATACACATGAGCAATTATTTGTTGTAATATTATTTGAATTAAATACTAGTCTCTCATTGTTTTTTCATTTTTGTATTTTCAAAAAATTTATGTTGATTATTCCGCTTTAAATTATTTTCAACTCTGTATTTTTACAATTTTTTTTTTACTTCATTTTCATTTTATTTTTATACTAAAATTGTTATTTTTAGAGTATATAATCTAAAACGAAATATAATTTGAGAGCATAATACCTAAAATAAACAAAAGTCAAAATGTGTGTCTAACCAAAATGAATATTTTAGAATTACAATAATCAATATGAACCATAGTTGAAAGTACGTGGTCAAAATAATATTTAAATCTTAGTTTTTTTTAATAGTTAAATCAATATTTCCTTTTTCCCTAATTTAAAACAACTAATGTTTCTTTTAAAAGTGTTTAGTGTTATTTATCTATTTTTAATCTTTTTTCACACTACTAATAATTATTATCTTTTTTTTTTTCTAAGAGAAGGAACTACCATTAATTATTGATTATTCGTAGGGTTTTTTTATTTGAGTATCTTTAAAAAAAAATTTAAGAAAAAAATTATTACAAAGTTTTTTCTTTAAAATCTAATATGCACCATCAAAACTGAAATTTTTTAATTATTATTTTTGCAAAGTTGCATACTCTTTCGATCTTTCGATTATTTTCTCCAAAAATCTCGGTCACCTCAGGCTAAAAACTTTCACAATTTTGATGAAATTAAAATTTACGATTTTTTTAAAAACATATAGGACAAATTAAGAATATGACAATTATCCTTTCTCGAGCTTAAACAATTATTTTCCAACCTCTATAATTAAAGGGAACAAAGGAAGGGACAAGATGCCCCTAGTTGATGAGGGATTATTTTAAAAGAAAGATCACACTAAAAAGCAAGATTTTGAATTTTTATCTTTAATTAATCACCTAAAGACGAATAAAAGCAATATTAACTTTCTAATTAGGTACAACTAATGAAAATGCCAGAATATTCTCTACTCATCCCTATTATTTTGTTTTCTAAAAAAGAGAAAAAAAAAAAAAAAAAGAAAAAAAAGGGAAGATTATCATACTTTTTGTTTGGTGTTGTCCAATCGTAGTGAAGAATCTCCTCATTTCTCGTTGAAAGACACCTTCCACCCACTGCATGCTGGAGCGCACATGGGCAAAAGTTACTTAGCATTGAAATATCAAAACCCAAAAATACAATAATATATATATGTTGTATCTTTTGGGATGTTTATAGTCAATATAGACTTTTATGAAAGTTTATAGGAGGAAGGAATGTGTGTAAAACCACCCCACAAGTCCCCACCAAATTTGAATATTTTTCTTTTTAACTTTTTTTTTTTTAAAAAAAACAAATACAAGAAACATCTAGCTTTTTAAAACAACAATGTTTTCTTAAATAGTTTCAAACAGACAATAATTTTATATTACCACGATATTAAAAAAGAAAGGGTCCCTTTGTCTAAAACAAGCCTAGCTATATACTAAAGTTATGATTTGATGCTTAAATTTTGGCTTAAAAAAGAACCCTTTTTGGCTTCCTTTAGGGAAAAAAGTCCCTTTGTCTAAAAGTTAATAAATATATTTATATTGTGCATTTTCTTTTGTGAAAATAATTATCTATAAAAATTAATTTTAAGATATATTTTAATATAATATATATTAAAATATATTTTATATATTTATGAATTATGTAAAAAATGTAAATAAAGGAAAATGAAATCCCAATTTATAAAAAGAGAACATTGTGGTTTGATATGGACCAATGGGTGACTCATGAATCATGATAAACTTAAAAAGCATAAAAATAAATAAATAAGAGTGTTATCTAATTGTCTTATGATTTTGACAGCTGCGGTGGGAGGAGGATTTCTAGCGCGTGACATCACATTCCAAAACACAGCCGGTCCGTCGAAGCACCAAGCGGTGGCTCTCCGTGTCGGAGCAGATCTCTCCGCCTTCTACCAATGCGACATGTTGGCTTATCAAGACACTCTCTACGTCCACTCCAACCGTCAATTCTACATCAACTGTCTCATCTCCGGCACCGTCGATTTCATCTTCGGCAACGCTGCCGCCATTTTCCAAGACTGCGACATTCACGCGCGCAAACCAAACTCAGGTCAGAAAAACATGGTCACGGCCCAAGGACGGTCCGACCCGAACCAAAACACCGGAATCGTTATCCAGAAATGCCGGATCGGTGCCACGTCGGATCTCCGACCGGTCCAGAAGAACTTCCCGACGTTCCTTGGAAGGCCGTGGAAGGAATATTCGAGAACGGTGATTATGCAGTCAACGATTAGTGACGTCATTGACCCGAAGGGATGGC
This sequence comes from Citrullus mucosospermus, assembly GCA_030954485.1. Classification (NCBI taxonomy): domain Eukaryota; kingdom Viridiplantae; phylum Streptophyta; class Magnoliopsida; order Cucurbitales; family Cucurbitaceae; genus Citrullus; species Citrullus mucosospermus. The sequence goes on along the minus strand of CM062063.1, from coordinate 1,201,252 downwards.
ATGAGTGGAGCGGTAATTTTGCACTTAACACGTTGTTTTACGGTGAGTATCAGAATACTGGACCGGGGGCTTCAACCGGGGGGAGAGTGACGTGGAAGGGATTTAGGGTAATTCGGAGTGCCACGGAGGCTGAAAGTTTTACCGCAGGTAAATTCATTGGCGGTGGGAGTTGGTTGCGCTCTACTGGCTTTCCTTTCTCTCTAGGATTATGATAATAATGTGCTCCGAAATTGTTTTTTTTTTTAATTTTTTTTATTTTTGAATTTTTAATTTTTATGTGTAATGTCGAATTACAATGGTTTGGGTGGGAGTGTAAGTTTGGTAAAAGCAATAATAATTGCCGGAGCCTGTAATTTAATTTTTTTTTTTTCTAGGAGCCTGTTTGAATATGAGGAAATTTGGTTTTTTCTTGCTTAATAAGTGTTTCAAATTTTCCGTTCGAAAGAAAATAATAAGATTTTTATATTACCAAATCAGGTTAAGATGGATTATCCCAAATAAAAATAAAAATAAAATAAAATAATTGTGATTGTTTAAACTTATAAGTGACTTTAGCTAATTATATCCATATAAAGTTTTAGACAATTATTTTAAATGACAAAATTGTTAAAAATATTTTAAACACAGTAAAAAGAATTGATAGTATGTGATAATCTACTGTCATTTATGATTTATCATTCTCTATTAGTGATAGATAATGATAAACTTCTGAAGTCTATCACTAGTAGACGGTGATAAATTATTTTTTTTATCATTTTACTGTATTTTTAAATATTTGACTCATTTTGCTATAATATGAAAACAACTCTAAAAGTTAAATATATTACATAAACTTTTATGTCTGTGTCTAATACATAAATATTTTTCAATAAAAAAATACTTGAGTGCATCTTGAGTTGTACTAGCGAGAAATTTAAATCGAAATCCCAATAAGGAGAATTTTGTATTCCTCTACAAAATTTTGAGGTCAAGAAAGTTTTGTTTTGTTTCTTTGTTTTTTTTTCCAATAATTAGCTAACTTTATTTCCATTTAATTTCATTCGAACTTTTTTCATTAAATTTTTATATCATTTCACTGCAAAAATGGAGTGATGAGAGTTCAATTTCTCTTATTATTCAAAATTTTCATGTCCAAGAAATCAATTTTGGAAAAAATAATAAAAATGTGCCTCTGAATTTGATTTTCGCCTATTCATTATTATTTGTCTTATAGATTTTTTTTTCTTTTAATGTGTAATTGTGGAATTACAGTGATTGGTTGAGAGTGTAAATATGTATTTGAAATACATTTTGAAATGTTTAATTTAAAAAATAAGTCATTTTGAAAAAAATTGAAGTATTTGGTAACCTCTAAAAATAGATTTTGAAGTGTATTTTGAATAATTATTATCAAAAGAGTTTAATAAAAATGAGTTTTTTGATAAACACATTTTTCTTAAATCAATCCAAACGGGCCTAAGTTTGGTAAAAACAATAATAATTGCCAACGAGTATCCCGAGTTCACATACAAGGAAATTTGGTCTTTTCAATGGTTTCAAAATTTTCATTCCAAAGAAAATAATTGAGTTTGTTTTCAAATATATCAAAATTAGTCAAAATATCTATGGACGGTAAAATTTAACTATATTTGTAAATAGTTTGATTTTTTTTTATTTATAATAATTTTTTAAAATAATAAATATTTTATATTACTAAATCAGGTTGATAATTTTTCAAAAAAAGTTGTGATCGTTAATTTGAATTGGTAAGTAGATTTAGTCAATTACTTTATCCATCCTTATATCTGGAAGTCGAGCATAGTATATCAATTTTTATATTGCTGCCTAATACCTAAATATTTTTAATAAATAATACTAGTATGGATTTTAAGTTGCACTCATCTTTATACGGTTATTTAATAGTTAAAAAAAATTGAAATATTTTTTAATTTATTTTTCTATGTGATGAAAGAAGTTGTACTCAAATATTACTCTTCTTTAAAATGTAGAGACCTGAAGAGTTTTTAAATTCTAAAATTCATTAAGTTTGTGAGATTTTGAATTTCCATCTAATAAGTTTTTCTTTTTGTTTTTTTTTTATTAAAATTTTTTAAAGTAATTTTCATTTACGAGAGGTCAATATAATTCACACATATTCAGGGGTATAATATTATTCACTACACCTCTCTCAATTATTAAAGAGTATTATTATTATTATTTTAAAAGGCAATTATTAAGGAGTATTATATGCTGTCATGGGCCATAAATTTGAATGCGCCTCGTACATTACATTTTTATGGTCTAAAGCTATTAACACCATCAAATAATTTGTCCACCCAAACTGTTTGTAGTAATTAAATTTCAACCGCATGTCTTCAATAATACATTATTCTTTTCTAATAATAATAATGCATTATTACGTATACAAAATAATGAGTGGAAAAACAATTGAGAAAAATTACATAGAGAGTATTATATAATTTTTTTAAAGCGTTTAGGGGCATTGAATCGATTATTATAACCACCAGCTATAATAGTTGAAAACATCAATTATTATAATTGGTAGTCTAAACATGGATTGACTATAATAGTTCACTCTGCCAACTTAAAGTTGGTGGCCCAAATACTCCTTTTACATATAAATATACATAAAACCACTTCTAAAATATGATGATAGTTGCAATTATATCCTTAAACTTTCAATTTTAAAAATTGAGCTCTCACCTTATCCAAATGTTAAAATTGGACCCTCAAACTTACATAATTGTATAAGTTTCAAGGTTCAATTTTTGTCATTTGTGGGTTTAATTTTTACAATTATTGTAAGTTTGAGGACCTGATTTTAACATTTTTTGAAATTTAAGAGTTCAATTGTTACTAATATAAGTTTAAAGTATAATTGCAACTACAACCATACTTTATGGTCAAATTTTCAAGGACCGGAATAACCTGAGAAAATATGGTTATGTAACCAGAAGAAAAAGTAGGGTAGGTTATGGTAAAACAGTAAAAAAGTGGGCTGCTGGCCACTTTTGTGCCAAAACGTGGGTCCCATTCATTTATATTTATCTAATAGGCAGATCCTGTCTAGAAACAACAGACATGCACATCTACATGCATTGAATTAACCTTACGGATTAAATAAGTCAGCAAAAGCCCAAACATTTTCAAATAGTTATGCATTTCTCTTCTTCCATTTTACATTATTATTTTTAATTAGACCCAACATAGTCGGTGCCTCTTATGTTAATTAATATTATCGCTCTAGAAAACTACTTTTTATTCTAATTATATATATAAATATATTTGTCTCTTTTAAATTTTGATGGTATTAATGTTTATGACTATTTATTGTGAGTTAACATCATTTGTCATTTTAAAACTTTTTTATTGCAATCATGGGATCATGTAATTATATTAATTTAGAAGGGAAAAAAGTTATTTACCATTACATTCTTTTGGGTCTACCAACTTATAACCTAATAATAATAATAAATAAATATTATCATTACAATTTGTTTAACCAAATTTTTAATGGTAATTGATATTTATTTTATCTTTGAGAGGTACAATACAAATCTTTCTCTCCATAATTTGTACTAAAAAGTAGTCTATTACAATCATCGACATGATATTGTGAACTCTCGTCGATTTTACTCGATCAAAATGATCAATTAATATCATGATGTAACATAAGGCTCCACTGGACCATAATTATTTTATTTTATTTTTTCCTTCAAGAGATTACATTATTTTTTAAAATGATGGTTAATTTTTCTTTTCTGACAAATATCACATCAAATCTTTATATATAATTTATAAGTTGCATTCTACCGATTCATTTATTCTCTTTTGTCACATTTTTTTTTTTTTATTTCCCTTGCTAGATCTACTGATCTATAATTATTTATAGATGTAGAAACGTACAAATTAAAAATAATTAATTTGATATTTTTTTAATTACAAGGGTGAGGGAGAGATCAAACCTCCTTTCCCTTGTTACTAAACAAGATTGAAGGGTCGTATTTGACATATGATTTATCGTGTTTTAATACACTAGATGGTATATTGGAGATTTTGATTTCGAATTTCAAGAGAGGCAGTGCATGCTAATTACTACTAAACTATGTTTTGCTTGACAATAAAATTTGATTTTGTATCTATTCAAACCAAAAATTATGAGACACAAAATCGAAAATTTATAAACTAGGGATAGATATAATATATAAAATTAAAAGTGTAAGTACTAGTTTATTTGAATTTATCATATTGTCTTTAAAACTATAAAAATCATCAATAAACTTTGTGAACATTTAAAGTAACATAAATATTTGAACTTTTCATTGATGCCAACACGTGGACAAGGCAAAACGTTTGTACCTGACTTTTACATGACAACAGACAGTAAATTTGTAATTTGGAAAGAGATGATTCAAAAAAAAAAAAAATATTGATGGGTTGTGCTTGCCAGTGGAACTCCAATGTTTAAGTTAGTTAAAAAAAAAAAAAAAAAAAAGTGGTTAAAACAAGCTTTAAGAAAGAAGATGAACTTACTTTTCATGATGTTATTGTTACTGTCTTCTATTTATAGAGGAGATCAACATAGAGTTCTTCATAGCCCATTTCGGATAGGACCAAAATTGTATGGTTTGGGCTTTGGTGCATAAAATAGGCCTATGGCCCGTGTGGAGTGGGTCTCTCCAAATGGGAGGCTCCGACCTTAGTCTAAGAGGCCGAGGCGAGTCTGTTGGGCTTCTTGGCCTAATTTCCTCTCTCACATCCTATTTATTCTTCCCTATGACCCACTTCTTATCTTTAGTGTTGTACTTTTCTCAAACTTATAATTATCGATCCAAACCAATCCATAACACTAGTGCAATATTATAAAATTTTTAAGAACAAACAAATTGTCGACAAAAGATAAAAAGAAGATCAACAAATTATACAATTTTATTTTATTAGTAGATGAGAATTCGAATATCCAAACCTCTCCATCTATCTATAACTATTAGAAAAGGATTATAAATAGAAAAAAATATCAAACTAATTACAAATATAGTAGAATTTCACTTTCTATTCATGATAGATCGCGATAGACATATATCAGTGTCTATCTGGTAAAATGATAAATGTCTATATGGATTTATCACAGTTTATCACAAATAGAAAGTAAAATTGTGTTATATTCATCCCTAACTATTATTTACACAATTATTTTATTAAATTATATTGTAATTTTATGATTAGATAAAAGTCTTATTTCACAACCATAAAATGGGCGAAGAAGGCGACGTCGGGAAACAGGTGGTCCTAATTGAATGGTATGGATTAAAATAAATAAATAAAGGAAAATTTTTAATTCGTAGGGATAATTTAAAGTAACTCTGAGGCGCCGTATTCAAATTTGGCACTAACAAATACGAAACAATAATTTGGCATGGAACTTTTCAGACTGCCATGTGCCTTGTTGTCCAAGCCATGGACTTTACATAGCATATTCATTATCAAATGTCAATTACACCCATATTTATTCTATTTTCTCCCCTTAAATTATGTACCAATCAAAATTCAACTCAGTTTTTCTTTTCCAAATAAAAAATTCAAAATATAATTCAGCTAATTGATTTATAAAATACCTGATTTCAATTTCGTAAATTCAAATCAGTTGCAACAGTTAAAAACAATGGCCACCCTTCAATTGTTTGACTTTAATATATTATTTTTCTAAATATATATATATATATATATTTCTTTTTTTTTGCTCTTACTTTGGAGTTTCTTTCAATATTATAATTTTTGCAGTTGAATAAAAATTTGTACACTAGGCACTGTGCATCACCCAAGGGCTTCATATTAAAAAAAAAAAAAAAGAAAAAGAAAAAGAAAAAGAAACAGGAGCAGTTGACAAAATAAAATGATGCAGTTCTTTTAAGTCAGTATTACTCAAAAAATTATATTAAATATCTAAAAATAAATATAGTTAGAAGTGTTCTCGGTTGGATTGGGTTGAATTACTTTTTAGACCTAACTCAATTGTTAGGATTGTAGTTTTTTTTAACCCAAATAACCCTCGTTAAAAAATGCACCCCACCCAACTCAACCATGAAATATTTGGGTTGGGTTGGTTTGGGTTGCTCAACTTATTTATTTAAATTAGAAGTAAAATATTAATACTTATAACTATTTTTTGGAGTTATTGGGAATAAATTATCTATGAAAATAAAAAATCAAATAAAACTAAAATAAATACATGTGTGTGTATATATATATATATAGTTGTATTATAAGTATAAAAAAAATATACATTTTAAAATTAATAATAAATTTGAGTTGATTTAAGTTAGTTTGAGTTGTTTTAGGTGAATCAACGAACCAATTCAACCCATAAATTCTTTATTTATTTGAATTCAACTCAACTCAAATCACATGGGTTGGGATGGATTGATAGATTTTTTTGAGTTGGACTTTTTGAACACCCCTAAATATAATAATGATCACTTTTGTGAATATTTAGTTTTCACAATGTTAAAATAAAAACCATTTTAGTTATAAATCATTTTGAAAAACAAGACCACGCTTAACATTAAATTTTATTGGTCATGACCGGGAAGTTAGTTTAGTTTATTGCGGTTGGCATGTGTTTCCCCTTAGAATTTGGAGGATCCAATCTTCAACCCTTAGTTTTTGTACTAGAAAAAATATTAATTTTTAGAGAGTGATTTTTTGTATTAAAAAAACTTTAATTTTTAGAGAATGGTTGTTTTCAAAAACATAAATGAGGGAAGAAATAATTTATTATATGTATATACCTATTTTGTCCTTACGATTTTTTATAATTTTTATTTTGTCCTTTGTCGCAAATAACTATTTGAGTTGAGATGGTCATGTGAATTGATGTATTCTATTGTGTACGAGTCTAATCTTGACCATAAATATAAAACATTATAATCTAATGATAGAAACAAGGTTGAACAGACAATCAAGTTGAAGACTTGTGTATTTTTTCTTCGTGTAAGAGTGTTGTGTAGACCATAAATATGGAAAATCACGAATTGTGGAGATATGTTTGAATGGATAGTCACATTCTTTGCCATGTTAAAACTATTCAAGTCGGAGTGATATATCTTGTGTATGAGTGTGATTAAACTATAAATACAAACACATCAATATTTAACGGTGGAAATATATTTGAATGGACAATCACATCTTTTGCATGTTAAAATCTCATAAATTCATGTTTTGTCGTTTCTCTTCAAATAATTACAATTATTCAGGTCAAACATTGTAAAGAACTATGGAAAATACGTAAGTAAATCATGGGCATCATCTATGTTTGTGTATCCTATCAAATTGCCCAATTTTTTAATATTTTAATTTTATTATTATTATTATATTTTTTTATGTGTATGATGTGAATGAGATGCATGAAACTAAGTGCACCTTGGATGCACCAAAATACTACTCAAATAACTATTTGATATATTTTTCTTTACGTACTAAAAAACTATATATTTCACGTGTATCCCATGTATTATGGGCTAATTATAAAAATAAAAACTGAAGCAATTATTTTAAATTACAAAACTGTTAGAAACATTTTCAAATATAGCAAAATTTTACCGTCTATCATGACTAGATAATGACATTTTGTTTTATTTGTAAATAAGTTTACTCATTTTACTATATTTGAAAACAATTCAAAAATTTATTACCCCAAACAATTTTGATTAAAAATGTTTTAATGCTTAAAGGTTTTATTTAATACAATGATTATGAAAATGAGGATGGAACCATAGTTATATCAATTATCGTATTTATGTTATATTAAAAATTCGTCAATAAAGGCATGTAAAGTGTAAAATTTCAATTGCTTTTTCAGGATGGTCAAATTTTCTTTCTTTAAAAAGGAAAACAAAAAATAAAAAGAAAAGAGAAAAAAAAGGGAAAAAAAGGGCGCCTCAGTTTGAGTTGGAGAAGAGGAAAAACGGCATAACAAGAATTGAGATTCTAAATCAGTGCGATGGTGTGGTATAGAACAAGCTGGAATGGGCTTCAATGGCGGAATGGAAGAAGGAACGGTAAGAAGAAGAAGCGTTGCTTTTCCGTCTGGGAATTAGATTCAAACTGCATATTAATGTTGCAATCCATGTGCGGCTCCGAGACGACTTCGTCAGCTTCGACAGTGACAAAAGCATACGCGTGTAACCTTCCTTTTTTTGCGCCCAAATAAATTTCGACGCGGAAGTTCGAGCCCTGCAATTTCCAACCATTTTTGTCCCTTCTCTTCAACCAAACCATCACCCACAGCAGCAGCTCCTCATCCTTTTCGTCTCTTTCCTCCTCGTACGCTTCTTCATCCTTGCTTATGGCATCTACTTCCAACGATTCGCTTCCGATTTCCGTTCAAAACATCAACCCCAAGGTATAGTTCGCATATTCATTTCTGTTCTGTTCTTTTCTTTTCTTGTTACAGCTAAATCGTGATCCCTTCTCTGTTATTGTCGATCATCACGATCTATAATGTTCCGTACTCATTTTGTGTTTGCGCTTCCTGTGCTGGAGTCTGGGCCACGTTCATGGCTAGTCTTTTGTCCTCCTTTTTGGTGAATCAATATGTTTCGTGTTGTTGTTGTTGTTTTTTTTTTTTTTTTGATAGTGAATCCGTTTTATTACATGGAAATTTAGATGGTAGTTCTGTACGGTATCCATAATCCAAAGCATTTATCTTATGGTTGTGGCGTTGCTATCTTAATTCATTTGGTTGATCATTGACGATGGGCTTACACGTACTCTTCTCTGGCCGAGAAAGTGGCTGTAGGATTTTTTGGAAAATGACAACTCCTGGATGTTTTGAGACGCGATTCGTGCATTTTCTGGTTTATAATCCGTTGAACTATGTTTATTGTTGCTTTCACGATTGCTTGATCCACCCTGTTGTTTTTTCCACAGTTCCAACGCCTAATGTTTGTTTTATTTTATAGGTTTTGAAATGTGAGTATGCTGTCCGTGGTGAGATTGTCGCCCTTGCTCAGGTAACTTTGCCCGCAAGTGCCGTTACTGATTTTATTGTTTGCATGCTAATTGGAAGGGTCAAAATCAGTAATAAACAATCCGCAAGGTTAAGAAGGAAATCTTAGCAAAATCATGGCATTGGGTTGAAGAAGTACTACTTTATTACCAATAAAGTTGAGATCTGATAGCTCGTTTGGGCTTGTTTAATTAGCTCCAAATATGATATATATTGCTTAATTTGCTTACTATGTTTTATCCTCTTAACAGAGACTGCAAGAAGAGCTACTGACTAATCCAGGATCACGTACTTTTAACGAGGTATGATTACTTTTATCCATTATTTCATATTAGCATCGAACATTCATTTATATGTTCTCAGGCTCCCCATGTAACTGTCAACTTTTGGCTTATGCAAATTACATGTAGCCAAAACACATTCTTTCTAAATGGTAGTCTAAAGCTTATTTCATGATATCTGCTTAACAACACAAATCTTGCTGGTGCCATAAGGTTTTTGTTTGACCCAGTAACCATTAATCTATCACTTTATGATGCAGATACTATACTGCAATATAGGAAATCCTCAGTCACTCGGTCAGCAGCCAATAACATTTTTCCGTGAGGTTTGTCAATGTACTGTCTGTTTGGACTTTTCATTATACATTGAGAAAATAAATTCCTGATTATCTTTGTTTATTCAGGTTCTTGCATTGTGTGACCATCCATCTATTCTGGAAATAAAGGAAGTAGCACGTTTGTTCAGGTACTGCAATTTTATTAACTCATTCTTGATAAATCATGTTGTTTTCAAGACATTTTTTAAGAAGCCAGTGCCTGACTTGGAAACTGGTAAATCATGAAAAGAATTCTATGTTGATCCCTCACGAAGAAAACCACCGCTTAGATTAGATTCGAGCCATACATAAATAATCAGAACAGGAAGTCCGGGGAACTTTGTATAATCAGGTTGTTTTCAAGACATGCTATTCGAGCATCAGGGACATAATTGTTTGTAGTTTTTTTCTATCAGTGTACAGCATATAACATCAACTTTAGATCAAATATGGTTTTGCACAAATTAGACATGTTCGTTTGTTCTTACTACACAAATTCTTATTTCTTAGTAATAATGTTTGTGCTGTTTCCTTCATAGACGTCTTTTTTAACTTGTTGCAGTGAAGATGCTGTTAAGCGAGCTTTAAAAATTCTGAGACAAATTCCTGGGAAAGCAACTGGTGCTTACAGCCACAGTCAGGTTGTTGTCAGACCAAAAAATGGAATTCTAGGTTCCACAGAATTCAGGTCATCTGACATTTGCTCTATTTGTCACATCAGGGAATCAAGGGGCTACGTGATGTGATTGCTGAAGGAATTAATGCTCGTGATGGTTTTCCTGCAGATCCTAATGATATATTTTTAACAGATGGTGCAAGCCCAGCAGTAAGTTTTAATACATAAGACCGAGTCTTTATATTTAAAAGTGTTGACACAAGATATTAACCTCAGAGTAATAGCATGTCAAAGTGGCTCTTCTATCTGTTTGTTATCAGGTTCATATGATGATGCAATTGCTGATAAGGTCAGAGAAAGATGGAATACTCTGCCCCATTCCTCAGTACCCTCTGTACTCTGCTTCTATAGCTCTTCATGGTGGTACTCTTGTACGTGCCGTTATGTATTATTTCAGAAAATCTTTATCTTTTGATTTGATCCTTTGAGTTGAATGTGTGAAGACCTTGTTCTGTTCTGAATAGGGTTTCATAACTTTTTGTGTGCTGCCAATTCTTTTTTGCGTAGACATCAAGCAGTTGAAATTTATCGGTGGTTTGCAGGTTCCTTACTATCTTGATGAAGCATCGGGATGGGGATTGGAAATTTCTGAGCTGAAGAAGCAATTGGAGTCTGCCAAGTCTAAGGGTATTTCAGTTAGGGCATTGGTGGTTATAAACCCCGGCAATCCTACTGGGCAGGTATGTAATCTGGAAGGGTTTCGAATGTAAATCTTGGGATGAAATTACTTCAGACTGTTAGTTCGCAATAACTGTTACTCTCATCTCACTCAATGGGTTTCTTTCTGCTTTGCGATATTTTCCTACTTCCTTAGATATCTTTACTTTATCGTAGTATCTGTATGACTCTTTAGGTTCTCACCAAGGAAAACCAAGAGCAAATAGTGAAGTTCTGCAAGCAAGAGGGCCTCGTTCTTTTGGCAGATGAGGTACATCTAGAACATTAAAGGAAGCCTGCAATATAATTTTACTGGATGTATTAATTATACTTGAGTTCCAAATATTTTATAAGTTTGTTAACTAATGTTACGGTAGCCATCGCTGTGGCTTCATTTAAAGACCTGATGAATGGTGCAGGTATATCAAGAAAATATTTATGTTCCAGACAAGAAGTTCCACTCTTTTAAGAAGATTTCACGCGCCATGGGTTATGGTGAAAAGGACATCTCCTTAGTATCATTCCACTCTGTCTCTAAAGGTCTGTTGCCTTTGTCCATATCTATTTTAGGCGTGGTGTGGAGAATTCTATGCCAGACAGCTGGTCTGATTTCCTGCTGTGCTTTTTCTTTTTCCTGGTATTAGGATACTATGGTGAGTGTGGAAAACGGGGAGGTTACATGGAGATTACTGGGTTTAGTGCTGATGTGAGGGAACAAATATACAAAGTGGCATCTGTTAATCTTTGTTCAAATATTTCCGGCCAGATTCTTGCTAGCCTTGTAATGAATCCACCAAAGGTTAGAATTTTCTGTTTTTTAAGCACAAGTAAATAGTAAATTCATCTGTCTCTTTATAACGCCAAAATGTCTGCAAGAAAGGGTTATAAGTGCAGTGCTTAGCTTTGTATCAATTTCTTTTTCCTCGTTTGTTGACCCGTTGATGAGTTGTGTAGGATGGGGACGGCATCTATAAATCGTATCGTGCAGAGAGAGATGGAATCCTTTCATCTCTGGCAAGGCGTGCTAAGGTTTGTGGAATGAGAATACTCTCTTTTTGTTTTTATTTTGTTTTGTTTTGAATAAATCTGCATGGTGGAAAAAGAAAAAGAAAGGACATTTTTTTTTACATTGAATTTTCGAGTTCTTGTTTCAACTAATCTTCAAACTTGTTCTCACTAGTAAGTTCATGACTTATATTTTTGTATCTATCAGCTTTATATGGCTTGCACAATGTTAAGGATTATGCTCCCACTACAATTTATTTCAGGCCTTATGATTGACTGGGGTAAAAGTGTGAGGAGTAAATCGAAGTGGCAGTCTTTTTGGAATTTGATGGAAAAGATTCAAAAAGAGGCTGGGTTCTTTGAAAACGGGTTCTTCTCCAAGGGAGAAACCAAAGACTAATGTTTATCTCATCTGTCCTAAGTGGGTATCTCAATATTTCTTATCTTTGTTTAGGATGTTGGTTTTAGTGAGCGAGGTTTGTGAGAAGATGACGAGGGACTCTCAGTGTGATGGGGTTGAGGAGGGTGAGCGTCCCAGTGGGACATGGTTTCAAAATCTTTAGATATAGGAGGGTTGGGTATAGGAAACCTAAGACTGCATGATGAGGCATTAGCCAAAATGGTTATGGCGATTCTGCTTAGAGCCTAATGATCTGTGGGACAGGATTATTGTGAGTAGGTATAGCTCTCACCCTTTGGTGCGGGGTAAAGAGTGGTTTTAGGGGTTCTAGTAAAAACCTCTAGATTGCAATTTCTTTAGATTATCATTCTTTTCCCCGTTTTTGATAGGTTTTTCTGGGGAGGTTCAAAGATTTATTTTGGAGGATGGGTGGCTTCTAGTTTGCTCTCTGAAGAAGATCACCTTTCAATGCTTTTTTCGGCTTCCATGGGTCACTTTCTAACAGACAAACCTCAGATTGTGCTGTCCTTGCTTTCTGTCCTTCGTAACTCTTAGGTTAGTCCAGGGAGAACAGACGTTAGAGTCTAGACTCCTAGTCCATCAAAGGGCTTTTTGTGTAGTTCTCTCTTCCAGATTTTGTATAACCCTGATTCTCCCTCCAGTGCCTCTTCTTTCTCCTCTATTTGGAAGAGTAAAATTCCCAAGAAGATCAAATTCTGTGTGGTGGTTTTACTTGGTAGAATTGATACGCGGACCATATTCAGAGATGGTCTCTTTAGTGTTAGGTCTGCAGTAGAGGATATTGACCACTTGTTCTGGAGGTGCCAGTTCGCTCATGCTTTGTGGAGCAATTGCGTTGACTTTGTTTGGGTTATGTTTAGCTCAAGGCAGGGTTTGCTTGCGGTGTTATGATTGAGGAAGTGTTCCTTGATCTTTTTGTAAATTTCAAACTTGGTTCGATTCTTTTGGATTGATCCTTTTTTGTTGTTAGTGGTGGACTTCTTTTTGTGGATTTTTTTATGCCCTGGTATATTCTTTGATTCTTCCCCACAATAAAAACTTGATTTCTCAAAATAATAATAGTAATAATAAATAAAAATTGATTGTACTGCAGACGTTAGAAGCTGCACTCAACAGTTTAGAAAACGTAACGTGCAATAAAGCAGAAGGCGCAATGTACTTATTCCCTTGTATTAAGCTGCCTGAAAAGGCAATCAAAGCAGCAGAAGCAGCAAATACGGCCCCTGATACATTCTATTGCCGCCAACTTCTCAATGCCACTGGAATAGTCGTCGTCCCCGGTTCCGGCTTTGGTCAGGTTTGTGTAATTGGCTTAAGCTCTCAGTCTAATTCCAAATCATCATCTGCTTATCTGAATTATCAAACCATCTATACCACATAACTAAACGTTCCATTCTGCATATGTCTTGACACAGGTGCCTGGTACATGGCACTTCAGATGTACAATACTACCCCAAGAGGACAAGATCCCGGCTGTCGTCTCTCGCCTGACCGACTTCCATAAAGCCTTCATGAATGAATATCGTGACTGAAGCTCTTGGGACTCCTGTGTATCAAGGTGCAGCCAATTCCCCTTACTTCTTGGCAACTTAGATGACTGTGTTTTATGTTTTTTTTTTTTTTTTTGGGTTAATGAATAATGTGGGTTGGTTACCTAAACAATTTACCATGGTGCAGAATCTTATTTTGCACCAAATTTTGATTGTTCAGCAAAGCATCTTATCTTTGAATAGAAAATAAAAACAAAGCAGTTATACAGCCTCTATAGGCTAATTGTAAGGCAAGCACACCAAGAAAATCTGAGGTTTCTCATTCCTATGTTGAGATATCTCTGGAAACAAGTATTATTTTTAGGGCAAATGGTATGGTGATAGTTTCAATTATACTCTCAAATTTTAAATTATAAAAATTTAGCCTTCAAACTTATACAAGTGTTAAAATTGGATGTTCATAGAAGTTGTAACAATTGTATAAATTCAAGGATTCAATTTTTTATCATTTGGTGGTCCAATTTCTACAATTATCGAAAGTTTGAGGGTCTAATAAATAAAGGGTAAATTGTTACAATTGAAAGTTTGAGGTTGTATTTGCAACTACCATTGTACTTTAGAGATTATTTTTGTAATTTGCCTTTATTATATTTCGTCCTTAGTCCAACAAATAGAGGTGGAGATTTGAATGAAATTTAGAAACAGCATGAGGTTGAAGGAGATTGCTCTGCAAAAAGTTAGATAGAAAGGGCAGTAGTTAAATTGAACAGACTGGGCCATTTTCTGACATTGAACAGAACTTTGATCCAATCCAATTGATGGATGAAAACACATAACTATTAATATTCTAAACTATTCCAAAATGTTCCATTTTCTTCAATCTGAACTGTGAATTGTTTCTTTTTTGGGAGACAGAATATTAGAATATTCCAGAGCATCATCATCAACGGACAGTATGCTCCCTTTCTCCACACTTTTGACTACACGTAGGATTTAAAATTATGAAGTTAAAATGATACCCTTTTTTTTAAAAATATATATATATATATTTTTTTTTTGTATTTTTTTTCCTTCATTATTTTGCGTTTCCACATGAGATTAGATTTGAAGCATCTAGAAGAAGTCAAATCTAATATCAAATGGTGGTGTCATTTCAAGGAGGGATCAGGGAACTGTTGAAATGGTCATTGGAGTTGATAAGATTGACAAGAAACTTGAATTGTGCAATTTTTGTTTGAAAGTTGATACAAAGATTAAAATATGGATCTTGATATCAATGTTTCAATTTATTGATATAGTATTGATTGATATTTTTGTAATAAAATTTATTAAAAAAAAACTATTTAAATTAATAATTAAGCTATTCAATAACAAATTATAAATCTTATATTATTATTATTTAAATTTATATTGATAAGTAATTGATAATATTGTTTAAAATTCATAGATATGTATATAAGGTATCTCAAATATCAATTGGTCTATAATATTGATGTTGAAAGTCTCCAATTTGTAGATGTAACCATTAATATTTTCATCTTTGATTGATATTAAGAAAAACCAAGATGTGGAATGGCAATTATAGGACATGGTAACCAAAATCCTTCACATATTCGAAAAATTCTCTCGGAGAAACAAAACATTATATTTAAATTTTAGGTGACATAAAAAGTCATCACACTGAGACTCATTATTTGACATTATGAAAACAAAGAAGGCTGATTCACATTTAATCAACTTCTCAGGCATCAATTGTTATATAATATTAATCTAAAGATTCCAGACATCTTCCCACAACCCAACCAATTGACAAATGGAATGAGAAATGTTCTCAATTTCATTTAATGAAATCAGAGCCATTAAAAAAACACACACACTCTTGACTCTTGGAATGTTTAGAATAAGGAGTGAAATAGTAATGAACAAGAGTTATAAAGTCTAGAGAGTTGTAAACTCTTTGGACTTGCACTACTGATACTCTTTCTTTCTATACAAACGTACAATATACCACTAAATATTTTATTTTTATTAAATACTTGATGAAGGGTTAATTGGACAATACACCTTGATTATCTCGTTTATTAAATATTATCATTTCAATCGCATTCATTAGGGCATGACAGTTTAATGCAATACAGAATTTCCTTTTCAATACCAAATTTGCCGTTAAAATAAACTAACCTAATATTTAAATAGAAAGGGGGCCAAACAGAATAAATAAATAAATAAACAAAATAAGCAAAATTACACTGGGCTTTCCACCCAACCTTGAAAAGACGTAGTAGCCAATTAGCAGAAAGGTACAAAGAGAGAGAATTGGATAAAGAATATTAAAATAATTTTCAATGAAAGTGAAACTAATTTTAAAATTTATTGAAAGCATATAAATTAAAATTAGATGATTGAAATACAAAATTGAACAAAATTCATAATATAAGAACGCAAATGATGATATTATAACATATAAAGAAATAGTTGTTCCAATGTGTGAGATGAGATTGGATTCACCGGCAGTAACAGGTTACAGATTGAAGATAAAGCCACATGGGCCCTCACATTACTATATTACATTAGATTTATATTTCATTTATTATAATCCACCATGATGACACTTACATTACCAATCTTCAATAATTGGATTTTTTTATCTCTATACTTTATACACAAAAATTTGGCAATAACACCACTCCAAATTTAAAAAAAAAAAAAGAAAAAAAAAAGCATTAAATATATGAAACTTAAAGGGGGAAATAGCATAAAACAAATTGGAAAGAGCCCCCACCAAGAAACAGCTGCAAATTCTTGTTCATTATTCCATCTTCTTCTTGTTATTGTAGTCTCAAACTGATGGCAATAACTTGTTCTTGCTCTTCTTCTTCTCTCAATGTCTCTCTTCTGAAATCTGGTCTTTCAGTTTCAGTTAAGCCTATTAGTAGAATTTGGATGCTTAAACCTTCAAGATTTCCTCTCAAGAACTCACTCCCACTTCAGATCAGATCTTCCATTAAGAACAAGGTCAACATCTTCTCCTTTCATTTTCTATTTATGTTCTTCATCATCTTTTTTTGATTCCTCACCTGAAGTAAATAATCGTTTCAATGGAAACTTATACTCTTCCTCTACTAGAGATTAACGGTTGATACACGATCCAAACTATTATCTTTACTGTTAACAAATTTGCTTTTATGAATTAGAAATGTCGATCAGTACCTGATTACCAAGTTTTACGAAAAACTAACAGGTTTTCGAGGATCAATTGGAAGGGGTGATTTGTTACGCAGACGAAAACGGAGAGATCATCTGCGAAGGATACGATGAGGGCCCTCGCATTCACCAAAACCTTCCCGAAAAAGGGAACCATCAAAGGTAAATGAATCACTATTCTAAATCTACCTCAAAGTTCTGAAAAAGAAAAAAAAGAGAGACAGATATTGATATGTGTTCTTGTTTTTTGGCCACAATTTAGAGAGACAGAGATTATTGATCTCCTACTAAAACAAAGTTGGATTCATCTAGGAAAAAGTGGTGGGGGAGAGCTAAGCCATGCTGAAAAAGGTGTAGCTGTTAAAAAAGACTTGAATGTGAATGGCTTCAACTCCTTGTGCTAAATCCTAATATGGTTAAACTCGAATGTATGTACTTGCTATCTCCATTGTAAACAGACATTGTTTTTATTTGAGTAATTTTTAGTAGAACTACTTTCTTCTGTATCTGAATCACTTAATCAAATTCACTGTCCCTAAATTGTATAGTTTTGTGTGGGTGTGTGTGTGTGTTTTTCCTTCTTGCATTAAGTTCCTCATGCACTCAAGACAAGTTTGAAACTTTTAAATCCAATTTTTAAACTCTAGTGTGGTAATTATTTGGTTTTTGGTTTTTGTTTTTGAAAATTAAGCTTAAAGAAACTACTTCTACCTCTAAATTTCTTCCTTTGTTATCTACTTTTACCTATGGTTTAAAAAACCAAGCCAAAATTTGAAAACTAAAAAAAGTTTCTTTTCAAAACTTGTTTTCGTTTTTGAAATTTAGCTAAGAATTCAGTCATTGTACTCAATAAAGATGCAAATCATTATTAGAAATATGGAGAAAATAGATTTTATTTTAAAAAACCAAAAAACAAAAAATGAAATGGTTACCAAATGAGGCCTAAACTTTTGAAGTTTGAGATGTTGATGGCTAAAGATGTGCGAATGAATATGTTGTGAAATTGACAAATAAAGATAGGCAGAAATGCGTAAACATTAAATAATCGACAGTATTTACATGGTTCACTAATTGTGTATTAGCTACTTCTACGCACTTCTAGGGTTAGAGAGTTTGTATAACGCACTTTTCTAAACTCTAGTGAGATCGTGTTAGATTCAAGACATTCCAATAGTTGTTATAATTTGGCAACAGAAGGAAATAAAAAAAAGAAAAAAAGAAAAAAAGAAAAAAAATCCAGAGATGTGTATGATTGAAAATTTAGTTTCATTGGTGTTGGAACTGAAGTTACTTATCTTGTAAAGTACAACATATGGAGGTAATGTGTTTTTTGGAAGCATAAGACATTGATAATGGGAACAGAAGCTTTACACTGTAATTCTAACTACAACACTACCTATTTTATACAAAGATCTTAATCAAGAGGTGAACTAATATTGTACCTCCTTTCTTAATGGCTTTAGCAGCCTTCTTTCACACCTCCTAAGAATTATCATCATCTCCTCTTGCTCTTCAACAATGATATTTAGACCAAAAGAAAAAAAGGGGAAAAAGAATCTACCTAAAAGAATCAATTTACTCAAGATAAACAAAAAGTGAGAGGTTGTACTCTGAGATTCACTCACATCTATCTACAACGTAACAGGCGCGGCATCAGATTTTCCATCCGGCATGTTCTCGTCACCAAAATCAGACTGAGACTGGCTCGGAATGATAGACTGCGGAAACCATTGGTCTGGGACCATCAGGAAGTAGGTTGTCATTGCTTTTCTGAACCTCTTCTTGTATTCCTTGGGGGAGATTACTGTTGGAGACGAGTTCTTTGCCCCACCAAGAATGCCTGTAGCCTTTACCCAGGTCTCAAGGTGCTTGTCCCATGTGTACTGTCTCATGAAATCGATGATCCCGATAACCAGTTCGTGTTTCTCCTCATCCACTCCAACGAGCAAGGAGTAATCCATTACACCGATTGACTACATCACCACAGGTTAAACAATGCATGAGAATGTGTTGGAAGATCGTTTACAGAACATCAACAAATACACATAGTGATAAACTTACGGCAAGAAATGAAGTATCATTCCAGACAGCTCTCTCCAACAATCGTTTTGCTTTGTTTCCAACGAAAATTGGAGAAGTTCGCATTGCTTCAATCAAGTTTTGGTCCAACAGAACTTTGTTATTCCCAGTTGAATCAGCATTATAGCGTGATCTTGAGGATCCTTTGAGATCATAAAGTCGGGTAACATTCCTTCTAAACAGAAGATTCTCCATAACCAGAACGTCCATCTTTGATTCTTTACCTCCCTTGAGATGTTTTGCCGTAACCTTCCGCCATGAAACCAACAACAAAGTAAATTTCAGAGAAGATAACCTCTCAATAAAAGTATAACCACTGTAGGCTAATTGAAATGGCTTCAAATATCCCTATAAAATTTTTATGTCTTCATTTCTAGATTTTTTTTTCTTAAAGATAATTAGTACCTGTAGTCCATTAAGGAACGAATTGTGTTCCAAAAGCAGAAAAAATTTAAAAGTTCGCATTTCATTATCTCTTTCATTTAGCCGTCAAAAAGATGAATTGGCAATTTATAACAGACTACTATCAATCTATCTTGAAGTTTTAACTTTTCTTTTGTCCTGGAAAACTCTCTAAACATTGTTATAATTTCGCAACCTGATGATGTATTAAAGCTAAAGGATTAGAAGTACCTGATAGATTCCAAGAATCTTTGCTAGGCATGTAGGACTTCTTGTACCAATTGATTCGGACAAATACTTGAAATATTCAGGTGCAAATTTAATGAATGACTCCAGTTCTGTCTTGGTGACTTGCTTAATAATAAACCGATCGTCCAATGTTTTGGCAAAGAAAACATTACTCTTACCACCTTGGGCTCCCCACTTCTTACAGCGACTAAGAGACCTTACAAAATCAAGTTCTGAACAACAAATCCTCCTCAAAGCGTCAAATCGTTTTGCATAGTAACAGGTAACAGAATATTTTACTCCACCATGTGGGCCATATTCTTCAAAAAAAATTCTGGGATTGAGGGACTTTGGGTATAAGACTGGATCCAAACTAATAGAGGTACGAGATCCAGAGATGGATGAAATGGTGTCATCTGAAGGTCCCACACTTCTAGAAGTATCAAAGGAGAAATCATCAGAGGACTGGAAAAATGAGTCTGTGTAAGATAAGGAAGGCAACGAATCACCGCAGTCTCTCAGTTTTTCTGCCTCGTCAATCAACTGGGAATGATATTCTGGTGACATTAGAGCATAAGCTATGATACTTGAGGGTTCATCATCATAGACCGGAACAACAGTTTCATTTACACCAAGAGGCAAGAATAGCCTAGCTCCACCTTGAAACTCTAGTTCCCAGAATGAAGATAGAAAGACAGGATTGTGTTTAGTTAGTGCTTCAAGTTTCTGACCACTAGCTAGAAAATTTTCATTAAATAAATAATAAAAGTTTGAGGAAGCCGTCTCTAAGTGGCCTTCAAAGTCTTCTGTATCATCAAGTGCCTTTGAAGGAAGCGACTGAGAAACAGCATGGGTAACCCTGTCCACATTCTGATCTTCCGAACGATCATTCCATATGGTAATATCGATGCCTGATGAATCTTCCACAGCTGAACCATTTTCACCTGTCCATGCAGCCTCGAGTGTATCCGATAAATTTACCATCCTAGAAAACTGCCCATCAGCCTGAGCCGCATGAAGATATGTCTTTGATTCTAGGGGTTCAGATGGAGCACTAACGCTTGTGCTGCATAGATGTTCTTCTCCTTTATCTGAATCTGAATCTCCAACTTCTTCGATTTGAATGTCAGGTTGAGCCGAGCTGGCAACAAATTCCTTTCCATTACTTGGGCCTTCATTACACTGTTGATAGACAAGACGAGAGTCAGAGGATTTAAGGTCTTCAACCAATTTGCTGTTGGTGCTAATTTCAGAGAGCTTCTCGCTATCAACCACAAGTCTCTCTTCAGATTCTGCAATAAAGCTGCCAGCAGAGTTCCCGTTATCTAAACTGGCTGCATGGATCAATTGCTGGTCCCATACATAAGCTTGAATGAGTAACTTCCTACGCAGATAGTTGATCTCAAGAATGTCCACAGCACCCTGGCCCTGTTTTCCTTCCCCGTTCAAAGTTTTATGGAGTGATTCCTTGACCACAAGCATCAGAACCAACTAAATTAGCAAGAAATTAGATAATGTCGACATGAACTTCAAATGTTACAAGTTCTTTATATTTTTAAATTAAGAAACAATTGTGGTTTTTGAGACACAAGAAAGGTTCTTCATGAACACATCAGTAATATCACTGAGAAGAATACATGCATACATTAAATTTAAAAAAGGGAAAAAAATCACCGAGGAGATATTTACTTCTCAGGCTTGTTTTAACTTATTTTGTAAAAATGTAATCAGGGCATACATTAAATCTTTTAAGGCACATGCACCACACAGTAAAATGGCAGGCGTTCAATAACTTTGATCCATCCTAATTCCTAAAAGATACGAGGAGACAACACAAATGAGCAACCAAAATGGTCAAAAAAGGCATATGCACCACACAATAAAACAGCGAAAGACGAGTTCAACCATTATGATTCATCCTTATTCCCAATTAGTGAACAGATTGAGGGGTAGAAAGAAAAAAAAATTGTTGATCAAGTATAAAAAGACAAATCCATCAACTTAAGGGATTCAACTGAAAATTACATTCTAACCAAATTGCATTTCCATACAAATTTAGGAAGAATGGTTAGATGTCAAAGAGCATTCCAACTTTAACATTCATCATTCTTGGAGGCTTACCTCAAATTTGGCTTTCTCTTTTTGTAACATTGCCTCCAACCCAGCGATCTGGCGCCTTAGTTCCATTTTTCTCATGCTATTGATGGTCCCTGCACCAGAAATTTTTTCTGCAATTTGACGAAGAGTATTCAACACTTCGGAAAACAAGAGCTCAGCCTGGTTCACCACCTGCTACAATCAGATAATTAAATCATCCATGTGCAGTGAAAATTATATCATAAACATCTCAAATCTAGAAGCTATTGCACCTCGTCCTTTTCTTTCCGTATCCACTCCTGATCCTCATAGTTGAAATCCAGTTTTGATGGTGGAAGGTATACAGAATGCACATCAGTTGAAGTATAGCGGAAACAAGCAATCATTCTCCCATATCTGTACAAGAAAAGCAATGCAAGAAGATATTTTCATCTTTGGCTACTCTGGTATCCCCGATAGTTTGAAAAAGAAGATGCATAAGTGAAATGAGAGATGGTATGTTTTCCACTATGGCCAGTTTGATATCCCCCACAGGTTGAGAAAAAAGAAAAGAAAAGAAAAGAAAGAGAACTTTTCACAGGAACCCAAAAGCTTAATGATGAGTTATGATAAATTTAATATATACCAACACTCTAATACTATCCCTCCCTTGTAGGCTTGAAAATTTGTTGAAGGCGCAACAAATGAAATTCAATATTAATTGGGTTGGGGAGGAAATGACTTTAGCTGATGAGCTAAGTAAATTTAATACTATATATACAACTCTAAAACTTGCATAACTTCCAGTGATATGTGGACCCTATAGTGTATATACAGTAATGTTCTGAATCGAGTACAAACAATAAGCACACAACTAACGTCAAGAGGAATAAAGGAACCAAATTCGGCACTCAAATTGCATGGTAAAAAGTTAATCTGCATAACAAACTGAGAACCAATATATAAATTTACATTAATTATGAAAATGGACTACATAAGACTATTTAGAATTTTAATTACAAAAATAACAAATTGACAGTAATTAATAAGAGGATGATCAGTATTATTTCAGAAAGTACTATGCTTTGATATGTTCATGAAAAATATGGTTCTCTCTTTCATGGAGTAGTGCATGAAATTGAAAGGCATATTACAATTATGTATTGCCAGGTGTCTAATTTATATAAAGTAAGACGGATTTTATAATTTTTTAAAAATTTCAAATATTTTTTGATAAGCCAAATAATTACCCATAAAAACGAAGGCAGTCTCTATGTAAGGAGTGGCCACAGCTTGCCACTCTGCTAGCAGCAATGTGGTTTGAAAAACTGAGCTCTAAGAACTTCCCAAATGAGAGTCCCCATGCAGCATCTGACATCACTACTCTTCGAGTAGCTGGGGGAAAACCATTGATTCGTGGGCATCGCAGGCATCTATGCCACATCCAGATTTTCCCTTCCCTTTCACCTGGCAAGAGAATTTCTGGTAACTTTTTAACAGATATTGTGAGGGTGCCTTGTCTATGAGTATAACAATGAACATGTGCTTCTGCTGGCATGTCGCAAGAATCGCATCGGTAAGCCTGAAATGGTATAAGGACTCGTCATTTTCATCAAGTACTTCCAAGTTATCAATAGAGAGAAATCTGATGTACATTAAAATAAGGCAGCTCACCTGATTAAATAATTTGTCTCTTAAGAATCGGCCTAAAGGTTTATCAAAAGTCCCATAGTATTTTATTCTAAAGAGATGTGACCTCTCACAGACACTTCCTTTCAATATGCACCTTGATGATAACGAGACCAAAATACTTTGATGCGCAGAAGATGCTGTAGGGAAATCATCTTTCCCTGTTCCCAGCTCCTCTTTAAAAGCTCCAAACTCTTGATGATTTTGATTATTCTGTTGCGCATTTAATGACTCTGAGCCAGTTGGCTGGCTAGATACCACTGAATTATGAACGTCTTCAGAATCAATAGAAAATTTGCCAGATTCTAGTTCTTGATGTTGTTGATAACCATTAGCAGGAGATTCTTCCATTTCACCCTGGGTACCCAATTCATTTCTCTCCTTAATTGTACTATATGGAGAGGGCTCATCACCGTAAGACTCTGAACCAATAGTCCAGGACACGGAATGAGAAGAGAAAATTGCTGCTGAATTTGCAGTGGATGAATTTGATTGTAAGAGTTGAGAACTAGGGCCGTTTTCTACAAAAGGTACAGTGCTGTTGCTGGATAAGATTAGATCTGAGGAAGGTAAACTTTTGGATCTTTGTGGCTCATCAATAGGTAAGCTAGGTTGCTGTCCCTGATAGCCAGGAAGACTGAAATCAGGGACCATTGATATGGATCTCTCAACAACAGATGATTTCACAGGAATTGCAACAGTAATTGGGGAGTTCAAGGGAAGCTCTGGTAGAGAGGCTCTTTCATCAGCAAGAAAAGATGTTTCCAAGGCCAAATGATAAGCAGCAAAAACTCCATACTGGACAACTCGCTTTGCCTTCTTCAACTCATCCATGTCAGCACCTCTAAGTAAAATCTAAAATAAATAGACATGCAGAAGTTATAACTACTTAAACCAATGGTCTGTATTCACAGATCTATTCCGTAAGTATGGCACAACAACCAACAGTCAAATTAATTAACTAACACATCCACTGGGCCACTGAAAAATGAAACAATTATAGATCTGAATATTGCCAAATCATCACTTCCTCAGTCCTACCCCTCAAAAGGAAGTGTGCAAGGACGGTAATTCTGAAACCACCAATCCATTTTTCCAGCAGATAATCCTAAGGATGGAAATCAACAGGTGGGCAATATTCATGCAGAAATGAAGTTCTGCCATTCCCAAACTTTTTTCCACCCTATTAATTCTAGAAATTCATGTTACATTACTTTGCATGCCCAAAAAGACGCACATGATTTTACACATTATTCTCAATGAAACATATGCACACAAAATTGGCAATAGACATATGAAGAACTTACAGTACAACCCAATGGCTTTGGGCAGCCTTCAAAAAACATCAATGTCTTCACCGATCTTTTCCCTGTCTGTCCAGAAGAGGTCAGATCTTCCGTGAACCTTTCTACATGAAATAACTCACAGTATCCCAGCTTTGGTGATGACAGTTGATCGATCGAAGGAACTATCTGTGCACCTGTGCAGCGGGCTATACGCTCCAAAAGAGGTCTCTTGATATTGAGAACAAGTGATATATCTTTTGCAAGTAGGTACTCTTGTGCAAATCTTGACACCGATTTTTCAACTAAAAGAACATCAGGGCGGTGTGCATCTATTTTTGCAACCGCCATCTTCAAATGGTCAATCTCCTATAAAGGTTTAAATCAAATTAGCATAAGGCATGGGAGAAAAGGAAACAAGAAACAAATGAATGCATGCGGTGTACATATTATATACAAGCACTGGCAATTTATCATTAATAACTATAGACTGAAACTAAAAAGTTACAACCTGCTGCAACAGTGTATCGAAACTTGATAAGTGATTGGAAACCCGTTGGTATTCAAGTGCACCTCCAAGAATCAGCAAGCGAGACTTTTCTATCTTTGAGATCATTCTCCGATGGGCCACATTTTTCTTACAAACCACCCCTTTTACCACCGTACTAAAAGAAAAGTTATTGAACACCTTGTCAGAAGGTTTAAGAGCTGGAAGTATTAGCTTATTTTCAAACCAAAAGTACATGCAACTATGGAATAAAGATGAATGAGTTGTTGTACTAGAGTCGTTAGCATTCAACATAAGTATGGGTCGTATGAAACAAACTATATATACAAATTCATCAGTCAAGAAAAAATGGCCAAGAGGGAAAGAATTGTGTAATTAAGCATCACAGCATCAAAACATAAAATAGGAGAATAGTTTTTGTTACAAAAACCCATACACACAGAGTTAGGTGTCATAAGTGACATAAGACAGTCTAATGACAGATGAAAAGCTATATATACACCAAAACGGTTACCTACTGCGGCGAAGTCCTGAGGCAATACATTTAACTTTCACATATCCACCTGGGTCCATCTCACCGCATCTACTCATATCTGGCTTTAGTAGTGTTGCAGCCTCCCAAGAAAGGGAAGTAATTATCTCCAGCCAACTCTCTTTATCACTGATCTCACCCAAAGGAAGGTTCTCGACCTGCAACAATTGAGCAACTAAAGCCCTAAAATGTCCATCGACAACATTCTTCATGACATTTTTGTGCTCCTCACTAGACCTATCCTTACTGCGATATTCCCCACTCCCAAAACTAGAGGCTCGCAAATAACCCCATTCACCAGCATCATGTCCCTCGTCGTCATCATCATAGAAAGTTTCCCTCTCATCTTCTTCGTCTTCAGGTTCAGGTGGGATCCAGAGAAGCCCATTATTCTCAAAATCAACAGGTTCAGACTGGACATCATCCGTAAAGTCTAAACTGGAATGCCCTTGATCTTCTCCATAAATAAAATTTGTTTCTTCCTTTTGGTCAAGATCTGGAATTCCTTCCAGACCATGTGAATAAAAACTTTCCTGCAAGGGAGAGCTACTTAAACTTCTGACGTCGTTGTTTTCCCCATCAAGCCGCTCATTATGTGGTTCACGCTCATTGCCAATCTCTTCAGATTCAGTTTGACCAAAGTAACTTATGGCTGGAGGTGAATGGCTTGCTTCAGTATCTGACTTGTATACACCATCATAATCATCCTTGCCAGTACTCCTGATAACAAAGAAACCACGTGGCACATGAGTAAAGTACAACAAAAGATGTTTCACTCTATGCCTTCTTGCCAGGACGCACCAACTTTTAAAATGACTAAATGATATGGAAATTTCAAAATGAAATCCTGAACATTTAACCATTCTCCTATCTTATACGACTTGGAAATGTGTGACTCTAATTTTTTCAGATCGATGGCCAGTTGATCAACTCCAAGGGTCTTCTACCATTAAGTTCAACCCTTGAGGTTAAATCAAAATATCTATTTGTAACAAAGAGCGGAAACCCTATAATAGAGGTGGTTAAAATTATCAAAATATTAAAGGGATTGTAGAGGCCAAGCAACAACCAAAAATTAAATGCAAACGTTTGATGTAAAACCTGTTCATGGAATAATTTTGTGGTATATCTCCTATGCTAGAAAGAATGTCAGTGCTCCTTCCCAATCCCGATTCACCCTGTTGATCTCTGCCTGTTAAGATAACAGGCGAATGTTGTGGACTGAGACCAGAATGCTCTAGAGCTTGTTGGTTGGCCTCAAAGGAGTAAGGCACAGAGGCAAAAGTAATGCTGCTGTCAGCAGTGCCACTAGATCTAGGACTGGACAAACTTGCCGCTGATGGTGAACTGGAGATATCCTGATTAAGCACCCTGATCTCATGATCTGGAGCAGCTATTCCCTGATTCCATTGCTTGAAGCAATAGTTACAAACACGAATTCTCTCCCTCTCTTCACGAGGGATCCTTGGGTCACCTGATGGAGCAAGTATTGAGTTTGCTGTACACTTGGCACAGAACACTCTTCCACAAAGTCGGCAATGGTGTCTACGGTTGATAAGGGTAAATTGTGAGTCACAATCGTAGCATACCCGGCAGCTCTGATCAGGCATCCAAAAAGCCCTCGATACATTAGCTGATTCAGATCGCCAAGGGATCCACGACTTCCAATTACCAAGTATATCAGTCAATGTCTTGTCTGGAGAATCCATTGACCAACAAGCCCACGATTCCGTTCATTATGATTTGCTCATTTGAAAGGAAACCCAACAAATTCAAACCTGAAAACAAGAAAAGTCAATCACCCAATGAAGGAGATAAACTTCAAAACCTCGATCGAACTGATTCACCTTAACGCAAAGGAAGAACAAGCAAAAGAAAAAAAACAGCGAAAATTGAACTCCGTTGTTGGAGAAATGAAATCCACTTCCGAATTCACCTATTAGACCTCCTTCCATACTTCACATCAACATTAATCTTCCAACAACAAAAAATAAAGTAGTTTCGCCATTAAAGAACCAGACCCCAATCTCAGACATAAATTAACTCGAAAGTAATGAAAGCATGAACTAATTAAATCGAATAAGAAAAGCAGGAAAGCAAGATCAAGAATCTTCTCAGCTACCTTCAATGAGTTCAATCAAGCTCCTCGGAACCGACCAAATTCAATTACTTCCAACTCCCCCTTCAACTTCTCTCTGCAGAAAACAAAAATCGAAACACTAGTGCATATTCAACCGGATATCTTCGTCCTCTCCAAGTTCAGCATCAAACAGTTGAAAGTAAAACGAAATACATAAGGTGTCGAATTCCGATTGGCTTCAACTTGAACTGAATTTGACCACCGCCAAATCCTCCTGAGCGGAAAGGAATAAGCCAGCACAACTCAAAGTTGGGGTTTGAGGAGAAGAAACCGTGATTCACTACCAAAAAAAAAGTTCAGACAGTGTGAAAGAAAGGGTTGGTGAAGAGAGTCAAGATGAAGAAGGCGTAAAGAAAGAGAGAGATTTCTCGCAGATTCCCAAAACCAATCAACACAACATTCACCGATCTTCGCCACCACAGAAAATCAAACTTTTGCATTCATCTCATCCATCCACATCAATAAGCACCTCTGCAAATTCTTCCGTTAATTGAAACTTTTTTTTTTTTTTTCAGTTCTTAGCTACTCAAACTCAATCATGCGGTTTTCTTCCTAATTTTGATTATATTTTTCAAAAATCTTTGAAAAGCAAAGCACCCCAAAAAACAAGCGAAAGAAATGGGAATTGTATTGTATTTTTATTTTTATTTTTATTTTTATTTTTTGTATTATATTTATTGCTGTCAATTAATCACTTTTTTTTTTTCATGTGAATATCATAATGTGAATAGTTGCGTATAAGGAATAAGGATTGGATAATAGCTTTGAGAGTATTGCTTTTTTTTTTTTTTTTTTTTTTATAATTCTTTTTCAAATTTTGTTTTCTCAAAAAATAAGTATTTATGAGATTTTCCTTATGTGTCAAACTCTTTCAAGTAATAGTTTGAAATTAAAAAAACAAATTGGTGTTCGACCATTTCAAACCAATTTTTAATTTGAAATTTATTATACATAAATGAGTTATTTTAAATGACAATTTAAAATATTTATAAATAATAGCGAAATATTATAGTCGATATGCGATAGACCGCATATTGTAGTCTATTAGAAATAGACTATATTTGTAAATATTCTAGTTCATTTTTCTATATTTAAAAACAATCCTAAATATATTTTATTTTTTTTAATTATTTTAAATGGTAAAATTTGCTAGAAATATATTCAAATATAGATAAAAAGATTCAAATAGATAAACAGTAATAAATGATAATATTCTATCACTAATTCACATTTATTATTGTCTATCTGTGATAGAACATTTATATATGAAAAGAATTGTTATTTTTATTTATTTATTTATTATTATGTGTAATTATATTTTGGCTACAGCTATAGCTCAATATAATGTTGTGTAAATGATTCAATTTCTGCCATTTTGGTGGAAGGTACATTAAAAGAGATATAAAAAACAAATATAAATACTTTTTTTAACCATACAATACTTAGAGTTGAAGAATTCAAAATTTGACTTTTTAATTGAAGAAATATTTTTTTAACTAGTCGAGTTATGCTTACGTTAATACTATAAATACACATACGTCAATTTTTTGTAATTTATATTATAAAGAAGTGAATATATATACTCAAATGGTTTGAAACCTAGCTAGTCGAGTTATGCTTAAGTTAATACTATAAATACACATGTGTTTTTTTTTTTTCCAATGACACAGTAATGCATAATTTTTCAATTGACATGTGTTGAGAATAAGAAAATCATTATAAATAGAAAAAATATCAAATTATTTACAAATATAGAAAAATTTTATTATCTATCAAATTTGAGTGATAGAAGTCTATCATGATTTATCGTTAATAGATAGTGAAATTTTTCTATATTTGTAAATATTTTGAGTTTATACTTATAATTTTTCAACAAAAATTTTATCCGACGATAAATTTTTCTCAGTGCATACTAAAAAAATGTATTTTTTAAACAACTAGTTGTACGTTTTGAAGATAAATTGTGCAGAAGTAGTTATTTATTATTTGTCTTTTTTAGCCTTGCAGAAATATTTTGTTAGTGTGTTTGTTTTGTCTTCAATTGCAACAATGTTTACTATTAAATTTGTGCTCAATGTAGATCTGATTAATTGATGTTAACAAATCCAATCAGAAGAGTTCAATAGTTATTATACACATGTTTTCTCAATTTATTTATTTATTTGTTTTAAAAATTAAATGTCAACTGCTCAAATGTGTAGATCTAATTTTTAATCATGTTAAAATAAAGTTATTCGTCAACCACTATAAAATAGGAGAAATGTATCATAAATAATAAATAAAAAATACTAATTTAAACATTAAATGAATAATTATTTATTAATTTAAACTATGAACTTTTATAGGTGTATTAGTATCCATTTGTACCTCCATTCGAAAAGTCGTGTCTCTTCAGCATAAATTGTACATATTCAACTTTCTCAACGAGCACATAAAATTGATGCATCCAATTCACGTATACCCACCTCAAACTAGCAACTGTGTCACATGTGGGCATAAATTGAACTTATTTACCTTTTCCATTATACAACCATAGTGGATGCACCAATTCAAGTGTAACTACTTCCACCCAAATATCATCGTCTTGACCATTATACAACCTAGCCTAGCATACATGCATCCTTTGTGCGTCCATGATTACCTTCACCATCAAGCTCAACGCATGAGCTCTTAAGATGTCACCAATTTGACTAACTCCACAAGCCCAAAAATTTCATTCCAAAATTTTTTGTAACTCCACATGCTTGTGCTAAACTTATTACCTCTAGAGTGAATCTTCTATTTCCTAAACTATCTCTTAGTCACTAATCCTTCCTTCTTTTCTTAGTAAACAAATTTTAGATCAAATTTTTGGGTTTCACAAATTTCCTATGCTATAAATAATTAGAAAAAATAATTATAACACTCAAATTTAGATTATGTTAGTTGATTTAACAAGTCATTATTTTTTTTAATGCGATAGATAATTAGAAAAACAATTGCAACATTTAACTTTAGATTATGTTGCGTTTGATTTAACGGGTTAATGACGCTATTAATCTCCCTTAAAGAGTCCAAGTTCAAATACTCATTTTTTCGGAACAATTATATATATAACTAAGAAACAAATAATTAATTTTGGTTGAGTTAATGTGACGTTAAAAAAATGACGTGACAAGTAGAGACTCGACTTTTCAACTTTATTATGCTATAGATAATATCACCCGGCGTTAAAAAAGCTAAGATATTCTCTTTTTTTTCTTTCCTTAGTTTCTTCTTGTTTTTTGGTTTTTTGTTTTTCTAGGAGTCATTGAAAATATAACAATCAGGTCAAAAGTATTTGTAGATATAACACAATGCAAATATTGTAAAATTTAGATGTTGCTTTCAAAGTCTACGAGTGATAGACCATATCAATAGTAGAGGTTTATCAGTAATAGACCATATCGCTAATAGGAGTCTACCATTGATAGATTTTGTTATATTTCCATTTTTTTTTTTAAATCTTGTTATAAACTTAATTATTACCCCTAAAAATACTATCCAACATTGTTACCCTTTTTTTATTTTATTTTTGATAGCATGTGACAAACGAAGATGAAACACTCCTAACTTTTATGAAACTTGGATCAAAGATCATCCACCATAGGTGCAGGAGACTATTTTAAGAGATTATATTTTCTTTTAGTTTCATTTGTTATTTTATCTGTAAATAACAGGACGTAACAAATGACATTAACAACAAAAAGGTAATTCAAATTTTAGATGACTTTATTAAACATTTACAGAGTCATTAGAGCACTGAGTTGGTTATTATAGTCTATGTTTGGGTTGCATACTATTTTAGTATGTATTATAATAATATATGTTAAGGTGCTGAATATTTTAGCATGGATAGGAAATAGTCAACATTGTAACAAATGGTAAATACGGTAACAAACAAGGATTTAAAATAATAATAATGTAGCTAATGTATGGTATAATAGATGGAAATATCAATTATTATAGTTGGAACTCCACTTGAAGTTAAGAGCCAAAATATCTCTTTAGTTTTCTTTCATTTTTTAAATTCAAGTGTATAAAAGTATTTGCACCTATTGATTTATTTGTTTTTTTTCCACCTTTTACCTGTGTCCTCAAAATCAAAGCTAATTTTTGGAAACTAAAATAAATAAATAACATATTTATATTTTTTTTAAAGAATTTAGCTATGATTTTAAATGTTTTCATTGAAAATATGGAACCTATTATGGAGAAAAGGTAAGATAACCACACAAGTATCAAAATGAAGTCTTAGTTAGTTATTAGTTTTTTTTTTTTGTTGAGAGTAAAAGATGAGTTTATTTTCTCCCCATTTATTAAGAATGGTTTTTGTATATTTTCAAGAAAATGTTTGAAAATTT
Source organism: Citrullus mucosospermus (assembly GCA_030954485.1). Classification (NCBI taxonomy): domain Eukaryota; kingdom Viridiplantae; phylum Streptophyta; class Magnoliopsida; order Cucurbitales; family Cucurbitaceae; genus Citrullus; species Citrullus mucosospermus. The sequence continues at coordinate 1,168,875 of CM062063.1, read as the reverse complement.
TTAACCAACTAAAAAAAATAGTATTTAGAAGTTTAATTTTAAAAATAAAAAAATAAAAATCAAGTTGAAATTCCTATGAACAGGACATGTTTTTTTTTTTTTATTATTAAACTACAAATTTAGCATTCCCTATACTTTTAACTTTTAGAATTTAGTTATTATGGATTGATAAATTAATCTGGTTTAATAAAATTCTCATAAATAATTCCTGCAATTATTTAAAATGATTTTTATCAAATCATAAGAATTAAATTTTATTTTATTTATTTATTATTATTGTCATGGTTATTATTATTATTTTTTTTTTTTAGGAAACTAAATTTTTAACTTAACAAAAAAAAAGCCAATATTTAAATTTCTGAAAAAGGAAAATTATCTGAAAAAAACGCGTAATGAGGACTTGAAAAGAAATATGACAAGGACAGTTATAATGTAAGCTGTGAGATGCAAATGCACAAAAATAAATTTGCGGATGCCAGCCTGGCAACCTGCCTTCAACAATAAGCAAAACTTTTATTTATTTATTTATTTTTGTTATATTATACAATTCTGGCCCCAACTCAACATTATAATATTTAATCATTAAATATCATAATTCTACTTCTACTCTTCTCTCCCCATTTTGAAAATTCAATTCCCACAATCTTCTTCATTTTAGCCATTTTTATATGTAATGTTAAGATCAAATTAGCCAAACCAGATTTTTAATATATATATATATATGTATTAATTTTTATCATTGTTAATATTATCATCTAAAAACAACATTAGTCGAAAAGATTTAATATACTACATACACATACGTATGAAATAAATAGAATATTCGGAAAAAAAAAAACTTCATTTTTATCTTTGAACTTAGCAAGGTTTTGTTGACTAATGTTGTATCACAACTTATCTCATCCAACTTTCAATTTAATCAAATCATGTGTTGTAAATTCTATTTTATATTGTGTGCGTGGGGTAAATATCAACTTATACCCTAAACTTTGAATTTGTATCAATTAATTTAAATTTGAAACTTTGCATAAAACTTATAATTTGAGTTAATTAAACTCTTAAACGTTCATAAATCAATCAATTTAAATAGTTGAAAATCATTCGTGCAATAATTTTCAAACGTCCGTAGATTTATTCAAGTGTGGTTTTACAAAATTGACAATTAAAGTAAATACATGAATAGTTTCGAATGAAAACTTATCTAAGAGTATAAACTAATTCCTTTATGGAAGTTTATGAGTTTAATTGCTATGATTATAAATTTGAAGTTTTTTTTTTCCAAATGAAACATAATAAAAGGTGTAAATTGATACAATTACAAAAAATATAATTTAAATTAATACAATTATTTATTTAGAGTTTAAATTGATACAAAGTTTAGAAGTATAAATTTATTATTATTATTATTATTATTATTATTATTATTATTATTAACGGTTTGAAGAATGGAAAGCAGTATTTATTACTCCAAAGAAGATTTGAGTAGGAATGATATTTGGTTGGGAAAATGATTCGTCGTTTGTTGTGTACTTACTCAAAGGACCAGATCTTGCAAGCTTCCCATATTGAGAATGATTTATCGAATTTCACGAACAATATTGATTTCATAAATTTCTTTATTCCAAGCACATCGTGTGTCTAACATTTATAAAAGTAATCAAAACAAAAGGAAATTATTTTTATCAAAAACTTTTATATTTATTCACATATTTTTAAAAGAAAACACTTAAATTATCAGACACACTCTCGAGCTACGAAGTTGGTTTCAATTATATATATATATATATATATATATTTTTTTTTTATTGAGTCCAAAATAATATGCTTTGACGAAACACCTTACACGCATGCACATAATTAGTATTTGAAGTTTTCCTTTAAATAAGAGAGAGAAGAATTAGTTTTTGAAGGCCTTTAACTATTTTGGGCTTAAGCTCAGTGGTTTCTTTTCGGAGAAAAAACTTCAATAAGACCACAAACTAACCAAAAGAAAAGTCTACATTATGTATAGAGGACACCCAACTAAGGTAAACGTCATCCCAACAAATAGCACAACCTTCCTTGAGGAGGAAGGACCTTGAGGATAAAAATAGTTCACATCAACTCACGCTAGAGAAGGAGCAACAAAATTACAAGAATGATTACAATAACCAAAGGAAGCCTCACAAAAAATGCTTGGCAAATGCAACAGTTGCATCCACCACATTTTTTAATTTCAAAAAGATCAATGTCTAAATCGTTTAGGGCTTGACAGATATTTGTCGAGTTTGACTTTACTAGCAAAGGTTGATGTGCCCCTCTCAATTAGAGAAAGGAACTCTAGGTTAAAATCGCAAAATTAGAAGAGAGAAGGAGTGTCTTACAAAAATTATTATTGTTTATTAAAAATAAAAGTAACACATGGGGTTGAAATGTCCCATAGGAAGGGTGGCTTCATGACCATTGCCCCAAACAAATGTTGTGCTTAGAATGCGTAATTATCCCAAGTCCAACATTGGAAACAAATGCCCCTAGACATGTGTGTTTTACGTGACTAATTATTTATTTAAGTGTGAGTCACCAATGAAAATATTCTTCTACTACAATGCGTGATTGGACTTGTTTCCTTGCAATCTTGTCAAGGGCAATAAGTTTATTTGAGGAGAATAGTGCTTGTTATTTATTATAGTTTAAAATATCATGGTGTGGTAATGAGAATCAAATAGTCCAGAGTTTCATAGCATAAGTTTGAAGGATCTTTTGTAATCTCCATTAGAGATGTTCATTTTCCCCCACGAGGACAGGGCCTTGTGGGGATTTGCCCTAAATGAGGTGGGGATTCCCCTTTTGAGCAAGCAATGTGGGAGGGAGTGGAGAGGAAAAATTCCTCGCGAGGTAAATGGGGACGAAGACGGGGAACAACACCTCGTTAGCATCTTTTATTTAATCATTATAATAACTTAATGCTGTGTCATTATTATTAATAAATATTTATATCTAAATTTCAAGTTTTATTGTTTAATGGTTAAGATGTTGAATATATTTGAATTTAACCTTTAAATTTAGATCATATTTATGAATAATTTGTGGTTATCATTTCTTTTGAGTAATTTCTGTTTGAATTCAAATTGTTCACGTGAAACTAATCACATTAAAAGTCTTAATAAGGAATTTTTTCCATAGTAGTGATTTTAAGTTCATTGATTTTTTTAACTAAAAAATATTCATAAAAAAATAATAAAACGAAGAAAAATTTCCCATGGGAATTCCCTGCCTTGATCCCCCGGAAAATTTCGTAGGGATGAAGAATGAATTTTAAAAATCTCACTATTATAGTTGGGAAGTTTTAAAAGTTTCACTATATAGTCGGAGTGGTTACGGGAGTTGGCCAGAAGTGGTTGTGGGAGTTGGCCATCGAAGGTGGTTGTCAGGATGAATAATGAAGCATCGACAGTGATGAGAACTAAAAGAAGCCTTAAAACTAACTCTAACCCCCCAAAAAAATTACACTTAATATTTTTTTTTAGGAAAACATTCATTGAATTTTTATATATATATATATATATATATATTTTGGTGTTTGAAGAATTTCAGAAAATGACCACCCCAGTCTTTTTTTAAAAAAATAATTATTTGGTTCATTTTTCCCCTCTCTTCTTTCTCATTGTATGGGTGGGGATACTTTTTAACTTATAACCTTAAGACTTCAAAGCCATAAGCCTACAATATAATGTCTCAAAACTCTGCAACCCAAAAAATTAAAACGTATCATTTCAAGCACGTGGTTAAAAAATGCAATAAATTCACAATAGTTAATTGACACGGAAGAGAACGTGCAAGTTTAACTGATATAAGCCCGTTTTAACCTAAAATCCACAAGCTTAAACTATAATGCCTTAAAACTCCATAAAAAATAAACCCTCATTTAGAGTAAGTGATTGAAAAAGTGTGACAGGTTCATAATGGGCAACGAAGAAAATGAGAATTTGTCTTTTAATTATTAAAAGGGAGCCTCTTTTTTTGCTTTGATTGTTGGATATACAATCTAATAAATGTAGTATTGGTGAGAAGTTGTTTTATATCAGTTTATTAATCTATTTAATGTATAATAATTTTATTTTTTTTTGACGTCTCTAGATTTAGATTTCTACTTTATTATTTTTATTAATGCATGTTTAGGTTAATTTCATGCGCCTAAACTATTTTCATCCGACAATCTATATATAGGCACTATAGCTTGAATTTATTCCTTTTAATCATTTATTTGTTTTTATTTTTTCTAAGAAGGAAAAACCTTAGTCATTTATTATTTATATGGCCATTCAATAATTTACATGATCATTTATTGACTTCCAATTCTAGAGATGTTCATGGGTTGGGTTGAAAAACTTTTTGACCTAATTTAATTGTTCAGGTTGTAAATTTCTTTAACTCAAGTAACCTTATTAGAAAATTAACCTAGCTCAACCATGAAACATTTGGTTTGGGTTAGTTGAGCCAATTATTTAAATTTTTGTTCTAAAAAGAAGTAAAATATTAATATGTAAAAAAAATTATTTAATTATTTTCATATATTGAATTAGGATTAGCACCTCCATTTCAATTTACATTATGAAAATTTTATTTTCAAAGTACTAAAAAATTATTTTTAAAGAGTTGTTGGAGAAAAATTATTAAAAAAGACAAGAAATTAAATAAAACTAAAATAAATATAGACATCTATGTGTGTATACATATATACAAGAGAATAGGTATCTATAATTTTATCATAAACAAAACAAAATAAAATAAATAAAATGAATATTAAGTTCGATTGGTTCAAGTTGGTTAGATGAACTTGGAACTAACCCAACCTATAACCTTTCTATTTATTTGAATCAAATTCCACTAAAATAAGTTGATAACCAACCCAAATTTTAAGGGGTGAGCTAGGTTGATTGAGTTTTTTAAATGCTCCTATCCAATCCTATAATTTCAGCCTGTATTTGTTAAGTCGAAAAAGTATAATTATCCTTCTTTGTATATATTATATTACTCTCCAAAATTAATTAAAAATAAATAAAAGCAATCCCTTTTTGTATTGTGTTATTGGCAAATAATTTATCCAAACCATAATCCCTAATTAAGAATTAAGGTTGATTTCGCGCAATATCTGTCGTCGGAAAACATCCAGCCGCCGGAATCTGCGTATCGGAGCCCCAACGTCGTCGGTTCTAAGACTTACCCTCTTAAAATCCCAAAACTGAGATTCTCTAACACAAATGTGGTGGAGATCGGCCTCTTTCATCCTCGACAAGCAGCAGGCTGAAGGCGCTTCAAAGCCCCCCGAAACCCTTTCTATCTCCCCACCCGCGCAATCTTCTATGGCGGACGCATTTCAAAACCCTAACCCTAAAATCTCAGCCTATTACCAAAGTAGGGCTGCCCACACCGCTGTCGTCACCAGTGATTGGCTCGCCCAGGCGCAGGCCGCTGTCGGATTCCAAACCGACGATCATATACTGTCGGAAACTGATGCCAGGGACTCTGAATCCGGTAAGCCTTTCAGTGTGATCGATGAGTTTAATAACTGGAGGAAACAGCCGGATTTGGCCGAGGCTGTTGCAGCTATTCGGGCTTTGGCGGCTGTAATAAGGTCCAGTCAAGCCACGACTATGATGGAGCTCGAAATTGAGCTGAAGAAGGCTTCGGACTCTCTAAAAGTGAGTTATTCTCAACTTCCATGTTTGTTGTACTGTATTTTGATGTTTTAAAGGCATAATTGGGAAGTCATTTTTGTTGGAAATGGAGTGGTCGAACATGTATGTGCTGGTCATCCTTTTGTATCATCTTCTATGCCTTACTTGGTCTAGAAGTCGTGTTCAAGTGGATGCTCGACCACGAGGCTCTGCTTTAACTAAGCAGATGGATGCATTTTAGCATAACATTGTGTTAAAGAATGTGTATATTATGTTAGTAAAATGGGCAACATTGTTGTAATCGGTGAAACGGTTTGTTACATTTTGAGAACTGAAGGTACCATGAAAGCTATATGTTTGTTTGTCCAATAAATAGAGAAAACGGGTGTACAAGTTATGGATAGAATATAGTTCATAGAAAGAATGGTCCTTCCGTGCTTTCTGTTTGATGGGTTAATACAATTTAAACTCTTGTCTATCTCCTCCAGTCGTGGGATACAACTTCGATATCATTAACAGCTGGCTGTGATTTGTTCATGCGATATGTAACTCGAACATCAGCTTTAGAATATGAGGACTTCAAGTCTGCTAAATCTCGTCTGATTGAACGTGCAGAAAAGTTTGGGGAGATATCTTGTAAGGTAGAGCTTATCATGATGATCTTTTGTAATAGTCGAATGCTATATAATTTGACAAGGAATTTTAGTACTAAAACTGGTACTGCATTGCAGGCACGGAGAATTATTGCAATGCTTAGTCAGGATTTCATTTTTGATGGCTGTACAATTTTGGTCCATGGTTTCTCTAGAGTTGTTATGGAAGTTCTGAGGTTGGCTGCACAGAATAAGAAGCTCTTTAGAGTGTTTTGCACAGGTTCTGCTCTTTTAAGGCTTTAACCACCTTGCAAATTCTGTTGTCATTAAAGTCTGTATTCCTTAGTCAAACTCTAGGAATTTGTGTGCGTGTGTGTTTTGGGGAAAATGAACCTTTCCCTTTGATATACTTGATAAGGGACCTACTTGTTTTGTTTTCTTATGATTTTTTCTTTTGATGGGGAAAAGATTCATTTCATTGGATAGAATGAAACTACAAAATGATGAAATCCTATCCAGTGGATTGCAAAAATCGATTCCAATGGGTAGTAAGAGTTGATAAGCTATAATTACAAAAGGAGTTCAGTTTACACCAAGTTGGAGATAGATAATTTATATGTTTACTTTCCTTATGAATTTTTCTTTTGATAGGAAAAAAGTCATTACATTGATAGAATGAAACTACAAAATGATGAAATCCTATCCAGTGGATTGCAAAAATCTATTCCAACGATTAGTAAGGGTTGATAAGCTATAATTACAAAAGGGGCTCAATACACACCAAGTTAGAGATGGATAATTAATTGATGATAGGAGAGATTGAAAATCTTTTTCTTCGTTGGTATGATAAGAGCTTCTTTCCAACCAAATAGACCACCAGAAAGCCCCAGTGAGGTTTTTAGCCCTAGGATCTTCTTTTCTTTCTTGAATGGATGCCCGATAAACATGTGGGAGAGGACATCTTGAATTTCGCAAGGAATTGCAGTCTGCCAACCAAAAACTTCTGGTCCCAAAAATATGTCTTCAGTGCACAAATGAAAAGGTGATCGTGTGCTTCCTCTTATTCTTTTACATAGAATACAGAAGCTAGGGAGAGATACTTATCCATGGAGATCTTTGCAGCTTGTCATGTATCAAGACAAGAATGGTTGGGAAAATAGATAAATAACAAATGAGGAGGTTGGCCACTGTTGCTTGTATCGGAGTAATGGCAACCCCTAGAGATGTGTGTGTCCCCAAGAACTGAGTCTTTTTGCCACTTTCTCAACAATAGGAGCCGAAAAGGTATAGATTTTGCCTTTTGGCTTAACATTGAAGGGCAAACCCAGATATGAGGCTGGCCATCTTTCCTTCTTTGCAACCATGATGAGACTAAGTACGGAGCAAGGTTTATTCCCAAAAAATTCAGAACTTTTAACCATTTATAGTAAGCCCAGAAGCTTCCTCAAATACTATGATGGCGTGAAAGACTCACTATCAGATCCTCATCTAAGATGTCAACTACATTGAGTCTGGGAAAGTGCCATTTGGGTACACCAAGAGAAGACTGGACAAAGAAAAGGGCTAGCAGTTGTGTGAATTATAACTGTAGCTAATGTTACATGTACCAACCTTTCTATCTTTGTTTTTTCAACGTGGGGATAGACAATGGAGCAGGCATTTAGATGCCCCAGTACAAATCAGCTGCCAGGTCAGTTCAAGAGTGCTTATGTCTCCTCCTACCCAGTTCAAGAGGGCTTATGTCTCCTCCTACCGCTACCTTTCTCACAGCAAAGAGGAATAACAAAACTAACTTGTTACATACTATATAACTTATCTGAAACTTGTTACGTACTATATAAAGTAAGTACTCGGTCTAGCTAACCAACTATAAAAAGGTATTCTTCCCTTTGACTCTTTCTCTAATACACTGGCATAGCAGTATGCTTTACTTTTGGTGAACAGGAAACCAATATTTTTCCTATCATGTCTACTTCTTCATATTGACTTGGTTTTTATTAGCTTTCATATTTGTTGAAATTCAACGCTAAAAAATGCAGAAGGAAGACCGGACAGGACAGGTTTGCGTTTATCCAACGAGCTAGCTAAACTTGATGTCCCTGTAAAGCTCCTAATTGACTCAGCAGTAGCATATACCATGGATGAGGTTGATATGGTTCTTGTTGGGGCTGATGGAGTAGTTGAGAGTGGAGGTATAATCAATATGATGGGCACGTATCAAATTGCATTAGTGGCACATAGCATGAACAAACCGGTGTATGTGGCCGCGGAGAGTTACAAGGTTTGCCATCATTAGATGATTTATAGTATTTGGGATTCAAATGCCTTCTTACCACTTTATGATTATAGTAACTAGGAAAAAAACAAAAAACTGACTTGCAAATATTTTTACAGTTTGCTCGACTGTACCCATTGGATCAAAAAGACATGGCCCCTGCTCTGCGTCCAATAGATTTTGGGGTTCCAATCCCATCCAAGGTTGAAGTTGAAAAATCTGCTCGAGACTATACTCCTCCTCAATACCTTACTCTTCTCTTTACAGATTTGGGTGTTCTCTCTCCATCTGTGGTGAGTGACGAACTCATCCAACTATATTTATAGTCAAACTCAAAAGTGTAGTGTTTGATATTTTGCACCATATAGTAACAATTCAGGAATAAACCTCCGTTTTTGTATAACAACCTTGAGCGTGGATGCGTTAACTCTAGAAAAAATTTTGTTTGTATTCACTCATGCTCCAAATGTAGTCTAGTATTTGGCATGTGAATTTTATGCACGTCTGCTCATACATGAGAAGTGAACATACATGCTTTCTAAAATAAAAAGAAAAACAGTGCAAATTATGTTCTGCTGTAATGTAGTTGTCCAGCTTCTCAATAACCGTTTATAAGAATTCCCTATCTATGCATGTGTGTGTGTATATATATGATGTATATGTTAAGTGTAGCATAGCCCAACTAGTTTAGGAATTTATCTTTGAAGTTTGACCTAAGAAGTCACAAGTTTGGATCCATCAACCCATGTTGTCACTAGGATGGTCTCCCTTTTTTTTTTTTCTTTAGTAAAGTAGGATGGTCCCTTCTCAGAAAAAGAGAATGCTATCTGTTTCCCGCTTTGTCATTAGAAGGAACTGGAGTGATAAGGATGTCATTGGAATGGTCCATTCTGAAAAGTAATCAACATAAAATAAAATAAACCTTAGGAATAAATATCAAGTGAGATGTTTGTCCATATTAGAGTTGATAATTGTACGTATTTACTAATTTGCATAGTCCAACTCATCATTCTTGACTTGTTGCAACTCCTGTGATCTGGCGATTTGCTTTCATGATAAACTTGATGAGATTCGGATTCCCTTCTTTCATCCGTCAAAATCATCACCATTTAACTTGAAAGGATTCATATGAGACTTGAAACTGATAGAAGTGACAGATTAGAGAGAGAGAGAAAAAGAGAAAAAGTAGTGCAGAATAGTTTTTGCAGTAGGTGTTATTTAGTGTAGCATGGATAAAGATGGAAATTTTGTTCTTGCGCATAAATGAAGCTTTTCACTTGCTGTTTTAGAGCAGCTTCTTCGGTTTAGGTTTAGGTAGCAGTTTCTCTCTCAATTCAACCACATCAATCTCTTGAAAGTGGCTCTCAGGAATCCAGTTTCCACTCTTGGGATCTTTCATCCAAAATGTCTGCTTCTGTTCAACTGCCTCATTATCATAACCACTTGTTTCCACAGCTGCCTTCACCTTCCTCACCACCATCGATGCAGTTGTTTGTGTGTTAAGTTGCTCGGATGCAACCGAAGAGCTCAGTCGCCTGCTATTACATTGCTAAATTAGACAAGAACGCGAAAGAAACATGCACGAAGAATGGAAACAAGAAATATATAAAACCAGCACGAGAAGAATAGACCTTATAAAGTAGAGACCATTTCCAGTAACCTTAGCCATGCTTAAAGAAGAAGAATATGGAGAGGGAAAGAGGAAGTTTTCCTTTTCTATGTTTGATTTTGAATGGAAAGATCACACACAAATATTTATAATTTGGAAGGGAGACATAGAAGTTGAAGTGCTGAAGAAGGAGAGTGCATTTTTAGTTTGAATAAGTTACTGTGATGACTCAGAATATTAGAATCTCTATTGCTTTGGAAGGATAAATACTACGTTGCAAATTGGAATTTTATCTTGCACAGAATCCCTACTCTTCCATGGAGTACAGATACTTCATATGAGACCGAAAATGGGTATCAAATATTGATACTTCTTAGATACATATTTCACATGCAACTTGGCATTTTTTTTAAAAATAAAAATATCGGATATGCGTGTCTCCTCTCAAATATGTGAAGAGGACACACTAGGCTTTTTTTTTTTTTTTTTTAATAAGTGGCTCATCTAATCTTTTCGAACCCAAAACTAAGCAGGCAGTCCACGGTCTAACCCAAAACAGAAGGAGGAAAAAAAAAAAAAACTAAAACCCTAGAATCTTATAATCTTCATCTTCACACTTGAGTTTCCACAAACTCACGAAGAAAATAGCCCACTTGAATATCTTCAACAATTCAATTGAAAGGTTCTTCATTTATCTTCATTCTTCTCCTAATCTTTTTTTCTGATCGATATGACTTTGGTGCACCACCAACCTTTTCTTTATTGTATTCTATTTGACTATTTTATTTCAATATCTTTAATGTTACTTTTTGTATTGTATTTCATTATTTGCATTGTATTTTGTACTATTATCATTAAGTTGGCATTTTATGCTTTTTTAGTAGCTTAAATTTGCATAGATCCCAATTTTTTTTTAATTGTTTTCCTAATGTATGCGTATCCTACTTTTTTTAGAAATTGATGTGTCATATCCTATATCCGTATCCCCATCTCTGCTTGATAGCCACTAGTTTTGTGATTGTATTACTTTAATTCTCTCTCTCCCTCTAATATTTTCTAACTCAAATTAAACAACTCTGCAGGAGAAATATAGACTTCTAATTTCAATTTATTAACTTGAGACTTCAAAACTCAACTCACTCCAAAATACATGGAGTAGAGATGTATATGGAAACTTTTGCTCTGGAGAATTTCGAAATCATGTTTTTCATTTCAGGGAATACGTGCATTGTCTTCCAACAACTTGAATTGGAGTTTTCCTTTTTTTTCTTTTTAATTATTATTATTATTATTCTCAATTTTCTTGATAAATGAATTAACTTAAATTAGAGGTTGGACTTTCAATTAAAAGTGAGCTTTGCTAGCCCCAATTCTTCTTTAAAAAAAATTACACAGCTGACCTTTTTTATTTTTTATTTTTATGACTCATAATAAAAATTAACCCACCTTTTAAAAATAATGGTAATTGACTTTTGGTAATGTCATGACCATGACAGTTACCAATTTATTCTTTTATCTTTTTCTTCTTTGATGCGACTTGTGAGTTCTTTGTTTTCTTTTTCTTCTTTTTTGGAGTGATCATAACTTTTTCGACTTTATTTAGTTTGCATTGTAGGGTGAGACTGAACGCCAAAGAGCATGACTAAAGAGGGAGAGGAAGAGGGTGAAGAGTGAGAAAAAATCATTTCACATGCTCGAAGTTCCTTTTTTGGTAATTTCACCCAAATTTGAGATCAACAAAGGAACAAAAAACCTCATTTACAAAAAGTGTGACAAATCTCATTTTTTCCTGAAAATTTAGGTCATTCATATAGCGAACCCATTCTTCTCTCCCTAATCACCCTTTAAGCTTAATTACATGAATGGAAAAAGAGCTTTTCATGTACAATAACTTATTGTTTCATTGCTGAACTTCGGTTTGTATTTTCCCTTAAAATTGTCAAATTGTGTGTAGCTCATCAACAAATTGACATGGACTCATTTTCCGGAAGTTGAAGATTTTAGTCTATATATTATTGAAAAAAAACTATAAAATTAAAATCATTTTGATTAATTAAAAAAACAAATTTAATTGAATTTTTAGAATAGGATTGAGTGGAAGTGAACTCAAAGAGAATATATAGGAAATAGGAATAGAAATGTTTAATATTCTGTCTTATGCTACAAACAAAAGTCAAAAGGTGAATTGAATGCATACTGGTTCTCAGTGCTTATGTCTAAACATTGCCAATTACTAAACCAAAATTCTTATGATTTAAAAGGAAAGCATAATGTGCTCATACTCGCACAATTTTTTTTTTTTTAAATAAAAAAACTCGCGCAAATATTTCATCTTTGTTTATTCTCAATTTAGGTGACTTTAATAGCAAGAAAAAAAAAAAAGTGAAATTTTGGTTCAACTTTTAAATTTATTTTAAATATGTTATTTTAATATCAAGAAGTGTGATGGTTATTAATTGTAGCAACAGTTAACTTATGTCAACTTGAATATAAGTTAACCGTTAATATATTATAAAGCCAATATCAATTTATATTTCTAAACTTTAGAGATTTGTATCAATTAAAATCCTACCGTAATAATTTAATCAATTTAAACTTGAACTTCCGTATCAATTTACACTCTCCTTTATATTTTGTTCAAAATCTTTAATTTGAGTTAATTAAATTTCTAAATTTTTTAAATCAATCAATTTAGACCCTTCATTACAATGACTTTTGAAAATAATCCATGCATTGATTCCAAAACATGTGTAGACTCTTTCAAATGTAGGTTTTACAAAATTGGACAATTAAAGTATGTAAGGAAAATTTTCAAAGAAAATTCTAAACAAGAGTTTAAATTGATTCATTTATAAAAGTTTAAAATTTAATTGATTCAATTATAAGTTTCGAACAGAGTTTTTCCAAATAGCATATAATATAATTATTAATTTAGAGTTTAGATGGATACATACCCTACAATTTAAAATATAAATTCATATTTTCTTAGTATTAGATATCCACAATACAAATGCGGGAAATCCTATCGTTCGAATTGTTATTCCAAAACAACAATAATAATAATAATAAAAAATTATGAGAAGAGGATGGTTTTGAATTGTCAAAAAGATGAAATTTAGCAGTTTTCGAGGCATCTTTTCCATTTTCCAACAATTGAGGTTCCAATTCTTATATGGCCATTTTTTCATATTCTATGATTCTATCTCATCTACTTTTCTATTGAGCTAGAATCAAATGCAAAAACACTTCAAACCTTCTTAATTTTTTCCCCTTTTGGTGAAGAATATTACGTTTTTGAAACACTAGAAAGCTTAAAGATTCTTAAATGGATTATATGCTCTAAACCATCCATGACACTTTAGAGAGTAATATATTTGATTCTTCATTTCTCTAATGGACATGAAATTTCTTTTTTTCTTTTTTTTTTTTTTTCTTTTTGGGTTAAGATTCATTGAGAGGAGACAAAGCGAGCATAACATAGCTGACATACGGTATGTGTTAGCGATATAAGGCACGTGGTTTGAATTCCCCGCCCTATTGTACTTCAGGAAAAAGGATTCATTGAAACTGATGTAATGGGTGGATTTACCAAGACAAGTTGAGTCCTAGAGTCTAGGAGGCTTGCAAACCCATGAAGAGAGCCTAGGACTCCCTAGGGGGAGAGCCCGGTAGAGTTGAAAGGATTCAGGAAAAGAGTCTAGTGGAGCTTAGAGAACTCTTGAGAAGAGCCTAGTGGCTTAGAAGACCAATGGAGAGATCCTAGTGGAGCCATGGGAAGAGCCTAATGAACCCTTGGAGAAAGCCTAGAGGGGGCTCAAAGGACTCATGGGGAAGCTTAAGAGAGCTTAAAAACCCACGTAGGAAAAGCCTAGTGAAACTCAAAGGACCATGGGAAGAGTCTAGTGGAGCTCAAAGGTCCCATGGGGAGCTCACAAGACCCATGAAGGAGCCTATGAGTCACATGAGGGACCTTGAAAGATTCATGGAAGACCTATGCAAGACTCATGGGAAGCTTAGAGGGAAAGCTCAATACCCATGGGGGGAGCTTAGTGGAGCTCAGAAGTCTCTTGGAGAGCTTAGAGAACCCATATGAAGGAGCCTATGAGTCACATGAGGGATCTTGTAGGACCCATGGAAGATATCTACAAGACTTATAGGAGACCTCAGAGTGGTAGAGTTTGAAACTGTACAGATTCTAATGGACGAGTCATAAATAAAACGTTGAGAAGTTGAGTGGATGGTGTAACCACCCAACAAGTATTAACTCAGTGGTTCAAAAAATTTAAAAGACACCTTATGAGGTTGAGTGTCAGTTACGTATTCATATCCTATATAAATGACCTAGGTCATTGGTCAAAGGTACCCTTAAGATCTTCTACTATTTTTTATTGTCGAATTACTCATAGACCCCAGATTAACTTGAGCATTGGAGTGTTTGTGGCTTGACACCACACTGATGCTCAATTTCTTTTATCTTGCAGACACTTGGATTATTTTTTACTTGTAATACAAATTTATAGTTAATTATTTTTTAACATCGACAACTGAACAACTGAGATTGAGTGTGAGAGGAATAAGATATTATTAGTGGTGAAATAAATAGTGGTTCTGTTATTGAGCCCCATTGATTGAGGAATAATAATTTAGAAGAAGTTTGATTAACTTTTTGTTCTCTTATCACCTTTCTAATTTAAATTATATTTCTTATTTCTCGTATTTTAATCTAAGGTAGCTTTTATTGAACAGTTGAGTTATAATCTAAATTCTTTTTATTTATTTTATAAAAGTAAATACTAAACAATTAAATCACATAAAAACATCAAAACCTCATGTGACATCTCAATACAAGAAAGGGTAAACAACCAATTAGGAAACTCTTATTCCCTTCTTGATGCGTATGAATAAAGTTCACTATAGAATGGTTTTGTTACACATGTTTTATTTCCACAGCTACCGTTTAGGCTTTATTAACATTTAAATATATATATATATTCAAGGCAAACAAATGACAGAAACACAAATGTTTATAACAACACGATTTGATAGTGGCGAATCCAAAACTTTTTAAACATATCCAAATTTAGAATTTTAGTTGTCAACTTTTAGATTTGTGGTTATTATATAGGTTTTGAATTTAAAAAATAGCCAATAGCCCATGCTTTCTCAACTTGCATGTCTAATAAATTCTTAAAATATCAATTTAACAGTTGTCTCTTATATATTAAAAAATGTTAAAAATTCAATTTTATATTAGATATTAAATTTAACTTTATGCTTAATAAGTACGATTTGATATACTTCTACAACTAATGTATCTTTTAATTACAAGATTGAAAATTTAAGATTCAATTAGACACAAAATTATTTTTTCTGTCTTATAAACGATTACTTTTTAAATATTTATGAGATCTATTGAATATAAAGTTGAAATTTTATAGATCTATTAGACATTGTTAAAGAAACTATTTAAACTCAAAATTAGAAGTTTGAAGACTAACTTAGAAGTTGTAAGTTAACTTAGGGATTAAACTTTGAATAGAAAGGTGGACTTATAGTTTTAATAAAAAAAACCTATAAACATAGCTAGATATGCATAAACTTTTTTTATATTTAATGAAAAACAATCGTTTTGTGTGGGACACATGCCCCTACAGCTTAAGAGATTCATCCCTATGTGTTGATTGAACATATTAAGTCAATTGACAAAAGATTCACCCATTGATATATATGTTTGTAAGTATGCATCCTATTGTAATAAAAGAAAGGGGAGTGATTAAGTGCAGTTTAGACTATATCTAATACATTTTCACTCTCTTGTATACACATAGAAAAAAATTAATTTTTTTTTTAATAGAAAAAATACCACGTACTACATTTTAATCAGGTGTACACAATAAATGAAGATAGCTCGGCTATACCAAATATTTTCCTAAAGGAAAAGGATAATATAAATGGTTAAAATATATTTTGATTTTTTAGTTAAAAATGGTAATTACTAAGCAGATTCTATATTCTTTGTATGGAAAAAAAAAAAAAAAAGAAAGAAAAGAAAAAGGGTCAGAAGCCACAAAAGAAGGAAGAAAAATAAAATAAAGCAAAACAAACAAACAAAACGTGGGGCGAACAAAACAGACTACAAGTAATAAAGGAGTGTTACTAAATTGACCCATTGGGCGTGAGGAATAATTAGAGGCGTTCAATGATTAATTAATTAATTAATTAATTAATAATCACGTTTACTTGGGCATTCTTTCTCACTAATTCATTCATTTTGTTTATACAATTACAAATTTACAAGTGAGTGGGCGGGCAGGTGGGTTGGGTCTTTCTATGATACTTACTTTACACTTTATTTATTTATTCATTGCTATGAGTCAATTTTTTAAATTTAAAATATATTTAGTTTTATCAATTTTATCATTTTCTAAATCGTTTTTTTAAGCATTTAAATATATGAAAATTGCATCTCAGATTTACTTAGAGATAGATTTTTTGAGAGAGTTATCACTTTAGGAATAGATTTCTCTTAAGTAGCCATGAATTTAGTCTCTCAGCTAAGATTTTCTTTAAAAATAGTTCACGCATAATTCTAATCATCCACTTACAAAGGTAATTTTATAAGTCTCCTGCGATGTTTTTTAAGCGAAACCTAAATATATATATATATATATATAAATTGTTGAGAGAAGTGTGAACAGTGTATAGAACAGAGGAATAAAAGTAAAAAGAGAAAATATGAAGAACAGTAAAGTTTGTAGGCAATGAGCGCCCATAGTGAAGAAAAATAAAATAATTTTGATCCACAAACAATAATAAGTGTCCTTTTCTCATTTTCCACGTTTTCATTTTTATAACAAAAAAACACAGCTTTTGGTTTTAGTTGTGTAGGAAAAATCATCATGGTGGAAACCAGATGTCGGGTAGTGAACCATGTCGTTTTATTATATTAATTTTGTTTATTTGTTTTACCTTTTTGTGAAGATCAGTTTTATTTATTTTATATATAACGTCATATCCGATTCCTTCACACTCTTATCATCTTCCCTGTTTCCCTCTTTTTTTCTCTTCATCTCTCAATTTCTCTCTTTCTACAATTCTATCCTTTGCATAATATGCTTCCCAAATTAAGCAGTCCTTTCAGGATGAAGAACAGAAATGATAAGCTGAAATCAGAAAATAATAATTCCAAGGGTGTTGGGTTAGGAATCCTTGTACATCGATCCCCAGAACCAAATCTAGTGGTTAAACAATCCAGAAAACTTTCTCCTTCACTTGTTTCCAGTTCTTCTAATAATAACCCATCCTTTCTGAAAACATGTTTGTTATGCAACAAGAATCTGGACCCCCAGGAAGATATTTACATGTACAGGTACTAAGCTTTTTCTATATCAATTATTTTACCAGGATATCTTCTAATTAAACCTTAGTTTTTGCTTGTAATTCAAGAACTAAGGTTTACTTAGAAGAAAATATGTGTGTCATTTCTGAGTCTATAACAAGTTCTTTTGTTCAGTGGTCATCAGATCATGGAATTTGGAGAAGAATTTACCTTTATTTTTCTCTCGATTTGTAGTTGAGTTTGTTGTTGATGATATTACTTGGTCCTGTGAAACAGGGGTGATCAAGGTTACTGCAGTATAAAGTGTAGGAATAAGCAGATTGATATTGATGATAAGAGAGAATTAGAAGCTTCCACCAGAAAAATGTTGGCATCTTACAGACAATGTCTTAAAAATGAACCAAGAACTGAAACTCGTCTCATTTTAGAGGATCTCCGGCAGCAACATAATCGGCTTCCTCATCCGAGAATTCGACCAGTTGTTTCATAGTCGTTTCTCCTCTTTTCCTATAAACTGCAAATGGAAAACAGTGTAATTAAAATGGTTAAAACAATAAAAGAAAAGAGAAAAGGGATGTTAGATCTTATTTTTTTTCTAATCCACTGCTAGATCGATGTTGTATCAAGGGGGAAAAAAGGCAGTAAATTTTGAAGCTTTACGAGCTTTAATTTTTGATTAAGAGTAGTACTATCGCCTTTCTTTGTGTGTGTGATAATGATGTCAAAAATGACACATGTTATGAATAATGTACTAACGTTATCCTCAAAATATCTGGCATTGCATCATTGAGTAGTTGAAATCTAGATACGGGTATTTTACACTGACAGAGTGTTTATAATTGTTCATTCAGAAGCTTCTTCTCTCATGACTTCCTCACAAGAAAACAAATACTGTCAGTATAATTGAATTGTAAAAACTACACTGGATATCCCAATTCTGCTCCCCGTATGGTTTGATCTGCAAAAGATGTCAGTGACATCAAAGAGTGCAAGTCAAGGATTCCATAAGTTAGAAGTAAAGAAACTTTGATCTGAAAGTTTCCAGAGAGGGTTAACTTCAAAAAGGTTGAACAAGAAAAATAATCTTAGAAAGTTTTCGGATTTTTAGCTGAAACTGTTGAGAGTATAACATTTAAGTTATGGAAGAGGTAAGCTATGGAGGAGTTCCCTGAAACTTCTTGAATGATTATAACTTGGGGCAATTTCATCTAGTTCCTCAATCTAAGATTTTGAAGTCGTTATTTCAACAGGATTTATTCTCTCCCTGATGTGGTTCTTTATGTGGGTCATGGATATGTGAGAACTTATGTATGTGTATAAGAGCTAACAATTATTTAAGTGAAGAAAAAAAGATGAAAAAAGAAAAAAAAGGTTTTTAGGCACTTAAAAAGTCTTAGATATGGTCTCACTTCTAAGTATCCATTGGCACTTGTGCATCTTAGCCAGCAACTTTTCTGCAAACTCGGAAGTGACAGACTACCTTTATGCAAGCTGTTTAATACATATGCATTTGAAGAAATCTTGGCGTATGTGAATCAATCCATGCATGATTTTACTAACTATGAATGATATGAAGTGATAAGAAAGATTTGAAGAACAAGAAGATGTGAATTCAGCCAAGTCCCAAGATGCAGAAAGAACGAAGTTGCTTGTGCATCATTTCCTTAAAGAGAACTACCTTGAAATAAGAGGAAAATCAAGGAAGAGAAAAACCAAATAAAACTACATACAAGAAAGAAGAAGGCTTTGTTTGATGTTCATCCTTCGACTGAGTGTCTTGGAGAATCTAAAGGGCAGTCGTCGAAATTCTTGGGCTCGTGGGTTAGACCGTACAATTGGTTTGTTCAAAAATTCTTTAGGAAAAGTAAAGAAATCGGTTACTTGTTTTAATCAACGTAAGGTACTTTTCAAATACACTACGGTCTTTTCCTTTATTTAATTTAATTTTTCCTTTTGGGTTTTGGGAATTAGCTTTCTTACTTTATCAATCAGTTCATCAAAGGGCCTTTAATTAATCCCTCATGTTGGGTGTGTATTTTCCCCTCAAAAATTCGGGTTTATTTGCAGTGTTTGACCTCAACTTGGAAATTCCGGAATTGGATGTATTTAGCTGACACCCACTTATCAATAGATGGGAATTATTTTTTAATAATTTTGGTGACTCTGAGCGTTTTGAATTTGTGTTTTCCGTGAAATATAGAGAGAGAGAGATCTATATTATTTTTTTTTGATTTGTAAAATTTTAAAGATATGAATTTAAGGGCGTAAAGGATTCTCCTCCTTGGTGGACTCGAATGTTGATCTTTAAAGCTACGGACTACTTAGGGTTTTCGATTTTCCTGATTTTTTCCATTCGCTGCTCGATCTTCCTTCCTCCAGTCGGTGAGTTCGCCTAATTTCATCTTCTGGCTTGCTTACCTTTCCTTAATTTTGTTTTTTAGTTATTTTCTAAGATTTTTCATGTTCTCTTCTCAATTTTGAACTCTTTGAAGGTTGAATTCCGAGGGCTCTTTTCGCATTCAGAGCCCATCGGCAGAAGAAGGCTGGTTTTTTTTTTTTTTTTTTTTTTTTTTTTCCTGTAATCCATTCTTCTTTCCTTTCAAAACGGCTAAGTTCTCTCTGGGTCTCTATTGAATTTTGTGATCATATTTGTGAAGGAGTTTCCTTTTCCTGGTTAGATGTTTCTAAGCTTTTTTTCTTGAGATATAGCTAATCTAGAGCTAGCATTCCTACATATCCCTCAAAGTCCATTAGGTTTCAGTCAACTCTTTGGCAGACAGTGGCTTTAAAATTATGAGTTGATGCTGGAGTTAAGGATTTTAAACTCACTGGAAGTTTTGGATTTCAACTCTCCTGTAAGAAGCTGGAGAGAATACATTGCTAGAGAGGGTCCATTGCTCTTACATAACTCCAATGGTTTTTCATTCTCAAGTTCCTGCTAGATATACTTGTAGGCTTCTTGCAATCCCCTGTGGTAGTGTTCCTGAAGATAAATGTAAGAAGGATAATCCAGAGGATCAGCAGAGATATCCCTTTCCACAATTAAATTCTTCTGGGCGTTTGGAGGTTCGAATTTTTTGCTTCTCTATGATTAATGTTTATCTGTATGTTGCTGCAACTACCCTGTTAATATTCTGCTGTGTTGTAATTATCTTTATCGCATATATTTGCAGGTCCAGGTTTTGTCCAATCCTAGTAAAGATCAGTTTTGTAGGGTTCTTGAATCATATAAACCAAACATTGTTTACTTACAAGGGGAACAACTTGAGAATGATGAAGTTGGTTCTTTAGTATGGGGAGATGTTGATTTGTCCACCGTAGAAGCGATAAGTGGGCTCTTTAGTTATCCGTTGTCCACCACTGTATGTCTACATTCTTTTTGTAATTTTCAGCTTCATCTCTTCTTGCACCCTTTTGTAATCATAACCCCTGCAAAAGGAAAGAGTAAACAGAAACAAATGATGATAATAAATAAATAAATAAATACATGGTCTTGGTTGAAACAAGCCTGCCTCTGATAACCATCACAACTTCTATGTCTGTAACGTTTCACTCCAATTTTTACTAATGAGTTTGGTGTGCGGATCTTCAGGTATATTTGGAAATAGCAAAGGGAGATGAAGTAGCTGATGCACTTCACTCCAAGGTGAATTTTATTTAGTTCCCATGGTTACCTTCAGTGTTTACTACCATTGGCAATTTTTAGGATTTGAGGTGCTAAGACTAATAGCGTTTATTATTTTGAAAGCTGCAGACTGGAAATTCTGATATGCTTGTATGAAGTGTGAGCTATTTGTTTTCAGGGTATTCCTTATGTCATATACTGGAGAGGCACATTTTCTTGTTATGAAGCATGCCATTTCCGTAATGCATTCCTTTCGGTTCTTCAGAGGTACTCCATTAGTATGACAATGCAGATTAATCAATTAATCCAGTGGAGGCTATGTATAGGTAGAAAGTAAATGATAATTGAACGATAACTATTTTTTATGTTAATTGCAGTTCATCTGCTCACACATGGGACGCATTTCAACTTGCAAATGCTTCATTTAGGATGTATTGCTTGGGAAACAACCTTGTTTTTCCTAACAGTAGTCATGAAGAAGTTAGTGAAGATCGGGGTCCACATCTTCTAGGGGAACGCTTGAAAATAAATATTGAACCCCTTGAGAAAGAGGCAGCTGACGATGAAGAAAGTTCATCGGAAATTCCTTCTGTGAGCATACTTGATAATGATGTTGAAATGAGATTTCTTGTATGTGGAGAACCAGGCTCATTGGTGAGCAAGAACGAAGATCTACTTTCAATTTTCCGTGATAAATCCCTACAAACAAATGTGCAAAACTAGTATTAGTACCCTTCTAGTTTTCTATTGGCATGACATGTAGGTTTGTTTTCCTCTTCTTAGGATGCTTATGTATTAGGAGCTCTGGAGGATGGTCTTAACGCCCTCTTGGACATTGAAGTAAGTAGGGAAAATTCGTTATTGCTAGGACTTATGTTTTTAATAGGCAATCTAGCTTCTTGATTTCTTTCTTCTTACACTTTCTTTTTCCTATTTTTGTGTTCTAGATTCGGGGGAGCAAACTTCACGGCAAGTTCAGGTGCTTTGATTTTTTAAATTATTGTCCTGATTTATTTCAAAGTTACTTAATGTGAGCTTGTAATATTTTACTTTGGTTTTGTAAACTAAGATTGATCACATCACCTGCCTAATGGTTGATTGAGATATAAACCGCATTTGAGGACTATTTTTTTTTGTATGTTGGGGTTTTATGAATTTAGTCCTTGCAAATATCTTCTGACCTTTGAATGGAGTTGTAAACTCCACATTTTTTATTGGCTGTCAATTGTATTAATTCATCTGATGTGCACAGTGCCCCTCCTCCACCTCTTCAGGCAGGAACACTCTCTAATGGTGTTGTGACCATGCGCTGTGATATATCGACATGCAGTTTTGCCCACATCTCACTATTGGTGTCAGGTAGTGCACAAGCTTGTTTTGATGATCAGGTAATGTAGAAGCTCTCTGGTTAGGTTCTGACTGTGTTTTGCAGCTGTCAGATCTTATGTAACTTCTTACTGGTTTGTATTCAGCTATTTGAAAATTATATAAAGAATGAGATTGTAGACAGAGGCGAACTAGTGCAGACACTAATCGATGGTGAAGGAACCAAACGCTTATCTGAGCCACGGAAATCTGTTTCAATTGCTTGTGGGGCAACAGTTTTTGAAGTTAGCATGAAGGTCCCTTCATGGGCATCTCAGGTTATCCAATCACTTCCCATCTTCTTTTATGAGATTGTATCCTTGGGATTCTGATTCTATAATTTGGTCTAGCATTCATATATTCATGAATCATGAATCGATAATGTATTATTTCACCTGAGAATCAGAATGGCCTATCGTCTATCTAGCCTTAAATGCAGTGTACTGATTTCTCTGAGTTTGTTACTCCTGGCCTTGTCCTTGCTTACGGGAATATAAAAGGATTAATGCTTGCTGATATCTATCCGACTCCAGTGTTAGGGAATCAGAACTGAAGATCTATGAAGCAATATCTCCTATTCATTTAGTGATGAGTGATGACTGTGATCTAGTTCTTATAATGGGTTTTATTTAAAATATAACGAGTAGGTGCTTGTCCATGATTGTTTTGCAGATTTTGAGGCAGTTGGCCCCTGATGTTTCTTATCGAAGTTTAGTGGGTCTGGGCATTGCCAGCATCCAGGGTTTTTCTGTTGCTTCTTTTGAGAAGGATGATGCTGAACGCCTCCTTTTCTTCTGTTCAAGGAAGGAAAAAGATTTATTTCTGAGCAATTTAACCGATAGCACACTCCCAAGCTGGTTGAAACCACCTGCTCCTAGAAAGAGATCGAAATATATGAAAGATCCAAGCCTTGGTTCTCATGATGTTATTGAACATCTGAAGGTTTCGTCTGGTAGGAGAATAGATAGCGTGAACATGGAAATAGGATCAAGGAATGGTTTTAGCACTCCCACGTTCCCATTCCCAAGAAGGAGAGGCATGAAAATTGCTGCAATGAGGCCCATTCCTCATGTTAATCGCCATAAAATGATCTCTTTTCATGGAATAGAGACAGGTGGGCACAATGGAAGCCTGGTTAAAGCTAGTGTTCCTTCTAGTAATCCCACAAAGCATGTGACCGTAGGTTCAGCTTCAGTTTTTCAACAAAAAATGTTTCCAAGTGCATCTCAATATAAACAAATCATTCCCATTAATCCATTACCTTTGAAGAAGCACGGTTGTGGCAGAAGCCCTATACAGGCTTGCTTTGAGGTAATTGCATCCCTTTGGAACTTCTGCTCCTAGAAAATATGTGCTTGAAGATTGTTGAAAAAAGTTCTAATCTTGTGCTTAAAGAATGTTGTTAAGGAAGTCAACTTTAGATTAGTTGCTAATTCTCAGGCGACCTGAAAATTTAGGTTAATTTCTACTAAATTTTTATTGAGCTAATTTTTTTTCTTGTTCTCATGTAGGATGAATTTTTGAAGGATTTGCTGCAGTTTTTAGCTCTTCGAGGTCACAACCGACTTATACCTCCAGGTGGGCTTGCCGAGTTTCCAGATGCTATACTCAATGGAAAGCGTCTTGACCTTTACAACCTGTACAAGGAGGTAAGCTCCTTTCTCTTAGTTGGAATCATGGATATAGTGTACTGGATACTAAATTACTAATTGAACCCTGAATGGATGCTGCTGATCAGGTGGTTTCAAGAGGTGGCTTCCGTGTTGGAAATGGCATTAACTGGAAAGGACAGATCTTTTCAAAGATGCGCAATTACACCATGACCAATAGAATGACTGTATGGATTTCATGTCTAACAACACAATTCTTATCCTGATGATCATTTGGTTTGGTGTAACTGTGTATTCTTGAATATCTAGAATATTTTATATGCACAATAAATAATGGGAATGTTGTTTCTTGATGCTCATAAGAAGAGTTAAAGAAGATTTCTGTGGTCATAGAAAATAAGAACTAATTCTCCTGCAGGGTGTCGGAAACACGCTTAAAAGACATTACGAGACTTATCTTCTAGAGTATGAATTGGCACATGAAGATGTAGATGGTGAATGTTGCCTGTTGTGTCACAGGTCTGTATGCTTCCATTCCATTCTCTTCTCAAATATTTGCTTTTTTTCCCTTCCATTTGCGTAAAGAAACAAATATTTCCTTGTTTGCATGGAGAGACTTGGCTTAGGAGCCAACATTCAAGCTATCTTTCTCTCTTCCCTAATCGTAAACTAGATAAACTTCATTTGTTCCCTTACGCTGAAGTGTTGGATTGCTTTAACAGTAGTGCAGCCGGGGACTGGGTGAACTGTGGCATTTGTGGGGAGTGGGCACACTTCGGCTGTGACAGAAGGCAGGGTCTCGGCGCATTTAAGGTATCTTCCTCATCCTACTACATCTCAGCGATACAGACTTCAATAGAAGTACAAACTTTGTGGATTAGGACAAGGAAAAGTTCCTTCGTACATTCAAACTTGAGATCTCTTTGTTATTTTTACAAGGTAGGAAAATATGGGATGAGAGATGATTGTTTACTTGAATCATAATGATGCATTGTGCATGATCTTTGCAGGATTATGCAAAAACTGATGGATTAGAATACATATGTCCACACTGTAGTGTTGCTAATTATAAGAAGAAGAAAGTGGCAAATGGGTTGTCTCCAGGCTTCTCCTCAAGACCAATATGAAGTTGATTTGATTTTGAGGTCAAATTTGTTGCTGCCGACCCTATAACTATAAGAGAACCAAACCGTTGCGGCCGTACATATAAAGTTCAATTTCTTTAACTACGTGTATCACTGTGCTATTAACCTAAATCTACAAGTATATATATATATATGTATAAGTATATATATATATATATATATATATATATATATATATATAAAGTATCCAGGAAAACAGAGATAAGTCAAGCAGGAAACTATTGATTTTTTTTGTATTGTAGGGTGGGGTTGAGTAATACTTGGGTAATGCATTAGGATATAGAAGGGGAATGAATACTACAGTTCTCCAACTTAGTTGAGGGCTAACTTTAGATTTTATGTAGAAGATGATGAATTGGACAATCCACTTGAACTTACATGTAAGCTCACGATTTTCCCCCTTTTAACAACCACGTGTATGCTTATGATATACAGGTTTATGCTTCTTAATTGGTTTATTTACATTTTGAGAATATTCCATTGGAAATTCAAATCGATGAATTTCTAAATGAGCTAGATATATTTTAACTGGGAATATAGATTGGTGTGGTTGGCAACCTAGCATAAAGTTTTTAGACCTGTGGTTGGTCTTCTGGAATAAAGTTTTTCAAAATGGGCTGCAAAATTAACTGAGCCAAGCAAAAAATATATATTTTTTCGAAGACATGATTTAATAATAGCATTTTAGAGTGACCAGATTAATGACTGAATTTAATTAGTCGTATTGAAAAGGTCAAACTTGTTTCTATAGAAATGGTCAATCACTCATTTGAAGTAATGGAGCTAATTAACTACCAATTAAAACAAAGAGGATAATTACCAATCTGCTTAAATTCTAAAACTTATAAAAGTAAGAGATAATAATATATTCAAGATTAGATAAACCTGTAAATAATACATTGAAGTTGTATGTGTAAATTAGTGTCAATGCATATACAAAAACATAATTAAAAAAAAATTAAGGAAAAAAGAACTTTTCTCGTAAAAAAAAAATAATAATAAAAAAAAATTAAAAAAGTTTAAAAGAAGACTTATGACATGTTCTGAATAGAAAATATCATTAGATACATCTGTTATTGTCCTAAACAATACAAAAATCGTAATACTTACATATTTAATATAGGCAAGTGCACTGTGAGAATGAAAAAAAAAAACTTTATATTAAGAAAAAAAATGGAACAAAAATTGAGAATGGGTATATTACTTATAAAGTAATGAAAAAACAAAAAATTGAAAACTTAAATCCATTATGCGACTCTAATTTAATGACGCTGGAATAACATTTTTATCATATTGAGAGATGTGTTTGTTGAGAACTGAAAAAATACTGATGGTTATTAAAAAAAAAAAATTATGAATGTATGTGAAAGCCAGAATTTTCTCATTGTGTTTCAATTCTGACAAATCTCTATAGGGATTAGTTGATCGCCTACATACTTCAAACTACTGGCCCAACAAAAAATATATATATTTAAATTTATTAATTGGAAAAAAAGAAAAAAAACATTAGAAAACATACAAATTAATAGTTTGAGAATGGTCTCCTAATATTAATCAACGTAATCCAAACAAAATCTAAAGAAATAAATGAATGTGTGGATCAAATCTAGAGAGGGAGTTTGGTTATACCTACTTGACTAGAAACATTTGAGAAAATATCCATTAAGATTTGAAAATGGTCTCCTAGTATATATCAAGGAACATAATCCAAACAAAACAAAAATAAATAAATAAATAAATAAATCTAGGGAGGCGTGAGTTTAGTTGGAATATTTGGCTGCACCCACCCAACATGTTCTTTCCTCTTTACCACACAAATAAAAAGATTTAAAATATATATTTATAAAATAAAAAAAAAATAACAAAATTACGAATGACAATTTTTTATTGGGTGCAAGCTTAGACTTGCACAAAGGGATGGTGTAGCCGCACCAAAGTTTTTCTATCACATAGTGCAACAAGACAAACTTAATTATTTATTTAAATTAATACCCTAAAAATGTTGCAGCCAAATTGAAGTAACAGTGAAGAAGTATAATTCAAACATATACCCTATAAATTGACATAATGAATATATATGTCCCACACACATGAGGGCATGAAGAAGAGGAACAGAAAGAGCAAGTTGATCCCAGCAAACAACAGCTCCCACAGCTTAAATGATACTGCTGGAGCCTTGATGGATGCATTAAATGCATCAGTCTTTTATGGGCAAACCTCAAATTATTTTGTAAACTAAAATGTGGGTTACCAGTTAATGGGTTTATTTCAGTTGGATGTGTTATTTGAGATTGGAAAGTTGTTTTAGTTGATCAAATGAATTGAATAATAGGGAACAATAATTGAAGGGAGAAGGGGAAGAGATATTTCCATCTTCTGGAAGCGTTGAGCTAAAAATATTCCTTTCATTTCACAAGGGAAAAGCTTTTTGTTTCCTTTTCTTTTGTAAATTGTTCCGTTAAGGGTGCAAAGGGTTTTGAAATATGATCAAAAAGCAGTTGTCCATTTTAAGAGGCCCCATCCTCTCCCTTCTTCTCCCTTCTTCTCCCTTCCTTTAACACTTTATTACCAACAACTAATTATGACAATGCCAATAATTGCATGCTAAACTGGACATACTTTCCCTTTAATTCTTTTCTTTTTTTCCCCTACCCAATATGATTTTTATCTTTAAATAGTTGCTCAAAAAATAATCAACTTTTTTTTAATTTTATCCCAGCTTCGTTTCTATTAATTTGGTTTCTAGATTTTAAAATGTTACAAGATTACTTGTTAGCTTTTAGTAGTTTTCATTTGGTCAATCAATTTTAAGATTTTTATATTTTTATCTCTTGATTTTTCACTAATATGTACTTCAGGTATACAATGTTAATTTTATATTAATTACTTTAAAATAATTATAGTTACATTAGTTTTCATTAATTTTCAGTCGTTATTAAGATTAATTGAAATTTTTACATCATAATCATTTTAAATTAACTAATTGGAAGTTGACATCAAAGACCAAAAATGAGCATTAATTTTGGGGTAAGAGTGTAAAATCTACGAATTTAGGGATAAAATGGAAACTAAATTCAAATTTTTAATGTAAAATTTTAAAATTTTGAAATATAAGAACCAAATAGAACCTAAACTCAAAACTTAAAGTATTCGAAATCTAGAGACCAAATGAAAGCTATACTCAAAACGAAGTAGAAAAAGAAAAAATCCCAAGCTTAAACTATACATCACTAAAATTTTCAAAGCATTAACATAATGATATAAATGTGTATTTATAAATCTAGCAAGATTCAATTTTTTATGAAAACATAATCCAAATCCAACTCAAAATCAAATATACTTTAAAAGTATAATGATAGAAGTTTAAATTATGCTATATTTGGAAGGGTAATACAATAATCCTCATGTGAAAACAATATAGTAAAAACATATCTTTTTTTAAAAAAAAAAAGAGACAAACTTGTCACGTGATAATTTGTAATTGGACATTTAAGTGAATTGCTCAAAGATGGATGCCGTCTTAGATACACTCAAATATTTTTTCTATTCGTAAAGATAATAATGAGTAAAAGCTATAACATTTTTTTAAATACAGATAAAAAGTTTATGCTATCTAGTAAAATTTCCCTTTTTTAAATCACCCTTGATGAAATATCTAGTTTGAAGTAAATAAAAAAATTTCCATAGTAAATAGTTTGATTTATTCTACCAAATTTTGTTCGATCAATTTGGATAAATGATTAACTCATATTTTTATATTAGTACTTCAACTTATCCTTCTGGGCGAATTATCAGGTTGGTGGATTTTTAGGTTTCAATCTTGTTTTTGTCTCTGAATTTTCATACTTCTCTATAATATCTCTTTCATTCATTTATCTCATGAAACTTTAGGCAAGTATTTAAACCTACTCATAATAATATGAACAATTATTTAGAAACAGGTACAAAATTTTGTTAAACGGCTAACCTAAAATGAACAACAATAACTAAGTATAAGTTTTTTTTTTTTTTTTTTTTTCTTGTGTAAAATTTAGAGATAAACAGAATTATAATGGACGTGTACAGACTAGAATCAAAGCATTAAGATGGGACAGAAAATATTTCAAAAAAGAAAAGAAAAGAAAAGATGAGATGGGAAAGGATAAGCAGGAAAGCTTAGCAAGGGATGTGAAAATCTAAAAGAAAGTGATTTTTTTTTTAATTAATTTTACTTGGAGGTTTAAAATCTAAATTTCAAAAGATTGAAACTTTGGATCACCGACGGATGCTAAGGATTGGAGTGTCCATCTCAAAGCAGTTACTTTGTCTGCTGGCTTTATTGGTAGTGTTATTAATCTCTTCCTTTGACTTCATTATTCTAATTAGCAAATCTTTACTTGCTTATTTAAACTTTAGTACTACAAAGTTAATGCTATCTCTCTGTCCTTTCTTTCAACTGAATGGCCATTACTTGTTTAAAGTATGACCAGAACAGAGCTTTCCATGGGCCTGCTTCAAGCTAAATTCAGATAAAAGGGAGTTCTAAGTAATATCCTAATCTAACCATTTAAGTTTTTTTAGTTTGATCCGTAAAGAAAATTATTATAAATATAAAAAAAAAAATATCAAATTATTTCTAAATATGAAAAAATTTTATTGTCTATCGCGATCTATTGCTGATAGACAGTAAAATTTTTACCTGATTAGTAATTTAAAATGGTCTCAAAACATAAAGTTCTCTATCTGAACTCTTGTAATATCATAAGTCAATCCCTCCTTGTTATGAAATCAACAAATAAAGAGAAGTAGAAAAATGATACTAAGATTTACATGGTTCACTAATAGTGTGTTAACTACGTCCATGGATAGAAGGAAAGTAATTTATTATTGGAGGGACTAAAAGAATTTTTTTTAAAATAATATTATTCTAATAAATACTGACAAATATAGGAGGAAAAGGAAAGAATCGACAAAAATAGGTTGCAAAATGGTGGACCGGGTACACAATTTCTGAAAACCATGTATCGGGTCCACAATTTCTCCTTACATGGCTGCCACATTAAAGTAGTCAATGCTGATATGGATGGAAATTATAGACCTTTATTTTATCTTTTTCTTATCTAATAAATTACCAAAAACAATAGTTGTCTTCTAATTTTTCTTTTTGAGCTGCTCCCCTCACATCACCATCTCCAACTTCCAAGGAGAGAATTTTTGGTTTTTTTTTCCTCATAAATGTAGTTTCTTTTTTTCTTTTTTTGTTATGTTTATAAAATATGTCGTAATATAAAAAATAATTATATTATATTTTAAATTTATAGCAAATAATCACTCACTCAATAATGAAAAATATATCATCAATCAATAAATTAAATTAGTAAAAGATAAGGAAAGATACACATATTACCTCCTTGAATTTATTCATAACTTAAATTGTGCAAATCTCATCTTAATATAGAAATAATTTGACATTAAGGATGAGAGATTCAAAAAGAAATAACAATTATTTTGATTAATTAATTTTGAGAGAAAATAAAAAATATTAAGATAATCTAAAAAATATTTGGCTGATGATATTTGACAAAATTTAAATTGAAGGAAATCGGCGATTTCCTTATGAAACTCGTGGACTCCATACAAGATTTTCTCACCTATTTTTATCTAACCCTAAGTGAGACATATTTTTCAATTGTAAGTAAAAAATAAAAAAATAAATAAAAATAAATAAATAAATAAAACCTATTTTTATCATTTTTAAAAAAGAAAACTATATTATTTGTGAAATTAACCCCTAATTCAGATTAATTAAATGAGCCTTTTAGGTTAGAGAGTTCATATAATGCACCACTCTAA
This sequence comes from Citrullus mucosospermus, assembly GCA_030954485.1. Lineage (NCBI taxonomy): Eukaryota > Viridiplantae > Streptophyta > Magnoliopsida > Cucurbitales > Cucurbitaceae > Citrullus > Citrullus mucosospermus. The sequence goes on along the minus strand of CM062063.1, from coordinate 1,137,825 downwards.
ATTTTAAGGTCAAAAACGTATTTTCAAATCGAGAAATGTCCCAGTTTAAGCTTTTTATTTAATAAAGAGAGAGTTTAAGTTTGTTGGTTGAGTTGCAAGTCCCCACCACAAAATTCAGATGGTTTGTTTTGAGAAGTTCAAATATTGGAAGGTAATTAGGAGGGAGGAGAGACAGGCAAAGACTCAAAGGAGAAGAATGATGGTTTTGGGACCAGTTTTGTTCCTGATGACAATCAATATGGCCCACGGCTCCATTATGACGAACCACACTGTCCTACCATGCGCAAATTTTTCACCTTACATCGGGCTCCACCTCACACAATCTAGCCAAATTTCACAGGTTCACAACCAAGTATTATTCATCTCATAATTTTACATATAATACAAAATTTGACAAACAAATATTTCTTGCCCCCACTATAAATCAAATCTGCCTCCATACTAAGTAATTTATATTCACATAACCCATAAACATTATCAATCCCATTGTAAAATGTTACTACAGACAAATCAAAATTTATGAAGTACAGACACTATTTTAGGGAACATGTTCATATTTAACACATGCCAAATGCAGATATGTTTTGAATACATGTCCGACATGCAAATTTCTTAGATTATAATAAAAAACAGTGTATCTCCAACATGTCTGTGTCCTAACCTTTTTAAAATTAGCATACGATGTGTCGTATCGCATCTATGTCCATACTTCTTACATCACAATAGTGAGACTTATGCTTAGAGAAGAAAGAATCATACCCCATGTTCAAACTTCAAACATGTGGTATATGAATCATGTTTTGATTGATTAAATGAGTTCTATAAAAGAAAAGGTAGGTATTTCGCAGTTGTGGTGATACAGTATATTTATTTAAACATGAAGATTATGGAGTCTTTCCTCCCTGCCTTCCTACCCCCACATTTGTTATACATGAAATTGAAAAGAAAGAAAGAAAGAGGAAAAAAAAGCTTTTCCTGCCGCTCGTTGAATGTATGCCCAATCACATTCACAAGTGATGCATCTGAAGAGGTGAGCTAAAGGGAAATAGCCTTAGTCTTTGAGAGTGCATTCTAGTTTTGGTTCTAAATGATAGATTGAAATAAATTGCACTCTATCCCATCATGTGCGAGTTTTAAGAGACGTGGTTACCTGTCCTACATCAATTCATATCTAAAGATTAATTTTTCAAATCCTACATGTTCTTTCCCATTAGGGAAATTTTTCTGAGAGTTTTTCTAAAGAGGAGAATTCATGCAAAGACATCAATTGAGTATGGGTCTGATTTCTCAGAGTCTTCATCGCATTTATTAAATATTATTCAACAAAATCGTAGATGATGCTTCGAAAGAGCTTAGTCTAAACAAAGTAGACTCATACAGTGTATCTCCAAATTCGGTCCTAAAGTGATATATCAAAACAGAGTACACTTTCTCTTGACAATTATGATTTGGGGAAGATTTTAATTATATATTTTATTGCAATGTGGTCTCCAAATAAATTGGTCCTTCGACGAGGTCTTCAAAACTAAAATCAAACTTCTCAAACGCAAGACTAATTAATTGAGCTTTTAATAAGATATTTAATATTACGTACACCTTGGTTGTCTCATACAACTAAAGATTCTTGGGGCAGCCTTTATTCTTGTAGTGGTTTAAGATTAACAACATTGGATTTCCTCCACAAGTTCTCTCCAGCTTAGCCACCCATTTCGTTTCTCCAGTATATTTGTTTTATATCTCAATGTTTGTGATTTGAGAAGTCAGACAACACCATTCAAACTGTTGATCAACTAGCAAGGACTTAAAACCCCCACGTCTCTCAAGCTAACAGAGTCTTCAATGAAAATCTCATCGAAATTATTCTTGTTTGAGATTTTTAAAAATTATAATTATTGTTATTATAACACCTCTGATTTACAAAAATTTAAATTATTGTTCCTAAAGCCTAAGATAGAGTCTACGATGGTAGGATACTTTTAGATATAATTTCCTCTCCTAATCTTGTTTTCACACCCGGCGGGCTACGTTGATCTCGGGAACCAAAGCTAAAAAAAACTTCAACAAACGTCAAATGAATGGTATAACTTGTAATTTTGTAATTTTGTCACGAAGAAAGTAGATTCTTTCATGGGACTTTCTGTTGTGAATGTGGCATAAATTATTGAATAAAAATCTAAATGTGCTCAGGCATCTTGGTAGGAGTGCTGTGTTTGTCTGTTTGGTAAAATCGACACCATAGTTTTTATTCATCGCACTATTTTACTTTCCCCCATGACGATGCAATTGCGATGAACCTACCCTAGAAGCACTAAAGAGAAAACACAATTTTTTATTGTATTCATAAGATTTTTGCCTTTTTAGTTTTTAGTTTAAAAAAGAAAAAGAAAAAAAAAGAAAAAAAAAAAGGGAAAAAAAGTTCAGTTTTTATCAATATGTACAAGTACTCGTTAATATTCTTTCAAAGTATTTTCAACTAGTAGGTACTTTTCAAAAGGATAAGCATACCTACATTAAAGAAAAAGAATCTCTATTATTTTAAAAGTTTTGGTTTAATCTTTTATAAATACTATAATTAATTGACCATGAATCTTGTGTTGTATTGAATTAAATGGGTCCATAGAAATATATAATTCAATGATTAAGACATATTTCTGGTATAAGAGGTTAGAGACTTGAACTTTTATTTCTTTTTTAATAATTATTGGGGATAGAAAAACAAAACTCTAACTTTCAAGGAGTAAATACATATCAATTACTTCTAAATTAAACTTGTCATATAGAGATTTTAATTCTATCAAATTCTATGGAAAAATCTTTTAACAATTTTAATATACGCTAATGAATTCTTCAAAAAAAAAAATGCACACAGATATATACCCACGAAGGATAACTTAATTTTCAAACATAATTTCTCCATAATGGGCTAATGTAAAACATATATATTAGCCTCCCAAAATTTAATATTGGTTTTCTTTTTTGTTTCCATTCAAAAGGTAAATTTGTTTTTGTTTTTGTTAAAGTGAATTTGTCTTTGGTGATATTGATATACCTTTTATTCCTAAAAGTCAGAGGTTTAAATCTCTCATTCCAATCTCATTCCAATTATGGTAACTAAAAAGAAAAAATTTGTTTTAATTTTGAATTTTTTTTACATTTTTTAAGACACCTATGAAATGTTTACCCACTTTTTAAAACAAAAATACTGTAAGAAATAATGTTTTATTTTTAATACAAACAAACTTTAAAAATCATTTGCTTTAGATAAATATTACACACAACCAAATAAATTTAAAGAAATCAAGTAGAAAGCTGGTTTAATAGTTATCAATTTTTTTTCTCTCTTTTAAAATTATGCTTGTTTAAAATCATTTCCTGAAATTCGGTCCCAAATATATAATAAATGTTAAAAACATAACACCAAAAACAAAATAACCATCAAAGCCGACTTCAAAAGGTAGTCCTAAAATTCTACTTTAATATTTTGGACCAAAAAAAAAGCCAAATTATAAGTTTAATTCTTGAATTAGGAGATTTTTCCATTTAATCCCAATGAATTTGCAAATTTTAATTTTTATCAATAATAGGTACTAAACTTTAAATTTTGTGTCTAATAGGTATGAAAATCTAGAAATTAGAATTTTATTTCAAAATTTTCAATTTTATGTAAAGCAAATATGTAAATTTAAAAAAAAAAATCAAAGTTCAAAGATCAAATTCATAGAAAAATGGTTAAAATAGCATTTTGGTTCCTGTACTTTGTAATTTGTTCAATTTTAGTCTTTATAACTTTAAATGTTCAATTTTAGTCTATGTAATTTCAATAAATCTTAAATTTAGTTCTCAAAGTTAAATTTTATCAAAATTAATTGATTAAACAATCACAATAATTGTCATGAAAAAAACACAATATGTGAATTTTTTCTCAAAATTCGTAATAAAAATACTAATAAAAAATAAAAGGTAATGAAAAAATCCACAACAAACTAGCGTAGTAACTAAATTTAAGATTTATTAAAGTAAAAAAATTAAATTGAACAAATTCTAAAATTTAGGGACCAAAATCATATTTTAACTTTAATAATTGTAAAAACTAAACTTGAACTAAAATGGTAATTCTAACCTAAGTGTATATATGTCTAAAGAACTTGACTTAGGAAGAAAATCAGATACCTCTATCTCTAGAGCCTTGAATTCAAAATTTTAAATTTTTATTCTTTTTGGGGGTGGCGCACTCAAAATTTCAACTTGAAGAAGTATAGGGGTATGGTGATGGAATGGAGTTTCTACTTTTTGACCATTTTTGCCAACTAATTTCCACTAAATTCCAAGGAATAGAGTGCTGGAGTACTTCCATTTGCAAATAATTTTTTACCAAAACCCCTATCTAAAATCAGGAGTACCAGAGTCCCAACACTCTGCCCACCCTCTTCAAACTTACTGCACTCTACGCGGTTTATTACTACAATTGTTAGTCTCACGCACTCCCACTCCCACTACACTCCACATCCCCACGCATCTCTACACGCACTTCCTTTTTAAAGTTTTCTTTCAGTGGCAGTGACAGAGCATCCATCGGCAGACCATTGCCAGACCACCACCCACCTCCTCCTCCTCCTCCTCCTCCTCCTCCTCCTCCTCCATTACCAAACCCCTTCACTTTACTTCTCTCTCATGGCTGCCCTTCTTCCAGCAATCTTTCTCTTCTCTCTCATCATCCCATTTTCTTCTTCTTCCTCCTCTTCGATCGATGTTTCAAAGAAGACCTTCATTGTGCAGGTTCACAAAGATGCCAAACCTTCTATTTTCCCGACCCACAAGCACTGGTATGAGTCTTCTCTAGCCTCCATTTCTTCAAACAAGGCAACGACGTCAAACCCAGATGCTTCTGGTACTGATGGAGCAGCCGTCATTCATACATATGAAACTGTCTTCCATGGCTTCTCTGCAAAGCTCTCACCTTTTGAAGTTGAGAAGCTTCAAACCTTCCCTCACATCGCCTCCATCATCCCCGAACAGGTTCGCCATCCTCACACAACTCGTTCCCCTGAGTTTCTTGGCCTTAAGACATCCGACAGTGCTGGGTTGCTTAAAGAGTCCGACTTTGGATCTGACCTTGTAATAGGTGTCATTGATACTGGTATTTGGCCGGAGAGGCAGAGTTTCAATGACCGCGATCTGGGTCCTATTCCTTCCAAATGGAAAGGCCAGTGCTTGGTAGCTAAAGACTTTCCAGCCTCCTCTTGCAACCGTAAACTCATTGGGGCTCGATTCTTCTGTAGTGGGTACGAGGCCACCAATGGAAAGATGAACGAGACCACCGAGTACCGTTCGCCGCGAGATTCCGATGGCCACGGTACACACACAGCGTCCATTGCTGCAGGTCGTTATGTGTTTCCAGCTTCAACTTTAGGTTATGCTCGTGGTAAAGCCGCCGGAATGGCTCCTAAGGCCCGTCTTGCCGCCTATAAAGTCTGCTGGAACGCCGGCTGCTACGACTCCGACATTCTTGCAGCTTTTGATGCTGCCGTTTCCGACGGTGTCGATGTTGTATCACTCAGCGTCGGCGGTGTGGTTGTACCGTATTATCTCGATGCCATCGCTATTGGGGCTTTTAGAGCGGTGGCAGACGGCGTTTTTGTCTCCGCATCAGCCGGTAACGGTGGCCCAGGTGGGCTCACTGTGACTAATGTAGCACCATGGGTTACAACAGTAGGAGCTGGAACCATGGATAGAGATTTTCCTGCTGATGTTAAGCTGGGAAACGGGAGGGTTATACTCGGTACTAGTGTCTACGGCGGACCGGCTTTAGTTCCGGGTCGTTTGTATCCTCTTATTTATGCAGGAACCGAAGGCGGTGATGGATATTCTTCGTCTCTTTGCTTAGAAGGTTCATTGAACCCCAATTTAGTGAAAGGGAAGATTGTACTATGTGACAGGGGCATCAATTCAAGAGCTGCTAAAGGTGAGGTTGTGAAAAAGGCTGGAGGGTTGGGAATGATTTTAGCAAATGGGGTCTTTGACGGTGAGGGTTTGGTAGCTGACTGCCACGTACTACCTGCCACTGCCGTCGGTGCAGCCGGCGGCGACGAGATTCGCAAATATATTGCAGAAGCAGCGAAGTCTCATTCACCGCCAACCGCCACAATTTTGTTCAAGGGAACTCGGCTTGGAGTTCGGCCAGCACCGGTTGTTGCTTCATTTTCAGCTCGAGGTCCTAATCCAGAGTCCCCTGAAATCGTAAAGCCTGATGTGATTGCGCCAGGGTTGAACATTCTTGCCGCTTGGCCTGATAAAATTGGACCCTCTGGAATTCCCACAGACAAGCGTACTACTGAGTTCAACATACTTTCTGGCACTTCCATGGCCTGTCCTCATGTCTCTGGCTTGGCTGCCCTGCTGAAGGCGGCACACCCTGGATGGAGTCCAGCAGCTATAAAATCAGCCTTGATGACCACAGCTTATACTTTGGACAACCGAGGCGAGACGATGTTAGATGAATCTTCAGGCAATACTTCCACGGTCTTGGACTTTGGAGCTGGCCATGTTCACCCACAAAAGGCAATGGACCCTGGTTTAATCTATGACCTGAACACATTTGATTATGTTGATTTCTTGTGTAACTCCAACTACACCACTAAGAATATCCAAGTCATTACAGGGAAGATTGCAGATTGTAGTGGGGCGAAAAGGGCTGGACATACTGGGAATTTGAATTACCCTTCATTGTCTGTGGTGTTTCAACAATATGGTAAACATAAGATGTCTACACATTTCATAAGAACTGTGACTAACGTTGGAGACGCCAATTCTATCTATAAGGTATCAATAAAGCCACCAAGTGGAATTTCAGTGACGGTGGAACCAGAAAAGCTAGCGTTTAGAAGGGTTGGGCAAAAATTGAGCTTCTTGGTTAGGGTCCAAGCAATGGCTGTTAGACTTTCCCCTGGAAGCTCTAACATGAAGAGTGGTTCTATAGTTTGGACTGATGGAAAACACGAAGTCACAAGTCCTTTGGTTGTTACCATGCAGCAACCTCTGCAGTAGGATTACCATAATTTTGCTCTTCCCAACTGGCTAGTTTTCTTCTCTGTATGTATAATGGAAATGCTTTTTCCTCTTCTTTTCTTTTAATATTTTTGCTCTCTTTTAAGTTTTCAATATCAGAAAACTGGTGGGGTTTGGTTTGTAACACACGGTTAAGGATGATGAGTATCTTTGGTTGTAAGACTATGAAGAATGTAAAATAGTGTGTTTAGAAGAATAGACCAGAGACGAATGCAAAAGTCTTTTCTCCGGAATCATGTTGTGGGTTGAAATTTAATTCCATCGAAAAACTGCTTTAAAAAGCAATTATGCTTTGGCAATCAAATTTTTTATTCAGAAGAACATAGGCACACGTATGCTGAAAGCAATTAACACTTGAAGCTACCACAACGGAGAAAGTCGTTAAGACACAAACACAAGTGGGGTTCCTTGTCTAAGTGGCCTATCCCATAACCCCATTGTTTATTGTCCATTTGTAAGCTTAGAGTTGCCGCGCTTTGCCTTTCGGCTATCACTTTCCTATTCCAGCAAACACAAGAATATTTCTATGTATGACACGCTAGTAAATTAGTAATATAGAATTTGGGATATCATTTCTTTTCACATGGATCCATAGTCTGTTTTTATAATAATGAACACAATATAAGATTGACTATGGTGAAGTGTAGTGCACTCAACTTTTCATCAGTCAACCCGTGTTTTAAGCAAAATGCGAAGAGAGAAACAAGGGATCACCAACTGCTTGATGAAATTCCCATCAGTAATTTCAAATTGGAAGAGAGGACAAATACCTGGCGGTGGTCCATTGTCAATGATCGGTGTAAAAGGCTGAATCTCAGCAGTTTATTAGCTGGAAGAGAGAGTAAAAACATAAGCTACCACCATACCATCGAAGAAAACGAAACATGAAGGACCAATAATTAGCAGGAGAAAATCACACTTCCTTTCCAGCTATTTGTTGGAATGGAATACAAGATCGGCATGATCAAATTGTCGTTTCGCTTTTACGAAGTGAATTTTCACTGTGAATGGAAATTATGAAAGTAAATTAACAAGAAAACAATCACCAATCCATAGCTTTGCTTTATACCCGTGACCATAAGAAACGCGTTTTCATGATGATTCGTGTCCGATTCTTCATATTCTGCGAAACAAAAAGTTCATTCGTCGAAAACAAGAATGAAACATTACCTCTTCTGCAGTCTTCAATCTGAAAACTCAGAACTGTTCTTTCAGATTTCACCCATTTTCTACTGAGCCAGAATTTTCCCTCCATTTCTTTTCCTTTGGGAACGTCTTCGCCAACTTTGTTTACACGGCTCGGCCCATAATTGGGGCTACGTTAGCCCAGCACAACAAACGGGCTTTCCGTCACACGTAGCCCAATAAATGAATTCTGTTTTACATCGGCCCGGCCCAATAGATTTATGGGAAAAGTAACATAGAACACAATTCCATAAATTTGTCTTATTCTAAAAGCTACAAGAGGACAATTTACCTCCAAAGTTGTTCACATCATCACGTGGGCTCGTCTCTCTATAAGATTTATTGTTTTTATTATTATTATTTAATTGAATAGTAGGTTTTAATCGGATTCTGTTAACCGAATTTTTTATTAATTTAGATTAAAATATGTTTTAAATGGTCTAATTTTATTAATCTTCCAATAAATCTTAAATTTGGTCTCTAAAAGTCATTTTTCTAACAAAATTGATTATATAATAATAATTTTTATACAATAAAATAAAATATGTCATGTTTTCAAGAATTTATAGTAAGAATGTGATAGATAATAAAAAGTCTTATGAAAAAATCAATAATAATTAGCATTAGGAAATAAATTTAAGATTTATTAAAAATTAAAATTACAAGAACTAAAATTCAACAATTAAAAGTACATAAAATAATTTGAATAAACTTCAAAATATAAATATTAAAATGATGTTAGGATCAAAATTTATTATTTGGGATCTTAATGGATAATTGTACGCATGGAAATTAAAAATAGTAGATACCATTTTTGGTAAATAATAAAATATAGTAATTTAAGCAAAATGTTTATTATGAAGACACCTTTTGTTTTCTTGTTTTTATTTTTCAAAGTGTTATATTTACATAAATTAGAAATTAAAATTTAAAAAATAAAAAAGAGATAGTCATCAACTTTGAAACACCGAGGGGAATGAAAGGCTTGACGTATGCTGTGTCAGCTTTTGCTGCTGCTATTAAGTATCACCGAACCATACCAATTTCACATGCTCTTATTCCTATACCGCTGCCACATAATATGGCGCACCGCAAGCTTGCCTTTTTCAATTTGCCGTCTTTTTTTTTTTTTTTTTCAAGTATTCTTATTTTCAAACAAAATTAAATTATACCTCCGCGTAATTAAAAATTGTAATTTAATTTTTTAGAAAAGTTAAATTGATATTTTCTTGACATGAAAATAGGGTATAGGGACACCTAGTGATTGTTCTTTCTCTATCACCTTAACACAATTACCCACAACTATTAAATCGACTCAAAATATGTTATATCAATAATTTAATATTTAATAGATAGTTTGATTGTGTACTTTTCGTACAATCTCTTTAACTTATTAAAATTATCTAATAATTTATAATTATATGTTTCTAAGTCCCTTGATCTTTATTCTTCATAATTTTTTAAATCTAAAATAAATTTCAGAGTTAGAAGTTCGTTAAATGCAAGAGGCAAGCTTATATTTAATAGATTGGTTACTTTAAAAAATAAAAAGAAAATTATGATATATCGAATATCTATCAGACGCATAATTAAAAATATCTATGACATATTAGATGTTTTATAAGTAAGTAACTTATTAGATACAATAGTCAAAAGTTCACAAATTTAAAATTTTATAGACTAAATATACATAAATTTGAAAGTTTTATACATTTAATTAACAGTTTAACATGTGTCTATATGTATATTACATAAAATTGAAAAGTTGTTGTTCCAACCATTGAATATAAGTAAAATTTTAAACTTCACATTTGTCAATGAAGTTTTATATTTATTTTAGTTAGACTTTGCTACTTTCTAAATACTTTATTTGTTGGAATAACGAAAAATATAACAATCGGATCCAAAACATTAGCAGATATAACACATTGCAAAAAAAAAAAAATTACAAATATAACAAAATTTGAATCCAACTTTTGGAGTCTATTAGTGATAGACTATATATATCAGTAATAAAAGTCTAACAGTGATATGATAGATTTTGCTATATTTATAATTATTTAATATTCTTATTATACACTTAATTATTAGTTTACCCATTCCAATTAACTTTTATATTTTTAGAAATAGCCGATGACTGAAAAAAATGGTAGATTATTGAATTGGGCTTGGATTTATAAAATAGATTGGGCTTTCAGTATTGAGCCAAAGCCCAATTTCAATTTCCCTTTCCTTTGTATGGTTTAATCAAATGGGCCAGGGTTGGTCAATTTCGGATAAGGCTAACGAAAGTGACGGACACAAGAGCTGTGACGTATTGGAACGGAGGTTTTAAATTATTACATGACGCGACGTGATGTTATTGGATGGTGACCGAAGGGGACAATGTCGCTGTCACTCTATCATGAAAGATTATAGTTTTCAAAAGCCAAGCCAAACCGGGGTGGGCAGAGGGCGTGTACTAACTCCTGTGATCATCCACTCCACGTCGGACGATTCATGTAGCCGACTTGGTTACACGGGATGTTCATCGTAGCCGTCCACTCAGTCAACATCCCTGATATGTAATTTCCCGAGTTAATTAGGACAATAGGATAATTTTAGAAATAATTTAGGGAAAAATGGCACTTTTGAAAGGAACTAGGAAAAGGTGTAGTTTCTTCCTGAATTATTTTTAAAACTACCTTATTGTTCTAATTAACCCTAATTTTTTCTCAATTTTATTTACGATTCATCTCATATATTTAGATTCAAGAACTTCAATTCATCTTTGTATCTTTGTGTAGTTCCTCATTAGATTGTAACCTACCATCTAAAAGAGTTGTTTATAGAAGATATAGTTTCTCTTCTTGTCAAAAATAGTTATAAAGTAATGTTAAGTACTTTAACATTTAAATTATTAAAAGTTAAATTAAATCTAAAAAAAAAAAAACTCCAAATCACCTATATAAATAACGTATAAAAAGATAAAAATAAATAAATAAATAAATAAACAATTTTCAATCGCGGTCAGAAAGATAAAAATAAAATATAAAATATTTATATACTATCTAAATAAATAAATAAATAAAAGTTTAAAAAATCTTAAAAAACACGTTTAAAAAGATAACAAAAAATAAAGAAGAAAAAAAGATTTAAAAATCTAAAAGGCACGTTTTAAAATATTTGTTTAAAAAAAGTCACGAATAAAAAGATTTTAAATTTTTTATTTACCGTTTAAATCTAAAATCAAAATAAAAAGAAAAAGAATCTAAAAAATCACATTAGCTAAATAAAGATAAGTTTAATTAAATCAAATTAAAATTTAAAATCTAAATTTGCTTCGTGTGATTTATATCTATACTATCAAAAGGGGCTATTGAAAAGAAACTTTTAATTTATGCAAATTATTTTATGTATTAGATATACTAATATATTTATGTAGCGCGTTATAATATAGCAATATAACTTCTACTTATTTGTATAGTTTAAATACATTTTAAATTGTCGTGGGTATACTATAGAAACATCAATGTTATATTTCAAACAAGTTTTGGATTATGGATAATGATATACTACTAATACAATAATGTGTACTTGAAATTGCATCTAAAACGGAGTGTTAGTACACTATTGAAACAATACTTATATATTTGAAATAATAAAAACTAATTTACTATTGTTATATTTGAAATTGCAATTATACTAATATTTTGCTACTTTAGCGACAAATTATCTTTTCTTATTTTAAATAATTGTTTTTCTAAATAATAAACAACCAAAATCTATGTATTTATACATACTGTGGAAAGTTCAAACCAACTTATAAATTCAAGATATTCCAAAGTCAAAATCATATTCATCAACACACGCTATTTACCAATTCAAGTTTATTCATCCACGTCTAATACATAAACAAAATCAAGTGGTTTTTAATTATCACAAATTTATGGGGTAAACAATTAGTGCACATCTTTTAAAATCATGTGTTAAAGATATTTTAATATTATTAATTATTGTTTTATTTTATCAAAATAAAAATAGTACCTTATTCGTGCTAACAACCTTAAAATTAGAGGTTTGATCCTCCATCTTACCTATCGTAAAGAAAAAAAATAGTTACCACTCTATTTGATAATTACATATTTTGTTTTAAAAAAAATTAACTACAATTCTCTGCTTACCAAATTCAACAAAGGTTTGAACATGCAGTTGATGGTTTAATATATATTTTCACGGCTGAAAATTAGGTTTAAAAGCATAAAATCAAATATTAAATAAATTTTGATTATTAAAAATATATTTTGAAAATAATAAAATTAATTTTAACTCTTACCAAACATTACTTAAATAACAAAAGAGAGATATACGTGTGTTTTGAAATAAAATATAATTTAATTAGAAAAGAAAGATCCAACCTCCAATTAAAAAGAAAAAGTCAATTAGGTTAATAATTAGAGTATTTTCAAATATAACAATATAAATAAATTATTTATTAATATAATATAGTAGACAATAATAAATTGATAAACTACTATATTCTATCATTATAAATACTGATAAATATCTATCACTAATAAATGTGATATTTTATTATATTTAAAAGTATTTTTAGCTATTTAAAACTATTATAAAAAAAAAAAAAAAAAAAAATTCTGATGCAGATGAATTTGTAGAAACTTAAATTAGAAAAAACCAAATCAGCTTGTGAGTCCCACCTGGCAGGGGCAAAGTCGACAAATTCTAAAAAGTTGCTGATAATTTCGAATGAGACGCCAATTTGATATATCCACTTGTGCCACTTGGCTTACTTTTAACAACAACACGCACTGACGTGGCCCTACTACAGACAAAATTATAAATAATCTTTCTTTTTTCTCTTTCTATTATTTTTTAACGAACTTTGCGATTATAGCATGGAATGCTACCCCGTAGACTCTGTAAACGCCTTATATTTTAATTATGTTTTTTTAACTCTTTTATTATTTACCAAAAAAATGTTTAAGTGACTTTAAAATTATGAGGTACTTTTTTAAAGAGAAAAATATTAAACCATAATATTTTCTAAATATCCATAATTTTTCATCTTCTTCATTTTTATGATTACTTAAATGAAATTTATGATATACTTTGTGATTTATGTTGAATGTTGAGTGCTTTATACATAATGAAATTTATGATATATATTGTGATTTATGTTGAATATTGAATCAATTTCTAATTTATACATTGTGGTATATTTAAAATATAACTATTAATTAGTGGGAACAACGAAAAAGTAAAAAATAATTTATACATGAAAATGGAAAAGAAAACCATATTAATTGCAAATTAATAATTAATTTATAATAAATGTATATTTTCTTTCTAATTCACTAATTAATATATACTTGGTCAAAAAAAAAAAAAGAAAAGGAACAAATATTGTCTAATAAATGAAAATAAATGCATGTCGGCTACCTATTAAAAAGGGCATTTTCATCCTATTTTTCAATTAAATCCTCGAAATAAGTTTGGTAGAAGGTATACATCTCTAATTATCTGTTGTATCGTTAGTTCTTTGGGCCTGAAGAGATGCTGATCCAATCCACCATGTGAGGATGTTGGGCCCACGAAGCCCATGTGGGCCCGTTAGAATATTTATATTCGGAAACTGCAACTTGTGTTGTGTTTTGGCTTGTTAAAATGTAATATCACTAAAAGTATTTAAATATATAATATCCTTCCTTCATCCTTCCCTTATTCACATAGTGGCAAAGCAAGTTGCCATTATTCTTCGACGTCTTTTAAAATCAATAGTAACTCTTTTCTTAAATCCTCCCAAGTTGAATTTAGATAAGGACACTCCCTATATATATGCATTTTGCTTTCCTACTTGCTTAACTTTTTTGTTTTAGTTTTTTTTTTTCTTTTTTTTTTCCTAAAAAAATAAAATCATTCATAATAAGTAAATGGAAATTCAATATAAATAATGGTTATTTTAATATTATTGACTGACACTCTAACCGTTTGAGTTACATCTCAACTTTCACGTCATATTTAGTTTTGATTTAAACCATGCAGGTTTTTTTCTTTCTTAGTTCAACAATCAAATCATTGAATTTTGAAATCATAATTGAGGTTTTATTTATTTAGCTACTTTGAAATTAACAACATTGATTAGTTTTTAAGTTAAAGAGAATGCATTTTTTATACTTAAACTTTTATGAAAGTAATAATTTAGTCCGCGAACTTTAATACGTTAAAATTTAGTCCATGCATTTTGAAATATGTAACAATCTAATTAGTTTATTTCATTAAAAACTATCACAAAATTCAAGTATCAAATTTTGTTACGTTTATATATATATATATATATAAATTGATATACTAATTTATTATTCAATATGGTTTAAAATATGCATGCTTTAAACAATTACCAACTAAAATTCAAAACTAAATCGTTAATTTCATAAGAATTTAAAGACTATAAGTATTTTTAAGAGAAATTAGTTTAAATGACAAAACTGTTGAAAATATTTACAAATAATAGTAAAATATCACAATCTATCAACGATAAACTGCGATAGACTACTATTTGTATCTATCAAATAAACATAGATGATAATTTATCTCACGTGTAATTTGATAATATTGATAAATATTTTGGTTAAAAATAACCCTATTTTGAATGTAACTATTAAAACGAGAGGAAGTGTGATGAAATTGACATTGGAGTGGAGTCATAAGGCGAGGTGGGGCTTATATCCGTACGTGAAAATTACAATTTGTCTTGACTTGCGTAGTGGGTTATAAATTATAACAAAATAATATAATAATATGATTGGAATATTGTGAAACAAGGGTATATATTGAATGCATGAACCTCCTAACAGTTTACTTCCTTTTATAAAATTCAACATTGGGCCTACCAAACACGTGAAATAATAATAATACTTAAAAACACTTTAATTAATTAAAAAAACAAATTATAAAAGTTCGGCTCCAAAATTTTTATTAAATATTAAAATTAGACCATTAAACTTAAAGAAATTAAATAAAAAAAATTAAAAATAAACTCTTCTATTTATATAAATGTTACAATTTATTTAATTATAAAAATTTAAAGGTTTTGTTTAACCCAAATGTTATATTTTAACATTTTATAATTTTGAAATGAAAAGAAAGGAGAAAAAAATAAAAATAAATAAAAAGGGAAAACCGTGCCAGAAAGTTCGGACGGCATCGTCAAATTTGGCGGCTAGCGAGGCGATACGAATTTTCCAGCAGGCAACTCGGCACTTTTTTTAGTTATTCTTTCTAAGAAACAATTTAAATTTTAACTTTTTTTTTTTCTTAACCTTTCGCTCCACTAGTACTTAATAATTTTAAATATTATCTAAATTGTAAATACGTTTTCAAAAATATTTAAGTAGAATCAAGTAGTAAATATGATCATAGTTTAAATTGAAATAATTACTAGATTAAAAATATAATTCTCTCGTCTCATATATTTATCAAACATGTACATATATGTAATATTGATACGAGTATAAAAGGTTATAAAGTGGGTTGATTCCAGTTAATTTTATATATATATATATATATATATATATATATATTTATAAATAGTTTGACTCATTTTGTTATATTTAAAAAAAATCAAAATTAATATATATTTATTTACATATGTTCGCAAATTATTTTTAAAAATATGACTTGATTTTAGTAATAATAATTATAATTTCAAGAGAAAAATACATAGTTAACCCATACATTCTAGGACTAGTTCTATTTGATGTATATATTTTGAGACTAGTTTTATTTGGTCTATAACTTTCAAAATGTTACACTTTTAACTTAAATTTTTAGTTTAATCTACATTTGTGGTTATAACTTATTTTGTTTATATTTAGTTCCTATATTTTAAGTTTATATCTTTTGTCTTAATTTTTCTCTAAATATAAAATGTTCTTAGTGTGTATTGATTACTTTTTAAAAACTTATAATCAATTAATTTCTCTAATTTTCCAATGCTATAAAATTAATTTTAAAAGCCACCTTCATAATAATTTTATATTACTAAATTAAAAGTTGACAGGTAAAAATTTAATGTGAGCATTAATGAAAATTAATGCATATAAATGTAAAATATTGAAATCTAAAGCGAAAACGAAAATGGAAATTAAACAAAAATGTTTAGAGTAAAATTATAATATTTTGATACTTGCGAAGAAATAAAACTCTAAATTGAAGTTAAAAATATAACATTTTGAAATCTATAGACTAACTAGAATCTAGACTTCAAGCCTAAAGACAAGCCCCGTTTAATAACTATTTATTATTATTATTATTATTTTTTAAATATTTAAGTCTATAAACTACTTCTTCCATCCCTAAATTTCTCGATTTGTCATTTTTTGTACTACTGTTTTAAAAAATCAAGCCAAAATTTGAAAACTAAGTAGCTTTTAAATTAGGGTTATTTTCAAATATAGCAAAATGAATCAAAAAAATATTTACAAATATAGCAAAATATCATGATAGACAATGATAGATGATAGTAGTATATTAGTGATAGACACTAATAAATGATGATATTTTAGTATAATTAAAAATATTTTGTTTTTAGTAATTTTGTCATCTAAAATAATTATTTGTTTAAATGATTGTAAAACTCTTGTATTTAAAGAAATTTAAGGAATATGGAAAATATTATAAGAAAGTAAAGAAAATAAATTTAATTTAATTTTTTCTTTTTTTAAAAAACAAGAAACCGACAAGCATTTTTTTTCCCCCTAATTTCGATATGGAAAGAAAAAATGGGCGTTGGCCTTTTTCTGCCGTATTTGAGCTGAGCCGTATGGAATGGAACTTAAATTATAAACAGACAAAAATTAGAATTATGGGTGTCTTTCATTCTTACATTACAACTACAAGTCAACTACGCGTCGTTTCTCTTTCCCCTGCACTTTAGGTTAAAATTATTCAAAATATTTATAAATATACTAAAATATTATTGTCCATCTATTATAAATAGCAACAGAAAATAGATATGAATAAACATCTATTAATATATCCTAATAAGCAATGATAGATGGTAGTAGTATATATTGTCTCTTAGTAATAGACATCACATTTTTTTATGTTTGTAAATATTTTAGCTCATTTTGTTATAAAGGGTTGCTTTCAAATATAGAAAAATGACTACAAACATTTACAAATATAACAAAATTTTAGTTACGATATACTACTATTTATGTCTTTCTTGTTTCATGATAGATATAGATATTAGTCTATCATGGTTTATGACAGATAGATTGTGATATTTTTATTATATTTATAAATATTTTCAAAATATTTGTCATTTAAAATAAATTTTCTATTTTAGAATGGTTAAATTAAATTAAATATTACCCACACCACAAGTAAAATAGTATGTAGGTGATTTAATGTTACTATTTGAATTTCTCTATGTATTTTTCCAATGTTAAAATAAACAAACGACCAGGTTGTATTGAAAAATACACGCTTTTACCCCTTCTCTCTCTCTTTATTATTATTATTATTATTTTATTTTTAAAAATAAAGTCGTAGAAGAAACATTTCATTGCAAAATTTGATTTTTTTTTTTTTTTTTTTTTTAAAATTAAAAGTATATGTGGGGGGAGGGGTTCTTTAGTAGGATTTTTTCCCTATAGAATATATATTTTTAGATATTTTATTTGACTTAATAAGTAAGAGACCACATTTTTGACTCATTGGTTGCAACAGTAACATTTTAACAAATACTATTTTCTTGCTTTTCTTTACCTTTTTTTTTTTCCCCCTTTAATAATGCTTTTTTATTTGGGCGATGTTCTAGAATGGTATTTGAAATAGTCCTTCGATTTGAATAACACCTACAACGTTATAAAAGAAATACTAGAATAGTTATGGAAATATTCCCTTTCCAAATAAATAAATAAATATTTTATTCTATCTAAATAAGTTAATTACACATTAGATACAATATTTAAATCTTAAGAAATTGAAAGTTTAAAGATTTATTAACAAATTTTCAGGTTCATGAATGGACTAGAAACAAAACTTGAAACCTTTAAAAATCTGCTTATAATTTAGGGAAATTATTTTAAATGATAAAATTGTTGAAAATACTTACAAATAATAGCAAAATATCACAGTCGATCTGCGATAGATCGAGATAGACTATTATATCACGGTCTATTGCAATTAGTCAATAAAATTTTGCTATATTTGTAAATATTTTGATTAATTTTTCTATATTTAAAAACAATTTTGTAATTAGATAATATTTAAACATTTTTTTTGTATAGAATATTAAAAATTTAGACAGATGAAATAGTTGAAGAGATCACACAACAATAAAATGATTGATACAAATATTAAATAAGAAAACACATGTTTCTTGACCAACATGAGAAGTGGTGTATTACTCTTTTTTTTTTTTTTTTTCCTTTCAAGTAATTAAAAAAAAATAATAATTGAAAATTGAGGTAGTTCAATTTAATTTGAACAAGTAGATGAAAGTTGTTGGGGAGGAAGGAGAAAAAGAGGTTGGTTATATATGAAGGGCAAGAATTTTAATTTGATGGGATTGTGAGAAATGTAGAAAAAGTTGGGGCAAAAATTAAAATAGTCATTCTTTAGGTGCAGTCGAGTCTGGTAAACTATTAATTTTCTTAATCATAAACAATAAAACATGACTATGAGGGCATAAAATTTGGCAGACAAGCCTACTCCTTTGAATGCCACACCCCATGAAGAGTGTCACATGGTAAATGCTTCAAACATAGGGGAAGAGAAAGAAAAATGAAAAAGAGGTGTTATGGAATATACCATTTTTGCCCCCATAATATATGTTTTAATATCTTATCCATCTCAATTAGTCTTTCAAATTAGCCAATCTTAATCACTATATTTAAATAAGTCTTAAATTTGGTCTCCAATATAAGTTTATAGATAGTTTATTAAATTTTATTTTTTTCATTAAAATTATTGTCATTATTAAATCAATTTTAATGAATATTAACTTTGAGAGACTAAATTTAAGATTTATTGAAAGTACGATAACTAAAGTTAGACTATTGAAGGTATATACTCTAAAATTAAACAAATTTTAAAGTATGTAGACTAAAATAATAATTTAACACAAGTTTAACAATGACAAGGTAATATTAAAATTTTATCAACTAAACAATATTTAGATTGATTACCCTTCACAGTCTTTGAAGATGGTTAGGTTAAAAAAATTACAACTCACATCATAAATTTTCAATTTTTTTTCTTTAATTAATAACTTGTAATTTTACCAACTTCAATATATTTTAATGAGTTATGACGCATGTCTTTAATAAGGGGAGATTTTTTTATTAAACTAAAAAAAAGAATAAAAAAAAAAAACAGTTTAACACTTATGTTGCGATGTAGACAAATTCTTAAAATTCTAACTTTGTAAGATACAAACACAATATCAATCCAACTAAAAAAACTCATTTATTTTTAAAGGTAATTATGATTATGATTATTATCTTGAGGCGTTCATTGCAAGTAATCTTTATTTATTTCTTAATGGTTAATAATTTATGTGGCCATTGTCCTATGTTATGTTCATCAAGGTAGTTGGAATTTGAAATTGAAAGTATAGCTAAAATTAATAAGCTATAATATATTATTTTTAACTAAAATTAATAAGCTATGATATATTTATTTTCATGTATCCACAGACAATGTAGTACTCTGGACAATTATTGATCACATAATGGTTTTCTCCAACCAAAAAAGGAAAAAAAAAAAAAAAAAAAAAAGAAACATATGAATGAACAAAATAAGTATTTTATACCCGACTCTCATTAAATCATCAATTTAAACGTTAATGACAGATATTAATATAACTTTTAAAATAAATTAATAAAAATTTTAATTACGAAAATAAAGCATCAAAATTCTTCTTCTTATTTATTTATTTTGATTGAACAAGACAGTGAGATAGAGAATTAAATTTATAACATTTAATGAAATAGATATAAATGTATAACACTTTAGTTGAAATATTCATAGGCAGAGTTCACGGACGAGTCTAATTAAATTTAGAATAAGCAAAATGTATTTTTCTCTAAAATAAGGTATAATAACGTAACGCTGTCTCCTTCAATTATTTCAGAGAATGGAAAAATGGGAAAATAAATCTTTCTTTCTTTCTTAGCAACATATAATTAAATTTCCGTCCACGTCCTGCATGACATTTACCATTTTTTCATAGATTTGTTAATATTAACAGAGATGTAAATCAATATTTCTAATTATATAATAGAAGAATCTAAATCTATGAAATATAGAGATGTCCAGTTTCTCTATTGAGATGAGAAATGCATTTTTTTTTCTCCGTTTAGATTTTTTTTTCATATTTATTATGATAATTTAATTTATTTTTATTATATGAATATTATCTTTAATTTTCAATATTAATTGTCAAAATATTGAATGTATCTAAATTAGTGTTAAAAAAGGTTTGTATTCTAATAAATTTAGATAATATACATGAATAGTTTGATAGATAATTACTTCTTCAACAAATTTTTGAGTAATTTCTCTATTTTAATTGTCCATGTGGAACTAATCATATAAAAGTTAATCATTTAATTAAATTTTTTTTCATAATAGTGATTGATGGTAATTGATTTTTTATTTTTTTATTATTATTTTTTAAATGAGAATCAAACGAGAAAAATTCCCTGTGGGGGGAATGAAATTGGGAACGGGGAAACCATCCTCGATCCCGCCCCTGTGGACATCTCTAGAAACATACAAAATAAGGCTTTATTTGATAACCATGTCACTTTTTGCTTTTTGGTTTTTGAAAATTAAGCTTAATTTCTCAACATTTCTTATAATCATTTGCATATTTCTTAAATACCATGGTTGATTTTTTGGTCAAATTCGAAAAAAAAAAAATTTAAAAAAAATATTTTTTTTGTAGTTTTCAAAACTTGGCTCAATTTTTTAAACCATTGGTAAAAAGTAGATAACAAAAAAATAAACTTAGAGTTAAAAATAGTCTTTATAAGCTTAATTTAAAAAACAAAAAAACCACAACCAAATGGTAAGCAAACGGAACTAGTAATCACTTGGTTTTAGTTATTACTCTATAATATATTTTTTATGTTTTTAAAAACAAGTCAAATTTTGAAAGAAAAAAAAAGTAATTTTTAAAATTTATTTTTACTTTAGAAATTTATCTAGGATTTCAACCATTATGCTTAGATATGTGCAAATTAATGTAAAAAAAAAAAAAAAACATACTTAATTTTTATAAAAAACAAAAACAAATTAATTACCAAAAGAAGAGAATTTAAGCAACAAAATAGACATGTTAAATTGAATTTATTTAAAAATTTTACTCTTATATTTATTAAAATAGGTCAAATAGACATTTAACAATTAGTCGATTTTTCCATGAACATTTTTTTAATTAAGACGTAAAAATTTAAAAATATAATTACAACTACGTATTTAAGGTGATTTTTGTCGTTTGCCTTGAACTTTAAACGCGGTAGACAGCCGATAGAAGGGAGAGAAAGCGAGCGGCGAGCTGCGTAATTGACGGCACAGAGAGAAAGGGGTAAAAAAGGGAATTTACATCAGCTGGGTCCCACTTGTAATGTGCCAACTCTTCCCACTTTCTTACAAGAAAAACTCACCTAACCTTTGATTAAAACCCTAAACAAGAATCCATTCCCTTTAAAATTAATAATTCACTTCTCAACAATTAATCTTCAATTTCATTTCAAACCTCTTTCCAATTTCTCTCAGAAATCGAAAAATCTCCAACTTCCACCCTATCTTTCTTTCTCTGTCAAAATCTTTTCACTTAAAACTGTTTCCTTCTTGAATAATGTGTGGAGGTGCTATAATCTCCGGCTTCATTCCGCCGACTCGCTCCCGGCGAGTCACCGGCGAACACCTTTGGCCCAATCTCAAGAAACCCGCCTTCGGAAATCAATTCTCGAAGCCGGTCAAGTCTGATATCATTGACATTGATGATGATTTCGAGACTGATTTCCAGCATTTCAAGGACGATTCCGATTTGGATTTTGATGTGGAGGAGCTCGTCGACATCAAACCCCTTTCCTTCTCTGCTGGTGGAAACCCTCCCCTTCCTTCTGCTCGTGGTAACTTTCTTTTTCCTAATTCATTTGATTCTAAGCTTTCTTTGATCGGTATTCTGTTGTTGATTTTATGCCTTACTGCTTCTTTGAAGTTGGTCGTCTATCTGATTTCTGAGCAGGGGGATGATGGGGTTTAATGCATGGCCTCTGTTTGTTCTCTTTCTGTTTTCAACATTCAGCTGGCTTGTGGGAGATCCGTTATCGCCTTCTTGATTTTGGTAGATGTTTAGGGGAATACGATCTTTTTATGTGGAAATTTACTTTATGATCATTAGGTCTCGAACTGCAGAAGCAAATTCTTGAGGAATAAACTGAGAACCTTTCTACTGATTTGAAAAGAAAGGAGGGGGAAAAAAGGGACGGAGTGCTAGATCTAGCCAATAGCCCGTGGATTTACATTTTTTATTTGATTATAGTCAAGTTTTTCTCCGCCTTAAATTTTAGATTTTTCTTTTGATGAAATTACCATAGAATCGAATTTGTTATATGATGCTTACTGCTTTTCGAACATTTTTCTGTCCTTTTAATTTTGTGTATAAATGAAAGTTGTTTTGAGTTGTCATTTCTTTTTGGATCGGCTAAGGTAATTGCCAGATAAGTCGTGGCTTAGTGGTATTCATCTTCTTGGTTGATCATTCATAAAATGCTTGGAACCAATTTTTTGTCCCTTGCTTTATTTTTTATTTTTTATTATATTTTTGTGGTCCTTCAAATTATTCATCTTATCATAGCTAATGAGTATCTGAAAAAAAAAAAAAAAAAAAGAAAAGAAAAGAAAAGAATCATCAGTTAACTTTTTCAAACATTTTCTACATACCCTGTCGTTTGTAGTTTCTGAATTCCTCAAATCCTTTTTATTCTGTTGACAGGGATGGATTCAGTTTTGTTACTTTGTTTTTCCCTCCTCCCGATCTGTGTATTTTTTCTTATTCATTGCTTTAATAAGACATATATACTTTGCAGTTTCAAAATCTGTAGAATTCTCTGGACAAGCTGAAAAATCTGCAAAAAGAAAGCGAAAGAATCAGTACAGGGGAATCCGACAGCGACCATGGGGTAAATGGGCTGCAGAAATTCGCGACCCACGAAAAGGAGTTCGTGTGTGGCTGGGCACTTTTAATACTGCTGAGGAAGCTGCTCGAGCATATGATGCTGAAGCACGACGAATTCGTGGAAAGAAAGCTAAGGTCAATTTTCCCGACGAAGCACCGCGAACTAGTGGAAAACGTTCAGCAAAGACAAACCTTCAGGAACCACTTCCTAAAACTAGCTTGGCAAAGACCCAAACAGATCTAATCCAGAACAATAAGTTTGTGAATAGCTCTGATGAAGAATACTTCAGTACCGTGGGTTTCCTGGAGGAAAAACCGCTTACAAATCAACTAGTGAACATGAATTCATTCTCTGCCAATGTAGATGGTGCAATAAAAACCAGTCCACCTTCTTCTGATGTTGCACCTATGTACTTTAATTCAGATCAAGGTAGCAATTCCTTTGATTACTCTGACTTTGGATGGGGAGAGCAGGGTGCAAAGACTCCTGAAATCTCGTCTTTTCTTTCAGCTGCCATGGAAAATGAAGATTCTTACTTTGTGGAGGATGCTTCCCCAAGGAAGAAAGTCAAGTATAGCCCAGAGAATACGGTGGTTTCTCAAGGCTCTGAGAAAACTTTATCTGAGGAGTTATCTTCTTTTGAGCCTGAGATGAAATACTTCCAGATGCCATATCTTGATGGCAGCTGGGATGCATCAATGGATGCCTTCCTTGCCGGAGAGACAGGGAACCAGGATGGCGGGAACTCAGTCGACCTTTGGACCTTTGACGATCTTGCAGGAATGGTCGGCAGTGTCTTCTAAGCAAATCTTGTCCAGCTTGCTAGGTTATGTAAATAAAAAGCTACATATTAGTGAGTTTGACATCTTTATCAGTTCCTCCTAAATTTTCCTGATTTTTCAAAAAATGTATACTCCTTCCTTCAGGATGATATCCTTTGTTTTGTTTTGCTTGTAAAAACTTGAAAATCTCACATAAACTTATTGCAGGAACATTTGTGATCTGTTATGGGAATGGACGTGAGAGAGATCTGCCTGCATTAGCAATGGCCTAACAAACATAGCTATTGGTGTGTATGTTGAATATGAGGACACTTAGTACAACTTGGTAGGCTTCGTTTCATGTTTCGAGACCATAATATGGGAAACTCAAAACTAATATAATGCTTGTACTGATATAACTACGTGTGGTTGGTTTGCTATGGATGTTGAAAACTTGATAAAAATCTCAATTCTGCCTTTTGTATTTGTATGAATGATGGATGCCTCCGGTTGGTTGTGTGCCATTCTTTTCTTTTCATACTTTCTCCACATTTCATAATTCGTAAACCGAAGCGGAAAGGTTCGGTTGTCCATTTTGTACTCAGCAAATATGCAATGAAAAATGTTTGTTTGAGTTGCGAATGAAACTTCTCTGATCCCAGCAATATGTTATCCTGTTTATGTGAAGCTTTGAGTTGAAGAGTTTCTTACATCATTTTTCATTGTTTAATATGTTTGAGAATGCATTTATTTATATCTCTGAAAGATGATGGGATTGTGAAGATCTTTACTGTCAGTAATGGAGGTATTTTTATAAATTGAGGTGCAGCTTGTGGAGAAGAACAGGGGGAGGATGATGATGATGATGATGATGATGATGGTTTGTTTCAGATTGGAAGGCAGAGGAACATGAATGGCTGAGCTTAGTAGAAAGTCAGTGATGTGCAATTTCTTGACAATCCCATCCTGGTTCTGTTGTTTGGCCCCTACTCTCACCACTCACATGTTTCTGTAAGCTGCAGGGCAAGTTCCTATTTTTAGCCATTTCTTGCATGTGATTTGATTCGACCTTTTCTTCTAACTTTTCAACTGCTGACTTCATTTATTATTATTTAAGGAAGAAAGAAAGTTGCAAAAATTACCCCAGAGATTACTTCCAATTATATTCTCAAATTTTTAATTGCAAAAATTTAACCTTTAAACTTATTTAAATATTAAAAATGAACTCTCAAGTTTACAATAATCGTAAAAATTAGACCCACATATGATAATTATACAAATGTGAAAATTTATACAAGTTTGAATTGTTAACTTTGAGGTTCAATATTTAAAATTTAAGAGAATAATGATAATTTACTGCCATATTTTAAGAGTGGTTCTTGCAATTTTCTTAAACAAAAATAAACAAAAAGAAAAAAGTTCTAAAAATATATTTGAAGTTATAGTGGTTTTTGAGCTAATTTATAAGTCTACTCTGTTCAAGTTTTAAATTTATTTTAAATGTAATTTTATATTCAATAGAGCTCTGAACTTTTAATTTTGTGTTTGGTAGTTGGGAAACTTTTTTTTTTTTTTTTAATGAAATCAAAGGTCATGGATTTTATTCTTAATTTTGAAAATTAAAACTAAAAATTTGTAATTTTAAAAGTTTTGAAGTAAAAAAAAGAAAGCAACAAGTTTTTAATCCCAATTAAAAAAAAAAAAAAAAAATTATTGTGTTAGGTTACACTTAAAAAAAAAAAGTAATTGTGTTAGGTAACACTCTTAAAGTAATAATTAAATGTATAATATTTAAAAAAATTTCAAATAGAAGAAATTTTGCTATATTTAAAAATATTTCCAACCATTTTGTTATTTAAAACAATTATTCTATTTTCTAAATATTTTTAAATATATAATATCAATAAAGTTAGATCTACAAACAAGTTCATTTGGTGGGGTGACTCATCGAATTGAGATAATCTATCTTTATCCATTTGAGATTCTAATGAACCAGAAAAAACAAAAGAAGATGCTCTTTATGACTAAACACCAAAATCATTATTCTTTTATTCCCCTAATTTTCTATATCAACTTCAATATTATCATATCTGGCATGATTGAGTTTGTTTAATGATATCATTTGAAATATCAATTTTCTAATTACAGCATTATAGACAATTATTAAATGTTCCATGGAATAATAAGATCTAGTTAAGAACACTTCCTTGTAATTTACTTGATTATTATTCAAAAGAAAAACAAAACATATTCTTAATTTTGTTATTAAGCATACTATGATCTTAGCTTACCGAGAAGGAAAATTCTTTACTTTTACATCAAGTTTGAGTTTAAGAATCTAAAGTAAGACATCAAATTCGAAATTGGTATTCTTGATTTAATCTGTGTTCTTCGTGTCCCCTAAAATGGGCATCCATGGATGTTCTTGCATCCGAAACTCCATTTTCAAATCGCTTTTGCTGCGACCAGATCTGTACGCTTTATACTCTAAAACGATTCTGCTTTTTTCTTCTCTTTGTCGCTCTCTTTTCAATCATCGCGATTGCGATCGCCGCTTTGCCTGTAATTTTCTTGTTGAAGCCTCGAGAGCCGATTTTTTCTCTCCAATCACTTCGATTGGATTGGTACAACATTACCGTCAGATCTGGCTCTCCAATTCTTTCTTCGGTTTTCACTCTCACTCTCAATTCTCAAAACCCTAACAAAATCGGCATTAAGTACAGTCCGTCGAGGCTTCTCCTGATCTATGATGGAACCGCCGTGATCGGAACGATTCGAGTGCCTGAAGTGTTCCAGCCCGCTCGTAGCGGCGATCGGAGTGTTCGAACTCGTTTGTTGTTGCATCAATTCAATGTGGATTTGTTGGAGACGATGAGAGAGTTTGTTGAGATGAAAATCATCGGCGATGTTGGTGTAGAGCTGTTTGTGCTTCATATCGCTGTGATCAAGATGAAGGTGAGGCTAATTAGGCCTGAATTCTGTTTTTAAATTCTCTAATTCAAATAAATTAGTTTTGAATTTTAAATTTTAAAATGCAGAGTTATGTTAAACAAACATAAATATGGTATGGTATGTTACAGACTCAATTTATTTTAAAAAACATATAATATGTATTATAAATTATATATAATAATACAAAATAATTATATAATTTTTTAAACATATATATTAATAAATTAATTAATAATCGCCAACGCGAGCTTATCTAATTGGCACAACTATTCACCTTCAAATCCTCCAAACCTCCCATTATTGTAATCAAATAATAATAATAATAATAATTTAATGTCAACTGAATATTAGTGGTTACCTAGCTTTTATGAATTATTTGTTGTTAAATTCTCTATCAAACATGTGTTAATGTTTGTATTTAACTAGCTGGAGCTTCCTCTCCTATGGAAGAGTTTGCAGCGTTTGTTTTTGAAAAATTTGTCTGTAAGTTGTGAATAATGATGATGAAGAAGAAGAAAAAAAAATAATAATAAATATTGATGAGGTTGAATTGTTGAGGATTTTGGTGTAGGTTGCTTTGAAATGCAATGTGGATGTTGATTACGGAAAGCTTAATTTCAGAGAAGAAATACTTGGCAATGGAGCAACTGTAGAAAAAGCTTTGGTAAGTGATCTGCTTTTTAGAGTGCTACTGTGTAATTTGGACTTGTTTAATTTTAATTCCTAAACTTTATATATCTAATTTTGGTCCAAATATCATGAATACATCTTAAATTTAGTATATATTTGATAATTTATTGTTGATATTAAAAAATAATTATTGTCTATGAGCTCTTTTGTCATTTCACACCCTCTTTCCCAAGTAACAAACCGTCATTTTTTATTTTATAAAATTTTTAAAAATATTTACAAGTAATAGTAAAATATAACACTCTATATCTGTGATAAATCGCGATAGACTATTATGCATAAATATTTTAGTTCATTTTCTTATATTTCAAAACAACCTATATATATATATATATTATTATTATTATTATTATTTTCAAGTGAAGTAAAATTGAATTTTTCTTAATTTCAGGATTCAATTCCTTCCAACTCCAAGACAGCGTCCACAAACTGTGGCATCGCTTTTTACTTATGAAGGTGATTAACTCACTAATAAGTAATTACTGGTTAAGTGTTTTGTTTAATCTCTTTTGGGTGCATGCTCCTTTATTTTCTGATTCTAGCTTTCCCTAGCTTGTTTGTTTTTGTATCTCTTGTTTGCTATTAAAAAAAAAATTTGTGAGTGTGTTTGTTTTATTTAGTAAATTTCTTCGTTAACCCAATTATTTGGATTTATCATATAGTTATGGGTTTGGAGTTTTCTTTTCACAAGTTATCGTGTATAACATTTTTTTTTTCCTTTTAAATCTGTCATGTAGAAAAAAGTCGACCATAATATATGATTAGGTTTACTCTGACTTAGAAGTGATTTAACGTGTAATTTTTTTCTCTTTTGAAATCTATCATGTATAAAAAAAATAAAATTGACCTTTATATATGATTAGATTGATTTTCTAACACGTAATTCCTTTAACAGTGCAATTCATTTAACGAAGTGATTGATGATCAATTGATATAAATATTAGATTTTGTTTGCTTCACTTCATTTCATACTCCATTGGTAATATTCTATACCATATTATACTGAATTTATACAATTAGCCATTTAGCTTCTATGGTTTGTACATTATGGTTATTTAGTCTTTAAATCTTCAAAAAAAAAAAAAAAAAAAAAAGTTTCAATGCGCAATGGCACTTTTATTTAGTCACACTCACAACTGGCCTTATCTACCACATCATATCAACTTTATCAAAATTTAACTAATGGATAGGTAACATTACCATTTACTTGATGTGGCCAACGACATGAACGGATTATAAACATAGTCAAAAAAATTTGGGCGTAAAACAAAATTTTTTAAGGTTGAATGGCTAAATTGATGCGATGTTAAAAATATAGAAAGTAAATTTATAAAATATCATTAATTTTAGGGCAAATTGCAAAAAAGTAACCTAATGTATGGCGATAGTTACAAATTTACCCTTAAACTTTTAATTGTAAAAATTAAGTTTTCAAACTTATACAAGTATAAAAATTGGACCCTCAAAATTACATAATTGTAGGAATTATAGCAATTGTATAAGTTTGACGGTTCAATTTTTTATCCGTTGGGGGTCCAATTTCTACAACTATTGTAAGTTTGATAGTCTAATTTTAACATTTGTAGAGGTTTAAGGGCCTAATTTTTACGATTGAAAGTCTCAGGGTAATTATAATTGATGACACTTTAGGACTAATAATAAAATGTATAACATTTTTAAAGAATTAAAAATATACCAAAATCTATCAATGATAGACTTTTATCAGTGATAGACTCTATTGCTGATAGGCTTCTATCAACGACATAGCAATAAAGTCTATCACTAATAGACTCCGAGAGTCGGATCTAAATTTTACTATATTTGTAAATTATTTTGCATTATACTGTATTTGCAACTATCTCAAAGTCTAAAAATATAACTACAATTACCATCATATTTAAGAAGTAGTTTTTATAATTTACTCCTAATCTTATAAGATATGATAAAGCTTTGGTGGTTGATTATAATCCAAGTCACCCATCGCGACTAACCTAAAAATAAAGGCAAAGCCCAAATGATTTCCTCCTAGTTTAATTAACAAAATGGAACATGGTAATCATAATAAAATCCATATAATTTAACACAAAAATGGAAAAACAAATAAAAAAGAATATCCTCCTCCTCTCTCTTTCATTTTATTTTGGGTCAAAATTCAGAAGGATACAAAGTGATGGGGTCGGGTTGGTGCATACTTCTTTTGTCATAATTTTCCTTATTCATTATTATACTTTATGTATTATGAACAAAATTCTAGGGATTCCCAAAGAAAATTAATGATATTAAAAAAAAAAATCTCATCGTTTTTAATCAATATTTGTCCCCCCTCCATTTGGACCATCTCCATACCTTCAATATTACTTAATGAGCCAATTGCAAATTATACTCTCAATTTACCTCTCAAATTTATTAAAGGGTTGAAATTAAACCTTCAAATTTATATATTTGTAAAAATTTTCACAATTGTATGAGTTTGATACACTTTTTATCATCTAGAGTTCAATTTCTACAACTATTATGAATTTGAGGGCTTAAGTTTTACCATGGAAAGTTTGAGGGTGAAATTGAAACTATCACCATATTGAGTGATGTTTTTTACTGTTAATTTAAAAAAAAAAAAAAAAAAATTTAGCCTTTATTTTTCTACCGATTCTGTTTCATTTACGAGGCAAGTGGGAAACAAATATAGAATCTCTTCCGCTATAATCCACAAAGATGGCTCAATCTTGTTTGTTTATTTGTTAAAGGCTCAATTTTGATGCCGTGGTCTATTTAAATGTTTATTATTTTATAAAAGCGTATAGGTTAAGTTTTTGACTCCAAAAATCAATTTTGATTTTATTTGATTTGCATTTGGATAATAAAGAGTCAAATAATCTATAACATTTTCCAATTTAGTTCACTCGTACAATGTTAAAATCAATTAGAGAAGTTTAATTGGTTAACATAATATAAATGAGGCAAAAGTTTCCTTTTCAATTTAAGATGGGTCTAAAATATATGTTTAATTTAATTTAAAAAATAAATCATTTAAAAATAAATACAATTGTTTTACAATCACTAAAAATAGACTTTGAAAGCCATTACAGTGTCTTAATGTTAAAAAGAATTCTTATAGATAGGTATTTAAATGAAAATAAATTTTTAAAAAATATTTATTTTTTAAAGTTAATCCAAATAAAACAAACCTATATACATTGCTATAAAGGAAAAGAAAAAAAATAATAAAAAAAAAAGACCATTATTTAACCTTGAAGGGAATAAGATGGGTCTAAACTTTTAATTTAATCAGAATACACCTTAATTTTAAATAGGTATGGCAAGTTGTCATTCGTTAAAAACTTAAAATTGGTCAGATTTGGTTGGGTTATTTAATGGTTTATGTTGGGTGTGAATTAAAATTGAATTTTATTCAAAACTTAATTTTTTTTTTTTTGGTTAAATTATGGAGTTTTTGAATTGTTATTTGTTAAAACTGCTTATTGAGAAATAGCATCTACAAATAATGTGTTTGTAAGTCCACTCTACTTTATACGAATCTTCTCCATCGATCAGTTTCAAAGATATGAAGATATCAAACTTCCATTTCCTTTTCTTGATTTTCTCCGCACTGTTCTTCATCGCACAAAGCTCTCAAATCAACGATGTTCCTTCATCGCAAAAACGCCTCGCCTTCTTCATATTCGGCGATTCCTTTTTCGATCCTGGAAACAACAATTTCATCAACACCACCCAGGATTTCCGCGCCAATTTCACGCCCTACGGTGAAACTTTCTTCAAATATCCGACCGGAAGATTCTCCGACGGCCGTCTCATCCCAGATTTCATCGGTAATTACTCAAAATAGAGACTGAAACTAAAATTCCTACTCGTTTCAATTTCGTCTCTCCTTGTTCTTACGAGAAAATTGTTCTTACAGCCGAGTATGCGAATTTGCCCTTGATTCCGGCGTATTTAGATCCTCGCAACAAACTCTACATCCATGGAGTTAATTTTGCATCTGGTGGAGGCGGCGCTTTGGTCGAAACTCACCGAGGATTTGTACCATTCTCCAATCGATCAAACCGCATTGTTTTGCCGTTTTCGCGATCTTTCTTTTTCTATGCTGAAAATTGACTGTGTTGATTTAATTTTCAGGCGATAGACATTGAAACTCAACTTAGGTATTTCAAGAAGGTGGAGAGATCGGTGAGGAAGAAACTGGGAGATTCGAGAGCGTATAGCTTGTTTTCGAACTCTGTTTATATGTTCAGTATTGGCGGAAACGATTACATCGTTCCGTTTGAAGGTTCCACCGTTCTTGAGAAGTACACTGAAACAGAGTATGTGAATATGGTGCTCGGAAACGCCACGGCGGTGCTCGAAGTAAGTTTCAATCTCTCAAAGCTTAAATTTAACGTATTTATTCGGTGAATTCAACTTTGAAAATTGCATTTTTAAAAAAAAAATAAAAAATTACATTTTTGTCCACATATAGTCACTATTTGTTTGACCTAATTTTCAAAATGGCAAGGACTTCTCATTGAGCAGGTTCAATGCTATCTTGAACAGTCCAAGAAAATGAGGGCCGCAGTAGCTCCTACTTTTACTCTCTTCTTTTTAAAGAAGCCCGCTCTTGATCTGAGCGGTGAAATGGTTCAAGTTTTAAGTTTAGTTTCAGTATAGTTCGTAGATTTTAAAATTAAATTTGAGTTTTGTTTCAATTTGGACGTTTAAGTTTCAAGGTTATACATGTTTAGTTTTGGTTTTTCATTAAATATTCAATTTCTATTATTGATATCAATGTCCATTCATTTAGTGAGATTTTAAATTTAATTTTAAAAGAGATGAAAAATAATAAAATTTAAATTAATTATAACTCTTTTAATTATTTTAGATTTATTAACATATATTAATACTAAAGACGAAAAATGACTATTTAGTGAAAAAAAAAGTTAAAAATATAAGTCTTGAAATCTAATGACCAAATTGAAACAAAACTCGAATGCTAATGAAAAAATTGTAACTTTTGAAAACTTAGAGACTAAATTAAAACAAAACTCAAATGTTAAAATTGAAAATAATGTATCTATTAAATATAGAATTTAAAATTTAAAGTTTATTTAACATAAAATTAAATTTAATCACTATGTTTAATTTGATGATTTTTTTTTTTTTTTTTAAATTTCAATCTGGTCCCAATAATGCATTTGAAAATATGAAAATCAAACATGTTTATATAATTTATTTCAAGCTTTATTTTAATTTAGATCACATTTAGCAATTATTTGATTTTTTAAAATTACGCCTACAAATGCTTTTTTCACTTTTAAATTTCATGTTTTTGTTATCTACTTTTTATCAAAGTTTTAAAAAATTAAACCAAGTTAAAAAAAAAAAAAAAAAAGTAGTTTTTAGTTTAGAATTTTGATCAGAATTCAAGTTTTGTACTTATAAAAGATGTAAAATCATGGTACTAAATTGAGATGAAATCTAGTTAATTTTAAAAATTAAAAACTGAAAACCAAAATCAAATGGTTATAAAATTGAAATAATGTTTACAAAATCTATTTTTAGTTCAGAAAAAAATGTGTTTGTAATTTTAAAATTTGGGTAAGAGTATAAAATTTACCCTATAAAGATAAGACAACCCTAAAAAAGATGGTAAGAAAACAATCACAATTTTCAAAAGAAAAAATTAAATAGAGACTATAGTTTCAAATATATATTCTTTGGGTTTGGAGAATATATATCTTAACTAAAAGATGTAGTAAAAAAAAAAAAAGAAAAAAGGGACAAGTAAAACACGATTTAACTAAACCAAATAAATGATAAAAACAAACTTTCAAACCATCGGAATCTAAAGTAAATTGAAAGCGAACTGAATTCTGAAAAAAAAAAAAATATATATATATATATATATATAGAAATTAGTTGAGAAAGGAGAAGTTTTAGAATTGAAAATGCAGTTTGATTTGGAGTAAAATGGGATAGGAAATATACAAAAAAGGAGGAAGGAAATTTGCATTTGTGGCAGTGCCTCCATTAGGTTGTTTGCCACACAGTAGATTGATGAAAGAAGGCAGCCATGGAAGCTGTTATGATGAAGCTTCAGCTCTTGCAAGGCTTCACAATAAGCTTCTTCCTGCTGCTTTGCACAAACTTGCCAACAAACTCCAAGGATTCAAATACACCTTTGCAGATACCTATACTCTGCTTCAAAACAGAATTGACAACCCTTCAAAATATGGTAATCCCCATTTCTTAATTAATCCATCCATGTTTATGCTTTGTTCCATAAAGCTTTATTTTAATTTTTTGCTAAGCTAGAACTTGGATGATACATATCTATAACATTTAAACTTTCTTTTGATCTAAACACATCTCACTCAAAATTAGTCTAAGTATATAATTTGGAGGAAATAATTAAAAGTTTGTTTTGAAGATAAATCATGAGGGCCTCTACATGTAAAACCAAACATGGAAAGAATTAACTTAGGAAGAAATTAGTTGTTTAAGCTTATTTGAAAATTCAGGGGATGTTTGTTTTAGAGTAATTAAAGTGAATTATTTTGAAATAGTGTTTATGAGATTATAATGAGAGAAATGATGATGTTTGTGGATAAAGGTTTCAAGGAAGGAAAAAAAGCATGCTGTGGAAGTGGAGAGTTGAGAGGAATATACACATGTGGAGGAATGAGAGGACAGAAAGAATTTGAGTTATGTGAAAACCCCAATGAATATTTGTTTTTTGATTCTTATCATCCCAATCAAAGAGCTTATGAACAATTTGCAAAGCTGATGTGGAGTGGAGATGCCCAAGTCATCAAGCCTTACAACCTCAAACAACTCTTTCAATATGGATCATCACAAGCTAATTGAACATTCACTATATTAACTACCTTTCTAGTTTCCATATATACCAATCACTCGATTACATAAATCCACATACACAACTATCACTTTATCATATAGATATCGATAAATATCTATTTGGGTCTATTGCGGTCTATTACAAATACGAAGTAAAATTTTGCTATATTTATAAATAGTTTGATAATTTTTCACAATTTTAAATGTATGAAAGGTTAGATTGCGAGTTTTAAATTTTATGGTAACTAGGTTGGGTAGTACTTTGAAGATAATAATTAAATGCATAGCAACATTTTTATAGAAAAAAATTGCAAATATAGTAAAATCTATCAATGATAAACTTCTACTAGTGGTATGATTTATCACTAATAGACTCCTCCTAATGATATGGTCTATCATTGTAGATTTGGAACCCAAAATTTAAATTTTACTATATTTGTAAATTTTTTTGTATTGTACTATATTAACAAATATTTTGGGTTTGATTGCTATATTTACAATTGCCACAAATTTTTAAGTGTGTCCATGAGTATAATTACGCTATCGTGATAACCCTTATAATCTTAAGCAACTCTTTCACAATTAATGGATGTCATAGGCTTGATTAGTATTTATGAGACTTAGGTTATGATTGCTGGCAATTGTCATTTTAGAAAAATAAATTAGTGTTTATTACTAAAGACAGACAAAATATGAGAGAATAGTTTAAACTGATTTCATTAAACACAAGATGAATCACGCAAATCTTCTCTCTTATAAGTTTATATTTCAAACTTTAAAGAACATTAATTTATAGTGTTGGAAATTAGTTGAAGTGAATAAAGTCAGCCAACATATTTACTTCAATGATATACTTAATATATGAATTTATAGTAACATCTGATCATGTAAAATTTATAATATATGATTTCAATTGATTTTTTTCGACCTAAATAATTGATTGAATATTTGGAACTTTTTTAAATAAAAATTGATTAAGATTCTATGCTAATTGTTTTGGACCGTATGTCCAAGTGATCTCAAAAGAAGGATTCTAGTTATATCAATTTTTGCTCTAAATTACTTTTTATGTCACCACCAAACTCATACTTTTAAGCTACTCCGATGTAAGTGTTATAATCAATAGTTAATTTGTGATAAATTTTGTAAGAGTTATTCAATAGTTAATCTATTAGTGCAAAATTAAAATGAGATAAATTAATAAATTTAGCTCATGGCGCATTTGCCTACGTTTCTTCTATTAGCTAGCCTTAATTAAATGAGTTTGATCCTACTCATAATTTTAGTTTATTCTTTGCTCATTATTCACCAAATTAACATCAAACCATACCTACAAAATATCAATCCGAATGAATAATTTATCTTTCTCTTTTTTAACAATTCAAATTTCCCCATTCACATTTATCATACTAAAAACACAACTTAATTCATTATTCAAATAAGTTTTGCTTGTGAGCTCTAGCATTTATACGTTGGTTTTGTTTTGATTTGTGTCTTAACTTTAAGCCAAGAGATTTTCTTTTTGCAATATATATTTTCTTTGTTAGAAGTTTTTTTTTTTTTTTTTTTTTTTTTTTCTTTTTAGTTTCATAATATGAAGATAAAATTTAATTGGTCTTTATCTCTAAACGAGAACGACTATTTTTAATTTGAAAAGCTTTCTACTGCCTTTGGAAGACTTGAATAAAAAGAATAACCTCCAAAGACATGTGTATCACTGTCAAACTTGTCGTTTTTTTTGTAGATCAACAATGAGGGAAAATAAACTAATAATAATAATAATTTTAAAAAAAGTGTAGATTAAATTAATATATTTCCATGTCACACATTCATTTTTTAAGTATAGCAAAAATTAATAAAGAAATTTGTACCTCTAACCTCAATATTACCGCTTGCTATCTTTTATTGATTTCATTCATAATTACATACATAGCGGTTCAGTTCAAGGGTTACTCCTTGTCAATCACACATGTAACACAGTTGCCCACCATTTTAACTTCACATGCTCAAAGATCATTCCTATGGGTTGATTGTTATTTATTTCTATATTCCTTAAGTTTTTGTTGTTCAGTTTTTAAGTTACTCACAGTGTTGGGAAGAAACCTTCTACTTCTACTACATGAATACGCAGAAAAATAAGAGAAATCAATCAAACTGAAAACACAAGAATTAACATGAAAAACTCCAAACTAGGGAAAAAAAAAATTGCAAACGAGAAAATTTTCACGATGTGAAAACTATTACAATCACGTAGAATAATTCTCCCTCCCGATTACAAAAACACTCTCAAAATTTTTGTACTACCCACATTCGTTAATCCCACTCTCAAACTAGAACATACAAAAAAACAAATTTAACTAGAGTTAACACACCAAACTTAAAGTGTTTCTAACTAGGTTGATTTGAAACTAAAGACATCGACTTATTTTCTAGTGTTGGGAGTCCATCACTTTTTTGAACCTTTCTCATGTTAGACAACTGCACTTCTAATATTTTGCTAAAACCCAACACACAATAAAATTGTAGTTGAATATGTTAGGTTTGCTTTAAAAAAAGAAAATCACTTTGTGTGATCTAGACACATATTAATGAGTTCATAATATACATCACATCCTTACATAGGAATATATATTGAACATATTAAAATACGACAACTTGACATTTCTAATCACATGCTTATTATCATGGATACAATTAAAATTTGTTTAAATGACGATCTTAACTTTTGCTAATTAATTTAGCAAACACAGTAATACAGAAGCACTCTTAAAAGTATTAGTACATCAATAACACTCAATTTACATACTATTCATATAAAAATATCTTATTTATAATATACTCGAACATTTTAACTTTCTAATAACATGAAAATTAATATTGCTTATCCAAACCACAACATTTTCTTCAATACACCGCAAATAGATAATCGAGGCTAATAAAAGATGGAATCTAAATCGAGAATATAACAATAGAGTTTATATCTTTAAAGTGAAGGCATCATATAATGTGATTGAAAGCAATAGAATAGAATAGAATATATCACACACAATAATTGTATCATTATATATTCCATTTTAACTTAAGCTCAAAGTCACTCAAATTTTTTTCTCTTTCTATTTTTTTTTTTTAAAAAAAGAATTCTATGTATTTTTTTTTTTTAAAAAATAATTTTAGAGCAATGTCCTTTATAAACAAAGAAAAATATTTTAAAATTTATTTTAAAAAAATAAATAATAATGATGATGATAATAGGTGTCACATTTCTATTAAGTAGTAGCGGGTATAAAAAAGAGATTGCACCCAAAATATTTCAAAATTTTATAGAAGTAAAAAGCAGGAAGTTGGAAAAGTATAGTATTATAAGGAGAGCCAATGAAACAGATTGCTGAGCCATTTATGGGGAGGAGGATCCCACTGTCACCAACCCTTTCCATCTCAAACCACTATTGCTTTGTGCGTCATCTTATTAGGTAAATCATTTCAACTATTACAAAATATCAATTTCAATTTCAATTTTAATTAAAATATCATTTTAGTTTATCCAATTTTATTTAATATATTTTAATAAATCTCAATAGAACCGGTTTATTGTTGATTTTTTTTTTAAAAAAAAATTCTTATTCATTTACATGTTTATAATAAATTTTGAAAATATATTCACATATTATATTTTGTTGCATAGAAATTATTATTATTATTCAACCAATTAAGATTTATTGAAAGTACTAAGACAAAAATTATTCGATTAAAAGAAGAGGAGCTTTCAAAAGTACGGAAACCAAAATAATATTTTAGCAACCAATTTATTTTAAAGTTTCACCTGTTTCTTTTCTTCTAACATATCAATTTCAATATAAATTTGAAATTAGACACATATATTCTTCTCAAAGTATTTTAAAGAGAGAGAAAAATGCATGTTCTATATAACTTCACATGGTATTTAGAATGTTGACTTAAACATAATTTGAATAGTTGTTAAGTATTAGTCTACTTTTGTTAATATAGCTTAAACATAGTTAAATTTGTGTAGAAGTATATTGTCGATTAAAAAATTTGAGGTTTGAATCTTCCAATTCAATTTTATTATTTAATTCATAAATTAAAAAAGTGCATTTTTTAATACATGTATAGCTTCCAATCCTCTCTCTACAAGTAATACAATATTTAAATTTTACAAAAACAAACATATGGAAGTTGCTTAAGAGAAAATTTCCAAGGAGTTTTCTTGTGATTAAATTATTATGTAATTAGAAAAAGGGCAATATTATTATGCATATCTAAAATAAAAGGATAATTACATTCGATAACACTTTTAAGAATAATAATGAAATGTATAGCAACATTTTTGCAAATATAGAAAATCTATCAATATAGACTTCTAACCCTTACTATTAATATAGTCTATATCACTAATAGACTTTAAAAATAAAATCTAAATTTAGTTATACTTCGAACTTTTTGACACTATGCTATATTTATAAATATTTTAAATTCGATTATTATATTTGCAACTATTTTAAAAATAAAATTATATATTTATTGGGGGGGATTCAAGAAATAGTTTTCTAAATATGATATTTTAAACAAGACCACGTGTTTTTAACCCGGTTTGGAAGTAAAAAGATTTTAAGCTTTTATCTTTTTTTAATGTTGGATTGGTTCTATAGAACATATCCCAAAAAAAAATAATAATAATAATAAAAATTAATAATAATAATTCTGACATGGATTTGCACCTTGCATATGATGAGGAGGAATCACGTAAAGTTGGGACCCAAAGAGCCTATTTCAATACAAATAAAACTTTGGTTTTTTTTTTTTTCTTTTTTTTCTTTTTTCTTTTTTTTTTTTTTAATTTTTGGTTGCATATTAAAAGTGAGTAAAAGATGCCTCTTATTTTTTTATTTTTAATTTTTTTTTTCCCAATGTTAGGAAGCCAAAGTTAGAGAATCCAAGATGTAACCAAACACAACTTATAACATTTTACATGTGAACTCCAAGTCAAGATTGATTGGAATTTCGAATCACTCAAAAAGTCTTCTTTGACTTTTTTCTATTTTTATTTTTGTCAAAACTTTTTATTTGTTTATTTATTTATTTATAATTATTATAATTTTACGCACTTCCCCGGCTTCCCCTTTCTCAATTATTGCTTGATATGTTATGGTCTTCTGTCTTTTTCACTTTGACAGGTATTTTTAATTATTTAAAATTAATGGGTTTTTTTAGGGTCGCACACCTACCAAAGAGTTGCTCACCTTCACTCACCTGATTTTTATGAATTTATTGCTTTTTTTAAAAAAAATTAAAAAAAATTTCCTTTGCATTTATAATAAATACCAACCTTTCTCCAAGCTGTCAGAACAAAAATGTCCAACTTCCTTATTCAAGAGGGTTGAAAAAGAAGTCTCACAAGGTCTAAAAGGTTGTTTGGAAGTTGTTCTAAGATTATATATTCCTTTTAAAACAATTTCTAAATATTATATTTATATTTCAAAGTTCAAAGTTATTGTGCCCAACTGTTCAGCAATAGAGTAATAAAATTTAATTTTCTTTTTTAATACTAATATTAGAATTAACGTTTATGTTTACAATTTGTTGGGAATTGGAATTAAGTATAAAGACAGTTTTTTTTTTCTTTTTTCTGAAAAAGAATAATAATATCGGAACATATTTTTAATGTTTTCATTATTAAAAAAAAAAAAAAAACCATTTTCATTCCGATTTCATTTTAAACATTTTGTTGCTTTTATAGAAATCTATTTAAGGTTTAATTATACTAAGTACTCGATGATGTGGAATAATTTTTTTTTTTGAAAAGTATTATAAATGAAAAAAAAATCAAACTATTTTTGTCTATCAGCAGTAGACCTTGATAGGTTCTATCACTTAGTGATAGAAGTTTATCGCGGTCTATCGCTCACTAAAAGTAGTTTATTGCGGATAGACAGTGAATTTTTTATGTATTTACAAATATTTTGAGTCATTTTGTTGTATTTGAAAACATTTCATTTTTTTACCCCATAAAATTGCATTTTAAAATATTGTTAAGCATTGCAAATAATTATGTGCATGTATATATAGTTTGAAGATTAGCGTGACATAATTTTTTTTTTCTCTCTCTTAAAGATTTGATGTAGACATGAGAGACACGTGAAAGCTGAGGCCTTTTATCACACAATAAATTGATTACATTATTTTGTTAGGGCATGAGTAGAGGAGATGAAGAAATCAAGGTAATAGAACCTAATAACAATTGTTTCTTGATATTAGTCTTCATTTGAGCACGAAAATTGTGTTCTTTTGTAGTCGAGTTGACATTTTTGATTGATCCACAAATTCAATAATATATATCTCGCACAAAAAGTTATCTCTTAACTCTTTTCTTTTGATTTTTTTTATAGTCAAATATACTGATTTTTATTAATGCATGACTTTTTTAAATCTATATATTCTCTCATCATTTTAATAGGCATAAAAACACACACACGGTATGTTCCATATAGAAATCAAAATGATTTCATTTGAACAAGTTTCAAATTCAAACATCTAACTTTATCAAAAGTGTAAAGTATATATACTAAAATTATCATCTTTTTCAATTGAAACTCGAACGTAATTCAAAATTTTCATTTTTTTACAACTCACCACCCACGCACACTCCAAATGCTTTTATTTTTCAACTAATCACATCATCATCATTATGATTATTATTTTATTTATTTATTTATTTTTTTTTTTTTTTTGTCCTTCAACAAGAAAGGTAATGATTTAGAAACAATTTCAGAAATGAAATGCTTAAGATAAAAATTTTAAAACGATATCTATAGTTTAGCTATATAATTGAAATATACTATAAAATAAATAGGAATAAATAAAACTTATCATAAAATTTGGTGGAAGCATAATTAAAACTTGTACCTACATGTGGCCACATGTTCTATCACTTTTTTTCACGTTATTTTTTACCTTTTAACAGAAAAAAAAAAGAAAAAAGAAAAAAAAAACAATGGAACTATATGTACAACAAATTTAAAATTTAAACTCTTAAAACTTACAGAGTACTATTGAAATTTACACTCAAATTTAGAGATATTTCATATAATTTAACCTAGGACAAATAGAAGTCTAGTTTAAGAAACTCAAAAAGATAAGTGTATGTTAAAAGTAAAAAAAATGTCTTTAAAAGAAGTGTATGGTAAATTCAGTATTTTTGTGAAATTATAAGTTCAATTGTAGATTACGTCCTCTTTATATGAAAAGGAAAAGGAAAAAGTGTGTGAAAACAAATAAATAATTTAAAGTCCATTAAAAATATAGTCAGTCACGGACACACGTTGTCCTCGCCAGTGGCCACAGTGGCCCAGTTGACATGTTAGCTGGCAAATTATGGACATGGTTTGCTTCATTTACCAATAATTAATTTACATTTATTATATTTTTCTTTTTTATTATTTGTAACAAATTTAACCTTTAATCACTCCGGATAAATTGCCAAATTCAAAGGCAACTCCATGGATAAGGTTAAAGTAAGGTTGCTCCAATTATACAATAAATTATTCCGTCAAAACTTCAAAAGCTGTCTAGTTCTTAATAAGTATTAATGTCTATATTTAAGATATTTGACTCTTCTATAAATAGATATAAACTACTTATAATTTTTTTTTAAATAATACAAATTAATGAAATATCAAATCCGTTTTCACTAAGTAGTACAAAATTTTCATTTATACAATTTATTTCATAGTTTTTCTACACCTTATTCCTTTCAAGATGTATTTTTACATATTATTTGTAGCTTTTATGTACACATATATACACACACATATGAAATACAAGAATCTTACATTTCTAAAAGGTTGGCATCCTATTCTTTCTTTTGGGATTGAAAAATTTCAAACAAAATTTGATTCATAAATATAGTTGCAAATAATTACAGTTGTTGCTCTATTTGATCGAGTCTAATAGCATTGTAGTAAATTAAATTCCATATTTCAATAAAATCAATCTAAAATGCTTAGATTGACATATTAAGCCAAGATCACTATGACATTAGTTGTAAAATGGTTCGTTTATTGTTCATATGTTGATTTCAATTTTATCATAGAAA
Source organism: Citrullus mucosospermus (assembly GCA_030954485.1). Lineage (NCBI taxonomy): Eukaryota > Viridiplantae > Streptophyta > Magnoliopsida > Cucurbitales > Cucurbitaceae > Citrullus > Citrullus mucosospermus. Next base: position 1,095,013 of record CM062063.1, on the reverse strand, counting down.
TCAGAATGTCACGTCGCTTAACAATAACATAAGCTTGTTTCTCAAAAAAAATAAAAATAATAAAAAAGAAAGATAAACAGATTAATTCAAACTTCGTTTTCTCAAAGAACGTGATTTACGATGACAAAAAAAAGGAGGCATCAGAGGGAGAGGGCGACGTGGCAGGCAAAATAAGCGAGTACGGAAGTGGACCTCTAAGGTGCGAGTGGGATATACTTCCAGTGGGATCCTGAGAAAATGATTTGTTTCTCCACCCATCACAGACATGACACGTGGCCTATTTGTCGGCCGAAGAAAGAATGACAAAAATTAGTTGTGGCTTGCACAATTTCATGTTGTGGAAATTAAAAAGTCCACGTATTGGCCACATCAACTGCCAGCTTTCTCCAACCACGTCTACGATCTGGCCACGTTTGAACATTTCAATCTCCCCTTCAAGTTCGCATCTCCTTACCGTTCGATCAAGATCATACGGTCAACTTTTCACCTCCATATTTATTTGGTTTGATTTAATTAGTACCCCAAATCACTTTCCTATGTGAATCCACTTATATTATTTTAACGTTTGACATAAATAATAATATTAAAAAAAAGTCCAGAATAATAAAATAGATCTCTCTAGAATTAATTGAAGTGGTCTTGGGGTCTTGGGTTGATAAAATTCAATTTCTTGGCCAGCTTTGCTTCCTTTTATTAATTCTCAATTTTTTGATTAAGCATCATGTTTGATGGTTGTGCAAGCAAAGAATTTCATCCCCCTCCCCCCAAATATCATTTTCATTAGAAAATTTTGGTTGCTATCATCCTAGAATGACCACTCTCAAAATTTCAACTTTTAATAACGATTGGTTAATATCTCAATTAATTGAACTGTACTTGATTTGCTTATGCAATCCTACTAAATTTAATATATGATAAACATATACATATATAAAGAGAAAAAATATAATTGGCTAATCATACACGAAAACTTAAATAACATAGAAATTTGAGAATATAGTTGATATGAATATTGAAGTGATGTTACTTATACCTTCTTAAATTATGGTAGTAAACTGTCTGTAGAGATAGATTAGACCATCATTAATTCATTAAACACTATCTAATCAATAGTGAGTTGCATGATACATATATAGAATAATAAGATATGAGTTGGCATAATTATGATTATGAACTTAGCTTATAGACTAAATGTTGAAAATATATTTATAAAAGATGTTCAAAATACGATCACTGAATAGGCATAGAATTGACAAATGCCATGTTATGGTATTTATAAAAATAATAGAATGAAGGGAAAGAAATTATGTATAAAGAGAGATAAATGTTATAAGAAAAACATGCTTACAATGTGTAAAATAAATAAATGAGTGGAAAGATATGTGAATGAAGATTTTAATACTAGAGTTAAGAATTTCAAATTCACTTCAATAATTAAACATGATAATAAATTCTCATTTTATCATCGTCCAAAACTTACTCTAAATAATTAGTCATCGTGTCTCGTTTTAAAACTTGTATGTTTAAATTTATTATATATATATATATATATATATATATATTTGAATGAGATTGGACATAAGCTAAATAAAATAATTAAGATTTAGAAGAAAAGAAAAAAAAAAAATAAAGAAAAGTTTCAATTATAGGATAAAAATGGGCGTGGAGCTTTTATATTAGCTAATAAGAAGACTCCAAGCAAGCAGAAGCAAGATGGGTAACGGAAGGCACATAGGCATATTCGCTTTTCATCTTTCAAGAAGTGTTTTCAATATTGTTTCTTTATGCTCTTTGATTTTTAGTTCTTAAGTATTGATTTGATAACTATCTATTTTGTTTATAATATTTATTTTACTTATAAATTAAATAAAATTTAAAAAATATGATTTTATTTTTAGAATCTAACAAATAATTTAACTCTTTTACTAGAAAATTTAAGAGAAAATAAGCTTAATTTTTAAAAATAAAAAATTAAAATCTCATTTGATAATCATTTAATTTTTTATTTATGTTTTTGAAAATCAAGTTTATAAACACTAGTTTTACTTCAAAATTTTTTCATTGGTTTGAAAAACTAAACCAACATTTGAAAATTAAAAAAATTAACTTTAAAAAATTTATTTAATTTTTTTTAGAATTTGGCTAATAATTCAACCATAATATTTAATATTTAATAAAATATAAATCTTCGGAAAGAAAAAAAAAAACTTAATTTTTTAAAAACAAAAAATTAGAAAAAATAAAGCCGTGAGGTGCAACATAAATTATTGACTTCTCTTACAAAAGAGACATTTTATTATTATTATTTTTTTATATAGTGAATTATGAGGACATTCCTCCACGCAATGGTAAAATATAAATAAAAAATAACTGCCATAAATGAAAAAGACAAAATACCACAGCAAACGGAGCAATAAAAAAATATAAAAAAAGAAAAAGAAAAAAGAAAAAATTGCTTTAAAACGTGAAACCCAAAATCATCTTGAGTCGTGTAAATTGGCCTTATTGCAAAGCGACAAACGACTGGGCACGAGTTAAAGTCTCTAAATCGGACCGCCTTGACTCAGTGACTCGTGCGACTCAGTAATTGAGTTACCCACCAATGGAAGTGTTTCCAGAAAGAACACAATGATTGGGCGGCCTATTATTAGCATAACGGCGAATTAATTACGATTTTACAATTAAATTTACTTAAAAGGAAGAAAAGTAAAAACCCCCAAATTTTATGTTATTTATTTGTTTGGTTTTATTTTTCTCTTTTATCAATTATTATTATTACCATAATTTTGTGTGGATACAGTCTTCGAAGCTGTTTTCTGCCATTTTTCTGCTGCAGCCTCCTCTGGTCTGCCCTTCCTTCTTCATCCTTCTCCTCTTCCTCATTCGAGTACGATCTGTCTGGTTTCCATCTCTATTTCTTCAAAAAAGCTGCTCATCCTCGTCCTTTTACTACCGGTTTGACTTCTTGTACTTCTTTTGCTGCGTCCTTTCTCCTCTTCTTACTCCTCTTTATCTTCTCCGTTGGATGTTGTTCTGTTCTTCTTTTGGTTCTTTGATTCTTATGGCCTCTACTGCTCTTGAGCATTTTCTCTTTCGCCTTCGTCTTGCGAGGGTAGATGTGTGACTAGTGTTTTTCTGATTGAGGTTTTTGAGAATTTTTCTGCAGCGAGGGAGGTTCGCTGTTGAATTTGAGTTTTGCGTAGTTGAGATTTTGGTTTTTGGTGGTGAGGCCGGGCCTTGAGGCTCGGAGATCGACACTATGGGTGCGGAGACTGAGCAGCAAAGCTGGATTCATGATAAACCTGATCCCAATTCTCACTGCTTGCAGAAATTCAGGCTATATGAGACGCGTTCGGTAAATATCTCATGCTCGAAAATTCAAAACCCGCTTTCTTGTTTCTTTAATCTGGTTCAATACAATCTCTATGGTTATTTCCATGAGTTTTTTTTTTTTTAAAGTTCCGAATCTATTAATCAACTCGGTTTTGATTGAGCACGATTCTGTACTGATTTGTTGTGTCGACTCGGTTAATTTTCGTTTAATTCTTCTCATGGGTATTTCGAAATGGATCTGTGGTCTCCTTGAGCACGATTTGTGTGATTTTGGAGTCTGAGGATCTGCATCCAGGAGGAAATCGACATCTTCAGAAGACGCGCTGTTTTCAATTTGAACTTGTGTAGACCTGCTCTAAGAATTTCTTGTATGCTTTGGTTCTTTTTGAAAAATTTTGAGTTTATGAACTTATAAGACATTGTTTCTCTAAATGGGTTGTTTAGATATATCCTTGCTGGTTTTCTTTTTTTTTTTTTTTTTTTGTATGCTCGCTAACCTTATACTACATTATGACTGCCATAATCATATGCAAAATTGGTGTGACAGAATTTTTATCTGATTGGAAGAGACAAGAACCGAACGTTCTGGAAAGTGTTAAAGATCAGCAGATTAGAACCTAGTGATCTGAACATTCTTGAAGATTCTACCACATACACGGATAATGAGTGCTTTGACCTGCTGAAGAGGATACACGAAGGAAACAAGTTAACGGGTGGGCTTAAATTTGTGACCACTTGTTATGGAATTGTTGGTATGTTATTAACATGTGTTTGTTTATTCACATTTGTCGTTCTTCTTTCTTCAGAAATTTAAGGTTTCTCCCGTTACAGGTATCATCAAGTTTTTAGGACCGCATTACATGATATTAATAACAAAGCGAAGAAAGATTGGAACTATCTGCGGCCATGCAATTTATGCAATTACGAAGAGCGAAATGATTCCAATACCAAATTCTACTGCCCGGTCCAATTTGGCTATTTCTAAGGATGAAAACAGGTCTTTAGTCCATTTTTCATGTAAATGTAATAATGTCCTTGGTTCTTAAGGAGACCTAAGGGGTAGCTTTCAGAAATAGTGTCCATATGTACTTCAATTAGATTTCTGTGGTCCTATATTATTGTGATAACATTGACAATTGAACTCTTGGAAATAATTTTTTTATTTGTCATTTGTTAGGAATAGTTGAGTTCTACACCGTGGAGGTAATATATCTGTAGTCTATTTGTTAATACACCCTTCGGTGTAAAGTAAAGTTATTGATTCAATTTCTTGTACAAATGTTGCCATATTTCTCTGTTGTATGGGTTCACTTTCCTTTCCTTTCCCTTCTTTTTTTTTTGTTTTTTTTTTGGAGCAAAAGTGGATCTTTTCTTTCGTATTTTAAGTTAGTAATATGAATATAGCTCTACTCTATATATATCCTTGTTTTTAGAAGTTTCATATAAAAGGTAGTACCTGTTTATTACTTCCCAGTTACCAGGATGTGATGTTTGTATTACTTGTCGAATAAACACAAGGTAGTATGGTTTGAGAGGGGAAAGTTACTTTCCTTCTTTCTCTGTGGTTTAGCATTTCAATAAGTTTTCATCTTTCCATTTTGTCTTTCATCAAATTTATAAGTTTTTTTTTGGTGTTAATTTGATGCTAATATGTTTCTTGTTGTCTCCTTCTTATTGATTTAGATACAAGAAGCTCTTACGCACAGTGGATCTTAGGAAAGACTTCTTTTTCAGCTACTCATACAATGTCATGCGTTGCCTTCAAAAGAACATTTGTGATAATAAGACAGGACATTTACTTTATGATACAATGTTTGTCTGGAACGAGTTTTTAACTCGTGGAATCCGAAACATCCTCAATAATACCATCTGGACTGTTGCCTTAGTGTATGGTTTCTTTAAACAGGTATGCCTTTATTATTTCTAGATATTGCGTATTATTGGATGCTTTACATAAGTTAAACGTTTTAGCTTTCCTTAGAACTCAAGGACACAGTTGTACAGCCTATAGAATAGATCCTGTTCAAGTAAGGTCGTGTTAGACGTTTTAGCTCAGTAACGTGTCATGCAAAGGGGACTATTGTGTAACTGGCAGCTATTATCTTTTGCTCTGACTGAATTTTTTTCGTGATTGTTACTTCTATTGCATTTTTCTTTTCATATTCTTTTCCTCTCCTTGGCTCTTTGTTAAGACAATATTACATTCTCTTTCGAGCTCTGCCACAGGTTCCTTTGCATTTTAGTACAAAACCAGATTTTTTAGTCAATAAATACTTTGTCCTTTGCTTGTCCAGGTTGATCTTTCTCTTTCCGGCAGAGATTTCAAGTTGACACTCATTGCTAGACGATCACGTCATTATGCTGGTACAAGGTATATAGTATTGCAGACACATGCAACAAGATTAAGACCGTGTTTACTGTTTTATAATCAAAATTATTCGTAATGGATTTTTTATATTCTTCATAATTTTACAGAAGATTGTTAACTAGTTTTCTAGAAACGTATTTAAATGAGCTCCACTTTTCACATTATGATTGATTGATTACGTTTTCTAGGAACAATAAATGTGGCTTAAGTTCATGGTATTGTTCATATTTGACTTCCGGTCATAACTTGACTACAATCTTTATGTTGTGCATGTCCACCCAAGCAGGATGTATCTACTAACCTAACCACCTAGATCCCTAGGGATTAACTATCTTTTCCTCTATATTCCATTGTCTTTTAGGCTTTTACTATGCCTATATATGCTGCGGACTATACATTTTCATGCAAGTCATCTTATATTTTGTTGTTCCGTTATTTTGTGAAGATTTCTAAAAAGAGGCGTTAACGAGAAGGGAAGAGTAGCTAATGATGTTGAGACAGAACAAATTGTTTTCGAAAATGCGTCCGATGGGCGACCAACTCAAATAAGTTCAGTGGTGCAAAATCGAGGATCGATCCCCCTATTTTGGTCCCAGGAAACCTCACGGCTGAATATTAGGCCCGACATCATACGTATGATTCTGCCATATTTATGCTGTATTCTTTTATTGGTGACTTCTCTAATCTGTTACTGAAATCTCCTTTTTCCTTCCAGTGTCAAAGAAGGACCAGAATTACGAAGCCACAAGACTACACTTTGAGAATCTTGTTTTGAGATATGGGAATCCGATAATTATATTGAATTTGATTAAGGTATTTCCTTATTAATGATTTTGTTTTGTGTTCCAGCTCTAAGTTGCATTCATCGTTTATGTTTATGTGACCTCTGTGTTATTCAATTTTTAGTCTTCTTTTTTCTTTCAATAGTCTTTATCAATTCTCCTTATACTATATTTAAAATCATTCGTGAAATAGACGCGCGAGAAGAAGCCACGAGAAAGTATCCTCCGTGCTGAGTTTGCAAATGCTATAAGATATATAAACAAAAGTTTATCTGCAGAGAACCGCCTAAGATTTCTCCACTGGGATTTGAACAAACATGCGAAAAGGTATTACAGCCATTCTGTGCTTGGCAGTAGCGATATTCTATTGAAATTGATTAATTACATGTGTATGATTTTATTTGCGAACTCTTTTCTGCAGCAAAGCATCCAACGTTTTGATGCAGCTTGGAAGGGTTGCTACATATGCGTTGAACTTAACTGGAATCTTTTACTGTCAAATATCGTCCAATTTAAGCTCAGACGAGTTGTTAAGTTGGACCTACTTTAAGTAAGTTTTACAGATAGTGGTTTTTTAGGTGCATGAAACTTGTTCCCTCATAGTTGCCTATTTGGATGAAATGATGATACTAGGTAATTACCCCATTTTGCATAATATGTTTGACCAACATTGCCTATGTTCAATGCATCAGGAAAAGTCAAGGTACTGATTCTTCCATGGAGAATCTATCTACAGAAGAAGAAAATGAAGAAAATCCAGAAAAAGATGTTAGTAGTAGGGCTTACGGTAATGGTATTCTTGAAAATCATCCAGTTGCAATGTTTCAAAACGGTGTCCTAAGGACCAATTGTATAGACTGTTTAGACCGGACAAATGTCGCCCAATATGCCTATGGGCTAGTTGCTTTAGGACGTCAGTTACATACTTTAGGGTTTACTGATTCCCCAAAAATTGATCTGGACAACCCTTTGGCGGAGGATTTGATGCGGGCTTATGAGAACATGGGTGATACCCTTGCACTACAATATGGTGGCTCTGCAGCACATAATAAGGTACTTCTATATGGATTAGACTTGTATAACTTTTTTTAATTCTTTTTTTTATTAATATGAAGAATCTTAATCAAGCATCAAATGTGTTTCTTTGACAAGTTATGTACTTCAGCTATATGGTTAGATTTGAGTTTTCTTGGTCAAACTTGAAATCCTGATTTAGATAAGAAAAGAGAAGAAAAAAGGTCTCTTATACAGTATATAAATAGGTTTGATAAAAACAACAAAACTGATTTTATTCAACTGTCGACTCTCTCATGTAGAGTTAAATACTTTTGTTGTTATTATGTGATACCTAATGCTACGGATTTTTGCGCCCTATATTTCTTCGTGGAAGTATTGATTAAACTGCTTAGAAGACCAACAATACTTTTTGCTTGTGAAGTCCCTAGCCCTACTAAGTAGGTTTTAGCATGTCCTATTCTGTTCATGCTTGTGTATGACCTGCCTCTCTGAGTTGGCCATTGTCCATTTATGGTTTTTTAATTCACATCCAACAGATATTTTCCGAGAGGAGAGGCCAATGGAAAGCCGCAACACAGTCTCAGGAGTTTTTCAGAACACTACAACGTTATTGCAGCAATGCATACCTGGATGCTGAGAAACAACGTGCCATTAACGTGTAAGTCAGAGATTTATATAGTTCTGCAAGTTTATAAATGGTGCACTTGGAAGAAATGACGGACTATTTGACATGGTATTTCCTCAGGTTCTTAGGTTACTATCAGCCACAGCAGGGAAAACCAGCTTTGTGGGAATTAGACTCTGACCAGCATTATGATCTTGGGAAGCGTTTTCCTGATCTTATTGATGAGAATTTCAGGTACATCTTTATGCTATATGAATCTAATAGATATTCTGGAGAGAGCATATCATGTGTAATAAAATGAGAGATAGACAAATAACAGAACGGATTATGCTATATTTGTTATACTTGGTTAAAGAGTTGAGTGGTAATTAGAATTCTTAAATGGAGTTTTTCACCCTCCTGAAGGACATCTTTTAAAAGATCACTATCAGATGGCAATATACTTGGTCAGAGTGAGTCTGATATGGTGAATATACATGACGGAAGCAGCAGGCCTTTTCCTCATTTGAACGAAGGATGTAGTAAAGGCTTCTCAGAGTCTGCACCAGAGGTCTCAACGTGCGAATCTGATATATCTCTTTGCAGGTCTGTCAACATCACATTTCTTATGGTTTTCCTTCTGAAATTGTAATTTTTTGAGTAATGGTATGTGACAACAAATTGTAATTATCCTAAAATTTGTTCAAGTTATAAGTTTTCATTTCAAATATACTAATTCCTTTTCTCATGCACTGTGTAGTGTACTGTTGTCTTGACTTGACTATTATAGAATTATTTTCAAGAGCTCCGTATCTGGGTTATTTAAAAAAAATTATTCATTTGTCATTTTTTCACCAAATGACGATGCTCAAAACTTCTTGGTCTTTGTCATAGGTACACTCCTTCTGTGTGTGCTAGACAACTTCATGAAAACATGCAGGATGATCAAATGCTTGAAGATGATCATCTTTGTCATGATGAGCATGGGGATTTATGCAGCTGCTCTAATTTTCTGGATATGGACTGGATTTCTTCATCTGGGAATTCTTGTGAAGATGAGTTATGTGAAAGGTATTTCTATTTAGTTGTGCATTCTGTTATAAGATGTGAAAAGCATTCTTATTGCTTTTGCTTCCCTCTCAGTTCTCACAGTCGCTATCATTTTTTGCTTCTTATGGTCTCATATTTGAATGCTTAATTTTTTTGGAGAATAATGAATAATCTGATAAAGCATAAAATCACTCTTAGTTTTTTTTTCCCTCCCCTTGAACTTAAATCGGTCTTTGTTTCTTTGCTGGTTTTTATTGCCTTATGTAACTTCTGGTTACTTGCGCTTAGTAGGAATCTGATTTTTGTGCTTGGTTGATAGGTCTGTCACCAGTCTTTCATCAGAAAATGTTGCAAGTGAAATGAAGATCGAGTTTATCTCGTCTGCAAGTGAGTCTGGATCAAGCTCAAAGGTCGGTAGTTTCAGTTTGTATTTAGTCCCACTTATTTGGTTTTTGAAATATCCATTCTATTTTCTCTTGTAAGAGGATGGAAATCAATTTCATCAAATTCAATGCGTTTGCCCCAATCAAACACAAGGAAATAAGACAAGATCTCCCGGCCATCCTAGCATCACTCTTGGTGTAGAAAATCACGTATTTATTCTGAATATTTAATCAATTGTGCAGTTCAGATTCAGAACAAGTCTAGGAATCGCTCCCTCTCTCTATCAATCATTAGTCTGAATCTTTGTAGTTTTTTTTTCGAGATTATTGATGGATTTTGATATCCCTACTTTCCCTAGGACCAGCACTGTCATGACACTACATATTGCAAATTCAAACTAATGCCTTTTGTGACCCTTTCTTGTTCTTGCAAGAAACGGATAAAGAAAAAAAAAAGCATCTACTAATCAGTTGATTTGTTGTGTGCTTTAGGTAAAAGAACGGTCTGGAACTGATGTTAGTCATGACGATACCGTCACTGAATACTCCAATCATTTTGTCGACTGGGTCAGCCATGGTGGGGTGCTCTTCTGGTGAAGCTTACTCAAAGTAACTAATCAACATTGACTTCTTTCATCTGATAAATTACATCCGAAGGATGTAGTTCTGTAGCCAAAAGTGAAAACATAACATTATCAGTCAGCTCGGTGAGGCGGTAAATAAAGGATGGTAAGATTACTTGCGGAAAGAGAGAGGGAGAGAAATGAATAGTTGCTATTGTGCAGAAATTTTTGTTGGAGTTTAATCTTCAGGTCATCTGTGAGTAGCAGCCAGCAATTATCTGACTATAGACCTCTGCCCCATAAGAGGCCAAAAGAAAGCTGGAATTAGAAGAATAAGTATCAAGCGCTAACTTATATCTGGAGCCACACAAAATAACTCCAGGTTCTTGATTCTCATAGTTTTCACATTGTAAATATTTCTAGGGAAAATATTTTTCCATTGGATCTCCAAATTAACAACTGCAGATATGGTCTCTTTAATTCCCTATTTGTGAATTATTGACAAATATCATCATATATAAATCTGTGAAAAAAATAAGGTATTTTTCTTTTTTAGAAATGTTCAGGATTCTTATATGCAGGTTCATGACAGCAAATTCATTCTCCTCACGCCCACCATTAATGGGCAAAACAGGATTAGTATAAAAACAGAGAGAAGATCAGGTTATTTTTGTTCTCTCTTTACCCCAACACCCAGTTGTGACAATGAATAATCTTTACAGGTTGTTCTGGAGAACGGCGTTGGAAGTTATCAAAATACCTTTTTTAATTTTTAATTATTTCTCTTGGTGAGCTATAATACTGCATCCCTGCATTATGACTGCATTTTCTATTTCTTGTTTATATAGGTATATTCTCCCTCCTTTTCTGAGTGAAAAAAAAAACTCGTATCAGTTAAAATTTCAAAATAGTTAATTGTTTCAATTAAAATCTTAAAGTGAATCACTCAGATTCTTACTTAGACTTTCATATTAATAGAATTGTTACATGATTCACACATGTTTAAGACTATTAGATTAACAAAAATATTAGAGAGAAATGGAAGAATTCAAGTCGATAGTGACAACTTTCATTAATTTGTGTGGCTTTTAATCATTTATTCTCTTTATTTTTTTAGGTAGGTAGAAGAATAATTTTATTTTAGTAATTTTGAGTTAATATTAAATGGAATCTAGTAAAAATAGTTCTAAATCTAATTATTTATCTATTTATTTATGAAAAATTATTTTAAATGACAAAATTGCTAAAAATATTTATAAGAAATAGTAAAATATACATTCTATTTGTGATACATTACTATCTATATCCATCGTAACATAGATTCTATTGAGATTTAAAATTTTACTATATTTATAAATATTTTAGTTTTTTATGCTATATTTAAAACGAGTTCTCTATTTATTTTAATGAAATGGAGAGAAACAATAAGTTTATCACGGTTGCGTTATGCATAAACCTTTAACTCTAATAAAATTTGTTTTATATTTAAATCAATAATAAAATTCAATATAGAGATGATGGTCCGTGGTCGAGCAGACTTTTTACTTATTACATCCTCAAAATTTGAGTAGTGTTTTTTAAAAAAGTTATTGGGTTATTTTACTTTTACTTAAATTTTAATTTTAAATAAAGTAATTATTTTAAATGATGAAATAGTTAAAAATATTTTTAAATATATGAAAATGTCATTGTTTATTTTGATAGATACTAATAGATAGTGATAGATGATAGACTTTAGTGATAGATGACAGTAGTCTATCAATGTCTATTAGTGTGTATGATTATATTTTGTTATATTTGTAGATAAGTCAGTTTATTTTGTTATATTTGAAAACAACACTTTTAAATAACTAAATTTCATTTTTTTAAGTATATAATTTATTCTAGAGAAAATATTAATTTATACCTCTAAATTGGATGAGTTTTTATGGACTTAAACTTCGAACTTTTGGATATGTATCAATTTCCCTAATAACATTTCGTTTGAAAGAACAAAACTTATAATTGGATCAATTAAACTCTTGAACATTTTCAAATGATTCAACTTAAACTCTTATTCATAATTTCCTTCAAGAACCTATACATTTACTTTAGTCTTATATTTTGTAAAATCAATATTTGAAAAAGTCCACATATAATGTTTGAAAATTGGTGCATGGATGACTTTTTAAGGTAATCATAATGAAGGGTCTAAATAGATTGGTTTGTAAAAATTTAAAAATTTAATTGACTCAAATTATAAATTTCAAATGATATTGGTTTAACGAAATTTGGAGGAGAGTGTAAATCATAACTTACGAAAGTTCAAGGTTTAAATCGATATAATTGTTAGTTGATTTTAATTGATACAATCCCAAATTTAGGGCTATAAATTGATATTTGCCTTTTATTTCATTATTTGTCTATAATTAATCCTACAAAAATTAATATATTTTAAATGAGGGTTGTACAATTTATACTTGAACTTAACAACTTAACAAGAGATTAAAAGGTTGTTGGGGTGCTGAGTTAGTTATTACAGTTGGTTATTATAATTGGTGAAATAATAGCCTATGGGATATAATAACATGTGTTTGGTGTATACTATTTCAATTTGAGTTATAATAATATGTATTTGAGATGCGAACTATTTTACGAATGACAAGACATGATGATTAAAAAATAGTAAAAAAAATAGATACTGATACCAAATAATTTTATTATAGCTAAGTGTGAGTTATAACTATTAGAATAATAGAAACCTAACATCCCCTAACATATTGAGATGGTCAGGGCCATGGGGACCATGCTCGGTTTAATGACTGGCGAAGTTAAAGAAGTGAATTTCTTGTACCAAAACAAAGTTGACATTCTTAGTCTTTATCCTTCTAGGTGGGATTTTTTTTTTTTTTAATATAATTTTTTTAATAATAATAATAATAGAAACACGATAATGCAACCACCTTTAGGTGATTGAATATAATAAAATATAGCAATGTTTTCAAAATTATTTTTTAGACATTATAAGGGTCAAACTTAACTTCCTAATTTCTCTTAAAAATTATAGATCCTAAAATTGATATTAATTTCCTCTATCAAATTAAATTATGTTGTTGCAAGTCGGTTATCCAAATTTTTTAAGGGCACAATTTTATAATACATATGGGGTTTGTTTCAATGCTTTAATTTTATTAGATAACATATTAGAACAAGTCACTAATATATTATATATGTATAAAATAAAATAAGTTATTAGATTAACACATCTCATCCAATAGACATGATTTTCTAGTATTAAAAGTGGAAGGTTGGAATTCTCATATTTGAACTAAAAAATAAAATGGTTTATATTTATTAAATTAAATTTAATGAAAAACTCGAAAAATAAAATTAATAGGATATTTGTTTATATTTTTTTTTATATTATTAATTCTTCTTTAAAAATAAAAAAATATATTAAACTTTAATATTGTTTTAGGTACTTTGTTAATTTATTTGTTAATCTACAATTAAAAACAAGTAAAACTCACAATTAGTTTTCTACCTTTTCATAGTAGGTATCCAAAACTTTTGTGCTACCCATCATAGAATGAAAATATTAATCCTCCAAACTTTATTTAATAATACAGTTGTTAATTGCGAAAAAAAACATTACACCCTTTTTTTTTTTTTTTTTTTTTTTTTTTTTTTTTTTTTTTTTTTTTTTTTTTTGAAGAACTAAAAACTTACATTATAATTTTAAGAACTCACCTAAGATTATTTTTATAAATGATCTGATTTATGAAAATTGGAACAGACTAAAATTTTTAATATTATTTTATTTCATAAGGGTTTTTATTCACAGTTTTCGATTTGAAATTTGTTTTGATTTTGATTTATAAAACTGATTTAGAGTTAGAATTTTTGAAAAAAAAAATCTAGTTTTTAAATTAAAAAACCTAGAATTAATTCTTTAATTTTCAAATAATATAAATGGCTTGATATAAAAGATCTTTTTGCCACCCTAGATATTGTACTACTAATCTTAGAAATCAGAAAATATAATAATAAAATATTTGATGAAAATAACAGAAAATATAATAATTATTTAATCATTTATAATAACATAATCAAGATTAATATATGTATATATCCCTATAATAATATTAAAGCAAGACATTTTAGGTAGAAAATGAGCCAGAACAAATAAAAAAAGACCACCAAAATTTTAAGAGATTGACCCACGAACTAAATTAAATAATGTAATTTACTTGGTCAAACCACTCATATTTAAACAAATAACAACCCTAAAATTTTTTTAAATTACAAGCTATATATTATAATTCCTTTATATATTCATTTATCATACCATCATTTTAAACAAAGAAGATAGGGTTTTGGGAATATTAAAAATTTTGAGTATAAAATATACGGTGGAAAATTGAATTTGAATGGTAAACAAGGAAATAAAAATGGGAGGAAATATATATAAAAAAAATTAAATAAATAAATAAAATATATAAACAAACAAACCCAAAACAAATCATAATATGAATCAGAAAAGCTTACTTCCCGCGGTTAGAATGGTGAGTGTTACAACCATACGATTCTTTCCATCTTCTTCTTCGCAGGTTTCTCTCTGTTTTCTCTACTCTTTTCTTTTCTTTTTCTTTCCTTTTCCTTCTGAATCTTCGATTTCCATTGTTTGATCATATTCTTCATTATTGCTTATAATTAATCACCGTCTAACTATCGAAATCGTTTTCGAATAGAGATTGCGATTTTTTCTCGCTTTCCTCGGAATTTCATCGTAAATGCGATCGCGTTTTGTGGCGAGAAGGTCTAGAGGTTTTGTGCATTGCTGGAATTACAGAGAAGCTACACAAGGATTTTGGCGATTTTCGACTTTTTACGTTATTCAGCGATATTTACTTGCATTGAGCTACGACTGTTTATCGAATTGTTTACCGATTTGTTGTCGATTGAACTCGACCAATTTGAATAGGTTTAATGGAATCGTCGGTCTCCAGCACGTTCGACGTTCAGAAATTCTGGCTCTACCAGACATTTGCGGTATGCTTTTTTTTTTTTTTTTTTTTTTTTTTCTCTTTTTCCTTTTAACTGATGCGAACTTGCGCTCGTTTAATTTGTTTGAAATCGTATTGTTGTGTTGATTTGATGCATACATTGTAATTCATCCTATGAGTTTTGTGTTTTGGATTGCTACATTATTGTATTTTTGAAGCATGAATTGCATTGATTAGAAGATGAATTTGGAAGATGTTTTAAATGCGTTCGAAGGATAATTATTTCTTCCTTAAACCTTAATTTGTTTTTGACGTTTTTGAAAAGTGAGCAAGTTGTTATTGATCCGAGAATGAGTTTGTATATTATTGTAACAATTTTTTCCATCCTTATGCGACTTGAATGAAACAAAAATAGTTTGGCTCCTATTTGATGCTCAAAATTGAGCTTAGGATTAATTCTCGTATTTATCTAATCAAAGAGATTAAACTGGAAATCGTAAGGACTTTTCCTGATATTAAACTTAGTTTCAGACTTTTTTTGCTTTCTTAGATAGCAACTTGAGTAAAGTAAATGAACGAAAATATTGCCAGAGTCAGAATATTGGTGGTTTCTTTTATAGACATATAAGTGATTCCATGTTATCAAATATGTGCAAATTCGTTTGAAATTCGGCCTGCTATGTATTCTTCATTCAATGCTTGAAAGTCCTTTAAATATCCGTTCTGTTTCTGTCTTTTCAGTTTCTTTGGACCACGTTAAATGTACCCAAGTTTTCAAGTTTTAGTACGTCTGAGGCTTAGTAGTTCAAACAACTTCTTTCTACGCAGTGCTTCTTCTTGCGTTTACTGATTCTGGCTAATGAAATTCTATTTCATTGAAAAAGTTGTTTATATGCTTTTAGGTTAAAATGACAAATTTAGTCTAGTTAGAATTTAGTTCCTAATAGTTTAAAATTAGAATTTAATCCATATGATTTGATAAAATTTTTATAAATAATCTTTAAAGAGGGATTAATTTAAAAATTTTCCAAACCGTAGGAACTAAACTCAACTTTTTCCGAAACATAGGACTATATACCTAATTTTTTCCAAATCATGGGTTCTAAATTCAGACTTTCGAAATCATATAAATTAAATTCTAATTTTATCTAAACCATAGAAACCGAATTCTAACTTTCAATATCATAAAGACTAAATTCTAATTTTTTTTCAAACCATAGGGGCTAAATTCGTAATATAACCAACATTACTCTTCTGCTTGCTTTTACTGTTTCTGGCTAGTGTAATTCTGTTCCAACAACTTCTGCTTGCTTTTACTCTTCTTCCATTTTTTATATGTTTCATATATATGATTTGGGAGTTTGCAATGAATCCTGACTGAATGCGGAATGCAATGTCATGTGATTGCTGCCTGAAGAGCCTCTGTTTAATGTTGATTACATAATATATTGGCCTGTAGATTGTTGAAAATTAAAATTAATGTCCGATTTAACAATATAGTTCTAATGCTATGTTACTACAATAACTACAGCGTTATTACGTAGTGGGAAGAGGGAGGAAAAGAACCTTGTGGAAGGTGTTGTCAATTGATAGAATGGAACCTTCTGATCTTAATATTTTTGAAGATCAAACCACATATACGGCAGATGAGTGCTCTGATCTTTTGAAAAGAATACATCAGGGGAACAGGTCTATGGGTGGTCTTAAATTAATTTCCATTGGCTATGGAATAGTTGGTAAGCTTATGTCTATGCTTTATAAAGTTTCATCATTGATTATGCATTATTTTTCTATGTTATGAACTCATATTGTTTTTCTTTTTAATCTCTCTATCATTTTTGGGTTAATTTAGGATTCATACGGTTTCTAGAACCATATTACATGCTGATAATAACCGAGAGAAAGAAAATAGGCACCATGCTTGGGGCAAAAGTGTACGGCGTTTCTAAGAGCATGATGGTTATAATTCCAAATCCTATTGTACGGACCAAAAAATCTTATTGCAATACGGAGAAAAGGTATCATTGATCTCTCTCTCTCTAAACTATCAAGTTTAGTTCACAATGATTTTACTTTTAGTTTTTGAAATTTATATTTAATTATTTATTATTAATATTTCATTGTTTTAAAATGATCTCACTTAGTTTTCCTGAGTAGAAAGTAGATAATAAATCATAGAATCTTATAGGTGAAATTAAAAGTTTATAAGCTTAGCTTTAAAAACAAAATAATGATTGAACAAAGCCTTAGATATTCTAAATTGAGAAATACTTGAGGTGTTGTACTATTTTTTTGTCGTTTATCCAAGTGCTCAATTTCAAATTGTCATGTAACAAACATTTTTTTAAAATATATTTTTAATAGTTTTTTCCTTCACGATAGAGTGAGATCCATGGAGATAGGTGTTGACTAAGTTGTGTGTTAACTTTCTAAATTTTTTAATGGATTGTAATTGTTCACATTCTTTTGTACTTGCTTTTCTAAATTTACCATTTTTCTATTTACATTTTTTCATGATTTAACCATATACTTTTGTGATTTTTATTTTATTTTCTTTTAAACAGATATCAGAAGCTTCTTAACTCGGTGGATCTAACCAAAGATTTCTTTTTCAGCTACTCATATAATGTTATGCGTAGCCTTCAAGATAATTTAAATAAAAATAAAACAGATCATTACAAATCAATGTTCGTGTGGAATGAATATTTAACTCGAGGAATTCGAAAGCAACTAAAGAATAATATTTGGACAATTGCTTTGGTGTACGGCTTTTTCAAGCAGGTATGTAAATACATTTTTACTTTTCTTGTTTTGTCGATAAAAGTATGAACTACGACCAATTAATCAAAAGAAAATTAATAACAATTTATAAATTTTGATTTCATGTTTTAAAAATTGCAGATTAAACTTTCCGTATTTGACAGGGACTTTGATTTAACTCTCATAGCTCGACGTTCACGTCATTACGCCGGCACAAGGTAAGAATTTTAAAATATTATATAAATTTTACATTTGGATTTTATGTTACCCACAACCAGAACTTATATTAACATATGAAATAAGATTAAGAAAGTATTGATTCGTAGATTAAGGAAACTAAAATGAAATAAAGTAAAAACTAAAAAAAAAAGGGCAAGATTTATAAGGACAGTCTAGTACTAGACATTTCCAAAAAGTAATATTTGAATGTATTCTAGAATATATTTTTTGCATGGTACTTCAATCAAACTATATATATTTAAAAAAGAAACAAAAATTAACAAACAATGATGGGAGGACTATGATGCACATGAGTATTTTTAATTAAAAAAAAAAAACCACTCGTTTACATACAATTACTTTCTTTGACAAAATCCTATTAACAAATTTTGGTTGCAGTAATAATAATAATCATAATAATAACAACAACAATAATACAATGTTATTGTTGTTGTTATTATTATTATTATTTATTTATTATTTATTATTATTATTATTATTTTTTTTTTTTTTTGTGTTTGACCGTTTTACTAATTATTATAGAAGAATAATTTTAAATTTCTTTTTTCCAGATTTTTAAGAAGAGGGGTAAATGAGAAAGGTAAAGTTGCAAATGATGTTGAGACAGAACAAGTCGTTAGTGAGAGTACGTTCGAAGGACGAACATTGCAGATAAGTTCCGTCGTGCAGAATAGAGGCTCAATTCCAGTCTTTTGGTCACAGGAAACTTCATTATTGAAAATATTCAATCCAGTTGTTATATGTATGCATTTAAATCTTTATTTTAAGTTTTACTTGTTTATTTCAATATATTATTTTTCATTTTTTTCTATTGATTTTTCTGCTTCCAGTGCCGAAGCAAGAAGATTATAAAGCCACAAAACTTCACTTCAAGAATCTTGCTGACAGATACGGGAACCCAATAATCATCTTAGATTTAACTAAGGTATCTAATAATACATGATGATTGAATCTTTTTGTATGTTTTGTTAACAACTTTTGATGAGTTTATCGATTATTTTAAGTATTTATTTTAATATCATTTATTAATTGTTATTCTGATTCTCCAACAATAACGTCTTACTAATGTAGACGCGAGAAAAGAAGCCTAGAGAAACTCTGCTCCATGCCGAGTATGTAAATGCTATAGGATGCATCAATGCTGAACGGTCAGAGGAAAATCGTCTAAAATTTCTTCAATGGGATTTAAAACAACACTCAAGAAGGTTATCTTTACTTTCCCTTTCATGCTCATTAACATATGTTGTCTTATTATATGTTAATTAGAACTTAAACAAAAAACAATAACTTTTTGCAGTGAAGCCACCACCGTGTTGTCGAAGCTAAAACGATTGACAAAATTAGCACTGGACCTAAATGGAATACTTCATTGTCAAGTGACTCGAAATTCACCATCAGAAGGTTCTGCTCGGCCCTATCTCGAGTAAGTATGATAGAACAAGGTATATATATGTTCTTTAGTTCAGTTTGAGTCCAAAGTGATTGATTTGGTCATATTTATGATCTCTAAAATATATCATAATTTTTTTTTATAAAAGATAATATGAAGATTGAGAACTAAAACTATCAAAAACATTACCAATATGATGTTTTAATAGTGACTTTTAGAATTTTTTTGGTTTCTTGTAGAGATATGCTAATTTAGTTCCTAATAGTTTATAAACTTTCATTTAGATAACAATGTTTCGTGTTAAAATTAAATTGGCTTAGTCTGTTCGTATTTTTCATTACTAATATTGTCGTTGTAGTGGAGAGGTATTATCTTTTATCTTTCTTTGAGAAAAGATTTGTAAAGTGAAACATAGAGAGCATAATATGATTTTTAGATAGTTTATTTAGGGATAGTTTACGATCCTTTTCAACTTTTTTTTTTTTTTTTTTTTTTTTTTTTTTTTTTTTTTTTTTTTTTTTTTGCGCGCGCGCTAGCTTATGTGTGATAAAAACATTTCACTGCACATTTGTTGTTAAAAAAATATTTATTATTCTTATTTTTCTAACTGCAGGGATGTAAATATTAGTGAAAATAATAACAGTGGTAGCGATGATGCAAATGGCAAATGTAATGTCAAAATAAAAGGCGTTCAGAATGGAGTTCTTAGAACCAATTGCTTTGATTGCTTAGATCGAACAAATATTGCTCAGTATGCCTATGGGCTTGCTGCTTTAGGACATCAGCTTCAAACTTTTGGCTATTTAGAATCCCCTGATATTGATCTGGATGACCCTCTCGCAAGACACTTGATGGATATTTATGAGATAATGGGAGACAAGCTTGCTCTTCAATATGGTGGTTCACCCGCCCACAATAAGGTAATAATTCTTGAGTCCTTTCAAGTCGAAGATGCATTTTTCCCGTTTCTTTTACCTGTGGGTAGGATTAAAATGTTCACTTAAAGCAAAATAATAAAAAGAAACAGAAAATAGAATTTAATGATTGAATTAGTGTGATTAGAGGGAAGAAGACCAAGGTTAATAGTTCTTTTAGTACTACATTTTAAACATACTTTCATCCATATGGTTGTTTGTTTTGTTATTTATTTTTAACTTGTGTTTTAAAGAATCAAGTCAAGTTTTGAAAGCTAAAGTCATGTTTGATAAATATTTGGTTTTTGGTTTAATTTTTGAAAATTAAATCTACAAAACCAATTCCACCTCTAAATTTTTTTTACCACTTCCTACCAATTATTTACAAAAACCAAAGTTTTAAAAATTAAAAAATATAGTTTTTAAAAACATGTATTTGTTTTTTGAATTTTGCTTAAAACTCAATCCTTTTATTCAAGATAGACGAAACCTATTATAATAAATGGAGGGAATAAGCTTAATTTTCTTTCTTAAAGAAAGAGTTACTAAACATGGCTAAAAAAAAATTCATTTTAAAAAATCTGTTTTTGGTTTTAGAATTTAAATAGAAATTCAAATGTTATTTAATAAGATGAAATTGATAACAAAGAAATGGAGAGAAGAAACATAAATTTTAAAAATAGAAAATTAAAATTTTAAATAGGTTATCAAATGAAGCCCACACGTATGTTTGCGTTAGTGGTTCCAATTTTATCAACTGATATTTTGGATCGGCACTTTGCAGATATTTTCTGAGAGAAGAGGTCAATGGAAACCAGCGATTGAGTATGTAGATATTATTAAATCAGTTCAAAGATTTGTAAACAATGTATATATGGACGAAGAGAAACAGAACGGCATTGACTTGTGAGTATTTTGGCGGATCATTCGTATTGATTCAGATTTTAATGTTGATGAGTGATGAATGATGGTGTTCTATTTTGGCAGGTTTTTAGGGAACCCTCCTCCTCAGAAGCGTAAATTGTTGTTGGATCCAGACAAGCATAGTAACTGGAGGTTTTTCTCTAACTTTTATCATAAGAATGTTTTGTTTCGCTTATGTTTTTCAATTCAAATTTATCATGTGACAATTTTTTTGAATTATTATTATTATTATTATTATTATTATTATTATTATTATTATTATTATTTATCTTACAAAAGAGAGCTACATGACATTAAGTTACATCCAACCAATACCCATCTATCACCATTCAAAGACATTACAAATCTTTATCATGCCAAGCAAAGTTAAATGTTTAAACTTTAGAATTATTTTTAAGGTCGTTTTTCAATTATTTCTCTAGAGAATTCGAGGGGGTAAAAGTCTAAGATATTTCGATGTCTTAATTTAAACTTAAATTGTAGAAATCACAAATATACATAAATATTTTGGATTGCAGGTCTACTATGAAAAGATCACTTTCAGATAGCAATATTTTCATGGAAAATGAAATTCCTAAAGCCAAACAGGATGGTGAACTTTTACAACTTTTGCACGAAGAGACGGCCGGACAAAACAAAGGTCTGGTAGAATTAATGCCAGAAATTCCAACCTATTGCAGGTATGAATTTTTCAAAACATTTAAATTAATATTTACGCATTCCTATTACTTAATTGTTTATGTGATCTGTGTTTTATTTCTAAAGGTTTCATAACACTTTCGTTTGTCTATTTTATAAATAAATAAATAATATATATATATATATATATATATATATATATATATAGCTATTTATTGATTTTTTTTCTCTGTTTGTAAGGTATTTTCATATTTTTAAAAAAATGATTATATTAAAAAATTTAAAATTGAAGTACCATGTAATCTTGTTTTTTGCATTTTATTATCCATTTTAAAAAAAATATGGATGGTACATGATATAATTTAAAAAACGTATGTTTATATATAAAATTGTCTTCCAAATTTCACTTGGGAATTTGACCCTGTATTATAATTTGATAACTATTTCATTGGTTGTTTTTAAAGAGTAAAACTGTTAACTAAAAATAACATTCTTAATAAACAATTTATAAAAATAAAAATAAAATATATAAACCTACTAAGCATTAAATTTTTTAAAACAATTAATTCAGTGAAAACAAAATTGTATTTCATGTTATCAAACATGTGTTGGTAACCTATCCATAAATTAAATTCTAATTTAAACAATTTTTCAAAATATGTTTGACAATACATTTGTAAACCATAAAACTAATTATAGTTACTCACTAAATATTAGATTAAATATAAACTATTACTAATTATTTTATGAAGTTTTTATGTTAAAATTTTTATATGATTATTATTTTATAATATTTTATAATATATAATGTGATCTATATTTTAATTTAACAAAAATAATTGAGTGTATAGCTTAAAATATTATACTTATTTTTATTTTTTCTAATATAATTATACATTTCAAAATTTTAAATTTAAAATCTGGATACGCAAAAATAAAAACGTTTTTAAAATTTGTACTATTTGGAATATATAACTTGGAAACAATTTTTAAAAAAACTACCTACTAAATGCAAATTTGCTTAACCTGATGAATCTGAAAATATAAAACAAAAATTGGATTGCCATACATACCTTTAGTTTTCCAAAATCTATTTTTTTTTTTTTTTTTTTTTTTTTTTTTTTTTTTTTTTATAATGGAACACGAGGTAAAAAATATATATATAAATAAATAAAAGAATCTCGGAATCTATTTCTTTAGCAGCTAATAGTTAGAAAAAAATGGGTAGGTACACAAGCCCAGAATTTCCAGAGGTAGTTTCTGGTTCTGAATCGATCGATTCTAATCACGATGAAATAGAAATGAGGTAATTTTTGTCTCTATTACTCATCATCTCCATATAATTTGAAATTGCCTTAAATAACTCATTAAGACGGTATTTTGTTAACTTTTACAGAACAACCTCGAGATTTCTTACAGCAGATTGGTATTCTGAATCGGTTTATTCTTGTGAAGAAGACCTCTACAACAAGTAAGTCATTTTTTTCTTTTTTTTTCTTTCAAATGACAAATTTAATTTCTAAAGCCCATACCAAAAAACTTGATTTTTTTTTTTTCTAAAATTAAGCTTATAAATGCTAATCTCATTTTGTAGGTTTTTTGTTTAGCTATCTACCTTTAACAAATGTTTTTAATCAAAGTTGAGAAAAAAAAATATGGCTCTGGAAAACTTTTTATTTATTTTTTTTAAGTTTAGACTTTGGCTAAAAAATTAAATATTTCTTCAAAAAATATGAAAAAAATGGTAATAAATCATGAAAAAACCAACCCAAATTTCATTAGTCAAATAGTTATCAAACAATGTTATTTATTTTTTTGTTTTTAGAAATTAAACTTCGAAATAGTACTTAACTTATGATCCCTCTGTTATTCCTTCCTACAAATGTTTTCGAAATCTAACCCCGTATTTGAAAATTGAAAAAAAAAAAAAATAGTTCTAATTCTGTAACCATTTAGGCTCTATTTTGTAACTATTTTGTTTTTTGTTTTTGTTTTTAAAATTAAGCTTATAGACACTATTTACTTTTTACAAATGATGTAAAAAACCAAGCAAAAAAAATAGCTTTAAAAACTGGCTTTTGTTTTTTAAATTTTGCAAATAATTCAACTATTGTACTTAAGAGAGATCCAAATCAATGTAAGAAATGGAGGGAAAAGAGACTTAATTTTCAAAAACAAAAACAAAAAACGAAATGGTTACCAAATAGAGTTTAAAGTTTTATTTTTATTTTTAAACTTTGTCAGGAATTAAACTATTTCATTAAGAAATGTGAAAATTACAACAAAGACAATTTTCAAAAAACAAAAAATTAATAACAGAACCATCACATTTAGGTTTGTTTGATCACTCCAAAACTTTTTAAAAATTACTAATAAGTTTCAACATCTTTTAATTTTATATTGAGTTACTTTTGCAAGAGATACTCAAAATTGAATATTTAAATATCTATTAATTAGTCTTAAAAATGGTTGAAAATTAGATACTAAAGCTGTCTTTTAAAAATTATTTAGTTTTTTAAAATTATGTTTATTTTCCTACAAATTCTTAATCATGATTTTCAACTTTCCTACATAAATTTTTAAAATAAAAACAAAATTTCTAAAAACCTCCTTATTTGTTTTCAAATCTTGGCTTTCATTTTTTAAACACTTCTAAATATGGACCATAAAACAAAAGAGAAAACTAAAATTTAATTTTGAAAAAGCAAATGTAATAGCAGGTTAAAGTTTTGCCCCCATAATTCATCAAACCATGGATGTTACCGTATTTATTTATTTTTCGTGGTGTTTATGTACAGAATTATGAGCTTTTCGGGAGAAAATGGAGAGGACAGTTACTTTCCGATGTTTGACTTTGGGAGATGGATTACAAGGGGAGGCACTTTTTACCTTTGAATATTTGACCACACTAACATTAACTTATCTTTCCCAAGTTTGTAATTGTTAATACAGCTGTAAAGATCGGGGGAAAGTTGCTAACAAAGTTAACCAGCTGCAGCGAGGGGAGATCCACACCTCGTTGTTTAACATATGTATATTTCCTAACCCCTTTTTATTTGTATTCTAACCATCTTCTTTTTTTTTTTCTTTTTCCTTTTTTAATGTGTTAATAATTAGTTCATTTAATTCAACACCAAATTTGAGATTTTTTAAGCTTTTCTTTTAAAAGAAATTCTGATTATGAATAAAGATCATATATAGTAAACTATTGTTCTAAAAGTTTTACAAAATTGATTAAAAAGTTAATAAATAAGTTTAACAAACATTTAACTAATTAGGTATCACATTTCGAAAAACTAATAAATAAATTATACTAATAACATTTATTATAGAGAGCTACTACTACAATGATTAGATTAATAATTTAGTTGTATTAAAAAACTAATTAAGACATTTAAATTCTTCTAAAATAACCAAAGAAATTTATGATCATTTTCTATTACACCGCCTCTAAAACAATCGCATACAAAAATCAAGTAGAATTCAATTTGAGTTATGCATTTTTAAACATCATATAATCTTAGATTTAAAAAGATACCAGTAATAAAAATAACCAATAATTTATTATTTTTCTAATGAAAATTGGTGTATAAGAAGAATAAGAATAAAACTCTAATAGATAGAAATATTTTAAAGAAAAGGTTTCAGAAACTCCGACTCGTAAAATAGAAAAAGTTACAAGATTTAAATTATATACTTAAGTTTTCTCGTTTTTATTAGATTAAATAGTAAATTAAAAGTACACAAACTAATTCTAATTAATGGAAGATGTTTATAAAATTATATTAGATGATAGTAATGATCCGTCATATTTATCATTATTATTCGAGGTCAATACAAGTAGAAGCATAGGTTCTTATAACCTTTTAAACAAGGTTATGCCTTAAACCGTTGGAGCTCAAAATTTACAAATATGTCCAATCAATTTAATTATTTGTCATTATGTGTATATTGAGTTTTCCTTTAATTCCAAAGTTTCATTACTAGAAAAAGAGGTGCAATAGTTACCTTGGCATATGCTGTTCTATGCTTTCCCCTTGTTCTTAGCATGAACTTCAATGTCAACATATAGTATAATTGAATATCTGTCATAAAATATAATGATAGAGAAGTTACAAATTAAAACGGTGAATATAGGATAAGAAATCTTCAAACTAGTTTAAAATCAAGGCAATGTATTGTAATGGTTTGTACCTTGGTTACATCATAACTCTAAACTTCCTAGTTTTGTAAGATGTTATAAAGGCACATTAAGATTGTAATCATTAGTCTATCTATTAGATACAACTGTTCTTTTTTTAATAATAGAGAAGTTTTTGAGTGCTTATGCACACCTCAACAATTCTTATGAACAACTCACCTGATCCTATAAATATTTGGGTGCTCAAGACACTTATAAGATGTTAATCTTAAGAATGATCTCCGCAAATTGAACTCATTCCTCTAAGTCATTTATTAAATTCAAGATGGTTTTTATTAGATACAACCTATTGAACAATTGTATTCACAACTTTCTATAAAGACAAGTGCTAAGTTTCTCTTTCTTGAGAATTTTGTGTTGGTAGCAGGGCCCACACAAGTCTAGCGACTTTCAGGATTAAACCTTGGCCCACACGTCTGTGTATTATAAAGGATCATACCTTGGTTACACTACAAATCTACACTTTGAAGTTTCTTGGCCATGTCTAATAGGTTCATTAGTTTTTAAAAGTGTCACAAAATTTAAAATATTTCATTTTGAGTATAGTACCTCCCTAAACTTCAAAATTGTCTAATTGATCTCACTTAATTTCAATTTTGTATTTAGTATAACCTTTCAATTTTGTGTCGAAGTCCAATGATTCTTTAAAAATGTCTTATTAGAACTTATTAGATTCAAAATTGAAAATTTAAATACTTATTAGACAATTTTTTTGGTTTTTGAAGCCTATTAACATAAAATTAAAAGTTTAAGGACTCATTAGAGAAACAACCTTAAATATTCAAACCAATACAAGTTATATAAATCTACAACTTTTAAAGTAACTCCTCAGACTACAATTTACAAAGCATAGGCCATAAATGATGAAAAATAAGATTTATATAACATTTGGTAAGGAGGAATGAAAAGTATATTGATATAATTTTCATCTTAATGATAAGTCTGAGGATGAAAATAATATTACTGTGCATAAAAGTTAAAACTTCACATGAACAAAATTGTAGAACCTATTTCTGCATTCCAAATTACACCTCAAAGAGCATTCAAGATAACAAGTTAGCCTTTTCATTTAGGTTTTCAATCACTTGTAACTTTTGAAAATTATTTAATCATTTTTCATTTCTTAATCACGAATACCTTTAGTTGAACATGAAATCATAGTATTTATCTCATTGGCAGATCACAATAGGATTAAATTAATGCAACTAATTAATTCTGCATCACCACATGCAGGAGTATAAAAAGAGCACTGCATAAACTATAGAGAATTAATTCAAGGAAACATAAAGGTCTAAAACTGCATACATATGGTGCATCCATCATATAACAAAATCGATGGGTAAAACGTTGAACCATTTAAAAAATCATTTGACTTTTTATTTTTTATTTTTAAAAATGGTTCTTTGTTTTCTCACCCTTCCCTTACCCTAACATCTTTTCTAAGCTAAACATATGACTTCAAAGCCAAATTCCAAAATACAAAAATAAGTTTCTAAAAACTATTTTCTTAGTTTTTAAAAGGTAGCTTGATTGATTTTGAAAATGTTACTAAAATATAGATGACAAAAACATAGAAATCAATGTATAGAAGTAGTATCTATAAGCTTAGTTTTTAAAAATCAACAACTAAGGAACAATTGGTTGTCATATGGACCTATGTGTGATCAGTTTTCAGCTCAAGAGATGAGACTCACTTAATTATATCTAGAGCTAGCAATTGCAAGGGCACTGTATTCTGTGCAGATATAAATACCGTAATGAGATGATACCTTCCAAATCCAGACTAAAAGAATGTTTGGTTTGACTCATTAAATTTCTCTATAGCAATGAGTTAGATGATAATTCGGTCTTCAGTGCCATAGAAATAAATAAGTTTGTCAATCTTCTATATTCTATATATATTAGTATACTTGACAGATATCATTTATTTTAAGTTACGAGTTTAGTTTACAATCTTCTAAAAGTCATTTTTCAAACTACATATCTACAAATCACAAACTAAGTTACATGTGGTCAAAACTCATTCTCTTGCACAATAAAAACACAGATCACGAAAACTCAAACCAAATATCTTTTTACCGTGATTTAACTCAAAACCGATTCTATGAAGTAATTATTGTCGATATCATCAACTCTATAACCGTTGATGATACCTACTAAATCGCGGTAGTGTGCTACCACAACCTAATATGACCACATCGCTAATCGCGATTGATATTATGACTCGTGAAATAAATAGTACATCAAAAAAATTAGTTGAAGATTAAAGTACGATTTACCTATGCACTAATGCAATGAAATAACGTTAACAGTCAAATTTGGTTGATACAAGAAATTACTCAACATATATCAAGATCTAGCATCGCATTCAAATTTGACGAACAAAGAAATGCATAAGCAAACAATGGATGTTTCCTACATTAAATTCAGCCAACTCCATGACTAAGCAATAACGATAACAGAAAATCGCATTGGAATTCCAGATTTGCGTAGAAGCTAAACAGTAATCAGAACGCGAAATGGAAATGATCCAGAAATAATAGAAGTAACTGATGAATCATACCGTCATTAGCGCTAAACTTGAAAACAGAGTGCTCCATTACTCGAAGCCACCGTTCTCGGCGGCTCGAGGATCAAATACAGTATCATTCGGATCAAGTCGCCGTTCAATGTTTTGTTCCTTCTACAAGAATTCGCGATGCGCACGATTGCACTCTGATACAGTGACGGACTACACAAACCGTATTACCACTAACTTTGAAATGCGACCCGCGCTTTTCTCTTTTAGACCGTTATTTATATTTATAGTAGTGAAGTACGCATTTACACATTAAACAAAAATTCCGAAAAATGATAATTTTTCTTTATTATAAGATCGTTTTGGTCTTTTGAGTTTTTGTTCTATTTTCATTTTTATCTTTCACATTCAATAAACTTATATTGCAATTCATTTCTGGCTAGTTTTTCTCAATAAGATTAGTCTCTTACTTTTCATAAATTATAAAAATATATTTTCACAGTCATTTTCTACGTGAAACTTATTATGATTATCTAATCAAGGTCGATAATAATTTAAGAAAAATAAAATAACGTCGATGCTAAAAAAACACACACACACAAAATAGATAATTGTTTTTTCATCAACCAGTTGACTAGTACAAAAATTGTTATGTCAAAGGTGTTACAAATTAATTCTAAAATTGTTTTAACCCTATAAAACTTAGTAACAATTAAAAATTTGATTAAAACCACTTTTACTATTTTTAAATTTATTTAATTAACTTCATGGCTAAATTTATTTAATTAATCGTGGCATATCTTGCAGTGATAATTTCAAAATATAGTCGGTTTGATTTAACTTTTCAAATATTTAATTTTAAAAATAAGTTATTTAAATTTTTTTTTTTTTAAAGCATTTGACACACTTTAAAATAGCTTTTGCAACATATTTACAATTTACAATGTACCATAAAAATTTATTTATAGGAAGAGTTTAAATAATGATGAATTTTTTTAAACATTTTTTTTTCTTTTCTTAAAGTCAATCGCCAAATATATTTATTTTCATTCCAAAGACCACTCGGGATTTTCACATTCTCCAATGGGCCGAACTGTAGGCCCAATATTAGATTAAAGTGGGTTGGGTTTGCAGATCGAAGACTTGGTCAAACCCCCGAATTGCTTGCCTGAACTTGTTAAAACCCTGTCCCCCGCGAAAAGCAGCTTCGAGAGCTCTACAACAATGGCGGCTTCTAAAGCCACCAACAAAGCTTCAAACACCATAGACGACATCGATGCTCTCAAAGGCGAAATAGCTTCCTTTGCTTCTTCACTCGGCCTCGCTTCTTCAACCCAATCTTCAGGGTTCAACGATGTCGATTTTCGCAAAAAAGGCCCTCTCAAGCCAATCAAACACCCAAAAAAGCCGAAACGAACTCCAGAGCAAGAACCCACCAAAACCCAGAATCCAAAAGCTCTCAATCCCAAATCTAAGGAACAGCCGAAGCGTAAGCCCCCTGTTCTTGCTCTCGACGATGGCAACGATAAGCCTCGAAGTTTTGACAAATTTAAGAACCTGCCGAAGCTTCCTTTAGTAAAAGCCAGTGTTTTGGGTACGTGGTATGTTGATGCTGCGGAACTGGAAGCGAAAGTTATGGGAAACGAGAAGAAGATTGAAGTGAAAAACATGGAGGAGTGGAAGAAACTGGTGCAGAAGAAGAGGGAGCTTGGGGAGAGATTAATGGCGCAATATGCACAAGATTATGAGGCTTCGAGGGGGAAGAGTGGAGATATTAGGATGTTGGTCACCACACAAAGGTCGGGTACTGCTGCTGATAAGGTTTCGGCATTTTCAGTCATGGTAGGGGATAATCCAGTTGCCAATTTGAGGTCACTTGATGCTTTGCTAGGTAAGTTTTAGGGCAACTTTATCACTTTTTATGGTAGGGATGGATTTTTCTTTTCCTCCATGTTTTTTTCTTCATTGGGCATGCTGTCTGTAAGTTTCATCTCTTTTACTTCTTTTATGGCCTAATGTTTTAATTGGGGTATGAGAGAATTTGTATTGAGATTTTTATACGGATAACCCAATTTCAGAAGATCAATGAAAACTAACCTTATGTTTAAGCACTCGCACCACCCATCATCGCATTAAGGATGTCCTATCCATTTTTCATTTTTAATCACTAGTAATTTAGAAAATAACGATGGTTGGTTTTAAAAAAGTTGCGGCGCCTAATGCAATCGTGCTCTACATAGCATAAGGTTAGTTTTCATTTTTTTTTAGGGCTGGGTCATTCCACATTAACACCCTTGCGAATAGTTCGTCGATGCAAAAACCTCATTTGTATTGTTGTTTCTTTGCATTGTGGATATCCATTCTCATTAGAGAGGAGCATTTGAATTTCTGGTTTTGGAAGTTTGATATTTGTAGCTAAAGTTGACAAATTGTTGTTTTTCTTTAGGCGACTGTTTGAGGGTTTAGAGGTCATTGGATTTTATTGTTTAAGTAAGCAAATTCAGATACAAACTATTGGGTTGTCTTAAAAAGCCAGCGTCAAGAACCCAAAACTCTTATCCTCAGCACCCATAGACATTGTACATTTTCAATCTTGGATTGTTAGACTAGACAGATGAAGATGAGTTTTGATTATGTGATCTGTTGTTGCACAATGGAACAGGTTATTTTAGGGTTGCTTAGAATGTTAGTTAAGTTAATAGGGAGGATTTGATAGTTACATTAGAGCCTTGGACTTGCACCAACAGTGTTTTTTGTTTTTAAAGGGATGGTCACATCAAAAGTAGGGAAGCGCCATGCATTGACAGGTTTTGAAGCGTTGATGGAACTGTTCATCTCAAGGTGGCATCTCTAATTGTGTTATTTGTTGTGCAGTAGAGTAGTGACATTTTAATTTTGTGGATTAGCTTATCATACACTTACCTATTATTTTCCTGTGTCAGTTTGTTGCCTGATTGGAAACTGAAGAATTTACTACAACGGCCATTAAATGATCTTCCTGATACAAAAGACGGCAATTCTCTATTACTATTTTGGTTTTGGGAGGAATGCCTGAAGCTAAGGTACTTTGCACATCATTTTATTTTTGGTGGAAAAGCCTCATTCATGTTTTGTTAAATGCTCACCAATAATATATTTTTACTCTTTTTGCGAGTGTTAGGCTAAGCTTGATACGTTTTAATCATTGATTTGATTTCTAAAACAGATCTTTTGCATTTCCTTTATATGGTTGTTTTTCAAAACCTCCAATTGGAGCTTGCTTTCTAAACCATCCTGTAGTAATTACACTACTTTGTAGCTCTTGCACTTTAGAGTTTCTTTTAGTAGTCTCTTTTGTTAAGAACTTTTAAATTTATCGTCTGATGTTAAATGTACGAGGTATGAGCGATTTGTTATTGCTCTTGAGGAAGCATCAAGAGATGATCTACCAGCGCTGAAAAACAAGGCCCTAAAGGTTGGTTTTTCTGACTCACTCATTGCATACAGTTTATTCGCACCTTTTTTTTTCTTTATCTTCTTTGGTTTAGTCATATTATAAGATTCTCTACTGTCAAGTGTTTCAACCCCAGATAAATAATGGACTATTGTATTCAACTTAACTTTTAGAATACTTTATCCTAAGACTAAACTAAAAAATGGTTAAATTTGACTATTGTTCCAGACCATTTATGTGCTGCTTAAGAGTAAATCCGAACAAGAGCGCAGACTACTGGCGGCACTAGTTAACAAAGTGAGTTGCACATTCTATTTCTTTATCTTATTTCGTTTCTCATATTTATATATTGGTAGTTATAGTTTTTATTGCTTAAACCTTTTTGATATCGTCTTCCAGTTGGGTGATCCTGAAAACAAGACTGCTTCCAGTGCTGATTATCATTTATCAAACCTGTTGTCTGATCATCCAAACATGAAGGTATATTGTTAGACTTGACATTGCTGGTACCTCATCAATCCATTTTCCATCATCCATGAAAATGATGCTTCCTTTTAGGGTGGTTTTTACAAGTTTTTGAACCTGACAGATCTGCAGAGGTATCTTATATAAAGCTTCCGTGCATAATCTTCTCCATGCTTTTGTTTAGGCTGTCATAATTGACGAGGTGGATTCTTTCCTTTTCCGGCCTCATTTGGGATTACGAGCGAAGTATCATGCTGTATGTATCTCTTACTCACCATACTCTTTTGTGTTCAAAAATTGTTTATCAAAGAGCTTAGACTCCTTTGCTTTGGTTTTGTATGCCAACCTTTTTTTTTATATGAGATTGTGCAGCCAGTTAACTATTATCTCTGTGTGATTTTGGAAAACTTGTACTAGGTGCACTGTATTATTGTTTTAGTCATTTTCATGCAGGTGAACTTTTTGAGCCAAATGCGCCTCAGCCAGAAAGGAGACGGACCGCAGGTGGCCAAACGTTTGATAGATGTGTACTTTGCATTGTTCAAGGTAGTGGCAGAGTTAGTTTTTATTTCTATTGTTTAGTGTAATAGTGTCTATCTGTGCCTCTATTATAAATATCTAGGTTAAATTGAAATTTAGTGAACTTTCAAAAGGTTTCAGTTACAATATTTGGAAGTTGAGTGATATTTAGAAGCCCCTGTCATTTCATTTGAAACAACATGGATGGATGGAAAATGAAGGCTGATTTGATTAGTCGATCTTAACAAATCGTCTCAAATATACTACTTCCACTATTTGGGACTCGTTGTGTGGTCAGTAGAAGAAAATGATTTGTATGCAATGATTGCAGGTTTTGGTTGCTTCTGAAGATCAAAAGAAGCAAAAAAGTGGTGAAGAAGACAAGAAAAAAACTTCAAGCTCTTCAAAAGACATCAAATCAAAAGATCACTTGGAATCACATGTCGAAATGGATTCTAGGATTTTGTCTGCTCTTCTAACAGTTAGTATTCTTTTTGTTTTCTTATTTATTTTAATAAGAAACAAATCTCACTCATGTATGAAATTTTCAAAATGAGTTACAGAAGATTCACAAGTTGGCCAGGGAGATAGTATTCTTGTTATTTTTCTGAAGTTATAAAAGAAATTGTAATTAAAAAGGACATTCAAGCATTTTCTTTAGTCAGATTTAAATGTTTTTTCCCGATCCTATTTCTGGGAGTTTTATTTATTTTTCGAGTTTTCTCTCTGTGACATTGTCTAATAGGGAGTAAATAGAGCCTTCCCCTATGTCTTGAGCAAGGAAGCTGATGACATCATTGAGGTTCAATCACCGATGCTTTTTCAGCTAGTAAGCTCAATGGCATACATTAACTTTATTTTAAGAGTTTTGAAGGATACGTTATCAAAGTGCTCAAGTTTTGTTAAATGTCTACTTTTTCAGGTTCACTCCAAGAATTTCAATGTGGCAGTTCAAGGGTTTATGCTTCTCGATAAAGTATCGTCCAAGAATCAAGTTGTCAGTGACCGCTTCTTCCGTGCCCTGTACTCAAAATTATTACTTCCAGCCGCCATGAACTCTTCAAAGGCAATCCCATATTTTGTTTTATTTTGGAACTCACTAATCTTTTCTTTAGAGATGTTGAGCACTCCATTGTAATCTTGACTTTACATGCTCTAATCTTTTCTAAGACCATCCTGATTTTGAAAAGAGATACTGTTTATTGAACTATTTGCAGGCAGAAATGTTTATTGGACTTCTTCTGAGAGCAATGAAGAGTGATGTGAACTTGAAGCGTGTAGCTGCTTATGCGAAGCGTATCTTGCAGGCAATTTTCACTCACTCTTCCTTCCGTTGTCATTTTAGTTGATCTTAAGAGTTTACATCTATTGTGTAATTGCCATATCCAAATCTTTGATGTACAGGTTGCTCTTCAACAACCACCTCAATATGCCTGTGGATGCCTATTTCTTCTTTCTGAAGTTCTTAAAGCAAGGCCTTCTTTATGGTAATGCTGTTTTGTGCGATGTAATAATGATTTTAAGTTTGAGTTGGAAGGATTAACAATAGTTACTCATTTCAATTAAGTCTAATAGAGCCTTGGTTTACAGGAATATGGTTCTTCAGAGTGAGTCGGTTGATGATGAACTTGAACATTTTGAAGATGTAGTAGAAGAAGAAAATATCAACGAAACAAGCACTGAACCAAGAGAACATAAAGATGATGTCCAGCTTGCTTGTGGCAGTGATGCTGCTTCGTCAGATGATGACGATTCTCCTGATGAAGATGACGAGTCTCCAGATTCTCATTCTGAAGACGATAGTTCAGATGATGATGGGGAGTTGCTGATGAGATATGATTCAAAAGATCCTGATGAACCCCTCGTAAAAAAATCTGGTGAAAATGGGCGGCAATCTCTTACACCTTGTAAGGGGCTGTCACTTCCTGGGGGGTACAATCCGCGGCACAGGGAGCCATCTTACTGGTAATTTCCTTTCTCAAACTTTTCTAGCAATTTTCAACCATCATATTGAATGCTAAATTAATATATGGTCAAATCTTATTCACAAGTGGATGATGATAGCTAATTTATCTAGTAACATTTATTAGTTTAACATGACTCAAAAAAGCGACAAGCCACTATGACTTTTGATCGTTTAGCTAATTTATCTTTCTAAATGTTAGAATTTTTTCACTCATTAATTCTTATTGAACTATCACCAGTAACGCCGATCGTGCAAGCTGGTGGGAGCTTGTAGTACTAGCTTCTCATGTGCACCCATCAGTTGCTACCATGGCTCAAACTCTTCTTTCCGGTGCTAATATTGTCTACAACGGGAACCCGCTTAATGACTTGTCACTTACAGCTTTCTTGGACAAGTTCATGGAGAAGAAACCTAAAGCAAGCACATGGCACGGTGGTTCCCAAATAGAACCAGCCAAGAAGGTGCTCAATTGACTTTGTTATTCTATGATTTTTGCTATGTGACAATTTCATGTTCTATTCGTGCTTTTGAGTGACTTCATGCACAAAATGTTATTGGATTTGGGTAGCTGACTCGTGTTTTGTTTCCCTCAGCTTGACATGAACAACCATTTAATTGGACCAGAAATATTGTCATTGGCTGAAGAAGACGTGCCCCCAGAAGATCTTGTGTTCCATAAGTTCTACACATTTAAAATGAACTCGTCAAGGAAACCAAAGAAGAAAAAGAAGAAAGGAGGAGATGAGGAGGCTGCTGAAGATTTGTTTGGTGGGGCTGTTGAGGCTGACTACAATGACGACCCTGCCGAAGATCTGTCAGACGTTGACATGGTTGGTGCGGATGAGAGTGATAACGAAGAGATTGAGAATTTGTTGGATTCTGCTGATCCTTCAGGTGAAGCAGATGGTGACTATGACTATGATGACTTGGATCAAGTTGCCAATGAAGATGACGAAGACTTGGTTGGTAATTTCAGTGATGAGGAGATGGATATTCATTCCGACATTGCAGGTGGAGAAGATTTAGGTTCTAGCAGTGATGAAATGCTAAGCAGCAGCGATAATGACGACTTAGGACAGGATTCAGACGATGAACCTAAAAAGGAGAGGAAAGCAAAAGCATCACCTTTTGCAAGCCTCGAAGATTACGAGCACTTAATAAACAAGGACGGTGATCATAAAAGGAAGTCTACTAAAGAGAAGACGAAGTCAAAATCGAAATCAAATTCGAAGGCCAGGAAAAGGAAGAGAGACTCTCGGAAGTAGGTAATTCCATTCCTATCCTTAATCAGAACCCCCCCTCCCATTGAAAAACAACTGATACCTACCAAACCTGCCTAAGAAAATTTATGATTAGAGCTGTCGTCTTGGGTTTGGTTGGTATACAAAAAATTATAGACATGAGCATTCTTTACATTCATTTCGGCTTGGATCATCGACACAAGAACCGCCATGTGGGGGTGTCAGCTTTTGACAACAGGTTTGCTAAACAATTCTCATTCAGAATTATATTTTGTCTTCTGTGATTCCCATATTAAATCTTAATCCACTTTGTCTCAACTTCTGTGCACTTCCTAAAGATATATTACACACAGACACCATATCTTCAACATGGTGAAGTTTTTGTTTGTTTCTATCAGATTCATGAATCCCATATTACTGATTGATTGATCTCCAAGATTCTGAGCTGCAATCTCTGATTAATTTTGGAAGAAGATAAACGTTTTCGTTTTGATATGATGATTAGTGCAATGATTGAACCGAAACGATCCAATCTATTCTATTGGGACCGAGCTGTAAAGTTTCCTTCACCGAACACAGAATAAGGATGAGAATGCTTTAGTTAAGCTAGCTACCAAAAGAAAACAAAAGAAAAGCTTAAAAGGAAAGCAAGGGGCGGCATTGTTTTTGGTGATGAGTTATATAGGTGGCAGAACTATCACATTGTATATTGGATAACAACTTGTCACAGATTACTCTTTAGTTCCCATTCAGGTTCTCTGTGTTTGTCCTTTTTTTCTGTCTTCTCAATTTGGACCACCCAAAGCCATTGGTTTTGGTGTGAGAAACTTTGCTCCAACTACTGACAACCTCTCTATGATTAGCTATGGAGGAGGCGGAGAGAATTCAAGTTTTTCTCTAAAATTGACTGCAAACTGAAATCTTATCAACATGTCAGTGGTTTAAATCACCCTACGATAAATAGCATTCAAGAATTATGTGTGGAGTCTCGTGTCGAATTTAGAAATGAGTATATATTATTGTAGTACTAGAAAATTTTCTACTAAGAAAATCCAATCAACTCAACTCATTTGGGTTGAGTTGGGTTTAAATAAATGAAAATTTTATGAGTTGGGTTGGTTTATGGATTCACTTAAAATAATTTAAACCAACTTGAACTTATTATTAATATTAAAAAATATAAAAATATTTAAATAAATGACCAACGTAACCCAAATCAACCTAACTCAAACGTTTCATGGTTGGGTTGGGTTGGATTCATTATACAACAAGGGTTATTTGGGTTGAAAAACTTACAAATCAAACAATAGGAATTCAACTCAATCCAAACCCACAAACGCTCCTACTACTACTAGTGAGTTGAATGTGAGGCATTCGTTTAAGAAAAAACTTTGGTGAGCTACTAGACCAACAAGATTGACCATGTAGATTGAAGTTGACTAAACTGACGGCTTATGAAGCAGGCAAAATTTAGGGGCCAATCAAACCATTCAAATGACTAACAAGAATAACCATATTGATTGAAATTGAAATTGTTGACTAAAGTAGAAAATTCATTGACCATTGAATCAATAAGATAGATAAAATCTATCCAAATCAAACAAATACTTGAAAACGATCAAACTTAACATAGAATGATATTTGTTATCACATTGCACCCGTATGGAATGCGAAGTTGAGAGAACGCAACAATGAAAATTCAATTCGATTGATTTGATCCGTCGTCGCTGTGAAATTGACAAAGGGGTTGACTGCTAAATGCTAATAATTGGGAGATAGATCCCATATTCATTAAAGTTGAAAGAGAAACTGGTTTGTTACTGAGACAAGACAAGAAAAAGGACATGGATTTGAAAGATGTTTGGTTGGAAAAATGAAAAGCTGAGGAGGCAGATAACAAAAACATAGAGTGCAACCAAATACAAAAAAGAAAAAGGCAGTCCAATGGGATCAAAGAAAAAAGCTAATTAAAATTAAAGATAATCAATCTTTTCTTTTTTTTTTTTTTTTCCTTTTTTTGAATCAAAGACGAAATTTTGAAGCTGGATGGCATTGGCAGATTACCAACCAACAAGCTTTCTTTTTTTTTTTTTTTTCCTTTTTTTTTTTAAATTTTAAATTTTAATTTCTGTTTTTGTTTGTAATAAAAACTCTCTTTTTTTTTTTTCCTTTTTCTTTTTTGCACGATTCCTTTTTCTGACACTATTGATATGCTTAAATATTTGTTCATATGATATAATAATCCTTTTATATTTGTAATGCCCTTTCAAACGACAACTGGGTCTTCACTGGCATTTTCCATCACCTATCCCTTTTTTTCTTTTCCCAACTCATTTTCTCTCTCTAAATAAAATACTTTTTATTCTTATCTATATCTTCCAATTATCTTCTTATTTGCTATTTAGCTTCAATTTAGTCCCTTAATTCTATAAATTTCTCCCAACACCCTTGTTTGTGTGAAATTTATCCATGTATTGAAGTTTAAATTGTGAAAAAAAAAAAAAAAAAAACCTAAAACAACTGGTGAAAGTAATCTAGCTTATATTTAATTAAATTTATTATAACCAATCAATTTTAGCTTTTAGGTTCATTTGGTAATGTGTCATGGTATCAAAACAAAGGTTTGTGCCTCAACGATTGATATTCATTTAAATTTGTTGTACTTAGTACAAATTTTCAAGCCCATAAATGAAGGAGCGTGTATACTATAACTCATCAAGTTAAGTTTTTAGATTGATTAGTGATTTATCACATACAAAAAGATTGTTAATTATTTTATAACAACAATATATATTTTGAGTTGCTTGATGAAATCATAAATTGTGAAAGAGAAAAAAAAAATTAAAACAACTCGGGAAAGAAATCTAATAAAGCTAATTTATGAAAATGCATCATACAAGAAAAATGTTAATATTCGTTATTCGGTAACAACATCTAACAGTGATATATTTTCAATTAATGGATCAAATTATGAAGACTAATTAAAAACTTGAAGTTTGATAACCCAACTAATCAAGATATTACTCCCCTTCTTAAAAGTTAGATCTCAAATTTTTAGTAAAAATCTAAAAATTATAAAATTATGGTGTATATATGTATTAGTATGTTTCACTGCATATTCTTAATAATTTATAGCTTTGTTGATTAAAAAAGGGGTACATTAAAAATACATAGAAAGGATTGGCTCGCCATAATTTTAGTAACCAAATTGATTCTTTCAAAATAAAAAATTAAAAATAACCAAATTGATTTGTCAATATAATAAAAGGAAAGAAATTTATTTTTTTGAATATTGGTTAATTAATTGATTAATGAAATTGGTGAGTTGAACACAAACAATGATACAAATAAAGTGGAAACATTGCACGCGTCAAAACCTGGTACGTATATGTGGATGATTATGTCTTAATTATAATTTTAACATATAAAAATAAATTGCAAAGGAATGTTTTTATTTAATTACAAACAATTTCACTTGTTATGTATTTATTTATTTTGATGATATTTTGGTGTTTTATATTACCAAACCTCATATCCAAAATTAAAATAAAATCCAACCAAAATATTTTCTTTTATCAGTATGCGCGTGGGCCATGCACGTAATTCTTCTTCTTCCATTTTCCTTTGTTTTATATAACGAAGCTTCCCTTTCTCTTTCCCTCAGCCTCTCTACACTTTTCTCTTCTTTTTAATTTTTTCTCTCTTTCTCTCTACAATTTCCAGCCATGGTCAAAGCCGGAACTCTCACCAAGCTCAAGTCAGCCATTAAAAGATGGCCCTCCATCACCAAGCTCGGTCGGAGCTCTAGCTCCATGTCGGTTGCCACCGTGAGCGATGGTACCAATATTGGCCAAAACAACTCCAAGGACCTTCGCACGGTCTATGTCGGTAAGTCCCGACGACTGTATTATGTCAGCTTAGATGTCGTAGCACACCCTCTATTTCAAGAGTTGGTGAATAAGTCATCGTTTGACGATGACGGTGTGCTGGTGGTTTCTTGTGAGGTTGTCATGTTTGAGCATTTATTATGGATGTTGGAGAATGCGGCGACGCAATTGGGGTCGACTGAGGAACTCGCCGAGTTCTACACTTGTTGATTCGACGGTTGTAGCGACAAATGTGGCAGATGGACGACGACAACAATCGGCATGCATAATACAAAGTCTAATAATTTAATTAAGGTGTAAAAATGTTGGTAGCTAATGTTTGTTGAGAGAAGTTGGTCGTTGCTGGGATGTGCATTTTTTTTTATTTTTTTTTATTTTTTGATTTTGTGATAATTAAACAATATAATTAAAGATTGCTACTTAGATCATTTCATTTTAATTCTTGGTTTTAGTTGTCGTGTTTCTATTAGCTCATTTATTTTATCGCCATTTTTTTTCTTTTTGGTTGGCGATTAAATAAATAATAGCCAAAGGGTTTACTTAGACTTTTGTGAAGAATTTAAAAAATAATA
Organism: Citrullus mucosospermus; assembly: GCA_030954485.1. Lineage (NCBI taxonomy): Eukaryota > Viridiplantae > Streptophyta > Magnoliopsida > Cucurbitales > Cucurbitaceae > Citrullus > Citrullus mucosospermus. The sequence goes on along the minus strand of CM062063.1, from coordinate 1,054,259 downwards.
AGTATCTATTTAAATTATTTCAATCAATTTAGCGATAAATTAATTGGTTGATTGACGGCTCCCCTTTGCATATGAATAATATTAAAGCATTTCAATTTTGATGTGTTTGATTTAAAATTAAAGTTACAAATATGAACATTTTAAATATATATACAAATATGTGTCAACAATTTTTTTTTCCTTTGATGTGAAATGAAAAGGAATTTATTTTTTAAGTCTCCAAATTCTCTTACGTAATGTAAGGGATTGACTCATGACCAATTTATATTAGTAATTTTATTATTTTATGAAATTTATTCCATAATATTATTTTAATAAGTAATTTTAAATATAATTTTTCTAAAAGTAACTAGAAAAATTAGAGTATGTTTTTTAAAAAAAAAAAAAAAAAAAAAATTATCAATTCACGCTTAGCAAAATAGTAACTAATCAATTATTAATTTCTTTTTAAAAGAAAAGTGATTTTACATTAATTTAAAGATGGTCATAATCATTTCTATAAACATACATTAATTTCATTATTTATTACGTTTGTACAATTACCTTTTTCAGATTTCCATTTTTACAACGTTGGTCATCACTACTCACTAGGGTTATATTTGTAGTCAACTCTCCGTAGTCTTTTTATTTTTCCTAAAAATAAAAAGTTAATTGGATTAAATGTGTATTAAAAGTTTGGAGTAAAAGGTAGAAAATTCCTTTTTTGTCACTATCTCCTAAATTTTCCATCAATCAAGTTAGAGATTCTTTCTCCTACTAAAATTGTTTCAACAGAGAATTTTTCCATTGTTATTTATCATTCTCTAAGCTTAAAATAATGTAAAAATTACCTCAAAATGAACCCATTTATAAACATAATTCATAAAGTTGTGTTTTTCTTGTATTGTTTGAAGTTAGATTATAGTCATGTACCTCTCAAAAGTCTTGTTTGGTATATGAGTTTGGCAAATGTGGGTTCATATATATACACATATATATAAATAATGATTTTAATGGGTATGCAAGAGAAAGTGAAGACATTATAATGAGTAGTTTTTATATAAATAATAATAATAATAATAATTAGTGTTAATTAACTTCATAAGTCAACATTAATTTAAAGAAAAATAATACAAAAAATAAAAAATAAATAAAAAATTAGAAGGTATGAAAGAAAGCTGTCAAAAGGTGGACAAATTGTTTGGCAGAACTTGAAATTTCCGTCCTAATTAGAAAAAAGGAGAAAAAAAAAGGTGAAGAAAATTGGAAAGGTTATATACAACTTATATTTGAAAATTGAAAATGATGTTATTTAATTAGAAAAGTAATTAGAGAGCCATTTTGATTGTATTAGGCATGCATGCATTGAGAATTCATATACTTAATTACTTTGTTTTAATTATGTACATTCATTACTTTTCAAGTTTGCTTTCAGATTAAGAAGGTGATCATTTTGAATAGTCCCTTGAAACTATATGGAGAAAGAGTGTTGGAAAAGAAGTAAAAATAATAATAATAATAAAATAAAATAAAAAAAGGAACTTTGATGGTGATGAGAGATTTTTAATGGTTAATGACAGATCATAATCTCTTTTTCTTATTAGAACTGAGGCAAGTTCATAGCACCAAATAAAGGTTAGGCTAAAAGGATATTTAAACTATACCCACATTAAGTTCAAGTAATTAATTGGTTCTATTTGAAATTTATTAAGTTGTTTTGTTTGTTATACAATGACTAAAATATCGATGTCAATAACGATATCGAAATTTCAAATATGCAAATATATTGATAACATATCGATGTTGACAAACAGTTTTTAAAATCACAAAATTTATAAAATTTATTTAGATTAATAATTAAGTTGTTTTTACAAATATTGTTATTAGTGTTCATGTTCATATATTGAACTGAATAGACAATATTTTTATATTTTACAACCATTTATAAAAGATATTGATCAATAAATATTTAATCCCTTCAATTTATAAATATATTGACATGTTGACGGATATTTTCATCTTTGTTATTATATCAATTTAGTTTCATAGCTAAAGACTTGTTTTAAATCAAAATGAAAATTCATGCATACATTGTATCAAATTACAGTTTATTGGCCAAAATTGGAATTGGTAAGTTAAAAGACCATTTTGCTTCTTCCTTGTAAAACAAATAACTAGAAAATTTAAAATTCTTTATTGTTACGTATTGTTATTATTAAGTAATATATGAGAATTTGAACCTACGACTTTAATAACAAGAATAGAAAACTTTTACTAAAAGATATGGTAGACAATCAAAATATGAGCATGTATTCAATTAATGCAAAGCTTAATTTACAAGATTGCCACCATTAGGGAAAAACTTTAATACTGATGTGAAATTAAAGATAGCAAAACTAAGTTGAGATGGATTTTAAACTCATTCTAAGAACATTATAAGAAAATTAGAGTTAGGTAAGCAACTAATCATACATAGATATAGGGAATGAATTTCAAACAAAAAGATTAAAAAAATAATAATAATAATAATAATAATATAAATAACAAAATTTTGCTATAATAATATATATGTTTAACTAAAAACTTTTAATTCATTACATTTGACAACTTACTTTGTTTTAAATTGAATAAGTGCTATAAACAACAAACATAATCCGATGAAATTTACTTTCCAAATACGTTTTACCTAAAATAAACGTGATCTTAAATAAAAAGTAAAAATTGTAATATTTATTTAAGTAAAAAATTGAAACTCTATTATTTTATTTGAATGAGTTGACACTTTAAATATAACTTAACTTTTGAGTTAACTCCTGTCTGTCCAAAAAGGAAAAAAAAATAAAAAAATAAAAATTAAAAAATGTAGCTTTTTGGTAATGAGTTGGAAAATGAGTGTGAATTTAGATAAGAGGTTGTAAGTAAATACACATTTAGAGCCGCAATTAAAGTAGAGAATCTATTTGACTCTTTGAATAAACACATGCTTGGGCTTGACTTGGTTCTTTTAATTTAACCCCAAAAATAGAAACAAACAAAAAATCAATAAAAAGAAAAATTATGAATTTTGTGTGGTGGGGTAATCGTCTGCGGCGCTGACACATAAACTTTACTGTTTTTTTTTTTTTTTTTCTCCTTAAATATAATTATAAAACGGGGTGCTAATAAATTATTTGATTTCTGAACCTAAAAATGGGCAATTGGGAATCAGCAGCAGAATGGGCCTTTAAACCGTGTGCTATCGTACCCTTTTTGCCCATTGGATCCTTTTTCCAAATGCATAGAATATTGAAATGATCCGATAATCCGTACAATTATCTAACTGGGTAAGAGTTAGGTTCAACTTCTTTCTATTTCTATTGGATTGTATTAGGTTGCAGATTAACTATAAACATTTGAATTATATATATATATAATTCGATTAATTTGGGAATTTTTAATCTATTTCTTTCAAGATTGTTATGATATTTGTCAAATCATACATATATTTAGTATTTAACATTTGAATTTTATGAGATTTTAGTTATTAGTTATGTGTGGTAGATAAGTTTACATCTTTTTAATTAAAAAAAAAAAAAATTATAACCTAACAACCCAACTCAAATCGAATTTTAAGGGTTTTGGGGTTGGGTTTGGTTGGAGACTTTATTTTTGTGTTTGGTGGCCCAACCCTAATTCTCGGGTGGTCCAAAAAACTCCCTCAACCCAGGTACACGTCTATAAATCTTATTCTCATTATTAGAATTCACCTCAAACATTTTAAATATTATATTTCATTCATCCTAAAATTTTAAAATATTATTTTCAAACTTATGTCTAATAGATGTCTAATGTGAATAATGTATCACAAATCTCGAGAATGAGTAAAACTTAGCATAAATATTATGTCATGTACTACATCCTCGGTCAAAAATCACCCATGGTAAAATAAATAAATAGATAAATAAAATATATATATATATGCTCTTAGGATATTAATCTAAAACTATCGAGATAGAGGCTATGGTCCATGAGTGGTGTTTTGTGGCCTAATTGGGTCTCATTAAGGCCCGCGTAATAAATTAAAACCGGCCCATAAGTTTCCATATGACCTTGGCCCATAATGAGTCCTTTCAAAAGCAAGTTAAAAGCTTGTTGGTTATTTTACTAATCATCATTTAATGTCCCTTCAACGAATTTCATAAAGGTTAAACTACGAATTATGTCTATGATTATGACATAGTCCAATTTGATCACTATGGTATTAAAAGTTCTTAGTTTGGCTATTATAGTTTAGTTAAACATTGTGACTAGTCCTCAAATTATATTTTATTTAGTCCTAAATTTAAATATATTCAACTGATAAATTGATTCAAATAGAAAACATAAGCTCATTATCATGTAAGTAAATAGGAAAACAAATAAACTACTAAATATGTATTAACATGATGATTTATGAGATTTTACTAAACTTTATATATAGATTAGATTGAAATTTGTACCAATAAAATAAAATTAGAAAATTAATCAATAGGATCAAATTGAATTTTTGTCCAGTCATTTTTTCTAAAATTGGTATACTTAGCTTAAGAATAATTTACATGTACTCCATCTTTTGAAACTAGAGATTAGATCTCTCATTCACATAATTGCTTTATTAATTAAAAAAAACCAAAAAAACAAAAATAAAATATTCTCCAAAGTTGAAGATTCAATTATTTAACTTTATATTTTTACATTCCAACGAGGAGAGAAATTTAAACTTTTAATTGAGAAGGAATATTTATTTATTTTTTTTTTTAAGAGAGCAAGAAGGAATAATTGTTAGTGGATTGATTTACGTATATTGTGGGTTGGACTTTATATTTGTTAAACTAAAACTATTAAAAGCTTTGTACTAAAAATGCTATATAAATAAAAATAAGAAAGAGAAGATATAAAGATAATAAATTCAGTTAATTTTTGTTTATTTGATTAGAAAAATTATGGTTGGTTTTTAAAAGATGATTTAAAAACTTGATTGGTGGTTGGTTGTGTCAAAGGGAAGAGAGAGTGAAAGCGTATGATTATTGAAGGCTAAGAATTCAGTGTGAAAATGACTAGAGAGAAAGAAAGCCGTGCAATGGTGCAGGGATAAGATCCGGTACAATTTTGTTACTAAACACAACAGTGACCGATGGTCCAAAATACCCCCGCAATCCTACGTATGGGGTCGAGTTCTAGTTTTACATTTTAGGTCAATGATATAATGTCTTATTCAATTAAACTATGGTTAAGATAATATATAGTTATTTTTAAAACTTTTTAAACAATTAATTGATAATTATGTTTATATCAAAATATTTTACTCATGTAAAATTTAGTCATGTTAGATAATTAAGAGCAACGATTTTGTACAACCTAATCACATGTAGCTAAATTTTTTAAGAATAATATTAATAATAATCTAATTTTTTATTTTAAAAAAATCAACCATGCGGCACCGATCTCTAGAACCTTGGCCCCATAAATAGGGCTATACCCCAATTTTTTTTTATAATTGTACTTGTACTTATATTTTCTTTTATAGAGAAATTTGGTGATTGGTTTTGGACAATAATTTATTGAGTGATATTGTTAAAATTATATATATATATATAAAAGCACAATATAGTGATAATTGGCTTCTCAAGGTTCTAGTGATGCGAGAGAGTAAAAAAAAAAATGTATGGGGTAAAGTAACAAGGATAAATTCTTGATTAATTAAGAAGAACAGTTAGCCTCCTTTGTAAAAGAAAAAGGAAAGTCGATTTTAAATAAAAACAAGAAGAAAGGTAAAATAATAATAATAATAAAATAAAACAAAAGAAAATTATTTTCCAAAACAAAATTATGAACAAATTTTGTTCAACAGAAACTAATTGTTCTCCAAACCAATTGGATTTTTTAATGAGTAACTTTAAAACAAGTATTTGTTGTTTTTTAAAATATACTTTTCAAGGAATTGTTTTTTTAGAGTGTTCAACATATAATTTTGGAGTTAATTGAAGTTTTTTTTTTTTGGTCTATTGAGTTATGTTCATAATATCTAAAAAAACACATTAATTGTATAAATTATAAGTATTGAAGATGTTGGAGGTAGAGATGGGGAATCTATACTCCATCCTTGGTCCCAAATTTGAAAATAATATGCTAATCATGTGTGTGAAACAAAAGAAAAATATTATTAGTCTAAAACTTAAATGAAATAGACTCCTCCTTGACTAGTGATGGTCAAGAATACAGAATATAGAAAACCTTAATTTTATTTGTAATCATTTCATCTTTAAATAACTATTCATATTGCTTACTTTATTTTAAATTTCTTGTTATGATTCTTAGTAAGTTAAATAATGAATCTTATTGTTTGCCATCTATTGGCAAGTGGCATCTACTCTCGCCTTTAACTCCAACATCAAATGAAGAAAGAAAAACATAGAAGTTATTTAAATAATATTTACTTAACAAATACTCATAATAATTAGTGTGTCGCTATATGCATGCATACTCCAAACTATGCCATCTATTTTGTAATGTTTGAATTTGAATGTGACGAAATAGGCTTTAAAAAAAAAAAAAAAAAAAAAGTCTAGACATAGACTCAAATAAATTTAAGGCTAGCTAATCATTGAGCTAGAATTCTAATTTGTTCTATTCTACTACCCTATAAATACACAATTATAGCCCCACATGAGAGGTAACTTAAACTTCTAGCTTTTTTTCTATTCTACTAGTTCTTTGTTTCTAATTTTGACATAGAAGCCCTTTTCTTCAAATTTATCATTTAACCAAGTTAATAACCTGGAAGATGTTTTTTAGCTATCTCTTGACACCAACATATTTATTTTTTTAAAAAAATAAAAATAAAGTTGAACAATAACCACTCTCCCAAGTTCCATAACTAAAAGCAAAAAAATAGATGTTATGGATGATTTTGGATAAAAAGGGTAAATCCAGTCAATAAGGACAAAAGAAAACTAAATCGAGATTATGATAGGGTCATGACGGGCCAATAGAGGGGAGTTGGATTCTTGGGCCCAACTTCCTGTTGGCTTCGGCCTTAGTGGCCAAGGCCGAGGAGCCTTGTTGGCCATTGGGCTTGTGTTGTGCCCTTGACCTAACCTTCCCTAGAGGCCGAGGGGCCCAATTTTTTCGATAGGCACACCCATATAGGATTCAATTATGTTATCAGATAACTGGCTTTCGAAAGAGAACAGGAGAAGACCTAGACAAGTTTCCTCTATAAATACATCATTATAGGTCCGAAAGAGAACAGGAGAAGGCCTAGGCAATCCTTAATTTTAAGGGCTGGATTGGGTCGGAGACATTATTTGGGTGTTTTGGGTTGCCAACCCAACCAACATGAATTTTCGGGTTGGTCAAAAAAATATACCCAACCCAACCAACTCATATACACCCCTATTATCTTGAATCCTAATTCCAAACTCCCTAACTTCCACGCTCTATTACTCTTTAAATTAAGTATTAGACTTTGTGTGGTAAATGACAAGCACCACACTTATATGCGAGGTCACGTTCTCCTATTAAAACAAATTTACTCAAGGTCACGTAAAGGTCTGCATGCATGTTTGTTGTCCAAGGGCACTAGATATTTAAAAAGTGTGAAGAATGAAAATGAAATTTAAGGTTTTTTTTTTCTTTTTTTGGTTGGGTACTGTGTAGTGGGTTGACGCAGTAAAAGAAGTAGAAAAGAAAGGGCACGTGAGTTCCAGGACATTCGAACGTGAATATGGTTGGAATTCACGTGGGCTTATGAAAGAAAATAGGCCATTCAAATGGACCACTTTTGGTTTTGTTCTAACCATAAGTTCCTTTGTTGGTGGGCCTTTTTTGTTTTCCAAACCTTCACTTTGGGCCTTTAATTCTCTAAGAAAAAGCCGAACCTTTTTTTTTTTTTTTTTTGATAAAAATAAGATAAAATAAAATAACTGCCTCTCCTATATATGGAATGCATTTTTATTAGGAACATTGATTTCATTTTCTCCTTTTCAGATATTATTTTTGTCTTTTGTTCTATCATCACCACATAACTCTGTTTCCTTTTTCTTGATAGAGAAATTAAAACATGATTCTTTTCCCTTTCTATTTCAACATTCAATGTCACTTCTAGCCCCATCACTAATTAACCACACAAATATCAGATTTTTTTTTCTGCATTGTGTTAAAAGGATTTATGTGTTCATAAAGTCAATTTTGCCACTCCTAATAGTGTATTTGAAATAAATTTAAATCTATTTTTATATAAATACCTTTAATTAAAATTAATAATTTAAAGTTTGCTTGGTCTAAGTTTATTGAGTGATTTTGCAGGATAGAATTAACTTAAAAAGCTCTTGTTTGACGAAACGATTGAGAGAGAGATTATCTCAAAATGAATTATAACTTCTTAACCAACCATCTTTAAAATATGTGGTAGGAAGAATAAATATATTTGTAATTAATATAATTACTTTTTAATACAAAACAGTAAAAAATAATAAACCTATCTTAAATATAATTTTTTAAAATAAATATAGAAATAGTTAATTAATAAAACTTCTAAAATATTTATAAATATAGTAAGATATTATTGTCTATTAGTAATAGATATTAATAGACTACTATCATTTATCACTGTGTTTATCAATATCTTTCGCTATCTATCACTGATAAAAATAACATTTTTTTTATATTTGTAAATAAATTTGCTTACTTTGTTAAATGTCAAAAAAAATGTTTGAAATAAAGTTTAGAACATGTTCAAATCAATTTCAAGGTAAACATTAGATTCTATCCAAAATATGGTTTCCATTTGGAACAGAATTCTAAAATAGAGTTTGATTCGAGGTAAAAATTTGATGATGCCCAAATTCAATTTGATTAATCAAATTCAAATTTTATCTAACTCGTTTGATTTAAATTTGACCGATTCTAGATTATAATTTGAATCACAATTTTTAATGGTTTGTTTAATATATATATATATTTTATTATGGAAACATTGAAAGTAGAAAGAAAAAAAAAAAACCAAAAAATGGTATTCTAATAAATGGGAGACTACAATAGTAAAGCATGTTAAAGTTGGTAGAGTTAAGTTATTCAACAAGGTCAAAGAATTAACCAACTCAACCAAAACACCACATATTAGTCTAATTGTATAGGTCGATGATTTCTCGTTGAGAAGATGATGAATTTTGTCTTCTTCAGAGGAAGTCACCAGCTCCTCTAACAAGAAAGACATTGCCAGCTTTTAAACCTTCTCTGTTTTTCAAGTGCTCAAACTGTCTGCATCCTCAGCATCCTATCTTTTGCTCGAACACTCTCTTTTGGAATCACTTTAGAACTTGCACTAGAACACAATCACCGCTTAACTTGTACTTGTGTAACGTAGATTGTATCAACACATTACTGACTTGCACTTGCCACAAAGTACATTCTTCCATCAAATTTCTCCACATCAAAATTTATAAAGCTTAACATATGCACTACCACTTGTTGGGGAAAATCTCCTACTTCTACCGCAAGAATAAACAGAAAAATAAAAACAATAAAATTGAAAACACAAGTATTAACTCCAAACTCGGAGAAAAACCGACCCACCAAAAAAAAAAATCCACTATGTGAAAAATTGTTACAATCACACAAAATAATTCTCTCTCTTGATCCCAAATACAATAGCATTCTCTCTTTTAAACTCACACATTTTTCCCACTATCAAACTAGAGAATACAAAAGGAATTTAATTAGAGTTACACTAAGCTTAAAATGTTTCTAACTGGGACAGACTTGTTTTTTTTTATAGTGGTAGGAGTCCATCACTTTTTTTAGTTTTTCTAATGTGAGACAAATTGCACTTCTAATACTTTTCCAAAACCCAACATTCCTCTATTGTTTTAAGGGGCTTGGTATGTCCATTCAAGAGATTCATTTAGGGGCCAACCACTCAACTTCAATAGTAAACACGATTTAAATTTGCACATTTATGGTAGAACTTTATTTTCCCCTCTTTCTCTATTTTGTGCATTTATTCAAGAATTATATTATTTAATAATGTGTCAAATAATTAATGGGGTAGTATGTAATATTGTAGTACTAGATTTTTTCACAATTATATGTTAGACGTATTTTAAAAAGTAATATATAATAAACTATGGGCTATGGTATGTGGATTAGTATTTTATCACATTGGGTTATTTCCTATTATGTGATCTATTTAATTAAGATCATAGATTCCAAATTGAGTTGGGACTTCCTAGATTGATTAGGATTTAATGGAAACTTTTATATAAAGATACCTTGGGCTAATGGTCACAACATACCAAAACAATAAACACTTCGTATTTCTTAAATCTTATTCAGAGAAAAATCCCACCAAGAACATTCGAAATTTTAGTTGAAGAATATAATAGTCATCTATTCATTATCATCTTGAAGTAAATCGCTTACTAAAATCCGGTACGTTAATTATTGTTGATAATTTAGATTCAAAGTGATTAGGCTAACATTATGTACTCGGAATACAGATTTAGTAGTCAAAATACACGCTTAGGTTTCGTACATTGTTGGGTAAGGTTGCAAGTTGGATTAACCTAGAGGCAAATTGCAGGCGGGACCCACACAGGGCTTGGTTACATTATCCATCACATTCACAACTGGGTCTGGGTCTGATGCCTTACATTAACATTTTTTTTTTCCTTCTAAAAAAGCAAAAAAAGAAATATACATGACCTTTTTCACAGTAAAAACAGAAGTTTCTGGAGACATTTAATGGAGAAAAATATCCAACTCTCAGATTCAATCTCAACCGTAAATCTCCACCTTATCCCCCACCCTCTAAACTCCAATATAAGACACATTCTATTCTCCCATCTCCCTTCATTCCTCCCAAATTATAAAATTATTATTTTTCCCAAAAAAAAAAAACATTAAAAAAATATTTTAAAAAAAAACTATAAAAGGGCCATGGTTCTGGAGTGTTCTTGAGCCTCTAAACAAAAACAGAGACCACCCCCTTCCCCGTTCCCCTTTCATCGCCTTCCATTCTTCTCCCTTAAAACCCTCCGTCGTTCGACATGTCGTTCTCCTTCATCATCATGAATCATCGTTCCGATTCGTCGTTTTGCAAATTTCGATTTCTCTAAATTCGTCCAAAAAAAAAAAAAAAAGCCTTCCACGAAATTTCCTTGTCTGACTCTGTTTTGAAGGAAACCAAATGGCTGGTGAGAAACAGAAAAACGACGATCTGTATGCCGTTTTGGGGCTGAAGAAGGAATGCACTGAAGCCGAGCTTAAGAATGCGTATAAGAAATTGGCTCTGGTAATTTAATTAATTAGGGTTCCCATTCTTTAATCTCTCTATTTTTCTTTTTCTTCTAATTTAATGATTTTTCTTAAAACAATTTTCGTTCGATTCTTTGTTAGAGATGGCATCCGGATCGGTGTTCTGCTTCGGGAAATTCGAACTTCGTCGAAGAAGCTAAGAGGAAATTTCAAGCTATTCAGCAAGCCTATTCTGGTATTTTCACTTTTCCTTTTTCTTTTTTTCTATTCTAGGAATTTCGTAATTTACCAATTCCAACGATTTAAATAATTAGGCGTTTTAAATATTATTTTCACCTTCTCACTCTATTTAATTTCAATTCCAATTACTACTTTGATTTGTTTTTGTCTAATGTAGTTTTTTTTTTATAGTTGATCGCTTTAGTAATGTTATTATTTTATTTTAAAATTTTTTTTATCACAATTTAGAGATGAAACTCACTCAATAATTTAAACTTGATGGTCCCTACAATTTACATTTAAATTTGAAATTATAGATAAGACAATGGATATTTTAACTTTAATTAATTAAACTAAAACTTTGGGGATCAAAATATGCCGAGGAATCAAGTTTAAAATAATATTATAAACTCAATAATAATAACTATTATTTATTTTCCGAGATTAGTGGCTTTTTTTTTTTTTTTTTTTTTTTTTTTTTTTTACTACTTTTGTAATTTCCTTGTTGCGAGGCGTTGGTTTGGTTTTTTACTGTGGTTAACATGGGTGTAGTTTTATCGGACGCGAACAAACGGCTGTTGTACGACGTTGGAGTTTATGACAGTGATGATGACGATGATAACGTAAGCTCCTCCACATGTTAACTACGGTGCTCCTTTGGTTTCTTTTTTTAAAATTTCGATTTTAATTTGATTTGTATTTGGTTAAGAAGTTTGAAATGAAAAATAAATAAATAAATAAATAAAAGATAGGAAAATTGTACGGTAGAAACTAATGAAGTGTTGTTTGGTTTTGGGGTTCCCCACGGAATTTTGGTCAGGGAATTGGTGGGGTTACCCCCAAATGTTAAGACTCTGTTTGGTTCACTTCATTTGCAGGGTATGGGAGACTTCTTGACCGAAATGGTTGCCATGATGGATCAAACTAAGCCTAACGTAAGTCCCTTCTCTTTTTCATTTAATATCTACAAGATTTCAACCACTAATTTAAAAAAAAAAAACACGAACAAAAGGAAAAATATATATATACCACTTGATGTCACTAAGATAGGTGTGGGTTGAGCTATGTTTTCTCTAACAGAAAGAAAAAAGAAAAAAAAAAAAAGTTGTCTATTATGATAGTCTAAAAGACATTTTAACATATTTTTAGGGTTAAATAATTCAATTTCATCTTTTCCCTTTTTTCTACTTTGGATATTTATTATAACACCTCCTTAACTTAAGTTACCTCTAATTATTTTATAAAAAAAAAAAAAAGAAAAAATTGTCCTTGCAGTCGACAACACCTTTTTATTAACTTCAAGTACTTTTTTTTATAAAAGTTTTTTTTTTTTTTTCTTTTTGGTTCATGTGTTTTCTTTTTGGCTGACTTTTGTCTTTTTAAGAAAGTTAAAAGTTAGTTTATATAAGCATAACTTAACCAGCCTAAAATTTATACAGAATGAGAAAAAAAAAAAAAAAAAATAGAAAGTCAAAATGATGATTAGGAAAGGAGAGAGAGGAGTGAGAGAGAATCAAAATGGGCCGATGGTCCAACAAAAGTCGGCCCAGATTGTGGAGCGACTAACTTTTTAGTTAGGTGTCGTGTCATCAATCTCGTCACATGCGTGTTCAAATCCTAGGAAATCTTCCGGCGAGGGCCCCACAATGAGAAAAACGAACTAGTTCACCACAGAGATCCTCGTGGGGCCCACTTTTCTTTTTTTTCTTAATTTCTTTTTCTTTTTTCTGATTCTCTGCACTCGGGTGCACAGTTACAATGGAAATTGGAATTTGAATTGTGACCATTTTTATTGGGAAAATTAAAACGACAGGAAAACGGAGAAGAAAGCTTCGAGAAATTGCAAGAACTGTTCCAAGAAATGTTCAACGACGACATGGATGGTTTCGGACCAAATTCACCGACAAGTTATTTCTCGTCTTCGTCGTCCTCCTCGTCGTACTCCGAATGTTCGACTTCCAGCAACAAGCGAAATTCTTCGGATATGAACAACAACCTTAACTCATTCCAGGCTCACGTGCACAGCTTCTCCATGGGGGTTAGTACACACTACACAGTATACTACATTATTATTTTACTCCTAAATTTATTTTTTTTTAATTTTGGTTTAAATATCATTTTAGTTATTTTAGTTATGTACTTCCCACAACTTTCTATATTTTATAACAAAAATTTAAAATATAATATTAAACTTGTTTTCACTAGATAGTATCCATTAACTTAAAAGTTTTGGGTCCACAAATTGTCATATTAACCTTAAATAGACATTAAAATTTTGATTTTTTTTAAAAATTGTTTGTTTAAAAAAAAATATATATATATGTGTGTGTGTGTGTGTGTGTGTATCAAGGGAACTAAGAAACTTTACACAAACCCAAGTTGAATATAGGTTTATGGTGATTTTTTAGACTAAATTTGTGAATGGATAAAATTCAGAGAGGAGGGAAAGGAGGAGGAGAAGGGAGCAAAGGGAGGAATTGGCGGAGGAAACGGTAGAAGAAGAAAGGCAAAGGCAGACAACAGAGGAATTTGAGGAGGGACGACATGTCGTCTATCAAACGAACGACAATGAGAGGGTGATATCGGCATTATTGTCGTTCAGATTTTTCAGCGAAATAGTGCTGATGTTAATCAATTGGGGGCTGCCATTGCTCAAGCGAAAAAGGCAACAACATGGGCAGGGCAATGATAGATTATGACTTTTTTTTTCTTTTTTCCTTTTTCCCCGCAAACAACTATATTTCTTGTTTAGGTTAATAAATATTTATTATTATTATTATTATTATTATTAGCTAGGCCACTCAAAGTTTTGGAGTTGGCTTTTTTTAATTAGATCGTCCCCATTTTTTAAATGTTATATAATCTAATCTAATTTACCTGTGATAAATGCATTCCCTCCATTTTTTCTTTCTCTGGTTATACTTTTACTCTAGTTCAACCATGGTAAATGTGAAGATATAATGATTAGTTAATAAAGTAGTTATTAGTATTTTATCCATAAAACTATTTTATAAAAAAAAATTATAAATTTTATAGATGTGGATGTTATAAGATAATACTAAACTATGTTAGAATTAGTAGAAAAAAATAAAAACTATAGTTTTCACTTCTATTTTTTTTTTTTCTACTTTAACCTTTTAACTTCGTCAAATGGAATCATACTATGATTAATAATGGGTTGAATTTGCCTTTTGCTTAAATTAAATTAGTCACGTTAGTGAATATGAATTTAATGTGAATATAATTGGACAAAAGTGGTACTCAAAAAAAAAAAAAAAAGGGAAACGAATAGAATTAATCAGTGAATAAATTTCGGTTTAGTGGTCAATTCAGATAATGATGGTGGAAATATATTGAATTTGGATGGGTTCTCGAATAATGTTTATTTATTTATTTATTTCCTATTTTGATCACATTATACACACCATAAAGATGAAAGCATAAAGCAGCCAGAAGTGGCAGTATTGTTGATTAGAGATACTGTAGGGGTAAAAGTGGAAAGTGGAGAGCAGGAGCACGTGGACGTGGGCCCCCATGTTATTAAATATGTAAAGAGAAAAATAAAAAAAAAGGCTTATTTATTCGTCTGCTTAACGATGGATCGGCCTTCGGCGCAGCAAAAGGTGTGGTGTCCCACACTACTTTATAGTTTGAAACATAGTGGGGCCCTCGCTCCTTGCAACTAGCAGCCAGCCATTCACTTAAAAACTCTTTGGCATAATTCAAAAAATTACTATAAAATATACTGGTAATTAATTACATCCACTCAAAAGTGCGACCTCAAATTTATATAACATTAAAATTAGACACTTAAACTTATATTAGACCTTCAAATTTGAGATTATAATTACAACTACCACAAAATTTTATAGATAAAAAATAATAAAAGTTAAGCAATTTAAATACTTAATCGTTAATACATTGTCATTGTCATGTGAATCGAACTAAGTTTGATTTTAACACTCAAAATAGTACATGAAAAAATTAATAATCAATTTCAAATACCAACTTTTGCTTCAATATTTTGAGTTTTCTTTTTGCATCAAATTTTAAACAGTGGTTCATGGAGTTAGTTTATTGTGATTATTTTCTTTTTTTTAAAAAAAAATATCTTTTATAAATTGTGAAAACTTATTCACAAAATGCTTTAACTGGAATTATTAAATTAAACTCTCAATTTCAAGTGGAGAAATGTTAATCCTACTGGGGTGTATTTAGATTGCATGTAGAAAAAAAAAATGTTCTTTTTTTTCTTAAATACGCATTTTCGTTTAAACATTTTTCTAAAATATGTTTGTATACGCAATTTTCTTTCCACTCTATTTTAAAAATTTCTTGATTAAATACTATGAATTAATAACATTCAATTTTAACTTTAAAATATCATGAACAGTTGTTAGTGGAGTGATTTCTGATAACCACTAGCGGTAGTTTTACAATAGCTACCATAGAGAAGTGTAATATATATATCATGAAAATATAAAAAAATCAAACTATAACACTCAAAAACATTTTCCTTAAGTTTAGGGTCCATTTGGACTGACTTAAAAAAAAATTGTTGTTTAAAAGCTTCATTTTTATTTAAAGATGATTCCAAAAACACCCTTAGTCTAATAGAAATTAGTATACATTTTTTTTTCTTTGAAGTTGGAGGTTCAATCTCGATCATGCCATTGTGTGTTAGAAAAACAAAATAATAGTTAATAAAAAAATAAAAAGTAAAAAAGGAATAGAAATTTCTGGGCCCGATCTAGGCATTTAATTAGGCATCGTCGTGTCTTGCAATCGCGACACTGAAGCTTTGTCACCATCAATGCAATACACTCGTCTTTTGGGCAACTTCGAAACTCATACTGCAAACGCAAGAAGATTCTCAAGTCCGGCTCTTGATATTATTACTATTAAAAGAATTATTATTTTTTTTTTCCAATGAAATTCTAATTTTAAACTAAAATTTAATTTTGTTCTAGAAATTAAAATGGTAATTTAACATTTAAAAAATACATGGTAGAATTTATTGACTAAAATAATACATCATCTGATTCTACAATTAAAAGAAATTTAGTGTTTTAATATATAAGAATCACAATAGACATAAGAGTGTCCAATAATGTTGAGTGACGGCTATTGATATCAGCTACTTGATTTGTTTGATCAATTTTTTAATCAAAAAAGGGGAAAAAAAAAAACAAACAAGAAGAAGACAGAAAGCGAATCAAATTGACCACTAAAAGTTTGATTGCGACGGGCTAAAATCCATTTAAACTTACGCACATATTGATTTCGATCGATTTTAATCACTTGTTCCTCGATTTAAATTGTGGAACATAACACATAACACAAATCAAATAGACTAAATCTAATTTGACCCAAAACATATTCATTCCAATCCAATTAAAAAAGAAAAGTATTCCCTCAATATCAACTTGCACCCATGGAGAGAAATTATTTTTTTTTTTTAAAAAAGGGTTGATTTGGAAGGGAAAAGACACTTTGATCATAGAAAAATGATACAAAATTGGCAATTTTAACAAATGGATTCAAGAGCAAATGGGGCAAGTGGGAAGAACATTATTTTATGAATTTAGTGTTGTTTGAATAATGACAAGTTGGGGGACAAAGAAAATTCCCTCCTTCTAAAGTGGACAAGTTGAGAAGAAGAAGAAAGAAAGAAAGTGTCATAATAAATAAATAAATAAATAAAAGCCTTTGGAAAGCTACAACTTGGACAAGCAATATCATCTTCAACAACTTGCATGCATATTCTTCAATTATACATCAGTTCTTTTTTCCTTTTTTTTTTTTTTTTTTTTTTAAAATTATTTATTATTATTGTTATTATTTAAACTAATTATTTATTTATTTATATATTAAAAAATATTTATTAAATTAGGTTCAAATTGGGTCATAGTCGATGTGGTTGTTGTTGTGTCGTCATCTTATCTACTCAAAAAGTTTTCGAGGGTGGTTGTGGTTTCATTTCACAATAATCCCAAACCTAAACATTTTACTATCCATTACAATTTTTCCATCTCCACTAAATTTACCATAGTTTAATTAGCATATGAATATGTTAGTAACTTCAAGATATGTAGTTCGAATTCCCTGCTTCTAATTATACTAACAAAAATTAATTTTTATTTGAAAATTATTTTAATTTCTTAAAATCTATGTTAAAATATCATTTTAGTTTTGATACTTTAAAATATGTACCTTCAACGGTTTAATTTTAATCCATGTATCTTGATTTTTTTTTTTTTTTTTACATTTCTTTTTTAAAAGATTGACATTTTTACTATATATTTTAAAAACATATTCACATATTGTATTCTCTAGCATGGAAATTATTGTTATTGTTTAATTAACTTTAAGGGATTAATCATCCTTCTAAAAATAAAAAAGTTTAAGATTTATTAAAATTATGGGACTAAAATTAGACAACCATAAGTATGAGAATTAAAATTGAATAGACTTTAAAATATTGGGACCAAAGTGGTATTTTAACTTTAAATCTATATTTGTTTCTCATCTTTTTTAGGTTTTCTGCTCAAAATCACATTTGGATTCTAAATTAAATCTAAAAAAAATAAATTAAGTTTATTAACAATTATAGTCTTGGGATAATATGACAATTTTTTTTAAACAATTTTTCCTCCTAAATTTTCAATACTTGGATTGAATTTAGAAAACATGTTTAAAAAGTAAACAATATAACAAGTAAAGTTTATCAGTGGTAGTATTTTATACTTGATTCTCAAAAAGTGAAGATAAGTTGTCTATGCGAAAATGAACGTAACTTAGTTAGAATAATGTTTGTACTGGCAATCTCAACGATTCCACATCTACATATTAATTCAATATCTTTAAAAAGAAATTGTTTATCAACTGAATTATTTTATTTAATATTTGGTTTGGTCTGTGAAAAGAGTATAGTAGGTAGTAAAGTTAGTAGTAAATTATAGATATAAGTAGTGTTTATATTCTAATTCACAACAATTATATATATATATATATATATATATATATATATATATATAAAGGACAAAGTGCTTATCAATAAAAGTAAAATACTTTGGGAAAGGAAAAACTTCAATAGAAGTGTTTTTGGGCCTTTCTTTCTTGAAAACTTCAGCCCCTCAAAATGTTTGTGGGCTTCAGAAATATTATGAGAGCCCAATTTTCCATTTCGAGTCCACAATGTATGAATTACCAATGGCATCCAAACTTCATTTTCTTTCCATCTTTCAAAAAACTTATTCAAGTTTATGTTTGTATGTGATATATTTAATAATTAAATAATAGAAGTTTTCGGCAATACTTTTAATCTTTTAAGATGGATCTCATCACAACTTTATCTCTTATTTGATTTGAGATGCATACCCTTTGAATTCTAAAATTTTTATTGCATTATAATTGGAGGTTGAGTTGTACGAACAAACAAAATGTGTAAGGTAATAAGAATTTCAAGGCAAGACAGGGTTCAAGAAAGAAGAGTTAGCCCATGCTACCATGCTCGAGCCAAGGTCGACTCCAATATATTCTATGAGTATTAGATCTCGTGAATAGTCCAATCCCAAGAGAAAGTTGAAAGATCTAGAAATGACTCTGAAAACCTTAAGGGAAAAAGGCTACGTTCAACATATACTAAAATAGGTGATGAAAGAATTAAGTTGACTCACGTACTAAGATTCCATACTTGCTATAAAATTTTCCATGCTAACATAAGCGCTGAAGCTTGTATGATAAGCACCACATCATTGAAACTTCTATACATCTAATAAAGTTTTTTATTTTTATTTTTATTTTTATTTTTGTATGTGTGTGATAATGTTAGCTTTAATTGAGAGTCTCCCCTTACTTCGAAGTCGAAGGTTCATTCCATGATGATACTCTATTAACAAGAGTTAGCTACATGAATAGACCATTGGGAGCTACATTTCAAAGAAAAAAAAATCTTAAAAAATACCATATTTATCAATTGCTAAGTCATTTGAGCTCCAAGTCATATCAAATTACTATTCTACCCAATGTAGTGTTTTTGAGGTTAAAATTAGAAAATTAGAAAAAGGCAAAAAAAAAAAAGTTATCTTTGTTGATATGTTCTACAACTTCCAATATGAGATTTAATAATAAAAGAAAAAAGGAAAATGAAAATAAAATTTCTTAATTTGAAAATTAACAAAAGAAACAAAAAATGAAATGGCTATTCCATGTTAAATATGTAGGGTGGGGGATTCAAACTTCAGGCATCGAAGTTGACAATACAAGCACTATGTCATTTGAGCTATCCTCATTTATGAATAGATAATTAGATATATGGGAAGACGAGGAGTGTTAAAGGGAAAAAATCAACGATTATAGAAAATATAACCAATTTATTGTATACTCTTATTTATTTCATGTTTATATTTCCTGGATATACTTAATAATATGAGTTATATAATTCAAATTTAAAAAAAAAAAAAAAAAAAACTTGGTATATTTGTTTGAGTAATATATTTATATGTAATATATATGTTAGATTAAAATATTGTTTTAAAAAATGCTATGGGAAAAAATTATTCAAAATTAAAATTTCAAACACAGATAGTACAAAAATTATAAAAAAATATACGATTAAACATTCCATTCTTATTTAATTAGTAGTATAGACAATATAATATACAAAAACATGTATACTAAAATTAACAACTTAGAAAAACAATATACATAAATTATACAAGATTAAAAAAGACAGCCATATAGAAATTACATAATAGAGAGATTGTTAAGGTAAAATAGTAGTCAAATACTAAAATAATATACATTTAATTAATATTTAAACAATGAAAAAGTTAAAGATATAAGGTAAAACCCCTTGTTTTGAATACAATAGCAAACACCATAGAACTTGGTGTTAATTAATTAACAAATATTGTTGATCATATTATATTTAAATCTAACAAAATTTGGATTATTCGCTTTTTTATTAAAAAATAATAAGTTCTTGTTAGAATATTATAATTAAAATAGATGAGAATTTAAATGTGAGATTAATAATAGTTAATTGGGGACCTTATCTTTTAATTTGTTATTTATATTCTACAAACTAAAATGATGCAAATAATTAAAAAAAAACGGCTATATTTCAACCTTTATAAGTAATTGTCATGAAAATTTATATTAATAGCACCTACTCCTATACATCTATTCCTAGTTACCCTACCTTTTTATGTTACAATTATTTATTTAATGTATTGTCCATCACAAATGATCCCTTTAAGATAATTTAGGTTTTTAAATAACACAATATGATGCTTAATGATCAAAATAATATGAATAATGGATTCTTTGACTTTTTCCTATTAAAAAAAATGAAGATACATTGCCTGATTAAGTTGTGCACATTGTGGAGTGTTAAAACATGACAAGTTATTCAACCAAAAGATTTAAGCCCCATACCTTACATGTTTTTTTAATCTAATATCTACGGTGTAAATTATACACATTCACAAAAGGATATATCATTTCGTCCTAATTGTAGCACGGCAAATGACGTGAATACCCGTTCAAACATACCTCCACCGTTAAATCATGATATTTCATATCTATGGTTTAGAACAAACACACGCACAAGAAATTAATTATTTAAATTTAAAATAAATATTATTAAAATATATAAGGCGAAATATAAATATTCTACTTTCATAATCCTTTTTAGATAAATAATATAGACATAATTAAATTCAAATATCACATCAAAGAGTTTAGCTCGACAATATTTAACCATTCTATTAGTTGAGATTAAAGGGTTTATCTCCATCTCCATCTCCATCTCCATCTCCATCTCCACCTTCATATTTATTTATTATTTATTGGACTTGAAAAAAAAATTACCAAAGTATATATTTGGTAAGAGAAAAGGGAAAACAATTTAAAAGGGCAAAAACCCAAAAGGTATTAAGATTAAGAATTTTAAGGCCTCTCCTTTGGAAAAACGGGCTTTAAATAAACTGCATTGATTTGCTATAATAGCCGGAGACTGAGGAACCTTCATTCTTCTTCCAATATTGTGTGTTCCCTCCAAATGTCCTTACGGTTGTAAGGGAAGAACCCTAGAAAACCCTTTCTCCTCCTCCGTCGCGTTTTCGATTACGATTTTTATCGTCTTCCACCTCTCTTTCCGTAACTGTCGCCATAGTTTTTTTTTTTTTTTTTTTTATTATTTGTTTTCTGTTTCGATCAACAAAATTCTCCAAAATCTGCACATTCTATTTTTTATAATTCTTTGATTGTGCTTTATCATTTCTTGCTGCAGACGAAATCATGACTACTTTTCTTCACAAGCTTTGGGACGAAACGCTTGCTGGCCCTACGCCAGACTCCGGCCTCGGAAAGCTTCGCAAGTATGATCCCGCTTCGCCCTCGGAATCGCCTCCGGTTAAGATTTCCGGTGACATTCCTGTAACTCGGAGCATCACCATTCTCAGGAGGAGCAACTCCGATTTCAGGAACTTCTCGGATGATCGTAATGGAAGGATGATCGATTCCCTTAGTGGAATAACCTCGCCGCGGACGCCTCTAACTCGTGAGTTTTTTTGTTTTTGGATCTATTGGATTGATCTTTTTTTTTTTTTAATTAAATATATGCACATTCAGAGATTTTATATATTTCATTCGGAAACCACCTGCACAGATTGTGTGTTTCCCGGAAAATTGAAGAAATAACGGCTAACGCTACCGACGGATTGGAAGTTATTTGGATATTTGACCAGTTTCTTATATGTGTAATTTTGTTTCTTCTGTGTTCCTTGCAGCGGGGACGCCTGAAGGTGATCTGAAGAGATTCCCATGGAAAAGATCGTCGGCCGAATCATTGGAACAAGACGATTAGAAGTAATGAATTTAAACATTTAGTTTCTTTGTTCACTTATCGCTCGTTCACATACAAACAGTTTGCGTCATCTACTGTACACAGATTTGCATGCATCGTTTCTTCATCTTCATCGAAACAAGATTTAAGAAGATATGGCTTCAATCGATCGATTCCTCTTTAGAATATGCTTCATAATGTTCTCTTCGTTTGAATCATACAATATAAAACATATTACCTCATAATCTAATGAAAGGAAAAATGTCCGCAAAATCCTTTAGAAGAAAAAGTAAGTAGGCTTTAAGACGGTTTATTCATCTCTGAGTTACTAAATGAATTTCTTCCTTCTGGTTTTTTTGTAAGGAATATAGATTGTAAAATATGTTATATCTTAGAAGAAAAGGTTTCTGTTTCTTTGAGATCCTGTAGATTTCCTCTGTTGATAGAGATATCAAAAGGCCATCGAGAATGTTCTATATTTTTGTGAATTATTATGGAATCTGTATAAGATTAACGTTTAGTCTTTGCATATGTTGCAGGATCTCGTTTAACAGTCTTATTATGGATTCGACCATTGAAGGGGAAGCAGCCAAATAACTGTATATAAGATATAAATGTATCTGTGTGTGTGTGTGTGTGTATACACGTATATGATATAATACCAACCAACCTAGCCACAGTTGTTCAATCCACCCCTTGGCATTAAATATTCTGCACACAGAGGGAGGTTGAATTTCTTAAGTTTTGTGTTGGTTCTTTGTACTTTGTAACAATAAACTTGTGAATTATGTATATATAATGTATAGTATTATTTCATTCAGATTTGCAACTCTTCTTTCTTTGGTTTTCATGTCACTTTGACTCAGTTTTGCGCCACAAATTACAACTTACTTGAAATAAAGATGAACACAAAACCATAACAAACTGATCTAATTCAAAATATTGAGATTTGAAGGCATGAATAGATATGTTGCTGTTTGGTTTAACTTGCAGAGGATGCCTTGACTTTCTCGATCAGATCAGCAGCGTCTTGAACGGTAGAGATGCCCTCTGCTCCACCTTCTCCAATGGATACTCCAAACTTCTCTTCCAAAGCCATCATGATCTCGACCTGTAAGTGTTCCTTTAATGTTAGTAATGGGTTTATAGTTTTAGGTTGTCTTGTAATTGTGTGCTGTTAGGTTTAAATTTTTGAGTTCACTCACGGTGTCAAGAGAATCAGCTCCCAAATCAGAAAACTTTGTTTGAGGGATCACTGCGCTTTGTTCTAGAGAGAGTTGCTTGGCAATTATTTCTTGAACAACTTCCAGTGTTTCTGGTTGGGCCTGCACATTTTTTACATCACACTCATCTTAATTTCCACCCTTAATTAAAACCAACCCATTTTTTTTAATCTTTTAGTTAGAATTTTTAGGATGGATTCTCCATCGATATAAAAGGAGAAAATAAAAGCAGGGACTTGTTTAGTAAATTATCCGGATTCAATTATTTTGTTCCTAGATTCATTAATTCAAAATAAGTTTATTGAATTATTGTTTGGTCAATTATTTTCTTAAAAATATTGGGATTGCATTTCAATACGCTGACCTAAAAGTGAAAACTTTGCAAATATCGTGGGCATACTTTTAAGACATAAAATTCTAATTATGTGTTACTAATACAATGAAAAACAAGTAGGGCCGGTTTGGGAGGCTCAAATGTAAAGGATTTGTAATGAGTTACAATCCCAAGTTCACATATGGATTCTAGAAGGTTTTGGGTCCTAGTTTGTAGTCCCTATTACATTCCTCTATCTACTTCATTTCTTTATTTTGTTTTCAACTTTTTATTTATTTATTTATTTATACATACATATGTTCTAAAAAATAAATGAAACTTGTTTTTATTTTTAGAATTTGATTTGATGTTTAAAAAGTGAAAATGATAGTTTAGAAAGTAAGACAGGCAAATACAATCATCATAAAGCAGTAGATATGTATACGTGGATGCTTTGTATAATTTAGGCTAAGAAATAAAAGTTGAGTTTTAGAACGGTACAATGGAGCAAGAAATCTTTGATTTGAAGGATGTGGGAAGTGGGGATGCTCCTTTTGCAGCCTTTGCTATTTTCATGTTGGGGAACAGCATCTGCCCACAAAACAAAGTACAATCCTGCACAATTTCAACTTCACAACATTTATCACATAAATTTTCACTATTTATCATAACTCTACTAGATACAATCACATGTTCAAATCTTCACCCGTCAAATTTTAAAAATGAAAACTTGTGTTTAGTTTTGATAAAGAGACTTACTCTTGCAGATAGGCTACTATTATTTCTTGTCAAAGAATTGCAGGGAAGCATTGTGGGAAGTGGCAACGAAGCGAAGGACGACATGATGGAAATGAGATTGATGGGAGGGGAGGCTATGTGTTTAATGATTTGAATTGGAAGCTTAAAAAGTGAGGAATGAAGTAGACAGAGGGGAGGGAGGGGGAGAGATATTTATAATAATAATAATAATAATAAGTCATTTTTAAAATATATATATATATTAAATAAAATGAATTGAGAAAGATCCGATGATAACGAAGGCTTTGTTTGGTTGTCAATTTTGGCGGATGGCACTATGGTTCTCTCTTCTTAGCGGACCTCTCAATCCTTTTGCTTAAACATTGAACTTTAACAAAATTATAAGTATTTTATATTTTTCGAAAATACACTCGTTAAAATATTGCACTTTATTGATGATTTTTTTTGTTGTCCTAGTAAATACACTTTTATGTGTTATGGATAAGTATGGTAATGTTTCTACTCAAACTCATATCACCTATTTGTTAAATGATTATAAAAAAAAGTCACCTTAATATAGTTCAATTGGATTAGATATATATCATTAATTTTTGAGGTCTCATATTTGAATTTCTACTTCCACCTCTAAACTCAAAAGAATAATGAGTATAATAACAACAAAAACTAAGTCCCAATGGTAATATTGTTCTTTATAATTTTCAACGTTACTATGCCTTATTTTCTTAAAAAACTATATATGTAGAGGGGTATATATATATATATATATATATATAATATTAAAGATTTTGACTAAACTTTAAAAATATTTTTATAAATAGGTAATGAAACAAGTGCATAGGTGTAACTTACAAGTGTGTTCATGCTGAAATTAAAATAATAATAAAAAATAGCAAGCTAACCTTTATATTTTGGTTCAATTTTAGTCCATATACTTTTAATTATTCAATTTTATTACTTAAATTTTAATAAATCTTAAATATAGTCTTAACGGCTAGTTTATTGTTTATTGTTGAACTTTTTTTAAAAAATTGTTATCTATTAACAGTCTTTACTTGAAAATTATAATTATTATTTAACCAACTTCGAAAAAAGAAAAATTTAAAATTTATTAAAACTACAAATATTCCATTAGTATTTTTTCCCAAAGTGGTAATTTGTTTATGAGATAAATTTTGGAAAACAGAATAATTACTAGAAGGTAGAAACGGCCTAGATGGAGGCTAAAATAGGCATTAACTCAAACTCAACAACAAAACAAATAAATTTGAATAGCAATAATTTGGAGGAAAAAGATAAGTTAAAACGAAAAAAATTGTATGTCTATTCTGTTCCGGGGACGGTGAGCCGGTAGAGAGGGTAAAATGGTAATTAAACAGACATTATTGGAGTTTTAGGTAAATTAAAATTGTACCGCATATATATAAACAGCGATGGACTACCTACCCGAGGCTATGCCGGCAGCGTCATCACGGTCACTCCGGTTACAAAAACTCCCGGTACAAATCACCACCAATTACCTTTCGCCACGTCAACCATCCCTTTCGAATGTCCTGCCACGTGTCCCCTTCCCAAATTACTCCCTCACCGACGCCGTCAGTTCCCCCTCTCCCTGTTTTTTCCGTCAACCAAATTAAACTTCCCATTTTTCTCTACAGAAATTATACCATTTTCGCCGGTCAACCCCAAACCCTAACCCTAACCCTTTTTTCTCTCTCTCGGATCGGACCTTTGCGTTTCAGATCGCGGCATTTCTCCGGCTCATGAAGGCACCGGACCGATTCGCATGCGCCGGTGAACCAACATCACGTTCTTTCCATCTAGTTGCCAGATCGGTGCGTAACATTTTCGCATCGGCGATTTTTTGTTCAAGATTGGACCGGATTCCATGAAGGAAGACGATGAGATTCAGTCCTATCCGTCGCCGGGAAGTGGATCTCCGGCTTCGCCGATTTCCAACGGCCGGATTACGGTGACGGTTGCGGCGGCGCCTCCTCCTCCGCCTTCTTCTCAGAACATGATAACCTTGGCTCTGCCGAATCAGCAGTCCAAGGGCGGCGGCGGCGGAGGAAGCGGCGGAGGCGGAAGAGAGGATTGCTGGAGCGAAGGCGCGACGTCTGTGCTGATTGATGCTTGGGGAGAGAGGTATTTGGAACTGAGTAGAGGGAATTTGAAGCAGAAGCATTGGAAAGAGGTTGCTGATATTGTGAGCAGTAGAGAGGATTATACGAAAATACCAAGGACTGATATTCAGTGCAAGAATCGGATTGATACGGTCAAGAAGAAGTATAAGACTGAGAAGGCTAAGATTACTGCTGGTGGAGGCCCCAGTAAGTGGCCATTTTATGATAGATTGGATCAATTGATCGGTCCGGCTTCGAAGAATTCTGCTTCTAGCGCCGGTGTAGCCACCGCTGTAAATCCGCCTCTGCAGCAGAACCAGAAAGTTCCTCTAGGAATTCCTGTAGTGAATCGATCGTTAATTCCGTATCAGGCTCACCATAATCACAGTCATCAACAACAACCAAAGGGGCCAAAAGCTCAGAAGATCCAGTACCACAAACGGCCTCGAACTACTGATTCCGATTCCTCGGGCTCCGACAGAGAAACATCCCCAACTTCGAGTGATAGTTATCGGCAAGGAAATTTTCAGAGGAAAAATGTAAGGGTTCAGAAAGAGGTGGTGAATCCGAATTTGGGGCAGGTGGGGAAGACGGAGAAGGGAAGGAATGGATCGAGAGAAAAGGGATGGAAAAATGCTGTGAGTGAATTAACACAAGCAATTCTGAAATTTGGTGAGGCGTATGAACAAGCAGAGAGTTCGAAGCTGCAACAAGTGGTAGAAATGGAGAAGCAGAGGATGAAATTTGCTAAGGATCTGGAATTGCAAAGAATGCAATTCTTTATGAAGACTCAATTGGAAATCTCGCAGCTCAAACATGGGAGAAGAGTTGTTGCTGCTGGTAATCATCATTGTAGCAACAACAACAACAGTAACAG
Source organism: Citrullus mucosospermus (assembly GCA_030954485.1). Classification (NCBI taxonomy): domain Eukaryota; kingdom Viridiplantae; phylum Streptophyta; class Magnoliopsida; order Cucurbitales; family Cucurbitaceae; genus Citrullus; species Citrullus mucosospermus. Next base: position 1,026,643 of record CM062063.1, on the reverse strand, counting down.
CGATAGCAGCAACTAGATGATGAGATGCAGAATTAGGTAACTATTTTTCTCATCTTTGGAAATGTTAGTCTCTACTAGTTTACTTATCTGTATCCTAATTTATCATTTTCTCTCATAAATTAACTTGATCAAGATGTTCAAAGCCTAGTCATTGGCAGTCAAGTCTGTTTACCCATTTAAATTCATCATCATCTACTTTTAGTTTTCCTCATATTGGAAGGAAGGGGAAATAGTTTCTCAATATAAAAACACTGTTAATTAGAGGAAAATGATGAAGTAAATCCATTTGGAATGAGTGACCGTTCCTTCCCACTTCTCTTTTTTGGTAATTAATAGATAAAAATGCCAAATTGTGGTCAGACCCAGATTCTGAATTTGCAGATATGCACTTGTCATCAATTAATTCAAACAAAATATAATTAAAAAAATGAAAACAGAAGGGACCAGGAGAAATCATACCCTGACTTTATATGACAAAACAGTCTCCCTGATACTCACATTAATTAAGGTTAACCTGCAATCAATTAGTGGATGAGATTTGAAATAAATAAACATTTTCTTGGCATTTTTTTAGGAAGAAAAGCATGTTATGATAAGATTGATTGTCTGGTTGTTGAATCTTATACTATGATCTTTTTTGTCAACAATATAAATATTAACTTTGGAACTTTGGATAGGATCAAATCCAAGTGGGGTGTGTGAGAAAGTGCAAAGCTTTTTTAAGTTTTACTGTGAGTGATCAAAGTCCTTTGATTCATCTAATAATACTCAATGCTTCCTTTTTCATACCCCACCTAAAGAAACAACAAATTCAAATGGTAGATCTTGGATAGATTTTCTTGCTTCCACAGCATTATAACCATAGGATTTGTAGCCAGAGGACAAAATCTGTTGGATTATATTTTGCGCTAATTGAATGTTTTCGAATTTATTCCCCTAAATATGAGTATAAAGATTTAGAGACGATTGGGAACATATATTGTCTGAGTTGCCATTTTCTTATAAAGTTCCATAAACAACTTAAAAGCCAAACTTTAGAGTGGTTATTTTTTTTTAAGTCAAACAAAGTTGGATATGTTAATTATTGTTGAGCTACACTAGTAGTTCAACGAGTGAGTCTTATAGAGACATCCTCAAAACTGGTTTTTAGTTTTTGAAAGTATATTTAGAAAATATATTTATATTTTAAATTTTATAGCTTGAGTTGGGTTAAATTTTGGTCTACAAATTAAAATTTATTTTCACTATTTAAAATGGGGTGTCTTTAAGCCAAAGGTTAAGGATTTTGAATTTATTAAAAAAAAAAAAATTAAAAAAAAGGTGATTTAGAAAGCGATTGAAATATATATTTTAAATCAACATTCTATCCTTAACCCACATTGTTCAATAATAAAAGCATCTCTTCTTCTTCTTCTTCTTCTTCTTCTTCTTCTTCTTCTTCTTTTTTCTTTTTTTTTTTTTTTTTTAAAGAAAAAAGTAATTTTGGTTTATAAATTTAAAATTATTTTCTTAAATCAACATTCTATCCTTTACTCGCATTGCTCAACGATAAAAGCATCTCTACTTCTTCTTTCTTTTTTTTTTTCAAAGAAAAAGAAAAGGAAAAGGAAAAGGAATTTTGGTCTATAAATTTAAAATTACTTTCACTATTTAAAATATGGTGTTTTTAAGTCAAAGGTTAAAGATTTTGAATTTATCCAAAAAAGTGTGATTTCGAAAACGATTGAAATTTATATTATAAATGAACATTCTATCCTTGACTCACGTCGCTCAGGGATAAAAGCATTTCTACTTCTTTTCTTTTGTCTTTTTATTTCCTGAAAAGAAAAAAGGAAAATAAAAGGAACTGTGGTCTATAAGTTTAAATTTATTTTTACTATTTAAAATATGACGTTTTTAAGCCAAATGTTAAATGTTTTGAATTTATCCAAAAAAAAAAAAAATGGGATTTAGAAATCGACTGAAATATATATTTTAAAACAACATTATTCTATCCTTAATTCGCATTGCTCAACGATAAAAGTAACTCTACTCTTTTTAAAAATAATAAATAACAAATAAAAAATGAAAAAATTTGGAAAAAGGAGGTTCGATATTGTTATATGGTTCAAGTATGACATAAAGGAGGGGAAGGCTGATGATTATAATTAAAGAGATAGGAATTGGTTGGTTCATGTTTGGACTTTGCTTAAACAAAGTAAAAGGTTTAGTTTTTTAATGAAAAAATTCAATAGAAAAAACATGTTTGAGTTTTGTTTGATTTTTCTTAATGCTTTTTTTTTCTGTCAACTTTATTTATTTATTATTATTTTCGGTATAAAGCATATAAGTTTAACTTTGACGAATTGACTCCATCAACTGTTTGTTACAATTCTATCCATACCATTCCACAAAAATAGTTTTAGGTAGACGATAAGAAAAAAAAAAAAAAAAAAGTTAAAATATTGTATTTGTTTCTATAAATTGAAGTTTGTTTAATTCTAGTTTTTATATTTTCAATAAACCTTAAATTTAGTCTTCGGTTCTAGTTTATTGTTGATTTTTTTTTAATATAAAAAAAATACTTTTGTTAATTTTGAAAATACATTCACATGTTTTATTTTACTGTATGAAAATTATTATTTATTATTATTATTAAAAATACACTACTTGAATTGGACAATTGAAAACATAAGAGTTAAAATTGAACAAACTTTAAAGTGTAATATTAAATGGTACAAATTATTCATTGTTGGACAATTTAACTGATTTTCTTCTTTTATTATTATTTTATCTTAATTGTTTAGTTTTATTTTGTTTTAAAAACACGTTAATTACTGAGAAAATGTCTATTTTCCTCCCTATTTTTAAGGAGACTTTTAACTTTACATGAGGAGGTTTAGGCCACTTTTTAATTGTCTTCTTACTTTTGTAAGACAGCGTTAACAAATCCAGAAAATCTCTCATTTAAAATATGGTTTCAAAGAGGTTTTGTGAGTTACAAGTCCAACGAAGTTTGTAAGATCGCTTAACTGCACACGAGCGTTCATGGGAGTGGAGCGTCGAATTACTCAATGCAAGTGAGGATACTGGGCACATTTTCTCTAAGGATAGCGTCATCACGCCTCGATCAATATCACAAGCTTTCTCAAACACTTCATTTTTTATTAAATATTTTCATGGTTAATCGTTTTCTTCGTAATTTCTGTCAATTTGGATTCACTGTTTGATTATATAGTTTTCCGACATTTATAACCATAGAGGTAGATTCAAGGTCTAAACAAATTTATAACAATATAACTACTCGTCACAACAGCTTAAATAACATTAAAGCTATCACTAATAACACTTTGGATTTTTAATTTGATTAATCTTTTTCGGTACAATTACACTCTTGAACTTTTAATTTGATCAATGAACTCCTTATTATTTGTTAGTTATTGCAATTTACCCCCTCATTAGTATTGATGTTAATATAACTATAAAATTGAAGTTTTGATATCAATATCGACATCAATATTTTAATTATTGATTTCAATTAGTCGTCAATATTAATATCGAGCCTTAAATTTCATTGCATGTCACTTCAATAATTCACGAACAAGGATAAATAAAAAAATTAAAAAACTACAAAGATATAATTGCAACAATTAACAAAATTCATTAACTAATTGATCAAATTAAGAGTGTAAACAGCCTACATAATTTATAAGTGATTGAGCAAATAAAATGTTCAAAAGTGTAATTGTAACACATCTCAAGTTGTTTCTACCATTATTAAAATTTTAAAATAATAATAAGTTTCTCGACAATAAAAGGCAAATTATTTCAAATAATTTAACTCAATAATGAAGGGAAATAAATAATTTAAACACGTTTTCTATTTCAATCTTCTATTAATGCACTTTCTTAAAATGCACTCAAAAAAATAATAAATAAAATAAAATTACCGTCATAATTCAGACTCACTTCTGACCGTAAATCATCCTTAAAAAAAACATTCCCATCACTTGTTTGTTGAACTATTTTAAAAAAAGAAAAAAAAAATTGAAACCTCAAATTATTTATTTTTTGTTACGAAATTAAACATCAATTTTTGTCCTAAAAATGAATTTGGGACTTGTTTCCTGCCTTTAGTTTTTATATTTTTTAAGTTTTAATAGATTTTAAAATCAATTCTAACTGTAAATTCAGACTTTTTTTTTCTTTTCTTTTTAACAAAAATAAAATGGTGTCTAACAATCATTGAACTTTATTATGTAATAATTTAAATTTCTAATAATTCAGTTCTTATGGTAGAAATTAATGTTAAAATTAAATAAAATTTATTGCATAATAAACCGATAAACTAATTAGAGACTCAATATTTTTACAAAATATATAGTCTACATTATAAAAAAAAAAATTAATATCTAATTTTGATGATTTTTCTACGTTAGGGACTAAATTGTTGCAAATTTAAAAGTACAATGACTAAATTGTTACATACTAAAGTTTATAGACTAAATTGTTACAAAATTAAAAGTACATAAATTAAATCATTAAAAACTAAATTTTAGAGACCAAATTGTCACTTTCATAAAAATATATAAACAAACGTGTTTTTTTCTATTTAAAAAAAAATTAAATTAATGAGACTTTTTTAATCCATAAACTGAGTCTTCTGAACTATAAATCAATTTGTGGAAGAGGAGTTATTGTCTGCTAAACGATTTGTGTTTCTTCATAAATCTGTAAAATCTACGTCTCTAACAATAAAAGTTATTATTATTATTTTGAAAAATAACTAAAAAAGGCCTCAAACTCGAGAAGACAATAGAGAAATAAAGTGTTCATTAGAATATAAATATTGTTTCGATCAAACTCTCAACCCATAGGATTATTACATTCCAGACCAAATTATTTACACCAATTTATTTTATTGTGGTTTACTATTATCATTTTTCAAGCTTTATAAACTGAAAAGATTTAAAAATTAAAGAAAAAAAATAGTTTGAAGAGTTTATTGTAACAAGTGGTTCGTGCATTTTTCGTATGCCTTCATTAGGAAAATTTGCACATTTAAAAGGACGTTTGAAGGTGTGATTAAAACAAAATATATATATATATATATATAAAAGTACGAGTTTTTAATTTTTAATTTGTTGTCTTTAAATCTAAATGATTTATATAGCTTTGAAAATTGTATGAGATAAATAATATTGAATTCAACAACACAATTTGATTTATTTTTTCTTTCAATCCTCTTAAAGTTCGACAAGCATTGAAATTAATCAAATTAAAAATAACTGGGTGAATGGCTCACATATTACCATTCTAGAATGATGATTAATCCTCCTTCCCATACAACTTACAAACTAAAAATCAATTAATATATTTAATTATAAGAACGTTATTTTAGCTTTTTAAATGTTAGGATTTAAACATCCCTCTCCCTATCTAAAATTATTTTAAATGAGAAAACTATTAATTTAATATTTACATATAATAGCAAAATATCACAGTCTATCTGCGATAGATCACAATAGACCGCGAGATAGACTACTATGTGTGTCTATCATAACATATAATAGTATTCTATCTAGGTGTATCTTCGATAGACAATAAAATTTTGATATATTTATAAATATTTTGGTTCATTTTATCATATTTGAAAACATCTAGATTATTAACAATAAATAAGGGTTCATAAATAATAATAATAATAATAATAATAATAATAATAATAACAACAATAAATAAATTTGTTGAAAAAATGTACTTGCAGCTTACAGCAGCTTGATGCTCCTTTCACTCGTGACATCGCCTCCGCAAGCCATTATACCATTCGACGTCGTTTTGATATTGAAATGACAAGTCAATGGAAGTGGAAAATGTTGACGATTCTCCTCTCCCCATCCAGACCGTTGGATCTACCTCGAATTCCAAATCCTAGCTTCCCGACCATTAATTACCAAATGTCGCCTTCTCGTGGGTCCCAGTCAACCAGCTCTCCAATCCAACGGATCGCGCCACTGCTTTATACGACAACCCTTGAATTTGCTAACGTAATCTAGTTTAGCCTAAAATTAATTAGAATAAATTTATGTTGATATATAAATTAGTTTAATCAAATAAAATCGAAGCAGTCACATCACAAATATTTAAAACATGGTAAAACGGTAAAATAATGGAATAAAAATAAAACATACCTTTATTTTTTTCCCTTTAAAATGGACCACGAGAAGGGGTTGAGGGCCCAGTTCCCACGTGTTGAGAATGATACGTCATCATATAAAATTGGTGTGACGTGTCGACGTAGGAGTGGTTGAGAGGATCAAATTTCGTCAAATTAAAAAGGAAATGAAGAACATGGCGAAAGCTGACGGAGCAAAGAAAGTCAGATGTTCTGCACGCGTCTCACCATCCCCAAACGGGAGAATTTTAATATTGCCAAAATCTCTCTATATATATCCTCTTCAATGTTTTCAAATACAACTTAAATATTTATAAATACAGAAAAATATTATTAATACACATCGATAAATTACTATCATTATTATTGTAATTTAGTGATAGATATTGATCACTTTCTATAATTGATTAACAATTATGTTTTGTTGTATTTAAAAATATCTTCAACAATTTTGTCATTTAAAATAAATTTTCTCTTATATATCCACTAGAAGAGTCTAAAATGGTTTTCCTGTCCTCACTCCCCATATCATTTCCCATGGGATCAAATTCCCCACAGAAAATTTTTTTCATTCGATTTTTATCTTTTTAAAAAACCAATTAACTTAAATCACTACTATGAAAAAAAATTAATTAAATTGTTTAATTTTTCACTACATCTTTTTATATGATTAGTTCTACGTGATCAATTTAAATTTAATAAGAAATTATTCTAATTTTTTAGTAAAATAAAATAATTACCAATCAAATTATTTATATACATAATTTAAATTTAAAGGTTGTATTATCTTCACCATTAAATAATAAAATTTGAAATTTAAGTATAATATTTATATAGCATTAATAACAACAACATAATAATAAACAATTGTAATAAATTAAAAAGAGAGAGAGGCTAAGGGAAATTTTTTTCCCCGTTCCTTGCCCCATTAAGAGTGGGCCCCTGCCGGGGTTTATCTCTGCATGAAAAATAAACATATTTACTTTCAGCCGTTAACACATTTCTATGTTAATTATACTGTAATTGCTTTGATAGATAATATATTATTTTAGTTCATTACACATCAATTTTTTATATTTTTATATTAATCAATGAATGGTAATGGTATATAAAAAGTTTCACGCACTGGTTGTACTAAATATCTTCTACGATCATTGATGCTTCAAAATTACAAAGGGTGTGTTTTGAATACATTTTAAGTGTTTAATTTAAAAAGATAAATAATTAAAAAAAAATAGAGTGGTTGGCAACACGTAAAATAGATTCTAAAACGCATTTTAAACAATTTTTATTAAAAAAGTTAAAATGAAAATGAGTTTTTTTAAAATATTTTTTTCTCAAGTCAATCCAATCAGACAGAAAATTACTTTGTATTCAAACCCTTTATTCAAACTCCTCCTCGCTTCCTTCAAGTCGGAAGTTCAAAGCTTTAATACTTTTACATATTTTTGTACTAAAAAATATCTATGGTATTTTGATTTTAGTTGATTCTTAGTAATTTTATATTTTATTAACTCATGACACATTATTAAATGATATATTATTTTATTTAATCAATTTTTTATTAATTTAAATGGATGATATTCTAGTAAATAATTAATCGAGATAATATAGAATAATTTTTTTCCCTTTTCAATTCAACAATTACGTGGTAGGGTTTAAACAATTGACATTTGAAATGATAATCGATATTCATCCACTAAATTATACTCAAATTGATTAGTGAATTTTTTTTTACTGTCGTTGTACTCATTTTTTTTCATCAAATTTAATATAATAATAATAATTAAAAAATAATAATACACAAAGATAATAAGCTTTTAACAATTTCAAAATTCCTCCTAAATATATTTATAGTAATATAAATCTTACAAATAATCCATCAAATTGAAGTATCATTTCAATAAAATCTACGAATTAAGTCGATCAAATAAATTATTGTGCACAATTTTTTAGACTAAATAGATACATTGACGAAAGTACATTACTGTTTTATTTCAATTTTAATCTCGATATTACATAACATTAACAAGGCGGTATTTTTAATTATAGTCCCAAATTTATATGAAACCCATTAATTGATAAAATGATTAACATGTTAACAAACACGACTCGTGATCATCAATAATGTTGACATACACGTGCTAGATTAGACGAGTTGAAATTTGAACAATAAGAAATTATTTATAAATTATTATTATTATTATTTTTTTAATTCTCTAGTAGGTTATTTATTTTCAGTTATAATACAAATTACAATGTTTTTTTTTTTTTTTTTTTTTAAAGATAGACATATATTGTTACATTTTTATTTTATTTATTTATTTTTTCATCTTGACCTACATATGAGAAAGTTGAAAAGAAGTTTTCAAAATTTATTTATTTGTGTTAATTAGGAGAAATGTTAAACATACTTGTTGAGTATTTAACATTTATGTTTAATTAACATAAATGTTAAATATTTAGTGATATAGTAATTTGAGTTACTATTTTTTCATTTTCTTATAGATGAGAAAGTTAAAAAGAAGTTTTCAGTTATCAATTATTTTTTTCAAATCACAAAAAAAATATTAACATAAGTTATTTTTCTATTTTTTTCTCATATTTTGCCGTTTAAAAGAAATTGGCTAAAAGAGAAGTATTTTAAGTCGTGGAACTTCAAGCTCAGTCATTTAGACGTATACAATAAAATTTAACCTAATTGTTTATGTATTTATTTTTTAATATTTATTTTATTTTATTTATTTGTTATTTGTAATTTTCCTAACAACATCAACAAATACAACTGTAAAGAAAGACTATTTCAGATAAATAAATGATTGGTGAATCATATTCTACCATTGTTACTGTTTTGGAAGCATGCAGCATTTGCTATCAAATTTGCAAATATAACCACTTTCCCTAAAGCATATAACATAACACATGAAAAAATGAAATAAATATACAGTTAGAATTTTAAAACTTATCAAACACAAAATTAAAACATAAAATCTATTTAATCAATTTTTTAAATCGATGAATATGTTAAAAATATGTATTAGTTACAAAAATTGTAAGTATAGTGTATTTGACATTTTAAAAATATTCTTAGACTTCTTTGATACAAAAATCAAAATTTACGAATTTATTACATACATTTGGGTTGGGAGTTAATAGTATGAAAATTCAAAGATTAAACTTTAAATTGAACTTAAATTTTGATTTTAAAACTCGTGCATTTTAATTAAGTGTATAAATGAAGCATACGAGACAACTAAAAAATTTTAGAAGTCACTACTGTCCCACCAAATTTCAAGGGTCAAGAGATTGAAAAAATATTGTTGAATTTGCACATGATTGTGATTGAGGGCTTCAATTATTTCAAATCCAATTAGGTGTGACAACACACAAACTTGGAAAAGAAAACAATATTTTGAAAAATAATGTCTTAAATTATCTACTTCCAACTTCTAATGCATTTAAAAAAAAAAAAAAAAAAAATTTATAAAGAGACTCATTATATTGTTCTTGAATTGAATAAAACTATGTCCCATTCAACTAAATTCAAACATTTACCATATTTTTCTAAAAGAAAGGAAAATAACATATATGGGCATCACATTGCATTCCTCATTTTCTTATAAGAATGATAAATTTTAAAGCATTGAAAAATGATGATCTCATTTGAAAATGAGTCTAATCAATTTAAAAAGGAAAAGAAGCAAAGCCAAGAAAAAAACCACACATTTCTTTATCATACCAAAAACAATTCATACAATCGCCAAAAGAATATGTTTTTATTTTGTATTTTTTACTTTTATTTTTTTTTAAACTTTGATGTTGAAAAAATGGTAAATTTATGCCCTGATTCTTTGGTTTGTCTGTGTCTTGGTTTCTTCAAAATCACACTTTCCATTTTCCTAATCTTCAACCAAACATTTAATTGTAAAAATAAATTTTTAATAATTAGGATGGTGGCAACCATCATTCTTTTTTTCCTTAATTTTTAAAAATTAAATTTATTTCTTCTGTTTTTTTTTTTAAATGATTCTTGTTTTTTTAAGTACAAAAGTTAAGTTCTTATCTAAATTGACTTTTAAATTTTGGCTTAATTTTTTAAAACATCAGTAAAATTAAGATAACAAATCAAGAAATTTAGAGGTAAAAATAGTATTTCCAATTTAATTTTCAAAAACTGAAGATAACTAGTTACCAAATCAAGCCTATAATTTTTTCATCTTCAAAATTTAGTTTGATTCTTAGAGACATACTTAAAAAGCGAATAATTAATATTTCGTTTGGTAACCATTTTATTTTTCATTTGGTATGCATATCTATCATGACATAGATAATACAAATAGTGGTCTATCACGATCTATCGTATATAGACAATAAAATTTTACTATATTTGTAAATATTTTGGTTTATTTTCTTATATTTGAAAACAACTCTTTAAAATAATTATCCTTTTAAAACACTATTTTTTTTTTTTACAATATTGATAACAAGTAGATAACAAATCAAGAGAACTTAGAGGTGCAAAAAATGTTTATTGACTTAATTTTCAAAAACTAAAAACAAAAAAAATTGAATCGGTGACCAAAGGGGCATAATAGTGGTTCGATAATTAATTCATTTTCTATTTTTTTGTTTTTGGTCTTTGATCTTTGATTTTTTACTTTTAATTTTATAAAAAACAAACTTGTTTGATATCTAATTGATTTTTTTTTCCTTTTTACAAATGTTTTAAAAATGTTAAGAAAATTAAATATATATATATATATATATATATATATATATATATATATATATATATATATATATATTTAATTTATATAAAATAAAAACACATGTTTCCGCCTTTTATCCCTATTCTGCTAGAAGTTGCTCTTGAAAAAATGGACTTATTTTATTGTTTATCTTAGTTATTTTTGTTCGTTATTCAGTGTATTCACAACATTGATATTGTTTTATCAATACATTTTTGTTTAAATGTTGAAAATGAAGATATGCTTTTAAAATTATGTACATTAGATGAAAAACATTGTAAAAATGACTGTCTCTTCTTTATTAAAAAATATAAAATTTAAAAAATCATCTAAACTAAATTTGATTTTGAATAAACAGAAAAAAAAGTTACTAAGCATGTTTGTGGTTTTTTTTATCTTAAAAAAAAAAACAGAAAATAAAAAGTAATAGCCAACACATGTATTGTTTTTGTATTAAAAAAAAAAAACCAAATATATTCAAGAATAAAATTGAATGATTATAATACGATTTTTTAAAGTATAAAAAGCAGAGTACATTTCAATTACGGTTGACAATAACATCGCTTTAAATCTGACTGCCCATATTTTGATATTCCACCCAAAATTTTGAACTAAAATGGATAGCAAGGTTAAAAAGGGAATTTGGCCAAAATAATAGAAAATGAACTCTTTTTTTTTTCTTTTTTATTTATTTTTAAGTAAAAAAGGTTTTCTAACGAGTGGCACCAAAGGGATTAAGTGCAGTAAGGACAAAACAAAATCTGTGGCAGTGTTTTGCGGAGGGGTAACATTGTACATTCACCTCGAATATCTTACATGCAACCCCTTCCCCCACAACAATATTGTATCTTTAAATATTTCCACTTACTTTCTCATTCCCTATAGAATTTTTGTAACTACTAAATCAGCTTAAAGCCTTAAACTTAACTCTAATTTTTATTTTTTTATATTTTATATTTTACTCTCTCAAACTCATTTTCTATACATCTTTTTTAACTATTAAATCAGTTTAAGTTAAACTCTAATTTTAGTTTTTAAATTTTATATTTTACACTGTCAAACTCAATATAGTATTTATTTGTACTATCAATCTTCCCCTTATGTAATGTAAACAATATTTCAAACTAATTTTAAAATGTTTAATTTTTATATTATGATTGCTTTCCAATATAAACTTTGGGGAGACATTTATTTGTGAAGTAAAATAAAATAAATAATTCTAAATAATTTTTAAAAATATAACAACAAAAGTCAAAATAGTTTGTCTATTAAAGTGAACAAAAATAATTGATGAATTATGGGAATAAACTCATTAGAGTTATCTTTCTTAGGCTTTTAACTTCTACCATCAAAATTGCAATGCTTTTGGCATATTTGTTTTATTATTTTTCTTTGCCAAAAATAAAATTTTATCTAAAATTGGAGTACAACAAAAAGCATCTATTAATTCATACAATATCTTTTATCCCAAAAAAAAAAAAAATCATTCAATATCTATATTACAATTAATTATATTATTGAATTTTCATTGACATCTTATTATTTTAACCAATATTTTTATATTTTTGATAATTCAACGTCGACATTAGAAGTGAATCAACAATTGTAGAAAAATATATAAAACATAAAAACTAAGTAGATAAATATGTTAATTTGATTAAAAATCATAAACTATTTATTTATTAATTTAAAAAAAAATTCAAACTTTCCGTATTTGTAATTTAAAATATTCATCAACATTCATATTTTATCAATATTTTTATACAATTAAGACTCAGAATTGTAAGTAGAAGCATTTTCTCCCTTGAAAAAAAACAACTTTCCCTCTACTCACTTTCAAATGCATAAAACCGTTAAAAATTAGAATACCCTGATGAATCACCTCAATTACCGAAATGCCCTCTCATTTCGTACGGTGGCAAGTCCCGATGCGGCATAATTACGCACCTACCCCCCTTATATTGTTAGAAGCTTAAAATTTGTATTTTCATTTATTTATTTATTTTTGGAGTATATTGAGCATTTTTTTTTCCCGTCAGATCAGTGGCGATGTTTAAACATTTTTATTTCGGTCATCCATATTTTAACAAATTTTAATTATACGTTTTTGGTCAGAGGATGCTAAATGGCTAATTTAAAATGAATATGACATCATACCTATTGAATTTAATAAATTGGAACAATTAAGCCAATAAAAGTCCAAATTTGTACTAAATTATTAATTTATTACAACTTAAAGAAGGAGTATAGAAAATTTTTATTTCAATATGACTGGATTTCTCATCTAAATTTCCAATAACTCAAAAAATATTTAAACTTACTATTAACCACATGTAACGTCTTACCCACCTAAAGAGTAATTAAAAAGATATATTAAAACTAAAACTTTGTCTAACAAAATTCAATAGATGAGATCTTAGCTACCAATCTAAAGTGTTGGTGGTTCTATTCTAAATTTTGCAATACTTGAGCTAAAAAATTTAAAGATGCTTAAATCTAATTAATGAATTCGTGGATATATCATTTTCTATTTCGCAATAATTAAAAACTTAGATTATAATTTTTTTTTCAAACTTTACTTGTTGTTTCAAAAGTTGTTGTGTCATTTGATTATAAAATTGTTTAGAATTTTAGAAATTCGGTGTAGTTTTCTAGGTCCCAATTTATTTTGAAATTATAATTTTTTTTTTTACATCAAAGATGGTTTTTAGATACTTATAAGATATCAAAAGTAATCTTGTAAGCAAACATGAACGTAAATCATAATAATAGATATATACACATATATATAATTTAATCTTTATAACAACATAATAATAATGATAATATTATTATTATTATTATTAATATCTTTTTTTTTTTTTCCCTTTAAGAAACACTTCAATCTAAGTTAAGGGGGAAGGGAGGACAAATGCAAATATTAATAACACCCAAAATCCAACCTCTCAATATCTATCGAATCATAAGAGACAAAAGAACCTAACAACATAGCAGACTACATATGAGTAGGCCAGTTTCATGCACAACGACTTAGAGAAGGAGACATTGTCCGACCTGTTTGCCAACACAACAATCTCATCAATTGCATTATCCATGTCAGTAAAATTAGAGGAACAAATCGTCAATAAGGCTAGCCAGTTCTGAAGAATGAGATTGATTTAGAATAGGGTTGAGAGAGGGAGTGATTGAGAAAAGAAAAAGAAAATGAAAGTAGGATTGAAATGAGATTTAATGAAGGGTGGATATAATGGTAATTTGGAGGGTAAGAGAGAGGAGTGAGGAGTCAGCCCTGTTTCCGTAAATAAAGAAAAGGAAAAATGAGGTTAAAGTTTTTGATTTCCAAAATTGCAAACAAAAAGCATTGGCGGAAAACACAGTCTTCTCTTTTCTCTCTCAACTTCGCATCTCTGCCTCTTCTCTCTCTCTCTACTGTATCTCTTACACCCCAAAGAGAGTGTAGAGAGAGATTACAGAGAGAGAGCGACATACATTCTTTCACACACCCACCTCCATACCCAAAAATACACCATCTTCTCATTGTCTTAGGGTTTTCTTAAAACCTAAATACAATTCTTCCAAACTCCCTCTCTTTACAATTTTTGTTTTCTCACAGCATACCGTGTCACCCACACAAAGAAAACCAAAGGATTTTAGCTAATTAACCACCAACTCTAATCAAATGCTGTTAATCGGACGATCCGATTGCGTTTTCTGAGATCTTGGATGTGGACTTCACGGGTATGCTTCTGAAATAGACGATCGGTCCAGCATTTCGCCTTTTTCCTTTTTTTTTTTTTTTTGTTTTTTTGTTTTTTTGTTTTCGAACATCGATCAGCTTCTTTTGCTTTTTCTGCATTTGGGTTTTTCTCACTGTTTTTTTTATATGCAGTATCTAGATTGTTTGTTGCTTGTGGTATAGTCTGTGGATTATTATTTTGGGTGGGTGGGTGGGTGGGGAGGGAAGTTTGGCATTTGAATTTGCGTTTGAGGGATTGAATTACATATGGGTCTCCTTTGGTTTGGCCACCTGATTTTATTTTTTAATTGTTGAATCAGATCTAAGCTTATCTAACTTCCTTTTATGAAGCCTGGGTTTCTATTTTTGGGAGGAGGGAGAGGGGTGGGTGAATTTATTAGCATTGGGTTTTCTAAAGGGCTTTAGGAGTGAGATCTGCGATGTATGTTGGGTGGGCATTTAGGAGTGAAGCTTGAGATTTTTGTCTGCTGGGTTTCTTCTATGGAATGATATTTTCTTAGATAATCTTACTTTTTACTCATAATGTTGACTACTGAAATCCAGATTCTATTATTAATGTCTGGAATTTATTATCTTCTATTGCTATGTCACTGTTGCAACCTCTTCTACTATCAGAATTGTGTTTTTTCTTTTTACATTTTCATTTAAGTTAAGTTAAGCTGAAATGAAGACTTTATGATATTGATGCTTTCTAAAGAGGTTTTTTGTTCATTCCCATCAGTGCTTCGTGCTATATTTCTCTGAAATTCTTCGGTCGCACCAGACATTGTCAGGAGCTAAAGTACTTCTTTCCAGGAAGTAAGTCTGGTTTGATGAAGTGCTTTGGGAGAAGATAAATTGAAGCTTGAAGTTTCTGTGAAGTGAAAGGGAAATGAAACCTGAGACGCGTCTGGATTTTGCTGTATTTCAACTGTCACCTAGGCGTTCACGGTGCGGATAGCACACCTTGACTGCTTAGATTAAATACTACAATCTTCTATTTACTTATTTTACTTTTTCTCTCCCCCTTTGGGCAGTTGCGAATTGTTTGTTTCTAGCCATGGCAATTCTGAGAAACTAGCATCAGGTTCAGTGAAGCCATTTGTAACTCAATTAAAGGTTGCAGAAGAGCAGTTTGCTCATGCAGTCCAGGCAATTAAGCTCGAAGTTGAGAGGGGTGGAAATGGTGATGCTTGGTTCACTAAAGGAACCCTTGAAAGGTAGAATTTTTTCCTACTTCATCTTGACGATTCAGTATTTTTTACGCCAACTGGCCAGGCTCTTCTTGGATTTTCTTGTTAATGTGCTTGGCATATTTCCAGATTTGTGCGTTTTGTTAGCACACCTGAGATATTGGAGCTGGTCAATACATTTGATGCAGAGATGTCCCAATTGGAAGCAGCTAGAAGAATATATTCTCAGGTAAGTACTGCTATTAGTTATTGCCATTTAAGAGGAACGCATTTCTATTTTTTTATTGTTTTGCTAAACAAATAGTCTTTTTGTATTAGGGAGAAGGTGATCGGCATTCTGGTACATCGGGTATGTTTAATTGTCTTTTATTTTCCTAGAATCTTTTTTAAACTTTAATTACATTTTTGTTTATAGAAAAAACACCTAATGCATTTGGATCTTCTAGAATTTAGTTGTTGTTGTTGTTGTTGTTTTTTTTTTTTTTTTTTTTTTTTTTTTTTTTTTTTTTTTGTTGTATGCAAGGTCATTACTTAGATAATTTTTTGAAACTTCTGAAGTTCTTTTTGATTTGTTATTTAGAGATTTTATGTTAAAATTTCTAGCCGACTGGTAAAGTATGTTAGCAGCAATGTAACTAGATCAGTCAAATTTGTGCATGAGAGAAAGAGAGATGATCGGGCTCCTATGGCATTCTTTGTGGAAAACTCCCTTGCGCCATCAATTGTCAGCTGCCACTTACTCTTGAACTAGGGCAATAGGTTTATCTGAGAAATATTTCAATAATTGCTTGTGAATTGCTCATATGAATATTAGTACCTCTATTTTTCTTTTTAAGATTAAACTAGTATTCTATTATCAGTGATGTTCATTTATGTTTGTTTTTTTGATAATATACCCTAGGTGGGGATGGAACAGGTGCAGGCTCAACAGATGAAACCAAGTAATCTATTTTCTTCTCAACATTGTTCCTTTCATCGTAATGCTTTTTATGTGTGTCAAGTTGATGGTAAAAGCTGTAACTACTGCCAGTAGAGATAAAAATTTCTCCTTCTTTCTGAAGATATCTATGTGGTTTTACTAGTAAAGAAATCGTCAGTATGTTTTATTTGTGATGTCACAAACATAGTATTTGATGATGATGTGATGAGGCTCGTAGGTAGGTAGATATTGATAACTGAAGGTTCAAGTTTTCTGAATTGAATATGTGTGTGTGGATAGGCATCTCATTCTTTATGTATTTTGTGAAAATTTTCAGGAAGGAGCTTTTGAAAGCTATCGATGTACGCCTTCTTGCTGTTAGGCAGGACTTGGTCACAGCTTCTACTCGTGCATTAGCTGCTGGTTTTAATCCTAGTACAGTGTCTGACCTTCAACTTTTCGCCGATCGGTTTGGTGCCCATCGTCTAATGTAAGTACTCTAAAGAAAATCTTCTATTTGACTTATGAGTGTTAGTATCTACTAATAACACATATCTAGATCTTGGTCTTTCTGCCTGTGGTTAGTAGTGTGCATGTATGACATTAGAGTCGAACTCGAACCACATATTTGGCAGTAATCTAGCTTAAACAGGGGAACGTGGAGAGGAAGTTGCATTAGTGTACTGAGGAGGTAAGGAAAGGATTTTCTCTTCCATGCCCGAGTGTCAAACAGGGGGACATTAGTGGAAATTGCAGAACTCTAGTCTTTGGTCTGGGACTTTGGTGGATTGACCTTCTCACCATTCATCTTAGCAAGGGACTGTGGTTTCCTTGCTATTTCAGGAATTTGTGTGTTACCTTGGTTTCTCACTAGAATTTGGTAATAGGGAAGTTGGTTAACATCGTATAGTGACAGACTGCAATTCTCTTCCATTTACGGAATTTGTGGTATACTTTGTTTCTCACTTTAATTGAATGAAAATCCGGAGGGCCAAAAAGGGATAATGACTATTGACTAAAGGTCCTACTTGCAGAAACACATAGAGAGTCATTGAAGCGTTTGACACGTCAAATCTCCTCGCCCAATTTCGTGAAAATTTTTCCTATTTTTTCCTCAAGGTATAGACTCCAAAGGCCAAAAAAAAGGTTTACTTGCCGCAAACATTTCGCTCTTCTTCGAACTAGGAGAGATGAGAATCTCTGTGATCATAATCAGTTGACTTTATCGAGGAAGAGGAACTCACAACATGCCAAAAGATTGCAAATTAATGAACCACAGATTTTCTGCCGTGCATGTCCAAAGGATACAATTCAAAACCTCTGGTATTTGTTTGAAATGGACACACCAACAGCAGCATAGCACTAACACCAAAGTGGTCATTTGAAGTCAACATTGTTAACCTTTCGCCTAGAGCAAAATTGACATTCTAGATGTTGGTCTTAGCAGACATTGGGAGGGTGGTGGTGAGGGAAGGCAATAGGATCTGACCATCTTTCAACTTGGGGATAGAGGCTGGAAGAGAAGTCAAATCATTATCCCCTCTGTTGTTGGATCTCTCCTAATGGGAGAAATTAGGAGAAGATAGCCCCCTATACAAACAGTGGTTAAATAGACATATATTGCTAATGCCAGATTAAAGAGACGAGGAAAGAGAGAACAAAAGGAGGCATTGCTGATCATATGGTGGTCCTTCTAGAGTTGAAAACAAATCTCACCCTCATCTCAGCTGCTGAGTCTCGGCTAAAGGAAGAGTTTTTTGTGTGAACAGGATTTGTTCCCAAAGCTCCTGTTTTGCCTACCGACCTTGACTTCTACTTCTAGCCCCTCTACACTTACCAATGCCTGCATTCCTTTGATTGCTTGTTATACTCCTACCTACCATATTTCTTTGTGAGAGCTATTAAGAGAAAGATTTATCTAAGAAAAAATCTTAATAATATCGATTCATACAGATACAAAAGAAAACGATAGCATAGTTAACTGAACTGAAGAAATGAGACAGCCATGAGGCGCTTTGCAGATTCCAGAGAGCCTCATTAGTATATACTATAGTATCTCAACCATCAGTGGATGAACTATCTACTTACAACCTTATGCTACAAAACATCAAGTTTTAACGGAAACCACCCCAGCCACTTTGCAAAGGGTGATTCATTTTTCAAAGTTGAATTCCAAATCTCCAAACATCCATATTCCCACCAAAGATCAAACGCAGGCCATTAATCTCATCTCCCCAACCCCGGGCCCCTCTTTGCATAAAAATGCCCTCGTGTATATCTCCAACCTGGTAGGATTTTAAGAACTGATAGGACGTATGAAGGAATGGCACTTCAAATTGACAGTATGAAGGTGAATCTACTCTTTATGGTGGAATTTGATTCTAGCCTTGTATTGGCAAGTTTGTAGTTTTTATTTTGTTTCTTCATGTACTTTAAGCATTAGACTCTTTCATTAGATCAATGAGTAGTCTTGTTTCCATTTTAAAATAAAGAAGGTGAATCTACTCCCCCCCGCCATGTACCCAATTGAAGAAAATGTTTATTTCGTATGTATCTATACCTTCTTGGAATTGAGATCCTAGAACGAAAGGAGATATATAATCATATCACTGAGCCGGAGACTTTAGTAACAAAGGAAATTTAACCACCTGCAATTTGAGACCTAAGCTTATACTACATCTAGAAGATTTTCATTTCATTCCACTGGTGCATCCTTGTCTCTGATTATTTCAAGTCCAACCAAGTTTCAAATGGAAGGCACAAAAAGAAAAAAGAAAAGAAAAAAATTGTCATCCATGAAAAGGTAGGTTATCTAAACCTTATGCCTCCCAATGAGGTTGACATGATAAATGGGATTGATTTAACTTATTGGCTAATTGCTTAGTGTTATCAAGGCAAATATCAGGCTAGTCTAGCATTTCTCACCTTGCAATGCATAATGTACTGGCGAGCACCTGCCATCATTGTTGTGCCTCTCGCTGCTGTGGTAGATGAGTGAGTCTGGTGGCTGGTGAAGAGTGATATCTATTTTCATACAATATTTTCCCCTTTCCTTTTTCTTTGAGAATGTTGTATGAAATGGGGGTAAGAAGGAAATTTATCTGAACAAAGCAAGAGGCAGCCTTTGCCATCATATACTGTCGTAGAAAAGCAAATTTTATTCTCCCACCAACGAGTGAAACTGAGACCACCGACTACACTGCCTCAATCCTTTAAGTTCACATACTCTTTGCAGATGTTTGTAGTGACTAGCATTTCAAAAAGCCAAAATATTTGTAGTGACTAGAATTCAGATTGTTATTCTTTTTCCTTTTCAATCCTTCCGTTGGATCGACAGTTTATCTCTCATTGGTAGTATATATGTGTGTTTATAGATCCAAGAATGGAAAGGGAAAGCATCTAGCTTTCCACGTTTCATTCTACTCTCTTCTTGTTTAAAAAATTGGATATGAATGGGTATTATATTGACCGTATGACAGGGGAGGGTCTCATTTTTGCCCTCTCTAATTCGTTCTCGCTGTTTTGTTTTTGATATATTTTCTGTATTTCCTTGTTTAATATCAAAAATAAGAAAAAAAAAGAAAAGAAAAAGAAAAGAAAAGAATGGGTATTATTGTCTATTTTATATATTAAATATTCACATAAATTTCTATACATTATATAGTTACCTTTTCTTTTCCAAAACCATTATTGTATACAATTTTACATATTTGCTCCAATATGTTTATCTCACCTATCATTCCATTAGTGAACAGCTGCCAAAATGAGTTTAGCTTAAATGTAATAGGCATGTTTATCTCACCTTCTTTTTTAGAATTTGGAGGTTCGATCTTTCGTTCTCACAATTGTTGTTATTAAAAAAATCGATAGAACAGCCGCATTAATCCCAAACAATCAGAACTTGTCTTTGTAATATTAATAGTTATAGCAGGTATATTAGTTACAACATTTATTGGGTCATTTCCAAATTACATTGCATGAGACGTGCGGTTCTCCGCTTTTAACCTGGGCTTTGCTCAGATTCTTAGTTTCACTATAATTTTAACGTAGCGTTTCCATTTTTTGCAGCGAAGCATGCTCTAGTTTCATATCTCTCTCCCGGAGGAGGCCGGAACTTATTAACACATGGACCCCAGGCGTCGACGACAGAGCGGTCAGATCTTCATGCGGGTCAGATATGTCAATCGATGACTCCACTGAAGACCCGGTTGGAACCCACATCAAGCCACAGAACCATACAGAGAATAAGCACGATCCTCAATCTGGTTCGACGTCACGAACTGAAGAACAATATTCCCAGGTGGACGAATCAAAACCCACCACGTGTCAACCGGCAACATCCTCTGCCACCTTCCCGAGCCGACGAAACGTGAAAGACGACACTAGGGTGGAGACGTTGCCGGAAAACTTGGAGAAAGAGAAGAATGGAGAGGAGACTCCGACAGAATCGAAATCAACTCCTGTGGGTCCCCCCGCCAGGCGGCTCAGCGTCCAAGATCGTATTAACCTTTTTGAGAACAAACAGAAGGAAAATACCGGTGGCAGTGGAGGAGGCAAGCCCGTTTCTGGAAAACCTCTGGAACTGAGGAGGCTCTCGTCGGACGTTTCTTCAGCGCCTTCGGCGGTGGAAAAGGCGGTTTTGAGGAGATGGAGTGGTGTCAGTGATATGAGCATTGATTTCAGTAATGAAAAGAAGGATATAGAGAGCCCATTATGTACACCTTCCTCATCTTCAATTTCTGATACCAAGTCTAATATATTTTCTGGTGCAACTGAAATCCAAAGTGAAAAGAACTTGCCTGATTTGGAGAGTAAGACTAGGCTTGAAAAAAGGGGCAATCTTGTTAGACTTGGTGATGATGAGTCCAAACAACAAGCTGAGGAACAGAATCCAATTGAGGGTTATACAGGTAAAGAGGCTGGGGCGTCGAAGGTACCGATCGATTGGAAGGACCAATCATCTGCTCAGGCCCACATCAAGTCAATCTCTGGCGGAGCTGACCCAGTTGGATTGAATGATCGAGGGGCTTCTAAGGGAAGTGTAAAGAATTTATCGAGCAGTGATGATAAAAGTAAGGGCTTTAAAGGTGTAGTATTAGGCTCTGAGACACAGGGGAAAAGTTCTGCTGATCGAGCTGAAATTGATGGAGCCAAGAATCAAGTTGCGTCCCAGGTTGATGCTTTTGCTAAGAAGGCAGGGGATGATGCAGCTGATGGTAGGTTAGGTAATAAGATGGACGATTCTGGATCAAGAGACTATTTAGCATATCCATTACGTCCTAGGGGTTCTCGAAGTCATTCTCGTTCTTTTTCTAACCAATTTGAAAGTGGTGGACTAAAGCTGGAATCCTCATCAACTCAGTCCATGGAAGTTGATGGCGGCCAATTACCTCAGCAACGGAGATCTTTTAAAGCCGAACCTGAGGCAGTGGCCAGCAAGAACCTCGCATCATCGGATACGTATAATCTTAAAGTAGAAGATTTTGGAGCTCAGAGAATGAAAGTGCAGAAACCTGAGAGAAGCAAACAAGCAGAGAAGTCACAAGTTGGCAGAGAAGAAAGCAGCTCTCATGAGAGAAGTAAATTGGACATGATTGGGAAAAGTGGTACAGATGGGCAAGAAAGCACTCCAATCTCAAGCATACCTGGAGAGCGAATTCAGAGAGTGAGGCAGACTAAGGGAAATCAAGAGCTCAACGATGAACTAAAAATGAAGGCAAATGAGCTTGAACGGCTATTTGCAGAGCACAAGCTCCGTGTTCCAGGGGAGAACTCCAGCTCTGCAAGGAGAAACAATACTGCCGATGTGCAGCTTGAACAGGCAATTAGTTCGCAGCACAGAACACCTTCAGCTTTAGACACTGCTCCTGCACAGTTGGTGGAAAAATCTGCAGTAATAGAATCAACGGGGAGTTTCAATAAAATGGAAAATGTTTATACAACACCTGCAAAATTGATAAACAACCATGACTTCGGTGATGATTCTAGAGGAAAATTTTATAACAAGTATATGCAGAAAAGAGATGCGAAGCTGAGAGAAGAATGGAGTTCCAAAAGAGCAGAGAAGGAGGCCAAGATGAAGGCCATGCAAGATAGCCTTGAGAAAAGTAAAGCTGAGATGAAAGCAAAATTTTCTGGTTTTGTTGATCGACAAGATTTGGTCGCTAGTGCTCGGAGACGTGCGGAAAAACTTAGATCATTCAACTATCGCTCTCAAACCAGGGACCAGGTATCATTTCAGTTTATTTTTTATTTAGGAAGTTAATGATGCTGAAGTCCTGGTTCTCCCCCTCTCTCCCTCAATTTTATTTTTTTGTTTCTTATCTTGCATTTTTTTCATTCTCATTTCTCGTTTGTGTGTAATGATGTTAAATATCTCTGCGTAACAGCTGGCAATCAATTCAATTCAAAGCGAGGACGATGGGGACTTTCCTGAAGTTTTGGAGCAGAAATTGAATGGGAATGACAGATTACATAGTGATTCATATATATCGGATAGTGCTTCTAGAAGCAACCAGAACAAGAAGGCTTTGCCAAGTAGAAATTTATCATCTACTCCTCGTCCCACTGGAGCTACAGCTCCACCCCGGTCACTTGGCAAAGTTTCCCATTCCAGTTCCGGGAGGCGAAGAGGACAAACAGAAAGTCTTCTTGCACAGTCAGTTCCTAATTTCTCTGAGCTGAGGAAAGAAAATACAAAACCTTCTGGAGTTGGTAAATCAACAGCACGCCCCCTGGCGAGAAATTATTCTCGTGGTAGAACTAGCAATGAAGAGCCAGTCATCAAGGAGGAGAAGCCTCGTCGTGCACAGTCTTCAAGAAAAAACTCTGCTAGTGCTATTGACTTAAAGGATATATTACCTTTGAACACAGATAATGTTGTTTTGGCACCATTGTTATTGGATGATGAGCAGAACGATGAAAGCATTTATGATAAGTATTTGAAGGGCATAGAATCAAAGCCTTTTCTGAGGAAGGGCAATGGCATAAGCCCTGGTGCTGGAACAAGTATAGGGAAGCTGAAAGCTTCTATGGAATCTGAAACTTCAAAAGATGATGAAGAACTTGATGAAGTGGCATTTGAGGGTTCAGAAATTATTCCCAAACAAGAAGAGGAAGAGGAGGAAGGGCATGAGAAAATGGAAATTAAACTTGCTCATTTGGATAATGGAAAACTAAGATTAAGCCAGGAATCAGGCAGATCAAGTAATTCTGGGTCTGAAATTGAAAATTCTATGAGATCTCACTCTCATTCTCAGGTGGATCATTCTACAATTTCTGAACTTCCCTCCATGTTGCCTTCATTTCATAAAGCAGGGCTACTTCAGGATTCGCCTGGCGAGAGCCCCCTGTCATGGAACTCACGCATGCGTCATCCATTCTCCTACCCACACGAGGCCTCGGATATTGATGCATATATGGACTCTCCAATTGGGAGTCCTGCATCATGGAATTCACATAATATAACACAAGCAGAAACTGACGTGGCAAGAATGAGAAAGAAATGGGGAAGTGCCCAGAAGCCTTCTCTCGTTGCTACCTCGTCCAGTCAATCGTGCAAGGATATGGCCAAAGGGCTTAAAAGGTTGTTAAAGTTTGGAAGGAAAAGTCGTGGGACAGAAAGTATGGTTGACTGGATCTCTGCTACAACATCTGAGGGAGATGATGATACTGAAGATGGGCGAGATCCTGCTAGCAGGTCATGGGAAGACTTGAGGAAGTCGAGAATGGGATTCTCAGAGGGTCATGAGGATGGCTTTAATGAAAGCGAGATGTACTCTGAACAGGGTAACCAACATTTGTTGTATTGATTTTCTTGATGTTTTTCATTTTATTTGCATGGAACATCCATTGAAAATATGCCCATTTAGGTATTAACTTAAAATGGTTTTTAGGGTTTGGATTTCCTTGGGTTAGTGATTCCAACACGAGCTTAAATTAACTAAACTTTGAAGAAATGTTTGAAAACTGGCATTTTTTTTTTAAAAATTTAAATCTTCTGTAATTTTGATGAACCAAAATTGGCTTTAAGCTGCTCCATTGTGAACGGTCATGAATCCTGATCGTAATATTTCGTGTTTCAGTTACCTTTATTTTAGAAAATCATGATGATAGTGACTTTTTAAAAATCACGTTGACCATTAAAAACTGTCACTTACTCATGTCTGAACTTTTATTTTATCTGTATTATAGATCGTTTTCTTTTCTCACTTCGACTCCTATGGATTGTCCTTCTTTCTAGATAGGGATGATGACAATTAGAATTCACTTATACATTCTTTGTTTTGCTCGCCCCCTCCTGCAGTTCAACAATTACAAAGTTCGATTCCTGCACCACCAGCTAACTTCAAGCTAAGGGAAGATCACATGTCAGGAAGTTCCTTGAAAGGTGAGTGCTCATTGGAACACGTGCTACGTTTTCATTGCTTTGTTAATGACCTAAACGTAGTCTCTACTGCTTTGCTCAAATCTTGCTTTACTTTGGGAATGCAACGAAGTGCCAAAGGACTTTTTGCTAGTTTTAAGCTTTCAGTTTCAGCCAAAGGGGCCGCTTGGATATGATTTCTGTACTTGTTCCTCAGTCCTCGCATCTTCTGCATTATGTTTATGAGAATTTTTTATTTTCTTTAAACAATGAAGAAAAAGAAAGTTTGGGGATGAACTCCATTTCTAATGTTGGAAAATTGAAATCTTACAGCTCCGCGATCATTCTTCTCTCTCTCAACCTTTCGCAGCAAGGGAACTGATGCAACGTCAAGGTAATAGACACTGGCAGATTTCCATATGAGATTACTGTCTTGTTATCCTTGAGTAGGGTATAACAGTTGGTACAGTGTAAGATACAAGTGCTTGAAGGTGATATCGAATCAGACTCGAGGTCTGCAATTCGATAATGTACATGTTAATTTGATTCACAAAACCGACCACCTACATCATTAGGTAGTTACACCTGTTAGCTGTGTTGAATTAATTAAGTATACTGTATTGAACGATGAGTTAATTGTTGGCAAAATGTCAT
Organism: Citrullus mucosospermus; assembly: GCA_030954485.1. NCBI lineage: Eukaryota > Viridiplantae > Streptophyta > Magnoliopsida > Cucurbitales > Cucurbitaceae > Citrullus > Citrullus mucosospermus. Next base: position 1,000,874 of record CM062063.1, on the reverse strand, counting down.
TGTGATTTTGGTAGTCTAGGAGCAATTTTTTCCCCCTTTGGTTCTGCTCTTCATTTGCTCTGACGGTTTAGTTTTGTGTGCTGTATATCTGTAGGAGCTCATGTCAAGAACAGAATTGTTGAGTGTGATATAATTATGCATAATAAAAGCTTTTTGCACATGACTACTCTTGTAATTTTTTCTTCATTGATTATAATATATCATCATTTTTTTTTTCTTTTACTTTATCGAAGTTTATGTAGCTCTGGAGAAGTTGAGTTGATGGTTTGGTAATCTTTTGTTTCTATGCTCTTTTGAGTGGCAGCTGGAACTTGGAAGTGTAATATTAGACTTGAAATATTACCTTATTTGGTTACTGTTTTCTTGAGAGATTGAACTTTGTTATTTGATTCAGGTTGGGAAATGGAAAGCTTTCTTTCTGCTGTTTTTATATAATCCTTTTTAGCCGCATAATTTTTCTTTTCACTTATACTCTTCTTCATCTAGAAGTACAAACATATTTATTAACAACGTTTAGCATTTTATTTAATGAAGATATTAAAAATTAGTTTAATTTGTCATATCTTTATTAAAAATTAGTTTTTTTCCATCTCTTTTTCTTTCCTTCTCCCTGTTATGGCTGCTATTGCCAGTATTCTATATTAGCATAGGTGGTCAGAAATAGGAGAGAAGGAAAAAAGAAAAAAAAAAAAAAAAACTAATGAAATTGGCCTCATTCATGCAATGCCATTTTTCGGCAGTACACTTGAACTATTTTCTTAACGTAGTAATGAGTTAATTTTGCAAGGTTAGGTTTTAAGCTAGAGAAACTTTTCAATACTACTGTGGGTTGTTTTGTGCATTGAATTGAGTTTTGAAGTTAGGAAGTTAGTTGAGTGTATGGTTAACTTATGAAGCAGTGGGCCAAACGCCTCCCTAAGAAGTATGATTTATTATGTGCGACGTTAGCATGTTGACCGATGTTAATATGGAGTTCACCTTTACTTATAAAGACAAATATATAATATAATAAAGGGAGTATGACACTCTTGTAGTAATAGAAATTTTGGGTTAAACCAAAACAAAAAATTTGCACTTAGGTCACATTTACACTAGGTGAAAGGTTCAATTGTAATGTTCCACATTGAAATCTATAATCAAGTCCTGTAATCTAATTGATAAATGAAAATCTGATTGTAGTTGAAAATTACGTGAGACTTCTTTACTAATAGTACTACATATATTATTACTGTAACAGTAAAATGTGATAGATTTATAATTATAATTAAACATAATTAGAAATAATCTAATTAATTTACAATTTAGGACTATTACGATTTGCTGTCTTTTCATTACGGATTGGTAGATGTGACCTTGCTTGAAAAAATATAGATATGATAAAAATGTGGTAGTTGTTCTAAAGTAATTCCTTGTCTTTTTTCGGCGTTGAATCAAATTCCATTTTACAAGAAAATTTCTCCTTCATTGACTTCAAAATCAAAATCAAAATCAAATAACTAATTCTCATTATATATATTTTTTTTAAAAAAAGAAAAAAAGAAAAAGAAAAGGAAAAAACAACAAATCTCATTTTAATTTTGAATTTCCCCAGTTTCCTTCTCACAAATGGACTACGTATACCACAAGAAACAAGCCAAAACCAAAACCAAACACCCTTTTGTCCTTCACATATAAACAAAACCCCAAAAGAATACCGCCATTTTCAATATCAAAATTTGACGGACAGCCATTTGCCCTCCTCTCTACATGCCCAAGAAAATGGCAACAAGAACAAGCCCACTTCCCATTCTCCATCGGCCGGCCGGCACCTTCCTCTGTATATCCATCCACAGCTTCCTTTGGATTCTCAGTTCAAACGGATTGATCTTGCATAGCTTTCAATCTCGATTTGGTAATCTTCTTTGTAATATCCTCACCTCCAATTTTTTAATCCAACCTCTTGTTTACTGCTTTGTTCTGCATTTCTTCGTGTCGGGATTCTCGCCTAACCGACGGATTCTTCCAAGTTTTTGTCTACAAGAAAGTAACAAACCCCATTTCGCTGAAATTGGATTTTCCCCTTTTGTAATCGCATCCATTTGAGTTCTAAACCTCCATTCACGGCCATGTCCGCCGTCTCCGGCCACCGGCGCCGCTATCCTACGCCGGCGAGTTCAACGGATGTCTCTGTTTCTTTTTCCCATTTAGATTCCTCCATTATTTCGAGAAAATCCACTTCCAGAAGACGCCCTCGAAACGCTAGTCCAGCCACTCCCTTTGCTACGGACGATGATAAATCATGGCAAGGGGAGCTCTCATGGCAGTTCGAGCCAACTGGATGGCGAGATTCTCGTAATTTGGGCATAGCCCTAGGTCCCTGGGCCGCCTCTATTGCTCCATCTCCATTTTCAAGTAGTAGTCAGGTTTTACGCCGAACCGCCAACGATTTCTATCTTTCTCCCTCTCGCCGCGTTCGACGGAGTTTTCCGAGCCCGTACAGTGACGGTTCCGTTTCCAGCTATATTCCGGGTGGCAGAGTGGAACTACAGAGCTTTGTGGGTGGAGAAACAGAGAACTCGTTGTTCGTCGGAGAACGCTACATTCCTGGTGAAACTAGCAAAATCAGCCATTCTTCCGGCCGGAAAGATGGAAGTAAAGGGCCTATGGCTGATAAAGATGAGCTTAGCAAGAATTACCATGATATTTCTGAACATGATTTTAGCTTTGAGCGTAGTAAGATGTATTCATCGTATATTGATGATAGTGATTCGGATTCTAGTGAGGACGAGGATGAAGTGGAGACCCCTAAGGCAGTCGGGCTTTTCAGCTTGTTTAAGTATTCAACGAAGTTGGATTTTCTTCTTATAATATTGGGATGTTTGGGAGCTCTCATCAATGGCGGCTCTCTTCCTTGGTATTCTTATCTTTTTGGGAATTTTGTCAACCGGCTTGCGACAGAATCGTCTGAAGCTGATAAGAATCAGATGATGAGAGATGTTGCAACGGTACACCTAATACTTCATTCCTGCTTTCTAATTTAAGATGAAGTTAGAATGATTTTGAAAAAAGGTGTTTGATGAATCTTTTTAAAAAACCACTGGAAATCATCAAGTGTTTCTCTCGCAAGTATTTTTTTTTTTTTTAGTGCGTTTAAACTTTTTTAAGTCACTTTTGATTGTCTAACTAAACATCATAGAAATTTCGAAAATGCTTTTAACGAACTAAATGCATTGCCTACGTTTTCTAGAACTTATGCTTAAATTTGCAGATATGCCTGTTCATGACTGGATTAGCAGCAACAGTGGTGGTTGGAGCATACATGGGTAAGAGGGAGACTCCTGTAAAATAGCATTCCATTAACTTTCCTACAAACTTAGGACCTTGAAGCTGTAATTTTGACAGAGATAACCTGTTGGAGATTGGTGGGGGATCGTTCGGCTCAGCAGATTAGAACAAAATATCTGCGAGCCGTTCTACGACAGGATATCAGCTTTTTCGACACGAAAATTAGCACTGGTGATATCATGCATGGAATTTCCAGTGACGTGGCTCAAATTCAAGAAGTGATGGGGGAGAAGGTGAAGCACTATATTGTTTTTGCCAACTCTAATGCATTGTTTCCAAGTCATATTTGTATCCTCGAATTAGAAATTCTGATTCATTTAATGTTGTCTTTCTGCGACTGCAGATGGCTCACTTCATTCACCATATATTCACCTTCATATGTGGGTATGTAGTTGGTTTTCTAAGGTCATGGAAAGTTTCTTTGGTTGTCTTCTCAGTGACCCCTCTGATGATGTTCTGTGGCATAGCTTATAAATCCATTTATGTTGGCTTAACTTCAAAAGAAGAGGTACTTTGATATGACCTTCATAAAACATTCTTTATATGTTGCATTCTTTTTTTAAAGCTTTTTCCCACGATTCCTTTGAAGGCTTCTTACAGGAAAGCTGGGGGAGTGGCAGAGCAAGCCATCAGTTCAATCAGAACTGTGTTCTCGTTTGTTGCAGAAGATAACCTGGCTTCAAAATATGCTGAACTCTTGGAAAACTCGGTGCCGTTTGGGAAGAGGATTGGCTTCTCGAAAGGTGCTGGCATGGGAGTTATTTATCTGGTCACTTACTCAACCTGGGCTTTGGCTTTCTGGTATGGAGCTATCTTGGTTGCCCGGAAAGAGATCACCGGTGGTGACGCGATCGCTTGTTTCTTCGGTGTCAACGTTGGAGGAAGGTAAAGTAGCATCAGCCAGCCATGACTTAAGCTTACGACATAGTTTCTGCATAAGTTCATTTAAAAGAAAATATGGGTTGATTGGAATACTTGTAGTATACAATTAGGTTGAATTACAAATTTTTGGTTTTTATGACTTGGAAGAAGTTAGAGTTTAGTCTCTATAAATTTCAAAACTTAGAATTTAGTCTCCATAGTTCCAAAAGTAAGAATTTAATTTTTATGGTTTCATAAAGCCTCTCTCTATTTAAGTATGGTTTGATCAAATTCTAATTATAAACCATAGGGACTATAGGGACCAAATTTACAATTTAACCTTTAAATTACATTTGGAAAATGATACGTAAGCATTTCTTTGTCCAAATGAACATGTTCTCATAATTGATACAGGGGATTGGCTCTGTCATTGTCATATTTCGCTCAGTTTGCGCAAGGAACAGTAGCAGCAGGCAGAGTTTTCACAATCATAGACAGAGTTCCAGAGATAGATTCCTACAGCCCAATGGGAAGAACCCTCCAAAACGTTCGTGGAAGAATAGAGTTCAAAGGCGTCAGTTTCGCATACCCATCTCGTCCAGATTCTCTGATTCTAAATTCACTCAATCTGGTGTTCCCATCTTCGAAGACACTCGCTCTTGTTGGTGCCAGTGGCGGTGGCAAGTCCACCATTTTTGCTCTCATTGAGAGGTTCTACGACCCTATTCAAGGTATGTACAAATCTAATCAACATTTGGTTCAAAATTGTTAGATGATATAATATTAAATTTAGTTTCACTCACTTCAACTTTTGGGTCATTGATTTAACATGGTATCTAAGCAAAAGGTTCAAGATGTCATGTGTTCAGACTCCTACATTATTATTTTCTCTCGAATTAATATTGATTTCTACTTATGTGATCTTTTACGTAACAAGCTCATAAGAAGGAAAATATTAGATGATATTAGATATAATATTAATTTTATCTTCATCTATCAACTTATGTGTTTGAGTCCTTAGTGATTTATGAGCTTTTAACGTAGAGAATTAAAGTAGAGTTTATGATTGGGATTTGCATTGCAGGGACGATCAGTCTGGATGGGAGAGATATAAAGACACTGCAACTCAAGTGGCTGAGAGATCAAATTGGGATGGTGGGTCAAGAACCAATCCTTTTTGCCACAAGTATAATTGAGAACGTTATGATGGGAAAAGAGGATGCGACTGAAAAAGAGGCCATTGCGGCCTGTATTGCTGCAAATGCTGACAACTTCATCTCCGGCCTTCCACAAGGCTACGACACCCAGGTATACCGTACTTTTTTTTTTTCTTCTTTTTAATATGTAAATTACTAAATAAGAGAAAAACATATTTATAATTTTAGAAAAACATATTTATATTTTTTTGGTAATTATTTTCACTTTCTATTCTTGTCTTTTGGGGAAAAGAGAAAAACTTGTTCGGCAATAATCTGTTGACTCTTGTCTCTAAAATTTGAGTTAAAAATAATTTAGTATGCATGATTTTTTTTTTGAAAAATAAAAAAAACTTCAAAACTATTATTGTTATGCGTATACTTTTCTGTTAGTTCTAAAATTTAATAGTTCTCTATAAATTTTAACTTTTTTAGTAGGTTAAGGATGGATGAGACACACAACTTAAAGTTTAGCAATCTATTTGATATAATGTTAAATATTCAAGAACTTACTAAATAGCTAAAATTAATGTAGCTCAATTGACACAAAGAATATACCATCAGTTTCGAGGTTAAACGTTCGATTCTCCCACCCCACATATTATAAAAATGAAAAAAAGGAAACTTACTCAATAAAAAATTGAAAATTTAGTGATATATATAACAAATGAATGTGCATGGACTAATCTTGTAAGTTACTGTTACTTTAATTTTTAATTTTCATTTTGACCCTAAAAGCTCAAGTTTATTTTATTTAGATATCTAGGATCACCATTTGTTAACTTTTTGATTTTTGATGTTTTAGTTTAAAAAATTAAGCTTGTAAACATTACTTGTAGTTGCATTTTTCTTTGTTTTGTTATCTACCTTTAATGGGTATTTTCAAAATCCAAATTAAGTTTTGAAAACTAAAAAAGTAATTTTTAAAAACTTATTTTGTTTTTGAAATTTAGCTATGAAATTAAATCCCAAATGTTTTCTTAAGAAAAGAAAAAACCATGTAAAGAATTGTGAGCAGACAAACAGAATTTTCTGAACAACAAACAAAAAAAAGTTCAGTCACCGTTCGGTAACAATTTCAATTTTCAGTTTTCTTATTATAAATAATTTGTACTTCATGGGCTACGGTGCAGGTTGGAGAAAGAGGAGCTCTGCTCTCCGGCGGTCAAAAACAACGAATAGCATTGGCACGAGCGATGATTAAAGACCCCAAAATTCTTCTCTTAGACGAACCAACAAGCGCATTAGACCCTGAATCCGAGTCTACAGTTCAAAAGGCCATCGATCAGCTTTCTTTAGGCCGAACAACAATCGTTATCGCTCACAGGCTTGCAACTGTGAGAAACTCCCATGGCATTGCTGTCATTGAACGTGGCTCCGTTGTTGAAATTGGAACTCACCGTCAGCTGATGGAGCGAGATGGGGCCTATTACAACCTCGTCAAACTCGCATCCGAAGCATTTCGAGAAACTTCTTCCAAACAAAATGATGTTCAGAAATTCACTGATCTTTCTTTTAATGATATCTCGAAGTCAGAGTATGTAGTTGAGATTTCAAAGTCCAAGTATTTCAAATCTACGGTAGAGGACAAACTAGAGGAGAAGAAAGAAGAGAAACGAAAAAATGTTCGGATTACAGAACTCTTCAAATTACAAAAGCCAGAGATTCTAATGCTTCTATTGGGATTTCTCATGGGTTTGAGTGCAGGAGCGATTTTGTCCATTTTTCCTTTCATTCTTGGTGAGGCACTTCAAGTTTATTTCGATAGTGAAACTTCAAGGATGAAAACCAAAGTTGGGCATTTGTGTATGGTGCTGGTTGGGCTGGGGATTGGCTGCATTCTCTTCATGACAGGACAGCAAGGCTTCTGTGGTTGGGCTGGAACTAAGCTCACTGTGAGAGTGAGAGATCTTTTGTTCAGCTCAATACTGAAACAAGAGCCTGGTTGGTTTGATTTCCCTGAGAATTCCACTGGAATTCTCATATCTAGGCTATCAATTGACTGCATCAATTTTCGTTCTTTTCTTGGTGATCGAATCTCGGTCTTGTTGATGGGGGCGAGTGCAGCTGCAGTTGGCCTTGGTCTCTCATTTTGGCTTGAATGGAGACTGACCCTGTTGGCTGCTTCTCTAACCCCTTTCACTCTTGGTGCCAGTTACATAAGCTTGATTATAAATATCGGACCAAAACTTGATGAAAATGCTTATGCCAATGCTAGCAATATTGCTTCAGGTGCAGTGTCAAACATACGAACAGTGACAACATTTTCAGCACAAGAGCAGCTGGTGAATGCCTTTAATCGATCGTTATCCAAGCCAAAGAAGAAGTCGGTTAAAAGGTCACAGATTTTAGGCTTAACATTTGGCTTCTCCCAAGGTGCCATGTATGGAGCTTATACTCTTACTCTCTGGTTTGCTGCACGCCTTGTCCAACAAGGCAAAACAAGTTTTGGTGATGTGTATAAGATTTTCCTCATTCTTGTTTTAAGTTCCTTTTCTGTTGGACAACTTGCGGGTTTAGCACCGGATACTTCCATGGCAGAGACTGCGATTCCCGCTGTGTTGGATGTCATCAATCGAAGACCATTGATAGGTGACGATAAAGGAAAAAGTAAGAAGAAAGAAAGGTTGAAAAGTTTTGGTGTTGAATTCAAAATGGTGACATTTGCATACCCATCTAGGCCAGAGACGATTGTGCTGAGGGACTTCTGCTTAAAGGTTAAAGGATGCAGCACGGTGGCTTTGGTTGGTGAAAGTGGGTCTGGAAAATCGACGGTAATATGGCTGACTCAACGATTTTACGACCCGATTCGAGGGAAGGTGCTGATGGGAGGCGTGGATTTGAGGGAGATCAATGTGAAATGGTTGAGGAAACAAACAGCTTTGGTTGGTCAAGAGCCTGCACTGTTTGCTGGAAGCATAAGAGACAACATTGCATTTGCAAACCCAAATGCCTCATGGACTGAGATTGAAGAGGCTGCTAGAGATGCTTACATTCACAAATTCATCAGTGGCCTCCCTCAAGGATATGAGACACAGGTAACTTCTTAACTCAACCTATAAAGAAAAGAGAAGGAAAAAATTCCAAAAACTCTGTATCGGTTATGAACAATTGCTGGATTTGTTTGGTTTCTGTGATCTTAGGTTGGCGAGAGCGGGGTTCAACTCTCGGGTGGCCAGAAACAAAGAATTGCCATAGCGAGGGCGATTTTAAAGAAATCAAGTGTGTTGTTGCTAGATGAAGCAAGCAGTGCTTTGGACCTGGAATCTGAAAAACATGTCCAAGCTGCACTTGGGAAGGTGTCAAAGGAAGCTACTACAATCATTGTTGCCCATCGGCTTTCGACTATCCGTGGTGCTGATGCGATTGCAGTTGTTAGAAATGGCTCAGTCGTCGAGCATGGCAGCCATGACTCCTTAATGGCCAAAGCTCATCTCGGTGGTGTGTATGCAAACATGGTTCATGCTGAATCTGAAGCCACTGCATTTTCTTGAGCTTAATTTGCTCAGCTTTGTGCTTTACATTGTTCATAAATATACTAGAATCAAATTCATGTCATTCTACCAACGACGTTTTTGATCGGATAAGGATGTAAATTTAACAGAAGTTGATTTATTTTGAACAAGGAATGTTTATGTTAGAAAGGGGATATAAATGCAAGGAAAGAACAAGTGAAACTGAAAGGGAAGGAACATGAGGATCCGTTTGTAAATTTGGATTACCGATTAAACACAATTCTCAAAATTTAGGCTCTAAATTTATAAATTCACATTTTATTTTATAGGAAAAAAAAATACACATACACTTTTGGTTCAAAGATTTGGTTTAGGTTGTTGAATTTTGCTTTTGGTAGCATTCTTGACCTTGTCAATGATGCACCTATCAAATTTACACACTTAAATACAAAATTGAAAAATCAAAATTTTATTAGCAGCGAAACTTGAATTACAATAACCTATTAAAGAAGATTTATTTTATTTTATTTATTTAATTTCTTGTCAATAAACGGTTAATTTCTAGTACAAAAAATGTAAGGGGCAGAATTGAAACTAAGAGTAGAAGCCCTTGTGCTATCCTCCTGATGTTGTTTTTGAAGGGGTCAAGTTGTTTAAGGTTGAAAGGTTTTTTTTTTTTTTTTTTTTTTTTTTTTTTTTTTTTTTTTTTTAAATAAATAAAAATTTAATGTTGTGGCTAATAAATTATTGAACCTTAAAAATATATTATAGTTCCTAAATTTTTAATTTTATGTCTTAAATTCTTATTTTCTGAACATATTCAAATTTTTTCTTTAAATGTAACTGATCTATAGGATATAAAATTTAATTTTATATCTAGTAGAAGCTAAACTTTCAATTTTAGATCAAGTTAATTTGTGAATTTAAAAAAAAAAAATTTGACACAAAATAAAAAACTAAAAATCTATTGGATATGAAATTAAACTAAGTATCACTTAAATGACATATTGTATGAGGTTTGTGGTTCAAATCTCTCACTCATACATAATCGATCGAAAGAAATATAAAAAGTAGGTTTCAATTAATTACATTTGTTGTTGTTTATCTGTGTTTTGTAATTGTAATGAATTGTGCGGCTTGTCTCTAAATCTGTAATCAAAATGTGTATCTGATTAAGGAAAAGAGGATGTTCACTAGGTTTACTTTTATCGTTACCATTACAAATATTGTTAATGTAGGAAAATTATGAATCTACCACATTTATTGTTACCTCTATCTTTACCATTAACGATAGAGTCAAACAGTAGCGGTCACGGTAATAGTAACAGTAATAGTAAAATGTGACCGTTACAAAAGTAATGTCCTTAACAATTAATCTATCAATATAATGTCACTAAGATTGTACCAATTTTCATTACGGTTTGGTAAAGATGACCTAAACTCGAATACACACGAACATCAAATTTCACCACTAATTTAATTTAATTTATTTTTAAAATAACGAATAATTGTAATTTTGTAATGAGATCATTTAAATTTTTCTTTTTTTTGTCTAAAGCACATTTTGCATATTTGACTTGTGGCGAGAGCAATGGCTCCATTTTAGGAGACTCGATCGGATTCTGAGCTGCACACACCGCGGACAGTAATCCAATTCCCATCGAATTCCTGTCCTTTCACGAACCCTACCTTTGCCCCTTTCCACAATCTTTCTTTTCAGATTCCTCCATCGTCATCACGTTTCCTTGGATCTTTGAAGAGAACCCCCCAATGATATAGCCTGGTAATATCGCTATAATTTTTCTTTTCTTTCTGATTATTTCATCTTTTTTTGTTGTTTTTTTCTAGAGAATTGGTCAATTGTGGGTTTTTAATTCCCGACGATCTATCAAAGATCGATTAATCAGTTTATCGGTCAGATAGAATTCTTATTGTATTCCTTCGGAAATGCGTGACTCCTTTGTTTTGGGCTGCGTTATTGAATGATTGTAGGGATTTAATTTCTTTTTCAATTGTACTAAGAAAAGAAATGGATAGGTTCTCCGGGATCGGGTATGTTTGATGTGAAACGTCTATCTGTAACCAAATTAGAGTGATAACGATGAGATCCACATCGATGTTCTCTTGCTTTGGTTTATTGTTATCTCTGGACGTGATGGGGTCGCATTGTGAATTATACTAGAGAAAATGGACAATGGTTGGAAACTGGAATAACTTCTTTTTTGAGTATTCTAGCGTTGGTACTTTGTAAAGTTTATAAGGAGTTATATTTAACTTGTGGCCAATTTGGGTTCAACTAACGATGTTTAGAACTTGAAAAATACAAAAATCAAGAAGATGAATTTGTAAATAAATGCATTTTTGACCTTGCATGGAACAAATAATGTCTCAAGAAAACTACCTTATTGATTTCTTTATTGCCCAGTTACTTATTTCCCCCCCTTTGATCAATGAGACCTGGTCATCATTATTATATGCTTGATCCTTAGCTGAGTTATCTACATGGAAACACACCGATCATACTCAGCTTGTTTCTAGTCTTCTGTAAGTTATCCTGGCTGACATAGTTCAATGATTTTATCCTTAGTTGGGGGACATATCAAACAAAGATGGTGAAGCTTACAATGATTGCCCGTGTTACTGATGGTCTTCCTCTAGCAGAGGGACTGGATGATGGCCGTGATATGCAAGATGCAGAATTCTACAAGCAGCAAGTGAAGGCTCTGTTTAAGAACTTATCGAGAGGTCAAAATGAGGCTTCAAGAATGTCTATCGAGACAGGCCCATATGTTTTTCAGTATCCATACGTGATTGGCCTTTCACATTTAACTTATAGTATTTGTTGGCAGGCTAGTTTTATATCTGCATGTCCATGATGCCATGATGTATATTTTACTAAGTAAATTAGTAAGTAGCTTTTCTGTTTGCTCCTTCGGCATTACAACCATTCTGATTTGTTATGGGTTACAAGAGGCTAAAATGGAAACAATGTTATCCCCATTTCTGTTTGTTTTTTTTTTTGGTTGTGGAAAGGAAATTGTGACCCTGGGGCCTGGACAAACTAATATTATCCTGACAATTTGATGGTAGCTTGCTGAAAAGGTTTTGGTTTCAGATAAAGGAGGTTGATGTTGAATATGAAAACTTATTTGATTTTACCATTCTTGAGTTCAATGTGTGAAGTATTCAACATATAAATGTGTCTCATCAAGTCTTTGAGAATTATGGTTTATTGATTTAAACTGTCTAGAAGATTGTTAGCTCAAATTATGCTCTTGACAACCGTCATTTTACCTTGACCTGAGTTTCTAGCTATATAATTGAAGGAAGGGTCTGTTATTTGACTATGTGTGATCGTGCTTATCCAAAAAAACTTGCCTTTCAATACCTTGAAGACTTGAAGAATGAATTTGAACGTGTCAATGGGGCTCAAATTGAAACTGCTGCTAGGCCTTATGCATTCATTAAATTTGGTATGCATTTCTTGGCTTTATATAAATAATTCATATGACCTTTGAACCTCTTAGCTTTATTTTACTTTCCTTTTGCTTGACTTGAAACCTTGTTTTCCACCTCCACCGCCTTTTATGTTCAACAGATACATACATACAGAAGACCAAGAAATTGTACCAGGATACCCGCACTCAACGTAATATTGCGAAGTTGAATGATGAACTTTACGAAGTCCACCAGATAATGACCCGCAATGTTCAGGAAGTTCTTGGTGTTGGTGAAAAGTTAGATCGTAAGATATTTCCTTTTCCTTTTATCTTCTAATTTTATTCAAGTGTGGCTATGAATTATCCTATAGTAAAATGATGTGATAAAGCATTATGGATCCTTTGTTTTCTGTTGATGTGAGTAGTTCAACTATCATTACAAACTAAATCATATTGTTCCCAGTTCCTAGGTGTGTGAGATTTGAGAATCTTTGTTATTTGAAACGGTTAGCACGGATTATATTAATTAATTCTGGGAGAGATAAATATCATTGCAGCTTTCTTGAAGGGGTTTGCAGAATCATGATTCAGCAGTGTCAAAGATGTTAACTTATTGATTTTAAACTATTAAATTTTTGCAGAGGTCAGTCAAATGTCAAGTAGGTTGACTTCAGAATCCCGCATATATGCCGACAAGGCGAGAGATCTGAACCGGCAGGTTAGCATCATTTTATTGCTTCATGTGTGCTTTCAATTTGGTCGAAGTTGAATGTTTGCCTCAAAGCATGTGGACTTTGAATGAAAATAATATTTTGCCAATGGTTTAATGTATCATCATCAAGTAAACCTTTTTGCATGCTTTTGATATTGCTCATGAATGTTGATACTGGTTTGCTAATTATTTAGAAAATAAGAAACAAAGAATACCATCGAACAAAAAAGGGAATACAGCTTAAAAGCCAGCGGGAAAATGAATCCCTTGCCTAGGAGGCTAGAAAAAAACTCCCCTCCATTCTTGATCAAAAATGCTGCTGTAGTTATGAAAATCCTTACATGAGGAACTTCAAGTGGTAGCTATCTGCTGTACATTTAGCCAAAAACCATGAAGACTTCAACAAACATCATTAAAAATCCCATTGTTCCTCTCTAACCAAATGGACCAGAAACTGGGTTTGCCTTTTTCACAATCTTCTAGCTTTGCCTTTAAGCCACCCTCTCAAAAGCAACTCTGTGGGCCAGTCTGTAACATCATCTTGATTCTTGGAAACAGTAGTTGAGCCTAAAAATCTTCCTGAGGAAGAGGTATCATATTTGAATTCTATTTTGAGTGTTGGGCATCTTAGATCAAATGTGAAACTCAACTTTTTTTCTTTTTGGCAAACTTACCCTCCTAATTGAGCTTTGACAATGGGATGGACAGGTTGGTGGCCTGGCCTTGGGGTTGAACTTGATATTAGCTGCTTTACTAGAAAAGACGCCAATTCTTTAAGTTTCCAAACCTCTCCATCACTTCCAATTCCTAACCTTATAAGGACGAAGTTTATTCCATGCAAATATGCATATAAGAAACAAAGAACAAGTATTCTATTTCTCTGGTGGTGGGGGCCTTATAAATCATACCTTTGGTGGTTGAAAGGAGTATAGTTACTGGAAATGCACTTGGAAGACATTTAAATTGAAATAAATGAATAAATATCAATGATTTATCCTGTTTTGAGATCCAGAATACAGACCGGCATTTGTATCAGAAATTTTAATGCGCCTGAAGTTGTGAGTAGTTTTGCAATGTGGTTGAAGAAAATATAAGCACAAGACATTGTAGGTCATCACTCTTATCCTGCTGATTTTCCAAATTTCACGAGTATTTGCACTGTAATCCAAAATTGTGCATGATTTGTTGTTAACTGATCTCATAAACATTGTCAATATCTCATAGGATGCTTTCTATAAGTTGCGTCTCTGGAAAGCTTGTGCGCTCATTTTCGAGTGAAATTACTTAATTTCTTTTCTTTCTTAAAATTTTTGAATCCAGGCTTTAATTCGAAAGTGGGCTCCTGTTGCTATTGTGTTTGGAGTTGTATTCCTCCTATTCTGGTTCAAATCAAAGATCTGGTGATTTAGTTGGTGTTCCAGTTAATCTTTTTAACTCATTTTCAGGCTTCTCTTTGCTTTTAGCTTTGGCTTAATGGGTTCAGATATCAGAGACTTGAAACTGGGCTAGAGATGATTTCTAGATTTTTCTTAATGGCTAAGATGGAATCAGAAAAATAGTGTTTTGGTTACCTCCAAGTGGGGGCGGTGCTGCCTGTACAAGTGTAAGAGCGGTGTTAAACTTAGTATTCCAGATTAAGTAGACAAAACATGTTATTCACATTTTGGTTACCTCTTCCTCCCAATATACATTTTTTGTTCCTTATACATTAAAGAAAAAATACCATTATATTTATTATATTAGTCTATCTTCCTTTGGCATAATTCATGTGGACTACTTAAGATCCACATCTTTTAGTTTTTCGTGCTTTGCTTTAGTTTTACGTGGCAATATAGGGATCCTATTGAACCCAACCGTAGTATTTTGACTGTTGAAAACGAGGAATAAGTTTACGAAGTCTACATTTCTTCTCTCCATCTTTCCATGTTTGAACTTTTATTTCTTAGACGAAGATATATGTTTTAATTCGTTAAGATATGTTCAAGTTGGCTCGTGTTTAGACGAGTTGGTGATTAAAGAAAGAATAATGCTGAGCTTGGAAGATCATGAGGTAGAAAATTTGTGAGGATAATCGCCAATCTTCTAAACTATTAGGATAATCCAATCACGGGAAAATGAATTTTGGTAATATGCTCTTTAATAGAGCAACCGTATTATTCAAGTTACGTTAGCTTTTTATGCCTGGCAACTCCAGTATTTTGGGAAAATTTTAATAAAAGCAGCCATCTAAATTAATTACAGCTTTTAATATTTCTCTCACATTAAAATAAAAAGAACCAAACAAAATACAACATCTTTATATATAAAAAAAATATATAAAAACATTTTACACTTTTTAAAATGGTTTAGTTTTCATTTGATCTCTAAGTTTTAAAAGGTTACTCTTCTAATTCTTAAGTTTTGAGTTTAATTTTGATTTAGTTTCTAAATTTTAAAATGTTGCAATTTTATCTTTGAGATTCGGATTGTGTTTTAATTAGGTCTTTAGGTTTCGGGATTTACACTTTAACCTTAATTTTTCACTTGCTACTCACTTCAATTTTTAGTGTTAATGGCTATTAATTAATTTAAAATGATTAAAATAATTATAATTAACTAAGTTTCACTATTTTTCATCACAATTAGATTCAATTTTAAAAATTATACTTCATAATTATTCCAAATTGATTAATAGACATTGACGCTAACTTAACGTGAGTATGAAGAATCAAGGTTAAAAAGGTAAATTTTGCAATCTAAAAACTAAATTATAACAAAACTCAAACTTCAAAGGTAAAATGTAGCATTTTAAAACTTAGAGTGACCTTTTGAAATTTAGGGACTAAGTGAAAATCAAACTTGACCAAAAGCTATTTTTCCCAAAACATAATAAGTAGGTCATTGATCAAAATTTCAGAAATGGGCTCACGCACTACAAAGCCCATTATCCCAGTGCAAAGCCCAAAACCATATAGGCCCAATTTTCATTTTCCTTCGTCCGTGGCCAATGGCTACTAGCCGTTAGCAATTTGAAAATTTAATCATCTCCCCCATTGGCTATATAGCGCGTTGGGAGCAGACAAAACGTTGCCCATCCAAAACCGTGTTGAACGGAGAGTAATAAAATCTTGATGGCATTTTCTGGGAATCTCTACACTGATCCTCCTCACTTCGATCTAGAAGAAGTTATCAACGACAATGGAGAATCGGACGACGAGTAACAGCATTGAGAAAGAAACCAATTCCAAGGTTTCAAGGACCTCGATCAGGAAGAAATCAAAGCCATTGTAAGTATTTGGATCTTTTAAGTTTTAACACATTTCTGATCATTTTCGATGCGATAAACTATTATACTTGATTAATCGATATAGAGTTGGAATTCATTAGGGATTTCTTTTTGCATTTTGCAGAGAAGTTGTAGATATGAATCTGATCGTAGATACAGATATAGATGATGATATTCCGATTCTAAATGAAAATGATGAAAAAGATATCCGTGAAGTGCTATCAATCATTAAAGGTTAGTCAATTTTTTTGAATGGTTCCTTCCTATGAATAGAGAAAGACCACTAGAAATCGGAACTCTATAAGCTTCTCTCCTATCCTCTTTCTGCGTTTCTTGTGAACAACCAATGTGATCTATGCCTAGATTTTTCTGAAGTGTTATGAATTTGTGTCATGTTCAAAGTAAAATTTTATTTCACGTATGGATTTCAGTTCCCCTTGGATGCATGCATTAGTTGAGAAGAGTAAAAGCACTTTAAAATGTTCCCCTTATTTTGACCAAATGAACTCAGAAATTCCTAGCTCAACATTGTTTTATTCTCTCCTTGTTCCTCACATAACAACATTTCTCTATTGGATGCAGCTGGTAAGCTAGAGAAACTCAAGGTAGAACAATGTAAGGCTTATTTGAGAAAGAATGGATTGAGGCTGACAGGAACTAAAGATGTACTTATTCAGCGCATCAAGGAACATTTGGAGTAAGTTTGTTTTGTATGTATGGTAGTATAAAAATGGTTTTGAGAGGAGTCTATGGCTATAACAACACATTTCTCTTCTTTAAATTATTCACAGGATTTTAAATGGTGGAGGAGAGAAAAAATACCCAGAGTGTTGCTTTATAGTGAATTGTAAAGGTATGATCTTAGTTATACATGATGAGGATATTATGATCACGAACAGTTTGTTTGTTCTTATTTTAATGTATAGCTGACTTTTAATAATAATGTTTTTCTGATTCTAATATTCGTTTGATACAGGCGATGCTTGCATGGGTGATGTTGTTATGTTTGAACAAAAAGTATACGAGATGTAAGAATTTAGATTCATTGTAATCTTATTCCAGTTTTCTTTTAAACAAATATAGCCTTCCATCTACATCATTTCTATAAGGATCTAGAATTCAATTGCAATTTTTTCTTGTGAGAATGATAGAGATTGTAATCTCACTTAGAGTAATGGAATTTCTGTTTCTGAGATCCGTACTTGATCATTAGTTTTCATGTCAAGGATAGTTTCTTAATAGGATATTCATCATTCAGGTACAATATAGCATCTAGAAGCTCCATAGGTCCTTCATGTGGAACAAGAACTGTTGCAGGTCGCATTGTGAAAGAAAGTTATGGTTCTTCTAAACAACAACACACGTTTACGGTGAGGGGACTTTTAAAAGTGAATTATGATGAATGATGACTTGAACCTTGGCTATCTTTTTAGTAGGGTTGTCTTCTTGAATTGTGTTACCATTCAACAGTATGTATTATTATAAGCTTTTTCCTTTTCTTCTTTTGAGGCAGATTGAAGTATTGTGGAGTAAGGGTGAGAAACCCCTTCCTCCACTTCATCCCCTTTTAATCAAGGGTCGAAATCTTTACCGGATGAAGACTTTGAGACAGGTTACAGATACATATTCTATATTCTTTCTTTGACCTTTCTTTTATAGTCTTTTCTTTAAAATAACCTTATTTTGTTGAATTTTGTAGACTTGGGAAGATGAAGGAGAAAGGCACAAAGTTTTAATGGAAAAACATGCTAGGGGATCACTTGCAAGATCAAATAGGGAAGCACGTGTAGTAGAGAAAGAAAAAAGAAAAACACACAAGGAAAATAGGTACATTATCATTTTGTATCAAACAACCTTGAAATGGGACTTATTCATCCATATGTACTCAGTATTTTGGTTAAGACTTTGAAATTCTACGCTTCAGGAAATCAAGGAATGAAGGATTTAAAGACAATCCTTCTCAGTCAAATCTATCTTCAGCAGGAACAACGTTAGCTGAATCCATGGCAAAATTATCGGTTGATTCGAGAAAAGTGGTTCATCAACATCAGGAAGAACCTTTGTTTGGTAATTCAGGAAAAACATTTCAAAACCAACAATCAGGAAATCCAACTGATCAAACAAAATCAGATCATAATAGACTGTCATTTCAACATCAGAACATGGTGGATACAAAGCAAAACAATTACTGTAGCCAACCCCAAATGAAAGCCAATCCTCCAGCAAGATTCAATATAGATCCCAGCATTTATAGGGCTGATCATCATATTGCTTCTGTTAACAAGGTGCTTGATAATACAAACGGCAGATCGTGGGATTGTTATCATTCTAGACTGCCAATGGATCGAATGAATCTTTATCCTAAAACGAATCAAACTGCACAAGAAGGCTACAAGCAACAACGATGCCGTTATTATGCTGTAGGGAGATGTTATTACAGGGAGAATTGTAAATTCTCGCATGAAACGACAGAAGATTTTGTCCGAAGGGAGAGAGAAAGATTTGGTCATCATCACAGTCATCAAAATGCTCGTCATTGTCGCTAACTATGTACAACTTTTGGAGAGTTAGGGATTATGCTCAGAGTTTTTGTCTTTTGTATTTGAAAAGTAGCGTATTGCTACTTAGATGACTTTTTATATCTTTTGAATGAGCAATGGATCTTCCCGATCTTGATTTGAATCTGTGATTACAAATTGGGTTTAGGGTTTAGAGCGGTGTTTCTAGATAAACACATAGATAAAACTTAGTATGGGCGTGTAGATTTGTAGTTATACCTACGAATGTAATGGATGAGTATAAAACCTCTCACAATTCTCTCTACTCACTCATAGTCTCCCTTTTTTTCTAAACAATATGTGAGATAGGAGATCAAATCTCAGATCTTAAGGACAAGTTTATAACAGTCGAATTATGCTAATGTTAAAAGTCACTTACATTAAAACTATGAGACATTCATTAAAATCTACCTATTTGACATAAATTCAACTATGCTAATGTTGAAAGTCACCTATAGTTAGAAATCCATTAAAAATCTACCTATTTGATATATAAATGTAAAGAAGGAAACTTGTGTATCATAGTGATATGGATAAGGGGCATCACACATATGAGCTGCAGTAATGGTTAAGGAGCCTAACATAGCTAGATTAATAAGATAATTAAACATGTCATGATATAATTAGAATCTCATGTAGTCCTTTATTACACTAACTTGTAAATCGACCTTTATGGACATTTATAAACAATAAAACTATTATAATTAATCTATGCAGATGTTTTATGTTATAAATTTTGTGTATCACCTTAGCACCAAAGAAAAAACAAAAAGAAAAAAACCTTCCAACGTATCATTAAAATGCTGGCGATTTGATTTTTTTTTTAATTTTTTATTTTACAATTAACATTGGTCAATTTCACAATAGAGTATATTAAAGTTTGATGAATGTGTTATTTCCTTAGAGCCATTTTTTCGTTGTTTGTATGAGGTGTACTACCACATTTAGACCAAAGAGGTTAGATGATTCGTGTTTGTCTATCATGTGTAGTGCAAATGTTTGAAAGTTAAATAAGTTAGTTCATTTAATAGTAGTTTGAATCACATAATTTAAAAATAGCTTTAAAAAACATTTATTTGATTAACTCAATGAATCCAAAAACATAATCCTGAATCCAAGTTACCAATCATACAATCCAAATAAATGCTCTATGCATTCATCCAGAAACAAAAACTTTGCAATGATAGTTTTATCTCACACATTGCCAGGTACATGGAACTGAGAGAACCGATAAAGATTCTAAATATCAAACTCTCATAAAAAAATTTTACATTCAACTGTACATATCTTGAAATCTTCTACCTTACAAGCTAAGGACAAGTAAAAGTTCTCCTACATGTCAATGATCTGGTAATTCTATAGTTACACGTTCCTAAATGTTTATGAAAAACTAGAAAAGGGAAACTTGAAACAAATCATCTTAAATTGATTGCCGCTAAAGAATTCTAGTTCATGAATTATTTACAGAGTTACTCTTGTTTACACCTTGCATGTCCATAGGAGAATTTGAAATACTACTGACTGAACCAAGGGTTTGTGAACTCAACTGCGGGCTAGCCGGGCAAACCTCAGGATTGCCAGCACTAAGGGCATGGATTGTCCCTGAGCTCATTTGCTGTGGGCTCATTGGAGTTCTCTGATTCATTTGTTGCGGGCTAGCAGTTTGCTGCTGCTGTTGCTGGTGGTTGAGTTGTTGGACTCCCATGGTTGAAGGTGAACCCACCTGCTGTGGTGAAACAACAGCCTGAAGTGGTGTTGTTGTTTCAGGATGTTGTTGTAGCTGCTGAGGTTGTAGCTGCTGCTGCTGAGGTTGTTGTTGTTGCTGCTGCTGCTGCTGCATTTGCTGTTGCTGTTGTATTTGCTGTTGTAGCTGTTGCTGCTGCTGCTGATTCATGTACGGGTTTATTCCTGGCATCAACTTTGGAGGACCCATAGGAACTACTGCTCGTTGCATCGGGGTCAGGCTAGCACGGTTCAGAGTTTGTCCAAGCATTGAAAGTCCAGCTGAGCTTGGATGCATCTGTCTTGCCCCTGGGATTCCAGTTATTGTTGATTGAGAAGCGGCACCGAGCATGCCTCGGTTCTGCGCCATCCTATATTTATAAGCTTGTGCCTGGGCTGGTGTTAGTGTTCCCGCTCGAAATTGCTGACTAAGAGTGTTGTTAAAACTAGATGCCTGGGTTAAGTTCATTGGATTTTGACCTGCATTGCCCATGGCAGGAATAGAACCCATGGGTGCTTGTAGACCAGTTCCTCCTATTCCTCTGGTAGCTCCTACACCCATTGAACTGCCAAGGCTTCCAAGTCCCACCATGTTATTGTTCATGCTGCCCATACCCACAGCTCCCATCATCATTTTCCTCTGGAGTTGTGAGTGCTGCTGCTGCTGCTGCTGTAATAGGTGAAGTGGAATGGACGACTTGTTCACCATGTTAGTACCCAATTGAACGTTAGAATTCTGACCGATGGCATTTAAATGCGAGAGCGGGTTTGTTCCGAGCATCATTGATCTCTGGAACTGTTGATGTTGTGGTTGAATAAGGTTTTGCTGATTCTGCTGCTGCGATGGCTGCGGCTGTTGTTGCTGCTGCTGCTGCTGTTGCATCGAAGCTTGGGCTTCCACCTGTTGCGGCCTTGTGGGTAATGAAACCCCTGCCAAAATTCCTTGAGACATCTGCATTGCCTGGGGGTTTCCAGGAGGCAACATCCTTGCGTTTCCTAGAAGACTATGGGAGGAGTTGAGCAGAGAGGCATTACCGCTACCGCTAGGTTTCGGTACTTCATTGGATGTTTGGCCCGGAAAAGCTTCTCCATAATTCTGGATTTCCGCTACTGGATTACTATGAGGATGACCAGCAGCATTTGACTGACTGTTCTGGGATGGGTTCATCCGGGTTGGCCTAAGTTGAATAATATCTTCAATAAGATCATACCCTTCATGAACCATCTGCAAAATTAAATAAATCTTTTACCTTGGGCTTCATCCAAAAATTTAAAGGCATGTTTAATAACTACTTAATAATTTAAAATTGAACAAAATTCTTACAGCAGTTTTGCAATTTAATGAAAGGAAATTTTAGATCATACCAAGGAAGATAATTGGTCAGCAAGTAAATCTGCCGAAAGCTGTATCATAAAACATACAGATACTTGTGTCAGAACAACGGAAAAAGATACAGAAGATCTTGAGCAAATAAATAATCAATAAGAATTAAAAATGCACAATTACATGAACTGAGAACTCAAGTGCATTCTCTATGTCCTGTCATCGTGTTTGACTACGTGGCTACGTGCAGAAAACCATATAATGCATACTAGTCTAAACTATCAACTGTGCCTGTGCCTCTAGAATAGTTTATTCAATAATATTAAGCCACATTAGTGACCAGACTACAACTGTGCCTCTAGAATAGTTTATCCTATCTTTCCTCCCCAAGTATCGATTTCAGATGCTTATAACACAGCCACAAAGGCAACACTCACAACATTTATTGATCATAATCATTTGATAGTGAACTCTATTCAAACGAATTGAAAACAATTCTGATAACTAATGCAGAAATAATTTTTTTTTTTAAGTAAAACAATTGCATAGATGAAAGGTCGAACCTCCAACTTCCAACCTCCAACCTCCAACCTCAAGGAAGGAGTACATGCCAATTATCATTAAGCTATAACTCCCTTTGGCATAATATAGAAATCCTGACATTCTTTTTCTTTCTCCTTTTTAAAATCCGATTAGAGACCAAAGTACAAAACAGAAGGTCCATACATAACACACCGGCCCTAAGTACACAAGGGAGTAACAATTAAAGAAAGTGACTCCAATTTTATAAGTAGATGAGCACGTATCCATAGAAATCCAAAGATAAATAATTAAGCGTGCAAAGGTCCAAATATCATCATAGAAACCTTCTCCTTCAGGAAAAACCTATTACTCTCTTAAGAGATACCCAACAAACTTTTATCCAAAACGGAAAAGAGAGAGATTGGAGAGTAACCAACATTTTCTTCTAATAACTAAGGGGCATTTGGGGTGCTGAGTTGGTTATCATAGTCAATGGTTATTATAGTTAGTAGTTATAATAGTTTGTGAATTATAATAGTTTGTGTTTGGGGTGTAAACTATTTTTGTCCGGGTAGAAAATAGTAAACATTAAAGCAAAGAAGAAAAGAAAGGATATGTGAAAATGATAAATAATATAGCAAAGAGGATTTTAAAATAGTATTTACTATACCTAATTGTAGGTTATACGTAGTTACATATACTACTATTATAATTGGTACCCCAAACATAGAGTGGGCTATAACAACCAATTCCACCAATTTCTAGTTGGTGCCCCAAACGGCCCTTAAGTGTCCAAGCTAGCTCAACCCTACTACATTCGGTATTAAAATAAAAAAATTTTAAGACCCATTATTATTTTTTTCGGCCCTTATTGGAATTAAAGCCTAGTTAGGTGGCCACCATGACTTGAACTCATTCCCTCAAAACCCTTTATTATTTTTATGACACTAATTGACCACTAGACTAACCTGTGGTGGTTGAAACCAACAAATATTAGCATGAGGATTTGATTTGCAGGGAAGTGTAGGCTGCGACTACCGAATAAATTGGGAGTGTTCACTGTTAAATTGTTTGTTCCATAAACTTATTGAAGAAGAGACCTTTTCGAGACCAAGTATTTGCAAGGATATGCAGAAAGTCAGCTTTAACAAGAGTCAAAGTCCTCCTCAGACTTAGAACAAATGATAAATGTCGATCATATGTACCTTAGTTGCATATTTTGATATTTACTTTTAATATAAAAATAAATAATAAATAATAAAAAAAACAGAAAAAAAAAAAAAAGAAAAGAAAAAGATCCATTACTTCTTTAGGGTCTGCAAAACATGATAGATTGGCCAAATAATCTCAGATTCTCAATCAACCAACCAACGTGGAAGAAACAGTTGAAGTTAACTCCTATGAATCTCTAAGAACAAAATAGCTGGTAAATATAATAGAGCTTACAGTATTGGGCAATGTCGGAAGACAATCCTCAATAGCAAGAAAAACGCCATCATCTATATCTTCATAGGTAATTGCTACAGTTCCATCGTTGGGCTTTTCTGACAGGATTACCCTACTTCGTAACCTAGGAATGTATGAACCCATTCCTGCAGAAGAATGAGAAGAGGTTTCAAATGGAATGAAGAGTTAAACAAAAGACCAACTACCTGAAAACTGACAAAGTTGTAGACCTTGAGGTGTACGGTCTTGCAACATAAAAGTTAACACCCTTCTTTTGCAGGCATTTAAGCTGCCGCCAATAAGGGACTTTGACATCTTCCTTGGACAGGCGTCATCTTTTAAATCATCATTAATCGACGAGTTTGCCAGATGGGTCGCAAGATGGTGAGCTGAATATGTACTTGATTTTCTGATAGGATAGTCATTGACCTTACTCTTTTTAAGGTTGAGCTGATGCCTGCAATAGGTTTTGATTAAACAATAAAACAGATGTATTATAGTAATGTACATCATACAATAAGCCAAAAACTTGCATAAAACCTTCATCAGAGAGAGAGGAGGAGGGAAAAAGGGAAAACACAACACGATGACATTAACTCATGAACCATCTTAAGGTCAGAAAAGAGGAGGTTAGAATTTAGATATCCAAACTTTACCTTGCAGTCACCATTTCAATCTTTGAGAATCTTTCAATCATGCTTTGATCAGCAAAAGGTGGGGTTCCAACTGAAGGACTGTTTGCATTCAGGGGAACACTCATATTACCAACACTAGCAGGAGATCCAACTCCACTGATTACTGGGGTTTTTGGGAGGGAATTTGATCTTCGCTTTGCAGCAGCTTGGGCCTGATGTTGCCTTTGCATTGAATCATTAGCACTTGAAGTCAAGGATGGAGTTCCACCAACATGAGAAACAGGATTAATGCCAGGCTTATCCTTTTGTGCTGATGCAAGTGCAGAAATATTTGCAGGCACTCCATAGTGTGGTCCACCTGAGCCACTAGAGAATTCCCCTGATTTTGACAGGGATGGTTGAGCCATAGTTCCTGCCGATACACGAGGACTTTGAACTGATTTTCTTTTCGATAGTGGGTCCTCCTTTCTTGCTTCCTTCTCAATATGTTGACCAAAATTATTCCAAGGAGGCTGAGAGAGATTAGATCTCACAAATGCTTGCTGCGGAGGTCTTTGCTGAACCCGTGGGTGCTGAGGATCTAAGTGGTTTTCTGTTTCCATCATCTGCATATCCGTTTTGCTTCGACTAAGATCAGATCCATCCATCTTTTCTGAATCAAACTGCTCTTCCTTGGCCCCATATCGCATAGCTGATTGTCCTGTAGCAAATGGTATTTGCACATTATCCTGATTCAGGACTCCTTCAAACATCTGCGGAGAAAATTTTTGAACTCCTGTGTTTGAGTACTGAATACCTCTTGCTATCGCTTGCTGTTGCAACATATTCTTCCAATTCATGTCAGATCCCTGGGGGCTTTCCATAGACGCCAATGGGTGTGGTTGCATTCCATCAATGACCATAAGAGATGGTCTTGGTCTCTTGTTAAAACTGGACAAGGGTGACATTTGCCCATCTTGACTTTCCCTCTTGCCATGAAGAGAGACGTTAGGGTTCAAATTGTCTGCATATGAGATCATTTCTTGCCCGCTAGGGGAAACACCAGATGGATTAAGAACTGACCCAGCTGCTTGATCAAGCATACCTCTTGGGGTTCCACTGCCCATAGAATACCTAGATTGAGATACAGATACAGCAGGTTGTGCTGGAAGAGAAGCATCTGAAGTAAAGTTCTTTGGTCTTGATGCTAACATCTCATTTAAACTCATATTTTGACCAGCTACATTATCATGGACATTCAAATTTCCAGAAACGGCTCCTGAATCTCCCAGTCTAGGATTAAAAGTTTCAGGTACTCTGTCTATGCAAATCTTCTTCCCATACCTACTATTAGATGAGATAGATACTTCTGAAAGTTGTCTCAATCGCTTCCTCCGCTCGCTGTACTGAGAAAAGTTGAGCTGCAGACAGTAACAATAAATGTAAAACACATAATAAAGATTGAGATCTTATTTTCATAAAAATAACCATTTGAAATTTACATCACCTTCACAGGAATTGGGCTGTTACAAAGCCTATCAAATGTAGGAGAAGGATTAAGATTAAGTTGCGGTTGCAATGCCTTCAGAATCCGGGACTCCACTTCCTTGTGTATTAAAAACAAATTTAAAAATCCATCACATCCTCAAAATGTTAACAAAATTATTCAGTATAGATTATGAACTAATCATACATACCATCAGATCACCATAGGTCCATGAATTATCTGAAATTAATGGAATATCTTTTACCACATTTTCCAAGGACATTCTAAGATGTATCTTGTTGACAATAGGTAATCCATCAGTCGATTGAGTACCAGGCCCCTGTTCAGGAGCGCGTCCACGAAAATCTTGCACCTATAGAAACATAATTATGGCCAATTATATATATGTTCAAGAGGAAATTATGATTCTTAAATCTCGCACCTATAGAAAGTAACAAGAAACATAAGAGGAAATTAAGATTCTTAAATTTAACATCATCTAAACAAGATACATGATCATGAATTAATATTAAAAGGTTCAGAAGAACTACATGCCCAACATTTAGTTTCCTCCAGCCACTTAAGAAGACAATTAAGCACTTAAGCTTGATTGCTTGAAAACAATCTCAAACACAATGAAAATAGTTGCACTTATTTCCCTAATGCTAAACTCCTTTTTTTTTTAACGCAAAATTGCAATTAGAGGCATAATTTGTTCTATTGTTCATTGCAATTCTCACTCTTCTAGAAACAGATTCTATTCTTGATATTCCCGCCCAATAGAATCAAGACAGTTTTAAGTATTAAGCCAGAGTGAAACAATTGTCAAAAGCAGAAATCACATGGTGAAAACTTCATAGATTCTTAAATGTGAAGGGCTCTGTCAACCAAAAAGAATATACATATGATATGAATAAAACATATGCATATTTCATAGTTTTTTAATTCACACATCCATAGAATTTTCTTCATTAGTATGCATTGTTTAAATCATCCCAACCATGATTTAGGTAAACTCACCTCACAAACAATTGTGCCATCAAAATATTTGCAAGGTATGTCGTCAAGAATATCTCCAGGCAACCGGCCACATTCAATAGCCTTCAAGCACATAAAATTAAGAAAATTAACAAAAGAAGAGGCTTCCCCTGATTAAAATAATGGCAAGAGACAAAAAGTACTTACTATACTGAAAATGCATAGACATTACAAGAGAATGCGTATTAGATACTATTAAATCAAAAATTGACACAAAAGCTTAAGTCTATGGGTTATGGTAAATTTAATTATATTAACACTTTAATACTACCATCACTTTTGTGGTTGAAAATTTGTAGAAGATGCAACACGTGGAAATCAATACTAATTGAAGAGTAAATGACATTACAGGGGTTTGAACACAAAACCTCTTGCTTTGATACCATGTTAAATCATAGATGACCCAAAAGCTTCTTTTTTCATAGATGACCAAAAGCTTAAGTTGATGAATAATGGTAAATTTAATTATATCAACACTTTAATAGATTCATTTCACAATAACTAAAGGCACGTTCAACCATAGAGACTATTGGGCTCATAACTAAAAAAGATGGAAGAACTTTGAAGACTGATAAGATAGAAGCGCCTCTTGAAAATTTCATGCTCAAGGCCCTGCTGAAAATAAGATTCACAATACCAGCTAGCTAGATTTGAGAGTGAATAAAATAAACCCTACGGAAGTTGGATTCATCCTTTGGACTTCTTAGAGAAAAAATGTTGCTTCAAGAATTTGGAAGGGATAAACTACAGATGAGACATCTGCTCAATAACAATTGTTTCAAAGCCGGCCAACCCTGGAAAAATACATGTTCTTTCCAGTATTAAAGTCAACAATTGCAGAATGATGCAAACCATCTCAAGAGATGATTCGATATTTTATGAAAAGAAAACAGAAATCATGCGTTAACAATAAAAGAGAAATTACCAGAAAAAAGAGTGCTCAACATAGTACCTACTGATCTCATAGCAGCAAGTAATCCAAATTAAAACAATCGAAAAATAAATAAGTTTAATAAAAGCCCATCAACTACAGTATAGTAAACTAGTCAATACTAACCATGCCATTAACAACTTGCTAACTCAGAAGTGATATGTGGAGAGAGATGAGGTAAAGTAGATGACACTTACCGAAAACAAGTTTTCAGATTTCCTGTCATAAGGAAGCAACAACTTTGAATTGTCTTGTAGAGTACTTGGGTGCGTAGGTTCAATCTGAAGATCACGATTGCAAATCTAAGCATTAGTTTTGATGTAATTCCTTCCTAGTTATGTTATCACTCAAATGAAGTAATGCTATTTTCAACAGACCTCTGACGGCTTTCCGATAGAATATCCATCTTGAAACAGGTTCAACGTGAAGGAAACTCCATTCTCTGAAAGAACAATACTAATTTTGTTATTAAAAAATAAAAATCAAGAAACCAAACATAAAAGGTAATGTCTAAAGTCGATAGAAATTACCAGGAATTAGACGACCTAAAGAAGACCCAGTCACCCCATTTACATCCCCACTTCTTTCAGTTTCTTCACCCTGTTACATAAAAAATAACTGTAATATGATACAATGTAAACAGAATTAACATCATACTGATTTTGCTGATTTCTGATTGTCAGACAAGTATAATTTCGATGCTTGTAGTAACAAAAACAACAACACATCCACTACATCATTGTCATCATTATTATTAAGTTTTAAATTTAAATATCGTATTTTAACTTTCAAAACATTTTCATTTAGCACTATGACTTTCAAACGATCCATTTTGGTCCTTAATCTTAACATAAAAATCTAGTAAATCTATTCTAGTCTCATCACATGAACTTGTGTCTAACACTAAAATGTTTGACGCCAAAACAAAGCATGTATTTGGAAGTATAAAGACTAAAACGAATAAGGAGGTGCAATGAAGGCGCAGTAGGCTGAATTTCCAAAGTTCAATTCCTTGTCCGGTTTGTTAACAGCAGTTAAATTCAACCGCATCCAGACTCAGTACTAAGAGTAAGTAACCAATCAAAACAAAAATCATACTTTTAATTCATTTACAAAAGCACAAAAATTAAAATCCCTCATAACAAAAAGCAACATCGAGAAACAAGAAAAGCCAGAAGCGGAAGCGCTTACCTCAAGTTTTCGAGGTAGAGAAGATTCGTTCTTCGATATTACCCTCGACCCATCCTTAGAGTCGTCGACATCAAGAGCAGTGCTCCCAGATTGGATAATACAAGGCTTTGAACGAAACCGTTTACCCTTTTGCGAGATTTTGAAGGAGACACCCATTAATACCCAAATGGGGTTCAATTAACTGTGGGGGATCGATGAAAGAAGGGGAAATTTGGGGAAACGGGAAAGAGAAAGTTGAAGTTCCAACTTCACAGGGAAATCAAATAGTGGAGACGAAGGTGGGAAGAAACAGAAAGCTCGGATACAAAGAAATTGAAAAGAAAACAAGAGAGAGAAAGAGGTTACAAATACAGACGATGGATTTGGGTTCCGTCCGATTACATCGGAAAATTTTCCCGCTGCAATGGGAATTTTCTTTCCACTCCTCTCCCGTCTACTTGCCAATCGCGGTGCCTTTCAATCGGAAGATTTATTTATTTATTTATTTATTTTATAAGTGATGTAATATATTGCAAAAAGTAAACCTCCCAAGATAAAACCAAAATACACCGAGTTACACAAACACTAAACAACCAAATAAAAGAAACAAAATCAAAGGTTCGAAATAATTAACCTAGTCAAAGGAGTTTTAATCCGAAGCTTTACTTAACTCTCATACTTTTAAATCTTCCAACTTTTTTTCATGGACAAAATTAATTGAAATATGAATATGTTACTAATCACGAAGTTTATAGTTCGAATGCTATTCCAACCATACTAAAAAAACGTCTGATTTATTATCTTAGAATGTAAAAGAAAAAAAAAGTTCACGTTTTTTTCTTTTCAAATTTTACAGGGTAGGAAGGATTATTGAATTGTATTTTTTTTTTTAAAAAAAAATGAGGATTCTTTAATGTTTAAGAGTTTAAATATTCTGAAATATTAAATATTTATTTGGACATTTAAAGGACTATTATTTGAACATTAAAAATGAGTGTTTACCAATTTTAGTCGCGGTGAATTTTTACTATCAAGTCAAATAAGTAGATGTAGAAGTTAATTAATAATATATTGAGTTATTTAACGTTAGTCATGGATCAAAATTAATATAATCTTCTCTGTTAAACTCAAAAAAGAAAAGAAAAAAAAATCTATTTATTGCATTAGATTCAGCAAGTAACCCAAACATATATGACCAATGAAGATTATAAATATAATTGTCCTAAATAAACTTTTGTAACCCTTTAATTTTTAGTTTTTAAAAATGAAGTTCATTCTTTTTAAATTTATTGCCATGATTTTCATCTTTCTAGAGTAAAAGTCAAATTCAAAAAACAAAACAAGTTTTTAAAAACTATTTTTTCTAGTTTTTGAAACTTGGTTTGGTTTTAGATAACATGGTAGAAAAGTAAATTAGAAAACAATAAATTTAGCCGTGAAAAGAGTGTTTTATGGACCTTAATTTTCAAAAACCAAATAATTTTTTAAAGGAGCTTTAATAAATTTGTTCCGCAATTTTTTTTTTTGACCAAAATTAATTTCATTCATTACAACAAATAATCTAAGTCAATACAAAACGCCTACCCAACATAGATATTTCGATGATATTTCCATAAATTTGAAATTTCTAACATTTTTCTCCGACAACGATGCTTGTAACACCTGAGTGGTGAAATAGAATGGAACTTTTTAGCCAAAGATTTGAACATCAGATCGAAATAGTAAAGTCAAGAAGAAAGCTCTCCAACTTCCATTTTGCGTATTGTGTACTCTCTCTCAAGTATCAAAAATTCCTGCAAGTGAGAATGCAATGTCAAACCCTCATAAAATTTTGATAACAGATAATGGTAAAGTAACACATTAAACGGCAGCGTTTTGTCTTTTGTTTCAAGTGTTGTTCACTGTATTTAATCTTTAGTTGAATGGTGCTGTTCTATTTTGCTTCTACGATCATCACTCTTTTCTCAATTCTAGTGAAGTGAGTTTCCAGAGCATTTCAATTCCACTCTTGTTTGTCTTTCACTAAATTTTTCCGTGATAATAAATGCACAGTAATAATTGGCAGAAGGCCAACATTAGGTACCAGATTAATATGATAAAGTTAATTAAGAGATACCTCGAATTGTTGCTGGCTGAACAAATCAGAAAACCCAGATTCAGAGCTCGCCACAAGTTCGATCAAATTATCATGGCATTTGGGTTCGAATCCCAACTCCATCAGAGCTACAGAAACCTGAAAATAAGGTAATACAAATGAGGTTGAGTAATTATTATCCGGTTCAAAGGAATAGAAAGAGTCCAAATTGTTTCTTGTTGAATGTCTCATCCTCCAATTTTCAGAAATCGTGTAAGCAAAAGTTATCATTTGTCAATATACGAATGCCAGAATGCTCCTATAAACAAGTGAATCTCACAAAAACTGCTGATCCAAGGAAAACAAACCACATCGGAAACATTTGGAATCTATATATATCTTGTTTTTTTAATTATCTGAAAATGTGTCCCCAAGGGTCAGTCCCCTTGGCAAGGGCTTGTGGTCTCTTGGTCTAGCTTAGAGGACTCAAGTTCGAACCCTCAAGTGAGTGTAATACCAGAAACCCTTCATGTCTCTTGAGTCCTGGCCTTGGGGTGAGGCAGGTGAAGAAAACATTTGAGACAACTTTGGCACATGACAAATCTCACAAGATGTCTCATTACCCATAGTTTGACCTATTGCTTCTAAGTCAGTTTATTAATAACCACCAAGCTAATCCAGAATGGTTTTTACTATCTATAAAGGGAGAGACTAATCCATATTATTAATGAAAAGTAAATACTAAAAGTAAAAAGTAGCTCTAATGTAAAGTCCATTCGCCTCAAAGAAGTATTTACCTGCATGCATCGAAGCATAACTTCTGGAAGGCAGCACCGACGACATAGGCCTTGCACAATGTATGCTGCCGGGCAGTCTAGTGAACCATCTTCATTTGAATACCGTGCATCTAGACGCAAGACCTCCAAAGTGACTCCAGCTTGAAAACCGCGAAGCTCACCTACAACATATAAAAGTCATACCTTGCTCAGTGCACCTTTTTCTGTTAAGAGGCAGGGGGAAGAACTAAGAGAGGTCCACATCTCCTCAAATTTCATCATTTCAAATGCCACAAGAACCAAAATCACATCTAAATCTCAACAGAATAGCAATTAGTAACTGATAAGTAGGATATTGAACCTGCAGGTGCAATAGTACTTCTCACCTTTGAATCCAGCTGCCATGATACCACTAAGAATGCCACCATCATTAACTTCACGATGCCCAAGCCCATCGCCTGGTGCTGCTAAACAGCGAAGCACAATCTCAATACAGAAACCTTCCCCTGATGCAATGGAGACATTCACCTGCAGATTTGAAGTGCATGCAATTTTTTTTAATAAGAAATGAGGATATATTTGTATAAAAGAAAAGATTATAAAACATGATAGAACTATTTGACAAAAAAAAAAAAAAAAAAGAGAACGAGTAATCAACAGAGCACAATTGGGCATCCCACTCTCCTTCCATCAGCCAGGCCAAACCCAACTCCATTTGCATAATTTAAAATTTGAAAGGGCAGGACCTACTTAACCATCTCGAGTATGAAGCATAATAGGCTAGTGATCTAAAGCAAATATGTGGTCCAGAGACTATCTAAAGCAATGAAAAAAAGAATAGAAGAATGCACCAACGAACAGACACATTACAGCACAAGAAAAATATAATTAAAATGATGATGATGATGATAAAATAATAATTAGTCTCTGTTTCTTATTTTAAAAAATAATAGAAAACTATAATAGATCAAATTTAAGGAACATACCACCAATTGCCGATTTAATATGATCTCCTCAGTAACTGAAGAGTAAAGGGCACTTGTTAAGGTTGTGCACGTGGCGGCTTCAGGGCACAAACATTCTCCAGAAGGTAAACATAGCATGACAGTGGCATGCAATTCAAGATAAACAGGCTCCATTGACTCATAGAGATGATCTTCTGCAAAACCCAACCACGGACTTTCTTTCCCTACGGAAAGGAAAATTATTTGCAGAAAGATTGTGAGCAGTGAAAACCATGAGCAGCATACCTGGCGTTATTAATTATGAATGGGCAAAAGAAAAGATTAATCATACTAAGTAACAATGAAAGTGAGGAATCGAGTGTCTCATTAGCAGCAACAATGGCTCTTTGTTTTTCTTCCAATGAGAGATCGAGGGAAGGCGCTTCGTTATTCTCCAACTCAATTTTGAGCCAGTTGCGATATGTTGCATCACAGGAGAAATATTCACTCTAATGAAGACAAGTTCTATTAGATGAAAACTAAACAATAATCAAACAGGTAGCAGAAACAATGACCAACATGTAATTACAAGATTGGATAGCGTACCCAATCCTGGAACTCTTTTAAGTTCTCCAGAACGCCATTGTCCTCCAACGCACTAAAAGTTTCTGAATGCTGCCTCAAAGGTTCAGCAAGAAGACTAAGTAACTTGTGAGCACCATTAGGCATTGATGGAATTCTCCACATGGATATCAGAGCAAACTCTCTGAACAAGATATTGCTATAAAACAACAAACGATTGAAATTCAAAAGCTGTAGAAAGCAGCAGTATATGCAATATATATATATAAGATGGGACAACCCGCTTGACCCTACAACATTTGGGTGTCAAAGAAACTCATTGGAAATTAATTCCTAGGTAGGGGGCCACCATGGATTGAACCCTTGACCCTTTAGTCATTTATTGAGACTATCTCCTTTTTACCACTAGGCCAACCCATGACAGTTTATATATATATATTAACAATAGACCAAATCCAACATCCATATGTTACCACCACAACGTAGGCAGGCAGTTAATACAATAACTGCTCAACCTACTCTTTGGCTAATTTACCCCCCCCCCCCCCCACAAAGAAAAAAACGAAAAGAAAAACCTACACTTGGACTAGTATTGCAAGAGATCGGTATTGCTTCATTGCTCCACATACACACACACACAAATATAAAAGTTCAAAAAAATTGCACCATCAATTAATTTCAAAGTGAAATGTAACTCCAATAAAGCATAAAGGGCATCACCCCAGATTTGCAAGGACAAATCAACGTTCATAATTAATCATGATATAGTCAGTGTTTCAGAAAGTACCTATGAGCTATGCACCCCCAAGACACCTCACTTCAAAAGCCCTCATGTCTACAAACAATTTCCTAACTCTACTGCATTTGGTCGCCAAAAAAACACTTGGATATTAGATCCTAGTCTAGTTAGGTGGCCACCATAGTTTGAATCAATTCCCAATAAGCCTTTTTTTAATGTGTGCTTTACACTCTATTGTGCATTTAATGCGCCTTGCACTTTAAAGAAACAATAATGGTTCCAGTGAACTACTATTATTACCTATGTGCCAATGCTCGGAGAAGAAGTTTGGTGCTAACATCTTTAACATTAGCAATTGTGGAAGGAGGGGTAAAGCAGAGCCACTGGACAACCATAGCTTTCTGAAGACTCTGCAGGCGATGTTGTTCTACAGCATCTGATAACTTATCAGAACTACCAATTTTTGTCTCCCGAGATCTTGATAATACACTGTTCAAGTACATCACATAAACACGCAATATGATAAATAAAATCAGATCAGATGAATTTCAGGCTTGAATGTGCAAGTATCAAATTGAGTAAATGCAAAAATACCTCTCAATAATCTCTTCAAAACTGCCCTTTGAATGACCGTCAGGAGAAAATGGTAAATATTCAATAGCAGAGAGAAAGATCTTATACTTGACTTGCACGCTGTGAACAAGCAAAAAAAATATAGACATATGTTAACCATAGTTAATCCCCTGAGAGGCAAATTCCCCTTGTTCAAGAGAGACTAGGCATTGCACGATGGTTAACTAATCAAAACACTCAGATTGCAGTGTACTTTTATGCCCAAAAATACAACTAGAAAATGCAGCACGACCAGCTCGTAAATGTTGATCTACCTACATTTTATGGACCTTTATAAAGGCATTTAAGTACCAATGGGTTTCATTTCTGTAAGAAAAAATTTTATCATTATTAGTCGTCCCCATAATTCCTAGGCAATATTCCTTTCATAATGATCAGTTATTCTGTGGTCTCCATAAATAATACAAACTATGACGATGCACACATGGCAGTATCTGTTTCCACAGTCATCTTCATTTTTATCTGTCTGTCATTGTCATATTCATCACCATGATGTTGTTGTTATTATTATTATTATTAATCAACCCTAGCAACCATCTCTCTCTCCGCACAAGCATCAGCAGTATTGCTTTCTCAGAATTGTGCCAAACAATTGAAAACCTATCATATATGTACCTCTTCACAGACGATGATGTCAAATCAGGAAACTGGAAACGTGATTAAATGAGATGATAGTATTGCATAACATTTTGTGATACAAACATGGACCATATGACTTCTAACATCCACCAAAAAAATAATAATAATAATACTAAAAATAATTAAGGTCCTCTTGTTAAGAAATTAAGAACATTTGCATTAAAAGCCAAATTAGATTAGTCAAAGAACCTCCAATTCCCTTCTTAAAGGTAGATATAAAATCACATGAAGAACCTCTAACCATTTGCCTTATCATGTAACATGTAGATTAAAAAACCAAAACTATTTCAACTGTGAGGATTTCAATCACCTGCTATTGAGCCTAAGTTCAATCATGTGCACAAAGAGGTCGATGCATCGATGGCTTGCTAGCTGAGAAGCATATACACCAACAAGCTCCTCATGTTGCATCGAGAAGAGAAACATGGCATACCTGAAATCCACAGTAAATTATCTATTGACTCAAGATCATATCCTTGTCACATACTCTATCAATCAAAGTCAAGATCAAGAACTTAATTATAAATAAAAGGTTGATTCTATTGTTTCATAAGAATAACAAGATGACTAGACAGCTCCACAATTAACTATAATCAAAACAATTGGAATGATTACAAAAATATTTAGGAGCAGCAGAAATTACAAACTCTTTCATTTTTCTCAATGAAAGACCAGCAGCCCGACAGCAAATATGAAAAACAGATTTCATCCCACGTCCATAATCTCTCTAGAAAAGAACAAGCTTTTTACCTACTCATCTAAACAAGAACAAGCTTTTTACCTACATGTGTAAAATAAGATCGCCAACATTCGTGATCTTCTCTCTGAAGATATCCTTCATTTCTTCAGCAAGCAAATACCGAAGCACAAGCACTAAATGAGCACCAAACCGAATCATTTGAGGATCACCATGAGGCCTAACAAAATCAACATGCAATTACAATTCAATCTATTGTATCAGACAGCAAGCAAATACACCTGCTATTTTTCTGCTTGGCACTTAAAATAGTAACAAAAATAAAAGGTTCAGAACCGGACAGAAAATTTAGGTGGTGAGTTACAAGCATTATAATCTAGTCTTATAAGCAAAAAGTTATTGAGTTGCCCTCTGATAGGAGTAGGCTCCTCCAATCAAGCTAGCCTCCAGAAATGGCCAAATGGGTAAGGGTACAAAATTTTATACCAGAATCATAAGATGGAATCATTCCAGCCATAACAAGCCATCATCAAATCCCACCTATGAAGCTTGCATAAGAGATAGGAATTTACAAATTGAATTTATCAAGCAGAAAAATTCTTAAGTTGATTGGAGACTATTAAATCACCAATTGACTTAAAAGCTTAAGCTTGTAGGTTATGGTAAATTTAATTATATAAACAATTTAACACTCCCCCTCACTTGTGGGCTTAAAAATTTGTAGAAGACTCAACAAGTGGAATCAACATTTTAACAGAGATGCTTAAAGTTCATTGTTGTTGTAGGTATGAACCTTTTATGCAGTGTATCAATTGCAAGAATATTCTGCTTATTGTTTAATATAAATAAATAAATAGATATATTGGATGGCAATGAATGACATTCAAGAGAACCATAAATTAATACAAGTAAAATTCGAGTTTTCTTAATTGCATAATAGCTCTTGCATTTATTGTATAGAATAATGGAGAGAATCATAAAAATGCACATATTCATATACTATCAACGCTATTATCTCTCTAAGAAAACCCTTTCTTATTAACCCTGCCAGTATTTGCCATTACTGACCAATTTATTAACAGCAAAAAAATGTATAGTCAATAATAGTTAATAAATATGCAACAAATAAGGGGAAAAATATAACCATATCTGTCACAAACATAGACATTTATCTGTAATAACAAAGATACTACATGACCTGAAATCATCTTGGTCATCTTCTGAAGGTGCTATCCATGACCAGATTAGGTCCAAAAGACGAGGAATGTCTCCAAGCATCAAGATCATCTGAAAAAAATATTACAAAATGTAAATGGAAAATTTTTTTAATTTTATTTTAACAGTAAGCTACAGAAGGATAGCAAAAAGATCTACACTTCGTTTTATGTGAAAATCATAATGGGATGACTAATGAGAGAGGTACAGAAAAAAAGACAACAAATTCATTTCCTATCGTGTAAAATTATAAATAAAAGACAGGCATTAGGTTTATTTGCACTATTTCATAGGAGTATCAGGCCCCATTTGCTCGTGCACGTAAGGAACTACATGACTCTGTAAAGAAGGTGAGAAGTGAGTGAAATGTGAGTGGGGGAGCTAAGGAAGGGTGTAGTTTTTTTTTGATAAATGCAAAATTCTGTTAATAACAGAATGCTAATGTGCATGAGTAGGGAAAGTTTCCTCAAGGGGGATGCTGTAAAGAGAAGTAGTCAGGCATTCGGTAAGGAGAGCTGGGAACTCTAGCTATTAGAGATGAGTTCAAAATGCACTGACGTATCAGAACTTTGCCCCGGTGATGCCTATAGGGAAGAAAGTAGATGACCGTATGGAACTGGCATTAGAGAAAAGCATGTCTATATTGGTAGTGGGAGTTGCAGCTGAACCAATTTTACAGAAGAGAACAAGGAAGAATCTAGTAGTCAGGGAGGGAGGATTGACTGATGTAACAGTAACTGAACTGACTGGTGAGCTCCCACCAGACTCAAGGTGCAACTGAGGATGATGATACCACGGGGTTCAACGCAGTTAAATACCAAGAGTTAAACCTTATTTAGGAAGGTGGCGACAGATGCCGAGCTATGGTGTCTACAAATATAAGCTTTGTGTTCCCATTGAGATGAGAAAATTTTCAGCAGGACACCGGTTAGAAACAGATGCTGAAATTCTTCCTAACTTTGTGACGGGTACCATCATCAAATAAGAGCAATAAATCTTAGTGTTTTTTCAATTAAAAAGACAGCACACAACTAGACCCAAGCCAAACCTAAGACACAAAACAGTCTTATAACACCGTCAAAATAGAATCCTAATGAAATTAACCAGCCATCACAATAGAAGAATTAATAATTTGAACAAGTTTGCCCTTCCACACATGTTTCCTCTTTGGTATAGTTGCACCATTTAATAAGTAAAATCTCATAAAATTATCTTGGTCATTCCAATTAAATATAGAATACCTGAATTTGCCGCTGCTGCTCTTTGCATCCACGATTTACATTTTCATGCACCATGTCACTGAATCAGAAAAATGAATAGACCTTACACCTTGAACATCACATCACTCATGTGTAGTAACATTATAATGTATTCGTACCCTGAATGGAGTTTTTGAAGGAGGACAGAAATTTGGCGTGGTTGCTGGCTCAGAACTGGAAGTGGCCAACTTTCTGGTCCATCAGAAGCCTGAAAGGTTCTATCACTTTGTCCTGGACTTCCATCTACGGTGTCCATCATGCTATTAGAAAGATCCATCTTCCCATGTGAACGAGTGAGTTCAAGATCTACTTGAACATCTAGCCACGACTTTGTCATTGCCCAGCATGCTGACTGCAAGCAAATGGATAGTCTTAGAGCATTAAATTGGTTTAAAACAAATTGATACCATCGAAGGCCATCACAAAAAGTCTTGGGAGAACTCTTTTCCATTATATTAGGTTCCATGAATACAAGAATATGATCAGATAAATTGTACTTTCTTTTGAGATCACCCAAACACAGACAAACAACAACTATTCAACACAAAACGTTAGCCAATAGCATTGGTAAATCAATAACCACACCAAAAAATTATTAAAAAGAAAGTCTCATCTATCTCACACACCACTCATAACTTGACTAAAAGTTCTGTTCATGTGCATCCCAAATGGCGAATTCGACAGATCGCGAAAGTTTCAGTTAAATATTCTAAAATTTGCAGGGATTACTGTGACAAACATACCTCCCAATCTGTGCATATAGGAAGTACACGCTTCAAATTCCCACATTGAACAGCATACACAGCAGCCTCATACTTCGCACCATCTACTTCTGCAATTTTCTTCAACAATTGTACAGAGTATAAGTAGAAGTAATAATAAAAGAAATTTAAAGAAAAGTATAAATATAAAAAAAGAACATAGAAAACATCTTCTATTCAATGCCCATCTTCAACGAGTAATAGTATGATCATTATAAAGCTCATTGGAAGTATACAATTATGATTGTACATATTTACCATCAACCATCAGATAGATTACACATGAAGCATTGCATAAAGAACTACACAAGTAACTTTACAGCAAATAAAACCAACCTACTGCCTCTTGAAATAACAATGATTACCTCAGATGCACAATAAGAAGCCCATTTCCAAAGACGCCATTGGTGGCCAATGCCGCTTTCTAGCTCAATGGCTTGTAAGACTCTGTTCTTTCCATTCCTTACCAAGGCATCGATGGAAGGAAAGTGTTCCAATCCACCAAAAGGACACAAAGTTGCAGCTCTCCACGGCTGCCAACACATTATTAGATGTATCACAGGATGAAAGGTGATAAACCGGAACATTGGTAGGAAAGAAACCATAGCATCTCAGAGATTTGTTACCTGCCCTGCCGACCGGCAGAGATCACAAGCTTCTTTCAATCTCCCGGCTTTTATAAGAGTCCAGGCATCTTCTAAAAGAGATTCATCTTGTTTCTGTTGAGAAAAACATCAATTACTATACTTCATTCTAAACTAAAGCCACTCAGATGTGTCTATGTTCCAGTCTGAGCTTGTCAATCTTTCTTATATCACTTTTTAGGGGGAAAAAAAGGGTCCAAAATCACACTCACACATG
Organism: Citrullus mucosospermus; assembly: GCA_030954485.1. Classification (NCBI taxonomy): domain Eukaryota; kingdom Viridiplantae; phylum Streptophyta; class Magnoliopsida; order Cucurbitales; family Cucurbitaceae; genus Citrullus; species Citrullus mucosospermus. Next base: position 960,630 of record CM062063.1, on the reverse strand, counting down.
TGCCAAACAACACGTCCAATCTATGCATGGATGACAATTAATCCATGAGATTTGGTGGTCAAAAGGAAAATAGAATATTGGCACCAAAAGCTTTTTAAATATGATTCAATAAGATTCTTTTTATATTATTCAAGGCCCAATTTTGCATAATAAAATCATACTTTGTCATCTGGCAGTTGATGAGCATGCTCACGTGTTGGAGCATCAAAATCCAAGTGATGAACAGCATTTGTGTTAGACGTCCCTTTCTTGAGAGACCGCTGAGTATTATGCCAAACTCCAGAACTTGGAAGATAGGTACCAACATGAGACCCACGAATCTGTAAAAATATATACAAAACGTCAAAGAAGATTGGTTACCCCACCCCTAGCATAAGTTCTCAAGTCACCAAGATTTAGCTTTTCGGTATCTCAGGCCTTGACTGCCTGAAATGAAGTTTCAAGAGCTAACCGTTTTAACTTTTGTAAATCTACTTAGCAATGGTAACCATTATAAAACATACCACGTCAGTAACAGCTACAACTAACAATCTGTCATTTGACAGCTAGCATAAAATACCATACCTCTAGTATGAGCAGGAGACTCGTAATTAAATCCAACATTAGCTTGAAATATATCACAACGATACAATAAGAAATGGCTTACGGTAGTACAATATCAAGTAAAGTTGTCAAAAGAACTCATCACCTTGCTTTCCAAATCAAGTGCTTTAGAGGCTAAACCTTCCAGCCACTCAACAATACGAAGACATAATTGAGCTGTATGGTCTTCAGAGACAAACTGGCAGGCCTCCAAGTGTGATGTCGGGGGAAACTGCCACAAATTGCTAGCTTCATTTAGGTTCTTCAAACACAAGTAATGTATCAAATGTTATAAAAATTGCTTATTTTTATATGGAAAAAAGAACGAAAAAATACATAACCACAATTAGATCTTTAGGCGTCTCTTTCGTAGCTGCAAGAACAAGATACCAATATTAATCCCAATGTCAAGTAATGAAATATTTTCAGTAAAAAAACAGCAGCATGTATTATATATCTGGGAGAGTGGGTGAGTTAACCTCCTTCAACGTTATGAGTACAAAAGGGGAAATAATACATCCACATGCTAGCTAAAATGAACAGAAAAATATACAAATTGCCAATTGGCAGCAATTAGAGAGGGGGGAAAATTACAGAAAAAATAATTTAAAGAAGACCAGAAATAAGCTTTAGAAACATATCAGGTAAACAAGCCGGCTTCACATCCTTAAAGAATGTTGTGGCAGGGAAAATTAATATACCAAAATTTCAAATGCATGCAGATGCAGCAGGGTTTAGAGCTACACATTTATTGCCATTTACACAGAAGAACCAAGATTCACAAAAACATGCATGAAACAGAAAACGTATACTTGTACACAAATACAAAATACAAATTATAAAAAGTTATGGAGAAAGAGATATTTCCTTTCCCATACAGGTACCACAAAAGGGACCAAGAGGCAGCTTCATCTACAAGAAATTGAGCCTTCTGCCTCATCAATTTGTCTTCAATAAAGCGGTGCTGAATGTTGGAACCATACCTAGCAGAAAAGAACAAAGATTAGTCAAAATCACAGTAAAAATCTGCCAGCAATAAAAAGGGATAAGATGTTTAAAGAGTTAGTAACAACCAACAGTTATGTCAAGTTTTCAGCATGCACAAATCTCCTAAGGTCAATCATTGGCTATGGTATATTGGTAGGATAGAACTAGTAACTACGTCCTTCAAAAGAGGCTTCTTTTCAGACCAATATTCACTAGGATGCTTCTATATGTAAAAAAGATTCAGAACCTGAGGTAATTTCCTCAACGAGCTTTTTTTCCTAGAAATTTAAGGATTTTCTTACTGCATAATTTCAAGTGGCAGATGGCTCTCCCCCTCAATATCAATTGCCTTCTTACCTCATTTCTTGTAATTCGTCCTTTTAAAGGGATAGGAAGATCTTATGGCTTCAATTTGTGAGAGTGTCCCTTTGGTTGATGTGGCTTGATAGAAATAACAGTCTTCAGCAACAAAGAAAATTCTCTGTGGTTCTTTAAACAATGGAAATTGCACCAACTCTCTGCATCATTTGGAAGAGTTTTTTTCTTTTCCTGTAACTATCTCACCATGGGTTTTGACTTTCCTTCCCTCTTCTTTTGTATTACATACCATCGACAGAATTGTAACTTATCCCCCAAAAAAATCTAAATAGATGATAAGATTTATACAAAGACGAGCATAATGTAATTCATCTAGTTATTTGGGAAAACCAACAACAAGATGTCTATAAAATAATTCAAATGAGAACCATAGATGGAAAAATACCTTATCGACTCTGAAACATTACGACAAGAACTCTCAAATCTTAATATCAAGTCTGGGATAGACATCAATCCTGACAAAATATCTTGAGTGAGTGAGCAGACTGTACACTTTTTCAAACAAACAGTTCATACCCAAAGGGATGACAAACATATTGAGCAAGAAATAAGTTGGACACAATCAGAACCTTGTATTGAAGAGTCCATAAGAGATGCAAAAAAGTTATAAGTTGTATCTCCACTATTAGATAATGGATCGTTCTCATGCTTGCAAGCCTTCAGTGAGTGGCGAACTGAATCGGGACCAAGAGATACAGCTGAAATCTCCTGGCTATCAATTGATAATCTTCTTTTAGAAGCAGAACTTTCCTTTAACGGTGTTCCTTCCAGACGATCACCATAAAGGCTTTCAGCCTCTTCTTTAAAATTTTCAAGAAGCAGTGCGGCATTTGTTGGACTATGGAAACCCTGCTCGTCGTACAAAATCCTAGACTCGCTGACTGTTGAAGATGAAACTTCCTTGTGAGGCGATATGTTTGACGTCCTTTTCCTGCGTAAGTTTCATGCCAATAGTGGCATTGCATAAACAATGGTAAATACAACAAATATGGGTAAGGAAGCTATATAACAACTTTCTCTTTTTTAAATGAAAACCCCACTTCCATCAAGAAAGGCTGCAACGGAAAGGCAGAGTCCAACCCAAAAAATGTACACCAAAATTCAAATATGAAATTATTAGCCCATTAGATACGATATATCCTTGTGCGTTTTCTTCCTTGATAGAAAGCAAAAGAAAGGATGGAATGTAATCTTTCTAAACTGCACATAAAGCAGATGTACACCAGCCATCCTTGATAACCCATTAACACATTTGAAAAAATAAATATATAAATAATGTACCAATTTTAGATTAAAGTATAAGCCAATAGGAGCCAAACACTGTCAATAAGCTCTATTCCATAACCAAACATAATAACCCACTAACACAAGAAGCACTAAACCAATGACAACCATCTATACAGATTACAGAGAAAGTAAAAAGCAATGAACCCGAAATTTTCTTAACGCAATGAGTTAAAATTGAGCATCAGAAAGCATTCGAATCAAACAAATACACCTGCTCTTACAACCCCACCAACTAGGTAAGTTAATTGAAACCTCTAGCCAAGAAATGACTTCAGTCTGAACTGAAATCGACTTAAAACTGAGTAGAAGACGTGTTTTCTCATCGCCAGAACGAAAAAGCAACAAAGAGAAAGGAAACCGGCGAATGCACCTGTAGCGACGAAATCGCTCTCGGATGGCGAGGTCTTCGGGATCAAAGTAGCTGGGAGAGGCGTCCATTTCTTCGTCCATGTTATAATATGAATCTGGCTTTGCTCTCAAAGCACAGAGGAATTTGATGATTCGAGGAAGAGACGAGCAAACGCGGGAGTGTGGAGAAAAACCTCCAGCTTCAGTCGATAAAACCCTCGCCAATAAAGGCGCGCCCAATTTAAGCGTTAAACCGGTCCAACATCCATCAAAGATGTCCCATGGTCGAACCAAAAAATATAGGACACTTCAATTCCTTTTAGATCCTTGTCTTTTAAAATTATACATACTAATGCATTTTAGTTGTGACGAAACCTAGGAGAAAGAGACAATTCTCATCTCATCGCCTCTAGTCTTTGCTTAATCAATAAATAAAATGTTTTAAAAACATCAAACGATTCATTATTCAGCAAATTAACAACCTTAAGATAATTAGATTTAACTAAAATTTTCGATAGATTAAGCGATGAAACACTTTCAAGTTCAAAGCATATAGTCGTTGTTTCAAGAACTTCATCTCATAAAAATGAGGAATGAACTTCAACCCATCAAGAAGCACACAACCCAAATGATTTCTAAATACCTATCCCAAACCATCCAACTTGGTGAATAAACTCCAAGCAACATCATTATTCATCTTCTAGAAAGACATCATTGGAGAGTGCCACCTGTTTGAAGGCCGAGAAGTAGAACGAAGAGTTTCCGTAATTCGTTTTCCTTTTGTCCCTTCGTGCGTAGGCTAAAATACAAGTAAGTGTTTGTTAATAGAGTCACTAGTGGACTCCAACTAAAACACCATTTTATTCTTTGTCATCTAGACATGTCAAATAACAATCGCCGCTCTTTCTAACTCAATGGGAGAAACTCGATCAAAAACCCAGAACAAATCATTTGGTAACTCCAACAAAATCTGTCATCACAAAGAACATTAACATTAGATGAGATAAACCTCAACCAAATCTCCTTGGTAACCTAACACTTCCACATAAGATATGCTACAGTTTCCTCATGCTCCTTGCAAAACAAATTTTATCCATAGGAGGAGCCTTCATCTTCCACAAAAACTGCCACAAAAATTTTGAAGTTTTCCTAACAAACAAACTAGCAATCTTCAAATTCAAAATATAAGAACTTTTAACCATAAACACTACCTATTCATCACAATCCCACATGATCTCATCATCATAAGGTCGTTGAGGTAGTTGTATTTAAAGAATAGCCTTCCCATAATCTTAAGGAATAACCTATGAGTTTAGTTACCACTTGTTCTTTATGTTTCAATATTTTGCATTTTTTCTCAAGTCTTCCCTAATATTTACTATGACATTTTGTTGATTGCAACAATTAACAAATTACATAAAGCTACTCTATTAGAATTCAAAATTTAGGAATGCAATTATAATAAATTCAAGAAGTTAATTATCAAATTAAAAGTAACAGACCTTATAATTAAAGAACGGTCCGTGCAATTTTTTTAAAATTTTATTTCTTAAAGTTACACGATTGTGGTAAAAGTTCATCTGCTCTATGTTCCCATAACCTTATCCTCACTATACTTGCATAATATATACACACACATATCTTGAAAGATTGCACACAAATAAATCAACAAATAATTAAAAAAATATAAAAGTCGACCATTCAAAAAACCAAATGTTGTAACTTGACGTGGTAAATTATCCTCAACAGTTGGCATATCAAATTATTTAAAAGATACATTAGGAAAAGAAATTCAAAATTTCCTTATAAACATGACAGTGATTCGCAAGTTTTGTTCCTGGCATGTAATAACACAACAATTAAAAGCAATGGAAAAAAGAATTATATTCTGAAGCATCATCAACCCTTGACATAAAAAGAAAAGAAAATAGAAAAGCCCAAAAAAAAGGAAAACTAAAATACCAAGCTATACCCAACTAATTTCCTAAATAATACCACCAAGAATCCTCATATCCTTGTATAAATTCAGATACTCGGGTACACAATGACATTCCATAAACACAGCTCCCAGGGTATTTAAAAACTGAAACAATAAAAAGAAAAGATCATACTAAGGCTCGGAAAGAAACTCTCCACAAGAGGGGGGAAAAAGAAAAAGAAAAAAGATCGAGATCTCTCAATAGAACTAAGCACTCCATTTTGTATACACCTCTCATCAGCCTTACTGATAATACATTAGCTGCTGAGCTGCCGCGACGTTCTGAAAGCCACCATCATAGATGGCCTGACTCGAGCCAGCAGCACCCATGCCCATGGCTGCCTGCTTTAAAGGATGTGGCACCTGAGGGTGCATAAGGGCATGGACTCCCCCCATCTTGCTCATTGCCAGTTGCCGCTCGTATGCTAAGAGATCAGTTGTCGAGAGTCCTGGGATTGGAGCTGCTGCAGGTGGAGGAAGCGGGTTGGAGATGGTTCCAGGTGGGGTTGGCTTGCTTCCCCAAGAGCACTGCACACAGAGAAACACCACAACCCAGTCAGAACAGAATTCAATTATGTCATTCTGTACAAATAAAAATCGTCAAAACTTGTTAGTAGAAAAACTCGTGTATAAGATTACTGTTTGTTGAACTTGTGAGCACCTCCCTTTAATTCAGACACATTTTTTAGCGTATTCCAAACACAAGAAAGAAAACCCAAAATAGAAAAATATTGCAAATAGAGGGTTGTGCTTCTACCAACCAAGTCCCACATTGGACAATTCCCAAAACCATTCCTCACTCAGAGATCCCTAACTACCCTACTTCTAACCATTTCACCCCTAACTTATTACCACCGCGTTCTTAGTAACATCTACTAATATTCCAAAAGCGTCACTTACTAGACTCTCACATACAACAGATAAAATGAAAAATTGAACTGATGGAATAAATTAGTCTTGCTCCATTCAAGTCTGCAAGACTGCACAAGTAGCAACTGTATGCCACAAAACGGTCTTTTGTTAATAATGCATCAATTGTTCCAATAAAAAAAATAGAAACTCTGTATACAAGCAGAAAACGAAACCTTAATCTGTTTGCCACAAAGAAACGACTGAGCATTCCCCATTTGAATAGCCAAAGCTGCCTCAGCATGAGTGCTATATCTAACAAAACCAAAGCCCTTATCACGCTGGATGCGGACCTCCTCAATCACACCAGCCCCAAGAGAATGAAAATGGCGATGAAGATCAACCTGTGTGGCCTGTACAAGGAAAAATCATTCAAAAATCCAAAATGCTAATTGTCAAAAACACCCAAATATCACAGACATCAACTAAGTAAACACAACAATATTATCCTTCTAGAAATTATTCTTTGACTGTCACATTTGTGGCCTTACAAACTAAACCGAAGCACCCTTCTAGAGACAGGTAGATTATAGGAGCCTCGTTTTATATAGCAACCTCAACCAAGTGTTACACTTGCAAAAACTCGGCAAGGTGAGTACCATATCATCTCCATTGTGTTATTTAATCATTGGCGCAAGTTAAATTAAAACATTTAAAAATAAAAATAACAAAGTTAAGAATGAGGAATTACCTCTGGAGCAAGATTGCCAACATAAACAGTAGTGTACTGAGGATTGTTCTCGGGGGCATCGCTATTAACTGTTTCTTTACCATCTTCTGCAGAAATGTCAAAATTTAAGCAAATATTGTCAAAAGCTTTGGGGATCAATCCTCAGGGTAAACAGAATGACAAAGACAAGACATTTTACACTTTTAGTTTCTAACGAAAATCATCATTAAAAAAGTGGTATGAACACTAACCAGATGATCCATTTGTAAGTTCTGCAATGCTTTTCACATCTGAGCTCTGCTTGTCATCATTAGATCCAGCACCCTTTGTTGCCCAGTTGCAGCGAATCTGTCTACTTCCAAGCCACTTACCTGAAGGAGACCATATATGGTCAAGAGACCATTTCAATTTCAAAAGTTAAAAGATAAGAGATTGCCAAGCTTTTCTTTTTTCATCGATTTAATTAGTCTACCAAATGATAATCTAGGACAAAAAATTTTAACTATCAGAGGCAACTAAGTCCTTCCTTACCAGTCAGGTCATTTATTGCACTTTGAGCATCCTGGAAAAGGACCGTGATTTAGTAAAGAGAGAAATAACGGCAAAAGAATAAATTTTGATTAGATGTTGTTTGAACCTGTTGGTTGCGGAAAGAAACAAAACCAAATCCCCTGGAACGCCCAGTCTTCTGATCCCACATAACTCTGGCATCACTGAAACCAATAGGACACACGGTATCAGATGTTGCAGGTTAAAAAGGACAAAGTACTAACATACTCATTCTAACTTAAATTATGCTTTTTGAGCTGTCAAAGTATATCAAACTCATTTATTTCAGTGGTAGAAATTACATGCAAAACTCGAAGGGCAACAAATAAATAAAAAATAGTTTATAGGGGCTGAAGCTTACGAACAGCTAGGGAAAACAGAAAAGCATGCAAACAAAGTAGAATCAGTAACTTCAGGGCTAAGATCACCCACAAAGATGTTGAAATGACCTGTACACAAAAGCAGCAGGTGAACATAAAAGAAGTTATTTAGCAGTTGCAACTCATAGCCATTGATTCAAAACAGATACCAAACCTGATGTGTCCTCTCTCTGACCACTAGCATAAGCCCAATTTACTTTGATAGGCTGCCCAAACCTGCAACGTACATATTGAGAAAGGAAACAGAGGTACAAACGGCAAATGAGAAATTCAGTTATATACTTACAAATGCCTTCCATTAAGTGACAAAATAGCCATAGCAGCCGATCTGCGATCAAAATAGTGAATAAATCCATAGGATGACTGCATAAAGCAGTGGCAACAAGGATGTTAATAGACAAGAAGAAAGCAGAGGACCTTGAAATTAACAATAACATAAAGAAATAGATTTATTCCATTGAATGAGGAAAAAAAAAAGTAGGGTTTTGTATTGTAGGTTCTGTGAACCAACCTTCTCCTTTCTGACAAGCTTGCAGTTTTCAACAAGGCCTGTGCTCCCAAAAACCTCTTGAAGAAGTGGTTCTGTTACCTGTGTATGTACATTTCCTACGTACCTGCATTTCCTCAAAATTAAAGAAACTAAAAATTTTAAAAAGGAAAAGAAAACAAAGAAAATACAAAAAATATATAAGTAATCAACCAGAGCCATATGGGTATACATAAAGAATAGAAATTAAAATAAAAAAAAATATATAGAGAGAAATTTGGTTGAGATTTGAGAAGACATAATTTTAGAGCATTAACTCAGAAAATTAAAAGATTGGAGACATGAGAACTTGATAGTCAATGACAAATCTGAGACAGAGAGACGTGATAACTGCAAGAAAACATACGTTCCCATAATGCAGACCAAAAAAAAAGGAGGTAACATAAAGGGGATAAAACGTGTAGAAAATCACTCACACACTGCGGCAGGTACTTGGATCAAACCCCGGTGGTAAATTCCCACTTGGAATTGGTTCAAGCTGCATAATGGAAACAACAAAAGAAAAAAGGAAGGAAAAGAATTAGAATAGTACGTGAAAGAGAAACCAAGTCTTTATGAAATGGGAAGAAAACAAAGAGATTAAAATTGATGCAATCATGCAGATTAAACGAAATCTGTAACCAAATGAAAAGCTGAACCTCGATGGTAATTCAATCAGTACATTGGAGAGACAGAGGCCACACAAGTAAAAAAATAGAGCAGCGAAAATAACAGGAAAGACACGGACCAGCCACCAAGCACTCATGATATCACGTCATATGGAACTTCCAGTTCTATGATAATGTAAGCTGGTAAAACTCAATTGGGTTGGTGGAAGTCAACTGTCATCAACTAGGACGATGAGTGATGTATAAAATAGTATAATCTGCCAGAACCCCGTAACGGATTAAAAAATAGAAAAATGAAACACAAACATCTTGCGTTAACAGCATACACGCCGAATTGAAAATTTAAGCCCCATAGGTGAACCACTGCATGGTACATCATACCATCATTTTGATGGCTCTTGAGCATCTAAAGGGATCCTGTTTCTCGTCTCATTAAGAAGTTCCTTCAAGAAGCCCAAAATTAATCCAAACGGGCTCAATATTACCCAGCAGATACCCACAACTAATAACAAAGCAAAATACGACTACCCATCACAAACACTCAATCATCTCTTTACAGGGGGAAAATCATTTGTTTACAATCATTCAGAACTCAAAAGTGTACACACAGTTAAAAGACATAAAAAAAAAAAAAAAAAAAAAAAAAAAACACCGCTACAACATTACGCAACAAATCGGTCATAACTTAAGAAAGTATTTAGCCAGAGATCGAGAACAAAATACAGAAATGGCCGAAACAAAAACGTGTAGATCATACGAATGTTAACCTAATTGAAAACAAAGAAGAACTCGAACCTGAGGATGAGCTAAGAGACCAGGATGGTAAAGCGACTGTTGTTGAAGCAAAGCTTGCTGCATCAAAGCTTGTTGTTGTTGTTGCTTCAATCTCTGATGTTGCATTCTTGTTTCCTCGATCAATTTTCCGCCAAAAAAGAACGAAAAATTTTACCGGGAAGAAGAGGGGTTAGGGTTAAGAGTCGAACAAAGGCAAGAAAAATTAGAGACGGAAGGGCTTTTCGGGGTTGGGGGAAAATCGATTAGAGGCTCTAACTCATAACACTTATAAAATGCCGGTTCGGGCCCGGGCGAAGATATGGTTACAGACCCGTTACGCTCGAATATCCCACAACCAATACAAACTTGACATGTACACCCTCTATCGTCAAATTGGTTGGCCCGTTTTTTAGCTGACCTGACGAACGTCTGTGACAGTTCCTTTTTCTTTAATTTTCAAGGGGTAGGGACCAGTTTAGAATTTCACAGTAATTTTTGTATTTGTATAATCTTTGGACTATTTTCTACGTAGGGATAAATATTTGTGGGTAGTCTATAACTTTATAATCCTTGTTGGGTTCTTAGTTATTATCGTGTTCAATTTATTTTAGTCATATCTTATACTATTTGAAGTTGAACTTATTTGTTACCGTTCTTAAATTACATACTCTAACTAAGTAATTAATAAGTTAAATGATTTTTCTTTAGTACGGGACGAAGATCGAACCTTCAACCTTTAAGAAGGAAACTCGTGTCAATTATCATTAAACTAAGCTCACTTTGGAAATAAGATAAATGAAAATTACTTCACGTTCATTAATTTATGATATAAATTTGCTATTTATTAAAAATATAAATTTTAATGTGTCAACTCTCAAGTACTCGACACTTTTTAGTGTGTGGTTGATTCTTGATGTTAGACTTGATGGGGTTAAAAGGCAGTAAATTTGTTCAAATAAGTCGTGTTGATGCCAAAGTTTAGAATATATATATGTGTGACTGTCACGTAAGAACAACAAAAAATAATTTAGAAAGAGAATAATGTGATGTGTAGGAGAAATAAAATCATGCACATTGACGTGACGTTTGTTACACCCTATAATGCTTATTTTAGAGAGTGATTAAATGCGGAATTTGTAATATTTGAGAGTGAGAATAGATTTACTTCATTTGAGTCACAATGATGTATTTATATGAAAAGTTTGATATAAGACGTCCAAATCAAGGTTCAAAATTTTGGGTTAGGCTGATTCACGAGTCACTGGGTTGGAGAATACACCTGTCGTGCTCCAAATACTAAAATGGGGGACTTGCCGCATGCTGAGGGCGGACATGTGACCTAAAGTCTCATCTCCTCTAGGTCCATTATTTAGGTAACAGAGCGTGGTTTTAGCTTGAGTCACATCCTTTTCAAGTCCAATTGCTTTTGAACTTGGCCAAATGTTCATCGTGTCTTTTGGTCCAAAATCATTCCTAACAAATTAATTTATTTAATTTGGATGGTTTTTAGTAAACATTAATTTTTAATATTTATCAACCTACAGCCTCTATTAAAACCACTTTAACATGGATTAAAACTGTTATGAACCCAAACATAATGATGTTTTTTTTCTCCCCCAAGGCTCTATTAGATCACATTAGAGAGGATGAGTAGGCAAAATGTTCAAAATCCATTAATTTTCTCTCTCTTTTAATCTCACTCTTCATATCTTATTTATTTATTTATTTTCCCACATGTAATTCATTAAAGCCATATTTACTTTCTAGTAAATGCAATCAATCAATCACAATATAAAAAGTGTTACCAAACGATTAGTTAACAATAATTTGTGAATTATGAATAATAAAAAAAAATCCATTATGATGGCAATAATTTTGATTACAGAACAATAAACGTGGCTAAAATGCAAATAAGGGGACGATGTATTCATGTGAAAAGTTGCACTTCCTACCCCCACATTGAGTGGTGAGAGAGGTGCGGAGAGATGGATAAAGATATAAGAACTTTAGTATAAAGTTTAAAGGAGAGAAGTAAAGAACAATTTTGGTAGAGTATTGAAAGTTATGGTCGGTAAACATTTGATTTGTCTATCAATATTTGTTTTTGTTGTGTTTTCATTTCACTAGTAAACAAAAAGTTAAGCTCTCAAAAGCAAACTTTTGGGGGTTGAAAAAAAAAGTTTTGTTATTAATCATTCTATAGAAAATTTGTTAAAATGTAATCCTCACGTGTTTATTTTAATGTGAAAAGTATACATAAAGCTCTAACCAATTCACAAAAGCATTTAAAAAAAACTAGTTGGGGCTACATGCAAACAAATCTTTAGAATATAATTATAAAATTATACAAAATTTAAAAGTAATGAAAGATATAAGAATTGTTTCAAATATAAAAAAAATAACCAAAATATTTACAAACTAAAATTATACCGACTATTAATTTTGCTATTATTTATAAATATTTACAGTAATAATGTGTTGGGTGCAATTTAAAAATTTTTAAACATAATTTTATAGGTAAAATATATTCAGTTGAATGGAAATAAATCTCGTTAATTTTAAAATATAAATATTGGACATGAAATTTGAAAGTAATTAATGAGGTAAAATAAAGACATAATAATAATAATAATAATTTCTCCGCAAATAGTTTATCAACTTCTCTCTCCATATAGAATATTCCCCTAATTATCTTGTTCATATCTCTCTCTTCCCTATTTTCTCTATTTTATTATGCATCTCGAACGTGTTTGATTTGGAAGAGAATAATTTAAAAATATTATTTTTTGAAGTGGATTTCCATTCTTTTTTTTTTTTTTTTAATTGAGTTTGTTTAATATGTTAAAACTGATTGAAAAATTCGATAATGAATTTTTAAGACCAATCATAAATATCGAGGGAAGAATAAAATTATAAAATTATTCTATTTTACTATTTTTTTTAAAGGAAAAAGGTCCATAAACATACCATATATAAATTAATCATAAATACAACCATAAATTTATTCTATCACCAACAAATTATATGAATACAGTGACGGATATACAGTAAGATTCTGAAAAAATAAAAAATCAGAAGATTAAAAGAATTTTAATAATTTCTTCTTAAATATGTTTTCAAACTCCTCCACATATCTCTATCTTCCCCTAACTATCTCGTCCATATCTCTCTTCCTTATTTTCCTTTTTTTTCTACCTCTTGATTCTCAATTTGACCATACATATAACCATAAATTTATTAAGTTAACAACAAATAGTAGAAATTTTATACGAATATCACAATGGATATAGAATAAGATTCCAAAAAATAAATAAATAAAATCAAAAGATTAAATTAATTTTAATAATTTATCCTTAAATATTTTCTCAAACCTCTCTCCTCGTATCTCTATCTTCCTCTAACTATCTCGTTCACGTCTCTCTTCCCTTTTTTTTTCTACATCTTGAATCTCACTTTGACCATATAATATAACCATAAATTTATTCTATAAACAACCAATAGAAGAAAATTTATATGAATAGAGTAATGGATATAGAATATGATTTTGAAAACAATACAACCATAAATTTATTCTAACCACAAACAAATAGAAGAAAATTTATATGAATATAGTAATTGATATATAATATGATTTTCAAAAAAAAAAAAAAAATCAGATGATTAAATTAATTTTAATAATTTATACTTAAATATTTTCTCAAACTCTTCTCCCCGTATCTCTATATTCCCCTAAAAGAAGTTACTCACAATAAATTTCAACATTGCGTTCCATTCCCATATTTTACCGTCTGTTTCTCCAATCTTTCACTCCCCACCTTTCAATTATCAAAGCAACAAGAGGATAAACAATCTCAATCCCCACATCTATATTTTGAGTATCACTCCATAATTGAATCCTCCTTACAATATGGTTGCTAAAGATAGCAAAATTTGAAAATCAACCATCACAAACATGTGTTCTTGCACCACAAATAAATGCATAAATTGTTGATGAAATTGGTGATTACCTTGTTTATTAGAAGAGTAGGCTTGTCCCTTCATAGATTTGCACAAAGGTGTGATTTGTTGGGAATGATTTGAGCTTGATCTTTTTATAAAGATGTAGTTTTTTGCTCCAAAGGTTTTAAAATGAAGAGATATAAGGTTTAAAAAAATTTATGTTAAAAATGAAGGTAAAATTAAAGGAAGAAAAATATCTCGTTATATGGTTAGGATTTTGCCATGAGGTGCGAGGCATAGATTAAATGAGTCTTATGTTATTACCATATTAGGTGCGAAGAAGAGTGTGAGGGTAAAATGGACAATATCAAAGATGTTAGGGGCAAAGAAGGAAATTAAAAATTCTCCCCTCTTAACTCATTTTAATATAATATAGATTTCTAAAAACTCAACGTACCATTCGCAAGTATTTACGAAATCAAATGACAACAAACATTAAAAATAATTTGACAAGAAGTTTGATTCTACATGTTTCATGTCTATGTACTCGAACATAATATCTCAAAAATGTAAAAATATTCATTTGTTAATATCAAAAAAATAGACTGTAAACATAACAACTTGAATGATACAAAACCTAAGCATAAGGTCAACTATTCTTTCATATTGCATCGAAAATTACTTTAGGAAAAAAATACTTATGATTGGGATAATATTTGTTAGGAAGGCATAACTGTTGGAAGAGTGGAGATTAATCAACTAAGTGTAATATATGACACAAAATAGCAACCAAATTTGGAGAGAAAAACAATTAACCTATGGTAAAGCAAAACCATGTCATAAGTTGAGATCCAGATGCCTTGGGAAGCCTTCCTCAGCTTCGGCTTCGAGCTCGGGCTCAGGCCCAGTCTCATTGGCTGAGTTGCTTCCACTTGCTTTAGAAGCAGCCTCAGGCTGTTGGTTCACTTGGTATGGTGCTCTAATTACAGCCCTAATCGTAAACAACACCGTCTCAGTCTCATGAGAAAAAAAAAAAAAAAAAAGGGAAATAAATAGATGAATACAATTACACCCTCGAATTTACATTATGTTATAATGGTTTTAGAGAAAATTTAAAGACACGTAGAGACTAACCATAAAGTATAAGAGTGGAATCTAACTATCAATCTTCTAACCAAAATGAACTTAGTTCACCTATTATAAAAATTATACTTAATGACTTCGATGTAGAGGTTCAATTATTCCCTACCCCATATATTGTAAAAGAATTATCAACCTTTAATAATGATGGATTTAAAAAGAGAGATAATTTCTCAAATGGAAAGTGGAAGGATCCTATGGTAAAATCCTTACATTTGCTATTTATAGAGAAAAAAAGAACAAGGATAAAGAGGGAAAGTTTGGGATTCATTCCTACAAATGGGATAATCTATTTGATAATTTGTCAGCACTCAGCACCAGAGTGAAATTTTTTTTCAATACCTTAGAAACGAGAGATTGTTTTTCTAATTTTTACAGTGGTCAGCTTTGGGTTAAAAATTGTTACTTGGCTTTTAAACTTCACTTTCATTGTTTGGGAACACCACTATCAGAAGCAATTACCAAACATTTTCAACCTCTACAGAGTTTCATCTTTCTGTGTAACAAGACAAACATCAACAAATTCACCCTTAACTTTTTCCATATTTCTTCTCTTCACAGCATGTTTGTATGGCTAAAATCTTGTCACATAGACTGAATTTGCCATTTGTTTTCGTCTTCTATGTTGTCTGGATTGGGTAAAGATTTTCCTTACTCTTTTTCCATTTCTACTTAGCTACTGGCAAGACTTGTGGGCTAAATTCCTTAAAAAAAAATTTGAAGTACTTCTAAAATTAAAAAGAGAGAGAGAGAGAGATTTACAAAGGCATGGTTCCAAAGATGTATAAAAACAATCGTTTTTAGAAGATTCAATTATTAAATAAATCCTGTCTGATTCACATGATTAATTAAACAAAGACTAAAATATAAAATATAAGAATCACCATTCAAACTTTCCCATTGGTTTAAAAAATATACTTCCATTATTTTAAAAAGTTTCAAGACTTTGAGTCTCCAAGAATTCATTAAATGTGAGACGAGAATCGAGACTTGCAACCGTGAGTGGTTGTAGCTTGAAACAGAAATTGAGTATCTTTGAAAAAACAAACATCAATATAATAATAACCTTTGAAAAATATGAGTATTTTTTTTTTAAAAAAAAAAATAAATTACAAAGTCAAGGGTGTTCTCATAATTTAGGGTTCAAAACAGGATTTCCAAGTAAATCATACTTAAAACTTGATTGATATATAGCTATAATAAATCATATATAGGATGAAGTGATAAAAAAATAGTAAAATTTTATCATAATTTCTGAAACCAACCAACACTACTTTTGGTAAAAAAGAACAAAAAACCAAATCAGGATCTAAATAACAATTTTAGGGAAGCAAATAGACAAAATGGTAACCAGATGGCTCTCTTCAACATTAAAAAGGAAAGAGGAAAATAAGAAAATAAGAGCAATATAGAAGTACGTACCTGTCTTTTCTCTTCTCAAGAAATCGGTGAAGGGAAGCCCTCCTAGCAATAGGCAAATCTGCTCGATCCAAAAGAAAAAATGGCACAATTAAATTCAATTAAGAACGCCAAATCAAGATAATCAACGATAATTCATCTTTGAAATTTCTATGTTCATGGCGGTTATTACCAGAAGAATTTTTTGCTTCCGTTTGCGGTTTCAGTTGCTGCTCCGGTGCCGGCTTCACCGGAGCCTGAGTTTTGGACACCACATTTGGCTCGCCGGTCGGAGAATTACTGTTAGGTTTTTCCAAAGCAGAACAGAATCTGTTAGGGGCGGCGGTCGCGGAGGGGGCGACGGCAGCTGGAGGAGCAGCGGCCGCAGTGGAGCTGCGGCTTCCTTTATCGGCCAAGGCCATGATCTCCTTCGCCCTTTCGTTAGGAAAATCGTCGTACACCAAAACTTTTCCGGCGTAGAATATAGTCATTTGAGCGGTTGCAGGCTCCGGTGTGGCCGGCCTCCTAGAGGAATCGCCATGAAAATAATCAGAAATCAGAACTCCATTTTATAGGGAATTTTCTTCTTCATTTTAACACTTTTCTTGTGAGGAAGTAAACCAAAAATTCGTACTCAATTGAAAAAGGAAATTAGCCCTAAAAGTTGGAGGGGATATTAGAGCACCTGAACTCGCCCTTATTGATGGCGTTATTGGAGAATCCCGAGGAAGGAAATCCTACGAACTTCGGGATATTATCCTTCGGCAGATTATCCTTCTGCTGCCGTGTAGCGTCGGAAGAATTGTCCGTACTCGCGGTTGACGGCGGTGGAGGCGGCGGCTTGGCCTTCTCGAGTTCATCTAGATCGTGTCCCGAAAAAGGGAGGGGAAAATCTCGGGTAAGTTCAAGGGGAGTGGAATTCGATTATCTCGGCGAAGATCTAAAAATTCTGAGGGTTTTTCAAAATTCTTACAAAAATAGAACCAATTCATTCCTTCAAACCAAACAATAACAAAATCAATAATACCTCTGGGCTTCTTCCTCTGAGCCATATCTGAGCTCAAATCGGCGAGAGTCCGTTTCTCCTTCAAGAACCGGCTTAACAGGCTACAGGTCTGAGCAAAATTCGATTTCTCCAGCCGCTTCGCCAGCTGCTGTCGGTCGGAAAGTCTCCCATCTCCGCCGGCGTCCGATGGATTCGACATAACAAACAACAAAAACAACAAGGAAACAGAAGCCCCAAAATCTACCCGGTAGTTGCTGAAGCTTCGGACTAAAGAAGCGAGTAACGAAGGTTTTGCCGGCGAGAGAATCGCCGTGCTCCGGTGACAAAGACGGCAGCGATGGAGAAGACAGGGAATATAACAGGTCAAGTTTCTTCACACCTCCAATTGGTAAAGGAATTGGTATCTCTCTCCCTCTGTGGCTTTGAAAAAGTATTACTTAGCAATAAAAAAAAATGAGTTTAAGCACGTTTTTTTGGAGCATTGAAAATAAGATATTCTTTTTTTATTATTATTATTTCTTTGCCCCAAAAGTCCAAGGAAAAAGAACTGTGACCATGACCAAGACCCTTTTTTTTTCATTTTTTTTTACCAAAATTTTCAATTTGATGCTTAATTTAAACCAAAGTTGAATAGGTAGTTACAAATATAGTAATTTAGTCTACAATATCTGTAAATATAGCGCAATGTAATATAATTTGTAAATATGGTAAAATTTAGATTATGTTTTTGAAGTCTACTCGTGATAATAGACCATATCAATAGTAGGGATCTATTAGTAATAAATCATATCGCTGATAGAAGTCTATCATCGATAGATTTTGCTATACTTGTAATTTTTTAAAAATGTTGTTGTATCGTTAATTATTATAACTAGAAGTGATATTCAACACAATTACCTTAAAAGATAATTGGCAAATTAAAAAACCATCTCTAAAGTATGAGTTTAGTTGCAATTACACCTTCAAACTTTCAATTATAAAAATAGAGCCCTCAAACTTATACAAATGTTAAAATTGAACCCTCAAACTTACAATAATCATTGAAATTGGGTCTCCAAATGATAAAATAACGAACTCTCAAATTATACTATTATTACAATTTCTAAATTTTAGGACCCAATTTTAACACTTGTATAAGTTTTAAGGCTCAATTTTTACAATCAAAAGTTCGAGGGTATAATTGCAACTACCACCATACTTTAGAGTTGTTTTGTTCAAATTTTAAAGTGAGGGCTCGATTTTTGCAATTAAAAGTTTGAGGTTATAATTGCAACTATCATTATACTTTAGAGGTGGTTTGTCCAATTTGCCCAAAACATTTAATATTTGTTTAGAAAAATTGATTTAGCATGTTAAAGTTAATTTAGCTCAAATGACGAAAGGTATAGGCTAAACAATCCAGAAATATGTTCATATTTAATTTTTTTTTTTTATTGTTTTATTACCATAGACAAAAGATGGACTTATTTATTGAATCATTCATTAATAAAATCAAAATTTCAAAGTGACATGCTGATGAGTTCAAAAATATGTTAACACAACACTATTGTATTTTGTGAGATATAATTATTTATTATTATTATCTTTTTTTTTTATTTTTATTTTTTTGCTTATTTTATCAATTTTGTAAAAGTAAAATTGAAAATTTTAAAAGAAGGCTATCATTTGATAATATTTAGTTTATTTATTAATGTATTAATTTAGTCATTTTTTTTTTTAAATTTAAAAAAAAGTATATTGTTATTAATGGTGGGCCAGATTTTAGCTTCCATCTTTCATTTCAGCTAAGCACATGGGCTGAATGAGGAGACTGGAAGCCTCTCCCTGGGTGTGTGTGAAAATAACAAACATGTGGTGCTGTTAAATGGGCAAAAATATGAATTTTTATTTTAGTTTTTCTTTGTACGTGTGACCCTTTCGCTATGCCTTTATGTATTTTTGACCCATCTCCACAGCCTTGTAAATTTAACCTCGTGCGTACATGCCCAACGCTGGCTTATCCCTATGACCCAATATCACGACTTAGCGCAATTGTCACTCTTTCCATCTCAGTCTGATGCCTTTTTCATAGCTCACCTTATCTCCATTTAAAAATAAAAAAGTACAATGAATAAATTAAGAGAGTTCAAAAAATATATATATAACGACGCTCTTCATTTGTATAAAAATACTCTTTTTATTTCATAATAGGGGTCAATGTTTTTTTTTTTTTTTTTTTTTTTTTAAGCTACAATATTGTGTTATGATCTTGCATCATATTTTAATTTTCAAAGATAATCTTATTTTAATCTCTATACATATTACGAGTGCAACAAAAAATCGAAAAGTCAAAAAATCAAACCGATTCAAACCAATCCAATGGTTTGGTTTGATTTTTTAGTATAAAATTTGACATATTGATTTGTATTTGGAGAATATCCAAAAGATATTGGTTCAGATAGGTTTTTCATTAGAAAAACCAATCAAAACCGAATTGAACCAAATGTATATATACCCTTAAAAATAAACCCTAACATTAAATTTTTTTTAAAAAAAATATTTTTAATAAGGGTTGTTTTCAAATATAAGAAAATGAATCATAATAGTAAAATTTTACTGTCTATCTAAGATAGACAGAGATAGATCGCGATAGACTACAATTGTGTCTATATGTATTATGATAGATACAAATAGTAGTTTATCCCGATCTATTGCAGTCTATCATATTTTAATATTATTTGTAAATATTTTCAACCATTTTGTTATTTAAAATAATTTCCATTTATATATATATATAGACTAGTTATTATGGAGTGTTTATGTGTTTTAGTTAAAAAAAGTGAGAAGGAAAAAAAAAACAGTAATGTCCCATTTTAATCTAAAAAAAGAAATATACCCAATTTTAATTTAAAAATAGCAAAAATGATCGATTCAAAATAAAAGTGAAAATAAAAACAAAACTTTCGAAGAAAAAAAAAACACAAAACTTGGGAACTAAGCCAATAATAAACCAAAACCAAATAAAAATCAATTAATTGTTATTTATTTATTATACATTGGTTTGAATCACTTCTCTGTAAAACTAATTGATTAGGTTTGGTTATTTTTTGCCCTAAAACCAACAAAATCGAATCAAGTATCACCCCTAATACAGTTAATATATTTTAGTCCTAATCTATTTGATTGTTTTACTTTTAGGCTTAGTTTAAAATTGTTGTAGCTTTTACAATAATCGATGGAGATTGTGTTCTAAAAAAAAAATGAGCTGTAATGTAAAACAATTTATTGTTTGGTAAACTTGAGGTTTAGATGTAAATAAGTTGGTTACTATGTTTGGTAAATAAATATTGAACTACTGTGTTTTAGATATACTAACTAAAATAAATTTAGAAATTAAAATATTATGGGTGTGCGTCACATGCAATTAAACAACTCCAGCGATGCGTTTGAACCAGAGGGGTGGGTCGAAGAGCCCTCAAGACCTGCGTGCGAGTTTTTTGCACCCACAAAATCTTCGAACTTTTTAAAATTATGTCTAATAAAGCATTTACTTGGTCAACATTTTAATTACATGAATGATGAAAATGTGAAAGTTGTCATTCTGGATAGAAAATTCAATTTGATAGCTAATATATTTGTTAATGGTTGGGCTATTTTTAAATATAAAAAAAATTAGCTAAAATATTTACAAATATAGCAAAATGCCACGTCTATCATTGAAATATATTAATAGACTACTAATAGACAGTGGTAGATGATAGTAGTCTATCAATATCTATTACTATTTATCATTAATAGACAGTGATATTTTGCTATATTTGTAAACATTTCCAACATTTTTGTCATTTAAAACAATCACCTTTAATTTTTTAAAATGTCAAACATACCAAAATCAATTTGACATGAAATTGTTAGATACTTTTTAAAATTTATGGACCTATTAGACAAAATTGTGAACATTTATAAACTAAACATGAATATTTTTGACCTATTACAAATTACAAATTTGTTCAATGTAAAAACTTAGTCTAATTCTCATTTTATTTGTATAGACTTCAATGTTAATTTAATCTGGTCTCTTAACTTTAAGATTAGTTTTGTTTTGGGCTCTCTAAATTTGATTTGGTTAAGTATTTATTTTAATCTCATTCGCTTGGTTTGGTTAAGTATCTATTTTAATCTCATTCACTTTAGAATAAAAACAATTATGGTTTTTAGTTTTTTTTTTTTTTTTTATTATTTTTTCTTTTTACATATTGATAATTTGATTTTTAAAGTATGCATATTATATTAACATGGGCACATATTTCCATCACCATATAAACGAATATTAGTGTAAGTAAATGTTAGGCGAAGAAATAATATTTCATTGATCAACATGATTACATTTTGAAAATTTAAAAAGCTAAATAAGCATTTTGAACATTTAGTGTTTGAAATTGTAGATCTAGAACTAAACATTCCATTTTTTTTTTAACCTAAACATTGCATTTAAAAATTTAGGAATGAAATAACAATTGAAAATTATAAGTCAAAATATAACTTAAATAAAAAGAAAATCAAATTCAACCTTCAATTTGAATTATCTATATTTTATTTTATGATCGTTAATCTAAATAAATGAAACATTTATTTGTGACTTCATTTAATAAGTTTGGATGATGTGATATGAAAACTGACAACCGAAGAGATGAATTGTTGTAATTTTTTTTACAAATGAAAGCAATTCGTCAAACTAATTGTGAAGTCGTCCCACTTTATACAAATTTCATTTATTAATCTCCATATCATGTCAATGTTCCATCTAGTAATGTATAAACCAACACTTTAATTATGTAAACAATTGCAAACGTAATTAAGTAGGTAAACACAACTCCAAACATTTTTTGATTGTCATTATTATTTTTTATTTATTTATTTATTTTATTTTATGTTTTTGTCTTTTCCCTCGCAATATTAATATTAAATTTGGGAATGAAACACAAATAAAACTTATGACCACTTGAAAATAAATAATTAAGTTGTTGGATATTTATTTGGAGATAAATGAAATTTTTGTGAATATTTGAAATATGAAAAATGAATTTAATTGTATGGATTAAATTTATTGTTTGAAATTTCAAATTGGATTAAATCTATCAAATTAAAATGATATTTTTCATATACAAATTTAACATGTATAAAAATTAAATTTGTAGTTTCTTCAATTTAAATGAGTTGTGTTTGATTTTGATCAAGTAACAACTAAATTGAGTTATATTTGACAAATGTTTCAATTTTGTATTTATTTATTTGATTATTTATTTTATTTTGGAGAGTTACCTTATTAAACCTATGAACAACAATTTGTTTCTTCATCCGTAGCATCCAACTTCAAATAGAAGAATTCTTTTGTGTCTTTTTTTCTTTTGGTTTTGAGTTGAGTTGAGAGCAAATATTCAAGAGTTCTATCAGGTTCGAGTAGTTCAAGGTTGCAGTTTTACCAAAGTTAATCGTTGTATTCTACTGAGACGATTGCTGTAGTCTGCTTACATTAGGCGCGAAACGAATAATTATCTTTAGGACAATACTTATCAGATACGTGTCTAGACTATGTTTTAAATCTCACAAAGGTTTTGAAGTTATTTATAAAATTAGTAAACTTATATATGTTAATACTTTTTTTTCGGTTGAAAAATACACATGGATAAAGTTGAAGCATAGAGGGTTTGGCAAAGAAATATCTGCAAAAGGAATAGATGCTTTAGAGAAAACTTGTGGGAGAGTGAGATATGTGAAAATCACGTGTTAAAGGAAGCGATGAAAAAGAAAAAAAAGATAAAATGGTTAGGTCATGGTTCACAATCATTTGGTTTTTTAAATATATATATATATATATATATATATTTTAAATTAAGTTTATAAGTACTACTTTCAATTGTATGTTGTTTTTAGGAAAATTATCTTAAATAGCAAAACTGTTGAAAATATTTACAACTAATAGCAAAATACACCGACTATCTTGGTCTATTGAAGATAGATAGGAAAATTTTGCTATATTTGTAAATATTTTGGTTTTTTTTTGCTATATTTGAAAAGAGCCCTTGTTTTTACCATATTAAAAAACAAACCAAGTTTTGAAAACAACGAAAAAAATAGTTTTTCAAAAATTTTGTTTTTATTTTTAGAATTTGATTAAGAATTATATGTAATGTTTCTTTAAGAAGAGTAATAACAATGATACGAAAATTAGAAGAAAACAAGCATGAATT
Source organism: Citrullus mucosospermus (assembly GCA_030954485.1). Lineage (NCBI taxonomy): Eukaryota > Viridiplantae > Streptophyta > Magnoliopsida > Cucurbitales > Cucurbitaceae > Citrullus > Citrullus mucosospermus. Next base: position 936,920 of record CM062063.1, on the reverse strand, counting down.
TCAAAAACAAAAAACAAAAAATAAAATTAGGTTTACTTGTTTGTCTCTTACCCATTTTTCTCATGTCTTAGTCCTCATTTTTGTTAATTAAATACTAGAGAAAATACAGTGATTTTTTTTCATCGTCTATGATTTATTTACTTATCCCTAAAAATATTTTCTCGAGAAGGAAGAGTAATTTATCACAATAGTTCATAAACAATTCATGTTAAGAACCATATACACTTATACAATATAGGACACAAACACGAGAATAATAATTTTCTAAAGTTAGCCAAATTAGAGTGACGGTACTATTTAGATGACATCATTTTGAATAAACTAAGACCCTTCAATTTTGTATACACCTTGTCCCCACATTAGATCTCGTTTGTATTTGAAAAAAAAACTAACATTAAAGTTAAAAATTGTTTTAAACTACTTCAAAAGTTAAGCGAGTTAAAATGCGACACTTGTAATGGTAATGGTATAATTAAATTTCACTTTCAAACTCACAACCACAATTTTTTTCTAACAAAATTATTTACAAGAGAAGATGTTTTGAGATAATTTCAATGTTAAATTACATGATTTATCCCTTGAACATCTTAAGTTTGTGTTGATTTGGTCTTTGAATCTAATACATCATTGAATTTTCAAATGTATATTTAATAAATCTTTAATCTATTTGACATTTTTTAAAATTCACAAATCCACTATTACACAAGATGAAAAATTCAATCTTATATCTAATAAATTAATTAAAAACTTTCAATAATGTTCGAGAACTGTATACATTAAATTAAAAGTTTAGAGATGTATTATTCATTTTTCAAAATTAAAAGACTTTTAACATAAACTTAAAAATTCAAAAACGAAACTTGTAATTTAAGCTAGTTATAGACATGGAGATTATAAATGACGGTTGTTGTGAGTAAAATTAGACAAAACGAAATAAACTATGTTTCGGTTGAAAACTAGAAAAAACAAGTAAACGATGAGGGTAGACTCAAAAAAATCTACAACCAACTAATCATTTGACCAATCAAATCGAATCCTAACTTATTCAAGATTTGTCAGTATAAAGTAAAAGTTAAAGATATATTTTTTTTATTTTAATATTTTTATCAACAAATATAATTGAACCAATCGTAAAGTTGAAGGATTTAAGAAATAATATTAACTTTTTTATTTAACGTGATAACTTATAATTTAGCATTTAAATAGATTACACAAAAATAAATACAACCCAATACAATTGAAAAGTGAAAGAAAGAGAGCGAAAAAGAAAGGGGGAGAGAAGTAAGTGTTGGTTGCCGACAGCGGGCGGCGAAGAATTTAAGAGGAGGAAGTGGGTCCCACCGAAAAAGACTAAAAAATTCATTAAACGAACACGTTTTATTTTTAAATAAATAAAATATGATATCTACTAAATTTAAGAGGAGGCAATTGAATTTTGTTTTTTTTTAATTTATTTATCTTTATTCCCATCCTACCCCTGCCCGCTGCCCTTAAATTAAGATTTGAAAATTGGTAGATGCAATGGTAGCACGTGTTTCGCAAGTTGGGTGGGTAGCTTATTCAGCACAAAGCTTTGAGTCCAATCCTCACAAAAGCAACTTTTTCATTTTATTTTTTCTATTATTTTATTATTTAATTAACTATTCATATCCTTACCTCGATTCAACCTATCCAGATGATTCACGTGCACTTCTCTCTCTTTCCTTTTCTCTCTCTATCCACTTCTCTGCAATTAACGTAAATTGTACATTTAAATTTCTAGACCAAGTTGATCTCAGGTCAAACGTAATGGTAATTTTAAAAGTGGGTTTCATGTCGTACTTGTACTGACATGTAGGGCTCACTTTCAAATTTGTAATAAAAAATGCAAATTGATTAACGAGTAGAGGGTGATCAACTCAATTGCATCTGAAAATTACATCGATATCGTTATTGTTTATATTACAGTACGGGAATTATGAATCTATCACATTTACTATTACTGTTACCATTTCAAGTCAAACGGTAATAATGAATGTGAAAAATTCATAGTTATAAGTAAATGTGATCAAAAGCAATTCGATTACGTTTGCAATTGAGGCTCGTTATGATTGATCCATCAATGGAATCTCATTCCAATTATACCAATTTTCATTACTATTGGTAAACGCAACCTTAGTCATTACAATCAGGGTTTACTTTCGAGTAATCTTTATTGTTATACAACTCACATTATATGTATATATATTTTTTCTTTTAGCTTAACAACATGTTAGAAACAAATATTTGATTTTCTGACTTTATAGTGGAAGAATTCGACTTATTTGTACATTTATCAGGTAACTTTATTTTCTCATATTTTTCTTATTTTACACATTTATCGAGTAATTTTATCTTTTCTTCTATCTCTATTTTTTACATTTATCAAGTAACATCACCTTCCTCCTCTTAATCTATTTTTCACGATTATCCACGAATTTCATATTTAATTTTATATCCCAAACACCAACTTACTAACTCTAACATTAACTCCAGACTTGTTAACTCCCACTCAGTGAACCAAATGTTTTCTTAATTTCTTATCACATTTATTTTCTCCATATTTATTAATTAGCATTAAACCCTTGTATATTCCATATGCAAAATAGGAACCCTAGATTATTTTGTGTAAACAAAGATGTGTGTTGTACCTAATGTGGTAGTTACAAGAATCAATTTGTGATTTTTTGAGTTAAAACTTGTTGTGTCTATTTTAGTCAATTGGGTTAAAAAGTGTAATTTTGTTCTTCTCTAACATCACACCTACCTCGCTTTTGTGTTGGTGAACTATGTGAGTCAAATACATACCCACATTTACCATTTACCATTTTGAGAAAGGTTTAACATACTTTTGAAAGTTTAGAAATCGAAGCCTTACAAATTATCAAACTTAAATAATATTGAAATTTTAACATCAAAACTATGAACCGTTCATGACTTGGTCTAAAATGCTAGTTGGGTTAAAGTTGCTTATGCATACTCCTAGAATATGAAAAGAAAAGCTAATAACAAGTTGTCTTACAAAAAGACTTTAGTTTAAAGCATTCACCAATAGGTTACTTTGTTATTTAGCTTTACACCCTAGTAAACTTCTTTTAAGTTCTAACTTATTTTGTTATTTACAAAAATATTAATTTTTAATCCAACAACATGTTATGATAAGAATTCTAACGTATGACTCATAGTCAAGAATATTTTGACAAAATATTAGAAGAGTTGTCATCTCACGTCATAAAGGTTTAATAAAGTGATAACCTCTAAGCATTACAAAATGAAGTTAGACTTTGATTTCAAATTGTCATAATTAGAAACACTTTACGTTATAATGTGCAAACTCTAATAGAGAGTGGGAAAAAGGAATGTGAGTGGTACAAAAGTTTTGAGAGAATGCTCCTGTAATTAGAATTGGGGAGAGAATATTAAGTTTGATCGTGACAATTTTTCACATTGTGGATTTTTTTAGCAGAGTCTTGATTTTCTTTAATTTTGGAGTTTTCCACATAATTTCTTATGTTTCCTATTTTTGTCATTGCTTTTTAAATTTATCAATTAATTTTTCATTGTTTTTGCGATAAATAGTAAGATTTTCCTCAACATGTATGTCTTAACGATTTGAATTATGTTTGTGTTAGTAAATAAATATGAGATTTTTACAACTATTTCACCAAATTTTCTAAAAACAAATAAATTATAACTCTATGTACAAATTACAATGGAAAACTATTTCCAAGATCAGTACAAGTCTTGTAAACCTTACAATCATGACTAATTTTTAATATCGAACTTTACCTTCCTCATCTACCTGCATGAGGTAGTGATCATTGGAAGGGGAGCCAAGGTCTGCTATTTGTTTTCTTCCTTTTTTTCGATATTTCTTTTTCTTTCTCATCATCACTTCGACACATAAGCAACCCTAGATTTCATTTCATTGCAAACCACAAGTTCCTTGATTACAGACTCTCTAGCCTCTTTTTTTTTTTCTTTTTTTTTTTAAAAAAATTTATCTGGAATCCAAAATAGTGTGATAACATTGCTTAGTCTCTAAGTATGCATAAAACTTTGTTTTGAGTATTTATTACATCTCAAAATCACTATTTGACATTTTTGTTTCATTCCATTAATATAAATTACTATTTTTATTCAATAACATCACTAAATTTACTTGGTGATTCCTCGATGTATATAGATCTGATAATACGAGAGCGAAGATTTGAAAACTCAAATTTTAAAAAATGGTCTACGTCTTGAAGTAGAAAACAATAGTCACATGACTTAAAGAAAAGGAAATAATTTGTATATAAAAAATAGAACGAGTGAAGACAGTGAAAAATAGAAAACATAGATAACAAAATACAAACGTAGACATTCATACCATGAGGATGCATGTAGATGATTTTCTTGAATGGTCACCACACAATTTTTGCACATGGACCATATGATATAATAATTAAATAGTAACAAAAGTGATTCAATGTATAAACAAATACAACATATATATATAACTTATTGCAAATTAATCAGCCAACTCATTGGAAGTTCATCAAAATTTGGGCCACAGCTAGAAAATAAATGACCAACTAATATCTTGATAAAATAAAACCAATTTATTTTAGTTAGCCATTGAAGAAAAGGGTTAGTACGAAAAAAAAAAAAACAAATTATTATTTTTGAAAAGAATTAAAACTTTCTTATTTCTAGGAAATAACATGTTTTAAATCCCTTTGTACTTCTTGATTGTTTATTTATTTATTTCTTTTTTAATTCCAAAATATATCTTTCAATCATTTTCTAACTTTTCTAGAATCAGCCAATTGAACTCAAACTGTTTTACATTTTCCAATTTATTATTTGATACAATTTTAAAAAGAACACTAATCTCCATTTATACAAGGTTCCAAAGAGACACTGAGTCAATATTTAAATACGAGCCAATTTTATCGTTTGTACATGGGCCCAAGTTTTACAATTGAAAGTTTGAGGGTGTAATTGCAACTACCACCATACTTTAAAGTGATTTATGCAATATACCGTTCAAATACCTCTGTGAACATGCTACAAACACACTACCAATATACTTATTTTCTAGCTCAACTAACATAACTAACATGATGTACATAATTTAAAGGGAGGTTTTCAAAAATAGAAATACTGTTAGAAAATAATCACAGAAGCAAAATTTTGTATTTTATTTGATAGACCCAAATAAACATCTATCAATTTACTTGATAGACCCTATCACGGTTTATCAAAAGTGATAAATTTTATTATATTTATAAATAGTTTGATTTTTTTTATATATATAATAATTTTCCTAATTTTAACTAAGATGTAATAGATTTAAATGATCTACAAACTCATCAAACGAAAATAACTTTTAGCTTTTTTCTCTCAACAACTTAACTAATAGTTAAATATGTTTTGTAATAGAAAAAAACATTGAGTAAAAGTAGGAAAATATTCTATAAAAACAGGATGTAACAATATTGGAAGATTTTGGCAGGTGGGGGAGTATTAAATATCAAAATCAGGCACAGTTACAATAAGGATTATTGTGAAACAAATGATAAAAACTACATGAGAGGAAAATATTAGAGGGGAAAAAAAAAAAAGAAAAAAAAAAAAAAAAAAGAAAAAGAAACTACAACACTCTAGTCTACTATTACATCAGGCTATTAAGAACAACCCAAAAGAGCAAAAAATGAAATAGCTGTCTTTACTTTTAATTGTATTTTCGCCCGTGGAAATTATAGACTGCTATATTTTCCCAGGAAATAAAGCTAACAAAGTAAATGAACTTATGGCTATTTATGGTACCAAAAAGTAGAACCTGTAATTCCGATTTTACTCTGTTTTATCTTCTTCTAAATCACCAGCCGGATTGTTGCTTCCACGCAGTGGTTTAATGTCTGGTACACTCCGAACGTCCTTTGAAGGCGAGGAAATTGGAGATGGTCTTATGAGTGTTAGATTTGTATCATCCTTGTCAAACTCTTCGTGTGCGTCTTCGGAGTATGCATACCTGAGAAAGATAAAGGATGAAACAATGTACAACAGTGAGAGGGAGCAGGGAAGAGAAACCGAGAACCTGAATGTTGAAACATACCGCATTGAGTTTTGAGAGGGAGCCCAGAGAGCACAAATGACACACAATAGAGAAAATGATAAGACTTGCCAGAAGGCAGGGATAATCCAAGCATTTTGCCACTGCTCATTGTAAATGTCATTTGATTTGAAATAAAGCTGCAAATTACATTTGAGATATTGCAGTCAGTAACAATCTTGAAACAAAGTCTTAGAATATGAGAAGTGGCTCTGTTACCATGAACTTTCTGCCAATTAAAAAAAATGTTAATTTCTTTCCAAAACCTATGCCTGAATGGCCCATGTGTAAAAGTGTTTTTACGATAATAGAAACAAGTCTTCATGCACAAATTACCTCATAACATATCCAACCCACAGATACAATAACAGTTACGGCCAATGCATTTGTGAATTTTCTGTAAATGTCCAATTTAGTTGACAATCTTCTAGCCTGAATGAAGGAAAGCCAATCAGCAGAAGTTATAACACAAAAAATGCAGAAAAAAGTTACAGCATTGACATAAAATAAAAGAAATAAATAAAATTAGACTTGGGCAGGGATACCAACAAGAGTAAGCACATTTTATCAGCAAATAAAACTGCTTCCACAATATAAATGTTTCAATTGGAAGCTCAATTTGAAAGACCATGTTTACCCTATTACTCTACTAACCTACTCCATCGAATTATAATTTGATTAAAAAAGTAGTATTTACTCAATATTCTTCAGACAACAACTATCTCAAGAAGAAATCAATCTTAAATTCTCTTAAATCACCAATTGATCCAAAAGCATAAGATAATGGGTGAAGACAAATCTAATATCGTATCTAACACTCCCCTCACTTGTAGGCTAGAAATATGTAGAAGACTCAATAAGTGGAAATCAATATTAATTCAGGAGAAGAAATAACATTGCAAGAGATTGAACACAAGATCTCCTATTCCACTTGCTCTAATACTATCTTAATTCACCGATTGACCCAAAAACTTAAACTGATGGGGAAGACAAATTTAATATCATATCATCTAACATAATTCAAACATTGAAAATTAGGAGGAAATATATATATATATATATTTATATTTTTTTTTGTCATGAATAAACCAGATACCTGAAGCTTGCTTAAAGTTGCCGAGAGGGAGGTGAATATCCAAAGAATGAAGAAAGCATCCAAGATTGCCACAGGTAGTACCAAGAAAAGTCTTGCTTTTCCTGAAAGATCACTTACAGCACCCACGTTCTCAACCAATTCAAGAACTTCAGATGCCAGAAAGAAGGTTAATCCAAGCATTAGAACCTTTGATGTCAGTCCACCTAGAGTAGGTCTAACAACACCATAACCCATTGAAACCATCAAAAGGATCAGACGTGCAATCGTACGTTTAACAACTCCGAAGGTGACAGCCCACATAGTAATCCCTGTTGGTCTTATCCCAGTCTGGTTAAATTCAGCATACTCAAAATACCACATAGCCATCTCAAACATCCCCAATGTAATGACAACCGTAATACAGTTCTGCAAGGGGAAAACCTCTTTCCAGAATCTTGCATACTGTGAGAACCAAAAGATTCCAAGCAACACATAAGCAAAAGACATATACAAATAAAACTTCATCAGAGGCGCCATTCTACCCGGTAAGTATCCAGAAGGGTTTTTCCAGATCGTTTTCCCCTCCACAACCACATTTTGAAGCTTTGGATCACAATGGATGAAATACAAATTATACATCCCTGTTTTAGTAATCTGAATTGATTTTGTCGCCAGGGTTGCAACTTGCTCATCTGTGTTGAAGGAGACTCCATAAACTTGAGGCCAACCAGAATTCTTCGACGACGGACGGTAAATAATTTCTCCTTCTGAACAAACACCTAGTTTAGCAAGATCCACAGTACAGCAAATTGCCCTTTGACCCCCATAGGCCGAGCCTCCAACCATCTCTCTATCTTCCACCTCAAAAACAATTGCATGCAACGGTCCTGAGCTGAAGTTGGAAGACTCCTCGGGTCTCCGAAATGTAATTTTTTCGAAGCTGGTTTGACAGTACACTATAGAATAAGGTAACTATCACAACAAAGAAAGAAGAAACGCTATACGTAACGCTACAGCAGGTAAACCAAGATAAACAAATCGAGACTTCCCCAAAGCGTAATGATTGCAAGCAAGCGATATTCACAAAATCCATACATGTCAGCGAAAATGGAAACCAAAAGAACATTAAATCCCAAAACAATCCAGCGCGCTCCCTAGGCACTCAACGAGAAACCCAACCCCCAAATTAACTCATAATTTCCAACAATCATCGAAACAATGCCAACAAACAAAAACATCAAAATAACTGGGAATCAGAAAAAACACATACCGAATATAGGATTCGCGATTGGAAGAAGAATCTGCATCGGCATCATTGCGGTCAACTATGGAGGAGCGAATTCCCTCGCTACCTCCATGGACGACAAACGCATTGCCTTTGTTAAGGAATTTCTCAGCAGAATAGTGGTGGACTGAGGCGTGAATGCAAAGGGAGGAAGCACATAGTAGGAGAGTGAAGGAAAGCAGCAGGTGATTAGAAGAAGAAGAAGAAAAAAAAGACATGGATTTGCAGTCCGAGATTCCAAGGAATGGAGCTTGGAACCCTAAATCGGAAGAGAGAAGAAGATTGGCAGCAGCAAAGAGCGTGGATCTGCCAAATTCTTGCTTGCTTGTACCAAAGAAGAGAGAGCCAGATCTGTCTGTGTAAGAAGTTTAGAAGCTGAGAGTGTAATTTCTATTACTATTATTCTTTTTTAATTGGGAATTTGGAATTTTGTGCTGAGAGTCAAATTTTGGAAGGGACACGTGTGGGTTTTGTGGCCGTTGGATTAATTTCTAATTTGCTTTTTTGAGCCGTCAGATTTAGTATTGAATTTGTCTGGCTGGCTTCCGTGTCGGTGTATAACAAATAAATTGGATGAGGAATGTAATGTTGATAATTTAATTCCTATTCTCCTTTTCCTCGAAAAATAAAATAAAATTCCCATCCTCCTACTTTCGGACAGTCCCAATTCCATGCATTTCAGGCTTTTAATTAAACTAATTTATTTTAACTCACATAAATTTGAAAAATCTGAAGTTTAAATTAAAATAAATTAATTAGGGTTGTCTAATTTGTAAAATAAAAGCTATTTTTAGAGTATAAAATGAAATAGACATATCTTTAAAAAAAAAAAAAAAAAGTTATACATGTTTTTCAATTCACTTTCAGGAAAAAGAAATTTACAATAATGCACTCGTAGTTATTAATAAACTCTATACCATATAATTTTTTTTTTTGAAAACTAAACTTATAAATACTTATTATTTTTAGGATTTTTTTTTTTCTTTTCAAAATCTAGGCCAAAATTTGAAAGTTAAATAAAAAAGTCTTTGGTCTTGTTTTTGTTTTAAGTTTGTGATTTTAAAAAAACTAAATGATTGTCCAATAAAATCTAAGTGATTGAGATTTTTTTTCCTTATATACACTGTGGAGAGGGAGAGGAGAGTCTTCATTCATATTAGTTGAGTTATAATTTAGATAATCTCGTTTTAAAAAATCAAATCAAATAATTATTATATTTATTATAAAATTTGTTTTCCGGAAAATTGTGACATTGACCGAATCATTTTCTTCATCCGTATAGGAGTGATTCAGATCCAAATGAGCAAATGAATAAATAACGAGAATAAAAATAAATAAAAAAATTAATAACGAGAGTAATTACTCAACTATTTTGTATTTAAATACATAAAAAGACCTAACCACTAAAAATTTCGAATTAACATTTAAAAGAAAATTTAAAGAATTTAAATACATAAAAGGTAAAATCCTTGATTGTTAAAAGTTTGAACCACACCAAACTAAAGCTCGAGCAAACCAGGGATGCTATAACAGAAAATTGTTATAACTAATACGCCCAAGACTTAGATCTGAGAGAGATCAAAGATTTTTCCTTATTAAACTCACTCAAAGATTGAGAGGTTCCCAAATGTTGAACTCACTCAAGGGTTTAAACATGCAACATCTAAGGCCCAAATTTGAGAGATATCAAATACGTTTCTTATTAAACTCACTCAAAATTCAAAGGTTTAAAGGTTCGAACATACGACATCTAGTCTCAAATATCTAATAGACATCAAAGATTTTTCTTATTAAACTCACTCAAAGCTGGAAAGTTTCGACCACGCGACGTCGAAGTAGGTGTTTACTCAGAAGGCACACGACCCTGCGAATGGTGCCGGCCCACAGGGCTCAAGCTTTCTAAGTTTTCAATAAGAATTAAGAAAGAAGCACCCAACCGTCACTCAAAAGAAACCCAAATTTGGCTATAAAGCCTTAATAAGAAGGATTTATGTTAAAAGAGATCATGATGAGTTGGGTGGGGGATTAAGAGGGAAGAGTTTTTTTATTTATCCAATAAAATATTACACGAGAAATTGAAGGTCAATAACATAATGTTAAGATTCTAGTGGCCAAAAAAATAGACTTGGAATTTGTCCATAAACAACCAACATGTGAGCAGATTGACTTACTGGGCAATGAACAAGCGGCTGTAGAAGAAGAACTTGCAGACAAGAAAGCTAACAAATCCGAGATTTTCAAACAGCTATTAGTCCAGATCAAGGAATTCCAGTCTTTTCCTAATTGTACCTTTAAGATCTGTAGCCTCTCTCTCTGCTTTTTGAGCCTGCAATAATAGATTCTAGTTTGTAAATACCAAGAAATTTTACATGCAACTACAGAAGCAAAAGGTATATGCTAGTTTCTACAAATATCACCAAGCCACAGACGACTAATTGCAGATATAAGTAAAAATACGATCTGTTTTCCATTGATATAAAGCCAATGGAAGAGTCTAGAGAAAGATATAAGAAAATAAACGAGTCAACATCACTTACCCTTTTAATCTCCACAGCAGAAACATGAGTCATGTGTGGAGGGAGCTCCTCCTTCTCCAAATCCTATCAAGTCCAAAAGAAGTGGGAAGGGGTTGGATGGCTGAAAGGCAAATAATAAAGGAAACCAAGAAAATAGAAGATTTCTCCTACCAGCTCGCCAAGTAAAACAACGTTTTCCCCTCGAATTACATAGAGACCTAAAGGAATATCGCTGTAGAGGTCACCAACGATCACCCTTTCACAGGATCCTTCAAGAACAGCATTAGCTGAATAGAAACAATTAATTAGTTCCTCAAGCTCCAGGCGAATGTTACACAATGAAATACCAAACTACATAAAATTTCAGGAAGAACGATACCAAATTGATCAAATGAACGAAGTATCCCTAATAGCTTCCGACCATCTCGAAGTAGTACAAGAACCTTCTCTATAGATTGAAATTATCATTAGATCAGAAACTTTACAAAAATGTAAGAAAACAAAATATAGATGCATGATTTAACTAAATAATTGCAACTATGTCTAGGACGCAGAAATTCCTAAATCGTCATGCCATAATTAGCAACACTAGCTTTCTCAATCCTTTTCCATATAACTTAAAAAATACGAACTTGCTGAAATCTCTAAATAATATGGTTTCTGATTTTCTCCAATCAGACAATTGGTGGAATGTTAGAACTATTGCAATCTCTTATTCCGTTCTCAATTATTTTACAGATGTCTACAGAGAAACAACCCTTTAGAAGGTAGAGTACAACAGCCTTTCAGCATTTGGTACAGGGAAGACCAGTGCTGATTGTTACACTAGCTCTTTACTAAGATTATCCACAGAGTAAGGTTAGCTTATCTTCTATCCCCTAAAATCCTCCCATGTGATAATGTCTATAAACAATAATTTTCAAGGCGGCGCTAGACAATTGCATATGGTGATAACTGATAGGCAAGGTGAAGAGACGAGTCACCTATACCAACAGTTGGCCATGGCAAACTCTTTCAAAGAGGCATCACCTTGGTCATATCTTCGATACATTGGCAAAAAAGCTAATTTTCATATTTCTTAAGATGTACCCTTCTTATCCATTATCTCTGGAAAGGACGAGGGAATCAAAGACATTCACCAAACCAAAACATATTTGTGCTAAATTCTCTTCAAAGTGCACTTAGACTCGAATCTTTGCTAAAATGTTCTCCAGAAAAGAAAAACTGATCCTCATTCGTGTATTTCGAGCGAGGCTGTATTATAATTTATTCTCATATGTCTATATACCCTACTGATTTTAGAAAGATAAGCATGCCTACTCATTTTAATACCCTATTCATTTCATTTCGTGACACGTTCATGGGCATGCCTCAAATCAAGGTAAACAAAAAACTATTCACTTTAATAGTGCTTCCAAAAACATTGGTTGAATATAAATCAAAACACAACACTTAATACTTCACAATTTCATAAATCGTTTCATATCAATGACAATCAGTCACATACAGAGCCCTTTTATGCCATTCAAGGCAGGCAGCATTCTCAATCAAATAGTTTTAGTACAGAGCAATTTGATAGGAAAACCCATTGACGATCAAAAGCCAAATATCATATTTCACAAAGTAGCAAAACCTACGAATTCAGTTACTCTAAACTTCAAAAAAAGAAAAACAAGTACTGTTTTCTAACTTCCTGTTCTATCTGATAAACAAAACTGAAAGCATGGAAAGAGAAGCAACATACTGTCAAGGTAATTGGCAAGAGAAGTTGAAAGGTAGATATCTTCCGCGCTTGCCCAAGACATTGGTGAACTCCCAAAACTTTTCCGGTATATCAAAAATCACCGAAAACTTCTTTCAACTCGAATCGAAAGTAATAGCATTGGCTGCCTAGGTTCCCAGCCAATCCCTGAAAATCCTTCGAGAATTTCCTAAAAAAAAACTATCTTCACGATCCAGAAAGTTCCTCGAAACTGGTAACAAACGATTCAAGGACGCACTTTCGGTCTGATTAAGATTACAAACAAAGAATGCAAACACGAACAAAACGAGTCGAAAAGGGAAAGGAAGCGCTAAGATCCAATTCAATTCCTACCGTAAAAGTGAAGATGAAATTGAAGAAAAAATTGAAAGGAAAAAAAAGAAGTTAGGGCTTCGTCAGATTCATGCTCCAGCTGCTGTGTGTTGGTCCGGTTTTGGTTTTTCAGTTTGTACTTCCAATTTTAGATTCATATCTCATACTTCCAATATGTAGGCCTTCATTATTTATTTATTATTTATAACGCAATTTTAATAGAGAAATTAGGAAATAATTTTGAGGGTAAAATTAACAATTATTGGGTTAAAAAGTTTGGTTTCATATAATTTTGGGTTGGAATTGTGATTTTTTTTAAAAATAAAATAAACCGCAAAATAATAAAATATAGAAAATTTTAATATAATTATAAATTTTACAATTTGCAAAAATAAAATATATTTATAAACTTGAATTTTTGAGAAGTAGAAAGTTATGTAGTAACTCTCTACGTAATGATTAATAAGTTAACACACTACTTTTCAAAGCTCAACTTTTAATACTAGAACTAACTTGACCTAACCTACCCTTCAAGCATTCTTTTGACTTTTACCATTTTCAATAAATAATGTTCTAATATGTTAAAAAAAAAAAATACTTACATTATTTATTTATTTAAAAACCACACTGAATATAGATAACTTTGATATAAATTTGTAGCGAATGAATCAAAGAATTACGTGATGTTTCCAACACTAAATAGTTAGACAATAATTAAGTATATAACAACTAAGATATAAATGTATTTAAATTACATTGCCAACTTGCACATAACACAATCAAGTAAAACATTATTATAACTTTATAGATAAGACACCAATTTTCATCAATTGCGAGATTGTAGCACTATAAAAAAAGAAAAAGGAAAAAAAATATTTGTTGAATTTCCACTCCCACAACCTAATTTACATCGAACTATTTCACATATAAAGGGATCAATGTGACATGAGATCCAAAATCAACCACAATTAGCCAATGAGCCAAGTGAATAAAAATTTAGGAAAAGCTAGTAGGAGTCTATCACCGATAACAAAATTGTTATGTACTTAATTATTATCCCTAAAATTAAAAAATTTGAGTTAAAAAGAGGAGGAAACAGAGCCCAGCAATGTCTTTGGGAATGGCAACTTTATAACAATACAAAATGTTATTTGCCAAATATGTTACAAAGAGAGATTTCCAACAACATCGAAGAAGAATTATGAAGTTCAAAAAAAAAAAAAGAAAAAAGAAAAAAAAAAGTGAAAAATGCAAGCCCTCTGTTCATCAAACAATCTCTTTTTGACGATGTTTCATAACATGAGTTGCAATGTTTCCATAAACATACAACCATGAAAAAAATGAAAGGAGAGTAAGCACCGTTAAAAAGATGCATAGTTTTATCTTTGCTGTGATGAACAACACCTCAACCGTTCGATCCATATCAAAACAAAGGGTGGAGATTGAAAATCTGCAAAAGATATGAAATTTGAAGACCAGTCATTGATGTGTAAAATGATAAACATATGGAAAAAAGTAAGGAAGGAAGGTGTTACCTTCTTCAAATTAGTTAGATGGCCGATTGATTAGAAAAGGAGAGGGAATTATATCTCAAGAACAATATCTGTAATTGTTGAGAAAAAAAAGGGATTGTTAGAAAGATAAAATTTTTGTGATGAATTTATGTTGATATAAAGTCAAGAACTTACACTCAGAATCAGTCTTGACCCATTTGGATCCATCTTTAGCATTTGTTTTCTGGTTTTCTTCTCCATCATTTCTGTTTTTTGCTGACTGTTTTTCCTCTATATACCTCTTCAATGATGAAGAAGATCGAGAGGCGTTTTGTGGGGAGATTTTCTTTAGGAGAATTGTTCTTAAAAGCTGTCATTGTAATGGAAAGGTTATGAGATTCAAAAGCAAAGTTGAAGTTAAGGATTTAATAATGAATATGCACAAAAATATATATTTTGTATGAATGTATGTACCTTTTCCATTCTGGACTCTTGTAGAGTTTGTCTCAAACTTGGTGGTGGCATAGGAGTGAAGCCAGTTCTACAAACAAACAACTTTTTGAGGAGAAAGGAGACGGATTTCTTCCCGATGGCTTTCTTTTTACTATCGGCGCAAATGTCCTTACATTTACCAATGATAAGACTAATGGTCCTTTCAATATCTTCGTCTTTATCATCTGAATCACTGCAAAGTGGATTGCTGATTCTCCTGTCCACCTCCAAGCTTGAAGGACAGTTGAGAAATCTATCCAATGGAAGATCTGCAACCTGCTTTTCGGCATTCGGTTTTCGAGATAAAAGCTTTGTCAACTCTTTTTGAAGTTTACCAACTTCTTCAGGAGAGAAATCTAGTATCTCTTCTGAAGAGGATGGATTCTCTTCCTCTATGTCTCGTCTCTCAGAATCATCTTTAATCTCATTGTTGCCAAAAGTTCCAATTGCAAGCAACCCATGAGGCCAATCCCTAAACTCCTCACGAGACTCTTGTTTTTTATGCTCTGCAAAGTTGGAGAAGGAATATATTCAATTTATACACACAACCAAGTATCAAGTATCAAGTATCTTCCCCTCCCTCGATGTGATTTAAAATATATATAATATGTTTGGAGTTCTTGGATCTGACTATTGGTTGATTTGCACCCCTAATAAATTGCTAATGAAAGTGGACAAAATAGGGAATGTAAAAGTAAAACAAAGATAAATTTTGTATATTTAATTAATATTTATTTTTAAAGGGTCGAGGGAACAAGCCAACAAGGCACACGGACCCAAGTTTGCAGGTTGGTGATTCAGGTTACCTTTTGAATCATGTCCCCGTTTGCATCGGGATCTTGATCCAGCTAACTAAATTTCGGATCCAACCAAAAACCATTTCACTCAATCTTATTTTCGAACGTCATAGCTAGTTTAGACCCTTAATAAGCAATTAAGCCATATATAATACACCTGATGCTTGAATATGAAACAAGATTTAAGATTATATAAGTCTTTTGATTCTATCTTATCAAGGGAAACAGAAAAGAGAAGAAAGCTTACGAGAAGTAGAGACTGCATCTGGGATTTTCTTCTCCTGTTTGCCGTTTAGTTTAGTCTGCATCCAGCTGAAGAACTGCATTGAATAAAAGAAAGAAAGAAAGAAAGAAAGAAAATCAAAATTCCATCAAACTGCACAAGATGAATGGTAAAGCAGAACAAATGCACAACCAATTTAGTAAAACAAGCTCTCACCTTCATCTTCAACCAACGATACAACTGGAAGGTGCGAAGAAAAATTGAAGAGTGTGGTGAAGAAGAAGGTTACGGGTTATCTACAAAACTGAGAAGTTCAGAAGCAGATCTTAAAAGCCAATGGCGAGTATTGGGATGATCAAAACAAGTGTAGAATTTTGGGAAGTTTGATGCTGAAGCTTGCTCAATTACAGCAAGTGAATATTGGTTCAAGTTCCCAAACAGAGCCCTCTGATCAATTCCCACTCAAGATCCTCCTCTCCTGAAACTTAATGCTGATTCTTCCTCTTATACAGCTCCAAATGCACATACACCACTAGCATGAAAAACATTCTCTAGAAAATTGAATACTTTAATTCCTGTAATTTAATAAGACTACAAAAGGAGGATTCTGCGGGTTCAATTCTGGAACATCCTCTATACAACACACCGTGTCAAAATTTTGTCCGTCAGATCTTGAGATGCAAATCCTAAGACAACTGCTAACTACAAAAGGTGGAGTCGATCCCCATGCATCTTTAATCTAATGGTAATGAGAATTACACGAGGTGGGCATTCAATATTCAGGCTCATTGTTTCACTCACTCACTCACCAATCATAAATAAATCCAACTATGCAGTTTTGCGAATTTTCCAAAAACAAAAGAAACAATAAGAGTTTTTACTGTAGACTGGTCTTTTTATTTTATTTTATTATTATTATTATTATTATTTTTCTATTTCTAAAGTTTCACGAATACGTGAGGATAGAAATTCAGACTAATAATCTTTTTTAAGTCTTACACTCCAAGCTAACGGTCAATAGTTTTAGATATTTTGTTCTTTACACCACCATCATTTTATATAATTTATCCTGCCTTCATGACATATTGAATTTTGACAAAATATTCAAATAATAGTTGTTCCACATTAAAAATATTAAAAAAAAAAGTGATGAACTCCAAACACTACAAAAAGAGCTTGTGCCTTTGGTTTTAAATATCTCAATTTGAAGCACTTTAAGTCTCGTATGTTAAATCTAATTGTGTGAGTTGGTAAAATGTTTTGAGAGAGTATTTTCTTTGTAATTGGAGTCAAATAAGATTTCTGTGTGATTGTAATAACATTTCACATATGAGAGTTTTTCTAGTCTAATTCTTTTTCGATTTGGAGCTTTTTCAAATAAATTCGTACATTCTTAATTTTATTACTTTCTTTTAATTTTTCTATTTACTCTTAGTGATATAGGAAATTCTTCCTAACATGACATTGATACAAGAAAAGAACTACTAGTAAATAAGTGTATCGACATACAAAACCAATGATCAACTATCGGTTATGCAAATCTGTCTACTTATTTTAACACAGTTCAACATTTTTAGTGAACGAAATTATGTAGAATCAAATAATTGATTATACTTCAAAACACTACACATTTCTTTTTCATTTTATAAAAATCACTTTTCATCCCTAAACTTTCATAGATATAACAATTTAGTTCCTAAACTTTGCTATGTAATGATTTAGTCCCTATACTTTCAATTTTGTATCAAAGTTGGTATAATTTTTAAAATATAAGAACTAAATTGTTATATAATAAAGTTCATGATTAAATTGTTACAAAATTGAAAGTTCAAGGACTAAAATATTATAAATCAAAGTTTAGAGACTAAATTGTTACCCATATGAAAGTATAGAAATTAAAAGTAATTTTTAACCTCAAGTTTATGAGAAAACTCTTTCTAAAAAAAATTAAAAAATTAAAAAAAAAAAAAAAAAAAAAAGCTAATACGTACAACACTATTTATAAGTTATAACCTTACAAGAAAATTTAAATAACAAAAACAAAAAATGAATATATTATTCTTTCTACATCAAGTATGCTTAATTTCATATAAGAAAAGCATAATGATTGTATAAATAATGATGCAACCCCCTTCCTTTCAATGTATATAGTTAAACTAGTTTAAATATATGTCTATTACTAGAGTTTAGAAGTTTAATTTTTCATTTCGATGTCATTGGACTGAAAAGAAGAAAAAAGAAACTATATAATTAAACTAGTTTAGACATATATCCTCAACAAGAGATTGAAGATTTGTTCTCTCATCATATATTTTGTTGAACTCGATGAAAGGAAAAAAAAGCTTCATAGTTAAACTCGTTTAATCATATATCCTCAACAAGAAATCAGAAGCCCGATTTCCCACCTCAAATGTTCAATTATAGAAAAAAAATCCAACTTTTGATGATTTAAAAAAAAAAAAATGCAATTTACAACATTTGCTAAGTACAACAATTTAGGTGGGGAAATTCAAAACTCTAATCTCATGGCCAAAAGTCTATACTATATATCAGTCAAATATCATTGATTAAAGAAAATTTGAAAACCTTAGGTCGATTATTCATGGTCTACACCTGTATAACTTTTAAATTTTATTATAATTTTTAGGTTCATCTTGGAGTGGAAGTTTTGGACTTTGAAGACTAAGCTTAAAAAAAGAGAAAAAAAGGTTCTATATTATTAGAATAAAAAACATTTCAGGCATGACATTACTTTTAACAACAAATAAAAAAGAAAAGCAGTAGATAACCAAAAAATATATATATGGTTTGTCATTTTCATACATTCTTTTAATACTTTTGAAATTGTACTAAAAAGAAAGAAATTGAAAAAAAACAGAGATAATAAAAGAAAAGAATAAATTATTTTAAATGATAAAACTATTAAACTATTTAATAACAAAATATTGCGATCGCAATATACTATTAACTGTATTTATCATGACACAGACAGTAGTTTATCCCGGTTTATCGTTGATAAACAGTAAAATTTTACTATATTTCTAAAAATTTTGGTTCATTATTCTATATTTGAAAACGACCCAAAAAATTACAAGTAAATTTTAATTTTAATTTTAAATAGTCTAATTACAAATAAATGAAAGTCAAAGAAAGAAAATAATAACAATAGTTGCAAACAGGTTATAAGATTAGAATTGATAGAAAAATTAAAATATCAAGTCACAAATTAAAACGTACACCCAAACAATTCCCAAAAAGAAAAGAAAAAAAAATATGTATAAAGTTATAAACATTAAAATAGAGTAAATAGCAAAGTTCAATAATAATAGAATTATTTAAACCACAAAAATTAGTGCAATTTGAATCTCATATTTGTCGACTTTTGGATTTGAGCCATGATATGCTACTACGCCTAAAGTCTAACAAGATCTAATTACCTTAGTGTTAAAAAATTAAAATAAAATCGCACTTGTTTATAAAATATTCATCCAATCGGAATTCGAAGACGTTGGGTATCCCTTTCCAAGAAATTGATAATATTACATTCTTGGCCATTTTACTAAGAAATCCTAAAGAGTCCACTTCCTGGCTCATGGAGGAACAATTATAGCAAACTTTTCTGAAAATTGGACGAAGTTAAGACTTCCTCATTTGGAAATATCAAAAACTTCGAGCCAAAGAAATTCCTCGAAGTAGGGTCCATCTTGAAGAATGCATCTTTGAAATTTATTCTATGTGGATCTTCCATTACGATTCTTAATTCTTATTTTAGTTTCTAATATTCTATTTTAGTAGCTTCAATTAATTATTTATCATTGCCGTAATTAATTAATTAATCATTTTAATAAAGTTATAAATTTATTACGGAAATAAAACGTTTTAACATATCACATGTGCGAACTTAAAAGGGAAAAAAAAAAAAAAACATATCACATGCGTGGCTTGGCTTGTAAATATTTGTTGATTAAATGAATGCCTATCTCAATTTTCTATTATATAATCAGAAAACCAAAAACGATTTTTTTAATTAAAAAATTAATATTAATTTTTAAGGTAGTTATTTTAAATTACAAAAATGTTGAAAATATTTTTCAAATTTTCAAATATAACACAATGCATTGTCTATCAGTGCCTATCAATGATAAAAATTATTGAAAATATTTTCAAATATAGCAAAATGTCATCATGTATCAAAATTAACTTGATAGCTTATTTAACAAAATTCGATCGGAATTAACTTCAAAAAACTAAAATCATAATTTATTAAAAATATAAATTAAAAATTAAACATTTAAAAGTATAAAAATTAAAATTGAATAAACTCTAAATTACCAGTCCAAAATGGTTTGCTAACCTAAAACCAACGAAACCAACAGCCAGTGCTGATAATATCGGACATGTTCCTTAGTGTGTGTATGTATATATATATGTCCACACATGTTCCTAAAGTTCATATAAACAAATCACTCGGCGGTATAAAGTTATGAACCAATCACCTCCAACCATGAAGTGAAGGCATAAAAGAATACACCCAAGGCGCAAGGCGCAATCCAAGAGCCTTGGGAGGAAAAGAGCATATAAAAAGAAGGAAAAAACTTGGGTGCAGTTATTGTGCACCTTTCTGCCGCACCCAATGAAACTTTGTCATGTGGTAATTAAATTTTTTGATAATTGTATTGGATAACCTTTTTAAAGATAATAATTAAGGAAAACAACATTTTTAAAAAATTGTAAATATAACAAAATCTATCAGTAATGAATTCTATCGCTGATAGATTCCTACCAACAATATGGTCTATTACTAATAGATCCCTACTAGTGATATGATATATCATTGATAGATTTGTATATCACTAATAGACCCCTCGTGCCAAATCTAAATTATGCTATATATGCAAATTCTTTTACATTGTACTATGTCTGCAAATATTTTAGACCTAATTACTATATTTACAACTGCTTCTATTATATATATATATATATATATATATATATATATATATATATATATATATATATATATATATATATATATTAAAAAATTGTCTTTTTTGTGTAGATAAAAGGGAATCTAGACTTAGGTACAACTTAAATATTGCTCTAAAAAGAATAAAGGTGGGCACCAAGAAAGAAATAACATAAGTGCATTTCATACTGCAACTATATTTGTGTATCCCACCAAACTATCCAATCATAATTTGCCACATGTTTAAGTATTGCCCCATAAAAAAATATCCACCATTTTGGATGGTATCATTCATGGGTATAAAAAATGTATAAGAATAGTTTATTTCCATTCTTAATGCTATAAATCTTGCACTAAACAGAAAGGTGTGTATATCTTATCCATTCTCACCCTTATTTTCATCGAGTTCCCTTAATCCAGACCAGCCTTAGGATTGATGGTTGCTAAATACCAAAGAAAAGAACAAGGCTTCGGTACTCAAAATCTGCATGGTTAAGTTTTAAGAAACATGACATCCTGTTAGGTATATACTTGCAATATAAAGCACCCAATATGTCGAGGTACATACGGCCCCTAGACTTGCTCCTTAAGTCATTATTTCCAAAAATTTATTCACAGATCACAAACCAATTACTTAGAGCCATTTAGGTAAATACGGCCCCTACACTTGCTCCTTAACTCATTTGAATTTTGATTTTTAGTTTTTGAATATTAATTATAAACCTTCTTTCAACCTCTAATTCTTTTTTCCTTTCTTTTTTATCTACTTTTTATGAAAGTTTTCAAAAACCAAGCTAAAAACCAACCGCTTTTATAAATCCTCTAGCTGTAAAAGCCTAGGAAAGGAACTGTTTATAAATCTACATAACTGAATAAATAATGTAGGAACTCCAATACTCAGAAATAGAAAGCGTGGTTCTCTTTCTCGATCCATTCGAACTATTCTACTAAATAAAAAACAAATTGCACACAGTACACTAGTTATGTCATGTTTATTGTGATTGTCCATGTCCATATGAGAGCTGGCTGTATCTTCAACTTCGACCAACATTCTCCAAATTACTACAAATTTCTTATATATCCAAATTAATGTATTTTAATACATCAGATTTAAAGTTAAGTTACAAATTTAATCCCAAAGTTAGTGTTTAAAGGTCCCTAAATAGTAATTTAGAGCTATCAAAAACTTTATAAAATTTAGGAAGAAAATAAACACAAACCTAAAATATTCAAGGATCTATTAGGGACTAAACTTGCAATTTAACCTAAGTTTAAAAAACATTGGAATTTAGAAGCATGTACATACCCCAAATTCTCCTCCTCTCTTTACAAATTTAACAGAAAAGTATAAAGGTTAAAAAGAAAAGAGACTACATAGAACGCTTATAAATGTTCTCTCAACTCAAACCTCATAATACTTACAAGTTGCTCATAATGCTAGCCTAACTCAAATGTTCCTTCATTATCCACAATTTTGGTAAGTTTTGGATACCTATGGCTACAAAATGGAGCTCTAACATGATCCAAGCCAAGAGGAAAAAAAAAACCATTTAAGCTACCATGACTAGACTAGATATGAGGATTCTAGCGCTATAAGGCTAAAGCAAAATTATTGCGGGCGTCGCAATGGCGATGTAACTTGTTCTAATATATGTCTCTTTAAGTACCTTTGCACTTGGACTCCAACTAATCATTCTCTAACTCCTCAACTTGAACTTAAACCAAGGAGGCTCGATTAAATGAATGTGATGTTTGATTATGTAATATAAGGTCGACATCACAAATCCACTTTTGAACAATCCAAAAATTGACGAACTTCTGACATCATTATTTTCAAACTCGTCACTCCAATTATAAAGTGACCAAATTCAAGCATCATACTAACAATCTTATTCGCAAGCTTTTTGCTAAAGTTGAAGTAACTATTTGACTTCAATGTTCTAAAGTTGAAGGAAATTTTCCAATTTCGACAATAAACCGCCATCAAAGCCCCTAGAAACACCCAGCAAGTGGCCAGTTTAAAACCTTGTGGCCACGTCCCCACGACAAAGTTAACCACATAATGAATAATAATCCGTAGTCGTACCAACCGGGTGGGTTGAAATATTGTAAGCTTTATGCCTTCCTCGGAGCCTTTGCTCCTTCAAAGATGCCACAAACCAAGCCAGCTTTCGGATCTCTCCACGTTATTTTCAACAGAATGAGAAAGTAACACCCATTCTTTTGAATTCCAGCCACAAGTTCTTCCTCTTAACACCATAAATTATTACCGTTGCCAATACCAATAATATCTTCTACTAACCAAGAGGCTTTTAAAATCTTCGCCACTGTACTACTTAGTTATTATATACTTGTTTTAAAATGTTATGTCGTGTCGCCATTAGGGCGCAGAATACCCTCATTTAGTAAAAGGCTTTGTATTTCGTGTAGTTTTTTTTTTTTTTTTCAAAATGTTAATTTAAAAAAGAAATACACAATCTAAGTAAATTTAAACCATCTGATTTCGTCGATATAATTCTCCAATGAACAAATAAGTCATTAGTAATCTCCTTAATAGATCAAAAAGCACAAATTCTCATATAATATTAATATTATTATGTATATCAACTTTTATTTTGTAAATGTGCAGTCACAAACTTGTTCAGCTAGAAGAGTAGATCAAACTATCAATCCATTGACGATAGTTGGTGCCTTATTCGCTAATTTAAAGAATGATAATTGGTATCTATACATCAATCTATGTTGGATTGATATATCAAAATGGATTCAAAATAACGGAGTGATAATCGGTATCTTATACATCAATCTATGTTGGATTGATATATCAAAATGGATTCAAAATAACGGAGTGATAATCGGTATCTTATACATTAATTTATGTTGGATTGATATATCAAAATGGATTCAAAATAACGGAGAGGGGAGCAAAAACTACAGAAGATAATAGAGATGACGAACTCCGTGACCAAACTAGTAAAAAAAATATATCCGAAGCTGAAATATCTTTACATCACAATCGTCACCAGGTTCGTCATTTTAGTGTTATGCCTCAAAAGTTCCTCGAGATGCAGGGAAAAGGAACAGGTGGAAAGAAAATCATAAAAGTGGAATAAAATATGAAGGGGGAAAAGTCAGAAAAGAATCACTCCAACCAAGACATAGCTTATTTTAAAAGAAAGATAAGAAACCATGTGAGCGATGCATCTAGTAGATGTCTAGGGTTTAGAAACCCAAGCTAAAAGGAGAAACGATATGGCTATACTTCCAATTCTGGAAGGCAAATATTGCGGTTAGCAACCATAAACTAAGACTTGGTATTGCGTGGACTTGTATCATCCAATGGTTTGACTAGCTCGCTTTTCATTAAATCTGATCTTTTAATCAAATGGAAACTTCTAGCTATGATATCCACAATATCACCTAAAAAATTGGGGCAAAAGCATCAATTTGCCCGTTGATGAAAACTGAAAGGGCGTCTTTGTATAGTGATGTATAACCTTCGCCTTGCATCTACAAACGATGCCATCGCATTGGCCCATCACAGTTTACACTGGATCAAACGAAAGTTTGGAAACTTACTTCAGAAGATCAAATAATGGAGACGGAAAGGGTTCCGAAGGCCCATACTCTAATGTACTTTTTACCACCATAGATTACATATTTAGGTCCATTACGATTTACACGTGGGCGAAATGGGTATTCCAAATTGGAAAGCTACACCTGATACATATTCATCACAAGGCATTTAGGAATGCCAACATAGAACTAATTAAAAAGTCTTGAACAGTATTGGGGCCCTAGAGGTTCCGGAAATGCCAAAGTTTTTTTTATGTATATTTGGGAGACGGAGATTTAAACCTTCAATTAAAGAAAAGGAATCAACTACTACTAAGCTAGCTATATGCTCGTCTTGGCATCTAAGTCCAAAGTTACATCTATGCTGGTTAAGATGGAATTTCTTAGGCCTTTTCTTTCATCGTTATTCACTCCTCCGTTCTGAGATTTTACCTTCTGCTACTCTTCCTTACTCTTTGGTTTATACTCCCCCTTGCTCTTTGTATTATTTTTTTAGAGAGAAATTTCTTCTATTTTCTTCTGTTCATTCCAGGCGTGGGTTCCTGTTTTTGTTTTGTTTTCGAGAGACTTACTCTGTCGATTGAAATTGTCGTTTTTGATTGTGAAGCAGTAAAGACTAAAGAATCAACCCATCTTGAGTGGATGTAGACCTATATGGTTGAACCACTATAATCCTTGTGTACCACCTTTTCCTTCTTTATCTTCTCCTCGTTTTACTCTTCCAGCAATTGGTGGATGCTACACCAATATAAAGCATTAAAGAAAAAATTAAAAAGATTTAAATGTTATCAAAGGATGAAATTTTATCGTTGAAGATTCGTCCATTCCGTTGAAGCCAAAGAGTCCAAAAGAAGATCAACCGAAAGAAACCTAGAGTCTCTTGAAAGGATGTCCGACAAAAATAAGAGAGATCATTCGTGTTTCCAGGCCTAACCATAATCCACCCAAAACTGTCTAGAACAATGTTCCAATACTGTTGAGCAAAACGGCAAGTACTAAAAAGGTGGCAGTAAAACTCGGATTCAGCTTTGCACATGTAAATTGAAACACTGTTCAGTGGATCATTCTCCCTTCACCTAAACTGAAATAAATTCTCCATTGTTGACATAGCATAAAGGATTTGGGTGGATTAAGAGACCATCTCCAACAGTACTTAACCGAAGTTAATGTGATCAAGAATAAATGATGAGACAGAGCAGCCCATTCTGAAATGTCTGCTTCATTAAGATGTCGACGAAACCCAAGGGTGGACAATCATGATTGTCAAAATTCCACATACTAGCCTCAGAAATATCAATTGAGTAGACAATCTAAACAGTTGAGAACAAAGAGCGGGAAGCAAGTAATAACTCTATCAAGCTCACGTTAGAGGGGTAGATCTTTGTTTGAGTGGAGGAGATTAAGGGTGCGTATAGGTGGTCGACACCAAGTGTATTCCACAAAAATGATTCATGATTGTGCTCTAGGTAGCTTGCCAATTGGACCTTGATAAGAGCAAACTCTCGTAGGCAATCAAGAGTGGACGGATCAAAGAAGACTCAAGGTAGTACTTTGTTCGAGGGAAGATTGTTAGATGCAAACAAAGTCTCACATTGGTCGATAATAAAGTGATCATGAGTACAAGAGTGAAAACAATTATATCCATTGATGTAAGACCTTTTCGGTGGCCAGCCTCGAATTAAAAAATATAAGTAGATATGAAGTTGATAAAATTCTAGTTA
Organism: Citrullus mucosospermus; assembly: GCA_030954485.1. Taxonomy (NCBI): domain Eukaryota; kingdom Viridiplantae; phylum Streptophyta; class Magnoliopsida; order Cucurbitales; family Cucurbitaceae; genus Citrullus; species Citrullus mucosospermus. Next base: position 910,584 of record CM062063.1, on the reverse strand, counting down.
TTGTTCCAAATATCATTTAAAAAAGGATTATTATCGAATATAGCAAAATAAGCTAAAATATTTACAAATATAGCAAAATGTCATGTCTATCACTGATAGATTACTATCATCCATCACTATCTATAAGTGATAGACAACGATAGATGATACAGTGACATTTAACCATATTTGTAAATATTTTCAGCAGTTTTTCCATGTAAAACAATTACCCCTTAAAAAAACACTTCTCTAATGAGTTCAATGATATATATAGGGATGTTTTCAAAAATAGAAAAACAGTTGAAAATAACACAAACATAGCAAAATTTTACTTTCTATCTGTGATAGTCTGCGATAAACCCAGATAGACATCTATCACTTCGTCAGATATCTATTTGAGTCTATCGCAGTTTATCTTAAATTTTTCTATATTTATAAATAGTTTGATATTTTTTCTATTTTTAATAATTTTCCTATCATATATTCTTGAAATATATTAATTTTGCCAAAAGTTATGGAATACTTAATTTGTGCTTAGACTTACTTGTTTTTGTACAATATTTTGTTTTATTGAAATTAATCATTGAATTGATAGTAAAAATTGCAACATTTATTTAAATTTAGAGTTCAGTTGGATAAAATTAAAACTTTATAGTCAAAACCAATACAACTTGACAAGTTGATGCTTCACGGTGAAAATTATTTTTTTCCCTCAGGTTAAAAGGACATAAAAGTAAGTTTTTCAAGTATTTCCCTCAAGTTAAAAGGACATAAAAGTAAGCTTTTCAAGTAAAAACAAAAACTACTTGAAAATGTATACGAGATTCAAAAAACAAAAAAACAACAAAAACAAAACAAAACAAAAGGTATGATTAAAGAAAACCTTAATCTTTTGTAGAACTTAAACACTAATTAACCAAATAATCTTCAAATGCATCCTAAATAGTAAATAACTCCGTATGCTTACTGCCTTACTCATTGGGTGGACAGGACCAGCCTTCCAAAGGATGAGAGTTGGCAAAAACAGTAATCCTTCCTTATTTTGGGGCTCCTCATAAATTTATCATTGAGAGGGCTAGTAAGATGACAGGAGATATTTGTCTACGGAGAAATATTGCCCAAGAAATGAAACTTAGAATTCTTATAAGTCAGACAGATGGTTATTCCAAATAAATATTAAAAGAAAGAAGAGAGAGAAATAGAAAGAAAGAAAGAAAGACAGATAGTAGGGAAAACACACTTATCACTTGACGTATTTTGAATTTAAGACATGTCCCAAAGTGCACATGTTAGGCCTGTCCTAAGGAAGAAAATCATGAGGTTTGATGAAAATTAGACTTTGATTTTTGGAAAATTACCGTTACTAACCGGTGAAACACAAATACGTCTGTTATAGGCCTAAGTCTGTGACTAGAGCAAACAGGTGTGGCATGTCTAACTTAAACTATAAAGCAAATAAAGAGTGCCTGAAACCTAATAAACTAAAGAAGCCACTGGGTCCTTATAAAATAAATAGTCTATATAAGGGCGTAAGAAGCCACTGACCTTCATCACCAACCAATGGTTTTATCGTCCTAATAGTAGCATGTATGAGTCGAAACAAAACCTTCTTAAAAGTAACAAAAGATAATAAAACTGACAAACGGGTCATCAGAGAACAGGTTCTAAATTTCTAATACAGACACTGAACTTTTGTTTTTTTTAAAAATGGAAACAATACAGACACTGAACTGAGCATACATGTAACATCCGCAAGTAGCACGCAAATATACAAATGAGCGTGTGAGATGTGCACAGTGCAAGGTATCGGCTTGCCAACTTCTAAATGAAAATTGGGCGGGGGCTGGCAGCAATCCACTTTTGGAATTTGAGATTAATCAAAGTCAAGAGTCGTGTTAAGACCTAGTCATGCTTATACACGGACTGCTTAATGATTATAATTCATCATGTTTTCCAACCATTTCACCTGTTAAAAGTACAGTAACAGAAAAGAAAGTACGCTTTTGAGGACCAAGAAATAGACGTGCCTTGTGGGAGAAGAACTAAAGAAAAGTTACTTTTTGTCATTTTCTGTAAGATACATAATTAAAAAAATACATATCTTTATAATCTAAACATATGCATTTTTTGGTGGTGAATGGCTGATAATCTTGCTTCTCGTTAGTTCCCCACTTCCATCCTCCTATCTAGAATTTACAACTTCTGATTCTACAGGTACAACATTTATTTCAACATCAATCAATTTGGAATCTCTACTTTCATTTATAAGATTATGATATTAACAAATAGCTGTATGGTTTCCCATAATAGAACACAAAGATGGTGTGAACACTATAAATGTGACAGCAAAAAATATTGCACTAATAAAAAACGAAAGCAGATCGTGCACAAACAAATATAAGTATGCATTATATATAGAGAGGGGGGATAGGTTTTACCAGTTTCTTCTTCAAAGAAAAATGAGATCTCTCTTTGAGCTGATAGAAGAGAATCTGAACCATGAACACAATTTTTCTCCGAATCCAACCCACACATTGCCCTAATGCTGAAATCATGCAAAAGACTATAATTAAAACTCAGAATGAACAGGTAGCAAGTGCATTGACATCAGTACGGAATTCATGTCTCAAACTTCTGGAGGTAAAGTATATATAGAGACGAAAATTAAAATTTGTAAGACCTATTAGGATGTGTAGTCTTAGCTTTCGCTGCATCTGTTGGCCCAATCAGAGCACGCCAATCTGCAATTGCATTCTGTTTCTCCAAAACCATAGTGCAAACTGGGCCACTGATAAGCAGTGTTAAACAAACGAAGAACACCATTATGCAAGAACTGAAATACAGAATCGCATAATTCGAAGAGATTTCATAGTGGTTTGAAACATTTACACAAGGCCACAAAAATCAGATTAGAAATCCACCATATTGTTCTTAAAATCAGATTTCATAAATCCTATTTCAACTAAGTTAAACTATTAGAGTATGGCTCAAGATGGAGAAGTACACGAACAAACATCTGACAGGCTTGAGCTAGCTATCGTGAACTTCTCAATGTTGCTAATGCATTAGCTGAAATTGCTTGAAAAGAAAGTATGATAAATAGTCGAAGTCATCGCATGAATAGTAGTCTTGCATTACAGCACTTCCAAATTTTTGTTTGAGTGCATGCAGATGGTGGTGTGAAGGTTGCATAAATTGCATAAATGACAAGGATATCCACCACTTACTAGAAATTTATGCAAGGAAAGCAGCTCAGATGCAGGCATAAAAATGCAATAACAAAGATACAGGAAGGTACACATCAGTGCTGATACACCAGCACAGGAACATATGTAATTATGCATAGAGTATTTGCGGAGGAAACTTAGCAACATTTCAAAGATGACGCATACCTTGTCATGTATTTGACCAGACTAGGAAAAAAGCTTCTTGACGAATGTTCAGCATAAAAACGACTTGCTCTATCTTCATCCAATTCAACTATTCTTTCCTTCAAAATCCTGAACCCTGACTCCACAATGGCCCCTTTAATTCTATCGGTGTAGTTACCACGCAATCCATCTGGCTTGATCATAGCCAAAGTTTTCTCCATTTTCATTCCTCCATTACTTGCAAACCTAAAATCAGGACAATAATATTTTAAGAATTATTATCATGTAAAGGAGAAAAAGATCTTCAAAAACAGAAAAGTAAGATCCGATAGTAAATTTTGTTAGTTTTCTGTTTTTTAAATTTATGCTCATTTCTTTTCAAGTTTTTAATTATGCTTTTTATTTTTGTTAAAGAAACACTTGGAATGCTTAATAAATTCTAAAAACAAAATCAAGATTCTGAAAAAAAATTTCTATTTTTCAAAACTTGGCTAAATTTTTTAAAACTTTAGTAAAGAGTGGATGAAAAAACCTAGAAATGAGTGGAATCAATGTTTACAATCTTAATTTTCAAAAAGTTATTAAATGGAGCAAGTTAGCATGAGTAGAAATGTAGTAAGATAGGTCAAAGCAAATTGAGACAGTAAAGTAGTGTCACTCCAAATATCCAAATGTCAATATAATTGATAATACTAAGGAGAAATGGAGAACGTAATTTCGATGCTCGTAACAATAATCTTCCAGAGAAGAAAGCACAACCAAAACAAGAAACTAAGTGAACTTAATGTCCTTGAATTTAAAGGTAAAAAATATTAAATAAATCAGTTCCGAGAACTGCTCAACAGAATCATCTGCAGCTAACAGAAATTTTCAACCAAGATTTTTCTTTTTAATATCTTTTTTCCAACCATGATCCTTTCTTTTTTTTTAATTCCCATCATTAACAATTGGATATACGTCCGATTAGCTAAATCATCCACCAGTAAACTTTCGCTTCGATCTCTAATCAAACGAAAACGGTACGGTTATCGATGCTGATGACAAATACTAGATTCCTCTATGCATACCTAAGCAACCAGATGATCAAAAAATTTCAAAACAAAACTAGACGCTATAGCATTACTTACACGCCAGAAAATGCGATAGCGACAAGAAAGAAGAAAAGGAGAAACCGCGAATCGAGCAAAACCAAACGGATCGTCATTTCCTGAGCGAAACTGCAACAACAATAATATCGATCAGAATCGCGTTGAGTTCGAAAAGCAATTAGATTCAGAACTTCCAAGGCCGCCAGGGCTGAGAACACAGCAGATAATTTCAGATTTCGACTAAACGAAGTCAGGTATTCTCCAAAAACTCAACAAATAATCAGTAATTTCAATAACGAAAACTAATCCTGCAGTTTCATAACCTCTGTTTCTTTATTTACTCCATAACCGATTGAAACAAGTACCTGCGATTCGTGGAGTCGATAATGAGAAGCAGCAACCGCAAGAAAGATGCCAGGAACTCGAGCACTTGCAGAAAAGAATAATGGCGGGAAAGTAGAAAGCTCTACGATACGAAGGGCGCGGGCATTGTGTTGTATTGTATATAGAGTGAGAGAGAGAGAGAGAGAGGGAGAATATATCGGTAACTAGGAATTGACGCGAAGCCGAAGGATTAGAGGATTTGTCAAGAAAACGGACTCGATTTATCGAGTTAAAAAAGGACAGGTCGAGTGGGCTGCCCTTTATTAGTTTTTTTTACCAGCTTCTGACTCTCTCTCTCTCTTTTGCTTTTTTTCCTTTTTTTTTTTTTTCCTCTAAAAATAATCCAATTTATTTAGAGTATTTTAAATGCCAAAATATGTAAATATTTTTAAATATAATAAAATAAATAAATAAAATTTTTAAACAGATAAATAGTAATATACTGCTATCAACCATCATTATTTATTAATAGTCTATCCATTTCTATCATAATGTTTATCATCTATTAAGTTCTATTAATAACAGATAATGATAGACTTCTATCATTGTCTATCTATCGACATCTGATAGTGAAAAACTATTTTTTTGTAATTTGGCTATATTTGTAAATAAATTAACTTATTCTTTTCTTTTTGGTTGCATATTCTTTTGGTTTGCTTGTTGTCCTGGGTGATTGCGTTGATTCTCTTATTCTGGCATACTTTTGCCTTTAGTGGCATTTATATTATGTGTGTCTTGTGCCTAGGTTATGTTGTCAAGCGGGTTCTTTAAGTGAAAAAGTGTGTAGAATGATATGAAGACTTATGTGTGTTCTTCTAAGGTTGCATCTATAATCTTTTGATAAATAAAGTATATTAGTGTGCACAATTAAGTGTGATGTTATGGTAAGTCAAGTTGATTGAAAGATTTTTCAACTCATGATGAGAAGGATGATGAAACTTGAAGCAATGAGGTGCTACATTTAGGAGGAGGCTAAACAAGAAGTAATCCATCGAGACAAAGCATTGTGTTTAGGGGAAGCCTAAAGTGCTCATTAAAAGTTAGCATTTTAATGAGTCAAGATAGTGTAACTATTAGATAAGTTTTTTTTTTTTTTTTTGTAGGGATGCCACAAAAAAAAAAAAAAACAACTGTGGGGCCCCGACCTAACCGGGTCGAGGAATCCCCGATTTGATTGGGGATCAGAATCAAATCGTGGATCCTAAAACGGGGACGGGGCAGGGACAAGGAGGGTATCCCCGCCCCGACCCTAATATTCCCTAACACCAATATGTCACTCTATCTCTCTCACTTGCTCGCTCCTAAAGAGATTAACGAGGAATCCTCGCCCCCGTCCTCCCTACAAATGGCGGGGATGGGGGTAAATTCCCCCCAGGGGGTTGGGATCCCACCCCTCTCCGGCCCCGTTGCCAACCTTACATTTCGGCATACTACCTCCTAGACATAGTCGTGGTTACACCAAATTGTTCCTTTATGTTCTATCTCGTTTACTAATCTTTTGATATTATCTTGTTGTTATACTTGTTTGTGACATTGTGTGTGTTGTGGGAGAGTAGTTACAAATTCATCCATTTTTCAACATTCATGCATGATTAACCGTACTAAAAATTAAATTTATATTTTTAAGTGTAGGGTAAAAATACTTTTGTCATAAAACATTTTATGTTATTATTAAACCTAATAATTTTGAGGGAAAATACTTTTTAAACAAAATCCAAATATATTATAAAATATCCCGACCACAAATGTGAAAGTTTAAATCTTAGATTTCTTAAAATGAAAGAAAGGTATCAACATAACTAACGAGTTATTTCATGTCAGGAACAATAACAATTTTCAATCATACCAAAAACACTCGTCAAACAAACTTTTCACTCAAAACAACACAACTTCATCAATGTTCTCTAAGTCTGCAGTCAATATGTTGGACTTTGAAAAATCTACGTTCAAAGTTCATAATTGTTTAGTCTTGAGTTAGGAATCATAGAGAGAGATGAAGTTATTCAATAAATATGTTGTTATTTAGCACCTATTTATGAAGTTGATGGATCGAACACCTCTAAAATTTTTAGCAAACAAGTTCTCAACTAATCATTAGAACCATTTTCTACCATCTTTACTATCTTAAAGATTAATGGATATGGATAAAATATTATTAACATCAAAAGCAACATTAACTATCTGAAAGAGAAAAGAAGAAAAGAAAAATCTCCCACTAACAGTCAATCAACAAATCTAAAATTAGAGGCGTGACTAAGAGTAGGCCAATCCGAACATAGCTGATGTATAAAATGTTGCTATCCCAAAGCTTAATCGGTTTGATTCTCACCTCATTTAAATAAAAAAGAAAGAAAAAAAAAATACTTGATGATAGATATATTCAACTTATGGATATAATTAAAAAGAGAAAATATATATATATAAAAGACATTATAAACATCAGAAGCAATCGCATTCGCATAATTCAAAGCAGCAATTAAAGATTTCACAGCAGGCAAGAGCGGCAGTGAGTTGTGTAAAAGCCACAACGCACCTGTCATTCATGTACATACAAGACTTTATGAAACACAAGCAACAGAATCGGTCGATCAATCTTCCACACCAATTCGTAGCGGCTTTCACCAACACATCTGTACCTTGAGTTGCCTTTATTTCCTTTCCTGGCTGGATATTCTCAGCCGTTGCGACCAAGTTCCCAAACCCAACCCCTTGCTTCCCTAATAAAATGATCTTTTGCCCCTTCCATTCTACCTTATTCGTCTTCGACAACTCAAATCTCTTACGCATCTGTTTTGTGCGACAATATGGAATTGGTAAGTTGGTGTTTTCATAAGAAGCTACAGTAGAGCCTATTCTTATGGGGGAATAGGCAGGAAGAGAAATTAAAAGAAAATAATGAAACTAGGAAACAGTGAAAAACTACCAACTGAAGAAAAAAAACACGCACTAGGAGAAAAAAAAATCACTATATAAAAAATTATTACAATCATACAAAAATCTCTCCTAGACCCAAATTACAAGAGTATTACCATTCACACAATTGAATTAGTACATTAAATTTAAAGTGCTTGAAATTAAGATGATTTGGAACCAAAGGCATAGATTACTTTTATAGTGTTTGGAGCCCATCACTTTCGTCAAGTAGCATCAACCGTCTTTTTATTGATATGGGGACAACGACTCTTCTAATATTTTACCACACGGCAGCCCGAATGAGATTTTTTTTTTTTTTTTCTGGGGGGTGGTTTTGAAGGAAGAAGATGTTCGATTGATGGAGTTTTCGAAGAATTTAAATGATGAATTAAGATTGTGTTCAAAGGGGATGGTAAGTTGCAGAGGATCTCGGTATTCTAATGAATATGGGTTGTAAAAGAATCCCAAATGGTTCGAATTCTATCCAGGATGCTTAGCCAGTGAAAAAAAATTATTGAATGTGACTATTGATTGGGTTGTTATATAGTGAGAGGTTCGAATTCTTACTCTCATTACACTGAGAGTTGTATAGTATATCATAGTTTTGATTTATCTCTCATACATCAGACATTATAAAAGGATTCCTAGAGACATTCTTCCGGCCTCTCAAATCTACTCATGAAAATGAGGGCAGATTCAAGAAGTTGAGAGGAAATCTTACCTCTTGTGAGATGATGGATGGTGGAGCTTTTTTCCCTTCTTTGGCCAGCATTAGAATCAGACGTGTATACTCGGAAGGAAACCCAGTTTGTTTGCTCATTTTTGCAATCTGGAAGAGGCAAATCAAACAGAGTTAAACCAGGATTAGATAAACTAACATTATTGTGAATGAAGCATACTTAACATCATGAATGATATCCAACATTATCCTCAATTTTTATCCATTTAGGATACATTCAATCACTGCGAAGCTCAAAACTTAAGTTCATTCAAGCTGAGAAATTAGTCCGTCACTTGCTCTTATCAGTTGGAGAGAATCTGACATTCAGGGTTCGGACACAAAACTACTTTCAATCAGATACTACATTAAGTAGCTTAGTTAATTGCCATAAATTTAATTTATTTGTATCAACTAGAAGGAAAACACATTAAAACTTTCATCCACCATGACCATTATGGTTGACCCAATAAAGAAATAGCCACGTTAAAGGGACGAACCTTATCTTGGAGGTCCTTGCTTTCTAATAACCATGCATGTGAAGTCATTATATCAATCTGTCTTCTCGCAAGAACCTGCGTGGAAAGAAAGGGTAAGAGAAGGGAGGCGCCTCATCAAAAGAGTATGCAACACAATTTTTAGTACGACGACCATTAGTTGACTCAGACATATAATCATATAGCAAGGGCGAAGATTTGTGTCTTCTAAAAGATAACTATGATACTAAAATTGTATGTTGGCGAAAGAACCCCCAAAAGAAAATTATGATTGATCATCATTTGTACTAATTCATTAACAAATAGTATATGAAGGAGAAAGGAAGAACCAGTACCCTATCAAGAAGCAGTTCTTTCGCTCTTTGAGCTTTGAGATGGATTATGGAATTGCTCGTATCTGCTGAGGTGCCACTAACTTTGAACGATTGTGGAAAGCTTCCATTGTATCGGCCTGATATTATCAATGGGCTTCCACATGCAAGGTCTGGAATTTGAGTCGGAAACAACTACACAAAATCATCATGTTGGAAACGAACGTCAAGAATAAGATGCAGTCAGAAATAAGAAAGTAGTGTCTGTGGAAGCAAGATAGGGACTTCAAAAAGTATAACTGACAACAGAAAGGAGTTGTTCGAGAATTGTGAACCTCAAATGAATCAAGATGCTTGAAAGCATCCACGGTGATGTTGGCGAGAAAGAGCGACGAGGCTTTCGTGAATAACATCTGGAACCGAGAATCAATAAAATCTGGCAAAATAGTGAATGCTTTGTAAAAACATAATTGAATCTAGCACATTTCCCGTACATTTTTTACTTTTGTCACAAAAGACGAAGAAATTAGATAGATGAACAAATTTAACAAATTTGAGAATTGAAAACATAAACGGCCCTTACTTGTGAAACCTCCAAAACAGAAGGAAAATTCATGGCTTATTTCTATGTTTAAGATTTTGTTCACATGAAACATGAATTTTAGTCTAATGAACACCACATCCTAGTGTCAGAAGACCCATAGGAATCTCTACCTTGCAGTTATGGAACCAAAATTTGTTCCTTTCGAAACGATTTATAAAACTACGAGAGTGCCACAAGAACAACGGAAGGCCGTGGTAAATTTTTTCCGATCATTCACATCAATTACGAAATCTAGTCAGAGAGAGAGATATTCACCAACATCATAAGCAGCATCATAAATCCCCCTTCCAATTTCCGATAGCATTCGTAGGAAGTAATGATTACAAAATGTACCTGGGAAAAAGCTTTAAACATCAATAAACGTGAATTTTTCAGATCGAATGGAAGTGACTGTTCACATTTTAAATAAGCCAAACTAATTGGCGGAAACAGCTAATGAGCGAAAGAAAACCATATATGGAAATTTTCTGCAAATTTTCCGATAGTTAATTTACAATTTAAGTACCATTCAGTACTATCATCAGCGTTGAAGTTGACTACCCATTAGTGAAAAAGGGGGAAATGAAGAGAGTAATAATGCAACTGCCCTAAGAAGACGTGCGATATACCAAATGTTCGCTTTCCAAAATTATTATGTAGGTTAAAATCAAAATAGTTTAGTAAATTTAATAGTTATAGGGCCCTGCCCTGAGAGTGTGTCCTATGATTTAACTAACAATTGAAGCAATATAGCCATCGATCTGATTCACTTTTTGTAGGTCCTCTCTAATGTTAGGAGGCTAACTCTTTTTCTTCAAGGACTTGAATTTAAGCAGAACTTAAAGACTACGCCGGCTAACTGTATTGGGATTTTTTTCTATTTAAAGGTTTTTACTCAGGACGTCAAGTATTTTCTTAATTCTTAGAAGGAATATACATTTACGAACAGTAAGGCAAGGTCTTACCAATACCAAAAGTACACAAACGAGGAGAGATTGTCTTTCCACTCTTCGAAGAAGCTTTCACAAGATTACATATTTCTCTCTCATTATCAACAGAACCATCGGTAATGAGAAAAATGAGGGGAATTGAATTGCCCGTTTCAGCCAACATCTTTATAGCCTGTAATAGAATAACACTGTGAACCAAATCCTCTATGAAGATGCATAAGTGAATAATAATGTTAAACACGAGTTAATTGCCAACTAAACATAATTCGCTAGGTTAAATGATCATTAATGTCTTCTAACAGTCGAAAGTTCAAATTCCAACCACGCATTTGCAATGTTATACATATATACATACATATATATATATATATATATATATTTTTTTTTTTTTCTTGAAACAACGAACTAGCTTAACTCGAGCAACAAAATCCTCCTCGTCCTTGGCTACGGTAATTCTCAATTGGAAGGTAATGTAGTTAATGCTTATGGGCTAAGGTTACCTGTTCCACTGGAAGCATGATGTTAGTACCACCATTAGCTACTAAATTAGCGTCAATCCATTCTGTTGCCCTTGTAATTGCTTCGTTGGTTACTTGCTCCATCGATAATGAAAATAATTTAGTGTCTCCATTGAAACCTATTATGTTAAATGCATCTTCAGGATTCAACTTTGAAAGTGATGCAAGCACTGCACGTTTTGTACTCTCGAGAGGACCATCCTTCATGCTTCCACTTATGTCTATAATAAATACTACTTCCTTTCTGAAAACCTAACATAGAAACAGAGAGACGTTAAAATAGGACCTACCAAATCAATGACACTAAATAAATTGTCAGCCAACCAAGGAAAAATAAAAGCGCCCGGACTAGATACTGGCTCGGAGGGGTATGGAGGCAGTTAGTTGAGTTGATTAACTAGTACGTTTCAGTTTATTTCATTTCACCTCCCAATATAATGCATTTCAAATTTCCCGATTAACCAAAAAACTGCGGATCTTAGGTTTCAATTACGGTTTTCAAATTATGTAAGGTCCAAATTAATTAAAAATAATAAAATAACTAGGAACTAATAAATCTTTTGTTCCACATGAACACAGCTCAACTTAGTAATTGATATACATTTGTTCGGTTGAAATTCGAGACTCAAATATTCATACCTCACATTTGTTTACTAAATAAAAATAAAAAGAGAACGACAAACCTGCCGGTTGTGGTTCTGGCCGGGAAAAATGTACAGACAAAACATCTCTCTTTGATCAAAATCATGAAGAGACGGCGATTGGAGCAGCACACCACCAAACAAGTCACTAGGAGAAATCTGCCAAAAGGGTAGAAACTAAACATTAACATGCAGCATTTTGTAACTGGTAAAGTTTTGCGTTTCTCAAAACCGGAAATTCTTCCAATTTTCCTCTAAAATACAAAGAAATGATTCTTACTGAATATGAAAGATCAAAATCCATATTTGACCATGCTGAGACCTCTGTTTCATTTGAGAAACTTAAGTTGCCAACTTCGCGTCTTAGTATCTTGAAGGTGATAAAAAAAAAATAAATAAATAAATAATAATTCAGTCATATTCGGTAAATTCTGAAACAAATGTTATCTGGTGAGACTTTTGTATTACCTTCATCGGATGGCTTGTATATTTACATACAACTTCTGACGAAATACCGGAATTTATATGCAATAAGATCTTTTGACTATTCTTGACTTTTTTGCCAGGAGGAACTAAATATGCTGGAAAATTGAAAGGTACACTGAGACAAAAGAGATCATCAAGGTATGGTATCCTCTGGGACCAATTGATTCGAACAGAAAGAGTACAGCCACCGTCAACCTGGAGCACAATTCTATCTAATTTATCAACCTGTACCAATTTGAGGAAGAAAGACCAGCAAATAATGATGAAAAATAATATACAGGACTAAAGCGATATAACCTTGGGAATTTTTAATGTGTATATCCGGCGCCCTTTCAGAAACTTTCCATCTTCAGATTTTGCCAGTTTCTCTATAGCTTCTGCGTCTTCCATGGAGACTAATTCAGTGCGATGTGACGTTCCAGTAACAGAAACTTCAACACCTAGAAGTGAACCCTGTTAGCCACAATGTTTTTCTTCAGAACGAAAAACAAAAATGGAAAGTGGAAGGATACGGACTTATGCAGCTTGTCATGGAAACGCAAATCCAAAAAAATTGGAGGAAGAATTTAACAGTCGACTACCCTTTAACATCCTTTCAGGTTTACGTTCAACAAAGAGAAGCTCTGTTGCGTTTCATTGATGAATTATTTGCAGAATCCGGATCAAAATAACATTGGAATCGATTTGAAAGACAAGCTTCAAATCGATTTAAGACTCCAAAGCAATTTCAGAATGCAAAACTTCACAGAGCATTTTCAAGATCGAATTCCAGATTTACTTACGTAGCTACAGCTGCAATAAGAGTAATTCCAGAACTACTCACACAAACAATCTCTCCCGTTCGCTCGATGAATCAGGACTACAGATTGACCAGTCCGACCAAAACCAATAAATTCAACGTTTCAGAATATAATGAAGAAAAATCTCGCTACCTGCTCTCCCATCGGCACCGCAACAAGGCACTCACAGCTTTCCCCCGCCATCACGCAATGCACGCGCCACGTTCCGCTAACGCCTATGAACGCAGTGTCGAAACAGCAATTGATTTCCATGGAAACTCCATTCATATGCAGCGGAATCAACGCCGGCGGCACACAGCGCCCGTGCACGTAAGGCTGGTAGCTCGGAACATCCGGATTGTCCACAATTGTCGGCTCCGGTATGACGGCGTACACCATCGGAGCCGTCGGAAGGTAATCCTCCGATACTCTAGACATCTGCCGCGCTAAAGCCGCCGGCGCCGATCCTTTTCCATAGTAAATTCGCTTCGACAAATGGAGACCGTACTCTACACAGTTGGAAAACTCGGTGGCCATGGTGAATGAAACTTGGAAGAAATGTGCAGAGCGAGATTTATGTAAAGAAGAGAAAGAGAATTGAAGGAAAAGATAAAGCCAAAAGGAGAGTACATGAGTACATGAGCCGTATGGTAGCCATTAATGGGAAGGTGAGATTCAGCTATACGAGTTGGAAGTGAAAAACAGTGACAATGAAGATGAATTTTATTTATTTCTTTTTTTTTTTTTTTTTTCTTGTATCAGGACAGAAACGGAGGGAAAATATTGCTTTTAAAACTAATTAACCAATGGTTTTTCAGCACGTGGATTATTTGAGTAGGGCTCCGCCGTGTTGATGCGATGCCAACTGAGGAGTTACGTTCTTAACCTTGGTTAAAATAACCCGCTGCATTATACAATTAGTCGTGTTACCGTACGCCTAATTACGAGATCTTGCCACGTTACAGGCTTTCATGCTGGAGGGTTTTTCCGGTCTTTTAACATATACCTTTCTTTTTAGTCTCCAATTGTGGATAATTAAGTGTCGTTGTCCGTAAATTTTCAAATTTTACTTTTTAGTGCTTTTTAAAAAATAGGTTGAAAAGTCAGGTAATTTTTTTATTATTATTTTAAATGCTTTTTAGTCCACACATCGATACATCTGGTCGTTTATTTATAACAGACTTATTATATTTTGCTATTATTTATAAATATTTTCAATATTTTTGTCATTTAAAATAGTTTTCCTTGTTTTAAATTACACGAATAATTTTTAAATATTATCTATTCACTCTAAATCAATTTTTTTTTCTAATTCGAGATGTCATGTAATTTTTTTAAATTAAAATCATTCATGGATCTTTTAAACCTATATTTTTTTAAATTTATAGATCACAAATGTATATGTTGAAAACTCATGGACAAAATTAAGGAAAATTATAATAAATAGAAAAAAAAAATATCAAACAATTTACAAATGTAGACAAATTTACTTCCTGTCTATGATAAATCTAGATAGACATCTTATCACTTTACCAAATAAACATTTGACACAGATAGATGGGTCTATCGTCGTCTATCGCATATAAAAAGTAAAATGTTGCTATATTTATAATTATTTTCAACCATTTTTCTATTTTAAAAAACATCTCAAAATTAATTTCTTCTAAAAAAAACTTGATGAATCAAAAAATTATAGTTTTCCAAACTAAAAATAGTTTAGAAAAAAAAATGTAAAAAGTTCACATTGTTAGTTGGGTATTAAGGGTTGTTTTGTGAGCAACTAGTTCTCCTTTGTGTTTTTAGTTTTATTGAGTTCAACTGGGTTTGGCAAGCACCGTAAATTATGTTTGTGATTCAAATAATGTAAATTTTAAAAATAACATTTTGTGTTTTTGGTGTATCTTAAACCAGAGAAATTTACTTTAAAAAAAGATTAAAACATTAACAAATATAATATTTAACGTTATACACTCAATTAATTTTGTTAAATTGAAATATGTAATATATTATATATTACATGATAAAATAATAATTATACACATTTTTTTAACCTAAAACAAATCTATAAATTAATTATTAATAGTTTATATTTAACTTAATATTTAGTGAGTAACTATAATTAGTATTATTAAATGCATTTTGAATTTTTTTAAAAATTATAATTTAAATAATGAATATGCTATCAAACACGTATATAAAATCATAAAATACAACTCTATCTATTTTTACGGAATCTATTGTTTTCAAATTGCTTATCAAATAAGTTTTAGATTCTAAATTTATTTTTATATATCCATAGTTGAATAGTAATTAAGACGAATTTTGTGTCTATAGAGATGATGTTATCTACTCAAATAGTTACTAAGAAAAATAATATATATATATATATATATATATATATAAATCCCTTGTTTTAGTAAAAAAAAATGTATTAAAAAATTCCAAAATAACTCAAAATACTCTTAAAGGAAAAACATTGTAACCGTAACATATATTGAAACGGCATGTATGGAGGTGCAGTTACAAAAACAAATTGGCTGGTTGGGATTACAGATTTATAACAGAATGAAACGGCTGGAATATTCAATACCTAAGCTCACAAGAAATTGAAAAGAGTTTTCGGAAGAAAAAAAAAAAATAATAATTAGATGCATTAAGTGCAAATGGCTACATGTCATTCAATCAAAGGATGGGATTCTTAATTTCAGCTCCAAGTCAATAATAGTTTTATATAATGACAAGAGACACAGATCAAGCAACTATAGATACCAAATTAATTTTTATTCTTCTTCGCCAAATATATACAGACAGATATATTTTTCTTTTTACAACATTGAATTTTGAGAGCTTAATTATGATATTCTCTTTCTCTTCCTAATTCTTTCACTTATGCTCTTGTTGCTAAAATGGCCCATATCTCTAATTTATATTTTTAAATTGTGGAGTTTATATGAACTTAAACCTTGACGGATGAATTAACCATTGTATCAATTTGAATCATAAACTTTTAGGAATATATCAATTTATATCCTCCTCTAAATTTTGTTTGACTATTTTCATGTGAAATTTATAATTTGAGTCAGTTAAACTCTTAAATTTTTAGGATTACATTTGAAAATCATCCACACATTAAATTTCAAATGTGCTTAGACTTCTTCAAATGTCGTTTTTACAAAATGGATGATAAATTAAATGCATCAATGACTTCCAACGAAAATTTGGTCTAAAAGTCTTAAACCGATTCGTTTATATAAATTTGAATTTAATTGATACAACTATCAGTCTTCAATGAGTTTTTTTTTTTTTTTCCACATGAAGTATAATAGAGAATATAAATTGATACACTTGCAAAAGTTTAGATTTACATAGATATAATTGATAGTTCAAGTTTAAATTGATACGATCCCTAAAATTTAGGGTATATAAATTGAATATTTTAATTTATAGTTTGTTTTGTTTGTATTGTATTTTATTTCTTTAATATAAATTTAAAACTTAACTAAGATTTTGGCACGCATATTTTACTTATTGTAGACGTAGATAATTTCTAATTTTAAACATTACATTCAATCCAAATTACCTTAGGTGTCTGTTTGGTAATCAGTAAGGGAAAAAAAACTAATAAGCCCAATAAAATGTATAATATTAGGGGAGTACAGATACTCTTTTTTCTTTTTATTCACACTATAGATTTATGTTTATAAATATTAGTGAACTTCACATTCACATTAATTAAAGCATGTAGATTTAATACAAAATAAATGGAGAGACTTATAGTATAGAAAGTTTATCCCCGCCCGATAATTAAAAATGCAGCGTGGTTTTGGAGCCTCTCCTTTTATCTTTTCTTTTCCCTTTTAGTTCATGTTTTTTTGGTTATTAAAAATTAACAAAATTTATTTTGCATATAGGTAAGAGAAATTATTTTAAATTTGTAAAACTGCTAAAAAATATCTACAAATATAGCAAAATTTAGTTTTCTATTCGTTATAGACCATTATAGACCCAGATAGATAGTGATAGATGTCTATTTGAGTCTATTGCGGTCTATCACTTATAAAGTAAAATTTTGCTATATTTTCAAATAAGTTGTGTCATTTTGCTATATTTAAAAATATTTATATATCTAAATTATAAATCAAAATTCAAAATATTTATATAAGTAACATAAAAAGTTTTAAACTTAAAGTCAAATGTAATGGTAATGACATTAAGAGAATTCACCCTTATACAATATTTGAAGAAAGAATTAAAAAGACACAAGTTGTGAGGTTGTCTAGAATACTTAGTTTATGTAATTGAGTATATAATACAATTTATTTTTTATTATTAATAATAAGTTAGAATACTGTCCTATTTCTCTATTAATTTTTCGCGAATATTCTATTTTCAAAATCTCTGACATTAGCCTGTAAAGGCAAAATGATCTGATGGATAATGATCTAAATGCAAATAATAATAGCAACAACAATAATATTTAAATTAAATTACCATTTATGTTAACAATACACCATTATTTTCAGTATATCCTTAACAATTATTCTAAAATATTATTATTTCTTTGTATCTAAATTTATAATTACTTACAAAATATAGGTAGAAAAAGCTATTTCAATATACTTAAATTTGTGTGATAAAAAAGAATGGGAAGTGTTTTTTACTAGGCTAAAAATGAGAAACACACGTGAATAAGTGTGTAAAATTGTCAACCTAAAGACACAAGTGGAACTTATAAATATAAAAAGTCAAACATCGACAACATATATTTTTAAGGACATATTTTTGGACACGAAATTAATGTTCATAAATTAAGCATATGTTTCAAGATGCATACATATACACATATATAAGATAAAAAAATCTAGCACCCCTATACATTTGTCTCAATGGGAAAAGAAGGACAATGCAAACGAGTATTAGGACCACCATTCCATCTTCAATATTTGCATGAGAACATGGTATGATGAAGTCAAATCGTGAATCGTGAAGATCTTGTTGTACTGATATTGTGAACAACTCTAAATTTCGCGTTGGCCCTTTGAAATACCAAGGAGTCGTTTAATTTCTTAAACAATAATCTAATTGAATTTTGAAAGGTCCATGATTGAACGATTTTTTTACGGTAAAAACTACATTGTAATTTGAACTATAAAAAATGAATTATCGTAAACTTTAAATAAAAGGAAAAATATTTCGATGATGTCTAAGCTACATTTATCCTTGTGCAGTCCACCAGTTACGTTGCGCATTTTAAGGGCGAATTTGAGAAGAAGAACGGAAGAAATCCGTATTTGAACCACACTGAAAAAGCATAGCTACTCCCCACCCAGCCGATTATTAGAGACAACAATGGCAATGTATGTGGGAGAGAGATTTTATCATGAATTAAATCATTGCAAACTTTAAATTCAATAAACTAGTTTTATTACTTGTGTTAAAGATTATCAGCTTACAAATTAAGAAGATTAACATAAGAAAACCATATTTAACATTAATCGGCAGTATAAGAGTCCACTTAGATTCATTTGAGAAAAAAAAATATTTTTATTTAAATTATTTTGACAAAAATGATTTAAAAAACAATTTAAAATTTATTTTAAGTAGTTTTCAAACACTCAATTTTTTTAAATGACTTATCTTTTAAATTAAATAATTAAAAATATATTATAAACCCAATTTAGACTCAGCGAAAACATAAGCGAGCAAAGGGCAGACGAAATGGGTCCATGGGTTCAATCAAATCAATAATTGGCTATTCTTTTATTTATGATACTCGTTGAAAATTTTACCATCCCCAACAAAATACAATAATGCTTCCCGTCAATTTTAATTAGTTAAATGTTAGCATCAACAGAAGAAAAAAGAATTGGCAATATTCAATAAATATTAATTCTTCAACCTCAGGGGAAAAAGAAAAAACAAATATATAGAAACACATACATGTTCCAAAAGTAATAATTAATTAATTTTTCCACAAAATGATTATAAATTTCAAATATGTCCATGAAATATTTTTCTTAAAATTAATTGTTAAACGTAAGATCCGTTACTAAACTTACATAAATTAGCAACTTCCATAGTCTTAATTAAATTTTACGTTTAAAATAATGATCTTCAGCATATACTTCTAGTTTTGGTTGTTTTGGTATTTAGATTTTTAAAACGAATATTTTAGTTATTATATTTGAAGGTAAATTTTATACTCATTTGGAAATCTTTTAATATAAATTTATGACCACACATCTTGAGAAAGCCTTTGAATAAAGTGTTGTGTCAATTGAAAAGGGACAAAAATTGAATCATAAAAATATATCACTTTTAAAAAGTATAAAGTTTAAAATAGATAGGAATGGAAGGGAGAAAATTAAAATTAAACTAAAATTTAAAATATAAGGATAAAATTAAATATTTTGAAAATATAAGGACCAAAATGAAAAAAAATCGAAATTACATAGACTCAAATTAACCTTTTACAAGTACAAAAAACTAAGATAAGCTAAAATCATAACTATGGAGACTAAAGGAATTATTTTTAAATATAAAATTTAAATTTTAGATGATGAACGATTTTCAATAAAATTATGGCTAAGAGCCTAAATAGATTTGTTTATGAAAGTTTATCGAAAGATTTTTTCAAACCTAACATATCAAATGGTGAAATTTCATAGTTTAAATTGATAAAAATATATATATATATATATATATTAAAATTTATCATCATGTTAGTAAAGTAGCCACCAAAGCATGAACACCGAAATCGAGAATAGGCAGGGCCGCATGGGATTGTAGCCGCAAGCACAGATTAAAAAAGTCAAAGTAGCTAAAGCATGGAGCATCACAAATCAAGAAAATTAATTATTAAATTAAAAAAAAATTCACTTTATGACAAAAACAACTCTACCTCTAATCTTTGTCGGCTTCCTCTTTAACAAACCATAATGACCATATGGCCACGATTAACACGGGCTTCTCATCTCTCCTAACCTTTTATTTTTTAATAATAATTTTATTTCAATACTATATAAAAATGGTTTGAATTAAGGTTAAAATACAATTGTAGCCTTAGTGCTTACTGCTCTCCCTTTTTTTTAATGGGCTTCTAAGTATTAGACTAACATGGTATTAATTACTAAGCTTACTTTTAATCTTTTATTTTAATTGTGTGTACCAACCACTTAAACTTTAAAATAGTTTTAAATACTTTTTAAATTTTGTGTGTGATGAATAAGAGATGTTTTGAATGTTTGTTATAGCTTGAAAGTTTTAAAAACTTCTAAACGTTTCTAAAGATTTAATTCAATGTTTTATATATCATCTACTTTCTAAACTGTCTTCTAATTTATGGATTATTAAATACAAAATTAACTGTAGAACACATGTTATATATCAACTCTAATATTTTTGTTTAGTAGATTTGTGCATTTTTTTAAATATACAATATCTCAACTTCAAATGTTGTGTTAAATACAAAATAAAAAGTTTATAAATTTATTACCAACACATATAAAACTGTGTCAATTTATGACGTAAGATTGAATGCTTATGAATTGTATTAAACATTTTTTAAAGTTCAATAACATACAATTTCTCTAAAAATTTGTGGACTAAACTAGTGTATAGAAAAATATGGTTTTTTTTTAGTTCAACATATATGCAAGCATGTCAAAGTAAACTTAGTTGAATATGACATTCTTTCTAGATGTTAAAGATTTGTAATAATAAAAAATTAAAAAAAAAATATGTGAGAGTGCATTTTTTATTTTATTTTATTTATAGATATGGTATATTTAACCATTTAATCTTTTCGTTAATGGTACATTCTCTCCTATTTTTCTTACTTATTTTGAGAGAAAAAAATCTATTGAATTAATTGACACTGAAATTAATACAAGCAAAGTTTAAAATGTCAACGTTGATAAATATGTCTAGGTCATGATTTTACAAAAATACAAATAAAATGTAGATGTCAATGGATATTTAAATTAACAAATAAAAAATTTATAATATTTATTAGGAAAATTATTGTAAATATACAAAATATCAAACTATTTACCAATATAAATTTTTTTTTTGTCTATTAGCGATAAAACATGATAAATTTTTATCGCTAATAAATAGTGAAATTTTTTTATATTTGTAAATAGCTCGGCTCATTTTGCTATATTTGAAAACATCCTTATTTATTATTTATATAATATTTTACATTAGTTTTTGTTGCTTATTTTTATATTTTATTAATTTTTTATAATAGAATAAGAATGTCACTTCATCCCTATGGATTTCATATAAATGTATAAATATGGGAGAAACTGTCCACATATTCACAAAAAATTAATACAGAAAATAAGGAGGGAGAGCAAATCTCAATGATTAAAAAGTGGAAAAATAAAAAATAATTAAAGTGCAGCAATCGAATAAATGTGTTTTAATGAAGCGGCGATTAATTGGCGATGATGCCGATTAGTGTTGGTGATCGTGTAGAACAAGGACCACGGTGGTCCCATCTGGCGGTCCATCAGTGGACCGAATCACTGCAGTTCTCTGACAGTTTAGTACAAGTCAAGAAGTTTCTTCAACGTGGACCGTAGGATGGGCAATGAAAGGTAGGACCATCATAGTAACAAGTCCACGTGATTGCAACCCGGAGAAAAGGATCGGGTAGAAAAAGAAATCGCCAGGGAAATAAATGCAAATGCGACGTCGTAAAGGGACCAAAACATAAACACTCGACAAAAACGACTGTGGATCGTAGAAGCTCACGTCTCTTTTTTGATTTTGCCAACTAGTAGGAGGCACATCAATTATGACTAATGAGAAGACTTAAACATCAAGATTATATATATATATATAAAAAAAAATAATCAAATTTTACTCTTTTTTTTTTCCAACAATAATACTGATAAAAGAAACATGTATTATAAATATTATACTTGTAAATAGATCGTCTTCATATAACCAAGTTTAGTGAATAAAGGTCATGTGTCTCTTAAAGATACGTCTTTAGTGGCCATGAAGCTTCTATAGAGGCTTTTGGTGGATATTGTAACAAACACATTAGAAAAAAAAAAGAGAAAAAATTGGTGAAATTTGTTTGAGAAATTTCATTTTTCATAAAATCTCAATTTATTTATTTTAGTTTATTTTAAATTTACTTTATTTAATTTTATTATTTTAATTACTTTGATATTATTTTATTATTTAATATTATAATTTCTTGATTTTCATGCTCTGTTTTTTCGTCATTTTGCTCTTTAATTTTACAACAGCATATAGTTAGTTTAATAATAATAACATTTTCCCAACATTGAAATTTTGATGATTTTTTTTAATTAACAATTAACTATGAAAATTTTTACCGTATAAAAATTTATTTGCAAGAAAAAAGTGAGAAAAGTAATCTATATATTTATTTTTAACTGCATTTGAACATTTTCTCTCAAATTTTCACATCATTTCACCATAAAATTAGATTAATGCAAGTTTTTTTTTTTTTTTTTTTTTTTTTTTTTTTTTTTTTTTTTTTACTATTAAGAGCTTTATTTCCAATAAACTATAATAGAAAAAAATAACATATATTTATTTTTAACTTTATTCAAACATTTTCTATTGAATTTTCACATTATTTCACTTCAAAATTTGAATTGGTGTAAGTTTTTCTATATTGGTTTTTCTTAATCTTGGTTATAATTAAATCGCTCAAATTCTATACGTGTAGCCTAGACAATACACAAATTTTTCTATTTCTTAA
Organism: Citrullus mucosospermus; assembly: GCA_030954485.1. Classification (NCBI taxonomy): domain Eukaryota; kingdom Viridiplantae; phylum Streptophyta; class Magnoliopsida; order Cucurbitales; family Cucurbitaceae; genus Citrullus; species Citrullus mucosospermus. The sequence continues at coordinate 887,618 of CM062063.1, read as the reverse complement.
ATATTATGTTAAAATAATATTTTGAATACATACTTTTAGATTTAAATTTAGTCCATACACTTTTCTAGTCTCGATGTTATTTAGGTGTCATAGTAATTTTAGTAAATCTTGGACTGAGTTCATATTGCTAATTTATTTTTAATTTTTTTCAACAAATTTTTCTATCTATTAGCATTTTCAGTTTATAAAAATTTATTTACAAGTGGTAATTTTTTTATATATATATATATATATATCATTTTTTATGGAACTAATTTTGATTTTAATCGAGTAAATAAAAGATTTATTAAATGCGCATACCGACTAAAGTTAAACGGATTTTAAAAAGCAAGAAGTAAAATAATATTTTAGTCTAAATAATAACAATAAACTAACTCAGTATTGACAAAATGTGTACAGCATCTTAATCATTGTTAAAACGAAATAAAATTTAAAGGGCCCCCAAAAGTTGCTGCTTTTCTTCCATTGATGGGTTGGTTAGGAGCAATTTTCACGTGAATTTATTGCTTATTTAAAATTTAAAAAAAAAAAAATCATTGTACATTTTGTTCTAGGAAGTTTTGGCCAACTTTGCCTTGATTAACTGTTTCTTTCTTTTTACCTATGAAATAGCGTATTGATTATAATAATAATAATAATAAAATAAACAAATTAATCGTATATTTTTATTTTTTGATTTTCAATATCATTTATAGTAATCAAACTACAAGATAAATCAAGATATTCAATTTCGGCTCTCTTCCCTATGCTCCTTATCTCTGTTTATAACCAAATTCCATAACCGACTTCCTCCTAATTAATTACTAACGTGCTCTTAATATCTCTCTAACACTCTAATACCATTTCTATCACATTGTTTCTCTTTCTCGATGATTAAATAACGGCGAATTATTTGAAGTTTATATTAGGTGTTATTGTGTGTATTTAGTTATAGTTCTCTATTTGCTTTTGTATCCCCTTTTTCCGTCCATGAAATAGTATGTTTTCTTTTTGGAGTGTGACATCATATGTGATTTATTGAGTCTCGCTCCATAGCAATTTAGTTTCAAAATCAACTCACACTTTTAAAAATAAGAAGAAAAATATTTTTAAGGCTCCGTTTTGATAGCTATTTAGTTTTTTGTTTTTTATTTTTTTCAAAATTAAGTATGTAAACCTTCATTTTCCTCTAAAGTTCTTACTTTGTTATTTACCTTTTACTAATGTTTTTAAAAATCAAGTCAAAATTTGTAAACCGAAAAAAATAGTTTTTAAAAACTTGTTTTGTTTTATGAATTTAGCTAAAAATTCAACTCTTGTATTTTAGAAGGATACAAGTTATTATAAGAAATTGATAATAAATAAGCTTAATTTTTGAAAATAAAAAACGATATACTAAGTGATTATCAAAAGAGATTACAAAATTGTATCTCTCTCTTTAAAATTTAAAAGTAGGTGAAAGAATAAATACAGAAAAACCAACATAAATTTCAAAATTATAAAACAAACAAACTCTGAAATCACTGTCATACCAAACCCTACTGTCTAATGTTGAAATTATGGGATACCTATAAAGTTATTATGATAAGTGAAAAATAGTTTTTTTTCAAAACTTTCAAAGCCTCCTGGGCTTTTTACACTTAAAATGTTTTATAAAATAATGTATCAATATAAACATAGCCATATTTAAAAATATTTAAATCTAAACCCACATGTATGTTGCACTTGAAAAAATGAAATATATTTTTTCCGTGTACAATAAAAAGTTAGAAATTCAAACTACAAACTATTCGGTTTCGATTGTTAGCACGTAAATTATATAATTTATGACGTTAATTAAGTTATAAATTATATTATTTATGACGTTAATTGAGCTAAATTCATTTTAACATATTATTGTTTATTAAATTTTTTTTCTTTTATCACGCACTAGCATACTCGAGTTTATTTAATTTTGATTCAATCAATGACATAGTCTGGTTAAATTATTTATTGTGTCATTAAAAAAACCAAAAAATTATACATAGTGTCACTTAGTTTATTAATTATATATTTTTCCTGTCAGTTTAATTTATAAACTTAGACTTATACTTGTTTTAAAATAAAACTACGAATTAATAATTATATCAATTTATATTCTAAATTTCAATAATGAATCAACTAATAGTCTATTTTGTAAAACTAACATTTGAAGCTACATATATGAGAAGTGATGCATACATGATTTTCAAAAATAATCATGATCAATAGTCTAAGTTGATTCGCTTATGAAAATATACAAATTTCATTGTAGAGGCTATAAGTTTCATATAATATTTGTCAAATGAATAATAGAAGAAATTGATAAATAAATCTTCATGTTCCCTAAGTAGTCCTAGATAGATAAATGGATTGATTTGGCTTATGTAGATATATAATTAGGTAGTCTTTGCAAATTAGTTGAAGTGGTTGAATTTGGGTTGATATAGAGTTTCTTTTTACTTTTATTTTTCATTCTTTTTGCAAAGTGTAAAAGATACTTTTAAATTAGGATACTTTTAAATTAGGATGATCGTTGTGATTGTACCCTCAAACTTCAATCATAAAAATTGACCCCTTAAATATATAGAAATGTTAAAATTAAACCTTTAAACTTACACAACGGTAGAAGTGTAACAAGTGTATAAGGTTGATGGTTCAATTTTTATTATTTGAAGGTTTAATTTCTACTGTTGTTGCAACAAATCTAATTTTAACACTCGTAGAAGTTCGATGGTCCAATTTTTACTAGAGAGTTAGAGGGTATAATTGCAACTACCATTATCATACTTCCAATGGTTTTTTCAAATTTTCCTTTTTTTTTTTTTTATATATATTTGTTTATTTATTTGCAAAGGAATATGGGTCCACTTGGATCTAGCTTGTTTGATTGGCTGGTCTACGAAATCAATTAAATATATATTCCCCTAATTTACAATATATTCCCCACATCACGACCAACTCCAGAATTAAAAAAAATTTATAATAAAAGTTATCCTGACGTTTATTTATTTATTATTTTAAAAATAATTCCTGATATTTGTTTAGAAAAGCAAAAACATAATGGAAGCATTTGTACAACCTAGCTTGTATATTCTACAGAAAAAGCAAAATAACTAACTTGTTTATAGACAATAATAAATAAATAAATAAATAAAACTGCTAAAATAAAGAACACTCAATTAATGAATCCACATTGGCAGGGATTAGTTAAAAGAAATAAATAAAATGATAAATGATAGTGTACTACATTTACTTTAAAAAAATATTATGTGCTTTTAAAATACAGGGCAAGTATAGGAAGACAATTCTTCCATACTTGTAATGTCAATTTATTTTCGTTTAAAATAAAGCATCAATGCACACACAAATAACAGTGATAACATGAGATTATATATATTAACAATATATTGGGTGAATAAATAAATCATTTGACTTCGAGTTCGGTAATACAAACTTATATTAAATTGAGTTATGTTTGATAAATTTTGAAAAAAAATATAAATCTTACCTTCTAACGTCTTATATATAATCTTATAATTGACTAATTACACAAAAACTCTAGTATCTTAATTTATGTAACATAAAATTATGTTTAATCTAAAATGATATAAAATTGGTAAAATGAGTTTAATTCAACATTAGCGAACACCCATTTCATTTCTCATATTGTTGCCTCATATATCTTTCAGAGAGATGGTCATTTTCAATTCCAACCTCAATTATAAGTTTGTTTGATAACAGAAAAGCTATTTATTTTGTCATTATATTTAAAGTGGAGAAGCCAAATTTTGAGTGTTTGACCACTGATTCAATTTGAGAATAGAGGGGGGGGGGGAAATAAGGAAATAAAAAAGAAAATAGCTTTCTTCTATTTATTTTGGACCAACCAAAAAAAGGATAAACATGGAGCCATTTTTCATCTACCAAGTACCAATAATGTAAGAGGCTAATGAATGACCTCAAAAAGAAAAAAAAGAAAATGGCAACAAGTATGAAGATTTGATTTTGATAAGACATTTGGTTACAAATAACCCTAAATTTATACTCTTTTCCCCTTCTAGAACAAGTCTTTATTTGTCTCGTGGTCATCCATTTCATTGATTTGTTTCAATAAACCTAAATTATTTTCATGTTGTTTGTTGTTTTTCTTGACCATGTTTACAAATGGGGTCATTTGTATTTATTTGAATGGCCCATTCAAAATCATGTTTCGTTCATAATGTTCATAGTTTGGAAAATTTTAATATTCTTTTGTGTTAGCTTTCTTTAGAGTGTGTTTGAAATACATTTTCAAGTGTTTGATTTAAAAAATAAGCCATTTTAGAAAAATTTGGAGTGTTTGGCAACCACTCAAAATAAATTTTGAAGTGTATTTTAAACAATTTTTATCAAAATAGTTTAAATAAAAATTAATTTTTTGAAAAACGCATTTTTTTCTCGAGTCAATCCAAACAACCTCTTAATCAAGTGTGTATTATCTATATGAGAAAACATTTGAAATTTTGATGAATTATTTTAGAGGATAATGAAAGTACATTAGGAGGTGAAAATATTTGGACGTAAGATAAAATTATCTTTTTGAACTTAGAGTAAATGTTCAAGGACCTTGGGTTGTGTAGATGCTACTTGAAAATATAGGGGGTGTTTGGGAAAAGTAATATGATAGGTTTATAATGTAATGTAATCCAAAATGATGTTTGGATTGAGCGTTTTTGGTGTGATTTGTAATACAAAAATCATTCTGTTACAATTCTGACAGTTTTCAACTCAATCCTATTTCCCGCCATTTCCATGGTTCGCGATCTCATTTTCGTTTATTCATAGGGGTGTTTGGGGAGCCGTAATAGGATAGGTTTGTTTTGTAATGTAATAAAAAATGAATGTTTGGATTGAACGTTTTGGGCCCGATTGGTAATACAAAATTCATTCAGTTCCGACAGTTTTCAACCTAATCCTATTTTCCACCGGTTCCATGATTCGCGATCTCATTTTCGTTTATCCCTTAAGTGTTCACGCATTCCAATACTCCTCTGATTCCCATTAATCTTAATACATTCCAACTCTCCAAACAACCCCTTAAGTGTTCATGCATTTCAATACTCTTCTGACTCAGTAATCCTATTACTCCTCGAACAGCCCCATAGTGTAGAAACTCAAATTTTGACATGGTGTACCGTTGACTTTTAGGTAAGAGATTATCTCATCCCAAATGTTATAAAAAAAGAGATAATTTTGTCAAGTCATATAACATCAATTCTCGAAGCATCTTACTCATATTTTATTTATGCAAAGGCAACATCTAACATGTTTCCATTAAAAAAAATATTTAAATCGTTGAATTATTGCTTTTTCTTTTCATTACTGAATAATTGAGGAGTTGTATGAGTATGAGACTACGCCTAATGATTGCAGAAGAAGACTGATTGCAGAAGAAGAAGAAGAAGAAGAAGAAGAAGAAGAAGAAAGCCATTCGTTTAAAATTGTGCATCTGCATATTTATTTACGTATTTTTAAACATTGAATGAAAATGTCTTTAAATCTATCGCTAGTGGACAAATAAACACAATGTTTTATGATTTACACAACCCCATAGAAAAATGATAATATATGATTCAATCTTCCACAGGAGTTGACTTCAAGCTACCATAACAAAACCATAAAATGACTGGATACAGTTTAGCACATACTTGATATCACTTCTTATTTTAAAATTTAAATTACAAGCATGATCTATACGGAAAGTTATAATTTAGTCTTGATTTTTTAGAGGTTAAAATTAAAATTTTTTTTTGTAAGATTTTTTCTTTTTTACATTCGTGAGTGTATGGACCAACTCATACACATTTCGATTAATTTCATAGGACACTCACCTTATAAAATTATTTGGTGTGAATGTTGTTAGTTTTATGAAACGGTAAATTCTATTCATGATGTTTTATGAAATTATAAAGATGAGACTATAACTTTCAAACCAACTAAAGCTTAATTCCTTGTAGGAACCGAAATTTTATTTTAACCATAGATTTTAAAATATTTGTAGAGGTGGATTGACATGTTAATTTTCCTTAAGCAAGAATTGATGCTTTTATACCGAAATCACTATTTAATTGGGCCATGTATTATGGGCCAACAGATCTGAACAGACTGAATTGGGCCCTGCAGTCATGGGCCGAAGCATCCGAACCAGGCCCATATTCAAATCGTTAAAGGCGACGGAATGCCAATTGTGGTTAATTTCCCTTAATTTTGTTATTATGTCCTAAAAAGATGGAAGATTGTCCGAAACAGCCCTAACAAGTTTTTATATTTTAAAAATAATATGCTCTTTCAAAACTTGGAGCATCTCAATAGAGATCGAAAAAATTAATTTTTTCATCTTATCAAATCTTTAATATAAAATTTCGGTATTAAATTAGGTGAGATAAGATGAAAAAGGTAATTAGATCTTGACCGAGATATAGCGAGAAAGCCTATTTCAACGTTAATAAAAATGGAATTTTTTTTTAAAATAATGGTTTTTTAAAAAAGAATTCGAAAAATAGGGTGGGGGAGAAAGAATTTGGAAAAATAGGGTGGGGGAGAAAGAATTTTGAAGAATAGGGTTGTGAAATCGTGGACCCGGTCCACGATTTCACAAAATCGTGGACCGGGTCCACGATTTCCAGGGTATCGCTGACACCGGCAGTCTGCATGCCTCTGCATGCAGAGGCATGCATTGACCGAACTCGTGGACGGGGTCCACGATTTCGGTAATCGTGGACCGGGTCCACGAGTTCCTCACTTTAAAATCCGACCGGCAGCCTCCCATTTCCACCTCCTTCCTCTCATTTCCACCTCCACCATCTTCATTTCTCTCTTTTCATTCTTCATTTCTCTCCTCATATCTCTCCTTTCACTCTTCATTTCTTTCCTCCTTTCTCTCCTTTCTCTTATTTCAGTTCTCGTTTGTCATTGTCGCTGTCAATTTTCTTCTTCTTTTCGTTCCGCCGCCGCCGCCGCCGCCGCCTCCACTGCCGCCGCCGCCAGTACCACCGTTGCTACCGCCGCCGCCGCCATATACGTATGCATATACATTTTCCTTTCTAATTATCTTATAAATATGCAATAGTTATATACGTTTTGTTTTGCATGAATGAATAAATTTGTATATGTATACGTTTTGTTTTGCATGAATGAACAAATTTAAATATGTATACCCTATTTTTCGAATTTTTTTTTTAGAATAACATTATTCTTTAAAATACCCCTTTTGCATGCATGAATAAATTTAAAAAATTAAGGTTTTAGTATTGATTATTATTCGGCGTTTATTGTTATAAGAATAATTATTGGTAAATAATATGGTGGAAAATTAGTTATATTGGGTAGTAAACTCGTGGACCGGGTCCACGAGTTTATAATTTTGGGTAGATTTGGACTAATTTTTCTTTTTAACCTTTACAGTTGTAAACGAATTTAAATATGTCGTTTCGTCCAGAAGATTTAGTTATTATTGAAGCTGGAAATTGTGCGGATAGTGACATTGATGTAGAAATTGATGAATTGTTTGGAGAAGAAGGAAATATAGAAAATGAAAATGAGTTGGTTCAGTCGGAGATATTTACACAGATAGAATGGGAAATTACTGATTCAGTTTGTGAACAAGGATCAACCTTGGAGGAAAGGGAAAAATGTACAGATAACTCTAGTATAATACAAAAAGGAATGTTATTTGATACGAAAGAAGACCTACAAATGGCAGTAAAAAAATATTGTGTGACTGAACACTACCAAATATTTGTGGTAGAATCGAACCAAGATATTTGGTATGTGCGATGCAAGCAATGGGATGAAGGTTGTAGGTGGAGGTTGCGTGCATGTCGGCGCAAAATCCATGGGATGTTTGAAATTACTAAACTTGGAGAGAACCATAGTTGTTTATACACAGAATTGGCACAAGATAATGCACAACTTGATTCTAATTTCATGAGTATTGAAATTCAAAATTTAGTTAGAGCTGATCCTAGTGTGCCTGTGGCGGTACTACAAGAAGCACTTAAAAAACAGTACGGATATAACGTCAAATACAGACGTGTGTGGGAAGCTAAGAAAAAAGCTTTGGTTGCAGTCTTCGGTGATTGGGAGAAATCGTATTCAGAACTTCCGTACTGGTTGAGTGCTGCTGTGCACTACAATCCTGGTACACGAGTAGATTGGCATTTTCTCCCTTCTGATGTGCCTGGTAAAACTATATTTGGTCGTGTTTTTTGGGCATTCGGTCCTGCAATTGAAGGGTTTAAGTACTGTAGGCCTTTAATTCAAATAGATGGAACCCATCTTTACGGCAAGTATAAAGGGAAATTGCTCACTGCTTTGTCTATTGACTCGAATGGGCATATATTTCCTCTTGCATTTGCTATTGTTGAAGGGGAAAATACATCTAGTTGGTCATGGTTTTTGTGGGCATTGCGCGAGTATGTTACTGACCGAGAAGGGATTTGCTTAATTTCGGATAGACACAGAGGGATCATTGCAGCAATTAACAACGAGGAAATTGGTTGGGCTGAACCTAAAGCATGTCATCGTTATTGTTTACGTCATGTTGCGAGTAATTTCAATTCCAAATACAAATCAAAGCAACTTAAAGATTTGGTGTTTAGGGCTGGAAATCAACACCAAAGACGTAAGTTCATTCGAAACATGAAAGAGTTAAAGAAATTGAACCCTGAGTGTCTTGAATATTTTTCTGATATAGATTTGAATAAATGGACGCAATCACACGATAATGGGTATCGCTTTGGGTGGATGACAACCAATGCAGCTGAATGTTTGAATGGGGTATTTAAAGGAGCTAGAATGTTACCGATCACATCGATTGTTAGGTTAACATTTTATCGGACAATCTTATACTTTGAACGTCGTAGACAAGAAATAAGTGAAGCACTTGATCGTGGGGACATGTACACAGAATATGCCATGAGAAAGCTTAAAAGGTGGGAGAAACGAGCAACTGCACATACAGTGACGTCAGTTGACAGGGAAACACAAAGTTTTGAAGTTCGAACTGGCATCAGTATGGTTTCTCCCTACAAAGGCCAAAACATACAAGTAGTGTGCCTGAAAGAGGGGACTTGTTCTTGTAACAAGTGGCAGTCGTTCAAGATTCCATGCTCTCATGTAATTGCAATTTGTAATTACATGCGTTTGTCATACGTGCATCTGATTGATGAATACTATAAATTGTCTCATTTAAAGTTATGCTATGAATGTCGCTTCCATCCAATACAGCACCCTGACTATTGGCCAGAGTTATCATTTACGGAAGTGCATCCTAATGCAAACTTATTAAGGGAGCATGGTAGACCCAAAACTTCGCGAATTCATAATGAGATGGATTGGCGCGAGGCAGGCACGAAAGTTCGATGTGGGATATGCAAGGGATCAGGGCATAACAAGCGTACCTGTCCACTCCGTAATTTAGGAGCTTCATCTTCGAGTCATTCATAGTTTAGCAAGCAATGTATTTCGTTTATTTAACATTGTAATGAATTTTGTTTATTAAACATTGTAATGTATTACGTTTATTTAACATTGTAATGTATTTCATTTGTTATTTAACATTGTAATGTATTTCATTTGTTATTTAACATTGTAATGTATTTCATTTGTTATTTAACATTGTAACATTGCAATGAATTTGGTTTATTTAACATTGTAATGTATTTCGTTTATTTAACATTGTAATGAATTTTGTTTAATTTAACAGTGTTGAATATGGATCCTGGTCCATCTAACCCTGTTCAGCTATATCTTCAAAACACTCACCGATCACAGACAATATGGGATAATGCATCCACTGTGGTACTATGTTGTCGGAGAAGAGAGGCAGTTTCCCAGCATACTATACCGTTCGATGAACGTATAGTGCCTTATCTACAACAGGCCGGTTTTATTGGGGTTGCACAAATTGGATTCATACAGTTGGACTGGCACCTCATTACTGCTTTAGTAGAGCGCTGGAGACCGGAGACCCACACATTTCATATGCCTGGTGGGGAATGCACCATTACGCTGCAGGACATTGCAGTACAATTTGGACTACCAGTGGACGGAGAACCTGTTACTGGTTCGTTGCAGCATGATTGGAAACAGATCTGTGAAGATTTCTTAGGCGTTCGACCACTTGACTTAAAAGGCTCAAGGTTAAGTCTCCCGTGGTTAGCGTCTCAGTTTACAGAATTGTCTCCTGATGCCGATGACGTCAGTATACAGAGGTATGCACGAGCATATATTATGCAGCTTATCGGAGGCTTTCTGTTTGCTGACAAGTCCAACACGTTGGTGCACTTAATGTTCCTCCCACTACTGGCCAGTTTTGAGCAAGCTGGTAATTATTCGTGGGGTGGTGCTTGTCTTGCATGGCTGTACAGAGAATTATGTCGAGCCAGTCATGCACAAGCTTTGGATATAGCAGGCCCACTGATACTACTTCAAGTATGGGCCTACGATCGATTTAGCATTGTTGCACCACAAGTCCAACTACAACCTCCCGAACATTTCATAGGACGTCCACTCAGTGCCAGGTATTACTTTCTGTATATATTAATTTCTTTGTCAATACAATTAGCAAAGTATTTAATTGTTTTATATCCATGTGATAGATGGAGCGGTGTATTAGCTGCATCTGAACAATCAGCAAACATGTTGCTGGTATATCGCTCAATTTTTGACCGTTTGATGAAAAATCAGGTAATAATAAATATGTTGCATATAACTGAATATTACATATGTTTTTAGGTTCTAATTATTCTTGTACATGGTTTCAGATTAATTGGACGCCATATACACCACACGTTATGTCGTTGTTGCCTGATTACTGTCATGATGGACAAGACATTTGGTTGACGGTCAGCCCACTTATATGCTTTCACATCGTAGAGTGGCATCAACCAGATCGAGTGTTGAGACAATTCGGTATGCGGCAAACAGTACCGACATTGTGTAATACACTCCCTCAACTACACCAAATTGATTTAAGAGGTAAACACGACCAAAACTGGCGTCAAATTCATGCAGAGTATATATCATTTTGGCGTGCACGTCATGGCCGCTGTGCACAAGGAGAAATAATAAACGAGTCGGATGTGTCTAATGATTATTTGTCCTGGTACGACTCTATCACAAGAAGATTTATTACACCTGACGGTGCCTACTATTACTGCATGGTAAGCATCTTATTATGTAGTGTTTTTCAATTACATGCTAAGAATATTCTTTTATACTTATATTTTTTTTTTATCGTGCAGAATAATTTTGTCCACGATGTGCACAATTACTCCTTAGAACACAATTTACCAGAGTTGAGTTCAATGTGTGAGCAAAACATGGTAAATGTTGAAGAAATCATTCAACATACAAGGAGGCTCAATGTTGCTGATACTGATCGAAAACGTATTCGTCGTAGACGACAGAGACAACGTGACGAAGGTGTTCCAGAGCAACCCGATGACCAGGAACCTCCCATATTACAACCAGACATTGCATCCGGTTCTGGCCATCAACAGGAATATTATGGACACCATGAATTTCCATCTGTCGTCACCCAACAGGATATCGACGATGTAATCCACCAGCAACAACAAATTGAAGTGCCTGTGCCTCGTCGTGGACAACGTGCGCGAAGAAGACCACCATGTGGCACTTGATTTGTATTTTAAATTTTCTGATTTGTATTAACTTTTTATCTTTAACTAAATGAATTAATGATTTTCCATTACATTTTTAAAAATTAAGAATCAATGAAACTAAACAATAATTGATGAACACAAGTAATAAGCAAAATTTCATTTAAGTGGGTAATTAATTAATTAACTTATTTATCATGGGAAAAAAACCGGACGTTTTTGGACGTATCATGAGAAAAGAACGGGGGTAAGAAGTCTTTTTGATCAAAACTCGAACCATAAATACTATCTGAAATAGTGAAGGGTGCTTGATAATATTCCATTCCTTGAAAGCCTGTGAATACTAGAGCTGAAACGGTAGCTACTAAAGCGTAAACTGCTCGTTCCTCCTTCCCCGCGATTGTAGCATGATAATTTTGGCATAAATCGTGGACCCGGTCCACGAGTATGGGCGAACTCGTGGACCCGGTCCACGATTTCGGCCGAAATCGTGGACCCGGTCCACGAGTTTGGTCAACACTCGTGGACCCGGTCCACGACTTACTTACATGACAATGACCACGAAAAAAATTGACTGAAATCGTGTACCCGGTACACGATTTCACCACCCCAATTTACAAATTATTTTCTAAACCACCCTACTTTTGTCATTAGTTTCTAAAGCACCCTATTTTTCGAATTTTTTTTAAAAATAACATTATTGTTTAAAATAACCCATAAAAATGTTAGTTGTGAAAAGAAAATATTTGAAGGTTATTTTTACAAATTTTCGAATAAAATTAATAATATAACAAAATAATGTAAAATAAAACAAAAGTTTGGAAGTGACTTCTGCCGGGTGCTGCCTTACTGAGCGGTTTTCTTGGCGAGAAAGCTTTTTCGCGGCTCCACTGCTATATTCATTCTTCAAGCTCTCCCTAACCATTTTCCCCACAGACCCTAAACCCGTCGAAGCCCTAATTCATCGGAACCCGGAGCCATGAGCCGTGGAAGTGGAGGAGGATACGATCGTCACATTACTATTTTCTCACCCGAGGGCCGACTATTTCAAGTCGGTATGTATGCAATTCCTCTTCGATCTCGTTTTTTTTCCCGATCGAATCAGTTGAACTGTCTGCTAGGGTTTGACATTTTCAATTAATGTTCAAGAATGATTGTTTCTGAAGTGATTTAGCTTGACCGTATAAGTTTGAATGCTGAAATCTCTCGTTACAAGAAAGGAACATCTCCCTTCTGAAGAGTAATGGTGTTTCTAAGGAAGTAAAGATAAGTGTTGTGGTAATCGATGTGGATTAATTAAACGTATTGAGTGTAATTTCTCATTTCACTTGGGATTAGCTCGAGAGAATGAGTTTAGTATCTATCTTTCGGAATTTAGGGGAAGTTGGAACGCGAAATCTATTTTACGTATTTGCTGCGGGGAAACAGAGGTGTTTCTATTATAGGTGTAATTTGGTCTGTTGCCTTTGATCTGTGCGAGAATTAGTATTTTCTTGAGTGCGGGGTATGTATTAATTTTTCTGGAAACCATGGGTTGAATCGCGATGATCAACATTTAGCGTCTAGGCTGCTGAATTTGCTTCTAGTGACTCCACGTATTAGAAAAGGTTACACAATGAATTGTTTCCAATCAGTAAATTGTTAGAAAATCCCAGGCGACGGCGTTCCGTCTATCAAACATTTTTCCATTTGGTTTTGAGTTTAGCTTGTCACTTTGTCAGTATTGTTATATTTTCATGACATGTTCGTTTTTTAAATCATCAACTAGAGTATGCGTTCAAGGCTGTGAAATCTGCTGGAACTACCTCTATTGGTGTCAAAGGGAAGGATTCGGTTTGCGTTGTGACTCAGAAGAAGGTCCCTGTGAGTATTATTGGTTCGGCCATGCTGCTTCCGCCACTATCTTCTGTTAGTGCTAAATATTTCGTTCCACTTATAATAATTCCCTTTTTTCTTGCAGGATAAACTTTTGGATCAGACAAGTGTCACTCACCTTTTCTCCATTACTAAGTATCTGGGCTTACTCGCAACTGGCATTACAGGTTTCTTTTATGTCTTTTTGCCACTTAGTTATTCAATAACGAATCATGATTTGAGAAAGATTTCTTGTCTTATGCTTGTTTCAACTTCAAAATCAACTGATGGCGATGATGAAATTCTACATATAGAGATAGCAGCTTATGATAAATTGGGTCAAGAAGACTCTCTTGACTATATAGATTCCTGAACTAGTCTTTTTATGTGTACAATACACGTGTTTACATTGTACTGTTATTAGTTCAGAGCACCACACATGAAAATGCTTCACTGTAAAAATTTCTTTTCTCAAATTTGAATGATGAAATCCTTATCCACTTTCTATATGCCATTCAGCTGACGCAAGATCACTGGTTCAACAAGCAAGGAATGAGGCAGCAGAGTTTCGATTCCGATATGGCTATGAGATGCCAGTGGACGTATTGGCTAAATGGTATTCTGATCATTTCTTTCTTTGATCTTTTCCATGCTTTTTGAGTAATCAATTGCTTAGGAAGTGCTGGTGGTTTGTTTGTCTTCTGTTATGTGGCAATATTTAAGCATGGTAAAATATTACTTTCAAGTTTGGACAAGGCTTTTAAACACAACACTCTTGTGGAAGTATTGTGTTGATATTGCTTTCAAAGTTTGTTACATGGACATCAATCAACGAGTTTTGGAAGATGATTTCAGGAACTAGACTGATGAAGTTGAAATTAATTGTTTTTCAGGATTGCTGATAAATCACAAGTCTATACCCAACATGCCTATATGAGACCACTTGGAGTTGGTTGGTTTCTGGTTTATTTCTTATTTTAGATGCACATAGTACTTGCTTGAGCCTATTACTATTATCGTGTTTGGGATTATCAATTCCTTTTTTCTTTCTTCTGGATTTCTTGTAGTGGCAATGGTTTTGGGCATTGATGATGAGTATGGACCTCGCCTCTATAAATGTGATCCCGCTGGTCATTTCTTTGGTCACAAGGTAAGTAACCTTTTAGAAGAAAAATGATTGGGTCAGGAATTTTATATCAATTTATCAAATGTACCCATGTCCAAAATGGCATTTTTTTTTTTGGGTTAAATTCCTTTCCAGATTAAGTTATTGATTTTTTATTTATTAAGGCTTCTTTTTTTTTGGGGGGGGGGGGGGGGGGGGGGAGATAAGGAAAAATATAACTCTTATATTGTCTTGCTTCTACGGAAACTTTGTTTCAAATAGCATTATTTATTTATTAGTAGTATGGATATGTTTTTTTTGTTTTTTTTAAATAATAACAATTGGCTTTGAAATGTTTTACATTCTATTGTTAAGGAAACCATTGCTATTTAGAGTACACTGCACTTGAGCTGCTACGCAATCTACCTGATTGACTTTTTAAAGAATGACACGTTCTTTCTTAAGAACTGAGAAAATGATTGTTTTAATTTCTTAGTTGCTCCTATATTACCAATCATACTTATTTGTTATGTACTCCATTGCTTTAGGTTTTTTTACCTCTTGAACTTGATATTATTATTTGGTTAACATGCGAATAAGACTTCACAACTATGTGATTTAGGCCACTAGTGCTGGACTTAAGGAGCAGGAGGCTATTAATTTCTTGGAAAAGAAAATGAAGAATGATCCTGCTTTTACTTATGAGGAGACTGTGCAGGTAGATCTCATTTCATTTCAAATGCTTAGACCTTCTACCAGTCACATAGTCTTCTCCTCTTTCTTGTTTTAATTTGGGGGAGGCATCAATATATCTATGCCTTCTTCCGGTAAGAAATTTTTACTCTTAATGTTTCTGAGTAATTCAGAATAACCCATATTTGTCCTCCACTATTTTGCTTAGAAAGAGAAATGAGGACTGAATGCCAAATATTCTCTAAAGTAACTTTGGACCTAATACCCCTCTTTGTTATTTTCATTTCATCTTCTTCCATAATGCCGTTTGATACTGGTGGCAACATAGAATTGCATATATGTTTTGATTATAACTACTTTTTGATGTCAATTTCTCTCTTGTTCTTAGACTGCAATTTCTGCACTTCAATCAGTGCTGCAAGAGGACTTCAAGGCCAATGAGATTGAGGTACTTAAATTCCATCCTCTCTTCTCCAACAAGTATGCTTGAGAATCTGAGATTCTATCAAATGGAATGTTACATTATTGGTCATAAATCCAAATTCTGATATGACGTGCGAGCTTCCACTATGTTGGCAAGTATAGTGTTAATTGCCATTGGCAAAGGCTGCGCTGTATTCTACTGTATATATGTTTACTTAAGTCAACTGCACCATAATTATGAAGATAACACGAATGTTTTTACAACGTGTATAGGTGGGAGTGGTTAGGTCGGAGAATCCTATCTTCAGAGTGTTGAGCACTGAAGAAGTTGATGAGCATTTGACTGCCATTAGTGAGCGAGATTGATTGATTCATGTGCTGCTCCCTGGAGAAGCATATTGACAACATCAAATGCCTTCGTTTTAGATGTTGATTATCGATGCATTGCATGCTTTATATGTACAAGTCCTTGAGGTAGTATTTGCTTCTGAATTGTTGTCGACGGTGACATTCCCATTTTAATTAGACATTACCTCAAAAACACTCATCTTTTGAATTTGTATTTTCAGAGGAGCTCATCATGTTACATTATTTAACACATAAAACAAAGTCTCTGTTGGCTTACCCTATAACACGATGGGAATTAGGTTGCGAACCCCCACCCCCTCTTTCTCTCTAAAAGAATTATAGGGATGGAGACTGGAAGGTCTCTAGATGGCTTTTGGAAAATATCTAATACTACAACGGTATTGCATATTCCTTCGGTGGATAATTTAACACGTCATTTAACGATATGTTATTTTATCATATGGGCCAGGAATCGTTCTTAAATGCTTAAGTGCTATAATTTTCTTTTCTAGATTTCATGGCTAAAAATGATGAGAGGTTCTTAGGCCTCTCTCTCTCTCTCATCATTTTCATTGATTAAAGCAGTGTAGAAAGGAAAAAACTAAGTTTGTTTGATGTGCATAGATTCGATGGGAAAGGTATTGTGGAGCATTCATTGATAAATTAAAACCTTATAGATGTCTTTTTCAGCATTGTATGTGGAAAGCAAAAGCAATAATTTCAGCTCCTGATATTGGCAATCCCCTTGGTCCACCCATTTCTCTTATTATTATTATTATTAACATAAGATATTAGTGGACATAGAGACCAGCATACTTTCCTCTTCAAATAGCATCTTTTTTATTCAGCATAATCACTCGGGCATATACTCTTCTCTTCTTTCTAAAAATAAAATTTTATTTTTTTTTCTTTATTTTAAATTTAAATCCTATTACTCATTTCTCTAAGCCTATTGTTATTGCTTTCATTGACCATACTCGACCTAATTTTTCTTTTAAAATTATGTATGAACATCGATGACATAATACTCCCTATTTGTGAAAGGAAAGCGGAAACGCCACATTTTCAATTCATACAATCCATTGACATTAATTTATTTTAATTTCTTTTAACATTATATTAGTTTTTTTTTATGCCACGAGATCGATTTTGAGATTATAGTAATAACTAATCCAGGGATTTGTTGTCTCTTTTAGTTTTAGGTTGATTTGTTCAAATAATGTATTCCAAATTTACACGTATTGAAGATGGCCTTTTTGATGTTATTGTAAAGCAGTTCTATTAAAGAAACGGTAACGTGGCTTAAGTAATATAAGAGCTGAAATTTTATATTCATGGAGTGCTCAAAACATAGGTAGAGTTTTATAACTTTGTTGTTAATGTTTTAAAGTTTTAGTACTATCCTCAACATTATAATTTTGGTTTAAATATTATTTTGTACAATGTTGTTTTAACATTAATTTATTTAGTTGCTTTCAATACGTTACTTTTATCTTTATTTAGAAAATTTTATACACAAGGAACCACTTTTAATACAAACTTATGGTTAAGTTTTAAGAAATCTAGCTATGGCTATGTTAGGCTAAAATTTTTATAGATCAAAATGAAAATGAATGGACCAAAACAGATGTTTTGGAAAGATAAATACAATTTGTAAATTTAAGAACAAACTAAGGATCAAAATAATATTTAAATTATTCAGTTACACTTAATGTTTTTGATAATATTTTAGATGGAAGTACCCAACCTTGAAAGGTTGATAATTCTAGTTGAATTATGTCCATTTTGAATACCCTCTTAATCTTTTAATTATAGAGAGCATAAATCAGTAACTAATCATCTATCTTCACACATAGAAATGTTAAACTAAGAAGTAGGACGAAAAAATTGGTTAACTAACAAGTTTTTAATAGTAGTAAGTAAAATTGAAATCAACTTCATAGATTAAAACTCTTTTCTTTTTAAATATATAGAAATTTATGTGAATTAATATGTAGTGGATGGAGGCTTAGATGATTATTGGTGTAAATTGGGGTATGAGTTGAATTTTGTTGACGTAATAGTGGAGTGAATGGAAAAGGAAAAAGGAAAGTACAACTAGGAAATTACGTGGAGAAAGATTTCAAACGTAGCCGCACCGTACAAGATTATGGCGTACACGTGGTCGAATAGCATTGGTTTGGTTATTTATAGAAGAAAACCTTCCAAAACAGCACATATTTGCTAACATTAGTCTGAAAACTCGATTAAATGCTTAGCTGGCAGTCCAATATTCAACGGCTCAAATTTACCGACAGCGAATTTTGATGACGTGGCCAAACCGCATTTAGATCCTTTATAAGCCTTCAAGTTTCATCTTTCATACCTATCTCTCCTCCATAACTCCAAACGCGCTCTTTCTCCTTCGTTTCATTGCCTCTGATTGCATTCGCCGATTTTCAGTTTGACATCTGCTCGGAAGATCGCGAAGAATCCGCTTCCTTTGTTTTAGGATATTATCTTTGAAGATTCTGATCATAATACAAACGAGAGAGTTTGATTTTCTTGGCGAAAGATTCTGATCGGAACTTGGTTGTCTTTGGATTGGTTGAATTTTGAATTTTGAAATGGTTTTCCTCTGTGAAATTTCATCATCAGATGACGAAGAAGGAATCGGTGAAAAGGAGAGATAGCAGTAAAAGAAGCCGCGAAATTAGGCGGAGGGAGAAGGAAATTATTTAATATCTGCTTATCTGCTTCTGTTGGTAAGCTTTTTCATCGACTTTTCTCTTTCCGTATTCGAATCAGGAATTTCGAAATTTCTAGGGTTTTACGTTGTTTGTAGATAGTTTCGTAATTGTTTGGTTTGTGGAACGCTGTTTTGAACATATAATTTCAGATACTGCTTGCAGACTCGTTATGTTATGTCTGTTATCGTTCTCAGCGATATCTAGATAGGAATTTCGAAATTTCTAGGGTTTTTCGTTTTAATGTTAGTGATAAGTATTACAACACTGTTTTTGATATCATAATTTCAGATTCGCCATGTCTGCAACCGTTCTCAGCGATACAATCCTAGAACCTCAAACAGCATCGACGAAGCTAATCGCTCATATGGAGGCGGAGTTCGTCAAATGCGATTGCTGCGGACTTACAGAAGAGTGTACACCAGCATACATAGAACGTGTTCGTGAGCGTTACAGTGGAAATTGGATCTGCGGGCTCTGTTCCGAGGCAATCAACTACGAAATCCTCCGTTCCGATAGCCTAATCACGGCGGAGGAAGCCATGGAAAATCACATGAAGCTGTGCAAGAAATTCACGGCGTTGAAACCACCTCCAAATCCTACGGTGCATTTGATTACGGCGATGAGACAGATTCTGAAGCGCAGTTTAGATTCTCCCTCACGGGCTATGAGGTCGATGCCTCCAAGTCCGACGAAGAAAGCCTCCCGGGCGCCGCCGCTCGCTCGCACCGGCAGCTGCTTGTCGTCTCTCTCTGGTTCGTGAATCATCAAAGGTACAGGATTCCAAGGACCACCACCAAATACTCAATCAAACTCAAAATATTGGGGATCCAATAATACTTTATATTCCAGAAAAATAAACTTAATCATTAGGCTAAATTATACCCTACACTTCATCTATGCTGGTTTTTTATTTTTGTCACAATTGGCAGAATTCGAACCATTTCATCGTGTAATTTAGCTTTAATATTAATTGAACTTGGATTTTTCTGTGCACTAATCTACTTCTTTATTCCAGTTTTCAATATTTTATGCCCATATTTTTGTTTTTCGAAAATAAAGTTTATAATGATAAACACTATTGCCACCTCAGTCAAATTTCTACAATGAATGCAACTTTTTTAAAACTAGAACTTAGTGTGATTTTCTAAAACACCATAAAAACTAAACTACATAATAGAGAAAGTTATCGAATTTTGAAATTTTGATTTTTGAAAACCTAAAATAAAAAATCAATGTTTCATACGTTAATCATTTCATTTTTTTGGTTTTAAAATGAAGTCAAATTTTGGAAGCTAAAAGTAGTTTTTGAAGCTTAGTTTTATTTTTGAAATTCAGTTAAGAATTTGATATTTTACCCAAGTAAAATGTAAATTATGAAAAGAAATTGATAAAAAAAAATCTAATTTTCCAAAATCGAAAATAAAAAACAAAAGGATAACCGAGCGAGCTTAAATTTTAAAACCTTATTTTTAGAATTAAGTTAAGAATTGTTTAGTTAGTAAAGATGAGAACCTTGGAGAGGAAGTTGTAAGCGAAGAAACAAAATTTTAAAAATCAAATTCTTATCAAATTGTAAATTTTAAAAATCAAATTGTAATCAAATAGTCTAAGCACTATTTTCCACTTATATTAAAATATTTTTCAAAATATATATTTTTTAATTAAAAGAATTTGACTAAGCATGTCTCTTGTTTCCTTAGACAAAAATTAAATAGAGAAATTTGGATAAAAAAAACATAAATTTGAAACTAAAAAATATTGATAAAAATTATAAATTTTATGTTTGTTTCCTATAGATTTTCTTGTCATAGTTTTCATTAGGATATTTTAACATAAGTTTAATTTTTTTTTTCCACAAAAAAGTTAAAACTCAATTTTTTAAAATTAGAAAATAACATTGTTTTTGCTTGAGTGATTGAATTTATTTCGAATTCATATAATTCAAGTTTGAGAAAAAAAAAAAGGGAGTTCCAAAATAAAATGATTCATTTCAATAATGGAGGATGGGTTATTATTTTGTTCTTCATTTTTTTCTTTAAAAAAAAAAAAAAAAAACACTTCAGGTGTCTTTCCAATTTCCTCTTCAAAAATTAAATATAAATAAATTAATAAAATATATATATCATTAAAAGAATACTCACACGTCATTTTTCTTTTAGGTAACTAACAGTCAATTTTACTCGATAAGTTACCATTTTCTAAAATTACAAATCTAATATACATATGTCTAATAAAACATGTTCAACCAATTCATATTTTTAAAATTTCTAGTACAATGTTCTATTAGACAAAAGAAAAAAAATGATTCATTCAATTTTTTTATTTTTTTAAATACTATTTTTAAATAGGAAATTCGTGTGAAGTTTCCGAGATGAAAAGAGAAAATAAAACCTTTGTCCAATATTTTAATTGAAAAAAAACTTTAAAAAAAATATATATTTTTCTGAAGATGAGTGAAAGAAAATAAAACCAAAGATATAAATTGAATTGTTGACATAACTCAATCAAATCATCTTTCAAAGCAAAAACAAAAAAGCATAATCAAATAATTGTTTTCTAAATAAAATCAAATAATTGTTTAAAAAAAATAAAATAAAAAACCAAAGAAAATGTGAGGTAAGCATACTGAACCTTGGAAAAATATTTAAATCCATAACATTTTTATGATTTGGAGTCTCATTAGTTTAATAATATTAATAAAAATCAGTAATTTCAAAGGTGTATATATATCGTAATTTGACACCCAACTTGTATTTTTTTTATTTTTTATTTATTTACTGCTAACATGATGATCTAAGTAACTAAATCTTAATCCTGAGCTAACAATAAACCTCCTATTTTAGGATAAGACCAGATAGATAGCTTAGGACACAGTTATCCAAGATGGAATTCGCTCCTACCTAATTTAAGGTTAGTAGAGAAGTTCCCATAAGTACTGACTTCAGGTCTTGAACAAGGGGCTTCACCCTCTAATTGACCCGAGAGGAAATCAGTTTGTTGGTTCAACCACAAACCAATTGTTCATTAGAGGATTACTAGGACATAAGGAACAAAATGTAATTACACGGGTAAACGGTAACTTTGACCCAGTTGTAATTACGAACAACTTCAAAGATCGACTTACCAATCATGGTTATATCAAGTGGACAAAAATATATCTATAGTGGAGTGTGCAGGTAGTTAACGAATGTTAATTAAATAGGTTAAAGAGTTTAGTCGATTAATTTTAAATTGTTGGAGCTCATGATCTGTAGATCCATTAGGTCCCTTGTTAGCTCATGAACTAAACCTTAGAACAGTATGATGAAAGAATTTGAAGATGTTTAAATTCTACAAATGAGCAATTTTACGGTTTGTTCATTTAATTATGAATTAAACAAAATTGGAGAGTTGAAAATATTTAAATATAATTTAAATATTAATCGGATGGATAGAGATTCATTGGATTGGAAATTGACGAGACAAGTGAAAATTTTATTAATTTATTATTTAATCTAATTAATTAATAATTATTATTTAAATTAATTATATATTTAATATTAAATTAATATAATATTGATTAATTATTGGAATTAATTAATTTAAAATTGGAAAAGAAATTCATTCAAAAATGAATTTTGGAAATGAAATTTTCCAATTTTGCTTGGAGGTAGGAGGTGGAGTTTTTGAAACTCACCTCACCTCTTCTCTTTCCACCTCCTAATGAAATCCCTTAATCATTATAATTGGTGTCAATTTCATAGCAAATTGGATTTGTTGTCGTTCTTTTTTATATAGAAGAAAAAGAAATGGAATTGAGGTGGAGGATCTCGTTGAATTTTTGCTATGGAAAATTTAATATTAAATATATTTATGCAAGGTTTAAATTAAAATAAAATAATTGAAAATTTTAAAACTAAAAGCCAAAAAATGAAGTAAGAATTAGAAATTCACGTTAAAATTAAAATAAATAACTTATATTTGTGTTTTGGAGTTGGTCATCCATTTCCCTATGAGACAGGGATCTACCCCAAATATTGCCAAAGCCAATCTCAATCCTTCAAATCAATTCTCACATCTAATTTCATGCAGTCTTCCAAATATTTTCAATAAAATCATCCAACTACTCTCTCAATTTGTCTTTACTAATCATTTAATAAATATTCATATTTTTTATTCTTTTTATTTCTATTTATTAAAATTAGATTTATTTCTTTACCTTTTTCTTGTCTTCTTTTTCTTGTATTTTAATGTTTAATGCTTCCCTTTGTTTGGAAAAATATGTACTGTTTTTCTTGGAGATTCTTTTTAACACTTGAAGAAATAAAAGAAATGAGAAGAATATAATATCATATTATTGTTCTTTGATTTTGTCAACTTTTAAAGTACCCATCCCAAGCCATTAGTGGATGAATTATTGAAACTTAATGATGTGGAATGATTGTTATCTATCAATCATTGATAGCTTTACTTTCATTATTATTATTATTTTTTAATTGAAAAATTGTTTCTTAAAGATGGCTCAATTTCTTATTTATCAAATCATTATCAATTTTCAAGTCACTACTTCCTTTTTTATATATACATATGCATATTTACAGTTCACACCCAATTTGTAATATAGGGTTGGAATTTACAGTCACACACACACACGTATTATATTTGTAGAGTTGAAATTCATAGTGTTGACGTGTAAGGTAGGTTTTCATGTTATATATATATTTAAAAAAAAAAAAAAAGTAAAAATGTGCACTATTTTGGTGAATAAAGATTGGAATAATTTATTTGAATAAAATAATTTGTTTTGTAGTTGATCTTATCTTATGTAAAAAAATGAGAATAAAAGAACTTCAGTCGTTAACCTTATCTAATGTGTGAAATGTTTAATCAATGTATTAAAGAGCTGAAAAATAAAAATAAAATTCATTGTCCCATTGAAATTAATTAAATTATAATATTCCATGATTGATTTTGTGACTGATTTATTATCATTATTATCATTATTATTATTAAACAAACCTTTTCTTTTTTTTTTTTTTTTTTTTCATTTCGTTGTTCATATGTCTCTACTACAATGTTTGTGGTCATAGCTATGATTGCTCCCAATTCTTCCACTATTATGTAGACATAATTATGAAACAGATAGAATTTATTAAAAATAAAAATAAAGGAAAGACGTGGAAAATTTATCCACAGGAATAATAGTCAACAAAACTTTATTAATTAAATAATAATTTTGGAAAAAGTAACAACTAAATTAAACTACAAAATCAATATTGCAAGAATCATGCATTTACAACCATTAAGTGATCGACTTAACTTATAAGTAACCTCCTCTTTATATATATAATTTATCAAACTCCACAGTATGCTAATTGATGCAATGTTATCAAACTCCAAAATACAATTAAAATTATTCTTCTCCCAGAGTTCTATCCGTCTGTCAAGAAAACGATCATATTAGGAAAGAAAAATCACTACAATTCTAATATTATGTTAATATCTACATTTAGAAAAAAATTTATACATGAGATATTCTACATTAATGATTTTAAAATTAAATTTTAAAAGATGGCCTTAAATTAATTTACTTGTGAAAGTTTAAGATTTGAATTGATTTGATTATTAAAATGTGACTTTTAAGTGACATCTCCAAATTTAAAAGATATTTCTCCCTGTTACTATAGAGATTTATACATGGAGTATTTTGTACTAATGGTTTCAAAATTAAATATTATTAAATGGGTTTCAATGGTGACACAACCTCCAAATTTAAGGATATAAATGGTACTTTTTTTCCCCTTCTTAAAGAGCAAATATCATATTTTTATCTTCTGGATGTGATTTATAATAGGCTTCGCAATTTCAATTAATGGAATGAGAGCATTCACATTATTGAATTATATTCATATTCTTGCTGAAAATGTCATTAGTGGACAAGCCATTAGTTATCAACTTCAAGTCTTCAACTATACTTTACTACATGAAGAAAAAAGGCAGTAGCCACTGAAATGTTGCTATTTATTAATCATATGAATACTTTTATTTTATTTTAGATGCAGACAGCCAGATGATGAAGGAACTCCCTCTCTTAGTTGGCAGAATTTCCCTTTCCAAAAGCAACTAGTAAAGGCAAATCACATCTCAGTCAAAGCTGGAACAAGGAGGCTGAAACCATTCTAAAAAGCACCAAACTGAACAAAGTGAGAAAAGACAGAAAAAAAAAAAGAAAAAGTAAACGGCAAAAAGATGAAAGGTGGATTAAGGATATTGAGTACCTGATGACAGCAGACCTATCCAAAATTGATTCCTTGTGCCAGTGGTAACTCATTCCCATAGTTGATGGTGCTGCAAATGGACAGAACTGGTCAGTTGTTAAGAAATTTGTGTTGGAAGATTGGGTTTTGAAAATTGTTTGATTCAGTTTTTTCGGATGTGTTGAACACACTCATATAAACTCAAGCAGCCACAGGATTCAGGATTAAAGATGGGTTAACATCAATTGTTTTTGGAGAGCGATTCCGCCTATATTGTGTCTATTTCGAATGTCTACTTTCGCTTTATCAAATAGGGAATGTGACTGGTTATTCATATATATCGAGAAGGCAGTTTAGTCGCTGATTCTTCAGTATTTAAGAGTCCATAGTATTGACTATCTTGCTTGGTATGGTGGTGGTCTTTCCCTTTCCTTGTATATATATATTTATAGCATATGTTGAACTGTTCTAAATTTTTATCTATTTTTCAAATAATTGGTTCAAGCATGATATGTACCAAGTTGAGCGCCGCATGTATTGCTTCCATGAGTCACTTCCTGCTTCACGACCACCTCCAGTGGCTTTTTCTCCTCCAAAAGCACCACCGATTTCGGCTCCATTTGTTGGTATGTTTACATTTACAATACCACAGTCACTCCCATGTGGCCTGCAATGAGTTAAAAACTTCTGTATGATATAAACCATTTAAAGGAACTCCCAATCACTCAAGACATGATAATGATGTGCAGCATAGTTAAACAACAGCCAAGGATATGATAATGAACTTGTTGTTGCATTGACTTGAAAGAGTTTAAAACACTCACCCAGTCCATTTGAAGATGATCTCAGGTCGACGAGTGAAGATAGAACTGCTTAACCCTTGCGGCACAGAGTTATTAATTTCAATTGCCTCTTTCAAAGTCTAGGCAAAGAGTTCAGAACAAAATGGAAAAGTTGGTGATAGGCAAAACAAAAATATACTCACAAAGAATTTATAGAATTTATGAATGAAGTCCATCGAAAAGCCATAAAGTCAAAAGTTCACCTTAAATTTCATGACATAAAGAACTGGAGCAAATAATTCTTCCTTTACAACACCTGCATCTGGAGAAATTTCAACAATTGTCGGCTGCACAAAGTTGCCCTCTGATTCAATAACTGAACCTCCAATCACAATCTTTCCTCCCTGAACATGGTGAAAACAAAAACTTATTTAGAAAATAATGGCAACTACTTGCACAATATGCTAAGCTTTTGCACCATCGACGAAGCTTGAATTCAAAATCGGACTCACGTGGTAAAAAATGGAGCTAAATGGAAATTAAAAGGAAGTAAGTTGGATATCAGACATGCCTGAGACTTAATGATCTCAATTCCCTTCTCAAAATTCTTCCTTGAATCTGACGTGTGCAATGGCCCCAGCAAGGTACCTTTCTCAAGAGGATCTCCAATTTTTACTTGTTTGTATACATCAACCAATTGATCAAGCACTTTCTGATAGATGCTTTCATGAAGCAACTACAAGACAAGGAAATACCAACGTCCAGGATTAGATCCTTTCACTTTGACCAACAGAGTAAATAAGTTTGTCAGCAATTGTGAAAAGTATACTACCAGCCTTCGACATGTTGTGCATCGTTGTCCAGCTGTGCCAACAGCAGCAAAGAGTACAGACCGAACAGCGAGTTGGATATCAGCATCATCCATGACAACAATTGCATTATTTCCACTTAATTCAAGCAAGCATTTTCCATATCTCTCATTTACAGTTTGCTGAACCATTAGACCGACCTATACTTTGACATACAATATTGTTCATCAGTTATCACGGATCTAATAAAACAGAATGGTTTGCAATCTCCCCAGATTATTGACAAATTTACCTTGGAACTTCCAGTAAATGAAACCAAAGGAATACGTCTATCTTTTGCTATTGCTTGACCAATTTCAGCACCACCGCAAAAGGATGTGAAAATTGCACCCGGTAAGTTATTCTTTTCTAGAACCCCAGCCACTAACTTCGTCATCGCAATGGTGATTAAGGGGGTCGTTGGAGCACCTTTCCTGTAATTCACGATTGAGCCAGACACTTGATATTGAATATTGGTGCAAAAAAGATTCAACAACAGATGAGTATATATATCCCCATAAAATGTCACCCAAGATATGATTAGAACAGTCTTTTACCAGAAATTTGGTGGGAAGGAATGGAAGAATCTTTGAGGAATCTAGGTTGACAAATGAAGGGATATTTATGTGCATATATCTCGATAGTGATAGGGCGTCCTGCCCTGAATATTGATGCATATAGTAGGAACATTGAGGGGGAGCCCTTTGTAACCTAAATTAACTAGTGACTTGAAGAGGGTGTACATACTACGTATAGAGTATATTGGAAAGCCGTGTACATGGAAAATACATTTCTGCTTTAGCAAGTCTGAAGTAGAGAAAAATAGGGAACTCTCAAATTTTCCTTGAGTTGGACTTTTCTAAGACTCTTTTGAATATTTTTTCCACTTTAATTAACTCAGAAGCTAACTTCATAGAAGAAACAAAGTAGCAACATAAACGCCAACTAGGATGCTTTTTTTTGGCATGTTCCTTTGAGTTTTGGAATGCTATTGATTGCTCATCTCCCCTTCCTCTGTTTGTGGCATAGATCTGAACTTTCAATCTCTAGAAAAGTTACAAATACCTTAACTTTGGAGCTATCCTCATGTTCGCTCCCTTTCCCTGTTTGTATTTTCCATACTTGAAGAAAAAGTTGATTTCTTTTTCAGATATATACACAACAGCTTTTTAAAGTTTCCATTTAAGAGCATAGGATGGTTTCTATATGCTATTCAAGACTTCAAGTTGGGAACAATATTTATGAAAAAGAAAGTATGACCTCCACGTCCCACATCAACTTATATACACAAAAATGTCCCTGTCAAAATCAGCTCATTTCAAGCCATTTTAGATCAAGGGGTGGAGCAAGAATTTTTCAGAGAGAGGAGGAAAATTTTACCTTCTAATTTCTTGTATATTATAATATTTCAATTAAAAAGGATTTTACGGGTGAATTAAAAATTTATAATTCTTAATTTTTATAACGATTTTTTAACTTAAGACAAGCTATGCCCCCCTCATGGCTCATTCCTTCTTTGCTCTTTCCCTCCGCTTATTAGATCATTTTCCCTCTTTCCTCTTAAAATATACTAACAGTAAAGCATCAATAAACTGAATAAAAAGTTTTAACTTACCAAACTACACAGTTCCCGCAAACTAGTGCAATGCAAGCATTCCAACCTGCACGGCAACAATCAAGACAAGATTACTGAACTTATCTTCAAAGAAGATTGCAGTACATATTGTATTAATTGATATTATCTATAAAGTACAAAGAAAATATTTATTATTTAATGTGACTTAAACCACTCTTTTAAGGAATATCATGAAAAAGGTACAGCTTTTTGTAGTGATATAACATTTCTAATACAGGTGACTGTCCATGTCTCCCTCTAAGTACAAAATTGAATGCAATAAAATAACATAATGATACATCCTTGACATTGCTATAAAGATATAATCATAAAATTCTGAGTTGCCTGACTAACCAAGAACAGCACAAGGAAAGTTGAAAGCTGTAATAACACCGACTATTCCAAGAGGGTTCCACATCTGTGAACAGAATTCACATTCAGAAAGAAAGGTTTATGACAGTCCTTACAGATGAATTTAATGAAAAAGAAATAAAAAATGAAAACTAACCTCCATCATTATATGATTTGGACCTGTTAAAAAGTAAGCATGATTAGAAATTTTATTTGCAGATATTAAAAATTTACCCAATGAATATCAGTTTAAGTTTAAAGGAGGAAGAACTCAGAAAAAAAGAAAATATTGAATGATCTGTGATATCCAATATTTGCTTACGCTCAGATGGTATTATTGATCCGTTCAGTTGTCGACTTAGACCAACAGAAAAATCACACATGTCAATAATTTCCTGCAATAACACCTCCACTATCAGGGGGGAAATATCTACAGCATAAGATTGTGAGATATAGCACACATAACACATATACATGCGACGCTGAAGAAGCATTAGACTGATAAACGATCTAGACCATCAGCATGCTCACATAAAGGAAGCTTTAAGCCAATAATGTATGCAGGTTATTTTACTTCGGTCATTTATTTATTGTTATTATTATTGGGGGGGGGGGGGGGGGGGAACCACTTCAAGAACCAAAAGCAACAAATGAAGTAAGAGCATCAAGCGGGTATGGCAGGTCAGATTGGAGATTTACAATGGCCAATGAAGTAGAAACATACCTGAACTTCTCCGATCCCTTCGGGGAGAATCTTTCCCATCTCAAGTGACACAAGGCGACCAAGATGATGGAGTTTAGATCTTAGTGCATCTCCTATCTGTCTAACAATATCTCCTCTTTTGGGTGCAGGAACCTATAACAGATGAAAAGAAAGCCAGGAAAAGGCCAAATCTAAAGCTTAGGAAGGATGTGCCATCAAAATAATATATATTAAAAGAAATTCAAAGAAAAAGAATGTTGTTGGGCACACTGGGATATTTCAAAACAATAGTCCAATGAGAATTAATATTGCAACTTGTCTCAAGGCAATCTTACCTGCATCCATATTTTTGCCGCTTCACTGCATGCCTGCATGCCCTCCTCATAATCTTGTGCAGAAGCCTCCACTACTTCTGCAATTACCTAAGTAAAAAAGAGATGATTTGTCATGTTAAACTTCAAACAAAAATAAGCAAATTCAACAATCTCCACATCCCATTAGGAGTTTAGATAGCAAAATGGATCCTGATAAGGATAATATTTTTGGGCATGTAATACGCAGTCTTCTAGTAGTAAAATAGCATGAGTGTCTGTTAACGTCAACTGGCTAAAAGCCAAAAATCACAATTCTCGGTCTCAAATCGTATAGACTGAGAATCTGCTGTGCTGTTTGGTCTCTGAGGCGCTGCATCTATACCATTTAAAATTGGCTATAAGTATTAAACAAGTTTTGTGGATGCTTATTAGGTAGACTCGGTTGCATCCTTAAAATCCAGTGTTGAAGTTCACAACACTATCCTATAGAAATCCTAAAATATACTACTTTTACTTCTTGGCAAAAAGAATAAAGTTAGGGTGTTCTGCAACTGCATTGGTTTATCAGTCCCATATGTCAGAATAAAATGGTTTAAGCAGAGCACAAACATAGACATGTACTGGTCATAGAACTATCTTTACTTGCTAACTCCTTACACTTGAAAGTTGAAATTATGGGTTTTCATGACACTCTCCTATAATTGTAATAATTTATAGACACAAGAATAATGAACAATAAGAAACTGTCCAGAAAAAAAAAATTGCAACCATAAGATGCTCCTTATCACCCGTTTTTTCCTTCCATTTGAATCCTCAGTGATTCTGCTTGTAGGGAAAATCCTCCCAGCAAACATGATTAACAGTCAGCCAGCAGTCAGAAAGTTTATAAACTAATAGACATTGCACTTTGCCTAAATGAAGCCATAATCAAATGTTCTTCGGCCCTCACCAAGACATGGTACGCTAAAATTTCAGCTAAAGACTCCACAGCTCCGTATAGAGTTGAGTTAGTATAAAAGAAAGCATAATCAAATCACCCAGAAGAAGAGAATGGAAAAATGCCCAAGATTGAGGAAAAAAACAGAAAATGCAGCTAAATGCTATTTTACAAAAATGAAATATTAATCATGACGAACTACAGGTTATAAATCTTTTAAAAAGAGAACAACAAGATACACAATCACTGTTGCGAGCGGTTAATCAATAGAAACCTGATTATTAGCAGGATTCAAAGACGAAACTACAGGGCCAATTCCCTTCCATGCGCCATTGATGTAACACCCCAAATTGCGAGGACCAAGACCGATCTCACTCAAGAATCCATACGCCTTAGCCAAACCCATCTCTGCAAAACTAAAATCTCTCTTTAAAAACCCCAAAAAAGTTGAACAGAAGAGAGTGAGAATCAAGAAACTTAAAGGGGGGGATTCGAAATGTCCTTTAATTACCTGCAAGAAGTTAAACCCAGAGAGAAATGGAAAGTATTGGCAATTTATGACACGAGTCTGATTCTTACTGTTGAGGATTTGCAATGGATAATAATAAAAATGCAACAAATAAATATCAGAGAGAGACGTGCAAGAATCGAAGACGTTCAAGATTGGAATGAACCCAATTTGTCCATTTTGATAATTGGTTTAACCTTTAACAAATCAACGATGATGTGGGTCTGCCCTCTGAATCCTGATCTCCTTTCTTTAACCATAATAATAATGTTCCTAAAAAAAAAATAAAAAATAAAGTTGGCTTTTGGGGAATCAATTGCAAGCAAAAGTACCTCGAATTCTGGGAGATTGAATATTAAGAGAGGAATCCAATAGTTTATAGATGGCTTTTGAATTGGGGAAATGTTCATATTTCTTGAGAATTACCTCTTTCGGTTGAAAGATTTTGGAGTTTGTAATGAAATTGATAGAAATTCTGCTTAAGAAATGTGTAATGTGATGGATTGGTTGTTACACAGTTAGCTTGATGGTTCTATAAATGGCAGATGCGTCGTCTTCACCTGAATTTTCTCACTACATAATTGAAATATAAGCCATTGAAACCACATGTCGTAGTTTGTTGAGTTTTGACTGTTACTGTTTATAATTTTATTGGTTTCCTTAAAAAAATGATTTTTCTTTTTTCTTTTTTAAACATAACTTATTCGAAATTATATATATGAAAATATACGATGATGATATGCTTTTATAGAATGAAGTTGTTACTTACTAGTCTTATTCTTAAGTTTGTTTCAAAAAAAGACAAAAAGGAAACGTTATCCAATCCACCGTACACTAATTTGGGATTAAGTGTGAAATTAACCATTAAAATAATTACATGAATTGTTTCTTCTAGCTTCAACAGTCAGTCGAAATTGGTCAACGATTAGGTTGCTTCTTAATTATGTGATGGGTGGCAGATCTATAAATTTTGTTAATGGAAGCTTTATAATTAGTTATAAGTGGGTAGTTCTAAAAATTAATAAATTCACTTAATTTCTTACATCATAATTATCCATTTAAAGATTTCATATTTTGAAATCGATACATAACAACACTATCATAACTTAAACAATCCATTTAAGATGTTTAGGTCCATAAATTATTTAAAAAATTAATAAAATAAATATAAAATAAAGAAACTAAAACAAAAAAAAAAAGAATGATTTAATGGAAATTATTTTTAGATGACAAAATTGTTGAAAATATTTACAAATAATATAAAAAAATATCACAATCTATATGCGATAGACCACAGTAGACTACTATCTATGTAGACATGTATAGTAGTCTATCACAGTCTGTCGTAAATAGATAATAAAATTTTGATATATTTGTAAATATTTAAGTTGATTTTTCTATGTTTGAAAACCATGCATGATTTAAACTAAATGTCTAAATTAAAATATAAAAACTAAAAATAATTTAACATGAAAACCAAATATATATATATAAAATAACAGAAGAAAAAAAATTAAAAATTAAAAAACTTACCTCAAGAACTAGGAGGAGAAGTTGAAGAAGAGATTAAAAAACAGAACATTTATTGAAGTTGAAGTTTTTGTTAAGAAAAATAAAGAAAATGAAATCTAAAAGTAATTAAAAAAATGAAATTGAATAGTCAACCTACATGAGTTCCTTCTTGAGACCTCTCACTATTTTTACCACATGATTGGCTATCTCTCTTTTCAAATATTCTTCACTTCCTCCCCATAGGCTCTCATACAAAGTTTTTCTTATTCACAATCCATCTTCATCAACGGGCTCCGCTCAAGCTCGACCTTAACTCAACATTTGATCGACCAAACTAGTCCAACCCATTTATGCATCAGATTGGATGTATATTGTCATTTTGAAAATAAGGTTAGTCCATGAATTGGCCCATTTCGACTATATTTAGATTAACCTAATAGACTTATCACTAGGTCAACCCACATATACATACATGTTCGTATATTATACATTATATTAAATAAAGTAAAATTTTAGATATGTTTTAATATATCGTAATTTTTAGTTTAACATTAATTTTTTTAAACGGTTAAAAACAGAAAAATAAATATTAAATAAAACTTTATAACATCAATAATTTTAAGTAATAAAAATACAAAATAAAATTAATAGAAATACAATTTTATTAAATTTTATATATTTTATTGAGAAAATTTAAAATATACATATATTTTTAAAAATAATTAAATAGCTAATATTTAATGGACTGATCGTATAGGATCCAATCCAAGCTCGACCCAAATTACTTTGATCCAATGAGCTAAGTTCATGAATTAGGTCATGGGCTTGATTATTAAAATAATATCCTAGGCCACCATTCTTCCTATTTTATTTCTCTATTTATATCGACATGTATTTTTTTTTGTAGTATGTACATAGTTTCTTTATTTATTTGGTTAACTTTTTTTCATTTAGATTTTAGAGTGCATTTTTTAAATTTATTTTTTGTTTTGTATAGATTTTAAAATACATGTTTTTTTTTTTTTCGTATGTGATTATTTAGATTTTAGGATGCAAAAATGATTATTAAGAAGAAAAAAGAAAGACAAAAACAAAACTTTTACTAAAAAGGGGAAAAAATGGAAAAATGATTTTTATTAAAAAATGGAAATAAAAAAATTATGCATTTATAATAAAAATAAATGAATATAATAAAAGGGAAAAAAAGGACAAATATCAAATTATACCCTTAAACTTTGGAAGTTGTATCAATTTAAACCCTAAACTTTTAATTATATCACTTTAAACTTGAACTTTTATAAGTGTATCAATTTAAACAAATTAATAATTGTATAAATTAAAACTCTAAACTTTCATAAGTGTATGCAATGCATTTAAACCCTCAATTATATTTTATTTGGATACAATTACAAAGGTTCAAGGTTTAAATTGATATAAATACGAAAGTTAAAGTTTAAATTGCTTATAAAAATTTAAGATTTTAATTGATATAACTATTATTTTGAGTTTAAACCAATACAAAGTTTAAAGTTTAAATCGATACTATTATTAGTTTGGGATTTAAATTAATTCAATTTTAAAATTTAGAGTATATATTTACAAAGGTTCGAGGTTTATATTGATATAATTATATCAATAAAGTTTCAAACCCTTTTCAGTTCCTCTCTTTCCTTTCACTTCTGGGGCTCCATTTTTTTCTTTTTCATTTGAATATTTTTAAAATTTTAAAACTAGGAATGAGATTATAGTTTATAACAGTAAACCCGAAATCAAAATTTGGCAGAAGAAATTTAATTAAGAAAATATGGAGAACGGCCGGGAGAAGAAATCGTTGGAGGGTTATTTTGGAATCTTTTTTAATATTTTAAAACGGTTTTAATTTTCTTTTAATAGTTTATTTCTAAATAAGAAATTAAAATCCCAAATGATTTTGCAAGTAATTCCATCCCATCTACACGAACACTTAAGAGTCCCAACAACATTTTCTTAGTGGATCATATAAAATTATTTTGTATATTTGGGATTAAATTGTATTTTTTAAAACTTCAAGAACCAAATAGACTTCTGACCAGTCTTGATTCTTATAAGAAGTGATATTGAGAAGTCCCAAACTCAATTGTCAATAAAGACTTTCATACCTCTAACCATGGTAAGGGCTTCAAGAAATCTAATAAAGGCCACTTGATCTACACTCTCTCGTAACCTGCTATAATGAGAGATCCAGAAAAACCACAAACCACCCCGTTGATACCACCAGCTTACTCACTTTCACTTTGATGATCATGGGTCTAAAGAAAGGTACTTGTTATCTTTCATGAAGTTGAGTATAGATCCCTCATTCATATTTATTAAATTAATAAAAGTTACTTAATTTTTGGTTTAAATTAAATTATAATTATTGAGATTCCTTTTGAAGTGATAATTTTGAAAATGTTGATCATAAAAATATTAGATATTTTCCTTGGCCCCTTCACTTTGATGGTCATGAACACTAAGAGAAAGCGGCCGGGAGTACCTATCCCTTACGGGAATCGAACCCGTGTCTTCGACATGAAAAGACGATGTCCTAACCACTGGACGAAAGGGACCAAAAAGCCATTCTTCATATACCTCAGCTCCGAGAATAGAAGTGATTCGTTTTGTTTCTATACGCAATTCGACGATCCAAGCAAGATGCTTGAGGGGACAAGCGTGTCTCAGCACTTAGACAAGATGAAGAAGATTCGAAAAGAATTTGGAGCTGTGAGAGTTAAAATGCCCTATACAAAAGAGTGATCAGTGACCGGGAAGTCCGCTTCAGTCATTTACAGCAGCTACGACAATACTTGCATCTCCAACAGGAACGTTAGCAGAGAAGGACTTGAACCTTTTATAGACTAGAAGATCCATAATGCTCGCAATACGAAGAAGAAACTCATGGGGGGCTAGACTAGTTTGCTGCCCATTTCCGTTCGAGCTAGTTGCTTTCTTTCGCCCTCTCAATCTTGGGTCTTAGGTGTGGGTCGGATCATGATAAAGAAGGTTCGGTGGTTGTATAATTCCCAAGCGGAAAGTCGTCTACTTGCAAAGTCGTTTCCTTTGTTCAAAATAGAATATGTAGAAACTTAGGGTTCACCTATTTTCAATAAGCACACACCACCTCACTACACCTAAGCATTGCATGCATTTGCATTTTGCATATAGTCCCGAAATAGGAAAACCCGGTGGGAAGTATTGGTTGCTACCGTCCAGGGAGCCGAGTCATACCATCCCCAAAACCTGCCCGGGCATTGAGAAGGAAGGACGCTTGAAGAGGCGAAAGGCCATGGGGAGATACCGTCTGTGATCCATGGATCTCCGATCGGAAACCGTATCCAAGCTCCATGGCTAGTCTGCGCTCTTTGGACCCAAAGCACCAAGACTGCTTATTTCGCTAAAACAGTAAAGAGACAAGACCTCTTATGCCGCAAAAGTCAGAAAGTCAAGTGCTAACGTGCAGCTCCCATTCCTCCACCAAGAGAAAGCCTAAGAGAAGACCATGCTACCAGTCCTAGCTGGCACCGAAGCCAAGGGAAAGCATTTGAACAAGAGGAATGAAAGGCTTGACTTTAGAGTTCGTCCAACTTCGTACCTTTCCAGCATAAACCGTATATCTAAGAGAGGTCGTATTTCTTTGGGTTGGTAGTAATGGAATGGTTTCATTATCTAAAATGAAGAACATTTCCCACCAAAAGATCAGTCCAATAATACCACTCACTGGTAAATAGCACAAGACTTCTTCGTGAATCTCCGCTATTCCCGCACGCCTGATTGATCTTATTTCTTATTGGACTGGGAAGGATATAAAGAAAAGAAGAGTCCTTGTTCTACCGATCAGGGCGGTTAGCTACGACGAGCCTGTTCCTCGTGTTGAATGTGTTGAATACCCCGGCTCACTTAGCAGTCGA
Organism: Citrullus mucosospermus; assembly: GCA_030954485.1. Taxonomy (NCBI): domain Eukaryota; kingdom Viridiplantae; phylum Streptophyta; class Magnoliopsida; order Cucurbitales; family Cucurbitaceae; genus Citrullus; species Citrullus mucosospermus. Next base: position 851,071 of record CM062063.1, on the reverse strand, counting down.
AAGAAGAGAATCGCTATTTGTCGAACAAGTCCCCTAAGTCTGTCTGGTCTAATCGAAGTCAACTGACTCACATAGAATACTGGGTTAGTTTTCACCGAGCTGATCGCTTGAGTCTATAGGCTACCTCTCCTATCCGCTTCTCTACAAGGTCGACTTTCTTCTTCCTTCAGACCGACCACAAATCAAGTGCAAAAAGATGATGAAGGAAATGAGAATCGGAGAGTACATATAGGAAATCATCTCCGGACCTTTCCTACTCTTTATTCCCTCTTTTGGACGGCCACTATCTTAGACAGTTAGTTCCCCCTAGCTAAATAGTAGTCATGTCCACAACTGACAGCTTTCGTTGGCCTGCAGGGAGTTGTTTCTTAACTTCAATCCGCTTAGATCCTGGGATATAGTATCTGTTTATACTGTGTATTATAATTTTATAGCTAATAATTATCCCTTTTTTTTGGGTTAGTTCATCATGTAAAGTTGGATTTAATTAAAAAAAAAAACATGGAAAGTTGAAATTTCAAATATTTTAGTTGATTAAGCTATATAATACATCAAGTCTATGCACAACTCAATATATAAGATATTTATCATTATCAATTGGTCAATAATTCAATTTACAACATATAGTTGAATAAAATAAGAAGATTCAACTGCACTCAATAAAAAAATTTCATACGACAAATAATTTTTTTAAAAAATTATTATTATTATTATTATTTTTTGTAGAGAAAGAGAGTATAGACTGTATCTAAATATTGCTAAAAAAGATAAAATAAAATAAGAATTATTTATGTTAATCAAATAATTTCTTTATTTATTTTTCTTTTAATCTTTATTATTGATTAGGACCTACAAATACATGTAATTATTGTTGTTTCTTGAAACGAAGAATATTTAATTCATCATTTCTTTTAATGAAGTATGCATTATTTGTAATTATCGATGATGTATTTTTTTTGCAGTAATTATTGTGATAAAATTATCATTATTATTGAAATGTATGATATAATTACAATTACTCTTCTCTAATTTACGAAATATTAAAAAAAATCATGTATGTCCGGAAAAAGAAATGTCAAAAGAGAAAAAAAAAAAAAAAGTATTTTTGAAAATTGACTCTTGAAGCCTTATCATGATTCATGTTATGTAGAGGATTCTTCCGCCTGTCCATAAAGATCCTTTATCTGAAGTCGTGTCGCAAATTCATTGGTTGTTGCTTTCTAGATATTTACAATATGGGTCCCACATGTAACAACCAATTCTATTATTGGTGGAAAAACAAAACAATATTTTTAATTTTTTAGATGACATACCACATAGGACGCGTGAACCTACCATACCATACCATACCAGACCTAATCGCCTAAATTAATAAATCTCTAAATAATAATAATAATAAAAAAAAAAAAAGAATAATCTGACGTGGAATAAAGTGGTCCGTATAAAGCTAGTAATGGCTTTATCATATTTATTTACTTCTCCACTGCCCTTCCTACTTCTTATCTCCAAATTGTAGAACAGTTCTTCAATGGCGAATTTCCATCGCTCTTCTTCACTTTTCTTCTTCTTCATCTTCTGTTTCGTCCCTGTAATTTTCTCTCGATCGCCGGATAATCAAGAGACATTCATCGTTCATGTCTCTAAATCGGAGAAGCCTTCTTTATTTTCCTCCCATCGTCACTGGCACTCTTCCATTCTCGAATCACTCTCTCCTTCTCCTCATCCGACGAAGCTTCTTTACAACTACGAACATGCCGTTAATGGATTCTCCGCACGCATCACGGCTGCTCAGGCGGCGGAGCTGCGTCATGTTCCCGGTGTTATTTCGGTGATTCCTGATCGGATCCGTCAGCTTCATACGACTCGGACGCCTCATTTCTTGGGACTGGCGGATAACCTAGGGCTCTGGCCTGACACGAATTATGCCGAAGATGTGATTATTGGCGTTCTTGATACCGGAATTTGGCCGGAGAGGCCGAGTTTCTCCGATGAAGGTTTGTCTCCGGTTCCGGCAAGCTGGAAAGGCACCTGCGAGGCTGGGGAGGGATTTTCGGCTTCGACCTGTAATCGGAAGATTATTGGTGCGAGAGCGTACTTTAACGGATACGAGTCTAATTTAGGAAGATCGCTTCGTTCTTCGGATTTCAAATCTGCTAGGGATTCGGATGGCCATGGAACTCACACGGCCTCTACGGCTGCAGGTTCGTTCGTTAAAAATGCTAGTTTTTTCCAATACGCTCGTGGAGAAGCCAGAGGAATGGCGAGTAGAGCTCGTATCGCTGCCTACAAGATCTGCTGGGAATTTGGTTGTTTCGATTCTGACATACTCGCCGCTATGGATCAGGCGATTGCCGATGGCGTTCACATCATCTCTCTCTCAGTCGGATCCTCGGGCCGTGCGCCCGCGTACTATCGAGATTCCATTGCAATTGGAGCGTTTGGGGCAATGCAGCACGGTGTCGTCGTCTCTTGCTCCGCCGGTAATTCCGGTCCCGGTCCTTACACGGCTGTGAACATCGCTCCTTGGATCCTCACCGTCGGTGCCTCCACAATCGACAGGGAGTTTCTTGCCGATGTCATTCTCGGAGACGGCAGGGTTTTCAGCGGCGTGTCGCTGTACTCCGGCGAACCCCTTGGCGATTCCAAGCTTCCGTTGGTTTACGGTGGAGATTGCGGTAGCAGGTATTGTTATTCTGGATCCCTCGATCCGGCGAAAGTCGCAGGAAAAATTGTCGTGTGCGACCGAGGAGGGAACGCCAGAGTCGCCAAAGGAGGCGCAGTGAAGTCCGCCGGTGGTCTTGGTATGGTACTCGCCAATACGGAGGAAAACGGCGAAGAGCTCTTAGCAGATTCTCATCTTATTCCAGGAACAATGGTCGGTGAAATCGCCGGCAACAAGCTTAGAAACTACATCCATTCGGATCCGAATCCAACTGCTACAATCGTGTTTCGCGGAACTGTCATTGGCAATTCGCCTTCAGCTCCGAGAGTCGCCGCCTTCTCCAGCCGTGGTCCGAACTACCGGACGGCGGAGATTCTAAAACCAGATGTTATAGCTCCGGGAGTTAACATTTTGGCCGGCTGGAGCGGCTACAGCAGTCCGACCAGTCTAAGCATCGATTCTCGAAGAGTCGAGTTCAATATCATCTCCGGAACTTCAATGTCTTGCCCTCACGTCAGTGGCGTCGCCGCCTTGCTCCGTAAGGCTTTTCCGACGTGGTCACCGGCTGCTATCAAATCTGCTCTGATAACCACTTCTTACTCTTTGGACAGTTCCGGCAGCCCAATCAAAGATCTCTCCACCAGCAAAGAATCAAATCCATTCGTCCATGGCGCCGGCCACATCGATCCCAACAAAGCTCTGAATCCGGGCCTGATTTATGATCTCACTCCTCAAGACTACGTTTCATTTCTCTGCTCAATCGGTTACGACTCTAGACAAATAGCTGTTTTCGTGAAGGATTCTTCATACTCCCAACTATGTGAGCACAAACTGAGCAATCCAGGCAACCTGAATTACCCATCATTCTCTGTCGTGTTCGACGGCGAGGAGGTGGTGAAATATACAAGAACAGTGACAAATGTAGGAGATGAAACTGATGTTTATGAAGTGAAAGTAGAATCCCCACAAGGAGTTGAAATCAGTGTTCTTCCCAACAAGCTGGAGTTCAATGCAAAGAAGACAACACAGTCTTATGAGATTACGTTCACCAAAATCAGTGGATTCAAGGAATCAGCAAGCTTCGGATCAATTCAATGGAGTGATGGAAGCCACAATGTTAGGAGTCCAATTGCTGTCTCGTTCAACACTGGATCCATAGCTTCGATGTAAGTTGGGTTTGTTGATTTTGGGTTTTGAGTAGGATATTTAAAGAGTGCATTATTGGTGGTTTCCGCCATTGTAGGTGGCTACGAAAGCTCCTCTTTCTGTACAGTACAATATGAGGAGATTGCACTGTTCATTTGGGTTATTCTGAATCCTCCTCTTATGGAACAATATAATTAAGCTTTATAATAATCTCCCTTAATGGTAGCTTCATCTCTGAATTTAAAACACAATGCCTACATTTCATGATGATTCTTGCTTCTTGAAAGATGAAACAAAGTTATTAAGGTGGGTAGGGACATAGGTTTAACAAAATATATAAAGTATATATGGGTGGCCACCTATTTCACAAATGTTGCAGGATCAAGCTAGTTATTATGTGAAATTAATTAAAGGTAACTTAGCAGGGAAGAAACTAAGCTGATCCCCAGTAATTATCCCAAAAAAATGAATTGATGAAGTTTGATCAAAGTTTTCAAAAAGGAAAAGTGTTTCTTAAATGGTAAAGCCAAGTTTTGTATGGAAGACAAGAAAATACTGGAAAGAGTTGTTATGAAGATGATAGGGCTTTTTATTTTTCAGTTATTATTCACAGTACTAAGTTTTTTTTAGAATTAATATGCTTAAATCCATAATGGCCAAGTATAAGAATTTGGATTGGACATCTAGAGGTGCATTTTGTCTTGTTCTCTTCACATACCTTTAGGAGTTACCTTACCACCAATAGATTTCTTCCATGCAAAAAACATGCTTAATTTTGAAATTCCCACTGAATGGGAGAAAAGAAAGGGAAAACATATTTGGTAAAACAAGTGGTTATTAATTTTTTTTTTCCTAAATTAAATTTATATACCCTGCTTCCTGGTTTTTTTTTTATTTTTTTTTATTTTTTTTAAATTTTAATTTTAATTTTAATTTTAATTTTTATATGTTTTGTTATTATTTTTTATTCATGGTTTTCTATATTTATTTATTTTTGTTTCGCTTTACTGTTTAACTAGAAATTTAAGTATTTCTTTCCCGATAGGTAAAAATTATAATATTGAAATTATAAATAAACAAGCATAAATTTCAAATGCAGAAAACTAAAGATGAAATTATTTTCAAATGAACTTTAAAATTTTAAATTAATTTAATTAGTATATTTTGATTTTTATTTTAACTATGTACATTTCAATTTAATCTTTACAATTGGGCTAAATCTCACAAATTGTGACACTTTGAAAATTTATATCTTTTCTTCTAATTTTGCTTGTCCCCAAATCATAATAGAGTCAACTAAAAACTAAATTGAAAAGCTTTAAACTATAGAGATCAATTGAAATTGAACAAACTATGAATATCAAGTTGAAAGTTTTAAAATGGTAGAAACCATTTTCAAACTATACTCAAACCATGTTTTAGTGACACAAATATGGGTCAAGTAATTGCTATATAAATTTTTGTTGTTGAAACTTGATATGATAGTTTTTAAACGGCGTGAAACCAAAACTATCTCTATCCTAAAGTTAAAGTTAATTTTTATTTTTATTATTTTATTTTTACGATATGTGGGGTAAGGAAACAAATTTCTAACTTTGAGGTTGATAATACAAATATTATACCAGTTGGGCTAGGTTAATTTTCACTCAAAATTAAATTTTTATAATTGTAAGAAAACAATAAAAATAATAAAGGAGAGCTTTATATTGAGTATATTAAATAATTAACAAAGACTTTTTGAAACTCAATTAAATTGATTTGAGTCTCATTCATCTTTTAGGTGAGCCAAGTCAACTACTGGGTTAGGTGAATTGTGTATCCACGTCACATAATCTCTTCTTGCTAAGATTTCCACTACTATATGAGATTGGAAGGAATCTAATTTATTAACAAATTAAAAATCAACCATTTTTTAAAATTTTTAATTTTAAATAAAAAATTTATAACAATAGAGTAGGCATCAAGCAAGGGCAAGAAAAGCAAACATAAACGATAGGACTATACCGTGAAAAATGCTTTTTAACTTTAAAAAATAGCAATATTACTCCTCAACTTTCATAAAAGTTTCAAAACTACCTTGGAATATAAATTCTTTAGAATTTTCTAATAACAATCAAAACTTAGAACTTTGTGGGGATAACTTAAAACAATGTGATGATTTACATTTTCGATTTATGTCACCTACCACACCATTTCTATTTCATGGGTATTTTTGAAATTCTTATCAAAGTTTAGGGGTATACTGCAACTTTTGAAAGTATTAAGGTATTTTTGAAATAATTGATGATATTAATTATTATTTAACTAAATATGTATTCAAATTATTTATCAAGCATATGCCTTTGACTTGGAGACCGAAAAATGAGTATGAATAATAGCGTTATAAACTTAAAGAATAAAATGAATATTTTAAAAGTATATGAAACAAAAAAAAATATAACAAATATATATATATATATATATATATATATATATATATATATATATTTAAAACTTAATTTAAAAAGAAAAAAAAAAGTTGAATTAGTACTAGTGGCAACTTGTAAGAAAAATAAATTCAGCTATTACTAATTCATACCAAAACAAGAAAAATAATAATATTGATTCCTTAAACAATCCTATTTAAATTGTTTTTCCCAGATCTAAATGATTCATCAAACAAAAACCCACTTGCAAGAGAAATTTAAAATAAAATAAAATAAAGAAAAAATCATTTTCACAAAGTCCAAATAATTCCCCAAAATTGCAAAGGATATAATAATATAAATAGGGCCACAGCCCCTCAAACCTTTCTCACACTTCCTAATGGCTCAGTCTTACGAATCTCAGCCGCAAGACGAGGCCCAATCCCTCCTCCGCTCCGGCAACCGTCGGCCGTCACGTCGGTGGAGCCTTCTGCGGCGGAAGAAGCTGCCGACAGCCCGCCTCGGGGGCAGAAGGGCGCCGAGAACGGTGGCGATTTGGAGGTCAATTAAAGAAATTAGAATGAGAAAGTGGATGAAGAAGCTGAATCAACTGTTGGGCAAAGACATTGGTGGTTTCAATGCTTTTCTGAAAATAATTCTAATGGAGATTTCTTTGGCTGTTCCTCTTCTTGGTGCATCTCCCTCCATCTAACTCTTCCTTTTCATCCGCAATGTGCCTAACACGAACATAATTCAACTAGTATAAATCGTTTACTCTCAACCGAGAGGTCAGAAGTTTGAATTTTTTACTCTGTATATTGTTGAACTAAAAAAAATCAACTTTGATCGAGGGAGTTTAGCTTTTAAGCTTTTAAGTTATCTATTCCTTTACTTAAAGGATGCACTTTCAAATTCTGTATATTCACATGTTTAGTCATTAAAAAAATGGCAAATATCGATTCATATCCTTAAATATGAAAGTGTATTTAAACAATTTTTATCAAAAGAATTTCAATAATTACTACTTTTTTAAAAAATAGTTTTTATTTCTAGTCAATTTAAACGTGCTCAAATATTGGGCAAAAACACATTTAAGTATCGTATGAGTTTGTTACTAGAGACTAATATCCAATTTTAATTTAAAGTTCTAAAAAAGAAATTATTATGCTTTTGTTAAAAAAAAAAAAAAATAAAGAAGAAAACTTTGGATATTGAAGAAGCTAAGCACCTGTTTGGTAGGTAATCTGAAAATAGAAATTTGAAAACAAGAGATTCATTGAAAACACAGTTGTATTTAATGTTTTTAGATATGTGTTTAGTAACATATTCATAATTTCAATTTCAATTTAAACAAATTTTCAAAATGTGTTTGATAATATATTTATAAACCATAAGACTAACTTACTAAATATTAAGTTAAATATAAACTACTACTAATTAATTTATGAACTTATTTTATGTTAAAAATGTGTATAATTATTATTTTATCATATAACGTAAAATGTATTACATATATTAATTTAACAAAAAATAATTGAGTTTATAACCTGAAATATTATATATGCTAATGTTTTAATGTTTTTTTAGTAAAATTCTGCATTTTAAAATATCAAATTCAAAATTCGGATACACTGATATGTACAAAATTGTTGTTTTTAGAATTTGCGTCGTTTGGATCACAAAATCTAAAAATGGTTTTCAAAAAACAATTCAAATTGCCTACCAAACACATATTCGTTGAACTTAATCAATCTAAAAATATAAAACAAAATATGAGTTACTTACCAAAATAGTATTGACCATAAGAAAATAAAACAACCTCTAAGATCAACCCAATCCAAGTCGTATAGTTTGGGTTGGTTATTAACTCATTTGGGTTGAGTTTGGTTCAAATAAATGAAAATTTTATGGGTTGGATTGGTTTATGGGTTCACCTAAAATAACTCGAGCCAACCCGAACTAAACTAAACTTATTATTTATTTCAATTTTACTTAATTTCATGATTTTTAAAGATGATTTATTATCCACCAATTATTTTAAATAATTTTTTTAACATTATGGAAATCAATTTTTCATGATATAAATTAAAATTGAATTGCCAATCTAATTTCAATATGTGAAAGTAATTTAAAAAAATCTATTTTACATATTAACATGTTACTTCTTTTTAAAATAAAAATTTAAATAATGAACCTAGTAACCCGAACCAACCTAACTCAATGGGTTGCTTTCAAGATTGTTTAGATTGAAGAAATTGACAATGCTAACCATAGGGTTGGGTCTAAAAATTGCTTCAACCCAACTCAACCTAACCCACTAATACCTTACTTGTATAATCCAAAGCTAGAAGTTCCCAACTACAAACATTGAAAGCAGACAAAGTTTCAAAAAGGAAAAAAATAAAGGAAAATTACCTTTTTAGTCCTCATTTGTATTTAGTGTTTGGTTCCTAAGTTTTCAAAATGTACCATTTTAGTCCCTAAGTTTATAACAATAGGTATGTTTGGTCACTATATTTTCAAAATATACCTTTTTAGTCTCCAAATTTATAAGAATAGGTCCGTTTGGTCCTGTGTATTCAAAATGTACTTTTTTAGTCCCTAAGTTTTTTAAAATAGGTTTAAAAGGTCCTCAAATAATTTTATTATTATTATTATTTATTTTACATTGTAAATTAAAAGAATAATTTTGTAAAAATCCTCTCCTCTTTAAAATTATTTTTTTCTATTTTTAAATATCATATAATTAGTTTTAAAAATTCAAGGGAAAAATACATAAAAGACCTTGTAAACTTATTTCTAAAAACTTAGAAACTTAAAAGGTACATTTTGAAAACTCAAGAACCAAATTGGCTTATTTTTGTAAACTTGTAGACTAAAAAAGTGCATTTTTAAAACTTAGGGACTAATCAAATATTGGAGACTAAAAAGGAATTTTTCAAAAAAATAAGTTAAATGGTGACATAAAGATAAGTACTTGTGCAAACCTAATTAAAATTATATTCTGTTTTGTAGTGATGCATAAGCTTTTTGTCAATATTGAAATGGAAAGCGACATAAATATTAATTAAAAAAAAAAGTTGCCAAACCAAAATCCTATTAATAATGTTTTTAGACCTAGTTCATGCCAAAACAAAAGGAAAAATTATGATTATAAAATAGAAAAAAAAGGAAAAATAATGGGGTCTGAAAATTTTAGATAACAATTTCTGAACTACTTTTGGTTTAAATGAGTTGTTGTGGCAATGGATGGATATTTATTTAAACGTGACTCAAAATTATGAGTAATTTATAACATTATTATAGTTTGAATTTACTCTATATTTTAGAAATAAGTGAGGAGTGGAGTAAAAGTTTTCTCTCTCTCTCTCTCTCTCTCTAAAGATATTGTTTGATAGTTGTAGAAGAATTTGGTCATGATCAATATCTTTAATGATACATTACTCAAAGGATAATTCAATGTATTTTATACCATTTATAATTTGAGCTTAAAGTTGACATTTGAATCTTTAATTTAGAGGGAGGTAAGTAATGACTTTGATTATTTTTTTTTTTAAAGTTAAATAATATATGGAGTGGGAGACCTTGAAACTTTGACCTTTTATCAAGAATACATGTTTTTATGTTAATTAAATCATGCCCATATTGGGGATAATTTGCTTAATTTGGCAAGCTAATCATCTGAAAAAAAAAAAAAAATCTATTAAGTAATTAAGTTCTAATTTCATTCCTGATGAGATATATTAATTTGTTAAAAGAAAAAAGAAATATACATTATTTACAAATATTGCTATTATTGGATTTTGAGTTTCCACTTTTCATCAACTCAAAATACTAATTTTAAATTATCCCATGAAATAATAATTTTTTTTTCTCACATGAGTTTAAATAAATAAGAGTATCTTTGGAAGTGATCATAAAAGGGTTAAAATCACTTTTCATTTTTAATATTACTCTATAAAATATTTTTAAATCATTCCAAACTAATCTTAATGATGTCACAATTGTTATTTTAAAGTGTAAAATTAAACATTAAAATAATTTTGAGTGATTAATTTTAAACGTGAAAAAATTGGTTTTAACTATTTCAAAATCACTCAAACTCTACGATAAATATGTCAAAAATATTTTAAAGCATTTTTTTTTACTAAAACCAAAAAAGTTATGATATGTGTCAAAGTAAATATAGATTAGTAGCAAATGATAAGTACTTCGACCTTATTTGGATTGACTTGAGAAAAAAAGTATTTTTCAAAAAACTCATTTTTATTTGAACTCTTTTGATAAAAATGTTTTAAAATACCCTTCAATATCCATTTTTAGTAATTATCAAACAGTCTAATTTATTTTGAAAATGACTTATTTTTTAAATTAAACACTTAAAAATATATTCTAAATACATCCTTCATGTCTCGAGAAGTTAAAGAAATTAAGATTTCCATATTCATACACTTCCTTGACTCTTTCTTAAATTAAAAAAAAAAAAAATTAAAATCTTAATATGCTTAGATATAATGTAACTGGGCCAAGATGTCGATCTCAAGGGCCCGTTAAAATTTGCTAACGGGTTGGGCTTGAGGTTCTCCAAACAATTTTAAAGGCCCAAAGTCTTGCTGGGCTTAAGGTCTACAGAAGTTTTCGAGGCCCAAGTTTTGCTGGGCCTGACGTTCTACCAAAGTTTCTCGTAGCCCAAATTTAGTTGGGCATCACGTTCTACCGAAGTTCCTCAAGACCCAAATCATATTGGGCTTTATGTTTTACCATAGTAACTCAAGGCCCGATTCTTTCTGGGCTTCAAGTTCTTCCTCATTCCTCTAGGTCCAAATTCTTATGGGCTTCAGGTACGACCTTTTAGTTACTGTATTTTGGCTGGTATGCTTTTAAAATTTTTATTTTGGCTCTTATATTTTCGATTTTACTTCATTTTCGTTCATAGATTTTTAAAATATTTATTTTGGTCATTATGTTTTCAACTTTAGTTTATTTTGATCCTTGAACTACCTTAAAAATAAATTAAAAATAAAAAAGAATGGATCAAAATGGTCACTTTTCTTATGAAGCACAAGTTCTCCATCTTCATTGGAACCGAAGAATTAATCTATTTTAAATATAAAATTCAACTGTTGTAGCCTTAGAAAATATTATGAAAATTAGTAGAGACAAAATGTAATTTTGTTTTCAATCAAAACTCTACCTTTTCAAATAATTCTTCTTCAACTACCAACCAAACCAGACTTTAACCATTGTAAATCAACTTTTACTTTAGAATTAATTAATAAAACAACTATATGTGTGTGTTTAATGTTTAATTATAAAATAAGGGAAGGGGTAGTTGACTTAATGGCTATGAGGGCACAATAATTGTGAAGGTGTAATGATTAAAGATTATGGCTTTCTACACAACAAAAAAGATAATCAATAAAAAGGGTGAAATTTGTTGCACCCTAAAAAGTAACTTAATAACTATTAAAATGCAAAGTGAATTATAAAAAAACGACAAAAACGTGGGTGCATTGATTCAATGTTATGAAAAAATAGACATACAAATAGTTGGCTAATTCAAAGGAATAGCTTTTGAATTACTTGGAATGGTTATAAGATATGCACATGTCTTGCCTCCAACCATGGGTTTCTTAAGAAGAAAAATGTAGTTTTTAGAAAATTGATTTGAGTATATGTTTAAAAAAGTAGAGTAAATTGGCATATCACTAAACAAATGTTTGACTTTTCGTTAAGCTATTTGTGAGCGTCTAGACCAACGTATCTCACAGGACAATTCAAAAACCCATAGGATATCACCACCGTGGATTGAACCCATGACATCTTGGCACTTAGACATTTTTTGATGTTCTCACTACTATTAGACCAACCCGTGATGGTTGTATACATTTATTTATTTTTTTTTTAATTTTTTTGCTTCAAATTCTCTAGTTACTATTGTTTTTAGTAGCCTCAGATGGCCAAACAAAGCTTCACTATATAAATATATAGTTGTGTTTTTTATATATAAACATTGAAAGTATTTAACGCATTGCACGTATGATATATTCTACCCTATGCTTTTATATTCTAAGACTTGATTTGATTGGAATGTGGTTTTATGTCCAAATTTCAAAGCCTTTTTTTAAAAATACTTACTATATTTGAAAAGCAAATATAAACGGCCTAAATTTAATATTTTCATATTTCAAACAAAAACTTCAAAGACAGAACAAGAGAATTATATGCAGGCCCTCATAATTTTGTTTTGAATTTTTTAAATTTAATTTATAATAACCACTAATATCACCTATAATTTGTTTGTTTTTTTATTATTATTTTTTAAAACAAATATATATATATATATATATATAGTTTTCAAAATTTTATTTTTATTTTTAAATTTGACAAAAGAATTGTATGTTTGTTGAAAAATATACTATGGTAAGAACCATAATTATTTATTTTGTTTATAGGTATATATGTATGGTGTGATTTGTATTTTGTACATATTGTGAGATCATGGTTTGAGTTTGATAATCTTCCTCTACAGCATGAGTGTCTAATACCAAATTTTAAAATAGGTGAATGGCCATTTGAAAATTCTTCAATGCACTTGGGTGCAATTTGTAATTATTATTTATATATTATATGTTTTCCCTTCCAATTCACCACACAATTATTATAATTTTTTTTGAAAAATACTATATAAAATAATCTGTGGATTTGATTGTTTAAAATAATGGACCTACTAAAATTTAAATTATCACGTTCATCCTTTATCAATTGAACTAGGTTTTCGACGTAGTCCTATGCTAGTTTTATAATAATCTTTTATTCTTTATGCTCATGTTCCAAAAACATCCTCACATCTTATAAGATGTTATCAACTTTTTTTTTTTTTTTTCTTTTTTGAAATTTTAAAGTAACCTACAGAAATTTGAAAAGTATTTTGAAATCAGAATATGAGAAAATCAAAAGATACGTTAGTTTTAAATTTACTTTCAATAATTATTATTAAGAAACAAATCACATCATAGCGATTTCGCCTATGATTTTTTAAAGTTGGGAGGGACAAGAATTTTAGGTAAATGTAAAAGAAAAAATAAATATTTTAAGGGATATAATTTTAGAAAATAAAAAGAGGAGTTTGACTATGCCACCTCACAACAAATCAATAAAACTCTTAACTCTTTTTGTGCAACAACAAACCAACTCTTTTTTTTTTTTTTTTTTTTTTCATGCAAATTTAAATCCCTCAAGCAACGTCTGTTTTGGTTGCAAATATCATCCCAAACCCCTTTTACTTATTTGAGTTCATTTTGGTTACGACAAACATATATATGTGTGTGGGTGTTAATAATTATACCAATTCAAACTTTAAACTTTTATAAGTGTATCGATTTATCTTCTCTTCCTCCAGTTATATTCAATCAATATCGTGTGTAACTTAAAATTAAAAATTTTCATAAGCTAATTAATTTAGACCCTTCTGTACGATTGCAATTGGAAATCGTTCATGCATTGATTCTCAAACACGTGTAGGCTTCTTCAAATATCAGTTTTACAAAATGGACGATTATAGTTAGTGTATCGATGATTCTAGATGAAAATTCTAACTAAGAGTCTAAATTTATTCATTTATGAATGACTAAGGGTTTATTTGATATAATTATAAATTTCACACGAGGTTTTCCCAAACATATTGTAATTGAAGGTGTAAATTTACACTTACAAAAGCTCAAGATTTAAATTGATTCAATTGTGAGTTCAGGGTTTAACTTGATACAACTTCTAAAGTTTATAGGTATAAATTGATGTTCTCCCTAGTTTATAAGTATTTACAAAGTTATCCCAAATAAGTATGTAGTGATGCAATAATTTTAAAAAATCCATTGATTGATTAATATATATATATAGACACACACATACATGGACAAAATTGCCACATACAATTTAAAAGCAAGTCAAGCTAAAAATGATTTACCTAGGTAAGATAATATAATTTTGATAAAATAAAATAAAATAAAATAAAATAAAGTCAGAGTCTCGAATCTCCCCCAACTCATAAGGGAGGAAAAAAAGAGGTTAAATTATATATATAAAAAATTACTTTTCAACCTTGTCATTCGTTTAAAAAATACTTGTAAACTTTTACAAGTTGTTGTAACACCCTTAAATATTGACAAACATTGGAGTAGAAAGCCTATAAAATTTCATATGAAAATTGGATCCTAAAATAATAAAATTAATTTAAAACAAAAATTTGGATTGCCACACAATTTAGATCAAGACTAACAACATCATCTTTCTAAGTCTTAATTTCTACATGAAATTATAAATAATTTATATGCAACGGATAGTTTTTGAAAGCTAAATAAAAATTATGGACAGCATTAAAACTTTTGGAATGTAAAGAATTTATAGTTTCTTTTTAGCTATTTCTGACAATTATATTAACTTTTGTTTAACAAAAAAGATAGAAGTCTAAAAGTTCGATCCTAACAAAGGGCATTTATTATTTTTCACCTGCAAAGATCTCAAAAACAATCTTTTAAAAAAGGGTCTATTTTCTGAATTGCAAATCGAGATGACCTATTTTTGTCAAATTTCCAAATAATAAGGGTTCTTTTTTTAGAAAATAATGAGGTATTTTTTAAACAAATGATAAAGTTGAACGGTTGTTGTTATTATTATTTTATTATTATTATTATTATTATTATTATTCTCTATTTAAAAAAAAAAATTAGATGAAAAACGGGAAAAGAAAATGAGAAAAAGATGGAATGAGAGTTGGAGACAACTTGTAAATGTTGTTCATGTAATGGAGTAGGGTGGGGCCCAGGAAAGATATGAATCACAACCATTGAATATTCATAAATCAACGGTGGGGACATCATTGTGATCTCCGTTCGGTCAATCAAGCGGCAGACAATAAGAATAACGGACTGTCTTTCCTTTGGTCGGTGCTACGTTGTGCGCCTCGCTATAAGGTCATTTTCGTCATTCCACCCATATTTTATTTTATTTTCTAATTCAAACTATATGTGGAGGTAGCAATTTGAAATACCATAAATGTGGGAGTAAGGCTAATCACCATATGTGCTCCAATTCCTTTAACCACTACTATAGGTTCACATTCGTATCATATATATGAAATATATTAACCAAATCAAACTAAAATACAAAAATTATCTTTAGATAGAACAAAAGAAACTCTATCCGATAGCTAATCATCCAACCAAAATAGCTCTTCAGATCCCTCATTAGAGGAAGATAAAAACAAAATAAATCTTGAAGAAGCCAAGACTCTATCAATGCAAGGACATGAGCAATCCTATATCAAGCTTTTTTACGAAAAGAAAACCTAGAACTTTCACTTAAGAGTCGAGGTAAAAATGTGAAACTAAATTTAATTTTAAGTGTAAAGTACACTTGTGGTCACAATAATTTGAATTTAATTTCTATTTAGTTTTGAGGTTTTAAAAGTGAGATATTGGGTTTTTGAAGTTCGATTTTGATTGAATTCTAGTTAGTTCTTGAAATATGAAATTGGTTACCAAATGGTCCATATAGAGCTAAGTTAATTTTACCTGACCTAACGAAATGATGACATGGTAGATAACATATACCCACTAGACTTTGTTGTTATATATATTTTAAAAAAGAATTAGATTTTTTTATATTTTACATTTTTATACTCATGACCAATTATAAACACATTTTAAACTTTAAGGATCAATTAGAAATCACATTCAAACCTCGAAGTTCAAAAATATGATTTTTTAAACCTCAATGACCACGTAAAAATTAAATTCAAATCTCAATAACGAAAAATATTTTTTATCCTATTTTTAATAAAGTCATAAATTTATTTTTTAGACTTCAGAATTGTTTTCAATGAGCTCACAAATGTTTCAAATAAGTCCCTTATATTTCAAAGGTTATGTCTATTTAATTCTTGTGTTTTCTGAAAACGTTTTAATTCTTTAACTTTTAATTTGTATCTCATTAGTCCTAAATTTTAAAGGACTTTTGATAGACTTAAAACACAAAATTAAATCTTAAGAGTACCTAATAAATACGAAATTTAAAACTTACATACTTATTAATTTTACTTTCTTATTTTAAGTATTATAAATTTATGATGTAGTATTTAAAAAGAAAACAATAGGTCTTAACCATTGAATTATGCATTTGTTTGCATTTTTTCCCCTTTTAAATGCTACTAACTTAATATTTAATATAGATCAAGGAATATACAATTTTTCAAATCTCATTTTGAACTTAAAAAAAAAAAGAAAAAAAGAAAACATAATTCTAAGTAGTTAAAGATATTAATGTATTCTTTATGGATTACGTAATTGACTAAATCCTCCATATTTTGAAATTGGAAATTCTAAAAAAGGATTTTAAAATAAATAAATAAATAAATGATGACACTACACCTTTGCAAGAAAAAAATAATGATACATGCAACTAACATACTTGTCTATGGCACTATATAAGGGGTTTTTTTTTTTTTTTTTTTTTTTTTTTTTTTTTTTTTTTAATGGAATATAAAATTGGGATGTCTGAGAAAAAAAATGTATTAACGATGAAGAAAGTAAATTTAAATATCGAATTTCTGAACATAAAAAAAGATAATTATCATAATGGGATATGGTATAGCATTTCAATAACTAAAAGAAGACCTTCTCTTCTTCTTCTTTGTGAACTCTAACAATTATTTATATTGATTGATGAGATATCAATGAAACATTAATCCACAAATAAAGATGGTTGAAAAACAAACTACGAATAGAAATATATCGAATTAATGAGCTTTAGACATTAATGATATATAAAATATGGCTACTTGTTACGCACATAATAAGACCGACATAGAAGTCACCTTGAATCTAACATGAATTTGTATCATCGATCTCGAAATATGTGATTGAATCATCACCCATTCTTTACCCATGGTTAAAAGAAAAGAAAAAAAAAAGAAAAAGGAAGAAATTAAAGAAAGAAGCCGACAGAAAAATATGAAATATTCCACATTGCATGTGAATTTTTGTGAAAAATGTTTCGATGCAGTGTAATAAAGTGCATGCCACATTATATTAGTTGTGTATTTACAATAATACACATTTTTAAATGGATAAAGATGATTGGATTTGTCAATTTTTTTACTTTTCTAAACATTCACTTTATAGTTTATTTAAGGGTTTTTTTTTTTTTGGGGGGGGGGGGGGGGGGGGGGGGCGAGATTATACGGAGATTCAATCAATATTCATTTATTATTAGGAATAGTGCAATACTAAACAAAATCAGTTTCATAACACTATTAACAATTTTATCACATTATTAACATTTTAATAATCAAATATACGAATCTCTACTCTAAATTCAACTAAAACTTCACCGAAAAGAATACCGAGTTATATAAGTACTTTCCATGCAAAAATAAAAGTAGATATAAAGCATTCCATTTCAAAACTAAAGATCGGTTTAGATCACAAATATTATTTCATAGATATAGCAAAATAAGTAAAATTATTTATAAATATAGTATTATTTTATTGTCTATCATAAGTAATAGAAGTTTATCGTAGTCTAGCTGATAGATAGTAAAATTTTTCTATATTTATAAATAATTTGATATTTTTTCTATTTATAATAATTTTTCTATATGAAATTTAAATATTTAAGTTTTAAATATAAAATTAATATTTATGTTTGGATATGCAAAACTTGTGAAACAAATAAATTATAAAATATTCAAACATATTTTGATAGGAAAGATACTTGGTGATTTTCAGTTCCATATGTCGGGTTTTTTTTGTTTTTTTTTTTTTTTTTTACCATTTCATCTTTTTTTACTCTAAACCAATTCATGAAATCCTAAACCCCTAAACCACCTTTTTAGTCTTTTAGAATCATGAAATCAAAACTTTAAATTCTAATTCATATCTCTTAGTCAAGTAAATGTATAAAAAAAATGAAAATTTTTGCCTTTTGAAAAAAAGTATATCATAATTTTTATGAGTAGAAGACAACGAGCAACGAGAACGTTGTGGTTGTAATTTGGTGGGCATTGGCGGTCTTGTCGGACCGGGACCGGTTCATGGACGGTCACTCAAATAGTCCGCGGATGGTGGTCGGTTTGCTGGACCGTTTACCGTTTGTGGTTGCGGCTGTACGGGCAGCTGGTTGCATTTTGATTTGTTAATTAATTTATTTTGGACATTTTGAAGAAAAGTCAACATGTGACCTTCGAAGAAACCTACAAAATCCATTCCTTTCATTCCTGACCTGACCACAGATCTAACAACTCACCAGCCGGTGGTTTTCAAATTCCCATGGGTTATTATTAAAAATTTTATTATAAGTAGAAAAAAATATCAAATTATTTATAAATATAGCAAAATTTTGCTATATTTATAAATATTTTGGTTCTTTTTGCTATATTTGAAAATAACTCACGTTAATAATATACTTTATACCCATTCCTCATATAATATTAATTTCATGTTTTAATATGAATGATTTATTTTATTATTATTAATATTTTTCTTTTTGAAAAAACTGGTTTTTGATTTTTATAATTTTATCTAACAAGAGCATTCCGTAATTTATATCCAAGACTCCAAAATCCAAGTCCTTATAAGAGAATTCAACTTTTAATTTCCACATTGATATTTTTCTTTCCTTTTTGATTGAGAAGGAAAAAAAAAAAAAAAAAAAACTTCCACATTGAATTTAAGGAACATTTCAACATTTCAATTGTAATCATGTGATATCATCCTTGAGGTACGATAGGAAAATTCTTGATGTACTATGGTAAGAAATTATGAATACTCCAATCAAATTAAAGAAAATACCTTAGATGTTTTGGTTTTATACAGATTATGATGAGTATTTCCAAGTATTATATCATCTACGCTAAATTAAAACATACTTCGTTAACTTTTATATAGTCAACAAACTTTATATCTAGCTAAATTATTAAAAATAAATGGTTGGGAGGGGTTTGGATTATATTGTGTTGTGTTTGGTGTGGAAACCAAAACTTGTTATTCTTCTTTTAAACACTTTTGAATAATGTTATTACGTGAAACTTGAAAGGATGTGTTTTACAATTTTTTTGGTTAAAATTCAATGGGGAGTGGTCAACATTAAGAATCAAGATTGATGGTCAACATTAAGAATCAAGATTGACACTCAATGTGTACGCATTGGATGGTCAAATAATCAATGGTCATTTTGGCATCCTTAAATTCTATATCACATTCAAACTCAATCTTTTTTTTTTGGTTTCAATCCTCATTTTTGGGTCAAAGATCAAGCTTTAGTTTGGTAAATAGTACTTTAAACTTGAAATAGAAACAAGAAATCAGAACTTAATATTGTTGTTTCTAAAAAAAAAATGAGAAATAAAAAACAAGAACTACCAAATGCTTCTATTTCTTAAAAATTGAAAGGGAAAAAAAGACATAAGTTACCAAATGAGCCTGGCAGGACAACAAAATCTTGTTACTTAGATTTATAATGGAAATTAAAATCTTATATATGTGTTGTTCTAAATGACAAAACTGCTGAAATATTTTTAAATATAACAAAATGTCACTATCTATCATTGATAGACAATTATAGATGATAATAGTCTATCACAATTTATTGTGACATTTTACCGTATTTGTAAATATTTCAACCCATTTTGCTATATTTTAAAAAAAAATTGTTTTAAAATATAGCAAAGTGAGTCAAACTATTTACAAATATAGAAAAATTTATACGATAAACCGCGATAGACTTCTATCCCTAGACGATAGACCGCGATAGACTATTGCTGAAATTTTCTATATTTATAAATAGTTTGATATTTTTGTTATAAAAATTTTCTTAGAAATATATTTTATTATAGAAGAATGTTTCAAAAAATAAACAAATAATCATGAATTCATCATAGATACTTGATAATGGTTATGTTGACAAATTTCATTTCCAATGATCCTAGTACTTGTAATTTTCTTTTCTTTTTTCTTTTTTTTTTTTAAAAAAGAAATACTTGTTTGATAAAATTTAACATAAATGCTATGAGATTATAAACTAAGTTTTAGAGAAAATACATAAGTGAATTTAACATGATTTTTCAATAAACAATTTTGTTATAATCAAAGGGCATATTTCTGAGGTTTGACAAAGTAAAAGCTTACAATCTAAACCATTTTTAGAGCAAAAATTGATGATTGAAAGGATAATATTTAAAAAGGTTAAAATAAAATGTCAATTAATTACTCTATTAAATAATAATTTGGAAGGTCAAGAGAAAATATCAATCGGTCCATAAGGTGGCCGGTTGTGCCTTCAAATTGGACACCTAATTAGGCTGCCAAACTGGCGGCATATTGTATGATAAATACACGATGGTATTTAAAAATTGGGTAGCCTTTGATCTCTTTCTAACTTTTTGGCAAACATTTATTTAAGAAATGCTTGACTTATTGTTTCAAAGTGTTTAATCTAAGATTGAATTTGGCTCTATCTTCAATATGTAAGATGGATTTTCTAGTTTGACCAACCATATAAACTCAACTGTTTGTTTATCTTTTCTTAACAATTTTTTAAATTACTTTACACTCTTTCCCACTCTGTGAACCTAAAAACTAGTATAGAATCTAAATAAAGTTGGTTCAGTAGAAATTCGTTTTTAGAAAAAATGTTCGAGAGTTATAATTCTTAAAATTACTAAAATGTCTTAATAATTCTCGTGGCTACCACTACCTTCCAAAAGCAACCTTCAACGACCACCACTATCGATAACCTACTTTGGCTACTATCATTAACAACCTTGTCGGCTGTTAACTTTGGAGCCACTCTAACCATCCATGATCTCCACCCAAACGACCAACTTCAACTGCTATTATTTTAATTATTAGTTCATAGTATTTTAAAGTCATCTTTTAGATATGACAATAATAGAAATATTTCTAGTATATAATAAATTAAATTAATTTATATATATAAACATTATTAAAATAGAATTGCGAAACACTTAAATGTTTTTATTAAAAAAATATTTAAATAAAAATGAATTTTGAAAAAAAAAATTCCCAATTAAAGAAAGCCCTAATTACGAGGTAGGTGCTTTTGAATTTAGCGGTGACCATAGATCATAAAAATCTACAGTTACACAAGAATTCAATGCTTCCTAAAAATGTGATGGAGAGTGGATGAGAGCCTGAGACACCGACAATAACCTTCTTTAACAGCCAAAAAATTAAATCCTTATTCATATATTTCTAATTTTACTATATACAGTGAAAGTTCGAGCAAAATAAAAACTATATAACATATCCTATTGAAGTAAGTTGATGCAGAATACACAAACTTCCACTAATTTTATAAGACAAATATTTGACTCTACTATAACTGAAATAATAACCTTACATGAGAATCATAATAATCCTAATATTATATTTTGGCTAAAAGACTATTTTAGTCCACTAACTTTGTAGTTTGCCCAATTCTAGTGTCTATGTCTAATTTTAGTTGATGTATCTTCAATAAATCTTAAATTTAATTTCTAAAAGTTAATTTTATCAATATTGGTTAAATAATAATCATAACTTTCATTCAACGAAATATAATATGTAAATATATGTCCAAAGTTTATGGTGAAAATGTCAACCGATAATAAAAAGTTATTGAAATAATTAACAAATTGGGAGTAGAGATTAAATTCAAGATTTATTGAAAGTACATACCAGACAGACAAAAATTGAACAATGTCAAAAGCGAGGATATTTTGACCTAGATTATATATTAAAAATACAAATCCCCTAATATGATAGAGAGTGCAAGGAAGGGACAAGCTCTTCCTAGTTTAATTTAATCAAGTAAAGAATCAAGAATGTTGATTTAATAAATCTGATATAATTTTTAAAAATTAGTGAGGTAGGATTTTTGTTGGGAAGCAATAAACAAATTAGAGTTCGAAAAAAGGCACGAGGGACAGAGTGGGGATTATGGAAAAAGGGCAGGGATATTATTGAGATGGGGAGAGAGAAATAGAAACCAGCCACGTTCGATCCGGTTTCCTAAGGTCTGCTTCTTTTTACTCGGAGAACCTGAAACTCGTTTTGACTGGGGCAGCAGCCCACTCGTTTGAAATGTCCAAATGAAACATGTTTTCTTTTCCACATTTAAAAATGAGACCACAATGCGTAATTTTAGAAACGTACTTCTAAATTAACTTTAATATTTTATTTACCAAAGTTCTCTAATTATTCTATGTAAGATGCTAAATTCTTAAATAATCCCAGTATTCTCCCTCTTTTTTCTATTTTATATATATATATATATATATATTAAAAAAACAATAACTTAACATATGACAAAATGCACCATTACTTAAAAATAAAAAAAACATATACTTTGAAATAATATTATAGGGATATCTTAGTTCAATAATTTTATTAAAACATAGTGATAATTTTTTTATTCATTTATGATAGTGAAACTATATAGCGACAAATATTTGTCATTGATGCAAGTGTTCAAATCATCTCGACTAATAAAATATTTCACTTAAAAGACTTTTAAGGCTTTTTTTTTTTAATTTATTTTTATAATGTGTTTTAAATTGTCTCGACTACTTGTTTGTTTCTGTTAAAAGCACTATTTATAACTTTAACCAAATACTACCAACTAATAACACACTTAATCCTCAAAAAATACTTAAATCTTAATCCACACCTAATGGTCAACCATGATCGAATATTCTCCTGCAAATAGAATTTACCCCTCCGTTTAATTTTTCTTGGACCTTATAAAAATTAAGATAATTATTTGTGTCAAATATTTACAAATAAAACAAAATATTATTGTAAATTAGTGATCGACAACAATATACATTGATAAACATTTATTAGTATCTATCACTAATAAACAAAATATTGATAAATATTTATTGGTATTGTATCACTAGTAGACAGTGATAGATGATAATATTTATAATGATATGCATGACATTTGCTATATTTGTAAATATTTTTACTCATTTTACTATATTTGAAAACAATCCCAAAAAATTAATCTACGCTCCAAATTAGAGGTTCAATTTTTTTTAGTATGACTGGACTTTTGACCTTAGGTTGGCAAATTTTAGAAGAGTAATTGTCCAACATTTCAAAGATTCAAGAAAGTGATGAGTTCCGAGCATTATAAAAAAGTTTACGC
The DNA here is from genome assembly GCA_030954485.1 of Citrullus mucosospermus. Classification (NCBI taxonomy): domain Eukaryota; kingdom Viridiplantae; phylum Streptophyta; class Magnoliopsida; order Cucurbitales; family Cucurbitaceae; genus Citrullus; species Citrullus mucosospermus. The sequence continues at coordinate 827,650 of CM062063.1, read as the reverse complement.
TTTTGATTTCAAAGCAACCCGATTTGAAATATTTTTTTTTGGTAAATTAGTGAGTACTGAGAGAGGGAAGTGATTTTAATAATTTTTAACCTAGTATAATCTTTTTGGATTTAGAATATTTTCACATTAATTCTTGTATTTCTAATTGTATTATTTTATTTTTTATTTTTTTTTACTTATTTCTACAGTAGTATTTACCTCTAGAGGAATACGTCACACGTCACACCAATTACCAAGACTGGAAACTTCATTCCTCATTGTTAAACTTATTTATAAATTCTTTTATTAAAAATTGCGAAAAAAAAAAAGTTTTCGTAAAACGTGTGGACGGTGAGATCTATAGAAGAAAAAGCTGCTCTCTCTCTCTCTCTCTCTCCACCCTTTGGCGTTTCCCTCTCTAAACTGTATAAAAAGAGAACCCAGTGGCAAGGCCAATCAATAAGAACCTCCTTTCCTAACAATTTATTTTTCCCTCTTAACACTTTCTCTTCCAACCTCCGTTTTCTTTCGTTTTCCCTATCTCTGCAAAAGAAAACCAACTTTGCATTTCCCAAGGAGTAGGGAGAAAGAAAACTGGATGGCACTAGCAAATGAAATTATCGGATCATCTTTTCTTCACAAAACATCCTTGGTTTCTCAATCCCAATTGTTTCAAAGTGGTGGTCTTGAGAAGCAGTTCTTCAAGCCAATTTGGGTGGTTCCAGTAGAGAAAAGGAAGGTGGTTGCGCAGTTAAGGAAGGCTGTAAACAGCCCTGTGGCTGCAATTAGTGAGGATTTAGTCAAGGCTGTGCCCTTGGCCGACAAGCCGGTTAAGAACAAGGTCAGAGCCGTTGTAACTATTAGAAACAAGAACAAGGAAGACATTAAAGAAACGATTGTTAAGCAGTTGGATGCTTTCACTGATAGGATTGGCCAGAATGTTGTTCTTCAACTTATCAGCACTGAGATTGACCCAAGTGAGTCATTTTTCCCTTCTTTTTCTTGTTTTTTTTTTTTCTCTTTCCAATTTCTGGATGTCCTATATTCAAGTTTTCCTCTTCTCGGTTTCTTTTTGTTTTCACGTTTTCGTTGTAGTTTTTTTGTGCGAAAACCTTTTGTCTTCTTCCCCGACTAGAGTAGTTTTATCTGATTTTGTCTGAACCTAAAAGAATTTTACTGAATTGATTTTGATTTGGGACATTGAAGAAACAAACGCTCCAAAGAAAAGCAACGAGGCCGTTTTGAAAGATTGGTCAAAGAAAACTAATTTAAAAGCCGAGAGGGTAAATTACATAGCAGAATTTTTACTGACCTCGGACTTTGGAGAGCCTGGAGCCATCACAATTACCAACAAGCATCAGCAGGAATTCTTCTTGGAGACTATCACAATCGAGCAATTTGCAAGTGATCCTATTCATTTTCCCTGCAATTCCTGGGTTCAGTCCAGAAAAGATCACCCTGCAAAGAGGATATTTTTCTCTAATAAGGTAATTTTTTTTTTATGAACTTTTTTCTAAAAGTTTTTTCTTAGTTCAGCTTTTGTAATTTGTCTTCAACTAAATAATAAAGACCTTCATGAGATAATGCGAGTTAAAGTTGATGTGATGTATTCTTTCATATTTCTGCTTTTAAATGACTCCACGTCCTCTTGTCATTGTAATGAATGTCAAATGCAATTCTCTTTATCATAGACTATTGGGAAAGGGTGGGAAATTTGCAGGCCTTTCTTTTCCGTTTGAAACACATCTTTATTATTTATTTGTTTCATTCCTTTCTACAGTCCTGAATCTGCTAAACTATTTGATAAGATTGCCTGTGGACCCAGAATTCAGCCTACAAAACTATAGTTAAATCATCAAGTTTGCTGCTTTTGCAACTATGAGCATGCCAATCATAAATGAGGAAAAACAATTTCGTACCGAGAAGAGCTAAAGCTGATAAACGAACCTTCCTACAAAATAGCATATTCTCTTTTAATCTTGCTCTGTGGATTTTTGAATGGTTATCTAATGTGTTATCCAATTCTGCAGCCTTATCTACCAGGCGAGACACCTGCAGGGATTAAGAAATTAAGAGAGAATGAGCTTAAAGAAATTAGAGGTGATGGGAAAGGAGAACGGAAACTGTCCGATCGAGTATATGACTTTGATGTGTACAATGACTTAGGAAATCCAGACAAAGGAATAGAATTTGCTCGCCCAAGGCTTGGTGGTGAGAAAATTCCATATCCTAGAAGGTGTCGCACTGGACGTGCCCCTACTGATACTGGTAAAATTCGACACCGGCAGTTGCAATTATAACAATGATTAGCAAAGGCTATACAAAACCATATCTAATAATGGTTTATGCTACAGATATAACTGCAGAGAGTCGAGTTGAGAAACCGTTACCCATGTACGTGCCAAGAGATGAACAATTTGAGGAGTCTAAACAAACCACTTTCTCTCTTGGGAGGCTTAAGGCAGTTCTTCACAACTTAATTCCATCTCTCAAAGCCAGCATTCTCTCAAACAAACATGATTTCCATGGTTTTTCGGACATTGACAGCCTTTACAGTGAAGGGGTGCTCCTTAAATTAGGCTTGCAAGATGAGCTCCTAAAGAAGCTCCCACTGCCAAGAGTTGTGAGTGAATCCAGCCAGGGATTACTGAGATACAACACACCCAAGATCCTTTCCAGTAAGTGACATCATCAGCCTTCAAAAGTATTATTCATATAAGCATGCAATTGGCTAACATACCTGAAATTTGCAAAAAGCTCAGCTAAGTAGAGAATCTAGATGGTGTGGACTATGGATTACTTCTCTAATAAAGATTCAAATCAACTATTTTACAGAACTAGAACAATCCAAATTAATGAAATAGAAAAGACTCGTCAATTTTGGTATCCTCAGAAGTTACCTTCATTAATAGCACATCAATTTTTGCTTGAATGCAAAATTGACAAACCAACCCAATCATTCATAAATTTTATCATAACTAATTTGATGCATCATGCCCAACTTGCAGAGGACAAGTTTGCCTGGCTGCGAGATGACGAATTCGCCCGCCAAGCAATAGCAGGAGTTAACCCAGTCAATATTGAGAGGCTGAAGGTTTTCCCTCCAGTGAGCAACCTTGATCCCGAAGTTTATGGTCCACAGGAATCTTCCCTTAAAGAAGAACACATTCTTGGTCAAATTAATGGGATGACCGTACAGCAGGTGAATTATCACGTCAAGATGTTAACCCATCACTCAGATTTTTTTTTTTTCACGAAAAAAGAATTGACTACCACATTTTCAAATCCTAACATTATATCTCGCCTCAAATTGCTTTGATTGTTACAGGCATTGGATGAAAACAAATTGTTTATAGTGGATTACCATGATGTTTACCTTCCATTTATTGATCGGATCAACGCTCTCGACGGCCGGAAAACATATGCAACTCGCACCATCTTCTTCTTGACTCCACTTGGAACTCTCAAACCTATCGCTATAGAGCTCAGCCTTCCATCAACCGCACCAAGTTCTCGATCAAAGCGCGTCGTAACTCCACCAGTCGACGCTACAAGCAACTGGATATGGCAGCTCGCCAAGGCTCACGTCTGCTCCAACGACGCCGGCGTTCATCAACTTGTTAACCACTGGTAATTAAGCAAAGTTTACAACTCAAAAAGAAGAGAGGGATTGAGCTTTCTGATCACTAAAATGGCTTACCGTTGATCACAGGTTGAGAACGCATGCAAGTTTAGAGCCATTCATACTGGCAGCACACAGGCAACTAAGTGCAATGCACCCAATCTTCAAGCTCTTAGACCCACACATGCGATACACATTGGAGATCAACGCATTGGCGCGCCAAAGCTTGATCAGCGGCGACGGAGTGATCGAGTCTTGCTTCACTCCAGGCCGCTACTGCATGGAGATGAGTGCCGCGGCGTACAAGAACTCTTGGCGCTTCGACATGGAAGGCCTTCCCGCCGATCTCATACGCAGGGGAATGGCTGAACCGGATCCTTCAAAGCCTCATGGACTCAAGCTTTTGATAGAGGACTACCCGTACGCTAGCGATGGGCTTCTAATTTGGGCCGCAATCGAGAATTGGGTTAAAACCTATGTGGCTCATTACTATCCAAACCCGAACATGATCCGCGAAGACGAAGAGTTGCAGTCCTGGTACTGGGAATCCGTCAATGTAGGGCACGGCGATCTCCGCCATGAAACCTGGTGGCCGCAATTGAACAACTGCGACGATCTCGTCTCGATTCTCACCACGCTCATCTGGCTCTCATCGGCACAACACGCAGCGCTAAACTTCGGCCAGTATCCGTACGGAGGCTACGTACCGAACCGGCCTCCATTGATGCGTCGGCTGATCCCCGACGAGAACGATCCAGAGTACGCGATCTTCCTGAATGATCCTCAGAAGTATTTCTTATCGGCGTTGCCGAGCGTGCTGCAGGCGACGAAGTTCATGGCGGTGGTGGATACATTGTCAACTCACTCGCCTGACGAGGAGTACCTCGGAGAGAGGCAGCAGCCGTCGATTTGGACGGGGGACGCCGAGATGGTGGAGGCATTTTACGGATTCGCGGCGGAAATCAGAAAGATTGAGAAGGAGATTGATAAAAGAAATTCGGATGGACGGCTGAAGAACCGATGCGGCGCCGGAGTTTTGGCGTATGAACTGCTAGCGCCGAGCTCAGAACCGGGAGTTACTTGCCGAGGAGTTCCGAATAGTGTTTCTATTTGAGGCCATTCCCGCCATTGTCGAGGCTACGAGGTCACTGTTTCAAAAGAAACGTGACAGAGGAGTATTTATATGTATTGTTTAAATATTTAGAGGGAAAACGAAATAGCATATTAGATTTTGATGTAACGGGCCGTGGTAAATTTAGGAATATTGTACATGCTGTAAAGCTTGTAGCTTTGATTATAATGATTAATTAGATGAAAATAATAAGTAATAAAGTTTGATCTATAGGATGCATAAAATGCATTCATCTTACTTTAGAGATATGAACATTTATTAAATTATAGTGTGGTTTCAATATTGTAAATGTGTAGTGAAATATATTATAATATGAATTATGATATGTCCAATTAGTGTAATTCAACTAGTATAATATAAAGCTTGTATTATTAACTTTAACAACAAATATTCAAATTTTTCACCCTATCTATTATCAAGAAAAGAAAATCACATATAAATAGATTATGTAAAGTAAGGTCCCATCTGGTCCTAAAAAAAAATAAATGACTCTTAAAATATCCCATTTTCGAAAACAATAAATGATATATATATATATATATATATTTTTTTTTTTTTATTTAAATTTTGTTTTTAGAAATCATGAACATGGCCACACATATACACTCTTTGAATTTTGGCAGGCTAATTACAAATTGAATGCTACAAGTTTTTTCTCGCAAAGCTGAGAATTATAAGACTTCTATTTACAAATTGCATTTCTCATCAACTTTTTTTTATTATAAAAACTAAAAATAACAAAGATCAAGGAGGCAGAGGAAAATAGCATACGATAAATATACCACTAATTTAATTGGTGTAACATCGTATATATAAATTTGTCGTATGTTTCTATTCGATTAAGGATTTATTTTTCTTTAAATTGTTGGAATATTTATTTCTTTATTCTCATAAATTTCATCGCTTTTATTTTAACAAGTTAAAAATATTTTCTCCGTCATGTAATCTCTCTCCGCTGTCTTCCTTTCTCTTACTAACCATAGCAAGTGAATTCAGGATAATAATAAAAGGTTATATTAAATTAGTTTTTATTTTACCCTCTGCAATAATGAATTTTATCAAACACAGATTAATCTTCTCTTGCAATTTCAAATTCACAGCCAAACAAAAACTTCAATCTTCAAGACTTTATAAGTTGGAACCAAACATATTTTCAAATATAGTGAATAAAATGAATTTGTTTAAATTTTGTTTTCTAATTTGGATCCTTTGTTTTTTTCTTTTTTTAAAAAAAAAAAAAATCCGGCCTAAATTTCACATTCAAAATTTTTTTATTGAACTCTCTGAATTTATTTATTGATATGTGAAAAGGAATGTGTTAATACTTGGAGGTATAATTGATGTGTGGGTGGTCCAAAATTCATAAATATGAGTTCAAATTTAATTTGCAAGTGTATGTAATTTTATCCCATATACAAACCTGAGCATAGTTGGATTGCTAAGTATATATTCTCACAAAAAGGTTGAAGATTCAAATTTTTCGCCCCTATACATTAGAACTAAAAAAGATACACCTCACATTATACAGATAGATAACATATATTAAGGGATACTTTAATGGTATTGAAACAATAAGAAAGAAAGACTTTAATAATTTTCCTACTTAAAATGTTGATGTTATTTTAAGAATTTATGCAAATAAAACTATATACACATTGAAATAATAATTGAACAATAGGTTAGTGAATAATCATATTTCAACTTTAGAAAAAACAACTTTTTTATTTATCTAATATCTTTCGTTTTGCGAGGACTAAAAATAGTGTTTAAATTTCATACAAACTACCAACCGAGCATAAGTGGATAAAGCTCCAATTACCGATGGATGGTTTGATTTACAGTTGTTGAACTAAAAAAACAAATCTACCATTATAATATAGGTTTGACATTTAACTATAAAGTTTAAATATATAAATTTAACCTATAAGTCAAACATCTTTCATTATTTTTTTTTAATCCAAAAGAAAATTAAAAAGTTTGTCGGTTTAAAAACAAAATTTAAAAGTAATATATTTTGACTTATTAGGATTTGATAAATTTTTTTTCCAAAGAAATTAAGATTAAAGAAGTTTATTTTTAAAGGCAAAAACAGTAAACAACAAAAAGAAAGAATTCGTTTCTTTTTTTCTAACTAAATTCTTTGTCTTTTAAAATAAATTTTTAGATGATGAAATCTCCTAAATTTCACATTTAAACTTTTTCAACTCTTGAATTGATTTATTTGTTGATGTGTGTAAAAGAAATATATGTGTATTCAAATTTGTAAGTGTATATAATTTTAATTTATGTCAATTTGAATATAGCTCAATTAGTAAATATTATCTTTCAGCGAATAGTTTAAAGATCTAAACTTTCCACCCTATATATTGAACTATAAAAGTTTCACATGGCATTATATCAAACGAATAAGGAAACTTTCATAGTATTATAACTTTAAGAAAGAAAGACTTTAATAAATTTCCGATTTAAGATTATGATGAATTTTTTTTCTAAATTCAAAATAATGATGTTAATCTAAGAGTATATATATATATGTATGTTATCATATTTTAAATGTAGAAAATAGCTTTTTTTTTTTTTTTATGATGTATCTAATATCTATAATTTTTCAATGGCTAAAAATAATGTTTAAATTCCATATAAACTACCAAACGAGCATTAATAAGTGAATAAAATTTCAACTACCATTTCAAAAGTCGATGTTTTGATTCCTCACTTCTGTAATTGTCCAACTAAAAAACAAACGTGCCATTATAATATAGGTTTGCATTTTAACTCCAACGGTTGAATATTTGAATATACAAATCTAACTGATAGGTCAAACATATTCCATTGTTTTTGTTTAGTAAATTTTTTTTTAATTTAAAAATAAAATTGAAAGTAATATATTTGGACTGATTAGAATTTGATAAATCTTCTCAAATAAATTAAGATTAAAGAAGTTTATCCTTAAAGGCAAAAACAGTAAACAACAATGATGAAACATAATGAAAAATTGTTTAGAAACCCATTCAAATGGTATCCATCATTTGAAAATTCAGAATCATAAATTAAGCTCAAATTAAACAAACACATGAAAATTGTACAAAACCACAAGTTGAGTGGACTACAACCCTTACATTTGAGTGGGTTGGTAAGATATGAAATGGGCTACCATTCAAGAATGATGCACCACTCATTTACACCTTTCAATTTCTTCATTTTCAACTTGAATTTGAAACATTCCCATAATTACCACATGCCAAAAATCAATTAGATGCCCTCGCACACAAAATGTCAAATATGACAATTTTGAGTGACGACATCCTTTTTAAAAATAGAGTAATACTTAGATGTGACAATTTGTGATTAAGCATTTAGGTGGACTGCACAAAAATGAGTGTAACTCAGAATGCATCCAAGTATTTTTAGTTTAGGAATATTTGAGCGTACTTTTATGCATTATACTCTCATCACACACATAGAAAAAAATTAAATATTTTAATAAAGATGTAAGAAGAATTTTATAAAATGCACCAAAATAAATGTAGTCCGAATACACAAAATTGATTGAATTGAGCTTTATCCCTTTTTATTATTATCATATTTATGAGATTTATCCACTTTTATTATTATCATGTTTAATATTTATTTAGTTAAAGTACACTCAATCTTTATATTAAAGGTTGAATCAGGCATCTCTATTGTTCATAAAAGGTAATATAAATTCAACAATAAAAAGTTAAAATTGCATTCTAAAATAAGCCATAGAAAGTTATCAACCACTAACCATTGCATTTCTTAATGGTATTTGCTCTAAATATTTTCTACCCTTTATTCAAAGGTAAAAAGAACAGTTAAAAGAATAATCATCACAAAGTATTTATTATTATATTCACCGCAAGCATCACTAATTAATGTCATAACAATTTTCTTTCAACAAATGTCGAATTATAAAAGTTTGAAAAAGAAAAAGAAAAACATCCATGTGAAAATAAACCAACAACTACATATTACCAAATGCGAGAACATCATACCAAAGATTAAAATATCAATTTCAAAATTTTAAATTTACTGATAAATGGATATGATGATAAAATATTATTTTTGAAAAGTGATGTTTTCAAATATAACGAAATTAATCAAACTATTTACAAATATAGAAAAATTTTACAGTCTATCAGCTATAGAAGTCTATCGCGTTTTATCCCTGATAGATAATTAGATTTTTATATATTTATAAATAGTTTGATATTTTTTCTATTTACAATAGTTTTCCTAAAAAAACTTATAAGAATTATTTAAATTTAATTGAATTGTTTAATTTGTTAAAATCACTTTTATTATGTTTAAAATCATTTAAAAACATATTTATTTTCAAAATTAATTTAATATTTAATTTTACATTTTTAAATACAGTTTTCATATCATCATAAGTAGTTTTGGATGATTAAAAATATGTTTTATAGTGATTTTAAAAATAACAAAAGTGATTTTAACGATTTTAGAATACGTTGAAACATACCTTATTAAGAATTACCTCTTCCTCTCAAGTTTGTGAGAGAGTATCAAAATAAATAATTAAGGCTTTATTTGAAATTGTCTTTATTAGCATAAATAACAATTGTAAGAGAATTTCAATGCCTAGAATGTTTGTTAAAACAATTTATTCAATAATCTATCCTTAATCACATTTTAATTCATTCTAACGTACAAAAGCTTGTTGATGACAATTTAACTTTCTCTAACAATTTAGAGAATCTCAAATTTAGCTTTTAATATCACTATACTTTTTCACATCTATTATTTCATGAAAATTTGATTGATTATTTTTTTATAGCAACTATTTTTCTTAATCTTTTACCAAATAATTTATATTAAACAAAATTAGTTGCCATTTAAATCATATAAAATTTTAAATAATTATATTATAATAAATTATAAATCAAATTAGTATGAAAATAATTGTGATTATAAATTTACTTAGTAAATATAACTAAATTATACTAATTTAGAATTTTAAAATTGAAAATATTCAACCGATTCTTCTCAAAACATAAATATCAACAATTATTTTAAAAGCTACTGTAATTCTAAATTTAGCCTAAATAATCTACCACATTAGAGAAAGACTTTTTTCCTTTGGAATAAAATCATAGCTAGAAAACTTGATTGACATCAAGTTTTCCACAAATCAAAAGAACAAAAATTAGGTAGGTTTCCATTTCCAAGAGATCTTCATGGCCTCAACTTCTTGGAAATTAAAAAAAATATATGGAAAAATACCAAAAACATACCAACAAACTAACATGTACTTTTTGCTCTTTGCTCTCTAATTTCTTATGTCTATATTGATTTTAGGCCAAACTATAATAACAAGCGTGAAGTCAAATCTATAAATTTTCCATAAAGGCTGTATCAGAATGAACAGCACCAGATCTCAATCTCGATGACGACACCCGAAGCCTATAGCTTCGACCTTTTCGGTCATCGTACCGATGACGATTCTCCAGTCTCTCCACCTCTTTCATCTCTTCACTTGGGACAATATACACAAATGGCTCAGTTAGAAACTCTTTCATGTTAAGAACAACTTCCAAATCCTTCACCACTGTGCTCATTGAGGGCCTACATTTTGGGTGGTGGCTAAGGCATTGGTGAGCTATTGTAGCTAATTTTTTAACCCCTTCATTTGAGTAATGCCCCTCAAGCCTTGGATCAATTATCTTTTCAAGTTTGTGTTGATCTTTCAAAAGATGTCTTCCCCAAGCCACCAAGTTCTGTTCTCGGCTCGGTCGATTCTTGTCGATCGCTCGTCGACCGGTTAGCAACTCTAATAGAAGCACCCCAAAGCTGAACACATCACTCATTGTTGACAAATGACCTTAAAAAAACACAAAAGTTTGATTAGAAAATGGTTGAAAATTGGCACGATTTTTCTTTTTACACAACTGATAGCTAACCTGTCATGATGTATTCTGGGGCCGCATAACCTTCTGTCCCCATGATTCGAGTCGTTACATGTGTATCATCTTCGTCGGGACCATTTATGGCCAACCCAAAATCTGAAAGTTTCGGATTGTAATCCTAAAAGAAGAAGACAACAACGAAAATAACGATATTAGTCACCATATTGTTTTGAATTATGGTAATCTCTATGAAGAGGAGATTGGTTAAGTAGGCAGAGACGACGTTACCTAGTCGAGTAAGATGTTCGAAGCCTTGAAATCTCGAAAAATGATCGGTTTTTCGGTTTCGTGCAAGAAAGCAAGGCCTTTTGCTGATCCTAATGCAATTTTTATCCTTTGTAACCATGTCAAATTTGAAACATAACAACCTAGACTCAAAAGAAAATCCATTAAAACCCCCCAAAAACAGTCAAAATAGCAGCAAAAAAAAAAAAAAAAAAAAAAAAAAAAAAAAAAAAAAAAAAAAAAAAAAAACAGAGCAGCCATAGATTTTCTCTATTGAATTACATTTAAACAACAGATTCTCCAAGTTTCCTCCTTCCATATATTCATATACAAGAAGCCTCTGTTCATCTTCAAGACAATATCCAATCAAATTAACAAGATTTGGGTGTCTCAATTGCCCAAGAAAAAACACTTCAGCCTACAGAAAACAGAGCAAAAACTCCATCATCAACCACAAATAACATCCAAAATCTTCAACCAAAAAAAATTCAAAATATTACTCACCAGCCACTCTCTATGGCCTTGAGAGCCATCCAAATCCAAAATCTTCACAGCCACTTGCTGTGATTTCAAACCAGGCTTGAAATTGTCTTCAATGAACCCTTTAAACACAGGCCCAAATCCTCCTTCACCCAAATAATTACTTTTGGTGAAGTTTTCAGTGACTTCCTCAAGTTCTTTAAAGGTGAAAATTTGAAGATTTGAACCATTACAAGAGTTTGAAAGATCACTAATAACTGATAAAGATGATCTAACACTCATATCAGACAATGATAAGATTCTTCTAAGAGATATTTTTTTTGAGGTTTGAAATCCAGCAGAAGAAGGGCCTGTGAGCAGCTTCTTTGGCTTTAAACAACTGGGTATCAAATATTTTAGAGAGAATAGCTTTTTGAAACCCATGGTTCGTTGAAGCTTTTTAGATGATTTTGGTTTTTTGCACGTAAATTTTGGGACAAGTCATTGGGGTTTATATAGTGTCTCAAGAATTGGGGTCTAGAAAATTAAAGTCAAGTCAGGTTTTTTAAGCTAATGATGACTAAACAAGTTGGTTTCTTTGTGGATCAGTGTTCAAATAGGGTCCGCCCAATGAATGGCCGAAATTTGGACAATAAATAAATAAATTTGTTCTACTTTTTCAATTGAGGTTTCTAATCTTTTGCTAGCATTATATTCGGATAAAATTACCAAAAACGAAACCTAGCACACACAAATTGGGTCTCTCGCTCTTGTTCTCTCTTTCATCTCTCTCACACCAATCGGTTCCTTCTCATTATCGCTATGTGACACAAAATCGTTGAGATCAAACCCAACGAAGTAGACGGGGGAGAGGAAGGAAGAGGTAAAAGAAAATTAAAGATAATTAAGAAAACGTAAAAAGAAATTAAGGATAATTTTGTAAATTTGGTTGATTAAGTGTAGGAAAAAGCCAAAACTTCAAAAAAGTGGAAACAAATTTAGAAATTAAATCTCTTATACAATTATCTATAAAATAGGGACTCAAAATCCAGCTTTTGTGGGGACTGAAAGATGGGATTCGGATTTTCTTGACTTTGATTATTGGGAAAAGGAGGGATTTTAGTGGGAGGTTCTTAATTCTTCTAAAAGTTGGGTTTTTTTTTTTTTTTTTTTTGGTTGGTTTGAACATATGTTAATTTTGCAGTTTCTTAGCAAATTCATATGCTGTTGAATTTTGTTTGAGGAAGAGAGTATGAATGTGAAGGGGCATCCATTGTTGTTGTATGTGTGGGCACCATGTGGACACACAATTCTAATGCTTTTTAGATTATTTTTAAGTCGTTTAAATTATAAGTTTAGTTTCTATTTTTAATCTCTTTCTTACAATTTGTGAGATGGAAGAATTGAATCTTTGATCTCAAGATCAATAGTAGATACTTTATGTTAGTTGAGTTATGATCGTTTTATCTAATCATATTAGAGTCAAACTCTAAACTTTGATCCTCGTATGAGATTATTGTACATTTGACCTAAATTTTGGTCATAAATGAAATTTGACCCACTTTTTGAAACTTACATTTTTCGTTTTTTTGTTTGTGTCATCATTAGCAAAAAAAATTACCAAAATGATCCTATTGTGCATGTATATTAGGCTCTCGATTCTTGCTTTCGAGAGAAAATAGAGAAAGAAGAACGAAAAATTCAAACCAAAATGAGGAAGAATCGCGAGAGAGAGGTTCTAATATGCTTGCACAATGGTCAATTTTGATTATTAGATGGAGCCTTAAGTTTTAAAGGGTTGGACAAATCTACCAGCTTAAGTCATGAATAAGTATATTATTTTAAGGTTTGGTAGTATCTATATTCCATTAAATTTAAATATGTAATATTTTAAACTCAATTAATAAATAAAGTGTATTTTGAGCTTTAAAAAAAAAAACACAAGTGTATTTGATGATTTTCTAACCAATAAATAATTGTTTTGAGTTTAAAATAATATATATTGTTTGAAAAATAAATAAATACATCAAAGAAATTGAAATTAAGCTTTTAAGAGACTTAGGACTAAAGTATATATTCGACTTTGGAAATGCCTTTATTATTTTATTTTTGTTTCATCTATTGAATATGAGTTAAATTATATATTTAGTAAAGATTTTAAATTTGTATCTATTTAGCCTCTAAATTCTATAAACAAGTCTTTAAAATTTTTTATTGTATTGTATATATTAATCAATTCAACATTATTTAATAAGAAAAAAACTTAAAAAAAAAAAAAAAAAAAAAAAAAAAAAAAAAAAAACAAGGTCTTTACAAAAACTTGGATGGATTTGAATGTCATTTTTAGATCACCTGTCTCTCAAAAGTTCTTTTTTAAATAGCTTTTAAATTAGTTAAATTATTTTTCATATAATAAGATTTAGTTATTTAAGAAACAAATATCTATTATTAAAATCATTGAAGAAGCTATATAAAATACAATTTACATTATCAAACTAAAAACAAATGAGCCAAATTAATTAAGTTTAAAACGAACCGAGGGCATGTTTTATCATCTGATTGTTATTGACGTAAATTTAGTTTAAAAATAGATTTAAAAAATTACTGGATAATAAAAATAAAAATAAATATAAATTTATCTTTGCCCTATCTCCTCCCATCACCCTCCTTCTCTCTCTCTCTCTCTCTCTCTCTCTCTCTCTCTCTCTCTCTCTCTCTCTCTCTCTCTCTCTTTTTGTTTAATTATTATTTTCAATTCAAAAAGTCATCTCAATATTTAAAATAATTAAAAATTATTCATAAACCCTTTAAACATAATTTTAAATTTTGGGAAATTATTCATAAACCCTTTAAACATAATTTTAAATTTTGGGAAATTATTCATAAACCCTTTAAACATAATTTTAAATTTTGGGAATGGGAAAAAGTGCATTGTTTAAATTTATGACATGTTTGGTAACTTTTTGGCTTTCTTTCTTTTCTTTTTGTTTTTTTTTTGTTTTTTTCAAGAAGATAATTATTTTCATTTCCGATTCTTAAATTTAAAAAAATTATAAAAATGGGTTAAATTTGAAAACTATTATTTACTCCGTTTCTTTTAGATTTGGACAATTATTAAGTATAGTTATCTTCCTATAACCCCTTCATTTATCACATAAAAAAATAAAAAATAAATAAATAAAAAGTTAAACATTTTTTCTTTTTTTTTTTTCTTGTCAAATGACAGTTTTTAATTGACATCACTATTTTTTTTTTTTTAATTTAGGTTTTTATCTGAACATTCCTTTAAAAAACCAAACCTAAACTTTGGGCCTGCATGAAAATGTCTACGAAAATAAAAAGTTATGGGTTTGATTCCTTACAAAAACAATTTGTTTTTCTTTATTTCTTAGTATGTATATTTATATATTATTTTGATAGAGAAATTATCTTTTTAGTTTGTAAGTTCGGAACAATATATGCGTTTGGTTCTTGAGTTTTAAAAATATATCTTTTTAGTCCTCAAGTTTATAAGAATAGGTTCAGTTGGTCACTATGTTTTCAAAATGTATCTTTTTAGTCCGTAAGTTTTTAAAAATAGATTTAAGAGGTCACTCAAATAATGTTTTTATCATCATATTAAATAATTATAAGACTTTTTAAATTATAAGAATAATTTTTAAAAACCATCTTCTCTCTAAATTTATTTTTTAAAAAACAAAGAAAGAAATATTTAAAAGACTTTTTAAACTTATTTTTAAAACTAAGGAATTGAAAATATATATTTTAAAAACAAAGGAACGGGATCAACCTATTCTTATAACTTGGGAACTAAAAAGTACATTTTTAAAACTTAGTAACAAAATGCACAACTTTTTTCAAACATAAATTTTTATATTAATTTGAATTTGAAATATGTATATCCATATATTATTTTAATTTTTGCATTTTGTATCTTAGATAATTACGAATAAATTAATTACGCGTGTTCCCCACCCAGAAATTTTGGAATTTGCCTTTTAGCCTCTATTGAAACAGTGATAAAATATAATAATTATAATTTCAATGAATTTCATGGAATTGTAAAAGCAACTCGACTTTCACGTCTGAACATAAAGACTACCTTTCAGTGATATGAAAACCTCAAAATTTTGAGATTTTTAATTCTTTGATTCAATTATTAATTTTATCCTAAAATAAGTTTTATCCTTATAAGTCAATAATTATAAACATATTTCTTAATCTGTAACTTCTTTTATTATTTGAAAACTATGCTTAGAAATATAGAGGTAGAAGAATCAAATGGAAAGCTCATATGATTCAAAATAAAATAGTATAGATTCTCAAAATTATTTTAATATCCTAAAATCGTTTGATTTTAAAGTCGACTTGAAAATTGCTTAAACTTCTATATCGACCTCGTAAGTTTGCAAGTTGGAATCGCAAAAAGATTTGAAGCAATTATGAAAAATCACAGCAAAGTTGGAAGAAAACCTAAAAGGAAGAATTGTTAGGAAAAATAGGAGATTGTGTACACAGAGAAGTCCTTAGATTTATCTTTAACAATAAATAGAATTGGAGTTAAGGTTTTTGTTCTAAACCCATAGAGTGAAAATTTGAACCTTTAATTACTCGGAACGAAAATCAAATATTTATAAACAAATAATTCCTTATAAGTGATAGAATTTGAGAGTTTAGATATATATTCTTGTTGTATTTACAAGTTTCAAACTTAAAAATTAATTAGACATAAATGACAAACCTCATGGACCGGTGTTATTTACCTAAAGGTGAACTAAGAGAAAATTAGCTAAAGGAACCATAAAAAATATAAATAAATAATAAGTTAAATTATCTTACATATTTAGTCCACGTTTATATTTATTTTGCCCTTAACTTTCAAAACTGCTAATAAATAACAAAACTTTTAAATTTATGCCAAATAGATCTTGTACTTTAAAAAACATCTAATGTGTTATTAAACTTTCAGTTTCTAATGAATCTAATAAATCTTTAGATTTTTAATATCGGATTTAATGTCTTCGAGTTACTCAATATTTTTTAAAATTCACAAATCCATGAAACATAATTTTCAACATATCAAAATTATATTATACATAAAATTAAAAGTTTAGAGATCCAATAGACCTTTTAAAACTTTGAAGATTATCAAACCCTTTTAGGCCCCATTTTGTAACCATTCCAGTTTTTGTTTTTGCTTTTTATAATTAAGCCTATAAATACTATTTTCATTTCGACTTTAGTTTTTGTTTTTTATAATTAAGCCTATAAATACTACTTCCACATCCAAATTTCTTCTATTGTCTAGTTTTTACCAATAATTTGAAAAACCAAACCAAATTTTGAAAACTAAAAAAAGTAGTTTTTAAAAAATTATTTTTGTTTTTTCGTATTTGACTAATAATTCAACCATTATACTTAAAAAATATGCAAATTATCGTAAGAATTATAGAGAAAATAGGCTTAATATCCAAAAATCAAAAACAAAAAACGAAATGATTACCAAACAAGGCTTTAAATTTTTATACTATTAAATAAACACTAACTCAAAGTTAGAGACTAAACTTGTAATTTAACCTAAAAATTCACTTCCCGAAAAATTTTGTTTATGTTTAACCCTACGGCAAACAAAACGATGAAAAAGACAAACAAGTTCCCTAGCACTGGGACAAAATATTCGACTACTTTCTTACAAAGCATCTTTTTAAGTGTCTTACTTTGTTCTATAAAACACTTTTAAATCAATTCTAAACATAGGGAAAGATCATCGTAAAAAGTACTTATGAGACGGGGAAAAAATGATCACCCACAATCATGGCTTTAATCAAAAAGTGTCCCAACACTCTTGCTTTGAAGATTCATGATAGAATTTAAAAAAAAAAAATTGAAAGAATGAGAAGAGGACTAGTCAGTCATCAGAAAGCGATTCCAAAATCAAAGTCTTGGCTCACCTTTAAGACTATACCTTTAGCTGACTTCTTCTAACTGACATCATCAAACATACAGATTATTTTAATGTACAAACCTGGTCTCAACTTCACATTTTTCAAACCCTTATAGACCAAATCTAAGCATACCAACCCATTAAAACAGCGTACATTCATAGAATTCTACATAAGAAACTCTGCATTTCAACCATTGAATTTTTTGTGTATGTGTGTGCATGTCGATAAACATTCCGGGGCTGAAAAGAGTCACCGACGAAATATAAAAACAATGTTTAAACAAGACCTCCATGTCTGCAATTAAAAAAAGGAGTTAACCATATTTGAGCTTGAAATTCAAACTTGAGATTTTATTTCATGTTTAACACAAACTAATATTTGACCATAATATACAAATCTGAATGGATAAGCTTTATCCAGTGATGCAGAGCCAGAAACCAAGGAACAAAATTTATCAAGTCTTAAATAATTGACATAACGTACTTAACGGATGAAGAGGTGTAAGAAAATACAAAAACTAAGCAAATGGTATAGACAAAAAAAATACCATGATCTTGTAAATAAGTAGATCTCCACTACGATTAAACTTGACTGAACTTTCTGTGGTTGAAAAGGTCTTTTCAGGCAATGTACAACTGTAAACAAAAGAAAAAAAGATATAAATAAAAGAATGAGCCAGCTCTAATAGTAATATCCATTCAGGAAAAAAAGAATTCAAAATTAAGATGCTGAAAAGATCCTAAAGATAACAAAAATACCTCATCCATCAAACAGCCGCCAAAAAGGTATATACAATATAGATCCTACAAGATTATCCAAATAAAGTCAATGGAGGAATAATCTTTAATATAAATCTAGTCAGTAGATTACTATGAGATCCATCCTCACCCTTGGTGAACAAAATTGCAGGTCATATTTCAGAACAAACATCACAAAATGGAGTTCTCAGGACATATTATTAACTTATTTCATCCAAGTGGCAATGCTATCTGAAAACAAGACTTCCATTCTGTTGAACTCTTAAACTTTCTATAAGCGACTGGTAGAATGATTTTAATGCCTTGATGTCGCTGCCCTGCAAACGAGAGAACCCAGAAAAGGATCAAACTAAAGACAAGCTGCATATACGAAAACTATTCATCAATTTAGGCTAAAATTATGAATATTATTTACTGGAATTTTGCTGAATCTTGTTCAAGAACTTTGTGCCTTTAATAGCTAATCATTTAGGAGTGTTTGGCACGTTGAATTGGTTATTATAGTCAATGCTCATTGTAGTCTATGGTTATTATAGTATGTGTTTGGAGTTCAAACTGTTTTAGTTTAGGTAGGAAATAGTAAACACTATAGCAGAGAGGGAGGGAAAGAGAAGATGAGTAGGAAACACTGTAACAACGACGGATCAGAAATAGTAATATTGTAGTTAATTGTAGGTTATAATAGTTGAAAACACCAACCATTATAATTGGAGCCCTAAATATGGAGTGAGCTATAATAGCCCACTCCACCCACTTGAAGTTAGGGCCCAAACACCTCCTTAGTTTCTCTATATATTTCAAGCTGATTTTTCATATAATATGTTTAGATATCATGCACTTCACTAAAGCATAAATACTCGATACCTAAAAGGCTATGAGGCTATTGTGTTTTTAGTCCACCTCACATTTTAAAAAGTAAATAAATGCACAACTGAAGGGAAATTTTCGTTTTCTCCAACCGAGATTGGATTTAACTGCTCTACCTAGCATGTAAGTAACAATATTACTTTAAAATGGGGGAACAGATACTCAACCCAATAAATATCATGTAAACAGGTGCTAAAGGTGGAATTTTGTTCACCCTCCGAACCATGAGATATCCTCACAAAAGTCTTTTTTTTTTTCTTTTATATCCGTGAGTGTCCGGGCCAGCTTACGCGCACCTCGACTAATCTCACGGGACAACCCACTTGACCCTACAACATTTGGGTGTCAAAGAAACTCATAGTAAATTAAATCCTAACCCTTAACCTCTTAGTCATTTATTGAGACTATGTCTCCTTTTTACCACTAGGCCAACCCATGATAGTTTATCCTTACAAAAGTCATTTACATGAGATTTTCCTTTTCCACAAAAGCTTACATATTAATCAACTACATCCACATAAACACCCAAAAAAAATTGGAAAATTTGAGGTTAGAAATTCCATAAGAATGCATGTGGAAACCAGTGTTTGACCGTATGGGCCATGACCGTATGGGCCATAAAGGCATCAGAGTTCATTGCTCCTACGGCTAAATCCTTTTTTTTCTTTATGAAGAGACAGAACCTATAAATCTATCCAACCCTACAATTATAGACGTGAGTTGATTGAATCACTCATATTTTACAATAAATGTCAAATCTCAATTTACAATTGAAAATACAAATATACATGGTCACAATTTCAACTACGTAACCTTTCTGATATGTGTCAATAGAATGTACCTGCAACTTTTGGCAATACTGCTCGGCCAAATCTTGAGGGCAGTGTGCGGTTAAAAAACCCTTCGATACAAAATGAAAAAGAAAATCCTGCCCGAATTTCTCATACATAACCTTCTGGGCCACAACAATTTCTCCAAGCAAAATTAGCTGCATAAAAAATAAACAAACAAACAATACATAAAATATATATAAATAATAAAATAGAGTATTCTGCAACACTACGCTTGCAGTTCAATAATAAATGAAACAGAATTTTAATAGTATTCTCACAGTATTTGCATCATGTAATTCAAATGATTTGTCAAGTACACTGTACAAGCAACAGTTTGTTGCAAAGCCCTCGATTATAAAACTTTGGAAGCCAGGCACCTGATTCAAGAGATCAAAAATAGTAAAACATATTATGAGAAGAGTGTTCATTTTTTCAGGGAAGAAAACATAAAGGGGTACAGTTACCTTTTCTTCTCCAGAAGGCCTGGCACACCAGTCCTTAATTAATTTAATGAATATCTGTACGCATGCCTAGATCACGGAAAACAATGATTAGGTCCAGACAACCAAAGCGAACAAGATGTGTATACATGGGAGGGGGGAAAAATCTAAAACATATAACAGCTGTTAAATGCGGCAAGCAATATTATACCTTTCTAACAAGAATATCTTTATGATTACACGATGTATTTAAAAGCAACTGCATCATTGGTTCCAGGTAGGTTCTGCTTTTAGGGGATAGAAAGACGGAAGAGAGATCATGTGTGGTGATCACATGAAGAAATGTATAGACTATTCGCTGAAGCTCTTGTAGTTCACGAATTTCCTACAACAAACACAAGGAGCTCGGATAAGATAAAGGATGGCAAATTATCTCCTTGTTATATAGAAGGCCAAGCCTTTGAAGGATTAAGTTCAGCATTAACAACTAGCAAGCCATATCATACCCGGTTTTAAATATTGATTTCAATATGGAAACATTAATATATATAACACGTGGAAAATGTTGCATAGTAGTACAAGTTTGGTGCCACTAGAAACAATGTAAAGAATGATTCCTATAAGAGCTAGTGCCCATTTTTTAACCATTTAAAGATTTCTTTTTAACAAAAAAAAAAATCCCAAGATTTCTAAAGTTTATATTCTAGTACATCGCTGCAAAACAATGACGTGAGAGCATAAACCAAATAACTTACCACATTTGAAATGCACACTGATGCCAAACCCAGCGCCATCTTGAAGATGCCATTTAATAATATAACAAACATAAATAAAATCAGAATTAAAGAACATATCAAGAGTACCTCAATATTGGTTCCCGGTCCTGAAGGAAGTGCATCTCTTGGTATAATGTTGAATATCCGACTAGCAATTGTTGGAAATACATCCTCCAATATGCCATAGACCGAAGTGCTGAACTTACAGATTAGTTGATTAAGCAACACAAGGAAACCAACCAACTCCTTCGGCTGCAAGAAAACATGCAATCACAATGAAGCTCTAAAACAATTGTGAATTAAAAAATGAACAAGCTTCACTCATAAAAAACTAAATAAAAACTCGACAGATAGTTCCTTTTATCAGATTTATTTAATGGATCCAATGCCAATTCAATTTGAGTTCATCAGTACCTCACTTTCTGCAAGCAACTGCTCCAAAGCCTTTGGAAGATAGGGAAATACAGACACACCTAAAGTTTCCACCATTCGATGTATAAAAGAGAGGACCTTAAATTCAACAGAAACCGGCATCAGTGCTGATGCAATTTATAAAGCATAGAAAAGGAAGTATCTCTAAGGATCTATATCTAACCCTGTACCTTAGTCCGTAGAGGCTCTATTTTAGGAAATGCAACAAGTACTTGGAGAAGAACATCCAATGTCTGAATTGAAGAAAAAGGAACGTCAGTTAGTATATGATTTAGTAATAATAACTCAATGAAAAGAAGTTTAATTCATATTTTGCTCCATTTAATGATTTAATCCTCAATAGAAGCTAGGAAAAATGCTAGCAAAATGAATCGCTTAGCCACCAGCCTCTTAATCTAATTGAACACGGAACACAAGCCAGCAAGACTCTATTTACAGGTGCTTTTACATCATTTCTCTATTCCAAGCTTGAAAATTAGCAAAAAAAAGGTCATGGAGTGGAGCTAACCTGTTTGAACATCAGACCAATTGCAGGACGACTTGTTGTGACAAGACGCTCATTGAACCCCTGGACAAAAAAGAAGGTAAAGTTGAGTTAAGAAACAACTGTGCTGCTACAGAGATATCACAGAAACCATCAAGAATAATATCACATTTTGTGTGTGCGGGTGGGTGGGGGTAACGAAAAAAGTGTAGTGGGGAGATAAGAAAGTGACCTTGCTGAGGGCATTAATGGCCATGATTATTTGCTGAATGGTAGCAATCTTTGCAGTAGCCTCCTCTGGAGTTAATGCCTTAGCATTCATTAGTACCACTTCAACCTAGATTAAAGCAGGATAAGTTTATTCCAATATATAAGAATTAAACACAAAATAAGGGATCCAAACCATTAAAAAAATTATATTGGTAATTAGTGGCAACCTGTTGACAAAGAGGCTTGAGCAAAGATGATAAATAATCAGATTGCTTTTCTAGTGGCACATCTTCCATTCCAATCAGTAAGCCAATTGCCTGTAAACAATTACATTAGATACGTAAACAAAGAACAGAACAAAGCACCACTATATGCATGATGCACCTAGAATGAACATGAAACCATAGAAAGAAAATAAATGTGTATATACTATATACACACTCAGAGCAAAAGGAGAACCTCAAATATGTGGCTTCCATCTTCAGACCCTGAAAGTTCATTTGATGCAAAATTTGAGCTTGTAAATCGTGCAACAGTATCTTGTAGACTCTGAAGTTTCACCATGAAGAGAGAGGCAAACTTAGGGATACTCGACGTAGTGAGAAATTTTACAAGGGAATACAAAATTGTAAAACATGAAACGTGCTTGAATTAATGAGGGGAATTATACCGTTAAAATTGTCTCGATGTAAGGAACAAGCTTCACTTTTAGAAGTTTCACAACCCTCATGAATAGATAACTTGCCCTTCTACTAACGTTGATGTTGGGATGGTGTATGCCTCTTTCATCAAGAAAGGCAGCCAAAACAACATGAATAAATTGAGAATTCTCCTGCACTACCTTTATATATCGGAAAATTGTTTCCAAATATATGAGTGCAACTAGCCTGTTAGAATGGCAAGAAAACCGTGTGGATAAAAGCATTGTTACCAACTCCCCAACAAGTCCACTTCCATTTCTCAATGCCTCGTCACTAATTGACTCCCCATATGCAAAGAAAAGTGTAAGTGAAGCCTCTACCTCTTCAACATTCCGGTCTGATGAAGAAGAAGCAGCACTTACGATTGAACTTCTAACAAACAATTGAGTTACATCAGGTGCTACACGACCCACACTACGCAAAAGTACCAATAAATCCTTCCTAAACTCCACCATTCTATCTTCTTCTTCTCTCCCAATCTTATCTAAGATATCCAGATTGTGCCGGTATACAGGATCATAACAGATTTGTGCCTGGATCACTTCTAATATTTGATTCAAGTGAAGAAGTTGTTTCTCCGTCAGCGGAGAAAGGCTCTTCATAGTGGAAACATAACCAGAAAGAAATTGCACAATGCTAAAAGCAGAGTCCAACTCACATTTTTGTAACACATAGAAAACAGAAGGTAAAACTTCATTTAGCAGCTCCAAAGAATTGCTCTTAGATTCTTCAGAATTCAACCGTTTAAAACACTCCAAAACCTCAACTGCATAACCTGTAAGTAGGCTAGCCACCTTTGAGACCAACTCGGAGTCACTGTCTTCAGCAGCAACCAGACCAAAAACCCGGCTTATTTGAAGACTCTGCAACAGGGTTAGTTTTGCCTGATGATCCATCCGCTTCGAAACAACTGCTAGTAAACAACCTGCTGCAGCTCCACGTAGTTGTTCCAGCAGCCCATCAACTAAAGTTAACTCAAATAACAATGGCAAAATCACATCATTTACTATTAACCCAATGTCAATCCAAGATATGTATCTTCTCATTGCATCCAACACACTTGCACACAATTCTTGATCAGAATTCTTATACATGGACAAAATGTCATACCACGCTCCAACTATTAGAGATACACACTGCTGTCTCATGGCATCCTTTATCCGCCCAGCGGCTGTCACTTCCTCAGGCGTTCGAGGGTAATCCATGCTAATCGACTCGTCGTCCAATGCATTAAGAACCCGACAGAACATATCAATCACCACAGGCCCTTTTCGCAAATGAGATAAGAAATCAACAAAAACAGAAGGCCAATTCATCGGGTAATCAAGGTAAATTAGTGTTACCAAAACTTGAGCAAGCTTGTTCTTTATGAAAGCAGGACCCCGTAAGATTCTAAGTGCGTGACTCTCATCAATACCCTCCAAACACACAATGGAAAACACTGACTTACGAATGAAGTATTTCTCATCTAGACTCATCCACGAATAACGAGCCCGAATAAACTCGTGAAGTGTTTGCAAACACCAAAACTGAACCTGAACAATGTTCGAAAAACAAAGCTTCTCAACGCACACACTACATATTGCCGATTCCTCTTTGGCCTTATCACAATACTCATTAGCCTTTAATTTTAAGTTGGAATCCACATTGCTCGTTTCATCAAACATGATAAGTATTGCTTTCTCCAAGTCATCCATGGCGCTTAAAACCCACAAACCCACAACCCAAAATCAAACAAAAAAGATACTTATCAACACCTTTTGCAGAACCAGTGGAAGCCAGTGATTACATAAAGAAAAAGGTCGATTGGGAACAAAATTCTTCAAGGGTTTTTGAGGGGTTTGTGATTCGAAGCGAAGAACATAGAGCAATGGAATGAAGCGATTTGAGAGAGTGAGATCGAGATTGAGTTCTCAGAAAGCTTACCTTTTATTAAGGGTTTCAGATCAATTCGCGGATCTTTATAATGCGAAGTGTTTTAGGAAGCGTTCTAATGGAATTTATGTGCTGGGGGTTTTCGTTTTTTTTTCCTTTTCCTTTTTTCCCTCTCTTTTTCTGTTCTATTTCTACTCTCTAGGGTTTGTGATTTGGAGGTGGTTGCCAGTTTATATAGCAATTGCTAATTATCGCGCCTGCCTAAATTAAATAAATAATAAATAGAGGTTTTTAAAAAATAGTAATAATAAATAAATAAATAGAGAGGTGAAGGAATATAATTGCTATTCGTGTATTTTTATTGTCGGATTTTATCCTTTCTTATATAATCTTCTGATTCAATATATGGAATTAAGCCAAAGTGAGAATAACTAAACGACATATAACATATTTTAGTGAGATATGTAATTTAAATCAGTCATATTATTATACTAAGAGTTAACTTATATATATATATATAGATTGGACCTTTACAGATTGATACAGTATATTTTGTATGCTAATTAAACTATGTAACATATAATATTGGAAGATTATTATAATTCTAAAACATGACACTAAATAATATAATTTAATAAAATAAATAAATAGTATATAACTTTTGATATTTTTTGAAATAGTTTTTTTAAAAGGTGATTGCAAATATAGCAATCAAACCCATAATATTAACAGATATAACAAGATGCAAATGAATTTGTAAAAATAGCAAAATATAGATTTAACTTTCAGAGTCTATCAACATAGTAAGGATCTATCAATAAATAGACTGTATCACTAGCATCAGCTATATCATTGATAGAGTTTTCTATAGTTGCAATTCTTTAAAAATGTTGTCGTATGTATTAATTATTTAATATTGTTGAACTCCATATCATTTTTAAAATATGTCAATATGACAATCAATCAAAAAAAAAAATTGGAGTATATACTATCATAATATTATGATAGTATAAACCATTGAATTTATTGTTGAATTGAAAAAAGAAAGTGGGTTTTTTTTTTTTTTTTTTTTTTTGCCTTTTTCTTTAATTTTGAAGGAATGAAAGTGGATCATAATGGTGGGAAATTGGAATTAGCGTTAAATTATTTTTTTTTTAAAAGAAAAAAGAGGGTAAAGTTGACAATTAAAAAAATACATCCGACGTGTTCCCTTTTCTCGGAAATATAACTGAAGGAATACTGACGCGATCGTCAAAACGTTTCGTCACGCGCCAAATTAGTTGGTAAACTGCTCATGGGAAGAACCACATTGACCAAAATACCATTGGTCAATTCTGGGAAATTCCTACATAATGAAGGGTATATTAGTAAATTATATTAGTTGGTAAATTGCTTAATGGGCCTTTTGAAGCAGGCCCATTAGTGGAGACTGGGCCAAGTACATTAGCCCAATTCCGACAGCGTCGGCCCAATATCTGTGAGAATCTGAGCTTGGGATGGGATGGCGTCGGCCTGTATGGGCAAACTCGGGAACTCAAACTTATCTAGTAATTATAAAAATTAAAATTAAAAAAAAAAACTATAAACTTATCTAACCTAGTAACTTGACGTTATAATTACACTGTACCTATAAATATAGATAAGTTAAACCTCATAACTAATGTATATTAGTTAATTACCAAAACTCACCTAAGGCAATTTAGGAATATGAATAAAATGGAGTATTTAGCAGGGCACGTGTTTTGCCAATATTCTAACTAAATTCAAAATTTGAAAGTTTTTTCAAATATATATATATATATATATATATATTAATATTAACATCATTATCATCAAATTTCTCTTTTAGTATTAACAACCATCATAAATTGCAGTTAAAAAAAATATACAATCAATTACTAACATAAGGATAACTCAATTGGCATAAAATGTGAATAATGTCACATATACCTTTTAATTTTACACAGCAAATATCGTGTCAATTTTCTACCATGTTATAAATAAATAAATAAATAAAAAGTTAATGTTAGAAAACAATTTCAAAGTTGATGAACATTTTTTAAACAAAATTCAAAATTGATGAGAAGATGAAAGTTTTTGGAGTACGAAGGAGAAACTTAAAATTGATGATACTTTTATAATTTAACCTGAAAATATATGTCATCCTTCACCTTCACTTCTTCCCTCTTATCATAGTGCCGAATGTATTTTTGTTTAATAGGGTAGGTATAACTTTGACAACAATTTTACTTACAAGTCGACGTTTTTTTTTTTTCCCTTTCTTTTTGCTCTTTTGCTTCTAGTTTCTTTCATATTTTATATCACGCGATCTAGTTTTATAGTTTTATTACAACTAATCTTAAATTAAACTTATACTAATAAGTCAAAATTGGATGGTAAATTAATTTATCTTTTATATAAAAATTCAATTTATAATTTCTCATGTTCACGTAGATATTTGACGATTTGGTTTGAAGGTTATCAACCATAAGAGGAATCTTTTTTCACTTTCATTTTACTCTTTTTAAGTGTATATATATATATATATATGTATGTATTTTTTTATTTATTTTTTATTTTTTTGAAAGAAAGAAAAGAAAAGAAAAAGTTACAATTGGATGCTAACAACAAAGGAATAGATAAAATTTACCTTCTTCCGCAAGCATTCATATGCTCAACATGAGACAACTTTAATCTTTAAGCTTTGTTTTGAAAATTCTCTACTTCTCTTAAAAGTTACAATATTGTCATTGATCTTTTGAAGTTAAAGTATAAATTATTTATAAATTTAGACGAAAATGAAAACATGAAATGACGTTAACAATTACCTAAAATAGTGTACAATAATCATTATTTGTCACAATCATATTATTTTAGGTTTTAATTTTTGTTTAACATTCTAAAAGATTTTTATTCTACAAATAGATTTAAAATAGAAAAAATTGATGATAATATTATAATTTCTAAATTAATAAAAATATTTTTAAACAATTGAGATCGTTTAGGTATTTGTTTGTAGATTAGCCTAAAACAAATATTTTTCTTTTAAAAGAGAGAGAGAAAAAAAGATTATTTAAACATGTGAAATGACTTCAGTATAAACATGTTTATTCTTGAAACAATAATTCGAGGATTGAGAATGGAACATTCTAATTTTTACCTTTAAAATATAATATACATAAATTGATAGTAAATTAATTTGATTTATTAGTAGCAAAGGATAAATAAGTCAAAATTGGATGCCATGCCAACAGCACGTGTCAATGATAGGAATCCAAATGCTCCACGCGATAGAGATATTTGCAATTTTCACAAGAATGGGCAAAATGTTTTAAATTCTTATATTTTATATGTCAGATAAAATATATCTTTAGTCCTTCCAAATAAAATTTGGATATAATTTTTAGTGTTTTAAGTCGTGCGTCTAACTTTTATTTGGTCCTTAGGTTTTAAAAGTTTGCACATTTAGTTATTAAGTTTTGATTTTGGTTTCATTTTAGTTATTAAGTTTCACTGAATGCTCATTTTTCATCTTTAGTGTTAATGTATGTTAATAAGTTTAAAATAATTAACTTAATTATAATTAATTAAGTTTCACTATTTTTCATCACTTTTAAAATAAAATAAAATATTTTTTATTTTATAATTATTTTAAATCAATTTTTAGACATTGACATCAATTAATGATTTATAATTATTTTTAAATCAATTTTTAGACATTGATATCAATTAATGAAAGTGATTTTTTTACGAAAATTTGAGGTTAAAAATGTAAAATCTTGAAATCTAGGGACCAAATTGAAACAAAACTCAAATCTCAAAAGGTAAAATTGTAACATTTTGAAACTTATGGACTAAATTGAAACTAAAATTAAAACTTAAGGACTAAATGTGTAACGTTTTAAAACATAAGGACCAAATATAAACTAAACCTAGACTTAGAGACCAAAAATATATTTTCTCCTATTTTTTTGTTTGGCCTTTAAGTTATAAAATATTACATTTTTATTGAGTAACGAAGTTAATTTTGTACTTTGTTTCTAGGTTTTAAAATGCCACATTTCAATTTTGAGTTTAGATTTCATTAATTTTATTCTTGAATTTTTATTAATGGTCACTTTATTATTTAATTTTTTAAATTAATTTTAATAGTGACACAAAATTAGTAAAAATTAATTTAATTTTTTAAAAATTAATTTATGAACATTATCAACGAAGATGGAGAGCAATAACTTAATAAAAAGTGTAAATCTTAAAGCTTTAAGGACTAAATTGAAACAAAATTTGAACGTAAAATATACAATATTTTAAAATTTAGAGGTCAAATATAAATTAAACTGGAAACTCAACAATAATAGAAATTAAATCCATAACCAATGCCCTTAAAATATTCCTATTATAAGAATGTAGAAAACTAGAAACAACATATATATATATATAGATAAATAGATGATTTGGGCACGCGTACTTGGTTATATGATGAGGGGTAATTTTGTACTTAAAATAATGTTTGAGATTATTTAGACAATGTATTACTATTACCTTTGAAAACCATTCACACATTGATTCTCAAACGTGTATAGACTTATTCAAATGTAGATTTTACAAAATAGACGATCAAAGTAAATGCACGAATGATTCTCAAACAAAATTATAACTAAGATTCTAAATTTATTTATTTACAAAAGTATAGTGGTTTAATTGATAAATTTATAAAATTTCATACAAAATTGTCTTAGATAAAATGTAAAGAAGGATGAAAATTGATATATTTATAAAAAAATTTAGAATTTAATTGGATGCAACTATTTATTTATGGTTTAAATTAATATAAATTCTAAAATTTTGGATACAAATTTACTTTTTTATTTATATTTTTTTGGCATATAATTAGTTGTATATTTGAATTTTGAAAAAGAAAAGGTATTGATAATGATTGAGATATTATACATGACACGTAGGCATGGGCATTGATGCGGACCCTCCCTCATCTAACCAATTGCTTGCACATTTTAGGCAATAGAAACACACGCAAAGGGGAAATCAATTGCTCTTTTGTGCCTTATTTCTTTTATTTCTTTGACGTCTCTACTTTGACAATCAACCAATTTGTTGACAGTTGGCACATTGCTAATTCCCAAAATCACTTCTCTGAGACCTCAATTTTCTATAATTGTTTATAGAATATTGATAAAATATTAATTTTTGATTAATTTTTTTTTCAAGTTAAATTAGTAGATAAACATCTTACGGGGAAATTGTCAAAAATAACCTCTTTAAATTTGATTTTGTACAATTAGCCATCTTTTTTAAGACTTGTTAAAATATTTTTCTCAAAACATTAATTGTACGTAATATTTGAAAAAATTATGGGAGAAGCTTTGGAAAAAGGCAAGAGTTTGTTAAGATTTGGAAATATTGTATAATATTTGGAAAAAAAAAATGTGGATGGCAAAATTTCATCGAGAAAGCATGATCTTGGTGTTCATCCCATGCAAAATTTCATTTAGAAAACTCAAAGCTTAGTGATCGATCTAGACCAAAAAGGACAAGAAAAAACTATTTTAGCAAGTTTTCAAAAAGAGGGCTAATTGTGAAAAATGAAACTTAGTAGGGGTTATTTACGACAATCTCTCCCTTCTATACTTTTTTAAACAAGTTAACATGTTTATCACTTGTATTACATTTTCATATATTTTTTACGATAGAATAGAAATATTGATTCATTCCTCGTATCACTGTTGAACCTCGTAGAAATATGAAAATGTTGATGAAAATATCAACAAAAATATAATATATCATTTGGTTTATGATCCTTCAATACCACAACTCAATAATTTTTCACTTTTGAAAACAAAAGAAGAAAATGTATGATTGCTTTCAATTTAGGCCAAGTTTAGCAAACACTTATTATGGGGTTGAAACTATGTTTATTATAATTTTATAACATTTGAATCTAGAATTTTGATGGGCATTTTAGATATTACATGTAAAACAATCTTTTAACGACTTGTAACATAGTTAAATTAATACAAGAAATAATTATATAGTTTTTATATAGTTTGGTTATTAAATGGGCCCTTAATATTTTTATGTTGTTTTTCTTAATACCATATCTCTTAATGGTCCTTCTCTCTATCATGTGGAGAATATAGGTGACACAATATTATTTATGTATGACATGAAATAATCATAGCTTTATAATGTATAAAAATAAAATAAAGTCAATTTTATTTGTTATAGTCTATTTATATAAATATATATTTTGTATGAAATTAAATAAGTCAACTATATAAATTTGGAGTGGTAGAATGTGGGGTTTTCAAATTTTAAATGGCTAAACAATAAAAAAATTAAAAGAAAGTAGGGAATAAAATAGGGGAAATAATTGCAGGGCACATTTCAATGATATTTAATCCAATTTTCTTTCCAAGTCGCAATCTATCCGTGTGTGATTTCTTTATTATTAATTTTTCCTGAATAAAACATTTTCGCTCACATAAACAACCAAATAATTCATTATAAAATTTATTTGATTTAATATCAATCATATATCCTAAGTTTCCTGCCCTTAACCAACAAAACATCTAAAAATAGAAATATGATAACATCTCATCATTTTATTATAATTGTTTTATCAACAACAATCTCCCTCTATATATACTTATAATCAAATTAGCAAAAATAGCATAATTCAATTGTCATTAAAGCTTCTACTATCGACTTCAAGATCAAAAGTTCGATTTTTCTCGTATTGTAAAAAAAAAAAAATGTTTGATTCATTATCAAAATGTCACCAAAAACTAATGAACTAAGGCGTGTACGCAAGACGGATCCATGTAATAGGTACATAACTTTTCTAAACTATTACTCTATTATAAGTATTTTTTAAACAAATATTTTGATGTATTTTAGGCTGCACATAAGTATTACTCATATATTTGTATTTGATTTAATATAAAATATTATGATATTGTCATGATTCTCAACTTTTAAAATCTAATTTAATTCCTAAATTTTACAAAATAGGTTTATTTGTTTATTATTTTAATTTGCCACTTAACCTATTAGATTTTTTTTTCTTTTTGAGCTCAAAGCCAAGTGACTAGGTGAAAAGTATGGTTGAATTGGGCCTAGTTGGTCAGTTGCAATATTTATAGCATTTAAGTTAAATTGTAACATGTCCATATATGTATTTTAAAGTGTTCTACAACATTTTTTTTTTTTTTTTTGTCAAGTTAAGTACGATCCACAAGATACTAATTATTATTGTTGCGGTTGATAGTTTGATAATTTATTTTGTAATAAATATTTTTTAATTTTAAATTAAAACTGGGCCTATTATTTTTTTATAAATTAAAATTTCACATTCTTAACTACCTTTATAAATAAAAAAAACATACATGTTCCATAATAATTGGTATTTTATTTAAACATCAAATATACATATACAGTAATAATTAAAATACTAAAAAAATATCGAATGAAAAGTTTATTTTCAAACGTGTATATATATATAATGATTCGGTGGTTTTTATAATAAAAAAATTAATCCGGCCCAATAGTTTTTTATTTTCTCCAATACAATCCAATATATCCAATTTCATACTAAAAAAACCAAACAAAATCATTGAATTGGCTTTTATTTTTGATTTTTCATTTTTCAATTTTTTTGGTTGCACTCGTAATAGTCAAATGAAAAGAAAAAGAAAAACAAATTAAAACCACATGATTTTCACTTTGCCACCTCAAGTATATTCTATTGGTTAAGACTTGTACGTTCTAGAACTGTAAATTTCCATCTCTCTCCGCACGTGTGAGATATAGTATTTTGGAAAAGAAAAACATGAGTTGTTTTTTTTTTTTTTTTTTTTAATAAATTTTTCTAGTAAACAATATATTTGAGTATAATTTTAAGCCAGAAACAGGTTGGGACCATCAAACGTTAAAAATGTTCTAGATTGATTGGTGATCCAACGGTCAGGAATGGATATTAGTTTCCCCTTTGACTGTGGATCGGTCCGCCAACCACCATTTTGACATTACTCTTTCATTAGGCCACCGTAACCTCCGCCCCACCCTGCAGTTTTTTGTCCGCTTCCGTCGACAAGTCAAGACTATCACCACCGTCCGATTCTCCTGCTCCGCCGTCAAAATATCTTGAAACCGTCAAACGGCGTCGTCACAACCGACTATTGAGATCCTCGATAGATAAAATTAAAAAAAGAAAAAAAATTAATAATCTTGTAATACCCAGTCTTTTATATTGCATACAATGGGGTGTCTTCTTTAACTGCTCAACTTTGCTTTAAAATGTTGCATTGACCCAGTAATAATTTGGTATAAAAAAAAAAAATTATTTGATATTAAATAATAGGTAAGTGACTACTATGAATTGAACTTGTTATCCATACATTATTTATGTTGTGTTTTAGAGCGATTGTGAAATTGTTTAAATTATTTTTGTCATTTTCAAAATTACTTTAAAAGTATTTAGCCTATGTTAAAAAGTAATTATAACAAAATTGATTTATTAACAAATGATTCATAAAAAAGAATGTTGATACAATCATTTTAATGTTTTATTGTTCTACACCTTTGTGATTTTCCACCCTCCAAAGCAATATTTAATGATTTAAGTGCATGTTTTATATGAACTTTTAGAATAAATATTTTAAACTAGATTACTTAATTATAATTAGGTTTGTAAAAATATTTTAAATTGTGCTAATATAATTGGTTAACTTGTACCAGTGATTTAATTTAATTAAAAATATATTTTAATGATTAATTTTGTTGAAAGGTTATTTTAGAATCATCAAATTACTAAAAAAAAAAAATTTACATTTAGAGTGGAAAAAAATTAAAGGATGGCAGACAAACATACAAAGAGAAATAAAATTCAGGAGAGAGAAAATAGAGAGCTAGTGAAAATTTTCAAAGTGAAGTAAAAATGTTACAATTGAAAATTTTAGAGGGGACAACGAATTTAGAGAAATAAATTTAATGGAGATATCAAATAATTCAAAGATAGAAAAATAAAGTTACGGATATCTTATAAATTTGTTTTAGAATAACTTTAAAAAGGAAAGGAGGAAAAAAAAAAAGTTGAGAATGAAAGACAATAAATTTA
This sequence comes from Citrullus mucosospermus, assembly GCA_030954485.1. Classification (NCBI taxonomy): domain Eukaryota; kingdom Viridiplantae; phylum Streptophyta; class Magnoliopsida; order Cucurbitales; family Cucurbitaceae; genus Citrullus; species Citrullus mucosospermus. The sequence continues at coordinate 793,831 of CM062063.1, read as the reverse complement.
AACAACAAAAAGTTACAAAATGGGTAAGAATTAGAGAGAAAAATTAAAGAGAGCTACAAACCATTAAGGATGCAAACTTTTTTTTTTTCCTAATAAAAGTATATAATAAAATTAGAGAGAGGGTAAAAATTAGAGAGAAATAAAGATAAAATGCTATTAAAAAAAAAAAAAGTAAATTCATAATCACCTAACAAGAAATCACTTGGGAATCACTTTATCCCATTTTGGATGTTTCCAAAATGACTTTTCATCGTTGCCAGATAATTTTAGGAAAAAAAGGTGAATCATTCATAATTAAAATTGCATTTAAAAATAAACTGAAACATTGAATTGACAATAATAGTTTTAAAATTACTATGTTATACGTAATTTCGTGGATTTATAAATAAACCTAAGATAAAGAAGAACTATGAGAACTATCTTATCTCAAACTAATTTGAAATTGACAAGAATTCGAACCACGCGAGTTTATTTGACGTGTAGAAATAGCACTTGGATCATATAATCAATTGGCCTACTTCGATTTTGAAACATACTCTATGCATATAGTCTATTTTTGTCCGCCTCGATTTTGGACTAAAATAGTTCGTATCCCAACGCATATTATTATAACCAACAAACTTTAATAACTCACATACTATAATGACCATTATTTATGATGATTGACTGACGCTTCAAACAACTCCTAGATTTTCAATTTTATATTAGTAACATAAAAACATAAAATTAAAGATAACTTTAGAATTTGATTATTAAAAAAAAACTTACCATTTATTTTTATTTTCTAAAAACAAAATCCAAACATATAAATCGAATCTCTATCTGCCTTTGTGGACTCATGGCTGCTGGTCGGCTGACCACGTGGCTGTGGTTTTTGCAAGCGACCGGCCACGTGCTTGGCCGCTGCCTTCCCCGAACTGAATATGTCAGAAAAAACAAAAAAAAAAAAAAATCGATAAAATCCTATTTTTCTTCTTATTTGACCATTGATGGAACTCTCATCGTATAAGTAAGGCCCCCAAATTCCAATACTGCCCTTCCTATACCTTTTCAAAATTAATTTTAAAATTACAGCTCGACAACAATTTTTTAAAATAATAATAATAAATAATTAAAAAAAACAACCTTGTTGTTATTGGGATATAAAATTCGTAAATGTTGCCTCTCATAATTGTATCATCTCTACATATATATTATTTTTGGTACTGTCTCCATAATTGGTCTAAGTCCAACACAAAATTGCATATTTACTTTGAATTGACCAGAGTTTATTTATTTATTTATTATTATTTAGAGAAAACTTGGTGTTAAGATAAGGTTATTAATCTCTTTCACAATATTATAATAATAATAATAATAATAAGGTTTCTTTTTAATGCAAAATTATAATAATATGTGAAAATAAAATATTAAAATTAGACATTTAAAAGAAAAAATTATATTGGTTAAAATAATATTCTGGTAGCTATAGTTTGAAGTTTGGTCAATTTTAATCCATATATTTTTAAGATTAATTTTTTTAAATGGTAAAACTGTTGTAAATATTTTCAAATAGCAAAACGTCACTATTTGTTAGTGATAGCATAAATACTAGACATCTATTCGTCTCTATTTTGTTATACTTTTAATTGTCTAATTTTAGTTCCCACATTTTTATTAAATCTTAAATTTACTTAATAGCTATTTTTTTTATTTTTTTTTATTTTTTTTGTTATGTATTAGAATTTTAACTATATTTACGTATTCTATTTTCTTGCTTGAAACCAGTATCATTATTATTAAACAAAAATTGATAAAAAAAAATTGAAAATTTAATGTTTACTAATGAAACATTAGAAATGCAAATACACGTAAGCCATATCTACTAATATGTTAATGTATATAAAAATGAAGGGCAAATTATGCGAAAGCATTATTGTCAGTTTAAATATTTAATTTATAAATAAAATTGAAATTGATCCCTTCTACCCACTTGTATCCAAATCTGGGGGAAACCACTTTTATTTAAAAGTTGGGGGTTTTTCTCAATGATGCAATCATTATAATAATTTATTGAAGTCACAATTAAGCATTCCTTATAAGATAAGAGCGAAAAAAGTTGGATGAAAATTTTAATTCATACCCTTAAATTGTATCCGTTTAATTAATTCATTTATTTTTCTTTATCAAGAGTCTAAATTAATTATCTTGCGAAATTTTATCAAAAAATTTAAAATATAAATTAAAATTTTTACCCTTTAAATTTGGTTATTTAAGATTGTTTGATCTTTACGTCATAATAAATATACTTTTAAGAAGAGTTATCAAAGTGTAATTAGTTATGTCGTCAATTGATATAATGTTTGTACTATCAACTTTAAGTCAAAGGTTCGATTCTCTATCTCACATATTTATAAAAGAAGACATTAGTTCAAATTGATATTTTTCTTAAAAAACAATCAAAATTTAAAATGTAAGACTAAAATATGATTACTATTTTTTTGGGGAAAAGAAAAAAAAAAAGGCAAATTATTGGAAGTCACGCACTTAAATGTATATTAAAATACCATGTTGATATAAATATTAACAATAGAATCCAATGGTACTATCAGAATCTGTATGATTGAAAAAGTGAAATAATTGGGAATTTAAATCCGTGGAAGCATATATGGAAATAGATGAGGTCGAGTTTAATAACATCGCCTTTGCCCATATTAGTATAGATTGGAATAAAAATCATTTAGAATTGGATTCCAATTCCGTCCTTCATCTTCATCTTCATTTCCTCTAAAAACTAAGCCAAATACATTTATCCGTTCCAATGGAATCCCATTTCCATTCCCCAAATATCAATGTTTCATACGTTTTCATATTAAATAACTTAATTAACTAAATAGTTTCTACATTTTTATCGAATAACTCTATCTTATAATTTTATATCTCGAATACAAACTTTTGTCACCAACATGTTAATTTAAAACTTTATAACTCAATTTAGTACTTCATGTATATTTGTGCATCTTTATCAACTTTGTGTTAGATAAATTATCAATATTAAATACTCGTTTGGATTTACTTTTTAAGTGTACAATAAAGTGTTTTTAAGTAATTTGTTTACACTAAATATAAAAATATGAACCAATTATATAGATAGCAAAATAAAGGAATCAATAGGTAAAAGCGAAGTTAACGTTCTATACTTAATTTTCAAAATTCAAAATGCATAAAAATAAAACTCCGTTTGTAACTATTTGGTTTTTGAAAACAAAGTACACCGCTAAGATTATCTCTTTTGTTATTTATTTCTTGATGATGTTTTTTAAAAAATCAAGTTAAGTTTTGAAAATAATAAAAAATAAAAAATTGTTTTGTTTTTAGAATTTGACTAAAAATTTAACTAATTTATTAAAGGAAATATGAGAACTATTACAAGAGATTGAAAGAAAACAAATCAGAGGTTTCAAAAACCAAAACATTACACTTGGATGGTTATCATACGAGTTATTCGCTATTTGTTTACTAATCCATATATATTCGATAACAAAATTTAAAATGAACCTAAATATAATTTTAATTACATTTACTCATTTATTGGTGTTGTGAATTCAAATCGAAGTTTACCTAAATACCTTTCTTGCACTAAAAAATGCACCATTTTAGGTTAAACTACGAGTTTTGCTCATAAATTTTAAGATTTGTGTCGGTTTTAATCGCTAAACTTTCATTTTTTATAGTTTGTTGAGCTTTAAAAGAATGTATAATAGATCTTAATCATTTAACTTTTCATTTAACAAATCTATACACTTTCAAATGTGTCTAATTGATCATTTCATTAAATTTTACAACCAACCAGTTATTGAATTTTTAATTTTGCATCTAATAGTTATTTGCCAATTTGACATTAAAATAAAAAAATTATATAATCAAAATTAAAAATTAAAAGTTTGATTAGACATGAAATTTAATTTTATATCATCAATTAATTAAAATAATTTCAAATATTTAAAAAGATGTATTGGAGAGAAAATTAAAGTACATTGATTACCCAAAAGTTATAATTAAACCATTTAAAAAGGAAAAAAAAATTTGAAAATTCGATGCCAAACAGATCCCTAAGTATGGACGCAGCATCGTTATTCAATACAAAAGAAAGACCATTTCCGTAATTTCACTTTTTCCAGATTTTCTCTTCTCTTCTTTTTCCTTTTCCTTTTTTTATTTTTTTATTTTTTTTTATTTTTTATTTTCTTTAAATTTTATTTAGCTATTCGCTGTAATATAATGTAAATAGAAGCCATTAACGGACACGGATTCTCCGAATATCGCAGGAAGCTCTTCCTGTTCCTTTCATCTTTCTTCGCCAATTCCCTCTTCCTCTTTGACACTTCTTCCTTTCTTTTTTTGTTTTCTCCCAATAATTTTTCTTCAATTTCAAGCCTTTTTCCTATTACTCTTTCATCTTCCATTCCATCTTCTATAAATCTGTACATACTCCTTTTAAACCATTTAGAATTTTTTCCTTCCTTCTTCTTCTGTACTTCGGTACCGATTCCACTTCTTTCCGTGGGACAAAAGTTTCGAATCTCTCAGAAACTTGATTTTTCTTTGATTATAGTGCTGGGGTTTTCATTTACTGATCTGGGTTTATCGATTTGACTTGTGGGTCATTGAGGAAATTTGTTGATTATTGATTGTTTCTTTCATCTCTTCTTGTACAAATTGTTCGATTCTTGCTGTTTCTGTTTAGTTTGATACCGAATTTGTAGTCTATACAGTTTTCGGGGAATTTCAGAACTGTTTGTTCTTTGATCATATATAAACTTTTTCCGTGGAATTGGTATTCGATTAGCGAGTAAATTAGTTGGATCGTTGGGTGATTTGATTGTAGTGGAATTGGTTTTTGGTCTGAAGAACTTAATTATTGGAGTGCGACTGCGATCTGAGTTTGAGAGGGAAGTAATTCGCTGTGCCCTAGAACATGGGAGTTCCAACGATTGCTTTATACGCTGGTCCACCGAGCAGTATTTGCTCCACACATCCTTGTCAGATCAATGCTCATTCCTCTTTCGATTTCGAAATTGGTTCTCGATCTTCATCGGCGTCGTCAACAGCATCGGCTTCTCAGAAGCCGGTGGCTGGTGGGCTTTCGTGCCTTTTCTCCGCTTCCCCAGTACGGCATGTCTCGTCGACGACGAGCTTTTCCGGTTGCGGAGAGGAATTGGGATCGTTATGGCATGATAGAGGTGAGGAATTGAGTAGCTCATTTCGATATTCTTCGAGCAAATACTTAGGGTCTTCATTGGCAAGGGATTCTAGCCCGGTATCAGTGTTCCAGGGTCCGGTTTCGTGCTGTAGTAGCGGAGTTGGTTCGTCCGCAAAAAGCCCTCCGATTTCGATTTCGAGAGAGAAGAGTGGGGAAACTAATTTCCAGAGCTCGATTGGAGTTGGGTCGAGTGGATTCTTCAATGGGTTCTTGAGAAATGCTTCAGGATCTTATGTGGACGTTCATAGAAATGCTCTTGATGTGAGTTCATCGGCTGTGCTCATGGATGAGCTGACTTTCAATTTGGAAGATGGGTTTGGGGAGTGTACCTCCGAGCCGTATGCAAGGGATATGCTACTTGGTGCACAAATAAGGCATAAGATCTTTCTCGATGAATTTGTGATCAAGGCATTTTATGAAGCCGAAAAGGCACATAGAGGACAAGTATGAGTCCATTCTCACGAATTTTCCCCTTGTTTTAATCCGTGGCATTAGTGAAGATGACTAAACTTGTGTTTTTTGCAGATGCGAGCCAGTGGAGATCCATATTTACAACATTGTGTGGAAACAGCGATGCTGCTGGCTACGGTCGGTGCAAATTCCACGGTGGTCGCTGCAGGGCTTCTGCACGATGCTCTGGATGATTCTTTCATGTGTTACGACTACATTTTAGGGGCTGTCGGAGCTGGGGTTGCTGATTTAGTTGAAGAGGTGAGCAAACTTTTTATTGCATAATCGATGAGGCACTGATGAAGGTTGATTGGATTTAATGCGTATGAGATCTGGATCTGTAACCACATGTGGTGTGTTTTGTGACTTCTAACTTTTATTGGAGCATGTGGTGAAATGAAATCATTATAGTTAAATTGTCGATCTGTCTGCCCTTTGTATAAGAATTGATCTCAGATGCTTTGCCTACTGGATGCAGTCTTTTGATTATGTAGTTTTGCTTTTCCCATGTAGTTCTGTACTTGCAATTAATTTGCTTTGTATTCTTGACGTTACCTCAAACTTATTGTATCCTAATTTTCTACTTTTAATGGTTTTAGGTGTCCCAACTAAGTCATTTGAGCAAGCTTGCACGCGAGAACAATACAGCCAACAAAACCGTTGAGGCAGATCGCTTGCACACCATGTTTCTTGCCATGGCAGACACTAGGGCCGTTCTTGTAAAATTGGCGGATCGTCTGCATAATATGATGACACTAGATGCATTGCCATTGACCAAACGACTAAGATTTGCCAAGGAGACTTTGGAAATTTTTGTACCTTTGGCCAATCGCTTAGGAATATTGAGTTGGAAGGAGCAGTTGGAAAACTTATGCTTTAAGCATCTCCATCCTGAAGAACATAAAGAACTTTCGTCTAAACTTGTGGATTCATTTGATTCAGCAAGGATAACTTCTGCAATTGAGAAATTAGATCAAGCTCTGAAGAATGAAGGGATTTCTTACCATCTCTTATCTGGACGCAACAAGAGCTTATACAGCATATACTTGAAAATGTTGAGGTATGTAGTATGTTCTCTCACCCTCCATTTCAATTTTCACGTCTAGTTTTTACATGTTCTATTTAATTGATTTATGAAATGAATTAGCTGGATATAGCTTAGCTTAGAAATAAACATTTACAAGATGTGAAGACCTAGATCTTAAAATGGGTTCTTCAAAAATTGAATTTAAAGAGCTTGTTTGTCCTTGATCTGATGATTACGATTTCTGAAGTGAATCTTGCATAGTCTGATTGAAAGTGTGAACTTCCATTCTTATGAACAGAAAGAAGCTGACCATGGACGAGATCCATGACATTCACGGCTTACGTCTGATCGTAAAAAATGAAGAAGACTGCCAGAGAGCTTTAAGAATAGTCCACCAGTTGTGGTCTGAAGTTCCCGGACGGTGCAAAGATTATATTAGTCGACCCAAGTTTAATGGGTATGTTGTGGCTCAAAATGGCATCTTTTGTCCTGTGTTCTTTATTTATTTGTTCTTTCCTTTTCTGTCTCTTTTCATTTCCATTCTGACTTGACTCGACGATTTGAAGGTATCGATCTCTACACACGGTCGTAGTGGGTGAAGACATGGTGCCCCTTGAAGTGCAAATTAGGACAAAAGAGATGCATTTGCAAGCAGAGTTTGGCATTGCAGCTCATTGGAGATATAAGGAGGGTGACAGCGAATACTCTCCATTTGTCGTTCAGATGGTCGAATGGGCCCGATGGGTGGTCACCTGGCAATGTTTGGCTATGAGCAAAGATGGATCATCCAATGACTCTGCTGATTCAATCAGACCACCCTGCAAATTCCCTTCTCATTCTGAGGGCTGTCCATACTCGTACAAAACCCAGTGTGATGGACAAGATGGACCTGTATTCGTCATAACGATTGAGAATGAGAAGGTCTTTTTCTCTTTTTTGTGTTATATTAGTTGAAGGTATCAAATTCGGTTAATTGAATTTGTGTTACATTAGTTTGACAATGGTATTGTAACTACTGCAGATGTCGGTTCAAGAGTTTCCTTCAAATTCAACCATCACGGATTTAATGGAAAGATGTGGGCGAGGAAGCTCAAGCTGGACCTCCCATGGCTTCCCCATGAAAGAAGATTTGAGGCCAAGGATTAACCACAAGCGAGTGAACGATCCAACGTGCAAGCTGAAGATGGGTGATGTGGTGGAGCTAACTCCCGCCATACCCGACAAGTCGTTAACAGAGTACAGGGAAGAAATCCAGCGAATGTATGACCGTGGGATCACAGTATCAAACCCCGGACCATCCCAAGTTGCTCCTAACACCGTTGGTTTCTGGAGCTAACAATACCTTAGTTTGTCTACGGTATACGTTTTGTGAATTATCAAATTATTCTGTATATAATGGTCTTTGTACACCCAAAAAAAAAGAAAAAAAATAGATGACTAACTAAAATTGAAATTATTCAACACAGTTCAAAATCAAAATTTAAGCACTCTTGTTTGGAGATCATTCTTGAATGCCCAGTCTTCTAGGAATACATTTTTCGTAATCTGATTTTTCTTTTCTTTTTTCAAAAAAAGAAAGTGTTGGCTTATAGTTATGATTTAAACAGAAAACTTTGATAATTTTTAGACACTGAGGTATAATACAGTAAGGTATAATTTTCTCCACAAAGTTGGGAAGAAATATCCATATTCCATTCATCCAAATTCTTTGGAATTGACACATTGGTGGAAATAGAGCCACTGAATTCTTTTAGAGGTATTATACAATAGTTTGATAATATCCAACAATACTTCCACCAACTTCAAATGAATCTATTTCAAATCTCCTTTACATTCGAGAAGTTGAGGAAAGCGAAACAAAGTAGGAAACAAACTATGTTATTTTTGGACGTTTTGTCAATGGAAAAGATACTCTTTGTGGGGTATGTTGTTGAGGTACTTCTGAGGTGGGTTCTTGGGATGGAACCGCGTCGTCACCTTCATCTTCTTCTGTTTCCTCCATCGTTTCGACTGGTTGCTTCTTTGGGATTGCTAGTTGATAGTTGGGACTGAGCAATGTGTCTTGATCGGGCGGAAGGGCGATACCAGGCCCACCAATCGACCTTGGCAATGGAATCTTATTCCTGTTTCTGGCCAACTCTAGAAGAACCTGACAGAAAAGGAAGTCATGGTTAAACACTTTGCCCCCAATGGGAGAAGATAGCAAGGAAAATCCGTGAGTACGATCGTATTTATTTCTTTAGGATACCACAAGTATATACCCTTTCTAAGCCTTCTTCAAGGCTACATATTCTACAGATATTTCTCGTAACGATGATTCAATTCTAAGATACAGTGTAACTGATAGGGATCCCAGATTGCCATATTACTCAAATAATTCACATCTCAAAAGACTGCCTATCAGTAAGTCCTATGAAGCCATGTTACCTCTCTTGGTGGAGGTTGCGAGAAGCTGAAATTAACTTTGGACTGGATAGCAAGCTTCACATCATCACAATCAATGGCGGCCTTACCTGCATGCTCCGAATATACTTGTGCATCTGTCAGTACGTCAACAACATATCGATACCATAGCTCAAGAAACTGGTGTATAACTCGTGGTTCATAATCTTCAACTCCCATTGATTTCAAAAGCGTTTTCACAATTTTTGCATCCCTCGGTAGCTCCTCATCTCCCTCAGACATTTCCTTACTGCCCTTTTCACCTGCATAAGAAATTTATATTATTCTTGTAATTTGCTAAACTGTTATTCCATCATAACGATAATGCAAAAAACATAACAATAAAAATCTATAACAACTTACACTAAGCAATTTATTACAAACGGTTTCTAAGGGTAAACTAAAAAAATACTTCTCTGTCTTGTGTCAACACGGCAAACATGACTAAGTCTAAATCAGTTGTAATAAAATCTCAAACTACCCAGAAAAAATCAAATAAAACTGGACAAGTAAGAGTAAGAACTCAATGGGATCATCAATGGAAAGAAAAGAAATGCCAGCATACCCAATTGTGAAGGTCGAGCTTCAGGAGAGAAATTAGTGTTTTGATTGTCATATCCACCGCCACTTCCACGACTCATTGTCTCTCAAGAATTTAAACTACAAAATCCTCACCCTAACAATTTTGTTAATCGTGTTTCAGTCAGATGTTCTTCAGTCTCGTCTCCAGAGCTCCAAGTTATGCTGTCAGCTACCAGGTCACCGATGGATCTAATCCCAAAATGCCACAACATGTTTGAGGGTAGAAGAACAACAATTGTACTAACAAAAGTAATACATAAAATAAAAATAATTGGCACCCACTTGGATGTGCAATTATCCAAAAAAAGGCTTTTCACCTTTTAGAGAAAAACTCTCTTTTTACCAATTTGCTATAGTGAATGGTCCTAGTGTCATCTTGGCTTGGATCGAAACTGATACCAAAGCAAAACTTTTGACTTCTTTCTATAGCACGTTTAAACCATCAATTCAGTGCCTTTTCAATTTCTTTGGGACAATCCTGGCTAGATAGACAATCGGAAAAAAAAAAATCTGTTGAGGGGACTGCAACTCCTAGCCTCTCGCTGCCCACAATCACTCCCAACACATGTTCGACAAACTCTACTGCTTAGGTGAAGTTAAAAAAAAAATGCATAGACATAAAAAGGGGGGGAGCACAAAAAAAGGGAAAAGGCATAGACATGAAAGACACCGAAATTCTGGGAGAAGAAGAAAAAAAATCAAAATATTGAAAAAAGAAACAACCAGATGGCAAGACAGGTTCATGATGCTCGTCCTGGCCAAGATGTCTATTGAAAAAAGAAAAACACAAAATTGATAGTCCAAACATGCAATAAAAATAAGTAAGTTTAGTTATCAAAGGATAAACCAGTTGCTACAACGGGAATGTAAGCTTAATCATGCTAACTTGCTAAGCATATAATTCAAACAACTCAAGTATATAAGAAATGTAAGTCCACATACCTAGTGATGGAGAGGAACTGAGAAAGACCATTAGTCCTTAACAACTTAACAACCTAGATTCTAGGCCAATCTACAAAACAACTCTGCTCTTACACCAACTATAACAACCCCAAAATTCACACTAAACTAAGGAACATTACCAAACTTTACCTATTAGCTAACTCTATTATCAATGGTGAAACTCCAAAATTTTTGACAGTATCACAGCATAACTATTGAAATAACTTGATTTTGAAACCACCTCATAGAACATATATCTTACTTTTACATAGAAGGATGTCTACCAAAAGTAATCTCATTCTACTACGAAATAAAATCCACGCTTACACCTGTGACGTATACCAACCAACTCAAATGAGTTTAAGTCCATCTTACTCTATTACAAGCACCCAACCGTAAGGCACAACAAATAAAAACCTTAATCCAAAACCTCTCAACTTCCAAGAAGTTCTTAAAGAAAACAAACTCAGGAAAATAAAACGATATAAACACGCCCAATGGTCAATCTTTCTTAGGCTCCCTCTTCAACCTCACCAAGGTCGCAGTACACAACATGTATTGACTCATACCTAAAGAGCACCAAGCAATATACAAAGCAAACATCATGCTATTCACAACAATTAACATGAAAGGCCATTGATAGTTATAACTTATAACTTACTAGACACATGAATTGACGCATCATGCTATGCAAAGTAATCCGAGTAATCCGACACATGATTTACACGTCATGCTCCACAACCCATACATGATTTATGTGTCATGCTCTGCAACCCATACATGATTTTCGCGTCATGCTCTGCAACCCATACATGATTTACACGTCATGCTCTGCAACCCATACATGATTTATGCGTCATGCTCCGTCACCCATACGTGATTTATGCATCATGCTTCACCACCAATAAGTTTGCAAGAATGCATGACCCACACATCATGCATCTAGACCATGTCTTACACCTATCCATAATTTATGCTCAACAAACAAAATACTTATCACGCAAAACAAGTCATGACAACTTGGCATGCTATACAAAACATAATCATCATGCCAAGCATCCAAGCATGCCCAACCAAATAAATAAAACATCACACAAAATCTCAAGGAGCATCCATACATGCTCAACCATTTCAAAATCAATTCACATCAGTCATACATATATTTTATACATAGAAGTAAACTAAATAACAGGACAAGACACAACGGTCTAGCCCAACAGATAGAATCTACTTAAGTAATAAGCTCCTAAAACAACTCACATGCTTAAAACCACCTTAAAGCTTGTCTCGGACACTCCAAATCCCGTCCAAACTACAACATAGGGTTATAGGAGTAAGAGAACAAACGAACTTACTTCAACTAAGTTTGAAAAGGCCAAACGATACTTTATTGCCTAAGACGCACCAAAAGCAAACTTGAGTTGTAACAACCCGACATTTTTATTTAAAACACAAAAAGGGCTGAACACCCAAAACATGCTGACATCCAATATATTTCAACTTGGGATCCCATCGCTTTAAAAATCGAAAACATTCAAAGGGAAAGCAAAGACATAACTTTATCAAGCATCTTGACAGTCTTTTTAAAGAAGGAAAAAATGTAAAACAAGTACATAATAAGTTGAAACGGGAACTAAGGACTTAGAGCTCTTCCATGGCCTTTCGAATAACCTCTTCTGTCCGTTTAGGTTGTTCTCTTCTTGCATGAAATAAAGATTTAGAGAAAAGGGGTGAGTATTAAAATACTCAGTAAGAGACCCATTGTTGGGGATCGAGACATATACATACATAGTCAACATACAAGTTAAACTATAATGAGACCTAAACTTTTCTTCTCTAGTTTCCACGCCTCTTTTTAACTCAGGATGTGCACCTCTTTCGTGCACATAATTTTGCACACATCTCTTTCATGCACAAAACCCACTGGGCATGCATCTCTTGCATACACCCTAGCCCTCTCTAGGTATGTATCACTTACGTACATACCGACCCTATTGCATTGAGTTCATATACAATGGCCCCTGAACATGCATATCTTTTGTGCAAATAGAAATCATGGTGAAAAAGGAGGTAACCATTCATCGTTTTCATAGCTTTAGTGAATTTTCACACATGCATGAGGTCCCACATAGAAAGTCAATTTCATAGTGCACTACATAATAGTTTCAAATCTAATTTCACAACTATGCACATAACATGACATTCATGACTTTCATAAATCATAACATATTAACATGTACAACTCATGCCTCGGTCAGTTTGGGAAAATTTTCATAACTCATAAATCTTTGCCTTTAAAATACATGGCTTTCATAATACATGAAAATTTCAAGAGGTAGCATAGAAATATACAATAATGCCCAAATTTGCTCTTAGGCATTCCAACAGTAAGATCCCTCACCTCGGTTGAGTTTCAGTTACCCACCAACTTCTTCTTCCACTACGAAAACCTTGGACTAACTCCTAAAACAGAACATCAACACCAAATTAACAATTCAGGCCTAAAACGCGGCTGTAAATGTAATCTTATATATCCAAAAAAATAACTTACCCAAAAGTTATTTAGACCCCAAGCCTTCTAAACGCCCCAAACAACGCTCCAACCTAAGCGGAAACCACAAATTCAGATTCCAAAATTAATTTCCAGCAATCGGAAAAAGATTTGAGAGAGTCCCCAAGTCTCTAACTTACCAATAAGGGTGCTAGAGAAAATCCAACAACCGCTGGACAGGGACCAAAACTCGCGATTCCAAGATTTCTGAAGCCTACCGAAACAAACAAATATTTTAAACTAAGAGAAAATATGTGGCCCAAAATACAGGATCTAATCCGGACCCAAGCCACAAACGACTCACCACGACGCTGTCGAACAGATCGCCGGTCTGGGCTGCGATGACGGTGGCTGACGGAGCTGCAGCGGCTGGCGAATGCGACGTCCAGTGGCTGACGACGAGACGCGGCGGCCGGCGGACAGGTAGTAAGGACGGGATGCGGCTGCTGAAGCGAGAGGGAGAATGGGGTTGCAGCTGCGAAAAAGTCGAGAAAGATAGAGAGGGAGATGGAATTGTTCAGTTATGATATTTGATGATACCAATTTAACTTTAATCTCTAAATAGATATATTATTCCAATTATTTTTATATTGATATTTGATATCAAATTTATTATTATTATTTTTAATATTTGTTAGTCCGAACCAGCTTACGGACACTTTTACTAATCTCATGGATTTAATCCATGATCTTTGGCCTTTTGGTCTGTATTTCCAAAGCTACTAAGCCAACATGTGATGACATGGAAGGACTAATTAAGTTAGAGAAGATGATAGATTTGTAGCGAACCCAAATTCAAAACAGTATGAATGTGAGTAGGAATAGATTGAAGTGATCTGGTAACACACGAGCCTCCATTATCTTTTGAGGAAGTTTAATTTCTAAAGACATTTAGCAAATTTATATTTCTTGTAACGTCAAAAATTATGTCCTCTGCAAAGAATCAAGCTTTCATTACAAAATGATAATAATAATGATAATAAAGTAAAAAAAAAAACGAGCAATTTTATCGAAATTCTATGTTTGAAAGTAATTATAAAACGATTAAAATTGTTTTTATCATTTTTAAAAGTCATTAAATAAATGCTTTTAATCACAAAATCAATTTTAGCATTATGAAAGTTGCATTTAACAATTGATTTCGAGTGATTAAAAGTGTGTTTGGAATATCTTTAATTTAAAAAATAAGTCATTTTGAAAAAAAAATTGGAGTGGTCGTCATATTTTGAAGTGTATTTTAAACAATTTTTATTAAAATAGTTTAAATAAAAATGAGTTTTTTAAAAAACACTGTTTTCTTAAATCAATCCAAATCGGTTATAAATATGATGAAATTGATTTATTAAAAAACGAACCCAGCCCAATCCAACTATGAAACATTTGGGTTAGGTTGGCTCGATTACTCGAACCACCTATTTAAATTTTTGTTTTAAAAATAAGTAAAATGTTAATATGTAAAAAATTTATTTAATTATTTTCATATATTGAATTAGAATTGACCCCACGATTTTAATTTATATTATGAAAATTTTCCTTCCAAAGTACTAAAATATTGTTTTTAGGAGTTGTTGGAGAAAAAACATGAAATTAAATAAAGTTAAAATAAATATATGTATCTATAATTTTAGCATATGTTCATTTATTTGAACTCAACTCAAACCATATGGTTGGGTTGGATTGACCAGATTTTTTAGATCATCGAATTTTTTGAACACCGTGCTACTAAATATCTATAAATATATCTAACATCTTTTATAAATTGTAATAAAATATTAAAAAAAAATGTCATTATTTATTCTAACATGGATATGACTACTAACAACATCCATAACTCAATTTTAGAGGGAAAAAAACTTAATTATTCATCTATATGAATTTTTATAAATTTCATTATTTACATAAATATTCGTTGGTATCGATATATCCATTGATGTAATCATAAAATTAAAATTTCAATATCAATATTAACATCAATAATTCAATCTTTTGTTTGCGTTTTGTTTGCTTTGTAGATTTTCAACCTTGGTGTCTGTGTCCATTCTTAATTAGCCAGAGTATGTTGGCTCATACGTCTTTTTTGCATTTACCGTGTAGATGAAAGCGAAGCCAGTGGATTTTTCCACCACCAAAATGAGTTTTGAACTCGAAAACAAAGATAGCATTTGGGTCTTTCACATCATAGACTCTGGCCAAGCTCAGCCTTTAAGATGTTGGGTCTGCCCGGTCGAAGAACATAAATGGCGACTGCTTTGTCCGCCATGGCTGAAGATGCTCCCAAGCTCAGAGCTCAAAGAAGGCGAATGCGCAGAGAAACCGCATATAGTAAGAATAAATGATGTCTCATTTAAAACTAACAATTCAAGAAATCACGTCTCATTTAAAAACACTACATCAACATCCTCAAAACTAAGAATGAAAACAATAACAATAATATATAAGAAGATAATGCATTTGCAAACAAACAAATGAAGAAAACAATCTGGCTTCTCAAACTAAGAGAAGATAAATGCTTCTGAGGACAAATGAATGACAACATTCTCGCCTCTTAAACTGATAAGACAATGCCTTTCAAGTCAAATATAAAAGAACGATCACTAAGCATTCTTCTCAAAGACTACAGTTCAAAAAGTAATCTTTTGAGGATCAAAACCTGAGTAGTCAGCAACTCAAAATTGGTTTGAGCATACAGATGACACAAAACTAAGAACACTATAAAATAAAGTCAAATGATTTTTCAACTTTTTCCCATGAACCCTACCTTGACTGGGCAGGCTGCAACTTTATTTTGTGTAGAAGAAGCTCAAACTTCATGGTTTGCAGTTGTTATTTTTACACAGAACCTGAGAAACTTGGATCAAATTGAAGCTATTGAGGTTAAGCCTCAAATTTCAAGCACTTTTCAGTTCACTAGTATAATTCATTGGGATTTTCTTTGCTTCGAATGAGAGGAACACCATCTGCTCTCCAAACAATCCGTTCATCACACAATGCTGCAACTACCTCGACATAAAGACGATGCTCCTCCTTGAGAACCCTAGCTGCCAGATCCTCTGCTGCATCATTTGCAAGCACAGGAACCACTCTTTGAGCAAGTATCCGTCCAGTGTCAAAGTGCTCATCAACCAAATGAATTGTTGGACCCGAAAATCGAGCTCCAGAGTCAATCACTGCCTTGTGCACTTTCATTCCATAATACCCTTTGCCTCCAAAAGCAGGAAGAAGTGATGGGTGTATATTTATTATAGATTTGGAATAAGCTTGGATCAATTCAAGGGGTATAAGTTTCAGGTATCCAGCAAGAAGAATGAAATCAATCTCAAAATTTCCAAGGGTGGCTACAAGCTCAGATGCAGATAAGCCATGAGGTTCATCTTTTGTTTTGGGAAACAAAATAACTGGAATGTTCTTAGTTCTTGCATATTCTGCACCACCACAACCACTTCTGTTAGTAACCACTACAACAGTTTCTCCATAAATTAACCCTTCAAGAGACGCCTCATGTATTGAACGAAAATTGGAGCCTCCACCAGAGACAAAAACAGCAAGTTTCTTTTTCCTAATCACACTTCTTGAAACTTCCCCTTCGAGACTGGCATTCACAATCATTTGACCGTTATTTCTACAGGCAATATTCTCCCTGAGACAAACAGTATGCGAAGTGGAATGATTGGTTCGAACAATGGAGCGAGAATAATTAGGAGAAGGAAGCTTCAAAAGGAGCAAATGATTGGGAGAACGGATCAACGGAACAGATGGATTTGGGCAAACCCGATATAGAGAACATTGAGCTTCCATTTTACCTAAACCAACTACAGAGACGATTGTCTTAATTGTTTGTAAGTATGAACAATCAAACCAATGTTCATGATTAGGTAAAACTGAGTTCCAAATCCATCGGTTTGAGCTTTAGAGACATTCATCCATTGCAAGAATAGAATCTTGAGGTTTCCAAGGGTTAGGAACTAATCTACAAGACCTTAAAAGAGTTTTTAAAATGCCAACTGAATGCAGCCGAACGGCCTCAACATTTACAGGATGGTATCAAAAAACACTTAATTCCTAGTTAGAAGTGGATCCTTGCCGAGACGCACCGAAATGGACGAACATTGCTGGATAAGTATCCGAATAGGGGATATCAACCTGAGGCTACAAAGAGAGATAATATAAAGATTAGAGGCTAAGCTACAATACTTAAAAAGGGTTCGAAATGAGTTTATAGCACTTTTGCCTACTGAAACTAACCCAAACGGGCTCAAATTCTTGCTGGAACGTGTTCAAATACGCATAGAACTACAGAATATAAGTCCTAAGGGAATGGGGTAATGCAAAACTAGGGTCGATTTTGAGTGCGTTAGTGTCCAAACTCACCGAAAAGGAAGAAAACGCTCATAGATGCAGCTGGAACACAGAAAACTGTGAGTCGCTAGTCAGAGCCGAACGTGGAGAATACTGCTCGCGGGGTTGGGTGTCACCGTGTCGCAGTGGTTCGTCGGAGCTGCTTGATTCTGCCGGAGAAGACAGTGAATGGGTGGGAAGGTTGTTCAGTGAAAGCTGTTCGGCTGGAAGAAGATAGTTAGGGCTTTATAATCTTTTATTTTCCTTAATCCCTTTTAATTTTCTTTTACTTTTTTTTAATAAAACAAAATGCTCCAATTTCGACTTTCCTTAAAACCCACAATTTTCTCTCTCTCTCTCTCTCTCTCATTTGGCGAAATTTCTAAAATAAAAAATTAAACCACATGACTTGGAATTAAAGATTTTAATTAAAAATATATTTTTTAATCTTTGAATAAATTTAATTTAGCTAATTAAAATAAAATTCGACAATAAAATTGTTCAACTAATTTAGAATTAACGAGTTAGACCATTTCATGTTTCTCCTAACATCATTGGTTTTTAGAGCTGATCATACCTCAGTTTATCTATCATTTACACTAAGTGATTATCAAATTATTATGTATATAGTGGTAACACCCAATAAAAATGTGCCACGTTGAAAAAAAAAAGTAATTGAATTGTTTTTATTTTTTTATTCTATGTATAGAAAATAGATGCATGAAATTAAATCCAACTTAGACACCAAACTGAGCATAGCTCAATTGGTATACGAGTGTGTTAGAAACTAGAAGGTCGGGGACATTTGTTTTTTTTTTTTTTGCATGTTTGTTTTGTAATAATATTTTTAAAGATATTTGGGAAGACCGGTATAACCATGTTTGTTTTGTAGGGTTCTACTTGACATGACTATTTATTTTAATATAATTTGAATTTAAACAACATATTTGTTTTATTGATATATTAATTTAAGTTATATATATATATAATGTTACTTTTCTCGTCGATATAATACATATTAGTTTAACATTTTTAAGAAAAATAAGGGTTAAAAAAGTTTAAAAAAATGATAAACTCAACACAAAAATCTAAAAAATCCATATTTTAAAAAGACATCCTACTTACATTGTCGTAAAACAAACATGATAATTTATATACCACGTTGTAGTAATTTTTGAATTCCCAACAAACAAACCATTACAATATAGACTTGGAAATGATGGAATGGTGTGTATTTTTTAAGTTTGAGTCTCGTGGAGAAAGTCATACAAGTTGAGGAGGGCACTTCTGCAAATACTTACGAGCATAATTCCAAGTCAATAAATTTTGTTAAAAAAAGAGAAAAACATTGGAAATTTCAGAAACTTAAAAGCAAATCTGATTATTTTTTTAATGAAAAAAAGTGTATATAAAAAATAATTCCGAGCAATTTCCAGTAAACATCATTGATTCCATTCATAATTCTTTTTGTAATTCACACTTATACATACAATACGAAAACGAGTAAACTTTTCCCAAAATATATATATATATATATGTGTGTGTGTGTATATGTATATTAAAAAAAGTATATAAAAATAATAAATAAAGTAAACGGGACCTTTTTTTTTTTCTTTTTTTTTTTTAATTTTAACTTACCACAAATTTGTTGATATTTATTTATTTCCATTTAAATACTATTTGATATCTATTTTTAGCTTTTGTTTTTATTTGATGTATTTTCAATTTAATTCATTTTGGTTTTATGAGTCGGTTGGATAACATTTTGGTTTTCTACTTTTTATTTATTGTTTTTTTTTATTTTGATTTTATTGTTTTTTTTAAACTAGAAATAAAAATATTTTTGGTAACTGTTTCTCTTCCTTGAAAAAAGAAATAGAGAAACAAAAAATCTTTTGGGAACTGTTTATTTATTTATTTTATATTTTACATGTTTTAACTTTAAATATAGTTTAGTTATATATTATTAAAATGTATACTGGCATTAAAATGCCTAAAATATAAATCATCAAAATTTTACATTATTTAATACAAAATTAATGGCAATAATAATATTGCTTATATCTTTTAAAATGTTATTCAAATTTGATCTACAGTTTTATTTGTCGCTCTTCATTTGCCTCAAACGATGATAACTCAAATTTAACTCGAGTATATTATTTTTGTAAATGTTATGGTTGTAAAATATTAAAACGAGACTAAATGCAGTTTAAGTGAACAACATTTATATATTGCAAAATTTGTAGGGATTTAAAAACCTATCCAACCATCCAAGTAACTATTGGTTTCATTAGGAAAGTTATAAGATGAAATACAAAAAACAGAACAAGGAGAAACTATTTTGTTGTAGTTTTTGAAATTCGAACTCAATTTTGAAAACATTTTTCTTTAAAAATTTTGGAAACAAAGAAAGGATGAGTTATCAAAGAAGTTTGTTCCTAAAAAAAAAACGTAAATGCTATCAAAATGGACCTTGTAATTTAAGACGTAGGTTCTTCATTACCATTTTTATTAAGAGATCAAAATGATTTTCTTTTCTCGAGTATTGCAAGAGATTTGAACGACTGACATCTAACCTCTAAATTGCAAATACATTCAGGCTCTGTTTCGGATTATTATAGTTTTTAAAATAATTGATGACAACTGTGCTAATAGTTGTGCTTCTAGAAAAATCTATAGTTGGTACATTTTAGTTTTAAGTTAGAAAAAATTAGTTACAATGTTTGATAAATTAATACTAAATTAGCGGGACTTAATTATATGAGGCAAAGTAGCTTAGTATTTTAATATTGATAATTAATTCAAAGTTTATTATAATATTTGTATTTAAATTAATTTTGTTTAAATAGGTTATTCGACAAAAGTTTACGGAAAATAATTATTATAAAAAAAATGAAGAAATTATGATTATTATAATATATTTATTTACATAAGTGGTTCTAGTAAATTAATAAATAAACTTATTTTTAAATGTAGTACATAATCAAACATGAATCAAGTCTACAAATACATAGGCTAATATGAAAGGTGTTAAAACGTAGAAATATTAAATGAACAATTTGTTGTTGTTGTTGTGGGACGAAATTTGATGTATAAATATAGATAAGTAATATAATCAGCCACACCCACAGGCCACAAGGGCGAATTGCTTGATGAAAAATTCGCCCGGGGCGCTACCTATTTCCCAATTTCTGCATTTCTCTTCCGTATTGGCCAGCGTTATCACTCGCCATACGCCGGGAAACCACCGACATAACTGCCGCCGCGTCATTTCTTCACTGGCTCGGCGGTTGTGCCGGTTGCTGTCTCCATCGCATTCAACGAGGGAACTGTTTTCACCTTCACAGAGACACGGAATTCACTCATGTCCACATCGGAGCAAGCCCTCGTCACTTTACTCTCCCGCTTTGCTTTATCGTTTGATGGAGCCGTTCTGGGTGCTGCCCTAGCTTATGCTGCCGTTCGTACCGTCCTCAAACTCACTGCCTCCTGCTCCTCTCTCAACGAGCTCCGTAAGGCTCCTTATGTTAGCGTTTCTGATCTTCGCCATATTATTCCCGACGGAGATTCGGGACAATCCGAGTCCGATCGAAAGCTTGTTGTTGTTCGTGGCACCGTGGAGGCCAGGTCATCTGTGGAAGGTAATTGGAAGAGCTTACTGCCTAATGTATTGATTTCTCAAGAGTCCGGAGATAGAGCGGTGATTATTCAGCGAACTCAAGTGGTAACTCCTTTGGTATTTCTGTTAAGATTCTGCGCGACTGTGTTGAGATTTTGTTTTTTTTTTTTTGTTTTTTTTTCTTTTGCGTTAGCTGAGTTATGCAGTTTAGAAGATTGCACGATTAAAAATTATTATTCCTCCGTTTGTTAGTGCGTTATGCTTGCAGAGTGTTGTGGCAATATTCGAGTAATTTGATTGCTCCACTAAAATTGCCAACAAAGTCTAAACAATTAATCAACTAACTTGTGCATCTTTTAGATTTTTCACATTACAAGGTCTCTAGTTTAGATACTCGATTCAAGAGGTAGTTATTATGATACGATTCTATCCTGGATGAACCACTATAGAGAAGGATCACTGGGTGAAATAGCTGTTGATTTATCTGTATAGTTCTTCTGGCTTGCCTGAAGTTGATCTGTTGTTGTGTGTGCCTGTGTGTATAGAACTACGATGTGGGGTCTTAAGTATTTAGGAAATCTTGAACTACTTAATTAGCATAACTTCTTTATGAATTTAATCATGGGGGAAATGAGTTTCTCTTTTTTCAGGATTAACTATCGAAATCTCACTGGTTCTGCAAGTGTTTGTATTTGTTCCCCCTCGCTATTCAGTGTGATGGACATGTGTATATGATAATCCAATTCTATAAACTAAAGCTTTTTTGGTTGTATTGTGGCATTGTTCAGTGCATATTCAACGAATGGAAAGGCTTTTTTGGATGGACTTCTGACTTGCGTGCCATCTTTGGAAGAACTTTTAGAAAGCAAGAGTCGACATCATTTAGAACGGTAAAGTCAAGGCTTATATCTGTTATTGTTATGATTGATTCACTCTTTTCATTACCCTTACCAAAAAAAGATCTTTGTATCAAAAACCTTTTTGTTTAGAATGATATGGGACTTTTTTTTATTCTTTCTGTGAATAAAGAACTAACTTATTGAAGTTGGGGCCATGAGTAGGTTTGTAAGTGTACCTCTTAAGAAATGGGTCCAACAGAGTATGTCTGAAGACACACCCCTTAGTGTCAAGAAATAAGGATTTTATGTTAGCTTACTTATTATATATAAAAGCTAAATCTTCATAATATGAGATTGATGTGTGGACGTTGTGATCTGTGAAGGTGAAATATATATTTTAGATTTCTGGTTGAGCAGCAGGAAACTATATTCCAGTGGTCATTGTACCAGAATTCAGTGCAGTTTGCATATGAAGTCTTATGCGATGCTGATATTTGAGAAAATTTTAACAGGTTCCTTTTGTTCTTGTTGAGGGTCATTCGCCATACTCTGATTTTCTTGTTGTTAACATGGATGGCTCAAGACATCCCTTGCCTCTTACAACTGTGTATCATCAACTGCAGCCCGTTTGTGCTACTCCTTATACCTTCCTTCAAGCAGTTTTTGGTCACGAGTACCCTGTGAGTTAGGCAATCTCTATTGAATTCGAGCACCACCTTTATATATGTATACATATAGATTTTAGCTAAAGATTCTTTAATGTGTTCTACCTTTGAAGGTTGGGGTGCTTGATGAGGAGAAAATTCTTCCATTAGGAAAAGCTATCAGTGCTGTTGGCATATGCAGTTTTGAAAATGGGATTCCTGTGATAAAGTCGTGCAATGATTTTCCCCATTTCCTGTAAGTTTATACATTTTGAAGTAGAGATCATAGATGCATATCATATATTATTTCCCTAGACTCAGCCAATGGTGAACCCAGTAGATTTGGGTTTGGGGCTCTGGATAGGATTTTAACTCAGGATCAAGCCTCCGAGTAAAAAGCTTTTGTTGTCTGTTAGAGCTTAATGGATTTGTGTGTATTTGTAATATCAGTGCTCTCTGCAGTTTAAGCATGGATATTGGTTTGTACCTAAAAACACACGTTTTCTCGTCAGTGATACTAGATAATGGCTAGTCTCTCCTCTCCCACACCCGAAGTAAAAAAAGAAAAAGAAAAAAGATTTCGCTTTTATGTAATAAAACTGAAGCCGTTTGTGATATAGTGCAATTTCTTCTTTGTTGAATATGGGGAATAGTGTAATTGGACAAAAAGTATTTCTGTTTGCGCTTCGTGATAATTGTCATTGGAATAATGGATATTATGATGATATACTCTTTGCAGATGTGAAATGACCAAGGACCAGATGATTTTAGATCTAGTCTTCAAAACAAAATTTCTATTCTGGAGTAGTATTATCCTTGGTTCATTGTCAGTTGTCATTCTTGGTTATTCTGTTGTGAGGTATGTTTTCTTTCTTAATTTCTTCTTTTTCATTTTTCGAGACATCTTTGTGTTGATATTTTTCTTTAGGCAAAGCAACGACTTCTTAATATACCTTCCATGAATTGTTTATTTCTGAATACCTTCCAACTTCCAATTTCCACCAGTCCTTTCATTAGAGACTGTACCCAAGTATACTCCACTTGTCTTGCTTCCTTTCTTTCTTCCTATAATCGTATTTTAAAAGTTAACGAGTATCAATATCCATTCTCTTCAGAAATTGGAATAGATGGAAACAATGGAGGAGGCAACATAGACAGTTACAGAATTCAGGGAATGATTCCACCACGTCACAACTGGATTCAAGCAATGACATTTCCATTTATGGTGATTTTGGAACTGCATCAGACGACGAGGTAGCAGCCATTCCAGACGACGAGTTATCATCAAACATTCCAGATGGACAGTTGTGCGTGATCTGTCTCATGAGGAGAAAGCGATCTGCTTTCATTCCATGTGGTCATTTTGTTTGCTGCGAACGTTGTGCCGTCTCAGTTGAACGCGATTCAGCTCCCAAATGTCCCGTCTGCCGCCAGCAAATCCGTAGTTCTTTGCGGATTTACGATTCATGAGGAGAATATAATCATCTTTTCAGATTCTAACCAAGACACATCTACATGGACACATCTCCTTCATCTGGGCTACCCTTTATGCTGATACTGTTTGGGATTTCATATCAATGCCAATCCTTCCACAGGGCAGCAGATCTGAAGTTTGTTTTTTCCACATCTATACTAACTATTTATCCCTATAGTCTTTACTTTGATGACAGAGCTCGTTGTTAAGAGTTTCTAAATCCAAATTTGAAGTGATGGCTCTTGTAAATATCATATATACTCTTTTACTTTATAACATGCTGATATGTGATATGAAAAAGAAACTTCAATATTGGCTCCTGTTATGATTGGATGTTTAAAGTATGGTTAGATTGACTTTCTAAGTACCTATTCAACCAATAAGTTATCTCGAGTTCTAGTTTGACGGGTTAAAAAATATATTCTAGACTAAAAGGTGGGAGGTTTGAATTCTTCAAATTCCATCAGGTTGAACTCAAAACAAAGTTCTCTCGATTTAGTGTACTTGTTTTTAAAATGAAATAAAAAAATACTTGAAAGAAGTTTCAGTAATTCTTAAAAGAAACTAAATGAGTGGGATTCGAAATCTTAAAAACACTAAACATTATTTTACACTTAAAAATGCTTATTCATACACTTAGAAAATCAATCTAAATAGACCTTAAAATCCAACCAAGAAGTTATCTTGAGTCTAGTTTGACAAAGGTGTGAAGTTTGCATCTTTCAAATCTCACATGATGAATTCAAAACAAAGTTCTTTTGATTCGGTAGACTATTAAAAACACTTTTTTAAGCAAGTCAATCTAAACAGGTTCTAAAAGCAAAAATCCCGCGCTAAAAGGAAGTAAATAGTAAATGAGAGGGGAGTTGCATTCAAACACAAAGTCATACTTGCCTATCAGGTTCGTGTTGAACTTTGAAGCATTTGGCAAGAAAAGGAAGAAAAAGTTTCAAACGGCGTTGGATTTGATCCCCAACTTCCATAACGAACAAAAGGAAACGGGTTGGCCTTTCCACCATAACCCTACGCATCCATCTTTCTCTTCCACTCTCATCTCCCAGTTGTTATCATACCTTCTCATTGAAGCTCGAGCCGTATCAATGGTGTCTTCCGCGAAGATTTTTCTCTCAAAACCCGCATTTCTAATTCTTTCGCACCATTTTCCCTTTTCCTCGTTCATTTCCCCATCATTCGTCAGTGCTTTTGCGGCTTCCCCTTCCATCACTCTTCTTTCCTCGCTTTCTCTCCCTTTGAATGCCGAGCTTGTTGAATCCAGAAATCTCCATAGGTATTCTACTCGTCGTGTGAATCCGGTGTCGAAATTTCCGCAGTTGCTACAGCTACATGCCATGTTGTTTTCACTCAGAATCACTGCCTTTGGTTCCATTTTTCTCAGATTTTGTAAGAACTCGAATCTTTCGTCAGGAGCGCAGTGTTTCAACTGGTGGAGTCTGAACTGTGCGCAAACGATCAGGATTTCGTCAGGGAATTTGTTGATTACTTGCGAATTTAGACTCCGGAGCGAGTGGTTGTCGAGGCGGTTGATTTGTAAATTGATGTTCAAGGATTTGGCGAAACTGAGAAGCCGAGAGGAGATGTTGTCTCCGGGTGGACCGATTGAAAACGGCGTCTCGGTATTTTGATCATGTTCGACAGTTGGAGCGATAACTGTAAGACGAATTAGCGGCGGAGGTCCGCCGGAACGGCGAGTCAAGGCCTCGAGCAGTGTCGGCCATTGCACACCATGAGAAACCCCAATGTCAAGAATGTGAAGATTTCGCGGGCGATTAGGTTCTTCAGAGAGAATGTGGAGGATTGAAGAGTTTGCGATGTTGTTAGGAAATGCAAACCATGGACTCACCTCGTGGAATTTGATCAACGATCTCTGGAAGAATCGAGGGTCCGTCGAAGCGAAAGTAACCGGGGTAACTGTGGAGGAATAAGAAGAAAAAGAAGAATTGGAGGACAGGTGATGGGCCAAAGCTCGGAGACCGTGGTCGGCGAGCCGGTGGTTAGCGTCGCCGGTGGGTGAGGCGAGCTCTTGAAGAACACAAAGAAGGTGATGTACTCTTGTCGCATCCCCTTTTACGATAGCACTAGCACAGGGATTTAGCAATTGCTCTGCCCACCTTCCTTCCCTGTTGCTTCCGTTATTATTGTTATTTCCTGTGGATTTTGATGAATTTTTCTTGTTCCCTATTGATTTCTTCATCACAGTCACTCCCTCAACAGCTCCACTGCCTTTATCAGCACCAGTTTTGCTCTGATTGTTCTGGTTCTTCCTTGGGTTCTGATGGGTTTGTGATTTCTTATGAACTGAATCATCTGGAGCTTTTCTTTTCTTGGTCAACTCAGAAGGTGTCAAGTGGTGGGAAGTGGGTGTGTTTGGTAGTCTAGTACTAACAGTAGTGGGTGAGTTGCTAAGACAGCCATTAATCAGATCTTCGCCTGTATCCTGGTTCTCACCCCACCATTGATAGCAGTTTAAAGAGCAAGAGTTGTTAGTCTCGTCCAGGAATGGGGAAAAGAAAGGAACCGAGTCCTCTAACCAGTCCAATATGTGATCTGAAGGGTGGTTTGGCCCTGTTTCTTCAATGGTCATTTTGCTTGGTGAAATAACAATATTTCAGATAGAGAGGGAAAGAGAAAGAGAAAGAGAGAGAAGAGACCCTTTTGATTAGGAAGGGAGAAGATGGAGTTAATTAGGGTTGCTGGTTTGGGGGTGAGGGAGCTACAGTTTAATCATTGACTAAAGATTGGAATAGAGCCAATAATGTTTTCATAGAAAGCAGTAAAATAATGCAAGGGGTCACTTGCACCCTTCATAAACAGACAATGGTGAGGTATTTTCTAAGCTATTTGTGCTGTTCTTTTGGAGGATTTGATGTTTGGTTCAAATTTTTTAAAGCCCATATAAAAGTCACTCACTGTCTTCTTCCTTAGCCTGGGTTGTTAACTAACTCATCATTCTTTTGTATTGTGAAAAAAAAAAAATGCGGTGGTGGTTGGACTCCATGAATGGGGATTGGTGGAGGAATCTTTGAAACTTTTAGCCGTGGTTTTGAGCTTTCATTTGGATTGTAAAGAGACAGCTAACACTTGTTTTTTCTCTTTCTTATTAAAATATTCAAAGTCTTTTGCTTTCTACAGCCCTTAGGCGCCCATGAGGAGAGGCTAAAACGTATTAATTTCTTGTCCTTAAAAATACGAACCATCTCGCCCAATTCCTTTTTGTATGCCCCAAATCCTGAGAAAATATTTGTAGTTCTTCATATTTTATTTCCGGTTGTTGTTGACCTAGTATCATGATTGGATGTCCAAGAAACTAAAGTTGACTTCAGCTTCTTTCATCGAGTTCATCGATTCCGTTTTATGGTTTGTGACAAATTTGCAAAATTTCTACCTTTGAAAGATTCTTTACCCATCTCCCAAACACCCATTTTTAAATCATTCCTAGTCAAGGTATCTTTGGAATCTGTTCTTTGGTTATGGTCTTCTTAACAATGTAGATTTCTTTCCATTCATCTTGACTTAAAAAGTTAAGAGGTTGAAGTAGAAACAATCTGATTATTGAAGTGCAAGAAACTGATATCTTCGCAAAATCAAATCAAGTCCATGAATAGACTTAGACAATAGAATTATTGGGGAGAGGAGGGAAGAGGAACACACAGCTAGTCAACGAATTCAAATGGCATCAATGAACAAATAGCAAAGGAGGAAAAAGAACATCAATCCATTTTGTTACTTGGAAATGCAGAATGGCTAAAGCAATACACATCGTTGGGCAATTCTAACCGCTCCCGCCAAGAACA
Source organism: Citrullus mucosospermus (assembly GCA_030954485.1). Taxonomy (NCBI): domain Eukaryota; kingdom Viridiplantae; phylum Streptophyta; class Magnoliopsida; order Cucurbitales; family Cucurbitaceae; genus Citrullus; species Citrullus mucosospermus. The sequence goes on along the minus strand of CM062063.1, from coordinate 765,872 downwards.
GCCTTGAACTTTTTGATCAGAGCTGGGTCCAGGAAAGTGGTCTTGGACACCAAGTCAGTACTCAAATCGTTGGCAAATAGTGCAAAGTCAAGGATTTGGAGACCAGGGCTTGGGCTGCTAAATATGGGAAAACCAACGGCAGTTACACCACCAGCATTAATCTGAAAATGTAGCAATCCTTGTGGGAATATCATGAGGTCTCCCTTTTTCAAAGTCTTCACGTAGACATCATTAGCAGAAGAGATAAAACCAGCCTCAATGATACCCTGTGTCACAAGTAGCAATTCCGAAGCTCCAGGGTGTGTGTGGAGTGGTATAACACCACCCGGTACCAAGTCTAACCGAGCGGCTGAAAGACCGAGCCCATTCACACCCGGATACTGCTCGACAAATGCTGGGGTGACTGCAGCTTTGATTAGACTTGATATGTTTCCAGCACCACGTAAGCCTGAATACACGAAGTCGTCTGCAGTCACGGCAGCAGCGATCTTGCAGGAGTAGCCTGCAGGCCCTTGTGGACCTTTCAGATCGGCGACGCAGAAGTCTTGGACAGCTGCATTGGAAAGAGAGAAGAGAAGGGAAATGATGAGTAGGGAGTGAAACATTTTTTTGGGCGAGTCGTTTGGTTCACAGTTGGTTCCCGTTTGGGATGGTGTAGTTTCTTGATGAGTTTCATAGGGTTTATATAGAAAGTACTAATTGGCTTCCTGCAAGTTGGAGTAAAATTCACTCAAATGGCAAGGATAGGAAGATTGAAGAATGAATGAATGAGAGCCACAGCATTTGATTTTGTGATGCATGTGGCTGTCAATGAGCTCTCCAGAAGATCAGATTCTCAGAGAAAGAAATAAAATCTCTCTTTTTTGCAGTTAATGACCTCATGATTGGACAATTCTTCTTGCTCATCTTGCACAGTTAGCAACTGGGATAAAAAGAAGGATTAATTAGCAAGAATATGCTTATTACCATTCAGGATTAACAAAAGGATATAGGATGAAAGTGGAGTGGACCAAATGCACATGGGAAGACGAAAATCAGCAAAAGAAGCCAATTTTTAGATAGCTAAGGAGCAAGAGGACCAAGAGGACCAAGATGAAGAGGTTCCATCAAGTCTCTCTGTATCCACATGCGCACCATGAATGGCTTAGGGCTTTGTGGCCTAGAAAAAACCCCTGCCATCACGTTCAGGACATCTGCATTTATCACCATTGAAGGATTTTCTGTACTAGACAAGTAGGCCCTTTTCCTCATCTGGAAAATCAACAGTTAACAAATTGTAATGTAATACTTAAAATGAAAACAGTTAAGAGGGGAAATGAGAATGGAGAAGGGCTGAAAAATCATATCTTCTATTCCATTTGTAGTAATTGTGCTATGATCCTGATCAACAAACTTCAGCCGACTTGAGATTGTAAAGACTATCAATCATAAATTTGAAAATGTCCTCCATGATAGATACAACAATAACTTAAGGCCTATACTAATATGACTGCCAAATATTTTGTACAATTAAAATTACGCCCATGTTCATATTATACAGCCTAAAAAAATTGATTTCAAAAGACGTATCACTAAGAACCATCACACTCCAATCCACACAGAAGTCCAGTTCAGGTCCCCTTTGATATGGCATCCTCTAAATCTCATTTTATTGTTGTATCCCTGAACCGACATCGGGGTTGGTTATTCACCAAGTAGTTGGGATCTACCAAGCATTAGTTTCAAACATAGTTAATACATTAAAACCTCATCATTTGCTGCAGCAGCTGTGAACCGGCCGCCTGTGACAATAGTTGTTCTGAACTCGGTGAAGGCCTCGTTAGTGTGTTGGTACCAGTGGACATTCCAACCCCTTGTCGTACCATCTCTTTAGGGCTGTTTACGTTTGTTTCGACATGGGAGGCTTCCTTCAATATGCGTATCTGATGAAATTCAGAAGAGAAAATTTGAGACAAATGATAAAAGAAGAAATTGGTCGAGCACTTCCAACAGATAAGTCCAACTTACCATGTCCAAGCGTTTCTTGTGGACATCACTTGATGATAACTACAATATTTAAGAAACTCCATATGGTTAAACACAAAAGGAAAATGTGATAGCTAAATTAAACAGAATGCTTCTTTTGAAAGGATAAGATAATTTTCTTACATTTTTGTTGTGGTTCTTCCACTCGTCACTTGAATATCCAGGAACGTTCAACTGCCAGTTCTTCTCTGCACATTATCCACAATTTATGATCGGTAAGCTTTTGTCTAATACTATAAGATTCAATACCATTACTAGCAAACACGATGAATCAAGAAATTAGTAACCTGGTGCACTTTAGGTTAAATTACCGCTAATGATAAAAACTCGGACTATCAGGTAAGAATCAATTATGGTTTATAAACAAGTACGACCTTACTTGAACAGGATTTGTTCTATAGGTTGTACAACTTTATCCATGAGTTCTGAGGTTTATAAACAATTAAATTAACAAAGCCTCACGGTTTTTTTCCCTTTTTTGTTTTGAAAACCATATGTTATGGCCAGTCAAGAATCTAATCAAGGATCTTTTGCTCTAAAGAGTCTACAACTTTTTGTTTTCTTTTTTTTTTTTTTAAATGGTTGTCGGGTAAGAACTTCCCATGAGTAACCTTTAGTCATTCTTATCAATCATCTTTAGTCACCTTCAATAGCTTATCAAAAAATTAAATTGTGCAGAAATAAAATACTGTCATTCTTCACTTTATTGCCAATAAGTAAGGTGGCATTGTTCCCACTTCCCTACCTGAATCTAGAACAGAATAGCAGAAAATTTTCTCACTTTACCCGCCAAGCATATTCGCATTCAGACTTTTTTTGATTACCTCATTACTATCATGAATGAATTGCCACTCACTAAAACCAAAATTTGAAATCAGAAAAAGGAGCCATATACTGTTGATGCATGGCATTCAAGAAATCAAGTGAAAAAAGACCTTGAGGAAAGTAATACACACCTAAGTGTAGCAATAGATCTTTGGATTCTAAAGTTGAGGATTTTCGATGTTTTGCCAGAATGCATGAAAAGGTAGTAACCTGTATTGCAACAAAGAAAAAAGAAACTGTTTTCACATGATAAACCATCCAATCACTGAGATGATAGTAACTGATGAACAAGCCATGATATTAACATGAATTATTAGGTACCTCCATATGAATAATATTGCAATAGAAGAACCATAATAATCAATCCATACAACTATAAAAATTATTTACCAAAAGGACCCCAGCGCCAGTCTACTTGATTTGTTTGTAACATCAAAATGGTAAGATGAGGTAATAATGAGAATATGGCTTTCAATAAGAATACGTAGATTTTAAAAGGACCTAAAAGTGTCCACATCAGTGTCTTAGTGGCTAAGTATTTTCTTTTCCTAATGTTCTCATGAGAGTTGATTCACAGGTTTTTGTTGGTGAGAAAGATGGGAGAATAATAACTAATAAGCACAAGGGAGTATAGACATATTTCTATTAAACATATGAGAGACTCAGAGAAATAGACTGATCAGTCCAAAAGAAGGCATATGCCACTCCGTCCACTCACAGCTGACCACCTTATTAAATAGGGGAAAAAACCCAAAAATACGGCCCTAAAAAGTTAATCAGCAGAAAATGCATAGCAATTTATCATTATTACAAAATATAACAAGCCACTGCCTAATAAATTATAATCTGCATCATAAGTGTTGCTCATAACAGAGGGTATTGCTCCATGATTGAAGAGGTGTTCTTGAACCCTACTTTTTGGGACAGTTCTGTAGCAGGGCTTTTCTTTTCCTTTTTTTTTTTTTTTTTTTTTTTTGCCATATTGTGGGGCATTGGATTGAGAGGAACCTTAGACGGTCTGAGAGGTTTGATGAGAATCTTTGGGAGTCAATTAAATCTAACTTGTGGGCGCCTGTTAATCTGGCTTTTTGTATTTACCAACTTGGCCTCATCTTTTTGGATTGGGATTCATTCTAGTGATTGGTTTGAGGTTTTTGGTGGTAAGCTTGTTTTTTGTATGCTCTGGTACATTCTTTCATTTCTCACTATAAATTATGATTTATGCCAATTCAAATAATGATATTGTGTAATAATGAACATTACTCAAGGGTAATGATATTGTGATTTATGCCAATTCAAATAATGATATTGTGTAATAATGAACATTACTCAAGGGTAAGGCTAAAGGCATATCAAACTAGTGGCCATTGGTCAGACCCCTCCACCTACTACCTTCAAATGACTTGAGTTTTTTGTTCGAGTTATAGTCATCCTTTTAACAACAACGATCAGAGAAACAGCTCAATAGAATGAATAAATACAGAGTCTAAAATGAAATAGAATGAACAAATATTTGGACTTAGACAGATTACAAAAGCATAAAATATATATATATATAATATATATAAGCTTTTTCATCCCAAAAAAATAGTTCACTAGTGATTAATGTGTCATACATTCGCATACTGAGATTACGCAGATTTTTTTACCTGACTTTCCATTGTAAATGTTTTTATATGATAGAACATAGTTCTTCAATGGTGAAGGACTAACTTTTGATGTGTACTGATATTGACTATTGCTTATGCCACATATGCACTTACTATAGTATGAGTAAGAAATTGGGTGGAAGTGTACAAAGATGTATAGGGAAATATTAGTAGTACTAGGAGGTCTCACCGAATCAATAAAATCATCGGCAATCTCCAAGAGAAGATCTTCAACTTCAGGTTCCAGCTTTCCATGTGGATCTACCTGCACACATTCAAATTTCAACTACAGTGAGAACAAAATAAAAAACATAGAAGCACATTAGAAACATAGAATAAATACTCTTATTGATGAGTCAAGGCAGAACCTGTGAAACCAGATCTTGTATCTTTCTCTTCCCAAGGACTTGAGTGGCAGCCTCTGTCCCTTGGCTTGAACTTCCCCCAGGTGTACTAGCGCCAGATGCTGTGGCATCTGGATGTGATCCAGTCAAACTGAGAGATTTCTGGCCCGCAAGTCCAGCTATCCTAGGAGAATGCTGCTGATGCTGATGTAATACTGGTTGCAGAGATTGCTGTGGTGATGCTTGTTGAAGTAGCTGCTGTTGTTGATGAAGCGGCTGCTGTTGTAGCTGTTGTTGTGACTGTGGTTGCTGCTGTTGCTGTTGCTGTTGCTGCTGTTGATGCAGCTGTTGATGTCCCATGGACGACTGTTGCTGTACGAGCTGAGGAAATTGTTGAGGGTTCAAGGACATGGAGTTTTGATGCAATTGACTAGATGAAGCCAGTTGCTGTAGGACTTGTTGCCTCTGTTGCAGACGAAATGAAGGTGAGCCAGGGGTAGACATTGATGGCATTTGCTTCAGCCACTGTTGCTGTTGCAAAGAGTTCTGCATCATGGTTGGCTGCCCATTCTGAGCCAAATTGGTCAATTGTTGATTCATAAATGCAAGATTTGACATTCTCGGTAAGTTCTGAACCTGCAATTTAATAAAATTGACTGGATGTCACAATCATGCCCGCAATTTTACAGTTACTAGTAGCCACACAAGGAACAAACTAGCAAGATTGTATAGTAAGATTAACAAATCAAATTAGCACATTAACCTATCCATTAAAGTAATAAAGTGATACTGGAGTTACTGCTATACCATAGTTGGAGGATTGAGTTAGAGAACATGACAGGCAAATCAGCAATGATGACAATAAATAGAGTTATATATACCATGTACCAAAATAAAAAAGGAGTGTTAATGGGCACCAGTTGAAACTAGAGCGTGTACTTGATAAATATGTTAGTATGGCCTATGAGCATTATTTGTAATGCAATGAATGTTTAGCATTACAAAAATAAGTTCTATGAGATAAAAGCCGGAGTATTACACTTCTATTAGTCAATAAACTAATATCCTCGATGAACTGCATAAATAATATCCAAGCAATCGCCAAAGTAACCAAACAAAGCATTAATCTGCCCGGTTCAAATTATGCATATAGGAATCTAACAATACGAATATAGAAATAAAAGCTCAGACCCATTATGGTAATAATGAAGTAATGAACATTAGATACAGAGCAAAGATGCGTTGCATAGAAACCTGTGGAGACGTGAGTGAACTTTGTTGAGATAATTGCTGCCTTATTTGACCTTGGTTTATTCTCTGTTGGGCATATGACGGCGCAAGGCCATTAGCTCTTAGCTGTGAGGTCAAATTCATTGACCCCATCATCCCCATTGCTTGAATTCCTTGCAAAGCTTGCCCATGAGAGTTACTCGACTGAAACTGCGGACCCTGGACTAACCCAGCTTTCTGCTTGGACTATACAAAATGTTCGGATTCAGTGAAAATAACAAACAATATATATTTAACTTGATTTCTAATGTCAACAAATTAAGAACCAAGAATTGTAATTAAACAATAGAAGGCAATTACTGAGGCATAACCCATCACCAAAGTGCTAACATCATGCCTAGAAAGCTCTTCAACTCCATTTCAAATATCAAAAAATCGAATTCACAATACTGTCCAACAACATCCCAACACCAAAGTAGCATCAATACCAATTTAAGACCAACGAGTGACAAGAATTCAGTACATACCGAAGCTAGAAATTGTGACTGCAAATTATACTGAGCCGCTCCAGGTAACATGGGCAAATGGTTACCCTGACCAATTAGTGCAGACCGCGACAGATTCCCAGTTCCCATTTGTTGTTGTTGGTTAGGCTGTTGCTGCTGTTGCTGCTGCTGGTTTGTAGCAGACCCACCAAAATTCATCTGACTGTAAAGCCCCGGTTGCTGTCTCATCATCCCAAACTGCTGCTGCTGCTGCTGCTGCTGCTGCTGTGGTTGCATTTGGTTCAACCGAGACATTGAAGGGGACCGCTGTAAAGCCTGCTGGATTTGGAAATTCGTCATCGCACTCGCATTCTGAGGTTGTTGCACCAATTGCTGCGAATGTTGCTGTTGTTGTTGTTGCTGCAGCTGCTGCTGCTGTTGTTGCTGTAGAGGCTTCTGCTGGTAATCCAATCCAACCGCTGGGCTCAGCTGTTGCTGTTGCTGTTGATTTTGCGGGAGAGAGATGTGCGAAAGAGGAGGAGAAGAGATTTGAGATAGCGAATGTAAGTGGTCAATCGAAGGCGATTGAGCAAGCGCAGACGGCGATGGAATGGGAGGATTTACGGAGGAATTTGATGGATTTGATGAATTTTGTGGAATAGTGGTGGTTGAAGGTTGAATTTGCGGTTGTTGCTGCGGCGGCGGTGGCGAAGGGTCCATCGGGTTGGGTTGAACCGGTCTAGGCGACGAAGTACTGTCTGCCATTGAAATTGAAGGTTGAGCAGAGATGGAGAAACTAATTCATGGTAGAAATTGCATCAAAATTTGGAGAGAAACGGGTGAATCCAGAGAGGAGAAGGAAAGAGGAACGGGGAAGAGAGGGCGGAGGAAGAACGAAGTGTTGAAGAACGATCGGTAGGATTTGTACACGTCATCTGATGGACCGCTCTACGCGTGGGTCAAATATTACTTTTTGTGCAAATGGGTTCAGGAAATACACGTGGATTGCTCTCGAACGTTCGATCGGAGCGTACAATTGACTATTTTGAGTACTCTCGTATCAGATCATGAAATTAATTAATTTCCTCAATTCCCCTATCGTGATGAGTGATATTTTCGAGTTTTCTCTTCCACCGTATAATAATTATAATAATTTTTATTAGATTTTCTTACAACTAAAACAAGTTTATTTCTGTTATTTGTATCAAAGATATTTAATTTGCTTTTGAGAAAAGAAAAGATAGTTTGTCCCGAAGTTGTTTCTTTTCAACATTTACTAAAATTTATCCTCTATTTGTACGTCTAAACTTTTGAGTATAAAAATGAATCAATTTACTAAATTTTGTGGTTTGTTTTTATTAATTTGATTTCATCTAATATATGATCATCCATTTATAGAAGTCTTATGAAAGTCATTGGACATTTTAAAGTAAAATTATAGTAGAGAGTTTAAATAAATTAGCTGTAAAAGTTTTAAGTTTTCATTGTATTAAATGAGGCAACTCAAGATTTAGAGGTATAAATTGATTTTCCCTCCAAAACAATAGTTAACTTTCAATTTTGTAACAATTTAAGCCCCGTTTGAGAACCATTTGATTTTTGTTTTTAATTTTTTTAAGCCTATAAATACCACTTGCACATCTAAATTTATTGTTTTGTTATCTATTTCTGTCACTATATTAAAAATCCAAGCCAAGTTTTGAAAACTAAAAAATAGTTTTTAAAAAATTCGTTTTTGTTTTTGGAATTTGGCTACTTTTTTATTCAAAAAAGATCGAAAATCACTTCACAAATTTGGGAGATAAGCTTAATTTTCAAAAACTTAATACAAAAAATAAAATGGTTACTAAATGGAACCTTAATCATTGAACTGTACTACGCAACATTTTAGTTAATATATTTTAAATTTTTTGTAACAATTTAGTTCTTATCGAAAAAGTAGCAGTGAGCCAGCCACGGTGAAGCTCTGTCTGGGGTGAAGGTGAAGCAAGGATTTTGGCTGCTATGAGAGAATGAAATTCTTGCTTGCAAGAACTTTATAGCTATTTCTTAAGCTTAATCACAAATTAAAAGAATGGCAATATCAAGAGGCAATAGTAGATGGTAAAAGGCATTCATACATCTTAAGCATGGTCATTGAGGCTGCTCTGTTTTCTCCAGTAATCTTCTCAAACACCCTTTCCAATCTGAAACTTGTTCATTTCCATTGGCTACCTGTTGTGACAAACAAGGAACACAAAATTTGAGATTACTATATAGTCAGGAGAGATATAGCAAAAAATAAACAACCATTAGGTGATCAAGATCGATATCTTGCATGATCTCATCTAGATTTCTATTTCTGTTTTAATACGAGCGAGTTTAAAGTTACTTTTGAAAAGTGTATTTTCAAAAATACTTTTCATTTTGCATTTTTTACTTTGTATTTTGAACAGCTTTAGAATTTTCAAAAACATTTTTGGTTATCCAAATGCAATCATTTTCTTCATTGATGTATACGTAAAGTGTTTAAGTTAGCCTACACACACTTCACTTCAACTGTCTCACGGGTTACCAACTTGACTCTATTAGATACCAAAGTAACTAGCAGGATATTAAATCAGGATAACCAATATGGCTTGAACTTATTCCTCCAAACCCTTTACTACTTACCTTGGCCATTGACTGTTAAATTTAACCTGTAACTATACTTTGAAAAGTGCTCTCATGAGACTCAAAATACTTTTCATCATTGCAAAAGCCCTCTCAAATTTACCCGTAATCTATTCTATCTCACAAGTACTGGATGCCTTACCTCAGATTTTCAAGTGTAATGAAACTTATCAAAAACAATCCTAGGCATTCGAAATAAAGATTAAGTTTACCAACCTCAAATGCGAACCCTCCTTTAGGAATCACATCAGTAGCTTCTACACAAATGAAGGCGGCATCCTCCTTGCTGAGAGTTCCCGTAGTTGCACTACCCTGAAAAATAGCACCGAATAGGCAATACGACGATTCATTATTATGCAAAAATTAATTAGGTGTCCCATCTCAATTCTCAATCAAGTTCCAAAAACAAATAAATAAATAAACCAGTTATGTTTGGATCAGTTAGCAGTTAATAGAGGATCATTTTTTTCTGGAGCCAAATAGAGGAGCATTTAAGACAGAAGAATAACCTCTTCAAAGCTGAATCCTTGATTCCCACCAGGCGTATCTTGCAACAAGCCAGCTCGTATGATGGTATAAGGAATTCCTGATGCCACTACAGCTGCTTCATCTTGCTCGGCCAGTTTTTTTGCATTGCCTTTAATAAGAGCTTGGACACCACTAGCACCTCTATAATTGGATAACTGCAACCTTATTAAGTCTAGACAATCAATATAGATTGAAGGATTGATTCTGGCCATGTTCATACCGACACAATATTGGATTTCAACATATTTATGTATGCCAGAGAAACTAGGGAAGGCAGGGAGCTGGAAGTATACCTGAGATAAAAGAACAATATGTTGCACCCCTTTCAGGCTTGCAGCATTGGATAAGAAACCTTCCTGATGATATGATTAACAAACCTGATGAGTCAATAACCATCATACATCCCTTTTATAAGGCTCAATATATATATACATGAAAGTTTGAACTCAAGGAGTTTGAATACATGCTCATGCTCCTAACCTGAGATTAAATGTGAACTTATATCTATATCATTAATTCTGCAAGTACAGGAAGGAATTAAACCAGCAACGTAAGATGACCTAGAATTTGCAGCAGCTAACTGCCCATCATATGAATGCTTTGCATCTTTCACATATTTATAATGGAACCTCTATGAAATGGTTGATATTTTCATTCACACGTTCTACATCTTATATCCATGTCCATCTCTAAGTCAATTTCTATATCTACGCCACTTGTTCCCTCCTAAATATTACTTCAAAGAAAAAAAAGAAAGATTGAATACCACGAAGTCAGAAATCTAAAGGTGCATTATAGTTGATGGGAAAATTGAATGTCCATACTTTTGTGCATATTATAGTGCGAACTTCTCTTAGAGCTTTCTTCAATGATGGCTCATCCCTGATATCACTGGCTACTGGCTTTGCACATGAATTCAGAACCAAAAAAAAAAAAAAAAAAAAAAAAAAAAAAAAAAAAAAAAAGTTCAATTAAGATGGGGAAGGAAAAAAAAACGCAGAAGACATGGAATTAACAGCAAATGTAGCATATTATCTAGATTCTGCAAGCTGTGTTCCTATAATCTGAATCCACCCACCTCAACATATAATCCAAAAGCTTCAAGAGCAGCTTGCTTATCCTTCACTAACGCTTTGACTCTGGCTTTTTTCACAATCAACGATAATATCACCATCTGCATTAGGTAGATATCACTTGGTTGGGTATTAGATTCAGTAGTTGATCACATATCACACCTGATAGTTTGAAGAGGAAGCTACCAAGCAGTTACTAACAGAAACGAAAGAGTCGTTCTATTGGGCTAGCCATAAATCACATTCTTCATATCTTCACTTACATACCAATCGAGTTCAATGCAAAAATTATAATGTTAAGTAGATATCCAATAACTCTTGCTGGGATTAATGGGTCCACCAAAAAGTTTATAAATAGAATGCAAGGTTTATGGCCTCCAATACGCTAAACATATTCAGTAACATCTTACTCTGAACATCGAAGAGCAGGTCTGATTGCTTATATTCTTAATTCTAACAAGCATAAATATAGTGTTGTTGGTTATAGTTTAATATAATACTCGTCATAATTGCTCTACGAAATCTAACAGTGAAACGATGCAAAAAACACACCTGACCCAACTCAGTATCCCCATCAGTCACCAAAATCGCATCCTTGATCGTACCTTCCTCTGTACTAAAGAAAGAAACTCAATCCCAGAATAATAATAATAAGACGTATAAAACCAGTAGTTCTTCTACACATTACCAGAATATTCATCCTCGTCTTTAAGAGCGGATTCATCTTTGGAAACAAGGTCAGGCGCCCCATACCATTTCCTTAACTTCGGACCGCCTGAAATCAAACAAGAAAGCGAAAAAATCAAAACACAACAGTAAAAGTAACAGAAAAAAAAAAGAAAAAAAAAATTATGAAACAGAAGATTTTTCCGCCTTCGAATTTGTTTGTGGGGAATTTGAAGGAACCTTCAATGTAGTCGAGAATTTGATCCATGAATCCGATCTTCTTCTTGGCCAAGCAACAAAACCGTTCGTGCCTTCTGGAAATGAGGAAGAGCGGAGAGGAATTTCGCCATTTGGGAATTGGATTCAGTTCAGTGAAGGGAGTGGGAGCGATGGTATGGAGAAGGAGATTGCTGACCATTTGGCAGAAGCTTTTTTTTTTTTTTTTTTTCACTTTCTCTACTCTCGACCAACCAATTCCGTTTCCCGCTATTTGGAGGGGATAACAATATGAAATTCCAATGGTACCCTTCCCACTTTCGCCAATTTTTACAACTTGAAACTTGAGTCGTAATTTGAGCAAAATTCGTTTTTTATTACGATTATTTTGCCTCATAAACTATTGTTGTTTCTTTTCTTTTTTCTTATTTCTTAAGTTAGAATCTCGTTATAGTTTGTTTAATTTTATTTATTGTACATTAATATATCTTAAATTAATTTTTTAAAATTATTTTTTAAAAAATTATTATAAATGAAAAAATATCAAATTATTATAAATGAAAAAATATCAAATTATTTATAAATATAACAAAATTATCGCTAACCACAAATTTTACTTTCTTTCCAGAAATGCATGTTTATGCCTGTTTGAGTCTATCACATTTTACCACGTATAGAAACATATAGAAAGTATTAAGGGATATTATTTTACTATATTTGTAATTAATCTACATGTATAAACTTTTACTATGTTTGTAATTATTTTTAACAATTTTTCTATTTTTGAAAATAATCCTTTAATTAAGTGAAATTATTTTAAATGACAAAAATGTTGAAAATATTTACAAACAAATGCAAAATATTATAGTCTATCTACGATAGACGACAATAGATTACTATATGTATTTATCACGACACACATAGACACATATAGTAGTCGATCACATATAGACAGTGAAAATTTGCTATAATTTGTAAATAATTTGGTTCATTTTTCTATATTTAAAAACAACCCTTAATTTTTATTAAAGCATGTTAAATAATAATAATAATAATATTTATGCAAGAAAATACTACATATAAATATTTTTTCAAAAATTATATTGAACAATGTTGAGAAGTAACAAAAAAAAAAAAAAAAGTTTAAATATTGTTATGGTCTATGTACTTTTAACTTTAGTTCATTTTGGCCCGTGTACTTTTAAAATGTTTATTTTGGTCTTTATAATTTTAGCGTTGGTTCATTTTAGTCCTTATACTTCAAAATGTTCATTTTGGTTATTGTATTTCCAACTTTGGTCAATTTTGGTCATTGAACTTTAAAAAAATGGTCATTTTTATTCCTTGAAAATGAAAATGAGAGACTAAAATTGTCACTTTTTAAGGGTACAATAACCAAATTGAGAAATTAAAAGTACAAGAACCTTTTTAGGAACCAAATTTTACCAAAGCTAAAAGTGCAAAGATCAATATAAACATTTTGAAAATACAAAGTCAAAAGTATAAAAACCAAAATATTATTTATTTGAAAAAGATAACAATAAATTATCGATAGAACTTGAATTCAAGTTCTTTTAATATGATAGAGGTATAATAATTTAAACTACATACGTTGTTACCATCTCATCTTTGCGTGTCAGATGAATATGAAGGATTAAACTCAAAATTTATTGATGGTATGAGAATACACATAAAAACAAACCAAAGATTATTACTTTGTAATAATCAATATTTTGAGTAAATATCAATATATTATTCACTAATTCAAAAGAGAGAAATGTACGTGATATATAAGATGACTCAAGGGGAGGTGGAACCACCTGATAGATCAAACAATAACACAAAGAATAACCAACAAATAAATGAAAAATAGTTCGAGAAGTAACCCCATAATGACATCCTTTCAAATAATATGAATGTTTAGTTTTGGTTATAAAAAAAAAAAAGAAAGTCCAACCAAAATATAGTCACTCCATTTTTTTTAGGCAGAAGAGATTGTGGGTCCACTACTAAAAAAAACATAAATTTTATTATTTATTAACTTGTTATACTATGGGCCCAAAAATTCATATCTTTACAAATTCTTCATTTGAAACAACGAGCACATCTCATAACTCTTGCTCATTGCTTCAAATGCTCCATAACAATATAAATTGATCAATTTACGAAATTTCATAAATTTAATTGATACAATTATAAGTTTAAAGATATTATTTAATAGATTAAATTGGAACCACCTCTAGAAGGATAACGGTATGTAGGGATATTTTCTCCTTATTTTTTTTCCCTGAAATATTAATGTTTTTCTTTGATGGAATTATCTTTCATTCAACCCGAGCCCATTATCTTTTGTTGGGCCTACAAGAAAGCTGAAGGCCCAATATTGGAGGTTAAAGCCTTTCATTCTAAGATATCTTCGTCTCTCAGATTCTCAGCATTTCCTAGGGTTTTCTTCCATCTTCAACCTAGAGTACACGCAGAACAGCTGTGAACGGCGACACCACCACCAACCAGTCATGGCTACTCAGATGAGCAAAAAGCGAAAGGTTGGTATCGATTTTTTCTCATTATCTTATTTTCTTTTCACAAGACACAAAGCATTCTACCCATTTTGATGTTATTGAGTCTTATTCTATTCAATCGGATACAGTTTGTGGCTGATGGAGTGTTCTTCGCGGAGCTTAACGAAGTTCTTACCAGAGAGCTTGCAGAGGATGGATACTCCGGAGTGGAGGTTAGGGTTACACCTATGCGGACTGAGATTATCATTCGGGCTACTCGCACACAGAATGTTCTTGGTAAGAGATTTTTTTTCTCGTAGGGTTGATATTCTTCCTGCAGATTTCCGGAATATGATTGAGAAGATTGAGTGTGTTTTTGTTTCTTATCAAGCCACCGCCTACGGGTGTCTGTCTGTCTTTTTTCCCCCTTTTTTTCTGCCTATTTCTATAACTTAAAATTGCCGCATCTAATTCTTGGTTTGCGTATTAATCTCTAATTGGAATCTCATGTGATTCTTGCGACGTTGAATCTCGAATTTTAGGATTTGTAGAATTTAAGACAGGCACAAGGAATTGTGTTGAAGTGTTAGTGCTTTGTGATTTGTTAAGGCCCTGAAAACTGGGCTGGATAAGGTGACTCAGGTGGGGGTTCAGTAAAATGTACATTTCAACTGTGTTTGTTGGTACTGGATACTGGACATAGTTGAATGTTTTGTTCGTGGAGGTTATTGGCGCTGTATGCTTGATTCGAGTTTGAAGCTTAACATCATCGGAGGATATGGAAGTAAATCTTATCTACTTCGCCAATGGGATAAAATCATTTTGCATACTCTGAAGTGAATTTGAATTCTTAGGTCAATAGCCGTTTCATTTTCCTCACAAGAGTCGAGATTAAATGTGTTATTACCTGTAGAGTAGTCTAATTTAGGTGTTCTCGGTCATTATTGCGATTGGATATGGTGTCTGACTATGAATTCATTTGTGACTTTAGGTGAGAAAGGAAGGAGAATTAGAGAATTGACATCTGTTGTTCAGAAGCGTTTCAAGTTTCCTGAAAACAGTGTTGAGCTTTATGCTGAAAAGGTCAACAACAGAGGACTCTGTGCCATTGCTCAAGCTGAGTCTCTTCGTTACAAGCTTCTAGGAGGCCTTGCTGTGAGAAGGTATATTAAAGAAATTATGGATGCAATTATTGTGTGCTGTGTTGTAGTTTCTAGTTTGATTGGAAACTTTCAATCTAGGTGTATGTGATGACGAAATGATGAAAAATTTATTCCTGGATACTAATTGTCCGGTTTGGAACTACGACATTGTAATATGCTAAGCTCTTGATTTGAGCAATCACTCCTATTAAGCATTATTTGCATTTTTTCCAGGGCTTGCTATGGTGTCCTTAGATTTGTCATGGAGAGTGGAGCTAAAGGATGTGAGGTCAGTTTCAATTATCTTTCTGGTATTTGTTCTTAATGTTTTGGTGGAACCAACTATCTAGTTTAATACATATTTATTAACTTGTATTTTGAATCATGCAGGTTATTGTTAGTGGTAAGCTGAGGGCTCAGCGTGCAAAATCCATGAAATTCAAGGATGGTTACATGATATCGTCTGGACAGCCAGTGAAAGAGTACATAGACTCTGCCGTGAGGCACGTTCTCCTTAGACAGGTCAGTTCAGTGTCATCTCAGGAGAAGGGGCTTTATAGCTTCCTGCTCCTAGTGGCATATTGTTTTCTTAAATCACATTTGTGGGTTCTTCTGTTCTTTAACTGATGCCTCTGTTTCTTCAATTTACAGGGTGTTTTGGGTATCAAGGTCAAGATCATGCTTGATTGGGACCCTAAGGGTAAGCAAGGTCCACCGACGCCTCTCCCTGATTTGGTTACCATCCATACTCCCAAGGAGGAAGAGGATTTCGTTAGGCCCGTGGCTGTGATTCCGACAACTGAAATTGAAGTTGGAGCAGCTTAAGAGAAGAGGAAGAGCAGGCATGAGGGAGGAGGAAGTAGTGTAGTGTTGCTATTATAATGTCATTTATTTCAGAATGTGGAATTCTAAGTTTTGATGTCGTTTTCTTTTGTTTTGAGTTCTGATTTTGCTATGATTTTGTTACAAATATTCACACAAACTTTGTTACGTTACTTTATGTTAGAGCCCCTAGTGTTTTAATGGTAATCTTAATTTACTTTTGTAACATGAGCCAAAAAGTCCCACCTCCATTGTGTTATAATCCATTTTCAGTTTGGTATTTTCGATTTTTATACTCTATTTTTATTTTTTGTGTGAGGACTCTAGTTTACCTTTTGTCTTAGAAAAATCCAAATTATCCAAGTATAATTTAATGCTTTTTGTTTTAATTTTTAATTTTTAATTTTAGATATTGGTTTTCATTTTTTTTCTTTTGATGGTAGGAAGGGTAGGGAAGATTGAACCTTATTCGAGTACATTCTTTTACTAGTTTTGACAGTTTGTTACGTATTGTTCTAAGTTATTTTTATTCATTGTACTAAGATTTTTCTGTAATACATTTGGCTAGTCACCTAATAATTTGTCAAAACTACTATTCTCATTTTCTCGGAAAAAAAAAAAGAAAAACTATTCTCAATCAGCCATCTGTCATCTTAACCACTCATCCTCATGTCAAATGACTGTATAGCTCGGCCCGTATGGAGATGTGTTTGGGCTCTCACGTTTGGGCCTTAGCCCATATTGAGTAGCCCAAATTTCGGATTTACAAATTCATCGGCACACGAAGAATGGCGAAACGATAAGCACGTGTGAACAAAAACTCTATATATTCGGTGGGGCCAACATGCGAAGAAACGAACCGTTTCGGAACCGAAGGTTGGAATTTAACTGCAATTGAGAAAACCTTTTGGAGTCCGGTTCTGCAATGGCGTTGTAGAACATCAGCGTGCTGAAAAAGCAAGCCCGAGATAGATACCCTATCTGGTGTGCACGTATCAATTCGAAATTCCTCTACATTTCACTCTTCTTTTTTCGAAATACACAAGTCTCTTTCTCTCTCAATCTCGATTTTCTTACATTTTCTTCGATCAAGCCATTGTTCGAGTGTGAAAAAGCTTCCTGAATAAGCCCACTACTGTCTCTTTCAGTTGATTTTCCCGTTTCAGTTGCTGAGTCAACTCGGCGTTCACCTGGTTCTATGGTAAGCATAAGCCGCGACAAACTTCATTTATCTGTGGTGATTTTCTTGTCTTTTCTCGTTTCCACTAGTGTTTAATGTATCTTTCTTTGAGACTCGTTAGTATTTGACTACTTCGTTGGAATTCAGTGTAGTAGAATAAACGTAGGAGCTATCTTGATTGGCTTGCTTATTGAAATTTTATAAAATTTTGGGTTTCTAATAAATTGGAAATGAATTTGTTTATATTAGAGAATTAAAGATTCATTAATTTATGGTTATTGATCGAGGTGTTAATTTGAATTCTGTGTTTATTTATTTATTTCTTGTCTGTTTTTGGGGGTTTCAGTTTATGTATTTGAGTTGCATGTGGTGGATTTTCCATGGAAACAGTGGTTGGATTTGTGGAGAATGAAGGGAAGATTATCGAAAGCAGGGCTGCTGAGGATGGCTCCACTCTGTCCCCAAATCAGATTGCCGACCCAGTTGTGTACAAACTTGTCAGGGTATTTTCTTTCACTTGTTTTGATTGAACTTTGAAGTTTTTGTACATTATTGATTTTCTTGTTTGAACGAATTTCATTTCTTTAGCTACTTGTGCCGATTCTGCATCTTTGTTGCTTATGGTACAATAATGTACAAGTCATACCCGACTCGAGGATAATCTCTCATGCTCGAAATTGAATAGCACCTCTAGGTTTTGAACTGTTCTTAGTGCAATCTATCCATATTCTTAAGTTACTGATTGTGGCTTCATAAGCCGTAGCTGAGAGCATCATTCTGATTGGAGTACTCTATGCAGGTTAAAGATACCATCGTACTCATAGAGATGTCAATTGATGAAGGTACCGAATGGATGTCTAAAAGTAAATGTGTTTCATATTGTGAGGACTAAGAAAATAGGTCGAATAAAGTTATAGCTCCCCCCTTTCTCCCAAGAAAAAAAAAAAAAAAAAAGAAAAAGAAAAAAGAAAAAAGAAAAAAGATCAAAGAAATTGTTGAAGTTTCTTGTTCCAAGTTCTGTTCTAGATAGCATGCATTTGTACGGATGGTGAGTTAGTAACATATCAGGTGGTATCATCACTTTGCTATAGTGTAATGGCCATTTTTTTTAAGAAAAGAATTGTTTATATTTTTTTTTTATATAGCTTGAAGACAACATACAACTTAAATCAGGCTTTGGTAATTTTGCTGAAATCGTCAGATATATGTGGAAGAAATGCAATGCGATCTTTTCATCGGTATTCTAATGGAGACTGCAGTGCTAGCATTACTTTCTTTTTCTTTTTCTCTCTCATTCCATATACGTTTTCATTTAAATTTCTCATGAAGTTTTGTATGTCATGTTTAGGTTGATGGTGATGGCAGATTCGTTCCTGCCACAGATGATGAAGTAATGGAGGTTGAGGATTTACTTGAAGACGGCAAAAATGAAAAAGTGGAAGATGCAGAACGAATTGTAGGATGCATACCCACTGAAGGCACTTTATTTGGGAAGCCTCATGTAGAAATCTCAAATGGTTGCTATTTCTTTCTTTCTTTTTTTGTCCCTCCCTTTTCTTTTGTTATTATGATTACTCCCTAGGATAGGATGGCTATTGAGCACTTCCAATCTTCGATGTATGGCGAGTGGGTTTAAATCTTGAGTAGATACTAATTACCTATGTTTTCAATTTTATTTTGTCTACCCTACATTCACTGGCTCTATTATTTAGTTACTTGTTTAGTAATACCTCTTGAATAGTCTCCTCTCAGTCTTTTTATATGTTGCTAGTCATATCAAATAGCATAGTTAATTATATTTGTTAAAATTATATATGTTGCTAGTCATGTCAAATAGCATAGTTAAAATTATATTTGTTGTTGATCTTGTACATCAATAGATGTATGATTATACACCTTTTGAGTTGAATTGGTTGGATTGGCGGGGGTTGAGTTTGGTTTATGGTGTGTGTATTGTACAGATATGCCAGGTTTACCACAATCTGAAACCTTTGAAGCTGCTGGAGAATATAATGCCCGATTGGAGGTACGAAATTTGCATTCTTAAGAAATGAAATGCTTTCTATCGTTGAAGATTGTGACTTGTAACATGGAGTGCAAAAGAAATATCTTTATATGCCATAATAGTTGTTAATATTTCTTAGTGTTCTCTGTTTATTTGTCTTTGATGGACTCCAGACTCTTCACAATAAATTTACAGATTTTTGTTGTTCTCTCCTAATATGATAGATTGTTTTCTTTTAAAGTTTCCATATAGAATCACTAATCATTCATTAATTTGTACTGATTTTGCCTTTTAATATCTTGTAGTACATTGAGGATGTATTGCAAAAGGTGAAACAGGAAGAGAGGCTTCGCTTAACATGTGGATTGCCTAACTATGCTTCTGCTTACGTGAATAGAGACAGGAAGAGTTTTGACGAGCATGGTAGATTGCCTGTTATTGATGAAAAGCTTCAATCCAATCTTTCTCTGCAGGAAATAACTCACTCAATTTCTCCTAGTTTAAATGAGAATCATGTGAGTAAACATGGGAGTCTGGGCGATTGTTTAAAGCATCCAGATAATTCGGTGGAATTCGAATCCTCAGATGCCCTCTGCACTACGTCTAACCCTGATTTTTCCCTGTTGAAGGGCGATGTATGCCTGGATAATCTGTCAATTAGAGAACTCCATGAATGTTTCAAAGCAGCTTTTGGGAGAGACACTACGGTTAAAGACAAATCATGGCTTAAGAGGAGAATTGCCATGGGATTGACCAACTCATGTGACATTCCAGCCTCATCTTTTATAATTAAGGAAGGCAAGTTTGTTGAAGAAAGTTCTCAAAAGGTGGAGGGCATGTCCAATGTTCAAACGACCGATGCTTTGAAAATTGAATGCAGAGGTTCACCAACAACTTACAGTTTGGAAGACAAGGACCGCCATCACTTTGAGGATATGGAACTTGATCATGGAAGTGAAGGTCAGCATGATGAGAGAGCCGCTGTTAAAAGAATTCGGAAGCCTACCAGGCGGTATATTGAAGAACTTTCTGAAGTAGAGTCAAGAGAGTATGTCCAAAAAGTGATTAGTTTGAATAAAAATACTATATCAGATGGCGTATCTACGAATTCCATTGCAAGACCTATTAAGAAAGTATATTCAGATGGGGGAAGAACTGTCATTACAAGATTGGATTCACTTGGTGGATCTGGCTTTCAGGTCCCATGTGTTTCTAGAGTTCGAAGGAGCCGTCCGAGGAAAGACGTTGTAGCCCTTGTGGTTAGTGTAATGTTTTTTTTCCCTCTCTTCAGTATATGGATAGGGATGCACTACTAAGTTAAATTTTGAAAAGTGAGCCCGTTGTTTATGGTTACTCAATTTTAATAATTGTTTGGATGGCTTCTGACTGCTGGGTTAATTGTATCTTTCTGCTTAGTTCGCCCTTCCAGACAAAGACCAGAATCCTTCAGTTGCAGTCACAGACGAAGCAGAGAAGAATTTGGAGCAGAAGCAAACAGTTTCTGGCAATGCATCGGATGATAACACGTCGGTTGTTCCAACATCAAAAGGTGGAGTGAGGAGAAAGCATCATCGTGCTTGGACTCTTGTTGAGGTCATCAAATTAGTAGAGGGTGTGTCGAAATGCGGTGCTGGGAGGTGGTCTGAGATTAAGAAACTATCATTTTCATCATACTCATACCGTACATCAGTTGATCTCAAGGTGCATTTTCTCACAAACTCTCCTCAGTAATATTTAGAATGTCATGCTGAATGGGTTTTATATAGAAAAAAATCAGTTTAGAATATAGAATAACAAAAATCTGGCATTTTTTTGGGGTTAAAAATCGGCCTAAAGAATCACAAAATAGGTTTCTCTTTTGATAGGATAAATGGAGAAACCTGCTTAAAGCTAGCTTCGCGCAGACACCTGTTGATGAAGGGGTAAGCATTCGATATGGAAAGTTTCTGTTATTTAGATTATGTCCTTTTGAGTTTACTATTTTTGGATAATGCGTGTAGATAAGTGCTCGGAAACATGCATCAATATCGATTCCTGCACAAATCTTGTTACGGGTGAGGGAGCTTGCTGAGATGCATGCTCAAATTCCTCCTTCAAATCATGGCCAAGGCAAGCTGGGTGGTGGAGTTACTGGGAGTATGCATGAGATGAGTTCTTCGGCAGTATGCTTGTGACATTGTAAATAATACAAACTTATCTTATTTTTCCCCCTTCAAAAAGTAATCGAAAAAAAAAAAAAAAAAACAAGAAAAAAAGAAATTACTGATCCGAATGCAGCAACAAATGTTTGTTGTTTGTTGCTGGTGACGAGAATTGTAGGAATTTCTTAAGCTTTGCTTAGTCATAAAAATCCTTGTTAACCGCTCGTTTTTCTGGCTCCTACAGTTTTGTTTTCAGATTTTAGTTCTTTTTTTAAAAATTATTTTAAAGGGCAAAAATGCTCTAAATATTTATAAATAATAGCAAAATGTTTTATTGAAAATGGTAAAATTTTGTTATACTCGTAAATATTTTAGTTAATTTTTTTATATTTAAAAACAATTTATTTATTTTACTGCCTTTTGTTTTATTGTAAATTTTTAAAAAAGAAAAACCCTCGGAGCTTGTGTTGGAACCGTTTGCAATATTACTTTCCAGAGTAAAATTTAAGGAAGACATGGTAAACATTTGTTGAAGTCCAATCTCTAATGTTTTGGTAGTTTTTTTAAATTGGTCTCCTTGTCTTTTTTAACATTTGTTTATTTATTTAGTTCATCATTGGTGGAAATTATTCTTATAATTAGCAGATATTGAGAGTGTTGAGAAAAAAACTCAAAAGATTTATACTAACTTCTTAAAAATTTGGAGTTGGAAACTTCTCTAACAATGAAACTTAAATTTTGTGCTTCTTTTCTTACTTGTCATGGTTTCCATTGTTAAAAATTTTGGAGTTGAAAACTTCTCTAAGTATTAAAAATTGTTTTTTTTTTAAGTCTCCAAATTTGAATTTTGAAAATTCTTGAAATGTAGATGACAAAAAGGTTATAAGTATAATTTTTGACAACAAAATGGGTTGTCATTTGAAAAGGAAGAAAACAAAAAAAAAGAAACTTTAGTAAAGCACAAATAACCAAGAAGAAGAAAGCAAAGAAGTCCAAACAGAGGACGAAAAATAATCTAAAGTATATAAATTTATTAATTTAACAATTTTTTTCCCAATATCAATATATCTGCAGCAATAATGAATTCAGTAACGGCAAGATTAATTTTCATTAGTTATTTGATAAAATCATTCCATCCTGGTTAGGAAAAAAAAACATTTTGAGGTAAAAAGCAAGAAGGGTTAGACTATTCGTCAAAATAAACGAGCTAAAAAACTACCTTTGAAATTCTATAAACTGTATTTGGTTTTATTCAAACAGTGCAAGGCAATATCTATACTATACAGTAAACACTCGCAGAAAGAAGTTACCTTAACCGCAACGCAAGCCTGCAGCCAAATTATGAATGAAATTGGAATGGACAAAGACAGCGATATTCCAAGTCCAGCAGTTCCGAATTGCAGAAAGTTGAACTATGACAAGTAAACAACAAAGATGACTCATTTTCTATGTCGTTCAATGAAGATTCATACCTGGAACAATTGCCAAATTTGTAAACTTGTCCACAAGATTTGCGTTCATTGTTTCGTTACAGCTGCAGCATCTTTATCTGATTGCCATTGTTCAGCACGACACCTTAAGAGCTCCTGATGTGCTGATATTGCATCCAATTTTCCTTCCTCACATTCACGATGTCGGTTTTCTTCTTCTGTTCCAGAAGTGCCATATAGCCCACTCATTTTTCAATCTTACAATAATAGGATAGTTTAATTGCTGTTGCCATTTGCCCGGGACGACTGAGTCAGTTAAGAATATTAATCATGAAGACTCAAATGTCATGAAGATCCCAACTATCATGTACAAGAAAGAAAAGGAGAGTGAAGAAACTAATACTGGAAGTGAGTGTGTTTTGTGCTTGTCACCTTATGAAGATGGGGAATGGATACGGCAGCTTCCCACCTGCAACCATGTCTTTCATCCTTCATGTATCAATGTATGGCTGTCTTCACATTCAAACTGCCTGCTCAGCCGGACTCTGGTCAACCATGTATTAATGGGGAGGCGACATCAGAGGTGGTGAATTCTCAGGTAGTAGCCATTAATAACAGTCTCCAGATTGAGCTTTCTCCACATGGAAGTAGGAGGGAGGCATGGCCTGAAAACATGGTTTAATAATTCGATTGCATATCGGGATGAGAAGATCCCGATATCTCAGAAAGCTTCTACACTTCTAGTTCAAGAACAACTTGACAAAAAAACAAAATGGTTAAGCTCATGCCAGCAGATACTAACAACTTCAAATCCTTTGTCTTCCTTGAAGGCTTAAAATTTATAAAATAGAGAATTACCTAATCACAAGTGTTAAATTCATTGTCTTCTCCAAACAAGAGATCATACGTGTCAATGTATTATTTAAATACAAACTTGGCCGAATAGGGTTCAAATATAAAAACAATACATCATTTATTATGTATATTTATATGAGTGTTATTAATTTCTCATAATTGAAAACTACATCTTTCTCAAGTTATCAAGTCTAGCCTGTAAATCACCGTCAATTCCAGTATCTTCGGCTTCGGCTTGGGCAACCCTATTATTTGCAGTTGACACTGACACAGAAGATGAGGGTGCATTCACAAGCTGCCAGTGGGAGATAATGGAAAGAAATCACGATTGTGTTTAAATTACCTTTTCCCACGACAATATACAAACCATTACGAAAAAAAAATGTAAGCATGCAAGCAGGTTTACCTCTGAGTTGATATCAATTCCAATTTCATCAAGCACCTGATTTACAAGCTCGTCCGTCTCCTCCTCTTCTTCATCTCCTTCTAAAGCATCATCGAGAGCGTCTGCCATTACTTCAGATGTCATTTCCATCCTCTCATTCTGTCTCTCAAACTCTTGCATTATCTTCTGTAATGCCGGCAAGTTCATCTGCCTATTCATCCGTCCCATTGCCTTAGTAACACCTTTCATGGCTTCTCCCATGGCTTGAGTTGATTTCAGTGTCTGCAGGAAGCAAACAATTGGAGCAAAATTTGAAGAATCACAACTGCATAAATTGTATGTGTCAATTGATTATAAAAAAAAACAGAGATTATATATTTATGGTCTCAAAAAGAAAGTAAGAGTTCATTTGAGATGATGTTTATAGAAAATATATATTCCATTTACAAAATTAAATAATAGGTTCCTTTAAAATACATATATATAAAAGAAAGATAAACATAAATAGTTGTTTAACGTCGAAAGCTTCTCTTACATACTAAGAGTAATAACCAGTTTTCTTCAAATAGAAAACAACATTTTCCCTTTTACTAATGAATCAATGATATAGCCACTCATTTCATAATTACTAAATACTAAAAAGTTATAATTGTTCATAGTGCATCTCAATGGACATTGATCCAGAATCTGATATGTTTGATACACCATAAAAATGTACTAAAAAAAGACATAAAAGAAAAACCATGAAAAGTAAACAAGAGGCAGGCATACTATAAACAACCTTCCCAATAGAGTTTCTGAAATCACAAAGAACTTAAGAAGATAGTTTTTCCATTTTTAAAAAAGTTAAAAATCAAGTTAAAACAAACACTAAAAAAGCAGAGAAGATTTAATGGAATCAAATCTATTTTTGATTTGAATAAACTACTTCAAATTCCAATTTCCACATCAACTTGAAGCAAGAAATAGTATTGCCTCAAAATCCCAATTTTGTTCAAATCTTCCTTTTACAACACAACAAAATTAGAGGATACAAATGTAATTAAACTAATACTAAAGCAGTTTGTTAGTTCTTAATTATGTGGGAAAGAAACTGTATGGTTTAAAAAATGTTTCTTAGCACAGATTGCGCACCTCATTTAGAATGTAAGCAAATAGAATGCAAATGCATATGTAATGAACTTATAACTATAGACTTCCATTTTTAGAGGTCATCTATCAGGAATAACACATCTGTGTCCTAGCACTTCAAATCAGTAACTATAAACCAAAAATTTGTACAAATAGTTCTCAGCAGTAATTGTACTTGCTCTCATGAAAATGAAAGATGAGAGGTAACATTAGTTTCGGAGAAAGGTTCGCATATAATACCTGAATTCTCAAAGCCACGCCCTGGAGCTGTGATTTTAGTTTATAAAATTTTTCAATCTGATGCCGTGTCCTGATAAGATCTTTGGCCATTATTTTAACAGCTCCCTGAAAAAGACAAAAGGAATCAAGGAAATTGTGCGGAGTTGATAGCTCCAACCTAGTTTCCATCGCCTATCCTAAAGAAAGGAGAGAAAGGAAAACTAGATTTCAAATCAGATGTAGGAGCACACTTCCACTACAGAGCTACAGAAACGTAGTCCCTGAAAATGTGTCGGTGTCAAAGAACAAGTTCTAAATTGCTTAACCCACCATCTGTCCTTGTTTAGCATTTTTCTTTATCTCGACAATCAACTTCTTTTCCTGAGACTGCAAGCCTTGTCTTTCCCGTTCAATTTCTCTAATGGACTTATCAAGCATCCTCTTGTTCTCACGCAGAAGCTCTGCGCAGAAAACCAAAACAGATTACAATCTTTAGCCGTCTATTGCAATAGAAGTAGAACGCACGAAAATTTACTCATATAAATCATGACGCGTGGGAAAATTTTCATTTCTCGACATCACGAGTATAATCACATGTAATGAAATCACTGTCAAAGGAATTTGATCCACATTAAAAGGACGTTTACAGGACTGACCTCCAGATTTAGAAATTCATACAAGAAATCACGCAATCACAAGAACAAAGCTCTGACATATGCATAATTGAGAAGGCAAGAAATCAGAATTACATCCACATCAAATAGACGTTCAACACCTAGATTCGAGAATTTCAAATTCATCACAAGAAAGCACGATATCATTAAAAACAAAGGTCCAGAATATGCATAATTAGACAAGGTAAGAACGTTATGAACCTGCGGGAGTTTTTCGGCTGCCAAAGAGGAAGCTCATACTTGACCGCCGATTGATAAAACTAAAAGATAGTGCAATTTCCAATCCCGATGAGATTATTCCTTATCCTCTCCACCTTTCGTAACTCTTCAACTCTCTCCCTGTTCAAAGTCCGTCGACGATGTCCCCGGCCACGGTGGTGGTCTCTTGCCATGGAGGAGCCATCTTTTTCTTCTGGTTCATCGGTACGTAAAAGCATTTTCTGGACTTGTATCATAATTCGATGGAAATGTCGAAGGCCCTAGTGGGCCGTTCGGGATATTGGGCCTTCAATGATTGGTCACAAATTGGGCCGTACGTTGATGGATAAATGCATGGGCCGCTAATTGTGGAACTAAATGGGCTTGGATACCATAATTGTTCAAAATCCATGTCATAGAGTAAAATTCTGAAAAAGTCAAAATATCTCAGATACCTTCATAGTTCAAACATACAAACACACACACACACACACTTTTAAGGTGAATCTCAAATATAAGAAATTTTCAAAAAATTCAACCAACATTGATTGACTTGGCAATATTAATAAGTTTGTTTTCATCCAGCAATGATTGATTATCTTGTCAATGATTAACATAGATTCTAAATAAAGATAACATGGTCATTGCTATTTGAATAATAAATTTATATCTCTCAACTTGTAAATTGTCGGACTACAAAAAACTACTAAATTTATTAGGAAAAAAAAATCTAAACTTTCCCTTAGTACATCAATTTATACTAAGATTCCGTTTAAAAACCATTAGTGTATAATTGTAATATGTTTGTACATCTTTGTAAATTGTAAAAAGAAAAAAAAAAAATTATCGATGAAGAAAAATGTTGAAATTGAATGGATAGTAGTGACCTTCGTGAATATGAATTTTTTTGTATATATATATATATATATATATATATATATATATATAGGTGAAATTTGAGTTTATTTTAAATGATGTTAAAGTGAAAAATAGTAAGAAGGTTAATTTAAATCTAACGACGATTACGTCCTCTCGTAATTTATCAATATGGTTTTCATCTTTATGAAACAAACACTTGAATTTGACTAAACAAAAATAGGTTTTTAAAAACTACTTTTTTTTTAATATCCAAAATTTGATTTGGATTTTGAAAATAACCCTAAAATGCAAACAACAAAACATAGAAACCAAATAAGTAAGCCCCGTTTAATAACAATTTCGTTTTTAGTTTTTCGGTTTTGAAATTTATGCTATTTTTGTCCCGATTTTTTAATTATGGCTTTTCGATTTTTTTTCAATTATGATTTTCACTTTTTCTAAAAGAATATTTAAATTTCAATTATGGTTTTATTTTTTTGTTAAAGTAACACTTGAATTCTTTGTCACATCCTAAAAATAAAACATTATCCTTTTAGTAAAAAAAAAAACTTATATATTCAAAAAGAGATATATTTTTTTTTTAATGCAATAGGGGCGGGGATCATCTTTCATTCATGGAAATTTTTTGATTTGGAACACAAATTTTGTGGTCACTAACACATACAAATGCTAGTTGAGCTCAACCGTTCAAAAAAGAAAAAAGAATTTCTATGTTGAACTTAATTCTAATTTTCAATTGCTAAAAAAAAATTCAATGAGCTGCTTGGATTTTTTTTTTTTTTTTTTTTTATCCATACTAATACATAAATGGGTTATGATCGAGTAGAATTAATCTTGACATCTTCATTTTACCTTTATAATTTTTCATTGTTCATATATTTTGTCCTCCATTGTAGTTATGCGAGTCGAGGTAGTTAGTTATATGTGAAGTGGTGTATTATTTTAGGTAGGGATGTAATATAAACTATAAATATGAAATATTACGATCTAATAATAGAGACATAATTGAGCAGACAATCACGTCATTTTTCGGTTACACCTATTCAAATAAAAGCAGTATATCTTTTTGTGCATAGTGTGATGTATAGACCATATATATGAAAATTCAAGATCTAACAGTGCATGTGTGTTTAAACAAACAATCACATCCTTTGTCACGTTACAACTATTCAAGTCAAAGTAATATATGATTTAGAGCATAGATATGAAATATCAATATCTAACAGTAGAAATATGTTCGAATGGACAATCACATCTTTTGCGTTATAAAATTCGAAAATTTTCTATTTTATCCCTTCTCTCGAAATAGCCATATTAATTATAATCCTAATTTAGAACTTTCATTCTCTATGCATTAAAATAGACATTGAATCTCAGGTGTATCACATGTAGATAAATATGGAGGGTGTTCTTCATTAATTAAGAGTGAGTAAAAATAAGAGAAACAAGAAGGAAAAAAAATAGGATTTACTCAAAACAAAGACATTTGCCTAATTTTTGCGTTCAATCAATAGGGACACTCATTGAAATCGCCATAAAGCAAATCTTTTTCATCTTATTTCTTTTCTCTCATAATGGTGTTGTTTTTTGTTTTTTTCGAACATGTTCAAATTAAATTGTCAATTCTCTACTTTTTCTTTTCTCTCTCTAATTGCACAACTGCACTGAATTGTGTGTTTATTTCTTCTCTTTCATGAATCATAATCTTTATATATATATATATATGTTTTGAACAAGAAAAAAACATCCTATATATACATACATACATATTATCACCTCACTATTCTTATTATTGCAATTATTTTCAAGTACTTTCTTTGGTTCAATATATTTGGAACATTTCGAGTTACCTTTCAAATTTCACCACTAGTCATTCAAGAAGGCAACCATGAGAAATTTCAATTTTTACTCTTGTATCAATTTTCATCCTAAAACTTTCCAATTCAACAAACTAGACATACTCACATATTATAAACTTGAGTTAAATGTTGCAATTTCTATTATCCATTCAATATTTGTTAGATTCACTGATTAATTTTTACAAAAAGAGTTAATGTGAAAAATGTCTTTTTAACTCATTAAATTTTATAATTTTAAGTCCTACATAGATTTAAATTGATTAGTCCACAAACTAACGAGTGAGTAACTTTGTCTAAACTCACAAATTTAACAAAAATTTAGCTATTGTGGGTCATTTTTCCTTGAAATTTGATCAATTGTGTACCACGTATATGTTTTATAATTCATGCATATGAGAATACTTTTATAAGTATAGCAAAATATGTCACTGTACACCATGATAGATAATGATAGACATCTATTAGTATATATCGACAACGACATTTTTCTATATTCGAAAATATTTTCAACAATTTTGCCATTTAAACAAAATCACCTAATAACAAAAAAAAAAAAAATAACAAGCACTAATATTAGCATCCACCACATCATTCTTGTAAAAAAGTTGTTACTTTGACTCAATTGGGAAATGGATCTAAATTATGATCAAAACTTTATTTGAAAAACAAACCAAAACTATGTTCAAAGAACAAACCATTTTTCAGTCTAAATCATTTTTAATTTAGCTATGATTTTGATGTAGCAACAATGTGTTTTTTTCTTCTTTTTTGTCTCCTTATTCTATATTTTATATATATTTGAAAAAGAATAATAATAATATATATTCCTTCACCAAATATAACAATATTGCACACACTTTACAGTTTGATTGCAAAGTTCGTTGGTGGCTACAAGAGCCGTTATAGACGGCGGCGGTTTCTGTTCATGAGTTGATTTTACAATATTAATTTGTCTTTTTATATATTATTTTGTCATACCAATCACAATCGTTTATCTTTATATAATATACTTTGAGTATGAATTTCGTGTTCATATTTTCTTATGGAAGTCACTTTCTCTATGATTTCAATGCTCTAACAAAGTTGAGTCATTGGTTTTAGGCTCGAACCACCAAATAGAATAATCATTAATCTAATTGACTAACCCTAATTGTAGGTGTTGGGTTTTTATTAAACCCTAATCCTAACAACCACAAAACGTTTGGGTGCATTTCGATGGATATACCATCATCATCATCATAATAATAATAATAATGTCATTAAAGGGTTCTAATCATTTGTACTTCTGATAGAAAACAAAAAAAAAATCTTTTTTTCTCTAAGATTTTCATTTCATAACTAAGTTTCAAAATATTACACATTTAATTCTTAAGTTTTAAATTTGATTTTAATTTAGTCTCTAAGTTTGAAAATATTAAAATT
This sequence comes from Citrullus mucosospermus, assembly GCA_030954485.1. Classification (NCBI taxonomy): domain Eukaryota; kingdom Viridiplantae; phylum Streptophyta; class Magnoliopsida; order Cucurbitales; family Cucurbitaceae; genus Citrullus; species Citrullus mucosospermus. Next base: position 735,336 of record CM062063.1, on the reverse strand, counting down.
TTATCCTTACATTTGATTGTTATTTTAATTTGGTTTTTAGGTTTTAAGATTTACATTTTTAATCTCGATTGTCACTAATTATTTGTTTTTTGTCTTTAGTGTTAAAGTCTATTAATAAATTTAAAAGAAATATAATTAATTAAGTTTCAATATTATTAATTAATAAATATTAACACCAATAACTAAAAGTGAGTATTTGATGAAAAATTGTGTAGATTTTGAAATTCGAGGGCCAAACTGAAACAACTCAAATCTCAAAAGTAAAATTATAATATTTTAAAACTTAGTGACTAATTTGAAATCAAATTACTTAAAGACTAAAAGTGTAATATTTTAAACCCTAAGGAGAGATCAAACAAAAACTAGATTCATGGGGTGGGAGGTTACTTGTATGAAAAGGGATTTTTGAAAATAATATCATAATTTGTATAGAATATAGAATAATGTTAAATTGGATGACAATTGTAGGAGGATAACCTAACTGCCTTCTATTCCTCTTTTCTCAAAAGATGCAAAACAAAAGCTGCTAACTTTGGCTATTTATAGTTAAACAAAAACAAGATATCTTCTCGGGATCATAAAATTAAAAAATAATAAAAAAAAAAAAAAAAGAAATAAACTATTTTCTCTTTCCACACCCACGTTACTGAAAATGCAACGTCTTCTCTTCTCTTTTTCACAAAGCTGCTCTGTCGCCATCCTCTTTTACTTTTTTGTCCTCTCACTCACTACACCCACGCACCCACATTTCATTTTTCTTTTCCCATTAAACCCACCTCAAAATGAAACGTCCCTCTCAAACTCAAAGGGCACTTCTGTACTTTTAATTACATGGGTAATATAGTTGCACGTGGCTTACAAGTACAGGTGTCACAGCGCACGTGCTCGAGTTTTGTGTAATGTAAACCAGGATATATACTTTTTCTTTCGACATATTATTTTTTTACACAAACCATCACAAAACACCAAATAATTATGTCAAAACACACACAACCGTTACATACCAATCAGGGCAAGAACAAAAGAGTAAAGAAAATGAAAGCTGTCCATCGTCTATTTTGCTACCAAGTGAGCTACAAATTGAATTATTGCGTTACTTAGAGGAAGAAAAACGACACGTAGATCATGACTTTCATTTCATCAACAATAAAAGCCCCTTCAGTGATCTCAATCAGATTTTACCAAAAAGGTGTGAGCATTGATGGAAATTACACTCTCTAAATCATCATATGAACACAACCCAAGTGGCTAACAAATAATACATTTGTTGATGTTGATTATTATTATTTTTTTAGTATATTATAGAATAGAAGATTTAAGCTACAAACTTTTGAATTCATTTTATTGATAAAAATTTTTGATATTGAAAGTTTCAGGTTTGACATGAAATATTTATTTTGTGACAAATAATACATTAATAAGGAAGAGGAGGGTAAGGAGAGTTTTAATTTTTCACCTATACTTTTGCAAATTGTCATGTTGTGTGGCCTCAGTTAGGTAGGATCACATATTTAACTTTAACCATGAAAATAAAATTAAAACGTTAAACTACAAAAAGCAAAATTTAAATTTAAATTTAATAAAACTTATTTCAAGTGACTAAAATTAAACTTTTTAGTGCTAACCGTTGGATTCAAAATCGAAAATTTGTGTAAATGAAGATTTGATGGTCCTATCAATAATTTTGGTGATTAACATGAGTGGGTGGATCTGGGCGCACGTGTGCATGCGCGACAAGGCTGGGACACGGTGGCCCAATCTGTCACGTGCGGAGGGAGGAGAGAGAAGATTACAAAGGACAGAGGAGAGAGAGAGGGAGAGATTTTTCTTTTTCTTAAAAAAAATAGAAAAAAAGAAAAAACAACAGAAAAATCAAAATTTGTAAGTTGTAACTTTGCATTGCATGTGGCACTGTGTCCCTCAGTTCTCGTAGCACGCTTGGGTGCCAGATTTTGGAGCGCATTAATGGGCCCACCACCTCTATTTTTCACTTTTATTACGTCATTAATCTTTTTTTTAAAATAATAATAATATAAGATGCTCTCTCTCTCTCTCTCTCTCTCATTCTCTCTCCCCTATATTTTGCTGTATGATTTGGCGGTGTTTATTAAATTAGGGTCATTAATTTAAGAGAGGATGAGACATGTGTATTGGTCTAGCAGTTATATTGTTAATTAATTAGTTTAAGAATCGGGCTCCGTCACAATATCCATATCTACCAAGTTTTTGGCTAGTGTTAATATAAATATTGTGCTCATACTATTGACTTTAAAATTATGGGTTTGATTCTTTTACTAAAAAAAATTATTAAAACAAATAATTTAACAAATAGAGCTAATTTCTTATTGTAAAATTAAATATTTATTAACATATAACCAACTCAAAAATAGTTTACCATACTCTCAACTAGGTTGAAATTAAAAAATGAAAAATCATTAATTCCTATAACTGAGTGTACGTATGACGTTTGTTTTTAATATATATATATATATATATATAATTAGGTCTTGTTTGATGAAAATTTAGGAGGTGTTAAGTATTTAATTTAAAAATTGAGTAATTTTGAAAGAAATGTAACTCCGCAATAATTCAAATGATTTTTGAAAGCTACTACTATTTTTATTTTAAACAATTATTATCAAAAGTGTGTAAAAAAAATAATTTTTAAAAAATATTTATTTTCAAGTTAACCTAAATGGACCTTTAGTTTTTTTATGGAGAAATTATTATAAATAGAAAATAATCAAACTATTTACAAATATAGAAAATTTTTACTGTCTATCAACAATAAAAGTCTATTGTGATCTATCGTTGATAGACAACAAAAATTTTATATATTTATAGATAGTTTGACTTATTTTGTTGAAAACAACTCTTTTTTATATTTAAAATTGGAAATATTTTCCCAGGATTAAAATTAATTTTTTCGTAAATATTTAAATTCTTGGATTAAAAAAAACTATTTTTTTTTCTTTTAGTTTATAAAACTGAGTTTAGATTTTTAAAATGTTTTTTTTTTTTTTAAAAAAAAACTTGCAGATGAAATTGTTATCCTTAAATATTAGTTGATCATTCTTTCCTTTTTTAAAAAATACGTTTTTGGTCTTTAGGTTTGAGCTTGATTTCTATACAGTCTATATATTTCAAAATCTAACACTTTTGTCTCTAAAATTTTAATAATGCTCAATTTTAGTCCTTAATGAAAATGAAATGTTGGATTCCAAGAACTTCACTGCGCTTACTCTTCCAACGTTGGATTTTAAAAGTGTCTCTTGAGTTTCTTTCATTTTTACTTTTTGATTTTTTTATAAAAAGATCTTTTTGCCCTATCAAAATTAAAATAGTCACACCATCCATCTATTCTAGTCTAAAATTAGTCTAGCCATCATCCTAGTCAGTCTCCATTAAGTCATTAACGATTATGTTATCTCAATAACTAAAATTGAGGATTATTGAAAGAGAAATTATTATTAATAGAAAAAAATTAAACTATTTACAAATATAGAAAAATTTCACTAGTCTATCACTCTAGTGATAGAAGTTTATCGCATTCTATTGTTAATAGATAATGAAATTTTTCTATATTTGTAAATAATTTGCTCATTTTGCTATATTTAAAAACAATCCTTATTGAAATTTCAAGAACAAAAAGTGTTAGATAAATTTAAGCACCATAAAATTATTTATTTATTTTATTTATTTTTTTTTTCAAACTTTCATTTATATATATAGTGGTCTCTTAGTTCTTAAACTTTGTATAACAATTATTTTTCTTATTACTCATGTAGCATAACCGACCATAACTTGATTTGAAATTCGATACTTGACTCTACTAGATCAAAAAAATTATGTTGACAACAAGGGCTAAAATAGTCTTTCTTAAAAGTTTATAAACTAGAACAAAAAATTTAAAAGTTAGAGACAAAAGTATTAAATTTATACCTTATATATTTAATGTTATCTAGAGAAAAATCCTGAAAGGGACGTAATATAATCAACCTACACGACTTTTTTTAATTTTTTTAAAAAAAAAAGTTTAATAAATAAATGCGAAGCATTCAATTTGACATTAGAAAACGATGGAAAAGATCGTTAGATTCTACAACGAACTATTGATGACGGTGGTTTCAAGTTGGATAACTCCAATATCAACTACTATACCTTCGAGAGCACACCTCATTGTCAAAATTGTTTTATTTTGAAAGTATAATAATTTGGATTAATTCGAATATTTGACTTTTTGATTAAATTATATATCTTATTTCAGTTGAATTATATTCAAATTTTTTTTAAAAAAAAAGTTAACGGACAAGTTCTAACAAATCCACTATAAAAAAACTCATCAAACTAGTTTTAAAATTTGAATTTCAACTTTAATTTATTTTAGTTTCTATACTTTTAAAACATCTCTTTGGTATTTAATACTTTCAAGTTTTAGTTCATTTTAGTTATCATACTTTAGAATAGTCACAATTCTAGTCTTTGTATTTTTTAAAGAAAAGTATCCATTTATTGTATCTAAAGGTTTAATTTCCATATCAAGTATTAAATTTATATAACATTTTGCAAATAGATATCAAATGGTCAACTTTCAAAAGTATAAACGCACTAGTAACAAAAACAAGTATTCTAAACTAAAGTATACCAGATAAATTGAACAAACACTAAAATATCGTATGAACCAAAGTTAAAATAAAGAGATCGTAACCGGATAAGGTATTAATTAAATTTCAATAGAAAAATAAAAAAAGAATCCATTAATAGAAAAAAAGAGAATGTGTATAGATAATTGAAGAGAGAGCAGCAGAGGAATTAATGAAAGAGAGGACAAATATGACAACCAAGAGACAACACAAAGGGAAGGCCCCTAGGCAATACCCTTCCAAATAATTTGGCCAAAAAAAAAAAAAAAGAATTAAAAATCACAAGATTTATATACACACACACCAAACGCACTTGGAGACAGAAGTGACAAGCATTTGGTTTCAATTCGATTGGACAAGTTTAAGAGCATAATATATATATATATATAAATGTAAAAACCAAAACTAAAGGCTGATGGCCCTCTTCTGTCTCCATAAATGGACAAAAATATAAAGCAAAATTTAATATGTATGTATAAATTATTGGGAATGCGATCAAAATTTTGTATTAGTTAGAAAAATTCAAAAAAAAAAAAAAAGGATTAAGAATATTTAAGTGAAAGTTGACGGTATCTTCCGTGGTATTGAAACCTTTTGAATATAAAATTATCAGGATTTATGTCTAAAATAGTGGATAATATGTGACTTCTCTAATTAAATTATATCAAACAGGCTATAGGGTGCATTAAAAGAAGAAGAGCTAAAACATGACTAAGAGCAAACTCCCGTGTAAATCATCCATACTTGAAGTGGAGATTTTGTTTTTTACAATTGCACTCACATATGTTGAAGTACATCGGACATAGTAATTGGTGTCTTTCTTCTCTTAACCATGTACACGGATCCAACCACATCGACCTTTAGGATAACAATTTGTGTCTTTTTGTCTCAACTATGTTTAGATTGATATATATGTATGCATGCACATTAAAGATAGATTTTTGTCGATCTTTGAAATAGTAATTGGTGTCTTTTTTATTTGGCGTACAATATAGGGTGAGGGATTTAGGCTACATATTTGTTAGTTACTAACATATACTGCATGTCAATTGAGTTATGTTCACTTTAACAATAATCGATGTCGTATTTTGTCAACTACAATTAGGTAGATATAAGTGAATGAAAATAGAGGGAGAGATTTTTGGATTTGGTAAGGGCCAGTGGCTTCTGCATGGTCGTTGAGTGACATGCATGGCCAAATATTTAAACAATATTATTTGTATTATTATCAAGGCACATAACATGTTTGATAATAGTCCTCTATGAGAGTTTCTTTCGCAAAACACTTTGGAGATTTTTGTGGCGCTGATTTCGCGCGTTAGGGCCCTACTATTGCCTCACCCACCGTGTATATCCCTAGTTTCAAAGTAAACCCTTATACTTATTGGGACAATTAATACTATACCGTACACTTATTTGGATGTGAAAATAGTCTCAGTCTTAATTAGAATTGAAAATAAATGTTTTCTATATAAGTAGAACGAGCATTTTTTTTTTTTAAAAATTACTTTATTGGTAAGGTACGATTTGAGTGAAATCTTAAAAGTGATTTATCATCATTAAAAATATACATGCTTGATGAAGATTTTTTTTTTTTTTTTAATATATCCTTACTATCCAGGCCAGCTTACACGTATCTTGACATCTCACATGATCCCACAACATTTGGGGGTTAAGGAAGCTCGTAGGATTTTTTTTATTTTTATTTTTATATTCTTAGGTAGGTGACCATTGTGGATTGAACTCATAACCTCTTAGCCATTTATTGAGATCATGTTTCGTTTTTTACGATCAGGTCAATTTATGATGTTTGCTTGATGAAGAGATTAGAAGTTTTGAATCTCTCAAAACTACATATTGTTATACTAAAAAAATAAAGGTAATTAAGAAACGTTTTACTAAAGTGATTATAATTAATTATTTATGTTAATATCACTCTTATTTTGGAAACATCCTAAATCCAACAATTAGAGTGATCTTAAGACAATTTTTTGAAGAATGAAGACATGGTTTTTCGAATGATTTTGAAATAGTTAATATCACATGTTTCAAAATGACTATATATATATATATATATTTTGGGGTATGTGGAATGCATTTTCAAGTGTTTAGTTTAAAAGATAAGTCATTTTAGAAAAAAATTAGAGTGTTTGACAACTACTCAAAATAGATTTTGAAGTGTATTTTGAATAATTTTTATCAAAATAGTTTAAAAATGAGTTTAAGTCAATCTCCAAACATGCCTTTAATTATTTAAAATTAATTTAAATTGCATAAAAATCATGCTTAAGTTAATTAAAATTTTATTTGAGAATGATTGTGAACTTGATCAATATTATAACAATTAAAATCACTTATAAACCCTCCCAAAATATATGGTTAGATAACAAAAAGAATGATTTTTATTTATTTTTTTTTGAAAAAAAAAAAATCTTAAAGAGCACTTAAAAGTTCTATTAGGAGCAAGTCATCTCCAACTTAGAATTTAAATTGGCTAAAAATTGATATTAAAAACAACTTTCGTACCTAAATCAATTTCATTTATTCACTTCTAAAAGTTGAAATTTTCACTCAAGTTTCCAACTTTAATAATGTTAATTTGTGGGATTTTGTTGTTAATGAGTGATATTAATTTTTTTTTTTTTTTTTGAGTAGATGAGTGATATTAATCAAACGTAATGATAATATTGTGAATTAGTGTAACACCGATGTGACAGAATGAGATATGTTAACTTCAAATTTGATTAGAAATAGATTGGAACAAAAGATAGGGTTAAATTTATAACCTAAAATAAAGGCCAAAAACTATAGAATATAATATATGGAGGACCCAAATAGAACCAATCCTCCAAATCTATATGAGATACACAAGGGAATTTCATTTGAAGCCTATGAAACTTTTGACTGTAGGGCTACCACTAGGCTTTCTTTTCTATAGAATTTTTTGGCTTCCAATTTTTTTAGTTTAACAAAATTTTTGAAAAAGAGGTTGCTTTATAATCAGCAAATCAAACTGCTATGATTTAGTGGCCCTCCCAATTTTCCCACATTGATTCCTTCTATCTTCATATTATTATTTTGTCAAAAAAATAATAATAAGATATGCTAATTAATGATTTTTTTTTTTTTTGGTTCTTTGTATCATTGTATGCTGTTTTATATTTTGTTATAGGCAATGAAGTTCTGTTTTTCTTCAAAACTCTTAATTTTTGCCCTTTTCTTCTCCTACAAAAGGAAATTTTCAACTAATCTATTAAACTTATCGTATATATATTGTCTATTCTAAATTAATTTCGATCTTATTAACTGTCTTATCACTACTTTTTCTAGTACAACATATGTGGAGTATGTGGATTTGAACCTTAAATCTTAAAGAGTATATGTCAATTAATTACTTATTGTTGTATCACATATATATATATATATATTTAATAATTTTTCATATTTGATACTCAAAATATGATGAAAATTGAGTCCATGTAAATGTATTTTAGGAATGCAACAACCTTGATTGTGGGATTTATTGGTTATATTAAAGAAGATATGAATTATTTTGGAATTATTTGGCAAATGGGGCCTAAAACTAGTTGTGATTGTGAATATAATAGAAAGAAATGGGTTGGGATTGGTTATATATAGGCCTTTCCCATGTGGTTTTGTACCTCTTCTTTCAAAGGGGTTTTTGCGACTCCCAATAAAGTTGTGTTTTTTGTTTTCCAATTTTTTCCCTCTAATTAATTTACAAATTTTAAAATTTGTGACGAACCACCCAAGTTCCTTCCTTTCAAGTGTAGTGGTTGGTTGGGTTATCAGGTTTTTATTGGATCTAAAATTGTGTGTCACTCCTAAATTAAAATAATACATCATCATAATCACAAAATGTGACCAAAAATAATATTATGTTAGTACTAAGAGTTAAATCCTTCCCAATTTTAGAACTTAGACATGTACAGTCTAAAGTAAAGAGAAAAAAAAAAAAAAAAAGTCAAACATATGTTATTCACTTCTTGTATAAGAATTTTTAAATTTACTTTGTGTCTTAATTCTTTTTACTAAAATAAATGTAGAGTAATAGATTGAACCTTTTGAGTCTATAAAATCTGTAACTAGTATCAAATGTAATAACAAACTATCTCGAAATATAAAAGATAAATAAACGACGTCTTTAGGTAAGGAATTGTCTAAAATAGTCATAAGTTGTGTGAATATTTCTTTTTTGATGTAAATGGGCTACATGTTATGTCAACATTAGATATAATGAACCAAGGTTTGTTTTATAAACGAAAATAATTATTTCTATTAGTATGAGAGTTTTTTTTTTTGTTTAAATGAAATTAGGATATATTGAATTTGTAGCTAAAGGATCACTTGATTAATTTTTTTTTTAATTCAAATAATAATGATAAATAAATAAAGAGAGAGAAAGAGATGGGATGGGATGGTACAAATTGGTTAGGATAGGAATGATGTGGAAGTTTGAAAAGGATGTATGGTTTGCAATATACTTTAGGTGAAAGTGGGTAATTGGAATGGAAAAAAGAAAGGAAAAGAAAAGAAAGAAAAATATATATATATATATATGAAAATAAACTCTTTGATTAGAAGGCAACTAAAATTTGACATCAAAGGCTTTACAGATCAAAGGTTGGATCTTGTTGTCCACAGCTTTGGAGACCACTGCATATTAAACCACACCTTTTCCCCCTTTCTTTTACTTTCTTTCTCTATTTCAAACAATTTTTTCTTTTTTTTTAATCTCTTATCTCTCTCGTTTTTTCTACCTATAAATTAATTCATGTTAATATATCAATTTAATCCTTATACTTTAGACTAGATTTCATTTTCGATTGTGTATTTTTAATTTGTAATTTAAATTTATTCTTTGTACTTTTAATAAATCTTAAGTTTAGTTAATTTTTATTAAAATTAGTTAAATAATAGTAATAAGAGAGGTTTCAAATTTAGCAAAATGAGTCAAAATATTTACAAGTATAGCAAAATGTCGATGATAGACGTTGATAATATTTTTAGCAGTTTTGCTATTTAAAATAATTGCCCTAATAATAATTTTCATAAAAGAGAAGATACTGTGAATGTATTTTCACACTTTGTAATTGAAGTGTTAATAAAGAAATCTAGTTATTATAGTTTCCATTTAGTCCCCAGGTTTGAAAAGGTTACAACTTTAATCCTTAAATTTTGAGTTTTGGTTTCAAATTTAGTCTCTATGTTTCAACTTTTGGTTTTGTTTAACATTGAGATTTGAGTTTTGTTTACAATTTGGTCCATAGATTTCACAATTTTACACTTTTAACCTCGATTTTTCACTAAATACTCATTTTTCTTCTTTAGTATTAATGTCTATTAATTAATTTTAAAGAATTATAATTAATTGAGTTTCACTATTTTTTATCACTATTAAAATTAAATTGAAAATTGCACTTCATAATTATTTTAAATTAATTAATAGACATTGATGTCAATGACTGAAAGTGGGTGTTTAATGAAAATCGAGACTAAAAGTGTAAAATATAAAACAAAACGCAATTTCAAAGGGTAAAATTGTCACATCTTGAAACTTAGATACTAAATTGAAACTAGACTCAAAATCTAAAAACTAATATAACCTTTCGAAACTTAGGGATCAAAGGAAAACTAGTTAAACACAAAATCTAGAGAAAAAAAATTCAACAACAAAAAAAAAAAGTCAACAAAAAATAGCTGCATGAATTAATTTAAAGATTTATTAAAATTTGAAGGAGTAAAAAGAAACAAAAACATAAAGTATTAGGAGGAAAATGATATTTGAACCACTAATCAAATTATTCAATTTTTACTTTTTTTTTTTTTTTTTTTTTTTGTTATTCACAAATGGTTAAAATGATGTATGTTTCTGTTTCATGTCTGTTTGTTTGGAAAGAGAAGAAAAGAAAATAACTGTTTGGTTTTTTCTTTGCCGGAAAAGCTCTTCTCTCCGGCAGCAATGATTTGTAATGCATGAAGACATTGTTGTCTTAAAGCAAAACATGTCCCTACATTACAATGTCTAAAAGGAAGGAAAAATAATTTTAAAAAAAAAAATTTTTAAAAAAAAAAAAATCCCTCTCTCTCATGCTTATATGGTAGAAAATCTGCCTTTGCTTTTACCCTTATCTTTCGTATTCTCGGACTTTCTTTACGCCTCATCCAACCAAAACATACTTCTAGTACTCATATATTGTCGTATTCAACTTCTTTGTAGATCTAAAATGTTTTTTTTTTTTTTTTTGTATTTAGAGTCGGAGTTTCACTCTCCCAACCTACAATTACCTATATGCTAATATATTTTCTTTTTTAAAAAAGAAATTTGTAAAACTACTTCAACGTGAATAGTATAAGGTAAATATGCAAGAAAGTTTGAAGAATTATAAAAAGATAACATAATTCTAATCAAATTGGATATAAAACACACCAATAAAAGTTATACTCATGATATATATTAAAAATAGAAAAGTAAAAATATATTAAGAGTTATTTGGTCTAATGAGTTAAAGTTGATAAGGTGGAGTTGTGAACTTACTCCTTATTTGATCCAAAAAATTTGTGGGTCTCACAATTAAAACAAACCAATTTTATATTTTATTAACTCATTTTTTTATTTTAAACACCCCTTAAATTTATGTTATAAAATTTATATAAAAAAAACTCTAAAATGTTTATTCTTGTTAATGTGTCAGCATGAACATAGCTCTATTACAATTTTTTTCTTTTATTGTGATAATAATAAATAGTTAAAATTCCCAAATCTCTATCTCCCTCTCCTTAAAAAAAAAATAAATAAATAAATAAAAAGTGAAAAGAAAAAAGAAAAAGAGAGAGAGAGAGTAAAAGAATATTACCCCAAGAGAAAAAAGAAAGGGAAAATCTTTAGTTATTCTTCATGTAAAACCCCCAAGACACTAATTCCAAAAGGCTAATAAAAACTTTTTACCATCATCCCCATATTCTTTTTCTTTTTTTCTTTTTTTTTTTCATTTCTTTTTTTGAATTGGTTAATTATTATTACAAGATTAATCCATTGGCGATAGCCTGATTCGTATTGAAATGCGTAGTTTCATACACTGGCAGTTCTTCGCGATACCTTTCGATTCCGATCGATGACAGATTATCCAATTCGAACAAATCAGAGCTCGAACAACTCACTGCATCTTCCTCGTCGTCGTCTTCTTCTTCTTCATCCTCATCTTCATCTTCTTCTCTGTTTATATACACATTGCCATTGATCTTCTTTTGGTAACTATTCATGTTCATCAGATCTTTTGAAGCTTCCTCTGCTCGGCAATGGTCGTTTCGCAGAGCGTTTCGCAGAGTTGTCGCTGCCGCCATCAAACCGAGCTCGTCTTGAAGGCTTTTGTGTCCGCAAGGCCGAGAATCTTCGTCTAGTATCACGCTAACAGGGCAAAATCTCACCGATCGTTTTGTGCTGCCGCTGTTGATCAGTTTCTCACCGGACGATGGTGTTTTGCTCAGACAAGACCTAGAAAACGACGACGCGGAAGAACACGTCGATCCTTGAGCGGATTTTGATTTTCTCATACAAGCGTCGCTTTGTTTGGCGGAATTTGTGAATTTCTGTTTCTTTGGACTTCCTCCATTGAATAGCGAGTTCAGGAAGGTCGCGAGGCGGCCGCCAGGAGAGATTGGCTGTTTCACTTTCTTCAGATCGCCGTAGATTTTTAGGGCTTTAGATTTCGTTTTCACGAAGCCATTTTCATGCTTCGGCTTCTGATTAGGGATTGAAACTTTAATTCCATCGCCATAACCCTCGAATTGAGGTTTCTCCGTCCTAATCGGCCTCGGCCTTTGCGTGTTATAAGAAGACGACCTCGTTTCCGATTCAGACGAAGAAAATCCTCCTCCGGAACTCGATTCCGAAGAACTCGAACTAGAATTCATCAATTTCTTAAAATCACGATCGCGAACATTCCTGGCCTTCCGATCGAAATCCGCCATAGAAGTCCGACGAACAACAACCTTCTCACTCACTTTCTTCTCCATCCACTTCTCAATCATACAAGCACGGTGGAAATTCAACCTGTCGTCTTCAACGTCATCTTCAATACTCTGCTTCTTCCTCATACTCTCTGTGTAGAAGATGACCTGTTCTTCGCGTTGGACGCCGTTGGTATCGTCAATGGAGCGATAAATAGCGTCAAGAAGAGAAGAAGAGAAAGAAGGATTCTGCCTCCGGTGACGGCCGGCGTGTGGATGTTCCGGTAGCTGTTTATCCCAAAGATCCATGGAAAAATGGCGTGGTTATATGGAAAGAAGAAGAAAGAGCGTGAAGAGGAGAGAGATGAGAAGATATGATTATGGAGGAGGTTGGAGAACAGTGGGAATGAGCATTAATGGAGGTCTTTTTGTTAGTGTTTTGTGAGAGAGAAAAGAGAGAAGGAATGATGAGAAGGGAAGGCCACGCCTGAAGAATGAAACCGAAGAGAAAAAAGAAAGAAAGAAAGAAAGAAATATGATTGAAGAGAGAATCTGTGAAGTTATGGTTCAGAAGCACTTATAACGGCGACGCCCATTCACCGCTTGCACGGGAAGCTGGATCCGCCAGGGTGCCAATCATGACGTGGAATATTTTCTTCTTTTCTTTTTTCTTTTTTTTCTTTTTTTGTAATAAAAAATATATCAATATTTTTATGGTCAAATTACCAATTTGATTCTTTTCGGTTCAAGAAAAGTGTCAAAATGTTCTATCTCCATATAAATATTAACATCTCCATTTACTAAAATATTGATAAAAATATACATGAAATATTGAAATTGATGCATTTTTCGGAAGAGATCGTACATAGTTTATGTACATTAGTAACATTTTGTTGATTTTTTTTTTTTAATATCATAGTTTTTTATAATATAATGGAAATGTTGATTAATTTCTAATGTTGGTGTCGAATCCATAAAAATGTGAAAATAACAGTGGAAATATTGGCGTGTTGATAAAAATTTAATAGAATGGTTTTAAGATGCATTGATGGAAATTTGAACACAGATTTTGTTCATGAATTTTTCAAGTATGATCTAATAAATTTTTTATTTATTATAATTTCTAGTAGTTGTATTCAAGCATTCAAGTCATTTCTAGTATTGTGGTAGTATGAAATTATTATTTCGTTCATTAAGTGATATATATTTTTATGAACTAGAGCTACACACTATTTTTAAGTATTTTTATTACAACAGAGTAAATGAATAATGTTGGCGGAAGATCCACTTTGATAACTATATGATATATGAATTTTTCAAATTATGTTTGCTTTCTCATCAATTCTTAATCAATCATCTTCCTTAAATAAATATTTAAATTCTTAACTAAATTCTACAAATAAAAACAAATTTTTAAAACCTATCTTTTCTAAGTTTTCAAAAATTCAAATGGTTAATATATACTAAAATTTTAAATGAGATGGAGAAAGTAATATTTGTAACTTTAATTTTAAAATATCATATGGTTATGTAAATGAGATTGTAGTTTTTATTATATATACTAAAAGGTTTCATAAATTTTTAATTTTATATCTACTAAATTTAAAATTAAAAATTTTAAACTATTTTTTAAGTTAACAAACGGACACAAATTAAATTTTAAAATTGGGAGACGTTTAGAAACTTTTAAAGTATTAAAGGAAAAAAAAAAAAAAAAAAAAAAAAAAAAAAAAAAAAAAAAAAAAAACTCATTAGACCACATTGTATAGGTCCATCCACAAAGCTTTTTTTTTAATCTATTTTAATTCCAAATCTTTAGAAATTATTATTTTAATTAGGCACATGACTTGTGTACCTTCGTATACTTTCTACTAATTAAGTACTAAGTTAATAATTCGAATTAAATATTTTCAAAAGAGAAATTCAGCTCTTAGAAATATAATTAGTTCTCTTTGAAATTAATTACTATGAAAGACCAATAATAATAAATTATAGGGCGCAAAAGAAAGGTTTGTTTTAGATTTCTATTAAGTAATTTATTAAAATAATAACAGTAGTTAACAAACAATTTTCAATGCTTTTTTATTTTTAATCTAGCAAGAACTAGGCAAAAAAAAAAAAAAAAATCAATCACACAAATTTTAATATTAAAGTAAAATATCAGTGAATAATTTAAATTCCAATTTAATGTTCTTTTGAGTTTTCATTATTCTTCTTTAATTTAAAATCAAAGGAGAGAGAGAGGAAGAAAAGAAAGTGATGATCATAGTTAATTTCCATGAATTGTGAGCTACAAGTTGTAGGTTAGCCTAAAAAAGGTGTGACCAAATGATCATAAAAGAGAGTGTGTCTGCAAGGCTACAACCTATTACTAAAGTAAAAATCTTAGGCCAAAGTCCTAAACTAAATTCTTTAATTACCTAGAAGCATTTGATCTTAGTGCCATCATCAAGTTATTTCCTACCATTCGCACTTAAAATTTAGCCATACATTTGTAATATAAAGTTATAGTTTAATGGCTAGAAAATGACAATTTTTTCCTCCAAGAACACGATAAAGATTGCTCGTGTTTGAATTTTAATAAGTAGTTGTTGAGAATTTAAAGAAAAAATTTCTAGTGCTCTTGTAATACACATATTTCTTCCATTCACACTATAAATTTAGCTTTATTAATTAATGTTTTAATGTTGTTGGACTTTATATCATTTCGATGTTAATGTGTCTGCTAGTAATGAATATTGAGAGTAGTACTCATTTTCCTTTCTTGTGGGTGACAAGTCACATCCCCAAACCTTGTTTCACATTGATTTTGTCTCAAACTAGGTGCAACAAGTGGAGATTTGAACCTCTAATTTTGAAGGTGTTAAATCACCAATCAACCATAAAGTTTAAACGGATAGATTATAGTAGATTTAATATTATATCAACACTCTAACACTACTTCCACTTGTTGGCTTAAAAAATTGACGAAAACCCAATAAAATTCAATATTAATTGGGAAGAAAATGAACTTTGTTAGTTCGAACTTAAAATCTCTTGTTCTGATACTATGTTAAATCATTAATCTACCCAAAAGATTAAGCTGAAGATTATGGTAAATTTAATATTACATCAATTGTAATGAAACCAATGAAAATAAAGATAAACAAAAATTGTAAATAGTAGAGAATCAACACACAAATTTATGTGATTTGCTAAGAATGTGTTAGCGTCCACGAGCAGAAGGAGATAGCAATTTATCATTAGAGAGAAAAGTATCAAATTACGGATTGAGTGGCGCCAGTAGAGTTAGTAAGACTTGGTGTTTGGTCATTCAAAGTGTCAAATAGCAGATTCAAGTCATTCTAGCACCTCAATACTTTAATAAAAGGAATGATATAGTACACGTCAATTACAATTGAGCTATATTCGTGTAAGACGGTTTTTTTTTTTTTTAATTAATAAACATGTGTGATTCATTATGAAGTGTTATTATGTTAAATGTTTGGAAGTTGGTGTATTTTTGTGAGTAAAAAAGGTCAACTAATGCGGCAGCTTCTCATTATAATTTCTTTGGGCGCATGACTACTTTCTCGTGGGGGACTCACAACTTTGCCCACAGTCCAAGGGATCCTTAATTAAAAAGCCCTAAAATCAAATTTCCAATAGCTCATAACATATATGTAATATAAATATATATATATATATATATATATATATATATATAAACCAATAATCTTCCCTTTTCCCCTTTATGGTTTAAATTAAGCCCTTAAAATTCAATTTTAGAGTTAATCATCATGGTTGGCCTAATCACAGTGGGCACATAACAAAAATTAAAGGGCTAAATAAAGGGTTACTTAAATTGGTCCGGACATTTACGAATATATATTAAAAAAAGAAAAAAAAAACCAATTTTAGGAGTTTTTTGCACTTTGCCTCTTCCTCTGAGAATATTTTGAATCTCTAAATCAAATTCAGTTGTCCCTTTGAAGTGGTGGAAAAAAGGGTCTAAAGAATTCATCCATTCACACACCCTTTTCCTTTTTTTGTGTTCTTATCAGCCAAAGTTGGTTTTTTTAGGGTTTTATTGTCCTTTCTCTTTGGCCCTCTAATCTTATCTTTTGTTCAAAGTTCAGTTTTCATATATTAATTGTCTATAGCTTTTGATTTTGTTTTTTTCTTTCTATACGATAAAGGCTTTATTCTCATTCTTTATTTTTTAAAAATTAAGTAACATTCGAAAATACAAACGATTGAAAAAAAGAAAAAAAGAAGTATAAACATACGACGATATATAGAGTAGTGATATAAAACATATTTTAAGTCTTTAAAAATTTTATAGTCAACTAATTGGGTAAGAACAAAGTCCTCTCACTTGATCATTAATATAAATGTGAAAGAATAACCCTAAAATAATTATATCATATTGGATAAAAAACAAGAATATGCATGACATTATTCAATCATGTCTCTTCATTGTGGCTAAGTATTTATTGATTCCCAATCATGTTAATGTGACTTAACTACTGTGAAACATGATCATCTTCCCTTTTTTAAAAATAAAAAATAAATAAGTAAGCCAATTGGGATCTGTCTAAGATCCAAATAAAGATTCATGATGGTGTTAGATTTGATCAACTTTGGTTTAGATCTTATACTTGATGAAACAGTGTGTGTTATAAAGAGAACACACAAAATTAGATATATAAATTGTGTAATTAAAGATTATGATCTAATTACCTTCAATTCTAAGCTTTTTAGTGAAGATTTTCATGATTCATTTTAATCGTTATACTTTTAAAATGTTTATTTTGATCCTATACTTTAAAAGGTGATCATTTTGAACTATTTGTAAAATGTCAATATAAATTAATGAAAATTCATTTTGTTGCTATATTTTAAGAAGTTTAGCGAATGCATGAAATGTTATATATGTTTAAAAAAATGAGACAAAAAAAGTAATTGTAGTGGGTAGCACTTTTTAGTGTTAATAATTGAGTGTATAACGTACAACATTTTTAAAGAATTACAAATATAGAAAAATGATATAGTTTATCACTAATAGACTTAATATGGTCTATATCACTAATAGACTCTGAAGATTGGATTTAAATTTTACTATATTTTGCATTGTACCATATTTGCTAATACTTTGAGTTTAATTGGTATATTGACAATTGTCCAAACAAAAATAAAGAGAATAAACTGTCATTTATTAAAATAATGGTACCAAAATAAATATTTTAAGTATAATGACTAAAAATGAATGAAAGTTAAAAGTTAATTAATTTACAATTTTAACCATTCAACTTTGCTCTATATATCTCGCACTGTCAAGCATTTTTAACCTTTGAAAATGATTTGGATTTCACAAATTGATTTCAACAATTAATCATTATAGGGTATCAAAGTAGAGAGATTTAGCATTATACAAACATTGACATTTACTTTTTATCAAAAATCCTTTTGCATTATCTATAAAGAAAAATGAATTAAAGAATCCCAACATTTTAATCATTTGTGTTTTAGGTTTCAAAGTTAAAACCCCCCAAAGAAAATCACCCACAAAATTCTTAATTATATTAATTGAAACATACTCAAAAAGAGCATGAAAATAGTGGCACCTACCCAATTGAGTACAGTTCCAACAACAATCAATAGTTCCATTCAAAGCTTCCTTTGGAGGTTCTTTGGCATGCTTAATATTAACTTGTTTTACCTCTTAATTATATTAATTACCCTCACACACACTCTTTTTAAATGATGATACCAAGGTATTTATGTCAAACAAAGCATGCATCTTCATGTTCACATTTTTTTTTTTTTTTTGACAAATATCAATTTATACCTTAAACTTTGAGAGAGTTGTATCAATTAAAATTCTAAACTAATAATTTTATAATTAATTAATGTCTGAACTTTTGTAAATGTATCAATTTATACCCTCTTGACGTATATCGTGTGAAACTTATAATTTGAGTCAATTAAATTCTTAAATTTTTATAAGTCAATCAATTTAGACTCTTCGTCATGATCGCCTTTGAAAATCATCCATACATTAATTCTCACACGTGCGTAAATTTCTTCAAATATCGCGTTTACAAAATTAACAATTATAGTAAATGCATATACGATTCTCAAAAGAAATCCTAACTAAGAGTCTAAATTCATTCATTTATAAAAGTTTAGGGATTATACACTTATAAGTTTCCTACAAGATTTTACCAGACGGAGAATAACGGAGGGTGTTAATTGATATACTTACAAAAGTTTAAGGTTTAAATTGATACAATTATTAGTTCAGAGTTTAAATTGATACAATCCATGTAGTTTAGAGGTATAATTTTGATATTTTTTCCTTTTCTTACAATACGTAGAGTGGGAGATAATCAAACTTAAATATATAAGTTTTATGCCAATGGAGTTTATGCTCGTGTTGACAGATGCACACAAAAATGAGAAGAAACCATCCATGTTCGAACTCATGATCTTGTAGAGTTGACTTATCGATATTGTTATTATTTAAAACTTGATCGCCTATAATGTCAACTACTCCATGATATCGAGTAATTGAGATGGCTAATGAAGAACCAATTATTCGTTGTTTAAAAATAAATTCTTTAGAGATATAAACATTAGATTAACCAGTATAAGGTTAGAACTAAATACGAATTGAATTTATTACATGGAATATGGATGACATTATTCATTATATTTAGTACTTAACAAATGCTCTTCACCTTATGACCAACAAATAAAAAATTTGAAATAACTTTTTTATCCTTAAAACTTTTATAGAATTAACAATTTAGCCCATGAATTTTGATTGGCAAATTATTTAGTCCACATATTTTTTAGACTTCGAATTTTAGCATATAATAATTTAGTCCTTATACTTAAACAATTTAGTTCCTATACATTTAAATTTGAGACAATTGAATCTCTAACATGAAAATCTCATTAAAACATAATTGCCAATTTTGATTATATTAGGACTTGGTCTTTATAATTTATAAATGAACAAACTTGATGCTTAATCAATTTTATCAATCTACATGCATTAGAAATTTCTTGATATTTTAATAGTATTTTTCACGATAAGGACTAAATCATTATATTATAAAATACAAAGACTAAATTGATACTTATTTAAAGTCCATAGACTATATTATTACAAATTTTGAAGTACAAAAACTAAATCCTTGCACACTAAAGTTTAAGAACTAAATTATGTTACTTCCACAATTTCATAAATTTTAAAACCAAAATTAATTTTTAACCCCATATATATATATATATATATATTGTACTAGATATTATTTATTTATTTATTTATTGGACAAGAAAAATGGATGGGAAAAAGTCAAAGGGGAAAAGAATATTGTACTAGAGTTAACAAATTTGAAAGGTTCATATTTATAATGAAAGTCATTCCAAATTGTCATAGATATTGAAAGAGGGAATATATATATATATATAATTGGAGGATTTGAACCATGCAATAGTGATAGACACAAGAGAGAGTGGCATATTATCTTTTTGAAATGTAAAGTGATTTCATGGATTCCATTCCTCTCTCTCTTTTTTTTTTTTTTTTTGAATTATTATTATTATTATTTTTTTTTAAAAGAACCTTTCTTTTTATTTGCCCACATCCTTTCTTATGCGTACGTGTGTGCTTCAGAGAGAGAAAGAGAGAGAGGTTCTTATTGGGACAATAATTGTGCTCGTGGTCACATTGAGCTTTTATTATAAATTAAAAAAGAATAAAAATAATAACTAAAGAGAGAGAGATGTGATTTGATTAACCTAAAGAAGTGGATTAGAATAAAACAAAGAACTTAATGAAGAGATTAATAGTGGTAAAGGTAGGGTTAGGATAATTTCAAATTAAAAAAAAAAAAAAAAAAAAAAAAAAAAAAAAAAAAAAAACTAATGACGCAAAGACAGATGAGATTTTGAAAAAAAAAAAAAAAAAAAAAAAAAAGCCGTTTGCTTTTTTTTTTTTTCCCTTCTCACTCAACTTTTCCCTCACAGTGAATTTCTTTCTTTCTTACTTTCTAAAAACTAACCCATGAAAAATTATTTCATTTTTTCACAATTTAATTGGTTGATAAAGGTGACAAACTATGAGCTAGGCACCAACACACACACACTACCAAAAAGTTGCTTTTCTTTTTTTCTTTATTTTTCAAATCTAGTCTAAACAACAAACATATCCTTTGGCTACCTCTTTGCCAAAGTCCAAAATAGTTGGCTATCTCTAATTAATTACCTTTTCGTAGCTTGGAATCCAGAACATTCTTATAGAGTGCATTGGTTTGTTTGACTTCACATACAAGTTGAATTTATAAAGCCTATATCATTGGGATTCATAGAGTTTCTTCGACATTTTTTAAATGAAATTATGTAAATTTAATTGAAGTTTATTCCATGTACTTTGATTGTTGTGTCTAAGAAGTCTTTGAGGTTGGTATTCGATGTTTTTTTAAAAAAAAAATTAATAAATCTATACGACAGAAAATTGAATTTAATGTATAACATGACACTAAACTTTCGGTTGTATGTCTAATCGGTTTGTAAATTTGAAAATGTTGAATATATCAAAAACCTAATAAACGTAAAATTGAAAATTCAAAGTCTCAATAGATTACAAAATCAAAAGTTTTGAAACATTTTTAACAATCAAAGACATATTTGACACAAAATCTAAAGGACTATTAGGTTAAAAATAAGAAAACATGAAAGAGATGAATTGGAATTCCATGTTAGGGACCCAAAATTCCAACATTAGGAGATATCATAATGAGAATGGGATGATGATTGTGGGATGCAGCCCCCAATTGTTCACCACTATGCAATTAGATTAGACAAGTCTAAAAAGACTTACAATAACATGTGGTAGAGGAATCAAACTTACCCTCCTTTTTTTCTCTTAATCATGTGAAATATGCTCAAAATTTAACTTTAATCTTTCAACTTTTATAAAGTTCATCATACCAATGGGAATTACTTTTCCCACTGTCTTTTCTTTTAGTTTGTTTTTTCATTTCTTTTTGTTACATGGGAGAACCACCCATTATTTTAAAAGAGATGGCATAAAATTAATATGCTCAATGGTCTAGAAATTAGAGAGAATTTTTATTCACTTGATTGGTCTAAGATAGGTTTGGTTTTGGTTTTGAATAGGCTTCATTTTGACTATCCCAACTACTTTCTTTTTTTCACCTTTTTTTTTTTTTTCTTTTTAGAATCGGAATTCTCTAACCTCGAGATCGATAGTACAAACTTTTTACAAATTCAACTATGCTTATGTTGGCCACTCTTTTCTTTTCTCTCTAGTCCAAATTTCTAGTCCAAATTACACATTTTTGCATAATTAAAAGTGAGAAGCAATGGTCTATTGGCCAGCACAGTCATTTTAATCGACTTTTTGATAAAAGGGAAAGTTTATAGTATTATAAGAGTACTTACTCGTCACTCTTTTTATCAATAGAAACAGTAGCTAAACTTCCCTAGTACTAGAAAAAACCATATGATTTTAGATTTGAACCTCTTTCAAGAGTGGTTTTCAAAAACTCTTTTTACATCTCATAATTCTATACATTATTTAAGCTTGATCTGTTTGACTTTTACATCTCATAATTCTATAGATTTGAACCTCTTTCAAGAGTGGTTTTCAAAGTCAGAAGCTATGGGTGAGGAACTGTGAACATTTCATGGTGCATACTTGCAAGAATGATCAGAAAATAAAATTCACATTTTAAAAAGGAAAATAATATCCATTTCGAAATAATTGATACTTCAATTATATATTGATCTGCTAATTTATGACTAAAATCCAACAGTTATATATATATAACATTGATAAAATCAAATGAGATGGCATTAATGAAGGGACAAAAGACGTAATTATATACACAAACAAGAACAACTACAAATCTCCACTCTCATATTCACATTATAATCTCAAAGAAAAATTTTAAAATAAAAATAACATTAATTTATTAATAAAGGAACGAAGTAGTTGCCAACTTGCACACCACTCAACTAATTAAGATATATGCACTAAACCAAGGGATTAGAGGTTTGAATCCCGCACCATATGTTATTGATTCAAATAAAGCCCAAGTTGTAAGCAGCTATCACTGGAAAGAAAGTTAGCTAGCTTTCACCATCCTTCTATTCCTACTCATTTGTAGGTTGAGGTTAAGCTTTTACCATCCTTTAATTCCTAATGTTCTTTTCATTCTTCTCTATGAAAACTTGGTTCTCACTGGAAATAGATACACTAGTTATTTTTGCCATCCTTTGGTTCCTATTAATTGATAGTTTTTTTTTCCTCTTCTAAGGGTAGGGATTGAACTATCAACCTTTAGAATGATAACTAGTGTCTTAATCGATTGAATTATATGTTCGGAGTGGCCCTAGTAATCTATAGCCAAAGTTATCTTTTAATGTAACTAGTAAGCATTAGCTTTCACCATATTATTTGATTCCTAACATTCGCAGGTCTAGAAAGCTAGAAAGAAAAAGAAATGAAATAGGCTATGTAGTATGAGAAACAGTAAGCAGCCACATTGCATTGGTCAAAAGCAGGCAAGAACCTTTATAGTAATATAATTATGAGCATAAAGCCTCATTTTCCAGCTTCAGTTTTAATTTTGATCAGTTCATAGAAATATTATTTACCTCTCAAGAATAAAACCTGCAAAAACAAATACATATATTTAAGTTTTCGACATTAACTTTTCGGCCATATTCAAACATATACATCTAACTCTCAGATATTAATTGGCATTATATCCAGACACGTACATTTATTATCACAAATATTTAGTATCTATTCCATAAAACAATATTTACGACCCAGATTGGTCATAAGTAAACTTAAACTTAAGAAAAATTGTGTGAATGAGTGGGTTTGGAGTACTGTCAGTGTCAAAGCCCATAGGTTTGTCCAATAAATCATGGTTTTCATCTTAATCCTAACTTCAATCTCAAACCTTCACTCCTATACTCCTTTGAAGTTGGCTTTCTTAATCAGAAATGAAGACTTGAAGTAAGTTAAAAAGATCCTAAATTTGTGCAGTTCTTCCTCACAAACTAGTAAGAGGTTGTGTGTGGATGTAATATAGTAGTAAATCTAATGGGGGAAAAACAGTTCATTTCAAAATTAAAAATCCTGAATACCTGAAGCCAACATGTCTAACCTCCCTATTCTGCCACAGGTAGTGCCCTGATATGGATATGGAGTCCTGGCTCATCCTTTCAACGCATGGAATCTGATTTTTCACCTCATTTTAAGATCTTGAAAGGGTAATTAGGAGGTAAGCTGCATAGGCATTAGGCATAGTTGATAACCATTTGGTTTTTTATTTTTCTGTGGTTGAAAATTAGGCCTATAAACTCTACTTCCACCTATTGATTTCTTTGTTTTGTTGCCTATATTTTAGGGCTGTTTTCAAAATCCAAACCAAATTTTGAAAACTCAAAATAGCTTTTAGTTTTTAAATTTGTCCGAAGAATCCAAATGTTTACTTAGGAAAAATGAAAAATCCCAATTAAGAAATTGGGAGAATACAAGCACAATCTTCGAAAACAAAAAACTACAAATTATCAAACAAGGCCATAGCTATTGAATAAGCCTTTGAACATGTATGATTACATAACTTATTTTTCTGGTTTTTCTGTCCACCATCTTTGAGCTTGCCATCTATTGGACGATTCACGGCTGACAGAATAAAAAGAACAAGAGGCAATATCCCTGCTAGATTTCTGAACTCATAACTCTAAAGCACATGTATTTTGATTTTTTATGAGGCAACAAGTGAGAGTAGAAGAAACGGGACTAAGAAGTAACTTCCCAGTGGAATTCTTAGTGGAAAAAGCTTTTTAAAGGAGTTCCATTGCCCTTTGACTCTGCTTGCTTCTGACTCCCTATGAGCCACTTGACGACCGTACTTTTCAAAGGGTTAGAAAACTAAGAGATCACTTCGTGTTTTCTTATCTTTTTCCCTCTATAAGAATAGGAAAAGAGAGATTTGGATTATTGACCCAAACAAGGGTAAAGGATAAATGGTTCATTTTCTAGGCTTTCCAAGAGTAATTGAGGGGTTATTCAGGGGTTAGGTCCCACTGAAGGACATACTTAGAACTTAGAAGCAAACGAAATGTCAATTCACATTACCAGTGCAGTGCCAAAATTTCTAATCTCTGCAATACCAAGATTAAAAAAAAACCTCAGTTCTCAAAGGTACTGAAAAAGTGAAAGGCTAAAAATATCAGAACCAGAACAAGATGACAAACATTTGATCCACATTCAGACAAAAATTGGAGTATTCACCAATAGCTCAATGCCAAACAACAACCAAAACTAATTCGTCTGAAATCCATTTAAGGCCTGTTTTATATGCAGTCTGAATTCGGTTTTATGTGTTCATATTGATTTGTACACTCCACGTTCTTGATACATTTTAAAATAGATGAAACTACTCTATATCCAAGCAAACATAAATTTCAAAGTAAAACAAGCATTTATTGATAGTCGGAAACACTACGAAACTATGCAGTTCCAGTTCATTTCATAACCTAATTCCTTGCTCCAGATTTAGAAATAGAACGAGTATGAAGCTGTTTTAGGTTATTGGTGACTCATTATCGAAAAGGTGAAGGCAACTAAAATCGTTCTGTATTTCTTCTAAGTCTTCTTCATGCTTTCATATAAGAAAAATCCAGAAGAACAAGGAGTACGCATTTTGTTTGAGATCAAGTAGTTAGAAATCAGCTCGACGAGTATTTTACCTGAGGAATAAGCGGCCTTCTCCTTCGTGTTGGTTCTCCATTGCTGAGCTGCTTCGAGCAAGCAGCGTACAACGGCCGTCAGCATCTCCGGAATCCCTGCAGCACACCATCTCCTTTCCATAAAATGTAATCAAATATTTCCTTTCAATAAAATTGAAATTTCATAAGGAAAAAAGAAGAATAATAACTTTTAATGGTTGTATTTTAAGTTTATGAATTAGGTCATTTTATAACATTAACAAATTTATAGTTTGATGACTAATAGAACAATAACCTTCTAATTTTGTGTTTAACAAATTGAATTTTTAAAAATTGTATGACAAGTAAGAGATCAATGAAAGTTTAGACCTCCAATTTTTTAAAATAAAAAATGGGACAATTAGAGTTACTGCCCCCATTTATTAGGGTTTTAACACTTCTCCTTCTGAACTTTCAGTACCAAGCAAGTCTCAGACTTTATACATCATATCATCATCTAGGTAAGTCCTATGTTTTTAATAAATAGTCGTTGCCCAATTATGTGTCACTTTATTCTCTCATGACTCCACTTTTGGTCGGTGGAGATAAAAAAAAAATGATCTTTTTAGTACAGACCAATGAAATATTTTTTCCATTAATTTCGGTATGAATATTTACTTTTTTTTCCAAAAAATAAAATAAAAAGAGTATAGTTAAAATAGTATTTTGGTACCTATATTCTAAAATTGACAATAATTAGCCCCGAATACTTGAATGCCAAAAATTAAAGAAAATAATATTTCATTATTTAGATTAAATTACAAATTTAGTTGATGAATTTTCATGTTTGTGTTTAACCCCTAGCAAATTCTACAAAATTAACAAATTGTTCTATTTTGATCCCAACTTTCAAAATTGACCCTTAAACAAGTGTCCATTTAAATCTTTAAATTTAAAAAAGGCAACATTCGATTTTACCCTTATTTTGACTTCAAATTATTAACATTGCTTCCAGTATGTGCACTAATATATCAATATAAACATGTATTTGAGCAACATAGGTCAATTTCTGGATTGCCTAGTTTTAAGTAGATAAATAGAACAATGTTTTTTTTTTTTTTTTTTTTGAAGTTTAAAAACTGAAAAGAGAAATTGTGAAAGTTTTGTGGATGTCTTACAAATTTGGGTTCCAGAATAAGATTTAGAACCGCAGGAATATTTTTCCATCTCTGTTTCGGTCTCGTCTCTGTTTCGGTCTCGATTTCCCGTCCAATGTCATAATGATGCCCAGAAGTTTGGGCCTGAAATGGGCCTCAAATCAGAGAGCTTAATGGGCCATTGAAAGCCCAGGGAAAGAGAAATTTTTTGACAAGTCCCACCCAAATGTACAACAGCCATTAGTTCTTTCTAAAATGAGAGACAAAATGGACAACATGGAATATTGAAGCAGTATAGATTTTGTTATCTCTACTATCATTTTTTTTTTCTTAACCATTTCCCTAAAAACCACCAACTTAATCAATGTTATATCTTTCAACATCCTTTGATTTCTAACAACCCGAGAAAAGAGGCCACAAGTCACATAGACAAGTCTAAATTGAAAGAGAAAGAAGGGCAGAGCGGATAATCTTCAACTAAAACATCATTTGCCAATGAGGAAAAGGAGATGCAAAATGCAATTCCAATTTAGTTACCCCCATCACAAATACTGTTCTTGTATCCTTGCTCGGTTCTCTTCCCACCATAATCTCGCATGCATTTCGCCAAACTTTTCTCGACTGGATCAAGAAAAAACCGAACTAGTTAGTCTTTTGCAGTAATTAAAAAACAAGATGACTCTGGAGACAAACCATCCCTGTAATTTCCAGCTTAATATACCAAAATGAACATATGACAATTGAGACAATACAGGTATTTCCAACTCAAAACATGAATAGGACCCTCAGTTTGTTTAAGACCCAGCTCCAAGAGTAGTTTAAGAGCCTAAATTTTGTACCGATTTATAATTGACTTGAAGTAGTAATGTGGAGTGCCTGATTTCTAAAACGATTTTTGGGTCCCATATGAAGAGGTAATAGTCAGAAAGTGGAAAAATCATTCAAATGAGACTATCATAACGTGGTTACCTCATAATAATGGTCGAATGTGGATTAAAACATTTGCATGCTCCTAATAATCATGAGACATAAATTCAAGATACTTTTCTCTCATACATCTAACGGTGAAAAACTGTCAGTTACATTGTGACGGTCATATATAGAATAATTTCTCCAAAATGATAGCAAGAAAAAAGGACAGTTTCTTTAAATATTATTCTCATTAAGAATATTCAATACCTGAAACGAATGCGCCTCAGCTCCCTCGAGCCACCTGGCAGAGCCCGGATAGTGATATAGACTCCTGGTTCGTCCTGCTCGATCCATTCAGTCTCCAAGTCACTAGCATTACTTACAGAAAGATCTTCTGACTGATCTCCATCACTGGTCCTCACAGAACCATCTACGGATGATGTCTCAGTTCTTGCGTCGTTTGTGCTGGAGGGTTTAATGGATGAAGCTAAACCACCTAAATCATAGCAATGAGGGGGTTGATTAGGACGGTGATCGAATGATTCTGATGATGAGTTTCCCAATGGGCGATTGGAGTTTTGCGGAAGCCGCTCGTTGGTCAAAGGTGGGGTAGCAGGACTGTCCTTGGCTGATTGAATCTTCGAGTCCTGTAATGGAATAGAATTCATTAATCATGCAACAAAAATCTACAATCATTGCAAAATGCAAAGTTGCTGAATCAGAGAGACTATAGGCATCTTCAGTTGTGATTTTGACATGGTTAAATCATTTTTGTCACTTTCAAAATCACTTTGAAACATGCTTTTGATGATTTAAAATCATTTTTTATGGCTTGAAAATTATGTTTAAAAGTATAGAATCAAACATTAAATTGATTTTGAATTATTAAAAATGTTTTTGGAGTGATTTTAAACCTGACAAAAGTAATATTAGCCATCTCAAAATCACACTGGATCATGTCGTGATTAGGATTAGTATGATCCTCGAAACTTACCTCGTCTTCTGACCGTGGAGGGGATGGTGGGAGGGGAACAGCTTGGCTGTTGAAACGTTGGACATTATACAATTCCATAACCTTCTCATAATTTTCCGCCCACCATCTTTGAGCTTGCCATTTGTTGAACAATTCACGGCTGATAGATGAAGGAAAACGAGGGTTAGCAGCCAATCCAATCATAAGCAATTACAGGAAGTTTTAATACATTTAAAAACATTCGAATTCATGATTCTTATACGGACGAGCATGGAAAAGAAGGAAATGGAGTAGAATGTTTAAATCCCAGCTAAATCACGAGACAGGACAAGGTAATTACAGATCTAATTGGGAAGCAATTTGAAGTAGTTTCAATGCAGCAGACAACAAACTATCAACATTTTCACTGTCTGAAACTTCATCTTACAAACAAAACTACAGAAATCACTTAGACAAATGACCTCAACTTACAAAGGGCTAGTTGTGTGTTAAAACACACGTAAGTTGATAAATTACAGTAAATTATATGAAAATTTGTAACAAGTAGCTATAGAAATAGTCCAATTTGAAAAATGCCTAAAATCTTTAATCATGGATGAGTAGTTTTTAAGAGCAAAAATGACATTATAGAAGTTCAATCGCTTTTATTCTAATACAGGTTAAATCACCCATCAATCCAATAGTGATTGGTTACAGTAAATTTAACTCTGTACCAATATTTCAACAGTGTTTAAACCTTGACCGACACAAGCTGACAAACAAGTGATCCACTTCCAGACAAATTGGTATCTTCAGCAACAGTTGAATTACAGATGATTTACCTGAAACGAATCCGTTTGAGATCGTTTCCTCCCTGCGGAAATGAAACGAAAGTGATAAGCACACCAGGCTCCACTTGGGCTACCCATTCCTTAGGTTCGTCTTCTTCCATGAAAACAATCTCAGTTCGTCCACTTCCCGAAGCTGGAGTTCCGTCCCCACTTGACAGAGCTTTCAATCTGCCCTCCATTTCCTTTCCCCATTGCCTTGGCGTGGAATTTGAACTCCCAGTCCGCCTGTAGGAACAATGAAACCTCGCCGAATCTGATGCCGAATCAGATTCTGCATATTTATACTTGCGGTTATCACTCGATGAACCTGAACATGGCTTGCAGTTCTTGTATGCTCCGGAGGCTTTCAGTGCGATATCCTTGATCTGAAAGTGGAAGAAAAAAATTTCAATCATGAACATCAATTTCACAGTGAAATGAGGTTTCAAGAACGTCAAAAAACAACACGGAAAACATCAATTTCACATTAATTCATTGTCTGGCTTCTTTCCCCCAACTTTAAAATTGAACTCCTCCATTCTGACTCCCGAGAATGTGAAAGAAATTGAAAGTAGAAGAGAAAATTTCCCTCAAAGTCGTGCAGCAACAGACTTCATTTCCTTGAAATTTCAGAGAATAGAAACTTCACACAGAACGGAGAATGTTTACCTGAGCAGTGAGAGTCTTGATTGTTTGTTTGGTCCTCGGTGTAGCAACAGAGTCTTCTCCTTCCTGCTGGTGCAGAGATCCATTGTTGAGCTGCTTCGAGCAGGCTATGCACGTCAACATCTCCGGTACAGAAAACAACAATCCACCAAAGGAATGGAAGCAAAAAGGCAAACCGAGTTCGAGAAGCTCAGTGACTGCGCAGAATCACAAGATCTTGTCTCTTATCAGCTAGAACAAGATCAAAAAGAAAGTAAACACAAATCGAAAGGCCTGAGGAATACGGAATAATAAAGTAAAGCCGAAATAAAGCAGTGGAAGAAGAATAAAGAAAGAAAGAAACAAACAAACAACAGAAAGGAAAAGCAAATGGAATGAAGAGAAGTATTCACCAGTAACAACTTACGGATTAGAGAGGACAAGAAAAAGGCAAAAGATTGAGTTGGAAAACGATCACGTCGAGCAGTCGCTTTCCATAACTTTCAATCAGGTCCCGTAGAAAGAGAAAGAAACGGATTATGGAGGAGAAGGAGAAGAAGGAAAAAGTCGATTGGATTGGAAGTAATCGAATCGATTCAGAATCGTCGGGATTAGAGAAAGAGGGTTTCTACGCTACAAAAAAGACTTTAAATACAAAAACTCATCAGATTCTTCCTTCCTTCAATCGCATTCATTCGCGCAGGCTTTAATCTTCTCTTTCTTTTTTGCTTTTTCGTTTGTGATGATCAGCGTGAAAGCCAGTTAGAGGAGTGAAACGCACTCAATGGTTTCTTCTTCTTCTTCTTCTTCCCCTGCTTCTTCTTCTTCTTCTCTCTCTGTGGACCATTGAGATTTGGGCTGCAGCAGCGCAGAGACAGAGCCCTACGCTCCGTAACGCTCGTTCCGGCGCGCCGTGGCGCGGCGTAGCGCAGAGCCGGCCTATGTGGCTAGGTTTTGAATGAGTAGCGCAGCCGATGGCCGCCGCCGCCGCCGCTGCAGAAAGAGAGAGAGAGAGAGAGAGAGGCGTTTTTGTGTTTGGGAATGTGATATGATTCACTCACGAGGTTGGTGCCCCACTCACGTGCGGTACCAACATATTTTTGGATCCAAATAAATTCAAAGTAAAAATCAATTATTATATTTTTTGGCAAATTGAAAAAATCACATATTTTTGGCAATTACAATTGAACTCTCAAACTTTTAATCTTAAATTGGGTCCCAAACTTCTAAAATTGTTAAAATTGAATTCTCAAACTTATAATAATTGTATAAATTAGACCCACAAATGATAAAAATTGAATTCTCAAACTTATACAACACGTAAGTTTTAATAGTCCAATTTTTATACTTGTATAATTTTAAGGGCTCAGTTTTTTAAAATGAAAGTTTAAAGGTATAATTGCAACTATTATTATAAATTTTTGCAATTTGTCTTTTTTTATTCTACGTGCGCGGAGTCGAATATTTGACCTTTTGTTTAAGAATAAATGAAAATGTCTATTGAATTATGAAAAATAATTAGTTAAATTGTATATTTAGTCCAATTGTTTATTGAAAATTAAAACTCAAACTCTATAGTTTATAATTAAAATTTTGTCTCTATGGTTTGATAAAACATTCACAAATAGTATTCACGATAAGGACTATTTTTTATAATTTTATCAAAC
This sequence comes from Citrullus mucosospermus, assembly GCA_030954485.1. NCBI lineage: Eukaryota > Viridiplantae > Streptophyta > Magnoliopsida > Cucurbitales > Cucurbitaceae > Citrullus > Citrullus mucosospermus. The sequence continues at coordinate 703,815 of CM062063.1, read as the reverse complement.
CAGAGGAACTACTTGTGATCAAATAATGAATATTACATTTAGTTTATAAAAACAGATGGGCTAAATTATAATTTTTTTCAAATTATAAGGATCAAATTTACAATTTAATAAAAAAATTATACCACTAACTTTGCACTTATACCAATTAAAATTTCAAACTAATCATTTTATCAACTTAAAATAATTGGTAAAAATATTAGTTTGATATTTTAAATATACAAATTTAGGGGGCAAAATCAACTTTTACCTTAAAAGAAGTTTTTTTTTTAAAAAAAAAAAAAATCAAACAAAAAGTTAAACATGTGTTTTGGTCCTAGATATTATTTTAATTTAGCTCTTGCCATTTAAAAAGTTTAGTTTAATCTATTGTATTTTTAATGTTTTTAATTTCGTGGTTATATGTTTGTTTGTGATATTAAAATTGGTTGATAAATTTATTAATGCTAGCTTAATGAATTGGCCAAAATTCAAAAGAGAAGAGAAGTGGTCTAATAGATTAAAATTCAAACTATCTACTATTTTTCTTAGAAATTTGAAGGAGAAAATAGAAACTTTTTATTTATTGGATCATCTATACGTCATTCAAGTTTTTTTTTTTTTTTTTTTTTTAAGACAGCAAAAACAACTTGACTAAAGAATTACATCACAAGCTATGATCAAATAAATTCATTCAAAGTAAAGGGAGATCATTATTGTAGATGCAATTCTCTCGTCCAAGTGTTTTTGATAAAGGCGTGTGTCAGAGTGTTATGAGTCCTACGAACATGAGAAAATGGAACATTCTCCTTAACCTACATCATATCTTTAGTCTCGTCAATAAAGAAAGATACTTTAGTGATATCAACCCCGACCTTATTTATCAATTTAATCACCTACATACATTATATAATATATAATATGTCATGTAAGTTTATAATTAGTCACTTTTAACTTTAACCAACTATGATCAACTAAATCGATATACATATATATATGGGCTAAAACATAAATGTACCCCCAAAAAGATCCAAATATGCCTCCTTCCATAATTTTTGTGATAGTTCAAAAAATTTAAACAACGTAAAGTATATAAGAACTAAATAGGTAATCTTAAAGAGTTTGCTAACTTGAATCTAAGAAAATTTATAATGCTATGGTAGTATGAAAAAAATTTCATACTATCTTTCATTCATTGTTTGCCACAAAAGTAACATTTAAGAGTAGTGTGGGGTCTAAAAAATAAATTAAATAATTATTTAATGACATGTCAAATAATAAATGGGAGTAATAGATACTACCGTAGTACTAGAGTTTTTTTTTCGAGTATAATTTAAATACTAGACATTTAAAAATATATATAGATCAACGGTATGAAACTTTTATTCCTGAGTATCTCACCAAACAAATTGAGATTCAAATTTTCACCTCTCTAAGTTATTTTTTAACTCAAGGAGAATTCAATAGGAGATTTTTAAAGGTAAATATATTAAATAAATATGACTTGAGTTTAAAGTAAACCAGTAATTTATCCATTTTAAATAGAAAATTGCCTCCATAAATATTAATAAATGCAATTTTAAATGTTATATACTTATTCTTGTAATGATAATTCAATATTCACGCGGAGGAACGAGGCTTTTTTTTTTCCTTTAATATTACAAATAAAGGTTTGGGAAAAGTACACTGCTACAAGGAGAAATTTTTACGAGTCTCCATACTCATTGTTTAATATTTCTTTAATAGTGTTGACGAAAAAATATATTTCCATTAATAAATATTATACATGTCTTTCCCTATTCCATGCATGTTATTAAGTACTAATAAATTAACGTGAATGTGAACATAGTTTAACAGATAAGGTATATTCGTAACTTCTTCTAAGACGTTGTAGGATCTATTTGAAATGATTTTTAAAATAGTTAAAAGCATTCTTAAGTGAAAAAGATTGTCTTTAAGCATTTGAAAAATTATTACAAATAGATCTGTAATGTATTTATATTTTAAAGAGAAAAACTTGAGTTCATTTTAAATTGTTATGTGACCATTTATTTTTTTAAAAAATGATTTTCTTTTTTTAAAAATAAATGGGAGTATGGGATTAGGTGTAGCTTAGGTTACACCTAATCGTTACTATATTGTTAAAAAAGAGCTTATGCATTACTATTTTAAGTGACAATCTATATATATAATTGTATTGCTGAAATTCATATAATAGCACATGTAATATATACAACATTATAGAAAGAAAATGTGTAATTTATTTTAACGAGTTAAATGTATGCATCTATTAAATCGGAAAAATATATATGTTCTTTCACTTCACGGTTGACTCAAACCCTAATAAATTACTCGTCACAATAAGATTGATGCTATAGAAAATAAATACACAAAAATTTTATCGTGTAAATAACTTATTGTTGGAAATTATCAATGACACAAGTGTGTGGTTGTAATTGATATGTATTATTTTCTTGAATTTGGATGTTCAAATCCTCATACCGCTATTGAGGGTTACCCCAAACAAGGTCTAAAGTTTACGTGCAAACCCAAACCTAAACGAAAACTGGGATATGGCATGAGAAATTGTACGTTCCATAAGGGAAAAGTCAAACCCTTCGATTCTGACGCTCCTCAGCTTCGAGGGCTGTAAACATCCTAATGTTGTGAACATTATACGCAACCACAAGCGGGTATCAGAGAAAGAGACTCATAAATAGTCTCACTTGATAACCCAACTGAGAGAAGTAATTAAGTAAACTCTAAAGGAAAACTATAACCATCTTCCTTATGTTTAGCTAAACTAAATATTCTATGTACTAACTTAAACATTGGAATGTGTTTAGCTCGAGACTAAACTCGTGCAAGTACTATCTCACATGTTAGTATAGATGACAAAGTCGAATCAGAACACACTAATACTTGCGTTCAAATTTTTCATGCCAACATACCTTATACTTTATATTTGTTATACATAGAAACTATAAACAAGATAAAATACTAAAGCTTGTAATTTAATTAAGTTAATTTTAATCATGAAGTCCCATTGCACTAAAGAAAAAATAATAATAATAATTATGAAGGGATGCTAACAAATTAAATTAACGTTAAAATGAAGAAAGAGAGTAGGAAATTGGCTGTCAATTTGGCAGTAGTGTGAAGGGAGGAGCGTCTGAAGCCGCTTAGGGACCGACTCGACTTGGGAGAAATAAATGGCTCAATCTCCACTTCCATGCAAAGCCAAAGGGAATGGAACCCAACCACTGTGCGCACCGTTTTTGTCGCTAGTTGTGTTTTTGACACAAATCCAAAATATTCCATTTTTATTTTTATTTTATTTTAACCAAATTAATGTTCAACAAAATTATACATATTTTTTTTTTGTTATTTTAATTAGTATTTCGTTTCAAAGTTTTAAAATATCACATCATTCTATCTCTATTCTATTCCTAATTTTGAGTTTAATTTCTATTTGATATATAATGTTTTGAATATGTCACATTTTAACCTTTGAGTTAGGGTTTATTCTTCATTTGGTTTTTATATTTTAACATTTTATAGTTTTAATCTTGCATTTTTATTAATCCTCACTTTAATATTTGAAATAAAATTTTAATTTATTGATTTAAATAAATTGTGAAGTGAATTTTTAATTTATTTTAATAGTTATGCAGAATTAAGAGAAATTGGTTTAAATATAGTGTGGTTTTCAAATATAATAAAATGAGCTAAACTATTTACAAATATAAAAAATTTTCATTGTCTATCCGCGATAGACCATGATAGATCTAGCGATAGAAGTCTATTGCGGTCTATCGTTGATGAACAATGGAAATTTTCTATATTTATAAATAGTTTAATATTTTTTTATGTTTGTAATAATTTTCCTTAATTATAATTAATTTAATTCTTTTAGATTGATCAAGAAATATTAGCCCTACGTACTAAAAGGGAGAATTTAGTAAAAAATCACGGTTAATTTTTTTAAAATGTAACATTTTGTAATATGCATATAAAATAAAAACCAAATTAAGAACCTAAAAGTAAAATTGTAAAAATTTGAAATCTAAGGACATAAAATAAACTAAACTCAAATCCTAAAAACAAAAAAAATGATAAAGTCTTGTTATTATTATTATTATTATTATTTAGTACAATAAGAATAGGGAGATTCAAACTACCCACATACATTCATTTGCCAATTAAATCATGTTGACTTTGACATAAAAGTTCAAAATTAATTTGCCAAACAACATTTAAATAACTCATTAAATTTGTCGTGCAAGTCTTAACTTCAAAATCAGCTTGCCAAATGACATTTAAATAACTCATTTAATTTGTCATGCAAGTATTAACTTCATGGAGGAATTAAACTGATAAAAGCTCCAAATTACATTACTTCCTAATGTTCCTTTCCTCTAATATTGTGCCAAAATAGGCAAAGTTGTTCATCAACAATAAATGACTAAATGAAAAATTCGTAAACAATGCAAACTCAATTAAAAGAGAATTCAAAAACACATCCTATATATAAAACACGTATATTTCTCCTAAAATTTGTAATTTAATCCATTTTTTTCAAAAACTCAATTTGAATACAACTCAAATAATTACGACATTGTAACCTTATATATTATGTCGAAGTTTTATATCCAATTCTCACATTTCACATACACCTATATATTATGTTTAATTTTAATTTATATATTTTTAATTGTCTAATTTTAATCATTGTTCTTATAATAAATTTTAAATTTTGTCACTCAAAATTAATTTTTACCGAAATTGACTGTAATAATAATAATAATATCCATGTAAGAAAATACAATATGTGAATATTTTTTTATAAATTTATAATAAAAATATTAATAAATAACAAATTTTCTTTAAGAAAGAAAGCCTCAATAAATTTGAATCTGATACTTAGTTTAATATTTATTAAAAATTAGAAAATACAAAGATTAAAATAAAATAAAAAATAAAATATAAAGACGGAAATAGTATTTTAATTAAAAAAAGAAAAACAAAATTTAAAAGGGAAGAAATAATGAGAATTAGGAGGTGGCGAAAGCAACTGGGCAACAGAAGCACGTGGAATTGGATGGTATCCGTTTGGTTTGGGGTCGTCCCCTACTGCAGGAATCCGGCGTGTTTGGATGTGAGCGTAAGTTGTCCCTATCCCAGACAAACAAAAACCTGTCAAACAAACACACAAAAATAATTTGGATTTTCTCTAACTATAACAATGATACTATTTGTACGATCATGTCATTTCCATGTTTCCTACTCACCCAATCACACCAACAACATTGTATCCTATCCATTCCCAGTACACCTTAATTATTAGTATTTCCAATACAAACATCCCCCCATGTATCTATATATATATATATATATATTTTCTTTTTGTTAAATTATAATTAATATTGCTAAACTTTACCTGTTTATTTCAAACAACACATATTCTTTTAAAAGTTGCAATATTAATATTGACATCTTCATAAATATTACAAAATTGCTATCGAGTAAATTTTATTAGAATGTTGGACTAAATTTAAGGTGATGGTGACTTGGAATCAAATTTGGAATTGAATACTACCATATACTCCAAAAATTGTTTTGAAATGTTTATAAAAGGCGATGGGTGATATTAAAATTGGCGGCCTAGTCGACTATTATTATAGTGACCCAAGTTTAGTAGATGTACATGAATGAACTGATATCACGTACAATTGAGAGAGATACTGAGAATATGAAAGTATGGTTAATTAAGAAATGTTTAAAATAATTAAAAGTTTCTACCCTATACCAACAAGGTGTACCATCTTTTTTAGTGGCTCAATTATAAGAACTTCAAAGTTAAGCATTGCTTGGAGCAATCATATGTTGGGTGACTTCCTAGGAATTTTCTTAGGAAGCATGTGAGCGAGGACAAAGTATATTGAAATGACTCGTGTTAGTTTGTAGCCAAGTCATAAGGGATGCAAGGGAATGTTGGGGCCATCAGGTGTTGAATTTCGATTCCAAATCCTAAACCTAGGGCATTACAATTACTCTCGAGTCACTTAATATGGTCTGAAAATCTATTTTGAGCATTTTATGAATTTAATTGATTTGGCTAAGATTAACAATTCAAAATTACAATGTTGAAGGAAGATATTAACATATTAACAATTGAGTTATATTAAGGTTGACATTTAGACCCATTTTGTTAGACTATAATATTATAAAAGTGGAAATTTTAAGATTCAAACTTTCAACCTATAAAAAATACTATTAATGTATGTGATCTTAATAGATGAGTGATGCTTAAGTCGACTTTACAATATATCTATAGCAATAATTGTTTTAAAATTAAACTAACAATAGGTTACATGGTTTTTGGCCATTTAAATATATAAATCTAATAATTTATAGACTTTTGAAAAGCAAGATTGAGTTTGCTTTCATATATACACACATTAATCTTTAGTATATAACTGAAATACATTTATTATCTTATCGATTAAGAAAAGCTAACATGATGATGAAGATGCTTTTGTTTGGGGTGGCAAGCGTGAATTATGTCTTTCCAAAGCGGAAAGTCGTCGAAATAAAACTTTATAATAATATGTTTCATACATTAATAACATGTAATTAACTTATAAACTTTATATTATAAAATTATTAAAAATATTTGGGAGACTAAGATTACAAGTGTATAGTTGTGCTTTCACTTTTTGGATGTCTCCTTGCAAGCTAAGCTTGGAATTTATGTAGACTAAAGGGATGGCCTGTTTGTGATTTCAAGGCAATGGTTTTTATTTTAAAATCTTAATGATTATTCATAAAAATTACAAAAAGCAAAAACTTTAGGGCTTTATGCTTTGCTTGCATTTGGTAAGGTTAAATATACCATAACTGTTGCACATGCAAGTGGAAAAGCTGAGGGAAGGGTTCCAAAGTGATATAAAGAATGAACTTTTTGCTTTTGTATCAACTGCCTTAACTTAACTACACTTTATATGTTCCCTTCTTTGTTTTCTTGGAGGCTTATATATATACTTAACATAAACTAAATATGTACTTTTAAATATAGCAAATAAATAAATAACACAATTCAAAACCAAATCAAACTTCCAAAAATACAATAATAAGAAGTTACGTGCAGGATACTATATGTTTGAAAAACAATATGCAAAATTGTGACATTATTTAATTAGTACAAAGTTAAGATATATATACACTAGATTTTCTTTTATTATTTTTGTTGGCTCGTCATGGGTTTGATCTCTGATTTGCCTCTATCGGTCTAATTTTGCTTTTCGAGTTGATTTGCACAAGAGATTCTCACACTGATGTAGTGTCAGCCTAACACACTTTGATACCTAAGTTAGCATATTTAGTATATAGTTTAGGTAAGCACACAGGAAGTAAGGTCAGGACTCTTTTTTTAAAATTACCTTACTGTTCCTTTTGAGGACGTTGAATGGAGATATTAATAATGCCCTATCTGTAATAGTCGCTAGTGGTTACGTGTAACTCTAACGATGTCGGAGTTGTTTTCGACGTATGAGGCTGTAGGGTGTCAAATCGAGCATAACTCAATTATTTTCAAATTTGTATATATTTATTGATTTGGTTGGTTGGCCTATAACTTACTTTTTGTTTGGGGATGCAGTTTTTCTCTACCTCCTCTTAATTTCCTTTGAAGTTTTAAGCTTGTAGGTGAAATTGAATTTTGTATTGGAGAAACCCTCAACAATTTTATTAATATTTATCATGTTTTTACCCAAACAAATATATATACAAACAAATATACACAAACTAGTAATCCACTATTTGTTTTTCTTTGACCTCTAACCAAACTATATAAAAGTCACTATTCATATTCACGTAAAACATCTTCTTTCTTGCCAAAAACAAAATTCTTCCCAACAAACAAACATACGAAAGTTGGAATTTGATAGGATTGATTTTGACATTTTACACAAATAATTAGAAACAGTTTAATTGACATTTAAAAAGTCAATTCAAACCTATTTTAATTGGAGTAATAAAGTATCAAATTCTTAAACTTAAAAAAAAAAATTCAAAATTCAAATATTTCTTTCTAATCATTTTAGAGAACTTGTTAAAATAGTAAGTAGGTTTAGCTTTCAGTGTACTTAAAACAATTTAATTTTTTTCAAAGTTAAAATAATTTAAATTAATTGTAAAAGGAAAAAGAAAAAAAAAACAATTTAAATTAATATTGTGCTTTTAAGGAGGCAGCCCCAGCAATCACATGCATTTGTATTTGGCGTAGCTGGAGGAAGTTGTGGACATAATTTTGTAGACTTCTTAAATGGAATTAATATATATTATTTTAATTTATGGCTAATAATAGAATTATTGTAATAAAAATGACAAACAACAAAAAAAACAATTAATATAAATGAAGCCGTTGGGAATTCAAAACCTCTCTATTTGGAAGTCCCTAACCAACCGGGGGGTCCTTTAGGTTTACAGAACTCTTAGTCCCATCCTTATGTAAAATTAGTTCTTATATTTTTATTTTAATCTTTATACTGTTTGTTCTTTTTTTTTTTTTTTTCTTTTTTAAATTTAATTCCTATTGTTTAAACAATTTTTTTACTTAGATAATTATATTCGATAAATATTAAAATCGGTTGGTCATAAACTTAAATGACACAATACTTAATAAATTGAGTGAAAATTAAGAGAGAAAACAATTTTTTTTTTTTTATTTAGTTCTTATTGTTATAAAGTTATGTGAATATTATATTTGGTTGATAATAAAACTTAGTAAATTGGTGAAAATTAAGAGGAGGAAAAGAGTATCTAGCTTCAACTCCCAACTTTTTAAAGTTTAGTATAAATTTCGAGTTTTCTTTTTGTAAAGACATTTTTCTCTTTAAAATTTACTAAATATTATGTTGGGTAAATTTATCAACCAAATTTAATATCTAAATTGAACCATTTCAATATTTGAGAATAAATGGAAAAAAAAAAAAAGCACACAAACATTAAATTAGAGGCAAAACATATATTTAACCGATGAAATATAACATTAAAAATAGGTAGAAATTTTAACTTAAAACATAGCTAAATAGATTAAGATATAAATAATATTGTTTTATAAGAATATTTGAATTTCTATCCTCACATTTGTAACATTATATACGAAGAGATTTAAACATCCAACTAATGAAAAAAATAATTATAATATATTAACTTTTATTTTATTTTATTTTGTTTACAAAATTCTAATATCTTAATTGCTTAAGTTACGTATATAATTTTTTCTTTTCTTAAATATATCTTATTTTAGTATTCAAACGGTTAAATTTATTATATTTCGACGCTATTAACTTAAGAAAAAAAAGTTTGGTCAAGTAATTTTCTAACAAATATTAATTTTAAGAATGTGTATTAATGTGCATTAAAGACAAATAATCCTTTTTCAAAAAAAAAAGAAAAAAAAGACAAATAATCAAAATGAAATAAACATTGGAGACTAGAAAACATAAGTGGAAAGTTTAGAGGTGAAAATGAAATAAAACTACAAATTTAGAAGTTAACCTTTTTTTCCCTAAGAACATATGCTTTTAAATTATAAATTTAGTCCATTCATAAATGTTGTAAAATTGACAAAATAAGGATGATGTCCAAACTGACCTTCTCTGAAAGCCCAAGTGCGTCCTTTTCATTAGAGATGAGACTGCGGCCCAATACCCAATATATAAAGGCCGGCCCATTTCATGGCTAGAAGTAGAAACAAGCTCGGGCTGCGGAATGGGCCAGTTTTAGATGGCCCAAATGATACATGGTGACATTCAAATAATAAATAAAAAAAAAAGGGGCAACTATAGTTGCGATTATACCCTTAAACTTTTCATTGTAAAAGTTGACTCCCTTAACTCAAATATTGTACTTTTAAACTTATAATAGTTGTAAAAATTAGACCCTCGTATGATAAAAACAGAACCCTTGAATAAGTTTTTTATCATTTGGGGCTCTTTTCTACGACTATGTTAAATTTGAGGGTCCAGTTCTAGCATTTGTATGAGTTTGAGGACTTAATTTTTACAATTGAAAGTTTGAAAACATAATTGCAACCACCACCACACTTAGGAATAGTTTTTGTAATTTTCCAAAATAAAATTATTTTTTTAGCTTTGAATGATTTTTATTTGATCTAAAATTTAGAGCGTTTATATTGTTACTCTAAATTTTGAGTATGAATCTAATAATATGTGTCCTGGTTCAATAACAGGACAGAGTGAGGAATATTTAAATCTCTGACCTTTTGATTAATGACATATAGCTTTTGACTTCTAGGTAGATAGTACACATCTAAACCAATTGAACTATATTTCAGTTGCCCTTGATGTTGGCTTAATGTGTAGTATTCTTTACCAATACTCTTATGAGTTGTAATTTTAGTGGTCATGTCTTTTTATATATACTATGGTCGAATTAAAAATTTTATCCTTGGACTATGTATTATGTTAAAAAAAACTTTTTTTAAAAAATTTATAAATATATATATAATCAAATAGGTGCCAATAATATTCACATCATACAAATTAAAATGATGGCTAAAATAAATAAAAAATTACCTTTTTAACTTTATTTTATGTTTAAAAAATATATATACTTTTAAAAGTAATATAATATATTATAAAAAAAAATCCTCTTAGCCTAAGGTCAAGGCACAAACTAAAACAAAATGAACAAACAAGAGCTAAAGCTCACAACCAAAGCAAAGTAACAAAACAAAGGACAAGCTTACATCTTGAGCTAGAAGAAACCATTAGAATCACAACAAAAGGAACTAACCTAAGTTCTTCGACAAGTCAAAAGAGTCTTGGAGGTGCATCAAAAGTTTAGACTCATTAGCCCCAAAGTGATAGTTGACAACCAAAGGGGATACATCATGTAGAGAGAACAATACCAAATGAAAGGAATAATTTGCAGTACCTTCAAATGACAATGACATCTTAGGCACCACTGGATCAGCCACAAGACTAGAACGAAGAGCACAACCTTAAGACCCTACCACAGAAGAACATTTAACAATAACAACAATTACCCCCTGGGATAGAGAGGCAAGAACCCCACAACTTGGCCCCTTAAGAGGGAGGGGGGGACCGAACCATCACCAGTAGGAGCCATAGGTCTCAAAGAGGAACACCCATTATATATACACCCTACGTAACATATATCAATAGAATGTGACTAAACCCACCATACTGAGCACACTTGCGTAGCCTCCAACCATACTATACCAGGATCTCAAAATCCTTTTATTGCAACTGAATCATCGCAAAGCGAGGAAAATCATCCTCCATTCCCACCTCAATACAAAAACAAGCAAAAAACAATCCCTGATGCTATTTAATAGCCTTATCCACATAAATTGATCGACCAATAACACTGGCCATAACATTTAACCCACGAGGAGCTACAATTCCAAAGGAGCCTAAAGCAGTTTCACCTAGATTGGTACCCGATCAAACACAAAATTATCAGGAACAATGCTCGGGACCCTCTTCCTCAGCAGATAGGTATGCCCTCAATATGCTAAGGGCAATTATAAATTACCTAAGCCCGAGCCTCATCTTTCTTACACTGAAAAAGAACCAAATCATCCTTCAAGACATTAATCAATGATACTTCCACACGACCCCACGCCTTAACAATCAATAGAGAAATAACCTCAATTAAAAGTCGATGCTCCATAGATTGGCCAATAAAAGAATAATTCCACAACTTAAACCCTTCTACAACAACGTCCTCAAGTGGAACGACCACTTTCCTACCCTCCAAAAACCATAGGGAGAGTAAAAAAGCCCTCATTGGAATAGGAGGCCGATACAAAAAGGGAAGCCTTAGAACGGGGCCAACCTAAGCCCTCAATACTCCTTAAACTATGCAGATCGAATGAAGAACCCAAAAAACCAAATGAGCATAACTTACAAGCCACCAATTCGGCTTGCACAAAGCCATAACCAATATGAACTCCAATAGACTTAACCAACCTTGGAGAAAACTTCCCATAACTGGCTTTCTCATACTTCAAACCAGCCAGACCCATTGACCCAACAAACCTATGCTTGACATTCACAAAAGTATTATTCCCAAGGCCAATTAACTGGTCTGACCAAACCGGTTCTAAGGCACCTTAATGACCTTTTTCTTCCTGGCACGCCCACACTCAACACCTGCACCATCAACAACGCTTTCATCCGCCATAGACGATGACTGTCATGACCTCTCCAGTCGATCAAGTACCTCTCTCAACAACAAGCCTCTTCTCCCAACAACCATTGGAGGAAATATGGCTATTGACGGAGGAAACAAGTCCTCCTCTAAATCTTTACTCAACGTCTTAATTGATTTTGAAAAGCTTTTAGAAAAACGAGAACTCTTTTTAAGTGAAGAGCGACCCTTGCCCATAGCCACAAAAAATAATAAGCAAATTCAGGACATCTCCACTGAGCTCCGCCACCACATGCTTTTGAGACCCTCTCAAAGGCACGACAAACACGACCACCCTAGCGAACCCATGAGCGACTAGACAACGAGAACCCACAAGCACCTCAGTGGTCGGTCGTGCACATATGACGATGAAAACAATCGAAAAACAACCCACGAAGATGTCGAACGGCACGAAACAGACAAAACTGCTGATGAACGACCAATCACCACCAGACTCACGGAGTAATTGATAAGCCACTGCCACCCACAACCCACTACTAGATCAACAGCTGATGAGACATCATAAGAAACATCAGAACTACCCTGAGACAAAGACGATGCCTAGGTTCCCAACCCCACCTACCCATTTCTTTTGTATTTTTGTAAAGTTGCAATATGATTATTAAGTTTTCATAAAGGTTTCATACCTATTCTCAAATTATGGTTATTTTAGAATATTTGACAAAAACTAGAACATACCTATTCTCTCGAATCACTTACCACTCGACCAATGATTTTTTTTTTTTTTTTTTTGTCATTTTAGGTGATTAAGTTTATATTACACACACAGAAAATAGGATTTGAATGTAAAACTCAAGTGGGAGGACACTCCTATGTCTCCACCAAATCACTTACCACTCGACCAATGATGTTTTTTTTTTTCGGTTATTTTAGGTGAATAAGCTTATAAATAAAAATAATCTCAACTAGTTGAAGAGGGGCACGTACCCCTTGCCCTTCCCTTACGTGGATCTGCTCCTGTATATATATTAAAAGAATAAAGGTAAATAATAATAAAGTAACGTTGGAAAAATAAAAATAATGTGAAGAAAAAAGAAAAGGGGCAAAGTTCGGGCTTTTAGGGAATTATCGAGAAGTAGCATAATCCATGTTGGAAAAATAAACGGGGCATAATATTGAACTTTTTTCCTAAGGACAATACGACGACGTACGCGTGCGAGGCACACATGTTTCACGTGCTGGGGCCCAGAGACATGGAAATTAAAATCCACTGCAGTTGCGCACACGGAAAAAAGAACGGTCCTCCATAATCACATCTCTCAATTCGGTTGGGCTTCATTAAGATAGCCAATCAAAATGGAATAAAAATATAAAACAAACAAAAAAACAACCCAATAAAATACTGCCACGTAATAAAATGAAAATCTAATTTTACAAAATTGCAATTTATCAAAAACGATTCAGTCAAAATCTGAAAGCAATAGCAAACACGTAGAGCCAGCACAGTTTCGTTTCTGCGCCATAATTTTGCTATCTTGCTGAGCAGTCGGCAGCTTCTCCCGATCCGACCCGCCATTGATTGATAAGCTGAAGCTTCTGTTTGTAACTGCAAAAAGTGACGACAAAGCTTCCATTTCGTTTCCGAGGCAGTCTTTCGGTTATTTTCTCTCTTGAAAACGGCGTTTCCATTAGCTTTTTAGGTATTTTTTTTAGCTTTGAATTGGCGCTGTTTTTTGCCCAGAAAAGCAACTTTTTCCGGGTTGGGAAGATACATTTCTTCTTCTTCGTTGCATAAGAATTTTAATTCAACAACGAATGTTTATTTAGATTTTTTTTTTTCTTCCCACCAGATTGTGTTGTTGGAATTTCGTTCCGTAGATTGTTTTGCTTCTTATTGTTCTGTTTCTGAGAGATTTTTTAATGGAAATTTCGGAATATAGACTCTGAAACTTAAATGCTGTTGTAGAGATGATTAATTTGTGAAATTTTAGTTAGAGATTCTTGATTGAGTACTGCCAAATATGTCTTTGATTCGTCGGAGAAAGGCGGTGGAAAAGGATCCCAAAATTCAGAAGGACGAAGATGAGGATAAGAAGGATAAGGTTAGCGGAAAAGTAAAGGAAGCTAAGGCAAAGAAAAGGTGGTCGTGTGTGGATAGTTGTTGCTGGTTTGTTGGGTGCGTTTGTACGACATGGTGGCTCTTGTTGTTTCTGTACAATGCGATGCCCGCATCATTGCCTCAATATGTGACAGAGGCAATCACAGGTCCATTGCCGGATCCACCGGGTGTCAAATTGAAGAAAGAGGGGTTGAAGGTGAAGCACCCTGTGGTGTTTGTCCCAGGTATTGTCACTGGTGGGCTTGAACTTTGGGAAGGCCATGAATGTGCAGAAGGTTTATTCAGGAAGCGTCTCTGGGGTGGTACATTCGGTGAAGTGTATAAAAGGTATTTGATATTGTGACCCTTCTCTGTACCTTTGTTTGGATGGTTTAATCATTTCCAGTTTGTTTGTCTAATTGTCAGAGTTTTAGTAAATCTTCTACATGAATTGAAGAGTGATGCATGAGAGCTATATAGTATGAGGTTTTAAGGTCATTGATGTATTGGATTATCTGAAGTTGTGGTTAATGGTGCTGTGTGGTTGATTTTTTAAGAATTCGTCTGGTTACTAATATTTGCTGAACTGTTTGACGCTGTGCACATCCAAAGAATTGTTGGTTGGTATTATATAACTAAATTTGGTATGCTTTTTGAACCTTTTTCCCTTGCAGACCTTCGTGCTGGGTAGAGCATATGTCATTGGATAATGAAACTGGATTGGATCCTCCGGGAATCAGGGTCAGGCCTGTCAGTGGGCTTGTTGCTGCTGACTATTTTGCTCCTGGTTATTTTGTGTGGGCAGTCCTGATTGCTAACTTGGCGCGTATTGGTTATGAGGAAAAAACTATGTATATGGCTGCATATGACTGGAGAATTTCATATCAGAACACAGAGGTAATCATTTGGTGGAATACAATTTTGTAGTTGATAAAAATATCGTCAATTTTCAGCTGAGCAGGTTGTTCCATTTTTACCATTACTAACTGTTTGCAACTGTTTGTTGATTACTTAAATTCTCAAATGATGAAGGTTAGAGATCAAACCCTCAGCCGAATAAAAAGTAACATAGAATTGATGGTTGCTACGAATGGTGGGAAAAAGGCAGTAATTATTCCGCATTCGATGGGTGTTTTATACTTCATGCACTTTATGAAATGGGTTGAAGCTCCAGGGCCAATGGGTGGTGGGGGAGGACCGGACTGGTGTGCTAAACATATAAAAGCAGTTATAAATATTGGTGGACCTTTTCTAGGTGTTCCCAAAGCTGTTGCTGGGCTTTTCTCTGCTGAAGCTAAGGATATTGCATTTGCCAGGTTTATCACTTTAATTTCACTGTAGTTGGGTAATTTGGCTGTTTTGTGCTTGTCTGTGTGTTTCCATGGTTAGGGAAGGAAATTCCTATTTCTGTAGTTGGCACATGTAACTTGTCCTTCATTTCATAAGTTTGGAAGTTGTCTAGGGTGAAAATTCTGATTCACACCTACTTTTATGCCACATTTCTCCGGCTGTAGCAAGTTTGTGCAGTAATGTCAGGTCAAACGCCTTTCAGCCTTGTCTATGCCAATAGTTATGAGGCTCTAATTCTTAGCATGTAGATTTCTCCTAGTGTGCCTGGATGAACTTCAAGTCACAATCATTTTCAATTTCGTCAAAGCCCTTTACTGTTTTGAATAATTTATGCGGTACATTTTGGAGTACTTTTCTTCAGTCAGAAGGCTGCTCTGTAAAATAAAATGCTAACAGATTTTAATTTCCGTGAGATAACTTCACTGACTATCAAACATTGAATCCTTACGTTTTTGTTGACTGGAAGAGTTCATGTCTCTTGCTTCCCGTAATGCAGGGCTATTGCACCAGTTTTCTTGGACAATGATCTATTTCGCATTCAAACATTGCAACATGTTATGAAGATGACTCGTACATGGGATTCAACCATGTCAATGATACCAAAAGGAGGGGATATTATATGGGGTGGCCTTGATTGGTCACCTGAAGATGGCCATATTCCCAGCAAAAGAAAGCAAAAAAACAATGATACACGTAATGGTGATGGAGATACTTCTTCAAAGAAAGTTCACTATGGAAGAATTATATCATTTGGGAAAGACATAGCAGAGGCAGATTCATCTGAGATTGAAAGGATTGAGTTTTTGGTAAGGTTTTTTATATTTAGCATAATGATTTTTAATTTAATTAATCAATTGTTTCCAAATAGGTAATTGGATTTCTGTCAAATGATTGCCCTATGGTGAGGGGTTGTGTTGGTAGGTTGTCAGCAGTATGTTCATCAGGTGAACATTTCATGAAAAGTTGTGCTTCAAAATATGTGGAGGCTCAAAGAATTTGTAGTGGCTGAGTTAAAATTGAATTTAGTTAAGAAGCCTGCAATTGATTCAGTTCTGGAAAAACTTCACAGATGGATATATCGTTGTTATCCTCATTTTCCTGATTCTTTCATGGAAAAACTTGCAGTCTCTTTGAATTTGTGCAAGAAAAACGAACTCAAATCAGTTACCTTGATGAATTTCTTCAAAGAAGTCTTATTTTGCACGTCTTTTTATCTTGTAGAATGCTATCAAGGGTCACAATGTTGCAAATACTACTTGCCACGACGTTTGGACCGAATACCATGACATGGGAATTGAGGGTATCAGAGCAATCTCAGATTACAAAGTTTATACAGCTGGATCTGTCATAGATTTACTTCATTATGTTGCCCCACATACCATGGAGCGTGGGAGTGCCCATTTCTCTTATGGGATTGCTGACGACCTTGATGATCCGAAATACAACCACTACAAGTATTGGTCAAACCCGTTGGAGACGAGGTGAGAATCTTATCCTTCTCGATTTTACATAAATATATAGATTTAGGTTTTGTAACAACATTCTGGAAGGAAAGTTGTTAAAGGAGAAATCACTAGAGGAGGTCTAGTGTTTGATAGTATTTTCTCGTTAGATTTATGAGAATTAAACTATGAAATGTATTTCAAATTTATTTCGAAGGATGTAAAAAGGTGCTAGATGATATAATATTAAATTTACCTTCACCCATTAGTTTAAGCTTTTGTGTCAATTGGTGATTTAACATGGTACTAGAGTAGGTGGTCTAGGAAGTCATGTGTTCAAACCCCTGCAACTTTACTTCCTTCCCTATTTATATTGATTTCCACTTGTTGGGTCTTCTACATATTTCAAGTCCACAAGTGAGAGGGAGTGTTAGATGATATAACTTAAAATTTACCTTAACTCATCAGCTTAAATTTTTGGGTCAATCGATGATTTCACAAAAGGCGTACAAATGTAAAATTTGAATCCAACGGTTATTTGGAAGCCACCACATTATGGTGCCACATTCAATATTTTTGGAAACAAGTTTGTATGTTGATAGTGTGGTAGAATTGTAGGACAAGACAGATTGTTGTGTGTTTTATAGTAAGTTTTGGAAGAGACTTGGGCCTCTCGAATTGCCTAAGACTCGCATTTTGTCTCCCCTTGTGTTATATTAAACTTTGAATATCCTTGAGAAGCCATATCAGAATCCTTATCCAGTCTTATGCTATATTAAACTTTGGTCAATATCAAACTGCTCTACAGATTGCCAAATGCTCCGGACATGGAGATCTTTTCTTTGTATGGAGTTGGAATCCCGACTGAAAGAGCTTATGTTTATAAGCTATCACCTGCTGCTGAATGCTACATTCCATTTCAGATTGACACTGCAGCTAATGATGGGGATGAAAATGGCTGTCTGAAGGATGGAGTTTACACTGTCGACGGAGACGAAACCGTGCCTGTTCTAAGTGCTGGTTACATGTGTGCCAAAGGCTGGAGAGGGAAAACTAGATTTAATCCTTCAGGAATCCGAACATATGTTAGAGAGTACAATCATTCTCCACCATCAAACTTGCTAGAAGGACGGGGAACGCAGAGCGGCGCTCATGTCGATATAATGGGGAACTTTGCATTGATTGAAGATATAATTCGAATAGCAGCAGGGGCTCAAGGGGAAGATTTGGGAGGTGATCAAGTCTATTCTGATATCTTTAAATGGTCAGAGAAGATCAAATTGCCTCTGTGATGTGTGATGATCCTAGTTGTTAGTTGATGATAAATGTTATTCTGATATCATAGCAAATTCAGCACACAAAAATATGCTTGAAACTGCATCATTTCAAGTAGCTGTGGTAATTTTAGGAGTATGGGAAAGCCACTTCTTGAATTGGTTGTCCAACACCATTTTCACATCTCTTGTGTTTTCCATCGGAACTGGTTGAACTAACCTAAGCCCAAATTTTACTTTTCACCATTGTTTTTGTTTTACATAATTATTGTTGTAGACATTAGAATTATCATATCTTGATGTATAAATATAAATTATTGGTGCACGCACATATCCATTCTCCTATCTTGGTTTAATATACGTAAACATATGTGTGTGTATATATATTATATATAATATCAATTTTGAAACAAAAGCTTGAGATGGTAAATTTGATATTTTGAATTAAGCGATGTGGCAGTTATAGACTGAAAAAGAAGATTTCTCCACCCAAAAATTAATGTATGTAATTTCCGTAAATTATTTATTATATTTGTTAAATCTGGGATTTAAATTTAATTAAGCTTGTCCCTTTATAATAAAAATATCCAGAGATGGTTTTAAATGAGAGATAGAGATGTACCAACAATGGGTTGAGGGAGGTAGATAAAGATTAAATTTTAAGATTTTGTGAAAAATAGTATAAAACAATGGTTTATAATGTTTCCATTGGTTGAATATCACAACAATGGTACTCTTTTAACCCATCTTTTTTAATGTTTGAAGCTTATTAGAATATTGGTGGATCAGTAAACTTGTCAGAAACTTTAAAACATTCCTATTATTACAGGCTTACACCTCTTAAGGTGAAAGTTTTGGAGAGGTTAATCAAATGAATTACAAGGATTTGTTGATGTTCTTCGGTTAAAACAACGCATATCAATGAGTTCTTTTTTGTCAAGCACGAAGAAAATACCGTAGTTCATGAATTTGCTATTCATGCTCGTCATTTCAAACACTCTAAGATTTGGATTGAAGATTTCCCATCATAGGTGACCTCGACTATCTGTAGGGATATTCAAACCCCTTAGTTTACCTTTTATTTATATTGGTTTTTATTTTAATACTATAAACAAATCCTTTTATTTATTTTCCTTAAGAAAACAAATTCTCACTCGGTTTAAAACCACCACTTTTACCATATTTGTCAAAAAAGAAAAAAAATCCTACAAACTCTAGTACTCATATGATGATTTGTTAAATTTGACAAATATATGGATTAAATAAAGGATAATTATTTTAAATGACAAAACTAGAAATATTTTTAAACATAGAAAAAAAAGGAAAAATTGCAAAAACCACCCCTGAATTATGGTGGTAGTTGCAACTAAACCTTTAAACCTTTGATTTTAAAAATTAAACCCTCAAGATTATATAAATGTTAAAATTGAGTCAAATTAAACCATCAAACTTATACAATTGTATAAATTATAACATTTGTATTAGTTTAAGAGTTTAATTTTTATCTTGTGTGGGTCAAATTTATAGAATTATTATAAACTTGAGGGTCTAATTTTAACACTTGTAAAAATTTAAGGGCCCAATTTTATTATTGAAAGTTTGAGGGTCTAGTTGCAATTACTATCTTTAGGGGAGATTTTTGCAATTTGTTCAAGCAATTATTTATTTATTTATTTTTAATGAAGAAAGAGTGATAGACTACTAGATAGTAAGAGACTACTATCATCTATCATCGTCTATTAGTCATGGACAACGATAGACTTATGATTGCTGATAGATGTTTATTAGTAATAAACATAGCAATATACTAATTTTTGACATTTTGCTATATTTATAAATAAATTTATTTATTTTACTATATATGAAAACTAACTGTGGAATAAAATCCAAATTAGCTAAAGTAGTAAGCAGGAAACAATACTCACAACCATAAACTTGCTAAATTCGATAAATGTACATCCCATGTAGACCATGATGAAGATTAAATATATTGAAAACAATGAAAACATCGTGAAAATCAACGGTTGTCAATGAGTTTTAGTAGAAGAGTCGCAAACACCAAAAAAAAAAAAAAAAAAAAAAAAAAAAAAAAAATCTGTATTTTCGTGGATAACAATCTTATTTTAAATCTATTCTTTTAAGAGGTTTAGATCTAATAAAATTTACCAAATAAATCTTGCAAATTTAAAATTGATTTTTTTTAAAATACTAATAAAAAAATTGTGGCAAATATTAAGCATAAATAAATAAATGAACAAAATACCAAATTGAAATTAGGTTGAAATAAAGATCAAATTGGTAGTTCGAGCATTGAAAATATATTTTATTTTATTATATAAGATTCATCTATTAAGGAAATGAAAATATATTTTAAGTTTGAATAAAATTAGAATAATATTATTTTGGTAAAAGGAATTTGGATCCAATGAAGGAAAGATACACAGAAATCTCAATAATCCGACTTTGCCCTTCAACAAATTCAAATTTCTCTGTTCACGATTCGTAACCATAAATATATATTCCTTTCGCAAATTGAGTTTTTGGATTTTGGATTCTCTCTCTCTCTCTCTCTCTCTCTCTCTCTCTCTCTCTCTCTCCTTAGGTAATCTGCAGTTTTTTCTTTTTCCCTTTTTCCTTTTTCGACTCTATTTCGTCTCCAGAAGGTTGAGCTTGACGAAAACGGCCATGGATGGAGGTGGCGCAGTGCACAATCGCTCAGTGGAAGATGTTTTCAGTGATTTTAGGGGACGAAGAAACGGCATCATCAAAGCCCTCACCGCAGGTATTCTTCTTTCCTTTTCCGTTGACTCTTTCTAGGACATGGAATGAAACCAGCCCTGATGCAAATTCATTGTATGTTTTTGCTGTTTTCATGGCTTTAATAGTAAGTATTTTACGTCCTTCACCTTGCGTTTCGGAATGGATTGTTCTCGCCTTCGTTGTTTTCGGCTGATTTTGGCGTTTTTGTTCGTGATGTTGCTGTTTGGTTTTTGAGAGAAAACTAGGATAAAGGAATTTGTGTTATCTAATGCGCTACTCTTGGCTTTACATGACTGTCGCCATGAAATTTTGAATCTCAGTCTAGTTTTCGCCTGTACAAGCGTTGGAACTTGAAATATATTGTGAATTTTGTTCCTGAATGCGGATCGATTTTTTTTTTTTTTGGTCAAGTTGTGTACATGCGTGCCGTCTTCATACGGTAAGGAATAAGAGAGAGCATCGGTATTATAGCCAGAGAGCTCTCTTCCTTTGCCTGCAATTTTTAAATTGTTGCAACTAATCTCTACAGCATGTCTGATATTTTGGGCGGGTTGCTGCAAAACCTACGAGTATATGTATCTATGTAGTTTGTTCACGACTTTTATGACAATTGACTGATTTTGTGTTTGGATGAAGTACTTGATAGCTGTAGAATGTAAACTTTGTTGTTCAGGTAGTGGAGAGGTCTTTATTTGTTTTTATGCTGTCCATGTTGAGTCTTGCTGATGTTTTTTTTAAAGAAAAGTGATGGCTGGAGGCTTTATTTCTGTAAACTTGATTGGGAGCTAGGTGCGCTTGGTTGTTTTGGTTACATTTGGGAGTTGTGAATGTCTAATCCTTTTCAGTTTTATCATTGCAGATGTTGAAGAGTTCTATCAACAATGTGATCCTGGTACATGCCTGTTTCTCTGTTTGCCTCTTTTTGTCTTATGAGCTACAAATTTACTATGTATGAAGATGAGTTGTGTTTCCTTGTTATCTGGAATATAAACATTTGTCCCCATCTCCTTTCGTTTAATATAATGTGCTATGTATAATTTGATCATTTTTCTTTTGTCTCTTGTTCTTTGGTTACCATCACAAGTACTGGATTTTACATTCTTGGTCTTTAGTTTAGAAATCCCTTCTTACCTATGTATATTTGTTATTTGGCGCTTACAGAGAAGGAAAATCTATGCTTGTATGGCTTTCCAAATGAAGTATGGGAAGTTAATTTACCTGCTGAAGAAGTACCTCCAGAGCTTCCAGAGCCAGCGTTGGGTATTAATTTTGCAAGAGATGGCATGCAAGAAAGGGATTGGTTGGCATTGGTTGCTGTCCATAGTGATTCTTGGTTGCTCTCTGTTGCCTACTATTTTGGTGCGAGATTTGGATTTGATAAAACTGATAGGTATTTTGATTTTGAATTTAGTTCATCTAGGATTTATTTCAACAACCATGATGGCTGATCTTACTATAAAATGTTTTGCCATGTTTTTTTTGATGCAGGAGGCGGCTTTTTAATATGATAAATGATTTGCCAACTGTATTTGAAGTAGTCACAGGTATTGCAAAGAAACAAGTTAAGGAAAAGTCATCAAGTGCTAATGGTAGCAAATCCAAGTCAAGCTTAAAAACGGTATGTGGATAGATCTTCAGTTTTCAGTTAGTTGACTGATTTCACTTGTGGTATTCCATACCTGAATGTAATTTTCTTTTAATTCATATTTGTACCAAACGATGTAGCTTAGGCATTTCCCCCCGCATCTACATATAGTAAAAGAACGGAGCTGGGACAATGATATTAGTTTTGATAATGTTTACTGCTCTGCTGGGGACGGTCTCCAATTTTCAGTTTGTCAATGATGTCTTGATTTGTGATCTATTTTGATAGAAATGAATTTATTTTTACTTCATGCCTGTTCCTGGGGCTCAGCTATTTCCCCTCTCACCTATTGAAGGAAGAAACTGAGAAAGGATAAGAGCTACCTTATGGCGCTTACTTATTGGTGGTGCTTGTTGATGTGAATGTCAATTACTTGGATTGCTTACTTATTCTTTCTATCTTTCAACAATTTTCAGAGGGAAGCTGAAATGCAAGGAATGTATGCTAGGCAGCCGCAGGCAAGGGAAGAGGTAGAGACGTTGTATGAAGAAGATGAAGACGAGCACGGTGACACCTTATGTGGGGCATGTGGTGAGAATTATGCTTCAGATGAATTTTGGATTTGCTGTGATATCTGTGAGAAATGGTTCCATGGGAAGTGTGTTAGAATAACTCCTGCTAAAGCCGAGCACATTAAGCAGTACAAATGCCCATCTTGCAGCAACAAGAGAAGCCGCATTTAAATGGTATATAGTGCAAATCTGGAAAAATGAATTTCTATTTTGATTGATAATTGATATCACAGGGCAATTGCTTTGCTTTTGCGCACATTTCATGTTTCCAGTTTTGAGTAACACTGCCTTTTCAGTTTCTATGTAAAGTCTAGATCGCTAGTCTGTCTTGCCTCTTAGTCTTTCCTTTTAATTCTCTTTGAGAGTTAGCTTATAACTTTGAAAGCTCTCAAGAATGAACCCTTTTTACCTTTTGATTTAGTAAAGAAATACTCAGTGATCTGGAACCGCTCTATTTCTGTTTGCCTTTTAGATTCCAAAAGGAGATAGGTTTTTTTCCCCTCCAATTATTTAGCCTGTATAGACTCTAGTCTCTTTAATTGCAGAATAAATTGCCAACATGAGTGTAGTTCAATGTTATATAAAATTTATTTCTTTTTAAATATTTTCTGTCAATATATAAAGTGGGGATAGAACTTTAGATCTTGAGTTAGATAGTACAAGTTCACAATATTAGATTAGATTGTAACTTAGAGTTCAAACCATCAGATCTACATGATAACACACCATGGCCAAAATTAGAACAAACACATGGTCCCACTGCAGCATTATAATTTCAATTATATCATTAAAGATCCATATAGGGTATAGGCCCACTTATAATACATGAATGTCTTTTCTGGGTGTTATGATTTATTTTATTCAAATCTTCAGTTTGAAGTTGGAATCTTTTAATCATCATTTATATCTCTGGACTTTGACAAGGACAATCTTTTAATTCATCTAGTTAACCTTTATTAATCTCCAGTTCGGTTGGCAACATTTTTTAATTATAAGACAAGAAAAAAAATCTATAATTAACTTGAATTAAATAAAGTGTGAAATTTTTTAGAAAAATTATTATAAATAGAAAAAATATCGAACTATTTATAAATATAGAAAAATTATATTGTTTATTATCGATAAACTAATATATTTAGAAACAACCTCAATTTTTACCTTCTGATGCGTTTTTTATTTGAGGATTCCTTTATAAAAACTCAAATTTTGGTAAAACTTTTTTAAATTTAAATTAGTAAATTTTGGGAGATCTTGAAGTTTTTATTTGATAAAATTAGCAAGTCAATTTAAAAATTGAATCAACATGACAAGTTGTCTTTATAATAGTTTAAAATATTATTTGGTGTTTGTATTTTCAATTTTATTTCATTTTGATTCTCATATTTTTAAAATATTCATTTTTGAACCTTAGATTTAGATTCATTTTGGTCACTCTCATCTTTTATAAAAATGCATGGACTATTTGACATTTTGAGACTAGAGGCCAAAAGAAAGTAAAAAAAAAAAAGTATATACTAAAAAGTACAAAAACTAAACAGTATTTAAACCTAGATAAAAGCCACCAATTTTACAGAAAGCAATTATTTCTATACATTTTATGTACGAACGTGGCGATGCCTTACATTATATCAACAAGGGAGCTTGGATTCATTAAAATGAAATTAAAGAAAAAAAAAAAAAAGACTAAAAGAGAAATCCAAAAAAAGAGAATTATCAGAAACAGTATCAGAAAAATGACAATCTTCACCAAGAAAACTCCATCTTCCTGCTACGTTTTAGCTTGTTAAACTCTCTTGATTCTTTGTTGATAGCCGTTTCAAAAACTCATATGTAGTGATCATCGTCGTTGCAGACATCGACATTGATGCGCATCGCGGTGCCAAGCCTCGGTAACATGCCGTCCACCCTCCTTCCCTTACCAAATTCCTCAATGTCTGTCCTATAGTTGGCCCTCTTCTCCCATTTTCATCCCCATCCAAAACTTGCAATCTTGTCTTGATTGTATCAAGTGGCATTGTTATCAAAGCCGATATACTCCCGGCCATTGCTGCGCTCGCCCCCTGAACCGCAATCACAGTCTTGGAATCCGGTTTGTAGACATTACTACAACCTCCATTTTCATTGCCTTCATCAACCTTCTTTGCATGATAACAGCAGCCAATTCCACCCCAAACTAGCCGCTGGGCTACATAATAAGAAGCCCACCACACAGCATTCGATGGTGCGTAGGTCAAAATCGATATCCCGAATCCTCGGTAGAGGCCTCGGAGGCCGTCGGCATTGAGGATCTTTCTAAATGCATCGATTCCATTGATGTAATGAGTTGAGGAAGAATTGGGATTGTTGTAGCTAGGTTGAACCATGAGCCTTTGACTCACAACATCAACAGGAGTCCACACAAGCTGAGCTGCCATTGCAGCACTCAATCCAGCAGCTGCGTTAGCCATGGTAGCTGCAGTAGTCTCTGGAAATCCCACTTTAATGGTGGCAGTTCCGACATAGCTCTTTGTAATCTCAAGAGCTCCCATGTATAGAGCTCTAGCCGGGATAGTCCCCATTAGAGAAGTACCAAATCCTCGGTAGAGAGCTCGAAAACCTTCATGGCGGACAAGTGAAAATGCAGTTCTGATGCAAGGAAGTTGCGAATGAGCAACCTGTTGCCGAGTTTTCAACACCACCATAGGGTAAAGAGAAGCCGAAACACCTGAAAACAACGCTGCACCGAGAAAGAAGAATTTAGATTTATCGAGCATTTGCCAATCGATTTCGGCCGGAATATGAATCTCCTGCGGCGATTCTTCCTCCGCCGCACCTAGATTCATCTTCGCCACCTTCTCCAAGCTTCACAGAAAAGAAAGAGAAAAAAAAAACCAGAAACAAAAACGAAGAAATGAACAGTCTAAGAATTCCGAACTTCAAAACTCAAATCTCCGGCGCCATTTCTTCCGTCTACAACCGAATCTAGGGTAAACTGTACAAAATTTTGGATTAATATACAAATTTGAGAGAGCAGACGGATCTGGAATTATTCAATTGAGAGAGTTTTTTTCCTTTTGTGGAACAAGGTCTTTGATGGAACACAATCGACGACGTATTGTTCCACCATTTCCAGGTGAAACGACAACATTCACCGGAGAAAAATTCGAGGGAAACCAATGGAAGAAGGAATTTTAGGGCTCCGATTGGGTGGCAATGGCGGTCGGAGAAGCAGAAGGGAAACCGGATGAGTGTGGAAAGAGGAGTGTGGGAAAGATAAAAGAAAGGGAAAAAGATGACTGACACGTGCCGGTATGGGATTAGGAAAATTGGCTGGCTTTGCTTTGTTAGGGTTTCCTTCTTTGTTGGGGCGCTAGGCGGCGGGTCGTTCGAACCTATGAGTGACGTGTAAACCCTATCCATTGAAACTGCATTTTTCCAGTTTTTATCCTCTGCGGCGCACCTACATGAAACTTCCACCAATCGTGTTTCATTCTTTTACAAGTTTTATCTTTTTCTCTTCAAAATTACTGCTTTTACATTTTTTTAGATATATATCTAACTTGTAAACTATATTATATAATAAATTATTTCAAGATTTGGGAGTAAGTCAAATACTTATTTCGTCTTAAATTTCGCATGATTAAATTGTGGGTTTTTAATGTATTGTATCAATATGGATAACGAATTTAAGAACTGTTATTCATATTTGTGAAGTACGATTTTAAGAGGTGAATACAGAATTCAACAAATGCCAAATAAATTGAGAATGCTAATTCAATAGACCAAACATGTCATGCTACATAGAGATTAGAGGCTCCATTTTGTAGAGCCAAAAGGCACTTTGACAATAAGACCCTACTGCGAAGTCTGCGATGTTGTTGTTATTATTTATTAATAATTTTTATTTTTCAAAATTATATATATACACACACAATAGAGGTGGGTTTTGAAATTATTACTTTGCTAGTTAAGCTATGCTTGACTTGGCGACTTCACTGGGTTTTGAAAATAATAAACATGTCAACCTAAGGGTTAATTTTCAAATATAGCAAAATGAACTAATATTTAAAAATATAGCAAAATATAACTTGATAAAACATCTACCACTAAAATACAATAACATTTTGATATATTTAAAAATATTTTCAGCAATTTTGCAATTTAAAACAATTACTCGTAACTTGATTTAAAAAGAGTTGAATATACACCTGCAAATTTAAATTCAAAATTCAATTGATTTGATTAATATTTCCCTCCAAAGTAAAATCAAATTGCTCTAATGCTTTATTCTTCTTCTTCTTCTTTGAGAATGTTCTAATGCTTTATTTTATATGATTTGAATCTCTTTTCATTATATTTGTTGACGTATGGTGATCTAATCGACAATAATAATATAATTCGTGAGATATATTAAAGAGACAACATGTAATTATATAATGTGCAAAATGTTAATGGCAGACACGTCCAAGTCAATGGCTTTGTTTGTTGATCATTTTATGTCTTTGCCACCTAATTCTGCATCCATCAATTGTCCTTCAATTATCAGACGAGAATCTATTTCACTATAATGGTTTCCAATTAATTCTCTATCCCTAAAATAATGGGTAAATATCCGTTAATACTCCTAAATTTTAAGAATTGTACCTCCATTACAATCGGTTTGAAAAACTCTATAATTATATCAATTAAACTCCACTTTTATAAACGAATCAATTTAGCCTCCTAGACAATTTCCCTTCACAAATCATTCATGTGTTTATTTTGATCATCCGTTTTGTAAAACCAACTTTTGAAGAATCCATACATCTAAGAACTAATATCTAGATAATTTTCAAAGATAATCATAATGAATGGTCTTAAATTGATTAGCTTATGAAAATTAGAACTTTAATTGATTCGAATTATAAACTCCGCATTATATTGAACAAAATCTACAAAGAGGTGTATTAAATCACCAAGGAAAGTTCCAAGTTTAAAATTTGATAAAAAAGTCATGAGTTTAGCCGGTATTAACTCCTAAGTGGTATAAATCCTTATACTCCCTTCTTGTTTAACTTCCACAGTAGTGCTATAAACAACAGCGACCAACAGGAAAGTGAGAACCAGATGGCAAGTGAAGGAAACTTGTGATCTTATATATTGATAATAATTGTGATCTTAATTACATTTTTGCAGTAAAAGATGCAATTTACATCCAAATTTTCCCTCATCTAGAGTTCCATAAATTTAGTCCCCGGAATTTTGCATAAGCTCAAACCACTGCAACAGAGAAAAAAAGAGTAAGAACATCATTAACTTCAATTATATGAAGGGGGGGAAAAAACGGAAAAGGAAATTATTTTTACCTGTCTCAGTAGATCTCCAAGGGTCCTAGGAAGTGCTTCAATATTCCTTAGAATTATGTAGTATGGGAATGGAAAGGAATCCAAATACTTTGAGAATTTAATATTCCCACCATCAAATGAAGCTTCCTGAAAACCACAGAGAGATTGTAGTCAATGGGAAGAAGATTTGAATCTAAAATCCAAATCCTCAGAAAATTATACTTCATACATGAAAAGGAAGCAAAATAATGAAAGGGAATATACCATAAGGTCCATGATGGATTCCTGCGGACTATCCAGAAGCAAAAATGCAACCATACGTTTCCTACTTAGAATATCCCTCACATAACGTTTTAATTTATCCTGCAATAGGAAAAATGCCGTTTATAGAAATAATCCAATAAAACAAGAAAAAAAGGGCCCAAGATAAGATGTGTTTTCACTGACTTTTTGTTTTTATAACAGCTCTATAAATAGTTCCCAAACAAGTCCTGCTAGTTTGGTTCATGTTTAAGAACAATAACCAAGAAAAATTATTCACCTTCTCATGAAATCGTCCATCTGCAATGACTAAAACAAGCTGCTGTAAAGGATTGTATCCAGATGGAAGACGTGCTTTGGTGACTGCATTATCCAGTGTGTCATTGAGATATTTCAATAGATCAACAACAGGTTCGTCAGTGATGCTATTCTCTTGTTTGAATGTTAAATTGGAGATCATCTGCCATCAGACAAAAAGAAAGGGTTTGGAGTTTGAGCGTCTGGTATATTAGATAATGCGTAAGCGTAATGAGAGGATAAAGGATCTTTCATCTCTAACGTCCTAGTTTCTAGATGAGCAATGGAAAAGTCCATACCTGGACACCAGCCTCTGCCGTGAATGATTGATCAAAATCATGCAGTAACCTTATGTTGCCCTTCTTCCCAAAGCTTGCAACTGCTAAGCTTCCCATTTCTAGTTGGGACATGGCACGGCATACGGTCACTAAAGCTTCAATGGCAATATCTCCACAACTACTTTCCGACATGCTCCGGGAATCATCCACAGCAATAACAATTTGGTAATCACGTTTGTTAGGCCTTGTCCTTCTCATCCATATCTTATCTTTACGATAATGACTTGCTATATAGGGAATGACCTGATTGATTATAAACGAAAGAGTCTTTTTAGAGGATTATTTAAAGGTGAAAAAAAAGAGAAAAGAAATCGACAAGTTTAAGAAGATTCCATAGAAGGTACCTTTTTCATATTGATCCTTTTGCCAGTTTTGTAATCCCCCTGGAGCTTGCTGGCAAGAGTTGGCTCCATGACAAGACGCAGTTGTTCAGCCAACTCCTGAGATAACCTAGTTGTGCGCAGTTCATATTTCCTCCAGAGAGCCGTTGCATTATCTTTAATCTCATTAGATACTACTTCAGTATTGTTCACTTTCCCCAATTCATCATCACTCACAGAGAGCTTTTCAAATTTACGCATTGGTTCATTCAAGTAAGTTCTATTGACAGATACCAAATTATCTGAAATGGGTGTAGAATCAGCATCTTCAGTGTTATGATTTTCCTGAGAGTCCTCAGTTGAATTCTTCAAATTTGGAACAGGTAGAGGATCATCTACTGTACTTTTATGAATGGAGGTACGACTCAAATCATGAGTTTCAAGATTTTGTCCCTCAGACTCCATCGGCTCAGAGATGTCAGACTTCATGGCAGCAGTACTATCTTTGTCAAAGTCATTACCATTGGCATCTGTATCAATCTGCTCAGACGTTGCAGGTCCCATTGCTTGTGCAGAACCCTTCTCCAATTCAGAAACAAATCCATACTCTTCGGCATCTTCATCCTCCATCTCCTCTTGGACATCTTCATTATTTGCCTGGAGATCGACAGAAACTCTTGCTCTTTCCTTCCACGTATTTAGTGCATCACCAACATTACGGTAAGGATTTGGTTGCATTTTCTGAAAAGATGATGCTTCAGGTTGAGGCAATTGAGTATTTAAAGGATCGTCAGTGAATCTCCCACCACTTGATGAGTCTGCTGCCAAGATATCAGTCTCAGATGCGTCACCACTAGGCATGCTTCTTGATGAAGCACCATCATTTTGTATTTCATTACTTCTAGAACAGCTTTTCTCCAGGCCAATTTTCCTCGAGTCTGATGACTGCAAGCCACCATTTGGTTGTGTAGCAGATTCTGCATTTTGTGCATTTTCACCTGCCTCTGACGCATCATTTCTTGGTGCCATTGCATTCAGTTGATTATTTTCCTCACAATCACCACCCTCGATGTCCATTTCAGAGGTTTCACGCTCCGTCTCAGCTTCAGTCATATTTTCATCTATTGGATCTGTTACGTTCTCCTCAATATTCCCATTCTCGGTAGAATTTTCATCCTCCTCAAGGTCATCTTGCATGGAAGATGCATCGTCCTTCTCATCCATCTCAAGATCTGAACATTCATTTGCCTCTTCATGCTTCGATCCTGATGGTTCGGCAACTTCTTGCTCTTTATCAAAATTCATGTTCTCATGTTCCTCTCCATCCGAAGGGTCAGTATTATTTTCGCCTTCATCATTCCTTTCTTTTTGCTCATTAATATCTGTCTCACCATTTTCATCTGCAGAAGCAGAAAGCTCATCATTGGCTCTAAGTTCCAAAGAGTCGACATTATCATTCTCAACTGGAGGCCCTGATTCAACTTTTTCGTTCTCATTATTAAGACATTCATCTTCCTCCTTATTCCACATTTTCTCATCAACTGCTTCATTTTCAGCTCCAGTTTCTCCCAGGACGGACTCCAATTGTTCATCTCCCTCAGCTTCATTGTCCTCTTCCTCGGAATCCTCACTAACACTATATGTTTCAGCATCAAAATCTTGCTCCATTTCAATACCTTTATCATTTTTACTTGGGTTTTCGGTTGGAGCATCCAGCTCACTTGCCTAAACAAGTAATTTATTATTAGAAAAATAAATAAAGATTTGAAAAAAAAAAACAAAAAACAGGAAGTCTGATTATCCAGCAAGGGGACTTGTGTGATTATGCATAGAATACCTTCTCATTAGAACCGAGCAGCTGATCCTCATCAATCATCTGGTCACTCACATCATTTAGCCCTGCACCCTCACCCATGCCAGTTCCACTCACATTTTCATCCTTTTTATCATTAACATCATCGTCTGGATTTTCAGTAGGAAGGCCAAATCCTTCAGAATACAAATTAGCCAGAACTGTTGCTAGCACATTGGTCGTTACAGATACCTGGCATTGAAATTTTGTTAAGACCATAAAAAGGTGATCTCAGAGAATCTAAGATAAACAATGGTAATAAATGAAATGCAATTGCCACTGATTTACTTCAAATTGTAAATCAATGTTCACAAAACGACAAAGGGATAAAAGAGAGAAGAACAAAAATCATCAATGTGCCAGGCATCTCAACATCTGAAATTTTTTAAAAGGAATATAATTGAGTTACGACAAACCTACCGAACAATTGAAGTCGAGAACATCTTGTAGCAGACGCTCACCAATATTCTTTATCAAGTCTGAAAGTACATGTAATTGCTCAAAATATGCGCCCACTTTCAATGACAATATGCAATCTTCGGAGAGAGAATTGCCCTTGTGTTTCATACCAGAAGTATAAAGAAGTTTTTCCTGAACACAGAACTCCAAATGAAAAACCAGGCCGCAATTTCAGAAATAAAACGTATAGTAACGAGTGAGAGAAATATCAACTTACAGCATAAGAGACTGTATTGAGAAACTTATCACATAAAGTGTCCAAGCTCAAATTTTTCATAAACAAGCCCAACAAAGGCTCCCAGGAAGTAACATTCCCCATATTTTCTGCTGGAAGGCTATGATCAGAGCACGATGAATTAAAATTTTCCAACGAGTTGAAAATATGTCCAAAAGTGTCCTGAAGAGCTTCATTAAATCTGCTAGAAATCTCGGAAAAATTTTCACCATTTCTAATACTACTCTCTCCTGCCAGACCAGATCTGAACTCTTTCTCAACAAGACTCGACTGCAAAAAAGCCAATTTTCATATGACCATCTGTGAGAAGTTGAATTCACTTGCAAGCATCTGGCATCGGTCAGCACAGAAATAATGGTGATAAAATTTATTTAAGGCATACCTTCTCAAATACTTCATCAAAATGACCAAGCAGAATATTTTCAATTGATCTTTGATTAGCAACACGCTTGGAAAAAGCAGAGTGATGCTCCCTGAAGTTATTGATAACTTCAAAATTCTGAATGACGAGCTCTTTCATTTGTTCCGTAACAACAAATGGTTGCAAGACACTAGCAGGCGTTGATATAACTTCCTTCTGGCCAAGAAGACAATTATCAAGGCATTCCTGCAACATGAATTACATTAATATAGAACAATCACTGCATCCAAATAATACAAAAATTATGAGTTAAATTCTGAACCTTTGACTTCTGGAACCCAGGCAAAAATGTCTCTATTGCTTCAAGGATCCAATTTTCTTCAGATTTGATGCTTTGGCAGGACTTCGAATGCAAATTTTTGAAGGATTTTAGCAGGATTAATTCTTCGTAAGCCATTGTACACAAACTGTCAAAGATTTTCTGTAAAGATCCAGAAAGACGATCAACCACTTCTCTCAAAATGATCAAATAGCTTTGATATCAGACAATGAAAATCAAACTTACCTTCTGCTGCCACAAGCATCTATATATGATTTCCTGATTACAACTAATTCTGCTTTCATAACTATTCCTAGCACTGGAATCCTTAGAACTCGAGTACAACTTCTCCAAAAGTGATGCACAACTTTTGAAGCGATTCAAATGCTTAGAAAAGTGATCAGCAACAGTGTGTTGCTTTTGCTGTATTACAATAAGTTGGTTCAGAAAAGAGCATGACCGCTCCACCTGGAAAAGAGAAAACCAGGACATAAGGTCCAGATTTAAGTTGTGGATCCATAAAACATGAAAAAAAAGAAGATAGCGGAAATCCAACCACAGTGCAGCACTTGAAAACATTATTTACTTAGTATGGAAAACCAATGTCCAGAGACAGACATGCAATGGGGCTGGTTACCTGCTCACGAGTAACATCTTTGTGAGAGTTCAAGCAAGTCTGCTGCAAGAACAACACTGCTTTCACACCCTTGAAGTAGTATTCAATAGCTTCTCTTCTTTTTGCAGCTAATCGATCCTGAAATTCCTGTACATCACTGGAAGGAGTATCATCTAAAACTCCACGAGACAGTCTACTTTGAGACAGAAGCAAACACTGAATATCATCTGATTGTTGAAGGAACCACCAGGATTTAGGGTTCTCCTGAAAGGGCCAAGCCAATATTTAAGCAAACACAACATAAAAATCTAGCAGCTTCATAATTTAAGGAAAATTTGACATCTGATGTTTACTACCTCCAAATAAATAGACTTATGCCTTGACAAACCACTAGCTTCCAAAAGCTTCAGAAGTTCGGACAAGGCCCTCCGCTTCCCTTGGCTCTTTTTTGATTCCTTCCAAATAAGGTCACAATAGATTGCTCTTTGATATATTCTCTCAACTGTGCAACTTAAAGATTTCCATTCTTCTTGATAGGAAAGGGACTGGGATTGAGATTCTGATTGCTGAATTACACTGATCAAATCTGAAAAGTTGCAATATCCATTCATAAGCATTATATAGGAAACAGAGCTCAACGATGAAAAATATAAATATGAATGAAAAACCTTTGGCACTTTTTAAACTCGAGAACGATAGCTTGTATTCAGTAGTTCCCTTCAGGTACCAATTTTGCAGCACATTTTGTACACTTTTTCTCCAGTCAGTAAACCAATTAAACCTAAAAACCATACAAGGCATGTTAGGATCCCAATACAAGGAGTTCTAAGTCACAAGGAACAGCAGGAAGACAAAAAAGCCCAACCCGTCCTCTGCACTAGATTGGAGAGATAGTATTTTGGTCCCTTTTTTTGCTGCCTCTTCGTTGAAAAAAAGCAACACAGGTTGCTGCAACAGATCCTGTAAAAGAGAAAATAAAAACAAAAGGAAAAATATAAGAAAAATGTCAGGCTTGATTCATAATCGATCTTAAACATCCTTATGTTTGATCTTTTTCATCCTTTCTAATACTGGATGCAACCCAAAGGTCACGTTTACCCACAATTCCACATTTGATTTCCAGAATAAAAAAAAAGTTCTTACAAAATCAGTATCTGATCCATACAAACTAATATTATGCTAATTGAGCTCAATGAAGGCACCCAAGACCCTGGAAACATATAAAAGCAAGTTGAAGTGATTGTTTATCACTCACACTGTATTTCTTAATAAGTTTCCTTAGCTTCAGCCTACTTTTCCTTGAGTTCTCAAGAGAACAATGACTCTCAATACGTTCCCAACGACATAATTTCTGGATTTCCTTCAACTCCATTTCAATTTTCTTCCGACAACCTTCTATATGCTCCAATATTCTGAAGAGGGAAAAAAATCATCTCATGATCTATCAATACAAGAAGCATCTAATATTCTAAAGTGGGAAGAAAAAATCACATCTACTGTAACTCACATTGGTAAAAATTGAACATAATATCCAAATAAGTTGTATAAGGCCTTCAAAAGTTCCATCTCATAAGGACTGCATCATTTGAGACGATTTCATAATTAGAAGGAATGAGTTTAGAATACAAATAGCTAACTGCAAAGACTAATCACCATAGAAGGGATACTTTTACCATTATAATTGAATTTTTTTGTACCAGATCTTTATAGAATGTAAGAATGAATAATAATCACACAACCCATTTTGTCCACTTTCCTATTTATACCACTTCTCACAAACGAGAGTTAGATTGTGTTACCTGGAAACTTTAACGCATGCACCAGTTCTAATTTGTCCAAGGAATGAAAAAAGCAGTTCAAGGCGTTTCCTGAATTCCCCAACACTTGATGTATGAATGAAATCCTCCAAACTGCAATAAACATGCTACCGACTAATATAATAGCAGAAGTATAAAAAACATTTAGGGAGCAGGGTAAATAGGTAAAGAACATGCCTAGTGATGGTGGAGTCAGAATTCCAATGCCGTAGAATTGAAAAAAGAGGAAACCATAACTGCAGCAAACATGAGGCAGAAGTACTTTATTAGTACTGAAAAATGTAACATATACGTTGTTCAGGACATGAGACACTCAGTCAAAAGCAGAAACGAAAGTATTTGTGCTTCAGCCACCCGAAAAAAAATCTCATTTAGCAACATAAAAACCCAAATCCCAAACAATTTCCAGATGAGCAATGATCAACTTTTATAGCAATAGTCAGTAACACTATCCGAGGGAACCTAGGTCATATTAGAAGCATGGATCAAGCTAATGAAACAGAAGGTTTTCTATGGCCAAAATGAAATTTAGAACCCTCCCTCATCCTATGGAACAAAAGTGGTCTCATAAATCAACACTGGTCCATAGTATCACCTTTCCACAATTGAGTTCATATTGGTCCTGCACCTCATCAAGCAATGCTGGCCACGAGGCAAACTCGATCTTTTTCCACGATGATAGTAATTCAAGTATAGTCTCCAGTTGCTCTGCAAGTTATTACAAAAAAGTTGTAAAAGATGGACTTCCAAGAGCAAAACCCAAAAAACAAATAATAATAATAATTAAAAAACCTTACCAGAGGAAGAAAACTTTGACCCATGTTCTGGTAATGTCTGCACCTTGTTAACCAGGATTTGCAAGCCTGATAAAGCCTATAAAGATCACGATGAGAAACAGGACAAAAGGTTCACTAACTTATAATATAAAAATCCAAAACACAATAACAAGAAAATTAGAATTTCCGAATGTAGTACTAATAATTCAATGTAGATTTTAACCAAGGACTAATTATCTTTGTAGGAAGTTACATTCTTGCCCTTTCTTGCATAAGAGTTCAATAATGGGGTCTAACATAACTGATGTATAAACATGCCCCCATCTCGAAAATTAAGGATGATCTAATGAGTCACTCTTACTATCAGCAATTTCAGACAATAATCTACATCCCCTTGAAAAAGAAAAGATTTCTATCTCTGTACAAACTACCAATCATAGCACTTAGCAGTACAATTACCTTTGCTACCGGGGTGTCCATAGAAAAACTTTGAAGCATTTCAATTATATCCAAGATCTGCTGAAGAGCATGATGTTCTTCGTGATCAAGCAAAAGTGAATAAACACGTTGATGAAGAGGAGCAAGTAACTTCACCATGTTTGCTATCATTGAAGGATTTGAATCCTGAATAAAAGTATTCTAACCATAAGTATAAATAATAGTATGTTAAAAATTAAAAGAATACATAAATCACTTTGTAAAAACCTTGTAGAAATTATATTTCCCAGCTACTCTTTCAGGAAAAACACAGTTCCCTTCATGCTCCAAACAAAGCCGTAATAAGTGCTCCGGTGCAAGTTTGGCGTCCAGACTTGACAGGGACAAACCACCAAAATCTGAAGAAAACACAGCAAACAAATCTCAATTTTAAGGGTTCAAAAAAATAATCACTACAAAATATGACCAGGTGTCTCGTAGGCATGAATACCTTTAATCAATGCTAAACCCAAATTATATGAACCAGAAAAAGAACGTAACCGGGATGCATCAGTTACTTTGGAAGTTCCAGGCTGAAACCAAAGAACATGTCAGACAATGATGAAGTGCTACAACATCCATAATACAAAAAATGGCCAAAAAATAAGTGGAAAGCAGAAAGCTATACTATAAGTACCATAAAAACCCTTCATAATATTCAAATTATGACGAAGTGCATTTGTGTTTGTGTTTAGAAGGATACAACTTTAAAATTTTCTTTAATACCAGCAGTTAGCAAAAAGTGATGCACTATAGAAAGCACCAGTTTTCCGGAATAATTGGAAGTGCAAGTTACCAAGAAAGTAAGGAACAACAAAGCTCACAGTAATCTGTAATGAACTTACAGCTAAAACAAGATCAGGAGAGCCAAACAGCTGATTATGAATGTGGATCATCTGGTCAATCATAGACTCATCTACTAACGTCCATTCATCTTCTGAAGTATCATCTTGCTTTCTAACTTCACTCTGGAAGATAAAAAATCACTTCAACCAATTAATAAATGAAAATAGCACAAGATCATTAAATAATTGCTTGTAAATCTACAGGAGGGTCGGTACCGTCTCAGTGGCCTCATCTTCAGAGAGTAATTCCACTTCCGAAGAATTCTCGTTGTCTAATGATCTGCCAACATCAGCTTCAATAACCTTTTCAATCTTGAACACACGGGGCTTAAACTTGTATAATTGAGACTCGACATCTTCTTTAGTTGTTGACTGAACTTTCATACTCATCCAGAGATTCGCAAACCCATTGAAAATTTTATCCAATAGCTGACCAGTACATACCATAAAAAAGATCGCTAAAAAACCAAGACTTGTATGATGAACTTATAATTATAAACATTCACAATTATGAAGTAAAACATTGCAAGAAGCTTCACCAGAAAAGATGAAGTATCCATCAGCCTGGAATCAGCAACAACATGTGAAGCACGAACCAAAATATTGTATTGTAGAGCACTTTTAAGATGCATAGTGCAGGCCTGTTATCAGAATGGATGATGTCTGAGTATAAATAAACAACAGAAATTATTTTTTTAAATGTAATAGAAACTACAGACCATATCATTATCTACAGTTCCTTTCGAACTAATAACCAACTTTTCCAGCAAACCCACGTCCATTGCATAGAAACAATCTGTATCAGCACTAAGATCATGGAACGAAAACCCAGCCAATCCATTGTTTAAACCAACAGACATCTGATTGGAAGGAAGTCCTCGTGGGAATCTCATAAAGGTATAAATTGATTTCTGGCAAAAATTTCAGGGTCAGCATTTGAACTCTTGAAATCTAATATGAAGGGAAAAATAAAAGCAAAAAATGAAATAGAATACCATAACTTGCTTCCCACTATACGGTTCAACTACACCAGTAAAGCACAAGCTTGATAAGACAAGAGACAAGCCTAATTTCATTTCGTAAACTGCAAGCTGAATGGGTTGAATTATATCAAGATATCCAGTGTATTTATCCGATAATCGATCAATAAAGCGAGTAGCCATCTCCTGTGTAATAAAACAATGTAATGTAAGATCTGCCTAAATAAGCAATAATATTGCCAAGAAAAATGATCAACTAGAGAAATGCAACAAATACCTCCCAGTTGCACAGTCTATCAATTTGCTGTGAGTCTGCTGCTTCAATATTAGTTAACAAAATATCAACAAACTCAAAAAACTCTTCACACTCATGTTTCAACTTCTTAAACTGCCCAGGTTCCACACGGAAAACAACCTGAACCAACAAAAAATCATCACAAAGACAAATCAATGACTAAAATTAAGATTTTATCCAACACATGGTCAAATAATGTTTTCCTACAGTTTAATATTATATATAGTTTTCTAACATTTAAATGAGATTTTTTTTTAGTAGGTAAAGAATTTCATTGATGAATGAAATAAAGGAGTAAAAAGATCATAAATGTTTAAATGAGATTGTATTTACACAATTATGCATTATAGCTATTTATGGCACATATAATGAGAAGTGGTTTCTACAATCAAAACCGTCACATAGTGAGATGGCATCTCCAGCATATAGAAGGTATGCAATATAATATCTACTCCAACTAACAGCAGATGCATAGAATCAATGAAAAAAGGACCAACCTTTTTCTGCAATTTAGTGCACTCCAGTTCAAGATTTTTAAAGGTCTGTTTTCTTTCCTTATCAGCTTCTCCCACAATGGAAAACAATCCTGCCAAGAGTTCACACTCTTGCCTCACCTACAACAACATTGTGTAGCAGATTCAACTTATCATCTAACAAAAATAAAAGGCCGGCTCCTAGTTGAGACTGGGCAAGAGTCACAAACAAGAATCAATTTCATTTATATTACAAAAGCATCAAGAAAGATTGCATTTTCAAAATTATTAATTGTCGACCAATGGTGACATTGTTTAGAATGTCATTAGCAAAAGACAGCAAGGTGTGTGACTAGTGCAACTCTTCAGGCCAAAGTTGGGAGCCTTGTAGTCGTAACCCATCTCTTGCTGAGGACTGGGGGCTGCTGGTGGTGTGAAGATTGAAGTTTGGGGGAAAGTACACT
This sequence comes from Citrullus mucosospermus, assembly GCA_030954485.1. Classification (NCBI taxonomy): domain Eukaryota; kingdom Viridiplantae; phylum Streptophyta; class Magnoliopsida; order Cucurbitales; family Cucurbitaceae; genus Citrullus; species Citrullus mucosospermus. Next base: position 664,063 of record CM062063.1, on the reverse strand, counting down.
GTCTAATCTGCCTATACAGATTAGCACAAGAAAAGACGGATCCTAAACGATACTAGTAGTACTTCTGAACAGCCCTGGAGAAAGTAAAATTCTTCTTATGGTGCTTGAAAGCATTAACACTAATGACAAAGTTAAAAGAAGATATCACAATCTTGCTCTTTCTCCAAACAAATGCATTTTTTTTGCAAGAAAAGTGAAGAAACTTCAAACCACTTATTTCTTCACTGTGATTCAGTACACGGGTACGGGTGCATTTTGGCAGCATGATTAATTTGAACTGGTGTATGCCTTTGTCTGCTAAGGTGTGGATGGTTGAGCCACATGGGGGGAGTGAGTTGAAAGACAAAGCCATTGTGCTGGAGCAATGTGTTAAAGGTGATTTTGTGGTTATCGTCGAAGGAAAGGAATGCTAGAATATTTTCAGATAAGTGTAATTCTTTTGATTACTTTTGTGGCCTTGTACCATTTACGGCCTCTAATTAGAGTAGCCAACCCAGACTTTTTTGAAATTACACTACCCACTCTGTCAACCTAGATTGGTCAGCCTTTTGATGTTAGGAAGAAAAAAAATATATAAAATAAAAAACATACATTATCTTTAAAAACAGAATTAAAATTTAAAAGTAGAACTATATTTAATAGCATGAGATAATACCTCAGTTTCTACTTCAAGTGAAGATTTCTTTTCCATTAATTGCAAATATTTGTAATAATATTTGATAGACGGATCCAAATGACAGCAACTAAGCAGCAGATACAATCGCAGTCCACCAAGTCTTAACCACACTCGACCAAGGTTATGATGCAGATCTTGAAAAAAGAACAGACGACTTGTAAGAAAACACAATGTATATGGCAAAATTAAGCAATTGTGTCACTAAAGGGATTTCACGTCAACAAACTAATAGTCACTAATCTGCATAACCAGATCCAAAATAAGATAATGAGAAAATGCAGAGATGATATCCCTCCATGAACTTCATCAATTATTGTTTCACTAGATTCCAAAACACTGAGGCTTTCAGTAACTTGCGACTGACACCAATGTGCATTTATGTTTTATGATTCCATAAGATTGTTGGGCATATGCCCCAAGAATCTAGGATCTTGGCGATCAGCCTTACCTCTTCCCTCTTCTGCAAATTAGAAATTTTACTTTAGAGGATGAGAGGATCTTTTCAGTAGGGATATGCAGCTTTTAGAGGATGATAGAAACTTTTCAAACTCGAATTTGCTTACCTGTTGTGACATCACGAGAAAAGAGATCTTTAAGCAGTGGTTCAATGAACAAATGCACAGAGTTTTTCAATCTTTGTTGGCTTGACTTCGCAATAAGGGAGCAAAACAACCGGATGCTTTCTTCCTGTGAAAAAAGTAAGCTAAGGTTTTTAGGAAAAATGATGGTTGATATTTGTGAAACCCAGAAACCAAGCGACCATTTTACGCGAACAAATTTTTATTTAAATTGAATAATAATGTATCTGACTCAATGAAATGCAAGGTATCTCCCTGCCCTGAGGTTGAAATTGATCCTACTTGACTTTGTATTTTTTTTCTTTAAACAGAAACAGAACTTTTCATTAAAGGAATAGTTTGTAAGGTAACTTAAGTCAATAACTTTCAAGGAGCATACCGGAGTTTTGTCGTCATGAAAGAATCCAAGGGACTTAATCTCAACAAACTGGTCCGCATCAAAAGATTTTTCATGAGAGTAAATAATCTGCAAGCACACATAAAGCAGGAGTCAATTCAAACTCAGACTTCCATAAATGATAAGTAGCATCTCCAGATCAAAACCATAAACCTACCTGCTGTAAAAGATTACAAGCAGCTGATAAAAGAGAAGAGTGTGCATCTACTTCCCCTAGTGGTCTGTGCCAAAGATAGCAAGCTGCAATTTGTATCTTCAAACGCTTAGCAAAAAAGTCTCTGATAGCAGCAGGGCGCCACCTGGATGGAGAGAAAATCATGAGGAATACACACTGCAAAATACCCACGCCTTTAAATGCGGACCACTCTTTCGAAATTCATCCAAAAAAATCATCAAAAAAAATCTAAATTTTCTTTTGCTAATAAAAGCCCCAAATGATATGACTTCGAATATTCATCACTAGCCATAACCACATCTAAAGCACTTTATTTGAGGCACACTTCTACTTATTAGTTCCCCTCCCTTTATCACGAACATTACCATGAAAAAGAAATCCTCATCACAGACGCTTCAATTTCCTTTTTCTCCATCGAGCTCATGACATGAGCTCTCATAGCCAGTTACCAAAAGTAATTTTCACTCCAAAAGGAAAACCCGACAACAAAGTGAAGCATAAGAAAACATGCCTAATCATGCTATATTGACCCTCATAGGTTAATCAACCAAACAAAATTTCTCAAAATGCAGTATCTGAAATGAAAAACTTGAATCATTCTCAGTCCAAAGGTGAAACATGTTGACAACTACAACCAACGCTTATGAGGCCTAAAAGGTGCTAAGAAAATAATGGTGATTTGGCATCAGGAGGCTTGGCTTAAACCGGATAAACTTTACATTGTTCTTTGGCTACTAAATCTTGTTTTGAACCATATATTGTTCTCAGCTTCTAGGAATAATAGCAAATATATCTTACAGCAGTCGGGGTGAATTTTGTGAAAGAGAGAATAGAATATATTGGTCATCAAAAGAACTGTGATGTTTTTTTGGTCAATAACAATAGAAGCCCCTTCATTTTATCAACCTTTTTGTTTTCTTTTTTTATCTCAAGAAACCAAGCTTTCATTCCCTAAGTGAAAGAATACAAGAGGGCTAGAAAGAGCCAAGACTAACCTACGAGAAGAAGCTCCAATCCAAAAGCATAAAGCCCAACAAATAAGTACAAAAGTCATGAAAGAAAGAAGTGTGAGGATCTTCGTTGACAAGTCCTCTTCTTTTATTTTGTGACCTTGTGCCTTGTGCAGCTTACAGCCTCTAGTTGGAGTGCTCAACATGAGGTTTTTTTTGTAATTAACTACTCCTAGCTTCTATTAACCTTGATTGGAAGGTGTTTTTTTTAATACTTCCTTTGTCCAGGGGATGCTTTATCCCCCTGGTCCTTAGGTTGTTTTGTTGAGGGTTGTGCTGTCTTAATAGTATCACTTCTTTTTCATTATAAAAGATTTTTTTTAAAAAAATAGTGAAACATACATAAATGCCCACAGCGTGGCATAAAACCTAAAAAAGAACCCAAATTCTCATAAGCTTCTTAGAACACTTGTTGGAATGTCTTGAATCTGTTATCTAGCGGTGCAAACGATCTAAGTTAAATTCGTATTTGGCATTATTTAATTATTTATGGTTATTTACAATTATAACCCTAGGGTTTAGAGGAATGCACTATATAAACTCTCTAAACCTAGAGGCGCTAATTGGTTCTGTAATTTATAACAACCTCTCTAATAAAATTGTTCCCCCTTTATCCCGTGAATGTAACTAACACACCATTAGTGAACCACATAAATCTGTGTATGGATTCTCTATTCTTTTACGTGTTTTGTATTCCTTAGTTGTCGATTTCTTTACAATACTCTTGAAAGTTGCACATCTCAAGATTTCATAAAAATTAATCAGAGATTAGTGGCATCCAAACAAACATTAACCACAACTCTCGAGCAATTTTCCTTTTTTTGCATACTAGGTTGAATATCATATCTCCTGACAGAAAACACCCGTTTAATTTCTTTGCTACCTATAGAAATAATAACAATAATAATAATAATCTTACAAGATGTGGGAAACTGTTGCTGAAATGGCAGGCTGCACAAGTACATGAGGAACTGGAGTCCTGTAATCAACAACTTTCGAGAAGCTCTGCATACAAGAAAATCATTATTAAAAATAATAATTAAAAATATAAAAAAAAAAATAAGATAAAATAAAATAAAAAAAGAAAAAACCAACGACACATATTGGTAATCAATCTAAGAATGTAAACCTACCTTGACAAAATCAGGGCAATGAATCCACAGAGACTGATGCCATCTAAACCACATCTCGAGAAAAAAACCAGCTGCTTTTGCACGCACTGGAAAGCAAGGCAGATCAATTTTATGAGTAATGGGACCATATATGTGCTAGAAGAATGCATGTGTAGTAGGTGAATTTCAATTCAACGAAAAAAATCCTCCAACTTAAACCCAAGCTAATCCCCATTAAGAAAGAATTTTATTTCCATCATACAAACAAAGCCAATCTTTTGTTCAAATTTCTGTCCACTACCGAGAATGGTATAACATAAAGGAGAACTATAATATAATTGTGCAAAACCTGTATCCATAGAATCACACTTATCCAGTGTCCACAGCATATTTTGATGAGCAATAAACGTCTGGGGAGGTCTTGAGGAGAATTTCAATGAAAATTGTAAAGTCTCTTTCATGAGGTTGGACAGGCTGTATAATGTCTATCATCAAAGCAAAAAAATATCATAATGAAAGCATTTACAACTAAAACTTGGGATTAAGTTTAAAGTTGACAGCCATTTGTACAAATATATAGATGCAAATTGGAAAAAGGTTTGTTTCATCCTAATTGAATTTTTGTTTCTTCTTAATCAAAATAAGGAAATATAATAAGAGAAAAGAGGATTATCGGGGGACTTTGAAATCACAGAAATTGATTGTTGCCAAGCTGCTCGTGTACATATTATGAAGCAAGATAAGTTTCAGGAGAATGAAGCTAAGATGTTAGACATACTTGCTTGAGGCTTCCCTGATCAAGCAAAAGAATTGATGAAAGCTCCTGCAGCAACAACATCTCTAGGAAAAAACTGGTACCATCATTTATAGGAAGAGTGTCCAACCAAACATCAGGATCTGCCTTTATAAATATATCATAGCCAGAAGGACGACAGATAAATGGAATTTCTTCCTGAACAGGACGGTCCTTCGATTCCAGAATTGTGTTGGCATTGTTTTTCTCATGTTCGAACCTTGCCAAGAGCATCTATTATACAAAGTTGATTTCGTTTTAGTTAATGGAAAGATTAATTTGTACAAGAAGTAAAAAGTTGATACTATACCTGATAAATGTCCTGCAAATTTTGAGAGACATCATCTTCATCAAATTTACCAAGTATACAAGAAGACATGGAAAGACCTACAAGAACATACAGGGAAGAAAAAAAATGTCCATTTAAATAGTTAAACCAGCAGCAGCTGCAATTTCCAAAAACAAAAGGGACAAGTACTAAAGTTTTATAGTGAAGAAACATCATGAAGATATGTACTTTCAACTATTCAAAAGAACTAGGCATATAAATCAGGTATACAGAACAAAGTAATGCATTGCCTTAAAACTGCAGCTAGAATGGAGCACAATGCTTCATAATTATTTTTTTTTCTTGATATTCGTGAGTGTCCGGACTAGCTTACACGCACCTCGACTGATCTCATGGGACAACCCGCTTGACCCTATAATATTTGGGTGTGAAGAAAACTCCTAGGATATTAATTTCTAGGTAGGTGGCTACCATGGATTGAATCCATGCCCTCTTAACCATTTCTTGAGACTATGACTTCTTTTTTACCACTAGGTCAACTCATGATGGTTACCACGATGTTTCATAAGTAGGGAATATCTTTTCATTTTAGATAGAAATCAATTAATCAAATATAGGAAACAGAATCATAAAAAATAAAGTTGGTAGGCAATAAAATGACGACAGCATGAGTATCTTTTCATTTCAACTCTACACTAGGCTTCAAGAATCTAATATTCGCTCATCCTCGATCGGTCGCATATTCCAGCATAATACAGGTTGGCTTGCCCTTGCTCTCTCCCCCATTCTTCCTCAACTGATTCCCTTTTTCCATCAATTTCTTGTTCGAACTCCATAGCCAGAACCAAACGGCTCTCTTACAAAATTGATAGAAACCAAATCTATCGAAGTATATTTGGTAACCAAACTAAAAGATAAACCAACTGATTCCCTTTCTTGAGTTGACTCAAGCCCTAAACAACCTATCAAAGCCTAATTAATAACCAAATATCATAACAACTCTAACAAATTACTAGCATACCCTTGATATCCTAATAACTAATACCATTCCTATCACTTTGATTTCCTTTTTATTTCCATAATTTTTTCTCTCTTCAATGGTATAAATTGCCCTTTCCTTTTTGTAATTACAACTTTACTTCTCTTATTGCCCATTGACAGTTTTGTAACATCCTCGTGATCGACTCTCAACACAAGATGGATCCTCTTCATAATGTTATTTCAATTATTCATAGTAGGATTGGCAAAAAAAAAAAACCGCAGGGTCGGATCCCTGCGGGGCCCTGACCCGATTGGGTCGGGGAATCCCCGGTTTGATCGGGGATGGGGGGTCAAACCAAGGAACCTTTGCGGGTACCTATCCGGGGATGGGGCAGGGACGGGGAGGGTATCCTCGACCCCGACCCCGAATCCCCAACACCAACTCATTTAATATAAAAAAAATTTATATTTGACTCCCGCGCTCTCGCTCTCGCTTTCTCCACTCACAATCACTCACTCTCTCTCACACTCTCACTCTCGCCTCTGTCTCGCTCACTCTCTCACACTTGCTCTTGCTCTTGCTCTTGCTCACACTCTCGCATCACTTTCTCGCTCTCGCTCACACTCTCTCTCGCCCAAACTCAAGTCCCAACCAAACCCAAAGGAGTAGTCCCTCAACTTATTAATTGGTAGTAATTTGGTCCCTCTCTCGAACAACCTCTTTCTCTCGCTCTCGCTCTCTCTCACAGTCTCACTCGCTCTCGCTCAATCTCAGGGAATGGGTCTCCGCCCCCGTCCGCCCCTAAATTCTTCCCACGGGGGCGGGGACGCGGAACGCCCGCCGGCCCCGGCCCCGTTGCCAATCCTAATTCATAGAAATGTTTTGTTTCTTATCTCAAAAGAAAAAAATAATACTAATAATTTAAATTTTAAAATTAAAAATAATAATAATAATAAAATAAAAAAAAACACATCCGCTTACTCTTTTCTAGCCAAAAAATTATGAAGCTCTTAAATTTCATACTTGAACAGTTTTATGTAACCACCAGATTTGACAAAAGCAAAGCCTTGTAGATAAATTATTAGGATTTAGTTAAAATGTAATGCTTCTTTTCAGGGTTCCAGTCTGGAAGTTTTCCATTAGAAATGCATCCCCATGCTGCTTAAATTAGGATATTCTGGAATTCTTTTCAGGAGGAGCATTTATATAACATTGTAATATCATGTTTGTTTGGTTTTCATGAGGAAAAGAAGAAATAATAAAAAGCCATGACCGAGTTCTAGGTATCAAAACCAAAATACATACACGTAAGCATATGCACACAGGCACCCTTTTTACATATACCCCTCTGTTTTTGCCACATAAAAAGAGACATTAACAGAGACATTAACGTAAAGCCCCAAGGAAATATCAAAACATGTACCTTCCATTGCAAGGCAGCGTAGCTCAGGATTAGATGATGTGAAAACTTCAATTAAACGATCCTTCCCTGCTACAGCTGAGACTACATAACAAAATGAATACAGCTTGTAGTTGTTCTTATAAAGAATATAGAAGAACATGCATGTCAATCCCAAGTGTAATACTTTCTTAATTTTCTCACAATGAACAGAAAAAAGACTGCAAATGAACATAAACTGTACAGGATGGAGGATCGAGAAATTGAAGTCCCTTACCTCGATCCTGTAATTTTAGCTTTATTGGCCATAGACATTCGCACAGTCTACAAAGTTGCTGTTGCTTATGATACAGATCAGCGGAAGACGGTAGAGCTGGGTGACCGCCATGAATCCACAGTAAGGACTTCTCCGAGTGGAAGGACCATGAAGACTTCTCAAGTTTCTTACTCTCGCTCTATAAATAAGAAAATTTCTTAGCTATAGAAAAATATTCATATGCTCACAATCTTTCCAATTCATTACCAGCTTACCAATATGAGTTCAACTGCATCTGCAAAGAAATCCTTGAATCGGAGGATATCTTTTATCAAAAATCGTCCAGAAACTTGTAATAGCTCAGAATTCAAAGAGACAAGTCCATCCCAGAGCAATATGTGATCATCAAGAAGAGTGTTGTAAGACTCAATAAGCATGTCAAAAGCAGCAGACTCAATAAGCTTAGAAGATGGATCTACGAGCTTGAAAAAGATTTCCTGCTCTAGCCCTCGCAGAGATTTCAAAAATGGTAAGAACCCTCGAATTTCACTGCTTAGTTCATGCCTGCTTTCAGCATTCCATTGCTTATATGTAAGCATTAAAAGACCTATGCATTTGATAGCATTACGTAGGGATGTGCAGTACAACTGAAGCTTATCTTTTGACAATCCTAATATGCCTTTTGATGCATTTAATTCATCAATCTTGTCTTCTTCATCACCCGCCATAGCAACTAACTCAGATGATAAAATTGGAATTGGTTGCAGGTCAGAATCTATTCTAAGAAGAGATTTGATCTTACTGCGATGGTGACAAATAAAATTCCACAATGGATGCTCTATAACCTGCTTAATTGATGTCAAATAAAAGTTGAAAAACTGGCAAAACGGCTGCAATATAGAGCTAAACCAACTAAACCAGATGATATAAAGCTCAATATCCATTTCAGAAGCTTGCTCAATAGCCCAGTTGGCAGCAAAAAATAACTTGTTATTGTCTAATTTCAAGTTGAATTCATTTTTGACTTGAGAGCTTAATATCATACTGTTTGAAGACTTCGGAAACAATAGTTTATGTAATGTCTTCAAATCCACTAAATATCTCCGTGCATATCCACCAGCAGACAGGTTGAAGTCAAGAGAATAACCCTTGGCAATTCCAAGTTCATGCAATGCACATTGAGCTCCCAGAAACTCCAAATACATACAATTCTGCTTCACACAGGCTTCTTTTGAGTGCCAGACATAATCTACCAATTTCGTAGGCCTTGGCCATCCTCCAGGCAAATACAGTGATGTAATTGATGCATCAGATTCAGAGAGGCAAGCATCAGATAAATATAAAAGCTTTGCATTTTGGACAATATGCATCCCCTCGGCCTCACCAAAAGAAGAAAGATACGTATGCTCCCAACTGACATGAAGGCTCCACCGTGGCTTACAGCCATTCGTGATGAGTTGCTGGAACAGCTGCACCCAGCGTGCAAGTTCAATGTGCGTTAAGCGAACATTAAGGTGACAACCTTCTTCCCTTGCATAGACATGTGAATTTGCCATGGATTCAACCAATTTGGCACCAGGAATACCAGATAAAGCAAGAAATCTCCGAGTGTCATTCAGTTCAATGTCTTTTTTATCACACTGAGCTCCATCTTGCAGCCAATGAGGCTGTAACATGAATATTTCCACTCCCCTATTTCTCATTGCACGAGAAACCTCACCATGAAATGGATTAACGGTAAGGAATATCCGAAAATTAGCATGTGGATGCAGGACAACTGGTTCCCCATCAACGGTCCCGCATTCATTGATAGTAATTGAACCACATGACTCCACCAATGAATTGATTCTATCAAGTACCTAAGGTACAAAGAAAAAGTAAATTAAAAGACAGCAAATGCAATTTATCATAAGAAATTAAATAAAAAATGATTTATGATAGCTCTCACTTACAGTGGGATTACAAGAATTTGCATTCTTAAGAATGATCCATTCACCACGTTCAATAGCTTTGACTAGTATTCCGATCACCCATTCAAACTTTGCTGAGAATGGCTGTTTCTGATTACTCTCTTCCAACTTTAAAACTGTCTTCAAGCATCTTTCAAGTTCCTTGTTGGTTGGAACCTCTTGCAGGTATGACATCAGTTGTTTAATGATAGCAACTAGCAAACTAAGAGAATTCATAATTCTGTTCCAATTCTTTGCATACAGACAAGCAGAACTTGTTGGCAACTGGACGCTAATTTTTGATGAAAAAGATAGCCATTTAGTCATTAGACTGTTTCCATCCGTATCAAAATCTTTCTTAGAGTGTCTTATATGCACACTACAATAATTGTTGACATGATAGCCAACTTGATCAATAACATGACGGAAATTCCGAATGGCATCATATTGCTCAAAGCACCCAAGCAATTCTGATATGTCAGTTGTGGACGAAAGATTCAACTCATTTAGTACATTTCCTGTGAGCTGAGCAAGCAACCTTATGAGAGAAGTTTTGCCAGATGAAGATGGGCCAACCAAAATGCACATCCACTGATGTTGAATGCAATGTGCAACAGCTTCTAAGCTTTGACGAATTCCTGGCAAAATCTTAAGCTGGCTACCTGCTACGTTACATGCTTGAATGCTATTCCTTTTGATGGCAATATTCCCCACAATTAAAAACCGTGAATTAAGTTGAACTCGTGGATAAGGATTTATAAAATATTTTGCACCAAATACTTCCTCATAAAGCCGAAGCACTTCCCTCCGATCACTAGCTGTTCGCATCCGCTGAACATAGACAATGTTGAGGAAGCAATAATTCCTTAGCCTTTCAGGGGCACCTTAAAAAAATTAAAAACAAAAATAAGCACAGATCTATGCAAAGGAATCAATCAAGTCCAACCAAAGAGGAGCTCAAACCTTCAATAATCTGGCAAGATCGAAGAACATCACGAAGATTAAATTCCCAAGGTGACCCATCCTGAGCAAATTTTTTATGCACCATAACTTCTTCATGCAGCTTTTTATTAAACAAGATTAATTTTGAAAGCAAAGGCTTGGGGATTGATTCATAAAGTGAGCTACAAATGAAGAGGTAGTCATCCTCAACCAACTCATCCAAATAAACCTGAAATTAAATTAAAAACTCAATTCCCAGCCTAACATTTGCATCAAGATAAGGAGTAAATAGTTCAAATCAGTCAAGTCTATGCAGCGAAAAATACCTTAGTGAACCGATTGAGGAATGACTTAGGAAGGCCTTTCCTTCCACCTCCTTGATATGAAGGATTCTGACACGCAAAAACTCTAAAGGATGGTGGACATTTAAACGTAAGTGCCAACTCAGGAATAAACACCTCAGCTCGATGGTCTAATATGGCATTTAGTCCCTGAAAAAAATAATTACATTCCTTACATCTCTAATAAGAGAATGAAGGTCAACTGCATAACAAATTAGTAGTATGAAATACGCGAAATTATGGGATCTTCAAACCCTGCCTCTAAAACGGATTGTGGAGCAAGATTCAGTTCATCTAGCAAAACCCAACAGCCTTCCTTTAGAGCCTGCAGAAAGATGGGAAAATGTTATATACTTAACTTCATGACATTGTTATTTCCGATATAAGGGAGATTCTAACCTGCAACAAGATTCCATCAGACCATGCAAATTTTATTCCCTCATCACTTTCAACTGGTAAATCCGAACCCAGCAAATCCATCATATCAGTCTGTATCACAAATATGATGAATGACAAGTGACAACAGCAAGAGAGAGCATTAATTAGGTATACACCAAATGACAATCAGAATAAAAATGAGCAAAGATAGGTATGCAGAAAATCATTACCTGCTCAGACAAATTTATGCGTACAACCCTATGCCCGGAAAATTGTCCCAAGGCCACAATCAAACTTGTTTTCCCAACTCCTGGACTACCCTCTAGTAAAACTGAAAAGTACAATACCGCTCAGCATGCTTAAGTAAGAGAATCTCGTAAAAGATGAAACTAAGATGAGTTTACTCAGACAAACCAGGCTTTGAAAGCTGCATAGCCCGCAGTACCCTTAATGCATTTTTGTATGTTGTTGGTGCCATGAACTCATATTTACCAGCGTCACGAGGCAGACAACCTATAAATGAAGCCACTATTGTGTAACTACAATGGATATTTCTACAATATATAAAAAGAACTGGTTGCAACTATACCACCAATATTGATTGAAAACAAGTAAAAGAAATAGCATGTGAACAAAAAGTCAATTATCCTAAAAGGAAAGAATGAAAGTATAAATCAACTTAGAAAAAAGATAAAAAGAAAATCAGATTTTGGCTATCACTCCCATAATTATGAACACAGTAGAACGTATACCTTTCGCAATAAAGAATGGATCAATGCCAAAGAGGTTGCTGTCTTGCATATAATCAGTGTTTGAAAGATCTGAAGCTGTTCTGAGCTCTCCCCAGCCATAACTTTGAAGTCTCGCAAGTTTTGAGCATTCAAGTATAGTGTCACCCAACTGTAGCATCAAAATCCAATTATTAAAGCTGGGAAAAAAATCCACAAAGAAGGAAGAAGAAACCCCTCATCAAACAAAAGAATATCAAATTTCAATTGTCTTCACGTGAGAATACACCTAAACCCAAAAATTAATCATTTTCATGTAGAGTTGAGAAGATGTCATCAAAGGCTTACTAAGTCCTTACAACCAAATAGCCCAAATTACCACAAGCTCTGAAAATTTCGAAATGAATCTTGGGGAAAAAAAAAAAAGAACAAACAAACAAACCAACCAACAAAAAACAAAATTGAACTCACACCAAAGGACAATTGGGATATGGTCCTTGTTTTCTCCTCAAGAAGCTACCAAGTTATCGACATTTTTTCCTTTTTCCAATTATAGTCCAATTACCTTATGTGATCTGTCCCATCCCCTGTAAGTTGCAAGTGCAACTTTCTATTACCTTTAAGACTTTCTCTGTTTTGTCTATATCATTGTTTTAATGTTGCTTTGCTCTCTGAATATCACTGATATAATGAAATGGTTCTTACTGTTTCCTATCAAGTAATTATTTTATTGCTTCATAGCAGTTAACCATCAAGAAAAAAGAAGGCATAGTACAACCGCAGAGCAATAATACCGAAGTCATATAACATGAGGTTAACAGAAGATTGGCAACCTCTAGTTTCTCCAAAAGAAATGAAAAGCATCTTTTCCGCAATTCTTCAGCATCTCTTTTTGACATACCAGTCCCTGAGAATCAATGTAAGAAAATGATTATCAGAAGAAGAAACAAAGCCACACATCTGTAAACACATGCTAATAACTTATAAACAAATACCATAAGCAACCTGTTGAAAATAAAAGAAGATTTTTGGGAATCTTGTAGATTTTGTATTTTGCCTTTTATATTCTCCAATATTTTTTCCTTATATGTTTTTGGGTCTCTATTTATTTTCTTACCCTTGTACCATTTAAACATATCAAATTAATAAAAGAGAAAAGTTCGATTGTGGTTTTTTTCTCCATGTACTAGGGTTTTCCACGTAAATCTTGTTTGTCTTTTCTCCTCCTTTTTCAATATGGTATCAGAGCATGGGGACGAAACACTAGCCGTCGTTGACAAAGATGAGATTAGGCAAGATCCGCCACGACCACCTTACCTGCCACCGTTGCCGCCACCGCAACGCTATTACAGTCCCTACCGTCGCCGTCGCAAAACCCTAGCGTCCCTTCCGCTGCGACCTCTCAGACTCGACCACCGCTAATGGACCCTGCTACTGTCGCCACTCAAATCAATTCAACGAGAGCGAGTCTCGCTTCAAGTGCTGCCGCTACTTCTCTACTCGATTCAGCGAGAGTGAGTTTCGATTCAGCGAGTGCGAGTCTCGCTGCTTCCCTTAATCTGCTACTCGATTCAGCGAGAGCGGGTCTCGATCCAAGCGCAGTCGTGGGAACTTCTTCTCAAGGACCGATGTCGGGATTCCATGAGTTAGCGGGAGCTGCTACCGTCCAACAAAGCACTGAGAGCTACACCATTTTCAAGGACCGGCGTTCGATGAGGCTGACGGCGCCAACTTCAATCCACGTGTCGTGGGTGCCTAATATTTCCCTTTTACAGCTGCAGTTGTCGCCAGATTTCCTCACCAATGGGTCGGCAACTATTATGAGCCGCATGGATCGACTGGCTCTTCCTTGGTTACAGTTCAACAGCAACTTGCTAATCTTCAAGCAAGTTTCCAACAACAAACTGCAGCTCTTGGGGCAACCTTTGGCGCTTCAACCATCTTTGATCAAGGTGCAGTAAATTCAGGTATTCAATCAGGTTTACCGATGTATCCAGAGAATCCGGTAACTGTCTTTCCTGCCTTAACAACTGCACCTCATATGTCTGGACAAATGGATAACTCCACGGGGCTAATCGTTGATGAAAAATTAAATGGCCAGGATTACTTCTCCTGGTCTCAGTCTATTAAAATGGTGCTTGAAGAACGCCACAAATTTGGGTATCTAACTGGCGAGATACCGAAACCCAGACCAGGAGACCCCAGGAGTGCATTTGGAAAGGAGAGGACTCTTTACTCCGGTCTCTATTAATTCACAGTATGGAACCTCAAATCGGAAAACCTCTACTGTATGCTGCTACAGCTCGAGATATTTGGGATGCCGTTCAGAAATTATACTCCAATAGACCACTTCACAGTTTTACACTCTGCATAAACAAATTCACGAATGGAAACAAGAGACTATGGATGTCACGTCATATTTTACCAAATTGTCTCTTATTTGGTAGGAGCTGGATTTGTGTCGAGAACTTGTCTGGGACTGTCCGTGTGGGGGAGTTCAATACTATAAGCTTGAGGAAGTTGACCGGGTGTATGACTTTTTAGCCGGTTTAAATTCCAAGTTTGATGTTGTACAAGGTCGGATGCTGGGACAAAAACCGACACCGACCCTGATGGAAGTCTGTTCAGAGGTTCGTCTTGAGGAAGATAGATCGAGCGCTATGAATGTTATGGCTACTTCAGTCATTGACTCTGTCGTCTTCAGTGCTAAATCTTTTGGAGATAAGCAGAACGAGAAACCGCCCCCAATATGTGAACACTGCAAGAAACCATGGCATACTAGAGATCAATGCTGGAAGTTGCATGGCCGGCCCAAATGGCAGACAACAACCTCCAAACAACAAGCCTAACTCGAGCCCGGCTCTGGTGAGTGAGACTACTAGTGGCTCTCAGCCACAACATCAGGAGAACTACCCAGCTGACATCAGTACCTCCTCTCTTGGGGCGATTGCACAATCAGGTATTTCTCAATCTTTGAGTCCCCTCAGTATTACTGGCAAGAAACCTTGGATCCTTGATTCATGAGCTACAAATCATCTACCTGGAACTTCTGACAATTTCCTCTCATATCATCCGTGTGCTGGTAATGAAAAAATCCAGATTGCTGACGGGACCCTTGCTCCTGTTGCCAGCAAGGGTCACATTTCTCCGTTTGATGGTTTGATATTACAGAATGTGCTGCATGTTCCTAAAATTTTTTATAATTTACTATCTGTGAGTAAGATAACCACAGATCTAAATTGTTTTGTGGTTTTCTTACCAGATGATGTTATTTTTTAGGACTTGAGCTCAGGGAGGATGATTGGCACTGCCCGGCACAATAGGGGACTCTATTTCCTTGATGGTGATACTTCCTCTAGACATAGTCATAGCGCTAGTCTGTTATCATCCTATTTTTCAACTTCCAAAAATGACTGTATGTTTTGGCACTTCCTTCTTGGCCATCCTAATTTCCAATATATGAAATATTTATTTCCACATTTATTTAATAACGTTGACCTATCTTCTTTATCTTGCAATGTGTGTATTCGAGCGAAACAACATAGGGTCTCTTTTTCGTCCCAACCTTACTACAAACCCCTCAACCTTTCACTTTTTTTCACAGTGATGTTTGGGGTCCTTCAAGAATTACCACTTCTTCGGGTAAGCGTTGGTTCGTTACCTTCATCGATGACCACACTCGCCTTGGGTCGCCTTGGGTCTTCCTTCTAACAGATGAGACTAGGACTCATCCATTTTTCAACAATTTTACACCACCATCGAAACTCAGTTCAATGCCAAAATTGCCATCCTTCGGAGTGACAATGGTCGTGAATTCCTCACCAATACCCTTCGTGAGTTCTTATCCACTAAAGGTATTATTCACCAGAGCTCGTGTGCCTATACACCCTAACAAAATGAAGTGGCTGAAAGAAAAAACCGTCATCTCCTCGAAGTTGCTCGGTCTCTCATGTTGTCGACCTCTCTTCCGTCTTACTTATGGCGGGATGCGGTCTTGGCTGCAGCTCATCTTATAAAGAGAATGCCTCAACTTCCAAACTCCTCTTGACTATCTCAAAATGTCTTACCCTACCACTCGCCTTATACCTGATGTCCCTCTCCGAATATTTGGGTGCACTGCAATTGTCCACCAGACTAAGTTTACCCCTCCTGTTCAGAAATATGTCTTTGTTGGGTATCCTCTCCACCAGCGTGGTTATAAATGCTTCTATCCCACTTCTCGGAAATACTTCATCTCTATGGATATCACCTTCCTGGAAGATAAACCTTTCTTTCACCTTCCTGGAAGATAAACCTTTCTTTCCCGTTAGTCCTCTTCAAGGGGAGAGTAGTAATGAAGAGACTAACTATTCTAATCCCCTTCCTGAACCCATCCTGACAACCCACGACATTGTCCTACCCACCAGACAGGTCCCATGGATAACGTACTACAGGAAGAATCTTAGAAAGAAAATAGTGGCCTCTACTTACATGCCGGCTCCAGTCCAATCTTCTGAACCAACACAGGCTCAAGGTACTACTGACCCTAATAATAATATTATTAGTATTGTTGATCTGACAAAACTGTCGATAGAGAATGATAGAGATGATATGATAGAAAATAACGAGGTTGATGAAAGCGATGTAGTGTCAACAACAGTTCAGGAGAATGAAAATGAGATCATGCTTCAGAATTCCACAACTGAAGAAGAACTCGACATACCAGGAGAGTATGATGCCACCCTTGACATGCCCATTGCTCTGAGAAAGGGCACAAGGTCCTGCACTTGGTATCCCATGTATAGCTTCCTTTCTTATAACGTCTTCTAAGTTCAGAGCATTTACTGCCAACCTTGACACTGTAACTATACCGAAGAACATATATGTGACTATTGAAATTCCTGAGTGGAAGGCTGCCATTATAGAAGAAATGAGAGCTCTTGCGAAAAATAATACATGGGAACGCGATGCTCTTCCGAAAGGGCATAAAACAGTTGGGTGTAAGTGGGTGTTCACAATGAAATATAAATCTGATAAAACACTTGATAGGTATAAAGCTATGCTTGTAGCAAAAGGGTTCACTCAGACTTTTGGGGTAGACTATTCTGAGACTTTCTCTCCTGTTGCAAAGTTAAACACGATCAGTGTTCTTCTATCGGTTGTTGTTAACAAAGATTGGCCTCTTTATCAACTAGATGTGAAAAATGCCTTTTTAAATGGTGATTTAGAAGAAAAGCTGTATATGAGCCCTCCTCCTGGCTTTGAAGCCCAATTTGACCATTGTGTCTGCAGACTTAGGAAGGCTTTGTATGGGTTGAAACAGTCACCGAGAGCGTGGTTCGAGAGATTTACCACCTTTGTCAAGTCCCAAGGCTTCACTCAGGGACACTCGATCATACCTTGTTTACAAAAAGGTCCGTCTCTGGTAAGGTTGCTATTCTAATTGGGTATGTCGATGACATTGTCCTATTAGGAGATGATACTGCTGAAATCAATAAATTAAAACAGAAAATGGCAGACGAATTTGAAATCAAAGACCTAGGAAACCTGAAGTACTTTCTTGGGATGGAGGTGGCAAGGTCAATAGAAGAAATCTCAGTTTCACAACGAAAATACACAATTGACCTCCTGAAAGAAACAGGTATGACTGGATGCAGGCTTGCTGATACTCCTATCGAGTTTAATTCAAAATTGGAAGAGTTTGTTAACAAAGTTCCTATTAACAAGAAAAGGTACCAACGTCTAGTGGGAAGACAAATTTACTTAGCGCACCCTAGACCCGACATTTCCTATGCAGTCAGCATTGTGAGCCAGTTTATGCAGGCTCCCTATGAAGAACACATGGAAGCTATAAACAAGATTTTGAGATATTTGAAAGGCACACCAGGAAAAGGGGGTTGATGTTTAGAGAAACCGACAGAAAATGCATTGAAGCCTATACCGACTCTGACTGGGCAGGATCAGTGATTGATAGGAAATCTACATCCGGGTACTGTACCTTTGTTTGGGGTAATCTTGTAACATAGAGGAGTAAAAAGCAAAGTGTGGTTGCTGGAAGCAGTGCAAAAGCTGAATACAGAGCTATGAGCCATGACATCTGTGAAGAAATCTGGTTAAAGAAAGTTTTATTTGATATTCACCAAAACAGTGACCTACCAATGAAACTCTATTGTGATAATAAGGTTGCTATTAGCATTGTTAACAATCCAGTTCAGCATGATAGAACAAAACATGTGGAAATTGATAGACACTTTATAAAGGAAAAACTGGAAAATGGAAGTATTTGTATTCTGTATATTCCTTCTAGCCAACAAGTTGCTAATGTCCTCACTAAAGGGTTACTTAAGAAGAACTTTGACTCGTGTGTTAACAAAATGGGTCTTACTAACATTTACGTCCCATCTTGAGGGGGAGTGTTGAAAATAAAAGAGGATTTTTGGGAATATTGTAGATTTTGTATTTTGCCTTTTATATTCTCTAATATTTTTTCCTTATATGTTTTTGGTTTTCTATTTATTTTCTTCCCCTTGTAACATTTGAACATATCAAATTAATAAAAGAGAAAAGTTCAATCGTGGCTTTTTCTCCCAGTACTAGGGTTTTCCACTTAAATCTTGTTTGTCTTTTCTCTTCCTTTTTCAATACAACCAAAACGCAATTCACGGGTTAAGAATAAACATCTGGCTCCTTTTTCTTCTAATTCCCAAGCAACTTGGGAGGGGGAAAGGTTTTCCATCCAAGACATATGATAACCAAGTAACTACTACGTCCATTTATGAAGAAGGTTCTAACTAATTATAGAACCAAATTCTCTTCCAACAATTTTAACATTAAAACGTAATTTTTGCTTGAATTAACAGATCTTTAGTAACCCGTTAGTGAGTTGGAGTATCTCATGTCCCCATCCTTTTGTACTCCTTCCTTTGAAAATCGAAGTTATATTTCTTATAAATAAAAACTTAAAAAATAAACAGAGGAGATTACTAAAAGACAAATAGGTAATGGGGTATAGGTCACGGTTTATAATATTTCTCGCACATGCTTGACCGGAAGGATATTCTAAAATTCGACAAGCCTAGCCGAACACGAGTTAAAAAGTTGAAGCAACAGTAAATTACAAGCAAGAAAACACAGACAAGATTCAAGAAATAGTACTAATTAGTTCTAATGGACATTATAATGTTATTCAACCCTTTACTATTAGCTTAATAAAATATGTGTTCCTTACTTCCCTATTTTTAGTATACTGACTTCCGTTTTTTCCATTCTGTTCCCCTTATTCTATCAAGTTGAGTCCCTTATTAAGGTTTTCTACTGAGTTTCTCCATAAAAAGATGTGTTTCACTTATAAATAAATGCAAACAAGATTTTAGGGGGTGTTTGGGCCACCAACTTGATGTTGGTAGAGTGGACTATTATAGTTCAATCCATGTTTGGGGATCCAATTATACGTTTCCAACTACTACAACTTACAATTAACTACAATATTACTATTTCAAATTCTTCTTCGTTACAATGTTTACTATATCCTACTCATCCTCTTTTTCCCTTTATGTCACAATATTTACAATTTTCTATCCAGACTAAAACAATCTGCACCAAACACAGACTGTTATAAACCAAACTGAAATAGTCTACATGGGGTGTTTGCAGCACCAATTATCATAGTTAGTGTTTCCAACCATTATAACTTACAATTATAATATTTTTTTCACAGCATTACTATTTCAAATCCTTTTTTGCTACAGTGTTCACTATTTGTTACCTTGTTTATTATTTCCTACTCATCCTCTCTTTCTCACTCTACTACAGTGTTTACTATTTCCTACACAGACTAAAATAGTTTGCACCCCAAACACAAACTATTATAATCTACAGACTATTATAACTCATAGACTATAAGAACCACAAACTATAATAACCAACTCAACGCCCCAAACTATTATAATCGCTAACTATAATAACCAACATGGTGCCCTAAACGCCCCCTAAGTATTCATATATGGTTACAAATTGCAGCAGTAAAATAATTTATGTCATCTTCGGGGCTTCCAAGCATAAGCATAAATATCCCAAAAAGATATATCATTAAAGAAATGCAATGAATTTAGCAAGCAGATAACAAAGTAACGCCACAAGGTTTACCTAAACTTAAACCATCTAGCAGAATAAGGAATGCTCCATGAAGGAATGCATATTCAGGCCCCAGATTCCTCTCAGTTGAGTCAATAAAGGAAACCCAAGAGAGTAGATCTCTAACTGTGAGCATTCTCCCTGACCGAAGGTGATTAAACCACTGCAATAAAAAAAAATAAAAAATAAAAACTATGCAATCGACGGGTCAAAGAAATAACCCAAGGTGCAGAATGTACATAATAAATGGGCGCTTTCTTAACTCACTGCAGCATAATTATTAATGGAATTGTTCAGTAATTATTGCAACATGGGCAGTTGAATTTTCTTTTAAAGAAACAAACTTTACATTGATATAATGAAAAGAGTCTAATGCTCAAATTACAAGGAAACATAGTAATCCAAGCAAAATAGAAAACTAGAAAAGGGGATCAGCAAGTGCAACCGGTCATCTCAACTAGGTTGACACCACCCAATAATTACAAAAGAGAGAAATTCATACACAACATTAAATAGGTAAAGCATACAGCTTGTTTTGTTCTAATACACCAAATAAATAAAATGCATTTAAGCTGGGGAAGTAAAAGATGAATGACATCTTTTGAGGAAATAAACAGATATATTCTTCAATCTTCAATAAAAATCTTTTCCATTGGGTATACCAAATTTGGAATCAAAGCTTGGAAATTTGATCTGTTCTGTAGCAATGAACCATATCAGGAAGATTTCACGCTCTCAACCTTCAAAAACTCAACATGCAATTTACATTTTTTTTAAAAAAAAAAAAAGAAAAAAAGAAAAAAAGGGCAACCGACATGCAATTTTCCTATCTTTTGTACAATGAAGATACCACTCTTGTACTTCTCATTTCATTGATGAAAATTTTTCTCCTCTTCAAAAAGAAAAAATAACTTTTCAACAAGATGCTGGGACAAAACATATGAGTAGAGCTTAAAATTAATAATAAACTATAAATACGCTAAGCAAAAGCAATGCTTCCCTAAAAGAACAAATTTTGTTCGTAAAGCAAGGGAACATACCTCCCAAAAACTTAGCATTAGATCCACCAGATGTGTACCTCCAGGGTTGGAAATCCTGTAAGAAAATATGCTTGCAAAATCATGGAAGATTACATTAAAACTTGGTGCAATGGTAAAAAGGAAACATGCTGAGACCCTACCTTGTCAGGGCAATACTTCTAAGCTCGTCCAGCTCCCCAACAGGAGGAACCCATATCTCTGTAAACCGATTACGAAGGGCAGGAGATAGCTCCTTCTTCCCATAATCACCACCAGGATTCATTGTTGCAAAGAGAGAGAATTCAGGGTGAGCGGTCACTGTTTCCAGAACATCTCCTCCTTTCTCAGCCAAAGCCTACAAATTAAACCACAAAGTAAACAATAGTGCTATATTCAAAACAATATGGTAAGTATCACAATAAGTACAGCAGTAGTAAAGTAGCATGAATCCTGAACTTGTATAGAGAGCAAAATATTTTTAACGAAGGGAAGTGGTTGCTAATTGCTGAATGATCCCAACCAGAATTGAATTTCAGTAAAGCAAACTCTCCTCCTTTCTCTCCCGATCACATTGTCAGCTATGTAAAACAGTATAGCTAACTACCTAATGCTAGTCAAAACAATGAAATAACATTCAATAGTGTTTTCCTTTTTTCTTTTTATGTGTGGACGGGCGAGGATTCAAACAAAGGGAAATCATTACTGTGAACAAGATATAAGATAAAATAAAAATGAAAACAACATAGAGAAAATAACATATTAATGGGTCAGACAAATAATGAAAACCAAACATAAATATTTTCAAGAACATTGGAAAAACAAAATGAAGTGAAACGGTGTCCTAAAACCTTCCAAGGCCAAAAGCGTCAGTAAACCTACAATTCCTTCCCTACGTTTCCCCACCAATGTTTTTCCTTATTTTGGGGGGGAAATGAAAACATTTCATTGATGGATGAAATAGGCGATTACAAGAAGTCTCTCCAATGGGTGAGAAAGAAAGATAAACTATAAGAATTAGAAGAAGAGACAGAATAACACCAATTGAAAACATGAGCAAGAATGAAATTAAAAAATCTGTCAACAGTAGAAGATGTCAAGAGTTGACCATTACGTCCACCCCAAAGAGTCCAAAAGAAACTCCACACAATAGCCAACCAAAGATTTCTTCTAGAACCACCAAAAGGGTGCCCCACAAACAGAGTAGCCAAGAGATCAAAAGTAGAGTTAGGGAAGACCAAAGACCAGCCAAATGCTTCCAAAAAAATATTCCCAAAATGCTTAAAAATGCAATAGTTTCTTGAAAGATCTCAGATAAAAGCTACAGTAGCCAATCAACAACTCGTTAGCTTTTCCTTTACAATGACAGTCCATTAAAAGATTTGAAGAAAAAATCTTCCTATTCTTTGAAGCCGGTGAATTATATTTGAAAGCAAGCTCTATCAAAAAGAAAAGAGAACAGGCACATGTATATAAGCCCGTGAAGGATTTTTTTATTACAGGATTAAAAACCTGTTTCACAATACACACTAGAAGAGCGGCAAAACTGTTAAAATCCAGCAACTTTTTATATGAAACAAAAATATGACCGTTACAAAAAATCAAGCACAAACTGGAAAAACAGTTAATCATGGAATAGGTTGTAATATTACCAGCTTTCTTTCTGGTTCCAACACGCTGTTAATTCTTTCAAGCACACTATCATCAGCAAGAGAAATTTCGTCTATAAGAAACATATCACCATCTCTCATTGCTTGCACCAGCGGCCCATCCTGCCAGGTGAAAATTGTCTGCCACTGTTTATGCAACTCTGCAAGCTTTTTTTTTATACGCTCAAGCTCCTTCATGCATAGCCTATGACAATTCCCCCTGCCTTCGCTAAGAATTTTCATGATCCGGTCCAACGAATCAAGGGTTAAAGACGTTTGACCTATATCAGAAGAAACAGACTAGAAATGCAAAATTAATTAGATAACCTGCACAGAAAACAGAAGTATTAAAAATAGAAAAGGGCAGAAAAAAACTTACAATCCCAAGATTGTAATCAGATATCTTCGATATCAACTCGTGAACTTCTTTTTCATACTGTGATGTAAGCTTTGATCTCTCTCGATTAGGGTAAAAGCCCTATAACAGTTCATAGTTATTAGGTTAAGGAACCATGAAAATTCATAAAATTTAAACCCTATAAGCTAAAGTAACAAGCATTAGAATAGACAACACACCCCAATGAAGTCTGACGTCTCTGTGTATTGATGACAATTCAAAATGTGTAATTTTTTTTTCATGTGAGCACTCAAAAGTTGACAAACGGTAGTCTTCCCACCCCCAGTTTCACCAACCAAGAGAACAGGTTCACGATTTCTGCCATTTTTATAGCATCTTTCCACCAGAAACCATAATCTTTGCATACTCTTGGTCAAGGTAATACTGCAATTAAAGATAAAAGTCAAGAAAATGGCTCATCCAAGCTACAAGAACAAAGTGGGAAACAGGGTATTTGAGCACTTACTTTGGAAGAATTTTTGAAATTACCGCACCATCACTCATCCTAAATGAAAACTCCCCTCCATTAGGGTCCTGGAACAAAATTGTGGATACCCTTCGTTAAGCATAAGTTTTTGGTAATCAAATGAACAAACACCCTATTGCATAACATCTGACTACGCAAGTGCATTTTTATGATGTACTATTCACTTTCATCAGTCACCACAAGACATTCATGCTTTCCAAAATGTCTGTTAATAATACATCAATTATCAAAAACATCAAACCAATACAGGTGCCAACAAGAATAAGCAAGGAAGAAGGAGCTTCCTACTACAAAAACATACATGTAAACTTTTGTCTTCGTAATTGTTTTCTAACAAGTAAATTTAGTTTATTTAGCTAAGAGGGTTCCATTTTATTGAAAAATCATACTAGAAAAGACCACATATACAAATAATCTGAAGAAGAAGTAGATAACGATAAAAGTACCTGCTTATACAAGTCATCAATCACAAGTTTAACTCGGAGATTTCTCTCCAAAACATCTCGTACTACAGATTTCTCATCCGGATCGCGTAATCTCTCTGCTAAAAGATAATAACCATCTCTAGCTAAGTCTTCATACGAACATCCAAATTCCTTAAAACGATATGCCCAACGAAACAAATCTCGAGGTGTTATAAATCCATGCTTTCCAGAAAATACTTTACTACTTTGCCTGAATAACTGCAATTCCTTCATCACATCTACCATTTTTTTAGCATAGTTTTGGGGGATTTCACACCTTTTCTCTACTATTGTGCTCAACTCGTCTTCTGGTATTTCATCCACATGGATCTCCACAAAACGATTGCGAAAAGCTCGAGAAAGCATTTTACGACCACCATAGAAAGTGGGAGGGTTTTGGGTGGCAAAGAGCATAAAATCTGGATGTGCCTGTACGGTTTCCCTGAGTTCAGGTACAAAAAGTTCCCTATTGTCATCAAGTAGCCGATTCAATGCTTCAAGAACATCAGATGGAGCCAAGTTAAGTTCATCGAGGACTATCCAGTAGCCATTCCTTACAGCCTTAACTAGCATACCTTCTTGAAACACAAGATTGCCAGAAGAATCAGTTAGGTAAGTGCCTAGATATTCCTGCAAATCCGTGTGTTCATGATTATTGATCCTTACAAATTCATGGCCTGTAAGTGCAGCAAGGTACTTAACTAGACTAGTTTTCCCACTCGAAGTGGGTCCTTGCAGTAAGACAGGATATCGTTTAATCAACACAGCACGTGCCAAGTTCCTAAGATGTTCCTTGACGCTCTTAGTCAATACATAATTCTCAGAAAGATCTGGATGGATGTCCTTTTTTGGGGATAAGTAAGCATCAAAAGATATATAAGGAGGCAATTTTCCCCCCAACAAATGTGATAAAATCAACTGGTTTACTATCTGTGAACTCGGATGATCCAACATAGTCAAGAAAAACATACAAAAACCGTCATATAGTGCTCTGAGAAAGCCAAAACGCCTTTCAGCTTTTCTAGTGTATTCTAGAGCACGGTAAAGTGACCTTAAACTATATTGTGGCTTCTGATTAGCACCATCTTGTAGCCTTTCTTCAGACCCCTTTTTCACTGCTTTATAGAAATACACAATTCGATTTACTAGTTCCCGATTACCTTGGCAGTCATCCATGAATTGATTAATGAATAAAGCCAAATCTTCATCATCTAGCACATCATCCACAAAGAACTCTGTAAATCTACTCCTAAGAGAGACAGGCAAATCGCGCTTTCCGGCATCGGTTGCAGGATTCATACAGGCAAATAATCGAAAATTTGGATGTCGGGATATGTAGGTGACATCACCTCTTTCAGCCAAACAGAGTGAGCCAGTATCCCCTTCAAGGACTCCAATAACTCTCTGCAAAGTCTCAGGCGGAGCCAAATTAATCTCATCAAGTAAAATCCATTCTCCATTTCTAAGTGCAGTAACAAAAGCTCCTTCAACAAATGAAAAAACCATTCCAGATGACGCATCAATCTGCACATTCGCAGCATCAAGCTTCATAGAAAAATTTTCCCACGCTTTAATTGAATCTTCAACAAATGGCTTCTTCCGTTTTTTTTCAGAACTAGCTCGCCCCGCTTCAACTGACTTCTTGAAAAATTTAACACCTTTCTCAAACCCAGCTAGTAGCATTTTCCAATTCTTATCTCCAAAATGCTTCTGTAAATGAGCTAAAAATTCCCCATTGACCTGAATTTTAAAATGGAACAAGTCGATTAAGAATACAATATAAGACTAGCAACCACTAAAGGATTGCCTCAAAATTAAGAATACCTTAAGAGAGAATGTTTTTGAAAAGAGATCCTCAAACTCCTTGTAGAGGGAAAAGCATATAAACTGTGCATCAATAGGTTTAAAACCACCTAACAGATCTGCAACGTCACTTTGCTGGCTCAAATTCTGAAACAACACAATAATAATTCAAAATTTTGATCTACTGAGAAAGTGAACAAATGGAAAAATAAAAAACAGATAAAGAAGTATTATACCAAGACAGTAAAATTATGACCAATCCTTCTTGCCAAGCTCTGCACAAGCGTAGTCTTTCCGGTACCAGTTTCACCAACCAGGAGGACAGGCTCATTATACTTAATAGAGCAAGCTATTCTCTCAAGCAGGTGCAAAGAACTACGAATCTCAACAAAAGGCTGCATTTTATGTTTCAACTGCACAGTACACATAAGAATAAGCAAAGAACATAAAAATATAAGAGCACAAAGGTAAATAAATAGACTCAACAGTTGGTTGAACTCAAAATATAAGAGCACAAGGGTAAATAAATAGACTTAACAGTTGGTTGAACTCGTTGAATATCAACTCGGCCAACTCTTAAATCTGTGATTGAATCCTGCAACATATTTGCCAAAAACATAAAACAGAAGAAAGTATGTCATTCAAAAGGTAAAGATGAATACAATGCAATAAATCAGATAAAAGTTTCTCCAACATAAGCGGAAAAAATGCATGAGACATTATATGACATGTAACCTGAATTGCAGGTTTATATTGAGGGTACAGTGTCCCAGGTACTGAAGCATCTCCTAACCATAACTTTGCTATTTCCTTCATAATAGTCAACCGGTTCTCCGGCGAAGTTGAGAAAGCAGCAAATATATCAACTGCCTAGAATCAACTCACAAGTTAACCGATTTTCTATGGCAGCACAAATTTCATAAGAAGATAAAGTCAGCATAGATATGAAGCATCAAACCTCCTGATAAATGGACTGACATTGATAAGCTGAAAAACCATCACCCATAAAACTGAAACCTAAACCTACAATGCGTTTGCACCATTTAAGAAGATCCCTGTAATGAAGAAGCATAACAACCAATTAAATCCAGATAACACCAAGCACCACACAGAAAAGATTATAAAAAAATACCTTAATGAGAACCGGTTAGGATAACTAATAGAGGCAGATTCTTCGCAGCGGAATCCTAGAAGTTGTTGGGTGTAAGAATTCACCTTTTCCAAGGTTTCTACAAAAGGAATGAGAAAAGAAACTGATAAACCACAAATAACTCATAGGCAATGAAAAGCAAGGCTCAGAAATCCCTGCATAAGAACTAGAACTCACCAACTAATTTTGAAGCAATAGACTCAAGAATTGGATACTGAATTATAACTATACTCTGCAAGTCCTCGTTGTTTGGAGGTCCAATCATCACTTTCCTCCAAAGCATACCAATTGTAGTTCCACCTGCCACCAAATAAAAGAAAAAGAGACAGAACTATCACTTCTAAGAACTTCTCCAATCAACAAAACGATGCACACAAAATATGCAAAACCTTAATGAAAAAATATGTGAATCTATTTATCAAAGAGAGGAGTAAGGGAGAGGAAGGAGGGGGGTAACAGAAGGTAGCTACATTTTGTCAACAAAGTACTTGAAATAAAGCCATGCCCATGGTACATGATTCCACATAAAACAACTCCTAACCTCTCTGGTTTTCAATAACATATGCACGTGTGTGTGAGAGAGAGAGAGAGAAAGAGAGAGACAGAACAGAAAATTGAAACCCAAAGAACTCAGAGACATAGGATGGAGGAAACTGATACCCACAGTAATTGTTCGAGCATTGCAACCACTATCCAGAATTATATACAGTGCTCTACAATCGTACTTAATAACACCATTGGTCCTACAGGTACTGTATTAATTTTCAGGCCTTAAGCGAGAAGCATTACATTAAAAGAGTAAATTCTAAAGTAAAAATGATTTTTTTACACACACACACAAGTAGTGAAACTCCTCACAATGTTCTAAAAGTTTCATATCAAATGCAAGTAGTCGAGTGTTGACAATTGATAAAATATTTACGCAGCAAAAATTGCAGAAATAAAATTGATAAGGACATCAAAATTACACCACATTAGTTAACAAACCTTCTTTGTTGCGAAATTGATCGAGTCTAAAGGCCGATATGGTAGCAAAAAGCCTAAAATTTTCAGCCACCCTGACTTCCTGCAAACGTACCAACAGTTTCCTATATAAGGAACAAGTTCTATCGAAGAAGCATAGGTACAATAGAAAACACTAATAAGCTAACCTCCCCGAACAATATTTCACTTGCCAATAATTAAATAAGGGACTAACTTCAAAAGCATGGAAATCAAAAACAATGGCAGCCAAAATTTGTATTAAAAATTAACATCCTAAAAACTATATATTCATGGTTCAAGGGGAAAGGCATAAATACAAGAAGTTTGATCTGAATAAGAAAGATGGGAGATGAAATGAGGGAGGAGTAAACAACAAGCAGGCTTTAAAAACAACTAAACCGAATGGTGAACCCTTTTCCCCTTCCTTTTTTTCAAGGACATGGACACGTTAATGAGGTGAAACTACAGCAATAGATTTAGTCTATTTTTAGTTTCACCCCTAACTTCTATGAGGAAATGTAGAATAGTTGTTCTCCCATTTCCAGCTCAAGCTCAAGCCCATTTTCTTAGGATAATGACAATAAAAACCAGGTTATAGAAGGATTGGACAACCCATTCACGGAAAAAAAATTAATAATAAAAATGAGAACATTAAGAACTGCAATCATATTGTCAGCATGAATATCAAAATCAATGGAAAAAGAAAAAGAAAGTACCTCCCCACGCCCAGTTGAAAATGTGTTTCCACCTTCTAGTAATGGTAATAAAATGGACTGCACATCAGATGGCGCTTTGTCTACATCCTCAAAAACGACCCAGAGTCCATTCTGAACAGCCTGGAAAACCCAAAAAAAAAAATGCACAGAAGAGTTGAAATGACAAGCATATATTAAAAGCAGAATGAATATATCTTGAAATGATGATAAAACACACCTGTGTAAGTGAACCAGGCTGCCATCTGAACTCACCAGGACGTTCAGCACATACATAACTTCCAATCAACATCTTGCCGTCAATTTGGTCATCCATGTGGATAGAGAGAACTGAGGAAAAGAGAAGAAAAAAGAAACGGGTAAAAAAAGGGAGAAAAGAATCCTCACATGAGAATATCGATGCAATCATTTGAGAAGGACTTGTGAAGGTCGTATGGTGTCAAAGAATATATTATATATTCAATAGAAGTCTATCGGGACCTCCGAGGGAAAAAGTAAGAAGTAAGAGGGGAGATAAGAAAATGAAGTGGAGAGCAAAATAGGAACTCAAATCTCAAACAAATCAAGAATCAAGAAAATTTTAAATTAAAAATTGACCTCCTGAAGCTATTTATAGCTCAGAAATCCTGATAAATAGAACTCTAAAATGACAAAGAAATTCAACCAGCCCCAACTTATGAGATTCAAAATGCAAATGCTCGAGAAAGGTGTAGACAGTCATGGAAACCAATGTGTGAACCAGTTTCAACGATCATACAAAACAACTAAGAGAACTTACCATAAAACTACGAGTAGTATAAGAAAAAGTTACTATTAAAGATAAGGACAAGATAAATATGCACATGTATACATATATACTAGAACAACATTGTCAACAGACACAAAGCAGATGCGAACTTGAATAGCATTGCACCTCTATAACAAAGGACCTTGCCATATATATTATTAATCAATTGTTTTGTTTCCAACCGAAGAAAAAGGGCCCGAGTGTGACACAAATATGTAGCCGCTAACACAGAAACATACAAGGAAGTCGTGTCTACTGCACCGATTACTACCTTGGTTATGGCTATCACTGGCTATCTTATTTATGAGAGCAGATTTCCCAGCTCCAGGGGGGCCATACAAAAGAACTGGCCACTTTTGACTCAATGCCAACATAACCATCTCATAACCTTTCTTTATAGATGATGTCATTACAAATGAATTTTCAGCCTTCGTACTGCCCCTGTATGAAGTATGTAAATTGTTGTGTCAAACAAAGAAAAGGAATCACCAAATTGTTGCAAATTATTGCTAATGAAAGATAGAGGATAAAAATAATGCAAACTTTTCTTCTGTCTTTGCCGACAGAGAGAAAAAAAACAATTAGCCTTTTTCTAAAGGGAGCAGAACTTAATAAGTAGCCTAAATTGAAGTGTCATAAGTGCTACCATGTAGAAAGTCGTTGACTTCTCATTGGTCGTTCAATCTCATCAGGACTCGAGAGAATGGCAGGACCACAGAAGCTAGAATTGGCAAGCAGGCAGTTTTCCGAGTCAAAATCAGTGTTTATGCCTTGAGAATCCCATTCCTTCGTAAATAACTCAAGATAGGAGCCAGCTTTCTCCAAGCATACATCCTGACAAAATTCTTCCCATCTGCAAATGAAAAGGCAGCATGAAGTTTATAGAAGTGATCTTTGTTATATTACAGAAACCACCAAGGTTCAGAGCATACCGCAGTAAGCAAGCTAATGATTCTTCAGACCCAGACGACAAATTTGTGGCTGCTTCATAACCCAATTTAAGCAAAATTGATATTATCTGTATCCCGCACCATCTTATGTCAGGTATAAGTAAAAGCCCTGCATGGTGTTGGTCAACGTTTGATAGCAGCTTCATAAAGTCCAAGAAACACGACCAATCCCAGAGTTTGATAAAAGTTTCAGGCTCCACCAGTAGGAGGCGATAAGACAACCGAACAGCAAGCAGTCCACCCTAGATAAGGGAAAATCAATAGGTGACTTAAGTTTTTGAAGATATAGCAGTACACTTTTGTATGACTTACATTCTCCGAGAAAAATGAATAGCCACACATAGAAATTATGGATTGTTGGATTGAAGTATTGTTTATATACACACGCACACATAAGAAACAGGATTTATAGACAAAATGAAAATGAGAGTACACCTTAGAGGTAGGGGGATAGAAAATAATCCCATCTAAAAGAGCATTTACATAATAATTTAAAAAAAAAAAAACACCATGATTATACAAAAGAAATAATAACTGTACGGCAACAAGTGACCCTGTACTATAACATGGCCACAAAATAAATGAAGTATTTCTATTTCTTTAAGCTCCTTGGTAGAGTTATTTGGTTTTTATCCGTCCAAATAAGCCACGATAACACTCTAACCACACAACTCCAAAAGATTTTAGCAAGTGATTGTTTTAATAAAATCCATCAAAATAAGAGTTCACAGACGCTCAATAAGTATTTGCAACATCCCTGCATACTTCCATTCTATCTTTGAAATACCTAACAAAGTAGCTAAAGGGTGGGAATGACTATTAGAGATTTTCTGTTGGAGGGGTAATAAAAGAGGGAACACGGTTACTCCACCTTTGGAGGCTGGCACCTTGGTCATTGGTAATGAGACTTTGTTAGCAGAGAGGATTCAAAGACACCCTGCAGAAGGTCAACCCCTTTAGTATATAAATTCGAGAAAGTATGAGAAAGACTCTAGCTGCTGGTTAAGTGGACGGGATTGTTACTATAGCAATCACAAAATAAAGACTCTAGCTGCTGGTTTAACTGGACGGGACTGTTATTATAGCAATCACAAAATCGCCCAGGAGTGGCACTCTTCAAAATGGCTTGCAGGGGTATCCTTGTGAATTTATGGCAGGACAAATGGCTGATAAGGTACTACAATATTTTTCTTTATGACATGGCAAATAGTACGCATGTCAGAATGCTGAATTCATGAGACCAGGGAACGGAACATTTAGTTTACAAATTCAAATTTTAAAGAGAGGGACGAATGGGCCTGTTTTCTTGAAATATTGAAAAGTTCATTCCAAATGCTACCATTATGATAAATCAATATTCTATAGAGGCCTTAAAATTTGAATTGCAGAAGACAAAGGAGAAGTTACAAGCTGTTGATGAATTAAAGACTCTGCCAGTTTTTTTTTTTTCTTTTTTTTGATAAAAAGAACTTTCGTTAATAAAAAATGAAAGAATGTACACAGGCATACAAAGAAAACAAGCCTACAAAAAAGGGGAGCTCCGTTCACAAGAAAAGACTCCGACTATGCAAAATCATGCCTATAGGATAATTACAAAAAATCTTCAAAGTTGAAGCCCAAAAAAAAACCTGAAAATGAACAAAGGACCAAACATCCAAAAGATTCCTATCCACACTCCTAAACCCCCTACTATTTCGCTAACCCCATAAAACCCATAAAATGGCACACACCCCGCACACCATAAAAAATGGCCTTTCTACCCAAAAGGCGGATCGAAGAGGATCATATCACTAAAAGACTCCGCCAGTTATTGGTCGATCTGTCTTCGATATCTCAACTACATGCAGTTGAAACAATCAACAAGGTTTGCAAGACAATTCTCTTCCTTGATTTGATCAGCTTGAGTTTGCTTGGATTAAGGCCTCCTCTTGGTGCTCTATTCTCCAAGACTGTTTAAATTGGAATGCCTTTGTTTTTCTTACTTTGTTCTTATGTATTATGGTAGAAGGATTACCTTTTTTCTTCTTATTTTTGTCTCTGTATTTTGAGCATTTGTCTTCATTTATTTATTTTCCTTTTTTCATACAAATATTGCAGCTTTTTATTCTTCAAGCTCACGGCCTTGGTTGCGTTTTCTGCAAGTTTTTATGATGTACGGAAGAAGTGCCTTAAAAGGATTTTCTTTATATGAACCTTAAGTCCTGAAGCATCTAACATAAATGACAAGATTCAAAAAAGACAGAACACCGTATTGTGCTTTCTAAATTTGGACCGATAGATTTAGAAACTAAAGATTTTTTAAAAGACCGATAGATGGCAGGGATGGCAACCATTTGTTTTTTATTTTTTCTCATAGAAACCAACTTTCATTAAGAAATATGTTAATCATATTCAGAATGCTAGACAAGCAAGCTCGTTCTAAACCTTACATAAAAAACACAAACACGCTTTCAGAATAGATACCTTGTTATAAACCTCAGAACTTGTTCCTTTGACCACAATGCGGTGAAAAGGGCATGGAGCAAACTTGAAATAATTTAAAATAGTCCTGTGCAAACAGAAAATAAAGTATATTACAGGATACATTGACCATGGAAAACATGAACGCACAAATCAAACTAAAAAAATCCAAATTGAAATCAGTTAGCAAGTCCACAAAACATAAAGTTTGCCCACTCGTTTAGAAAGCCACGTATTATTTAAATATAAAAAAACTGATCACTACAAGCAGAAAAAGCAATTAGATAAATTCAATGAACCAACGGTGAGAAAGGTAAGACAATTAAACATTCATAACCCAGGTACTTCAAAAACACTTCTTAAAAACGTGGCTACATAAATTTGAGCGTTTGATGGCCACAATTTAAGATCTTATTAATAAGAATTCACCCATTTGTGGTTTTCAAGGAATTGGAAAAACTGCTTTCATGGCCACCCACAAACATGAAAGTTCTGATTCACATAAATCATGTGGAGGTGGAGTTTAAAGAATAAAGATTGAAAAAGAAATAATCTCAAGATACCAATAACCAACGTAGCTAACTGGTTATTCAATTAATTATAATTACACCAGAAATAGGTGAGCAGCAAACTATCCAATAACTAGTTCAACTGGGACAAGATAAATCTACAAGCTGTAATCCAGCAGAGTAAGTGACAAACCCTAATAAGAAGGGGGCCAAATCAAGGGCACGGCAAAATGCTAGACAAGCAAGCTCGTGAAGATCAATCCCCCTCCCTCTCTGGTCATAAAACGAAATTATATTGACAACTCCATCCAGCTCCTCTTCGTGAATTTCAGAGTCGGTAATGTTTGTGTTTGATCTCAAATTGGGAACAAGTCTTAACAGTCCTATCACTCTGTCCATGATCTTTTGAGCTAGTGGACGAAAACAACCTAACAAACATATTGAATAATTCGGATTCAAAAACAGCTCTGCCGCAAGACTCAAGACTTCCTCTTCAGTCACTGCATATCCCTACAAAAACAAGAGAACAAGAAGGATGAGTAAGATGTAATTAGAGGCAGAGAAACAAATTCTTCCATTCCTGACAGCAACATCTCATGTCGAACAGAAGAACAGAGCCTTGCCGTGTCCATTCATTGAATAGCAGTCAACAGTAAAAATGTTAAAATTGTGGTGTTAATACGCGATTCCAGAAACCATTTAAAAATGCATATCGAATGGTGAGAAATAAAATGCATATACTCAAAATAATCAAACATCACATGCGTGAGTGATAAACAAAATACCTTTTTAATAAGCGTATCAATCAGAGAGTGGTGTGTAAGAGCTGGGCAACGGGAAAGGAATCTTTCCAGTGCGGATTCAATTTTAAAACTCCCATCAATAGCCATTGAAAACTGAATATCTCCTAACTCAAAAATCTGTGATAAAGTAAATATATAATTAGTAAAGAAGTAGCTTATTCACAAATATAATTGATAAAGTATGCCAAATATCTATAATTGAAGCCTCGAGGATAACGAATTCCAAAGGCAACTTTCCCCTCTTCCCAGCTTCAATCTGTCCATGTTACACAATCAAATAATCAATAACACATCAAACGAAAATTTCCAAAGCAAATGACCCAAATAATGAATCAAATTAAAAAATCCAAAAATGAAAAAGAACCCATTCACATCGATGTCTTGGAAATAAAACAGACCCCATAATTTAAACGAGGTAGAGTTTATTTAAGAAAGAAAGATTCTCGTCATCTAATGCATGCATACGTGACCACCCAGTAGAGGAATGCCAACAGTTAAAAGTATAAAACCAACAAATTCTTTCCTCTGCTTCAATACTTCAAATAAACCACATAAAACTCCCATGGTTCTTGATTTCTTGATTTGAAGGGAGAGGGAAAAGAAAGATGGAGCTTTACAGGAAGACGGCCGTTTGAAACGGCTAGTTTCCACAATTTCAGGAGACAAAACAAGAAGATGCAAACCTAGACTCTCGAGGATTGCGAAACCAGATTAGTGAATCGTGAGTGTCGCCGGTGTGTATGATGGTAGCTTGTGCCCGAGTTTGAAGGTTTTTGAGGTGTTTCTTGGTGCAGGGTTTAGGGTTTTAGCAGAGTGGCTTCATGTTACCGGTTTCTATTTGTAGTTTA
The DNA here is from genome assembly GCA_030954485.1 of Citrullus mucosospermus. NCBI lineage: Eukaryota > Viridiplantae > Streptophyta > Magnoliopsida > Cucurbitales > Cucurbitaceae > Citrullus > Citrullus mucosospermus. Next base: position 628,926 of record CM062063.1, on the reverse strand, counting down.
TGAAGGCAATCGGCGCGTCTCGCGCCACGCGCGCCCGATATTAGGTTTTTTGGACTCTGATTGCGCGCTATTTTGTACGAAGGGTTTTTACTTTTTCGAAGATACATTAACTTTCAAATTTTTTTACAATATATGCATATGTATTGTTGTGGTGACTGACCCATCTAGTATTTATAACATTAATTTCTAAATTAAAAAATAAATAAATAACGGTATTTTTTAAATTTTAGGCTATTTTTTATATATTTTGTATAATTTAGCCAAATAAATTAATAACAATCAGATTAATGGTTTCGCTTTTTTTTTTTTTTTTCTTTAATGATAATATTAAGTTGAAATATGTATGATTTGAAATATGGAGGACCAATTATGAAAAATCTTTTTCAAAATAATTTTTAAAGAAAATATTATTATGAAATCAGTTTTAGTTTAGTTGGTTTACTTTTTACAAATAATTATTGAAGGAATTTTTTTAAATGGTATTTATTACTTTTTTTTTGTTTTAAGGAAAAATATTCCTTCAAATTAAATACTTTTTAGAGGTTTTATTTAAAAGGGAAGGTTAATAGAATAACTATTTTTATAAGGAATTCATCTTTATAAAACAAAGTTATTATTTTGTTAGTGGAATTAAAACAACAATTAAAAACATTATTCAACAGACTCCATATCACAAATATTTCAAATGTATGCAATCGGTATGAATATAAAATTGTCATAACTCGTAACACATCAAATATTATTATTATTATTAATGTTAAACTAAGTATATGAATAGAAGCATGATTTTAATAAAATAAAAAAATTATTTATAAATAGAAAAAATATCAAACTATTTACAAATATAACAAAATTTAACTTTCTATCTATGATAGACCGTGATAGATAAAGAGATAGATATCTATATAAGTCTATCGCAGTCTATCACATATAGAAATAAAATTTTACTATATTTATAATTATTTTTAATAATTTTTATATTTTTTAAAACATCTTTAAAATAAACATGTTTTTATCTTAAGACAAATGAATGAATGTAAATAAGATATTAACATACATTCAAAGACACTAAGTATTTTACAATTTGCAGTGTTTTTATTTAAAAAAATCGAAAGAGATACCTTTTCTATAATTTGGATAAATATTATCTAATAAATTTATTTTAAAAAGTAGTTCAAATTGACTTTACATATTCTTATAATATATTGTTATTTCACTATCAATATATCATGGCCTGTGTGAATATAATTTTAATCAAATTAATTTAATAATTAAAAGTTTTGTAACTTTTTAAAAACAAATATTAAATTTATTAAGAATGGTCTATCTTTTTCTTTAATTAATTTTAACTTCCAAGTAAAACTAATGTACGTATTTGTGATATATATATTTTTACTTTGTTTTCTATTATAATAAAAACTATAGTCCATTTATTATAAATCGCTACATATTATAAAATTAATACAAATTAAAAGGTTTGGCTAGTAATTAAATTGTATCACATAACTTTTATTGTTGAAGAGAATTAAAGAAATAAAACTTCGTTAAAGAAAATCAAATTGTGTTGGAATGATAAATTATTGTTAAAGAATCTCTTATTACGCCAAAAAAAAAAAGGTAGACTTTGTTTTCTATTTATTATTGTTTTGTCTTTTACGAATATTCCATCAAAATAATAGGAAATTTATTATAAATGAAAAAGAAAAAATCAAATTATTATAAATATATCAAAATTTTACTTTATATATGTGATACCGAGATAGACATCTGTGTTTATGTGGCAACGTGATATATGTCTACTTGGGTCTGTTGCGGACTATCACAAATAGAATGTATAATTTTGTTGCGTTTGTAATTATTTTCAACAAATTTTATATTTTCTAAAACATTCCAAAATATTATTTAATTAATTAATACCTCTATCTTAAATCAAGTAACACAATATTTAAAAGTTAATAGAACTACGAGGTTATTTGATTTTATCAATTTAAGGCAAAATCATGCCTATAACATATTATGTATCGGTTTTTTATATAAAAAAATATGTAAAAGACCATATTACTTCCACTCCCAATCAACTTTTTAAGATTAATGCTCCATTACAAAGGTTGTTGTATTGTTTATTAACATTTAAAAAGATGTATAGATACAATTGTATAGTGGCCTGTGTTATTATTAAACTGTTGACTAACTCGAAATTCAACTTGATGGGTGAAGGTAAAATTAAATAACATTGTAGGAGTTTGAACACATGACCTCCTAAACTAAACTTAAACTAATGGGTGAAAACAAATTTGACGATAACTGGATGATGTTAAAGAAATTAGGACGTGTCCGGTAATTCTTCCATAATTTTCGAAGAACTCTTTTGATTGGAAGGCCGTCATTGTCACTCACAAGTGACATATCTTTTATACATTGGTTTCCTTCCTGGACAATGAAGCCAAACTCATAGGATTCTTAAAAGTATCCTATGTGAATTCCAACTTCCCATCTTATTAATTTTGATTCCACTTCTATTCTTCTTTCCACACACATGAAGTCAATTAATTCATGTGCCTATAATAGGTAGGAAACAAACATTTTTTCATGTTGTAGGTTTGAATAAAGGCATCAGTCACCTACCATTTAAAAAATCGATGGTTTGATCTATCTATTTACATGGTTGTGTTAAAAAAGAAAGAAATAAAAGAAAGAAAGGTTTAGTTCTCCAACCGTCGTGCACTGAGCTGAAAAAACACACACATTTCGTGTTATTTACAAAATGTCTTGGACTTCTTTCTAATAATTAAACCTAAAAAAAAATTACAAAAACCTCCTACGGCAAATATAATGTTTCAAACCTTTCAGGTTTTGAAGGTATTTTACCTTTTTTAGCTCAAGCTCATTATTTTTTTGTTCGTAAATAGAAGCATGGTTCTCAAGAATTCTATTGTTTTGGAAGGGAACTAGTGCTATGGTGTTGCTAGGGTGGCTAATTGAAAGTACATGTTGAATATTAATGTCAATGTGGGGATAGGATTATATTCCCACAGCCTGGCTAGCTTGCTGTTCTCTGTTGCTTTGTTGGTGGCCAACCTTACCTACATTTTACTATATGCATTGTTTTATATTCCCTTCTATCAGGCATACACCTTATTACAAGTATAGTTCTTCCATATTCCGAGTTCCTATGTCTACAGAGTCTAATAACATCAAATAATTATTGGCGAAGAAAATTCTTAGCGTAGATATTGAGACCCAATAAAGATTTTAATCACAACGGTAATGTGATGGAATCCTAGTGTTTTGTCTTATGTGATTCACATATTTTCAAATTGTTTATTTAAACAAGAAGTTAGGTGTGAACTGCAATCACAATCTCTCTCTCTCTCTCTCTACATGTCTAATGAATGCATGTTGTCACACGACCCATATTAACAATTAAAATAAAAAACCTTAAATTCAACATAAAATTTATTTATAGAAAAAAAGAATCCATTGAAGGATATCAATAATTCATAGCATGATTAAGAGAATTCAAGCCATGTCACTTTCTCATTCCATGCTGCTTAAATTAATAGAAGAGTTTTATTTAATACAACTATAGTTGATATAGACTAAGCAAATAAGTAGTAGGGAAAACAATAATAACAAAAAATCAAATTCTGTCCAAAATATCTCACAATAGCAATATAACCTTATGTTTCAAACTTGTATTATCACGTCATAGTATTCTAAAAATATCAGACTAAAAAAAGAACAAAAAACAAAAAACAAAAGAATCGAGATTTATCATTATTATTATTGAAAAAAAGTCTATATGGGCTGGGCCTTATCTTGATTTACTTGGGCCTGGGCCTGATGTTCGGCCTAGGTTAGATCTCTTTCTCGCCGTCTTCTCTTTGATGGAATTCATCTTCTGTAACTTCAAATCGGCTCTGAATCTTGCAATGAACTTATCGGCTTTACTGTTGACATCGGGGCTTGAACAGAACATCGGAATTGCTGTATCTTTCACGAGCTTTCTTTCGCCGGCCACCGGTGGTCCATCGGCTTCACTCTCGTCCATTTCCGGCGAAATGGCTCTCGGTGTACTGCTATTGCTTCCTACACTGTCAAAATCTCCATGCATTCTGAACGGCGGCGGCGGCGGCGGCGGAGGAGGAGGAGGAGGAGGAGGAATCGGATGGAATGGCGACTCACCGCCAATGCGCGTATTGTACTCTTCATCATTTAAACTGCTCAGTCTCTCGAGCTCCATTGGAGGCTCGTGAAGCTTGAGGATCTGATTTCGATCCTCGATCTTTGGTTTAGGTTCTGAGGAGGCTATTGATGGTGGAGGCGGCTCTGGTTGTGTGGACTGCACTTTTTTGCCTTTTCCTTTCTTGGATGAAAATAGATTTTGCAGAACTGATGGCGAGGGAAGCGGCGGAGGAGGCGGTGGTGATGGCGGTGGTAATGACGATGTTGAAGCGCGTTGGGAGGCGATGATAGACTCGAAGCTTTCGATGCTTTTTTGTCTTTGCTTCTTCTTCCTCCTCCTCAGTGCGGACCAAATTTCTTTTGGAGCGCCACCTCTCTTCTTCTCGTTTTTGCTGCTCTTCGGCTCCGATTCTCGATAGAACGACGGCGGCGAGAGTGGTGGAAGTTGGATCCTTTGAAAATTCGCGACGTCCGAATCGCCATTTTCGTGCTGTTGATTAATCTCTCCATCAGGTGTATGGCTATGGACCTTATGCGTTCTCTTTGGCCTTCGTTTTACCACTCTGGGAGTCGTATTAGCGGGAGGCGGAGGGGTTGGAGCCGGTGATGGTGGTCGCGGAGGGGACACCCGCGGCGGCGGCGACCGCGGCGGAGAAGGTATTGCTGGTTGTGAATATACATCACGAATCTCAGATCTGTCGAAACCTATACTTTTGGCATCAGAATCTTGGCGTTCAAGCTCCGGCCGAGTTTCACGACGGCGATGAAGCTGATCGGAGGACGAATACCGATGATTAGTCACATGAGTATCGTCGTAAAATCGCCAGCGGTGATCACCGGAATCCAGTGAAGACTCCTGCAAACGTAGATCCGGATACGAACTGCTACTCCTCATCCGATTGAGGGTGTAATGATTCGGTCGACGATCGGTAGTATATCCATCCCATCGGCGTGGAGTCGTAGCGTTTGACCTCATAGTTCGCCTCGAAGAAACGCTCCGATCTTCAAAAGAGCCTCTACTATCATCCCCAGTGTTTTTACTAAGAAATCCACAAACAATGGCGAAGAGAACCAGAAGCAAATTAAGGGAATCCCAGCTCTTCTTGACCGATTGAGGCCGAATCAATTGAGAAGTGAACTGTACAAATTTGGGAATCACAATCAAGATGAAACTGAGAACTAATACTAACAAAACAATGAGAAAGGCGCTGGAGTTGAGGAGGAACGACGATGCACGGCTGAGTCGACGGCGGCGATTGTAGTCAAGTTCGTGCAGGGAGTTGGAGGATTGGAGCCAGAACGGCGGCGGCGTGTTGCCATCTTCCTCCATTTTCGCCGGGCTTTTCCTTTGCTTTCTCCTTTTTTTTTTTTCCCTCCCCCTCCCCCTTTTTTTTTTTTTTTTTTTTTTTTTCTCTTAGCTTTGGCTTTGAGTTTGCTTTTGTTGTGTGCCGAATTATGAGATCGCTTTTGTGTTTCTTTCTTGCTTGCGTGTGGCTATTTATAACCAAAAGCTAATGGTAAATGCTAGATGTCATGTGACCCACTTTCCATTCTCTAAAATCCCAACACTTTTTTTCTTTTTTCTTCTTTCTTTTAAATTCTAGGTAGATAAAATATTTAGATTAAACTGGAGTACATAAACATGGTTAATTGACCTAAATTTGTATTATCTATCTAAATCTAGCCATAGTTAATTGACCTAAATTTGTATTATCAATCGTTGATCAACTATGTTTAACATTTTAAACTATATGCAATTTGTTGTAAATGTAATCCAGGTAAATAAATGTGTCTTAATTTTGATTTTGACTATATTTTTTATGAAATAAATGGTAATAATGATTTTAATATTTATTTAATAAATATATACCTACAAATTTATATGCATTAACTATCACATCGATTTTTATTCTTAATTTAAGAATATATATATATAATGTTTTGAAACAATTTCAAATTTTAAGGGTAAAAGTGTTGAACCTTTTAAGATTAGTATCATTAAAACAAACACTAAAGTTCAAAATTATATCATAAAATGTGATATTACTTTTTTAAAGGTCGATCTTTCCTTCTATCTTTGTTGAACTCATGGTTCAAATTCGACCATATTTCTTGATTAATGTGTTGTTTTGATTCATCTTATAACTTAATTTTTTTTAGTTAATTACTTTTAATATGTTCTAAAATTCGTCATATCTTTGTTTTTTGGTCAACTTTTTTTTTTTTTTTAAATGGTACATAAACATAATTTATGTTAATAGTTTGAATAAGAGAAACAACTACAATCTTTGTCTTTGAAGATATCCAAATATCTTAACCTGTTCTCACTGGACAAGAAGTATGTTGTACAAAACCCTTTTCTTAACTTATCATATTATTGTTGGAAAAGCATCTACAAGTATTTAATTATGATTGATTAATCTTCACGTACAACTCTAGCCAATAAATGGCGTTTTTTCTTAACAAACCAAGATAAAAAGATTCTTTTATGATTATAAATAAAGTATAATTTTTATAGCTAATTTGTTTTACCATGTCATTACCAAGAATTTTATATTTAAGCTTCAACTTTTATAACTCTAAAAGGAAGGGAAAAAAAAAAAAAAAAAGCAATATTGTTCGGTCAAGTTGTACTCGTCTATATATCATGAACGTTTGATTTCATGAAATTACATCTCAAATTTGGATAAGTATAGCAGCTTTATATTTGAATTGAATTTCATTTGAAAAATTGTCTTCATTTTTTAAAAAAAATATGGTTTGATTTCAATTAATATTAAAACATATGTATGACGTAAAATTGGTAACGTATCAAATAAAAACAACATGAAAGCTTTTTTGTTTTTAGTTTCTTTTATTTATTTATTTATTGTTGCTTATAACTATTTGACTAATATGGTTTTCCCATTTTTTTAAAGACAAGTTTGAACTTATAGTTGAATTTCAAAAAATGAAATCATAAATTTAATCACGATTTAGTTTTTTTTTCTTTAATTAAGTTTATCAACACTAATTACATCTATATATTTCCATATATTTTGTTGTTTACATTTATATATTTTGTTATTGACATTCTATTCATATTTTAAAATTAAAAAAAAAAATTAATCATTTTATTTTGTTTATAGAATTTGATTAAGAATTCAGATGTTTATGTAACTAATAAGTTCTCAAACTTACGATATACACATAATAAAAATTATAATAACTTGTATATGTAAAAGTTTAAAAAATTGAAATATATTAAACATCGCTTTAAACACTTAACTAAAAAAATAAATACAAACAAATTTTTAATACATAACAAACAGCATATTTTGAAATATAATTTTTTTTCATATTTCTTTTTCTGATACATCAAATTTTAAACTAAATCTGAAGAAAGAAGGAAAATTCAAATCTAGTAACATCGTTTATGGCGTGTGAACAAAACTTTCGTCTTTCATTTGAAAAGAAAACTTTATTTTTAAGTGAAAGCTTGTCTCTTTTCTTTTCTATTAATATTTCATTACGCATCATAAAATGAACTTAATTTAATGGATATGAATTATATTTTAACGATCTTCAAATATCAATGTAACATTAAAAATATATCATTTATTAAACTTTAGACTTCAACAAGACAATCACATGCTAATTATATTTTATTCATCTCGACAATTAAATTTAATAACAATACTTATTACAAATGCCAAAATCAATATCTACTATGTCATTTAAAGTAATTGCAAAATTGGCATCGTATTGTGGATATCAATATAAATAGTTTAATCATTGAACATAACAATAAATTGTTCTTATTTGCTGTATATTTGTTTATTTGGAGAAGATCACATCACAAATACAAAATTAAATTTGAGCTTACAACCCATCAAGTGATATTAAAATGCTTGCTCTATCCACATGGTATTCTATTAAAAATAAAATAAAATTACATTCCACATTGACAGAACATCTATTGCCTTTTGTTTCTTATTTTAATAAATCTATTGCCTTTTTTTTAATGGCTAAAAACAATCATTGATCTCCATATTTTGCTTACTGTAAAAAGGTATGTTACACGTTAGAGACATTATTCATCAAAGTGGTTTTTTCCAAAATTATAGGGTCTTGATGTTGGTTAGATTCTCCCATTCTACAAACAGTCAAAAAAATAAATAAAAAATAAAAGAAAATTATACCTATTATTTTCAACTACCGTCTTTCATTTCACAAGAAGAATGTTTAAAATATTTTAAAATAATAATAAAATATTATGAAATTTTGTTATATTTATAAATATATTGGTTTGTTTTCCTATATTTGAAAATAACTATATATTAAAAAAAAAAAAAAACAAACAAACTACCGTCTATCACGACTTATGTTACACAATCTTGACCGGAACTTTCGCATATTGAGCTTTGGGTTATGCAATGGATTTGTCTTTTTTTAGTTCAACGTTGACAAGTATTTGAATCTCAAGGTTTTTTTTTTTTAATCAAAAGCATACGAATTATGTCAATTAAGCTATGCTCACTTTGACTAAGTTTTGTTATGACTCGATACTTTGCATTCTAAGTAATACCATTATTTTAAAACTCAAATAGACTCATTGTAATAAAAAAATAAAAATAAAAAACCACTATTATATAAGTTTTTCCCACTAAAATTAAAATGAATTATTAAGCATATGATCATTGTCAATATCAAGGTCAAGCACACCACAGTAGACATCCAAAACAAACATAATGTCGCGGTTAATAGTTTACTTTAGAGCAAATTTTGAGTGTCTTGAAATGCACCCATTTATGATTTATGTACATCTTCAATTAGTCAACAAAAAATATAAACATAAGTGTTCAAAAAGAAAAAAGAAGTATGTGACAAACTCTAAATATAATAGACTACCGAGTCAATTGTACATAAATGGATCACTCAAATATTTGTCGTTTTGGTTAAAATACCATTTTCATTTATATATCTTTAAGTTTGTTCAATTTTAGACATTATATTTTTAATTGTCTAATTTTAATTATTATATTTTTAATAAATCTTAAATCTAGTCATTCATTATTAATTTTTATCAAAATTGATTAGATAAAAAATAATAATTTTGATAAAAAAAACACTTGTGAACATGATTTAAAATTTATAGTGAAATTAACAGAAAAAAAAATTAACCTCAGCCATAATCTAGCTATGAGAGATCAAATTTTGCATAAATTAAAATTAGGCAATTAAAAATATAATGATAAAAAATTAAATAAGTTTCAAAATATATAAACTAAAAGTTTGAATCTTTATATTTATTCGAATTTCCAAGTCGTCGGATGCGGCATTTCTTTAGTTTCTTCCAATAGCGTATGAAGAAAGAAATGATAACAACGCTGAAAACGCGATAAGACGACGCGGTTTTTGGTATACATGTTTTTAAATTTTTTTTTTTTTTAATTTATTCAGGCCCTTTTTATTTTATTTTTTTTAATTAAATTTATTTTCTTTCTATTTTTTGGAATGATTTACATATTGTTAAAATACAATGATTGAATTCTTAGACAAATTTTAAAAATAAAATAACTTTTTAAAAGCTATTTTTTAATTTTTAAAATTTAACTTAGTTTTTAAAATTATTAATAAAAAATAGATAATAATTTAAAAAATTTGAAAGTGAAACTAACGTCTAAACACTTAATATTCAAAAAAATAAAATAATTATCCAACTAAATTTAATTATTTATTATATATATATTTTAAATAATCCAATCATGGGTGTTAATTCTTAATTGTCACTGTCAACATTGAAATAATAATGACAAATATATATGCAAAAAATGGGTGCATTAGCTGTCAGTTTTTGGACTAAGATCAAAATCACTGTGCTAACCTTTGGTTGCAAGTATCACCCTTTATAATTGACCATTCAAATTTCAAGTATATGTTTTATAATATTTAAGCAAGTTAATTCTCAAGTTTTGTTTTAAACAATTCATTTTAATGTTTAAAACTATTGGCTATAGTTGGTTTTGTATTTTTCACACGTGTCTGTTTCTTTCTTTCAGAAATTGGGATTTCTTTTGCTTGTTATGTTTTTATCAAATGAATTGAAGCCTTTGCATTGTTGACATTGGAGTGGGTGTATCGTAGAATTTGAGATTTTCACTTATCGAACTACAATTATTCACTATGGCTTGTGGGGAGAATGAACGTGATCTCTTCCATCAATGCCCTAATGTTTCTTTTTATTACCCTTTACTAGTTCGTTCTTACAGTTTATTGATGTCAAAATTTATACAGATGAAATCACGGCTTTTACACGATACAAACAATGGATTTATTTGAAATGGAGAAGAACATGACTTGCAAGAGATAAAACTTGCAAAACGACGTGGTGTTTGCTACATATACTCTGACGCTTAAGTTAGAGAGTAAAAGAATGTGGAAGTTAAGTTGAAGAATAAAATTCAATTTAACTCGTATGGAGGCATAATGATAGATTCAATTTAACCCTAAACCAAATAATACAAACTAAAATTAAATAATTAGACAATTAAATGTAAGACAACAATAAATATATTCATAAACTTGATAAATCAAGTTTAGTGTTAATTAATTATTTAATCACTTAAAATAAAATAAATACAGTATTTAAACTAAACGAAACTATTTATTTTAAGAATGAACTATTAATTAGATAAATATAAATTAATTATGATATTATTAACAGTAATAAAATTTTATATTAAATGGTTAATGTAATCTAAAATATTGATTGTAAACGTTTAGGTGAAATTTATTAATTCAAAATAGTATATTTGTGTTTGATAATTAATTAAAATTAGCAGTAATGACAGGTTTATATTAATCAATTAACTAGGCTTTATCCTTGATTTCCCAGGTATAAAAATCTCACATATTTAGAAGATATTAAAACCCATGTCATATGAGTTTTAAAATTCCTAATAACATCACATAGGGATATTGACTGTTTGAAATCATATAAAACAAACAAGATATCAAATGTCACAAAACTCGTGAAACAAGCGGGGCTTAATTGTTTTCCATCATTTATGCTAATGGTAAATGTATGTTTAAACGTTTTTTCTTAATATATTTTTAAACGGTTTTAAAAGCTTGCAAGTATTAGTGAAATCCTATCAAATATCTTATATTATTGAAACTAAGCCTAAAGTTGAGGACTATGTTTTGAAATCTAGCCTTATGAAAATATAATATTACAAATTTGATATCTATAGTTCGTAGAAAGTTGTAATTTAGTTCGTATGAATTTAAAAATTAAAATTTCAAAAATTTTAAAGTATGACAAGGGATGAGAGATAGAACCTCTAATATAAGGAGCACATGTCAATTACCATTGAGTTAAACTTATTTTTGTGTTATATTATAGTCCGATAAAACCATTATAAATAGACCATACTCTAATAAACTAAGGTAGCAAATTATAGGTTAGATTTCAATTTTGGTCCCCATTATCTGGAGAGAGTTAGAAGTGAAAATTTGAATGGCAATGAAAAGGTGGAACTTAACTAATTATAAGTCTTTTAAATATTTGCAACGACCCAACTTCCTAGGATTTATATTAGGCCGTTACCACATGCATGCAAACATCTTAAAACGACTATTTTCATAATTTAGACTAAAATCGAAAGAATTGTATAAACTAAATAATTTTTATTAAATCTGGAAAACTAAAAATTTGTTATCGAGGCACCCTTAACATTTAAAACAAAACTTTAAATTTGTATAAACAACTAGTAGTGATAAAAGAAATTACATTCTGTTTCACGCATTAAGGCTATAAATCTAAAACATGAAAGCATGTGCGAAAAGCATCTATATGTCCTTGCCTTTATGTCCTATATGTCCCAATGACATGGTCACAAATTTTTCTTATCATACGCCTATATGTCCTTGCCTTTATCTGAACAATGTAACATAGGGTGAGCATAAAAATACTCAGTAAGTAACCCTACTACTATGATTGTGTAATCCCATGCAAACATGAATTGAGGCTCCATACTGATGGAACCTAAAGATTTTTTGTTCTTGGCTCACTCTGTCTCCTTTTCCCTAAACGTGTCTTAATTTCTTGCACATGAGATCCGAGGTATAACTTTTCTATAATAGAACCCTCTAGGTATGCATCATTTTCATACAGCGCAGATCATCTATAACAATGTTGGGATGTGCACCACTTACGTCCACATAATTAAGTGTACACCACTTACGTATACACATAACCCAATTGGGGTGCACGCTAAATATGTTGACATGCACCACTTTCGTGCAGTCAAATACTATGGGAAGGCAATGAGATTGCACCGAAACTCATAATTTCATGCAACATTCACATATGTGCGAGTCTCACATAAAATTTCGTAAATAATGTCATGCTAAAGAGTCTTGACAAACATGCATAATATCATAACAACGAATCGACCATAGTACATCACTTTCATGAACCAGTTCAAGTACGTAACAAAACATTCACAATTTATAATGAATTACATGACATTTGTACTTTCAAAAAAAAAAAAAAGCTTAAAAACATGTATATCAACAAATATCTAATTTTTTCGCCTGACTCTAAATCATTCTAGCAGTAAAATTACTTACCTCAAATTTCAATCCAAACTATTTTTCATCTTTGGATAAAATTATTGAATTAAACTCTAAAATTATGAACCTTCAATGCTAAGTGCAAATCCTAACCACAAATTAATCAAAAGTCCAATCGACCTTACGGAAACGGTGACGATGGCATGTTGGCACGTTCCACGGCGAGTTGGAGGTGATCGGCGGGGCTGAGAACGACAGAGGGAGAGAGAGAGGCGTCCGGAGAGGAAGAATAAAGAAAAAGATGATTTTTTTTAAACCTTGCATGCATATTGAAGGCCTGTATATATCCCTTTACATTTCTCAAAACAAAATATACAATTTATTTAATATATTTTTCAACACTTTAAATTCGATATTTTTCAAACACCTAAGATAGTTTATTTCATTCAAAAAAAAAAAAAAAAAACAAAATCACCGGATTTAAATTCCAATCTCTTAAATTAACCAAATTCTAAACCTCACAAGTTTCTAAATATTCAAATTAAATTCAACTTTTAAATTTCCAATCGAAATCTTATCTTGCTTACTTTAAATTGAAATAATCCAAGATAATAAATTCTAAATTATCTGAAAACTTGGGATGTAAAAATATTAACGATAGAGATTAATATTAACGACGAAAAAAGAGTATTTAGTGAAAATTTGAGATTAAAAGTGTAGATCATGAACATATGAACTAAATTGAAACAAAACTCAAATCACAAAATTAAATTATAGAAAAATTATTATAAATATAAAAAATATCAGATCATTTACAAATATAACAAAATGTTATTATATTTATGATAGACTGTAATAAACTTAGATAGATAGACATCTATATGCATCTAACGCTAAAGTGATAGATGCCTATTTAAATTTATCGTAGTCTATCATATATAAAAATTAAAATTTTGCTATATTTATAATTATTTTAAACAAATTTTTTATTTTTTGAAAACATTCATAAATTATAAAATTTGGAAATGTAGAGACTATGTTGAAACGAAATTGAACTAAATTTTGTAATATTTTTGAAATCTACGACCTAATGAAAACTAGGTCCAAAGTTTTTTTTTTTTAAGATATTTTTCCCTCCTAATTTTATCAGATGGGCTAAATTCGTAATTAAACCCAAAAACAGAAAAAGAGAGAAAAAGAGAAAGAAAAGAAAGCCCTTAAACCCCTCGTTCTCGTTCCTACCTTCTCTCTTTCTTTCCCGCCGCTCATTTTCTTTCCCTCCTCCTCTCCCTCTCTCTCATATTTTCCGCCGCCGCACACCCACCGGTACGCCCCTCAGGCGCCACGCCAGTCACAAATCGCCGCCGATGTATGCCTGGATCAAATGTTTTTTCTTTTCTTTGTTATTTTGTTGATTCAAGATTCATCTAGTAAACTTGGAGCAATTCTAATGGTTTATTTTTCATTTGTTCTTTTCATGGACCGACCCGACCCTTCGTTGCCCTCGTTTCCTAATTCAACGTGTCTTGCTTCAACCACTGTTGCCGCTCCCAGTACCGACGGCAAATCAGTCGCCGCCCTCGTCCACTGCTGCGGGACTGTAATTCCGGAAGCCGCTTACTCCCGGTTCGTGTTCGACCGAGTAACTTTTCGAAATTCAGAGATCGTCTACGGAATCAATGACGGAAGACACGAAATCTCTTGAATTAGAAGAAAATCATAACGCAGAACCAGACGCAAACTCACTGTCTCCAGCGAAGAAGAAGAAGAAGAGTGAAAAGAAGAAGAAACGAGTTCCATCAGTGAATGCTAAAATCCAAGTTCTCAGCAACCATCCCCAGAAAAGTCCGCCGCTAGTTGGTTATTTCCCGTCTGGGTTTGATCCTCACAAGGTTGCCGATGAGGAAGCAGCTGAGGAACAGAATTCCGTTAGGGCTAGGGTTTACAAGCACAAGAACAAACCAAATAGGATGCAGCTGGTTGTGAGTCCAACAGGGTCGAATGTGGATTTTGTCGGTACCAATTATTTGGGCGAGGCTACCGCTGGGAAACAGCATTGCACCTATGCTCTCGGTGTTCTCGATAAGGCCACCCAAAGCTTAAAGATAGTGCCTATTGCATCAAATATGGTACTTTATATTCTTGATAATGAATGTAGAGAATTAAGCATTGTGAAATATTGAATTCTACTTGATGCGTGTTTGTGTATATTCACTGAGGTTACACATTATTAGTATGTTTTCTTTTGAATGAATTTGGCTCCTAGATCTGCTCTGCTCGACCTTTCTCTGGAAAGACCACTAATACGGGTTGTGATCTGTTTTCATAGAGCTAGGAGATTACAATCAGTCAAGTTTTGGCTGATTATTTTGGTGCTATATATATATTTTCTTCGTTTTCGTTTTGCTCCAAACTCAATGCAGAGATTTCTAGAACTAGGCTTACCTTTGTGATGCATTTTATCTACTTTACAAAATGTTAATGTTGTAACTAATAATCATAATTGTGTTGCTAAGTTTGATATTAACGCCTGCAGATATTTAGATTAGACCCAAAAGTCAGAGGTTCAGACGTTTCTGAAAATGAATCCCCAAGTGTTGCAAATGAAGAGCTTTCTGTGCAGGAGAAAGCTGATAGAATGAAAGAGCTCACCAATCTCTATGGAACAAAGAGGTCAAAGATGCAGGTAGAAATTGAATCCTGGAATTGCTCTCTTTAGTGCTTCAGCAGCCAACTTTCACTTATGGTTGGAATGATTTTTTTTTAAAGTGCCTTATTGCATGTTTGGGAGTGATTTTGAAAGGGTTAAAATCACTTTTGTCATATTTAAAATTACTCCAAAACACGTCTTTAATCACTCAAAATCAATTTAATATTTAGTTTTACACTTTTAAATGCAATTCTCATATCATCAAAATTGGTATTGAATGATTAAAAACATATTTAAGGGTAATTTTACAAATGAAAAAAGTGGTTTAAATTATTTGAGAATCACTCCCAAACATGGCTAGTATTAACGAATGTTGGACTTAACCTTATCAGCAGGTGAGCAGAATTTTGGGTGGCATGTTATCACAAAAAAGGATTACTTCTTTTCTATTTACCAGTTTTGTTGCTTTTAATTGGTTTTGGATTTGGATGGGATCTGTTCCACTTTTCAATATCATCATCATCTTTACCCTTTACTTGAGATGTTTGACCATGACCCATAAGTTAATTAAACTTTGTTTTGGATGATGAAGTCACTTTCAAATGGCAGTTTCAGGAAGTAGCAACAAATGGTTTGATATATGTTAATTTTGTTGCAGGCATTGAAGCTGCATGCATTGAAGCAAGAGGATGATCCTGATACCAAGAAGGATCTAGATGTGAGAATGAAAAATGTAGTGGTAAACAAAGAGGCCTTGGAGGGTACGCATGCAGAAATTGCTCGTAATATACCAATGTATAATGCTTCTGCAACTACTCCAGAAGAAGCTTACCCACTCGATAAGATTATCCTCAAGGGAGAATGGAGTTTTCTGGAAGATCTTTACTTCCGTTTGCAAGAAACAGCTGAAATTAGTGCTAATTATCCATCCTTTGTCCGCAACAGAATTTATAAATTGCAAGACATTCAGGTATGGTGTCAAGAAGGTTCTACTTGTTACCTTTATGAATATTCTGAGATAAAACATTCTTCATTTCTGATACATATTCATGAATCTTGTGGATGATTGATATCGTTTATCTAATATGATGCCTTGTGTCCATTGATTCTCAAATTAAGCTATCTTGTCTTGTTGATTCACTGGTGTTTTCAATCCGGAACGACTGCGTGCTTTCTGAAACTGCTTGACCTTTATGTTTGTGTACGGAGTTTGATTCTTTGCCTTTATTTTTTGTGGAAAAGGAGCTCATTCTTAAGTCTTAACAAGCACTTGTTATCTACTTATTTACTATCGAATGCTTGTTCTAAGTTGTATGGATTCTTTCAGTAGCCGTACTTTTCCATTTTTTAAACAAAGTATTATTGTTTTGTTGAAAAGGAGCTCGCTCTTTACCAAACAAGCACTGTTTATTCAGGGTTTTCTACTTTTCGTTCATTTGTATTGAATCCTTGTTTATGTCAAAATCATCTTAGGACGAGGAAGAGAAGAAGAAGCTGTGCTGCATATTTTCATATATCACTCATCTAATAAAGTATAAGGATCAGCATTCTGTGGGTGATGTTTCTTCTGCAAAGGGCCATAAAATTCCTAGCATGCTACGCCAAAAGTTCTCCTCCATGTTTCCAACTTCCGATTCGAGGAGAATTTCAACGGAGAAAAGTAATCTTCTCATTAGCCACGTTTTGGTGCTCACACTATTTGTCGACAAATTCAGCAGTGATCCAGCAGACATAGCAAAGGATCTGAGAACCAGTCCTTATGATCTAAGGCTCCATTTTGATAACTTGGGTTGCAAGTTTATACGCAAGAACAATCTTTCATTGGTTACACTTCCTATACCCCTTCAATTTCCAGACTTGAGGCAAAAGAGACGAAGATAGGTAATTCGAAGAAGCTGAAATCTTGTAGGCAGCAAAGTTGGAACAATTTTGTGGAGTAAAACAGGTAAATGGTCATTTTTTGTAATTCAGATGCTATTTCTTTCATATTGCAAATGCAAACTTGTTGTTTCTACGAAATAGCTCTGCATAGAATGGTGTTTTATTATTTGGAAGTTGGAACTTTGGATGATGAGGCTTATTTGGAAACGAGTCAAATGGCTTTTCTTTTTTCTCTTCTTTTGAGTCCAACCTTATGAATCACAACCATTTGGATCATAATTTAGTGGATTCTATCCACTGAGGTATGTTTAGAAGAACGGCAAAGTAACTGCGATTAATTTTTGAAGTTTTTTTTTTTTTTTTTTTTTTTTTTTTTTTTTTTTTTTTTAAATTATTATTACAATTTTTCATTTCTTCTAATAATTATATGTACACGAAAACTGTGTAACACTAGCAAATTGAATATAACAATAATTTTCAAAATGGGATGAAAATAATTTCAAAGGTTGTAAATTGCAACAAATATGGGCGAGAGAACGCCTCTAAATAGCACTTCAATATCTAAGAGACTACAACACTAATTTGAGCTTAACAACTTCGAACTACTTAAAGTTAAATAATCGATTCTTAGATCAACATATTGTCCATTATATATATATATATATATTCAGTTTAGTCCATACTATTTAAAAAGTTTAAATTTAGTCGACTGTGTTATAAATATTTTCAACTGTACTCTCTTTACTATATAGTATTTGAAATTGGTTAAGCTGAATACGAATTTGATTTTATTGTTATTTATTATTTTTCGTCTTAAATGACAAATTCTCTCTTCTAAATTCAACATTCACATTCCTTTCAAAAAGGAAAAAACCATTCATCTTAAAAATGTTAAGATATAAAACATTAAATTAGTTTTGAAAAATAGAATTAAAAGGTACAAATATATTTATCCAAATTTTTACAATCTAAATTGGCATGGAGTTTTCTTTAATATCCCAAATTGGAGTAGAGTCACTCTCAATGTACGGGAATAAGTAAATAAATAAGCGATGTATTACGATTTTTGAAGCAATTTTTAACCATGGTAATAAATTTTGAGTAAATTCCATTCTTATCAATGATCATACACACAAAGGGAAAAAATGAATTTTCACCTGACAAATTATGATGGAAGAATTTGATGTAGCCACCAAACTATTTTTCTTATATTTTGATTGACATTTTTGTGAGGAGTGAATTCATATTTTTATTATATTAAAAAAATCTTTGAAATATAAAAAATAAACACTAAAATATCACTAATTTAAATATAATATAAATAAACAAACATTTTCACTGGTTTTAGAAGCACAAATATTTATTTATTAATTTAAACAATTTTTTTTTTTTAAAATATTTTGTTTCTTTAATATTTTTTCACAAACATTGCTATCAACATTTTCATCAATATTTTAAACTTTGATGTAATAAAAAGTTCAGATTGATTAAAAAAAATTAGAAAAGTAGGTTTAAAATGATACATTTCTTTTGATCGATACGTTTAGGGTATAACTTTTTTTTTTTTTCAATTTAAAAAAGTAAAAAAAGGACGATTGGGAACAAAAATATAGGGCAACGAATTTTTGGTTGTCTATGTTATCTGGATTCCAAACAGAGCATGGATTGGCGGGATGATATTGTTTCTTCTACAACTTTCAAATGCAACGCGTCTCTATCAGTTTAGGAAATGGGCATTACAGAGAGGTTGAGCTACAATCTTCTTCATGAACCCTAATTTTAGCAATCACAGATTGGATTTGAGGTTCTTGGCGAAGAGGATGGTGTTCCCTTTCTTGTTTCTGATCCCCAAATTTAGTAAAACAATCGTAATCAAACCCACTCCCCACTCCCCTTTCCGCAACTTACCTTTTCCTTTTCATTTCCCCTCATCGTATTCCGTCATCTCTGTACGCCGGCGTCGACGGTATTGCTGGAGTTTCGAGCTATGGCAACTCCCATGGCTGAAGAAGCAACCATCGATTCCAATTCCACTGCCCACACGGTGATCGCCATTAGTAGGGACAAGAACAGTCAATATGCGGTTAAATGGGCTGTGGAACACCTGTTCAATAGGAAGAACACTGGCGATTGCATCCTTATCCATGTTCGCAACCAGAGTTTGCATCCCCGTAGGTATCCGTCTCCCTTGTTGTTGACGTCGTTTGGCCGTCGTCATCTTGGTTAATTTTTTCTATGGTTAAATTGTCACTTCCTTAATCGAAGAGTACTGAAGTGCGCTATGGCGTTTGGAGATGAATCAATGATTTCTTGTGATTCTGCCTTTGTATGCAGAGGAGGCGGATGCGGTTCCTAAGGAGTATCGTCCACCATCTGAAGCAGAGTTGCATCAGTTCTTCCTTCCCTATCGAGGATTCTGCGCACGAAAAGGAGTAAACATTTTCCCAATTCATAATCGGATAGTTCTCGTTTTTTGATGTGATAATGTGTCATTTATGAATTAGATCAAAATGTTAGCAAACACTCCCATAACATTATTCCATAAGATTAGTTTTACACATATCAAACAAGGAACTATGAGCATGGCATATGGCACAGTAAGTTGGTTCTGAGAAACCATTCAATTTAATTAGGGTTATTTTCCCCCCTATTCATCCAAAAAATGCATTTTAAGTCAACTTGTTCAAAGGAAATATTTGTATTTTTCGCCATTTTCAGATAGTTACAAAGGAGACAATCATCCATGACATTGATGTTCCAAGTGCACTTATTGACTATGTCAGTAAACATTCCATTAGCAATATTGTTGTGGGTGCTTCCAGCCGGAATGCTATTTTGAGGTCTGTCTCTCTCTTTGCCTCTGGTAGGGAGGATTTGAACCGTGTATTTAAGAAATTGGTCTAAGCTATTAGCATTCACATTGATGCAGGAAGTTCAAGAATCCTGATGTCCCAACGTGCTTACTCAAATCAACTCCAGAATCATGCTCTGTATATGTCATAGCTAGAGGAAAAGTTCATACTAAGAGATTGAGAAAGCGACATAAGTCACAGACTGATGTGAGAGAAACTCAAACCAGAACTCCAGAAATCGACAGGTCTCTATCAAAAATACAAAAATCAGCATATTCTAATATCTCAGAACTATCTGAAGATAGAAACAGGTAGAAATTCAATATATACATTTTGGGTATATACAATATTCCACAACATTCATCTTTCTCATATGTGACAAATTTATTTGACTATACTTCTTTTTTTGCATCTTCACTAATTTCCTGTATAGATAGAATTCTTATCATTAGCTGATTGGGATCCTGATGTAGTGGCTTTCTGGAATTGCGTACTTGAAATGTAATCCAAGTAAAGGAGCTGATGAAATTTTCTGAAAAATTTGATTCTTTGTCTTCTTTTTTCTGTTGTGCTAAGACAAAAGCCCAATTTTCCTTTTACGTGCTCATTCAGTGGTCTTTGTTTGCGTAGACTCATAGGATAAGCATACAGTCTTTTAATTTTTTTCCCCAGGTTCTCGGTCAGTAGCTTTGGTTGCTAGCCTAGAACTGCCTTTAGAGGTGATGGTTGAAGCAAATGACTAACAACAGTTTGTTTCGATTGTAGGGATAGTTCTGGCACCAGTAATGATTCAATGTCAGGCATTAGTGACTTTTCGGGGCCTCTCAGTTTCAAATCAATTGAAACATCCTTTGAGAGCCCAGATTTTTCCTTAACCTCCTCAGAGACTAGTACGAGGAGCTTTGTCTCCTCTAACACCCCAGTAAGTAAAGAATTATACAATTTCTTGTCCAGCTAAGGAGCTGTCTAATTTTGGTCACTTAATGTTACATTTCCAACGTCTGTTGTATTTGAGTTTACATTTGGGCGATGAAATTTTATACCTTCTAAGTTATGTAGTTATAGACATGGATGATTGACTAAATAAGTTAGCTTATCTGCATTTGCAGCCTTCCATTGAATCTGAGATGAGAAAGTTGAGGTTTGAACTCAAACAGACGATGGAAATGTATGACTCAGCTTCCAAGGAAGCTGTAGTAGCAAAACAAAAGGTAAGAACCGATGACTACATTTTCTATATCAAATGATATTCTTAATCTCAGAAGTTCTGGACGGTACATTGTTTGAAGCCTTTTGATCCTGAAAGGAAACATACTATGTTTGATGATTGATATCAGGCAAATGAACTCCAACAGTTGAAGATGGATATGGAAGAAGACAGAAAAATTGAGCGTGGTAAATCTGCAGAAGAGGTTCTTAGAGCATTGGCAGAGTTTGAGAAGCAGAAGAACAAGGCTGCGACAGAAGCAGCTCTAATGGCGCAGAAGTTAGCCGAATTAGAGAACCAGAAAAAACGAATTGTTACTGAAGAAAAAGCTAGGATTGAGGCAGAGGAGAGGAAGAAAACAATGGAGTTATTTGAACGCAGTAATATCTGTTATAGACGATACAGCATTGACGAGATTGAAGCTGCAACAGATCATTTTAATGAGTCAAACAAGATTGGTGAAGGTGGCTATGGACCTGTTTACCAAGCCTTACTTGATCATACTCCTGTTGCCATTAAGATATTGCGACCAGATAGATCTCATGGGCAGAGACAATTCCAGCAAGAGGTAAATTTCCTTTTTGTTTGTTTATCTTGGCTGGAAATAATTGCATGGAATTATCAGCTATACATAAGTTTCCCGTAATAGTACATCGTTTAGTTGACTGCTACTTCATCGTCTCCATCTTTAATAACATGAAGCTGAATAAGAAACATACTTTTATAATCAATGATAACTCATAAATTTTCATCAATTGCATGCATTTAAAAAGTTCCTGAAGATTCACTGTTCATCGTTTACAGATTGAGGTTCTAAGCCGCATGAGGCATCCGCACATGGTTCTCCTCTTAGGTGCCTGCCCAGAATACGGTTGCCTTGTTTATGAATATATGGAAAACGGGAGTTTGGAAGACCGCCTCTTCCAAAAAGATAACACTCCTCCAATGCCTTGGAGAACACGTTTCAGGATAGCTTCTGACATTGCCACTGCCCTACTCTTCCTTCATCAAATGAAGCCAGAACCTGTGGTGCATCGTGATCTCAAGCCAGCCAACATTCTCTTAGATCACAACTACGTGAGCAAAATAGGTGATGTGGGTTTGGCCAGGCTAGTTCCACCATCGGTTGCTGATAGTGTCACTCAATATCACATGACTGCTGCAGCTGGAACCTTCTGTTACATTGATCCAGAATATCAACAAACAGGAATGTTGGGGGTGAAATCAGATATTTACTCATTTGGTGTTCTGCTACTTCAGCTCATCACTGCAAGGTCACCGATGGGTCTTTCATATCAGGTTGAGGAGGCCATTGAACATGGCAAATTCCCGCAGATACTTGATCCTGCCATTACAGATTGGCCTATTGAAGATACTCTTGGACTCGCTCAATTAGCCCTGAAGTGCTGTGAGCTAAGGAAAAGAGATAGGCCCGACCTCCGTACAGTTCTATTGCCAGAACTGGTCAGGTTAAAAAATCTGGGGTCAGGCGAAATGCCACCAAAGGGTAAGCTCCCAAATGTCGGCAAAGCGCGTGATCAACGGGCTTCCAACTCAGTTCCAATTTTGAATGGATCAGAGAGTGAGGTTAGTTTGCACTTGGCATCTTAGTCCCTTAACCAAAACTTCGATTTCTTTGTTATTGTGTATAGTTTCGAAAAATCATCATGAAATGGGAAGGGAATTGCATCTTTAAAACCTCATGCTAAAACTTGTGTGGAAAAAGGTTGAACAAAAAAGTTTGGGCAATTTTAATTGTTACCAGGCTTTAAACTTTTTTTACACACGAGAAACCTTTGCATTTATATCTTGCTATTATTGTATAATCAGGAAGGAATGAGAAACAATCCTAACCTGCCAATGGAAATTCAACGTAGATCTATGTGAGAAAAAGATGGCAGCGATTGAAAGTGAGTACGAGATTTTGGAGCCAAAAGGGTATTGGTTTGAATACCGTTTCTCCGCAGATAAAGAAAAAATGGAGCTGGAACAACAGTGATGCAAAAGTCTTAAATATACCATTACCAATGAGTGGAAAACAAGTTGATGTACTCTCAAAGAAGCAGCAAAGCTCTGAACGCTGTTGGTCTTTGGTAGGTTGTGCTTCTGCTGCTACTATGGGGTTGAAGAAACTACACTCATTTTCATAAAGAAAAAAAAAAGGGGAAAAAAAATAGGGAGAATTTATTCTGTCTAAATTTTATTCTTGCTTTTGTATTTCTGTTCTGTCTGACAATCACTTAATCACTTATGGATGCCTGCCAATGTGGTGTTTGTTCCCACACCATTTCCTTTCTCAACAACCCACTTGTAATTTGTATTTCATTTAATCACACTTGGGTTATATCATATTAATTATAAATCGGTGAGCTTTCTGATTCATAGCTCAAACATTTTCCAGCCTTATATGTTACTTCTTTCTTTTTAGTCTCTCTAGTTTGGATTGAGTCTAAATAAATCGGTGAGCTTTCTGTTATACTCGTTGTGTCCCTAATTAATTCATGACTATATTTACTTGTTTTCATCGATCAATTAAAAATTATCTAAATAACATTATTTTTCTTCTAAAGACGAAAGTAATAAATGTAAGAAAGAGCATAGTTTAAATACATCAAGTATGTATGGAAATTTTGAGGCCTAAAAATAACAAAAGTATCATGCAATTCTTCTAAAACAAGTATAGAAAAATAGATAAATTAAGAGAAGAAAATAACTTGCTCATATGAAAAACAATTGCCACTGCTCACATGATTCTATCCAACATTTCTCTCGGTCTAAATTGATTCGTATTTAAACAATTTGCAAAATTTAGGGTATACACATTTAAGTTTTGGGGTAAAACCACTAGTCTATGATTTTAAATCATTAAGGGAATACATTGATGGTTAAATTATACAAATACTCCTAAGCTTTAAGATAAGTTACCATTATGTGATTAGACTTTGAAAAGTTTCAATTGATTTGTCTTTTCTTTGAAATTTAATTTGGTTCATAACATATCCATTGAAGAGTTCTTTTTCATTAAAATAAGATGAAAAACAATACGACAACAAATTTGTAAAAGCTAGAAAACATGCGGCATCATTAGCATGTAAATCGACTTGAAAATTAATGCATAAAAGTTGATTATGTAAGATATATAAAGGATAACAAAAATCTTAATATTATATATTTTAATTAGTGTCATGTATGCCTTTTATTTGAAAGACAAAATAATTTTTGGAACAATATTAAAGTTAAAAAAATGTATATATTTATTGTAAGAGAATTTAGAATTCAGGAGAAATAGAATTTTTTGAATCAAGGTTAAAAATCACTTTTAATTTTTTAAACGTTTATAGAGTCAACAATTTAGTCATTGAACTTTGGTTTGTAACAATTTAATTTGTGTATTTTCAATTTTGTGACAATTTAGCCTCTGAATTTTATTATGTAACAACTTAGTTTTTGTAATAATCTAGTCCATATTGTAAAAATTAGTATTAATGTTTAATGAAATTTCTTATACTGATAACTCAATATCTTTATAAAATACTAAGTCTCATAAACTAATAAAAATTTATTACGTTAGGAACTAAATTGTTACAAATTAGAAAATGTAGAGACTAAATCATCATATATTAAAATTTAAGGACTAAATCGATATTAAATTAAATTAAAAATACTTGACTATAAATGGTTACTTTTACACAAAAATGTTTTTAACCTTGAATCAAACCTGAAGGAATGCTGTCTTGTATATTTTAACCTTTAAAATAAAATAATAAGAAACTTCACGTGCACAGCACGAGAGACTAAATTAATCTTCACTTTGTACTTGTAGCTTTAGCTTACGCGTTTGGGTTCGGCTGAGTTGCGCCGCCTTATACGTTTGGTTTGACCCGGTCTAGAGAGTAGAGAAAAGAGCAAAATTAGCCGAAAACTCCGGTTCACATGGCTCACATGAACCGCGAACCGGGATGATTCTTTTTCCCGTATAAAATAGGGAGAATCGCGGTTCTTAACAATCTCTCTCTCTCCGTCAGGTCTCTCTCTCTCTCTCTCTCTCTCTCAGATTTGGAGAGAATTGAGCGTAACCCTAAGCTTAGAACTCGAATCTCCACTATGGCTGACCATTCTTCCAATCGCGATACTGATTCAGGGTTTGATCATGGCTCACCTCAACCACGTCTTTACAATCCCTACAAGGATCTCCAGGTTCCTTATCGGAACTTCCAGCTTCCAACCTCCCCAGAGTTTCTTTTCGATGAAGAAGCTCGCCGCCAGCGTCGATCTTGGGGCGAGAATCTCACCTTCTACACTGGTTGCGGTTACCTCGCTGGTGCTGTCGGCGGAGCATCTACAGGACTCGTATCCGGCGTCAAATCTTTTGAATCAGGTGATACTATGAAACTCCGGATCAATCGGATCCTGAACTCGTCTGGTCATTCAGGGCGTCTTTGGGGGAATCGGCTCGGCGTGATTGGGTTGCTTTATGCTGGTTTGGAGAGCGGGATTGAGGCTGTGAGGGATACGGACGATGTGTGGAACTGTATTGCAGCAGGACTTGGCACTGGTGCGCTTTATCGTGCAGCAAGAGGGGTGAGATCGGCGGCGGTGGCCGGTGCTATTGGCGGTGTCGTGGTTGGCGTGGCGGTGACGGGTAAGCAGATGTTGAAGCGGTACGTGCCGATATGATGGGGGAAAGGAATGTTATTTTTCAATTTTGATCGATATACTTCGTGTTAGGGAGTCATAGTTTTATATGGGGAACTATGATGAGAATGGTGAGGATTGAATTAACTAATTCACTTGATATTTTCTATACGAGGTTAACTCGTGCTTCTTTATTTAGCTTCATTGAGTGATGTAATTCGTCGAGTTCTCTGATAATGAATAATCTTCAAGAATTTAGACTTGTGGTATGGGAATGATCAATTATTTCCATTACGTCTGATAATTTGCTAGTAAGTAATGAAATTATTTGTGATTGTTGTCTTATCTCATCAATTAGTAGTAGCTTATTGTTTTTCTGCTCAAGCAATAGTGCAATACATAATTTTCAAGTTTGAGAACAGAAGAGAGATCCATGTTTGCTGCTTTCATGGCTTGATGGACTTCAAAAGATTTGCGATTCTGTGCTCAATGCTTGTTAATAATGGTGAAATTTGTAGAAAATTAGAATGCCCTTTTTGAGCTTAGGAATTTGGGAAGTCTTGTGCGTGGTATGAGCAAATGAATTCAACTTTTATTTCTTACCTGTTCACGCTCTAATGATGTTGAAATGTGAGACTATCTGGGGTCATAATTTTACCTTGCTGATCATCCTTGATTCACCAATTCCAATCCTTTTTTTTAAGAAAACTTTTACCTTGTTTATTCTTAGCAATTGTTTGATCTTTGAAGGGGACAAAAAGTGTTCTTGTCAAATGAAACATGTTTGGTTCTTTCAAGTTACCGTCAAATCTGTTATGGGAATTGAGTTCAACTTTGAAAAAGTTAGGCTTATGTTTTCAATTTTCTATATGGGAGAGGTAAATGAGGAAGGTTATATTTTGAAGCACGTTCGTTATAAATGTAATGAAATGCTATCCCTACAGTGTCTTGCTAGATAACTGCGCCTTCGGAAATGATATGGCACATTGATTGAACTCGGAAAATTGAAAAATAGGAAAGATATGCTTTGGATTTCTTCATACACCACCCTTGATTGTTATTTGAGAGAAAGTTATTACTTGGGATGATGGAACAATTCTGGGAACCTCGATCTACGACGGTTCTGGATTCTCAATATCCTTTGATTGTTTTTAGCCACCGTGACCTACGCAGGTGCATGCTTCTATCATTTCGCATTTCTATACTTACATCATGTTCAGCTTTTTTCGTTTTAGCAACCTTAACTATTATAGATGACAGTTACAGGCATTAAAAGAACTGGCAGGTCCTACCACATTCTTTGGCTTCAACAACGTGGGAAGTTTGCCGGTATAAGCGTTTCGATATCTCAAGTGAAGCTATGGAAAGGATAGTCACCATAACAAAAGTTATTGGAATTTGCTGAACTTTGACATATGAACTACAGACTGTTTGGCAGCTTGAACACCTAAAGGAGAGGCATTCATCTCATGGAGGATGACAAAAGCAACTGTTCAAACAAATAATAGATGGATGCTGTCTCTCAACTAGTCGGCTGAGGTATGTAGAAGGTTTCAATGAGATGTAATGGCTTCTCCACTGTTCATAAAGCTCCACTTAAATCAGTCAAAGCAATTCCTTTCCATTGACTCTTCTGATCTTCTTATCAATCTTACAAGATGGTTGAAAAGAAGAACATGATGATATTTCTATATCAGAAAGTACCCACCTGAACCCCCCCACCAGCCCACAGCATGCGAACACAGAAGAGTCTTTGTATGTTCTTTTGTTAAATGTTTTGATTTACCCTTTATGTTAATTTTTGGGGAAGCCTTGTTTATCTTAGAGGCTTTTAAATCTAGGGTTTAAATCATATTTCGGTCTATGTACTTTTTTAAGTTTATGTTGTTTTTAGTCCATAAACTTTCAAAATGCCCATTTTACTTCTTGTATTCTCAATTGTTCCATTTTGGTTTCTGAACTTTTAACATCTCTATTTTAATCTTTACTTTTAGCAAAACTTTGAGTAATGTGTACTAATATGCTAACATGAACATTGGGCAAATTGGATTTTGAGTAGAAAAATAACATAATACGATTGTTTTAAAAAGTTGAAGGATTGGATTAGACATTTTGAAGGTTCATAAGAAGAAATAAATTTTACTTTGGAAGATCATACAGTTACCCAAAAAATGATATCTATATTAATGTTGTTTTAGTTTTACTCACACCAATAGTATATTTCTATTCGGATCTTAGCAAAAAAGGATTAAGTTATTTTGATAAATACATCCAACCAACTCTAATTTTTATTTTTATTTTTATTTTTATTATTATATATTTTTTTTACATTAACATCTTAAATCTTTTTACCCATTAACATATTAGAAGGTTTCACGAAACCTTTATAACTTAGTTTCTCCCACTATTTTAATATAATTCACACAAAAATAATTGCAAGTCCAGAGAAATCAAAATAATCGATGATTTACTATACAAGTAAAGGTGGAAAAGAACGAGATTTTCCATTTAGAATAGGTTTAACGGAAGAAAATCCTGATTAGTTTTTGGAGAAGGAATGCATTCCTAGTCTCCCACTATGAACCCAATTATAAATAGTATTAAATTTACAACAAAACAGTTAAAAAGGAATATATATTATTTAAATAAATAAAATAATTGTATACTAATTTAATATTATAGAGAGAGAGAAAAAGGGAGAATCAATATTTTGATCTCAAATTTAATAACACAAGCTATATGCGAGTTGAATGATGTTGATGTTGGCAGAACTTTAATATATTATATGGTTTTTAATTAACAAAGTTGTAAAACAAAAATGGTAAGAAACATTTCATCGTGGAGACTCAATCTTCGACTAGATCTTGACGAAAAATATCTTTGGAGATGAGAGTGCATCTCTAGTCTTGTTTTGTTGTCATCTAGGTCAAAGTTATATTGTTCATAATAGTATGAAATTTAGCCTTATACATCATGAAAGAGAGGGGATGAAATTTATATTAACATCGAACATCAATTTAAATAAGGTGTAGGTGCAAATATAGCAATTAGGCCCAAAGTACTAACTTGATAATGTAAAAGAATTTGCATACAAAATTTAGATCTAGATCTAGGTTTCGGAGTATCATAAATAAATTCTGCTATATTTGCAATTTTTTAACAACGTTATTATACACTTAATTATTAGTTCTAAAAGTGTTACCCTACAAATAAATACAAAACTTGCATACAAGCACCATCATAAGTTGGCCTAATGGTAAAAATGATTTAGGAGTTCAGTAAATAATTTAGAAAAATGTGTTTAATCCATGAGGGACATTATACACACTTATATGCCATTTAAGCTATGCTCGTTTTTTAAGACTCAATTACTTTTAGGTTGTTTTGATAATTTTTTTTTTCTTCTTATTCATAAATACTCAACAACGTGAATTAATAGTGACAATAACTTTAAATTTAAATATGTTCAAACAAATCCACCAATATAAACATTTAAAAAATACATAGGTTAAAAAAAATAATTAAAAAAGTACATGCAAGATTTGGAAGGAGCACATAATAGGACAAGAGAAGGGTAATTTCGGGAATTTGTCCAATTATTCTCAGTCCAAGGGTTACACTACAAAAACCTAACAGCCTTCACAAAAACTTCCCTCTTTCGCTCGCTGCGCTTTGCCCAACACTCGCCTCCAACTCCACGGATCAGATCCGAAGAGTTTGGCAAACCCTAGCTTCCTTTCTTCAATCTCCATCTGTTTCATCTTCCTCTTTCTTCTCTAACATTCCGCAGGTCTGCTTCATTCCTTTCTCTTTCGATTTTGCTTCCTTTTCTACTTATTTCACTGCACGGATATGGTTGTATGTATGTATGCGCCTTCTTTTCTTATCCTTTTTTTTTTTTTTTTTTTTCACTTTAGGCTCGAACAACTTTGGGTTTCCTTTCCTTTTGTTCTTTTTATGTCAGGATTTGACGCTATTCTCGACTTGTGGTTGTGGGTTGAGTTCGTTGTTATTCTTTTGTTTGTTTGTAATTTGTTTATGGGTTGTAATTGCTACTGTAATTTACATGAATCTGTTTTTGCTTATCTAGACTACCCCTGTTCTTAGCCCTTCCGTATGTACGTTTGTGTTGTTTAACTCATACAGGAATCCTTGTTTATGCTTAGTTTGGCTTTTTTTCTTTTTTTTTTTTTGTTTTCCTGTGTTTGCTTTGGGAAAAGGTTAAAGCGGTGTCTGGTTATGTTCTTTCTTTTATTTTTGTGAAGAAAAAAGTTATCAGGTATCCCTTAACTCCTTTTCCCACATTGAGACAGAAGTTTAATGCTTGTTCTCCTCTCTATATGGATTGCAAGTTTGGCTTTTCTGTTACAGATTTCCTTTCTCAGAATAGCTCTGGGAAAATTCATAATGTTGTTCTGTTCATTACTTGGTGGGGTTGATAAAATGATTATAATTTTTGTTTTGTTTGTTGGCCGCATAATTTCGGATATTTTTATATGTTTGGTCTGTGCATCTTAGCCTTCCTTTCTGTGATAATCTCTTATATTTTGCACTATTTTCCACTTACAGCCATGGCAGGTTTAGCTCCAGAAGGATCCCAGTTTGATTCTCGCCAATATGATGCTAAAATGAATGAGATGTAAAGTTTTTCTCATATTTTCTCTGTTCATAGTTGGCCCTTGCGACTTTTTCTTTTCCTCCTTTCATGCGTATGCACTGACTCAGTTCTACTTTCTTTTGTGGTGCAGTCTTTCGGCAGAAGGCCAGGAATTCTTTACCTCATATGATGAAGTATATGAAAGTTTTGATTCGATGGGGCTGCAAGAAAATCTCCTTAGAGGCATTTATGCCTATGGTAAATACTTATTTGCTTCAATTTTTTCTCTTTTTGTCTCAATATTCCTGGCAATTTCTTATATAATTCCTAGAGTTTTCCCCCTTCTTTAAGGTTTTGAGAAACCATCTGCAATTCAGCAAAGAGGTATTGTTCCCTTCTGCAAAGGCCTTGATGTGATTCAGCAGGCTCAGTCTGGAACTGGGAAGACTGCAACCTTCTGCTCTGGGATACTTCAGCAACTTGATTATGGTCTAATCCAGTGTCAGGCATTAGTTCTGGCTCCGACTAGGGAGCTGGCTCAACAAATCGAGAAGGTTATGAGAGCTCTTGGAGATTATCTTGGTGTCAAGGTTCATGCTTGTGTAGGAGGGACAAGTGTCCGTGAAGATCAACGCATTCTTCAAGCTGGTGTTCATGTAGTAGTTGGAACACCTGGTCGTGTGTTTGACATGTTAAGGAGGCAGTCTCTTCGCCCAGATTGTATTAAGATGTTTGTATTGGATGAAGCTGATGAAATGCTTTCTCGAGGTTTCAAAGATCAGGTAAATTTCTTATCTTGATGCAAACATTTTATTGATGGACTAGCACTTTCATGATGATTGTGTTTAAGTAGGCAGGAAATGGACATGAATATTGTATTATTAGGTTTGTCAGTGCTGAATTCGTTTCTTGTGCGTCCTGAAAGTCAGATTCCTTAGCCTTGCTGCATATTGGTATTTTGTTCCGTTCATTTGTCATAGAATTAAGATCTCTAATTGCTTTCTATGTTTGCTGTTTTTTGTGTGGTGGTAGATCTATGACATTTTCCAGCTGTTGCCGTCAAAAATTCAAGTTGGGGTATTCTCCGCCACAATGCCACCAGAAGCTTTGGAGATCACGAGGAAATTCATGAACAAGCCTGTCAGAATCTTGGTAAAACGTGATGAGCTTACTTTGGAGGGTATCAAACAATTTTACGTAAATGTCGATAAGGAAGATTGGAAGCTCGAAACTCTATGTGATCTCTACGAGACTCTGGCTATCACTCAAAGTGTTATTTTTGTTAACACACGTCGCAAGGTCGATTGGCTTACAGACAAGATGAGAAGCCGAGACCATACCGTATCAGCCACCCATGGTGACATGGACCAGAACACTCGAGATATAATCATGCGTGAATTTCGGTCTGGTTCGTCTCGTGTCCTTATCACAACTGACTTGTTAGCTCGTGGTATTGATGTTCAGCAAGTCTCCCTTGTCATAAATTATGATTTACCAACCCAACCAGAAAATTACCTTCATCGAATTGGCCGAAGTGGGCGTTTTGGAAGAAAGGGTGTTGCCATCAATTTTGTTACAAATGATGATGACAGAATGCTTTTTGATATTCAGAAGTTCTATAATGTGGTCATCGAGGAGCTGCCAGCCAATGTTGCAGATCTCCTATGATGAGGTTTTTGTTTGGTTTTTTTCTTTTTTTTCTTTTTTGGTTTTGTTTTGTTTTTGTTTATAGGGATGGGATTTCTCTTATCTCTCAATGACACTATTTAGCCTCCCCCCACTGGAACTCTTTTCTATTATCTTCACTTTGTTTTCATATATTAGTATTGTCAAACTGACATTTTGTTAATGATTTATTGGTCTGCTTTCTGTGCAAGATTGAGTTTGTGTCAATTGCATTTGATCATCTCATGAATTCATGTGTTCTATTCTTCCTTTCTTTACGAGGAAAATGCCTTCTACTGCATATCAAAATCAGTTGCTTTTAAGAAGAATAGTACTTATAAGGGTTGGTGTTTAGTGAGATTTCAAGATTTTCATCTAGTTTATTTTCTCACTTTTTTATTTTATGATTAAAGTAAATTAGTGCATTCATTCACTAATAGACAACATTATGAAGTTACTATACTTACATGTTTTATTTATTTTCATTTGTGAATTTTTTCCGTCTTTTATTTTACCTAAAGGTGGTCATTATGTACATACATATGAATCACAAATGTATTATATATATAATTAACACAAATTGAATTAATAAAACAATTATCAAATTATTGAAGTTGATCTCTGAACCGAAAAAAATATTAAAGCAAAAAATGTCACATTAATTATATTAAGTTAGCATAGAAGTAACAATGGCATTGAAATAATACAATTATTTTTAGACATTTCTATCAGAACTTCTATAAAATAAGCATATGTAAGATTTAGACTTTCTTATTCCCTAAAGATGTAAGTAGCACTGATGTGGCTAACTCCATTTGAAAGTAACTTCAAGTCCTCAACAACTACAGATAAAGAATTTTAATTTTAATGTAATCATCTAGATTATTACACCTCAAAGTTTCCCCCTTCGCCAAATAATCATCATTGGTAGCATTAAACTTACCCATTAGCATTTAGTTTCCATTATTTTACTTCTCCCTACCGTCATCAGAGAGTAATCATAATTTGTTTGACTATCTCCATCATTTAAAACAAGCTAGACGATGTTAGAACAATACTTAGTCATACAAGGAAAGAGGTGAAAGAAGTCAGAACTTATCTCAATTAAGTAATTTCAAACTGGTTTGGAATTAATTTTTAAGTACTTAAACTAACTTTCATTTAACAACACTTTTTCAAGCACTACTCAATTCCTACCGAAGTAAAGTGTCAGACATTTGTATGGTGTGGAGGCGATACTAAAATTATGATAAAATAATAATAGTCTTACTCCCTATAAATAGGAGGCTTATACTTACTATTAGCCATTCAATTACATAAACTTTCTCCCAATTGAACTCCATTATATAAACTTCAATTTCATTTTACTTAAATCATCAAAGGGTGTTACGAGAGTGCCACACGGGCACGCAACTCTTTCATCCTTGCTAGTTATGAATAACTTTGTCAAACACAACTTCCTAACGAAAAATTGTAAAATGGTAATCTACTTACAAGGAACATTCCTCACCAGTCAAACTTTAGCAAAATGTCCTCCCAAAAACTCATTACTATATTGAAGCAAATGCCCTTTTACCCCTTAGGGCTACCATTAATCAATTGGAATGTGTTACCAAAGCCAACCAATGCCTAAGCTTAATAGAACCATCTCAATTCGTTGGCTTTCAATGAATGAATTTAATAAAAGCTTGTGCTGAGGGGCCCTCTCCCTTTATCAAAGAAGAAAAAGAGAAGTATCAATTCAATTGAAGAGAGGATATAGCTGCAACTAGCTAAGAATTGAGGGCCATTGGATCAACTTTAGTGTACTCTATAGGACTGCAATAATGGAAATGGATGGTGAGATTAATATCTTAAAAACTCCTCACCCATTTGATGGGCAGTTAGACCCACTTCACTCCATCAATTAATGAACAAGTAGTATCAATTGATTGTTTTGTTTTTGTGCTTGTTTATTACACATCTTTTTCAAAAGTTTCAACATTCTCATTTTCCTTCACAAGCATTCAAATTCCTTCTTTAACAAGCAAAATTCATTCCGTCGTAATAAAATCACACGTGATAAAACTTATGAGGTAAACTAAAGAAATTTTAGTCATATTTTATCTATTTATTTGGAGTAATTTTTAGTACCATGGGATTCTTTCTTCTTATATAGTACAGGAGGACCAAAAATGATGCTACTAATTATCATGTTTATGATAAATGTTGAGTAGTCAAGTGCAAAGTGGATAACTACTGAAAGCATCTAAGTAGTATTTCCACTTTTCTAGAGCCTCCGGTAGCCAAGACGCCGATGAATTCTCTGCTCCTATGGGGATGAAGCGATATAAGTTTTGAAAATTCAAGAGAAAATCATAATGAGATGAGTTGTTTACACTATGATTTTTCCTCTTCATAAACAGTTTTTTCTCCCACATTTATAAACAATTCTTTAATGTAGTTTTACTCCACATCACTTTTAAATGGCGTTAACGAAAACAAAATTCATCCCAAGCCAGCCCCTCATTATTAGTCCAATTTGGTACTAAGTTGTCACTCTCAATCTGAATCATGCTCCCTTCTTAATTTTATCGTTTTCATTATATCTTTTGGTTCAAAATTACCCATATAAGTATCATACTCTTGTAGTACTTAAAATTTATATATTTTTTTTTCTCTCTCTCACTAGGGAGGAGCTGTTGTAGCCACTCACTTTCATGGGCATGTTGACTTGATGGAAAGGGTATTTTGTGAGCCTCGATTGAAGTGTTTTTCATTTAAATAGGAAGTGACTTGATGACCTATTCCACGTGCCAAAGAGTCAACATTTTGCAGCTCATGCAATTCCCTCAAGTGAAGACAATTGGAAATGGCAATCCCTAAATTTATTATTATACGTCTGGATCTTGAACTGCTCCAATCTAGAGAGAAAAGAAAAATCTTTTCTTTACCCAAATATTACTTATAAATAGGCATTACCCTGATCTAAAACCAGCATAAAAAGCACGCCCAGAAGCCCTTTTTCCTTTTTCCTTTTCCCTTTTCCCAATTTAGTCTCTTTGGAGTTTGGGTAATGGAGGATTTCAGATCCAAATCCTGCAGAGAGGGCAGAATGCAGATTGAAAGCTACCATGAGAACAAAGCTGCCCCAACAAATATGCAAGATCTAAGGTCTTACAGTGTCAGCTATGCAAGTTCTATGCAGCAGCAGCAGCAGCAAAATCAATCAAACAAAGAAGTAAAGATGAAGAAATCCAAAACCAATATTGGGTCTACTTCTAAAAGCTGGAGTTTTAAGGATCCAGAATTGCAGAGAAAGACAAGGGTTGCTGGATATAAGGTTTATGCTGTGGAAGGGAAGATGAAAGGGTCTCTGAGAAAGAGTTTCAGATGGATCAAAAACACTTACACTCAAGTAGTTTATGGATGGAGGTGATATATTATAGCAATTTGTTGTGTAAGTTTCTGTTTTGAATCTTGAATTCCTGAATATTGTAAACTATATGAATCTCGATCTTCTTGTTCCTCGAGTTCTGAAAGAAAAAAAATGAAAGTTTTAGTTTTGAATATGCTTTTTTCCTCAGATTCCATTGAGTCGTGTAATTGTAACTATGTTATCAGTGGGCTCGATTTGCTCTGTTTTTCCTCTATTTATCTATAAATCTCAATAGACAGGAAAAAGGGGCCTTGAAATGGACCTCTGTAATGGGTGTAATAGGTATTGAGTTGAGTTAATATAAAGTATTTGGGCAGCTGAGTTGAGTTAATATAAAGAGGTCTCTGTTCAGTTGTGAAGATAGAATTTTTCGATAACGGTTCAAAAGAGAGGAAAAGGAAAATGAAGGTTTTTTTTTTTTTTTTTTCTTTTTTCTCTAATTTAATAAATGTGCAAACTTCAATCAATCCTCTACTCGGGAAAGAGGAAACTGATTTCAAGTTCTGTTTGAAATGATGTTTTTCTTCACAAAATCAATGTTTTCTGATCTTTTTCTGCATAAAGAGAGAGAGAGGGATGACAAAGAAGTTGCTTTCTCTCTCTTCTTCTACCGACACCAAACAAGAGTGGAAGAGTAAGAAGGTGGAATGAATGATTCAGTCAAGAATTGGGAGACAGTTTCACATGACAATTATTGTTCTCATGTTTGCTTCTCTCACTGATCGCCAACCTATCAAATCAGGCATTGAAAATTCTGTAGGTTCTCAAGTCGGTGTAAAGCAGCGTAAATCTTCAGCTGCAGATGATGGGGATGGCTTTAAAATGCCAATCCAAAACTAGTTTAGTGGATAAATTATCATTTTAAAGTATAAAGTCCGTTAGAGCGAGAGATCGGTCTGAAATTGATGAAGCTATGCATAGTTTATGAATCAAATGGTCAGATCAGAATTGAGCAGATGAAATTTGACAGCTAAACAAATGGTCATATCAATGAATGTGCATATAAATGACAATACAAAGCATATATAAATTTCAGATGATTAGAGTGATTGAAACAGAGTTGAATGAGCTGACATAGTCAGTTTTGAATCTCTGAATATGAATAAGGGGATATACAAACAAAGCAAAGGGGGGGAAAGAATGGGAACAGCAAGCTTTAGGGTATCAGCTATTCTACAAGCTCTTAACATTTCAAATTCTTTTTTAAGTTATGATACATACATAAGCTCCGGATGCACATTCTTTTTTGCTATAACAAATCGGGTGCCATTAACCCATTTGCCATAACAGGAAAAAAATATCAAAACAAAAGAAAAAGATTCAAATGGCCGGAAACTCTAGAAAAAAAAATCCAAAAATTTTGAAGATTTAGGTGGAGATGTGTTTTCATGATATAGCAGTAGCAGCATTTGGAGGCACACCAAGGGAAGAGTGCTTCTTTTGCAGCCTTCCTTTCAATTGTCTGATCTTTGCTTCTACTCTGGCTGTGAATCCTATCTTGGTCTTTTGCCTTGCCTTTGATCTTTCCCTTGTCCACATGTGAGTATCTTCAACATCCTTTCTGTAGTATTTGATTTCTTGGATAATGTGATGATCCATTGGATGGAAGCTTCTTTGGAAGGATATGTGGGCAAGATATGGGAGATTACAGGTAATTGTTACTAAAATGGTGGCTATCCAGTAAACAGGGGCAGGACCTAGTGCTTCAACAAAGATTTTATACGCATTCCCAGAGGATATTATCATTCCATAGAGTAAGATGAACAAATACCACATGGCGATACTACCCCAGACGAGAAGGTGTTGGATCCAGGTGAAATGGCTCATTGTGAGAGCAATCTGGCAATTTACTGCCCATATGATGCAAGTAAACATGGTGGTTCCTACAGCAGTCATATCCGCAGTTTGGCCGCCTGAGCGGAATGCCTGGTCATAAAATATGATGAGATTGAGGAAGAAAGTAAC
This sequence comes from Citrullus mucosospermus, assembly GCA_030954485.1. Lineage (NCBI taxonomy): Eukaryota > Viridiplantae > Streptophyta > Magnoliopsida > Cucurbitales > Cucurbitaceae > Citrullus > Citrullus mucosospermus. The sequence continues at coordinate 591,312 of CM062063.1, read as the reverse complement.
TAGAGATGAGTAGAGAGCGTTCCCCATCCATCCGAAAATCCGAGGCCAGTCAAAGAACAAGTTTCGAGGTCCTTGCTGATAAAGCGCAGGGAACTGCAAAATGGATGATGGTTGGTTAGCAATGTGAGCTTGACACTAATCAGTTTGCTGATTCATATTCAAAATGCCTGTCCTTACCTGTAGGCACACCTCAGAAGAGACATCTTGCTCAAAAACTCCAAGGGAAATTACAGGCAATGAGGTGAGTATGACATTAAATGATAGCATGTAGAAATCATCATAAATTGATTGCCCAGAAAATCCAGCGTATGCTTCGAAGTAGAATAGCGTTAATCCGAATGCAATATTCTTATAGAAGAAATAGCAAATCTGAAAATGTAAATTACCATGTTAGATCAACTGATAATGCAATAATTGGTTTCTTGGAAGCAAAACTTGCCGAACATGACAAAGGACGTAGAAACCGAGTGTAACTTTACCATTTGTGCAATCCTCTTGTAGCACCAATGACCATGGACTACCAGAAGCCTTTCAAGAAACCGAAATTGAGCTATAGAGAAATCACTAGCCATCACAGCCTGAAAACATTAGGGGTTAAAAAAGAGGGGTAGAGATATTTATTTAATAGACAAAGCTTAGAAAGGAGAGTCCTTTGTGCGTACCTGCATACCTTCAACCCCACTGATACCGACACCAATATCGGCCTCCTGAATCATTCCTACATCGTTTGCACCATCACCAATCGCTAAAGTGGTTTTCCCAGTACCTTCTTTCACTAACCTTGTTACCTGCAGAAACACCACCCAAAGAGGTCAAAGTCGAAATTAACAGTACATTTTCCATTCAATTGAACAGCTTAAGTATGATATATGAACAGTAGTAGAGTATACGCCATCGGTTAACCATAGAATGAGAATGGATGTCCTACCAGTGCCTTCTGCCTGGGGGAGACTCGACAGCAAATGACCGATGCACAATCAACAGCGAGTCCAAGGAATTGAAGCTTCATATCATCCTCGAGAGCATAAGTTAGAGTCTTCCCATCAATGATTAAAGCAAATGCAGCATGCGGATCTTTTTCCAGCTTGATCATTTGTGAGGCATTGGTGATTTGATTCATAATATTTTCTTTCATGGCCTGGGGTGTAACAAAAAACAAAAAATCCTAATTCGTATGAAATCAATTTCCTGTAGCTAGTTTCCTGTGCTCTCTCTCAAAGTATCAAATACCTCTTTGCCATCCTGTGCTAAGGAATCTGAGTTTACTGATATGCAGATCCGCTTCATTCCCTGTCGTAGTAAACTGCATGCATATCTGAAGACAGAAACAATATCTTTGCTTAACACACGGATATATATTTTTGAACATGGCATATATTCTGTAAGAAATGCCTTCAATCAATTAGCAAGACTGACCCTATGTTGATGGCAGTTTCCATCTTATCTCCTGTCAGAACCCAGATCTTAAGACCAGCTTGTGCAAGTTTGTCTATGCATTGGGGCACCTAGAACAAAATCAAAACATAATGCTAGGTTAAATAACATATAATAATAATAATGTATGATTATGCATATTAGTAATGGTTCTAGATAAATAGATATTCTGCTCACCCCATTCTGTAACTTGTCCTCCACAGCAGTAGCACCAACCAGGATTAATTCTCGCTCCATGAGGTCGGATACTCGCTCGAGCATTGCGTCTCTATCTCCTCCAATGGATGTCTTCGCCTTCTGAAACTCGTTGTTCCAAGCATTATATTCAGCCTCCTCAAGCCTCCTATAAGCAAGTGCCAGAGTTCGCAGCCCTGCTTCTCCATATTCATTCAAATGCCTTGTGGTTGCTTCCTCATATGTTCTTCCATTCTTTGATAGTCGGTCGAAGATGATGCTGTTGGAATGTAAGAGAATTCAGAATGAAGAAAAGCGTTTCTTGTCCATAAAAAGGAAAAAGAAAAATGCAGTTTGTTGGCCAGTCTTCCGCACACAGCACCTGGGCTTTTTCTCGCACACTAACTTAAAAGAAGTAGCCGATATTTCTATGAAATTCTAACAAATAATCTGTACGAGCCCCTACTGATGAGACTCACCTATCAGCACCTTTGCAGAGAAGAATAATCTGGCCCTCCTCGTCCCTAATAATTACAGACATTCTCTTTCTCTTGCTTGTGAAATCCAAAAGATTCAAAATTTTGTATTCCCTGTACAAATTCCCAAGAGACATCAGCAATGCATGATACAAAACATTCATGGAAAAATAGGCACGAGCGACATAATCATAAAGTTATCTTACCTTTCAACCACTTGGTCAGGTGAAGGATATCTTTCACGGACAACCAAGGTTGATTGTGTTCTCTTACAAAATTCAAAACCAAATTCTCTTGCTGCAACAAGAAAAGCACCTTCATCCGGGGACTCTGCCTCATATGTATAAACACCAGTCTCCTCATTCAGCTCGGGAATTGCAGTGTGACAAATTGCCAAAATTCGGAAGAATAATAGAAGAACATCATGATTGGGCTCATTCAACCAGTTTCCACCTGTTAGGCGGCTGTCCTCAAAGCTAAAATACTTTATGGCAGACTTCTGATCCTTGCCATCATTTGAAGTAACAACAGTCTCCAGTTCGATCTCGGACCCTGCTCTGCTATTTGGCATCGAAGGCTGTTGGCTATTCTTTTGCCCTTGGACATCAGAATATTCTCCGTCCTGCTCCTCAAAGTCATATGCCATCTGCCTTGCAGCTGCAAGTTCAACCTCACTAGATTTAACACCATATGCAGTGCCAGCAATGGAACATTTCAGAAAGTCCATCTGGTTGCAAGTCAAAGTGCCTGTTTTGTCGGATAGGATTGTGTCTACCTGACCCAACTCCTCGTTCAAGTTTGAAGTTCGAGCTCGAGCTGGATTGCCAGTCTCCTCACAATACATGTTAATATCCTGGTTAATGAAGGAAGCTTGCAGAACCTTAACAACCTCGATGGAAACATATAACGAGATGGGTATCAAATATCCATAAAGTATAAGAGCAGTGATTAGATGTATGAGTCCTGATAAGGTTGGCTTACGAGGGTTGTACAATGGATCGTGATCATCACCAGTAGTTCGTAAATACCACCAGTCTGTCATTTGGTACTTTGTTTTCACAGCAAAACCTATTGAGCTTATTGATGAGATCAATATAAGGAGAGTAAAAAGGATGTAAATAATTTTGTCCATTTTTCTCTCTATTCTACTTCTTTTCGAAGGGGATTTTGTAGCATTCTGCATGACTTTGCTATCATGTCCAGTAAATATCACCACCCCATAGGCATAAGCTGTATTCCTCAATTTTGAATCTCTGAGGAGAATCTGATTAGGATCAAGAGGATAAATCTGCCGATCATACTCAAAGTTACCTACAAAGGTGTAAAGATTCGGGTTTGGATCTTCACAGTAAATTTTTCCAGTAAAATCTTTGAAAGTTGCATCATCATCCAAAGGTAAGGTTACTTCCAAAGATCTCTTTACTTTGAGATTTGTCTCGCCATCCAAATTCATCGTTTCCACATAACATATACCGTCCTCATAGCACGATGACAAGAGAAGCAGATCGGCTGGAAAGAACTGATCCTTCTCTACTTTCACTATATCTCCTACTCGAATCTTGTGCCATGGTCTATAACCAAAAACACCTTCCCCTTTGTGGACATTCACTTTCCTGAGATTAACCTTCATATCCTGCACAAATCGACGCCAGTCCTCAAGAGCTTCTTTAGCCATACTGAGCCCAACAACAAATACCAAAGGAGCAATCATGCTCATGGCAGAAAATGGGGCAACTGGTGTGAGCGATAACAATGCAGCCAAAAGGAAGTACAAATTGGCAACCCTCCGGAATTGCTCAAAGAGAGCCTTAGGCAAGAAAGAAAGAACATTATATTTGGTCGTGGATATGTAATTCGAGCAGTATTTCAATGGCTTTTTCTCATGGACTTCAGGTTGATTACAACAGACAGTTCGTGAGAAGCCAGGTCCTGTTAACGGATTTGAATTGTCAACCTCCCGCGTGCTGTCTGCCCGAAGGCAAGCGAACGTATATAGATGGCTTCGCCGGAGCCTCTCCCTTATCCTTCCCCGTCTCATCGACTCGATTTTCATCTTGAAAGGTATATGATAAGGACACCAATGTCAACACGAAATCCCACCAATCCTTACTCCAGTTTCTCCATTTTCAGCCTAATCACAACCATGTAAATGAATTAACAAAGAAATGATCCGTTTGGACAACGACGCAAATCCACCACCAGCAAACAAATACCTAGACGGGTATAAACATTTTAACAAACATTTGAGCTGCAGTAAAAAATTCATCTCACAACCATCAAGGTCGATCACGAAAAAAGCAATATAACCTCGCTCAAAAAACAAGAAAAATCATAAGAAACTCTCCGAATTTCAGCTAATGCCTTCGAAACAAAATCAATTTTTTTTTTCTCTCTTCAAACGGAATTACACCCAGGAATCCTTACCAACAACGCCACAAAACGGGAATGGATCAAAAGAAGACGCGAAAACAACAAAGAACACAGTTCAACAAATTGAATTGACCTCAAATCTCAATCGCCATTGGGGAAATCACGGTTCAAACAAACAAAAAGAAAGGGGGGGAAATCCAATTATTACTAAAAATCAATAATGTGGAGCTGAAACATGGATGCAATCATCAGCGCAGCCAGATTCCTGAGTCAAGAACACAAGAAGAATCCAAAACAAGAGATTTTCACGAAGAATGAAGCAAAAAAAAAAAAAAAAAAAAAAAGGAAACCCAGAAAGCAGAAAAGAAAGAAGAAGCAATGGTACCTGGAAGAATCAAGAGCGAAATCCATCCATGAGCGGTGGGAAAAAAGAGAGGAAAGGAATGAAGGTGGAAGGAAGTTGCAGATCAAGGTGGAAGAAGAAGAAGAAGAAGAAGAAGAAGAAGAGAGAGAAAGTGGGTTTGTTTTTGTAGAGAGAGGAAATCTAGAGAAAGACAGAGAAACAGAGAAAAACAGGGTTTTAGGCCAAAAGAGAAAGAAAGAAAGAAAGAAAGAAAAACAAAATGTCCTTTCTCTTTCTTTCTCTCTGTCTCTCTCTCCCTTTCTCTATTTCTCTCTCTCTCTCTCTTCTTTTCTTATTTTCTCTCCCTCTCTCTCTCTACCTTCAACTCTGAACCAATGACACGAAATTCCGGGCCCTCCCCTCTCTATATTTATATATATATATTTATTTATTTATTTATTTTTTTTTTTTTTTGGGAAGGGGGGAGGTTTTACATGGTGGGTTTTGTTAAAATGACCTGTCAAGTTTTTCAAAGTGGAACAAAGGCAACTCCAAAGGAGGGGAGGGAGAATCAGTCTCTTCCTTCCCATGCCATTCGGGACCCACGTGATCCTACGTGGCAAAAAAAATTTTTCAAACAGTATTAAATAATGTTTGTTTTCTCCTTCTAAATTGATTTTGTTTTAATTTTAAGATTTGTAATTTTTGTAAAATGAAAAACAGAGAAAAATGTATATACATGTGGAACAAGTGGAGTGGGCCCACCTAATCTTAGAAAACATGGCAGTTAAACCAACCTTCCTTAAATTTAGACTCATTGTATTACCTTGATTATCTCTAAATGGTTTTTTTTGGAGTGATTAATCTTGTCCTATTTATTATTTATTAAGAATTTGGTTTGTATATATATATATATATCAAATTATAAGTTTAATTAAAGTTTTGAAGTTGGGTCTCTTCTTTAGTTTTCGAGTTTAACTATGAAAATGATCCAAAATTAACTTGTTGTATAGTCCTTAAATAATATTATTAGATTATGACCTATATTTTTTTTAATTCAATAATTAGGAGACCGAACCATGGACGTTGAAATGGTATTTGGGACCTTGTCTATTTGAGCTATGTTGGGATTAATGGTGTCATCTCGAGATTAAGCTATAGATTTAATGTTAGCAACTTATGAGTAAAGATGTCCACGAGGCAAGACGAGACTGAAAATTGACATTTTGTCTCTGTGAAATTTTCCATTTATTTTCATGAAAATCAAGGGGGGAATTCGACAAAAACTATTCTCAATTTTTAAACTGAAAATGATTTCAACTAAAGTATAACCAAAATTATTTTAAATAGCAAAAATGTTAGAAACATTTACAAATATAGACCGTCTATTACTGATAAACAATGATAGACAATGACATTTAGTTATATTTATAAAAAGAACGAAATGAGACAAAAACAAAAAAAATATATATATAATCTCCATTTCTATTTTAGATTAACTAATAGGAGAAAATCTTCCTTACTCCCCCAGTTCTCCACCCTCATATGGTAAATAAATATCTTACTCCAAACAAAAAAAAAAAATGATAAAAAATTTCTCAAAGTAAAAGAGGTAAAAAATAGAAATTGAACACACAATTAGTTTAATGATTAAACATTATAACTTAAGAGAAGAAAATAAATTAGTTTCATGTAATAAAAAGTATTGAATAGATTCTAAAAATGGGTTTAAGGTTTTAGTCAATTAATGGTAAAGTTGTCTGTTTTTAAGTTAAATAAAATGTTGAATTGGCTAATATTTATTTCCACAAGTAAGAACAAAAAAAGTCTCTTTCATTATCGTGTTTATTTTGGATTTGGCCTTAAAAGAAAATCCAACATCATGAAGACTATTATACTCCAAAATATCTCAAAGTACATACGTTAGTTTCTTTCCTATTGTTTTCTTATAGCATGTGTTTGTTAGCTTTTATTTTTGGATAGTTTTCCTATGACAATAATATTGTCTTATTGATATAGTTAAATGTTCTATATATTAAATAATCTATTTAGTATTTTAATATCTAAGGGCCCGTTTGGTTTAAGATTTTGTAGATGCTCAAGAATTAAGGATGTCTGAGAATAAAAAAACACGAGAATAAGATTGCTAGGAATCAAGAATGATTTTATTTGGTTGTGCATGGGAATGTCATTAGAATTTTATGGAAACAAATTATCTTTGTATTTAATTTATAAAATTAATCATGAACACCTCTATAAAATTTTAATAGATTAATTGATAAACAACAAATAATATTAATTAAAATATTAGTTACAAGTATTTTGTAAAATGTAATTTATATGATCACATAATTTAATGAACTTATATAATTATAATGTATTAATTAATAAAACAATCAAAATTAGTTTTAAAAAACAAATATAACATTTTGTGATTAAAAATTAAAGAATAAACTCATGTATTAAAAAAGGAGAGAGGGTGGGCATTAAGAAAACTCACACTTTTGGATGAATGTACTCTATGGGTATAAAGAATGCATGGAAATAGCTTATTCTCATGCATAAAGCTTCAAAACTTGTGCCAAACAAGGGGATGCGTATCTCTTACCCATTCACATCCTTATTCTCATCCCAATTCCCTCAATTCAAACAGCCCTCAAAAGTGAAAATGAAATTGGTTTGTTTGTTTACTGTAACACTGACTTAAAATTGACTATCATTGTCATAATGTTCACATTCTTGCCTATGATGTATATTTTAAAAATAATTAATTGTATGTTACTTGTGGACCTATCCAAATGAAACTTGTTCCTATAACCTAAGTAGGTTGGAAATTCTCCAACTAACTTAGAAAGGGTTAAGAAACAAGAAAAAAAATTTCAAAATTTGAAATTCCATTCTATTAAAAACCTTTAAGAAACATACAGAGGGAAAAGGGGAGCTTTAAGATTTTATTAGTTTTGTGCATATAATATATATGAGATACATATTTTTTTTTTTAAAAAAAACAATAATAAAGCAAAATAGTCATTTTCTAAAGACATTTGGAAAAGTTGAATATATAGTTGAATAGGACACAACATCAAGTCATTTCAACATCAAAATTGATATTTACCTTTGCTTCAACCTTACTTGTCTCATTATTTGACAATTCCATCCAACTTAATTTGAGATGTGTTAGGTGGAAATTTTCATCTAGATTGTTAAATTTATTTATTGCCTTTTTTATTTTATTTTTTAATAAAGATATTTGATAATTAAAAATTTTAGACAATCCTCAATCTCTAGGATACTATATGTTGAGAGAATGCTATTTAGATACATCTGACCTTGATAATTAAATTCGTTTTTAATTATTTTGTCTCTACTTACCAACCATATGATTTGACTTTCAAAATTTATACCATTTTAATTGCATTTCTAACCTTTTAATACTTTCAATTGTACAACCACAATATAGCGTATAGTAATGTTTCTAAAGTTCAATTTAAAAATGGAAGTATAATAATACTTATAAAGATTGTTTTCAAATATAACAAAATGAGTCAAACTATAGGAAAATTTTATTGTCTATCGACAATAAACCACAATAGACTTGCGAGCGATAACTATCCATATTTATAAATAGGTCGCAAAATTAATTAGGTTAAACATCCACCTCTTCTTATCCAACCAAGAAAGAAAGAGCTAAGTTGAAATTTTGGTAAATAAATATATAGCATTTGAAATTTGATTACAAGGAAAAGATCAAAAAGATAAAGATGCTTTACTTATTCGCGAAGTATTAGTTTGATTTTTTTTTTTTTTTTAAATCATGCCCAACATATTCTCTTCCCTCCTCCCATAAACTTTCTATGTTTGTATATTCAAATATTTTGTTGGTTCATATATTTTTTAATTTGTTAAATTATAATCTCTATATTTTAAATAATCTATTTTAGTCTATATACTTTTAATAAATTTTAAATTTAGTCCCTACTCCTAATTCATTATTTATGGGTAATTTTTTTCAAAATTTTTTATTATCTAATAACATTTGCAAGAAAAATTATTATTATTATTATTGTTGAACCTGTTGAAATGTCTTGAATCTTATATTTGACACTTCAAACGATCAAGTACAAGGTTTATAATTTTGGTCCACAAATTTAGAGGAATGTACTATAGAAACTATTTAACCTAGCTAGAGGCGTCCTTAGTCTGTAATATAAATATTCTCTCTAATAATAAATTGTTCCCTCTCAAACTTGTGGGTGTATCTAACACAAGTGAATCACATAAATATTTGTGTCGATTATTTATTGTTTACACTTTTTTTTGTTTCTCTTTACTAGTCGATTTCATAACAAAATCAATTTCAACAAAAAATAATAATAAAAAAAAATTGAGGGACTAAATTTAAGATTTATTAAAAGTACATGTACTAAAATTGGACATTTGAAAAACCAAAGACTAAAATTGAACAAACTTCAAAATACACAAACTAAAATGGTATTTTAACCAATTTAAATATGGATTGTTTTCATATACACAAAGTAGTCTTATCAACAACTAAAAGTGATAGACACAGATAGATAGACAGTAATAGATATATTAATGTCGTGATAGAAGATAGTAGTGTATCACTATCTATTGAAAAATCTTTTTTTTTTTTTGCCATATTTGAAAATATTTCGAGCATATTTGCTATTTAAAAAAATTACCCTTTAAATATAAAGTTAATATTTGATTTTAGGTTGAATTACAAAATTGTTTCCTTATGGTTTGGGGAAAAAAATAGAATTTAGCCCATATGGTTTTAAAAGTTAGTATTTATTCCTTATAGTTCGGAGAAAATTAGAATTTAGTCCATTTGGTTTGAATAGAGTTAGAATTTAGTCCCTATATTAGGGACTATTTATGAGAATTTTATCAAACCATAGAGACTAAATTAAAATTTAGTGTAGTGGTAGTCCACAAATTGTTCGTGATTAGAATCATCAAGGAAATTGCTTCGAATTTGAGCAACAATAATGTAAGTATCAATGCTCTGTTTTTTGGTTTTATGAACTAGCATGTTTAATCCTTAGTTAGAATACTTTAGATCTAAATTGCTTTCGCATGCTTATTCTTTACTCTTTCAAAATACCACCTACATAAGTGAGATTTTTATACCTGAGAGATGAATAGTAAAAATATAGTCTAATTAATTAATAAATTAATATCAATTAATCATTACTATAAATTTTAATTAACTATCAACTATAAATATATTATTTAGACTTAAATTATTTCAACTAATACATGGTCTAAAGCTATTTAATACGAAATTGTATCATTAATTATTACTATTCTAATTAAATTATATATTTAATTATTTTATTGTAATTAATTATGCTTAACTAATGTTTAATATAAAATATTCATTTTTATTTAAGCGATCAAACAATTAATAAAAATAATAATATATTAAATGATGTAAATTTAATTTATGGTTACGTTACATATTTTCGTACATTAATTCTGGTTTTCATATATAAAATTAGGTAAATCAAACACTATATATTTAATTTCCCTACATTAATTATCATGCATATCCAAACATAGCCATTAATTCAACATTTAAAACTCAGACAATTAAATCTCAAATCTTTAATGTTCATACCCATGAAACAATATCTACGAACCAAACAACCTCTTAAGGTAATTGCAATGGGTAGTATTTTGAAGCCTAATAATCAAGTGTATAACAACATTTTTTAAGAATTGTAAATTTAACAAAATTAATCTATAATAGACTCTATAGCTGATAGACTCCTATAAGTATCAGTGATATATAAATTTCAAGAGCTAGATCTAAATTTTGCTACATCTATAAACTATTTTACATTGTATTTTATAAAAATACTTTGAGTTGGTATCCTCCCGATATTTTTGATAAACCTTTTAATTTAAGAAAAGAACTCAACTATACCTAGGGGGAGGAGATAAGTGGGAAAGTCAATTTGGAACCTTGATAGTGGAGCCCCGGAAATGAGTTCAAAATTTAAAATTTGGGGGAACGTGTTTCAGCTTTCAATATAGGCGGGTGGAAAAAGGGAAAAGAAAATGATTACATTACAAATAATCAAAATACTTAGCCCATCAAATTATTGACATAATCAAAATCCCTCCCCCATTCAATTATTGAAAAGATTGGTACAGATGAGATTTGGCCAGATGGAATTGAAGTCTGTTTAGAAGACTGCCCGACATGAAGGGGGGAAAAAAAAGAGAAAATAAAGAAATGGAAACAGGGCCAATTCTAATATCCAAATGGTATTAAATTATCTTAATGGGAAGGTTTTGGTGGAAGGTACAGAGTATTATAAGGAAAATTCCAAAGAGGGATTTGGGATTCAGAGGGCGGCAGGGAAAGAACAAGAGTGGACCATTGTGCTTGGCGTTTTATGGAACACTTTGTCTTCAACTATGAAGGGCTGCTTTCTTGGTCTTTTGAATCCCCCACGTGCCATTTCCCCTGGCTCCAATTCTCAAAGATAATATTGGAACTAGCTACTTTCAACAATTCTAATTTCTAAACCCACACTATTCTTTATATATATATATATTCTTATCCGGCAGGGGTAGGGTCGGTTGAATGAGAGAGATAGAGATGTTTGAACTTTGAGATAATAAGTTTCAATTATGCTCTAGACTTAGAAAAATTGACTCGACAAGCAATGTGTAAATCATTTTTAATATTGGAGGTCAAATTAAAAACCAAAGAAAACAACAGAGATAACATGTCAATTTGAGCCCATACATTTGAGCATATGTAGGTAACAGAAAAGACATTTACTGCCTACTCTAAAGTTGAAGGTTCAGAATAATATCTTTGGGGAAAATAAATCACCCTTGGGACACGAGATAAGATTACAAAAATGACATTCAAGGAATATCGTTTAACATTAAAGTAGCTACCCCCCCTCCCCGAAAAAATAAATAAAGAAAGAAAAAAGAAAAACAGTAAAGACAGCATGTGAATGACGATGTCATTGCTCACAGAATGGATCAAGAAAAAGCCCAACTAATAAAGATAGAGAGAGACAGAGGAGTGGACCTAGAGGTCCAATACACAAGAAGCAGAATGTTCATAAATTAGGGCAGCAAAATTGCCGGATCTAAATAACTCTAATTGGAGACGTTTGAGCTGTTGCCTTTTAGAAAACACAAAAAACTGTACACAAGCAAATATTTCAAAGCTTATTTGCTTATTGTGATACATCAAACTATAACTATAGTATTTATGAAGAAATGAACGGGGTTGGACTTGGGTTGCGCTGTTTAGCTTTTCTAGGTTGTCGAAGTCTTCAAATACACCGAAATGAGTAGTACAACTAAGACCTCCAGAGGACAGAATAGAGTTCTCAAGATACAAAGTATTCCCTATATCGTTCCCAATTTTGTAAGATGTCCCTGAAGAGACCTCAAGATACAAGGGATTCATCCTCCACACGAGGAAAACAGATTAAAAGATTATACGAGAGATAGCCATCACCAAGCCAAACTGATTCACTTGCATCCCTAATGAGTAATGACAACCCTCCCATTCCAGAGTCTGAGACTCTGATTAATGTGCAAAGGCTCTAGAAATTTTCCTTATACGGATAAACAGAACTGACTATCTGAAGCCATTAACCATGGCAGAAAACCATGAACCTAAGCCTCGATTCTTGCTGGAACTATTTTATGCGAGACTTACAGCAGGTTCGTGGATAGGAAACGCATATTAAAACTCCCTAATCCAATGTAAGATTTCCACATGCAAAAGATAAGAAGAACAAGGCCTTCCCTACTTTTGCTCGCCTCAGATTAAGAATAACATTGATCATACCAACCGACTAACACATTTTGGAAGCATCCAAATGTGCGGCCTAAAAATTGGAGATGTCTCCAACAGGGATGCCTATGTCACTGAGTAGCATCTTTCATTATAAATTCCTTTTTTTACAAACGCACGCACAAACTTAGGCATGCTCACCATAAAAAGAACTAACTAGAAAAGGAAAACAATCAAACATAAGGCATAGGAAATGTGGGTTTTGTTGGTCAATATACATATAATGGTATCTACATAAGTATATGTAAACACCTTAACGGTATTTCTACGTTGATTACATACTTTAAACAGAATGCGAGACAGATCAGACATAGTCAAATTTTCATGTCAATCTTCAAACAAATTATTTTCCGACTAATGTTTCCAAATAACCAGGTAGATGGCATGGAGTGGCATCATAAAATAAACTAAGAATCATTGAAGAGAGGAAACCTTATTACAGCATTGAGTCAACCCCCTTCTTCCTTGCTTTAAAGAAAACTAATGATTGCCGGAATCCTTCTTGGGATGAATTGCTCCCACCAGGGCCTCAACCTCTTCCTTGACTCTCTCAAACACTCCGGGGGCCTTTACTTCATCGGCGGGCGTAGTGTCGTCAATATCATTGCTTCTTCCATGTGTTTCTTTGTGATGCCGTGGTGATTTATTAGAGTGGATCACAGCCTCTATCTCTTCTTTCGCTCTTTCAAAAATATTGGGCGATTTTGCATCTTCTTCTTCTCATTGCACGCCAAGAAGAAAATATATATATAATGTCAGTCGGCCAAACACCTCGAGCAAAATCAAACTATGAATCTCTAACAGAGACAAGTCGTTTCTGAATTAAAAAGTCTCCTCATAAAATTGGAGCAACACCTTAATAACCATAAGTTCGAAGTTCATCCATTTTGAAAATAATTTGCTCTAATAAGCGCAGAAGGAAAAGTATCTCTTCAGAAATGACAGCAGATTCCTTTCAACTAAACATAATTGACAATTCCCATTGAATCAATTAATCCTAAAAACCTAAACCATGCTAATGATTTGAAACCAAACATTGCCTTAGAAATAGCCGCAGTAACCAATCAACGCCAACAATTACTGAAAATATGGGCTGTGAAGTGTTTTTTAGCTCGATAGCGCAACACTCGCCGACAACAAATCACTGAAAAAGCTGAAATACGTTATCAACTGTATGCCACTGGATGATCTTTACTTAGTGCAACAATTTCAAGCTCGTTTTATTTCAGAAACAGCATATTGAAGAAACGCACATAACATCAGAGCAATCAAAACGATAGTGCCTAAAATGAAGTTGACGAGAACGATTTGAAAGTTTGGAAATACCTGAGGATGAATCTTTGATCTCAGCCTTTGGCTCCTCCATTCGAGCTTTTCCGCGGGATTGATTAACCTGGTCTCACTCACTCACTCGTGTCCGTTCGCTGGACTGTCACTTTCCAGTTTCCCCATCGTCGACGAAACTAAAAGACGGTATATACGTCTCGACAGCTCCGATTGCGAGACGACTTGTCGTTTCGTTCTAACGAAATCTTTATAGAGCCCAGTTCTGGCCCAAGATTAAACATTTAGGCCCGTTTACTGCCGAAATCAAGGAATGTGAAGCACCTTCCCATTTATTTATTTAACAATTTTTTTATAAAGTAAATTGATAACAATATAGATGATAAACCAAAATTAAGAAACAGTTATCGTTCGAGCATAGTTCAATTGGCATATTTTGCTCGTAGCCATAAATAATGAATTTTGGACTTATGTTGCCATAGAAAAAAAAATCAACATTAACTTTGAAGGAGATAGAGGAAGAGGAGACCGATGATCACCAACATTCTAAATATAGCTTAGAATAATATTTGGCGGAATAGAATAAACTGTTGAGTGCCTAAACGTTGAGCCATAAACTAAATATTCCACCATATTTCTAGATCTATGTCTTTTGAGTTTCTTTATTGATCTAATCAGTTCTGTGTATAATTGATTTGTGAACAGCCAAAAATTTAATCTTGGGCAATTAAATGAATCCGACGCCGTTTTATCTTTCGATTATATTAGGCAAATTAAGCGCCGCGAAGCATTTAAAATCGAATTAGATATTTAAATCTCAGGAGCCGTTACAGCCTTTCGTTTTCCCCTTTCTCTTTTTCGCTTTGGACTTTTCGAATTTCAAAATTTAAACGGCTCTTTCAGTGGGAGCCGAGCTCCCTCTTCCATTTATTACACCCACACCAACGGCTCTTCTTCCAATGCCATTACCCAGTTTCTTCTTCCAATTTCTTCCTTCTTCTCAAGTTCCCATTCACACAGTGCTAAAACCCTAGAAATCTGCAAATCTGTAGTCGCTTCTGCTCTTCACAAGTCGAATCTAGATCGGTCGATTCTAATGGGTTCTTCGAGAAATTGGCTCAAATCTCTCATCAGTCACAAAAAGCCTCATCCAATTACAGAGCAGGTAAGCCTTGTGTATGCTTTATTTGTCTGAAAACTCTGTGACCTAATTTTCATTTCACTGGCTAATGACGTTTTTTTTGGGGGTGATATTCTGTAGGAGAAAGTTGGGGATCGGAGCAAGAAGAAATGGAGGTTATGGAGGAGCGTATCTGATGGGTATGGTTCTTCGGGTAAAATTACGAAGCGGGAATTTGTTGAATCAACAGAATCGCACGATTCGAAGCTTTTGGCTAACGCCGTGGCTGCAGTGGCTCGAGCTCCATTGAAGGATTTCGTGGTGGTGAGGCAACATTGGGCTGCCGTTCGAATCCAGACGACTTTTCGTGGCTTCTTGGTATAAAGAACTTTTGCACCTTTTTTTATTCTCTTCCTTCCCTGTAACTTTTACCCATTTCTCTTAATCTGTAAAAATGGATCTGGAAATCTGCAGTTTCAGGAAACTCTCATATCTGGTGTACAGTGTGTATTCTTTTCTTCATAATGGGTTTAGGGTTACCCTATACTTTTATTTTTCGTCAAATTGGACTCTGGGCTTGGAGAAGTGCTGTAATCCTTCACTTAAACTTGACTAAATGCATTAATTTCTTCTTTCCAGTATGTTTCAGAGAAATTTAGTAGTTTTTTTTTTTTTGTTGTTCACAAACTAAGGTGAAAAATGATACCCTCTGTTTGAGTTAATGAGTATGCATTAATTTTTTTCCCTGAAGAATATCTGCGCTTGGGAGCTGGACGTGTTACGATTTTGAATAAAACTATTCCTGTGACTGTCTTTTGGAGCAGCCATTTTTACCTACCAGCTGTTTGATAACTCGCTTAAGTTTTTGGATTTAGTAGTGATTTAGCAGAGCTGGTTACTATGGGATCTGATCTGATATAACTATTATGTCATCTCTTCTGTGAAGTACGCAAATTTTCCCATACCAAGTGTTTTGATAACATTCTTTGGTTTGTGTTGTTTTGCAGGCAAGAAGGGCGCTGAGGGCATTGAAGGCAGTGGTGAGACTTCAGGCCATATTCCGAGGTCGGCAAGTGAGGAAGCAAGCGGCCGTGACGCTGAGGTGTATGCAGGCGCTCCTCCGAGTTCAAGCCAGAGTTAGAGCAAGATCAGTTACTGCAGATGTCGACCAAGAAGAAGCTGATCCGATCAAGAAGGCCGAGGCAAATTTCTGAAACTAATAGGATTTCTGTTTCTGTTATGAACTTGGAAGATCTAAAGCATTTTAATGTTTTTGTTTTGCAGAAGGGATGGTGTGACAGTCCGGGAACTGTGGAAGAAGTGAAAAACAAGCATCAGATGAGAAGAGAGGGAGCTGCCAAGAGGGAAAGAGCTCTTGCTTATTCCATCTTACAACAGGTAATAAGAGTTGGCTAAATATACATTTTAGTCGTTTGTTCTTTAAGATGGCATAATTTAGTTCTCTAAGGTAGTGAATGTTAAATTTGGCTAAATATACATTTTTACACTTGTTTTAGCCTTAAAAGGTAGTATCTCTTTTGTAATTCAAATGGTTATCTGAATGTGTTCGATTAATGGTGGTGATTTTAAACTTTTCCCCATTTCAGAGATCAAAATCATGTGCTAGTCCAAATCGAGGCTCAGGCAAACAAATGCTCCAACACAGGAAGTTTGACAAGCATTACAAGCAACAGGATTGGGGTTGGTTAGACCGATGGATGGCGGCCAAATCATGGGAAACTGGTTCACTGGACACTGTCCCACCAGAAACGACGCCGTTTTCTCGGAGAAGTGAAGATATAGGCTTCTTTCCAGACAGTGTTAGAACCAGAAAGAACAATGTCACGACAAGAATCTCAGCTCAACAACCCTCCTCATCATCCAATCAAATTTCTCGCTCTCCATCTTCCTCGGAGTCCGTCTATGACGAATACTCTCCCTCCACGTCATCATCGTCCTCAGCCACGGTGGCGGTTACAGGTGAAGAGGAGATAAGAAGCAAGCCAAGTTATATGTACCCCACGGCGTCGATCAAAGCAAAGCAGAGAACTTGCGGAGGGGGCAGGAATTTACCGATTACAGGCTGTGGGAGGACGATTGTAGTTGAAAATCGAGAGACGAGCAACAGTACATGTTCCGAGAGTTCAGGGAGGTTGTGTCGTGATATGTATCAAGAAGTGCCATTTGGGCGGCGAGATCGGGTTAGATGCTGAGACAAGCCGCCACCGTGTGCGGCGGTTTGCCTAGGGGAGTGTTTGGGATTTGAACTTTTTTCTTTTTCTTTTTTTTTTAAGTTCAACAACTTGTTGTTCTTTTTTGTGTGTTTTGTGGGCAGTGTGGTGTGTTTAATATTTAGAACATATACATTGTGATGAGATAGAGGAAGATGTATGTAATATTGTTACTCTAAATACAAAATATAGTGCTTACATTTTTTTTTCTCTTTTAGTTTGCATATGTATGTTATTTCGAATCTATAGTTTAGCTATGAATTTATTGTTATCATTTTTTTTTATATTCAATCATTGATGTATTCAATTTGATCTAAAGCATTATAATGTTTTTCTTTTAGTTTAGTCGCTGACTCGCTATGCTTACGAAAGGTTTAGTTTGATCATTGTATTTTTAATTTTGGTTCAATTTGGTACTTATACTTTTAAAAGATGACTATTTTGGTCATTTAATTTTCACTTTTATTTAATTTTCAAAAAATAAAAATAGCCACTTTTCGAAAGTTCAATGTCCAAAATAAACCAAAGTAGAAAAACCAGGTCCAAAATGAACATTTTGGATAAGAACCAAAATGAACTAAATTTGAAAGTACAGTGACCAAAATGAACTAAAAACAAAAGTACAGAGACCAAAATAATATTTAAACAAGATGTTAAAATCTTGTCAACATGTAGATATTGGGTTTAGGGTTTAGGTTGATAAATTACTCATCGATCAATGTGTTGGTAGGATGGATGGACTATAAATCGACTATTAGAGGTGATGGTTAGTTCGATTTTCTCAGTTTTTGGGTCAATTGGGAACCAAATCGAATTGATCTAATTTATAAAATCAAGATCCAAAACGATGTCAATAAAGTACAAAACAAAGAATTCGGTTTTTGATTTGTTTGGTTTTTATTTTGGGTCCAATTACGTCTTTCCTTCTTTTGCTTCTTTGAAATATCAAATTTATTTTGAATTGATTTTGTTCCTCAAACTAAATATATATGCACTAAAATTAAAAATAATAATATTGTTTATCATTCACCCGACATAATAAAAGATTGTCCATCCATATTTGGGGACTATATATATATATATATCAATACCATTGAATTGATTCGATTTTGATTGATTTTCCTATAAAAAAATCAAACCAAACCAAACCAATAATACTTTTTTCATTTTCTCCATATAACAAAGAGATTTATTCAACTTTACATTGAAAAACTAAACCAAATCAATAGATTTGCGTTGGATGAGTTGGATTTTTTAATTTTTTTGTTGCACTCCTGCTGGCCATACCAAAGTATAGACGAGGAGAAAACTATTCCGTCCCTTCTCAAATTTTGTTAATCATTTTTGCAAATATTTCACTTATTCATGTATTTTTCATCGGGCTGGACTCTTCTTCAACAGTGGCCCAACGATAAACAAGCCCACCAAAAATATACCATGGGCCAGATCCATGTTTTCGTATTGAATTTTGGTCCAATATTTAATAAGCTCATTAAATAATGGGCCGGCGGCCCAAGTTTGTGATTCTTGGAATGATACGACACCGTTCCATCAGGATGAAAATAACGAATCTCGGAATCATATCAATTCAAAACTGAAAACGATAGCTCGGTTTCAGCGCGATTTCTTAAGCCCTTCCTCTGTTAGGGTTTTACTCAGCAGAGGAGAAAAAGGAAAAATAGCAGAAGAAATTCAGTATTTATTTTACCAGTAGATCATAGTTTTCATAGATTAGAAGAAGAATTTCCAGCTTCAATGGCGGAAGAGAGGCATTACAATCCTGACTCCAATGCTTATAATGGCGAAAATTTCCTCCAGATGTACGATCAACAGCACCAGTTTGATTTGGGGAGTGAATTGGAACAAGGGAATGTAGATAGTATAGGAAGTGAAATTAAGCATTCCACAAGTCATTATGAATCTTCTTCCAGTGGGTTAGTTTTTTTTATCGTTCTTTGTTATTTTTCTGAATAGAGCGGTCATTATTTTTATGGGGAATTAGTTGCTGAATCGAACTTTGTTGGAGCTTAACACTTCGCTTTTTCTTATTTGGCAGCAAACTTTTCGTTGGAGGCGTGGCTTGGGAGACCACTAAAGGTAAATGTAAATTTAGTAAGTTATTGATTACTGGGGTGTGGTCGTACCTTAGAAAAAGTGGTTATTTTTGTTCGTTTAATCATTAATATTTTCTTGTATTGCAGTCACATGATGACAGATGGAATCTTTGATACATTATTATTCTTATTTGATAAAATATGCAATTTCATTAAACAAGAACTACCAAATATATATATATATATCCTCCAATGTTGGTTTAATGTCCTTCATAATTAGGCATAAATCAAGTCGCATATATTTCTGTAGTTGATTTATCTTTTGAGCTTATATTTCTAGTTGTACAATTCTTTGGTGAATATAATTTGTTTATGATTATTGTTATTATTCTAGCTTTCCTTCTAGCTTTTGAGCTTATATCAGTTTCCTGTTTTCAGTTCCCACTATAGAGTTCTCTTTCTTTTATCTTTTAATTCCACATTATCTTCATGTGCATCTTGATTATTTTGCTAGGGGCCTACGTAAGTGTCATTTGAAAATTCGTACGAAATTGTGTTTCCTTTGTTGCTATGATTTATGCTCATTTTATAGTGTGTAAATTTGGCCCTTTTCTCTCTTCAATTTGAAGAGACTAGTTAATCTTAGTATAACTCAGCAATAATTGATATATACTCCTCTCCTCGATGTCGGAAGTTTGAATCCCATTCCTCACATTTGTTGTAATCAAAAGCCTAGTTAATGTTAAAACTTTTCTAGGGTTTAATGGCCCCCATCTACCTGGCATCCTTAGGAAAGGAAAAATTGATATTTCTTTTGTCACGTTGCCATTTTGCTAATAAGTTATTGTTTCCACGTTATTCTTTCTGAATTCTGACTGTCATCATCCTGTCATATATGTCTTGACTATTATTTATTTATTATTGTTTGGTATTCAGAGACGTTTAGTGATTACTTTAGCAAGTATGGGGAGATAGCAGATTCAGTCATAATGATAGACAAACACACTGGAAGGCCACGCGGGTTCGGCTTCGTAACATTCTGTGATCCTGCCGTTGCTGACATGGTTTTGAAAATAGACCATGTTATAGATGGCAGAGCGGTAATATAAATATTTTTTGGTAATTCTAAACTTGTAATCTGAATGATGGAAAATGGTAAATGGAAAATTTTTATATCACTATCAGGTGGAAGTGAAGAGGACAGTTCCTAGGGCTGATATGAATGATAAATTGGTATCAAGAACAAAAAAGATCTTTGTTGGAGGAATACCACCTGGTTTAACTGAAGGTATTATTGCAGAAGTCTACATATATTTTCTTTCCTGATTGATTCTCGTTTTCAGAATTGATATTAATTGAAAGATGCTCTGTGTGGATGTCTCATAAACATTGCAGAGGAGTTTAAGGACTACTTCTCTTCTTTTGGTAGAATTCTTGAACACCAAATCATGATAGATTATAAAACGAAGCGGTCGAGAGGATTTGGATTTATCACTTTTGAGAACGAAGATTCAGTTGAAAATATCTTTGCTGGAGACAAAAAACATGAGCTTGGAGGCAAGCAGGTAAATGGGAAAAGGATTGAAACATAAAATTCTATATTTTTGTTGCTTACATGGACTTCTGTATGGTCAACATGATTAAAATGCAGGTGGAAATCAAGAAGGCTGTACCAAAAAGATTTGCTTATGATTTCAGTAGCAACACTGCACAGACTTCTTCAGGATATGACATGTATAGATGTGGGGGTTTATATGATGGTAATAAAATGGGCACAGATTTTGGTTGTTACGATGTATATGCTCCATATGGTGGGTACGGTGGAAACTACTCCAGTTTCTATGGCGCATACGGTTACGGTTTCGGTTACGGTGTTTCCATGTATATGAATGGTAGATACGGGTTGAATGGCTACGGCATCCCCGCAGCTGGATATGGAATGAATGGATATGGAAAAGGATACGAAGGAAATGGTGGTTCAATGCCTGAGAGATATCATCCATATTGGTATTGAGCAAACTTTTCCTAGAAGGTTTCTATTGTGAAGATTTTGAACACGAGCACAGGTATAATTATCCATCTTAGTCGCTGTGCAGTTTGAGATTTTTTCAGTGTAATATAAATATTGTAGACAATTTTTCATTTCTCTTTTATTATTGTTGTTTTGTTTTCCCTAGAATATGAAATGATTTGATTGATAAAATGGAATGATGGAACGTATCTCTTCCTAAATATTATAGGTTCGAACCTCTACCACTCTATTTGTGATGTGACATTCTTAAATAATGAAAATGCCTCACTTTAGAAGTGAGTCTAAATAATGAAGACGTTATAGAGATTTATTCCTAGTTGTTTATCTACTCGAGCACTAATGTGTGTGGCATGATGATGTTCATGTTCGCGTGACTATGTTTTTCATTGCGGGACCAAACCATTCAAAAGGAGAATCATTCCTTTGGATTAATAATGTCCAGTGGCATTAGCTCGTTTTTCTTGTGAGATATAAAACGTGGGTCTCACTCTATTTTGATTTGTTTTTTTAATCTTCATAAGAAAACAAAAGAGAACTTGAGCACATGGGAAAGCAGGCTATCACATGTATTACACAACCTACACATGAGTTAGTGGCAAATCCAAAACAGTTTCAACAGAAATGATTAAGAAAAGATAAAAAGTGAAAGGGATCTTTTATTCAATTGCCAATTGGGTTATCGAAATGCAGAAAAAGAGGAAACAATGGCTTATGAAACTATTATTTTCTTCAATTGATTTGAGCTTTATTCAAGCTCCAAGCAGTAAGTTTTGTGATGGTGACACTCTCTGTTCCATTGTTGAAAGCATAGAGACCAACCTTGTCTCCAATGGCTAATGTTGGATAAACTCTGGCTGTGATGCAAGCTTTCCCCTTAGATCCAAAGCTCTCAACAATTGAGTGATCAATCTGTTAAAGTTTCACAAATTTTCATGTGCAAATAGTCTATAAATGTTCTATGAAAAAATACATTGTTAATTTCTTAAATCTGAGCTCGATTGTATATGAATCTCTCTGTTTTCAAACTTAACAAATTTGCCCCTATGGTTTGCACATAATTGTATTTTGGTCCCTCCGCTATTTTTCAGTTAAATAGCTGACATGACTTTGTTTTTTTATTTAATTTTTTAATATTAAAAATGACAAAAATAATAGAAATGAAAAGATAAAACATTTTAAAGAAAGAACTATGCTTTATATTGGTAACAACAAGAGCGGATAAATATAACATTAATAAATCGAACTAAATTTCTTTTCTTGGATTCTAATAACCTATTACTCTTTTTTTTTTTCTTACGACTTCCAAGAATAGCATCATTTCATAGTTTCAAGATCAATATATGAATTAAACTCTTTAATTAGTTGTTAGATTCACATGAAGCAAAGTATAATAATTACGAATATCAAGATTCACACATTATAGGTTATGTCCATGGCGATCTTGATAATCTTTAGAATACTTCACCAACTAACGAAAAGTCAAGTGGGTTAAAACTATGCACTTCTTTTCAAAAGTGATTAGTAAATGGTGTCTGAATAATGCATGTGTAAGTGCACTTTTTAAACAACTTCTTTGTCTTAAAGCCAAAGCCCCTATTTAAGTGTTTTTTAACTAATTGATTCCATAAATTTAGCTCCAAATTATATATTATCAAAAATTAGAGGAGAACAAAAGCAAAGAACCTTAATATATCTAAATGAATAATAAATAAAAAAATCTCACCAAACTTCGCAGGGAAAGATCTTCACTAACTGGATCTACATCCAAAAATGCTCCATATGTTGTCTTGTCATTATTCAAGTTCAATGAAGACCTATTCAAAGAAAAGAAAATAGTTCGTAAAGTAACAAATTATTCAATCTGACTACCACAACTCGTCATATTGTTATTTCAATCCCTTAAATGATTTGTTATACCTGCTTTGATCACTACACATAAGTACGACGTATTTGTTTTGTCTCTTGAATATCGTAAAGGAGACGGAAGTGTACTCTTTCAAGTCCTTTGAAGCCAAAACTAGAAGCCCGAATGGACCAACCCCACCTTTTGTACCTGCTCCCTTTTGGCTACAAAGCAATTGTGGGTTTTTCCATTCAGGTTTCAACATTTGAGCTTTCTTGAAGGTTTTTACTTTAAATGAAACCTCAACATCTGCCTGTAATTATACCAAAAACAAACCAAAAACAAAAAATGAAAAAACAAAATCAAACAAACCTTAAATAATAATGACATCTCTTTTGTTGTGTTTTTAAGAATGTTATTGGACAAATTAAAGACAATACGTACCTGGACTGCTGTTACACCTTTTACTTCAATCAATGATCCTTTTTTCAATACTTTGTTTGTCAAATTAACTTTGTCCTTTCTAAGCTTTTGTATTTCCTCAATTGGCCATTGAATTAGTTGCTTCCCAGAAACATCCAACCAAATAGTCCTAGGAATTGCCTGTAAAAAAAAAAATCCTTTCATCAAACCCATATGTGACCCTACAATATATAAATAATAATAATAATAATAATAAAATTCTTGCTTTAAATCTTGACATTTTAAAATAACCAATCTGGTCCTATGGCTTATTCCAATTTTGATTCTTGGATTATAGAAAAATGTGTAGTTTTTAGTTCTTTCTACTTTTTAAAAAAGATTTTAATTATTTTGCTTTTTCAACCGTTGACGGACAAAATTGAATTTAGAGTCTTTGTCTATACACCATCTGAAATAAAATAAATAAATAAATAAATAAAATAAGAAATTCAAAGAAAATCGACTTGTATTTTATATTTTAAATTGGACCTCAAATTATTTAAACAATTGCACAATCTCTATTTTATAAAAATATTTATATTTATAAATAATAGAAATAGTTGTTTTTTAGTACCACAACTACTAAATGAAGTATAAAACTCTATTAGAGTAAAAAGTTATGTTAATTACTATTAAGCTAAAATATTAGATGGTATAATTATTATTTCATTATATATCTTTTTCTATAAAATTAGTTCCACCATGTGAATATACTAAAAACATAAATAAATAAATAAATAAAAATATATATATATACCATTTGAATCACATAATAGAAAACTAGTTTTTAAAAACACAATCTATTAAAACATAAAACGCTTAAGAAAGAAACTAAAGTAGAATTTTTAAACAAAAAATCTAAAAATGTAAGGAGAAAAACAAAAACAAAATAGAATTCAAATCCCTCGCTCTTCATGTCGGCAGATCTCAAGACTTTTCTTTTATATTTTTCTTTTTTAAAAAAATATTTTTAATGGTTGGGATTAAATCATTGACTTTGACTTTTAATATTACCTGGACGCCAGACCATCCTTTCTTGATATCATCTTCAACACTTGAAGATTCATTCACCCAACCCCACAAAACTCTCCTCTTCTTTTGGCCGTCATAGAAAGTTTTTGAAGCGTAATATTTCCCATAATCATATCTCAATCCCATGTAACCTTCAATTGATCCTTTGTTTGGAACATAAATATCTTTTTTCAAATTATATGTTCCGATCGTATAAACGTCGTGTCTAGTATCATCCAAGCTCACCTTCAACACGTGCTTCACGGGCCCTCCAATCACATTCGTGTCAACCCCACTTCGACCCATCTTTGCTACTGGGAAGAAATCCGGACACTCCCACATTCCTGAGTTGTCCGTATAATGAAGAGGATGGTCAACCTATATAGATATATATCATCAACCAAAAGGTATATAGGAATGTTAGGTACTTCCTAAAAAAAAGAATCTCTAAAAATATGTTTTTGAAAAGATATCACGTGTCAAAATATGGTTGGCCTACTAAGTTAGAAAATTAACCCGAATAAAGTTTGAAAATTGTAAGTGGTAATTTAACACGACCTGATCCCACTTAACGAAATCTTTGCTTCGGAACATGATGGCGAGTCCACGGGCATCAATTTTGCTCCCGATGACGACTCGCCATTGGCCGTCGTGGCCGAGCCAGGCAGTCGTGGGGTCTCGGAAGGAGCTGGAGTTGATGTGGTTTTGTGGGGTGGGGGCCATGAGAGGGTTTTTTGGGGATTTCACCCATTCTCTTAGATATGGGTCAGACAGATTCTTAGGGACAGCCAAGTTTTGAACTTGTTGGTTTTTAGGGTTAATTCCTGTGTACAAAATCGCTGGTTTGTCGCCGGGGAGGATGGTGGCGGATCCCGACCAACAGCCGTTGATATCGGACGGCTGAGATGGATAGATAGCGTGATCGTGGGGTTCCCAATTGATCAGGTCCGTTGATGTGGAATGGGCCCAAACAATGTTGCCCCACACCGCTCCTTTTGGGTTGTATTGGTAAAACAGATGATAAATTCCCTTGAATATCATTGGACCTGAAAATTGAAATATCCCAAAATTATTATTTTGATATTGAAATTTAAATAATCTAAACCCAAGAACCAAACTTAAATAATAATGCTGCGAAAATGATAAAAAGAACAGAGAAGAGATGGAACTAACCATTTGGATCTGTGAATTTCAAGTGAATTCCAATCCAAATCACATGTCAAAGAAAAAAGTTGCAAACTTTTAGTGGGATAAATAAAACCCAGAAGCAAAAAATTGAAAGAGATGAAGAACAAAAAAGTGAGAAGAAAAAAAGAGAAAAAACCATTGATCCAATTCCTGGGAGGTTGAAAATGGTAGGAAGTTCTATAAGGTTGTTGATAATGCTGAGGAAGAGAGTGAGAAGTTTGAACTCTGTAAACATGGTGAGAAGCTTGAAGCTGAAAAACTCCATGGCCAAACAAGAAACAGAGGAAAGAGATGAAGCAGAGTGAGAAGGAAGCCATTGGAGAGGAATTTCTTTAAGTTAAGTATTTGGATAATTCAGCTATCTATTTATAACTAAAAATCTGATTTTGTTTGGTCATTTTTAGGGAGAGAGGAAAACAAACCAAGAAACTTCAAAGGATGGGTTTATATTGATAACTCATTTCTGTGTCTAATTGTTGACTAAACTTTGGAACTATTTGTTTATTGGAAATATTTTTTTATTTTCATGAAGTAGACATCTGGATTATTACAAATACAACCGAAACAAGAAACTTAAAAAGGTGGGTTT
The DNA here is from genome assembly GCA_030954485.1 of Citrullus mucosospermus. Classification (NCBI taxonomy): domain Eukaryota; kingdom Viridiplantae; phylum Streptophyta; class Magnoliopsida; order Cucurbitales; family Cucurbitaceae; genus Citrullus; species Citrullus mucosospermus. The sequence continues at coordinate 564,840 of CM062063.1, read as the reverse complement.
GTATTGATAAGTCAAATTGATGTTTGTTTCTAATTGTTGACTAAACTTTAGGAGACTCTTGGTTCGTGGGAATAAAAGATTGCATCTTGATTACTACATTTGTATTGTTGTAATATTATAAGATGCTTTGATATTTGAAAATTTTCGGGCATCTTGAGAGTTTTTTATTCCTTTCTAAAACATGGATTTTCTACATTCTCAAGTTGAGGGCATCTTTTTTTTTTTTATTATTATTTTTACCCTCCACTTTTTTCTTTTATATATATAAAATTAAAATAATTAAAATAAATATGGTCAATTATATATATCACACTTTTTAGTTGTATCATAGTTGTTTTTAGTTTTTTAGAAAGATATTCATATTCAAACTTAAATTAATAGTTATTTTATACAAAATTTAAATTAATATATATTATTTTGTTGGGAAACTAACCTATAAAAATAATATAAATTATATTAATTTTTAAAAAAAATATAATTAATAAAAAAACATATTTTATATAAGTTCAAATTATGTTAAATTAAGTATAAATCAATTAATAGTAGGAATAGAATTCTTGTAACATTATGTAAATTTAAGAGAACCTCAAGTAGAAATTATATGGAACAAACACAATATCTAAACATTCTCAAATATCTACAAAAATATTCTTACAAATCGAATATGGTTATTTAAAAATATCTAAAGATTCTAGTTATCTATAATTTAAAAAAATAAACAGCTTTTGGAGGTTATCTCAAATTTATATTTTGTGTTTAAGAAATCACTACATATTCAGTATTTTTTAAAATCATGAATTTATTGTATATACTATTAAATTGTGTCTAATAAATTACTAAGATGTTGATAATCATTTGGTTTTTTTTTAAATTTAAAAATTAAATATATAAACACTATTTTTACTTACTAATTTCTTTCTTTAGTTGTTTACTTTTTATAGGAGTATTTTAAAAATTCAAGAGAAGTTTTGAAAAAATGGTTTACGGAGAAAGTTGAAGACCGTAATTAAGAAATTGGGAGAAGACAAGGAAAAATTTCAAAACTAAAGTTCTATTTGATATTGATTTTAGTTTTAGTTTTCGGCTTTTGAAATTTATATTTATTTACTCCCAAAAACAAAAATTAATAGAAAATTGACGACAAAACATAGACATTTATGGATGGAATGGAATTTGGAAGTAGTGTTTATAAGATTACTTTTCAAGAACACAAAATCAAATGATTATAAATTTGAAAAAATGTCAAATAGGTCAATGACCTAATTAAACATTAAACACAAAATTAAAAGTTTATACGCCTATTAGAAACAAAATTAAAAGTTTCATTTTTAATAGATTAAGAACTTATTAAAGGGAAATATAAACTTGAAAGACTTATTTGTTTTGTGAGCTAAAAGAAGTGTGTTTATCTTCAAGATAACGAGAAACAATTACACACAAGATGTGGTGTATTGTAGGTAGGCTAGAATAGTCTAAGCCAAACTTTGGATATTTTGGACTTTTTACTCAATTACATTCTTTTATGCATTTTCTTTATTAATTTAATACTCCAAAAATAATGTTCAATTTTATAGCTTTTAAGTTATTGGACTATTCTACTTGGCTATCTACATCATTGAAAAACTTCTTGTTGACTTTAGATCTGAAACAAAACCACTCCTCACTATAAACATTTTTTATTATTTTAATTTTAATTTTAAGGATTTATATAAAGATATGAAAGATGATTCATGAAGCAACATTCAACCTTTTATTGATTTGGAAATCACGTTTAGGGCGAGAATTATATATATATATATATATAGTGTATAATATGTGAGGGTGGAAGGTTTTAACTTATAATTAATCTTTCGAATAATGATTTACTATAATAAGGTAAGGAGATATGAATTCTATAGATTTTTTTTTCTTTTAATTTCTAACACATATTATAGGCGAATATTGAAAAAAATACTAATGTTGTTATTAATTGAGTTATGCACTATTCTACTTAATAAACAATTTTGTCTTAATTAATTAGTCTTAAGAAAAGAATAATACTTTATTTTGATCAACTAACTTCATATTAATTAGGTTTGAACTAAAAAAGATCATTGTAATTAAATATAGGTATATTGTTTATGATTTTTTCAAGGAAAAACAAATGTTTACGGTTTAAGTTAATATTCAATATGGAAATATTAAAATAATATATAGGAATCTGAATGCTAAATTATATTTGTAAATTGAGTTATAAGAAGATATATTAATTTGATTATATCCTAATTCATTTGGTATACAATATTAGTTATAAACTGACATCATTTTAATTCATTGTCGTAAATGAGTATGATGTCGATTTTGAATTGGCATCATATCTAATCTTCATTGTATAGGTACGAGGACACTTGATGTTAGTCTTAAACTGCTATCATATCTAACTGTCATATAGTACATGTATGATGGTATATGTTTTGATGGCAATTGTAAACTGTCATCATAGTCAAATTGTGACACCTATAAAGATGGCGACTTCAAATATGTCATTGTAAATATACGAGCCAAAATTGTTGTAATGACTTTTTTTATTTCAATCTTAGCCCAACTACGACTCACTTTATATATGGTTTTATAATCTCACCAAAATTATGTTTTACCACCAAGTATCTAAAATCACAAAGCTTGACGCTTATCATCTTAATAGGCGACAACTTACTTGAATTGTTGATGGCACCAATTGATGGCAAAGATGTAAAAAAATGTGTTGTTTGGCATGTTGGAAGATGGATTACCCCATAATGATTTTAGGGCAAATTGCAAAACTACCATCAAGTAGAGTGATAGTTGTAGTTATATCCTTAAACTTTCAATTTTAAAAATTAAACCCTCAAAATTATATAAATGTTAAAATTAGGTCAAATTAGACATTCAAACTTACATAATTGTATAAGTTGTAACATTCGTATAAGTTTTAGAGTTCAATTTTTATCATTTGTAGGTCTAATTTCTACGATTATTGTAAGCTTGATGGTTTAATTTTAACACTTGTAGAAGCTTAAAGATCCAATTTTTAGAATTGAGAGTTTGATGGATTTTTTTTTTTAATATAAAAAAAAACTAGCAAACTACTTTTTGAAAAAGTTCATTAATTTAAAAAATTTTAAAGTTGTAATGTGAGACAGGTGTGAATTGAGGTGTAAAAGGAGACAATATCATGGACTAGGAATGAGATATAAAATGTTGATAAAAGTTGTATCATTTTTAATGGTTGCTAATTTTGAATTTTAAAAAAATAATTTGTCACTTAGGGAAACTGACTGTTGAGATTGAGCTCATTAAAGATAAGTAATGCATGTTTTGTATTCATTTTTATATTAAGGATGACATGCCTTTTAATGGGACATGGGCATAGAGATTGTTGGGTAGGTTTGACTAACTTTTATTCTTGCAAAATTGTTTAAAAAAAAAAAAAAACATGAGAATGTATAAATAATAAAATGAATTAGTTAATTGTGTATTTATTACCAAGTAATTTTGAGTATTACACCTAAAAACTAAAATAGAGTATACTAGCAAGGTGGAGGCCAAACATATTGCCTTGGGCCTAGACCTCGATCCTATGCCCAATCCGAACCTTTATCTTTTGGCCCAATTTAATTTTAAGTTGTCACTTTTGGCACGTATCATAATCTTCTTAGTTTGTCGTTCTTATTTTATGCAAAATGTCCAATTATACCCTTTAATTCAAATCATTCATAACAGTTACAAAATTTGTCGTACTTTAACCATGTTATAGTTATTTAAGTAAAATAACTTTGTTGAGAGAGAAATACAAAATAAATGAAGAGCTGTCCAATTTTTAGTATTGTTCAATAGAAATTACTTTTTTTTTTCCTCTCATTTGAATTACTCCTTTATTTTTTATATTTGAAATAAAAAAGAAGTAAGTTACTTTTTAAAATTTTGATTCATGGTTTTAACTTAGCCCATTATTATAATATTAGCTTATCAGACCGCACGAAATACCATTAATTTGGAAGAGGCAAAATAATTATAGTTTAGATGGGATAGTGCTTATATTATCAATTTCGAAGTCAGATGTTCGATTCCTCCCTCTATATATGTGATCTAACATTCAATATTAGAAGAAATAGTAAACTTTGATGAATAAGGATAAATTTAATAAACCACTTTTTAACTCTAATTTAATTTATATTGTATCTATATATTCATTTAGCTCAAAAACGATACTTGATACATACTCTTACGTTTAAAGTAAAAGATTCAATTTTTTAGTCACTTATTTAACTAGGTAGGATTTTCTAAAAATATTAACCATTTATAAAAACATAATAGACTAATTCTAGTTCGGACATAATGCAAATCTTAGAAATATTTTTTATTTTCCAAAATTAGGAACATAATTTTTAAAACTTCTGACTTAACTTTCAAAGTTAGGGTATTTGTTCTAAAAAGATATTTTTCATTAAAATAAATAATAAAAATTGATGTGATAATTAATATGTACAAATTTAACAGATGTACTTGATATATTATTTCCAACTATAAAATATTGAGATTATACCATTTATTACATAATTTTTTACACATGTCATATTAATTTACATGACTTATGTTGTAAATGATAGTGACATATGTTTATTAATTCTTAAACAAATTCATTAGTGTTACCACCTTAATTTTCATCTAATTTTAACATAATAAAATTCGAAGTCTAAGAGTTAAAATTTTAAAGTCTAATCACATACTTGAAATCTACCCTAAAATTAGAAGATAATTTGAATAATTTTATAGAATAAATTTAAACTATATATACACAAATGAGAAAAAAAAATGGTAAAAAATGTCCCTCTCCCTCATTTCCTTTCCACTTGTTGGGTATTTGATTCAATTGATTTGAGCCTTATTCAAGCTCCAAGCACTTAGTTCTTTAATGGTGACACTCTCTGTTCCATTGTTGAAAGCATAGAGACCAACTTTGTCTCCAATGGCTAATGTTGGATAAACTCTGGTTGTGATGCAAGCCTTCCAATTTACCTCCAAAACTTTCAACTATTGAGTGATCAATCTGAAAATGTTTCACAATTTTTCCTTTTCATGAGTTTGTTTATAAGGTAACAAACCAACATTAGCAAACATACTACTAGTAAATTATAACCTAAATGTCAATCTGAGCATAGCTATGTAGATAAGACGCCAATAATTATTATTTCAACGATTATTGAACTAATTATATAGCGGCACATGCATCCGAATGCAAATAATGCATGACTTCATAAAAAATCTCACCAAACTTCTTAGCAAAAGATTTTCACGAGTTGGGTCCACATCTAAAAATACTCCATATATTTGGTCTTGTCATTGTTCGAATTGAGAGAAGACCTAAACATGAAAAAAGAGAGTTTAAAAAATCAAATAAACATATGCATCATTCTATTACTTACACTCAAACATAGAAAATAAAAAATAAATAAAAACAAATATATATTTGGTCTCTTATTACTTACACTGCATGAAATTATTCGATGTGATCACCACTATATGTATACATATATAGTTGTTCATTTCTAATTATTAATTTGATGCACAATAAAAAAAATATAAAAAAATTTTCTGGTCATGTGTACTTACATTATTTCAACTCATCAAATAATCGTTTTTCGTACCTACTTTGATCAATACACATAATTACAACATACTTATCTTGTTCAAAGAATATTGTAGTGTACCCTTTCAAGTCATTTGAAGCCCAAAACTAGAAGCCAAATGGACCAACTCCACCTTTTATATGGCTACAAAGAGTTTGTGGGTCTTTCCATTCAGGTTTCAATATTTGAGCTTTCTTAAAGTTTTCCACTTTGAATGAAATCTCCACATCTGCCTGTAATAAATACCAAAAGAAACCAAAGAAAAAATCAAACAACCTTAAATTTCATTGGCATTTCTCTTGTGTTGTGCTTTAAGAATGTTGATCAAAGACAATTAGACACATGATTAATATATAACTTAAACTACAAAAATACCCTCTAAATCTTTATTTCAAAACTATCCTAAAGTATAGTGATATTTGTAATTATAATCTCAAACTTTTATTGTAAAAATTGAGCCCCAAACTTATACAAACGTTAAAATTGTATCCTTATACTTACATAATTGTAGAAATTGTAACATTTATACAAGTTTAAGGGTTCAATTTTTATTATTTGGAGGTCGAATTTCTACAACTATTGTAAGTTTGAGCACCCAATTTTTCGTAAAAGTTTAAAGGTCAAATTACAACTACCACAATACTTGGGGAAGGTTTTTACAATTTATTTTATAATTTATATGGTTGGATTGACATAAAGGGGTAGAAGTCTCAATTGTCTAAAATTCTAAAGGATAATATTGAAAGAATAAAGGATGATTACCTGTGCTGCTGTTACACCTTTGACTTCAACCATTGATCCTTCGTTCAATACTTGATTTGTCAAATTTAACTTTTTTCTTTCGAAGCTTTTGAATTTCTACAATTGGCCATTTGAATGAGTTGTTTTCCAGATGCATCTAGCCAAACAGCCCTTGGGATTGCCTACAAAATCGTAACCCATTAATTCATATATCCCTCATTTGGGTCCACTAACAAATATTATCCCATATTAAAATATCCAATATTGTTTTATGCAATACAACTGAGTATTAAGTCTTGTGCTTTTCTTTCTTTACCTGCAACAAAATAATTTTTAATAATTTTTTTTAAAAAAATAAATGATCACAATAATTGTATGCATTTTCTCTCATCACTTACTTTAAAAAAGAGTTAAAACACATAACAAATATTTATCGAACAATTTGGTGGGACACACCTCGATATTTTTTTTTCAATAATTACATAAAAACAAAAATTAATATTTTGAGAAGGGAGGGATCAAAGTGAAAGACAAAAGCTAGAATTTAAACCACACTGCTCTTTTCAAAGTTGATTTTTTTACCGCATTTATTTTTAAAAAAATTATTTCTATTTTTAAAAAATTTACTTGTTTCACACAATTTTCTTGAAAAAATTAAAAGTTTCACATTTCCTATCTTCTTGTAATTTTTAAAATATGGTGATTGTAAATTCACTTTTCAAATCAGCAACATTTTGCTAACTCTAAGGCTACATCCTCCAACCACATAGTCGGAAAAATAAAAAATATTTATATATATCCACGTAGTCGAACAAACAAACTATGGTTGGACAATTAGATGAGTTGAAAATGCATTTAAATATTTTTTTAAAAAAGAAAACAAATAACTGTAAATTGTAAATTATCAAATAGAATGTTAAGAGTTGAGTGGTGGACTTAAAATTTACCTGGACACCGGACCAACCCTTCTTGATATCATCATCAACGCTTGAAGACTCATTGACCCAACCCCACAAAATCCTTCTCTTCTTCTGGGTGTCAAAGAATGTTTTTGAAGCATAGAACTTCCCATAATCATATCTCAATCCATTGTAACCTTCTATGGATCCTTTATTTGGAATGTAAATGTCTTTTTTCAAATTATATGTTCCAATCGTACGAACGTGGTTCTTGGTATCATCCAAGCTCACCTTCAGGACATGCTTCACGTGCGGTCCACTCACTCTCGTCTCGACCCCGGTCCGACCCGTTTTTGCCACTGGGCACATATCTGGACACTCCCACACTACCATGCCATCCTTATAGTGTAGAGGGTGATCAACCTATAAGAACATCATAAATTAATTTAGTTTAATTAGAAAGTACCATTTTTCATCCACCATGTTACTTGAATTATAAAAACCAAAGCTTCTCTTCCATAATATTGATTCACAAGTCAACTAGAAGCCACAACTAGTTTAACCCGACCTCATCCCACTGACAGAAATCTTTACTTCGGTACATCACGGCGAGTCCACGGGCATCAATTTTGCTCCCGGTGACCACTCGCCATTGGCCGTCGTGGGGTCTCAGAAGGAGCTGGAGTTGATGTGGTTCTGTGGGGTGGGGGCCATGAGAGGGTTTTTTGGGGATTTCACCCATTCTCTTAGATATGGGTCAGACAGATTCTTAGGGACAGCCAAGTTTTGAACTTGTTGGTTTTTAGGGTTAATTCCTGTGTACAAAATCGCTGGTTTGTCGCCGGGGAGGATGGTGGCGGATCCCGACCAACAGCCGTTGATATCGGACGGCTGAGATGGATAGATAGCGTGATCGTGGGGTTCCCAATTGATCAGGTCCGTTGATGTGGAATGGGCCCAAACAATGTTGCCCCACACCGCTCCTTTTGGGTTGTATTGGTAAAACAGATGATAAATTCCCTTGAATATCATTGGACCTGAAAATTGAAATATCCCAAAATTATTATTTTGATGTTGAAATTTAAATAATCTAAACCCAAGAACCAAACTTAAATAGTAATGCTGCGAAAATGATAAAAAGAACAGAGAAGAGATGGAACTAACCATTTGGATCTGTGAATTTCAAGTGAATTCCAATCCAAATCACATGTCAAAGAAAAAAGTTGCAAACTTTTAGTGGGATAAATAAAACCCAGAAGCAAAAAATTGAAAGAGATGAAGAACAAAAAAGTGAGAAGAAAAAAAGAGAAAAAACCATTGATCCAATTCCTGGGAGGTTGAAAATGGTAGGAAGTTCTATAAGGTTGTTGATAAACATGTGGAACAAAGTAAGAAGTGTGAGCTCTGTAAACATGGTGACAAGCTTGAAGTTGCAAAAATCCATGGCCAAACAAGAAACAGAGGAAAGAGATGAACCAGAGAGAGAAGGAAGCCATTGGAAAGGGATATTTGTGAAGAAGATGACTTAATTTTTATTGGGTTTTGGCAAAATACCTATGTTTATATATCAAAATCTGATCTTGACTGGTTATATATAGAGGAGAGAGAGAAAGGGCAAGAAACTAAGAAATTGAAATGGTCGGTTGGTTTGATAAGTATCAAATTTGAAGATATTAAAGATTTTACAATGCAAGTAGATTGCTTTTACTTGGAGAATTGCAAATCCCTCCATTAATTATTGGTCAGTTTCTGTTGTATCTATGAGCTAAAAATAGGTTGATCTCGAAATCAACTAGTCTTTAACCGTGCAAAAAGAGAGTTTTAAACACTCTATAACACATAACATAACTCAACTCATATAAAATATGAAATACTAATCTCAAATTCAGAGTTTTAATTCTCCCTCACTTATTGTAAAAATAAAATACTTTATAATGCATAACGGCACACGCCATCTGCTTTTCTTATGTCAATCATATCTAGTTTCAAGTATACTTAATCACTTGAATACAAGCTTGTTCTTAATCTAAACATTTGTTAAGTTGTGACAAATTTCATTTGATCCTACATCCAAATATCACTTATCTCTATACTATATGACTCATATTAGATTATCCATCCTACTAATTTGGGTCAAGCTACAACTCATTACGATTTGTGTTGAATGGAAATTAGATAGGGTTGTGGCTTGGTTATAAATAGAGGGAGCTAAAGGTTTGTGATGAGTCAATTTATATATATATAGTTGATAGATTATAGGGAAAGACGACTCTCTTGGAATACTATAATATTATTATTGCCGGTTCTTTTATATTACAATATATATGGTTGTATTTTTTAGTGCTTTCTTAGATGGATTCTAATTACTCGCTATAGATCGTAGCTAAGTAGAGATAACGCCAAATTTGGGAGGTATATGGCTTTCACTTAGGCTGAATTCTACAATTTTCACCTTAACCAAACTACACAACTCACTACTTGAGATTACTAGTTCCATCGTGAATATTAGATAAACATAGAGTTCCATTTCAAAATTTATTAGCTTGAGAGGATTAGCAACTCGTCTATCTTATAAAGTGTTAGGTATCTTTATCTTTTCAATGTAAGATCCTCAACAATGACAATTTATATGAAAAATTGATGTACCAATGCAATAGGCAAAGACAAATCGACGAAGGGACCAAAGGAAGCTCGACCCTTATTACAAGTATACTCAAACTTTTAATAGTTGCTACTCTCTTGTCTTGGAGGGGTAAGTGACAATAAAAGGTATATATCTTGTTGTAACATGTCAGTGGGGTGGGTGTATATCTCCATCTAGGATTATTATCAAGAACCTTTTTAAATAAGTTGCAGGAAGTTTTAATATTTCTAAGTTACATATCATATGATATGATAGTGTTAAAAACTGAGTTTATTTATTGAGCAATATTTGAGTACATTTCAAGATGAACTTGTTTTTATGCATCCTACTATTATCATATACATAAAAAATTAAATTTATGATTGGACAATTTGTTGGATGCAGAAAGATTGGTCATGCCTAAGATGCAATTAAATATTTTTCTTATTTATTTTTTAATTATTATTTACATAAAAAAATTGTGGACTTTGACTAAAGAAAGTTGGTTCCTTTTATCAATATTGTAGAAAGTAACTCATTTTTTCCGTACTCAAAAAGAAAAAGAAAACTCATTAACCGTCTAAATATTAGAAATTAAATAAATTTTCCTCTAGGTCCTAATAAAAAAAATAATTGGACTGCAACACTAACAATATCGAATGAGAAATGGGCCCATGACAGGAGTGTTATGGGCCGAAGCCCATTGGTATCAAACACCAATCCGTGTTTGGACCGAAATTAGCGAGCCCAAAGTTGGAATTTGGTAACTAATACACCACGACGCAAAATCCTTTACCAAACGTAGCTCCAATTCCTAAGCCATAATCAAGCTTATACAATAATAACAAAGTACAATTTTTATAACGAGCATAGGACTTCACATAATTCATGATTGTAGAGACCAGGAATCTTAATTTATTTCTACCATTAAAAAAAAATAAAAAGAATTTTTTTTTTTTTTTTTTGTCTAGTTTTCATTTGAGTCCCTAGATTTCAAAATATTAATTATTTAGCTTGCTTAGTAACTATTTCGTTTTTTGTTTTTGTTTTTGAAAATTCGGTCTACTTTTTCCACATTTCTTGCCATGATTCTTAGCCAAATTTCAAAAACAAAAACGAGTTTTTAAAGCTACTTTTTTTTTAGTTTTCAAATTTTGGCTTTGTTTTTTAAACTATTGGTAAAAAGTAGACAGCAAAAAGGAAATTTGGAGTTGGAAGTAGTGTCTATAGACTTAATTTTCAAAAACAAAAACTAAAAACGAAATAGTTATCAAACGGAGTCTTAGTCATTGAAAGTTGAGTTTTGTTTCAATTTAGTTTTTCGATTTCAAGATTTACACCTTTAACCTTAATTTTTCACTAAAAACTCATTTTCGTACTTAATGTTAATATATCTTAATTAGTTTAAGCAAATTAAAAATAATTATAATTAATTAAATTTCAATTTTCATCACTATTAAAATTAAATTTAAAATTTCACTTCATAATTCTTTTAAATTGATTAGTAGACATTTACGTAAATTATTGAAATTGAGTATTTAATGAAAAATCGAGGTTAAGGCGCTAAGAACTTGAAACTTAAAGACCAAATTAAATCAAAACTTAAATCTTAGTGGTAACATTTTTACATTTTGAAATTTAAGGACTAAAACGAAACGAAACTCAAAACTTGAAGATTAAATGTGTGACATTTTGAAATTTAGAGTCCAAATAGAAATGAGACCCAAAATGGAGGGATCAAGAAAGTATTTTTTTAGTAAGAAAAAAAAAAAAAAAAAAAAACCTAAGAAACTCCCATTCTATATTTCTGTTTTTTTTTAATTTTTTTAATTTTTTTATTCTTTTTCAAAACCTAGTACGAGAGAAAGAAAATCAAACAATCAAGTTTTAGGAGGATGAACTGATGTCTTATCAATGAAGTTATATTCAATTAGACTTTTCTGCATTTATTTCTAAAAATCGGGTATTGAAGAAGAAATAAGCATTATTCAAATTTCTTTTATAGTAAAAAAGTACAAGTTCTGCCATGATAAAGATAATATATAATTAATTAAATAAATAGGATATTGTAAGTTCATCAGTTTTTATTAAAAAAATTATAAAACTCAAAATTCATTATTTACTACATGAAGATTGTTACTTTAGTAATATTGAGAATAAAATGAAAGTTTGATGAGTAGTATTTTTACAACAAATGATACAATTTGATCCCAAAACTATTGGGTTGTTGATTATACATTTATGGAACTCGAAGAAGAAGAATTGAAAAAAAAAAATGATTCTTTCATAGATTTGAAATTATTTCAAAGAGCTCTGGATGAATTCCACCTTTGAAATTAGATTTAAGTAAGTACACTTTTATCATTAGCTTTGTAATTTAGGTTGAAAATAATTACTTTTATTTAATGAAAAAACCTCTAACAAAATAAGACCCACATGTCTCCCTATAATTTTGGAAGGAAAAAGGGGTAAATCATGATGGGATGTTGATTTGACAAAATTTTGCATTTTTCTTCCTAAAAATTTTTTTAGTCTATATAACTATTTTAGAAAAAAAAAAAAAAAAGTATAATTGAGAATTTCATCCTCATACTCTCAACAATTTTAAAATATTTATTTTTTATAAATAAAAAATTATAACATTTAATATGTAGCCATTTTTCATGTCATAAATTCAAAATTTAGAGATGTTCTTTTTCAAATTAGGACCACAACTTCACAAATTTCTATTTTTTTTTTAAGTTAAATTATAAATTTAGTCCATAAATTATCTAGAGTACATTTTCCTAAACCTTAAAATTATTTAATGTAAGTCTCTAAAAATTTGATTCTAAAACAAGACCTTCAACTTTAACAACAGTCAAATATGTTTCTTGACTTTTTTATTCAAACTTTCAAATTTGTGTTTAATAAATTTCTAAGATATATTCAAATTTTTATGACTCACAGGCCTATTGGATACAAAGTTATAATTTCGTATCTATTAAGACACTTATTTTTTGTACGCCAAATGCTACATTGAAAGTTCAATTACCTATAACGTGATTTAAATTTTCATAGACTTGTTAGATTAAAAAAATTTAGAATTTTAAAGACTTATTAAACTAATTATCTAAGTTCAATTATTTATGAAATAGACATTTAAGATCGTATATATCTATTGTGCATCTGATAGAGCACCTAATCAACCTTTGTCCGGTGGTAATTTTTTTAAAAGGAATAAATATTTATTTTATTATGTTCTATTATGTATGAAAAGAGTGGAATGGAATTAGGTGTTGTCCCTAATAATTACCCAAGGACTAATATACTAAAATTGTGTGGTAACAAGAAAAAAAAAATTAAAATTGCTTGATATAATAGTGAAGAAAAAAACGAGAATCTCAAAAAGGTGAAAATAAAATTTAAATTCAAGTATTTGATATTCTTTTGTGAAATTTCAAAATTATCATAATTTGATGATTTATGGGGTCAAATTTTGATCCAAAATGATTTGATCACGAAATAATTTAGGCCATACGTAATTTTGTAATAAAAATTAGAAGGAAGAAAATAAAAATAGCCGTACGATAAGCGGATTGGGTAAAATGAGGGGCCCACGCAAGCAAGTGTCAAAAGGAATTATGCCGCCCCCTTTCCCTCTCGAGTCAGGCACCGTGAAGGAGTCTGCTCCTCACAGACCACTCATAGAATGACACGTGGAGTTGTCGGGTCAAGTACGGCTTCCCTGACAGGTCACTCTCACGAGCATGCATGTAGAACACCGTGAAAATTAAGAACAAATATTTTTTTCTGACAAATTATTTTTTAAAAAATAAAAAAAAAATGATGGGTTTTGTTCTTCTTCTTGTTTTTGTTTTTGTTTTTACTTAATATTAATATCCATATATATTTTTTTAATTTTTGTGATGAATAGGAAAAATAAGAATAGAATAACAAAAAAGCAGCGTGCTCCTGAAAGTCATCATTAGCCGTTGACTCTCTTCCTTTGTCATTACCCCATACATTTTCCACCGCTTGATTAGCCATGTGTCCCCACTCTCACATTTTTTCTATTTCTTTCTCTCTCGTTTAAATAAGTAAGTTGACAACAAAAAAAAAAAAAAAAAAAAAAAAAAAAAAAAAGAAACTTTCAATTAAATTACAATTTTAGGCTCTAAAATGATTTACCGCCGGTTACTTTTACCCTTTTAGTCATTATACTTTTTTCTTTTTTAAAAATCAATACACTTTTATGTTTTTACTTTAGAAACTTTTTAATAAGTTACTACTTTCGTGGTATGGTAAATATTTTATTTTAGATAAGTTCCATCGTTTATTAAAGTTAATATAAATACATCTTAAATCACAAGATTCAATTTTAAACTAAGGAGACTGACTTATTTGTAAACTATGTTTTAATTAATTAATTTGGAATTTTTGCTTGAAACACAATTTTCATAAAAAAAAAAATGGGAGTAACATTTGCCGAAAATACATAATCTCAAAATATCTCAAATATATTTCTAATGGTATGAAAGAAAATTTATTTACATAAATGCCCTCCTCATACTTTTCTCTCAAATTTCTCACCCCGTTCCTCACTTTTCAATTCTACCGTTTCATTGTTATATCTTTTACTAAATATTCATCCATCAATCCTATAATTTATGTTTTGTTGGGTAATTATGGTTTTTTAAAATTAGATCTATAAACCTCACATTTATTTATTAATCTGTCAGTTTTGTTACCTACGTTTCTAGGGGTGTTCTTAAAATTCAAATTAAAAATTTGAAAACTAAAAGAATTGATTTTCAAAATTTTGTTTTTGTCATTAGAATTTGACTAAGATTTCAAATGGTGAGAAAATAATCACAATTTCTAAACACCAAAAAATAAAATGGATACCAAACGAGACCCTAGTAATATATATGTACTTAGAGGCAACTCTCCAACAAAGGAAAAATATGAACTTTAGAAATGTCTTAGAGGTTCCATTCTTTAATTTCCTATTCAATTGTTACTTTTATTTGAAAATTTTAAAATCAACTTATATATTAAATATAAAATATATTAAATTTTTAATTTTATATTGGCTAGATTTAAAAATTTTAAACAAAGTTAAATACATCAGACGATGTATTTATTAAAAAAAAATAAAAAATTCGAATCTATTTAACATAAAATTAAAAAGTTTAAAACTTTATAAGATAGTTACTAAAATTTGAAAAATTTAACTGATACAAAATTGAAAGCCTTGAATTTTTAAAATATTTTTAGAAAATAGACACAAATTTAACATACGATAGTTTCTTATTTTACCTTTTATATTTTTATGTTTTTAATTTTGGGAATCTTTAGATTTATATTGAACAATCATTCAGTGTGGGACCCTAAACCTCTGTTATGCCTTCTCGTGAAGCCTCAGTGCTTGTGATTCAGATTTTTATCATTAGCCTTTCTCTCTCTCACTTCTAGTCACTTCCCATCCAAATCAGGGCGAGCTGCTTTATTCTCACCGGAGGTAAAACTTTGCTTCAATAACCTCCAATCAAATTATTCCATTTGGAAATTATTAGTAACATATTAACGTTTAATCTCTTTTCGTACTTTTAAGTTCAATTTTCAAACACCCCCTAAAATTTTTGAGTGATTGTGTTTCAATTTTCAAATTAACTTTTAATATGGATGAAAATATAATAAAATTATAATTCTTTTAAATTAATTAATAAACATTAGTAAATATTTACTAAAAAAATTATGTTAAAAGTGTAAAGTTTAAAGGACCAAATTAAAACAAAATTTGAATCTCAACAATAAAATTGTAATATTTTGAAATTTAGAGACTAAATTGAAATATAATTCAAAATTTAAAAACTAAGGCTTCGTTTGGTAATCATTTCATTTTTTTGTTTTTGTTTTTTAAAATTAAGCCTGTAAACACTATTTTCACCTTTAAATTTCTTCATTTGTTAGTTTTTACCAATAGTTTAAAAATTAAAGTCAAAATTTGAAAACTAAAAAAAAACAGTTTTTGTTTTTATTTTTGGAATTTTGCTAAGAATTCAACCATTGTATTTAAGAAATATGCAAATCATGGTAAGAAATGGGAATGAAGTAAACTTAATTTTCAAAAACCAACAACAAAAAACAAAATGGTTATCAAACGAGCCTAAAAATGTAACATTTTAAAATTTTAAATACCAAATTGAAAATAGACCCAAAACTCAAGAATCAAAAAAGTAATTTTACTAGATTTTGAAAAAGTTTCATTTTCTAGAATTTTGAAATTATTCAAAAAGAGCTTGTAAGAGCTATTTTCTTCCTCCTTCCTTTTAGTTAGAATGAATGACGAAAATTGACATTACAGTTAATGTCTAAAAAGTGAGATTCAAAATTTAATTATTTAAAAGATTAAATTTAATTGTTGATTTCATTACAAAATTATTATAAAAAAAAAAAAACAATATTAGACATTAGATAGAGTCACCACGTTATTATTTATTTTTTTTTTTATTTTATTTTTTTAAAAAACGATGTTGCAAACTTTGTCAAGGTAACAAATAGTCATTTATGAGTTAATATTTACTAACATGTTCATTATTTTAAAATTCTGGTATTTTGAAAGTTCGAAAATCCAAATAAGACCAATGTGTGTGTGTATATGTATATTACTTTCTTTTATGGATGTGAATGAGTTAGTTAAATTAATTTTATCTCATTTGAAAAATATACATATTAATGGTTTTTTTTTTTTTTTTAAATCTAAGTAAAAAAGGATACTATATGGTTGCGAGTCCACAATCACAAGTAGTTCACGGGACCTAAAAATAAGAGCCAAACTAAGAATCCTAGAAATATTGTACTTCTTATGGTACACCCTCATATTATTCCTTTAATTTATATTTAAGTATTATTTTTTCATGCATTGTTCAGCTTTTTAGGTTTCTCAAATACCCATTAAGAAAAATATAATTCAAGAATAAAACCCAACAGAGACAAATGATTTTTTTTAAGAAAAAAAAAATCATGTTTTTTTTATCTTAGTTCGATAAATAATGATAATATTTATTGCTATACCTTGGTTTGGGAATCACTGCATGTTTCTAATAACATGCAAGTTTTAAATTCATAACAAAATATGATCATGAAAAATTATTTATTTAGAGATTTGAGTCAAACATGGTCATCTAATGAAGTGTTTTGAAATTTTAATTATTATTAATATTTAGAATAGTAGCCGATCCATAAAGTTATATTAACAAATAATTAAATTTAGTAGGTGTAAAATTATATATGTATATAATTATTGTTGAAAGCTTCTGATAAATTTAAAATGATATTGGAATTTACATATAGGTCCCTGTAGAATGGGGTCAATTTCGGCTGGCCTTCTGTTAAGGGGTCACTAAATTCGCCAAACTTTTTGACATAAGAGTCAACTAATTGCATCTTTTTTTCTGCCTTGGAGATCGTAAAACTCAAGTCATAATCTTTGATTAATTAAGCTCTAATAATATCTAGTGATGTCACACTAATCTAATAAATTAGGGTTTTAATTTTCAAATCATATCGTTTTGCTTTTTTAATCAACGCTTTGTACTTGAATAAAGTCACCCCAATTCAAAAGAACCCACTTTTCTCATTTGGTAATTCTTTTTCTAAATTTATCAAATTCTGATTAAGGGTGTCGCTAAATTGGAGATTATGGTTGTTACAGGAGATTTGAACTAGAGGAGTGCATAGTAGACTTCATTTGAGTCTGCAGACCGTTTAATCAACAAAATGACAAAGTAAAATATTGAGCCAAAAACCACACCCCATAACCCAAATGGACATGGAAAAGAAGAGGGTTGGGCCAGAGGCCCGAACTAACTTACTTGGCCTCGACCAATACTCTCCTTTTCAATGAATGAGTCATACTCAATGTGTCTCCCAAACATTTAAGCTTGAGAAAGAGGAGAAAAGTTTAAACAACCTACTCGGCCTCCAATTTTGGTTGAGCCTTGCATTTGAATAATGAGGCTAGCAAAAGACATGCTCTAGCCCATTGGTTCGAGGATAAGCCTAATTTGATGTAGAAGCCCTAAATCAGAATTTTTCTATAAATACATCACTATGCCTTTAGATAATTAGTAAGATCATTCGCATCTCTAAAAACTCTTGCTACAACCAAAAGCTACTTAGGCATTGGAAGCATTGTGACAATTACTACACTGATTCCAAATTCTTCTTGTTTTGCAAGTCACATCTTTCCTGAATTACAGAATTCATTGTTGCTATCGTATTAACAATTGTGTGTATTTCTTAGAGTTGATAGCTCTTTTAGTTGATCTACAAAATTTTCGAGGGTGAATATTATGGATGTCTTTGATTCAATTAATGACTAAAAGAAAAAAAATCAATTTAAAAGTAACTACTAGAATAAAAGAAATTAATAGATAGAAATAACATAGGTTTAAGATGAACTCGAGACGGTTTGAAGCTAGGAAAGTAGCTTTATATATTACACGACTTTCAAATGCAATCATAAAAGGATTCATTATTATCCTTAACTAAAAAAATTAATAATAAAAGTGGGAATGATTTGCATTACAACATGACACTTTATTAGATAATGGATTGCACTAAATTGCCTTGCTGTGACAAAAAAAAATAAAAATAAAAATTAAAAATAATGGAAAAAGAAAGATCATATATAGTAAGCTAGAAAAATTATGAGAAGAAAAAAAGCAACAAGAATAATAATGAATGAATGAATGATATTTGGGTTCAAGTGCATGCAAACATATTAATGATGATGAGTTTGATTCTTGGAGGGTATGAAAATAAATGCATAATATTCAAACCATATTCATACTGTCTTCTTCAAATGTATGGGTTTCCTTTTTTTTTTTTTTTTTTTTTCCTTCTTCTTCTTCTTCTTTTCTGTTTACTTTAGGAGAAGAGAGAAAGGAAAGGTGATAGTGATTAAACATTAGAGTAAGCAGAAAAAATTGTCCAACTTTTTCTCATTTTCAAATAAAGGAAAAAGAGAAGTTTTAGGAAAGAAAACAAAAACCCCAAATAATTTTTACTACTCATTAAACTTAAACAAACTTTCCACTTTCTCAAGTTGATTATTGAACTTTGATAAGTGTTACACTTTTATTATTATTATTATTATTATTTTATCATGGGTGGAATTTGACCGTGGCAACTTATAATTGTCGATAAATTTGTTGCGATAATTAATTTTATCATTAAAAGAGTATCATTATACTGAAATATTGATATAAGATACAGTGATTGAAAATAACTGTCATAAATTTTAATTATGACCGTTTTTAAATGTAGTAGAATCACGATTTTGTTGTAGTGGGTGGAATCATACATATATATGAGCTAACCAACATGAACACACCTCTAAGATTAAGGCATTATGATCTACTTGATCATTTCCTTAAATGAGATGTTTAAATGTCAGTTAAGTATGCTCAATTTGGTCATGTTTGTTTCCATTTTGGTACAACAAATGTGAAAGTAAAAAAAAAAATGAGCATCTCATGTGTAGTAGATATTGTTATGAAATCGACAATTAAAGATAACGAGAAAACGTAAAAAGCAAAGAAATCGACACATAAATTTGCATGGTTCACACTAACTGTGTTAGTTACGTCCACTAGCAGAATGAGAGAATAGTTAATCTTTTCTTTTTTATAACAAGATACTAGAGGTTGAGGAATCAGTAAGTGCACTTGAATATCTCCAACTAGGTTAACACATCTCTAGTATCCTCATCACGTCTCGGTTAAGAAAGAAGAGGAGCAATAGGATGCTTACAGATTGGTTACAAAAGAATGAGAGGCTAGAGAAAAGTCTTCCACTTTGTTATAAATGAGAATAGATTCTAAAGAGTACAAAGATGCCAATAAGGTTAGTGAGACCTTGTGTACCTACTGATAACAGATTCAAAGCATTCCAACAAATATAATACATTAATTTTTAAATTAACATGCATTCACGTAGGCATCACAAATTTTTTAAGTTTACATTCCATTAGGGTAATTATCTTCTAATTAATTGACAATTTTCATATACAACATACATTTTCAATACTTTTTTTCTTAGTGAGCAATGATTAGATACCGTCCATGAAGGTGCTAAGTTTTTCTCTCTCTCTGTTTTTTTTTTTTAAAATTTTTAAATTTAGTAACATATGGAAGTGTGAATTCAAACATCGGATGTTTTCACTGAAAGAATATACTTTGATCAATTGAGCTATAGTAAGATATACGTTTAGAATAGGATAGAAAAATGACACAAAAATTGAATTTCATAAAATAATTATATATAAAAAAAAATAATAACAAAGGAAAAGACAGAATGTGCAACGTCAGAATTAGCCGTAGGGTTCCTGATGGGCTTTTTTTTTTTTTTTTTTCTTTTTCTTTTTTGAAGGTATTTGAGAGTTTATCTTTTGGAGTTGTGTTTTTGTGATTACATTCCACAGGGCTTCTTCAATTCTCATCCATATCTCTCTCTCTCTCTCTCTCTCTCTCTCTCTCTCTCTCTCTCTCTCTCTTCATTCTTTTTCTCTCTCTAGAATTTGAAGAACTGGGTTTTGTATTTTTGAATTCATATATTTTTGTTGGCTGCCTATCTATATATATCATATAGTTCAAGATTTTCATTTTTCTTTCGTATGTTAATCACATCAAAATTTTAAAGCCAAAAAAAAAAAAGAAAGAAAGAAAAAAAATAGTTCAGTTTTTGAGTTCTCTCTCTCTTAAGCAGCAGGCTGCTTGTTTCTTTTGAGCTTTCAAAAAACTAAAAGTTGTCTCTTTGGTTGGAGCCAAATCAAAGATTGAATGCAGTAAAGAGCATATAATGTTTTAAGTTTCAAAAAAGAGATATCAAATTTTTTCTCTCTCTCTCTTTTTTTTTTTTTTTTTTTTTCTATTTTGTCTCAAATTAGATCTTGGAAACTTTTGTTAATTACTCAAAATACAAATAATTGTTTCTTCTTCTTCTTCTTCTTCTTCTTCGCCTTTGTTAGATCTGTTTTTTTGTTGTCTCATGAAACCACTATAAGAGGGTTTCTTTTTTCTTTTCTCTTTTGTAATTTTATAAAACTAAAGATGATGATGAAAGGTAATTTTTTGTCTCAACAACAACAACAAATTGTAGTGATGGATGAAAATTTGTCCAATTTGACTTCTGCATCTGGTGAAGCTACTGCTAGTGTTTCTTCTGCCAATAAAACTGAATTCCCCAATCAATATTTTGCTCCACAAACCCAACCACCACCTCCTCCTAAGAAGAAGCGCAACCTCCCCGGAAATCCCGGTAAGATTTCATTACTTATCTTTTTCTCTAGCTTTGATACCATGTTAAATGATGTAATATACTCCTTCATCAAACTTTATTAAGCAAATGAAGAATTACAGCAAATTTAACATTTTCTTTATTCATCTTCATTCTTGGTTACAAACTCAATAATTAAGCCGATGAATTGCCGTAAATCTAACATTTTGTTTTCATCTGGGTTCTAGAGTTTATGAATTATAGTAAATTTAATGTTTTGATTCATTTGGGATATTGGGTTATGGTAAATTTAATATTTTTAATCAAATTATTAACCGAATTGGTACATATTATTGAATGGAATTTGACATTTTTTCAGACCCAGATGCGGAAGTGATAGCGTTATCGCCGAAGACGTTGATGGCGACAAATAGATTCGTATGCGAGATATGCAACAAAGGGTTTCAAAGAGATCAGAATCTTCAACTACATAGAAGAGGACACAATTTGCCATGGAAATTAAAGCAAAGATCAAACAAAGAAGTAATAAAGAAGAAGGTATATGTTTGTCCAGAAGTGAGTTGCGTACACCATGATCCATCAAGAGCACTTGGAGACCTAACAGGAATAAAGAAGCACTTCTGCAGAAAGCATGGTGAAAAGAAATGGAAATGTGATAAGTGCTCTAAGAAATATGCAGTTCAATCTGATTGGAAAGCTCACTCCAAGATCTGTGGCACTAAGGAGTACAGATGTGACTGTGGAACTCTCTTTTCAAGGTATTTAATTCATATATTCATTATTAATTATAAGGTCTTTTTTAAATTAACTAATTAATTAATTCTCCCATTATTATGGTATAATTGTTCTCAATTAATCTGCATTTATGATGATCAATATCTTGGTTTTCTGAAATCTGCATTTCAATTTCTGTATTTTGTAATTTTGTCTTGTCTTTTTCAGATATTAATAATTAATTTACATTCCCAGTTTTTTTTCCCTCATTTTCATCCTGAGAGAAAAAAAAAAAAAAAACTTTTTTTGTCTTTAGATTTTAGATTTAGTTTTTATATAGTCTCTAAATTTTGAGTTGAACTTCAATTTAGTTATTAAATTTTAAAAATTTAGTTTGGTTTCAATTTGGTCCCTAAGTTTCATGATTTATACACCTTTAACTTGATTTTTTTTCTCGGTTTCAAGATTTACAAACCTAGAGGGTAAAATGTGACATTTTGAGACGTAGAAACTAAATTGAAATTAAATTCAAAACTTAAAAACTAAATGTACACCATTTTAAAATTTATGGGAAAAAAATTATATATTCACAAAAAAAAAAAAAAGGAAAAAGAATTGAAAGTGTGTTTTGTTTACAGCTATTCTAAATTTGTCTTTGTACTATTTGATATACCTTTGGCTTTTGTGTGTGTGTTTTAACTTTTGTTTGTTCTCTCTCTCTCTCTCATGCAGAAGAGATAGTTTCATTACACATAGAGCTTTCTGTGATGCATTAGCAGATGAAAGTGCAAGATCAGCCATGGCATTAAACCCTCTTCTCTCTTCTTACAACAACAATAATAATTCACAAGAATTCCTCAACAATAACAATAATAATTTTGCTCTCAAACGAGATTTCAACAATAATAACAGCGGCAGCAACAACAACAATTTGAGAGCGGAGATTCCGCCGTGGCTACAGCCATCGGATCTCCGAGCGGAGATCCTGATGGGAAGTGGGGAGGATGAGAATCCTCATAATAATCATAATCATGAAACCCTAAACCCTAACCCTAATCCGGGGTGCGGGGCCACAAGTGTTCCTCCTCCGGCGTACCAATCGTGTTCTGTTTCTTCTCCTCATATCTCAGCGACTGCACTGCTGCAGAAGGCAGCTCAGATGGGTGCGACCATGAGTAGTACCACTACCACGAGTGGCTCTATGCCAAGGCCCCACAAGCTTCTTCACGTGTCTACAGGTGCATTTTCTTTTTCTTTTTCTTTTTCTTTTTTTTTTTTTCTTTTTTTTTTAATTTTCCATATTTTATTTATATTCTTATAATTCTACCTCTCTTTTCTTTCTTCTTCCTAAATTTAATCTTTTTTTTTTTTGTACAAAATTTATATTTCTATATCTTTATAAATTTATAAATAATTGTAGCTGTGATAGATATAGTAAATTAAAAATAATATGGTTTTTGGTTGGCATTGTAATTGACAGGTAATTTTGGGGAAATAGGATTATGGTCACGTGAAGTTGAAATGGGTAGAGGAGGAGGAGGAGGAGGAGGGGCTGTGAGTTGTAGTAGTAGTAGTTGTACTGATTATGGGAATAAAGCTGCTTCTGCTTCTGCTTCTGCTTCTGCACCCACCACTTTTCTTCATGATATGATCAATTCCCTCTCTTCTCCTTCTGCTTCTCATCCTTTCTTCCATGATAATTCCTCTTTCAACGACCCCGCCACTTTCGCCGCTATGCATCATCACACCGCCGCTCCCGCACCCGCCATCAACACCACCACCGCTGCCACTTCCGGCGGTCGTAGCGACGGTTTAACCAGAGATTTCTTGGGACTTCGCCCTCTTTCTCATGGTGATATTCTAAGCCTTACTGGATTTGGAAGTTGCATTGTTCCTAATTCCTCCAATCTTCATTCTCAAATCCAGAAGCCATGGCAGGGTTAGATTCGTAAATTACCACTTTTAATTTTACCCTTTTTTTTTTCTCAAAGGAAGGAGAAAAATATGTATTAATTCATCTCATTATAAGAGATATGAAGAACATTTTAATTTTCTTTTACGTAAATTACTTTATGGATAATGTACTTCAACATTTTGTAAGCTTAACTATTATGAATTTTCTTTTATATGAGAAGAATATTTTAAAATGATCTCCATCTTATAACCTCATTCGTTAAATATATGCTAAAAACGTATACTACGAGTAAATAATTAGCAAACGCTTAAAGATAGAAAAATGGATTTTAAAAATGGCTGTCAAATAAAAGTTTGAATTATAAATTTTTGTTTTTAACTAAATATTTGAATTCTTTAAAAAGAAAAAAAAAATTTAATTTTGTTTGTTTTCAAAATTTCGATCTATAACCTACTATAACAAAACAAAAAAAATTCATAAAGTTCAAAAACCAAAAACTATATATTTATCTATTGGAGCCTTAATATTTTACGTATAATTTTTTTTTATTAGTGATGTCGTTCTCATCTCGTAGGTTCTTCACTTTCATGTAGTAGAGGTGTTGTATAGAATAATATTGAATTGAATCTATATGTTGCTAATCTCTTTGGATAAAAAACATACAATATTGGTTCCAAGTTATGTATATATATTTATATATATAATTTTTTAATAAAAATTACGAAAATAGAGATCAAAACTCCTGGACTTTAAAGAATGAAATACATTCATAAACTTAAACTCTCGAATTCTATCAATCTACGCAAGTCTAAACTTTCTCTATCTCGTGAAATAAAACCCTACTATCATAGGATCATATGTATAAACTTTTAAAAGGTTTGATGGAAAGAAAAGAAAAATATATGAATAAATTAATTGGCATTTGAGATAAAAAGAGATAGAAGAAGACATTTCAACGACTAAATGAGAGAACGGACGCAAAGAATACCAAATATAATCACCCACATGGAAAATGCGTAAATAAATGATAATAACACTTCAGTAATTTCTTCATGAAGTGGGATTAAATTGATTGCTATTTAATTTCATATATTTTTAATTGATTTTTGTTTTACATTTTCAATCATTGAAAATTTTATAATCTCTCATTGTTTGTCCTCCTTCAAGAGTGTGGGGTCATTATTATTATTAATTTTATTTTGGCTTGAAAAATATTTCTAATTATAATCAATAATACTTTTCTGGTTTTATTTGTACCATGTGAAATACTTGCTTTCTTTTTTTTTCATCAGATTTTAGAAAATAAGAGATGAAAAATATAAAACTTATCTAATAATTAAGGAACATGAATATCGTAAAAATGTTGAAGTCTCTCTAAAGATAAAATTAAATAAACATTTGTAAAATTTGATAAAAATCCATCATTAATTTTTTTTTTTTTAAATTTTATTAAACTATCAATGAAGGGTAATAGTGTTGCATTTATTTAATTTATGTTTTCTCTATTAAAAATCTATTTTTTCCTTTGGAAACTTTTTATTCTATTCTTTTATTTTAACAATATTTCTCTTAATATTCCATCATGGTTGGGGTTCCCTTAGCATTTTCAACCAAAAATAGTTTCAATATTTCATTGATATATTGAAAGAAAAGAAAAGAAAAGAAAGATAGAGCTTCCTTGTCTTTGAATTAATGTTATTGATGTACATGATATATTAACATGCCATTGTATATCCCCATTGAGAGAGAGAGAGAGAGATTGTTTTGTAATGAAGAAAATAACCTCATTAAGGATTGCTTAATAATAAAGTAAATAAAGATGAGAAACATATATAAGTCTATTACCTGTGGTTTGACATTGTAATAAAAAGAAATACTACTACTATATTACCATCCACATCATCACATGTCTCTCTCTCACCCAACATTTTCCTGTCCTAAAAAGAAAATAGAAAGAAGAAAAAAAAATGTTTAGATATTTGTACCTTTTATTGTCAACTTCGGCATAACTCAATCAATTAAAATCATACCATCTTGATCAATGTTTTTTAACTCTAAAAAAAAGAAAAAAAGAAAAAAAAGGTGAACAGCAAGTGAATTTCAAGGTGGTCACCTAAGAATTTTACATGAAAAGGGAACTAAAAGCGGTTCTTATAAATATGTGTATTTACATTTGCATGGTCAATAGTTATGTCATTTTGAGAGGGAAAAAAGGTGGTATTTCTTCCTCTATACTAATAGAATTTTGCATTTTATGAAAATATAAGAAAGTGAGGTTTTGGAAAATGCTAATAGATGTAATTTTATTATATACTATTTCTATTCACATGCCACTCTGAATTCACATGTCTGTCTCCATCTCTCTCTGACCTTGAAAACAATGTCTCTCTCTCTCTGTCTGACCTTGGAAAAAATGCCCTCTCTCTCTCATTCTAAAAAAGTAATTTCTCTCACATTGATAGAAAGAATGATGATGAAATGGAGGGAACAGATGGTGGGATAATGGGCTGGGCTGGGCTGGGCTGAGATGGCCCAACAATCGCACAGTTCCCAAACCCAAATGTCTTGTCCTTACTTCTCTTGGTGCTTTGTCTGCTCTTCTTTTTCTTTTTTGTCTCCCACATTTTTTTTTAATTTAATATTTCCCCCAACAAATATATATATTTAAAAGCTGAATTGGGCTTGTTTTGTTTTGTTTGTTTTCTTGTTTTTTATTTTCTTTATGGTACACTCACACAATCCTCCAAAAACTAGTTGACTTCAATCATTCTTCCCCACCTTTGCCTTTATGTTAATCATTTTGCCTTTTCTCTTTGATTCTTCAAATTCCTCATCTGGGAAAAAGAAAACCCAATTCAATGTTTCAAACCATTCATTCTCATCATTTTCTACAAACTTTTTCTTTTCCCACACTTTTTCTCAGCATCCAAACAACAGCATAAAACACAAAACAGCCATTCCCTTCTGATAAAGAAAAATGTATCACATGTCTCAACCTTGGTACCTCCTTACAACAACCTTATTGAAATTGTCAATGAAATTTAGAAACAAAGATTAAAAAAAAAAAAAAAAAAAAAAAAAAAAAAAAAAAAAAAAAAAAAAAAAAACGTTCCTTGTATAATAGTGACGGAACGGTCTGAGAGCGTAACATCAAATCCATTTGGCGAACTAAAATAAATCTGGCCAGCTCTCATTATTTCAGCACCATGGGGCTTTGGCTGAAGCCTCAAGGGTTGGAGGTTTATACATTAGATCTTCCCTACCAAAATTACAAAGAGGGGGTAAAAAAAGAAAAAAAAAATACAAAAAGACAAAATGTCCCAAAAACATTATTGGGATTTGTTGTTAGTGTGGGCTGCAGTTCATTTTGGAGAGTGTTTAGAATCATCCTTCTGGTCTTGTTTTGATCCTGCCAAAGCTGCAGTTGCTGCTGCTGTCATGGCAGCTGTGGCCGCACCTAACTTTGCACCACCAGCAGCTTTCATTGCACCAGCAATTTTAGCAAACGCTGCAATTCCTCCAACAAGTACAGCCCGCAAGGCAACAGTTGGTTTTATTGCCATGTTTTTGGTTTTGGGTTTATCTGCAGTTTCAACAGTTGCAATCCTTAGGGATGCACATTATGAACTGATAGAAAAATGGGTATCTACTAGTGCTCAAGTACATGGTACTGCTCTTGGAATTCAGGTGGCCTGTCTCTGAGTCTAATATAAGTGTGTAAACCAATTAATATTCTGCAACAATTATCATTATTCTTGTGTAGAAAATCTCTCCCTAATATAATATTCAACAAACAAAAGAACAAACTTTCTCAACAATTTTTTTTCCCAAAAAAAAAAAAAAAAGTCAGACTTTCATAGACACATGCATACAAAAAAGAAAATCTGTCCCAACAAATAACTAGACATCAAAATACATTTTACCATGGTTTTTTATAACCACGGTATTGACTATTATGCCCCACTAATGCTCATGACCCATGTCCTCATTTTCATAGAGGTTTTTCGCATCCCAAACCCAATCCTAGGAGAAAAGAAGAGTTTTACATCTAATTTTTGAAAATTCAAATTAGTTTATTTATTTTGTTATCTAGTTTTTAGGAGTGTTTTTAGAATTCGAGCCAAGTTTTGAAAACTAAAAAAATAGTTTTTAGAAGTTTTTTTATAAAAAAAATTGAAAATTTTAAAGTCTCTTATAGGTGCCCAAAATTCTCAATGTTATGTCTAATAAGTCCATGAACATTACAAAGTGTCTTGCAAGTCCTCACACTTTCCTTTAGTATCTAATAAATCTCAGCATTTACAACTTTAAGTCAAATAGATCTCTTAGGCCCCATTAAATAATCATTTGATTTTTGGATTTTGAAAATCAAGCTTATGAACATCACTTCCACCTATTGGTTTCTTTGTTTTGCTATCTACCTTTTCAAAGTGTTTTCAAAATCTATTCCGTACATAGCTTAATGGATAAAACACCAATTAACATCTTAAAGGTCGATGGTATAAACTCCCACTCCCATAATTGTCGAGGAAAAAAAAAATTGTGTTTATTTTTGGAATTCAGTTAAGATTTCAAATGTTTACTTAGAAAAAATGAAAACTCTTTTAAAGAAATGGTGAGAGAATAAAGAAAATTTTACAAAACCAAAAATCAAATTGTTATCAAATAGAACCTTACTTATAAGATGCTTTTAAAATCTAAAGACCTATTAGATACAAATTTAAAATTTAAGAGACTTGACAGCCACTACATAAAAGTATCCAGATTTGTTAGAAACTCCAATAAAAATTTAGAAATCTATTCGAGATTTTTTTTAAATTTAGAGACTTATTATGAATAAAGTAGTAATTTAACCTTAATCACCTAGGGCTTGAATCCCCTGACAGTTGGAAGTATTTCCAAAGTTCCAAATATCTCAAATCTAAACCATTGCCAATACTAGTATACTCGGGTGAACTAGTTTTTAGAAACTTATACGTGGGTGAACTAGTTTTTAGAAACTTGTTTTTGTTTTTTAAATTTAGCAATGAACCAAGTGGTTCTTCAAAGAATATGAAAACGATTGTATAGAATATTGAGAAAACAAGCACAATTTAAGGGAAAAAAAAACAAATAGTTAAGAAATGGAGTCTAAATTAGTAAATTTTGGTTAAATTACAAATTCATCTTTGAACAATCAGGACTGTGATTAATAGGCTCCAGAATTTTAGTCTCTTATAGGTGCTCAAAATTTCAATGCTATGTCTAATAAGTCCTCGAACATTATAAAATGTCTTGCAAGTCATCATACTTTCATTTAGTATCTAATAAATCACATCTACAACTTTAAGTCAAATAGATCTCTTAAGCGCCCTTTGATAATCATTTCATTTTTGGAAATTAAGTTAATGAACATCATTTCTACCTATTGGTTTTTTGGTTTTGTCATCTATTTTTTTCGGAGTGTTCTCAAAATCCAACCCGAACATAGTTCAACGGATAAGACACCAATTAACATCTCAAAGGTCGAAATCTAATCTCCCACTCCCACAATTGTTGGGAAAAAAAAACTTGTATTTGTTTTTGGAATTCGGTTAAGAATCCAAACATCTCAAACCCTAAAGCCTTGGCAATGCAAGTATACTTGGGTGGAGCTCGTCTAAGTGAATAATAGTTTAGGAGTTCAAATACCCATTCTAGTAAATTGGTACCAAATTTTCAAGCGCTCCAATTCTGAACTAATTGCCCTCCTGAACATGTCACTATAATTAGACCACCGGAACCGTCAAGAACGTTGTTCATTTATCTAAAATGTTGAAAACACATACCAAAGTGAGACACATCCAGTATGTACCAAGAATGCCTAAATTAGTACGCCTCCACTTCTGTTGAGTCGTTGACAATGTAACTGTTTATTTCACTATATATCTAATTATTGATTAACCCTTTCCATAGACTAAAATGCAAGTTAACAAGATTAAAGAAGCCATCAGTTTCTTCATTCTCAACCACCATCCACTTATCCACATCAAGCCCAATATAGATTTCATAGTCCAGTCCCAAAAGAGAAAAAGAGGGTGGGAAGGAAGTACCTAATAGAAGAACCGTTTCTTTTCTGTCAACGACTTAGCTTACAGCAGCTGGTCTCCCTAAAAACAGACTTCAGACGACTTTTGCACACAATATATTCCCTTCAGTTGGACGCCACCCCTCTATGAAAACGGTAAGAGAGATTATGAAATTAACACTTGAAAGAAAGCAAATCTGCTCTAAATATTATAGAAACGAACCCCAAATTTTCAATTAGAAAAAAAACATCTTAAGAAATGAAAGCCTGGAATACTTTATCTTATCTAAGCCACATTAGGTGTAAATTTCGCAGAAGGAAAATGAGGAGAGAACGGAGAAGAATTCAAGAAAGAATTCCGTCATTCGTTTCCACGTAGAAGCCGCAAGATAAAGGGTGGAAGACCAATGTTAGAACTACAAAGTACCCTAATCACACATTCTGTAAACTAGCAATTACGGCCATTTGGCAAGGTCGAAAAGTCTGTATTCTAACATGATGCAGAGAAGGAACAGAAATGAAGAAGTGTTCTCCCACAAAATCCACAGAGTATTAAGTATATAGATACAGGATTAAATCTAGCCCATCAGTTCAAGGTTTTGGATTTAGTAATGAGTCTTTCAAACCTCTGTAATGTAATTGTCTCTCCAATTAATACGAATTTTTTTCAATGAGATCTCCACACATTTTCAAACCTAGAAGCGGGAGGAGTGTAATCATTCAAAATCAATTAATGTTTCGTTTATAACATCATGACATGAATGATTTTAACCCATTCAAAATAACTCCCACATAGCCCCTCAGTTCAAGTTTTTCATGCTCGAAGATGCTTTCAAAGATTTTGATTCCCTTTTTCCAGTTCCTCATCCATATATCCGTATTCAGCACAACAATCATGAGAATTGGACAAGAAACCCCAAAAAAGAATGCGGCGACAGGCAAAACAGAACAGCTAAAAAGGGGTATAGCTAGCAGCTAGGTTGAAATTTGTAAAGAGAAATCAGTCATTTCAAAAGAAATAAGATCTGAAAATTGGGGGAACAAACTTACCAAAATTACGTTAATCCGCTGGAGCGAAGAAGGTGGATTGAAAGCAAGATCAGAACAGGAGCAAGTGGAAATAGAGAAAGGGAAATCGAGATTGGATTGGAAAGGGAAACAGGAAAGAAAGATTAGAAAGGGAATGGTAATAAGAAGACCTGAGGTGAGAACCTGGGGAAGCCCGATTGCCACGGGGAGGGAAGGGTTTTTTCTTTTTCTTTTTCTTTTTCTTTTTCTTTTTTCTTTTCTAAATTATATATAAAATATAAATATATTCTCAAAGTTTGGATAAATAGCTCTATCAGACAAAAATAAAGTTAGCGTAAAAAATCACTTTTCACAAATAACAGTTTTCTTTTCCTTTTTTCTTTTTTTTCGCAAATGTCATCTCGGTCAGATTGATATCAAGACCAATATAAAATTTTTCTCTTTTCTCTTGGTATGGTATGTTTGAACTATCAATTTCGAGTTTTTTTCGGTGGCAATTATGATCGAAAAAGGCCCACACAAAAAAAAGTTTTTTTGTTTACTTATTCTTTCAAATTTCAAAAATTGAACTATTACACCACTCGTCCATCTTCATTCTAAAAAATAAAAAGCATATTAGGAAAAAAAATAAAAAATAAATATCTTCAAAGTATTTGATCAGCCATAGTTCCAAAATAAATAATTTTAGTATAACAATTACGGGGTGGGGATTGAATCTCTAACTTCAAGAAACGAAGTGTATGTGACCAATTAGTCAAAAAATATTTACAACATCCGTTTAAGAACCGAAGAATTTATTGTGCTATTTTTTACAATTACCCTTTTATTTTTTTAGCCATTGATCTTTTATAAACGTTTTTTTTCTCTTTTTTAAGAATCCTGTCTTAAAATAGAGGTTCATGGTGTATTGATAGGATATAAAGGATTCGTTTGATAACATTCTCGTTTTCTGTTTCTCATTTTCTAAGACACGGGCTTGTTCAACAACATAGAAAAGTAATTTCAAGTGTCCGTAATAACTAATTTTCTCCTGCTAATCACGAGTAGCAATTTTTTTTTTACATTCTCGATTTTTTTTTAATTATTATTATTATTTTTTTTATTTTTCGAAGAATCTGATAAAGTTGTTTTTATCTAAACAATTATGATTCCTTTCCTATGTTTATTATTTTTAACACCATGTGTTTTTTTATTTTATTTTGAAACATACACCATTTGTAAAAATATTGTTGTTATATTATTATTATTATTATTTACCTGTACACAATCACATGCAAACAGAGAGAGATTTCAACTTCATCAAAGAGTGTATAATCCAATACAAATATGTAAAAAAGAATAAAAACTCAAGCATTATTATTAGGATTATAATCATTATTTTTATTATTGAGAGGAGTGCAAAAAAAAAAAAAAATCACCCAAAATTCGAATAAAATAAATGGATTTGTACTAAAAGGAAGAAACAACTCAATTGATTTTGATTTTAAAAAATGTAGAAAATAATTATTCAATATTTCAAGACAGCCCCACTTAAACCTCAATAAAAAGATTTTTAAAAATAAAAATAAAATAAAATAAAATAAAACCCTCAATAAGGCAAGTCCATGGGCTGGGCCATGAACCTACTTTGTAGAGATTTGGCTAGTCTGGCCCAGACCCAAAATAATGGTCGAACCTATTGGGGTTGGGCTTAGGTTGCGGAAAAAGCAACTCTTGTCCGCAACCTGGTAAAAAATATTAAAATTAAAATAGATAATACTTTATTATTATTATTATTATTTTAAGTTAGCTTCACTGATTTATTAAGTAGGAATTCTTGTAGACTAGTATCTAATTATATATTGCTGAATCCTAGCATGAATCTAAAATTGAACAAGAAAATGCACAGTTTTAAAAGTAAAAACATTCCATAACATTATATCTAAAACAATAAATAAGATGTGGAAAAGCAGACAAATAAAAAGCTCTACCTCAATCCTAATTGTGAATAACAATATATAGCTTATTTGTTTTGTTAAGCCTAAAATCCTAGAGAATTTTGATAGGAGTAATATTATATAAGGAGAAATTTAGAGGGGAGAGAGAAAGAGAATGAATCCCAACAGAAAAAAGAAAAAGTTGGAAAAAGTCAGTTAAAAGAAATCCCCCATTTTCCACAATTATCGTTCCCCATATAACCAAAATTAGTTAAAATGGTTTGCCATTTCATATCCATCCATTCCCTCAAACCCAAGAGAAAAAAAAGGCAAAAAACACACACACATTAACATAAACCAAACACACAAAAAAAAAAAAATAATTAAATAATTAAAAAAAATAAAAAAATAAAAACCAAATCCCCTCCAAAATTTTCCCCAAAAAGATTTTCGAAAAATAAGCAAAAGCAAAGAACAAAATCCGCTTCCCCCATCCCCGCCGCAGCCGCACCCGCTCTCTCAATACCTTCCATCTTCAACAACAAATCTCATCCTTAACCCTCAAATGAGCCCCATCAATCACCACCAACACTTCTCCAAATCCACCTCCGCCGCCGTCACAACCACCACTTCCTCCACCACCACCACCACCCAAGCCTGCGCCGCCTGTAAGTACCAACGCCGTAAGTGCGCTCCCGATTGCATTCTCGCCCCTTATTTCCCTCACGATCGTCAACGTCAATTCTTAAACGCTCACAAACTCTTCGGCGTTAGCAATATCACTAAAATCATTAAGAATCTCGATCCGTTTGAGAAGGAAGAAGCAATGCGTACCATTATTTTTCAATCTGATGTTCGATCCGTCGATCCTGTTGGCGGTTGTTATCGGATTATTCGAGACCTTCAACGCCAAATTGAATATAGCAAGGCGGAGCTTGAGATCGTGCTTCATCAATTGGCTATTTGTAAACAGCAGGCCGCTGCTGCTGCGGCTGCTGCTGCGGCCGCTGCGGCTATTCTTGAGGCGGATCCGATGAGTGGATACGGCGGAATCGAGCATCAATTTGTGGAAGGGTATGAAGGGGAAGGGTTTGTAGTTGGGGAAAATGAGAATGGGGAAAGTTTGGAAGATCAGGACGTGGAGGTTTGGGGAATTCAAGATTCGTGTTCTTCATTACAATTGAAACAAGCCGGCTCTGTTCATGATTTTCACGATATCAAGATCGATACAAATAATAATCACCTTCAACAACAACTTAAATTTCAACACGATCGTCATCCTGATCTGGTTCATCAGAGGTTAGTATGATCCCCCCCTTTTTCCCTTCTTGCATGGCACCGATATTACAATTTTTTTAAATTTATTTTATTGTTTCTTTATTATACACAAAGGAAGGATATTTGAAAACACTGAAAAGAAAATGAAAAACTTTTTGTTAATTTTTTATATCCCAAAATATATTTATTTTATTTCAAACTGTTTGTGTGATAAAGAGTTTGGTTTTAAATTGAATTGCAATTGGTAAATAAGTTTTCTTTATCTTTAGAATTATTATGATTTTTTTTTATTGTTTTAATTCTCTAAAGCATTTTGCAATTGGCTACATTTGGCGCCAAAACTACTTTATTATTTTTATATCTTCTTACAAATAACGTTTACCGAACTTTTATCTTGGGCTTAGCCCAAAAAGATAATCTAATAAGGCCCTTAATTTCTTTTATGGGCCAGCCCAATCCTTTGCCTTGATCAAGCCCAATGGACCAAGGAACCCAAGGTCAGTTTTGGAGAGGCAAGCTACAAGACCATTTCTTTTTCTCTCTTTCTTTTCTTTCTAAATTGCAAAAAGTATCCTCAACTTTGCCCTTTGTTGCAAAAATTCAAATGATTTTATCTCTGACATTTCGTAAATGTTGCAATAGAGATCTGGGACAGATGTAGCAGTGTTCTAAATCTTAATTTTCTCCCAACATTCTCATGAGGATATGGTAAAGTCTAGTGGTAGATTTCGTGTTTTCTGCTATGATGTCAAAAGTCACTTCTCCTAAAGCACTTTAAATATTTACTAGTATTTTTACAAATGTTAATATCTATTTTAATTCGAATAGGGTAGAAAAGATCTTTCACCTGTCCAAAAGTCTATAATTTATTATTACAAAATGGGCTCATTTTGCATTCAACCAGCCAGATGGATTAACAATAGATCTGACTAATGGTCAATTTTCAGGCTGAAAAGAATTGATGACAAAAATAAAGTAAACAGAAAATCTAAATCTTGACTAATTTTGAACTTTGCAGTGAAGAACCTATGCTGAAGATGGACAATGTGATATTGAAAGAAGATTCTGACCCAATACAGCAGGCTCAAGATCAAGAACTTAAAGGTGCTGTAGACACTTTATTTACCTTCCCAGCTTGTGATACTTAGCTTCAAGTCGGCCCTTTCTCCTTCCCCACTATAGTTTTCTTTGATTATTATTTAGTCCACAAATGCCTTTGGAGAAGGTGCAAGGCATCTATAAAAAAGAATGGGGTAAAAATTGAATAAATTACACCCTTCTCCAATATTCTTTCCATGTACTTAGATACATCAGTATACCAATTCATTATTATTTTTTTTTTTTCATATTTCACAGGAATTCAAAAATTGTTCATGTTGTCTTATGATTTCCATTTTATTGTTACTAACGACCTCAAATGGTTGACGTTCAAAAGTTAAGACACCTACTCGAGATTGGTGATTTAAACCTCCAAACAAAAAAAGTATAGCTAAAAAAGTGAATATTCAAAGGGCTCATCTAATCTCTTCTCATTAGAGCTTATTACATTAAAGTGGGGAAAGAAACTAACTTGAATCGTTCACGAAAGAATGTTGTAGATGAACATTGGTTCTTTCAGACCAGTTGCTTAGTTTCTCTTTGCTTCTTACTAACAACCTCAAAAGGTTGCAGGTTCGGGGGTTAAGGCACCTGCTCCTGCTTCTTTCCTTGAAGTAGGAGATCCAAACCTTCAAATTCCACTTTTCTTATACTCTTTGCTCAGAAAGTGAATACTCAAAGCATTTTTGTATATAACAGACCAAATTGGCATTATAGCAAACTGATCTAATCTCATTCTCATTGCTGCTTGATGTCTTACAAGAAAGTGGGAAAAAAAAAAATCTCAATTGAATCGTTCACAAAACGAAGAATTCTGTAGATGAACAATGGTTCATCTAGACCCATCATCCTTGACTACTTCACTTCCCCTGTATAATTAATCAATTGATCACATTATATTGTTTTTAAAATTAATTCCCAATTAAAACTGAGATATGTAATGGAATCAAATTTAGATTTAATTGCCCTAGTAGCCCATATCATCCACTGCCGGCATTCTACTCGGAAGCTTGTCCTTATCATTTGGATGTTCCACTATAGCTGCCTCGGCTGTTGTCAACAGCAATGAGATGCTGAAAATTAAAAAATATCAGACATTTAATTAGTGCGCTTAGAAGTGGATAGTATAACATTTTGGTAGTTTGTTTTCAAGTGCAAGGTTTAAAAGAACTTCCTAGAGAATGAAATAAACTAAGTTTGGGCAACTTTTGACAAGGGACATGGGATGAAAATATTCACCTGGAAGCATCCACTAAAGCAGTTCTCACAACTTTCAGAGGATCTACAATTCCAGCCTTCACCATGTCAACATATACACCTGTTTTGCACAAGAACTTCCCACTTAAGTAGCTGTAAAAATCATTAACATCAATTGCGGTATGGAAAAGAATATTCAATTCTCATTAATTAAACAAAAATCCTCAGGAATTCAACTGAATACACGGACAGGGGAGGAAAAGAGAAACTCCAGATTGAAAACCAAATTTTATGCGAGTAAAAGTCTATTAGTTCTGCTATGTTAAGTGGAAAAATGATATATCTTGTTATGTATTGAGGATATGTGGACTTAAAAATTTTCCCACGGTTGAAAGTAGGGCACCTTTGGCAGCATCATAACCCAAATTACGATCATCCTGTTCTAATAATTTTCCAAGAACCAAAGCACCATCATATCCAGCATTTGAGACTATTGTAAATGTAGGTGCCTGTAGAAAACCAATACTTTGATTTAAGAAAACAAGCGGTCAAGATGAACCCCAAAAAGCAATGATGAAAACTCAAAGAAATGAACAAACCCTAAGAGCATGTTGCACTATTTCTATTCCTCTTTTCAGGTCTTCATTTTGTGCTTGAAGTTCATCCAGAACCTTCGTAGCATGCAAAAGGGCAACCCCACCACCTAATGATAGCAATTATTCACCAACAGCACACGGATGCTTTCAACAAGACAATACATCCAGTTTAAGAAAAGCTTACCTGGCACAATTCCTTCCTCCACAGCTGCTCTTGTGGCATTCAGGGCATCTGTGACTCTGTCTTTCCTCTCCCCAACTTCTACCTCGCTTACCCCACCTACCTGCAAGAGAACTGAATTGTTTATAATGAGGCATACAAAATCTTTTCAGAACATTATCAAGGCAAACACTCTACCTTGAAGACTGCTACACCACCAGAGAGTTTTGATAATCGTTCCTGGGCTTTTTCCTTGTCAAACATTGCAGTACTCTTGTCAATACTTGTCCTCAACTGCAAGGCAATCAGGATGCGGTATTAATAGGAATTCATAAAATAAGATCCTGCACTTCAATACATATTCCCATGGTCTCCAAGAAGACTCCAACTTCGATTAAGCTATGATCTCCTTTTCAGCCTCAAGAGGAAAAGTTTTACAACGGTGATTCAAAGGACTACGGGGAACAACTTAGATAGCTGCAACAAACCTGCTCACATCTTTCTTCAATTAGTTTCTTATCACCGCCCCCGTGAAGAATGATTGTATCATCAAGAGAGACAGTAACCTGAGAAAAAAGTTAACATTGTGCATGAAGCATAAACAAAAAATAACAGTAAAAAGAAAGAAGCGTTATAATGGACTGGGAGTGAACCTTTTTTGCAGTACCAAGCATCTCTACTTGCACTTTGTCAAGAGTTAAACCACGTTCATCGGTGATGACCTGTTGTTCAGTTTAAGTGTAACTAAACTGTAATACAAAATGTTGATACAATAAACTCAGATAGACTAGTCTGTATCACCTCTCCTCCCGTCAGAATGGCAAGATCATCCAAATTTGCTCTTCTATTGTCCCCAAAACCAGGAGCTTTGATGGCACAAACCTGAAAGCAGAAAAAACAATGAAGTGGTATATGGACAAAAAAAGGTGGTTATTGATGATAGGATTACAATTTATGGTCAATATTCTGCAAGGGAAACTTGAGAAGTTCAAATGAGGAAATAATGTAACTTCAGTCATGCACATAAAAGAACAAAATACAAATACTTCAATTATTGACCTCACCCCTATATCAGTATGAACTCACAAACACACAGTATCACATAATTGAAACATAACGTTTCATTAATTCATTCACCAAGATTTTTCGAAACTCAATCAAGAAAGCAAGTCGTTTTTGCAGCTGACAGAAGCATGCTAGCCTACCAAAAGATATTTTCTTGGATTTCATGACTTATAAGCCAATAAAAAATTTATTTAAAAAAAAAAAAATGCCACATGCATCCTGAATGTATACAAGCTTTAGAATGGAGATGATATGAAATATTTTACAAGGAGATTTGACGACCAAATGAATATTCACAATTACAAAAGAACGAATCTGTCTCTGCTAATCAAAGAGATTTACAGCAGCTTGGATAAGCAATAATGTCTATGTCTACTTCAACTGCTTGGTTCTTTTGGAAAGAAATTTGATCTTTCATTGAACATCCACCGAATGCACAATCATGCAATAGTAGTAAAGAAAAAGTTAAAATGAGCCACATACTTTAAGAATAAATAAAATGTGTAACAAGCAATCACCTTCAGGCCAGCATGATGCTTGTTAAGTATTAGCATGGCAAGTGCATCGCTCTCAACATCCTCAGCTACAACAAGAAGTGCCCTTTTGTTCTGCTCAGAGAATGAACTGTTGTTAGTTCGTAACAAGGCAGATTATTCACCCTACATTGCACATGAAAAAAAATTAAAATAAAATTAAGATTGATACCTTTACTGCGAGTTCAAGTACTCTCAGGAGTAAATTCATATCTGAAATCTTCTTTTCATGAATGAGAATGAGAGGGTTTTCTAGTTCCTGCACATTTTGATGCGTTATAGATTCCATGTTAAAATTGTTAAACAAGAGACAATTTGCAAATGTACATGCTACACACTTCGCATTACTATCACATAATCCACAGAGAAATATGCAACAAAGTACTTTATGATATTTTCTCATATTCAGGCATCGCAAGCAGCATTCATATTATTAGTGCACCAAATACAAGGAATCCGAACTTACACATTTCTGGCTCTTTTGATCGTTAATAAAATAAGGAGAAATAAAACCTCGGCCTAGCTTCATTCCTTCCACCACTTCCAATTCATCTTCCAAAGTATTTCCATCCTACCGAGACATAGAAGTTACTGGGGTGTCTATATGTTCAATTATCATTTTATACAAAAGCAGGTGAGAAAAGGATGCTCACAGAAACAGTAATCACTCCTTCCCTTCCAACTTTCTCCATTGCCCTCGCTATCAATT
Source organism: Citrullus mucosospermus (assembly GCA_030954485.1). Taxonomy (NCBI): domain Eukaryota; kingdom Viridiplantae; phylum Streptophyta; class Magnoliopsida; order Cucurbitales; family Cucurbitaceae; genus Citrullus; species Citrullus mucosospermus. The sequence continues at coordinate 525,387 of CM062063.1, read as the reverse complement.
CTCCAATCTCACGTTCACCATTTGCAGAAATAGTGGCAACCTGTTCGTGAATAACAAATAACAAAGGATAAGTAAAAAGGTAAGAAAAAGTAGAATAGATCTGGGATAAAAATGACACGAACAAATAAACCAAAAAAAAAAAAGTTGTGTTATATCCATGGAAAAAGACAGCTGATCCAGATGAAGTTTTAACATTTATTATTACAAAAAATAAACATTAAGAAAACGACAACTGCTCTAGGATCAATATACTCATTCGCATGAACAAGGAGGTCCTACATCCAAAAGCACTGCAGATGTGTGTATTAAAAAATGTTAAAAGCACCATTCCACTTTAGAAATGAATAATTACAAACGATTAAGAACCAAATACAAGCTTGTCATCAAATCCAATAATTACAAACGATTAAGAACCAAATACAAGCTTGTCATCAAATCCAATAATTACAAACGATTAAGAACCAAATACAAGCTTGTCATCAAATCCAAGAAGTCCAACTGGAAAATAGGAAGCTCCTTTCTGGAATCATGTTACCTGAGTAATTTCTTCCGGGGTGCTTATCATCAATGCTCTACTTTTCAACTCAGAGATAACAGCATCAACTGCTTTTTTGATACCGATGCGTAAATCCATCACATTTACACCTGCAGCTATTGACTTGCAACCTTCGGTGAGAATAGCCTGAGTCAGAACAGTTGCACAAGTTGTACCTGCAACAAGATACGCAAGTCATTCATGAACAAACAACTTGCTTGTCCAAGTTCAAAAGCACTATCCCAATACTTCATCCTATGCAACTCTTATAATCTACATTGCTAAATCTTGGCAAGCCAACAAACAACACAGCCCAACACAAAGTCAAAGTGGCATGCAAACGTGTAAAACTATCCTCCACCCACTGTATGATTTTCAGAGAATAACAACCTTCTACAGCGCAGGCATAGGAGAAATCATTCAGTGAGGCCGCCACAATGTGGCTAATAGTTTTTCATTGTTGAATGTTTGAGAGAGAAGTATCTCAAATTAATATCTAGTGGATATTAGGGACATGCAAATTATTGAATCCACACCCAACAGTTATTTTGAGGTAGCTAAATACATGTTGTGGCAGTCTCATTGAATAATTTGTCCATACACATAACTTAGCATTGAAATTGTTACTATAGAAGCCCCGTCTTGATCATAAGTTCAATTCAAAGTTTTCTATTGAAGAAAACACAGTGATACTTCTTTATTTACTTCATTTCAATTCAAATGCGAGAAAGGTGAAAAAAAAATGCTAACTAACGTCCTATACCCATCTTCTGTTACTTAATGTCTTGTAGCTTTCTCTACACATTCTGGTGTTGTAAGTCCCAATATGAAATATCGCTTGAACTTCTCAACATAGATGATATTAGTAATGAAAATATAAAATAATAATGACAATAATAAAGGCAATTCAGACTGAATGAAGAAGATACCATCTCCAGCAGCAGTGTTCGTGGCACTTGCAACTTGCTTTACGAGATCTGCCCCAACATTTTTAGCCTTGTCCTTGAATTGGATACTTCTGGCTACAGTAACACCATCCTTTGTGACTTTTGGGCTGCCGAAACTTGTATCAATAATTACATTGCGACCCTAATTTCATTGACCACGATGAGATAGAAGCAAGCACTATTAATTAGTCACAATCCCCTTCTAAGTTCAAATAGTCGTCAAAGAATGTGTAAACATCTTAAAGAAAACTGCAGGAGTTCTTTCCACCATTACAAATTTCGATGTTCCCAGCAAGTGAAGTACCAGAAAAACTGCCAAAGTCAAAATGACCAATCAGGTCCTATACCTTTGGTCCCATTGTCACTTTAACAGCTTCGGCAACCTCCGAGACACCTTGGAGCATAGCTGCACGAGCCCCATCCCCAAAATTGATATCCTTCGCCGCATAACTTCTGCTGCTTGTTACCCTGCTGCATACCTTCAAATCCAAAGCAAACCAAATTTAATTTAAAAAAAATCAATACAAATCACTCCGTACTCATAAAAAACAATCGCCCAAAACGAGAATCAGAACCCGATCACTCTTATTTAGTGTACCATTCAACCGCGAAATATCACAAACCACATTCATTTCTTGTGGACGCGCAAATCAAAGATTGGTCCTCACTCCTCGAACATTTAAGAAAAAAAGGAGGGAAATTTAAAGTTCGCAGAACTTGGCTAAACCAACATACTGCAATTAATAACAGAAGTGAATTTCGTTCTCTAGTTTCATCCACAGTGCAACGAGTTCAGCATTCAGCACCCAAATACTACGAAAGAATCAAACATGAAGAAATGCAACGAGTAATAGATGTTGACTCTTCTTACGAGTTTTCTCGACGTTGAGGAACGAAATGAGGAAGCTAATTTGGAAGCTACGCGATACATCGCCGGCAATGGCCACTGGGTCCAGAGAGAAAGAGAAAGTGACGCCTTCCGTTTCCGCTTTCTGCTTGTGAGGGTTTAAGCAGAGGTTTTGAAGAAAACGCCAATGGCAGTGGCAATAGTCTGCTCACTGGACGGTTTAGATCCGCGCTCATTTTAAAACTGTCGTAGAGGATTACGTCCGGTCGGGGAAAAGTTTCTGGAATCAAAGCCCATTATTGAGGCCCATATTTTTGGGCAATCAAGATGGGCCTGTTTCTCCTTGCCTGAAGTTGGGGAGTCCACATAATAAAGCCCATGAAGAAATTGTTTTATTATTATTTTTTTTTATAAATAAAATATGAGAATTTGAACCTTTGGGGTATGAGAATCTGAACATCTGATTTCACAGTAAAAACAAAAGAACGTATTAATTACAACGAGTTTGAAAATAAATGCACACACGGAATGTACTTTAAAAGAAAATAAGAAAGGTAACATAATTTTTTAAATTTCAACACAATCATACATATCAAATAAAAAACAAATGTGTTTTAAATTAGATGGCAAACATGAGTGTACAAACACGCTATATCCTTTAAAAGAAAAGGTAAATACATCAATTTGTTGGTACTAGTCACTAATATACGTGGAGGTAAGTGAGAAATTCGAATATCTTCTCTCTTGTCAATGATATATATCTTAAACCAATTGAGATATGCATAATTTGACTCATAGTTGTAATCATTAAAATATATGTAGGGATAAATACTAAAATATTGATTTTTTTTTTTTGTGTTGCCCATAATTTAGAGGTTAAATTACATAATTCTCTTTTAATGGTTTTAAATGGAAGTTACACAATGTTACCTTATTTATTTTTTTTAGAAGAATTATTTTAAATAACAAAATTATTGATAGACATTTATAAACATAGACAGTGAAACATTTTTATATTTTTAAATTTTAACCACATTTTATTATATTTGAAAACAATTTTTTTTTAATTAAAAGTTGCCCATCAAAATATTCCACCATAAATACAACCCATACTTTATGCCAATTAAATCAGCTTGTTCCGGCAAGAACCCAAATATTTTCATTTACAAAATACAGTAATCATCGTTCATTAAGAAATCAAAATTTGAAATTAACAATGAAACGAGAAGAAGAAATAATAAAAAGAAACTCAAGAGGAAGGGAAAAGAAAAAGTATAAAAACAAAAAACTTCAAATTCCCTCGCTTTCACCATCTTCTCAAAATTCAAACAATCCATTTCCAGATCTTCACTCTAAAATCCACCTTACACTCTGCATTCTCCACCGCCGCACCAACCGCCGTCTTCTTCTTCACCGTCGGAACGCCTGCCGTAATTCCGTCGCAATGAACCCTAAGTCCAATTTTCGGCGTCTTCAACCATCCCATTTTCACCTTCACTTTCGTCTCCACCTTAATCTCCAACGGAAATCCAGCCTTGCTCTTCATCGCCGCCTTCAACGAATCGACCGGCTCGCCGTCGATCTCCCCGCCGCCGCTTTCCACCGTCACCTTCATTGCCGTGGTGTTCCTCTTCTCGTGCACGAATTCAGGGAACAATCCGTCGCCGAGATCGACGCCGTTCGACAAGACGGCGACGGAAATTGGACTGTAAATGAACTTGACTTTCTTGTTAGGATTCGTAGTGGCGAGAATTAGGTCGAATTTTGAATTGAGTTGTGAAGAGGGAGTGAATTTTAAGGAATCGATTTTGAGAGAAGTGACGGAGAAGGACGGGCGGTGTGGGCGATAAATTAGGTATACGACGGTGGAGGCGACAGCGAGGAGGATGACGACGGCGGCGATGATCACCGTCAGCCAAATACAGATGGAGCAACAGCGGGAGCGGCGGCGATTATCGGGTTGAGGGCGGTAAGAGGGGCGGGAGGCGCCATAGAGTTGGGATTTGGTGGAAGGGAAGGGCGGTGCGTTGGCCGTCGGATTAATGTTGTCGTTGGAATTTGCATTGGCCTTGGCTTTACCGGCGGCTTTGGGGTAAACTCTGTCCGCCATCACCGGAGCAAGGGAGGAGGAGAAGAAATTGTGAAAAAAGGTAAGAGAAGAAGAAAGTGAGTATTGAATTTGAGAATCAAAGGGGATTTTTAAGAAGATGAATGCTTTGGTTTCAAGGAAGAACTTCCTTTTCTTTTGCTTTCTTTCTTCTTCTTTTTTTTCTTTTTTTCTTTTTTAAATGACAAATATGTTTTATTGATGTTAGCCTTTTGTTTTTCTGAAAATTATTTGCTATATACGTATGCTTTTCAATTTCATGTATGTCTAGGAAAGATTTACCTTACTTCTATGTTTCTGTAGTTCTAAATGTGTTTGAATTTGATTAAAGTCCATTATTTTTCCTTATATATATAAATATATATATATAAATATATATATATATTATGATTTATAGTTTAATATGGTGGATGTTAAAATATAAAAGTTAGAGAAATGCCTAACAATATAAGTGACAAGATTTGAAAAAACAGTCTGAAGTGACCCATCTAAATTTCAATAGTATTGGTACATAATATTTAAGTATGTAAAATATGATTATATTGTCTCATGAAATAGTATATTATTTGTTTAGTGTTACTTTCTTATGGTTCAACAAATACATGGAAAGATAATCGAGCTTTGGGTATTTGAAAATCTAGGTATATTTTCTGCTAATTTATTTATGAATCTTACATTACAAGTAAGTGTATATATGGACTATGATTAAGTTTAAATTATAAAATACTATTGCTTTCTCTAATTATTTGAACTAATTTTATGGATAAATTGCTTTCTCGATGAGTTTTTTTCCTACATGGGTTACACACTTAATCATTACTCTTAGAGCTAAATATACATTATATAAATATATTAAATTTTGAAATTTGAATTAAAAAAAAAAAAAAGAAAAAAACTTGAAATTGCAAGATGGGGTAGGTGTGAGGAAGGAGTTTGGAAATGAAAGGATAGGAGGGTGAAACAATGGAATCAAAGACCACGACTTTGCAACTAATCACAGCTCTCAAACCAATCCTCACGCCTTCTTGAGCGCGTGGAATTCACTTGCTAATATATTTTTTTTTCTCTCCCGTGGAATTATAAGTTTAGTTAGTGAATGTTATATACCGTTCGGATTAATTCGAGAAGGAAATGTTTTTTATAATATTTATTTAAATATTTTTAGCAAGAATTGTTTAAAATACGTATTAAAAATACTGTTTTGAGTTGTTGTCAAAACACTCTAACTTTTTTTAAAATGACTTGTTTTTTAAATTAAATACTTAAAAATGTATTTCAAACACAAATTTAGTAACAAAATCTACCATCTAAATTGTGATTTCAAGGTGCATGTTTTATGTGATAATTTGGGTAGAAAGATGTAAACAAACTAACACGATATTATAACAAGACAATTGATATTTGTTACTTATAATTAGAGGTGTTCAAATGACCAGACAACTCGAACAATTGGGACTACCCAACTTGAATAATAAGGGTTAGGTTTGGTTAATTTTTTTTTTTGTACTTTTCTGGTTAGGTTGGGTCTCGGGTTGCAATTTTGAAAATTCGAGTTGACCCAACCCAACCCAGATTTCTAATATTAATATTAAAAATATATATATTAGTTTAAGTTAGTGTTAAGAACTATTTTATATTTTTTTCTTGGATCAATGTATTTTATACTTTATCTTGGATCAATAAATATGTCAATTAGTGTTTCATTGATATGTTAATGAGTTTTACCAAAAAAATAGGAGAAAAGAAAAGAAAAAAAACACACACAAGCAACCCGACAACCCAACCCAACCCAAATTTTAAGGATTGGGTATCCTATTTGGGTTATTCGGGTAGCCAATCCAACCAACCCGACCAACCCGAATTTTCAGGTTGGTCCGAATACCCTCAACCCAGCCCAACCTAACTCGTGTACACCCCTATTTATAACAACGAATCACACATTTATTTTTAGTGAATCAATGTCAATAATATTAAGAAGGGCATCCACCAGTTGAGGACAAGAGATAGATGTTGAAAATGTTGAATAGAGAATGTTGAAAATGTTGAATAGAGAAGACATAGAGGGAAAGACAATATAAATCATAAATTTTTGCAGCATGATCACTCAAAAAAATGTTTATGTAAAAATTATTAGTTTTAAAAAATTAACAGCAAACATTGAAAGAGAATATTGTGAAAACTAAAGTGAAAAGAAATGCAAAATTTATCAACAAAAATTAGAAGAATGATCTTCGTTTGATAGTTATTTAGCTTGTTTGATGTTGAAAAATTGAATCTATAAAAATTACTCTTACTTGTGTATTTATTCGTTTTATTATCTGTTTTTATATATTGTTTTCAAAATTATAGTCAAATCTTGGCTTTTTTTTTTTTTTTTTTTAAGTCTCACAAGTAATTTGTTTATAAAATTTTAGCCATAAATTCAAATATTTTTTTCCCATAAAACATGAAAATCATCATAAAAAATGTTAAACTAATTATTTTAAACAAATAAATTATTGTCAAGCGGAATTTAGAGTGTAACGGCCCTAATTTCGGTAAATTATTTCCTCCCTTTAAATTAAAAATAAATAAATTAATTATCGTTAATAATAGTTTTGGAGCGGGGGAAGCGTGAAGGGAGTTGAGAGTCCACGGTCAGTAGGAGGCTACGCCGTTTTCGGTTGGGAGAAAGATCCCCGGTTGAATTTTTGACCGTGGGGGGGGGGGGGGGGCGTTTTAGGAGAGGAGAAGGAAGGGAAGGCAGCAAAAAAAAGAGGCAGTCTGGTTTTCCTCTCTGGAGTCACCCTTCGCCGGCCATATTCTCGCATTTCCCCGTCACTCAGTCGCAGCGCTCCAGCCCTCACGGTGTGGCCTTAGTCGCAGTTCTCAGCGTTGTGGCATCGTCATAGTTGTCCCGCCGCAGCTTTCCGGTCATCGTCTCGTCGCTTTGCCTCAGGCGCTTGGTAACGCATCATCAACCCTCGACGCATCATCAGTCCGCGTTGCTGCGTCGCCCGTCCTCGCATCGTCAGCCTGCATCGCCGCGTCACCTGTCCTCCCCGCGATGCACTGTCACAGCCTTCGTAGCACGTTACCACATTGTAAGGAAGTTGCTGTCTCGCGGACACGCTCAGTATCGCTCGGTAACGCTTGTAACGCTCAGTTTCGCTCGGTAACGCTCGTATCGCTCAGTATCGCTCAGTGTCGCTCCTTTCGCTCTCGCAGGTAAGGGACTTACTACCAGGCTTTAGTGATGTATACTGTCTAATGGCGTTATTGGTTATTGAATATCGCTATGAACCCATGTTTCGAATGCTGTTGCTATAATTACTCATGCATGCTAAGTAGTTGTATTGTAGGTTATTTCTCATGTTTATGTGTTGTGACTCTGAAATCTCAACTATAGATTAATTATGCCGTGACACGTCATAGGTTTCCTTGTTGTTGTGCCCCGTACCCTCACTGTACGGGTGTCCCTCGGGATCACCACCTATGTTCATGTTACAATTTTAGTTAATGTGTACCCTCGGGACGCTTCCTATGCTTATGCCTACGCTTATGCTTATGCCGGGTACACGGGCGCACACGACAAAAAGGGGTAACAGCTAGGCCTTGTAGTGGGTCTCTTACTGAGTATATCTTACTCACCCTTTTTCTATGTTTTCCTTCCAGGTAAGGAGTATAGTGGTCCAGCGCATGGCCGAGGAAATCCGTGATCATACCATGGGACCGTCACACTGCTTCCGCACCTTAGTCTAGGGTAGTTGTATTTGCATTCATGAAACTATTGTTTAATTGTTTTGGTTATATTGATTCTTTTCTTGAGATTTTGCCCAATAATACAAGGGGTACCCCACTAAAGTATTTTTCCCTTTTCCTACGTTGATTAAATAAACTTTGGATAATTTGGTCATTTTATAAGTAAAATTTCATTTGTTTAAAATGAATGATGTCATGTCTACTTGTTTCCATCGTATTTACGTAAATGTTCATGCATGTTGTAGCGACAAGTTAGATAGTAAGAGGTCAGGTCGTTACATAGAGTATGTTTGGAAGCGATTTAATTATAAATCGCTAAAATCATTTTTGTCGTATTTAAAGTGAAACATCAGAAAAACACTAAACATTTGTGGCGTGAATCCAATGCGCGAAGAGGAAAGCAGAGCTTTGCTCAGCTCTTCACCTTCTCTAACTATCATCTTCTTCCACTTGTTGTTTGGTGGCAACGACCATTCCACACGTGTGAACTTAACCTTCAGTATGAAGTTAGAGGACTATGCTTGTCATCACACGTGCCATAATCCTCTACAACCAATCCTAGACAACTGGTGATTGCAGTCTTTCAATCATCACCCTTCAATTACAAGCACACGGCCAATTAGCTCACATTCGACAAAAACTAAATATTACTTTGAATTATGTGACAATTTACTCTTGTATTATAAATTTGTACCAGCACAAACATTGAATTTTCAATTTTGATTCATTTTGAAAGATTAGCATGGAGGATTAAAAGATATTTGTTAAATAAAAACTATAAGTTTAGTTCGTGAACTTATGTGCAAGAATCTTTAATTTTCACTCGAATATTTAATAGATATGTGAATTTTAAAAAAGTGTCATATAAGTCTAAACTTTTGATATCGTATAAAGTTGAAGTATCAACTTTTATTATATAGTGATTTAATCCATTGTTTACAAATATATTTGTATACCGTTTATATATTTACATGTGAGAAGCAAACAAAATCATTAGATTTGAACAACATTTTAAACGGTAGAAACTAAGTTAATGCAATTTTTAAACCACTGGGACTAGAATGTTATACAGTGAAACTCAATATAATTAAAACCTCAAATATTTTATAATGATTGTTAGCTTCCTTCTTAAATAGAAATTATGTTTGTTTTCTTCCAATTTCTCTACAATAATTTTTACATATCTTAAATAAATACATTAATTTATAGTGAAATTCTAAAAACAAAAATCTACTTTTTTTTTTTTTTAATTTTTAAACTTCAACCTTTTTTTTTTCTTCATTTTTTTGGAATACGAGTAAAAAATAGGTGATAAAACATCTAAAATTATAAGTGCAAGTAGTGCTTATAAAATTAATATTTAAAAATGAACTGATTACTAAGCAACCACTATATTGTTATAAATTCAAAAGCATACCAAAAACTCTATAAATCATTGCATACTATATATATAGTTCAAAGATTGAATCGTTGCTTACTTTTTTTAAAGTAGAATGGGGTGGATAGATTTAAACCCCATAATTTTTAGAAGTTAACACATGCTCCTTTTTATTTTTATTTTTTTCTTTCTTCCTTTTTAACCTTAAAATGATCATCAATCAGCAGCATCATGTATGATGGGTGGGCCCGCATCTTATAATTAAAAAATGGAATGGTAACAATAATTCCATTTACATATAAGGTAATAAGTGCATTATTTAATGTTCAATAATTGTTTTCAATTTTGAACAATACTTATTTCACCTATCATAAAACAACGTCAATAATTGATTTCAAATTGCACGGATCACACATACACATAAATGTGATTGTCTCAATACACCCACACATACACATAAATATAGACCACTGTTGGATGTTCTAAATTGATTTAATTATATAAGTTCAAAATGCATGTAGGTATATAATCAACCAATCAAGTTTAACATATATATAAATATCACAAGCTTCTAATTGACACAATTTTTAAATTTAAGGTATATATTGATATTTTTTCCTTCAAATTAAATTCAAACAATATGTTATTTTTCTCTTATTCTTAGTATAACCAATGTAGAGTGTTAAGGATGTTTTAGAATAAACCGTTTTGAAATAAATGCAAGTATTTATCAACTACTCAGAATGGTTTTAAAAGTTATTAGTATTTTTATTTAAAAAATATTAATTTTTAAAGTAATCCAAACAGAATCCTAAAATTTGAACATTATTAATATTAGAAATATAAAAATAGTAACTATTTATGTCACAGAGAGATAAAAATCGTCGGTTGTAGTGGTAGATTAGTGATGTGGGAACTAAATAAAATCACCGACAGAAATGTAGAAGAGTACACGTGTTGGGATGTGATTGGGTTGTGGTGGTGGGGAGCGACACAGCAGGATGAGTAAATTATACTAGAAAGGAAAGGTGGTGTCAGGAGCTTGGTTACAAATCAACTACCAAATCTCGAGGGCCGCCCTGAGGTGGGTACGTTATCTGTCACGTTCATAGGCACAAAAACGCCAATTCGATAAATTTTTCAATATTATAATAGTGTGAAAAATTACATACTACATGTGTTTATTATTTAATATGCTTTTAAAAATAAAATGGAATGTAATAAAATTTACAAAGATAAATTTATAGCATAAAAAAAAGTTTAAAATTTTTTCAACTACACGAATCTTTGTATATCTTACTTAATTGACTTATCATAGATTGTCACATGGCAACTCTGTTTATTGATCTATTATTTTTATTTATTTATTTTGTTGTGTATGATTAAAGTGTCTTGGAATTAAATATTGCTCTCTAGACACCATTCATTTATGCTCCATAGATTATCATTAAACTTTTTTTTTTTTAATTTTATTATTTGAATCTCATATTGCATAGTTTTTTTTTTTTCTAGAGATTTTGTTTTAAATGACAAAACTACTTAAAATATTTTTGAAGTGCAACAAAGTGTAGTGTTGACTATTACCATTTATCAGTATCTACTAGTGATAGACACTGATAGAATCATTGTCTATCATAAGTAGATAGTGACATTTTGATATATTTGTAAATAAGTTGGTTTCTTTTGTTATATTTTAAAATAACTCTAGTTTCTATAGTATTAAACCATTTTAAGAGGTGGCTTAACTTTTAATTTTGCTTGAACTTATATTGGAATCAACCAATCAAGTGTATTTTTTCAAACATTACTTTCAATATTTCATATAAATATCGTAACAAATGAAACTTGTGATAGAAATAGAAACGTAATAGACACAAAATTCATATTTCACAAACTTATTAAAAAGCTCTCTATAGTATAGAAATACAACTTTAAAAATTTCACACATATTAATAAATTTTAAAGTATATAAACTAAACAAAAGCAACTTATGAATTTGAGAATAAAGTTGTAAATTATGATTTAATTTTTGTCTTTAACTATTACATTTTTTTCCCTTTCTACTCAACTACTTTCACTAATCTCTCTTTCGTATAGATTTACTTCCAAATCTAGAGAGGAGGAAAAGTTTCGATTGAAATTTCTTTATAGAGATAGGAGATTGAATCTAAAGAACATGATAAATACTTTATCTACCAAGCGGAATTAAAATGTTGTTTTAACTCGCAATTTTTGTACTTTCACAAAATCTAGTAGTAAAGAATCAATAAGTGAAAGAATTTTTCTTCCTACTAACTTTATTGCAATCATTTTCTTTCACCAAGCAAGTAGCTCTCTCTCTCTCTCTCCATAATATGCAAAAGAAGAAAAGCAATGAAGTGGGCATTGGGTAGTTGATTCATAAATAGTTTTTGTAGACTATGGCCTAAGCCTAATTGTCACTAAAGATGATACATTTTTCAAATTAATTTATATGGGTTTAGTCTGATTAGGCCCTAAAACAAAGTAAGAAACACAAAATTCAACTCTGATTCGTCTTCACTGTTCAACAATCAGAATGAAACCCATTAATTTTCAAAACCCACTTAAATTTCATCACCAAATTCTTGATTAGTCAAAAAATCCAACTGGGTCAGCATCTTTTTTCAACTTTAAACTAATATCTAGTGGCCTCGCGGATAATCGTTTGGACATTTGGCTGAATTGAAGTCAAGCATTTTTCAATATCAAAACCGTTTTAAAATGCTTTCCATTACTTTTAACAAAGACCCTCTTTCTCCTTTATTTTCCTTCTTTCACTCTCTCTCTCTCTCTCTCTCAAGCTTAGATCGATTAAGTGTGTCTCGTAGTGCTTTTAAATTAATCAGATCGAGAAATCCTTTAATCACAGATGACAAAAGGGTAGTGTTGTATTAGAGTTGTTAAAGCTCTGAGGATTCTTGAGCTTAGTTTTCATTTGATTTGTGGTTGTATTCCCATCGCTTTTGCAGTACAATTTGTGGGTCTTCTTCATTTGTCTTCAAAAACTGCTGTGTTGAGCTGTTACTAGCGCCCATGTCTCCAATTGCTAAACTGTCTGTTTCTCTCTGATTTCTCTCATTTTGGGGGGGGCGCTGAGTGAAGGGGAAAAGAGGAGAGATCTGATGAAAACTGCAGAAATTTCCTTTGAAATTAGGACTCTGATGGGGTTTCGATTACTGTTTCTGCTGTTCCAAATTTATTTTGCTGTTAGCTCTTTCTCTGTCTGTGAAGCTGCAGGTAATGGGTTTGGTTATGTAATTTTTGAATTGTGTTTGATCTGATCATATAAGGTTCACAAATATTGATTTGGAGTTGAATTTGGATCTGGGTGTGATCTCAAAGAGTTGGGATTTTGTTAATTTACTCACTTTTCTAGGAAAGAAAACAGTATGATTAGCTTCATGCATAGTGTTTTCTTGTCCTTTTACATCCACCAAGTCAGATGGTTCAGATATTAGAAGAAGAATTGAGATGCTAATCACTAGCTTATTTTAGCTTGCTTTCAAAACTGGTAAAAATCCAACACATTTCTTATCATGGTTCTCTCTTCCATCAAAGTAGCCACAAAAGCTTCAAGCTGGAAATCACCAAAATATGCATAATTTACTTCATATAATGTTGCTTGCATTGATTTTGTTCCATTTTCTGATTTCACTGCTCTCATCTTGCAGTTATTCTCCCAGGCAGGCCGAGTGGATTGCGTTCTGCACTCCCAGGTGAACTTATTCAACCCTTCCTCACCAATTGGATCTTCAAAACTCGTTAAGAATTTAAGCAAAACTAGCAACTTCTGATTTATTTCTTCTATACGAAATTAATATGGTTTTATGAATGATATACAGTGAAATCGAGCACCGAAAAAAGTATTGGAAAACATAAATCTCAAGCTAAATGAAAGTTAATTGTGTTGAGTGGTTTTGTGTCCTTATAATGCCACAGACCATGCTGTCACTCCAACATCTCATGGCTTTGGCAGGAAACACCATGGCAATTTGGATAATGCAGCCCCTAGTAAACCATTTAAAAGTTCATCTCCTCAGATCCATTCTCATTATAAAGGTAATCGGGTGGACATTTTAGTTTCTATGTTCTTTCTCTCAAGTTTCTGAGCTATCAAGGAGAAAATCTGGACAGAGATCACATGAACAGTAACATTTGCTTTTCTTCTGATGTAGCCATTCAATCAGATTATTCAAGTAGAGCTCCTAGCATTGCACTTCCGCCCACCGCGCCTGCTGAGAAATGGGGGCACGAACATACACTCTCACCATTGATCTCTTTTCATAAATTTCGTCATTCAAGAAGGAAGTTCAGGAACAATGCTCCACAGCCTACTTATCATGCATCGCCCCCGACTAGCAGCCAGAAAGGTTGAGAGTCTCGAGATATACTAGTTCATCTCTTGAATCTTCACCATTTAGATCTATAGAAGTATTCACTACTGAACTTTCAGGCCCTGCTGCTGTCTCTCCAATTCAGTCACCGTTACCATCTGTAGCGAGAGGGAGGTTGCCCGGACCTGCACCATCACCAACAATTCAACCCAACCACTATTATAGTATGGCAACGAGAACCTGAACTTTTGTTTTAACCTTGAACACTATTTCCATCATTTACATTGCACAAGGATGCCGTTAACTTTATGGTATGAACATGTTTTCTTTCTGACAGTGCCCATTCCTGCACCTACAACTTCTCCTATGGGTTCTTACAAGAAGAAGAAGAGTATGCCACCATCACAAGTTATGATTCTACCACCTCCACCTCCTAATGGGGGTAGGCACAAACTTACCTCTTAGTATTGCATATCAAATTATCTGAAAATTAACCGCATTAAAATAACCTTGTGTTTTGCATTCCACATTTGTAGATTGTACAATAGCATGTACAGAGCCATTGACATATACACCTCCCGGGACGCAATGTGGCTGCGTGTGGCCAATTCAAGTCAAAATCATTCTTGATGTTGCAGTATACACGTTTTTTCCTCTGGTTTCAGAACTTGCAGAGGAAATTGCTGACAGTATCAGTCTGAACCAAAGCCAAGTTCGAATTATGGGAGCCGATGCTGCTAGTCAGCAGTTAGAAAAAACGACTGTCCTCATCAACTTGGTTCCGAGAGGATCAAAATTCAATCATAACACAGCCTTTTTTATATATCAGAAATTTTGGCGGAGAAAGATATTCATCAACCCTTCTTTGTTTGGAAGATATCAAGTACTAAATGTCAAATATCCAGGTTATCTCTTGATCCTTCATCTTTTGGTTTTGAATGTTAAAAAATTTCAACATAGAGTGGATCTGGACAAGTGAATCTAGTGCAGTTGACAGTTGTGCTAAGATGTATGAAAATTTTATGCATTGTGAATTTCTTCAACAATCTGAGGGCATACATTTTATGTCTTTGGAGTTCCTTCCATTTTTATCTTAGCAGTTTCAAGAGGGCTTCCAAAAGTTCAACATTTTTTTTTCCTGATAAGCTCTAGCTCATGCAGGTCTTCCGCCATCTCCTCCATTGGCGCCTTCAGGTACGTCGTCTATTAATGATGGTTTGAACACTAGCAATACTAATGCTGGAAATGCAATTAAACCGTTGGGAGTTGACGTGCCAAGACGAAAAAAAGAAGGGCTTGGCAGAAACATGATTGCGGTGATTACTATATCATCGTTCACTGCCCTTGTCATGTGTGTTGGGCTTGCTTGGCTTTGCCTGTTGAGATGCAGAGTGTCTACACATCAACCAGCACAAATTCCTCAAAACTTGATAGCCTCACCTACAAAACCACCAGGTAAATCTAATTCAACCAAATTCTTAAGTTCTTCTGATTAACTTTCCCTTCAGAGTGTGCACTTGTTGTAGTCCTGAACTCAGGCTTATTTTCGTGGTATGAGCAATTTCTACAGGCACTGCTGGATTGATAATGGTTGGAAGTGAACCTGGTTCTTCATCCATGCCTCTCGATGCCGATCCTATGACGTATATTGGAGCTGCAAAGAACTTCACCTTGAAAGATATGGAGAAAGCCACTGACAACTTCGATACTGCAAGAATATTAGGAGAAGGTGGCTTTGGAATTGTATACAGTGGCAGTTTAGACGATGGAAGAGAAGTGGCTGTGAAGGTTCTTAAACGACATAATCAACATGGTATTCGGGAATTCTTGGCAGAAGTCGAGATGCTGAGCCGTCTACACCATAGAAATCTAGTTAAGTTGATTGGTATCTGCACAGAAGATCAGATTCGCTGCCTGGTATATGAATTGGTTCCTAGTGGAAGTGTCGAATCACACTTACATGGTAAGCAACTTCCTGTGAAATCTTGAGTACCTTCTCATCGGTTGTTTTGTTAAAATAGGCTTAAAACTACGCATCCTAGATGGTTTGATATTCATATTCAACTTGTTTTGTGTGATTCTAGGCATTGACAAGTTAACCAGTCCACTTGACTGGGATGCCCGCATGAAGATTGCCCTTGGTGCTGCTCGAGGCCTAGCCTATCTGCATGAAGACTCCAATCCTCGAGTCATTCATCGAGACTTCAAAGCTAGCAACATCTTGTTGGAATATGACTTTACACCTAAAGTTTCAGATTTTGGATTAGCTAGAACTGCACTAGAGGAAGGAAACAAGCACATCTCAACACATGTCATGGGAACTTTTGGGTAAAAAATTTCTTTCTATCATGTAGTTCCTTCCAATTCATTTACTTCTCTCAACTTCATCATATATTACCTTCTGGTTTCCAGTTATCTAGCTCCAGAATATGCAATGACTGGCCACCTTCTTGTAAAGAGCGATGTCTATAGCTATGGTGTTGTCCTTCTAGAGCTGCTTACAGGAAGAAAGCCAGTAGACTTGTCACTTCCACCCGGACAAGAAAATCTTGTTGCTTGGGCTCGTCCGCTTCTCACAAGCAAGGAAGGATTAGATGCAATAACAGACCCAGCTATCAAGTCTGACATCTCCATTGATAGCTTGGCCAGAGTAGCAGCGATTGCTTCAATGTGTGTACAGCCAGAAGTATCTCACAGACCATTTATGGGTGAGGTTGTTCAAGCCCTGAAACTTGTTTGCAATGAATTTGAAGAAACTAACGATCCAGTTTCACGAAGTTACAGCCGAGACGAACTTCTAAGTTACATGGATAGTAAATTTGGAGGAATTTCCAGTGAAATACTAAACGCTCCTGAGACCTCGCACACCTTTCCTTCAGGAAAAGAGAAGAATGTAGGATTATCGGCGTCGGATTTGATCAGTGCATCTGCAAGATTTGAAGGACAGGAACTGGTTTCTTCTAGATGGCATTCATCAAACTCGGAACCATTAAGAACTGGAAGAAAAAAGCACTTATGGCAGAAGCTAAGAAGTTTCTCACGAGGCAGCTTCAGTGAACATGGCTTTTCTGCAAAGTTTTGGCCTGGATTTCGTTAGTTTATGTTTATCCATATCTTGCATTGCAACATCTTGAAGTTCAAAGCAATTGCATTTCTGAGGCCTTTAATTATTATGGCCATCTTTTTAGATCAGTTCTTGGAGTACTAATATCAATGTCATTGACATAAGACACATACAAGGCCTGATAGAAGATAAATTAACACTAATCCAGTAAAATTAAAAGAGATGGACAAAGAATTAATTGAATACAGCAAAAAAGTTAGATGTTCCACTTAAAAGTTATTCACTCTGTCCTCTTTCAAGTTCACAAGATACATACATAACTGTAGATGCACAGTCACTATAGTCTAGCTCAAACATAAAGAACAAGTCTAGTTGAGACCAGTCTGTTTCTTCTTCTTCTTCTCATTCTCAGTTTCTTTGAGTGATTTAAAAGAATTGCTCAATAACTATCAAAATAATACAAAACAATAGTAGCCAAGTAGCTGAAAGAGACTAAATATAAAGAATACTTTTCATATTAAATTTTTTTGTAATTTCCAGGCCAAGCCAGAGATCTGTATGCCCACTGTTCTTTAAGAATCAAGCACCCAGATCACTATTCCACTAACAACTAACACTGCTTGTAATTCTTTGTAGTCTTTATGCTATATTCCAGCTTTCTTACCCAATCTATCCATCAAGATTTTCAGGCCCATATACCTGCATACAGAAAAAAATGCATCCAGTTGTAGTTAGTTTCTGTTTTCCATCTTTCTTTAGAAGAGATTGATGGCCCACAAACAGATGTTCATAAGTATACCTTCCCATCATCATAACAGTAGCTTGAGGATTGGTGCCCGGGGACTCACTGAGTGTTGACCCGTCAACAATGCGCAGTCTAGTTACACCAAGAACTTTAAGGTCATGACTTACCACCTTGTCCACTAGACACCCTCCATGGTAGTGCCAGATTGTGATCACAGTGTCTTTGCAGAACTGCTCCAAGGACTTGGTGTCATTGGTATGCTTGGGTATGAGGTTGATGTTGGCCTTTACACTAATATTAAGCAGCTTGTCTAATGTTTCCTCGTCACATTGTGTGAAATTTGTGAAGTATTTAGACTCCACGATCTTTGTAAGCATGCGAACCCCTTCAACGCAACGGTAAAGATCATGTGGATGACCAAAATAGTTGAATGTCACAGCAGGATTGTCGTCCACATTAGTGTTGATCAAGCTCAATTGTCCTCTCGAGATGGGATTTGCTATTTTTTCTAGAACAAAACCTCCTTTAAATGCTTCGTGGGGCAAGTCTCGTTTACTTTTGATATAAGCTTCAATGGCTTCTGGCGTTCTTTGTTTTGGAGGAATGGTGGATAGCTGCCCAATCTGGATAAACCCACAAAATTAAGTATCAGACAGAATCCAAGCCTTTTTACATACTCTGTGTCTACTTTGCTTATGTGCAAAGGTAACAAAGTTCAACCCAAAACTCATCATTTGAGGAAGCAACGTCATAAACTCAGATCAAAGATTGGTAGCATTAAAATTTAAATACAGGTCTTCAGTTCTCTCCATATTAGTTAT
This sequence comes from Citrullus mucosospermus, assembly GCA_030954485.1. NCBI lineage: Eukaryota > Viridiplantae > Streptophyta > Magnoliopsida > Cucurbitales > Cucurbitaceae > Citrullus > Citrullus mucosospermus. The sequence goes on along the minus strand of CM062063.1, from coordinate 506,847 downwards.
CTTTTAGAAGTGAAAGGGAGATGTTTAATTTACCTCAGCGGACATCAAACCATGGTGACAGTGAATACTTTCCCCCGACTGCCCAAATCCACTGCTAGATTCAATATAAACACCAAGCTTTGTGATTCCAACTGCTTGTATAAGTGACTGCTGAACTGGTCTGTTGCTAGGAACAAAAATGGAGTTCAAGGGATTATCAGCCATGTCTTTCCCAACAAACTCATTGTCAAGCACCATCGAGATGTTCCACTTCTCAAGATCAGCCCTCGGACCAATTCCACTGAGCAGCATCATTTGTGGAGTCCCGATTGCTCCACTGGACAATATAACTTCACTCTGCCGCTTGCTTGATAGAAAAACTTTGTGCTGATTACCAGTTTCATCCTTGAAAACAACTCCAATCGCCTTCGGTTTCTTACCTGAACATTCAGAATTGTATTTGTTTGATTAAAACAAAGATTCCTAATAGGTGTTAGAACTTTCAAAATTGGGTCAATCTAGTCATTAAACCTCAAAACGCTCTTACATATCTCCACTAGTTTAACATTTTTACGTAGTAGTATACTGGTTGTATTATTAAAAGATTATGTAGCGGGTTCATTTTGGGCGTTTTCCTACTTTATTGTATTTATCCAAAAATTGACTGAATATTCATAATTCACATTAATTTCTAATATAGAATGTAAGTATCTACAGATTCACCATAATTTCTCAACCAATTAGGCAAAGTAACGAATAGAAAACCGGAGAACTCCATGCTTTAGGGAACGAACAGGCAAAAACAAAATCAGAAGACGCTGAATGCAAGAGAAAGAAGCAAACGAACCTTCAGTGGTGTCAAATATGAGTCGTTGAACGGTGGCGTGAACCAGAACCGTAAGCTTATCTGGATTCCCGGAAGCTAAGAGTTCGGCGGTGGTGTGACGGCGGCCGAGGCGGTCGAAAATGGTCCCTCCGACTTTGGTGCCGTAGAGATGATCGTAGGTGAAGCCGTTGAACGGCGAAATTCCGACGTCCAATAGGCTGTCGGTGAAAGCCTTCTGCCAATCGGCGAGCTTCGGCCGGTGAACTATTTGATTCTCCACCCATGTATATGATTCGTTCACCAACTTCTCGTCCCACCCCACTTTGTTTATAAACCTGCAAATCCCCAATAATTATTAGTATAAATAATTCTAAAATTTTAATATTTTAATATTTTAATTTTAAGAAAATATAAAATTGCTGAAAATGTTAACAACTATAGCAAAATACACCATTTATTTATCATAAACCGCGGTAGACTACTATTTGTATCTATCGTGTGACACAGATAATAGTCTATCGCATCTATATCGATAAAATTTTGCTATATCGGTAAATATTTTAGTTATTTTTGCTATATTTAGGTACAATTTTTTGTTCAAAGAGAAAATAGATGTGTGGTTGAATTAAGGTTTCATTAATAAATTTGAATAGCCATATAAAAATTAGATGATACTTAACCTGTGAAATAAGAGAAATTACTTTAAATGATAAGACTGTTGAAATTATATATAAATAATAGCAAAATATTACTAGCAATAAACTGTAATTGCAATAATAGTTTATAGCAGTTTATTGTATATAGAGAGTAAAATTTTGCTATATTTGTAAATATTTTGATTCATTTTCTTATATTTGAAAACAACCCATGGGATAACAAAAATATCACTGAATTTATGAACTCGATGACGTAATTACATGACTATTTGTTTAAGTATGTTAATTAATTGTTGTTTCAAGTTTATTTATCGTTTTAATGGAAAAAAAAAATTCTAAAATGGTTCTTTTCTTAAAAAAAATAAAAATAAAAAATAAAATAAAACTATTTGTATAATTTAACCATTTTTTGAAATAATTTAATTGGTTATATTCAATAGAGGAAAATGGACCACAACTTAAATATCGAGAACTCCTCGGGACATGTATATGCAAAGGTTTGGGACTCCATGGCATGTATTTGTATCTTTACCATCATTAGGATAAAGTAAAAATTACCATTTTTTTAATATTATAATAATAATAAAGCATTAATTACCATTTTAAAGATCTATCTTATCATTGGATATTAACTTTATAATAATTGAACTATATAATAATGATAATAATAATAATTAAAAATAGTTGGTAAGTAGCGTAAGTGAATTTTATTCTTAAATGGACCACCTCCGAATTAATCACGTTATTCCTACCTTGAAATTATTGTACTTTTTTTTATACCAACCGTGAAATTATTGTTAATCTTTAAGAAGAAAATAAATCAAAACTTCTTTACAAAATGTAAAAATGAAAGGAAGAAATTATTAAACTACTCCAGAAAGGAGGAAATGTATACTGTCATTTGAGTTGGATTAAGTAAGTTTATATAACTAAATAATAAGAAAAATAAAAGAGTACAACTCAATTGATAAGATGCATAACAAAGAAAACTATGGATGGTACTTTGAATTATTTAGAAAAATAGTATATTGCATATCAAAATGGAACGATTAACATAAATAAATAATTTTAAAAAATCAAAATTTACAACTTGGTGGTACGTTGTATTAAAGTTTAATTTAGCAAATTTAACCACAAACTTAAATATGTGATACATATGTGTGTTTTTTTTCCAATTTTCATGTAATTCTCTTTAGAAAAAAAATCATGTAACTCGCTGGTTAAGATTAACAACAAGAAGTAAAAATCTTCAAAACTTTACAAGTTTCAATGTGAGTCAAAATTGGCACAAAATTGAACCTAACTAATTAATTCGCGGGATTGATAGTGATTATAACTAAATGCACTTGTAAAATTGAATAGAATTTAATTGTCATCCAAGTGTATTAGTAACACAGGGTCCGTAATTCAAATTCTCATATCCCAATTGTACTAAAACAAAACTAAATTCACCGACTACATTTAGTTAAAAATGGTACAACAAGAATTTATTTTTTTTAGTACAATAATTGTGGGAATATGAGATTGAATTGGAAGATTATGTAAATTAGTTAAATTCACGTTAGTTATTTAAAAAAATATTAATTTCAACCTGAGTCAATTATTTCACAAAATTAAACCTAATTAATTTCAAAACTCACCAATTCCTAGAAAAATCTTTTCCTTTTGAAAACATTTATCAAGACTAAGGTCCTGTTGGTTAAAATTAAAATTTATAGGATAAAAATGGAAACTTAAAAGAGAAGAAAAAATGAAAAAAGAAAATTTAAAAGATAGTGGGAAATCGAAGTACCTTGTGCTTGCTCTGGTATAGAAGCCTGCATTAATGGCGGAACCACCACCCAAAACCCTGGCTCTCGCATTGATAACTCCATCCGTCGAAGCGAAGGCCTGAGAAGCTGAGGTCGAAGAAGTGTCGGCGAGGCCAATGTGAAAATTTCGAAGGAAAGATACATTCGCATTCGTGAAAGGAACGCCTCCTCTTTCCAGTAGCAGCACGCTGAAGTTCTGTGACAATGTCGCCGCCAATGGACAACCGGCGGTACCACCGCCGACGATTATGTAATCGTAACCACTCTCTCTTTCATGGCCGTCGCGATAGAACGAGCTTGCGCGCTTGATGAACGGGTATCGCGATTTCACCCAATTTTCCCTACCTGCACTTGCACAGTTTTGTTTTTTCTTTTGCTTGTTAGCAATGGGAAGAATAGGTTCATCTGCTGAAGATAAATAGCTCAAAACTCCGTGTTTGTGTTGTTTGTGTGGATATTACAGGGCAAAAAAGATGAGAAAAACCAGTGATTCGATCCTCTCTAATCCTAGAAAATCGAACCCTAATTATAATAGATGTCGCTCTGTTTTCATCAGAAATGAATAGAAGCAGAATTTTGTATGAAGTAGCTGCATTATAATGGAAGGTATCAGAAGAACCAACCTTGACAAGAAGAAAGGAGGGGTGAGAGGCTGAGGAGAAGAAGGAAGAGAGAGAGCTTGACTGTCCCAACCAACGCCATTGAGTTGCAGAAAAGGAAAAAGGCAATCTCAGTAGCAAAGGAAGCTGCTTCTTCCAAACCTGTATGTGGCTTCTCCTGGTTGGTCTTGGTTTGTGTGTGGGTCACAGATTTATACTCAGAAAACAAAACAAACCCCAAGAAAATTATGTGTTGGAAATCAAACACAAACACCAGTATAATACTTCCATCTGGTAATGAAAAGGAAAATGAAAGAGGAAAAAGAAGATTTCCAATGAACTACTGTATATATGCTTATTTAATGATGAATTCAATGTTGCAGTTGGAGTTTTGGATGGCTGCTCGTGGATCGTTGGATGAAGTCTTCTGTGATTTGATCATGGCCTTTCATCAATCCTAGAAGACAGCTCATTCACCAGTCTTCCATTTAACTGTATGGGTACGTATATTTATTGCTTTGGTAGCTTCCAGTTGATATGGTCTCTACTTAGTTTAAGTGATTTGGAAAAAACTGAAGGGTGAAAAGGGAAAGCCATTATGATATTCTATTATCTTCAGAATTATAGCCGTAGGGGACTCGTTTTTGGGCAGAAAAGGCTAAGTTGAAGAGAGGAGATTGGGATTTTGAAGAGTGAAGTGTTGGTTATATCAGTTTATGGAACCAAATTTCTTTTGTTGAAGAAATTAGAGCCTCTTGACTATAATAACAAGACAAAACAAGAATCACTCGTTTGAAAGTTTTCTCCCCTTCTTTTTGTCCCCTCGAGTATTATGTCTCATTCTCGTATCGTTGGAAGGAAATAACTTGATTTAGTCCTATCGAACTCGACTAAATTTTTTTAACATCGGAAGAATAAAACTGACCATTGACTAACCTACTGTTCTATGAAAGATTTGTTGAAAAAAAAAATGTTTACACCTTTAAGATTACATAAATTAAAATTTACATCCAATAAAAAAATTAATTAAAATTAAAAATTTAGAACTTATTAGATGGTTAAAAGTTTAGAGGTTTATTAAATATTTTTAATAATACAGAAATCAAATCGATGAAGATCTAAAAATTTATGGACTGCATTTGTAATCAAACCTTTATTTTATTGTAGCTAGGTATAAATGTAGTGGACATTTTGAGTGATCTGCTTCTGATAAGTGAAGCTTAGCTTCTCCAAACCTTTTGAATTAAATTATATCTAAAATCTTTTTATTATCTATTAGTATTTTAACTTTAAAATTTGAAAACATATTCTCATTTTATATTCTCTTACCTAAAAGTTATTATTATTATGCAACTAATTTTGATAAAAAGTACAAATGACCAAAAAATTATAACTTTTTTCTTCTTCTTGGAAAAAGAGAGGCAGTGGTGACTACCCTTTTTTTTATTGCAAGTTAATTGTTTTCACTTGGATTGTAGATATTAAAAAGAGAATATTTGCGTGTAGCCTAATCTTATGCTTTCCTTCTCATAACAAAATATTTTTTAATGATGCTTTTTAAAAAAAAAAAAATTGTCACGCTGCAATTTTTAAATGTAGGTTGTACAATAGATGTGTGTAGCCCACACTGCACCCAAAATTTTCTCCTATTGAGGTTGGATTAGTTGAGAAAATAAATTTCACGAGTAATTACCTGACAAAGGGCGCAGATGGATCAGCTTTATTCAATCCTGTAAGTTCAGGTTGTTAGTCGAATTTTCCTTTCAACTCTTCTCATTTCCCCAAGAATCTCTCTTATGAATGTTTTGGTGGGGTGGTAGTTCTAGAATTTTCTTGCCCTCTTTTTCATCTTTTTCATCTCTTTAGTTTTGGAGAGGAAAGATACAATGTAAGTGGCATTTGTATGTGTGTTTGAATTAATGAGTGTACAATTAGGGATGTTCACCGGCGAAGCCGGAGACAGGAACGGTTTTCCCGTCATTACTCCCACCTTCCATTTAATTTTTCGTCCCCACACACAATTTCAAAACTTTGCAAGGATAGGATTCTCTGCCAAAAATTATTCCCTATTTTTCAAAACACATTCCCACATCATTTTTATGCTGTAGTTTTCACATTTTTTTTGAAGAAATATTTCCATTTTTTGTCCAATTCAAAAAATAAAAACAATTTTTTTTAAATTAATTTTTTAAGTTTTCAAAGTTTGATTTAGTTTTTTAAACATTGGACAAAGATAGAAAAAGAATTATGGGCCATCGGCCCACCAACTTCTCAATTTAGTGTAAACAACTGAACACATTATTGAAGTTTGCATGTTTATCAAATAATTTCATTTTTCCATCCTTCTTTACATTTCACATTTGTCGAGTAACTCCATATTTCCCTTTATCTCTACTTTTCACATTCTCCGCTTTCTTCACTTTTAATTTGTCAAAAAACTCCATCTTATAACTCTACACTTCAAACACAAACTTATTAACTCCTTTCAGTGGGACCAAATGGCCCCTATAGATGAAAGTAGTGTTTATTAACCTTAATTTTTTTTAAAAAATCCAATAGTTTTCAAATGGGGTTTAGATATTGCTTTAGATATTTTTATTTTTTTTTAGCAACACGTGGGTAAATATTCAAATCTTTGAACTTTTTGTCAAAGATGGTTTTTAGAAAAAATAAATAGTTGTGAATTTTTAATTGTAGTTAGTAGCAAGATATCTACCAGCCGATGGGTAGGAAAGTATTATTTCTATATTTTAAAGACACATGATTTTTTTTCTCTGACAGAAATGTAGAGTAATGGAGTTTGTTTTTTTGTTCCAAGTCCCCACAACCCCGACCTTACTTTAACAGAATCAGTTCTATACTTCTATAGGTGGTACAACCGTGTCCTTGAAATCTATTTCAATGCATGCCAAATATAACATTTCAGTTCAAGCTTTCCCCATTTTAGGAGGCACATTTCAGTCTGTCTGCTCTACAAATGGCTCCTAACAGCTCTTAATTGAAGACATGTATTACCTATATATTTGGTTCAACTCTTAAAAAAAGCCATATCTTTGACACAAAAAGATTACAAACTAGAGGTCCGGGTGGAGGGATCTCGGCCAAGGATTGCTAATACATGGACACATATCAGTTTATATTGACGAAGGTCTGTGAAGGACACACTCTGACTTGAGGTACTTTTCTATAAAAACTCTGTAGTTTCTTTGAAGCCACAGAAAGTCTTAAATGCCGGAATTCCTAGCTAAGGGCGCTTTTCCTATGGACCACCACCTCAAAGTGCTTAATGTAAGTATTCTTCAATGTTCTTGGGAAGGCATAAGGATGCATTGAAATTTTAAATAAGACACCCAACCCTTTGTAGGAAACTGTCAATGTAGGAATAAATGGTCGATGCTCTCTGGATTCTTTCTCGAGTGTCTAAACTTTTATAGATAAGGGAACACATAGAAGTTAGAACCCAATTTGGATTCATTTTGTACTAACATTCAATACTGAACTTTTGTTCGACAAGAGGTGACAATAAAGAAGAATAGTGTAGTCTTTGGATGGTTTTCTCATTCTGAATTGTTTATTGATTATGCTTTTCAGGATATTTGTATTAATTGGAGTTTTTTTATAGACCTATTTTTTATCTTTATTTTCCCTTTTTCCTCCTTTGGAGCTTGTTCTTTTGAACTTCTATTTCTTTTCGTTGCTTCAATTAAGGGTCGCGTTTCTTGTTGGAAAAAAAATATATAGTGTAGTTGATAAATGATGTCTAATTTGATCTCCATCCTTTTGAACTTTGGCTGTTATCAGGCAGAAAACTTTAAGCTCTGAGGACCATTCATAAGCCATCGTAATGAACAGTTTTACTTTTGAGTGTCTTAAATGATCAACCATCTAATATCCAACATAAATTTTCAACCCTCCAACATCCAACAGAAGTGTCCCCCTTTGCACCATGTTTTGAAAACGTACACACCTTGCACCATGAATGGCTCATGAAGAGCCATCCCGTTTCCCTGTGTAGGAGAAGAAGCACTGCTTGTAAACTTTTAATCCAATGACATAAAAGTTTTCATATGGGATGCTTTTTGTTTGTTTTTTTCTCTTAAATTGTCTGAAAATGGTTTTTAATTTAGGATATGTGATGGTTCAGAGACATAGTCTTAATAAATGACTAAGAGGTCAAGGGTTTAATCCATGGTGGCCACCTACCTAGGAATTAATTTCCTATGAGTTTCCTTGACACCCAAATGTTGTAAGGTCAGGCGGGTCGTCCCGTGAGATTAGTCGAGGTGCGCGTAAGTTGGCCCGGACACTCACGGATATCAAAAAAAAGAAAAAAAAAATTTAGTATATGTGACGCTTGTGTGAATGGGCTGTTATAATTTGTCTCAAACACATTGGATGAAAATTCTTCTGATTTTTCAAATTCTTTTGAAGAATAGCATTGTGAAATCTGGAAATTGTTATTTCTTAAAAGCTTATTGAAGATTAAACAGTCTACTGTTCATAACCATTTTCATTTGAATTCCCAAGAAACGAAGGAAAAGAACCAGTTCCTTCTACTTGTGAGCTGCATTTATTTTGACAAACAGAGCTAGCCTGTCTCATTTAAATCTCATCCACAATGCACATGAAAAGCCACTGTACAGCTGTAAATTCATAGGTAGTAGTAATTCATACTGCTTGTTCTTATTCTTCCACAATTTTGTAGAATGCTTTTATATTCTATTTGTGAGTGTTGGTTCAAGCTTGTGCACATTTTGACCAATCTGACCAGATAACCACCTCCCTATCATTTTTAGTTATCAAGAGAGCTTATAGAAGTTAAATCCTAGATAGGAGCTACGTTTAATTTCAAACTTGTTCCCTCTAAACTCTCTTTAAAAAACTCCATTGACCCAAGTTAAATTACTATTCCTTTTTAATTCAACCCTTGTGGATTTGGAGATTGAACCTTTCACTTTCAAAATCAATTGGTGTCTTATTTGCTAAGCTATACTATTAGTGACTTAAATCATTTATCAAGTCAATTCATTGTGGTTATCTCATCCCACACCATCCATGTAGAATGGAAGGGCAAAAGGAAAGAAAGTGGTTGAATCCCATTGAATAACTTTCACCCAACTGATGAAAAATGTCATCTCCCACCTCGTATGCAAAGCAATTGCTTTAATTGCCCCTTTCTGAAAATAAACATGCGCTGTTTCGAAACCAAAATCTAAGAAGATCTAGTGATTATGGACCATAATCCATGGATTCAGTAGTCAAGAAATCAATTCTGATCGGCATTCAACTAAATCTTCTGCATCATTCATTAATGAGCATCAAAGGAAACATGTGTGCAGGAGGCCATGCTTTTGGCGGCAAATTTCTCAAAATGAAGTGGGATGATGCCTTTGGCTTGAAATTTGAGTTGTTAGAAAGTGGAATGATCGAACAGGTGTCTATATCACAAAAACACCATCCACTTGTGGTTTGTTCACATATTATAGTAGTATTTCATCCTGATGAGTGGATAGAAAAGGAAAATCCAATTCTTTTATAGTATTCACATATTATAGTAGTATTTCATCCTGATGAGTGGATAGAAAAGGAAAATCCAATTCTTTTATAGTATTTATTCCTATTTTATATATAAAACAAATAGTATTTCTTCCTTTCTACAGCCTATTCATTTATCATTTATCACATGACAAAGAAAATAATAATTTAACTTTTTAAAAAGTCAAAATTTCTAAAAATAGATGTAGCCTAGACAATACCTAAATATTTTCCTTCTTCCTATATACTAAAAGTTGCCCGGTAGAACTGTGATTTGTGTGTCATTGATTGGTTATTCAAGGAGAAATTTAGTCAAATTTCCCTGACACGTGGTAGATTGTAATTTATGATAATCAAGTAGAACAGAGGACTTCACTACAACCATGAACCATAGTAGTATTACTTTATTTAATTGATTTTTTAGAATATTATATTATAAATTCAATCTTGGAGAATAGCCTACAACCGTTTGCGGGTTGGCAACAATAGAAATTTGATTGGTGGTGATATTCATAATTAAATTGACCCATACACGCTTGTTTGTTTGCTTGCTTTCTTAGCATTTAATTTACTAAACTATGGCTGGGGTTTGAACATTAAATACAGCACCAAACTTTTCTTTTTTCTTTGTAAGTTGCTTTCTACATAAACTAAATCCTGCATTCCTGCTCCTATAAATCTTTTAAGATCAGTTGTTAGGTCAATTTTTATTTTTATTATTATTATTTGTTTTGTACTTCAAGAAACAGTGGAAACAGTTGTGTGCCTATGCTATTGCACTCGAGTGCCTTTTGGGTTGAAAATCTTAGGATGTTGTTGTCTACTCCTTTTATTTTTCTTCCTTGTTTCCTAAGGAACTTTTTTATTGACCAAATAAATGAAGAAGTCACAGGGTGTAAGTGGGAATTATAAATGACTCAAGGGTTGTTTGGACTTTCAACTTGAAGTTGGTGGAATGGAGTATTATAACTCACTTAATGTTTGAAGCTTCAAATATAATAGTGGTGCTTAAAACTATTTATAACCTACAATTATCTACAATAATACTATTTGAAATTCCTACTTGTTACAATTATACTACTTCCTACCTATCCTCTCTCTTATCTTTTTGTTATTGTGTTTACTATTTTCTACTCATACTAAAATAGTTTGCACTCCACCCACCAACTATTATAACCACACTATAATAATCAATTTAGCGGTCCAAACATCGAAGTTGTTTGGTTCCACAACATCAAATGATGGTGGACTTATAGTCCACTTGGCTTCAATTGTAATAGTTGGTGTTTCTAACTATTATAATCTATAATTAACTACAATATTACTATTTGAAATTTCTATTTGTTACAATGTTTACTATTTGTTATAGTGTGTACTATTTTCTATTTATCCTCTCTTTTTCCTTTGTGACAATGTTTACTATTTCCTACCCAAATTAAAAAAGTTTGCACCTCAAACACAGGTTATAATAACCACCTATTATAATAATCAACTCGGTGCTTCAAACGCCCCTAGAAAAAATGAATCAGTCTAAGAAGCAAATTTCCCACTCAAGAAACAATAATTTTCTAGCATGTCCTTTTGTTACAAATTTGTGTTGGTTTGTCCCTAAACAAAGTTCCAAAAGAATGAAACCTTAGCCCGGAATAGAAGGTGTTTAAACTCTGATGAAAGAAATCACCAAGTTGGGATTTTTGTTTCGAGTATTACATTTTTTTCAACAAGGAAGAGTATGGATGAAGAATCTTGCACTTCTAGGAACCTCCAAATTCAAAAAAAACATTCAATGAGGTTCATAGCCTATTGGTTCAGACTTCAGTGTTATGTAGCAGGTGGTTGAGATGGAAATTGAAAGAATACGATCAATTGTGTTGGAATTAAAAATTTGGACAAATATTTAAAGTTCTTGTGAAAGATAAAGATTACATTACATCCATGCCTCCTTAATTAATGGTGGCCATCAAAAAGGTCATAAAGGCTCAGAAATTGAGCTCACAAGGACAAGGCTAACATATCTCTCTCCAATTAATGGTAGCCATAGCCATATTTAACTCTTCCACAGAAAATGTATGGCAGTGGGAACGCAACGTGTTTGGTCAGGAATTAATCTTCATTCTTTCTATAATGCATGTCCCTTAGATTTCGTATTTTCATGCACTTTTATTTCTATATTAAGCATTAATCTTGATCCTTAGGTAACTAACAAAGTCGTTGATCCATCAACTCTCAAGTGAGAAAATAACTTGTTATATCTATACTATCTATAGTACATTTGATTTGACTATTAGAGCTTTTATATTGAACATATATTTAGACAATGATTAAGGGAAGCAATGACTACACTCTCTTTGGAATCCCTTCATTTATCACATAGCAAGAAAATAATAATTTAACTTTTTTTAAAAAGTCAAAATTTCTTGCTATATGGCGGTGTTTATATAGGTAGCTGGTGGGTTGCATGAAGATAAATATAGTCTTTCATGAATTTAGAGCAAGTCAATGATAATCATTTCAAAGGTTGATAACTTAATCTCTCACTCCTGCAATAAAATTAGTGGAACTAATAAAGTCATGATACAATTCCCTGCTAAACTTTTAACTTTTCTCATTAATTTGATGTTTCAATTTTTATAATAAACATAAATCTAAAAGAACTAGCATAGGTGCAGATACTACAGTTGGACCTCGTAAATATTTCATTTTCATTTGGAAATCCTTTTTGTAATTCACCACTTAGGTGCTTCGAAGTCTTATTCCTTTACTTTATATATCAAAGAAAAAACCCCATAATTATTGACCTTACAATGAAGGATCATTTATCTCAACCGCACTGATAGAAGAGATTTAGAGATCATACCAATATTTTATTTTTAGAATAATTTTTAATATTCCCATAACAAAATATAAAAACCACTCTTCTTGCTCCCACAAACGTCCACGACGCGTTACATTATTCACACCTTCCATTGCAAGTGTCCTAAAAGATGACTAATATAATAAGATAACCATTTAATTTTTTTTTTTTTTTTTAAAAAAATTAAGTCTATAAATACTACTTCTACATATAACTACCTATAACTTTCTCTTGTTTTGAAATCCACTTTTTACTTTTTATTAACGTTTTAAAAAAACCCAACACTAGTTTTGAGAAGAAAAAAAGTTTGTTTTCAAAATTTAGCTTGGAGGTCAAGCATTTCTTTAAAAAAAGAAAAATTGAAAATGAAACGAAACTGGAGATCGTAGACTGAACAGAACAATGGGCAGCCAAACAAATAGGAATAGGAATAGGAAAAAGTAGAATAATTGAAGAGGAAAGTGACAAGATTATAAATAAGCGATAAAAGATATACTCACAATCAATGTTACAACTTTCATAAGACAAAATCAAAGGCACAAAGAGCAGATAATCAAACAATAGTATAGGAAAAAAAGAAAAGCATTCTTAGTCTATTCAAACCCAAAATGGGTCAGAGAATGAACCGAACACCTATACTGATATATGGAAACCCGTTATAAGGGGTTCCCATTATCAAACCCTAGCCCACAGCTTGAGCCTCTCTCAGCACAAAAATTAAACCCTGAACTTCAGCCTTTGCTCTTACATCCAATAGTTAACAAACATGAATTATACTTTTGGTCAATGGAAGAAACCCAGGATCTTCTAGAAACGAGAAATCAATCCATAATTACCTCCTTTCCTTCAACCTACTCTTCTTTTGAGCGACTCGAGTACTCACCACCAGTCTCTGTCCCGGTCACTGCTGATGATGCCGTTGATGTCAAATCGTTGCTAGAGCTGTTTCTAAAGCTTTTTGATGTTAAAGCGGGGTTGCTCTGAGTATCGGTAGTTGCAGGCCTTTGTGGTCCTTGTCCTTCTTCTGCTAATTTTTTAAGAAGATTCATGACAGTAGGCACGAATGTAGAAGACAAAGAAAGAAGTCCCGGAAGCTGGTCGAAAATAAAATCAGACGTCAGTCAGGTCCCTTGGATAAATGGGATTTTCTTTTTTTCTTTTTGGTTTTACAAATTTTGAAACAGGACGGAGAAATGCATTTGAAGGTGACATAAATAATTCCAAGCAGTGAATACAAGCACCAAGAGTGCTGAAAAATAAGGTCCTACACAACATAAGTTAGATTCGAAACTTACAAGACCATTGCTAAATTGCCCAGAAACATCTAGCTGCACCCAAAGGGCTTTGGCGAGTAAATAGAGAACAAAAATGACTCCCAAATATAAAGGATTTCTGTCAACAAAGGGGGTAGAACATGAACTTAGAGAACAATCACCCATTTTATATAATGTTGAAAATATCACCACATAGTTACATACCTTAAAAGGGTCATAAATTCATTAAACCCGAGAACCACCATTGCAACAATTGCCCATGGTGGGGGCAACCAGTTGTTGCTACGTTTGCTGGCTTCCTGGAAAATATGATAACATTTGAGATAGATGCAAAAATACAAGTCTATATCGTCCAACAAATGAGGAAAATGCAATACAGGTGCATTCTCAATAATTAATATTATAACTACTAATACGAACAAGATTTGATTCAAAACAAAATTGAACCAAGTATCAAGTGAGAAATAAGTGGTAATTAAATTTCCTTTTCATTTGCAAGAAACATGGAACAGCCTGTTTGATTAGGCTTATGCCACCACGGTAAGGCCATGAATCATCAGCTTCTTCATCCAAAATAAATTTGTATAGTATAATAGTATATACTAAATATTACAGGCCAAATTCCAAAACCATCAGACTGGATTCTGAAAATGCCTTTAAAATTCAGTAGCCATCATAATTTGTAAAAACATACACACGCGCAACATCTAATTAGTTAAAAAGTTTCATTCATTACCTGTGCAGCAATGGCCTGAGAAACGGTGTATTCTGTCTCCGCCTTGAATTGCCTCCATATAGATTTGCACTGGACAGGACTAATCAACGTTTGTGCTGGTGAAACCTGTAACAAGCAAGACATTCAAAACCAGCACAATGGGACGGCCAAGAGAAAGGCTTGTATGAACACGGTGGGGGAGAAAAACACAGTTGAACCAATCATTCCGGATCGATACAGTAACTCCTTGTAGAGAACTCACTAAAGCTCAATAGTTATTTAGTAAATTCCACTGCCTCCCAAAGAGCTAGAGAATCATTTTTGCCTGTATGCTCTGTGCAGCTAAAAATTTCAAGAGATGGAAATAAGGGGGAAAAGAAGGACTTTAAAATACCTACCTTTTCCCATGAGCTTGAGGCAAGAGGGTCAGTTGCCACAATGCTCCTATCTTTTGTATTGCTACTGTTTGGAACATTTAGCAAGGCAAATGACAAAGTACTGTCTATCTCACCAGAATCATCCTCATCCAAACGAAGAGCAGCCATAACAGAGAGTAGCTTCAAGGACTACATCACACAAATATATAAATTATAGAATTTAAATACAAAGCATAGATGGAAAGATTATAAACAATAGGAAAAAGGGAAACAAAGACTGATAGTATCGTGTCATACAGCAGAACGAGCAGTTTTGGTGATTGCCCGGATATCTTCCTTCCCCGTCCAAACACGTGGCATTGAATCCGCATCGTGGCTAAACAATGTGGAAAACCTGTTTGCAATATTAAACGATATCAGTACCAATGAATACTGGATGCTATCAAAGAAAAGGTGCAAATTAGAAGCATCCATGAAAAGTTGATACCTATCCTTCATACGAATGAGAACCCTTCCGGCTTCTTCCCTTGTTTTTGATTCAACTACACCTCTAGCATAATCCTTAAGACTGGTAACCATTCTTTCCTTGGTTTTTTCATCCATATCATAGCCCTCCAGTCCTTTAGACAGCCCAGTGATGGCAGACTCAGTCTCTCGTTGAAGAAGTTTTCTTATGGCTGGCCATGTCTCATTATTAGCTCCATCTAGCAAAGCTTCCACGGGTCCTGACAATGCTTCCTTCAGTTTTTTCTGCAATCATTGTTATCATTGTCAGTAACGCTCATAAGGCAATTATATGGTATTCATTCAAATGCTACACAAGTTCCAGAAAACCACACAGAATTCTGAGAAAATTTATCACTCAATGACTGCCGTCCAAAATGACCTATATTAGAAGTCCAGTATCTGAGCCATAAAACATGTTTTACCTCTAATTGTGCAGAAAGCTCAGATAATTTATCAGCACGAACAGTTGCAATGTGGGCATCAATATCACGTCGAAGTTTATCCCTTATTCTAGAAGTGTCCCAGTTTGCTTGCTCAATGATAGCACCTGCAATTACAACAAGTCAGCAAAGACTACAGAATAACAAACAAAACTCATTCTAATCCCTAAGAAAGAATGGAACGTTTCAGTGAAAATATTTTACACCATAAGAAATCAGGAGCAGATGCCTATTTAACTGTCCTCCGCATACTAAAGGGAGAGAAGGGAAACAGCCAAATTAGAAGCAGAGTCTTTTTAATTCAACCTACCGGCACATTCATTGTCAAAAATAGCCATGTAGGTTTGAGCACAATTAGAGGCAGCCAAAGAAAACCCTTCCCCTTCATTCAAAGCTTTGTCAAATGCCTCCTTGAACTTATCAAATGTCCCAGACCTTATGTGACCCAACAGAGATTGGAAGGCTGATTGAACAAGCTAGTCGATGAGGAAAAGCATGCAACACACAAATGATTATCAAGATAATAAATCCAAAGGAAGTTAATGTGAATAACAATTATACTTTCAAGATAAAATAAAGCATTCAAGTTAAAATGCAGCAGGAAGATCCAGAGGTTACTTCCAGAGAATACATCTGTGCTCAAAACCATATGAAACAGTAATTAGGAAATAGCTTATATCAAATCTTTTAGCTTCCGACTTCCCATAATTATGCAGCCACTCTCAGATTATATTCAAAAAGAGGAAAAAAACTTGGGATTATTACTTGCAACAATTTTTCTTCAAGTTGTGCTCTCTTTGCAGATCTCACACCTTCGTCAAAAAATGTGGCTTCTGCATCATACCTAAATTATCGAAGCACAAAAAGCTTATGATGAATAAATTAACATGCCAATGTTCAATAGGTAACAGAAAATTAATCATGTCAGTTATAGACACATCGACATCATTCCTAATTTGCAAAAAAGGAATACCAAAAAGATCCTTCACAAAATCTACGAAATAAGATGCACAAAAAAAATTACAAAAACCTCTAGTCACCATACGCCCAAAGTTAGGCAGCTTGTTGAGACTTCATAAGTTCTTATCACTAACAAATGATATTGAAACTACAATTTCCAAGAGATAACGTGTTCATTTCTAAGGCCATAATGAAATCATTTTAAAAAGTGCCACTAAGGAACCCAATCATGCACGGAACTTCTGTTTACATGACCTTACCCAACTTTACTTAATGAAGATACTCCATCAGAAAAACAATTATCTAATAAACTGAGCAAGAAATAAACAAAAATGCTTGATAAGGATAAAAAATGAAACCAAAATGCCATGGAAACCTTCTGTTTGCATGACCTTACCCAACTTTACTGGATCTTTTGATGCTAATGTGAAAAGAACATAAATGTATAAGGTTACTAGTGTTCACTTGAATGCATCCTGGATAACTATCAAAAGGCACCGCTTACTCTGATAAACATGTATCAATGATCGAACTTAGCTTCTTTCCAAAACCTTGAACTGGACCAGATTGTACTTCTTCTTCCAACCTCAACCAGTCCTGGTTGAATAAATAAATAAATAAATTTTAAGTTTTGACTGCAGGATATGTTAAGAAGGGAATAAAAATAGACAAGGATAAAATTAAACGCTTGTATATTAAACCTCATTTGATGCAAACCAGGCAAACTTCTCATTGCCAATTTCCTCACAGCGAACCGTAGCCACCATAACCTGCAGACATGCCATGGATCAAAGTTGGACCTTTGACTATATATTTACGAACATGAATTTTGTGACTGTTGTACCTTATGCGCTGGAAGGTCAAGATCCTTGTTCTCCTTGATAACTTTCCAGATTTGCTGAGCACTAAAAGAAAAACCTGAAGCAGGAACAACTCCCCTGCGATCTCCAGCAAGCCCTCCTGGGGCAATAGAATGGAAGAATCTCTGTCTCAAATTTGCCACCTGAATTCCAACATAATAATTCATAACATATGTCAAGAACAAATATCTAGGGGAACACTATGCTCTAACCATCACATAACATTCCTATATAGGAGTAGACAAAAAATTCAATACTATCAGGAGTATGTACAAGAAAGGAGAAAATGTTGGGATTCGCAAATTTAATTCCTATGAACAACCGTAACATGTTAACATATAATATCAAGAACTGAGGGAAAAAAAAGTCAAAATAAATAGTTAAAAAGCCTATTCAGCCACCATAAAGTAGAACGTCCACAGCTCCAGCAATTTTTCAGTTAATTTTCATGTGGTGCTGATGGTCAATATAGAGTTTCACAAAATCCATATACCTGCTCCTTGAATTGCTCTTCCTTTTCTTCATAACTAGATAAAGCAACAACTTCAACCTGATAATTCAAAAAGAAAACAATATAGATCATCATAGAATTCTACTCCCCCCTACAAATCCATTTGACACAAAGAAATGAGGACCCACATTAAAAAATTCGCTTAGTGGAGTATCCTTGTGAGCCTGTGGCTTAGGAACGGAGTCCCATATCTGCAGTCAAAACAGAGGTGGAGGAATGCAAATGAGAAAAGAATAAATAAATAGCACTTCCTGGGTGTCGCAATGATTAAGAAGAAAGCACCAAATAATTTACCTTCTGTACATCCTCTCTAAGAACAGGCTCTAAATTTTCCAATGGTGTCTATATACAGAAGAAAAATCAACAGAAATCAACAAAGAAAATTAGAAAAGTTAAGATCTTGCAACATAAGGTTCTTCTACAACTTCTCAAGAAATCTAAAAGTAATACGTGAAAATATAAACTACCCAGAAAATATAAACAGACCCTTGTTTTATCACGAATGACAAACATTAGTGTTGTTTTACGCGGACTGAACAATCTCATCATGACCTGCATACCATAGAAATGGAAATGATTAAATTATTATTATAGAAGATACACCATGAACACCAACCAGACCAAAGGGAATACCTGAAATACAGTTTTGAGGAGAGGCTTATTTGCAGCCTGCTCACGGCCAATATCGTGACACCACCTAAATTAAATGATAACAACATTTAAACCAGATAGTGTGGCAAAAAGTAATATTAGCAGAAAGATGTACTGAAACACATGTTACAAGATAAAAAAAAATATTGGAAAAACAAAATTAAAGAATACTCACATGTTTATTAGCACTATATCTGACACGGCAAGCGCAAAGAGGGCACTTTGCTTCTCAAATGCGGTGTCATCCTAGAAAAGAATGTGACAAAAGCAACTTAAGAAACAACCGAAGTATACATCTAGCTAAATAATGATATAAATAAAGATTCTTTTTATATGAAACAAACTTTTTATCAAAAGCTGGTTACGAAGGGAGAGGGAGATCAGATATCTCTACACACCAACCACCAAATG
The DNA here is from genome assembly GCA_030954485.1 of Citrullus mucosospermus. Lineage (NCBI taxonomy): Eukaryota > Viridiplantae > Streptophyta > Magnoliopsida > Cucurbitales > Cucurbitaceae > Citrullus > Citrullus mucosospermus. The sequence continues at coordinate 487,881 of CM062063.1, read as the reverse complement.
GTTACAAAACAAGAAGTCCAACTGGTGACAATTCGAGAGAGATTATAATTACAAATGATTTGAGAATTAATAGACCAAGAAAATCAAGAAAACGATTAATAACAATCAAGAAAATCCAAAATTCACACTCATTCGGTTTCACGGGAAACTTGGTTTTTTTTTTTTAATTATAAAACTTGTGTTTCATTGAACAATGTGAAAAATACAAAAGTGAGGGGAACAGCAAAAGAAGACATACAGAAAAGGAGACAAGGGAGTGGACAATTGCTCAAATGGTCTGTGAGAAGGCAAAAGGGTTGCAAAAAATTTTGTCGAATCGCCCCATCTAGAAACCAAAAACCAGTCATATCTACAGGCTCTTCAACTAAATACCACATCTCCACCTATCATACTAGGTAAATTTGTAAACTTTCCAGAACAAACGAGTAAGAAAAATGTGTCCTTGGACCTTGGTTGTCATAGTCATAGTTGTTTACACAGAGGACCAACAATAAAAAAGACAAACATTGGAATTCTTTCTTCGCACTCATTTTAGACAAGGGTGATGACTCTGCCATTAAAAGATTGATATCAAGAATCTTGCTATTCTTGATACATCAATGAAAATCTTGCGATTCTTGGAGACTTCTTGTTCCAAATACACTCAGATAGGTACCTAGGAATCACCTCAGTGTTGTGTGTTGTCGAGCAGAGGATTGAACATAAATTTAATAATATGACCCAGAGCTTTTCAAAATTCAGACTACGGAATCTTCATTTAAGTGGTACTAAAGTCTCCTACAAGTCAAAGAAGCCCTCCCGCTATAAACCCCATTTATCAAATGAGTTTATCAAACTTGGCAAGGAATAATATCATTCTTTTAAATATAAAAAGATTTTTTACCTCTACAAGAAGAAGCATGTGATAATAGTGAACTCAAACGTTTGTAGAAAAATAAAAAGAAGAAGCAAAAATAGGAGAACGTACAAGCAAATAACCCTAAAAAAAAAAAAAGAAAAAAGGAAAGGAAAAATGGCACAGAAATGCACCTCTCCTCGCTCTCTTCCATCAGTTCCCTCCAAATCCATTACAAGTGTACACGGCTCAATGCCAGCACATCTAGCCAACCATATACCTTTAGTTGTTTGAGACCTAGGAAAAGACAGATCAATTTGCACTTCTCAGCCACTGATCCTGAATAAACTAAAGAGAGAAGGGCCATTTCTTATCAACAAAAACCAAAGCAATGGGAAGACAACAATAACTTACCTCCCTTTAAAAGCATCCATCTCTCTAAAGTTAGTTCCAAACAGATTATTTAGCAGCGTACTCTTCCCTAAGTAGATTATATAACAAAAAAGCCAGTAAGAATTTCTCGAGAGACCATAAACCAGTAGGGAAGATATCTATCTGATACTATACTTCGTGTTCAAATATCCAAATGTAAAGAAATAAACATAGTAGTTGGATAATTAAATTGAAATTCACAGTTTAAAACAGAGGCAGAACGCCAACTTCTTAAAAAAAGAATAAAACAATTAAAGTACTAGCAGGAAGCATGAACTTAAATTTGTTGTTTTGGTAGGACAAGCTTCTGACAGCAGACTACTTACCACTACTTTGAGGGCCCATAATGGACACTACTGCATATGAAAGTCCACATTCCGCCAATTTCACATCTTTGATAAAGTTGTCAATTCCATCGACGTTGAATCCACCATCTCCATCTATAAGCTGAACAGAGCAACTTTCATCGCTCTTAGCTGCCAGAAGATGATAATTTTTGCTTATTAGAACCTCGTAGTTGTAGAAACTATAAAAAGACAGATAAATCAAGCAAGTAAAGCCCAGAAAACTTAATTGTGGGGTTATGATATCACCATGATGACAAAAACATAACTCTTAAAAGTAGACCAACATAATAAACAATAATGCTCTTCGATTTCCAGAAGAAGCCAAGCAAAACTGACTCATGGTCGCGGGTGACTAAGAAGCATGGAACTTCTTTTCTGAATAAATTTAAATAAGTTAGTTTCGAACACAATCGTTTCTGCAGTAACTGTAATGCAAGCATCCATACAGGTCAGAACACATCTAAATATTATACTCGACCAAGAGAACTTGCCAGCCAGACACACCCAAGATCCATAAAACCCATAAATCCCATTAGCCAGGGGTATTAACTTAAACGTACAAAGAGAATACGAGAATCCGAAAGCACAAACATCTCTTTTGAAAATCCTCCTACACTCTCGAGACCAAATAGTGAATAGAATTCAGCGATCTAATACTCCCGAATAGCGTGATCATCCCCCTAACAGATTTGGAGCAAATCAATCACGCCCTAATCGAGGTAGCTCGAATCCTTCCATTAGCAATACCAACCATTAAAACAACACACGCAGGTAATGGATAATCAAACGATATCTATACGTTATATCTCGCGCCCAAATGAATTGAAGGAAACAAAATTAATTACACTGACGATGCTTCAATGTAACGCAAATCGAACAAAACGTACAAATTGAGCTCAAGGAAATAGAGATGGATCATCGCCACGAAAATTACACAGGCTGGATAGAAATTAAAACAAAAAAAACATACCCATTTGAAGGAAGGGGGAAGCTGATGCAGATTGGAAGCTGGAGAGAACCAGGGAATGTGTGAGATCGATTGAGAACAGATAGAAAAATACAGATCTCGGAAGGAAAAAGGGGCTCTGACCTTCTCGGAAGTCGGTGATGAAGATGGAGATGGGAGTTGATCTTCGAAAAGCAGGCTTGACTGTCTCTGTTGTTCGTTCCGATTTCCAAAATGCCGAACGCACGAGAGGAGCGGGTGATAAATATTTGAAGGGCAGATATATAATTATGTGACAAAGAAAGAACCCCCCTTCAAATAAAAAAAAGTTTACAATAAAATTACAAAGTATAATGCGCCTTTTTTTTTTTTTTCACTGTCATTAATTCTCTCCTTCACTTGATGTTGTCAAATTCTTTTTGCTTTTTTTCTTAAATCCTTTTTATTCCTTTTTATTCAACTTATCGATTTTTTGTTACCTCATCTTGAATCCTTTTTATTTCAACTTATCAATTTTCTGTTACGTGATCGAACCTCGTACCTAAAGGTTGATGATATAAGTTCATGTTAGTTGAATTATGTTCATGTTTGTTCATTTTCTTTTTTTTGTTTAAAGATGCATAATTATCAACTTTACAATAATAGTTGGTGTATTTTTCATTTGACTTTAATGCATAAACTAGTCCATAAATTCTATTTTATATAGTGTAAAAAAGAGAAATTTCGATGTTGATAGTATGCGGTTTATGCTATTTAAGTTAATGTTGTTTTTTTTAAAAAAAAAAAAAACAATGATAATTTTAGATCATTTAATAATTAATGCACTTTTACGTTATTTAAGGTGAATGTGTTTAAAGACTTACAAAGGTAAATATAGATACCGATTGTCAATTATATATTGAATCAGCATATGAAATAACAAAAAAATTTAGAGATTTTAGGGATAAAATTGCCCTTATTAGTCTTCAAACTTTTGTGAAAAATAACCATTAAGTTTCTATATCTTTAGATTTGTTACAAGCTTAATTATTGTTGTGTACAATTTAATAAAATCATATATTATTTTTTTATTATTTAACAATTTAGACTCTATAACTTGTAAACATGTTTGGTCCACAATTGATTTTATTGATTTGCATAGGTTAACATAATATGTTCAATAGCGGCAACAGAGACTAACGTGTTATTAAATGGTAAATACCCGAGACCTAGCGAACTAAAAAAAAAGTATGAATACTAAATAATTACACATCAAAATTAATGACTAGATTATTATTTTTCATATAAATTTAGAGACGAAAAAAAAAATCATTTACACTAACTAGGTGTCATCTAAACATTAAATGAATTTTGAAATTTTTTGTTGCCATAATATTAATAGATTTTAAAGACAAATTACACCACATATCATTTTTTTTCTTCATTCCTAGATTTTGTTAGTACGACTGTAAGAATGATGATCAACTTTTTAATCTTTATGATTCGGTCATGTAGCTTACCATGAATTTTGATTCTTAGCTTTTGCTTACTTTAATTTTGTGGTTTTCATTAAAACCAATATTTAATTAAAAAAAATTATAAAAATCAGGAACAAGTGAAAATGGGGTAAAATGTAAAAATCAATTTTGTTTTTGTTGAAAAAAAAACTTGAGATTAAAGGTAATGGAGTACAATTTTTTTAATACAATAATTGTAATAATGAGAGATTAAACTTCGGAGTTTTAAAAAGAAATGTTATATCAATTATCGTTAAACTAAGCTTATTTTGACAGAAGTTGAACTCCATGTAAATTTATCGAGTTAAAAAATGAAAAAAGAATAAAAAATTAAAATTACATACTCTGGTTAACACAAAAGTAGATTTTTTGTTAAAAGAAAAAGGAGAAAAAAAAAACCTAGTAGGTAATATATACTTTTATTGATTTTTTTACGCAAAAAAAAAAAAAAAAAATTAACTTACTGGTGAATTTTATCTTACTTTTTTAATTTGTATTGTGTTGTTTTGCATATTTAACATAAAATTAAATAAAAAAAGTCAAAAGAAACTTTGATTTGTCGAACTTATTAATTGATACTTCTTAGTTTATAAATGGCGGCTCTGACGAATTCAGCCGGCGACCGGAGGCTGATGCACGGTCCCGGTGAAATAGAATTTTTGAAAGGGTAAAACCGTAAAAGCGGAGGGGAATGAATATGGTGGGCCCGAGCTGATGAGTGGCGACGTGTTTACCAGTTGAAAGTGGGCCCATGGCAGGGTCCACCGGCCGTCCATCAAGACAGCGGGTCCCACTCCTCTCAAGAAAAGGGTTGGACGGTGGGATCCTTTCAATGCTTTTGAGCGCCACCCGCAGCCGTCCATCGGGGTGGACTACGCACGTGTGCCACCACACTCCACACTCCACACTGTCTAGCCTATGTTCTATTATTCATTTGGAGAAATGTCGAGATTTTGTTTTTTATTTTGTTTTATTTGGTGGAACCGAATTTATCCTAACAATAATTTACTTGATCTCATATTAGAGATTCAATTTTCACCATGAAAATATGGTACTAAAAATTTTGTTAGTATAATATTTATTTAAAAGGTCATACTTTCGAATAATCACTTAGAATGAAAGAAAATAATAATAATAATAATAAATACACTAATCTTTTCTAATCAAGTTTTTCTCTAAATTTTCGATTTCATCAAATTGGACTCTTGTAATTTATACAATTTTTTCAATTTGTCTAATTCATTCGTTTTAAACAAAACGTAGTGCAATAATTTTCACAAATTCCCTAGTTTTCAACAACATCAAATTTTGTATCAATTTTAGTTACGCTCAAATTAACCAACATTTTTTCTTGTTGACATGAATACCACTCAACTAGTTAAGACATATATGATCAACCACGAGGTCATATGTTCAATTATCCATCTCGCAAGATGATTTGAAAAGTAAAAGATTTAAAAAAAAAAAAAAAAAAAAAAAAAAAAAAAAGCATTATAACATCATTCTTCTTTGGAATCCTATCAATCTTATTTTATATACATTTTTACAATTCATTAAATGGATATGGTGACTACTTTTTACCCTCTTGCTAAATAAGAAAAATCGCAACACTTCCTTTAAGTGTAAGGTTAAAGTTACAACACTTACTTAGGTTTTAAATGCAATTTGAATAAATTAAAAGTTTATGATAGGAAAAAAAACAAAATATGACAAGTTTGGGAGTAAACTTTTATTTATTCCACCAAATTACAAATTATAAACGAAAGCATGTCTCACAAAACAATTGTTTAGAGAAAAGGTTCACTAAAAATAGGTTAAACAACGCTATCATTTGAACTTTAAAACCATTTTGTATGTTTAGTATGTCATTTATAATTTTTTCTTTTAATGGATTCGATTAATATGTTTTTTTTTTTTTTGGTCATTTTGATTACGTGGTCGAAATAGTAAATTTCTGAAAATAATTTTATATTATCATTGTATACAACGTTTGAAAAGGTGAAAATACAAGCTTATACTAAAAATAAAAACACAAACATACTATGAATTCATTCCATTGTTGTTGAAATTGAAACAAACATAACATAAAATATTATTTATATAATATTTTAAAATTAATAATTACCTAAAACACATTGATCAATAATTAAGTGTAACCACATATTAAGTTGGTAATTATGATAATTATTTATAAACATATTATCAAAACACATTTTGAATGGATATATGATTTAAATTTTTTTCAGCCAAAATTCACATTTTAGAATGCTGAAAACTTGGAATATTAATATAACTTTTTTTTTCTTCATAAGATTCTTTATCTTCAATCAAGCAATACTTGGATGTATCACGTCGAAGTGAACATAGTTCAGTTGGCATATCGAATGTGTCATCAACTAAAAGGACTATGATTTGAATCTCCCACCTTTATGGAAAAAAAAGTAAGTAAGAAGAGTTAACATATGGCAAACTATAATTGGACAATCGAAATAGATGTTAATGCATCCAAGTATTTATTTAATACGATAGGAGGTAGGGGTTTCAAACCATGCTAGATTGTGTGTTATGTTGTTGAAACTTCTTTAAGCTTGATCAAACTATTGCTCATGGACACAACTCATCATTCTTTTGGAGAAGTATCACATGGGACTAGAATCTTCCAACCTGCAAGGTTAGTACTAGTGATAATGTTTGTGTTTTGAGGATAGTTATAGAGTTGGGTTAAAAAAAAAAAAGAGCTCATTTCCTAATTACCTTGTGAATCAAAATAAAAATAAGTATTTAAAATTAAATGTGTGTTTGAAATACATTTTCGAGTATATAATTTAAAAATAAATCTTTTTAATTTTTAAATATTTGATAATAACTCAAAATAGATTTTGAAAGATGTCTTAAACTCTTTTTATCAAAAGGGTTTAAATCCAAATATATTCTTTTTTTTCGAGTCAATTCAATGAAAAGCTAATTATTTCCTAATTATGAGATAGGCATGTGGGTGAGTGATGCTTTAGCCTGCCTGCCATATTCTCTCAATAATGTTAAAAAACAGAGTAAATTTAGCCCATGCTCACTTCAACTTCTTATATTTGGAGTGGCCTTTTTGGCTTTTGGGCTTTTGATATTTGATGTAATGGACTTCATTCCTCTCTAGGCCTCTTCATTTATGACAGTCTTACCTTACAAAAACAAGCAAACAAAAACGGAAATAAGGAAGGAAAAAAAAAAAAAATGAAGAAGAGAGGTTATACCATCTTACTTGTAGAAGTTTCATCTTGATCTATAACGTTTTTCCCCGAACGGCTCTTGTTGTCGACAAATGTTGTATTTGATTATATGAACAAATTTAAAAACATGCGTGAAAATGATAATAAATAAATAAAGACGTGTGGTGTATTTGTGGAATATCTATCATCGTTTACCTCCTTTCATTTGCTCTTATTTTGTTTATGATTCTTTTTGCTAACTCTTGCCCTCAAATTTACTTCTACGCGTGTTACTTAAATTTGTTCACTCAAATAACACATAAGTAAGCAAATTGTTTCGTCCATTAATGTAACGCCAAAAATAGTGATACATATTTTATCTAAAAAAAACAATCAAACTTCAAATGTCAAAATGATACATTTCAGAGTTTAAAGATATAATTGAAACCAATCCATAGTTTAAAGGTATTTTTGATAATTCAAAAAAAAAAAAACAAATACAAAATATGAATACAATTTAACCATACAAAATTATTTCTTATCAAGAGTGTTGCAATTGTGCAAACTTAATTGGTAAGTAACTGAATTAGTTTTTTCTTTAATTAATGTTGGCAACTTTATTTATGGTAGTGTTTCTTAAATAGCAAGGAGATTCATGTGATTTAATGAGTCGATGAGAATGATTAAAGGATAATTTTAAGGTTAATGGTATAATGGTTAGTTTTCATTTACATATAAATACTTGTAATGACTTTACTTCAATGAATTTTACATAATTGAAATACTTGATCAACCATCTAATTTTTCTCTTGTTTCTATATTTCGTTTTATTTGTTTTTTTTATAAAAAAGTCTCACAGTTCAAATTTGATAAATCGTTTTAAAAATGAATCCACCAAACAAATATTTACTCAATCAAAAGAATAGCTTAAATTGCAAACCAAACATACATTCAACTTTTATGGAATAAAAAATAAATGTTAAATCAGTTGCAAAAATTAAAATGAAGAAAACGAATAAAAATAGTTATTTAAATTAAATTTCTTCCAAGAAGCAAAATTAGTTAATTTTTTTTAATAATCATCTAATAATACAAGCTTTATTTATTTAACACACACTTATTATTTATTATTTATTATTTTATTTTTCTAACACCGCCCTTCACAACATCCTCCTCCCAATTCTCGAGTGGAAGAAACTAGTATCGCTCAACCCTTAGACGCCCAACCCCACAGCCTCCGTCGTTCTGATCGTCGCCGCCGAGAGCTCCTCCGTACTCCGTCATCGGGAAATGAAGAAGGTCGGCAAGGTTCCATTACCTTCACTAAATCTCACCACCGTTTTCCTCGTCCTGCTTCTCATATCCTCCGTCCACTCATTCTACCTCCCCGGTGTCGCTCCTCGGGATTTCCAGACTGTACGTTATGAATTCGATTACTTCCTCTCAATGTTTTGTTTTCTTTCTTGTGTTCCTTCGACTCCCTGTTGCCTTTTCTATTGAAATGTTTTTACGATCTGTACTCTGGCGAGTTGTTGCGGTTATTGGTAGTTCGTACTGCGGGTCAGTCGGATCTAGGTTTCTGGTGCTTGATCTGTTCTTTAATAGCCTATGTTCTCTTCATATTGCGGTATCGGGACATTTCTAACCATCATTGGATGCTGTGTTGTGTTCAATTATGTGTTTATTGAAGGGAAACACGTCGTATCTGCTCACTCCACAGCAATGAAACATAGGAGTGATACCACATTATGTGTAAACGTATTGTGGTATTCGTGCCTGGCATTTGAATTACTTCAAACTTTACTCGCTACCAACTTGATGCCAAACCACATCGGTCGGGAAAAATGGTCAAATACAGCTATAAGCGTTATCTACGCTATGTGTTCAGTTTTCCAACATTATAAAGTTTCTTATTGTAGTATGCTCAGGTTTCTTAAGTAGTTAAAAGAGAGTTCATGTCGGCGTTCAAATATACAGGCACCATTATACTGTCTGTCTTCGACTTCTGGTTGATGTGCCCACTGCTGTTAAGTTGTTAACGATCTAATAAAACTTGAATTCTAGAACTGTTTATGTCTTCTTTCTTTCTTTCTTTCCTTTTTTTTTGGGGGGGGGGGGGGGGGGGGGGATATGTGTCTTAGAAATTCTCACTTCTGATTTCTTTTTCCTCTCACCTTCCATCTGTTATCATGTGTTCAATTCATATGAATTGATGGAAATGACATTTTTTTTTTTGTTTTTTTTTTTTTTGTCTTTCAACAGGGCGATAGTCTTCCTGTCAAAGTGAACAAATTATCATCCACAAAAACACAGCTCCCATATGATTACTACTATTTAAATTATTGCAAGCCCAAAAAAATCAATAATAATGCAGAAAACTTGGGAGAAGTTCTCCGAGGCGACCGCATTGAGAACTCTGTTTATACTGTGAGTATCTTGCCTGTTTTTAGAAGCAATCTAAACATTGTACAGATTCTCCATCTAAAATGAAATTACTGTACTTTATTTATTTATCTGTCTTTAATGTTTCTAAATTTTTCCCCAGTTCAAAATGAGGGAGGAACAGTCTTGTACTGTTGTCTGCAGGGTAACTCTTGATGCTGACTCTGCAAAGAATTTTAAGGAGAAAATCGATGACAAATATCGAGCGAACATGTAAGTTCAAATGTAAACCTCTTTGTGTACGCATTTAATGGTATTTGTTTTGAGTTTTGAGTTCTTAATGTGAAATTTAAAGTTTCACTTTGTAGTTTACTCCGAGTAGGCACATCCCTTCCCTTGTGGCTAATTTTATTCACTGTTCTTACAATGAGATGCCCTCCCATGGATATGTAGGATCTTGGATAACCTTCCTGTTGCTGTTCTTCGTCAAAGAAGGGATGGAAATCCATCAACGACTTATGAACATGGTTTTCTTGTTGGGTTCAAAGGGAATTATGCTGGGGTATGACTACGATGGCAGTTAAAATATGAAGTTTTCATTTTTTTTTTTTTTTTTTCTTTTTCCTAGAGCTTTTATATTTTTCATTAATATATTTCTTCCCTTTCCCTTCACAGAGCAAAGAGGAAAAATATTTTATTAACAATCACTTGAGCTTTAGAGTCATGTTTCACAAGGACCCTGACACTGATCTGGCTCGAATTGTCGGATTTGAGGTTACCCCAAACAGGTTTCTCTTTTCCTTTGCTCTTGCATGTCAATTTTTACCTTTTCTATATATTACAGAGAGATTGAACCGCTTGCCAAAGGGGAGAATAGTTTTTTTTTTTTTTTTTTTTCTATATTGACGACTGGTATGGATGATCAGTACAGTAGCGTAATTTCTCTTCCTCATTGTTTTGAACAGTATTAATCATGAATACAAGGAATGGAACGAGAAGAACCCACAGCTACTTACATGTAATAAGGACACAAAAAATTTAATCCAAGGCAGCACTGTTCCTCAAGAAGTTGACACTAATAAGGAGATCGTGTTTACGTATGATGTTTCATTCAAGGTACGGTCTTCACAAATCCTTGATTTTCCTTAACTGTCTCTGATATTGCAGTTATAAAGTGGGTCCTGATCTTTCCACAGGAAAGTGATATTAAATGGGCTTCTCGGTGGGACACTTACCTTCTCATGAATGATGATCAAATTCACTGGTTCTCCATTATAAACTCTCTGATGATTGTTCTCTTCCTTTCTGGCATGGTGGCCATGATCATGATGAGAACTCTGTATAGAGATATTGCCAACTATAATCAGTTGGATGCACAAGATGAGGCTCAAGAGGAAACAGGATGGAAGCTTGTGCACGGAGATGTGTTTAGACCACCCATCAATTCTGGTCTATTGTGCGTTTATATTGGCACAGGTGTTCAGATCTTCGGAATGACACTCGTAACAATGATATTTGCTCTGCTGGGTTTCTTATCTCCTTCCAACAGAGGAGGGCTAATGACTGCCATGGTCCTTCTGTGGGTTTTCATGGGTTTATTTGCTGGCTATTCATCAGCTCGTTTGTACAAAATGTTCAGGGGCACTGAATGGAAGAAGATTACGTTGAAAACTGCCTTTATGTTTCCTGGTATTCTTTTTTCAATCTTCTTCGTCCTCAATGCTCTGATCTGGGGGGAGCAGTCATCTGGGGCAGTGCCATTTGGAACTATGTTTGCTCTTTTCTGCTTGTGGTTTGGTATATCGGTACCATTGGTGTTCGTTGGCAGTTACTTGGGCTTCAAAAAGCCAGCAATTGAAGATCCTGTGAAGACCAACAAGATTCCTAGGCAGATACCCGACCAAGCATGGTACATGAAGCCAGTCTTCTCCATACTGATTGGGGGTATTCTTCCATTTGGGGCTGTCTTTATCGAGCTCTTCTTCATCTTGACATCAATATGGCTCAACCAGTTCTATTACATATTTGGCTTCCTCTTCATTGTATTTATCATCCTTCTGATTACTTGTGCGGAGATAACAATTGTGCTGTGCTACTTCCAGTTGTGCAGTGAAGATTACCACTGGTGGTGGAGATCTTACTTGACTGCGGGCTCCTCCGCCCTATATCTTTTCCTCTACTCAGTATTCTACTTCTTCTCCAAGTTGGAAATCACCAAGTTCGTTTCGGGGATTCTCTACTTCGGTTACATGGTTATTGTTTCATACGCATTCTTTGTGTTGACAGGAACCATTGGCTTTTATGCTTGCTTCTGGTTTGTTAGAAAGATCTACTCTTCCGTGAAGATTGACTGATTTGCTGCTTATGGCTCAGAGGCTGTTCAGTTCAGACTATATGAATCAAATTAAAACGGGAAAAACTGGAAAGATGAGAAAAGTTCCAATTCGATTGGCCTTCCATATGAATATAATATTCAGTGAGGTTTATTCTCTCGTCTCTCAAAGTCAATTCCCTTTTTATGGTAGAATGTAGGCACTTTCTTATGTCTTTTTTCTCCTCCCCCCTTCCCTTACACTATTGTTAGGAGTTACGAATCTGTTTTATGGTGTACAAGAAACAGGGACGGTGATTTTGGAGCTTTTTGTGGTCATAATATGAATAATTTTACTGATACCAAATTTTCATATTTCATCTGAGTGCTTCTTTTATCCTTCTTATTGTTGGTTATATTGAGGAATATGCTGTGTAGCTACTATAGTGCACTATCATTTTGTTGGTTAACTTTTTATAGCTTGGTTTAAAAAATGTATGGACGAAATTAGTAAAAGAAAACCAAAATATTTGAGACTAAATTATATATTAAGCTTTTTATTATTTGTGGCAAAACATAAACTAGAACCAGTAGGAAACCTATTCGAGCTATTGCTTCGGTTGGTATTATTATTATTATTATGACTTCGTAAAATTATTGATCTTGAATTTTGAATAATAAATCTTCGAGGATTGTTTGATACGCAATTGGGATTCATGTTTTTCGATTTGATTGACAGTTTAGATTTTATTTTCGAAAGTTGTTTATGGATTATGTGATCCAAATAGTTTAAATTTTGAAAAATGCTTTTAGTGTATTTAGATTTTGAATTTAAAATTTTAGGTTAAAATATTTTGAAATTTGTTCAATTTTAGTCTCTTTACTTTAAAATATCTACTATTTGTTTATTGTGGATTTTTTCATTCCTTTTTAAGTTTTATTACCATTTTCACTATAAATTTTGAAAACATATTCACATATTATGTTTTATTCATTAAAATTATTATGATTATGTAATCAATTTTAACACAAATTAACTTTAATAGACTAAATTTAAGATTCCTTGAAAGTACAAGGACTACAATGAGACATCTTAGGAGTATATGAACTAAAATTAAATAAATTACAAACTACAAATACCAAAATGATATTTTAACCAAAATTTTAATATGTGGAATTATATTAAAAAATATAAAAACATTATAAAAATATAGTATTTTATGTTATAGCCTCAATTATTTTTGTTAAAATAAAATGTATATTATATAATATATTATGAATCATCTATTATAAAATAATAATTAGACAACATTTTTAACATGAACCAAGTTTACACATTAATTAATAATAGTTTGTATTCATCTTAATATTATATTTAGTTTTAAGATTTATAAATATATTATGAAACACTGTTTGAACCATTGTTTAAATTTGAATTTAACTTTTAAATCGGTTATCAAACACATAAAAATTATGGAATTAGTTATCATTGAGTCCCATGTTTTAAAATTTTTATTTTCATATTGTCCTACTAGATAGGTCCTAAAAGTCTCGAAGCTTTTCTCAAATGGGTAAGTTATTGATTGATATAATGAGAAAATGAGAGTTACTCATTGTATGCATTAAAAAGAGTAATATTCCTTAAATACAATATATTAAATGAGTTATCCGCTACTGATTCATTTAAATTTATTCTACTACCAAACTCAAATGAACAGCCGCTGATTATGACACAACTACTTCCTCTAAAAATAACTCCACCTCACATGAAATGTGATATTTAAATAAATAAAAGATATATGATAGTTTTTATCAAATCACGGAGAAAAAATTTTAATTTTATCCAAACTATATAGACCAAATTTGCAAATGCAATATCCACGGAGTAGAAATGTATTGAAATTTTATCATTGACAAAGTCAATAGTCAGTGATTGACTACAAACTACAGGCATCTGATGTTACTAAAAAAAAAAAAAAAAAAAAAAAGTCCCTAATGTGATTGACCAACTTCCCTAAATATCCTAACTAGTAAAGAGAAAAGAGGTATATTTACTTGAGCAAAATCAAGAAGCAGCAGGCTGCTAACAAAATTCCTGCTAGTTACAAAGTGTTTTATTTTTGGATTTACATGCTGCAAATCTGATCTTTTGTTACAAGAAAACAAGAGGAAACTCATCACTTGTATCAGCTTGAGCACGATCTCAGTTTCCCATTCCTCTGCCTGCATGAATAATTGAAAGGATACCACTGTTACTAAGGCCTCACATCTATTACGAACAATGAACTACCAGAGATGATGTCTTTACCAAAACGCATCCTTTTTTTCCTGCGCTAATAGTTCTTCAAACGATATATCATCGACAAACTCGGAGTTGATCTTTTCAGTTGGCTTTGCAGATTTTTCCATCAAATCCATGCAGGTACCGATTTCTAGCATCTGGAAGATCATAAGGTTCAAAGAAATCATCAGCTCTGGCTGTTGCATTATTCTCAATGTCAATTTCAAGTGTGTATGTGACAGACAGAGAGAGAAAGCAAAAAGAAGGGAAGAAGATATCCATCTTATAATCGCATTGGACATTTTCAATCATTATGGGAAAAGGGTGACAGAGTAGTGAACTTACAAAGGGCATTAACTATAAATGGGGGATCGGATTCAGACTCTACAACAGGCCAGCAGTGTACTTCCCGATTTCCAGGAAGCATCGGCAGCGAAAAAAAGGAGTAAAGGAAGTAAGAGCCTAGAGGTAAAAGTAATACCTTTTTGTATGCTGGAGAGAGTTTAAGCTGTTGTTGAAGCCAGTTATAAACAAAGGTGTCCTCCTCTAGTCTTTTCTGTTCCAATTCTAACTTGTATATCTAAGGCAAGGCAACAACAGATCAACAAATTTGAGTAGATAAACTTTTGGTAACAAAAATCAAGTTATATCATGTCACCAACCTGCTGTTGAAGGCGATCAAAGGAGGATCTATCTGCCTTGTAAAGCAGAGCTTTCGTTATGGTGAACTTTCGGTGGATAACACCAGCTCTGTCAGTAGAAAAAGTGTATATAGCTGGGAGTGGAATAACTTAAGAAGGGCAAAAAATCTCAGAGATCACAAGCAAATGTAATCTAACCTACGTTAATCATAATTAACAAGAAGTTCAAGAGATATATTATGAACCCCAAAAAGAAAGTCCATCAAATTTGCCACAGTAAGAGTCACGAGAGAAGCATTAATATAGTCGAAGCAAAGATATGAAGCATACTTGTGCTGCAGCTTGCTTCTAGCGTTGATTAAGCAGTTAGCGAATTGTTGGACCTGCATTTGAAAGGAAAACAGAAATAAATTGCAGTGCTTCGGTGTTAAAACTCAACCTCCCATCAGTCTCAATTCTAACACACTAGCGACACAAAGCCATCAATATCGGAAAAGTTATGGATCGGTTGGGTCCAATTTTTGGGCTTGAGCTGCTAAAAACTCCATAGTCATCAGCTAATAGCAAAAGTTCTCACAGACCAAAGTCCAACCAAAACATCATATCGTATCGATTAAGCTGATCTCTAATGGAAACCCCATCAACTACAATCATTCTAGATAGAGTTATTATTCAATGAAGTCCAGGAAATATTAGCAATATTACTGTAAGTCTGTTCCTAGGCAATCTTGCAATACTTACTTACCCTCACAATCTTTCTCAAATGTGAAAATTGACATTTCAAAAGAACTTCAAGCTAAAATTATGTCAAGGAAGAGAAATTAAGTGGGGTATATTATATATATATCTAGCAAGGGTTGCACCGGACGATAGGGCAATGGGATGCTAATGGCAGAGTCAAGGAACTGAGAAACTCTAACCGAAACACAGACAAAAACAAAAATGGAGGTTGCAGGACATTCAACGAACACTGTGAACAAGATTACAACTAAAAGAAGAAAATACGATTCATAAGGTATAAGAAAGAATACAAAACCTGAGCCAATGTCAATTCCTTTGATTCCTGACACCTCATTAGTTCATCATACTGCCGTTTAATCTTCCTCTGAATCACACTAGTAGACGATGTAAATGGATACAACAAAGTCAATTCCTGCTCAGAACCAGTTCCAACATCCGTTCCCCAATTTTCATTCTCATCTCCACCTTGCAAATTCGCCCTCTTCTTCTTTGCTCTCTTCTTCTTCCTCTTTCCCCCTTGCTCCTGACCAGAATCTCCAAATTCCTTGTTCAATCCAGCACCCTTCAAATCTAGGTCATCACGGCCCTCTTCAACAAAGAAACTTGCCCATTTTGGAGAATCCGGCGGTAAGATCTCAAAGAGAAGCGAATGTGTCAAACAAGTCCGGTCAGTTCCATTGCCACAATCCGCCACAGAATTCCCGATATCAATTCTCTCAGGCTCAATCGGCTTACTGATTAGTTGCTGATGCTGTTCAAACTCGATTTTCTTCACCTTTTTGTAAAGAGAAAACGATAAAACGAGGACGGAGAAGGTGAAGAAGACAAAGAAGGAGCATAATAACAACATGGGTATGTCTCCTTCAGAGTAGTTAGTAATTCGAAATGGGAAATTCGGGAAGAAACGGGACAAATACGAGTGTAAAGCCGCCATTGGAGGGCATGAACAGAGAAAACAAAAAATGAAGAAAAAGAAGAGGAAAAAAAAAAAAAAAGGAAAACCCAGCAGCGAGAGAGTGGAAAAGAGACGATTGAATCGGGGTGAGGTTCGGATTTGAAGCTGAAAGAGGATAAATTCAGTTGGTTCTTCAGTGAAATGGGTGTGAAGAAGAATCTTTGAAACAAAATAAATATCCCCCCTTTCAGTTTCAATTCCAAATTGGCGAAAACGCGGTATCAAGTCACGGTTTCCGAATATAGAAGATAGATTTATGCAGTGTTGTGGACTACTTGTCGTTCGCTTTTCCGTCAGCCCACAAGCTTATCGTCAAATACTTTACCGTCTTTCTTAATTTCTACTTTTAATTTTATTTTATTTTGAATTCTATACTTTCAATATATTTAAAATAGATCCACCAAACATAGCATTACCTTGAAAGTATTACTACAACATTTTGTTAATATAATAAATTCTTTTTACATCAAAGTTAGTTTTGGTAATCATATTTTTTTTTAATTAAATTTAAAAACACTATCTTCTGCTCATAAATTTCTTTAATTTTGTTATCTATTTTCTTCTTAGTATTTTAAAAAATAAGCCCATTTTTTAAACTAAAAAGAAATAGTTTTTTAAAAATTTGTTTGTATTTTTTAAATGTTATTAAGAATTCAATTATTTTATTTAAGGAGACAAGAAATATGCTTATTTTTTTTAAAAAATAGCAAAAAATCAAATGATTACCAAATAGAGTTTTAAATTATAAAAAAATTCACTAATACCCTTAAACTTTAAAAAAAAAAAAGTTTTTAAAGTACCTTTTCTATTAGTATATTAATGAAAAACTTTAAACACGTATTAACTCACACTCAACAACTAACATCAACCTTGTTAAAACATTTAAGTATGAATGTCTTTTGGTTCAACGGTTATTTTCTCTATTATAGCTAGTATAGATTGCTATGAGCTCTTTCCAAAAAAAAATAAAATGTGAGTATATATATATATTTTTTTTTTCTAATGTTAGGAGTATTAATTCAACATTTAAAAGTTTACGTATATATTTTTTTTTTTGAATGAAGTACTGATTGCATAAAGTTTTTTTTTCTTTTTTTTTGAAAATTTAAAAATATTAATAAACTTTTGGAAATTTGGTTTTTTTAAAATAAAATATTGATAATTTTTGTTTAAAACTGATGGTAGGAGTATTTTATCTTAAAAATTTTAAAAGTTATAAGTATCCTAACAGAAAACACTGCTATCCCTACTTTTCTCCTATATATTTCATATATTAAAGAAAGATAAAAAATAAACAAATAATAAAAAGCTAATTATTTAGTAAAATAACCAAAAAGAAAAAGAAAAGAAAAAATAAATAAAATAAAAAGGAAACAATACAAATAATTGTATCGATTACCCGTTTGGCAATACCTATCCTTTTAAAACGCAAGTAACCTTTTACTTACATGAAATTACGGAATTGCCTGGATGTCTTCACTGTTGCTATTTCTATTTTAGGGCTTTTTGATAAAATAAATTTAAAAAATTAGGCCATAGCCTATACTTATTATTTTTGTAAAAATAGTAAAAAAAAAAAAAAAAAAAGAAATCCATGTGATACATATAATAGATTTGATACATTTAATATACTATTTATATACACGCGATGTACTATTGATAAAAACTTGATACACTCAATATACACTTAATACATTATTGATAAACACTTGAGTATCTTTGATACACTTGTTACACTACTAGTCTACGCCTGATACACTTATGCACTGATACACACTTAATACACTATTGATAAACACTTGATACACTATTGATATACAGTTAAAAATGATTAGTTATTTAAGTGTTTAAAAAAATCATAAAAGATATATATATATTTTTTAAAAACACTTTTTTCTTTAGTCATTCTAAATACACATAAATTGTCAAAGTGAGTATACTAAACAAAATGTTAATGAAGTTTAGGTTGAATTTTTTCAGCATATTATATATTTGTACTTAAAAATGAAAGAAACAACATCATTTAAAAATGTAAAAAATACAAAGAGATAAAAAAATATAAAAAATACAAAAATGAAAGTAAACATTAACTCATATTGTTGTAAAAAAAAAATACAAAAAGTATATAAATTAATGAAACAAATATAATTTTTTTATTATCGAAGATGATAGCATAAGGATGAGAATGAACTTTGATTTGGGCTTTGTTAGAAGGGGTATCCGTAAATTATTAAAAAAAGAAAAAAAAAAAGTCCAATAAGAAAAGCCCTCGCAAATCACAGCCTAAGATGACGGTAGGACCTGCCGGAGGGCGACTGCGTACCAACTGACGAACAACCAAAGTCAGCCATCAAATACAATAGACTAAGAAAAAGGGAATCTCATACTCGTCGGACATGAGCGAAGAAGAACCT
Organism: Citrullus mucosospermus; assembly: GCA_030954485.1. Lineage (NCBI taxonomy): Eukaryota > Viridiplantae > Streptophyta > Magnoliopsida > Cucurbitales > Cucurbitaceae > Citrullus > Citrullus mucosospermus. The sequence continues at coordinate 468,897 of CM062063.1, read as the reverse complement.
CCCAAGCTCTACGCCAACAAACCCAAGAAAGGTACCATTCCAAAACTCATAACCCATTTCCCCAATTCTTCATTTCTTCGAAGTTTAGTTGAAAAATGGTTGCTACAAGAAGCGATCCGATTCAATAATTCATTTCAATTATTGAGGTTCTATTATATAATGTATGATCAATCGGCTTTTCGCTTTTTTTCCGTCTGCAAACAGCCCAGGTCAAACAATTTCAAGAACAGCACAAAGTCAGAGACGCTTCTTCTTCTTCACCGGCGCCACCAGCATCATCGAACATGGCATCCCCGTCTTCTTCTCCTTCAGCGCCGCAGCCTCCGAAGGAATCATTTGCTAGGCGATATAAGTTCTTATGGCCCATGCTTTTGACTGTCAACCTTGCTGTCGGAGGTGATTTTCCTCTCCCTATGATGTGTTTATTAGTTTCTGGTTGTTGTGTTAATGTGTTTGGTCCAGAGCGGTAAATGTCAAAACGGATAATTGGGTTTTTTGATTTTATTGTGGTTACTCGGTTGTTCATGGAGTTTTTGTATTTAGGACTGGTACTCTCTACTGAAATTTATGGTGGAACAGTTTCTTTTGATTGTTATATCCCGTTCTCCTTTCTGGTACTTGTAAATTTGGATCTCCCAACTAAGCCATGTAGATATCTCTGTTCGGAGGAATTCTGTATGGTTTGTTGTTTTGCCATTACCGTCAGCATAGAGTTGGGAATGAACAGTTTCATGTGTGATTCTAGAATATATGTAAGCATGAAATAACTCGAGATCCATCAGAAACTAAAACCGAGTGTTTTCAATAATTTGTTTGCTGATTTTGTTGAATACTCTATTCAATTGAAGTATGGTCTGCTATGACAATTGACAAATTAGCACAATAGTACTTTTCAGGTGTATTGGTTAATCTAAACCGTGTCATGGAACCATAAATGGGTTAATTAGAGTTGCTTTTTTGGTTGAACTTGATATATATTGGTGAGTGTAAAGAGGTTGGTATTGGGGTTGTCTTCAATCCAGCAATCTTTTTATCTTCCAGTAGCGCAAATAAAGCCACATTCATTGTCAATGTCCTTATCTAGCTTTTGGACAGAGGGAAAGGCAATAACCAAATGTAGGGTCTTTAGATGGGGAGGGATGATTTGATCTCATATTACCAATGACACTATCTTTTCTTTCCCTAGGAAGGCAAGGCGTCTTTGTTGATCTCTCGAAAAGAAAACCCTTAGAGAACCATTCTTATAGTTTTCTATCCAACATTTTGCCTTAGAATCCCAAGAGATAAGAGCTCTATCCATGGTGTCAATCATCTTTATAGTAAACACTTCAGGTGGGCTATTATGATTTGTTTTCATCCCTCTCCAGCAATTATATAATCTGGTATTAGACTAAAAATTGAAAGTTTAGACATCAATTAGGCTCTATTTAAAGTCAAGGAATTTATTATACTTAAAATGGATAGTTTCAGGATCTATTAGACATTTTTGAAATTTAGGAATCTATTAGAGGCAAATTATGAAAATCTGGGGACTGGACTTGTAATTTAACCTTAAATTATTGATTAATAATTAAAACCAAAACATTAAAAACCAGATTTTTATTAAGAACATGAAAGGATAGACCGGGCAATACAAGAAAAACAATCCAAACCATGTGGAGTCAAAATAAAAGGCATAGACGAGATCCTTTTAAACAGCAGAACTAAAAGTTTCCTCCAACCTCTTCATAATGAGATAATTTTCTTGCCAAAAGGCCGAACAGTAGACTGCCTAAAAGGCTCTAGTACGGAGTTTTTCATGTCCCTCCTCCAGCTCTTTTTTCAACAAATCTAATAGCATGATAGGTTCCATTCTTCATCTTTTTAATTTCTTTTCGTGATATGCCAACTCCCACAAAAAGAAGCCAATATTGTATTTACAATTCATTTATACCCCTATCATCCCACACAAACTTCGGTACATTTCAGCCAGAGGAAGTTCATCTCTTGCCCAAACATCCGCCCAAAAGTTGAATCGATCTACCATTACCCATTTCAATCTTTGAATTACTTAGTAAGCATTCTTCATTTTTTTGCAATATGGCAAGAGAATGCTGGGCATGGCAGTATATTTGTTTGACATTAGTTGGTGTTTTCCTCTGTCATGAGGAGATGGTGATTCAACCATTAGAGAGTCCTAGCCTAAGAGGTTACGAGCATTTTGTGGAACGATGTAGTGCATGCAATCCTTTGGAGGTTATGGCTTGAAAGGGACCAAAGGATGTTCCAAGGGACGGAGTTGAGCAGGGACAACCTATGTGACAGCATTAAGTTTTATCCTCCCTTTTGGTGGATCCATAACAATTTTTTCTTTTGTAACTATGATCTTTTGCAAATTATTGCCAATTGGGAAGCCTTTTTGTAATCCCCTGGCTCTTTTGGAGATATCTCATCTCCCATCTTTTGTATATGCCCTTTTGATCTAATAAATTCTCAGTTTAATTTTAAAAAATATAAGGAAAAAAAAAAAAGGAGAAAAGAAACAATATTTTTCATTTCTAAAATATTCCTCCATAAACTTCTCCATCTCCCCTACTCATTTGAAAAGTGAAGCAATATTCCTCATTCCTTCCGCATATTTACTGCAAAAGACCTTGTGCCAAAACTGATCTAACTCATATTTTTGTATAATTATATCTTTTATTGTCTTAGGTTTTCTTGTCTCTCAACATGGTCCTGAGTCCTTACATACATACATGCACAAATTTTGAAAAGTTTATATCTACTCTTGCCAATACAAATAAGGTTTTAGACGACATGAGAATTGAATAATAGTCCTCCTTAGACATAATTTAGCGTCTTAAGTTAGATATTATGATATCCACGTATTAATACTTGGTAGTCATGTTTTTCTTCTCATTTCCCTTTGAGGATGACAAACATTTGTTATCACAAAAGCCCTTACCTAAAGGAGCCAAGCTCCGCTATTTTCTCCTCCACCAGCTGTAGGTTGAGTGCCCTTCGCAAGGAAATATAGAATAGCAAAAACATTCTATTAGGTTTTTGATTCACCTTTTTTGTGGTTTGGAGGGTTGGGGGATGGAAATTTATTATCTTGCAATTGTTTGGATTCAGTAGTTGTCATTGTTTTAGGAACATTTACTTGCTTTTGCATGAACTGAGATAACTCTTTTAACTGCGTAGCTTATCTGTTTATGAGAACAAAGAAGCAAGATGAACATGTAGCTGATGAAGAAGCTGCCCCGGATTCAGCCAAAATCACCAAGATTGCTGCTCCTGTTGTTGAGGAATCATTGGCCAGACCAGCCATTGTGGAGCCTGTGAAGGTAAGAGAACCAATTCCGGTGGACCAGCAGCGTGAACTTTTCAAGTGGATTTTGGAAGAGAAGCGCAAGATAAAGCCAAAGGATCGTGAAGAGAAGAAACGCATTGATGAAGAGAAAGCAATTCTCAAAGAGTTCATCCGAGCAAAATCTATCCCTAATTTTTAAAACTTTCCAAATGTAGCAAGCATAAACATATTGACTACTTTAACATTGCTGATGGAATCTGAATGTTGTTGATTTCTGTGGCCCTAAAACGATTTTTTACGTTTCAAATCCTCTCACCCTCATCCAGCATGCTAGTTGACGGGATGAACATGATTACGTCCAGAAAACCAGCGATGAAATTCATTAGGCCTACAGAACATAACAACCTTCACTGTTGAGGAAAAGAATAGCCAGCCTTTTTTGGCGTTCGTTTTTTAGGTTATCTGGTTTGTATGAGGAGAAACATCCATTTTATTAGAACCCAAGTTGAGAGAAAATACAAAGGAACAACTTCTGCAAGTTGAAGAGTTCACGTGGGCAGAATGAAATAATGCACCATTTCCCAAATGGATGTGGACATATCCATTGTGTATGGTGAGATTTCTCCATCTGCATGCATAAACCTCCAAAAAAAACCAAACTAAATGCAACTTCCAACGGGTCAAGTTTTTGCTGCTCTTTTTGGAATATTTTAGTCTTTCTAGATAATCTGCCATAAGCTCCTTCCAATGTACCCGCTGTAGGCTCCATGCTTGAAAAAGAATCATAGAGGGTTAATCAAATGATGCTGTTAAATAAATAACTCACCAATTTAAAGCAAAATGGCAATAAAAAAATGGGTCCTCACCTTAGAATTGTACAAAGGGTCCAAAGAGGGATTCTTGGAAGTGCAAGTGTGCAACAAAAAGAGATGGGACTAAAATAATATATTCTTCCCTCCTTTTCTATCTTTTGTGAAAGAAACAACCAATTCCCATCACCCAACAAATGGTAATAAAATACAAAGAAATGGGTTTTCAAGTGAATGCAAAAGGGTATTAAGTTTGCATCAGTACCTTACAACTTGAGAATCAACCATGAGCTTACTTGAAAGGCAGCTCTTGTTGCTGTCTGTGGTAAGTAAAGTTACAAGAAATGGGTTTTCAAGTGGAAGGAAAAGGGTATCAAATATACTTGCATTTGTAAAATGAGAATGAATTGTGGATGGGACAGAAAACTAAAAAGGAGAAGGGATTTTTAGGTGTAGGAGGACAAAAGTTGAGAGTAGGAGATGATGATGAGAGAATGTGGTGTGGTTGTAGTTAATTGATTCTCACATGAATGCATGAGGCTGCCCAGCTAACACCTTTCATTTGGTGGGGGAGGCTTCAAAGCCATAAGAGTAATCATATAGCTGTGGGGACTAACTATCCATATCCCCTTTTTGAAAAACCATATTTATTTCCCATCTTTAAACTCTTAATCATTGATCTCAATCTACATGAATGAAGTTTTTATTTCTTTATGAATCATGCTATTCATAGTCATTGATTGCTTTAGAATACAATCATGGTATGTTTATTAAAGAATGCCTTGTATTTAGACTGATGAATGAATATAATGGCTTTTGATTTGTTTGTTATTTATTACTTTATCATTCTAACATTCTCTGCTGTCCATGAAAACTCACATCAGCTGACCAGCTCCCACACAATCAAGTATAAGCTCTCTATCTCTCTTTCTTTCATATAAAAACTCATTTGAGCTCTCTTTCACATTATGATCTCTATCTGTCTTTCTCTGCTGCACGCGTGCACATACACATGGAAACTCATTCTTCAATCATTCAAATCAAAAGATGTGGTCAGAGCTGTGGTGATGATGATTAAGCATATTTAAGAGAAGCACAAAGAGAAAGAGAAAGAGAAAGACAGGAAGGCAGAGGAAATCTTTGTCCAAAATGGACAGTTTATGGGATGTTTTGGTAGTGACAGCCATTTTTTTGACCACCATTATTCTCTATAGGAACTGCTTTAGACTTCTCAGATCAAAATTCTGCAACAAACTCCCTTTGGGATCTCTTGGCTGGCCTTTCATTGGTGAGACTATTGAGTTCATCTCCTGTGCTTATTCGGACCATCCCGAAACCTTCATGGACAAGCGTCGGCGCCTGTAAGTTATCCACAAAAACCACATCCAAATGCCTTCAAATGCTGATCCGATATGGCTTGTGAATGTTTGTTTATGGGGTAGCTTAGTTTTTCTTATGAACCAAAGCTTCATTTTTATTTGCAGCTATGGGAAGGTGTTCAAGTCACATATTTTTGGAAGTCCTACCATTGTTTCTACTGATGCAGAAGTCAGTAAGTTCATTCTGCAAAGTGATGCCAAGGCTTTTGTACCGTCTTATCCGAAATCTTTAACAGAATTGATGGGGAAGTCCTCTATTTTGCTGATAAATGGGAGCTTGCAGAAGAGAATTCATGGTCTTGTGGGAGCTTTCTTCAAGTCTTCACATCTCAAAGCTCAAATAACCAAGGATATGGAGTGTTATGTCAAACTATCAATGGCAAATTGGACTGAGAACAATCCTATTTACCTTCAAGATGAAACCAAAAATGTCAGCTCTCTCTCTCTCTCTCTCTCTCTCTCTCTCTCTCTCTGTCCCCCCCTCCCTTTTGAAGCTTGAAATTTACCTGTGAATTCTCTCTTTTTTCCCTCTCAACAAAAAGACAATAGATAAAAATGTCCCATCATTACTGTGTTGATACTAGACAAAAACAGTGACTTCCTTTACCTGATTTGAGTGAATCATTGATGTCCAAATAACCCCATTCTCTAGCTCCTACTTGGGTTTAAAGATGATTTCAGTCAAAAGTAAGATAACCCCACAATTCTTGTTATCATTCTGTTTCAAATCATATTGTCCAAGAATTTCCCTTTGCAATCATTTTCATTTTCTAGCTATCAATTTTCCTGTTAAAAAAGTTACTAAGTGAACCCCTTTTGTCTCCAGATTTCCTTTCAAGTATTAGTAAAGATATTGATTAGTTTACATCCTGGTCAAAGGATGGAGTTTCTCAAGAAACAGTTTCAAGAATTCATAGCTGGGCTCATGGCTTTGCCAGTGAACATACCTGGAAGCAGGCTTTACCAATCCTTGCAGGCAAGTTGGACTGTAAAAGGTTTAATATCCTCCTTCACTCTTAATTTTTTACTGCCTTCTAAAAAATGATGGAGCTTTATTTTGTTCTTGAATTTCAGGCCAAAAGGAATATGGTCAAACTAGTAAAGAAGATAATACAAGAGAGAAAAAGCTGTGGAATTTCCCGTGTCCCAAAAGATGTCATGGAAGTTTTGCTCAAAGATGAAAATGAAGAACTAACAGATGATCTAATAGCAGAGAACATGATTGACATGATGATTCCTGGGGAAGATTCAGTGCCAATCTTAATGACTCTTGCAGTAAAATACCTCTCGGATTGCCCTGCCGCACTTCAACAATTAACTGTACGTTGTTTTTCTTACCAACTCTCAATCTTTTCGCTTATTTGTGCTCTGATACCTTGTCAAACCACTTAATCCAAAAGTTTAAGCTTTTTTAATCAGTACGTCAACAAGCACGGTAGTGAATTTTGCTTTAGTGAAATACAATATACTCATAGACTTTATCTAGTTGTGATTTGTATCACTTGGAAAGGAAATATTCTTATGTTCCTTTCCACTTTAACAATGTCCCTTTCAGCCATGTTCCTTAAGTTAAAAAGGCTAAATTATTAAAGATAATCTTGAACTCTCCTATGTCAAAAATATTCCTATTCTTTCAAAAGTTGCAATATTACCTTTGTTCTTTCATAAATGTTTAGACTGTCTTTGGAATAGAAATCCATGTAGAATGTTGAATGAAAATTGGAATTTGAATTAATGTGGTGGTGACTCAAAAATAGAAATTAGGATATGAAAGATAGAGGGTAACACTGAATATTTTTTCGAAAAAACAAAGTTAAACCGGCATTTCTTGCAATTTAGCCTAAGTTAATGTATAGATGGTTGTGTATCTATTCGTAACACTTTAGTGTAAAGAAAATGCTATTGTTCCTTGGCTTGCTTGAATAGTTATTAAACCGTATGGCTGTTTGGACTGATATGATCAGGAGGAAAACTTGAAGATGAAAGGACTGAAAGAGCAGCTCGGTGAGGCATTGCATTGGAGCGATTACTTATCGATGCCGTTTACGCAGAGTGTAATACATTAATTAAGCTTTTGATAAAGTAGAAAGAAAGAGTAGAATAATAATGGTTGGTTATAGTATGAGTGATTATATTGAATGTTATGGTTTGATTTGAATAGGTGATCACTGAGACATTAAGGATGGGAAACATTATAATTGGGGTGATGCGTAAGGCCATGAAAGACATGAAGATAAAAGGATACCTAATACCTAAGGGTTGGTCAGTGCTTACATACTTTAGATCTGTTCATCTTGACCACAATCACTATGACTGCCCTTACAAGTTCAATCCATGGAGGTGGCAAGTAAGAAGGGGAAAAAACAATTGTGCCTCTCTCTCTCTCTTTCTCTCTCTCGGGTTTTTTGTACGTATGACCTAAAAATTTGTGCTCATATGAGATATGACCGACTTTTTTAAAATAAGCTTTTCTAACCTTTCGCTAGTGTCAACAAACATTTTACGGTTTTTATTTCCTCTCGTCCTTGCTCCTGGTTTTCCCTCTCATTTGGATTCATGCTATTGCTCTTGCTCACTTTTTTGCTCCCTCTGTACCTTTGTTGTCTATCGTCAGTCGTTGCCAGTTGTCATTGTACCACATGATGTCTTTGCATGGAGGTGAAAAATGTCGTCGTTAGAGGAAGAAGATAGAAAAACTTCCATTAGCATCTTCAATGGCGTGCACAATGAGAGGAAGGGAGAGGGAAATGAGAGTAAGATAGAAAAAATATTTTTAAAAAATTCGAAAAAAGGTTAGAAAACTTTATTTTGAAAAACGAGATGAATTCTCATTTAGGTACAAGTTTTTAAGGTCAATCTATCAAAATATTCCCTCTTTCTTTCAATGTTTTGCTTTTTATTTTTATCTCTTCCTAATGGTTTTGTGGTCCAACAGGACAGAGACTTGAGTAGTTGTAACTTCACTCCTTTTGGAGGTGGACAAAGACTATGCCCTGGACTTGACTTAGCCAGGCTTGAAGCTTCCATCTTCCTTCACCACTTTGTCACTCACTTCAGGTACCTCACTTCCAATACCACTTTTTCCATCTCCAACTTTTCACTCTTTGTTCGTCCTTCAAACGTCGTCTATATTTGGAACGACTTTCTAACTGTTTAAATAATGCTTTCAACAAGAAAACAAAAAGTTATGAGCACTTAAAAAACCATTTCAAACGGCCAAGTTTTGTCTTCTTCTATAACGTCAACACGATAGGTGTTCATTAAAACAAACCGAATGACAAACCGAAAATTCAGTTTTTACTAAAGTGCCAGTTTAGTTTTGTTTAAAATAATAAGAAAACTGAATTTTTCAGTTTGGTTTGGTATTAGATTTGAAAATAAAACTAAGCTGAACAATTGATATTAGTTAAAACCGAGTCTAACTAAATATTTGCAGTTCAGTTTGATATATATCCAAAACTGAACTGAACCATGAATACCCATTATTAACACCTACTCTACTTCTTTCATGATGCTCGTAGCCGACCCCCCTAATCCGTGAAAAGATTTCATCCATCCTAACACTAACTTCCTATGGTATATTATACAGATGGATTGCTGAGGAAGATAGAATCATAAACTTCCCCACAGTGAGGATGAAGAAAAGGATGCCAGTTTGGGTGATGAGAAGAAGGGACCCATAACAATGGCAAGAGAAGCTTCCTTTTTGCCAACTTCAATTAACTTCACCGATTATACAACAATCAAACTTACATTTGGAACAAGTAGGGAAAAAAAGAAGTCTCACATTTAACAAAGGGAATGTGTGTTCAAATATGACACTTCTATCCTCTCGTATGCCCATTGCTACTCCACATGTTTCGCAGTTTAAATGTGTGTTTGTCACTTGTTGTAAATGATATATGTATGTGTATGGTGTTCCTATTTAAATCTATACTAATAGGTCTCAACAAGTAATGTATAATATAGTTATTGGTTATATTGTTACCATTTTTCTAATTTTTTTTTGGCACATTTTACTCCTATATATATATATATATATATATATATATATATATATATATACTTTTGGGTGGGAGAAATTGGGAAGGATAACAAAATGTATCAATATATAATTTTTGTCATTTCTTGAGCTGTCATTTTAGAAGATGGCCATTGATAGTATATTGTTTCAATTTTACATTTTTTTTTAAATTTATTTTTTTAACAATACTTAAGAGGATGATTAGTCCTTTTAACAGTAATTTGTTTTAAATTTTCTAAGGGGAAAGGTAATATATATATAGCCGAAGTTTGATATTTTTTACATGAAGTAGATATTAATATTTCTTTGTGTTAATTAAAAGAATTACCATACTTTAAATAGAAAACATTTTAAAAAAATTAATTTATGTTTTTTTATTCCAATGGTATTTAAGTTGGGCTTTGAGATGGGAGAATGTTTGGGCCTAACAGGATGCTGGGCCATATTATTCATCCACAACTTCTTTTATTTCCAATTTCTAGTTTTCGTCTACATCATATTTTCTTTTATAAATTAAAATATAATTAATTAATCAAATTGCATACTTAACCCTCTTTTCTTTTTCTATTCTTTTTCTTTTTCAAAGAATATACTTAACCCTCTTTCTTTCTTTCTTTCTTACAACATGGCCACATAACGTTACTCAATACTCACAATAACCTTATTTGTTGCAAAATAGAAAACAATGAGAATAATGTACATATATCTTTTAGCAACAAACAATAAAAAAGAGAAATTATAATAAATAAATAAAATATCAAACTATTTACAAATTTAAAATTTTTTTACTGCAATAGACATCTATCGCTTAAGTGAAATCTATCGTAGTCTAAATAGAAATATATTGCAGTATATCACTGATAGATAATGAAAATTTTATATATTTTTAAATAGTTTGATTCATTTAACTATATTATTTGAAAACAACCCAAAAAAAATTTCAAACTTCAATTCTAAAATAAACCTTTATGTTTCTATCACATGGTTGGAAAGTATTTTTTCATTAACATATATAATGCAAATTATGCAAGATTTTAAAAAAATAGTTTATCCAATCAATTAATATATCTTTAACTTATCCAATCAATTAACTATATCTTTATTTGAGAGATTAAATATTCAAACATCTACTTACTTGTCAAAGCGACGAAGTTCAACTGACATAAAATATATATTGAAGTTCAAATTGCTCTATCCATATTGAACTATATATTTATACATAACTACTTGCATAGATGTACTAACAAAATTCTACTACTACCAAAGCAAACATAACTACACTGAAAGATTTATGATTTAAACATTTCACACCTATTGTTTTGAGACAAAAATCCAACTATTTTGATTTTTCTTAAAAGCTAATTATTATTTAGTGTAAATCGTAAAAATCACCCCTAAAATATGGTGGTATTTACAATTACACTCTCTAATTTTCAATTGTAAACATTTGACTCTCAAACTCCTATAAGTGTAAAATTGGTGCAAAAATTGGACCTCCAATAAAAATTGAACCCTTAAATTTATACAGTTGTTACAATTATATAAATTCGAGAGTCCAATTTTAATATTGGTATAAATTTGAGACTTCAACTCTTATAATTAAAAAGTTTGAAATATAATTTCGCCTCGTACCAAACTTTAAAACTCTATTATTAAATAATGCGGTCCGTACCCAAACATTTTATGTAATTCCAATTCTACCCAATAAATTCAGACAAACCAATTCTTAGGTTTCAACTACTCACCGACGAAGCCTTTTATCCGTCGGTCAGATTCACAAGTTCCAACTTCCACGACCTTCCTCCTCTCTCTCCGTCGTCTCCCCCAAATCTCCTCTCGAAATTGCCGGAATCTCCGCCGCCCCGATGACCACCTACGGCACGATCCCCACCTCCGCCGCTCCTGGAACTTCCTCCGACCTTGACTTTGTCTCCCGCGGCAAACAGCGTCTCAAAGCCGGCCTCGCCACTCGCGTTCCATGGAGGCTCATGTTCGATTTCCACTCCTTCACTCTCCCTTTCAACTTCCGCGACACTTTCTCTCGCATCAAAACCAACGTCGCCTACTTCCGTATGAATTATGTCATTATCGTCCTCTTGATTCTCTTCTTGAGCCTCCTCTGGCATCCGATCTCCCTCATCGTCTTCACCGCCATGCTCGCCGTTTGGTTGTTCCTCTATTTCCTTCGAGATGAGCCTCTGATCCTCTTCGGCTATTTGATTAACGATCGACTGGTGACGGCTGTGCTCTTGGTGTTCACACTTGTGTTCTTGTTTCTGACCAACGCGACGCTCAATATCTTGTTGTCGCTTCTGATCGCTGCTGTGCTGGTTCTGATCCACGCCGCTGTGAGGAAGACGGATGATCTGTTCTTGCATGAAGGAGCTACTACAGTCTACACTTTCGATTCGGATGTTCCTGGAACTTCAGTTTCCCTTTATTCATCGTAATGTTTAATTTGATCTCCATCTCCAATGAAGTTAATGGTATCTTTATTCATCATTTTTCTTGCTTTGATTTCGTTCAATCAATCATCTGTTCCGAAATCCATTAACGAACAGACGAATCGTTAGTCTTGAAGTCGAAGAGAATTAGATCTTCTCATACAAGCAGAAATTGGGGATTTGATTTGAGATTTCCACTAGAACCGTTACCAAAGCGAGACTCGCTCGAAGTTCTCGATTTAGGGTTTTTTTTGGACAAAACAACCCTGAAATCATTTTGGGAAAATTTTATAATTACATTTAGACTTAGAAACTTCATCATTTTAAACTTTAAAAAGAGATAATTGTTCCACCTTTTCATACTCTCAATATCCTTTGACCTTAATGCGAGTTAGTTAGTATCATCAATATCATAGAGAAAAGGTATTCCAAATAAGTCATTAAAAATTAGTTTGTTTGGAATTTAAAAAAGAAATTATTGGGTTAACTTTAATTTTTCCATAACATACCAATATTGGTGTCTATGGCCAAGTAAACCTAACTCATAATCTCATTCTTCTTTTCTTTTTCCTTTTCCTTTTCCTTTTCGAGCAATCATGTCATTATATATTAAAAAAAAAAAAAATCCAATTCTGTTCTTTAAAAAAAAAACATATATAGCCTAATATGTTGTAGATGAAGGTCAAAGTGGTCAGAGTAATGCAAAGTAATTGTTGAACTTTTACGAACAAACACATTTTACATTTTGAACTTTACAGGTATGCATTTAGTTTAAATATAATAGAGAAGAGTGAGGGTAGAAGGTTAAAATTTTTGTAAACTTTTTTTAAACAAATCTAATTTACTATTTTGACTCGTGGTAATTTACCATTTAGACCTGTTTTTATAATTTATAATTTTTAGGTTTTGAAAATTAAGTCTATAAATACTATTTCTACTCCTATTTCTTTTAACCTATGTCTTCAAAAACTCAACCAAATTTTGAAAATTATTTTTTTTTTAAAAAAAAACTTTTTTTTGTTATGGAACTTGGCTAAAAGAATTCAACTTTTGTATTTAACAGATTATTGTAAGAAATTGAGAGGATATATGCTTAATTTTTATAAAACTGAAGACAAAAAACGAAATGGTTATTAAATGAGGTCTTAATTGTAATGATAAAAGAGAAGTGTTAAAATCGGGTCAAACAACTTGTGAGATTAGTTGGGGTGCTCGGAACCTAACTCGAATACTCACATATATCAAAAACAAAAAAAAGTAATTAAAATATCCTATTGATCTCAACAGTTTAGTGAAATGAGCATCACAATTAAATGACTCACCAAGCTCAATGGAGAGGCGAGTCTCCAATTGAGCTGCCCAAATTGGCTAAAGAATGAGTATAAATTTAAGAGGATCGATGAATTGCCTTGGGACTTAAATGGAGCGATCTCTTTAGAGATTAGCCTAAGGTTATGGATGTGAATCCCCCGTAGCTCAAGTGGGTCAACTCCTAAGGCAAAAAAGGACAAACCTTCATGGGGTTGGCTAGATGTCGATTATGCAACCATTCTCTTTTAAAGCATTAAATAATTTCGAATGAATTCTTATCAAGTTTAACATACTCTTAACACCATAAAATCTTAATATAAATAACATGCGAAGTTGACATTCAAAGGAATGCAAGAAAACACATTTTATCATCTAAACCGTTTCATTAATCTGATGCTAATTTAATATTGGAGCTTGTGTCACTTCGACACAAATCCTTTTTATTTTGTTGGGTTTTAGTACAATTTTCACAATCATACAATGGTATAACACAAATGTACCAAAACATTGAGAATCATGTTATTAAATTCTGATTAAACCCAAAGCATAATCAAATAGATTTCAATACTTTTTGCAATAATTTTAAATTAGCGGACTAGAATATATTCCTATATACGTATTTCCCGCTCGAGTCAGAACGAAACACAAAACACAGTAGAACCTAGACTCGGCCGTGTTCGGAGTTAATTCCGGCCCGATTTCCACCAATCTCCGCTGTGAATCCCGGCAATTCGCCGATGGCTCACCAGCCTTACGATCCTTACTATCTCTATAATCAACCGGACCCGACCTACAGTGACCGCAGCAACATCAACACGCTTTTCATCTCCGGTCTCCCTGATGACGTCAAGGCTCGCGAGATTCACAACCTCTTCCGCCGTAGGCCAGGATTCGACTCTTGCCAGCTCAAGTACACTGGACGCGGCAACCAGGTTTTCGTTTCGTTTCCTTTTCTCTCCCCTTTCTTTCCGCTTTGGCCGTAGAAAGCGATTGTTAACGAGGAATAGGAAGAGGAGAATATAGAAGTGCTAAAAAGATGGGACAATTTTTAGGTCTGAGTTTAATTGAGTATTGTTTGAAAATGTATGAGAGGATGCTGTTGAGGCTAGGTTTTAATTTGTGATTCTAGCAGTTTTCGGCCTTCTCGAATTCGGATAGAGTACAGAATGATTGGGGATTTTGAGCTTCATCTGAGTTTATTTGTACAACGAGTAAGCCTAATTTTCTTCAATTTGTAAGAAGAACGTTTACTTCTTTGTCACTTCAAAGGAAATCGGTTGTCCTGCCATTCTTGTAAGTTTTGAGATATTATATATCAAATTGGTTGCCGTTTTTATACAGGTCCTTTTGTTTTCACAGGTTGTGGCATTTGCCACCTTTTACAATCACCAATCAGCCGTCACAGCGCTTCATGCATTAAATGTAAGATCATGTGGTATACATAGTTCCATGTTTGAGTCTGATTTCTAATTCGTTCTGGAGCTTAGTTGATTTTGTTTATTTTTCTTTTCCATGTTGCATTTTGTTTCTCTAGCAGGTTCTGATAGTAGAATTTTGGTCAGTATTGTCAATTTTTAATGTTGAAACATAACGGTGGTGCTGTATCAGGGTGTCAAATTTGATCCACAAAGTGGATCAGTTCTGCATATTGAACTCGCTAGGTCAAACTCTAGGAGAAAGCATAAGCCAGGTGAGGGCTTCAAGATATGGATTTCCTGCTAGAGTCAAGTTATTATGCTAAGATGATCCATTTATCATGATCGGATCCAATGTTGCTCTATACAGGTGGTGGAGCATATGTTGTGATAGATAAAAGGAAAAAAACAGATGCCAATTCCCAGGAAACATCAAGTGATGATGGTGAAATGTTTTCACTCTCTAATATATAACATTTGTTTGTAGTATCATATTTTTCTCCAACGTGTTTGAAATGCACTTTTCATATTCACAACTGTCTTTTATTTTATTCATTATGTGGATTTGCATTATTTTTTTGCTTCCCTATTTATTTTCTCAACATGTAGTCTACATTTCACTTGCATATTTGCTGCCACACAATCTGAAATTTGGGGCTCACGTGCATATTTGATGGTCTGTTGTATATTCATTCAGGAGGCAGTGAACCGGATGAACCATCAAAAAAGGCCGAACAAAGGTTCAAAAAGCATTAAATAAAAGTTAAATTACTCTATAATATTAGAAGATGTAGCATCACTGGGATATAAAATGTTATTAATTTCTTGCAAACATTTTCCCTTGAGGTTGAGTTCATTCTTGTCTAAACAATGCAGCAGCGAGGCTGTGGTGACTCCTGCTAATGCTCCATCTGCTCCATATGTACGTCAATCGATCTTCATTGTTAGGATTTAGGAACAATCCGTACTTGAATGCAATCTAATTTTGTATTGTAGTGTAAAAGTAAATATTTTTGCTGTGTAGCTGGTAGCCAATCTAGTCCACATCTGTTTACTTTTTGCCAATTATGTACACAGTTTATTATTTTTCAAGGTTTGAAAATTTTACTTTTGAATTTTAGTGTTTGCCCACAAATGAATAAGGTGATAAGTATTCTGAAGAAAATTGTTCAATACTAGTTTCAAAGTCGAGATTTTGTTAACATTTCCTCTTTCAAATTATTGACAGCTTGTTATTAGGGTTTGATCATGCAATACAATATGGTCTTTATTTTATGTTTGATTGCTGCAGGAGCATCATGAAAAGAACGATGGAGGACAATGCTCCACTTTGTTTATTGCAAATCTGGGTCCGAACTGCAATGAAGATGAACTGAAGGAAGTTTTGTGCAAGTGAGTTATACTCGCTCAGTGGTTCAGTAACAACCTTAGGGAGATTTATGAATTATGATAAAGCCAATTGGTATCTTATTCTCTCCTTTATTGCATCCATGATTCTTATTTCAGCGAGGCAGTGAGATGATCACATTACTTGATCATGTTAAATTCTCATTTTTAAAACTTTATGAACCTTATAAATCTCCCTAAGGTTCAGTAACAACCTTAGGGAGATTTATGAATTATGATAAAGCCAATTGGTATCTTATTCTCTCCTTTATTGCATCCATGATTCTTATTTCAGCGAGGCAGTGAAATGATCACATTACTTGATCATGTTAAATTCTCATTTTTAAAACTTTATGAACCTTATATTTCTCTAAATCATTAGTAGTTTTACTTTTATGTAATGTATATTGCTAACAACACAATAAAATTGGTTTGCAAAAACTAGACAGATATTTGTAGACATATTTTGGGATTATTGGACCAGTTCATCTGCCTGTGATGAACTATTTCTTACATCTCAGACCTAAGTTATTTTTCTCGTTTAAGTACCTTGTTAATCAATGAAAATGAAGTAAAAAATTCTATTCTTTATGATAGAAGTTTTATGGTCACATTTTTACGATGCTAGATATCCTGGATTCAACGTTCTCAAATTGCGTGCGAAAAGTGGAATGCCGGTTGCATTTGCTGATTTTGAGGTATGCAAGATTGCTTCTGGGAATTGTTGAGCTCTTACTATGCTCCAATTGTTCCTTACTCGTGGCCAAACATACTCCATTTTGAATTACAAGCACTGGTATGAGGATGAGTGGACTGCATTGCCTTCATTCTTCACTAAACCTAGTATTTGTTCACATTATTTTGTATACACAATTTTTTTCTTTTCTAGATGATCTAATGTACTATGTTACCATTGGGTTAAATTTTGCTTTAAATATATATAGATATAGAATTGAAAGGAAAATCTTGCTTTCAAAATTATTTCTTGTTTTTGTTTTTCTAGAACATCACACTTTCAGATCATGATCTTTGGTGGAGGAGCCCGTTTCAGAAGAAATTTCTGCCATTCTAACTATTCAAATGAGAAACTTTGAGCAATCAAATTTGTTTTTCCAAAAAAGGAAAAAATAAGGGGCTTCGATCACTCTTAAATATTCAATTTAGAAAGAACAAAGAAAAAATGAGGTTCATCTTGAATGCTTCATTACCTGTTTGTCTTGTTCCAGGACATTGAACAAGCTAGCAAGGTTATGGAGGAGCTTCAGGGCAGCGTGCTACCATCATCAGACCGCGGCGGCATGCATATAGAGTATTTCTATTTAAATTACTTATCTATCTTTATTAATAGCTTCAACATATGATGACTAATTGATTGATCTCATGTTATTTTCTAGGTATGCTCGGTCTAAAATGAGGAAGTCTTAGTTGAAAAGCATTCATTGGTAGGGACTCACTACTTTGAAGTTTTGTTGCATTAATCAGTCCGTTATCGTTTCAAGTGCTTGCAAACTACACGTCATATAACTGCCTAAATATTGAAAATGGATTATGTGATCATGCACATTATAAGTAAATTATATAGTTGAGTATTGTAAAGTGTTGGTCGTCGTTTCTCTTTTCTTTTTTTTTTTTTTTTAAGTTCGAGGAAGGCTATTCCTATGCAGTAGGTAGTTAATATCGTAGTGGAAGTGTTTTATAGTTCTTGCTAATGAAAAATTATGACTCACACAAATCAGTAACTTTGGATTCACCTCATTTCTTGATCCATCCAGATTTGTTAGGATTTGAGTGCTTTTCATTTGGAAGTAGTTATCGTACCTTAACGAGTGAATCTTGCTGCAATACTTCGTTGTTAACAATCATGCTACACTACAAACTTTCCCGTTAATGGAAAATATGGTTCTAGAATTTGGATTCAACTATGACTTCGAAGGCTATTTAAGTAGGATTATCATCCACCTACATGAAGAAATTCTTATACTCACCAAATTCGTATTCGTTCTTACATCCTCTTCTTAGGGCATTCATTTTCATCGATTGCATTTGTACCACTTGATTGGAGTTGCTTAACATAAGAATCACAAAATTTTCCCCTTTCTTTCCTCCGAGTTCAACATGTTGGGATGGATTCACACCCTTTTAATTTTACTTGCTAGAAACTGTGGCAGCTTATAGTTTTCTCCAGTAGGATTTCTTTGAGGAATGAGGATTAGTAATAGTAACTCACTGTTTTTGGACTTAAGTTGAATATCTCACGGTAATTGCCTCAAATTTCTCCTTTTTGTGCAATGGGTTGTTTATAGCCAACTGCCTTCTCCCCCATTTCTTGCTAATGATATTTAATTTCACTTTTCTTCTCTCATGATATTAATTTGTGGACCAAATAATAATAATAATAATAATAATAATAATAATAATAATAATAATGTCAATGTGAACTTCCTTGAATAAACCCTTGTGACCACTGACCGCACATCTTGTTTATTTATTTTTATGTCGAGAGGGTAATAGTAATAGTTGTGGCCGCCCACATTTTACTTTAATTTAATTAAAAAATACAGATAATAATGCTAACAATTGGTTGGTTACCAAGATTTCTGATATTGTTTGTCTTGTTAGCGTTGCCAATCCCACATATCATGATGCCTTTATTTTCGATTATATATTTGCAGTAAAATAGGATGAGTTGGATCACAATATTGCACAATCTAAGGTCTCCTCTGATGGTAATTGTTTATTTTTCGTTTCTCCTATAGTTTTTTTTTTATCTACTTTTTTAAACATACTTCAAATAATGAAGCAAAAATTTAAAAATCAAGAAAATTAGTTTTTTTTTTTTTTTTTTTTTTAATTTTATTTTAAATCAAGAACTTAGAATTCAAATATGTTGTTAAGGAAATTGAGAAGCTTACCATCAAGAAATAAGGAGAAGAAAAGAGGTTATCATACGAATGCCATCAAAGCATTGAAGTGAAAACCAATATTGACTTGTTTCATTTAATCTCTATATTTTCAATGTTCAATTTTAGTTTGTTCCTTCAAGAAATCTTATGTTAGGTTTCTCAAAGTTAATTTTTATACAAATTTGTTAAGTAATAATAATAATTTTCATGCAAAAATTACATTTTTAATATGGTTTCAAACTTTGCAATAAAAATGTTGATAGGTGGCTATTTTTTAGAAAATAATAATCTAACAATATGAGTTTAATTGAAGATGAATAAAGGTATAGATGCTAATATTAGACATTTGAATTACGATAATTTAAATTAAATGAGTTTCAAAGTATACAATTAAAATAATATTTTAATTTACAATATATTATTATTTATCGAGAGCTAAGGTGAGTTTAGTTTAATGGGATAAAACTTAGAATGGAAAGATAATTTCTCAGTTGTACACAACTGAGAGAAATGAAAAGAGTTATTATTGCATATCACATCAGATAAATATTGCATAAAAACAATTTGATGCCATCAAATCATAATAATGAGGCGAGGAGAAAACTTCGAACATCGTAAAAATAATTAAATATTGCACATCCAAGCAATCTTCATTCAAGCAAATTCTAATATGAGAATTAAATATTGCTGAGTTGTTTGTCCATTCATTACGTCGTTCAATATTCATAATAACCGTAAAGAAAATGATCGTTTGGTTGTTATATTACTTATTCGTGGAAGTATATGTGGATTTTATTTTTCTTTTTTAATTTTGCAAAGGGTGGTATAATAATTTGATGTGAATTCAATTAATAAGATGTATTTGGCAATTGGGATAAAGACAAACATTGATCCGAATTCCAATTCTGCTCTTACTAAATGAAAAATGACAAACATTGATCCATTACCCATAAATATGGTGTGGTTGAGGTATTGGATTGTATTGGATTTTAAAATTCATGTTTGAAAAATGAGCTTTGGGGTTGGTTTGATTACAAAACCAACTCCAAATACAATCTCATCCCATTATCCCTCTCATCTGCAGATTACAACCCCTAATCTCATCCATTCCTTCCATTTTCGTCAATTTCCCACGCTCACCTGCACGATGTTTCTTTTCCTCCACCTCTCTTTCTTCTGTCACCTCCTCTCCTCATTCAATTCCACCATCCCATTCTTCTTTCTCCTTCTCTTTGTTTCCCTTCGATTCCGCAGACTTTAATCTCTCCCCACCGACCCTTTGTCTTTCGCATTCACTCCTTCTCCTTCTCTCTGTTACCCTTCGTCTTCCGCGGACTCTGATTTCTCTCCACCGGTCCTTCGTCTTCCGCATTCATTCTTTCTCCTTCTCTCTGTTACCTTTCGTCTTCCTCGTTCACTCTTTGCTCTGAAGCGTTAATCAAATGCTTCAAAGCAGACGACTCTCTTGCCACTCTAACGGCAGGAATGGTGGCTCTTGCAGTCGTCGATTGCTTGGTGGGTGGTCCCGTAATGCCGGATTTGGGCTTTGGTAGGGGAGGGCTCCTCCCAACTTACAAGTGAGTATGTGGGTTTTTTTTTTCATCTTCTGGTGTTGCATGTTCATATATTTTTTTCGACACTCGGCCAAGATTGGGTGCATGCATATCCGATCTGTTTGCCATTTCTTTTTTCCTCGGATATCTGTTGTTGTATAATTTTCTCCTCTTCTGATTTTGTTGCATGTTTGTAGATATATGGTTCTTTCATGTTCGGATGGATCTCTTTTGATAGATATGTTTGTCATTTTTTTTCCTCTTCTGATGATTATGTTGCATGTTCATAGATTCATGGTTTCAATTTTTTTTTGTCATGTTCGGATGGGTTTGCATTTTGTTACTCTATTCCTCGTTTTCATTTTCCATATTGGCTGGTCATGATGGGTTTTCCAATTTTCCTTCATACTGTTTTATCTGGATAATTTTCTTTCCTCGATTACCATTTTGAATTCTACAATTTTCATCTTACCTCTTCAAATGAACATTTGTTTGAAGCATGCTGGATTTTTTCTTTGATTTTAACCAGTTGATCGGTTCAATTTCTATTTTTTAATTAAAAATGATTGTTTATTTCGTTTTTTTACCACACCTAAGGCCATTTTTAAAAATAAAATCATTGTAATTGAGTAGTTGGATATCTGGTTCCATTCTAACTAAATCTGTTGGATCACAACTATTTTTTTATTATTATGTTATTTATGTGGTTGTTGGTTTATTAAAATCGTTATCACTTCTATTAAAAACTTGCACTGTTTCTCATTTTAATTTGGGTGGTTGGGTTGTTTAACCTCATTACTCCATGCTTATATATACACTTATTCTCTCCTATTCTTGATCACACACCATTTCAAGAAAAAATTCCCTCTCCAACTTATTCTATGCAGTGGTGAGTCCGCTTGAAGTCCAACCCCCCCCCCCCCCCTTTTTTCTAAACTTTGTTCTCAATTTGTTCTATTTACTTATTTCATGTGACGGTGGACTTGTTGTTTCTTCTATGTCTTATTCATTTGCTTGTTCAACCCAATTACCCAATTGACAGTCGGTTGGTTTTTAACAGGTATGTACATATGCTTCGGTCTTTTCTATATTTCTGTTCTTGTTCGTAATCTTTACTTGATTAATTTTTTTTGTTTGTCAATGTAGGGTGGAAATTGACATTTAACCAACCTACCTTGTCTGATCGTCACTACATTACACGTAAATCATTTGTACTACTCTTTTTTATTTTTGAAATACATGTTATTTGTAGAACTTGTTGTTTGAAAAATGCATGTTGTTATTTTGTTTGAAATGTTTCAGTATAATTCATTTGGTTCCACCTTTGTTTAAAAACAGTTTGAAGAATTAATGTGTATTTTACGTATTTCATTATTGAACAATGAATTTGAATTGTATATTTTAGTTTATAGCTATATTATACAATTTTCTTTTTATTTTATATAAAACACATCTTAGAATATGTGATTAATATGTGTATTCAAGGTGTAAAAAAAAGAAAAAAAAAACAAACAGTCAAGAACAACAAAAAAATTTTAAGTCAAATTTTCTTTCACCTAATTCATGAGAGCATAAAAGAAAGAATAAAAAAAAAAACAAATTTAATTCTGGATCCTATTTGAAAGATTTGTACGAAAATTAATTTTTACTTTCAAAATATAAGGTATAATTTATAATTAAAATACAAATGTTTCATCATGAAAAAATAAATGAAGAAGAAGAAGCATATTTTATAATTAAAATCCAAAAGTTTGATACTTTTCCACTTCTATAATTAAAAATCCAAAGTTTTGTATTTTACAAAAAAAATTGTATTCAAACAAGATTTTAACCCATGTTGATAAGTAACATCCAATGGCTCATAGGTTACAATAAACTGATATTTAAATAAATTTTTAATGCGATTTTATAATTAAAAATAATGTTTTGTACTTTGCAAAAATTGGTAATTCAACTCAAATTCAATGTTGTTTTATAATTAAAAACAAATGTTTTGTACTTTGCAAAAATTGGTACTTGAACTCGAATTCAATGCGGTTTTATAATTAAAAACTAATTTCCTACTTTGTAAAAAATTGGTATTCAACTCAAATTCAACGCGGTTTTATAATTAAAACCCAATATTTCTTATTTTACAAAAGTTGGGAGTTAAACAATTTTTCATATACATTCCTATAAATAAAACACACCATTTCCAACATTATTAAAATTGGTAATTACACAATCTTTCCAACGAATTTTTCTATAATTAAAATCCAACATTTGATACTTCACGAAAATTGGTACAAAAATTGTTTGTAACTAACTATCATTAAGTCCTAGTTTTATAAAAAAAATTATCGAATAGTTTTGAAAATATAAGTTATGAGAAATGGTAGTCAAGTAACATATTACCTCATCAATTACGGTTCTTTATAATTAAGGGAATGGAAAATCTTTTCACAATTAAACTACATTGAGTTTTCAAATCCAATTTTAAATAATGTGTTCCAAACGAGATTATAAACTTATAAAATTAGATAACATTGGGGCAATTAAATTAATTTTTTTTATCCCTTGCTTGTTGGAATTAGAAATAATCGTCTGTTTGTTTGTAATTATGATTAATGAACCTTATCTTTCAATTGCAACCCAAGTTATATTATGATTAATGAACCTTATATTTGTATGATTTTGTTTGTAATTTGACTTCCAAGTAATTTTTATGGAGCCTTAATTTTCTATCGTAGACCTTTTATTATGTCCTAAAGTTATTTTACTATAAATTTTAATATAGTATGATATTTGAAATAGATGTAGAAAAAAAAACAGTCAAAATAATACTTCAAGAAAAAAAAGTCAATATTATAATATAGTATGATATTTTAAAATAAAATAAAATAACAGTCAAAATAATATTTTTTAAAAAAATCAAAATTATAATATAATATGATATTTTAATTTTCTATAGTATGAACAGATAAAGTTATGTTTAAAACAAATGTAGAAAAAAAAATAATTAAAATAATATTAAAAAAAACAGCCAAACCCAACCTCGCAATCCAAAGATTCCAGTCAATCCAACCCTACACTTCAAGCACTACAATCCGGCTCCCCAAACGCCCCCTTAATTCTTTGTGGTTGTGAATTAAAAAAAAGTTATTCTTGAATTTTATTATTTATTTATTTTTTTAAAAGTTGCAATATTAGTTTTATGATAAATATTTTAAATTATTTTTGAAGTAGAGATCTATTAAAATTTTAGATAGATATCAAAATTTGAAACAAAGTTGATAGTGTTCATGTTTCAATTTTCATTTCAAGTTATTGTCAAAGTCTACGCTATTTCAAGTTTTAAACTTAGTTCAACATTCTAACATATTTCCACTTTAAAGGTAGTTTGAAACATGTATGAAAGATCAAAGATGATATTTTAATTTCTTAAAGAAAAAAAATATTTTTGAAACAAAAAAATCAAGTTCAAAGATACTTATTTGCAACTTAGACTTTTAAAAAAATATTTCCTTTATGGCCCCATTTCTTTAATTTAATCTTACCAGATGCCTTTAAGGCAAATTTATTGCTGGCAAGATCAGTTGGCCGATTAAGCTGTACTTTGAATCCTAAAAAAAAAATAATAAATAAAAATATATATATATATATTAATTAAACCTATCTCAAAATCAATTCTTTCAAGTCCATATAAAATAGTTTTTGCGTAGGCTAAATATCATTTTAGTCTCTATCTTAGTGTTGTTTGAATTTTAGTTTTTGTATTTTTTAATATTTAATTTTAGTCTCTATGTTTTTAATTTTCTTAAATTTAGTTGCAATGGGTCAAGTTGCAATAATAATTTTCATGCAATAAAATATAATATCTAAATATTTTCAAAATTTATAATAAATATACTAATAAAAAGTTTTTCAAAAATCCACAAGCTAATATAAACATAAAATCCAATATATATTAAAATTAGGGTGCTTTTCAAATATAGCAAAAAAAAAAAATTTACAAATATAGCAAAATTTCACTATTTCTCTGCGATATAAATTATGTATTTTACTATTAGTTGTAAATATTTTCAACATTTTTATTATTTAAAATTATTTTTCTTAAAATTACACCGACTAAAGATAAGTGGTCAAATTTACGTGGGTAAAAATAATATTTTAACTTTTTTTTTTCTTTTTTTTTTTAGCAATAATGAGCTATATTTTCAATGTCATGGTTGTTGGATTTAAAACTCTGAAAATTGATTCTCTTCTCAACAAATCGTATTTGTTTTCTATAAAAAATATTTTGAAAACATTTAACCTACCGGCAGAGGCTCACAATTTAAGATTTATTATAATTGGTATTCTTAATTGTTTAAATTATTATTTTATTGCGTAGAAAGAGAACACAAACAATGAAAATAGACAAGAATTTAAAATATAGGTAGATCTTTGAGTGTAGCATAGTTCATCTAAGAACAGGTGGTCTTCAATATAGATTTCATCCTTTTTAGATCTTCTAGCTCTAGACCACAATTTTAAGTTATTTTATATCCATTATCTATCTATTCCACATTTTAATATTATTAATTTATCATTTGTTTTTGTAAAGGTTAAACAAAACACCAACCAAACCTAAAAATGTTCCAATCAGAATAACCCTCTTCGGTCTCTACCATAGAAGCCTCAAGCCATTTAGAACAATAAAGAATCACTTTAAACCAAATTATTTAGCTAATTAATATATATAATTTTTATTCTTGTACTTTGTAAGTTTTAAAATGTCTAATTTTAGTTCATATACTTTTTATATATATATATATATATATATATATATATATATATATAATTTCAATAACATATTTACATAATGAACCAATTTTAATAAAAGTCAACTTCGAGTGATCGAATTTAATATTTATTTAAAGTATAAGAATTAAAATTAAACATTTGAAAGTGAAATTGAAATTGAACAAATCTGAAATTAAATAAAATAATATTTTAACTAATATATCATATTATATTCTCATGTGTGTGTGTATATATAATACTTAAAAGTATTAAATAACATACATTCAATTCCATTTGTATATAGTATAGTGTCTTCTCACATGGATTAGGTGGAGGTTTAATTATAAAATTGAAGGGGAGATTTTGTCATTTATGTTTCAAAAGCAATAAAAGAATTGGCAGATTTTGTTGAGATTTGCTAACTAAATGTGGGTGGGTCCAATCTCACACTTCTATCCTCACATTATTTATTATTATTATTTTTCTAGTAAAACAATTTTAGAGATAGAAATAAAACTCCCACCTTCCAAAAAGAAACTACATACCAATTTTTTATAAAGTTAAATTGATAACTTCCATCATTCCTACATTAATTGTAACTATTTTGTTTTTTTTTGTTTTTTTTAAAAATTAAGCTATTTTTTTTTAATAATAATTTGCATTTTTCTTAAATATAATAATTGAATTTTTAGTCAAATTCAAAAAACAAAATACAAGTCTTTAAAAGTTTTCTTTTATTTTTTTTAGTTTTTAAAATTTGGCTTGATTTTTTAAACAATTAATAAAACGTAGATAACAAAGGAAGAAATTTGTAAGGGGAAGTAACCTCTAAAAACTTAATTTTCAAATCAAAAATAAAAAACTAAATAATTATCGAACAACGTAACTTATGAAAGCCAAAAATTACAGACATTAATGTGATTTTAATTAAAATTAGGATCATAGACTTTGCACTCATATTTTAATCCGCTTCGAATCTGCCTTTTATTTAATTAACCGCTCGAATCCCAAATCTCATTTCCGTTTAAATTCTTTAAATTATAAGTTTGATTATTCGTGTCTATTTTTTTTTTTTTTCTATATCTTTTAAATATATATCAATGAACAGATCTATGAATATTAAATATTGTTTTTCTTATCTAAAATTTAGATTGTTTAAGATGACCTAATACATCTTCGAACTTCTATTAAAACCAATCAAACACAAAATTAAGGTCTGAATTGGTTTTTTTCTTATTTGATAATTATTTAATTTTTAATTTTTAATTTTTGAAAATATATTAAACTCATAATTTCTCCTTCCATCTCTAAATTTATTGATTTATTATCTAAGTTGTATATTGAAAACTTAAAAAAGTAGTTTTTAAAAACTCGACAAAGAATTCAACTCTTTTACGAAAGAAAGATGAAAACGATCATAAAAAATTGAGAGAAAATATGCTTAATTTTAAAAAACAATACTTATCTATTCACCCGTCCAATATACAAGCTCCTACTGATTTTTATACACAACAAAAATAGACTACTAAAAATAACTCTGCAAAGTTGGTATTAAAAAACTCCTACTCATTAGGTTGTAGGTTATATCTTACTTGTTTTATTTTCTAATTATAATATTAAGCAGAGTACAAAGATTTGAACTTCTAATTTTATAGAGTACTTGTTGATGAGTAGTATTCACTTTTTAACACATCACTATCTTAATGTAACCCTAGCTCCACTTGTTGATTTTATTTTTCTAAATACTTATAATAGTTACAAATGTATAGGCAAGGACTTAAGAGTTTAGAAGTTAGGATATGATTGTAATTATTAATAAGGACACTAAGGAAAGGGCAGAACAGACCACGTTATGGCCGACTAGGCACCACCTCTCATGCAATCCCCGCTTCCAAATCACATTGGTCCTCTGCCTAGATTCTTAGCTACGAGCAATGAAACATAACTCAATTAGTTAATATATTATATTCTCGGTCAAGATATATTAAATATTTTATATCATCAATCCACATGTAGATCGGTTAAGGTAGAGAAAAAATATCATTAATTCACTTAGTTCGTTTTTATTAGGATTATTGTTTTAAATCACAAAACTGTTAGAAATATTTTCGAATATAGTAAAATGTATTGTCTATGATAGATATTGATACACTACTATTATTTAACCCATCTATTAGTGATAAATAGTGAAATTTTGCTATATTTGTAAATATTTTGACCCGTTTTGCTATATTTAAAAATAACCCTTTTTGTTATTATTATTAATTTTTATAATGATGGTATCTCTATGTCTTTATTAAACTTTAAATCAAATAAGATAATAAGACTTGTAGTTAAGTTTCTATTGAGAGTTTGTGTTTATTTGGTTTCATAATAATAAGTTCCTAAACTTTGAATTTTGTGTTAGAATAGGTTTTTGAAAATTTTAAGAGATTAAATTAATTTCTCTATTATATATAATTTTGAATATTGTGTCTTAGAGAACCCTAAAGCTTAAATTTTATTTAGTATATTCATAAATTTTAGAAAGTTGAAAGTTGCAACCATTTAATTTTTTGTTTTATTTTTTAAAATTAAGTCTATATGTACCACTTCCACCTATTAGTTTTTATATTTTGTTGTCAACATTTAGGATCTAAGCCAAAATTTGAAAACTTAAAAAACGTAAAAATTTTTTAAAAATTATTTTTGTTATGATATTTATCTAAAAACTCAAATATTTATATAGTAAAGATGAAACCATAATTAAAAAATGATGAGAAACAAACTCAATTAAAAAAAACAAAAAATTAATGATTATCAAATTTTGATGATTTAGAGACCAATAATAGACATAAACTTCAAAGTTACTGTACCAAATTCGTAATTTATCCTTACTTATTAATTAACTATTGTAGAATATTTCGCTTTGTAATATAATAATAATATTTTTTTTTATCTAGAACATATTATAAAATTATATCGGTATTGGTGCATCTCATTCATCATTATATGATTATTATTTACTGCTGCTTTTGTCGGATGTGATCAAATCGCCAATCACGGGCAAGAGATCTAAAACATTTAAGAAAAAAAAAAAAAAAAAAAAACTAAAACATAAATTAGCATAAAAACAATAAAAATTGACATCAAACCAAACATAATTAAACTGTCATATAATAATGTATTAACGATTAAAATATTTGTATTTAAAATCTCTTAACTCCTATAATACTAAAAAAAAAAAAAAAAAAAAAATAGCAATACAGTTAA
The DNA here is from genome assembly GCA_030954485.1 of Citrullus mucosospermus. Classification (NCBI taxonomy): domain Eukaryota; kingdom Viridiplantae; phylum Streptophyta; class Magnoliopsida; order Cucurbitales; family Cucurbitaceae; genus Citrullus; species Citrullus mucosospermus. The sequence goes on along the minus strand of CM062063.1, from coordinate 440,365 downwards.
ACTTTACTCTCTTTTTAATTTTATAAATAAATCATTAAAAGGTGGATCAAAATAAGAATCAAACTCAAATCTCATTACTCATAATCTATATATCTATTATAAAATAAATATTTTGGGTATGGTGCCATTCTCTAATTTAATTTTATTAGATGTTTTTAAATCAAACAAGAGATCCATGGCAAATTGTTTATGCCTTTTTGGTTTGACAATATAAAAGATTTGACAAGTCAAATAACTTGCCATGCTTACCCACCAAACATTAAAATAAATGTGACAATTTTGATAGAACGTGTAGTTGTATTATATTATATGGAGCAAAATATCGTTTTCTCTAAATAAAATAAGTGAAGTCAATGCTGAAAGCTCATAATTTTATTGTTAATATAAATCGGGAAGCCACAAAATAAGAGAAAAGGAGAGAGGAAAAAAAAAAAAAAAAAAAGTACTTTGTAAAGCAGATATAGAGATAACAAAAGAGAGGGAGCAGAGAAAAAAAGATAAGGAGAAGGAAGAGAGAGAGGAAGAAGAAGGAGGTCATGGACGGGTAACGTCGGAATTGGTTCAAAGAAGATCGTAGACAACATTTCAATTCAGTAAGTCGTTTTTCTTTCAACAACAATTTGAAAAAAACGAAAAGTTTAGAGTCTGTTTGATAACGTTCTTATTTGATTTTATCTTTTATTCTTTGCTTTTCTCACAAACAATTATTTCATTTTTTTTTTTTATAAATAGATTTAAAATGTAAAAAGGAAATTATATAAGTTAAGAGTTACAAAATAATACTTTTATTTATGTGTTAGAGATGTTGTTTTCAATTTTGGAAGTTTTGGTAAAAAGTGTAAAATAAGAACCCAAAACACTTACTAAATACTTTAGAGAAATAAGGATGTTACCAAATGAAAATGAAGATTGTTTGATGGATTTTCTTTCCTTTTTATGTTAAAAAATTCTTAAGGGTTTCTTTCTTTGGGTCAAGTATTTATTTTTAAAATGTGTATTTTTATTTGGGTTGCCAAGTAAAAGAAAGGAAAGGAAAGGAAAAGGAAATTAGAAAACCCAAACTGTGAGAGTGAAGGAAAAAAAAAAAAAAGGAAAGTGAGATATGGAGTATTTAGAACATAATAAATTAATGAAGGAAGTGAGATATGGTTTATGAGGGAAATCAACATTATATTTGGAGTTAATTATATGATATTATGCTCTGATTAAGGTGATTAAAAAATTATTAACACCTCAGTTAAATTATTACTACAGGTAAAAAAATAAAAAATAAATAACCCATAATTTTTTTGCCAATTGCATTGCGACTTGTGACTTGTTATGTTATAGAAAACTTCTCATATGTTAAGTAATTGGATGAATTTTGAGATTTGAAATTAATTGTCATTTAGTTTAATACAAATTATTTAATTATTAAAAGGGTTAAATATCTATAAATTTGTTTAATTTTAGTTTCTACACTTTCGAATGTTCAATTTTAGTCTACGTAAATTTAGATAAATCTTAAATTTAGTCCCTACTACTTATTTATTTATAATTTTTAAAAAACTTTTGTTATTTATTAATAAGTTTAATGTATATTTTGGAAGAATATTCACATACTATATTTCTTTGCATGAAAATTATTATTATTTAGTCAATTTCGATAAAAAAAAATTACTCTAAAGAACTAAATTTGAGATTTATTAAAAGTATTGATTTAAAATTGGAATTTTTAATTTGAAAGTAATAAATTAAAATCAAAATTAATTGTGATTTTAGTTGTCGTAGTTGATTTTGAGGGTTTTTTTTTTGTTGGGAAAATTATCAATCTAAATTCTAAATTATAAATTCTAAATTTTGTAAATATATCAATTCATACCCTTTATTATATTATTTTTTAAAAAAGGATAAATAATTTTATTAGATAGCACACGTGTAATAGTTAAATAAAAAAGATGATTTCCAAATGTAATATTAATAATATATATATAAAAATCAATTTACTTATAACAATTTAGAAATTTAATTAAAACAATCATATACGATATTTTTCGAACTAAAATTTGAATGAGGATATAAATTGATACAATTAGTTCAGAATTTAAATTTAGATATTTTCTCTTTTTTTTTTTTTTTTATCTTCCTAATTCAACAATTGTTGAGGTGTAAAATTGAAACAACCTATGGAAAGTACATTCTCATATTTGGTAGTTGATTTTGAGGTATGCGACTTCTAATTTGAAATGTTCATGACTTGTAGCAAAATTTAGAGGCTGGATCATGGCAGAACCTTTGCTAGACAAATGGACTAAAGAATCAGCTGAATCATTCGGTATTCAACGTGCTAGTTTCTTTAGCAAACTTACATTTTCTTGGATTAACCCTTTGCTTACTTTGGGTTACTCGAAAACATTGACCCTTGAGGATGTTCCTCCTCTTGGTTCTGAGGATGAAGCAGAATCAGCTTACCAGAAATTTTCCCATGTCTGGGATTCACTCTCAAGAGAAAAGGGTTCTTCAAGCTCTAGGAATTTGGCCTTTCAAGCCATTAAAATCGTGCATTTGAAGGAGAATGTTTTGATAGCATTTTATACTCTGCTCAAAACACTTTCTGTTGTGGTTTCTCCTCTTATTCTCTTTGCTTTTGTTAACTATTCAAATGGTAATGAAAGGCATTTGAGAGATGGTCTTTCTATTGTGGGGTTTTTGATTGTCTGTAAGGTGTTTGAATCATTCGGTCAAAGACATTGGTTCTTTGATTCTAGAAGGTCAGGAATGAAAATGAGATCCGCTTTGATGGTGGCAGTGTATAAGAAGTTGTTGAAGCTGTCTAGTTTAGGGAGGACAAGGCACTCTGCAGGAGAGATAGTAAACTATATTGCTGTTGATGCTTATAGAATGGGGGATTTTCCATGGTGGTTTCACTTAGCTTGGGGTTCAGGTCTGCAACTTATTCTCTCTATTGTATTGCTATTTTGGGTGGTGGGTATTGGAGCTTTGCTTGGTTTGGTTCCTCTTCTCATATGTGGGTTCCTCAATGTGCCTTTTGCAAAGTCATTGCAAAAGTGTCAGTATCATTTCATGCTTGCTCAAGATGAAAGGTTGAGGTCTACTTCTGAAGTTCTTAACAACATGAAGATCATTAAGTTGCAATCATGGGAAGAAAAGTTCCAAAGCATAATTGAATCGCTTCGCGAAAAGGAGTTCAAATGGTTGAAAGACACACAAATGCAGAAGGCTTATAGCTCCCTTTTGTATTGGATGGCTCCCACTATTGTGTCTACTGCTGTTTTCTTTGGATGTGTTCTTTTCGATAGCGCTCCTTTGAATGCAAGCACCATTTTTACTGTTCTTGCAACATTAAGAGTAATGTCTGAACCTGTGAAAATGATCCCAGAAGCTCTTTCAATCATGATCCAAGTTAAGGTAGCTTTTGAAAGACTGAACACATTTTTACTTGACGATGAGCTAAAAAAAGATGAAATCATTGGAAAACCATCAATACATTTGGATAAGATGATTGAGATACGAAATGGTAACTTCAGATGGGATCCAGAGTCAGTGATTTTAACTTTAAAAGATATAAATTTGGATATAGAAAGAGGACAGAAAGTTGCTATATGCGGACCAGTTGGAGCTGGAAAATCTTCTCTGCTACATGCTGTTCTTGGAGAGATACCAAAACTTACAGGAAGTGTAAGTATAAAACACAGTATGTTTTAGTATGCCATGAAAATGCCCCATATTTGTTTAGAAAACTAAGTTAGTATATCTATTCTTTTTTATATTGCAGGTTCAAGTAAATGGATCAATAGCCTATGTTTCACAGACAGCTTGGATTCAAAGCGGGACAATCCGTGATAACATACTTAATGGAAAGCCAATGGATACATACAAGTATAAGAATGCCATAAAAGCCTGTGCTTTGGATGAGGACATCAATAATTTTGATCATGGAGATCTTACAGAAATAGGAGAGAGAGGCCTTAACATGAGTGGAGGACAGAAACAAAGGATTCAACTTGCAAGAGCACTCTATAATGATGCTGATATTTATCTACTTGATGACCCTTTTAGTGCAGTTGATGCCCATACTGCTACAACACTCTTTGATGTAAGTAAATGGAAAATCTTGTTTCTTGTCAACCCATTGAAAAAAGAAAACAAAGAAAGGACAGAGAATCTTTTTAGTAGATAAATCATTATCCAATTTGAAGGATGAAAATTTTGCAGGAATGTGTCATGACAGCTCTAGATAAGAAAACTGTCGTTCTTGTGACGCATCAAGTGGAATTCCTTTCTGAAGTCGATAAAATTCTGGTTAGTTAGTTACTTTTAAACTTCATGCCCACGAAGTAATTGTAGTCTTATAAACACTTTCTCACTAAAATGTCTTGTTATTTTTTAGGTAATTGAGGGTGGAGAAATAACTCAATCAGGAAATTATGAGGACTTGTTGACAGTCGGGACACCTTTTGAAAAGCTTGTGAGTGCTCATAAAGATGGCATAATAGCATCTGGAACTTCAGGGAGTGAAAACTCGAGAGACTCCAAAACAGTAGACATCGTGAGACGTGAAAAGTATGATAAAAAAGATTTAACTAGCAAAAGCTTAGGTGGAGTACAACTAACAGATGAAGAAGAGAAGGAAATTGGGAATGTTGTTTGGAGACCATTCTGGGATTATATCACTGTCTCCAAGGCATCTTCTCTTTTGTATTTAAGTGTAATTAGTTTATGTGGTTTCCTTGGTTTTCAAACAGCTTCAACTTATTGGCTAGCGATTGCCATTGAGTTCCCTCAGATTAGCAGTGGCACAATGATTGGGATCTATGCTGCTATTTCACTTTTTAGTGCAGTATTTGTATATTCCAGGTCCCTTTTAACCGCTCTTTTTGGACTAAGAGCTTCTAAAGCTTTCTTTAGTGGTTTCACAAATTCCATCTTCAAAGCTCCAATGGCATTCTTTGATGCAACCCCAATTGGACGTATTTTGACTCGAGTATGACCCACTTTGGCTTCATCTTCATTTGTATTTCTTAGGCATGCATCATGAAGCTAATGCTTATATTCCATTCAAGCTAGCAACTTACTACACCAAAACTGATGTTGTTGAGATCATAATGTTTGCAGGCCTCATCAGATTTGAGTGTTGTGGATTTTGACATACCATTTTCTGCAATCTTTGTAATATCTGGTGCTATAGATCTTCTAGTAGTGATTGCAATTGTGGCTTCCGTAACGTGGGAAGTTCTTCTCGTTGCCATTCCAGCTATTATAGCTTCAACCTACGTTCAGGTATACGGAGTTTTGCACATGTTGTATATTGTCATATTATATATTTTTCTCCACCATTAATTGGTGGAGCTAACTTTTATATATTTGTTTTCTTATATTTGGGAAGAGCTATTATCTAGCCACTGCTAGGGAGCTTATTAGAATTAATGGGACAACAAAAGCACCTGTAATGAATTATGCAGCAGAGACATCCCTTGGTGCTGTCACAATCAGAGCTTTCGATATGACGGAGCGATTCTTTCAGAAGTTTCTAAAGCTCGTTGACACAGATGCAAGTCTTTTTTTCAACTATAATGCAACCACAGAGTGGCTTGTTTTGAGGATAGAAACATTGCAAAATTTTACGCTTTTCACTGTTGCATTTCTCCTTGTAGTCCTTCCTCAGGGTCAAACCACCAATCCAGGCAAGACAAATTCAACAAGAACTTAAGATTCTAATCTTCTTGCATGCCACGTTTTGATTGTTTAATCCATTGTGCAGGACTTGTGGGGTTATCTCTTTCTTATGCTTTATCTCTTTCACTTGTCCATGTTTTCATGGCGAGATTTTATTGTTATCTTTCAAACTACATCATTTCCGTTGAAAGGATCAAGCAATATATGCATTTGCCAACAGAGCCTCCAGCAATCATAGAGAACACCAGACCACCATTTTCATGGCCTCCAAAAGGAAGGATAGAGTTGGAATGTCTAAAGGTAAGAGGGGCTAACTTCAAATGTAATTGATTCAATTAACTTGCAATTTTTCTCAAACGTGTTAACGATACTCTAATGGCATTTCCAACCCTTAAGTTTCAAGTTTTTTGTTTGTTTTAGATAAAATATCGTCCCAATGCTCCTCTAGTTCTTAAAGGAATTACATGTATCTTCCAAGAAGGGACTAGAGTAGGAGTTGTAGGAAGAACAGGAAGCGGAAAAACGACTCTTATTAGTGCTTTGTTTCGTTTGGTGGAGCCTGAAAGTGGGAGAATCATCATCGATGGGATCGATATATGTTCCATTGGCTTAAAGGATCTAAGAATGAAGCTTAGTATCATTCCACAAGAGCCAACACTTTTTAGAGGCAGCATTCGTACAAATTTAGACCCTCTTGGTCTTTACTCTGATGATGAGATATGGAAGGTAAATCTTACCACTCAGCCTGCTTTTGAACTTCACAATGTTGTTCTGTTATGACATTTACTTAAACTTTACATATTATTTTTTCAATGACATTTATTAAATAAACATTAACTTTCATCCAAAAGCCAATTGGCCGTGAGGGGAGTAACACATGTATCTTATAAACATACATCATGAGGTCTCTTCATCTTTCCGATATAGGATCCTTAACATGCCCCCTCTTTGGGTCGCTATTCTTAGTTCAAATCCTAATTGTTGGCAGAATATCCATTTAGACTTCATGAGCTCTAACACCATATTAGATAAATATGAGTTCCCACCTCAAAAATCAAATAGCGATCCTGAGAGGAGTAGCTCAAGTATCTTTTAAACATTGTGAGGCCTCTTCATCTTTCCGATGTGGGATCCTTGACAACATTTCCTGTATTTTGTTTTAAAAAAATATACGAAAATGCTTATTCACCTAATGACGTGGTTATTTGCAGGCATTGGATAAATGTCAACTTAAGGCTACTGTCAGCAGCCTGCCAAGTCAGCTTGACTCATCTGGTATGCTCTTTTCATGCAAGCAAACAAGTTATAGCTTCTTGATTTTCTTGTGTATTGATTTTGGTTGGTTCAACAGTTACTGATGAAGGAGGGAATTGGAGCGTGGGACAACGCCAACTCTTCTGTCTCGGACGAGTGCTACTCAAACGAAACAGAATTCTGGTTCTCGATGAGGCTACTGCTTCAATCGACTCGGCAACTGACACCATTTTGCAAAGAATTATAAGGCAAGAGTTTTCAGAATGCACTGTTGTAACAGTAGCTCATAGAGTTCCTACAGTTATTGACAGTGACAAAGTCATGGTTCTCTCCTTTGGTAAGCTTTCCCTTTTAGTTTCTCATTACTTTTCTTTTGTGGAATCCCACCCACCAATAATTGAAGCTTTTGTGTAGGTAATTTGGTTGAGTATGAAGAACCTTCAAAGCTGATGGAAACCAACTCTTATTTCTCCAAACTTGTAGCTGACTACTGGGCTAGCTGCAGGAGAGACTCTTTCCATCATTAAACAACCACTCATCAGCAAAAAATATTTCTAATTTAGCATAAAAGGGGAAAGTGTAAGACACAAGAACAAACAGAGGAGAATATTTAAGTGGGAAATGTCTAGAGAGACAACAAGAAATTCGACAAAGTTCATACCTCCTAAGATTTAACCCGTGCCATACCTTCATTTAAGGCTTTTAGTTTTGTTTTGTTTTTATTTTTAGATCTTCAAGTAGATGTATTAAGAAGCCAAAATAATAATAATAATAATAATAATAATAATAAACAATAAGTGAGCTCTATTTTGAAATTCTAGAAATGATTATCTTCTCAACAAATCGTACAATTGATTACCAAGAAGATTGCATAAAAACCTAACGTAAGGTCAATCCATGGCATACAACTTGGTTGAGTATGAAAAACCCTCAAGTTCACATTTTTATTATAGCATGTCACTTTTCTTTACTTATCCATTCTACGAGTTTGTTTAAATCTTAGTATATTGTATTAATATCTTTTTAAACTTTTCTTCATTCAAAATAAAGTTGTATTTTTCAATACATTAGTTATAGAACAAGCAAATAGTCCTACTTTTATGGACTAACTTCTCCCTTGAGCTCGAGTTTCAATTAATAGTGCATAGTGTTTTCACATGGATTAGGGGGAGGTTTGATATAAAATTGAAGGGGAGACTTTGTCATTTATAAGATAAAATAGATATATGGTTGAGATTTGCTAATTAGAAGAAGTAGCCAAACAAGTAGGTGAGCAAAAGAATAAAATGAGGAATTTGATGAGGAGAAGAAACTCTCTCTTCTAGAGTCATACGTGCAAGAGAGTGCACTAAGAAGTTGTGAGGGCAAAAGATATGAATATGAAAGATATATCTCCAAGATCTCGAATCCTTAATTTAGTCTACTTCAATGAAAAAAGATGCTTCAAAGAGATTAAAAGCTACGTTATTCAAAAGACTAACAATCTCGAGGCAATTCAGGTACGATACTTAACTAGTGAGGAAAATATTTAGTTCTCTTCAAAAGAAATTAAATTGAATTGAGTAGAGGTAAAGAAATTGGAGCTTCTAAATGAATGTCTTAACCAATTTAGTTAAATTTGTTAGAAAGTAACAAACCAAAGTAATCAGGTGACGAGAATGAGGTAGAAGAGAGGAGCAGGCCCATTGTAGGCCCAACTCATTTGAGATGCGTCATATTTTACAGTGATTGCTCCCATTTCAACTATTTGCCACTAACAAATGAAGAAACAAAAATGTATTGGATTATGTTAGATTATTGTCCTTTTCGCTCATCCTGAACAAATAAAGGATGGTCCTTTCCACGTGTCTCTTTTACGAGAAGGCGTGCACAATTCGGTTCAATCGAAATTTTTTTTAGTGCGATAATTTCTTCTTCAAATTGAAGAATGTAAATCATAATTGATTTTAATTAAATTGTCAACTTGAATACAATTCAATTGATTTACGCACATGTCTTCGATTAGGTCGTTGGTTAGAATCTTCCTTTCTCACATGCGGTTTTAATTGAATGAGTTTAGTTTAGCTCAATTTTACTTCTATTTTCTTGATTTTTGGCATGAATTCAATTATTTAGAAATATCCATTTGGAATCAAGATGTTGACAACGGTAAAATGGTATGATATCTCACCATCATACTTTTATATTTTTAAATAATATGTATAAGTTACAGTTTCAAGTTTTACAAAATTTTGTTTTTATGTGCATGGAAATATTTTGATCTTTGCATGTTTAAATCAACATTAGTTCTTGAATTTTTTAAAATAGTCCGGAGGAGTAATATACTTTTAAATTATTTACTTACAAATATTATATTTTTTTAGTCATTCATTGAATGAACGAAAAATCTATATTTAAAAATTGTGTCATAACTAAAAGAAAGGGTTAGATTAAAATTAAATTATCAATATGATCCTTATGATGGCTTGGTTTTAATGAGTTGTTTAAAACTTACAAATAATTTGTTAATAATTTTTTGATTAAAATATCATTTTGATCGTTACTTTCTTGGTTGTTTTATTTTGGTCGTTGTAATTTTCGTTACTTTCTTGGTTGTTTTATTTTGGTCGTTGTAATTTTAAATGTTCAAATATGGTCTTAAACTTTAAATAAAACTGAAAAATGGTTTCTAGTAAATTAAAATTTAAAAAATAAGACGGTGGAAAAAAACAATAAAAGAATGTGAAATATAATTAAAAAATTTCAAAGTAAAAAAATCCACGGTTGTTATTATTTTTATCATTACTTTTCAATTCCATCTTCATCTTCTCCGGCAAGGTCTCATACAAAAACTTAACATAAAAATCATTGGTTGTTGAGCCCTCTTTAGCTTCGGTTCCAGTAACAGGGACCCAAAAGAATCCCAGAAGCATCCTTCACACATTCATACCTCAATTTTCCCTTGATTTTGTTGTTCGATTTCGAAGCTGCCATTGCCGGCGAAGATGGTGTAGGACTTGACATTGTTGGGTAAGAGACTCTTTGGGAAGCGGTAAAGGGACAAAAACTTCGTGGATATCCGTTGATTTCAATGGGTTGGTTTTGGAATTTTTGGGTACAAAGGAGAGATGGGTTTTAGTGGAAATGCTGAGGATTAGAAGGAGCACTGAGATGGTTCTTGAGAAGGAAGCGAACTCGTCGATTCGGGTTCGGGTTTCGAAAGTGGGTTTGATGGAGATGGAGAAAGAAAGAGAGACAGGAAAGAGGGATGAATTGAAACAATTATAATTTTTTTACTTAATTTTTTTTATCATATTTTACATATTTTATTTTATTTTATTTTTACCAACACAGCTTATTTTTTATTTCAATTTAATAGGAAAGGCTATTTTCAAATTTTATTCAAAGTGCAAGACCAGGACATTTAAAAGTACACACATAAAAATGAAACAATTATAAAAAATAACGGAATTATAATGATATTTTAACCTATTTTTTTTATCTCATGTGATAATCCATTTTTCTTTCTTTTTTACTTGGCATAAATTAGATAGAAAACACGAATTCATTATCAATAAATAAATATTATGTAATTAAAGCGAGCTCAACTCAACAATAATTGATATTTTTTCTTATAATTGATATTTTTCCTTAGATGTCCGGAGGTTTGATTCTCACCGCAAACCCTAGAGACAAAAATTGGAACTACTTTTTTCTTCCATAAGATTAGCAGTACATTCAAACAACCAAAACAGCTAGTAATTTAACCAGGAAAAAAAAATGTATTCACAGTTCAAAATAAAGACTATGCACTGAGACAAAATGATTCCAAATTTCACATTTTTGATGTGTTAGAAAATTAAAGAGATACTTTGATTCATAAATAATGTCCCGAACAAAAATAACAGTACTCAAAAATAAGAAAAATATATACAAATCTCGGAACTCGGACTACTCTTTTAATAACTAATTTTTATTAATAAAACAATAAATTTTAAAGAGATATAATTTTTAATAAAATTAAATTAAACTACAATATGTTATTATAATCTACATATAATCTTACTTATTATCACATCTTAAAACTTTTAAAAAAATTGGATAACTAGAAAAGGAAGAGAAGGAGAAGGAAAAAAACGATTTGTATATATATTCTAAATAATTTTCTGTTTTGTTTTCATTCAATATTATTTAATTAATATAAAAAGAATTAGTGGTAGTAACATAAGTACGAAAAATATAAGAGATAAAAGATGTGAGAATATAAATAAATCAATAAATAATCTATCTCTTTATTTTACTTTATTTTTTATTTCAATAAAAACTATCCATTATAATGTCTAGCTTTTAAATTTATATGGATGGTTATTATGCAAATTAGGGATGTTCAAATGACCCAACAACCTAGACTACCCAATTCAAATAACAAGGGTTGGATTGGGTTAGTTTAAAATTTGAGTTGGGTTGAGTTTTTTTTTTTTTTTTTTTTGTATTTTTCAGGTTGACCCAACCCAACTCGAATTTTTAATATTAAGATTAAAATATATATATATATATATATTTAGGGTTAAAAACTATTTTATACCTTTTATCTTGCATCAATGTATTTTACACTTTATCTTGGATCAATGGATATGTAAATTAGTGTTTCATGGATATGTTAACGTATTAAGAAAATAATAATAAAATAAAACATATTCGGGTAGCCAACTCTACCAACCCAAATTTAGAATTGGTCCAAAAAAATGCCCCAACCCACATATAAAAAAAAAATAGTAGATAAAAAGGTATGTAGTTGGGGAACCTTCATTTTTCAATTTTGTTTTGTTCATATTACAACCATCTCATAAATAATTTATGAAATCCTATATAATATTGCACTATGAAAAGATACTTTAATAGCATGTGAAAAGTGGTAAAAAAAAGGAAAAAAAAAAAGCACTAAAACTGCTAATGTCATGTTTTATTGAGTTATTGTTGCCACGTGGTTGTATACGTCATTGTTGCGGTACTTGGCAATTTACAAAAGAAATGAATACATTAATTAGAGTATGGAGATGATGCTTCTTGGTTGAAAAAACTTCAATTGGCCACCATTGCGGGGGTGGGAGTGAGCAAAGGCAGAGCCTCATGCACAGGAACGCCCATATTTTGAGGCGATAAGATCTGAGCATTTTCCGCTATGGAAATTGAGTTGATTAACCTCACCAACATTCTTCCCATTTCTTCTCCATCGCTCCATTCGTGTATTTCTGCTTTAATCACGGCCGGATTTTGGCTAATCAAGTCCCACAGTGGAAAATTCTTCCTCGGCATCACAAAATCCCCTTCTCCAAGCTTCAAACTAGGGCAGTAATCGCCATTTCCATCGCCTAAATAGATGAACCTCTTCTTCGTCTTCTCTTCCGTCATCAACGACGCTTTAATCCTCTCCATAACGACGCCCTATTTTTTTAACATACACAATTTAGGATCTGGATTTCAATTTTGAATTCATCAATGCAGTGGTGTGTTAATACATTACCTTGCACATGTTTGGAGGGCAGAAATTGTGAGGAGATGTAAAGAAATTGTGGATTGGAAAGATTCTCAGCCTTCCTTCTTCATCCACGAAGCTTGGATTCGTATGGATTTCAGAAAAGCATTCTCTAATTCCGAGATGATTCAAGATCGTTTCGATGAAAAACAGATTCGCATCACTCACAATCCTCAAATCACAACTGGAAAATAAAAACACAGTAACACAGATTCTCAGCACCTGAAACTCAGAGAAGTAAAAACAGAGAGAGATTTTGGATTAGGATGGTTCACCCTAGGGCATGAGCGGCTTTAATGGCGGGAACAACATCAGGATGTATCGGAGCACGTTTGAGGACATCGGCAATATCGTGGATAGTTCTTCCTTGTGCATGAAGCTCCATCATCATCCGATCCTAACAATGACAACAGAAATCACATCTCTATTTCGTTGGCGGGCGAAAACAGTAAAAGAAAAATGAAGAAGGACGAGAAGAGAAGAGAAGAGAAGAGAGAGTACCATGAGAGAGTTCCAGGGCATAGTAGGAAGGAGAGTGTTGAACAAATCGGTGGCGCCGAGTTCATCCACCACCCAATTGTCGCTATCTAAGTCGATGATAGTCTTGTCGAAGTCGAAAACCACCACGATTCCGGCCATTTTGCTCTGCAAATTCCGGTGGCTCAGAGAAATCGGAAGGGTTTGGTAATGAAGAAGGAGAAGAGATGATTACGGTTTGTGTGCTATACAACCGATGGGGAGTGCATTATTATACTCAGACTCAGAGAGACTCGGAATCCGTATGGACAATGGGTTTCGGATTCTATTCAGGAATTAAACGTCATTCAAATTTCCAACGGAATTCGTATTTGATATCTTTCAATCCTTTTCTCACCTTTTTTTTTCCCTTTTTTTTTTTCAATTTCTTTTTGTTTTTTAAATCCTCCTTTTCGGGTTTCCCCCGTATGATATATTTATGGAATAAAAAATTATTGTTACATAAAAAATTATTTGCATCCATTAGTGTTAATGTTATTAATTGATTAAAAATAATTATGAATTGAAGTGTTAAATTCAATTTTGATAGTAATAAAAAAATAGTGAAACTTAATTCATTATAATATTTTTAAATTAATTAATAATAATTAATATTAAAGACCAAAAGTTAGTATTTAGTGAAAAAATAAGGTTGTAAGTTTAAATCTTGAGACCTATAAGCTAAATTAAAACAAAATTTAAATCTCAAAGGTAAAATTGTGACACTTTGAAACATAAGGGCTAGAAACTAAATTCAAAATTTAAGGACTAAATGTGTATCTATTAGAAACCAATGGATGAAATGAAAATTAGATTCAAAACATAAGAACCCAAAGGTATTTTTCTCTATATTTATTTAAATATCAATTTTTAATCTAGGTTAAAATGTCATTTTTCCTCTTTTTTTTTTTTTTTTGGTGTTTGTAATTTCACATATGTCCAAAATTAGCATATTAAGGTTAGCTGCTTGTTGATTTTTTTTCCTAAAAACATTTAGCCTCTATTAGCATTTTCTTTATAAATTATGAAAATATGTTTACAAGATGTTTTTCTTGCGCAAAAATTATTATTATTATTTTGTATTTTCGATAAATATTAACTAAGTAGATATAGATTTAAAATTTATTAGAAGTACAGTGAATTTATTAAAAATATGTAAACTAAAATTAATAATTGAAAGTATAAGAGATTAAAATGGAATAAAATCTAAAGTATAGGGACTAACTTTAAACCTCAAATTTATAATAAATATATTATATATTCATATTGAACTCTTAAAAATAAAAATGAAGAAACTAAAATGGTTATTTAAAATAAATTAATTAAGTTTAGTCGATAATATAGAAACTGAGGATTTAAAATGAACTATTTAAAAAGTAGATAAATCAAAGTAAAGTTTATAATGAATGTATATTTGTTTCTTAAAATATTAATTTATTAATAAATGTATCACAATTACATAAAATGTATATATTAATCTTTAAAAAATAACATATGACTGGTTCAGATTAAAATATAATAACATTTGTTTTTTTAAAAAAAAAATGTTGTCCATAGAATTTTCAACAATATTATTCTCAAATATCGTCTTATTCTTAGTCATCTGTTAATTATCAACATCAACTGAAATTTTAAATCAAACGACTCATAAATAAATTAAATATTACTAATTATATTTTATTAAAAAAAAAAAAAAAAAAAAAAACTTTAAGCATGTGGACCACACTGTCACATTTGTGGCCCAAAAAGTGTTCGGGTGCTCTTCATTTCGTTGGTTATTATGAATATAATTTAACTTGTGAAGGCATATGTCTTCGAACAAAAGTTGAGTGTGTTTCACGTATGATCAATTTTTAAAAATAATAATAGTACTTCTAAATTTTTTTTTCTCTAAATTTTATTGTAAAATATTAAAACATAATTTTTCATTATTCTTTCTTATATCCAATTGTATTATCAAGCCACATTGTTTTAACTATTCTTTTTAGTACAATAAAGGTAAAGACAATTCGAACCACAAATTTGTATGCACGCTTTGACTTTGTTTTTACTATTTTATTAACAAATATATAGATAAAGATTTATGATTTCTCATTCTGGCAAATTTTATTTTTCAAAAATTATTTGAAAATTAGTTTAAAAAATCAATATGACTTGCCAACCAAAATGAGTACAACTGGAATGAGATAAAGTTCCACTGTCAACAAAATTCGATTATCTCCCTCTCATATTGTCAAATTATATATTCTACTAACTAAACTGCACAAAGATGCACAAATATTTGTAAAAATGGCAACTAAGTGTAGTCATCCTCTTATTTTGTTTCCAAATTCATAATCTTTAGAATGTTTGGTTCAAATCTCAATCATCTTATGAGTTCAATGTTAGAAATGTTTAAATTTGTATGATAAAAGACGAGACTCTTTTAAAAATTAAAAAATAATAATAATAATAATAATAATAAAATTGACATTTAATATTTTGTAAAATTGTCAACTAAAAAACTGAAGCTCAATTGAAAAATTATGTTATAAGCTTGAAAAGTATAGAAGAATGAGAATCCACCTCCACCTTAGTCATCACTTTTTATTCTTTTTAATACAATTTGTTCGTAAAGCACCACTGTCTTCGTAAATATGGTGCAAGCCTTGATTATAAGACCAGGCAAAATGAGTGACAAAATTAAAACAATGGTTGAAATTCCTGATTTTGCCAAAAATTATTACACCTTGAATAGATGAGTAGTTCAGTAATAATGTTGATTGGTTTCATAAATTGGGTGTTCATATTTTCAATTCAATTGGCCAACACTGTTGGTTTGGACGTTGAAGAAGGCAACGCCTGCCTCGTACACAGGAACGATCATATTTTGAGGAGACAAGAACTGTGCATTTTCCGCCATGGAAATGGTGTTGATTAAATTCAACAACATCCTCGCCAACTCTTCTCCGTCGCTCCATTCCTGGATTTCTGCTTTAGTCACAAGTGGATTTTGGCGAATCAAGTCCCACAATGGAAAATTCTTCCTCGGCATCACAAAATCCCCTTCTCCAAGCTTCAAACTAGGGCAGTAGTCGCCGAACTTCTTCTTCTTCCCTTCTGAAATCAACGACGCTTGAATCCTCTCCATAATTATACCCTAATTTTGCGAATGAAAATCTCTCAGCATATAAGAAATTCATAGATTCAGATGTGAAAATATACGTACATTGCTCCAAATACAGACATAGAATTACCTTGCACATGTTGGGAGGGCAAAGATTGCATCCGTGAGAAGATTTATGGAAATCGTGGATAGCAAAAAATCCTCAGCCTTCCTTCTTCATCGACGAAACATGGATTCGTATTGATTTCGGAGAAGCATTCTCTTATTTCGAGTTGATCCAAAACCGTGTTGATGAAAAACGTATTTGAATCACTCACAATCCTCAAATCACACCTGGAAAACAAAGATAATGCAAAATCCCAGCTGCTATAACTCAGTGAGTGGTAGAATCATAAAAACAAACAGAGAGATTGAAGAGATTCTGCAATTCTTTACCCTAGGGCATGAGCGGCTCTAATGGCAGGAACAACATTGGGATGAATGGGAACGCATTTGAGGACCTCGGCGATGTGGTCAATGGTTTTTCCTTGTGAATGGAGTTCCGTCATCATCCGATCCTGGAAATTACAGTATAATTAATCTCTATTCCGCTAAGCAAAACACTACAATGAGAACGAACGGAAGAAATAATACCATCAAAGAGTTCCATGGCATCGTAGGGAGGAGTTGGTTGAACAAATCGGTGGCGCCGAGTTCGTCCACCACCCAATTGTCGCTGTCTAAGTCGATGATTGTCGTCGAAAACTACCACGATTCCGGCCATTTTGCTCTGGAAATTCAAATAGCTTTCAGAAAACGAAGGACTTTGGTAATGAAAGAAGAGATGATTTGTGCGCTATACAAACCCATTGGGACTTGGGCATATTTATATAGTCGGAAGACTCCAAAGCCTTTTGGAAGTTGGAATCCGGATTCCTGGAAAATAGGAGTCAGCCGTGATTCAAATATTTAAATTTATCTATTTTAAAAAATTAATTAATTAATTAGTTCTAATAAAGCCTCGGAATTCTATATATTTGCACTAAAATTCTACAAATGTAAATATTAGACTCGTAAACTTATAATAACCGTAGAAATTAAATCTACGAATGATAAAAATTAAATTAAACTTATACAAATGTTACCATTTATACAATTATGTAAGTTTGAAGCTTCAATTTGACCCAATTTTAACATTTATATAATTTTGAAGATTTAATTTTTAAAATTGAAAGTTTGAGTATCTAATTACAACTACCACCATACTTCAGAGTATTTTTGCAATCTCCCCTTGATTTAATTTAGATTCAAATATGATGTTGTCCTCTATTTTGAGTTTTATAAAATGTATCGTCCCTCTACCCCTCTAATTTCATATAAACTTTAATATCGGTCTAAGTTTATTGATGATTTTGCGAAAAAGTATTTAATTTCTAATTTTGAGTAGTGTAATATGAGTCTCAAGTCACTTTTTTTTTTTTAATATCCAATTTTGTATTAATTAGAACAAAACATTTAAAGGCTAAAAAGGTATTTTTTTTTTATAAATCTTTTTTCAAAAAAGACAGTATTTAAATTGAAATTAAAAAAAAGTATTGAAATTATTATTTATCAGCTTTTGTTTTCTTGGGCAAAATCAATTCGCTTGACACAAAAAATTCATGCCCCAATGCAATAGGAATCAATTTGTGGGAACTCGACCATTTTTTCGGAAAAATCTAAAGATTATTGCAATTTCATTAAACAAATTTTTACTAAATGAAATAATAAAACAATGTATATTAAAATATATTGTTATTGTTACAAATTATAAATTAAAATACCATTTTAGTCTCTTATTTAAAGTTTGTTCAATTTTAGTTTATGTGCTTCTTGTTGGACAAGTGAAATGTATAGACTTAAAATTGAACCAACCTCAAAAGTTTAGCCCAAAGAATATTCATACCACCATAAATGATGTGTGGAAATTTTATTTTACTATTTTGTAAAATCAAAAAGTATATAAAAATAGCAGCTAAGTTGAGCAATATCCATACTCCATTTCCATACTCATAATTTTTAGTATATTTAGTTAAAATTCCAATCATCTTATAAATTCAATTCAAATTCAATTTTAGAATGTTTAAATCTGTATATAAAAATAAAAAATAAAAAAATAAAAAAATAAAAAGTGAATTTTTTTTTCAAAAACATTATGTCATCTCGGACAGCTCCAAATTTTAAAGGATAAAAATGACAATAAATTTGACAATCAAAATTGAAAGTTTTAATTTTGATACAAGTTGCCTTAATTAAAGTTCTGAATAAATTGAACAATGGTATAAATCTAAACTCCAAACATTGGTAATTGATGAGACTATGCCACATGTTTAAAGTTTAAATTTGATAAGCAACACTATTTTCTAAAATGGTACAAAGCTTGCAAAGGTGGACAATGTCAAACAAGACTCGTGACATATGACTGTTTGAGGGATCCATGGTCCTAAAATGATGAGTCAATTATTTATTTTACAAATATTTTCTAGATTACAAAACCATCCTTGACCATAAGCTAAAAAAAGCCTTGATTATAGGGCCAAAGATGTACCAAAGGCAAAATTAATGAGAAAATTAAAACAACGGTTGGAATTCTTGATTGGCGTATGGCTTTTGCCAAAAGTACCCCTTCAATACATAATTTTCACTGCATACTATCATAAAATAAACCCAAAAAAAAAAAGGCAGTTTTCAGTAGATAGTGTGTTGATTGGTTTAAGAAATTGGGTGTTTGTATATATAAATTCAATTGGCCACCATTGCTGGCTTGGGTGTGGGTGAAGGCAGGGCCTCGTACACAGGAACGGCCATATTTTGAGACGACAAGAATTGAGCATTTTCTGCCATAGAAATGGTGTTGATTAACCTCAACAAGATTTTAGCCAAGTCTTCTCCATCACTCCATTCGTGAATTTCTGCTTTAATCACAAGAGGATTTTGGCTAATCAAGTCCCACAATGGAAAATTCTTCCTCGGCATCAGAAAATCCCCTTCTCCAAGCTTCAAACTAGGACAGTAGTCACCACTTCCATCGCCTAAATAGATGAACTTCTTCTTCTTCCCTTCTAACGTTAAGGTTGCTTGAATCCTTTCCATAACTATGCCCTAATTTTGCCAATGAAAATCTCTCAGCATATAAGAAATTGATTTATTTGGATTTGAACGTATACGGTGCTTCAAATACAGATATATATAACAATACCTTGCACATGTTCGGAGGACAGAGCTTGCATCCATGAGAAGATTTATGGAAATCGTGGATAGGAAAAATCCTCAGCCTTCCTTCTTCATCAACATACCCTGGATTCGTGTTGATTTCGGAGAAGCATTCCCTTATTCCAAGATGATCCAAAATTGTCTCGATGAAAAACATATTCGCATCACTCACAATCCTCAAATCACATCTGAAAGACACAGCCTAACTCAATGAGAGATAGAAACATAAAAGGAAAAAAGAAAATAGAGAGAGATTCTACAATTCTTTACCCTAAGGCGTGAGCGGCTCTAATGGCAGGAACGACATCGGGATGAATCGGAACACGTTTGAGGACCTCAATGATGTCGTCAATGGTTTTTCCTTGTGCATGGAGCTCCATCATCATCCGATCCTGAGAATCACAGTATAAACCTCTATTCCGCCAGCGAAAATACTAAAATGAGAACGAATAGAAGATATAATACCATGAGAGAGTTCCATGGCATCGTAGGGAGGAGCTGGTTGAACAAATCGGTGGCGCCGAGTTCGTCCACCACCCAGTTATCGCTATCCAAGTCAATAATCGTCTTATCGAAGTCAAAAACGACGACGACTCCGGCCATCTTTCTCTAGAAATTCCGGAAGCGCTAAGAAACTGTTTGAATATCGAGAAAATTTTTCTCTGCTGCAGAACAAAAGAGGCAGTGAGCGGTATTTATATTGGAATGTGGAGGGGAAGAAATGAAAGAGTCGACGTATGGACCGTTGGATTTGGTGAAACTTGGATCGAGGGGAACTCGAGCGGCTGAGATGAGTGGAAAAGGGATAGACGAATAAATAATTGGAATATGAGAATATTCGCCACATTTGAAACGCACTAGCCTTATGAATAAAAGAATATTCCGGAATGAGTGCCTGTAGGTGATTCCTATTTCCTTCCTATTTCTCGTGGCTGCTAGAGAAAAGAGTCCTTTTATTCCTTTTCGGTTGCTTCCTTTCCACTTTTTTTTTCTCTTTTTTTTTTTTTTTTTTCTCTTTTTATTTTACAAATACATGCATGGTGCATAGAAAATTTTGATCCCTTTTAATTATTAAACCGAATTCAATCCTGGAAAGAAAAAATGTTGGCGTCCACATTTCTAATTTCTATTGACTTTATGATATTGTATATGTAAATTTCTTAATTGAAAGTATACATGGTTAAATTGACAAGCATTGTTTTATTTTCATTAGTTTATTTCTGTTACATTTAATAAGTAACCAATTAAAATTTGGACACACTCTGTTTTTGAATCGTGAAGCATACCTGCATGATTTCTAATGGTCTTTTAAGTTAATTTGATGTTAGTTAACTAACAAGAATGTGAAAGAGCAAGATGAGATGTATATTTTAAATGATCTAGGAATTTTACTAAAAAAAAAATTGTAGTAAAAATATGTCACATTAAAAAGTAAATACGTGCTTTAACTAATTACTAGTGTGTGTAATTTTTGAATAATTAGTGGTGTATATCTCTATGAGTTATACGTTCTGGAAATTAGTTTTTCTTCATTTTTAATGTAAGATTATCATTATCATTATTATATTATGAAATAAAAATGATGCTTTAAAATAAAACTAGTTACCATTGGAAACTCGAGTCTGGAGCACAATTCAAATAATATAGAGAGAAAAAGTAATTTTTTAAAAGATTTTTCTAATTTAAAATAATAATAATAAAAAAAATAGTGCATAGATGTTTTAAACTTACTCATAAAAACTGGACTAAAAATCACATATTCTAAAAAAGTTGGAGACAAATTTTTTTTTCCTTCAAAATTTAAAGGCTAAATACACATTATTCAAAATTTGAGAAAAAAAAAAAAATATTATCCAGCTCGTGAGTAACACCTTATAGGACATCATATAAAACACATTATAAAACATGTCACTGAGGATAGGAAAATATGCAATACACATGTCAACATATAATAAACCAATATTCAGATAAAATTAAGACAACACAAAATATATTGGACATAATATAAAATATATTGTGAAACATATTGTTCAAGTTTTGCTTGTAATAAAATTAGATAATTATATTGCCATCGAAAACACAAATATTTGAACTCGTGAATTATTTGCCACATGCATTTATTTATATCTTAATAATTATTCATAATAAAACTGAACTAGTGCCACCCTTCCCTCTTATCAAGAAAGACCAATTGATGTCTGTCGTGATCCATATAATACTACATGTTACCAACAAAATATTATAAAAAAATAATAATAATAATAATAGAAATTTATGTGTAGAACATTTTATGAATTATATCATAATTGATTATATAATTTTATGAGATAATTCCGTAAATTATTATTTGAGCAAAAAATTAGTATATGAAATAAGTTAAAGACATATGATCTCAACCGGATTTATGGGACTTCAAATTATTTTTTTCTATATAGCTATATTTGATGTTTTAAGTAATAAATAGGTGTGTTTAAATAAAATAATAAGAGGATTGGATTGATATTACTGAAGATTATAAAAAATTGATTTAAGCACATTATGATGAAGCTACCACGTAATTGGATCATATTAACATTGTTGGTCAACAAAGAAATGCATTCTCTTTTAGTTGTCATCAATTGAATTTAAGTTATTAATTCATTGCTGGACGCGTTTGTGAACTAATTCTGCTGCACATTTTGGAATTAAAAAAAGAAAAAAAGAAAAAAAAATAATAATAAAAGGTGGAGTATTCTTTTGAATACTGATCCACGTTGATTGAAAATTCCAAGCGTTTATATTCTTCAAAAAGTAAAAGAAAAAAAGTTTGACAACAGAAAGAACTAGAAGATATTAATTAAGGAAAATATATTTTAAACATGGCTTTCTTGTTTTTTAGCTCCATATTCAACGTACATTTTATGTAATTTTGGTTTAACTAATTAGTAATATATATAGAGTGAGGATTGTCTTATTTTCACATGTGAGAATCCTAAACGGTTGTTTGGGGAGCTATAATATAATAGGATTATTGAGAATCATAGGAGTCTTGAAATGCATGAGGACTTGAGGAAAAAACAAAAATGAGATCGTAAAGCTATGAAAACGATAAAAAATAGGGCTGTGTTAAAAACTGTCTGAACAGAATGAATTTTGTATTACAAATCGAGTCTAAAATGTTCAATCCAAACATTGGTTTTGAATTACATAATATTACAATCTCATCTTATTACGGTTCTCCAAACACCTTAAGTAATTAAATGTAATTATGAAGATTGATAGGGTTTTTGGTTTTTGGGTTCTACTATTCTAAAATATATATAGAGATTGGAATTGAGTCCAAGGCAACGCATTCAATTGTTCTGTATAGGAACTTTTAAAATAAAAGCAGTAAATAAAATTAAAAAAAAAAAAAGAATATGGATAAATTATTATTATTATTATTGTTATTATTATTATGTAGTTTTGAAATTCAGCTTCAATTTTAGAAACATTTCAAATAAGATGAATTATCTAAGAAAACTATTTCTCAAACCAGCCCTTAAATACTAAAAAAATAGAAAACGAAATAACTAAATATTAGAGGTTGAAATTTTTGCCCACCGTGGGAGGTTCAAAATAAGTGGAATAGGGCAACGGAGGTTTCGGCAGCACCGTAAATTCCATGGAAGCTGCCGCATGTGAACTACAAAAAAGATGGGCCATTGCACGTCTGCCACGTGCCACCAGTCAATCAAGTTCAACTCCGTCCCCACCATTAATTCTTTTTTAAGAAACCGTCTTTTTCCCTTTCGTTTCTTTTTTCTCCTTTAAATAATTGAAAAAAGATAATGTGTTTAATATAATAAGAATAAGAGAGTATTTGCTCATGAGTAGGGACTAATAAGTCTGGAATTGATAAGTTTGTCTTTAGAGTATTGAATTGTAAAATAAAATTTTTGATAATTATGAAAAATAGGTTAAGAGTGAAAAATGGAGTTATTCGATGAATATGAAAAGTAGAAAAATAAGAAAAGATAAAATTACTCGAAGAATATTAAGTTAAGTTATTTACCCCAACTTAAGAAATTGGTGGACCAAACGGCCTCTAAGGACAATAGATTTAAATGCTAAAATAAGCTTAAGACTAGTGGTATTTGATAGGGTCTTCCTCTCCCACAATTGTTTGTAAAAAAAAAATAGTAATGGATTTAAATTACAAACCTATTAACACATAATATATGTTAATATTAATTTAACATTTAGAGTTGTATCATAATTATGATTGTAATTATATCAATTTATACTTTTGGATGTTTCTATTAATTAACTTACTCTTAAATTTTTATAAGAAAAATAATTTATACCAAAGATTACATTTAAAAGTCTCTACTACATCAATTCTGAAATGTGTAGGATTTCTGTAAATAGTTTTTTTTTTTTTTTCTGATAATTTATTTATTAATTATAAATAATACATCAAACATGGGGACCACTGGACACGAGCCACATACTTCCTTTTATTCCACAAGGACACAAATAATTAATTTTTCTTTTTCTTTTTTAATTTACTTATCAATTTCATCCATATGAGTTTAGTTTTCATTTTCTAATTGAGAATTTTTTTTTTGGACAAAATTATAGATAAATAACTATAATATTCATTAACTTCTAATAGTTACAATAATACCTTTAAACTTTTTTATGCCTATTTTCAAATATAACAATACTTTTTAAAAATTTTTTATGTCTATTTTCAAATATAGCAAAGTGAGTTAAAATATTCACAAATATAGCAAATTGTCACTATCGACAATTACATTTTGCTATATGTAAAAATATATTTAGCAGTTTTGTCATTCAGAATAATTTATTTTTTACCGTTAGAATATGAATAGAAACTATTATCTATATTTGTGTACTTTGAATCTCATTTAATTAAAACATTTGAACTTTCAAATGTTCCAATGATACCTTTAAAATTCTTAGAATTTTTTTTTAAAAAATGTTCTTACCATTAGTATGTGGACATAAACCATTATTTATAATCCTAACTTTGTAGCTCTTTTGAATAATACCTTTGAACTTTCAAAATTAAAGACATTGTTTCAAAAGTTAAAAAGTATTAATACAATTTTTTAAATTTCGTGAGAATTATTAAAACTAAATACAAAGATAAGGAGTGTAGATAATAGCTTCAATACATGTATTAACTTTTTTTTTTTTTCAAGTTTAAATGTAATATTGCAAAATTCCAAAGTTCAAAAATTATAATAAAAATAAAAAGTTTAGGGATAATTCCTATATCTTAGCCTAACAAATTTTCAAGGATGGGAAATTTTGACAATTTAACTTTTCATAATTATAAAATATTTTTCTGAAAAGTTCAAGAGAAGCAGAACAAGGGTTCTAAACTCTGATATATTTGTATGCAACTTTTTCATTACATGCTAGTTTAGTTGGTAGAGCTGTTGTAGCGAGTTGAGTAACTTACTTTATGACTTTGGTTTCTTCTTTCTAGCGATAGTTGTCAAATGCTCTTGTAGTTCGGTCTGCCTTGCCTTCCTTCGAAACAGTAATATCCCATTCTTTCCTCCTCATCATCAGAAATGACTGTTATTGGTGTCGTAAGGCGACACGATCCCGATGTCTCATCACTATGACCCCCAGTTCTCCTATCTCGTTCTTCATGGTATTTATTTATATGTAAATATGAGAAAAATTGAATCTATAACTTATTAATTAGTAGGAATATGATTGTTGTTTTATCATTATATAAGTATGACTTAATTTTTTTTAATAACATGTGAGATGAGAGATCGATGTTTATATCTCAAAATTGATAGTAAAAAATTATATCAATTGAATTAAGTTTATGTTACTTACTTAATAGAACACTTATTGTTTTTCTTAATCAGGTTAAATGATTAATTTTTGCCCTGACATTTTCTAAAAAAAAAAAAAAAAAAAATTAATATAGTATAGATTTCCAACCACATATCTTATTTTTCTGTTTTTTAATATCGATTATTTGCTAACAAACGAGCACTTTTCGTTTTACTGGATAAGTGCGAATATTACAAATAAATAAATATATTCCCAATAAAATCGCATAACATATTGAAAAAAAAAAAAAAAATGCAAAGGTGCGGTGGAAAAAAATTTCATCATTCCATGTATGTGGAAAATAATGATTTTCATTATAATTTAAAGCCACATCCTCGATCTTTCTAAATCACAATTATTTATTTAGTACAATAATTTAAAAGATAAAGGTTTTATGTTATTATAATATTAAATTTTAACTTTTTAGAAATTATGAGATGAAATATTATTAATTTTATTATAAAATCTTGTAATGTTTTCGTTAAATAAAATTTGTATTGAAATTTATTAGTTTAAACATTAAAAATTCTATTCAACTGAGAATAAATTAAAAAAATTGTTAAAAAACTAACAAAAATGAAAATTTTCACCAGAGACAAGTGAATTATTTGCCCGGTCCTTGTGAAACTAAGCAGAAAATTTTAAAGATTGAAATATGTATCTAATGGCAACGAATGTAGATAGAGTTGTCTACTAATTTTAATTTTAAAACTCTAATTATCTAAACTAAATGTGACAGCTAAATTTGACTTTTAATTTAAGACAATAACATCAAGCAATCAGTTTAAGTCGATAGTTAGCATCACAAATATGCAAAGCAATAAATCAATCATAACATGCAATCTAAAAATTATAAAGAAAGTAAGTGTAAAGATAAAATGAGTTTAAGGAAAAGAAGACACCGAAATTTATAGGGATTTGACAATTTGCCTATGTCCAATCTCTAGATTCCTTCTTGGAAATTTTTCTTAGAAAAATTCTCTTGCAGATGAGAACAAAACATACACAACTCTCTTTTTTTTTTTCATCTAAGAGAGAAACTTGAATCATTTTTACGATTAACCAATTTATTTTTCTCACTACCCAAAGTATATCTACACCTTAATACAGAATCTAATGGAAAACTAAAATTAAAAAATCACCTATAAATAGGTAAAATTCAAAGTTTAGATCTACGATACTCCGACAATTTTCTCTCGCAGACCAAACTTGTAAAAATTGTAGAGAACGAGAGAAATACAGATTTTTTAGCACTTGAAGATGAACAATGGAAGAGTGTGTTTGCAGGAAATTTCTTTGTCTCTCTCTTTCCTTTTTAAAAAGGTGGTCAAGAGGATGAAAGTTTATTGATTATAAAATTTGAAAGATTTAACATCAACTATTGGATT
Source organism: Citrullus mucosospermus (assembly GCA_030954485.1). Lineage (NCBI taxonomy): Eukaryota > Viridiplantae > Streptophyta > Magnoliopsida > Cucurbitales > Cucurbitaceae > Citrullus > Citrullus mucosospermus. The sequence goes on along the minus strand of CM062063.1, from coordinate 413,835 downwards.
TAGGGTAAAAAAAATGATTTGTTGGGATTAAATGGAGAGAAAAAAAATTAAGGAGATCAAATTTATGGAGGAAAAGAAAATTGGGAATGAGATTTGGAAGGAAATCATTTTTTTTTTCATTTTTTAATATAAAAATTCAAGATGCCACATGTTGCAATCTCATTTGATTGCGAATGATCATGCCGGTTTTTATATCTCTTAAACAATTAGCCACGTGTCATCTTATGGTTGGTTCATGCTTGACACGTCATTGCCACATCATCAACCACATTTGAATTTTTCTTTAAAATCTAATGTCTAATTTGAATAATTAAAAGTGTATTGAAATTGTCTCTCGGAGCTCTATGTTATGGCACTTTAACACACTAAAATGATGTACAGATTCATCAAAACATATGATACAATTGAAACAGACACTAACAACATAGTGGATAATGATGGGGCAAAGAAGCCTTCCCATTGTTATTCTACCCCATGAATATCTATAACGAAAATAAATTTAATTATCAAAATGCAAAGTTGGTTAAATACTTAATTAACAAGTTAGACACTAACTTGTGCCAAGAACAAACCTAGCTATTGTTATTCTAATGTTGAACAAGTGGAAGCAAGTTCTCCCATGGAATGAGCATCAAATTCTATAGCATATGCCATTAGTTGGTGAATTTACACACATCTTCTATTCCTTATACCAAACATTTTTATTCTCAATATAATTTAATTTATTGTCCTACATTCCTTTTCCTAATTTTCGCTTTTATGTTCTTTCACCTCATTCAAAATACGATTCTTTATTTTAATAAATAAATTCTATGACAAAGTTTATAAATTTACCTATCAAAATTAGTAGAACTCATATGTTTTTTTTTTTTTTTTTTTTACTTAAAACACACAAATTTTTTTATTCCATTTGATGAGTGATGTGATAAGATGGAAAATACTCTCATATTCAAGTCAACATAAATATGTGATAAAAATATTAAAATGTGAGAGAAATTTGATTTAAAAATAAATATATGTCTAATTTTGAATAGTTGTTAAACAAGATAATTGTTTCGAAACTTCGAGAACACGCCAAGTTTTACTATTTTTTCTTCGATTAAAAGATGGAGGATTGAGAATAAATTTTAATTCCTTTTATTTTCCTTTACATAATTTTAAAGTTATGGTTCCATGTCCACCTTATCATAACTTTGAAATTAGTAATTCAAGTCTCTATTTCTATATTTATTATATTAAAAAAATCAATTTTAACTACTATAATTAAATTATGTTCAGGTTGACTTAGGTTTATTATATTTGAAAAGTCTAATTAGTAAATAGATTGAAATTTGATATTCAACCAGACAAATTTTATTGATGAAAGTTGAAATCTAATGTGTCCACAATAATTCTTGGTTGCTAATATATACTGGGATAGGAGAAACATATAAAAACGCATTTGACCTTTATGTAAATACACCAATACGTCTATAATTTGGGGAAAAAATTGTCATAGATAAAAAATTGTAGAATGGAGAATGAGTAAAAAATTTAAGTTATCTCATATGGAGCTACAATAATATATTTTTAAAGAAATTGGTCTAGAGTTTATTCTAATCATTAGAGAATTAATATATAAATTTTTCCTAACATTCAGTTTGGATTAAATCTGACTATTCCTTTTTACTTTTTTGCGGTCTTTTTTTTAGCTTTTGGCCTATTTTTTCTAGTTCAAATTTGCACGATAACACATACAATATGTCAATTAAACTTTACTCGTTTTTTTTTTTTTTTTTAAGAATAATAATAAAATATTAAATCAATTTTCTCAAAAAAAAAATAAAGTTAGATAAAGAGGGGGATCGGCATGGCATACACTTCGCATATGCGATTTGCGTCAACATGGTTACGTTTCGGTGTATATTCGTTTCAATCTTATAATATTTTTTCTAATTTCATATTTTTATTCTTTTCAAACTAAATAAATAAAAGAAATTTTCTAGGATCATGGGAAATTCACGATAACATTTTGTATTCTTTTAAATACTATACAAAAAATTTGTTTAATTCCTATATCTGAATACATCGATTGTCTTCTTAAATTTCAGCAGATTACTTCCACCCTTCATTTTTAAGTCAAATTAATTAATTGGTGTCTATTTCATCTTTGTATTTAAATACGTTTAATAGATGAACTTATTTGTTAACAATGAAGTTTTTTATTTTTTAAAATTATGTGTTTAAAAAAAAATTACTCATAATTTTCATAACATTAGAGTTTTTAACCAATTTTCCAAAACAAAATCAAGTTTAAGAATATTATTTGGTAATCATTTTATTTTCTATTTTTTTTAAAAAAAATTAAGTCTATTTTCTCTCACTTTTTTATAATGACATGCATATTTCTTAAGTAAAATAGTTGTTTTTTTTTTTCATATTCTAAAAATAAAAACAAGTTTTTAAAATTGGTTTAGTTTTTTTAAAATATTAGTAAAAAAGTAGATAAAAAAAAAGGTGAAAATTGAAATGAGTGTTTGTAGGCTTAATTTTCTTAAACTAAAGTCCAAATAGTCACCAAACTAAGTACATAAACTTTAATTTTATATTTAATACATCACTTAAATTCTTAAGAAAGTTTGAAAACATGTTAGACCTATTAGACACAAATTCATAAGTTTGAATTGACTTTAAATTTGTATTAAATGTACTTTTATCCAGTAGCTTAACCTTTAGGGTCAACTGAAGATTTAACATAGTATTAAGCACGTGATCTAGGGAGGTTATGAGGCTGTTTAAACCCCTGTTTTCTCCCCAATTAAAATTGATTTTCACTGTTGAGTCTTCTTCATATTTCAAACCTACCAATGATTCTTCATATTTCAAGTCTACCGATGATGAGAAGTGTTAGATGATATTATATTAAATTTAATTTCACCTGTGAATTTAAATTTTTAAGGTCAATATTTAACATTATTGAATAAAAAAATAAACAAATTAGTTGGTCAGATAAGCAAGAAAGGAAATATGAAATAGCGATCAAGAGGGAATATGGAAGAGGAAAGATAAGTTGGAAACCATCAAATTGATATAAAAATGTATTTTATTTTTTCAAGAACAAAAATTTTAGTACAATACAATAAATGAGAGTAAGAAGATTTCAACCTTAGATCTTAAAAAAAATTAATATGTGTCATTTAATACCAAATTATGCTCCGTTTCAGGTATAACTAAATGCTTATACAAATCATTGGTTAATAATATAAATTGAAATATTATAGTCACAATGAATTCATCTAATGACATGAGTAACTTTAGAAATAAAAGATTTTTTTATGAGCGAATTAAATTTTGTGTAGTTATCAATCTAAAATATTAAAGCTCAACAAATTGTTCTGTGGTTTAAAATCTATATTTTAAAGATAAAAATCTTATATGGTACTCATTTGAGTTTTAGTTTTTAGCTTTTGAAAATGAAGTCTTAACACTTTTTTCACTTTTGAACTTCTTATTTTCTAGTCTACTTTCTACCGATGTTTAAAAAACAAAGCTAATTTTTCAACACAAAAAAGTAGTTTTTTATAATTTATTTTTGGTTTTTTTGAAAATTAGCTTAGAATCAACTCTTTTTATTTAAGAAATATAAAAATTATGGTAAGAAATTGAGAGAAAATAGATTTAAATTTCAAAATTTTAAAAACTAAATAATTATTAAATGGGTCTTTTGTTTTTTCTTTTTTCTTTTTTCTTTTTTTTTTTTTATGGAAACGAAATATTACTTAAGTTACTCCAAACCAACATGGACATTAATGACATATCTATACTTTAGGCTATTTAAAAAAAAGAAAAAGTAATTTAACATTATAAAAGATCCAAACACCATTTCACTTTTGTGTCAGCCCATGGGCTTCAACCTGGCGTCTAGTCTTTTCTCATTGTTGCAATGATGGGCCGGCCTATCAATGAGAACCGGCAGTCCAGGAAGTAGAGTGGGCCTAATATATTTGGCATTATATGGGCTTGGGCATGAACATAGCTTCTTGGGCCCATTTGATTTTTCTAACATAGAAGAAAGGCTGGGTAGGTGACCTTGAAATAACAAAATAAATATAATATTGATTTATAAATTAATAACATAAAGTAATGAGAAGATTACGCTGTGATGCACCAAGAAATAATTTTATTTTATTTATTTATTATTTTTATTTTTTTAACGCTGAATGCGATTGCATTTTGTCTTACTAATACACTATTTTACATTTTTCTCCAATCAATTAAAAAATAAAAATCAGGGAACTTTGGACATTCATGTCATTTCACACCACTAAACACTTCTCAATCATCCTACATTAGGTTGTTTAAGATATGCTTTTTGTTTGGCAAGGTAGATTATTATAGTGCAATACTCTATGATTAGCTCTCACATTATTAAATCAACAAGATTTGCAAAGGTCATGAACATAATTCAATTAATGAAGGTGTATATTATCAAACAATGAGTTGAAATTCACATTAATTATTAAATTGTCATTTATTTACTTGTTTATTCTTGTTTGTTTTTACTTTTATTATTATATAAAAGTATGTAAGTTGATAAGTGAATATGAAATGCTATGTAAATTTTGAAATAACTATAATTGTGCTAAAATTTATCATAAGTCAACTAATTAAGATACTATATTATCAACTAAAAGTAAACGAGTTTGAAACTTTTCTCTTGTACTAAAAAAAACTAAACTAAACTAATTAATATGTCAATGCAAGGTTTTATGTACATGTTGGTAGAAATATTGACAAATACATATCTCATTGTTGTAAATAAATAAATAAAAAAAAAATTGTATCATTGATACTTTTTCTACATCAATGAGTTTCATTAAATTTTTACGATACATTAAGTATATTAGTTTACGTCATAATGTAACATACGAACATGTGAAAATGTCAACACATGATACATAAACTTATCATACCAGCATAAAGTTTACCAATAAATATTAGTCATGTTAAAATAAAATATTTAAAATATAATCGTATGACCAAGGTTTGAATTATCGTTGTCTAACATATTTTTAGCAAAACAATACAAAAACAAATTAGCAAATAAATAGTTAAAAATACCATTTTTGTTTGTATAGTTTTAGTATCTAGACTATAAAGATCAAGTTTAGTCCATTTACTTTCAATAATCCTTGTTGATTTTTTTTCAAAAACTTATTATTATCTATTAGCACTTTCACCATAAAATTTGAAAACATATTCACATGTTATATTTTATTGCGTAAAAAATATTATTAAATTTAATAAAAATTAACTTTAACAACTAAAATTGAAATTTATTAAAAACATAGACACTAAAACTTGATTCATGTCTTTACGTCAAATGTTTGAATCCATAGCTAAGCAAAACTATTGAAGTAAATATCGAGATGTGGAACTTGTATTTATTATATATAAGTCACAAAATTATGTATTTGGAAGCAGAGAATCAAAAGTGCGAAGAATGAGTAAATTCACAAATTCATATGTAACGCACCAATGAGATTGAGCCCGCTTTGACATTCATCTCCAATCATAGCGTACTCAAATGACTCATCCGGGGAATTCGGATGCCCTTCTGTGACACTAGTAAAATTTCATCAACAATTATATAATAAGGTCTAAGATTTATGAGAAAAATGGCCATTATAGATCCACAGACAACAAGAAAGAGCAAGTGTTCGTGTGTATTTGTTTGGGGATTGTATGTAGCTTTATGCATCTGTGAGCTTTTCTTTCTTTTTCTTTTTCTTTGTTTTTTTTTAAATATATTTTTTTCATTAATTTTCCTTTATTTTTCCTTCTTGTCTTTGGACGTTTTGCTGAGCTTTTAATCCCAATTTTCTCCTTCTAGAGCGAGAAAGTCTTTTAGAGAGACAAGACAGACACAGGGGAGAGACTTTTAGAGAGAGAAAAGTTCTGGGAGGCGCAGGGGAATTGGGCTTTTTTTTTTTCCCCCAGTTCGCGATGGTTTGATTGGAATCTGCAGCAACAATTAGATTTCCCCTTTTTGTTTTGTCTTGTTTTGTTGCTTTTTCCAATTTGTTTTTCTGGGTTTCGAAAATCGTTGACGGGGTTTCCAAGCTGTGGTTTTTGTAAACCCAGAAAGGGATCTTCGATGCATTGATTAGATTTGGTGGATTTGGATTTTTCCTATCTGGGGTTGCTTGGATTTGCGTTTTTTTTTTCTGGCGAAATGAATGGTGGAAACGAGGTCGTTGCAGCTCCGGCCGGCCCGCCACAGCCGCTGGACTGGAAATTCTCTCAGGTCTTTGGCGAACGTACAGCCGGTGAAGAAGTTCAAGAAGGTACTATTCACTTTATACTGTAATCCCAATGTTTTTCCATTTGGGGTTTCTCGATCCAATTCAAAATTGTTGCATCCATTGCAATTAGGGTTTTTTCACGCCTCCGATCTATTTCAGATTGTAAGTCGTTCTGTTAATTTGGTATTCTTGTCGCGGATCTCTATCTCGTTGCTTCTTGGACCTGTGAGTCAATCTGTGGTTTTGATGTTTATTTGCTGGGAATTTTTGTTTTGGTTCTGCAATGAGAGGGAGTTGAGTTTGCTAGTTGAGATGCCCTTCCCCAAGTTTGTACAGCATTGTTCCTTTTCTTGTTAGGATTAGTAAGAAGCTTCGAACCTAAGCCTGGTGAATAAGTTGTGGAATAGCTTTGAGTCTCTGGGTTGAATTTACTGCATGCACTTTCTAGCCTCAGATTTTCATCTTTTTGATAGCAAGTGATTGCATAGAGCATTAATTAACTGTGTGGAGTGACCTCTCGATGTGTGATCCCCTTCATCCCCCTTTCTAACCATTGTTGAGAATGGAATAATTTTAACGGAAACAGTCTAGCTTTTCTGGTCGCAAGGAAACCTGACAAATGCCTGGTTCCTGTTTTTCTGGACATACCTATATGTGAGAATTTTGAGTCATGCTTAGCTAGCTTTGAAGCTTGGTTTGGATTGTTCACTTCCTGATGTGATGTGAAACAGAATGGAAGTACAAACAAGTGTATTGAATTTCCTATCGTGAGCTGACAAGTGTATTAAATTCCCTATGATAAACCAACAATTGTCACCCTTAAAGCAGTTTCTGTGTTCACAGTTCACGTTTGGAACATGGCATTGTATGCATATTATGTAAAGCTAAAATGGTATTAAACCTTTTTTTCTTCTTCCTCTTTTAGGAAATTGCCGTGAGAAAAAGTTTGAATTTTTAGAGGATCCTAGGATCTGTCATTATCTTTGGGAGTTAATTTGTTTTCTTTTCTTTCTTTTTTTCTTTAGAGTGCTACAGCCGAACCTCTTTGTGGTGAGTCACTCCCCTTTATGATTTGCGTTGGGTGAGATCTTTTAGCCTCTCGGCAGAGGACGTATTTTCCAAACCTCTTTTGTATACGTCTCTCTTTTATTACTCTCATCATTGTACGTGGCTTGAACTCTTTGATGCTTCTTTGGGCAGTCTTCAAGCTTCTATTGTCTTTCACAACCCAACTATTGCTTGTCTCATTGTTTCATTTCCTTTCCTTTTCCTAACTATAGCATTCCTTGAGATAATAGTCCCTGTTGCAGGCCCTCACCCTGCTGCATGAAGGTAGAGGTGAATTATCAAGCTTGTTAAAGGTCTTGTTTGTCTTCTGTGTTTTCATCTAAATTCTTGCTTCTAAATTGAACATTCAAGTTACATTGATGATGGGTGTTTCACATTAAGTCAGTTGTTCCAACATGAATAGCTCTCTCTCTCAAACTATCCATATCTATTTATCTCTGCAATGGTTTTTGGTTGCTTGGATCAGCAATATGTGAAAATATTAGAGTTGTCTAATAGATGTAGTAATTCTCGTGTTTAAATTTTATATTTTAACCACTTCTGTCTAGTCAGTTTGAAAGGAACCCGTTGAGGCACGCATTTTTCATAGTTCTATTATCTTGGTTCCTCTATGTATGAATTTCTGAAGCTTTATATTCACCTCCTTTTTGGCAGTTGATATTATTTCAGCAATTGAATTTGATAAAAGTGGGGATCATCTTGCTACTGGCGACCGTGGTGGCCGGGTGGTACTCTTTGAGAGGACAGATACAAAAGATGTTTGTCTCTTGGAATGCCTGCTTTGTTATTTACTACCCCCACATATGTTCCTTGCTTCTTGTGTTTGCTAGCAACTTAGCATCTTATTTATTTATTTTTTCTTTAACTTGTAGCATGGTGGATCGAGAAGGGATTTGGAGAGGATGGACAATGCAATTAGTAGGCATCCAGAGTTTCGCTATAAAACAGAATTTCAGAGTCATGAGCCTGAGGTTTAGTCTTGTGATTGTTTATTACTTATATATATTATATGAACAGATTCACTTGTATTCATATTTATGTTTCTTTTGCATTGCTTTTATCAGTTTGACTACCTGAAGAGTTTGGAAATTGAGGAAAAAATTAACAAAATCAGATGGTGCCAGCCAGCTAATGGTGCCTTATTTCTGTTATCTACTAATGATAAAACAATCAAGTACTGGAAGGTAGGCTACTACCTGTATACCTCGTTATTATACCACGTGGGGGGATTTGGTAGTTGATCAAATGTTTTAGCAATTATATCTGAGCATCTTGGTAGCATATTTCTGGGGGTTATTCAGTGTAATCCTAAGATTACATATTTTGTAAGGTTGCATAAATTTTGAAGGGTTGAAATTTAAAGTTTCATTGATTATAGTCCGGTAGATTATTCTAGATACCAGCAGCAGACGATTTCAGATTATCATGTCTGCCCATTTCACAATTTATGAATTGCTAATGCATAATGCGGAAGAATTATTCTAAACTTCAGTTCTAGTTCATGAAGGTGCTCTCGTTGAGTTTATTTATAATGAAAATATAGAGTAGAGCATTTTGAAACTAGTCAGAAGCCCTTTCTCTTCCCCCACCCCCACCAAACACACACACACGCATGAAAAATCATTATTTCACTCTTGTAGCCTTTTTGCCTGTTCTGCACCATTTACTTCTTTCTTTTGTTTCTGAGTATTGATCAGGTGCAAGAAAAGAAGGTTAAAAAGGTTTCTACTATGAATGTGGATCCTTCAAAACCAGTTGGAAATGGCAGCAATGCTAGTTCAAGCAATTCAAGTAGCTCTGGAGCATATCTTGCAAATGGAGGATCCCCAGACCGGTATCCCAGTAATGACCTCTCATTTCCAATGAGGGGGATACAATCGCTACGCCTACCAGTGGTAGGCCCTAACCTTCTTGTATTTAGGCATGCATTAACTCATTATTGATTTTTTTTGGGAGTATCAATTTATACTCCTAAACTTTGGGGTTGTATCAATGAAAACCTTAAACTAACAACTTAATCAATTTAAACCCTGAAGTTTTGTAAGTGTATCAAATTACACTCTCCATTATGTTTTGTTTGAAAAACATTGTGTGAGAATTATAATTGGATCAATTAAACTCCTAAAACTTTATAAATCAATTTAGACTCTTAGTTAAAATTTCTTTTGAAAATTGTTCATGCATCAACTCTAGTCTTCTATTACCAACACTTTGAAAAAGTCTACACTCATGTAAGAATTGATGTATTGATGATTTTCAAAGATAATCGTAATGATGGGTCTAAATTGATTCACTTATGAAAATTTAGGAGTTTCATTGATATAAATTGTAAGTTTCACACGATACTTTGTCGAACGAAATATGGAGGATGGTGTAAATTGATGATGCATATACAAAAATCAAAGGTTTAAATTGATACAATTATTTATTCAAGGTTTTAATTGATACAACTCCATATTGCTATTTTTCCTTATTTTTAATTAAGGTCTTCAGCCTTCTTTTACTACGGTTTTATTTTCTTCTCTTAAAAAGCTGGTTACCATGTTGTAGCTTGGAGTTAATTGTCTAATTTCCTCTCTTCTTATAGCTATACTTCCCTTTTAACACATTGGGATAACCTTTTGTAATCAAATCATCGTTCTTTTTTAGTATGAAATTTCATACATCAATGAAATTGTTTCTTATAAGAAAAATAGTTATTTTATTTTATTCTTTTTGAAAACGCTTTTGACACTACCAAATTTCAAAATCAGGATTAGATATTTGGTAACTATTGTCTTCAGTTGTTAAGATTCGGCTAGGTTTTTAGTAGTAGTTTAAATGCTTGAGTTCTTAAGGCACCAGTTTTGCAGGTAACTAGCCATGAGACTAACCTGGTTGCAAGATGTCGGAGAGTGTATGCCCATGCTCATGATTATCATATCAACTCCATCTCCAATAACAGGTTTGGTGTCTTTCACTGGAATCCGAAGTTTTCTCATATACATATTCTGTTATACTTTTTGGGTCCTTGGTAGAACATTTTGTCTTCGATAACCTCGGTCCTTGAAATAGTACATGCTAAATTGTGTCAGCATCTTGCTATTTGATTTTAGGTTAAATTACTAATTTAGTCCCTGTAGTTTGGAAAAAATTAGAATTTAGTCTCTCTAGTTTTAAAAGTTAGAATCTGGTCCCTATGGTTGGGAGAAAATTAGAATTTACTCTCTATGATTTGGAAAAAGTTAGAATTTATTCGCTACTTTAGGTACTATTTATGAGGGATTTTATCAGACCATAGAGATTAAATTCGAACTTTAAACCATAGGGACTAAACTCTAACTTTTTCTAAACCATAGGGACTAAATTTGCAATCTAACCTTGATTTTATTATGCACGGGTATATAAGTGTTATACTTTTCTATTTTGAACAAGAGGAACCTTTCATTGGTGTATAAAAGAAAACAGTTGGAAAATACATGCTCCCAGGAGGAAAAACAAAACAAACCAAACAAAATGTAGGGGCCAAAAAGGAAAAACAAAAATGTAAACAAAATGTAGGGGCCAAAAGAAGCTAACTAACAACAATGATAGTAAAGCTAGAAGATAAAAGCACCAAAAACTCTTAGCTTTGAAACAAAAGCTGAAACTTTAATGGGAAGCTCCTCAAAGCACTGAAGTTTCATACAGAAAATGGAGAAACCAGCTTGAAATATGAAGCCAGGAAAGGAAGAAAAGCAGCAACTGCCAAGGAGAAAAGCACAAACAGCATAAGGCTAAAGGAGAAACAAACAAAACAACCAAAAGCCCTATCAACACCAAACTCAACTCAGAAGAAAACCTCAACCAGCAGCAACTTCACCCAATAACTGAAAACTGTTGAGATGACTACCACTTCAGCCTAGCCAAATGCAAATGCATTCCAAGGGGGAAAGAGCAAAGCCGATGGAAGAAAATTTTTCCTTTTCATCTATTCTGTTGATTAGAGGCGGAGAAGACAACTCATCTGGCAGCTTCTTTAAGGGTGAATTAACTTCTCGATAAGTAGCACAAGGAGCTTCAGAATCTTTCATCAAGAGCTTCATCAGATACTTTTTCATGCCTATTAACAATTGGAAAATTGAACTCCTAAGTCATCAATACAAAGACTCAGCAGAATCCTTATCTGTCTCCTCATCTTCCTCCCAAAAATCTGACTTTTTGGTGACCCCATTTATTGAGTTAATAGAGCCCTTATAACGTACTATAACGTACAGATGGCTACACAATGTACAAAAGCAAAAAATCTTCAAAGCTTCTAGGGAATTAGAGCTGCAAACTTCCTCCCAATAGTCAATCAGCAATCCCTACATTTTGCTCTACGAATTCCAGAATAATTTATTTTCCTTAATTCAGAGTCTGAGAAAGCCTCTACCTTCGTTGGCCCTTTGGCCTTAAACAACCTATTTAATTTATGACATAGGATAATCTGATTCTCTGCTGCAAATAATTGAATTTAATTGGTTAGGAAACTGCCCAAATTTGTCTCGCCATCAAATTCTGGAACTTTGTACACTGACAGGCCTAAAATTTTTACTGAACTCAGAAGAGAGCCATTTGTCCACTTCAATATGATTAAATTTACTTAAAAAATTTAGCATTTTTGCTTTAGATCTTCCTCCCGGTATTCCTGGTTATTTCTTTCCTTGCTTTCAACTACAGCATAAAGTCTTGACCACGATAGGCAAATATGAATTACTAGGTCAATCAACCTCCCGAAGACATGTGGTAGACCTACTCAACTATAACCTGCCTACAATGAGCTATCTAGTTTTTGTACTTAGATTGATGCCAATGACTTTTATCTTCAACAGTAACAAGCAGAGGTGAGCTGCCCAATAAGTTTCCTTTTCATCTCTTTTTCCTATTAGGAAAAAACTTGCTACCTAACCAAATAAATTTGAGATTTTGTTGAACCAATAAAAATTTCACATTTTAAACTAATCATTGTTTGTGTGCTTGAATAATATTGTGATTAAAGCGGCTGAAGACATAGATTACTTATACTGTGATAGAGATGAAAAAGAGTAGTCATAATACAGAAAGTTGAAATTGGAATCTCTTATTATGGCACTACATTAGATTTCCCAAACTCATTGGTATAAACTGTTTGTAAAAGTTAATGAACAGTCAGTTTCAAATTGTCAAAATTTTCTTCATATCTCTGGTTGTTCAGATATATGTGCATGTGTATTAAATGTATAGAGTCACAAAATCCGATAGAGCTTACTCATGTGACTCACGTATTTATGTGTTTATTGTTTTTGTTTTAATGTCTTTAGTGATAAAGTCTCACTACTGCTAACTAGGTTCGATAAAGAAAAACAAAAGAAATCAGAAGACAACCTTTTCATTTATTTTTGGAAATGTGCTTTCCATTTTCAGTGTCTGCTTGTTTTTAGAATGGTTTTAGTAACCAATTATGTTATCTTGCCTTGTGTTTATAGTGATGGAGAAACTTTTATATCAGCTGATGATCTGCGGATAAATCTTTGGAACTTGGAAATTAGCAATCAAAGTTTCAATATTGTTGATGTCAAGCCTGCTAACATGGAGGATCTGACTGGTAAGGCGTCGAAATTTTGGTCAGTCAGTATATGGCGTTCCTTCTGGTGGCTGATATTTAAGTAACCAAGATTGAAAATATTAAGTTAATTCTTTGATCTATTAATAAAAGTTATGGAAACGGGAAGGATCCTTAGACTCTCACAAATAACTCTATGATCATTTACTAACATCCTCAAGAGGCAAGCTTTTGTTTTAAATATCTTCATCTTATTCATTACCAGACTACCACTAAATATGAAATATGTACAAAGTTTGTGGGTTAATGGAGAAGATTTAGCACACTTGTCATCACTCATCTGAAAGAGGCCAGAAGTCATGGCCTCCTATGACAGGTGTTTTTGGTTCTCATGGTGTAAAAGGAAAGAATGAAGAAGGGGAGAAAGAAAGGGTCAAGCCGTTGTGAAATTGATTTAAGCCAGCCTACGTACAACTTTATATACTCCTATTGCCGTGTGTGTGTTTTTGTTTTCACCTTTTGTTTTCCGCTTAACTTTGGGCTTCTGTGAAGTTTAATTTGTATAATCATTCGTTAATTCCCAGCATTTTTTCTCCTTCCTTTTTCTGTTTCTAGTTTAATCTTTTTAAACTTTGGAATCTATATTTCCCTTTGTGCTTCTGTAGAGGTGATAACGTCTGCAGAGTTTCATCCTACTCATTGCAATATGTTAGCATACAGCAGTTCTAAAGGATCCATCCGCCTAATTGATTTGCGGCAGTCGGCATTATGTGATTCTCACTCCAAATTGTAAGTGCCTCTTCTGGTTTTAGAGAAGGTTTTTTCTTCATATATCCTGCATATTTTAGCATCCTGTGGACGTGATAACTCATGAGAAATTTCAATTGGGTGCAGATTTGAGGAGCAGGAAGCACCTGGTTCTAGATCCTTTTTCACTGAGATTATTGCTTCAATCTCTGATATTAAGTTTGGAAAGGATGGAAGATACATTCTTAGTCGTGATTACATGACTCTCAAGGTTTGCATTTTTCTTCTTGACAAGTGATATATGGTGACTTTGTTACAAATTTATCGTTTAGGTTAATAAAAAAGGGGTAGATAGCCTTTAGCTCCTGAATGTAATGGTGGGGTTAATTTATTGCAAGGCTCTCTTCTTCCTTGTGTATTTAGAAAATCCGCATAAAACTAGATCTTCAACAACTTTGGATTGGTGTGTCAAGAAAGCATTTAGAAAATTCTTGCAAAAATCATATTATTCCTCCCACACCAAATACTCTACAAAACAGTAAAGAAGCCAGCTTGCCACAAACCCTACCGCCTCTATGAGAATAGTGTGATCACCTCCTCAACCTGGGGTCTGTCATCTCTATTCCAAACCCAAAATTCACCCGACTGCTGCAACTGCAATTGCATCCTCCCTCTTTCTTTTTATTTATTTGTTTATTTTTACAAAATCATTCTTATTATCTCAAAATTCCCACATCATTGAGGAGTTTGTGTATTGGAGGAAATTGGTGATGTCCCCATTCTCATCTTTTAACTTTTGGTCTACTTTGATTATTATGGACCTACTAGATTGTCCTTATATCAATAAGAAAACTCATTTGGTATAGGGCTTCCTGACTTGTCAGGGGAAGATATTTGTAGTTGTAGCTAACTTCTCCGAGGTAGTGTTGACGCTTGGTAGTGTCACAACTCACAAGAAGGTTGTGATTAAGTTTTTTATATTACTGATCATCGGCTGCCTGATCTTGTAAATGCCTGCTATAGTTTTGGAACCACTCTAAACACTTTGTGTGTGTATGTGTTTGTGTTGTGCTAGGGGCGTGTAGCGTGCTTCCTCTTGTTTTTGGTTCAGATTCTGTACCTTTGTTTCTTGTTGATTGATTTTCATATCCACTTCACTCTTAGCGAAGGTTTTGGTGCCCTTTTGCTTGTATATTATAAAGTCTCAATAAATTAAAGAACGTTTGGATTATTTGCACCATTTATCTTGTTATGAAGTGAGTTGTCTACTTATCTGCAGTTGTGGGACATTAATATGGATTCTGGTCCAGTTGCAGCATTTCAGGTTCATGAGTATTTAAGACCTAAGGTCGAACTATCTGCCCCTGAACTCAGATTTAAATATCAAATATGCTGCTATCTTTTATTTTTGTTGGTAACATTTTACTTGGAATATTCATATAGCTCTGTGACCTGTATGAAAATGATTCAATCTTTGATAAGTTCGAGTGCTGTTTGAGTGGAGATGGATTGCGAGTAGCTACAGGCTCTTACAGGTAAGTGTTCCTTTGCAGAAAACTCTATATTCCTTTTCTTTTCTGGGACATAAACATTATTATGCACATTTTTGTTTTCAGTAATTTATTCCGCGTGTTTGGCTGTATATCGGGAAGTACAGAGGCTACAACTTTAGAAGCTAGCAAAAATCCAATGAGGTAATTATTTGTGAGTGTGATCTCATCAAATTTACGTGATGCTTATGCAAGGTTGAATTGTAACTGCAGGCGTCAAGTTCAGACCCCTTCAAGGCCTGCCAGGTCTCTGAGCAGTAGTATAACACGAGTTGTAAGACGAGGTCTGTGTCTCCTTCTCTTTTCACTTATTTGACAAACCAAATTATCTGTTCAAGTTTCGGGACATACTGTTTATTTTACATTCTCCCTATTTGGCATCCCATAGCAGGAGCAGATAGCCCTGGGATTGATGCAAATGGAAATTCCTTTGATTTCACAACAAAGTTACTGCATTTAGCTTGGCACCCAACCGAGAACTCAATTGCCTGCGCTGCTGCTAACAGCTTGTACATGTACTATGCGTAAACATGGTTTAGCAAGAAAACGTATTTTGCTTGGTCGACTTTCTCGAGTCTCTTGGAGAAAGTTATTTTCTCATTTCCTTCCAGCCATTGATTCTGAAGCTTTGCAAGTACTCAAGACATCAAATGACGTACCCCGAAGACTTATTGAACGTGCCTTTGGTATCCCAGATGCAGAGGTGGCTGCCGCACAATCCTCCATATGGTTTATGTTGATTTCTCTGCAGTGGCTGCATCTCATTTTCCTCCTCCCTCCCTCTTCCTCGACCCCCAACTATTTAGTTTCTTCTTTCACTCTTTTCATTTCTCTGTATCTTCTTCTGAAAGAGAAGATGCAGTTATGTTTCAGATTGTTTTGGGTTGGAGCCATGAAGGAAAAAAAAAAAAGAGAAATGTGATTGTAGCTCTCCTACAACAAATACTATAAACGAATGTTCAATATTTGCAACAACCTCAACTAGGTTTAAGATTACGAGGAAAAGGAAAATGTAGTTTTTATTCATAATCTTGGTTGGGATGAAACTTTTGATAAACTTACACAGCATCATTTTTTCATTGATTCTTTGTGTCACTGAGTGGTAATTTATTTGACCCACATTTACCAGAATTTACTTTATGTTGTGACTGTGGTGTTTTAGTTTTCTTATATTTTCTTATATTTACATTAGGGAGCAAGGGGATGGCTGTGCTCTCACTTAAGTATTGCTAACCAGATGAAGTGAGATTGTATGTCATTTCTTTAATTGCAGTCCTAACTATTTATGTGCCCCCTTACATGGGTCAGATTTATTCTCTTAGAAATGTTTGGCTATGGTCAATTCTGGCAAACCTCCTATTTTATTTGTAACTTTTTATTTTGAGGCAATTATGTAACAACGTTTGAGATGACCTTTCCCATTTGGCTGAAACTGGATTTATGAAGTTATTTGATGTATACATGGGAGTTCTCAGTCAGATATTAATGTAACATGTGTTGAATGAATTGCACACTCAACACAAAGGTTAAATGATGATCTTAAAGACATTTATGGCCTTCGTTGTTTTGGTTTCCCTTGGTCATATGTTAAACAGAATGGAATATTAGTTCATTGGAATCTGATAAAAGAAGGCAAGAAAAATGCAAGAGTACTTTACTACTCCCAAACATAAACGTTCAAATTTTTTTTTGCAATTATATTACTTTCGTTCATTTATATTCCACTGTGATTCAACAGCAATCGCTCTTAATTTTTCTCAATTGACTAATTCTAAAGCTCAGGTCAATATCATATTGTCCAAATAATTCAGCCGAAGCTCTTCCAATTTTCTAGAGAGAAATTCATCCTGTGCTTGCTAGTTTTTATTATTTATGCACACTGAATAGAACCAAATCAAATCAAACGAAAAAAATGTTCTGAACCAGTTTTATTGGTTAGGCCAATTTGATTTGGTTTAGTCTCACGTGCACCACAAGCTTTTAAAAAGATAACATTCCAGGCTAAGCAAAACTACTTGGTTTCCCTGTTCATAAATAGAACGGGAAAATCTAATTGTAAAATTGTTCCAAACAGAAATAGAAAGTGAGGTATAACATTTGAGGTAGTAAATAAAACAGTGCCAATGATCCATCCATTTAAACACGACATATTTGGTTCTAAAAAAAATCTAACCAGACCGACCAGCTTGCTTTCAAGGTGCCAAGCTGCTAGACCAAATCACTTGAAACACTTGATGTACATAGTTCTGGCAAGCCAACTTAGTTGATGGAATCTTTTAGCCAACCATGGAAGCCCTCACATTAAATTTGAACACAAATGAGATCACTTAGGGACAACACGAGCCTTGTACATGCATATATATGCCATGTGCCAGTCACCTGAAATAAACGAAAAAACAGAACGGGCGGTGAATCCATTTCTAATGAATTTCTGTTTGGAGAATGAAAATTTAGGTTGCTAAAACAGTCCAGGAATTAATTGAATGTGAGCTTTACCTCCACCAGATAGCTTTAAGATGTCTTCTTCTCTCTGTGCAATGGGATTATCATCATCATATTCAATCCACTTCCCTGTGGCCAATTTAAGACCATTTTATGATTGTGTGTATTTGGAGCGAGCTATCACATAGTAATTAATGAAAAAACCATTCAATCTGAAGACTAACCACTTTCTTGCTTGACCCAGGCAACATAATGTCCTGAATCTGCACTCCTTCCCTTGTGGGTCAAAACAGCTACCAAATCATAAATTCCAGTCATTTGTGTTTCCTTGTCAGAAGAGAGGGCATCTGAGATAGATAATCAACAAAAGGCGAGTGTAAGAAAGTCTGGAGTAAGAAACCATCGAATTCGAAGTCAATTCCCAGTTTTAGAGGAAGGTACCTTCTTGAGGTGTAACACTTGATTGTGCCTCATTCCCAGTAGATGTACCCTGCATATTTCAGCACTTGGAAGTCAAAATAAAGTTCAAATATAAATTATCAAAGGTTGCAAATGGAGTCTTGACTCACTTCTGCATCAGACATCTTTACATCCTTGTCTGCCGAATCCGAAGTCTTCTCATTGGGTTTCAAACCAAGTTTTTTGCCTTCCTCATTCCTCAAAAGCTATAATTCAATAAATCAGAATTTGAAAGATCATCAACTATAAACTATCAATACGTTTCTTCTTCAAAGACCATAGGTGAGAAACTATACCAGTCGAGGAGCTTCCAACTGTTTGCGAAGATCATCTGAACACAAATCAAACACATCCAACTCCAAAGGATAATCCACTTTCTGAGATGAAAGTTGAGATAAAAAATAGAATTCAAAGGGTATATAATTCAAGTAATATAGAATATGATAAAAAGAACCTAGCCTAACCGGCTTCAGTACGCATTGAGGACTAAGAGGTCCGTAGTTCAAATCCCTCACCCCATTTTTGATAAAAATAAAAAATAAAAAAAAGGTAAAATAGGACATCATTTACATAGTGCAATTGCGGCATAAAAAAAATTAGTGGCATACCCTCAAAATTTTGGCCTTCTGATTTGACTCTCTCTTCCAAAAAAAGCGGACAAATTGAATTGTCAAGTACCTTAAAATAATTAAACCATAAATTAATTGTTATATTGGGTGCAAAATTTCATATCTTTTGCACGGTACAATACTAATCTAAAATTGATCTGGTAGGCAATGCAGAACTAAGGCAACTTTAAACTTAAAAAGATTATTCTTTTAATAAGAGGGAAAAAAAAACGTAAAAGGATATCATTACCTTGGCAGGCTATTAATACGAGATTCCTTCATGAAAATTGCACTGCGCCCAAGTGAAGGAGACACTTTTTCTATTTCTGATTTTAAGCCCTGCAGAATTTCGAAGCAAAATAAAATTTATCACGAAGGTTTCTAAAACAAGAAATATATAAAAAACCATTACTTGCTAAGAAAAATATAAAAAGAAGACAAGTGAGAACTTTAATCATGTGCAACTGCACTCAGGGGAAAACATTGCAATACGAGATTTCAAAGTTGACGTGAACAGCTCACTCAATTTTTTTATTTATTATTTATTATTTTTATTATTATTTTTTAAAATTTATTTTATATATATCCGTGAGTGTTTGGGCCAGCTTATGCGCACGTCGACTAATCTTGGACAACCTGCCTGACCTTACAACATTTGGTGTCAAGAAAACTCGTAGGAAATTAATTCTTAGGTAGGTGGCCACCATGGATTGAACCAAACAGCTCACTCAACTTATAGGTTTCTTTCCTTTACCTCTTCTTTTATAGTTCTGGATATAAAGATTTTATCGATGATGCGGAATTACAAAAAGTGGGGTGAACCCCTATCCAAAGGAATCACAGAAACACTATACTTGGGATATAATAGTAGATAGGCTATAGGTACAGAAGAGAACTTACACAAAGTGCTATAAAGATAAAGAATTAAAAGGCGAGAAAAAATTATCCTTTGGTCCTTGAGTTTTCAAGAATGTGTACATTTGGTCCCTCATGTTTCATTTGGCCATTTTAGTTCCGTTTTTAGAAATAGGTTTAGAAGATCTTCTACTTACAAACCCATTAAATTTAAACAAGAAAAATTATTAGATGGCTGATGTGGCAAAATGATTTGGAAATAAAATTATGTTTTTAATATTTTCCCCCTCTCATGAGCTTCTTTCTCCCTCCTCCCATGTTCTCTCTCCTGTTTTCTCCCCTCCCTCTCCATCCTCTCTTCCTCTCTCATCTTTCAACCAAATGCAACTCCCTACTAACCCTCACCAGTGAGATTCCTGTCAGTTTGAAGAAATAAATCAATAAGAAAACTACCAAATATTTTTCACCATTACAAGTAAATATATACCGGCGCTGGTCATTACAAGGAACGAAGCAAAAAGAGAAAACCACCGCCCGAACACCACTTGCCAAGAGAGAATTATGCCCTTCCATTATATACTTAATTTTCTGTGATTGTCCATGACCCAGTTACCTTCCATGAAACTAATCAGTTAAAAAAACATAAATACAATTGGTCAGTTGTTTTAAAGGTTCGCAGGTTGCAGGCTTCACACGTCCAGCTCCTACAAAACACTCTTATTTCTTCAAAATGACACAGGAATTTCACTTACAGAGGGATTAGTGCGTGGTATTTGGTCGAAAGATGAGAGAGGAAGAGAGGAGGGAGGAGAGAGAACAAGACAAAGAAGAGGAGAGGAGGGAGAAAGAAGCTCATGAGTTAGGGGAAAATATTAAAAATATTATTCCAAATCAACTTGCCACATCAGTAATATAGTCAATTTTTAAGAAAAAAATTTAATGGGTTTACAAGTAGGACCTTTTAAACTTATTTTTAAAAATTTAGGGACTAAAATGGCCACTTTAAAACATGAGGGAGCAAAAGAGTAATTTTCCCAAAAATAAATTTATGCCCCTAAATTCTGAAGGTTATATCACTTGAAATCCCAAATTAATAATTATATCAATTAAAATCCTAAATTTTCACAAGTGAATCAATTTAAACATTTTGTTGAGATCATTTACAACTGTTAATGCATAATTTTCACAAGTGTATAAAAGTCTTTAAATGCAAGAATTAACATAAGTTGGAATCAAATGAATAATAGCAATATTTCAGTAATATGTGGTTTTTTATCTAGTCTTTCTCTATTTTTCTCTACTTATTTACAAAAAATTATGTGCTAATTTTCCTTGCCACTTTGGTAGGATTTTTGGGGAAGAATAATTTTATTTAGATGATGATTTTAAAAAATGGAATCAAGTGAAAATAGTTGTAAATCACTAATGGAGTCTAATTTGGTTTAGAGGGCATTTGGACCATTGAGTTGGTTATTATAGTCTGTGGATTATAATAGTTTGTAAGTTATAAAAATCTATGTGCAAACTATTTTAGTCTAGGTTATAATAGTCTATATTTGAGGTGCTAACAATTTTAGTCTAAGTAGGAAATAGTAAACACCATAACAAAGAGGAAAGAGAGGACGAACAGGAAATAGTAAAAATTGTAGCAAAGAGAGATTTGAAATAGTATACTGTAGTTAATTATAAGTTATAATAGTTGGAAACACCAACTATAATAACTGGTGCCCCAAACATGGGGTGGGTTAGGCCTAAACACCCTCTTATTTATAAAAATTTAGGGTTTAAATTGATACGATTATTAGTTCGAAGTTTTGATTGATACAATACAACTTAATGATTTTTCACCCTAGAAAAACAGTCCAAGTCCTTTTATGATTCAAGGATTACGCTAACAATAAAATTGTTTACTAATCACAGCCCTTTACTGATCACAACTTAAATCTCCTTGTTGCTAATTGAAGAAATCTTTTGTAAACCCATTTATGGGCCTTTTGTATCTCTTTAAATATTTCATTCAATTGTTTCTTATCCAAAAAGGGAAAAAGGGTTACGTAACTATGAGCCAAAGGACCTCCTCCCTCTAGAAGGGGTGACTAATCAGAACCGAAGCAAGCAAGGAGTGGTTCTACTCAAATTATACATCTTGAAGCAAGCTATTAATGCACAGCACAGACTACCTAAAAAGTATTATGCAAGCTCAACACAGAGAATATTTGGTAGATTGATTCCAAGTCAAGATGTCAAGTGGTTCTAGCGCTTTGTTGGAGAGGGATGCTTCTCTAGATGAAGAAGAGCCTAGCTATCTAGTGTAATGGAAGTTGATTCCTTTGCCCCCCAGGACTAGGTGGTGGGCTGGGAATTGGGAACCTAAGGCTACAAATTAAAGCCTTAATGGTAAAGTGGTTGTGGAGATTCCGAAGAAAATCCAATAAGGTATGGTACAAAGTAGTATAGAATGTGGCTGGCAGAATAGGTGGCAGCATTCCAAGGTGAATTCTTGAGATAACGACTTTTGCAACTATACTCACTTTCTAATTAATGCCGGACTCGAGTGATTTTTTTTTAAAAAAATCTTTTGGCGAGTCTTGCTTCTGATAGAAACTATTGTATTTATTATTGTGATCTCTCTCTTAGGGAGTTAGTCAATTTTTTTTAAGGGCAGTACCATCCTGTAGGCAGGCGCCAGTATTTGAATGCATTTTCACATACTGATGAAAAGCATTACCTTTTCTAAACAACAGAAAGAATTACTGTAGCAGAAATTCAGGTTGAACGATGAAGACTGGTTAATACAGAGCCACAAGCTTGACTTCAAACACAAACTTCAATGTACTTCCAAATTATAAATAACTTTCGTAATTGAATGGGCAACCTTGGAGAAGGTTTCGATTAAATTAAGAGTAGAAAGACCTTTTAAGTATATATATTGTTAGAAATCCATTCATTGAAAAAAAAAAAATGCAAGAATTTACTGCCCCCCCCCCCCCCCCAAAAAAAAAGAAAAAAAACCCACAAATATTAAGTGGAAAAGAAACTAAAACTTAATGTAAATTTTGTTACCAGAACTCAAAAACTTCTCACATTAATCCATCAGAACAAATGGAAAATATTCAATGTTTATATTATCACTTTTGACATTATTAACATTTTCCCTGTTCACTTTTTACATAAATCTTGTTTAAGGAAAAAAAAAAACATTTTCCCTAATTTTCCGTTTCAATCATTTGTTTAATTACTTTTATCTGGCAGGGAAAAGGAGCATTCAGATTTTAAACAAAACTTTTGAAAGAAAAGAACAGCCAAGTAAAGAACAAGTTGAACAACCAATTAATGTAAGTGCCTGAAAGTTGGAAAACCGCTAGTCAAAAAATATCTGCACTGAACTACGAGAAAAGAAGCAATCTCCAAATTAATAGAACTTACATGCTTTAATCCTTCACTCAAATGGTTCACTTCTTGTGATATATGACATTTAAGTGAATAAACTGATTCTACTTCCGAACTTTCCTCTCCACTTTCCTGACAATGTACTCTAGCATCATAAAATCACCATCATCAGCACATTAACAAGAAATAATTTCAAGAATATTACGTGCAATTTTTTGTTTTTCAGAAAAAAAAACCAAAAAATCAATGGCAATGTTGAGGCGATCGCCATGAAACATGGGTTTTACTATAAGGTAAGCCACAAAACAATACAGTGATGGCAAGCAGGTGCTTCTTATCAATAATATACAAACTACAAGCAGAGGGACATCTTAACACATTTCCACTTGTGATTAAGCAAAAATAAGCTCATGAATATTATCAAGGTCATTGAATAGCTGCAGAGGAGAATAGGAAAGGAAGATAAATAATTATTAATGTGAACTTATTACCACCACTTCATGGATTTTATTTCCGATGTATTAAATAAATAACTAGCAGATGCCTTACCTGCTAACAAGATCAATGCCAAATAGATCCTTTACAGCATCGGGGATTTCACTGCAAGTGAAGGTGACAAAATTTTCTCATCAAACTACACATTTCTTCCATGAAAAATGAAACAAAAAATTAAAGGATTCAAAAGCAGAGACAGAAAGGCAAACACATTGAGAAATCTCTGACACGGCCAGAAAATAGCATGTAAACTAAACTAACCGTGGTTCAAAAACTATCGAGTTCATAAGGAATTTCGAAGTGTGGATTAGACAAGTACATTTATGCATACATTTTGAGTAGCCAAATGAAATTACAGAAACTCACTAAAAACAAGATGCAATTACCTGGAACCTGCTGACCTAAGGGACTGAGATAGAGTGTATAGAAGTTGTGTCCAACATTCTTCAGCATCCTGTTAGAAATTAAGCTTCAATTAATTTATTAACTTTAAAGGCGTAGTAGAATGCAATAAAAAAGTTCAAATTATCAGATACTTGTTGCATGAATGTACTATTCTGCAGCTGGCCAAATTGAGGATACTTTTTCCGCAGCACCTGGGAACATGGGACAATAAACACATTATTTCCTAATCCCATGAATTAACCGTGATGTCAAAAAAGTTCTAAAATAAGTTATTATGAATCAAAATTAATTACAACTAAGCTCCAATATCTTATGATCATATATAAAGAAATGAAATGGAAGAGATACAAATTGATTTCGCAAGGTCAACTTTGCACATGGACATCTACATCCACAGAAGAATGGAATTTCAATGTTAGCATCTGGTATACATCATCCTTGAGAAGATTGCTGGATTGGCCTAGTAAGTGGCTTCTAAAAAAGTTTTTGTATTACCTTTTGATTAGTATCCTATTGCATATCTTTGGATATTTCATTCAATCAATGAAATGAATGAAATGGTTTCTTACATATATAAAAAAAAGTGGCTTCTAAGAAAGTATCATTTAATGAGCATATATAGATAAAGATAATCATAGAGAAATGGCTCCCCAAGCAACATCTATTCAGGGTGGTGTATGGAAGACAAAGCAAGAACACTTAGGGAATCCCGCTTCCAGAACACTTTTCTGACTCCTTTGGAAGGTAGAAATGAATATTCTTAAAAAATAAGTTGAATTCTTATCAAATTGGATTGGCCTTTAGGTTGTTCTGACCATTTTGGTTCACAGTAGTTATATCTTATTTCTTATACTGAAAGAAGAAGCAAGATAATTACAGAAAAATGACCGTTGAGTGAAATCGTAATACTAATTTTCACCCCAACATATGAAAGGAACAAGTGCTTAAACAGGTGAATTTCAAGAATTTTGTGAAAGCCACTAACCATCCAGAACTGCATAGGTGCCACTGCCTTGACACTTCTATCAAGCTCGCTGAATAAATCCCGGGTTGCAATAGTTAACATGTGCGAAGTTTGATCCACATCACTACGCCCAGCATTAGAGTACCTGATCCAAGCCAACAATTATATTTGTTGCTGCAGGAAGATTCATGAAGAATGCAAGTAGAGGAACTCACTTAATCAAAGCTGACTTAAGCTCAGGAACAGAATGCAAGCACTGTAAAGTTGAATTCATGTAACATGTGTTTCCCAAATTAAACAAGCCAGCGCTGTGACCCTGAAACAGCAAAGTTTTGGATGAAAATCATGAATCATAAAAAATAGTTCAGCACAAAGTGTCCAATTTAGCAAAGAACTGAAGAAGCAGGAGGAAGATATATAGCAAAATAAGAATGAAAAGATGATAAAATTAGAAATATTTTTGCACAAGTGACATACTGTGCACCTAAGGTTGGGAGCTGTGGTATGGGGTAGAGGCAACCTAGTCTGTATTTAGTTGAAATTTTATCTAAAAAAGACACTGGATACCACAAGCTTTTTGTGGATACCTTTGGGTATTCATTTGTATGATTGGCACACTCTAATGATCGCTCTGAGCAAGCACCCAATGTCACCCCTAAAAGCCACCATTGGCCTCACTACTTTTTGCTTTTAGATTTTTTGGTGGTTGTTTGATGCTGAGAAGCCCTTGTGTTCCTTGTTCCCTCATCTTTACCACCTGTTGAATAAGAGATTACACTCAGTGGCCATTGTTTTGCCTTCCTCTGATACTTCTTCTTACTTGTCTTTTGGTTTTCTTATGTGTTTTCTGATTGTCAGGCCTTCAAGGTTGTCAATCTTCTCTTCTCTATTATTTCTAACCAGATTTCGTGTGTGGGGAGAAGGGATTCTAGATCTTGGCTTTCGGAGCCCTTTGAGGGCTTTTCCAGAAGATTTTTTTGTCCTCCCCCCCCCCCCCCCCAAGTGGGCCCTCGCATTTTCCTCTCCTTGGAAGGTTAAAATTTCTAAGAAAGTGAAATTCTTTGCTTGAAAAGTTTTGCATGGGAAAGTGAATACTCAAGATTGTATTCAAAGGCTTTCCTCCATAATGATGCAACCTCAATGGTGTGTACTTTGTAGGAGATGGGAAGAGAATCTTGACCATTTTCTTTGGGATTGTGAGTTTGTGATGCGTTGATGGAACAGACCCTTTAGAACCTTTGAGGTTGTGCTTACTCGTAATAGAGGTTGTTCGATGTTTAAGGAGGTGCTCTTAAATCCTCCTTTTCGGGGCAAAGGAAGGGTTTCTCATGGGGTCCATTGGTTTAGAGAGGATCTTTGGGATGTGTTCAGGTTTAACTCTTCCTTGCATCTGTTAATACGTTTTTTTGTAATTATCAGCTTATTGTAATTCTTTTGGATTAGAGCCTCTTTCTGTAACTGGGCATGAGGGCTTTTTGTTTTTGCCTTTTTGGGCTTGTTTTTGGTATTGCCTTTGTATATCCTTTCATCTATCTCAATAAAAGTTTGGTTTCTTACAGAAAAAGAAAAAAAAATACCGGGAAGATAAATGCTGTGAGACCATGGGACTATCTTTCCTTGGTTAGTTTTCCTTGTTTACACTCTTAAGATGCAACAAGGAGGACTTGAACCGTGACTTAACAGGAAGCATAAAACCTCCCTTTCCACAATGCTCACAATAGTAATTGTTTTCCTTGTTTACCCGATTTTGCCTATGCAAAATTTGTTTCTTTTGCCTCCCTCACTATCTCCCATCTTCCATCCTTTAACTTACCATGCTGGATGAAGAACGAAACAAGAGTTCTCTGCAGTGGTTTCATTATAGGTTTCTGAGTTGGCCAATATTCATAATATTCTCATTATTTATTGTTATAATTGAGGGCTTTACTTTTAGAGTTTTGTTTTGTTCTTTTGGGAGATCTATTGAGTTCCCCTCGAGGTCTTGGTTCATTCATATTCTGTACTTGCATATATTTAAACTAAACCTCAACATTTGCTTATAAATGAAAAACCTCATGATTCCATTATGATGGAAAAAACATAAGTACAATGATACTCAGTGGCAAGAGGGCAGGCGTCAATGGTAGATATGAATCATAAGAATGGACCAAAAAGATGTCAACTAATCTGGTTATAATTATAACAGAAAAAATATGTTGAATGAATAGAATAGGACAAACGTGACCTCAGGTAAAAATGATGACATCAAAGGTAAAAGGTGGCATCCTGAGCACAAAATATTAACAGTCCATCATCAGGAAACAAACTTACCTTCAAAAGTGTTTTCCAGTTATCGTCTACAATGATCAACCTGATTATCGCCTATAATCTCTTACTTGGTGTAAATTCACTTCTTTCTTTTGTGATTATGACCTTACTTCCCTTATCTCACAATAGAATAGAATCATGTAATCTCATGACACTATTTGCCGTTATAATTTCATATTATCAATGAAATTATGATTAACGTTTCTCATAAAAATAAAAATAAAATCATTATTGGATAGGAGAACTAAAGGAAACTATCAACCTAATTCCATCATTACCAGACGGGGACATAGACACCATTATCTGACAATGATTTCTAAAAACGAATTCCTGCCACTTACAGAACATAATAAAAACCTTACCACTGCAATAACTTGTTCATCTTCAGGAAGATCTTCTATAAAGACAGGGCCCTTCTCTGGGGCCTTAACAATCTCATCTGCTGTGCCCATCATCATTAATTTTTGACCCTACAAAAGAAGAAACATGTAAATGGAACAACACACTTGGAACCACAAAAATCTATCCGAAAGTTCAATAACATTAGTCATTAGACTACCTCTTTTACTCCTACCGTCGCCCAATCTGCATCATCCTGTTCAGTAAGAGAGTACAAGGATCTGATATTAGTAATCACTCTGGAAAAGCTCAAAAGTTTGATCAGAAATAAAAAGGATGACATTGTTGTTGTTGGTAATGAATGGGAATGAAGAAACAATAGCTCAACAACGAATTCACCATCCTCAAAAGAAACATAGAGAGATGTCAAGTAACCTTCAGTATACCACCCTTAACCATAATCTTCTGCCTTTCAGGAGGTACACCTGTGAGTTCAAACAACTGGCCCTTGAAAACATATGGGGGCAGACTGGTGTCAATTTCAACATCGCGGAACAGCTCTTTTTGCCACTTTATACTCACTGTAAGATATCAATAACCATTCGTCAGGAAATAAAAGAATTCCAGCACAAGGGTAAGAATAAGATTAAGTTAATATGAATTCTACAACTTCTAATCAATTCTTCCAGCCAAACTTAAGTTACTATTCAATCTTTTCCACTTCAAGAAGTTTAAAATTGTAATTGCTTTCCATGACATTGATAAGGCAAGAAATTAAACTTGGCAGAGATGGGCAGTAGCAAAACCATATCCTTTCCTTCAACCATACCCACGAGCTACATCGAGACACCCAGATTAAAAAAACGTACATCAATAACTACAATCCTGGCCATTGACAATTGCGATGTAAGAGAGGGGTGATCTCAAATGAGAAACAATGGCAAGAGAAAAATGAGGCAATGACAATCGCCCCAGAAAAGAAAACAATGAGCAAAAAACAATTGACAAGGCCCCTAATGGTAGGAAGGCAAGATGGAAATGGAAATTGTCCCAGATCATTGTCCGCGAGAAGATCGGCAAATCTGGGGTGGTTAAGAAGAAGGAATGAAAGCAAGTAAACGAGAAGGAAGAAGAAGAAGAGAAACAGAGAAGGTGTTATTTCGAACCTTTAATCATGATTACAGGGTTCCCGACAGAGGTAGAAGAATGGGCGAAGAGGTTGAAGAAGAAGAAGAGGAGTTGTCTTGGAGAGGCGGTAAAGCGGACCTCTGAATTTCTTGCTGATTCAACAAGCATAACAATTTGCCTCCCAACTCCGTTCTTATATAAGATAGGTTCACATGTGTTTTCTTATCATATGGGTCCAATCTAGATATTTAAAACCTTATAATTATAAGTTCACTCTCTAACCTTTACCATCTAAATCTTATTTATATTTTAAATTCTACTCCTTAAAATTTCAAAATTAGTGTTTAATAGATTATTAACCTATTCGGTATGTTTTAAAATTAATGGATATACAACCTACAAAATTAAAAGTTTAGCTTTCCACCAAATATAAGATTCAATTTTATATCTAAAAAAATCAATTAACTTTAAATTTCTTTAAATATATTAGGACCTAGTTTGAAAAACTAATGTACCTTGTTAAAGTTTATAGGCTTATTAAACACTTTGAAAGTTCTTTAACCAAATATATAATCATTTTGATTTTTTTTTCTTTTCTATATGTTAAGATATTTCCAACTGTTGTCATTTAAAATAAATATGTTAATAATAATAATGTTTTATTTTTTCCAAAAACAAAAGCTATACGTTATACTGCCTACTAATTTTTCCCTTTTTATTTCAACATATGTGATGCTTGAATGGATAGAAAAATAATTATATTTACCATATATATCTTCAACTAACCACTATTATGTGTTTTTACAACTTGGACAGAATAAAAAAGAGTGAGAAAATAGAGATTAAAAAAATTGAATAAATAGCTATCAAATTTGAAGGGTGGTTGATAGAAAGAATCTCTTTCAAATGATAATAGGTATTTTATCTATTGAGTTATGATCTTAGTCTTGTAAACTTCTAAATTATATAAATTTAAAAAAATCGTTTAATTATAAGGGGAAAAATCAAATTATTTTTCAAAATTTTCGTAAATATTTTTTTCGGTTTTAATCAATTTCCAAATATTATATACACAATAATCTTTATCTTTAAACTTAAATGATTTAAGGCATTGGATTGGTTTTCTAGAATAGTTAATAAAAAGAGACCATCAAATACTCTTAAAGCTACCTTTCTTTTATAATAATAAGAAGAAACAAAATTCTCATATTTTAATACAAGTTTTTTTTTTCTCTTTTTGAAATCATATTTGAAGTGGGAGAAAAAGGTAAAATTATACTTTATGTAAAGCCTCACAATTGAATATAACCCTTGGCTTTTTAGATCACTTCTTATTTGTCTTGTTTTAAAAATGTAGTTCTCATTGGTTTATTTTCAGTTGGATAAAGGTACTACCTTGATGTGGAGAAAGGGCATTCCTTCATCAGAAAGGATTTGCAAAGTAGTGATAAATTTGGCTTTTGTTATGTATTCAATAAGATTCTTTCGTTAAATAGTAAATGTAAAGAGAGAAAACATGGAAACAAAATATCGCACTCATTAATTGACTGCCTCCACTAGCTTTCTCTCTAACCAAAACAAGGAAATGCCAACTTCCAAGATCATCAGTGCTCTCATTTCATCATAACTGAATAAAAAAAAGTTGTATAAATGGAAAAATTGTCATCCTGGTTTCAACTAAGATTACAAGCCAAAATTTGATATCCATTCATATAATGAAGCAAATGAACTGATTTATAACTAAGGCCTTCTGGAAGAGTGAGAGGACGAATCTGACTTCTCAGCCAGATAATGCTCAAGCATGTCTTCCTCATCGTCTGCAATCCAAGCAATGCAAAGGGATGTTCATTTGGTATGGATTAATGCTAACAACTGAATGATTTAGTATTATTAACTGTTGATTAGATGAATGAGAGAGTAAAGTGGGAGAGGGGGCGAAAGCACCTTCAAAATCATCCTCATCAAAGTCAATATCTTCCTCGTCTTCTTCGTCAGATCCTTCAGTAACTGGGGCTGCACCTTTCTGTCAGAAAAAGAGAGAGACATTAAGTTGAATGAAGCAGAAGCTCCGGCTAACAGGAGAATCAACAGTATATGAACTGTGTCATAGGATAAAATAGTCAGTTGTTCGATATTTCCATTCTAGCAATGACAAGAAAAATTACCGCCGAAGCTCGTCCACTCTCAAACCACTGCCTGCCAGTAAGTTTCTTTTCCTTAGGTGCAGTAAGAGCCGATTCGGGCATTATCCTGAAAGAAGTTCATATTCATTAACAAAGAAAAAAGTTGAACGTAAAATATGACTTCTTGAAACCAGTTAGATACAATACAAATATGTCGATCAAATGACATGTACAAAACGGGAGGAGCAAACTAGGGACCATTCAATCTCAAGACTAGGCAAATTACAAAAGAAAAGCTCCATAACTAGACAAAATTTAAAGATAAAAACGTTTAAAGTGTTAGCCAGCCAGAGACAGACATAAAGCTGTTAGCTGCACCATTTCGTAAGTATTAACTAGCACCAACTTTTTTTTTTTTTAAGATTATTATTATTATTATTTTGAAACTCAACTAGCACCCAAATTCCCCAAAGAATTCCAAGAGACAACCCGTCTTTATCTATTGAATTATCCAATAGAGCTGCTAAAGGTAAATGTTAGTCACTAGCTAACATTTCCAGATTGGATCAATAATGGATTTGCCTAGACTAGGGATCAGGACTAACTTTTTGTAGCCTGGTTAGGATCAGGACTAATAATAGGAAGTACATATCAAAATACTATTACTTATCAACTCATTTAGATGGTTTTATACGTAGTGTGAACTACAAGTTCAGAAGTTATGCAGATTTGAAGATTAGCTTTTGTGATCCTTCTTTAGCTCCTATTCTCAACAACCAGAGCCCTTTTGGTAAACTTTTTGTTTTTTGTAAATAGGACTTTCTCATTGTCCTTATTTTCCATTTGTAAAGCGTAGTTTCAATATACCCTTGCATTTTCCTTTTTACTGTTACATACATCCATTCGTTTCAATCTCATTCCCACAAAGAGGAAAGGGCAGAAATGATCCACAAAATTTGGGCCTCGGTATCTTAGTGTTGGGCTAAAACCAAAAGTCTCTAAGGGGGTGCCAACCATAAAAGATCAAAGGCAGCCCCGCTCACAATCTTCACAAAGGGATCTGACAAAAATCAAGTGAATAAAAAAGGTGGTCCAAATCCTCTGTTTGATGCTCCACCCAGAACGCATATAAAGAAGCCTGGAAAGACCTTCATGTTTTTCTGACATTCTCATTGCATATTCTTTTGCTTAAAAACTTCCCACAGGTTCTTACACACACACACACAAAAAAAAAGAAAAAAAAAAAAAAAAAAAAAAAAAGGCCTTCCACAGGAATCTGGCAATTAACAATATGCTGAATGAAAACAATCTCTCTTCTCCCAAAAGAATCCTGCTAGCCTCTTGGCCATTTGAATTTCTTCTCAAGTCCTGCAAGGAAGCATTCTTCCAAACACAGACTTATAGGAAGGTCCTACAAACTGCAAACTCGCATATAAGCCACATCTAAAGTTAACACCCTATAGACTGCCTAAAAAATCATACAGAGATCTGCTAACAGAACCCCCACAGTTTCCAGTGACCATAATCTGACATCCAGTCTATAGGAAGTGAAGCTACCTCCATTAGAACTTTAGACAGAGCGATCCACTTCATTGCTATATCCACGGTGAACCACCCCTTCACTACACTAAGATTGAGATTCATCCAAGAAAGGCATTGGATAACTTCAACCATGTTGGGATAGTCAACAGCATATGTTTTGGACGCTACTAGCAAAACTACACCTGAGACTACCCTATCCTTCACAAAGACAACTATGGTCAAATTGCTACTGTTGTTGTTGTGCGGGTGGTTGGGGGTGGGGGGCAAAGCAAGAGATGAAAAAATAAATTACTTGGCTCGTTCCAGTGCAATCTCTGCTTCAAATCTTTCCCTCCATGCTAAAAATGTGTCTAGGGTGACAGGTTCTCCATGTGGTACAATTACCTGCGAGATCAAAGAAGCAGAATGTAAATGAATTCATTCAAGTAATGTTCAACGGCCAAATATTTTAAAATATAGACTAACATATGCCATCAAATCCAGAATGTAACATAAATAAATAAAATTCAAAGGATGTGTTCTTTGGCAGTTTTTTCCTTTTTTTTTTCTCTCTCTCGCTATGCTGTGCGGCATTTGGCTTGAGAAGAACATCAGAATTTTCCATGGGGAGGAGAGGTCTGGAGAGGAACTCTGGGATACAATTAGATTTAATTCCTTTGAGGCATTTGGCTTGAGAAGAACAGTAGAATTTTCCATGGGGTGGAGAGGTCTGGGAGGAACTTTGGGATACAATTAGATTTAATTTGTCTTCATAGGCATCTGTTAATACTAATACCATCTTTTGTAATTATCAATTTAGCCCAATTCTTTTGGATTGGGACCCCTCCTTTCTGTAATCGGGTGTAGAGGTTGTCATATTTTTCTAATTTGTTCTTTTTATGGAACATCCAATCTCATTGAGGGAAAATGAGAGAATACAAGGGCAACAAAAACCAGCGCACAAAAAGAAGAGAACCCTCTATAAGAAGGGACTCCAACTATACAACACGACGCCTATAGAATAAAATGTAAATGAAAAACCAGCCCACTTTCATTGTATTTTTTAATTTGTTTTATTTATGCCCTTGCATATCCTTTCATCTATCTCAATGAAAGCATGGTTCTTTTATTAGAGAGAGAGAGAGAAACATAAATAAATAAAACTTGCAGTACTCATCACAAATATACAATAAATGCCACCATAAAAAATTTAACAAGTAACGAGACCTAGTATGAAGTTTTTTGTTAACAATATGCTACAAACTTAGTTAAAAAGAAATATCACCATCCTGCAACAAGGAGCAATGGCAGTAGCACACTAGCCTTAAGTAAACATATTACATAACATAGTGAGAACTCATCAATTCAAATTTAGTTTAAGTTAATTACTAAATGAGTGTATAAAGTCTAAATCATCAAGCATAGGTTAGGGCATCATGTTGATAAATATGAGGTGATGCATAACAGTGGGGAGGGATTGGCAGTTTGGTATCTGATGGTGAATTATACATTTTTCTTTCGTCTAGCACTCTTCATAGATTTTTTATAATTAGGACCTTGTTTATATTATGGCTAATTGGGAATCTTGAAGGAGCACGGTGTGGAAATCTCCTCTCTTTAAAGGGTTCACTGTTCAGTATCCTCCATGTTTGAATGGGCTCAACAAGACCTTGGAGAACAATCTCCTCGTTAGTTTCAGCATCAGTAAAATTTCATCTGAAAAGTAGTTCCCACCGTTCCCACCTTTTTTGTACGATCTGATTTCATTAATATATTCTTTTGTCTCTTATCAAAAATTATCTCCACATGCAATAATGTCTGTAATAAAGAGGATCAAGCAGAAAATAACATATATGTACATTTACAAATATATGTATATTTTCCAAGTTGCTGTGCCCTGTGTAAAAGAAGTCGTGAGGATCCAATCCATTTATCTCTGGTCCTGCTCTCAGTTCTGAATGTTGGTATAGGTTGTTAAAGGCTTTTGGAGTTTGAAGGTGTTTTCCTATTGATTTCACTCCAAATATCAATTTGTTCATAAATAAGGCTAAAGTCTTACGGACCAAGTCAGTGGAAGCTCTTCTTTGGGAAACAATGTAGAAAGGAACAGAAGAATCTTTGAGGAAAAGAATAAGACAGTTTATATATGAAAATTTTCAAGTTTTTTGTTTCTACTTGTAGTATGTACAAAGAAACTGGTATTTATAATGCCTTTTGTGATTTCATTTCTGTCAATTGAAAACCCTTTTTAAAAGCTCTTTGACGTTTTTGGAGGATGCTCATCTTTTTCGTTTGTACTTGAGCAGCTGTTGATGTAAATTGTAAGGGTTTCTTATAAAAAGGTAAATTACAACAACCTACTAAGATTTTGGTCTCAGACACAATAGCCCCTAAAAATTTCTAGACACAGACTACATTTCCAATCCAAAAGTATAATTAACAATGAATCACAAAAGTAACTGAAAGCAAATAAAAAATCTTTCTTTATGAAAAAAACTAATAATAGGAGATAAAAATAGAGATTCGTACATCTTCTTTTGCCCTCTCTTCTGCTTCAGCTATCTCAAGACTACTCTCTTGACCAAATCGCTCAGATAGCCACTCTTTAGATGATGTGACAAGTGTGTAGATCATAGCCATACCAAGATTTTCAGATGCCTGTCCAAATATACTAAATGTAAATGTCAGATATTCAGATAAACCACATTATCAACTATTAACATAAGTACAAGTTTCTCATCATCCCAAAGTTTAGGGGTAAATTGATATATTCCATTTTTTTTCTTTTTTCTCTCTTTGGTAACAAAGCTTTCATTGGAAAAAAAAAAAAGAAAGAATACAAGCTTAAATGCTACTGATGTGTGATAGCTATTTTAATTAAAGAAAATACCTCTTGCTGAAGCTTTGCTCTCAAAATCTTTATATCTTCTCCCGGGATTCCTCTAATACTAAACAACAAAGCAATAAAGCCAAAAATCAATATATTATTATACTAAAGAGTAGAATATTTTTTAACCCAAATAACTTAAGGTTTGTCTTTAAGCAAATCTAAAAACAGAAATTTGAAAACAAAGAGTTCAATAAAAACAAAGTTGTATTTCATTTTTTCATATATGTATTTGATAGCATATTTAAAAATTGGTCCCAATTTAAACAATTGTTCAAGATGTGTTTGATATAATACATTTATAAATCATAAAACTAATTGTAGTCCACTAAATATTAGGTTGAATATAGACTATTATTAATTAATTTATGAACATGTTTTAGGTTAAGAATTT
This sequence comes from Citrullus mucosospermus, assembly GCA_030954485.1. Taxonomy (NCBI): domain Eukaryota; kingdom Viridiplantae; phylum Streptophyta; class Magnoliopsida; order Cucurbitales; family Cucurbitaceae; genus Citrullus; species Citrullus mucosospermus. The sequence continues at coordinate 378,327 of CM062063.1, read as the reverse complement.
TGAATTATTATTATTTTCCAATATCAAATAATTTATAATACATTATATATGCATATTTTAGTTTAACCAGAATGAATTAAGTTTATAACATGAAATACAATATTTCATTTAAAGTTTTGAACTTTTCATATAAATATGTATTTTAAACTTTCAAAATTCAAAATTTGGATACAATGAACACATAAAAAATGTTGTTTTCAAAATTTACAGCATTTGGATCATAGATTTGAAAACAATTATCAAAAACACATATGTCAAACACATATTCACTAAATTCAGAAAATCCAAAAATATAAAACTAAATCTAAATTGCCTACCAAACAATCCTTAATGTGTCGCTTGGATGAGTCAAGAAATCAAGATCCACAACCTAACTAGGCAACTTAGATGAATTTTTTCTGTTTATTTCGAATTACAGAAGTAAAGGATACTTAGGATTCACATAAGTATTTACATGCATAGCATAATAATACAACCTTTTCACATTCAAAAGTGGAGGTTCATCAGGATATTTCTCTGTATGTGAGAAAATCAAACCCAGCTGAACTGCACAAAAGTTTGGGGCAAGAGCTTACTACCAAATAAATAACTGATCCTATATTAGGACAGTAAGAAAATAGTTTATCTAGGTGTATCTATTAGTAAGGCAACTTAAGTAAGAATAACCTGGCATATTTGTTGATTCATCTGCCTCATCATCCTATTGAAAACGACAAAGGAAGCGAACATAAGATCATAAGGTACAGTAGGTCAACTTATTTGCTGACAATCATGCAAGCAAGCAAATAACTCTGAATTATAATAGGGCCTAATCTTTCATAATGAAAATTTCTCAAAAATCACAAAGCAAATTGATAACTATTAAATCAAGGGCAGAATTAATGTAATAAGACTCATATGAACTGATTCTCACCAATGGCCACTATAGAAGATTTACCATAATATTTGAAATGTAGTTGAACTGCTCCAAGGAATTCAAAAAGCTTGTTTCAAAGGTTTTAGTTTGAATTAAGTCTTAAATAACCAAGAAATAATAGAACTCAAATCTATTTGTACCTATTCCAAAGCTAAGTTGTTCACAGTGAGTAGATATATCCAAAATTTTCAACCATTGTGCTCCCCCTATCTTCCTCCCTTCTTTAAAGAGGAAAAGAGAGTTGGCACAAATATAATATCCTGTTCATTTCAGAAACTAGCATATCACTTATTATAAGTACTAAGCAGGATGCTTATTGCTTACCAAGCAGCAAAAGTAGAACAGGTGGAAAACAGAGACACGTACCTGTGGAGACAGTGTTATTTGAAAGCATCTGCCAGAAGTGTTTAGGCCACTCTCACTTGGGTGTATTTCTGATATGGAATAAAGAAAGAAAAGGGCATCTGACATGTTAGACCAGAGAAAAGGTAGCGAAGCACTTTGAATTCTAAGAGACAAATGTGTCACAAACCTTTGAACTCATCCATAAGTATAGCTTCCAATGCTTCAATTTCCATCTCCTGCTCCTGTGCATAGTCTGCAAGCCGAATAGAATGTAAACAGTTGAAATTAATGGGGACATATGAAAAATCCTGACAAAATATCATCCACTATATAGGCGTGCACACACATCAATTCATTAGATATTGAAGTATAGGATTGTATGTTATCCAATCACACCCATGTTATTATTCAAGTCGTGTAATCTTGCATTACTTCAAGCACATTAACAAGTCTTTTTTTTCTTAATTTTATCCAGAAACAGGAATAACTTTGTCAAAGCAAAATATAAAGGAACTGTGCTAATGAAGACCTATAAATTCAAGTTCTGCTGGTGATCATAGGCAAAGTGCAGTATATGCTTGCGATCACACGCACGTTACCAAATCAAGATATGAATGCACTATACTATAAAGTATATGCTGGTGATCGGACTTCTAGACTTCTGCTGTCTCCATCGAAATCCCAATGCTCTCGCCCAGCCCCTTCGGGAGACAATTTCATTAAGTCTATCGACCACGAGAGAAAAGTTCAAAAAAAAAAAAAAAAAAAAAAAAATCATGAAGCCCACATCACAAAACTTTCACGATTTGAAAATCATTCAATCTGCAGCTGGTCGAAATCGTTAACGTACCCACAAAGCAGAATACTAGCAGTAACCAGATGAGTAAATATAGCAAGAACCCATAGACATACTTATATGATCAGGTGAAAAATACTAGCAAAAGTCAGAGCTTAAGCACAGACGAGAGGAAAGAATCCGTATTCTGATAAAGGAAGGCTACATAAAACACTTCCGAATTTCCTTAACATTAAGGTGAATCTGAAAGTAGTTGGATAAGGGAAATTACGTACCAGTCATGGCTGCTATAATTGGATTCCGCTCACTCCTCTTCCTGGCGTCGCTGAGATGCAATCACAGTCACTGAGCTACTGAAGACCTAAAAATTACTGCTCAGCATAAGGAAGTCCTTCAGCTCTATCCCTATGGGATTTGGTAAAGAAAACCAAATATAATGTGGGAATCTTTTCGAGTTTGAGGGGGAAAGGGCTGGAAGAAAAAGTGAAAATAAGACAGATGAAATAAACTATAAAAGCCCTTGTTGCCCTTGGTTTTTATTTAACCCTTCTCTCCTATCGCTCTCTCTCTCTCGGCGAATAGTTTTAATCTTTTAATAAAATTTTATTTACTACCAACTCTCTATCGCTCTTCACAGAAACCCTCTCTCTTCCCCCACCAAAAGTTTGGTTTTTCATCCGAACTCACATCTCCTCACACCTGGCTTGGACGCCCTTTACACCACATACAAGCTTCTTCAAAGAAAACCCCATAAACATAAATGGATTTCAACAGGAAAATCATATCGAGAACATTGAAATTTTTCGCAGTAATGTTGAGAAAGACTCTTAAATCTTGGAGCTCGTTGTAGATCTCTGTTTTTCCCTTAAACCCTTTCATCCTGGTCTTCCACTGCCGCTTCCAACCGCTTTTCCTTTCCCTTTGAAGCTTAAATTTCGGATTGTTTCTCTCTGACGCATGCAAGTATGCATTTCTCTCTAATCTCGTTATTCCCAGGGGTTCCACTTTGTTAGTGCTGTATGCATTTGTGGGTGAAAGCAAGGTTTTTTACGGTTTTAATTACTGCTGATTGCGCTTCAAGATGAACAGCTAAGGGTTGTTCATTCGAGGAATTTTTCCCCTGGTCTTTGGGTTCTGGGGGTTTTGGAGATGGGAAGTTCTAGCGAGGCCAAGGGTATCGATTCATCGGTTGGAGGGTTAGTTTGGGTCCGCCGCCGAAATGGGTCGTGGTGGCCGGGCAAGATTTTGGGCCTCGATGAATTGTCGGAGAGTTGTTTGGTTTCTCCGAGATCCGGTACGCCGGTGAAACTTCTAGGTCGCGAAGACGCAAGCATGTAATTGCTTCTTGTTATTGATTCATTTTAAGTTCTGCTTTTCACTGATTTGGTTTATATGGATTGTATTATCTCCTTGTTTCTGTGTCTATGGCGCCATTTGCGATTCCTTTGCGTTTACTGGTTTACCCTTCTCGCTCTACAAGGTTGTGTATTTGGCGTCTGTGTGATTCTCACTTGGTTGTTCTTTGAAGCAAAACGTTGACATTTGTGGCTGTTTGCTTTTCGTTTAACATTGATTGCATAAATGCTTTTTGGTGGCTTATAGCTATTAGCTACAGTTTTGGTCTCTGGAAGGCATGAGTTCTTTTCATTGCAGTTGCACCTACCTCTTTGTATTTATCCAGATTTTCCCCTGTTCTCTATGTTTTTGAAACTTTAGTACCTCGTTTTGTTTCTGTATGAGGTTTTTCTTTCTTTTGTGACAATACTCTTACTCTTGTTGGTTTAGTGACTGGTACAATCTTGAGAAATCTAAGAGGGTGAAGGCGTTCCGATGTGGAGAATATGATGAATGCATTGAGAAGGCAAAAGCTTCTGCAGCGAACTCTTGTAAGAAGGCTGTGAAGTATGCCCGGAGGGAAGATGCAATTCTACATGCTCTTGAGCTTGAGAGTGCCCTTTTAGGCAAGGATCAGTTGGACTTCAGCTATAGGACTCAGAAAAATGCTTCAGATGGCGAGCATGGCATCTTAGCCGGTGAGTCTCCTCCTGTGTCTGATTCTTGTGAAGAAGGGGAAGAGGAGGAAGAAGAAGAGAAAGAAGGGGAAGAGGAAGAGGAAGAGGAAGAGGAGGAAGCAGAAGAAGAAGAGGAAGAAGAAGAAGAAGAAGAAGAAGAAGAAGAAGAAGCCATCATGTCCGACAATGTGAGTAATTCTGAAGATGCTTGTCCAAAAAAGAGTAATTCTGAAGATAATTGTCCAAAAAAGAGTAATTCTGAAGATACTTGTCCAAAAAAGAGCAATTCTGAAATGAGCTCTGATTCAGCCCCTGAAATGTCTCATTCAGATATTCCTTCAGAAGAAACTAATCATGCCAGTTCCTCAAAGGTGCTATCTGAACCCAGGAGGAGAACGCCAAATGATTCAGAGGATGATGGAACAGAGGGTGTTAAGCGTATGAGAGGACTGGAAGATTTGGGTATCAGCTCATTGGCAAATGGGAAGTCGTCCCATGCCGGAGAGCAACTTGAAATAGTTCAGCAAGAGGATGCTTCCCACTGTGATGTGAATACTGGGAACTGTGTGACTAATGGAAATCCTCCAAAGATTATTCATATGTATTCATCATCCTTGAGAAGAAAGAGATCACCAGTGGCAACTGTGCAGGAATTCTTGAAAAGGAAAAATCGTCGTCGGCCATTGACGAAGGTCTTGGAGAGCACAGCAATGGTATCTGTTCCAGTGATTTGTGATCAGCTTCCTAATACATGTAGTTCTACCCCATGGGGATCATCTGGTGGTAAAATTTCCGAATTAGATACTGAGCCAAAGAGAAGTAATTCTTTAGCAACTATCAGTAGTGCAGACGGCGATGGCCCTGCAGCAGTTTCTTGTGACAATGAAGCCCCTTTAAATGCTTCTGAAGTTTCTCGGATTAATTCTAAGGCAAAGGAAAATGAAGTCTCCAGTATATCTGAGATCCCTGAGAATAACACTTCGGACAAGCTATTTGATGTGCCATTTGTTAGAGAGGAGAAGCACGCTGCTGGTATGCTTGAAGTGAACAATTATGTATTTTTAAGATATACATTCTCTCTATTATGTGTAGGTTCGGTTTTATGTTGTTTACCTGATGAAATTAGAGTTTTTAGCTTATGTACATTTCTGCTCTACCTTGATTTAGTTTATCAGATTCTCCTTGCCTCCTGGTTCATGCTGCCTGTTATTTATATGTGACTATGGCATCGTTTATACCAACCTTTTTTCCCCTTCATGTATCTTTTTAGAATTAACTTTTTGGTTCATTTGACGTTTTTATTAGCCGTCCTGAATTGCTCTCTGTCAAGCTGTTCTGCTGTGGCATAGATTAGAAAGTTTTTAGTTTGTTTTTGGATGATATTGTCCTGATTTTTGTTCCCCCACTGTCAGGTTTTTCTCCTACGAAACCTTCTTCTTCATCTGGTAGGTCTACGGTTGGTGCTTTAGGAAAGCATTCCAGTCGAAGTACTCCAGCTGCATCTTTGGAAAATGAGGCAACAAAGGAACCCGGTTCTTCAACTTCAGCTGCCACCCGTAATGATAATACTAACCAAAAGATTGAGAGAGATACTTCAAGGTGGCAGTTAAAAGGAAAGAGGAAATCGAGGCATTTAAGTAACTATAGAAAACAAGATTCAAAAAATTCTTTGGATGTGGATGATGCATCTGATGCTTGCTTGGCAGGTAAACTAGATTGCAACAACGTTGGTAGATCCCCCTCTGCAAATGATTGTAACTTACTAGCTATGTCCAAAAAATTTGCTGAAAGTCAGGTAGATGGATTCTGTGAATGGAGTAAGCAAGTATCTTACAGGAAACCCCATGCAAGTGAACTGAAAACTGAGGTGAAACAATTACTCGATGACCCTTTAGCACCTCAAAAATTGCTTCCTTATCGCCAGTCCCGCTTTACCGTTCATTCTCGATATCAGATGCCAGAATTTTATGTTAGAAATTATGGAGCTAATTCTCTATTATATGATGTTGAGCTTGAGGTGAAAGCTAGCTATAGGCCTCAGCATGTTCCATTGGTTTCTCTGATGAGCAAATTGAATGGTAAAGCCATAGTTGGTCATCCTCTCACAGTTGAAATTCTGGATGATGGGCACTGTGATTCCTTGTTGAGCAGAGCAGATGCTGAACCAGAAGGTGATGAACACCATTATGCGACAGTCAAGCACACTGCACCTGCGAGAACTCAAGCCAAACAGTCCAAACAGTCTGCATCCCAACCTTGTTTCTCACCCAGCAAATCACCGAGAATGAAGAAATCCGGGCATTTATGTAAAAAGATTCGCAAACTATCTTCACTCACTGGTAATCGACACCAAAACCAGCCGAAACGAATGGTACAAAAGTCTAGTGGTCATGTCATCACCTGCATCCCCCTTAAAGTAGTGTTCAGTCGGATAAACGAAGCAGTGAGTGGTTTTGCCAGACCTTCACACCATGCCTTGACATAAGTCATCCCATGAATTAAGTTTGTTCTTTGACAACTTGCTTGAATTTTACAAGTTGCACAACCTAGACAATGTTGATTTAGACTTTATGCATACAGCAGCATTCAACATTAAGGTAGATTGATAGAATCAACTGTACAAGTTCTTTGACATTTTGATATTGTAGAGAGGAAGTGGTAGGACAGGAGTAGGAAGCCTGGTTTCTGTTAGCTCTGTATATATGTAAAAGTAGCAGCAGAGTTGTAAAGATGGTGATTGGAATCATCTGGTGTTTGGTACTGTTGTTGACATCATTTAGTTAGTTTTTCTTAGTCCGAGAGTTAATAACTTCCATTCCCATTGTAATGCATGTAAACAATATTGTCGCTAATTTATCCTGAGCAAACCTCTAAATTAGCTTCCCAATTTTCTGATTCAGTTGAGTAACTGGAGTAGGGCCTAAGGGTGATTGAGTTGGCACTTGTTTGCATTTAGAAATATTTTTTTGAACAAGTTCTATATTTGATTTGTGTTCAAATTTTTCACCATTGTTTTTCATAAATCTACCATAGACATACCATAATATGGTAAATATTAGTAAAGGTCCTGAAAAAGAAAATAGATTTCAATTTGGAAGGTTCAACCCAGTTTTCTAAAAGTATGTTTACATTACCAAAACGAGAGACATTGTGCATGTGAGTTGGTGATTTCACTCTTGCTCTTGTTCTGTTTTTTCATTCCTTGCCCCATTTTCTCTCGATCTTTTTATTAAAAGGAGTGAATAGCGTGAGTAGCGCGATGTGTCAAGTGAAATATGACAAAAAGTCAAAAACTTACACCGATTACATGGGCTCAAATTTTGGTTCAACTTTACAATAACCTCAAAGAAAAGGTCATGGGGTTGTAAATCTATTCCTTGAAGTTCCCTTTCGTTTCTTATAACATCATCCAAACTCTTAACAAATGAATCAATGTTTCAGTAACTTATTTTCAACAAAATGGTATAATCTCTGCCGTTATAATCTATGTATTTGTAGGGTTTCATGTAGCCATTCTGTGGATGCAAATTTTTTTACGAACATTCTCATCATGCAAACCCATGTGTTTATTTAAAAAATGCATTTACCATAAAAGTAAAAATAATTTGAGAAAGTATAGTAGACCGTTTTAAAACTTCTAACAACCAGATATATTCTATGACAAACTACCACCTTCACTTCATCCCCTTCTAGCCTTTTGAAAAGGGATGTTTTGCATTGGCCCCAGAGCTACACCAATGGCTCTGTAATAAAGAATGACTTTCGCTTATATAAATCTGCACAACTAATCTCAAACCTTGATTAATTTAATTAAACTTCTTTCCTAGAGAAATGGTCAAAGTTGAATTTCCAAACTTCCATGCTTCCAAAGTCACCTGGTTACAGCTAGAAAGATAAAGTACCAACCATTTTGGTATTAACGGTAAATATAACAGTTTAACTTTTCATATCATTTCACCAGACCATGAAACAGAGCTGAGATCACTAGAACAAACCAACAAAATTTGCAAACCTAAAGCTTCTTTACAAAGAAACAGCATATTTTGAATGTTCAAAGTCAAAGGAAGTGCCTTCACAACACGCATTTGGGCAGCATGTGTTGCTTGTCCTAGTTGCCATCTCTGCCATATAAATATGACCAAAACCAGATTGTCTCTACGGTTGAGCCAAATCCTTGGCTGCTTGACGAGCAGCCAAGAAAAAAAGACCATGTCTGTGAAGAAGTCTCTCTCTCTAACAAAGGCCGAGGAGACTAAGCGCCTCGAAAGGCATGATGCTGCCAGAAAGCGCAGGAGATCTTTTGATCTCTGTTTTTCATACCCAGAGCTACCAATGGAACGTGGACAATCTTTGAAAGATATGGATTCAGAGAAGTTGAAGACTGGTATCAAGAAATGGGCTAAAGCTGTGGTGGCTTATGCCCGCACAGTAAGCAATCGCTTTGGAAGCTGGCGTCGCTAATTGAACCAGATGAAGTTTCCATGGAATTTGATGAATTTGACTACATTAGAATGACTCAGTTTCTCTATTGAACATGAGGTTTGTTTTTGTGTGAGAAGACCTTTGAAAGCAAAGTAGTTTCAATGGTGATGATGGGTGCACGTTTTTTTTTTTGAGTCATTGGTTGGGACTTATGGCTTTCGTGAATAAAATGGATCAGAATGGGACTCGCTTGTATTGTGTCATGAAAGCTAAAGATCAAAAACAATGTACATAGTCTACTTTCTTGTTCCTTCTCCGTCTGAAATAAATTGCACCTTCAGCTTTTTCTTGAGGAATAAAGTGAGATTCTCTTTGATAAATGAACGATCACGGAAACAAAACAGTACAAAAGTGGTGCAAATGAATGATCTATCTCTCAATTCTTTTCCTCCCTTCATCCATTGAAAGAGGAAATGGGTTTAGAAAATCAAACCCAAAAAAAAATTATACACCAGGACGTGTGAATGTTCCAAAAAAGAAAACCACCAAAATAAAAAAAGAAAGAAAAAAAGAAAAAGAAAAGAAACAGAAGAAGGTGGTGGAGAAAATACATCTATAACCAAAAAATAAAAATAAAAATAAAATAAAATAAAAGGAACACCTCGTGTAAAATCAGACATTTCTATGATATTCATCTATAATTCTATATGCTCTATAGAAAAGGATGGAAGTGGGAAGAAATTGTGCTTTATCAATACCTTCCTCGTTCTACTCAGTTTTCTTTACAAAGTTTAGAGCTTTTTCTCCACCTGATATGGTTCTTAACAATTGTTTTGAACAGATGTCCTGTGCCTGCGTGGCTCTCTTCACACGATTGGCTTTTACCCATGCAGGTTCCTGCCGATGAAAACAATGTTTCATCATCTTTAGCACCTTTTAGTTTTAGGCAATGTATGGTATAAGATTTGAAGTCCTAAAATAATCTGGGAGTGCCAAAAGTTTAATTCTTTCACTTTTTTCATAGAAAAAGACCCAAAAAAGGTCAAAAGTGGGGGAGTAAGTTTTACCTCAGGTACCAAACGAGAGAAGCCGAACTTGAGCAGTAGGAGAATATGTTCCATAACTAGGATGGCTGCAAGTCCAGGTTCAATCTTCCATTTCCCTTCCTGATCATACAACCATACTAGAAGTGCGCAGTTGGTGCATATGGACATCACTATCAGAAACTACAATTTTAAGTGGTTTGCCACTTTGTTAGACGTAGGTATAATATTAAATATAAAACTCGACCATATGGAGAATATTTTAATTTGATTTTTTATATATTATTAAAAAAGAAAAAAAAAAAAGTTCCATCTACAGGGTAAAGCAACGGGCGGATACAGAGAGACTTTCAATGCTATTTAACGAGTTTGACCTCTTTGGGGATCTATGACCGCCTTCCAAATGACAGGCAGCCTGTTCTATGTATGAATCATGTCAGTCATTACCATGCGCTTAAATAAAGTTGAACCTAAAAAAACTTCAAGGGTTCTACACTTCTACTACATTGTTAAGCAAAATTCAGTGAATGTGTAGTTCTTTGAGAAACTCAATTTTTAAAGATGCAGATACAGTAATTGTTAAAAAACTCAATTTTTAAAGATGCAGATACAGTAATTGTTAAATCCAAAACAGTAGTACCTGAAAAATGTTGAGCCAAGCACCAATTGTCGTTGCTGCACGGGGAAAGGGTCTTTTGTACATAGCCAGCAGTTTAAGAGCATCTGTTCTTATTTCCGTGATGTTGTTCTGCATAAAGAAGTCAGAAGATTATCCTAAGCAAATAGGAAATAAACGGTATTGGTAAACCAAACCAGATATAATGAAATCAAAAAAGAATTTACCAATGCAGCAAATGCAAATGCAAGAGGGAATGCACAAGCAAACATCATTATCATTCCAAACTGCAATGCTAACTCCAAACAATCTGCATTCAGTGTTAGAGTTGTCGTCAGACTTAAAAAGGGGAAACATTAACAGAAGTCCTTGAACAATGAACACCAATTTATAAACACATGCTCGCACACACATATATTAAGAGCTTCTGAGAAAAGCCAAATCTGACATCTCTTTCTTTGACATCTCTATACTCCAATATAAGCTTTCTTGTTCATTTTACAGTAATTTTCACCAAAAAAAAAAAAAGTCCATTAGAAGTTAGAAGTCCCAACAAGAACTACTAGAATGTAATGTTTTTCAAGTCAATAAAGGGTTCAAAGAAGGAACCCTAACTTCCCTCTGTCAGCCAAAGAAACATAAATGAAGCCTCAGAAGTTACAAACTTTGAAGATATTGAATATAAATATAATGTTGTGATTAGGAAATGACATAACGATACTGCTTGTTTCAAAGATTTGCATTTAGCTTATTACCATCAAAGAGCCCATCTTCTAGCTCAACACCAATGCTCGCAGAATAAGAAGGTTTCAGGTATTCTTTCTCTGCCCGAGAAGTGAACTGGATCTTCCCTTGAGATGATCCTTTTTCACGTCTTTTCTTGCTCCTTTACACCATAAGGATCAGTAGGCCGAGACCAGTTATATGAAAAAGTAAGCCAAGCCCACAATGTAACAAAGTCCAGAAATTATTGGACAAAAAGGGAGCTCTTACCGAACTTTGTATTTTCTATAGCTGTACTTGAGATAGGGTAAAGAATTTTCCAACAAGTTTTCCAACACCTGAACAAAAATTTCAAATGCAAAGCATGCTATGGTCAGAAACAATGAAGAATAAAGCTCAATACTTGATGAAGAGTTAAAAAGTTCAATTGTTCTTTCACCTCAGATATAAGGAGGCGCTGTATTAAAACTTGACGAAGTGTGGTAAAGTTACGGTGCAAAAGGGCATGGTAGAAGACTCCAATATAGGACTGCATAAAATAAAGTCCAAAAATCTGCAGGAAAACCCATTTAAGTGAACTAAAAAGCCATGAGATGATGAGAACAATGAACAGACAAGGACCATTTACCTTGTAGACCAAACTATCAGCCCTTTTTTCATTGTTTTCATAGTTTTCACAGTTAATGAGCTTCATGGACATCTTAGCTCCCAACCGTGTGAAATATTGAATCGCAAAAAGGTACATGACAGTCAACCCAAACCTGAAACCAAAATTATATATATAAATACTGAAAGGTACGTTCTCAAACAATTTTATACAGTTACCAGGAGATAGTACATACATTACTAAATTATTGCTGCCAAAAATAGACAGAATGTGAGAACAATATTACGCCATAGTTTAGATGGTTTTTCTGAAGCTATGTACATATAAATTGTTTTATGATTGATGTAAAGTTATAACTGCTAAATGATTATTGATAAAATGACCAATTGAATTTGAAGCCGTAGATTATATGGTTACAGCCTTTAATTCCAAGCATACTGATGCAAAAACGCCTGTGGTGTCATTTTAGTATAACGTATAATCAGGAATGGAGATTCTGAATGTAAAGATCGTGGAAATTTTACTTGGTTACATCATTAGTAAAGAAAAAGATGAGACTGTTTATGGATTCATCTCAAATTGATCAGATGCCTGTCCCTAAAGGGAAACATCAAAAACTGCAACAGCTGAGAGGACAAGAAAAAAAATGCTCAATATAGAATGTTCCAAAATGTTTGATAAGTATATCATGAGTTCAAGTGCATGCAATATTTGAAGATATCTAGTGTTCTTACTTGATGACATCTGACTGAATAACCTCGTAACAATGAGCATATGCTAACTCAAACGGCAACTGGAGGCATATAATGCTCAAGATGACAATTGCATCATTTCTGAATCGCCTAAGGCGACCAAACCACTCAATTCTTTGAAACACTTCCTTCTCTTTTCTTTTATCCATTTCCTGGTTTTTTATGAGCTCTACAGGTATCTGTAGAGAGCTACAGTCCACACCTGAAAGTCTATAACCTGGATCACCTCCAAATGTATAATTGATCTGCCATCTTTACAGCAAGTGTTGGGAGAAATGAATGAGTGATATGACAAATGATAGACAAGAAAGGAAGTGACCATTACGGCATTTGCAGATTCACACGTATTTATGCTTTAAGGCCAAGGTACCTGGCTATAAGGGCAGAGTTTTTCCGTCTCCAGAACTGGGAAAACATGATAGCCCATATAATAATGCTTACAAAGAAAATGGGGAGGACCAGTAACCGCAAGGACCTGTAGACAAGAGGAGCAACATGCTGTTTATTTTTATGTAAACTAGGAATGCTTGCACAAGTTAAAAAGAGCTGATGACCGTGCAGCCAATTGATAGAGTGGCTCACCCGAATTCAACTAACTGCAGTATAAGCCCAAGTGCAGCTGGAAATAGCATCCATCTTGTATACATTCCAAGGAATGCAAAGTAGAGTGCAATCTGAAAAAAGTTATTTCTCTTGCATGTCAGTCAAAATGCACATCAGAACGATTAGCTGCTATGAAATGAAATTATAGTTGAACTGTTGAAGTACCTTTGCACCAAAATATGAATAAACCTCATCAATAGGCTGGCCGGTGAAGTCCCACCAGTTAAGTGCCCAATTTCCTAGGAGCTTCTTCCTCATTATTTCATCTATAAAATAGCTATCTTATTTCCTCAGAATATACGACATAGAGCTGCAAAATTTTAGGGAAGTCAAGGAAATTATACCATGCAGAGGAAATATTTGTTTAACAATTTTCTTGGATTCCAATGTACGGATTAAACTCTCCCCAACCTTCCACTGAAATTCTTCTTCATCACATTTAAGAGTTACCGCTAAATGACTCTCATTTACCTGTAAAATGAAATACCTTTTATCTGGCAATGTAGAGGTACAGCATAAACTTGGAACTGACGAACATCAATCAGAAGGATATAGTCTACAATCAGATGTCTAATCATAGGTTCAAATTCAAAATAATTTACTGGCTTGTTTTCACATTTGCAGTTTTTGGTGACGTACATTAAAAGAAAATTTGATACTTGGCCCCATTATACACATGAAAGCAAAAGGTAGACAGATGAAAATATTAAACCACCAAAGCAACTTTTTCAATATGAGAAGTTACTCAAAATACTAAATGTTTTCAAAATAGATTGCTCTAAGAAAAACATTGAAATAGCAGTGTAGTTAATATCCTTTCAACAATAGTGTAGTTGATAGAATACGTGCATGGGGGAAAAAACCATGTGCCATGTGAGAAGTCACTTACAATCCCATATATCAAGTAATGGTAGCAACGAAATCGCTCAGACCAACTGAAGAGTGAACCATCGGGCTGTCTCACAAAAGCATCAACCTCGTCCAATTCAAAAAGCAAATCCATACCTTGTATCCAGATGGCACCATAACCAATGCCGAAAAACAAAAAGACAACCTTTTCAAAACATCTTATGGAGAAGGCCAATGGAGAAAGGACGACAAGAATCAAACGAGGGGTTTGCTAAAGAAAGTGGAGCTCACCAATATGAGTTCTCTTCTTCATTTCTAGGCGTGCAGCAGCCTTTCCTAATATCTCCAAAGGAGCTGCCAACTAGATTTTAGAAGCAGAAGCTCGTCAAATCGCAATAAATGGAGATAGCAGATAAGCAAAACAAACGAAAGCTTCACATTAACTAACCCATCCAGCAGAAGGCTTAAGAATCAATAAATATATGTTTACGTATTAAATGGGTCCAAAACAATATATAAGCCCAGCTGCACTTAGCAAGAACTCGCTAGGTTAATAGTTCCTATGGACACTTCTGCAAATACGTTTCAGTCATAAGAACAGCATCTCCAGTGCACGTAGATGTTAAGCGAACACGCGCGCATCACAGTTGTAAGTCAAAATTGAAGGATAAATCATGCTTATAAATCACGCTATTGTCTAATAAGTAATGAGCATTGTTTAAATTAACATCAAGAGAATTGATGTCTGCTGAAATAAACTCGTAGAATGTAAACCAAGTAGCAGAGGCAAACCTTCATGAACTCGTCAGTGACGCCATCAATTCTCTCAACGATAAAACCCACCTTCAGAAACGCATTTTCGAGCACCTCCACGCAGTCACAAGTGGCATCTTCTTTCTTCGTTTTCCTTTTTGGAACCACCAAACATACCTCAAATACATTATGTTCCTCTGGATAAACTTTCATTTCCGCGCTCACTCACAGTCTACAGTACACCCAGGAGCACCAAAAGATTAAGAATACGACACCTTATGGAAACAGAATATTCGAATACTTAACTGAAGATGGGTAAGAACGATCAAAAAGGCAAAAACTCCGCTGCAAGAACCCAGTAGCCAAATGGGTCTCAATCACAAGACCTTTTGGGACTAAACTGATATGGTAAAAAGAAAATAGTACTCTTAAATTGATCAAATATCCAAAAAAGCGCTATAGTGGGAACATGCTTTGGCTCCAATGGCTCAACTGAAGCTTTACTGGAACTAATTGAACGAAATCTTTTCACAAAACTGGTAGAGTGTATGCACAAAAAGGAAACAAAACAAATCTAAACAATGGAAAGAAAGAAAGACGGAGTAAAGACAAACCAAGTGTCTAAGCACATATCATTGCGATTGAGAGACACATGGACGAGCATAGAAATGAGACAGACACGTACTAAAACACGGTGAACACAAAAACAAATGCTCTTTCTCTCTCTTTCCATCGCTTAATGCGAAAAGAGAACACGCTTTGGGGGATTCGAAGGCCAATTGTGATCATCCTTCATCCCATATAGCTCTTTTTTACGCATTTGGATGGTGAAATTTCACAGTGAAAGAGCGTACCAGAAAAGGAAAGAGGGCTCGTTTCTGAGTGTGTGTTTGCAGCCTGGATTTCAGCCAGCTCGAAATTAAGACCGCAATCCGCAACCGACGAAGAACCAACAACTGTCAGTTTCAGAAATTTCAGCAGATTTTTCTCCCTCTGCTATACCACATTTCTATTTCTGTTCCCAACATTCCAATCATGGACATCTCTTTCCATGATTAGATTGTAAATTTTCCAATCCCCCAATTCCTGTTTCTTCGTCTCTATCCCCTTCGATGCAAGTTAAGCTTATAACATTGTTAGAAACTTAGAAAGAGATTATTTTTTCCGCCAATACAATTGGAACTTTCCTCTTTCACCTCTTTATCAATAATACTATTTTATGCCAATTTATGCCCGTGCATTTATTCAAGAAACCGGTGAATTCTTAGTTAGTATGTAAAAACAAAAACGTGTAAACAAAATTTTGAAAACTTACCCCTTTTCTTCGCTTGATTTTTGGAAATATAAGAAAGTGCATGACAAAGAAAAAAAAAAAAAAAACTTGTGAAAATAGTGTTGTATTTATGAGGAAAAATTAACAACCAAATAACATTTGAATTAAATATAAGATGTCTCAATTAGATTAACTTTGTTATAGTTCATTGTTGTCATTGGTTATTCAAAATACAATTGTAAAGTTTGATCTTGAAATTAGAAGTTCAATTTTCCATTTAGATGGTGTCATAATGTCTTTAATAGGAAAAAATCTAGGACTATCGTAGTACATATAGTCTATATTCATTATTTGACATGTCATTAAATGATTAATTGTTTATTTAATTCGTGGATCCCACATAATTCTTTAAAGCTACTTTTGTGACGAGTAATAAATGAAGGTAGTATGAAATTTTTTCCATACTAGAGTATCACTATAAATTTTCTCGTCTTCAGCCCTCTCTCTCGAGGTTGGAACCTATCTATAATATCAATTTTTAGTCAACATGTTAATATTTCCCATCAATATTCTCGCATTTGTATAGGTTCAATATCGAAATGAGAGGTGAATCGATATTTCAATTATATCGTAAAAAATAAGCAATAAAATGTCATTAATGTGAATATAATATAAATAATAGACTTATTAATTTATCTAAAAATCACAAAATAATTATATACTAATTTAATTCTTTTTTAACATCTATCGATATCGATGTCCATATTTTAAACCTTGAGCTCTTTACACAATATTTTATTTAGAAACAACTAAAAAAAATGAGGGAAGGTGTGTGAAAAGGTTTGGAAACTTATATTTCTAACCCATAAAAGTTTGTGGAAGACAAATCTAACCTTAAAAAAATAATAATAAATAAATAAATAAAAACTTATTTGTCTAATTTTTTTTTTGAAAATTTGTTATTTATAACCTAAAAAAAATTAGTGGACAAAAGTAATATCTTTTTCTAACATCTTTCTCAGGAAAATTGCACGAAATGACCCAAAAATTAAAAACTTATCTATAGATGACCCAATCCTGAAAACTTTATCATAAGTGACCTTTTGGACACGTGAAATACCAATTTTACCCCTGAAATTAAATGAACCCAGAACTTTCTCTCTCCCCTTTCTTGATTGCATTGAATGCCGAAGCCTTCATCACCAGCATTTTCCAGAATCATTCAATGTCAACTACCATTATACCAACAAAATTGAATGCAAGGGTACTAATGGACAGTCACTCTCTTCCATATTGAGTTCTGCGAGTATCACCAACTTATTCTCTTCCATTTTTTTCTGAGAGTTACAGCGGCTGTCGCTTTTTTCATCTTCGTCCATTATTCGTTTCAGCAACATTGTGGGTTAGAATCAGAAACACAGAGAATGTAAGTGTTTCTCTTCCTATATCGTATAGGTTTAAATAAACGGTCGATTATCTTCCTATATCGTACACATCATGTATGCGTTCGCTTGTTACGGTACTATGCGATTGTGTAATCCATCACCAGGTGATCGCATACATGCGACTAGGCGATTGCTTAATCATCACCAGGCGATCGCATACATGATACTATGCGATCGATTAGTCCATCACCAGGCGATCGCATACATGATACTATGTGATCGATTAGTACATCACCAGGCAATCGCATACATGATACTATGCGATTGATTAGTACATCACCAGGCGATCGCATACATGATACTATGCGATCGATTAGTCCATCACAAGGCGATCACATACATGATACTAGGCAATCGTTTACACTTGACTGAAGATCATTTATAACCAAAAAACTTATCTTCTCTGCAGGTCAACGAATCTACTTCGAATCTTTGTGCGATTTGGTGGGGAGTTGGATCAGTCCGGATGCAACTATGTTGGAGGCCAAATGAAAGGTCTGAAAATCAAGAAAGATATAACATATAGTGAATTAGTTAGCATACTACATGAAAGGCTGAACATTGATCCATACCTGTTCGATATACACATCAAGTGCTGCTATAATCTGTTGGTCCAAGTGCCTCCAATTGACATAGTAGACGATGAAAATCTCAATTTTTTTCTAGAAGGAAGTGATGCATCTCGGATGCCATTGTTCGTATCACTTACACCTCACGAGAGGCATGGAGTACATGACATATACCTAGAAAGCAGTCCAACGGCTGAAGCAGTTCCAAACATATCAACATATGATTTTCCCACCACGTCATCATTGGAGGAGAATGTTGAGGCATGCAATCTGGGGGATGACAGAAGTGAAGAATGGGCTGGTCAAAGTATTCCTTCATATGACGTGCACGGACAGTGGTCAATACTACAGACAATCCCAACTCCACCCGTGGCAACGCCATCCGTCCAAGTGCCACCCACTGTCCCAAGCCAACCATTTGTAGACATAGTCGGTCCATCAAATGGCTCATCGTACGAAGACCTCATCACAGTCCCCCACGATTGTTTGAATGACGAGGATGTAAGGGAAGGTCAAATTTTCTTCTCCAAATATGACCTGTCAGTTAAACTATCAATACTCGCTTTGAAGAAGAACTTTGGATACCGTGTGAAGAAGTCCACAAAGAGTTTGCTGACAGTTCGGTGTTTGGTCGAGGGATGCAAGTGGAGAGTTCGTGTGAAGAAGCTAGAAGGAAGCGATTCTTTCAAAGTGACGAAGTATCCGAGTGCCCATACGTGTTCCCTTGAGATGAGGACTGGTAATCACCAACAAGCCAAGAGTTGGGTTATTGGCCACTTAATCAAGGCACGGTGTTTCGTGCAAGGGAGTACGCCCTGGTATTTGCAAGAGGGTCGCCAGAAGGATCATACGCGTTTGTCAATTCATATGGTGAGGCACTGAAACTTGCAAATCCAGGCACGGTGTTTGAGGTTGAAGTAGAAGAGCAGCGGTACTTTAAGTACGTGTGCATGGCGTTCGGTCCATGCATTAGGGGATTCTTGAACTACATCCGTCCTGTTATTGTTGTCGACGGTACGCACTTGCACGAGAAATATAAAGGAGCAACATGTATTGATGGCAACAACAACATATATCTAATCGCGTTCGGTATCGTAGACGGCGAGAACGATGCATCCTGGCTTTGGTTCATGACCCACTTGAAGGCTTCGATCGGAGACATCCCTAACTTGGTGATCATATCAGATCGTCACATATCCATTGGGAAGGCTGTATCAAGTATATTCCCAGAGGCATTCCATGCATTGTGTATATACCATATTCGGAATAATTTGATGGATAAGTTCAAGAATAAGGACATTATTCCGCACTTCTACCTAGCAGCCAAGGCCTACAGGATGTCAGAGTTTCAAATATATTAGTCTAAGCTTCAAATGTATCCCGGGGCGACAGCCTACCTTGAAGAGATTGGATTACATCGGTGGGCACGGGTGTACCAAGTCCATTGTAGGTATGACAAGATGACCACGAATATAGTAGAATGCCTTAATGGAGTATTAAAAGACGTGAGGGAACTGCCGATTACGAAGCTTCTGGAGCATATTCGGGGTTGGTTTTAGAGTTGGTTCTATGTCAGACGTACACATGCCATGACATGCACAAACCTTGTAACCGACTATGCAATGACTATCCTTAAAGAGGCTGAATCGGTGTCCAGAACGTATCGTGTATCTCCAGTGGACATGTATGCGTTAAGTGTTAACGATGGGCATCTTGGTGGACTGGTTGATCTCCGTCCACAAACATGTACGTGCATGGAGTTCAATTGCATGGAGATTCCATGCTCACACGCAGTAGCTGCGGCAGCCATGCGGAACATTAACGTTCAAACGTTGTGCTCGAAGTGGTTCACAGTAGAGTGTGTACTTGCCGCTTATGCCGAACCGATATACCTAGTTGGCCATCGACAAGAGTGGAGGCAAAGACCTGATTTCGATGACTTCGAGATCTTACCACCGCGGAAGGTACCAAGTGTAGGTCGATGGCAGACCATTAGAATCCCCTCAACCGGTAAGGAGCCACAACAAGTACATAAGTGTACGCGATGCGGTCAAAGAGGGCACAACAGAAAAACATGTCGGCAGCCACTGATGACGCCTGCCACGGGGACGCATGGGATGCATGGAACGTGAAGGATGACTTGGACGCATTGGACGCGTGGGACACATTGTACGAATTGGACGACTTGGACGCATTGAACACATTGAACGCATTGGACGCATTGGGACGATGGACGCAAGGGACGATGGATTTGGTTATTATTATTATTATTTTTTTTTTATAATGGACTTAAGTGTATATGTAATTGTAATTGTAATTATTTTAATTTGTAGTTGTTTACATAGGTGATCGTTAAGTGTATATGTAAAATGGACTTGGTACTTTTTTTTTTTTTTTTACAATGGACTTAAGTGTATATGTAATTGTAATTGCAATTATTTTAATTTGTAGTTGTTTACATAGGTGATCGTTAAGTGTCAACTACACGATCGCATAGTTTTTACCTTTTAAGATTTTAAGTGGAAGGCCCCACATAAGAAAAATACAATTTTGTGCTTCATTTAAGTGACTAAATTTCACATTTACAACTTTCAATACCCAACTTCAATCTTAAAACTTAAACTTCATTTTTCTATTTTGCTTGTGTTTATGTTTTTTTTTTTACAAGTTTCACTTAATATTGTGATAGATTTGTTGTAATATTTAAATAAAAATAATTGGGCAAAAAATGTTTAGTTGGGATTTTGTAATTGAATGGTAAATAACTTTAAAAAAAAAAAAAAAAAAAAAAAAACTTAAACTATCCCCTATGAAAATTCTTATAAGTTTAATTGCAATTGAATTGGTTAAAAAAAATAACCTTATGGAAATTGAAATTGAATAACTTAAATTAACAATGTCTAAGTTTTAAAAAATGGAATCAATTTAAATGAAAAAAATTGAAATTGCCTAAAAAAAAATAAACTAACTTAAGTTATATATATATGTATGTATTATGTCAATTTTCCCAGTAAGACTTACCAGGAGAATGGAGGGTCTCACAATGCGAAATGTCGTTTTTAACCTCGTTAATTCTCCATTTAATTCCCTTCAATTTTACCTAAATTTTTAGCCCATTTAACTTCAGTTTGCTTGAATTATATTTTATATTTTCATTTTACTTTTACAAAAAAAAGCACGAGGGTCAATTTTCACATTGTTTAGAGAGAATTTGTTGATCTCATTTTTAAAGACTTCTTTCATTTTTCAGTTCCTCTAGTACAGAGAAAAAGATATGAATGTTATTTTGGTTTTTTCTATTTCATTCATGTGTTTTATGTTGTTGAAAGTTGAAAAAATAGTTGTGTTTATTTGTGTGGGGGAAAGGTTATTTACGGGAAATGCTTAGATTTATTGGAAAAATAATATTTTCTATGGAAAATAACTTCATAGTTTGAAGGATAATAGTTGTTTTCTTGAAAAAAAAAAAAAAAGAAGGAAAACAATGATTCTATCAAATTTTAAGTAAAGTTGATTGGAAAATAATTGGAGAATCTCAATTTTGACATAATCATTTTTTGGCAATATTTAAATAAAAAAATTGGGCAAAAAATTTTTTTTTGTTGGGATTAATGGTAAATAATTTTTTTTAAGAAAAAACTTAAACTATCCCTGTATAAAAATTCTCATAAGTTTAATTACAATTGAATTGGTTGAAAAAAAACAAACCAATGCTTACGAAAATTGAAATTGAAATTGGATAACTTAAATTAACGACGGTTAAATTTTAAAAAATAGAATTGGTTTAAATAAAAAAAAATTGCCTAAAAAAATATAACTAACTTAAATTAATTATTAATCATTATAAAAATAAAAATTGAAAAAAAATATACATGGATTCTGTCGATTTTCTGGTACCCTGGAATTTCCAGAGAATAATTAATTTATTTTTAAATAATTCAAATTAAAATTTAAAAAATAATTTTTCTAAAAGAAGTTTCTATCCATTTTCTACTTGGACAGAATAAGTTTTTTTTTCGTAATCTTAAATATTAATTTTGATTTTGATTTTAATAATAACTTTAATTTTTAATAATTTAAATTAACATTAAAACATAATTTTTTTTAGAAAAAAAAGTTTCTCTACAGAGAAAATGGACAGAATATGTTTTTCTTATTTTTTTTTCTTTTATATTTTAATTTTAATTTTAATTTTAATAATTCAAATTAACATTAAAATAATAATTTTTTTTAAAAAAAGTTTCTGTCCAGATAGAATACTTAAGTTTTTTTTTTTAAAAATTTTTATTTTGATTTGTATGATAAATAGTAATTAATTTAAATTTTAATAATTCAAATTAACATTAAAAAATAATTTTTTTTAAAAAAGCAACATTCTGTCCTTCTTCTGGTAATTCTTACAGGGAAATGGACCGTATAATTAATTTTTGTTTTAAATTTAAGTTTTGATTTTGATTTTTCTAATATTAATTAATTAATTTTAATTATAATAATTCAAATTAACATTATAAAAAAATTTAAAAAAATTAAAAAAAGCTATCCGTCCATTTTATCAGGAAAATTGATAGAATTCATACATAATTTTTTAAAAATTTTTTAATTTATATAATAATTAATAATTAATTTAAGTCAAGTCAAGTCTTACCAGAAAAATTGATAGAATTCATACATAAGTTTTTTAATTTTATTTTTATAATAATTAATGATTAATTTAATTTAGGTTTAATTTTCATTTTTTGATAAATATTAGTTTATTTTGTTTAATCAATTTAGTTGCAATTAAATTTAAGAGAATTTTCAGGGGATAGTTTAAGTTTTCTTTAAACAAAAATCATTTATGATTCAATTACTGAAAATTCCAACAAAACATTTTTTGTCCAATTCTTTTATTTAAATATTATAACCAAAACTTGCCATGAATACAACCAGAATAGAAAATTGAAATTTAAGTTTTAAAATTAAAATTGGGTATTAAAAGCTGGTAAATATAAAATTTGAGTTACTTAAATAAGGGATAAAATTGTATAATTTGCTTACGTGCCTCCACTTAAAATCTGACAACATACAAAAGAGAAGTTAGAACTTTAATCCACCAAAACTTTTTTTTAGATGAGAAACAACAATATATCAAAAAGTATGAGCCACTTTTGTAGTTTTCCAAAATTGAGGGACGGGGGCCCATATAAATTCAAATTGGGGGGTTTAAAATGATAAAGATCTTACAATTTGGACCCCACGCCTTTGATTTATTGATGAACAAATCCCCGTCGTCCATTTCTTCGCCACCATGTCAAACGATTCTTCCCAGAAATTTCAATCAGAAGATTTCAAATTCCCCAAATCAATTCTTCTCCAGCCCTAGCGTCTTTCATCAATTCCTTCATCTAATTCCACCGCATTTTGGGCTTCTTCCGATCATGGGGAACACCGAGAAATTGTTGAATCAAATAATGGAATTGAAGTTCACTTCGAAGTCGCTGCAGCGCCAAGCCAGGAAGTGCGAGAAGGAAGAGAAATCCGAGAAGCTTAAGATCAAGAAGGCTATGGAGAAGGGGAACGTTGACGGAGCCCGAATTTACGCGGAGAACGCGATCCGTAAACGAACAGAACAGATGAACTATCTCCGTCTTTCTTCCAGGCTTGATGCTGTTGTGGCTCGGCTCGATACACAGGCCAAGATGACCACGATCAACAAGTCCATGGCGTCGATCGTCAAGTCCTTGGAATCTTCTTTGGCGACTGGGAATTTGCAGAAGATGTCCGAGACTATGGACCAGTTTGAGAAGCAGTTTGTGAATATGGAGGTTCAGGCAGAGTTCATGGAAAATGCAATGGCTGGATCGACGTCGCTTTCCACTCCGGAAGGAGAAGTCAACAGCTTGATGCAGCAGGTCGCGGATGATTACGGTCTGGAAGTCTCCGTCGGGCTACCGCAGCCGGCGTCACATGCAGTGCCAACCAAGGAAACCGAGAAAGTTGACGAGGACGACTTAACGAGGCGCCTTGCAGAGCTTAAGGCCAGAGGTTAACATTATGGCATGAGTATAACATCTTATTACTGTGTGATGTATATCAAATTTACGCATTTAGCAATTATGAGTTATTGGGCTTGCTACGAATATTCGAACGATGTTACTTTTATGTCTATATTCCAGTGAATTCGCTTTCAATGTTAAATTCTTGTATGTGCATTTTCTATGTGTGTTCTGAGTATTTGAACATGGGGTTCGTTTGAATTTTCCTTGGAGACAATTGCCAGTGATGGTAGGTGCATATAGTCCTCATCTGTTACTGTGGGATTCCATGATTATATAGATTTTTCTGCCAGCATCCAAGAAAATTTTCCTCGTAGCACGAGTAATCGGCTGATCTGCAGGCATTGTAAGTGAATGACACCACATATATTTGCTTTAATGTTCGTTTGCCTGTGCCTCATGAGTGAATCCTTATCCATGTCGCAGATTTACCCCGGTGCTTAAAATTGTTTCCACATTAAACCATAAATAAACGAATTTGAAGATATATGACTTGATATGTTCATTTGTTATGCATGCATTGGTAATTTTTGCCTTGAATTTTGTAGCTGTAATAGAGCAATTATCTTTCTTACATATGCTTAACTAATTGTAATTAGTCACTTCTAATTTGGTGTTATGTTTAGTTTCTATTTTGCTTAGTTGTACACTTAATCTTATGTGTACACAGCCTTTGTGCATAATTGCATATATATGTGAAGTGAATAGAGAATTCACCTGTCCAGAACCTCCCCTTGTCAAATGTGGCATTGGAGCGGTTTTCAATCTCCTTCTGTGCAATGCTTGTGCCATTGCCTGCCGGAGAATCCTCTGCAATTGCTTTGCCTCCATCTTTGTCTCTTTCTTGGTTCAAGCTCGGTCCACTGACACGCGGGGAAATTTCTTATACTAGGGCAGAATGGGTTCTGCTTCCCTTAATTGATTGCTACATCAACATCTTTTAAGAATAAGGTAGGGTCTAACAACAGTAAATTGTTCTTTAGGAAAGGAAAAATTCTAGGAGAATACAGGGAGTAGGTGCTACAAGAATACTAGAAAATTTTCTGTTCTCGCATCTCCTTCACTTTCTTGAATATTTCTGCCATAGAAGTTGCTTCCAACTTGCATCACATCCGGGTTGCTTCTTGTTTTCTGAAATGTGTTTGCATGACTTGCTCTACTTAGAGATCTGTTGGCTTTGATGACCTACCTTCCATCAACAAAGCTTTTGCCCTTTTATGTCCGCAGCACTAGACAAAACTGAATACAGTGGTCAATGGAATTGATCAAGGGACCTTCTCTGTCAAAATGTATGATGATTCCTAAATTGCTGTTAAGAGGAAGGTAAGGGAAATACTCCAATATGGTTGACAAATGCTACAACCTCCATGGAAATTTCCTGTTGAATACAAACAGAAACAGAATTTTGAGAGATCCACGATCAATCAAAACGATAATAGCGTTAGCTAATCAAGTTAGAAGATTGTCTTGGGTTTTCTTAAGCTAATACCTAAGAAAGCCATAATTATGCGATCAACTGACATAATTATTGAACCTTGTTTTGTTTCATTTTATATTGATTGTGGCATAGAGATAACATCTGCTGCGGCTGCCGTACTTAATTTGGACATCTTTGTTAATTTGCTAAATCTGATAGACTTTTGCTCCATTGAACTGCAAGGTATTTAAAATATGCTGTTACAGTCACTAAAGTGGTTACAACAATCCAACTAGTATCATATCACAATCTTTAACATTCTGTAGCAGCTATTGTTTTTCATATTTTAAGTTACAGTAGATTGTAATTTTATTTTTAATAGATTTTTACTATTTTGGAACTTTTTGTGTAATTTATGTACAGCGAACCCCTTGGAGGTATAACTCAATGATGATGATTTGGTTCAAATATATTACCGAATTATCGGTGATGGACAGCATACTGATTTTTTGCATGATCCTTGGTTACAAGGATTCAAGGATACAGTTTGTAACTCTATATCTATGTGTAAATATATATATTGACAATATGTTGAGTGGGGATCGGATGTTTAACCTCCAGATCGATTATACAAACTTTTCGTCAGCGGCTCATTTTGACATATATTATCTACATAAAATCATGGTTCCATGGCTAACATGGATTGTAATTCTAACTTCCAGGTCAGTTGTACAAACATTTTGTTAGTTGCCACCACATGACAATTGCATTAATTTTATTGTTTTGGTCGCTTTTAAATTTATGCTAACCTATTTTGAGTTGGAAGACTTTCATCATGCTCCTGGTCAACATACTGTTTTCGCATAACTATTTTTTTTAAAAAAAATCTTTTTTTATTTAGTTTATTTACGACATGCTTAATCCATATTTTAAGCATAGAAATTTTAAAATTCAAAATATATATATATATAAAAGAAAAGTAAAAAAGAAAGATAAACTTTGATAAACTGAAGTTATAAACTTAATTCTTTTTTTAAGGCTAAACTTAACTTTTTTATGATTTGAAAAAAAATAATATAAATTAGGAAAATCAAATATATAAAAATTTCAGTACGATAATATAATATAAACTTAATTATTTTTTTTTTCTATTAATTGGCACGTATTACTCTTGAAGTTATTCCAATCTTCATACTAAAAAAATGACTTTTATTATTTATTAATATAGGAGTTTGTTTTAAATTTCTATTTGTAGACCACTCGAACTCTCTTCCATCATTTAATCCATATGATGAGGCAATCACAAATTTAAAAAAACGAATTAAGAATATTTGCTAATAATATCAATATTAGCAGGTATGCAATCTCATTCTAACAAAACAAAGTCCAGAGAGAAAATACCTCGAGCTGTTTGACTAATAATTAACAAAGATATGTATCATCCTGGAGCCTAAAGTTTGAGAAATGTATATATTTTCTATACATCTACAAGTGTAAATCTAATGTTTGAAATTCCGTGTAAGAACTAGTGAAAAATACAGCAGATTGTATCTACTAAGCCAATATCATGAGCTGTTCTACCAAACTTGTATCAAAATCCCATAACTTCGGACGATACATTTAACAGACGACCCAAGGCATTTGGAGCGAACTTCCTAGCAAATAGGAAACAGAGTGCTGATGGCTGGTTATTGTAAAGGCACGTCCTACTTTCAAGAAGTTTCTTGAAGAATTCGCCCTCAATATCTGCCTCCCCGAACGTTGCAGGATGAGCACCGCCCCTCGACCAGTCAACAAATGTAAAACTCCTGTTTGCTAGGAGATGAGGTGCTTTGATGCTCAACATAGTCTGGAAGTAATGTTCATCAACATAACATGGTGGCTTGCAGAACTCTTTAAATATAGGGTAGTAAACTGTGTCTTCAACTATCTTCACTGCAAGTTCTCTATTGACTTCAAACCACTGAGATCCCTTCCGCCAATTGGCGAGGTTAACCGTGGGTGCCATACTTTCGTTGTAGCGTCCCCTACCAATGGGTCCTGGTTCATCAAATGAACTCATGAAACTGTAACGGGATCGGGAGATATAGTGATAAATGATGCTGAAGTTGTGGAGAGGAATGCATGACTCGGAGAGAAGAATGAACCATTCATTTGCTATATCAAGAAGTGCATTGGCAAGCAGTCTCCTCTCAGCATCACACATACTCATCATTCCCCATTCTGCAACCTTTGTGAAAATCCAAATAAAATGAATGGTCATCTTCTGGGGATAGAAACTCGAAAAAATATATATATTCCTACATTGAAAACAGATCACAGTTTGCAAACTTTAAAAATAAATCGACCTCAGCCACACAGCAATTAACATAAAAAGATACAGAAGCTCCAGAGTGCAGCAGCCAGTCACAAGGCGAGTAGAGAATTGAAATGGGAATGCTAAAGAAATCAAGTATATCAAGGTAGAAAATTGACCGCCATCAACATCTAATGGCAATAAACTTGTATATTCTGGTTAGAATATTTGAAGTTCAACAAAATCCAGACTTCCTAAACAACAAAATCAGACTTAGGGTGTGTTAGGAATGACTTTCTAAATGCTTAAAATTTTATTTTTAAGTGAAAAAAAAATGTTTTTAAGCATTTAGGGGTCTTTAGCCCAAGGAGTAGGAATTAGGAGGAGTGGAGTTGGCCCCTAAACCAAAAAAAACTATCAATTTTATACTTTATTAACTCCTTACACATTGGGCCTTGCGACTTCACCACTCTCCAAACTTCACAACTCTCCTGGCTTCACAATTCTACTTTGTTCCAATCACGCCCTTAAAAAGTCATTCCAACTAGATCATTACTAACTAAGGAAGTTGTCGATGGATTCAAGAGAGTAGGCATGGTGATAGGGGAAAGCTTCCCAAGAACAAAAGGCATCATCAATCTCAACGATATAAATATTCAATTGTAGGATTAGAAGTCATAAATTCATCACAAAGTGGTAATATATTTTAGACAATGAATAGCATGAAAAGGCTTATTCTAGTTAATCAAAGAAGATGTGCAGAACGAATACTTGCAAAGAAAAGAAAAACAAACTATGCAGTTCTTGCTAGTAAAGCAGAAGGCAAACTAGAACGTTTCATCAATCCCACCAAAAACATAACAAAGAATATCAGTAATGTATAACAAGAACGCATATTACCTTACTGGGGATTTGTCGTCCATAAAATACCGATGAGGGTGGAAAATCAGCAACATAATAAGGCATGGGGTGAATATATATAGAATAAAGTTCCTCATGTCCCTTCAAGAACCGCTCCCAAAGAGGAGCCAAGGGCAGTGGTCCCTTGGTCAAGAACATGAAAGCAATTTTGCGAACTCTCTTGAATGGATACTTCTTCACATGGGGAACGAAAGAAGCCCTCCAGAGGAGCTCGGCGTCGTTCATGGTGTGCAGAAGACTCGATGGAGGTCTGATCCATCTTTCTATACTGGCTGGCTCTTCAAGACAAGGTCGAATTATGGACTGAGCAACAGGTGCCACATTTGGGCCTCCAAAATACTTAACAGTGTGCAAACTAGCAAGTGATATACCAAGGACGAAAAGCAGAAACAGAAAGAAGAGCTGAAGAAACCTAAAAGGAAAGGTTTTAATTGGGTTGTTTGTTCTAGTGCTAGTGGCAATGGCAGTGGCAGTTGCAGAGGCCTTGCCTTCCTCAATCCCCACCACTCTGGACTGCATCTTTACCCCAATTTCCAACCCGATTCACTTCCGGATATATCACATCCAAGGAAATGAAATCTACAGCACATAGTTAATAATCAAAACTCAATCTCACAAACAGAGCCCGTAAAGTAACAGTTAAAATTAGGTGTTCTCTAAAGGGGATTTCAAACACTATGCAACAAGTCAACAACAAATGGACAAGATCTCCACAAAATCCGAACAAATATAGCAATTCGCCAAGTGGGTATTCCCCAAAAAACACATTTATTTCCCAAAACTGAAAACCATTCCCATTGAATCAAAATGCCAAACACCACAGCCTTTAAATCTTCTTGCAGCAAATAGAAACAACACATAACATGCAATCGCTATGGCATTTAGGCAAAAAGAAAGGGATGGAACTTGTACCATGTGGGGCGGTGCCGGATGGGCTCTAACCTTCCACCAATTAAAGTTGAAAACAATCGAGAAATAGCCCAGATCGGTTCACTCATCCATCATTCCAAACCAGGCCACAATCGAAAATCCGATTGATCAGTCTTTCGTTCACAGTACAAGCGGTTGTTGAAGGCTTAACTCCAAAATGAAGAAAGAAGATGGCCGTACGAGAGACGAGAGTGAGAGGGCGAAGCGCTCGAAACTTCAAAGTGAAGCTTGGATCAATTATTAATATTAAAGAAATTGTAGCCCAGGTGAATATTTGTCTTTTTTTTTTTTTTCTTTTTTTTTTAAATAATTAATTAATTAATTAATTATTTTATTTTATTTGAGTGTTTTATTGAACTACTGTCCTTCCACGTGTAAAAACCTCTTTCCCTTCGCATCTGTAAATTTAATTTAGTTCCTAAAATTAAAGTGGATCTCGATCGCTTGCATCTTATATGGTAATTTTTGTTTTTTGATTTTTTAAAATTAAACATATTTTCTCTCACGTTCATATAATATGTTACATGGTAAAATATATGAATTATTTGTCAAATTTTAAAAATAAAAACGAACATTTAAACTATATATTTTTTAGTTTTCAAAATTTGAGTTAGTTTTTTAAAATATTAATAAAAAATAGATAACAAAATAATAAATTTAGTTGTGAAAATAGTATTTATAGTCTTAATTCTCAAGTAAAAAAAATTGAAAATCGACTTGTCACCAAGTGACACTAGAACTAACTGTTTATGAATTTTGATATGTTTTTGTAAAAAAATATAGATCTACTAGACACAAATAGTAAGTTTAATATCCCATTCTACATACATTTATATTTATATAACCGATCTATTAATTTTAAAAAATTTAATTTGCTAGGAATCTATGAGATTAAGAAAAGAAAAGAAAAATAGACATAAACTTTAAATTTTAGTAACAAAACTTATAGGTTAACCTAGTTTAATTTTAGAAAAATTATTATAAATTAAAAAAATATATATATCAAACTATTTGCAAATATAAAAAAATTTCATTATCAATAATAGACCATAATATTGCAATCTATTATTGATAGACAATGATTTTTTTTTCAAATTTATAAATAGTTTAACTCATCTTGATTTTGAAACAAACCTTTTATTTTATTTTATGTATTTTTTTTTATTGCATGCTTTATTTATCAAATAAATTAAGTGACACCCACGTTGACAAACATATATTATAAAATCTCTTGTTTGGTTTCGTATCTATGATTATAGCTTTTAATAATCACCTGGATGATGTTTCATATAAATGTTTGTTTTCCTCTTGAAAAGTCATTTGAGTCCACAAATTCGTTTAGAAGTATTATATTATTGAAAAATTGCCATACGCTGTCTTTTATATATAGTAGCATTACTTTCTAGGTTTTTATGAAGACGGGACATTTGCTAACGTGCTGATGTTTGAAAATAATAATTAATAAAAATATGATTAGATTTGGTATTTTAAAAAGAGTTGGAAGTTTAGAATATTCAACGTGGCAATTTTCACAAAATAGAATTTAAGCTTGTATTTTAATAAATAATTAAATAATAAAAATAAAAATAATGTTTCATGGTCGTGGGTTATTAAATAACTAATCAAAGTCGTATAAATAAAACTAAAACTAAAACTAATCAAAGTAAATTTATTAGGGAATTCAGCAATGGCGAGATGATAATGGTAGCTTTATCCTCTAAATTTTATTAGCATTCAGATCAATGATTTTTTCTAGGAATACTTTATTTTCATTCTCTGTTTTTTTTAAAATAGTCATTTGGTTACGGTAAAGGAAAATTATTATAAAAAAAATATATAAATCTATTTATAAATATAGCAAAATTTAACTTTATGTCTCTTATAGATCGCGATAGACCCAGCTAAATATATAATCGTGTCTATTTAGTAAAACGATAGAGGTACGTATTGGTTTATTGCGGTCTGTCACATACAAAAAATAAAATTTTGCCATTTCCTAATCATTTTTAATAATTTTTCTATTCTGGAAAACATTTCTATAGTAAAATACATTAAAAGTTCATGTCTCATATTTGTGCCATTTAATTAGGATAAGTGTATAACTACACTTTTTTTTTTTTTTTAAATTAGAATATAGTTAAATGGTTAAAGATACTCAATATAAATATTGTGTTGATCCCTACTTTGAAGTTTGTCCAACAATTTTAGTTCATGTAATTTTAAGAAATCCTTTATAATTTATTGTTTATTTGTTTGGGGTATATTCGCTCTTTAAATTTTAGGTAATTAATATCAAATGATAAAAATATCTAATGAAATATGATGTTTTATTTGGTAAAATCAAAGTACATCCCAATTGGTTAATTAGTTTATATACTATTTATTAAGGGGTCAAATATTCCGTTTAAGAGCTATTTTATTTTAATCTTTATGTTTTCAAATGTTTAAATTTAGTCCGTCTTTTAAGTCAAACTCAAAATCCACCTATGTTATCAGTTTGTTGTTGAGTATTTTAAATAACACATGCCAACATCTTCTTAATAAATTTTAAAAATATATTTCTACAGTGTTTTCATTATCATTATTTTCAATAGAAATTAAATTTAAAATATTAAATATAATATATATTTTTTAAAAAAATATGACGAACATCTTTGACATTTATTAATAGTACAAAAAATGAAGTTAGACCCTTAATAATACATAGACTAAAATGGAAAATATAAAATAAAAATGATGTCTTAATTTAAAAAATAAATCTAAAGATTTTTTTTACAAATGTTATAATATTCTTAATTACATGTTACAAATTCAAAAAATAGCATAACTCTAGTGACATTGTATTATCAAAGTTGGAGTTTTGATTTCCCTTTCTATAAATCCAAACTTAATTTCAAAATATTTAGAGCATTTTTAAATGCATTAAAAATGAGTTAACTTATTTATAAGTTTAACAAAAGTTATTATTAACTGTAATATACATTTGATAATATTTTATTAATGTTTATGTTTGAAAATATTTTGTACAATTTTGTTATCTAAAGTTATACATAAAATTTATACATGGTTTATAATATTGCTTGACACCAAAGAATTAGGATTAGGTTGTAGGCTTGTAGCGAGAAAAGGATATAGCTGTACAAACATATACACTAACCGGCAGCTCCGAAGGTCACTTGACGGCACCGTAGAGCTCGAGGCCAACTCCGGCTGCCGGAATGGCGTCCATTCCCAGCCATGGATTCAGACACCTGTCCACCACAAGGTGCTCCTTTCAGTTCCACTTTCACAAGTTCCGCAGCTCAACTTCACTTGCTGCCTCTCTTTCATCCAGTATTTCTCATGATGATTCTCAACTAGCCGAACAGCACGACCCTCCGAGTTCCGATGGATTCAATACAAAATCGCAGTCTTATTTTCCCAAACGAGGCCAAACCCTGGAATTGGTTTGCGAATCCTTGGCATTTAAGGGAAAGGGTCTGTGTAAGGTTGCTGATACTGGGTTTGTTGTCATGTGTGACCGAGTTCTCCCCGGCGAGCGATTTGTTGGGCGAGTTACTCGAAGAAAAGGGAACTACGCTGAGGTCAGTTTCATATTCTTTCTTTTGGGTAGAAGGAGATGGAGGATTAATTTGAGCATTGACTTATTGTTTCTCTGCTTGGATTAAATTGTATAGAAACTTTTAGAAAATTGACTCCCAGATGATGAATGTGTAGACTGTAGATGCATTTCGTGGGGGGTAAAGACTAAGTAATTTTGGTGCACCATTGATCAAATGCTAGATTAGCATCTGTTCTTAAACTTCGCTTGCGTTCAGAAGATGAAGTCCATGCTGGTGCCATAATCATCTTGAAGTTGGATTGATGCTTAGTTCATTCTCTTAATTGCTAAGTGCGAGTTCCTAGTACAGTTCTTTGGTTCACCAGGACGTGTTCAAGTTTATAGTTCCCTTTGTATGCTCTGCTATTCTATGGAGAATAGTGAAATTGTATTTCATCTAGCAAGATCGGTAATCGACTATAACAGAAGTGGTTAAAACATAAAGGTGTGAAGGAAGAAGAAGAAGAAAGAAAGAAAGAAAGAAAAAGGAAAGAACACCGAAATAGGGTCGTCTCATTTATCTTTTGTAGACTCTGTACTTCCATTATGAAGATGATGTAGGTTACAAGAGTATAAAGTATTAGCTTTGAGATGTCTTATTAGCATTATTTTCTCATTTGTTGTTGTTGTTTTATCTGCAGGTGACTAAGCTAGAGACATTGTCTCCTCATTGGGACTCGGTTGATGCCCCTTGTGAGTATGCTTCTTATTGTGGAGGATGTAAAACACAAAATCTATCTTATGAAGCTCAGGTTAGATATAAGGAACAGCAAGTTCACGAGTTGTTAACTCATGTAGGAAAATTTTCTCAGAAAGAACTTGAATCCCATAGTGTCATGAAGCCTATTGTACCTTGCGAAATCCAGTTTCAGTACAGGAATAAGGTTGGTAAGCAAGCTGTGTTTAATTTGGTTGCTTGCCTTCATTTTGATTGTATCTGAGGGCATTTTATTATTTACATGTGACATGTGTATATCTTCCACGTGGAGCCTGTTTGAATGGAGATTGGATCATTTCTCAATCTTCTGAGAAATTTATAGTCCTCTACACAAACACGCTAAAATTCTGCCATGAACGTCAGAAGTCAATATCTTTGTCGCAGAATTATGTACCAAATACCATTAGTTTCCAAATATGAGCAACTTAAGCTCTTTAATTGACTACCCAGTGTCCTACTGGGTGAAACAATACTAAACTGCATTTTATGGTCTTATATACTAATTCTAATGATTTATGTAGCTTCTACCTGAAGTTCTGTACTCTATATCGATCTTTTTGTTTAGTCTAGCATGTCAATGGTGGGTCTCAAGAAAAAAAGAAAAGGAACTGAGGTAGCACTTCCATATTTCTGCAGATGGAATTCTCATTTGGTTCTAAAAGATGGCTACCAAAGGATGCATTGAAAGAAAAACAGGAAGGTGATGATATCAATGCTCTGGGACTTCATGCACCTGGATTTTTTGATAAGGTTCTAAATGTCGACAAATGTTTATTGCAAAGTGGACCTGCCAATCAGGTATTCAACATTAAGTACACGGGATAATCTATGCATTGGTTGTGGGATCAATTCACAAACAAATAGTCACAGTTTTTTCATCTCTTTGGAAGGTTAAAATTCTGAAGAAAGTGAAGTTTTTTGTTTGGAAAGTTTTACCCAGTAAAGTTAACCCCCAGGAATTAGGATCTATCTCTAGCGACATTCTACCTTGGTTTTGCTCCCACAATGATGTTTGCTATACATCCAAATGAAGATTATTCAAGTGATTCTTCAATTAAGAAGCTAACGTGTTCTGCCTCAAACTGTTTTTCAGATGCAAAGTTCTTTAGCTAAATTAACTGAAACTTCTGCACCATCAAGTTTACTTCCTTTGTATTTTTTAACAATTTTGAACTTTTTTGTTTTGATTTGTACCAATGTCTGAACGGATGTAAATTGTGGCTTCACATTAGATTGGCACGTGGAAATTACTCTACTGCTTCTTCATGGACTTGCTTTTCTCCAAATAGGTTCTTGCATCCATACAAGAATGTTGGAGGGATCCACTACTGGGTTTGTCTCCTTATGATGTGCATTCTCACAAAGGATTCTTAAAGCATTTAATGCTACGGACTGGAAGGTATTGATACTTGTATAAGAAAATGTATATTGTTTTTGTTTCCTATAAATATATATGTCTTCATCTTCCTTCACACACACACACACACACACACATATATATTAAAAAAAAGAAAAGAAAGTTCTGCCATCTAAACTGGTTAGGTCTCGTTCATGCTTGCAAATGTAGCATGTCGAACATGTCATTAACATCAGAAAAGTCTGTCTTGCTTAGACTTTGAGCGAGAATTTCATTGCATATCTGTTCCTATAGGCTTTAGTTGAAAAATCCTACGAGCAGAAAAAGAAAAAAAAAGAAAGTAGAAGCTGTATGAGACTATGAGCACTGGTAGAATTGTTGGCCGATGGCATGTTCATAATTTGTTTTTGTTTTTTGTTCTCTGGTTGGACATTTTTTTGGGAAAAAAACTAATTACCCTTTTGTATTCAATCATTTTTCTCAATTAGAGCTAATTCTTTCATTAAGGGAATATAATAGTAAAAAAAGAATCACATGATAGGTTACAAATAGCTTTTAGGTTAACACTTTTGCGTCTTTTATCATGCCTATGATGAACACTGCTATTTTTGTCCTAATTAATTCTTGAATCCCAAGATATCTTAACCATTTTCTACTGGAAAAAAATTAATGAATTTCTAAATTTGATATCCTCTTATTGTCTGCCAGGGATGTAAAAACTGGTCTGTCTGAGCTTATGGTTAACTTTGTGACCTCATCCTACAAGCCTGAGCTGTTGATGCCCCTAGTTGAGAAAATTTCTGATATTCCCGAAGTGGTTAGTGCGGAAATACTTTACAACAAATTTGCTCACTGTGACGACGTGAAATTCCTCTTGATGCTAGTCTGACTCATGTATTCTGTTTTACTGTGTTGGCATGTTCAACTGTTCCAAAATCATCTTAAGATTGTTTTGATGATGATTCCTAATGAAAAAGAGAATAGGAAATAATACAAAGATGTACGTGAAAACCCTAGAACAGGGAGAAAGAACCACGATAAATCTTTTTCTTTTATTTTTAATTTTTTGATAATGCCTTACAAACATTACAAGAGTAAGAATAAATAGAGGTAAAGAACAACTTATACAAGGAAAAAATATTTGGAAAAGGAAAGACTTAATTCCACAATATCTTCCAAAAATAATTTCCCTTTTTTATTTTCAACACTCCCCCTCACGATGGGATGTAAATGTCAATAAGACCCATCTTGCTTACACATGCATCAAAGCTCTGCTTAAGCAACCCCTTAGTAAGAACATCTGCAACTTGTTGGCTGGAAGGAATATAAGGAATGCAAATGCTTCCGTTCCAGTTTCTCCTTTATGAAGTGCCTATCGATTTCCACATGTTTCGTTCTATCATGCTGGACAGGATTGTTAATACTAATAGCAGCCTTATTGTCACAATAGAGTTTCATAGGTAGTTCACTGCTTTGGTGAAGGTCAGATAGAACTTTCTTCAACTAAATTTCTTCACAGATTCCATGACTCATAGCTCTATATTCTGCTTCCGCACTGCTTCTAGCAACCACACTTTGCTTCTTACTTCTCCACGTTACAAGATTACCCCACACAAAAGTGCAATACCCAGATGTAGATTTTCTGTCAATTACTGATCCTGCCCAGTCAGAGTCTGTATAGGCTTCGATGTATTTTCTGTCGGATTTTCTAAACATCAACCCTTTTCCTGGTGTGCTTTTCAAATATCTCAGAATCCTGTTTACTGCTTCCATGTGTTCTTCATAGGGAGCCTGCATAAATTGACTAACAACACTAACAGCATAGGATATGTTTGGTCGAGTGTGTGCTAGGTATATTAGTCTTCCAACTAAACGTTGATATCTCTCTTTATTAACAGGCACTTTGGTGATAGACTCTCCCAATTTGGCATTAGATTCGATAGGGGTGTCGGCGGGCCTGCATCCAGTCATACCTGTTTCTTTTAGTAAATCAAGAGTGTATTTCCGTTGGGAAACTGAGATACCTTCTCTTGATCTCGCCACTTCCATCCCAAGAAAATACTTCAGATTTCCTAGGTCTTTGATTTCAAATTCGTCTGCCATTTTCTGTTTTAACTTGTCGATTTCAGCGGTATCATCTCCAGATAAGACGATATCATCAACGTATACGATTAGAACGGCCACCTTTCCCGAGACAGACCTTTTTGTAAATAAGGTATGGTCAGAGTGTCCCTAAGTGAAGCCTTGGGACTTAACAAAGGTGGTGAATCTCTCAAACCATGCTCTCGGTGATTGTTTTAATCCATACAAAGCTTTTTTAAGCTTGCACACACATTGATTAAATTGATCTTTGAAGCCAGGAGGAGGGCTCATATACACTTCTTCTTCTAGATCACCGTTTAAAAAGGCGTTTTTCACATCTAGTTGATAAAGAGGCCAATCTCTGTTTACTGCAACTGACAAAAGGACTCTGATTGTGTTCAACTTTGTGACAGGAGAAAAAATCTCTGAATAGTCTACCCCAAACGTCTGAGTGAACCCTTTTGCTACAAGCCTTGTTTTATATCTGTCAAGAGTTCCATCAGATTTATACTTCGTTGTGAATACCCATTTGCATCCAACTGGTTTATGCCCTTTCGGAAGAGCAACAAGTTCCCAAGTATGATTTTTCTCAAGAGCTCTCATTTCTTCCATAACAGCAGCCTTCCGCTCAGGGATCTCCATAGCCACATATATGTTTTTCGGTATGGTTATAGTATCAAGACTAACAGTAAAGACTCTAAATTATTATCGCAGAGGAAGCTATACATAGGATATCTGGTGCAAGATCTTGTGCCCTTTCTCAAGGCAATGGGCAGGTCTAGACTGGCATCACACTCTCTTGGCTTGTCGAGCTCTTCCCCAGTTGTAGGATTTTGAGATATGATCCCTTTTTCATTCTCCTCAACTGTTGCTGACACTCCATCGTTTTCAGTAACCTGGTTATTTTCTGTCATTTTATCTCTACCAGCTTCTACCGGAAGTTGTCAGGTCAACAGTATCATTTTCAACACAAACATTTTCAGCACAAATAGTATTGTTACCAGGATCAGTGGTACCTTGGGCTTGTGTCGGTTCAGATGATTGGACC
The DNA here is from genome assembly GCA_030954485.1 of Citrullus mucosospermus. Lineage (NCBI taxonomy): Eukaryota > Viridiplantae > Streptophyta > Magnoliopsida > Cucurbitales > Cucurbitaceae > Citrullus > Citrullus mucosospermus. Next base: position 340,198 of record CM062063.1, on the reverse strand, counting down.
GGAGCCGGCATATGATCAGTAGGGTCCGCTATTTCCTTTCTAAGATTCTTCCTGTAGTACGTTATCCATGAGACCTGTCTGGTGGGTAGGACAGTGTCATGGGTTGTTGTCAGGGTAGGTTCAGGAAGAGGATTTGGATAGTTAGTCTCTTCATTATTACTCTCCCCCTGAAGAGGACTAACGGAAAAGAAAGGTTGATCTTCTAGGAAGGTTATATCCATAGAGATGAAGTATTTCCGAGAGGAAGGATGGAAGCATTTATAACCACGCTGGTGGAGAGGATATCCAATGAAGACACATTTCTGGGCTCGAGGGGAGAACTTAGTCTGGTTGGGACCAAAGCTATGGACAAATGCTGTACAGCCAAACACTCGGAGGGGGACATCAGGTATAAGGCGAGTGGTAGGATAAGATAGTTTGAGGTAATCAAGGGGGGTTTGGAAATGGAGAACACGAGAGGGCATCCGATTTATAAGATGAGCCGCAGTCAATATTGCATCTCCCCATAGGTAAGAGGGAAAAGAGGCTGAAAGCATGAGGGACCGAGCAACTTTGAGGAGATGACGGTTTTTCCTTTCAGCTATTCCATTTTGTTGGGGAGTATAGCTACATGAGCTCTGGTGAACGATACCTTTGGTGGATAAGAACTCACGAAGGGTATTAGTGAGGAATTCACGACCATTGTCACTCCGAAGAATGGCAATCTTGGCATTAAACTGAGTTTCAATAGTGGTGTAAAACTGTTTGAAAATGGATGAGACCTCAGACTTATCTGTTAAAAGGAAGACCCAAGTAAGACGAGTGTGGTCATCAATGAAGGTCACAAACCAACGCTTACCCGAAGAAGTGGTAATCCTTGAGGGGCTCCAAACATCACTGTGAATTAGAGTGAAAAAGGTTGAGAGGGTTTGTAAGGTTGGGACGGAAAGGAGACTCTATGTTGTTTGGCACGAATACACACATCGCAAGATAAAGAGGAGATGTCAACTTTATTAAATAAATGGGGAAATAGATATTTCATATATTGGAAATTTGGATGGCCAAGACGAAAGTGCCATAACATACAGTCAGTTTCAGAAGTTGAAAAGTAGGAAGATAGCAGACTAGTCCTATAACTTTGCCTAGAGGAAGTATCAGTATTAAGGAAATAGAGTCCCCTATTGTGCCGGGCAATGCCAATCGTCTTCCCCGAGTTCAAGTCCTGAAACAAAACATCATCCGGTGAGAAAGCTGCACGACAGTTTAAATTTCGGGTTATCTTACTCACAGACAGGAGATTATACGAGATTTTGGGAACATGCAGAACATTCTCTAATATTAAACCATCGAAAAGAGAAATGTGACCCTTGCTGGCAACAGGGGCAAGTGTCCCGTCAGCAATTCTAATTTTTTCATTACCAGCACATGGATAATAGGAAAGGAAATTGTCAGAAGTTCCAGTCAAATGGTCTGTTGCTCCTGAATCAAGGATCCAGGGTTTCTGGCCAGTAATACTGAGTAGACTCACGGATTGAGAAATACCTGAGTGTGCAATCGCCCCAAGAGAGGCGGTACCGTGGTCAGCTGGGTAGTTCTGTTGTGGTTGCGAGTCACTTGTTGTTTCACTTACCAGGGCATGTTAGGTTTGTTGTTAGGAGGTCGGCGTTTGCCATTCGGGGGCCGACCATCTAACTTCCAACACTGATCTTTCGTGTGCCACGGTTTCTTACAGTGTTCACAAACTGGAGGAGGTTTACCGTTCTGCTGGTCTCTACTTGTACTAGCTGATTTTGCACTGAACGCAGATGAGTCAGTAATGGAACTACCCATAGTATTCATAGCGCTCGTTCTATCTTCCTCCAGCCGAACCTCTGAACAAACTTCCATCAAGGTCGGTGTTGGTTTCTGTCCCAATATCCGACTTTGCACAACATCGAATTTTGAATTTAAACCGGCTAAGAAATCATATACTCGTTCGATTTCCTCAAGTTTGTAGTACTGAACTCCCCCACAAGGACAATCCCAGACAAGTTCTCGACACAAATCCATTTCCTGCCAGATCAGAGACAATTTGTTAAAGTATGACGTGACACCCATATTACCTTGTTGACATTCGTGGATTTGTTTCCTCAGTGTATAAAGCCGAGAGGCGTTTTGTCTTTTGGAATATAATTTTTTAACAGCATCCCAAATATCCCGAGCTGTAGCAGCATACAACAAAGGCTTTCCAATTTGAGGTTCCATGCTGTGAATTAGCAATGACCGGAGTAATGAGTCTTCTCCCCTCCAGAGACGCTCTTGAGGATCTCTGGGTCTGGGTTTAGGTATTTCGCCAGTCAAATATCCGAACTTATGGCGCCCTTCAAGTACCATTTTAACGGATTGGGACCAAGAAAAATAATTCTGGCCATTCAATTTTTCACCAACAATTAAGCTAGAAGGGTTGCTCATTTGTCCAGACAAATATGGTGCAGTCGCTAAAGTAGGGATTACAGTTATTGGATTCTCTGGATACATCGGTAAATCTGAGGAAACACCTGAATTGACTGTACTTTGACCAAGATTAGAAGAACTCAAGGCAGCCCCAAGAGCGGCGATTTGTTGCTGAAAATTTGCTTGAAGGTCCACGAGTTGTTGAAGTGATTTTGTTGAGGCAAACCCCCCCGATCCAACCGGATCTGAGTAAAAACCACCAGATCTGGTGGTTGCCACGGTGGTCGGAGGAAACGTCGACGGAAACGGCACCACGGTGGTCGGAAACGCAGCGGTTTCGGGACTTCTTTGCTGCTCACCAAAAACCGACGATCGAAGACATCTCTGCTGCTCGCAAAACCCCGACGAAGTGTTTCCCTCGACGATCGAAGAAGAACCGGCGGCGATGAACGGCGGAACTCTCAGATCTGGGTTCGATGCGGGATGGGCGGCAGCGTTCTGGTCGGTTCGAGTCACAATTCCAGCGTTCCCCGGCGGCGGCGGTTGAGTCTGAGGAGTAGCACGGCTAGGGTTTTGTGATGGCGGCGGCAGACTCTGGAAAAGGGCGGTGGCGGCGTCGGGGTTGATCGATTGGAGGTACTGTTGGACGCCGGCTTGGACGGCTGACTCAGTGGCGGCGGCGGCGGACTCCATTGGCGACGGCGGATTTGTTCTAGGGTTATTTTCGTCAACGATGTCTAGGGTTTCTAGGGTTTCCTGCTCTGATACCATAATGAAAAAAAGAATAGGAAATAACACAAAGATGTACGTGGAAAACCCTAGAACAGGGAGAAAAAACCACGATAAATCTTTTTCTTTTATTTTTAATTTTTTGATAATGCCTTACAAATATTACAAGAGTAAGAATAAATAGAGGTAAAGAACAACTTATACAAGGAAAAAATATTTGGAAAATGAAAGACTTAATTCCACAATATCTTCCAAAAATAATTTCCCTTTTTTATTTTCAACAATTCCCTATAGGTTGGGCTTGACATACATAATCTTAAGTTGCTTCAATGGGTAGTTTACTTTCTTATAGCCTTTTTATCTTCACTTATGTGGTGTTTTCTTTTGCTCCTATCTTTGCTACCACTATCTTCTTTACGAGGGCTGAATTTCTTGAATAAAAAATTAAAGCAAAGATTTCTATTTTTGTTAACCCATGACTGATGTTTCTAGAAGCTGCAGAGCATCAGAAAATTTCATGTTTCATGAAATTATGGCGCTCAACTTACGTTTTGAATTGTTGACAAAGTTTATTTCATACGCACTTGATAGTTTCTTCCCATTTTCTCACCTGTTGCCAGCACCATATACTTATATTTAGATTACTGATTTATCCAATGGTGGATTTTCCCCATTTCACTTGTTAACTTCTTAAATCCCGTCATGACTGTAGGTTAGCGTTGTGAATAATGTAAATTCGTCTGTTGGTAACACTTCTGTTGGAGAGGAGGAACATGTTTTGTATGGGAAATCCACCATCAGAGAGAACCTACGAGGTCTAACATTCCAAATATCGGCGAATTCTTTCTTTCAAACAAACACTCCTCAGGTATACAGAAAATTTTCCCATTGCCTAACTCATCTTGATTATGATGATACTCTTCATTTGTATCATCTTTCTCTGTTGTTATCTTCCCTTTATGAATGGGCTTCTTTTGTATTCTTGAATGTTTATCCTTATTGTACTCTTTGGATTATTTCATTTATCAACGAAATGTTTCTTATCAAAAAAAAAAAAAAAAATCTTGATTATGAGGATACTATCGAAGACTCTGACCAAAACTTTGTTTAGGCAGAGGTTTTGTATAAGCTGATTGAAGAGTGTGCTGGTCTTAAAGGAGATGGTTCAGAAATTGTTCTCGACTTGTTTTGTGGGACTGGTACCATTGGTCTTACACTTGCTAAAAGGTAACTTTGTTATAATTGATTCTTTTAATCTGCACACGTGTAATAACGGCATGCTTTCCACCTCTTGGTTTCAGGGCTAGACATGTTTATGGCTATGAGGTGGTTCCTCAGGCCATCAAAGATGCGTGTTTGAATGCCAAACTAAACAATATTTGTAATGCTACATTTGTACAAGGGGATCTGAATAAAATTGACGAAAGTTTTGGCAACAATTTTCCCAAGCCTGATATCATCATTTCAGGTCAGACGCTTCATTTTCCTTTTAGTTATTATTGTTATTCTTTTATCCTCAAGAGATCCTTGGCTATGGACCAGATAAGAAATTCTTGCTTGTATAGTTTTGACTTTTGAGTGTATCCAAGGACGAGGAAGATTTACAATTTTTATATTTATGTTCTATGAATAGATATTCTGCTTTTGGTCTTTCATCTTTTCTGAACTACAAATCCACAAACGTTGCAGATCCAAACCGTCCTGGTATGCACATGAAGTTGATTAAATTTCTTCTTAAGATCAAGGCACCTCGCATAGTTTATGTATCATGTAATCCAGCAACTTGTGCTCGCGATCTTGATTATCTCTGCCATGGTGTGGTATGTCCAAGCTTATTTCTACCATCTGAAAAATTCTCTTCATAGCCAGTCATTTGAGCTATTGAAATATTCTGGGCAGGTGGAGCAAGGCATAAAAGGTTGTTACACGCTGAAGAGCTTACAGCCAGTCGACATGTTCCCCCATACTCCTCATATTGAATGCGTCTGCTTACTGGAACTCACACCTGATTCCCAGATGGGATCATAATTTTTACTCAAATTAAACTTTCTTTTCATGTATTCCCAATTCATGATGAGTGGGAATTCTAGAAATATGTACTTGGTATTTCCAGTCAAATTTTGTAGCAGAGCACGTGAGGTGGTTTTATGAGTTTGTAGTTGCTACAGAATGTATAACAAATAAGTCAGTAGTTAAAGCAATCTATATTATCTTGTATTCTTTATATTAAAATTGGAATTACTGAAGGCAATTAAAGCTGGCATTTTGCATCTCACTGATTTAGAGGCCTTTTTTTCTTGGGTCCTCAATTCTTAACATGTTTGGCCTTTTCTTATCTCAAATTTGAGGAGAATATAAAGGGAAATTTGTATATATGGGCCAGTTTTAAGGGCTCCTATGAAAGAAGACTAATTTTTTTTTAAGAAATTAAGTTTTTCTTGGCCTTCTGCTTGTGTCACATATAGTGAAATTACTTTAATGACCTTTTGAAACATGTTTGGAGTCCTCAACACTCAATTATCGCTACTCACTCTCACCCATCTTGATACTCATTCTTGCTATTGCACTCAATAATTTGACACTTGTTCTCATTCTTATTACTCGTTCTTGATTCTTGCTCTGTTATAGAGAGAATTAAAGATGAGAAAATAAGAAAGAAAAAATGAAATGATGTATGTTTGTTCAAATTAAAAATATATAGGGTGAGAATTGAGAATAAGCAACAAATATGATACTGGAAGCAAGTGCAAGTGTTAGGTTAGGGAGAAGCGAGCATCAAGAGCCACCAAACATGTTTTGCAAGGTTGTTATAGTAATTTCACCATGTGATGTGATGATGCAAGCATAAAGCCAACAAACTTAATCTTCTAAGAAGTGAGTATTTTTTTTTTTTTTTTTCCTTTTCATTTGAGCAATTGAGAAGAGACTATCTGTACAAAAATTTCATAATAATAAAGTCGCAAAAGAAGACCATCGAAGGATAGGAGTAAAGAAAATCCCTTTCCAGGGCGAAGTTGCCCATCACAATAGGACTTTCCAATTTTCAATCATGGATAGACTAATTAAACTAAATCTTTGTGATTCGAACTCCACCTAAGTCAAAGCTTGAATACTAAGAACGTAAAATTCCTATGTATCAAATTGTCCTGGTCCAAGGATCCTTTCCTTTGGAGTTAATCCAAAGAATAGCTCAGCTCTGTGTTTGTTAATATCATGGATTTGGCTGGATATTATTCACAGTTCAATTAAGTCTTTTTCACAACGCATAGCATTGGCAATCGTCCCAACAAAGAACGAGTTTGCTTTTTATATCTTTCAGAAATCTATTCACATTTTCATTAGCCAGAAAAACGTGATTACAGACAAAATTTTCTAACATTTCAATAAGAATATTGACAACTCGGTGGATGTCACTTCCCAGATGAACTTCATCAACTCTGAGGAGGTAAAGTCCTCTGTTGTGGAGCAAAAGGGAGAGGGGTAAAAGTTGATTTCTACAAATATAATTCTAAAATACATCATAGTTGGTTTCTTTCTTCTTGTATTAACTGAAATATCCTAGCTGCTGATTCAGTTGCAGATCTAGGATGGTGAGGTACAACCTTAATGGCCCTTGATTTGTTCTCACTGTTTTCTGGATTTGGACTGGACTCCTCAACTGCTGGTGGTTCAGTAGGAAAAAGAGGAAGCACATCTCCATTACCTCTCTCAGAGGGGCTACTAGCTGTGCTTCCCAACAATTCACTTCCCTTTGATCCATGAAATTTCTGAACATGAAATGGCATTGAATGGCTCGTTTGGCTTGGCATTTCACACGAGTTTTCTTGATGTGCAAAGTAGTTGACGTCCCCAGTTGATATCTGGTTTTCCTGTTCTTTTGACTTGACTTTACCAAAAAGACTCACTTGATCTGGAACTGACCCAGACATGGATTGATTAGTAACCGGAACGCCGTAAGGTGGAAAGTACGGTTGGTTCAATGGAATCGAGCCAGGAAAATATCCAAACCCTTGGTGGTGAGGTGCAGGAACAGCATAATCTGGAGTGTAAAAGTCTCTAGCTCGACTACCTGTATTTGGGCTCATTGTTCCGAAGTTACCATACATTGGTGTCATGAACCCGGCACTTGGATGGCATGGCCCTGTACATGGTTTGTAAATAAGCCCTTCGGAAGGGGACATAACAGGAACCAACCATTGATTTCCTGGTGTAGGTTGGTTCAAGCACCAGGGATCTGATTTTGGGGCAGCAGCAGCTATGGGAGTTTGTGGCAGCACGTCTTTTACACGAAGCTCATGGCTTGTTTGTTGAGCAAGTGCAAGTTTACTGTCATCCTTGTTGAAAGAAGGTAAAGGAAGCTTAGCAAGAGGATTCTTATCTGCACATTTGCTGTTGAGAACGAGATTGGGATGTTGAGTCTCTTTCACCATGGTGCTCGCAACCAGTTGTTGAGAACACTCAGTTAGCTTGTTCTTAACAGCAGAAAGAGTTGACGGTGGGTTGTCCAAATAGTCTTCAAGTAAGATGTGTGGTGATCCAGCAATGAGTTTTTGAACCTATGTTAAATTAAAGCAGTAAACCATTTAAACTAAAGGAGAGCAGGATACGAATACCACGGCCAAAGTTCAAGTAATGACTGGAGCCAAATGATGGTGTACCTCTATGAGTCTATGCAACTCAAACACCTGTACTGCAAAAATCCTTTGCTGACTGAAAACAGTTGGGAAAGTGAGAATAAGGGATCAGATGAGATAGACTGAGATCTCAAAGAAGACAAAAAGTACTGCAATGGAAAACCAACCCAAAAGATAACACTCTGAATGAGAAAAATAAGTCAAATATATAATGAATTGTAATTACAAACGAGATTTTAAGAGATGTGGTCAATTAGACGATCCTTTGATGGTAATGAATGCAACTTGATAACCATCAACGATTAACAGAACATAAGAATAAGTCAAATATACAATGAATTGTAATTAAAAACGAGATTTTAAGAGCTGTGGCCAATTAGACGATCCTTTCATGGTAATGAATGCAACTTGCAAAGAGAATGTTACTTGATAAGTGAACTCTTAAAAAACCATCAAAGATTAACAGAACATATCAGATCATATAAGCTCGTCATAACGGCATTTGCATCAATCAGAAGACGTCGTAATTGGAAAGTAATTCAACTTTGAAACATCTCTCAAATGAATAATGTTAAATCACCTATTGACCCAAAAGTTTAAGCTAATGAGTTATGATAAATTTAATTATATCAAAACTTTAACAAATTGATTGCAAACTAAATTTACAGAGTCAACTTAATAATTGGTAGGCTCGATGGCATGATATGATAAACAGAAGAATAGTAGTGAGCGTATCAGATTACTAGATGGCCTTTCTATTCAATCATGAAGTTTGACATAGGATACTACTTAGCAGCACAATATCTGCAATGTATCAACAAGGCTTAGGCAAAAAAGAATACTCACTGAACAATCGCTTTTCTAGCTTTCCAGAATTGTTTTTCGCCAATCAACCCCACGACAACATCAGGAGAGATATTTGGAGCTGAAGTTGAATCTACTAAGGAAGCATCTGAAACATTGTCTTTTTGTTCTACTTCTCTCAAATGCCCAATAGAGAACTTCTCCAACTCATTAGGCCTGCTATGGTTATCGAGGTTTTCTAAATTTCTATCCCCATCTCTAGGTGGCAACAATGAACATGATTCTCTAATGATCATGGATGAATTTTCCAAACCGGGAACTCGGCTGCATCCCACCTTGACTTGGACTGCTTCAGAGCTCTGCTCAGCCAAACCTTCTGGATATGCTCTCACGTTTGCACCAAATGGTCTGTTAAAATTGCTGACTGAAGTCCAGCTTTCTTTAGCCATGGATGAATATGGTAGCTTTGCCTTTTCAAAGTCTTTATGCTTTGTTGAAGGGAAAGCCTTCGCCTCTACCAACGGCTTACCAGTGGCTGAAGGGATAAATATAGACCTCTCTGCAGGATCCTGAGTGACCTTGGTCAAATTTGGCTTCTCCTCCCCTTCATTCCCAAGGTATTTTCTAGAAATAAGATTTGTGACAGCTATATTGCCCTGTGGTTCACGAGCAATTGCAAGTTGTGCAGAAGAGCTCATACTGGTGCTTGACATCCTTTCCCTATCATGGTTTTGCACGCAAGTTTTAGGTTGGTCAGAGACAGGAATACTGAACTCATCGTCCTTTTCTCGAGCATCCTTTGAAGAAGAGTGATTGAGAATTGAGACTTTATTATTTGCGACTGAATTCCGTTGAGGATTAGATGACAATGAACCTGTTGCTACCAGACTTGTCTTTAGCAACTTTGCCTCATTACTCTGCACAACTCCTCTAAAACCATAAGAGTGAAGTTTCTCAGCCTGATGAGATTGTACAGTGCACTTGGAGGTCGATGAGAAGATGCCCCTTTTTTGGCCAGCAAACTGCAGAGCAAGAAAGTTCATTCTATCAATAGCACAAAATGAATAGAGAACTACTGCACATGACAAGACAAACACTTAAGTTGATAATTAGTACAAAGCAGTGAGGCTTCAAAACTGGACATATTGGCTAATTTTAAGCAGTGTTTGCCTCTTAGAGAGGCTGTCTGTTCCAAAATGGCTTACATGGATCTAACCGCCCCTCATTTTCTATTATTGATTCCCAGAATAGTTTCATAAAAAATAGTAATATGAATATATGGTTTCAGTTTTAGTAACTAAATGGATAATCAAATGTAACTTCTCTGAGAAGAAAACATTGAGGTTGAAACTGAAAGGCCGAAAAAGTCAGGACTAATGCAGTGATAAACATGTGAGTTTTGAGTAATTGTAGTAATCTATGAAGCTTACATGGCTCGGGGACGTTGAGGGAGCCGGAGTGCTGCTTGGAAGAGGAGTGGCTGAAGCTGATCCCGAGGAAAACCTTTGAGTGGGAATAGTGAGCTGTTCATAGAGAGCCATTTTATTCCTTGGAGGGGGTCTTGGGCCTCCTTTCTCTGTGTCATTGACATGAAGCCTGGGGAACATCGGACTTAACAATTTTTCTTCATCCTTTCCCCCCCTCATCCTCTCACCAAAGTTCCAAATGAAACAAACTTACTAAATTCTAAATTCACCAGAAGAACCCAATTCCATGATTTTCTGTGTTAAAACAAAGGGATTTCCATTTCAAAAACAGAAAGCCCATAAATATCCTTCATCAATTTGCAAAATATCAAATACTTTTACAAGTAACGCGATCGCAACCTCTTGAGGGAAAAGGTTAAAGATTCCACTTAATTTTGGAAAGCCCTTCCTTCATTTTTTTTTTTTTAAAAAAACTATTTATCTAAAACCAACCATCAAATCACAAAATTCTGCCGACCCAGAAAGAAAAAACATTAATTTTGGTGAGGGATTCACAATTGGCAGATACCCATCATCAGCCCACCTCAAACGAAGAAATCTTCTGGCTGAAATTCATGAAAAAACAGGAAGAACACATGAAAAAAACAAGGAGAAAGAGAGAACAAACACTCAGTGGCAGCACCCAAAAATACAAACAATAGAGAAAACGAAAAAGTTGAAAACAATTTTTTTTTTTAAAAAAAACTGAAGATTCGAGGTGACAACAAAAATGCAGACAACAACCACAAAATCAAACACCTACAAGGAAAAAAGTACAGAATTTGGCAGCTAAGCAATCCAAGTAGCTGAAGAAGAAGAGGAAAAAATGGAAAATATCAGAAGAAGAGCTAAAGGTAAGATAGAAGCAACAACAAAACAACAGACCATACATGGGAACACAAGAAGGAGGGTAAAAGAAAAGTCAGCAGTTAAATATAAGGGAGAAAAAGGGAGAAAAGGGGAAAGAATAGAAAGAAAAGACCTATTGGATAAAGAATATATATTGGGAAAGATGGATTCTGTGAAAGAATAGGGTTACCTTGGATTTGCACTACAGAGGATCCCATCAACCCACGGGGGGGGGGGGGGGGGGGGGGGGGGGGTGTGAAGGAAAGTAAAAGGAGAGAAAGAGAAGAATAAAAACAAAAAACTCAAAGTTTTAGAGTAATGTGGGAACCAGGTGGGAATGGGATAGAATGAGAACTACTTTTAGGCAAAAGGGCCTAATCCCAGAAGCCAAAGAAGGGTGTTTCTCCAGTTTCTCATATCTGCCTCCATAGCCACAGCTACCCCACAAGAAAGCCTAGTTGTCAAGATTCAATTGGATTGAAATACCCAATTTTGAAAAAACATTTTGATTGTGGGGTAGTGACTGAGTCTAGCACATGGAAGAGTATTTTGGCTACGCTGTTCATCTTTCAACCTCATGTTTTTGGTTCCTTACAGAAAAAAATTTGGCCAATCTCTTAACGAAAAATCCGTTAAAGATCGTCTTCAAGAAAGGCTTGGAGTCAAATTTTTCTCTTTCTTTTTCCGGTTCTATTCTATTGATTCAACCAAAGACAAAGGAGACAGAATTTGGGGTTCTGGATATTGTACGGTCTTGAATTGTTAATTTGACCACAAAGATCTGTCTCTCTTTTATTTATTTTCCTTTTTAAAACACAGAAAGATCTCTTATTTTATTTTATTTTTTTTTATTTTCCTTTATTTATTTCTGTGTGAATCGATATTATAATCACACGTGATCCGATTTATTACGTGGGCAAAGCAAAGCCATAAGAAAAGTTTTGATTTCTTTTTTCAAGAAAAAAATTGTTGGTTTCTTTTTTGCTTAACTCAATCCATCCGACACGCTCAAGTTGTCTGGCGACTCGCCATCAGCCAAGTACGACAAGTCGTTCCACGCTCGAGAATTTCAACGATATTGGGCCTACTTTTGATTTCCTCAGGCCCATTTATTTAAGCCCAAAGGTTATCGACTTTAAGATCTGGGCCGTCAACAGAAAAGCACAGAGACCCATGTGTACGTCCTGTAGAAAAGGCCCAAGAGGGTAAACTACTTGGAAATCCTTCCAAATAGCCGAAATAGTAGACCGCATTTTGCAACATTTTCATATTTCTCACCTTATTTTGGATGATGTATTGCAAATCTCTATCAATCCTTTAAATTTGAATCTTCCCTTAAATATGAATTAGTATTAGGTTTAAATATGAAATTTCATTTTTTTTTTTTTTTTTAATTAGATTGGTCACTAAACCATCTAACTTCGCACCATGGCCAATGTCAAAGACAACACTCACCCAAATTTTGTAATGTAATATCGTTTACTCGAAGATCCGAGTGTTAAATACATGCGCAGGATTAGAACAAACCAACATTAAATTATTGCGAAGTCTGAGATGTGGAAGAAAAAAGAAGGAAAAGAAGTCAATGGAGGAAGAGCCAATTGAGTACCTAACCTTGCACGCCAACATTCTACGAGAATCCATTAAATTTTATTTTAAAGAGACCAGGCTTGAAGATATCGTCTATGGTGATGGGTGTAGAGAAATTAGATGAAACATTTTTAAAACAATTTTAACAAAGGAAACCACATTTTCAAGCAACAAACCCTTTACACCTTTGAAATGTTTGGTCTTTTCATGTATGTATATTTTGGAGTAATTATTTAGTTATGTAGTTTGAAATGTTTGAAAAATATTAAATTTTGAACGAATTATTGTATCAATTTAAATCTTTAACTTTCGTTAGTATATTAATTTATATATTCTCTACATTTTGTTTGGAGGGTTGTTTCTAACAAGAGGTATCGAGTCGCAACTTCGCCTTAGTTGGATAGATAATCAAGGTGATATATGCTTGATGAGATTATTGGACATGAGTATACTTTAATTAAGAGTAGATTGATTAAAAGTGGCTCAAGAATAATACACAAAGATGACTATTTGAAGGGATGTTATGTAGTTATTCATTCAAGAGGAGAATTATTAGGAGTGTTAAGAGAGCCCATTAAAGTATTCTTGAGTCTAATATGTAAGCCCATGTATAAGGGCCCAGTATTCTTGAGTCTCATATGTAAGCCCATATATAAGGGCCCATTTAGTAATTGTTATTCTAGAAGGGCTTGTTATTGAGAAGTTATATTGTGTGGGTGAGTTTTTTCAGGAGTTTTTACTCCCACATTTTTCCTATATATTGTACTCTCTTAATCAATCAATATATGGAAAAATGAAGGGTTTTCTCTTGCCACTAATTTCTATTTTACACTTTAGTTTTATTTCTAAGTTGGTATCAGAGCTTCTGTCAAAAGACATTATGAAACCATAAATTTTTTTTTCCGCCACTTTCCTCTCGCAACCGTCCCGCTCCTCATAACCCTAATCGAAGAAAATCGGCTCCTCTTTCACTATGAGCTCCGACTCTTCATCTATGACATCCGAAGGATCAGATGGATCCTCAACCATCTCTCATATGTTTAGTTCAGGCAACAAAATCAATATTGTAAAATTAACCGATGACAACTTTCTATTGTGGAAATTTCAGGTAATCACCGCTCTGGAAGGATATGATCTCGAACATTTTCTTGATGAAGAGGCAGAACCACCACCAAAATTCCTTCCGATGATAAACTCACAGTCAATTGCAACTGGCACTTCATCACTCGCAGGACAATCCGTTCCAAATCCGAAATATAAGAAGTGGAAACGCCAAGACCGACTGATATCCTCGTGGCTTCTTGGGTCAATGAGTGAGGATATCCTCAACCAAATGCTAAATTCAACCTCTAGTAGAGAAATCTGGACTACACTCCAAGGTATTTTCTCAGCTCGCTATCTTGCTCAGGCTATGTAGTTTAAAAATAAACTTCATACACTTAAAAAAGGAGCCATGCCTTTAAAAGAATATTTCATGAAAATTCAACAATGTGTGGATGCATTGGCCTCTGTTGGGAAACCAATCTTTTCGGATGATCACATTATGTATATTCTTGCCGGTTTAGGATCAGAATATGAGTCGATGGTCTCTGTTATCTCTGCTAGAATAGATTCACCCACTGTTCAAGATGTTACTTCCCTCCTCCTTACTCAAGAAATTAGAAATGAGAGTAAAATAAGCCTTGAAACATCTCTGCCCTCAACCCACTTGGCTACTCAAAACAATGAAAAACAACATGATACCACCACACAAAACCATACTCAGAATACTAATAATAACTATCAGAATAACTCACAAGGTGGCCGTGGGGGAGGCAGATCGAATCGTGGTGGTAGATCGAATAATAATTAGGGAAATAGGAACAAACCACAATGCCAAATTTGCATTAAATTTGGTTATAGTGCTTATCGGTGCTTTTTTAGATATGTACCCCCTAGAACAAATTCTAATGGTTTTTCTCCTAACCATTTGTCTTCCCCATCCAGTACTATGAATAGTATACCACAAATGTCTACTATGATTGCCTCCCCAGATTTGAACCTTGATAATAATTGGTATCCGGATTTGGGAGCCACTAATCATCTCACTCACAGCTTCAATAACCTCTCTACTGGATCTGAGTATGGTGGAGGAAATCAGGTTTATGCAGCGAATGGATCAGGTTTGCCCATTCTTCATTATGGTTCCACCTCTTTTAATTCATCTACCTTACCTTCTAAATCACTTATTCTTAAATAATCTTCTTCATGTTCCCTCCATAACCAAAAATCTTATTAGTGTTTCACAATTTGCTAAAGATAACAATGTCTTCTTTGAATTTCACCCATATGTTTGTTATGTGAAGGATCGTGTCTCTGGCCAAATTCTTCTCCAAGGGGTGCTCCATGAAGGTCTTTATCGTTTCAATATTTCTCCAACTCACAAGCAACCCTCTGCTGTATCTCAATCTACTGTTCTTAATACCTCTATGAATATTTCTGTTCCCATAATCACTTCTATTGATGTTTGGCATAGGAGATTAGGCCATCCTCATGTGTCTATTATCCAAAATGTACTTCAACATACCAAAACACCAAGCATCAATATAAATAAACTGAAATTTTGTGAAACATGTGCTGTGGGCAAACATCATGCCCTTCCTTTTTCTTCTTCCTTAACTCAGTATCATTCTCCTTTGCAATTAGTTGTTTGTGATCTTTGGGGACCCGCCTTTAAAACATCTAAAAATGGTTTTCGATACTATATTAGCTTTATTGATATGTATAGTAGATATACATGGATATACTTTCTCTAAACCAAGTCCGAAGCTCTTAGTGCTTTTCAGAAATTTAAACTTCTTGTGGAAAAAATGTTAGGCAAGCCCATTATTAGTCTTCAAACCGATGGGGGCGGGGAATTCAAACCATTTGTTAACTTCCTAGTACACAATGGAATAGAACATAGAGTTACATGTCCTTATACATCTAAACAAAACGACGTTGTTGAAAGAAAGCATAGACACATCATGGATATGGGCCTCACACTTTTGTCTCAAGCCACCTTACCTTTAGAATTTTGGGATGAAGCCTTTGCTACAGCTGTTTACCTCATAAATAGACTTCCTACATCTGTTCTGCATTCCATGAGCCCTTTGGAGAAGCTATTTGGCCGGAAACCAAACTATTCCTCACTAAGAACTTTTGGGTGCACCTGTTATCCATATCTTCGACCATACCAATCTCACAAATTATCCTTACGATCACAACCTTGCACTTTCCTTGGATATAGTACCTTACACAAGGGATATAAATGTTTATCCTCTGATGGACGTCTCTATATTTCTCGTCATGTCCTCTTTGATGAACATTCATTTCCTTATAATTCTTTTTCTAAACATTGCACATCCATTAAATCCACTAACACTTCAGTTTCTCCAGTTTCTTCTATCCTTGCCTCTTTACCTTGGAATCATAATGAAGTCGGGATAAATACTGGTACATTCTCTAACACGTCTGATCATTTGAATCCTACTAATGTGTATCCTTTAGAAACAGGTAATGAGGCTAACCAGGCTCCTATCAACGACAATATTACCACTTCTTCTGCTGATCAAGCTGCTCCAAGTCTGCAGGAGGCCTCACAACCACACCCTTCACTTGTTTCTACACATCCTATGATGACTAGAGGTAAGAATGGTATTTTTAAGCCTAAAGTGTATCTGGTAGATTATACACAATGTGAACCTTGTGACTTTAATGAAGCTTTAAAACATCCCACTGGAAGAAAGCTATGGAAACTGAATTTAATGCCTTACAAACCAATAACACCTGGGAGTTAGTTCCAAAAACAAATAATCAGAAAATTGTTGGTTGCAAATGGGTCTTTAAAATCAAACGGAACTCAGATGGTTCTATTGCTCGTTATAAAGCAAGACTTGTAGCTAAAGGATTTCATCAAACACCTAGTATTGATTATAATGAGACATTCAGCCCTGTGGTAAAACATGTTACAATTCGTCTCTTATTAACTATTGCTGTTATGAAAGGCTGGGTAATTAGACAGCTTGATGTAAATAATGCATTTCTACATGGCCTTCTTCATGAAAATGTCTATATGGACCAGCCATCTGGATTTGAGGTACGCAGCTCCCAACCTTTAGTTTGTCACTTGAAGAAAGCATTATATGGCCTAAAGCAGGCTCCAAGGGCCTGGTATGAACGTTTAAGCTCTTGCTTGCATACTCTGGGTTTTAAAACATCAAAGGCTGACACATCTTTACTCTTCCGTATTACTTCTATTGGATGTTGTTATGTTCTCATCTATGTGGATGACTTAATCATTTTGGGCAGCTCTTCTGTTGAAATGGATGATCTTATCAACTCACTTAGTTCTCACTTTGCTCTTAAAGATTTGGGCAAGCTTAGTTTCTTTCTCGAGGTGGAAGTTTCTTATCCTCCTAATGGGGGTTTATTCTTATCTCAGTCTAAATATGTAACCGATTTGTTGCAGAGAAAAAAAATGCTTGAAGCTAAACCGATTTCTACTGCCATGGTAAGTGGACCCCTTCTTTCGGCACGACAAGATGAGTTATTTCATGATCCTCACTTATATAGAAGTGTTGTTGGTGCTCTCCAATATGCTACCTTTACTCATCTTGAAATTTCCTTTAGTGAATAAAGCATGTCAATTTATGCATTCTCCAACTCTTTTACATTGGCAACTTGTGAAACGTATTCTTCGTTACTTAAAAGGAGTGCTGTCTTATGGTATTTTAATCAAACCTACTTCTCCCATGAGTTTGTATGACTTTGCTGATGCTGACTGGGCTTCTGACCCTGATGATCGTAAATCCACAACCGGATTCTGTGTTTATTTTGCAGGTTGTTTGGTAACATGGGGTTCCAAGAAGCAATCCATCATCTCTCGCTCTAGTACTGAGGCAGAATATCGCTGCCTTGCTTTGGTAGCTACAGAAATGGTGTGGATCCATTCTCTTCTTCAAGATATTGGTATTTCTCTTCCCTCTCCTCCAATGTTGTGGTGTGATAACCTCAATGCGGTACATCTTAGTGTTAATCCAGTTATTCTAAAACTAAGCATGTTGAATTAGATATTTACTTTGTTCGTGATTTGGTTTTTCGTAAGAAATTGTCTATTCGTCATCTTCCAGCTACTGAACAGGTTGCGGATATTTTTACCAAACCACTGTCTGCTGTCAGCTTTAGCAAACTTAAGCAGAAGCTTACCGTTGTATCTAACACAGACATTGGTTTGCAGGGTGGTGTTAAGAGAGCCCATTGAAGTATTCTTGAGTCTAATATGTAAGCCCATGTATAAGGGCCCAGTATTCTTGAGTCTGATATGTAAGCCCATGTATAAGGGCCCATTTAGTAATTGTTATTCTAGAAGGGCTTGTTATTGAGAAGTTATATTGTGTGGGTGAGTTTTTGCAGGAGTTTTTACTCCCACATTTTTCCTATATATTGTACTCTCTTAATCAATCAATATATGGAAAAATGAAGGATTTTCTCTTGCCACTAATTTCTATTTTACACTTTAGTTTTATTTCTAAGTAGGAGTGCGTAGAGTCTCACGTTGACAAAGAAGAACATTATTGGTTTAACAACTTTATTAGTGTGGGGCATTTTAGGTGAAAAATATGATAACATGAGAATTTATGCCTAAAATGAAGAATATCAACCTATTTGGAGATGGTTGTCCCTAACCTAAAGACTAAAGAATAAACGATAGGAATTTGACATTTCTTAAAAGAAATGGTCACTCCACAAATGGGGGTAATAAGACGGTGTCGTTTACAGGAAGAGTACAATATTTGGACGAAAGAGGACAAGAAAGAAAATGACGAAAAAAACAAAGATAATGTTAATTTAAAAGACAGATTGGAATTTTTGAAAGAAGGGTGGAGTGGGGCCCACACATTGGCGAAGGGTTCGCTGTTACGATTTTCCACGTGAGACAAGGTTATCAGGAGACAATCCAATGAGAGGAGGCCACGTGTGAAGGGATGGTTGCGTTCACGTGTGAGCCGTAATAATGGAATTGACATGGATATGTGTGGGGACCAATGGGAAAAAAAGAAGAATGAAAAAGAGAAAAGAGGGGCAAAATGCAATGTAACTGATTTAAGGGCCTTGATTTATCCTTTTTCCTTCATAATTGATGCATCAACGGTCAGATTTGCATGATGGATGAGGAGATAAAATGGACCCAAATTCATATTACAAAAGAAACAATCGCATTTGACTTGGCCCCACTAAATTTATTTATATTGTACTTTCAACTTTATGTACTTCTCTGGTTTGTGATTTTTTACAACCTTATGCACAATTTTATAAAATGTATAATAGGTTTTTTAATTTTTATTTTACCTCTATATAAAATGATCTAATAAATTTTTAAAGATTTCAATTTTTTCTTTATGTTAACTTTTAAGTGTGTTTTAAATAAACCTATAAAAATATAAAATTGAATTGTATGACTAACAATACCTACCATGACCTTTCTTTCAAAAAAAAAATAATAAATTACCTTTTACTTTATGTTTAATAAGTTTGTTAATTTAATGAAAGTTTCTAATAAGATAATAATTTATTAGGCACAAAATTTAAATCTTAATAAATATATAAACTATGTTAAACTTCTTAGACTTGCTAAACACTTTTTAAATTTATTAGACACATACTATACACACGACACAACTTTAAAAGTTCATATGCCAAACTTTTGAATATTTGTAGTTCAATAATTGAGAGGTAGGGTATAAAACTTTTAACTTTTAAAAAAAGATAAATTGTATATTATTCACTAAGCTATACTTAAATTGACATTTTTCCTTTAAGCAAGTATGAAGCTTTTGAGTTAGATTTTCTTATTATGATAGCACATCTAACCATTATTTAATTAAGTTTGAGTGATATCATGTGATTTATAAATCAAATGAAAGTATTTGTGAGACCATTAAAAAGTAATTGCTTGATTATCTACCTATTTAAACTCGCCTAGATCAAATATATGTTTATTAGCTACTTATTATGATAGGTTTGATTTACTATTATAACGTGCCCCACTTTGTTTAAATTTGATTAAACAGAAGCTTTATATTTTTACTTTGTCAATCAAAAAAAATATTAAAGATAATCAGATAAACATCATGATAATTGAATTTGAGTTTTTTTCCCCTTTTTTAAACAGTAGTACAAATACAAATGTTTTTTGAAATCAAGCCTTTTTTTTCTTTTTTTTTTTTTTTCTCTAAACTATTTTAAGATTTTCAGGAATCACTTTATACATATATCTATTTGTATGATCAAATACCCAATGAATTTTCAATTTGATTTTTTTAATTCTCTTTAAATAACTCCACTCTTGCAAGAATCATGTGGAGATTTTAATTTCCATCCTTAAAGGAATAATTTTTCATGTATTTATGAATTCCCTATTTTAAGAAAAATTGCCTTTACAAGAGAGAGCTTCATTTTATATTCAAATTACCTATGTCATGTTACCTGTTTAGGCAAAGATGTGACAAAGTGTTTTTGTTTTTTTTTTAAATTTTTCAATAAAGACAAATAAAAGGCAACAATTTAGAAGCTTCTTTTGTTTCCTAAATTCTACTATGTA
This sequence comes from Citrullus mucosospermus, assembly GCA_030954485.1. NCBI lineage: Eukaryota > Viridiplantae > Streptophyta > Magnoliopsida > Cucurbitales > Cucurbitaceae > Citrullus > Citrullus mucosospermus. Next base: position 320,093 of record CM062063.1, on the reverse strand, counting down.
TAGCGTTCTTTAGTTAAAAAATTATACTATAGCTTTTAATTATTGTTTTATAGAGATGTGATTTGATAGTTTGTAAAGATGGAAATTATTGTACCAATCTGCACTAAACTCCACCTTAGAGAGCAAGAAAAATAAACTTTTAAGGGCATTTGAGTAATTATTAAAAATATGCCTTCCCTTTCTATTTTATTAAACTCAATCTTTTATTGCAAGTTGGCTACATGTAACATACTTCTACTTGTAGGAACTAATTCCTTCCTAACTCATATCATCAAAGTCCAAAAATTCCTCAAATTTTTTTTCATCTTGAAAAGAAAAAACATTGAAAGCATGTATTTCACAACTAAAATCTTTTATTATTTACCATCCATTATTATATATATATATATATAAAACAACTCTTACCTATATTATTAATAATTCTTATATAACTATTTATAATCGACGGTGGTATATACTACATATTTCATTTTATATTTTGAAGGAAAGAATCAACACATAAAATTTAATGTATGTCATCTTCGCACATTAATGAAAAACAAGACAAATAATAATAGAGAACTAGCATTTAATGAGAGAAAAAATTCATGAATAATACACGGTTAAATTTACATTTTGCCACACCACATTAATAAGCTGACATACAAAAATCAAAATTCATCATAAAAAAATAATTTTTTAAAACAATATTTTTGACCTTGATATCGATGGTATAAGTTTTGTAGTAGTTTAATACATCAAATACCAAAAGAAACCTTTTTTTTTTTTTAATTTTAATTTTTTCATTGATTATAAGTGATTTTTTAAAAAAGATATTTATCATGAAACAAAGAGAAAATTGATTTTATATTGTAAAATGGGTGAGCCATGATCCGAAGTTTGAGACAAGTTGCGGGGAAAAAATGTTAGAGATGAGACAGTACATGATGTCTTACTTAAACCAGATAACATTTGTCCACTTTGTAAGCCCAAAAACAAATAGAATACTCTGATTGACAGTTTCATATTCTCTCAGCCATTATATAGTTTCTATGATTGAATTTTAACCCAAGTTACAATTTGCAATTGGGTTACCCTTTTTTCCTTATTTTCCTGATATTACAAAAATACCCCCCAAGTTGGGGCGTTGATAAAAATTGCGACTTGGAACAGTATTATATGTGTGGTAACTTGAAACATTACTGGGACTCGAACACCAACGCACCATTTTAAGTCCTATATTGTTTTAATTAATTTGACCATAACTCAATTGGTCGACTCATAGCAATAAAAAATTGTACATCATTCTAAAGTTCACATTATTGTTTATAGCTAGCTCAACTATAGTTCAATTGGTTGGCTAATAAAGCCACTCATTCAAACTCAAATTTTCAACTTCAAACCAATATCAAAAGACGATTGAGACTCAAAACGTAAATTTGAGACTTGAATATTGGCATATATCGTTCTAAGTTCTACATTATTTATAGTTAATCCAAGTATAGCTCACATGGTTAACTCATAAATCACTCATTCAAACTCAAATGTTTCAGCTCCAAATTGAATAAACTATAACTAGAACTTGGAATAGGAATTGAGACTCGAATACCGTCATGCGGTTTTAAGTCTTGTATTGTTTAAGTTGGTTAACTAGTTAACTACTCATTCAAATGGATAGAAAGTATGAACCAATCATGTTGAATTTGATTTTGATTTTGATGTTTATTTTTGCAATTCTCTCACTCATCTGGTGCAAGAAAATTGGGGGTATGAAGAAAAACATGAGAGTTGACAAATAACAAAGAGATGTTTCACCAAAACATAGCCTATTTAATGAGCTCACTGATTATGGGGAGCATGTGGGTGCTCAGCTCACAAGTCAGAAACAAGTTTCTCTCTCTTTCTCTCTATTATGTAAGCAGTAATAAAACCAGGAAGATGAGAAGAATTTTTCAATATTTTTTTTTAATATAATAGCCAACTTGTTTATTTATTATGCTCTCAAATCTAATTCTTCCTAGCTACCCCTATATATATATATATATATAAACCTTGTCTTTATGAGATATGGCCTTCATTTTTCTTAATTTCAATTTAACCAAAATCATCATAATCATTATGGAAAATGATATGATATTATTCTCATTGTTCTGTTTTTGCTATATATACAATGTTTCTATATTGAACCCTCTCATCATTACAGTTGGATGTTTTTGGTACATCAACATTTATAAAGCTGAGGCCAAGCCCATTATGATGCTATTGACATTTCCAAAAGAAAAGGAAAGAGGAAGAAAAATAAAATAAAAAACAATATACATCAGGAATCACTATTACTTATCCGTTTTATTTTTGTTTTTTGGGGTCAATTCTAGATTCATCTAATTTGTTTCTATTTCAGAGATAAACCAGATAAGGTATGGATAAATAGATAAGGATCCCTTTCCAGTTCGTGTTTTTTTTTTTTTTTTTTTTTTTTTTTTTTTTTTTTTTTTTTTAACATATAACTGTTTTTGATGTTTTATAATAATTTTGATAATCTCTCAAACTTGTGTTGTTGTTGTTGCTGGGTTCAATAATTAAGGAATCATTAGGGTGAATTTTGCAAAGGAGAAAAGGTAAAGCTATGATTAAAGCTATGATTAATAGGAAAAGTTTTAATCGTTGAAAAAGATGCTTTTGGTCTGTCAAAATGACAGTTTTTACAGAAAGCTAAGCCTTTTTAGTGCGCATGGTATTGGTATGGCATATATATAAGCAACCAAAAAGGAGGGTCAGGTCAGAACTAGAGATGAGCTCTCCCCACTTCAATAAACTACAAATAAAAAAATAATAACAATAAATTAATTATTATTATTTTTTATTTATTTAAAAAAACATGAGAAAATTAACTAGTTGATACCAAATACTAATGAAAAATTAAGAACCCTTTCCTTATTTAAACTCTTAATTAACAAATTCTAAAAGTTAGAAAAAGTTTCTTTGTGATCGAAGACCGAAGATTGTAAAGTAAAGGAAAACTAATTTCCTATCAAATTTGAACCTTACGTAAGTAAATTGATCAATTTTACGTGAATACTCAACCGTACAATCTTAGATTATGGTGTGATAAATTTTCGTCACCCTCACCTCCATAATTCAAATCTAAAATCAGATTTTAGATATTGATCTCAAAAACTGTTGATTTGAGTCATTGGTGATTTCTATCATCTCTCTCTCCACTTGAATAAACTACAAAAACAAATATTAAAAAAATGGGAAATTTTTTTCATTTTCCAACATAGTTTTGATTTAAACTGCATCACTGAAATCTCATTCTTCCCAATTTGCAGAAATATATATAGTGATTATTTTATAAGGTAAAAGAAATCCCCCCACCAAACTGACAAAAGAAAAGCTTATCTTTTTCAAACGCATTATATTTCTGTCAACTGTTTAGTTATATATATATATATATTTTATATTGTTTTTTCTTTCTTCCCCTGTGCTCATAGTTTTACATCTTCAAAGTACAATTACCAATATTTTGTTGCATTATATAGCCTTTGGACAGTTTTCTTTCCATTCCCATCTATAAAAACCAAACCTTTCTTTTGTTTTCCAGAAAATAACTTTGATTCTATTTCTCCATACCCATTTCAAGGTACAAGAACATAACAACTTTCTCTGTTAATTCCTTCTTCTTCTTCTTCTCCTTCTCCTTCTTGCTTTTCACTCACTTTCTTGTTTTATACGTTTCCTCTTTGCATGAATGTTTGGACTTTCTCTTTTGGAGTTTCTGTTTCCTTTTCCAATGGTTGACAAATATTAGTCGCCAAAAACTGACATAAGCAATGGCCATTTTCTTCCTCTTGTCGCAGTTTCTTCATCATTTTCCAAATTAAGAAAGAGTTGGTTACTGTCATGCCAGAATGTACAAAAGGAGTTTAAATAGCTGAAGGAAAGTTTCCAACTTTTATTCTCCTATTCAAAAAGCTTGAAACAAGATCAGTCTTTTTCGTTTTTCGTCATCGGTTTGGTAAGTTTCGTGTATTCTCTTATCATTTAGCTTCACTGAAACAAAAAAACTAGAAACGAGAAATAACAAAACTTTGGTTGTGTTTTGTATTTCAGGGATTTGAATTGATAATGGATCATTTGAATTGGAATGGTTATGGATCAAGAGTTGCGACGAAAACGACGACGTCGGCATCGTTTTGGAGCAATTACCAACAAGGAGTTGAAGAAAGGTTCATGATATCCAACTCAAATAATTCCAACTTCTTCAACTCACTTCAAGACTTCCCAATTAAAGAAGCTGCAACTTCTTCAGCTCTGGTTTCAAAAACAGGGGAAGCTTTGGTTATCAGTCCTCCATTGACAAGCTTTACAACATCTAGCAACATGGATGTTGTTGGCCTTGAATCACAGCTCCTCACCGGCTTCAACGGCGACAAATCGGCGACGGTAACGACGTGCTCTCTCGAGTCGTTGGACTGTTTGCTTTCAGCTACAAACAGCAACACAGACACATCAGTTGAAGATGATGGATCAGTTTCAATGATGTTAACAGATTACACCAATTTATGGAACTTCGGAAGAAATGCAGCAGCATCTTCAAGAGAATCTGAAAAGAATGGTTCAAATTCTACAAAGAGAAGCCATGACCAAACTCATTTCAAAGCTGCAGATTACTCTATTTTCTCAAATAACATCATAAATCTATCTGATTCCACTTCAGACAGTGGAGGATTTAGGATCATAACAGATCAGAATCCGCCAAAACAGAAGAAACCCAGATCAGAAAAGCCACCAAGTTCATCAAACATCAATTTTCAACAATCATGTTCATCAGGATCTTCTTGTATTGATCAAGAGCCTGATCCAGAGGCCATTGCACAAATGAAAGAGATGATCTACAGAGCAGCAGCTTTCAGGCCAGTGAATTTGGGGTTGGAAATGATAGAAAAGCCCAAAAGGAAGAATGTGAGAATTTCAACAGACCCACAAACTGTAGCAGCCAGGCAAAGGAGAGAGAGAATCAGTGAGAGAATTAGGGTTTTGCAAAGGCTTGTTCCTGGTGGAAGCAAAATGGATACAGCATCAATGCTTGATGAAGCTGCAAATTATCTCAAGTTCTTAAAGTCTCAGATCAAAGCTTTAGAGAATCTTGGGCAAAAGCTTGAGTCTTTGAATTGCCCTCCAACTAGCATAGCTTTCTCTTTCAACCCATCTTTTCCCATACAAACATCATCATCATCCTCCCATAATAATTTCACGCTCCAAAATCCCAACCACCTTATTAGCCAATATCCCCAAAACTAATCTTTCTTCCTAAAGAACATTGTCCTCAAGATTACTCAACTTTTGATCAACTGATGTAGCTCAAATTTATTGGTTCATGTTTCAATCTTCAATGTATTTCTCTCTTTCTCTCTTTTTTTTCTCAACACATATCAATAAATTCACATTAACACCTATCATCATAAATCACTTAGTTGAATTATTAAATCACTAATGAATCTAAAATCTTAAGTTAAGACTTAAAAGACAAATTTATTATTTCAATGCTTTAATGCTCTCCTTCACCTACAAAGCTGACTGGAAATCATACTAATAGGGAGAGAATGATATTACACGAATCCGAATATAACATACTGGTATGAGACTATTGTTAAATCATTAAGGAACTCAAAAGCTTAAGTTTAACTATTTAAATGCTTTTATCAAGAATGATCCAAACTAGAAAAAAAAAAAAAAAGAATTCCCATTTTCACAAAGTACAATTTAGGAAGCTATAATCCGAAGTTGCAAACATATCAGATCAGTTATAAATGACATGAATATGATCCCATGGTGCTGCAATATATAACAGAAAATTAAACTGGGTGATTGGAAATCATCAATGGAAATGGAAGAGTTTTTTTTCTTTTTGTTCTTGGAATTACAATAATAATGTAGGGTCTTTTTTTAATGATGATTGATTGATAATGAGGCTTTAGCTTTCTGTGTGTAGCAGGGGAAAAAGCTTAGTAATAATAGCAGTATGATTAAGATGAAAGGGGAGTTAGAAAGTGAAAGTCACTTTTGAAACTTTGGTCTTTGTAATTGAAAAGAATCAAGCTTTTTCTTGGGGGAAAACTTTTTTTATTTTTTTTTATTTTTTATTAACAATTCTGATCTATTTTTCATTTTTTTTACTGTAATTACCAATGCTTTTGAAACATTCTCTTTGGAAATATGAGCCAAAGTCAGTGGTCTGGTCTCCTTGATTCAATCCCAAGCGTGCTCTTGGGAATCACTCCAAATTTATTGCTAAGCACATGCTTTATGCTTCTTTTTTGGCTTGGTATTAAATATCTCTCTCTCTTGCCACTATAGTAAGCAGATTTTTGTTTAGCTATGTCTTATGTTCTCCAACTTAGCAGAGAATCAGGTTTTTTCATTTTTAAAAACACCATTTAGCTAGTTTTCATTAAATAAACCATATATCAGTTCTTCCAAAATTAAAAAAAAAAAAAAAAAAAAAAAAAAACCCTCCACATATCACTATTATTCTACTTCAAATTAACATATCATATGATCATGTATACTACTGTGGATGCATGTGCAATATAATGTATGCATTTTTTAATAAGTACCACTCGAATTCCTTAGGATCCAATTCGAGGTATTGTTGCGAGATATCTCTCCAACCCCTTAAGGTAAAATTTGTTTAGAGCTTCTAAAATTTAGCCACTCGATCTTCTTAGGATAAGAGACGGTTCATATTTTTTCAATTGAATAATATCGTAGCTCTTGCTTTTGGTTTTACCAAAGAAAAAAAATATATATGTTAGGATAGAAACAAATGGCAAACAAAAAACTAAATAGATTTAGGGCCCGTTTGGATTAACTTAAAAGTTAAATGTTTTTCAAAAATTTATTTTCATTTAAACACTTTTTGATAAGAACTTTTTAAAATTAAAACACTAATAGCTTTTAATTTCTTTAAAAAATGACTTATTTTTTAAATTAAACCCTTGAAAAATTATTTCAAATACACCCTTAAGTAATTCATTAATAATGTGTTGACTAGATATAGAGGGGAGAAAAACTGTTATATTATATCTTGAGGAGCAATAGAGTACATACATAATACAGAATGTATGTAAGTAAAGCTAATAGGCTCTATATAGCACCGCCTCTTAAACCCTGAATATATAACTGAAAATAAAAGCTCAAAATAAAAACTTAGTGCTTGGTCATTTGGAATGCCGTAGATAATAGATTCAAGACATTTTAACAAGATGTACCTCGTACCAATTGAGATAGTGTTGATGTTTTTCTTATATATATGATTATTTTTCTTGTCTAATTGATTCAAACTTTAGTTGCACTCCCGACCATCATTTTTTTGAACATATAAAGCAACTCAAAGCGTTCCAATCAAAATGGTACCGACCAAACAACATGAAGGAAAAGACAAAAAAAAGGGGGGAAATAGTTGGGATTTAGAGAGTTTGATTAAATGCAAATTGATAGATGATGATGAAATGTTAGAGTAGAGAATTTTGAATTTGCCCAAAGTTTAAGCATTTTCAGTTGCAAAGAGGAAGAGGGTGCCTGAATTTGTGGGTTGGACATTTAAGCCTTTGGTTTGGTTTGTGACATAAATGGAGAAGGAGATAATGTGGGTCACATCCCAAAGTAACAAACTTTAGGGGAGGGAAAAAAGAAAATGAAATTATTTTATTATATTTTTATTTTGATTATTTAATTATTATTATTTTGGGCAATTTAATTGGACTCTTATTTTGTAGGCTTTCCGACAGTTGACTTTGTCCAACCAATGGAGACATCACATAGGGTGTTGTTGAAGCAAAAGTCTCATTTAAATGGTCAAAGGACACGTGTTGACCTCTTAGTGGCTTCTCTTGCGGTGGCCAATACGGGGTAGTTCGGTCATATCTTATCTTTGTTTTGTTCTCCCGGAAAAGGAGATTTGAAGGTCATTCTCTTAACCGTATAGCAAATAGCTGTATGGATGTATACATATATACCAAATCTTCTCTTCATTTTTTTTCTTCAAATCTTAAGATAATAATTATTGTTAACTCTCCGGCTTCTGTGTATAAAAAGGTAGGTAAGTGTAATTGATATTGTGACTTCGAGTCGAGGGGTACATTAATGAATTGTGACCATTCTCATTTTGCTGTTTAAGTATGGTTTAGAAAGGATAATTACTACATATGTTAACAAAGTGCACCATCCTCCCTAGTTGTTCAATTAAATTAAAACTCCAATGTTACATATGCTTGGATTAGAGTAATTTGATGTTAGGTAATCTCATGAAAAAAAAAACATGCTAAAAGGTATGTTGTAGTATGTAGGGACAAGGGTTTTCCTCTTGCAATCCGTTTGAGACAAGTAAGGTCACTTAGCCAAGTAGATGAATAATGACGATGTTGTGTGTTGAAAAATTAATAGAACTCAATTCATGATTATTCTAAAATGAAAAATCAAAATCTACAAGACATTAAAATTACTTGGAACACCAGAATGGTAGACCCTCATTATCAGATGGAGAATCAAAGGTTAAAGAGGCATAGTATTTTGTGACCATAACCCTATATTTATAAGTTGATTCTAAGGTTCTCATAATCCCCTAGAACTAATGAGCTTGTTTTTAGTCACCAAGCCACACTTTTATATGAAAAAGTATGAGCCTATAGTTAAGATCACACAATACAATTGTTATTTAATCTGTTACCGTATATGAATTAATTATCAAATTAATTCCAGCAGTATGTTGAATCTAGACTTTGAATCCTAGTTCAAATCTTGGGCTTGAACCTCTTATGTACTTATGATTTTGCCCGAGTAGTTTGTTAGTCTTTCAAAATTGAGTTTTGATACCCTTAACTTTTAATATCTTTAAATTGCATCCCAAACTTAGACTAGTATTGCAAATTTTGCCCTTTCAACCAGTTTTTATTTCAAAATTTGTTAAAGAAAATATTCTCATATATGTGTTTTCAATGAATTATAAAATGTGTGAATGGTACAAATTTGATAGGGTTTCAAAGAAAATAACATTAGTGCAGACTTTTGTTAAATTTATGACAATTAGCAAAGTTATTTAAGGTGCATTAACAAAAAAAATTAGTTTGGACAAAAATTGAAATTAGTGAGTTTATGGAGACTTTTACATAAATTTTGAAATTAAAATTAGCAAGTGAACTAACAACACAATTAAATAATGAGTGGAAACTATAACTTTTAACTACGGAAACAAATTTAATGAAATTAGAAATTTATGATGAAAATTGATATAACGTGACAAGTTTAGAGGTAGAACTTGAAGTTTTTTCTATGCCTTATTTATTTATTGAATTCAACATTACGTAAAGATGAGGTGATTCAAACCATGCTTATATTGAAATGAGTATATGATAAAAGTGATGAAAGAAATACACATATATATGAAAATATCAATATGTCGATCAAAATTTAATAGTATGCACGTATATACACACAATTATTTGAAGAAGTGCAACTTCTTGATTTTGGCAAACGGAAACTAATATTCCAGTACATGACTGTTCATGGTGATCCTATTCCTACCAAAATGGGTAGATTCAAATATTTCTTGTATTTTTCGATTGAGTATTTTATTGTTTTCCACGATTAATGAATAGAGATTTCATGCATTGACTATCAAGTATCAACCATCTACAATTTTATTTTTTTTCGTCTCTGTATAATTTTTCATTTCAACATCAGACTTGCATTAAATTAAATAACAGTTGTACCAAACTTCTAAATAATAATAATAAAATAAAATAAAAAGAAAGGAAGTAAAGAAAATAGTTGTACCCAAAAAAAAAAAAAAATCAATGATAAAGTTTGTTTATTTTGGTTACTATATTTTCAAGATTTTCATTTTAGTTCGTGTACTTTCAATTTTTGTTCACTTTCATTCTTATACTTTCAGTATGTTTATTTTGATCTTTGTATTTTAAAAAATGTCCCGTCTAATCTATTCATTTTCATTTTTAAAGAACTAAAATGATCATTTTTTAAAAAATACAAGGACCAAAATGGATTAAAGTTGAAAGTATAAAGATCATTATAAAAGTATACAAATCAAAATGAACTAAAGTTAAAAGTATAAGAGCCAAAATTTTTTATTTTAGAAGTACCATAATCAAAATAATATTTAAATCTAAACTTTCAATCGATGATTCGAACGCTTATTAATGATAGTACCCAAAAAGTAAATTAAAGAGTGTTTGACACTTAGTTTGAAGTGAACTTTTTTTTAACTTACATAAAAGTATTTTTATTTTGTCTATACAAGCATAATCATTAAACATAAAATATTTATTTTTGACTAAAAAGTTGGATTCAGATCTCTCCTCCCACTTTCTCAACATCATACTTTTGTAAAATCTAATTAAGGTAGTTGTTAACTAATTATTACAACAATTTATTATTAGAATAATTATTTCAGATGATAAAATTGTTAAAAATATTTTTAAATATGATAAAATATTACGGTCTATTAGAGATCGACATTGCCAGCAGTAGATACTATTATTGATTATTACTATTCATTAACACTATGTTTATTACTGACATTTTGCTTAGCATTTAACCGTAATTATTTTAGAAGATAAACACATATTTTTAAAGACATATTATTCCACATATTTAAAACAGAGACCACATGGTTTTGAAAAATTATTTAAAAGATTTGGATAAAAAAAGTTTGTTTAAAAGATTGGAAGGAGAAAAAGGAAAAAAAAAAAAAAAAAGAAAAATATTTTAAGGAAGAAAAAACGTGCTGACCATTAATGGATCCCTGTATAACCAATGGTGCTTCGAAGGGACGATTCATCTTATGAACAAAGGTAACCGATTCTAAATTCCACCCTATTATTCACTCGTTTGGTATTTGAATGAATTATGGTCTATTTTTTCTCTCATTTTCGAACGAAGATTTCTCTGTTTTTTAGTGAATTTTACAGTGGTGTTCCTTTGTAGATTTTTGTGGGGGTGGCCGAGTAAATTTCACCAAAAAGAAAAAGAAACAACAAGGAATCGTTAAAAGCAATTAATTTCAATTTTGAGTCACCATTGGATGGTTTAATGAGTTCTCGGAGTGTCTTCTTACAAACTGATTGTAACTTTTAGGGCTTTTATTTTTTTAATAAAGAAAAAAGGATTTGTGTTAGTAACCGTTTGTTGTTTCTTGTTCATAATGAGAAAAATATGGTATATTTTCCTTCTCATAAATTATAAAATTAAACATGTAAAAAATTTACATCAAAGTAAGTTTTTTTTAATTTTTAATGTTATACTCATGTTTCGATATTTATTCTGTATTTTATAAGTAAAAAGTGAAATTTGTTTGTTGTTGTTTCTAAAATTTTTACTCAATATTGAAAATGTTTTCTAAAAAATGCAAAACAAGAAAAAGAAACCGTGATCAAATGCTTACTGTTAAATCACCAACAAACTCAAAAACTTAAGTTGATGGGTGAAGGTAAGTTTAACATTATGTCATCTAGCAGTCTCCCTCACGAGTGGGTATGAAATATATTGAAGACCCAACGAGTGAAAATCAATATTAGTTGGGGAGAAAATAACATTGGCTATATGCTCTCTGATACCATCATTGTTAAATCACAAATTGATCCAAATATGTTCCTAAAAAACTGAAACCTAAGAAGAAGAAAGTTATCAAATGGGTTTTTAGCTTTTTCTTGATATCTTGGGAGTAGGAAGAAATTTTTTTTTTTTTTTGAAGAAAAAAAATTCAGTAATGGGGGATGATTCAATCCTTAGTACATAAATCATACGTAAAACCAAACTTCCTAAATTTGCACGTTAGCACATGTTTACTAAACCCTCCACTAAGCCCCAAACTTGAAAAGCTGAAGCCATGTCCCAAATGCCTCCTTAGTACATAAATTATGCTTAATCCATTGCCACTTCTATTGCTTTCGATTCAGAGTTTGTTTTAAACTCTTTGTAATCTCGGATCTGCTACTCTTATAATATTTATTTTCTCTTGCTATTTTGGAACCGAGCCATTCAATTTCATCAATATTTCTTAAATTTACCCTCCAACACTTGATTAGAGGTAAGCAAGTCAAGTTATTGTCTGGCTTCTTTTCATGAATATCCAAAAATTAAAAGAGTGCTTTATCTGGTGGATTATTGAAAAACATGCTTTGCTTTATTTGGGTAAGATATTGTAGAGGCTAGATGACTCAATTATTGATTCCAATATTTGCCTGGAAAAGAGAAAAATGACTACGAGTAAAAAGCACTTATGTGGTGTTGGCCTTAGGAGTTTTGATAGTTTATTATGCACTAAGACTCCGTTTGATAACCATTTGATATTTAGTTAGTTTTTGAAAATTAAGCTTATAAATACTATTTCTATCTATGAGTTTCTTTGTTTTATCATCTACTTTTCAAGGACGTTTTCAAAATCCAAGCCAAAATTTGAAAACCAAGAAAAAGTAGTTTTTGTTTTATAAATTTGACTAAGAATTCACATGTATCTTGATTCTTAACAAAAGGTGAAAACTATAATGAATAAATGAGAGGAAACAAACATATATCGAAAATAATACAAAACTAAATACAAAATCGTTATCAAAATGAGGCCCAAGTATAGAAGGATTGAGCGAGAACTTGGGATCCAGTAAAGTATATTAGAATGTTGATTATTAGAATGGAGGATTGTGGCTGGATGATCAGTTGTTAGATTTTATTCATATAAATATCTCTTAGATGCAAATAGAGGTGGTTATGGAAGCCATTTAAGATAACAACAAATTTCTAGCCAAAACACTGCCTTTAATTTCTTTCTTGAGAATAACAAAGATTGGTATTGAAACACAGAAGCTCCAAACTAGAACAAATTATAACTAGCATCGTTGCCATGCAAGTTCTACTACCTTTCTTGGAGATCTTTAATTGATGAATTCAGAGAGACCAATTCAAGGCTGGAACTGAATTCACCATTGTCTTCCTGATAATTCTCCAAGATAGCCAAGCATTTCTTCAGCTCCATCACTACCTGAGCCATGGTTGGCCTCTCAGTTGAAGATGAAGACACACAGGTCATTGCCAATTCAATAAATTTCCTAATAGAACTATTATTAATGTCCAATCCTAATTTTGGGTCGACTGTGTTCTTGATTTCCCCTTCCTCAAGCACTGAAATAACCCTTTTGATGACATGGGTTTTGTCCTGAGTTTTTGTTATTGCTGGCTGACCAGTGACAATTTCAAGTAAAATCACCCCAAAGCTATAAACGTCACTCTTCTCATTTAACTTGTTTGTCACAGCGTACCTGCAGGGAAATATACATCAGCAAAACCTATATTAAAACACAGAATTGATGGTGAACTAAACAAAAATCAAGGGGGTGTTTTCAAATGTGAGAAGTATTTAGTCCTCATTTAATAATGCTCTCGTTTTTAGTTTTTTTGTAGTCTTCTTCTTCCTTAAAAGGAATACTGGATTTTGAAATAGCTTCTAGAAAGTAGATAACAAAACAAAGAAACTCATGGGTGGAGTAGTATTTATTAGTTTAATTTTTAAGAACCAAATGGTTATCAAATACTGATGAAGTGTGATACTATCTGTGCTGGCATCCAGTTGAACTGATCAACTATCCATGCTGGCATTAAGTTGGCTCTAATGTCACATCTTCTTTAGATTAATGTTGTTAAAGCTTTTCTCTCGGAATTATGGCGGGAAAGGAATCAGAGAATTTTTCAAAATTCATCTCTTTCTCAATTTGATCATTTTGATTCAGCTTGTCCCGAAGCTACTACTTTGTGTTCTTCGTCAAATCTCTTTGGTGGCTCTTCCATTCAAGATATCTCTCGAAGCCAGGAGGCTTTCATTTTCCCTTATTATTGATTTATTATCTAGGTTTTCTTTACGGGGAGTAGTTTTGGTTTGTATCATTTTCTTTTGGTGTTCTCAGTTTTTTTCCCCTTTTGTTTTGTTTCTATTTGACAGTCAATAATGTGACTACTGACAGGAAATCCAAGAAAGAAAAAAAAGGAAAAAAGAACAAATACTTACTCTGGGTCAAGGTATCCTGGGGTGCCAACAGCTGCAGATGCCTGAGCTCCATCTCCTGATTGGAATGCTTTTGACAAGCCAAAATCAGCTAATTTGGCACGGAGGTTTTTATGTAGTAATATGTTTGTAGACTTCAGGTCTCTGTGAATAATTGGTGGCTTACAGCCAAAATGAAGGTACTCTAACCCTGTACAAGATGATAGTTTATCACCAGTAGTCAAATGAACAATACAAGAATGGGATTTGAGTTGAGAAAATGTCTGTTTTCCAACCTTGTGCTGCATCCAGAGCAATTCTCAGTCTCTCTTTCCAGTTCAAGATATGATTGCTTTTTTCTAGTTCAGAGTAGGGGAAGAAAAAACTCTGTTAGCTTCCCATTGAATCATCTATGTAAATTGAATTAAGGCATGGTTTGATAACAATTACGTTTTTAGTTCTCAGCATCTTTTCTTTCTCACAATCCATTTTGTAATTTTTTCACCTTTTCCTTAAAACGCATTTGAATTCTTAGCCATGTCAAAAACAAAAATGAAGCCGAGTTTGATAACCATTTAGTTTTTTGAAAAGTAAGCTTGTAATCACTACTCTCACCTATATATATATAGTAGTAGTTGTTTTATTTATTTATTTATTTATTTATTTTTTCAGTCTCTGCTTATTAGAAATGTTTTTCAAAATGTAAGTCAAGTTTTTTTAAAAACTAAAAGAAAAGTAGTTTCTTTAAAAACTCATTTTTCTTTTTGAAGTTTTAGCTAATAATTCAAATGTTTCCTTGACAAATATGCCTTGGTAAATAAAATATGAGAAAACAAGCACAATTTTCAAAAACCAAAAATAAAAATCCAAATGGTTGTTAAATAGGGTTAAATTTTTATTATTTTCTTAATCTTTTAGTTTCCAAATTCTTACCCACATTTTGAAAATGTTTTAAAAGGTAAATAAGAAATCAAAGAAACACATGTTTATAAACTTAATTTCTTAATACTAGCAAAATAGTTATGAAACAAAGCCTAAGCAATTAGTTTTTCTTCCGCTTTTGTATTTAATCATATTTTGTACCCGATAGAAGATCTGCTAAGTTTCCATTTTCCATGTGTTCATAGACCAGTCCTAGGTGAGTGTCTTCATCACAATATCCAAGTACGGAAGTTAAGTTTTCATGGTGGACTGTAGTAAGCAATTGTGCCTGTAATATTGTCAGACCTAAAATTAGCATAACTTATTCAAAGTCTTACCAGTTACTTTAACGCAGAAGAGACTGCCTATGAATAAATGTTGTTAAATTTTGAGAGCTTCACCTGCAGTTAGGAGAATTGTTTAACTCATATGTTTAGGACATGTTTGGGAGTGATTTTGAAATGGTTCAAAACACTCCCAAACATACCTTTATTCATTTAAAATCATTTTTGATGGTACGATGTTGGACTAACCCTTTATCTTTTGGGTGGAATTGCCTCAACATGGGTGCTCTTCTTAGCAAGAATTATGGTGCTAAGATTTTTTCCTAAGAAGCGCAAAATCTTAGTTTGGCTAGCATGTCTGTGTTGGACACTTTGGCATTACAACACTTGTTAGACACACATACACTTGTTAGAACTAAAGATGTGTTAGACATTAGTTGTACAAATCCATAATAGGTTCAACATGTGTTAGATAGGCACCAAAAAGTGTTCTAAATTGACACATATGTGACAAAAACAATAGATTTTGAGAGCAAATTATATCAAGCTAATTTTTTTTGAGCATATAAATGCATAAACTCAGTCACTTTGAATTTCCTTCTGGTGTGATAATGATATGTATTTTAAAAATGTGTCATAGATTTTTAAAGAAATGATGTGTCACCATGTCTGTGTTGTGTCATATCTGTGCTTCTTAGAAGATTTCTAAGGTTTAGCCAAGACTTAGCTTAGGAGTTAGGACCCACATTTAGAAGTGTAAAACACTCTCAAACATGCCCTTCACAATTGCAAGCAAGATTCTTGCCATTGTTCGTTGTTTGTTAGTCATATTATAAGAACATTGCTGACATTTTACTGAGGACTCAATATATTGTTGCTTACCTCTCCCTGAAATTGCTTGTAACCTTGAACTGATGCAGGGGACAGCATTTTCACAGAAACTTGGATGCTATGCAAGTAACCATGATAAACTGTTCCAAATCCTCCCTTCCCTATTACCCTCTCAAAGTTGTTTGTTATACTTAAAATTTCTGAGTAGGTAAACCGTGTTTTCTCTGGCATTAGTAATGTCTCGCCTTGCTTGCTACTCCCAGAGATCTGTTTTTCTGCATAAGGTATTAGTACTCCCACAGTTAAAAAAAAACATAGTTTTAGTGAGTTGCATTTGAAGAATTACTGCATGTTTTATGAAAATAGAAGCATCTGACCATGAAAAACAAGATCATTATGTTTGCACGTTACCTTTCTGTTTTCGTCTTCTTTGGCTCCAAAGGATCGCTCCTCCGGTTAACAATGCTAATATAACTCCACCAAGTGATGCTGCTAATGGAATTACATACTCCTTCTCCTCTTTTTTATTGCAGGGCTCTGATAGACAAAGATATGGATTGCCTTCGGCACTTTGCAATGAATAACAGGAAGTGAGATGCTTCAGAATATTGTTGTGACATAATTTCTAATGATTTGGATAGTGTTGGGTTGTTATTACTACTTACCTCAATGATAAGGTTTCATTTCTTGATCTTTCGATCAGTGCCTGCGGAATTATCCCTGAGAGATTATTGTTTGCCAGGTTTCTACAAATGCACATGAAAACTGGTGACGTTATAACTCATTGCCAGAAGATCTAGGTTCCATCTTAGCCTAAGTCCAACATGCAAGTAACTTACAGAACTCTCAAGGATGGCAGTCTAGCTGGAAAGTCTGGAACTGTGCCATTTAAATGATTGTTGGACAAATCCCTGAATAAGGCAAGTCAGTTGCTCTGCTAAATGCTATTTTGAATGGTAAAGATGACGTTTACAGGTATTTGAGATGCTTACAGGTATTGTAGCATGATAAGATTTGATATGTGAGAAGAAATTCCCCCAGCCAAGCCACTTGACGACAAGTTCCTGATTTCATACAACTTCTTAAAAGAAAAGTCTGGGCAAGATTAGCAAGTTTGTTCAGTCTTGAATATGGATGAGGGCTTACAAGGATGTGATTTTCGGTTGGCCGTCGCTAATGTAACTGCAATTAAGACCAGTCCACGAGTATTCTTGAGGGTAACATGGATCTCCTTGCCAGTTTTTCTTCAGATTGTATGCTAATTTTATGTTCAGCAGTGCC
This sequence comes from Citrullus mucosospermus, assembly GCA_030954485.1. NCBI lineage: Eukaryota > Viridiplantae > Streptophyta > Magnoliopsida > Cucurbitales > Cucurbitaceae > Citrullus > Citrullus mucosospermus. The sequence continues at coordinate 302,744 of CM062063.1, read as the reverse complement.
TCAACTGGTATTGAAATGCATGAGCATGATGATTCTAACTTATTATGAACACGAATGGTTTAAAATATGGTGCATAGGTTGTGAGAAATCATACTTTCAGTTTGGTCTGTTTGCAACTGTGGGAACTGCTTTTGTACAAAAATCTCAATGGCATTGATTATGGGTGGAAGACTTGAACTTTCATTTTTTCTAATGGAGAACTCAAGGTTACCTCCATTTGCAGCAGTGATGCCACCAGTGCTATAGAGTGTGGTAGTGAACAAATATTCGGGAACCAATGGCCCATACCAAAGTAATCCATGGACTGAGATGTTTAAGGCTCTAAACTGCCCTTTCCCCATCTTATGGATATCTGCAAAGTGCATGTAAATATAGAACTGATCCGTTTCGTTACTAGTATGCCACAAAATATTCAGGGGCTGGTGGTGATTTTTTGGTGTAACTGCAGTTTCCAAGACAATAGATGGAATTGCAAATGTATTTGACCCAATTGAATGGTTAGAAGATATGATTTTTGAGCCAGATAAGGTTGAGGACGACCATATCCGGTCATAACTATCATTGGGATACCTGAGGAGAAGAGAGTTACAAGAATCAAATTAAGTTCACCAAACAATCTCGGTCGCTGAATTACGTGGAGAATGAGCCTCACCTTACAATTTGGTTGCTTTCTAGACCATAATCTAGCCGCTGATAGAGCATCAAGGAGCCAGATCTTGCCACATAAGTGAAATTATTATCCAGAGGCCTAATCTCTATTGCTGATATGAATGGCACTCCTTTTCCAATGTTTATTAGACAGATTTGCATATAATCCAATGGTGGGACATGTATCAGTTCTTTTGTTACTATTTCAGAAGCATTCAGCAGAAAAACTGAATCCCAATGATCAACCCCAAGAAATAAATCAAAAGTTGGTGGTTGTTGTTTGTTATCATAGTTTCCATACATGAAACTCACTCTGATCAAGTACCTTTCTCCCTCACCCCCTTGTGTTCTTATGGTGTAACAGTTTCTGATTCCTTCAGGAAAACTTCTTAGATTCCTGAGTTGCCTCTCTAATTTGTTCTTGTATTCAGGTGATACGTCATGGATTTCACCTGTATCGATAAACTTGGCATCAGAAACATACTTGAGCCTTGTTATATCATCAGTATAATTGGAGTTTTCTGGTATACCACAATCTATGCTGATGAAACCTGAAAAGTAAAAGGAAAGAAAAACATCATGATTCATCCCTCTTTGTTTTAAGAGCTCTGGAATGCGAAAAAATTTCGAAAGAAACAAATTGAACCTGATTGAGCATCAGCATGGACCAGAAGGAGAGGGAAAAATACAGAAAGTAGGAAAAGTCTAGCCATTTCAGATCACCCTTTGGCTGATACTCCAAAGGAAAACCCACCTTTGAGATTACTTCGTGAAACAAATATTGCAATAAATTAGATATTTTCTTTTTTTGCAGGTAAAGAATTGGTCATCTTAGCAGGTGAAGCCAGTACTATCCAGTTGGAAGTTCTGCATAATTTTCCGCCAGCAAAAGCCAGAAACACTGTCATTTGTCAATATCAAGAATGGATGTCTTTGATGGAATTTAGAGAGAAAATTCCCAGGAGAAAATTGCAGAAAATGAAACTTTGTAGCCATTGATATTTCTGAGTTTGAAAGAGTCCAAGTCAAAGCAGTTGATCACTTCTTTATTTATGTTTTGACTTGTTTTTATTACGAACTGTTGCTGGTCTATGCTTATTATATTACAGATAGGAGCCCCAAGATGCCTTATAAAATATCATTGGTAAAGAGCATAAAAAAAAAAAAAAAAAATCCATGGGTAAAGTATAAAGAACTGTTCCTATGTTTTAATAAATGGATAGGTTTATTTATTTATTTATTTTTATTAGGGTAATTGTGGTGATAACAATTTTTAGGATAAAAATTAACTGTTTAGCAACATTTTAAAAAAATTGCAAATATAGTAAAATCTATCGGTGATAAACTCCTACGAGCAATATGCCTATTACTGATAGACTTCGAAGGTAGAATCTAAATTTTACTATACATGTAAATTCTTTTATATTGTGCTTTATCGCAAATATTTTGGGGTTGATTGCTATATTTACATTGTCCCTTTTTATTATAACATTTTAAATTGTAGTTAGACTCTAAATTGACTAAATATCTAAACAGTAAATAAATAAAAAAAGAAATTCATAGATGAGAAAACAATGTCTATAAGCTTAATTTAAAAAAGAAAAAACAAAAGAAAAGTTGTAAAAACAAAAGAAAAGTTGTAGGTGCATTTGGTCCATAAAATTTTGAAATATTACATTTAAATCTCTTATTTTTTTAAGAATTGGTTTAAAATGTAGGAAAATTATTTTAAATGGCAAAATTGCTAATCACATTTTGCTATTCTGGTAAATATTTTAGTTCATTTTGTTGTATTAAATATATTCAAATAATTTATTATTATTATTTTAAAAGTTTACCTTACTAAATATAAAAAACCATTTTTTTTTTTTTTTTTTTTATCATTTGGAGGAGTAATTTTATGTGTCTTAATTGAAAAATATTTAATTATAAAGGATTGGAGGATAAACGCCAAAATATTAAATGGTTCGATGATTGGTTGGATCCATGATCTATCGCTGCAATTAAACGAATTTAACGGAAAAAACGAAACCAATTAGGGCACAGTTATTTACACGCATAGTATGAACAAGAAAGATTTCTGTTGAGAATGACAATAAAAATTTGTAGGTTTCAAGTTTCAACGACCAGATAAATCGAGGTGTTTAGCTCTGAAATTGCAAAATCCATGAATCTAATTGCAAATTCAGTTCAATGATTATATAAATCTCGGATGAAGTATCGATTCGATGCAACCAGTTCAATTACTTCAAGAAAATTGAAAGCTGAAACCAGAAAGAACGAAGAACAGTAAAGCCAGTTCGTTGAATTACTTCACACTGGGATGGGATGAAGATCTGGGTTATTACGGTGACTGCGCCTTTCATCTTGCCTCAGGACTGGATGTTGGTAAAGTAATGGAAATTGAGAACGTCTCACTGGAATTCCTTGAATTAAGAGAGCGATTCTCTGTCTTCCGACTCATTTCCATGGCCAGGCAATTCTTCAGTTCTGTTACTACCTGGTTCATTGTCGGCCTACTGCTTGAATTTGAAGACACGCAAGCCATTGCTATTTCCACCGATTTCCGAGCAGAGTTGGAGTTGAATTCCCCTTTTAATCTTGAGTCGATCACGTTCCTGATGTCCCCTCGCGCAATCATGGTGGTCGCCCATTGAATTATGTGAACGTTTTCCTGAGCTCTGGAAATCACTGGTCTGCAAGTAATTATCTCCAACAATACTACTCCGAAGCTATAAACATCACTTTTCTCAGTCAGTCTGTTCGAGGTGTAGTATCTGCAAGTGCGATGTAAGCCGACATTTGAGCTGTATTCAAGCTGTATCTGTTTCCCTTTTTTTTTTTGTGGTGGGGGGGGGGGGGGGGGGGGGGGGTGTTTGCAACTCACGAAGTTTTTGGTTCGTTAGGAAATTGGTTTGGTTAATGGTTGAAACTGAAAGTCTTACTCTGGATCAAAGTAACCAGGAGTGCCAGCCACCATTGTGGACATGTGAGTCTTGCTACCATCATTTGGGAAACTTTTGGAGAGTCCGAAATCAGCAAGTTTGGCTTGGAAATTGTCTGTTAGCAATATGTTTGTTGTTTTGACATCTCTGTGGACTATGGGTGGCTTACAACCATGATGCAGGTACTCCAGTCCTGTATTTTTCGAGATTTGACTGAGTATTTGTTTCTACGGTGCAAAAGGAATGTTTACAATAATCTATTTATTGAAAGGACCGAGTAAACTCTATAATTTTGTTGAGTTTTCTCACCTTGTGCTGCATCTATTGCTATCCGAAGTCTATCTTCCCAGGTTAAGAGAACTGGACTTTCTGTGTGCATACATAAATTGATTAAAAGGCTCTCTTTGAATTAACACGTGAGAAAAGTCTTCTAACTAATTAACTGAAATTGTGTAGCACATATATGGTATATAGTTTGAACTAGTTCCCAACAATTACCTGAAAGAACCTGTGCTAAGTTACCCTTGGTCATATACTCGTAAATAAGTCCAAAGTGGTCTTTTTCATTCAAGTACCCAACAAGGCTTGTCAAGTTTCCATGGTAAACTCTCATGAGAAGTTTCACCTGCCCAGATAGATGTAGTATGGTATAGCGGGACAATTTATGTTGATTAGAAATTGGAATTCTATGTTTGGGTTACACTTGCCTCTGTTTGAAATTGCTGATAACTATGGGCTGATAATGGAGATAGCATCTTTACAGCTACTTGAACATTATCTATGTGACCAAGGTAAACTGTTCCCGAACCTCCTTCTCCCAGTGGCCTTGCAAAATTATCTGTCATCCTCACTATCTCAGAATATGTAAATTGTCGTCTTCTTACCTCGAATGAGTCATTGCTGGATTTGGTATCTTTGACCCTTGGGACTGGGAATGTAGAATGATCTTGTGGCTTGTTCCGTAATTTCATGATCCAAAAGATGACTGCAGCCACTATGAGGACGACAAGCAATCCACCAACTGACGCAACAACTGGTACAACAAAACTTTTCTTCTTCTCCTTTGCACACGAGTCTGAGGCACAAGCACCATCAAGATTTGGATTATCTTCCATGCTGTCATAAAAACATATCATTAGAAGACTGGCTGGATTTTTTTTTTATTCAAGATATTCTTCAATGTTCTTTTGAAGTATTTGATAATTTCCAGAGTAGAAAAGAGTACTGTGGTATATTCCACTTAGAACAGACCTTAATTTTAGTGAACCATTATTCACTTTTTTTAGAAGTTCAGGTGGAAGTGGACCCGTGAGGTTGTTTTTGTCTAATTTTCTGCAAAGGGTCAGAAAAATATCATATTTCTGCGTTCTATTAGATTTATCCTAAAACTTACATGACTTTGAGGCTTGACATATAGGCCAAGAAATCAGGTACTTTCCTGATAAGCTATTATTTGACAAGTCTCTGAAAATAAAATCGTTTAGTTCCTCTTCCTTAGCATTGAATGTAAGATGAATACTTTAGGGGGACCACTTGATCGATACTTACAAAGTTTGTAACATGGATAAGTTGAATATATAAGGAGATATTTCACCCGTCAGGTCACTTGATGACAAGTCCCTAATAAAAAAATACAGTAGCTAATTTCATTTTATACCCTAATTCTAATGGACTTCAAATATGTAGTCCACAATTTTTAGGAATGAATGCACCTACAGCGATACGATTCTAGGGGCAGTGTCATTGTTACAAATTAAGCCACTCCACGGATATGCTTTGGGAAGACATGGGTCTGCTTGCCAACCTTTGTTTACTCCATATGTCAGCTTAATGCTCATAATGGCATTTACTAATTTACAAGACAGTACAAACCCGATCATTTTGTATTTGATTGAGAGAGAGAGAGATAGACAAACAAAGAGATAGATAGATAAATAGATAGATAGATTAAGCAAACCATCTCCTGCTTCCGTTCGTAAATCTGAGACATGTATCACTTTATAAACTTCAAATGCATTGATGAGAGGTGGAAGAGTCGAATTCTCAGTTGCTACTAACGAGACTACATATTTGCCATTAGGATCGTACAGAGCTGTTTCAGAGTAAAAAGTTCTGGTGGACAAGTATATAGGAGATAAAGGTCCAAACAAGTGCTGCCCATTTAGATTGACATTGAAGACTCTGGTCTGATTGGCTTGAAGTCTTACAATTTCAGCAGAGTACATGTAAGCGTAGTATTGGGAAGTTACTTCATCTGGATTCCACTTGAACTCCAAGGAACTGCTAGAATTTGTTGGAGTTGCTGCAGTACTCATCACAATAGATGGTATTTCATATATATCATGGTTTGTGGGATCTACAGTGTTTGATGTACTTACGTTTGTCCATTCTTTGTAGGTAAAAGGTAACCATATGCGATCAAAAACATCATATCCAAACCTTCATAATTGAAGAGAGCAAAGTTCAAAATTATTGAATTTTAGGCTGAAAGGATATAAACAACATTTAAGAATAAGATAATAAAACCCAGATTGTCAAACCTGTATGTTTGATTTGTTCCGAAATTAGCCCGAGAAACAAGTGATAATGATCCACCTGCTGTTGTATAAGTTGTGTGGGGCAAGGGCCTGAACTCCAATGCAGAGATGAATGGCGTTCCTTGGTTTGTGTTAATGAGACAAATATACATATTATCTGTTAAAGGGATGTGTATAATATCTTTCCATACATCCAAGTTTACCTCGGTAAACTCCACCGAGTCCCACAAACTTTCTCCAACATAGAGATTGAATGTAGGAAGCCTATTGAGACCATCGTAATTCCCATACAAGAAACTTGCTCGAATCAGATATTTGTTACCTCTGTTAATGCTTATATTATAGCAGTTTCTAGTCCCATTTGGAAAATATCTTACATTCCAAAACTGTCGTTGATATATATCTTTGTACTGGGAGGTTAAATCTTGACTTTCACCAGTGGTTATATAAGCTGCATCTGAAATATAGTTGATACCTGTGGTCAACTCTTCATAGCTAGAATTTGCTGGTAATCCACAGTCTAGACTTATGAAGCCTGATAAACATGGATAATTTTAAAATTTTAAATCGGGAAAGATAGAGAAAAATCAAAGTTGATAAAGCAAGTGTTGGTTTACCTGATTGATCTTGAGCTAGAACAAGAGTTTGAACTGCAGCTAGACAACACAAAAAATCAAAGAGGAGAGGCCTTAATATCTCCATAATCATCCTCTTCAATCTCTTTTTGGCATTGGAAATGGGACAATATTTGAAAGTTGAAGGCAAGGAAAGATGATGATGTTAAGCTTTAATCAGAACCAGAATATGAGAGCCAAAACACAAGGTTGGGGTGTTGCTTAATATCTGCTTCTAAGTACAGGCGTACAATAGAAAGAAAGCTGAGGAAGTGGAGGGAGAGGTATGTATTCTTTTACTTGACAACAACGAAGACTTAGTTTTATTTTATTTATCTACTTTTTTTTTTATACATTGTTCAAGTAGCTAACTTAACTGTCTGCATCAGATGTTCTATTTGTTTTCATTCTCTTGGAAAGTTGATTGTTCGGCGTTGAGTATTAAATCACTGATTGACTAAAAAACTTAAGCAATCAGTGAAGATAAATTTAATATTATACCATCTAACACTCTCTCTCATCCGCGGACTTGAAATATATAAAAGACCCAACAAACAAGTGAAAATCAATATTAATTGGAGAGAAAATAACATTGCAGGAGTTTGAACATGGGACCTCTTGGACCACCTACTTTGGTACCATGTTAAATCACTCAAAAGCCTAAGTTGATGGATGAATTTAATATTATACCATCTAACTAAGAGTGCTTTGCTTGATGATGATTGAATAAGAGAATTAATGTTTCTGTTATGTTTTGAAAGAGTCTAAATATTCCCCAATGATTTCTTTATTTATGATTTTTGACTTGCTGATAATTTAAGGGATTTTAAAACATTGCTGACCTAATAATTTGTGTTCTTAGGAATTGTGATCTGGCAAGCATTTTATTTAGCTTATAGTGAGAAGGGGAATATAGCACCAATTATTCTTAAGTCTAAACTATCAGTTGATTTTTTATTTATTGCCCATTTCAACTAAGAACCACCTTTTAAATTTTGGGCAAAGCTTGGGATATTCAGTTTAGAGTATGGAAAAACCATAGGGATTTACGTGTAATTACTAAATCGACGCTTCAAATTTAGTGTTTTAAATTCTGTCAAGGATGAATTTTTTTAAGATGGTCAAAGGATGTTGTTGCATACGTTGGGTTCTCCTTCAATATTTTGTGTGCATGTTCTTAAGGTTAGATGGTGTTCAAGTTTTCTGTTAAAGCTTTGGTTTGAAAGAGTTCAACTTCTTTACAGGATAAGCTTCTTCATTGGATTGCTTGCTTTGGTTTAGTACAGGTTCAAGCCTCTTCATGTTAGATCTGTGTTGATTTTATTTCTCCTGCTTAGTCCTTTTCTCATTTACTTCTCTATGTATTCGTTTTTGTAATCTTGGAAATTTTTTCTTTTGGTTTTTTTGTACTTTGAGCATTAGTCTCTTTCATTTTATCAATGAAAAGTTGGGTTCTTTTAAAAAAAAAAAATACTATGTCAAGGATGAAGAAAGGGAAAGTTCTTTGGAGATGTGCTACGCGGTCTCTTTTGTGGTTCCTTTGGAAAGAAAGGAATAGTAGAATTTTTGAAGATAAGTATGCTTCTTTGATTCTTTTTGGGCTATTGTTCAACATACAGCTTCTTGGTCGTGTACAAATTACACCAAATTCTTTTGTAATTGTAGCCTTTGATGATTTTAAACAATTGGAAGGCTCTTCTTCACTAGTGCTTTGGGAAGGGGTTTTCTCAACCCCTTGCCCTTAGGTTGTTCTCTTTTGGTCTCTGATGGAATATACATGTCTGTTTCTTATCCAGAAGAAAAAAAAAAAAATCTAGATTTAGGTTAAAATTGATTTTGTAAAGTAACAATTGGACCTTGCTCCAAAAGGTTATCAAACAGATTTAGGAATGAAATTGGTTTATGAATTAGTTTATTTACTTTGCTCATGACATAAGTTTCTTCAACACCACCAAAAGCCAAAGCAATTAGGGAACAGTTTTTCACATTATTCTACTAACAAGAGACATTAATGTTGGGGTTGAAGGCGAAATTTATATGTTTCAGGTTTCAATGGCCAAATGATAAAATCCAACAATTTTGATAACTTCTGGAGGGGAAATCTCTATATCAGATGAATGGTAAAGAGCAAAGTGATGTTCAAATGATCTTCACCTCGCCATGGGACCTGACTGAGGGGGCAAAACCATGTAGATGGATGTCATTTCAATGGACTCTGTTGAATTAGGAGGCTGACTATCCGGTGCTTGGCTCAATTCTGTGGCCAAGCAACCTTTCAGTTCTGCCAGCACTTGACTTATTGTTGGCCTTCTCTCAGAATTCACTGATACACAAGCCATTGCTACTTCCACTGCTTTTCGAACAGAGTGTATGTTATATTCTTCTTTCAATCTTGGGTCTGCTATATTTCGAATGTCACCTTGTGCAACCATGGAACCAACCCATTTAACTATATGAACCGAACTGTGGCCTTGGGATTTTGATATCACCGGTCTGCAACTCACTATCTCCAACAGAGCGATGCCAAAGCTATACACATCACTTTTTGGACTTAGCCTGTTTGATGTTTTGTACCTGAGAGACGAGGCATAAAGTTCCTTCATATTTGTCTTTCACCTTTTCTTCCCTTTTGAGGAAAAACTAAATGACATCATTGAGAAATGTTTGAAATTAGTACTTACTCTGGGTCAAGGTAACTAGTTTTATCATTTGTTGGGTAGCTCTTGGAAAGACCGAAATCAGAAAGTTTAGCTTGGAAATTTTCAGTTAACAAGATGTTTGCTGGTTTCACATCTCCATGGACTATTAGTGGCTTACAACCAGCATGCAGATATTCTAGTCCTGCGTTTTGTAAACTCAATACCACTCAAGGTTATCATTTTGTAGAGGAGAAAAACAAAACTAGATAATGTGTTTATGAAGATGCTTGAATGAAAACTTATCTCACCTTGAGCTGCATCAATTGCGATGCGGAGTCTATCTTCCCAACTTATGACACTTGAACTTATCTCTGCATATCCGATAAAAAGAACAAGGGGAGCCTAATTTTCTCATTCTTTTTATTGAAATGGAATTAAAATTTTCAATTTAACTTGGAATGTGATACATATCTTTCAATTCTTTGCTAGATGCTAAAAGAAAAGATTACCGGAAAGGCGCTGTGCTAAACTTCCATTGGTCATGTACTCATAAATGAGGCCAAGGTGAGTTCCTTCGTTCAAATACCCTACAAAATTTGTCAAGTTTCGGTGGTGAACTTTAAGAAGAATGGTAACCTGTATGAAAGTAACATCTTTTTAGACTGATAAGCAAGTGTGAGCTAAATATTTTAATGAGAATATCCAAATATGAGATACTATATACAAGTACATTCCTCTTCTTTAAATTGATCGTGGCCTTGTATTGCTGATGGAGCTAGCATCTTCACAGCCACTTGAATATCATCAACCAACCCACGGTAAACTGCTCCAAAACTACCTCTACCAAGAATCTGCTCAAAATTGTTTGTCATTCTCACAACTTCAGAATAAGTAAACTGCCGCCTTCTAGTTTCCAAAGAACTGCCACCAATGTCCTTGTTGGTTTCTTGACAATTCACCTCCAAGACATCTTTACCTTGTTCTTTCCTTTTTGATCGAGCCATATAAAAGACAATCCCTGCAATTGTGGAAATGGCAAGTAGGCCACCAACTGAAGCTACTACTGGAATCACAAACTTGTTCTTTTCTTTCTGCTTATCCCCTTTCTGCTCCTCAGTGCAATCACCTAAAGAACGCGCTTCAAGATTTGGATTACCTTTCACACTGTCATCAATAGATTTTCATTAGCAGCCATGTTAGACGTACAGTTTGAAATTGAAATATTATTTACAAATTCGTCTATTCCAAGAAAGAGACCTTAATGATAGTGAATTATCATTGAATCTTCTTATGAGTTCAGGTGGAATTGGACATGAGAGATTGTTGTTCTCCAAGTTTCTGTAGATAGAGAGAATAAATTTTCAATCATGCTACAAAACTGTGTGGTCCTTGACTTTTTTCCATTATAAGTAACTTACAAGACTTTGAGGTTTGACAATTTGGACAGAGAATCAGGCAGTTTTCCTGTTAAGCCATTGTTCGACAAGTCCCTGAAATTAGAACTCAATTACTATAATTGGTTTTAAGATGAAATTGGAGATCCTAGTTTAGATACCATGTAAGTAAAGATACTTACAGAATTTCTAAGGCTGCTAGATTGGATACATCTGGAGATATGTCTCCTGTCAGACCACTTGACGACAAATTTCTGTATTTTTTTTTTTATTAGTTTATTTATCTCAACGTGTATGGTTGGCTAGCAAAATTAAATGATAAGGTTATTTTCTAAGTAAAGCATACATAGACTTACAGTGATATGATCCTTGGGATTGACTCATTGGTACAACCCACACCACTCCAAGGATATGATTTGGGGATGCATGGATCTCCTTGCCAATCTTTGATGACTCCGTAAGTTGACTTCAATTTTCTTATTGCATCCACTAATTTTCAGTATAATACATTCATGGAATCATCACTTAAGTTTAAATTTGTGTGCCATCTGAATGTAAAAGGTGAAAATAAGAAGGCAATGATGGAAAGTTAACTTATCATACCATCTTCACGATCTGATTCTAGCTCTGAGACCTCAATTTTGAAATAAATTTCTAAAGCATTGATGATTGGAGGAAGTGTTGAATTTTCAGTTTGAAAAAATGAAAAGTTGTGTTGCTTTTGCGGGAATTCCAGTGGTTTGATGCTATAAATGCTGCTTGTGTACAAGTAATCAGGAATAATAGGTCCACCCCAATATTGCCCATTATGACTGATGTTGAAGCCTCGGAATTGTTTACGTTGAAGCTTTACCAACTCAGCAAAGTGAAGATATATATAATACTGGGTGTTTTCATTATCCGACTCCCACCAAAGATCAATAGATTGACTTGCGTTTTTTGGTGTCATAGCAGTTTCCATGACTATGGCTGCTGGATGGTGCTTGGTGTGGCCATCGGCATCTATAGTAAGAGAGGTGCTTAATCGAATATAATATACATCGTTATTGAAAGGATACCAAATTCGATCGAAAACATCATAAGGGTACCTGAAACAAAGGGGCGCACACAAGAAATATCCCTTTTAACCATTTTAGAAATTTCATGCTGTGATATACAATATCTCAAGGAAAAATTGATGTGTCAATGACAACTGACCTGTATGATACATTTGATATTGACCCCATATCCAATCGAGCAAAAGTTGAGAAGGATCCTAATGGAATTGGGTAAGTATCATTTGGTAAAGGTCTAAATTCCAATGCAGAGATGAAAGGTTTTCCAGTTCCCGTGTTAATCAGACAGATTTGTACTCTATTTACTGATGGAATATGTATGATTTCTTTGTAGGTCTCAACTGCTGTGTACTTAATCTCCACTTTATCCCACAAGCTATCTCCAAAGTAGAGATCAAAGATTGGTAAGTTATTTAACCCATCATAATTTCCATACAAGAAGCTTGCTCGAATTAAGTATTTGTTTTCGCTGATAATATTGCTTATGTTGTAACAGTTCCTGATTCCTTCTGGAAAGCTTCTAAGGGACTGTAGTTGTCTTTGATAGATGCTTTTGAATTTTACGTTTATGCTTTTGCTCTCACCACTGTTTATATATGCTGCATCTGAAATGTAGTCAATGTTTGTTGTTGGCTCGTCGTATCTTGAATTTTCTGGTAATCCGCAATCCAAACTTATAAAACCTGAGAGATTAGTTCAGCCCAATACAATTTAAAGAATGTTTATATAGAAATATACAAAATATGCATAGCATAACAATATTTACCCGATTGATCTTGAGCTTGAACAGCAAGTACTAGAGCTAGACCAACCAGAAAACATCTTGTTCTTGTGTTCATCATCCTTAGGAAATTCTATCAGATTTGCTGCAGATAAGAATTTAAGTCAGTTTTCTTGAATGAAAGACTGAAGATTGATCATCAGCTTGAAAACAGAAACTCTTGGCTTAATAGGCTTTCCAAGTAAAGTTCTTACATGTACACTTCGTGCTTTTGTCTTGACATTGAATATTTCATTTCTCGTTATTGATTATAATGCTTCCACTGTTGGTTTTGATGTAGGGCCTTTTCATATATTTTTTTTGAGGATGAGACATTTAAGATTAGAAGTTCATTTACTTTATTAAAAGACATTATCTTCATATGATAATTCAACTGGTTATCTTGAATAATATAATTTTTTATGTCTGGACAAGTTTTGAACATTGCAATAATAATATTTTGAATGTGATATTCTCATTAAATTTGGCAAAAGATCAGATGGTTGGAGACTTCAAAGAAAGGTTCCGATTGATAAATCTAAATGTTCTGCAGGTTATAGATCTTGGTCATAGATATTAGATTCATAGCACCTAAAGACATATCTTCTAACATTCCACCAATTCAACCAGTAAGGAATGTGTTTTCTTTTTTTGATCAAGCAGTTCCGGTTTGGGGTATTGTTGCTCATGTTTGTAAGTTGACTTGGACCTGGTCATATTTTTTATTTTTTGAGTTCAAGAATCGAACCATCCACCCTTGGGATTATACTGATTTGTTTGTTTGTTTTATTTAATTAGGCAGGACTTGTTCATGTATTTGAATGCAAACAGTTGGACAAACAGAATTTCAACACAATCATCTGGCATCATGCTGTCCTCAGCAACGTCATTGTATTGACATTAAAGCTATATATATATATATATATAATTTTTGAAACCTAGACTCTATTTTAGGGCTTAGTTTCCTTTTGTATAATAAGAACGCAACCAAGTAGGAACTCAACGAGCACCAATTATCTGAATGATAATGGACTGGACTAGTAGCACTCAGCCATGTGAAGACAAGAAGGAAAAAAAGAAAAAAAATCTAAATTCCCGATGGCCATGTACTTCAGTCCATCTTAACCTGCTGAGAAAACAAAGAATTGAAGGTTTAGGTTTGATTCAACATAAAGTTCATATCTAATAAATGAATTAGTTTTTAAAAAGTTCAGATACTTTAAATATCTATTTTACGTAAAGTTTAGATGTTTATTAAATATAAAATTGACATCTTCTAAATTTATAGACACCTTTAAAAGTTTAGAAATAAAATACACAAAAGTCAATAGCTATTAAATTTATAAAAAAACACAACTTTGATCTGAATAAAAAAAAAAAAACACTAAATCCATTGTTTAAGTTTTTTTTTTTTTTTTTTTTCCTTCCTTGTGTTTCAAAATATTATAAATTTCTGTGATTAGTTTCTATTTGGTTTATATCTAAATTTTAAACTTTTACTCAGGTTCATTTTTAGTTATTGGTGTTAATTTAAAATAATTATGATAAAAAATTAATAGAAATGAATTAATTTATAATTAAATTTAACAATAAAAAGCTAACTGGCGACTAAAAGTGAGAATTTGTGTAAATTGAGAAGTAAAATCATGAGGGTTTTGCTCGTTGCTGGCTCATCCCAATACTCAGACGAACTTAGACTTAGGAGAAACAAACTTTCACCGTTTTTAGATTGTGCGGCAACGTAAGCCAACATCAACTGGAAGAAGAAGGACACGAAAATCTATAACCAAATTAAATCTAAACTCAAAATTCTAAAATTTATGAACTGAATAAAAACTTGATGAAATAATCGCATTAAAAATTCAAGAACAAAAGAAATCTGAATTAGCGTGCACAACGGATTTCGATTTAGGAATGAAATCATCTTTTCACATGATATAATGTAGTATTCTGCAAGATCAAGGCCGCCCGAAGAAGAAGCAATTAGGGCACAGTTTTTTTTCTCTCTTTTTTTTTTTCTTTTTTAAACCCATGAAATCGAAATTTGTACGTTTCAAGATTCAACAACAAAATGATAAATTCTGATCTTCTAACCAATTTCACCTCGCCATGGGACCCGTTTGAGGAGGCAAAACCATGTAGATTGATGTCATTTCCGTGGATTCTGTTGAATAAGGATCTTGATTCTCTGGTGTTCGACTCAGTTCTATAGCTAAGCAACTTTTCAGTTCTGCCACCACTTGATTCATTGTTGGCCTTCTCTCAGAATTCACTGACACACAAGCCATTGCTACTTCCACCGCTTTTCGGACGGAGGTTATGTTATATTTTCCTTTTAATCTTTCGTCTGCTATGTTTCTGAAATCACCTTGAGCAACCATGGAGCCAACCCATTTAATTATATGAATTGAATCATGGCCTTGAGATTTCGATATCACTGGTTTGCAACACACTATCTCTAACAGTGTAAGGCCGAAGCTGTACACATCACTTTTCGAACTCAACCTGTTTGATGTTTTGTACCTGAGAGACAAGCCATGAAGTTTCTTCTAATTTGTCTCTTTCCATTGCTTTTCAAAGGAAAAGCCAAAAGAAATTTGAGAAATGTTTGAAATTTAGTGCTTACTCTGGGTCAAGATAACCGGTATTATCATTTGTTGAGTAGCTCTTGGAAACACCGAAGTCAGAAAGTTTAGCTTGGAATTTTTTAGTCAACAAGATGTTTGTTGGTTTCACATTTCCGTGGATAATTGGTGGCTTACAACCATCATGCAGGTATTCAAGTCCTGCATTTTGCAAACTCGATACCACCTAGGGTTTAGGATAGAAATAAAGGTAGATAATGTGTTGTAAAGAAGTTTGAATGAAACTTGTCACACCTTGAGCTGCATCCATTGCTATTCGGAGTCTATCTTCCCAACTTATGACACTTGAACTTATCTCTGCATATTCAATGAAAACAATGGAAGGAGGCCTCAATTTTCATTTTTGTTGTTTGAAACGAGTTTAAAATTTTCAATATAATATGGAAGCTGATGCAGATGTTTCAAATCTGTGCTAGATACTAGAAGATTACCATAAAGGTGCTGTGCTAAACTTCCATTGGCCATGTACTCGAAAATTAGGCCGAGGTGAGTTCCTTCACTCAAATACCCTACAAGGTTTGTTAAGTTTCTGTGGTGAACATTAAGAAGAACTGTAACCTGTATGAAATTAGCATCTTTTTAGTCTGATAAACAAGTGTCCGGTAAATATTTTTATGAGAATACCAAATATGAAATACTCTATATAAAGTACATTCCTCTGCTTTGAATTGATCGTGGCCTTGTATTGCTGATGGAGCTAGCATCTTCACAGCCACTTGAATATCATCAATCATTCCATGGTAAACTGCTCCAAAACTTCCTCTCCCAAGAATCCTCACAAAATTGTTGGTCAATCTCACAACTTCAGAATAAGTAAACTGACGTCTATTGGTTTCCAAAGAACTGTTGCCAACGTTAATGTTGGTTTCTGGATGATGCATCTCCATGGCAGCATTACCTTCTTGTTTCCTTTTTGTTCTAGCAATCCAGAAAACAATCCCTGCAATCATAGCAATGACAAGCAGACCACCGATTGATGCTACTACTGGAATTACAACTTTGTTTTTCTTCTTCTCCTTTTCCACCCCTATCATCTCGCGGTTGCATTGTTTACTGTCATCATGAGATTTCCACAAGCAGGCTTGTTAGACTTACAGGTTGAAACCGGAGTACTATTTATAGTTCATCTATTCCAAGAAAGAGACCTTAATGATCGTAAGCTATCATTGAATCTTCTTACGAGTTCAGGTGGAATTGGACATGAGAAATTGTTGTTCTCCAAATTTCTGTAAAA
This sequence comes from Citrullus mucosospermus, assembly GCA_030954485.1. Taxonomy (NCBI): domain Eukaryota; kingdom Viridiplantae; phylum Streptophyta; class Magnoliopsida; order Cucurbitales; family Cucurbitaceae; genus Citrullus; species Citrullus mucosospermus. The sequence continues at coordinate 286,273 of CM062063.1, read as the reverse complement.
AGAGTAAATAAATTTTCAATCATCTTGCAAACTGCGTCTTCCTTCCTCGACTTCTTTGTTTTAAGTAACTTACAGGACTTTGAGGTTTAACAATTTGGAAAAATCGGGCACTTTTCCTGTTAAGCTATTGTTTGACAAGTCCCTGAAATAAAAACCCAATTAATTTTGTAATTAGTCTAAGGGTGAAATTGCATGTTGTTGATCCAATTTACTTGTAACATTTAAATGAGAGAATACTTACAAAAATTGCAAGGCAGTTAGATCAGATATATCATTTGATATAAGGCCTGTCAAACTGGTCGATGACAAGTTCCTGTAATATTTTTTATTCGTTCAATTATCTCAACTTCTGCTGTTGGCTGGCAAACTTAGACGACCAGGTTATTATTTCCTAAGCGAAGTGTGTATGTAATGTATGTACTTACAGAGATATGATTCTTGGGCTTGATTCATTGCTGCAACCTATACCACTCCAAGGATATGCTCTTGGGATGCATGGATCTCCTTCCCAATCTTTGATCACTCCGTAAGTTGACTTTATTTTTGTGATTGCATCAACTAATTTCCATACAATGCATTTATTTAATTATTGCCCACGTTTAAAATTTTGAGTGACCGAATGTAAAAGGCAAAACTTAGATGCGGATAATGAGAAATGGAATCAACATACCATCTCCCTGATCTGTTTCTAATTCTGAGATCTCAGTGTTGGAATAAATTTCTACAGCATTGAAGATTGGAGGAAGAGTTGAATTTTCAATTCGAGTAAAAGTTAAGTTGTGTTGCTTTTCCGGGTCCAATGGTTTGATGTTGTAAATGCTGCTCGTGTTCAAGTAAGCAGGAATAACAGGTCCCTTCCAATATTTCCCGTTATGACTGATGTTGAAGCCTCGAAACTGGTGGCGTTTAAGCTCGACCAGCTCAGCAAAATAAAGATATGCATAATACTGGGTATTTTCATCATCTGTCTCCCATGTAAGAGAAAAAGGATTGCTTGCATTTTTTGGGACTATAGTAGTTTCCATAACAATGGCTGGTGGCTGGTTCTCTGTTTGATTGACATCTACAGTAAGAGAGGTACTTAATCGATTGAAATAGTTATCATTATTAACGGGAAGCCATATCCGATCAAAAACATCATAAGGGAACCTGAAACAAAGGCACTCACAGAGAAAAGAAATGAGTCTTTCCAGCTCAATAAAAATCCATGTGATATAGAATAATTTCAGTCTAAACTGATAAATCAATAATAAGTAACCTGTATGAGATGTTTGATGTCGAACCGATATCCCATCGAAAAGTAAGCAAGAGGGACCCAGATCCAATTGGGTAAATATAGTCTGGCAAAGGTCTAAATTCTAGTGCTGAGATGAAAGGTGTTCCAGCTCCTATATTGATCAGGCAGATTTGTACTTTGTTTGTCGATGGAATATGAATGATTTCATAATTGAATGTATATGCTTCTAACGTAATGTTCACCGTATCCCACAAGCTATCTCCGAAGTAGAGATCAAAGATTGGTGAAGATCGCAACCCATCATAATTACCATACAAGAAGCTTGCTCGAATTAAATACTTGGTACCACTAGTAATATCGGTTATATTGTAACAGTTCCTGGTGCCATTGGGAAAGCTTCTAAGGGACCATAGTTGTTGTCCATAGCTATTTTTATTTAAGTCTATGGTTCCTGTTTCACCACTGTTTATGTATGCTGCATCTGAGATGTAGGTGAGATTTGTGGTGTAGCTAGAATTTGCTGGTAGTCCACAATCCAGGCTTATAAAACCTGAGAGATCACTTTTCCTTAGCCAGATATGATGTTAAGAATGTTTACCGAGAAAATACATTTATTCGTTACAATATTTACCTGATTGATCTTGAGCTTGAAAAGCATGTATAAGAGCTAAACAAAATAGAAAACTTCTTGTTCTTGTACCCATCATCACCCCTCTGGAATCTCTTTCTGGTTGACTGTAGATAGGACACTTGAAGTTGGTTTTCTTTGAATAAAATTCTGAAGATTGATCATGAACTTGAAGCAGAGTGCTATTGTTGCAGAGAAGAACTATCAGCTTTTCAACCTATTAAAGTTCTTGTGTATACACTTGGTACTGATTTCTTGATATTGCATATATCATTTTCCCTAGTTGGCAATGGAATTTCAACTACATGATTTTGATGTATGATTATTTTATATACATAATGAGGAGACTTCATAAAAATATTGATGACTTATTCAAGACCAGGAGAAGAAGTTCATTTACTTTATCAAAAGTCATTAAACAATCTCATTTTAGATGTATGGATAAATTTTGATCACTGTTTTACAATCGCTTTAAATTGACATTCTTATCAAATTTGTCAAACGAACAGAGATTGAAAATCGAGCTTGGTGATTTTTAGTCTTGAAAAAAAGGTTCAGATTGTTAAATCTAAAATGTTCTGCAGTTTTAGTTTATAGATTTAGGTCTTCGACATTTAGCCTCTGTAAGCATATCTTCAAGCATCCCACCAATTTCACCAATAAAGAATGTTGGTTTCTCTCTCTCTTTTGAGAAATATGTTAGTTTTTCCTTTTAGAGAATATTTGGCAATTATAATTTGGTGTATTTTTGCATATTTTTGACATTTCCAACTTTTTTTTTCTTCTTAATACAAGCAGTTGATTGGAGAGTTTCAACTCAACCATCTACATCATACTGATTGCAGCAGAGGTTATTGTTTAAATAAGACCAGTTGAGCTATGATCATCTTGGCTAGCACCAAGGCTAGCACCAATTATTCTTAAAAATTGTTATTTTTCTTATCTAAGAACAACATTTTTATTTTTGGCCAAAGCATGGAATATTCAATTTAGATCATGAAAAACACAAGGTTTTTATATGTGCTTACTGGGGATGAAAAGCCACAATTTTGTACACTTCAAGTTTCAACAGCCAAGTGATCAAATCCGATGACTTAGATAAATTCTGGAATGAAAGCCTTCAATCAAATCATCGGGGAAGTGGGAGATGATCTTCCAACAAATTTCACCTCGCCATGGGACTTGATTGAGGAGGCAAAGCCATGTAGATGGATGCCATCTCAATGGACTCTGTTGAGTCAGGAGGCTGACCGTCAGACGTTATACTCAATTCTATAGCCAACCAACTTTTCAATTCTGCCACTACTTGATTTGTTGTTGCCCTTCTCTCAGAATTCACTGATACACAAGCCATTTCTACTTCCACTACTTTTCGGACAGAGTTTATGCTATGTTCTCCTTTTAATCTTTGGTCTGCTATATTTCTAAAATCACCTAGAGCCACCATGGAGCCAACCCATTTAATTATATGAATTGAATTCTGGCCTTAGAGATTTCGATATCGTTTGTTTGCAATTCACTATCTCCAACAGAGTAGGGCTGAAGCTGTACACTTCACTTTTCGGGCTTAGCCTTTTATGTTTTGTATATTATGCTACTTGACCTCGGATTCTCCATTTGAAATCAAGGATTGTCCATGTTTGGTCTAAGTTGCATAGTTGAGAAAGATCTAAACTATGAAGATTTGCTAGAGGTTACATATGAAAAATAATCTCAAGTATACGGTGTCAAGTTTTAAACTAGTGATTTGAGTGAAGAGTGTCATTGATAGGTTTAGTTTTTTTAGTTCAAATGAGCACCATATATATTAACACCAAATTTAATTTATAGAAAGGAAAGTCGATGGAATGATAAAAATAAAACAAGAGAAAATGAAGTGAAAAATCAGGAGGATAAACCTTAGGAAATTGAGTTGACCTATTAGACTAATGAATGGATTAGTCAAATAGCAAAGATTGCTGATGCAACTAATGGCCATTAGTGAAGGTGACAAAGATAATAACTGGTCGCTAAAGATTAATTAACTCTTTTGCAAAATTATAAAACAAATATTGTTGTGTAGCTTTTAATAACATGCAACACATTAAGATTCTCCAATGGTTGTATAGTATGATTCTTCATTCCAAGATGGCACAATTGAGGTGTTAGTTCCAAACTTGCAAGGGAAAGACTGATCTTATTCTTAGTTTGTTGTAATAAAGATGAACAAAACACATCAACTTCATTGCCCAATGTATACACAATTGCAAAATAAACTTCAGTGGTACACCAATCAATTCAAATAGTTCGAAGGGAAACTGAAAGTTGAAACCAGAAATTTAAAAAAAAAAAAAAAAGAAAAGGAAAGAACACTTGAAGTCAAGAATCTTTTCACCTTGACACTGGACTGGCATGAGTGGCATTCACAGAATCACCACATAGTTATGGACATCATTTCAGTGGACTACTTTTAGATCTCTGATTCAACTCCATGCCCAAGCAATCCTTCAGCTCTATCACCACTTGATTCATCGTTGGCCTTTGACTGGAGTTTTCTGATACGCAAGCCAATGCTACTTTTACAGCTTTCCAAACAGAGTTACATTCATATGCTTCTTTTAACCTTGGGTCGACTATGTTCTTGATATCTCCCTGAGCAACCATGGTACGAAGCCATTTGGCTATGTAATTCGTTTCCGGGTCTTGGATGTTTGAAATTACTGGTCTGCAACTAATTACTTCCATCAAGGAAACTCCAAAACCATACACATCGCTTTTTTCAGTTAGCCTGTTTGATGTAAAGTACCTGAGAGACAAGCCACCAGTGTTTGTTTCCTTCATTTTCTTTTTCTTTTTTTTCTAAAATTTATCCACTTGAGAAGTAGTGGATTGAAAAATGTTGAAACTTTAGTACTCACTCTGGATCAAGGTAACCGGGAGTGCCAACAATAACAGTGCTCATGTAGGACTTGTCATCTGTTGGATAAGTCTTGGAAAGACCAAAATCAGAAAGTTTGGCGTTGAATTTTTCTGTCAATAAGATGTTTGTTGTTTTCACATCCCTGTGGACTATTGGTGGCTTACAACCATGATGCAGATACTCCAGCCCTGCGTATTTGTATTGCCATATTCAACACTGTAAGTTTTTCTTTTTCTAGAATGCCAATAATGTGTTTGCCGAAAGTTAAAAGGAATTATAAACTTATCCCACACACCTTGAGCTGCATCTATTGCAATCCGAAGTCTGTTTTCCCAGCTTAAGATACTTGAGCTTTTCACTGTGGCAGACAACCAAAATGTGGTTAAGCTTCAGATTTTGGTCTCTAAAATTGAGTTTAATTTTATATTTTCAATTTGTGAATTGGGTTGTGAAGCATGTGCTGTAACATGTAAGTTGTAGCTAGAGCTAGAAGATTACCAGAAAGATGCTCGGCCAGATTTCCTCTGGCCATGTACTCATAAATGAGGCCAAGGTGACCTCCATCATTCATACACCCTACAAGGCTTGTTAAGTTTCTGTGGTGAACTCTCATAAGAATTGTAACCTGAAAGAAAGTGGACATCTTTTTTATCCTAGCAAAGAAGTATGAACTAAACTAACTTTTTCTAAAAGTTAGATACTATATCTTAGGCACATGCCTCTGCTTGAAACTGATGATAGCCTTGTACAGCTGATGGAGAAATCATCTTCACAGCCACTTGAGTGTCATCTAGAACTCCATAGTAAACCATCCCAAAACCTCCCTTACCAAGAACCCTCTCAAAATTGTTGGTCATCCTCACAACTTCTGCATAAGTAAACTGTTGTCTCCTTGTCTCCAAGGAACTGCCTAAATGGGTGTAAGTCTTTGCAGGATCCACTATCAAAGCAACCTCACCTTGTTGTTTCTTATTTGATTTAGCAATCCAATAAATAATTGCTGCAATTATGAGGAATGCAAGCAATCCACCCACTGATGCTACTGCTGGAATGATTGTGCTGTTGCTTTTCTTGCTCTCAGGTGTCATCTTTGTGCATGGCTCTAAGGTACATAAATTTGGATTTCCTTGTATTCTGTCAATGTCATGAAATACACTGTGTTAATGCAAAACTGAATTCTTATCATGGGCATAGATGTTATATGCGTGCAGAAGAATGTAAGTTCGTGTTTTTCCCTCCCTATAATGGACCTTAATGTAAGTGAACGGTTCTTCTGTTTTTTGATAAGCTCTGGTGGAAGAGAGCCTGTGAGATTGTTATTCTCTAAGTTTCTGCAAAGAGAAAAAAGAATGGTTTAATTTCTATATGAAGGTTAATTTGTGTTCCAGTTCTTTTCTTCTAGATTTACTTACAGGATTTTGAGGTGTTCCAACTGGGACAGAAATCTAGGTACTTCTCCTGTCAAGTAATTGTTTGACAAATCCCTAAAATATAATTTCATTATTTTTAGCATTGGTTTAATCATATTAATCTAAATATTTATGAAGAGACTCTTACAATGTTTGTAACATTGGTAGACTGATTATGTGCGGAGATATCTCACCCTTCAATTCGCTTGAAGACAAGTTCCTGGTATGACAGAGTTCTATTATCTCACACAAAAGATTTTAGCTAGTAGTATAGTCCAATTCTCTCATATACAGTTAACTTTGGCTAGTAGTTGATAGAAATGAACTTTATTTGTTACTTTGCTACTCAAGATTCAAAACTTACAGTGATGTGATTCTAGGGACTGGATCAGAGCTGCAACTCAAACCACTCCATGGATATCCACTTGGCATACATGGGTCTCCTTCCCAATTTTTTATTATTCCATAAGTTGACTGAACATGACTGATTGCATCCACTGATTTTCAATATATTGTTTATAAATATACGTTATAAGTAAAGAAAAAATCACTTTGAAAAAAAAAAAAAGAAAACCCTAAAATGGCGTACCATCTCCACTGTATGATTCTAGTTCTGAGATCTCCATCTCAATATAAATTTCTAAAGCATTGATGATAGGAGGAAGAGTTGAATTTTGTATTGGGACGAATGATAATTCATGTCTTGATCCTGATAGAGATGATAGGATTAAAAAAGATGATGTTGTGCTTAAATATTTAGGAATAATAGGTCCATCCCTATAATTTCCATTATGAGTGATATTAAATCCTCTAAATTGGTTTCTTTGAAGCTTTTCAAGTTCAGCAAAGTGGGAATATGCATAAAATCTATCACTTTCGTTTCTGGAGTCCCATGAGAAATTAAGGTACTTGGTCCCATTCTTTGGAGTTGCAGCAGTTTTCATGACTACGGCCGGTGTATACTCAGAGTTAGCAGTAACTACAGGATCCGAGGTACTTAGTTGTGCATAGTTACCATCTTCATATGTTTCCCACACTCGATCATAAGTATCATCGGGAAACCTAAAGAAACATACAATATTTTACACACATGAGCACTGTTCACTAACAAGCATGTTCATGAGTGTTTTTGAAATCGTTAAAATCACATTTGTCAGGTTTAAAATCACTACAAAACATGTCTTTAATCATTCAAAATCAATTTAAACGCAATTTTCATATCATTAAAATTGATTTTAAATGAATAAAGATTTAAAAATCACTCTCAAAAGATGCTACTATTTAGGAAAATCAACTCTTCTAATAGCATGCATGAACCAACCTGTATTGCTCATTTGTTATTGACCCCATATCGTACCGATGGTAAAGGCGCAAGGAAACTGATAGAGCATAGTAAATGAGATAAGGAAGCTCTCTAAAGTCTAATGTTGAGATGAATGGTATTCCATAGCCAATGTTGATAAGACAGATTGGCAATTTATCTATTGAAGTTGTGTGCACCATTTCTGTGTAGTAGTAGCTATCATCCACTGTTGTCCATCGAGTATTGCCCAAATACAGATCAAACCGTGGAGTTTTATTGAGCCCATCATAATTTCCGTATAAGAAGCTTGCTCGAATCAAATACGTGGTGTCTTTAATGGCGCTTTTATTGTAACAGTTCCTAATTTCTTGAGGAAAACTTCTTAGAGTCCAGTGTGATTGTTCATAGTTCTTGAACTCAGGTGCTACGCTTCTACTTTCCCCTGTGTTTATAAAGCTTGCATCTGATATATACTTAATATTTGTCTTTGGATCGATGTAGCCTGATGAATTTGCTTGTAGACCACAATCTAGACTAACAAAGCCTGAAGAACCATTACTTGTAAGCAAGCAATATAATGATTTAAAGAGGATGTTCATACAGAGTCTAAGGTATGGAAATTGAGAAACTTGCCTGGTTGATCTTGAGCTTCAACAAGGACTGCAAAACAACTCAACAAGACCCACATTGCTATTGCTGTTTCCATTTGGAATCTCTCAACTTTAGCTCTTGAAGATGGATAGTTTGTAAGTTCTCTCTGTTTTGATCACATCGATTTGATATATTTGAAGGGAATTCAGTCAATGGTATGGTTTGTCTCTTCTCACCTTAGATCATTCGTTTACATGTCAATTTTGCGTGGACTTACCAAATAAATAAATAAACAAACAAACTAGAGTATCGTACTATTGACATATTAAAAAAGACAGCATTATTTGAAAATGATAGCTAAGAATGCACGAGAGGTATATCATTTGAATTGCTCTACTCTTATTATAGTATAAAGATTTAATATATGTGTTAACGACCAAGAAATCTTGTACTAACAAAAATTAAAGATTTAGATAACAAAAAATATTATGAAAAGTTTACCAACATTTTTTATAATTGTACTAAAAAAAAACAAGTTGATAAGATTGGTTTGCTCATCTTTGGCTGGTTCAGCAGTTGACTAAATCAATGTCAACTGCACGTTCAGCAACAATTTCTGTTGGCAAACATTAGTTGGAATTATCAATTATGAAACCTTGATGTGTCTTCACCTATGATGTTTTTTTTTTTCCTTAAACACAATGTTCTCCTCTCTTAATTTTATATAAATATTCATGAAAATGTTTGATAATTATCCTAATTTTTCTTTTTTATATATAGCAAAATGAGGCAATTTATTCACAAATATAACAAAATAACAAGTCTATATTACAGCTCAGGTAAAAGGTCTAAGAAACCCAACATTTTCAAAGCCCATCTTTCGGTTTCTCTTTTGTCTAATTTCAAACTTTAATTTAAACCAAAATATCATTATTTTCTTTTTTAGTTTTATGATAATTGGTTAAAAAAATATATAATCTTTTTTACAGGGATGATTTGATTAACCACTTAATTATATTTTAATTTAAAATTTTATGATAATACCATCCTCAAAATCATTTCTTTTTATTTGGAATAGGATGATTTGATTATCCTTTTAATTTGACTTAAAGTATTCTTAACATTTTTATTTCGTGATAATCTTCTCGTCGTAAAAAAAAAATAATAATAATAATAAATAAATAAATCTAGAATGATGTGATTATCTTTCTAATTTCAAACTTTAATTTAAATTATAATATTGTATTCTTTTAGTTTTTTATAAAATTTTATAATAATCATTTCTTGGTTGGAAAAAGATGATGTGATTATGCTCTAATTTCAAAAAATTTCAAATTCTTATTTAAACCAAAATATTACATAAACCCTAGAAACTATTTCTCTTTTACAACATTTCTTCCTGATTTTGAACTTTATTTCAAACAAATATTGTTTTTTTTTATTGGATGATTTGATTAACAAGTTAATTTCTTTAGTTTTGAAAATTCACATTATTAATGGTAACTATTGTTTAGGTTTCTAAAATAATAGGAACCAAAATTTAAACTATGTCTAAATCACAAAGAACTGAAGTTTATATAAATATTCATGAAAATAATGTTAATTACTTCTGGAAAAAAACTATTTAAACTTTCAAATTCTATTTTTGTCTTAGCTTTAATTTACTATATTTATATATTTTCCCACTCATTCTTCTATATCTACAAATTGTTTTTACTAATTTGTTTTTAAGTTGTGTAACTAACAATATATTTTGACATTCACTGAACTAAAAAAAAATGTTAAATTAGAGATGAACTTGGTGTTTTGTCTAATTCATGGATAATAAACCCATAATTAAAAATATAGAGTTTTCTTAAACATAAAATCTCACTATTTATATCTAAGAGTTGAATTAATTTATAAAAAGTTAAAAAATGAGTGTTAGAAGATTTATTAGTTAGATACAAAATTGAAAGTTTAAAAATATATTACTATTAGATAGATATAAAATTAAAATTTTAGATCAAATTGACCGTTTGAAATAAAAACGATTTACATAAATTTTTATCAAACTATAAAGATGGAAACTAAATTTAGTCGTACTTTCTTCAAATTTAATAATTTAACCTAAAAACATAGATTATTTTATCTAGAGTTGGAAGGAATGAAAACTAGATGTATATAACTGAAAACTCTTATCCAAAATGTAAGATGCGTTAACCAAATCTATACGAAGTTTTGTTCGTGATAAAAAACAAATACAATACGAATCTCCCTCGAGAAATCATAATCATTCAATGCCAATTGATTCGATTAAAATGATCCCGAAAGAAGATGAAGAAGGCCCAAGATTTAGAACATATAGAAGAAATTATCCATGTGTTTCAAGATCGATGATTCGATATTCACCTCGCCATGGGATTTGAATCGGAAGCATTAAATCCTACAGAGATGGACCTCATTTCAGTGGAATTTGTCGAATCAAGCGAACGATTCTCAAGCTTTCGGCTCAATTCCGTAGCTAAACAATCTTTAAGTTCCGCCACAATGTCGCTCATCGTCGGCCTTCTACTGGAATTTGCCGCTACACAAGCCATTGCCACTTCCACCGTCTTCCAAACAGAGTTTGTTTCATATTGCCCTTCTAATCTGGGATCAACTATACTCTGGATATCTCCTCGCGCCAGCAAAGAGGTAACCCATTTAGCTATATGTGGTGTATCTCCGGTTCTTGATATTACTGGTTTGCAACTGATTATCTCCAATAGAGCTATCCCAAAGCTGTATACATCGCTTTTCTCTGTTAGCCTGTTTGATACGTAGTACCTGAGAGAAAAGCCAATGAATCTGTTTAATCGAGTTTTTGTTTCAGTTGGTTGGGGTTTTGTTTTAAAATTGCATATTAAGAAAAGGAGGTTTTGTTGAATTCGGTTTCAGGGAGTAGGGCGAAATTCTTTGGCAGACTTGTCTCTTTGGCTTTTGGCATAAAGGACATACCTTGAGAGGAATCATAGGCTTTCTAGAGGAGCTGAAAGGTCGGGAGTTGGAGAGGTTATTAGGTTTTATGTTTCGACGTAGGTTTTGGTAGCTAAGACTTCTTGTAGTTATTAGCTAGACTTCATTTTTTTTTGGATTGGAGTCCTTTTTTGTGGTTATTTGGACTCCTTTTGTTGGATTGTTTGTTTTATTTGTTTATTCTTTCATTTCTTTCATTTCTTTTTAATGAAATCTCGGTTTATTATTAGAAAAAACGGAAAAAAAAAAGACGGAAAAAGAAAAAAGAAAAAGGAAAGAAATCAAGCTGATGGCTGGTTGAAACTAGTGCTTACTCTGGATCAAGGTAACCAGGAGTGCCAGCAACAACCGTGGACATGTGGGTGTTTCCATCTCTGGGGAAGCTTTTGGAAAGACCAAAATCTGCAAGTTTGCCTTGGAAATTATCTGTCAATAAGATGTTTGTTGTTTTCACATCTCTGTGAACTATGGGTGGCTTACAACCATAATGCAAGTACTCCAATCCTGTAATTTTCAGATTATCAAATAGTTAGCGTTTACTTTGTTTGGGGAGAGAAATAATGCTTATAACTTGTTTGTAGGAATGGTTAAATGAATGACCAAATTTGTCTGGTTTTTTCACCTTGAGCTGCATCCATTGCTATTCGAAGTCTGTTTTCCCAGCTTAGGATATGTACACTCCTCTCTGCTTACAAGTGGAACAGACACAAGAGAAAGTTAAACGCTCTGTTCTTTACAGAAGGGTTAAAATTCGGACTAATCTTTCTAAGTAGTATTGTGTAAGGCCCCTAGTTAGAAAAATAATAGGATTATTAGGAGAATATTAGTATGGTTATTAGAAGGGACATATTGTGAAACTCATTACCATCAGGTTTACCTGAAAGGTGTTTGGCCAAATCTCCATTGGCCATGTACTCGTAAATTAGGCCAAGGTGATCTCCTTCATTCAAATATCCAACGAGGCTGGTCAAGTTTCTGTGGTGAACTCTCATAAGATGGGTAACCTGCATTTTTTAAGATATCAGTTTAAGTTTGATATAAAGTTGTAAGCGAATTAGTAAACTCAGAATTCAAATTATGGATTTAGGTTAGCATGCCTCTGCTTGAAATTGCCGATATCCTTGTGGTGATGATAAAGACAACATCTTCACTGCCACTTGAATTTCATCAATGACACCATAATAGACCTTTCCGAAACCTCCTTTACCCAAAACTTTACTGAAATTGTTTGTCATTTTCACCACCTCAGAATATGTAAATTGACGCCTTCTCACCTCCAATGAATTACCAAATTGACTGTTAGTTTCTGACTTATCCACCACTGAGACAACATTTTTACCTTCTTGTTTCTTTCGAGATTTGATGATCCAAAAGGTTACTGCAGCAAATGTAACGACAACTAGGAATCCACCAATTGATGCTACAATTGGAATGATGATGTTGTTCTTCTTCTTCTCATTCTTTGGACATGGATCTGATGTACATCCATCGAGATTTTGGTTACCTCCCACACTGTCATTTGTACCATTCTTGGCTAGATAAGTTTGACTTAGATTGTGATTTTGGGAAATTTGCAGTTTCCAGGAAAAATGCCGTAATATATGAAGCATTAGATTAGAACTCAAAGACAGCAAATTATAATTTCACTTCTTTTCTTTTCATCAAACTGACCTTAATGATAGTGAGCCATCATTGGATCTTTTCAAAAGCTCAGCCGGAATTGGACCTGAGAGCTTGTTGTTGCCTAGGTTCCTGCAAATAGGGACAGCAATAACTCAATTTCATTTCGGCTCTAGTTGAGCTTCATACTTGTTTTTCCAAATAACGTACAGAGTTTTGAGGTCTGACAAACTAGACAGGAAATCAGGCACTTGCCCTGTCAAATTATTGTTTGACAAGTCCCTACAGAAACAATGCAGTAGATTAATAATTACTTTCCAAATTCAGCTTATTTAATCTACGTATCTGACCATAAAAGTAGACACTTACAAAGTTTGCAACATGGTTAGACTGGATATGTAAGAAGATATTTCACCTTTCAGTCTACTTGCAGATAAGTTCCTGTTCACAAAATTCACCTTCTCATGAATTCATTTAATTCATCCATTTAAGACAAATTAAAGCTTCATAAAAGCTTTGCACTTACAAGGAAATGATTCTTGGTGCAGCTTCATTGCTACAATTTAATCCACTCCAGGGATATCCCATTGGCACGCATGGATCTCCTTGCCAATCCTTCTTTACCGCATAGGTTGACTTGATATTGGTAATTGCATCCACTAATTATCCGAAGAAGTAATCCAATTAAAATCCGTTTACCTTTGACAAAGTAATAAACTCTCAAATTGCATCTGAAGAAGGATGCCTACCGTCTCCTTTGTCTGCCTCTAACTCTGATATATCTTTCACTGAATATATCTCGAAAGCATTAAAGATTGGAGGAAGTGTTGCATTCTCTATTGGAATTAAAGAAAATGTATGTCTATCTGCTTCATCCAATGGTTTGTGGTGAAAAATGGTCTGTGTAGATAAATAAGTTGGAATTAGAGGTCCATGAAAAAGATCCTCATTGTGCATGATATTGAATCCTCTACTCTGGTTGCCTTGAAGCTCTACAACTTCAGCAAAGTGGAGAAATACATAATATCGAGATGAATCTTCTGTATCCCACCAAATTTCCAGTGGGTTGCTCGCATTTTTTGCGGCGGAGGCAGTTTTCATGACAACTGATGGCGGTTGGTGATTGTTGTGATCAGTTGCATCCACAGTTTGATTGGTGCTCACTTGTGTCCACGCATTGAAGTTAAATGGTGCCCAGGTGCGATCATAAACATCAAAAGGGAACCTTAGGAGAGAGTAAACACATAAACAAAATGTTATCTCAGCTTTTAACAAGAGACTTGTTAAAGCATATACTCTGTTACAGTAAATTTGGTTGCGAAATTAGTGCTTAAATACCTGTATGTTCGATTTTCGGTTGAACCAATATCCATTCGAGAATACAGTGATAAAGATCCTGAGGCTGTTTGATAAGTGACGTTGAGTAAAGGTCTAAATTCTAAGGCTGAGATAAATGGCACCCCATTTCCTGTGTTGATCAGACAGATGTGAACTTCATTTGAGGAGGTAACATGTATGAGATCTTCGAGAACATCTTTGCCAACTTCAGTGAAGCTTATTGTCTCCCATAAGCTATTCCCAATATAGAGATCAAACTTTGGTAGAGAATTTAGGCTATCATAATTCCCATATAAGAAACTTGCTCGAATCAAGTATTTGGTATCCTTTCTAATGCTTACATTGTAACAATTTCTGATTCCTTGGGGGAAGCTTCTAAGTTTGAGCATTTGCCTTTGGTAGGTGTCTTCATAAATTGAAGCTACGCTTCCACTTACACCACTATTTATGTAGGGTGCATCAGAAACATAGTCGATCTTGGTCGTTGTTTCAGTGTAACCTGTACTCTCTGGTATTCCACAGTCTAAACTAATGAAGCCTGAGAATCATATAAAGAACAAAAATATTTAAACCTTTACTCTTTATGTAACTCTCTACATATGAAAGATGATTTGAAGAAAGATGGATTAACAATAAAGATATCTGTGTTACCTGTCTGCTCCTGGGCTTGAACAAGAAGTAGAAGAGTTAAACTACATAGCAAAAAACCAAAGAGGGAATGGATCCCCGGTAACTCCATTATCTTCATCTTCTTGGATCTATTTTCCACTGCATGGATAGATGAAAATTGAGAAAGTAGCATGAGCACCTTGAGGCATTTATGTTAAATGTGTGATGATAATAGGAGGTCAACACTATAGGGATTCTCTTAACACAGTTTGGTCAATATTCACTGCTGGTCTTTGTGACATGTAAGAACACGTTACATAGGCAAGTTGCCCACTTACAAAATAAGTTACAATTAATCATAAGTTGAATTCAATTAATTTAATCATTGTAACTAGAACCCTTTCGTTTATCAATGAGTTGTGGATTGTTTGTAAACCTAGTTTTGCAGAATAGATTTTGTAAACTCCGTACTAAACTATATATCATGACAATCATATTATATAGAGATGAAGCTTAATTTCTTCATTATGAGCTGCTAAGTAATAAAGATTAGGGAGGGCTTCCATTTCTATTGACGTTGACATATTTGTTTTGAGAGAAAATCTCAAGGAAAAACACAGACCAAGTCCAATAATTTATGCACTGGGGGTGCAAGACCGCAAGTTGAGTCAAGTTTTATGCAGAGAATAATTTGCATACTATTTCGAAATTAGCCTCTGCAAAAATAGAGCTTTTGAAATTTAAGAACAATATTTTCTTGTTGATTGTGCTGAGCATGATTAAAATTCTTTAACCTTGAATGAATAAAGTAAGTATTTATCATCTTTCATTTGTTAAAAACTTAGGATGGACAACAGGGATCCAATAAGTCGAAATTGCAAGAAGAGTATTATGTTGAGGATTTCACACTAAAAAAAGGATGAAACGTTAATGTCACAATCTTTATAAGATACACGAGTTATTAGTCTCATTGTTAATTAGTTTTGAGATGAAATTTCATGTTTATCGAACATATTATTCCTTGGTTGAAAATTATCTAGATGTGTATCCAAATGAATGCGATGATGCGGCCATTAGAGACAACTCAATTGGGGTAGGAATTGAAGGTAGACTTGACTGGAGATGAGTCCTACGCCATTCCATTTTACTCAAGAGGACAAACAAATTGGGCACATGGGAAACCGTAGACTTTGTGGAGTCAATGGCTCCATTAGTTATTTTCTTCACAAATACGTGTGGAATAAAAGGATTGGATTTGGACCTTAACGTGTTCACTGTAAATCATTCATTATTGGTTGGATTGTTGTGATTGTATTTTGAAATGAATGTGAACACTTCGAAGTATCTTAACCAGACCCAAAAAAGTTCATTAAATTATGAAGTGTATATATATAGATCAATAATAATTATAGGAGAGATCAAACTATTTTTTAGGGTGTCTCATTTATTGAGTCATGTTCGAATTGGTGTGAATAATATTGAAATTTTCGAATTCATTGCTTCAAAAAATAATTTTTTTTTTTAATATTCTTTTAAGTTTATATTGTATATTTTTGGCACCTCAACCTTGACATTTTGTTGTACCAAGTCTTTATTCTCAACAAACTCTTCTTAAAAAAATGCAAGCATTTTGATTCATAAGTTTGTGTAAAACTCTATGGTATGTTTATTTTCTTAATTCTATTTGCTGTTTGGTAAGACCAAGAGTTTGGATTATTGAATATTTGAGATTTAAATGCACAAGATTCTTATGACTTGTAACATGTTTTTTCTTTTTGGTGTGTGAATTTGTTTAATTAATTTAAATCTGTAAACTTACACATTTATTTATGTTTATTTTCTTTGGCTCCCGACATATATTCTCAATCAAAGGAAGATTTGAAGCCTCATCTCTACACGTTGAAAGGAAGAAATGGTGAGCTCACATAGTCCAACTACAAAAAGAAAATAAATAAATAAATAATAATAATAATAATAATAATAATAATAATAAATCAATATAATTGGTCAATCAACTGACGTAATCAATAAACTATCATGTCATCTTCCAATTAGTCATGAACCAAGGATTATTCATAATTATGTTTGAAACCAAATTAATTAAATGCCACTCAAAATTTCAAACTTGTATCAAGCGATTGTGAAGGAAGCAACAAATTTTGAACATTAATTCAACAACAATTATGAGGAAGTAGGCACATTGTGGAGGCTACACTCAAAAGTTCATATCCAAATTTGAAACAAGAAGTAACATCTGTTCAAATTTAATATAAGTATTCGTTAGGGTTTTCTTTCTGTTTTCAAGATAAATTTTCAATCCAAGCTTAAAGTGAGATGAAGGAACATGAGTAATCTGCAATACCCATTCAAATTCAACAGATTTCACCTTGCCATTGGACGGGATACACTGTAATCCATAACAATGGACATGGAATTGGAAGCTTCGTTCTCCGGCATCCGTTCCAATTCCATTGCCAAGCAATTCTTTAGTTCTGCCACCACTTGGTTCATTGTCGGTCTTCTTGTAGGCTTCTTGGATACACAATTCATCGCTATTTCCACTGCCTTCCAAACTGAGTTCACATCATAATTTCCATTCAATCTTCGGTCAATTATGCCGTTAATATCCCCTCGAACAGGCAGGGAGTTTACCCATTTGATGATATGAATATCCGTGTCAGTTAGTGGTCTTACAGGTTTGCAGCTGATTATCTCCAACAGAGCAACCCCAAAGCTATACACATCACTTTTCTCAGTCAACCTGTTTGATTTATAGTACCTGAAAACACGAGAAGTGGAATTTATATTCGTTTTAATCTGCTCAAGAATCCTTAATTTGAAAGGAAATCTGTTGATTTTGGTTCTTACTCTGGATCAAGGTAACCAATAGTGCCAGCAACAATGGTGGACATATGGGTGTCGTTGCCTTCTGTTTGAAAGCTTTTGGATAAACCAAAATCTGCATTGTTGTTTTCACATCTCTGTGGATTATGGGCGGTTTGCAACCATCGTGCAGGTACTCCAATCCTGTTTTTAATAATTATAGTTTTTTTTATTTTTTTCCTGTCGATAAGGTGTTTGTGGAAATGCTCATGTGAAATAATCAATTTGCCTTGTGCTGCATCCATGGCTATTTGGAGTCTATCTTGCCAACTTAAGACACGTGATCTCTTCTCTGTTTGAATTTGGCAAGTTGAGATAATTTAGTGTCAGCTTTTGAGTTGAAATTGTTTAGATTAATCAATTGAAGATGTTTTACGAATTGGAAGTTGATCACCTGAAAAGTTTCCATTGGCCATGAACTCATAAATGAGGCCAAGGTGGTCTCCTTCGTTCAAATACCCCATTGTCAAGTGTAACCTACAATGTAGAAAACAACATCATAGTGTGTTATATAGGTGATGGTAACTTAGAAATAAATTTTAGTAGTGTGTACATACCTCTGCTTGGAACTGTTGATAGCCTTGCCCTGATGCTTGAGAAAGTAACTTTACAGCCACTTGAACGTTGTTGGTGAGGCCATAGTAAACCATCCCAAAACCTCCTTCGCCCAGAATTCTCTCAAAATTATTTGTCATCTTCAATACTTCTGAATATGTAAATTTCCTCTTTTTGACTCCAATAAACCAACACTTTCGCTTTTCTGTTTCTTTTTTGATTTAACGATCCAAAAGACTCTAGTTGCAATTGCAGCGATGACTACCAATGCACCAATTGATGCTACTATTGGGATAACCACATTTTTTTTTTCTCACTCTTCTTCCTTGCACATGAATCTGATAGACATGCATCTAGATTTGGATTCCCTTCAACACTATGCCAATAAGGTACAATGAAATAGGTTAGACTTGTATCATGTATTCATTGCTTAGTTATAACGAAGAGTTTAAGGTAACAAACTTGTAAAGATAGACAACTGTGTAAAGCATGAGGCTTTATCATAAAATAAACCTTAACAATAGTGAACCATCAGCAATTTCGTTTTTAGTTTTTGATTTTTGAAAGTTCAGCTTATCAACTCTATTTCCATCCATAAATTTATATATTTTGTTATTTAGTCTTTTACTCATGTTTTTAAAAATCGACAAGTTTTGAAAACTAGGAAAAAAATGGTAGTTTCCAAATTTTTGGTTTTGTTATTAGAATTTGACTAAGAATTCAAGTGTTTATTTAAGATTGGAAAAACCATAATGGAGAAATTGGGAGGAAATAAGTATAAATTTCAAAATTAGAAAAATGAAAATGAAATCATTATCAAACAGGAGCTTCGTTTTTAGTTTTCTATTTTTGAAATTTATGCTTGTTTTTTTTCCAATTCTTGATTATGGTTTTCACTTATTTATATGAAACACTTGAATTCCAAGTTAAAATCTTAAAAAAAAAAAAAAAAAAAAAAAAAAAAAAAAAAAAAAAAAAAAAAAAAGTTTTAAAACTATATATATATAAAAGTAAAATTAAAAATTAGATGGTGAATCACCTAAATAATTATTAAACGTAACAAGTAGAGTTATAAGTTTAAATACATGCCTAATTGATGTTGAGCTTGGAGAAGAATGGCAAGAGCTAAGGCACCTAGAAAAGCAAGGAGTAAATGTTGGAAAACAACCATGATCATCTTCTTAATCTTATCTTTGTTGTGTTCAATATCGATAAGCGATGGAAAGTAAGAAACACAGTTTTTATATTGGTGATTGTTATGCTTTGTTTTGATCAATTAACTGATTTAATTAAGGCTAGTTTTAAATAAACAAGATTTATTTTAATTGACTTTTCATATGTGCATGCATATGGTAAGGTGTTGTTATTATCTCTTCTAGTTGTAGTAAAATTTATAACAATATCATTTGACTAAGGGTGATACCGATATTTTGCCTTTCCATTTATTAATTTATTTATGTGGGCATCATAATTTTCAATTTTCCATCCCAAATCCATGTTTAGTTGCCCCCATACCAAATTTTCACATAGAAAAAACTTAAAGTTGTCCTACATTATTCAAAGTTTAGGTTGGAAAGTAAGTGTGTATATATAGATTTCGATAGTGTTAAGAGTATATATATTTGAGTTAAGAGTAAATGTGTCTGTGAGAAGAAAGATTTACTTTTTATTTATTCTCTTTTTAATTTTTTCAACTGTTATAGCTTCAATTTTGGACCTAAACTTTGTTTAAATTTCAAAAGCATCCTGTGTCATTATTCCATATGTGAAAATTTTAATTTCTTATCGGTTTTTCATATTTGAATATTTTGGTTTTATCTTCAAAAACAATAGAGAACTCTAACATCTGCACTGACATTTTTTTTCATCTTCTTCATTGATTTTCATTGTTGTTCTAAGCATTTTTCTTCTTGATTCCAAACAGTTTCTAACGAGTGCACATTGGAGGTGGGTACTATGTTAACATTAGTTAGCAATCAACTTACACAATTCACAATGAAGTTGTGCCGAATTTGCTTTCAAGATGACTATTTTTCATGGTACAACAATGTAGTTTCAGTATTGCCGATTGAATAACAATCCATGCATGAAAGCTTTTTCTTTCTACTAACCTAGTTGAAATTACTTCTTCTTTTTTGACAAAATTTGGGGTGGGGAATCAAAATTTTTAACTTCGAGGTTGATAATACAAACACTATGTCAATTGAGCTATGCTTATTTTGGTAGTTGAAATTATTTAATGTTTTTTTTATCTTTTTATATTTTTATTTTTTAAAATACAAAATCGATTTTTCCTCTATCGTTCAAAATATAAATAATGTAATATCGTAAGATTCAAGATTTTTTCTTATTTAGACTAAATCATTTTTTTATTGGTACATATATTAATATGAGTTAGTGTACCCAAATTAAATTTAGCTCATTAATTTACACGTGTTTCCTCTTTTGAAATTATAAATTCGATAAAATGCAAAATTACTGTTTTTTTTCTTTACTAAAAGAATGAAATCACCGTTAGGATATGAAATTCAAATGAATGGAAATAAAAATGTCATCTTAATTGTTAAATTAAGCTTGTCAAAGTGAGCATAGTTCAATTGACATACGAGTGTATTAGTAATTCTGTTCCGCTGTTGATCCCTATTTTTTCAATTGTATTAAAAAAAAACTCTAACTATGTCAAGATTTTTTAAAAAGAAAAAAAGAATCTTTTAACACTTTGAGAATATTTAGCATATGGTTAGATACAAAATTAATATGTTGAATCTCCAACTTGTTCTTGTGTCAAATGAGAGGGATTATGTTTTGTAAAAAAAAAAAAAAAAAAAAAAAAAAAAAGGGTGAAAGGTAGTATGTATACATGTAGACCCCACATGCGTATTTGTAGTAAAAATATATATTCTCCATCCAATCTTTTATTCTTTTTTTTCTAGATTTGATAAAGTCATTTGGTTTATTATTATTATTATTATTATTATTTTGTCTATAAAGTTGTTGAATATTGTCTATGATTAAGAGAGAAAAAATATTTAATTTATAGTATATTGGCAGTTATTTAAACCTTAGAAAAAAAATAATAATAAAGAAGAGAAACAACATGTATGTATGTATAAAATTTTCTATTAACATTTTAATATTTTCTTCTATATTTTCACATTTGTATGAAATTGATATTTGACAACAACATAGAAGGTGAGTCGATATTTTCATTATTTTGTAAAAAATTCATAAAACATAAAAAGAACAATAAAATGTCACAAATATAAAATATATAAATAGTTGACATTTGACTCGTTTAAAATATTTATTTATCGATTTAAACTTTTTTTCTTTTTGAATTTTTTTTGTTTCTATAACTTTTGCATAAATATTTCTTGATATCAACATACTAATAATTGGATAGATTGAAGACCTTGATGTTTGATATCAACATTTTAAATATTATTTGGGCCATTTTAAAAGTTTGTAACCATCCAAACGAAATATGATTTGTTGGATACTCCCCATTTTATTGAAATGAAACAAAATCAAATTTTATGCTTCTCTTAACTTCAAAGGCAGGATGAATAATGGTTGTTGTATTAAAAAACAACATATGAAAGATTGAGATTGAGATTCATCCACACCAAATAAATTTACAAGAAGGTACAGATTTTGGAATCCAACGTAAAATGAATATGATCCTGCAATCCCCCTCTGAAATTCAACATATTTTCACCTCGCCATTGGTGCGGATTCACTGTAATCCATAACAATGGACATCATGTTAACGGAATTCGTCGAATCGAAACCTTGACTCTCCGGCGTCCGTTCCAATTCCATGGCCAGACAACTCTTCAGTTCCGCCACCACGTGGTTCATCGTCGGTCTTTTTCCAGAGTTCACAGATACACAACTCAACGCCACCTCCACTGCCTTCCAAACTGAGTTACCATCATATTTTCCTCTCAATCTTTCATCAACTATTCCATTTATGTCCCCTTGAGCCACCATCGAGTTCACCCATTTACTGATATGACCATTTTCTTCGCTTCTTGATATCACAGGTCTGCAGCTGATTATCTCCAACATAACCACTCCAAAGCTGTACACATCGCTTTTCTCCGTCAGCCTGTTCGATAAGTAGTAGCTGAAACACAACCCATGAGGTTAATTTTATTAGGCTTTTGAAGATAGGATCTTCTATTTTGATATCATGTTCGGTTACTGTAGAATTTATTGCCTAATTGGTTCATATTCTTTAATCTAAAATGCAAAAAAGATCATATTGACTTGGAAACTGGAAGGGAGAATCAAATTTGGTTCCTGTTCTTACTCTGGATCAAGGTAACCAGGGGTTCCAGCAACAATGGTGGACATGTAGTTGTTAGTTTTGTTGCCATCTACTGGGAAGCTTTTGGATAAACCAAAATCTGCAAGTTTGGCTTGGAAATTCTCTGTCAATAAGATGTTTGTTGTTTTCACATCTCTATGGATTATGGGTGGCTTGCAACCATCGTGTAGGTACTCCAATCCTGTTTCGAATAGTTAGAACTTAGAACTTGTCTTATGTTGATTATGTGTTTGTAAAAATGCTCATGTGATGCAATCAATTTACCTTGTGCTGCATCCATGGCTATCCGGAGCCTATCTTGCCAACTTAAGACATAGGAACTCGTTTCTGTTTGAGTTTGACAAGTTGAGAGAGAGAAGAAAAAACTTATGTCAAATTTTTGGGTTTTGGGTTGATCTCAAAATCTTTGTTGAAAATGAAAATCGTGTTGGATCCCTATTTGGTTTTTAAAAATTAAGTTTATAAACACTATTCCCACCTATGAATTTGATAATATTCAAAACAACTAAAATGATATTGAAATATAAAAGGTAAAGAACTACAAGATAAACCAAGTGAGTCCTAATTCACTCATCAAAAGCCTACTCTCCTCCATTCCACTCCCTATATTTATTACCATTCCATAACAATCTCCTTATCTAATTACTAATATAACTCTAAAATATCCTAATAATATCCGAATAACATTCCTATCAGAGTTTATTTGTTTTTTTAATCTACTTTTAAGGAATGTTTTCGATATCCAAGCAAAGTTTAGAAAACTAAAAAAGTGTAGTTTCAAAACTTCTTTTTCTTTGGAATTTGACTATTAATTCAAATGTTTTCTTCTGAATGTTGAAAACTATCGTAAAAACAAGGTGAGAAACAAGCACAATTTTAAAAATTAAAAAACTGAGGTGGAAGTTTTTATTAGCTAATTGCAAGTACATCACCTGAAAGATGCTCTGCTAAGTTTCCTTTGGCCATGAACTCATAAATGAGCCCAAGGCGGTCTCCTTCATTCAAATACCCCACAAGACTTGTCAAGTTTTTGTGGTGAACTCTCAAAAGAAGTGTAACCTGCAATATGGAAAACAATACTTTGATGTATTATAGGGATGAAGCTGACAACTTAGGGATAAACTTTAGTGATCCACGTACCTCTGCTTGAAACTGTTGATAACCTTGACCTGAAGCTTGAGATAGCATCTTCACAGCCACTTGAGTGTCATTTATGGTGCCATAATAAACCATCCCGAAACCTCCTTTTCCTAGGATTCTCTCGAAATTGTTGGTCATCCTCAAGACTTCTGAATATGTGAACTGCCGCCTCCTTGTCTCCAACAACTGATCACTTATTTGGTCATTGCTTCCTGAGGGATCCACCTTTGGAACAACGGTTTCATTTTTTCGTTTCTTCCTTGATTTAACAATCCAAAGGATGATGATTGAAACTACAATGATGACTACCACTCCGCCAATTGATGCTACAATTGGAATAACAACACTAGTCTTCTTACTCTTGCACGAATTTGATATGCAATCTAGATTTGGATTCCCTTGAACACTATCTCAATAAAACACACAACAGAAAATATGTGAATCGATTTCGTGTTTTGACGAGAAGATTAGTCTATGAAGGCATCAAAATTACAATTATTAACATAAAGTATAAGTTTTTTTTAGGAACTAAACCTTAACGTTAATGAACCATTATTGAGTCTCTTAACGAGTTCAGATGGAATAGAGCCTGAAAGCTTGTTGTTGTCTAACTTTCTGTAAAGAGAGGAATCAACGATATTTTAATATTGTGCATCTTAAATCTACCACTCAAGTTGAGTTATGCCTGTTACTTACAAGACTTCAAGGTTTGACAAGTTAGACAGAAAATCAGGGATAGTTCCCGTCAAGCCATTGTTTGACAAGTCCCTGCGAAGATCAAAAGTGGTTAGTCTCTAAAGTAGTTCCAATTGGGGTAGAGTTTAATACATCTAACCATTTACTTACAATATTTGTATCATTTGTAGATTCTCTATACTTTGAGAAATCTCTCCTGTCAATCCACTTGATGACAAATTCCTGAAGAAAAAAAATGTTAATTATTTCATGTGAATGGTTAGAAAGGAATATTTGGTCGTGAGCTGCTTACAAAGACACGATTCTAGGAGCAGTTCCATTTGTTTTGGTACAATCTATACCCTCCCAAGGGTATGCTCTTGGAACACATGGATCTCCTTCCCAATCTCTGACTATTCCGTAAGTTGACTTGATGCTTGTTATTGCATCCACTAATTATTCATATGCCACACAAGGATTGGAATCAGCTTAAACATCACTGGCGAAAGGAAAAATTTTAAGATAGAGAATAAAATTTAGAAAATACCATCTCCTTGATCTGACGTTAGCTCTGATAGATCTATTACAGAATAAATTTCCATAGCATTTATGATTGGAGGGCGTGTTGAATTTTCAATTTGTATAAATGAGAACAGATGCTTTTTATTTGGTGTTGGTAATGGCCCTCGATTGTAGAGCGTTATTGTTGACAAGTAGTTGGGAATGAGAGGACCATACCAAAAACTCCCATTATAAGTGACGTTGAATCCTCTGGATTGATTGGCTTGGAGATTTTCAACTTCAGCAAAGTGCATGTATACATAATACTGGGTGTTTTCATCTTCAGGCTCCCACCAAATTTCCATAGGCTTTTTTGTATCTATTCTAATAGCTGCAGTTCCCATGACAGCAGATCCTGGCTGGTAGTAATTATTATCAGCTGAATCTATCTTAAGTGTGGTACTTATGCTTGTCCACTCGTACCAATTGAAAGGCGTCCAAAATCGATCATATATATCACCAGGAAACCTGGAGAGAGAAGTTGACACATAGTTTTTAGGAGAATCATGAGTATTGTAATTAGAATTATGTCACATTTATGGGCGAAATATTGTTTCTTTGGAACCAACCTGTATGTTTCGTTCGTTGTTGTACCCATATCTAATCGATAGTAAAGCAACAACGATCTTGTCAAGAACTTATAAGTCTCATTTGGCAAAGGTCTGAATTCCAATGAAGAGATGAATGGAGTTCCAGTGTTTGTGTTGACGAGACAAATTTGTACTTGATTGTCTGAGGTTACATGTATGGAATCTATTGTGGTATATGTGTTTTCATCAGTAAAATTCACTGTCTTCCATAAGCTATCTCCAAAATAGAGATCGAATTTCGGCAGTTGGCTGAGCCCATCGTAATTTCCATAGAAAAAACTTGCTCGCATCAAATATTTTGTATCCCTTTTTACACTTAGATTGTAGCAATTCCTACGTCCTTGGGTAAAGCTTCTAACATGAAGATATTGTCGTTGTAGATATTCGTTATAATTAGAGGATAAGCTTTTGCTTTCACCACTGTTTATATAAGCAGCATCAGAAGTAAATTGAAGTGTTGTTGTTGGTTCAATGTAGTTTGTGTTTGGTGGCAATCCACAATCTAAGCTTATGAAGCCTAACATACAAGCAAATGAAACTTAGTTGATTGATTCTATGAAGAAACAAGCTGTAATTAGAATGAGTTTAAGATAGATATACATACCTAATTGACCTTGAGCTTGAACAAGATTGAGAAGAGCTAGGCCACTCAGAAAAGCAGAGAGCAAATATGTTGAAACATCCATGCTTAGATTACCTTCTTAACTTGATTTTCATCCAGTTATATATCTATAATTGATGAAGAGCAACAAGTGTATTTAGTTTTCATTAATAAACAAAGATTTAACTTCATTGACATTTTTAGATTGGTGTGACAGCTTATGGATACACAATTGGACCAGGTCAAATTCAATTAGCTAAGCTTGACGATACATATGTATGCAAACGTATTAATAATTTATTTTATTTTTTTATTTTTTTTAACTTTTAGTTGCAGGTGAATTTACAATAACATCTTTGGCCAAATGATAATACATTAATATCTTTTATGTTTTTTTTTTAAATAAAAAAAAAAAAAAAAGGATGAAGAAGTTTTGTTATGGTATTTGCAGTATTGCAAAAATAAATAACTAAATATTATTATTATTATTATTATTATTATTATTATTATTATTATTATTAACGGAGTTGAAATTGAACGTATCTTTTCAAACTGCTGGACATTATAGTGTCTATTGATGATGTTTATCGGTGTAAGTAATATTTTGCTATATTTCTAAATAAGTTGACTCATTTTGCTATACTTGAAAACAACTTTAAAAAGTTATAAATTTATTTTTGTATTTTTTTGAAATTTAAGCTTTAGTTTGACTCTTATGAATTTCATAAATTTATTATTGGCGTTATGTTTTGATTTGAATTTACCAAAGTTTAATAAAGTCAACTAGTTTAGTTAAGTTTTAAACTAAATTATTTTCATTCCTTGATAATCAGTAGATTATACTATTGAGTATTGACTTTGTTAATAAAATTCTTTATGTCACTCTCTCCTAACCAATAATACTCTTGGACCTTTTCAACTTTTATTTTATTTTTTTTTCCTAATTTTTTTGGTTGGTTCCTTTATCTTGTTGTGTGCTTCAATAATGTGATGTCATAACTCATAAGAGTACATGTTTGTGGACCTATTGAAATTGTCAAATTATCTTTTAACTTCTTCTTTCTAACACAAAATGCATTTCTTTTTTTGTTATATATATTGGAAATATTTATGTGGTGGCGACTAAATAAAAAGTTTTTTTTTTTTTTTTGTTATCTATGAGTGTCCAAGACGGTCTATGCCTAGCGTGTACCTCAACCATTATTGTCAAAGAACCTTTCTTTTGTTAAATATATTTTTTTCGAAATATTAAAATCTTTGGGATGTTTTCAAAAATTAAAAAATAATTGTTGAAAATAATTATAAATATAGTAAAATTTTACTTCTTATTTGTGATAGACCACGATATATATAGATAGACATAGATAGATGCGGTCTATCACAAATAAAAATTGATATTTTACTAAATATGTAAATAGTTTGATATTTTTTCTATTTATAATAATTTTTCTTTTTCTCTTTTCTATATGGTTCTAAAAAGAAATCTAGGCGGTAAAGGTACAAACAAATAAATTTAAGAAATACTAATAATTTAAGAAATTTGATAAATATTAATAGTTTAGGAGCAGCTGAAAATAAATCATAATTGATGAAAAACATTATCAAAAATAGCACTTAAAAGTATAATTACAAATATAAAGAAGAAAAACTATAATTATAGTCTATTGGAATAATATTTTTTATGACAACTATGGAATCTCCAACTTGTTCCAGAGTCAAGGTAGTTTGCATAAATTTATTATAAACCAACTTGCCCTTTTTTTTTTCCTTTTTTAATTGTAAATATCTATATATTCTCTTGGTCTAATCAGGGTTTGATAAAGACATGAAATATATTAATTAAGACAATACAATTTTTTTTTTTTTAAAGTAGAACAATATAATTATTTTCTACCAAAAGACTATAAATTTAATTCATAGCATTTTGGCAGTCTTTTTAGCCGTAGGTTATATGTCACTTTCTTTTCTAAAAGTCTTACGTCTAATTTTTAAAAACACATGCACCACAAAAATAATTAATCAAGAAGACTAAATAGTGGATTTTATGAAAAATTTAAGAATCGTTTTTTTTTTTTTTTAATAAAGTAAAACTGTATAAGTAATTTTTAAAACTTTAAAATAATTTTAGCGATCAAAAACTTTATTTTAGGAGATCAAAAAGTTGTTTTTACTAATATGTTTAAAAAAACTAAAATTAATGAGGCTGCTGTCTTTTGATATATAATTGTTGGATGTAATTCAAAAATCTACCTGACTCATAATAATTTCTAGATTCAAATTTATAGTTGATAAATTGTTAGAATCAAACACAGCTAGTCTTTATATGCCTAAAATTGTAAAAACTCGAAAATATTTAGATAACCTTATTTGTTTTTGGAGGAGTTTTGAAATGATGTATTATTTGAACAATACTCTTCTACTTTCAAATAATTTGTATATTAATTCAATATAACAAGTTTATTTGTATTGTTATAGAATATATGATACTAAATATTAAATTCAGAATATTAGACAATCCTACAAAACTCTTAACTCTAAAAAAAAATAAAATGAAATTTACAATAAAAAAAGGTTTTTGGATCATTTAAAAAGACAAAACACATTCGAGATCTATCTAAAATGACTCAAAATTGTAAGACATTATACTAAACCCAAATAAAGAACATATACTTTTAACTATTTGATTAGTTCTTGAGTCAGTTTTAACCTAATTCAACTAGTTAGTACAAAGACATTATTGTTAATAAAAAAAAAAAAATAGATATTTGGAAATTAATAAAAAGAAACATGTTTTTATTAATGAAAATTGATGGGACATTAAGGCCAGATTTTGGGACTTTTGGGTCTATATTAGATTTCATATCAATATATTAATTTTGGGTTTGTGATCCCTTTCACAGTTGCATTTGGAGAAAGAAAGGTTTGTGCTGTTTCATTCACATCATCCGCCACCTAACTCAATCTTTCAACACTTAAATCAACAATCACATCATCACCTAAACTTTCTTTCCCATTTTTAAAACAACAATAATATGCCTTCATTGTTTTAAACATTTTTTTTTGAAAATATGCAATTTAAATCTCATAATTTGATCACTATTTGATGGTTGGATTTTCACGTGTTTGAAAAATTGTGTTTGTTTTCTTGTTTTCTATTAAGCGGAAACATTTTAGTCTATGTAATTTTTTGGCCATGTTCACTTTAATATGTATTGTAATATGCTTGTTTGATACTAACCCTTATGTTGATATAATAAATATGTATTTGGCAGTAGTTGGTAGATACCTTGTCCATTTTAGAGCATAAACTCACAAGGCATCACTATAAGAAATGAGGATTTTTTCGATGCACAATTTCGTAAAAAAACATTCTAAAATGCAATCAGGAAAACCTCTAAAAGTAAAGTTCTTTTTGTAGTTATCCCGACACTATATAAAACGGCATCAAGAAAAGCTGCCTCTCCCAACACCGTCTAATATAGTGTAGGAAGAGGCTTTGTTCTCCAACTATTATTTTTTCGTTGGGAGAGGTTGTGAAATATATTGTTGGGAGAAATCATTTTTCCCGTAGTGTTTGGTTATGGATTTCAACAAAAGATATCATACTAATGAATCAAATGTACTTGTCTGATCACACTCTTATATATACTAGCGATCTTTTCAGGACTTTATGATTATACTCGATCTCAAACGAATTTTCGATGGAACGAAATACCACAAGTAATATACGTGACCTAGCAGGCAGGGTTGGTGATGTTGAGATAAAATCAATTTTAGTGTCACACCCATCAAAGTTGATTAATTTTGCGTAGGATATTGGAAGAAATGGTTGAAAAGTTAGACTATGGAACGTGAAATAAAAAGTCAAAATTGTACAAATATTTCAAAATATATAACTTCTGATTCAAACCCATTGCTTCATTATAAATACCAAAATACGTACAGCTTCAAATCTTCATCCATCCAGAATTAAGTTTTATCAATACCCCAATCACCAATTTCTCTCCAAATTCTAGCAATGGCCACACCTAAATTCTCTCTGAGCTCCATTTTGATGACGGTTCTCGTCTTCACCATGCTCCTCTCTCCCATGACGATTCCCACCGCCAACGCTACTCGTGTGCTTTTGCAACAAGGTAATTAGCATTTGTTAAGGCTTCATTTAATAATTATTTTTTATTTTTTTCAAAACAAGTATTTAGTTTTTCAAAAAAAAAAATTTAATTTGACATAGAATTCAAATATTTACTTAAAAGAAAAAGTTATGATTAAAAATGTGAGAAAATAAAAAGAAAAATGAAATGATTGTTTATATAAAAGAAAGAACAAGAAATTTCTAAAAAAAAAGATACATTTAACTGTGTTTATTAATTATGTGGTTGAAAATTAGCATCAGACCCAAAATTTTTGACTATCACATAAAACAAAAACCATTCTAGTCTTCATAAATTCATAGTCATCCGACATAATTCAATCAATTGGTGAAGATGTTTTATTTTCGACTAAAAAGTTAAAAATAAATAAGTGTTGTTGAAAAAATAATTGTTAGATAATTGAAAAGCTTTTATTGGTTTAGGATAAATTTCTATTTTATTATTAACTTGAATGTGTCTGTTTTGAAATTCATAGCAATTTGAGGTTTGATATTTAAAGTTTTGAGTTTGGTTGATGCAGTTAATAGGGCACCGATATGCCCAGCCTGCGTGTGCTGCGAGCCACCACCGGCGGGATCCTGTTGCCGCTGCTGCGCTACTCCGATTCAGACTTCATCTCAGAACGGGTCGCCATGAAAAAACCTTTAATTTGCTGCTCTCTCCATGGGAGTACACATTAAAGGATTTGAAGATGCTTTGAGAATAAGGAGAAGACTCTCCAGTGTAGATTTGTTTTAATTTGGTTATTGGTGTGATTAATATAATGTTGTTACATGATGATGTTAATGAACCCACTTTCATATTCAAAGTGTTTGTGAATTCTTTTGATCTTTTGGGTATTATATAATTATATACACTTTGGTATACAGAAAAATTTCAGTATTATTCGATCTTCCCATTTTGCATTTAGTTAACAATGATATGCAAAATCTAATATATTATTTTTAAAAATTTATTTTATTACTTGGGTATGAAAATTTTAGGATAAAATATCTTTTTTTTTCCCTAAATTTTTGGGTCGAGTTTCAAAGTTTTCAAAATGTTACACTTTTACTCTTTAAGTTTTGAGTTTTATTTTCTTTGTTTGATCTATATAAGTTTCAAAATGTTACTTTTTCACCTTTGAATTTTGAATTTTATTTTAATTTAGTAAACCACATGGCTTTAAGATTTAGATTTTTTTGTAAGTTTGATTTTTCATTAAATTATCCACTTTCAATCCTTTATGTTGATGTTTATTAATTTAATCTTTAAAAATTAAATAATCACTATTAAAATTAATTAAAAATCTATAAATAAAAAAAAATCTTAAACTATTTATAAATATAACAAATTTTTACTTTTATAGACCGTGATAGGCTCATATAGATTTTTATTTGGGTCTATCGCGTTCAGAAATTAAAATTTTACTATATTTGTAATTATTTTAAATTAATTAATCGGAAGTTAACCTCAAAGATGAAGTGAGCACTAATAAAAACTCAAAGGTAAAGGTGTAGAATACTGAAAAAGTTTGGAACTAAAAAAACTCAAGTATAAAAATAAGTAAGGATGAGAAATGTAAGGATGAAATAAAAATAAAATTAAAAAATCTCAAACTAAAAGAAGAATTAAGTGAGTATTTTTGGATGGAGGGCTATTAGTGTTGGGAAAGTAGTTAAAATAATGGTTGGGCTGTGTGATTAGCTGCATGTAAAACTTTTCAATCTTATGTGTCATTTACTCCAATTGTTTCGCAATGAATATATAATATTCAATTATATTTATTGACAAACTATTCGTATGATTTAAATTTGTAACCCCTTATAAAAGAAGAAAAATGAACCAAGACTAAAAATATAACGATTTTTTTAATAACCATAACATCTAGAATACAACAATAGCAAAGCATGAGGTATCACACTATCAACTTTAGGTCGAATTTGTAATACATTCTTTATCCATTGAACTATGTTCACTACTATATCGAACAAGTCATTTAAATTTCTAGAATTTCAAGTTAAAATAGATAATCTTGATCCACGTTTGTCTGCTCTCATTCAATATTTTTTTTCTTCATTAAAATAATTAAAATTCAACCACACCATGTTTTAGTGAGTAGACAAGGCATGTCTTATTACAATTTTAAAGGTATTCAATTTCAATTGTTATATTAAAAATAATCAAATCAAATGATTTAGGCTTTATATGTTAGGGGAGAAGTACACTAAAGTCAAAATTTGGACCTCAAAATAACAATTAAAAAAATAAATAAATAAGCAAAACTTGGTAGAGGAAAAAGAATTACAACCATGAATTAGGAATTAAAAAAAAAAAAGGCCAAATTAAGAAGTGACGAATTTCAAAATCTCTGACGCATATTGAAGTTAAATTTTTATAATTGGATAAATAATTATAATAATTTCATGCAATAAATACACTCGAATATGTAAGCTAAATGATATTTTAACCTTAAACTTATTTTCTTTATCTAAGGTTGGTTTGGTTTCTAAATTTTAAAGGTGTCTTATTTGACATCTATACTTAATAGGTCTAAATTTCAATCTTGTGTATTATTATAAGTTCATGACAAGTTTTTATTTATTTATTTATTTACTTATCTTATTCTATGTTTAAATTACAAGTTTAGTTCTTAAATTGTGAGGTTTGTGTCTAGTTTTTGTCTCTAACTTTCAAGAGTGTCTAATAGGTATTCAGAAAAATTAATTGATATATTAGATATAAATTTGAATTTTAGTTATAATGAAATTCTAAACTTTCAATGTTGTATGTTTATAAATTTTAAAAATTTAAAAGTTAAAAAGTTAAATTTATATTTATAATTTCGGAAGTTTAGAAACCAACTAGATATAAATTAAACACTAAACTCATAATTTAATTTTTTTTTTTTTTCTTATTTTTTTATGCATGTGCGTGGGTGTCAATTTTTAAATCGTACCTATGTTTTTAAAATAATGTATTTTTATTAGGAAAATAATTAGGCTTCACGTAATCTGAATGCATGTGTTTTATTGGATGACCCAAGTTTTTTTTTTTTTTTTTTTATTTTTATTATTCTGCAAGAAGACTATTCTTTTTACTCTAATTGAAAAGTAAAAATATATCCTTTCATATTTAACGCGGTTTTCCTCTCTTTTATTTGTTTGTTTGTTTATTACTATTATTATTATTATTATTATTATTATTTGTTTTTGTCTTCTTCTTCTTGAGCCTGTCGTTGATGGCCACACATAGAATTTTTGAAAGCGGAGCAGCTGATTGGGGACCCGAAAAGAACACAGAAGTATCCTTCTGTTTCCTTTCATTATTGATTGTTAGGCTAAGTTCATAATCTTTAGGATTTTTTGCTTGCCCAATGTCCTGCATTAATTAGTAAGCATGGATTACGTTGGAAATGGCCAGCAAGTTTCAAGCACCAAATTTCGTCTTTTATTCAAACCTTGGTTCATCTTCTTCTGGGTGTTGACTATTCTCTGCAACTCTAAACTAGCTGCTGGAATCAACAGATATGGGGGTCGGAATCTTGCTTCAGACAGCCCCTCAGGTGATTTGGTTGACTAACATACCAACTACTCTTCACGGATTCTTAATTTTACTTTCATTGTTTCCTCTTCGAGTGTAAAAGGATTCTGGTTTGTTCCCGAAGATTTTTTGCACAGATGACCGAATTTCACACTTGAAATGTTGTTTGACCCAGATTTTAAAAACAATGAAAAATATCCTTTTGTTGACACCACAAGCCACTTACCAATGCTTTTTTCTTAGAGTGGCAAGCATGATTGGGAGATCGAGAAAGAGCCCTAGTGTGTGAGAGAATAACCTTGTGAACGTGAGGAATGGAGGAGGAGCTTGAGCGTGAGGAAGCGACACGATCAAAAAGTTATACTTCCATATTTTTTAAAATTTGGGTCAAATGGCATTTCAGCCCTGAAATTTGGGTCATCCATATAGAAATCTCTTCTTCTTGTTCATGCTGTTAAGATATGAACGGTTCATGCCATGTACTTGCATTCCTCTTGTTTGGAGAGGAGAAAAAGTTACATGGAAAACTGGGCACAAAGGTGTCATGAGTCAAGGCAGAGTTGTTTGTAGTTTTTGGGTTTTGCACAAACTGCGCGATTGAATTGTTAATATGAAATTTTCCATCTTAAACATTATTTAAAAGGACATTTCTACTTTAGACCTAACTAATAACTTAATTAACTTTGGATCTGTTTTTGCCTTTTGGACCTTTGCTCGTGAATTGGAAAATGTATATCTTATTGGTTTCCTTCTCTCAAACACTTGTACTAGGTTTCATTAGCATTGACTGTGGAGCAGATGAAGATTATATGGATAATGGCATCTTATATAAATCCGATAGAGACTTTGTAGATACAGGAATCAGCCAGCCAGTTTCCCCTAACATCTCTAGAAATCTTCGGCCGCAGCTAAAAAATGTGAGAAGTTTCCCTGAAGGGAGAAGGAATTGTTATGTCCTAAAACCTGAAAATGGAAAGGACAACACTTACTTGATTCGAGCTTCGTTTCTATATGGAAATTATGATAGAAAGAACACTACCCCTATTTTTGATTTATACCTTGGGGCCAATCTGTGGTGGACAGTGGACTGGGACAGTGGATATGTAGAGACCCTCTATAACCCTTCCACAGATTACATTAGTGTATGTCTTTTCAACGCTAACAAAGGGGTGCCTTACATTTCAACATTGGAGTTGCGACATCTAGATAATACCATTTATCGAACCCCCGCCAAGGCACTCGTAACGATGCAACGTTGTGACATTGGCGGCAAATCAAATTTAAGGTAAGTTGCACTTGCCTTCTTCTATGTAATAAACTAAGTGCTAATCAATTGATGTTACAGGACAAGTGTAATGGTTTTGAAGTTCTTGACTTCTTGCAATTTTTGTGAACTAGATACCCGGCTGATGTTTATGATCGAATTTGGAACCCCTTGAACGTTGACACACTGAATTCCAGTGCCACAAACGCTAGCATAAGCCAGGGAAATAATGATGCATACAAAATACCGGATATATTGTTGAGAACTGCTGCAAAGGAACAAAATGCCACTTGCTCCTTGAGCTATTTGTGGGAAACCCAATCTTCCAATTCACAGTTTTATGTTTACTTCCACTTTGCTGAGATTGAGAAGCTTGTAGGGAAACAGAGGAGATTGAAGGTTGATTTGACTGGCCAAGGAAAGGCAACAACAAATGCTACACTTGATTACTTGAAGCCCTTGTCTCTCAGACTAAATGGCACGCCAGATAGCGCAGGCCAGCTGCAGTTTTCAATTTCTGCTGCCATGGGATCAGACCTCCCTCCACTACTGAATGGCTTTGAGATATATGCTGCTAAAGATATGCAAAATGCATCAACTGTTTCTCAAGATGGTACATATCTTCTGTTCTTGTCTGTGTTTCCTAAATTCCTAATTTTATTTTTGTGTGGAGCTTTTGCTGTTATTTAGGATGCTGGAGCCACATTGACTGGTTGTTTCTAAGAAAGGTTACTACCTGATTAAGTGGTAGATTTGAATCACCTTTCTTGACCTGTGATAATTTCACATTACTAAACTTAGGAAGAGTCATCTGAAAATTATGAATATGGCATCATCTTATTTATCTTCTTGCTCTCAACTTATTGTCATTTGATCTCCTGTTCGCTACTGGAAACAATAGCCGATGCTATGATGGGTGTCAAGCGAGCATTCAGATTGATCAGAAACTGGGAAGGCGATCCATGTTTTCCAAGTGAATTATTATGGTTTGGTTTAACCTGCAGCAACAGTAGCGCATCAAGAATTCTCTCAATGTGAGTGCACTCTTCGACCATCAAAATCTGCTACAAAGCATGAATTTGAATTGTATATCACTTCTTGTTGCGTTGCAGATGAAAAATTCTCATACCTAGAGCCCATTTATCAGTCCTGGACTCTTGGGGCACATATCATTTTTCTTTTTAGTAGTTTAGGAGAATGTTCAAGTTGCCCAATGTTCTCTTGCACATGGGATTGCATCTGTTATAATAAATGCCTCGTTTCTCTCTTTTGTCTTGCAAGCAGAAGCCTGAACTCAAGCAACTTGACAGGAGAAATTCCTGCTTCGATCGCAAATCTCCAAGAAATAATATCATTGTAAGCATCCATCTAGACTTATTCTTTCGTGTAATAGTATATCAAATGGAATTAGGACTAAGATGGGCTTTAAATAACAAGAAAAGTTAATGCATACCGATTTTATGCCAGCTTCATATTCTGTTCTCTATCAGGGATTTGTCCAATAATAAGTTGACAGGAGAGGTGCCAGAATTTTTAGTAAATTTGCCAAATTTGAGAACCCTGTAAGTTTCTTAGCTTTAATCCGGACATTCGGAAAATGAAATTCTAGGAGGAAATTAAAGATTGTCTATGTTTGCAGTAATTTAACCAGGAACAAGTTCACAGGCTCAGTTCCCAAGGCTCTATTGCAAAGGGCTGAAGCTGGATCACTGACATTAAGGTTAGCTATCAAATTTAGTTTATTTCCCCTCACTTTTTTCTAAGTTATTTCTCACTTTCTCTTTTTTCTTTTTTTTTCTTTACTGCCATGTTGTCCCCTTCTAATTTAGACCTTGTTTGATAACAATTTTATTTTTAGTTTTCTATTTTTGAAATTTATGCTATTTTCGTGGTTTTGCCCAAATTTATTTTCTATGATTTTCTTATTTCTTAAGATAGTTAAGACAAAAAGCTCATTTTTCCCCAAAACTTGACTTGAAATTTGAAAACATTTGTAAAAAGTAGTTAAGTTAACAAAACAAAGAAACTTATAGGCTACGACAGGAAAAAAAAACTAAGGGGGTATTTGGGCCACCGACTTGAAATTGTGGAGTGGGCTATAATAGTTCACTCCATGTTTGAGGCTCTAATTATAATAGTTGGTGTTTCCAACTATTATGACCTACAATTAACTATAGTATTACTATTTTATATCTCTCTTTGTTACCGCATTTACTATTCATACTTATCCTCTCTTTCCCTCTTTGTTACAGTGTCTACTATTTTCTATCCAGACTAAATAATCTACACCCCAAATACAGACTAGTATAACCTACAACTATTATAACCTACCGACTGTAATAACCACCGATTATAATAATCAAAATAGCGCCCCAAGCACAAAACCCCTAAATGGTTATCAAATAACCTTAATGTTTTGATATTAAATGAATTAATTTCCTTAAGCCTGACATTTTCTTCTGCTTGTACTAGTGTGGGTGAAAATCCAGATCTTTGTACATCACTTAAATGCTATAACAAGTGGAAGAAATACTTGGCCCTTATAATCATCGCCTGTATAATTGCTGTTCTCCTACCTATCTTAGTGGTTGCTTTGGTAATATACAAAAGGAGACAACAAAGAGGTAATTCTCTCATTTCTTCAGCTTCAGCTTCTATGATTTATATATGCTTTTAACACATATCTTTAGATTACTAACCGGATTATTTTCCTTGGTGCAGAGAATCTCAAAAGAGAAATCGAAGAAAGGTTACTTAAATCGAAGAACCGTCAAGTTAGGTACTCGGAGATACTTGTTATATCAGATAACTTGAAGACAACTATTGGGGAAGGAGGATTTGGAAAAGTGTACTACGGTGCACTGAGCGATAAAACCCAAGTTGCTATCAAGCTTCTATCTGCATCTTCACGACAAGGCTCTAATGAATTCAAAGCAGAGGTTCAGTTTTTCAATACTTCAAATTTTGCTTGTAACGTTTTACTAAGTGAACTAGTATCTAATATATTATGCAAATGCAGGCTCAAATCTTAACTATTGTTCATCATAGAAATCTAGTTTCTCTCATTGGTTACTGTGATGAGGCCGATAATAAGGCACTCATTTACGAATTCATGCCTAACGGAAATCTACGCAAGCATCTATCCGGTAATTGTCTTACAAAGGATATTGCTCTAAAATGTATGTTTTTATCCTGATGGTTGGTTTACTATATAAGATGATTTACCCCCTTTTCCTGAGATAGATCCAAACACAAAGGCCTTGAGTTGGATGGAAAGGCTCCAAATTGCAGTTGATGCAGCACAAGGTATATATTTAATTAACACAGGAGCTTATTAGTCCATACTTTTTTGCCCTTCTAGTTTGTGACATCTTGTAAAAGAACTGCAGGGTTAGAATATTTACACAATGGTTGCAAGCCACCTATAATTCACAGAGATATGAAAACTCCAAATATCTTGTTGAATGAAAGAATGCAAGCAAAAATATCAGATTTTGGACTGTCCAGGGTATTTGCAAATGAAAGTGATACTCATTTGTCCACGTGTCCTGCTGGCACTTTCGGCTATGTTGACCCTACGTAAGTATCAACAATCATTGCATTGCTTCATGTTCCTTCACTAAAATGAGAAATATGATAATTAGCGTACCTATTCTTAGGTACAACCTTGTACATTACTGTCAGACTACCATCTAACAAGAACACTCAAAAACAATAAAGAACACTAAAAGATAGAAATGTACATTGCAATATCAATGAAGAGGGCTACTCTCTCCAAAATTCTCCAACTAGAAATTACTACTAAATTTTTCACATCTTTCTCCCTAACTCCACTACTACTATTTATAACTAAAACCTAACAAACTTCCTAGCTATTTATTAATATGCCCTTACTAATAACAATACTAGTAATCCTAATACTATTATACCTTTCTATATGGGAAATTAGTCTAAATGACAAAACTCCTAAAAATATTTACAAATAATAATAAAATATCACAGTCTATCTACGATAGTCCGTGATAGACTACTATTTGTGTCTATCATGACACAGATAGACACAGATAGTAGTCTATAGCAATCTATCGCTATCCGTCGTAGTTAAATAATGAAATTTTGCTACATTTGTAAATATTTTGGTTCATTTTCCTATATTTGAAAACAACCCTTTCTATATTATTTAACACATTTAGTACCTAAATTTAGATAGTTATGTCTATTCGGTTGCTACAACCTTACATAAATAGGATATATTTGGTAAAGTGTACTACTATTGTGTCCTTGAGTTTTAAATTGACACAACCATGAAAGTTTAATGACTACATTTGCAATCTAACCTGCTTTTTCCTACTATTCAAGCAAATTTCGATGTCGAAATGGTCGGTATCTCTATTTCCTTTTTTCGAATAAAAAAAAAAGGTCTAAAGAATTTGGAAAATATAAATCTATTGCAGGATTCATTTATCTGGGAACTTCACCAAGAAAAGTGACGTTTACAGCTTTGGGATTGTGTTGTTTGAGTTGGTGAGTGGGCAACCTGCCATAATCAAGGGCTCTGAGTACAACATACACATTGTGGAGTGGGCTAAGCCTTTCATTGAAGAAGGTAACATCGAAAACATTGTTGATCCAAGGTTAGACGGTAACACAGAAAGTTGTTCTGTTGGAAAATTTGTGGAGTTGGCTGTGTCTTGTACATTGTCTAATACAGCTGAAAGGCCTGACATGAGTGTTGTGGTTTTACAACTCATTGAATGTTTGAAGATGGTTCAGGACAAGATGCCACAGATGCCATCAGACCAAACTGAGAACTTCTCTTATAATTCAATTGGTTCTGAATCATTGTTCAGTCCTAGATAGAAATTAAATGGGGGCGGGGGAATTAAACTTTGAGGTTTAAACTTTCAAAATTGTTCAATAGGTTTCTAAACTTTTAATTTTGTTTTTAATAGGTTCCTCACAAATTTGATAATTTGTAATTTCAATTTCATGTCTATTTAATCTATGAATTGTAAAAGAGATCAAAGTTCATTGACTAGATTTGTAATTTTGAAAATTTGAGGACCAAATGGACATAAAATTCAAAGTTCATGGATTAAATTTGTAATTTAACCTTTCATTAATCTTTCTCTAGTGGTAGAGTACATGGTAGTGTAGATGGGGGTATTTCTAAGAGTTTGAACTTACATTATAATTAGATTTGAAAGCTTTTGGCTCCCTTTAATAATGATTTAACTTTTATTTTATTTGAAATAAGTTTATTTTCTTCCAATTTCTCCATTATTATTTGTATCTTTGTTTTCACACTTGAATATTATGCCAATTCTATAAAGAAAAAAAAATGAAAGAAAAAAGGTTGAGCTTTTTTGCCAATTCTATAAAGAAAAAAAATGAAAGAAAAAAAAGTTGAGCTTTTTTTTTTAATTACTTGGCTTAAGCTTTGAAAACATCGACAAAAAGTACTGTTTAAATTTGAACTTTTTTAAAAAAAATTAAATGAAGCGTTGTTGGCTTCTATTTTTTTTCATCTATCCGATTACCAAAAAATTATTTCTTTCTTTTTTTTTTTTAATTTTAACTTTCTAGTTTTTCTATCAAACAAGTTTTCAACCAGAGAGGATAGTAAATCTCCAACATGGAGAAGAAATGTTATTCCCGACATTTTAGAGATGAAATGTTGATGTGTTCAAAACATTGATGATACATTGACAATTGAAAATCTAATATATAAATCAACATAAATTAGTTGATAATTTTACAAAAATTAATCATATCAAATTGTCATTATTTTACAACTCATATGAGAATCATACGTATAAATACAATAATCTCATATATGTATTTTTTTTTTCTTTTTGAAAAAACTCAGATGTATTCTAAAGGGGAAAGAAAAAGGTTAAAAAAAATGTTAAGAGTACAAATGTAGTTAATAAACATATTTTATTCTTAAACTTTTAAAATATAAAGTTGAAAAATTAAAAGTTTAGGAGTCATTAGATATAACCTTCAAATTTATATCTAATAAATCAAATATTTAAATTTTTTTTTTTAAAAAATGATATTGTCAAGATATAAAATTGAAAGACACTCTGAAGTTAAACTTCAAAGTTCAATGACTAAACTTGTAATTTAATTTAATAAAAAAAAAAAACATTTAAAAAATTAGCACCAGATGATTTTAAGTTGAACTAAGACTTGAGGTCATACACTCAACATTGATAACTGCCACAATAATCAAATCATTAAGGACCTAAAACCTCTTATAATCCAATTATAGTTGTTGAATAATGAAGTCAAAGGTATCCCATGTGCCCAAAGTACTTAATTTAACTTCTCCAATCTCCCATTCTGTAAAGGGAATTCCATTTAAGTTGACTTTCCATTATCATCACAGGCTTGCAAAAATGGCTGTTTTCTGATCAATTCTCACCAATCAATGCAGCTGAAGATATAGACCCAACATAAAGAGGATGATGACAATGGGAGCATCAAGCCATTTCTTATCTTCTTTTTTCTTAAGTGGTTTGGCATTGGCATTCACTCTTCTACTTGCTGTTCAAGCTTTGGATCAATCAGGTAACAAAATTCTCCAACTTCTTTCAATTTATATAAACAAAGAGAGACTGAGACACTTAAAGTGTATGGGTTAAAAGTATTGGTACATTTACCGTAACCCATCAGCTTAAACTTATGGTTTGATGGATGATTTAACATTGTATAAGAGCAAGAAGTCCTGTGTTGTGTTGGAATTCCTGTAGTGTCATTTTCTCCCCCATCAATATTGGGAATAGCTTCCAAACCCACGAGAGAGTGAAGGTGTTAAAAGTATTGCTATATTTAAACTTATCGTAATCCAAAAG
This sequence comes from Citrullus mucosospermus, assembly GCA_030954485.1. Taxonomy (NCBI): domain Eukaryota; kingdom Viridiplantae; phylum Streptophyta; class Magnoliopsida; order Cucurbitales; family Cucurbitaceae; genus Citrullus; species Citrullus mucosospermus. The sequence goes on along the minus strand of CM062063.1, from coordinate 244,504 downwards.
CTTAAGCTTTTGAGTTGATGAGTGATTGAATCTTATTTTGTTTCGTAGGTTTCATTAGCTTAGACTGTGGATCACCAGAAGGTACAAGATATACTGAAATATCAAACAATATTAGCTATGTTTCTGATGCACCCTATGTAAAAAGTGGAGTAAGTGAAAGCATAGGTTCTAGATTTGGACCTAATGGTCCATTTCCAAGGCAATTGAGGACTCTTAGAAGCTTCCCTCAAGGAGTTAGAAACTGTTACAATGTAAGCATCATAAATGGTACTAAATATTTGATTCGAGCGAGTTTCTTGTACGAGAATTACGACGGTCTGAATTTGCTGCCAGAATTTGATATCTATATTGGGAATAGCTTCTGGGAGAGAGTAAACTTCACTGACATACACATGGAACCTTTCATTGAGCTCATACATATTACCTCCTCAAATGAAGTCCATATGTGTTTGATCAATATAGGGAATGGAGTGCCAATTATTTCATCTTTAGAATTTAGACCTTTACTCAATATCACTTATCAAACAGCTTCAAGATCCTTATCGCTTCAGTCTCGATTTGACTTCGGTCCATCAGATAGCCAAGAATACAGGTATCCAAGCACTTTTTTTGTAGAAACAAAATTTACTACTAAAAGTGAGATACTGACTTATATTGCTTTGTTTATGTGTCTGCTTAAAGATTCCCTGTCGATGTTTACGATCGCATTTGGTCGACAATTAACCACTACGGGCAAGAACCAATAAGAGCCAGTGCCACAGCAGGTGTTGTTGAGCAGAACAATTACCAAGTTCCATCCATTGTGATGAAAACTGCTTCCACTGTAAAGGAGATTAGGTGGAATTCAAAAAACTCATCTCAATATTATGTGTTTATGCACTTTGCTGAGGTTGTTGAGCTTCAACCCAACCAGAGTAGAGTGTTCAATATCACCCACAATGGGAATTTTTTTTATGGGCCTCTAATTCCAAGTTACTTGTCCACACTAACTGTTTCCAATGGAGATCCATTGGATGCAGCAAATTTACATTTTTTTTCTTTCATTTCAACCGACAACGCTTCGCTTCCTCCCATCATCAATGCACTCGAGGTATATTATGTGAAAGACATAATAGAGCTGAAAGCAAATCAAGGAGATGGTATGCTTCTTTAAATGCATTCTGTGAGTTTATTGAAAGCTAATGAATGCTGATGTGATTTTTCTTTGGATCATTAGTGAATGCAATTTCCAATATCAAGTCAACTTATGGGATAAAGAGGGATTGGCAAGGAGATCCATGTGTGCCAATGGAATACCCTTGGAGTGGATTAAATTGTAGCAATGCAACTGCTCCAAGAATCATTTACTTGTAAGTGCAAGTCTTTTATGAAGCTCAAATTTTAAAGGATGGATCACATTGATTCATGAGAAAATGCAAACCTTGTGTACAGGAATCTGTCAGCTAGTGGATTGACAGGTGAAATATCTTCTTACATATCAAATCTAACAATGTTGCAAACTCTGTAAGTGTCTCTCTGTTAGGATTCTTAGTAGGGATTTACATTAGAGATATTATTAGGATATTAGGAGAGCATCAATGTCATTAGTTAAAACAATTTGTCAAAGTGCTTTGGCTTTGGGTAGCTTCTAGAATAATCCATGCTTCTGGAACTGCTTTGAGTTTTACACTTTTTCTTTCACATTCCAATATTATTTTCTATCCATTTCCGTTTAAATGTTTGGTACTATCATATCCATATAGATGATTTCTGCAAAACTTTAATAACTTGTTCTCTATTAGGGACTTGTCCCACAATGAGTTGACTGGGGAGCTGCCAGAGTTCTTAACAAATTTGCCAAATTTAAGAGTTCTGTAAGTTTCATAGTTTTAATCCTAACATCTAGAACATGAAACTGAAGGTCAAATTGAAGGCCATCAATCTCTTTACTGTTTTTGCAGCATTTTAACCAGAAACAAGCTCACAGGCTCAGTTCCTGAAGTTCTCTTGCAAAGGGCTGAAGCTAAATCACTCACTTTAAGGTTATTTCCCCGCACTTCATCCTATGGGATGGTATAGAATGACTTTCTAAGTGCTTAAAGAAGTATTTTTATGTGTAAAAAAAAATGCTTTTAAACATTTGAAAAGTCAATCCAAACACTCTTTAAGGGTCTATTTGAAATGACTTTCTAAGTAATTAAAATCTTTTTTTTTCACTTAAAAATACTTTTGTAAGTACTGAGAAAGTCAATTCAAACATGTTCTAAGTTACTTCTCATATTTCAATCTTTATTTTCTTTACGATCATGTTGTCTGTTTAATGGCCTGTTTGGAATGACTTTTCAAGTGCTTAAAAATATGTATTCAAGTGCAAAAAAAATGTATCTTTAAAGTAGTAAAAATCATTTCAGACTGGCCTAAATATAGTGTTCTCATATTAAATGACCAACACTAACAGAAAAGACAAATGAGTATTCATTTGGTTAAAACTGATATTGTCTTCTGCTTGTGCAAGTATTGGTGAAAATCCAGATCTTTGTACATCACTTAGATGTGATAACAAGAAGAACAAGTACTTGGTTCTTATAATTCTCTCCACTCTTATAGCTGTGCTCCTACCTATCCTAGTGGTTACTCTAGTAATCTACAAAAGAAGAAAACAAAGAGGTAAATCTCTCATTTCACTTGCTTCTGTTTCTGTTCTTTGTTAATTCCAGCAAATTTCAAGTAACAACAATGTAGAGTGAACCAAAATGTGTTGACTTTCCTTGTTGCAGAACATCTCAAAAGATCAATCCAAGAAAGATTGCTTAAATCAAAGAACCAACAGGTTCACTACTCTGAGATATTGGTTATAACAGATAACTTGAAAACAACCATAGGACAAGGAGGATTTGGAAAAGTATATTTGGGTGTACTAAGTGATAAAATTCACGTTGCTGTCAAGTTGCTGTCTGCATCGTCACGGCAAGGTGCCAAAGAATTCAAAGCAGAGGTTTCAGTTCTTTCTATGTCTTTCGGTAACGATTTCGTTTTTAGTTTTCTGTTTTTAAAATTTCCGTTGGTTTACTCCCTATTTTTCAATTATGGTTTTTGCCAAGTACACTTGAATTCCTAGTTAAATTCTAAAAACAAGAACTACTTTTTGTAGCTTTCAAAACTTGACTTGGTTTTTTAAACCATTAGTACAAAATAGATGACAAAACAAAGAAACTTATAGCCTAAAGGTGGAAGTAGCGTTTGTAAGCTTAATTTTCAGAAGTCAAATAGTTATTAAATTGGGACCTAAGTAACTGGAACCTAATATATTGTGTTCTCAAATGCAGGCTCAAATATTGACCATTGTTCATCATAGAAATCTGGTTTCTCTTGTTGGTTACTGTGATGAGGCTGAAAATAAGGCTCTCATTTATGAATTTATGGCTAATGGAAATCTACGCAAACATCTATCTGGTAATTATAATACTATCTTAATGGAAGAGATTTCTTTAGATTAGAGCTTGTACAACTTTTTTGTAATTCATGTCTTGAGTTGTATCGAGAAAGTTTTTCTTTGTCATGAGTTACGATCTCAAGACAATCCACATCTAACTCAATCCTTAGAGTTGAAATCAAAAATTGATAGTAGATTGTAGTGTTTGTGAATTAGAAGCTCACATACCTAAAGAATTTGTAATCCAATACATAGAATTTTCGAAAGTTCTATCTTCGTCAAGAGCTTTGATGCAAGACAATCCATATCCTAACCAAATCTTTAGGGTTGAAATCAAATATCGATTCTAGAGCATTTATGAATTAAGGGTTCACATACTTGAGAAGTTCATGGTTTCAATTCACTGGAGTTTCAAAAGTATTTACTAGTCAAGAACTTTGATCTCAAAACAATCCATATCGAACCCTATCCTTAGTGTTGAAATCAAATATTGATTTCAGGTTTTAGTGTTTTTGACTATCATAAGATGGTTTTGTTTACAACTTTTTGCAGATTCAAGCACAATAGTCTTGAGTTGGATGCAAAGACTCCAAATTGCACTTGATGCAGCACAAGGTGTATACTACAAATAACACAAAACTTTGAGTTCATAATATTTATTTCTCTACTTACCCTTCTAGTTTGTGACATCTAATAAACAAACTGCAGGGCTGGAATATTTGCACAATTGTTGCAAGCCGCCAATAATTCATAGAGATTTGAAGACTTCAAATATCTTATTGAATGAAAAAATGCAGGCTAAAATATCAGATTTTGGACTCTCCAGGATATTTGCAAATGAAAATGATACTCATTTGGCCACACGCCCTGCTGGCACCTTTGGATATGTTGACCCTACGTAAGTATCAATTATCAATTCATTTTTTCCATCTTCCATAGTCTTAAATGACTTCTATTCCCTCCCTAACTTTAAAGTGTTTAAATACTACTTTGGTCATGTTTTTTGGTTCATTTTAGTCTCGTGTACTTTTAAAATGTTCATTTTGGTTCACTTTCAAAATATTTATTCTGCTTATTAAAAGTGACCATTTTAGTCCCCTCAAAAATGAAAGTGAAGGGATGAAAATTGTCACTTTTAAAAAGTATATGGACAAAAATGAACCAAAGTCAAAAGTACAGACTAAATCGAGACACAACCATAAAAAAGGAAGCATTTTGTGGGGTGGGGGGGAAAAGAAACTGAGACATGGAAAGCTGTTGCAGGATTCATTTAAGTGGAAACTTCAGCAAGAAAAGTGATGTATACAGTTTTGGGATTGTGTTATTTGAGCTGATAAGTGGAAAGGCAGCCATAATGAAGAGTTCAGAAAATGAGATACACATAGTGGATTGGGCAAAGGGTTTGATTTTAGAAGGTAACAGTGAAAGCATTGTGGATCAAAGGTTAGAAGGGTGCTTTGAAAGTTGTTCAGCAAGAAAATTTATGGAGCTAGCTTTGTGTTGCACACTCTCAACTTCACCACAAAGGCCTGAAATGAGTGATGTTGTGAAACAACTCATTGAATGTCAAGATATGGCTCACAATACAAACTCACAGAACCCACCTAATAATCACAACTTTTCTTACACTTCAATTGGATCTGATTCAATTTTAAGTCCTAGATAGGAACTCATATCATTCTTTTCTTTCAAGTTTCTATTCATCTTTCTTTTTGACAATGCAAATGAAAAGAAAAACTAAAATTTTATACCCCCATCAGCATCAACAAGGGAAAATTTTGGTTCCACACCTTATTTGAAGATATATTATTGTAATTTATGGATTTCAAATAATGCTTTAAATGCTTCATTTATAACAAGCAACGAATGAATGTAGCCATACTACTAGATACTTTCTAGTACTACTACTCACCACTTTCATTCAAATTTGACACGTCACATTTTTGTTTAGTAAATTATGTATCAAATCAATTTAGGAACTATTTTAAACTATATTTTAAACTCTTAAAGTTCAAGTCCAAACTTCCTTTTTCACAGATTAATTGGTATAAAAATCACTATGGATGGCTCTACTCTTATAATTAAAATTTTAGTTAAAAATCAATGTATATATATACTATATACCCTAAACAAATGTACTCATCAAAACCTCAAACTTTCATAAGAAATTCGGGTCAAAGTGATCATAGCTCAATTGAGATAAAGTGTTCCTCTAGTCTAAAGGTAAAGATTAAAGTTCAAATTTCTCACTCCATTTTGAATTCAAAATAATAAGACTCTTAATTAAAATTTCTTTTTAAAATAATCTATTCCCAAATTGTTGTACTCAAAGGAAGGAAGGGAAAAAAAGAAATAGTTATAAATCTAAGCTTAGATTTAAAATTGATTCAATCATTAATTTATTTCAAAACTTAGGGTATAAATTGATCTTTTACAAATTTATTATACAAAGTCAACGGTTTCCCCATGTGCCCAAATTAGTGTAACTTCAAAGAACATGGACATGGCAAGCTAAGATGAGACGAAGATTTCTTCAACATGGATGGCGATGGCGTAGCCTTCTTCTCCAATGGTATTGCCTCAAATGTCATTCATCCAACACACTCCCTGAAATTTGGTTTGTGTTTTTCCTTCAGTCGAAATCCCTACAAATGGAGCACTTATCCACTTCAATATAACACTATATGATCTTTAATATTTGCATTAGTTTAATTCAATTTATGATTTAAAGGATTGTAAGTTTTCTAGTTTTGAGTTACTCAACTGGCTTGTTGGAGGGATTGTGTTGAATTTATGTTGCCACTTATTTAGAATTTAATATCATGCGAGTTTTTTTTAAAAAAAAAAAAAAATAAGCAAAATGTTTCTAATCCAAAATTAGTCTAGGTGTGCGCAAGGGAATGCCTCTTGTGTTTGTGTTGACTTTATATTATCATTCACAGGCTTGTCCTATATGGCTCAAGGAGCAGATATGGCTGCTTTCTCAATTCTCATCAATCAATGCAGCTAGAGATAGACCCAAGGGGAAGAGGATGATTAATGGGAATATCAGGGCATTCCCTCTTTGTCTTTGGTATCTTGCTAACTGCCTTGCCACTGGCTCTCCTACATGTTCAAGCTCAGGATCAGTCAGGTAACTACTTTACTTCCATTGGTGATTAGTATATTCAACTTCTTTCAATCATCTGTGCATGGAAACTTGGAGTTTAAGTTGACCATTGTTTGTTTGTTTCTCAGGCTTCATTAGTATAGACTGTGGATTACCAGAGGGTAGGAGTTACACCGAAACGACTACTAAACTTAACTATGTTTCTGATGCATCCTTCATAAACACTGGGGTAAGTCGAGATGTAGCTTCGGCGTATGGAGATGGCGATACCTATCCCAGGCAATTGAGGAAGCTGAGAAGCTTCCCTCAAGGAATCAGAAACTGTTATAGTGTAAGCACTGTAAAGGGTACCGAATACTTGATCCGAGCAAGTTTCTTGTACGGAAATTATGATGGCTTGGATTCGCTTCCAATGTTTGATCTCTATATTGAGAATAGCTTGTGGCAGACCTTAAATTTCACTGATAATGCCATGGATGCTTCTATAGATCTCATACATGTCACCTCCTCAAACGAAGTTCGCATCTGTCTGATCAATACAGGAAATGGAGTGCCATTTATTTCAGCCTTAGAATTTAGACCTTCACTCAACATCACTTATCTAACTATCTCATCATCCTTGTCACTTTATACTCGAATGGACGTTGGTTCAACAGAAGATCGAAAGTACAGGTATTTTTAAGCATTGGTTCTGCAAACAAATTTACTGCTAATGAAGAGAAGATATATTTTTTCTTTCTTTCTTTTTAAAGAAAAGGAGAAGATATGTTTTAACTAGTGAGAGATGCTAACATATTATTTCGTTTATCCTGTTACTCTTTCTTAAGATTCCCTTTTGATGTTTATGATCGTATCTGGTCACCATTTAACTCCAACGAGTGGACACAAGTAAGCACCAACCTTAGTGTAGAACCTATAGGGAATAATGGTCTCGAACTGCCATCAATTGTCATGCAAACTGCTTCCACTCCAAAAAACACAAGCAGCTCTTTGGAAATTTGGTGGGATGCGATAGATTCATCTCAATATTATATAGCTATGCACCTTGCTGAAGTTTTAAATCCTGAAGTCAATCAAAGTAGAGAGTTCATTATCACTTACAATGGCGATTTTGTTCTTGGACCTATAATTCCAAATTATTTGTCCACGATGTCTATTTTCCCTAAAGAACCATTGGAGGGAGCAAATAGACATGTAATTTCCTTCATTTCAACCGAGCGTGCAACACTTCCTCCTATCATCAATGCTTTTGAGTTATATATAGGGAAAAACATATCAAAGTTAGAAGCAAACCAAGGAGATGGTATCTTTCTTTAGATGCACTTTGTGAATTTACTTTATTGAAACTGAATGAATCCTAATTTGATTACTTATTTGGATAACTAGTGGATGCACTTACCAATATCAAGTCAACTTATGGAATAAAGAAGGATTGGCAAGGAGATCCATGTGTGCCAATGGGATTTCCCTGGAGTGGATTAAATTGTAGCAATGGAACTGTTCCAAGAATTATATCCTTGTAAGGGCAAGCTGTGTCTGTTATAATTGTTTGGTATTTGAAGGGTGAATCACATAAATGGTGAGTTAATGTTTAATTTTATGAACAGGAACCTATCTACAAGTGGACTGAAAGGTGAAATATCTCCTTACATATCAAACCTAACACTGTTGCAAATTTTGTAAGTGTTTCTCTGGTAGAAATCTCAATACAAAAATATTACCAATATTATTAGGATATTAGGAAGGCATAATTACCATTAGATAAAGAGGGTTATACATAGAGTAGGGTAGAGGAATTTGGAGAACAGTTTTTAGGGAAGTTCAAGCCTCCCGGAGTGCTTTAATATTGAAAATTTCCCTTCTTATTTCAGTACTATTTGTTATCGCTTTAGATTGCAATTTTTAAGTCCTATATCATATCTATAAATGATTTTGTGCTAACTCAATATCCTGTTCTATATTAGGGATTTGTCTGATAATGAATTGACTGGAGAGCTGCCGGAATTCTTAGTAAATTTGCCAAATTTAAGAATCCTGTAAGTTTCTTTCTTAGTTGTAACTCTGACATCCAACACCTGAAGTTCTAGTTGAAAATTGAAGGTTAGCTATCTTTTTATTGTGTTTGCAGTTATTTAACCAGAAACAGGTTCACAGGCTTAATTCCTAAGGCTCTCTTGCAAAAGGCTGAAGCTGGATCACTTACATTGGGGTAAGCTATCAAATTAATTAAGTTATATCTCAAGTCATGTCCTCTATTTTCTTTACTGCCATATTGTCACCTTCTAACTACATTTTTTTTTTTTTTTCATATTAAATAACTAACACTAACAGAAACAAATGAAAATTCATTTGCTTAAACCTGAACGTTTCTTCTGCTTGTGCAAGTGTGGGTGAAAACCCAGATCTTTGTGCATCACTTGAATGTGTTAACAAGAGGAAGAATAACAAGAGGAAGAAGTACTTGGTTGCTATAATCGTCTCCAGTATCATAGTTGTGCTCCTACCAATCCTTATGCTTACTCTGGTAATCTACAAAAGGAGAAAACGAAGAGGTAATTCTCTCATTTCTTCTGTTTTGTTTCCCAGCATATTTGAAGTAAAGACAGTGAATGTAACTGAGGTAAATAAATAAAATGGAATGACTTCAAAAAGTGCAGAGAATCTCGCAAGATCAATTCAAGAAAGGTTACTTAAGTCGAAGAACCAACGGGTTCATTACTCCGAGATATTGGCTATCACAGATAACTTGAAGACAACTATAGGGGAAGGAGGTTTTGGAAAAGTATACTTGGGTGTACTTAGCGATAAAACCCAAGTTGCTGTGAAGTTGATGTCTTCAATGTCACAGCAAGGCTACAATGAATTTAGAGCTGAGGTTTAGTTTTTCTTAGGTTCAAATTTGCTTGTACTAGTTTAACTAGTATCTGATAACTATATTTGCAAGTGCAGGCTCAAATATTAACACTTGTTCATCATATAAATCTGGTTTCTCTTATTGGTTACTGTGATGAGGCTGAGAATAAGGCACTTATATACGAATTCATGGGTAACGGAAATTTACGCGATTTTCTATCTGGTAAGTGCGATATTGCCTTACAAGAAACAGGTTTCTGTAAAATGATTGCATCCTGATTGTTTGTTGACTATATAACATGATTTTTCCCATATGCATTGATATAGATTCAAGCACAAAGGTCTTGAATTGGATGCAAAGGCTCCAAATTGCAGTTGATGCAGCACAAGGTGTGTACAAAATACAAATAACAGACAAAACGCTCTTACTTTTATTTACTTTCCTTTCTGGTTTGTGACATTTAGTTAAACAAATTGCAGGGTTGGAATATTTACACAATGGTTGCGTGCCACCTATAATTCATAGAGATATGAAGTCTTCCAATATCCTTTTGAATGAACAAATGCAAGCTAAAATATCAGATTTTGGACTATCCAGGGTATTTGTAAATGAAAGTGATACTCATTTCTCCACATGTCCTGCTGGCACATTCGGATATATCGACCCGACGTAAGTAACAATGATTCATTTGCTTTGTGTTCCTTAATAAAAATGAATAATCTAATGGCATAGGTGATGTTCCAAACTTTTATATTAGACCAAAATAAACTTTTGGTCGCTGAGCTTTGAAGTTAGTGTCTATTTGGTCCTTCAAATTTTAAAATGGGCATTTTTAGTTCCTCGAGTTTGAGAATAGATTTTAAATGGTCCTCAAGTTAAGTTTACTATTGGTTGACTAACGGAAAAATGATGTGACAGTGTGAGTTTAATTTTTTCTAATGATGTGGCAATATTTATAAATTTTATATATATTTAGTCTCCAAACTTACGAAACTTTTTGATGAACTTCCTAGGAAGTTGGATTTGATTTGCCATAATATGGCGAAAGAAAGTGCGTTAACTTGGTCAAAAATAGATTGAAATGTACAATATATCCTCTTTTTTGAAGTAACATACTGAATCCGCACTATGGAGAATGACAATCTATTTCTTCCAATTATCAACTTTCTTCTAACTAAAACTCTTTAAAGTTTCTATATTAAACACACACACAATTGTCCAAGTTTATAATTGGTTAAATTACAAATTTAGTTCCTATGGTTCGGAGAAAGTTAGAATGTAGTCCCTAGTTTGATAAAACCTTCCTAAATAGTTCTTATTATAGGAATTTAGTCCCTACCATAGGGACTATTTATGAGGTTTGAACAAATCACAAGGACTAAATTTCTAACTTTCTTCAAACTATAGAGACCAAATTTGCAATTTAGCCTGCTTTCTTCAACCAGAATTCATTGTCTGAAGTGTTAATTTGTGTGTCGCAGTGTCCCAATATAGCAAAAAGAAGCATGTTGGGTATAGAAACAAAGAACTAAGACACATAAATCTGTTGCAGGGTTCATTTATCAAGAAATTTCATAAAGAAAAGTGATGTTTACAGCTTTGGGATTGTGTTGTTTGAGCTGATCACTGGGCATCCAGCCATAATGAAGAGTTCTGAAAACAGCATCCACATAGTTGATTGGGCTAAGCCTCACATTGCAGAAGGTAACATCCAAAACATTGTTGATCCAAGGCTAGAAAGCTGTATAGAAAGCTGTTGTGCAAGTAAATTTGTGGAGCTTGCTCTGTGTTGCACTTTGCCAACTTCAGCAGGAAGGCCTGACATGAGTGATGTGGTGTTACAACTCATAGAATGTTTGAAGATGGTTCAAGATACAACCCCACAAATGTCCCATAACAATGCTGAAAACTTTTCACACAATTCCATTGCCTCTCACTCCCTTCCTAGTTCTAGATAGTTATGAAAACCAATCATTCTTTTTTCTTCCACTCTTCTTCCGAGTAACTATCTGGTTTTTTGTTTTTGTTTTCGGAAATTATTCTTTACCATTTGAATTCAAAAAAAAAAAAACTTAGCTTGAAATTAAATATATAATTAGAAAGTAAATAGTAAATAGCAAATAAGGAGACTGTGAGTGGAAATAGTTTTCATAGGCTTAATTTTCTTAAACGAAAAGCAAAAAGAAAACAAGAAATAATAATAATAATAATAATAATAATAATAATTATCGGACAATACACTTGTATTTCGCCCATCAATTAGGTAACAGAGTGCGAAAGTTGATATATTTATTCATTAATGCGGTGAATGTGAGGTGGTAAGGTAGGGTAGTCTGTAATTTGACTATTTTTAATTCCATCGCAAAATATGAACTTGTAGATTTTATTGATTTATTATTGAATTTGTTGATTAAATGAAAATCATAATTTATATATGTCTATGTCTATGTGTATGCAGCAGGTATATATATTCACTTTTCTAATACTCCTTCAAATAAAGACATCCTACTTAATATTAAATTTATTTATTTTGTTTGAGAATCTGTCTATGCTTCTACCTGCATCTATAGCAATCTTAATTTTTATCTTTTGTTTAAATGGAAAAATCAAGTCTAGTTAATTATGATTCATTTGTTTTCTTTTTTTTTTTTTTTTTTTCTAAATCAAAAATACCTTAAACATCTTAGCTAAATAAATTAAAAACAACTTAGAAGGTCCATTTCTATAAATCAAAGATACTTCATGTGAATCAAAGAATCAATCTTGGATAAAACATAATAGGGGGTCTTAATTTTAAAGAATAAAAAATATTATGAAATTGGACCCCTATGATTTAATTTTTAAAACGTTGGTGGTTGAGTAAAGCTGTTTGCTTTGAATGTTATGTATTATCTAAAGGAAATGTGTCTCCCATTTATTGCCCATATATTTCCTCTTACAACATAATCCTCTATCCACCTCACAAGTGGTTGGTTTCATTCAATGAAAATTTGAGATTCTATTTATAAATTCACTTCTTTTCATTACATAACAAACTTTTGGGACAATTAATTCAATTTTACTCAATTTTAACTCTAAATTTTCGGTTTCTAATCGTAACTTGAACATATATATTATCATTTTTACTCTCACCTATCAATTTTAACCAAAATAATTATAATAATAATAAACTAAAATTTCTCTAAACATCTCATTAATTTCTTTTTACAAAAATCAAATCTAGCACAATACCAATGTTTGAATATATTTTTTATGAATTTTCTTTTTTTGGGCGAAGCTTATTAATTTCCTACTAAATATGTGTTTTACATTATATTCATTAAATGAATAAGAGAATATTTTCATTGGGTAAATTTTCAATTGAAGTTGTTTTAAATAGTATAAATGATAATATTTATTCAAGTTTAAGATAAAGTCGTAACACTAGTCTGATCAGACTAATTGAGAATTTAAGTAAAAATTAATATACTTGTCAAGTTGAGAAAAAAAATATATACTTCCCCACTTTTTAGTTTTTAGACACATTTTGGCTTTTTTTTTTTTTTTTTTTAATAATAAGCGGGTTGGAGAGAATTAAACTACTAATTTAGAGCTGATAGTATATACTTTATGTCAGTTTAGTTATACTCATTTTGACGTACTTTATATAACTTACAATAAATCATTTAATTTGTATCGTGGAAGTTTTATTTTAAGGGGCAAATAACCAATATATTGTTCATTGAATCAAATTTAACACAAAGTTTTAACTATACAACGATATTAATCTTAAAATTGGATACTTTTTTATCTGTGTTTATTATTACTAAGCTGATTGGTAACTATAATTTGGTTTTTAGTTTTTAAAAATTAAGTCTATTTTTTAAAAAAATTTATTTCAATATTTACATCTTTCTTAGTCAAATTCTAAAAATTAAAGCTACTTTTTTTCAAAACTTGGCTTGATTTTGTAAAATATTGGTAAATTTTTAGATAATAAAGCAAGAAATTTAGAGGTAGAAATGGAGTTTATAGGCTTAATTTTAAAAAACCAATACCTCATCTGATAATCATTTGATTTTTGGTTTTTTATTTTTAAAATTAAGCCTATAAACGCTATTTTCATCTATTAGTTTTTATGATTTGTTCTCAATGTTGTAGGAGTGTTTATCAATATAATTTCGAAAACTAAAATAATATTTTTTAAAATTTTGTTTTAAATTTTTTTAAAAAAATTTGTTAAAAAAATTCAAATGTTTACCTAAGAAATATAAAAACAATGAGTAAGAAGTTATGAGAAAATAAGCATAATTTTAACTACACCAAAAATCAAATTGTTACCAAATAAAGTTTAAATGATTATCGAATGGGGCGGAATGGCATTTTTTTTTTTTTTTTTTTTTTTAGTGCTAGGTTTTCAAAGGTTGTTTATTAGTTGATTGTTGTTTGTTTGGACATTTATGAAGTGGGCTTCGACTTTTAAGGGATGGATTTGGGATTATCAATTGATGAGTTTTTTGAATAAGCCTTTTAAATTATTTTTTTAAAAAAAATATATTTTATTTAGTAGATCAGAAAAATGAATTATTAAAGGTAAAATTTTGATGTTATCTTCAAATTATTTGACAATAATATAAATAATTCACATATCTTATAGAAAAATATGAGATATCTCCTTTTTTTTTTTTTTTCGTTGTAGGATCTTCAACATGTTTTTACGTGAATAAGTGCCACTTAAAAAGAGAGAACAACTAGTAAAGTCTTAACTTAGTAGAAGAGGGAAAGGGAAATGTAAAAAATAATAATAATAAAATAAAAAAATTAATGATAATAATAATAAGTATTCACTATTATATTTTATTTAATAGGTTAAATTACCATCTTTATCTTTAGTCCTTTATGGGTTTTGTAATTGTATCCTCCTTTATTGTTTAGATTCAAATCTCTAGCAATTTTTTTATAATATATATTTTATAGGAACGTTCAATAATTCATAAAAAAATAAAAAATAAAAAAAAATAAAAAAAGAGGAATGGAACTCAAAAGAAAAAGAAAGTTCTTACTCATGGTTTGTGGTTAGTTACCATAGCATTATGTAAGATCGTCCGATCGAGGGCAAAAAATTATTATTTGTGAAGAAACAGAGAGAACAAGAGTCTATTAATTTTAAATTATTTCAAGGATTTAAAGATAATTTTTTAACGTTAAAAATACAGTCTTAAAAATTATTATAAACCAAAACCCTAAATGTTAAAAGAGTACAATTTTCTCAAATACTTCTTGAGATGAAAATATAAGTTTCATATCACCTTTAGCATATTTTTAGGTAAGCTCAGTTTAAGATTATTGTAGATTTCAAAATCTGGTAATTATGTTTTAAAAGAAAATAGTAAAGTAATGTTTGGTCAATTTAAATTTTAAATTAGAAAAAGTTAATTATAATGTTTGGTAAATTAATACTAAATTGATGTAATTTAGTTATATGAATCAAAATAGAGTTTATTTAAAATTTTATATGATTTGAATTTCAACTAATTTTGTCCCATCTAAATTATTTGATAAAAATTTAAGAAAATAATGGTTATAAGACATTTAAAAAATAGATGCAATAAAATATATTAATTAATATATGGAATAATAATTTTGAGATTGATAAAGGGTTAGAGAAGTAGCAGACTTTTAGGAAAACTGATACTAAAAACTGGTATCTATGAGTTTTTGCATGTTTGTTAAGATTAAATTGTAGTTCTTGTATATTAATAAATGATTTGTTTTACAAAATAAGGTAGGAAATTATGATTTTTCTATAATCTCTTTTTTACGATTGCAAATATAATTTCAAATGAAGTCCTAGTGTTGATTAATAAACTCTAAAACTATATTGATTTTGTGTTTAATAAGTTTTTAAACTTGAAAAGAAAAAAAAAAATGCTCGATTTATAAACCTATCATAAACAAAATTACAAGTATATAAATTGAATTAAACATACTATAGAAAATTTTAAAATCTATTAGTACATAGTCTTAAAAATGTATTAGATAGAAAGGTAGGAAGATTTTATAATTTGCTAAATTGCAAAATAATAATAAGAATAAATAAATAAATAAATAAAATAAAATAAAAACTTAAACTTTGCTCTTAATTTAAAAAATATTTTAAAGTTAGGGACCTTTCATTAATATTTCAAAATGTGATGTGTATAAAGGTGAAACATGATATGACATACAATACAAGAAGGTGAGAATGGGTGCGTTTATGTGCTTCATCGTTTGTACAATAATATCTTTAGCACCGGCGGGCGGCGGTGCTGTTGAGGTCGCTGCCACGATTTTTCCGGCTATCCTAACGTTTGGCGACTCCGCCGTGGACGTTGGAAACAATAACAATCGTTTGAGCATGTTCAAGGCAAACTACCTTCCTTATGGTCGAGATTTCATAAACCACAAACCTACTGGCAGATTCTGTAATGGAAAACTTGTGTCTGATATTACTGGTAACATTCATCCAAAAACTTCTCCTCTCACCCACCCTTTTTCTTAATCTCTTTCATTATAAATAAATAAATAAATCTAATTTTATTAACTCCTGATTTATTCATAACTTAATTTTCTTTTTTTTTTTTTTAAATAATATATATATATATATATATATATATATATATATATCCACTTTTAAATGTATTCACCATCACCAATGTCGTACTGTTCTGTTTTCTTTAGGTTATGTTATAAGTTCTTTCTATACTTCAATTTTTGTCTATTTTGTCTTTAAAATTTAAATCTAATAGATTTTTTAACTTTTAATTTTACGTTACGACACTTTTAATTTTGTATTAAATATATATAAATAAATAAAAGACTTCTTAAAATTACCTAATATACTATATATGAATTTAGATTTTTATATATATAAATAAAATTTAAACTTTCAAAATTATGTTGAGTAAATTTCTGCAACAGCCAAATAGACATAATTCAGGGTTAAATTTGTAATTTAATTTTGGTTTAATTTCAAATTTTGACAGCCGAAAGCCTCGGTTTCAAGAGCTACCCACCGGCGTATCTCAGCCCAGAGGCCTCCGGCCGAAATCTTCTAATCGGAGCCGGTTTTGCCTCCGCCGCCTCTGGTTACGATGAGCAAGCTTCCATTTCAAATGTATATCTACAACTTCTTCTGAATTTATTTTCAACTGACCGATGAGATTTCTTTTATTTATTTATTTATTTATTTATTGTGCTCTGTAGCGTGCGATTACTTTGGGTCAGCAACTGGCTAATTACAAAGAGTATCAAAGGAAAGTGGCAAGGGTGGCCGGCCGTGAGGAAGCGGCCGCCATTGTTGCCGATGGACTGCACATACTCAGCTGCGGCACCAGCGACTATCTTCAGAATTATTACATAAATCCGGCGGTTCGTAGACGGTTCACGCCGGATCACTACTCCTCTTTCCTGGTTGCTTCCTTCTCCAAATTCATCAAGGTATAGGTACCCTCTCAATTTAATTTCAAAATATTAATAATAATATTTTTATATATAAAAAAATAGCAAAAAATATGTATATATGTTTCTAAAATTAATAGTGAAAATAGTAATGATAATTTAAAATAAAAAATAAAAAATAAATAAAAAAAGAATTGTAAAAGTAAACAAATAGTAAAAAATAAAATTTAAGATTTATTAGGATTGCATAAAAGACTAAAATAGAAATGTCTAAAAATGCATATGAGTTAGGTGCAGTTTTGGCGGCAGAAATTTTGTGTCCCCTATGTGGGCTATTAGACGTGGATATATATATATATATATTTTTTTTAATGAAGGAAATGAAACTACGTTCTGCCAACCTACACGTAGAGTAGATATAGAGGGGGGAAAATAATGCTACTACCTTACTTTCCTAAATTAAATACTAATAAATAATAGGGCATAATACTTTTTGTCCCCTTTTACCTTTTCCTTTTAATTTCTATTTCCTATTTACCTATTTAATCATTATCTTTTAAGTTTTATTTTAATTTGCTTTTCAAGTTCCAAAATATTATAATTTGGTTCTTCACATTTGAATTCTGTTTTAATAAAAGTAAAAAATACTACAACTTAGTTAACTATAATTCTTTTCACGATTTTTAATTTATTAACATAATCTAACTCTAAAGACTGAAATAAGTATTTAGTAAAAAATAGGGACCAAATTGAAACAAAAGTCAAACGTCAAGGGTAAAATTGTAACATTTTGAAATTTAATGACTAAATTGAAACCAAACTCAAAGCTTAAAAGATTAAATGTGTAATATTTCAAAACTTATGAACTAAATAAAAACCAAACCCAAAATCTAGAGATCACAAACGTATTTTTTCTAAATAATAAATTATATAACATGTTTTCTTTTTACTTGTTGAATTTTAAATTTTGTTCCAAAATAAAATATCTTTGAAATTTTAACTTCTTCACAAAAATATCTCTTTCGCGTGACATCAAATGTGTAAAAATTATAAGGATAGATAATATTATTTATAATTATGTAGAATAGTAAAATTGTTGCACAACTTTTATTTCATTTCAAAATAGGGGTCTTTTCAAATATAGCAAAAAGAACTAAACTATTTACAAATATAGCAAAATTTCACTGTCTATACCGATCTATCGTGGTCTATCCCAAATAGACAGTCTATTTTGCTATTAGTTGTAAATATTTTCAGCAGTTTTGCCATTTAAGATAATTTTCCTTCAAAATATGCTATTAATTTTTACCCACTAACTCCTATATTAATTCACTAAAATGTATTGTAAATGATATCATACATTCCCTTTCATTTTTTACATACTAATTTTCATCTCCTTTTAATAACAAAAATTCTCTAAGGGATAATTTACCTAAATGTCGATTATACAAGTTTTATAT
This sequence comes from Citrullus mucosospermus, assembly GCA_030954485.1. Classification (NCBI taxonomy): domain Eukaryota; kingdom Viridiplantae; phylum Streptophyta; class Magnoliopsida; order Cucurbitales; family Cucurbitaceae; genus Citrullus; species Citrullus mucosospermus. The sequence continues at coordinate 226,250 of CM062063.1, read as the reverse complement.
CAAGTGAGTTATACTCATATTAGCTTTACTATTGTAAAACTAAAAAAGGGAGAGGAAAAAAAAATGTCATGTCACTATTTCATGAAGAATATTTGGCCACACAAATCTAAGAAATTCTATTGACTTTGGATGTACTAACAAATTTTACCCACAAAAAATACACCATATCAGAGTTTGAAGAATTATCTTACTAAGTTGCTGTTTTATTCCATATAACTTGTTAGCTTGAGAAAAAATCATCACTATGTTCCTAATAACATTGGATGGAGGATTTATGACTTTGATGAAGGATTTACATGGGCTAGGAGCAAGGAAAATTGGGGTCACTTCCCTACCTCCATTAGGCTGTTTTCCTGCTGCACTCACTCAGTTTGGCTACCAACAAAAGAAGGGTTGCGTTAGAACAATCAACAATGATGTCCTAGTCTTCAACAGGAAACTCAACTCTACTGCTGCAACTCTTCAAAAGCAGCTTCCCCGTCTCAAACTCGTCGTGTTCGATGTTTTCAAACCTTTATACCATGCTATTATGTCTCCGTCGGATCATGGTACTCCCAAACAAAAACTTCATCAATAATAGAATAGTTTTCAAACACTCAGTTGCTAATCAAAACAGTATTCACTCTGCGTGTTTTTTGTGTTTCCTTCAAGGATTTGATGAAGTGAGAAAAGGGTGTTGTGGCACTGGGGCAGTGGAGACAGCATCAGTTTTGTGCAATCCAAAGTCTCATGAAACATGTTCTAATGCAACCAAATATATGTTTTGGGACAGTGTTCATCCATCAGAGGCTGCCAATCAGATACTTGCTGATGCCATGATTGTCCAGGGCTATGCTCTCATCTGATCATCTTCATATATGAGCTGTTTTATTTTCACTCTTTTTTCCAAATATGTCTTGATTCTCCAGCAAATTCTTGTACTAGTTATTATTATGTCAAAATCTGTAAGACCTCCGATTACTCCCATAATATAATTAGCTAAGAGTGGTAGTGTGGATTGTGCCTTAGAAGGGGGAACCATGAATAGGGGTTTATGTAGGGGTTTATGTATTCTTTCTGTTTCCTTATCGTTTCATTGCTATTTCATTGTATTATTAGTTGATATTGTACTGTTTGGACAATGTTGGAACTTGATATTGCAATAGCACATTGTGTCTTGGAGTTTCTCTTCACATTCAGTATATTTTAGCTAATCTGCAAGTAATACCTTACAGAATCAAAGGACATGTAATAAAGACATGAATAAGCATTTGATTGTACTTGGTACGAAAACGTTGCATAAACTTGACATGGAAATGAGGGCCGATTAAGGATACATACACTCTTCTTGTTTTCTGTCTTGCTTTTGCAATGTTCAAGGACAGGTAATCCAGGATTGACACATTAATAGTAAGAGAAAACTTGATAAGATTAGTTTCGTATTAGGATTAGCTCGTACAAGTAACATTACAACAGTAAGTTATTTATGTTACAAAGTGTTTCCGTATCAGTGGAATTAGTTTCTACCTATCTTTTGTGAACAGTATGGTCCTTAATTATACACATCTGAACAGGTGATGATGAAGCCATTGAAAGCCAGACAAGCTTTTTTTTATGTTCAAACCGAACCAATGGATGCAGCCTTCCTATGTGACCGGTTCTTAGCTCCTCGAGTGTCTTTCAAAACTTCAGCATATTTCATCAACTCAGACTTTTCGGTGGATTCTGTGTCATGACTTTGAGATCTATATGACGAGTTGCTCGATCGGTCGCTCCCTGAAACAAATCTCTTGTTAACATAGCCAACGTCACTATTCCTTCTTATGGAGTCTTCAGTTTTTCCGTCATCTTCCTTTTGGCCCTGCAATCTGTGAAAATCCATTGAATGTATTGATGAATTATGAGATGGAGTTGTGTATCCAATACCCTGCCCCTCGGCTCGAGTAGCATTGGTCCCAGTAGAATTACTTGAACTGTAACGAGAAGAATCGCTATCTTCTACAGATGCTGCAGATTTTTCTGCTAACAAAGTCAGGTTTTGTTGACTACCTTTTCCCCTCAAGAGTTTTCTGAGTTTACTAATGAATTTGACTTTGTTTGAACTTGTTTTGGCTGTTGATGGAAAATCAACAGCTGAATCATCTGGATCTCCAGGATCAGTATGAGAGGAAGCTTGTGAAGACGACCATTGATCTGAATCGAAATCCACAACATTAATGCCCTTCCCTTCAATTCCTTCTGTATTTGCATATTCGAGGATCAGCTTCTTCGCTTTCTCCTCAGATTTGGGACTTAATGTTTTGCTTAGATCTCTTGCTGCTGTTTTCCCAGCTGGAGGCTGAAAATTCCGCAGTTCATATCTTAAGCAAGCATTAATCCAGCGGAGATAGACTAGCTCTTCAACATCTGCACACCGGTGTGCTTGAAGCTGCTCGATTTCCTTAGTCAACGCCTTGTTCTCTTGTGCCAAACGCTCCCTTTCTTCTTTGAGTGATTCTTTCTGCACAAATTAGACGGGCATGGCATTCAATTTTACATCACCTTAAAATTATAAAAAAGGTAAAATAGCTATGCTAGGAAGAAAAACGTACTTCTTGGTCTTCCAAAATAGAATTTGCAAGAAATTGAGTAGCATCTAATCTCCGACCCAGATCAGAATTTTCTCTTTGTAATCTCAAATTCGACTTTCTCAAGTCCTCTGTCTCCTTCTCCAATTCTTCAATCTTTTGCAGCTTGATTTGGGCATCTTTATTGCTTTCTTTCTTATGTTCTTGATCTTGCAGCTTAACAACTCTTTGCTGAAGATTTAAGATCTGTCCCCTGTTCTGTTCTGCTTCATATCTAAGTTTTTTCTTGAGAAACTTAATTTTTGCTTTTGCAGCCTCGAGGTCGGACACTGACTTAGCATGATCGCAAACTTGTGACTCTAATCGTCGGTTTTCAGCCTGAAGGGACTCGATCTTGAGGTTGAAAAGCTTGGCTTCCATGTTGTTAATCTTCAACCTATTTTGGAGCTCCATTACAGCAGTTTCTTGCTCTTTCAGACCATAATACTCAAGTAGTTGAACCTCAAGGTTCCTCTCCCTCTCTCGCAGCATTTTCACCTTGCATTTGAGGTGCCTGATCTCTTGTTCATATTGATCATCCTCAACAGTCTTATAAGCTTTTGGAGTTTCGAGCCCCGACCTTGGTGCTTCAACATTTTTCTTAGGAGAAAGCCCAGCATTTGCTGCAGAAAAATCAAATTCCTTGACAAGTTCCTGAAACTCTGGGAGAAGCAAGCCATCTTTATCTACACCATGCTTATTCTTATTGCTAGGACAGAGACCAACAATTGAATCACCAACATTGACTTTTGGAATACACATTTCTTCCTGAGAAAGAAATCAAACAACAAAGTCACGAGCTTAGAAAAGACCATAACACATAACATGAAGCTTATGTCTTAATCAAAGACCAACATGCTGAAAACAAACCATTGCCAAGGACAGAGACTGAGAAAGAACAATCAACTGTCCTGATGGTTTCTTCATTAACAAAATACTTTCATCATAAGGTATTAGCATTTTCAATCACCCAACAGTTAAACAAATGGGTTCATTACACAAATTTTGAACAACCAACTTCAACAAAACCTACCTGGTATCCAACCTTTTTGAACATTCCAAGTTATTCATATTATCAAAATGTAAAAACCATCTTTAGGAAACTTACATAGGCATCAACTGCAAAAAGAACAACATTGGAGGATGCTGTTGTTGCTGCCTTCATTCCTTGCTTATCAAGTCTAGGGCCTCTTCCTCTTCCCAAGTCAACTTTATTGCCCTGATCATCTGCTAAAAGCAAACGAAGTACACGACTTAAAACTTGCCAACTAAACATAGTACAATATATCTCAATCAGTTAAAGACCAAAAGATTAGAGATTCGAACTCTCACAAACACCAAATACATGACTTAACAATTAACATTAAGAAATTGACGAAGCATAAGAGATTGAATATAAGAACCTGAAGAACTCGACGAGGGAGGAGGCAGAGGAGGTCTTTTATTTCTCTGTCTGGATCGGGAACAGAGAAAACCAGCTAAGGAGATAGCCAGAACAACCCCAAATTTGAATAATATAGGCTTCATCAAATCCCTCTTGTTTTCCATTATTGGATATCAAGAACCTTTAATCTAACAAAATTAATAAACTGAAGGATCACAAAATATTATAGGTCCTCGTCTTCATCGTCCTCCATCTGAATAAACCAAAGAGAATCAGATGACCCATCTGAGATCAAAGCACATAAACAAGTTGTTTTCAAATCAACCCCATAAAAACTCTGGAAACCCATTCAATAAGAAAAGACAATGAAACGATCAACTGCTGCAGAAAGAAGGAATACTTCGAAAAATCAGCCGAAACCCATTTCAGATTGGTAAGAGAAGAGGAAAAATCAACCAAACCCCATTGCAGATTCGGAAGAGGAGGGAAGATTAGAGGAAACACAAATGAGTTATGGAGGAGAAGGGTGGAGAGCTTACTTTGATTTTGTAACAGAAAAGCATTTGGGAACGCATGAAATCAGCGGGAGAGCTACGCTTTGACGTTGGGCGGATCACTGCGATTGTTGTTTCTATTGGGTGCTTTTTCGTCCGTGTCATAGGCTGATTAAACACGATTCCAAGTGTAGAAAATTCCAATTCAAAATCCCTTTTTCTTTTCTTTCTTCTTTGGCAAACAATAGCCACGTTTTGTCTCGATGTTGAGGTGCAAGAGCGGGTCTACCCAGAAGGATTTTGGTTGATGGAACAGGGAAAGAAAGGGATCTTAATGGATTCCAATTTGGAACAGTTAAGTTAAATGAGATAGGGATAATTAAACGTACATTAAAATAAGGATCACGAGGAAGAAGAAGATGGGTTTTGTTATGGAAATGGTTTAATTTTGGATGGTTTTTCGTTTTTGAGGATTTACGTGAACGAGCTGTTTCATCGCTCTTCTCTTTTTATATCTCGTCTTATTTTATCTTCAAATTGCAAATGTGCAAAGTTGGATTCTTTACGGATTAATTAGATTAGAAAAAAAAAGCATTTTTAAAAATAAATTGGAAGAAACAAATTGTTCCGAACAGAAATTAGGATAGTCGACTTATTTTTTTGTCCTTTATGGAACCTTTTTCGTTTTTCTTTTTTCTGTTAGTTTTTGTAACTTCCGTCACTATATATATACTTTTTCTTTTTAAATTTTACCTCTTTTTCTAATTTCTCTGATTCATTTTACCCTTTTTTTTTTTTTTTTAATTTCTGTTACTGATTTTACCTCTTTTTAGTTTTCCTTTTAAACTATCCTTTCCTACTATTTAAATTTTCAAAAGTTATTTTTATGGAAAAAAATTTCTTTCCTGTCCTTAGGTTTTAGGTCTAATTTCTATTTTATTAATAGGTATCAAAATGTTACATTTCTAGTCTTTTAGTTTTGAGTTCGGTTTCAATTTAGTCTTTAGATTTCATAATGTTACAATTTTACTCTTGAGATTTGAAATTCGTTTCAATTTGCTCTCTATGTTTCAAGATTTACACTTTTGATATTGCTTATTAAAGTTTAAAATGTAAATCTTAAAATCTATGGACTAAATTAAAATAAAACTTAAATCTAAGTGGTATTGCTTCAAAAATAAATAAAAAGTTTTGATTCAAAACCAAAACTTAAGAAATAATTTCACCAATGAGAATAAATATTTTTAATTTTTCACTAAACACTCACTTTCATCCTTGGAAGTAATATCTATTAGTTAATTTAAAATTAATTAGGTTATATTTTTCATCAACATTAAAATTAAATTAAAATTTTTTCTTCATATATAATTATTTTAAATTAATTAATAGATATTAATTCTAAAATTGAAAGTGAGTATTTAGTGAAAAGTGAGATAAAAAATGTAAATTTTGAAACTTAGAGACCAAATTGATACGAAATTCAAATCTCAGTGGCAAAATTGTAATATTATGAAACTTAAATACTAAATTAAAACCAACCTCAAAACTAAAAAACTAAAAATATAACATTTTGACAAACAACGAAAACAGAAATTAAACTAAAAATGTAAAGATAGAGAAGATATTTTTTTCATAAAAACTAGCTTGTGAGAATTTCAATACTTAGTTTAGAAGGAAAAAGAAAAATAGGTAAAATCAATAACCGAAATTAAAAGAATAAAAATAAAATCAATAAAAGAAGTTAAAAAAATAAATAAATAAAAAGAATGGCGGACGGAAGTTCCAAACTTCCAACAACTAAACTGGCAGAAAAAAAGAAAATTAAAAAACTACCAAAAAAAAAAAAAAAAAGAAAAAGAAAAAAAAGGTGAATCCGTCTCTTCAAGAGAATAAAGGACAAGAACTAACCTGATTTTCCCAAAAAAATTTTAGCAACAACATGTTTCTTCAAATTTATTTTCAAAAGTGTATTTTTTATGGAAAATTGAACGAAGTGATCTAAAAGGCAAATAAATAAATAAAAAAAAATTCTAAGAGTGATCTATTTCTAAAAACTTGTTTGTTATTGACCATTTTGATATATGAAATATCACTTTACCCTCAATATTAAATATTCTATTCTCATGTATTTCCTTTGTCTCTTTTGCTTTTCCCTTCCAACAATAACAAAACAAAAATTCAAAGTCATTTAAAACTAAAGATGCTTTAACATTTTTACTTTATAAGCATAATTGGAAAGAATGTGAAAAGTCATATGAAAATGAGCGATTGTTTAGTTAAAACAGAGTTTTATTGACCAATATATAACAAAAACAAAATTATCATTTGTGCAAAAAAAAAGTGTGCAATCGTTGACATCATTTTTTCTGCATACACAATAATTTTGTTTGTGTCATATTTTCTTCAATATGACTCCGTTTTAGTTAAATGGCTACTCGTATTCATACGTTTCTTCGTGTTCTTTTTTTATCATGCTTGTAAATTGAGCAAAATGCTAAAAAAATAAATGACCACTCGTTTTCATATGATTTAAGCAATTGTGTACACTGATGTAAGCGATTGCGTACACTGATGTCAGCGATCACATACTTTCTCTGCGCAAATAATAATTTTGTTTTTGTTATTTCTTTGTCAATACAACTAAATGACCACTTGTTTTCATATGATTTTTCGTAACCATGCTTATAAAATAAGCAAAATGTTAAAGCATCTTTAGTTTTAAATGACTTTAAATTTTCGTTTTGTTATTGTTGGAAAGAAAGAGCAAAAGAAACTTCGGTATTATAAAGGAAGAGAGCATTTAATATTAAAGGTAAAATTGGTATTTCACATGCCAAAAGGGTTAATAACAAATAAGTTTTGAGAAAGAGGTCATTGATGACAAAATAACTAAATTGCCAATCTAGTCCTTCATCTTTTAGCTACATCTATTTAGTCTTAACTTTAAAAAATATATCAAATATATCTAAATTTTCAAGTTTATGGATAGAAAGTTAGCAACATGTTTAGTAGAACCCTCAATTTTTGATCTTGCGTTCGATAGATGTTTTAAGTTTAAATTTTTCTTCATTAATATATTATTGATTTATTCATTATTTTTTAAAATATGTAGACGTACTTGAACACAAAATCTCACGTTTATTGTCCCATTAAATTTTGTATTTATTAAATATAATGGACAAAAATTTGAAAGTATAGAACTTTGTTGACAGAAAAATTTCATTTGTAGTTATAAGACTTCATTTATAATTAATATTTTTCTTTTTTTCGTACTACATGTACATGATGTTGTAATTATGGAGTGAAGATTTAAATATTGGAAATGTAGAATATTTTATTAATACATTGACAGAAAATTATACTAAAGTTGACATTTTCTTTCAGAATATTACACATATAGGGTGAGGCCGAAACATTTGACTTTTTAAAAAAAGTAGTGATGTCTCATTCTAAAAAATAATAATAATAATAATAATAATAAATAAATAAATAAATAATCATAATAATAATAATAATAATAAAAAGTTGGCAGTGAGATTGCCATATCAGGGTTGAATGGTTTGGAACTTATAAATTGCCTTTATATTTTTTCTTAAAGTTAATATGACTTCGTTTTCAATAACATTATTAAATACCTTTTCTTTTTAAGTTACCAAATATAATAAAATAAATTAAATTATTTATAAATATAGCAAAATTCCATTATCTATTCATGACAAACTTCTATTGCTGAATTTTATTTATCACGGTTTATCGCTAATAAACAATAAAATATTTTTATATTTATAAATAATTTAATATTTTTTTTATTTATAATAATTTTTTTTCTTTTACAGAAAAGTTATACTATCACTCCTTTCCTAATAAAACTTGTTAAACACCAGAGAAACAAAACAAAATTAAACCTTAAATAAAGAGCCTACAAATTTGGTTAAATTATTAAATAGCTGAAATATCCCCTAATTTGTTTCAAAGATATTATGGGCAGAAAAAGTTTTGACTTTTTCATTTACCCTTGTTAGTTGATGGCTACAGGATATATTAGGTTTCTTTTTTTTTTTTTTTTTTTTTTCTTTCTTTTCGAAATTTGATTTAAAATCAAATTAAATTAAAACTTAAATCCGAATTTCTTCCCTAAATTGGCTAAGATTACACTCCCAATTTTCGAAAGGACTTCTCTTTATTTCTTATTTTTATATCTTACGACTTTGTTTTCTTTTTGCAGCTTCGTGACTTTTCTCCAAATTTTCATTTTTTTTTTTTAAATATATCTACACTAGTCTCTTATGGTTTTTTTTTTTCTTTGATTTTTGTTTATGCATACCATATTTTACAACTCATTTGTTCCATCAATTGGGTTTCATTTTTAAAAGCTCAATAATTCCGTTCCATAGTCATAGAGTTATTTTTTTTTCCTCACTTTTGAACACCCGAATCAATATATATAACAATTTAATGTAATTTATTGTTTTTTTTAGTTTTTCTTTCCTCTTTTTAAAATTGGTGTCACACAAACATCCTCGTATGTTAAAGAGGGTGGAGAAAAAGACCCTTGCTTTTGAGGTTCAAGAAACTTCTCAAAATCTAAACAATTAAGAGGTTGGTAAAGTGATAAAGAAATAACGATGTTTTTATGGTTTTGTATTTTTTTTTTCGACTTTTAAATTTGTGTAAACCACACCAATGTTTTGGAGGGTTTATAATATACTTTACTATATATTTTTTTTTACTTGTTTTGTATTTCTTTTTTTCTCTTTTCAAATTTGTTGTCAATACCCACAAATTCACCTATGGCCAAAATTGGCTGACAAAAGGATAATATTTTAGTACTTAATATTTTAGGGTTAAAGTTTGGAATGAAGAAAAATACAATTGCAAATACATCTAAATCAAAATTTAAAAAATTTAATTAATAGAGAATTATCACGAAATTTTAAACAATTTATATTTTTAGTTTGAATTAAAGTTTGAAGTTAAAAGAGGTAATCAAATCATTCCAATAATATATATATTTAATTGAGAGAGGATTATTACAAAATTTTCAAAGATTTGAATGAGTGACTATTAGTTATCTATATATATTTAAACAGTTCCAAAATAAATCATATTCAATTCACTTATAATTGAAACAGCAACCTACATTTCATTTTCATAACAAATTTTAAAAATTTAAACCTATTTATGATTTTACCAAATTAGTGGTATCTATAGCTCTAATAAATGAATAAAATACAATTTAAACTTTGTAAATTATAAGAGCATCATTATCAAAAACTTAGAATTTAAATTCAATAAAAAATTTATAAATTCCAACCTCTTACATAAATTTATAAATTTTAATGATTCTAAAAATTCTATAGTTAAAATAATTAAGGAAAATTGTGATAAATAGAAAAATTATCAAATTATTTATAAATATAAAAAAACTTCACTATTGAACATCATTATCGCTTTAGTGATAGAAGTCTATCATTGATAAACAATAAAAATTTTCTATATTTGTAAATAGTTTGATTAATTTTACTATATTTGAAAACAACCCAATAATCAATATAATGTTGCGTAAATAAATAAATAAATAACCTAACTAATGTGGTAAAGAATTACATTTTTCTTAAATTATTAATATATTTATTTTATTTAACCTTTAATATATATATATATATATATATATATATATTCTCTCAAATTCAACTAAAATATGTATTTTTAACATTATGAAACACATTTAGTATGTAGTTTTAAAGTTGTAATATTATACTATAAACATTTCAAAACTAATTTTAGAGTCGGTTTATAATAGAATGCAATTAGATATTGATGGAGTAATTTGGCTTAATTTGGATTGAAATAAAATTACGGATTAGGATTTAATTGTTGGGTTGTTTTCCTTTTACTTTTCGGTTTTTTAAACCCTAGTTGGATTATATTTAAGTTTTTTTTTTCCTTTTTTTTTTTTTTAATTGAGGATTATATTAAAATTAATTTAGTCCTTAGCGGTTTAATTGCATAAAGATTTAGGGAATTAACCTATTATATGACTTAGATTTCATAAATGTGGGATATTTTTAACATTTTGATAGACTCTCATTTTTTAATTGCATAATATCTTAAAATAAAAATATATAATTTTCATATTCACTTAATAGTACAAAAAAATTTAATTTTTTTTTTGAAATATCATTAACTACCTTTATCTCTCATCGATAAACTTTGAAATATTTAATTCTTTTTTTTATTAACATCAATTTTAAATTTTGAATTTGTTTTTTATTTATAATTTCGATTAATATTCAGTTAATGCATGATATTTTAAATGAATGTTTCTTTCATTTCAGGAGCCTTCATTTATTTTCATTTTCGATGTGCTTACCAATATACTGAAAAGTATAAATATATATTGCATATATTGTTCAATGTATAAAAGAATATATTGTACAAATTGTCACATTCATGGAGTCATCAAAATATACCCTGATTTATTTTTAGAAAATTCAAATATAAGTGTTGTATATATCAAATATACATTGCTTTCTTATCAGAAGAACTTGTTGTTTTCATCTACGAGGGCAACATTTTTTAGATTTTTGGAGAATTCTTTTTATAAATTTTGAAAAGAAAATTGTTTTGAGAATTTCATTACAACAAAAACTTTTGGTGTTAATATTATCAAAATGTATAGTTAAAAAAATGATATTGGACCAAATTTGTGTGTAAAATAACAACTTATTAGGCTATCCAAGTGAAAGTTAAAATTTAGATAATTATTTAATTAGACCAATTTATTTAGAAAAGCTTTAACGGCCGTTTAGTTTAAGGTTTTGGGAAGAAGAGTATCAAAAGAATAGGGTTTTGTTGGGCTTTCTAGGGTTTGACCAAGGTAATAAAAATAAAAATAAATTATATTCAGATTTTTTTGAACCCCCCACTAGCCTTCCCTCTTTCACACTGCCGTCCACCGGCCCCGGCTTCCACCGCTCGCCTCCATTCGCGCCGCCGATCCTAGTCGAACGCTGCCTGACCGCCGCCGCCGTCGCTAACGTCAAAGCCTCTCTTTTCAACTCTCGCGCGATTCTCTCTCTCTCATACTTCATTCGATCGCCGCCTGTAGCCAGCACTGTGCCTCCGCCGCTTAGGTTGCTTTCGCCGGTCGCCCAACTTTCAATGAATTAAAATTAGTTGTCGGCAGATTTTCCCGCATCGCTCCCTCTCTCTCTGTCTCTCGCATTTTTCGTCTTACTCATACTCAGCCGTGGTTGCCGTCGACTAGTCAGCCACCTTCGCGGTCTCTCCCTAGTAGAAATTTCCATGGTGGCTAGAAGGAACTTGATTCAACAGCAGACCGACCGTCTTCCGGCTTTTGTTTGCTGATATTTGAGGTAATCACACTTACAAGAGGCTTTAAACTGATTTATTCAATTGATCATTAATAACGCTGCTGTTCTTGTGATGGGAAATTGTTTGCTCTTAATTCATCCAAGGTTTGACTGCCTCTTCTCTGTTCTCTCTTGTTCTGGAATAATTTTTTTTACTGAATTCCAATGTATTGGTAAGAGGAAGTAAATCCCGTGGAATAACATTTGTTACACGTAAATGGAAATTTGGTTGAAAGAGTTGTAGTTACTGTAATGTGAACTGAAAATCGAACTGGTAGAACTTGAACCCAGCAGTTTGGTACAGCACCAGTTCGCTGTCACTTTCATGGGGCTGATTCCGCAGTCAGGTTTTCAATTTGGTAAAGAAACCCAACCTAATCCAACTTAGTTAAGCTTGAATTCAGCGCATGATATTAGGAGAAATAGTATTGTCGTTGGTTTTGGTTTTGGATAGGACATTCTTCATTATGTTTTTGGAAATCCTCTAGCCTATCTTTTACAGGGATAAGTGTTTAAGAAGTATGATTCTAAATATTTTTTAAGGAAATGAGTTCTGTAGGCTTTTTGAATTTCAAAATTTCTGAAAATGGGCATGTTGCTGTCTCCATCTTTGTTCTTCTCAGGATACCAGGGTGTAGTCTCGCATTGTGTTAGGAAGCATTTTTGTTACAGCCATAATTCGAGGAAGTCATCAAAAAGGTTGAAGGAATTTCAGGTAATGCATCGTATTGCCTTTTTCATTACATGACGAAAACAACTTTCGGCCTCCTATTTGATATTTGAGATTATACCTAAAGTAGTTTACTCATCTTTTCTTCAATTAGGGGGATGGCATTTAGAGGGCGAGGACGAGGACGAGGTGGCGGCGGTGGGGCCTTTCAGTATGCCAAGCAAGAACCCTTTGAGCTTTTTCCAGAGGTGGGTAGTTCTGTAAGCTAGAAAAGTCCTAACTTCCACTTAGTTTGCCGTGGTGGACTGATAGCATATGCCAACAACCTTCACTGTTACTCGATTGAGTTCAAATTAGCACATCTTTGTTAATAATACGTGTGTTATTGCACCTATGTTTGCTGAATCTTGAGTGACTGTGAGACTTAACATTTGAGTCAAGTTTAGATTGTTTGAAAGATGAACTAAGGCTGTTGGTTATTGATGAAATCTATAGTACGTTATTTTCGTGTTTGTAGGGATCCCATTTTTCCTTCGCTCTTGGAACTTTCAACTTTTTATTTTTTTATTTTTTTATTTTTTTATTTTTTTATTTTTTTATTTTTTATTTTTTTGTTAACTATGACCTTAAAAGTATGGTTTCTTCTTTCTCCTTGCAAGACATTTCCCGAGCAAAAGACCATATATAGTTTGACATTTTTAACCTATGACCTTAAAAGTATTTGAGTTGGCAGCTTCTCCCGTAAAGATTTTTGTTCTCACATGGATAAGTAGGATGGTTTTTTAAAAACAAAAAAAGAAAAACAATTTTGGTTTTTCTTATTTTTATATAAGCATATATTTTCAGGTGTCTTCTTTCATGCACTTTGCTTTCAAATCATTTGTGCTAAGCCTTAAGTATCTTATATTTTGATATCCATCACTCAAACTGTAGAGTTTTTAGTCGATGAAAGCACATGCTCTAGCAGAGCTAATAGTTTAGGCAGCCACATTTCTCTATCTACTTCTTAATGGGAAATGTTAGTTCGAAGATAATTGCATCGAATTTTAGTACATTTACTTGCGGGCTTACCGGTTTATTTTCTTTCCTAAGGAGATATTTTCTGGCACAATTACAGAATGTAACTCTACCGAGCGTCAGTGATATGCCTGAAGAAAGAAGCTTGGCTTTACGTAACAACAAATTTCTGAATTATTGGAAGGCCTCTCCTTTTTATCTAGAGGAAAATGTTATGAAAAGTTAGTGTTCCTTATAACTCTTCTTCTTCTTCTTCTCTCTCTCCCTCCCAAAGCAATGCTATTTTGTTGCAAAAAAAATTGGTAATTTTGTACACTGCTTGGATTATTGTACCAGAGGTGCAAAGAACTGAGATAGAGAAATTTTCCGATAGATCTAAGTCGAATAGTACGTTGAAGCGTGATTCCCTTGCACAAATTCTACAGCTCACATCCAGGAACTTTCCTGAAGAATTGGTTGAAGGTATGCAATCTTTGATCTCTCAGAGAGGGATGAGAGTTATTCTAAGATTATCTGTCTGTTTACCGCAATCCTTTCTTTCTGGGGCCACCTATGTATACAGATACTCTACTGTTAAATTTTCAGGTTTCAAAGGGAAGTTGCAGACCAAAAGAAAAGTTCAATGGAATCCCGGCTCAGGTTTGTTGGGACAATAAGAATTTCTCCCCTGAACCAATTCAGTGTTGATGCCATTTCTGTTAGTCACCTGTTGATGTATCTTGGTGGTGGTATGTGTCTCATTACAGGGCTGCAAAAATTGGACTTCCTGGAGAAGCGTGAAGAATCTCTCAAGGCAAGACGTTTTCCACCTCAATATCTCTCACTCCTTTCGTAACTCTTAGTCACTTAAATCTTTTCTTCTTTTGATTCTCATTGCAGCTTATGATTAGAAATTTTTATACATACTCCTGTGCTGATTCTTTTCTTTCTTGACTTTATTAGGGACAGGATAAGGATGATAAGGAGAAGAAAGAAGGAGAAGAAGGTGAAGATGAAGATGAAGACGAAGACGATGCACAGTCCGAGGAACTTACTGATGATGATTATTATCAGGTTTTGACCAGAACTGTTGGATTTCGTTATATGCTTAATTTAAATATGAGTCTTCATCAGACTTTTTGTATGATCGTATGTCTATTTTTCCTTTTTCATACCTTTTGACTTCTCTAAACTTAATGTTCCCTTTTAATTTTTAATTTTTTTTAATACAACCCATATGTACTGAATGATAAAAGATAAACAAACTATGGGATAAACCAAGTGTGCGAGGGCCCTAGTTAGAGATATAGCAGGATTATAAGTAGAATATTAGTGTTGTTATTAGAAGGGGCTTATTGGCAAATAGCTAATAAGTTTGTTAGGGGTTTTAGTTATAAATAGAGGGGGTGGGGTTGGGAGGAAAGTATGAAGAATTTTGTGGGATTTTGTTTGGGGAATTTGAGAGAGAATAGGCCTTTTCGAAAGACTATGTTATATTGTAACTTATTTGGATATTGCAATATATCTTTTAGTGTTCTTGTTATGAGGTATCCTAACAGTGAGGTACTTGGACCCCCTCTCCTAAGAATTTTTTTAGCCCTAAATCACTCACTAAAATATTCTCCCTTCCTCATTCTCCACTCCCTCAATTAATTATAACCAGTATCCTAACAACTTTCATCACTATTTACTAATATATCCTCAATAACAAGCCTACCAATTTTCTCCTATTAACATCATTGAGCTGCAGAATGAATACTTCGACGACGATGAAGATGATTACAACATGGAAGAAGAAGGTGGAGGTATGGTTTTTTACTCTAATGGACTGATTAATATTGTAAGAATTTGAGTTTAGAACTTCAAAACTTATTATTATTTTGTTCTTTGAACGTTGAAATAAGTTCAGGTTGGTTTTCAAGTTAAATTACTGTAAATTGGAAATTGTTAATCATTATGCTAGATAAAGTTTTTCTTTTTTTTCCTCAATACAAATGTTTATGTATATAGTTTAATATTGTTGCAGATGAACCAGAATATTAGCAGAATGGAAATTGGTGGTAAGATTTGGGGCTTGTTTCTCCAACTCAAAGAATTTAATTGGTGTAGGACATTGGATTGGTTAGTCAGGTTTTAAATTTTTAAAATTTTAATTTTATTATTATTATTATTATTATTATTATTATTTTGGTTTTGAGACTGTAAAGTATTCTAATTTCTAAGTAATTAAATTTATGTTTAAATCATATTTTAGTTCTTCAATTTTCATGTTTATTCTTTCTGGTCTATGAAATTTGCATAATGGACGATTTGTGTCTAATGTTTTTTTCTTTAACTATTTAATAGAAATTTGAAGTGACATGCATTTTGTTTTACTTTATTTATATGAGCAAATTTATGTATGCATTAATATTTGAAATCATGGATAGTGGGTGTGGTGGTGAGTTTTGAAAAATCTATGAAGGCTTCTATTTTAGCAAAAATTAGCAACAAATACAAGTGCAAAATAGATTTTTATGTAGAATTTTATGATAAAGTAGAAAACTTTGGGAGTATTGGAACATAAGCATAATATTCAGAGGTTTAAACAGAAAATATAATGATAATGTTACTAAAATAAATTTATTATCATAAGTTTGATTATATAATATTGTCATACAGCAAAGGTGGAAAAAAAAAAATGAAGAATTGAACACACTGTAGACTATTTTTTTAAAAAAAGATACTTAGTGATATGTGAACCAAGCTATTTTTTCTCTAGTTTAGGTCTGTTTTGATAAATTTTTTAACCAAATACTTTCTCTTAGGATTTGTTTGTTCTGTAATCTACTACTAAATTTTGATTTTTTTTTTTTTTAAAAAACATTTTATAACTGAAAAAATAGTAGTTTTTAAATATTTGTTTTCATTCTAAAATTTTGTTTTCAATTTGTATTTAATAGGTCATCAATTATTAAATAAGTTTCTAATGATTTTATGTCGAAGTCTTGAGTTGTTGCTAATATGGGTTGCTTTGAGCTAAAAATTTGATTTTCCCACTTTGCATGTTGCAAAAAAAAAAAAAAAAAATGTTATGCAAAATTAAAAGTTTTGAAACTTAGTTTAAAAAGAAAATTAAAAAAAAAAAGTTGATAAAATCTCTAGAAGGTATAAATTCTATAGTAGATACAAATTTAATAGTTTAGGATTCTAAAATAATATTTATTTCAAAATTAAGCTGGAATCACTCCCCAAATATTGTGAGCTTAAAAGAAACAATTATAAAAAATCAGGAATGACCATTATATTTATTGTTCATTATCACCAAAACTACAACGGCAAATTAAGTTGCAAAAGATCCCATTTGATCAACTAAATCCAAATAATTTTCTAAATAATTATATGGAAAAAATCAATTTAGAACTCCAAAATGGTATCCACTAATAGAAGTAAACAAATAAAGACCCAAACATTTATTACATCAGAAATTATTGCACTTGTTTAAGTTAAGTGTTAGATATTAACTTAATGTCAAAGAAAAATGTTAAAATCATTAGCAGCATTTTTCAATAATTTGAATGTTTTTTCACCTTTTCTTCCTTTATTTAGTAGAATTTTAGAAGAATGATAATTTTATTTAGGTAATTGAATCAAATGAAAATGAAAATAGTTATTGTGATTTATTTATAAAATTTTATCATTTTAAATAAATACAAATATTAATTTAAGATTTTAATCGATTTTTTTTTCTTCTCAAATTCATAATGAATGGTGAGCGTGAAAGCCATTCCTTCGGTCATAACGGCCTCGTTCAGAGCCGGGCCACGGTTCGTTTCATTCCTCATTTATTATTATTTTCCTTTTTTCTTCAACTATTTATATCTGAAAGCCATACCCAAATGGACGTGAAGAAGAAAGAAAAGCAAAAGCAAACGCAGAAGGGAAATTTTCGAAGCGAATCGAATTTGGAAGTTCCATTGTTGAAGTTTGGAAAAAATGTCGTGGCAAACGTACGTGGACGATCACCTGATGTGTGAGATTGAAGGAAACCATCTGACCTCCGCCGCAATCATCGGACACGACGGCAGTGTTTGGGCGCAGAGCTCCTCATTCCCTCAGGTGATCGCCGTTTTCGATTACGGTTTGTTGTTTATTTGATTCTGTTTTGTTAACAGAAATTTGATCGGATCTGGCCTCATAATGAGCGTTTTGTCTTGTTTTGTTTTATATCGTAATTTCGAATCGCAAGAGGCAAGGAGTGAAACTAGAATTAGAATTAGATGCAGAGTGGCGAGCTCTGTTGTTTGATTTGATTAATTTGAATGGAGATGGAAGCTCGTACGATTAATTCTTCGATGGATTCGTATTAATTATCTGTTGGAGTGATATATATGGATTAAGAGGAATATATGACTTTATTTTTCTTCTTTTCTCGTTGAATTAAACTGATTGGTATCATAATGTCTTCGTTTAAGATCACGAATTCATCGAGCGCAAGGGTTCAATGTTAACGCAAGTTTCTGATTAATAATTTCGTGAAGAATTCCATTCTATCGATGTGATCACTAGTCTTTGAATCGTCATGCCGTATGATTTCATTTTGTTTAGCTAATACCATCTTAGCTCGCTATTATCATTGTGCTCACTACTATGCCGAATAATTTCATTTCGTTTGAATTGAGTTTTGTATCTACTTTTGTCATTATCTTCCAGATTTACACTTTTTCCTATTGATTTTTTTGGTTTTTTTTTTTTTTTTTCTCTTACCAAATACTATTGTTTACAATTGGTGTGTTGTATTAATTAAATTAAATTAGGTTTCATAAATTTTCCATCATTGTTCTAATGAAAGAAAATTGTATGATAAATACTTAAAATTAATAAACTGAAAAACAATGTTGAAGGGTAGTAGTAGTGAGCATTAGATGCAAGTAAAAGTTGTAAAAATAATGTTGGTTTTGGAAAAGATTGGTGAAAAAGAAAATGGTTAGAGGTTAAGGAAAAAGGATTGAAATGTGGTAATGAGTAATGAATGGATGAATGGATGAATGGATGAATGAATGAATGAATGAATGCAGTTTAAGGCGGAGGAGATATCGGCGATTATGAAGGATTTGGATGA
This sequence comes from Citrullus mucosospermus, assembly GCA_030954485.1. Classification (NCBI taxonomy): domain Eukaryota; kingdom Viridiplantae; phylum Streptophyta; class Magnoliopsida; order Cucurbitales; family Cucurbitaceae; genus Citrullus; species Citrullus mucosospermus. The sequence continues at coordinate 207,644 of CM062063.1, read as the reverse complement.
GCCAGGTTCTCTTGCACCAACTGGATTACACCTGGGAGGCACTAAATACATGGTCATCCAAGGAGAGCCTGGATCCGTTGTTCGTGGCAAAAAGGTTGTTCCTAAATCCTAATTAATTCTCTATTTCTTTGCTTTGTTTGTACGTGTGTTATCTCTTAAATTAATACCAAACCAACATGCTTCCATGGATATGATGATAATAATTAGGGTGCTGGGGGAATCACTGTGAAGAAAACTGAGAAGGCTGTCATAATTGGGATTTATGATGAACCTTTGACTCCTGGACAATGCAATATGGTGGTTGAAAGGTTGGGAGATTACCTCATCGAACAGGCTTTGTAGGCCTTTTTTTGCCTTTCCTCTTTCTCTTTTCCCTTGCATTTCCCTTTCCCTTTCCCTTTCCCTTTCCGTTTCCCTTTCAATCATTCTTGTCTTCCCCTTTTAAAAGGAGGAAAATTCTTGAGTCATAATTACCTTTTCGCACCCTTTCATTTGCACAATTTTACTTCCTAACAATTTGGTGGAATACTCGAAATCAGCTCAACAAAAAATATTGGATATGATTGCTAACAAAAAAAAATATACACACACACACACATATATTTCAAAAGTTCTAACAGCCCATTTTATTAAAAGTCTTGGACTTTTTATAGTATTTATAGCTTTAATTTTATGCTATTATAATATTATTTAGTCGTTATTGTTAACTTTACACCGCATTTCTTTTTTGTCATATAAATTTTTCACAGCTATATTACTTTTTTTCTTAACAATATATTCTCAATCTAATTTACTTTTGCTAGAAGTAAATTCATTTTATTGCTTCAATGTCATTAAAATAATTAGATTTTGATAAGTTTTACTTAAAAGTACTCGGTTTTAGTTAAAACTACTCACATAAAATACTTAATAACACATTAAATACTAAAGACTTCCGTCCATAATTTAAATTTTATAATTTACTAACATTACAAAATAAAGTAATATTCAATAATTTCTTAAAATAAATAAATAAATAAAAAGTTATAGATACAACTCAAGATAAGTATTTTTCATATAATTTTATGTTAAATTAGACTTTAAAATGTTTTAATAAAATCTTTAAACTTTAAACTTTAAACTTTGTGGTTCTTGAAACTTCCAAAAGTTTTTAATAATTTTAATTACTTTCAATTTTATATCTCGTAAATCTTTTAATTAACTTTCTATTTTTGTTTTAGTAGTATTCTTGGCCTATATTCAACATTTTCTAAAAAATGATTTATAAAATTATTTAACATAAAATTAAAAGTTTAATAATTTATTAAATAAATAATTAAATAATAGATTTTTTTACCATATATTTGTTAATTTGAAATTTCGTTAACATTTTAAAACGGCAATGATCTATTAGACAAAAATTACAAATCTCATGTACCTATTAAATATACTTAAGCACAAATGCAAAAGTTGAAGAATTAAAACGCTAATTTTATATATTTTATTGTACTATAGACATTACATTAATATTATTAAATGAGATGTTATTTCCAAATCCCACTTCAAAATTAGAACATTTCCCAATTTGTCTCTCCTTTACCTAATCTCTTAATTTTCATTTACTATGTTTGCTGCTATGTAATTAAAATGGTGGTTATCGTAATAATTTTTTTTTTAATTCATAATTCACAAAATAATATTGTTAACTAATGGTAAAGAAACATTTTAGAATGGGTCTCACTTTTTATTTACGATCGATTCATTACGTTCAGTAGAAAGTATGTGTGACCTTAACTTGCTCCTCTTCTCTCACCGTTCACCCAAATCTAGACATTACGGAAGGTAACACACTCAATCGAGTGGGAGAGGAAAGGAGGAAAGGAAAGCTATGGAGTAAAACTTTTTAAAACAATAGAATAGAATGACAAACTTTACATTTTGTGTTGTGAATTGTGATGGTTGATGATCCAGTGTGGGTTGATATTTTCAAACACTTGAGAGAGTACAATATTACAAATCAACATGGGGGAATGGTCTCGGAATTGAAGCCCATAGAATAATGTAGATTCCCCTTTGGAATAGGCAACTGAATCAGAGGGGGAAATTAAATTTTTTTGAAGAAAACAAATAAACAAACATTTTTCGAAAGATAATACCAAAAAAACAAAAAAGAAAAAATGGTCTCTTCTCTCTTACCCTTTTCAAAAACTTTTCAGGGCTCCAATTCAAAACATTATCTCATATCAATTCACATTTGAAATATAATAGTTTAATGTTGTTATGGGATAAGAGATTCAAGTTTCAAATTCCTACTATATTTTATTTCTTTTCACGTAATTTCAACATTATATTATATAATGATTGATTTCCTATCCCTATCCTATCCTATTCTATTAGTAACCAAGAGACAAATAATGATCATTATTTTAATTTCATGATTATTATTGGTATATCTTGAATTTTAATAACGATAAAGTGGCGTCGTGTAACAAACATTATTCAAAGAGATCATCACAATTAATATATAGTATTAGATACATGAGAGAGAAGTTATAAAATATTTTAGATCAACCTAATATCCAACCATTATTAGAAACAATAGTTTTGAGTTCTATTATTAAAGGTATAGTGGATATACAGTTTCTAGTTTGTTCATATAAAGGTGAAGTAAAGCTGGATTTTAGTTATTTATTTTGACTACTTTGTACAACTACGTTTGCAAGCAAGTGTTGGACTATCAGAAATCATACCTCATTTTCTTTAGGTGGTGGTTGAGAATTTATTGAAACAATTAAAATCATAATTAACTGAGCCATTATTTTTATTTTTATTTTCCTTTTGGGTGAGATTTGCTGCGTCAATCTTCATAAACTTGGTGAGTCAACCTTCATTCATTTTTCTACTTTTGTACTTAAAAATATACTTTTATTTATAATATTTTTGTCTTATTGACTATTCACTTCTAACAATTTTGCGGTACCATAGAAAGGGAAGACAATTAATTAGTTGTAGTTAAAAAAAAAAAAAAAAAAAAAAAACTTTATTAAAAATGGTACAAGATTCAATCTTTTGTAGCCAAATAAAGCAAGCAGATGACCCACCTAAAATTTCCACTCAAATATGCTCTATACAAATCTATATGCTCTATACAAATCTATATGCTCCATATTTTTTTTCATACTCCAATTCCTATTCACCCTTAAATGTCATAAATTTTAATGGTTTCATTTCAAATCACTATAAATAGTATGCATTGATATGTTAAATAAACTCAACTTAGATTCTCATTTACTCTTTCATTGAGGTTGAAGATTTTGGTCCTCATCCTTGCAATTAATTGTTGTATAGTGTACTTTATTTTCAAAAAAATACCTATGAACTTTCTAAAGTTTTATTAATACTCTTAAAACTTTTTTTTAAAAAATTAAAAATGTCCTTATCGTTAGTTTTTTACGAAACTAGTTCATTTTTTCATTTCAAAATATCTTCAACTCTTAAGAGTTTCATTTTTATTGACTTTAAAAAACAAACAAACAAAGAAAAATATTTGTATCGTTAACACAGGACAGAACCGTTAGTTCCTTGGTTTCAAGATTACAGTTAAACTTTCAAAACTTTCATTAATACTCTTAACCTTGAAAAAAATGATTAAAAAATGAGCTTATTGTTAATATATCGAACGAAAATCGTTTATGTATACCTTATTTCACCTCCCTCCTCTATTCTCTTCTCTCCCCTACTTAAATTACTAACATTAAGGGAATTTTTTTTTTTTTTTTGATATCCATGATTGTTTGGACTAATTTATGTGCCACCTCAACTAATTTCATGAGACAACTTGGCTGACCCACAACATTTGGGTGTCAAGGAAATGTATTTATTGAGTATATCTCTTTTTTTTACCACTAGGCCAATTCACGATGGTTAGTATTTTTCTTTTTAAGATTAAGTAACATTAGTGTATGTTAAAAGAATATTGTTGAAACAAAGTAAAGAGTTAGAAAGTTAATTTTCATAATTTAGCCAAATACATTAATATAAATTGGAAAGGGACCATTGTGGGCTGCTCAGTTATGGTGATGGATGGGCCTAATGTTAATAAATGATCAATCCGTACCGCCAATTATAAGCCTAATACAGAGGATGGGTTCTAATTACAATACTTATCTTTATTAATTGAATTAGATGATATTTTTTTTTTTTTTTTTGTCCCCACTTTTCTTGAACTAATCACTTAACTCAGACCAAAGTGTGGATTTGTTTAGAATTCAAATTCATAAATCTTTGACAACTCACCACAAAAAAAAAAAAAAAAAAAAGAAAATGTTTTAGTGGTTGGCACATGCCCCATACTATTTTGCAAGTGTACCATAACTCTCTCTCTCTATATGTGAAAAGGTTTAAAAAGAATTACAAAGGCCGAGGCCTAATCTTATATTACAGAATTATTAGATAATGAATCTGTGTTATTGACCATGTTAGTGCTTTTCGAAATAAGTGCTTTTTTATTCATCTGTTTTTTCGACAACACAAAATATATGACGAAAGCATTCCCCTCTACTTCTATTTTTTTGTTTTCATTTTCTCAACAAACCAATTCCCATTTTCCTTTTTTTCTTCTTTTTCTTTTCTAACCTTTTTTTTCTTTGAGCCATCCTTCCACTTTCCCCTGCAAAATGGTGCATTTTGGTAGATACCACATTCTAATACCATATTAAATAACATGGAGTTCTATTTCGAAACTTGGCTATGAGACGAATAATTCATCTTATTAAAAATGTGAGGTACTTTTAAAATGTTCATTTGATCCTTCAGTAGTTAATATACTTTTAAAATTAATGTTTATTTTGGTCACAATATTACTCAAATGTGACCACTTTTGTCCTTTCATTTTGTTTACTTCACTATTAAAGGATCAAATAAACCAACATAGAATAAGATGAAAAGTGTAGGGATGAACTTGAAAATTTTGAAAGTACTAAGCAAAATGGAAAGTAGGGTGTAAAGTAGTATTTAAAGAAGAAAAAATTGAGACTTTAATGTTTGAATGAGAAGAGACATACCGGAAAATTCGGGGAAATTAGTTATTTAATGTTGATTTATAGCCGTTTCTTTCCAAATCTTTCATACCCTTTTGATTCCGATTCCTTTTTAAAACAGTTGAGAAGTTCTGTGCTGAATCGAGGGTGTTTTGGGTATTTCACAGTCATACCTCAGATTTGAATTTTTGAACTCATACGAGGTTTGCAAGATTCATTGACTCAAAAAAGGAAGAAAATCTTTTTTTTGGTTCAAATTGTTCTTGTCAATGAAGTGTTCTTCAAGCAATTTTTATAAATCCCAAAGGACATCCCATAATTCTGTCTCTTCAATCCCTCAAACTTGATTTCATTTCAAGCAAATAACAATCTCCCAAAAATAAGAAACTAACTATTAACTGATATAATATTTAATTTATCAGTACCCAGAAAAACATCAACAATGAAAGGGAAGTGGTAAAATGGAATTTAATTACAAGCTCCCTGTGTTGGTATCTATCTCATTCATTCCTTGAGATTTAACAGTAAAATGTGGAAGCAGAAAAAAAAAAAAAAAAAAAAAAAAGCCAAAAACAAAGCTTTTCTAGAGACAGATTTCAACTTCTTGTTCTATGATTCTATCCCATTTCTTGCTTTCATGAAAAAGCTTAACAAACAAAGAAACAAAGATTGACCCATTTCAGTAACAGATCACTCAAAAACCATATGATGTTTCTTCTTCTTCTTCTTCATCATCATCATCATCATCATCATCTTCTTCTTCTTCTTCTTCTTCTTCTTCTTCTTGCAGCATTTGGTTATTTGGTCTTCGCATTCTTACACTGCTCAAGCTGTTTCTTGCTGCCATTATTTCATTCAATGATAGCTTCTTCTTGGACCCTGGCTCTGGCCTTTGCTTTGGGGCACTTTGAGACCTCAGTTTTGCCTTGAAAGATTGTGTGTTCGCCATATAATTGGGGCAGTAGTTCATGTATGGCCTAAAGAAGCTGTCCCCGCACACGCTCTTGGATGGGGTGACTGGCACGTTGGCAGAGACGAACGAGTTATTCGATAGCCGGGGCGTGCTGTGAGCTGTAGGGAACTTGCAGTCCTCACCCATCAAGCACCATTCGAAGTCTTGAAGCACATTGTTGTGGCAAACGCGAGGTCGATTCGGACAAGGTAATGGCGATGAAGAGATTGCTTGGAAAGCTACATCATCTCCTCCGCATTCAGACAATGTCGAAATGTACCTACGAGACCTCGATCGAGTTCGGTAGGTGTCGATTTCCACAATTTTGGGACTCTCATCCAATGAATTCATACAGGTTGTGTCATAAGATGATGCTACAGACAACCTCTTACTATGGAATAATTCACTTCTTGTTTCATCAAAGCGTTCCTGTAAAATTTCCAAAGGAAATTTAATAAGACCATTCAAAAATCAGTTGGATAACCATCTGAGTTTTGGATATCAAATCTTACCGAAGATTTTCGGGGACGAATCTCGGGGATAAACCTGTTCTCTTTGTTGAAAGATCGACGAGCTCTCTGAGTTCTAACTGCAGTTTGAGCTCGAAAAAGAGCTTGCATACTGTGAAGAGTAGCAGCAGCTCTTTTCCTCACAAGAAATCCTCTAACCACAGCCTGCAATTTAACAAGCCCTTTGAGAGCTCGCAGGGCCTTTCTTGCCTGACCATATAAAAACAAACCCCATTTTCATTCACAGATTTCAAATTTTGAAATACCCCTAAAAGTGGAAGCAAAGAAAAGGATCAGAAAAGCTTTTGGATTTAGTCACCAAATGAATGTACTGTTTCATTGACACCTACGAGCTTTTTGTACTGTTTCATTCAGATTATGATACACTTTATGCTCTTCTTTTCTCAGCTTTCAAGGAGACAAAGAGAGAATGTAAAAAAAAAAAAAAAAAGTACCCTGGTTTGTAATTTTCATGGACTAAATATATATTTGTAAAAAAAAAAAAAAAAGTACAATTATTCTTGTGAAAAGAAGTTTGTATGTAAAAAAAACAGAGCTAAAGCAGAGAAAAATTTAAGCTTTTTTTCTTTTTCTAAACTTACCAAATAGCCCCTAAAAACTGTTTGAATCTTCACAGCAGCCCATCTATCTCTTCCAGTGATATAAAGAGACCCTCTTCCTTGGCTAGTCAGGCGGACGACGGCCACCGCCGCTTGCGCGGCCGCGACGGCGGCGTCTGCGGCGGCGGCGGTGGCTGCAGCTACAGCAATTGCGTGTTTGTTCTGCTCTTTCTCTGAATCAGAAATGTAGGAGGATCTGAACCAAGTAGTGTCCGGCGGTGGAGGCGGCGTTTGGCCGGAATCTCTAGCGGACTTTGCAAAACTCCAGCGTTTCTTGTCCTTTCTGTCGGCGGCGAGGGTGGTTGAATTTGAATTTGAATTTGAATTCCCAGATGGGTCTTTTTCTTTCTTGATCCCCAATAAACCCTTCAACCATCTGGTAGCTTTCCCCATTTCAGAGAGAGAATAACAAATCCTCCACACAAAATGATGATCCTAGAGAGAGAGAGAGAGGGGGGGGTGGGGATACAGAGAGAGAAGTAGGCTCAAAACGTAAGCATTATGTCAAAAACTCAAAAGGAGAGGGTTTTATTGAGAAGCAATCAGTAGAAGTTGAAAGTGTCTATTTTTAGAATTTGGGGAACTAGAGAAATAAAGAAGAGAGAAACCCATTTCCAAAGATACTAATAGAATAAAATCCCAAGTAGTTATTTCCAAGGGAGAAAGAGAGAGAGAGAGAGAGAGAGAGAGAGAGAGAGAGAGAGAGAGAGAGAGATTTCCATTCAAAAAAGAAAATAAAATAAAATAATAGAAACAGGTGTAATTTAAGAAGAGAGACAGAAGTGAAAAGATTTGTTATAAACTTAACATGTTGCACACACACAAGTGATAACAAATAGTATGGATTGCCAAACACAAAGCATCTAAAAAATCCTTTTTCCTTTTTAAATAAAAACTCTGAGAGATCAAGGAACATAAACATGGGCCTCTCCACTTTTTCCAAAATATATCTATATAAATCTAACTATACAATAGAATAAGAAAAAGAAAAACAAACGAATTTTCACTAATGATATATTAATTTATATTTGTTCATTTTAATTCTTATATTTTAAAAATATTTGTTTCCGTCCTTATACCTTAAAAAGTGACAAGTATATATATATATATTTCTCTCTATTTCATTTTAAAATATCTAAATGGTAATTTTTAAAAAAATTTAAGAACTAAAATAAAACGACGAAATTGAAAATAAGGTGATTCAAATAAATATTTTGAAAATAAAAAATTAAAAAAAAAAAAAAGGAAAGACAAAGTGAAGTATAGTGATATTTAAACTATTAATTTAGTAGATATTTATTTTATAGGGTCTGCGTATTTATTGAATTTTATTTAAGTTTTGTAAATGGTATAATAATAGAAGTTTTCCACTAATTAATTTTCAAACAAAAAGAAAAATAATTCTGACAGCATCTCGTGAAAAAACTGCATTACAAGACAAAAAGACGTCATACAAAACTTCAGAAGCTAAGGAGGGAAAAAAAGAAAAAGAAAAAAAAAAAAAAAAAAAAACTTTTGAAATCTTTATCCTATTGGGAGAAAAAGAAATATATAGTAAAGAAAACAAGAATTAAAGACAAAAAGTAAAGGGTGGTGATTTTAATTTTTAGGATTGTAAAGGATGATAGAAGAAGGTAAAAGGAAGAAGAGGAAGGCAGGTTCTTGAATTCAATAAAATGAGCAAATCCTCCAATGGACAATCTTAGAAGTAGAACAATACCCTTCTCTTTCTTTCTTTCTTTCTCTCTCTCTTAAAAAAGGCGTCTTCTAGAGCAACGTGTAACTTCAAAATTAAAACTCCACAAACTGACAAACCCGTGATTCTATATTCAATCTTTCTTGAACTTGAACCAAAAATTTGTTAATTTTTAGCCAATTTTCAAAACACAGTTTGAGATCAGGTGGTGCATTAAAAACAATATCGGGTGCCCAAATGGGTAATGCAAAATGGATTCTACTTATAGAAACACAGCTATATATGGTTTTGTAGCTTCAGTTTGTGTCTCCACAAAAAGCACAGATTTTTGCTTCTTCTTTCAGAAAGGAAAAAGAAAAAAAAAAAAAAAAAAAAAAAAAAGGAGGAGAGGGTTTGAGAGGTAAAAAAGAAGGTGTCTTTAAAGGAAACGGATCTTTCTAAAACAAGTCTAAATAAATCGCAATCCAAAATGTACTCATTTACCTAAACACACACCTTCAAAACAAAAAAGGGAATGCCAGTTTTTTGGGATTTTAAATTCCCTATTCATTCATTATTGCCCTTTTTTTTTCAAAATAAATCAATAAATAATTATCTCTGGTATGAATTATTTTTATCACACATGCCAATAATATAAAATCAAACAAATATTGCCATTGTATTTTTAGTTGCTCAAAAAATGTTTTGTCTTTTTTAATTGGTCAATATGAGCATCCTTTTATGGATTGTGAAAATATAGGAATTAAATTAATTTTGAGATTTTATTAAAAGTGGGGGGGGGGGGGGGGGGGGGGGGGGTAAAAGGAGTAAAATGGTATTTAATTACCTTTGCCATATTCTGGTAGAGAAATCAGCCAGAAAACACACGGCCAGATTCTTATTTTCAAATTTTGAATGGAGGAGATCAGGGCCACATTGATGGTGGAAAGCAACGTTCAAATTGAGAAATAAATTAATTAATGAATGTTGAATTATATATATATAATATATTTTTTGGGAGAAAAATATTGTTACTGTCAGAAATGAATAATGAGACATGATGTGGAGATCTTGATTTTGATGTTTCTCTCATTATTCCAATTTTAACAAAAGTTGTGTTTTGTGTGCCATTACATAGCTACAGTCTCATAAAAGGAATATTGATAACTATATTTTTGGAATATAAATGATTTTATTTCTTCCTCAAAAACTGCGTTTATATGGAATGATTTATTTTGGGAAGATGTGTTTATAAAGTATTTGGTTGATTGCAAATATAGCAAAGTAATGGCTATGACAATTTAGAAAGTTAAAAAAAAAAAAAAAAAAAACAAATAGAATACATGTCAATCAATTAGTTTTGAAATTATTATTATTATGAGGTCTTGGCCTAAGCAGAAAGTTTTATAAATATTATGAATGAAGTTTGGAAGATATTTGGTGGTGCAATGCAAGGGGATATTTGGGTCAACATCAAACAATAGAATAGGAGAAAATATGTGGTCACAAATAATATATTTCTTTCATCAAAGTTTGTGTCATTATAACTTCTTAGGCTTCAATGCAATTGGCCAACAAATGTGGTTTTTATTTTAATTAATAAAACTCAACATTTCAGTCACTACCTTTCTAACACTGAACAACACACTACATACTTTTTTTTTTTTCTTTTTTGTCACAAACAAAAACTAATGCTACTATTGCAAAAAAAAAAAAAAAAATATTACTATAAGCTTTTCACGAAGATGAAGATTCAATTGTCGACAAAAACATTCATTTAATTGTATCGTAGTGAAGACAATTTTGTTGACAGCATATAAGATAGGTGAATTTCAAACCTCAAATTTTAAGATAATAATACAAATTTTATTTCAATTCGACCATACAATGGAATGTGGTTATTACATGGAGGAACATTGTGATTTCTAGTTAATCGTACTTTTATGTAATTTTCATTGGGCTGGGACTTTCCAAAATTTCCTCAACTGATTATGGAAAAAGCCCAAAGGAGTGGACTGTAGCCCATATTGTTCAAAAAAGAACCATGAGCTGCCCACACGCCTCCTCTCTTTGACCAGTTGATTTATCATGTGACCATGGTTATTATTATCATCATAATTCATAATTATGGTTATTATTATCATCATCATCTTGTTCACAAAGTGACGATGGAATCTTTTGGTAAAATAATTCTGATACTCATTTTTGCAGATTGTTATACAAATATTTTTCTTTTGAATTTTATTTTTTGAAAATGAAAAAAAAACTGTTTTGCAGATTTCCTGTTAGTAATTCTTCAAAAAATACTGATCAAATTAGTTTGAATTTGATTTTTGAAAAGGTTCCAACTAAAGTATTTTCATGAACTTTCCATCCATAACCTTCTATACAAGAAAAATCATCAGAATTGTGAAAAATATTTTTTGGGAGCAGTGACATAAATGGAAATCATTCATTTCTTATCCTTCTCTTTTCTTGTTTGAGACAGCCCCTTTTAACTATGAACTGCAACCAAAAAAAATTTTAAAATAGGAAAACCAAACCCATCCAAAACCATCATTCATTTGGTTTCGCCTTTTACTATGAGAGTGGATGAGATTTTAAGTGGAATTTAATTTGGGAATGTTTTTGGAATTTAATCAACTGTACAATCTCTAATATTTAATTATCTGATACTTTCTTTCAAAACGTAACTGACCCTTCAGCTTGTTGATCTTCATGATCAACCTTTGACTTTGATGATCTTTGGACTTGTTGATTGGTTTGGAGTCTTCTTTAGGCTTGGAATTTTTTTATGGTCAGCCTTTGGACTTTGTTGATTGGTTTAGAGTCGTTTTTGGGCTTTAATCTTTAAGTTTTTTGATCTTTCTGGATAATTGACCTTTGAGCTTAATGATATTTTTGAATGGTCGACCTTTGGACTCGTTGATTAGCTTGGAGCAACTTTTGGCTTGTTTGATCCGTTTGAATCAGTTTCTGATTTGTTGATCGACTTGAATCAAAGTCAAATCGTCTAAAAGTATTATGAGCTTTAGTACTTAGATATTTTCAAGAGATCAAAAGTTAATATTTGGAGCTTTAGTCTTTAAATTTTGAGGAGAACTACAAGAGTTTCAAAGTTTTAGCCTTTTGATATTCAAAACTTCAAGAGATTTGTGTCCTTTTCAATCTTCGGAGGTTGTGAGTTTTGATCTTTGAACTTCAAAGCTAAGAACTTACCTCTTCAGTTCTTCTCATAGGCCTTCATATTGGATTGGGCCCAAATTTGAGTTTGGGCTTAGCATTTTATTTTACCCAGATTTTTCACAACGAGTTTGAATTATATTGGACTTTGGACTCGAGCAATTTTAATTATTCAGCTTGATCCAATTTATAATTTTCACAATGAGCTAAGGCTTTTTATTGTGATAACGATACAATTTGTGAGTAGCCAAAATTTCTCATCCAACAATGAACAAATGACTCTTTTCGAGATGTATGCATGTTTATGTCGGTGGATGAATCTTGAAAACAATAAAGTTGAAATCAAAACACAAGTTATTTATTTCTTATTTTGACTCCGTCAAACGTATCAATCAAATTATGAATTTGGTACATAATTTTTATTTGAACTCTATATATTTGACATTTTTTTTTTTTTTGCCAACTTATCAAAAATATGTATTTTGATGAGATTTGAATCTTGATTGGTTTTGGCATAAGATTTGGAATACGCTCAATTTTTAATTTGGGATGAATTTGAGGCTTATCCATAATTTAATTTGCAAGCTAAATTTGGATCATTTAGTTTGTGGCAAAATTTGAGATAGGTTAGTTGATTCAAATTTAAAAAAGAAATTAAAACAAGTATATAATTTTATAATATGTATATTAGATAAAAAAAATTAATTTGGAAATAACATGATTTTTATTTTTATAAAAAATATATAAAATTAAAAGGTCATCAAAAACTTATTTTGATTTTTTTAGAAATAGAAAATGAAAATACAATTATCAAACATGTTTTTAAAAACAAAAAACAAAATAACACCCAAACATGTATGGTTTTTATTTATAGAAAACTTAAAACTAAAAATATATTTGCAAATATAAACTAAAAACCAAATGTTTATAAATTGGGCTTAAACTTGTTATTTTTATTTATTGTTTTTTCTAACCCTTTAACTTGTTATTTAAGACGATAAATAAATGACTAAATATTTAAATAATTGCATGCGGTGTAACGGTGACAATGTGTATGCCATAATTTTATTGGCAATTGGCACGGCATGAAATAACTTTTTAGATATTTTAAAGATTTTATAAGTCTTAGCAAGCACGTGAAAATCACGTGATATTTATGTATATCTATCTATTTAAGAATTTTGAAAGTTTTTGGACTGGACACTTCTACATATATATATATGTCAATTTAATCTCATATTTTTTACGTTATTTTTTATATAAATTTGTCGGTTGACTTACTGATTTAGTCCAAGTTTGCAGGTAGATTTTTAATTTTAAAAGTGTTAATTGAGGTAATGATTTAGGTTTTTATTTTTAAAGTTTGTGTTATTTCTACTGTTTTCATATTTTAATTTTTAAAAATAAAAATAAATTATTAATTTCTTTTATTATTATTTTCTTTTTAGTTGTAGACCTTGAAAACATCCATCCGTCAGATGTCGACAAAAAAAAAAAAAAAAAGATGATTATTTATATATATATATTATTTGAGTTTGGCTGATATGGTTATTCTCTTAATTTTAAAAATTGATGTAAATTGAGATTTTTATTTTTATTTTTATTTTTATTTACAATAGGGTGATAATCCTTGGTTAAAAAATTCTTAATATTGTTCTTTATTTTTATTAATTTTATGACAATCCTCTCCAAGTTTAAAAAGGAAAATATTTTCTTACTTTGCTTTTTTTTAATGATTTGGTTATCCTCTGTATATTAAACTTTACTTTTTAAGTTACAATAACTTTTTATTTTATTTTCCATAAACTATTTCCATAATATTCTCAAGGGTTGTTTAGGGCGCTGAGTTGAGTTTATAAATCAAACTATTTTATTTAGTTGGAAAGTATGTATGTTTGATTGTTGGGTTGAGTTAGAAAGTCTATGTATGGGATTGTTGAGTTCACATGTAAGAGGTATTGGTTTTTTTTTTTTTTTTTTTTTTTGTCATCCGTGGTAATTTTTGTTTGGAAAATTTGTCATTCAATAATTCTACATATATCATTTTAATAAATTGTGGGTTACATTTTGTTTAATGGAGCTTAGGGTTTGCTTTTAAATTATACACTAGAAAAAATCAATTTAAAACATACCTGTGATATTTCTAGTTAAATTATAAATAATTATATTGGATTAATGAGAACAAACCCAAATTTGGACTTATATTGTAAGCTGAATATCCTCATAATTTTACGATAATGATCATATTAATGGCGACTTACGTGGGTGATACAAAAAACCAATATGTAACAAATGGCCACCTTTTCTAACTTAGTCATACATATATATATATGGGCGAATGTGAACTCAACTTAAGATCAGTTCATTTAAACACCATTGATAAAAATGACATAAAATATTTTTTTCCAAAAAAATTATTTAATTTAAATACTTATGATAAAAATTGTTTAAAATGTAATCAATATGTGTTTGACAACTTATTTTTTCTAAAGTATTTTTATATACAACTTTATTTGGTTTGTAATGTTTTTATTAATGTCAAATTACTATAAAAGATAACTATAAAATATTGTGAACTAATAATTTAAACTAATGATTATTGAAGTTGGTGGAGGTTGCCGCCGGTGGTGATCTTAGTTGTTGGCCATGGTTGGTGGTGTTAGAGGTGGTCGCCAACATAATTCATTGAAGGTGGGGGTGGAGTGGCAATAGGGGCGTTGGGTGGTGATGAAGGTGTGTAGTCATTAAGTTTGTGGACTTGGTATAAAATATCAATGACATGCAAAATTGGCAACCCCAACACCACATTTAATATGATTTGAACGAGATTTAAAAAAAAAATACAATTTTTTACAATTCTTCAGACGATATGATTTTTACTATTTTTTCTTTTTCAAATATGTTATATTCAATATGAATGTCAAGAAACTAGAGGAAATAGAAAATTTAACTCCATTAGTTACAATACTGATTTGTTACTACGTACGTTGCACGTGTCATGTAAAACTTAGAAAGAGAATCGAATTATTAAAATTTAATAATACAACTTTTGTTTATGAACAGGAGAGTTTGAAAAAAAAAAAAAAACAGAAGCTCAAATAAAGGATTGTGAAGATTTAAAAATAAATCTAAAAATTAAGTACAAAAACTATAAAAATCAAATATAATTTTAGCCTAAAAATGATTTAACTTTTGAATTGGTTAATGTAATGATCTGGATAAAAAATAAAATTGTCATCAAAATAAAAAAACAAATCTAAAAATAATTAACAAAACAATAATAATTAAGATTTAAAAATCAAAGATAAATGAAAGACGAAATGATTTAATTTTTATGATGAAAATAAAATTCCTCCATAAATCTGTACATCCATAAATTTTGAAGAAAAAAAATGTTTGTACATTATCATATGTTAAATAAAATAAATATTTCCATATTTTGAAAAATAATATGTAATTCTTTGTATAAGAGATTCACTAATAGGTTTTTTCTTAGAATTTATTGTGAATATGTAGATGTCACTAGGTAAAATCATAGATAAATTCTTATTTAAATTTTAGAATTATTTAAACTATGAAAGAAATTCAATTGAGACAATTGAGTATGATTCGTTTTTAGAGTATAAACCTACAAATATAACTCGTAGCCTATATAAAAAAAAAAAAATTAATAACTTCTAATTTAAATATTCATCTTTAAATTAAATGTTTTCTTTATTTGAGTGATTTAATATATCTTAATTTCAAATTTTTATGTAAACAATTTTTTTTTGAGATAATTGTCTCTAAATTAGTTTATTTGATTATCTTCTTATTTGTAACTTTGATTTAAATCATTTTCTTAAGAAGGATTTGATTATCTTATTAGTTTTAAACATTAAACTAAACCAAAAAAATATTTTTAACTTGTTACAAAATCATGGTAATGATCTATTAATCAATTACTTATCTTCCTAATTTTAAACTCGATTTAAACAAGTATTAAAAAAAATTGTGACAATCCTTCCTTATTAAAAAAAAATTATTGTATGATTTGCATAAAAATTTATTTGTTTAAAAAAGATCATAAAAATATTATTTAATTGTGCTCTAGTTATAATTTTTTTAAACTTTACATTAAAACAAATTATTAATTTTCTTTTATGCACATAAATCCAAACTTGTTCTAATCGTTTGGTTGATTTTAAATTTTATTTCAAAATTATATAAATTATCATGTAATTAAAACAAAATAAAAAAAGTGAAAAATAATAAAATATTATAAATACTAAAAAATTTCTCCATAGCCTTTTAGATAGTATAAAGAGTTATATATAAATTAGATTAGATAGTATATAGAATTTATAGATTAAAGCCACATTTTACCCTAAATATAAATATCTAAAGCTCCATATTTTGATAACATACGGATAAGATAAGATTATTATTATTATTATTTAGAAAAAGATTTAAAAATTCATTTATTTCTTCCGATATTGATTAAAAGAACGAAAAGGAAAATAAAAGGGAAAAGGGGGAAAAAGATAAATAAAAGGAAGAAAACGAAAATAGAAATTATCAAGTTTCCGCCGCTGCTCTCACCCACATGGCCGCACCGATCTTGAATTCTTAACCGACGATTTTCCCTCGGCTTTCTCTCTCTTCTCCGTTCATCCACCTGCAAAATCTCCTTTGGTATTCCTAATTCCATTGGGTTTTTGTTTCACACACACATATATATATATATTTTTTTTTTTCTTTTAAATTTTCGTTTGAGCAAATTTCCATATTTGGGTACTCTCTTTTGAGTTTCCATTCGCGATCTGCATTTTTGGGGGATTTTCGAGTTCGAAAATAACGCGTTTAGGGCTTGACTCTATTAGCTTTCTGCGTTGATTTTTTCTTGTTTGATTTCGTCGCTGTTATTTCATCTTTGTCTGATCCTTTGTGGGTTGGGATTTCGATTCGGTTCGTTCTGGCTGAGGGATGTCTTCCCCCTCAATTTCCGGTTTAGGGCATCGAGAATTCTAGATTCTTGTTCTCCAAGTTTAGGCTTTTGGGGGGAAACTTCTTTTCTCTTTGCGATACGCGATGGGGAGCGAGGAGGGGTTGGGTAATTCACCGTTACCTGCTAATCAAGCGGTGCCGAAGTGCTATGGTGTGACCAAGCCGATTTCGATGGCGGGGCCTTGTGACACTGACGTGCAAAGAAACAAGGAGCTAGAAAAGGTTTTAATTGATAACTTGTGGTTCTCTTTTGGTGCATGATTCGAAATTAGGTTGGTTGATTTTGATTTTGTTTTTGTTTTTGTTCGTTTGGTTTGTTGTGTTATAGTTTCTGGTTGACGCTGGCTTGTACGAAAGCAAAGAGGAATCTGCCAAGAGAGAAGAGGTTCTTTCCCGGATAGGACAGGTGATGAACTTTATTCTGTCGAACAAAGTCTTTAGTTTCTCTTCCGTTTTATTAATGGCCAGTTAGCAGAGTTGCAATTAGGGAGAAGAAGACAAGGTGTTGCACAACCACTATTAGAGACGGATGTTCGATTGCTTAGGTCTATAATGTTGGTTATGTTTGACGCCATGTTACAAACAGATGATGATGTATGATGAATAATAGATTAGTTTATCAGATGATTATTGTCCTATCAGTATGTTGTTCATGTGATTATTCTGGAAATTAGAATTTCTATGATTGTAAAGTTTTCAAAGTGTGAGCTACAAATTTCTGAGTGGTTGATATTTTTTTTTACTTTGCTTCTTTAACTTTGTATTCCATCTTCCTAACACATGCGTTTTTCTATTTCCCTTCTCTAGATTGTGAAAGACTGGGTAAAACAACTTACTCGCATTAAAGGTTATACAGATCAAATGGTGGAGGATGCAAATGCTGTGATCTTCACTTTTGGTTCCTATCGTCTAGGGGTAAGGATAGTTAGTGCTGTGGTATTTCTTCCCCATGATGCATTCAAACAGTCCAGTGCTTTTTGATGAACTTACTTGAACTAGATATGTTCATAGGTTGTAAAATTGTCCTTTAGTTCTAAGGTACAGTCGGGTGCTTTTTTCTGTTATACTAGTGGATGTCTTGTGATTTGTAGGTTGTACAACTGCTTCTTTGAATTCTAAGGAATAGGTTGGTGCTTCTTTCCATAACACTTGTGGATGTTTTGTGATTTATGCATTTAGTAGTTCGGTTGACTGACGCTCCGTTTGGCATGAATTATGCACCATGTGGCTTTTTAGTTAATTTGTAGTCATTGCTACGGCCACTTTCCTTTTCTTTTGGGGGTGTGGGGGTAAGAAGCAATTTGTAATTATTTATTATTAAAATTCTTAAAATATTTTTTTTATTAGATAGCATAAGCATATAATTTTCTAACATCAATATATTTTAATCTTTTCTTAGTCGCAGTAGTTTTATTTTAGTTTGTAATTATTTAGTCGTATTTAATTATTATTTAACATCATAATATTAATACTTGTTAGTTGATATACTTTTATTTTAATTAGTTATTATTTGTTAATATTAAACGAATTGTTAGAATAAGAAATATTACTATAAAATAAAATAGTAATCAAACAAATTAAAATTTAGTATTGATTATTATTCTGGTAAAGAAAATTTGATTAGCATACTATTTAGTCATGCATTTTAATAGTAAAAATATGACGTGGGTATTCTAGAAATTTCCATTGTAGTATTTCTTATTCCTATTTTGGTTCTTAGCTGTTTGTAGTAAATAATATTGTTGAGTTACCGTATTTGATCTCAGTTAACTTCTAGTGAAGATAAACAATACCAAAGGAATAACATTTCTCTTCTAATTGCTTTTGTTCTGATTCCTAGTAAGTGAACCGGGCCTTTGAGTCGGAGAAGGACACATCCTTGCCTTTTCAAGGAAAACAAAATTACTACAATACACATTTGGCTTGATTTATGATATATAGTAGTTTATGAAACAAACTTCTAATGAAATTATTAACCCAAAAGAGCATCCTTCTAGAAGGCGGAAGCTAGGAGAGAAACAAATAAACATGACCTACAACTGTGCCCTTGAGTTCTATGACAAGAAACAAAATACAGATTCTTCACCTCACCATCCATTCTTGGAGTTCTCTTGAAAAGGTTTGGAACTGTGATAAAGACAAAGTTTTCAGCATTAGTAAAAGTGATATCGATGCAAGTAATATTATTCTTCCCAGAAGCTACCCTTTGCCAGTTCTTTCAGATTCTTATAGAATCTGGTTTTCCCTAAAAGAATATAGTTCAAAGGCCAAGTAGTTTTTTTTTTACGAGAACAAAATGTTGGTCGCAGGAATCACATCTTTTAAGCGATTATTGAATAGCAGCTGTGAAGGTTCTTGTGAAACTTGTCCTTATCTCAAAGCCTTGTTAACTTCTCCATAATATTGAAAATGTGAAATGTTTTCCTTTTCTTTCCTTTTGTGTTTTCATGTCTTGCATACCTTATGGGGCTTTATTTATCATTATTATTTTTTTAGCATTTGCCTCGTACTTGTCAATAAGTAGTTGCATGAGTTTGTAATGTTGTAGGTGCATGGACCTGGAGCTGACATAGACACACTATGCGTTGGGCCATCTTATGTGAACAGAGAGGTGAATGTTAGCTTTGAGTCATTTTGATCTCTTGCTTGAGATGTCTTATTATTCTGGTCCTAATTTTATATCTGTTATTATTTTTTCTTTTTTCAGGAAGATTTCTTTTATATATTACACAATATTTTGGAAGAAATGGAAGAAGTGTCTGAGCTGCAGCCAGTTCCTGATGCTCATGTCCCGGTGATGAAATTCAAGTTTGATGGAATATCTATTGACCTTCTTTATGCTAGTATATCTTGTCTGGTCGTGCCTGAAGTAAGTGACAGTTGATTCTTGTTCATTTTCATGTGGCATACCGTTGGCTAATTGTATTGCTTGAACATATTGGATTCTTTGTTTTAGCATCACGTTCATTTGAACTTACTCGTGGTATGGCTCTGAAGACCGTATTCTTTGGTCATTAATGTTTACTTTCAGGATTTGGATATCTCTGACGTGTCTGTGCTGTATAATGTCGATGAGCCTACTGTTCGAAGTCTTAATGGTTGCCGGGTTGCTGATCAAATTCTAAAACTTGTTCCAAATATTGAGGTGAGCAACTTTCAATTTCATGGTTTTCTTTTTGTGAAATTCTTGTAACCAAACATTCCTGTCTGGAAACGGTAATCTCCATTTGTCTTCTCCCATGTTTGTAGAATTTTCGAACAGCACTTAGATGCTTGAAGTTTTGGGCTAAAAGGCGTGGTGTTTATTCAAATGTGAGTTTGCTTCTTAATACTATGTGTATATGGCTGATTACTTGATACATTTGTTTCCTGATGTAATCGTATACTTGCATGGATGAACAGGTGACTGGGTTTCTTGGTGGTGTAAATTGGGCACTTCTTGTAGCACGAGTTTGTCAGCTTTATCCAAATGCAGTACCCAGTATGCTGTTGTCTCGATTTTTCCGAGTTTATACCCTTTGGCGTTGGCCAAACCCTGTTATGTTGTGTGCAATCGAGGAAGATGATCTTGGGTGTTCTATATGGGATCCTCGTAAGAATCCTCGTGATAGAACTCATCATATGCCCATAATAACACCTGCATATCCATGCATGAATTCTAGCTACAATGTTTCTACCAGTACGCTTCGAGTTATGATGGAACAGTTCCAGTTTGGTAACAAAGTTTGTGAGGTATTACCTGTGCATGCATGAACTTTTTTCGTTGATTATTATTTAATAGAGGAGATAGAGTACAGAAGGAATCTCCTGTTACTTTATACTATGCAGTATTTCATCATTTGATTATTTGTGGAAATTTCATTAGGAAATTGAGCTGAATAAAGCACAGTGGAGTTCTCTTTTTGAGCCATATTTGTTTTTCGAAAGCTACAAAAACTATTTGCAAGTTGATATTGTAGCAGCTGATGCAGACGACCTACGCTCTTGGAAAGGATGGGTAGAGTCTCGGCTTAGGCATTTGACGTTGTTGGTAATTATTCTTACATTTAAATGAATCATGGTGATGAGAATACTGTTTCTCAACTTGAAAGCATTTCTATTCTAGAGTTAAAGTAAAATTTCTGGTTATAAAAATATCTTCCCTATGCCCATGGCTTTTGTAATTTACTGCAGATCGAGAGGAAGACTGAAGGGAAGTTACAGTGCCATCCTTATCCACATGAATATGTTGACACGTCCAAACCATGTGCCCATTGTGCATTTTTCATGGGTCTGCAGAGGAAGCAGGGAGAGATAATTCAAGAAGGCCAGCAGTTTGATATACGTTCGTCAGTTGATGAATTCAAGCACTATACAAGTTCGTACATGTTCTGGAAACCAGGAATGGAAATCTTTGTTTCTCATGTCCGCAGAAGGCAGATCCCTCCTTTTGTGTTTCCAGAAGGTCATAGACGATCTCGTGCTACAAGGTTGTCAGCTTTGCAACGTTCTGATGGACCAAATCAAGATGATGTACAAAATGGTAGGAGTGGCAGTAATGAAAGATACCTTAAGAGGAAAAATGATCTCGATCGAATTGAAGGGGAGCATGATTCTCCGCAAAAACGGCAGTCTATTAGTCCTAGAAGGCAGGATTCAGTTTCATCCAATGTCAGTAATTTTTCAAATACTGCTTCTCCTGAGTGTCCAGAAGCTGATGTGGAAGCTAAAACTATTGATGAGAAGAATAGTTCGTGCCAGACTATCACTCGGGAAAATGAAGAGTTGACTTTTGGTGGGTCTAGCATTGGTAGCGGCTATTCAAGGAAGGAATCTAGAAGTGTAGAGAGTGACAAAGGGTCCACTGTAGAGATATTTGAACCAGACAAAGTTCCTTTTACTGCAATTGATCAAAGATGTGCGTCTAATTCCAGTGTGATCACTACCTTAACAAGTGAAAGCAGTTCTTGCGAGAATGTTGGGTCTGCATTAGCAGCAGGTAATAGTGAAGGCAATGCTGGGAGCATAGAAGGAAGTGCTGATGAAAGTAACAATCCGGGAACATCTGTTGTTGATTCGTGTGAGGCAGATTCCGAACTTCAGTTGGATAATAGCTGTGTAAATGGAGATAGCATGCATATGGAGACAGAGGTGTGGGCTTTCATTCCTTTTGTTGGTTATATATGGTGTTATTCATGGTCCTTTTCGCTATTACCTTACATGTTTTCGTTTTATTCTGGTTTGACATGTGAAGCCAAATGCTGTGCTTGAGATGGCATTAAATCCTGGAGGTGGGGTTAAGTCTACAACTATCCAGAACCCAGTGATAAGGCATGTTTCCTTTTAAAGAAAGATTCAACGCTACGTCTGAGCTCTTGCTTATATTTTGTTTTGTCTTTATACTGCTCTTCCTGGTTTTTTGTGTGTTTTCCATATTTTTACCAGGTTGAGTATGGCCTCAACAGCGTGAGAGAAAGCTAAGTGAGAGCATTATAATATGATGATCAATACCACCGCAAATACAATCCGTGTTGGCCAAAGAAATAGAAATAAAGAAAGGAAGCCTGTCCATTCGGGGTAAGTGTTATTTGAATTGCTGGCCTTGGCGTGTCATTCTTTTTTCTTTTTGTTTAAGTGCCCACATTCTTTATACCTACAAATGCACCATCAGAAAAGTTACTATGCACAAAGTAAAAAGTTCTTTGTGTACTGATAATTCTTGCTTGCACTTATAATGACTTCAACAAATCCGTTCTTCAAGAGCTTTGCGAGCCTCAAAGGCTCCCTTGGCTTGTTGGGGATTCTCTCTAATATGCATTGCTTTGGCTATTGAGTTGAGTGCTACCCCATCATCATCTTCATCATCGTCATCATCCCCACCATCCCCCTTCCGTAGTCATCTGTAATATATTCATCAACCCTTTTGTTAATTATTGTGGGGGGGGGGGGAAGTGTTTTGTATTTCTGCCTTTTTCTTCGTTTTTGTGGTCTCTTTAAGGAGTATTGGGATTGAACGGGATTAAGTTCTTAGATTTACGAACGAACTACTTGGCTTGGTGTTTCTCAACCACTGATTGTAACCTACCAACTATTTGTGTTAATACAGACGACTATTTGTGTTAGTACAGAATCCAAGCTCTCTCTCTCTCTCTGCAAGTTCCTTCTTTTATGTTCTTGTTTCCAATTCTTTCAGTTTGAAACAATCCTAAGAAATTTGATGCCTGAAAATATATTAAATTTATGTTATTTTCTTTGAATAAAGCATATGCATGGTATAAATTTCAAAGATGTGTATATTGACGTCCTTGAATATGATTGAACAGCGTTGGGGCACAAAGCAACTTGCTTCAAATATCTGTTCTGCGATCATTTACTTTTGAATTCTCATAACCTAACTCACCCAGAAACATAGAGTTTTTGTTATCCAAATTGATGTGACGATTTTAAATAATTTTGAATTCAGATTCCCTATGGGGTAATTTGAGTTAATTTTTGACAGCTTTGAGTGGGTTTTAGAGTAACTTTAGGTGCCAATTATATTATATATATTGAATTGAACCTCGTGATTAAATTTTATAATAAGTAAAAACCTGTAACCAATTACCTTTTCCTTTAATGCTGGCTCTAATTGGATTTCCTCAACGTTATGATGGAAAAGGTTTTAAGTAGTCATTTATTGATCTGTTAAAAAAAATAATAATAAATAAAGGCTATTTTGAATTAGTTCTTTTTTTAAGAAAAACATGTACTGTGATAATATGAATTCCCACGACCAATATTGTATTTATTTATTTTTCACAAAAAACAAAAGCAAACCAACTTTGTGAATTAAATAAACCGTCTCTATCTCTTGAATTCGAAATTCTAATAAATACCCTCGATCTTTTCACCTAGATATAGGAATATTTTACATTTGTAGCAAACAAATACCAATCATTTCAGATTACTATTTTGAACCAAACATATAATTAATGTAATATTTTATTGCGAAAGAACAGAAAAGGAAAATAAAAAATAATAATAAAAAAAAAAGAATAAAGAGTAGTGGGGCAATGATGAATTTATTGGAAAACTTGAGTTGATTACAGTCCAACAAAGTGTAACCTAATGTCTGAAGCAAACGCTGAGAAATACCGAAAGTGATTGAGGCTTCAAATATTAATGAAAATTTGACCGACAGAGTTAAAATAATCTTTTTTTTAATAATAAGAAAAAAAAGTAAATAAACCCAAGTGGAAGTGCTCCAAATTCCTCAACCCTCTTCGTTGTTTCAGTAATTTAGTCCATTTAGCAATGAGTTTGCTGTTGAATTTTGGGTCAGCATCACCTTTCATTACCCACTATCCAGACAACGGAATATATATATATATATATATATATATATATAATTTATATATTTAGGGTCTAAAAAATACATGTTTTAGTCTCGTATCTCAATATATTTTCATTCTTTAAATCTTGTCTTTCTTGTGTAAAGTGTTTCAATTTAATTTTTTTCTTTTTTTACTTTTTGCGTTAAGTTACAAGTTTAATCTCTTCTATTATTTAATTCTTGAAAATTTTTAAGGTTTATTTGAATCTTTTTTTAATGATCTTTTTAAAGCTTACCTAGATTTTTAATATGTTTTCTAACTTTATATTTTGTTCCGATAAACTTTTAAACTTTTAATTAGGTGTCTTGTTCTCGACAATTTTAAAATTTTTTAAAAATTAATTAATCTACTAACTATAACTTTGAATTTTATGTCTAAAAAAAAAACTCTAAATTTGTGTCTAGTAGATGTGTTGAAAAATAGCAACTTTTTTAAGTAAAGTAGACACAAACCTTAAAATTCTTTAACCAAGGGCCCCTCTAGATTAACTTAAAAAATAAAATTTTTTCAAATGTTCATTTTCATTTAAACACTCTTGGTAAGATTATTTAAAATAAAAACACTAATAACTTTTAAAATTCATTTTGAGAGATTGTCAAATACTGACATCTCTTTCACTTGATTTTTTTATTATTTTTTTATATTAAACCCTTAAAAGAATATTCCAAACACACCTAAAATTTTGTAATTTTTTACCATTACATTTGTTTCGGATAATATTTTTTTGTTGGTGGATATTAAATGAGGTGGATAGTAAGCTTACATGAGAATGTATTTAATGATAGAAAGGCAAAAAATTAACTTAAGAACAAAACATCTAATTTCTCTTCCAAAATTTTCAAGGAATCTTTGTAATCAAATACTCCAAATGTTTAAAGTTGTAAAACTTTGATCTTTGTATTACTTAGGAAGTAATCCTTAGTTGGATTAGTGGTCAATAAGGGTCATGGTTTTAATAATTACAAGATGTAGAGGTAATGAGTCAAACTCATTGTGGCCACTTGAGATTTAGTGTCGAGTTTTCTTTGTAGCTGAATATTATAGGATCAAATTGGTCGTCATACCTTTGATTGTGTGATTAGAAATTTGAATCTCCCACCATGCACACCTTCTATATTTGTGTTGAATTAAAAAAAAAAAAAAATCACATTCAACATAGTAAAATCACTCCCAAAACCATCATATTATAGATAGGCCATAATTAATATGAAAAGATTTCTAGTTTTTCTAAAGTGTCACACCAGTGCCTGTTTCCATTGCACAAATGCCCTAGCTATAATTTTCTCAAGTGCCAAACACTTTTATATATTGGTATTGCCAAACCCATCACCCTATCAAACATTCTTCTTCTTCTTCTTCTTCTTCTTCTTCTTCTTCTTCTTCTTCTTCTTCTTCTTCTTCTTCTTCTTCTTCTTCTTCTTCTTCTTCTTCTTCTTCTTCACCAAAATATATCCTTTTTTCCATTATTTGATAATCATGACCTTCAAATTTCCAAGTTGGCTTTTTTTTTTTTTTTTTTTTTTTCTGAATTAGCCAATTAAAATGAAGGGCTCAGTCAAATTTCCATCTTGCAACTTCCACTAATTTCATTATGTAATTGTTGGCATCAAGAAGGCACTTTTCTCAACAGCAACACAGTATGTAATCTTCTTGAAATTCAGGTGTACAAGGACAAAAAGCTTCTTCCTTTTGCTCTTCTTCTTTTTATTTTTCCCATTTTGAGGGATTTTCTCAAAATGGGTGTTTTTTGTTTCTCTCTGTTTAAAGCTCAAATTGTGTGTGTGTGTTTGGCAAAAAAGCCTAATTGGTATTTGGCTGATTTGTGAAACAACATGTAGACAAAGGAATTACGGTCAGGCACACAGGGCAAAGCCAGGCACTTAAAACGCTGCGTTTCAGTTTAATTAAACATGAAGCACAAAAAACAGGTGAAGTTTGTTTTACAAACTAATTCCTTAGTTAACTGGACATTATGAGAATAAATGAGGATTAGATTTCCTAAAGTTTGTTCCTTTTTCTTTTCTCTCGTGTTGTTTTTTTTTTTTAATATCCAAATACGGCAGAAGCTTTTATGAGTCATTATAAGGCAATAAACAGCTAATAAACAAAAGCTTACACCATATATTATAATTGTACTGCAAATTCTAAAGCCTATAGCTAGCTAGATTCTGTCTTCTCTTTTTTTCTTTTCTTTTTTTTTTTTCTTTCTTTTTTGGTCTTATTGTAATGTTGGGTGTGATTCAGTAGAAACAGCTGCATCATGAGTGTAATTTATATTTATATATATATATATATTTACTTTATATGAGCAATTCAGTAACTTTATATATCTATCTTGGTATCTTCTGTAGTTTGCATTTGTTGATCAAATTATCATGGCAAAGTACTTCTCTTCCATTGTGTTTGAGTAATGATTCTATTCTACTTCTCCAGTTCTACCATTTGAATGTTTCTATTTTTAATTCAATTAGTAATCAAGATTCGAACAATAATTGATTTTTAACTTCATGAACAATTTATACCCCATCAATAACACTTTTTAGAAAACAAAAACTTATAAACAATAATTTAGTTTCTTTGTTTTGATATAACTTTGACTAAATTTTCGAAAAGCAAGACGAGTTTTTTAAACTAAAATAAATATAGTTTTTAAAAATTTGCTGCAGAATTCGAAAAATAAAAACATTAATAAGAAAATGGGAAAGAAACAAACATATATAAATTTTGAGTTTATATAACAATCTGGGAATATTTTGTGTTTGCATTTGTTGATAAAAAGTAAAGCAAAATACTTGTATGATATATATGGGGTTTGAGAAATGATTCTATATTCCCATCCTGTTAAGTTTCTTTTCAAGTGATCTTTTGAGTAGAAGTTATAATGTTAAAAGACGATAAAACTCATAAATGAAGACATTTTTAGATTACATGACACCTGAAATTAGGATTATTGCAAATAAAAAGAAAACTATTGTGTGATATATGTATATATGAGTAAAATAAAGTGTTTAATTATTTAATGGAACTTGACCATATTATATCTAGTTGCCTCCTAATTAAGAATCATATCCAGAAGAACTGAAAAGAGATAAAAGAATCTTCGTTGAACGGTAGAGAACAGCTAGAAGAGAGAGTGGTGTGGTGGGAGCAAATGCACGTCCTTCAACTTCAAACCCACTTACGCCCAGTTGGAGAAAAGGAGAGCATTTTTTATGTTCTGCATACAATTCCAATCAAACCCTTCTCTTCGGTCCCATCTCATTTGATAACGATTTCGTTTTTAATGTTATGTTTTTTAAAACTCAACAATGCATACAATTTAATTTAATTTAATTCAAGTATATAACTTAGTAGATAAGACGCCAATTACTATTCTAAAAGTTATGGTTAAATCTCTTAGGTTTGTAGTTATTGAAAATAAGAATAATAATTAAATAAATAAATTAATAAAATTAAAAAAAAAAAAAAAAAAAAAAACCTATACTTAGAAATCGAGAGGGATAATCGTAGAACAAGAAAATACTAGAATTTGGAGTATACTTGCACTCTTCAGAAAGCTATGAGAGTTAGAAGAAAGGAGAGGATTTTTGAAAAATGCATCAGAGAGTTTTGTATGGGCATAGAGTGGTCAAACCAAAAAGAAACCCGATTTCTTTATTTACCATTGAATTTGACAAAAAGTTGTGAAATGTGTTAAAGGATCCTTTGTCCTAACTATTCTGCAACATGTGATCTGGGCAAGGAAATAAGAGATATGATGACTTGACATTGCCTTTAATTACCTTCTTCTAACGTATAATCATCGTTCATCTATTCAAGTGTCCATTTTTTCAACAATGACAACCAACACAATATTTGGTTGGGGTTGGGGTTGGCTTTGACAACGTTCGATGTGCGTCGGGTTAGGGCCCGAACATGTGTCCTCCTCTGGTTGGGCAAAACGAGAAGCCCGGATTTATCCCCCTAGCTAACACATAACACACTAATTTTTTAAGGAATTAATAGAACTCGTTACATATAGTTTCCTCCTTAGAGAAAAAGGCCATTTGTAAAATTACTCAGTCGGAAAAAAGAATCGGTTTATGGAAACTGAATTTGTAGAGAGTACTGATTTAGATGGGATTTATGTGACATATGGATATTAGTGTCTGAAACATGCATGGATTTGCAGTTAGCTTTAGTAAAAATGGCAACAATGGTGGGTCAGAGTGTCTTCAAAAAGTGCATTTATCAATTTCATGTACCATGCAACTCAAAGAAGCCATCAACAACAATGTAAAAGGAAAAAGATGCTTCTTTTAAGTTTATATTAATTACATTAAAGATGAACACCTATTTCATGTAATTTGTTTTTATATGGAAAAAAACACTCTTTTTCCTCTCCCACGTCTCATTTTGGGAAAATTTAAAGTTGTAAAGGTTGTAGAGAATATTTTAAAGATGAGTATTTCAATATTAAGTCAAAGAGAACATCATATTTGTGAATGTCGTGATGGTAGTGGTAAAGTGGCGAAAGTCATGGGTGTAGTGGTGGGGGTGGTTGAATTAGATGTGTTGTACTGATTTGTTTGACTTTGGTCACATTATTTTGACTAAATTTATCTATCCATACACTCTAAAGTCTAAAAAGGGGTACAACCAACCAAACCATCATTGCCAAATGGTTAGACAGGGCTAAGAAATCTTTAGTTTTAGCATCTAGATGTTTGCTTAATCATTTATGACGATTAATAATCCCTTCACATTAACAACACTGTACAATTAACTGAAGAAAGCCAAAGGCAATTACATCATTAACACTACACAGTTCCATTGATTACATTGTTTAGTTTACATGAGAGAGAAGGGATTTGGAGAGAGAGAGAGCATGGGATGAGCAACGTTGATTTGATTTCACTTGATGTCAATAAATCAATCATCTGCTTCAGAATTGCCCATAATATTGGTCCTACATGATTTTCCATAAGTTTCAAGACTTTGTTGTGATGGATTTACCTGCAAAGTGAAGCTAGTATACGGCGAGGAGGGAGGAATGGCCTACGAGAGTGAAGGACGGCCCAATTGTCTATCAGCAGAACATCACCCTTTTGCCAAGGAATGGTAACAGACTCCTCTTCCAGAATTCTCAAGCAGCCATAGATGATTTCAGCTGGCAATGGAGTACCGTCCCCAAAGGTTACCGCCTTTACAGGATCGTTCCTCGCATCTTCCCAGCCGATGTAAGCTGCAACCATGCTGTTAAACCAAATCTTGCGCTGCCGTACTTCATCATACTTGATGGCTGGGATTGGACCCATAACTGTTTTCACTCCATCTTTTAACCACTCCAACTTCATTCCCAACTTAGCTGCCCTGTTAAAAGTTTAGATTTGGTAAACCGACTTGTCATGTGAAGTTCTTGTTCAAACTGCAAATAAAGCATTTTGAAGTAATATATGATAGAGTACACGAGACAAAAGTGAGAAAGGTTAGCAGCAAAAATGTTTGATGTAAGACAATAACATCTAGATTCTAGCAAGACCAAGTGTTCATAGGCTCTATTATCATGTAGAGAAACACATTTGATTGTTGTGGAAATCAATCCTCATCCTTCCAAGTAACTCGATAACCTTGCTTAGAAAACATGCAACTTCATGCATTCTAACATGATTTCAAATCAAATAAAACATCAGTATATGGATTTCCTCAGTCCTCGCTTTGAAGTAATTTTCTTAGTCCGTGTTCAAGCGCATTCACCTAGCAAATCTAAATGTTAATTAGCTAGAACAGTGTAACAGTCAATATAATATTATAAATAAGCAACTTTTCAGCATTAACCATCATTTAGGTTAAATTACAAAAACTACTATGAATTTTACCTTTTCTTGTCGAAAAATATACTTATTCTTTCAAAAAGTTGTAATATTACTATTAATTTTTCATAAATATTTCAAAACAATCTTTAGATTATAAATTTTTCAAAATTTTAATCGAAAATTGGGACCTATAAGAATGAAAATTTGGATTGTCATGTCATTTTAATTTCTAAGTTATCGTTGTAACGTGTGTTAAGCTCTTATTTTTGTTTATAATTCTAAAGAATTTATACTTGAAGGTAGTTTTGAAATGTTTGAAAAGGTCTATAGTAATATTACAACTTTTGAAAAAAATTGGTGTTTTTTAAATAAATGGTAAAGTTGATGGATATTTTAAACAAATAGCCTCCTTTTTTTTTTTTCTTCTTCTTCTTTGGTGGGGGGTTGGGTTTGATTATGAACCTTTCTTCAGCAATGCTCTTATCGTGAGTCAAGAATGTAGATTTCCAACCACGGCCAATTGGAGATGATGGATCATCAGCTTCTCCCAACACGCGTGTGTAAATTAGGCCTTGTTCCTCCAACCTCTCAACAAATTCTGGATATTTCTCTTTCACTCTCTCATAAACAACGTGACTGAGAACAATGGGTGTTTCTCCACCACTTCTAGGCTCTACTTCACAATAGAAAAACAGCTTGGCAGGGAATTCAGGCACCTGAAACATACAAAAACCCCAACCCCCTTCAATTTCAGACTTCACCACCAAAAACACAGCATCAACCCACCACTTTCCTTCTTAAAATGAAACTACAAAAGGCTCTTATTAGCCTACAAACTGGGAACCCAAGCCATTTCAGAGATTGTACCCCTTATTTCAATGAGCTACAAACTAAACTCTGCTCATTACTAATTAATTCCCAAACATAGATATGAATTATAAACATCTTGTAGAATTCCCTAAAATCAAAAGGCTAGAAAAGGTGAGACAGCAGAGTACAATGTGTACCTGGGCCAATTCGTGATGAAAAGGGATCTTCTGGTCCGGCGGTGACTCGTTGGCCGTGAAAACCCGACCAACGACCTTAGTTCGAGGAGCTGCACCTCCGACGTACGGAAACTCCTCGTAACCAAAGGCCTCAACGACGTCGTTGAAGTCGGGTGCCGCTTCTACCGGAAAACCTCTGAAGAGTACTGCTCCGGACTTGAGAATCAGGGAATCGATTATTGGTTTCTGGGCCTTGATGGCTCGAGTGAAGGACGAAATGCTGAAAGAAGCCGAAGACGGCGATAAAACTAATGGGAAATAACTTCCATGGTAGTGTTTCTGATGCGGAATTTGAATTTCCTTGAAATTCTCTATCGCCATGATAAATTCCCGGGAACTATTCGCCGCCGCTTGGGTTTTGGGTTTGGGTTCACGGTGGCGCTTGTTCTTGACGCGCCAGTTGATGACGTTGTGCGGTTCTATGCGGTGGAGGGAAATGCGTAGCTGCGAGCTTCCACCTGGACGATCTTTCGTCTAGGTTCGAAAAGTTCGACGAGAACGCTAGATTTTGTGGGCTTCAGCCTTGGCAATTGATGAATGCAATTGGGCCTCAACCGAACACCTTGGGCTTAGAGAAAAATACAAGGGTTATCTTATTTTAGGGCGTTAGACAAATGAAATAGATATTTGTAATATATTTTATATCCCCATTTTGCTTTAATTAACCTCGTGTTCATTCTCTCTTATTAGAGTTTTAAATTTCTAATTTAATATTAATTAAAAATTCAATTGAAAATATATTTAAAATTTTGTATTATCCATTAATATTGTATATTATTTTATTCTTTCACATATATGATATTTAACCCTTCAATTTAAAAATATTTTTTGTTGAGCTTTTTGCTTTTTGAATTATTATCTAATGAATATTATTTTATTTTTTCTCTTACACGGTATTTATGTATATATACAATGTCTGTTTCAAATATGTATGGAGTTTATTCATATTGTATTTAGAATAACTACAAATTAAAGATTTTATATAATGTATACCTCATGTTTTAATGTTAGTCTCGTTTCTATTCATATATATATTTTACTTGCTTTGTCATATACATGTATATTATATTAAGATATATGACATTCTCCGATTATTTGAAGTAACCATATAAATTTGAAATTAAAAACAAAATGTATAAATAAATCTCATATATACTATGTATTATAACCTATGTGACTTTTATATGCGAGTTATTAACGATTGGGCAACGTGAATATGATGTTTTTTTTTTCATACGTGTCTTTTCTCATTTATATTTTTTGTCTTATTGTTACTTTTCAAAATGTTTGAAATTCTATATTTTTTTCATATTAATATGGAAAAAATCACTCAAGGCATGTAAACATGGTATTTTTTTTCCATATATGTCTTTTTTTTATTTATATTTTTTCTTATTATGCTTGAAATTCATGGAGGGTGATATAGACATTTGAGCCAATTTTTTAGGTAGTATTTAATCCCATTAAACTATTCATTAAAAAAAAGAAAAAAAATTAAGATAACCTTGTAATTAGACCTATATAATTAGTTTATATAGGCAGAAAGCCTTTGTTTTATATTAAATTTATTTTCAATACTTATTTTCGTAAATTTCAGGATATTTTTTAATATTAGATTTAATGAGATTTCAGGCAAAAATAGCCCTTTTAAGTATCTGGTTGAGATTTTCAATTTCAATGCGGTTTTTAAACATAAATTTTTTAGATTTCCATGTTTAGGCATCCTTTCTTTTATTGTTTTACTCTTTTTTATATATATAATTTAGATATAACATGCAACCTTTTATACTTCAAGTTAAATGAATAGTTGTCTATGTATTTTACCTTAGCAATAATTTGCATGCATCATTTTCCGTCTCCATAATTGTTGCACAAAAATAATTTTGTATGAATCATTTCTTGTAATGTTAGAAGTTTGATTATCACACAGTTTGGAGTGCAACAGAAAACCAAAAATTCGAAAATTCGAACCAATCCAACTGATACAATGGTTGGCTTTGGTTTTTTAATATGAAATTGGACATATTGGTTTGTATTTAGAGAAAACCAAAAAATATTGGTTCGGGTTGGCTTTTTAATAGAAAAGCCAACCAAAACCAAATCGAACTAGTGATATATATATATATATATATATATATATATATGTCATTGAAAACAAACTCTTCATGTTTAGATAAAAAACCAATTATTGTTGAACGTGTATGTTTTTTTATTTAGAAAAGTGCCAAGAAAAAAAATGTCAAATTTCAAAATTTATTTATTTATTTTTAAAAGACACAATTTTAATTTAAAATTAGAAAAAATGGCCAATTCAAAACAAAGTGGAAATAAAAATTAAAAAAATTGGAAGAAAAATAAAAAATACCAAAAATCGAGAACAAAACCAATAATAATCCGATCCAAATAAAACCAATCAATTAATTTTATTTTTTATTGGACATTAGTTTGGATCTTATTTTTGTAAAACCAGTTGATTTGGTCTGGTTCTTGGTTGAATCGACTATCACCCCTACACTCAGCCATCATTGCAATTGTTGTTGTATTACAACAATAATTAAAATAAAGGAGTATTTTATTTTTATTTTATTTTATTTTGTTTAAGAAAAAAGAAAAAACCCGAACGAGTAGCTTCCATAAAAATTGATTCTTCAAAGGTGGAATTTTACATCCATTTTTATTCTAATTTCCTAAAGTCAGAAAAGCTTCCCCCAGCAAGCTCGCGCGGCTTAAACCCATTCCCAGCTTACCCAAAAATGGCGGAGCTCAGTAAGCTTACACAGTACATCGAGTCCTTCGTCGACGTATCTCGTACTCCGTCTCAACAGGTTATTGCTCCATTCCCATTTCGCTTTTTAACTCTCAATTTCTCAATATTGCATGGCAAACTAGGCGATTATCAAAGCGGGTTCGACTTTCTGAACTCAACCACTGCAAATTAATCTGTTTTTGCATTAA
Organism: Citrullus mucosospermus; assembly: GCA_030954485.1. Lineage (NCBI taxonomy): Eukaryota > Viridiplantae > Streptophyta > Magnoliopsida > Cucurbitales > Cucurbitaceae > Citrullus > Citrullus mucosospermus. Next base: position 173,553 of record CM062063.1, on the reverse strand, counting down.
TGGCTATCACTTATACCTCAACTCGTTCTCCCCATTTAATTAGTTAGAAACGGAAGTAGAAAGCTCGGAAATCCCGGGAGCTGCACAGTGTGTATGCGAGTGTTTTCGAGAAAACGGTGCAAAAGGGTGCGGTTTGGGAAGTTACTGTTTGACAAAGGCGACAAATGTCGTATACACAGCTGAAATTAGGAAGTTAGTTCCAACCAACTACGATATTTGCTTTAAGAGTTAGGTTAGAGATGACAATGATCATTGACTTGGCTTCATTTGGATGTGCATAAATACTCGGTTATTTGCCTGTTTCTTATGCATAAACTTGTGCATGTTCCCGAAATTTTCATTTACAAGGACTTGCATTTGTCTTTTTGGTTTTTCGTAGCTTGCTTTAACTTTGAACCCATGAAACTAGTTGCGAATTATGGTACCAAGATGCAACATCAAAATCAACATCTAACTTGGATAGTTTTGATATGGATAAAATTCAGCAACTTAGATTGGGCATCGAGCAATATGCAACAAACGACAGATATAAAGGTTAAAAAATTACTGAAGAACAGTAAAGCATTGTAGCAGAATATATAGAACAAGACTGTATAACGAAATTAGAATTTTTTTTTAAGGGACAGTTGCAAATATAGCAACCAGATTCAAAGTATTATCATATATAACAACATTTTAAAAATATTGCAAATATAGCAAAGTCTATCAGTGATAAACTTTTGTCACTGATAGACCACCACCAACGATATTGTCTATCACTGATAAACCATAAGAATCTATCAGTGATAGAAGTTTATCAATGATAGACTTTGCTATATTTGTAATTTTTAAAAAATGCTATACACTTGGTTATTATCCCTAAAATTGCTACTCATTATAATTACCAATTTTTTTAATACGTAATATGAAGTTTTTTAAGTAACTATTACAATATATGCAACATAGGTTGGTATGTTTACATATTGATATAAAGGATTCAGAAATTAACATTTAGAGGAGTTGAGGGGAACCTAGTGATGTTTAATCCCTCGTAAAATTCTATGTTTCTCATGGGGCTTCAGTGACAAAGTCTTTTTGTAATTATTCAGTCTCATTTCACTTGATTGGAGTACATTTCTTTAGTGGGGTTCTCTTTTATGAGCTTTATTCTTTTGGTTACTCTGACAATATTTTATTTTTTCTCAATGGAAGTTTGGTTTCTCATAAAGAAAAAGGGTTGTGAAACTAACGACGAGAGATTAAAACATATTCAATAATTTTTAAAAGTCGACAATGGAAAAGTTATCAGATTATGGGAGGAAAATGGAACTAATTCTTTTCCCCTCCCAACGACCTCTTTCCAGGACATGCACAATTTTTAACCAAAATGATCTGGCGATTAGTCCTTGTCGGGATGTAGAAAATTGTTTGGTCATTATAAGAAACCTCTCTTTGATGGAGAGATCGATTTATACTAATCATTTTCTTATGTTCGAGGAATGGATAACTGTTAAGCCTCTTGGTCTTGCTTCAGTCTGAATTTGTACTTCATAGAAGACAGGACAATGTGGTCTTTAGACTCCTTGGCCTCGATTCTTGTAGGACGGTCTTTCTGTCTCACTTCAATTATGCTTGAGGACATTTTCACTGCATTTTGGATGGAAAGTGGCCAGAGAAGATGAAAACCTTACTTTAGGTGTTGTTTGATGGAAGGCCCTTAGACCAATGATAGACACCCAATATTGTTTATTCAGTCTGAATTGATGCTTCTAATTTTATTTATTTATTAAATTATTATTACTTTTTGGCAAAGACAATGTGGCAATTGCTAACCTTATTTTTTTGGGAAGCCTGCATATTACTCATCTGTGTTTCTTTATGCTATGATGTTTCATCTTTGCAACAATGTGCTGATTAGAAACACCATGAAGAACAATGGACTAATGAGAATATATGTGATACTACAGGCCACAAGCTTGGAAGCAATCACCTCCCTTGCGAAGAACAATGATCTAACAATAGAAACTCTGGTATTTTCTGCCTAGCTTCTACTTCCCTTCCACTTTGTTCATGTTTCCTTTAACTCTATGCTGTTTGTTATACTGCCTTAAATTCTTATTTACATGATTTAGGTTAGAGAAATGGGGATGTATTTGACAATTACTGATAACATTATTCGAGGCAGAGGTACTTCTACATAAACTTCTGATTTGTTATATTTTTATTACCATTACGAGTTAATATTGTTATTACCATTACAAATTATTATTATCTGTACTTTCTGTATATTTTACTTGCTTGCTTTAACTTTTGAACAGTGTCTGTGGTTTGATGGTTGGCCATGAATCAGTCTGTACTTTGCAGCTGTGACTCTCCCTCTACGCTGAAAGACTCTAGTTGGCTAAAAGACAAAAGCGATTAAGGAAATTTTTATGTGACACATAACCTATTGGACTCACTAACCCTCACCCACCCCAAATTTTTGGTCCCTCAGAAATCCTCCTGTTTCTTTCTTTCCACATCTTTGGTAAAATAGGCAGTATAGCTATTATCTAGATAGACCTAGCTTTCATAAAATTTATTGCAAAGACTAGCTAAAACACAAGTTACTTTCAGATGTACTGCCTTATTGATGTTTATGGCTTAAAAAGCTGTGTCCGAGCGAACAAATTCTGAATGTTGTCATTGGTGCCTAACACTGAGTTGTCTATTAAATAACATGTCCCTATCTTTTGTTTGTTCTAGTGATGTTAGTTAACCATGTTACTGGGCCTTGCTGTTCACCTTAGTCTGTCGAGATATCTGTTATGCACACACCATCTTTTGTGGTTTGTATGTGCTGTGGGTAGTCAAAATTTTGACACGTTGCCTTGCATTTTCAATTTATTTTTCTGCATTTTTGAAAAAGAAACAACAAGCTTGCTATCCTTTTCAGGTATACTTCTTCTTGGGGAACTACTTGCATGTCTTGCATCAAAGCCTCTGGATGGTGCAACAATACACAGCCTCATTGCCTTCTTCACAGAGAGACTGGTGAGTATTCACTTTTAATTTCTTTTTCTCGACACCAATCACCTATCCAAACAGAGGGGCGATGGGTGTTCTCTATTGGTCTTTCTAGATTTTGATTTCCATTCTTTTTTGTTTTCATTTGTCTTTGTTCTATATGTTATTGCCTTTTCTTCTCTTTGTAACTGATTCCTTGTGTTGAAAATAATTCAAGGTTGCTTCCAACTTTGTACTGGGATATTAAATAAACATAGATGTTTCACTCTTTATAATTCTTGTACTATCTATTAGGTTGTAATGATTTTCTTTTAAACACGCACACCCCATATTGCAAGATTGGTCAAACACAAGTTTCATTCTTTATTCTTTTTTGTAAATTCTTTTACATTGTAGCGATTTTCTTTTGGAGTATGGGGCAACATGTTTTTGTTTGAGCTAATAATATGAAAGAAATGCTGGGCCTTTTCAAGAAAAGGAAAGATCTCCTGATGTTCTCATTGATCTTATTTGTTTCTTAGCTATGTCTCTACTTTGTCATACTTATAGTTTAAATTCTCTTATATCCGATTTGAGAAGTTTTCTTTGTTAGTTCATTGTATGGGTTTCTCTCATTTGTTTTTGGTTTTTGATAAAGTATCAAACTATCATAGTTAAAAAATGAAAGAATACAAGTAAAGTAACACTAAGAGGATAATTATTTTTGTAAAAAAGAACAATTTCTTTTGGGATTTGTATCCATTGAACATTTATTCTTTTTCATTATATGAATAATAATGTGTTTCTTGAAAAAAGAAAACCATTACGTAAGTCTACAAAGAAACATGGAATCTAACAAGAGACTAAACATTCCTTGATCTCTCCAACTCTCTAAAGATTCTTTTGAATACTTTTTGCTTTTCAGAAAAGTGCTAATATTTATTAGGATTGGAAATAAAAGTGCTTCTATTTTGTACCTGAGCACAAGCCTTTGAGGGAGGAACTGATTTTTATCATTTAGAAACATTTTTGTCAAAATTAAAAACACTCCCAAATACTTCATATTGTAGATTCATTTTAATACACCAGGATGCAAGTTTCTCTATTCAATGTGATAGATAACTTGATACTTACTATCAGGCAGATTGGAAAGCTTTACGAGGTGCCCTTGTTGGCTGCTTGGCACTGATGAGGAGGAAAACGAATGTTGGGACAATTTCTCAGAGTGATGCAAAGTCTGTTGCCCAGTCTTATTTTCAAAATCTTCAAGTACAGTCCTTGGGACAGCATGATCGAAAGGTGAGTTAACAAACTTATCATGTACATGTAGGGAACTTATGCAGATACTTGCTGGCAAATGTTTTCAAATTTTAATAAGGTTTCTGATATTCTTTTCTTCCGTTTCACTTTGATTTATTTATTTTGACAGCTGAGTTTTGAACTTCTGGTGTGCCTTTTGGAACATTATCCTGATGCAGTTGTTTCACTGGTACTATATTTTCTTGCTTTCTTCCAGCCTTTTAATCCGTGTCTTCTTTCAGGAGTCATGAAAACCACAAGAAGCGATTAAAAAATGTTCCCTTGACCCATTTGCTCAACCCCTTTTTGGGTTACATCACATCTTGATGTCTATATGACGCTTCTCATGTTTCACTGCTTGACCCTTTTTTTGGAGTCAGTATCAATGAATTCCTCACTGATGTCCAGGGTGATGATCTTGTGTATGGAATCTGTGAAGCCATCGATGGGGAAAAAGATCCACACTGCTTAATGCTTACTTTTCACATCGTTGAGCTTGTGGCAAAGCTATTCCCAGATCCAACTGGAACACTTGCAAGTAGTTCCAGCGATCTTTTTGAATTCCTGGGTTGCTATTTCCCAATCCATTTTACACATGTAAGTTCAATGCATCTTGTTTCATCATTTCCTTTCCTGATTTCTTGACTTTCCTCCTCTTGCATACGGTTGATTATTGTTAGTGTTCTTCTCTCTCATTTTGGGGGAGGGAAAATGATGAACCATTACTGTAGAACAAAGCAGAGGTTATTTATTTGTTTATTTATTTTTAACATGTATTATTAGTATTATTATTTTAGGGTGTTAGATAGAGGTGGATAGAAGGGCACAAAGGAGAGATGATGGATCCCGTTGGTTACTGAATCTTCTATTTTAAATAACTAACACGGTTGAGGAGAGGGATGGAAGAAATGATTTGAACCCCTGAAGACAAGTTTGGGTGGTGTTTATTTCTGCGCTCAATAGTTTAGAAATCATGACTCTCTAATCAAGGCAAGAAGTGTCTCATACTAGCAGGGCATCAAACATTATTTATGATGTCCATCATCAGGTCCCTAATGGTTCTGGTTGGGAGTTGTAGGAAGTTCACATTGGCTTTTTGATGGAAATATGTGTAGGTTGTCTAAGTGATTTGGGCTTAAAGGAAAGGGAATACGGGGACGTTGAAAAGTGCCAGCCCAAACCAGCTGGGATTTTAGGGGTCACCTCGGGCTGTTCGAAAAGAAAAAGAGGTTCCAACTAAGAAGAACCGAACCTAAGGGGGAGCCACATAAAAAGAGATTCTAAACAAAATATGAGCTGTAGTCGAACTCTTTGCCTAGCAACAAGGCTTTAATCAATATATCTCCTCTCCTTTGCCCGTGCTTACAGAATTACTCTGAAAAATAACTTGGGAGGAAAAACCACATGAACGTTGGGAATTTCGGGTTGACTGATGGAGAGTTGAAAGCCCAAGCTGTTTAACACCATGATACCAGATGACTTTGGAAACGTTAACAGCAACACAAGAACAGGGGATCTTATAATCATGCATAACGAGAAGACTCCATTCCTTGAGAAATACCAAAGTCTTATGTCTAAACAATGAGTTAAACTCCAAAAGGCCTCCAATCAAGCAAAACAAGACCTAGTGAGTATTTACAAAATGATTTAGCTGCTGAAGTCCTCAAAGAGACATTGAATATGTAGACTTTGGAGAAATATTGACTATTTTCTTATTCATCCAAAAAGACCCCATAATAGGTAAATATAATAGAAGAGAAACTCTAACCAAGAGAACTAATTATAAAAGGAAAGAACATTTAAAAATAGTAATTAAAATAATAACTAAGGCAACTATACTATAAACAAATCTACACTCCCCCTGAAGTTGGATTGTATATAGAATACAATCCAAGCTTGGAATTGAATTCATCAAAACTTCTCCTCGATAAAGCTTTTGAGAATGTCGGCGATTTGATGGCAAGATGGAACATGGTTTAGTTCCACTATGTTCTTGTTGACCTTCTTAGCTAAGAAATGTCGATCTATCTTTATGTTTTTCATTCTGTCATGATGGACGAGATTCTTTGCTATGCTAGCTGATTTCTGTTTGACTATCACAAAGTATTTTGAATGAACTTTGAGTTTCTATTCGTAGTTCAAAAGCTTCTGCACCCACACATCCCTTTACAAATTTCCAAAGCTAAAGCTTGATATTCAACCTTTGCACTACTTCTGGCTACAATTGACTGCTTGCTTTTCCAAGTGACTAAGTTGCTCCAAACATAAGAGCAATATCCAGATGTAGATCTTCGATCAGTTAACTCTCTAGCCCAACTAGCATTAGTATAAATTTATGAAATATTCTCTTATTCATTGAGTGGTTGAGAAAGGCTCAATATATACAAGAAGATTATCAATCAATGTGTTGAAATTAAGCTTAAACTTATATGGAAAGAAAGACAACTATAATATACAAGGAAATAATCTGAGCTTAATTCTCTAATTTACAGCTGCATAATTTAGCTTAATTTCCTACACTCCCCTTCAAGCTGAATGGTATATGCTAGTCATTCCAAGCTTGGAAACTAGTCCACTAAGGCTTGTTCGATGCAAAGCGCAAAGCCTTAGTTAATACGTCTACAGCTTGTTGTTGGGAAGGCACATATCTCAAATTGATAATATTTGTCTCAATCTTCTCACTGACAAAGTGATGATCTATCTCGATATGCTTCATTTTATCATGATGTATTGGATTCCTTGCGATGACTATAGCAAATTGATTATCACACATTACTTCTATAGTACCTTCAATCTCAACTTTGAGCTCAATGAGAAGACGTTTTAGCCAAATTCTTTCACAAATTCCTTGAGCTAATGATTGAAATTCAACTTCCGCACTACTTCGAGCTATGACTTGTTGCTTCTTACTACACCAAGTTACTAAGTTTCTCCATACATAAAAGCAATATCCTGATGTTGACTTACGATCAATATGGGATCTAGCCCAATCTGCATCAGTGTAAATTTCTAGTGATCTAGTCATGGTCTTTCTGAATATGAGGCCTTTTCCAGGATCGTTTTTGAGATATCTCAATGTCCCATACACAATTTCCATATGTTCCTTGGAAGGTTTATTCAGAAATTGACTTACCACGCTAACAACAAAGCTAATGTCTAGTCGAGTGTGAGTCAAATATATTAATTTTCCCACCAACCATTGATACTGCCTTGATCAACTGGTTCATCTTCGGGATTAACTCCAAGTTTTGAATTTGCATCCATAGGTGTATCGGTCGGTCTACAATCACTCGTCCCAGTCTCCTTTAAGAGATCTTAAGTGTATTTTCGTTGAGTGACAAAAATACCTTTGCTGGATCTTGCTACTTCCATCCCTCGGAAGTACCTTAGATGTCCCAAATCTTTGATCTCAAATTTCTTTGACAGGAGTTGCTTCAGTCGAGTTATTTCATTGGAAACATTTCCTGTAAGTATTATATTATCAACATATACTATTAACACAGTAAGTAGTCTTACTTGGGGAGAAATGTTTGAAGAATAGAGTGTGATCAGATTGACACTATGTATAGCCATCTTGTAAACTTTTCAAACCAAGCTCTACGTGATTGTTTTAGTCCATAAAGAGACTTCTTGAGTTTACATACCTTCCCTTTAGTGTATCTGTCTTCAAATTCGAGGGGTATATTCATGTATGCTTCTTCTTCTAGATCACCATTTAAAATACATTCTTTACATCGAGTTGAAATAATGGACAAACTGGATGTGCAGCAATAGAAAGAAGTACCGTGTTTAACTTGGCGACTAGGGCAAAGTTTTCTTGATAGTCAATCCCATAAGCTTGGGTGAATCCTTTAGCTACAAGGCGAGCTTTGAATCTCTCTATACTGCCATCTGGTTTATGTTTGGTCGAAAAAATCCATTGACATCCAACTGTGCGTTTACTTGGGGGCAAATCTGTAATTACTCATGTCCCATTCTTCTCAAGGGCCTGCAACTCCTCTAGAGTTGTTGCTTTCCATTCAGGTTTTTGTAATGCTTCTTGAACAGTGTTTGGAGTTTGTACCTGATCTGGTGATGTCATAAATGCTCTAAAAAGTGGTGATAGATTAGTATGAGATAAGTGGTACTGAATAGGATGTCGAGTACATGAGTCAACACCTTTTCTTAGAGCAATGGGTCTGTCCATGTCATCTCCTGATGTCTCGTGTACTATTTCAGAGACATTGGGATTTTGGTTTAGATCTTGGCTTTGTTGAACTTGTCTAGATTGTATATCATTTCTCTCCGGTTGTCTTGCTCATCGTGAGTAAATTTGCAACCCAGACTCAAAGGTAAATATGGGAGTTGGCTCAAAAGAAGGTACAAGAGCATTTTCAGAAGATGAAGTGAAAGGAAAGTCGGGAATACAGTCCCAATTTTGTAGGTCAAGATCATAATGCTCCCCTTGAATTGCAGAATTGGAAAAATAGGATTGGTTTTCAAAGAATGTGACATCCATGGTGTAAAAAAATTGGTGAGTTGGAGGATGATAACATTTGTACCCTTTCTTGTTTGGAGAGTACTAGAGAAAGATGCATTTCATAGATCTTGCAGCAAGTTTACTACAATGTTGGGTATATATATGGATAAATGCAGTACACTCAATATTTTTAGTGGTAAAGGAGACACAAGATGGGATTCAGGATATAGTGTAAGTAAACTGTGTAACGGTGTGTTGAACTTTAGAATTCGAGAGGGAAACTGATTTATGAGATAGGTATCCTTTGGGATTACTTCACCCCAAAAGGTTTTTGGAATCTGTGCAGTGGGCATTAGGGATCAGTGATGTAGGAATATTCAGGGTTTAATTGCGTTTACTTTGTAGTTTGCCAATTCAATTTCTTTATATTTTTAATCTTTACTTTTAGCTTAGGTGTGACAAAAGCCTTCTCTTTGGTCTATTTAAAGGAGGTTAGGTTTAGTAGCTTAGTTAGGTAGTTAGGTGTGAAACCACCCTTTCCCTTTGGGTCTATTTAAAGGGATCATTGTCAACATTTATCTCATTGAATAAAATACTTCTTTCAAGAATTCTCCAAGAATTAGAGTCTCCATCAAATTGGTATCAGAGCAGCCACGAAGTTGGGCCTGATGATGGGAAAAAATTCCAGCAGACCTATCGATCCTTCCCTCCCTTCTGATGTGGAAGCATCCAATCCACAACATTCTGTGACTTACCGATTGAGTCAAGTTGAAGATGCCATCGGAACCTTGATTAATAACTTCACTGTGATGCAAACTTCCGTGGCAGAGATCCAGAAAACTTTAGAGTTCCTTGTAAAAGAGAACGGCAAGGCCAACAAAGCAAAAAACAAGAATCTTGAGGAAGAAAAAGAAGATCAAGATTCACAAGAAAACAGAGGAAACCACCAAAAGGAGAGAGGCTACGGTGGGCAGAATTTTGTTCCTCCAAGAACTCAAGATCAACCAAGGCCATGGATGCTTGTCATCTAATTCTTGGCCGACCTTGGCAGTACGACATCAAGGCCATTCACAAAGGCCATGAGAATACATACGAATTCGATTGGCTGGGCAAGAGGATTGTTTTGCTTCCTATGAGAGATTTACCAATAACTTCTTCCAAATTGAAGAGGGATACAAGCAACCTTTTTTCAATCTTACCTAACCATAATGCCTTAGCTGAAGCATCAACTTTTACCTTAGCATTGATGGTTAAAGGCCTCTCCCATCCCCCTCTCTAACTCCTTTTGTAGATAGCAAGGTTCAAAGACTCCTTAACAACTTTCCAAACCTCACTAAAGTTCTAGAAGGTTTACCTCCTTTGAGAGATATTCAACACAACATAGATTTATACCCGGTGCTTCTCTTCCACATCTTCCACATTATAAGATGAGCCCATCCGAATATAATGCTCTACATGAGATAATTGCCCATCTACTCCAAAAACAGCATATTCAGCCTAGCTTAAGCCCATGCGCTGTTCCAGCCCTTTTAGCCCTAAAAAAGGATGGTAGTTGGCGCCTATGTATTGATAGTAGAGCTATCAATAAGATCACCATTAAATATAGGTTTCCAATTCCAAGAATAGGTGATCTTTTGGACCAATTAGCAGGCGCTCGAATCTTTTCCAAAGTCGATCTCCATAGTGGCTATCACCAAATCCGAATAAGACCAAGAGACAAATGGAAAACAACTTTTGAAACCAATGAGGGCCTATTTGAATGGTTGGTTATGCCCTTTGGTTTATCCAATGCACCTCGCATGTTCATGAGACTCATGAATCAAATATTTTGCCTTTTTAAAACAAATTTGTCATTATTTATTTTGATGACATCTTGATTTATAGTGAGAGCTCCGAGGAACACATGCTACACTTACAAGATGTCTTCTCTACTCTCGACACTCATAAGTTAGTCATTAATTTAAGAAATGTGCATTTCTAACTAATTCAATCTCTTTCCTTGGCTTTCTTATCAGCTCAAATGGCATTCAAGCTGAACCCATAAAGGTGAAAGCTATTCAAAATTGGCCAATTCCATCCACGGTCAAGGAGGTACAATCATTTCTTGGGCTAGCCTCATTCTATAGGCAGTTTATTAAACACTTTAGTACTGTAGCAGCTCCTTTAACAAACTGTTTGAAAAAGGGGAAGTTTAATTGGAATAAAGACACTCTGGACAGTTTCAACATTTTAAAAACCAAATTAACCAATCCTCCTGTTTTGGCCCTACCAAATTTTTGTAAACCTTTTGAAGTGGCCGTGGATGCTAGTGGGGTTGGTATAGGTGCCGTTTTATCTCAAGAATCACGTCCTATAGAATACTTTAGTGAGAAACTAAGTTAACATCGCCAAAAGTGGAGCACTTACGAACAAGAATTATATGCGTTAGTTAGAGCCTTACAGTATTGGGAACACTAACTTATAGGAAAGGAATTCATTCTTCTAACTGATCACTTTTCTCTAAAATTTCTACCGTCACAAAAACATATAAGTAGAATGCATGCAAGATGGATAACATTTATTCAAAAATTCGATTTTGTCATAAAGCATACCTCAGGTAGTACTAATAAAGTTGCAGACGCATTAAGTAGAAAATCATTTCTACTAACACTTCTCCAAGGATCTATTACTGCATTTGAACACTTACCTACTTGTTATGAACATGACCCGGATTTTCATACCATTTGGCAACAATGTAACACACATTCTGGTCCTAATGATTTCCAACCAGAGTTGTGTTGAAATTTTGATAACCTTGTAGCACCTGAGCTATCGCGACCATTTCTTTAGAAAAAACGATTGATTGAACCCTGAAGGAGCTTTGAGATAGAATCCACAAACCATCTCAAATGCGAACTAGATAAAATAAGAACTTTGCTAACGTCCAAATCAGAAGAACAGCTCAGAAACGTTCCAGATGCAGAAGAAGGATTCACCAATTTTACAGCTTTCAACTTCCATTTTTTGGCAAGGATAAAAAAGTCGAAAAAACCCCAGTAAACTATCTGCAAAGCAGAACACTGTTCCTTGATCTGAAGGTCTGGAAAAAGGATGAATAGACCGTCAGAAAGTTGATTGGAGGATGGATCTTTAGGCGGGAGGGGGGGGGGGGGGGTGATCAGAGCTAAAGAAGATGCCAAACGGAGGGGCTGTGAAGCTAAGGGGAAGGAGAGAGGAGAGAGCGTCCCTTACCTTGAGAGAAATCACCCTCACATATTCTTATGTATGTATGTACGTATGTATGTGTTATCTTAACTTTTTTTTTTTCCTGAAAAAATGGGTTGTTTTCTCTCTTGCTTTCTGTGTGTGCTAATAATGTTTCTATATACTATTATTATCCAGGGAAAAGAGGAGGACGTAGATGTAAGAAGGAATGATCTTTCACAGGAACTTATGGTATGGTAATGTGGAAGGACATTGGCTTACTGGCTTACATTGTTATTTGAGACCGTAATTGTTACCAAAGTGCTTATTTTTCGTGGTTATATGAAATTAAGTAGCTACCTATGCCTGGGAATGTTTTCTATGTAATCTGAAGCAAAATTTAGCATGATCTAGGTAACTTGAAGAACTTGGTTGATATATATGCTTTCTTAGTAACCATGGATGTTATTATTATTATTATGAATAAACATGGATATTGATGTTTGTTTTTATACGTCATGTCCATTGCACGAAAGTGTCCATAAAAAATTGCATGAAAAATGTTCGTACATGTGAAAACTCTGTGTAAGTTCATGAATATCTAGTTTTGAAAAGAATTATGAATGAAAAATGGATGATCATGAATCAATCTCACGGGAAAGCTTCATAAGGTCTTTATGTCTAGGTATCGGTAGACTACATTTTCATGGCATGCTTATTATGCCAAACTTCTCTTTGAGATAGTGCCCACTATCCCGATCTCTATGGCTTTCATGTGGTTAGAACTTACCCAACAAAGAATTTTTCTACTTTGGACCATTGTAGATACAATTGTTAGCCTTCCATACGGATCTGGCAGAGTTTTATTCAAACCCAAACTAAGGGAAAACTTGTTAGCCTCAGCTTCTTCAAAATGTCTGTCCCCTAAACTAAGTCTTCAAACAACGTAAATCTCTTAATTTTTCTTAGAAATTTGTTTTCCATGTTTGTCACATATGATCTGTTAAGGATCTGTTTTCCATGTTCCTCAGCAACCAAACTCTCAAGGATCTGTTGGAGTTATAAGTTAACAAGACTAAAACCAAGGGGGGAAAATCCCCTTTCCAGGATTACACATTCTTCATGTTCTGTGGAAGTTGGATATACTGGTCTAGTTAATTTTCATGATCTGTGTTCTGGATAATTTTGGAAATTCATAATTCTTCCCTTGTCCCCACCCCCTAAAAGTATTGTTCCATTTTTCTCTAGCAGTATACCAATAGTCTTGATGTTTCATGTTTGCTCAAACAGTTTTAACCTTTTAGTTCTTGGGCTTGCGACATTCCTGCTTAAGAATTTTGGTGTTCATCTATTGTGTTGCGGTCATAACTCTCCATACAGCTATGATTATCCTGATTGTATTTATTTTTTCTCATTTTGTTCGAGGCCTCAGATTATTATTTGTTTATTTATTTATTTACTTTTATAGGTCAGTTATAAATTTATTGGTGCCCTGGTTTGGTGTTAATTACACTACCCTCATCCATCATTATTTATTTATTTATTTTTGACACCGTATGTTGAATTCTGCACCATATTCATAATCTGTACTTGCATCTTATTCAACTTGATTTTGAAATATTACCGCGCAGAGGGCCTTCTCATCTACCCCCCTCTTTGAGCCATTTGCAATTCCTTTGCTTCTTGAGAAACTTTCATCTTCATTGCCATTAGCAAAGGTGTGCCGGAATTTCTCTATTTACTTGATATAGTAATTGCTTATTATTTAGGATTCACTTCTTTTGAGTGTCCAAGCTGTTGAATAGTTACTTCAATGATTGCAGATCGATTCTTTGAAGTATCTAAGTGATTGCACAGTAAAATATGGGGCAGATAGAATGAAAAAGCATAGTGAAGCTATCTGGTCTTCAGTAAAGGAGATCATATTTACTTCAATAGGACAGCCTACTTTGTCCATTAACACAGAATCATTAAATAGTCCTAGCTTTCAAGAGAAAGAAATAACAACAGAAGCTCTAAGACTCCTGCAGAAGATGGTTCTGGAGAGTAATGGATTATTTTTAACGTTAATTGTCAATGATGAAGATATAAAGGATATTTTCAACATCCTAAATATTTATACATGTTACAACGACTTCCCTCTGCAAAGCAGGCAGAGACTAAATGCAGTGGGCCATATCCTTTACAAGTCAGCAAATGCATCTGTTGCTTCCTGCGATCATGTGTTTGAAAGTTTCTTCCCTCGTTTGCTGGATTTTATGGGGATTTCTGTGGATCAATATCATAATAACAAAATTTCTCCCTCAAGGAGTCTCAACTTTGGAGCCCTCTATCTCTGTATTGAACTTCTTGCAGCTTGCAGAGACTTGATTGCAAGCTCTGATGAACACACATGCTCTGTTAAAGAGAAATCATACTGCATGCTTCAAACTTTTTCATGTTCAATCGTTCAGCTCCTCAGTTCTACCTTTTCAGGAATTGTTAAAAAAGATCTGCATGATGCTGAATTCTACTGTGCAGGTATCTTCTTTTGAGGTGTTTCCATTGAATGACATTGTCTGCTTGGAAATTTGCTATTCTATTCTTATATTTGAATGTAGTGTTGAGTACCAGTTAATGGGGCGTGTGTCTGTGTAATTATAATATACAAATTCATATGTATACCATGTCTCATCTGTTTAATTTATCAACAAGTTAACAACACAGATTATCTACAAATTTAGGCTTAAGGATTTGTTCATTTATTTCTCATCACATTTTGTTGAAGAAATATGACTTTCAATTCCTCATGGGAGCTGCGATTACTGCAGTTCACAGTCTTTTCAATTTTCCATTTATATCTCTCCCAAACAATTTTGTTGTTGATCTTTTCCTTTTTCTCAAACTTATTATTGCTCATATGTCTGAGCGGTTTAAATCTAAGATAGGTTAATTATTTATCCAAATCTAAGATTGGTTAATTAGAATGTAAGCTGTGACTGAAGTTTGAAATCATTTGCAGTAAAGGGCTTGCGGAATCTGTCCACGTTCCCTGAAGGTTCTTCACCAGTATCAAGAGTCATATTTGAGGATATTTTGTTGGAGTTCATGTCATTTATAACAGTGAACTTCAAATTTGGATCGTTGTGGGATCATGCTTTGAAGGCATTACAGCATATTGGTTCATTTGTTGACAAATATCATGGGTCGGTGGAATCGCAAAGTTACATGCATATAGTTGTTGAAAAGATTGCATCGATGTTCTCTCCTCATGATGAGGCCTTGCCACTGATGCTTAAACTTGAGATGGCATATGACATTGGTAGAACTGGACGAAGTTATATGCTGAAACTTGTTCGGGGGATTGAAGAGGCAATATTCTTCCAGTTATCTGAGGTTTATGTACGTGTTAAAAGATTAATGATCTTTATTTTATACTAGATATTCCTCATAGGCATCATCAATGTTCTCAAATTAATTGACTTTTTTTTAAAAAAAAAAAAATTACATTTTTGGTTTTCCTTCAATACTATTCCCTTCCCCCTTTTGCGCTTCTTTTATCCTCAAGCAACATATCAGAATAACTCCAATTGACGACCGATCCTTCTTTTCTTGCCTAATTAATCTTCATTTGTTTCTTCTTGACATGCTATGTTTTCACTTCTCTTGATGAAAAAATCAGCATATCTGAGAAGAACCTCCAGCGGATGATAATTTCTTAGTATTCTTCATTATTAGACTAAATGTTTTCATTTCTCTGGAAGATAATTTCTGAGTACCATTTTGAGGTTCATATTGTACCGAGGAAGAACTTTCTTTGATTTTCAAGGAACATCAGAGCTCTCTTTTTTTCTTGTTGTTTTTCATGGTGTAGTCCCATTATTACTATATCAATTCGGCACTAATTACTGTTTTTTTTTTCTAATGGGTTTCTGCACATTCTATTTATTTAGGTCTATGGCAATTCAAAATCAGTTGAGATTCTATTGTCCATGTTGGATTGCTACTCAACCAAAATTCTTCCATGGTATATGGTTTTATTATACCTTAAACATCTTTTTTGTGCAAAAATTATGAATATCAGTAACCATTTGGTTTTCTAAAATTGTGCTTGTTTTCTCACCGTTTCTTAACCATGATTTTCATCTTTCCCAAGTAAACATGCAATTCTTAGCCAAATTTCAAAAACAAAAACAAGAATTTTTAATTCTTTAATTCTTTATTTCTTTATTTTTAAAGTTTCAAAAATTGGTTTGGATTTTACAAGACTCCTAAAAGGTATAAAAAATACAAAGAAACCAATAGGGATAAGTAGTGTTTATAAATTTAATTTTCAAAAACCAAAAAGTTGAGTTTTCTTTCCATGTGTTCGTCTACTGTCAAGTCACGTACAGCCTTGTTTTCAGGTTTTTTTATTTTTTATTTTTTATTTATTTTTTTTATTTTTTTTTATTTTTGTATTAGAATAACAAATATGCGATATGCATTTGACTCACTTTTTGGTTTGCCGTTTGTTCCTTCTTTTTCCCTTCTCAATTATTTCCTCTAGTTTTCTTGTTATAAATGTGATGCTTGATTTTTTTTTTCTTCATGATGGTGTAGGTTTGATGAAACTGGAGATTTTGAGGAAGTCATATTGCGATTTGCACTAAATATTTGGGATCAAATTGAAAAATGTTTTACTTTTAGCACTTTGATGAATAAAGTGAGTAAAACTTCTACTCTCTGTTTTATTAGTTGTCCATTGATTTTGTGTAGTTTTCCTAATTAGATATCCTAAAATCAGTTGTAAGCTTTTTACTGAAGCAGCAGCCTTTTGTTTTGTTTTGATTTTCCCCCTTTTTAATGAAACCAGGTTCTTCTAGATGCTACCATGATGGCATTGAAACTCTCTGTTCGAAGTTGCTCAAAAGAGAGCCAGAATATTATAATCCAAAAGGCATTCAATGTATTATTAACAAGCAATTTTTCTCCTTTGAAAGTAGCATTATCTACTACAATACCAATTCAGATGGAGGGCTTACAACTTCTGCAGCAGAAAGATAATCCCCTCTCTAGAGATGAATGGATTCTTTCATTATTTGCATCAGTCATTATAGCACTTCGTCCAGAAATACATGTTCCAGATGTGAGATTAATAATGCATTTGCTTATGTTATCCATCATCAGGGGCTGTGTACCAGCTGCACAGGCACTGGGTTCTATGATTAATAAATTGAGTATGAAATCTGATAAAGTAGAAGTCTCAAGTTATGTTTCCTTGGAAGAAGCTATTGACATTATTTTCAAAACAGAATTTAGATGCTTCCATAATGAAAGTACTGGTGATGGCAGTGAAATGTTTCTCACTGATTTATGCTCTAGCATTGAGGAAAGCTCTTTGCTTCAAGTTCATGCTGTGGTTGGATTATCATGGATTGGAAAAGGTTTACTCCTTTGTGGTCACGAAAAGGTCCGAGATATAACCATGGTTTTCTTGCAGTGCTTAGTGTCAAAAAGCAGAACAGATGCCTCACCCTTGCAGGAGTTTATACTGGAAAAAGAAAACGAAACCAACTTGAACTTTGCAGTAATGAAAGGTGCAGCAGATGCATTTCACATTCTTATGAGTGATTCTGAAGCTTGTTTGAACGGCAAATTCCATGCAATAGTACGGCCACTTTATAAGCAGCGTTTTTTCTCTACCATGATGCCTATTTTCCAGACTCTAGTAACCAAATCAGATACGTCACTTTCTAGGTAGGCATGTCTTTTATCCTATGGAGAAATTAAATTTTCTTTTGATGAGCACATTGCACGAATTTTTTTGTCTGTCTTAGCAATGTCCAGTCTAATAGACCTGCGTTTATTAATGATCTTAAACAAACTCTACCATGTTGAAGTTTCCTTCCAATTTTGTTATCCTTCGTAGTACTATTACATCACTTGGCATTGCAATGTTGCAACTCAAAAGCATGTTTCTATCTCCTTATCGGTACATCTCAAACAATTGATTTGGAAACCTGCAATTTTTGGAACTAGGGTTGTTTGGTTTATCTTTTTGAATCACAAAACAAGATTTGTCTAACCTATTGCAATTTTGAGTTTATTATGATCATGATAATATTCGTATTATACTAAGTAGTATCTTCACTAGAGAGTTTATCCAGATTTATCAGTTAGGAAATCAAGCAAACATCTTAATAAATACCTCATAAATCGTCATTATGCAGTCTAGCTTATTCTTGCAGATGTATAATTTAGGTTATTTCTGCTGGATTCATTCATTTGATTGTGTTCTTGAAAGCTGAATTGCACTTCAACTCAGGCTTGGGTGTTTGTTAACATTCGAGTAAGAAATGTGCATGAAAATACCTGTTTGGAGCATTTACTATAACCATGCTCTAACACTGTCTGGGTGCTAGTCGACGAGAAATTTTGGTAGCCATGCACTGATATGCCGCTTTGTATTACAGATATATGTTGTACCAGGCATTTACACATGTTATATCTGATGCTCCACTCACTGCTATAGTGAGTGATGCGAAGAAGGTTAGCTTTAATGTAAACAAAAAGTTGTTTCCAGGTTTATTTGTGCTATTCCTATGCTTTTTTATACGAAACCCATAGAGTTTATTACAATATCACATTAATTTTTGCAGCTTATTCCTATGCTTTTGGATGGGTTGTTAACATTAAGTGTGAACATCATAAATAAGGATGTGGTCTATAGCCTCCTCCTTGTTTTATCTGGGATATTGATGGATAGAAATGGTAAGATTCTCATCTATTTCCATGATTTGATATTTCTTTTTCATTATTGTGTAATTTTTATTCTATTTTGCACATTAACACGTTAGCTTTGTATCTGAGACTAGTACTCATTGCCCCCCAATTACATTTTTTAGTGGTTATTGAGCACGGCCCATTTTCCCTGATAGAGGTTGTAAATGGACCATGCTTGAGACTTATAGATCTGAGTGTGGTTTGAAATTTTTTTGTTATGTATAGGAGGAAAGGAGTTAAGGGGGTATTAGGTACCCAAACATAGAAAACATAAGTAAACACTAAAGATAACTATATTTCAATATCAATGAAGAAATTACAATATAATATCCTTTCGAGAATGCTATTTCTCTTCCAAAGACTTGCTATGGAAACTTCCACCAAAGTGATCCCGCTAAAAGGGTGCCAACCTCCTCTTATTTATAACCAAGACACCACTAAAGTTACTCATAATTAATATCTTACCAATCTTACACATATACCCCTAACTAGCACTCTCATGGAGTAGTGACAGAGTATTTGGTCCTATTTGCCTCGGGAACTAGATAGAAAAAAAGAGGGATCCCAATTGTCAGACATCTAATGAAACCATCGCCATTGCATTCTTTCAAGAACAAAATGCAACAAGTTGCACTTTGCAGCCTGTGTTCGATATTTACTCAACCTCTTCCTTATGATATACACAATTAGTTTCTGATTTTTTTGGTAGGAGAAAACCGATGAGCCACAATGACCAAGCTTCCAGGATTGACTGACTTGTGATTATTCAATAAAGAGAATATTTTATCGATCACAACATCACTGAGTCCACCAAACTCGGTACAGAGCCCACGCTTTATATATAGGCCAATATCTATCCTTACAAAAAACATAATACTAAAGAGAAAATCAATAGTAAAAATGGC
The DNA here is from genome assembly GCA_030954485.1 of Citrullus mucosospermus. Taxonomy (NCBI): domain Eukaryota; kingdom Viridiplantae; phylum Streptophyta; class Magnoliopsida; order Cucurbitales; family Cucurbitaceae; genus Citrullus; species Citrullus mucosospermus. The sequence continues at coordinate 153,999 of CM062063.1, read as the reverse complement.
TCAACCAAAAATTTCTTTTGTACAAAAAGTCAGTCGCGCAGGGAGCACATGAGTATAATCTTTAATAGACTCTGCTACTGCAAGGGGAAAGATCGGTCGAAGTTGAAAAGGAAAAGGGGAGATTTGGAGTTAGCGCCAAAATATTGGTTAGATAACCAGGAATTCTCAAGTTCTCATGATTGGGTCTTACCTTTCCGGGAACCCATGGATCTAACTAAGCATCTTCTATTCTGTCAATGCTTTGGTCCCAAACTAAACAAATTCTTTGATCCGGTTCTAAGAGGATTTGCCTGTCGTACTGCAGGACAAGAAGCTGTCACAGAGAATGCACATAAAATCGTTGATTGCCTTGCTGGACTAACTGACTTTTCTCATATGATGGTATGTAAGTCATTTTCTTGATCGTCATTTTATTGTTTATTGCAATGCAGTCGTTGTGATGGGATGGGTCCACTGCTGATAGTCTGCTGTTACATGAATGACTTTTTGGTCTTCTATAAAACACTTCAACCGTTTCCACTATCTTCGTTTTGCTTTCACATGTAACGTCCTCCCCAGTTGTGTGATCCAGATATGAATTCGTACTTTGTATCTAATTTTCCTTGCATGATCCGGAGGTCTGAACTTTCTCAGTTTTAAATATTCAATGGTTTTTTTATTGGCCAACTGGGTCGTTGCCGTTGTCAAATTCAATTAGGATAATTTTTAGTGGCTGTATTTGTCGACAGCGATGATGCTGGTATATTACACTATTGTACTAAAACCTGAAGCACATGCATTATCCAGCTTGTACGAGAAACTGCAATTCAGTGCCTTGTCGCTGTATCTGAACTGCCCCATGCAAGGATATACCCCATGAGAAGACAGGTAGCACGAGGATTATTTCTTGCAATCAATGATCTGGGATTTTCCTTTCTATCCTGCTTCTGCTTATGACGCTGAATATTGTTCTCCCGTTTTCAGGTACTGCATGCAATATCGAAAGCTCTTGATGATCCAAAGAGGGCTGTTCGAGAGGAAGCTGTCAGATGTCGACAAGCATGGTCAGTGCTGCGTGATGGGTTTATGATTTCATAACATTTTGCTACTACTAGCGGAAGGTACTAAATTGTGCTTAATTCATGTTATAATTTCACCAACAGGGCATCAATTGCATCAAGTCTTCATTTCTAGTGGATTGAAAGCAATTCCCCTGGTGTTTCTCATAGCTGGGGAGACTCAGCAGGCCTGGCAGCTGAGCACATTTGAAGTTGCCAAATCTAGATTCTAGAGTGTATATTGTCTGCTTTTACATAATTTCAATGTACATGGACCAGTTTAGCTCTCTTTCTTGGATAGTGGCTAGTTGATTCAATTTTTATTTTCTACAAGAAAAAAGCTGTAGAAACATAATTTGTGGAAAGAAAATTAATATAATTTACGCGTTTGCCTTTGGACAAGAAGATGAGTACAACGACAATTCGAAGAACTTTGATATACTCATACCGTAAAAAATACAAAGATGGGGGATGGAAGTTTATGATCCACTAAAATAATGGAATTTTATTATCAAACACACGTACAGAATCCTTACATGCATCACACGAGATAATTCTTTGCCCATGTAAAAGAATCATGTTAAGATTGTTACAACAATTGGGAGTATCTAATGTAAAGCCTTCTTTCATATTTCATTTTTCCTGCCGTGTCGAGAAGAAACTATACAGATTAAATTAAGAAATTCAATAATGCAAACAAGTACTAAAAAAGTTAAGTGTAGCAATAGATATGTAACGTACACACTCAACACAGCACCATAAACATCTGGTGGTTCAAAAAAATTTTGGGCGGATTCCCTGCCAGATAGCCGCGTTTGAATCAGGCAGACAATCCATGGGAAAGCCAAATTAATTGATTGTACCAAAGTAAATCAATCAGACATCTCGTCTTCAGCTCCACTGTACTGATCCATGTCTTGGTTTCTATCATGTTTATGTGATCTCCCTATACCATCTTCAATATCTGATCCTCTTTTCGAATTCGAGTAAACCTGAAAGCACCACCTAGTTTAAATAATCGCTAACCATAAACATGGGTGATACTAATTGAAGTTCATAACTTAAACTATACCCCTGGATCCTTCACTTCCAAAGTGGCTACAGTTGGTCTTCTCCTTACAGTCACTCTTGCAGGTGCAGGAAAATGTTCAACCTCATCACTAGATCTCCCTTCTTTAGCCCTCTTTTTTCTAAGAACAAGCTTTGTAGGAAGTGGCTACAATTGAAATTGAACAGATGAGTAAATTTCTAAACCTAGAACAAGCCATGAATACGTAAGTAAATTCCACTGGATTATTAAGAGATACAAGAGAGATGAATACCACATAACGAGCTTCTGCATCATCAAATGAAACAAGATATGTAGTGGGATCATCCACATTGTCACCCCGTACCTGTTGAAGTGTCATCAGAAATCTCATCAAGCGTGCAGTCAAAATTCTAACATAATGTTGTGCACTAATTATGAATGCCTGCACTTACATCCCAATGGTACTCACGAACCCAGGAATATGCGACATCTTCTTGTTCATCATAAATATCCTTTGATAGCTGAATCAAAACAAGAGGATAACATGAACTTACTTCAAATAAGAATGATACTTATTAATTGAGTTTGCTTCACATAGGAGTGTGCATGTGCAATAGAGAGAGAAAGAGACTTTCAATAAAAAGAAAGGTAAACACAGAAGAGATTTTTCATATAAAGGAACGTAAACACAAAGTGGAGGTGTTCTTAATCTTTTCCTTGTAGATACACTAAGTTTAAGATTTTCCACTTGTTTTTGGAGTAGCGAAGAGGGCTAAGAATGCTACGGATTTCATTTGGATTTGGCTTTTGGCAAGACAGAAAACTATAATTCCAGAGGAAAGTAATAATATTAAAAATATAAAATACATCGACCAACCTCATCTGGAGAGGGAACCATGTACGCAAGAAATTTCTCAGGTTTTGAAGGGTCTGACCCTGTTGCCATGTAGCTTTTCATTATCGCCTGGTAAGGATCAACAAGTGGGGTTAGAACTAGCTATTTCATACTGCAGGTTAACAACGTAGCTCTGGTACGGTACTAAAGATTAGGACCTTTCAAAAAGAGTTAGAAGAGTCAAATTCAATAAATGATAAATCTAATTGAAACCAATTTAGTTTTGTAATAAACTTATTTAAATTGATCTGAGGTCAAATAAATTGAACTCATTCGGTGAAGAAGATTAAATTGTTGTATGGTTCTAGTAATTTTTTGAGTTGAACTGAACTAACTCAAATGAATTAATTAATCTCCACTCAGACATTTCCTATCATGAAAACCAATTACACATGTACCTCCTCTTTAAATTTAATTTCACCCAATGGTTTCTCAAGTTTTCTTACTCTCCAGTAATTTCCAGAAAGCAGTTGATTCAAGTCTAAAAGCATTGAGTAAGATAATGTCGGACATCCCAAAAGGGACAAGTTAAATAATTTAATGATTTACATCGGAAAAATACTGTTGTATTATCTCACTATAATTTTTTTATACAAATTTTGAAAATAGATGACCTTACTGATTCAAACAAGTGGTTCATCACTGAACTAGGGTTATTGAAGTTGGCTAATTTCCAACTTGAACATTTGGATTACATCCAAAATACTTCCAAACCTACCAAATCTAATCCACAAAAACCCTGACCTATCTGACAATCAATATTATGCCAAATAAACCCTTCCCTTGGATGAACCAAAATCTTAAAAAAGAGTCTACATCAAACAAGAGGCAAATCCCGAAACTAAAACCAATAATATTTTTTTCCAAGGAAAAAAGATAATATTAATATCTGAGTTAACGAAAGAAACTTTAGCAATCAGCCTTTCAACAATATACTTGAAGTATAAATGACCTCAAGAACTGACCTGTGATTCATGAGCGTTACGGATGGATTGATCTAACTTATTGAAAGTCTCTGAATCAGCTGTGGGAGCGCTATCAAACGCCACCACAACAAATGGATCATCATACCTGATGCAATAACAATATCTTTTTTAATAAGAAATTACTTCACTAACCAATGAGATATAAGGCACACTGCCTCCAAACTTCCTCTAACTGTTACAAAATCATAGGAACGCCAAAATTATAAAGTGCCGGCACACGACGTAAGATCGTTATCAGAGATTAAATTGTTGCTAGTGATCAAACTTTCTTAAAAAGTGAATCAAGTTCTTACACAAAAACATCCAGTGCCAACAGGAGAGAAAGGGATGCAACCTAATTGCCATCTAAATCCTAACGTTGTATTGTAGGTTGCAGAGAAGTTGACACAAAATTCTTGCGCTATGTACTATGATAAATCTATTATTTTATTTAACAAATTCACAATCAGGTGTTGAAGTATTTTGTACCTATCAAAATCAGGTAGAAGAGGTAAAACCTCTACAGGATATAAATTCTTATTGGTGGCATGAACAGGGCGTGACTTGCATGCCTCGAATGATGCCTCAATTTCCTTAATTTGCCTTTCCCTGGAATGTATAAAGATCTTTCAGTAAAGAATATAATCACAAGACATATACTTTGGGTCCGCCCCCACCACCCCCAAGTTAAAAGACAAACCTATTATTGAGGTTCTCAAGAATATTCCGCCCTCCCTTCATTTCTCGCAGTTCTTTAGCCTGTTTTTCAGTCAAAGACTGCAGATGCAATCCTTGTCAGCACCGACACAACTACAACAGAATTATTTGTATGAAAGAACCTCAATATCAATACCTGTTTCGCCGATTCAATGCTAAGAGGAGAGATGTACTGCGTCTTAACAAGCCAGGCAACACCTTTATCAGTAGGACGCTCTTTTCTTTTTATACCACCATCCTTTTTAACTGGAGTTTTCAGTACATCATCCCGTAATAATTCCTCATCTTCAGGAGCAAGGGGCATTCTAACACTAGGAGGGCTAGTAAACATATGCATAGAGAAAAGTTAGCATAATGGCACACAAAGAATAGCCACATTATAAAGAAAATATTTATATCATCCATACTTGTAAACACTGAGGTCAAGCAAATCGAGAGGTATTCCAAGATCTGGCTCTACATAAAGCTGAGGTTTGTACGTTTTCTCTAGCGATGTGATTGTATATCTTGTATAGCTGCAACATCCCAAAAAAATAGAAGATGCCACCTCTTATTACTTAAGTCAGACCTATTTGTAAGATAATAAAAGATAAAAAACACTGTAAGACCAAGAAATTTAATAATTTTAAGTTGAAACATCCAATACAACCTAAACACAGTGGTAGCTCCAACAAATTTTTCACACAATAAGTTAACGGCCAATCTCAAATGTTAACACACATGTGACATGACTTCCCCTTCCATTTATGTCTTTCAAGTAATGCTTTGGATAGAAGAATAAACCCGAGAGCAAAACTGTCACATGATTCTAAACTACATTTTTTCCAACTTAGAATAAAAGAACACAGTGCCAACCCAGCTTCTTGAGATGGACTCTATCTAGGTGAACTCAAGGACACATTTCTACAACCTATAGGACAAATTCTATTCAAGTAAGGTTGTCTATCTAGGTGAATATTTATAAGCAAATACATAAAACTTTAGCTTTCTGAGTTCTCAATATCACATCTAGACTCTAGCGCTCTTACTTACCTTGCTCTATTTCCCTTATATCTAGCAAGAGACGTTTCACTTAATTTCTACCATTTCATTGGTTGGTCACTATCACAACAAGGATAATCTTTATATCAAATAATTCTAGATCGTCAAAATAACATAATAGTACTCCAGCAAAATGAAGGGAGAAACATAAATGAGAAGCACCCCACATAACAGTAAACCACAAACTGCACATCTATTCAAAGTTTGGAGGGAAAAAAGAAGAGAATACATACTGATCTTTCTCTTTCCGTAGTGACATGAGCTTTGGCTGAGCACTTGTATCTGGAAGCTCGTTCCGGAACCTTTGAAGTGCATGGAAGTCAAAGTACAATATCATTAGCCATATGAAATGAAAAACAATAAACATCAACAAGAGAAGAAGCATTGAAATATTATTTCTACCAGAAAAACATTAATAGGGACATTAATTAATTGGTTTTTTAAAGAATATTACAGGGCATTAATCCATGGCTTGAAACTAAAAACAATCCCCTGAGAAAGGACGGTGTGCTTTTGTGTTATTAAAGATATGCGTTCCTGAGCACAAGGAACGAGAAAATTGCGATAATGACAATAATAATAATACAAGGAATAAATATTAACTGAGCATTCCGCTCATTGATTCATCCAAAGAGCTCTTAGTACACGTCAATAATTATAGAGAAGACTTAAAACCAGATCATAACAATGTAAACATCTACATACTCACTTCAACTTGCACAAAAATGTTGTTGGCTTCTTCAACCTATTTTCTATCCTCTCACCACTAAGAAATGGAGCGGCCTTCCTTTCCCCCATTCGGGACCCTACAATTGATCCATGCCCCTTCCCAGTAGATATCATCTGGGTCTTTTGCAGTATAGTGTTTTGGGATTCTTTAAGATGGTGTCTGTGCCTCTCATCCTGCCTTTGTTTTTCGAACTCTCTCTTCTTCCTCAGTCTTTTCTCATCATCTGTTTCCATTCTTCCTGAAGGACCGTTTGCTTTCTTGGGAGGCATTGGGGGACCGGAATGCCTCTGGTGTTTATCATGATTTGAATTTTCACGTTCACGCCTGCCGTATGAGGGATCCTTTGAAACCCCTTTATCACGTTCATGTGCTCCCATGTTTGTACCCTCTGCTTTTTGCTGAGGCGCTGATGGAGGTGGTGGAGAATTTGGAGGTGGAGGTGGCGGGATTGAAGAGCTCGGTGGTGGAGATGAGGGCGGAGGTGGTGGCTGCATTGACTGCTGATTTTGATTACCCTGGGAATACTGTGAAGGGGGGTAGTATTGATTGGGAAGTTGCGAGGGCGCTGGTGGAGGTGGAGGCGGTGGATAGGAAGAATCGGGAGGCGGGGGCGGGGGCGGTTGTGGTGCATAAGGATACGACTGGTGAGGAGGAGGAGGAGGTGGAGGGTGTTGGCTTCGCGGGGGACCATAATGTTGCTGGTGGTAATTAGAACTTTGATGGAGTTGGTTGTAATTTTGGGGATACGATGAAGATGGAGCAGGAGGCGCAGACCCATCACCACCATAACCACCCCAATTCTGATTATACTGACTACCTCCACCTCGCTGTTGCGGTGGAACGGCAGCCGATTGCGCTGGTGGAGGCGGAATCGGGTTTTGACTAGGTGCAGGACCGAAGGAGGATTGTGGAGGATATGGCCTGTAAGAAGCCATAGCAATATCTCCCCCAAAAACTGGACGAAGCAGAACCCTGGAAGAAAGAAAAATGGCGAAATCAACAGTACGTTGAAGTTGAGTCAGATTTCGGGGCCAATCATCAGAAACCCTCCTCCCAAACAAGAAATCTCCAAAACCCTATGAACGCACATGCAATGCAAGATGAAGACGGGTTGGGCGCCTGAATGAGCGAGAGAGAGAGAGGTTGCAATTTGAATCGATGACGGAGGAAACCCTAGCTCAAGAAGGAAGTGCAGAGGAGTGGGAAGCAGAAGGGAAGGTTTGAGAGAGAGAGAGAGAGGGTGGTGCAATGGAAGTGATTGGGAGAGACAAACCAAAAAAAAAAAAAAGAAACAAAAAAAAGAAAAGAAAGTATGAGAAAGAGCTTTGGGTTTGCAAAAGGGGGGGGGGGGGGGGGGGGGGGGGGGGGGGCGCCCTTCCTGGATCTCTTCCACCGATCTATTACGTCACACCCTTTTCTGATCACTCATCACATTATTCCGTCCAGGTTTCGTTTTATTTTTGTGATTTTGCCTTTTATTTTTTAAAACACCCATCCCACGCCAACAATCCTATATTATTATTATTTAAAAAAAAAAAAATACACTTGTTTTTCTCTTTTTTTAAATCTAGTCCCGGAGTTGAGATGTAATAAAATCATTGAGAATCATACGTTGAAATGAAAATGAGATTGTGAAACGTAAAAATGGTGAAAATAGTCTAAATTGCTCAATTCAAACGATGATTTTGGATTACATTACATTACAACTTCATCCCATCATGGTCATCTAAACACTCTATCTCATCCCTCACTAAAATAAATAGTTAAAATATTTTTAAAAAATTATATTGCAAATTAAGATTATACTGATACGCATAAAGATGTTTGAGCACGTACTTAAGTATTCTTCTAATTTTTATGAAAAAAGCTTAGGCGTTTGGGTTACACTATTTTTGTGTATTTATTTATTTATTTATTTTGTTTTTATGTAAAAAAGAGAAGCATCAGATTATGTCCAACATGATTGTTTATTTTTTATACATACGTCCAAGTGAGATTGGAAAATAATTTAATTACAAAATTTAAAAAAAAAAAAATTTGCCTTTCCAAAATAAAACTAATAAATAAAATTTCGTTGTTGCCAGTTCTACTTGAAATACAGACATACAATTTCATTTTAGCCAATCATGCTTTATATACAAATATATAGTTCATTTTTTGTTTAAACATTTATTATTAAGACTAATAATAATAAAAATAAAAATAAAAAGTTTTAAATATGAACAATGTTGTTTTTAGTATAATTGAGGTTTAGGAGAATTCAAAATTACTATTACACCCATATATATACCAGTTGAAGTATGATTGCTTTGACAATATAAACAGTTTTTAAATTTTTTAAATCAAGATAAAAATAGTTCCGTTCTCATGTATCATTTATCCTTCTTGTAGTATCTAATATAATTATTATTATTATTTGTAAAAAATATAGCAAAAAATTTGAGTGGAGATTATATTTTCACCTAATTAGAAAAGTTACAAAAAGTTTAACTAATATTAAATCATACGTAGAAGAAAAAGATTTAAGTATTTAAACAATCAAACGAAATAGGAATTACATCAATTATTAATTAATTAATTTTTTTTATCAAGTTATCGAGAATATAATTTGATATGAGTTCTCTCATCTTGTCTAACTATTTCCCGTAATTTAAGATTAATGTTTGAGCGCTTCAATGGATGTAAACATATATTTTCAAGATTAATAGATTAGAGAGTTGAATCCATTTTCATCTGAAAAAATAAAAGTAATAAAACAAAATAAAAGAAGAGTGCAGGCCTGGTCTCTCGACATCGTTTGTGGCCTAATGCGATTTGGACAGCCCAAAGTAAACAATTGGGCCGAGAATGGATACTTTTAAGTTAAAAGATCAGAAGGCCCAAACAATCGTCATAAAGAAACCAAAACTTCAATTGAAATTAAAATTGCATTCATGAACCAAAACAAAACAAAACAAAAGCAACCTATAACCCCTACAGGCTGCTCCAATCCATAATTGGAATTTGGAGCTTACATAATTTAGAGAAACATATAGATCTCCAATCATCTTGCCACATCAGATCTGTCCTCCATTTGTCATCCACGTATGATTACTTGGGCCGACAGGCAGATTCAATGGGCCCAGCCTGTCTTGCGAGCTGATTACACCACAAAAGTTCAAAGTTACCCTAGTTTACAGATTATAGATTATATTATATTGGATTGAAAAGTAACAAAGGAAATCAAAGAATGGAGCTTTATAAGAACCTGAAAATAGGCTTCAAGCTTCTTTCTCAGAGTTGTGTATTCTTTCTTCAGTTGTTGGAATGTCCTCAAGCATCTGTTTTCATCCCAAGAAGTATATAAATAAACTATCAAGTATACCCCACTCAGGAAATATTTGTTTTTGGTAAATAATTAGCCAATGATAATTTAATAGCTGACACTAAACAAACATAACAATCTAAGAATTTTTTTTTTTTTTTTTTTTAATTAACTTTCTAATTGCTTCAAAAAGTGTTTATTGTTTTTAAAGCACTTGCGACCATTAGTAACAATTTTTAATAAACCCTTTTAAAATGTTGCGAATTGAAACTCTGTCAAAATCACGTTTAAGAAAGTTCAAAAACATTTTTGTAAAAAAATATATAACCAGATTTAGTAGAGAAAAAAAAGTCTGGAAAATCGTTTTAATTAGTTCAAAATATGAAAATACAATACCTTCAACAGGGATAAACAGTTGTGATCCAACTTAAACAAGTTTAAAAAAGTTGGTGCTTTTTATCCATGTAGGGAAGTGAGCATGTGATGTAAATAATAATAATAATAATATTCAGTTCCTACTGTCCTTGTTTCCATTGCATGCATGCAAAACTGAACCATACATCACAAAGCCCATGTTACTTTCTACTTTGATAATTTAAAAACTGATATTTCCAAGGAAAAAGAAAATATAGATATACTTAAAATGCAGGAGCAGGAAAGGGATCAAATTCATGTTCCATCAATCTCAGCCGTCCACGTTGAAGGGAATAAGAAGAAAGATATGTATGATAGATATTTACCCTTCTCCACTTCCTGCCTTGCAATATTCCCTCAACTGTGTGCACTCAGCTTTCACCTTTTTGGCTCCAATACTGCACCCATTACAAAAGAACATGAATGTTTTTTCACCAGTAACATTTTGTTTAGCTATATTTAGTGCCCATCAGAGTATATACTCCATGGCCACCTCACCTCTCTCTTTCACATTTTATATTTTGAAGAAAAATTATTATTTTAGTTGCCAGTTCAAATATTTGGGCTACCTTGAGCTACTTCCTTTAAACTGGTGCATGAGGGCATCCAACTTATTGAAGTCCAGAGGGCTCTTCTGTCTGCATTTATGAAAATTTTGGAGATCAATTAACAAAGACGGTCAAATTTTGGAAAAACGGCAAAAGAAAGGAAGAAAGGAAAAAGAAGCTTACAGTGCTTGCTCTATGCTGAGGATGAGTCTGGATGAGTCTCTGTAGTACAATGTAACAATTTCCTCCACAAAGTTTGGGTTAGCATCATCTTGCAGTTCCTCCAACTGCACAAACTGTTCATCAAGAAATCCCTGAACAATGGCCAACCAAATTTGATGAAAAATTGCCCCTTAATTTAGAATAGAAAGAAAATACACTAACATATAAAAACATGAAATGAATTATTTTAAAGGATATTGTCAAAAGTACCACCCTAAACTGAAAAGATCAATAGCTCAATATATATGTATGTATGTATGTATAACTTCAAGTTCACATATGAACAAAACACACAGGCTACCTAGAACACATGAAATCGAAGGGAATGTCATTGTAAGAATTAAAACTTAATTAAGGCTTCCTGCTATGATATGTTGTTAAATTAATACCATCTTCAAAAACCCCTGTAGACTGGCAGATTATAATGTGAACATTACCTGATCAAAGAGGGACTGCCTAATGTTAGCAAGCTGCCTACGCAACTGTGTTTTCTCCATTTCAGGAAGTGGAAATGACGGAAAGATCAAGCTTTATGAGGTTGAAACAAATAGTTAGAGCCGGTTGAGCTATACCCCTAAGAAGGGTTGGAAGGGAGTTTATATAATGACGGAAAAGGGAGATGGGATAGCTGTGTGAAAAGGGAACAGAAGATCATAACAATGCAAGTGTGTGATGTGTGGACCAGACTGCTTTGGAAAAGAGAGTGACAGAACAAGGTGAACTTGTTGAGCATCCATTTTAAATTATAAGGGTTAAAAGGTACAAATCTCGGCTATATGATTCTTCTACATAAATACAAACAGAAAAAAGTATAATAGAATGTGAAATATATAAATACGACGTCACAATTTTATATATAATCTTGATGATTTATGCTGCTTTCTAGCCTGTTTGCAGATTCTACTCGAAACACTCAAAAAGTTCAAATTTTTCTTTAGAATTATGCTGTTGCTATACATCTTGTGAAAGGTTACTAGTAATATATAGTGTTTATATATACACTACAGTATTTTGAAATGAGACATATTTCTATTATTAAAACTTTAAAAAATTATATAAAGAATTTTCACCATTCTTTTATATATATGCAGCCAATCACTAGGAAAATATATATATATATTTAATTATTCAAGACAAAAGAGTACTTTTCACATACTGAAAAGTCATTACCAAAAACAACATTAGCAATTGAAGTGATTAAGATGGTTTTCCTAGGATGCAGAAACGGAAGAAATAATTGTTATTTTAAACGAGGCCATGTAGATTGAAGTGTATTTTATATTCTAAAAGCAAATAATGATCCATAAACACTATGACGTAATATATGGGCAAATTCTTTGGTAAATCTCCTTTCTTTTGAGCCTCAATCCTGAAGGGCACCCCATCTGTCATGGGACTCTTGGCTGCCAAAAGCAGCACATAAAATGGGTAAAAAAAAAAAAAATTAAAAAAAAAAAAGAAAAGACAAGAAATTCGGCTTACTACTGTTCCCGATTCAATTTTGTCTTGGTATGGCCTTCTAATCATTGATTAAGATTTTTCTGACAGTGACAACAGGATTTTGGGTGCCTAATTCCAATAAGAGGAGAAGTCATTTCTCTTCTAGAAATATTCTTGATGATGTTATAATGCCCTATTAAGTATTTGTTTGCATTCACACTTTAATTTTACCGTTGAGTTATCTGAAACACATATGTAATTTGCATGTTGATAAGATGTAGTATACTTGAGAATCAATGACAATAAGGAAGTATTGCACGAATTTTTTAGATGGTATTTTTCAAAAAATAATTTAGACAAAGATTAATATTTCTTAAATCTCATTAAATATTATTTTTAAATGAAGAATATATGAGAAAACTAACATTATAAAATAGATTCTGCAAAGCTACTGCAATGAATTTCAGAAAGTATATGTAACAAAACAAAATAAAATAATCTAGATTTGATGTAAAGAGACATCAAATTCTATTTTGCTTTTCTATATCCTTACGTATATAATAAGCTTGATAAAGAGAAGCTGTATATGAAGCAACCGCATTACTCGTAAGTCGTAATAGAAATATAACCAGAGTAATTTGGCGGCAAATAAAGAATGATTAAATTAGTACTTGGTTTTTTTTTTTCTTTTCCCTTATAAGCTAACTTTTCTGTACTTTTCCATAAAACAGCATTTAAAAGGAAATTCCTAAAATTCATGGATCCCTAAATTTGTTCTTATTTCTCCTGTTCATGACTCAATTGTTTCCTTCAAAATCTTTTTTAACCCCCCCCCCCCTAAAAATTAAAAAAAAAAAAAAAAAAAAAAAAAAAGAGAGTTGTTGCCCAACACGTTTTTATGCTCAAAACAAAATGAGTCCTGTTCCCAAGCACCTAAATAATAATAATATATAGTTTATTTGCATTCGTACTAGACAAAGAATTTATCCCACCCCAAGTGTCCATTCCATATATGCACCACCAATTTTGATAAATAAAAAAATCACATCACTCTTGCTATTCCAATCTAAAATTCGACTTTTCCTAAGATATTTTCTACCTAAGGTAAGAAGAACATGAATCGTTTCACTTTGTTTAATTTACTCTATTTGGCCAATCATTTCTCTCCTTCTGTTATCTTTCCAAAATGAAACTATCCAACCGAAGGAAATGAGTATGACATATTCTGTTGTGGAGAAAAATATCAAATCAAAGAATATGTTACACTTCAGATTTTAGCAAAAATAGCTAATGGTTGAGGTATCGACTCTTCTCGTGAAATTAGAAGTTTAATTAAATCCCAACCATATTTGTTGAATAAGAATTAAAAAAAAAAAAAAAAAAACTTTTAAATTTTAAAATGTGATATGGATGAACGTTGATGTTGAGCAACAATTTGCTGAAATCCAGTGAAGTTAGTCTTAAAAATATACATATGTATGTTATTTGATGATGCCATATATACAAATAATAATAATAATTATCTAATATAATAAAAGAAAACAACAATGAATTTACAAAAGTGCAGTTTACATTTATGTAGGTAATCGCCATGTAAATATCAACATAAATAACTTCCCTCTCTGTGTTTTGACATGCATTATTAGCTATGGTTAATGGGAGAATATATATATATATTCAAATTAGGCTACAGGAGAGCTCAAACTTAAGACAGCTTTCGAGCTTTCCAAACTCTTGCTAATTAAAGCCATGACCCAAATATGGATTTGGCTCACCATTTCTTCAAGAGATACGTAGTTAAATCAACATATATTTTATGGACATAAAATTTTAGGACTTTAAATTATAATAGTTTGATCAGAGGAGAAATACCTTGATAATTATTGCATCAACTATAGCACGTGTTGATTGGAAGTGGCAATCCCTGCTTTACAAACCCGGAAAAAAAATCCCAAAAGAAATCTAGTTAATGCAATAACTTTTTTATATAGTGAAATTAAACTAATTTACATTGAGTCAACTTTAACTTTGGTCTATTTGGGTGGTTTTCGTTTTAATAATTCGAGTTGACTATACCTTTTTCCATCTAAAATTAGGCTGAACCAGTCTAGATAGGGATCCAATAAAGTTTGCGATACTTCAGATTAATAATCCGTTGGGAGTAAAGCCTAGAGGCTAGAACCCTACCAAGTCCTTACTACCCATGCACAACGAAGGTTAATTAGTATATTTATCTTTATTAGTTATTAATTCATCGCATCTTATAAGCCTCCACACGCGCGCATATATATATATATAAAATATATATTATATATATAGTGCTTGCTCAATAAACATATACAGTGCCTAAGTGGCCAAGACATAGTTACAATCGATAAAAAAAAATAGTGAAAAACATTATATTTATAAATCATAAATGTCTTTAAAACTAAGGTAAACATAATTCAACTATTCAAACATCCCATTCCACGTATTATTTAATTAAATAAAATTGAGGCATTAAATGCAACCTATATCCCATGCCCTCTTTTGCTACATAGTAAAATATAATAATTATTAATATCCCATTTTGTAACTATTTAGTTTTTTGTTTTTGATTTTGAAAATTAAACTTATTTTATCCCAATTTCTTACTTTAATTTGCAGCTCCCTTAAATACATTCAAGAAACAAAAATCAAGTTTTTAAAAGCTATTTTTTTTTAGTTTTCAAATTTTGCCTTGATTTTTTAAACCATTAGTAAAATGTAGATAACAAAGGAATAAATTTGAAGGTGGAATATATGACCATAGGCTTAATTTCAAAAAAACAAAAACAAAAAACGAAACTGTTACAAAACAGGGCCTAAATTTTTCTTTTTTAAAATATAATTTGTCACATGACAAATTTTAATAAAGTAATTAAATGGGCTGCATAAAGATAGGTATAGCTCAGTTAACACCTATATATTTTTCAAAATATATATATCAAGTGAAAACATACATGTGCGACTTGTGGGTGTACAAAATTCAAGACTTCTAAAAATGACAATGATTAAGTGTAGCGTAAGCTACACTAATCTTCATACAACTATCATTTATTTAAAAAATAAACCATTTAAGTTAAAAAAAAAAAAACAAAAAAACAAAATTACTTGTCACGTGACAACCTTTAGTTGGATCACAAAGATAGGTACAACCCCACCAACATCTAAATATTTTTTATTACAAAAGAGATTCAAGAAATTTTTAAAAGATATAAAATTTTCTACATATTAAATACTAATAATAAAAAATAGCTTAATTGATATCAAGTATGTACTATTAACTTCAATGTCATAAGTTCAATCCCTCATTCCACTATTATTAAAAAAAATAAAAAAAGCATTTTCTTTTAAAAAATTATTATAAATGAAAAAAACTACATATATTACTGATAAACATTGAAATTTTCTTATATTTGACTATTTTACTATTTAAAAACCACACTTTTTCTTTTTCTCCAAGTTGAAAAACATATATATATATATATATATATCAAGCTTATTCAATTAATTTCATTCACATAAAAACAAAAGCTAAATAGAACCGTCCATCACAACCTTACTTCAACCAAGCTTGGTATAATGCTTTTATTACTTTCTTTTTAGTGAATAAAAGATTTTATTTATTTATTTATTTATAAGATTGGTTGAAGGCTTGATTTTCCACCTAATGTATTGAGAAGAAAAAAATAATAAACAGAGATAATTAATAGAATGGAAGGATTTAATGAAAAGTTAAGAGATGGTGAGTGGAGAATAATTAATATGGGTCGAGGAGCAAGCATCACCACAAAGGGGAGAATCAATAAGTTGAGCAAAATGGAGAAATGATCCCTAAAGGCAGAAGAAATCCCACCAATGATTGACATGAGGAGCTCAGTACAATCGCAGGCAATGGTCCTTGTCATGTCTTTTACTCTTCTTCTCTCACCTGTATTTTTAGACAGATGTAATGTTAAAAAGTGGAAAATGTCAAGTGTTCAGGGGAAGAGATTCCACCTTTACATTCCTCTGCCATATATACCAAGTGAGATAAGAAATGCATATATAGCAGAAAGGTGTTTTTATGCAGTGCTCTCCCGCAGCTGAGCTCTATCTATCTCTCAAATGCTTCGTCACATCAAATGCTTTGTTAAAAGAGTTAACAGGAAAAAGCTATCGATATATGTGGGTGTGGTGGGTGAAGTGGGATTAGAATAAGGCTATGTGTTTACATACACACACACACACACACACACATACATACATACATATATATTTTCCCCCTTTTTTCGTGGCATAGATTGTGATTCTCTTTTTCTACCACTGTCCCCCCTATGTCGATAAGAATCCCACCCTGGACAATCATCAATCTCTTCCTTGTATTATCAATCTTTGCGGTTGTTCATTTAAATTGTTATGAAAAAGGTTTATAAAGTATGACAACGCGCACACAAATCTGTAACTATCTAGTTCTCAGTTCTATGTCAAAAGTTTTGAATGACTAAATCTAGTGAAAAAGGAATAAGGTGAAATCGTAAAAATACTCCAGAGAAAATTCTTTCCATTTTTCAAAAATTTTTAAAGAAAAGCCACGCAACACAAAATGGGGAAAAAAATGTCATCATAAAAAGAACTCCAAAAATTACAGAAAACGGCTCCGGGGCTCCAGAGAGCTAGATAAAAGAATGGTCAGAAGAGATGGACAATAATCACTATATATCCTTAGTTACAAGCAACTTAGAAATACCTAAAGGGAGGCATTGAGCCTAAGGGCCATAACATAACTTTAACTCCTAAAACTCTCCATACTTTCAAAATCTATCTATTTGTCTCTAAGCTATAAATTTATAAGACTACAAAATAAGGCACGCACTAGAGAGCTACCCCTATCTAATAGAAGGGAGGATGAAACAACACCACCTACGTCCAAACAAGACCTCTTTGCACTCCAAAAGCCTACAAAATACTGTCTCAAAAAGCATACTTGCAAACGCTACTACAGAACACGCTCTCTAGATTCTCTGAGGTACTCTTACAAATGTTGCACCACTAAGACCCCTGAAAAAAAAAATATAATAATAATAATAATAATAATAGATCTTTAAACAAGACTAACGGTGTTAAATCCTCCATTATCGAAACCCATCAGACGAAGAACCGAACCTTCCTGAAAGGTCTCACCTCCCAAATCGAGGAAAACAACGAAGGAGGTGAGACCCATACAATAGAGAAAATGAGCTGCAAGAAAACACCCCATGAGGATTAAGGTCAATAGACAAATATTCCTAACCCCAGATAGAAACATAAAACAGAGAAGAAAAACTTAGTAGATCCCAGACAACACCTATCTCCATACATCTCACCAAATTGTTCAATCATATTTTATCATTTCTTTTTTAAACATTTTAATTCTTTTTTTCTTTAATGTATGATGAAAGCGGGATGCAGGGTGCATCAAAATGCATCCATGTATCACTTTTACAAAGACATGAAAAACTCAGTCAGACAGAAGCTGCCCTAGATGGAAAATACAAATTCTAGGTGCGGGAGATCAGAAGGAAGAAAAGAAGCCACCAAAGCAAACTTCGAGGGGAAAATTACGGAACACAAGACAAACAGGACCACTGCCAACCCAACAATCTTTCCACAAGAAAGCCATTGAACCATCCACAAAAATAAGCCTCAATAAACGAAATAAACTTTTTATCAAACCACACACTAGAAACAGAATCATGTAAGACATTAGTCATACATTATTAGCCCTTTTCCGAATAATTAATGCCATACACTTTCTATTAAAGAGCAATATGGGTGCACCCCCATTCCACTCTCATTACATGCACAAAAAGAATTAAAATATTTCAAAAAAGAATAAAGTGAATTTGCTCTGTGACAAATTATGATTAGACAATTTAGTGAGATGCACAAACATTGGTGCAGACTAAGATGCACCTAAGTATTTTTCTTTATTAAATTCATGAACTCATTGAAATGTATTGTATTTTAAATTTATTATAATAATAATTTAAAATACAAGACTAAAAATTATTTTTCATAACAGGATCTCCAAACTAAAAACAACATAACGGGAAAATTCGATATATTTTTTCTTAGAAAGCGCACTCAAACAACATGAAACTAATGTTTTCTCACATGAAGTAAATTGCAGAAAACCATTTTCATATTAAAGAAATAAAAAAATAAAAAATAAAAAAGAAACAAACTAGACAACTATTACTAATTAAGACTTTATATCATCAACCAAAAAAGTCATAAGTTCAACCCCCGCCCCACATCTTCACATAACTACATGCTGTTGAATTTTTTTAAAAAAATAAAAATAATAGAAACATCAAGATCGAGCTTACATCAACTATACGACAAGAAAGGAACAAATATAATTTTAAAATCTGGCTTTGATGCCATCGTCCAAATTAAAGAAAGCATAAACACATTGCCACCTAAGAGGATTAGTTGCTTAATGGGCCTTCTCAAGAGAGCGAGAGCGGATGTAACGAACAAGAGAATCCCTTTGTACCTTTCCTAATCGAGAATGTGTTCATTGAGAATAATCCAAACTTATGCGTGTTGGTTGCAATCATATAGAAGCTTACCTTTAAGGTTGCTTTCTCAGTGAGCTTTACGCAGATATTCCTTCTTTTGCAGCATCAATTCTGTTAATCCTCATAAGAATCCGTTCCTTGGAAATATGAAATTATTGAAAGCAGCATTCTCCACTATGGTAGCTTTTGCTCCATTCACCAAAGTGTTATCCAAATAAGCCCATCCGAGTCCTCGTAGTAACCTAAAACAGAAAGAATCTAAGTACTATGCATTCATCGAGTTGATCCAAAGTTGGACAAATAATTTAACACCCAATAACCTTTGGATCAAAAAATTAAACACCCAATTACTTGAGACTATGATGTAGCGGCACACTTGTTTATGGATTATCTACACACGTTCGATTGCATACCTGCTGTGAATGAAACTATTTGCTAATTAAATGAAAGAACGAAAAGAGACTAATGCTTAAAAATACAAAACTCTACAGCTTCGATGTGGGTTTTCTAAGGTGAAGAGAATTTGGGTAAGGTTGATGCATATTTGCATGCAAAAATAGCGTACACGGTTGGAACTAGGTATGTAGAAAAATACACAGCAAGTCTCTCTAACAAACTAGAATAGATAGGGGAAAGGAGTTGCAGAGTTTGTACAATTATTTAACTACAGCCCACGTCATGTCCAGTTTCTAGAAAAGATCACCATACTTCTGCGGTCTGCCCAGCCAACCTGTATGGTAATACTGTGCTCACCGTTCAGATTGGCGCTCCTTCATTTCGTGCTTTAGGTCAATTACAACAACTGAGATGTTGTCACCACTCAGATGACTGGCTACCTTACAGATTTGATTTGCAGCATATTGTGCTGGAGAAATTGCATTACGAGTTCCACCAAACGCCAACTTCCTGCGTCGCCTCCTCAGTATGCTGCACGCCATCTTCATCACATCATCATTAGACAAGACATTCCATACTCCATCACTTGCCAGAATCAAACACTCATCTTCTTTAGTCCTTGACATAAATGTAACCTCTGGCTCTGATATAATCCATGGTTTCAAGTAATGATCACCTAATGAAGAAGCATATTCGAAATTAGAATAGTATGGGGTGGGAGTAGCAACAGTAAAAATGAGTAATTGCAAAATTTGACAACGGTGAGAGAAACTATATGGGTGTGTTTGGCCCAAGGAGTTGGCAAGTAGGAGTTTGTAAACTCCACTCCTTGTTTGGCCCAAGGATTTGGTGGGTCCTACTACTAAAAAACATCATTTTTATATCTTTTCCACTCTCTACACTGTGAGCCCTAAGAGTTCACAACTCTCCAGACTTCATAACTCCTTATTCCTCACTATTCCACTTCTTACTTCAAACATCCTATGAGTACAAGAAAGATGAGCTTAGTGGACTTATCTTGTTAAGCAAGAACAGAACCTCAAACCAATTAGAATAGTAATAAAACATGGAATCACAGGGCAACATAGCATATTTCTTCCCAGCTAGTTTAAATACTCTTTATCAGAAGCTTGCAAGACATGGTCGATGATAACTAGCACCATTATTAACTCGACTCTTCAAAGAGTTGAGTGTCAGGAAATAAATAGAACCATAACTAGTTATGATTAGACGGGATAATATGATGCTATGGGTCGGAAGCAACCTATTGCTCTGGTCATAATCAGTACTCCTTCAACCCTAGGGCAGCCCACAAACAAACTCCTCGCTCCTCCCTTTACAAGTCTATCATATTCATCTGGCCTACTGATCTGCATCAAAAAGGGGAAAATACAAGAGCCCCAATATTAGCTAAAAATATTGTGCAAATTTGTGCACCCAAATGATACATATGGTTGGTCTTTATTTAATTCGAATACAAAGATTACAGAGCATAACTTAAATAAAGGCACAAACACAATTGAGAAAATACTAAACTTAGGATCCTAAAGCGTTTGATAACCATAATCTGCAACAGCATACAAAATCAAGGATCTCCATGGTTTAATAACTATAAGTACGATCAACAAATGAGAACTTTAATGGAAAACAAACATAATCTGGTATACCCAGTTTGTATACAATTTGATCCTTCCAAAGCTTCAGACGTTACTCTCACCTACCAATTTCAAAAATGAGGCTGTGTCAAAGATAGAAAACATGTCAACAGATTTATAAATAATAAAACACTTCATAAAGGGTAAGCACATTTAGCCCCGCAACAGTATCCATCATCTAGAATTCGACTCCAACTTCTTATCCACTCCTCAGAGGGGCCAAGTGGGAGAACTAAAAAACTGATGATGAATAATTTACTGCATACGGATGGTGTAAGTATAATTGAAAATTGTATCTAACAATGAAGTTAAATTATTAAATCGTGGCCAACTTTAATATTTCAGCAACAAGAGCAGGACAGAAAGAATTCTAATTGAACCTTGTGGTCGGCGGTCAAGGGGACGGCTTGACTCCCACGACAAAGCAATGCTCTAGAGTCACCACAGTTGGCAACAATTATCTGGCAAGCTGACAGAAGAACAACCAAATGTAGATCCAACCGAGTATGGTGCCAGAGTCTTGTCCTTGAAGGCATCATCAACCCTCCCATAGGACTTTGTCAATGCCATTTCCCACCGCCCATTCTGACCAATGTCAGAACCGCTTCTAATCCACTTTTCTGCTAATAATTCATGAAACTTCTTTGAACAATACGTATTCACCTGAAATCACCATTAAAAAAAGAGAAGATCGATCATATATTTACTAGTTTCTACAATCATACGAACCATCTCCATATCAAAGTTATAGGGATTCTCCAACACTAGCTTTCTGATCGGAAACCCATTCCTAAACACATTGCTAAATACCACAATTTTGCACCACAATTTTGCAGGAACAGCCACAGGTTAGAACAGCGATCTGTCACTAAAAACAGCTTGCATACATAAAAATATAGATGTAAGAAGTTTAATTGAAGTACAACCAAGTTGAAACTAATGAAACTAATGAAGAGTGTCTCCTTGTCATTAGCGAAACTAATGAAAGGAAAAGAAGAGTGTCTCCTTTTCTTAGCATCTTATTTCACAGTTTAACAAACATTAATATAATTTGAAATTTTCTCATTTAAAGGAAAGCCACTTATATACTCATAAAGTAATGAACCTGTGTGTGTAAGTTAATTGTGATCAAACGCCTCAGAGACTCTAAAAAATAAATAATCCTATAATCTAAAATTGAACTGAATTATAATGCTCATTATCTCAAGTGTGGTTGCTAAGAAAACCAGAGGTCATCAACGAAGCTTCCACGATAACCTTTTACACGGCTTCCTCAACTAAATTCTACATGCGACGACCTCCTACAACCGGAAACAAACGCATAAACTAATCTCCCCTCACGATCAACGTTCTTCTCATTTAAAAATAAATAAATAAATAAACGAAAATAACCACAGAGCCTCAATTGAACACTTCAGAGTTGGACTAACTGCATATCCAATCCATATAACGATGTTTTCCTCCGGAGTGTTCCCGAAAGCACTCACGCCAATGAAAGAGCAAGAAATGAAAAGAAAAATTCACAACAACATTTGAAAGAGAAAAACGGACGAACATCGAGGTAAAACAAATTCTTCATCACAAAACGTTACTGGCAAAGAAAACGCAGCCGATCAAAACAAATAGAAATACATCAATCCATTCGCATTGCCAATTTGGCGAGGGGATCGTATGAAGATTTTGATGATTAAAATGTAAACTAGAACCATTCTGCAGGTAGCCAAACAGGGCTGAATTCTCAAACTCGAAGGTAGAATTCGGGAGCAGGTGGCCTCGCTCGCTTCGCTTTTCCGTTCGGCAGAGCGCGAAACATTTGACAACAAGATGACCAATTTGCCCCTAACCTTTCTATTTTTTTAAGAGTGAACGACGTGTCATCGTTCAACGAAAAATCAACGCGTCGACTCGTAAGTCGTAATTTCCAATGTGTTACATTAGATCTGGTCCAGATCAGGCCCAGGCCCATTTTAAGACGACTCAAATCGGATATTTCAGGTGAACTTGGAAAGAATCATGACCCAAATATATCACTATTCATGCATAATATAAAAGTTTCAAAAATCTAAAATGGGTGTGGCAAAATAAGTATAATTTAATTTGGGTGTATGGGAAGAAGACCTAATTTAAAATTTCTGGTCATAACTATGTAAATATATTTTTTCCTACAAACATCTCATCCTACAACATATAAAATCAAGGCACGTACTCACTTACTCGCTTCTTTATTAGTGAACAAACCCTCTCTACTACATTAATCATCTAGTATCCATAATTGTAAAGAGGGTATTTGTGTTTTGATCTCTATTCTTTGAATGTTTTATATTCCCAATTTCTTTACTTCACATCCATAACCTCCCTTCATTGAAAATCACCTAACATTTAGGGGGTGTTTGAAATACATTTTCAAGTGTTTAATTTAAAAAATAAAACATTTTGAAAAAAGAATTGAGTATTTGTCAACCACTCAAAAGAGATTTTCAATAGCATTTTAAATAATTTTTATCAAAAAAAGTTTAAATAAAAATTAGTTTTTGAAAAATACTTTTTTTTTCTAGTCTATCCAAACGACCCTTAAAACACTATAGCAAATACTTTGTACTAAAACCAATTAAAAATCTTCGTCAACTAAACTCCACATATATCTTATACCCAAAAAAAGCTAGATTTTTTTTTTTTTTTTTTTTTTTGCCACACATACCTTGTACTAAAACTAGCTAAAATTTTGTTAAAACTTTTAGCATATTTTAGCCACACAAAATACTCTCTACTAAAGATAATTTGAATCTTCGCTAAATACCTTGTAACAATTAGAAAAAACCTAAAGTGAGCCTTCTAAAAATGTATGAGCCATTCAAATACCTTGTATTAAAAATAACTAAAATCATCATCAATTGAACTGCACAAATATCTTGCACTTTTATTTTAGTAGATGTGTCATATAGAAGCTACCCTCAGATTCCTGAACTCATCTATTTGCAAATTGAACTTCAATTTGATTCATCCCCTCATTTTGAGTTTAAGTCCATGAATAAGTAGCTTTAATCCGTAGATTGTGGTCTCTATTTCAATTATCCTCCCAATTTGATTCAAAAGCTCGCAAAAACTAGAAGAATTTGATACAAAAACTTCCAAAAACAAGAGGATATGATAAATGTGCATCATTGAGAAATTCATTAACTTCATCGAATCTGAAGGAAGGGATATATAGTACACACATCGTTATTTTAATTTTTTGTTTTATTTAAAAAATTGTTAAGATGAAAAATCAAACCACTAAATTTAATTTAGGATATGATAATTGATGTCTTATCCACTGACCTAATTTTGAATTAGCACCTCATACTTAATTTACTTTTTCTATAATTAAAAACTTAACCGAGGCTTGTTGAACGAAATTTAATACGAAGGAAGGATTTAAAAGGCATCTAGCAAAAGTTTGCTTCAAAATAATAAAAAGAAGCGAGCAAACAGGTCGTGCAGACGTTTTCCTCCACTTAGGTAAGAATTATAAATAAATGTCCAGAATTCAGAAGAGGGGAGTCCACGTGATGAGGCACGTGCACCGTCGCTTTCGAGTCCCTACAGCGATCACATTCGAGAATCTTATTGGAGCATTTTTCATCTTGCAAAATAAATAAATAAATAAATAAAAGTTGATATTGTTATGGCTTTGTTCTTAATTATTGGTGGTGTACACTTCAAGTAAAAGCAATCAAGAGACGTTTGGGCTGCTGCCTCTGTTTCCATTGCAGGGTGAGACAAGAGCAATCGTGTACCATTCGATTGGTTTCCCATAACTTAAACTCAAATATTTAAGCCCAAACAAATACTTATGAAATACTCACTAAATCGGTCAACTTAAAAATAGTAATTCGACATCATATTTAATTGAATCAGTTGGCTATTTTAAAATCTTTAAAACACCAATAGAGCAAGAGATTTGGCCGATTAAGGCATAATGGTTAGGTTAAATTGATAATAAATTTGAATAGGTTCAATCCAACTCAATAATTTTAAAATAACACCTACAACCGAGTTTGAAACAAATGATGATCAAGCCTAAAAGGTCGTATCTTAAAACCTGCATACAAATCAATGCATTCAAGTCACTAAAGATAACGAAAAGAAGTACCTGAAAACCTCCGTGCCCATCAAATCAAACAAGCCAAAATAACGAACCAGCTGAGAATCTTCCTCCACCGACCCATCATCTTTCCATCCCACTGGAGATAGAAACATTGGAACAATGGCGATGGCATCTTCCATTGCAGTTCTGCGCCCCTTCTCCAATCCAAAACCCCACGAAATCTCAAGACTACCACGTCCATTGTCCATTGCACTCATCGAGCCACTGTTGTTCCTACGAGTAGTGGTCAGCCTTTTGGCATTCGCATCTGTTAAGGATTCATCGGAGTCGTTGATGACAAGCACTTGACTTTGGAAGGCAACAAAATCAGCCAGCATAAAGCTGAAACGACACAAGATTAGAAAGATAAGTTAGGGGTAAAAAAGAAGGATACAACTGTGTAGAAGTGATTTTTGCTGCAGCAACGCGTGGAAGAAGGGATGAACATACATGGCGATCTCCACGATGTGCATGACCAGGAGTTGAAAACCAGAATCATAATCAATTCAAGACCGAAGTTATCCAAAAATCCGCCGCCATATGACAAATCATCCGCAAAACTATGCATTTTGTTCTGAATCAAAACGTAGTTACGTGTAGCATGGCTTCGGGTCATTTGGTAAAACCTGGCTAAATATTGGAAGAAAGATAGTTTAGAAACAATCTCACTTAAATAAAAACCGATAAAGGAAGTAAATATTCAGATGAGAACAAAAACATATCAACTAAATCAAAATACTTAATTAAAAACATAAATTAAGATGATGAAACCAGTGTAGAGCCAAGAAAAACTTGGCTTTTGAGTGACTGCCATAAGGAGATACCAGCACAGAGTACAAGTGGCAGGTGGTGAGCTCGTTTGATGGTCACTTTAGGTGTGCCATTCAAAAGGAAAAAGGTGATGAAAATTTGTAGTAAAAGAATTTTCCAACTTTCAAATACTAAACTAGGCCAAAAAAAAATTCTGAAGTTTGAATCTCTATATCCAGTGTGAGGAGGTAAGTTTGAATCTCCATACCCGAACTAAAAAAGTTATTCTTCAGGCTTAGCTGTAAGGACTTAAACGGTAGAAGATGTGATAATAGAAGTTAGATCTAGAAAAGAAGTGAAACGGCAAGAAGTGGACGGTTTAGATTTCAGCACTTGAATATTCTTTGACTTTTGTTAAAATAAAACAGTAGAATCGACTTTCCTTGCCATTTTTACTATTCAGAGACGGAAAAAAAAAAAAAAAAAGAAAAAAGAAAAGCGGGGTCCATATTCGTACGAAATCAAATTCTCTTATTCCAGTCTTCCTTACTTCAATCATGCTCTAAAATCAAAATTCATATCGTATTCAATCAAAATTCAATACATGATGGAGCGCAAGGGAGCGTGTGAACAAAAACAGTTTATCCAAAATTGATTTAACAGATAAATGAACCTAACCCCATTTCTGGTTATTGAAGGATGGCTTCAGCAAGGCTGCAAGAGTTCACATCTTTCCCCTGCTGTTGTTGAATGGGTGAGGGTGAGGGTGAGGGTTGTAGCTGGTTCAACTGATCAGCTTTGTTTGTGTTTCAACCTGCCAGGCAACGGAACGAAAAAACCCAAAAAAAATAAATAAACAAATAAAAATAAGGGAATCACCAATCAAGTCACTGGCTATAGGTTATAACTTATAAGCATACGAAGCTGGTCAAGATAACACTAGACAGATATGTATTAAAACCTAAAAGAGGTACAAAAAGTCATCTACAAAATCAAGTTAGGATCTGCTGATTAACATATTTATTACAATATCTACCTGTTTACACTTACAAAGAATAAATATACTTAAAGAACTTTCACTAGCCTACCTTATATCAATAAAAACAACCACACTACAAACTCTCTAAGAAGAAAAAAACTAATTTAAGGGTGTAATTTTACAAGAAAAGCTCTGATGCATGTAGACTGCTCCCTTCTTGATTCAAGATCTTAGATTGTATCGTTGTCGTCCCTGTTTAACTCTGAACGACTAACTGGAGCATTTGGATGGAATGCTGACTGTCTTGAGCGCTTGCCTATCAACTTTAAAGCCAAAGGTGAAGGCTCTCTACGCTCTCTTTCGTGCTCTAGCAGAGTGAGTTGAGACATGCCAACTAGTTCATCAACATTGACGGGTTCCTTTGGCACAACTGGAATTGGCTTTAGGACCTCATGACGACACATTTCTACAACATTTTCTTCTTCCACTGGGAATGAACTTGGTGCCCAAATAGGGAAAGGTACAGGCATATAGGCTGGGATGAATCCCGGTATCACAGGTGGGAAACCAGCAACTTCCATCTTAGGTGCATCAAATTCTTTTCCATTTTCTTCGACGGTAGTTTCCATCATATGGAACTCTGAGTTGAGAGAGAGATTTAGCGAAGGTTGTGAACTTGAGTTTTCTGTTTCTTTTGTCTGAGAAGCATGTAAAGTGTCATCTTCTGGCACAGGCAGCGGATCAGTTGCCTGAGAGACATGAAATGAAGAAACTTAAAACCTAATGAAGTAAAAATTCTGCCATGCTAGCAGTGGGACACGTTTCTATGGTAACCAATACCCATATGCATTATGAATTAGTATCAAGAGGGGCGTCAATCTCTCTGTTACAACATACAAGACAGATCACATGACAATAGAAAGTGACAAGAAAAACTGAACAGATGCTAACATTCAAATTTCAACGGAGATGCACGGCCATATTTTGAAACATTGGCTGTTGAGGGCGGGGTGACAAATAATAAACTAGCAATGTAAGAGTTCAAGACAAACCATCTCCGGAACCATGTCAAAAAGGCTTGACCTTCGCTTTCTTCTTGTTGCATTACTCTGCCGAATGAAATACTTCTGAGCATGGCTTGCCACCTGAGTTGGAGTCCTCGTAATAACAAAATTCCGAGAAATCCCACGCCAGTCTCCTTTCCCCAGTTTCTGAAGACCAACTAAGAATAATCGATGCTCCTCCTCTGTCCATGGAACACCTGAAAACAAAATTTAAGGTATCAAACAACAGCAGTCCAATTATTAGAACTCCGATGCACTAAGGGAATATGCTATAACTGTTTAATCACTTTTGTCAAACTTCGTAGTCATATTTAACAATAAACCCCTATCTCATTTGATCCAAGAATTGTAGACTAAACAATAAAACACATCTGATTTTCTGGCCTTTGGTGAGCTCAACAAATGCTGGTTCATGGAAAAGAAAGTTGACAATCAAGGGGGTTAAACGTTCCACAATAAAAGCTAAAACAGAGACTTTTACCTACCAAATTATAATAGGCTACAACAATCAAACCAGTAGAACAATTATTTCCAAAACAATTAATAATTCACCATCTAATGCCAACTTTAGGCTCTTACAGTTACAGCCAAGCTAATCAAACATTGGCCACAAACAAAACAATACTAAGTACACTCTTCAACCACCCAGCCATGTCGCATACTAGAGAGTAATTGCATGGCCCACTTCTTACCTACAGAACTCTACAAGTTTGTGATTCGACATATCCTGCTCAAGCAGATATGAATCTGGTAAATATATCATGCAATGCAATATTTACCACATAATGAAACCTAATGGAGTTTCCGTCCTCTCCGACCTCCTCTTGGACTTATTAACTTAAAATGCAAATACTATCAAATTTCACACCAGTAAAGCCATTATTCTTCTCTTCAGCTTTCCATAGCTTTCAATACAGCGACCATTAAAATTAATGTAATTAAGTGCAACCACAACCATCGAGAGAAGATAAATATGTCCCCTATGGAAAAGCCAGCAGGTCATTACTTCTCAACGCATACTTAGAAAGCACTGGTTCATAATCTTACAGACACGATTGACTAAGGGAAACATTGAATAATGGAAAACATATCAACTCCATCCACATTATCCACGAAGAAACTTGTGGCCAGAGACCTCACTCTTAACAGTTCAACCGCGAACGTCACAGAAAGCAGTACAAGTCATCGAATTGAGAATCTCAATGATTATAATTCACTAAATTCAAGTACCAGAATTTGCAACAAAACTAGAAAGAATGACGGAATCGATCAAAAGCAGAAAGAAAGAAATAGCCAAGGAAAAATTCGAAAGAAAACATGAGAAACTGATGAAGACAAGAAAATTGCCCAAGCGCGAAGCATTTATCAGAAGACAGACCTGAAATCCGTCACAAATATACAGCAACAAACGATTGTGAAACAAATCAACTAAACTCTAAAACACGGACATCACGAAATTAAATTGCCTTATCCGAATCACAAGGAAAATCAAACACGAATTCCTCTCAGAAACAAACATTTCAAGACCAAAACATAATGTTACGATTCTGAAACTGTTTATCGGTTACCTTTCTTCCTTTCACCACGGCGATTAGCGGAGCAGGATGCATGGGCAGGATCATCGGACAAAAAGCCATCGGTATCGTGAACAGGGTCGGAGTTAGGGGAGTCAGGATTCGGCGAGGCGGCGGCGGAAGAAGAACTATGGTAATGTACAGAGAGGTTACCCATGCTGGCGCTTTTCTTGATGAAAGACCCGTCGGTGAGCCTAACCCCAAAGAGCTTCACACCTCCGCCGCCGCCGGGGAGGGTAACACTGCCAGTTCTGCCACCGCGGGAGGGGCAGGTTCGGGAGTTATGGCCATTGTTGCTGCAGTGAGAGCAACGCCGAGTCATTACGATCCGTGACCCGGCGAGTCAGGCCACCGAGTTAGTGAAGAGAGCACAAATGAGAGATCGTGAGAAATGAAGAAGAATTAAGAGAGAAAGAGAGGTTTTTATGATGAAGTGAGGATTTTGAGGAATTAATATTTAGGGAAAAATCAAAGTTCTCTGTTCAATCGGGAGAGATTAGCGAAACGCGGGTGTTCGTTGGTAAGACTTTGGCGATATGACCATTTTATCCTTTCTTCAGGATAACGTATTTTTCTGGTCTCTCTCCCCTCCCTCCCTATCCTTATTGTTATTATTATTATTTGCTTAATCTCAATCTCAATCTCAATCTCATCCATTTATTTCTAGTGTTATTTTATTCTATTCCCCTCCCCAATCCCCATTATTACCAAAAACAAAAATGAAACATTAATAATTATGTGAATATTAACTATTTTTAAATCATATATTAATAATATTTTTATTCATATAAATATCATTAATGAACTCGGTCACATCATTGACAAAGTTCAAGCTAAATTATACATATTCTGACCATCAAACGTAAATTTTTTCGCGTTTCTCTTAATCATGTTTATAGATAACAAAATATCATAATTCATGAGCTAACTAGCTAGAAAAGGTGTGCATCCTTAGACAATATTCTTTATGCATTAATGTTTTCTACATAGATTATGAATCTCTTTCATAAGCCAAATTGACTTTATACTATTGTTTATGAAATTTCCGTTGTTTGAAAGAAAAACTTTTATAAATATTTGAATTATCCACTTCAATTGTTAAATTGCATATAATTTTTATCCACTTCAATTGGCTCGTATTTGACTACTTTGTATATTAGAAAGTTGAGAAGGATGCATTTTAGTTGGGTGAAACAAAAACCTAACAAGTAAGTCATAATTGACTGAGTGATACTAGTTACTAGTATTTTTCTTAAACTTTTATCAAATAATTTAGATGGAACTAAATTAGTTAAGATTATAAAGTTTAAAAAATATATTATAAATTAATTATCAATATGAAAATAATTAAAATAATAAACCTATTTTAGTTCATATAATTAAATTACACTTAGTATTTAATTTATTTAACACCGTAACTAGTTTTTCTAATTCAAAATTAAAATTTATCAAATACTATTTTACTTACTTTCACAGCTTATTTGTCACAAAGTAAAACTAAAAATAGTTATTTTAAAAGCTACAACAATCACATACTGAAAATAGTTATTTTAAAAGTTACAACAATCACATACTGAGTCAAAGTCACATTAGATGTTACTTTATTTTGTTATTTGTTATATCCAAATCACAATCAAAATTGCGATTGACTAATAGTTGTGATAGATATGTATATGTTTGATGTGACTTTTCTTTAATCGGGTGTACATCTTTTAATCAAACTTCAATTATTAATTTAAAATATTAAATAATTTATTGAGAATGGTAAATGTCACTTTTAACTTATATCTTTTTTTAACTTTACATTCTTGAGAATAATTATTATTATCAGATAAAATATTATAGTGTCATACTTGGGATAATTTAAAGTTTATACATAGATGAAAATTTTAGCTTATCCATTTGGTATCTTCATCCACCCACACACAAAAAATAAATAAATAAAATAAAATTCAGAAATATTCTTTCACTAACCTAATTATCCTTTTTAATCACCTTTTTATCCACTTTGTTTTATTCGTTCAACAAAGTTGCATTGATGCTTTGGGAGGAAGTAAAAGGTAGAGATTGGAGGGTAAAATAGAGAGAAAAATTAAAGTTATTGTGTTACTTGTAGCTTAAAATATATTTTAATAATTCATCAAAAAGTTGGTGAAATTCGAGTAATGGGTAACGGCCACCGAAATAGAACAAAATTTTACAAACATATTTGAAAAATTATTATAAATAAAAAAAAATCAAACTATTTACAAATACAAAATTTTTTTTACTATCTATTAGAAGTCTATTATATTTTATTGTCTAGAAGTCTATTGCTTATAGACGATGAAACTTTTCTATATTTATAAATAGTTTTGCTCATTTTGTTATATTTGAAAACATCCCTAAATAAATTTATTTGAGAGGATTTACTCAACAATCTTAGGTTGTCCTCTCATCTTTGCATATGCATGATAAATTAAAATTAAAAATAAAAATAATCATTGAAACCACATCTAAAATTCTAGTTGATTTGGCCCCACAACCATTTATAGTATAATAGAGAGATTCCAATTACAAATATCTAATACATACCACAGTTTAGTTTATATTAGTTGAGTTAACCCCACTTTAATAGGCATAATATAGTTAGACTTGGTTTTTTTCTTTTTTTTTTTTTTTGTAAAA
The DNA here is from genome assembly GCA_030954485.1 of Citrullus mucosospermus. Taxonomy (NCBI): domain Eukaryota; kingdom Viridiplantae; phylum Streptophyta; class Magnoliopsida; order Cucurbitales; family Cucurbitaceae; genus Citrullus; species Citrullus mucosospermus. The sequence goes on along the minus strand of CM062063.1, from coordinate 121,879 downwards.
AAAAGTTGTTTTAGTATTGGTTCTTATTTAATTTATTGAAAATTTTCTAATATGATTTAGCTTGATATGAAATTCATGCTAAAAAATTTGTGAACTAGTCAAAGAGAGAAAAAAAAATTAGGATAGTTAGTTATATCCATCATTTTGCAACCCACCTAGTTGTTTAATCATAATTTATCGTTATTTTAAATAATTTCAATAATTTATATTTTGTAATTAAAATATGGACTAAAATGAATGTAGTTCAGAATATACCAAATAATTATTCGAAATTAATTTTTTATATCTATATATAAATTTAAAATTCAACTTCACATGCTAAGTTTTTTCAAACCAGTAAAGAAATGTATCAACTTGTGGATTCTTCCCGATTCTTCATTTCATGCTTTCCAAGAGGTGGGAGTAAATGGATTTGGCCTTTCTTTGGTTAACTTTGAAACTTAGCTCAATTAATTCTTCTATGAAAAATAAATATGTAATAGAACTTTTATCAACATAAGATGAGTTTAAAGTAGGATAAGTGTTTTAATTTTTGCCTAAAGTGTTTCGATATATATCTTAGCTTTGATTATAAAATATATATTTAGTGTGCAATTGATAATGTTATGACAAAAATGACACTAGAGTCGACTTTTTGTTAAAATTTATAAGTTTTGGAAAGTTATTTAATGACTAATTGTGCATGGATCAAATTCGATTTCCTTAACAATAATTGTTTTTAAGAATATTAAATGCAATCTTACTAGGGCAATTACATTATCAAAGGCTTTTCAAAATTGAGAAAGAAATTAAACCAACAATGTTTAGTGGTAGGTAGCTAGCTAGATGTAAACTAGTCATCTAATTTGATTTTATGATGATCATCCAACTCACATTATTACACAATATCACATTAATTAGTTTTGTTTAGTACAACAAATAGAAATAGGAGTATTTGAATCTCCAATTTTAAAAAGTGGAACATGTTTATTAATACTTTTATTTTATTTATTTTTACTTGGTATATACCAATTAATGTCAAGCTATATGCTCACTTTAGTTGCTATCTCATTAATCACTTACACTCCTTAATTCTCAAATAAAATGCATTCATGTAATATAATAGAAAAGCGCATCAACCAAAAAATCGCTCAATTGGCATAAAGTGTATATCTTCAACCAAAAAATTTGAAATTTGAATTTCTCTACCAATAAAAATACTATCATGATTTATAAATATTTTAAGGCTTATTATATATTGTTTAATGTCATAATTTAATCAAGAACGTTTTAAGAATTAATAAATTATAGAAAATACTTTCGAGCATATTCGTTTTAATTTTAGTATTATCTCGTGTATATGGACCTTATCTCAATCGAAGTTTCTAATTAACTATTATTATTGAGCATTAAGAAAAATTATACAAATGTATTTGTCTATTTCGAAATATACTTTTTTCTAATTAAAGTTATGAGTTTCTTATCATAATATGATTTAGGATAAGTTTATTTGTATTTGTCAATGCACTAAAAAAAAATAATTGTTATATGGGCCAGATAATATAAATTAAGTATATTATCTATGCCATTATCTATGACACTTTCTTTTTAATAATATATTTACATATATATGTATGATCTTATGAGAGTAGAAGCTGATTGAATCTTAATGGGGAAGTAAATGATTGCCTCATTCTTTTAATTTTGGTGGAAAAGTACAGGAAATAGAAAAATTGAATTTATTAAACGTGTTTTTAACCAGAAATTAAAAAAAAAGAAAGAAAGAAACCCATCGTAGGTTGGCCTAGCTAGTGGTAGTAAGAATATCTTAAAGAGGTCAAAAGGTCCAGGAGTCATATTTACAATTGGGTCAACAATATGTCTCCACATAAACAATTCTTATAGCAAAGATGAATTAAATTTTCTAAACAAAAGTAAAATTAAGATTAACTTAACAACGGAGAGTATTCAAGCATAAACAAAATGGATGATTATATATATATTTATTGATACAAACGAATGCAGAATAAGTGATTGATCCTTTTAACTTTTAAAAAAACAAACTATGTCAATTATTGTTGAGTTAAATTCAATTTAACAAATAGATGATTATTTTAAACCATTATTTATGACAATTACTATTATAGTGTGATCACATGATTAACACTATTAATCTGGCTATCTTTAGCCACTCCTCTTCCCCAACAATTAACTGGATGTGTTGAAGATTTTTTTAGCATTTTGGAGGCGCATTAAATTGAAAAGATGATGGCTAGAACCCTCAAAGACGTGCCTTATAATTTATCTTTATCATTTTTAATTCATTGTTGCTATATAGTTAATTAAAAAAATAATTGAACATCCTGTTAATGTTATAGCGACTTATTACATCCACGTAGATATAAATTTCATCTTTTTTATTGTTGGTTCCCAAACCCTATATTTATTTGGCTCTTCACATACAATGGGATAAGTCAAGTTGTCATGTATTTTCTTTTTAATTATTCATTTGAATGTCTATGCCTTGTTTTAGGAATTAAATTTATAACTAAAGGAAGAAAAGAGAAAGTTTAAAAAATTAATTATCATTTTAAGCATGGAAGATACATTTTTATTTATATCTTATATAGAATGTTCAACGAATCTTTTGATAATGTAAACCTATGTAGTACATTCTTAAGTAAGCATTAAAAAACCATGCCCTACGTGCTTTCTTTCTTACAATATTTTTGTATAATCTACATTGTTGTTTATTTATTTGGAAATAAATTATTTAATGACGAATTTGGTATTTGGTATGAGTCTATAATTAACGTTTTTCAATATGTATTTCTATTCTTAGATATACGTAACTACTATCATAAACAAACATCATTATTTAATATTTTGATTTCAATTAGAGTTACAGTTTAAAAATTATATATATTGCGAGTAATTCATCCCATTTGTAATAGATATAATGTACTTGAATTGCTATTAAAGACTTATTATAAAGGACATGAACTTTGCCAATTAAGGCTAATATCAAAAGATGAGGTTTTAGACTTGCTCAAGTTTAGCGTGGGAAACCAAGTTGAGAGCCTAGCTAGAAGAATCATTGTGCCACAAAAGGCGCTCATTTGCGCTAGGCTAAGTATATAAAAGTGGTATGGTAACTTAACATACTTTAAAACCTAGAGTATATTATACAACACCGCACTAGTGTATAATTCACTTTTGCCGAAGTTGCAACTTTTTTTTTCTCTCTTTTTTAATAAGAAAAATACTTGACAAAGTGGCAAGTCCCAACTACATATTGAGCCAAATATATGCGTTGCTAATATATATTAATTTCTTTTATCAGTATAAGTAAAACGTTTAATTTTTAAAATTTGGGCTTTAAAATAAAATTATTTTTTTAATTATAAATTTAATTGTTACAAAATAATTTTGTCTTGATAAATGTACAAATTTCAATAAAATTTATTATTGAATGTGAATTATTTAACAATTTCAATTTATGAAATTGGTAGACTAAACTGCTTCCTACATTTTTTAAATTAGTTTGAACTCTTAATTTGCTAGATATTAGCGCTTAAAAATTTAAAATATTTAGAAATTAATTAATTTAGTAAAAGACAAATTTATAACTTTGAAAGTAAATTTTAATTTTAATTTGCTTAAAAGAAAAACTTGTAATTTTAACCCTAAAAAAAACATAGGATAAGGGTAGGGTGGGAAGGAGGAGTACAAAATGAAAAGGGAATATTATCCTGCAGGAGTAAACTGATTGGTACGGACACGTGAAAAGCAAGACATAAACTTCTGAGTTTCCAGTTGGCTGCCACGTGTCAGACGTATGCTTCCAGTTGTAGAGTTACTTCGACGACTTCCTTTTTGCCGTATGATCCCTCATCCCGTGTGAATTCTGAAACCAAACCCCACTTCTTCTTTCGGAATAATAAAAAATAAATAAATAAACTTTTTTCAATTTTTTAAAAACAACAAAAAAAAAAAAAAAAAAAAAAAAAAAAGAAGAAGAAGAAGAAGAAAAATCTGGTGATGTAATTTCCACGAAGCTAAGGGTGTGTATGCAGGCTTTTGGTCGTCAACGACGTGAGGTTTCTTTTCCTTTCTCTATTCTTACAAGTTTCTTCCATATTTTCGATGATTTATATGTAATATTTTTAAAAATGTTGAAACTCCCTCACACTCCGTCCTACACATTCTTTTATTGAAGACCTCTAACTTAGGGACGAATGGTCAAATTAAATTAAACTTATTTTCAATCTCTTTCATACCTACACGAATTTTTTTGTGGCTTAAGAACCACTAGCCACGTATCTCACTTTCTATTCAGATATAGATCGGCTTCTGTATCAGAAATACTTAGATATAAACGTCCATAATCATTCATTCATTCATTCCTTTTATTTTGACCTATATTTGGTTTTAGTCCATCCATTTATAAAATAGGATAATTGTAATAGTTGACATTTTAAGAGTTATTAATGGAGTGTAACAACATTTTCTGAAATTTACAAATAACTTTCATATTTGCTTATTTTAAAAAAATAGCTTTGCTTGTGTCATTACCTTTTCCACTACCAAATACTGTGATTTTGGAAAGATGTTACGAATGTGTTGGTGCTAACACATGTTACAGCTACAAAGATTTGTGAAAGTATAGATTAAGTAAATTCAAGAAATTAAATAAATAAGTACGAACTACAATAAAATTTAAACATTAATTATTTACTTTTTGAAAATTATTTTTTCTTTTGTAGAATTTTTTTTTTTTTACCATAGTTTTCATATTTTCTAACTAAATACTTGAATATCTAAAAAAAAGTTAATAAATAAGGGTATATGTTTGGAATATCTTTTAAGTGTTTGATTTAAAAAATAAGTCATTTTGAAATAAATACAAGTATTTGGCAACCATACAAAATGAATTTTGAAAGTTATTAGTGTCTTTATTTTAAATGATTCTTATCAAAAGTATTTAAATGAAAATGATAAACCATAAGAGTCTATAGTGATAGAAGTCTATCGATGATAGACTTTGCTATATTTGTAATTTCTTAAAAATGTTGTTGTACGCTTGGTTATTATCCCTAAAATTGCTACTCATTACAATTACCCTTTATTTTTTAAGTTAATCCAAACGAGCCTTAAATGTTATTATTTTTTTTTTTCAAAACTTGACTTAATTTTTTAAAGGGGCACCTGCAAGAATAACAAAAAAAAAAAAAATTAAATTTACAAATTTAGCAATGCTTTTCAAAATTTGCAAGTATAGCCAAAAAAAAAAAAAATCCATTTTTATTATTCCAAATTTACCCTTATTGGTGTATCAAAGCATATATAATAGTATATCTAATATATCTAATATATCAATTATTTGATATACATTATATTCGGTTTACCAGATGACTAATATACTAAACATAAAGTATATAATTTATACAATGGACATACCAAATTCATCATTCATAAAACATATTTATAAATTAAGAAATGTTTGTTCATTTCTTATTGTTTGTGGACTTAATTTCAATCCTTATTTGTCTACTATAAAATAATACTTTTCTAGTACACTATAATCAAATTATAATGGTTCAATCGGGTGTGTTAATAACAATTATGAATGAATGTTAGAAAACTATTGATACACCAATGTGGTGAACCAGTTAAGTCATTACCATAATGGTTTTGAAGGGAATATGGTGAAAAAATTAACGACCCTTATTTCTCACAGAACGAGTAGGAGTACGAGTGTTTGATCTCTCAACCTCAACTATAAGAACCCATCAATTAACTTACAGGACAGAAGTTGGTGGGGAGAACAAATGATTAACAAAAGCTGATGATGTGTGTGTGATTTGAACACAAAAACATGGAAGAACGCAAAATTGGGGAAACCTCGGCAGCTTCATCGATAACTTCGGTAAGAAGGACTGTACATACAACTCTCGGCATGCTTCACCAAGTCTTTCGGTTGAGGAAGGCGAGTCGCCAAACCTACGAGCACCGGTAAAAGTAAAACGGTGAAACCTTTGGTTAGTGATAGTAGTGAGAATGATGGAAGTAAAAAAAGAGTGGTACTAACCTAGTTCATAAGCTTTTGCAGCTACTTTTGCAGCAATATTTGCTGAAATCTTTCTAATGTTGGTAAATGGAGGGTATATAAGTCCCTTGTCGAAGTTCTCTTGTGTAACCTGTGCAGCTAGAGCTTCGGCTGTTCCAACAAAACAAAGAAGTTTAGAATAGATTGCAACTTTCCATTATTGTTCTTGAATCTGCTTCAGAAGAGACCAGAGGTAACTCAAAACTCTATCCATATCCGATCTTGGTCTCGAATGGCATGGTCAGAAGATTTAGACAGGAGGGACAAGAAGGATTACTTGATGGAAACGAAGGATAACCAATTTTAAGCGACAACTTTACGTGGATGGCATCATAACTTGTAAATCTATCGATCATTTTGAATTGGGTATCAAACTCAAAGTCCAAGTCTTTTTTGCACTTACAGGCTGCTAGGAGCATGTCATCGCGAACGCGGATGGTACCGGACATGATTAATCCAAGACCAAAGCCAGGAAAAATATAAGCATTATTTGCCTAAGTAATAAAGGAAAACAGTAATAACGTTAGACACATTTCAATGAAAGACAGTTGAGGGTAAAAGATAAAATGGAAGTTAGGCATGGGGTATGTATGTGTAAGACCTGTCCAGGTACAAAGACATTCCCTTTATATTCAACAGGTTCAAATGGGCTGCCGCTGGCAAAAATCGCACGACCCTAGAAGGGGAAAATTTACCATATAAAATGAAGTTGAAATAGAAGTAGTGGGTTAATATCGACAAAAACAACTAGGACATGGTATTTTGTGTATGTAGGTAGTACCTCAGTCCATGTATAAGCCTCTTCAGCAGTGCATTCAGACTGGGAAGTGGGGTTCGAAAGAGCAAGAATTATTGGTTTCTGCAATCCACAATAAAATTACTATTGATATATTCTCTTCTGAATCTACACAAAATGCAAGTGGGTTAGTTTTGCAAATAAAATACCTCGTTAATGGCGGCCATGGCCTCCACAACCTCTTTAGTAAATGTCCTTCCCACACCTGATGTCCCAATCAACACTGTTGGGTTGATATCCTGAAATGAGATAGGAGGATAAAAACTATGAAACCGTTGCCTTTTTACTCTTGTGCAAATTTTAAATGGAGATGTTAAGAAAGAGACCTTCACAGCACTAACAAGATCCTTAATCGGTTCATGCTCGTGTGCCCAAGGTTGCTTGAAGTGTTGGAGTGATTCCTTACGAGAACTAACAACCAAACCCTACATAACAAGAAGATTAACACTAATAGAAGAAAACAGTGTCAATAGAAATATATATAGTACCAAAAGGACAAACTACTTTCATTTTCTTTTGACTACCTTCGAATCAACAAGCCAGATTTTCTTGCGAGCATCTTCCAAAGCGGTATTTGTCTGGAAAGTGAATTCAGAGTTAGTTTTGATATTTTGATAACCTTTAGTGGTTCTCACAACATATTCTACTTGATATCATATCCAATATCTCTTTTAAAGCTGTAAAGACTATGAGGAATTAGCATTATACGACCATTACTTTTTTTGAAATCTCTAGAGCAATGAGTTCTGCAATCCCTGTGCCAGCCTATAAAGCAACAAAAGCTAGACAAGTCAATCGAGAAGAAAATGGCCGCACATAGACAGTTGACTACTTAGAGAGTTCTATATAATATAACATTTTAGGAAAAACAACCTCTCCAGCACCAAGAAATAGGAATTTATGGTCAGCCAATGTTCCACCACCTAGCTTCAAAGCTGTAACAAGCCCTGCAAGGACCACTGATGCTGTCCCCTGTTCGGTAGTAATTTACACAATAGAATGCCAAATTTGAAAAATTAAGTACAACACTGGAATTATTGAATAATAACCTGAATATCGTCATTAAAAACAAGGTGTGTCTTGCTGTATTTTTCTAACAGATCGAAGGCATTGTGGTTGGCAAAGTCTTCAAACTGGCAATGTGACAAGCCATTATGAGGGGCAGAGAACCAAAAGTACAAGTAGAGTAAGACTTAGAAGACTTAGTTTACATTGTGCATCATTACAACTATACCTGAATGAGGATTTTCTCTCCATAATTTTGTTTGACTGCCGTCATGAATTCGTGGACAAGCTCGGTGTATTCCTAAAGTAAGAAACAGAAAGGTGAAAACTTCATTGCACTATCACAAAACACAAAGCAAAGGCTAGTTAACCAAATACTACAAACCTGACCAGTAACCCTTTTTTGCCTGAGCCCTATGTAGAACTCGTCGTTCAACAACTTTTCATTGTTCGTCCCGACATCAATCGTCACAGGCAAGCACTGAAACAGTTCACCTTTGTGATAAGATATTTTTTTATTCCCAATTAGAAAGTCAAAACATGTCATGGACATTAGTTGAAAATCATCCATACAAAATTTTAAAAATCCAGAACTCTTGTGATTACATTTTACTGAAATCATTTCGGTTAGACTTGATAGAAAAAAATGAAGGAATTAGATGAAAGGTTAATAGATATTTCCATGGAAAAAGGAATAGCACAGAAAATACTTACTGCAGAAGGACGAACACCACCAAGGGCACTATAGAGTGAAAGCTTTCCAACTGGAATTCCCATACCCTGAATTATTCTATCAAATGTAAGAAATTAAAAAGCACGGGTTTCAAAAGAAAAAGATAACAGTAATTTTTAATAAAAGACACAAGAAGGTTCCTAGTTAAAGAGCAAAAGCACTCAAGATACATCCTTATCATAACCCACAATTATACCTGGCAACCAAGATCACCTAGTCCCAGGATCCGCTCACCATCAGTGACAACAATGACTTGAATACTCGTCTCAGGCCAGTTTCGTAAAACCTCTAAGATCTTCCCTCTGCACAAAAACTTCTTAGTTTCAACAAAAAAAAAAAAAAAAAAAAAAAAAAAAAAAAAAAAAAAGAAAAAGAAAAAGAAAAGGTAAGAAAGTCTTTAGTGTAACTTTGACTAACGTAAGAACTGAGAAAGTTATGGTTAACCATACTTCTCCTTCAAACTGATATAAAGACCCTGAGGCCGTCTGAAGATGCTTCCATATTTTTGGCATGCTTCCCCTACAGTTGGAGTATAGACCACTGGAAGTAACTCCTCAACATGCTCAATGAGAAGCTTATAGAACAAGTTTTCATTGCTTTCCTAAACAAAGTAAATATAATTGACAGTTCAAATAGTTGATCATCGTGAATTTTCACCAACAATGATATAAATTATTTTGGAACTAGACGTGATCGTTATACTAGCATTAACAACCATTTGAAAGTAATATGCATATGCATGCATGCATATATATAGATACACATACATACATGCAATTCACACATAAAATAACGCTGCATATGTAGTGCATTAAAAAATTAATTTAAAAAACAATATAATAGTTTAAGGGAGAAAAGCTTACCATACCATCTAAAACTATTTTTCAAAGACGTTCATATAAGTCAAATATGCAAGAGATATATTATTCCTTGCACACCCTGTAGTAGAATGAAGGTAGATAAGTACAATCTAAGGCTACCGTGAAAAACAGGACATTGGTACCTGAAGATCCATCATGGCCATGTATTTCTGCAGAGAAACTTGATATTGTCGTAGGTTGTTTAACAACTTCTTTACCTAACATTTGAGAGGCAAATAGTTACTACTAATACCAAAAAGCTCGGCAACCCAATAATGGACTTAAAAAATGATTGGAGATCACATAGATAACCTGAAGATCTTGAGAAATGACAGTAGGAGGCAAAAGACCACGCAAGTAGTGGGCATCTCTCTCTTTCTCTGTGAAGGCTAGACCTTTATTGTGATGCGGATCCCGCAGTAAGTTATATCCACTAGATAAAATAGGGAGAATTATGATAATTAATCAAGTGATCATGATTAAGGAAAGTAATCAAAGACAAAAAAAAAAAAATTTATCTTTTAAGTTTAGCATGTGGAGGGGGATTTGAACCACTAATCACTTGGTTGTAAGGGCATATACCTTAACAATTGATCTATTATCAGATTAAGAATACAAAGTTATCTAGAAGAAATTTGTCTTATTAGTGGCTATGCTTTTAGGTGGTTGACAAGGTAAACCAATCGTGGAAGTGTCCCATTGCCTTATCACAGCCACCAATTAAACAAACTTTTCTTTCAAAAAGTGAGTATTCCAAATAAACAACCAATGTATGTTATCCTTCTGGTATTAACAATTGACTTAATATACGTTTAACAAAGAAACAATCAATGATTAAACAGAGTTCAAAGTAACAATCAGAAAATCTACAACTTAAATTTAATAAGTAAGCTTTTATTGAGGCAAAAATTAGAATATGAGATATACTATAATCATAACTTAATATGATTTCTCCCACCTAGCAACAGAGAGGGTCCAGGGAGTGACACCCTGGTCCTCCGTGGCTCTGTCCTCATTGTAGAAATCAATAACTGGGTCCTTCAATGAGCTCTCCATCAAAACGTTGTCGTTCCTTTCAATTGCTCCCACGTGTGATATAACAGAAGAAACCCTCAACGATTCTGAGTGCCTTGTCAAAGATATAGGACTACAAGAACTGGAAATGTCCGGCTTGTTCTGTTTAAAGAAAACCCACAAGATTAGGCAAGAAAAATAATCCCTGTTGTTTGAATAAGAAGACCCAGAAATGTGAAGCTGAATATAAGACTTGAAAAATTCACGTGAGAAATGGAAAAAGCTTGTGGCTTAAAAAGAAGAAGAAAACTAAAGTTAGGTGGGTAAATGAGTAGAGGGTGTTGATACCATAAAAATACATCGACTCAACGAAGTCATGGCGAAAAAATTGTGGAAGGAAAGAGTCTTTGTAAGATGTGGAAAAACAAGGAATTAAGAGAAAGAAATGAGAGAGTATTAAGGAGCAATACAAGGGAGGGGAAGGCTTACATGGGATTCATTCTTCCTTTTCTCCCTCCCCAGTCCCCACCTCACCTGGTTCGTGGAGGGGACAAGGGAGGGAATGTGATCAGTTATTCTCAAAGATTTGATTCCGTTCTCGTCTCTGCCATTTTGCTTCCCACTTCCTCCAACTCTCTTTCTCTACAATTAAAATGTTTTCGTTTTTTTTTTTTTAATTATACCAAAAGAATACTTATTTTGAATTTCGTTGTCTATTTCATAAAAGAAAAAAAATTATGTGTTTGAATCATGCCCTTAATTAAAAAAAATTAACAAATATATGTACATAACTCATTGATATCTTATTTTAAAAATTACATTAATGCTGGAATCTTGTTATGTTTTTTCTCCCTTTTAAAATGTTAAAATTAATTGTTATTTCTATTATAAATAGAGCAAAATTTTCTTATTTATGTGCAACAGATTACTGTATCTATCTGTGTTATGATAGACACAAATAGTAGTCTATCGCAAATAGACGGTTATATTTTACTATTATTTGTAAATATTTTCAACAATTTTATCATTTAAAATAATTTTTATATCTTTTAATATATATATATACACACACTCATTTTCTGTCTCTTTTTTGGATTACTCTCTGCTGCCTATAAAAGACTTAATAGTGATCCTAATGAGTACGTATGTATTTTCATAACCCTGTATAAGATAATACTTTATATTTTTCCTTTTTCTTTTGTTATTTCACTCTTTTGTTTCTTTTACAATGTATTACAATGTATAATGTGGAAAAATTAAAAGAGACAATAATATATATTTTATATTAGTTGAGCCGGGCTCTTTTAATTTTTTTTTTAACAAAGGTTAGTATTTTTTCATTAATGCAAACAATTAACAATTATTAACTTTTTGACAGACATAAGAGACATATTCAAAAGAAAAAGAAATTGAAAAGAAAATAGAGTTATTTTCAAATAGATCAAAACAAGCAAAAAAATATTTAAAAATATAGCAAAAATGTCGATCTATCACTAATAGATAGTGATGGGATCTATTACTGTCCATCATTGGTAGACAGTGATATGTTGACATATTTGAAGATATTTTCAGCAATTTTACCATTTAAAACAATTATCTAAAATGTTGAACAACCGAGAATGAAGTATTTTATTTATCCATATATATGTTACCGTGCACACAATAATGGTGAGTAGGATCTCCCCCGTTATAAAACCTTTTTATTGACACAAAGGTTAGGAAACATATAGTTTACACCAATGAGAAAATAATAATAATAATAATAATAATTGTGAGACCAATTTTAGTTTGGTAATTATTTTAAATAGGCAAAACAGCTAAAACTATTTTCAAATATAGTAAAATGTCACAGTTTATCACTGTTAGATAATAGTAGTTATTTCATTGTTTATCAATAATAGACATGTTATATTTGTAAATAAATTGGCTAATTTTGCCATATTTGAAAACAACCCATTTTATTTTCAATATTAATGACATGTTTACTTAAACCAAAAACAAAAATAAGAATAAAACGTGAGACCCCCCAAAAAAATATATATCATCAATTTCGTTTCCATTTTTAAATTACACAAAAATGACAATCAATCTCATTTCCATTTCTTATTTTGTAGGACTCACACCATTTTTTACTTATTTACACCGTTTACCATTTTCTCGCTCCTTTAATTTTTTTTTTTTTAAATTATTTGTAGGTTAAAATTTTAAAACTAACCTGGAATTTTGTATTTTACTTCAAAAATACCCTTGAATTTCTATGAAAAGTTTAGAAATAAATACCCTTGATTTCTATGAAAAGTTTAGAAATATTCATACCATTCATTTCGGATGGAAATTGTTAGAAATTTTTTTTAGAAAAAAAATCCTTAAACTTTTTTAAAAATAAAAATAAAAATAAATTGTGGCAAAAAGGGATGGATGAAGGTGATATGGCATGCACGTGCGCAAATGATGGTGAATGGATATCGCTTACTGATCGGGTCGCATCGTTCTCGTTGTTGCTTGCCTTCAAATCCTTTGAACATTCAAATTGCCTCTATATGGGTTATGGACTCTTAATAAATAAAATAAAAAGGTCATGAACTTATGACAAATTATTTTCCCCAAATGGGATACATATGGGATTCACTTAAAATAAAGAAATGTCTCGAGGTGAAAATTCGAATGTAGCTAAGAGACTGACGATTTGTTGGTTGAAGGAAGTTTTACTTTTTGTGTCTAATACATTCCTCTGCTTTCATATTTATATCAAATAAACATCTTTTACACATATATTTAAAAATGTTAAAAATTAATTGTTATATTATATATATATATATATAACTCAACTATTTGTCTAATAGTCAATGGGTCTTATTTGACAGTTCTTTTGGAAAAAAAAAATAATTAATCTACTATCTATTATTTACTATTTTGAAATAAGGCAGTTGCAAATATAGCAATCAAATCCAAAATATTGATAGACTATATTACTAGTAAAGGTTTATCAGTGATAGACCATATCGCTGAGAAGTCTATATCGATAGATTTTGCTATATTTCCAATTTTTTAAAATGTTTTTATACACTTAATTATTATCCCTAAAAATGCCACCAAACACAATTACCCAATTGATTTTAAGGCTCAATTAGATACCATAGTAAATTTTTATCCAATAAAATATATTTTTTAAAGATTTTGAATATATCTTAAACTTGGATACAAAATCAAAAGTTTATGGATATGTTAAATATTTGTAAGAGACTTATTAGACACAAAATAAAATGTTAGAGATTTATTAAACACAATTTTAAAAATTTAGAGACATAAATTGTAATTTGGTATTCATATAAATATGAAATATATTGATGTAGTATCTAAATTAAGTAATATTAATTTTAAAAGATTATAATAAACCTTTAGGTAATTTCATTGGGTAATACTTTTAAGGATAATAATTAGATGTATAGCAACATTTTAAAAATATTGCAAATATACCAAAATCTATCCATAATAGACTCTATCATTGATAGACCCACACTATTAATAAAGTCTATCACAGATAGATTTCAAAAAACAGAATCTAAATTTTGCTATATTTGTAAATTCTTTTGTCTTGTGTTATATCTACAGACGTTAGTAGGTTGAAAATGGGCACCCCTCCCACGCCATTGAAGCAAGGGTGTTACACATGTGCTTTAGGTTAAATGAATAAATATATATATATAAAATAATTACAAAAAATTTAATATTTTATAAAAAAATCAATATACAAATAGGTAAAACATCAGCCCGGCCCCTTGATTGTTCCACCCTTGATTAAATAGACATTTAAATTTGAATTTTGAGTAGAACGAAACTCTAAATTCTCAATTCTATTATATAATGTAAATCCCTTTTATGAAGAAAGAAAATCTGTTACCTTTTAAAGTTAATGACTAAAGAGACAAACTGATAGACTAAATTTGCGATTTAAAAATTCCAATCAAATCTTTTAATTAGAAAAAAAGACCATTTTATTTGTATTGTTAATACTAAAAAAAATCTGTATTAAAGTACTAATAGGAAGGGAAAAAAAAAAAAAATCCGCACTGAAAAAATAATGAAATTTAAAATTGTAAAAATCAAGTTCGACTTGAGGTTAAAAATGTCATTCAACATATTTTTAAAAAGTGTAATTTTGTTGCTCAGCAGCAGAGTTCTCGACCCCAACAAGCAGACTTCTCATTTCTAATCACTTCCTCTTTCTGCGCTCTGCATTATTTCTTCCGTTTTTGCCAATGGAGTATCGAAATTCGTCAAGTGTTTTAGATGATTCTCCATTCGAATTCACACTAGCTGAGGCAAGTTCTTATGTTATGCTTGACTTCATGTCTTTCAATCGCTGCTTCCGAGTTTAGTTTGCCTGTTCGAGTTCTGTGCAGAAATTCATTACTGCATTTTCTGTTTTGTAATTACCGATTTCGATTCATTCTGCCGTTTATTTTGCAGATTGTGGAGATGGATAATATCTTAAAGGACTCTGGAGATCAAACACTTGGTCAAGAGTTTTTCCAAGATGTCGCACTTCATTTCAGGTTATAGAGGGAAATTTTCTATAAGCTTCGATCGCTTCTTCAAACCAGTATTTGTGCAATCAATCATCGTGCCTTTCTTTTTCGTGTTCGCTCTTTGTTGCAGTTGCTCCCCGTGGCGTGCTGGAAAATCTCCCGTCTCTGCGGAACAGGTATACGATTTTTCCTTATCCACAGTCTACTTTGTTCATTGTTTTGTTAATATTTGGTCATTCTTATGTGCCCTAGGTGCATGCCTGGTTTGAGAATCGAAAAAAGGAATTGCGAAGTAGCGGTAAAAAAGCTCGGCCTCCACCTCCGCCTCCACTTCCACCTTCGCCATCACCTCCGCCTCCCACTCCGCCACCGAAACTTTTGCTTTACCATTCGGAGAGTAATTTTGTAACTGACGCGCCTTCATCTGAACCACCTGAATTCAAAGGTAAATTCCGCATTATCAGCTGATGAATTTTAGAAATTCTATCTGAAGTTCTCCTTTGCACTGCCAATGCAGCAACCAGTTGCTGCGGCTATTGTTATACAAATAGTTTTATATATTTTTGCTCTACAATGCTTTTCTTTTATTCTGTTGCACGATACTAGGCTGGTAGTGGGAGGGGCTGCACAGTGATTGGTAACTCATTCGTGCCTAGAATTATTCAAGTAGCTGCGTTGCTCGATGATTGGAGATTTAGTCGTGCTTAGATAATCTTGTCTTTTGTCAAGAGATTTTAAGCGGAAACATCCATAGGCGATGAAACTTGAAACTCGCAAATCATCTTAGTTCTGAAGCATGTTAGTCTAAGCTTAGTAGACTAGTACGGATCGCAGTAATTCTGGTTAGTGCTTCTTGCATTGAATACCGAGTACATTTAGAAATTTTCCTGGTGAACTAAAAACTGCAGTGTGTCCTTGCACGATCCAAGATATAATTTGCAGTTCTGGAGTAATTTTCACTTTCTATACGTGTTGGCAAACTTGAAATCTGTGCAGTTCCAAGTCAAACTATTAACTTTTTGTAATATCATTTATTGAAATTTAACGCAGGCAAGGCAACTGATCTTTCAGAATTAGCATTTGAAGCCTTTTCGTCAAGAGACCATGCCTGGTGAGAAAAATATAGAGCAGAGAATACGAAACTGTTAGCTTGATCTGTGATGGAATCATATGTTCATATTCATACAAGTACAATTTCCATGGATTCTAAACTGTAGATGACATCTTGAATCCACTGGAATACATAGGTAGACGATAAGTTCGCCATAGTCAGATAAGATGTAGCACCTCAGTTTAGCTACCCATATTTCTGGCTAGCATTGTACAAGTGCCTTGAGTTTATTTTCATTTTACACTTGGAATAACTAGTGGAAGACAGATCTTCCCATAAACAATGCTAACTTCTCAGACATCTATTACTTGCAGTCATTCAAGATGTTACACCCTTGATAATGATGTGCTGAAGACTGATATTCAGTTCAGATCCTTTAAGAAGGCTTTGCAAAAGTTGGAATTTGGGCTATTTAGCTCCACAGAGAAACAAAGTTGAAAAAGTGGTTGAAAGTTGACTGCAATGATATTTACATGCTGACTTTGGTATAAATGTGTTAATAATCAGTCATAGACTTTACAATGGAGCTTTTGTACTCAATTTTCTTACCCTAATGCCAGTGTAAGGTTGATGTTTCATGGAAACTGTTTGGTGCTATACATGTCCAAACCATAAAAGCTTTAGCATTATTTCCTGCTTCGACTAACCCATAAAGTTCATATTGTGTTATCTTGCTCTATGTATAGTCAGTGTCATCGTCGAGATGTATCCATTACTTTTGTTGATGTATGGTATGTGGGAAATGGCATAGATAATGGACCTATCATATATCATCTTGGTGGTTTACAGAAAAGCCATTGATATTTGAAGTTTCACATTATTCTGCTTTCAGCAAGCACTGTTACTGCATAATCAGTTTTGGTTAAGGCTCATGTTTTTTGCTATTGATTTGAGAAATCTTACTAATGTTCTTTTGATTCCTTAGGTATGACGTTGCTTCCTTCCTCAGTTACCGAGTTAATTGCCATGGAGAACTAGTAAGATTTTTCCCACACAATTCATATACTTCTTTAGACAGTTGCTGTAGGTTGCAAATGCACAAAATACGTCATTGTTTTCCACTCACTGGTTTATCATTATGAAACAACCGGAAAAATGTCAGCAAATGTTTAGACGTGGAAGGGAAAAGCCTCATGATCTGTTGTGCTTTGTTTGCTATTGCATTTGAACAAACTTCACAGGACGCTCGAGTTCGATATGCTGGCTTCGGAAAGGATGAGGATGAGTGGGTTAATGTTGCAAGGGGTGTGCGTGATCGGTCCATACCTTTGGAATCTTCAGAGTGTTACAGAGTGAAAGTTGGAGATCTTGTGTTGTGTTACCGGGTAATTCTATGTTTCCAGTTTTATGTATTTATGTATTTATTATTATTATTTTATTGATATATGAAGAGGAAAAAAAAAGAAAAAAAATTAAGAACCAAACAGCAGAACTGACGAGAACTGGAAAAGGAGCCGAAAACTTAAAGCAAAGGAAAAATACAAGGACTAAAGCAAGCTGCTTACAAGAAATCAACCTAAAGGAAGAAAAACAAAACAGACGTGCCAAATAACCAACAGCCGAGAGAGAGAGAGAGAGAGAGAGAGCAGCCTTAAAAGCTTAAGAGGCGAAACGTGTCTTCATAGGGTAACCCTTACAGAAATTCTGTGTTCCCAAATTTTCTCCTCCCAAATTGAGTTTTCTTAGCGAGGGGTTGTATGCAAAATTTTCAAGCAACAAATAGTCTGGCTACTAGAAAAGCTTTGTACTGAACTATAATTGCTTATTGTGAATATTACATAAGAAAACTAAAATTGGAAAGGGGAATGAAGTCCTTAGTGCAACAATTGTTTCAGATCATGTAATCTTACCTTGGAAAGTTCAATGGCTTATTTACACAGGAAGGACAAGATCATGCGCTCTACTTCGATGCATATGTTGTGGAAATTCAGAGGAGGCTACACGATATTGGGGGTTGTCGATGCATATTTGTTGTACGCTATGACTATGATCACTATGAGGTAGAACCTGAACAAAATAGAAATTTGTCCAATTTTACTTATAACGAACACTCAGAGATTCTTATGCTGCCTTTTTTTGCTTAGGAAAAAGTGCATTTGGGAAGATTGTGCTGCAGGCCTTCGGCCTACAACTTAGACCAAATTTAATCTTCATCCTCAGAAAGTACATTTAGAAGGTGTTGGTTGCTTCGGATTTAGCGTCAGCTTAAAACTATTAGTAATTATTACGTATTCTAGCTGCCCCCTTACATTTAGGAGAAGAGGGTGATCCTGGGGCCACTTAAAAGTGAAGAACAAGAGTTGCTCAGCTTGCTGAATATCAATCAAGTGGTTCGAACTTTCAACATAGAGAACCAAACTTATTTTATTTTTGTAATGCTTGCTCTCAAGTGAGTGCGTGCGTTCGTGTATTATCTTTGTTAGGGAGGGTGGTGAAAATTTTGAAACCAAGTTGCAAGGCTTAAATTATCATTTGACCGACAATGGGACATATTTTTCTATAAATGGCATAATTCACAAACGTTCTAACACATAGTAACTACTTAATTACATTTAATTCGACTAGATCATCAAAAGCTGTTCTAAGCTTGGATATCCCTATGAATACCCCCAAGGCCTCTGCATCTGCCATATGTTTTAGTTAGAATGGATGTAGACGATCACGAAACTGTTCTTCCATAACATACGGATGCAATATAAAGATTCTTTGCCCATTTCTCCTGCAGTAGGAATAACGATAGATTTAGATAATTTAACAACCGGGGCAGAATCATCAAAACACCCATCAAACTTTAACAGATTCAGAGTTTTATACCTTGACATGAGTACTCGGAAATGCAGATGTTCGGAGAGTCTCTTGTGTTTCGTCAGCAGGTTTTCGTCTCGGCACACTAAGAACAAAGGCTGCTTGATCACTAGTTGCTGCAGTTGCAGTGATTCGATACCCACAGTCCCACCGGCGATGAATACCTTCACTAGGGTATAAAAAATCCAATTCAACCACCTGAAATTTAAGAACCCGTCAGTTACACCATGTAATTTTCTATTACCATGTACACGATATAATTTTTTCAAGATACAAAAAATAACCTGATCAGAAAATCCTGCACCACGGGACATAACGACGCCCCACCTACTTCCCGAGGTGGCCATAGCTGTTACAAAGAATCCCTCCCTCCATTTTTTGTTTATCCACTTGAATGGAAAAGAATCACTGACTTTGTATGACTGTTGCAAGTACTGTGTGCCTGGAATCATTAAATTGAGATTCCATTAAATAATAATAATAAAATCCAGAGAACTCTAAAACTGAAGTGGTAAAAGATTCCAACTGACCCTTCGACATTACGACCAATGAGCTCCCGTTGATGACTCCGGCTAATGCTGTGATGTAATAGTTCTTTTCCCATTGCTCCATGATCCATTCCTTCAGTCACAACCAAGTCATCAACTACTAATTTCAAACCCAAGATTCACATTGGACATTGGACCCATAAAGGTTTAAAGATGAAAATGAAAAGAAAAAGTTACCTTGTGAAGAAAATGGGGTGAAAGTTCATAAACTTGTGATGAAAACCCAGTGCCAGCATCCATTATTAAGGCCCATAAATTTTGACATGAGGCCACACTACTTATAAACAAGCCATCCTCATTCCCTTTCTCGATATGCTGAGCAAGCCTTGCATCAGCTACATTATAGTGATACCTACATAGCAAAATAATTCATTATTTCAAACAGTAAGATCAATTTTACCTTGACTTGTAAATGAGCTATGAGATGACACAGTATATAGCATTCCAGAATTATGAAGCAACCCAGAAAGAAACATGGAGTCTAATTTATGGATTGTTTATTTATCTCAATGAGGATAAAAGCACAATCTTTCATTTTAAGCATGAATACCTTTGCTTCATAGGCCGCCGGGCATTATAGACACTGATCCATTGTGTTGCAGGCATGCCCATACGAACCTTCTTCTTTGGTTGTTCATCGTCATCCTCCTCCAAAGTCAATCTGCCTCGCTTATGACCCACCTGACAAATGAGCTTCAGAAGAAGGGGACTCAGTAAGATATATCCTTTCACACCCCAGAGACTTATCTAAATTGGGGGGGTACACAAACGTATACATGCATTCACGTGCCTTTATACCATACCTTTTGAGCACCGTCTGTGTTTATTGGC
Source organism: Citrullus mucosospermus (assembly GCA_030954485.1). Taxonomy (NCBI): domain Eukaryota; kingdom Viridiplantae; phylum Streptophyta; class Magnoliopsida; order Cucurbitales; family Cucurbitaceae; genus Citrullus; species Citrullus mucosospermus. The sequence continues at coordinate 101,559 of CM062063.1, read as the reverse complement.
CTGATCTCAGGATTTGGGCCAATGATTCCATCAAAAAGTGAAATATATTTTGCATAATTAGGTTCTTCATCAAACTTCAAGTTCACCACATATTCAACAAACTGTTTGAAGGGCTGCGGACAAAAGCAACATAGAGTCTCCGGAGAAGTAGCCATCTTCTTCTTGCAAACAAGGAATCCTTTGTTCTCTCCCTGAAACCAGCATCATTGTTAAGTCTTACATGTGTGTATATATATATTCCCAAAAAAAAGGGGCAAAAAAAAAAAAAGCCACCATCATCGTAAAGAAAATTATATACAGGAGATAACAGACTATCCAACTTAAGAAAGGGTCAACCTGATATCCTTGCCATGGCAGACGACCCCGAAGAAGGAAAACTAGTGTGTAGGCAAGTGATTCTAAATCATCTCTCCGGCTACCAGTTCTCCCTAAATGAGCATGTACACTAGCATAGCGCACCGTTCCTCTGTCAAAGCAGAGAGCACAAATGAACCAAGACCATAAATTAACAGACAGTATCAGGAATACAAAAACTTGAGGATGGAAAAGAAACAGATTTATAAAATAAAAACAGGATAAAGGTGCACCTGAATACATCAGGTCTCTGATCATATTCAACATGCTGGCCAGAACCATCACGCCATCTGGTTGCTGGAAACAATAAAAACATAGATAATGCAACATGCTGCGAAACGAATATTAAATGACAAAAGATGCAAGTCCTAATATACCTAAGCCAAGATCAACCAGAAACAACTTTTTTTCATCCGGGGTCCCTGAAGGACCAAGCAGAAAATTTTCAGGTTTGACATCACCATGAATATACCTAACAGAGAAATAATTATAAATTAGTATATTAATAATAAAAACAAGATTTGCAAAACTGAAACAAGTTGTGCCATTTCCCAACAGAACCCTTACCCACGAGAGTGCATCTTTTCCAATATGGATATTGCTTCAATTGCAATGCATGCAACCATTTCAACAGACATTCTGAAATAAGAAAAGAAAAATTAATACTAAAACAAGGTTCCAATGAAAGTTGAGAAAAATTCTTTTTTACTCACGTGTGAGCATTATTATTCCAAACGTCCCACAAGCTCGGCCCCAGCATATCCATAACCTGAAATATTAAAGTTACGTGTAAAGACCAGAAAATATGACCTTCAAAACAATGAAGATGTAACCAAAAGGAAACCAGAGAGAAACAAATAAGAACATACCATAATATAGTAGTCACCTTGTCTGCCCTTGTAATGCACCCGGGGTACACCATGACTACCACCAAGCGTACTGTGGGATTGATTTGGTATAAGAATCACCAAAAGAAAAATAATAAAGAAAAATCGATAAAGAGAGATTATAGAACCACTCACTTGTAAACTTGCCACTCATAAGGCGGTCCATAATTACATCCCTTGCTACTTCTATGCTCGAATTTCAAAGCCACCTAAATATCAGAAATTTTGTTCATTGTAACACATGCAAAGAGAGGGAGAGAGAGGGATGGGAATTTATGTGTGAATCGAAATTGTCCTGATGCTTACCTCCACAGCACCAGGGCCAGTTCTCTCATTTGTATTAACAGTGGAAGCACGCCGTCCAACATAAACCTGTCCAAATCCACCTTTACCCAGCTTTCTATCTATCCTGTAGAGTGGGGAACCACCCACCTGAATCTGCAGGATTTTTTCAGGGAAAAAGTTTATAACGGGCTAACAATAAATTAACCTTCTCCTAATAAATAAAAAAAAACCTTTCGCAAAAAGCAGAGATCATAAACTCTGACTTTGGCCACCATTGCTATGTTATTTGCAAAAAATAAAAAAATAAAAAATAAAAAGAAAGAAAGAAAGAAGCCAAAACTATATATTTAAAATTACAAAGCTAAAAGACCAAAGCATATTCTACAAGAAACCAGAAGACTGCCTTGCACAGAAAAAATTAGCACAAGCACGAAACAGTACATAATTTGAGCATTTGTGTTATTTCTCATGCTAGTAAAATAATGACGTCCCAAGGATGGAAAGGTGGATGGAAATGCACATTAGTGTCAAAAACCAGACTATTAATAGAAGCATGAAGAATGCTAATGACTAAAATGGAAAGTAATGTGGGGTATCCACTCCAAGAAAACTCGAGAGAGCTCAAAGAATATTGTAGCTACCAATGACTAGTGACTACATTCAACAGTGTTAGTAATAAGGATATGATCAGAGATGAGCCAACAAAACTTGTTGGCATATTACATACCTAAATTACCTGGCCAATGGCAGAAAGGCTCCTCTGCAATCTTTTTGTCCAACTACTACAATTTATTGTCAATCTTTCTAAGAAGTATAGGTGTGAAACTAAGATGGATTAAGCAATCTATTGTCAAGAAGGGAAATTTCCAAACATGATATGAAGATAACTAATAAGTTAAATTAACAACTAAAAAATAGTGAAGCAACTAAATTAATTATGTTCCATTACTTGCCAAAGTGAGCGTAACCCAACAGGCACATAGTATGTGTTAGTGACCAAGGGTTCAATGGCTCGAATATCCAAACCTCTATTTTACTCAAAATTATATACAATCACTTCCTGCACCGGATTATCTCCATAATCCAGCACCAAAAGAAATAGTATGGACCCTAACTTTCTTAATTCTTAAAGGATATATAACGTTCCGGAAAGCCCTAATGGTAATTGAATTTAGAAGCTATCAGAACTCCATACGGAACCCCAAATGTTCGAACTTCAACTCCATATTAGTTCTCAACAAATAGAGAGACGACTTTTTTTCACCAAGCATTGTGTCGAAATATTTTCCCCATGAAATCTATTATCACGAGACATCATATGACATCGGAAAAGAATATACTCCTAAATTGAGAGAAATATGCACCATTTTTTCGCATTTTCGATTGGAGTGTCTGTTCCAATTTATAGTCGTCCATCCACCATAAAACAAATTATGCAACATTCGCCCGCAGAGAGATCAATGCATGCAGCAAACAACGTATCGAGTCCGCATTTTTAACCACTACTGCAGCTGTAAAAGTACTAACCTTTTCAGGAAGTGGTGTTGTGCTTCCCTCTTCTTCGACAGCGTGAGCTTTATCATTGCTTCCTGCTCCACTGTCGCGATCATTCATTTTCTTCTCCCCAATTTCTTCCTTCTTAGCTCCACCAGCAGCGTCTCCTACCTCACCAATACCAAGCTGGTCTCCACCTCTGCCACGAAAATCTTCCTTTGACACCCGATGCTCCTCCGGAGTCGCTATCACAGCAGCTACCTTATCATCGACCGGTAGCGGCTGCCGATCGTTTCCTTCTTGCAACTGTTTCTCGTTAGTATTAGGCACCACTTCTACTGCCGCCGCTGCCTTCCTCCTCCTCCTTGTTCTCGTTGCAATGGCCTCCCCTTCCGGCTCAATCGGACTCAACACGTCTTTCTGCTGCTTTGCCCGGCCCCTGCGCACTCCGCTACGCAGTACCGGCATCGTTCATCCTTCAAGAATCATCCTACCCTCAAAAACCCAAACAGAGAACAAAATTCTCCTCATAAATCCACAAGAACGCCAAAACCCTACTTTACTCCTCAAACCACGCACCACCAAACTCAAAACCACGACCAGAACAGGCAAAGATGCAACCCTAGAACGCCGATTTCGACAATAAAAGAAGAGCCGTAGGGAGAGAAATACAACCAAGAGTATCAGAGGAATGTACCAAACGCCGAAGTGAGCATAACAAGAGATATCTCGCAATAGAATCGCCCGGTCGTGAAATTTCGTTATCAGGGTGATTTCAGCGCGGGAGGAGAGGAGAGAGAGAGATCGCGACGGTGACCGAGAGGGAAAAGGGAACGAGTGTCTGCGCAGTGGAAAAGCGTACGACGTGTCAGTTTATCATTGAATGGGTCTGGCCCATACCCGAAGCTCGGCCCAATATACCATTATATGGGCCTAAACATCTGTTTCAGCTTGGGTCAGCCCAGCCCATTTTATAAGTCATAACCCAACCCATTCTGCCCAGTTGACTCATCAAATTATGGGCGAATGGGACAACATATAAGCCTCTAATAATAGAGGACTTATATTTCATTTATGTCAATTTTTACCTTATTTAGAAGAAGGTTTAATTGGCTTTAAAATTTAAGGGGGATTAGGGCTCAATTATCATTTAAACTCCAACCATCAATTTGTGACACGTCTCTTAAAATAGGAAACAGAAAGGGCGTTTCACACTTTTTAAGAAAATATATTATGTTTCAAATAATTTCAATTAAACCAAAATATTTTCCAAATACCCACACACTTTCCATCTTCTCCAAATACCCACCAACACCAACATGTACTAGCGAGACATTGATGGTGCGTGAGTGGCGATGGGGGGCAGCAGCAGCAACCTACAAATGATCGACGGATAAGTTGGATGGTGATTTCTTCATGGTGAGAGACAAAGAGAGTCGTGCGCAGTGTCTGAAAACCACCAGCTGCTCGTGGATTGATGGCGAACGGCGACGTGACTTGGATGAAAGTGGATGCACGACGGCTAGCGCAATGGACGGTCGAATGGCGGCAAATGGGGATGGATGACAACAAGAAGAGATGAAGATGGGAGAGGGTTCTTGCGCACACGAACCAAGAAGTACTTTTCCTCTTCTATCTTTTTTAACTATAAATATAAATATGTATTGTGATATATGTATTCGTTTGTTTTATATAAATAAAGTATGAAAGATGGGGTTTTTTTAACCTAGAATTCTTGGTTTATGATATATATACTTATATATATGTTTTATGTTGAACATTGAATATATCGGTAGATATCTTTGTTTATTTTAAAATTATGAGGTTTGAAAATTAATTGTGAATTAACGATTTTTGTTAGGGAGCTACCGTTAAATTTTGATTTATTGGGATTTATGACTACTTAAATGAAATTTATGATATATACTGTGATATAAACGAAATTTATGATATATATTGTGATATAAATAAAATTTATGAGATATACTGTGATTTATGTTGAACATTGAGCCAATATCTAATTTATATACGATGGTGTAACTAATAAAGGAATTTGGTTAAACAATAGATACTCGTAATTTATATATTGTACTATCAAAAGGATACTATCATCTATCTTATAACATTTCAAATATACTTACAAATGTTCTAAGGTATATTTCATATATTGGTTAGAGTATTTTCAAATACCTAACACAATGTTCTAATGTACATATAAAAATAACTATATATCTGCTAGAAGAACGAAGAAGCCGCTACCGTGAAAATGAGAATTCTTTAGACGTGAAAATGGAAAAGAAAATCTTATTAATTGCAAATGAGAAATCTAACATTGAGTCTAACATAAATGTGTATTCTCTTGAAAAATAAGTAAAAAGTTTGCCTAATAAATAGCAATAAATGCACCATAAGCTAACATGAAAAATGGTATTTTCATGAGTTGTTTTCAAATATAGTAAAATGAATCAAACTATACAAATATAGAAAAATTCTTTCTATCGGCGATAGACCGCGACAAACTTCTATCATTTGAGTGATAGACCACAATAGACTTATATCACTTAACCGATAGAAGCCTATCACGGTCTATCGCCAATAGACAGTGAAATTTTTCTATATTTGTAAATAGTTTGATATTTTTTTAGCTCTTTCCAAAAATAGCAAAATAAGTCAAACTATTTACAATTATAAAAATAAAAAAAAATACTTCTACCTAGATACAATAGACTTTTATCGCTTAAGTGATAGAAGTTTATGGTTGATAGGCAAAAAAATTAAAAAAAATTAAAAAATATATATATTTATAAATAGTTTGATATTTTTTTTTATTTATAATAATTTCCTACTTTCATCCTAATTTATAATTAAAATTATCAAAATGAAAATATCCAAAATTTTAGTGATTTATGAAAATAAGTTTTGAAAATGAATTCAATCCCTAAGTGAATTAAACGATTATATATTTGGGCAATTGTGGCTCTAACTAGAAGAAGAGAGGCTAAACCAAAAGTGGCATAAATGTATTAGTATTCGGATTTATAATGACTGAAATTATATGAGATGAGAGTGGAACATTTTTTTTTTCGTTATATCCTTCATTTATATAAATATTTAAAGCCAACTAACTACAAGTTGATTTTTATTATTATTTTTTTTAGGACAAATCTACAAATATATTTCAACGGATTTTGAAAGAAAATTGCAACAATATCTCAAAGAAGTATAAACTCATTTTAAATTGAGTTTAAATTGTTCTATCAAACTTATGGATTTTGAGTTGTTTTTAGGTCATTTCTATGCACGAAGGAGAAGTGTTAGCCAATCTTTTCGCTCTCAAATCATCATCGACAATCGCTCACGTTAGTCTATAATCGATCATCAATCATTGTCAATAAATATTTTTAAATTTGTTGCTCTTTGTCTTTTCAATTTTTCTTCTTTGACTCTCTCAAATGGACGTGCAATGTCATCTCACAACATATTCTTCTTTATATCTCTTCTGTCACTAGTGCTACAACAACCAATCATTGATCATTGTCGATATATTTTGGAAAAAACGTCCGTCTCTCTCTCTTTTTTCAGTTTTTATTATCTCTCTCTCTCAAAGGGGCGTATAGTGTCTTCACACAACATCTTCTTCTTCGTATCTCTTTCGCCAGTGGCATCACAGCTATCGTTCGTCAGTTGTTTGTGAATTATATTGTCCTCAAATTAATGGATATGCCATGTTATAACTTTTTGTTTTTTTGGGTTCTTAATAATCATCTTATCCTTAGGCAACCTAGATTGATCATTATCGAAACACCTCGATTTTATCACTTTTAGCTTCGAACTGACATTTTATTTGCGCAGTTTAACTTTGGATTTTCATACTTAATATTTACCATTTTCCTTATATTTTTAAATATATAATAGGTTATCTAATTGTATTTTACAATATAGATTACTTTATCTAGTCTTTTATTTATTTATTTATTTATAATTTACCTCTTTCTTTAGCTTGAAATTGAAAGTATGTATATATACACACACAATTTAGTTTTGAGTAAGTCAAAATCATTTATTTATTAAATAAGTCTTGTGGTCGTAGTTACCTTTAATATCTACTTGGTATTTTCGATGTTGTGTCTTTGAGCCATGTAAACATCCAAGTTATTATGATGCTCCATTTAATTAATTAATTCACAAGTTCTAATTTATATGCAGGGTCTAGGCTCAATAATGACACTCGAGCAAGTCGTAGGCCAATCACAAAAGGATAAGTTCATTCCCTCGATTTGATACGTAACCTCGCACGTTGAATCAAAAGCAAACGTATGAATCTCCATATGAAACTAAATAAAATAAATTCGTTGATTAGAATTTTTGTTCTCTCACCTTGGAGCGGTGAAAAGGAAGCATTTACTCCCGTAACACATGGTCACATAATTGCAAAAATAGTTGAACGAACGGAGAAATAGTAATGATAATGGTAATGGTATCTAATACAAGTATACAACGGAAAATTAATATGCAGAGGAAATGTCGAATTTCTAAGTGGATTGGAATGGGAGTAATATTTTATTTTTGATGGTGCTTATTACGATGTCCACTAATTTATTCAATCTGAGAACGTACTTTTATGCTAAATTAACTTAATTTATTGTAACTTACTAAGAAAAGAAAAAAAAGAACTTAATCTATTTTTCATCAGTTGCTTTAGAACCAATTGTCATAAAGATATTAAAAATAAAAATAAAAAATTCAATTATAAATTTATCAATTAAAACTCTAAATTAATTAATAAAAACATCAATTTAAACCTTAAATTTTTAGAAGTCTATCAATTTACACATTTCTCTAGATTTTGATTGGCCAATATCGTGTAGAACTTTTGAGTCAATTAAACCCCTAAATTTTCACAAACCAATCAGTTTAGACATTTTATTATGATTACATTTAAAAAGCTCAAATGTGTGTAGATTTCTTCGAATATTGATTTAACAAAATGGATAATTAAAGTAAATGTATGGACAATTTTTAAAGAAAAATTTATCAAAAAATCTAAATTGGTTCATCTATAAAAGTTTATAGGTTTAATTGATATGATTATAAGTTTTACATGAAGTTTTTCCAAACGAAATATATTAGATGGTGTAAATTGATACATTTACAAAATTTAGAGTTTAAATTGATGCAATTATTAGTTCATAATTTAAATTGTTACAATTACTAACATTTAGGGATATAAATTGATATTTTTCCAAAAAAAAATCGACAAATAGCTTAGCCATTGTTTGGTAATCATTTCGTTTTTGAAAAACTAAGCTTATAGACATTATTTCCACTCCCAAATTTCTTCATTTGTTGTCTAGTTTTTATCAATAATTTAAAAAACTAAGCCAAAATTTAAAAACAAAAAAAATAGCTTTTAAAAAATTATTTTTATTTTTAAAATTTGGATAAAAATTAAACTTTTATACTTAAGAAAATACCAATTGTTGGAAAAAATAGACTTAATCTTTAAAAATAGAAAGAAAAAAAAATTATCAAACCCACTTAAAATATTTGGGGAAAAAAGAATGAAGATTGTGAAATTCATATACTACATCTGATATAATACAATACACTAAACAAAGAATAATTTTATTTTATTTATTATTATTATTATTATTTTTTTGTCCTCTATTTTTAAACAACATTGCAGACGCTTGTTCGGACGTTGGTGGTGATAGCGGCGTATTAAATACGAGTAGTTTATTCCTTGGTTTTTACGCACACCAAAATTTAATAATGATTTTAAATAGACATTATTATGATTATTACATTAAAAATCAATTCAAAGTGAAAGTGCCAAAGTGGCCCCAAAAAAGAGGCTTTTAAAGGAGCTTTTTAAAGAAAAATAAAATAGTTTTTCTTTTCTTTTCTTTTCTGAAAAAAAAAAAAAAAAAAAAAAAAAAAAAAAAAGAACCTAAGGAAAGAAAAGAGTTTCTTGTTCAAATTGTTTGCTCCCTAATCTTTACTTGCAAACCTAAGAGGGGAAAATGTCATTGCCTTTTTTCTGGGCAGCCGACGTTACTTTGGTTTGTTTTGTAGTTTTCTTTTTCTTTTTTTTTTTTGAGTATTGGAAATTATAATTAAGGTAAACAATCGAAAGGTTGTTTTTCAATTTCATCCTTAATTTTATAAAATTCTTAAATTTACGTTTAATGTATTAAAAAATCAAATTATGCCCTTCTCTTAAATGAATTAGTTAATTTAAAATTAATTTTTTAATTAAATTATTATTTGATTAAACATATATATAAACATGTTAACCTGTTAAGAATATGTTAAATTGAAAAGAAGAAAGAAAAAAGGAGGCTAAGAGCTGTGAACTAGATTTTATTACTTAGGAGGTTGTTTGGGGGACCATAATAAGATGAGATTATAATGTAATGTAACGATAATCCAAAATTAATGTTTGGATTATCTGTCCGTTCTGATAGTTTTCAATTCAATCCCATTTCCTACCGTTTTCACGCTTCACGATCTCATTTTTGTTTCTTCTTCGATTATTCACACATTTCAATACTCCTCTAATTCCCAATAATCCTATTACATTTCAACTTCCTAACTTCTTTTTCAATTAACATTGGAGTAATATGTTTGGATAGTTACTACGTTAATGGAGAGAATAATTCCATGATATACCAACTTCGTTTTGACAAATTTTTTTAATTAAATGATCAAATTGAAAATGAGTAAATTGATTCCAATTTATAAAAGATTAAAGAAAATTTCTTTCCATACCCCCCCCCCCCCCCCCCACACACACACACACATATATATCCTACTAATAAGTTAAAGAAAAACAATTAACACTATAACTGAAAATGAAGTGATTACTCAAGAATCATTTTCTGAAATCAATTTCTAGAATGGTGTTTTAACATATTTCTAGAAGCAAACGATAGAAAAGCAAAAAAAAAAAAAAAAAAATCAATTATTGGATCAATGGTTGGAATTTTCAAACTTGCTTTTTCATTGTTGTTGGTTTTTCAACTCCAACTCCTTAAAGCTTAAACATCATAAAGTAGGGTTTTGACATTTTACCCTCTCCCAAGTCCATTTCTTAGCCAAGTTGTAGTCGTGTGAATTGGTAGAAACCCTTTTCAAAACAATTTTGTATTTCTTTTCACTTTTACAGATGTTACGTATTGCAAAATACTAAAACATGATCTTTATTAAAAAAAAAAAAAAAATTATAAAACAAGGCAAAACGGAGCAAATTTAATATATATAAATTATAGAAAATGTTTTTAACTTTAAATTTTGTGTTAAAAATACGTGAAATTTCAAAAGTTTAAAAAATGCCATTAAACTTTAAAAAAGAATTAAAAAATACTCTTGTCATTAGTTTTGAATGGAAATCATTAATGTTTTGTATAAAAAACATCTCTATACTTTCAAAAGTTTAAGAAATACCCCTAACCTAAAAAAAATGTTTAAAATTCTATAGGAACAAAAACTATTAATACTTTGTCGTAAAAGTAACTTTAAAATTAAAAAAAAAAAAATTTAAATACTCCTACCATAAATTACCGATGGTATTTTTTTTCATTTAAGCTTTTCTCAAGTATTTCTAATGGGATTACATTACAGATTGAGTACTCCATGAGGCTTCCACCAACATTCTTATGGAATAACTCGTTGATAATTTTCAAATTAGATGATGAATTTGTTTGAAGTTTTCTTAAGTTAAAAAAGAACCAATTTTAAAATAAATTGTATACATATCCTCATTTTTTCATATGGCTACTATCATTTTTCTCTTAATTTTTCAATTCCTAGCTTACAGTACCAATTTTCTCAACAACCAAAATAAAAACCAAAATTTTAAAATAAAACATAAAATATCACAAAATGACAAAATCAAAATCTCCCTATTAAATCTACCAGATAAATAGTCATAAAAAATGTAGTTGATTATTAACACACACTCGACTACTAACTAATGACTTTGTTAAAACATTGGCTAAATTATACAAATATCCATAAACCTTGTACTTTGTGTTAAAAACTTCAAACAAATTGATCTTCTTTACAACGAGATAATAATAATTTTGCTCATATACTAATGGTGAAAGTATTTTAAATTTTTTTTTTTTTAAGTTAAGGGTATTTTTGAAACTTTTGAAAGTCCATAAGTAATTTCCATTTCCATTCAAAACTAATGGTAAAAGTATTTTTGAATTCCTTTTAAAATTTAAGGATATTATTGAAACTTTTGAACGTTGAATGGTACTTTTAACACAAACTTCAAAGTTTAGGGTTATTCTTTTATTTTATAATTTAGCATCTTTCTTATGTGTGGGATCCTCAACACATATGCGTTCATATGTGTGAGTGGCAACTCAAACCAACGAATCACAAAATGTTATGGATATAGGGTAAGGTGATCAGATTGACTAAATTGCGTCCACCTCAAATAAAGACACCTTTGATCATAGATTTTCAACTTAAAACCAACGTGAAATATGATAGAAGATGTAGACTTACATACAGATATACCTATATAACCTAGTGGCACAGTTGTGTGTCTTTGAGTTTCCTATAAATAGACCAACTCATACTCCAAGTACCTGATATTCTTCTTATCACCTCGGTCTATTAGGTCTATTAGTGTGTGTATAATATTTAGTTTTGCATGATGTCCAATTCAAGTACCTTTGGTTGGATTCCAGCCAGCTCCCTTGATCTAATCCAACGTTAACAAAAGCGTGTATTTATGTCAGTGTAGATTCATGCATGCATATAAAACAATAATTAACATAATTAGAAATTAATTAGGGTTTTGGAGTGTGTTAATGTGAAAGTAAGGTTTTGAATTTAAATTAGGTAAATAATTCAGCCAGTCTTTACAAGTTAGTGGGTAGATGGGGAAAGGAAAGGCCTTTGCATTAATGAAAAATTTGAGCTTTTCCAAAAGGCATAACTTGCCTTTAAAAGTTTGACGCTTTTCCATTTGAGATGAGCGAGAGAAAGTGGCAATTAGCTCAAGGTTTTCATCAAGTGTACCGCAACGTTGGGGCCTCGCACCTTGTTTTCTTACATTGCTTTTTACACCATTATTGTAACTCTAACAAGCATTCTAAATGCCAGTGGAATCAACAAATAAAAAAATTTTAAAAATTTTTTAAAAAAAAAAAACAACTTACGTGGTTTACTAATAATATGTCAACTATGTCTAGGATAGGACATAGATAGAGGGAGATTAGTTTATAATTAGAAAGAATAATACAAATTATAAAGTAAAAACCCTTCTAGGATTATAGAGTTTATATACTCCATTTCTCTAAACCCTAGAGTCAATAATCATAATTAATAAAAATATGTCAAATACAAATTCAATTTGGTTTTCGAGAGTGTTGCCTCCGAACTCATATCAGAGCGTATTGCTCCTGGACTCCGTACTTTGGTCGTTCGGAACGCCACATATTAGATTCAAAAACATTCCACCATTAAATTATTCAATGAAACCATCACAATATAATTTGACAGGTTTTTATCATTGTTGAATATAATTAAAAAAAGAAAAAACAAGATTATTGTATTCACATCTAACAAATCTCGTCACATAGTTGTTGGATTTTGACAAAATATTAATAGAGTGGTTGTTCCATATCGAAAAAGTTCAACAAAGTGAAAGACTCTAAGCACTATAAAAGGAATTTATGGCTTTGGTTTACAAATCATATCCGTTAGAAACACTTTAAGTTTAGGTGTGCTAACTTTAGTAATTTTTTTTTTAATGCATTCTCTAGTTTGAGAAAGGAAAAAGAATGTGAGTAGCACAAAAGGTAGCCTTGTATTTGGAATAGGAAGAGAGAATTATTCGTATGCGATCATAACAAATGCTCACATGGTTGATTTCTTTCTAGTGGGTTGTGGTCTTTCTTCAGGTTGGGACTTTTCCGTGTTAAATTTTTGTGTTTCTTATTTTATTTTATTTTATTTTAATTTCTTTGTTATATTTGTTTATTTCTACGGTAGAAATGCGAAGTTCTTTCTAACCGTGGGCACACTAGCAATCACATATTGGATCACTTACGTTAACATATCAAAAAAAAAATTGTTTTTATATATTTTAATTCTTTAATCAAACTAATATATATATATATATATAAATTGTATACAAATTATATATATAAACAACTATATATTGGTTTAATAGATATATAAATTGTAGAGCTAAACGTCCCTTAGAGCTTAAAAATTACAACTGTTCACCATGTGTGTAAGAACCTTTAGGTGGAGTCTTATTATTACCACTTATTTCAAACGCTTACAAGCAAGGCGGCAAGTAGCATGAGTGAAGAATACTAAGTTAATTTGGATCGTTCCTCAAGAAAGTAAGTTATGTTCATTAAAAAATTGTTGAGCTTTGGAAACATAGAAATGTTAGAGAAAAAGAGAGCGGACTTGAGGAAGAAATAGCAGAGAAAGGAAATAGGGGCAGCCGACTGCTACAGAGTTGCTCTAGAGATTTTTCTATATATATTTGCTTTGATAAAAGTGTAGTATATATACACAAAGAAATGGGAAACCCTTGATAGCAGAAAGGGTCCACTCTAGACATGGCAATAGATCCAAGAATAATAGGGACCAGACAAATTAACAGAATATTTTGATTTTTGTTTCACATGGTCTTTCAGTGGCTTCATAATATTCTTCACAAACATGACATATACATCAAATAATTACGTACTTTATACTATTTAGCAGAAACACTCTTCAAATTAAATTTTCTCTCACACACAAATCTCTAACTTTGCAGAAAGAAAAAAATTGAATTAAATCCATGTGCTGATATATGCATTGATAATTTGGGGCCACATAACTTTAGTTTATGTCTCCAGAACTTAAAATAATTCTATATGGAAAGATGTAAATGTATCATGTGCCAAAATATTAGGGTGGAAATGAGCTATTTGACCATTTTTAATTCTTTTTTTCTTTATAATAATTGTAATTCTCCATCTTTGTGAGAGATTTGAATCTTTGATTTCTTAGTTGAATATATATGTATTATTACGTAAAGTTGAATTAAGTTTGTGTTGGCATTTCAAGTTAATTTCTTCTCAATTTGCATTATGACAATAACAAATCGACAGGCAAAGAAAATAAAGAACAAGAAGAAGAACCAACACAAATTTACATGTGGTTCACTCACAAAGTGTAAGACGGCTAACTATCTTCTACCGTAAAGGAGATAAATAATTTTATTATCTTTGAAAAGTAGCAACAATGTATGTAATACATATATAATGTGCATATAGTGTTAAAAGAATATATATATCATCCTTTTAAATTTTAAATAAACAAATTCATTATCTTTGATAGAACATAATGTGTGTGTAATTACTTAGGTCATTAGCTCTAGATTCAAAATATCTCAATAGGTCAGGTTTGTTAGGGAATTGTTGTTTGTCAACTAGTAGTAAAGTAGAAAATGATTGGGGGTTGGAAAATGGAGAGTTGGATTTTAATCAAACGGTTGAAACTTGTGGGGTACTTTTGGGACGAATATTTTATTGGGTTTAGGTTTAGACTCTCAAAAAATGCTTTCGAATGCCTTAAGAAGTAAGTCTCTAGTTCTCCTTCTATTGATTTGTTGTTTCTTTTCCTTTTTTTAATAAAATAATACTATAAAGTATCGTCTCTCTAATTTCTCTCTTCAAATATGCACTTTTGGGAATTTCGAGGAACTTGCCAAATGCCTCCAAATGCTATTCTCATTTTTGTTATTTTTTAGTTTTAAATTACTACTCAGCAACAACAAAAGTGCATGTAATATATGTTTTTATTTTTCAACAGGCGCTACAAAAATTATATACAATCAAGGTCCTCTACAGAAGAGGACACCCTATCCGAAAACTCTGAACTAAAAAAGTTCTAATTTTGATCTCAAGAAAGGGATAAAAAATAAAAAATAAAACAAAATTACAGAGAAGTCAAAACTTTGCCGTCGTAAGGGCATGAAAAACCTTGTTGCAAACGAAAACTTCAACATTTTACGTCTCAAACAAATCTAAACTATCATTTTAAAGATTTGATGATTTTCAAAGGATTAGACTCAACCTCAATAAAAAAACACTCTCGAGAATTATATGGTCATCTTAGTTAATTTAGCTTATTTCTTTTTCTAATCTTCTCACCTATAATTTAAAACTTTTTAAAGTGTGTAATTTAGTTTTCTATGGTTGTTTACAATTATTTTAAGACGATTAAATAGGGTTGTTTACAGTTATTTTAAGATGGTCCTATTAAATCTGTACAAAGTAACGATAGAATGAATAATTTGTAAAGCTTTTTAAAATTATAGAAAGTAAATGAAACTCGAATATCTTTTTTAAAGATAAAATACTCCCTCAATAGTTAGAATAGTAAGTCAATATAAAAAATTATCAATCTATAACGTTAACCTGGACTGAAAGTGTGAATAATTAATAAGGCATAGAAAATTTTCAATCAAAGAATCTATCAATATATAATAGTTTATACTCGCATGTAACCAAAATAATATGCTTTTTGGAATTATTTTAAATAACAAAATTGTTAAAAATATTTTAAAGTGTAACATATTATTTTGTCTATTACTAATAAATAGCGATAAATATTGATAGACTACTATCATTTACGTAATAGACAATGATAAATGTCTATCATTATATATTACTAATAAACAATGAAATTTTGCTATATTCCGTAAATAAGTAAGCTCATTTTGCAATGGTTGAAAACAACTTTGAAAATAATAATAATAAACAATATACTTAAATAGTTGCCTATATTTACTTAGTCACTCTATACATTGCGAATCATTAGCAATAGTATAACAGAAATTATATTATAAATTAAAAATAGTGGAAGTACTTATTGCATTAAACTACTCCACCATTATTTATGATCTATTAAAAAAGACCAATCTATGAAAAAAAAAACTTAAGGACTATACCTCTCAAAATTCAAGTTAAATTATGTTAGATTTAATTTAAATTTAATATCATCATTAATGTGTCCATGTGTATTATTACTAATGTAGTTGAGAAGATTAACCAAATCTCTCGTTAAAAAGAAAAAGATTAATCAAATCCCACAAGAAATGCCAGCCAGCCAGCCATGTGAGTTCTCAACATGCCTACCCACCCTCAATAATTCGTGCAAAATTTAAATAAATAAAAAAAAGAGATAAATACTTTTAATTTGAAAAGTATTAAACAGAAATTGCGGCCGGGCTCCCAGTACACATAGAATTACACGTCAAAAATGGCCGAAGAGATTGATCAAAATCGCGACACGTGTCCCTGTGTTTCCACCTCCTTCATTTAGTTGAAGCCGCGACACGTGCCCCTGTGTTTCCACTTCTTCACCAATGCTTTGCGTAAAATCGCTTTTGGCATCACCTCATCACCTCTTCACTTTTCCTTTCCCAATAATGGGCATGGTCAAAACGACTTAACACTGTTTGCAAAGAAACATGGGTAAGTAGAGACGTTGAGTTGTTGAATCACTAATTTAATTGTTTTGATGCCATGTTTCACGTAAATAATGAATTCAGTCCGATTTAACCATAAAATAATTTTAGTTGGATTGATTTTGGTTAATTGGATTATTTATTTAAAATTTTATTCTAAAAAAATAAAATATTGAAAAATTATTATAAATAGAAATAATATAAAACTATTTATAAATATAGAAAAATTTTTCTTTTTATCTGTGATAAACCGCGATAGACTCAAATAGACATCTACATGTGTCTGAGAAAGTGACAAATGTCTATGTAGGTCTATCGTAGTTTATCACATATAAAAAATAAAATTTTGCTATATTTTTAATTATTTTCAATTATTTTTTCTATTTTTAAAAACATCCCCAAAATATTAGTGTACAAAATTTTATTTAATTATCTTCATATATTGATGAATAAGATCAATAACTTAATTTTAGTTCATATTATAATTTTTTTTTTTTTAAAAAAAATTATGTGTAAGTTGATAATATATATAATTTAATATCAATACTTTAACAAGTCATTTCCCATTCCGTTTGTTTATTTTGTCTAAATTTACAAATAGAGTAAGAAGAATACATGTATATGATAATTTTGCAATAATTTGATGAATTTGGTTGAACAAAATTAAATGAAGAAGAAAGTTAAATGGGAGATATTTTTAAAAGGGGGGATGTATGAGAACAAAGAAATGAGAAATGCGGGCGGTTGCTTTAGCATGCGCCAATATTGTACAGTACACAATAATGGTACGATTTTCCCAAGCCATCTATCAACCCTGCCTTCTTTTTCTTTCTTCCTCATACAACCTTTTTAAAAGAATATAAAAGTAATGTGGTTTTTTATGAAACCATGAACAAAAATTCATATGATTTTACTCTATACTATTTATGTAAATTGTTTTTGGGAAGATTGATTCACTAAACTTGTATTTGTCTTTTATACTTCAAAATTAACTTGGGATGACTTTTGGTGATGGTACTTTTTTTTTTTTTAGAGAGGAAAAAAAAAAAAGAAAAAAAAAAGGACTTGCGTGGAATATTTCCATTTAAGTGTGTTTTCTTTATCATTCTAAAACTTCTAAATTACCACAATCATTTGTTTTTTTCTAAAAATTTTAAAATATGTGGTAGAATAATATTATAAAAGGACTAAATTCAGTTTTATCATAGTCAATATCACTTTTAAATATATTTTTAATCATCTAAAACTAATTTAACATTTAATTTTAATACTTATTTATCATTGATTTTGAGAAAAGAAGTTCAATAATTTCAAAACTATTTTCAAACATGTAGAAAACATTGTTAATTAAAAATCACTTTGAAAAAAAAAAAAAAAAAACCCCATGCAATGATCAATTGTTTTCCTTTTTTTCTTTTTCTTTTAAGAATTTATAACTCAATTATCCACACTCTTTCTTCATTTGAAATTATGTATAGAATACAATAGAAATGCAAATAATAATAACAATAAAGAGTCATTTATTATTATAATTGATACTGCATGTCTTAATAATAATAACAATAAAGAGTCATTTATTATTATAATTGTTGTTGTTATTTTGGTCTAATCGCTAATTAACCGAAGCGACCTAGAACTTACATTACATGTGTTGAAAACCTTGAAAGAAAGGCAATGACAAATCCCATTAGAATACAAATCAAATCTCTCGCATGCCCTGCTTTATATAAACAACAGAGTGAAAACAAAAGAAAAAAGAAAAAAGAGAGAATAGAGGGGAAAAAAAAAGTTTAAATATTTAAAAATAAAATAAAATAGAGGGGGCCAGCTAAGCTATAAGGCTTATTTGGGATGAAAGCTTTAACATGGTGGGATCCTTCACTGTTTGCTTCTTAGTGGGAGCTGTGGTGTTAAGGCTGTAAAAGTCACTTTTTCTATCTTCAAAACGCCATTTATTTTTTACATTTTCCACGTCGGATTCCCCATACGTTTATACACCCATTATATTTCCTTCTTTTAATTCTCAATTATTTATTTTTATCTGCAACTTGAACTTTTTTTTTTTTTTTTCCAAGGATTTGACGAGTATAATATAGTGCATCCACAAATTTATTTATTTAATTAATTGTCATTTTTCATTTTATTATGACTCAACTCATTTCTTTTTTCTTTTCATTTTGAGGTTTAAATCTTCATACTTAATTTGTTTTACTTTAAAAATTGTCGATATTTTAGGTCATAATTTATTTTCTATATTTTTACTTATATTCTGTTTTTAAAGTTTTATTTTTATTAAAAAAAAATCAACTAAACCTAACTTTTAACATTAAGTGCCAGTTACAAAGGAAGTAAATTACACAAATTAACATGATAATTTCACTGCGAGATAATTATATATTGGTACCCATTAGCTTGCTTACTTGTTCAATGTAAGTGACTTTGCATATTTACTATAAAACTTTGATTAATATAAGCTACCTAGCGTTAAATTAATAAAGTCAATATCACTTTTTTTTTTTACAATAAATGAGCAACATGAAGATTTAAACTTCTGTGTTTAAAAAAAACAAGTACATGTCCAATACATGCACAATTACAATTACGTTAAGTTTATCAAATGTAATAAACCCATTAAATATAAAAGTTTTAAAACATAATTATATATCTTTCAAACTTAAAGAACTAAAATAAAGCTAGGTTGAAAGACCAAATTTGTAATTTTACATTTTTTAAATACATTGTATATATCATAAATTAAACAAGAGATATCATATTTAATTTAAATTAAACCCACACCCAGGGAACGTACAATGATACATGCATCTAAAATATATAACGTCTTAATTAATTTTATGTACATATGGATTATCCATTTTGCTAGATATTTTTTCGTACTTCTAACTTCATTTTTTATAATTGTTTAGGCATTTGAAAAAGAAAATTGTTCTGATTCATGATGACGAAAATATGATCTCACAAATAAGAAAAAATTATTTGAAACAACCAACCTGTTTCTTTTTTTTTTTTTTTTCTTTTTTGAAAAAAATCATTTTTAATCACACATATGCATCAAAAGTTCCATATTATGTGGTTTTTCTTTTTTTATAAATTAAAAAAAGCATAGATCAACTAGTAAGAGATCTGTGATTCATAAATCATTTCACATTTATTTATACCAAAAAGAAACTAAAATGTAATATTTCCTAACAAAAATAAAACAATCAAAATATTAGTACTAAAATCGTACTCTTAGGATATACTTGGAGTTGGAATGAATATACGGCATCGAAAAGAATTTTCTGTTCATAAGAATAAAATAATTATAATATACAAAACAAACTTATATATATTTCATGAACAAAATACACCCAGAAATTAAAAATATAACAAATTTGACCAAAAAAAAAGCAAAAAAAAAAAAAAACAAAACAACTCGTCGTCTCTTTATTTCCATTTTCTTTCCAAAAACTAATACATGTGTAGTGATTAAAGACAACGACAATGCCACATAATTAACCCCCTAAAAAAGCTATATATAATTATCAGCTTGTTCAGATAGCCGGTAGCCGGTCGCCGGCGGCGGAATTCAGTTCTCCTCGGCCGTTTTTTGGAGCCTGAGCTCCTTGTAAAACCTACTGATAAATTCATCGGCCGCTTTGTCCACTAATGGATCCGCGTTGGCGTCTTGTAGAGGGAACGGCGAGTCGGTTATCCTGAGCTGGCGGACTCTCCTCGGAGTCCGGCCGAATCCTGGGAGAGCTGGTGAAGCCGGGACAGGGGATGGTGAGGACGCGGCTCCGTGGTTGTTAAGAATCTCGACAACGGCCTTAACGGCATTAACGGTAGCGGCATCGTCGTCAAGTGTTTCAGGCGCGTGAGCACAGGCGAAGAAGGAGTTGTGGTTTTGGTTACGGCGGCGTTTGCCATTGCCAAGGTGGAAGCCAGGGAAGTGGAGGGTGGGGAAAGCGGGGCTATTGCTGCAGCTGAATTCGTACTCGTCAGCACCGACGGGGAAGGGGAGTTGAGTGGCGGAAAGGGCGGTGGAGGTAGGGGAAGCGGCGCCGTGGTAGTGGTGGTGAAACATGAGATTGCTAATGGCTTTGCCGGCGATTTTGCCACGTTTCATCATGAGATTGAGGTCGAGCACGAGTTTGCTCTTGGAGATGCCTTTACGGAGAAGGAAATAAGCAACACGAACCAAATTCCAAACCTTTTTTGCTATCACTGGAAGATTATTATCCATTTTTGGATCTGTAATTTTGAATTGGTTAGAAGTTGGATTCTGAATCTTTTCTTTGTTGGATTTTTGAGAGAGAGAGAGAGAGAGAGAGATGGAAAATTGAGATGTTTTTTCTTTTCTTTGTTTTTTTGCAACACAATGAAGGGAAGGGTAAAGAGGGTATTTAAAGGGGGATTTTGGGGATGGGGAGGGCGAGGGCGTATGTGTTAAGAAAACTCTCTGGTGGGCGTACGGTGTACTAACCAAATTGAAATTGTGTTATTTTTTAAGCAAAAAACTTGTTCGGCCTACTCCATCCAATTAAATGTCGTCACATGTGCAATATATTTTTTTAAAATAATAATTAATTATTATTATTTTTTTTAATTAAAAATGGAGCATTAGAATTATTTGCAACTTATTACTATTTTTTAATTATTGCAATTTCTTCCAATCATTCTCTCTTGTTTTATAATACTCTATCTCCTCAATTTTTTTAAATATCATTCTGGAGTCTTTTTTTTTTTTTTTCATTTTAATTCTTATACTCAATTTTAATGGTGTATTTTCAAAAAATGCTTTGATTTAAATTAAGTTGATGTTTTTATTGAATTTGGTTATATCAAAAATTATTTTCAAAATTTATGATAAGAATACTAATATATAATAATTTCTTTAAAGAAAAAAAAACAATAAATTTGTAATTGAAAACTAACTATAAAACTATTAAAATTACATGAATTCAAATATTCAAATATTTGAACTACATGAACTAAAATTGAACAAGTCCCTTTTTTTATATTTGTTGTTAGCAAATTTAAACATTTTACTTTGAGGAAAATGAGTACGTGCCAATTATTGCAAAGATAAGCTCACATGTTATTGTCACGTTGCCAGCTTGTTACCTTAATTTCTTAACACAACTCCATTGAAGATATTATATCATCCTTGTTAATTAATATGTTATATGCTAAATTTCTCACTCTATATCGAATCAAATAATAATACTAATTATTGTGAGTGACTTTTGACCTATGGTTAACTTAAAGTAAAAATGGAAACAAGGTTAAGAAAATCAGGAGGTTTGAGCCAAAAATAGCACCCTAGGCCCAAAATAGGCTTAGGAGAGAGAGTTATTTCATGTCAAAGCCCAAAGTTATGTGCTTGGACTTGGCCGAGCCGACCATAGCAAAATAGCTAATAGGCCTATTTTTAATGTAATATGAGACTATCGTGAATATAATTTAAGTAATTAAGGTATATTCTCAAGCTTTAAGGACTTGTTTGATAGGCAACTCAAATTGTATTTTATGTTTTTAGATTTATTGAGTTTAGCGAAGTCTACATTTGATAGACAATTTGAGTTCTGTTTTCGAATATTGTTTTCAAATTCTGTGATCCAAATAGTTCAAATTTTGAAAACAACATTTTTATATTTTCGGTAAATTCAAATTTTAAGATGCAGAATTATATTAAAAAGAACACAAACATTAAGACATATAGTATTTCATGTTATAAACTCAATTATTTTTGTTAAATCAAATCACATATTATATAATATAATATGAATTACATGATATTAGAAAATAATAATTATATTAGTTTTATTGATTATAAATATATTATCAAATACATTTGCTATCAAAAATATATTTGAAAATATGAAATACAAGCTATATATCAATGAATTCCTTGTTTGCGTATTTCTATTTTTAGATTGCGTAACAAAGGAGTACTAAATCTTTTCATTCTCACATATGCAATTGCGTATCAGAAGAAATATGTTGTTTAAGCGGTTTATTTTATAAAAATTGTAAGTAATTTGACACGTATGGGTAGTTCAAATAACACGTGTCTTTTAGCCTGGGTGGAGGGAGTAATTAAGAAATATAGAGCATGTGATCAAAATGTTGATAATGCTGTTACTTTAGTAAAGGTAATGGGCCGTAATGGAAAGTTGAAGGCCCAAGAGAAATGTATAATGGGCTTTTGAATATGGGCCTTCAATCTGGAAAGCCATAAGGCAAAATCACACAAAGGCCTCATATCATTGGGAAAAAGGTCAGTTTTTCTGTTTTTGATAATAATTTAATAGCAGCCTCTCTTAATTAATTGTTTTGCTTTCCGTGATGCTCCGAACTATGTCTAAGATATTTTAGCAAATAATGTTGTTGGAAAATGGGAAAGATGATGAAACTCACTCACTTCCACTCAATAACTGAAAGAGTAGTGGGTGAAGAGTTTCAATGCTTTTTTAGATATGGAGTTTGTGTGTGGCTTAAGACTGCAAACTCGTGAACCCTAAACCCTCCCTCTTTCCTTTTCTAAAACCAAACACTTCTCTCTCTCTCTCTCTCTCTCTCTCTCTCTCTCTCTCTCTCTCTCTCTCTCTCTTCGTTTCTAAATTTATGAAAATAGCTAAATCTCAAATTATTCCAAAAAAATAAAATATCTCAAATAATATTTGGCATTTTTGTCCCCAATATCAACATAGCCTAAATGTCTTAAAACATATATTTTCGAATAGGAAGTTAGATGTCTAGATCATTCACCCTGCATATTTGATTCATATTCATATTAACTTTCAAATGATAATATTTAGCTCCTAAAGTCGTTTTCGGATAATTCATCTTTTTGGGGTTTTTTTAAATTAATCCTTTTTTTTTTCCTACTCTTCTTTATTTAGTATTTTTTAAAATCAACTTTTAATAGTCTAAAATCATTTAATAAGATCTACTAAACACATTATTTATTATTATTATTATTATTATCATTATTATTCTTTTTTAAATGTACTCATAGAAAAATAAATTTTATTTAGAAAGATTTTTTTTTTCTTCCACGCTATAATTGAGTTAACAAGGTAGACAGATGAGGGAAAGTTTAGACATTAATATTCAATGAATTATCAATATTTTTTTAAAAGAATATGGACGCCAAATAGATATGATTTTATAAGATTAAATACCACAATTATAATTGAAATAATGATAAAGGTGACTTAACCCATTTAGATGTTCAACAGATAATACAAACAACTAATTGAACATCAAGAAAAATAAAGCAATTGAAAAAAAAAAATTAGACACAAAAGTTGGTAACCCAATTTAGTGACACAACACCTACGTTTGAGGAGCAGTATGCCTAAGAAAGATAATCCACTAATATTGAGATGTTAAGCAATTACAACAAATTATTTATCTGTAAAGTAACAACTTCTATAGTGACTCTAGCCAAACTTAGCAGAGTAACCACCTAAGCTCTCCTAGATGTGAGTCTCATTCTCTTTATACTTAGACTCCCCCAAGTGTCCGACAGTGTAAGTGAGAAACTTCTTTATTTGATTGTTTCTCCTAAATCTCAGTGAACTCCTTTCACTTGTAAGCTTAGGTCCCCCTAAGCAATGAGAACTCCTTTCTCACAAAATAAGGTCTTAGGCTCCCCTTAGGACCACGAATTGCTTCTGTGTAGAACTCTTTAGGATTCCCTCAGGACAACTGTGTTATTCTGAATTCACTATCACAATGTGTCACAGATGTACAGCGTAAAGATGAGAATAAAAAGAAACTTTTCACATTAAAGAATTCGGCCACATTCAAACACTATCTTCACACAATACTAAAATCAGCAACCCAAGAAAATAACGCTAATCACCTTTTATAAAAAGAAGTCCAATAAAAAACAATCATAGAAGTAATCCAAATGGTAGACAATGGATCCAAAAAGGAAAAAAATATCGAGTCGAATTAAATCTACACAATATCGTCAAATATGGAAATAAAATATTCACATAAAATTTTCAAAGATACAGCAGATATTAAGACACAATATAAGACATCAGCGAAACACAAACACATGTCTTAAACACATTTCGAGCTCCAACCACACGACTCTCCAACAGTAACTCAATTTAAAAAAATATCATGCGTTCAGGAGGAATACTGTACTAGAAGCATTAAGCAAAAAAAAGTTCAATGCAATTTGCAGACACAATTTAACGAAATCAACGACTTTCTAATTTTTTTAAATACATGAATATTTGCATCTTTTGATTGCAAATAATAATAATAAATAAATAAATAAAAATTCCTTAAAAAATCTTCAGTATTTCCGAAATTCACACTAAATTTTGTTATATATATATAAATATATTTGTTTTTTCAAAATCACTTTTATAACAATTTCAACCTCCTTTTTCCTTTTTTCTTCTTCTATATTGTTTTATATAATTTCTTCTTTAAAAACTTGAATTGTTCTATTTTTTTCCTTTTTTTTCTTCGTACTTTGTTTTCTTTTAATTTTTTTTTCTTTTCTGAATTTTTTTTATAAAAGAACTCTCAAGAACAAAACTGGATTTGAGCTTTATTTTATTTTGTTTTAATTTACTATATTTTCTTCTTATCTTTTAATTTTTTTCTTGGATCAATTTTTTAAAAACTTATTTTTTTTATAAATAATTTCTCTCTCCCTATTTCTTTCCTTCTTTGTTGCATCATTTTTTCATACATTTTTTTTTAAAATAATTTGATTCCATTTTTTTTACAAGAGTTGAACTACGAGTAACTTGTGCTCCAATTTTATCATCAATTATAATTTGCAATGGTATATGACTCTTGCTAGAGACATCATCTTTTTCAGATGATTATTGGTGTTCACCAGTTCTACTATGGGCATCATCTTTTTGGGTAGCCTGAAAAATTTGGGTTTAGTGCCCATAAGGTAAATAGTATCATACAGCAATCACCAAGTACTTAGTATCAATCAATGTGCGTATCATTATATAATATATCAATCAAATGTATCAACAGTATAAACATGGTTATCATTATAAAGTACATCAACAGTATGTCACTCAAGTGTATATCAATAGTTTAAACGAATGTAACATTATAAAGTATAACAACAATATATCAATCAAGTGTATTGACTGTTGGATTTTATGTCTTAAAACTTGTAGTTTGTAAATTTTGGAGTTTATTCTTAATAAAGTTGTTATCGAGATTTATTCAGTAAAGTTGTTATTGAATATGTGAATTGCATTCATTAAATCCAATAAACTAAGAATTCTTAGCTATAGGTTGAATACTTAGACTTTATGTGTAGACATAAAAGTGGATCAAGTTTAGGTAATAGCCAAAACGGTCTATAGTATAGGGATAAGTCTGGGTACCTTATCTTGGGGACACTATGGATGTGACCCACTTTGTATTTGATACAAACGATGTGATCCTATATCGTTCATGTAGAAACATGGGAGTGGGGGCATTCTATGCAATGAATTTGTATAAGACCGGACTGTGAAATAATCACTTTTGCTTTATTAACATCGTTTACTGTTAAAACTGATTATTACAACCTGATGACCTAGGTAACTTGATTTTAATCTTGAGCTAACTATGAACTCTTGTATGTTTGAGATTATCCTTTAATCTTCATGGGTAAGAGTGGCCCTTAGAAAAGTTGTTCCCTTAAGTATTAACTTCGGGACTTGAACAAGGGGCTCCACCCTCTCATTGACTCAAGAGGGACTAGGTTTGGTGGTTGGACCACAAACCAATTGTTCATTAGAGGATTAGTGGGACCTAAGGAACGAGATGTAATTACAGGGGTAAAGCGATAATTTTGACCTAGCTATAATTATGAACAACTTGTGAAGAATCGACTTACTTATTATGGTTATATCAAGTGGACAGAAATATATCTACAGTGAGAAGAGTGCAGCTACTGGGCTTTAGTGGAGTGTCCCGGTAGTTAACAAATGTTAATTAACTAGGTTAAATAGTTTAGTCAGTTAATTTTGGATCGTTGGAGCACATGATCTGTAAGTTCATTAGGTCCCCTTGTTAGCTCATGGAATGAACCATAGAACAATATGTTGAAAGAATTTGAAATGTTCAAATTCGATTAAGAAGAAAAAAATTTACAGTTTGTTCGCTTAATTGTGAATTAGACAAAATTGGAGAGTTAGTAATATTTAAATGTGATTTAAATAGTTTTTGGATGAATAGAGATTCATCGAATTTGAAGTTGTCGGAAAAAGTGGAAAAATTATTATTTTAATATAATTAATTAAATTAATTTTATATTAAATTAATGTTATTTAAAATTAATTTTTGGAAAATAATTTTAAATTTGGAAATTAAAATCCAATTTGATTTTAGGAATTTCCCACTTTGCATGTTGAAGTAGGAGGTGTAGACCTCATCTTCAACCTCTACTTCCACTTTCAATTTCACCATCTTATTCACCATGTTTGGTGTTAATCAACATGTAAAGCTGATTTGCATGGTTTCTTCTTTAAATAAAAGAAGAAAATTTGGAAAAAGGACTGGTGATTGAGTGAATTTTGCTGAAAGTTCTCACCTACTCCAAACTCTCCAAAACTATGTGTTCTTCACAAATTTGCTCCAAATTCAACTCAATTTGGATCCCACAATCTGTTTTAAGGCCAGAGAATAATAAGAAAGACTTTTGTGGTGGTTCACGAAGTGTTCATGATCAAAAGCTTGAAGGATTTCAAATCAATTTTGAGCTACAACAAGTAAGTGTTTTTGTCTCTATTTTTCAGTTTTAGAACTAGCATGTTTAATCTTTAAAATTGATGTAATTAGAGTGCTTTAGATCCTAATTGCTTCCGCATTTACGTTGCTAACTCCTTCAATGACAATATAAATATGTGTATCATTATAAAATAATCTACAGTATGTTAATCAAATGTATTAGCAATATAAATGAATGTATAATAAAGTATATCAACGATATATCAATTACATTTATTAGTAGTATCATTATAAATATCAACAGTATATTAGACAGGTGTATCAACAGTATAAATAAATATATCATTATAAAGCATATCAACATAATTTTGGTAAAGTTCATTAGTAGTATATTAGCAATATATCAGTACTATATTTCAACATCAGCATATCATCAACTGAAGTACATTTCTTTAAAAAATTAATTGGTTGAAAAATTTTATACTTACTTCAAATAAATTGGTTGAAATTTTCTTTCTTTTTTTTAAATTAGTTGGGGAGAGTAAAGTAACAACACAAGAATGAAATAAAAGTTTTTAGAAAATTGAGCAGTTAAAAGAAAGAGTGTATCAAACATCAATCCACAGATACTTGAAGCCAAGAGTGTATAGGCTTAAGACAGTAGTGTATCAAGTGTATCAAATGTATCACGTGTATCAGGTGTATCAAGCGTATCAGATGTATCACGCACGTGTATCAAGTGTACTAGGTGTATCACACGGGCTATGCTTATTTTTTTTGACCATTTTTACAAAAGTAATAAGTCGGAACTATAGACCTAATTAATGTATTTTGTTTTGCTACTTTTTCTAATAGGAGTAAACTCTATGCTATTTTTAAAAGCAAGCTAAGCTAAGATAAGAATATGAAAATTGTTTTATATTGTATTGAAAATTAATTTTCTATTGTACTTGGTTTCCCCACACATATATATGTGTGTTTGAAATTAAAATGAGTGGCAACACTGCATTAATTGATCAACTAATTCCCAAAAGCAACTTCATTGTGAAAACATGACTTAAAGGGTGAGGCTTGTGATACTTCAACAGAAAGAAAAGTAAAATTTTACTGAAAACCAAGTTGAGATGAATGTTAACCAAGAATATGCATCTTCTATTTTCCTTTCTATTTATCTTCCTTTCATATATGCATTGCATGTTAATGATGTGACCCAAAGTCAAGCATTAATTACAAAAAAGAAAAAAGGATAGTGTTGGTAGGTTTAATTTATAAGTACATATTATGGTTAGTAAGAACTTTTATTTTAGAATTTAAAACTGAAATGCAAATTAATGCAATTAAAACTATTCTACAAATATAAGGATTTGAATGGCCATACTCAAAATAAAAGTTATTCTTATTATTTAGAATCATGGATTGGAATGAGAATTCATACTTCTAACATTAATCAAATCATGCTCACATTGGCATGAAACAAAAACTAGTGAAGACATTGAAAAAATTATTTGGACCAATTACTTCAATAATATATCATTTCAATAGAATAATTAGAAAGTGCTCGATTACAAAATGTAGAAGCAACAAAGACGTGAATTTATTGATTCAAACTCAAAATAGACAATATCCTTAATAAATCGAATATACGAGAGTTTTCGTTGTATGAAAATTGTTTCCTTTACAAGTTTATTTAAAGCAGGCAAAAAGGTAAGCAACTAGACTTCAATCTCTCGAAGATTTGTGCATGTTCATGACTCTTCACGTTAACTTTGGTAACTGACATGTGAGTCTTACTTTCATCCACAAAACTCCTTTCTTCATACTCAACTCCAACTATTATAAATAACACCAAAGCCCCTCACTGAGCTTCTACAACCATTAGAGTTCCTTATTTCAATCAACACCCAAAAACCTAAGTCAAGTGTTCAAGTTCTTTCAGAAAAACCAAACATTTCCTTTCATTTGTCATTTGTCAAATGGCACCTCATGGAGAGGCTATTTCAAGGAGCAACAACTTCTCAAAGCCACCAAGGCTTTCATCCAATGGCCTCCAAAGAACAATCTCAGATATATCAATGGAATTGGGGAAGGAGTTGGCGATAACATCAGATACCAAACAAGTTGCACTTCCACCAATATCTGAGATTGAGGATGCACGATGTGAATGTTGTGGAATGTGCGAGGAGTACACACAAGAGTACATCGATCGAATGCGAGACAAGTTCCTTGGGAAGTGGATATGCGGGCTCTGCGCCGAGGCCGTGGAAGGCGAAGTGGAGAAGCACGGAGGGAGCAAAGAGGCAGCATTGAACTCGCACATGAGCGCCTGTGTAAGGTTTAACAAACTGGGGAGGGCTTATCCTGTGTTGTTTCAAGCTGAGGCAATGAGAGAGATGTTGAAGAAGAGTAGGATGGATGGGAGAGATGGTTTTAGGGCCAAGTCTTTGAGTCCTAGAGACAAAGCTGCAGTTCAAAAGAAGGGTGGGATTGCTAGGAGTTCAAGCTGCATTCCAGCCATCATTAGATCAGAGGATCTTAACAATCTCAAACTGCAAAACTAATTCATATTTTGCCTGAGATCTTCTAATTTTAGCCACTTTAACTATCCTTTATTTCCTCCATTCCTATTTCCCATCTTAACCTCTACTAAATTTCAGTTAACTTCCGTTGCTGTCTTTTGAATCTTCTTCAACACCTAGTTACATCACCTGGTTTGAACGGTAATTTTTTTCTAGGTGGGCTTCTTTATATTTTTGCTTCCCTTTCATGGGTTTTTTTTTTCTTTCTTTCTTTTTTCTGCAGTAAAAGAGTACCTTGAAGTTGGTATTTGTTTTATGATGTAGCTATTTGGTTTGATATGCATTAACTAATGGTTGGATGTGAAGATCTGGCTACCAGAAGAAACTATTCATATTCAGCTCTAGGCCATCTTCATTTCTAACCTATTGACAGCATGTATCTATATTAAGCTTGTTCAAATAAAAATTTGTTATTATTAATGACTCTTCAATTATGGTCTTTTTAAGGCCTAATTTGTAACTTTCATTGTTTATCTACAGTTGAACTGTGTGTGATCTTTTTGTTTACTGTTGTCAAATGGGGCACTGCAATTAACTAAGAAAACTAGGCACATTAAGTACATAGATGAACAAAGATTTGAGAGTACTGAAGGGGCAGCCCAACTCAGTCTGTCTCTCTCTCTCTCTTACTGAGATCCAAAGTTTACATAACCAAAAAAACTAATCAAGGAAATCTAACATTAAATAAGTTTTTAACTTCATTTGTGGGGGAGCCTTAGCATCAGACAAAGGACCAGTTCACAAACATAAAGCAGATGCAGTGTGCATTTTCTTCATCATTCAGCACCTTCCAAGCCACAGCTCTTTCATACGAGACAGGTCGGCCCATGCTCGAAAGGCATATGCCTCCTTGAAGACAAGCAAATCCCTAAGAAAACAAATGTATTGTTAGCGAATTTGAGTTGCTCATCTTTTATGATATATATAAATTCTCATTGTAAAACGCTTGGTAACGGGTGGACCTGTTGCATTATCTGTGGAAATTCTGAGCAGAGCATCTTTTTTCCATGGTCATCGAATATCTTTTCCAAAGTTATATCTTGTAGTGCGACTAAGGTTGTCTCAAGCATGTCGAGGCCTGCCTGATTTGCAAAGGTGAACACTGGCAGTGCCTGCATAGACTACAAAAGTTATAAAATTCAGCACTGCACATAAATATGAGTACAAGATAAGACAAAAGAGACCTTAAGTAAGAATTGAAATGGATTAATATAACAAGCAGTTCGATCTTCGATTGCAGGAAGGGCTAGAACAAAAGAACCGAAAGTCATAGCACATTTGTCAAAGGATAAAACCATATGAGTTTTTTTTCCTTCCTTTCTGTTCAGAAAATAACTTCTTTAAGATCAATGAAACTCTAAAGGCATACTAGTTGGACACTAACAGTTTCCTGACATTTTAAAGCTGTTCTTATCCTGCCATTTAGTCGATGTAAAACTTATATTTGTAAGATGTTTCGATACAATATACACACCTTTAGAGAGCAGCACATGATTGCATCCGAATGATGCCACAATGTTTTCAGGACAAGCTCCCCTCCTTCATTTCCAGATTTTAACAGCTCCACCCCCAAGTAGCACCTGTAGGCAAGATTTAAGCACCCAAACCAACAAATCACATCTTTGAAGTTTTCCTTAAAGCAAATCTAAACTTCGGAATGCACCCAAACCAACAAATCACATCTTTGAAGTTTTCCTTAAAGCAAATCTAAACTTCGGAATTCACAGGTCGAGGAAGAATGATATTTTCTTGAACTTGATCATTAGATGAAAAAAAACGAATGTCATTCCCATAGCAAAATGAAAAAGAGGATCTCTTTAGCCAGACATGAGACTGGAGAAACGTATAAGAACATAAATTATACCTGTAACTGTTGCAGATCCAACGAGCAAGTGTCTGTGCTTCAGGAGTACCAAGTGGAGATCGTAGTCCAGCATGTGAACTTAAATGAGAAGGTGAGAGAGCTAATGCAACCCTCTGAACAGATGATATAATACTACGTACATATTGTCGAGCCATCGAAGCCACATGTTCTTGCATATGGCTCTCAAATGCAAACTCAAATGCAATCGTCATTACAGACCTGGAACAGCCAGAATTTACAGAGTCGTTTGGTGCTCTATTTCCAGCAGGGCCAATATCAAGAGCAGAAGCAAGATCAAGCGTGCGATTTGGGCTGGATGCTTCCTGAAACATTTCCTCACTAATATTTTAATAATAATAATAATAATAATAATAGAAGGAAGGAGATCTCAAATCCTATATTGCACAACACCCCACCTTTCCTTTGAGTTGCTAATAAACCGCACTTAACTAGAGGAAAAGAAGTAAAGTAATCCCAAGGAACCCAGCCAAGAGAAGGAATAATTTTATAATGATTTAATTGCACCAACCTTTCCGGAATCAAGTGGTATGATCCGAAACCCTGACGGTAAAAGAGGCGCGTCATCAGCAAAAGAGGCATCAATTGGAGCAAAGATTAGTTCAGCACAAGTGCCAATAGCATTTTCATCCATTCCACTGCAGAGCTAGGAGAACAGAAAACAAAGATAAGGACCTAGAACTAGTATAATTTCAAAACACAATGCTCATCCTACAACACTGTAACAGAGCTTGTACCCGTCCCCAATGATTTGGAGAATGATATGATTTAAAAAAGATAAATAAAATAAAATAAAATCAGGTGTGGTTGTAAGATGGTCACCATGAAGTTGAAAAGAAAGTGGTAGAAAGATACAAAGATGGTAGATCAAACTCATTCTTGAAGAACAAATGACCTGATATGTTATTGCCCAATTTTATAGTTTTATTTACACATTTTACGTAAACTTGGGCTTTAGTCATGCGCAAAGTTACCAACCTTGCCAGAGATTATCAATTAAAAGCATAAGCTTCAAAAAGCTAGTAAATGAGGAGAGCAACCTGCTTAAGTATTACTTACTTGCAGTAGAAACATTTCTCTAGGCATCATCGCATCTTCCGGAGTATGGCTAATGCCTTCCAGTTTAATCACTTCTAGAAACTGAGGTGTGTATTTGGTGTTATTAACTGCAAGAAAGAGGCCAATGGCCTTAAAAGAAATAATTCATTGCAATATGTTCACTCACCTCTTCATGCTCAATGGTATGAGCCAGAGGAAGTATCACTTGATTCCCGAAGCTTCCAACTCTAGACCCTGGTAAGCTCCATGGGCCAACCTTAACAGCAGCAGCTGAATAAGCATCAATATTGTTGTCTGCCCATTCTGACCTGTGCTCCCGCAGAAACCTCAGCAGAATTGCAGGAGGCACATTCTGCAGTGGCCAAATTGAGGTGAAACAGACAATTTGCAGTAACATAAAAATTTGCCATTATGATTGAAAAGGAAATTCTTTGAAGCAATTATCTATTGCATAAGAATTCAAAACTATTCAATTTCCGATGAGTGCTATGGAATATATTCGTCTGAAAGAGTTATAAGAAACAATGAAATTAACAGCAAATAAACTTCTGCCTGGAAGTGAAGATGAAGATTATATTCAAGAGCGATACTTCACAGGAACACTTCCTGTCATTTTATTAAGCAAGGAAGCAAAAAGAAAAAAAGTGTGCACTCACAACTTTACCTGCAACAGCATCGATGCTCTAGCACATAGAACTGCATTACTGATGGCAGAAAATCCATTTGCAAATGAAATGTTCAATCCCATTAGCTTGTCGGGAGATGAATTTACGAGAATAGTTACATCATCCATTCCATCATTTCCCATCACAGACCACCCTTCATCGTTAAACCCATTAAGTGCCTCGTTAAAACCCCTACAAGAAATTCCCAGCATTAAAACAATCATCAAAGCTACATAATTAAAGCAGATACAGAGAGTCAATTGTTGTATGCTAACCGGGTAAGCCTCTGACCAAGTGAACGTAAGGCTGCAGGGCGTCTACCCCAGCCTGTTACATTTGACTGTGAAACTTCATGAGCTATCTGCCTCAACTGGCGAAGAGCCTGCAAAAAACATGAGAAAACCAAAGTATGAATATATGAGGCAATTCAAATAAGCTAAAAATTAAATAACTCGTCACTGAATTCTTCCCAGCTTAAGAAAGTAATGAGCACATTCTGCCCTTTCAATCCTACAGCAATGTCCATAAATTATCTTACCGCCATAGTCATCTTTTGAGCAAGAACAGTGGATGATTCATACAGTGGGCGCAATACTTCTGGAACACTCCATGGCTAAATGATGAATCGAGTATACTCAAATTAATATTTGCCATGTAGAACTAAAGAGATGATCTGATTGAGAAAAGAAGAAAACAGTACAAGCATATCTTCTACCTCCAGATCCATATGATCAACAATATGAATGATAGAACCACCTCCTTCACATGGTCTTATCAGATATCCACTCGGCAGCATCTCTGCTCTAACAAAATGCTGCACTGGAGGCATGGTTGGACCATTCTGAGTGTTCTTAAGTGATCTCTCACAGATCTATGTACATTGTACACCAAAACACCAGAGATTTTAGACAACCAGCCCACATGAATAATGTAGTAGAAACTTGAAAGCAAGCTGTATCATAACAATCCAAAAATAGCATACCACAAGGCTACCATCTTCCAAAACAGAAGTGTAGCGCAACAACCAGAAGTCCCGTGCAGGCGCCAATGTTGTAGGCGCATAGAGCTACAAAACCAGGGAGTGGATAGATGTCAGAGTGACGGAGATGCTTGAGAGCCAAGGAGGGGCATGAAAGTCATTTAGAAATAAGCAGTAACCTGCATATAAAGCAGCTCAATGGTTCCACCATTAGCTGTTGGCAGCACATTTAGAACATCCACAGCTCGGCAATCGCGAAACCACGATGGCTGATCCTTGAGGATTTCAGCAACCTGAAAAGTTATATTAGTCGTTTGTTGTAGTCTCATAAGCCTAAACTTGAATGTTGACTCAAATTTAATAGTCATGACACTTACTCTAGTAGGTTCTAGACCCACCAGGCCGCAGGCACGTGCAGCCACACCAGGGCAACCATGAGAAATAGCAACGATTCCAATGGAATCCGGACCAGGCTATACAAGGGAGAAACAAGAAAAGTGCTTAGAAAGGTGATCTTTATCCCATTCAGAGAAAACAATTTAGCCCATTCTAATTTAGAAAGTTGTTTAAAAAACAAAACCATGCTATACCTAAAATAAGGAAGAGAGAAACGAAAATTGAAGAAATAAAGAAAATAATAAAAACAAACAAAAGAAAATAAAAGTAATGATAAAAGGAGTCTGACATTTGGGAATGTGATATTGCAAAAAACTGAATGAATTTGCAGTAAAATTAAACTATTTACTGACTTTATATTAGCATAACGAAATCAATTGTCAGACAAGCATAATTTAACATTTAATAGAAAGGAGGGCAAAGCGACACCTTCATTCCAGGCATTTGGACCCACTCCACGGCAGTTCCAGTGGCCTTTGAAAGAAACTCTGTTAAAGTCTCTTCTGCAATGGACAAAAGTCTGAAAAGATACGGAAAATAAATTAATCATCTGCATACACGGAGAGCAATGTGGTCACAGATTACGATATTAGAAAAGGACCCATCAACCAAGTGCCCACTAACCCTGCAGGGCTAGCATCCCTTGGAGGATGCTGAGACGTCAAATTGTGTTGACCGCTTGTTACTACCGGTTCACAACTTGTATCTTTAGCTCCAAGCGTCGTCTGCAGAAATTCCATCACAAATCAATTCTTAGTGTTACTCAACAATAAAATAAATAAACAGAGAAATTTAACATCAACAATGGTGTCTCATTCTTGCCAGGAAACCCCGAAATTAGTAATTGGAAATGGAGAAAAAATTATTATTATAACAGCCCACTGCAAAACTCACACTCTGAGTATGCTGGCGGAAATAGCCATTCTCATACACCAACTGCGAAACCTGCTTCTGCAGCCTATCATTCTCCTCCATTAAAAGCTTATTCATGGCCGTAAGCTTTCTGTTCACAGCTTGTAGCCGCGACGCCTCTTTCCTCTGTTTTTCACGACATCTGAAGAAGAAAACATTAACAAATGTACTATTGTAAGAATGGCTACACATGGTTTTCATCTAACTAACCGGTTTTCATCTTTTTCAAAATCTACTTCCGCATTATCAAATGGGTTTATTATTGTAACCCAAAAATGGAAGAAAGCAAAGTTGAAATTATCATACAAGACGTAGCTATATGCAATAAATAAAAAATACAATTTAAAGCACACAAGGAAAGGGAAAACCTTAAAAAAAAAAAAAACCCACAATCATAAAATAAAATTTAAAAAAAAAGAAAAAGAAAAAAAAAAAGTAGCAACTGAATCGAACTTTTAAGGTGAAGTAAAAAATAGTTCAATTAAGCTAAGAATACCTTCTATTCTGAAACCAGACTTTGATTTGCTTAGGCTCGATGTTAGAGAGAATGGGGCACTCTCTGATAAGCTGCTGACGACGAATGGAACTGGGTTTTGGACATTCGTGATAAAGCCGCTCGAGGGCTTCAACCTGCTCCGGTGTGTACCGAACGTATTTGCCGTTGTCGATACCATGTTTGTTACCATCCTTGCAGGACATAGCCATCTTAAATTTCTACCTCGAAATTCTGACGAAGTCGATGGAAGCAGAACTAATCCTCTTTGCTAAATTGGGCAATAGTTTGAGCAATTCTTGCACAGCCCAAAAAGAGAAACAAACACACACGCAACTTTATCACAATCTACAACCCTCCTGCAAAATCCCAGTAACAGGAATGGCTATTCCACTAGCTGCAAAATCCCAGTAACGATCACGATATCCAGAACCGCAAGGCACTTATCCTTGTAGAGTCAAAGTGAGACAAGCGCCAAACACAAGAATAAGTTAATCTATCGAGATCAGAGCTTCAAACCCAAGCTTGAACTTCAGAAAATTAACAACGATCTGAATTCCCAGAGCATAGAAATCGCTAACAAAACCCTAAATAAACACGGGAAAACAAACTGATTCAAACCCAAATACTCCATTAAGCTAATTCTTCAATTCCCACCAAAGATTCAGTATCATCATCGCTCAAAAAATCCACCAAAATCAATCAGAATCTACAAACCCCAAGACTAACAACGTAATACTCAAAACGATCTCCCATTTAGGCCTCGGAAATCGCCATGTGTCGCCGATCCTCATGGTGCTGGTTGACTAGAACCACACCGAATCTCCAAAACATCTTGTGGGGATTCAGAACGAACCAAGTAAACTCAAAACGAACGCCATAGAAGCCGTATTGATAAGAGAAAAAGAAAAAGGGTAAGCGGGTTGCTACAGGAATGGATTTGAGGTCGGAGTGGAACCTGATTTCTACAGCATACGGTTCAGCTTTGTATGGTTTAATGAAAGAAGAGCAGAGGAAACCATGGAGAGAGAGAGAGAGAGAGAGAGAGAGAGAGAGTACTTTTATTGAGAGCTACTGTTAATATTTTTTTTGTTGGTTTTCATGCGGATTTTGTTTCACCTCTGAGCTTCCATTGGTTCGTCACTTTCGGCTCTGCTCGAAACGAGTTTAGTCTTTCCCTCCACTGTGCAGGGGGAAATGAAGCATGTTTTTTTTTATAAAAAAATTTTCCAAAGAAAACTATATTTAGATGCCTCGCAATGACCAAAATGCCCGTCGCTCTGTTTCTAAACAAATCCTTCCTTCCTTATTCCTTTTACCATTCAACCGGTCTATGCTGCTATCTGCGGTTAACCAAATATCTTTTGTTAAAATATCAAT
This sequence comes from Citrullus mucosospermus, assembly GCA_030954485.1. Lineage (NCBI taxonomy): Eukaryota > Viridiplantae > Streptophyta > Magnoliopsida > Cucurbitales > Cucurbitaceae > Citrullus > Citrullus mucosospermus. Next base: position 63,980 of record CM062063.1, on the reverse strand, counting down.
TTGGTTTTCATAATTTTGTAGAGAAAACATATCAAACCATTTATAAATATAATAAAAGTTTATTTTATATTTGTAATAGATACGAATAGATGTCTATCTAGGTTTATCGCAATTTATCAAATTTTGTTATATTTATAATTATTCTTTTAAAAATTTTTATATTTGAAAAACATCTCTTTTAAATTTTATAGTAACAATGCTACGGATAACATAAATAAATAAAAACCAACAATAAATTAGCATTATGATTAAATTTAAGATTTATTGAAAGTTTAAAAACTAAAATTAGACAATAAAAATATAAAGACTAAAATTGAACAAACTTCAACATATGCAGAACCAAAATGGTATTTTTAACCTATATTTTTTTTAGCTCTAAAAGTAAACTTTCCATTTTTTTTTATCTAATAGTCGTAAGCTTTTAAAATCAGTTAATTTATTTGATATGAAGTTGAATGGTTAATAAGATTCTAAATTATCAATTTTATATTCGATAAGGTCTTAAATTTTGAAAAATGTTGGATGTGTGAAATATTTTATTAAACACAAAATTGCATTAATGACTTATTAGACACAAAATTGGAAGCTGAAATTAGACATTTTACAAAATTGTAATTTCACAAATCCAGATAATGTTTTTTTTTTTTTTAAGTTTGATGATTAAGTAAAGACAAAATTTTTTTGAAAGGAAGTAAAGACAAATTTAAATGTTTGGAAACTTAGCTTCTGCCTATATATTTTAATGAAAAAGAATTACTTCCTATCATTGCTTAAATGGTTAGTTTTAACAACCATTTCATTGGCAGTAATATTTTTTTGGTTTAAATTGATTCATGAACAATCAAACAGTTATTAAACATAAATATAAATTTGAAACCTAATATATTAATTATTTCTTAAAAAAGATTAAATATCTCAAAATTATCTATTAAATATATATAGTTGGAAATTCATAAGTCCTTAAGACGTTGGGTAAGTAACGGAGACTTGTGAAATTTAGAAAACTTTTAGCTTCAGACTTCAAATTTGACATATTATTTTATATTCCGCTAATTTAATAAATAATAGACATAAAAGTAAATATCAACTTATTAAAAAATGCAATTACCATTATACACAATATTAACGTCTTGAAGGGTGTTTTAGTCCATAGTCGAATATGAACGAGAACAGTCGTTAAAACAAAGAGGGAAAAAGTTGAAAGGGAGAGTGGCAAAAAACGTAAATGAGTGGAAATATTGGGGGTATTAAAATAATGAGAGGCGCGAAGAAGGATGCTTGAAAAATACAAAAGGCGGAACGGGGGGGGGGGGGGGGGGGGGGGGCTTGCGTGGGGGCTCAGAGGACACCATGATGAGGTCTCTTGCATGCGTCTCGGTTTTTTTTATTATTTTTTTAATTTTGGATAATTTTATTTTTATTTTATTTTTTGAGTTTTTGGGAATATTAATTTTATATAAGGTGATGGTCGTGGTCATCATACTGCTGATGCCGTATCAGCATAACATAACATAGCCCGCATACATGACATTACTTGATATGACATTCGACATAATAATGGATGATGGAGAAAATACCATTTCTGTCCTTTGTCTTTTTTTTTTTCTTTATTCCAGTTTTTTCCTTCTTTATTATTATTTTTATTTTTCTTTCTTTCCCCCCGCCCCAACATACAAAATAGATTAGCGCATAACTTTTATTTTTAATTATTTGTTAAATTAAGGTTTAACTCTCCTTTTCCAAGTAAGGTCACCAGCAACCTTCTTTTGAGAATGCCTCAGATGACAGATTGAAAACCTCGTTTGAAACCGCCTTTTAATTATATGGAAATATTCATCTCATCCTTAGTTCTCGAGAATTTGAATTGCACCAAGACTATCATATATATTTAATCGTTACATAGAAGAAGAGGATTCGATCCCACATTTCCATTCGAATAAGATTTACTATCCAAAGATGTGTGAATCCAACCATAACGTTATCACCAACATGATCCTACAAGACCCACCCCAAGTCCCCAACTACTCAACCTACACCCAAGATGCATCCCAAAAAGAGAAAGCACCAAAACATAAGATGGCAACTAGCTTTAAATCTTATATATAACTTCGTCAATTTTAAGCATGTTTTATTTTGGTTTTCAAGTTTTTAAAATTTGTATCTTACTCCTCTTCACATATACAAAAATAAACCAAAATATTATAAATATAGCAAAATTTTACTGTTTTATATGCGACAAATTGCGATAAACTACCATATATGTCTATTTATGTCATGATAGACACAGATAGTAGTCTATTGTAAGTAGACTGTAATTTTTTACTATTATTTGTAATTATTTTCAGCAGTTTTATCATTTAACTTAATTTCTTATATATGTGTGTTACTTATTTTTATCTTGAATATATTTTTCTCAGTGCTCATAGGTAACTTATTTGACTTGAAATCGTGCTTAGCTTGTATTTAGCGTATAACTAATACACATATTTGATTTTTTTAGGTAATTGCGCTAGATATCACTTTTTAGAGACAATAATTAAGTATATAACAACATCTTAAAAGATTGCAAATGTAGCAAAATTTATCGATGATATACTATATCACTGATAGACTTTAAAGTCAGAATCTAAATTTTTCTATATTAACAAATTGCAAATTCTTTTGTCTTGTACTATATTTACAAATATTTTAGACTTTATTAATATATTTGCAACTGTTCCATTTTTTTTTCAATTATGCAATTGGGATAAGAGAATTTGAATCTCTTACCTCCTAAACAATAATGTACATACAATAATGTAAGTATGTTTTGTATAAGTTGTGTTTAACTATATGCCCACGTCAGTACATACTCAAAGTTATATAATTGTTTAGTTGCAAAAATAGATATTTTAAAAGTGTGAAAACAGAAACAGAATCATAAACTAAAATGGAGAGTTTTAAAAGTCAGTTTATCAAAATAAAATAAACCTAAAAATATATGTACCAAAATAAGATCTAAAAACCCTCATGTTAATTTGTTCGTCGTCTGATTTTCTAATTAACTGTGTACGTCAGTTCTATTTTGTATTTGCCTGTATAGAAGGTTTTTGTTAAGATATGCTTAAGTTATATGAATTTTGATGTTTATTTAATTTTTTGAACTTTTATAAATGATTTTTTTTTTATGATTTTTTTTTTATTTTTTTGGTTGAAAAAGTTAAAACTAAATTACCAATTTGATCCTTATCACTTATATATACTCGTTACCAAACATGTTCACACTATGATTTATATAGCCGACGCAAAGGACGTAGAAACCCATCCCCCCAAACGACTTTTATTCTTTTGTGAATAAAGTTTTATGAATTATGCTACTGTATAGTGCAATAAACAAAAGTTTTAATACGCTTAATTATTATAAATTTAAAATTAATTTTTAGACAGTTTTTCTATAAATTGAGGATAATGATTTCGAATTTTTCTATAATATTTTGATATGCCTGTCATTACAAATCTAATATTTCCTCTCTATTTTTTATTTATTTTGATTTTCTTTGAACAAATTTTTTTTATTCTATTATTTTTTTAGACGAGTGCATGTTTGAGATTGAAAATTGTATAAACTTTGAAGGGCAACGATAATTACGATTTAGTACTGAGATTGTGCTAAATTTTATTTTGAAGGCTAGTTCATCCAAGATACAACCATCAACATTTGGTTCCTCCCATCCTTACTTGCAGACCTCACAATTCTTTTTAGTTTTTTGTTTTTCTCTGGTGGAACTTGAAATTTTCTCTTGAGAAAAAGCTGAATCATATGCGAGACTCTCGAGATTATAATGGATTGTAAAATGAAGAGTTTAATTAGAAGAGATTGGATTGGATGGTGGGTTTTGATGTAACACATGTGGGTGCAGTGGACGTTCAAGGTGTTGGCTGCCCTTGTCTTGTGATGTATCCATTTTTTATTGTTTTAACTTAGCATTCAAATCAAAATACAGTGAAAACAATCACTTATTGATGATTATTAGGTAACTTAATTTATTTACATTTGTAGTGGAAAAACTTGTTAGTTTGACGCGAAGAGTTGAATTTATATGTATAGAGTTCACATATTTTTGTTGTAGGTGTTAGAGTTTATACCTAATCAAGCTATTTGGTTCAGGTTTTTTCATAAATAATATGTTTTTAAGATGATCATTTTTGTTTGATTTTTTTTCTTAATAATTATATATATATATATATATTAATAAACTATAGATTGCATTTTATTTTATTGTTTTTCAAGCACACATGTATTGTTAGGAGTCTGGAGAAATGGAGTTCAAGTTTTATTTTTGGATCATGCATTTTATTTTTTTAATTTAGACAATTATTATACAAATTTATGACTGTGACTTTTCTAGTTAAGTTATTTTTATTTTAACACTTTTGATAAAAAAAAGAATTTAAAATAAAACACTTGTGTGTTTGACAATTTTTTTTTTAAAAATGTTTTTATGTGTAAGTTTCTTTGATTTCTTATATGATAAAAGTAATTTTATTAAATTACTATAAAAATCAACTATAAAATACTATGGGAGGTAACAGGAAGTTATCCAAGGCATCTATCATCTATTTATGTAATTTTCTTTGTGTAGGTGGACTTGGTCATTTGTTGGCACATATCATACAGCTGGGCTGGAAAATGTGGGTTTTGTTACATATTTTTTGTGTCAACTATGTAACATGATATTAAAAGGGTCATTATAATACAATTACATTTTGAAGATATTTCACTTGCAATATAAATCCAAAATTGTTTCTTTCCAATATAATTTTGTCCAACTTAACTAGAAATGTTAAATTCACAAATTTGTAAAATGATTGTTTAATTTTTTTTAAAAAAATTGAAATGCACGATGCAAAAGTAAATCGTATAAACCTCATTTTCTAAAACTCATGGTTGTATATGTGTACTAAAAAAAAAAAAAAGTATAGTCCATAGTTTATTAAAAGAAAAAAAATATGTACGAATTGTTGAATAAAAAAATTTCCAACAAATAATTAATCACCATCAAAATAGATAATTTGTGTCGGAAAAAACTACACCAAATACATATATGAACTTAATTCCGCACAATAAACACCCAGAATACATACATATAAACTACAGTGGCATATAAAACCCATACATCATATCTCATTTTAGCGCCCCAAACAACCTCTTAATAATTTTTTTTGTCAACATTTATGGAAAACAAATCGTAGAATAATTTCATCAAAGAACATCTTATTGGCACGCATACTTATAAAAATCTAGGTTAAAATGTGATTTTGGTCCCTATATTTTGAATTTGGTTTTATTCTAACATATATACTTTCAAGTATCAAAATTTAGTGTTTGTATTTTCAATATATCTTAAATTTAGTCTTTATTTTGATTTTTTTAAGACAAAATATTTTTTTTATTATAAAATTTGAAAATATATCCACATGTGGTATTTGATTGCAATTTTTTATCGAAGATTTATTATCAAAAAGCACAATCATTAAAATTAACCAATAGTCTAAAAGTAAACAAAACTCAAAGAAGTAAATGGTATTTAAACCTTCTATTAACATCTATAAACTAAATTGATCCATTAGAATTTGATTCACGAAGTTTTTCTCTTTTTGCTATCTTCATTCAATATTTTAAACCTTCCAAAAATACTTTAAACACAAAATTTAAAAGCATATCTAAACCAACACACTTAGAACAAAAAAGTATTTTTTTTATTATTATTATTTTCCTAAACAAAAATTACACGTCTTTTAATATACAGAGTTTTGGTAGCTGGAGTTTGGGCTTTGGGTCCTTGGGAAGGAGAAAGGATCAGATAGGGGGAAGAGCATGGAGAAACATGGAGGCGCAATAATTGGAGGCGTCCGATCAGGGTGACGACAAGTAAGGTGAGAGTTTTTTGACGGCTCATATTTAATGGGGTCCATAAGGAGCATAAGAATGGCATGGGCATGGGAATGGGGATGGACATGCATGGTCATGTAAATACAAGCACGTGGGGCCATGTAGAAGCCACGTGACATGAGGTGGGGCAGCCAGGGTGTGGTAGTGGACATTGGACAGCCAAGGCATGACCTGACAGGATATCGCTGGGCTCCACTTTTGCCGAGATTACTTCAAGAATGTGTTTCTGTGGGCCCTCTAGCCTTTGCCCAGCGAGATGATGACGTGGCGTCAATCTTCTTGGTGGCCCGAGAGTTGTTCCCAAATGAAAGGCCTGCGAAAGGGCTGACGATGGGCCGATAATAAGTCCAATCCACAGAATTTGAATTTTGAAATCCTAAAAATAGGAACAAAAAAGAAATATTTAAAGCTCAAAATTAATTAAGTTGATATATTTGGGAAGCCTAACTCTGAGGAGGTGATGGCGATGGTATAAATGAGACGTTCTCTGTACTTTAGAGGCTCTGCAGAATGCCACAATGTGGTATACCTCTCTCTAGATCCAATACAATAAATATATTGGGTTATACCTCTGTTTGGTCTGCTTTTTCTATATCTGATAAACCATTCCAAATTTTATAATACTTTAAGATTAATTAATTTGTTGGATATAAGTTTAAAGTTTATGTTCAATTCATTTTTAACCTTTTAATTTTGTATATGCTACTTATCTTCAAATTCCAACTTGGAGAAAGGCTGCGCTAGTTACTATTCAAATTTGTTCATCTTACCATCTACATAGATTACTGAGAGCTTGTATTAGCTTCTGAGAGGTAATTTTCTATCAATATTTTTTAGGAAAAAAAATGTTTTTTTTTTAAATCCAATCTCCTTACCTGTTCAGCTTAGTTTATCGATCTTTCGAGTCACTAAAAATCAATAAAAGCATCCACTATTATGTGACTAAATATATTTTTTTTACAACCTAAGATTACTTATTATTAAATTTATGGAAAAATAATATTTTTAATCTCCTAGTTTGGAAGAATATATGTGCATGTTTCTTAAAAATTTAAACAGTAACTTTTTAGTCTTTGAGTTTTTAAAAATAGGTATATTTTTAGTTTTGAGTTTTTAATAACACATCTAAAAAAACCACAAAAGTATCTTTTTTTAAATTAGAAAAATTTCTAACATTATTTTTCTGAATTGAAATGTCATAATTATTTATAATAATAACAAATTATTTAATGAAAAGTTTATACTTATTCTTGAAATTTTAAAGACTAATAATAATGAAAAAAGGTATATTTTGAAAATTCATAACCAAATGAACCTATTTTTAAAAACTAAAAAATTAAAAGGTACTCTTTAAAAATTCAAAAACTAAATACACATATTTTTCAAAAATTCAGAGATTAAAAATATAATTTTTTTCCTTTTATTTATTTACTAGTAATGCACATATTCATTTTAGGGCACGTGTAAATGTCAAATTTTTAACTTAAAATTTTACAGTAATATTTAATATATGTTAAAACATATACAAATATTTTATTTTCTAAAACTACAATGTAACAAAAAGGAAAAAAAAAAAAACTCATAAATTAATTTATTTATGTCGTAACTCTACCTCATAAATTTCAAATAAATCCCTAATCAATGCATTTGGTATAAATAAGATTTGATGTCATTATATAAAAGAATAACTTAGTTTTGATTTATTATTCTAGGCTAATCTCTTTTACATTTCTCTAGTTTATTTATTTATTTATTTATTTTCCTTTTTCTAGTCTTTTTGTCAACATGTTTTCCTTTAATTATCAATATTATATTATCTCTAAAAGTTTTCTTCCTCTTTGTTTCTCTCTTTAAAAATCTATATTTCAAACTGTTGTTCCTTTTGTCTGTTTAAAAATTTTAATAATTTTTGTCTCCAAAATATTTATTTTTCTTTTATATATTATATGTAATCACCTTCATGTGAATAATGCAATCCTTTAATTGTTAGATGTATTTTAAATAATAATAATACATATAATTAAAGTATAAGCTATGTATGTGGATTAATATTTTATCACACTATGTAATTTTATTAGATTGGGTCCTATTATGTGCAAACACATATAAAATTTTAATAACTTTTGTCTCCCTAATATTTATTTTTCTTTATAAATTTTTGTGGTAACATTTTAATTTATAAACTCCATTTTAAAATTTCACTTACAATGTTGTAAAAAGATTTGAAAATTTGATTATTATATGTTCGACTAAAGTTAGATATGTAGTTATCTCCACTTGAATAGTTGCAACTTTCTAATATTAATTGTATTTATTGGACTTGACGACATATACAAATAATCATATTCCATCTTGAAGAGTTGTATCTACAACAATTACACCTACTAAATTCAAAAAGTCGTTCTAATCTAACAAAGATAAAATAGAAAGTTATTTAAAAACTAGATACAAAATGGGAAGATAAAAATTATCCTTTTATAGCACCTTTTATACGCATCTTCTGTATATGGTATAGATTTGGAAACCAAACCGGTGAATGGATATTCATGTAAATGGCCCGAAGTACATGGACCAAGCCCAATAGAGGCCCAATTATACAACTCTTGGGAGAACGGGTCAGCACTCTTCCTCTTCCTCATTAAGCGCAGACGAAGAGAGCGACCTGTTCTCCCTGAATGCTCCATCGACTCCGCATCCGAGGTTTGCTCCTTTTCTCTTTTCCCCACTCCCGACCTTTTAATTTTTGTTCTAGGGTTTCGGGTCCTGTCTTTCGATCAATGAATTTATCTCTGCTCTTTCAGTAATAGTTCTGAGATTTGTTTCTTTGTTAATGTGTTATTAATTTCTTACAATTTGATTTACGCGATCCATCTATTTCCAATGATGCCCTCTGAAACTCAGAATTAAGATCTATAAATGTTGTGAGACCTGACTTTCATTAGCAATTTACTTATTGAGTGGGTTGTTCTCATCATTTACACGGTTGATTAGAAATTTTCTCAATCTGCTTTGAATTTCTGTCCCCCTTTGCAATCTCATAGACTGGAGAAGACAGTGTAATAAGAATTGTATCTGCTCCCCCGGGCTAGTTAGAGGAAGGTCGTTATTCATATTGATCCCGGTTGTTAGCGTAGCTGAAGAGTAAGACATATCGGTATTAGAGAAATGCCTGCTCAGAAGATAGAAAGTGGTCACCAGGACACCGTCCATGATGCTGCGATGGATTATTATGGCAAGCGTCTTGCAACAGCTTCATCTGACCAGACCATTAAGATAATTGGAGTGAGTAACTCAGGTTCTCAGCATCTAGCTACGCTTACGGGTCACCAAGGGCCAGTTTGGCAGGCTGCTTGGGCGCACCCGAAATTCGGGTCGCTGCTGGCTTCGTGTTCTTATGATGGACGTGTGATTATATGGAAGGAGGGCAATCAGAATGACTGGACTCAAGCCCATGTTTTTGACGATCATAAATCCTCGGTTAATTCTATCGCTTGGGCTCCTCATGAATTGGGTCTATGTTTGGCATGTGGTTCCTCTGATGGGAATATTTCAGTATTCACTGCAAGGCAGGATGGTGGTTGGGATACATCAAGGATTGACCAAGCTCATCCACTTGGTGTCACATCGGTCTCATGGGCCCCTTCATCTGCGCCAGGTGCTCTTGTTGGTTGTGGCTTGGTTGATCCTGTTCTAAAGCTTTGCTCTGGTGGTTGTGATAATACTGTGAAGGTTTGGAAACCATATAATGGAATATGGAAGATGGACTGTTTCCCTGCACTTCAGATGCATACTGATTGGGTTAGGGATGTTGCATGGGCGCCGAACCTTGGGCTACCGAAATCTACTATTGCAAGTGCTTCTCAGGATGGAAAAGTTATCATATGGACTGTAGCCAGGGAAGGGGATCAATGGGAAGGAAAGATATTGAATGATTTCAAAACTCCTGTCTGGAGGGTTTCATGGTCTTTGACTGGAAACATTTTGGCTGTGGCGGATGGGAACAACAATGTGTCTTTGTGGAAGGAATCTGTTGATGGGGACTGGCAACAGGTGACAACGGTAGAGCCATAGATACCAGTTTTTTAATTTTTGTAGTGCATCTGGTTTTAGACTCTATAATCTGCTTGGTACATGAGAGATATCTTGTTTCTTTCGGAATATATATAATCATTTATTTGTTCTTCTTGTTTAAATCTCTTAACCACCGACCCACGTTGATCATTTTAACTCCGGCATTTAGTTCGCGTGAAAGGAACTCTGGTAAGTAGTCTCCCTCCCTCTCCTTTGTCCGCCCTTGCTATCAGTGGGCTGTGATGTGGTAGGAATGTTAAATAAAAGACAGGCAGAAACAACCACTATGGGTTGGCTAAATGGTCTTTAAATGAGTAGTAAAGAGTTTAGAGGGAATGAGTGGGTCATCTACCTAAGGATTACATATTTTATGATTTTCTTCTATAGTCATAGCGTAAGACAATTGTTTTGTGAGAATAGTCGAAGTGCAAAACCAACTAGATATGTAATAGTGTTTAGTGGATCACTAGTTTAGGCCTTATTTGGTAATTATTTGGTTTTTGAAAATTAACCTTCTAAACACTATTCCCACTTATGAATTTCTTTGATTTGTTATGTACTTTTGACCAGTAATTTCTTCAAGAAATTGTGAAGAAATCAAGTTTAATTTTCAAAAATCAAATGATTATCAAAGGAGGTGATGTATTAGATTTTTGTTCATTGTGGATTATGGCTTTTAGCTAATTACTGGAGCTGGCAGAAGGTTAGCGGAACCTTGTTTCTGGCGACATAAAAAGTTTATAGAGTTCTGAAAGGAACATCATTTTTCTTCATTTAAAGTGTGCATTGCATGTGTGAGTAATCTTTCTACTTAAACTTCTATTCGTATGGTATCCTACTAGAGTGGTTAGTTTAATCTGTTGCATGCTTGGAGGAAAACGACTTTGTAATGTTTGACATTTTTGTTAGACGAAGTCTTCGCCAATGATACGTTCTCGCCATTGGCCATTTACCTCCCTCGATAGGTGGACATTTTTAGTAATCCAGGGTAAATAATTTATTTCTGATCTTTCTTGATATTTTGGCAATATATCCAAAAATATTGCTGAAATTTTACATGTTAGTTGTTGAATAATGACACGTAATTTTGAACTACCATAAACAAAGGGTGAGAAAACTAAGTTCAATCCTTTTATTTACCATAAAGGTCTAGAGTTGACTTACTTAAAATGACAGGTCATCAATAAAACTTGTTCATCGTTTTTAGTATAATTGAGGGTGGATAATGAATTTGAATCTCTACTAATACATTGTGTGTAAATTGAGTTATATTCGATTTGGTGAATGTGGTCGAAGTTGATAGTACATATTATATGTCAATTGAATTATATTAATTTATCCTATGACTTAGTCAATCTTTGGAAAATTATTAAACGTTAAGCAATATTTAGATAAAAATAAAGTTAAGGTGTATTAGTTTAAGATAGAATAACCGATTTCAAAATCCAATTAGATATTTAAAAGTGTTCATGCTAACTGCTTGATTAATTTCAACATTTTCAAAGTTTATATATCTTGCTAAACTAATTGAAATATAGCAAATCTTTTACATAATGAATATCAATGCATATATTTTACCATGATTTATATATATATAAAAAAACAATTGGAAGAATAAGTTGAAATAAGTGATTAACCATAGACAAAAATAGAGATTTTAGGCGATAATGAAGTTACAAAAAAGCAAGAGGAAGCATTCCAAAAAAATAAGAATGGAAGAATTATTGAGGGAAAACGTCCGTGCAATGCACGTGAACGAGTGCACGTGCGAGGGTGTCACTGTTTGCACATGTTAAGACAAAGCACGTGCGAGGAAACTTGAAGGAAACGACGGTCATTGCGGGCAACAGATTCCGGCCACGTGGAAATTGACCAGCCATTAGGGACCAATGGGCTGGCTTTTACAAACCAAAAACCTTGAGAACCCTCTCACATGCTCCCTGACACAACCCCACCTTCGTCACGTGCTCCCTGGACCCCACCCTTCCTTTTAAATTAATTCCAAAGAAAAAAAAAAAAAAAGCTTACACAGAAGGAAAAAAGGAAAAGAAAAGAAAAAAAAAAGAAGAAGCAATATTCAAGTATCTTTAGTTTCTTTCATTATTCTTTTATAAATAGTTTTGGTCCTTCACCATTCATTCAAGCAACAACCAACAATTTAGTTTCTACACTAATAAGTAATATTTGTCTTTGCATTTTTAAATTTGTCATAATTTAGTTAATAAAAATTTAACTATAGTAACAATTATACTTAAAAAAAACTAATAATTTAGTATGTACGATGAAAATAACAGTATTCAGTTGCATTGTGGATTGTACATTTTTTGGTAACCCACCTCAAATATGGTAGAAAAAACTGAAAAAATATTTAATGATAAAAGAACAAAGAATAATTTGCCACATAATTTTAACATCTTGTCAAAATATAAATATGTGTGTTCTTTTAGTTTAGTAAGAACTTAGTTTGTATAAGTTGTATACATGTTTGGTGATTCGTACTCTATTTAATACAATAGAGAGTGGAAGTATTCAAAATCACATACCTCTTGGTTGCTAACATATTTCATATGCGATTTAACAATATTCGTTTTGACATTTGGTAAATCTTACATACGTAATTTATGGACCTTCAATATTTTACTTGGCATGATTAAACTATTACAAATTTCAAACTAGAAATTATCTTAGAACGAGAATCTAATACATCTAATTTTAAAATTAAGTAAATCGGTATTTCAATAAAACTAGGTAGGTACATTTCAATAAACAAAAGTATTTTCTAACTTTTATTTTATTTTTGTTAATATTATCTATTTAACAGTGTAATGATTAATCCAAACAATTTAATACATATTTCAACCAAGCAGAAATAACTAAACAACCTTATCCAGTCTCGGGATCAGTGTCCATGTCCTCAATTTACTCCACGATATTTTTACAACCATTAATAGCATCTTTTGTTTTCCAAAAAAAAAAAAAAAAAAAAAGCAAGCATATAAATCATTTTACATATTTTTATTCCAAAGGAAATCATTATAATTATTACAAAAACTCAACCCATATAATTGATAGTAATAATTTGAAAATCGAATATTTAGAATTATTAGGATATATTTTTATCACATAAAAGTTTAATTTTTGTTGAGACTAAATTGCGAATTTAGTTTTTATAATTTAGAAAAAATTAGAATTTAGCTCTTATAATTTTAAAAGTTATAATTTAATCATTATAATTTAACAAAACCATGTAAATAGCTCATATTGTTTAATAAAATTATCATAAATAGCTTCTATGATAGCAATTATGAAAGTTTTATTAAATTATAGGGACTACATTATATTTTTCTCCAAATTATAGAAACTAAATTTGTAATTCAATTAATATTAAAAAATATATGCATTTGGTACTTAGAGTTTTCAAAATATGCTTGCATTTATAAAAAATAAGCACATTTGGTTCTATAACTTTTAAAGTGGTTCCTTTACCTCTCCAAAATTGCAAGAAGCGTATTTAAAAAGTCTCTTAATTAAAAATTTTAGTTATTTAAATAACCATGTGACATTTTAAATTAACTTAGATAAATAAGTTAAAAAAAGAAAATTATCTTAAATGGCAAAATTGTTAAAAATATTTACCACAAATAGCAAAATACACTATCTATCTATAATAAAATATGATAGAAAATGAAATTTTGCTATATTTGTGAATATTTTGATTTTCTTTTTGCTATATTTGAAAAAAGAATTCCAGAAAATAATTAGAGAGAATAGATAATTTTTAAAAATGATTTTTTAAAATTTAAAATAACAATAAAAATGACTTAAAATACTTTAACAACACATTCTTAAAAAGCAGGGGACTAAGAAGTTATATTTTAGAAGAGAATTAAAAAAAATACAAATTGAAAACTCATAAACGTGAAACGATCGAAACGAAGATATTCTTAAAAAAAAAAAAAAAAAAAAAAGATTGAAAAGGTAGTTTTCCTTTATTCAATATATTGGATAGACATAGAGAAGAGAAATTAAAAGTGAATTTGGGAGTGAAAAAAGATTAAAAGAGAGAAGAGAGGCATAGTGTTTTAATGTTTGATGAAGTTGAGCTGTAAGCGTCGTGCTTAAACGTGGGAAGAAGAATATAATAAAGGGTTATGATGGGAAAACAAATAATAAGTATATTAAAAACAAATTTAAGTTTAGTATACAATAATTAAGAAAATCATGTTTAAAAGAAAAAACAAATTGAAAAAGCACACGTCCCAATGGGAAAAATATTATTAGCCAAGGCAGAAGAATCCGGCTGTAATTTTGGACATTATTGGACGAATCACAGCGACAAAACCTGCAAGATCGATTCTTTAGGGGTTGAAACTTTTATCTTTTCTTTTATATTAAGTAGAAGATTAATGTCTGTAATTAATTGGAGATTAACAAAATTACTATATTGCCCCTGGAAGCCATTGACGACGTTGAGACAGAACTGGAGTTTGGGATTACTGGTGGTAGAGAGGTTAAATTTGAAGTCAAAGGAAGGGTGTTATGGTCAGAGTGAAAAAAAAGGGTATATTTTGGAGGGGAAAAAAAAAAAAAGAAAAGGAGAGTTTAATTGGAAACAACTTTACAGAACTTGCAAGTCACTTCCTCATTATTATATTCATCTCCCTCTGCATGCAGAGAGATGCTCATTCTTTTTTTTTTTCTTTCTTTTTTTGATATTTTTAAATGCTGGATTCCATTTTTGCCCTTGGGTTTGGTCCTCAAAATCCCCCTCTTCTCCATCTTCCCCATTCTCCATCGAACACATTTTCTTTTCTTCTATCTCTTTCGTTACTGATTCTTCTGCAATTTTACTTTCTTCTCCTTCTCTCTCGAACAACGAGATTTTTGTTTGCGTTTGAGAGAGAGAGAGAGAGTTTTGGTTCTGGTGTTGTTTTTTGCTGAGGTTATGGAGGTGAACAAGTTTCTGATCGGTGGATATTTCGACGGTGGAGTGGGAGAATTTTCTCCGGAGAAGACGAAGGCTGCGGAGCATTTCACCATTGATGACCTACTTGACTTTTCTAATGAAGATGTGATAATGACAGACGGTTTCTTCGATAATGTGGCGGGAAGTTCGACGGATTCCTCAACCGTCACTGCAGTTGATAGCTGTAATTCCTCTGTCTCTGGTGGTGATCATCATCATTTCCATGGAAATATCGGCTCTCGGAGCTTCGACGAGTCTCAATTCTCCGGAGACCTTTGCGTTCCGGTAATGTTTCGCATTTGATCAATTTCTACTGTTCTTCGGAACTTCAATTCAGTTGATCGAACTCTGAAATTTGAAATTCATTGCGAGGATTGAAACAATTTAAAGTTAGATTAGTTAGATTGTGATTCAATTTCTGGATTCTATGTTTACAGTGCGATGATTTAGCGGAGCTGGAATGGTTATCGAACTTCGTTGAAGATTCATTCTCCACGGAAGGGAAAGATCTTCAAGCGCTCAATTACCTCTCTAATAGTCATTCAATTTCCAAGCCTCAAACTCCAGAAACTTCATCTTCTTCGGAATTACCGCCTTCCGTATCGATTCCCTCCGATTCCTCGAAGAACTCGCCGCGTTTCCCCGCCGAAACGCCGCTCCCTTGCAAAGCTCGAAGCAAGCGATCGCGAACCGCTCCTTGTGACTGGACCACACGCCTCCTCCACCTCCTCTCTCCGGCTGATCCTAAACCGCCGAAATCATCTTCGTCGAAGAAGAAAGACGCTCCGAGTGGAGATTCCTCCGGCCGGAAATGCTTGCATTGTCAGGCGGAGAAGACTCCTCAATGGCGGACTGGACCTATGGGCCCTAAAACACTCTGCAACGCTTGTGGCGTCCGGTACAAGTCCGGACGGTTAGTTCCGGAGTATCGGCCGGCAGCGAGTCCGACGTTCATATCGGCGAAACACTCGAATTCTCACCGGAAAGTTCTGGAGCTGAGAAGGCAGAAGGAGCTTCAAATTGCGCAACAGCAACAGTTCATAAATCAGAGTTCAATTTTCGGAGTAACGAACGGTTGTGATGAGTACTTGATTTCTCATCACATGGGCCCCAGTGTTAGACATATGATCTAGTGGATGCTAGTGTAGCAATTTTACCATGGACTTCATAATTTCGCAATCACTGCTTTTTTCCTCTCCTTTTTGAGTCCATTTTTGTCGTATCATATAAAGAAAAACAGAGGAGTTGGCAATTTTTATTTCATCACCATTTTGAAATTGAAGATAAAAAATGTAGAATTTGAGAGAAAAAGAAAACAGAAAAAATGAGGAAAATATAATAAATGAAATAAAAAAGAGTGGTTGGAAAAATAGGGCTTTGATTGATTTTAAAGTTATTACAAAAATGTCCATTCCAAGTTTTGGCTTCTGTCAATTTTTATTATAAAAACCAAATCTTTTGGTTCCCAACTGATAAATTTGGTCTATATTCTTTTAGGACTATATATCTGTTTAATCTTTAAATTAAAAAGTTGTATGAATTTCTTCCAACTTTAGCTTGTATGCTTATCTTTCATATTGTTGTGATTAAAACTAGTTTAAGTATGAGAAAATGTGGTTCCTAAAGTGAGCACATCTTACATGTTTGATAATTAGTTACACATTTTGATGGATCACATATACTTAAAATTACTCTTTAGCCATAATATTAACTTGTTTTAACTTTATTATTGTTTGATTTAATTGTCCTTCCCAAACTTATATATCTATTTATCCATGATACGTGTGAGATTATAGACTAACTAGAAGCATAATCAGTTCAAGAGTATGAAATTCAAGAACTAAAGTTTAATGTAGAATAAGTGTTTGGCAAACTAATTTAAATTTTAAAAGAAAACACATTTTAGATGAAAACACTTAAAAAGTAGAAATAGTATTGGTGTTATTTTTTTATTGTCAAGTTCTATCGGATTTATTGTTCTTTTGTAATAATCAGTTATATTTGTAAGGTTAACTTGATTAAAATATGCTATATCCGCAATTTAACAAGGAGGATAGGGGTGTTTATAGGTTGAGTTAAGTTGAACTACTTTTTAGAACTCATTCTAATTCTTCTGGTTGTAAATTTTTTCAACCCAAATAAATTTTTATTAAATAATGAACCAAACCCAACTTAATTCAAGTCAACCATGAAACATTTGGGTTGGGTCAACTTGAGTTACTCAGATCATTTATTTAAATTTTTACACTAAAAGTAAGTAAAAATGCTTGCAAAAAAAATTATTTAATTATTTTCATACATTCAACTAAAATTAATAACTCAATTTCAATTTATATAAAACTTTTTTAAATTTAACAATTCAATTTCAATTTATATAAAACTTTTTAAATATAACAAATTGGATCAAACTCTTTACAAATGATAGCAAAATCTATATAACCTATGTAAAAGGTCTAAAATAGCCTTCAATCCCACGACCTGAAAGTTGTATGCTGACCACCGACCCGATTTGCGCCTGATTTGGAAGAAAGTGCGACCTGTACTTTCTTCACAACACCATTGGTCTGCCAACATTCACTTTGTCCATCGACGAACCCCATCCACTCATACAACCCACGATTAATAGCTACCAACCTACTAATAAATGTCTATTAGTATCTATTAATAATAGATGTCTATCACTGTCGGTATGAGAATGGAAAAACAACCACCAAAATTGTGTATTTGGGTAGTAGCGTAGCCAAGTAGAATGGAAGAATTTGAAGGTCATAGCAACAAGCTTCATGAAGTTTTGGCTCAAGGTTCTCCATGGGTATTTGTTGCTCTCCAATCCCAATTCTCAAACTGATTCCATTTCCTTGAACCATCCCTTTCCAATCTCCAATTCCTCTCTTCTTATGCCTAATCCACCCAAGCCTTCCTCATCCTGGCGGCCGCCTCCCAACTCACCCCCCGCCATCCTTGATTGCCTCTCGACGCTCAAGCTCATCGTAACTACCAATATCGTGCAGATTTGTATTATGAGAAGGTGATCAACTCACCATAAATCAAATTAACATTTATAATCTCGATCTAGCACTTCAACTAACAAGTAGTATTAGTAACAAGATTGGTCGAACCACAAGTTGTTTATAATAAAATATCTTTAAGCTAAATAGGTCTTTGGGTTTTAGTTTTAGTTGATAGGAAAACTAAATGCATTAATTTAAACTGAGGAAAGCAAGATTGATTGAGAGAGATAAAGCAATACACTAGATTACATTCGCCAATTAAGAGATTGTGTTGTCGCGCAAGCCTATTTCACTTTGCTAAATCACATTGATCTCATGGATTGGAATTAGATCAAATTAATATATTTCCATTAGGTTTCGCTATCTTTAAGGCGATCTTAGAAAGGCTAGCAATCAAACCATAACTATAACTAAAACCTATTGCTACTCAAATTGAGCATGCCATGATTACAATAATGGATAACTACAACATGCACAACATATGCGAATGAACATACAAGCATTCATAATTAAGTTGTCAATTTAATCTACTTAGCATGTCCATCCTAGAAGTTGAAGCAAAGAAAGGGAGTCAAGAACAAATAGAAGATCCCAATAACATACATAAAATTCTCAAACGTTTGGGCCTTCAATTGTTCATCAAAACCTGAATTATGTTGCCAAAATATACAAATACAACTCAAAATCTAAAGAAATCTCTCATGGATTTTAGCCAAGACTGGCCAAAACCGAGCTAAGAGCTCTCAAAATTGGTTAATCTCCCTCCCTTTGACCTAAAATTGGAAGATGCATATAAAGGAATTGAACTAGCGTTGTAGCACAATGCGTGTTTTGCTTTTGTTAAACTTCAAAGCGTCGTGGCACTGTTGCACTGCTGCTCTCTAGAGATAGTGTTGCTGCATCGACCTGTTAGGACATTTTAGTCATTTTCACTCTTTGAAGCGCGGTTGCTCATAAACACTCCTAATTGCTCCAAACTAACCCTCCAATGGTCTATAACACTCTGGTATGCATGAAGTGCTCGAGATCTCACAAATATGAACATATAAACATATTAAACATCATAAACGAACTAGATTAGAAGCACTAAAATAGCTCATTTAGAGAGCTATTAGGAGGTACTGATAATCTCTTGTCAAGCCCATAATTATCTCAATTGCTTCTTGTAATCAATTATTCTACGAAGATATCAATTGATTTTTGGCTACGAATGGAAGACATCAACAATGAAAATGGCAGTTTGGCTATTTTAAAAAAGTAAATGCCTAGTTTGCCTTAACGTGCCCAAGTTGAAAAATCTCCGTTTGTTTCTGTACTTAAAAATATTTCAATATTTTTGCCATTTAAAACAATTTGCCTTTATATTATGATAATTTTCTTTTCAAAGGGATAAAAAATTATATGAGTTGTTGGAGAATAAATGAAAAAAAAATTATGAAATTAAATAAAATTAAAATTAATATATGTATATTATTGTATCATAAGTACAAAAAGTATATTATTTAAAATTAATAATAAATTCAGGTTAGTTTGAGTAGGTGTACCCATGAATCGACTAAATTCATTAAATTTTCATCTGTTTGAACCCAACTACAGAATGGATTTGGTTGTTCGAGTTTTTTGGGTCATCAAGTTTTTTGAAAACACCCTTATTGAAGAATAAGTAAAATGAAAACACAAGAACCAGAACACAAAGTTGCGTTTTAAATATTGTGTATACATAAATAAAGATATATGCTCTACATATAGGTTAAAAAAAGGAAAATTATTTTAAATGACAAAACTGCTAAAAATATTTACATATAATAGCAAAATATTAGTGTCCATCACAGATAAACAGTGAAATTTTGCTATATTTGTAAATATTTTAGTTCATTTTCCTATATTTAAAATCAAACTTTAAAAGGAGATATGTTTTACATATTTACTCGTATATTTAGAAAATATATCAAATCAAAATCTATGCTATATTATAAAAGAGACCATATTGTAGGGAGAATCTCTACTTCTCTATTTTATCCTTACATTTTTTAAAATAATGCCTATATTTTTATTATTATTACAATTTTTTTTAACTAAAAAATAGTTATAAGATGGTGTGGTCTATCTTTTCTTGTATGAATGTGATTAGGATCATAAATTTATGTTTAAAACAAAGAATAATCACATTCTTATGGCTGGTTATTGAAAAAATGTGTAGCTAAAAAATATATGACTTTGGACTAAGAGGTCTGAAATCACAAATATACAACCTCAAATGTGATGTTAACTAAATGGGAAAAAAGGAAAGATAAATGATTGAGATCAAAAGAAAGGAAGGGAAACATAAGGGTAGGTTGAAGCCAAAGGAAAATGAGGCATGAAAAGGAACAAAAACCAATGTTTTGCAGCTGTGATAGTTTTCTTTTGGCGTAGATATATGGCCAAATTGCACATGAAGAACTCATTAGCTTTCACTAAAATTCATGACTTTTCTTTCCTTTATTTATTAATAATAATTTTTGTTTGTTGGATTAAGCATTCAAAAAGATATGCAATATTGTCATTTTTTCAAATTATTAATTATTATAAAAATAAAAAATAAAAGAGAGAGAGAGAGAGAGAAACTTGAGTGGTGTACACAATCAATTGTCCAATAATATTTTTTCATAAACTTTTCTCCGTGTGAAAAAAATGAGAAGGATGTGGTTAGATGGATCATTAGTGAAGAAAAATTGGTGGCATTCCATTTCAAATAATCTTTCCCCTTCTTTACTCTCACATGCACATGGGGCCTGGGGGGTTTAATGACAAATACCAAGGCACCCACTTGAAAGAGCATTGTTTTCAGAGTCCCATATCCATATCCATTTCGTACAACTTTTTATTACCATCGTATCCTCTACGTACCATCCACATGGACCGCAAGTGTGTCTCCAAAGTTTACACAATTCAACGGACCATATAAACTATAATATATATATATATATATTAAAGTAACTCATATTCGAACGTATTCTCATCAAACTTTACTTTACGTATATTTGCTGTGGTCGATACTTTGTCTAAAGATGTTTTATTTATAACTTTTAATAACTTTACGT
The DNA here is from genome assembly GCA_030954485.1 of Citrullus mucosospermus. Taxonomy (NCBI): domain Eukaryota; kingdom Viridiplantae; phylum Streptophyta; class Magnoliopsida; order Cucurbitales; family Cucurbitaceae; genus Citrullus; species Citrullus mucosospermus. Next base: position 42,917 of record CM062063.1, on the reverse strand, counting down.
TTATACATGTTCATACTAGAATTTGGTATCAAAGGTGAATTTGTAAATTTCTTAAGGAATTAAATGATCACTTTGTACGATATAAGCAAAATTCGCATTGTTGTGGTGCTTGATTCCCGACACTCCTACGATCAAGTCAATAATAGTTTAGAGAGATATAGAGCTAGAGAGTTTATGGTATATTTCGACATATCTCCAAGGTCACAAGCCCTCTTGATTACATAACAATAGGTTTTGATAACGGTCATTTTCTAATTAACTTATCGAGTCATTAATTAAACCGTTACAAATTGTTAGATTTAATTCACTAGGGATCGAATCATGTGCCAAGATAGAACACTTAGGCACAATTCTTACCTTTATAGGGTCGGTCTCCTCTATGACCGTCCCTATGGATCAGCTTTCATACTTAAACATTATGGCCAACCCTATGGGTCGGTTTCATAGTTAGCTAAATAAACTTATAGTTTGATGGGTAACCCTATGAGTCAGTCTCCATACTTAGCTAAATAAACTTATAGTTTGATGGTTGACCCTATGGGTTGATCTCCATACTTAGCCAAATAAATGTAAAGTTTGGGTCAGTCTTCATACTTAGCTAAATAAATGTTATACTTAATGTTACTTAACCAAATAAATTTATGGCTTAATGGTCGGCCATATGGTTTGGTCTCTCTACTTAGTCAAATATATATCCTTTTTTCACCCACAATAACTACATTTGTATGAAATGTGTAGAAATAATTCACTAGTTATGTTTTCTATGGAAATCTAGCTAACTTATGTGTGATTTAAACTCTTTATCTTGCTTTATGAATTACCTTTTTCAAGAGTCATCAAACTTTTGAATCTTGGAAATTTTGACTGGTCATAAATTTATTTATTTATTTGTGTTGAGAGATTCTTTATCTTACCCGTTATGTAAATGTTTAAATGTTTCTATTTTTTTTTTTTTTTTTTTTTTTTTGTCAAATCCTTAGAGAGGAGAATAAAGTTGTCCACAATCTAACAACTTTGGCATCTTATGTAGGGGCTCTCTCTTTTTTTAGAGAGTTTTTTACTCCATTTGTATTATCGCTCATCCTCGAGAGGGATTGATATTTAGTTGTTGGGTTGTTTTGTCGGTTTTAATGATTTTTTTTAAAAAAAAAAAAAAAAAGAAGAAGACAAGAGTGATGAATTGGTATGTAGACAATAAAAAAAGCTAAGATATATCTTTGTATCGAAATGCTAGTCAGGTGTATTTAGAAAAATATAAAGCTACAAGAATATCATACTCCATATTTGTTCACACTATAAATTTTCTATCATGAATACAGTCGATCTTACACAATTTTAGTAGACTCAACATTATTTTTAGAAGCATGCTAACAAGTCAAACAATAAATAGAGTCTACAATACCCTAATACTATAACATTTTTTTTTTTTTTTTTGACGTAGTTTATGGCCAAATTTTGCGTACTTTCCAGTTGTTTTGACCTTTTTATTTGCTTCGTCATCCCCATTCAAACAAGGCCTAACATGATTAATAAGGTTTGGAGAAATTATTATCTGTGTTTACTATTTAGCAAAAATAATAATATTAGAAAAACAAAAATTAAACTAAGAAGCGGGTAAGTCTCTAGATAAACTATCATTCACCTATGATAGGTGACTTCAATTTAAATTTTTAGACATCCAGAAATTATGGGGTGTTGAACAGAGGAAGTTCATTAATTATGGAATTGTACAACTTGTTAGCAAGAAAACAACCATCAATCATACCAATAATCTTTGTTTTGCATCAACCGTCTCGATACATTCTTAAATTTTGTTTGAAGAAGCAATCTTTTTCTATAAATTTTTTTAAAGAATGGAAGTAATCGAATCCTTTCCGAAAGGTTGAATTACCAACTTCTCAACGTTATATGAAATTACCTCCACCAACTTCTACAACATTTAATGCACAAGCCTTGAAAAGTAATCTCTTATATACTACAACTATTTTCCTAACTTACACTAGGTAATTTACAATTATGTATTGAATTTACGCTAAACAATGTTGTTATTAAAATATATTCAATAATTAGTAAAGGGTGTAAAATTGATGAGCAAAATGACAAAAAAAAAAAAAAAATACCCATACATTATAATATTAAAATAAATACATAATAAAAATTAAATATAATAATAAAAAATAGGAAAGTAAATTTTAGGAAAATTTAGAAATCTCTAAAATTTCTCCAATCCTGTCTCTTCTTTTCTCACCAACATCTACCAAATGCTATTATTTATAGGTAATTTGACAATACATGGACACTAAGAATGTGTGACTATGAGACACATTACTTTAGACATTAAGTATGAGTATCTAAATTACACATATTTTTTAATATTAATAATATAAAGCATATTATTAAAATGAAACGATTGATTTGCACGTAACATTTATACAGATCATAATGGGGGTCAGAAATTTTAAGGGAATTAGGTAAGAAAAGAAATCACATGTAATAACTGTCCGTCTTATAGGGCTATATTTATGAATTAGTCACCTGACTTGACCAGCCATGCCCCTGGGGTCCATTATGGTACATTATAAAGGATGTGGGGTCAAATTTAAAATATTCTCTCTTTCCTAATCCTACGTTACGACACTAAATATTACAAAGTATAAAAATGGGCATTAAAAAATGTCAAAATTCTTCATCAATGCACAAAGGGTATGTACAAGCTGGCTACTACTGTGTTCTATTTATGGAAGCTGCTTCTCATTCATCCAATTATTTTTACAGTTATGAAAACAGTATACCAATCTTTATCTTCAATTTTCATCCAATTGTGAACTTTAATAAATATGCTACAATTCTATCTTCAATTTAAATAAATAGTTGCAATATTTTTTTAACTCTATGATAGACTTTCATTTATTATGAAATTGTTAATAAAAATATGATCATGTTCATTTAATTCATAATAAAGTTTTGAAAAAAAAAAAGACTTATTTGAATTATCCATCTTAATTAATGTTGAGAATGTTTAATTTTTATTTATATTTATTTATTTATTTTTGCTAAAATTGGTAACTACCACATTTGGTAAAAATGGCAATCCATGTTTAAACTTAGGATAACCTAAATTAATAAAATTAAAAGCTTAAAGTAAAACTTAATATATAGAGTAATTAAAATGGATAACATTTTTAAGGCTAATAATTATTTTATAGCAATAGTTTTAAACAATTGCAAATATAACAATATCTGTAAGCGATAGACTCTATCGCTCTATCGTTAATAGATTCCGAGAACTAGATCAAATTTTTGCTTTGTGTTATATTTACTAATACTTTAGATTTGATTGCTATATTTGTGATTGTCTCTAATAATATATATATATATATATATATATATATATTATCAGCTTTATACGTAAAAGTTGTTTTCGCACGTTTACTGTATGTATGTGTGTGTATATATATTATTCAACTTTTTTTTTGTTTGTAAAATATATTCAAAGTTTTTTTTTTTTAGTAAATACAAACCTAGCTCAACGTTTATGATGTTGTTATAAAAACTAAAACTAATTAAAATTAAACAATTTTGTAGTTCCACAATTACATGAGTAGATAATAGAATTAACAACTTTCAAAATGATAATTAATGCTTTATTAACTAAATTATGTTTCATTTAGCTTCACAAACTATATTAAACTAGTTGGAAAAATACTTGTTCAAGTTGAGAGTATTATATGGAATTGGGTGCTGAATTCCTAGGGATCTTTGCATGTTATTTTGTTGGGGAAGATGGTTTTGGTTGTTGTTCCCCATCTCTCTCATTATTACATCACAGAACTCTCTCTCATGAGAGATTGAAAAATTAAAGGGCATTTTTGTTATTTTACTTGTGTTATTCAAATGATTAGTAAAATAATTGGAGACATTTATGATATGAACTTTCACATTATTACTCTGTGTGTGAATTAGGGAATTCTTGAGTTTATCCTCTATGTGAGTCTACGTCTATTCATTTTGGTATATTTATTTAAAAATTTAAATTAGTCAAAGTGAACATAGCTAAGTTTAACTGACATATAGATGGATTAGCGACAAGAACATTTTAATTAATGAAAAATGTTTTAGTATCAGTCAAAACGAATATAACTCAATAGACATATAAATGTATTAAATGTATTAGCAACAAAAAAGTCTATAGTTTAAATTCCTTTACTCCTATTATACTAAAAAAAAAAGAAAAGAAAAGAAAACAAAAACAATAATATCGTGTGTAAGTTAAGAAATTCATTTATCATTTTTGAGTAGTAATTATGAAAGGACATTTTTGATTAGAGTTACAAAGTTATTTCAAACCCGCCCGCCCTAAAAATGTAGGTAATTAAGGTAGTTTATCCAAAAGGGTGATCTTCAGCAGCTCCCATTTTCATTTAATAATTGGTTTCAGCCCCTTTTCACATGTGAAACACTTACACCTAACCCCTCCCATTTTGATTAAACAGCATCAATATATATATATATATATATAAATATATATATGTCCTTTTGACAAAACAATATGTGTTCCACGACAACTTGGAAGCCCCAATTCCCACCAAATTTATTACCTTTTTTCCCCCTCAATATATAATGTGATGTTATATCTACTATTTTCCCATCATAAATTCTTTGAACTAATTTTCACTACTATTAATCTTTCTGATTATTTGTGGTCTTTAATTAATACATTAATTTATGTTCATCTCTCATCTCTTTTGTATTGGCCTTCTTAAGAATATAAAGTGAATAAAAGTTGACATGTTTTGATAAAGTTAACTTCAGGTCAATTTGACCTACTAACTCCAATATATATATATATATATATTAAATGAGTATCATTTTGATATTTTTATTTTAAAATTTGTTGGATTTTAGTCTTTCTATTTTTAGTATATCTTAAACTTAGTCTCTAATATTAATTAATTTATTATTGATTTAAATATATATATTTTTTTTGTTATTTATTAACATTGTTTAATTATAAATTTTAAAAACATATTTACATATTCTACTTGTTTGTTTGAAGATTATTGTAATTATTTAATCAACTTAGAAAAAAATTAATTTTGAAAGATTAAATTTAAGACTTATCGAAAATACATAGGCTAAAATTGAACAAATTTCAAAGTAGTATCTAAAATGGTATTTTAACTAAATATTAAATATTACTTTTTCTCTCCCATTAAATTTGAATCACTATTTATTTAATGACAAAGCAAGGGTTGATACAAGTTTTAGTTTCTTTATATTTATTTTAATAAGATGGCATATATAAACTTGATGCATAATCAAAGGGGAAAAAAGAGGCAAACTAATAATAAAAATGAATACCAACACTCAATCAACGTAGTGACTTGGTACTTAGACTAATACCTCCATTATACCTCCATTATATGTAAGAGGAAAGAACATATTGCATATAAATAATTAGTTGACAAAGATATTATTCAATGTTATAACAATAACATTGAATAGATTACGATGTTTGAAGGTCTCTTTTTATATCTTTGATTTAATTATTTCTGGCGAATGTTAGAAAGTATGGATTGGTTAATATATTATATGTTTATCTTATAAACAATAAAATTCCCATTTGATAACAACTTTGTTTTCTATTTCATGTTTTTTAAATTTATATTTATTTTCTTCTAATTTTCATATTTTATAAATAAACATTTGAAATCTTGGTTAAATTTTAAAAATAAAAATATGTTCATAAAAACTACTTGTATTTTAGTTTTTAGAATTTTACTTAGATTTTAAAAACGATTATAGAAAAATGGATAACAAACTATAGAATCTTATTTAGATGGAAGTGGTTTTTATCACTTTAATTTTCAAAATCTAAAAATAACGTCTTATCAAACAAACTTATATTTTTAGAAGGTTTAATGATAAAATTGTCTAACTTAAATATTAATTAAGATATCTTTATGCTTCATTTAGGAGGTAGGAGGTTGTAAGTTCCAATCCTCCATCTTATATAAATTATATGAATATATTTTTTTAAATTTTTTTAACTTTTTAGTGCTACAACTTGCCAAAATAAGTAATATTTTGGCTGTGGGGAAGGTAGTTGGGACATGTGACTTTGGAGGACTGCATAACGCAATTAAAAAACTTAAGGAAGCATAGGCACATGGTTTAGCTAATCCCTGTTTGTAAGCTCCAATTCAGCAATATAAGTATATAAATGTTTACTTAATTTTAGGTTAAATTAGAAATTTAGTTTCTAAATTTTGTGGATTGTATTTATTTGATTCAAAAACAATTAAAAAATGTCTAATAAATTTCTAAGCTTTTAATTTTGTATCTATCATGTCTTTTATTTATTATAAAAAAAATTAAAAACTAATCAATTTATTAGATGTAAATTTGAAGTTTATGTCTTGAACTTTCAATGCTTTTGTCTAGTAGATTCGTAACTCTTTTTGTTTTTCTTTTTAAATATTGAATAAGTCAAAATTTGAAATTCAAGAAACACAAAATTGAAAGTTTCAAAACTTATTAAACACTTTCGAAAGTTAATGGACTAGAAACTTCAAAATTCACTGTCTAAACTTGTAATCCTAACCTTAATTTTATTCAACTTTTTTATAATTTTATTTTTTTTAGTTCAGTAACATATTGAGCTACAATTAAAACTTTAGATCTTTTCAGGGAAGATATATATAATAATTGAATTAATTGAAATAGACTCTTTTCAATTAAGTGGTTAAATTTACAACAATAATTAATATTTGGTTTAGTTCTTACCATCCACGATAATTAACATATAATTTAATAAATAAGATATTAATTAGTAATTCGATTTTTTGCAAAAACTAAATTGAACATGTCATTCATATTGAGCTGTTTTGTGGGCTTGTCCTGTCCGATCCATTTCCCATTACCCCAGAAACGATTAATCCGTTACAACCGTCAATGTTTAGTTATAAATATCAAACATTTTAAAAAAGAGTGAGATAAAACAAAGTGACCCACTTAATTTACTCGATCAGAATCAAATTTCTTTTATGCATTCATGCTACTCTATTTCATTTAATGGATAAATATCATTTTTAATGAAAAGTGAATGGACAAATGCCATTTTTGGTTCTTCAACCCTGTGATAGATTTTCATTTAGTCTTTTAAAATCAATCTTTCATTTATTATGTTAATTTGTGAAATCTAGTCCAACTTTTAAAATTAGTATTCTAGAAAGTTGGGAGATCCTACTAACTTTTAAAATATTTTGCGTGTTTTTAGCTTTTGAGAATTAAATAACCGCTGCTTTGATTTAGGTATTTTGTTATCTACTTTTTAAAGGTATTTTAACACTATAACAAAGTTAATTATCTTCAATGAGCAAAATCTTTAAAAAAAATTTTTAATAAACCTTCAATACTTTTTTTTTCAAAGGTTACTTATCTCATCTTTGAAAAGAGATTCTATTGAAAAAACCTTTTTCGAAGGTTTACTAGCCTTTAAAAATTATTATTTTTCAAATGCCACATATCTTTGATAATTCTTAAATTATTTATTGTCGAATGACATTTTTCAAAGGTTTTCTATGATATAAAAGACTTAATGTTATTTTCAAAGATTTTAAAACCTCCATAAATACTTATTAATCAACAATGGTAAATATTTAGAAAAAAAAATCACCAAAATCAAAATTAAATTAGAATCGAAATTTGTAGTAAGTCAAAAATGAATCAACACAATGATCACAAAATTTCGTATAAATCTGGATCCGTTTTGTAGCTCATCTTCCTCATTGGAGACACAATAGACTAAACTACATGTCATGAATTAAAAGAAATTAAATATGTCAAGTGACTGATCAAGTTATTTTTTTGATCAAACTAGTTCAACTTTTTGTCCTTTCTTAAATTAAAAATGTATGCAAGCTTCTAGGACCAAGAGACGAAAGCAAGCATCAATATAGCAAGACCGTAGTCAGACATAATCAAATTTAATTTTCTTAAAACCTACTATATCCATCTTCTGCATAAAATACAAATCATCTATATTTGGTCTTCTATAATTCTAAAACCTAGAAATTAGATCTAGACTAGTCAGCAACAATGCCCCCAGGGACATCTCCAACCAACATCCAATCTGGGAAGAAACTCAGAGGATCCATACAACAACTTACACAGCTTCCCGACGAACATCATGCATGACAACATAAGTAAATCAAAGCAAAAAAAAAAAAAAAAAAAAGGACTTTTGGTCCAAATTGTTCATCCTCAAAATTTTAGTAACTCCATACCTTATTTAGCAAACTTGAAATCAGAGAAAACAAAACAAAAGAAACATATATGAAAAGAAGATGAGTCAACATAGCTTTAGATTTAACTCTTATAATACAACAACCATTAAACAAAACTAATATTATAAAACATTCGACTTGTTTAATTTTTCGGTCCTATAACTTTCTAACAATTATCTACTACTGTTCTAGGAAAATGACTTATCATGCATTTTCTAATGTTCTCTAGAATCAAATCAATGAAAAAAAAAAAAAAAAGTGAAAGATATATTCTCATAATTCTTTCAGTAAGTTTTAAAGAAGTGGATGAGTCGAAATAGTTTCTCTCGGATTCACTAAAAATAAATATCATAGTTACACAAAATAACAATTAACTAGTTAGTTAAGAACTTTGCTATGATGAAAACTATGACAAAGAAATTGTAAGAAAACAAGCACAATATTGAAGAAAAAAAAACCAAATAGTTTCCATGTTTAGGGCTTTTAACATTATTACTTTATAATGTTTTCTCATGTTTAAATCCAAACAAAACAATCACTTAGTTTTTGCCATAGATATTTCGAACTTATTCTTTCTTTGGCTTTGAATTTTCAAAGCTAACACTTGTAGTACTTGAAAATCCGAATTTAATTTATAGTTCGTCATTGAAGTCTCAAAAATTGACAGGTTTAATCGCTACATTGAAATTAATTTATTTCTAATTGGTCCTTTTAAGTTAATAAAACAAAACAAAACAATCCAATATCTCATTTAGAAAATAAATATAAATATATCAACAAAGTCCAATCAACCTATTTTAACCATTATAATATCATTCCATTAGTTGAAAGCAACTCTACTTATTATTCATTAAAAAATTAAATTCAAACTTCGAAGACCAAACGTGTCTCTTTAAAAATTGAATAATCGAGTATCGAATAAAAACTGTTGGCACGGAAAACTCCCACGTAATCTTGGGTCACTTCTCTGGTCCGCCGTTGTCAATAAAGCTGACCTACATGAGAGTGCTCACATCAGTGTGATATCGAACTAAGTGCATTGTGATGCCTAAATTTGAACATGTAATATCTAAAACAGGGAGAGAGTTAGAATTTTTCATTTGGAGTCAACTTACTTTACTTGTCCCCCTTTGAAAAGTAGTTGAAGGAGCCTGGCCCTTTCTCTGACACTCGCATAGGAACGTTACATGTAACATCGACAGTATCATAATGGTTGCAACCCGACTTCGAGGTTGTACAGCGCCAATATGGAGCTCGCATTGTGTTATTTCCTTTTTTTGGGACAATCACTCAAGCTTGTTTGGTCGATCTAGGGTCTCACTTTTCTCTTTCAGGATGCATGTTTCCCATGCCGGCTCCATATTCTTTTTGGGCTTGGGCTCGGGTCGGCCTATAGGGTTTGGATATTTATAGAGGACAACCTGCAATAGAAACTAAATTCAAATATAACTTACCCTGCTTTTCATTACAGTTAATTTTTCTTGACTAAGCGTTAGCCTTTGATTAAGAAATTGGGGTTTGTTCAGGAAATCTGTGACCATTGATTTAAAGCATTGGTTGAAATTTTTTGCATTGCCCACGAGAAATGGGTGAAAGGAGGGCAATAATAATTGAGGTTACTTTTGTTAAGAGCCTCAAATTTTGGAAGATGTGTTTAAGTCAAAAGAGTAGAGAGCCCGTGAAATTTTGCCCAAAAAGATTGAAAATTTTGGGTATAAATTTGGTTAGCTAGCCATGAATCAAAAGGTGTAACGCAGAGGCTAAATTTAGTGCAGTAGCAAATATTTAATGGGCTGCTGCTGCTGCTGTTGCAAAGTTTCTAGCTTTTCATCTTTGGCTTATAGTTATGGCTAAGCCTAATGTTTGTTGCTCCATTGAATTGGAGCCCAAAACCTTGAACCAAGGTCAACTCCACCAGGCTAGGGTCAGCCAATAAACCATTACAATATAACCCACTATTATCTTTTATTTTTATTTTTTAATAAATATATAATTTAATTTTTTTGTTTTTGGTTTTTTGGGTTTTGGTTCGGCAGGAAGTGGCTGCTGATGTTGTTCAGAAACTGGAACCCAGTGAAACCTCTATTGTATCGATTGATGTACGTGTTTCTTTTGCTAACCCATATCTGATATCCTACTATTTTTCTAAATTATGACATATCTAATATCCTACTATTTTATTAATTATTAATATTTTTCCTAATTATGACATGTCTGAGAGAATTATTTTGTAATATTCAAAAGAATCATAAGTAATCATAGGTTGTAGAGTAATTTCAACATGATAAAAATGATCTTAATAATTTGAAAATCACTGTTAAAGATATATACCATGATTAATTACTTGGTGAAAGATTTTTTTTTTCTCCCTTTAACTAGGAATCATTTGAGAATATAGTTATATTTTTGAGAGGGGCTCTTTGGTACTTCTATGACCCTAAAGTTGTAAAACTAAACCGTTTAAATTATTGGATTAGTTATTGATCTTTCAAAAGCGTTTAATATGTTTTTGAACTTTCAATCTTTTGTTTGCTAGGTCAATCAATTTATTAAAAATGTCCAATTAGTCCATAGAATTTGAATTTTGTGTATAATAAGTCATAACATATTAATTTTTTTTTAATATTACTGGATCTATTTAATATAAGTTAAATTTAAAATTAATGTATGATAGAATTCTAAACGTTCAATTATGTGTCTGGTAAATCTGTTAGATTTAAAAAAAGGTCAAAAGTCTAATTAGACAAATTAAAATTGAAAAGTCCGGTCCTAGAACAAAACAAAAAGTTTGAGAACCAAATAGTCCTTTAAAAAAATTTAGGACTTTATTGGACACAACTTAGAAAATTCAAGAACTAAAATTGTAATTGAATCAATTATTAAAATAATTTATTATTCAACCTTTATTTATTATTATTTGATAGTATGTGGGGTGGGAGAATCTTCTAACAATTAAACTATCATGTATTAACATAAATACTCGTTTTAATTATGAACAAGTATTTATGTAGCTTTCTCGGTTATGTTTTTCCATTCTAATTAATATGAGATTTTAGATCGTGGAAAGATTCAAACCGATCAACTATATGTTTGAAAGAAGAGGAGAACCACAACCATTATTGCCACCGCCGCTACCACCACCACCGTCATTAGGAGATATTAAGGAAGAAAGAGGAAGATGTCAGTGCTCTTACATTTCTGCTGAATCCCCAAATCAACTGCAGTTGGTCAAGGAACCCCTTTCAGCTCCATTTTGAAGCTTTTACCCTTCTTTAGATCTCAAGTAGTTTGTAGAGTTTAAAGACAAATACTTTTGTTTTTTTGAAGTATTTGGACTATCAATTTATGTAAGTTGTAATGGATAATTCTCAGTTTATTAAACTATTACTGATGACACAAACAATGCCATGTGTAACCAAAATGAGTTTCCATGATGCAAGAGCTTAGTTCAAATTAAATGGTTTTAGAGAAAAGTGTCATAAAATTAAAAAGTGTGTTTTTTAATAGAAAAAAAAGTAAAATTTTTATATATTTAAGACCTAATTTGGTAACCATTTTATTTTTTATTTTTGTTTTTGAAAATTAAGTCTATTTTTTCCTCATTTCTTATATTGATTTGCATCTCTTATTAGGTACAATAATTGAACTTTTTGCCAAATTCCAACAACAAAAGCAAGTTTTTAAAAATTATTTTTTTTTAGTTTTCAAATTTTGACTTGGTTTTTTAATTATTGGTAAAAAAGTAAATAATAAAGGAATAAATTTGAAGATGGAAGTAGTGTCTATAAGTTTAATTTTCAAAAACAAAAACAAAAAACAAAATGGTCACAAAACGGAGCCTAAATAATTACGATAACTTTTCAATATCACAAATTTATGACTGATATGAGAGGATTTGTTAGCACGAATTTTTCGAAGAAACGTGTTTCGTGGAGTTGAACTTATGTTTATGTCGATTTCATGCGAGTGTGGTTTGATTTCTCTCGTAGTTGTATGTGTACGCTTGATTTGAAGGAAGCATGACTCGGTGTTCTTGAAGTTGAAGTCTTAGAAGAATGTTTGAATGAGACTTGTATCTTCCAGGAGTGTTAGAGTTTTAGAGAGTCTTTTTATGAGAGAATTATCTCTAGCTCTCTAGAAGATAAAATTTCAATCTCTTCAAATCAAGGGGAATTCCCCTATTTGTAGAGTTCTCATGTGGGTTTTGTTGGCTTGGGCTTGGTTGGTCCATGGACCTAACCTTTGGGCCCAACTAATCAGATTTGGCCTTAGTTGACATTTGAGTCAAATTAAGCCTATTTTTGGACTGGACTTGAGTCCAAATATTAATACTTAAGTGGATCAAAGTAATTAATTCAATCCAAAGGTCAAGATGAAAGTGGGTGGCATCAACTCAATTCCAATTTCAATTTGGGATAGTCCACTTTTAATTAGTCTCAAATTTGATATAATTGTGGTGTACATGGCCGATTGGGTTGGGCAATTTATGACTGTTCCAAAATTTCTTATTCAACAAAGTCAACCATATAAGTAGGGGTGTACATGAGTGATTGGGTTGGGTTGGGTTGAGGGTGTTTTTTGGACCAACCTGAAAATTCGAGTTGGTTTGGTCGTTAACCCAAAAGACTCAAATAAAAGTCTCCAACCAAATCATTAAAATTTGGGTTGGGTGGTTGAGTTATAACTTATTTTTTCTTGGAAATTATCTTAAATGACAAAATTGTTGAAAACATTTACAATTAATAACAAAATACATAGTCTATCGCGATTTATCATAGATTGATAATTAAATTTTGCTATAATTGTAAATATTTTAATTATTTTTGCTATATTTGAAAAGAACCCTAAAATTAATTTTAAAGAATTAAATTTAAGATTTATTAAAAATACATCTACCAAATTTAAACATTTAAAAAATAAATTAATTAAAATGAAACAAACCTTACAAATACAAATAAATAGAAAATGAGAATAAACTTTGTTACAAAACAGAACTTAAAAGTAACAAATATTCCAAACCGCCATTAATATTAAAGCAGTTTAATTTGTATTTAGACTCCAAATAATATTACGAATCACACCGCCAAACCGTATTCCCCACTGGAGGAAGTTGAGGTTTAGGGTTTCAAACTTTCAATTTCCAAATTTTTTAGGTCTTTTTCGTCCCATTTGGGCGTCTCTATTCTAATCACTTTCGGGAGGGAAAAAATCAAATTCCCAACTCCCATCGCCTCTCAAATTCTCCGATCCAATCGATCAGTTCGAAGCAGAGCTCGACCATTCTCAAGGTCATTATCCTAATCTCTCCATTTTCTCATTACCTTCTCGCAGTTTCCTGAATTTCGCATACTGGAATTGCACTCTTGTGTTATTTGAATTTTTGAGAGAATCAAGGAGGAGAAAGTGGAAGCTATTTTGTAAATTGGTTCTCTGAACTTTTCGAAGCTCAAGCTTGGTTGAGTTAATCTTTCCCGCGTTTTCCCAGCGGCTTTTGATTTTTCGAAATGGCTAATCTGGGGTTTTTATTTTTCGAGTCGAACTATATGCGTATTAGCTGATCTGTTGCTTCTTTATTTATTTTAAAGTTCTAGATTGTTTTCTCAGAATTCGTATTAGTGGGGTTTGTTCTGAACCTAGATTGCTCCCGGCATCTGCTAGTTCTTTAATCGAGCTTACTCGTCTTTGACGTTGGAGATTTTGTTATCATTTGATGGTCTAGTCTGTACTTGGGTTCTTTAGCGGTTTAGTCAGAACTTAAACGTTCGTTTTCCATATTTATTTTGTTGAAGGAAAAACTGATTAGATGTTCGTATGCAGTTGCGATATATTTTTCTTCTAAGTCATGAACACCACTGTGCATAGAACTCCCAATTCTGGGAGGCAGTCATTGTTCTACCAAGATTTAGCATCTCCTGTTACGACGCGGAAAGGGAAATTTTCAACTCCAGGTCAGGCAGCTGCTGTATCTGCTTTATGGCGGGAGAATTTTGGAAACTCAGATCTTCCTCCTCCTCCGGTTTTCACCTTGGAAGACCGCTCGGGCTCAGATTTTTCTCCTGAGTCTGGGATTCCTGATTATCCAGTTTCCCCAGAAATTAAATCAGACCCAAGGACCCCTATCCAAAGTCACGACTTCTCTTCGCCGATGAAAAACAAGTCAAATGCCAGCACTTCATACACACCAATTAGTGGACAACAAAGCCGGCAGGGATCAGCTGGCTTTAGTTGGTGGTCAACATCGAAAGGTGGTGGGAGCGAGCAAGAAGATAAGGGAAAAAGTTCACCAGTCGAAGGTGTGATTCAACCTGGTGCACTAATCACACTTCCAACCCCAAGGGAAGTTGCCAGACCGGAAGTGCAGAGAAATTGCTTGCCTGCAGCAAAACTCAATGAGGAGGAATGGGTTACTGTCTATGGGTGAGTTCTCTATTCCCTTTCACCCCTCTCATTCATCATCATTACCTGAGATTTTTGTTGTCGGTTGAACTTTGAATGATTCATTTACCATCTTAGAGTTGTTATGCCCTATTGATTTCAGATGTTTTTATTATGTTAAACAGCCGATCATTTTTCTTTCAAGTCATCTTGGAATTTCCTAAATCATGATGAAGATTATTACATTTGTTTTAGTTGTATATGGTTTATGCAGTCTTGCCTTGCCATTTCTCTTGGATGCATCTCTCTCTCTCTCACACACACTCATACTTCACCCCTACACATGATAACATGCTCATGTATTGAGCATCGTTTCAATTAATCACTGACATTTAACATCTTCATTTGGAAGTGTTGTAAGCCTGTCATTTTACCTTGGTTTCCTTCTTGTTGAAATGAATGAGCATGCTTCAATTTTCTGGCATGTAAGGAGGTACCTAGCTGCCTTAGATTTACCTCGGTAGCAATGCTGTTGGTTTTGATATACACAATTTAAACTTTTAGTATTTTGTATTTGATAAGAACTGTGTTTTAAAAGGCCCATTCAGGCGCGCGCCTAGGCTCAAGGCACAGGTATGGCGCCTCGCCTTTCAAGACGAGGCTTGCAAAATAAGGCGTGCCTCAGGCGCGTGCCTTTTTTGAAGCCCCTAGGCTCAAAAGCCCTCGGCCTTGGGGCTTTTTCATTATTTTTAAAAATAGTAATAATTAAAGGTTTTTCTTCCTTATTAACTAAAAGAATCAAGTTTACTAAGCCTAAATGCAAAATTTCTTGTGTTTGGGGTCTTTTCTTTAACATATATCCACTTCAACTATGCTCTCTTTTTATTGCAATACTTTTATATATAGTGCGCCTCACAGAAAAAGCCCGTGTCTTTTTGTGCGCCTTGCGTATAGGCTCCAGAGGGCCATTGTGGCTTAGTGCGCCTTGGGCATTTAAAAACACTGGATATGAAGCAATGCTGTTATTGATTCCAATGTTCTTTCTTATTTGTATAATTTTGTGCCTTCTTTCTTCAGATTCTCTCCTGCTGATACAAATCTAGTTTTGAGGGAATTTGAAAAATGCGGTGAGATCTTGAAACACGTTCCTGGTCCAAGAGATGCTAATTGGATGCACATTCTTTATCAGGTACCAATCTACCTACATTTACCTGCTTTATTCGACTATGTTTTTCTCGATTTGACGTTCTTTTTCTTTTAGACACATTCAGTCAATCTGTCATTTGAAATCGGAATGGCTTTGTTGCTAGTTGGTAAAATTTGGGAACTTGATAATTATGTATTAATTTTTATGAAAATAAATGTGCAACACTTGTTTTTGGATGCTAGGAAAGGTATTAGATTTCAAGTCTTTAAAATTATAGTTGTTTTTTTTATTGAGTTCTCAAGTTGGCTAGTTAGGTTTAAGATTTAATTGACACCTGCTGAGCGTTTTGTTTGGATATTGACCTCATCAAATCAACACACACACATATATATACACATATATATATATACACACACATATATACACACACATATATATATACACACACATATATATGGGAAATTATTTTAAATGACAAAATTGTTGAAAATATTTACAAATAATAGCAAAATATCACAGTCCATCTGCGATATACCACGATAGATCACGATAGACTACTATTTGTGTCTATCATGATACAAATAGACATAGATAGTAGTCTATCGCGGTCTATTGCAGATAGATAGTAAAATTTTGTATATTTGTAAATATTTTGGTTCATTTTTCTATATTTGAAAATAACCCTATATATATATATTATATTAAGTATATGTAACTCATATGATGTCAATATATGAGTAGGAAGATGCTATATTCAACATCTTAGAAAACTATTTGCGTTACGAATATGTTGTTTCTTTTGTTGCTGGTGCAGAACCGATCTGATGCTCACAGGGCTCTCAACAAAAATGGTATTCAAATTAATGGAGTGCTAATTGTTGGTGTGAAACCAGTGGACCCAATGCACCGGCAGGCACTAGAGGAAAAATTAAACAACCCAGGATTCATGGTTACCCCACCGGTATCTTCTCGAACCACAGAACTCCTTGCAACGAGAGGGCCGTCGCGTTCCTACAATCTTCAAAATGGTAACAGTAGTGCACGGCAGTCAGGAGGTACCATTGCTTCGCCATCCAAATCATTAGTATCTAAGGTCATGGATTTGATGTTTGGAGTCTAAGTTATCTCCTCTCTCAATATCGACTTTCTGTGGCAAGAAATTCCTAAAACTTTGAGAGCATACACATTGAGTTGGCATGATATGTTATAGGTTGTTTTAACTGTGTACAATGTTCACAGTCCTCCATCTTGATACTTGTGATTGTTTTTCCTGATTCTTACTCTTACAAAATGAGACAGAGGGAAATGAACATGATGCTGGAACTTTTTTTGGGCCCTTGAGAACCAACAAATATCGAAACCAGGTATAAAGTATATTTCCAATTCCCACCCCGTTAAACATCACCCTCAACCCCCCAACAAGTGGAGTGGGAACTTTTACAATAGATTGAAATTCTTATCCTCTGTTTCATTCTTGTTTTGGGGAAATTGAAAAATCGGTTCCATGAATAGGTCGCTTGTAGTTCCTTTCTCATTTAATTTTTTTAAAAGACATGTTGATGAGATATTTAAGCATGCATTGGTAATAAGAATGATTCAAATTACCCAGCCTGTTTGAAATGAGTTTTTAAGTGAAAAAGTTGACCAGTGGCTGGTTTCAAAACTATCATAAATTTAATGTAAACTCTCTTTTAGTTAATTTGTATGTATTAAAGAACAAAGATGTGGAGAAAAGGATTACTTTTTAGTGCTTGAGTTTTTGGAAATAGGTGCATTTAGTCCAAAAGATTTTAGGAAAAATACCATTTTGGTCCCTGAATTTTCAAGAATGTGTGCATTTGGTTCCTATATTTCAAATTAGTCATTTTAGTCTTTTAATTTTTAAGAATATGTTTAATAAAAGGACCTACTTTTAAATTTATTGAATTTAAACATAATATTGACTTGATGGTGATGTGGTAAGTTGAGTTGGAATAAAATATATTATTTTTAATCTCTCTCCTCTCTCTCTCCTCTTCTCTCTCTTTTTCTCTCCTCCCCGGTATCTTCTCCTTCATTTCAATCATGGCGAATGGGACCGTGGAAGCGGGAATCTTTTCGATTGAATTTGATACCAAAAAGAATTTTCTAGAGGATGTTGGGAACCATGTGGGGTTGGGTTTGAATGGGGTTTACTCCGTTTAGCAGAAGCCGTCGTCGGAATTTGGAGTCAACCTTTCGGCTACAGGGTTTACTCTGTTTAGCAGAAGCCATGGTCGGAATTTGGAGTCAACCTTTCGACTATGGGGTTTACTCTGTTTAGCAGAAGCCATTTTCGGAATTTGGAGTCAACCTTTCGGCTATGGTGGATGTTTTCGTTAGAGTTCAAGGTGTTCGTTTCTTTGTTGTCAAGCTTAGAAGATCAATTGGAAAACATAGTGATTTTTCATACCCTTGATCTCTCTTTTCTTCCTGATGAGGTTTATGTTGGCTTCTCTGCTTCAAAATTCGACTTTAATTCACAGTTAAACGAAAAAAGGATCTAGAAGAAGCATTTGATGATGGTATAGAAGATCAGCTTCAAGATTCCAACATAGCACGACGAGTTCAAAAGTTCGGATTCAAAGAACTAAAGAAGGCAATGGATAATTTCGACCCGAATAACAAGTTGGGGAAAAGGCAGATTTGGAACCGTTTACAAAGGAAATTTGAAAAGCAGAGAGGTCAGGGTGAGGAGAATCTCAGAGGATTCTCGTCAAGGGAAGCAGGCTGGGATTAATTGGATGGTGTTACGAGAAAAGAGACATTTTACTTGTATATGAGTTCATGCCTAACAGCAGCTTGGATACTTTATGGAGTAGCTGAAGTTTTGGATTATCTTCACATTGGGTGTGAAAAAACAGTCTTACACAGAACGTGAAATCTTCAAACACATTGTTGGATTCAAAATTTGAACGGAAATTGGGAGATTTTGGGTTGGCTCAGACAATTCATCGAATAGAGCAGAAGCATTATTCAACGAGGAGGGAGAATCCAACGCACCATTCTACATCACCATCAAGTCAATATTATGTTTAAATTTTATTGATTTATTATTTGAGGGATCTTTTTTAACTTGTTTTTTAAAACTGAAGGAGTAAATTGACTAATTTGAAACATGGACCAAATGCTCACATTCTTGAAAACTCGAGGGCCAAAATGATATTTTTCCCAAGATTTTAATTTGGCTAATTTAGTCCCTAGAATAGCTTTAAAAGGTTATTTTCTTATTTTCTAGCTTAATTATATATTTGTATTATTATTTCAGTATTGAAAATGAATTTTTAATTAAAAAAAAAAAAATTGTTTCTCACTCCTCTCTCTACTCTCCTCCCTCCTCATCTTCTTCTTTCAGACTCGCCTTCTTCCATCCCACCCCCATTTTGCTTGCACCAATCCATTTGAAGAATAACAATCCCCACTTTTTCCACAATTTCAACTAAAATAACAGAGACCCCTTCGCTTCTTTCCCCAATTCTCCATTCTGATTTTCTTTCCTTTAACATCAATGGCCAACCAGAGGCTTTCCAATTTTCTCTAATACGTTAGGCAAATATTTATTATTTGAATAAGTTGAACTCGGCTACCATTATCTAATGTTCAATGTGATGAGCCTTCTCCGGCCCTTACTCTCCGCCAAATTTGCCCATCTCTCCGGTCTTCACCTTGTAATTTTAGGATTCATTCCATCTCTTGAACTACTTCAAGTTTGATCTCGTCTTTGTAACGCTTTGTTCTTCCCTTCAGGTCATTTTTTACCCACTTTATCTCATGATTTGGTTTTTTTGCGCTCAACCCCAAACCAATAAGGGTGGAGTTGGTTGCCAGAATTAGAAGCGGAATTTTGGTTTCGTTGTGGGGTCTTTTATATATATATATATAAATAATTTATGGAAATAATTAGTTATTTTATTTTACAAAAATGAATAGGCTTCTTGTGGGGTTCTTTTCTTGGGGAGACAGACAAGAAAATGAGGGAAGGATCGAAGAGGAAAGGAAGGGGAGAGAAAAAATGAGGGAGGAGTTAGAAACTATGTTTTATTATTATTTTTATTTAAAATTTATTTTCAGTATTTAATGTAACAATAAAAATATATAATTAAAAATAAGGAGAACATCTTTTAAACTTGTTCTCCACAACTTAAGGACAAAATGGATTAAATCAAAATGTTAGGGATCAAATGCACATATTTTAAAAAATTTAAGGACTAAAAAGGTAATTTTTCAAAAAGTCGAGATGATTTATGGCTGAAATAGCACATTATATTCAAGGTTTAAAATGTAGATTTTGGTAGGTATTTATGAAAAAAATTATTAAAACAAAACATTTAAAATTTAAACTTAAATTAGTAAATAAACATTTTATGATTTCTAAACAAGTTAACATATCTATTATTTATATTATATTTACATTAATGATATTTTGTTTCTTATTTTTTATGTTTCATGAATTTTTCTATGATACAATGAAAATATCGATTTATCTCTCGTGTCGATATTGAGCCCATAGAAGTGTAGAAATATTGACAAAAATATCAACACGTCAATAAAAAAAAATATTGTTCACTAATTTTAACGGAAGAGAGAGTAAAACTATCATAGGCTCATTAATTTAGAAAGAACAAAGTTTTGCATTAAAATAAATAAATAAATAAAGCTTGACACATATATAGATGGTCTATCGAATAACTTTGTCAATATTCATAAATTTCAACTTCATGTTGTATCTACTAAACAAAGCCAAATAAAGTCATTCATTAAAATACACGACTTTGTGTCTACAAACAATCTAAACAAAAGAGTCTCCCCAAGACCGTGGGTGACAGCCTGCACTATGAGGGCTTGCTGCTCCGCCCAAAGCTTGTACATTTTTTTTCTTTTTTTAATTTTCATTGAACACATAAAGAGTTTTTTTTTTTTTTTTTTTTTTTTTTTTTTTTTTTTTTTAATGATATTAGAGCAAATATTTATTAGAGTTAAAATTGCATCAATTTTTAAAGTTTAGGATTTATAGTAAAAAATTACCACAATTAGAATGTATTAAGAAATTCATCTCTACAAGAGATTAGAGATGAGAATAAAGCTTGCCAATTATTCGACATAAAAAATCTCTCCATTGACCACCATTAAAAAATTGATAGGTATATTTATTATTCTTGTAGAAAGGAAAGTATATCTTTTATCTCTTTGTCATGAAATTGGCCTAGAATAATTTAATTTACATATATTTTTTTAGACAATAAATAGAGTGAAGAAATTAAACAATATCTAACTTCAAGATTAATACAAGTTTTATATTGTATAACTATGCTTATTTTGACAATTTATACATTTTTTTTCTTGAATAGTAGGCAGAAATTGATAGTTAGAAATCATATTTATTCTTTTTCTTTTTTTTTTTTCCTTTTATTGAAAGGACAAAATTTCTTAATTTTTATGCCTATGGGTTCATGCCAGTAAAAACTATGTGTTTTGAAATTTATTTAATGACTGCAAGAGGGGATGGTAAAACTTGGAGAGAATTAAAATGTCAAGCCGTGGAATAATATAAATAAACTGTTTCAAAAAATAATTATAGAAAATATTTTATATTTTATCATTTGCTTCAAAAAAAAAAATATATCTTTATACTTTCAAAAATTAAGATAGTACCCTGATTTTTATAAACATTTCAAAAATATACCTAGCATATACATTTTTAGAACTTTAGACCAAAATTAAGACAAAATAACATCACAGTAATTTAGAATGAAAATATAAATCACTGCATTATTTTGCATCTTCACCACATAATTCTATTTCTTATTTTCATTTAATATTCTAAAAAGATTGTACTATAGTTTTGTTATATTTATAAAAATTGTTGGGTAATATTGCAAGTATCAAAACTACATAAATACTTTTGTAAGAGGGTGAAATAATAGAGGAGGGTACGACACACACCACATAGATGTCAAATACTATGCCTTAGCAAACATCGAGACAACAAACAGTAAAGAGAGATAAGAACACTCAAAGTTCATTAACCCAATTCGGTGATATACCACCACGTCTGGGGGGCAGTGTGCTCAGAAAAGATAATTTACTAATATGATAAAGTCAAACAATTACACTATTGTACTTATTCGTAATATACTTAATGATTACATAGGCATATGTAAAATCTAACTTATTTGACCATTTAGGTTCCCCATAGATGTGAGACTCTCTCACAATGAAAATATCTCCTGTGTTAACTTCCCTTCTCATCTCAATGAACTAATCCTTAATTAGGCTCCTCTTAAGGACAACAAATATTTTTTCAAGGATGAACCAACCACAACACCAGCAACTTTAGAACGAGTTGCCAATCACCAATAATACTTCTTGCTTTGCAAACTATGAACATTACAAAGAGTTGTTTGTCAAAAGTACAATGATTAGTCTCACACAAAACAAATGCGACAACCCTAAAAAGGATATTTCTTGCCTTTAAATAGTACAACAAAAATATGAAAACAATACCTCAAATAAACCCGGTTGGACATTGACAAGGAAGGCGGACGAGGAAGGAAAGCATGACATAATAAATTATATAAAGAAATAAAATATTATGCAAAAGCAACATCTTATGATACAAGATAAAACCAACCCACGAAGCAACTACCAAACAAATATATAGCCAAATGAATATCTCTACCAGCGGGAAAACTACATATGTGACCTGTTTTAGATGTCCAATATATATATATATATATTTATAAATATTGGTTCTTCACCTTCTGATGAGTAAATTTACAAATCTGCCTTTTTTTAATTTTACTTTTAATTTTTTCCCCTCTTTTCTCCGTTGGTTTGCATAAGGCTTCTTCCTCTTCTCAGGCTTCTTCCTCTTCTCTTCTTTTTTCTCTTCTTCTCCGAAGACCGAAGGTCTGCACACGACTGTTTTTTTTCTTCTTCTTCCTCTTCTCAAGCGAGGGACCATACCAGACCCGACGAGCACCAACTTGCACATTCTGGCAGTGAGCGCCCAAATGCCAGAGAGCGAGAGAGAGCCAGAGCGAGACAATGAGAGAGAAGGAAAGGGAATGAGTGAGAGAGGAGCGAGAGAGCAAGAGCTAGAGATCAGCGAGATTGGCCATTCTGCGTGCGTCAACAGAGGGTCAAATAAACCCTAATTTTCAAAAAGCGGGCACATCTCATTTTCCCCTCTCAATTTGGGTCATCCGTACATAGACTTTCTCTGCGAAAACGCTCACACTGGTTGTTAACTAACATAGAATCTCACCGAAAAGATACGCCTGAAATTTTCCTAATGACCAGTGAATTATGGAAAATTTTGTCGGTGCCGGAGGTGGCGGTGCAGCTACCGGAGACGACTAAGGTGGGGGCGGCTATGGTGGCCGAGAGCGGCACAATCAGCGGACCAATGGAACCGCTGGAGCGAAGCTTCGACCGTCTGAGAGCCGATTTGTATTAGTTAGCGTTGAGGCTGATTTGTATTGCTACATCCACGACGACAATGACATTGATGGTTATCGTTCATTCTAAGTGGTCGTTCTCGGACGCATTCAAGTAAGTTTGCCGTTTTTAGTGTTACTAGTTTTATGGCCTCGGTTTTGGTGATTTGAGTCTATAATTGGCTTGTGAGAAAGGAAATAGTAGAGGGGAGGAACAGTAAGATCCATTAGTTAAAAATGCGTATGCTCTGTGGAGGAATGGTGCTCCCCTGTAACTATAATTACTGCTGTACTTTCAATTTCTTGTTTGTCTTTTATTCTTATCATTGCCTGTTCTCCTTCATTCTTGAAATGCCTTCAGGAAATCTCACCAGAGCCTAATAGGCAGGACTAGAGGACAAAGTGATGAGACGTGTATTTTTTGTCTGCTTTGGGGAAAACATTTTACTGCTATTTCTTTTCATTTATTACCTTGTTTTCTTGGCACCCAAACAGAGTATTATCTAGTTCTTATCGTTTCTGATCGTCTTTTGTTTCACCATTATTGGCCTGCCTACTTTGGGAAAAGCCACTTTCTATCTTAACAGTGATTCAGTTGCTTTTCTTCTGTTGGAATGCTGACAAATCCACGCTCCTTCGAATATGAACAACGGAATCCGGAAAACCTTCTTCATCCAAGTTTCATGGCTTCGTCTAAAATGAACCCATGAACCCTATCCTTTCTTTCCTCAAAATATTCCCCATTTCATGTTTATCTTCTTCTGGACCTGTTGTGACCCTTCATACAAAAATTTGACCAACTGCCTTTTGCTTAATTGATTTGTCTTTCTTTATTGTTCTTAATGCATCCAATGGCGCCACAGGTCACCGTTATAGTATATTCTTTAAAGGGTAACAAAACAAAGAGTTTGTTGCATTTGTTTGTACTTCGTTATTATTAAAATGAATTGTGTGTTAAAACAAAGTTGGGATTGTGGGGTGTTTTTGAATGAGTTGAAAGTAGTTGAACCCTGTGACTTATGGTGAGTATAGGTACCTTGTTGGAGTTTCAGGGGCTGTCCGCTGCCTATTCTTTGTTGTAGCTGCTAGTTACTGCTTCCAAGCTTGCTAGGAAGTCCCAAGGGTTTAGCACCAAAAGTCAAGCCTGCCTCATTTTCGCTATTGATCTGGTAATTATTTTGTGCTGTAGCTCAGGGAAAGAGTAGCATATTACTCACAAGCTTGCAAGTTAACTATGATGAGGAGAATTGTTAAAGATAATTAGTCATTTGAGTTGATATTTGTTTGGTTGTTAATTTAGATTAATTAGTTATTTGTTATATTTCTTACATAAATAACCACTTTGGAGGTGTTTGGCTCAAGGAGTGACAAAAGAAAAAAAAAAAAAAAAAAAAAAAGAACTCACTTTTTGTCTTATTGACGTCTTACATCGTGTGCTTACAACTTAACAACTTCCTAAATTTTACAACTCTCTAGATTTCACTGCTCCACTCTTGCCTAAAACGCTCCCATTAGAGTTGTAATAGCTAATAAAAAGCTTTTGAAATCATATTGAAACACATTCTTTTATTCATGAAGAGCTCTCTCAACTTAGAGGTGGACTTCTATTGTTGAGTCCGGAATTTGGTATAATATCTTCTATCTTTCGTTGAATCAATTAATATTTAAATATCTTAGGATTAGGCAGTTGTGTTTGTTTTGCGAGATTAGATAGAAGGGAGAGTATTATTTCAAAATTTGGTTGTGTTGGTTGCAGGCCTTGGGATATGCATTGATGAGTGCTGGATCGGCTGCAGCTGGGATCTCAAATCTGAATCGCACTGGCATTGGACATACAACTCTGCCTAACTTCTGTAAGCCATTACAACGCTTCTGTAACCACATTGCCATCTCTATTGCCTTCACATTCTTTACCTGCTGCTTGCTAACCACTTCTGCCATCCAATACGTTGTCTGGCCCTCCAAAAACTAAACCCCCTCACAAAAAACTTTCTGTCTCTGGGAAACGTACTGTAAAGAATATGGCGTTCTTCTGTTCCTTTTGATTCCATGAAGTGTTCCTTAAATCAAGAGAAACTTATATGGTATATATACATGGGACATCCCGCTGTTTTTAGCTAAGATTGTTCATTTGGATAGCTAATGGTTGTTATATGGTGTACTAACTTTGATCTTGAGAGAATTTTAATAGAGTTTGGTTTGTTTGAAACTCACTTTCTAGTAAAATGTTTTGTAGCTTGAAATTTGAACTTTTAGAACTCAAAATGCACATAATTCATAAAGAAGGGAAAGTTTTGTTGTACAAAGGCCAGGAACCTCATTTGCTCATATTGCCCTTCAACATGAGTTAATGTTGGAAGGTTTAGCTGATAGAGTTAGCCTAGTTTGATGTATGAGATTAGGAAAGAAAAAAAATACTTTTATAGTCCCCGATGTTTTAGGAATAGATGCAATTGGTCTCTAAAATTTCAAATTGGCCATTTTAGTTCGGAATGTTAAGAACCAGGTTTAAAAGGTATTCATCCTACCTTTCTCATTTACTACCATTTTCTTTTATTATTTCTAATTTTGACATGACATTTAAAATTTTTTTTAGGGAAAATACTTTTTTGGTCCTTAAGTAGGTGTTTTTGGTCATTTGAGGTTTCAAATTAGCCATTTTTTTAACAGCCCTAATTTCGGTAAATCATTTCCTCCCTTTAAATTTATTTAAAAATAATAATAATAATAATAATAATAATAATAATAATAATTTTATTAATTATCGTTAATAATAGTTTTACAGCGGGGGAAGCGTGAAGGGAGACGTTTTAGAAGAGAAGGAAGGGGAGGCAGCAAGAAAAAGAGGTGGGCTAGTTTTCCTCTCTAGAGACACCCTTCGTTGGCCATATTCTCGTTTGTCCCCGTCACTCAGTCGTAGCGCTCCAGCCCTCACAGTGTGGCCTTAGTCGCAGTGCTCAGCGTTGTGGTATCGTCATAGTTGTCGCGCCGCAGCGTTCTGGTCATCATCAATCCGCGTTGCTGCATCATTAGTCTCGACGCATCGTCAGTCCGTGTTGCCGCATCATTAGCTCTCGACGCATTATCAGTCCGCGTTGCCGCATCATTAGCCTCCACGCATCATTAGTCTGCGTTGCCGCATCATTAGCCCTCGACGCATCGTCAGCCTGCATCGCCGCGTCGTCCGTCCTCTCTGCGACGCATCGTCAGCCTGCATCGCCGCGTCGCCTGTCCTCCCCGCGATGCACTGTCACAGCCTACGTAGCGCGTTGTCGCATTGTAAGGAAGTCGCTGCCTCGCGGACACACTCAGTATCGCTCGGTAACGCTTAGTATCGCTCGTATCGCTCAGTGTCGATCCTTTTCGCTCTCGCAGGTAAGGGACTTACTACCGGGTTTTTAGTGATGTATACTGTCTAATGGCGTTGTTGGTTTTGAATGTCGCTATGAACCCATGTTTCGAATGTTGTTGCTATAATTATTCAGGCATGTCAAATAGTTGTATTGTAGGTTATTTCTTATGCTTATGTGTTGTGACTCTGAAATCTCAACTATAGATTAATTATGCCATGACACGTCATAAGTTGCCTTGTTGTGCCCCGTACCCTCACTGTACTATGCTACGAAGGGTGTCCCTCGGGATCACCACCTATGTTCATGTTATAATGTTAGTTAATGCGTACCCTCGGGACACTTCCTATGCTTATGCCTATGCTTATGCTTATGTCGGGAACGCGGACGCACACGACAAAAAGGGGTAACAGCTAGGCCCAGTAGTGGGTCTCTTACTGAGTATATTTTACTTACCCTTTTTCTATGTTTTCCTTCCAGGTAAGAGCATGGTGGCCCGGCGCATGACCGAGGAAATCCGTGATCATACCATGGGACCGTCATACTGCTTCCGCACCTTAGTCTAGGGTAGTTGTACTTGCATTCATGAAATTATTGTTTAAATGTCTTGGTTATATCGAGATTTTGCCCAATAATATAAGGAGTATCCCGCTAAAGTATTTTTCTCCTTTCCTACACTTGGATAATTTGGCCATTTTATAAGAAAAATTTCATTTGTTTAAAATGGATGATGTCATGTCTATTTGTTTCTATCGTATTTACGTAAATGTTCATGCATGTTGTAGCGACAAGTTAGATAGTAAGAGGTCAGGTCATTACATTTTAGTTCTCGAGTTTTCAAAAATAGATTTAAAAAAGCCCCTCTAATAAAAGAATCATTAAATTTAAACAAAATTGACTATACAAGTTGATGCGGCAACATGACTTGGCAAAAAAAATTATATGTTTATTTTTCTCTCCTTTCCCTCCTTTCTCTCCCTCTTTTCTCTCCACTTTCTCTTTCTTGTTCTCTTCCCTCTTCTCATCCATTAACACATCAGAGAAACTGGAAAAAAAAAATTAAAAAAAAATAAAATAAATAAAAATAGTGGCTGAATGCTGCTGTTCTCTCTCCTCATCCTCCATGGTTGTGACCCTCATTAATCAGTTATATTTTTATTTTCAAATTTGAAGAAAATGACAATGGGTTTCTTCTTATTCTCTTCAATTCTGCAATTAATTAATCAATTCTTAATACCATGTCTGGACTCTGAACCACCGGGCAGAAGCAGCGACAAACCATGGCGTAGCGATGGTGAGAATGTTGAGGAAGATGAGGGAAAGGCCGCAGCAAGAGGGGGGAGGAGACGGTGGGAGAGGTTGAGTAAGATGAAGTTAGAAGAGGCGCCAAAATGATGTAGTAGTGGAATCAACTCGTCCAGATTGATGGGGTTCCGAGTTATGGAGAAATCCATTGTCTTTCTTTTCGAGTTTGATGGTTTCACAACTTGATGGATTTTTGTTTGAGTTTTTTTTTGGAAGATTTGGTAATGGTGAGAGAAGGAGATAAAGGGGAAGGGAATGAAAAGATTAAAAATATAATTTTTTTTTTTTTTCAAATCATCTCGCCACCTCATATATTTTGTAAAATTTTTGTTTAAATTTAATATTTCTTTATGTAGAGGGATTTTTTTTAACTTATTTTTAAAAATTTTGGAGACTAAAGTGACTAATTTAAAACATCAAACAAAAAATGTATTCTCTTTTTTTCTTTTTTTTTTTTTTAAGAAAAAACTCTTTTATCTCTTCTTCCTTTCATCTCTAGTCTCTCTCCTTCCACCGTCCCTTATTCAACCAAGGACAATGTTAATACCAATTCCTTCATTTTGAATTTTCAGATCCAAAGAATCACTCGTAAAGCTTCTTCATAGTTTTAAACTTAAATTGAACGGTGAACTTCTTCACACTCCCTTTAACTACTTTGTATGGCCGGAGCTAATGCATCTAACACAAATTGATATCAATAAACACACTACTTGAATGTTTAATAAGGGATATGACCCCAGAAAACAGTGGGAAATGCCTCTAACGCAGTCGCGACGACATAAGTGATGGAGCTGGCGGTGTAAGGTGGTGATGAAGAGAAATGGGGGAGAGAACGATGAGGATGGAAGGATGGTGAAGAGAGAGAGAGGAGAGAGAGAGGGAAGGGAGATAAAAGCCATTTTTTATTTTTTTGTTCTTTCAAATTTAAAAATTGACTTCAAAATAATAAAAGAAAAGAATGGCAAATGAGAAAGGTAATATGAGATACTTTTTAAACCTATTTCTTAAAACTTAGGGCTAAAATTGACAATTTAAAATTTTAGGGACTAAGTGCATCGGTTCTAAACTTAGGACTAAAAGGTGCTCCTTTTACGAAATTAAGATGCAATTCAAGTATGGCTTATAGATATATAGATTCTCCCTTCTTCTTACTCTCATTTTTGTTAGTTGTTTTACTTTTGTTTATTTGATAAAAAAAAATATCCTTACACTTAAAGGTATATAGATTATAAAAAAAAAGGACCTAAATGTTAGTAATTGAGTGTGTATTAATAGCCAAAGATGTCTGATTTAAAATCTTGTGATGGGATTTTATACTTTAGGTTTTGGTTTATATTTTATTGTGAAAAAATGGTATAAGAATTGGACAAATGGGAGAAAAATGAGACTATTTACACGAGAAAAAGATATCTATAGAATTTGATTTAAAATGGGTGCTTACAAAAAAAAAAACTTAAAATAAATTGATAACTATATTAAAAGTATTTTGAATTTTTTTTTTTTTAAAATGAATATTAAGACAAACTTTTGAGAGTGAATTTTAAAGGTATTTCTGAAACCTTTGGAAAATTGAGTAGTATTTTTCAACTACTTTGACTCAATACCAAAGTTGAGGAGTGTTGGAGGAGTATTGGATATTTGGTATAATTTAGTCCTTGGGACCAAAAAGGGATCTGTAACTTTCATTTTTTTTTTTTTTTTTTTTTTTCCTTCAATGGTTCCTTGGGAAAACCCCTCCATCATCCTCTAATCTAATATCCAGACCAGAGCAATCGGCAAGGAAGGTATTGGAGCAACCTCAATTCCACTTCCTTCCCGCCCTTCTCTTCCAACAATGTAGCATTCTCTTAGGTTTTCACTTCCATCGATTTCCCCGCTGGAACGCAATCGATGGCCTGCGAACGGTTTCTCACTCTTTCTTCCCCATTTCCCAATTCCAGGCTCGGGATCCTCAAGCCACGAACATGGCGTCGCCCATATCCCTCAATATCATCTCAAATTTCAACTCCATACAATTTTCAAAGGGACGAAGATAACGATTCGAAGAAGAACAACCTGAATTTACTCGAAATCCCTGTAACTCTCGTTATACTTTCAACCTCTCTTCCTATATCCAGCGCCCTTGCTGCTACCGCCTCCAAAGAAGTGAAGGAAAGAAGACGTGGACCTAAGAAATCTTCCGCCAAAAAAGTTGAAGCTCTTTCGCCTCAGGAGCTGCTTTTGTGGTCGCAGGGGCTTCCATCTGTCTCAAACCGGATTCCCTATACTGAAGTCCTGGATTTGAAAAGGGAGGGAAAAGTTAAGCATGTGATTAAAGTTCCTAATGGGTTTTTGAGGGTGAGGTCGGAACCAGTAATGGTGGTTCTGGAGGATTCCAGAGTGTTGAGGACGGTGTTGCCGTCTGTGGAGAGTAATCGAAGATTTTGGGAGCTTTGGGATGAGTTGGGAATCGATTCTGTTTGTGTTAATGCATATACACCTCCTATAAAGCCTCCTGATGTGCCAACTCCGTATTTGGGGTTCTTGGCGAGAGTACCGGAATTTATGTATTCTTTTGTTAAACCTAAGAAGGAGTCCAAGAGAGCTGTAGAGCTTAGGCGTGTGAGGGAGGAGTTAAAGATGGAGAAGACTGTTGAATTGGCGAAAATGAGGCAAGAAAGAGAGATGATCGAAAAGGCAATGAAGATGCAGAAGAAAGAGGAGGAGAGGAGGATTAAGAGAGAGAAAAGGAGAAAGAAGCAGGAGGAATCATTACGTGAAGCTAGAAAAAACTACCAACATATGGCAATTGTGTGGGCAAATTTAGCCCGGGATTCAAATGTGGCAACAGCCCTTGGTTTGGTATTTTTTGTTATTTTTTACCGAACTGTGGTGTTCAGCTACAGGAGACAAAAGAAGGATTATGAGGATCGATTAAAGATTGAGAAGGCTGAAGCAGAGGAGAGGAAGAAAATGCGGGAGTTAGAGAGGGAGCTGGAAGGTGTAGAAGGTGAGGATGATGATATTGAGCAAGGAAAAGGTGAACAAAATCCTTATTTGAAGATGGCTATGCAATTTATGAAGTCGGGTGCTCGAGTTCGTCGGGCTCATGGCAATAGGCTACCTCAGTATTTAGAGCGAGGAGTGAATGTGAAGTTTGAGGATGTCGCTGGGCTTGGCAAAATAAGGCTCGAGCTTGAGGAAATTGTGAAGTTTTTCACACAAGGAGAGATGTACAGGAGAAGGGGTGTAAAGATACCAGGTCAGAATTTACTTTTAGTGGACGAACTTTTTCTTATTAATGGTTTGTTTGAACTGCAAATGAGAATTCTTTGGGTCCTAGTGTATATTAAGCTACGTATGAGTAGTTTCCTGCTTCAAACGGAGACACAAAGTAATTGGGGCTGTTTCATTAGAATTCTCCAAGACTTAAAATGTTTACTAATCAGGTGGGATACTGCTTTGCGGTCCTCCTGGAGTGGGGAAAACCTTACTTGCAAAAGCTGTTGCTGGGGAGGCAGGCGTTAACTTTTTCTCCATATCTGCTTCTCAATTTGTGGAAATATATGTTGGGGTTGGTGCTTCGCGTGTTCGAGCCCTATATCAAGAAGCAAAGGAAAATGTATGTCTGTTCTCATTTGCTCAATTTCATTTTTCTGTACAATTCTTTTAAGGAGAGAAAAAAAAAATCACTGTTTAGTTTGTTCATCTCCATTGTTTGAACACTCAAGTCTGCCCACTGATCTCTGGTTGATACTACTATTGGTGGTGCTCGGTTAATGTAATATATGATTTCCCTGTTCTAACTCTTATCAGGTTTCATATTTCCACTTCCTATTTTTATACATATCAAGTTTGTCCACTTTCCTGATCTTCTAATTTTCCCAATTCATGTGGTATAATTTAAAAATGTTCTGTCGGATTCACATTGAAAACCATATTATGTTGGTCTTGATAGGCTCCATCAGTTGTTTTCATTGATGAGCTAGATGCTGTTGGAAGGGAACGTGGTTTGATAAAAGGTTCTGGAGGGCAAGAACGTGATGCTACTCTTAATCAGGTTTTCTGGGCTAGAATGATCTAATCTGCTATTGTGAACTGTAAAGTCCTGCTTCGTGCTTAATGGTCTGTGTTGCTTTTGGTTTATGCATTGCAGCTGCTTGTCTGCTTGGATGGATTTGAAGGCAGGGGTGAAGTAATCACTATTGCTTCCACTAATAGACCAGATATTCTTGATCCAGCCCTCGTGAGGCCTGGACGATTTGATCGAAAGATATATATTCCTAAGCCTGGACTTATTGGTCGCATGGAAATTCTCAAGGTAATACAGTTTCCATTTTTCCTGGTGTTGCTGTTTCACTTATTCCACCCTGCTCTGATGATAATAAATGTACAATCAAAATTCTTTGAGGTTTCTAGATAAATAGTTTTCTTTTCTCTGCTGTGATTACAGGTTCATGCAAGAAAGAAACCTATGGCTGAAGATGTTGATTACATGGCTGTTGCTAGTATGACAGATGGAATGGTTGGTGCTGAACTAGCAAACATAGTTGAGGTTGCTGCTTTAAATATGATCCGTGATGGCAGAACTGAGGTACTTTGCTACCCAGATTAATAGTATGTTATTTTATCATTTATTTTTGGAAAAAAAAATGCAATGATTTCATCATATTCATTCCATTGAGAATCTACTAATGTTTCACTTTTGGAATAGTACTTCAGTTCAGGTATGTGTGTATCCTCCTACAAAGTTTTTGTGTTTTCTCCTGAACGCAGTCTTGAATTTGCTTAGTTGTTTGTTTGGTTATCACTTACTGTAGGATGGAAACATATTTATGACCGTGAAATGGAGTCTTCCGTGATTATAGGAGTCAGAAATTACAACAGAAACGGACAGAAAATAGAATAAGAAGGGAAAATTACAATATTTGAGCAGTTTGAGAAGCTTGGATTCCTTCGAAAACCACTCTCCAAACCTACTTACAAACACTGCAAAAGAAAATATGTTCTAATATCCCACCTTTCACTAACAAACTCGTTATGGAAGAAAATACTATTATTTCTCTACTCGTATTGCTAACAAAATACTGTTTTTTCTCTTCCCTTCTTTTGTGACCTTAGGCTTCCTACTGAAATGTTTTGAATTTGTCCATGCAATAGATTATCCTACTATTAGGAAGAATTTCTTTGATTTGTGCAGATTACAACCGATGATTTATTGCAAGCTGCTCAAATAGAAGAAAGGGGAATGCTGGATAGGAAGGAAAGAAGCACAGAGACATGGAAGCAAGTGGCCATTAATGAAGCAGCAATGGCTGTTGTAGCCGTGAACTTCCCTGACCTTAAAAATATTGAATTTGTATGGTCTTAATCATCAAGATTTCCAGTTCCCTTCCTGATTTTTTTTTCCTCATGCACTAGAATTATCCACCACTTTTACATTCTAGTCCTGGAGTAGATTAAACTGAATAACTAACATTAGGAAGGAACAAAAGCAATCACTGTAAGTTAACAGCACCGAAGTACTTCTACACATAATTCTTGATCAATTTGAAACTTCAGTAGCCACACTTGAATAATCGGAGTTTTTGTGGGATCCCTCTTATTGAATAACTACATACTTTTGAGTCCTCGTTGACACCTAAAGTGAATTTGTAAAAAGACACATCCCATATATAAACAAAATTTCCTTGACTTCTCGGTATGTACCACATTAGGAACACTAAAACCCACATTTCTGGAGTAGAATGTCTAGGAAATATAACCATTCCTGTTAAGAACTCTTCATCTTGATTTTGCTGCTTTACCTTTATGCCATTATTCTTAAATCTAGATGCTGTGTTCCTGAACTTGGTACCTGGACTATATTTACAATTTGGACATGAATACATCTGGTGCAGGTCACTATTGCACCTAGAGCTGGTAGGGAATTGGGTTATGTTCGGATGAAAATGAATGCCATAAAGTACAATGAAGGAATGCTTACGTATGGTGTATTTCTATTTCTGTTTTAGCCATTCTAATTCTTTCTCTCGCCTATTTCAAACACAGGCTAATGATCATGATTTTTCTTATAGAACTATTCTGATCATGTTAGTAATTCCCGTGGGGGTTGTGCATCTGGATTCTCATGGATTGTACTGGTTTTCGGTTCAAATAGTTTTCCAAAAACTTGATTTTTTTGGTATTCCAATTTAATTCATTTACCACATTAGTTTTCTATTCAAAATGCATCACAAAACCTTTCTTGATTGGTTTTCTGTATTTCTTACCCATGCATATGATTTCATGCAGCCGCCAGTCCCTCTTGGATCATATAACTGTTCAACTAGCACCACGTGCAGCAGATGAGCTTTGGTATGGGGAAGACCAGGTATGATACTTGACTACTGTCTAATTGTAATAAGATAGATGGATTGCAAGTTATCTGATAATTTTTCCCCATCACTTGGTGGACATTTTCTTCTGAACATGCTAAATTTGGCATGTTGTGAGATATCAACTGAAGGAGAAAACAGAAGCTAAATAATTGTAACGTTACTGTTCCACATTTTTTTTTCTCCTGATTATTTTTCATCAGGGATAGTTATGGTTAAAACATCATGTATTAAGAATTTCAGTATCATTTCATTTTGGTGATGTGAAATATTTAGGATAATAATGGATAATATGGTGAACAGTGAACTTTCTTGCTGCACTTCCCGTTTGGAAGATCCTTTCTTCACATCTTTCTCTGAACCTCCACGTCCACTTGGTTGCAGTTTCTTTTCTTGAATTGTTTGGTCTAAGCTGGTGCAATCTTTTTCGGCATTACAGTTGAGTACAATCTGGGCTGAAACAGCAGACAATGCTAGATCAGCTGCTAGAACCTTTGTTCTTGGAGGCCTTTCCGAGAAACATCATGGTGTATCAAACTTCTGGGTTGCAGATCGAATCAATGTATGTTTACTTCTTTTACTACACATGTGTTCATAGTTAATGAAAATACAGGATTATATTTCTGAAAAGGGGAAAAAGAAGAGCGTACTTTTTGTTTTTGTTTATAGGACAATTTTTACTGGGTAGCTTTATATATATATATATATCACTTCTGAAATTTTAGAAGACGAGTGAGAGTACTTTAAAATCCTACCTTTTTATATTATTTTAAAAATTTTAGCCATTTACCCTCTCCTTCTGTCTTTGCTCTGCTCCTATTTTGCTCATCATTCTATTTTCCAGACGAATAAGAGTTTGCCGAGAATAAATTTCTGAGTATATCCTTGCCATTGTCTAGCTTGATGTGACGGATATTGAATTGGCAGGATATTGATATGGAAGCTTTGCGGACTTTGAACGTTTGTTATGAGCGTGCCAAAGAGGTACAATGATTTTTCTAGAAATGTCATACAAAATATCATACAAATTCCTTCTAACTTATGATGCGATATTTTAATCTCCTTGTTTCTTGTATTAGATTTTGCAACAAAACAGAAAGCTCATGGATGCGGTGGTTGATGATCTTATTCAAAAGAAAAGTCTAACAAAACAGGAATTCCTCCAACTGGTCGAGTTGCATGGCTCAGTTAAACCAATGCCTCCGAGCATCATCGACCTTCGAATCGCCAAACGGACCAAGTTTGAGGAGATGATGAAGAACCAAAAGAAAATACCCGTAGGCAGCAACAGCTCATAAACAATGGATCTCCAAAGCTATTGCTATCACTCAGCTCCAAAGTTTTGAGAACATGGTTTCACAAATTTCTAGCAGTGATACTGTGACAGCAAAAGTCATTGCCTGAGCTGGAGAAGGAACGCATATTTTCCTATTGGAGACCGGTTCTTCTGGTCATTTCCCAATGAATTGGACCGTGGAGATGTGAACCTAGTCGATCAGTTGGACACCAGAAAGGTGAGTATTTGTTAGTTCCTTCTCAATTTTATCCCATTTGGTATATGTGGGTTTGGAGTTGGCAATGTTTACACAGATTTTCTTCACCATTTATAGGCCGTGTCATTTCATGTTATTATTTCTAAATATTAGGTGCTTTTTTTTAAATCTTACTCTGATAATTAGTGTTACTTTGTAATAAGTTGAGTTTCTCACGTGAAATTTTTGGTGGTTAAATTATAATTTTAGTACTTGTACCTTATTATTAAAGATTTTGATTTCCATGCCTTTATATTCATCTCTAGTGTCCGTTAACATGTTTCCCATTGGAGTCGACCAGCTTAAACCATCACAACAGCTTAACCAAGTTAAGACTTGAAAATAATTTATTCATATTATGTTCTTTGTTTTGTAATTTCAACAAATAATGGGTACGCGATTGATTCTTTCTACTTATGAAAGGCATAATAATTATCTTAGATGCTTGAATCATCAACGATGCTGGTGAGGGTCTTCCCTCAGTTTTCCCGTGGCTTGAGTTCTCATATGTGATCAAATCTTCAATCTCTAATATGTCGGAGGTCTTTGTGTACATGCTGAAGTTCTCCCATCTTTGTTTTCCAGGACTAGGAAACTACTTGTACACATTATATATTAAAGATCTTAGGACTTGGATTGTAGTGTCTCAATTTCTAAACTCTGGACGTCTATCTCTTATGTTTCTAAACTCTGTTCCATGAGCCAAGGCCCAACCCAAAAGCCTGCAGTGATCAACCGCCATTCTCCGAAGTCCGAAACGACCTGATGTTTCACCAAAATTAACTGCCCACGTTTCCTGTTTAAACTTCAAACCACCGGCCATTCTCTCAATCTCCACAACTTTTTTCATTATATAAATAAATAAACACACTCCGCCATTTCCAAATTCTAAAACAAATCTCACTAAAATCAACAACCCAATTTCTCATTCCCTTCAATCGGAATGAAGACAACATACAGACCACCATTCTCTGCTGTTCTTTATACTATGCTGATCATTTCCCCTGCCGTAATGGTGGCTGCCGCCGTCTCCTCCGTCGCTGGTTTTGAGTTCAAAGTCGGCGACGAGATGGGTTGGCAACTTCCTCCGCCCAACAACTCTGCATTCTACGAGTATTGGGCCTCTGTTAACCGATTTCAAATCGGAGATTCTCTCTGTAGGTCCTACCATTAACATTATCATCAATTTCTCAAGTTTTGGAAGATTTCAAATCGGCGAATTTTTTTTTTCTTTTTTTGTTGTTGTTAAGAATCACTTATGGTTCCGAATTTTCGTGAATTGAGTCCTTAACTAAAATTAGTCACCATCTAGTTTTTATGTGAAAATGAATGCTGAGATTTATTAAAATTTCTTGAATAAATAAATTAATAAACAAATGGGGACCAATATGTTAGGCTACGGAATCTAAACTGTTAAATAATAAAAACCACATTTAAATTTGATGAAATATTTTATAATAGGGGTTAAATTGTTACAAATCTGAAAATACTTCTAAATTGTTACATATTAAAGTATATAGATTGCGTGGTTGCTAATTAGAATTCAGCCTCGTTTAATACCTATTTTGTTTTTCGTCTTTTAGGGATTGAAAACTGATCTTTAATGGTTTGTTTTTGGAATGTGTAGCTTTTGAATACAAGAATGATTCAGTTCTAATGGTTGAAAAATGGGATTATTATCACTGCAATTCAAGCGACCCAATTTTGGGTTTCAATAACGGGAAAGGCGTTATAAAGCTGAACAGGGCAGGCCCTTTTTACTTCATCAGTGGCTTTCCCGCTCACTGCAAAAACGGCCAACGCCTCCTCGTCCAAGTCATGTCGCCGCATCATCTCATTGTTGCCTCTCCGCCGCAATCTAAAGCTAATGATGCTCCTTCGCCGTCGTCCACCAATGCCGGGGCTTCTCTTTCGGTAACCGCTCCGGTGATGGTCATCTTCCCCATGGTAACCGTTGTTGGAATGTTGATGATCTCCAATCCTCTTAATTAATTAGCCTAATTGTTTGTGTTGTTTGGTTTAGTTCATTCTGTTACATTGCTAATAATATGGATTTATTGCGTTTTTGTTATTCGGGGTAATTGGTACGACTTTTTCCTAATTTTCTCCATGAGGGGCATCTAATTTTTTTTTCCTTAACAATACGTGAATTTTTAATTTCAAAGTTATAATCAGTTAAATTTATAATTGCAAGATCGAAATCCGCACTATGATTGTAAGACATTTTGGTTATCACAACGTAACATGATATAATGTTTACCATGTCTCAATCACCTTTTTTTTTTTTTTTTTTTTTTTTTTTTTGTCTTTTTAAAGTTAGATCTCACTTTGGTTGAACTAGTAAAAAGAATCAGGTGGGTTAAATGTTGAAGCTATATTTAAGTATTAACCATTTAAAATAAGGAATTTTTCTTTCTTAAAAAAATCAACCATTATATTAAGAAAAGTGAAAGCTAAATCAGTTATAAAAAGAATGAATATGTTTCCTAAACCGTAATTCGAAAGCCACCGATTAACCCGAAGATACCCCATGGGCAGATGGATTTGCGTTTGGAGCGTATTTTGTACTCTAACGGGCTTTGGGTCCCAAAAGGAGTGCCTAGGACGAAAATTTCATGCAAAAGCTCTCTCTCTCTGAATTGGTCTGAAATGGCCTTTATGCGTCAGAACCTTAAGAAATCCCATGGGGCAGAGGGATTTTAAATTGTAACTCGAGGACTGTAAAACCTAAATCCAAAGCTTACTGTAATGTTTGGGTATTAAGGAAATTTTAAGATATTAAATCTTAGGTGGGTGATTTGACTTTTTCAATATGTTCACACTACAATTAGGCAACCCATGATGATTATCAATCACAGTATCTAAACTCCTTCAAATTTAGAATTTAAATGGTTAATTTCGACTAAAATATGTTAATAGTTTTTATTGAATTTGTTTTAAGTCTCATATGAGTCGGTGGTACAATGAAAATTATTAATGCTCATATAAATTTGGTGGTAAACTTTTTATTGGTGAGACTTAGTGATGTGTGATAAACCATGTTTATGTCATGAAAAACGTGACACTCCTAACTTGCAATAAGGGCAAGGAGTTGTACCTCCAACTTTGTCTCCTTTCCTTCATCTCACCAGTTTTTCGCATATATAAATCATCCCCACTCATATTCACCTTCCCCTCAAGATTCTCAAACCCATTCATTTTTCATTTCCCTTTCTTTTTGTTTCAATCTTCTCATCACTCAAATTCCCTTCTGATTCCTCCTTTGGTCTTCTTGTTTTGTTTGTTTCGCCACCTCCTTCCAGTAAATCTCTTTTCCTCTCTCTGATTTCTGACTATGCATTTTCCCCTCAATTTTCTCTCAAATCGTTTTACTCTTCTCTGTAACCTTTTGAAATGCAAATGAAATCGCAAAATATATTTTGGGTGTTCATTTTGCGAAATCCCCTTCTGGGTTCCAGTGCCTAGCTCTTTCTTTGTTGTTCTGGTTTCAATTACTCGCGAATAGTTTCTTTTTGTTTTCTTTTTCATTTTGTTAAATTACAAATTAGTTTCTCGAGATCGTTAAAATTTAATTACAAATTAGTATTCAGTCTTTATGTTTGCTCCTAAATAATTTCTATCGTGGGTGGGGGAGGGAATTCTAGTATACTACTACTCTCCCAACTAAACAATTTCTTTCATTAAATTATTTATTAATTTATTATTAATTTATTTTATAAAAAGTAATGAAGGGAAGGAGTATAAACGTTTTCCATACCAATTACCATACTAGAAATTTTCTATATGTAGAGACTATTTATGAAGACTTTACCAAATTATATGAACTAAATTCTAATACTCTTCAAATGATCCTATATACCAAATTTACAATTTTTTAGGAAAATTGGCAATGGGTAACAAGAAAAAAAATATTTACAAAATTAGCAATTATTTTCTAAATTTGCAAATATAGAAAAAATTTAAGGTTAAATTATACAAAATATTCCTAAAGTTTGTACATTAAGTAAAAAAATATTCTTGAACTATCAAGAGTTTAAAAAACATCCTTAAATCTTCAAAAAGAGTTTTTTTTTTTTTTTTTTTTTTAAATACTCTTACTGTTAGTTTTGAATCAAAATCGTTGGATGGAATCACAATTTTGTAAAACAACTATGTGTAAAAAATACTCTTTAACTTTCAAAACTTTTAAAAATATACTTAAACTCAAAAAAGTTAAAAGTAACCTTATTGTTAATATATAAACAAGCATTGTTAATACCCCCTTATTTTTTCAATTTCCTTTTTTCTTCACTTTCTTCTTCAATACCCTCTTTTTTGTCGTTTATGTTAACTCTTTAACATTTGTTTATCTAAAATAATATATATAAATAAATAAAGTTGCTCACTACAATTAAGGTACATAAACCATATGGAAGCACCAAGGAATAAGATTTGAATTTTTTAACAATGTTGAATATATGTTAATAATCATATCTATGTAAATAGTAATATATATATCGGGTATTTAGCTTTGTTGTTTTGTCTGAGTTAGTAAGTCTGTGCTTATGGTGTTGAGTTGAGTTGAGTTCCCTGACACACATAACTGATCTGTTTTTATGAGGATTATTTTTGTTTGGAATTTTTTTTATTCGATAATTCATGGATTGCATTTTTTTTTTTAATTTAAGCAATCATTTTACAAATTTGTGCATATGACATTTCTAGTTAAGTTGAACAAAATTATATTGGATTCATTGGAACAAAACAAATTTAGACTTATATTGTAAATGGAATATCCTCAAAATATAATTGTACTATGATGACCCTATTAATGGTCATGTTATATAGTTAGACACAAAAAATATGAAACAAATAACCACATTCTCCGGCCTAGTTATATGATACCAGAAAAAAAAATCTATCAAATTAGATATGTTCGACAACTTTCTTTCTACTTCCCAAACTCTACTTCATTTAAATGCTTCTGATAAAAATTGTTTAAAATAAAACACTATGTGTTTGACAACTTTTTCTCAAAAGTGTTTTTTTATATAGAAGTTTGTTTGTTTTGTTGTATGTTAAAATGTGTTTTTATTAATGTCAAATTACTATAAATGACGACTATAAAATACTATGAATTAATATTTTAAAATAATGATCGTCAAAGTTGGTGGAAATGGTCGCCGGTGGCCCGATGGAGGACACTAATGGAAGTTGCCAGATGTGGTAGCCGGAGTGGCAACGAGGGTATCAGTGATGGTGATGGTTTAATGCATTGTTACTAAGTTTGTGGGTTTGGGTATAAAATATAGGTGATGAACAAAGTTGGGTCCCATGCAGCTTTTAACCTAACTCATAGTAACTCATATCTTCACCCCAAACCATTCTTATATTTCTAATGTGATTCTTATGGAATCAATTTAAATCATGTCTTAAATTAATTATGAAAATGATAAAAATAATTTAAGTATATTAAAATCAAAGTATTAAATGTTAGTATTTGGGATAAACTTGGATTGTTGGTTAGGAATGAAAAGCGAGGTCTTATTATCCTATAACATGTTGCTTGTGTGTATTTGCAAACCATCACTAATTGTAATGTGAAAATGGGTTCATTTGATCATGATAGCTAGTTCGTTTTGCTTAGAAAATAACGAGGATTATTGGTGTCCACATATGAACTGGTCGCTCAGACACAGAGATCATCGGAATCGGGAAGACGAAGTAAAAGAAATATGTGGCGGCTTAGGATTGCAGTTGGAGGGAATGACCCGTACATATACAGCACAAATAACTTCATAGGGAGGCAGACTTGGGAATTCGATCCGGAAGCAGGTACACCCAAGGAGAGAGAAGAAGCAGAACAGGCTCGCCTTCATTTCTACCAAAATCGCTTTAAAGTCAAACCTAGTGCCGACATCCTTTGGCGAATGCAAGTAAATAAATTAATGCCTACTTAATACTTTTATCCTTCCTCCACTCACCACTCTTTGAAAATCTTTTAGTGCAGCTATTAATATCTAACTCTCCAATCACAACAAAATATTGCTCTTACTTAAAAGTGTTGAGAAAATGGAATCATTAAACATAATCCATTAAAATATTATTTTGGTTTTTATATTCTTCAATATTAGTTCATGTTATAATAATAATGAAAATGTTTATAGATAATAATTTTTTTTTTGAAATATCAACCATAAATTTAATAGCAAGGGCTAAATTTTAAGATCTATTAAAAGTATATGTATGAACTAAAACTAAATATATGAAATTACAAAAACTAAAACTGAACAAGTCTAAAAAGTAGTATGTTAACTAAAATAATATTATGAAAACAGTAATCAAAATCTCAATATTTCTTAGTAGACAAGAAAATAGAAAATGATAGCGTGAAATAGATTAACTTCTAGTTATTAAAAAATAGTATTGCGAAACCACCTATCAAAATCTTAATGTTTGTTAAACAAAGAGAATAGAATAGAAAATGAGAAAGTGAAATAGATAAATAAACTTCTAAATTGAAGTAGAAAAAACTGGTGATGCAAAAGATGTGGTACACAATAATGATGGTACAAAAGCAGTTATACTCAAAATATATTACCAACTATTTTACATAGGAATGGTACAAAAATGAACCTAATTAATACAATGAACATACCATTGAAAAAAAACATACAAAGTACAAACTCACAGAATTTAAAAAAAAAATTAAGAACAACAAAAGAGCTGAAACGCTAGATCTAAGATCAATTTAAAGACATTCAAGAAAGAAACTTGAAAAAACAAAACTTAAATTTAATTATGATCAACATTACTCATTGAGATTTTTCTTTGTCACACATAGCTTGTAGTGCAAACCCAAACTATCTTTGGGCAGAGTTTTTGTGAGAACATTGATGTGTTAAGTTGTTCAGTAATATAAAATAATGAGCTCGATTTTGCCACCTTTCTCTTTCTTTATCAACTTCCTTCAATAAATAAAGATTTAACTTTGTCGTGCTTTATTCTACTATATATGATTGTGTACTAGATTGAAGGCACTAGCGGCCTTTTAATTATCACAAAATCTATTGGTAGGTTCTTGTTTAAATCCAAAACCACAAAGCAATTTGTAAAATCATATTGCTT